>OV281095.1:4496776-14496776 GCA_923060345.2 Erebia aethiops
ACGTGATTAGTAATTAGTAAATCATCTAGGGATCGTTTGTACAGAAATGCTAACTTTGTAACCGATAAAGATACGAAGCTGGGAGTCAGCGCAATCGATTCAGCGTGCCCCAAAACTTAAGAAAAAAGTCCAAACTTTTTTTTTTTTTTTTTTTTTTTTTTTTAGGTTTTAAATTTTCTCCGGACCACAGAGGGGGCCAAGCCGAGGGGCGTGGGAGGGGTCGTGACCAGTGTCCCAGAACCGGCGAATCCCCTACTACTCTTGGTACCTACATTTTAAAGGAATAGGTATTTTTTTCATCTCACTACCCGGGAAATAATTTATTGTTCGAAAAGGCAGTAGATAGAACCTACGCAAGGGTTTATTTTATCCGCTAACATAGAAAAAAATATTCGAAATACGTACCTACGTGACGAACTAGGGTACATACTGTACGTATTAAAAACTAGCAGATGCCGGTGACTTCTTCCGCGTGAAATAAGGTTTTTAAATTCCCACGGGAACTCCCTAATTTTTCGGGTTAATAACTATATAGCCTATGACACTCATAAATAATGTGGCTTTCCATTGGTACCAGAATTTTCAAAATCGTTTCAGTAGATGCAGATTACCCCCTACAACGTCACAAACACACAAACTTTACCTCTTTATAATATTAGTATAGATAAGGTACATTTAATAGACTAATTTTGTACGTCACTTTTTTTCTATCTATTTAAAATACCTAACATAATATACTGTCAAAACCTTCAAGAACGCTATTCCTCCTAACCGCTATAGTACCTAAATCATACCGCTATAGTAGGTACATAAAATCATACATATCATTCGCTGGTCTATCCCCTTTGACTGGATCTCTGATGTGTGGTGGTGCAAACAAAGCTTTAAAACATTAATTATTTATTAGTTAATCCCCGACTCTCCTGGGGCGACGAAGATCTTTATTAAGTGGTACAATTTATTCGGGGAAGCGAGATGGATCGGCTCCGTTTATAATAAACAATATTGCCAGCGTAAATGAGTTCGCTTCACTTTAATTTCTGGGGCTCAGGTCTCGGGTAGCTATGATAATTGATAGCAGAGCTGTGCGATTGTTTACCTGTTTACCTACTTACGGAAAAACACCGGAGTCGCTGCCAAAATTGTCCTTACATAACTATTTGGAATATTATGTTAATACATAAAAGAATTAACTTTAATTTCTGAGGCTCAGGTCTCGGGTAGCTATGATAACGGACCTGGACGTTTACCTGTTTACCTAGGTACTTACGTAAAAACACCGGAGTCGCTGCCAAAATTGTCCATAAATAACTACCTACTAGCTAATAGGGTAGGTACATTGAGGTTTTTTTTTTGGTTTGGTACCGCGGGAATTTTAATTTTCCGTACCTAGCATATGAAAATTTTTAAATATTTCGTTTGTACCTAAAAATTTGAATTACCGACCCAAAAAGAGGGGTAATGACAAATAAATCAAATCAGCAACTCTTTATCAAACTTCAAAACGCACTTGTAGTAAGTATCGAAGTTGGATGAAATTCACAGTTGTGACGTCATCAAATTTCAACGGACTTTTTTTCTTTAATCTATATTTAAAAATGGTTATCAAACTTAAAACTAACCGAGGATGTGAATTTTAGGTCTTTTGGAAGACCCTCTATTTAATAAACAGTTAGAAATAATTTATTTTTGATACTTCTAAGTACTAGATCCTAAGTAATTCGATTCAGTGTCCTACACACAGTAGTAGTACATAGTGTCCTTGCGCAGTCTTGAGCGCTGTTTGGGAATTTCTGATTTTCCCTGGCCTGGCATGGTGGAATGCTTCGGCTGTGGCTAGTTGCCACCCAACCGGCAAAGTCGACGTGCCGCCAAGTGATTTAATGTTCTGGTACGATGCCCTGTAGAAACCAACTAGGGGTATGGGTTTTAATATAAATGCCGTACCTTTAACAGGTTAGCCCGCTACCGTCTTAGACTGCATCATCACTTACCATCAGGTGAGATCGCAGTCAAGGGCTATCTTATAGTGGATAAAAAAATCAACAGAAATCTATCGACACTCGTTATGGCGGCGAAAATTTTAATTAAACGCATAAGTGGTATATATTCAAATTAACCGAGCACTCAACAATGGTAACATTCAGTCGAGAACAGTTTAATTTCACTCTGGTTGAATGTTAATGGAATTGATAAACGGGTAGGTACAAAATTAAAGATTGAAAACATGGTGAATGTTTTAAATTTATACTTAAATATGTAGCAAAATGGTTGAAATATCTTCTCTCTATGACGGGCGGACACTATGGACGGATGAACCCAACTATATCTATGCTTTGCCCACATGTTGGGTCTAATAAATCCTTACTCCTTAAGTCCTTAGGTACCAAATAACTACTACAAACATCTATGTAGCTGGCATGCCGCATGGCCTAAGTTCTTCACACTAAGGGCGAATTGCATTATCGATGTAAATGATTATCGTTTTTGCCCACCAAATAATTCGTCAAGTGAATGGCACAAGTCAGTAGACCTCTGTACCTATTCTTTTTTTAATTCCACTACAAGCCCTTGACTGCAATCTCACTTGGATGGTAAGTGATAAGATGGTACATCTTAATTCAATTTTTGGTAAAAATTATATGTACCTACTGACTTTTGTAACCCAAAGTGGTTGGTCAAACTTAACGATAACCGTTACCATCGATAGCGCAATCGGCCCTAACAATTTTCCACGTAAGTATGGAGGGTAGAGGTAAGGAGAATCATCTCTTATGGGAGAAATGTTGAAAAGTGTCCAGTGGTTGCTATAAATAACAGTTCAAAAACCTTCCACAGTTGCGCTGGTGTAGGCAAAGCATTTAATATAATTGTCGATTAAAGTAGTTATTTGTTAAAAATTTCAACAACTTAAGTTGTACAAAATAATGATGAATGTTTTCTTTCCTTGTTTATTTCTCAAACCTAAGTACTCTAATAATATTTGGCGCTTCCTTTTAAATTTACCCTGATTCTTGTGGCGCCCCCAATTTAATGCATTTCGACGGACACATTTCATATACACAGATGATTCTCCTTACCTCTACGGTAGAGGTAAGGAGAATCATCTGTGTATATATCTCCCTGTGTATGGAGGGTAGAGGCTCTACCATGTAAGGTAAGTAGGTAGGTAACAGACTCCCAAGAGACCAACAACCACAATAAAACCTATTTAAAATTAATCTGATAAAAGAAACGTCACTTGTATAATGCCCTTTTTAACGAGGGTCGTACACTTCTTTTGATATCAGCCGTATCAACATATTTATGGGGTGTCGGAAACGCTGCTTTACACAAAAGATTGCTGTGATAACTGCGCGCCTATTTGTTATGAGATTCATATCCTTTGTGGATCGAGTGTACCTTGCTGTGTGAATGGAAAGGGTTGGGCTTGATTTCAATCGTAATAGATAATGTTATAAATTATTTATGTAGGGCAACAATCTATATCAGATATCTAGGTGTCGAGCAGGTACCTTATTGTGATTTAAAAGCTTTTAAAAACACTTTAAAATAATACTAACTGCCGAACTTAAGGAACTTAGAAACCTTTCGTTTTTAAATGGATTTCATAAAAAGCAGAAGTATCCCTTTTTTAAACGACTTCCAAAAAAGGAGGAAGTTCCCAATTCGGCGCGTATATTTTTTTAATGTATGTCGGTGCATATCTCCGTGGTTTCTGAAACGATTTGAAATTTTTTTTTCAGTCATTAGAATGAAAGCTCGTGGTCCCATAAAAAGATTCCAAAGCCTCCAACCCTGACACTAAAAAGTTAAAAATAAAAATTCTTTCCAAAAAACCGACTTCTTTTCAAAATTATTTTTTACTTTACAGTGGCTTTGGAAGTCGGGTTTACGGTAGAATAGAATCTAGCACAAAGTTTATGAGCAGTGCCATTTGGCACGTGTTAGATTTTTTCTGGGGCCGTATAGCCCCACTTCCAACACTTAAAAGCAATACTAATCTATTACTATCTATTAATCAATATTGCACAAAATGACAGTTTGATGTCACGTACCTTGACGTTTCTACAATAAGGATTATAATTCTAAAACACGAAAATCAACATTAATGAAACATTGGGGCTGATTCTGTATAACACAATCTCTAAACTAAAATGGCAGCTTTAAATCTAGTTCTGTCCCTTTCCGTAGGAAGTATTATGAAAGGGTTAGCAATTCTAACTCTCTCTAATTTTAGTTTAGTTTAGAGATTGTGCACTACAGAATCAGCCCCAAGCGTTGGCAGTAAGGCCCCAGTAGTATGCAATCGCCTGAGTTTACTATTCAAATCGATTCAGCTTTGGTTCATATAAAACTGCTTTTATCGAGTTGCATACGTGTTCGATTAACAGCGTAAAGCTGGATGATACGTATTGCATCTCAATAGATTTTCCTATTTATTTGTATTTAGTTATGGTAAGTATATGTAAAGACAGACGGAATCGAGCAGAATATGATCCAAACTATATACTATATATATAATATATTATATATAATTTTATAAATGCGAAAGTGTGTCTATCTGTCTGCTACGCTTTCACGGCCCATCTGTTGAACCGATTTTGATGAAATTTGGTACAGGGGTAGATGGTTTCCCGGGGAAACAGGCTACTTTTTATCCCGGAAAACGCGGGAATCAAAAATCTTAATCCACGCGGACGAAGTCGCGGGAATCATCTAGTGTATAATAAATCTCCTGCATCGTCATAGTCCGATTCAAACTTCATGACGTATCGGAAGTTAGCCGCGAGTGTAGGTTTGCGCAAGTACCTACCTATTAGTCAACTGAAACCATGGATAACTTTCCCTACTCAGTGACTGAGGGTGAGATCTATAGAGCGAACTTTGACTTTGCTTAAACTGACATTGTTAAAACGAGATAGATTTATGTTACTCACTTAAGTCCATCTCGTTTTATCTCTAAGTATAGTCTGAGCTAAGTCAAAGTACGCTCTAAAGATCTCAGCCTAAAACCGACCCGCTGATACCTATAGTTCGCGCGCGAGTTGAAAGCAGAGTAAATGTATGGTGACACATACATTTACTCTGCATTCAACTCGCGCGCGAACTGTACCTAACATTGTATTTTGCGCATCGAAACGCACGATGCTCCGAGAAGTCATAAACCATCATGCGAAAGATCGCAGTCAAGTGTTTAAAAAAACTACATTATATGAATCAATCATTTTAATTATTTTCTTAATATACGAACAAAATTATAATTATTATCACAATTAGAACTTATGAGGTATTCAACAATAAATGCAACCCAAACAGATCTGTCAGCAAGATTTCAAACCAATCGATGGTTGTAAAACGCAAAAGAAACATTTTCAACAAAAAACAGTCATAATAATTTAAGAATTTCTTTCGCCACTTAGCAGATCTTCAAGTTTACCGTCATCATACTAATATTATAAATGCGAAAGTGTTTGTTTGTTGGTTAGTCCTTCAATCACGCCGCAACGGAGCAACGGATCGACGTGATTTTAGCATGGGTATAGTTGAGGACCAGAGTGACATAGGCTACTTTTTATCCCGGAAAATTAAGGAGTTCCCGCGGGAATCAAAAAAACACGCGGACGAAGTTGCGGGCATCCGCTATTTATACTATAAAGAGTAATGAAGAAAACATAATTATTTGAGCTTATTTATAAGCATTTAAGTGGCAAAAGACATTCAAAGTCAAAAGAAAATACACTTTTTCATAAAACAATCGTTAAACTTATAATAATTTGTACACCTATAATTAAAATAATTCTCCTTATTTCTTTAATACTGTCCTGTAAAAGAAAAATAATAATATGTTAAAAGTTATTCTACATGATGAAAAAAATCCGCTGTGTCCCTCTGATAAGACTATGGTATACCACTCGTATATGTGCCCCATGGTCTTCATATCTTAACTGCTAAAACAGTGCAAGCAATCTGAATTACTCATCCACACAAACATAATCAGTCCAAAATATTTAACTTAATTTAACACCAATAGGTTCAAAGTTCCAACCATTTCTATTCAATACTACTTAAATTATAGTCGAGATCCCGCTATACCACGACCTTCACCGATCTGTTTAATAGGTGAAACCTACTTTTTATTTTTATTTAAGAATAGATAAATACGCCTAAAATAGGTTGCCTATCAAAATCCTGTCCAGGCTATTTTTAAATTGATGATTTTTTTTTTTTACAAGTTTACTTGTAGCCAATGCTATCCATCGCGTTTGTTATAAAATTACCTATATATTTTAATATATTATAACTCAAGCGGTACCTATGGACTATATATAGTAAGTTGGTAAGTTACCACTGTCCATAGAACTTCAAGGATCTTTTAACCGCTTGAGTTTTAGTTTTTTCGCATGGACTCAAGCCAATCCATACTAATATTATAAATGCGAAAGTGTGTCTCTGTCTGCAACGCTTTCACGGCCCATCTACTCAACCAATTTTGATGAAATTGGGTACAGAGGTAGATTGTATCCCGGGGAAGGACATAGGCATCTTTTTATCCCGGAAAGTTAAAGAGTTACCGCGGGAATCAAAAATCTTAATCCACGCGAACGAAGTCGCGGGAATCATCAATCTTTATTATATTAAAGCCATATTCCTTTAATTACCTTTTCTGGAAGCCAAACTTGCTCAACAGAGTGGGTTGATTGGACGGTAGCGACGCGGTCTTCCTCAAACCCGGGACTTTACACGTTGGCTTCTTCACATATTTGAACTTGTCTGAACATGGTTGAGAAGATGCTTTGGGCGGCGATGGTGAGTCAAAGTAGAATGACTAGAAGCAAATAGTATTTAGGTTACTTCAAGGATGTTTGTAAAGAAATAAAGTGTAGCTGTTTGATTAGAAACTCCCAATTTGGTAGCCCTATTTCGTGAAAGCTATTATTTTTGAAGTGAAAACTTCTTTAGCCGCGTTGAGCACTTTTAGGTAGGGGGTAAACTTGCTGATTCGCGTGACCGACATGCTCGCGTTGTTACGAAGACATTTATTAAGGTCTTAAATATAAATATACTACATTCGAAATTAAACTTTAATGACTGAGTGTTAAGCTTCATATTAAAAAATATATATATTCGTTTTCATTCTATCGGCAGCCCCTATTACTGCCAATTTTTTTATTCTCTACAAGTTAGCCCTGCGATCTCACCTGATGGTAAGTGATGATGGTAGTTAGATGTATGGCAGTTATATTAAACCCATACCCCTAATCGGTTTCTACATGAAATCGTACCAGAACGCTAAATCGCTTCGCGGCACGTCTTTGGCGATAGGGTGGTAACTAGCCACGGCCGAAGCCTCCCACCAGGCCAGATCAGGTAAAATTCAGAAATTATAAATTCCCAAATTGACCTTGCCCTCTAACATTATAATAAGTTCAAAATGTATAGATAAAACTAGGTTAGAACAAAATTTATTGTTATCTGTTTTGGTTGCCAAATAAATAAAATAAAATAAAATAAAATAAATCGAACCCAGGACCTCAACACTGCGCCAGGGAGGTCGTCAAGCTGTATTGATTGTTACTATCTCAATTGCTGAAATTGGCTGAATTTATGCTATTCTTATGGCGATAATGGATTTTGGTCAAAAGCGAATAAGTTAGCCAATCAAAGGTGGAATCATGTAAGGATTGCCGATCCAATCGTTAAAGTACGGCTCAAAGTAAAATAAGCCATAACAGCATTGAATTGGAGATCAATTTCGTGTATCCATTCTCGTACATTTAGGGTATCGTACATACCTAGCAAAATAACGCGACAATGGTCCTGATTCTGTAGCACAATCTCTAAACTAAACTAAAATGACAGCATTAAAAATATTGCTAACCCTTTCATAATACTCCCTGCGGAAAGCGACAGAACAAGATTTTAAGCTTTCATTTTAGTTTAGTTTAGAGATAACGAACACCACCACTACATGCTGGGCACAGGCCTCCACTCTAATAGGAGAGAGGGATTTAGAGCTTAGACCCACCACGCTGCTCCAATGCGGGTTGGTGGGCTAGAGATAGCGTCCGATTTCAAAATTTAAAAATATTAGTAATCCGTCGATTCGGTGAAAATGACAGTGTCATTTTTCAGAAAATTCTATGAGCTTTTTTGACAAATAATGGGGCTGATTCTGTAGTGCACAATCTCTAAACTAAACTAAAATTAGAGCATTACAAATATTGCTAACCCTTTCATAATACTCCCTACGGAAAGGGACAGAACTACATTTAAAGCTGCCATTTTAGTTTAGTTTAGAGATTGTGTTATACAGAATCAGCCCCAATAACTAACTAAAATAATAATAAGCTAACTTTTCGATATAATATTAGAGTCCTACAAAAATATCTGACCCAGTGGCCAAAATTGGAACTAAGGCGTCAGGCACGAAACTAGCGCAGGCCGAGCGACGGCGATAGCGGGGCGATGTGGTCCGAGAGCTGGCGACGAATTTCGGAAATCTAGTCGGAAGTCCTACCAGTCTGGTAAAACGTTTGCGGTTATTTCGCTACTACGCAGAATATAACATTTGCAGAAAAAAACAAAAAATTACTTTTTTGGCACATGTAGAATTTAAACAAAACCCGGCTGAGTATGTTGTGGGCTCTTCTCAGACCAAGGCGCGTTTGGAACCGTCGTAATAAGTTACTTTTTAAGTAAGTAATTTTTAGACGAAAATAAGTGTACCTACAGTGTACCGATATTTAATAAATAAATGACTATGACTATGACTATGACTAAAACAAAACTTCTTTTCGGTTATAAAGTATTACAAACCTTTTCAAAAATATATATAAAATGGTATAGCGTTGGCGGTTATTTCTCTTCAAAAATATTTTATTAAAACTCCCAAAAAATATACTTTTGGCAATATAATTTTAATCACGTATTTATTGGGTAATTTCAATAATACCTGCAAATTGCCAGACAAATTCAGCGGTTTTAAACAATTCCCAGACGTGAATAAAGTTTTCAAATGAGTACGTCAAAATTACGGCGAAATTCGTCGCAAGCTCTCGGACTAATCGCATCGCCCCGCTGCCGCCTTCGCCCCGCCGCCGCTCATTTCGTACCCGTACACTAATTTTCATATACACTAGCGACGCTAGTCACCAGGTCATTTATGTTTGTCGGACTATACAGTTGATGTAGAGAGGTGCACTATATACTATAAAACTACTGATGTACTTAACTAAATAAAAAATAAAGCTTACTAAATTGGCAATTTCTAAACAATAAGACTACATAAGTACCTACCACACACTAAAGTACTAGATACTACCTTAGTTACCTCAGGGTCCACTGGTATTACCATATCCTCAGACGGACAAGTATTGTCGATCACAGACTCACTAAAACCCGTGTCACACGTAGATTGAGTTTCCATCAATAAAAATCCTTTGTTTTGGTCCCAAATTGGACTCTTTTGATCCATTTTTGGACTCATTTTATCAAATTTTGGACTCTTATAGTTCTCTTCTTGGGACTCCTCTAACAAAGAATCATTTAATACACTTTCTATAGGTCTTAACTTGAACGGATTCCTAATTTTAGGACTGGTGTCTTCATTATTTTGATCCATTTTTGCATTATTTGGACCCATTTTCGGACTAATTTGATCTGTTTTTGGACTCAATGCATTCTCTTTTTGTGAATCTTCCAATACTGATTCGTTTTCCAAACATTCTGCAGACCTTAACTTAAACGGATTCCTAGTTTTAGGACTTGCCTCCAATATTGGACTCTTCTTACACTTTTTAGGACTCAAAGAGTTATCTTTTTGTGAAAAATCGATTTGCGAACACTGAGTATCGATTTCTAATTTACAACCCGAAATCGACTTTCTATCAACTTCTTTAATATTTTTACTAACACATTTTTCAGGCGATTCTTCTATAGTTATACAATTTTCAACTTTATTACTTAGATCGTTAGGGTCGCTATTGAAAAATTTGCTTTCAATAACGTTGTCATCTAAAACAGTTCTAGGGAATCGGCTGAGTTTTTTCAAAACTGTGTTACTTCTTTTCTCTAGATACTTCTTGAAGGATCTTTGTCTGTTTTGTAGTATTGGTGATTTATCTTTTTGTATGAGATTTTTAGTTATTTCTGTTTCAGTCGTTGCAATATCGTGTTCATCTTGGGTGAATGTCTCGATGTATTGAGTATCATTTTCGGAATCGATTTTTGGCTTTTTATTCGCTGGCTCCTTACAATACATACTAGTTAAGGTTTCTATTGATAGACTGTAAAGAAAATTATATGGTTAGGTGTTTAAAATGGGTCTTATAATAAGCGAGATTTATCAATATCAAGAAAAATTACAAGAAAAAATATGTTCAAAAATAATCGAATCTGTTTTTCTGCGTTGTTTTTGTCAGAGTCGCAAATGGGTTGCCCGCGATTTCGTCCGCGTGGATTATGTTTTTTAATTCTCGTGGGAATTTTTAATTTTCCGGGACAAAAGTAGCCTATGGCCTTACCCAGGATATAACCTATCCCTGTACCAAAATGGGTTGAACAGGTGGGCCATGAAAGCGTAGCTGATAGACAGACAGACACACTTTCACAATTATAAAATGGATATGGATTCATGAGTAATTACCTTTCATCTTGTGTTTCAGGCACATATTTGCTAACCAAAGTAACAACTTTCTTTCTCAGTCTCGTTTGGGGCACGGCTATGATTGGCTCAACTTTCTTCACCTTTTTCACCCAAGGGCTGGTCTCTGTGAGATATTGGGTGAAATCCGCACTCCATATGCTCGGGTGGTTCGCTATACCTTTCTCTTTCCAACTGTTGGTTTTTATATCTGCCTCAAGCTGTATGAAATGAAATGAAATGTTTTTTGAAGTGAAAACTTCTTTAGGCGCGTTGAGCACTTTTTGGTAGGGGGTAAAAATGTGGAACGATGTTGGTCACACCATTCTTCTTAAGACAAGAGGTCTTAAGTATAAATAACACAGTACATTTGTAATTAAACTTTAATGCCTTTGTTTTAAGGTTTATATTTAAAAGTGATGTGTAACCGTGACTGACACCTCGCGTTGTTACGAAGACAAAAGGTTTTAAATATAAATATAGTACATTCGTAATTAACGAAGGCGTGGGCGTATTATTTTGAAAGAAGTAGAACTTTAATTCGCCACAATAAGTAAATCTATGTGGTAAAGTACTGTTTGTACTGTATTAATTAATTTGACATATTATTAATTTAACTGTAACTTATTCAAAACTTTAAATAGTTGAGTTAGGTGCTATGATTCCCACCTTTATACATCTTAAATTATTAATAATAATCATTATTAAAATAATATTATAATTAGTAATATAATATTGTTCTAAAAAAAAATTTTTTTATGTTTTTATTGTGTCTTTACATAGAGAATTGTATTATTACAACGGGTTTGGAGGAAGGTGACGACACTAGTAGCACAAGTTGTCTTAGTACGAGTAGACACTCGTAAGCACTCCTTTGGTCTTTTGTTATGGAATAACAACTTTGTCTAGTTTTAAGGAGTATATGATTTTGTACATGTTGTTATCTTTCTCTATCATAATATTGCTGTCCCTTTCTAATCCCACCACCGGTGGTGGGGTTAGAAAGGGACAGCAATATTATCAGATATTATCGTAGCAGATTACGAAATTGGAGCGCTCGGAATTTACTCATTGCGTCAAAAATTACCAGGTAAAGCTTTGTATAAGGTAAGTAATATAATAGGCGTTTTATCGATAGGTTTTTAAATATACACTTACAGCAATATCTCGTTTATCGGGGTCCCAATTGTCCAATTTCTTCAATGTAAAAGGTTCAATATTCCCTAAGGCCAACTGAAAAGCGACTTTGGGGTCCAAAAGTTCACCTGCGTTTACGCACAACGCTATCTCTATATCTGTAAATAATACGTTTTTATATTTTATGTAACACATCTTACTAGCTTTAAAGTAGTTTTTTTCAGAGTTGACTACTGGTTTCACTAAGCAGCAAAGGCGCCCGTTTTGAACTGTTGAGGTGATATAGTTATTAGTATTTTTTTATGAGTGAATCTTGTGACGTAGATTGTAATTTAACACCATAGGAGTAAAAATGTAATGCAGTACATTGTTCAATCAAGGTAGGTACAATATTGTTGTTACATCTTGTATTCTCTCACTAGTGAAAAAGTGAAAAGTTGCATGTATCACACAATAGCTAAGATTCTGTTTCTTGTGCCTTTAAATCCCTCGCTACACTCATTCTAACTTCGCTCGCTCGGGATTTAAACTATTTAGGCACTCGCAACAAAAACGAACTTTGCTATCTTGTTGAACAAATAACTATTGTCACAAACGCACAGCTCAATGTCGTCCGTATGGCCCCTGACAGGAAAAAAAAAGTTGATTATACCTTCATCGTCTGTTTCAGTGAGTCTCACCATCTTCCTCTCAATGGGATCGTAAACAAACTGATGTTTGAATGTGGCCTCCGCTTTTAAGAAACTTTCTCTGTACTCATCTGTCACCGTTAAATTCGATCGGTTGAAAAAACTCGGCAGTTTTCTTAGTGCCTGAAAGTTGCATTAAAAAAAACTGAAGCGAACTGACTATATCGTCGGGAATTTTTGTGTATCCAATTCCATACTTATACTAATATTATAAATGCGAAAGTGTGTGTGTGTGTCTGTCTGTCTGCTACGCTTTCACAGCCCATCTGTTCAACCGATTTTGATGAAATTTGGTACAGGGATAGGTTGAATCCCGGGGTAAGACATAGACATAGTCCCCGCGGGAATCAAAAACTTTAATCCACGCGGACGAAGTCGCGGGCATCATCTAGTTTAAAATATTTTAGTATATACATTTTACTATAGGCCGACCGTTTAACTCGCGTATCGCCTGCGCGGTAAGAAGGGAGCGGGGGGAGATGTTAGCGGATTAAAAAAAAGATACTTATTAATTATTATTTTATTCTTTACCAACAATGTCTATCTCGAGATAAATCTTTGGATTATTGACTCCGTGTGTAGCGTTACCCGCCCCCGCTCCCTTCTTACCGCGCAGGCGATACGCGAGTTAAACGGTCGGCCTATAATATCTTTAGTATTTCTATGTTGGAAAAAATTGTTTAGCACCTTAGACTATTTCCCAGGTTCCTAAAAATCACTACGATGTAACAATCTAATGGTTGTCTAATCTTGAAATATTTTTTACAAACTCTTAAAATGAACTTACGTTAGCAAAATCCGAGTCTTGTGTAGCAGTCACAAACTGCCTGGCTTTAGCCAAGCCGATGCCAGGTAACGAAGCCAAATAATCGCAGCCGGACATTATGCACATCCGCCGAAACTTGTCAAACCTGTAGTGCTCTATGGGACACTTCATTACGAGCGGTAGTTTTGCTGTTTCTACGAGGGTACCTGTTCCGTCAAGATCCATTTTGAAAAGTACCTATAACAGAAGTAAATCTGTTTCATGCAACAACCTCGATTTACATAGATGGGCCCTGTCAAAGAATGTGGACTTATTTTACTACGCGGGACGTCTGAAAAGCGGGACAGCGCTATGGCGGGGACAAGGACAGGCGAGGGGCATGCCCTACAAGTCGGACGCCAAACTTTTTTCTATGAAAGGGCCCATCTACCCTACATGTATATTGATAGTTTAATGTTTAATCTTCGAACCTACTTTGCTTGACGTGTGGGACTCTTGAGAAAAAGAAATATACTCAATATAATATGGTTAATTAAAATTACAGGTCTAAATGATTACAGGTCTAATGATTACAGGTCTAAATGATTACTTTCCTTCTTTAAAGGAAGGGAAAGGAAAACAGGATGCTGTTTTCCTTTCCCTTCCTTTCTTTGTTTCACATATTTGCCAATTGGAGGCTGATAGGTCTAGATAGATTGGTACTAGTTATACAGATTAGCCTGCACAACAGTATTGGCTTTATTTTGGGCTTTTAGCTGTTACCAGACCAGTGAATTTACAAAATTTTAAATGCATTTTTTCAAATATAAAATATGAAACAAATTTTGAATAGAACTTACAGAAATGCGAATAAAAATTGTTTTTACTCACCTTAAAATTAAAATAAATAATTATTAAAATTAAAATACTTAGATAGCTTAAAAATTGTTTTAACTCACAAGTTATATATATGATTGTGTATCTTATGCATGGGGATATGGATAAATTAATGTAAAAAATTAACAGTGAGGATTTAGATCTATTACTCTTCTATAAACACAACAAATTACCTTAGTGCATCCAAACAGTATCAAATCTGAGTCCTCAGTAATAACCAGCTGTGCGTAGTTCCTAACATTGAGGAAGGCCAATTGAGCGTCAGCCTCGTACGGGGCCACTATACAGTCAACGTTGCGCTTCCTACACTCCTTGATCAGCGCTAGAGCCATTGAGTGGGTGATATCTACGCTGCGTCGCATGAATGATCTCGCTTCTTCAATCTGAAAAAGGTAAACTCAAATCTTTTTATTCAAGTAGACTTTGACAAGTGCTTTTGAATCGTCGAGTGAATAATCATAATCAAGCATCTTTATTCAAAATAAGTACCTACAAAGTACACCTTCTGAACGTCATATTTATAATAATAATAAGGAATAAGACTTGATAGTGATAATGGGTAACCGTATCTTAAAACTAAAGCTATGAGGGTTCCAAACGCGCCCTGGTCTGAGAAGAGCCCACAACAAACTCAGCAAGTAAGAAGTATTAAAAAGTTTTAAATCAATGTTGTAAAAATTATCCATCTGGAAGACGTTATTACACGGCCAATTCTGTTTAACACAATCTCTAAACTAAACTTATCTAAAATGACACCCCTAAATCTAGTTCTGTCCCTTTTTTCAGAGAGTATTATGAAAGGGTTAGCAATATCAATATTTTAGTTTAGTTTAGAGATTGTGTACAACAGAATCAGCCCCAATATGATTTTGTTTTGGATATAAAAATAATAGTTATAAATCTAAAAGCATAGCTTTACCTTCCCCAAACTCAATAACTCTGCAGCTCTTTTCTTTGATATATCCCTAGTTCTGTAAACAAGAAATTTTACAATAAAACAAACTGTGTACTATGTCTCACTGATGTGAAGGTGTTTCCGAGGATAGAGTGGCAAGTATACAGCAGCAACATGCATTTGCAAGAATTGAACCCGCTGCGCTCTAGTAAGGACTACAATAGGGATGACAACAACTCAATCAAATCAGCAACTCTTTATCAAACTTAAAAACGCACTTCTAGTATGGAAGTTGTATGAAATTCACAGTTGTGTCACAATTTCAACACACTTTTTTTCTTTAATCTATGTTTTAAAATGGTTATCAAACTTGAAACTAAACTTAAAACTGGTCAGTCTTAAGTTTGATAACCATTTTAAAACATAGATAACCGAGGATGTGAATTTTACGTCTTTTGGAAGATTTAATAATCAGTTACAAATAATTTATTTTTGATATAGGTATCATCCCTATAGTATATACACAAAAAATGTCAAGTAATAGAGTGGCATTTGGTACACGCATAATTGTGGCTCTGTTTTGACACACCTTTACGACACATTTTATCTCTGGAAATGAAAGAAATCTTTGAAAAATAAAAATAGTAAAAATATCATGTTGAATACTATTGTAAGTTCTGTAGTAGTAAATTGAAGAATGCAGTTCGATTCCAAACTTCACAAGTATGACAAAAAAAAACTCCTAAATATACTTCATATTTTCAACTGTAAATAAATAAATAGTACTAATACTTATACTCACTCTCTTCTTTTCAGTTCAGTCATAGCCTTGGCAGGCAAGTGGCGTCCATCAAACACTAAAATTGGCTTTATATTCTTCGAAAGCAACATTGTCACATATTTTAAACAGTATTTGATATGTCTGTAAGAATCATTTTAAAACCTGAGTATGCTGATTATATGGATTCATTGTAACATTATATTTAACTACATAATAGTTAAGTAATTACTAACATTTAATTTATTCCAATGGTTATAACCATCATCATCATCATCATCATTCATCATTTAGGTACTCTAAAGAGTCCCTAAAGAATATGTAAATAAAAATCATGAACTAAAGCCATATTGTGCAATTCTAGTTCTCCTCAGACTGACTTGGAGAAGCCAGAACCACCCACTTTTATGACTAATAACAGAGTCAAAGGTGCTATATAGGTAATATATACTACATTGCATTAAAAGTTAAGATGTAATAGGTATGTTATTTTGAAAAAGTTGCAACCAACTACCTACTAAACTTTAGAGCTACTCACACATCAGTCTCTTCACCGCGAACCAACTTATCGGCACAAGCGAAAGCTCCTTTATGAAGCCAGCAATAGGTATCTATTGCTACGGTGCATCCGCTGAACTCACTAACATTAGCCCTTCTTGAAGCCTTCTCGAGGAAGGGTATCAAACCTGTGATACCCATGTTACTAAATAATAATTAATAATGACTTAGGATACACCATTCTAAATAATACTCCTCCTAGTTAAATTATAGTTAGAATATTAAAACTATAACGTCCTCATAATAAAAAATAATATTATGAAACTCAATCCTCACTATCTGCTCACTATTTTCAGACCTGTTTAGTGTTTCAGACTATTTTCACGCAGAAAAAAAAACGAATACGAAAACCAAGTACCAACCAGTGTTGCCAGTGGCAGATAGTCAAAAGTAACATGAGATAGCTCAATAAGTAACATTTTCACGAGAAAAGTAACATTACCATATTATATTATGTGGAAAACGAAACTATTACGCTTTACCAAATTTTTATCCTGAGCAATATGGTCAAACTGACGCGAATTGAAGCACACATTTTCATGAATTAGTTTAATGTAAATGTTGTATGTCCTTAAAATAAGACTATACCTACCTAAAGACAAAACTTTGAACGGCAAACTTTGCATGTATAGTTAACCTGTGAGTATAATAAAGAGACATCAACGTGCATCAATGTGACTAGTGGTGACTAGTATGCATAAAAGGATTGAAATCGTCTTCGGTCTTATTTCGGATGATCTGGCAACACTGTTTGAATATGAGAGGCTATGCAAGTGATATTTACGCGGGAATTTCAAATTCGTTTTGTTAACTTAACAAGTTAACACTATATTTTTTATTTAACTGCTTTAACGGCTCTGGATTCTAGTCCTTCTGAGTAACTTAACACTACTAAGAAGGTAGTTACCAACTTACTACTTTGGTCGCAGCGGAGATTCGATAGTAAAAAGTTGAGTCTCAGAGAATAAAACATACAAACAACTAACAATGTGAACTAAGCTGACAATTGACACTACAGAACACTATACTCCTGCTGCAGGGCGACCGGCTAAAAATGACAGCTACAGTGTAACGATCGCAATCTCCTCTGATTGGATAATACTTTCACTATTGGACAAAATCCATTGACGCAGCAAGAATACCATATATTCAGCCAATCACAACAATTGATACTGTAACAATGATTGATGCAGAAGTTACGCGGTCGCCCTGCTGGGCTACCGGCTAAAACTAACAGCTACAGTGTAACGATCGCAATCACCTCTGATTGGATAACACTCTTCCACTATTGGAAAAAATCCATTGACGCAGCAAGAATACCATAAATTCAGCCAATCACATCAATTGATACTGTAACAATGATTGATGCAGACTGAGGATGCAGAAGTCACGCGGTCGCACTGCTGGCGGATTATCACCATGTTGACACTGACGAGTGACTAGTGACGGATACACTGCCCCGCTCGCTGAAGCGGGATGGAAGATTCAGAAAAACATGCGAGTGACGCGTCAGTCCAAAAACAAAGAAGCGCCAACACGACTAAAGAAAACTTTCTCGGTTGTATTCCGTTTAACACGATTATTGCGGGAAAAAAAAAAATTTATGAAGTCCTAAAAGTTACGTAAAAGTAACATTTTGAGTCGTGCAACATGGAGGTAACATGAGAGGGTCAAAAGTAACGTAAAATGTTACAAAAGTAACATTCTGGCAACGCTGGTACCAACGAAAACAAACGAAATGAATGTCAAAATCTGACAAATGTTCCCGCCGGTTCCCGCGCTAAACGTTTAAAACAAACAAATTACAAAAATGTACATCTTTACTGTAGCCATAGAGTTAGTAACTGTAGCATACTTAGTTTGAAAAATATTAAAAATAATTATTAAACAAATTATATGCATTTTCTTGTGCTTATTATTCATTTATTTAGTTTAATTTGACAATTTGTGAATTACGTGAGTGAATAATCTTAACTAAAGCACATTGGATATTTTTGACACGAATGGGGGTGCCTTTTTAGGCACGTGACGGACATCAAAATAAAATGGTATCGATAGAAAACGAGGGTAGCTGAAAAAAATAGTTAAATTGAAAAGATATCAATACCAATGATCACCTCGTTTTATTTCAAACTATAAAATTGAAGGCTGGTCTGTGTGCGTGCCAATTATAAGTGTTAAATGTTTGAAATTACATAAAATGAGATTAAATCCGCGTCTCCTATCATCGGCCGCTGCAGTTGCAATAACTTGTGTTGTGTCAGCCGCCGCGTATTACTACAAACGTCGTAACACTGAAATCAATGAAGTAATGGTCTTCTGTAAATTACAGTTTAATCCACACAATTACTTTGATAAATTAGTCAGCTTCATTGAAAGCGCGAAACACAGCGTTCATGTTTGCATGCCCGGCATCCATAATCCTGCTATACAGGCCCGTCTGGTAGACTTAATAAAATCCAAAAATATACAAGTTCGCATTATTATCGACCGATCTGGATATAATGCATCTACAGATTTTTTCATCAAAGAACTCATTGAAGCTGGTAAGATTCGTTTCATACAGGTATCTCATCAAAACTCCAATATTAAAATGTGATTTGGTAAAATTATTTTTTAATTTCAGGGGCTGAAATAAAATGCAAGGCCAACGAACCTGCTAACAGCATGAAACATAAATTTTGCTTAGTCGATGACAAGATTCTGATGACGGGAACACTCAACTGGGGTGACGACCGATCCTTCGACCACTGGAACTATGTATATGTCACTAGCAAGCATCAATTGGTTGAACCTGTTAAAAACGAGTTTCATCAAATATGGAATATTGCTAGCGATGTACTAACTTTATTTGACATTTACTGTGATAGTGATGCAGAAACAGTCGAAATTTGCAATCCTGCAGAAGTGTCAGATGACAGTGCTGAGCTGGGAGGCGATGATCGAATCGTAACTATCGATACTGTGATCGATAATAATAATATGGCCACCCCTATTGAAAATCAAACGGCACAAGACAATTTAAAATCTTTTTCAATGAAAACCCCTATTTCGTAAGTTATCAATAATTAAAAAAAATAAGTTAATAATTATGAATAAATCAATTAATTTCTTATGATTCAATACTTAATTTTAAATGATTTTTTTATAAAGTAACATGCCCTGTGTTCCTACTATTATAATAATGGTTGATCAATTTTACAGCAAAGACTTTACTGATTGTATGAATAAAATGTTTAAATTTTTTAAATAATTTATTTAAAGGGCGCCCTATTTTTTCTAAGCTCTCAAAATCTCTAATTTATATTTTAATTTCTGTATAATTTGAAACAACTTTTGTAAAAAAAGTGTTTCTTTTATATTTTATTCTATTTTCATAGGAATTTTCAATTTTATTTTTCTATGTACTTTCTGTTGCTATTTTAGCAATCGTTTTTCCATTCTATATTTTTAAAATGTGTTTTTCTATTTTTTCAATAAATCAAATGCTCATTATTTTTTGTAATTATTTATTTTAAAAAACTTAGTTGTTTTACATATTATGTCATCTTAAATAATGCATGGTAATATTATAGGTAGAAAGTGACTGAAATGTAGAACTTAATTATTATATTATTCTTATATCTAGAATACAGACTAACATACACAGTACTCTAAATCATATATAAATGTTTTCACTTTTGTAAGTGAAGCCCACAGATTGGATAATTTTGAGAACATTTTTACTTAATTCCTTTAATTTAGTCTGCTGCAATAAAGTACTGAGAAGTGCTTTTCATGAAAGAGGTCCCCCTGCAATAAGTGGAACATAAGTGGAACTAATACATTATACATATGATGTTTGTTAGGTACTCAATTTGGCACAAAGATAGATTATACTTTGGACAGAATAACACATAGTCTACTTTTTATCCTGGTAAATTAGAGTTCTGGCGGAAACCAAAAACCCTCAATCCACGTGGACGAAGTTGCGGGCATCAGCTAGTTATACATACATAGTCCCAAAACTACAGTGCTGCATCTTTTCTGCACCCTTTTTGAGAAAATCACTTTATATAGCAAAACTAACTAATACTTATCCAAAATACATCTATTCACCCCCTCTTATGGCCTTATATTTAGCTATTTCATTAGGGAAGGTCTTTGAGAGTTCAGACAGGAGGTGGCTCTTAAAGCGCTTGTAAGAGTCGATCTTCCCTTTTACCTCTTCATTTTTGGCCAGAGCTTTATCTATGCAATCTTTTGTGTAGAGCTGTGGATTGCGGCCTTGATCAATGTAGCTGTAAAAAAATGGATAAATTTCAACATGTACTTAGAAAGCTTGCTGATTTAGGATGGAACACTAAACTGCTCAAGACTAATGCTGAGATCTATAGAGCTTTGCCTTGGCTCAGACTTGAAATGGACTTATATAGGAGTAACATAAATCTGTCTCGTTTTAACCGTCTTAACTCTAAGCAAAGTCAAAGTTCTGACTCTCTCACACTGAGAAACCATGGTGTTGATTTTTAAAATTATAGCTGTACAGAAGAGTGGATAAGTAATTTAAAAAGGTATTCAAAATATATGCAGGTACATACTCAAAGACTTCAGTTGGCACAAGAATATCATGAACTTGTGACTTTAACTTGTCAACTTCTTGAAGTCCTGTGACTAATGATTGGCTGGAAAATAATATATTGAGTAATTAATATGACAAACCCTGACAGAAAGGCTTAAATTGTATAATTAAATAGCAATCACTTAAATCATTATGCTTTTTAGTATTAACATTTAAGTGTTGAGTAACAATATTATTAGTAAAAATAATATACTCACATTTTCTGATTCAAAACACTTTGGCCCTGTGGCTGAAAATCACTTACAATAATACGTATCTGCCTCACGTTCTCTATGAACATTTCAAGCTGAGTCTCTAGGTTTTCAAGAGAGGCAGACATTGCGGTTGATTGTTGAAAGTTATCAATGGTTGAAGATTAATTTAAAAATAGGTAAAGGAAATTGGAAATTGAAGAAATCACTCAAAATATTTTAATCAATTTTGATTTTTGATCAGTTTTGATGGAGTTTTGATGGTTTTGATTTTGAGAAAACGTCAACTGAACTGACGTCAACAAAACAATGACATGGACAGATAGTAAGGCATAGACTCATCACTCATTTTTATAGACTACGGGGACTGTTTTGGCACTACTGAAAGCCAAAAACCAAGAAAAGAAGAAAAGACTACGGGGACGGGGACTAAAATCTAAAATTCAGTTTTTTATTTTTATTTAACTGGTTTAACGGCTCTGGATTCTAAACTAAAATTCAGGCTTGACCGTAAAACGTAAACCGCAAAATTTGTCTGGCGATTTGCAGGTATTATTGAAATTACTCAATAAATACGTAATAAATAAAATATAATAATTTCAGATTGACAAAAGTTAATTTTTTGGGAATTTTAATAAAATATTTTTGAAGAGAAATAACTATGCAAAGGTATCATTGGCTCAGAAGGACTAGAATCCAGAGCCGTTAAGCCAGTTGAATAAAAAAAAAATAACATTATCATTGGTTTAAATCGTCATAATACTCTATGGTACTTTGATAGATAGAAAATATTTGGCTCAGAAGGACTGGAATCCAGAGCCGTTAAACCAGTTAAATAAAAAAAAAAAATAGAAAATATTTATAAAAATCAAATTTATGCCTTATCAAATTGAGATAAAGGCGTTTTTGCCATAATTTTGAATTAACATCAGCTGTTTGCAAATGTCAATGTAACCTTGCAGCGAGTCCCAAAATTTAAAATTTGAAAATTATAAATTAAAATGGAGCATTTGTTACAAAATATAGAGTCTAAAGTTAGCGTTACTCAAAGTGCGATTGCTGGTGGTGCCGCCGGAGCCGTGACGAGAGCCATTGCACAGCCTTTAGATGTATTAAAAATAAGGTTTCAATTGCAAACTGAACCCATTCGAAAAGGATCTAAGTATAGTTCGATAATACAAGCAATAAGGTCTATTGTGAGAGAAGAAGGTGTATCTGCATTATGGAGCGGCCACATCCCCGCGCAGCTTCTATCGGTAACATATGGAATTATTCAGTTTTCAACATTCGAAAGATTGTCTCAAATATGCCAGCAAACGGACCTCGAATTTTACCTCACGTACAAACATTGGGTGACTTTCATTAATGGTGCCACAGCTGCCACTGTTGCTACAATACTATCGTTTCCATTTGATACAGTAAGAACTAGATTAATTGCTGAAAGAAAAACTTGTAAAGTATATAGGGGTTTTCTAAATGCATTTACTCTTATGGTTCGAAACGAGGGTACTAGCTCTTTATATAAAGGCATTGTGCCAACGATAGCCCAAGTAGCACCTCACGCAGGAATACAGTTTGCGGTATACAAATTATTTACCGAGCACATATTTAATAGACTTCAATTTTTTCAACGTAGCAAAAATGTTAGTGATGCAGTTGAATCATCTCTCATAGCCAATGTATTAGCAGGTGGTTTTGCCGGTTGTGTATCTAAGACTGCAATATATCCATTTGATGTTATAAAAAAAAGATTACAAATCCAAGGTTTTCAACAGCATAGAAAGGATTTTGGTAGACAGATCTACTGTAATGGCTCATTAGATTGTATAAAACAGACCATTGCAGAGGAAGGTTTTCTAGCTTTATACAAAGGGTTTGGGCCAAGCATATTGAAGGCAATATTTGTTTCAGCCTTACATTTTGCTGTGTACGATGAGATAAAATATTTAATATTAAAATGCAATAACTAAATAAAATTAGCGTAAAGGTTATAATCATGTAAGTAGTATTAGTTATTGTAAAGTGTGTTCTTCAATTTATTTTTTGCTTTCTATAAAATCAGAGCTGAACAATGTGGAATGTAATTAAGTATAAAAATTATTATTTGAGTTGCACTAAAAGATTCATTAGTTACCCTAATTACTTAACTACTTGAAAAATTAGATTGGCAAATTAATTATTTCATTGTAAAAAATATAATTAAGTATTTTATTACTCTTCTAGTTCTCACTCAAACAATACAGATGAAACTAACATTAGTGATGTTAACCGGTTCGATAAAAACCGGAGAATCACCGGTTAACACATGTACTGGTTTTTTACCGGTAATTACTTAAAGTACCGGAGTTTTTCTGAACGCATCCTTAGTCCTTACTCATACTCGATTTTATCGATGTATGGGGAAATCCCCTCAAACCTAGTTCTGTTTAATGCTGCCAATTTAAAAAGTATTATTAATGTATGTCCACCCGTATTTATAGTATAAAATTGAAATTCAACGGGTATATTGTAGTGACAAGAGACTCGTTTTTAAGGTGGTTGGTGAAAATTTGTCCATCAAATTCAAATTTATATAATATTAATTACGACAAACTAAATTAAATTTGAAATTGGTGGGCTCATTTCGTCCAACCACCTTAAGGCCCTGCCGAATCGGTTTTTCTCCGGAGATTCTCCGGTTATAGTTGAAAATTCTCCGAAAATCTCCGGAGCCTGATTTTGCCTCCGGTACACATCACTAACTAACATGTTAAACAATAGATCTATCAGTAAGTAGGTTAATAAAATCCAGCAACAAAATACCTCTCAAATTTTTATTGATATGAAAGCATTTTTGAAAATTGAAGTGAATAACCAGTCTAGTTCCTTTGTGTTTTAAGTAAAAATGTGTTCTTTTGCCTGTAGTATATTATGCAAATGTAGATATCTATATAGTAATCTGTGATATCCTGTATGCGTGTGAAGGAAAAAAGCTGATATTATGATCTGCCATATTTCATAAAATGAATAATTTATTAAATCATTTCAATTTTACATCAATATTTTATTTTACTCACATCAGACATATTAACTATAACACTTTTATTTGAACAAGCATTTGAAGTACAATACTGAGGCCCTAAATACGGGCCATCGAAGGGCACTTATTTTTTTAAAATTTAACATTTAAAATATTGACATTTTAAGGACTGGGGCCTTCTTCTGTCTCCAATCGCAAATAGCAATGAGGCCTCCTCGTGCTGGGGGCCTTTGGCATTTTGTCAGTCCTGCCCTTGGACTTTGAATAGAGGATGTGTGTGTTATTTAAGTACTGACATGAATTAATATAGATTGGGACGAAACACGGTTAAGAGAACAGAATTTTACGTCAAATTAAATTGAATTTCTAAATAGGTATGTAGTTAGTTATTAGCAATTGAAGTAATGCACTAGTTTTAAAACCATATTCTTAAGTAGGGAAGTAAAGAGGAACTGGATTAGCTAACTTTCGTTTTAAGGTCATATAAATTTATGAGCGGTTTTATTAAAATTGAATTAACGTCTAGCAAATACTTGGATTCGATTATAAAACCGCAACTTCAAAAGGAAAGTAACCTAATCTAAACATAATTTATTATAATCATCGTGTTTGAGATGCGATATGTGCAGCTTTTTTTTTACAAAAAATTATCATCATCCATATGAGATCACGTAACCCATATTCCTCATTAAAGTATCCTTGATTGCGGGCTGTAACTCTTTCTTCATGTACGTGGTTAAAAGTGTCCTTATTCCTTTTGTGAAAATGTCTTCCATTTCGCGCGAGATATCTTCCACCTCGTCTAACTCATCCTCAGGTCGAAACAGTTTACTTCTTTCGTAATTAACTCTGTTGTTACTAGATTCGTACATGTAATCCCAATCGTTAGACGATCTACCATTCAAACTTTCTTCCTCAGAAGAAATGTCTAAGTGTGGTTCAAAGGAGAATTCATCAGAGCGCCGTTTCCGTTTTAAAGGCAAATTGTCCTTATTCTTTATGGAGTTTCTGTTGACATACTTCTCGCAACCATAAGCGTATACGCTTATGAAACCTGGTTCAACGAACTCTGAATCAGTTTTAACGTTGAATTTGCCGGGCTGCTGATTCAACGGTCGTGTGTGGAATCCAATTCCGGCCTTTCTCAGTCTTAGTATCATGTTACACCCATTTGCGTTGCGCTTCGCGTGTCCTGAGTAAGGGTCGTACTGTAAATCAGCGTAATTCCTTCGTAGTCTTCGACTTTCCATATTGTTACGATCTAGCTCGCCAGCTTCATACAAGTCTACGTTGCCGCTTATGGTTAAATCGTGAAATAGCAGCATTGTGTCGAGGGAGACGTTTCTTGGGTCGAAATAACATTTTTCCACGCGAACCCAATTCGAGTTTTGTGGTAGCCGTACACGCATTCTTGTTACGTACATGTCGACTGGGGCGCTTCTCAGTGCTTGGTGCAAACTGTAGCCGTTGAGATCAAAGCTTTGACTCTGCGAAAAAGAAAAAGAAAATCAGGGGGCCCAAGTGAAATCAGGCACGCAGCTCTAACTTATCGGGGTTAGGCATGTGAGTTTTGGTAGGTACACCGCAATAGTGGGCTGGCGAATGACAATGGATTGAGATGATGATGTATTAGTATGCACAATGGTGTTTGTCATGCAAGTTTGTTTCAAGCCACGAAGTCATTTGTACTGTACAAATGATGTTTAGTGCCTCAGAGAGCAGGCTAAGTTGACAATACCGGTATACCTACTTATTGCGAAGGTACGATGATAAAATCGATTAAGCGAAGAAACAAAATAAACAACTTTCGTAATGCATAATTTGTAAAGCTCCATGTTATTAAACGAAATCAGTAATAGTAATTATACGAATTATGATTTCGTCATCCAGCTTCCAGCTATCACTCATATATGCTCATATACTTTATGGATAAAAGCGTCGCCCAACAGTCTGTTCAGCAACATAGGTAACGGTTTAGGCGCTCCTAAGAAAAATGAAGACAATGGTATTTAAATGAAGTGCTTGAATAAAACCACTTGTCCAAGATGAAGTGTCAAATACCGCTCTAATAGAAAATCTAGTTTCTATGAATAATGTTTCAGTGACGTCGATCGACCACATTACGGTCGCTATGTGGCGTCACTGCTTTCAAAGTTTCATCGTAGCTTAAGCTAATGTGTATATGCTTGGCGTTGATTACCAATGGGGTGTCCAAGCTCTTCGGCTGATTCCTCTTTCTTCGTTTAAGCTGCTCCAGAGCAGATTCAAGGCGTGCCGAACATCTTTCCCCCGCAACTGGGACAGATGTTAGCGGCGGAAGACCAGGCCCCATCGGTCTATCATACCGCTTCATTTCGAAGAGGGGAAGATATCTTGAACCTGCAAAATACAATACTTTGACTTTAACAGACATCGTTTGCACGTAAAATATACTCTCTACGGATTTAAACTGCTGAGAAGATTGCTAGAAGAATATGCAATTATTTTTTTGAAGTGTGTGTTCACAGTGGATAACTTTTTTTTGTTATGTTGTACTTAGGCGCTCTTCTTTATTTCGTGGATTATGTTGTGTCGTTATGTTTTGATACCAATTTCAAAGGGCTAGGTTGCAACAAGTATAAAAAATATAGTAAGTAGGTATAGAGGTTTTTTTATCCACTACAAGTTAGCCCTTGACTGCGATCTCACCTGATGGTAAGTGACGATGCAGTCTAAGATGGTAGCGGGCTAAGCTGTTAGGGACATGGCAGTTATATTAAACCCATACCCCTACACGGTTTCTACACGGCATCGTACCGGAACGATAAATCGCTTAGGCGGCACGTCTTTTGCCGGTAGGGTGGTACCACCAGGCCAGACCAGAAATTAAAGATAAATAATCAAAGATATGATAAGATAAGAAAACGAAAGTAAACTCGCAATTATTTTCCATTCCTACCTTTTCACTTCTATTGTCTCGTGCTTAGGGCCGTGAAATGGCAGACGACAAACATCAAGAGTTATTCACTTTACTTAAAATATAAAAAATTAAAGTGGATTACGGTAAGTAGCAACCCATTTGAATTTAAAACATACATTTTTGAGGTGACCTGTACTGAGCCCCGGCCCCCGGGCCTTTTGACTGCAAGACTAGACAAGACTAGACAAGACCGACCCACAGCCAGATGGACGGTCAATCTCAAGCGAGTAGGAAAGTAAGCTGTACAAGACCGTGTCCTGAAGACTTCCGTCCAGCAATGAACGTCTATCGATTGAAACAAGGACATTCCTCTCCAGCTAAGCAAAAAGCGAAGTGTACGCACGAAATGCACGAAAATCCAAAGGATTTTTTTTTAATCTACTACAAGTTAGCCCCTGAGCCTGACTGCGATCTCACCCGATGGTAAGTGATGATGCAGCCTAAGATGGTAGCGGGCGAACCTGTTAGGGGCATGGCAGTTATATTAAGTCCATACCCCTATAGGGTTTATACATGGCATCGTACCGAAACGCTAAATCGCTTGGCGGCATGTCTTTGTCTGTAGGGTGGTAACTAGCCACGGCCAAAGCCTTCCACCAGGCAGATATTTGGGACATTCAAATTTAGTTCAAAAATTATGTAGAATTCTTAAAAGTTCGCGAGATTAGTTTGCTCATCTCATCTCTGGCGGCTTAAGATAATTAGGTATCCTTTCTCTAATACGGTTGCGCTATGCCTACTTGAATGGCATTAATTTAAATTACGTGAATCGAAATATGTAAGGAAAGCGTGTGAACGCGTCTGCTGCAATTTGTATTCAAATAGTGTGGGCATTTTTTGAAATTGTTATGTCATTTTTCAGTGTTGTAACCGTGAAAGCGAAGTCGCAAAGGATTTCATTAAGTTGTGGAGATTTTTGGGAACGACGATTGGAAACTTGTGGCCTATAATCGTAATAATTCTATGCGTAAAACATGTTTTTTTTAATCCACTACAAGTTAGCCCTTGACTGCGATCTCACCTGATGGTAAGTGACGAGCAGTCTAAGATGGTACGTAGCGGGCTAACCTAACAGGGCATGGCAGTTATATTAAACCCATATCCCTATTCGGTTTCTGCACAGCATCGTACCGGAACGTTAAATCGCTTGGCGGCACGTCTTTGCCGGTAGAGTGGTAACTAGCCACGGCCGAAGCCTCCCACCAGGCCAGACCAGGGAAAATTCAGAAATTATAAATTAACAAATTTACCCTGCCGTGGATCGAACCTCCCACCACTAGTTACCACCCTACCGGCCAATACGTACCACCAAGCGATTTAGCGTTCCGGTACGATTTTATTGATTTATTAATTGTAACTAGCTGATGCCTTCGACTTAATCCGTGTGGATTGAGGTCTAAGTTGCTACCAGCGGGAACTTTTTAATTTTCCGGGATAAAAAGTAGCCTTTATTTAAAATTATTTAAAATCTATATAGTTAAACTTACTTTTCTCTGACTCTGAATCGGGTAACTCATTGTCACTAGCCGATGCCGTTTTCGCAAACAAAAGGAACATCCACCAAAATTTCACCATTTTCACTATAGAGAACAGACATCAAATGTTACCTACGCGCACTAGACTTACAGCAGTGCCTTAATGTCTTGTGCAAAAAAAAAAACAAAAGTCAAAAGTTGGCGCGAAACTAAACAATGGCTACCTCTCACCACGGATTCGAAACGAGAAATAAAATATGGAAGTCAAGAATCAAGAGACAATAAGAAGTGCAGCCAGTGGAAAACGATCCCCGCTCATTCTTTACCATTCTAGACAGTATAATGTGAGAACTCATTAACGACAAGTCGTGCGACCAAATGTTGGCATAATGGATACAATTGGTAGCTCTAATTTTACGATTGACTAGGCTGTTCTTTGCTTATCCCAAAATGCAGCACATACCTTTATTTTGAAGAATGTAAATACAAAAATAATAAATAAAAATAAATAAAAAATAATAAATAAATAAAATAAAATGATTGGCTCTGCTGTAGCAGTAGCATCAAGCGAGTCGCATGAAGGTGCTAGATCCGTTTGGCGGGGCGAAAGACCGCTATGAATCCCTACAAGAGAACTCCAGCTGTGGAATTCTATCGGTTGTCGACGCTCGAATAACTTGTACAAAATGAGAGGATTTCGTGCAAATCGACTGGACGTGGTGGAGTGTCAAGTTTTTTTCAATGTTCTTGACTACGCGACGACTCAGGTAATTAGTGTGACGCGACGCCAGCCATGTAGTTATCGGGGTACAGTACACTTCTTACAGGTAGGTATCTGGTATGTGTCTAAAAGTTGGGTTTAAAACCTTACAACATTAATGTTGTAAAGCAGACTTTTTCGAACTTGTGAGAGCTAATAGTGACCTATTTTCAAACCTCGTTCCTTTCACGGCGTCACGACAGTTGCCGACAAGACAAAAAGTAGGAAAACAAAAATTCCTTAGTGTGACTCTAGGTGCCTAATCGTAAGTTATTGTTCTAAGTTTTCCGCAGCTCTAATATGTCGAAGACCTACTTTAGCTCATGGTGGCAATGGCGGATGAAGTGTTATTAGAGCGAGAACGTTGCTTTGATAAATTGTACGATATTTAGGAACAAGCGTGATATGGATCAAAAACTGGGATTCAACGACAAACCATTGTACTAATTCTACCTACTATCCTACTCCCGACCGAATTTCGGCCACGGCGGCCAATCTCCAGAGAGATAAGCCACCTGCGCGGGAGATATAGTGCACAAGTGTGTGCGCATACACAGGTGCACTCTCTGTTCCTTTACTCTCATATCCCGATAGGACGGAAAATCCGACACGACCGGAGAGAGATCGCAGGACCGACGGCTTAACGTGCTCTCCGAGGCACGGGGGTGAAACACCGCCAACTTCCTAACTCCGTACTCTCTAGTAGGCTGAGAATTTGTTGTCAGAAAAACCCAATACTTGCTATGGCCGACCCGGGACTCGAACCCGGCAATATTCATTTTAAAAAAGGCTATATTTTTGAATTGAAAACTTTTTTAGCCGCGTTGAGCACTTTTTGGTAGGGGGTAATTCAACTCAATTCCCAGATGATGGCTTTTAGGTATGCCACAGGGGCACAGGTTAACTTGTGGTTTTGCGTGATCGACATGCTAAGTACCTATTAAAAAAAAAAAACATTCGTTTTCACTTCTATCGGCAGTCCCTATTTGGCAATTTTTTTTGTTTAGTCAGCCACATGAGTACAAATATTCAGTACTCGTACCTAGTTACCTATACGCAAACGAGAGCAAAGGTTTGTAGACTTAAAAGCATTTTTAAAAAAATTACCTATCGATACTTTGAGTCGTTAAGTATCGATAAATAAATTTAAAAATAAATTGCTTTTGTACAATTATTATTAGATGATTAGGTTGTATAGTGCAACTCTGCAGACTCTCTGTTCTACGTTCACTAAATCTATCTCTAATTTTCCATCTTAGCGACATCAAGTTCATGTTAGGTAAGTTACCGTCTACCTTTAGAGATCATAACATCAAGTAGACTGTGACGTAATTATGAAAAGAAATTGGGTTGTCGAGTTTAATCTCTAAAAGCGTCGCCTAAAGTACCTACACTGATCTTAGAAGAATTTTTCAGGTTGGTGTGGCTGTGGTTATTAACTATTATCTGATACATTGAGATACGGACTACGAGTTATGCCACATTAGTTAGACATCAGTTTAAAAGTATAACTTTTAGCAATTTTAGTTCCTAATATCATAGAATTTAGAATTTAAGTTGTATGACATTTTGTAGGAATCCGCCAAAGTCAAACGGGGCACTAAATACTTACCTACCTTTTCTAGAAGCGTTTCGCAAAAGATGGAAAATGATGCCTCAGAGTCAGATTCTAACATTTTTCAAAGTAGCTTTTTGCCACTTCGGTTAGTAGTTACATAGGTGGAACAAAAAAAAAAGATAATAATTTATTTACTGTTTAGGTTTACAAGGAGGTTCTGTTTGACTGCTCTCACCTTGCGCCAAAAAGGGATGACTGAGCATTCAATAATTCAAAGGCATTATATTATATAATAGGTTAAATTTATGTAAGCCATATTTTAAATTAATATTGACCCAAACCTCATAAACACGTCACGTCACCTCACCACTCCAACTCTACCCACCACAAAATTTGTTGAAAAGTTGGGCCGTTAAAGCGTAGCCGACAGATAAACAGACAGACAGATACACTTTTGCATTTATAAAATTAAGTATGGATTGACTGTACCTATACCTAGTACGTGCCTAGTACCTACCAGTTATCAGTACAATAGGCATGATGACAGTAACAAAGAATCAATGAAATTATAAATTTATCTAATAAAATTGGATTCATGGGTAAAAACGTATTTATTTTCCTATTTCGAGTAAGATTGCTATTTATTTTGATAAAATAAAACTATAAAATACAGCAATCCGCCATATTGGTTAAAACACCATTAAGAAGCGAATGACGTCACAATTATTTTCGAACTTTGACAATCACACTATTGTTTACGGCACACTGCACAGAGTACATTGGTAAAAATAATAGTGACGTCATAAACGACGCCATGACACCGCCGAACGTTTTGGCGTGAATTTTAAAATTTAAATTTCAAATGCCAATTTCATCTACCAAACCGTACTAAAAAAATTCTACATCAATGACCAAACCTTATTTTTCTGCTGAAATAAGATATTTTTTCGAAATAGTAGATACTTCCGAACATAATCTGACCATTTTTCAAAATCAGTCATCATGCCTATTATTTAGCCAGTTACTACCAGTGTCAGCCAATGATCCTCGCGGTTAGGTAGGGTTACCAGATCCGAAAATAAGTTTTTCTGGAAAAATCCCTGCCTTAGCAATAAATTTCCTGACATTTCGGCAGCAAAGTATCTTATTTTAAAAACTCGCGGGTAAGCTTGTCATATGCGTGTGAGATGCGGTGTTGTGGGGTGCGGACCGCACTGTGCGGGGCGTTTTCTTTTATTTTAAATTCCTGACAATTTCCAATTTTCCCTGTTTCCCTTATAGAGCTGAAATTCTGGACATGTCAGGAAAATTTCTGTCATCAGCCGAGCGACCGCGTATCTTTTGCATCAATCATTGATACATCGCAATCACCTTTGATTGGTTAACACTTATTTATTTTTTCTATGGTTAACACTCTTCCACTATTGGTCGAAATCCATTGACGCAGCAAGAATACCATAAATTCAGCCAATCAGAGGTGATTGCGATGCATCAATGATTGATGCAAAAGATACGCGGTCGCCCTGCTGGTAACCACGCTGGTAACCCTACTCGCGGTCGATCGGTAGGTACTAGGTACCTTACCCGGTATTGAATAATTGAGGAACTCAACCGTTTGGCCCCTAGTGTCCGGTGGGTCAATCAATTCGACAAGTAGCTGTATACTGTATAGAAACAATCATCTGATTTGTTGCTGATTTTAGGTACTTACCTATACGTATGGTAAACTGGTAACCCACTACCTAAATTTTTAGGGTTCCGTACCTCAAAAGGAAAAAACGGTATCCTTATATGATCACTTTGTTGTCCGTCCGTCTGTCTGTCAAGACCCATTTTCTCAGGAACGCATGGAGATTGGAGGTAGGTATTAAGCTGAAATTAATATAAAATAAATCAGGTCTACTGTCCCTTGGAGTTGTTAAAAAATCAAACTTCTAATCCAACGCAATCAAAAGATACAGCCGTTTATGCTGCAAATTTTCGACACTCGCCAGGGAATCAAAACCTACAGGATATACTTTCCGTGAACTCGATATCTTGAAATTTGGTACGAAGCAACGTCCTATAGCACAGATAAAGGAAAAATGGCGAAAAGCATACATTTTAAGTTACATCATGTAATAAAAAATATATAATTTTTAACTTACTACACGCACAAGGAACCCTCGGTGCGCGAGTCCGACTCGCACTTGGCCGGTTCTTTTGTACTGGAGACTGACAAATACAGGCAAACTCAAGTGTGTCATCACTTCATCATTATCAGCAACAACCCTTTACCGGCTAACTGAAGACTTTTACGTACATTAGTACATTTTTACGTAATACTACCCCCATGTTCTTAGCTGATCTCATACGGGCCGTAACTTTTATGTTCCACAGTGTGTGTACTGTCACTCTATGATAGGATAACACACTGTGGTGTATGTTCAGTTGGCAAACACAATACCCGATTCTATGGGAAAATAAAAATACATTCATACAAAAAAATATCGCAATATAAAGGGGAATTCGTGCGTTACAAAATTGTACCAAACTGAACATTACCAAATAGCATTGTTATACTTGTCGAGACAATAACGTTGTAGCTATTTGAATACGGTTGCATCATTCCATGTTTAACTTTATTCTTATCTTATCTTATTTTTGTTTTAATTTCGTTCCCTGATACAGTGGTTGACTCTAGATAACTTGGAAATGATTGCACAAAAGAAATGTGCCATTACTTACCTACCTGTAATTATTTTGTAGGTAGGTAATTCATAGTTTTGTGCAGTAGGAAGCAAAATGAGAAATAGCTGACCGATCGATCAGAGATGGATCGAGAGCAAACTGAAATTAAAAAAGGTCCGTGTTCAACGACCTCTATTTACATTTATTTTATTTTATTGATAGGACATACTCGATCAGACTTTACGGTGTCCCAATGCGTCTTATTGACCGAGCGAAGCGAAGGTCTCTGAGTCTACTTGAGTTAATTTGCACTTGTCCGTCCGTCCGTCCGTCTGTCAGAGCATTATAACTTCTGAATTACTGAACGTAATTACTTCAGCTTTAAATATAATAATAATATGTAAACTAATGGCCTCCAGCCGAATATGGCTTAAAAAGTTATAAAAATCGTTGTTTCAGGGGGGCTCTCATAGAAGCGAATGCGAAGTAAAATATTTTTTATGGCGTTACATAGGGTTGCGGTATATCAATTTAAAGATAATTAAGAATAGAGTCCAAAAATATATTTTTTTAAATTATTCTCCTAAATTTGACGAAATGGGGGGCTTTCAAAGTGGAGATTTTCTAACGTCCAAAGTTGACCTCAGAACTCTAAATTTTCTGAAAGGCTGAGCCTGAAACTTGATCAATTATTTGAATTATATCCTGTACTTGAACAACAAATACTAAAATTAGATAAATATTGCAAGGAAACGAAATTATTTAATTTTTAATGAGCTTCAGTATTTTTAACAGAACTTCACATTGATGTCAATAGATGGCGCCGCGAGGTCTCAGTTCGGGGCGAACCACTAGTAGTTATTAGGCTACAATATTATCTACATATGAATGACTAAAGTTACACATACATATTGACAAACAAAAGTACTAACCATACAAATACACACTATTCATTAATATATTTAAATTAAATAAACAAACAATAACAAAAATAAACAATATAAAGTAAATGAAAACTACCTATTCTCTAATAACAACTTTACTTAACTTTACATAACATAGACGGGCCCTGTCAAACAAAGAACATGGACTTATTTTACTAACACCATCTAGCCTGAAAAGCGGGACAGCGCTATGGCGGGGACAAGGACAGGCTTATACAGGTGTGGAGCGCGCTCCTTTAAGTCAGACACCCAATTTTTTTCTATGAAAGGGCCCATCTAGTACCTACATATATATATCGATGTCCGCGTTTCATTCAAATTCAACCCGTCTAAAGACTAGAGTCAGAGAGTACCTACTTTTATAAATAGTGTTAAAGTACTTTCTCTTGTAAATAAATAAATAATCCTTTATTTGCTAGATTGTAGGTATATTAGGTATAGTAGGTAAAGAGATGTTACAGGTAAAATGGAAACGACCACAACCAGCCATGAAATGGCATGCAAACATTCATTTCTGTCCTATAACTATGATTTAATTTAATTAAACACATTATATGAATTACGATAACAACTTCAAAATGTCAATAAATTGAATGGCACTACATTGAATTAGAATTAATTTATCATTTATAAAACACATTAATTTGTACCTACTTTTATTATAAATCATTACATAACAATTATAATTATCAAGCAATCAATATATTATCATTATTTTTTTACTATGAAAAATAGTCATTAACTGAATAATAACATTTATCCAGCAGCCAAGCGAAAAGTCTATTTTTGAATGGTACTAAAGGTAATTTTTTTAGTTCGGCTGGTAATTTATTGTAAATCTTGACGCACATAGCATCACAACTTTTATTGTAGTGGCAACTCTTTGGTTGATGTCTCATGACCAAGCGATCTCGGTTTCTGCTACTTCTTGGATATACCTCAAATGCCTTTGTGAACAGATATTCGTGAGTCTTAACAAAAACACACGTTTCAAAGATATATAAACAGGGTAGTGATAATACACGCAAATTTTTAAAGTGCGGTTGACACGATTCCCGATAAGACGCTCCTGTCATCGCACGTATACATTTTTTTTGTGCTATAAAAGCTCGATTTATTTCTACTGAATTCCCCCATAAGATCAGCCCATAGCGCAAAATAGATGAAACGTAGCTATGGTAAGCTGCAAGAACTGTGTGTGGTAATGATATTTTACGTAACCTATATATAAAACGAATACATAGCGATGAATTTTTTGGCAAACCATACTGATATGTTCTTTCCAGTTTAAGGTTTTGTCTAGTTGCAGACCTAAAAACTTTACTTGTTGAGCTTCCCCTATTAGAGTATTATTATAATTTATGTTAAGTCTTGGTTGAGGTTTTCTACTACTAATGCAAAATTGTATGTATGATGTTTTACTGATATTTATCTGTAAATTGTTATTTTCTAGCCAATTTACTATTATTGCTATTTCATTATTGATGTCAGTCTCATATTGGTCAATTTTATTACTATCATTTGATGTCATTATTAATGAAATATCGTCCGCAAACAAGAAGCATTCATTGTTAACCACAGTAGGCAAGTCATTTATATATATTAGAAAATTATATGGCCCAAGGATGCTTCCTTGGGACACGCCGGATTGGTTATATTTATAGTCAGATTTACAAGAAACCTTTGTTGTACCATCGTTGCTGATTGCATCAATTTCAACACATTGCTTCCGATTACTTAGATAAGACTTTAGCCAGTCTAATGTTAGGGTGGTAGTCATCATCATCATCACTTCAACCCATTGCCGACTCACTACTGAGCACGTCTCCTGTCATGAGAAGTGTTTGGCCATAGTCCACACTTAAGGCGCTGTGTGTGGTCAGGGGGGGGGGGTCTCCAAAGCAGTGTATCCATTAAATGGTGGCATACTCCTCCCGACCGAATTTCGCTCACCGGCGGCCGATCTCCAGAGAGATTAGCCATCTGCGCGGGAGATATTATAGTGCACGAGTTTGTGCGCACTGCGCATACACAGGTGCTCTCTCTGTTCCTTTACTCATATTATCCCAATGGGACGGAAAATCCGACACGACCGGAGAGAGATCAGGCGCAGGACCAACGGCTTTAAGTGCTCTCCGAGGCACGGGGGTCAGGGGTGATACACCGCCAACATCCTAACTCCGGGCTAGTACTGAGAATTTCTTGTCAGAAAAACCCAATACTTGCTATGGGACTCGGGGACTCGAAGTCGGGACCTCGTCGGCCGCAGTCGAACATGCTAACCACTTATGCGAACGAGGCGGTCAGACCACACTTAGCCAGCGTGGCAGAGTTGAAGAATTCTCGGGCATGCTATAGTTTTCTCACGATTATTTTTCTACACTGCGCCGTTTGAAGTTAGGCCAGGACTACACCGGAAATTTTTTACGTAACTATAAAGGCTAGAGCACGTAAGTCACTTATGTACCTATGAGTTGTATTGTTACTTATTGTAACCTTTTTCTTTTTTAAGAAAAGAGCAACTGCTGAGTTTCTTGCCGGCTCTTCTCAGTAGAAGAACCGGCAAGCTTTCCGAACCGGTGGTAGAGTCTTGACGTACCTATCATAAGTGTCACAAGTTGTCCTACATGAAATAAATAAATCATTTATCATAAAACTTACAAGACGTGTTTTTTTATCCACTACAAGTAAAAGGCATTGACTGCGATCTCACCTGATGGTAAGTGGTGATGCGGTCTAAGATGGTAGCAGGCTACCATACAGCATGGGAGTTGTATTAAATCCAGTAAACCCCTTTATATAGTAGGGTGGTAACTAGCCACCGCCGAAGCCAGGCAAGACCGAGGAAAATTCAGAAATTATAAATTCCCAAATTGACCCTGCCGGGGATCGAACCCGGGACCTCCGCACGTTAAGACTCAACGCTGCGCTACGCAGGTCGTCAAAAATCTATCTCTGTGTAATCGTAGCCTTAGAAGTGCGTGCTCGGGGAACGGACCCCCAACCATCCGTATAGGAAACCGGCGTCAAACACGAAACTAGTGACGGCATTGATGTAGAATTTTTTTAGTACCTAAAGTGACGGCGACAGCGGGGCGATGTGGTACGAGAGCTAGCGACGAATTTCCTGAAGGCCCTTTAGGCAAACTGAAATTGTGAAAAAATATAATTTCGTCAACTAGCGAATCCAGTCCTGCCAGTCTGGTAGAGCGTTTGCGGTTATTTCTCTTCAAAAATATTTTATTCAAATTCCCAAAAAACATACCTACTTTTGACAATCTGAAATTTTAATCACGTATTTATTGGGTTATTTCAGTTTTAAACGTGAATAAAGTTTTCAAATGAGTACGACAAAATTGCGGCGAAATTCGTCGCGAGCTCTCCGACTAATCGCATCGCCCCGCTGACGCCGCCGCCCCGCCGCCGCTCGTGCCACTACGCTAAGGGTTAGGGAAGGGTTAATGTAGATAGTTCTTGAATTTAAGTACGTAAAAAAATTATGATGATAAAATATGTACAGTATTAGGACCGGTAGAGGCAGTAGATAATAAACGTGATGCAAGTTGCCCATTGTCGAGTAAACAATGGAGAAAGCAGAACATAACGCAGCCAGCCAGACGCGGAGCATGCGGCCGTTCGGCGTTTTTAAAAGAGCAGCCATAGACCATAGAGTTTATTTTAATTGTTTGCAGTTTACACTATTTTATTCTTACCCAGCCTGCGTGAGAGTTCTATACTTTAAATAAGTCTATTTTCGGTGAAGTTCTCAAGGTATGAGAGGTGGGTCCAACGCACAATGAGCCGCACGTGGCCAAGTGCGGACTATGGCGGAGCGTGGTGGACAGTGGACTATGGTCTATGACGACCTCCGTAGCGCAGTGTGCAGCGCTGTTGCCTTAACGTGTCCCGAGTTCGATCCCCGGCGGCGGCAGGGTCAATTTGGGAATTTATAATTTCTGAATTTTCTCCGGTTGGCCTGGTGGGAGGCTTCGGCCATGGCTAGTTAGTAGTTACCACCGTGAACCGGCAGAGACGTGCCGTCAAGCGAATTAGCGTTCCGGTACGATACCGTGTAGAAACAGAATAGGGTTATGCGATGGGTTGAGAATTGAGATGATCTAAAGGAAATTTAGAGTTAGTTGGTGTCAAAAATCCGCTGCTTGAGAATTTGTCTGTGTGACTAATTAGCTGATGTAAGGTTGACTGACGAACCAATGCGTTGCAGACTGCAGTTAACGACTAATTTTGGGGCCTTATTACGTTTTTACGATTGCTACACTGTAACCACGTAACGATCGGTATCCCCTCTTATTGGCTAACATTTTATATTATCGGTGTTTGTGTGGCCAAAAAAGTCCATTGGCGCAAGAACGGAATAGATTTATGTAAATCATATATTATCTACTTCTTAATATCATATTAATATTATAAATGCGAAAGTGTGTTTGTTTTTTGGTATGTCCTTCAATTACGCCGCAACGGAGCAATGGATTGACGTCATTTTTGGCATGGGCATATTTGAGATCCTGGAGAGTGACATATAGGCTAATTATTATCCCGGAAAACTAAGGAGTTCCCGCGGGACTGACGAAGTCGCGGGCATCAGCTAGTAAATACTAAATTATAGAAACTCGTGAATTGATCGCAAACCTAACCTATTATAATACGCGCGCGAGTTGAATGCAGTCGGGGCCTGAGGTGACAGCTCTGCATTCAACTCGCGCGCGAACTATAGGTACCTATTCTGTGACAACGTTCGACAAATACTAAGGATTATAATGTAAACCCTGCGTTCAAGCATTTAGTTTAAAGCACGTTTATCAAACGAGTGCGTAATTTTGCAATACATGTGTTACAATAGGCTGGATAAGGAGGAAAATGTCAACATATCGCTGTATAATTAATAACATGAATTTAAACGCACAGAGTACCTACAGACGTAAAATTACAACACACTGTGCTACAAAGATAAATTGTGTAGTAGGTAGGTATTATAGTATTATTACAGTCCGTGTCACGAAAGAAGTTTTTTTTAAAAATCGACTAGGTAGGTACAAGTTAGCTCTTGACTGCGATCTCAATTCTCACCTTATGGTAAGTGATGATGCAGTCTAAGATGGTAGCGGGCTAACCAGTTAGGGGCATGGCAGTTATACCCATACCCCTAATCGGTTTCCACACGGCATCGTCCCGGAACGCTAAATCGCTTGGCGGCACGTCTTTGCCGGTAGGGTGGTAGCTAGCCACGCCCGAAGCCTCCCACCAGGCCAGACCAGGGAAAATGCAGAAATTATAGGTAAATTCCCAAATTGACACTGCCGGGAATCGAACCCGGACAACAGCGCTCATCACTGCGTCTCCGGCCACTGGCCAGAAGCGGCTCTAGTAGTCGAATGTTTACCTACCTTAGATGCAATTTGGGGTGTTCCCTGTCTGTCACCACATTCTGTTTGTAAATTCTATTAATTCTATGCAATATGGTTCCTCCGTCACATTTTTATTATCGAACCGCAAGGCATCGACAAGGTCTGCACCATTACGCAGGCGAAATTTCGCGGGCTCGTACGAAGCGATTTGCTTCCTCGTTTCTAATTCGATAGGCTAGGATATGGAATGCCCTTCCGGCTTCCGTTTTCCCATCCTCTTTTAATATACCTTCAAATCAAGAGTGAATAGGCATCTTCTAGGCAAGCGCGCTCCACCTTAGGCTGCATCACCACTTGCATGCAAGTCTGATTGCAGCCAAGCGCTAACATGGCTAGCCTATATAATATTTAAAAAAAAAAAATTCGAGGACAAACAAGAATTTCAATTCCGATTTGTCCCCGAATTAAAATTTGACGACATGAGTCACGATCGAAGTTCCGGTCTGTACGATTACTCTAAGTTTTAACATTGCAAATAGGATCGACGTGAGAGCTCACCACGAAAAGTGTAAGCGAACGTCAAAGTAAAATGAACCTTAACTGCATTGGTTCTAGAGCTCATTTCATCATTTCGTGTATTTTTTCACAGCCAGCGCTCCAAACGCTGTATTGTGACTTTAAAGCAAGAGCTTTTGGGTCCATTTTACTTTGACGTTCGCTTACACTTGGCGTGATGAGCTCTCACGTCGATCAATCGTATTTGCAATGTTAAAACTCAGAGTAAGCGTACCGAACTCGAATAGAAATTTGAGGACAGATCAAAATAAAGGAAATAAAAATCGAACCTTGTAACTTGCTATTGAACCGACTAACTCACTTCTGTACCTACTAGAAGCGTCAGTAGTTTAGTATATAAACCAAGCTACTAGAATAACCTCTACCTATAGGTATATCGTTGATGTCTTTTTAATAGTAAATGTAGTTTGATATTAAAGACTTCAACGCATTTGATTTTTTTGTTGCGAGTAAATAAACTAACGCAGACAGGTGGCTACCAGAATGGTCTCCTTGCATAGTTTAGTACCTACTTACTACTTACTTACCGTTACTTACAAACTTTTGCAAAATTTTATTGCAAATAACTATAGGTACTAGATCTTACTAGATGATGCCCGCGACTTCGTCCGCGTGGATTAAGTTTTTTTGAATCCCGCGGAAGATTTCCGCGATATAAAGTACCAAATTTCATCAAGATCAGTTGAACAGATGGACGGTGAAAGCATAGCAGACAGATAGACAGACACTTTCGCATTTATAATGTATGGATGCGGCAACGATGACGTAATGACCTATTTCTTGTCAAGCGCATACCTACTTATGTACCTACTTATTTTTTCTTATCAGTAACGTTGACCGAAACTGTCTGTATTTGGCCTTCTTGTGACTTGGAGAGTGCTCCTGTCCTGTCTCGTTTAATATCACTCTAGATTCTAGAACATCTGTTAATAATCGTTGAGCCAAAGAGATGAAATCCAGTATGAGCATACCTAACTAAGTACTCTCTCTACTCTTAGTAGAGTCGTGTGTGGAAGGGTTTGAGAATCCACCCAACGATGTTTGAAAGAGAACCCCAAAAAAATGTAATTAATGGAAAGGGAGGCCCACTCCAGACCATAAGTCTGTACCATAGCATAGCAACATGTACAGTAGGTAGTCGGTACCTACCTACCTTTATTTATGGAGTTTGGAAAAGAAAGGAAGCGACGTTTCGGAGTAGGTAAATGTACTTATGCTAAATAATCAATCAAACAACTTCAAAACTTCGAAGTCCGTGCATATAATTATGCATTGCATAAGTGCAGCTCACTTACCTACAGACTCTTTGATATTAAATATAATAAATGGTATGGCGCGTGGATGGTTTAGGTATATAATATATATATAGGTACCTACTTAATTACCTAACCATTTGTAACAATACGAGTATAATTTTATTCAAGGTTCTACGTAATTAAAATCGCGGTAGGTAAGTGTTCATTCGCGCTTCGAAGTTAGCTCTTCGCTTTGAACACGTAATTAAGCACGTGATCACGAGTTAAAATTAAATCAAGCTGTGTTACACTACAGTCTACAGTTTATTTTATTCTAAGCGAACTCCCTTGAGTGCAGTGTACCAGTAGGTACTTACCTACAATACAGTGCGGTTAAGTTTCGTTTAAAAATAAGTACCAATAAGAATCCACCGGTGCACATGTGAGGCCTCGAGCACATTTCGTGAAACTTGAGATTTTAATGCGGTATTTCTATATTTTTACGATTGAATAGATCGAAGTAGGTACGGTCTAGGTACGCCGCGGTAGGCCTGCCCCATCCTAGCTGCCAGCGCTGTATTTCAATTTTCAATAGTTTTAAAAAGACTCGGTACAAGATTTACAATTAGAAATTAAAATAATGCGCTTTTTTAAGTACTTGTATGCTGGCTTGGTTAAATTGGTCGAAACTCAAATAGCAATTTCCTGAAAAAATAGATTTTCCTGAATTTATTACCTACTTCTTTTTTGTGAGTTTCATTATAGATGTCGCTACTAGTCTCAACTCGAGCGTTTTAGTTTTGATCAGCCCCAGAGTAAAGGCAGCAGATAATTTTTTTGACGTTTATTTAATTATATACCTATATTATCTCCCTGGCTGAGTGTGAGTGAAACTGAAACTGGAGTGAAATATTATTAATACAAGAGAAAAGTGTTTTCAGTGAACGTCGTTTACATTCTATTTATACCAAATTGCAATGGTGGTGTGACAAATCAAAAGCAATGTTTATTTGTAAAGTAGAATACATAAATCGAGGCTGTTTATTATGGATCGATAGTTCATTGTTCGAAGATCGCACAAGGTAATCGTCTTGTTTATTAAAGACAAAAGGCAGAGGCTCCGTCCTTCACACGTTAGAACATCGTTATCAATGCACGTAACTGATCGGTTTATTTAGAGGTGATTACTGAAGTAACGAAGCAGTGCATGTAAGTACTTACGCTGAGCACGTCATTCGAAAATCGTAATTGCACTAAAAGACGTATATTTTACTAATTTATTGGTCTACTATTCACTGGTGGTGGTCTCTTTCGCTTTCTGCTACAGATAATTACAAGTTAGTAACATATTTAAGCTTGCTAACCAGTGATAACATATGTACCTACTATAGTTTATACTTACGATGGCTAATGCAAAGATTAGAGTTAATTCTTCCAAATCTGTGTCGAAAAGAGTAAAAGGGAGTGGTAAACTTGGTAAACACAAATCGTTGTCAGGTTTTAACAATGTGAGGACGCGCTCTGTCATGAAAACTACTAACACTACACAATCAAATAAAAAAGTTAAATCTTCTCTCAATCAGCTCGTCAAAGATAAGGTGAGAGACACAGTGCTCATAACAGATTCCAAACTTAAAAGGGAGATTCATATAGTGAAGGATAGGTTTTTGAATGAAAATGGCCACATAAAACGGAAGAATAAGGATAATCTAAGAATATGCAATGATATTTTGAAAAATGAATTATTGATATGTGACAATAAGGAAAAACCTGCAACTAAATGTCATAAAAGTGGTTTAAATAATAATAACATTATAGTTAGTGAACAAAATTCTAACAGTGATAAGATTTTAGAAATTCCCCCAGGAGACAAAGAGCATAAAAACACTAAGAAATACTTGAATAAAGGTCCTCGTTTGCGAAACGATGCACAGTACAAACGTAAACCAAAGAAAGGAATTTTTCAATGTGATTATTGCCAAAAACAATTTGATACCAAATCATCTATAAGAAGACACATGTATTTGCATCTCGATGTGAAGAAATTTGCATGCGGCAACTGCAAAAAAGTTTTTCGTAAACAGTTATACTTGTCCGCTCATATTACACGACAACACCCAGATTGGGACCAACATTACATGTGCAACTTATGTGATAAACCTTTCCTGTTGAAAGAAAACTTGATGGTACATATGGCTTCCCACACTAACACAGAAACAATGTTCAAATGCATTTACTGTAAAGAGAAGTTCACTGAGCAAATTGATTTAATACAGCATGAAAAGCAACATCTGGTCAGCGGTCTGTATGACTGCATAATATGTGAACAAAGCTTCGACTGCAGAAATAAACTATCAATGCATTTCAAAACTCATCTAAGAGTCAAAGATTTTATTTGTCAACATTGCGGTAAAGAGTTTTTGAGGATGAATTCAATGAGGCGTCATGTACAAATTTGTCATGCCGGTATCAGGATACAGTGTGCTATATGTAAGAAAAACCTCAAGGGTCATCTTTCTGAACATATGCGTACACATGAGAAGCGGCGTCCACATAAATGCCCGGACTGTGGGCAGACATTTACACAATCAACTCAGTTGACTGTCCACCGACGTTCCCATACAGGAGCCAGACCATACCCTTGCAGAATATGTAACAGACCGTTCACTCATTCAAATGCACTCATGTTGCATATCCGACGACATACTGGTGAAAAGCCATTTGAATGTGCAATGTGTCCTATGTCATTTTCACAATTGCCACACATGAAAGCCCATATGAGAAAAATTCATGGAAAAGAAAACCCTTATAGGTGTAAAAAGTGTAAACAGTTTTTCAAATTAAAAGTTCATCTTGAGAACCATGCAAAGGTCTGTAACGTGGGGGAAAGAGAATTGACATTTGAAGAGAAGATAGAGGCTTCAGTCAAGGTAGAAGAGGAATCAGTCGTTGACTCGGCCATGAGTTTGTCACGCATGAGATTCCTATTGGCGCTCCTGCTAACAATGATTGCTACTAAAGAGAAACTCCAGTATTTAGGTGCGTAATTTTTATTATTATAACACTTTACACACAAACTTGCACTTGACATTCTTATTTTACTGGTGTGACTTAAGCTTTCTGTGTGTGCGTGTCCAATAAAGATTACGTTTTTTGGCGATTCACGACATTCATTCCATTTGTCGAAATAATCAAGTTTTTTAAATTCAATTATTCATTACAGTACTTCAAAAATCTCTAGTAAAAGACATCAACGGGAGATTTTCAGTTTCATTATTGACTTACGTGTTCATCGATTTTTTTTTTAAGTACACTTAACAAATTCTCTTGAAATAAAGATTTATGCACAATCACTGATTAGTAATGTTATAAATTCATTAATCATAGGAACATAAAACAACATTGGCCACTGCTGAACTTTCTCATGGGTTGCAAATATCGTGCGAGTGTTTTGACTTTTGTGTGCTGATGTGTGCTTTTGTGGAGTACCTTCTACGAGTGTTGTCATTAGCACGCATTCCATTGCGTCGACTGACAATCTGGCGTTTTTATTCTAGCAAACATCTTCGCCAATCTATAACATGGCAAGCAAAGTCATCGTACAAGATCTTGGGTAATATATTGATGAGTGAGTTCATTTACCATTTAGTTTATAATATTGGTGCTATTGGTTGGAAATGGTGAAGGGATTCTGCATAAGCTATATGAATAAAGGCATATGTGCTGTTATGATTTTTTTATAGCTTTTAAGAGGTACTGGTAAGTTTTAAGAGGTGGCGGTTGGATTAAGGATTATCCTCTTAAATTTAAGAGGTGTTGGTTTCGAGTATTTAACCATAAATGCTCAATGGGTGTTGGACATTGGTGATTAGGGTTACTTATAAATTCTCCCAGCTTTTGATAAGAACAAAAATTTGATGGTTACTTGGGAGAGGAAAAACTTGTATAGTTAATAAAACCCTTGTAAATAGATATATTAAATTCTTCAACTTAACTTTTACACATGTATTGTAAATATTTATTAATTACCATAACCATAATAATATTATATTTTATATTAGGGTTCTAATATCTTTATTTTTATACAGGTTTCAATAAACGTCTAATAGATGATCTACTAGTGGAGTCATTGGAAGCTATGGGTCATACTCCTTGCAATGATGAAACTCTGCCACCATTGAAACGGCTGAAAACTAATATAGAAATTTTATTGAACGGGACTGTCCCAAAGGAACAAATGGACAAGTTCAAGAAGGAACACAAACGTACCGAGGATATATTAGAACTACTGACCGATGAGAAGAAATAGGTAATTTGCATGATTTGAGTGATATCCAAACATTAAAATAAAATCTGTTACTCACGTCATAATTCCTGTCATTGCCTGATATATTAAAATGACCTGAGTAAAGTCGACGCCTTTATACAATCTTATCAATTATCAGTTTATCACTCATAGAAAAATGAAAGTAATATTAAAATATTTCGACGCCTATATACAATCTTATCAATTATCAGTTTATCACTCATAGAAAAATGAAAGTAATATTAAAATATTAAGGTTTCTAATAAGTTGTTATTTAAGTAGGTTATTTTTATATATTGATAGCTCTGTTCATTTTATTTTTTATCATAAAGCGACCTACTATTATCAGTTTCACCCTATTTATTACGCACATGTAGGTACATCACATTTTTAAGCTAATATAAAAGATATTAATTTTATAAATACTTTGTTAGGTGTTACTTATTAATTTTATTTAAAATAGAAAATATGTGTTTTTAACAATTATATGAATCTTTTACTTCAGTTTAATTAGGTAAGTACTCTTAAGTGTAATCAAATAAATAATAATTTAATTGATTCAGTAAACTTCAATTTTAAAATTTAGACTTGAACTCAACACTTTCGAAGTTAATAGAACATCTGCCTATACTATCGATATATATGTAGATATTAGATGGGCCCTTTCATAGAAAAAAATTGGGCGTCCGACCTGTAGAGCGCGCGCCACATTTGTATAAGCCTGTCCTTGTCCCCGCCATAGCGCTGTCCCGCTTTTCAGGCTAGATTGCATTAGTAAAATAAGTCCACATTCTTTGTTTGACAGGGCTTGTCTATGTAAATTGAGGTGGTTGGCCTATACTCATGTCGTGAGATATATAAGCAATACCCCAAATTGAATATAGTCATTGGTTGTTCAGTCACAGATACAGTTCGTTCTACAGCTGAATCAGTCTGCCAACTACTGCTTTGTTTTTAGATAACACAACCTATTTTTAACTGTTTCGTTATTAAAATAAAGTGTTTAAAAGGCTTGCCATAAAACCGATAAGTGATCACACCAAAGCTTTTAATGTATTGTTTTACTACTAAAATTGTACTTTTATCAAGCTTGACTATTTTTGGTAGAATTACATTATTTAATCTAGCTACATGTTAAAATCCAGTATTGGCCAGTGAAAATATCATAGTTAATCAGGCAAAATTGGAAATTTCAAAAACAATGGTGATAAATCCAAAGACATCTTTAATTTAAAAAATTGCAACTAGGCATTTTAATTTGTTATGTTAGGGAAAGTAAGTAAGTAGGTAATTTTATAAAAATATTGATTGTGCCATTATTTATTATTGTTATATTTGTTTGGGTGGTTATTTTAATTTATATATACTTTATTGTTTTATTGGGTATTGGATTAAGTTTTAACTAATACACATTTGCCAATATAAAAATATAATTTGACTAATTTGCTAGTATCCCAGTGCCATTCCTTGTTTGTTAAAAAAAGTAAAATTAGCTAATAACCGAGTTTAATATTCTTCCAATATATTTTCTAATTAAGAATTATATTTGAAATGGTTATCATATCATTGTATTAAGTTATAGTTACTTATATAAAAGTAGATGAAAATAAATATATGTATATTGAGGCCACTTCTGCTGTACTATTTCTAAATTAAATTAAAATGATAGCTCTGTTATATTGCTATCCCTTTCATAATACTCCCTGCAGAAAGGGGCAGCTCTAGATTTAGATCTGTCATTTTAATTTAGCTTAGATTAGTGTTTTATACAGAATTGGCCTCAGTATTATTATCATATGAATAAGGGTTTTTACAAATATTAGCATTACTATAAGCCTTGCACATATTATGTATTATAAACTAGATGATGCCTGCAACTTTGTCCGCATTGATAAGTTTTTTTTTATTCCCGCGGGAACTTCTTTATTTTCCGGGATAAAAAGTATCTATGCCCTTGCCCCAAGAGGCAACCTATCTCTATGGTCTATAAAAAAATCGGTTGAAGAGATGGGCCGTTATAGTGTAGCACACAGACACAGACTTCGCATTTTTATTAGTATGGATTTTGTCAAGCATTAACGTTAATTAATACTTTGGCCTTAGATTATGTATGCAAATGAACCTTGCATTAAAAAGACAATAATGACAAATTCGTTAATTAGTTGGGCTTATTAGAATGAAGGCACGTTTAAAATTCTTCGGTAAATTTAAATTGTTTAACATTGTGAAAAACTGTTAAAATTAGACCTCTCTTCTTTTGTTTCGCTGTGTCACATAAACAGGTTTATAATCTAAGGCTTTGGTATAATATGTGCGAAACTATGCTATTTTACATTGGATTATAATAAAATAATAATTATTAATAAAACAAGGCTAACTTTGTACCAGTTACTAATTAAATGTTATCAAACTGAATGTATAATATTATTATATTAGGTATTGTTGTGTAATAAAACAGCTGTATAAAAATTCAATTAATATAACTTGAACAGTTCAAATGGAAATAGACAATATTAATATGCATGCCAAGCAATAGTTTTTAAAATCGTTACTAAGAAATTATAGGAGAGAGTGTATCAAAGTATGCATATTGCATACATTAGGTATATTATATTTTATACACATACAGTATACATTAATTGTCCCCACTTCCCATGGCTACCGGAGAAACGTTTAAATTTTATTGTTGCCAGATAGTTCTAAGTTTGCAGTTAGCACACCTCTTTTAATAGTCATCAAACCGAACAGCTGGTTATACTTTAGAGGCTGATTATTCAATTATGTCACAGAATACTGTAAAACCTCTCAGGCACTTAGAACGATGTTTCAATACCTAACCCGTTATCCTAGGTGAAGGACAGAAGCGATGCGACGCGATACGATGCTATAGAAAATAGACTTATCTACGCGACAACGTCGGTCATTTTCTATGGCGTCGCATCGCGCCGCGTCGCTTCTATCGCTCGCCTAGGACAACTGGTCAGCTACTGTTTTATACTGTGACGTCGCGTCGCGTTGCCGCGTTTTTAGCTCACCTAGGACAACAGGTGAGTCTTAGTCTGAATTTGTGTCCGTGGATATAAAAAACAATTGATGACGATTTTTGATCATAGAATTGTATCTTCTAGGTACTACGTTCCATGGTTTTGATCTATAAAGTGGACTTTTATATTCCATGTCACGAAAGAAGAGTCCCCCGGCAATTAGTGGAACTACATTTTCCGTACCTACATTATTTGCCGACTACTAGCGCCGCCTCTAGGGGACTTCTTTCGTGATACAAAGTACAAACTATACGCTGCAAAATGCTACGGCCCTACACCTAAGAAAACTGTGTCTTTAAAACGCAGTTTTATCATTTGAACCAGATTAAATTCTCAATTCAACAATGTAGTTATGTAACTTATGTTAATTTATTCATGTAGTCAATACCGACTTATTGCAATTATTGTTTATAAAATAAATATAGAATACCTTAGTAACATATTAATAAGGTAATATTTTATCATTAAAGTAAGGTATGTAAGTGTACTGACTTGTTGAACTAATATGTCATTTTAAGTGCAAGAGTATGATACTGTCATATTTTACTCATTGGATTTCGATGCATCGAAATCCAAATAAGAAGTAGACACTGCTACACCTGTTGTGTACAGTCTTATGTAAATTTTTTTTTTTTTTTTTTTAATATATATATTTTAATATTCAGTAAATATTGCGCAATTATTGAAAAACACGAACAATTCGCTCTAAACTTGCGTTACGTTAGGACGCTTTTATAATCATGAAACGGCATGGCGCGTTATTTTTGATGTGTGTTCACAAATTATTCTGCGCTCCAACACTTGTACATGGCGCTGTGCTGAAGAAGATTTCGGGCAGACAAATTGTAAATATGAGCTACGTATTCTTCTATAGCACAACGCGTGAGCTGTGCTGTTTATTAATTTACAAAACTTTTTCTTTGACAATAAAGCTATCACCAAAATCGAACTCAGATTGTGGAAACAATGGATTGGATAGATAAATTCAGACCTACATTGCGGTACGTGGCGTTGGCGTGTAGAAGGGTTTGGAAAAGAAAAACGTTGCCTACCGAACGCAAACTCTTCTAGACTCAGCACAGAAACTAAAGAACGATACGTATAGCTCGTATTTACAACAATTTGTTTGCCCGAAAGCTTCTTCCGCACAGCGCCATGTAAGTGTTGGGGCGAAGGAGCATAATTTTCTAAAGTGATGGTCGTGACCCGTTGACTTGAGTCGTTTTTCTCGTTGCGGCGAGTTTAGGGAAAAACAACTTGAGTCACCGAGTTAAGTGTTGTTACTTTACTCGAGCCTTTTTTTATTGTGAGGTAGGCTTGCGCTTGACCTATTCACTCTTGCCTTGAACATACCTAAGTAGTACGTGGCAGGAAACACGTGCGCTGTGAGGGTGTTCCACGCCCTAGCGGTCATGTTCCCCATCACAATATAGCTATTTATGCAACTGTATCGTAATGAGGGTCATTTTAATTCGAGTGCTGTTTTTTGATACGAGGCTTGCCGAGTATCAAAATAGGATAGTACGAGAATTAAAATGACTAATTACGTACAGTTGCATACAAGATTTTATCTACGACAAGGACGTCTTTATAATTTTTTACTTTGTAAATTAATAAAAAAGTCAAATCAATTGACTGGTTGGGAAAGTGCCAGAACCCAGAGCCGCTAAGCTATAGGTATCCTATTTATGAAGATAACCATATCGATACAGCTACGACTCATAACGATACAGCTCCCATACAACGAACTGTATCGTTATGAGAAGCAAACACGAAAGAGGGATATAGTTGTCAAATTCGAAATTGGAACTTTTCGATGCTGGAGTAGATAAAAATAAAAATAAACCAAACCGTGCCGTTGCCGTGCACAGTTATAAAAGCGTCCTATAAATGCGCCCAAAGCAAACGCTGCTATAACCGTGTAAATAATATTCGTAGCCTTGAAACGTTCCACATCCGATATCGGTTTTTCTTCGGAATCGGGTCGGATTTGAAACAAACAGTATCTATCCATAGATACTAAATATTTTTCACGATGTTTGAAGACTACTATTATAATTATTGAGATCGCGATTAGCAGTCGCACCATTTTCTTTTCCAGCTTCTTGCCAATCGTACCTTCGTTTAATTTTTTAAAGTTTTTCACCAAAGACAGGGCCCACCTGAATTGTTGGCATTGGCTTAGCATATTATAAAATTACTATTTAGGTATTTTAAAACAATTCATGTATAAGTAATAGTTTGTCAAGAACATCTACCTAACCAAAAACCGTATTTTTTGTAGTTATATGAAAATATATTTTTATGTAAACAAAATCTCATGTTATGTTATGGCTTAGTATACCAAAGAAAATACAAAATAGTTAAATAAATGTTTTAAATGTGCATTCAATTTGAAATTTTATTCACCTAAGTATTTTCCCCTTTCCCTATGCTATGCTATTCCCCTAGGCTAAGGACAGCTGTTACTTATGTATTTTACAAATTAATGAAATTGTAAATTATTATTTTTTTCAAAAGAGCAACCGCCGAGTTTCTTGCTGGTTCTTCTCGGTAGGAATGTCATTCCGAACCAGTAGTAGATTCACTTGACGATTCAAAAGTACCTACTTGTAAAAGTTTATTTGAATAAAAATCATTTTGAATTTGAATTTGAAAAAAAAATCATTTTGAATTTGAATTTGAATTTCATGTACCAAATGCGACTACTAGTGCCACCTCTAGGGACTTCTTTCGTGAGTAACGAAAGAAGTCCCTAGTGGATTATTAATTAGTAGCCGAAAGCCGAACGAATCAAGCACGAATCGTTTATTCTTCATATTGTTTTGGGTCTCCACATTGGCACCGACTCCAAAAAATATTATAGAACTACACTAACTTTTCAAAATATAATAATATATTCGGTATATAAAAATTACAGGTAATTTTTAGCGTTTGTGGTTATTGAAGTCGGTTTTTATTTATTTTATAATCTTTTTATGTTACAATTTTTAGTGGTCACGGCTACTAGATGATGCCTGCGACTTCGTCCTCTTGGAATAAGGTTTTTGTTTCCGCGGGAACTCTTGAATTTTCCGGGATAAAAAGTGGCTTAAGCCCTTCCCCGGGATACAACATGTCCCTTTACTAAATTTCATTATAATTGGTTGAACAGATAAATTTTTTGATGAAACCTTTGATTTTTCAGGGATAAAAAAGTAGCATGTCTTTCCCCGGAATACAACTTATCTCTGTACTAAATTTCATCAAAATCGGTTACACAAATGAGCCGTGAAAGCGTAAAAGAAGACAGACGCTTTCGCATTTATTTTATAGTATGGATGTCTGGTTAAAAACCTACTAACTTATTAAGCTAAGAGTAAATTGCTCGCGATCAGTATTACGCTGATCGCGAGCAACTTACTCTTAGCTTGTTCATTGAGGAGTTATCCATTGAGTAGTTCCGTTATCCATGTCCGAAGATATGATCTGAGTAAAAACGTAGTGGTTATATTCTCTTTGATCTGAGTCACGTTTATGCTGACTGGTAAAAACCTAGTTTACTAAGCTATTACACTGATCCCGAGCAATTTACTCTTATCCATTGAGGAGTTCAGTTCTCCATGTCCGAAGATATGATCTGATCTGAGTCACGTATTGAAATCACAGATTGAAATAATATTTCTATACTAATCTGTGAATAATATGCTGTCTGCATCGACCAAAGAGTCGATGGCTGTCTGATAAAAATAAACCATAGAGTAAGTACATTACATCGATTTATCACAGTCTAAGTAACTTTAGGTTGTTCGTCTGTGATCAAATGTCAAAACCACGTCAAAGAATTAGATTTTTGGTTTTTCATCTTTTCAAGGTTGTCAAAACAAGGTCGTCAAAACAAGCACGAAAACAAGGTTATGGATTCAAGAATGTCGCTGAGTTTTTGTCTCCAATTTTTAAAATAATACAATAAAAACCAATTTATAACGTGAAAAATAAGCCGCCTTGAACATGGGAACCACAGGGCAATCCATTACACTCGCTAACAGTATTATTGGAGTAGGTATACTGGCTATGCCCTTCTGTTTTCAACAAGTAAGTTTGTTTACGTTTCTATACTACATAATAAAACTATAATTTATTATTTCCTTATTAATCGCTACTGCTTTATTGCCAAGTACTAAGATTTCGATACCAATAAATAAATAAATTAAATAATTTGTACTAATAGCTTTTTAATGAGCAATTTGTTTTTTGAAGTTGACGTGGTATTTGAATTGATATTATCTTGACGTGTTATCCTTAACCATTTTACATCCATGGAAATTGTGGGTTACTCTCAAGTTACCTTTCATTATTGTGCTATGTAGATAACATAGATATCCGGAAACTGGATAGGTAGCGCTCTGGCAACTTGCAGTGGCAGCTATAAACTTCCAAATCTTCTCCTGGCGTTTCCTCTGCTCCTTAGAGAGTATGTTAGGCCTCGGTCCCAGTTATTTTATCTAATACCAGATGGTGTCCTCAACTATCTTTATGCAAAAAATCATGTTGATCCTTTGCTCTGTTGTGGCACAATCGAAGGACAAACAAATAACGAAGTACTTTTATTTGAGGTGGACAAATCACTCTAGATCACCTTCGGTTTTTCTACTTTTTATTGAAGTTCAACTTATTTAATGGACTCATTTGATGTGAGATTTCAATGTTAACCATAACCATCAATCTATCCTCAGTACTGTACTAGTAGTAAGTTAATGCTTGCACAGGATTTATGCAAGTTAAGTTAAAGCTTTTTAATAAAATTTAAGGCTTGTGCTTGTCTGTTGGAGCAAGGATACATAATATTGAGGAAGATATAATTTTTTATAAATCTGAATTGTTTTAGTGTGGAGTATTGCTAGCTACATTAATTTTATTGTCAATGGGCCTAGTCTCAAGACTGTGCTGTTATTTTCTATTGAAATCTGCCATTATTACCAGAAGAAGAAATTATGAATTTCTTGGTAAGTAAAACAAAATTAATAAAGTTTAGAATATTTTTAGTTAAGTATATTTAATTGTAATGTGAAGGCTGATCTTTGTCTGCACTTATGATATAATTTACAGTTATACTAGCTAATGCCTGCAACTTCCTTCACATATTATATAGGTTACGTCAAAATCTAGTGCCTATACCAATCTCCAGAGACTTACAATATACCCATACACCAAATGCTCAATCCACATGGACAGTTGTGGGCTTTAGCTAGTATGAAATACATACATTATCACAGAGGACTTTTTTTGCAGCATTCCACATATTTGGCCCAGCAGGCAAGATGGCCGTCGAGATGGGTATCATAGGCTTTTTAATGGGCACCTGCATAGCCTACTTTGTGGTAGTCGGAGACCTGGGCCCGCAGATTATAGCGAAGATGCTCAACATCAACCAAAGCGATATATTGAGGTAATTATTAAACATTATTTGCTTGGTTGTGCATTAGAGTGTGTTATTTTAATCAGCACTTATAGATACATACTCAAGATAATTTTTTAAAATGTATTTTGAATGCGCAAATCAGCATTAAATTAGGTTAATTTTCACAAAACTAATCAAACTTTGATTTATTAAAAACTTTGATTTAAAAAAAGTAAAGGAATATACCTAATAATATGGGCCTTTAAATTAAAGCTAACTCCAAGTTCCAAAGCCTGAGGCTCTCAGAACCTTGTCTGAAAAATAAAGAAAAAACGCAGCCGGATGATTCAACTGGTTTGTGATTTTATCTAGTTTCGTAGGTTGTTTTAATGCCAGCATTTGATAAAGATCAAAGTGCAACTTCTGCATGTTACTATTACATTGCATACATATTCTGTGGTATAGATTTAATTAATGAAGTTCATTGACTGAAAAGTTTTTTATAGGACATCCATAATGGTGATAGTTTCACTAGTGTGCGTGCTACCGTTGGGCCTGCTACGGAACGTGGATAGCTTGAGCAATGTGAGCGCAGCCACTATTGCTTTCTACTTGTGTCTTGTCATAAAGGTTAGTTGATTTTTAGAACGTGGTTCTTTATTTTTTTTTTCTTACCATAAAGTTCCATTACAATATAATGTGTTATGTATACAGTATTGTTATGAAGAAATAGGTAGATTGTGTGTGAGAGTACTTGGTTACTTTGTTTGTTAATAAAGTTAACGTAAGTGGGTAGTTCGCGATACTGTATGTCATTTTTTAGTTCGTGTCAAGCTACCTAGCTAATGTATGTGTTATATCGAACTCCAGTGTTTTCTTTACGTTTCCAAACATATTATAATGGCAACTTTATTGTCTACTACCATGCCTATAGGCTAATAAGTAATAATATTATTCTAGCTTACACTTTACTTATAATATCTACATCTAATTTACGGTCCAATAACTGTCCTTAGTTTATTCTAATGTACTTAATGTTCACTACGTTTTTGTGACCTACATAAGTAGCACAAGCACTAATTCACTGAACACAAGAACATAGTTCTTTATGGCACAATGAAACACGGGGACCTGGCCTGATTTAGATTTTTCAAAAATCCCGTGAGAACTGAGATAAAAAGTAGCATATATAAGTCACTGTCCAGGGTCTTTAAAATACATGCAAACAATCACGTTGATGATGAAAGAACTAGATGTTTAATTCGCTTTAATGTTGACTTGATAATGCACGATTGTAAAGACACCTCCGTTTCCGTTTGACGACCTCCGTGGCGCAGTGTGTAGCGCTGTTGCCTTAACGTGCGGAGGTCCTGGGTTCGATCCCCGGCAGGGTCAATTTGGGAATTTATAATTTCTGAATTTTCCCTGGTCTGGCCTGGTGGGAGGCTTCGGCCGCGGCTAGTTACCACCCTACCGGTAAAGACGTGCCGCTAAGCGATTTAGCGTTCCGGTACGATGCCGTGTAGAAACCGAAGGGGTATGGGTTGAATATAACTGCCATGCCCCTAACAGGTTAGCTACCATCTTAGACTGCATCATCACTTACCATCAGGTGAGATCGTAGTCAAGGGCTAGCTTATAGTGGATAAAAAAAAAACACACACACAACTTTATAATCGTGCATTGTCGAGTCAACATCTCCTGAAGATGCTCCGGTGTCGGAGTGAAATGTACGTTGAGTGTAGTTTGGAAGATTTGTGTGGTGTGGTGTGGTACCACATAGATTTACCTACTGTGGCGGATTATAGCGAATTAAACCTCTAGTTCTTTCATTATCATGGACTTCCGCAAATTAACGATGTTGCTATGTTGCAGCGTGATTGGAAGACACAAAATAAACACACTTTCGCATTTATAGTATTAGAAGGGATAAGTAAATCACATAAAAATTATAATTTTATGAGTGCAAGACTGAAAAATGGGTATTTTATTCAGGTATTAGTGGAAGCTACAGGACAAATGTTCACGACAGATTGGACGTCCCGCATCGAGCTGTGGAAACCTTCAGGCGTGCTGCAATGCGTTCCTATATTCTCTATGGCTTTATTCTGTCAAACGTAAGTCCTTACTTTTACTATCATTACTAAAAAGCTGAAGGTGCCTGAAAGTTAAAAGCTAAAGTTCTAAGGCTTGTTGCCTGAGAGAAAATAATAAACTAAAATTAAATTCATTAAAGTGAATTCAAGGTTTTTAAAAATCTCGAACTTTTTTTTTTTTTTTATCCACTACAAGCTAGCCCTTGACTGCGATCTCACCTGATGGTAAGTGATGATGCAGTCTAAGATGGTAGCGGGCTAACCTGTTAGGGGCATGGCAGTTATATTAAACCCATACCCCTTCGGTTTCTACACGGCATCGTACCGGAACGCTAAATCGCTTGGCGGCACGTCTTTGCCGGTAGGGTGGTAACTAGCCACGGCCGAAGCCTCCCACCAGGCCAGACCAGGGAAAATTCAGAAATTATAAATTCCCAAATTGACCCTGCCGGGGATCGAACCCAGGACCTCGCACGTTAAGGCAACAGCGCTACACACTGCGCCACGGAGGTCGTCAAACTCTTTAATTTAAGGATGCCATAAATAGATTATTTGTTACTGATAATTTAAAAAATGCCTCAAAAGGTCTAAAATTCACGTTCTCTGACAAACTAAGTTTGATAACTATTTTAAACTATTGATAAAATAAAAAAAATGCATGTAATTTGATGGTGTCACAAGTAGGTATGTATTTCATACTAACTTTGACTTAAGTGTGTTTAGATGTCTAACAAATAGTTGCTTATTTGATATTGTCCTTATTCTATATCGGTTTCCAGAATCCAAGCTATCTTTGTGCTAAACATCTTGATTGATTCAGTGACTGAGAACATACAGACATATAGACACTTTCACACGTATTTAAAATACTGGCTAATGCAGTCAAGAGCTAACTTATAGTGGAATAAAGAAAAATGCCCGCGACTTTATCCTAGGTTTTATAGATTGCATGCAAACTCTTTGATCTTCTGAGATAAACAGTATATCTGAAGCTTGTAACAGGTGTCATAGCTCTGTGTACCAAAATTACCACCCTACCGGCAAAGACGTGCCGCCAAGCAATTTAGCGTTCAGGTAAGATGCCGTGTAGAAACCGAAGGGGTGGTGGGTTTAATATAACTGCCATGCCCCTAACAGGTTAGCCCGCTACCATCTTAGACTGCATCATCACTTACCATCAGGTGAGATCGCAGTCAAGGGCTAACTTGTAGTGGATAAAAAAAAAAAAAAAATTACCGCAAAATCGGTCAAACGGATGAGCCTCAAAAAGTAACAAATAGACAGATAAACTTTAATTTCAACTCATTGGTGGCTTACTACTGAGCACTAGTCTCCTCTCCAGGTGAGAAGGATTTGGCCATAGTCCACCACGCTAGCCTACTGCAGATTGGTGAACTACACACTGGTTTCCTTACGATAAACTTTACATGTATAGTACTTTGACGACCTCTCTAGTGCAGTGTTGAGCGCTGTTGGTCAATTTGGGAATTTATAATTTCTAAATAATCCCTAGTCTGACCTGGTGGCTGCGGCTGTGGCTAGTTACCACCCTACCGGCATTCGTGCAGCCAAGCGATTTAGCGTTCCGGTACGATGTGTGGAAACCGATTAGGGGTATGGGTTAATTATAACTGCCATGCCCCTAACAGGTTAGCCCGCTATTATCTTAGACTGCATCATCACTTACCATCAAGTGTGATCGTGACAAAAAAATTAATGTACGGATTTTATTTCCAGCCAACTTTTCGAAATATTCGAGTCGTTGCCGTCACTATCGCTAGAGAAGATGTGCGTAGTGACGAAGAACGCCATTAACATCTGCTCAGGCGTTTACTTCACGCTCGGCATATTCGGTTACATCGCGTTCGGCTCGCAAGAAATATCAGGTATGAAAGCAACAAGCCGATATTCAATAAAAAAAAAGTTACAATACGACATTTGTAAAAAAGTGTCATAATAGGCATGATGACTGATTTTGAAAAATGGTCAGATTATGTTCGAAAGTATGTACTATTTCGAAAAAATATCTTATTTCAGCAGAAAAATAAGGTTTGGTACATAATATTGGCATTTGAAATTTAAATTTTGAAATTCACGCCAAAACGCTCCACGGTGTCATGGCGTCGTTTGTGACGTCACTATTATTTTTACCAATGTACTCTGTGCAGTGTGCAGTAAGCAATAGTGTGGGGAGGACCGTCTCTACATAGGAAGCCGGTCGGTGGCCGAGCCGGTCTCATTCGGCCACAGTTAATGATGTGCTGAACTAAATATGATGCAGATTAATTTGAGGGGGGGGGCAATAGTGTGATTGTCAAAGCTCGAAAACGAACCATTGTGACGTCATTCGCTTCTTGGTGTTTAATCCATTATGGCGGATTGCTGTATTTTATAATTTTATTTTATGAAAATAAAAAGCAATCTCACTCGAAATAGAAAAATAAATATGTTTTTTATAATCCATGAATCCTATTTCATTAGATAAATTCATAATTTCATTGATTCTTGGTTACTGTCATCATGCCTATTGTTAAATTTTACGACATTTGGGTACTTTTGTAGTTGTTATGTGTTGTGCATGTGATTAGATTACAATTCTACAATTATGGCACTTTTTTGTGGGAATGAACTTTTATTGAATAGCCAGGTATGAAAGTTCCCATCCAACTAGTATAGAAACCTACAACACAACATTATAATTTACAACATATTTATTGTTAGTTTTAATGATTATGGGTTAATTGCACCATCAATGGTTATAGTTGAACACTTTTATTTTATCTAACAGTTTACAAAGTACATACTGACTTATAGTAATTAAAATAGCATACAAAACACAGACACCAGTGAAGAAGCCACAGGAATCAATTTACAGATAGCAATATAGTAAAACTGCTACAATTTGACTTTGACAAACTTATATGACCCGGTGACAGTATCGCTAGTATATATTAAAAAACTAAAACTAAACAGGCATCAAAATTAGATCCAATTTTGGCCACCAGGTCAGATATTCTTGTGGGATTACACAATCTTAATTACAGAAGAAAAGAATACCAACTTGTACCACTCAGTTTGCTAGCTTTTGGAGGTAAAATTAAATCGATGGTGCACTCGACCCTGAAAGAAAAACAGTGATTACATCATTTTCTGTAGAGCGAGGTATCAGGAAAAACACGTTTTTAACAGTACAATTCTCTTCGATACAACACAAATGCTTACTTCATACTGTCTCGTATAACAATGCAGAGTATGACAAGTGACAACACTAAATTAGCATAAACACTTGTTTGTGTCACAGACAGACGCGCCGACTGCTCTATTGTACGGGACCTTGAGCTAAATATTTTTGGTTTATTTATCTAGTTTGACTGATATACATAATAATGTTAAAATCTTGGAAGAATAACTTCACTTAATTGAAGGTTAAAATTTATATTTTAACCTTCAATTAAGTGAAGCTCGAAACGCTTTTTAATAATGAAAACCACGGACATAATCCATACTTATATTATAAATGCGAAATTGTGTCTGTCTGCTACGCTTTAACAGTCCATTTTTTCAACCGATTTTGATGAAAAGTTGTTATAGAGATAAGATAAATTGCATCCCGGGGAAGGACATAGGCTAAGTTTATCCCGGAAAATTAAGGAGGCTTCGGCCGTGGCTAGTTACCACCGTACCGGCAAAGATGTGCCGCCAAGCGATTTAGCGTTCCGGTACGATGCCGTGTTGAAACCGAATAGGGGTATGGGTTTAATATAACTGCGATGCCCCTAACAGTTTAGCCCGTTACCATCTTAGACTGCATTAGCACTTACCATCAGGTAAGATCGCAGTCAAGGGCTAACTTGTGGTGGTCAAAATAAAAACAAGTTCCCGCGGAATTAACGTACGAAGTTGCAGGCATCTAGTATGTTATCTGGTTCAATAGTTAACCACATTTACATAGACGGGCCCTGTCAAACAAAGGATGTGGACTTATTTTACTAACGCCATCTAGTCCGAAAAGCGGGACAGCGCTATGGCGGAGACAAGGATAGGGCTATACAGGTGAGGGGCACGCCCTACAAGCCCAACTTTTTTTCTATGGGCCCATTTAGTATATACATATATACCGATGGGTTCATTGCATTTGGCCCATTCCAGGCAACATCCTGATGAGCCTTAGCCCAACGATGGGCAGCGATGTGATAAAGCTGGGCTTCGTCATGTCTCTGGCCTTCAGTTTCCCGCTCATCATATTCCCGTGCCGCGCGAGCCTCTACTCTTTCCTGTATAGGAAGGTGAGTACAGCCATATTTGGGTATTTAGTGTCAACTTTGTGTTTAAAATAGAATTGAATTTTTTAGAAAATATAAAAGATTGTGTATTTGTTTATTGACGAAGGTTTAATTAAGTTGATATTTGATGTAATTCACTCGGTCAGTTTGTTGGCGGGGATACGCCATATTGTATTAATTTGCATAAATACGAGTACTTGACTTTGTTGGGTTAGTCTCCTACCGGGGGACTCAGCGATTATTGAATACTTTTTGTGTTTAGATCGCAATTTGTTTTAGAGCTTAGCAGTAGCAACTGCAGCCTGATCAAATGATTAATTTATTGTTGTTGTGATGCTTTGGCCAAGTTTTTATAATTAACTGTTTACATTAAATCTCTCGTGAAACCGCTACACGTTTAACCATTTATTCGTGCACGTTTTAAAGAGAGTACAAACATATTATTTTAAAAGTAATTTTAATTATTCACCCACTTCTGGAATTATGCTTACATTCGAAGAATTTAGAAAGAAAAGAAAGAAAAAAAAATGCGAAAGCGTGTTCTTTTGTTAGTTTATTGGTTTGTGATTTAATCACGCCGCAACAAAGCAATGGATTGATGTGATTTTTTGCATGGGAATAGTTGAAGACCTGGAGAGGGACATAGGCGAACTCTTTAATTTTCCGGGATAAAAAACCTGTTTTATTCCAGACTATAATCTATCTCTGTGCCAAATTTCTTTCAGATTCGTTCTGCCATCAAACATCCATCCAAACTTTCGCATCCATACTAATATTATAAATGAGAAAGTGTGTCTGTCTGTCTGCTACGCTTTCACGGCCCATCTGTTCAACCGATTTTGATAAAATTTAGTATAAGGATAGGTTGTATCCCGGCGAAGGACATAGGCTACTTCTCATGCCAGAAAATTGACTAGTTCCTGCGGGAATCGAAAAAACTTAGCCCACGCGAACGAAGTCGCGGGCATCATCTAGTTTATATTAGTTAAATTAAAAAAAATATGGTTTCCAGGCACATCATCCCACCCACCACGACCACATGGTTCCACACTCCATCCCCGAGGGTCCCTTCCGTCTGCTGACCCTCGGCATCATCAGCTGTGCTCTCTGCGTCAGTCTCGTACTGCCGACCATAGAACTGGTGTTGGGGCTTTTGGGCGCCACCATCGGCGTTCTCATATGTCTGGTCTTCCCCGCTGCCGCATTCCTCAACGTCACCTTCAAGAACACCAACGAGAGAGTGCTGGCTAAGGTAAGAATATTTTTATAATCGTTATATATTTTACGCCCGTGTACAATATAAATATATATGGCCGAAAATAAATATAATAAACTATTTATTATTATTATTACTGTAGCTTTATTTCCCACACATTACAATATATTTATATATATTTTATATTATTTTTTTAACAGTGTTTATACAATGGTTTGATTTATTTTAATAATAAATAAATAAATAAGTTTTTATTTCAGGCAACTACAAACTGCCAGCCCATAATTTGTTAGTAACAATCACGTCTTAACCTATGTTAGTAAAAAAAAAAATACCTAACCTACGCTTATACCTAAAGCCTCGACACATCTAAAAGGCTCGTTGGGGCCTCCTAACAAGAAAGTGTGCACCATTCCAGCACCTCCAGAGAGGGCTGTCCAGGTTAGCCCGCTAACATCTTAGACTGCATCATCACTTACCATCAGGTGTGATCGCAGTCAAGGGCTAGCTTGTAGTGGATTAAAAAAAAAAAGCTTAGTAGCCAATGTGCTGAGGAGGGTGTTAGTGCTGCTCACTAGCCTGCACATCATAGACGCGGCACGATCGCGTAGAAATCGTCCACACGAGCGTTAATGTGTGGTCCCCTGCTGCTAAAAGCCTTTTCCATCCTTTCCATTTCTATTGGTGTCATTTCTGTCAATACACATCAATTTTTTTTCCTGTTATATTAGTGACGTCATCAGCGCATTTTTTCCTCTGTCTTCCCACTCTCCTTTTGCCTACTGGGTCTCGCCAGCTTGAAGAATATTATAAGAACAGCAATAATATAATTATAAAGGGTACCTACTTTAGCTTGCGCCAAACTTCTTGGCCCCTGTGTGCTCTTTAAGAACACCAACGAGAGAGTACTGGCGAAGGTAAGAATATTAAAAGAACAGCAAAAATATAATCATAAAGGGTCCTTAAGGTTGTGCCAAACTTCTTGGCCCATATCGCATTCTCCTAAATACTGAACTGTCATAAACCGCATTGTCTGCGTGGTTTCGGTTTGAAATTGGTGCTGCACTGATATGAATGATCTGGGTTCTTCACAAAAGCTCTAATTAGAGAGCCTAACTGGCGCGGGGAAGATGTGAAAACCTGAAAAAATACTGGGACATAGGTTGAGACTAGGACGCGCCAAACTTCTTGGGCCATGTGTCCTCCATTGTAGAGTTTATAATGAAGGTCGATGGCAATGGATTTTGTCAAATTTGCCCACCAAATACGTCGCAGTGTCAGTATTCTTACATCCATAATTAAGAAAGTTAAATTTGGGTAAAAAATAGATATTTTTTAAAGTTAAACTGTTATAAAAATTTTATTGAAAAGAAAGATAATAATGCTGTTTATAATGTACTAAAAGCTAAAAAATAATAAGATTTAAAAAGTGGAAGAAGCCTGACTTTCGTAACCCAAAGCGGTTGCTTTTAGGTTGTCAAATTTAACGATAACCATCACTAACGATGGCGCAACCGACCCGACTTCAACTACTGTCCACTGTGCAGCTGGTCTTCCCAACCAACGAGGACAATGAAAATAATGCTAAAATGTTTAATTTTCAGTTCGTTGTAGTCCTGGGCCTGATAATCCTTATACTGGGAACTTACGCGAACCTGCAAGCCGCTGAGAATTCCCTAGAAAAGTATGACGAGAAATACATCACTCAGGAGCGCATCGATAAGATTGTTGAGGACTTCTTCCAGAAAAGGGAGAAATCGGAAGGTAACATTTTTGTTTCATGGCTAAAATAATATAATGGCGATATTTCAAAGAATATTTTGTACCAAGAAACCAATTTTTAGTAAGGGTCAAAATTATGACGAGTTTTTGAGCTGAGCGAATAAAAAATCTGAACTCCAATTTTCTTTATTACAGAAGTAGTGGCTAAGCCGCAACTCGAAAACAACCCAGTCTTGCAAAAAGATGAAAATGAATTAGTAAAACCTGTTATCAAAGATTCCGAAGTCCAACCGCCTAATCCTGTTCCACCAGAATCGCACTCTGTTGAGAAAGTCCCAGTTATTTACCCTGAGCTAAAGGTTATAGCCCCAAATGTGGATATTAAAGACTCGATAACTCACCCAAAGAACGTAATATCAAAAGTAAACGGAGAAAAAATAGGTAATGGTGTTAGTAAAAGTGAGGTTGAAGACAAAATCGCAATACCTGCTATGAAAGAGCAGCCGAAGGAAGAGAAAGCGCAAGCAAACCAACAAAAATTAGACATGATGAAACAACAACAGTTAATAGAGACCATCAAACAACACGGTCAAGAGCAGAAAGAATTGATTAAAGAACAGAAAGAAATTTTAGACGAACTACAAAAAGCAAAGAAGGAATTACAACAAAATAAAAAGGAAATAGACAGCATTGAAGCCAAAAAGATAGCCGTCGAAAGTATACAGAAAATAGCCAGTGCTGCAATTAAGAGTTTAAGCGGTGTTTCGGCTAAACCAGTAGAAGAAGTTAAAGCTGAAAAAGTACCCCCGGAAAATAAAGCGAATGATGCTGTTAATAATATTGTTCAAGAAACACAGAAAAATTTAGATGCCATCCAACAAATCAATAAGAAAAAGAATGAACAATTAGTAAAGGAAAAAGTTGATAATAGTCAAGTTATTAATAATGTACCTCAACTACCTCCAAAAGATAACAGTGTTCCATTAAGTAATGCTCCAGTACAAAATTCTGTTCACGAAGGTATTAAACAAAATGTTGAAAATACTAATTTAGAAAAACAAAGCGTTATAAAAGAAATGCCAGACAATAATAAATTAGAAATTAATAATTTGCAACAAAAGCCACAGGAAGAAACACAAAAGCAACCAAACCCTGTAGAAAACATACTAAAATCGATTGGAAATAATTTGGAAGTGCCTAAATCACATTCGCATTTACCAGATGAACCGAAATCGTATCGAGAGGGAGAAGACACGCAAATAAACAAAAATCCTGAAGTTAAACCAAATAGTGACAGCGTTAAAAATGTCCCTGTAGTTAAAACCGATAATAAAGAAGAAATAATTAAAAATGAATCAATCAAAAGCAAAGAAAATGGTGCTATTAAGTTTAAAGCTGATGACATATTAAGTAATATAGCGAATGGAAACGTAATACCGAGGCGAAAACGGGAAGTTGTTGATTGTACAGAAGAGACGTCATTAAAACCTGAAGACAAACAGATTTGTGAGAATCTAGTGAATGTGCCAGAGCGAAAAACGCAAGAAATGTTTTTGCCAAACGTCAATTTAGCAGACGTAGGTTTATCGGATACTTTACAAGTATTAGCGTCGCATCATATAAGGTCACTTAAGAGTATTCAAGAAGAGAAAAGATGAAAATAACAACAAAACAAGGATTTCTTTTTTAATTTTAAAAAATATCGCTGATATTTATAGCTTGACCAGAAAAATAAGAAAAAATTGCTAGGGGAGTGCCACTATCGCATTTTTCACTGTTACGCAATGGTATAACAATTTGGTTTATTTTTTGAAGTAAAACTTCTTTACGCACGCTTGGCTTGGGGAGTAAGCTGGTGACTGCGTGACGAGAGCGTTACGAAAGTTGAGAGAGAGATATAAGTTAGTGAAGATAGAAAGAGGGAGAGTTACGTTTCGTATATTACTGTAGGGGCAAGAGAGAGAGGTGCGAGCGCCGAGCACACGTTTTCTTTCTCTCTTTCTCTCATAGCCAGTTACGTTTCGTATATGTATGTTTCAGAGAAGTTTTACTTCAGTCGTGTGGTCTAAAAGTACACTCGTTTTTTTCAATTTTTTTAATTTTCTGGTTAGGCTTTATTTAAAAAAACGTAAGGATGTATTTATTTACAGCTTTTATTTTAAATATTATACGAAACAATCAGACGAATCATTTCATTGAGAAAAAATCACAAGTAATAATTTGCTATTAATATGTAATTCAGATAAATATTTATTTTTGCTTGATATTTAAATAAGAATATTTTGTGATGTATTATACAAAGCATTTATTAAATTTTAAGTGATATTGTGCTGTTTTAAGATACATAGAGGTTTACTCGGGTGGCATGTTTGAAAATCCCTTGGAGGTAAAATTTCCTAAAATGTTGACACATGTGCTACTTCAATTTTAATCCAGGTCTTACCAAATTTCATGAATGTAGGCAATTTCGTATAAAATTCCATTCTATCCCGTTGTGGGTGTAATTTCCAAAAATTGCGAAAGACATAATTATGTGTTTTAATCAAAAGCTCAAATTCAAACTTTCGAGGATTCTAATATGACGAACTTTTATGACACACTTTCATTCCTTGAAGTTCATCTTTTGAAGTAACCCTTAGTGTCTTTGTCATAAAAATAACATACTGGTGCCAATCAAAATTGAAATTTTGATAGATATTGCTATTTTTATATAAAAAAATCCCAAAAAAAGTACTATTGGTAATTTGGTATTGGCATATGTGATGCGATGTCTCGTTTTAGAAATAAGTTATTCAATAAAACGATGTCTGTGATCTCAAATATAAGTCCGAAGCATTGTAATATTTATTCTCACAAACTTATAGACTCGGTGGCCAAAATTGGAAACCTTATGCCTGGTTAGTTTTTGTTTTTATTTTTTAACCGACTTCCAAAAAAGGCGGAGGTTCTCGGAGGTATTTTTTTTAATGTACTCGGTGCGTAACTCCGTGCTTTCTGAACCGATTTGAAAAAAAATTCTATCAGTCGTTAGAGGAAGCTCTCGAGGTGGTCCCATAAAAAATTCTGACTCCAAATTCTCAACCCTGACACTAAAAACTTATATATAAAAATTCTTTCCAAAAAACCGACTTCCAACGCCACTGTAAAGTAAAAAATAATTTTGATTTCTACCCACTATGTTGAAGTCGGGCGAGCCTGATGCGTCAATTTTGCTTATCCTTATAATTTCAACATAGTGGGTAGAAATCAAAATTATTTTTTTCTTTACATTGGCGTTGGAAATCGGTTTTTTGGAAAGAAATTTTTCATTGATACTACCGACGCTGTCACCGATCAGATAAGTTTGTCGACTATAATATTCGTCATTGCTAAGTGTGAAGGAATGCATATTGTTAACCACCAAATTTTCCTCTTTCTTAGTAAATAAAATAATTTTTTCAACACACTTGATCATAAAGTGGCTCTAATTTCACCGCAATTAGGCACATAATGACACCTATCAAACTGTGACTTTTTCTATTATTCACAAGTGAGTTATAGTTTTTATTTTATTTTATCTACTAAATAAAATTATTTTTTAGTATTATTTTCTTCACAAGTGTGTTGAAAAACGTCGTATGATACACGTGTGTATTGATTTTGACCGTCCTCGGCTATCTTAAGGTCATGAGGTCTATAATGAGTTTGACGTGAGTTACTCACAAATTAGTCATTAATTTGACTAATTTCTTAAACTGGGCACTTTCAAGTAAAGATTTTTATATAAACCTGTGAAGATGATATTCCTAGGCTCGCAATTTGAATGCCATAAGCCTACTTTGTCGTATTAGTTTACAAATTGTGAAAAACCAAATTAAATTTGAATTTCGCGGGCAGACCCTTGTCATGCACCTTAAAACCCTCACCTAACGGCAATGGCGCCTCAGCGGTAATCACCAACATTACACACTTGTACCATAATGTACTATTTTTCATTTTAAATTGTTTCATCCTAGTATATTTATTGTGAAGATGGTGAATTAAATTTTTTGTCTGTTTTGTACTAGAAATCGGTAGTCGAATTAATTCGTAATTATATGGTGATAAAAAATCAGCTCTTTAGTCTGTGACACGAAAGCAGTCCCGCGGCAATTAGTGGAACTAATACATTTTCCATACAAAAATTGTATTAACATTCCACTACTAGTACCGCCTAAGGGACTTCTTTCGTGAGAAGGACTTATAATAGCATTTCCAGTGGCGGGTCCCTCTAAGATTCAAAATATATGAAAGTATTTGCGAAAGTACATATTTACTGAGCGCCACCAATAGGGCTAGCACCTTAAAACTAAGGTATTAAAGTTTAATTACGAATGTACTATATTTATACTTAAGACCTTTTGTCTTAAAAAGAACGTGTCTCACGCGTGACCGACACCATTCCACATTTTTACCCCCTACCAAAAAGTGCTCAACGCGCCTAAAGAAGTTTTTCACTTCAATAAATCCAAGGATTTGTTGCTCGACTAGCGGCGTGACTTAACACACAGTGAAACAGTAATTTGGAAGGGCGCGCCATGTAATCTCTATGCAAAATAATAATTTTTGTTCTGGAATAAATTTTATTCTGGTAAGATTATTCTAATTTAACGAAATGTGTAAGTTATTGATGATGACGAATATTTATTGGTAACTTGTTTTTATTCTTTACTTGTACAATATAATAAATTAAAATAAAAAACGTTTGTAACTGTTGTACTTAATTTTTATTTCTCATGTAAATACATCCACGTTTAATTCACTTAACAATATTTTATTAGTAGAAAATTGAAAACTAAATTGATAAATTAATCACGGAAGTCTTGATTTCGACATGGTAGATGTGACCTGTAACAGAATTAGTCACTATTAATAGGGATGATGACAACTTAATCAAATCACTTTAAAACGCGCTTGTAGTAAAGTTTTTACGAAATACATAGTAGTGACGTCATCAAATTTCAACACACTTTTTTTCTTTAATCTATTGTCTTAAATGGTTATAAAACTTAAAACTAATCAAGGATGTGATTTTAGGTCTTTTGGAAGACCCCTTTATTATTTATTAACTAAATGATGCCCGCGACTTCGTCCGTGTGGATTAAGATTTTTTGATTCCCGCGGGAACTCTTTAATTTTCCGGAAAAAAAGTAGCCTATGTCCTTCCCCGGGATACAATCTACCCCTATACCAAATTTTGTAATGCTGTGATAGCAGACAGACAGACAGACACACTTTCGCATTTATAATATTAGTATGGATTGGTAAGAAATAATTTATTTTTGACAAAGGCATCATTGATAAGTATAAAGAAACAGTCAGGTCAGGTCACAGGAACAGGTGATGTCATCCTAAATTTATGAATGTGTTAATGAAAATAAAAAGTTTACACAAAAATGTGTGATTGTTGAGAATACGAAAAAAATAATGACGTCACAGTAAATTCAATATGGCAGACGATAAAAGCTTGTTTTAAAAAAGGGGTGCCAAATTGGCGAACCCTTACTGGAAAGCATAGGCAGCGTTAGGAAAAGAAGGAAGAATAGGGGGAGGGATAATATATATTTTTTTTTATTCCACTACAAGCTAGCCCTTGACTGCGATCTCACCTGATGGTAAGTGATGATGCAGTCTAAGATGGTAGCGGGCTAACCTGTTAGGGGTATGGCAGTTATATTAAACCCATACCCCTTCGGTTTCTACACGACATCCTACCGGAACGTTAAATCGCTTGGCGGCACGTCTTTGCCGGTAGGGTGGTAACTAGCCACGGCCGAAGCCTCCCACCAGACCAGACCTTACATATCTTACTTGTTAATTATTATTTCTGGCTGGCGCGACGCCCGCGTCGGCCCGGAGTCACCGGCGTGGCGGGGGCTTCCGCTTCGGACGCTGGGGAGCCCTGCTGACTCTGTGGACCAATGTAAATGACTCGTTATAGGTAAAAATATTAATGTCAACTTGATACCTCCACGCATACCCGAGAAAAAGGATGACAGACAGACAGACAACGAATAAGGATTCCTTTTTTCCCTATGAAGGTACGGAACCCTAAAAAACAAAGAAAGTTACGGCACGCCACTCAACTAGTTTAGACACACAACATTTTTGTTTTAGATTTTTTTGGTGAAACCCTTCTTCTTTTCGTGCTCAGCATAAAAGCGTAAAATTGGAATATTTTACGTTTCAGTAAAATTTTTTTTTTCGTTTTGCCCGTTGGTGAGTGATCGCTAGGCGGTTTGTGTCAAAACGTCGAGCAAAAACGCATCGTGCGATCAGATTGGACGTCAACCACATAAGGATGCCGACACTGAAGGTTTCTCGCTGTTCTGAGGAACAGAGGAGGAACATTTTTTTTTCCGCTACAAGCTAGCCCTTGACTACGATCACACCTGATGGTAAGTGATGATGCAGTTTAAGATTGTAGCGGGCGAACCTGTTAGGGGCATGGCAGTTATATTAAACCCACACCCCTTCGGTTTCTACATGGCATCGTACCGAAACGCTAAATCGCTTGGCGGCACGTCTTTGCCGGTAGGGTGGTAACTAGCCACGGCCAAAGCCTCCCACCAGGTCAGACCAGAGAAAATTCAGAAATTATAAATTCCTAAATTGACCCTGCCGGGGATCGAACCCGAGACATCCGCACGTTAAGGCAACAGCGCTACTGCGCCACGGAGGTCGTCAAAAACATGGTTGTGAAGTACCTTGATCTCAGTGGAAGTCCGCCTGCCCTTAGGCGTGTGTAACGCCTCGCAGGCGCGCGTGAAAGACGCCCGCCTCCCGCGCGAAACGCTCGCCGGGGACGCACTCTGCGTTACTGTCGCTGAAATATTATTATAGTTACTAAATATCCTCAGAACCAGAGGCCCAATAGGCAAAATGACTGATTTTGAAAAATGCTCAGATTATGTTCGGAAGTGTCTACTATTTCGAAAAAATATCTTATTTCAGCAGAATTATAAGGTTTGGTAGATAAATATTGGTATTTGAAATTTAAATTTTAAAATTCACGCCAAAACGCTCCCCGGTGTCATGGCGTCGTTTGTGATGTCACTATTATTTTGCAGTAAGCAATAGTGTGATTCACCTGTTTTCCCTTTATTTGACTGTAATTTCGATTCTCTAATTTTCAAACCTAATATAAGACTAGATTTTGGTATTTCCAAAAACGAAAATGAAGCTAATAGGAAACTATGCCAAACTCTGGATCAAGACTGGCAAGAATGGATGCTGGTCTTCACTGATGCGTCTAAATTAATGGAGAATGATAACGTTGGGTCGGCAGTTTGGATCCCCAAGTACAATATTGTCCTCCTGTTTAGAAGTCCTCCTCAAACATCAGTTTTTACTGGAGAAGCCATTGCCATTCTCGAAGCACTGTTATACATTAAATCCCACAGCTTGAATAAGGTCTTGATTCTATCAGACTCTAAGAGCTGCTTGCAAGCAATAACAGGTAATATTTTCAAAAATAAAGTTCAGAACTTTAAAATCATACTAAACATTAAAGAGGCACTCCACCACTGCCATTGTAATGGCTTAGATATAGCATTAGCTTGGATACCAGGACATAAAGGTATACATGGGAATGAACAGGCGGATATGTGGGCTAAGCAAGCATCCCAAACGGGGTCCCCAACATATAATAAAATCTTTGCAAGAGATATCATTCCATTGGCTAAAAACTACATGTATAAAAACTGGAACTCAAGGTGGAAAAATACACAATTAAATACAGCAAAACATTATAGACATATCCAGCCTGATATTCCTAGCAAACCTTGGTTTTTTAAATTTAAAAAGCTGAACAGGAGGACAATATCTGTGCTATGTAGACTACGACTGGGCCACGTTTGTAGTCCAGTCTTTCTAAATAAAATCCGGGTGAGAGATAGCTCGCTTTGTGAGTGCGGTCTGGATGAGGGCACAGTGGAGCATATATTTTTTAATTGCACCAAATATCCCACATCTTTGTACGAAATACTTCCCCATAGTATCCCTCGCCCAATCTATTTCCCATATCTCCTTTCTTTCCCAGACCCTTTAGTCCTGAGATGTTTATGTAATTATATAAACTTGTATGATATTAAACTGTAGGAAATGTTTTAACTCCTATGTCCAATGTTGCCCTGGTGATTGACATTTTGAATTTTCTTAGTCACTTCTAATAATTTATACTAACTGTCTATTATATTAATTATCTATATATATCAAATAAAAAATTATATTTGTGTTGTCCTGGTGATGTCAGGGTCTAACATCTAACAACGGAGAAGTCTCAAGAATCTCAAGAACCGAGCATTTCACACGTTGTTGTCTCCAAGTTAACGTTGACACTGGCGGAATTACTGTGGACCACCGAACCGCAGTACCAAAGGCCATAGATAAGAGAAGAAGAAGAATAGTGTGATTGTCAAAGCTCGAAAACAAACCATTGTGACGTCATTCGCTTCTTGGTGTTTTAACCAACATGGCGGATTGCTGTATTTTATAATTTTATTTTATCAAAATAAATAGCAATCTCATTCGAAATAGAAAAATAAATACGTTTTTTATAATCCATGAATCCTATTTCATTAGATAAATTAATAATTTCATTCGTAAACTCATTGAAAAATCTTATTACCATGTAAAGGACTACTTAAACGACGGGGAGGCCTGGCAGTAATTTGCTCTAATGTCTCTGATAGTTCCTTAGTAAGAATATTTGTGAGATGGTGATAATAATAATAAAAAAAAAAACCCGGCTGAGTTTGTTGTGGGCTCTTCTCAGACCAGGGCGCGTTTGGAACCCTCGTAGCTTTAGTTTTAAGATACGTTACCCATTATCACCATCATGCTTTTTAAGTAAGTAATTTTTAGACGAAAATAAGTGTACCTACAGTGTACCTATATTTAATAAATAAATGACTATGACTATGACTATGACTATTGATTCTTGGTTACTGTCATCATGCCTATTGTCTAAGAAAATCGTGAATACCTAAGCAGATAAAGAAATGTAATAACATAATTCAATTTAAAAATGAATTACGCAAACTTACTTCCTTTCTGATTTTTTATTGGATATCTATACTTATAACCACACACAGTCCCATCTATATCACACGCACGCACTAAGCGCACATACACACACGCATACTTACACACACACAATTATTATTACTTACACACACACGTACTATTACTAAGTTACAAATATTTATTATTATTTTACTTATATGTTCTACTTACAAGTGCACTACTATCTACTCTGCTAAAATATTTTTTATATTCTTATACTGTAATCGTTTAAGGCCTTATTTAATGTCAAGCTATATTTTTTTGTTAATATTAGTTGTAACGCTGTTGATTACTGGGAAAAATAAAATAAAATAATAAAACTGTAACTGGAAGATTTCTATACATTTAATATAATTATTCTGAAAATTTTAATCGGGGTATGCTTTATTATCGATACTGAGCCCAAAACAGATTTTTATTAACTTTTTGTTTGTCTGTCTGTCTGTATGGCCGCGCATCATGCGAAATCTAATGAACGGATTTAAATGAAATATGGTATAGCGCGGTAGCTGATACTCCGGGTCAATATATAGGATAGTTTTTATCCCGATAGAAAATAGGTTCCTCCAGGATAGGGGTTTTTTGGTGATTTTACTCCCTATCTCAGTCAAATCGGAACTGATTTGAATAAATCTTTCTTTATTAGAAGGTATGTATCATCAGGTAAGTTTTGCCCAATTTTGGTGAAGATTTGATAAATATTATCAGAGATAGAGGAGAAAACTCCTCAACAGATAACAGCAATTCACTTGATTAGGACTTAATAATATATTTTTGCAGCCAAGTTATTATAATTGCGTCACAATTTTTTATAATTAATTTTGTTTCCTTCAAACGTCACCAAAATGCTTTTTAGATAAACAATAGTATATAATATGTAACAGGTATAAGTTGTATTTAGGTTTTGTAGGTAACTTAGCCATTTGAAAATAAGTGTAGGTTCAACGCGAGAAGCAAAAAATCTCAATCCACGCGGACGAAGTTGCGGGCATCAGTTAGTTTAGAATATAATGTAAAGTTTCGTCGCCTGAGGAATTATTGTTGGGGTCGACTAGTTTTATTGCCTAGACTATAAGCGAATCGTAATCATTTGGCAGCTTAAAACGTACTACTCGTACAGTCAGTGGCGTGCACAGGGCTTGAAGCTAGGGTAAGCGTTATTCAGCCAAAATACCTATTCACTGAGCGTTATAATGGAAAATGAGCATTTACCTATATCCATTACGGTAAGCAGTGCTTTTATGCCTCTATGAACTGCACGCCACTGCGGTCGTACTGTTTAAGGAGTTAATACATTGCTTTTTGAAGTGCAGCCATCTATGAACTCCTTAAACAGGTCGTATTATACGTTTGACACACTTCGATTTTCTTACACAATGGGGGGACAATTTAGTCGGTGTTGTTGAAGTCGTCCTAATATATAAATTTTATAAGAGTACCAATATCAACGGACACCCTCCTAGTGGCTCGGACGGGTTTCGGCGATGCCTTCGACTCGGAGGCGGCCCGCGCTAGACGAGCTAAAAATATTGACAACACATTTATTCTACCACAAAAAGCAAAAAAACCAGGCACAACTTCTAATTAAAAATCAAAATTCTAGTAAAATTACTACAAAATAGAAAAAAAATCAAAACTAAAAATGAACGCGCTTAGTCACGTTTTACTTATAAGCTAGTTTTTTGCGACATGAATTGGACGTCGTCATTTGTAGTTCGGTCAACGGCAATTTAGTATTATTTTTAGAAAATTGAGAATTTGACAACAGTCAAATCGGCAACTTTTTTCAAATGTCAAAACGCGTGATAAGTATGAGATTTTGCATGAAATACTGAATTGTGACGTCATAAAAGTTCGACGCACTTATACTTTAATCGATAGTTTAAAATGGTTATTAGACATAAAACTAACTGGGGGACGCGGATATTACAAGTTTTGTAATATCCTCTATTTCCTTATTTATCACTAAAAAATAATTTGACAAGTACTTAGATAGTCAAATACCCAATTAAGATCTTCTCTATAGATTATATTTTAGATAATTCTACGGCTAGATTTGTTGGCCAATTATTGCGTAAATGATAAGAAAGTCTAGTAAGACGCGTTCATTTTTAAGATATGACGATCTCTACCTACTAATTTTGAACATATTTACAGTGTTCGAAAAAGAAAGCTAACATGCAATGATACAATTACGTTAAATCATGCAACAGACTTACCTCGTGGTCTGATAGTAGTAGTGGAGTCGGGCGACGCTCTCGAATCGTCAGTTTCAACAGAGCCTAGTGATCCAGCGTTATACAAATTACTAGCGGAAAAATACGGGTTACTAATAACAGAAACCAAAATAATAAACTAGGGGGAAACACCAAGATACACTGTCAAGGAAATTTTATTTAACTGATGGTTATTATAATAATAAAGAAATAAATGATTAAAATTATTGATTGCGCTACATTTAGAACTCTTATTTTAGTTAAGGCCACAATCACATTTCTAAGTTTTACTCACGTAAGTCGGTAATATGTGTAACATACAAACGTTAGTTATGTAAGTTACTTATGGACGCTACTTACGTAACGACTTCCAAGTGTAATCGTGGACTAACAGAAGACTGGTATTTTCACACTGTGTATCTTGGATTTTATTACGTATGTTAAAATAAACGAGGAAAACTAATTAAAATCAAGCACCTTAAAAAGCTAAGCAATTAGGCCCAGTTTCATGACATTTGTTTAGTTAGTTACTTTTCAGTGACGATTAAACTAAATATAAGTTACTTTACGGTTACAAGTAAACTATCGCTAATAAAAATAAAAGCGGTTTGTAGAAGGCAGTATTTATGACTAGATGATTGAGTTTATAAATTAGGCTTAAATTAACCAACATTAAGTTGTGCAACCACTATTTATTATCAAATTATCAAATTTTAATTTTTACCATATAATTTTAACCGCCTGTTATGTAACTGGACCTACTCGTATAACGAATGAACGATTCAAACTAAAATAATCTAAAACAAAAAGAAACTTAACTACTAAATCTAAGGGCTGATTTTTTACCAATAATGTCCAGAGTAATTCTCATACAAAAAAGCGCACTAACAAACAAACAAACACACAACCTCTTAGGGCAAACATATATCATCTTCGTTTCGTCGAGAGTAAAAACTGTCAAAAGCGCCAATTAATTCCTTAAGGCGCACGTGCATAGGTCGACTTTCATACATTTTTCTTTTCGATTATTCTTGAAATATATACATTTTTGTGTTTTTTTAATTTGTTTTATCATTTCTTTAGGGCTTTTTATGGTCGCAATTTTCATGTCAGACAAATATTTACATTATTTATAATATAAAAACGGCATTCAAAAAGTGTCAGATTTACGCATGTGTGAGTTGTGAAGTTTACATTCGTCTTGATAGATGTCGCCCGTGTCGCCTAAATAATGCGTCAAAAAATATATATTTGATCGCCATCTATCATTATACTGTAAAACTAGTTCGCTGTTACATGCTATAAACTTTTATAGGATAGGGGAAGGTTCATATCTAAGTACGCGGATTGTGGATAAATTATTTTCGTAGTAGATCCCGCTATACCACGACCTTCACCGATCTGTATAATAGATGAAACCTACTTTTTATTTTTAACCGACTTCCAAAAAAGGAGGAGGTTCAATTCGGCGCGTATGTTTTTTTTAAATGTATGTCGGTGCATATCTCCGTTGTTTCTAAACCGATTTGAAAAATTTTTTTTCACTGGTTAGTGGAAGCTCCCGATGTGGTCCCATAAAAAATTCTGACTCCAAATCCTCAATCCTGATGCTGTAGGTGTACCGTACTACATGAAATCCTCAAAACTAGGCATTTAGGAAATTTTGATGGTAAATTAATATAGTAGGTATCAAGTCACGTGTATAAAATACAACTCTGAGTCCCAACTCCTCAACCCTGATGTTGTAGGGTACAGAACTCCTTAAAAATAGCAATTTAGGATTTTTTTATGATGAATTCTTATTTTAGGTGTCAAGCAACGCCTTCATACTTAAACCCAAGTGCCAACTCCTCAAACCTGATGCTGCAGGGAACAGAACTCCTTAAACATAGTGATTTAGGATTTTTAATGGTGAATTCAGATTGTAGGTGTCAAGCAACGACTTCATACTTAAAACCAAGTCTTAACTCCTCAACTCTAACGCTGCAGGGTACTGCACTCCTAAGCCGTGGGGATTTAGAGTACACTAAAAAGTTAAAAATAAAAATTCTTTCCAAAAAGCCGACTTCCAAAGCCATTGTAAAGTATAAAATAATTTTGATTTCTACAGTGGCTTTGGAAGTCGGTTTTTTGGAAACAACTTTTATTATTTAATAATAGATAAATACGCCTAAATTAGTTTGCCTATCAAAATCCGGTCCAGGCTATTTTTAAATAAATTAATTTTAATTTTTTTTTTGACAAGTTTATTGTAGCCAATGCTATACCATCGCGTTTGTTATCAAATTAACCTATTTTAGGCGTGTTTATCTATTATTAAATAAAAAGTAGGTTTCATCTATAAAACAGATCGGCGAAGGTCGTGGTATATCGGGATCGAAACTATTTAATCGTATCCAGGCATAAAAAGAACGCTTATTTCGCCTACAAGTTCGTCGCTCGTTTAGCACCACCCAGGCACAGTATTGGTATCTATATACCAATACTGTGACCCAGGGGACACGTGCAGGGAGGTAGAAAGTAGTTCCTGCGGACGTTAGCGACGGGGCTTCCCCCAATTGTGGATTGTGTGTTGCGACTTGCGATATACCTACCTACTTGGATTTGTTGAGATCAAAATGAACCAAATAAACAAGGCAACCTATAGGAAACGTAAATATTCCAATGCGTCGAATAAATCTAGGAAAAGAGTAAAAGATCATTGTAAGTTTAATCAACATCGGTTCAGAGTTTAAAAGATAACTTTGTAACTAGGTACCTAGCTGATGCCCGCGACTTCGTTTACGTGGATTAAGTTTTTGAAATCCCTCGGGAACTCTTTAATTTCCTGGGATAAAAAGTAGCCTACCTAGGTACCTATGTAACTCCAGGTCCTCTATTATTCCCATGCAAAAAATAACCTCGATCCGTAGCTCTGTTGCGGCTTGATTGAAGGACAAACCAAGAAACAAACACACTTTGGCATTTATAATATTAGTACCTATGAAGTATGATTATAATTTTTATACATACAAGCTTTTGCAAGCGGCTTCGCCCGTGTGGATAAAATGTAGCCTAGGTATGATCTAAGTCAGGCTATAAGCTATCTCCATTCCAAATTTCAGCCAAATCGGTTCAGTAGTTTTTGCGTGAAAGAGTAACAAACAAACTTACTTTCCCCCATAGGTATAATATTAAAAGTATGATAGGTAGGTATACCTACCTACTTACCTATAGATGAAATGTCTACTGTGTTTATAGCCTTCATGTTTTTAGGTATTTACCTACCTACCGTTTTTCCGCGGCTTTATACCTACCTAGGTTTAAATTGAAACTTTTTATTGATACCTAGGAGGTATAATTGAAATCATATCATACTTCATACAAGGACCTTGGTCTAAAGGTCCTTGACTTCATAATATCATCATACTAATATTATAAATGCGAAAGTCAGTTTGTTTGTTGGTTTGTCCTTCAATCACGCTGCTGCAACGGAGCAACGGATCGACGTGATTTTTGGCATGGGTACAGTTGAGGACCTGGAGAGTGACATAGGCTACTTTTTATCCCGGAAAATTGAGGAGTTTTCGCGGGAATCCAAAAAACTTATTCCACGCGGACGAAGTCGCGGGCATCAGCTAGTATAACATAAATTTGCAATTATTATGGCTCAATTTCAAATTAAAGTTTTATTCGTTAGTACTAAGTACTAACTACTAACTAGGTAGCCTACTAATCGACTCGAATTAGGTAGTGGAGCATTATTCAAGTTGTTACCTACTGATTTTGATAATTCGAATTGAATTCAAAATCGCGGCCTCTATAGTCCGGGAGGCAGCGGCACTAATTTCCGTTCATTTCCTCCTGTTTTTATTTTTTGAGTATCTGCATGAGTGATGAGATAAGTACCTATGCAATATGTACCGTACCTATCTCTAATTGACCGAGCGAAGCGATTTCAGATCAGCGGTTCAGATTTGGCTGAGTTATGGAGTATAATTAAATAAATGAAAAAAAATTAAAAAGATTATGGAGAAAAAAAATTTTTTTTTTCAATATACTGAATTGGACCCGTTACAGTTTTATTATAAGTACCTACCTATTTATATTTTAATATAAATCGTTCAACTTCGGTATAGGCATAACATTCACATCAATAAGTACATTATCATTTTTACTTGTATTTGTCATAATCTGTTGTGTGCCTAATAAATAAAATCAGATAAAAAAACATTTCATTTCCTCTTGGTCTATAATATCACGGTGATAATAATTTCTTATTTCGCTCTTGCGCGTGGCTTGCAACAGTACGCCTCATCAGTAGGGTTGCCACTTGCCACCCGTACTCGGTACTACCCAATTATTAATTTATTATTACATCTCTCGAAAATTTAATTATAAGCCGGCACTCTGTCCGAAATGACAGTTATTGCATTAATGAGTACTTAAACGGGGGGAAATCACGCAAACAAGCAAACAGAAGAAAAAAAAAGAATTAAAGCGAAGTATGTGTATCACTTCAACGGGGGACCTGACCAGGAATCTTACAGATGTTTGTTACTTAATCACGTCACTACCGATTTGGCTGCCACGGGATTCGTAAAAAACCTACTTAATTATATAATTTTCCAGAACTAGTATATATTCACAACTTTTGAAATAAAAACTATTTTTAACCGACTTCCAAAAGACAATTCGACACGCATAATATATTTCGTGTGTTATATTATTGGAACTGCAAAATCATACTTCATATCATACTAATATTATAATTAATGCGAAAGTGTTTTTTTTTTGTTGGTTTGTCCTTCAATCACGCCGCAACGGAGCAACGGATCGATGTTATTTTTGGCATAGGTATAGTTAGTTGAGGACCTGGAGAGTGACATGGGCTACTTTTTATCCCGGAAAATTAAGGAGTTCCCGCGGGAATAACTAAAACTCAAACCACGCGGACGAAGTCGCAGGCATCAGCTAGTATTCACATAAACGACAATCTATTAGGGCTTCCAAACATAATATGTATATGTAAGTCTGTATGTCATGTATGTTTGTCCATGCATTTATTCGAAAATATGCGACTAATCTTTTTTTACTGGCTTACATTTACTTCAACTTAGGGAACAGTGCAAGTTTCATTAAAATCGTTTCAATAGTTTTCAAGAATTGGCCAATTGTTCGTTTTCTGTAGGTAGGTATATTGAAATTTGAAGTAGCTTGTTTCCAAAAAAGTTGGCAACCCTAGCCACATTATTGTAAGTTGTCACCCGTCCGCAGCAAAGACACCCTACCGGCAAAGCCGTGCCGCCAAGCGATTAGCGTTCCGGTACGATGCCATGTAGAAATCAAAGGGGTATAAAGTATGAGTTTAATAAAAACTACCATACCCCTTCTAGGTTAGTCCGCTCTTATCTTAGACTGCATCATCACTTACCGCCATCTCACATGGTGGCACCATCAACCATGTGAGATTGCAGTCAAAGCTGAAAGTTTATCTTGTATCCGAATGAAATAAATAAAAAAACAATACTAAGCAAAACGCAGCAGTTTTTGTTTCAATGCCATCTAGTTAAATTTTATAGTAAACAATTCGTAGTTTATGTTAGAACCACAGAACTTGGATAACAACCATTGTCAGTGTGTGCGTGGGTATTGCGTATATACAGTAATCGATATAACAGATGTTTATAATTTGACTATTTGACTAAATGGCTCTGTTTTAAAGTAAACTAATTATGTGATAAAATAATAGGCATTGATGTACTGCCGCAATTTTAATATTTTTAAAATCAGTGCATTGCAACTTTGCGAAAATATCAAAAACCTGTCAAATGCCCTAACAACGCCATCTAGCGGGAATCTGTCCGGGAGAAGACGTTGTGTTGACCCTTAATCAAAGATTCCTTCAACAATAGATTGGCGATTGAAAAATGGGCTTTTGGCATGATTAGGTAAGCGTTAAATGTATATGTCACCGTAAAATTGTAAAAACCGTTAGATTGTAATCTAACGCTTTTTATCTTGATAGATTGTAAACTGTCGACAGATTGTGAACCGTTCAATGCTCCGAGTGTCAATTTTTGAAATATTCATTGTATTTACGTTTTCTTGTCTCTTTCTTGTAGGTTAGGTTAGGGTTCGACATAAATAATCAGGTTAATAATTAGGTCATACCTAAAAGATTACAATTGTAATCTTCTGATAGTATAATCTAATGGTTTTTACAATTTTACGGTGACATAAACAATAGTTACATAACTTCTATGGGCAAGACCTCTAAAGCTTCATGCACTATACGTTAAACTATCAGTTCCACCTACCTTCTTCCTGCGCGGAGTGTGTGGAAGCCGCGTCATCGTCTGCCTCGCGCGAGGCAACGCTCATGCGACGTCGCGGCGTGCGAGGCTTTGCTGGCTCGAGCAGAGTGTCTAGGACTGCTTTCTGATGCCTTGTCAGTCTGTCGATTGAAATAATAAAGTAGGGTTGGTCTGAGCGGAAGCAGAGGCGGTGAAGGGGCTTTTACTACGCGGATGCGGAGGTGGATTTCTATGATCACATCATCCATTTTTTTGCTTTAGGATGCGATGAATCCTACATTTGTTTTTTTTTTTGAGGATTCTTCTAAGGACAGTTGCCTTTTTGCTTGTCGTTATGGTGTAACTGACGTCACCTGCTTCGATTGTAAGTCAACGTAAATAAACCTCCGTTACAACTCAGCAACAAAACGGCGGAGGCGGATGCGGAAGTGAAGGTACGATTTCTTGCGAAAGTTCCGCACTTACGGAGGCGGAGGCGAGGTTCCGTTACAACCCTAGAATACAGGTATAGCCCGTCAAACTTATGTGACCCAGTTACTCGCCATAGTTTTAATGACACAGGCTAGCTTTGATGCCCATTAACACGAACTATTTTCTTGTACTTTTCTTTTTTTAAATATGGATGATGACAACTCAATCAAATCAGCAAATCTTTATCAAACTTAAAAACGCACTTCTAGTATGGAAGCTGTATGAAATTCGCAGTTGTGACGTCATCAAATTTCAACGCACTTTTTTTCTTTAATCTACATTTTAAAATGGTTATCAAACTTAAAACTAACCGAAGATGTGAATTTTAGGCATTTTGGAAGAACCTCTATTTAATGATCAGTTAGAAATAATTTATTTTTGTTATTTAAAGCATCATCCCTATTATGGGATACTCAAAATGAGGAGCCAAAATGTACAATATAATCACATGTAAAGGTTGGAAGTTGAAAACGTTGCCTGCACAAAAGGGATTAATCGATCTATTTGGTTGAATATGTACTAAAAAAACTGTTTAAAAATTTTTTTTTTTAAATATTCAAACTAACTATTACCTCACACCAACAGACCAAAGACTTACCTTCTAGCATTAGAGTAGTCGCTAACAATTTCTTCTACAGTTTCCAATCTCGACTCCTCAGTAGAAACCTCTGGTATCACAGTCAATTCCGTCTTCAACGACTGTCTTCGCTTCCTCACACTTTTTACATCTCCCGCGTCTTCACTGGCGATACTTCTAGAAGATTTGACAGACGTGTCAGAAATAACGCTCATGTTGTCGTCATCTTTCTTACTTCTAGAACGAGTGGAACGACGTCTCGGTGTTAAAGCTTCCTCATCTATCAGGGATACATCTTCGCCTAGCTCTTTTGACGCTCGACGAGTGAGTATTCTTCTGACCTCTGTAGAAGTAGGTGTCTTTGCTCGTGTTCTGGAAGATGGCGTGGAAAATTCATTTTCTGGTGTTTTTTCAGTATCAGATTTGAGTGAAGATGTAGATTGAGTCCTTTTTCGTGTTGGCGTTTTTGGTTCTGGTTTTTGTTCGACTTCATCTTTAGATTTGTTGGAGGTAGACTTTGTACGTTTTTGTGCTGATGTTGGTATTTGTTTGTCCTCTTCATTTTCTTTTTGTATTTCTTCCGCTTCCGTAATAACTTGTTCTGCGGCTTTAGGTTTAACTTCGGAAACGCCTGCATCAACAATATCTCGATCTAAAGCTAAATTAAATTTTTCTTTTTTAAAAATAGAAACTTAGTAATATCAAGATAAGGAATCTTTACAAGCAACTCTGGTGATTTTTTGGGTTGATCTATAAAACAGAAACATTTATCATGCAATTCACATAGACAAAAATTCTGCCATAAACACAATACTGATATTATAAATCTATCAATTGATTAAATACGTCTACACTGATCAAAAATAGCGCTTTGACGTACTATTTCAACCGAATACGGTGTGGATGTGGCTTAAACCTATAAATATTATTCATATTTAATATTTGTGAATCACACTGTAATATTTGTGAAATTTAGATATTATCGACAAGTACTTTTTCTATCACCTACTTTTCCGAGAGTTTGAGATCAAATTATCATTATTTAATTTCACAGTGCTCGCTATTTGTGTTCAGTTTTAAGAATCTTTGGAAAGTTAGCAAACATAGACACACTTTTGATATAGTTTTAAACTTACCAATCTCCATTGCCTTATCACCACTGCTTTTCATATCGATCTCTTCAACCTCATGTTCATCAGAGTAGTTCAATTTTGATTGATCAGTTTCTATGGCGGAATTGTCGTCAGTAAGCATTGACAACATTTGAGCTTGGTCCAGTTGATTTGTTGAATTATCTTCAATTACCAAATCAGTTTCCATAGCCATCTGTTTATTCTCATCTTCTATTTCCGTTGCAATAACAGTAGTTGGAACTGGTACTTCATCAATTTGTTCAATTACTGTAGCTAATTCTATGATATCGTATGGTATTACAGCTATATCTTCAATTTTGCCGGATTCTGTAGATGTCTGGTCGTGTTCAATAGGAGCTTCTATAATTTGTTCGATAAGTTCAAAAGCTGGTTCTGAAGGCACGTCAGACGACGGTTCATCTATTTGAAGTCTATCTTTATCGGATGACTCGTCGGAATCTTCGATGGATATTATTTCGCCATCATCTTCATCATCTCCTTCCGATGTCTGTAAAGTAATATAATATTTAAATTGTTAGATAGACAGATAGATAGATAGACTCGTTATTGCATACATTAAAAAAAAAACATCAAAGGCGGTCTTATTGCTAAAGCAACCTTCCATACAACCTTTGGGGAGAGGTGATTATAAAACAAGAGCGCGGGAAATGTATCATTGTTGTAATAAATTAATTGTTTGTTGTGTTTGAGAGTTATGATTTTTCTTGTCTGTGTATATTTAACTTAGGTCGTTAGTAAAAGCTATTAACTAATAGAATAGTTAGTAGTTGTTACTAACGACCGAATAACTGGTTTCGGATTCAGCCAGTTTCGGCTAAGATCAAACAAAAAATTTGACACTAACGTTCGTAATTATCTATTATTGGTTCAAATTATATAATTTTCAGGTTTTATTTAATAAGACCTTTCATTTGATACCAAACTCTCTATATAAATCTCGGCAAAAAATAGTAATTTTTCTCAATTTATTTTTGCTCTGTTAGTTTTTTCTACAAATACAAATTCGAGTGTCAACTCGGACTTGCGCTCGGACCGCTTAGACCAGGGATTCCCAAAGTAGTCGATATTGGTTTCCCAGGGGTCGACATAAACGAAACTTGATTTTGAGGGTTGACGAGATCTAAAAATCTATCCCTATTTTAATGTTTTTTTCAAAACATAATTGCTTACTTAAGTATTTTTACGTAATTGGATTAATGATTATTAATTACACTTGATATTTATTATTTACTGAATTTTATGTCTATTTATTCTGTTAAATTTTGATGAGAGAATGATGTCAAGTTTAACTTAACCAACCGCAGTTTATAAATTGGTAAGTATTTTGTATACATAGGAAAAAATTAGAGATAGGATTTTTAAAGGAATTTGGCTATTTAGGGGTATCAGTTCATTTTGAAAATTTTTTGGGTCTCTTGCCCAAAATAGTTTGGGAATCCCTGGCTTAGACGAATCCAACTATAACTCTTTTAGCAAAAACTACAATAATTGTTTATACCCTTGGTTTGTTTCGTAGGTTTTTTGCCAAATGCCTCATAATTGCCAATCATTGGCAAAACGTAAACGTACCGTAAAACCGACAAAACTCGACTTCGGCCATACAGTGGAGTAGCATCGAACCAAAAAGCTTTAGTTACATACCTCTTCTTCGTCACTGTCTTCTCCATCACTCTCCCTGGAGTCTTCTCCCACATCCTCATCATCCTCCTCGTCCTCAATTTCTCCATCCCCAGAATCAGTCTCAACTCTACAATCATCCGACATCTCGCCTTCAATCTCATTTATCTCTCTCTCAATGTCGACTATACTTTCTTTCTCTCTTTGAATCACTCTCGCCTTAGTTTCCATTTGAGATTTCCAATTATCTTTCATCTCAACTTCACTATCACTCGTCATTATACTAGAGACATCTTTGAATGTTTCGCCCAATTTTATATTGACTTTACTCGTTGAATCCTCAGTTTCAGCTACGCTACTTTCGCAACTAGCTAGGACTGATTTCTCTAATTCTGTGTCATTTAATTTAAAAGGAATACTAGAAATCCCTCCTGCCTTTTCATTAATTTGGGGATTACCTTCAACTTTTTCTTCAACTTTTACATCATCATTACTAGACTCTGCAATACTACTTTCTACACTTTGGAGAACTGATTTGCCGAAATCTTCATGCATAGTTGTAAAGGCCGGTAGCTTTATGTCACTCTGAGTGACTGTTTCAGCTTTTTCTTCTAGAACATTAGAATTATCAGCTACATTGCTCTCATAGCTTAGTAGTACAGACTTTTCCATATAAGTCTCGTTTAATGTAAACGAAGGTAAAGGTTTTATAGATGGATTATCTTCGGTATTTTTAACATCTGTCACATTACTAACAGATAAACTGTCTGAGGAACTCTGTAACACTGATTTGTTGATTATAGGAGAGAAATTTATGTCCATCAAACTTGGTATTTCTTTCGAAGACTTCATTGGTGTGCATTCTATGGCGGTTTCTGTTTTCACCTCTACAGTTTCAGTCTCCATGATTTCTAATTGTTTAGTTTTGGCAAAAGCATTCGCTTCGAGGACGATACGCGTGAGAGATTTTTTGCTCCGAGATACGTGCTCTTTCTTTGGAGACTGGAGTTTTTCTGGTGTTTTTGCCCTGCAGCTTCTTTAAAAAAACGTATCAATAGGCATCATTTAAACCTTGTAGAAATATTAAAAAATAGGTATCAATAAAAAAATTACCTTAAACTGCGTGGACTTTTTACTGCTTCGGGTTCAGAAATTATTTCTATTTCAGGGGTTCGAGAGCGGCTTCTAAAATAACATAAGTTGATCAAAATATTGTAAACAATTATTATAATTGGGCAACTCAGAGAATGCGTTTTTGGCACCTGTCAATTGGGCAATGACTGTGGTGATGGGCAAAAAATATCTGTATTAAGTAATAGGTATTAGGGATTGCAATCCGGTGTCAATTTCAATCCGGCCGGATCTCAGCCCCCCGAATCAGAACCTTACGATATCTTAGTTATCGATCGATTCGGTTTGTTATCGTACGATAAGATGTATTTTCAATTCAGAATAATCGTATCGAGGGTAAAATTGCCGATATCGATACCGAACCGAACCAACGTTGTTATCGTTCGCTGGATGGATTTCCATCGATCGATAGAATATGCAGGCTATCTAAAATTGTCGTTAGAATAAATTTATCAAGTAAATGAACTTGCGGTTTACCTTAAACTACGGGGGCTAGCCATATCTTTTTGTTCAGCCATTACTTCCACGTCAGGAGTACGGGAGCGGCTTCTAGGATGGTAAATAAATAATTATGCAATTAAAAACCTTTAACCTGTCTTTACTCTCAATTTATAATGGAAATGTTGCCAACTATTCAAATCCGCGACTCTTTAACAAACATCAAAACGGGCACATTGTATTGGATAAAAAATAGCTTATAAAAAATAGTGAAATATGACGTACTAACTGATAGCCCACGACTCCGTCCGCGTGTTTTTCTGATTCCCGCGGGAATTACTTAATTTTCCGGGATAAAAAACCATGTGCTATTCCAGACTATAATCTATCTCTGTGCCAAATATCATCCAGATCCGTTCAACCGTTCTGGCGTGATTGAGTAACAAACATGCATCCATCCATCCAAAGTTTCGCATTTATAATCATTCAAATTCAAATGTTCAAATAAACTTTTACAAGTACTTTTGAATCGTCGAGTGAATCTACTGGTTCGGAATGCCATTCCTACCGAGAAGAACCAGCAAGAAACGCGGCGGTTGCTCTTTTGAAAAAATCTGTCCTCAGCATTGCTGGAGCGAGTCAAATCCATGCTCCTTTGTTTTTAAATTAGTATGGATACTAACCTCAAACTGCGGGGACTTGCAGGCGGTTTTTCGGGCACGATAGTAACTTCAGGCGTGCGGGACCGGCTTCTAAAGTAAAAGTACACACATTGTAATTTAATTCCAGAGCGATAATGTAGCTAAACTACCCAGTTCTAGACGTAACGTCACGAAAGGCGGTGTGACACCAGCGAGCGTTTTCGCATTTTTTTAAATTTAGATTTTTTGAAGTGAAAACTTCTTTGCGCGTTGAGCACTTTTTGGTAGGGGGTAAAAATGATTCGCGTGACCGTGTCCGACATGCTCGCGTTCAGCGAACATAATAAATATACTACATTCGAAATTAAACTTTAATGCCTTTGAGTTAAGGTTTATATTTTAATAATTTTAATTTTAAATAATAATAAAAAAAAACAACAATTTGTTTTCACTTCCATCGGCAGTCCCTATGACTGCCAATTTTTTTATTTTTTTAAATTTAGATTTTTTGAAGTGAAAACTTCTTTGCGCGTTGAGCACTTTTTGGTAGGGGGTAAAAATGATTCGCGTGACCGTGACCGACATGCTCGCGTTCAGCGGACATAATAAATATACTACATTCGAAATTATACTTTAATGCCTTTGAGTTAAGGTTTATATTTTAATAATTTTAATTTTTTTTTCACTTCTATCGGCAGTTTTGTGTATCAGTGTGGGATTCGCCTTAAAGAGCACATTATTGTACAAACCTCAAACTGCGTCTAGAAGGCGAAGCGGGCGGTGATTCGGTCGGTTTTGTGGGCGATTCTTTGATGGCTTCTAAACGTGGAGATTCTTTGTACGGCTTATCTTGTCTTTCTGGCGTACGCGATCTGCTCCTGGATGATTAGATACATACATACGAACGAACGAACTTATCAGGGCCCGGTGACAAAAATTTAAACTAATTTTTATGACTGTTTAGTCTACAGCTTTTAATATTTACTAGCTAATTCACCCACCTTGAGGTGTTGAGGTTTTTCGGTTCCCGCGGGAACTATTTAATTCTCCGGGATAAAAATTAGCCTATATGTCATTCCAGACTATAATCTATCTCTGTGCCAAATTTCATCCAGATCCGTTCAGCCGTTGGGGCGTGATTGAGTACCAAACATCCATAAATCCATCCATCGAAACTTTCGCATTTATAATATTAATTTGATTATTTGATTAGCAAACTTTAAATGTGATAACAGCACCACTGTCACCGAGTCAGATAATTTTTTGGGACTGTACAAGTTAAAGAGACCTGTGAGAAAACTGGTTACTTAAAATATATTTAAAAAGAAAAATCCTGACTGATTCTTCAGCGCCCAGCGAACAGCCCTTGGACGTGTGACGTCATAGGCTGTGACGTAACACATCCCTGGAGCAGTTATGACTCATAGCACTGATTCTATTTGATAATTGACATGACATGTAAAGGACTACTTAAACGACAAGGAAGCTTGGCAATAATTTGCTCTAATTTCTCTGATAGTTCCTTAGTTAAGATGATTTGTGAGATGGTGATAATATAAAAAAAAAACCCGGCTGAGTTTGTTGTGGGCTCTTCTCAGACCAGGGCGCGTTTGGAACCCACGTAGCTTTAGTTTCAAGATACCGTTACCCATTATCACCATCATGCTTTTTAAGTAAGTAATTTTTAACGTCAATAAGTGTACCTACAGTGTACCTATATTGAATAAATGACTTGAATCTTGAATTCAAAACGTGAAGTCACGAAAGACGCCATGACACCAGCGAGCGTTTTGGCATTTTTTTTAATTTTTCTTTTTTTTTTCTTTACTCTCTCACTCTTTTAGTTTTTCAAAATATGTCATTATGCCTTTTAAAAAATTACCTTATTTGTCGGGGCGCGCTAAGTGTAGTGGCCTTGGGGTGTGGCTCACTTTCGACCTCCTGCTTGGGTTGTTCCAGGATGGCTGGCAGAGGGGACGTGCGCGGACTCAATTCCGGGGTACGGGACCTTGATCTGTTCCTGTGAAAAATGTCGTTTTGTCATTTTTATTACAGTGGTTTTCTCACTAGGGCAGTTTTTTCAACTATTCTTAAATACATATTCCACAATTTTTATATTATGTATCTATGAATAGTTAGAATAAAGAATAATTCTTTTTTTTCTTTTTCTTTTTATTATCTACATAAAAATCGATACAGCTTTGTTGGGTAGTACAACGAAAAACCACGAAGGTTTAAATTGCGTGCTCTTCCGTCAACATAATATCATAATAACTATTTATAGCTAGCAATACTAAAAATAAGTACATGAAGAAAACTAAAACTAAACTACCTACAATTTACTTTAGTTGGAAGGGCGGAATAATTCTGTACGCAAAGGATCAACGCGTAAATTTGTTCCGGTACAAACTTTTAGTAACTATCGCTAGGAGGCTGATTCAGTATTTGGTGGGTGTAGGGCTCTACACTGGTGGGAACTGCCAGTGTGAAATACTGAATCAGCCTTACTAGCGCTGGTTAGCAAAATAACAGCTATCTATAATCTATAAGATCAGAATGGCTTAAGTTTGACTGCTTTACTACTTCTATATTGTGTAATCTGAATATTGTACCAAATAATAGTTTTCGGTTTGATGATTTTTAATCGATTGACAGTCCATAACAGTTTTTGATATAATAATATCCAATAGGAATAAAGTATATTTTAAATTGTTAGCTTACCTGGTCGCTCTTATAGGTCGCAATGGAGTTAATACAACAGGTGAGTCCATTCGTTCCGGAGTGCCGGAGCTACTTCTGAAGATAAAAAAAACCGCTATTATAATATACCGCAGTATAATAATCTATACTAATATTATAAAGAGGTTAAGTTTGTGAGGTTGTACGGTTTAATCTCTGGATCTACTGAACCGATTTTGAAAATTCTGGTACCAATAGAAAGCCACATTATTTGTGAGTGTCATAGGCTATATATTGACCCGAAAAATTAGGAAGTTCCCGTGGGAATTTAAAAACTTATTTCACTAAGTCGCGGGTAAGTTAGTAATAAAATAATAACCTGTTCATTTTAGGCGTACTTTCTCCGACGCCGGACCGAATACTTCTACGTCCTTTCGGCGTACGAGGCACAAATGCATCACTAGAACACTCAATTCTCTTGTCTTCTACTTCCATCTGCTTCTCCTCTCGCTCTTGTTTAATCTCTCTCTCTGTCTCTGTTTTATCATTAGAGTCTGAGAGCGGGCGTCGTTTCTTCTCGGCCGAATAGCGCGGGTTGAACAGAGTCACTGGAATGTCCGCTATACTTTCTACTGAGGTGTTGGGGTCATCTGATAAACTGCTGTTGGCTGATATTGAGAGCGATCGCCTGTTGAAATTAATACATAATTATATCTGTCACCGTAAGATTGTAAAAACCGTTAGATTGTAATCTAACTAGCGATATTGTAAACTGTCGACAGATTACAATTTAACGCATTATTTTTCGGTAGATTGTAATCTGTTAGGTATATTAACCTGATATAACCTGATTATTTATGTCGAATCCTAACCTAACCTACAAGAAAGAGACAAGAAAACGTAAATACAATGAATATTTCCAAAAATTGACACTCAGAACATTGAACGGTTCACAATCTGTCGACAGTTTACAATATCGCTAGTTAGATTACAATCTAATAGTTTTTACAATGTTACGGTGACATATCTATACCAATACATTATACTAATATTGCAAATTAAGTGCAAAAGTGTGTTTATTTGTAGGTTTTTCCTTCAATCACGCCCTAACAGAGCAATCGACGTGATTTGGATATAGTTGAGGACCTGCATAGGCTACTTTTTATACTGGACAATGAAGGAGTTCCCGTGGGAATTAAAAAAAACTACTTCCACGCGCGAAGTGGCCGGCATCACCTAGTAATTATTATAAACTAGATGATGTCCCCGACTTCGTCCATGTGGATTGATGTTTGTAGATTGATTGAAGCCTATGTCCTTCCCCGGGATACAACCTATCCCTGTACCAAATTTTATCAAAATTGGTTGCACAGGTGGGCTGTGATAGCGTAGCAGACGGACAGACAGACATACTTTCGCATTTATAATATTAGTATGGATCCAAATGTAATAATATGTGTCTGTTAATTTTTCAAAGCTTTATCCCGAGAAATCAAAGAGGTTCCGCGGATTATTTAAAAAACCCAACACCCACTTGGATTGGAGACATCAATTCAAAAATAGCTAAATTACAAAAGTTTAAGTCATATCTTTTGACGACCTCCGTGGCGCAGTGTGTAGCGCTGTAGCCTTAACGTGCGGAGGTCTCGGGTTTGATCCTCGGCTGGGTCAATATAGGAATTGATAATTTCTGAATTTTCCCTGGTCTGGCCTGGTGGGAGGCTTCGGCCGTGGCTAGTTACCACCCTACCGCCAAGCGATTTAGCGTTCCGGTACGATGCCGTGTAGAAACCGAAGGGGTGTGGGTTTAATATAACTGCCATGCCCCTAACAGGTTAGCCCGCTACCATCTTAGATTGCATCATCACTTACCATCAGGTGTGATCGCAGTCAAGTGCTAGCTTGTAGTGGATAAAAAAAAAATCTTGGCTAGAACAGCAAATATAAGTTGATATTTCATCTAAATTTAACGTTGATTTCGTGTAAGCTTACCTAGCCCGAACAGTATCCTTATAGGACTTTTTGGTTGGAACTTGTTCAGCGGCGAATTTCTTCGGAGGCGACTCCATAGGATGTGGCTCGCTCTGAAACATTTCAATCTGATATCAAATTGAATGTATTGAGCTTATGAGCTACTAAAAACAAAATGAAAAGAAATAAAAAGAATGGGTACATAAAATTATCAACTTTTTCGTAAATTGCATAAAAATAACCAATCATTAAAACTGAGGGACGAGTGGCCTAGCTGTAACAAGACATCAGTTGATCGCGATTGTTAAGCAACGTTGCCCCGAGTCGGTTACTGATGGGTGATCGAATGTGGAGGTTCAAATTTGGCCTTGTCGTTTCCTCCATGCCTCGGAGAGCACGTTAAGCCGTCGGTCCCGGTTATTATCACTTTCGTCTGTAAGTAAGCGTAACAAAATACTAAGAGTATTGAAACTTTTAGGTCAATTCGTATGCGGAAGGACGTGGGAACCCACCGCATTATTATACTAAGAAAACTCCTACCATTATTTGATTAATGGAAAGGAGTCACAACCCTCAGTAATGAGGAATATGAAGCAGGGGACAAAACTGTTTAACTTGTTAAATTAAATGACACCAAGAAAACTAATACTTTCAATAACAAATGTCACTGCATCATCACTTAACAACAGGAGAAATCGCAGTCAATGTGTAACATGGAGTAAAAAAAATTGGCAGTCATAAGGACTGCCGATAGAAGTGAAAACGATTTTTTTTTAAATCTAATATAAAAAACAATATTATATTTCAAATATAAACCTTAAAACTAAGACATTAAAGTTTAATTACGAATGTACTATATTTATATTTAAGACCTTTTGTCTTCGTAACAACGCGAGGTTTCGCTTACAAAGCACTTACTAATATAAACCTTAAAACTAGGCGATTAAAGTTCAATTAAGAATGTACTATTTATATTTAAGACCTTTTGTCTAATGAAAAATGAAGTCAATCTCGCGACACCATTCCACATTTTTACCCCCTAAAAAAGGGCTCAACGCTAAAGAAGTTTTCACTTCAAAAAAATTATATCCTCACCATAGTACTCTTATAGCTGTCACTGTGTCCTCTCTCACTTCCTTCTTCGGACTCCTTCGGTTCTTGTTTCACTGGTATGGCCACTGGCGAGGGCGTTGACCCCCCTTCCGATGCCGTTGGGATTGTGAAGCGGAGGTGTCTTTAAATAAAAATAAAATAAAATAAAATATATATTTATTGCCAATACATAGTTACAGTCAATTTTTAACTTTAGTCTCCGCACTAGGGAACCTGTATCGCGGAGACCATATTATAATTACCTAAGCTTAGACTTAGCTGAGGACTAACTAGGCCACAATTTTAAAATTTTAATTAAAAAAAAAAAAAAATAATATACTTAAACAAATGTAATTTTGCATGCCTGATTTATATTTTCTACTGAAAGTTTGAGATCAGTTTGCACCTTTCGCCTTTAAGAGTATGCATACACGAATTATTATTGTTAAAAAGGTAAATTAATGTAAGTATATTTAATTATGATGTGAGCGTGAGTATTAGTATAGTAAGAGTAAAATAATATAATGTAAATATAGTCTATATATATATATCTTTATTTTATGTCTTATATGCTGTTAGTATGCTAATGCTTAAAAGAAATGGCTTCATATAGATAACTGATCAGCCGTTGCATTGGATCATACTATATTTGGTTTGGTTTGTCGTTCAATCACGCCGCAACGGAGCAACGGTTCGACCTGATTTTTGGCATGGGTATAGTTGAGGACCTGGAGAGTGGCATAGGCTACTTTTTATCCCGGAAAATTAAGGAGTTCCCACGGGAAAAAAAACTAAGCAGACGAAGTCGCGGGCATCAGCTAGTCTTATAAGAAAATAAATGTTCTCTTTTATCTTTAGTTTATTAATGGTAAGTTAAACTTAAAAATGGATGTTTTTGGTTAGGTTACGTAGATTGGCGAAACACCTTATAGGCTGGTTTTAACATGTATCTTTCAAATTTTAAAAGACAGGTTTTATTTGGGAGAGTTTCATGTGAGTTTTGGCAACTTTGTCAGTATTGTCGGCAATTTCCACCCATTACATTATCTTGATTTATTTGTTTTTATTTTTCAACCTGTAGAGAAATCTTAAAAAACTTAAAATATGATATAACTTGAGAAACAATCTTTTCCGATCAAACATTTCTTGATATTTTTCAATATAACAGTAACAACGACCTCCGTGGCGCAGTGTTGAGCGCTATTGCCTTAACGTGTGGAGGTCCCGGGTTCGATCCCCGGCAGGGTCAATTTGAGAATTTATAATTTCTGAATTTTCCCTGGTCTGAATAGGGATATGGGTTTAATATAACTGCCATGCCCCTAACAAGTTAGCCCGCTACCATCTTAGACTGCATCATCACTTACCATCAGGTGAGATCACAGTAAGTTGCTAGCTTGTAGTGGATAAAAAAAAAAACTTTTGCCATACAAATAGACCTCAGTAACGTCATACAAACTCACTTATTGGTGGAATCGCTGTAGTGTGTATGGTTGCTGGCGGTCTCCAATAGTTCCTCTTCATCCGTGTCACACAGATATCTGGAGTCTGCAGGCGAAGGCACGTCTCTGTCACGGTCATCTAATCTACGATTCTAGATAAGAAATGAAATGAAAATATGAAATGAAAATATACTTTATTGTACACCATACATAAAACACATTTAAAATACAAGAAATTATGGAAAACTGTACAAGAGGCGGCCTTATCGCTGAGAAGCGATCTCTTCCAGGCAACCAGAAAAGGAACGAATAACAAAAAAAATTAATGAGGGTGCACACAAAGTAGGTAATTAAAGACTATTATAATATAAAATACACAAATCTGTTCATATAAAATACATATAATTCATAAAAACATACTATAGTATACATACATACATAAATACATACAAGTTAAATATATAACAAATAATAGGTATAGGTATATTTAGATATAAGCTTTCTATCTAAGGAATAGAATGTAAGGAATTAGATTAGAGGATAAGAAATAGACCAATTTATATTAAATAACCTCCTAGCAAGAGACTATAGTTTTCGAAAACAAAATTCGACGTCGAGTTCCTACAGAACATCTTCGGCCTGAGTCACTTGCAAAAACAATGGAAAACTATTAATGGTACTAGAGAATGTTTAAAAAACAAGAGAGAATCACAGCTTAAGTACATTATTACTTAATGTCAATTATTATTATTTTCACTGTTAATATCTCTTTAAACCATAGTTTGAGACAAAGAAATACCTCTAGGTGTTAGATCTGTTACGGAAGCCGGGTCTGTCATTTGTAGATCCACTGTATGGGTGTAGATCCACTGTATGAATTATAAATGAAATGAACGGGGGGATGCCCCGTCGCTCACGTCCGCAGGAGCTACCTTCTACCTCCCTGCACGTGTCCCCTGGGTGGTACTAAACGAGCGACGAACTTGCAGGCGAAATTTAAAGCGTTATTTTTATAAAAACGCTTATTACGTACCAAACGCCATACGATTAAATAAATAAATGAGTTATAAAAAAGAATAACAATAATTGACATCAAGTAATAATTTGATTTCATGAGATATGTATACCAAAATGATATGAATTGTGTAATTCGAATTTTATACCAAACATAATATTATAATAATACGATTATGGATCTCTTTATACAGCGAGTATTAACAAACCTTTAATATACTCTGTGGTGTTTCAGCCCCGCTTCTGTCATAATATGTTTTCTGTGGTGTTTGAACTTCAGGCATGTCCAATAGACTGGCCATTTGTTGACTGAGAGCGTCACTGACTTTGAGGCTGCAAGGCATTTTAGGCGTTCGGGGTGTACCGCTAAGGTCCAATTTGGCACGCTTTGGTGGCGTCGCTTCCGAACCTCTTTGTTCTGAAGTCAATAGGCTGAAAAGATTGGATTTTTATAATTTAGGACATCAATTGGTTTTATTTCTGGTAATGAATCAGATATATGTAAAGATATAGTTTTGCTGACATTATTGAAAATCAAAATCTACGAAAAGCGTGTGAATCTTAAATTTAGCTAAATTTATCTGGAGTAGTGGAGGTGGCATATTATTCCAACATTTAGTTGGAAAAGTTGGATAAGTACTGAAATGTTGTGTTATTCATGTCAAAATAGAGTTATTTTACCTACCTCCTGGATTTAAAGTTCTTCGGAGTACAAATAAATGGAGTGTCCTGAATGCTGAATGCGCGTTTCATACCTTTCCTCAACTTCGGCTTGTTTACCCACGTTTCGCTGGCATTCTCTATGGTGTCCTAAAAATATGTTACTCAAAGTAATTCTGTCCTTTTTTGCGAAGAGTTTTGAGAAAGAGATGACAATACTTTTATGTTGGTTAGTCTGTTTTAAGTTAAACTAAAGTAGCACGTACCTGAATAAAGGAGGATTTGTAGGTGAATGTATTTTTGGGAGGAATAGCTTGCACATAAACAGACATAGGCTTCGGTTTTGCAACTGTAAGAAAATAAGAATTACATTATTTCTAAGCTACGTTTTAAACTTTTCAGTATAATCTTTTGACATAGTGTTGTCTTAAAATAGAGTGTATAGTGAATAGTGTAAAGTAGTCAATAAAAGATGGAGAAAATAGGGAGTGAAAATCGTTTTGAGAACGCATTCCATTAACATTTCTAAAAGTTGTGTTTCCAAAATAGTATTTTAGCCAATAACGGAAGAATGCTGTTCGGTTACAGTAAAACTTCCACTTGAAAATTCATATTGAAAAATTCTCGAAAAATAATCCTAGTTTTCTACCTGTTTTTCCGAAATTAAAAGACTCTAGACACTAACTATAGGTAAAGAAATGATGCCCACCTGACCGAATTTTTAGACATAAGCTAAAAATTCGAGCGAGGAAAAAAAACGTGAAAGATAATATAGTAGATAGGTATAATAACTAACCGAATTTCGATCATACTGTAATTATTACAGTATGATCGAAATTGATCGAAGGTAAAAATGTCCTCCCGACCGAATTTCGGCCACGACGGCCTATCTCCAGAGTAAAGCCATCTGCGTGGGAGATATTATACCCTCTCTGTTCCTATCAATGTCCGATGGAGACTCCGAGTCCGACCCGGGACTCAAGAACCCAGGACCTCATCGGCCGCAGTCGAACATGCTAACCAAAAGACCAACGAGGCAGTCAAAATTATAATTTTAGTTTATAGTTTTTTAATAGACAATACTAACTGTGTGGCTCAAAGTCCGTCAAAGCTACTCTGGCAACCGAAGTAGCGATGGTAGGTAGAGCGGAACAGAGAACCTCTACGAGCGTGTCTCTAGCGCCCTCTCTGTCTAACACGTCCAGAATCGATTCAGTAGACGTGGTCATATCTTTTGGGCGTCCTTTAGACTTGATTTTGCTGTTATATTGTTCTGCTTCTAGGTATCTAAAATAATTTTTAAATTACAATCCGATAAATTAATAAATATTCAAACATTAGAACATAGAAAACATAAATTTTATTTCGTTACAAGAATTAAAAGAAGATTTTTTTTTCTTATCTGATTTTAATGAACCGCTTTTTGAAGTAAAACTTCTTTACTTCTTTACGCACGCTTGACTTGGGGAGTAAGCTGGTGAATGCGTGACGAGAGCGTTACGAAAAGTGTGATCGGACGAGGCGAACAAAAGTTGAGAGGGAGATATAAGTTAGTGAAGATAGAAAGAGAGAGAGGTGCGAGCACACATTTTCTTTCTCTCTTTCTCTCACGGTCAGTTACGTTTCGTATGTGTCAGTTATGTATCTTATTTCTCATACAATAAAGAAGTTTTACTTCAGTCGTGTGGTCTAAAGCACACTAGTTTTTTGTATATTTCCTTTTTCATAGTGCAAAATCAATTAATAAAACAAATTCGTACAATATTTCTGTGGGAATTATGTATTAGCTCAGCATAATATCCAAACAGTAACGCGCTTTGAGGTAAGTTGCCTCAGAAACTAGTTTCCTCAGTACAAATAAACTTCCATAACATCAAATTATACCCAATCGCCTTTTTCAACTTGCATTTAAGTGGTATTATACCACTGGATAAAATAGCTATTTATGCAACTGTATCGTAATGAGGGTCATTTTAATTCGAGTGCTGTTTTTTGATACGAGGCTTGCCGAGTATCAAAATAGGATAGTACGAGAATTAAAATGACTAATTACGTACAGTTGCATACAAGATTTTATCTACGACAAGGACGTCTTTATAATTTTTTACTTTGTAAATTAATAAAAAAGTCAAATCAATTGACTGGTTGGGAAAGTGCCAGAACCCAGAGCCGCTAAGCTATGGGTATCCTATTTATGAAGATAACCATATCGATACAGCTACGACTCATAACAATACAGCTCCCATACAACGAACTGTATCGTTATGAGAAGGAAACACGAAAGAGGGTTCAATTCGATATAGTTGTCAAATTCGAAATTGGAACTTTTCGATGCTGGAGTAGATAAAGTTAATTATTTAATGTACCTAATATTAATTTAGATATAATATTACCTAGCCTGTTGCAAATAATACATCACAAGTAGTTCAGATGTCTGAGATTCATTGCAACCCTGAAGATACTTTATAAATACCTCCTCTTCCAAGGGAAAAAGGGTCACTTGCAAGACTTTTGATAGCTGGCCAGTGTTGCGACAACCTAAAATAATTAAAGTTTAAAAAGTAACTAAATAGGGCAGGTAATAAATGGGTTAGTTTTTCCAAAATCTATATGCAATCATTTGTGTTGCCGCCAAGCCAATAATTGCCTCCAAAACTAACAAAAAACAAAAATAATTGCTGAGATATTTGCAGCAAGATAAATAAAGAAATAAAATGCAATGAAGCATTTTTCATACATATTAAGATCCATCTAATATCCATATAATACATATTAATTATCCATCTATCTATCTAAAAAAAATACGCGCTGAATTGAGAACCTCCTTCTTTTTTGGAAGTCGGTTGAAAATGAGATTTTTTCATGCAAAATGGTTTTAATATGGACCAAAAGACAACACAATTGGATAAAGTTCCTTTTAGCATCAAGATCACTTTTTCATGTTCTTAATTATTCAAGTAAGACAGATTATAACATCCGTAACGAAAATGAGTAAGATTTTTTCACGAAGACAAAAGGTCTTATATATAAATATACTACATTTGAAATTAAACTTTAGTTTTAAGGTTAATATACTCTTTTTATACAAAAAAAAATATTCGTAGAAACATAACTTGAAATTAATATTTATGTAATAAGGAACATCGTTTCTAGCTAGTGTCCCACGAGACCACACGTTTTTTTAATTTTTATTTTTATACAAAAAAATGTCTCAAAACTAATAGAAAAAAATGGACAAAGATAAAGCTTAACTTCAAAATACCTTAAACCTTTTTGCGATTCCAAATATATAAAAAAACATACCTTTATAAAAGAAATTCAGCAAATGCGCCTTATCTTCAAGCGAGTCGGCATTTCTCACGCACATCCTAATAACATCTAATGCCTCAAAAACCAACCCCCTTGCCAGATATAAATTGCAGCAAGATTGCCAGTCCTCCAATTTGTAATGCTCATTCACATTGTCTTCCCCGTCCTTCATATTTTGTATGGGCGGAGGTTTTTTAACATGTAAATATTGCAATGCCGCTTGGGTCTTTTTTTGTGCGAGTAAGGATGATAATACTACGTGGTGTTGCCAGTCTGATAAGGTGTTGCCGGTTAGACATTGTAGTTGGTCTAGGGCGAACTGGAAAAATACGACGGATTGAAATTGTTTAGTACTAGATGACGCCCGCGAGTTCGTCCGCGTGGATTGATGTTTTTTAATTCGCGCGGGAACTATTATCCGGGATTAAAAGCCTTTGTCCTTCCCCGGGATGTAAACTATCACTATAGCAAATTTCATCAAAATCGGTTGAATAGATGGGTCGTGAAAGCGTAGCAGACAGACAGAAACACTTCCGCATTTATAATTAAATTAGTATGGAAGTATGGATTATCAGCCAATATAGTCCATCGCCATGTTAGGATAATTTTATAAACTTAGTCATAAGAATTGAAAAAGTCGAACAATGCTTTCTCTAGGTCACAGGTCCAAAAAAAAGTTTGCATGGATTTAAGACATTCAAACTGCAAATCCAAGTTGGATCTGTTCGTTTTATACAAATTAACGGCGGCTTAATTTGAGGTATATAAAAACAAGTGTTATAGGCCGACCGTTTATCTCGCGTATCGCCTGCGCGGTAAGAAGGGAGCGGGGGGAGATGTTAAATACTTAAAAAAAAGATACTTATTATTTTATTCTTTACCAACAATGTCTATCTCGAGATAAATCTTTGGATTATTGACTCCGTGTGTAGCGTTACCCGCCCCCGCTCCCTTCTTACCGCTCAGGCGATACGCGAGTTAAACGGTCGGCCTATAGATGAAAAATTAAAGCGAGCTATACATGGTATCACTGCCTGTATGGTTCTCGAGAGTGGCAACACTGGTCCCCATCAATCATAGAGTCCCCAACTCTATGTTAAAAATATGGCTGCCGTGTTTGTGTGAATTGCTAAATTAAAGTATAATTAAAATGAATAGCAATGTTTCCTTCTAATACAAGATAAACTATAAATAAAATAAAATTAACGTCAAAAGGGCAACGACATATAGGGGTATGGCTTTAATATAACTGCCATGCCCCTAACAGGTTAGCCCGCTACCATCTTAGACTGCATCATCACTTACCATCAGGAGAGATCGCAGTGAAGGGCTAACTTGTAGTGTATATAAAAAAGACCTCAATTTACATAGACGGCCTGTCAAACAAGGAATGTGGACTTATTTTACTAATGCCATCTAGTCTGAAAAGCGGGACAGCGCTATAGTGGGGACAAGGACAGCTTATACAGGTGAGGGGCACGCCCTACAAGCCGGACGCCCAACTTTTTTCTATGAAAGGACCCATCTTGTACCTACGAGTACATATATATATCGATGCAAAAGGGATATTGAAATTAAAATGACTTCTAGACTAACTATAGTTCACGCGCGAGTTGAATGCAGAGCGTAAGCTGTAAGCTCTGCATTCAACTCGCGCGCGAACTATAGACTTCGAGAATATAACTAAATAGTAGTACTCACGTCAAAGTCCCTGTGGTCGAGATGCCAAAACGCCTGTGTGGCTTTGATGGCCGTATTACTCAGACCAAACATCGTTGGAAACTGCATCAATCGACGAATTACTGCCTCGTATCTATAAAGAAAGCGGAAAGTACAACTTAACCGACGGCTTAACGTGCTGTCTGAGGTACGGGGGTGAAACACCGCCAACTTCCTAACTCCGGCCTAGTATAGTCGGTAAACCCCAACACTTAATTATGGCCCGACCCGGGACTCGAACTCGGGACCTCGTCGGTCGCAGACGAACATGCTAACCACTAGACCAACGAGGCTGTTGGCCAAAACCAAAAATATATGGGTATCAGATTGACAAGTAAATTAGCTGTTTAGGGTTGACACATAAATGGGTTACAACTCCTGTAACTTAATGTATTTTTTTTATTATCCTAGGAAAATCCACAGTGATTCTAATAAACAATAATACTTAAACACTAAAAAACAGGAGTCATATGGCGTCACAGATCTTCTCAAAAAAAAAAAATTACAATAATTAGTGAGTGTGAGTTTCCTTAAAGTTATAGTTAAATACAAAAGCAAGTAAAACCAACAATGAGTTTGTTAAATTAAATGTTTATATAACTATATATTGTAGCAATGACGAAAGAATTAAAGTAAGAAGTGTAACATACTTACGACATGTTAAATGACATAAGTATAATGTTTTAGTTTGTGACTGTGTGTGTGTATGTATGTATGCGTTTGTGGATGTAAAAAAGTCCAGTTGAGTTTTTTAAGGACTGATGAATAAATTAAAACTACGTACCGCATTTCGTCATAAAGCATGGAATAATCCAGCAAGAGGTAGAGCAAGAGTGAATGTTTGTGCTCCAGAGCGATATCGGGCAGCAAGTAGAGTCGCAGTAACGCGTATAGCGACGGCGGAGGGTACAGACCATCGCATTCGCTACCACCTTTTATCCACATTCTGCAACAAGGGACGTAAACAAACGATAAAATAATGGCTAGGTAAAAAAAGTGCATGTAACCAAATCGGCACCTCCTAGAGTTAGAGAAACTTTTATCGTATGTTGCACAATAATTGCAATTGTTTAATAAATTTTATGGACAAAAAAATTACAATTAGCCATATTAAATTGTATATAGTTGTTTTAACTCTATTAAGATAATAAAGATATATATCGGATTTCCAAATGAGAAAGGATTTAATTACAAGAAGTTAGACGACAACCCTAATGCTATGCAATAGAAAGAAAGACCTTTAAAAAAATTCGTTCGCAGTCTTTTTTCGAGCTGAATTGCACTTTATTACGTGGAAACAAGAGTCGCTATTTATTTAAACGCCTTCGCGTAGTGATTTTTCTGTATCTGGAAAGTGCAATAGGTATTCTGTGGTAGAATTTAATATATTATTTACTTAATAAATTTTTCGGGTATTAATTACTTACTGATGAACCCTTTCGCCGCCAAACTCATGTTCGATAAGTTGATCGATGTAAAGAAGTGGACAGGATTTGTTCTCTGATTCTTCATCGGATTTCTCCTGCAGTCTATGAAGTTTTATACGGCTAGAAAAAAAAATTATAAAAATTATTAATGTCTGTACTCTACAAACACGGTGCCTTATACTCGTAAAACTTACGCGGTAAGTAACTCGACGTATATTTCTTGGACGCGTAACGCGAATGTCCATTTCTAAAATGGCCGCCAAAGGTAGCAGCGGTTTTAAAGCCGCCATCTTTTATTGAGCCACCAACCAAGTACCAAGCACTCATAGATAGCTTCGGCGTTTCAGCTAAAGTACCAAGCACTCATAGATATCTTCGGTGTTTCAGCTAAACTTCATTTTGGAGTCATTCAAATTCCTAAAAACCGACAACACTCGGTTGCTTGAATTAAACGCGCGCGGGATTCCATTTAAGAAAATGAAAAATGAGACAGCAATTGTTTATCATAATACGGCGGAAATAACATTAAAATTATTAAGCCCAAAACACGTTTAAAACATACAACTTATTTTTATATAAGCGAAGCGAAGACAATTTTTATTTCCGTCACTTTTATGCCTTCGGACAGCAGGCCCACGCGCACAAACCACTGCAGCACTTGGAAATATAGGGACACTGTGCCTATGCCCTTATATTTCTACGTCTCGCAATAATGTTTGTTGCCTCACCGTTTCTTGTAAGTGGCATAGAGCTGAGGCGCGAGGTAGGGCAGCGCGTCGTACGAGTGCAGGCGCTCGGGCAGCAGGCCTACGCGCACAAACCACTGCACCACTTGGAAGTACAGCGACGCTGTCTATGCCCTTATGCTTCTCTGTCTCGCTATAATGTTTAATGCCTCACCGTTTCTTGTAAGTGGCATAGAGCTGAGGCGCGGGGTAGGGCAGCGCGTCGTACGAGTGCAGGCGCTCGGGCAGCAGGCCCACGCGCACAAACCACTGCACCACTTGGAAGTATAGCGACACTGTGCCTATGCCCTTATACTTCTCCTCCATCTCGCTTAGCGCTGTAAAAATGTGCATCTATACTAATATTATGCATGCGAAAGTATGTCTGTAACCCTTCTTATCGAAATTTGAATCAAAGATAAACAAGGTTTAAGAAGGTCAAAAGCTACTTTTTATCTTGGAAATATTAGATTAACCACGGGATAACCCTAAATCTATAGGAAGTCTAAAGTCTAACTTTAACGCCAAACAGTCTGTATATTGGTAAAACCGAATAAAACCGTATAGTTTAAGATTAGCGCACGCGGATAGACTTACTTGGTGGTGACTAACAATGCTTAATAATTATCTAGAGACAGATCCAACCTACCGTCAGGCACAACCAGGTTGCAGCACTTAGTAAGCACGGCGTCTAAGAGCCCCGTGAGAGCTGTCAGCTGTTGCACGCAGTGCTCCAAGCACCGGACCACATTCCTGTTCAATTCATTACTTTACTGTCATGAAATAAATAAATGACTGACTTTCATACAAACTTTCACCCCCTATTTCGCCCCGTTAGGGGTACAATATTGAAAAACTGTGACAAACGTGCTTCTTTATTTTTTACCGAAAGCCAAAATACCAAGTTTCGTTGATATAACTTGAGAATATCTTGAGAAATAAAGGATTTTCATACAAACTTTCATCCTCTATTTCACCCCTTGGGGGGTAGAAATTTGAAAAACTGTGAAACACGTGACTCTTTATTTAAAACCGGTAGCTCGTATACCAACTTGAGAAAAGCCGGACAAAGTTTCACCCGCTATTTCACCCACTGGGGTGGAATTTTGAAAAATCCTTCCTAAGTGAGCGCCTATGTCACAAAAGAAACCTATTGTCAAAATTTCAAGTTCCTCAGCGGTTTAGGCTGTGCGTTGATCCCTTAACGATTTTTATATACAATATATAGAAGATATAGATATTATCCGCACGAAATTTAACTAGGCAACCTATTCGTGATATGTCAATGAGTATGTTACTATAATATATTATTTATTTCTTATCACAAAAAAATAACAGATGAGGGTATAAAGGAAATGACCAGTGACTGCCCTCCGATTCGGGACAACGTGCAGGATTTCCGTTTTTACAGTAAAGTTTAAAAATTAAAACCGAAATTATTATGGAATTATTATTCAGAGTTCCGAATATGGTCAAGGTTAAAATGTCTAAAAAAAACAATACGTTCATTGTTTAAATCTTGAGCATCCGATTTCCTCTTTTAGGCACTACTCCATTTTGAGGTTCCATTTTATGTACCTCTGTCACTATATTATGAAAAGCAAATGTATGTTTTGTTAACCATTATTTTTATTTTTTGACAAGCCTCAATGAAACTTGTAATTGATCGGACAAAGCATTTTAAAATAACCACTGCGTTTAAAGGAACGCCATTTGACATTGCATCTGTCTGCCATCTGTGTCGAATAGTTGAACTCGCTAGCCAAAACGTCTAGCGTCATCTAGTGTGGGAAAGCAGCAGCACAATGTAACGTGATTAATTAAAAGAATTACATAATTCTTGAAAATATAGTTTTATTATTCCAGTATTATCCTCAATCCTGCCCAAATAATGCAAAGATTATTTTTTTCCTAAACAACGTGGTCGAATAGTTTAGACTTTTATACACTGTAGTCTTTGGTTTAGACTTGCTATCCACAATGACTAGCGCCATCTAGTGTGGGAAAGCAGTTATTTGAAATAAATAAATAAAAAATCGCTTTTTTTATTTATTATCTCAGTTTACAGAGCCTTCAGATTCCTGAAACTTTTTTATCTGAATACTATATAAAATATCAATTACATAAAGATTATATAAAGAACTTATTGCTGCACATTGATTTTTTATATCTAAGCTCCCATAGTTCCACTGGTCATGCCCTTTCTTATACCGGATTTCCCACTATTTGCGTTCCATTTTACCTATTACAAAAAATATAACAATAAATTCCACGAGATTAAATTTATTATTGTTTTAATACTTAAAACTTAAATGCTTTTTATTTATTTGCCTTAAACATTGGTTCTCCTATTCAAGAACAAGTTGTTCAAGATTATATGTCGATATGTCAGACAGTTTAGTCAATTACATGCAAAGATTTTCACCTGTCTGGTACCGTAGAAGACGTAAACAGCGGCGCTGTCAATTCTTTTGCATTTTCCTTCAGTTCAATCGCCCTTTTCCAACACCAATCAACCTAAAAATGATGAACAATAGTTATATTCGACAAGCCCCTGAACTTTTTTTTATTTAATTGGCTTTACGGCTCTGGATTCGGGCTCTACACTTTTATTTGACATATTGATCACTGATATTATTTTCATAGATATTTACCAAAAATGAGAGAGTGCAGCCAACCCCACTATGTGTTCCGGTGGCCCAGTCGTGAGCGCAGCGCTTTAGAAACCGAGAGAGGCGGGCTTCTAATGCCACCGACAGTAAAAAATGTCGTTGTTCTTCCTGTTGAAAAATTTATTTTATTGTTTATTTTATTCGTATATTGCGAGCAACGAGAATAATTAATGTGAGTGTAAGTTCGTTTTGTTGATTTATTAATAAAACAATATATTTATAATTTGTATTTACTATACATAGCGGATTCACAAAAATATTAGATTAAAAGATTGTTACATATTTTCAGCAAAATTGACATTGTTGAATGGGCAATATTAATTATTAATAGATAATCAGGAAGGAAACAAATAATAAAATTAAAAAAATTAAAAACCCACGACGAACTGCAGAGCTCCATTATGACCTTCATAACTAAAACAACAATTTCAACTTAGCAAAAGTATATATAACATAATATCTAAAACACAAAACTGCATATTTGACTGCTCAGTAGTTTTTTTGACCAGCGTGGTGGACTATGGCCAAACTCTTCTCAGTCCGAAATAAGACTTATGCTTAGTAATGAGTAGAGGTGACAAATAGTGTTCAATTTTAATATTCTGATAAATAATTGTTAAAAAAAAACTGTGATCACTTAAGGAGTTCCTGTGACTACCTCCTGGCTCCATCACGAGACCTTGGGAAGAATCTAGGTTTAAAGTGGTAGTCAAGACAAATCAAAAGAGTCAAAATACGACGGGTTTACGATGAGAACTTAAGGAGTTCCCATGATCGCCTCTTGACTCCATCATGAGACTCTGGACAGCATCTAGGTACAAAGCGCTTGTCAAGACAAATCAAAAGACCCCAAATACGACGGGTTAACGATGAGAACTTAAGGAGTTCCCATGACCACTTCCTGGCTCCATCATGAAACCCTGGGCAGCATCTAGGTACAAAGTGCTAGTCAAGACAAATCAAAAGAGTCTAAATACGACGGGTTTACGATGAGAACTTAAGGAGTTCCCATGACCACCTCCTGGCTCCATCATGAGAACCTGGGCAGCATCTAGGTACAAAATGCTTGTCAAGACAAATCAAAAGCGTCCAAATACGACGGGTTTATTATGAGAATTGAAGGAGTTCCCATGACCACCTCCTGACTCCATCATGAGACCCTGGACAGCATCTAGGTACAAAGCGCTTGTCAAGACAAATCAAAAGCGTCCAAATACGACGGGTTTACGATGAGAATTGAAGGAGTTCCCAATGATCACCTGCTGACTCCATCATGAGACCCTGGACAGCATCTAGGTACAAAGAGCTTGTCAAGACAAATCTAAAGGGTCCAAATATGACGAGTTTACGATGAGAACTGAAGGAGTTCCCATGATCACCTCCTGACTCCATCATAAATCAAAAGAGTCCAAATAGGACGGGTTTACGATGAGAACTTAAGGAGTTCCCATGACCACCTCCTGGCTCCATCATGAGATCCGGGCAGCATCACATGAAGCGCAGGATCTGACGCTGCACACTCAACTGACCGGTGTAGGCGCGTAGGCAGAATGCACATCGCTGTATAGTGGCGCGAGGCCGGCGGCGCGACACGCGGCGTGCAGTCTCGCGGGGCTCAGCAGACAGCTGGGGCCGGCAGAGCACATGGAGCGCAGGATCTGACGCTGCACGCCCACCGTGTGGATAATGGACGCCTCTGATGTGTTGAGGCATACGCAGTCTGTACACAAAACAAGTGCATATATTTCAAACTATGAAAGTTTAGATTTCAAAAGTAATTTGACATGGCCACCTTTTTCGTAATCAAGACCTCAAAACCGAATCAATTAAGTTGAAAAAAGCTTTCGTCTTTCATGGACTTGAAAATGGATGTTATCAGAACCCCAAAAAATCTTGGTAACAAACTCATAAACACATTACTCTCTAGTGGGTTACTTACTGTACTGAAGTGAGTTTGGGAAGAAATGCTCCTCCAATCTAGTCGTATGAGAGAGAGAGTAAGGCGACACTGACGCGGGGTCTAACCGTAGGTCGAGTGTCAGACACACGCCGCGACTGATCTCGGGACATCGAGCTGTGTTCATAGATTGCTCTCTAGTGCTTTAGTCACTTACTGTATTGCAGAGAGTTTGGGAAGAAATGTTCCTCTAATCTGGTCGCATGAGAGTAAGGCGACACCGACGCGGGGTCTAACCGCAGGTCGAGTGTCAGACGCGCCGCGACTGATCTCGGGACATCGATCTGTGCTCATAGATTCCTCTCTAGTGATATAGTCACTTACTGTATTGCAGTGAGTTTGGGAAGAAATGTTCCTCTAATCTGGTCGCATGAGAGTAAGGCGACACCGACGCGGGGTCTAACCGCAGGTCGAGTGTCAAACACGCGCCGCGACTGATCTCTGGACATCGGGCCGTGCTCATAAACGCATTGCTTTCCAGTTGGTATGTTGCTGAAAGATTGTAATTCATTCACTGCAAAGTCCGAAGTATCTGAGTCTATTTGGGCAAATCGTAATGATGCAACATGTGCCTTGATGTCAGAGGTTCATGACTTGTGAATGATTGTACATAAGTACTCCTTAGTAACAAAAAAATAAGTGGTTTAATATTCCTAAGCCTGTTCCTAATTTAATAGAAATTTTATACAATGCATAGCGCTTATATATCTTTGTGCAGTTGATGAAAGAACATGTCCTGATTTTTTTTTATTTAAACTTTTTGCTAAAATTTTACTTCTGTGTTGATGGGACTTTACACAGCATATCATGAGGATTACTGACATATTTTGGAAGGATATGTGCAGTGAGTGAAGCTAACTTACCAGGCATTTGATCCTTATACCACTGGTCTAGATCGAATAACAGCATCCCATACTGTACACAAGCTGGCGTCTCTCCCCAACACTCCCAGACCAACTGACAGAGATTTAACATTGCTGGAAAGAACACATTATTTTAAGTTTTAACATACTGATGTGTGTGAGGCAGAAAATTGAGGTATGTTTTCATCTATACTAATATTAATAATTGCGAAAGAATGGATAGATGGATAGATAGATGGGAGGTTTGTTCCTCTTTCACACAAAAACTACTGAAAATAGTAAAATTTAGAAGTAAAACAAAGTCACTTACTATCTTCCCCTTCTTCCCCTAGAGAAGAGCTGATGGAGTAAGAGTGACAGGAGAGGCAGCGGCCGCCAACAAACTGTGATACATCTTCTATTGCACATAACTCCACTTGGAAACGGACTGTAGCTGTCAGAAATTCCTTAAAAAAAAAGTAGAAGTGTGATGTAAATTTTTGACAAACTTTAAGATTTATTGTTTAAACTGCCATACCCTTATGATAGAATAGGTCTGCTGCCTTCTTAGATTGCATCCTCACTTACCATTTCGGTGAGATCGCAGTCAAGAGCTACCTCATAGTAAATTTAAAAAAAAGAACACTTTTTTCTCACCTGGTATAAAGATTTAGTCTCGGTCAACATTCTCTTCCCCTGATAAGTCAAGGAGTACATCACAGCCAAGGGAAATTCCTCCTCTTCAAACCTACGTGTCTCAGAGAATACAACCCACAGATAGCAAAAAGCTCTGGGGTCGTCACAGGGCTCCTAAAACAAGGTGCGTAACATTAGAATTGTATATAATTTGGAAATTTGAAAACTGACATAATTGAGATGGTATGACAGGTAGGTACCCAGACTAAAACATCAATCTGGCTATAGCAACTGTCTTGATCAATCTACATGCATATAGCAGTTTTGGCCAAAACCAACCTTCAAAATCTTTTTGCTATAAATGGCACCATAGGAACAAACAAAAAACTGCTACAGGTAAAATGTTTGACAAGTAATAATTTTGATAATTGGGTATTTGTCAACTAGTCAAATCAGCAACTTTTTTTCATACGTCAAAACGCGTGCTTATTATAGTTTGTATGAAAATTTGAATTGTGACATCATCAAAGTTTGACGCATTTCTTTACTTTAACAGAGTTTTAAATGGTTATTCAACATAAAACTTTTGGGAGAGCCTTTATTACCACTAAACTTACCTTTTATTACTAAAAAATAATTTCAGTAGTAGTCAAATACCCAATAATTATAGGGCCAAGTGACTCAGGACTCTTCCCATTGGAACATTATGTTGAAAGCTTTGTACTAGGTAGGGATGATGATCATATTAATTATTTATTGATGTTAAGAGATTAATAGTCAATGTTTCAGTATTGTTGATGCCATATTGCATAATGGCAGCAAGGAGACCATAATTTACCTGCCACAAATTTTTATCCAATCAGAAAATAAACCATTAGTACCTGGAATCCAAAATGTGTAACTGGCACACATTCAACATTGACTTGTGACGTAAATTCCAATTCCAAATTCAACATATTCCAAATCTGAAATGCTCCAAAGTTGAATCCCACAACCAAACTACCTAACTGTGGAATATATTGGAGTACTGTCACTCTTATATCATTTTGCATGGCTTTCATACGGACTGTGCCATCAGGATTACGAAAAATATATTCCCTTTCTATGAATGAGTCTTCGTTCAAGAGTAGACCTATGTGGTCGTCATTTTCTATGGCTAACTCCCTTTGTCTCTCAATTTTATGCAATGCTTTGAGTGGTAGGTATATTAGGTTAGCTGAGTTCTCTTCATTTCTGACTAGTTCTTCACAACCTTGAGATATGTCTTTTAGTGCTGGAAAATAAAAATTAGTAAGTTTAAATATTTGTATCATTAGTCATAAGATTTTATATTTAAATAAAGTTACAAACTAACAAGTAAAGTCTATAAGGATATTTATTAATAAGGGCTTTATTGCAAAAGTAGTACATAATCATTTGATTACTTACTTGATTTATAGTAATTAAAAAAAAAACTAAGTAGGATCACAGGATTTTAGTATAGTTTCATTACAGATGCTGTTATGATTCTATTCTATCAAAAGTCTTGGTTTTCATAGGCAATGAAGTAACAGTGTAGTTCAGTTTAGTAAAGTCTTATTTTACTTCATCATAATTACCTTGTATCAAGCTAGCTCTATTGAGGTCAAACACAAATATCTCTCCCCGACAAGTGCCTGCCATGACCAGTCCGTCAAAACACATAAGCGGCCCACTAGGAACATCATCACAGACTGCCAGCTCCGTGATCTCAACATCTGTCTTAATGCAACGGAGTAGCTGTGATCCGTTAATGTGGAACACACATATTAAACCTTCCTTTCCATCAAGTTCTAGACTGATGATCAGCTGCTGAGAGTTATCCGTGAGAGGAGTGGGTAGTTCAACAACACTTGTGACATTTATGCAGTTACTGTGAAAAAATTAATGCAGAATTAATCAGATTTGTCAACAGCCTTCATGAGTTTCATGAAACAGCAATGTTACTCCAAACATACTATGATGTCATTGTACTAAACATTAATTTACCAATATAAGCATGAACAGTACCTACTGGTTGTTACGTTGACCTGCTGGTCAGAGGTCCAGAGTTTGACCTCCATGCACACACTCCTAACTTTAAGGAGTTATGTGCGTTTATGCATTGCAATTAAATATTATTGACTTACAGGAGAAGGAAAACATTGTGAGGAGACCTGCATGCCTGTGAGTTACCCATAATGTACTCAAAGTCTACTGCACTAGTCAATGTGGTGAACTATGATGTAAACCCTTCTTATTCTGATAGAAGACCCACGCTCACTAGTAGCCTGGCTATTTTTGTTACTTTGATGTATACATGCTTAAAATAAACATAACATTTATGTATGCTTTTAACAAAAAAAAAAAAGAAGAATGGTGCCACCTGATTCACTTTTCGTAGGAGATAAGTTATAGGTACCTACGATAAGTTATAGGTAATACTAAATTGTATGGTTTCAAACGGAACAACTCACCTCACGCCACTACCAAAGGTTCTTGCGGCTACTTTTAAGCCGCTTCTCAAATCTACTACGCAAAATTTCGGTCCAAGAGCAAGCCATCCATACTTCGTGTCACGTAAGATTCCACCCAAAGGCAAAGTTTTCTCTAAAAATTAACCAAGGGTTAATAAATATGTAGTTTTGTTATATACGTTTACCCATATGTCCCGGTATTAATTGCCGATTAGTTACCTGAAAAATCTTCAGTTGGTTGCAGAAAACTAAACACAGCAGGCGATAAACTGGTAGTTTTGACAATAGAAAACACACTTTCCTGTAGCTTTTGCATCGTTTTGCGGTTTTTTAATGTTTTTTATCTTAAAACAGGGTACTTTGCATTAGTTGTAACTTTATTATAAGGTTATGCGAAAACGTTATTTCAATCCCATAGTTATGATTTAGAAAGCGTGTTATCCAATTTTAAGAGACAGAACAAAATTTCTTCAGTAAAGCAACAAAGTCTATTTCCATTAGAATTACTTTTACAAATTCAATTTCGGCAAGTGCGAAAAACGAAAAACGACCGAAATCACTTTTGACCAGAGACAAGTTAACCAGACTTTTGACAGTTTTGAGCTCTGCTTTTGAGAGTTTTGGTTTTGACAGAAAAGGTCAAAGAGTACAAACCACAGACCACAGACCAGTAACATGCATATTTTGCTCAGATATTTTGACAGCACTTGTCATTATGATTTTGATCTGTGGTTGATACTTTGCTTGATACACGAGAAACTGCATCAAGGCTCAGAAGGACTGGAATCCAGAGCCGTTAAACCAGTTAAATAAAAAAAAAAAAAAATTGATACACGAGCACGACCTTTGATGACGCTAAATATAATATGTAAACTTGTAAAGACGAGTGCTAACTAGTGGCGATTCCTGTAAGATTGCGTAGCTTGCGCCGCAATAATAATAATTATTCTGAATAAGTTATTACCAATTATACTCGATCTACTTAAAGTAATATACTAATATTTTATAACATGAAATAATAATAATAATATTCTTTATTGTCAGATAAAAATCCACGGTACAATAATATTATATAAAACATTAAAAAAAATTAAAAAATAAGTATATAATATAAAATAAATAATTAAGGTTAAAAATTATAAATGCGAAAGTTTGGATGTATGGATGGGTGTTTGTTACTCAATCACGCACCAACAGCTGAACGGATCTGAATGTAATTTGGCACAGAGATAGATTATAGTCTGGAATAACACATAGGCTACTTTTTATCCCGGAAAATTAAGGAGTTCCCGCGGGAACCACAAAACCTCGATCCACGCGTACGTAGTCGCGGGCATCAGCTAGTTAGACACTATTTGCGTTCCGGTGGACACGCCGCCAATGGTCAAAGTCTGTCCCGTCATATGCTCACCGACGATCTCAAGTATGACGTTATTCGACAGACGCAATCTGCTCCAGAAGGAGGCTATACGATTTCGAATAATCGCGAAGAAGTCAGGGACCCCCGCCTCGGCGAACATGCCCGATGCGCTGCAGTATCTCGGCAATCTCATTAGGATGCGGTAGGCATCATTATAGTGCACCCTAATGGTGCTCATAGTCGATCGCTTATATTTCGTCCATAATTGCAATGTATAAAAACATTGACATTATGCACGAAATAATGTAAGCTTGACGTCCTTACTGCATTTGGAGAACCTGCGAGCAAGCATGTTACAACCGAGAGGGCCCTTCTCTCTCTCTCTCTCTCTCTCTCTCTAATAAGTCTAAGTCATCCCTGAGGTCACCGGTGAGAACATGCCCTAAATATTTAAACTGCTGCACTTCCCGAACCGCAGAACCGTTCAGATATACCGGAGGCACCCTCTCCAGACCATTTCCTGCTCTAAATACCATCATTTCTGATTTTGTAACATTGTATTTCAATCTATGGTCGTTAGCATAACGACCGCAGATTGAAAGAAGTTTTCGTAGTCCACTAATCGATGGACTCAGGAGCAGTGAGCACCATGTCGTCTGCATAGCTGAGGTTGTTGATTCACACGTTTCCTACATGGCAGCCAATCCTAGTGCCCCTGAGCTCCCGTATAAGCATATCGTTGATGTAGGCATTAAAAAGGTCCGGAGAGGTAAGCCCACCTTGGCGAACCCCGCATATACCCACTAGAGGTCGCGTCGCCCCACCTTACATGGTTAACTTGGGCGCCGTACCAGTATCTAAACAGACTCACTATTTCGTTCGGGACCTGAGCCGCATGCAATTTGTTCCAGAGAACATCATAGTTCACTAGATCAAATGCGCGACTCAGGTCTAGAAAACATGCATACAGGGAAGTATTGTACAGGTACTTAGTTCCTTTACTGTAGGTAAGTACCTAATATTTTAATTTATTATTGGTAAAGTGATTGGGTGAATAAAACCATTTTATTGGACAAGTAAGAGTATTTTATTTTGTATATTTTATTCTATCGTATATTTAGATAATATTTTACGGTAAAGTCTGAATCTTTCTAGTTGGGATACCTCCTTATATCTATTAATGAGACCTTAATTATTCCACATAAACATTATGAATGTATTATTACGTCTTATAACATTTATTAAAGTTATTATTGTTGTCTTTATAGCAAAAAATATTGAATAAGTAGGTAATACGTATTATGCATACCTAGCTAATAAATTCTTGAAAAATAACCTTTAAGTTGGTCTATGATAGTTATAATTTAAACGTTCCTAGTAAAATTATATATCTATAATCTTAATATCTTTACATAAATAAAATATAGGTGTGATCAAGAAATGAAAAAAAAAAACATAAATGTGAAAAAAATATAAACAACTTAATATAAATTGTAAATATTTATACTAATATTATAATGCTAAAGTTTGGATGGATAGATGGATGGATGGATGTTTGTTACTCAATCACTATACGCCAGAACGGCTGAACGAAACTTGATAAAATTTGGCACAGAGATAGATTATAGTCTGGAATAACACATAGACTACTCTTTATCCCGGAAAATTAAAGAGTTCCCGCGGGAACTAAAAAACCTCAATCTACGCGGACGAAGTCACGGGCATCAGCAAGTTTTTATATATATTAATATTTAATATGTAGGTATATAACTATTATAATAAATAATAGGTAATGTTCACTTCAACCACATTGAGCAAAATTATGTTTTCTTTTTGTGACTAACTTGTGTCACTGAAACATTAACAATATTTCGATTGGTTTCTTTGGCATGAGGACTTATTTTTATTTGACCTTGAACTATGTTTAACATAGATGTATAGGGGCTGTCTGTCGGTTGGTTATTTTCATTTTGTATATTATTTTCCAATTTTTGATGTTTTATTAATTCATTTCTGGAACTGAAATTTTCGTACGCCGAACTTTTCATAGAAACGTATTGGTCGTTTTTATGGCTGTTAGATATTTCTTTATTATTGGTACCCGGACTAAATCCATTTTGTGTTAAAACAGTCTTATTAGTATCTGGCGTATTTTTAGTATTATCGGTTTCATTTGCATTTTGATTGCTTTCAAGAGAACTGTTGCGTGTTACCTGAATACTGTTTGATCTAGACGAATTCGCTGTTGAATGAAGTGTTGAAGTACTGTCTTTCGAACTTCCTAATTCTTTAAATACTTCTTCACTTTTTTGAAACCTCTGCGCGTGCGCAGATAAAGTACTAACTGAAGGTGATTTTTGCTGAAGGGATGTAGCACTTAATGATCTGCTGGGTGAGCAATTGGAAATGTTATCAATAGGTGGTGATAAATGTCTGTCAGGTTTGTTGCTAGCATTTTTTGTTGAAGTTTCTATTGATCCATAAGCGCTATCTTTTGTTGAGCCATGTGACAAGGATTCTTCTTTAATACCATATCTTCTGACCACATTCGCCGGTGCTACTGGTTCTATATTTTGAACATCATAAGAAAGGGGATTTTTGTCAACTGTTCGACTGATGCCATCAATAATTTCACCAGTTCTCGGATTAATGTGTTTTTCGGTAGCATAGCGAAGAGTTGCCCTTGTATGGCTTTCATCAATGGGATAAGGCCGTGATCTATCTTCTAACTCTACATCGCTGTCATCGTATGCTCCAGGTTCACAAACACTCTCCTCCTGTAAAAATATGCATTAAATATTATACAGTTACGATACTTATAATACTCCTTTGATTATGTATATAGAATCAAAGTAATACTCAAATAATAGAATATCATAACATAAAACAGAATTTTTTTTTATTTAAATAAATATATAATTTTTATATTTAGAATCGTCAATTGAATTTCCCATAGCCTAAGATCCCTGTGTAGAACGGCCTTCACCGAGCTGGTTAATGGATGAAACCTAGTTTTTATTTTTATTGAATACTAGATAAATACGCCTCAAATAGGTTGACTATCAAAATCCGGTCCAGGCTATTTTTAAATTAATTAATTTTAATTAATGTTTTTTGACAAGTTTATAGCCAATGCTATACCTACCATCGCGTTTGTTATAAAATTACCTATATTTTGATATATATATAACAGATCTGTTAAGTTACCTATGGACTATGGTAACTTACCAACTTACCATAGTCCATAGGTAGGTAGGCGTATTTATTTAGTATTAAATAAAAATAAAAAGTTGGTTTTATTCATTAACCAGCTCGGTGAAGGTCGTTCTACAAAGGGATCTTAGGCTACCACGGATTGGTTCGGAATGCCTTTAGGTACGTACTCTACTACTCGTTTTATTAGAGAATAATTATTGCGAACCCTTACTTCTTCATCCGCTTCTTCAATAACACTGTTTTGAATCCATTCACGTATTCTTTGTTTCTTAGCTTGACGATCAACTGTAGTTTCAATGCCGTTGTCCCTAAAATGTTTTAGTAGTATATTCTTTTCGTTAGGGTCACTGCGAAAGCTGTACATTGATGGACACAGCTCATCAATATCTCCTCCAGCTGAAAATGAGTAAAACACTTTATAAAAGCATGTTTAAATGTAGTCTACTTATAGCAGACCTTGTGGAATTGTAGTTTAGTCAAAAATTTCGTAAATAAATTCGGTATTTTCGCTATTACTATATCGGTCGGTATAACCTAATACGTTTCTGAAGTTACCCAGTAACAATATGAAATTTATACATGATACTGTTACTGAACATGTCTCACATCTATCACTATTTTATATATACCTATACATATTTTAATTGTCTCACCAATTCGATCTGTATATCCTTTCGCCATCCATCGATCATCAGCAAAACGAGATAATTCATTAAAGTTTGTTGCTCTTTTTTCTATTCTTGGTTCGACAAACTTTTTGAACATTTTTTGTGCTTTTGACGATACCATTTTCCATAATTTTGGTTGCCTCTTAAGCGGGTTAGCACTATTGTACCAGTGGTAATAGCTGGAAAATAGAACAATTTGAAAACATTATAATCTAAGATCAATCTTAATAAAATTCTGCTGTAGTTAAACACAGTAAATAGCTATAGCTGCAACCAAAATATAGTATCAATAAATGTATTGCAATTCATATTTAGTGACTTAAGAGGTCCAGTTATTTGAGGCATTAAAAAAATGTGGATCAATGGTACAGACTTTATGTAGGTATGAAAGCGAAGTTGATCTTTAAATATTTAAACTTAAGACATTCAAATAATATCCCACCTAGAATAACGTGGATCATCAAAAGCGGCTTTCTGCCACGGCAAACAACCAGTGAGGCAAATAAATATTACTACCCCAAATTGCCATATATCATGGGTAATTAGCGCTCTGGAATAAAAAATAAACAGCAGTATGAATAATAATAATGATGCTTTTGGCATTTTATTCTTAAATATTTTCACTCAAGATAAATTATTTTCAGGCATAATCTGCCAGTTTGTATAACACAGTTGCAAATAGCTTGTGAATTATTTTTACTTGTAGGAACTATCCATCGATAAACGCAAAACTTCAGGGGGTGAATACGGCAGCCATTCGTTTCTCCTTCTCACAACTGCTTGTACTTTTCTTGTTTCTCCGAAATCACATAGTTTTATCCTTGAAAAATCTGACTTAAATATAAGAATGTTATCTAATTTTACATCACGGTGCACAAGATCTCTTTGGTGCAAATGCTCTAACGCAGCCGCCAATTGTTTTGCTACTCTCTTCGTATGAATTTCCCCTATCCCTGTATCGAGCATGTTCGATGTTAAATCACCTGAAACGAAAATGATTTTAATATTTTCCTTAACATTCAAAAAGCATGATTATGTAATTTCCTACACAACAAAAGAAAACATCCGTATGAGTAAAGAATATAACATGCATTATAAATTATAACCTTGGCGTAATTCCAATAAATACAAAACTAAAACACGCGGTCATTTGATTGCATCTAAAATCACATCAACGTACCAACTACTAAGCTCAAAAGATTTACATTATAAATGTGTGTTACCCAAAGGAGCGTATTCCTGACAGAATACGTAAAACCCGGCAGTCTCAAAGGCAACATCGAATGTGGTGACAATGTTCTTGTGCGCACTTAAATGTAAGCCATAATGGAATTCTCTGTAAAAGTCTCTTATAGATACGTAGGGCTTTGGTAAAGCTTTCAAAACTATCTCTGTATCAGACGCTCTGTGTTCTACTAATAGAATTTTTCCAAACCATCCTTCACCAACAATTTGTAAAATATCAAATTCTTCCACCAAGCATACCTAAAATAATTGACCAAAATTAATTCACAAAAACTAAAAATAAAGTGTAAGTAATTGAAGCATATTTAGAAAAGCATGCCATAATCTTACTTTTTCCAATTCAAACTCCCTAATTTTATGTATTGAGCCGGTTAAGGCTCGTCTCGTACCGTTGTTCATCTTTTAATGCGCTTATGAATCATTCTTTCAGGGCTGAAAATAGAAATCTATTTTAGTCATGGACCACCTTACGTCGAGAACGAGCTACTATTGAATCCTATATGGATTAGATGGTTAGGTTCCCGAATAAAAGATTTAAATGTCGTTCCAATTTCATAAGAAATTGTTGAGTGAATGATCTTGGCTGACTGCCAGGTCAAGATGTCTACTCCAGAACCAGACAGCTGTCCTGACGTCATAATGACGTCACCTATCGTTATACTTCTCAAATGTTTGATGCATGAGGCTTCAATTGGTTTCAGTTTAGGTATCAATAAATTTAATAGATCACGGGGTCAGTTACGTAGCTGTAGTTGATGGTTTACTAAGCTATTTGGGAAGTATTAATAGACTTTTAATGGCTTGCCAAAAAGAAACAAAGCAGATTAAAGAGTATCCTAATAAACAGTAGTTTAACTAATAGGTTTAAATTAAAGAAACTCACAGAACAACCAAAATAATAGATTACATCAAGAATGTTTAAGTAGGTAGCAATTATGATTTGTGGATAAAATATTATGAAAGTTTTTTAATTTCCACGCGAACTCTTTGATTCTCCGGGATCAAAACTAGCCTATTTCACTCTCGGTACCTAAGTACTTAACTGTACCTGTGCAAACAATAACGTCTATTCGTTGCTTTGTTGCGGTTTGATTGAAGGAAAATCTAATAAATCAATCAACCAACAAACAAACACACTTTCGCATTTATAATATGATGTGTAAATTTTTATTAAAAAAAAAAGATTTTCTAACAAGATTTGAACTTTAAGAAGCAAGGAATATCATTTACTGATCAGAAGAATCTAAGAAGAAGGATCTCGCTTTACGATAACTAGCACACTAACAGTCGAAAAAAAAAAATTTGTACCTAAACAAGATCAATATTTAATCGTAGGTACATATAGCATTAATATCCGAGAAAATCCGAGAAAAAGGTTCTCGCTGTATAATAATTTATTAGCACACTTGTTAGTGTGGCTATTAACAAGTCGCGACAGCCGACAAGTTAATCCATACTAATATTATAAATGCGAAAGTGTGTCTGTCTGTCTGTCTGTCTGTCTGTCTGTCTGTCTGCTACGCTTTCACGGCCCACCTGTTGAACCGATTTTGATGAAATTTGGTACAGGGGTAGATGGTATCCCGGGGAAGGACATAGGCTACTTTTTATCCCGGAAAAATAAAGAGTTCCCGCGGGAATAAAAAAAAACTGTCTCTTCACCCGATTTTGATAAAATTTGGTACAGGGGTAGATGGTTTCCCGGGGAAGGACATAGGCTACTTTTTATCCCGGAAAATTAAAGAGTTCCCGCGGGAATCAAAAATCTTAATCCACGCGGACGAAGTCGCGGGAATCATCTAGTATTTTATAATCGCTAACATTATGACTCCCATAATTCATGTTTCATGAACCAACTGTACCTACGTTTTAGAATTTCTAACCTATAAATAAAGATACTGTACTTTTTAGTATTAATATGACTGTGATAGATTTAAGCTAACTGCATTAGGTTTTTGTTGCGGATGCTCTTTTTAATTTGAAACAAGAAGAAGAATAAATATTTGTTGAAAGAACTATAGAAATAGATTATTATATACAGATAAAGGTATATATTTTATTCAAGAACAATATAATTTAATAATTTGGTGATAAAATTAAAAAAAAAAACAACACTAGGATTTGTATTACAGATTTCGCGAGACATGGGAATTCAAATATTAATTCGTTTAAGCTATAGACTTATTATTTATGTATGAAATTAATAGTTATATTCGAAAATATATTATTATTGTGTTTGTATAGCATAGTGTACGAAATATTGGAATTTGACATTAATACAGCATAAGCATCACGAGAAAAGATTCGTGTCCAGTAGTGGGCATATAATAGTTTGAAATGTTGATGATAATTATCAACATGATCCCTTGATTTCTTGATTGAATATGAAAATGATTACAGAATATTAAAAATAATACCAAATTGAAAACGGTAATTCCTTATGAAACGGCCGATTCACTAATCACTTGGAATGAATCCAACACTTTCACATCTATGTCACATTATGGTACACCTTTTTTTATTTGAAACAATATCACAATTTATCTGTACTTAATCGTCACGAGCATTGAATTCCGATAAGAATTGTTTTGTTTTATTTCTAGACTTGCGGGTAGGTAGACCGGCGCTTACGTCTCAACTGAAGGCGCACACGCAGCGACACCCGGCCGGTTATTTTTGTGCTGTGTACATGTGAAAATCATTTCATAGTGAAAACGTAACGATCAACGACCCGAGGATTTTCGGTCAAACTAAGTCACATAATTATATAAGGTGCAAGATTATTTTTTACGGAAAAGAAGGCCCATGATAACAATAATTAATTTTTTTTAAGGTCTTTTTTATTAAAATCATTTATTAGGTATCATCTCATCATCACTACTGAGCCTTCTCTCAAAATGAGATTTGGCCATATTCCACTATGCTGGGCAAGTGTGGATTGACAGACTATACGCCTTCGAGAACATTATGGTGAACTCTCAGGCATGCAGGTTTGCTCACGACGTTCCCTTTGCCATTAAAGCAACTAATGATGTTTCATTGCATAGAACGCTCATAGCTCAGAAAAAATAGCAGTGCAGAAGTGCGGGGATTAGGTACAGAGGTGTATTAAAAATAAATTAAGGACCTACTAGATGATTCCCGCCACTTCATCCGCGTGGATTCAGTTATTTCAATTCCCGCGGGAACTCCTTAGTTTTCCTGGATTAATATGACCCTATGTCCTTACATGAGATACAACCTATCCCTGTACCAAATTGCATCAAAATCGGTAGACAGGTGGGCTTTGAAAGCGTAGCAGACAGACAGGCAGACACATTTTCGCATTTATAATATTAGTATGGATATGAATTATCCATACTTAATACTTATAAATGTGAAAATGTGTCTGCCTGTCTGTCTGCTACGCTTTCAGGTACAGAGACAGGTTGCATCCATCAAGGGCATAAGCTACTTTTTATATCGGTAAATTAAATTCAAATTAAAAAGTCGCAGGCATCATCTACATAGTTCATAGTTAATGTATAATTTACCAGTGACTTTATTCGCGTGAATTTCAAATTGTTTTCATAGGTTATTGAAATTTCCGCGGGAAGTCACTAACATTTCAGAATGTAGCTAGTCCGTTCCGAAGCCAATCTATCTTTGTACCAAACTTTGTCAAAATCGGTTTAAAAGATGTGCTATGAATTAAAAATATAATTATAAACTTAACTAGGCACAATAATAATATTGTTATTATTTGATAATTTCTAAATATTAAAATAAAAAACAAAAGATAATAAATAGATGTAAATACCGCCCGTGTGTAATGTTCAAAGAGAATATAACCACTACGGTAATGTTGTATAGAAATCGATTGCAACTCACTTGAATATATTAATCGATTTATTATTGTCTATGGTGCCAAAAATATGCCATACATCACGTCTTATAAACTTCTTATATTATTCATGCCAGCATATGCTAGCCATCGTCTTTTCTCAAGGTGAGTCAGTTACTCTTATGTCTCTGCTCTTATGAAGCTCCTGAGGCGAGTTACCTCAGACAAGGTTGACACATATATATTTTTTTTACAACCTATGAGTAAACTATGCTACACTCTTGCACTGAGCGAGGCAAATATGTCTGTGGCAAGGCACTCCATAATAGGTACTCTTTCGTATAATTGTCAGATTATGTGATGCTCTCAGAAGGACTAGAATCCAGAGCCGTTAAACCAGTTGAATAAAAAAAATATATTATGTGATGCTGTCATCTGTCAACGTGCTGTCAACATTGGTCGCTCAGATTCAGAATCCCGTTTTGTTTTGTTTACAAAATACAAGTTTGGCAAAGTTAGGCTATTTTTATTTTTTTCATGCACTTGCTGATCTCCATTTATTGTTGTTTTCTTAACTTTGCTGCCTTTAGGAGTGATTGTGTTGAAGTGAAGTTTTTACTTTTTAACAACAATTTTCGCGTTTTCTATCAGTTAATTTTGATGTTAAATTCCAATAACTTTTTTTAACTATGTATTGAAACTTGTGTTAGTGGTCCGGAACTGCCAAATACGCGGAATATTTCTGGTAAGTACCACATAACCTCTATAATTCATTTTTCTGCTAGTGCTTGGTCACCGATTACCTACAGTATGGTATTGGCAAATGTCCATGTAATTGAACAGTCTTAGCAGTACTAACTACAATAAATTCAAGAGATAACATTTTTTTTATTTTTTTTATTGCGTGATAGGCTTGCGCTTGACGACAATCATGCTTAGTGCAAAGCAATGATGAGGTCTAGGTTGGAACGCGCTTGCCTAGAAGATGCCTATTCACTCTTGCCTTGAAGGTACTTAAGTTATAAGAACATCATATAAAAGAAAATCATATAAACATCAGATAAAAGGCCAAAATTTAAATGCAATCTCAATTTTGTTGCAAGAATTTATAAAATTAACTAAGTATGCAGGAATTACGGTTTTTTTTTAAAAGTATGTAGGCTAGCGCTTAGCTGCAATCATCAGAGGTAAGCCAAACCCAAGTTGCTCTCCGGCCGGTAAAGTGCCAGAACAGAAGTAGCAAAATTAAAATTATACTATACCTATTGGTTACAAAATTAAAATAAAAAACACAGTAATGCTGCACGACCCCAGCAATAATGCCCCTGTATTCCCCTCAGCACTTGGTGGAGATACCATGCTCATAAAAATTTACTCCTCCTCAACAAGATCAATACCCCACATTCTATTATGTCATCTCCTTTACTGGTATCCCATATTTCTTCTTAACATTATTATGCCACACCTGATACCACAGTAATGCACCTATTTAAGGGGATATTACAAGTTACACATACATACTTCCTTTAAGACACACTTTTTTACTATTCTTGGCAGGTAAAAAGACACTGGCTCAGGATAACAGTGGTTTCCTTGGTTAAACAAATCAGAGAAACGTGTGAGTGTTTTTTACCTGCATTAACAGTCAAAAGTTTTTGAGTTAGGTTTTTTAACTACTTACAATGTAATAGGTGGAGCCCCCACGGTGCCCCCCCACAGACAACATCAAGTAACTCGTATGGAGGCGTTGTATTTTGGTGGCGCAAAATCACTGTGTGTTGAAGCCCCTGCAAGAGACCTATACAGCAGTAGATATCTGTCTGTTTCTTTTGTCATAAGACAATGACAAAAGACTAATAGATAGTAGTTATTCATACTGCAAAGAAAGGAAAAATTGATTCATATAATAACGAAGAAGGGGGCAACACAGACAATCATTTCAATTAAATTAATTTTTTCTTCTATTCTAGCCCTTGTTTGTGCATTACTTTAATTGGCACTTTAAAACCTAATCCTTTCCTAATCCATTCTGGTGTTGTGTTCAAGCAAATCCTGGTAATGAAGTCTTTTTCAGACACAAACACTCAATGGACCTCCTTGAGTGACCCTTCCTTGCCTTCCAAAATGTCAAAACAAAATGTAAAAACATAATATAATTAGTTAACACGCTATTAAATTGATATTAAGGACAATTAAATGTTTAATTATTCTCAACATGAGAAATTAAGTACTTATTATAATAATTGGGCCTCTATTATAATAATAAAGAGAAAAAATTTATGGTTCCTTAGTATAAGCCAATCCAGATGATATCATAAGTTACGATAATAAAAATAGGTTTATCTCTTTTCCTCTTATGATTACAGTCACTCGAGAGAGAAATGTATAGAATGCTAACTGTCATCATGATAGCATCTGGATTATGATAACACCTACTATGACTACTAAATCTATTGCCATGCCACTATAGCTCAAAAGTGTAAAGGGTTTTATCAATAAGTAATTTATTAATTCTTGCATATAAAATTAAGAACAAAAAAGTGTGTGCGCAATTCACACATGGCAGAATATTCTATCTCATTCTCTCGCAGGCTATATCGTATTATGAATATCTCTTGCCTCTTTTTAGAGGAGTCGCTTTTTCGTTTCATCGTATTTTCAAATCACAACTATTCTAAAGTAGTTTCACTCTAAAAAACCGACCGATTCTCGTATGCATGCCGTCGACGCGTGCGTCGCGGTGGACGGGTAAGGTGCTCCGCGCGACTAAGTAGTTGTATCATGTACAACTTCTTATGCGTGCCCCATACGAAGTTACCATTGTCAAATTACTCTAAAAAGTAGTTGTAAAAAGCGGAGATATCTACAAATATTCCGCAAGACCTTTAATCGTGTAATAAGTACCAAATCTAAGTTGAAATCAGTTATCTTTATATTATTTTATTTAGAAAAACTTTAATAGGTGCCTGTTTAGCCTTTAAGTGAGTGTATCTATGTTTCTTCACGCTGTATTATGTATGCAATGTTGAATGTATTATACATATTAATTATTCTAATAAAGAATTTATAAAATAAAAATAAAAAATCAAATCACTCTAAAAACCACCACGCCTCTACCAAGTAACTAAGTAAGTACCTACCAACGCCATACGGCAGTTTCAAAAAACGCTATCAGCTATAAAAGTTTAATGTGATCCAGGTTCCTATAGTTAAGTTGGATCAATCGCTTCCTTTACGGCCTTTGCGGCATGTTGCAGCTAAAGATTTTCGCTTTAGCTGCAACATGCCGCGTATTTCAAAATTACATCGTAACTTTTATAGAGGCCTTACGGGGTAATACGCCCTATGGGGTGTAAGTAGTTAGATTAGTTGCTTGACATAAGGAAAATAAAACTAAACATCTTTATCCACCAATATCGTGGGCAGCACATTTGTGTACGAAAATTTCATCTCGAGTGGATAGGGAGAGAAAACACTGAAAATATGTTTGTATACCTACTTGCAAATCCTTAGTAGGTACACCGAGTGAAACACTAGTGCCACTCAGTGCTGGACACTAGTGCAATCACACCATAACCACAGCAAACAGATGCAATCAGTATGGAAACTACCTAGAAACGTTCGAAACAGGCTCACTCACACAAACATGCGAATTGGCGAGACCCCAAGCGCTCGTCGCAGTGCCGTCAGTAGTGAGTGCGGAGTCATCGGATGTTGGATGCGCACGTTTGTGTGAGTGAGCTGTTTCGAACGTTTCTATGTAGTTTCCATACTGGTTGTATCTGTTTACTGTGCCATAACGATCGCAATCACTTCTGATTGGCTAGCGCTCTTCCGCTGATCGCCTACTGACCTTAAGGCTTCATGCTACATGAAGCCTCAGAGGCTTACCTAACTATTCTCTTTAAGTAGGTACTGAAAGCCGAATACTAGCCGATACTATTATTTTATCTGTGGCCGAATCCTCCCATTAGACCAGACCGGAGAAAATTCAGATGCTGCGATCAATTATGATGAGGAGTAAAGAACTTGAAAAAGAGGAAAAAAGAAGAATGTTAATGAACGGTCGGCATGAAGAAATGCAATGCGGTCCCGTGCTTATCGTAGAGAGTTGAGAGGGAGGTTGTTTTATTCCATAGATTTATTCTTTTTTTTTATTTTTTTATCCACTACAAGCTAGCCCTTGACTGCGATCACACCTGATGGTAAGTGATGATGCAGTCTAAGATGGTAGCGGGCTAACCTGTTAGGGGCATGGCAGTTATATTAAACCCACACCCCTTCGGTTTCTACACGGCATCGTACCGGAACGCTAAATCGCTTGGAGGCACGTCTTTGCCGGTAGGGTGGTAACTAGTCATGGCCGAAGCCTCCCACCAGGCCAGACCAGGGAAAATTCAGAAATTATAAATTTCCAAATTGACCCTGCCGGGGATCGAACCCGGGACCTCCGCACGTTAAGGCAACAGCGCTACACACTGCGCCACGGAGGTCGTCAAAAATTCTATTTACTTTGTGGTCTGTGCGAGTCGAACACAACCTGTTAGCAGGCAGAAGTCCAAAAGGATTCTTTCCTTCTCCTCTGGGAAGAGGTTTTATTATTTTTAGAGGTATTAGAGAGAAATTTTTATTTACCAAGTTAATACTGCGGGGATTGAACCTGGGACGTTCTATCAGGTAACTATCATCGTCACATAGTATCTCAAATTACAGAATACAAATTCGAACGTCAAAATTCCTATAGTGTCCAACAAACAACGAACAATGGCGTCCAGTAGAACACGGAAGCTGCGCAGTTAGCATTCTCCTCGGCTTATCTCGCCAGTAACCACCCTTTAATTGGCAACTTTTACCGTCAAACCACAGATTAGCTAACGGTGAAAGAGCAGTGAATTAATTAAGAAAATACCTCAGTGTTTCAGGCAGACAATAAAGTAGGTAAGTAAAGGTTAAGGAAAGATTTAATAGCTACCCAGAATGTTCTGCTAAAATCAGTAGGTAAGTACGTAATAAACGCTAAAGTCTGTTTGTTAACTGGTTTATCTAACTATTGGTTTGTTCTTAACTCATAAAATTATTTATGCTTATTAAACCATCATACCAACTCATGTGATGCTCTCGGGTAGGGTTGCCATCCATCCGGGTTTCCCCGGTTTTGTCCCAGGCTTTGTAAATTTTTCAAGTCACCGGTTGCCGCCGGGCGGCCCGTGCGTAAAGAAAAGTTGATTTATATTAATCAAAAGTATTTTTTTTTTAATATATCAACAATGTGTTTTTTTTACTTTACTAAGTACCTACTTTAAAAACACATTGTTCATGATGAGTGAAATCATGTTTTCGTTAATACCAGTCCTGGAAACGGCAATCGTCATCTGTCGTCAATATTATGCGTTAGAATTAAGATTTTATCAATCAATTCCATCAATGGAGTTGGAGAGAGATTAACCAAACATCAGTCACCGCATTAGACTAGTAGGTAATGCGCCATTGACTCTGGCAAAACAGCAAACCTATCGTCTAATTGGCGCCTTAGGAGGAAGGAGAGTGTCCAGCCCGCTTGTATAGTGGTAATCGTCTATTGCTTATATATCTATCTATAGTTTCAATGCTCAATTACCGGCGGTGAGATGCTGTTCGAGCGGTTTATATGGAAAGCAGTGAACAATCCATCGTTGCCGTTAGATGCACGCTCCGGCCGGTGCCCGACGACGATTTAATTAAAGTATTGTGTGCCCGCCAACGTTATTAAGGGGATGCATCTTCGATGGCAAAACTACGAGTATTTAGTTTTGTAATCCAAAACGAGAGAAACTTCAAAGGAGTCTAAATGCACTCCGACCTCATCCTTATCATTGCTTTTCATTAGCATGATTATCACCAAGCCTTTTTTAAATTTCATTTTGATTCGATAAAATTAGAGGTCCTATAGTTCGCGCGTATAATTCCTTATCGAGAGTTTGTTAAAGCGAGGACTCGCGGAAATTGTTTGGGCTTACCTCTAGTTCGCGCGCGAGTTGAATGCAGAGCTAATGTATGTGTCACCATACAATAGTATATCGCAATGGAATTCCTATATACCTACCTTACGACACAGGTCTCCTAGTGTGAGGTCCACCGTTAAGCCTATAAGGGTACATGAGTTGAATTGCTAAACCAAAAATTTAATTAGTTTTAAGATTCTACCTGTTTGTTAATTTGTGCACCTATTAACTTTATAATAACACTTTTGGAAAATAAAGTATTTGTATTGTATTGTATTGTATTGTATTTGTACAATAGCTCTGCATTCAACTCGCGCGCGAACTATACCGTTCTTCATTTTCCAAAACCGTTTAAGGCGCTGTGTGTGGTCAGGGGGGGGTCTCCAAAGCAGTGTATCCATTAAATGGTGGCATATGGAAGATTGAAAAAAATATATGATGTTTTCAAGACCTTAACTCAGATATTGTTTTATCCCAAAACACGATTTAAACAACTTCGCTGCATAAAAAATAAATTCAAACATACCTCTTATTTCAGTTTTCAAATCAACACATCTCCAAATTGAAAACCTCAATTTACTTGAAAAATATATCATTAAATTCCAAATTCTAAATGACATCCATTGATTTATTAATATTTATTAAAATGTACACATATTTTCTGTTTTCCATTGTATTCCGGTTTTTCGAGAAGCGCTAGCTCATTTTCACCTCCGCCAGTGTTCGAAAGAACTTCACAGACGATGGATCTGTGCTCCTTTGCTCCAGCGTTTAAATCGATATTTTAAAATGGTTTTCAAACATAACATGAATAAGACTAATGTTTATTCAACATGAATTGACAGAAGACGTGGATATTACAACTTTCGTGAGCTATCTTCTTTTATATAACTAAAAATACATAATCAAATAAAGTATGAATATGTGTTCTCTGACCAAACTTTTGACAGCTCGAAATAATGATGCCGTAATGCGCTATCCATTCGATTTTTGACAACAATCGACTTCATTTACGAAGAAGTTTTAATCGATTTGACACATTGATATTACAACTTTTTGTATTGTTTTATAAACATACCCAGGCGTCTAAATGTCTTTTTTATGTATTAAAATAAATATTTTTGGTGAAGCAATGCTGTAAATGTATATTTTATTATTTGGCAACATCAATAAGGCAGGTCATAGAAACCATCCAACGCCAAAGATGACGCTACTTAAATGACAATCAAGTGAGCTTGTGTTGCAGCTTCGTAATTATTTTGAAAACTATTTTCAAAATTAAAATCGTACTAGTAATTACTAGATTGACATACGAGTTGCGAAATATCGCATAAAAAGGCACGTCGCTTCACTATTTAAAAAAAAAACTCCTGCTGGTTGTAACAATGACGTCTTTTAATATTTCCAAGAAGTAGGTAAGTTGTCAAACATCCAATTACTGTCAGAGGGTTCACTGCCATCGCTTAAAGCAGTATTACTTAAAAATGTCAGTTTTATGTCACGTACCTTGAAGGTCCTAAAATAAGGATTATAATTCTAAAAACACGAACGTCAACAATATAAAAACAATACGGATTTAAGCGATAGTAGTATGCCTCCAGTGCAATTTTTGATATGAATGGAAAATAACAAAACAGTGGTAAGACAGAAAGGAAAACTGAAAATCAAGCATTGCCACTTCAGCTTGCTACTGCCTACTCGTCCGCTCTCATTGGACCAGACCGACCAGATAATATTATTATATCGAAAGCTTGCTGAGTAAGGACCTAGTAGTGTCTCAAATACTTCAAATAAGTGCCTATTGCAAGTTTTATTACTAATTGATTGGATATTAGATACCCTTAGGGTTTCGTTTCTGGGACCCGGGAGTTAGAAATTTCCGGGAAATACGTCGTTGGTTTTTTTTGTGATTTCCCGTTTTTGTGTACAGAGTATTTTTTTAACTTATCTCTTGAGAAATATTTGAGAACAAGTTGATCTCTTAACTTGTTTATTATAATTCTCCCTGACTACTAGGGCATGCATTCGGTGCTGTGTTTGAGTACCGGGAAATTTTGGACCGATATTGGCACGGAACCGGGAATTCCCGGGACTTTCGATACTTTCGATACTACCTTAAATTATCACAAAAACACGGCTAAGACATTACAGAAAGTATGAAATAGACCAAATATTACTGTTCATTAGGCGTTATACAAAAATTTATCGCATAATATTTCACACAGAACTGTAAATTCATGATTTTTTCATGTACTTGTACCATAACTCGCTTCGTTACAAATTTCAAAGTTTTATTGTAGTTCATAGGTTTTACAGAGATTGCGTCTTGTATGAAAATACACTTTGAAAAGTTGAAATTTTTTTTATCGTGATACGCTCATATGTAACTACTTTTATAGCAATTAGAAGCCAGTGCAAATATAAATTTACTACATCAAGCAGTTTATGAGAAACAAGCCTTGAGGCTTGGATACACGGACAACAAAGTGATCCTTTACGGGTCTTTTTTTATAGACAGGCGTACGTAGTAACCTCACCTCAAAAAATTACAAATGTTAATCTAAATCAACAATATTTTCCAACCCATACTCAGTATTCCCAAGAGAATCTCGTGAAGATGTTACTCTCTCCTATTCTGTGCCGTTTTTTGGTTTTGCCGCACGCTGATTTGGTCTCTACAATTATATTGGATATGGTACCTCTTAGTATTTTTGGTATCCATTCACCGTCCTCCCCGTACGTATGGAGGATCCTAGGATCGAGGACCCTAGGATTTTCTAAAGACGTTTCCTATCAGCCATAAAGAGCCTCGTTACTGCTGCGTTACTGTCCAGGATTCACATCCATACATAAAGATTGGACTGTTCACAGTCTTGGTTTTTACATAACATTGTATGGAGAACTCCTGAGCATCTTAGGGAATTATGGATACGGATATCCATATTTTCTTTCCCTCTGCTATTGGTATAATTGACAGTGGAGTCAAAAATCAAAATTTAGTAGCCTCGAGCTTATGAGGTATATTTTATATTACAGTCTATCAATATTTTCCTGTCAATCTTCATGTGAAATTTATGAAAGTAACGATACAATTAACAGAATATAGCATAATCTACTGTAATTTATTATGGCTGAACAAATTTTATTCCAGTGACAGATCCATCAATTCATTGAACTTCAAAAAAGCTCTTCTCTGCTGGTAAATAATACTTACCAGAAAGACTAACATACGAAACTGTACGAAGTGGCAGTAAAATAATCGTTATAGCCAAAGTAAAAATAGGGGTTTTTAAACTAATACCTCGAATTTGTGAGCATAAAATACAGTATAGTGAATTAAATTATTGTTACATGCAGAAATATCCACACTTAATTAGAGAAGAATCGACAGAATGTATGTACTTCGAGACTCAAAAGTATCAAAAGTACCGGTTTTATGGTGTGGAGAACCGGGACTGAAAATTATTCAGAAGTACCGGGAATTTTTGGTACCAGGAATTATCGGGAGCATGCCCTATTGACTAGGTACCTCACTCGCGCAGTGCTGAGCACTATTGTCTTAACGTGGGATGTACCGGGTTTAATCCCCAGCAGAGTGAATTTGGGAATTGGGCGTATTTTTGTAAAATTGTACATGAAATAAAATCGATGTTTTTTTTTCATCATGTTTTGTTATTTTATTGATAAATTTGTGTTTCTTAGTTATTTATCTTTATGAGCAGTAACACTGTTTACAAATATTATGTTAAATTATAGTAAAAACAATCATTTTAAAATTAAGTGACGGAGAATTATTCCATTGAGTAACTAAACTTTATCTCACAAAAGGCACTTAAAAAAACAACTTTAGATAAGATTCACAGAAGTGTTTCACTAGTCTTACCAATCATGCCAATCACAAAAATAGGACAGCAAACATAAAATAACAGAAACACTATCAAAATTTGATAATTTTAGTTCTTTTGACTAACGTAAAGGCAAATTTATGTCATAATTTATTATATAACTTCTGAAATAGACAATGCTTTTTATTTTTGTTTTTGCAAGTAAGTTAGTTTACGATAAAAAATATACATTTAAATATAACATAACAATAACTTATATTAATGATAAATTGTCAATATTATAAGTATTTATGCAATACTAGCCGATGCCCGCGACTTCGTACGCGTGGATCGAAGTTTTGTGGTTCCCGCGAGAACTCTTTAATTTTTCGGGATAAAAAGTAGCCTATGTGCTATTCCAGACTACAATCTATATCTGTGCCAAATTTCGGCCAGATCCGTTCAGCCGTTGGGGCGTGATTGAGTAACAAACATCCATACATCCATTCATACATCCATACATCCATCTGTCCAAACTTTTTGGAGGATTTTTTGAGAGGACAATTTGTCAGTGGAACCTTGACAATTACTCAAAGGAAAAGTAAGGGCACTGATCACAATGTTAAGAATTATTGTACTTTCTTACCATAAAACTATAATAGTCGTAGTAGGTACTTTTGAGTATTTTAAACTCTTTATTCTTTATTTTGTACTTAAATTATGTAAAATGTCGTCTATAAAATATAAGTAGAACTTCCAACCAATGTATAGTATGTTAAATCACATTGTAAGAATGATTATAAGTAACAATTTTTTTTTGCGTTTTGTCTTCTTCGATTCTCCCTTTCTGATATTTTATCTCACCTCGGATATTTTTCTTGTTCTAGATTTTACGAGCTCCAAGTGTTATTTTCTTATATATTATTGTTTGAACTTTTAAGAGTCCCTCTTTAATTTCTCTATATGCCGCCTTGTTATTTCACCAGATGTCAGCGCCATTGTTACACCTGAATAATTTAATATATACAATACTCGTTTCCAATGCAAAACTCGGGGCCGTAAAAGCTTAACCGTGTACAAACCTTTAGAAATCCATTGAGTACCAATTTGTTCAATTGACTGACAATTTCGAAAGAGTTACTTAAAGGACCGTAATGAATTCACGGCAACAATATTTTCTTGCATTGTATTTCAAGAATTTAAATATTCTGAATTTTCTCTGGTCTGGCCTGGTAGGAGGCTTCAGCCGTGGCTAGTTACCAATTACCACCCTACCGCCAAAGACGTGCAGCCAAGCTATTTAGCGTTCCGGTAGGATGTCGTGTAGAAACCGATTAGGGATATGGACTAGGGTTTAATATAACTGCCATACCCCAAACAGGTTAGCCCGCTACCATCTTAGACTGCATCATCACTTACCATCAGGTGAGATCGCAGTCAAGGGCTAACTTGTATTTAATTAAAAAAAAACTGGATATAAGGTACATAAAAGTAGCAATAACTATTTTTAAAAAAATCCCGATTCTCGGGAATTCCCGGGAATCGGCCAATTTTATTCCCGTTTCCTTGAGTTGAAAATTTGCCGTTCCCGAGATTTATTTTTAATTTTGATTGAGTGGGATTTTTAAAAAGTTAATTTGTTTAGTTTCACCCAACCTAAGTCCAGTTAATTAATATAATAGGTTTTGCTTCGGACATAATATTGTCAATCAAACTTATAATTTTAGAGTACGGAAACAACGTACAAATTTGAAATTTTACATAAATTGGCTAATTTGCGGTTTTGGCTCTTACGAAGTTCTACCATATAGATAATTCTGTATGTAAAGATAAAAAATCATGACACCAAAATTGTATGATTTTCTTCGTTTTTTATTTTTGAGTATTTTTCAAACACTGTAAATAATACTATAATATGTCTGCAAAAGACTAGAAATTGATTTCAATGATCAATTTCCAACATCTTTTTGCTATTTAAATTTTTGAAATAACATCTGTATTTCTTGTTTCTGACAAAAAATGAATATCAGACTCTTAGTCGGTAAGTACATTGTATATACGTATGATATTGATTTATGCCACAATTATACTTGTAATTAACTCACGTAAGTAGTTTATGTAAATAAGATACTTATGTAACTCTAGATGATGCCCTCGACTTCGTCCACATGGATTAAGATTTTTTGACTCCCGCGGTAACTGTTTAATTTTCCAGGATAATGGTTCCGGGTAGCCTATGTCCTTCTCCGGGATGTAATCTATCTTTGTACCGAATTTCATCAAAATCGTTTGAGTAGTTGGGCCGTGCAAGCGTAGCAGACAGACAGACACACTTTCGCATTTATTATATTTTGTATGGATATTAGTATGCTGGGCTAACTAATGCCCGCGACTTCGTCCGCGTGGTTGAAGTTTTTTTTATTCCCGCGGGAACTCCTTAATTTTTCGGGATAAAAAGTCACTCTCCCTCAACTATACCCACGCCAAAAATAACGTCGAACCATTGCTCCGTTGCGGCGTGATTGACGGGCAATTCAATTAACAATCACACTTTCGCATTTATAATATTAAGTATTAAAATGGATTTGCACACGATATGCGATTTACAATAGGTATTTTGTCAATTACCTACTCATGTAAGAGACTTTGGTACGTGATTTACTCACTTACGTTATTCTATCAATTTCACAAATTTTGAGTTACCGTGTTTTGTCATCCGAGGGCATCCGTGACATGCTATGACAAGCGCGCGAAAATAAAGAAAACCGCGACGGGAGCGCCACCCGGCCGAAGTGGGCATAACTGGCGTGAGGGGTGAGGACTGAGGAGAGCCAACCTCTCGATTTGTGTTTTGATTTTAAGAGCTGACAGCGCCTTAAGAATGATTCTAGAAAGGAAGATCTCCGTGCGGAGATTTTTTCTCATACTACATCATAAATTATCATAAGTCCTGCCTCCTATGACAGATTGAATAGAAGCTTTTGTGCGTATGAATGTTTATTTAAGGCGCTGTCAGCTCTTAAAATCAAAACACAAATCGAGAGGTTGGCTCTCCTCAGTCGTCACCCCTCACGTCAGTTATGCCCACTTCGGCCGGGTGGCGCTCCCGTCGCGGTTTTCATTATTTTCGCGCGCTTGTCATAGCATGTCACGGATGCCCTCGGATGACAAAACACGGTAACTCAAAATTTGTGAAATTGATAGAATAACGTAAGTGAGTAAATCACGTACCTACCAAAGTCTCTTACATGAGTAGGTAATTGACAAAATACCTATTGTAAATCGCATATCGTGTGCAAATCCATTTTAATACTTAATATTATAAATGCGAAAGTGTGATTGTTAATTGAATTGCCCGTCAATCACGCCGCAACGGAGCAATGGTTCGACGTTATTTTTGGCGTGGGTATAGTTGAGGGAGAGTGACTTTTTATCCCGAAAAATTAAGGAGTTCCCGCGGGAATAAAAAAAACTTCAACCACGCGGACGAAGTCGCGGGCATTAGCTAGCCCAGCATACTAATATCCATACAAAATATAATAAATGCGAAAGTGTGTCTGTCTGTCTGCTACGCTTGCACGGCCCAACTACTCAACCGATTTTGATGAAATTTGGTACAAAGATAGATTACATCCCGGAGAAGGACATAGGCTACCCGGAACCATTATCCTGGAAAATTAAACAGTTACCGCGGGAGTCAAAAAATCTTAATCCATGTGGACGAAGTCGAGGGCATCATCTAGAGTTACATAAGTATCTTATTTACATAAACTACTTACGTGAGTTAATTACAAGTATAATTGTGGCATAAATCAATATCATACGCATATACAATGTACTTACCGACTAAGAGTCTGATATTCATTTTTTGTCAGAAACAAGAAATACAGATGTTATTTCAAAAATTTAAATAGCAAAAAGATGTTGGAAATTGATCATTGAAATCAATTTCTAGTCTTTTGCAGACACATAGTATTATTTACAGTGTTTGAAAAATACTCAAAAATAAAAAACGAAGAAAATCATACAATTTTGGTGTCATGATTACAATTTTTTATCTTTACATACAGAATTATCTATATGGTAGAACTTCGTAAGAGCCAAAACCGCAAATTAGCCAATTTATGTAAAATTTCAAATTTGTACGTTGATTTCGTACTCTAAAATTATAAGTTTGATTGACAATATTATGTCCGAAGCAAAACCTATTATATTAATTAACTGGACTTAGGTTGGGTGAAACTAAACAAATTAACTTTTTCAAAATCCCACTCAATCAAAATTAAAAATAAATCTCGGGAACGGCAAATTTTCAACTCAAGGAAACGGGAATAAAATTGGCCGATTCCCGGGAATTCCCGAGAATCGGGATTTTTTTAAAAATAGGTATTGCTACTTTTATGTACCTTATATCCAGTTTTTTTTTAATTAAATACAAGTTAGCCCTTGACTGCGATCTCACCTGATGGTAAGTGATGATGCAGTCTAAGATGGTAGCGGGCTAACCTGTTTGGGGTATGGCAGTTATATTAAACCCTAGTCCATATCCCTAATCGGTTTCTACACGACATCCTACCGGAACGCTAAATAGCTTGGCTGCACGTCTTTGGCGGTAGGGTGGTAATTGGTAACTAGCCACGGCTGAAGCCTCCTACCAGGCCAGACCAGAGAAAATTCAGAATATTTAAATTCTTGAAATACAATGCAAGAAAATATTGTTGCCGTGAATTCATTACGGTCCTTTAAGTAACTCTTTCGAAATTGTCAGTCAATTGAACAAATTGGTACTCAATGGATTTCTAAAGGTTTGTACACGGTTAAGCTTTTACGGCCCCGAGTTTTGCATTGGAAACGAGTATTATACACTGTGTAACAAAAACCCTGTGGTCCCTTTGAGCTGCGTTATCAGTATCGATAATCAAACATAAAAAATCAACTTATTTGGTAAAACTCTTAAATTAAAAAATTCAAATTAAATATTAAATCAATATTATTTGTAAAATGAAAATGATTGCTCACTCCTTAACTTCTACGAGGCGATGCGAGCCAGAGCGAGCGCGAGAGAGATAGCAAATAGTATCAAAGGTACCGACCGTCGGCAGGCGGCAGCCGCTCGCGCTCTAGGGTCACTGTACTGAAGGCACTGAGGTCATGAACTCGTCACGTGTCACCCGCGAGTCACAAAGATCACTCAGCTGTGTGCTGAACACAACTTTTTAACGTCCAATTTGTTTACACTTTTGTTTAACACTGTTGCAACTTTTAAAATGTGATTCGTTCAATTATTAGAAAAAGTATTAAGTACTTAGTTATGTAATCTAATCGTATCACTAATTTATGATGATGTCAACAGCTTTTCGATTACGGAGATGTTGCTCGATATGCCCGCCTTGTAGCTCTATGCATTTCTCACACCGTTTGGCGATATTTGCACGTACGCGTCGTAGTACCGATGAATCGGACTTTATTTCGCCAACGGATGTTGGGCACTGCCACTGTGGTAGTTACATGTTGAGCGTCGTGATATAGCATAGTGCTCCTGGTAAAGTCTGCGCGCCTCTGCATAGTTGCAGTCACTTCTCCAGAGACACATCAACATTTAAAATATCCTTAATTCTTGTAAGACATTTTACGTAATTTCACAACGTAATGCGCACGTCCGTTCGGTTGCGCGAGCGACTAACAACTAGGATAGGAAGCGATTAGCGAGCCGCGGGCGGCGCGGCGGCTTAGTACCTCAAAGAGGTTGGCGGCGCGGCGGTATCCTTTGAGCTCGCTTTTGATCGAGCCGACGCAGATGTTACAAACATTTTTTTAATGTGTCTATTTTATAAGCTATCTTGACTATGAACAATAACTGACCAGTACTTGATTATTTTTAAATAAGATTTTCAGTTTTGGTACACCTATATGATTATGTATACGTACCTAAAAGGAACAACAGGGTTTTTGTTACATATTGTATATATTAAATTATTCAGGTGTAACAATGGCGCTGACATCTGGTGAAATAACAAGGCAGCATATATAGAGAAATTAAAGAGGGACTAGTAAAAGTTCAAACAATAATATATAAGAAAATAACACTTGGAGCTCGTAAAATCTAGAACAAGAAAAATATCCGAGGTGAGATAAAATATCAGAAAGGGAGAATCGAAGAAGACAAAACACAAAAAAAAATTGTTACTTATAATCATTCTTACAATGTGATTTAACATACTATATGTACATTGGTTGGAAGTTCTACTTATATTTTATAGACGACATTTTACATAATTTAAGTACAAAATAAAGAATAAAGAGTTTAAAATACTCAAAAGTACCTACTACGACTATTATAGTTTTACGGTAAGAAAGTACAATAATTCTTAACATTGTGATCAGTGCCCTTACTTTTCCTTTGAGTAATTGTCAAGGTTCCACTGACAAATTGTCCTCTCAAAAAATCCTCCAAAAAGTTTGGACAGATGGATGTATGGATGTATGAATGGATGTATGGATGTTTGTTACTCAATCACGCCCCAACGGCTGAACGGATCTGGCCGAAATTTGGCACAGATATAGATTATAGTCTGGAATAGCACATAGGCTACTTTTTATCCCGAAAAATTAAAGAGTTCTCGCGGGAACCACAAAACTTTGATCCACGCGTACGAAGTCGCGGGCATCGGCTAATATTGCATAAATGCTTATAATATTGACAATTTATCATTAATATAAGTTATTGTTATGTTATATTTAAATGTATATTTTTTATCGTAACTTGCAAAAACAAAAATAAAAAGCATTGTCTATTTCAGAAGTTATATAATAAATTATGACATAAATTTGCCTTTACGTTAGTCAAAAGAACTAAAATTATCAAATTTTGATAGTGTTTCTGTTATTTTATGTTTGCTGTCCTATTTTTGTGATTGGCATGATTGGTAAGACTAGTAAAACACTTCTGTGAATCTTATCTAAAGTTGTTTTTTTAAGTGCCTTTTGTGAGATAAAGTTTAGTTACTCAATGGAATAATTCTCCGTCACTTAATTTTAAAATGATTGTTTTTACTATAATTTAACATAATATTTGTAAACAGTGCTACTGCTCATAAAGATAAATAACTAAGAAACACAAATTTATCAATAAAATAACAAAACATGATGAAAAAAAAATATCGATTTTATTTCATGTACAATTTTACAAAAATACGCCCAATTCCCAAATTCACTTTGCTGGGGATTAAACCCGGTACATCCCACGTTAAGACAATAGTGCTCAGCACTGCGCGAGTCAATAGGGCATGCTCCCGATAATTCCTGGTACCAAAAATTCCCGGTACTTCTGAATAATTTTTAGTCCCGGTTCTCCACACCATAAAACCGGTACTTTTGATACTTTTGAGACTCGAAGTACATACATTCTGTCGATTCTTCTCTAATTAAGTGTGGATATTTCTGCATGTAACAATAATTTAATTCACTATACTGTATTTTATGCTCACAAATTCGAGGTATTAGTTTAAAACCCCCTATTTTTACTTTGGCTATAACGATTATTTTACTGCCACTTCGTACAGTTTCGTATGTTAGTCTTTCTGGTAAGTATTATTTACCAGCAGAGAAGAGCTTTTTTGAAGATCAATGAATTGATGGATCTGTCACTGGAATAAAATTTGTTCAGCCATAATAAATTACAGTAGATTATGCTATATTCTGTTAATTATATCGTTACTTTCATAAATTTCACATGAAGATTGACAGGAAAATATTGATAGACTGTAATATAAATTATACCTCATAAGCCCGAGGCTACTAAATTTTGATTTTTGACTCCACTGTCAATTATACCAATAGCAGAGGGAAAGAAAATATGGATATCCGTATCCATAATTCCCTAAGATGCTCAGGAGTTCTCCATACAATGTTATGTAAAAACCAAGACTGTGAACAGTCCAATCTTTATGTATGGATGTGAATCCTGGACAGTAACGCAGCAGTAACGAGACTCTTTATGGCTGATTGGAAACGTCTTTAGAAAATCCTAGGGTCCTCGATACTAGGATCCTCCATACGTACGGGGAGGACGGTGAATGGATACCAAAAATACTAAGAGGTACCATATCCAATATAATTGTAGAGACCAAATCAGCGTGCGGCAAAACCAAAAAATGGCACAGAATAGGAGAGAGTAACATCTTCACGAGATTCTCTTGGGAATACTGAGTATGGGTTGGAAAATATTGTTGATTTAGATTAACATTTGTAATTCTTTGAGGTGAGGTTACTACGTACGCCTGTCTATAAAAAAAGACCCGTAAAGGATCACTTTGTTGTCCGTGTGTCAAGGCTTGTTTCTCATAAACTGCTTGATGTAGTAAATTTATATTTGCACTGGCTTCTAATTGCTATAAAAGTAGTTACATATGAGCGTATCACGATAAAAAAAAATTCAACTTTTCAAAGTGTATTTTCATACAAGACGCAATCTCTGTAAAACCTATGAACTACAATAAAACTTTGAAATTTGTAACGAAGCGAGTTATGGTACAAGTACATGAAAAAATCATGAATTTACAGTCCTGTGTGAAATATTATGCGATAAATTTTTGTATAATGCCTAATGAATAGTAATATTCAGTATATTCCTGTGTGAATTTTGTAATATTTGGTCTATTTCATACTTTCTGTAATGTCTTAGCCGTGTTTTTGTGATAATTTAAGGTAGTATCGAAAGTATCGAAAGTCCCGGGAATTCCCGGTTCCTTGCCAATATCGGTCCAAAATTTCCCAGTACTCAAACACAGCACCGAATGCATGCCCTAGTAGTCAGGGAGAATTATAAGTACACAAAAACGGGAAATCACAAAAAAAACCAACGACGTATTTCCCGGAAATTTCTAACTCCCGGGTCCCAGAAACGAAACCCTAAGGGTATCTAATATCCAATCAATTAGTAATAAAACTTGCAATAGGCATTTATTTGAAGTATTTGAGACACTACTAGGTCCTTACTCAGCAAGCTTTCGATATAATAATATTATCTGGTCGGTCTGGTCCAATGAGAGCGGACGAGTAGGCAGTAGCAAGCTGAAGTGGCAATGCTTGATTTTCAGTTTTCCTTTCTGTCTTACCACTGTTTTGTTATTTTCCATTCATATCAAAAATTGCACTGGAGGCATACTACTATCGCTTTAATCCGTATTGTTTTAATATTGTTGACGTTCGTGTTTTTAGAATTATAATCCTTATTTTAGGACCTTCAAGGTACGTGACATAAAACTGACATTTTTAAGTAATACTGCTTTAAGCGATGGCAGTGAACCCTCTGACAGTAATTGGATGTTTGACAACTTACCTACTTCTTGGAAATATTAAAAGACGTCATTGTTACAACCAGAAGGATTTTTTTTTTTAAATAGTGAAGCGACGTGCCTTTTTATGCGATATTTCGCAACTCGTATGTCAATCTAGTAATTACTAGTACGATTTTAATTTTGAAAATAGTTTTCAAAATAATTACGAAGCTGCAACACAAGCTCACTTGATTGTCATTTAAGTAGCGTCATCTTTGGCGTTGGATGGTTTCTATGACCTGCCTTATTGATGTTGCCAAATAATAAAATATACATTTACAGCATTGTTTCACCAAAAATATTTATTTTAATACATAAAAAAGACATTTAGACGCCTGGGTATGTTTATAAAACAATACAAAAAGTTGTAATATCAATGTGTCAAATCGATTAAAACTTCTTCGTAAATGAAGTCGATTGTTGTCAAAAATCGAATGGATAGCGCATTACGGCATCATTATTTCGAGCTGTCAAAAGTTTGGTCAGAGAACACATATTCATACTTTATTTGATTATGTATTTTTAGTTATATAAAAGAAGATAGCTCACGAAAGTTGTAATATCCACGTCTTCTGTCAATTCATGTTGAATAAACATTAGTCTTATTCATGTTATGTTTGAAAACCATTTTAAAATATCGATTTAAACGCTGGAGCAAAGGAGCACAGATCCATCGTCTGTGAAGTTCTTTCGAACACTGGCGGAGGTGAAAATGAGCTAGCGCTTCTCGAAAAACCGGAATACAATGGAAAACAGAAAATATGTGTACATTTTAATAAATATTAATAAATCAATGGATGTCATTTTGAATTTGGAATTTAATGATATATTTTTCAAGTAAATTGAGGTTTTCAATTTGGAGATGTGTTGATTTGAAAACTGAAATAAGAGGTATGTTTGAATTTATTTTTTATGCAGCGAAGTTGTTTAAATCGTGTTTTGGGATAAAACAATATCTGAGTTAAGGTCTTGAAAACATCATATATTTTTTTCAATCTTCCATATGCCACCATTTAATGGATACACTGCTTTGGAGACCCCCCCCTGACCACACACAGCGCCTTAACTCTACATAAAATTAGAATAGAGTTATAGTGTAGGTTGGAGTTATACCTAGCACAGTTATAGAGCTTGCCTGGATCTTTGCTCGCTATTTTTAAATAATTTAATTTAAAGTTTTTTTTTAGAGCCTTTAAATAATAGCTCGTTTTTTAAAAAGTACACTGAAATAGGTATAGTACGCGCGCGATTTGAATGCAGTCGAGGACCGCGGTCTGAGGTGATACATACATAAGCCCTGCATTCAACTCGCGCGCGAACTATAGGTAAGCCCGCAAGAACAATTTCCGCGAGTCCTCGCTTTAACAAACTCTCGATAAGGGATTATACGCCATTATTATGCAAAGCTCTAAGGTTTCGGGAACGCAAGCTCTCGTCAATTAAGGTATCGCAGAAACTCATCTTCCATAGTACTCGGGCCGTAGTGCACCTATACGGCACAATGGTATAATGAGACATCGGACAAACGCCTAGATTGTGCTAAGCTAGATGAAATGTCTACACATAAGCCAGAGCCGCAGCTAGTGGCAGAGGAACTAGGCTCCGCGTAGGTGCAGATTCAAAAATTGGCTAATCAATATTTTAATTTTGCCTTTACATAGAAATAAAGCACAATTTTCTTCCATCATGAAATCAATGGTCTCTCAAATTTCTCTGAACGAATATTATTTATGCAGAGGCTTTTTGATTTTATATTAAGTAACAATGCAAAGGTACATACCTACCTGATATGAACTAATAAAAGCCATATTTTTAATTTTTAAAATGCAGTTTTAGTTGATATCGACGACATGGCAGACCCCTCAGAATAAAGTCCTATATCTCTAACTATAATATATATATATTTTTACCTCACCTAAATCTCTAATATATTTATGTATCTACCTATGTTATGAGAACTACTTCAGTAGTTGCCTTCTTACAAAATAGAACGTTTTTAGGTAGACTAGCAAAATCTGCCTTCCGATTGTGTAAGGAAAACGTAATCGTAATCGTAATCGTTTGTCAAACGGATAATCCGACCTGTTTAAGGAGTTCATAGATGCCTGCACGTCAAAAAGCATGTATGAACTCCTTTTAACAGTTCGAGTAATACGTTTTAAGCGGTCAAATGATTACGATTTGCTTACACAGTTGGGCCTCTGGAATGAATATTACATGAAATTGTTTTCGTGACATGGTCATGTTCTACACATTATTTTTGGGAGGTGTAAATTAGAAATTTTCTTTACTTTGGTCACATTGATCTGCCTCGTTGGTCTAGCGGTTAGCATAGTCGACTGCGGATCACGAGGTCCTGGGTTCGATTCCCGGTTGGGCTTAAAAATTGTTAGGTATTGGGTTTTTTAATTGAAATTCTTAGTGCCAGCCCGGAGTTAGAAGTTGGCGGTGTTTCAACCCCGTGCCTCGGAAAGCACGTTAAGCCGTCGGTCCCGGTTATTATCACTAACATGATAATAGTCGTTGAAGCCCGCCAACCCGCATTGGAGCAGCGTGATAGGTCTAAGCTCTAATTCCCTCTCTCCTATGAGAGTGGAGGCCTGTGCCCAGCAGTGGGATGTTAATAGGCCAGGGCCGTCTTAACCATACTGGACGCCGGGGTGCGAAAATCAGCCTGCGCCCCCCTTGCCAATAAAAAATAAACAAAATTTAATAATTTATTTTCTAATTTTAGGGTCCGTACCGCAAGAGGAAAAAAGGAACACTTATTAGGATCACTTCATTGTCCGTCTGTCAACCCCCTTCTTCTCGGGAACGCGTGGAGATATCAATTCGAAACTAATATCAAATACTTAGATGTACGGTCCCTTGAAGCTGTAAAAAAGACAAGCTTCATATGTCAACGCAATCAAAAGATACGGCCGTTTAGATATGCCGCATATTATTTTGACATTCTCCAGTAAACTAAAGCCTATGGGGTTTAATCGTTTTCAAAAAAAGGAGGAGGTTCTGAATAATATGATTTTTGCTGTATGTAAATCGATTTTTCCGAGATTTCAAGACCGAATTGCGTGATTTTTTTAATTTGTAGAGAATGTTTGCGAGACAGTCCCATAAAAATTTCTGGCTCTCTTTAATCTCTTTTTATTTATTTTTTTAATCCTGAAGCTGCTGGGGTGCAACTACCTACTATCTTTTTTGACTAGATCGATCATTTTGACCACCTCTGATTTTTGCAAAGTTTGATAAAATGTTGCCCCTTGCGCAATGCGCCCCCTAGGTCCCAGCGCCCGGGTGCCACGCACCCCTTGCACCCCTGGTAAAGACGGCCCTGTAATAGGCTGTAGTGGTGGTGGTGGGCCACATTGATGTAGAATTTTATGCTTGCTCATATATATGAATCCTAGCTACGTCACTGACATGAAACCTAATGGTAGGTACTTAATGGCTTTGATTGGACGATCGGCTGCCAGGGTTGGGAAAGCGGCTATTTCTGCACTTTATGGTCTCTACCGCCATTTTTAGTATGAATTGCCAATTTAGTCTTTAATTGTACGTTTGGAAATGAATGAATATTTTCTATTGAGGGAAATGAAAGTAATGGGATATACTTGCTTATATTTATATTCTTAATGTGTTTTACGTTTTGTTTTGATTGGTTGTTTTAGCTACGCATAAAAGTTTTCTTTATGACCGATAAATAAAGCTGTGTCACCACGCAGATTTTTAACTTAAAGCTTACCTAGCAACCTAGTAACTTATAGCTCAAAGTTGAAGCTAAATGAAACGTAAAGCCGATGGACACAAAATCAAGGTAATGCCCAGTCAAAGTTCTTCTACTATATTTACGCTGAGCTTATTAGCGGGGATCGACCGCCAAATAAAAACCAACTGCGCGCGGCGTTGCGATGGACGTATAAGCTTTGGTCGGCTAACGCTTCGGTGGTAGATAGCCAAGAGGCCAAGCAGTTTGGAATAATATAGAGCTGGAAATAATGAGTTTCTTATTAGAATTCGCTTTACTTACCTAAGATTTATTTACCAACTAGCTGATGCCCGCGACTCCGTCCGCGTGGATTAAGGTTTTTTAATTCCCGCGGGAACTCCTTAATTTTCCGGGATGAAAAGTAGTAATGTGCTATTCCAGACTATAATCTATCTCTGTGCCAAATTTTATCCAAATCTGTTCTGCCCTTGGAGCGTGATTGAGTAACAAACATCCATCCGTACATCCATAGATACATCCAAACTTTCGCATTTTTAATATTAGTATAAGATGAATTTACTTTGCCTGCGTCGATTTGGATGTAAAAATGCCGGGGGATTTGATTTTCCAGAATAAAAAATAGCCCATGTAATTATTCAGATCCTCATTTGTCTCGGCCAAAATCACGTCGACACGTTTGTTGCTCTATTGCGGCGTGATTGAAAGACAAAAAATACACCAAACTTTCTCATTTGCAATATTAGTACATACCTACTTAATTTAGTATGGGTTTAATTCGTTTATTGTAAACCAGATTTGAAGCATTAGTTCTTCTCCTTCTTCTTCTTCTTCTTGCCCTTTTCCCACGCTCTGTGGGGTCTGCACAACATGTTCTTGCCCTTTTCCCACGCTATGTGGAGTCTGCACAACATGTTCTTACCCTTTTGCCACGCTATGTGGGGTCGGCACAACATGTTTTCTACTTCTGCTCACTTCTGTTATCCGTCAACCTATTATTCACCCCTTTTATACGCATGTTCTCTTTCACACAATCCATCCATCTTTTCTTTGGTCATTAGTTATCATCTGTTTATTAGCTAGTAGATAAGTACTAGATAACCGTCGTCGGCGTTAATATGAGTCGTTTTACGTTCAGTTCGTGGCAATTTCCTCCAAGAGCCCTTTAATTATGCCTCATTAGCAATTTCCCACTGCATCAGAAACTAGTTAGTACGTGCGAGGTGCTGCAATGAACAATTTTATCACCTATGTTCAATTAATTGCATAATACCTAGAATCTACATTCGGATTTCTCTCAAGCAACGTTTATCTATTTATACTTAAGGCGCTGTGAGCTCACGATATGAAAAACACAGGCGCGCGGGGGTGAAATCGAGCAAGCGCATGTCGCAAAAAATGCATGAAATAATTTGTAAAAATATAATATTTACTTTTCAATACAAATGAATCCGACAATGTGTTTGATGTAGAAAAATGAATTTTATCTTATATTTCTAGAGCAAATTATTTGTTTCAATACGGAGAAAAATTGCTTTAAAAGGAAAATTAAGAGGTATGTTTAAAATAAATTTCAATGGAAAAATTTTTTTTTTAAATTTTGTTTTGAGATGCGTCAATGGCTGCTCAAAGGGCTTGAAAACAGCACATTATTTTTTCACCTTTTACGCTACATAGGGCCTTAAAACTAGGTGATACACCCCCCCCCCCCCGTCTTCGTCGCTTCGTGGATGTAGGTTAAAACTAAAAAACCTACTTAAATCCGTCATTATCTCGTGGATTATCAATCATCAGCCTATCTGCGTCCATTGTTTGACTAGGTATAAAAATTTTCGATAGAGCTCCGTAATTAGTCCTACGTATTCCTTATCCACCCACTTCCTGCCACCCAGACATCAGTCGTCATCAGTATCATCAGTGATGGTCGTCAGTCCAGCGGGTTGGAAGTCATCCCACACTGCGCTTGCCGTTACGCGATCTTCATCGTAAAATGCAGTGTTGGCAGACTGCCCCATAACTGGACAGATGACATACCTACCCAATAACATAAAGCAAGCAGGGAGCAGCTGGATCTAGACTGTTGACGACCTCCGTGGCGCAGTGTGTAGCGCTGTTGCCTTAACGTGCGGAGGTCCCGGGTTCGATCCCCGGCAGGGTCAATTTGGGAATTTATAATTTCTGCATTTTCCCTGGTCTGGCCTGGTGGGAGGCTTCGGCCGTGGCTAGTTACCACCCTACCGGCAAAGACGTGCCGCCAAGCGATTTAGCGTTCCGGTACGATGCCGTGTAGAAACCGAAGGGGTATGGGTTTAATATAACTGCCATGCCCCTAACAGGTTAGCCCGCTACCATCTTGGACTCTGGTTTCTCCGCTGTGTGTGTGACGCTGTGTGTGTGAAAAAAGTGCGAGACGTGCGCGTGAAAGAACTTTTAAGAGACCTATTTTGACGACTCTTGACTCAATCGTTTGACGATGACGACGCCGAAGAATAACTAGAATTATATTATCATCAGCTCTTTACATCTCTATAAAACAATATTAGCCACGCACATTTGTAGCGGTGTCTGTAAGCAATCACGTTTTCCGGTGAGAATCAATTGCCCTGGGGTGCGCCTGCGCAGCGAAAGTGAATAACATCGTGATTGTCATTGTAACACCATTCCTATGAGTGGCTATAAAACTGAACAGGAGTTATTTTTGTACGCCGACCATCCGTCGAGGGAAGAGACGATAAGGAGAAAAAAATAGCTTCTTTTATCGCCTTCTGGTGGTTTCGAAAATCCTAAAAATAATACTTGCATTCGCTTAATTCTTGGTTTTAACTATAGCGAATTAGATATTATGTTCTTGAATCTGCCGTTCGTGGCAAATGTAAACGTTATTATGAATATCCCACGTTTTTGAAAAATATACTGCAATATAACGATTAGATTTATGGAAACTACACATGAACACATGAAACTTCTTTGCGTTAAGTTGTTATGGCTCTTTAACTTCAGGGCAGATCATCCGGAAAGTATAAGTCGGGATTGGTAAGTATTATAATTTTAAATTCCCCTTTGAAACTTCAATTTATTAGATCACAACATAGTTGGTAAAAATCAATTTGGTTTTTAAATCACATCGTTTAGGCCTGTACCGATTTAACACGTCCAATTTACAATTCTTATCGTTAAGGCGCAGACCTGGAACCTAGTAAAGGAATGCTCGCTAGTTGCTTAGCCCTTCCCTCCCGTGTTCTCACGAGTCGCAGCTTGTTCGGCTGTCTCCAAACGACACGGATTTTAATCGCAACACCGTCATTGCTGATTTATCTGCCGATGTGCGCCTTGCTTAGATTTTCCCGTTGGTTATGAACCTCTGGTACAGTGGAGAGTTTACCCACTTACCTAGTGGATGTATATGCTGTGATACGACTTAATAAATGGCCATTTAATTTTACTGTTATTGTGCTTATGACCTTTTGTGGAAATTGCTTTCATAACTTATGATTGGAGACGTGGTTCGAGCGTGATCTTTAGTTCCTTTAACGGCCAAAATACTGAAACGTTTGTTGAAACATCTATATATATAAAAATGAAACCCGTTTTCCTTGGTCACGGCATCACGCGTGAATGGCTGGACCGATTTCACTAATTCTTTTTTTGTTGTATTTGTTATTATTAGGAGAAGGTTCTTACGGAAAAAATATTAAGAAAATCTCTCAGAAATATTGAAAAATATACATTTAATTTTGCATACTAAGGCGGTACGAAGTTCGCCGGGTCAGCTAGTATATTATAATTGCGTTCCAATGTTATAAAAGAAAGAAAATCAATACTATCTCCTAGAAATTTGGGGAAATGGGTATTATTGGATTTTAACGTTTCATATTCCACTGTCCTGATAGAAGATGTCTCAGTCTTGTCCTTGATAAAAACAATGTTGCTTAGATACAATTACTTACTTAGGTAATACAGCAATAATGAATTTTCAGGCAGTTTCCAAGAAGTCCTAGATATTGTGGAACTAGTTAATACTGCATTGTAGCCGTTCGACGGTCGGTTCTCACGTGCCGTTTCCAGAGTCGCGGGCGCAGCCACGCCTCTACACGTGTCCGGCTGTCAGTTGGTTTAACCATTGCACTTGAAGTGACAATATTGCTATGCTATCATTATATTTTAATGGTTAATTAAGGTATTTCTTGATTTGGTATATTACTTAGTAGTTATTTGCCTTTGACCTGTTTCAAGATGTTTTAATATTATGTTTTTTTTATCCTGTACAAGCCTGTGATTGCAATCTCAATGGATCTTAAGTCTAAGATGGTAGCGGGGTAACCTGTTAAGGGCATGACAGTTATATTAAACCATATCCCTTATCGGTTAGATTTTTACAGTTTCTTAAAGTTTTATCATAACCTATGTAGTTACCACGTTACCACTTGACTTGACAGAAGAGTTTCTAACGAGGATCTAACTGTTCAAGATCATTTAATAAATTATTTTCAAAAGCAATACTATGCTTCCACCACTACAGCCTATTAACGTCCCACTGCTGGGCACAGACCTCCACTCTCATATGAAAGAGGGAATTAGAGCTTAGACCCACCACGCTGCTCCAGTGCGGGTTGGCGGGCTTTAACGACTATTATCATGTTAGTGATACTAACCGGGACCTACGGCTTAACGTGCTCCGCTAACCGCCAACTCCGGGCTGGCACTGAGAATTTCTGAATTGAAAAACCCAATACCAATTTTTTGCCCGACCGGGAATCGAACCCAGGACCTCGTGATCCGCAGTCGACTATGCTAACCGCTAGACCAACGAGGCAGATATACTATGCTTCACTATTAGATATTTAATTCCTGGATTTCGTGACATTTCCGTTGACATTTTCTTCTGAACAGCACATTTCGTATATCCCTGCGATCAAGATGTTTGGTTCCCCATTGCACGTTGTTAAAGGCCCGCGGGTGTTTTCCTTAATCCATCAAATTACAAGCCGGTCATCATCTTAATATCCCCCGCCCCCCAGCCTTTCAATAACCAGTACCGCATTGATAGAGCGTAATTATAGTACCGCGTGCGCTTGCTTCGAGCGAATTTGTACGGTAATACGGTGTCGAGTTGGTATTGTGGGATTGCTTTGATGTCTTCGATATGGGATTGTGTTTGCGTTTCTTTTTTATCTCTTTTTGTTTTTCCTTTGGACTGCATGACTGACTCCTTGGACGTTTGGCTAGTTCATTCAACAACTGGTCATGTACTGGAACACTCATGAGGTTATGGGCTCTGGCCTCTGGGTCGGGCAAAAAAAGGTATAGTGTTTTTTAACAAGACATTCTCAGTAGCAGTCTAGAATTGAATAGAAAATTCGATGGTGCTGCGCCTGATATACCTAGCTATCTCCGGTCGTACCGAATTGCATTCCATCGGACTATGAGAGTGAGGGAATGGAGCTTGTCTTGGAAATGCTATCTCACTATAATGTTATCTTACGCGTAGTTGGGTTGATTCCGTTAAGGCTAGCTGTCTTGGCAGAAATTTGTTCAGGTTACTTTTGGTAAGTACCTACTTAACCTACTACCTACCATCAAGACAAGAGTGAATAGGCATCTTCTATAAGGCAATCGCGTTCCAACATACACTATCATTGCTGTCCATTAACCATGATTGGTGCCAAGCGCAAGACTATCTTGTACTAAAAATAAAAATGTTGAAAAATGAATCTTATATAATATGTCACCGCAAAATTGCAAAAACGGCTAGATTGTAACGAAATTATAAACTGTCGACAGATTGTGAACCGTTCAATGTTCTGAGTGTCAATTTTTGAAATATCATTGTATTTACGTTTTCTTGCCTCTTTCTTGTAGGTACGTTAGGTTAGGTTAGGGTTCGACATAAATAATTAGGTAGTTACTACACTTAGGTATTATCGGGTTAATATACCTAACAGATTACAATCTACCGGAAAATAATGCGTTAAATTGTAATCTGTCGACAGTTTACAATTTCGCTAGTTAGATTACAATCTAACGGTTTTTGCAATCTTACGGTGACATAATATACATCAAAATGTATTTTCCGTAAATATTACAATCCAGCGCGATGTTTTGATGCAATTCAACAGAAGCATGCATACAGGTGCATTTTAATGACTCAAACATTTACATACAAAGTTACTTTTGAGGATTTCAATGCAAATGTGAATTATGTAAATCGATTCGATATCCTTCTATTGACTTCTAAATAAATATAACGTCTCTGAGGGAGGAAACGTGTCGTTAACATTGTGAAATATAGGATCTGGGGCTTTTTAATTGCATTTTTTACAGTTTTTCTAATTATTGGTTACTTTATTTTTTTTAATGAGTAATTTTGGTCAGAAGTCAAATCAAATCAAATCAAATGTTTTTTTATTCAATTAAACTTTTACAAGTACTTTTGAATCGTCAAGTGGATCTACCACTGGTTCGGAATGCCATTCCTACCGAGAAGAACCAGCAAGAAACTCGGTGGTTGTGTGGAACCAGGAAGTGCTTTCTAAAGTTAATGTTAACCATTCAGTTTATAATTAATATTGGTAGTCTTTAAAAATCTGCTGAATCAGAATCAGATCAGAATCTCTAACTTATCTGCTGAGGTCAAAACAAAAAAAGACTAGGTACAAAACAACTCAGTCGAATCGGATCGGATCGTACTCGGATTACAAATTTTTAGGTTTACGTTGTTAGGTATCAGGAGCTTTAAAGATAGAACTACCCTCATTTCTGTCGGTTCAAAGTTCGAATAACATCGTTCTCGCGACATATCACCCGGCCACTTAGTTATCGCCCAGAGCACAACAAATCGTCTGGCTCTGGGTAAATGTCCTATGAAATTGCATCGTGAGTCCCGCTCGGACCATAAACAATGCGAAACGCGACGCGTTTATGATCCAATAATAGCGTTAAGACAATATTATCAGCCCCGGTCACTGATATAGCCGGGGTGAATAGATCTTTCGTGGGAGAATGCTATCAAAGGTGGAATTTCGGACTAAATGCTTACTGATAGTGTGTATTATAAGTAGGTAAGAATTACAAAAATATTCCAGAACTTTCTGAGAAGAATTTGATGAGCATTGATAGATATCATTGTCTAGTTATAGTCATACAAACTGCAAGTTGCGAGGCTCCATGTTTAGCTGTAGGTATAAACAAGCTAAAATGGTTTACATTGTTGCGGTTAAAAGTAATTAATCCTTATTAACTACCAAAGTCAAACCAAAAGTCATTTATTAAATAAGTGTTTGTAAAAAAATATTTTAAGGGTGGATCCCTAACTTCCTAGCACTGTACACTTTTTGAACAGCTGCTAACAAAAGCTAACTTGTGGCTTATTCTGATGTAATCTCTAAACTATATAGACAGAATTAAATCGAATGCTGTTCTTTTTCGCTGATAGCCTTATATAAGAAACAGCAAAAGGTATAATTAAGTAGACAACCAGTCTGCCATTGTAATTTTTTATTATGCCTAAAAAACATCCGTATATCAGTTAAGAAAGTCAGAAGTCGACAAATGAACTTGACCAAGATAAACCGCCAGAGGCTCTATCACAAACCGTATACCGTTCGCACCCGAAGGCACAGCTCTTACAATTTTGAAAACGAGACAATAATACCTGCTATTTAGAACAATACTTCAGACATTCGTACTTTCAATTGCCTTGAGGACAACACAAGAGAGTAATTTGACACGATTTGGAGCTTCCAAAAAAGTAAGTACATTACTTCTGACGACGGTTTCTATTTTTTTAACCGACTTCAAAAAAAGGAGGAGGTTCTCAATTCGACTGTATGCTTTTTTTTTTTTGTTTTTTTTTGTATGTTTGTTACGCGATTTCTCCGCCAATTATGAACCGATTTTGATAATTCTTTTTTTGTTTGGTAGATCATACTTCAGAGGTGGTCCCATTTTAATTTGGTGAAGATCTGATGAATATCTCCAGAGATGGAGAACGGAACTCCTCAATGGATAAGAGTAAATTGCTCGCGATCAGCGTGATAGTTTTGTAAACAGTAGGTATGTTTTAACCATGCATAGCATATCTTTTTTTTTTAGGGTTCCGTACCAAAATGGTAAAAATGGAACCCTTAAGGTGCGACTTTCTCCGTCCGTCTGTCACAGTCGATTATTTCAGTAACTATTAAACTATTAAATTTGGAATAGTTGTATATAATAGTGGCCCAATATCATGGAAATCAAAAAAATTTAAAATTATTTTTAGTTTAATTAAAAAAGTGGGGAAAATCAGGGGTTTGAAATTTCAAAGTAGGATAACTATACCAAGTGGGGTATCATATGAAAGGACTTTGTACTCGACTTGTCTAAGTTAGACAAGTCGACGAGTAACGATTAAACGACGTTATTCTTAATAATAAACGCTAATAAACGCTAAGTTTTTACTAGCGTTCTGGCTACACCCTGTATTTTAAAACAGTGGGGCCACTAAAAATTGTGAAATAAAAAATTTTCAAAAAAAAATAAAAACCGAAAACCACAAACACTAAAAACTAAAAAAATATTTAATTTATTATGTATACCAGAGTTAATGTAGTTCTATAATAACATTTTTTGGAGTCGGTACCAATCAGCCGCATGAACCGTCTACCTACTCTTCATTATTGTTGACGTGACTCCACATTGGCACCGACTCCAAAAAATGTTATTATAGAACTACATTAACTCTTGTATCATACTAATATTATAAATGCGAAAGTCAGTTTGTTTGTTGGTTTGTTGGTTTGTTGGTTTGTTGGTTTGTCCTTCAATCACACTGCAATGGAGCAACGGATCGACGTGATTTTTGGCATGGGTATAGTTGAGGACCTGGAGAGTGACATAGGCTACTTTTTATCCCGGAAAATTGAGGAGTTCCCGCGGGAATCCAAAAAACTTATTCCACTCGGACGAAGTCGCGGGCATCAGCTAGTACATAATAAATTAAATATTTTTTTAGTTTTTAGTGTTTGTGGTTTTTGAAGTCGGTTTTTATTTTTTTTTGAAAATTTTTTTACTACTCTAAAATCTCTGCAAACTCGTACACGCAATAAGATTTTTGAAGTGAAAACTTCTTTAGCCGCGTTGAGCACTTTTTGTGTATTCGCGTCACTGACATGTTTTTATTTTAATTAATTGTTTTGTTAATTTATATTTTTATTTTTATTAATTTTAAATAATTTAAAAAAAAACTTTTTCACTTCTATCGGCAGTCCCTATGACTGCCAATTTTTTTTTGGGTAACTTAACGTTATGGCAACGTAGTCGTATCCATACTAAATTATTTTCCTCTTGGTGTTGTATTGGCGATGATTCGCTAGTCGTGTTCATTGTCTACACGTCTTGATGACCATCCACTATCACTTGAAGATATTATGTAGGTATACGGGTTGATAGTAATACCACAGAATAGGTAATAGTAGTAAGTAATACGCAGATTCCTATTTCTGTGGGTTGAAGGACGTGTCACGCGAGCATATTATGCCCCTTGCTTTGAATGGTAAGCGAAAGTTACATACTGAACCAATACCGAATTGAAGAAAAATATCCTTTCAGCTTGGAAGGGCATTTTTTCGAAACCTGCTGAAGATCGCGATTCACCAACCTTTGAGCGATTTCTCGTTGTTTACTCTGTTCCATTAGCGTATTAAAAACTTTATCGTTCTAACTTTATGCGATTAAAATTACAATTTATGGGAAGATTCCTTAAGTATCGTTACAGTGTCCTTAATAGTCTCAGTAGATAAACATCCCAGACATTAGCATTCAGATATTCAGTTACACGGGCATTAGTATAAAACTATAATTCCCTGGCACCACCGCGCTCGTATATTCGCCACCGGGTATCTTATTACTGAATATCTTCTGCAATACTGCCACTATTTATTAGATTGAGTCGTGAGACCGTGCGCGGTAGCCGGGATAAAATAAATAAATACGAATATTCTAGTGCCCATTCGGTGATTCTCAAACTTTTTTCCCAACCCAATTACGCTAATATCTCGACAAATTTTGTTCTTCCAATACGTGGTATAGTTCAGTGTCTAGCAGAGTTCTGTCAAGATAATTTAATTATATCAGGACAAAAAATTGACGTTTGAAAGTTTGAAAAAATTCCGAAATGTTCATATTAACTGATTCACGGTCACGTTAGGCATTCTCTTTGTGTTGTATTTCTTTATTGCGCCGGTTTCATAGAAACCCAAGTGGATTTTGACTTCTGACAATACTTCGAGCTGTCATTCGTGCTTGACCAGCCCCATTAACGCATACCTCTTGACTCGCATCTTTCTTACATTATTTCCTTCCTTTACTAGCTTTGCCAATGTCTTTTCGGTATTTTCAGGCTTCGTCCAGCCAAATATATCCAGGACAATCAATAGGTATTCATTTTCATATCAGACGACATGTTTATTGTATGTCCTTCACAAATAAAGATAATCTCCCATCCTTTATCATCTCCCATCCTTTATAGCCTTGAAGTGACCTGTTTTCAACTGCTTGTAATCAGAAATTGTTATATTTCTCATATTTAGGCTTTAAACTATAAGTGTCCTACTGTTACTCATACTTAATTCTTTTGAATCGTTCATAGCCCAGTGGCGTGCACACTGCACAGGTTTTGGAGCTAGGGTAGGCATTAGTTAGTCACAATACCTATTTACTAGCGGTTTTGATGAAATATGAGCATTGACCTATTTTCATTTGGGTAAGCAGTGCTTTTATGCCTCTATGAAATGCACGCCACTGTCATAGCCCAATGATGGACCGAGAGCTACAGTTTGGCAAACACTGTTCTAGCACTAAGCCAAATAGTAACGGTGTTTGCTTACGGAAAGGCTGAATGCAGGTTGCATTTGCAAATGATTGCCTTGTATTGGTATCAGAAGAATTTTCTTTAATCTTTCCTGTGTGAAAAATACCTAGATTTCAATTAAGGTTTTAATCAAACGGCATGCACTTAACACTTCATCAATCTTCTAATAAAACCCTTGATGCAGAATTAGAAATTATAAATTCCCAAATTGACCCTGCTCGAGACCTCCGCACGTTGAAACAACAGCGCTTAACACTGCGCCCACGGAGATCTAAACTCACTGTTTCACTGTTTAGATATCTAAAGTTACACTACGTTCTTTAGCAAGAGATTAGTAAATGTATTAAGAATATTATTATCCGTTTGAAATCGGAGGCTCAATATAGGTAGGCCCAGGAAATCACATTTGATCGTACACCACATCATCAATAACAGTTTATTGGCGATACGTTCACGTTTGATTAAATTGCAACGCACCCGGTCCCGGCGCGTATTATCATAAGTGATACTCGGTTTATTGCTCTATTGCGCAATCTTCGTTCAAACTTTATAGTTGTCGATACTGAGCTTATTATTTCGAAGCTATACGAATAATAATAAAAACGAGTTTGCTTTTATTTGGACCACACGACTGAAGTAAAACTTAGTAACTGGCTATGAGAGAAAGAGAGAAAGAAAATGTGTGCTCGCACCTCTCTCTCTTGCCTCTACAGTAATATACGACACGTAACTCTCTCTCTATCTTCACTAACTTATATCTCCCTCTCAACTTCCGTTCGCCTTGCCCGATCACGCTTTTCGTAACGCCCTCGTCACACATTCACCAGCTTGTTCCCCAAGTCAAGCGTGCGTAAGTTTTACTTCAATAAGCTTCGAATGTGCAACAAAAGTGTAGAGGTCTTGGATAAAATAAACACGGAATAGGAAACGTAAGAAAAATTTATGAAATCATGTTCGACTATAACTATTGCGGGGCGAGGGGAGAGTGCCTTGCAACGACCTCAATTTACATAGACGGGTCCTGTCAAACAAAGAATGTGAACTTATTTTACTAACGCCATCTAGTCTGAAAAGCGGGACAGCGCTATGGTGGGGGACAAAGACTTATTACAGGTGAAAGGCACGCCCTACAAGGGCCCATCAGGGTCCAAAGTTGACCTCAGAACTCAAAATTTTCTGAAAGGCTGAGCCTGAAACTTGATCAATTATTTGAATTATATCCTGTACTTGAACAACAAATACTAAAATTAGATAAATATTATAAGGAAACGAAATTATTTAATTTTTAATGAGCTTCAGTATTTTTAACAGAACTTCACAATGATGTCAATAGATGTCGCCGCGAGGTCTCAGTTCGGGGCGAACCACTAGTGGGTAACTAAGCCCTGTCCACCCCTTATATCGTTCAACCACTTGTGTTTTGACGACGAGCTTTCTTGACTGCAATACTTCCTTCCAAGTTCCCTTGTCTTGGGAATTGTACCATATTCGTTTATTAGTTGGTTCGATCTTTATTATTAGACCAAGATCGAACTTTGTCAATTAAACTGATCAATAGATTAGCCTACCCAACCTAAAGACAGCAAGCCTCTGCTATATTGCACTAGCTTGATGCCTAACTCTTTCATTTTCCGGAATAAAAAGTAGCCTATATGTGTTATCCCAGACTATAATTTATCTCTGTGCCCTTCATCCAGATCCGTTCAACCGTTCTGGCATGATTGAGTAATAAACATCCATCCATCCATCCAAACTTTCGCATTATGATATTAGTATAGATTTGCTGCCATACACAGCTTATGGAATACTTTATGGTCCTAACAAATACTGTTTCTTTATGCCAAGTTTATGCGCAATGCATTCATGTTTCATAATTTGTGTTTATCACTCTATAGCAGTTAGTATTTCGTAATCGATAAATAATTTAATGTCAGTGTTGATAAAATTGCTTCCTATATCTAGAGGTAACCAATTTATTAGTTCTAGCTTCTGGTTTCTTCATAGATACGTGTCTATTTTATATTATATCTTACTTAATATATTTTCGATATTAAATGCGAGCGAAAGTTTCTGGATAGTTATTTCCATAAATGTAAGATTTTAGCTATTTTTTTGTCATTATAATATAGAAGATTCAAACCTTAATTTTTTTTAATCTGATTTGTTGGCCAAATTTATGGTATAAATATTTCAGAGATAAAGCCAACACGGATCAATTCACTTTTAGCTTCTATCGCATTTTCGCATAATGGAAAATGAACTACTGAGTTAATTATGTAGGTACTTGCCGCCTTCTTCTTCGTAGAATCTTATACTACTATTATAATATATACATATATCTACATATCATCACCATCGTCATTTGAAGTTTCAACTCATTGCCGGCTCACTATTTATGGAGCACGATTCTCTTATGCTCAGATCTATAGAGTGTACTTTGACTTTGCTCAGACTTTACTTAGAGTTAAAACGAGATGGACTTATGTGTGTAACATAATTCAGTCACGTTTTAACCATGTCTAAAGTCTGAGCTAAGTCGAAGTTCACTCTATAGATCTCACACTTAGAAAGCTTTGACCAACTGCGGATTGGCAGACTAGTTATACACAACTTTGAGAACGTTATGAGGAACTTTCAGGCATGCAGGTTTCTTCAAGATATTTTCCATCACCATTAAAGAGAGAGATATTAAATCTATACTAATACTAATATTATAAATGTGAAAGTTTGGATGGATGGATGGATGGATGGATGTTTGTTACTCAATCACGCCAGAACAGCTGAACGGATCTGGATGAAATTTGGCATAGATATAGATTATAGTCTGGAGTAACACATAGGCTACTTTTTATCCCGGAAAATAAAAGAGTTCCCGCGGGAAGCAAGAAAACCTCAATTCACGCAGACGATGTCGCGGGCATCAGATAGATACAGAGAGATAACTCAGAAAAGTTAAAAGTGCGCTACCGAACATCGAAAGGAGTATAAGAGGAGATCTAATGTTACAACCACTAGGCTATCATAGCTTTTAGCATTAGCCTACATTAAAGATACCTACTTTAGTTTAAACGAACCGTTATGCAAACTACAATAACAACTTGATAACATAATAAATGCATAAGAAGAAATTTTCATTAACAACTTAAACGCAGCGTGCAATAGTGCAAGTGTAAAGGTTTATGGATGTTAATAATAGTTTTAATGCACCAGTGTCATTGTTCGTGTAGCATTAGCATAATGATTAGTTCTAAATTGCTTCCTCTTCAAGCGTCGCTGTTATAAATTGTTTAATTATTCTGATGAGATGGTATTTTATCCCCTATCTGTATAAACATTTGATGTATCAAATTATTTTCATACACATGCCGAATAAAAATCTTACAATATAGGCGAGGAGTGAGGACCGGGTGTTTTGTAGGGTTCCGTACCTCAAAAGGAAAAAACGGAACCCTTATAGGATCAATTTTGTTGTCCGTCTGTCTGTCTGTCAAGACCCTTCTCAGGAACGCATGGTGGTGTCAAGATGAAATTCATATCAAATACTCAGGTCTACTGTCCCTTGGAGCTGTGAAAAAATCGAACTTCTAAGCCAACGCAATCAAAAGATACAGCCGTTTATGCTGCAAATTTTCAACACTCGCAAGTGAATCAAAACCTACAGGGTACTTCCCGTGAACTCGGAATTTTGAAACTTGATACGTAAATTGCGAAAAGCATACATTTTTAGTTACATCATATAACAAAAATATTTTTAATAATTGTAAACTTACTAATGTTATGGATTTCATTTACCTAATGAAAGGCTAATTGAAATCCATAACATTAGAAGGGTCTTGCTCTTGACAGACAGACGGACGGACAACTAAGTGATCCTATAAGGGTTCCGTTTCTTCCTTTTGAGGCACGGAATCCTAAAAACGCACAACAGCGTTGCGTTCTTTCAGCTGTGGACGTTCGCAGCTCGCAGGATGATTAAGATGATAATATTGTTACAGTATCTAGTGACTATAGTAGTGTTATTATCTCGCTGCAGACTCGGCCGAAATAAACGTGTTTTTATTTCTATCACCCATTTAAAAAGATACCAAAAAAACAACTATCGATATCACTCATCAACTGCAGTAATGCACAGGGGCCTTGCCATAGGGCCCGTGAGTGGGAAAGAGAGCGAAACACTCGAATGATTTATGGCCGAGTCTGCAGCGAGATAATAACACTACTATTAAGTAGGTAGCTTATTTAGCTGCTAGGCCTGGTGGTGCTAAACCCCGTGCCTCGCAGAGCATATTAAGCAATTGGTTTTACGGCGTGATTCTTAAAAAGCTTAGACCCTCGTAGATGATTTCGCGTACTCATACCTAACTTAAATTTTAACTTCGCTATTTTAAGTAACGTCTCCTTTATGGGCAAAGGAGGTACTACTGCTATACTTATTATAAGATTATTATAAGATTGTTATAAGACCTGTTAGTTTTTTTTTATCCACTACAAGCTAGCCCTTGACTGCGATCTCACCTCATGGTGATGATGCAGTCTAAGATGGTAGCGGGCTAACCTGTTAGGGGCATGGCAGTTATATTAAACCCCTTCGGTTTCTACACGGCATTGTACCGGAACGCTAAATCGCTTGGCGGCACGTCCTTGCCGGTAAGGTGGTAACTAGCCGCGGCCGAAGCCTCCCACCAGGCAGATGTCTTGTGCAGACAATATTATAACAACGAGTTGCACGAGATTTATTATCTTTTGTTTGTTACAGATTTGAACCTATCCTAGTTCATCCACACGATGCTATTACAAGTAAGTGAAATTAATTTAATATCAACAAGAGAACCATTTAAATCAACTATAAAAATTGACCCTGCCGTGAATCGAATCTGAGACCAACCACAAATTGTAAAGCTCCAGTACACGCCACTGTACATGAAGGTGGTCAAATGAACTATGAAGGGTATGTGGTTATTATAATGGTGTGTGAAATTACAGTCGGTCGTTTGTCAAGGAGGCAAGAACCGCCGGCCAGTGGAACAGTGATTAATTTGATTAAGCCGCTCTTAAACAAATGTGAGGGAGCTCGTTGCTCGCCCTTTATTAGGTGCTACATTGAAAATAATCAATTTATGGACTTACATAATGACCATACCGTTACACGCTTTAGTTGCCTTTATAACGTAGAAGTGAGTTTTGTCTGGGGATGCATGGGGTTTGATACCGGAGATAGGGTAATGAGTAATGACCAAGGACCTCAATTTACATAGACGGGCCCTGTTAAACAAAGAATGTGGACCTATTTTACTAACGCCATCTGGTCTGAAAAGCGGGACAGCGCTATGGTGGGGACAAGGACCGGGCTCTAAAAGTTGGACGCCCAATTATTTTCTATCAAAGAACACATCTAGTACCACATATATATCGATAGAAATGACTGATGATTTTAAGGAATAAATGTACCTATGGAATTGCAAGTAATAAAGAAATTGAAATTGAAGAGAATTTTGTAAGACGAACCATGCAACGCACATCGCTTTTCACTGTTCTGCACTCAAATCTCAACAAATGCCTCAAATATTTCTATTGGCCAACAGACATCAAGCTGATTCGCTATTCTGTGTTTGGAACCATAAGTTTGGCAACTCTTGTCTCACCTTTTGGACCGCCTATTTACAGCGGCTTCCTGCAACTTTTTCAATTTCGTCCTCCTAGTGAAAAACGACGTTACTGCCCTTTTCGGTGCGAGTTGTCCATTCTATCAGTTGTATCCCAATCTATCAGCTCTATCTATCAGCTCTTCGAACTATGAAATATTGACACTTAAACTGGGCATGCTTGTTATCTTATACGCAGAAGCAATTATCCAGCTCATCATTCCTGAGCATAGATCATACGAACGCTGAATAGCGGAGATTGGCGTAATGACACCTGCCCTGGGCGGCGGCTAACTTACGACCCATTACGACCACATTACCACTGACACATTATGTCACATTATTACACGCAATCTGTTAGCGCGAGACGAATACTAAATAAATAATACAGTAGACAGACCTAGTCTACCTATAGAAAATTAAAATATTCTTCAAATAAGTGTACTAAAAAGCCAAAGTAACCATGACGAATTAGATGTTTGCGATAATATTACAACACCCTTGATAATGATATTGCAGTAACACAACATATTATGTGGGTAAATAGAATTGCTAATTAAAAATTGGTGGTCCTTATAAACATAAATTATCTACTGATTTAACTGATATAAATTTTATAGATGGGATAAATAATCATTGATTCGCAAAGAATGTTGTACAATATTGGTGGTAAGAAATAGAAATGATAGTATTCTTAAACGTTAAAAGATGTAATTTCTAAGTCGATTAAGCTTGAATTTTATGAATATCGATGAAATATACCTAGCTTAAATGATTAATAACTTCTATCTTTAAAATAAAGGTATATCACCATTTATTTTATATTATAACTGTTTATGAAAAATATGTTTGAAATAAAATAATTGTTAACTTTTTCATGGTTTTATATGTATATTTATGAATATATTGTTATATAATGAAAATGAATGAATAATATGAAAAAATTAATGTTCCCCAGGAGAAACCAGTAGCAAAGCTAAAATCCATTAGTCCTTATAAAAAGCTTCAAGCCACTTTGACCAGTTGTAAGAAGATTAGTCAAGTATTAGGAGAGATCATTAATAATTATTGGCATTTCGGACCCGAAACATTCAAGTTTAGCGAAGGCCCAAGGCGCAGCAATTATTTACGAGGTGTTAACAAGTAATTCCATAAACTCTGGTAATTAATTTGCTTAATTTACAATGTTCCGTGATGTTATAATTACCTAAACTCATTATGAGTTTCCTAACAGAAGCGATGTTTCTACAGAAGATTAATTGATTATATAAGTGGATAATAGTATTTGGTGGTAAGTATATAACCATCGAGCTATTAGATACATAGAATAAAATAAACATCTATAAATATGTAGACTATAATAATTTTCATAGTGAAACATCTACGTCATATAGATTTGACGACCTCCGTGGCGCAGTGTGTAGCGCTGTTGCCTTAACGTGCGGAGGTCCTGGGTTCGATCACCGGCAGGGTCAGTTTGGGAATTTATAATTTCTGAATTTTCCCTGGTCTGGCCTGGTGGGAGGCTTCGGCCGTGGCTAGTTACCACCCTACCGGCATGTGCCGCCAAGCGATTTAGCGTTCCGGTACGATGTCGTGTAGAAACCGAAAGGGTATGGGTTTAATATAACTGCCATGCCAGGTTAGCCCGCTACCATCTTAGACTGCATCGTCACTTACCATCAGATGAGATCGTAGTCAAGGGCTAGCTTGTAGTGGATAAAAAAAAATACTTAATATAGAGAACAATAAAATGTTATCACGAATGACATTAGAAGTAGGTAAGTACGATAGTTTACGTAGAAATCTATTCGACCAACAAAACAATAACCTTAAATCGAATCTTATAAATAAATCTTTCATAATCTTAATAGCATCTGCGATACAAATTTGTACAGAGACCAGAAATAGTATTCAATTAAGTGGGTTAGCTAGCTTTTATTGGAGTAAAACCAATAGTAATATATTTCACTGGAAGCGGCCAAAATACAGCTGTCTTTCAATTTAATAGTTTAAAGGGCTTTGGCAGACGTGCATGCTACTGTTCCTTCGATCGTCAAAATACACTCAACTTTTGGCGATGTTTCAACATTTAAATCTTAATCTTAAACGTATCTAATACCTATACCTATTATAATTATTTCGATAGCAATGCGTTCGACGTTCCTAAAAGTAGCCGTGATTTCTGTCTTCCGAGGTCGGAGTCAGTCGCAAGAGCAGTAGTCCCTGAGGAACCTAACCTAAGTCCTCATCAAACAGCATTTGTTAAGTCGATGTTATTATACTATTGATGATTTTCATCTTTTATTTGGCTTTGCATCCAGCGCAAGTCAGTGTGAATTGTATGTTATTTTCTTTTGCAACATTTTTCTTTTTATGAAAAGAGAGTGGTGAGTTTCTTGCCGGTTCTTCTCGCTAGAATCATCTTTCCGAGCCCGTGGCCAAACAAGCAAGGTAAATAAATCATTAGTCATTTTTCATATGTTTCCTATTTGCATACGTGACTTTATCTTGTGTACCTAAGTCAATAAAAGGTAATTCTGTCTTTATTCTTAATTCGTCTAATGTTCGTCTATCATGTTCGACGTTTGTTTCGAAGTATAAAATAACTTGATTTTGAAACATCGCCTAAAGTATTCGAATGTTGTGTAGTCTGTGGCAAAATATTAATACGGTTTATAATATCGGCCTCTGCAGATAAAAGGTTAGATATAAGAGGTGTGTCCAACGGGCGGAGTCGAATCGAACATAAGTTTGAAAGCAACAAATAAACAATATTCGATTGCCTGCATCTGGGATAGAAGAAATAAATATCCGAGCAACCGAACATAAATTATTTGTAAAGCAAATGTTTGCTTAAGCCTTCAAGCTATGTAAACAAATCCTGTTATTAATGTCTAGCGTGGAAATGTAAAGCCCATTGTTTCCTTCGGCGTGATAATACGTGAGTAATAAAATTGTGTGCCTTAGCGTATTCTCTTGTGAAAGCCTCAATTATTTAGGCAACTAACTAACTAACTACGGACAAAATAGCTCGCAAATAATAGAAATAACTTTTAAATTCTAAAATTTCAAACTAATAAATCTAATTATAAACATAATTTCGGAAACCTGAAATTATTTTTTCATATAACCTGCATTGAAAATGCGAGTTTCAATACCTGTTGAGCTACCAGAGACTTGTCAATTTCAGACGAATACATCATGCAGCGGGTAGAAAACCATCACTTTTTAATTGTCATTTTACCCATCAACTAAACTGACAGATATCATATTTGTAAACAATCTAGCAACCAAAATAAATAAGGAATACAATTTTAATAATACTCGCACTTTATTGCATATATTCATGCAGATTATACGAAAAATATAGTGTGGGATGAAACACGATTTCAGACTTCGGGTGATGCCAGCCCTCTCTTCAAAGCAGGCAGGCAACTTCACCCTCGTCTGAAATCGTCTTGTTTCACCCCTAAAGCACACAATACTATTGCCATTAGCATAATATTTTTAAGAAACTTTACTATAACCTCGTCTGTTCTCCGAGTCGCGTTAAATCTAGATAAAAACTGCAAAGGAAAACATAACCTTTTACATTTATGAAGTGGTTGAAAATTAAATTCTGCAACTGAATAAAGCGCATAAATCATATTGTGATATCACTCCACACAATCGTCATGGTAAACAGTGAAACAGCTATACGGAAACCGGGGAAGCGAACAAAACAGCGCACCTCTTAAACACACAAAAGGTCTCGCGAGGCACAAGCTTGGATCGGGAAAGAAGCTCACAAATGTCACGACTCCGCAACCTCTCAATTTCTAAAACAAAAGCACATCAAACGATTACCCTATCCCCTGCTACCGTTACATGCAGTGGCCACTACTCATGGTTTGTTTGTTCAAGACGTTTAAATATTCTTCTTCAATCCTTGGATAACTGGAATCTTAGAATTCCAGTTATTCGTCATTCACTCTGTTGTACTTGCTTTTTTTTCTAAAATGTGTCATGTTGGCAGTTTTTAGTGACTCTTATTTCGAATCCATTGTGGTCTTCACTTATATAATCGATGCAGCAATAGATTCACAAAAGTGAAAGCTTTGTTTAAAGATGTGTCAATTAATTATCTAATAACCTATAATGACTCATATCCTATAATTGAAAATGTGTCTGCGATTCTGTTGTGCCAACTAAACTTTCCATTCATCCAGGGCGACTCTACTTGAAAAGTAGCCTACGAGAGCCTATGATATTTATCTCATTCTCTCGCAGGCTAAATGCTATTATGAATATGTTTGTCTTTTCTTGGTGTCGCTTTTTCGTTTCATCGAATTTTCGAATCACAACGATCGTAAAGAAGTTTCACTTCAAAAATATTAAATGTCTGGGAGCAAATGGTAGGAGTCACAGCTAGCACAGGCGCAAGAAATAGAAACCATAAAGACATGTTCGATTTAAAATTCAGTACAGCAAAAAATAGGTCTTCGCTCTCTTGTGAGCGCAGCGCATTATGCAAGCGTGCCTCACGAACTCGAGAATACTGTTGTAGGTTGTACCCAACGTTAGGATACTTGGAGCAATGTACCGAGACATTGAGATGTCAATAGGAGATGTCAAAGTTGTCAAAACGGGCAGCTTTAGTGGCACTGGGACCATTCTGCCAACGCTTCTTAAAGCAATACTTAAGCAATATTACTCAAAATGACAGTTTGATGACACGTACCTTGACGTCCCTAAAATAAAGATTATAATTCTAAAACACGAAAGTCAACATTAATGAAACAATATGGCTTTAAAAACGTAACAGGGAACAGTATAGCCCCTGTTCATAGTTTCAGGAAACCTTACGTGAACATCGATTATCCTATGCAATTTTTAATGAACAAGGAGTTTTAAAAGAAACAATGCACCGAGAACATGTACAAGATAGAAAAGGTATTTTACGGGTAAATAGCAAACAAAGATGAATCGGACGTATTTTTTTGAAGAGATATAATGATCATTTATCAATAACTTTGTGCGTTATATTAGTAAGATAATATTTTTAGAAAACAGAACAAGATTGATTGGTGCTGACTGAGGCGTACGACTCATCTAAAGCTAAACTGTGTCTAAAGATAGCCGTCATTTGTTTTTATCATGTCTTTTTTACAGATACTTGAGTGGCAGTTGTCACTTCGCGCCAGTAGATCACAATGATTAAAACATTTTATTAAGACTAATAAGACTGACTTTTATTAAAAGGTCGTTCATTCCCTCGCAGGCTTAGTAGCCTTAGAGAGAATGAGATAAATATGACTTGTATTCTATCTCATTCTCTCGCAGGCTAAATCCTATTTATGAATATGTTTGTCTCTTTTTGGTATCGCTTTTTCTTTTCATCAAATTATCAAATCGCCAATGATTTTAAAGAAGTTTTCACTTCAAAAAAGAATAATTTTTTACACAATTTTAGTGTAGAATTAAATGAAGAACTTCTCAGAAGAATATCAACACTTTCTATTTCATCATTCCCAAGCTTTAACGGCATAGCTTTTCTGCGAACCGACGAAATATTACAGGGATACGCCTTGGAGATTGGCTGGCCTTCTATAGCGGATTTCATTTATTCCTCGAACACAAGGGTTCGCGGTAAACAATCAAACAGGATCTATCCCCCGAACGGGCCAATCAGCGGAAACAAATGACTGCTATTTGTCTACACTGGCCACTGATGGATGAAAAAAGGGATGGCAAACGATCCTGTCCCTTTTGGAATATTATTTCGGATCATTTGCGAACATTTAAGATATATCATCAAATTGTAACGCAGACTCCGTTACCATCTTTTGTTTAATAAGCAAGTAAGTAAATTCCCTGTTGTGTGGTAATATTGCATAAAATCCAAACTACGAATTATTTTGAGAATCTCTGATTTTTCCCTAAGCTTGGGAATAGTAGAGCTAAAAATGTAGGTGTTTTCATATTTCTTAATTTGACAATAAATTATGTACAATGATTTTGTCTGTGTCTATTTTGAATATCTGTTGTGGTGTTTAGAGTAGCTTCACTTTTGTTACGAGGCGTACTTATCAGAATTTTGAAATAGCTATACTATCCTGAATTTGGTCACCTAGAGAAATTAATGTTTTCGGATAAGTTCTGAGGAAGGATTTTTCGGAATTCTACCCTTAAAGGGGTTAAAAAAAGGGAGTGTTTCAAGTTATATCCATGAAACTTGTACTGATACTGTAACTGTGTGTATTGTACTGTCTTCTTCTTCTTGCCCTTTTCCCACGCTACGTGGGGTCGGCACAACATGTTTTCTGCTTCCACTCACTTCTGTTATCCGTCAACCTCTCATTCACTCCTTTTATACTCATATCCTCTTTCACACAATCCATCCATTTTTTCTTGGGTCTCCCTCTACTCTTCCTTGATAAATCCAAATAAAACTTTATTTATTTTAATCAAACTTAGTATTTGGGTATTTGCACCCCCAAAGTGGTTTTCACCCCAAAAAGGTGTAAGTTTGCGATTTTTAGGAACATAATTCAACTCAAGCGAAGTCGCAGACCAAAGCTAGTTACTAATATTATAAAACTATTTTGTAGGTCTCCGTAATATATCCAATAATTTATCTGATTCCGATACTAAATCAATTTACAGAACACATTTACATAAAACATGGGTTCGGTATATAGAATAGGTAAGTATTCAATTCAATCAACTTAATGCCGATTAATGCTAGATAGATGGCGGTGCTTATTAATCCTTTGGCTAGTTTGTTAGGAGGTCTCTCATACTATAATACAAAATAGTATCGGATTATACATTACTGACGAGTGGTCAAGTAAATTAGTGCTTTTGGATAAGTACCTATGTAACAGAATAACTAATAGCGACGCTAAAAATATCTGCCCTGGTTGATTGGTTCATAATATGCTATTACAGATCAAATCAAATCAAATCAAATGTTTTTTATTGAAATAAACTTTTACAAGTACTTTTGAATCGTCAAGTGAATCTACCACTGGTTCGGAATGCTATTCCTACCGAGAAGAACCAGCAAGAAACTCGGTGGTTGCTCTTTTTAAATAATTCATTTACAATTATTATATCAATGTGTACATAAGTAACCGCTGTCCCCAGCATTGCTGGAGCGATCAAATCCATGCTCCTCTATCATTTACATAATCTTCAACAGTATAATAAGCTTTTTTCAGGAGCATACATTTAATTGATTTCTTAAATTTGTTTATAGGCAAGTCCAAAATAGGTTGTGGAACTTTGTTATAGAAAAGAATGCCCATTCCCACGAATGACCTTCTGACTTTTTTGAGGCGGAGCGATGGAGTCACGAGCTTATTACGGCCTCTAGTTGGCCTATCGTGCAAATTGCATTTTTTTATAATTATGGATGTGCTGTTTTACAAAAATTATATTACTGTAAATATATTGCGAGGCTACTGCTAGAATACCAATTTCTTTAAATTTCTCTCTAAGTGAATCACGCGGTTTTAAATTATAAATTGCTCGTACCTATTGCCCTTTTTTGAAGTACAAAAATTATTTGAATATCTGCCGCTTTACCCCACAGTAAGATTCCGTAAGACATAATGCTATGGAAATAAGCAAAATATACGATCCTGGCAGTTTCGATGTCAGTTAACTGTCGAATCTTTCTGACAGCGTAAGCAGCAGAACTAAGCTTGCCAGCAAGTGTTGATACAGTCATATTATGACTTAAAAAATTCCATTTGATTGAGTATGGTCGTGACTCGTATCTTGTAATACCATTCATTGATGTAGGATATTAGTACCCATACGAAAAGCGTATCTGACGGAGACAGTGTCGCTACTATCTATGAAAAAACAAACTAAACGTGCGTAAAAATTAGGTCCAATTTTGGCTACCGGGTCAGATAACTTTGTGGGATCATACCTAATGATCTACCTATAAAATACATACCAATGCGCTAAGTATGTTACAATGAAACTTTAGACAGATGACGGCTTTTGCAAGACATTCTTTTTGACAATTTTATCATTAGGCCCTATATAAGAAGTTTTACAGTGCCACAATTATTTTATATTGGTGACGTTTTGAGGAACTAAGAAATTTAAAAAATCACTGATACTTGAAAGTTCACAGTGGATATCGTTGCGTATATTTTGTAAAACATTAAGCAGTTATCATGCCTAAACTGATAAAAAGTAGAGTGATAATTATAAAAGTACATTCGCTTTGTACACAGTAGCACACATCCGCGTCAAGTTAGACTTGTGGCACCGTTTTTTAATTTAACCATAAGCAATATTCCATTTTTATTTCTTCTGTAACAAGTTTGCCTCAATTTAATGTAATCATGCAGATTAAGATAACAGGAGGATAACCTAGAAGGGGTATGGCAGGCGTGGGCAAAAGAACACTACAGCATGTATAGTTCGCGCGCGAGTTGAATGCAGAGTAAATGTATGGTGATTGGTGACACATATATTTACTCTGCATTCAACTCGCGCGCGAACTGTTGATACCAGTCATTATGAAAGAAGACCATAACAACCCATAATAAAAGGAGTATAGTACATCAAACAGCGAGTGCTTCTTGACTTGTTGACAAACGATCGAATGTAATTTCACACGTCATTAAAACGCTTGTTTCATACGGTATCCTATTAGGAGTCAGATGATTAATAAAGTCGTTGAGAAATCCAGTGGTGGTGCTAAAAATTTCACTTTGATTTTTTACGACCTTCCTGGCGTACTGATGAGCTCTGTGAATTGTGATCTTATAATAAGGCCCTAGGTTCTGGGTTCGATCGCCGGCAGCATCAGTTTAGGAATTTATTATTTCTGAATTTTCTCTGGTCTGGTTAGCTGGGAGGCTTCGACCAGCCGACCGGCAAAGATGTGCCGCCAAGCGATTTGAAACCGATCACGGGTATGGGGTTTTAATGTGGGGGTTCGATGACGACATAAAGACAGATCAATTAATTCGAGGGAAAAATGTAGTCAGAGTATGACGATATAATTGAGGTAGGTTTTCCTGCTGTTGCCGTGTTTATTTTGTAAGCTTTAGTATTGTCGATATTATGTATTCCAGTACTTGTTCTATGGTCGATAGTTGAGGGGACGTTAACCAAACTATTTTTTCAACACACTTGCTCATAAAGTGCCTCTAATTTCACCGCAATTAGGCACATAATGACACCTATAATTTAATTAATTTTAGCGTAATTTTTTTTGTAAACCACCTAATTATATAACGTGTATTATGATAAATATTCTTATTCTTATAGTCAAACTGACCTTTTCATTACTATCATTCACAAATGATAGAGTTTTTATTTTATCTACGAAATAAAATTATTTTTAGTATTATTTTCTTCACAAGTATGTTGAAAAGCGTCGTACGATATATACACGTGTGTATTGAGGATTACACACTAGTACCATAATGTACTATTATTTGATCGACTATATTATTGTCTTTTGTGAGTAAAAGTATTATTATTATTAAATTTTATTATTAAAGCCTACCTCTAAAGCTTTATATTATATATATATTTAAAAGTATTACTTTCGCCCAAATAGTCTTTCCTATAAAAATTCGAGAGTAACAACTTTTTGTCGAGCGAGTCGTCGTTATTGTAACGTCTCATTATAAAGCTATGCAGTATGATAGCTTTACAAGATAGATCATAAGAGAGTACCAGACGGTATTTATCATAGTGTACTTGAAGGAAACAAGATCGTCGCTAGCCTGCCAGGCGCGGCCGTACGATAAATCTACCGCACTTAACTCGCAACCGGTAAATAACTATGGGATTTCCGCGTGCGATGCGCCCGAGCATAAATCTATGCCCGTATTGTGATATTGTGTTGCCATTATGGAACCCCGGGAAGGCTGGACGTCACATAAATACGTGAGGTCCGCGCTGTCGGCTCGGCGTCTGCTTGTTTTACCCGTGTGTGGACTACTCGTAAACTGAGCCGATAGTGTAAACAAAACGGTTTCTGTATTTTACTGTTTACCTGTTTACAGACATTCTTTGATTACCTATTTACGTACGTTTGTTAGCTTGACGATTGCTGAATGCTCTGTAGTCTCGGCGTCTGCTTGTTTAACCCGTGTGTGAACTACTCGTAAACTGAGCCGATAGTGTAAACAAAACGGTTTCTGTATTTTGCTGTTTACCTGTTTACAGACATTCTTTGATGTATTTACGTACGTTTGCTAACTTGACGATTTATGAATGGTTCCTCGTCGTCCAATTTCAGTTCATCATAACATCGGTTGACATCCACGTTGAATAAAGACTTTCTCTAATTAGGCCCATTGCTCCCGGCCATTAGCTATTCACTTCTAGCCATTTCCTGCTACCCTCTTCATATCAGTCGTCAGCTGTCCAATGACGTGGTCTTCTTACGATTTCATGTGATTAATTTCTAAGTGTTTCTATTTTTGTACATCATATCCTATCCTAGCCGCAATCCACTATATTATAAGGAACTCTACGCTAATCTTTACACGCGTTCTGCACTCTAGCACTGGTTTCAATTTGCAACAGCAATTAATCCTTCGGCAGCCATTAGACAAACAAAATTTCTAATATCTAATTAGAAATTAAGTTAATTTCTTTGTCCTAATGACGAATCCTCATCCAGGCAACGTCTTTATATCGGCGGTCCATCGTGCTATGACTTTATGGTTCCAATGGCCTTAGCTCCTTCGACTAGCATGTCTAGCAGCAAAATGTCTGAAATTGAAAGTGACAAAAGAAGAAAGAAGATACCTGAAGTTTTCTGCTACAGAAGATGATAATTTCCCTTCCACCTGTTGTGTGTCACTCAAAATTACAATATGGGTATGTTCGAGGGATAAACAATTAATATTCGGTTCGTCTGGTTCATTGGTGACCTTCATAAACCTTTTTTTAAATTGCAAAATAGGCTTGCGCTTGACGACAATATAGTATGGTATCAATTTAATATTAGTAAGAATTTTGTTAAGTCTTTTGTTCCTTTTCCGAGATCATCTCAGCGTTTCCATCTATGTACATCCTAATAGGCATTGTAGATCGCGATAGGAGGGGCGATGTACACGTGTTGAATTACCATCATTATCGATCATCGCAAACGTCCTAACGACTCGCAATAGGCGCGAGTTGGACGTGAATTTTATCCGTGGATTCTGTTATTTATTTAATCGTATGGCGTTTGGTACATAATAAGCGTTTTTATAAAAATAACGCTTATTTCGCCTGCAAGCTCGTCGCTCGTTTAGCACCACCCAGGGGACACGTGCAGGAAGATAGAAGGTAGCTCCTGCGGACGTGAGCGACGGGGCATCCCCCATGTGTCTTTTCGATTACACAGTAACACTGAAATATTCATGGCTGGGATAAAGCAGAGGTTTAGACGCCCAGCTTCCTAGTCAGGTGGTTGGAGTTTCGATACCCGGGCACCTCTAACTTTTCGGAGTTAAGTGCGTTTTAATTTATTAACTATCAGTTACTATAAACGGTGAAGGAAAACATCGTGAGGGAACCTGCATGCCTAAGAGTTCTTCGTAATGTTCCAAAATGTTCTCTAAGGGGTGTAAAGTCTGCCAAAACTTGGCCAGCGTGGTGGACTATGGCCAAATAATATTCATTATGAGAAGAGACTCATGCAGGTTTCCTCACGACGTTTTCCTTTGCCGTTAAAGCAAGTGACATTTAATTTCTTAAAAATCACAAATAACTCCAAAAAGTTAGTAGGTACAGACTATACTTACTACATACTAGGCTTAGCAAAAAAGTTTGGAAAATCCCACATAGATCGAACTTGTGTAAGGACTAAAATGTTTCAAAGTTGAAATTTACTTAAGCTTATTGTTATAAATAATGAAATTTTATCTTACAAACGGACCGAACTCATAAAAATATATCACTATAGCGATAAACGAGGTGGATCTGCCATTCTCAGCTCGTTACAGGAATTATTGAGAGCACTTCGTTATGTAGGTGCGTTGCAAATTTTATTTAGTGGCCGTGAAGTTGGATTTTCTGTGTTTTGTTCGTAGTGGTCGACAGTAATAATTTGTATTGAAACACACCCATAATAACATTTAAACTAATAGTTGAAGAGCTAGTGTCAAATTCATACATATAGCCTCGCTCGGAAGGTATTTCTGAAAATATACTTTCTTAGTCTACGTTGTATTGAAAACTTACAATGCAAAATTTCAATGTAGATCAAGCGTAGTAGCAAGAGCTGTATGTTGATTTTTTATGTCAGTCACCCAGTTACCCAATTCATGTATAATGGTTAGAAGATAGAACAATATGAAGCTGAAGATTTGAAATTATGCGCTTTACTTTTCAAGTATCGAGGTGTATATTGGTCAAATATGTAAAAAGTATATTTTAAAACGGTACCTTTTTGTTTGTTTCCTTATTAATAGTGCGTTTAAAAAAAACTGACAGTAAAACCACCGATAACTTCCTGCCACCTGGTCCTAGACCATAAAGCGCACGCCTTGTGTTCCTCCGAGCATATTCCCGATCGCACTTCGCAATAATCTTCTCTTTAAAGTCGGAACTGTATCTAACTACGACACTATGCTTTTATCCTTATCGCTTCGGGTTTGATTATCTCCATTCGAACATATAGCCACATTTTGTATAAGTAGACTACAGCAGGTACCCGCTTGTATATTTAGAATTGCAGTAAATTGCTACGGAATACGTATATGTGGCAGTTACAGCTAAGAGTAAGAAAATTGTGAATCTACCACATTCAGCGGTAGAGTGTTTGATTATCTCCATTCGAACATATAGCCACATTTTGTATAAGTAGACTACATTAGGTACCTGCTTGTATATTTATAATTGCAGTAAATTGCTACGGAATACGTATAGGTATGTGGCAGTTACAGCTAAGAGTAAGAAAATTGTGAATCTACCACATTCAGCGGTAGAGTGTAGATTTGTAGAACCACATTACAACAGCTAACAAGCACCTCCTGCACCTTGTTCAAATAATATTATGCTATATTCAATATTAGGTAATTTGTCGATTTTAGAGAAACTACACAAAAAAATCTAGATATACCTACTTGCCATAAAGTTTTTATGTTTTTGTAAAGATCGGTTCAGCGGCTGAGACTTACAATTATTATTTTATTTGATATTAGAAATGGCAGAGCAGGTATGTTGTGGGAACTGTGGACAAAAGAAATATGAAAACATCCATGGTTGGAGCTTATAAATAGGTAATATTATTGTATTTTTCCTTGTGGCCTACCCATATTCGAGCAAATAAAACTAACTAATCTCTATATCTAGACAGAAAGACTCACTGTAGCGTTTTTAATATTAGTATGAATAAGATACGGATATTAAATCAAACAAACTAGTCTTCTAAAAATCGCGATCCAAAGATATAACATTAGATTTCTGTATTCGAAAGTTCTGTAGCTCTACTGACATAGGTCGGGAAGCTATGTCGGCTGTCGAGTGTCGATGTAGGTTCTCAATAAGTTACTTTTACACGCGGCAGCTTGTGTATGCTGCGTCTACACGGCTCCCTGCATACCGCTCCCGACTTTGTTGCTTCGGAACGGAACGCGTTCGCATGCGTTAAAACTGCGCTCTTTTCTAAACAAAATAAGTCAAAATTCATTATCAACGAAATATAATAGTTTTGACAAATGTTGGAATTCAAACGGGGGCGACAATATGGTAACTTTTACTGAAGAAGTCAGTAATCAGTATCTGTTGTACTGTTGATGTAAGTTCTCAGTTAGTTACTTTACATGTGTCAGCGTGTGTTGCATCTACACGGATCCCTGAAAACCGCTCCTTAACTTGTTGCTTCGGAACTCAACATACCTACACATTATTTCAAGGTATCCTGTACCACAGTATTGGTATCTATGTACCAATACTGAGCCTGTACTCTATTAAAAACTTAGTTAAAAATAGTAAATCTAAATCAATAAACTTTTGAAGAGGTTTCACCACTTTTTCAATAGTAAATTAATAAGTAACTTTAAATCATTTCTTTGTAAATGCTTTGAGAAAAACAATCTTTTACGTTGGTTGATTGTATATGAATTTTGAATGATGATGTGAATTTATGACGAGTAGGTAAAAAGAAAATATATTGCAAACATGCTACAACGTAGCGGCCCCGCCCATGCATGGGAAAGTTAATACCTAAATGTGTTTACTGGTACTGGTGGCCGTATTTTATATTTTATTGGAGGAAGACCTATATGATTAAGATCCCTACGACCTCCCTGATGCGGTGTTGAGCGCTGTCTTAACGCGGGAGGTCCCGGGTTCGATTCCCGGTAGGGTTAATTTGGGAATTAATAATTAATGAATTTTCTCTGGTCTGGTCTGGTGGGAGGCTTTTCGGCCGTGGCTAGTTACCCTACCGGCAAAGACGTACCGCCAAGCGATTTAGCGTTCCGGTTCGATGCCGTGTAGCAACCGACTAGGGGTAATGGTTTAATATAACTCCCATACCCATAACAGGTTAGCCCGCTACCATCATAGACTGCATCATCATTTACCATTAGGTGCAGAGATCGCAGTCAACGGCTAACTTGTAGTGGAATAAAAAAAAAGATATTTAAAATAGCCTATCATAACAACTTGTACATGCAATACGAATTTAAATTAATTTACTTCGGTTAAATCAATGATTCCCATAAAATTTGCCATGTCTCTGAAATATTGAACATCATTATAGGTATATGTATCCGCCGCGCCCGTGAGAACCGGGACCTAGTATACCAATACCAACATTGCATAAGGTGAAATGACATTTACCACCATTGCCCTGGTAACATTCACTTAATTACATCGTAAACAGTGTTTGGGCGTCTATTAGACCTGGATCTCTATTCTCTTTGCAGATAATGTGGATAATACTGTTGTATACATTGAAATAGAATGAGTACTAGAAACAGGGTCACGAACAAAAAATATCGCAAAAATGTCCCAATTTGCACACACATAAACATTTGTATGCTGAGTGGGAAATGTAGAAAAAGGTATTATATTAGCAACAACTTCAGTTAATTATGCACCTTAAGTTTAACACATAAAGCTACATTACGATTAGAAAATATTAATTTTTAAGACGTTCTGTCATCAGAGAAAAGGTAGGAATAACCTTTCAATCCAAAACAAAAAGTAATTTTTAAAATAAGTACAAAAATATTTATTATTAAAATAAAACTTAATATGTAAGCAATAAGGTACTTCATACGTTGCCAAATTGATACCTTTACACTATTTTGGAACAAGACGCAACTCTTGGCATCACATTGTCAATATCAACAACGTCAATTTATTATAAACCTTAAAACTTAGAATTTAAGTTGAATTACGAATGTAGTATGTTTATATTAAAGACCTTTTGTCTTTGTAAAAAGGCAAAAACAAAAAATTCAATGGAACGAAATTCAAATAGAACAATGGAGACATGGAGTTGCTGATTTTTTTAAAGTTGTATATCGTGGTGGTATGTGGTCGTGTATATTTATTACTAGCTTACGCGCCCCAGCAACTCACTTATGTGTTATACATGTACAGTATGTTTTATTTATCAAAATAAATATTGATACAGTTTTGGTGGGTAGCACTGCGAAAAACCACGTAGGTTTAAATGGCGTACTCTCTCCTCTTCTATCAATATTTATAACTATACAATGTTATGATATGCATAAGTATCTGTGTAAAAACATGAGGAAACTAAAACTAAACTACCTAGCATTTGTTTAAGAAGTAAGATTTTAGCTTAAATTTAAAATTTTCCTTACTTAGTTTCATTTTAAAATTAATATCAAGGTTAAAAATCTACGTTTTATTGACGTATTACACGTAAACTTAAAAAGTACCAAGTAAACTTTATTCAGATTTAGCCTTTGCGGCTTTTATTATTTTTTACTACATTTATATATAAAATATTTATGTAAAGTATATAATATCTTTATGTACCCATGTATTTTATGTGTATTTATGTAACTAAGGTATGTGTGTTTCCAGTAATATCAATTTTATCAAAATGAATTTGAACATAATTAATGTTATCTGTATATTTTAGATGGCTTAAACAACTCTACTGCATAACGAAATGGATTACCAGGGAATCACTAAGCAACAATACTTTTAAAACACCAACACTACTCCATGCATCCCGTCTATCCAGAACAGTCAATGTTTGTTACAATATTTGACGCATTGTCACAAACATTGGCCAAAGGATATTAGCACACTTTTTATATGAGCACTGCAGCATTTTGACGCGTCGTTATGTTGGCTAAGGTTGGCCCGTACTAATCTCAAATAAGAGCACTTTCGTATTTGTGCTGTAATTTGTCGGGGACATTTTTGAAGCGCTAATCCTACATCTAGTATAGGTACTAAAAAAATTCTACATCAATGGTTGTATACAAACTCTAAACTAAAATGACAGCTCTATTTATTTTGCTATCCCTTTCATAATACTCTCTGAGGAAAGGGCCCCAAAGGGGTAGATAGACTATATCACAGAGTACGTACTACGTATACTCGTTAGGGCTTTCGAATTCCGGTTTTTTTTTCAATACCGGTATTAATACCCGAAAGATTTTTTTCAATACCGGGATCCCGGGATTGGGAAAAACTTAAAATTGCCTAGATTGTTTTTAACTTAAAACTAGTCTTTTCTGAAGGAAACTGCACCATTAAAAACTGTTTTTAATAAAAAATATTTTATCCCTACATTGACTCCAAAAGAGCACTTTTTGCTTAAATTCAATGAAGAAATGCCATTTTTTCACTCGTAAAAATAAAAAGTTGAGTCAAAACACAAATTAACTAAAAATTTAATAGTTATTTTTTGAAAGAAAAAATAAGTCATAATAAAATATTGCATTGTATTTATAAAAAAGATTTCTGAACGTTTCGTGAGTCAATAGAAATGAAATGCCAAGCCAGAGGGTTCTAAATTCAAACACTAATTTTTCCCTCTGAGTGATCAAAAATACTTTTTTTCACGGGTTTTATGCAATAACAGTGCTTTTATTGAGCTAATGTGCTTAAGATACAAGTTCTAAACTTAGCCGAATAAAAACAGTGGCATGTACCAAGAAATATATGCAATAGTCACTGTTTCGTTAATAGTGTCACCAATACCGGTATCCCGGTATTAGACATTTCAATACCGGTATTGAAAATGGACGAAAAAGTCCGAGATCCCGGTATTAGCCAATACCGGGATCCCGGTATTGGAGGCCCTAATACTCGTGTGACTATATTTAGAGCTGTCATTCTAGTTTAGTATACAGAATTGGCTCCAGTATGGGGTAATATTGTTGTACACAATCTCTAAATAAATTAAATTGTCAAGACTAATTGTATTGCTATTCCTTTCATAATGATTCCTGCGGATAAGGATATTTTAGTTTAGATTTTAGAGATCATATTACAAAATAATTAGCCACATTATTACCTAAAAATATATTTATGAGTAAAAAGAATAACTAATTGGAATTTCAATTTTAACTCAAAACATCAACTGTCTACTATTTCCCAAAAAATTAGGTCCTGAACAGGCTTTCTAGAGTTGCAATTTTCATATACCAACAATGCCAATTTATTTATTAAAACTAAAATGTAATTAGACTTGACATAACATCGAGAGCCTTATTAGTTATAGTTTTGACGACCTCCGTGGCGCAGTGTGTAGCGCTGTTGCCTTAACGTGCGGAGGTCCCGGGTTCAATCCCCGGCAGGGTCAATTTGGGATTTTATAATTTCTGAATTTTCCCTGGTCTGGTCTGGTGGGAGGCTTCGGCCGTGGCTAGTAAGGGGCATGGCAGTTATATTAAACCCATACCCCTTCGGTTTCTACACGGCATCGTACCGGAACGTTAAATCGCTTGGCGGCGTCTTTGCCGGTAGGGTGGTAACTAGCCACGGCCGAAGCCTCCCACCAGGCCAGACCAGGGAAAATTCAGAAATTATAAATTCCCAAATTGACCCTGCCGGGGATCGAACCCAGGACCTCCGCACGTTAAGGCAACAGCGCTACACACTGCGCCACGGAGGTCGTCAAATTTTTTGATTTTTTCAATAATTTGATTTATCGGAGTCGGAACCGGAGTTGTAGCACGTTGTAGGCAGAGTCGGAGTCAGAGGCAGAGTCAGAAGTGATCACAAGAGAGATATTTTTCATTTAAGAACAAATAAAAACATCATTCAGTCATAACGCACGTAGCGAAAGTAGGGGGTGGCGGGGGACTCCCAACGCGACGGGTATGAAGTAAATGGTCGACTCAGGCTGCCGTCGCTATTTGCTATGCTTCGACCTCCGATTAAAACCTACGATTTAAAAGTTTCGGAGCCGAAACCGGAACCGAAGGTGTAATAATAATCGGAAGTTCCGACTTAACGGAATTGGAGTCGAAGCTCCGTAACATCCCTGTTTAAAAACCATAGATCTACGCTGAAAAAGTAACAATTTAATAGTGTATCTACCAAGTAACCAACATTAGTTTACTTGAAAAGTTGCATCCATATTTTCAGTAGTATATGGGTGTCTCAAAGATAAGTGTCAAGTAAGTATATTTCCAAGGAGGCGCTTAGCAATAAAGCACGCTGCGAGATAAAACTCAAAGATAAGAGGAACTTTGTTATTAAACAACGTCCGTTTGCTATTATAATTAATGGGTCAGTAAAATTTTATAGCCGTCGCGTTATCAATCAATGATAAAATATTGGTGTGTTAAAATTTTAATGTGAAATTATACCTGGTTATATTATGCCCTCGCTAATGCCCTCGCCTTCGTCTGCGTTGATTAAGATTTAATTTTCCGGGATAAAAAGTTGCCTATGTGTTATTCCCGACTATAATCACAGTAAACAGAATACAGATACAACCAGTACTGAAACTACCTAGAAACGTTCGAAACAGCTCACTCACACAAACATGCGCATCGAACATGCGATGACGCGGCACTCACTACTGACGGCACTGCGACCAGCGCTTAGGGGACTCGTCGATGCGCAATGCGCATGTTTGTGTGAGTGAGCTGTTTCGAATGTTTCTAGGTAGTTTCAGTACTGGTTGTAAGTATCTGTTTACTATGCTATAATCTAGCTCTGTGGCAAATTTCATCCAAATCCATTCAGCTGTTCTGGCGTGATTGGGCATACATCAACCCATCCACCCATCCAAACTTTCACATTTATAATATTAGTATAGATAGATAATGTACATTGTTTTACTTACAATTTATTTACTTATCTTTTTACAAAAAAAGTTATGTGCTGATTACGTAAATTTAAATACATTGTTTTGAGTAAAGTGGTATGATTTTGTTTTATGATATTTTCATAATATGCTATTAATGTTAAAAACTTACAATAACACAAGTCGAATGCTGGTCGCAATATTTTTTTTGCTATATAGGTACACTTGTTAAACCCTCGCTGTTTAAATTCCACTGTAAACTTACTATCAGGTGAGTTCGCACTTCGCAGTCAAAGCCTACTTGTAGTGGAATAAATTAAAAAAAAAAAACTTGAAATACAATTTTGTATTTGGACTAAATGTGATCTAAGAGATCTCACTCTACATATTTTTAGTCCTTATATTGGATGTTGGTTCCCTGCGATTTTTTGAAAGGTTTAGGTAAGCAGGTACCTATTATAACTTTTTTTAAATAGGTTTGTCAGAATTTTAATAGTTAGTTTCTCTGGTTTGGTGGTTTGTAGTCTGGCCTGAACATCCTGTTTGTTAATTACAAATTAAATTAATCTATTATTACTGCCTTTGTTTCATTTCTTTTCTTTTTCTCTTATCCTACGTTTCATACAAGAACCACGCTTGTAAAGTATGTTCGAAGACTATTATTATTGTACCAATAGTAACCCTATTCCGAGCACGTACATTTTACAAATACAATGAGAACTTATATAACAGAGCGGAGTTATGGGCGCTTATTCTGGGTCTTCCGTCGTTCCCGCGACTTTCACACAAGATTCGTTCCGATAAAAACCTATTGGTGTCAGCTGCCCAGATTGTAGTGTACCTGAAAGCGCATGTACTGCACCTATCTCCCAGACACGGGCCATGGGTACATGGGCTAAGCAAACACTGGACGAGGGGCCAAGTTACAAGAGTTAAAGGGCTATCTATAGCTTCTGGTAATTTAGTTGCTTTTGCTGCATGATATCTCTCTTTATCTATCTACGTTGTAAATACTCAAAGCTACGTCGAATGTATTTCATATTCAGAAGATACGGATCTGGTTTTAGTAATCTTATTTTTGATTTCTGTTTAAAGCAGAATTCAAGTGTGACTTAAGTAATACCACATAATGGGTAATAGTATGGTAATACTTTCTATATGCGGGGGTTAGGTTTCAATTGATGCAATGGCTTTGATTGAAACCGATAGGCATTACGCATTACGCACACCCAGAATTTGTGTAATGTAAAATGTGTCTACGATCTTACTCTGCAAGTATGTGTTGCTCGTATCATTTTTTATCAATTTCCACTAGCAACTACCGCTTTCTTTTAGATTTTATTAAAAGGCTCAAGGCAAAAGTTTATAAAAAAACCCGGTTGAGTTTGTTGTGGGCTCTTCTCAGACCAGGGCGCGTTTGGAACCCTCGTAGCTTTAGTTTTAAGATACCGTAACCGATAATCACCATCATGTTTTATAAGTGATTGGACGTCAATAATTGTATAGTGTACCTAATTTGAATAAATTAATATAATGATTTGATTGATTTGGCTTGTGTATTTCGAAGCAATTCATGTGAGCTCACAACTCACAGGCCGATCTTTACGGAAAAGCCGCGCAATACATCGTTCTTGAGTCCGTTGTAACTGACTCTTACCTAATCGTAATCTGTATGGGATTTTTGTATAAACGCCCCGCTTTTATTATTCATTTATTTCAAAGGCAATAAGGCCTATATTATAAAATAGATAAAATACAATCCTAAAATACTATACGAAGGTAAATACAGTTTATAATAAGACTACTTTATAAGTTTAATAAGTTTGCCTGGTGGGAGGCTTCGGCCGTGGCTAGTTACCACCCTACCGGCAAAGACGTGCCGCTAAGCGATTTAGCGTTCCGGTACGATGCCGTGTAGAAACCGAAGGCGTATGGGTTTTATACATGCCCCTAACAGGTTAGCCCGCTACTATCTTACACTGCATCATCACTTACCATCAGGTGAGATCGTAGTCAAGGGCTAGCTTATAGTGGATAAAAAAAAAACTTCGGTAGGGATTTTTCATTCGCTTCCCTATAGTGACGGTACACAATGCCCTCAGGCCAAAAGTCCGCACTGAGGAATGAATGAATGAATGAATGAATATTCTTTTATTGTACACCACAAAGGAAAATATACAATAGTAAACTTAGCTTAAAACAAAGTAAGTATACAATTTGGCGGCCTTATCGCTACACAGCGATCTCTTCCAGGCAACCAATGGTTTAAAAGGACATAGCTACATACAATCGGTAGATGGTGCAGAAATACCAAAATAAATAAAAATGTAATAAAAAATAAAATAATATAAATAATAAAAAAAAAAGCAACAAATTATAATACATATATACATATAATCTAAAATAAATAAAACATCAAAGTCATAAATACTACACACATAACCACACCACCACCACACAACCACATTTTTGCACTGGAACTGTAAGTACATAGGAGTTAAAATAGGTCGTCCTACTCGACTTCAGTTCTTCCAGGTTCATCTGCACTTCTTCAGTTGGTCTTCCATCTGCAGATGGATGGATCTGCATCGCGGATAGCGTTCTTCGCACGTATCCGCGATGTACCTACTGCATGACGTCCCCCTTCGATGTTTCGGTGTTCACGCGCGTTAGGCATCGCCGCTTCCTCCTCGCCTCGCTTTTGCTTATGCCTTACACCGACCCCATGTTACCTTTCACCGTGGAGAGATATTGTCCGTGCAGCCGCGATCCCTACGCCTCATTACCATATACTGGGCCCGTGACAGCATCGCAATTAACTATCTGTTTATTGTTGTTGAATTATAAACGACCGAGACGTCCGGCGATATCACTCCCGTGCTGCGAAAGGAAAGCTGGCTCTAATGTATGTGTAGGTTTCTGCTACTAAATGATACACCTAACAGTAAGCAAGAAGCAGACTTTAACTCCAAGTACCCAAAGCACTAATGAATTTTGGCCACGGCGGCATATCGCCAGAGAGATTAGCCATGGGAGATATCATAGTATACTAGCCCGGACTTAGGAAGTTGGCGGTCTTACACGTTAAGCCGTCGCTCCTGCGCCTGATCTCTCTCCGGTCGTGTCGGATGTTCCGTCCCATCGGGCTATGAGACTAAAGGAACAGACTACAGAGAGTCCACCTGTTTTGCACACACATTTTGTACAATATGATATCTCCCGCGCAGATGGCTGATCTCTGTGGAGATTGGCCGCCGTGGCTGAAATTCGGTCGGAAGGACATTATTTATTTAATTACCTAGTACCTAGATGTATAATGTTGTATGAGTATACGATTGCGTGACACCACTTCCGTGCCGCAAATTCAAATAGAAAGTTAATTTGTACTTGTTTTTGGTGAGGATTTACTATAGCGTGTGATACCGTCATTATAGCCTGGGCTGTTACTGTTGGATTTGCAATTAACTATCAGTTTATTATTGTCGAGATGTAATAAACTTCTATGCGTTGCCACTTAATTGAGATGTGGTTACCCTACATAGCAGTGGCGTGCATAGTATGGCCAGGCGGAGCCAGGGTAGGCATTGGTTAGGTAGATACCTATTTTCAAGCAGATAATGATGAAAGATAAAGGCATTGGTTAGGTAGACACTAGATATCTATTTTCAAGCAGGGCATGATGAAAAATAAGCATAAAGCTTTTTTAACAAGGGTAAGCAATGCTTTTATGCCTCTATATCGTGCCACTGCTACATACTTAGTTGCTTGTATAGGAAGGTTTAATAAAGAAGTGAAGACCTGTCAAAGACCATAACTAGGTCAGTTCAGTTCGGCAAAATACTTTTCAAAACGACTTCTCTGGCACATACTAATATTATAAATGCGAAAGTATGTTTGTTTGTTGGTTTATTGGTTTGTTGGTTTGTCCTTCAATCACGCTGCAATGGAGCAACGGATCGATGTTATTTTTGGCTTGGGTATAGTTGAAGATCTGGAGAGTGACATAGGGTACTTTTTATCCCGGAAAATTAAGGAGTTCCCGCGGGAATCAAAAAAACTTAAACCACGCGGACGAAGTCGCGGGCATAAGCTACTAATATTATAAATAGGAGGCCCCGGGCTTGATTCCTATTATTTCCTACACTGAGAAAAATGTCATTTTTTCGTAATCTTAAATATGGTGAAATAATCTTAAACCATGTGCGTTATTCTAAAATAAGTTGATAGTAATTAAATGATATGCTAGAAACGAATTGTTTGGATATATAAAGCAATATTAGGATACTAGTCATCGTAAAAATCGGTCACATAAAATTACTTTATCCTTTTCTTGTAATAACACGATGTAATAGGAAATAATACACTTTCTGAGAAAATAAGATGATAGTTACAATTATGTTTATAATAATCGTAAAACATAAGGAAAGTGTTTCCGTATATTATAAAGCTTTCCTACTATGAACTTAACTTAATGTATACTTATAATAAAATTGTAACAGGTCCAATTCTGTACATTGAAGATATTTTGAAATTATTTTTGGGAAGGCACTCTTCAATCGATACTAAAGCCAAAACTGTCTGTCTGTCTGTTTGTCCGTCTGTCTATTTCTTGGCCGCACATCACGCCGAAACTATTAAACGGATACAAATGAAACTTGGCACGATTTGAGTTCATACTACGAGGTAGGACATAGGATATTTTTTATCCCGAAATTCAGCACGGTTCCCTTGGGAGAGGGGATGAAAATCAAAATATATATTTAGTTGTAACTCCCTTATGCGGCGACCGATTTCATTCATCTTTTTTTGTTAGAAAGAAGATACTTCAAAGATTGATCCATAAAAATTTCAAGGTCATTGGTTTTGTAGTTTAGAAGTTACAGGCATCATAACCCTCAGTATTAGGTCCAATTAACTTCAAACCCGGAATGTAATTTGAAAATTTGAAATAATAGTCCTTGAATACCTTAGAAGTGTATTAAAGAAGTACTTTTCAAAATTCCACCCCCTAGGGGTTTAAATAGGGGGTGAAAGTTTGTATGAAATTCCGTCATTTTTCAAGTTGTAGCCATAAAACTTAGTACTTATTTGGGATTATGGTTAAAAATGAAGAAATACGTGTTTTACAGGTTTGGTAAATTCCGCACCTAAAAGGGGGAAATAGGGGACGAAAGTCCGTAATTTGATTTTTTGTTTTTAGAAACTTAATTCGACGCGGACGAAGTCGCGGGCAAAAGCTAGTCTCTTATAAAACGCTGAAGTCACCTTGACGTAGTAATAAAACAATTATATGTGTAATGTAATTTCACTTATAGTGAATGCATCACATTTTATGAACCTAAATCATATTATTATTATGTGAATCCTATTACCGAAACAAAAATAGGATAAAGTCCTCGAAAATACGATGACCGCAGCACGACGCGCGACGTTCGCGACATGTCTTAACTCGAAACTTTTCATTTGTGGCTTCGTCTATTATTTATATTTTATTCTGTGCTTCGTCCCCGTGGAGTGACAACTGAACGTGGTTATTATGGGTTATTGTGCGACTAGAGTTCATGTGACATTCTTTTCTTTATAAATAATAGTATAATATTATAAAGGAAAGAGATAAAATTATATTAGTTTTAGTTAATAATATGAATCAACATCAAGCCACTTGTGACTTGCTGATCAAATGGAACCTGACGGACTTTAATGAGCAATTTGCCGGTAAGTTGACTACTTTTAACTAAGTACAGATCTTTTTCTGAACTGGGCTTTCAACCTCATTAAGTTATTTCATATACCATATTAGGTACCTATTCATTAGGTACTCATTGTGTCATGGAATACCGAAGTAGATTGTAATGCTAATTGCTAATCACACTAATATTAAAGGCAAAAGTTTGTATGTGTGTAGTGTGAAATGTGAATGGTTACTCCTTCAAGCCTCAACTAGGTACTGAACTACTGAACCGAATTGGTTGAAATTTTGAATGGAGATAGATTTTTAAGGTGGGCTTAAATTACGCTGTAAACACTCACAATTCACATAGGTACAGTGTGGGTAGGTGGTTTTTCCGAAATTATAATACACAATCATGTGTATTATTCTGTCGCTTGTTTGCTTGTGTTTAATGAATATTTACATACCTAAAAAGTAATAAATGCAAACAAGCGGAATTAAGTAGTGATAGCCTATTGCTTCAGGTCATTTCATTGGACTCTGACTTTTTATACCTATGTGCGTTTGTGAATATTTGTGAAACATAGTGATGTAATCTGCATGCTGGAAAGTTCACTAGGAGTACATAGTTCTCAAAGGTGTGCGAAACCCACTAAGTATATCCCTCTCATTCTGAGAGGAGACCCGTGCCCAGTAGTAAATAGGCTGAGACAAGCGGAATTATTTACTATTATTCTATTTTCTTTCCAGATTCAAAACCAGAGACGAGAGTGATCGCAGCAATTTTGCTGCTGGGTTGCTTATTTAATATTCCTCCCGCTCGACGATCCAAAAAAGACTGGCACGCGAGCCGAGCAGAGATACTAGACGGCTTCGTGACCCACGTCAAGAGTGAGGCAGAAAATTCAAACAATTTTGGTGACCGATACAGATGATGTTTATTTTCATTGCTGCATGCTAGAAACTATTGAATTTAATTTTCATTACAATGCTTAAGAAGTGAAACGTACAAGTAAGTCTTATGCTGTTGGTCCTTGCCCAAACACACTAACTCTAATGCGAGGTAATACGTCTTATGTGTAATTAATTCGTTATAATTGATTGGATGTAAATAAATAGTAAGTGCTGCTCATATATGTATCGGTAATAATTGAATAAAATATTGAATTTATGCTACTTATGTTATTTCTTTTGTATGTTGTCTCCAATCTGCCCCTATTAGAAGTGTTTATTCTCAGTGATTTTATGTATTTCTCACTTTTAAGGTTCTTGTTATGTTTTAAGTTTTCAGTTTCTTCCTCTATATTTATCTATGCTTTCCTTCCTCTTGAGATGAAAGGAAAGCATAGATAAATAGTAGGAAAAATAATAGGAAATAACTTGAGATGCGAGGAAAGCATTTAAAATATCAGGACAAATAACAGGAATAACCTGAGATGAGAGGAAATCATAATAAATAGTAGGAAAAATAATAGGAAATAACCTGAGGTGAGAGGAAGGCATAGATAAATAGTAGGAAAAATAATAGGAAATAACTTGAGATGCGAGGAAAGCATTTAAAATATCAGGACAAATAACAGGAATAACCTGAGATGAGAGGAAAGCATAATAAATACTAGGACAAATAATAGGAAATAACCTGAAATGAGAGGAAGGCATAGATAAATAAGAGCACAAATAATAGGAAATAACCTGAGACGAAAGGAAATCATAGATGAATAGTAGGAAAAACAATAGGAAATAATTCGAGCTAAGAGGAAAGAATAAATAAATGGTACGATGAATAATAGGAATAATTCGTGTTATGGGGAAGGCTCACTTAAATAGTAGGAAAAATACTAGGAAATCACTAAATACTGTATACGCATCAGATTACAGCAATGGTGACATGTCATCATAATACACAATTATCAGCAGGAGCAGTGGCATCTTCGTACTTTTTGGTGATATCAGTATGCTCCGTGCTTGATGTGAATTCACGGTATTTGTGATGAAAATTTTTCTCAGTGTACTAGCTGATGACCACGACTTCGTACCTACGTGTGAAATAAGTATTTTTAATTCTCACCTTAACGTTTCGGGATAAAAATTTGCCTATGTCACTCTTCAGGTCCTCAACCTATACCTTTTACTTACTGTACTTACGTATACTTTAATATACTTTTTATACCGGAAAATTGACGAGTTCCCGTGGTAATTAAAATACTCATTCCATGCGCACGAAGTCGACAAGTCTTAGTAATAACGAGAGCTTGCTATGCCAAGATTGTCTCCAAGACAATTACACCAAACATTTTAATTGTTAAATTACAACAGTCATTTGTTACCTTCGAGCGCTATTGTTTAGTATTTATAAATCGATCCGATGAGTTGATGACCTTTCACGATGTTTACACACAACCTTTCATACGTTCTGTTGGAAAACGGTGAATTTGCTTCGGTTTCATCTTAACTGAGACATATTTTAACGTTAGATCAGTAACAGAGAGGGTAAACGAAATACTTAAGACGACCTCCGTGGCGCAGTGTGTAGCGCTGTTGCCTTAACGTGCCGAGGTCCCGGGTTCGATCCCCGGCAGGGTCAATTTGGGAATTTATAATTCGGCCGTGGCTAGTTACCACCCTACCGGCAAAGACGTGCCGCCAAGCGATTTAGCGTTCCGGTACGATGCCGTGTAGAAACCGAAGGGATATGGGTTTAATATAACTGCCATGCCCCTAACAGGTTAGCCCGCTACCATCTTAGACAGCATCATCACTTACCATCACCAGTTCTATTCAGTAGAATCAGTTTTTTTATATACATAGCGAGCAAACGAGCAGGCGGGTAACCTGATGGTTAGTGATTACCGCCGCCCATGAACATTTGCAGCACCAGAGGAACCACCAATGCGTTACTGGCTTTTGAGATATTTGTTTATCCGCCCTTTGAAGAGCCCCATATTATAATCATGAGGGAACACAGAAGATGTAAGCTCGTTCCATAATTTGCAGGTACGTGGCAGAAATTATCTGGAATAACGGGAGGTGGAAGAACCGTGTGGTTGAGTACTGACAAAGCATGAGTAGCACAATTTGTCCTACACGATAAAACATTTATTTCATTCCATGTTGTTGACATATTGTTTTAGTGAAGTAGGACATAAAACTTTTGATATACCTAATAAAAGTAAAATTTAAGAACCCCCCGACACAAAAAATATTTTAAACCTATTATAATTATTATCGTTCAATATTTTTATTTTCCAAGCGTCGTCGCGTCGGGGGACCGCTAAGTGAGAAAAACAGGTGTAGTCGCAGATTGCAATTGATGATCAAACGGCTGAACAGATTTTCATGAAACATGGTGTCACGGAGAAAAGAGTAACTACGTGAGTTGCGGGTGTCGGTCGATAGGGGGCGCTGCGGGTGCGCCGGTGTGACAACACGTGGCACCGCAGCGCGCCTTTTAGGTTATGACGTGACAATAAAAGAAATGGGATGAACAGAATTAGGACTGCGTAGGCACTTACCCAAACTTACCTACGCAATAATTGCTTCGGATAGATTCAGCCGTCGGGCATCGAACCTTTGGAGTCGAGGACCGTTCGGCAGCACAGGTGGCGCGCCTCGCGCCCAGTGGCAGCTTACAATAGGGTTATTGGCGAATGGGGAACGTTTCAATGAGAACAAATGAGTTACTTACTCGCACGATAATTAAATTTAATCAGTGAATGTTACACAGGAGAGAGATAAGACTTAAGATCAAATTATAGGTACTTTCGCACTTACAATCCATTTTCTTTACAATACCACTTAGTCCTACGCTCGAAGAAACTCGAAGAGTAGACCCGTGGGGTGGGCGGCAGCGGCCATGGCCGGCTGCTAACCCTCAGCGAGCGCGCCCAATGCGCGCGGCAGGATACCAGGAGAATAGTTCGTAAATTCGCGCATCACGAAGTTTCGCGGGCACTTTCACTTGTTTGAAATTACGGCACATTTGTGCTTTCCACTGGTTACACTACTTATTTAGTAAGTACATTAATAAAGTTAATATAACAAGAACAAATCACGCGTATATGGTGACCGTCCTACAAAATGGCGGAACGTTCCGTAGCAAAACTCGGTCCGGAGACACGAGGCAAAAATATATGTCACTAGAGAGTGAGAAAAAAATCAAAGGAAAGGTAACGAGTCATGCCCCCATTGTTATGGGGCCTGACAAAGGCTGGGTTAGGTACTGAGACCTCCCATTTTAAAAAGAAATACCGCGGTCCCGCATGGCGGTTCACACTCGGTAAAATTCACATCTCCCGGGCCTTGAAGAGACCACGGGCTGGCGCGGGCAGACGCTCGAAAGTTCAGGGGGTGACTCCTCCGACGCACGGGCCGCTTGCCGTGGCCCTCTCGCGTCGGAATGTCGCAACACGCGCGACAAACAATAGGTGATGATAAGGATAGCCATATGGGCTTCCTACATGGAGTGAGTGAGACAGCGCGGCTTCGTATTCATCGCTGTCGACCAATGCTAAAATCGCACTTCTTATACAGAAACTATGCGTTCAGTAATATTGAAATTTGACTAAAAAGTAAATTTAATATATAATACTACAATGGCTAAGAACCCTCGGGATAAAATTATCTAAACAATACAACAAAAAAAAAACTAAACGAAAATCGTTCATCCGTCTGGGAGCTACAATACCTCAGACAGATACACAAACAGACACGTTAAACTTATAACACCCGTCTCTTTTTGCGTCGGGGGTTAAAAATATTCTGAAATACCACTCTATCAATTTGTATAATCTCCACGTACCTACCTGTATATTAAGTAAATAATTTCAAATGCCAATAAACATATTGGAAATGTCACCGCTGTAATGTAACAATGTTTGTCCCAGTGCTGCAAAGGTCGCTGATTCAATGAACATGGAGGGTACACTTACCCTATCTACCACACTTACCTACTTATGTGAAGGCAGGAACCAATCATGGGTAATCGAAAGTGGCATAAAAATTAGGTATTCCTTTTTTAATACCTTGCACACTCCAGCTAGTTGATTTCGGAAAATCGGAGGTGATTCCGAACATTATGGACTATGGCTGAACTGCAGCTGTCTTTTTGATCCACTGTTCAATCCTATTGCTGCAATATGCATAGGGCGCTATTCTTTTGCCTACCTTTTCCTTTTTGAGCTGACTATTCTCCTTTTTTTAAAAAAAATGCGAAACATTAAGTTCAGCCAAATTACAATTGCGATGCACTCAGACCTTTATCACAATGAAGATTACAATTCACAATATTAGTGGGTAAGGTAGTACAGTTCTTTACCTTGGGAACTGGTCATATTATAGAAGCATTTATTTATTTACTAGCTGATATACTCGTAGGTATGTGATTGCTAAGTGAATGCATTCAGGTCCTGAATAAAAGCGGCGAGAACTTTCGTTCCTTCGTTTGCACACCTCCCGTGCACGCCTGGAAATGCCCTAGACATCTTTTACAAGCTTATCAATAGGTAAATAGTACTTAGTTATACTATGTTGGACGACGGAACGAGGCTCTCACTGCTTAATCTCAAGGCACGATTGCATTCAAATCGCGCGCGTATTGTACCTATACTTTATGTCGCATCACTGATCTGTATTAATGAGCTTCATAAAAAGTTACAGCTGATACGTCTAGGGCCTCAATAATAGGCTTTCCTGAGGCATCCGTTTTAATTGTATGAAATGCCACAATGTACATTTCACCGTGCAGAATGTACCGGCCCCATAAATAGCAAGTGACTGCTTAATTAACTCATAACTCACACAAACTCACACTCAACAGACGATAGCTCTGAGCGAAAAAAACGTGAAGATAAATAACCGCACATCGGCTTTCGTATCAAGGGACGAAGCAGGGCCACCATATTTGACCGACAAAATCCGTAAAACAATACACGTTAGGTAAGAAAAAGAAGCTATGGCAAGTTATTTTAATATTATCTTACCAGTTGATCAGTTTTGGAATAAAGTAATATTGTGTTGATCATTTTACACGCAGTAAAAAATTACACACGACATTATATACCCATTACCTACACCCATTGAGAAGATAAAATCTCACTTTATTGACTGCAAATTAGTCTAGTTGCCAAGTCGGCAATTATGCGGGGTACGTTGTATCAAAGTTACTCATAATGGGTTGTAAAATGATGTTTCTCAACTAGAACATTATTTTCTGAATCAATGTTTAATTAGTGCACCTTAATGTAGGCAATTATTGACCACGACCCTCTAGCTAATAATAATATAGAAATTTACCACAAACCAAATAAAAAGGACTACTCACGAACCAACTTATACATAGCCACATTAAATACCCGAACTCTACGTACAGAGGAGAGTCTCACTGAACTAGAGACAGCCCTACAGTCATTGAAATGGGATATACTTGGTATAAGTGAGATGCGGAGATTGGGAGAATCGATAGAAGATCGATATGAATATATCATGTATCACAAAGGCGAAATTGCAGGACATAGAGGAGTAGGGTTCCTAGTAAAATCGTCCATTAAAAAGAATATTCTAGAATTCATTGGCATATCGGACAGAATAGCAGTATTAAATATTAATTTGCCTCTCTACAAAAGGAATTGGACAATTATTCAAGCATATGCACCAACAGAGCAAGCGACGCTAGCCGAAATAGAATTTTTTTATACCTGCCTAACTGAAACTATAAGGAGTCATGCTTATAAAAATATGATAGTAATGGGGGATTTTAACGCCCAGTTAGGAACTAAGTTAAATGATGACGAAAAACCCATCGGCAAATTTGGGTATGGAAAGCGAAGTAAAAATGGGCAAAAGTTCTTGGAGTTTTTGCTAGAAAATAACCTTTTCGTACTCAATACCTTGTTCAAGAAAAACACTAAAAGTAAATGGACTTGGATCTCTCCGGACGGAAAATATAGGAATGAAATAGATTATATAACTACAAATTATCCCAAAGCATTTACCGACACCGGAGTTGTTCAGAATTTCAATTTTAATACAAACCATCGCATGGTCCGCTGTTCTCTACGTGTTCATGCACCAAAAATGCCGAGAAAGCACATCAACCCACAGAAATCCACACAAATAAACGAACAAGGTATAAACGAATTAAATGCTGCGCTCTCCTCATCGTTTGAAGATAATTTCAATATAATCAACATTTATGACAAAATAGAGCACACATTACTGTCACACACTAAGAATTGTATTGGAAAATATAAGAAAAAATACTTGAGTGAGCCAACTTTACAGCTTATACAAAAAAGAAGACTCCTACTAAGCCAAAACAAGCAGGACTCTTTTAAAAAAATAGCGGAAATAAGTAAACAAATTAACGAAAATATAAGAAAAGACCGAAAACGTAAGAGAATGAAAACAATAGAACACCATATTAGTAAAACCGGAGGAGTTAGAAAAGCGCTCATCGAATTAAAAGATTCTAAAAAGGAATGGATTCCAAAAATGAAGAGTAAAAGTAGAACACTCACTAAAAGACCTGATATTATGAGCTTAGCTACCGAATACTATAATAAACTCTACAATTGTAGCGCTGCTGCAAACACCTACTATCATCCAAGACAACACTCTAGGCCCCAAAATGAACTGGAAGTGACAGAAAAAGAGCCGATATTGCTGGAAATGGAAGTCAGAAAAGCTATAAAAAGTCTTAAGCTTGATAAAGCTCCCGGACCCGACAACATAAGAAACGAACTTCTCCACAGTTGTATTGATAGCCTAAGCCCCCTGCTTGCCAAGATCTTCGACAGAATCCTTATCACAGGGGAAATTCCAGAGCAATGGACATTGTCTCATATTACTTTATTACACAAAAAAGGAGAGAAAGACGATATAGCCAACTATAGACCTATAAGCCTTATGTCCAATATTTATAAAGTTTTCTCCAAAGTAATACTAGAGCGAATTACTAAACAACTAGACGAAAATCAGCCAAGAGAACAGGCTGGTTTTAGAAAAAACTTTTCTACGATTGACCACATTCACGCAGTAAAGCAAATAATTGAGAAATATAGGGAATACAACAAGCCGCTCTACCTAGCATTTATAGACTATAGTAAAGCATTTGACTCGTTAGTACACCACAAAATATGGGAGAGCTTAGAAAGGCAGGGAATTCACGAAACCTACACAAATATCCTCAGAAAAATTTACGAAAATTGTAGAGCCAAGATTCATCTAGAGACTCTGGGTAAAGAGTTCCCGATACAAAGAGGAGTTCGTCAAGGTGACCCAGTCTCGCCAAAGATTTTTTCAGCGGTCCTTGAAGACGTGTTCCGCAAGCTGAACTGGTCTACCTTTGGTCTAAAAATCGATGGAGTAAACCTCAATCATCTCAGATTCGCTGATGACCTTGTGCTCTTTGAAGAGAACCCAGAGAAATTAGAATTGATGGTTCAACAGCTCTCTCAAGCAAGTGCAGATGTAGGTCTGTCAATGAATATTGAAAAAACAAAAGTAATGACAAACTCTAGTAAAACAAATATCACAGTAGACGGAAAAATTATTGACTACGTGGACGAATATATTTATTTAGGACAGATAATTTCCCCTATAGATTTAACAACAAAAGAAATTGACAGAAGGATTGCAAATGGATGGAGGAAATATTGGACTTTAAAAGAGATAATGAAAAGTAGAGAACTAGGATTGCGTTTAAAAAGTAGAGTATTCAACGCTTGTGTCTTACCATGCTTAACCTATGGTTGTGAAACCTGGGCTCTCAATGCGAACCACAGAATAAAATTGGTAAAATGCCAGAGAGCTATGGAAAGAAGCATGATGGGAGTAAAGATCAAAGACCGACACAGCAGCCAAAGTATAAGAAAACTCACAAAAGTTACCGACATTCTAAGCAAAATAGACACACAAAAATGGAGATGGGCGGGACACTCGCAAAGGGACAAACAAGACAAGTGGAGTAAAATGATAACAAACTGGTATCCACGAGATGGAAAACGAAATAGAGGCAGACCGCACCGTAGATGGGAAGATGAAATTAAACAGACCGCAGGACCGAACTGGCGAAGAGTAGCGCACGACCGAAAACAGTGGCGGGAGCTAGAGGAGGCCTTTGCCAACAGGCAATCCGAAATACGTGACATTTTGTAAAAAATTTAAGTTAGGTACTTGACATTTATATTTTTCATTAATTTTTAATTCAATTTTCCAAAATAATAATATTATAATAACTACAAGATTGACATCATAAATATCTAAACTATTCTGCAAAATATTCTGTATGACGTAAAAATGTATTTATTTATTTATTAATGTAATGTTTATTTAATCACATGTTTTCGGAAATAAAGGCTATTTTTATTTTTATTTATTTTATTAATGTAGGCAATGCTAATAAAATTATTGGTAAAGTATTATCTACTAAGTTGTGAGTAGGTAGGAACAAATTAAGCTTTATTGGGGCATCTGATAAGAATGTTAGAAAATGAAATATTTTTATTAAAGCATTTGCTTAAATTATTAACAACAAAAAAAGTGTGAAACTTCAGAAAAGTAGCCTACGAGAGAATGAGATAAATATAACTTGTATTCTATCTCATTTTCTGGCATTACTATTATGAATATGTTTGTCTCTTTTTAGTGTCGCTTTTTCGTTTCATCGAATTTTCAAATCATAACGATTGTAAAGAAGTTTCACTTCAAAAAGCAAAGTGGAAATTTACAACATATTTAACAATTCAATAGTCAAACCTGATAACACTAGACTTAAAGTAAACGAAAATTACACATGGCGAAATAGATACTCTATCTGAAAACCGGACGCCACAGAAATGGACAGCCCTGCGTATGATAATGAAGAAGGTACATGACGATTTATTTTGAACACGAGTTCGACATATCGCATGAATAATATCGATTTGGAAACATTATTTGAAATAATGAACTGAGTTATTACATCTGTCATGTATGCGGTGTGGTGAACATTTGTATTTACAGTTTTTGATTTTGCATTTCACTCTCTAATAGGCACGTGGAATTCGTGGTGAGAAATAACATTGTTCATATTTAATATGTTTTTTTATTTTTAATATATCAGTACAAGCAAACTTGTTAGTTCCACTTTAGGAAAATTTGCAGTTTCCTCTATTAACCATTTGAAAGCAAAGTTAAAAGTTCTAAAAACGTCTACCATAGGGCATAAAATTTCTATTACATGTGATAAAAGATACACTTTTTTTGTCACAAAGCACCAAACTGTAATAAAAAGAAAGTTTGTGGGTGCAGTTAAAAGATAAGATACTATCAATAGCATAACTCAAGACTCAAGACGCTCGAGACAGCTCGGCCGGTTTTTGTCAATACTATAACTATTCACATAACGCATCAAGATAACGTACAGATGAAAGACGTTCACATATTATAATTAGTCTGTCATTAGGATGGATATTCGGGGTTCCTTTGCGAAAGGCGTGAAACCTAAGCTATAACAACGATATACGCGTTGGTACTTGGCATATTGGTGAAATGTAAGTTTTGATTATGGATTTGTAACAATAGTACATGACTTCGATCTTGGATGGCAAAAAGCCACAGGCAAATGGCAAAGGCCATTTCAATAAAAGTTTTATTGTCACTTTTGGCACAGTGACTGCTATGACTGCTGGATAACTTATTTCTCAAGCCACGTCTGATGCATTGCATGACCAGTATCAGTATAATTCTCTGTTCCACCCGTCATTCATTCAGCTAATTTTTTTTTTTCAGAATAGGCTTGCGCTTGATGACAATCATAAGATCAAAGCAATGATGAGGTCTAATATATATATAGTCTCATCACTCATAACTGGCGGAATAGACCAATACAATAGCCTATTATCTTCAGGAAGCCTTCGAAGATAATCTTTATAGTCTTTTACTTTTTATAGGCTCAAAGTACAACGTAAACGAGTACAAGGTACCTGTACAATTTTGTCGGCAAAATTATCGATTCGATTTTCCAAAGTATCTAAGAGCCGAAAATCGATCATCTTCCGTCCAAACACGTCCAAAACGAGAAAACTTTCTGTGACAAGAACATTCGAATAAGAACTACGGAACCTCATCTTTTCGTTATTATCCTTATCTTGTGTGCCATCGACAGTCATCTAAACTATTCGTGTTTTCAGAACAACAGCTGTCGACTTATATGGAATTTAAATATTGTTTTAGATAAGTAAAATTAAAATAAAATAAACTAATTAAAAAAAAACTAAAGTTGCAACTCTCAAGTCTCAATCTATTTCAGAAAAGTCAGTGCTCCACTAAGTAGGTAAGTAGGTATGTGGTGTTATCCTAAACGGTTCTATCACCTTCAGGTGAAATTATAGCCCATCAATAAAAAAAAACCTATGTCTATAAAATTTCAACAATTCTGTTACAAATCTCTAGTCACCATTCATCACCATGTCATAAATAAAGCCTCGAACATCGATATGAAATCGAAATTACCATCGAACAAACAATTAGCGCCTCATGAATGACAAAATTTCGCTCGCGCGTGACAGTGAGGCGTGTTCGAATGTAAAGTTGCGATACATCATCGTTTCTGATACACCTGCAATGCCCCGCCTACAATCCCCCTCACCCCGCATCTCTGGATTCCCCTGTCTTTCGCTGAGCCATCATCTAGGCACCATTCCATGTCCAGAAGTCGTAGCGAACGGTTGTCGTTACCGCTAATGGTTAAAGTATCCGTGATTTTTAAAGTTCGAACTGAGTGTTGTGTTGTACTTTTCGTGATTGTACTTATATCGTGTTTTGCTATAGGGAAGATTTCAATTTCAACGTTTAATATTGTAAGTTGAATGTCTCTTTAATAATTTTGTTAATTACTATTTGTAGCTACTTTACTACTTTTTGCAATCGAGCCTCAAAATAGACTAATTTTTTGCATGATTTTTTCGTGACAGAAGTAAAGAAGTATTATGTAAGGGAATATCGAAATTTGAATTTATAAACTAGCCACTCTAATAATTAATTAGTCATACCAATTGTTATTATGATTATTAATAACGCCACTCTATCTATAACACATAATAATAATATCACTCTATTAAGAACTCTGTGTATCAAAGAACTTGGCAAAACAAACTTATACTTAAGACTATATTATAAAACAATTTCAACAAAATATAATGGCCTTTAAATTGCATTAGTTAAGTTTTTTTATCCTCGCGTATGTTGTCATATAATGGAGTGTAATGTTATAAAATATATCGCTATCATTTAACTGTTTATTCCAATAATTAATCTTAACCTTTATCACTTCGGAGATGATAACCGGTCTATTTATAAATTAATGTCCGTCACTTCGATACAAAGTACTCAATAAGCTGGAAGTATCTTCTCCGTAATTTACGTTATTTATTGGAAGGTTCTCGCGTGTTCAATAATAAAAGCCAACCTCTTAATGACACCTACTTCATGATTTAATAAGCAGTAATGATATCCTTTATTCCGTAATTAAAAAAAAAGTTTATACTAGAAATCTTAACAATTTGATTGTAATTTGTACAATATTAAATATATGTATATTGTATCATCCTATTATTTTTGCAAGAAGTACCAAATATTTTGAAGGACAAAATTTTTGGATTTCTTATATTAAAACAGAACTTTATCGTTGAAAATATTAAATATGAAAATTCTATTTGCAAAAATGCATCGGTATGCGTAAAAATATTCGTTCTTTACAAAACAAATGATATGTAAAATATCGGGAGACGTGAGTAATGGTACAGAATAGATAATTGGTAACTAATGGCACATAGTGAAGCTACGATAGTTATCGCTTTTTTTTTTCTTAAAATCGTTGTGTGCCATACCAAGATAATTTGATCTTTATCTATAAAAATATATCTTTCAATGTAACATCTTACGAACATAAGAAATCCGCATATCCGATATTATATACGGTTCTATCTAACGAAGATCGTAAGTTTTTTGGTATGATTCACTTGTTGCTGTATTTTTATTACCTTCCTACAACCTGTTGCATAAAAAGGAGGAGCTAACATAGCAAAATATCTTACACATGCGCAAACTGTGCACATAAGCAAACAGTCTATTAGATATGAACTTCTGTAACAAAATCTACATGCAAAGTTTAATTTTAACTTTGCGTGTGATTTTGGACTACTTACCAGAGTTACGTAAGAGACAATGTGATTTTGAGAAAAGTATCTGTTATTATTAGAGTCTACAAAAACTAAATTGTATCCAAGCATCGTCACACTGAAGAAGTACTATTTTCCTTATTTTGTAAGGCAAGCGTAGCAGACAGACAGGCAGAAAGACAGATAGACATATAGACAGACAGACTTACTTTCGCTTTTATACTAGCTGATACCCGTGACTTCGTCCGCGTGGTTTAATTTTTTTATTCTCACGGGAACTCCTTAATTTAAAATACGGGATGAATATCAGCCTATGTCATTCTCCAGTTCCACGCAAAAATCACGTCGATCCGTTGTTCCATTACGGCGTGCATGAAAGGCAAACCAACAAACAAACACACTTTCGCATTTATAATATTAGCGTGATTGATATAAGTAGGTATAGATATATAATCACAATATGTTTAAAAAGGCTTATCTTTAAAGTTATCGTTACTCACTTACTTATCAATAAAAAGCTATAGGTACTGTAGAATAAAAAAAAACAATGCGGTAAGACTTAATTATGCTAAGTTTATCTTTTTGTGAAGAGGAGTTAAGAAGATAGTTAAACAAATTGTTAATAAAATAACTTGATAAGGAAGCCACGCGTATAAACAATGTTGCGTTGGTTTTTACTGGTTGGGTTTTATCGGGGAGGATATTGTTAAAAAAAAAAACAGCTTAGTGGTAAAAATAAGTTTGACGACCTCCGTGTCGCAGATGCAAGCAATAAGTATGTAGTCCTATAATTAGGACGTTCAGCGTTATATTCTTAAGGGGTCAATATGAGGGTTTATAGTTTCTGAATTAGCTATGGTATGGTCTGGCTCCAATGGGGTTTTGAATGCTACGGCCACGGTAAGAAGTACCGGCAAAGCCTAGCTCTCAAGCTGCCCCTCGATTGTAATAGTTTGTCAAACGGGTAATTTGACCGATTTAAGGAGTTCATAGATGCCTATACGTCGAGGACGTATGAACTCCTTAAGCAGTTCGAGTAATACGTTTTAAGCTCTCAAATGATTGACAATTTCCTTACACAATTGGGCCTCTGTTTGAAATCTCGATACGACGCTACTTAGAAACCGAGTAAAGTGGACTTCGGGTTTAATAAAACTGCCATACCCCATATCAGGTTAGTCCGCTTCAGGAAAAATAACAGGCATGGGCTTACATGTCATGGAAAAAAATTATGATAATATTGTGGTGTGAAAATTGATTTTATTCTAACGGCTAATTAATGTTATTGGTTATGCTTATAGGTAATTCACAACAGTATTAAATATTAAGCAAAAAATTACAGTAGCCATGACCTTCATACAGTAATTACAAGTTTTAACTACAGTAGCGTCATGCTGTAGTCCTGCCATGAGATGATGATTTTAAGTTTAAGAGTTAAGACGAACTGCTATTAAGATGCGATTAGCTAATATCAAGATAACGTACATTAATTCTAAGGATTACAGCATCAAAATTAGTTTCCAGACATTATATTTTAATTTGTTAAATAATAGAGTATTTGTAAACATATGTTGAAACTACAAGCGTCTTCTTTATACATTTTTTTCTTTATTGAGACATCGATGTCCCAAAAGATAGTTATTCTGTACACACCGTGAATACAACAATGTATATTATAAACAATAACCGATGCAATACACACCCGAAACAGTAAATTCCTTTGATGCTTACAATGATAAAACAGAGAAGTGCTTTTTGAGATTATTATGCAATGTATATGACTTGGTGAAATCAGTTGTATGTATTACAATTTTTTGTTCATCTTTATCTACTCCACAAATTTTAGCATAACGTCCGTTCATTAGTCCAATCCTATAAATTTTTTTGCAATAACAACTTTGGTATCGAATAAATCTTTAGATTAATATAGAAAACGGGCGTAGGTATACTTTGCCTGGTAGGAGCATCGATTTATGGGTAGGAGGCTTCGGCCGTGGCTAGTTCCACCCTAACTTGGCGGTAGACGAAGACGACAGAAGACCAGGCGATTTAGCGTTCCGGTATGATGCCGGAGAAAATGTGTAGTAACCGAATAGGGGTATGGGTTTAATATAACTGCCATGCCCCTAACAGGTTAGCCCGCTGCCATCTAAGACTGCATCTTCATTTACCATCAGGTGAGATTGCAGTCAAGGTCTAACTTGTAGTGAACAAAAAAAACTGAAATCCGAACGGCATGGAAAATCTGGTTATTTCAAAATTTTTATTGATATCTTTAAGTTTAAAATCGAAGGAGGATACTGATTGGCAGGGTCGAGTCGGGCAAAAAGTCCTAATTCATAACAGCTCATAATAAAGAAACATCAAAACATAAGACAAACCTTCCAAGGGCAAAAGCTAGTTAATTTGACTTCAAAAGGTATTGTTAATGTTTAAGACACCCATGTTTAGAAAATCACATTGTGTATGCAAATGCTGGGCGTTGTTTGCATGTCTTTCAGTCCTTAAGCCTTCTAATAGCTTCGACGTGACTACATATGTTTAAATCTCAACTGTTAATCTCAGATTCACTCCAGAGGAAACGTTAATATATTCCCAATACTATTTTTTCGTTCGAGGCTTTCAGCAGCACGTTTATTTAGGGCCGCTTGCACAAGGATATTTAAACTGATTTAGTTAAATTTTGTAATGCTGTTCCTTTTGGCAAATGCATATATTGTAGTTGCCAAAAAGGGACAGCATCAAAATATTTAACTAAATCCATTTAAGAGTCCTTGTGCAAGTGATTCTTAGACTGCTTTTTTAATTGGTACCTAAAATCTTCCAAGCTTTACAGTATCAAAATGCCTCATATTGTATGTATCATCTTCGTATCCTGGGATTATTTTCTGCACTTGGACGCAGGCGTCCGCTTTACGTATTTAATGTGCATGTATGATATAACTATATGTTAATTTATCATCTTATCTTATCCTCGCCAACTTCTGCAATTTCACTTTTAATTTAATGTTCGTTTTATCTTCTGCTTGTTAATTTAAGCCTCAAAATTAAGTTAAAGGTCAAAACATAAGATTTTGAACATCTTCATTAAAAAGGTTTTTTAAAGGGAATCTCAATTTTAATAAACATCTTAGGTCTTAAGTCAGTGGTTTAATTAATTTTAGAGAGGCCGGTGTAACTGACGGGAAGTCTTCAATTACAATTAATGCATCTCTTCCAATTCGCACTCGTATGAATATACGTTTTTGTGCGTGTGTGTATGACTAATATCCGGTCAAGACATCTGCTGCGAGTGATCGCTTGATGTCATCCTTGATCATTGTATGTTTATTGCGTTTATCATTTATTGTAACATTTATCGTCTCTTTATTGGCTGTGTGTAACATAAATTTCAGTACTTTGTAATGTTATTGGTCGTTACATTACGTTTAAAGAAGGTCTTTGGACAGACGGTGTTTGCATAATGCATTTTATTGTAAGAAATAGCAAAACTGAGTTATTCTTTGTGCTTTAGCTGTCTATCCTCTTCCAGCCTAAAGTAATCAAAATCATATTGGGGGATGAGTCACAAACACAACATTTTGGAGCAGTTTTCCACCGTATAAATTTTATTTGTTTGTCAATATAATAACAGTATTAGATACTCTTTATTTAAATAAAATCTATGTATAAATTTTGTGTTTCTGTAAATCCGTAACAAGGCATAAAAATTACACGTGATAACTCAATTGACTATATAGTAACTGAAACGAATATAAAATATTGTTAGAGATCGGTATGAGATATAGTCGATTGCGTGTAGCATAAAAACTAGTTTTTATTAAACACACAAACCATGAACGAAACGGTTATGATCATTTATCAAGATTTAATTCGGAAATATTTGAAATCTTTTACGATAAGTTCCATCTTATGATATTGATGATACTTAAGATGGTAGTGAAGAAAGGCGTTCAGACGGCAATTTGAATATACTGAATGGAAGCTCGTATGTTAAATATGAATTCTCCGTTATAATTACTTATTCCAATATATTGATTTCAAGTCACGGCGCTTCGTTTAAAATTTATAACGTAACCGCTCATTGCCTGCTGCCTAGTCTATTTTATTTGCCATTTATCTTCCATTAGTGTTCGGATTATTTAAATGTTGTTTCATAAATGAACCGTTTATTACTCTACCAGCACTTTTCTATGTTTAACAGGATTCCTACTTTTGTTCGATACACTCGGTAATGTTGAGAATTAGATAATGTAAAATCGTATTTTTTTTTTACCATGCCATTTATTAAATTCAGTTGGTTGAGTAGGTAGTTTAGTTTTATCTATACTTCTATACTAATAATATAAATGCGAAATTTTGGATGGATGGATGTTTTTAATTCAATCACGCCCCAGCGATTGAACGGATCTGGATGAAATTTGGCACAGAGATAGATTATAGTCTGGAATAGACTTAGACTTAGTCCATCTTAGACTGCATCATCACTTACCATCAGGTGTGATCGCAGTCAAGGGCTAGCTTAAAAAAAAAAAAAAAAAAAACACATAGGCTAACTTTTAGTGAAATAAAAAAAATGGATTTTATAGTTTCATTTGTTTTTATTTACTTACATCTTTTAAGTACACAATTTGGATTATGATATATACTCGTATACTCATTTGTCATTGACTATTTCCCTAGATTCGACAACATTTTATAGCTATGTTTACTGTTCTGATTTATCGACAGGCTGAGTGACGTACGGCTGTTTATGAGGTTGTTCGTTTGACGGGAGACGGACGAGGCGAGTTCCTTATTACTGTCGTTAGTTTCTGGATTTATTGGCCACGAAGTAACGGTCGCACCCTTATTGGCCCTTCAGTGGCTGACGTCTTCTGTAATATATTGTGGCTGCGAGTTGAGACTTGAGACACAGTTCATGATTCTCAGGTGGTGCAATATCCATACTTTCATACTTAATACTCGTATTATAAATGCGAAAGTGTGTCTGTCTGTCTGTCTGCTACGCTTTCACGGCCCATCTGTTCAACCGATTTTGATGAAATTTGGTTTGGGGATAGGTTTTATACCGGGGATAGACATAGGCCCTTTTTATCCCGAAAAATTAAAGAGTTCCCGCGGGAATTAAAAAAAATTATCTCTTCAACCAATTTTGATGAAATTTGGTATAGGGATAGTTTGTACCCAGGGGAAGGATATAGGCTACTTTTTATCCCGAAAAATCAAAATTAAATTATTTTAAAAAGAATTCGAGAAAATATACAGCAGTCATAAATAAAATATTAAGGCGCTGTCAGCTCTTAAAATCAAAACACAAATCGAGAGGTTGGCTCTCCTCAGTCCTCACCACTCACGCCAGTTATGCCCACTTCGGCCGGGTGGCGCTCCCGTCGCGGTTTTCTTTATTTTCGCGCGCTTGTCATAGCATGTCACGGATGCCCTCGGATGACAAAACACGGTAACTCAAAATTTGTGAAATTGATAGAATAACGTAAGTGAGTAAATCACGTACCAAAGTCTCTTACATGAGTAGGTAATTGACAAAATACCTATTGTAAATCGCATATCGTGTGCAAATCCATTTTAATACTTAATATTATAAATGCGAAAGTGTGATTGTTAATTGAATTGCCCGTCAATCACGCCGCAACGGAGCAATGGTTCGACGTTATTTTTGGCGTGGGTATAGTTGAGGGAGAGTGACTTTTTATCCCGAAAAATTAAGGAGTTCCCACGGGAATAAAAAAAACTTCAACCACGCGGACGAAGTCGCGGGCATTAGTTAGCCCAGCATACTAATATCCATACAAAATATAATAAATGCGAAAGTGTGTCTGTCTGTCTGCTACGCTTGCACGGCCCAACTACTCAAACGATTTTGATGAAATTTGGTACAAAGATAAATTACATCCCGGAGAAGGACATAGGCTACCCGGAACCATTATCCTGGAAAATTAAACAGTTACCGCGGGAGTCAAAAAATCTTAATCCATGTGGACGAAGTCGAGGGCATCATCTAGAGTTACATAAGTATCTTATTTACATAAACTACTTACGGGAGTTAATTACAAGTATAATTGTGGCATAAATCAATATCATACGTATATACAATGTACTTACCGACTAAGAGTCTGATATTCATTTTTTGTCAGAAACAAGAAATACAGATGTTATTTCAAAAATTTAAATAGCAAAAAGATGTTGGAAATTGATCATTGAAATCAATTTCTAGTCTTTTGCAGACATATAGTATTATTTACAGTGTTTGAAAAATACTCAAAAATAAAAAACGAAGAAAATCATACAATTTTGGTGTCATGATTTTTTATCTTTACATACAGAATTATCTATATGGTAGAACTTCGTAAGAGCCAAAACCGCAAATTAGCCAATTTATGTAAAATTTCAAATTTGTACGTTGTTTCCGTACTCTAAAATTATAAGTTTGATTGACAATATTATGTCCGAAGCAAAACCTATTATATTAATTAACTGGACTTAGGTTGGGTGAAACTAAACAAATTAACTTTTTAAAAATCCCACTCAATCAAAATTAAAAATAAATCTCGGGAACGGCAAATTTTCAACTCAAGGAAACGGGAATAAAATTGGCCGATTCCCGGGAATTCCCGAGAATCCGGATTTTTTTAAAAATAGTTATTGCTACTTCTATGTACCTTATATCCAGTTTTTTTTAAATTAAATACAAGTTAGCCCTTGACTGCGATCTCACCTGATGGTAAGTGATGATGCAGTCTAAAATGGTAGCGGGCTAACCTGTTTGGGGTATGGCAGTTATATTAAACCCTAGTCCATACCTATCCCTAATCGGTTTCTACACGACATCCTACCGGAACGCTAAATAGCTTGGCTGCACGTCTTTGGCGGTAGGGTGGTAATTGGTAACTAGCCACGGCTGAAGCCTCCTACCAGGCCAGACCAGAGAAAATTCAGAATATTTAAATTCTTGAAATACAATGCAAGAAAATATTGTTGCCGTGAATTCATTACGGTCCTTTAAGTAACTCTTTCGAAATTGTCAGTCAATTGAACAAATTGGTACTCAATGGATTTCTAAAGGTTTGTACACGGGTAAGCTTTTACGGCCCCGAGCTTTGCATTGGAAACGAGTATTGTATATATTAAATTATTCAGGTGTAACAATGGCGCTGACATCTGGTGAAATAACAAGGCGGCATATAGAGAAATTAAAGAGGGACTCTTAAAAGTTCAAACAATAATATATAAGAAAATAACACTTGGAGCTCGTAAAATCTAGAACAAGAAAAATATCCGAGGTGAGATAAAATATCAGAAAGGGAGAATCGAAGAAGACAAAACGCAAAAAAAAATTGTTACTTATAATCATTCTTACAATGTGATTTAACATACTATACATTGGTTGGAAGTTCTACTTATATTTTATAGTCGACATTTTACATAATTTAAGTACAAAATAAAGAATAAAGAGTTTAAAATACTCAAAAGTACCTACTACGACTATTATAGTTTTATGGTAAGAAAGTACAATAATTCTTAACATTGTGATCATACTTTTCCTTTGAGTAATTGTCAAGGTTCCACTGACAAATTGTCCTCTCAAAAAATCCTCCAAAAAGTTTGGACAGATGGATGTATGGATGTATGAATGGATGTATGGATGTTTGTTACTCAATCACGCCCCAACGGCTGAACGGATCTGGCCGAAATTTGGCACAGATATAGATTGTAGTCTGGAATAGCACATAGGCTACTTTTTATCCCGAAAAATTAAAGAGTTCTCGCGGGAACCACAAAACTTCGATCCACGCGTACGAAGTCGCGGGCATCGGCTAGTATTGCATAAATACTTATAATATTGACAATTTATCATTAATATAAGTTATTGTTATGTTATATTTAAATGTATATTTTTTATCGTAAACTAACTTACTTGCAAAAACAAAAATAAAAAGCATTGTCTATTTCAGAAGTTATATAATAAATTGTGACATAAATTTGCCTTTACGTTAGTCAAAAGAACTAAAATTATCAAATTTTGATAGTGTTTCTGTTATTTTATGTTTGCTGTCCTATTTTTGTGATTGGCATGATTGGTAAGACTAGTAAAACACTTCTGTGAATCTTATCTAAAGTTGTTTTTTTAAGTGCCTTTTGTGAGATAAAGTTTAGTTACTCAATGGAATAATTCTCCGTCACTTAATTTTAAAATGATTGTTTTTTTTACTATAATTTAACATAATATTTGTAAACAGTGCTACTGCTCATAAAGATAAATAACTAAGAAACACAAATTTATCAATAAAATAACAAAACATGATAAAAACATCGATTTTATTTCATGTACAATTTTACAAAAATACGCCCAATTCCCAAATTCACTCTGCTGGGTGTGTGTGTGTATTCACCCGGTACATCCCACGTTAAGACAATAGTGCTCAGCACTGCGCGAGTGAGGTACCTAGTCAATAGGGCATGCTCCCGATAATTCCTGGTACCAAAAATTCCCGGTACTTCTGAATAATTTTCAGTCCCGGTTCTCCACACCATAAAACCGGTACTTTTGAGACTCGAAGTACATACATTCTGTCGATTCTTCTCTAATTAAGTGTGGATATTTCTGCATGTAACAATAATTTAATTCACTATACTGTATTTTATGCTCACAAATTCGAGGTATTAGTTTAAAAACCCCTATTTTTACTTTGGCTATAACGATTATTTTACTGCCACTTCGTACAGTTTCGTATGTTAGTCTTTCTGGTAAGTATTATTTACCAGCAGAGAAGAGCTTTTTTGAAGATCAATGAATTGATGGATCTGTCACTGGAATAAAATTTGTTCAGCCATAATAAATTACAGTAGATTATGCTATATTCTGTTAATTGTATCGTTACTTTCATAAATTTCACATGAAGATTGACAGGAAAATATTGATAGACTGTAATATAAAATATACCTCATAAGCCCGAGGCTACTAAATTTTGATTTTTGACTCCACTGTCAATTATACCAATAGCAGAGGGAAAGAAAATATGGATATCCATATCCATAATTCCCTAAGATGCTCAGGAGTTCTCCATACAATGTTATGTAAAAACCAAGACTGTGAACAGTCCAATCTTTATGTATGGATGTGAATCCTGGACAGTAACGCAGCAGTAACGAGGCTCTTTATGGCTGATAGGAAACGTCTTTAGAAAATCCTAGGGTCCTCGATCCTAGGATCCTCCATACGTACGGGGAGGACGGTGAATGGATACCAAAAATACTAAGAGGTACCATATCCAATATAATTGTAGAGACCAAATCAGCGTGCGGCAAAACCAAAAAACGGCACAGAATAGGAGAGAGTAACATCTTCACGAGATTCTCTTGGGAATACTGAGTATGGGTTGGAAAATATTGTTGATTTAGATTAACATTTGTAATTCTTTGAGGTGAGGTTACTACGTACGCCTGTCTATAAAAAAAGACCCGTAAAGGATCACTTTGTTGTCCGTGTATCCAAGCCTCAAGGCTTGTTTCTCATAAACTGCTTGATGTAGTAAATTTATATTTGCACTGGCTTCTAATTGCTATAAAAGTAGTTACATATGAGCGTATCACGATAAAAAAAATTTCAACTTTTCAAAGTGTATTTTCATATAAGACGCAATCTCTGTAAAACCTACGAACTACAATAAAACTTTGAAATTTGTAACGAAGCGAGTTATGGTACAAGTACATGAAAAAATCATGAATTTACAGTCCTGTGTGAAATATTATGCGATAAATTTTTGTATAACGCCTAATGAACAGTAATATTTGGTCTATTTCATACTTTCTGTAATGTCTTAGCCGTGTTTTTGTGATAATTTAAGGTAGTATCGAAAGTATCGAAAGTCCCGGGAATTCCCGGTTCCGTGCCAATATCGGTCCAAAATTTCCCGGTACTCAAACACAGCACCGAATGCATGCCCTAGTAGTCAGGGAGAATTATAATAAACAAGTTAAGAGATCAACTTGTTCTCAAATATTTCTCAAGAGATAAGTTAAAAAAATACTCTGTACACAAAAACGGGAAATCACAAAAAAAAAACCAACGACGTATTTCCCGGAAATTTCTAACTCCCGGGTCCCAGAAACGAATCCCTAAGGGTATCTAATATCCAATCAATTAGTAATAAAACTTGCAATAGGCACTTATTTGAAGTATTTGAGACACTACTAGGTCCTTACTCAGCAAGCTTTCGATATAATAATATTATCTGGTCGGTCTGGTCCAATGAGAGCGGACGAGTAGGCAGTAGCAAGCTGAAGTGGCAATGCTTGATTTTCAGTTTTCCTTTCTGTCTTACCACTGTTTTGTTATTTTCCATTCATATCAAAAATTGCACTGGAGGCATACTACTATCGCTTAAATCCGTATTGTTTTAATATTGTTGACGTTCGTGTTTTTAGAATTATAATCCTTATTTTAGGACCTTCAAGGTACGTGACATAAAACTGACATTTTTAAGTAATACTGCTTTAAGCGATGGCAGTGAACCCTCTGACAGTAATTGGATGTTTGACAACTTACCTACTTCTTGGAAATATTAAAAGACGTCATTGTTACAACCAGCAGGAGTTTTTTTTTTAAATAGTGAAGCGACGTGCCTTTTTATGCGATATTTCGCAACTCGTATGTCAATCTAGTAATTACTAGTACGATTTTAATTTTGTAAATAGTTTTCAAAATAATTACGAAGCTGCAACACAAGCTCACTTGATTGTCATTTAAGTAGCGTCATCTTTGGCGTTGGATGGTTTCTATGACCTGCCTTATTGATGTTGCCAAATAATAAAATATACATTTACAGCATTGCTTCACCAAAAATATTTATTTTAATACATAAAAAAGACATTTAGACGCCTGGGTATGTTTATAAAACAATACAAAAAGTTGTAATATCAATGTGTCAAATCGATTAAAACTTCTTCGTAAATGAAGTCGATTGTTGTCAAAAATCGAATGGATAGCGCATTACGGCATCATTATTTCGAGCTGTCAAAAGTTTGGTCAGAGAACACATATTCATACTTTATTTGATTATGTATTTTTAGTTATATAAAAGAAGATAGCTCACGAAAGTTGTAATATCCACGTCTTCTGTCAATTCATGTTGAATAAACATTAGTCTTATTCATGTTATGTTTGAAAACCATTTTAAAATATCGATTTAAACGCTGGAGCAAAGGAGCACAGATCCATCGTCTGTGAAGTTCTTTCGAACACTGGCGGAGGTGAAAATGAGCTAGCGCTTCTCGAAAAACCGGAATACAATGGAAAACAGAAAATATGTGTACATTTTAATAAATATTAATAAATCAATGGATGTCATTTAGAATTTGGAATTTAATGATATATTTTTCAAGTAAATTGAGGTTTTCAATTTGGAGATGTGTTGACTTGAAAACTGAAATAAGAGGTATGTTTGAATTTATTTTTTATGCAGCGAAGTTGTTTAAATCGTGTTTTGGGATAAAACAATATCTGAGTTAAGGTCTTGAAAACATCATATATTTTTTTCAATCTTCCATATGCCACCATTTAATGGATACACTGCTTTGGAGACCCCCCCCCTGACCACACACAGCGCCTTAAGTTTTAGGTATAAAAACCTAACTTCCAAACGGATTTTTTTTGGATATTTATGTATAAGTTTTGGTTCATACTATACTACGACCCTGCCAAGTTTCAACGACTGAGGTTTTAATGCGGGGGTCTCCATACAACGAACCGCCCCGTTGCCTAGACTATTAAAACAGGAGGTGACTCATTTTTAGGGTTCCGTACCAAAATGGTAATATGGAACCCTTATGGTGCGACTTTCTCCGTCTGTCTGTCCGTCTGTCCGTCCGTCACACTCGATTATTTCAGTAACTATCGACATGAAATTTGTAATAGTTGTGTATATTAGTGGCCCAAAGACACTGGAATTAAAAAAAATTGGAAATTATTTTTGTTCTTATTTAAAAAGGGGGGAAAATCGGAGGGTTGAAATTTAAAAGTGAGATAACTGTACTGTGTGGGGTATCATATGAAAGGGTTTACTTTGTACATTCTAAAACAGATTTTTAATTATTTTGAGTTATGATAATTTTTGATTTATCGGGGAAAATGTCTAAAAAAATACCGTTCCCCCCCTTATCTCCGGAGTTTACCAATCGAAAAATTTGAAATAATTATGGTCAATAGGAATTTACGTATATTTTACAGGAAAACTATAGCCAATGCTCTAACTAGCATAGTTTTTTTGATATTAACAATAATTACCTCTACAAACAAAGTTAGTATTGCGGTTCACCTAATTATTTATTAATAATGGTACGGAACCCTTCGTGCGCGAGTCCGACTCGCACTTGCCCGGTTTTTTTATTATCTGTAGGATACATCACACAGTGCAGTAACTGTTATCGCATCATTGTCCCCTTGAGGCATTCTTCATCGTTAAATCATTGAGCACTTTAAATTCATATCTAATCAGGTTTATTCCTAAAAAATCAGGACTAGTCCAAACCGGTAAAGATAATATTATATAATATGAATCATCTTTAAGATATAGAGTAGATAAGTACTAACAAATACGAATATATCATTCGTCAGTGTAACCATAATGTAATATATTTTATCTACTCCAGCATCGAAAAGTTCCAATTTCGAATTTGACAACTATATCGAATTGAACCCTCTTTCGTGTTTGCTTCTCATAACGATACAGTTCGTTGTATGGGAGCTGTATCGTTATGAGTCGTAGCTGTATCGATATGGTTATGTTCATAAATAGGATACCTATAGCTTAGCGGCTCTGGGTTCTGGCACTTTCCCAACCACAGAGTTCTTAGTATGTAGAGGAGCCATACCTACATCATGGCGGATGGTGGCACCCGTCATTGAATATGTACATATTATATATTTCACCTCCACCTACTCTATACTCTATGTACCCAACCCACTCTATGGTTGGTACTGCCACTCTTACTGCCAATATTAAAAAAAAAATTATGCGGTAAACGGATTACTTTTGCAACTTGTGAAATTTGTATTGATTTGACTTTTTTATTAATTTACAAAGTAAAAAATTATAAAGACGTCCTTGTCGTAGATTAAATCTTGTATGCAACTGTACGTAATTAGTCATTTTAATTCTCGTACTATCCTATTTTGAAATTCCAAAAAACAGCACTCGAATTAAAATGACCCTCATTACGATACAGTTGCATAAATAGCTATATCATATTCAGGACTTTGAATGCTATATATGCAGCCCCATTATTTATGTCATCGATATAACTGACATTCGCGTGACCGACATGCTCGCGAACAGCGACATGCTTGCGAACATATAAATATATTACATTCAAAATTAAACTTTAATGCCTTAGTTTTAAAGTTTATATTTTATTAATTTTAATTTAAAAAAAATATTTAAAATAATCGTTTTCACTTCTATCGGCAGTCCCTCTACATCACACAGTGCAGCAACTGTTATCGCACCATTGTCCCATTGAGGCATTCTTCATCGTTAAATCATTGAGCACTTTAAACTTAGGTATATCTAATCAGTTTTATTCCTTAAAATCAAGACTAGTCCAAACTGATATCTTTATAATATATGAATCATCTTTAAGATAGAGTAACCATAATGTAATATATTTATCATATTCAGGACTTTGAATGCGATAAATGCAGCCCCATTATTTATGTCATCGATGGGACGGTGATTTATTTGTCGGCAATAGTTTTAATTTATTAACTGCAACAAATGCCTGTACCAAGCGCCTCTACCTACCTAACTACCTACTTTCTAATGTCGCACAAGCTATTTTTCCCGTTAGAGACGTGCCTAAAGATGATCGTATATCTAAGGTGTATAGCTAGACGATCCTCAAAAGCCGCTAAAGGAGCGGCAAACCGTTCACAGCAAGACCTCGCTCTTTTTACGGTTTCATAATTATGACCTACTAGCTGATGCCCCCGACTTCGTACGCGTGGTTTAAGTTTTTTATTTTCCGATAAGTATAAAAAGTAGCCTATGCCACTCTCCAAGTCCCCAACTTTATTCATCCTCATTCAGCCAAAAATCACGTCGATTCGTTGCTCCGTTGCGGCGTGTTTGGAGGACAAACCAACAAACAAACACATTTTCGCATGTATAATATTAGTATGACCTATTAAGTTTTTGGAGGAAAAAAAAATTTAGGCTGTAGCAGAAATCAACCCTGATTACGTCTTTCATTATGATGTTTTTGATTTTTGTGCTGATTTTTTTGGCGGGCAGATGGAAACGGCCTTTTTAGAATGGGTAGGTAAACAGGGGTATGCGTATCGTACCTACCCCTAATACCTGGTTCAATGCGGCTCTTGCGCCTTTTGCAGATATTGCGGTGCTGTGTTATCTCCTTTAATAAGCAAATTGATGTCGCAGATTTGCGGAGACATGTATGGATTGTCGTGGTCATTCATTGAATTTATGTACACTACTAATAGATAAATGTTGTAAGCGTCCAAACGCCAATAATATGTTACATTCATTTTCATCAGTGTTAACATTCCAACATACTATCCACATTAATTTGAAATGCAAAAGTGTCTGTTTATCTATTTATTGCTTGCTTATCTTTAAGAAAATCTTTGGTAATTTAGGCTTAGCACATAAGTAGCTTGGTTTCTAGCGATGGATGCTAATGCGAGAAATATTGGAGCTATAATTTTAGACGACCATTAGATTTATTTCCTAGGTTTATGCACTTATAAATTATAATCATTAGTTGATCGCACAAAAATCTACTAAAATAAGACACGTGACATCTAGCACTTACACGATATCCGTAACTGGACAAAAATAGGAGTATCGACTACTATTTTCGATTTGGATTCGACTCGATCAATTTTTTGTCAGAGAAAAAGATACTGATAAGATAATGGTAGGTTATATTATTGGATACCCTTATTCATTGAAAAGGAAAAATTACTCCCATACATCAATGTTGTTGGATCGTAAATGATTACTTAACTCAAAAAGAATTACCTAGTGGTAGTATTGATTAGCACTCATAAAATTGATGCGTCACCCGAGTAGATATTTGGAAACTTATATGATCCTTACAAAACAATATACCTCATCTGTATTCTTGGACCACCCGTTTGATAAACCGGATATTACTTGAGCGTAAACACAAAGTGTAGAATTAGCTACATAAATAAATAAATCAGTATAAAAAAAAAGCTTATATGTGTTGCTTTTGTTTTGCTGCTAGTTGCTTGAGATCATTCGTCCGTCTAGTTTCCTAGTTGGGGCTCCCGGTTCCTGATCCAACGTTGCGTTTTTGGAGTGAGGTCACCGCCGTGACCGATGTGAGTTTAAAGGGGCGAAAGATTATTGCCTAGCAAGAAACCTTAGCTCGCATTTGAGAAACTCTCTTTGTGTAACTTTGCCTTAACTCTTTGTATCCAATGTACTCGCTACATTTTGTACCAGTGAATGTGTACTAACTAGCGGTGGCGTTGTTATTTATGATGACCGATTCTATCGACCCGGACTTGTCAATCACTTGTTACATGACTTACATTACATACCAGCTGAGTCGAATGGAACTTGATGAAACTGCAATCAGATTCAAGTCTTCTGCTAATGAAAATAAGATATTCAATTGTAAAGCAGTAATTTAGTGATTGTGCAATGAGTTAGATCAAGGAGTAGCAGACTTCGGGTATTTTCAAAAGCGTCCATTTGTTGATGCAGCCTGAGGTGGAGCATGCTTGCCTAGAAGATGCCCATAAGAAACGAGGAAACAAATCGATTCGTACGCGTTTTTTAAATTAGACCGTACGATAGTAGAAAGGTGCAGAAACAAGATGAAAAAGTTCTTGGGCACACTCTCCAAAATATATTCTGTAGAATACCGACAGTTCCGTTGTGTTACATGATAATTAATTTTCGCAGTATGAGTGTCAGCAGATTCAGCGTCAATTTACTGAATGAAAGAAAGCACGACCGGTGAGCCTGTTACACCATTTAGATTTGCGGGACTTTGCTGTTCTAGTAATAGCATAACTCTTAGTTAGCCTCGGTCATTGATCATTCATAGGCGCGTAACGAACCTTTATTCGAGAATAAGAGACGCGCTCGCGACGGTTTTTACACCCTCCTGCGCTCTTATTGATGGATCACGAATTTGTATTAGCTTATCGCTTATCGTATTCAAATATACATCTTGATCAACGTCTGTCTTTCATACAAAGGTTGAAAGATAGGTCTAACTTACCCATTGCCATTCAATTTTGAGCATGTGTTAATGTTACCAAAGATATCGGTATCTGTAAATGGTTTACATTGCTTTTCCTCTTCAACAGTAAGAAATGGATCAATCGGATATGCATACATCAACGTATGTCTTTTATACAAAGGTTAAAAGCCGGCAGGGATTAGTCGGGATGATGGCAAGAGACCTGATGGATTGACGCTGGTTCCCTGGGAACGGGGACGGGCGCTAATGTGGGACGCAACATGCGTAGACACATTGGCCCCGTGTCATATCAGGGGGACAGCATCAAGGCCGGGAGCCGCAGCAGAAAAGGCTGAAACCGGCAAGCGGCGGAAGTATGCCTCTCTCATAGAGAGGTACATATTTGTTCCGTTTGCCGTGGAGACCCTGGGGCCATGGAGTCTTAGTGCCAAAAAAATTTTACGAGATATTTCACCGCGGTTAATTGCCTCATCTGATGACAGAAGGGCTGGCTCATTTTTGGCACAAAGGATCAGCCTGGCTGTCCAGCGCGGAAATGCAGCCAGCATTCTTGCCACCATTCCACGCGGGCATGATATATATAGTAATTAGGTTAGGCTAGCTAGCATTAAGTTCTATTGTATTATTTTCAATAAATGTTATATAAGGTTAAAATAATCTCAACTGTCTAACCCACATAAGTATAACGTTCTATTTAAAGCACATGTTAATGCTTCCTATCCATAGATATTTGGTATCTATAAATGGTCATTGTTGTTCATCCTTTTCAACAGTATCAACGGTAGAAATGGATCAATCGGATATGCATACATCTTTATCAACGTCTGTCTTTCATACAAAGGTTTAAAGGATCTCAACTATCTAACCCACGTAGGTATAACGTTCTATTTTAAGCACGTGTTAATGCTTCCTATCCGAAGATATTGGTATCTTTAAATGGTTATTGTTGTTCAACCTTTTCAAGAGTATCAATGGTAGAAACTTGAAAGGCTCACGTCGCTATCAGATCGGCATAATTGAATAGCTAATGTTCGTAGACTCCCCACGGTAAATACAGTGTGACGTGGTGCGGTCGGAAGAAATCACCCTAACGATCGTCAGATGCTATCTCAACATTGACATTTCAATACAACGTTGATCAATCGGTGGCGGATGCACAGAAGGCTGGAGCATTTACCGAATAAGCGAAACATTGGGACGAATCTACTATATTTGGATTGAGTCTTCTGACTTTGTTATTGCTTTCGGAAACTCAGTTACCTATATGGACTATTATTGTATCGTAAGCTTCTGAGCAGTGCTGCTGGGCCACGGTCACGGATCTTGCATCACGGACGGTATGTTTGAGATGGTCCGTCTAGTGTGGTCTTGTGGCCGGTCTTCCAACAGTGCGTTTTCGGTGCGTGGTCGCCATATTTAAGCACTTTGGAACCCCACCTTCTATTGGATCTAAAAGTTAGCCATAAGTTTATTATTTCTTTTTATTGTGAGATAGTGCTTTTTCCAAATCAAATGTCTAGGTTGGAACGCGCTTACCTAGAAGACGCCTATTCACTCTTGCCTTGAAGGTACCTAAGTTATACGTGTCAGGAAACACGTGCGCTGGGAGGGTGTTCCACACCCTAGCGGTTCGTATCAGAAACGTCGAGCAAAAACGTTTCGTGCGAGCAGATTGGACGTCAAGCATATAAGGATGCCAACGCTGACAGTTTCTCGCTGTTCTGTGGTAGAACGGAGAAAGAGGAACAAGGTCGCAAGTTCCTGAGCACACGTTGAGCATTTCTCTGTTGAGTTTTCTTACCGCATCTCAATATCTCTCGTTTAAATAAAATTAGACTTTGAATGGCTTTTTGCTGGTTCTTAGAAAAAGGGGCATTTCGATCCAGTGGTTTCATATGATTTCAATCAGATTTAATATAAATAATTAGAATAAAAAGTGTGTAATGTATTATATTTATCAGTACGTAATTTAATTTACATTGAAATGGTTTCTTCGATCATGGATATCTGCTATTTGAATTGCCTCGGATAATATTTGTGTATTTGGTTTCAACATTTGAATGTAACTCCATTACACTATAATTTGATGTCGGTGCGGCACTGTGTTTAGGCTGGATGTTCATTGGCTTCCATCGACTAGCGACTGGTGATTGCTTTTTTAAGGAACTGAGCGTCTGATTTTTAGTATCTTCCTCTAAGACAAAACCAATACAGTTGAGTCATTGAGTGGAGTCTTTTGTCTTTTGAAATTAAAAACAAAACATGGAGGAAGCACATTGCGTTAGATGTGCTTTTGTCGCAATGCCAAAGTAAATAAAGTTTAGTTAAAGAAAGACAGCGCGCTTCGGTGGCGATTTTAGTGGCTAACATCAAGACGCTATTAGGGCGTTTAAATGGACGTATTTCATAGTTTAAATAATGTTAAAAGTTTAAATTTAGACGTTAAGGTAGCTAGTGAGGCAAGATGCTTAGAAAATAATAGATCTTACAAATAAGGATACGAACAGACCGCATCAATCTTACATAATCGCAGCTCGATAGAACATGCTATTTTACAAAAACGGTTACAATACAACAACAGAAATTACTGTGATTTGGATGTGAACCGTCGATATTCAGACATCGACACGCAATCGTTCTAAATTACTCAATAACGCGGGCACTGCTGGTTCTACTAAAGCTGTACTTGTACTATTGTTGTCGGAACAATATGCCTCTTCCTAAACGTTATTTAAACCATCATGACTTATACTAAATGGATGACTAACAATGTATTCCTTTCATTATCAACCTAGACATGTATGTGGTGGTCGTTTTAAATCATCTATATTAGTATTATAAATGCGAAAGTTTTTATGAATGGATGTATGAATCACACTAGAACGGATGAAATTTGGCACAGAGATAGATTATCGTCTGGAATAACAGGCTAATTTTATACCAAAAAACCTCTATTCACAAAGACGAAGTCGCGGGCATCAGCTAGTAATTACATAAATATTCGAGGTTACGTGTGCAACGTTATTTGAACAAAATTTTAAATATTTGGTTTTATGGCGTATTTATATATTGCAATTGCAAATTAATTTCAACCTAATTGTGCTGTTTAATGATTATATTTTACTTCAAACATATATTATTGGAGGTCTATCAACTACATAATATTGCTGTCTAGACGTTGCTTTAACTAATTAAAATTCGGTATAGATCTTTCGGTCGTTTTTTTGTTCTATTCTTGGAACTGAGATAACGCGATTATAGTGTTCGTTTTTTTCCGCACTTTTCCTTGAAGTCCTCACCCTAATACCATTTTTATCCGTACTTTTTTACTTTCCAAATAAGTCTTCTGCGGCATTGTCGGTTCTAAAAATCGTAAAGATAAGAAGTGTCTTTAATTAGGGAACTTAGAAATGAGGATGTACATCGTCTTTTATCGTCTGCAACTAAGTATTTCACTGAATTTAGTAGTTTTAACGTCGACAGCGCCATTAAGAGGATATGGCATGAATGAGAATAGGTATTGAACAATTAAATTGCCGTCGCGCTGCTCCTCGAATAGAATTCCATAACACCCGATAGGGACAACTGCAGCTGAGACCGATAACACCTTCGAATTCTTACTCTCGTATTTTTGTGTTCCTCCAAAACTGAACCGATTTTAACTTTTTTTTTCATGAGTAATTCAAGAAGGACTCGGGCTATGTCGGTATGTTTTTATTTTTTTTTGATTATATACGTCAAATTTGTTTGTGGGATGTCGGATGATGGCGCGTAAACTGAGCCATTATTGCCAGTTTTGAAGGTTCCTTGTTCTTATAATTATTAATTTATTGAAAAAAACAAAACATAGGGACATGGCACGGACACATATTATTTTATGGTGCAAAAATATCTTCTCTCTTGTAATAATCCACGGAGAAAACAGATAAATACGATTGATGGCCGTCCCGTTTCCTCTTAAAGGGATAAATCTAATAGGTAAGCTTGGTATAAAATTATGCACTATTTCACTAGCCTTCATCAACTATCTCATGTGAATATTAATTTCAATGCTCGCCAGCGTTCGCAAGCAGTGTGTAATTATCGTTACATCGATTCTGTTCGCCCTGTAATGAAGATATCGTCGTCTTCTTTATTGCTTACTATAATAATTATAGTTATTATTATTATGTCTTCGGAGAAATTATTTACTCGAATTTATTTTACACTAGACTAGCTAATGCCCGCGACTTCGTCCGCGTGGATTCTTTTTGGAGTCCCGCGGGAACTCCTCAATTTTCCGGGATAAAAAGTAGCCTATGTCGCTCTCCAGGTCCTCAATTAACTATATACATGCCAAAAATCACGTCGATCCGTTGCTCCGTTGCAGCGTGATTGAAGGACAAACCAACAAACCAAGAAACAAACTGACTTTCGCATTTATAATATTAGTATGAGTATGATGATCAAATTAGAAGTAGAAAAGCTTCCTCGAAGTTTTGATTCCCGCGGGAACTCTTGAATTTTCCTTGATAAAATGTAACCTATGTTCTTCCCCAGGATACATCTTATCCCTATGTCAAATTTCATCAAAATCGGTTGAACAGATGGGCCGTGAAAGCGTAGCAGACAAACAGACACACTTTCGCATTTATAATATTAGTATGGATAGTATTGAAGGATGGATTTAAAATATTTGTATGGATTAGCGTTAGACCGTTGCGGTCACTACCAGTTTTAAGGCGTGATTAGAACTTGGAATAATTCGTCCAAGGATTAGAATGAATGTCTTCCAGGCAAGCGCGCTTCAACCTTCACCATTGTCATCGAACGTGATATTCTATGGCCACTATTATATGGAGTGTAGAAGATAAGGTAACATCTCTTATGGTAGAAAAGTTGAAACACTTTTTACAGTGGTTGCTGATAACAGTTCAAAAACCTTCCACAGTGGCGCTGGTGTAGCAAAGGGTATGGCATGAATTCGACTGAAATAGTTAAATTGAAAATTTCAACATCTTACGTTGTACAAAATAATGATGAATGTTTTCTTTCCTTGTTTATTTCTCAAACCTACTCTGTTACGCTGGACGACTGCGCTTCGTCAGCACGTATGCCACAACGTCTCAAATTCCATAGAAGATCCAATTCCGACTATGCTCGCTGCCTTCGTATACCTAACATCGGAACGAACGGACGTACCTATCTTACAATTTTGTACCATATTCTTATGTAAACCAATTTATTGTATTCATATACACCAAAAAGGACTTCATTATTCCTGAACCTGCTTCGGGACAGCCGCCCAACATAACTACTCTAATAATATTTGGCGCTTCCATAGACGAAGCCATATCTCCTTTTCACTCCCACATGAAAGAGATGCTGTGTTGAGATGTTACACAAGATAGAATGAGAACAAAATATGATTTCTTCTATCCCTTTTTGCGCGTCACGGGTTTAGTTTGTTTTGTTCATAAAGCACTTTACTGTGCTTGGTGCATTGCAGCGTTTTACCTGTTATTACCTATCCCTTTCGGTTACACGCTGGCATTGATTCTAGAGGTTTAATTATTCTATGCTTTTTTACCTTGATGCTAATGTGCCGCCCCCAATGTGGTGCATTTCGACCACAGATTTCGACGGACACTTTTTTTAAACAGAGATGTTACTCCTTAGTCCTTATCTTCTACACTCCATACACTATTCTATGTTTTTGACATCAGAAAAATTGTAGCCGTGCCCCCATACAACCTGTTCGCTCGGTTCCGTGCAGGCCGTTCACCGCGGGACAGCGGACGTGCATAAATAATCAAGCGATCACTTTTATCGTAATCCCAGCGATTCTCGATCTCGTATCGTCTAGCCATGCCTTTGAGATGTAACGTGGATGAGACGTATTTTGAAGTGAAACTTCTAATAGAATAGTTGTGATTTGAAAATTCGATGAAACGAAAAAGATACAAACATATTCATAATAGAATTTAGCCTGTGAGAGAATGAGATAGAATACAAGTTATATTTATCTCACTCTCTCGTAGGCTACTTTTCTGAAATTCTTTTTTTAACTGTATTTTATATATTAACTAAATGATGTCCGCGACTTTGTACCCGCGGTAACTCCTTTTCCAGGATATAAAGTAGCCTATGTCATTCTCCAGGTCCTCAGCTATACCCACGCCAAAAATCGCGTGGATCCGTTGCTCCGTTGCGGCGTGATTGAAGGACAAACCAATAAACAAACACACTTACGGATTTATAATATTAAAGTATGATAATTATATTCGAAGATTATACCAATATGTTTACTAGGATCATCCTAGGATACTGTCACGTAAAGTTTAAGCTTTAGATCCATAACTTAATATTAATTCTCATATAGTAACTTAATTATTTATTAGATAATTTTATTCCGTCGTTATTCCGGAGAATCTTGAATATGATGGAATCTTGAGTGAGGTTATATTTTCTTAAATTGAATATTTTGAATAACATAAATTTCTTCCATAATAAACTATAAATTAATTTTGCCATTATTTTTCAAGCGATTTTTATTTATTTTAATTAATTAACTTCTTTGTTTCAGATTATATACTTCCCGATTGCCCGGACGCGAATGTATAAGAACTACATATCATAAATGTAAGTAGTTTATATTATTGCAAATTATTGAAGTGAAAACTTCTTTAGGCGCGCGTTGAGCACTTTTTGGTAGGGGGTAAAAATGTGGAATACGCGAGACCGACCGCAAGACCGACACCGTTTTTCTTAAGACAAAAGGTCTTAACTATAAATAGTACATTCGTAATTAAACTTTAATGCCTTAGTTTTAAGGTTTATATTAATAAGTGCTGTGGAAAGGAGACCGACACCTCGCGTTGTTACGAAGGCAAAAGATCATAAATATAAATATAATACATTCGTAATTAAACTTTAATACCTGAGGTTTAAGGATTATATTTGAAATATGTGTATATATATATTTTTTCGCGTTCACTTCTATCGGCAGTCCCTATGACTGCCAATTTTTTTATATTATTTCATCTTCACTGACTAGACTAGATAAATGTCACAGGCCGGTGTAGTCCGGCACGGGTATTTTTGAATAATATTGTGAGTTGTGACCCCTTTATAGCATGACATTCACCATAATATGCCGCCACCTAAAATTCTACATCAATGGCCGCCACCAACGCTCCCAAACTCCCGCGCTGCACATGCAGCTGCCTTTACAAACCCGTCAGGCCCCCCTCTTTCCCACTGGGCATTCTGGGGCACATGCCCAGGGCCCCGCGATCGATGGGGGCCGCCTAGTTACTACCAGATCACCAACTGATATATTTATAAACGATAACTATACACTTATTACGTTAAAAATATACCTCTGATTAACTTACTAAAGTTAATCAGATTTTAAATTTTGATCTTGAAGTTTTTTTAAAGTAACCGTTTAAAATAACAGTTGAATCAATCTAGAATATTGCTTATCTACTCTTTATGCATGTTTCTTAAGGGCATATGCCTTTTCATAGGGGCCCCATTATTCTAAAGTGCCCAGGGCCTCCAAAAGGTTAAAGACGGCTTAAAACCCGTGCGCGGTTGAAGCACGAAGGACTCGAGCCTTGAATTGAGCACGAGTTTGGAAAGGAAGTTAGCTTAACCCGTGCTGGTTTCGAGGCAGTACTGCCTTCTATTGAACACACAATACAAATAGCCGGAATGACCGACAGGTCTGAATAAAACCGCTAGCGACCCTTATGAATAAAAATAAAATAAGTCTATTGTCTATTACAGAAAACCTAGCAATAAATAATGAGACCCCGGTTAGATTTGTATCGTATCTGATAAGTTGATATAACTTATCTTGATAGCTCTATCAAAGGCTCTATCACGGTCACTTAATGTCCTGTACGGAACATGAGAATGAACAGTTGCAGTTCCTGGGTCTTTGAGGTTCCGGGATATTGTTGTATGATTTTAATCTTTCAAATTCAAAGTCAAAGATTTTATTCAAAATAGGTGCAAAAAAGTTGTAGTATAGACTTATTGGACGTCATACTAAATTATGTCATTAATACATTTAATACATTAAAATAATTCATTATATATTTCAAAAAATCTTTTAATATCATATGTCAAGTATAAATAAAACAATATATAATAAAAACTTCAACAATGGCAAAAAATAAATTCATTGTACTTTACTCATGTTATGCATTCATAAATTTGGTGTTTTTGCTACGAATTTGATGTAGTTTAAACAACAGAGAGTAATACTGTTCTTAGATTTGGCTTCTATGGAACCAGTATATTTTACATTCTTTTTGCTATATGGTTTACCAGGATAGGTTACATACTAGATGAAATGCGAGACTTCCATCAGTTTAATTTCTCCCTTTGCATTGTATTCCTCATTACTGTGGGTCGTGACCCCTTTTCATGAATCAAATAATGGTAGGGAGTTTTCTTAGGAAAATAATGCGGTGGGTTCCCATGGAACTGCAGAATTTAGTAGTTCTATTTTTTTGTAGTTAGGTTCTGTGGCTGAACCTTTAAAAGGTAACTGAGTAACTGATTGACTATTATATATAAATTATTATTAATATACATGTTGATATTTTAAATTGCGATTAGCGATGAAAGCGGCTTAGAATTGAGTCACCAACCAGCTTATCCTCGGCCTGCGACGCACATTGCATGCGCACGCGCACTTAGTAATTATTCACGCGTCGCGATCTTAGCAAACGCTGTGATTTGTGTTTTCTGTAATAACAGGCAAGGAGTATAATATTATAATGGGTTATTATAATATTTATGCTACGGTTGATTTTGTAATGAGGGCGTTCTGAAGAATATAATATGGTATATTTGAACATTTCTTAGTTGGTTTTTCTATTCTCTAGGGTTGATAATCGATATCTTACAACTATCATATAAACTAAGTTTTGCGTGTTGCTTATTGGGTGACTCATATATATGAGCCCTTTAATATTATAATGTTATCTTTGTTTTCTCTATCATTCATTTTCTGATGATTGTCGATCATCATTCACCATCTACACTGTCTTATACTATAACTGAGTTACTTTCAAGCATATCTGAATACCGTACGAATGAATATACGTGGTACCTAGTCATAGCTCTCAAACATAAGTTTATGTGTATAGTGTATACTATACATTAGCTGAAGAGCTATAATGATAATTAATATATCTACTTGAAACGTTGAACTTTACATCCATTCTGGGTGATGATGCCGATGAAATTGTAAATGTTTCATTTGTAGTGATTTCTGTAGGTACGAGTGTCTTATTAGTTGAGTAGAGTGAATTATTTTCGCCAATGATATCACAGACTTTTCATGCAAATACTGTGCCATCATCCATTTCGTCAACTTTCATGGCGCGTATTATCTCTACAACACATTTATCAGCTCAACTTAGAAACACGTGACTAAGGTCTCGTTGACCATTCTTGGAAACCTCAATTCCTATCCTTATTCATACCACCTATAAAATTAATAAGTATCCTTACATTACGAGTAATAAAATAATATTGAATATCACTGAACGTTGTTAGTATAATTGTTAATCCCAAGTCATTATATTATTTACATATTTATTACAGTCGGTCGTAAAATTGCTACCTTTTAAAATGACGATTCCATTGAAAAACTCAAGTTATCCACTGTTAATTTATGAACAATCACCGGCATTTATTGTACCAGCTTTTAATTGAATGATCTCAGGCTAAGCAAACACTTGACTGCGATCTTACCTGAAGGTAAGTAATGATGCAGTCGAAGACGGTAGCGGGCTAACCTGTAAGGGGCATGGCAGTTAAACTCAACCCATATCCCTATTCGTTTCCTACACGGCATCGTACTGGAACGCTAAATCGCTTTCACTGTGTATTTATCAATGGTTATCCCACTTCTGAAAAATAATTCAGTTTCTTTCGCCATATTTTCTCAGAAAGACCAGTTGGCCTTATCTTCTGTTTTGTTTTGTTTAAGGGTTCACAAAAAGTAAAAGAGACGGCATGGGGATGCTTATAGCTTCTTCTTGTTTCTATAATACACGAATGAAAGCTTTTGGTACTAAGACCACTAGACTAATCCAATCCAATTTAGACTTTGTCTCAATCTGTTCTACCTAAATGCCAACAATGTCTAGCTGAAAATAACGGTCGGCTGATCCCACGCGTGCACTAGACGTGCAGATCTGAGTACAACGATTACTACAACCAAACTGATTTAGAATTTAGATTTTGTAGATTACAAAATAGGGTTCAATTTTGTGTGATTTTTGCAAGAAGTCGTTTTATCTTTTGGTAATACTGCTACCTACACGTAACGTGTATGGAGCTTCTATGGAGTCTTTGTATTTTGTATGAGCTTAGACATAGTGTCGTCTTGTTTATCACTGGGTACCTTCTACCTACTTGCGTTTTGCGCAAGTGACTAAACTTGCAAATATGTTTAACTTTAATCCTTATCTTGTTAAGTGTTAAATAAAAAACGTTATTATATTTATCAGCCATCGATACTTAGGTTAAGTTGTGTATTTCTGGTTCTACACAGTAGATTCACCTATTAGTCCTCTATTTATCAAAACTATTGACGGAATAAATAAGATTGCATATTCTAAAGTCACACCTATTTTTTTTCACGTGTTTTTCACTCTTTCACGTGTAGGTAATGCGAAAGTTTGGATGGATGGATAGATGTACGTTTGTTACTCAATCACGCCAGAACAGCTGAACAGATCTGGTTGAAATTTGGCACAGAGATAGATTAAAGTCTGGATTAACTCATTAACTCATTAATTAACTCTTTAATCCCGAAAAATTAAAGAACCAAAAAACCTCAATCCACGCGGACGAAGTCGCGGGTATTAGCTAATAAAGTAAATAAATATCACTGGATTTTCATTTTCAATAAAAACAATATCATGCTTGGGATCTCAAATACCCCATAATACTCACAATAGAAACACACTGCTAACAGATTCAAATGCACAGAAACATGTTGTGTTGAATCGCCGACACCACAAGTCACGATCTTTAATTTTAAACCATTTATGAGAAAGGCACCCATAGAAATACATACGTCTCAACTCCATGCTGAAATTCTATTTATGCGAATCGTATGCCCGTCAGTTATCACATCCCGTCACGGGATGCGATGTAATGGATTTAATGTGAAATTGATTTAGGAAACTCTACTTAGATATGGGCTGTAAAAGGTCGCGACTTAGATGAGAGAAACGATTAACAAGACAAAATAAATGTTGAGTGCAACCCGTATGTTATAGAGTGAAAAGTTTCGAAACATTAAATATCAAAAGTTAGTTATTGGATATCTGACGATCAAATTCTTAAGGGAAATTGGTCAAACGATCAATGAATTTTAATACAAGAATTATTAATTCAAGAGATTAGAGATCTCTTCTACTTGTATGTAGAAAAAGAAGGAAAGAAACAATTTTTTCCAAAATTCGTAACACTAAAAATGAACATCTATAAAATACGTTGAACGCATAAATGAAGAATATTATGTATTTATATTATAGATGTTTTCTAATATGTATTTATATCATGTCTACAGCGAATTACGTATAATTGAATATTATTTTATATATTATACAAAACTTCGGACCTGATCCTGTCCCGGACGCGACGTCCGCTTCAAGATGATTGGATTAAGAAAGGAGTAAAAATAAAGTGTTAGAGACAATCCAGACGAAGGTATTTATGAGACACTTTTAATATATGTATTTGTACTCTCATTTGGAGTCTTGCACGAATAAATGGTTAAACTTGTAGAGGTTCTACGAGAAATTTAATGTAATAAGATAAAAGTTGGCTAAACTTAAAAATAATATTCATTTGATCCGGCCACGATTGCTATCGTTAAGCGTAAAAACAAATGCAGCGATCTAAACACAAAAGTAATTAATAACCGCTGAGTTTGCCGGCAGGAGACTGGATTACCATCGTTCAAACACTCGTATTTATACTAACTATTTTCAATATGGCGTCCGTATCCGCAGATTAAATCGAATGTCATGAAACGAATCAAATTGACAGATATACTTCCTGTTTCATGAGATTTAATGACAAACAGTAACAATGCTAACAAAAGCGTCCATTTTATAAGTCAGGTATAAGGTACAACGATGAGTCATTAGTGTTTTCTTGAATAGTATTTGGTAACAAATATTGGTCATTTTTTGAAATTGGAAGGAGCTTGTGAGATAGAATTTGGATCATATATTAAAAAATTCAAACAAATTAAGGTTGTTTACCTATCTGAATAAAATTTTCAATTTTTTATAACCTTTTTTTTGTTCATTTTTGTTGTTGAATAGTTCATATACCTAATCTTTTTGGTGTCCTGCCAAATTAAGTATTTCTCCTTATTATTAACCGACTTCAAAAATGGAGGAGGTTCTCAATTTGACTGTAGGTATGTTTTTTTTGTATGTATGTTACGCGATCATACCGCCAATTATGAATTGATTTTGATGATTATTTTTTGTTTAGTAGACCATACTTCAGAGGTGGTCCCATATACATTTTATCGAAATTGATTTAGCGCTTTTTGAGAAAATCAACAAAAAACAAAATATATACCCAGATAATGTTTTTGTTAGTTTTGAAGTCAGTTTTTGTTTTAGATGAAAGCGAATAATTATTAAATTATATTAATCAAATGGCCGGGCACTTTTCTTTTACTATTCAGTAGAAATGCCTAAGAAAATGCCTTGGAAATATCCAGATTCCCATTATTAAAAGAAAAAGCGACTTCCTAGAATAGTATTTTTATCATAATCATAATAATTAATCATAATCATATTCATAATCCTGTTTATATTGAACTTATCAAATGAATGCAGCTATTGCACATAAGGTAAAGTAGCTAGTTGTAATCAATATTATAACATTGACTAAAAGTTAGGTAGTAGCAGTAAATAAAAAAGTTAAGTAAACGAAAGAACGGTTACTTTATTTTGTTAACCAGCTCTTTCCTCATAGACCTTCAAATATAGTTATGATGATAAAGTCCTTAATATTATCTATATAATATATTATCAATATTCAATCATAATTGATTCCGGTACATTTGAATTGAAACTTTCACTTTTAATATTATTTACGATTATATCTTCAAGTTTCAATATGTAATGTGGCATGTTACGTTTTCTTGGAGTCTATTTGATTACCCAACGCGACGGTCTGCTTCGTGGCTTTTAATAATTCAATTGAAAGTTTAAGAGCCGATTATTTTATAAATAACTGACTAGAATCGAGCAACATACACTTATACATATTTATGTCGCAGCCGGATTGTAGAATCTGCGGCACAACAAAAGGGCGCTGTTTTGCAATACGGCCGTTTCACGGATTCACGGTCAGCCAGATTGTAACACGGCTGAAAAAACGTCCGCCACATTGTATCAACGCTTCGCGTTCTTCAACGAGGCTAGTCGTATTGTAATTGCGGGCGGATCACGATCCGCCGTTTCGTAAAACGCCGCATTGTAAATATTTAGACAAAACAGACATTTGGACGCTGTAAAAAGGTTGAAATTGCTGTGTATTTTGAAATCTAACAATATGTAAATATGATTGTTTTTAGGTACGTTCTTCCAATCCTTTTCCGGAAGGATGTTGGCTGTTGGGTGGCTGTGTTTCATATGTTATCAGAAAAAAAGGCAAATCTTTCGATTATATATCCTCTTAGCTTTATATTCCGTTCAGCAGTATTAAAATCATGTTTGAATGATAAATATTTCCACATGAGACTAAAATATTACCATTTAAAACCGTCACAACATTTTAAAAGCACCATATTATAATATTATTATGCAGTCTATATTAATAATTAATATAATTCTAATTTGATTTCGATCACTGTCTTATTTGAATAATTTCTATATTGGTATTTCCGATGATATTTATGCGTTCTCTAGAATATATTTTTTACCTATAAACGAATTCCACCATACAAAAGTATAATAGAGTCAGTAGAGCGCGAATACCGGTTTAAAATTCTAGCATTTAAAAACTTTTATGTAATGTCGTTTAGTCTATTATTTCTGGTGGATGAAACATCAGTCTAAAATTCTAGTAGTAATAATATATCAATCATTAATTTCTTTGATATGAAAATAAAATGTATATAAATGAATTATGTTTGAAATGTGCCGTTATTGAATTTTAGGATTTTAGGTAAGTTTTATAAATATTTTATAGCTTTTTGGTTTAGACTGGAATATCGAAAAGTGATTTTTCAAGGCATATTTTGTACTATGATTTTGTATTCATTTAAACTACGCCGATGTTTAACGCTATCTACTCATCCTTTACTACCTGTTCATATAACTACACATTCTGTAGCTTCATTAGATGTAGTTTATTTCCTGTATATAGCCTGATACATAATAATGTAAATTTGTACATGTATGCCACAATATTATTATAGCAGATAATATTATTGGCTATCCAGAAACCACATCCTATCGCATCCCCACAAAAAACGATCAAGGTAAATTGTAAGAACTTAGGTAAAGTATCCTTAATAATAATAGATATGAAATATAATTACTTATCTACGTTTATATTTAGATTTGTAAAGGACTAAAGGTCCGATGTTTTAGGCAACTCAACTTTAAACACTTCTTCAATTTGGCACACGTACATACATTTGCATAGTTGGCACTGCAGAGTCATTAATGTACTAAAAAGCTTATTTACTCTTGTATATAATGCGCTTTTAGCGTCGAATTCTTCATCGAACTCGTAATACTTAGCTAATTTTATTAATTTTAGAAGAACAAGATTTAAAACGGTTTCAAATTTCAATACTTACATTTTTATTAAAGTCTATTAGAGACGAGAAAATGAAATCACTTCAAGATCTATCACAATATTATGTTTAAATGCTAATATTCATTAAAATAGAATCAAAGAATGTGTTAATATGTAATAAAGACAAAATCGATCTCCATACATTAATCTGTAATAAAAATGTGCAAATATTACGATCAATTTGGCGATTCAAAACTTAGAGATAAGTGAAGTTTCTTCTAAACACAACATGAGTCTTTTATCTTAAATTGCATCATCGCTTTCCATCTTGTGATTGTGATCAAGCATAAGTTCAGTTGCATAATAAAAAACAAAAAGTCTTTACTTTAAGTTATCTGCGGTACAGTTGAAAAGTTAGCTTTCTTTAGGTGCGTGTATTGAATTGTTGATTTGAAGTTGTGGACATACGAGTAGATTACGACAATCCTTGTAATGGGTTGCATAACGACTGTCAGTCATCGTGTTTCAAGCACACAATACATTTCAAGCAAAGTTTCTCAGAAAGATCGCCCAACCCGACTTTTATTTTGTTAGACATCTCTTAACTAAGTGTGCATCTAAAATGCTGACACCTATTTTATCAGATTAAAGTGTGATTAATCTGATCAAATGCTTTCGTCGAAACTATTTTTGTTGTCCTTATAAAATTTCCATGACGTTTTACTTATTGCCTTTTTTTAAGAAGAAAAGCGGGGACCTGTGGTGGAATATCTACTTGACAAAAAGCATTTAACTCTGTATAGATGGAGAGAGATAGACAAACTGTATGTTATTATTTTAGTGTTGGACATTTTGAATTTGTGTTCTCCTGCAAGTTTAGAACTTATTTATGAAGTTTAAAAAAAATAATTGCGAAAATAACAAGTTCTTACGAGGTGTCATGCGACATCGCATGGCTTGTTTTAATTTATTTAGTACTAGCTGATGCCCCCGACTTCGTCCGCGTGGTTTAAGTTTTTTAGATTCCCGCGGGAGCTCCTTAATTTTCCGGGATAAAAACTGGCCTATGTCACTCTCCAGGTCCTCAACTATACCCATACCAAAAATCACGCCGATCCGTTGCTTCGTTGCGGCGGGATTGAAGGACAAACCAACAAACCAATAAACCAACAAACAAACACATAATATTAGTAAGTATGATATGATCTACCTTGTATCGCATAAATTCAGAGTATAATACTTTTACTACTGACTACCGGAGCTTTCTATCTTTATCGCCATTTAATTTTGCAACGCTATGCGTTTAAGAACCGCAACATATTTGTTTTCCCTTATACTTAATGACATGCATTTATAGACCTAGTTCTCATAAAAGCCAAAGATCTCATCTATAACGATATTTATCGCGGTTTCACTTGTAATTTGCATCTAGTAAGGTTCATTACGTATATCTTAAGGAACGTTATTTATCGACTCTTAGTAGTATCGTATAGCGTGAATCTTCGACTTTCAGCATAAGTAACTAGTTTGAAACTAATATTGGTTTATCGTTGTAATAGTTAAATACAGTAAAAATTGTATATATTTTTATTTTTTTTAAACAATAATCTGTTCTCAGTTATTCTGATTCTTGTAAATACAAAATGGCTTCAAACATTAGCGAGCTTTCTTCGAGTTTCCACAATTAGCACTATCCGTGTTAATGCGACTCTGATTGCAGATAACACTTACAGATGAGAACGCAGTCCCATTTATTCTCACTACGAGATACTGTTAGAATTTATATTTAAACGTTTGCGTGTTTACGCACTGCACTTTCATTAGACCTTGTAGCTTTAACTTGTTTATTTTATTTTATTTGGTACAGAAAACTTACAGCTACAACAGAGATGGATAGATAGAAAAAGAATAAGTATAACGCCAATTACAAGTTTTCACAGATAGAATTTACATGAGATAAAAATATTTTGTAAAAAAAAGTTAAGTAATTTTGTTGAGAAAATTGGTTCTGGAAATAAGTATTACCATAAAATCTTCAGGTATTGAGACAGTAAATGATCCTCCACTCGTAAAAAAAGTTTTTAGAAAAATGAAACAGTACTAAATTACCATATAATCGATCGTGAAAAGCTCTTATGATCCATGAGCTTTTCATATCATATGTATGTTACATAAAATTGGATAAAGTAAAACTACAGAAAGACGTTATCGAATACTACCAGGAAAGGCATCACTATTCTACAGGTGGCCAAACAGTCTAAAGTTACTAGAGATAAGGGACATAAGAATTAAGGAGATAATACATCTATTTCTATCGAAGCCAAGATCTCTCACGATCACCCCTTCATAAGGGCACACGACGAAAAATTAAAATATAACCCGACCAATATTAAATGTACCGTGGTTGTACTGAAACGATACTGTGAACATAGGTGATGCTAATTCAATAGCGTAATACCCCGTATCTCTCGATGTAGCCCGCGGTCGATCCGAGAGATAGCCTGATAGTCTTCGATTGTGCCGATATGGTTCTGCTCGTGATTTATTTTGGCCGCTCCCATATAAGTGCAGTGGATACAACAATGGATCGCGACTTGGGATTTACGACAGTCGATTTGGTAGCGATAAAAGTTTTAGCCGCGTTCGGTAAAGTATTGGATGAGTATGAATACATTCTTAGAACATTTGCATGCTTACGAGGTTAAAGAGGTCACATTTTTAAATACTTCCTACATATTCTACAGCTCTATGGAATATGTGCATTGCGTTGAGCTTCTACCTACTATATCTACAAACTATGTATCTTTTTTTATGTACCACTAGCTGATTTACTCAGATTTGTATAGGTGGGCTTATCCATCGATAGAGTCGAGTCGAGTAGTCTGAGACTGAGTCCGGCCATACATGTACATCAGCTTCAATCAGTTGTTGCCAACTTATGAAATCAACTGTTGTTTACCGATTGAAGAAGTCGTAAAGACCGGTTGGTTACAAGTTAGCCCTTCCCTGACATCTTTACCAGGTGGTAAGTGGTATTGCAGTTCAAGATGGTCGCGGGCTAAATTGTGAGAGGATTTACAGTTATATTAAACCCACACCGCTAATCGGTTTCTACACGGCCTCGTCCCGGAACTCTTTATCGCCTGGCTGCACGTCTTTGCCTATATCGGGTGGTAACTACTAACTAGCTTCCACCAGACCAAACAAATAAACGATGCGTGTGGAACGATCCATGCCTTTGATATCGCTTTATTAATGACAGTGTTTTTATTGCAGGTTAATCAACATTCTGGATGATCGTCACATCAACGCCTCCTTTTAAACGTAAGTCGACATTACTAATAAAGTGTCAGTGAGTTATCATAATATTATCTTAGCCTTGTTTATCAGAATTGTTATTTAGTAGCTATCAATCAGATATCTTATTTATTTGCATGTACATTTCCATTTTCGTGCTTGCCGGCTCTTCTAAGTAGAATGTAACAGATGTCAAGAGTCTTGACTCATGGTCTAAGATCCCAGAGCCGCCAGACCTTACTTATTTCTGAGAAACAAATGTTTGTAATATAATAGCTTTGGTACGTAGATTTAACGTACGCATATTCGCAAATTTGTGGCGACGGCCAATTTATAGTTACGTAAAAACGTTGCTAACTTTACTTATTTTCTGAGTGCTGATTTTTATGTATGTTTTACAGAATATTGTTAATAATTAATAATCAACACTCCCAGACTCATGCCGTGGGCCGTTACTTCTGCCAGACACTTTAAAGCTCGCACTTACTTTACTTATTTTCTGAGTCTTCATTTTATACACGATACTCTATCTCAGGAACTATTTCAATACTATTTGCAAGCAGATGGTAATTAAACTTTAATGCCTTAGTTTTAATGCTTATATATTTTTTTTTTATTATTATTTTAAATATTCGTTTCACTTCTATCGGCAGTCACTATGACTACCAATTTTTTACGTTAATAAAGCACCTAAACTGGTGGTTAATACGAAATAAATTTATTTGAATTCAATATCGATGTCGAGATTGATTCAATAAATTCGAGGCGCGAGACAAATAAGTCCATTATTCAATTACCAGTACCTCGCGCCAGATACGATGGTCGTTTGACCGCCGACCGAGGGCCACCCTCAATCAGTTTAACGAGCTTAATACGGAGAATACATATATCTTCGATGATACTATTGGAAGTCCGATAGGTATATCTTCTACTTGTGTTTTGATTTTAATCGTCTCCAAACTTGTCTCGAAAACTCTATACTATGGATATTTTTGACGCATGAGGAGACCAATCCCGAGCAACCCAGAGGCTCATTTACTACTGAAATACAATAGATCTGTTGTTTTTAGAGCATAAATGACAGTATAGGTTAGTGATAAGAGCAAGTCAGTGAATAAGTTTAAATTCTGGAATTTTAGTCTTAATTCAATTAAGTGTAAAGAATTGCGCTATCAAACTCCTCGATAGAAAGTACAATACTTGCCGAATAGTCCTTCTCTTTTTTTTAATTCCTATCCAATTTGCTAGTTATTATATCCAAATTAGCTGATGCCCGCGACTTCGTCCAAGTGGTATAAGTCTGTTTTGATTCCCGCGGGAACTTTCTTAATTTTCCGGGATAAAAAGTAGCCTATGTCACTGTCGGTCTTCAATTATACCCATGCCAAAAATCACGTCGATCCGTTGTTCCGTTGCGGCGTGATTGAAGGACAAACCAACAAACAGACACACTTTCGCATTAATAATATTTATAGTATGACGTGCTCCAACAACATGATAATAGTCGTTGGCGGCAACCCGCATTGGAGCAGCGTGGTTGGTCTAAGCTCTAATTCCCGCTCTCCTATGAGAGTGGAGGCCTGTGCCCAGCAGTGGGACGTTAATGGGTTGTAGTAGTGCTCCATCCGCTGCATCATTGTTCCATTACATACCATGTGGTAGGTGTTCCACAGTTGTAAAAAATTAACAACAATAATATATATTATTATGCTTATGGGCAGTATTTCAATCAAGTACTTTTAATGTAGTAAATTAATTAAAATATAGGAAATAATGCATGTTGAAGTACATAATATTATGATAAAAAATTGCTTGGATTTTCGACTTAATCACTAATTAATTAATAATTGTATTATATTAACATTATCTATTAATATTTAATATAATTCTAATTTAATAATTTGACGGAACACTCAGGTGTCTGAATTCAGGGCCGCTACTCACACTAACTTACACACGAAAAAAAAAACAAAAAAAAACAAAAAAAACACCACTCACAAAACTAATAAATATTACTACATAATATATTACATCATATAATACAAAACTAGCACACGAAAAAAAAAAAAAACCACTTTACGACCATCGTGAGTGGCACCTAATTCAGAGCAAAACTCGCATTAAAAAGGTCTCTGACATCATGTCAGAGGATAACTGAGTGCGAAACAAAAAAAAAAAAAAACATACCATGCCATTTCAAAATAATGACTATATCCATGGGCTTAGCTCTTTCCCAGGCCTTAGAATAACGAATTCAGGTCTTAGAATAGCGTGGTCAGGAACGTAATAATGTATTTCTATGAAACGTTCCTATAATCCCCTAGGGGGATATTAGGATACCAATTCGTGACACCCCGGCAGTGCTCGGCCCATTATGGACCGAAGCCAATAGAACTGTCCGTCCACTTATTAATGACTGCAAGACAATGATGCTTTAATGCTATTAACTGGTCCAGGTTATTCGACGATGAACTTTAGTGGCTCTGTATCTGTAGTATAGTGTTGGTTCTATTACAAATGATCAGTTGAATAGGTATTAAATATTGGATTGCAATCTGTTTTGTAGATATAGGGTCACTATTCCAAAGATCATGTATCTTTACTTAGGGCATACCTACATATCAGTTGGCTTTTTTGGTTTTGTCTATGAATTTTATCAGATCCATGAATTTGAGTAATGAGGCAACTTTTTTTTTTTTATCCACTACAAGCTAGCCCTTGACTGCGATCTCACCTGATGGTAAGTGATGATGCAGTCTAAGATGGTAGCGGGCTATAAAACCCATACCCCTTCGGTTTCTACACGGCATCGTACCGGAACGCTAAATCGCTTGGCGGCACGTCTTTGCCGGTAGGGTGGTAACTAGCCACGGCCGAAGCCTCCCACCAGGCCAGACCAGGGAAAATTCAGAAATTATAAATTTCCAAATTGACCCTGCCGGGGATCGAACCCGGGACCTCCGCACGTTAAGGCGCTGTGTGTGGTCAGGGGGGGGGTCTCCAAAGCAGTGTATCCATTAAATGGTGGCATATGGAAGATTGAAAAAAATATATGATGTTTTCAAGACCTTAACTCAGATATTGTTTTATCCCAAAACACGATTTAAACAACTTCGCTGCATAAAAAATAAATTCAAACATACCTCTTATTTCAGTTTTCAAATCAACACATCTCCAAATTGAAAACCTCAATTTACTTGAAAAATATATCATTAAATTCCAAATTCTAAATGACATCCATTGATTTATTAATATTTATTAAAAAGTACACATATTTTCTGTTTTCCATTGTATTCCGGTTTTTCGAGAAGCGCTAGCTCATTTTCACCTCCGCCAGTGTTCGAAAGAACTTCACAGACGATGGATCTGTGCTCCTTTGCTCCAGCGTTTAAATCGATATTTTAAAATGGTTTTCAAACATAACATGAATAAGACTAATGTTTATTCAACATGAATTGACAGAAGACGTGGATATTACAACTTTCGTGAGCTATCTTCTTTTATATAACTAAAAATACATAATCAAATAAAGTATGAATATGTGTTCTCTGACCAAACTTTTGACAGCTCGAAATAATGATGCCGTAATGCGCTATCCATTCGATTTTTGACAACAATCGACTTCATTTACGAAGAAGTTTTAATCGATTTGACACATTGATATTACAACTTTTTGTATTGTTTTATAAACATACCCAGGCGTCTAAAATGTCTTTTTTATGTATTAAAATAAATATTTTTGGTGAAGCAATGCTGTAAATGTATATTTTATTATTTGGCAACATCAATAAGGCAGGTCATAGAAACCATCCAACGCCAAAGATGACGCTACTTAAATGACAATCAAGTGAGCTTGTGTTGCAGCTTCGTAATTATTTTGAAAACTATTTTCAAAATTAAAATCGTACTAGTAATTACTAGATTGACATACGAGTTGCGAAATATCGCATAAAAAGGCACGTCGCTTCACTATTTAAAAAAAAAACTCCTGCTGGTTGTAACAATGACGTCTTTTAATATTTCCAAGAAGTAGGTAAGTTGTCAAACATCCAATTACTGTCAGAGGGTTCACTGCCATCGCTTAAAGCAGTATTACTTAAAAATGTCAGTTTTATGTCACGTACCTTGAAGGTCCTAAAATAAGGATTATAATTCTAAAAACACGAACGTCAACAATATTAAAACAATACGGATTTAAGCGATAGTAGTATGCCTCCAGTGCAATTTTTGATATGAATGGAAAATAACAAAACAGTGGTAAGACAGAAAGGAAAACTGAAAATCAAGCATTGCCACTTCAGCTTGCTACTTGACCAGACCGACCAGATAATATTATTATATGGAAAACTTGCTGAGTAAGGACCTAGTAGTGTCTCAAATACTTCAAATAAGTGCCTATTGCAAGTTTTATTACTAATTGATTGGATATTAGATACCCTTAGGGTTTCGTTTCTGGGACCCGGGAGTTAGAAATTTCCGGGAAATACGTCGTTGGTTTTTTTTGTGATTTCCCGTTTTTGTGTACAGAGTATTTTTTTAACTTATCTCTTGAGAAATATTTGAGAACAAGTTGATCTCTTAACTTGTTTATTATAATTCTCCCTGACTACTAGGGCATGCATTCGGTGCTGTGTTTGAGTACCGGGAAATTTTGGACCGATATTGGCACGGAACCGGGAATTCCCGGGACTTTCAATACTTTCGATACTACCTTAAATTATCACAAAAACACGGCTAAGACATTACAGAAAGTATGAAATAGACCAAATATTACTGTTCATTAGGCGTTATACAAAAATTTATCGCATAATATTTCACACAGGAATATACTGAATATTACTATTCATTAGGCATTATACAAAAATTTATCGCATAATATTTCACACAGGACTGTAAATTCATGATTTTTTCATGTACTTGTACCATAACTCGCTTCGTTACAAATTTCAAAGTTTTATTGTAGTTCATAGGTTTTACAGAGATTGCGTCTTGTATGAAAATACACTTTGAAAAGTTGATTTTTTTTTTATCGTGATACGCTCATATGTAACTACTTTTATAGCAATTAGAAGCCAGTGCAAATATAAATTTACTACATCAAGCAGTTTATGAGAAACAAGCCTTGAGGCTTGGATACACGGACAACAAAGTGATCCTTTACGGGTCTTTTTTTATAGACAGGCGTACGTAGTAACCTAACCTCAAAGAATTACAAATGTTAATCTAAATCAACAATATTTTCCAACCCATACTCAGTATTCCCAAGAGAATCTCGTGAAGATGTTACTGTCTCCTATTCTGTGCCGTTTTTTGGTTTTGCCGCACGCTGATTTGGTCTCTACAATTATATTGGATATGGTACCTCTTAGTATTTTTGGTATCCATTCACCGTCCTCCCCGTACGTATGGAGGATCCTAGGATCGAGGACCCTAGGATTTTCTAAAGACGTTTCCTATCAGCCATAAAGAGCCTCGTTACTGCTGCGTTACTGTCCAGGATTCACATCCATACATAAAGATTGGACTGTTCACAGTCTTGGTTTTTACATAACATTGTATGGAGAACTCCTGAGCATCTTAGGGAATTATGGATACGGATATCCATATTTTCTTTCCCTCTGCTATTGGTATAATTGACAGTGGAGTCAAAAATCAAAATTTAGTAGCCTCGGGCTTATGAGGTATATTTTATATTACAGTCTATCAATATTTTCCTGTCAATCTTCATGTGAAATTTATGAAAGTAACGATACAATTAACAGAATATAGCATAATCTACTGTAATTTATTATGGCTGAACAAATTTTATTCCAGTGACAGATCCATCAATTCATTGATCTTCAAAAAAGCTCTTCTCTGCTGGTAAATAATACTTACCAGAAAGACTAACATACGAAACTGTACGAAGTGGCAGTAAAATAATCGTTATAGCCAAAGTAAAAATAGGGGTTTTTAAACTAATACCTCGAATTTGTGAGCATAAAATACAGTATAGTGAATTAAATTATTGTTACATGCAGAAATATCCACACTTAATTAGAGAAGAATCGACAGAATGTATGTACTTCGAGTCTCAAAAGTATCAAAAGTACCGGTTTTATGGTGTGGAGAACCGGGACTGAAAATTATTCAGAAGTACCGGGAATTTTTGGTACCAGGAATTATCGGGAGCATGCCCTATTGACTAGGTACCTCACTCGCGCAGTGCTGAGCACTATTGTCTTAACGTGGGATGTACCGGGTTTAATCCCCAGCAGAGTGAATTTGGGAATTGGGCGTATTTTTGTAAAATTGTACATGAAATAAAATCGATGTTTTTTTTTCATCATGTTTTGTTATTTTATTGATAAATTTGTGTTTCTTAGTTATTTATCTTTATGAGCAGTAGCACTGTTTACAAATATTATGTTAAATTATAGTAAAAAAAACAATCATTTTAAAATTAAGTGACGGAGAATTATTCCATTGAGTAACTAAACTTTATCTCACAAAAGGCACTTAAAAAAACAACTTTAGATAAGATTCACAGAAGTGTTTTACTAGTCTTAACAATCATGCCAATCACAAAAATAGGACAGGCAAACATAAAATAACAGAAACACTATCAAAATTTGATAATTTTAGTTCTTTTGACTAACGTAAAGGCAAATTTATGTCATAATTTATTATATAACTTCTGAAATAGACAATGCTTTTTATTTTTGTTTTTGCAAGTAAGTTAGTTTACGATAAAAAATATACATTTAAATATAACATAACAATAACTTATATTAATGATAAATTGTCAATATTATAAGTATTTATGCAATACTAGCCGATGCCCGCGACTTCGTACGCGTGGATCGAAGTTTTGTGGTTCCCGCGAGAACTCTTTAATTTTTCGGGATAAAAAGTAGCCTATGTGCTATTCCAGACTACAATCTATATCTGTGCCAAATTTCAGCCAGATCCGTTCAGCCGTTGGGGCGTGATTGAGTAACAAACATCCATACATCCATTCATACATCCATACATCCATCTGTCCAAACTTTTTGGAGGATTTTTTGAGAGGACAATTTGTCAGTGGAACCTTGACAATTACTCAAAGGAAAAGTAAGGGCACTGATCACAATGTTAAGAATTATTGTACTTTCTTACCATAAAACTATAATAGTCGTAGTAGGTACTTTTGAGTATTTTAAACTCTTTATTCTTTATTTTGTACTTAAATTATGTAAAATGTCGTCTATAAAATATAAGTAGAACTTCCAACCAATGTATAGTATGTTAAATCACATTGTAAGAATGATTATAAGTAACAATTTTTTTTGCGTTTTGTCTTCTTCGATTCTCCCTTTCTGATATTTTATCTCACCTCGGATATTTTTCTTGTTCTAGATTTTACGAGCTCCAAGTGTTATTTTCTTATATATTATTGTTTGAACTTTTAAGAGTCCCTCTTTAATTTCTCTATATGCCGCCTTGTTATTTCACCAGATGTCAGCGCCATTGTTACACCTGAATAATTTAATATATACAATACTCGTTTCCAATGCAAAACTCGGGGCCGTAAAAGCTTAACCGTGTACAAACCTTTAGAAATCCATTGAGTACCAATTTGTTCAATTGACTGACAATTTCGAAAGAGTTACTTAAAGGACCGTAATGAATTCACGGCAACAATATTTTCTTGCATTGTATTTCAAGAATTTAAATATTCTGAATTTTCTCTGGTCTGGCCTGGTAGGAGGCTTCAGCCGTGGCTAGTTACCAATTACCACCCTACCGCCAAAGACGTGCAGCCAAGCTATTTAGCGTTCCGGTAGGATGTCGTGTAGAAACCGATTAGGTATATGGACTAGGGTTTAATATAACTACCATACCCCAAACAGGTTAGCCCGCTACCATCTTAGACTGCATCATCACTTACCATCAGGTGAGATCGCAGTCAAGGGCTAACTTGTATTTAATTAAAAAAAAACTGGATATAAGGTACATAAAAGTAGCAATACCTATTTTTAAAAAAATCCCGATTCTCGGGAATTCCCGGGAATCGGCCAATTTTATTCCCGTTTCCTTGAGTTTAAAATTTGCCGTTCCCGAGATTTATTTTTAATTTTGATTGAGTGGGATTTTTGTTTAGTTTCACCCAACCTAAGTCCAGTTAATTAATATAATAGGTTTTGCTTCGGACATAATATTGTCAATCAAACTTATAATTTTAGAGTACGGAAACAACGTACAAATTTGAAATTTTACATAAATTGGCTAATTTGCGGTTTTGGCTCTTACGAAGTTCTACCATATAGATAATTCTGTATGTAAAGATAAAAAATCATGACACCAAAATTGTATGATTTTCTTCGTTTTTTATTTTTGAGTATTTTTCAAACACTGTAAATAATACTATATGTCTGCAAAAGACTAGAAATTGATTTCAATGATTCCAACATCTTTTTGCTATTTAAATTTTTGAAATAACATCTGTATTTCTTGTTTCTGACAAAAAATGAATATCAGACTCTTAGTCGGTAAGTACATTGTATATACGTATGATATTGATTTATGCCACAATTATACTTGTAATTAACTCACGTAAGTAGTTTATGTAAATAAGATACTTATGTAACTCTAGATGATGCCCTCGACTTCGTCCACATGGATTAAGATTTTTTGACTCCCGCGGTAACTGTTTAATTTTCCAGGATAATGGTTCCGGGTAGCCCATGTCCTTCTCAGGGATGTAATCTATCTTTGTACCAAATTTCATCAAAATCGTTTGAGTAGTTGGGCCGTGCAATTGTAGCAGACAGACAGACACACTTTCGCATTTATTATATTTTGTATGGATATTAGTATGCTGGGCTAACTAATGCCCGCGACTTCGTCCGCGTGGTTGAAGTTTTTTTTATTCCCGCGGGAACTCCTTAATTTTTCGGGATAAAAAGTCACTCTCCCTCAACTATACCCACGCCAAAAATAACGTCGAACCATTGCTCCGTTGCGGCGTGATTGACGGGCAATTCAATTAACAATCACACTTTCGCATTTATAATATTAAGTATTAAAATGGATTTGCACACGATATGCGATTTACAATAGGTATTTTGTCAATTACCTACTCATGTAAGAGACTTTGGTACGTGATTTACTCACTTACGTTATTCTATCAATTTCACAAATTTTGAGTTACCGTGTTTTGTCATCCGAGGGCATCCGTGTCATGCTATGACAAGCGCGCGAAAATAAAGAAAACCGCGACGGGAGCGCCACCCGGCCGAAGTGGGCATAACTGGCGTGAGGGGTGACGACTGAGGAGAGCCAACCTCTCGATTTGTGTTTTGATTTTAAGAGCTGACAGCGCCTTAAGGCAACAGCGCTACACACTGCGCCACGGAGGTCGTCAATAACTTAAATAGTGGGGCTGATTCTGTAGTGCACAATGTCTAAACTAAAATGACAGCATTAAAAATATTGCTAAGCCTTTCATAATACTTCCTGCGGAAAGGGACAGAACTAGATTTAAAGCTATCATTTTAGTTTAGAGATTGTGTTATACAGAATTGGCCGCAAGGACTACAAGATTATCATGTTTACATAACGTAACGTAATAATTGATTAATAATATAATATTATAAAAAGAAAAATGACGAATATTGCTTTAGTGTGATCAAACCTAACCTATACCTACTACCTATCATGGGTAACATGACTGAAGCTATGACATTGCGCTTGTAACATCATACGTCATGTAAATTATTCTAGCCGTGTTTTCCGAAAGGCGCTTTGACGTATTTTCACACCGGATATGCGCAATCAGATCGCGCACGCCATTTGAAGACTGTATCACTGTAGTACTTCGGTAAGTACTACAGTGATAAGTGTGTTTGGAGAAAAAGAAAAAACAGGTGTTTTTTCTTTTTCTCCAAACGTTTCATTACTTTTGGCTAGATTTCTTCACTTACCACCAGGTGAGATAGCAGTCAAGGGCTAACTTGTAGCTGCTAAAAAAAGAATTCCTCTTGGACCATGAACGATGAGGACCAAGAGTGTGAGGCTTCCTGTCCTAAAGTCTGTCCTAGGGCTCAAAGAAAGAACTCAGATTTTTAGGAAGACAGGAGATTGAATTGGGTATTTGACAACTAGTCAAATCAGCAACTTTTTTTCAAGACGTCAAAACGTGTGCTTAGTATGGGATTTTGTATTAAATACTGAATTGTGACTTCATCAAAGTTCGACGCACATTTTGAAGTGAAAACTTCTTTAAGCGCGTTGAGCACTTTTTGGTAGGGGGTAAAAATGTTGAAACGCGTGACCGACACCGTGACCGGGTCCTCGCGTTGTTACAAAGACAAAATGTTTTAGATATAAATATAGTTCATTCGTAATTAAACTTTAATGCCTTAGTATTAAGGTTAATATTTTAATTTTTTTTTAACGGCAGTCCCTATGGCTGTCAATTTTTTTTTTACTTTAATCGATAGTTAAATATGGTTATTCAACATAAAACTAACAGGGGACGTGGCAATTAGGACTTTTGGGAGATCCTCTATTTAATAACAGGTCTGTGTGGTTTAAAAAAATTGTTTGCTCACAAACTTGTGCACTATAATATCTAACGCGCACAGAGATTAGCCATCTTCCGTCGTGGCTGAAATTGGGTCAGGACTGACTTTACTTCAGACATCAATTTTTAAAAAAGTACTAACAAAATATATAATATATATACTTAGACGATAGAGTCACGCCTACGCTCTACAACTGACGTTACTTTGAATCGGATGTGGCAGTTATTGAATAATAATTGGTGCAGTCCACACGGATCGGGCGGCACGATGGCGATGGTATCTCGCGAGCGTGCCGCATCCATCAGCCACGGCTGGCCGTTATCTCTCCCCGCATCGTACCAACGATAACCATTGTCTTACCGGCCCGATTATATCGGCGAAATTTGTGCTCGCCATCGAGCAATGCGCCTGAGAGAAGTTTATTGTAGCATCTGTGTATGAGACAATATTATACAAGTCTCATTTCATCTTGTTCTAAACGCAGTCCCAACTTTGACCAGCTTCAAGCTTGAGGACTAATTTCCATCGAAGGTGATATTTAAAGACTACTTTGTTTGTTAGTGTCGAAAGTCTAATATTTGAACAAGCTCGAGCAGCCAAATTGTAAAATGATCCGTTTAGTTTGCCCTGAGCTACTTGAATCTTGATGGAAGTTGTTGTTGTTCAAAATCAGGCAATCGAGTAGTACTGCAGTTCTATACAAAAGTTCAGTTCCTATAGCAATTATAGCACTGAATTTTGATCTCGTAATGGCCGGGAGATATCCCTCGATCGGCCCCTATAAGTTGGATATAGCGATTTTCTCCTCGATTGATTATATTATGACCCTGTGGTCCAGTAGTTTGGCAAAGGAGAAAGTTTGGTATATTGAGCGTCACGACGCTTCGTCTCGTCCAATAATATAATAACTATTGTCTTACGGGCGATTGGGGCGATTATATCGGCGAAATTTGTGTTCGCCTCCGTCGTTTGTCTCTCGCCGCAAATGAGACGGTAATGGACGACGCGACGGCGCATATAAAAGGCGCGTTTTATGCGCCGTCTGCTTAGCTTTTGCCTAGTCATTAATATGCCGTGGGAAAGTAGATGTTTGTAGAAATGGGCATTGATCAGGTTTAGGAGAGATTTGGCTATCGTTGTCATCACCGTGATGGATCCACCCATACCATAGCTTAAGTAAGTATATTTATACAGTAGGTCGACGCCCATACAAAGGACAGACCCGGATACCACGACATGCAGCTCCTAGACCTAGAGGTACTGTGCACTCACCTATGGTTGAGAGAGGTTGAAAACTGCATAATATATGTAGAAGACACTAGAGCGGCAGAATGTTGTTTTGTAAATCCTGCCAATTTCCTCCGTCACGTCCCTCACTCCCGTTACCTAGCAGCGTTGCACTACCTAATAGACTGAAACTCTACCCGGAATAAGTGTTTATAACACTGTTTTTTGAAACACTTATATCTGTTACAGATTCATTTCATTCATTATGAGTGTTATGAGTTAACAAATTTAAAAACACATTTAAAAGTGTTACAGCTTCGATTCTGTTAACAATTCATACAGTAACACATATAATTTTGTAACCTGTATGAAACTGTTTTTCAGTTCCTGGCTCTGTCTAGCTAGACGCCTCCGTCGAGGCGTGAGTCTAATACTGAGATAATATATAGAACGTACTTTGACTTTGCTCAGGCTTTAGAGTTAATACGAGAAAGACTTATGTGAGTAACATAAATCAGTTAAGTCTGAGATAAGTCAAAGTTCGCTCTATAGATCTCACCATTGAAATAGAAGGTACTAAAAAATTCTACATCAATGGATCTCACACTAAAACTGGTTGTCACAGCACAATTTGCTGGCAAAACAGCAACGTTACTGGAAATAGTATCGATAATAAATTTAAAATAGAATTAACTAAAAATAATTTAAAATATAAGTTAAAATCGCATTTTTTAAGTAAATTGTAGGTAGTTTAGTTTTAGTTTTCTTCATGTATTTTTAGTGATTTAGCTATCTATAAATAGTTAAAATTATGATATGTTGACGGAAGAGCACGAAATTTAAACCTTCGTGGTTTTTCGTTGTGCTACCCAACAAAGCTATATCGATTTTAATGTTATTAATTTTTAAAAAAAACAAGGATCCACGACAACAAGAGTCCAGCAGCGGGTCTAAAATCCCATTCATTCGGACATCTGACGATCAGTAATCCAGTTAGTGCATGGTCGCACGCGCCGGCCATCAATTAGGCCCAATTAGTGGACGCCCGGCTTTGATCCGCCGACCCGTGTATCATCGGACGAGCTAATAATGTGATATAAGTTCACGACAAATTGTGTTGTCAGTCTGAATAGAAGTTTTTTTTATTCGGCGACTTGACTGCTTATTAGGAGACAAGTTAGACTTTGCCTTTTTTTCTACAAGCTTGCCCTTGACTGCGATCTCACCTGATGGTAAGTGATGATGCAGTCTAAGATGTTAGGAGCATGACAATTATAATTATCCCATACCCATAATCGGTTTCTACACAACATCGTACCGGAACGCTAAATCGCTTGGCGGCACGTCTTTGCCGGTAGGGTGGTAACTAGTCACGGCCGCAACCACCAGCCAGACTAGGGAAAATTCAGAAAAATAATTATAAATTCCCAAATTGACCCTGCCGGGGATCAAACCTGGGACTTCTGGTGGTAAATGATGATGGGTATCCGTATAGGCGTTCCGGAGAGCTTCAGTTTTTAGTTCCCACCACTGTTATTTGTATTCACTGTTTGTAGTGATATATAAATCGCAGGTATATTTCCTTAAAAAGTTCTATCCTTCAATTGTCCAAAATGCCTTATTCTCGACAGAATGTTTGCATTATTATTTAATTACACCGACATAACAACCTATTTTGGGATTCTGGGATGACTTTTACTGAAAGTAATTTTTATTTAACAAATAGATTGGGTTCTCTCCCCCCGACCTGCAATAAAATAAATTTACATCGCCTTGTCTCCATTAATCGGATGTCAAAGTTCCACATTCCTGATGTTTATGTGTTAGATTCATGTCAAGTCAATGGTAAGTTTAAATAAACACATTTTGCATACCGTTAAAAATTAATTCGATCTGCACAAGCACATTGAAACAGTTTCTAGGAAGAGACGGCCATTATCTTACGCGAGCTACATAAAGTATAGACTTTATAAGTTTATATTTCTTAATTGCTTATTGCGCGATAGAGACACTATCGGGCCACTATTTCCAACATAATAAGCATTATCATAACAATAACAAGCGAACTCGCGGCATCGCCCATGTCGTTTACGATAACCCACATAAGCACTTTACAGACGTGCCGACTCGGTCCGACCAACAAATCTACACTAATAATAAAAAGAGGTAAAGTTTGTGACGTTGTACCCCTACAAGGTAAAGATTGTATTGTATGCAAAGTGACGTAATCTCTGGATCTACTGAACCGATTTTTAAAATTCTGGTACCAATGCTATATTATATTAACCCGAAAAATTAAGGAGTTCCCGTGGGAATTTAAAATATAAAACGACTCCACTGCCGATCAAATATGCTGCCACCTGTTTCCTGCCGTGATTAACTTAAGAACCTTATAAGCAAGCACGCTCCAACCTAGACCGAATCATTGGTTTCTATAGGCATGATTGTCGTCAAGCGCAAGCGTATTCTGAAATTAAAAAAAAAACTGGTGGTAAAGTCCTTTTGACCTATTCCGTAAAAGCTGCATGCATCATTGTTAAATTACAATCGTTGTGATTGGTAGAATTTAAGTTATTCTTGCTGCGGCAGTGAGTTTTGGCCATGTGTTTGGTAGAATTTATGGTATTATTGCTGCGACAGTAGGCTTTGGCCAATAGCAAAACTCTGCCACCAGATTAGCTCGATTGCGATATTTCTTACTACGCAAGTTGTCCTACATGAAATGAAAACGTTTCATTTCATTTGATGGCAGGATATGTGGACTCTATACTATATTTATTAACATCTATGTCAAAATATTGCATGTACCATATTCTGGCAAAAAATAAATGATTGATTGATTGATGTCGGATCAAATAGTCCCACTAATAGCCCAACACAGTTAAGTTCTGTCCCACTCTCCTGAACACGGGTCTTTTCTCAGCATGAGGATTTAGATCATAGCAGCCAAGTTATTGCTTAAAATCGACTCAATTCCGACAAGTTAAGAGTTGCCAATCTTGGACCTTACCCCCAGTAGTTTTTTCATTTCATTTCATTTCATTTCATTTTCATTTATTTGTTCCAAAAATCATTACAATAATTGCGGTTAAAACTAGTGGGGCAGTGGTTTCCACACTAGGATTCCCTGTATCGTGGAAACCACTTCCTTCCGAGGGTAGGTAACAATAAAAAAACTTAAAAATTGAAATGTGAACGTACAGCTTATACAAAATATACACACATTAAAATACTAGTCTATTGATTAAACAAGTATGTTTGTGTGGTGTGCGTGCGTGATTGTTTGTTTGTGTGTGAGTGTGTGTGTGTGTGTGTGAGTGTGTGTGCGTGTGGGTGTAAGTTTGTGTATGTGTGTTACTATATTACATTTTTTAGTATTTTTTCCGTGTCTTCGTAGGTGAATTCTTTTAGCCATTTGTTTATGGTTTTTTTACATATGTACCTTGACATTTTAATTACCTTGAGTGCTCTATTGACTTTGGTATACAAAAATGGTCCAGCAAAACGGAAACATCTACGAGCCCATTGTGTGCGTAATAAGGGGCACCTCCACCTCTGGAGACGCGAGCGTGTGATTACTGTTAGAGCTGCCAATTTGTGGAATCTCAGTATGACAGACTTAATATACAACTGTCTGACGCGCAAATATCCACACTCTGAGTATAGGCTATCAGTGGGGTAGCGGTAAGGTTTTTTATAAGCAGTCTTTAGAACGGCACGTTGAGAACGTTCTAATTTTAGCAAACAAATTTTCCCAGCTCCACCCCACGCAGGCAAGCAGTAATTTAGTAATGATTCACAAAATGATAAATAAACAAGCCTAACCACCTCTGCATCAGCCACATTTCTCAGCCTTTTGAATATAAACATGAATTTGCGTAGCCTACCACTCAGGGCGTGTACTTGCTTATCCCACCGAAGGTATTCATCTAGCACTACCCCTAAGTATTTTACGTGACTGACCTGTTCAATTATAGGACAATCGCAATTTTTACTGTGATAGTTGGAACATACATGTAATTTAATATTTAATTGTTCTATTGAGTCAGTTCTGCTAGAAATTTTAAAGCTAATAAATTTTGTTTTCTTCGTGTTGATAGTTAGTAGGTTACTTCTGAGCCACGCATACACCTCTTGAAGTCCCTGTTGACATAAAAGTTCTACTGAATTCCAACTATCACCGCAAAACACTACCGCAGTGTCATCCGCAAAAGTAAAGAATTGAGCCTGTTTGAGGTTGAGTGAGCACAGGTCATTTATATAGGCCAAGAACAAGGTAGGACCTAGTACACTGCCTTGAGGCACTCCGAAATGCACTTCAGCTACGTCACTGGACAGATCACCGACAGATACCTTTTGCTTACGACCTGTTAAATACGATTGGAACCATTGTAGTGCAATACCACGTATTCCCAGAGCCTCCAGTTTGGTTAGCAAAATTTTCCTGGATAAAGTGTCAAACGCTTTCGCTAAATCCAGAAAGACACCAATGCATTTACTTCCTAGATCCAGATTAGCGGACACAAAGTCAGTAAGTTCCGTAACTGCGTCTTCTGTGGAACGACTAGCTCTAAACCCATACTGGTTTTGTGAGAGAAGATTATTTGATTCTAAGTAGTCTAGCAACCTTTTATTGACCACTTTTTCAATAATTTTAGACAGACATGAGAGCAGTGAGATCGGCCTATAATTTGACACTACGGCAGGATCCCCATCTTTAAGTATTGGACATATATTTGCTATTTTAAACTTAGTTGGAACTGTGCCCGTAGACAAACTAAGATTACATAGGAAGGCAATTGGACTAGCTAATACGACTTTACACTTCTTTAAAAGTTCATTTGTAATATTGTCCACACCAGACGCAGATCTTTTTTTGAGGTTACTTATTATCTTTAGAATTTCTATTTCGTCAGTAGGTGTAAAGAAGAAAGAATGTTGGCTATTGTTTCCAATTACCTGGGTTAAGCAATCTTTAGCTAGTTCTGATTCAGTTTTTCCAGACTCATTTAGTATATTCTTAGCTAGTTTTTCTCCTATAGTAGAAAAGTAGTTGTTAGCCTAGTGGGTTGGGAACTATTAGTAATAAGTCGCTGGTTACTTTTTTTAGTATTAAGGTGGCAAATGTCTTTAAGAACATCCCAAGTCTCTTTGCGATCTCCTTTACTGTCCAGTAGTCTGTTTCTGTCATAATCGTCCTTCAAGTTTTGTATAGTGTTATTACAAGTATTCCTGTATTTTCTGTAATTATCTATCTTAGTTTGGTCATTTGGGTTTTTTCGTACAGCCATGTGAAGACGGTCACGTTTCTCTACGGATTTGATAAGCCCTGCCGTCATCCACGGTTTGAGTATACAATGCGAGCGATGGATAGGTCGCAATTCAGAATTCTCTGTAACAGCTTTGTTTATAAAGTTAACCAGTTCGTCTGCGGCATTATCAGCATCTGTGTGTTCGTACAATTTAGACCAGTCTGTATGCTGAAGATCTTTAATTACTTGGCCATAGTTAATCTTCTTGGAATAAGTGAGTTTGGGTGTAGTAATATTATTATTTTCATTTTTTATTGCAAATAGGACGGAGTCATGGTCACTTATGTCTGATCTGCAGACTACTATAGAACTTGTAATACGCGACTTTATCAGAACGTGGTCTAAGCAGCTAGGGCCTCGTGTTGAGAATGTATGACCAGGAATAAAGCCGTATTGGGCTGTAAGATTTAAGTATTCATCTGACTTTATGTCGCACGTATCGTTTTTAATATCTATGTTAATATCACCAACAATGAAGCAACTATCGCTTTTACAACTTTTTATTACGTCTTCCAGTGAATTAAGGAAGTTATCAATATTTTTAAAAGACGGAGATCTGTAGATACACACAATTGATACAGTCTTGCCCAGCTCTAGTAACAAACAGTTTGCATCGGAAAATAAGGGCTCTGTTATGTTAAGGCGAGTCACCTCCAAGATTTTAGGAGGTGAGGTGTGGGGTGCCGCCCGCGCGTCTCGCGGTACATTTCTCGTAGAGACTGGCGGGGAAGCGGGCAGCGCGGTATATTCTGAAACCGCTTGGCAACGTTCAAGTTCTGGGATTAATTTGAATTAAATAGATATAGAACTTCAGTTTGAAATAAATTTTAGCAGGTTCTCATTAATACTTCAAGAGGAATTTATCCATATAAAAATGATGAGCAAAGTCGAAAATTTTATTAATCAAAAATTCGTTTTAAACTTTTAATTTAGCCTGTTTCAAGATTTTTTTTGATCGAGTAAAGTACATCCTATCGTGTAACAAATTAGCACATTCTTTAGACAATATCTTTAAGTGTATCGGATATTTTTTGTAAGACCGTTATTTTATAGTAAATACCGAAAAAATTTGATCTAGCAAACCAGTTTTCACCGCTGAGCTGAGGTGACTCGCCTTAATTTTAAGGCCATGTCTAAAGTAAATTACAATACCGTCGTTTTGATTGAAATATTGTTTAGAGCTATATTGCTCATAGTTATTTAAGTGAAACACAGTACTGCTATCCAATAACCAGCACTCGGTTAAAATAATTAGGTCCGGCAAGAAGTTGAGTTTTTTCAAAAAGACAGTTAAATAGTCTAGATTTTTGCGTATACTTCTTATATTCTGTGTTAAAGCGGTTAATTGTTGTCCAGTATCCCCTAGGTATTTAATACATAGCTCGGGTTCGGTCACATATGTACTTGAGGCTGCGGATATACCGTTATCCAGATCATTTATTAGGGCTGTGTTATTCACTTTAATTGATAAAAGGTCAAACAACCAGTAAGTAAGGAGCAAAAATTACAGCGTGAATTATAGAATACATAATACAGTGTGCATACGCAACAGATCCACCACGATGTTTGGTATTTTGCTACGAAGACACAGAAATTATAAATATAATAATATAATATTTGTGTGATATTTAGTGCAAAGATCACAAATGTATAAAATGTGTTATATGTATGTTGTAGTGTGTTATGTGTATGTATGTAATCGATAACTATAATATTATATTCTAATATTCGGGGCACAGGAGACATCGCAACCAATATGTGGAAGTGTAAAAAATGTAAGGTATAATATGTAGGTAGAATCGCGCTCGCTAGTCACGCGTTGGCCGGTGATTTGAACGACGGTGTCGGGGGGCAGTCCAGTTTCGACAGCTGGTCCTCGGACCTGATTAAAATATAAGGGTGACCTTCCTTCTTTCTCATGTAAACCCTATCATTTGCGGTCCAGCAAAACTCATATCCCTTCGCTTTGGCAACCTCCCGGGATAAGTAAAAAAGCTTTTTTGTTCTTCCCGTTAACCCGTCCGATACGTATATTGGTTTAATATTTCCTTGAAGGCCAAGATGGGATGTATTCAATTGGGGACCCAATTTATTATTTCTGTATAATTTGATAGCACTAAGAAATTCAGATTTTTGTAGTGTATTCGAGAATTCGACGATCAGTGTCGAATTAAGTTGGTCTCGCTTGTTCGGTACACGATAAACGTCCCGTAACTCGCATGCATTCAATTCTATGTTGAGGTGACTTGAGAGTTTCTGAACCAACGAAAATAAGTCGCGTTTCGTTTCCGTCTTCCGCTTGGGAACACACCTCACTTCAATAAGGAATTTAACAGAGTTGCGTTCAATTGCATCGATTTTATTTTGGAGCGAATTGCATATTTGTATCAATTGTTCCCGATCGTCTTCTAGAACCTTAATCTTGGTCTGCAAGTCTGATACTTGTGCTGAAATAAAGTCTAGGGACTTTTCAATATCCTTGTTTGTAGACTTAATACATTCATTTTGTCGTTTGATCTCAGTCATATGTTTATCCAGGGAGTCCAAACGCGAGTTTTGTTTGTCCATAAACGAACTAAGTAATTCCCTTATTTCGCTTTGAAATGAGCTAAATACATCACCGGGCTGGTCGTCGCTTAAGCGCTTCGTTCTTTTAGGTCGAGTTTGTGCTGCCTCAGACATCGCAGGTTTGTTCGGAATGTCAGAGTCCGAAGCAAAATGAATTTTATTTTTCAGCGGAGAGGGTTCCATTTTGCGTGACAAGACTTGGCGCGGTGGTTTATAATAAGTAGGTAGTTTTCAGCTATGATATTTTAAGCGCGTGGAAGTGAATCGACGCTCGCGCAGGCCGATGCGACTCGACGTGCGAGTGATGTGGACAGCAAACAGGTGTAGGTATTATTTCGTCTGTTTACCGGTCGCAGAATTGTACCAGGAGAGCAGCACGCAGCGGAGCTACACAGCCGTGCATGTGTATGCAGTCTGTTCGCGTCACTTACTTGCACACTGATGCAGCGTAGATAGCTACGCGACGTTAGTGTTTTCTTAAGCTCCTTTCGCCTTCTGAACTCCTATTTTTTCGTTTCGATTTTTAACTGTGTTTTGTTACTAAAATATAATTATTCACATTAAGACTTAGTTACATTAACTGTGTACACGTCCACACTGGTTGGGAGTCCGGGGGGAAGGGATTTTTTAAATTACTTTTTGTAGGTGTAGGTTGTGATGTGCATGTTAGAAACCTATGAGCGATGAAGTCAGTGGCTTAATCCTTCTACACACGAGCAAACAAGTCAGCCGACTTAAGTTGTAGTTGCAAGTTGGCCTGCCGGTTATGATAACCTATGGTTGATAGACGATCTCAGAGCAGACCTCAGTCTTTTCTCGCCTCTTAGCGCGTCAACTGCATTATGTGTGCTTTCTATTAATAAAAGTTTTAATAAAGTTTTATTTTCGTCTGTGTTTAAGTGTTTGTGCTATTAATATTGGTGACACGTTGGAAGTCTGCGCATGATTTGACGTCAACGTTTGCGAAGCAGGTGAATGGATTTTGTGTTTAACAATTATTTACTAGATGAACCCCACGACTTCTTCCGCGTGGATCGAAAATGGAAGATTTATGTAGTCTTTTTACATAATGTTTTGGTTTTATGAGCGCTTTTTACGCAAGAAACGTCTAATTCACAATACCGGTACATAACTATTTATTTTACTATTTTACTTATCGTTCATCTGTATGTGGGCTATGAATCATCTTCTGGTTCTGAACGCTTTTTTAAAAAAATACTTTGTTTATTTTAAATGTACTTTATAAAAAATGCGTATTTTTAAACCAAGGTTTGTGTAAAGTCCTCGGTCAAACTTTACTATCTAAGGCAACTTGTATATAGGCGTACGGAGCGTAGCGAAAAAATCCTATGTCTATGGGCGTACGTAATACTTCATAAAATCATCGAAGATTAATCTTAAAGATAAATGAGCCGTCCCATTAGTCAATTGTTGCGGTAATTTTATCAGAGTCAAATTGTCTATGAGATAAATTCCGCGTGTGATTGAATGGGATTTTTGTTGTTTGACTGAATTTGTTTGTTTTATATCGTCCGACAACGACGTTTTACCGATATTTAGTCGTAGAATAAGAATCTCTTGTATCATGAAATTCTTGATCATCACTAACAATCTTGTTGTAAAGATTAGCAGTAATTATACTAAGTTAGGTCTTAACGCTAATTTGACACGCGAATTATCTCTTTGTTTGGAATTTTTATTCTACAGAACATGTCGAACCCCATCGTAACATTATTTTAAACGCGATGCATCCATGAAAGTAATAAGTACTTGATAGGCAAAGAAAAAAACGTTGGTCAACGAAGTGTGACATTGTGTGACAAGGGGTGGGAGGGGTCCTAAGTTTCGTGACGTCACATTTCAAAATCGTATAGGGGGGTCTCACAAATGCGACCAACTGTGAGGGGTCAAAAAATCACGAAATTAGTTCGACGTACTTTATGGATGACCCCTTATTAGTAGAGATAAAGTAACATTTTCGAAAGAATACGTCGCGAATCTTCTTTTTTACATTAATATTATTGATATACAACGACCTCAATTTACATAGACCGGCCCTGTCAAACAAAGAATTTGGACTTATTTTACTAACGCCATCTAGTCTGATAAGCGGGACTGCGCTATGACGGGGACAAAGACAGGCTTATATAGGTGTGGAGCTCGCTCTACAGGTCGGAAAATTTTTTTCTATGAAAAGGCCCATCTAGTACCTAATTTTTCCTGTCTTTTGTAGTGTTGTATCCTCACCAATATCGCTAGATATAAAAGTCTCTTTTGTAATGGCATCTCAATCTTTAGGCAGGTACGCTTCGAGTCATTAATCACCTCTTGTTTGTGCAAGGACGTGGGACGGCATTTAGGTTGTTACTTGTAACTCTTCTGAATGCATACTGGAGTGGTCTTGAAGTTGCCTCGCTAGCATGGAGGCTTGCTTAACAATGTGTATGTCTTAGCTGTTCGTTAAAATTGCTTATTTTTATCAATAGACGTTAATAATCTTCGATTTTGGCGGTCATGCCTGATGACATTTCTTTTATTTATTCCACTACAAGTTACCCCTCGACTGCGATCTCACTTGATGGTAAATGATAATGCAATTTAAAATGGTAGTGGGCTAACCTGTTAGGGGTATGGCAGTTATATTAAATCCATACCCCTAGTCGGTTTCTAGTTACTAAACGGCATCGTACTAGAACGCTAAATTGCTTGGCGGTACGTCTTTGCCGGTAGGGTGGTAACTAGCCACGGCCGAAGCCTCCAATCAGACCAGATCAGAGAAAATTCAGAAATTATAAATTTCTAAATTGTCCCTGCCGGGAATAGAACCCGGGACCTTCCGCGTTAGGCAACAGCGCTCAACACTGCGCCAGGGAGGTCGTCAAAACGATTTCATATACAGTCGTATGCTTATAGCTGTACCTACTTTCTTTCAATTTGAGTCCCGTATGTATCTATTATTTTCTGTTGTTTACAGAGAACTAGTGATTTCTTGTATCCCAGATTATCCCTTCCCCTAGATTCCTTCCAGTTCCCTTCGTCTATTATCTTGGGAACGAAAGAAGACATGCTATTTACAAGTTCCCAAAATAAGACTTGACAAAGCCAAAACAAATGTGCCATATAGACAATATCTTATCATCTTCATACAGATTCGGCTTCTTTTTCTGAGATCGAAGAGGCTAGCTTCAAAATTTATCATTACATTTTCAGTATTAAAAAATCTTTAAATAAAGTATAGATAAGCGAGTAAGTATTTCAACTTGCGCCATTTAATTTATGAGTGTCACTAGACGCTCCGCTGTGAAGAATAAATGAATAATTATTCAAAAAGCAGTGGAAAAAATGCTTCGATTGGCTTCGTACGGAGCCGAACACAATAGTCACGTACCTAATGTATTCAGAATGGCGGCGGGTCACCGGCGTGTCACAGTGTATTTTCATGTATTTTACACCGAAGCCGGTGTATATTTGCATATGCCATGCTTGCGGCGCCAGGAATTCTAACAAAAACAACAGACCGTGGTGTAAACTGTGAAGCCACGAAGGATTCCTTATTTGCTCGTGCTGTTTAAATTATACATTGGTTATCTTCCGGTAACATTATTCTTAACATTTATACGTTACCTACTTTGTGGACTGTGAACAAAAAGTATTAGTAATAACGGTGTTGTCTTGCATAGTCAATAGTTCGGCAGTCTCAGAACCAAACACTTGGCTTTCTTCTTGGCTTTGTCGCAACTAAATAACTGCTTCAGGAGGTAAAATTGAAGGTGCATTAGTCTGTTCTGGTCGACTGCGTCCTACGCAATATTACGAAGGTAAAGGTACTTGGGGATGAGGATAGATACTAGATATAATGATGATCCAAGACTGCGTCTTCAAATAGGGTCGAAGTGGCACCCATAAATTTATCAACACAATTTAAAACCCTGCCCATCCAGGATTGTGTTGTGTGATTTCATATTACTTCACAGTTTGCCCGGAAGTGCAAAAAAAATTGTGTTGATAACTCCAGCCCAACATAACCTTTTTCTTTATAGATGCTTCTATTGTTCCCAGATTCAGCATGGTGGTGGTGCTGAACGGAGTTCTCGTGGACGAGTGTCCGACGTCCGTGCGAGCGCTCCTGGCTGCACACCCAGGGTACAGAGACGCTGCAGCACAGCTGTTGGCCGCAGCCGCTAGAGTCGTCGGCCCCGCTGGTCTTCTATACGTCGCGCAGAGGGAACTGGCGGCTGTTGTGCCTCATGACAGTAAGTCCTAGAGCATTATGATTTGACCAGATCAGTAATCAGTTTAACTAGCGGAAATGTGGGGTAGAGAGTATCCGACGTCCGTAATAGCGGTCCTGGCTGCACACCCAGATTACAGAGACGCTACAGCACAGCTGTTAGCTGTACCCTCGTGCGTCGCGCAGAGAGAACTAGCTACTGTTTTGTCTCGTGACAGCTAAATCATTATACAAAAGCTAAATATGCTATAGCATAATTTGACATACCTTTAAGGTGGTAGGGAATAAGGATTTGCTTAAAATGTTTTGAATACTTCCATAGAGCTGCTTAATGAATCCAAGGGTACTTAGGGTTAGTCAAGGTCAGGCCTTAGGATAGACGTCTAGCACTGAAAAAACGGTCTCTTGCAAGAATCTCTTGAGAATGGTTTTGTGTCGCTTGCGTCCAGGGCTGTACAGAGCACTAATGATTAATTTTAATTGACATAACTTTTATTAATGGATCTCAGTAGGTGCACTTTTTGTGCTATAAAGATTTGCTAGGAAGATTCCCGTTTCCCCAGACCGAAGAAAATTTTACATATTAGTTAAATAAGTGCAAAATAGAAAGTGTAAGTTTATGCATTAGTAAGGAATAAGTAAATTAATTGCGGTTTTTTTCTTTTCTTTTCAGAAAACGTCAGTATCATAGGTTCAGATGATGCCACATCATGTATTATAGTCGTTGTCAGACATTCAGGTAATTTATGATAAATATATTGTTATTAGCATACGGCAGCCTTTTTATTGTTTTATGTATTTTAATGTAATAAATGGCGATAGGATAAGATTTATTGGATAATAGTTAAAAAAACATTGTGGGTAACTTAAAAAACATAAGCCTTACATCTAGACTTCTATCTAGAGTATAAGTGTGATTGTGTGTATATGAGCATAAAATTAAGTAAGCAGGATTAGACAAGAATCTCCAAAAGTCCTTCAGTAGCCAATTTTTGGTAGGCTTATATTATATATATTATGAAGTTATATAAAATTATTTATTGAATAAAATATTCGTCACTACCGGTGTCAAGCTTCAAATTCAGCTTACTCAGAATCGGAAATACGAGTAGCTTAAAAGATAGACGGATTCGACCACATCATTGCTTTTCATAAGCATCCCTCGTCAAGAGCAACCCTATCTTGTAATAAAAACGCGTCTCTCACGAAATATATTACTACCTACTACTATTTAAATAAGTTGTTCTAAACATCTTCGATCAGTAAAATCAGGATTGTGTAAAATCGTTTGTCAAACGGATAATCCGACCTGTTTAAGGAGTTCATAGATGTCTGCACGTCAAAAACCATGTAGGTACGAACTCCTTAAACAGTTCGAGTAATACGTTTTAAGCTGTCAAATGATTACAATTTGCTTAGACAATTGGCCTCTGATCGATACAAGCTTTCTTTGAAAAAATATCCTTAAGGCGAGTCACCTCAGCTCAGCGGTGAAAACTGGTTTGCTAGATCAAATTTTTTCGGTATTTGCTATTAAATAACGGTCTTACAAAAAATATCCGATACACTTAAAGATATTGTCTAAAGAATGTGCTAATTTGTTACACGATAGGATGTACTTTAGTCGATCAAAAAAAATCTTGAAACAGGCTAAATTAAAAGTTTAAAACGAATTTTTTATTAATAAAATTTTCGACTTTGCTCATCATTTTTATATGGATAAATTCCTCTTGAAGTATTAATGAGAACCTGCTAAAATTTATTTCAAACTGAAGTCCTATATCTATTTAATTCAAATTAATCCCAGAACTTGAACGTTGCCAAGCGGTTTCAGAATATACCGCGCTGCCCGCTTCCCCGTCAGTCTCTACGAGAAATGTACCGCGAGACGCGCGGGCGGCACCCCACACCTCACCTCCTAAAATCTTGCAGGTGACTCGCCTTAACATTGCAGGGTCAGGAGCAGTATCGCTCGCACACTTAGATGGGTCCGGCACAGCAGAAGCGGCCGCCGCTATGGTGGCGCGGGTCCAGCAGTTGGCTGTGGGCTACCCTGAGGGTCGGCTGGAACTGCAACTGGTGGGCGGGTTCACAGACCCGCATCGGTACTCTGACGAGCTGTTCTCTAATATTATGTGTGAGTATTTGTATTTTGTAAACGTCATTATTAGGTATTTTTTATGACATATCAATGTTTTGTATTAATATTGTATGAAAATAATACAATAGAACTTAATGCTAGCTAGCCTAACCTAATTACTATATAAATCATGCCCGCGTGGAATGGTGGCAAGAATGCTGGCTGCATTTCCGCGCTGGACAGCCAGGCTGATCCTTTGCGCAAAAAATGAGCCAGCCCTTCTGTCACCAGATGAGGCAATTAACCGCGGTGAAATATCTCGTAAAAATTTTTTGGCACTAAGACTCCATGGCCCCAGGGTCTCCACGGCAAACGGAACAAATATGTAACTCTCTATGAGAGAGGCATACTTCCGCCGCTTGCCGGTTTCAGCCTTTTCTGCTGCGGCTCCCGGCCTTGATGCTGTCTCCCCGATATGACACGGGGCCAATGTGTCTACGCATGTTGCGTCCCACATTAGCGCCCGTCCCCGTTCCCAGGGAACCAGCGTCAATCCATCAGGTCTCTTGCCATCATCCCGACTAATCCCTGCTGGCTCAATGAGCGCAGGAATATCTATGGTGGCAAGAGCCCTTTTGATCGTATCATTGAGAGAGCCATGCCGAAAAAGCCTACCAGCGCTCCTTTGGCAAGAGAGTCCGTGAATTCTTTATATTGTATTGTACTATATCGATCTGACTTTCGTAAGCGCTTTTTATAAGTCTATGCAAAGAATAAAATATAAATGTACAAATATACATCTACCGTTCGAACATTCCGGATCTGGAGCAGTATTTTAGCTGGCACCAATACAAACACCTATTATATATGTATAAGAAAAAAGAACTTCTAAAGCGTATACGCTATCAAAGCTACTAGTGGCGCCATCTAATTTTGCGATAGCATAAATCTCCGAAAGATTATGCCTCGTATTTAAGGCGCTGTCAGCTCTAAAAATCAAAAGACAAATCGAGAGGTTGGCTCTCCTCAGTCCTCACCCCTCACGTCAGTTATGCCCACTTCGGCCGGGTGGCGCTCCCGTCGCGGTTTTCTTTATTTTCGCGCGCTTGTCATAGCATGTCACGGATGCCCTCGGATGACAAAACACGGTAACCCAAAATTTGTGAAATTGGTAGAATGACGTAAGTGAGTAAATCACGTACCAAAGTCTCTTACATGAGTAGGTAATTGAAAAAATACCTATTGTAAATCGCATATCGTGTGCAAATCCATTTTAATACTTAATATTATAAATGCGAAAGTGTGTTTGTTAATTTAATTGCCCGTCAATCACGCCGCAACGGAGCAATGGTTCGACGTTATTTTTGGCGTGGGTATAGTTGAGGGAGAGTGACTCTTTATCCCGAAAAATTAAGGAGTTCCCGCGGGAATAAAAAAACTTCAACCACGCGGACGAAGTCGCGGGCATCAGCTAGCCCAGCATACTAATATCCATACTTAATATCATAAATACGAAAGTGTGTCTGTCTGTCTGTCTGCTACGCTTGCACGGCCCAACTACTCAACCGATTTTGATAAAATTTGGTACAAAGATAGGTTACATCCCGGAGAAGGACATACGCTACCCGGAACCATTATCCTGGAAAATTAAACAGTTACCACGGGAGTCAAAAAATCTTAATCCATGTGGAGTGTGGACGAAGTCGCGGGCATCATCTAGAGTTACATAAGTATCTTATTTACATAAACTACTTATGTGAGTTAATTACAAGTACAATTGTGGCATAAATCAATATCATACGTATATACAATGTACTTACCGACTAAGAGTCTGATATTCAGTTTTTGTCAGAAACAAGAAATACAGATGTTATTTCAAAAATTTAAATAGCAAAAAGATGTTGGAAATGGATCATTGATATCAATTTCTAGTCTTTTGCAGACACAGTCTTATTTACAGTGTTTGAAAAATACTCAAAAATAAAAAACGATGAAAAACATAGAATTTTGGTGTCATGATCACAATTTTTTGTCTTTACATACAGAATTATCTTTATGGTAGAACTTCATAAGCGCCAATTTAACCGCAAATTAGCCAATTTATGTAAAATTTCAAATTTGTACGTTGTTTACGTACTCTAAAATTATAAGTTTGATTGACAATATTATGTCCGAAGCAAAACCTATTATATTAATTAACTGGACTTAGGTTGGGTGAAACTAAAACAAATTAACTTTTTAAAAATCCCACTCAATCAAAATTAAAAATAAATCCCGGGAACGGCAAATTTTCAACTTATGGAAACGGGAATAAAATTGGCCGATTCCCGGGAATTCCCGAGAATCGGGATTTAAAAAAAAAATAGGTATTGCTACTTTTATGTACCTTATATCCAGTTTTTTTTTAATTAACTAAAAGTTAGGCCTCGACTGCGATCTCACCTGATGGTAAGTGATGATGCAGTCTAAGATGGTAGCGGGCTAACCTGTTTGGGGTATGGCAGTTATATTAAACCCTAGTCCATATCCCTAATCGGTTTCTACATGACATCCTACCGGAACGCTAAATAGCTTGGCTGCACGTCTTTGGCGGTAGGGTGGTAATTGGTAACTAGCGACGGCTGAAGCCTCCTACCAGGCCAGACCAGAGAAAATTTAGAAATTATTAATTGGGCGTATTTTTATAAAAGTGTACATGGGTTTATGCCCTGTCTACCAACTTTCGGTTTTTTTTCTCACATTTAGATTATGATGATCCCAACATATTTTATGTTTTTACGTCGCTTATTTATCTAGTCATATTTTCGTCTACAATAAATATCTTAATTCAATTCAATTGTAATTTTATTAACATAAAATTAGTAAATTACAGTATTATTATCACAAATAAATGTGTCATTTTACCATGTCCTCACCTGTTTCTATAACTTTCGACTTGAGATAACAAAGCAGCCATAATAGATAGATCATTAGTTCACCCATAATTAGATAGCTTATTTTACGTACTTTTGATTTGTTTATTGAATGAATTTATTTACTTAACCAGATGAATTCAATTATTTTTTATAAAAGTCTCAAATTCGGCTATATTTGGAATTTCCATTGACGTGCGCTTTTTTTTTCAGAAATTATAAAATTATTATTACTGCAGAAAATTTTATTGGTTGCTTTCAACATTAATAAATGCTGAAAGACTGCTACCATGTTATTTAAATAATCAGTCTTCCTGCAATCGGTGTCATAACCCATCCATTTAGTAACAGTGGTTTTTGAAGGTAAATACTGAATTAATGTCTTTCATACATAATTTTTAACATAGTTCACCTCATATTTTACTAGAATGTACTACATTCTTGTAAATTCTTGAAATACAATGCAAGAAAATATTGTTGCCGTGAATTCATTGTGGTCCTTTAAGTAACTCTTTCGAAATTGTCAGTCAATTGAACAAATTGGTACTCAATGGATTTCTAAATGTTTGTACACGGTTAAGCTTTTTCGGCCCCGAGTTTTGCATTGGAAACGAGTATTGTATATATTAAATTATTCAGGTGTAACAATGGCGCTGACATCTGCCGAAATAACAAGGCGGCATAGAGATAAATTAAAGAGCGACTCTTAAAAGTTCATACAATAATATATAAAAAAATAACACTTGGAGCTCGTAAAATCTAAAACAAGAAAAATATCCGAATGATGTGAGATAAAATATCAGAAAGGGAGAATCCAAGAAGACAAAACGCAAAAAAAAAATGTTACTTATAATCATTCTTACAATGTGATTTAACATACCATAAATTGGTTGGAAGTTCTACTTATATTTTTTAGACGACATTTTACATAATTTAAGTACAAAATAAAGAATCAAGAGTTTAAAATACTCAAAAGTACCTACTACGACTATTATAGTTTTATGGTAAGAAAGTGCAATAATTCTTAACATTGTGATCAGTGCCCTTACTTTTCCTTTGAGTAATTTTCAAGGTTCCACTCACAAATTGTCCTCTCAAAAAATCCTCTCAAAATGTTTGTATAGATGCATGTATGAATGGATGTATGGATGTTTGTTACTCAATCACGCCCCAACGGCTGAACGGATCTGGCCGAAATTTGGCACAGGTATAGATTATAGTCTGGAATAGCACATAGGCTACTTTTTATCCCGGAAAATTAAAGAGTTCTCGCGGGAACCACAAAACCTCGATCCACGCGTACGAAGTCGCGGGCATCGGCTAGTATTGCTTATATGCTTATAATATTGACAATTTATGATTAATATAAGTTATTGTTATGTTATATTTAAATGTATATTTTTTATCGTAACTTGCAAAAACAAAAATAAAAAGCATTGTCTATTTCATAAGTTATATAGAAAATTATGACATAAATTTGCCATTACGTTAGTCAAAAGAACTAAAATAATCAAATTTTGATAGTGTTTCTGTTATTTTATGTTTGCTGTCCTATTTTTCTGATTGGCATGATTGGTAAGACTAGTAAAACACTTCTGTGAATCTTATCTAAAGTTGTTTTCTCTAAAGTCATCTAAAGTGCCTTTTGTGAGATAAAGTTTAGTTACTCAATGGAATAATTCTCCGTCACTTAATTTTAAAATGATTGTTTTTAACTATAATTTAATATAGGTAATATTTGTAAACAGTGCTACTTCTCATAAAGATAAATAACTAAGAAACACAAATTTATCAATAAAATAACAAAACATAATGAAAAAAAAATATATATTTTATTTCATGTACACTTTTACAAAAATACGCCCAATTCCCAAATTCACTCTGCTGGGGATTAAACCCGGTACATCCCACGTTAAGACAATAGTGCTCAGCACTGCGCGAGTGAGGTACCTAGTCAATAGAGCATGCTCCCGATAATTCCTGGTCCTCAATCCTAGGATCCTCCATACGTACGGGGAGGACGGTGGATGGATACCAAAAATACTAAGAGGTACCATATATCCAATAATTGGAGAGACCAAATCAGCGTGCGGCAAAACCAAAAATCGGCACAGAATAGGAGAAAGTAACATCTTCACGAGATTCTCTTGGGAATACTGAGTATGGGTTGGAAAAAATTTAGATTTACATTTGTAATTCTTTGAGGTGAGGTTACTACGTACGCCTGTCTATAAAAAAAGACCCGTAAAGGATCACTTTGTTGTCCGTCTATCCAAGCCTCAAGGCTTGTTTCTCATAAACTGCTTGAGGTAGTAAATTTATATTTGCACTGGCTTCTAATTGCTATAAAAGTAGTTACATATGAGCGTATCACGATAAAAAAATTACAACTTTTCAAAGTGTATTTTCATACAAGACGCAATCTCTGTAAAACCTATGAACTACAATAAAACTTTGAAATTTGTAACGAAGCGAGTTATGGTACAAGTAAATGAAAAAATCATGAATTTACTGTCCTGTGTGAAATATTATGCGAAAAATTTTTGTATAATGCCTAATGATCAGTAATATTTGGTCTATTTCATACTTTCTGTAATGTATTAGCCGTGTTTTTGTGATAATTTAAGGTAGTATCGAAAGTATCGAAAGTCCCGGGAATTCCCGGTTCCGTGCCAATATCGGTCCAAAATTTCCCGGTACTCAGACACAGCACCGAATGCATGCCCTAGTAGTCAGGGAGAATTATAATAAACAAGTTAAGAGATCAACTTGTTCTCAAATATTTCTCAAGAGATAAGTTAAAAAATACTCTGTACACAAAAACGGGAAATCACAAAAAAAAACCAACGACGTATTTCCCGGAAATTTCTGACTCCCGGGTCCAGGAAACGAAACCCTAAGGGTATCTAATATCCAACCAATTAGTAATAAAACTTGCAATAGTCACTTATTTGTAGTATTTGAGACACCACTAGGTCCTTACTCAGCAAGCTTTCGATATAATAATATTATCTGGTCGGTTTGGTCCAAAAGAGCGGACGAGTAGGCAGTAGCAAGCTGAAGTGACAATGCTTGATTTTCAGTTTTCCTTTCTATGTCTTACCACTGTTTTGTTTATTTTCCATTCATATCAAAAATTGTACTGCAGGCATACTACTATCGCTTAAATCCGTATTGTTTTAATATTGTTGACGTTCGTGTTTTTAGAATTATAACACTTATTTTAGGACCTTCAAGGTACGTGACATAAAACTGACATTTTAAAGTAATACTGCTAGCGATGGCAGTGAACCCTCTGACAGTAATTGGATGTTTGACAACTTACCTACTTCTTGGAAATATTAAAAGACGTCATTGTTACAACCAGCAGGAGTTTTTTTTTTAAATAGTGAAGCGACGTGCCTTTTTATGCGATATTTCGCAACTCGTATGTCAATCTAGTAATTACTAGTACGATTTTAATTTTGAAAATAGTTTTCAAAATAATTACGAAGCTGCAACACAAGCTCACTTGATTGTCATTTAAGTAGCGTCATCTTTGGCGTTGGATGGTTTCTATGACCTGCCTTATTGATGTTGCCAAATAATAAAATATACATTTACAGCATTGCTTCACCAAAAATATTTATTTTAATACATAAAAAAGACATTTAGACGCCTGGGTATGTTTATAAAACAATACAAAAAGTTGTAATATCAATGTGTCAAATCGATTAAAACTTCTTCGTAAATGAAGTCGATTGTTGTCAAAAATCGAATGGATAGCGCATTACGGCATCATTATTTCGAGCTGTCAAAAGTTTGGTCAGAGAACACATATTCATACTTTATTTGATTATGTATTTTTAGTTATATAAAAGAAGATAGCTCACGAAAGTTGTAATATCCACGTCTTCTGTCAATTCATGTTGAATAAACATTAGTCTTATTCATGTTATGTTTGAAAACCATTTTAAAATATCGATTTAAACGCTGGAGCAAAGGAGCACAGATCCATCGTCTGTGAAGTTCTTTCGAACACTGGCGGAGGTGAAAATGAGCTAGCGCTACTCGAAAAACCGGAATACAATGGAAAACAGAAAATATGTGTACATTTTAATAAATATTAATAAATCAATGGATGTCATTTAGAATTTGGAATTTAATGATACATTTTTCAAGTAAATTGAGGTTTTCAATTTGGAGATGTGTTGATTTGAAAACTGAAATAAGAGGTATTTTTGAATTTATTTTTTATGCAGCGAAGTTGTTTAAATCGTGTTTTGGGATAAAACAATATCTGAGTTAAGGTCTTGAAAACATCATATATTTTTTTCAATCTTCCATATGCCACCATTTAATGGATACACTGCTTTGGAGACCCCCCCCCTGACCACACACAGCGCCTTAATGTATTAATGCCAGCTATTAATTAATACAGGTTTATTGAGTGGCCGCGGTATGGAAAAAATTGCGGGACGGAGCTAGGCCAATAAATTTAAACCCTTATAAAACAGTTGGCATCCGTGGTTAAAAGTAAATGTTATGATTCTGCGATATCTCACATATGGCTTCTGTTGGCACGACGAAAAACAGCATTGAGATAATATTCTAGTCTACCCCTAATAGATAACGTGTAAAATAAAACGTGCTAGATGCTATCAGATATGGAACGTCTCGAAATACAAGTGATACGAAGGCCGTCTGACTCACGTCTGCACCACTGAACTGTCACAGTGCCAAAAGAATCGTGAAACGAACTGACGCAGACGCTCGGACTGGCGCACCGCGCAGTACTCAAAAACTGTACCTACAGATAATTTTACTAATTACTCGTAGATAGCTTCATCTATCTATGGAAGAGTGGCCTAGCTGTGACAACGCATATCAGTCGATCGCGATTGTTAAGCAACGTTGACCCAAACCGGTAACTCGATGGGTGACCGAAACGTGTACTTAGCAAGAGTTGCGCATCACGACAGCGATTATAGGAGATTTCGAGCATTGAGATACAATTATGTCATTGCAAAATGGACCTAAAGTGGCTTATTATAGAACCACTTTAGGTTCATTTTACAATGCATTGAGTAATACGAGTTTTTATTTCCTTCTTACTTAAGGTGCATGACAAGGGTCTGCCCGCGAAATTCAAATTTAATTTGGTTTTTCACAATTTGTAAACTAATACGACAAAGTAGGCTTATGGCATTCAAATTGCGAGCCTAGGAATATCATCTTCACAGGTTTATATAAAAATCTTTACTTGAAAGTACCCAGTTTAAGAAATTAGTCAAATTAATGACTAATTTGTGAGTAACTCACGTCAAACTCATTATTTTGACTAATTTCTTAAACTGGACACTTTCAAGTAAAGATTTTTATATAAACCTGTGAAGATGATATTCCTAGGCTCGCAATTTGAATGCCATAAGCCTACTTTGTCGTATTAGTTTACAAATTGTGAAAAACCAAATTAAATTTGAATTTCGCGGGCAGACCCTTGTCATGCACCTTAAAGGTTTATTTAACCATGACATTAAAGCCCAGCAGGGCGACCGCGTATCTTTTGCATCAATCATTGATACAAAGCAATCGCAATCACCTCTGATTGGCTGAATTTATGGTATTCTTGCTGCGTCAATGGATTTGGTCCAATAGTGGACCAATCAGCAATGGTTGATGCAAAAGATACGCGGTCGCCCTGCAGCTTACTTTGACGTTATAATAAGTAGTGTTTCGATACAATCATGTACTATCAACGTTGTCGAGATGTGTAAACTCAATCTAACCTTACAAGCAGGTATTGTCAGACTGCCAAATAGGTGTCGCACATATTAGCAATGCGAAGCGTGGGTGTGCATTGTTCTGTATTCCAATTAGTGGGTTAATAATTATTCGTCGTCTGCTTGTTTAGAGTCGTAATTGATGACGTGTTGTTATTGCGTTAAAACCAGTCTTTGTTTCCTCTCATTTTGTTTTTTTTTCCGTAATGTTATGTTCCATATGTTGTCCACTTTTTTTTAAAATTTGCTGTCAAATCAAATCAAATATTCATTTATTCAATTTAGGTACACTGCAGGTACACGTATTGACGTCAATTACTTACTTATAAAACATGATGGTGATAATTAGATACGGTATCGTAAAACTAAAGCAACGAGGGTTCCAAACGCGCCCTGGTCTGAGGAGAGCCCACAACAAACTCAGCCGGGTTTTTTTTATCATGATCACCATCTCGCAAATCATCTTAAATAAGGAACTATCAGAGCCATTAGAGCAAATTATTGCCAACCTTCCTTGTCATTTAAGTAATTCTTTTCATGGTATCTCTATTAATTCCAGTATCATTCCATCGAATGTCAGAAGAGATAGACTTAACCCTCGCGTGCTGTTGTGAATTAAACACGGCATTGGGAGGGGGGTCGCCAGCACCCCTTGTCACTGGGGTAGGTGTGGACATCCGCGCCGGGGATCTCTTCCCGGCGACATTCCCCGACAAGGGGCCTGAACTACCCCTGCGTGGGGCGAGGAATATCACCGGTGGACCGAATTCTGGACAAGTGAGTGACTGATGATTACGCATTGATTTTCAGCGACTTCAATAAAATAATATGGGTATAGAGAATGGCTAATGTTTTAAAAAATAGAGAATTTTGAGCAAGTCTAACTGTTCGTCTTTATACTTTTAGTTGTCTGAACTCTGAACTAGTGTCTAATTTTAGAAAAATACTTTTAGTAGCTATCCTTAAAAGTTTCAAATTAAACCGATTCGTCTAGTAGGAATTAAGCAAATTCGTAAATGTAAATTCAGTACTTATTCAGATAGAAAATACTATTGAATAGTCCTAATTAATGAAAAACATATGAAATAGTAGTTTTTTCCATGAAGTTAAAATAAGTTTGACTTTTCAGGTACTAGACATTTATGATAACGGCGTTGGCATGCTACGCATTGGACCATTTACGTATGAACCGTTGAGGGGCGTGGATCTATGGCTCGACCAATCCGATGACTTCATTCTTCAGCACCTCAGCACTACTCCGGCTGTTGAAGGCCCGCATTTTGTTCATCATGTAAGTATTCAAGAGGGACGAGTGGCCTAGTTTCAACAACGCATATCAGTCGATTTTTTTATTTTTTTAAAATCCACTACAAGCTAGCCCTTGACTGCGATCTCACCTGATGGTAAGTGATGATACAGTCTCAGATGGTAGCGGGATAACCTGTTAGGGGCATGGCAGTTATATTAAACCCATACCCCTTCCGTTTCTACACGGCATCGTACCGGAACGCTAAATCGCTTAGCGGCACGTCTTTGCCGGTAAGGTTGGTAACTAGCCACGGCCGAAGCCTCCCACCAGACCAGACCAGGGAAAATTCAGAAATTATAAATTCCCAAATTGACCCTACCGGAGATCGAACCCAGGGCCTTCGCGCGTTAAGGCAACAGCGCTACACACTGCGCCACGGAGGCCGTCAAATTGCGATTGTTAAGCATCATTGACCCAAGTCAGTAACTGGATGGGTGATCGAATTTGGTAGTCCGTCGGTTACGGTTATTATCACTGATAATAACTGTTAAAAACCTACTTAACTGAAAAAGTACTCTTAGTCAAGTCGTATGCGGTAGGACCTGGGAACCCACCGCATTATTATCTCAATAAAACCCCCATAAAAATGTGATTAATGGAAAGGGGTCACGACCCTCAGCAATTAAATACGACAAATATGACGCAAAGAGAGTAAGTGTTCAGATTTCAGACTCTTGGGCTCCTCAAGAGTCCTCCGTGTATTACCGACCATCATTTTCACCATACCAATATTACAAATGGTAGTGTTTCGGATTATTTAACTCGTTACGTCTTATCTACTGAAGTGATCTTGACAAATTGTAAAGATAGTACACAACCCTGGCCAGCCATAGGATATTTCATAACCATGCGTATGACTCACGGAATTTGGAAACGATTTAGCGTTCCGGTACAATGCCGTATACGATGTAGGGGTATAGGTTTACTCACGGAATTTGGAAATTTATAATTTCACGGCGTTGCAAGTTACCATCCGACCAGCAACGACGATACGTGCCGCCAAACGATTTAGCGTTCCGGTACGATGCCGTATACGATGTAGGGGTATAGGTTTAATATAACTGCCATGCCCTTACAGGTTAACCCGCTACCATTTTAGACTTCATCATCACTTACCATCAGGGGAGATCGCAGGCAAGGGTTAACTTATGTGCTAATTTGTAGTGATTAAAAAAAATTGTCTGTATTGCCACATATATTAGCTATTTTAGGGTTATGAAATTTGAAAATAATGCTTTGATCGCGGCAATCTTGTGTTAATTCAGATTATAGTTATCACCACTTGGTTTTTTTTTTCAGATCCGTGTAACTCTAAAGTTCATCCAACAACATCCGTTCCCGGCCGTGACCGTGTTTCCGGACAACCGGCCGCACTATTACCGTCGCGACGAGCAAACCGGTTGCTGGGTGCCCGTGCGATTTTAGGCATTGAAAATTGATTTCTTTTTAAAACTGCCTTTACGGCTCTGGGTTCCAGGCTCCAGCCTTCTGAGTCTTGAAAATTGTAATAGACCCGTATGCCACAGAACATACACAATTACATTTTATTTCTGATTTCTTTATAATCTGCAACGATCAAAGATCATCCAGCAGCCTATTTTTTATGTTATCTTGTAGTGATGTTTATTCAAGTATTCGATATTATTCTATCGAATATAATAAATAAAATTATACTCAATAGAATAATTATTAATGATATGTTAAATCATTCGGGCTTACTTTGACGTCTCAGTATCTACTGACAATGCATATTTTGTTGCGAAAACTTAATATTGGACCAGTTTATGTTATTTATGTATGTTAATGACCAGTGTCTTTATATTGACTAGATGTTAGATAAGATATAATATTGACTTTATATTGTAAACAAATATTTCGATTTAAAATTATATTGTCATAATATGCATTCCATTGTGATATGGTAACAACTTGTTATTTAAATAAAACAATATTAATTATTCTATTTTGTTATATTTGACTCTGATAGTGGAGAAAGAGTAGATTTAATTAATGTATTCAGAAATAATTATTGATTTTATGCCAGAGATATGACATTTGTTTATAATAATTATAACGGAATGTTTGGATTTTTTTTAATGTTTAATTCGCTTTTGTATTTGGTTTCATTTTCGTTATACTTACATAATATTTTATTTCTTTACGATCATTTTTTTTTACTTCTTAATAATCTTCAATTATTGTTACGTTATGTTACTGGTAAAAGCACTGTTCCTTTAAGAGCTTCTCATTGATTATATGCATTATTCAGCTCCTATTACACTAGAAAAGGATAGTTTGACTTTGTCTGTAAATATGCATTATTAGAAAGTTAATATGGTTTAAGATAATAAATGTATATCTTGATTTGTGACATATCAATTTGATTATAATAAAAAAAGTCTTTATTGAACAATGGGTATAAACTATCGTAATTTTAAAACAAATTCCCTTGTATGTAAAGAATATGTAGGATGACATACAATTTTATTATCTTCAAAATACAAAGCACAATATAGCTTTTCGCATATGTTTTTTTGATTAATTAGGACTGTTATTGTCCAGTGATCCAAATATTGCCATAAGGTGTCTGACTATAATAATATATTACTGACTTGATATTGATTGGTCTACTAAACACCACGTCTAAAATAAGTGGATCATAAAAACCACCCTAAGACTTGCCCACTCCTTGTAGGTATATTATATTAGGTATACGAAAGTTGTATGATTTTTTTTGTTACGTTCGCGTTCCTGTATGTGTGAAAATGGACAGTATAATGTTAAATTTATTTTGGGGAATAGAAGATACTGTAAATATAATTGTGATTTATTTAGAAACCTAATTAGTTAGTGGCGTTATTAGTTATTGTTTTGTGTAATATGTAATGAATATTATATTGAAAGTTTAATACTGATTTGGTGTTTTATTTGTACCTGTAATTTTTTGTCAACAATTTCTCACATATTTTTAGTTCCTTTAGCACTCCAATTAGCGAGAATTGTGATGATAAAAATTTATACAGTTCGTTTTAAACTTTGTGACTTCTCGGAATATCGTGCGTTTCGATACGCAGAATATAATATTAGGTACCTACCTATCAGCGGGTTTCAGTTCACTGTACTTACGCGAACCAACACTCGCGGCTAACTTCCGAGACGTCATAAAAGTTTCAATCTGACTGTAACTTCTTCCATGCCATGGGTAGGTATCAACGATTTCGATCATACTAAATAGAAAAACAAATGCTTGAAACAAACAAAGGAATAAGGATGGCTAATAACTGGTATTTTGTGCAGAAATAAGCAATGCTTATTATTATTTGCTTTGCTCTAAGTGTACGGGCACGAAATAAGCGGCGGCGGGGCGACGCGATTAGTCTAGAATAGAATAGAATAGTCTGAGAGCTGGCGACGAATTTCGGGAAGAATTTTGAAGAGGTCTGGTAATACTTTATAACCGTAAACCGACAAAAACGTCTTAGAGGTTTTTTTTTTCGAATTCTATAAGTAGGTACTAAATTTAAAGATGAAAAAATCAAGTTGCCAAAAAAAACTTTTGTTTTTTTTTTACAAATGCTATATGCTGCGCAGTGGCGAAATAACCGCAAAGGCGGTTAAAAGTTAAAAGCTCTAGCAGACTGGCAGGACTGGATTCGCCAATTGAAGAAATTAAATTATTTCACAATTTCAGCTTGATTCTATAAAGGACCTTCCCGAAATTCGTCGCCAGCTCTCGGAACACATCGCCCCGCTGTCGCCGTCGCTCGGCTGCCGCTAGTTTCGTGCCTAAGTACCTATGCTAGAGTTGCGTTACCGATATCACATAATAACTAATAATATCGGTAACGCAACTCACATAATCCAGTAAAAGTAAACCGCGATATAATAAATATTCGATAAAATAATAATTAGTTTATTATAATATAATATAATATAATAATATATATTATAATATTTACAAGATATTTTTTAGAAATCCCAAACTAAATCACGAAGCTAAAAACTGGAGTGACTAACAAATTAGAACGAGAGGTCGACAGTGTATTACTTTACTCTATGGAGGTCGAACACCTATGGGGTCAACCAATGGTGTCCGTCATAGAATATAAAACCTCCTTTCTTCTTTCTCTGTCTACGGTGTCCGATCTCTCGCTGTCGCTTGGCAGTTGAAACTTTAGTTGAAATGGGATGGCTTTTTAAAGGATTGGCTTCAAATCATCTTCAAATAGTGTATTTAGCATAAAGCGCACTCGGCACTCCATCTACTTTATATCAACTGACAGCACATGGAGGTAGGAAAATACAAACTTCCATGGTTATTCCCAACTCTTTAGTCTTTGGTGTTGTTTTTGACCGTAGAGTGAAGACAGTGAAAGAGACAAAGTGACACTGTGCAGCTGACATTAGACCAATTTTTGTCTTTTCTTTTGTCAATTGTCATTTTTGTGAGTTGTGCTGAAAAGGGAATTTGTTTTTCTCTTTTTGCGTTTATTTCTTTGGTACCGAAGTTGATTCTTATTTCCAAGTTATTATTCGACACGTGCTAAACTGGTAACCAGAAGAAAGATGGAAAAACCAACCGTTACAGAACAACCTCCTCCGTACTACGCAACCGTACCACCAGGTAAAATCATAAACCCAATAACTACCTACTTGTTATTGAAAAACTTCTGAATCATTCGAGCATTTATTCGAGATAAGGTTTCACGTATTAAAGAACAATTGATATAATATTGTGCAAGATAATAATCAAACTATGGTTGAATTTTTGCTTTGTCCTTTTTGCATTGAAACAAACTAAAACACATTATGGCTATCCTTAATCCTACTAACTCCTAATGTGTTTATTCGTCACAAAGTTCAGGCGATATTGATTTCTTTATGGCTTATACCTCATTAGTGAAATATACTAATTACCTTAACTATAATGCATGATGAAATTTTTTCGAAATACACTAACCAGATTTATTAATGCGAAAATTTTATGTGACTGTGTCGCTACCCATCCCCTTAACTTATTTAGATAAAGAGCAATGGCGAACTTCCATACATCAATAGTATTGAGAGAAAAAAATTATGTACACATGTGAAAAAAAAATATTTTGTTAGCGTCGAATACGAAGCTCTCAGAAGCAAGATTTTTTTTTTAATGAACCTAGAAAAAAAAGATATTTCGTTTTAAAGTTTTGTATATTATGTGATAATGTCACTTCTGAAAATGTCAAAACTCCGTTAAAACAGATCACAGAATGATCGGAGATCTATGTTTACAGCTTTTTACTTTTTATTCTGAGTGTAGTCTTTAGGAAAACCACTATATTAATATACAGTTCCAGATGATCGCGACTTTGTCGGCATGTAATTAGCCATATAACCACAGACCACATATAACCATAGAACCACAACCATATAACATTAATTGGCATAAACACAGACCATCAGCATCAGTGCTGCCATAATATTCTTTCATTTATTACCATTTTGTTATAGATTATTAGTTAAAATAAAAGAATTAAACGCTCTAAAGACTAACAGAAAATACACTAAAAATGGGCTATCCCATTGTTTAGGCAAACATCAATCAGATAAAATAATTACTATTTTTAAAACGATACAAAATAATCTACCAATTTAGATTTATTCTAGCTACTACGTAGATTATATATAAAATGGTAACACTAAACTGAGAAACGGGAACTAAATAATCAAAAAAGATTCCCTAAATATTTAATTTTTTTACCTAGGTTCAATTAATTAGGGTGAATACTTGATAAAATATAAAAAAATAAGCAAATTCCTTTTGTCTTTACCTTACTTGTGTACAATCAAGATGTGGTCTGTACTAATTTCGCCATTGCTCTTTTGGTACAAAGATTAACTTGCATTTAGCAGGTGTTAATATTTTTATCCCAGAAAACCATAAATTATTTATGAGTGTATGCAAACCATAAAAATGTATGCGAACAAGTTCATGGGTAATAAAAGTTTAATAAGTCATTCTCTCTTTAACAGTATGTATGACAACCTCCCTGACGCAGTGGTGAGGCCTTTTGTCTTAAACTGGGAGGTCCTGGGTTCGATCCCCAGCAGGCAATTTGGGAATTATAAATTCCCAAATTGACCCTGCCTGACCTGCCCCCAAATTTCTTAATTTGCCAACGTGTCACCAACAATTTAGCTTTCCAGTATAATGCTGTGTAGCAACGATTAGGTGTATAAGTTTGACAGGTTACCACCATCTATCATCTTACACTAGATCATCACTTATCAGGTGAGATCGCAGTCAAAGGCCAACTTGTAGTGGATAAGAAAAATATATCTCAGGTGTGGTATTTTTCAAGAACAGAGAAGTCTTATAAGAACCATAATTTTGTTTTATATTGGGGGCAAAGTATAGTAGGTAACGGTGCTAATTCAGTTAATCTCCAAACTACTTAAATTCACTGGCAACAAAAAATGTTATTATTTTCCTCAATGAAGAACATTATGAGAAGGATATTACTTGTTTTATTTTAAATCTATCATTCACTAACCATGTATAAATGTGTGAAAGTATGATTGTTTGTTGGTTCAATCACAATATAATAGAGCAACAGTCCTTTTTTACATAGATCATACTCAGTTAAAGACCTGGAACATGGCATAGGCACAGATACAACCAGTACTGAAACAACCTAGAAACTTTCGAAACAGCTCACTCACACAAATGTCCACGAGACCCCTAAGAGACCCCCTGGACGCAGTGCTGTCAGTAGTGAGTGCCGCGTCATCGCATGTTCGATGCGCATGTTGTGTGAGTGAGCTGTTTCGAATGTTTCTAGGTAGTTTCAGTACTGGTTGTAATCTGTTTACTGTGGCGAAGGCTACTCTGCTACACCCAGTGGCGTGCACAGGGTTTGAAGCTAGGATAGGCATTAGTTAGTAAGATAACCCATTTACTAGCTGTTTTGATGAAAAATGAGCATAAGCAATGGAGCCTATTTCCATTTAGGTAAGCAGTGCTTTTATTTCTCTATAAACTGCACACCACTAGCTACACTCAAAAAGTTCAGAATAGAGTCCTGGAGTTGGGTAGTTGGTGATATCACACATCCTCAGTGCCTCAATAAAAATATTGGTACCAACTGTATGAGTCATATAGGAATAATAAATAATATCTCCTGCATTGGTTAGAGAACATTTTTTTTTTTTTATCCACTACAAGCTAGCCCTTGACTGCAATCTCACCTGATGGTAAGTGATGATGCAGTCTAAGATGGTAGCGGGCTAACCTGTTAGGGGCATGGCAGTTATAATCAATATATATACATTATAATATATTACATATACTAGATGATACTATAATATATATTATCCATTGTCTGCATGGATTTGATAATCCAATGGGAACTCTTTGATTTTCTGGGATTGAAAGTAGTCTTTGTTATTAATTTATAGTTAACCAGCTTTTGCCCGCATGTTCACTCACGTTAAGTTCGATTTTCATACAAATTCCAAACCCCTATAGTAACCCTTCAGGGGTTGAATTTTCAAAAATCCTTTGTTAACGGATGCATTCGTCAAGAAAGTTATCTGTATGCCAAATAGCCCAATACATACAGTGGTTTTAGCTTTGTGCTGATAGATCAGTCAGTCAGTCATTCAGTCACCTTTTCCTTATAAATTATTTAGACATAGTTAACCATAGTATGGATACTTAGATTTTCTTTGATATATTCTGAAATCAGAAGAACCTTGCAGAATAAAATAATTGTGATAGTGATTACTTATTTTATTAGTAAATAATGTCTTGATCACAAAACTTTATTTTTTTCATAGTATAATAGTTTATTCCTTACAAATAAAACATATAATAATATATATACAATTTCTTAAAAAATCTTTAAAATCTAAATTAAATAAATAAAATAAAAAGTAAGTAGTATAATAAGTAAATAATTAATGTTTAACATAATTATATTGGAGACTTGTTTAACTTTTCATTAAGTTGAATATAATAGAAAATGGTCATGTTTTAAATTATATTATCAAAGTTTGAGTTTCAGAGTACCTTTGTTAAGCTGTGACTCATCATGAGACATGTACCTAATGTATAATATTATTGTTTTATCTCTGACAATCATTGAAATAGAATGAGTACTAGAAACAGGGTCACGAACAAAAAATATCGCAAAAATGTCCCAATTTGCACACACATAAACATTTGTATGCTGAGTGGGAAATGTAGAAAAAGGTATTATATTAGCAACAACTTCAGTTAATTATGCACCTTAAGTTTAACACATAAAGCTACATTACGATTAGAAAATATTAATTTTTAAGACGTTCTGTCATCAGAGAAAAGGTAGGAATAACCTTTCAATCCAAAACAAAAAGTAATTTTTAAAATAAGTACAAAAATATTTATTATTAAAATAAAACTTAATTTGTAAGCAATAAGGTACTTCATACGTTGCCAAATTGATACCTTTACACTATTTTGGAACAAGACGCAACTCTTAGCATCACATTGTCAATATCAACAACGTCAATTTATTATATACCTTAAAACTTAGATTTTAAGTTGAATTACGAATGTAGTATGTTTATATCAAAGACCTTTTGTCTTTGTAAAAAGGCAAAAACAAAAAATTCAATGGAACGAAATTCAAATAGAACAATGGAGACATGGAGTTGCTGATTTTTTAAAAGTTGTATATCGTGGTGGTATGTGGTCGTGTATATTTATTACTAGCTTACGCGCCCCAGCAACTCACTTATGTGTTATACTTGTACAGTATGTTTTATTTATCAAAATAAATATTGATACAGTTTTGGTGGGTAGCACTGCGAAAAACCACGTAGGTTTAAATGGCGTACTCTCTCCTCTTCTATCAATATTTATAACTATACAATGTTATGATATGCATAAGTATCTGTGTAAAAACATGAGGAAACTAAAACTAAATTTGTTTAAGAAGTAAGATTTTAACTTAAAATTAAATTTTCCTTACTTAGTTTCATTTTAAAATTAATATCAAGGTTAAAAATCTACGTTTTATTGACGTATTACACGTAAACTTAAAAAGTACCAAGTAAACTTTATTCAGATTTAGCCTTTGCGGCTTTTATTATTTTTTACTACATTTTTTTATAAAATATTTATGTAAAGTATATAATATCTTTATGTACCCATGTATTTTATGTGTATTTATGTAACTAAGGTATGTGTGTTTCCAGTAATATCAATTTTATCAAAATGAATTTGAACATAATTAATGTTATCTGTATATTTTAGATGGCTTAAACAACTCTACTGCATAACGAAATGGATTACCAGGGAATCACTAAGCAACAATACTTTTAAAACACCAACACTACTCCATGCATCCCGTCTATCCAGAACAGTCAATGTTTGTTACAATATTTGACGCATTGTCACAAACATTGGCCAAAGGATATTAGCACACTTTTTATATGAGCACTGCAGCATTTTGACGCGTCGTTATGTTGGCTAAGGTTGGCCCGTACTAAAGTCAAATAAGAGCACTTTCGTATTTGTGCTGTAATTTGTCGGGGACATTTTTGAAGCGCTAATCCTACATCTAGTATAGGTACTAAAAAAATTCTACATCAATGCTGACAATAGTATGAGATAACACAGTTATCATAATAGGGGAATATTTTATAATCAATCATTTGTTTTTTTTTAAATCCTGTCTCACCCGTTGTCCTAGGTGAGCGACAAACACGGCAACGCAACAATATCATACAGTAGGAGACCCATCCCGTGGCCTACGTTGTCGCGTAGATACGTCTGTCTTGGATGGCGTCGAATCGCATCGCGTCGCGTAACATCGCTTCTGTTGCTCACCTAGGATAGTGGGTCAAAAACTCTTTGAATTTTGGGAATAAAAAGTCCATAAAAAAAAACAAGCCAAGTGCGAGTCGGACTCGCGCACCGTACAAACCTGTAGGTACGAGTATATAAGTAAAAGTTATGGTATTTTTATTGCTAAATGAAATCCATAACATTAGTAAGTTTAAAATTATTAAAAATATTTTTATTAGATGTAACTAAAAATGTATGCTTTTCGCAATTTTTCCTTTATCTGTGCTATAAGACGTTGTTTCATACCAAATTTCAAGATTCTGAGTTCACGGGACGGGAAGTACCCTGTAGGTTTTGATTCCCTTGCGAGTGTCGAAAATTTGCAGCATAAACGGCTGTACCTATCTTTTGATTGCGTTGGCTTAGAAGTTTGATTTTTTCACAGCTCCAAGGGACAGTAGACCTGAGTATTTGATATGAATTTCAGCTTGATACCTCCATGCGTTCCTGAGAGGAAGTGTTTTGACAGACAGACGGGCGGACAACTAAGTGATCCTATAAGGGTTCCGTTTTTTCCTTTTGAGGTACGGAACTCGGAACCCTAATAACAGAAACCTTAGCGATACGCGTTTTGCCCGGTGCTTTAGGCATTTTCTAGTTCCATTTTTCACTCATATCACATTTTCATCGTTAGTTCACCTATAACAACGCGTTTAAGCTGGAAGCTACTTGTGCAATGTAATAATTTTGCACCTTTCTTAAATTTCAGGTCAACAACCTCCTCAGCCACACTCGTATCCACAACCAAACCCGCAGCCAGCACCGGGGGCTTTTCCACCCCCACCTCCAGGATATACCCCATATGGTACACCACAGGACCCCACAGCTGCTTTTGTCCCCAACTACGGAGCAACACATACAAATATAATCATTCCACCACCAATCATAGCAGTTGGGGCCTGTCCTGCCTGCAGAGTCGGTATCCTCGAAGACGACTTCACGTGCCTGGGTATTCTATGCGCTATCCTCTTCTTCCCCATAGGCATCTTGTGCTGTCTCGCTCTTAAAAATAGAAGATGCTCCAACTGCGGGGCTATGTTTGGATAGAACTTGGTGTACAATTCTGAGGGCTCCATACTAGTTCAAGGATTTAAGCAATCTGATTTAACCGTCCACGTTTTTTATGTTTTGTTGAATGATCTCTAGAATATGACAGAATAGAGTTTACAATTCTATTTGACCAGGGAACTTCAATTGTACACGTGATGTCGCGAAATCGTTAAAAATGTTGCGTTATAACATAACATTTGGAACCAGAATGGAACATTTGGGCTATCCATGGCACATTAAGTATGTCATTTATATTTTTATAAGAATAACGAGCAAGGGGCTAGTCCCATTGTACCCTTAAATTAACTTACATTCAATTTTTCTTTTTTCAAAACTTTGTAATTATTCAACCTTGGGATGTATGTCAATTTATACTGTTATGCCTGTAAAAGAATAAGTAATATTAACTTTTAAAATGTAATAAAACAAACATAAGGATAATTAGATTTAAGCAATGATCAGTAAAAATTGTGCAGATCTTAACAACAAAACTTAAAAACTGACAGAAATAAGCATAATATAATATTAAAAAAGATTATATTGTATGGAGCCTTATTGGTGCCAATTCTGATGTGCTATCAACTTGACTAAATTAACTGCTGATTAAAAAATAAAATATATAGACCTCCATTTTGGAGCAGTGGTCTGCCATATCTATAGGTTCAAAGTTTAACAAAAATGTTTAGTTATTGGTCTAACATACAGTACAAATACATGCAATTGTATTACATTTAACAAGCAATATTTTTTGTAGTAAACCTGTGTATTGAAAATTTAAATTCAGGACTGGAGAAGTTGTAAGTTTTCGCGTTCATCTCAGGCAAAAAATATTATTTTAAGCTAGAAACTAAACTAACTCAGACTAAAAACTTAGCCGTCCTGCAAAGGATACACTAAGTTTAGTCATGATATTTTGGCAAGTTAACCGGTGCAGATGCTATCAGGATAATAAAAATATGTTTATCTCTTTTCCTTTTATGATTACAGCCACTGGAAAGAAAAGAATAGAGTGATAACTGTCATCCTAATAGCATCTGGATATAATAGTGTAACAAAAATTGACGAGTAGTTAATACTGTCAATTAGAAAATAATTGAATATATATTGTACATTTTTGTACTAAATTTATACCTACTACATGTAATTTGTAGATAATATATTATACTAAATTTTATTATGGTGTATAGGTTATGGATATGAATATATAACAAATCTTATAATATATTTTTAAATATTAATATGAAGCTCCATTGTAACTCAAAATGAGCTTCTAAATATATACTGAGTTAATGTTTATTTGAGTTTCTTGCATTATTATACCTAGGATATACCTAGAATGTATATTATTGCATATATACATTCTAGGTATATCCTAGATCCTTTATATTATTATTATAGGGGCTACATATAAATTGAATTTTGCTGTAACTCTTCCTGATAAAAATAGTTAAGCCAATAACACATTAATTAAGTGAATTCTGGCCTTGAGATTGCATCTCAGTTGTACATTATTGCAAATAATCGAAAATATGTAGCCCGCTTATTATTAGCATTTATAGGTTAGAGAATTAGATACACCTTAGAATGTTGATTATCGTGGTTTCTAATCAGTTATATATTTGGTATCAATGATATTTATATGTTACTGTTTGGTATAGCCCGCCAACACGCATTAGAGCAGCGTGGTGGGTCTAAGCTCTGATTCCCTCTCTCCTGTGAGAGTGGAGGCCTGTGCCCAGCAGTGGGACTTTAATAGGCTGTAGTGGTGGTTTGGTATAGTCAAAGCTTCAAAGGCAACAAATAACATCTATATGCAGTGTTTTTACAACGCAAACTGAGCTTTGTTTACTTTGAGTTTAGACCTTTCAGTCTCCTCCAAAATTAGTTTCTGTGCACTAATTTCAACCGTATGTCCAAGGTATTAAAGTAGAGTTTACGTTGATTAAAAAAAGATACCGCCGCGAATTGGCTCCGCTTTACTCTGTTGGGCCATAATTTCGCCGTTATTAATAATAATAAGTCCAAGTGCCATAACACTGTTTAACAAGAGGCACATCAATTAAAAAAAAATAGAAGTAAAGTGTCTAATTCTGTTGTATAAATTAAAATTATAGGTCTAAATATATTCCTATCATTTTCTTGCTCACTGCAGAAAAGGCTAGTACTAGATTTGGATTTCAATTTAGGAAAGTTAGACATTGTACAACAGAATTAGCGTCATTGTTTTTTGTACCACTAAGCCAATATTATCTCATGGATTTCTATAATTCTTATTATTACTTTGTATTTAAACAACTAAATAAATAACTAAGGGCCACTTGCACAAGGATATTTAAACAGATTAAAGGGCAAAACACACAAGGGAGCGGGCGCGTGTCGGGTGCCGGCCGGGTCGGGTGTCAGTGGGGTTGAATTCCTTGTACGCCACTTCAACCCCACTGACACCCGACCCGGCCCGCACCCGACCCGCGTCCGCTCCCTGTGTGTGTTTGCCCTAGCAAGAGCATAAAATATTGTGGTTGCCAAAAAGTGACAGCATAAAAAAAATTAGATAACTACTGAAATCAATTTAGGAGTCTTTGTGCAAGTGGGCCCAAGTATTTATTGGTCTTTTAAATGCTGCCATGTTTAAAAATTTCTAAGTGAACAGACCAAATCAATACGAATAATTATTATTAATGATTGTATCCATAAATCTATCTTTTTTCTTATGAGCTTTTTGGAGGATTAAAGAAAATATTAAACAGAATGTGATAGACGAATCAAAGCTTTATTATTAGGTATATATATGGTTTCAAAATTGTTTTGTTCAATAATTATTGTTATTATTAAATTGGTGAGAGTATCCACTATCTCTGGAAAACTTGTGGCCGTTTAAAAGCCGGATTCCAGAATCATATAAAACTAAACATCTAGATATTATATATTAATGTAAAATGTACAGTGATTTTTTTCCTTAGCGGAAGTACTACTAAAAAATGGACCATCTAAACTCTAAACGTATGGAAATATATGTTATATTTATGAAAGATGTAATCCGGTTTTCCATGTAACCCGTCGGTCTCGTCCAGTGGAAACTTTGCCTTAAGCCTCCATCACATTATAAGAACTTATGATAGGTACAAGTACGTACAATATTATTTTTTGGTCGAAATGTTTAAATAGTCTGTGGCGGCCTTAGATTGTAAGAGCGTTTTTACATTATCCGATCCGATACGGAGACAAAAAGTAACCAGCCGGCCGGCCGGCGACCGGCTAAAAATGACAGCTACAGTATAATAGCAATTACCTCTGATTGGTTATCACTCTTCAACTATTGGAAAAAATCCATTGACATCACAACAATTGATACTGTAACAATGATTGATGCAGAAGTTACGCAATCGCACTGCAGAGGCGATTGCGTAACTTCTGCAGTGCGTCTTTTCAAGTTGACTAATGTGACCAAAAGGACTCAGCTATAATAAGATATTTTCTATTTACATATTCATCCATATTGCAGTATCTTGGGTTAAGAACTTAATGGGAGTCACGTATTTTGACTTGAAGCTCACAGTTATGGAACCTGCCTTATTTTCTTGTTAATATGTATACATATACCGTTGATTTTTGACGACTTATCGTATCGTATGATGTGAAAATAAATAATTATAATTAGTTATTAAATATAAGTGGCCAAACGCCTTTATATTATTATAAGAAAGATGTTTATTATATTCATACAAGGTACGTAATACCCAATTATTATTTCTATAGGCATAATACTTATTATCTAGATATGTACCTATACAGTTGTGTATAATAATATCTATCAGAAGTTACTATTACATACATTTATAATGTAGATTTGTGAAATAAATTTGAATAAAATCCAGTGTTTTATTTAAAGCTAATAGTTTGACTAGAATTAGACTATCCGTTGACCGCTCGTCCAGATTGAATTCATCATACTAAGGGCGAAATCACAATACGGACTGGTCAGGACAAAATCTCAGCGCGTAACGTCGGCGCTATAGAGCTGCACACACCTGCGGCACGACTAAACGTTGATGCAAGCGTTTCGCATGGATGTTTTTTCCTGTCCTGTTCGTAGTGTGTTTTCGCCCTAGGCCATAGATGAATATGTATACTCTGCTTTAAAATCAAAGATACTCTGAAACCCTAGGCTATGGTTGGTGGGTTGTAGAGTGTAGACGTTGTAGACTGTAGTACTCATTAATCCAAGGTATAGGAGGGTAGAGGTAAGGAGTAACATCTCTGTATATAAAAAGTGTCCGTCGAAATGCATTAAATTGGGGACGCCACATCAGGGTAATTTTTGACATCTTTATTCTTTATGGAGTGTAGAAGGAAGGAGTGTTATCTCATAAGGGAGAAAAGTAGAAAATGTCCAGTGGTTGCTATAAATAACAGTTCAAAAAACTCCCACAATGGCGCTGGTGTAGACATAGACACCGGGTCAGATAACTTTGTGGGACTACCATTGATGTAGAATTTTTTAGTGTACTCATTCTATTTCAATGGGGACTACAATATGGAGGGTAGAGCCTCCATATTGTAGTCCCACAAAGTTATCTGACCCGGTGGCCAAAATTGGAACTAATTTATATGCCTGTTTAGTTTTCGTTTTTATTTTTCATAGATACTAGCGACGCTGTCACCGGTTCAGTTATGTTTGTTGGACTATATTACTATGTTGAAGCCTAAGGTTGAAGCTCTAGTTAGTAAGGTTGAAACTGTATTAGTAACGTTCCAATATTCTTATTGTCGAATATCGATGTATGGTGGATTTATACCTACCTACCTATACCATAACTAGTCAACCTATATCATAGGCCAGTACGCTTAGGCCTAGGCTACATTGCGGTTTTTTTCAGCGAGCGGTTAGCCGCTATAACCGCAAAACCGCTTGAGAAGCACACACTACGATTAAAAACCGCGAAATTGCCTCCGATTTTAACAGTATTGAAGTTGGATTTCAAGAGAGCAGTATGTAGGTATTGTTGCAGTTAACTGCCTCGTCGGTCTAGTGGTTAGCATGTTCGACTGCGGCCGACGAGGTCCCGGGTTCGAGTCCCGGGTCGGGTTACAACAAGTATTGGGCTTTTCTGACAAGAAATTCTCAGTACTAGCCCGGAGTTAGGAAGTTGGCGGTGTTTCACCCCCGTGCTTCGGAGAGCACGTTAAGCCGTCGGTCCTGCACCTGATCTGTCTCCGGTTGTATCGGATTTTCCGTCCCATCGGGCTATGAGAGTAAAGGAACAGAGAGTGCACCTGTGTTTGCGCACACACTTGTGCACTATAATATCTTAGATAGAGTACATTTATGTATTGTTGCTCTAATACTATCTAAGAAATATAAAAAGAAGACGTCTACGCATATTTCGCAAATGATGGGTCCATCCACTCACTAGCCGTAGATTTATAAAAGGTTTCTATCCTATGAAATATCAAGATTTATGAGAACATCCTGAGATTTTTTTAATTAGTATCGAATGTCCGTAGCCAGTTTCGATAAAATTTTACAAATGGCGAGACAATACAATCACTCTTTACGGCGGTCTGCCAAATACTGGCAATACCGTTCGCGGTTAACGCGATAGTGCGTGCGCGCTAAGTTCTATGGATTACAAATTTTAGTGCGGTTTTTACCCGCGAGCATTTTGTAACAATTCACGGTTTTAAAATCAGTCGCGGGAAAAAACCGCAAGTGAGGCCGCTTGTAATCGTTTGCTTGACTCACAAAATCACACGGTTAATAACCTAGGTCTAGGCCTTACTCTGAGTTTTTACATTTCAAATACGATTGATCGACGTGAGAGCTCACCACGCGAAGTGTATGCGAACGTTAAAGTAAAATGAACCTTAACTGCACTGGTTTAGAGTTAATTTCATCATTTCGTGTATTTATTCACAGCTAGCGCTCCAAACGCTAAATTTGTGACTTTAAAGCAAGAGCTTTGGGTCCATTTTACTTTGACGTTCGCTTACACTTGGCGTGGCTCACATCGATCAATCGCCTATTTGCAATGTAAAAAAACTCAGAGTAAGCGTACTGATTACACTTGTAAGTTGTACTCACGTAAGGTCGCTTACGTGCACTACTTACGTTAAAAGTTACAAGCGACCATAGAGTTAGGAACGTCTTCTAGGAGTCTGTATGGACCATCGATATGTATTTACGCTTACGCGATACGCTTTTAGATGGCGTTCGTAAAATAAGTACACATTCTTTGTTTGACAGGGCCCGTCTATGTAAACTGAGGTCGTTGGTATGGACCCTAGTCAGCCCCGTTGTACGTAGTCAAGTCAGGTAAAAAAAACCGGGCAAGTGCGAGTCGGACTCGCGCACGAAGGGGTCCGTACCATTATTAATAAATAAGTAATTACCTTTGTTAATGAACCGCAAGACTAACTTTGTTTGTAGAGGTTTATTGTTAATATCAAAAAAACTATGCTAGTTAGAGCATTGGCTATAGTTTTCCTGTAAAATATACGTAAATTCCTATTGACCATATTTATTTTATATTATAAATTTTTCGATTGGTAAACTCCGGAGATAAGGGGGGGGGAACGATAATTTTGTAGACATTTTCCCCGATAAATCAAAAACTATCATAACTAAAAATAATTAAAAATCTGTTTTAGAATGTACAAAGTAAACCCTTTCATATGATACCCCACACAGTACAGTTATCTCACTTTTAAATTTCAACCCTCCGATTTTCCCCCTTTTTAAATAAGAACAAAAATAATTTCCAATTTTTTTTAATTCCAGTGTCTTTGGGCCACTAATATACAGAACTATTCCAAATTTCATGTCGATAGCTTCGGTAGTTACTGAAATAATCGAGTGTGACGGACGGACAGACAGACGGAGAAAGTCGCACCATAAGGGTTCCATTTTACCATTTTGGTACGGAACCCTAAAAATGCACCTGACCCAACATTAATGATGAAAAGGGTGCAATTTGTATTAGGTACGAGAACAATTTCGTTCAACGATCCTAAGTCATAATCACAAGCTAAGCTTCCGGAAGCTGGAATCGTTTCGGTGAGATTTCTTTCACCAATATCCTTTAGAGCACATATCAGTAGTGAGCAGGCTACGCTCGGAGCTGTAGGTATCCAATTAATTTAACGCTACGTAGCTGGTTATAGGTACTTACACGTCCCCAGTCTTTGTATACTTACGAGTAATTTTAGCTGTATCCATAGTCCATACATGGTCCATACTAATATTATAAATGCGAAAGTGTCTTTCCGGCTGTCTGTGTGCTTTAATGGCCCAGCATTCAACCGATTTTGATAAAATTTAGTATATTCCCTATATACTTTCATGAAATGTAGTACATAGGGATAGGTTAAGAGATCCCTCGGGATAAAATAAACTTAATTAACGCGGACGAAGTCGCGGGCATCATCAGCTAGTCTAAACTCTTGTAGGTACATCAACCTTAATAAATAAAATAAATAAAATCGACCTTATAAACCCTATAACCAACTTGGTCATAAGGTCGATGTTTAAACGTAACATTATACTTAATAAAGCTTAGAATGAACCTACCTAGATAACATACTTCATACTTGTTGTAAGGAGTCTGTGTTGTTGTAAGCAGTCTGTGTTTGACAATTATATATAAAATGATTGTTCAGAATTAAAGTGGATATTATATTAAAATATCAGTGTTTAGATACCAACTAAAACATGGTGGCAGACTCAGAAAAACAAATAAAAGTGGCACCTCCAGGGCCGTTCAGTTTTGTCGCTGAAGAATGGCCCAAATACAAAACACGTTTTTTACGGTACATGAGCGTGTCCGGCAATGATGGCTGCGCGGACAAAAGTAAAATAGACTGTTTATTGTACTGCATGGGGGAAAAGGCCGAAGACATTATTCTTCAATTCCAAAAGGAATTAGGTTACGAAGACTTAATAAAAAGATTTGATGAATTTTTCTCTCCTAAGAAAAACGTTATTTATGAACGTTTCAAATTCAATTCAAGGGTTCAGAAAGAAGGAGAGAAATTTGACGACTTCGTGACGGATCTCCACAAGTTAGCCGAGTATTGCGAATATGGAGTCATAAAAGAGGAGCTAATTAGGGACAGACTGGTCATAGGCATTCAGGACAAATCAGTCAGCGATAGAATGCTATTAAAAAGTGAATTAACTTTAGAGAAAGCTACACAGATGGGTAAACAAGCAGAAATTCAAAGAGAAGGGACTAAGGTCATGAGAGAAGAAACTCCAAGAGAAGGAGATAAGGCCACAGAGAGAGAAGAGGATATAGCAGAGTTGAACAGAATGAAGGCAGATAGTTTTCATAAGTATAAGAAGAAAGACAAGTGCTGGTTCTGCGGTCTGCAGAGGCATCCTCGGGAGCAGTGTCCGGCTTATAAAGTATCTTGCCATAAGTGTCAGCGCATAGGTCATTTTTCCAAATTATGCAAATTTAAGAATGTAAGGAAGGTAGAGAAGAAAGAAGGAAATGAATATGAGGTGAGTTTTTGTGAGACAAAACAGAATTATTTAATTGATATAGACATTTTTCAAAGTGAGAGATTTATTGACAAAGTGAACTTTTTGATTGATACAGGAGCAGACATAAGTGCCATATCAGAGCAGGTAGCAGTGAGAAGTAAATTAAAGTTAGATAAGTGCAGTGATATAGTGAAGGGACCAGATGGAACAAAATTGAAAGTCATAGGAACTGTAATTTTGAAGTTTAAGTATAATGAGAAAGCATTTGAAGGTAAGGTGTATGTCATTAAAGATTTAAAAACAGCTATATTAGGCCGGCCTTCAATAGAGTCTATGAAAATTATTAATATTTGTGCAGTAGTTAGTTCTAAAGAGTTAACTAGTAACTCGGGTGTTTCCATTGAAAAAGAATTTCCTAACATCTTTGATGAATTAGGCGTCTTCAAAGACGAATTTCATATTCAGCTTGTGGAGAATCCAAAACATTACGTCCATGCAACACCTAGAAATGTGTCTATTCCATTGCTACCAAAAGTAAAAGCAGAATTAGATAGGTTGCAAAGGTTAGGTATAATAAGCCCAATTGAAGAAGCCACTGATTTTGTATCTCCTATTGTGGTAGTATTTAGAAATGATAAAGTAAGAATTTGTGGGGATTACACGGAAGTTAATAAAAATATTCTTAGGCCTGTATACCCAATTCCAAAGGTGGAAAATACTCTGGCGAAGATCAAAGGAGCAAAATATTTTTCAAAAATAGATGCTACATCGGGGTTTCATCAGATTAAGTTAGACGAATTTTCAAAAAAACTTACTACTATTATAACACCATTTGGTAGATATGTATATAACCGCTTACCTTTCGGATTAAACTGTGCACCAGAGTATTTCAGCATGAAATTTTCAAATTTATTTAAAGATCTTAAAGTAGCCATACACATGGATGATATTCTCATTTTTGAAGCAACTAAAGAGGAACATGATAGGGTCCTCAAAGAAGTTTTAAAAAGGCTGTGTTTATGCTGAGTCATATCTATGGTCACTTGATCTGTGACAGTTCCTTTAAAAAAAAAAAAAAAACATTCCGACATCTTTTTGACTGCGGCTACATAGAAAAAATTTGAGTGTAAAAAGCTTATAAATTGTAAAACCCTTCATAATTCTTGTAACTAATATTAAATCTGCTCATTTATTCACTGCTCAAAACTTACCAAAAATACATTTGGTCCTATTCGAACCGGATGGCGGCTATGGATGGCGGGTGGCAAGTATCGAGGCAAGGCGGGAGTACTCAGCAGGCGTGAGTGTTCTGCTTGGTAACTTAACGTAAAGTGCAGTGTATTGTGAAGATTTCAGTGCAGGTTAACGTGGTCAGTGAACGTTAAGGCAGTTTTGTACCCACACAAGGTTTGAACTTTGAGGTTAAGACATAACCATGGAGTCATACATCAAATTGCAAAATGACATTTTTAACAATATTTCAAGAGGTCTCGTTAACTTAAAAAAGTCTTCAAAGAGTAGAATAACAGAGAGCTACATTGAGGCTCGTTTGGAAAACTTGGAAAAGTTATGGAACATGTTTAATGAGTATCATGCAAAAATTGTAACGTTAGCAGTGGATGATGAAACTTATGACTATTTTACCGATGGTTTCTATGAAAAGACTGAAGAAACTTATTTAGATTATAAGGCAGAACTCACATCTTATTTAAAGAAATTAATTAATGTACCTCAAAATTCTAACTCAAACCCCGGCTCAAATTCTAGTTCTAAGTTTGAATCAAGTAATATCAAACTGCCTAAAATAACTTTACCTACTTTCTCTGGTTTGTATAATGAATGGGTGAGCTTCAGAGATTTATTTTTATCACTTATTCATAATAATAGTAGTTTAGATGATGTGCAAAAATTACACTATTTAAAGAGTCATTTAACAGGCGAAGCAGAGCAGTTGTTGAGGCATGTACCAATCACTGCTCAAAACTACCAAGTTTGCTGGTCTCAATTAGAAAAGCGTTTTAATAACAAGCGTTACCTCTCAAATTGTATATTGAAGCGCTTTATGAGCCAAAGAAACATTACCTCAGAATCATCAGCAGCAATTAAAGAGCTATTAGATACTAGCAATGAATGTTTGAATGCTCTTAATAATTTAGGCATTGAAACTCAATCATGGGACATTATAGTTATTCACATTCTATGCTTAAAACTTGATAGTGAGACCAGAAAACTATGGGAAGTTAAATTAAGTGAACTAAATGACGAGTTACCAAATTTATCCAAATTTAATGAGTTTTTAGAAAGCAGGTTTAGATCCTTAGAGTTTTTACTGAACAAACCAAATCAGAATTATAAATCTAAGCCGCAGGTTAAGGCACTCCACATAACAAGTCCAGTATCTTGCATATTTTGTAAAGAAAGTCATAAGCTGAGCAATTGTAAGAAATTTTGTAAGGAAGATGTAGATGAACGCCGTAATTTTGTGCAAACTAATCGATTATGTTTCAATTGCATGGCCCCGTTTCATTCTGCATCTTCTTGCCGCCAGTCAACTAGGTGTCAAGTTCCAAGGTGTCATAAGCGCCATCACTCTCTTTTACATCCTAGGGGCACAGAGCCAGGGGAGGGGGTTCATCGACCCTCACAATCACTAGGACAGAGTAGTAACATTGTGCATCAACCCGCACAAGCGTTAGGGCAAAGTAGTATTATAGAGCCTAAACAAGGCAGTGCGAATGAAACTGGCACACACAATATTGTGACATGTTTCTCTAATATTAGCAGTCAAGTATTATTAGCAACGGCATTGGTAAAGGCCGAGGTGAGAAACGGTTACAGTGTAACCGTAAGGGCATTGTTGGACCAAGGGTCACAGGCATCTTTTATCACGGAGGCCGCAGTCCAACTTATTGGTTTAAAGAGAATATATACAAACAGTAATGTGTTTGGATTAGGAGATGATCACCATAGGTCCGTTGTATCTAAGGCTGTTGTATCATTAAAATTGCAATCACTCCGGGATCCATCATTCAGCATTACTATCAAGGCACATGTTTTAAAAAAGCTTACTTCTTTCCTTCCTGAGACAAAGGTGGAAATTCAAGCATGGGAAGAATTAAAAAAAATTGAATTAGCAGATCCTTTATTCCATACACCTAATAAGATTGATATACTGTTAGGTGCGGATGTCTATGGACAAATTTTACTCGATGGAATTTTGAAGGGTCCGGCAGGTTATCCAGTTGCCCAAAATACAAAATTAGGATGGATAATATCTGGCCAGGTGGAAAACAATATAGACAATTCATTGAAGTGTTGTACTTCAATAATCAGCTTGCACGTTCATTCTGAAATCAATGAAAATGAATTGTTAAGAAAATTTTGGGAATTAGAAGCGGAACCAAGGGAAAATAAAACTTTTCTGACTGAAGAAGAACAAAAATGTGAAGAAATGTTTTCTAAAACTACAAAGAGAGATGAATCTGGGAGGTATATTGTTAAGTTACCTTTCAAGTCTGATGATCCACTTTGTAAATATGGTAACTCTAAGTCAATCGCCTTACGTAGATTTCTTATGTTAGAGAAACGACTAGGGAAAGATAAACAATTACAGAAGGAGTATAGCAAGGTAATACAGGAGTACTTGGATTTGGGGCACATGGAGATTGTACCTGATGCCGAAGAAGATAAACCAGGAGCAGTGTACCTTCCTCACCATGCAGTTGTGAAGGAAGAAAAGGATACGACAAAGGTCAGAGTCGTTTACGACGCCTCGTGTGCTGGGATTAATGGTGCATCCTTGAATACTGATCTAATGATAGGGCCGACTTTACAATCTGACTTGCGTACCCTGTTAATGCGTTGGAGACTTTATCCAGTCTGTCTAGTTGCAGACATCGAAAAAATGTACAGACAGGTCAAGGTATCCAGGGAAGATGTGGATTTCCAGCGGATATTGTGGCGAGACCCAATGAACCCGGAATCTGAAATAAAAAGTTATCGGTTATTGACTGTCACATTTGGAACAGCAGCGGCACCCTACCTGGCAGTCAAGGTCTTGCAGCAAACAGCGTTGGATGAAGGCAAGGATTCTCCAGCAGCTGCTGAAAAAATAAAAAGTGAATTTTATATGGATGACTTACTCTCAGGTTGTCAAAGCGTAGATGAAGGTAAAAAACTGCATAAAGAAATGAATGAAATTTTGAAAAGAGGAGGTTTCTTATTAAGGAAATGGTCAAGCAATAGTGAAGAGCTATTAAGCGAAATACAGGAAGAGGGAAAGACCAGTGAAGGTAACTTAGAAATCAAAACAGACAAAATATTAAAAATCTTAGGACTTACCTGGAACCGGAACAGCGATGAATTTGAATATGTGGTCAACTTACCGCAGCTGAAGTACCCTGTAACAAAAAGAAATGTAATATCAAATATTGCTAGATTATTTGACCCCTTGGGTTGGATAGCACCTATGATAATTAAGGCAAAGATATTTATACAGCAATTATGGATTTCTGGAATCGATTGGGATGATGAATTGCCACCTAATCTTCTAAACCTTTGGATTAGCTTTCGGGATGAACTCAACCAGCTTGTGAGGTTTCGACTTCCAAGATGGTTGAACACAACAACAGAGGATAAATTGGAACTTCACGGATTTTGTGATGCTTCCAATGATGCATATGCGGCAGTTGTATACTTACGAGCGTCTGATAAATTTGGAAAGGTTCATGTCAATCTCGTGTCATCCAAAACCAAGGTTGCGCCAATTAAGCAAGTTACCATTCCGCGACTGGAATTGTGTGGAGCAGTTTTGCTTAGTAAGCTACTGCAAGAAGTTTCTAGCACATTAAGGATTAAAAAGGAGAATATGTTTGCATGGACTGATTCGTCTGTCGTTTTGGCTTGGTTGTCTAGCCATCCGAGTCGATGGAAACCATTCGTAGCAAACAGAGTTTCAGAAATTCTATCAGTATTAGATTCCAGTCAATGGACGCATGTACAATCTAAAGATAACCCAGCTGACTGTGCTTCGCGTGGTGCAAAGCCTGAGCAGATTAATATGCAGTTGTGGACAAATGGCCCTAACTGGTTAAGGGATGAAGAAGTTTGTAACTTTAAAGAAAAAAATCTATACAATACAAATCTGGAAGAAAAAAAGGTGAATAGAATTAATACTTTTAATACCTTATTGCAGGATACAAAGGATGATAGTTTGTATTCAAAATATTCCTCATTAACTAAACTAATCCGAATTATTGCTTATTACAGAAGGTTTTTACGTTTAAGAAATATAAATAAAGAGGATAAACCTAAACCTACAATATGGCTAACAAATAAAGAATTGGAAGAAGCTAGAAATGTGTGCATTAAGCATTATCAATATTTACATTTCTTCGAAGAAATAAAAAATTTAAAGGAAACCGGGAAGGTTAATAAAAAAAGTGCACTCACCCTATTTAATCCATTTCTTGACAATGCTGGTATTGTCAGAGTGGGTGGTCGTCTTGAGAGGTCATCTTTGACTGAAGGTATGAAACACCCAGTGATCATACCGCGAAGATCTCATATCACTAATCTTCTCATCGCTGATGCTCATAGCAAAACTCTTCATGGGGGACCTCAACTGATGTTGAACTATTTACGATCACAATATTGGGTTCTTGATGCAAAAAATCAAGTGAAGTGGTTTGTCAGGAAGTGTGTGGTGTGTTTGCGGTACGCATCGAAGGGGAGTCAACAGCTTATGGGACAATTGCCTCCAGCAAGATCGAACTTCAGTCGACCATTTCTACACAGTGGCGTTGATTATGCTGGTCCCATTAGCATCCGAACCACAAGGGGAAGAGGACATCATGCTTATAAGGGCTACGTGTGCTTGTTTGTGTGCATGTCAACTCGAGCAATCCACTTGGAAGCCGTGAGTGATTTGACTGCTCAAGGATTTTTGGCCGGATTTAAAAGATTTGTGTCCAGGCGTGGGCACTGTGCCCACTTGTGGAGTGACAATGCTACAAATTTTGTTGGATCTTCGCGCGAACTGAAAAGATTATTCAATTCAGAAAAATCAAGCATAATAGCTGAAGTGGCTGACTGGTTGGCCTCTAACAACACAGAGTGGCACTTTATTCCACCACACACCCCAAATTTCGGTGGGTTATGGGAGGCTGGAATCCGTTCCACAAAATTCCACCTCAAAAGAGTGATTGGATCTTCAACCCTGACCTTTGAGGAGATAACAACAGTGTTGGCTCAAATTGAAGCCTGTCTTAATTCGAGACCGATATCTCAGTTAAGCGAACACCCCGGTGACCCTTGCCCCTTGACTCCTGGTCATTTTCTGGTTGGTGAACCACTGGTATTGATTCCAGAGTTAAATTATGAAACATCTAATATTAGTAGTTTGAATCGCTGGCAACTGACACAGAAAATGACACAGGAATTTTGGCGTCGTTGGTCAAACGAGTATTTAACTCGTTTCTTACATAGGTACAAATGGGCATATCAAAACCCCGAGCCCAAACTCGGTGACCTAGTGCTTGTGAAGGAAGATGACCTACCTCCAGCTAAATGGCTTTATGGAATAATTGTACAAAAACACCCAGGCTTAGACAATATAACTCGAGTGGTGAGCATAAAATGTAAGGGCAGTATTTTTAAGAGACCTGTATCTAAACTGTGCATTTTACCAGTCACAGATTAGATTTAGTTGTAGTTTGTAGTGTAACTTAAGATATAGATATAGACGTTGAGTTCAAAATTTATGTATTTCTTTTTTTTCATTTTGATTCAAGCAGTAATTGCATTATATACAGTCATTATACAGTCCATAGTCAACATTTGTTAATTTAAATTATTTTCTTTTAATTTATGTAACTTGTTATGAACAAATTATGTTCATTTGCCATAATTTGTTCATGGAGGCCGGTATGTTTATGCTGAGTCATATCTATGGTCACTTGATCTGTGACAGTTCCTTTAAAAAAAAAAAAAAAACATTCCGACATCTTTTTGACTGCGGCTACATAGAAAAAATTTGAGTGTAAAAAGCTTATAAATTGTAAAACCCTTCATAATTCTTGTAACTAATATTAAATCTGCTCATTTATTCACTGCTCAAAACTTACCAAAAATACAGGCTGCATAATGAAGGGCTAACAATTAACAGAACTAAATGTGTTTTTGGAGTCCGAGAAGTGACATACCTGGGCCATTTAATAAATGAAAAGGGAATACAAGTGGATCCTGGAAGGATCGAAGCTATAAATGCATTTAAAACATCTTCAAATAAAAAAACAATTGCTTCAATTTCTAGGTATGGTAAATTTTGTCGGCAGATTCATTCCAAACCGATCTCACATGTTACAGCCGCTTTATGCTTTGCTTAAGGAAGATCATATGTTTGTCTGGGGAAAGTTGCAAGGTGAGGCTTTTAAAGAGGTGAAGAAAAAACTTAAAGAAGCACCTACCTTGGCACATTATGATCCAGGTTCAAAAATAATTGTTTCAGCTGATAGTAGTTGTTATGGGTTAGGAGCTGCTTTAATGCAAGAAGATAAAGAGGGGAATAAGTCAGTGGTTATGTATGCTAGTAGGACTTTGACAGAAACAGAAAGACATTATGCTCAAATTGAAAAAGAATGTTTAGCTTTAACATGGGCGGCAGAAAAATTTAAAGATTACATAGTAGGGGTACACATAATTCTAGAAACAGATCATAAACCTCTTCTGCAAATTTTGCAAACAAAGCAATTAAATGATTTAAGTCCACGTCTTTTAAGATTGCGTCTCAAATTGACAAAATATAATTATGAAGTAAAATATACACCGGGTAAAGAGTTAGTTGTGGCTGATGCACTTTCAAGGCACCCACTACCCTATTTTCAGGACAGTAAAAATAAATTTATAGATCAAGAATTACAAATTAATTCCTTTATTAGTGAGACTTTACCGAGTGACATATTAGAAAGAATAAAAATTGAGCAAAGTAAATGTGAACTCTGTGTTAACTTGAGACAATTTACAATAAAAGGCTGGCCTAGAAAAAACCAATTAGGAAAATTTAGGGACTATTATCAATATAGAGAAAATTTTTCAATAGAAGCCAACCTTCTATTATTTAATTCAAGAATAGTGATACCTAAAAGCATGCAAGAAGAAATATTGGATAAAATTCATGAGGGTCATTTGGGAATTTCTAAGTGCAGGGAGCGTGCTAAGCAGTCAGTCTGGTGGTTAGGGCTATCTAAACATATAGAAAATAAGGTGAAAACTTGTTGTAAATGCATTGAATTTCATACAAATCATAGAGAAGAAATGATGATAGATCCAGTACCGGACCGCCCATGGCAAAAAGTAGGTATGGATTTGTTTAAGTTCAATAATAACTGGTACATGGTAATAATAGATTATTATTCAAGATATTTAGAAATTATAAAGCTAAAGGACCTCACCGAAGATACAGTCATACATAAGAGCAAAGAAGTATTCGCAAGGTACGGTGTCCCAGATATAGTCCGGACGGACTGTGGTAGCCAATTCAAAACAAAATTCAATAATTTTGCTAAAGATTATGGGTTTAAGTCCATCACTAGTAGTCCTTATTATTCACAAAGCAATGGATTGGCAGAGTCAGGTGTAAAGATTGCAAAATCATTGCTTTCTAAAAATGAAGACATAAATTTAGCATTGTTAGTGTACAGAAATACTCCATTGGAATTGGGTTACAGTCCAGCAGAATTAATGTTTAATCGTAAACTTAAAGATAATCTTCCCATAATTCCTAGCAAGCTAAATACACCTGTCAAAATTTCAAAAAAATTAAGGGATGATCAAATAACAAGAAAGTATAAAACTGCATTATATTACAATAAAAGGCATAGAGCCTCTAATTTATCTGAGTTAGAAATAAATGATAAAGTTTGGGTTACTGATTTAAAAACGTATGGGACTGTGATTAAGAAATGTGAAGAGCCGAGATCTTATATTGTAAGCACAGAGAGGGGAAAATTTAGAAGAAATAGGTGGCATTTAATTAAAACCCCATATTCACCACAGGGAACACAAGATACTAATGTACCTTTAAATGATTGTATTCATGGAAACTTTGATACAAGTCTCTCTGACAGTGAATCATCAGCCAGTGATTTGGAACCTGAGTGTCTTCAAGAAACTAATTCTTCAAAAGTTAATTTAGACCAGAATGATAATTCTGGCGGGCTGACACAAAGGAGATCAGAAAGACTTGTAACAAGACCTAAATACTTACAAGATTATGAATGTTAAAAGGCTATTTCAGAAGCCTTTAATCTACATAAAATGATGATGATAAGATTTAATTACCTACATAAGTATATAATTTTAGAGTAGTTATTATTTGTTACAGTGACCTGGTTTTGCTATAAAAAAATATTGTTTAATTAAACAGGGAAGGATGTTGTAAGGAGTCTGTGTTGTTGTAAGCAGTCTGTGTTTGACAATTATATATAAAATGATTGTTCAGAATTAAAGTGGATATTATATTAAAATATCAGTGTTTAGATACCAACTAAAACAATACTAATATTATAAATGCGAAAGTGTGTTTGTTTGTTGGTTTATTGGTTTGTTCATTTGTTGGTTTGTCCTTCAATCACGCCGCAACGGAGCAACGGATCGACGTGATTTTTTGCATGGGTATAGTTGAGGACCTGGAGAGTGACATAGGCTACTTTTTATCCCGAAAAATCGGATAGAAAAGAAGTTCCCGTGGGAATTTAAAAAAAAGGGCGAGGTCGCGGGCATCAGCTTTTAGGTAAAGCGGTAATAGCAAAGTGTCGTCGGCGGTTCGATCCTCGGGTACGAACTTTTCTAACGCGTTGTACTACCTACTAATAAGTGCGTTCTTCATTATGTTCTCAACTGTGAAGGACTTGGTCAGCGTGGTGGACTATGGCCTTCTCAATCTGAGAGGAGACTCGTACTCAGTAGTAGACCGGCGATAGGTTGAAATTATGTGAAAAATCGAATTCGGGGAAAACATGGATTCGTTTCCAGTTTGTCCCCACGTGGGGTCAAAATGTGGGGACAGGAAACACCCAGAAATCTTAGCTCTAGCATTTCCGGTAGCTTTAAAATAAAACGTAATAAAAGCTTATAGTAGAATGGCTATAGTATAGGTCGGATCGGAACGTTATTTCTGGTTTGCGTGGTTCGTCCCATCTCCCTTGGGGGTTGGTTTGTACACAATTTAGAAAATGGGGACACGCTCATTGTTTTACGTAGTGTAACATATTAACATGGGCAAATTGAGTTTTTTATATTTAGTCTTGACAAGTGGGCTATGTTTTTAGGGTTCCGACTTCCGTACCTCAAGAGGAAAAATTGATCACTTCGTTGCCCGTCCCGTCAACCACCTTTTTCTCGGGAACGCGTGGAGGTATCAAGTTGAAATTATTATCAAATACCTACTTAGGTCCACGGTCCCTTGGAGCTGTAAAATAATCAAACTTAGTCAATGTAATCAAAACATACGGCCGTTTATACCGCATTTTGACAGTCGCCAATTAATCAAAAAAAAAAATTGTACTAGTATGGGAAAAATCCGTACATCGATAATTAGAATTCCGTAATCATAGGGTGTCGAATTATTTGTCAGGCGCTATCAGCTTAGCGCCTTATGTAAGCATTGGCGTAAATAAGGTGCATAGCTCATTAGGTAGGTACTTGTTATTATGAATCATAGTAACAAGTACCTTATCTTTCTTGTTATTTACTAAAATAATTTATAATGTGTGGTGGTACGGACTACGGAACCCTTTGTGCGCGAGTCTGACTGCACTTGACCGGTTTTTTTATTTATTCCACTATAAGTTAGCTGTGGACTGCCATTTCTCCTGATGGTAGGTAAGTGATGATGTTTTCAGTGAATTTTAAGCCTTAATCAGCCTTTCTATATACCTACATAACGTAGTTGAAGGGAAATTAATAAACAACCCCCAGCGTAATTGAGTGAAGGGTAGCGTATGGAAGTTTCCAGACATTTCACAAATGTTTTTAGCGAGTTAACCCAACAGTCTATTCCCTAAATGGCTTTCAAACTTCGTTAACTAGTTACCATCTAGTTACATAATGTACTTTAACACATCAACTTAACTCTAACGAATATTTACGCAGATTTAATTGATTTAAAACTTAGGAACATGGTACATTGGCGCAGATTAGAAGCGAAGCAAAGGGAATAAATGTTAAATGATATTTTGACTAGGTACCACCATGAAGCAGTGGTGAGCGGTATGCGTATACTATACTTAAGTGTGGTCATAGGTTTGTCTTTACTTACCTATATAATAAACTAGCTTCTGCCCGCGACTTCGTCCGCGTGGACTACACAATCTTCAAACCCTATTTTACCAGCCCAAGGAGTTGATTTTTCAAAAATCCTTTCTTAGCGGATGTGTACGTCATAATAGCAGCCCGATTCGTCCAGTGGTTAGAGGCGTTAATAGATCAGTCAGTCAGGCTATTTCTAAATTTTCTCTGGTCTGGTCTAGTGGGAGGCTTTGGCAGTCGCTAGTTACTACGTACCCTACCGGCAAAGACGTGCCGCCAAGTGATTCAGCGTTTATAGGTGTATGGGTTTAATATAACTGCCATATCTTAGACTGCATTTCAATTAACACCAGTGATATTGCAGTCAACGGCTGATTTGTAGTGGAATAAAAAATTAAAAAGCACTAGTTACTATGGTTCAGTTTTGACATATCAGCAAATAGGAACAAAACATTTATATTAAGTCTATCTCGGTTAATAAAAGGAAAATTTAAGGTCTCGCCCCTCTAGGTACCTACAGAGGTTCGGCGAGTAGGATTTTGTATGAGGTTGATGTGAGCTGGGCCCACATAAGCGACGCAGCACGGATAGACGGGAATTATTCCTATCTAAATAATATGTATAAGTGTTGGATGCACAAAGGAACGGTGGAAAAAGGTCACCTGTGGCTGTGGCTGGTTCGTGTGACCCCGCGGCTAGATGTTTCATGCGCGTAGGCAGCTTGCGTCTCTCGCACAGGATGCTATGACATCCTAACTTCGGACATCCGTGATGTATAATGCTTCTTGACACGCACTGTTTATTCGCACTAAAAACGAGCTTGTTTATACTGTTTAATTGCACTGGGAAAAAATACTGCTGGCGTCCAGATGTGCGTGCACGCGCGTCAGCGGTCGCGTTGCAAGAGGTTTTGTAGATGACGTTGACATATGTCAAGGAATATGAAGGAAGCGATAGGAAATGACTAGGGTTGTGAAATTGACGTTGCATTCAATCTACATAAATATCTATCAAGTGTTTTAATAGGGATGATGATAACTCAATCAAACCAGCAAGTCTTTATCAAACTTGAAAACGCACTTCTAGTATGGAAGTTGTATGGAATTGACAGTTGTGACGTCATCAAATTACAACGCACTGTTTTTCTTTAATCTATATTTTAAAATGATTATCAAACTTAAAACTAACCCAGGATGTGAATTTAAGGTCTTTTGGAAGACCCTCTATTTAATAATCTATTTAATAAAAATAATTTATTTTTGATATAGGCATCACCTTTATTGTACTTATGTGTATTAATTTGCACGAAACATGATTGGCAGATTGTGGCTCGGAACTATACTATCATTATTGTCATGTAATTACCTACAGTCAGCAAATTATGATTATAATGTTTTCCCCTCCCCTTTTAAGTTTTAATATAGGTACCTTCAAATCAAGAGTGAATAGGCATCTTCTAGGCAAGCGCGCTCCACCTACAGGTTTGCCCGCTACCATCTTAGACTGCATCATCACTTAACATCAGGTGAGATCGCAGTCAAGGGCTAGCTTGTAGTGGATTAAAAAAAAAAAAAAAAACCTTAGGCTACATCACCTCTTGCATGCAAGTCTGATTGCAGCCAAGCGTTAGCCTATATATTTTAAAAAAAGATTGTCATTATGATGCACTGCGCGACGCAGCCCCTTTCAAACTCATACAAATAATATTTGCCGCTACGTGCCGCGCCGCTCCGTGCATTTCAAGTGGGGCTAGACCTTTAGATAGCGTAGCGCAACTCGAAGGGACTTTTATGAATATTTCATGACCCCTTATCAGATCTGTCGCATTTATCATAATTTTTCATTTAAATTGTTCGACTTTTATCCTTCCGCATAAAATAACATTTTTTGCTTCTTTGCATTTAAGATTATAATTGTGTATAATCTTAATTAACCAGCAGAACCGTTGATTGCTATTAAAATTATGAAGGCGTAAGAATTTATTTCACAGCAATCAACGTGATGACATAATAGAGGTGATATCTAGTGAAAGGCCCGATGAATAGCCTCAGTTTTAATACTATTTACATAGGAACTGTGCATACTTTAATACTGTACAATAATCAGCTTTTCTAGTTATGATTCATTTTTGGTAACCATAAACCGTCTTTAAACGGCCATATCTAGTGAAAGGCCTGTCCGCATGCGGGCAGACTTTCACTATCGTCATCAGTGGAGAGCCCTACACCCACCTAATACTGAATCAGCTTTTTTGGCGATAGTTACCAAAAGTGCAACTATCTCATAGTCTAATAGGACAACGGGGGACAAGCTTGCACTAGCACTAGCTTGCATCCCAGGATGTAACCAATATCTGTATATAGTATGTACTAAAATTCATCAAAATCGGTTAAAAACATAGGCCGTGAAAGCACAGCAAACAGACACTGTCACATTTTTATTGATATTAACTATGGATAAATAAAATTGATTGAAATATGACTGCGATCTACAGTTTGGATAGCGACCCATTTCGACCTACTTTCCGTAAAACAATAGCGAGTGATTTCCTACTTCATTGGTTCGGTATCAAGCATTATTTCGCATTCTGAACAACACTGATGGATTTCACAATTTTTTTTTTCTATATACGTGAAAGGAGAACACGTTGGACCGGACAGGAAGAAACGTGTATGCATTCATAGCCGACGCTCCTAACTTTGCCCGCCAACCCGCATTGGAGCAGCGTCTAACCTCTAATTCCCTCTATATGAGAGCCCAGCAGTGTGGGACGTTAATGGGCTGTAGTGGCTCCAAACGATACGTTTTCAAATTAAAATCGGTTCTACTGAACTTGTGAACAAGGGATTTTGGGTCCATTTTACTTTAATGTGATCAAGCGAATTAAAACCTAGATTAAGCGTACAGAGCGCCTTAGGCCGAACACGCTGTGGGGACCGGACTGGACATATCGTCTTTCCGAAGCATCGGGAGTCCGGCGTCGGAGGGCAAGGAAGGTTTATCCAGTCGCGTTGGTGTGTACGGCTCCATATAAAAGTGTTTGACGCATAGGGACACTCAAGGGATGTTTGATCCGCCCCGCTCACTTCTCGGTGGAAGCTATACTAGGTATGTGATTTTGCATTGCAAGTAACGTAATGACTCCGCTCCGTTTTCTAGTAGGTAATGAGCGACCTCATTTTGGCTCTTTTTGAACTCTTGCTCGCTCAGTCCTTTCCGCTAGACTCATTGTTGGTGAAAGTGCTTGTATGCAAATGATAAATGATTTATTTATTTCATGTAGAACAACTTTTGCCACTTATGGTACGTTAAGACTCTACTGAGAAGAGCCTGCAAGAAACTCAGCAGTTGCTCTTTTCTTTAAAAAGAAAAAGTTCTTTCAGTTTTCGTCGGCGGGTTAAACGTACTCCGTACTGAGCTTACTCCGCTCGCGTGTAGTATATGAAAAAAGTGTATGTGTGCAATTCACACACGCAGAAGTGAAACTTCAAAAGAGTAGCCTACGAGAGAATGAGATAAATATACCTTGTATTCTATCTCATTCTCTCGCAGGTTAAATCCTATTATATGCATATATTTGTCTCTTTATGGTGTCGCTTTTCCTACACCGTTCACATTCGTTTCATCGAATTTTCAAACAACAATTCTAAAGCAGTTTTACTTCAAAAACAAAATAAAAACAAAAACTAAACAGCCATGAAATTAATTCCAATTTTGGCCACCGGGCCAGATTTGACTGACGGGGACATATGTGGGACATTATTTACACACACATTGATCTAGATGTCATGACATTCACAACACGGTGGTATCATGGACATTGGACACCATTGATGCAGAATTTTAGTACCTATATGGACACATATACACTGCTCTATTCTAATATTAACCTACTAGTTTGATGCCCGCGGGAACTCCTTAATCTTCCGGGATAAAAAGCAGCCTATGTCACTCTCCAGGTCTCAACTATACCCATGGCAAAAATTACTTCGAACCGTTGCTTCGATACGGCGTGATTGAAGGACAAACCAACAAACCAATAAACGAACAAACCAACAAACAAACACACTTTCGCATTTATAAATAATTAGTATTAGTATAGTACAGTACACAGCTCGAAAACAAGTAAGTTGGTAAGTATTTGACATCATTAGTAATGCTAAGTAGGTACTTGCCTAGTATTTTTAATGAATGTCGAGTTTTCATGTTTCGCTATGAATGTGGGCTCATTAGGTCGAATTTTGTCGTCTAAGTACGGAGCTTTTTTAATAGAAAATTATTCATTCGAAGAAGTTCTAGCTGTTTAATGACGAATTTCAATTTCAATTGAAAAGTGCTGGGTCGGTTTTCTTTAAGTATTAGGTAATTACTGGCAGAGGAGCAATAATAAACTTATTCATATTATGTCACTACTCACTAATATTTAATAGTGATGTTAAGAATAACCAATGAATTAATGATTTATTCATTTCACGTTGGACCACTTTTACTAATTTATAAACTATCTAGTAAGAAGTCCGTCTAGTGAAAGCTGAGAGACTGATTTTTAGATACTTCTGGCAACTTAAAGCTAAACAAAAAATAAGAAATTTTCTAGTACATTTCGGGATACCCGACCCAATTTTTTATAATTTGCCGTCATTTTCCACTCTCAGATTTCACTAGGCAGACTCTATCTAGTAATATAATTGGCGTCCAATTACTGGGTGTCCAGTGTCCATGTTACCAAAGCCCAAGGCTTGTTATCACCTCCATGCAAATCACTTGAGGCACGAGAGTCAAGACTTAGGCCGGCCATACACGGACAGCTTGAAGCAGTCAGGATGCATAGTGAACTACAGTCTGCAACGTACACACATACATGGAGCCGCTCGAGCAGTTGCGACTGCTTCGGGCGGTTGGCAGCAGTTATCAATGGTAGCTTCAATCTGTTGACCATAACTGAATTTGAATTTGAATTTATTCAGAATTTTCCCTGGTCTGGCCTGGTGGCTTCGGCCGTGGCTAGTTACCACCCTACCGGCAAGACGTGCCGCCAAGCGATTAACTGCCATGCTCCTAACAGGTTAGCCCGCTACCATCTTAGACTGCATCATCACTTACCATCAGGTGAGATCGCAGTCAAGGGCAAACTGGTAGTGACTGCTCGAGCAGTACGTGTATGGCCGGCCTTAGGTGCGTTTCTAGTTTCCACCAGAGATGTGCTGCGTTAAGCTAACCTACGGATGTGTGTCAAACTCACTAACAGGGGCGCTTGATCACAAAACGCGACACCGCGACTCGATACGACGCGACGCGACACTGTAACTGTAACTGACTCTTCACTTGGCCTACGTTGTTGCAAGCTCTGCTATTGGTGGGTTTGACACGTCACAACTGCGTAGCTTTGGAACGTAGCACATCTCTGGTGGAAAGGCAGATTTACACCTCAGTGAATTAGCGATAACCAAATCCCGTGATGCGTGATATTGCTTTAGTACCTACCTACATACTATAGGAAGTTAGTCTACATAGCTATAAACTATAGTTGTTAGTCGCCTAAAGGATAACCTAATATTGCCATATAGGCTTGGGGAATTAAACAGTCTCAACTTCGGAATAGTTCCCTGGAATTGCTGCTGCTGGAATTTTAGATTGCACCCCGATATATTGCTGTTTTACACATAATGTCAAAAGTCACCATCGATCCAGTCCCTCAGTATCTACTTAATGTCTATACTTAGAGTCTACAGTCTCAATAAGCAGATATGAAATGAAATGTTTACTTGTGCTACTTTTAGACATAATATTATTTCCTCCCGATCGAATTTCGACCACGGCGGCCAATCTCCACAGAGATTAGCCATCTGCGCGGGAGATATTATAGTGCACAAGTGTGTGCGCATACACAGGTGCATCTCTGTTCCTTTACTCTCATAGCCCGATGGGACGGAAGATCCGACACGACCGGAGAGAGATAAGGCGCAGGACCGACGGCTTAACGTGCTCACTTTGTTAGACATAGGTAGACTATGTCAGGAGTTTGCTACCGATACATCGGTAAAACACTGTGGTGCACCGCTGAACAGTGACCACCCAACAACCGACAGAGTCTCTACTCCAATGCCTCTATAGCTCATGTACGTTTAGTCTAAACTTAGTCTAAGTTTTTTAGTTTACATTGCAAATTCGATTGATCGTATTGAGTTCGATCACATAAGCGTCAAAGTAAAACTAACCTTAATCTCATTCATTTAGAGCTTAATTTCGTGTATGTACATAGCTAGCGTTCCAAACAATACGTTTCGAAATTAAAATCGTCTGTGCTTGACTGCTGAATTAGCTTTTGAACGAAGACCATAGCGACGAAAGCGACAGCGAGTCTGTCGCCTGCATACTATCAGCCCCAGAAGACTAAGGACGACCCCAATCTAACTGAAATATTAATCTCCAGGGAAACATAATTTCGGCTCGTCATACCCGGGCTAAGAGGCATGCGGTGCCTCGAGGCTCCCGGCTGACCGAAGGAGCCGCACAGATACCGACACTGTCATTCCCGACCCAGAGTACGTGGTTCATGACGTCATGTAAGCTCTCAAATAACGTCACGATTCACGCAAATCATTTGGATGGAATATGCTGCGTAGGTCGTAGAACTGCTACGCCGCTACAGCGTCACCGAGGGAGTTGGGCGAGCGCTAGGCGCCGCCAAGAAATGAGCCCTAGGGCTCGAATTCGAACTGCAGGTGGTGCAACTTCTTCCTAAGGGCACCTGTTTTGCGGCTCGGAGTACGGCTTAGGATGACGTAGGGACGAATGGGAGGTCCGTTGGAGGACAAACAGTCGCGCGACAAAACTCCGTTTCCTTCTCCGACGCGGCCGTTTCGCCTGAGCGAAATATCTGAATACTTTTAACCGACTTCAAAAAAGGAGACGTTCTCTATATGGACCTACACCGATTTCTCCGACATTTCTGAACCAATTTTATTCGAGTGGTTAGTTCCTGTACGGTTCTTAGAGTTTTTTTCGCTCCTGCCACGTACTACGTATACTATACCCTATATGCGCGGTTTTACTGGAACCACATTAGAGTCTGTGGTACAGTATCAATGGTTATCTACATACTGAGTTCTGACCGTGACATAGTGCCGGAAAGCTAATCGCTACGACTCATCATAATATACTTCCCTTAGTCTATAAACTCTAAACAGAGAGTAGGTATTCTTGCTGCAATCTAGTGCAATTTTCGCCTGTAATCTCGCACTCGAGTGCGCAGGGCAGGATGTAGGGCGCGTTAATTGGCGTCAGATTGCAGCTCGGGGCCGTCAGCTATATGCAATTATGTTGCGAAACCGGAATTTGGTGACAGCTAAACTGCATTATTTTGCATCCACTTGTCGACCTCTGATAACGCAGTGGATATTGGGAGGTGTTCCCCAGCAGGGCGAGAACGACGTTTCGTCCTGTCACTCAGTGTGCGTGCTCCACATAACAGTGAATGACGCAGATACTTGGGCCGCTTTTTATCTACATTATTTTAAGTGACAGAAACACGATTGGAGACAATTTTTTTGATAAAAGAAGTTTTATTCGGAAAAAAGGTAAGGTATAATGAATGTATTTTTTTAAATTAAGTACGTAAGCAGACATATAATTGCAATTGCCAAATATAGTTAATAATAATAGTTTAAAAAAACTAAAAAACACGCTTTTGACGCAGACACTCCGGGTCTCAGGATAACAAAATATCGCTAATCCTGATTATCCTAGTAAGGATAACGGGCATTGATGTAGAATTTTTTTAGTACCTAACAAACTGTTTGAAATATTAAATTGTCATCGGTCCCTAATAAGTATGCCAAATTTCGAGTTAATCCGACGTTTTAAAGGGGGTCAAAATCATGTTCAATGATTCCGTTACATACTAACATACATACGTCTGAAGCTAATAAAAAGCGTGTAAAAAGAGAATGCCATATTTTGTAAAACTATCTAACGTCGCGTCATGCTTTACGGCCATCTCTATTTCTAATAAACAACAGTGGATATAAATCCATCCATTTCAGATATTTTATAGGCTCTTAAACCGCCCCCAAGAGGATTGCAATATATCTGCAATTCCAAATGTAAATGCTGTGTTAATATCATCCCAACATTTTATATCAAGAGACGAGGCACGCATCGTCCTCATCTCTTTATGTAAATGACAGCTTCTGTAACGTGAAGGAATCTAGGACATACTTGTCGTAGAGGCTATGAGACAAAATGAGAATATTCACTGTACTTGGGTACGTACTATACTACAAAAATATTATTTTGTGTTAGACTACGCTCGCACTGCAAAAAATATTCGTGCGATTTTTTTCGCAATTCTGTAACTCTAGAAATCATACGAAGGTGCTCGCACTTGCGAATAAAATTCGCGCGAAAATAAAATCGCCGCTTAAGCCCCTGTGTAGCGGTAAAGGGGGTTTTTAAAAACAGTGTATCCATCAAACGGTGACATAATGTATGCTTGTAAAAATAATGTGCTGTTTTCTGACCTTTGAGTAGCCATTGACGCATCTCAAAACACAATATAAAAAAATATCTGCATTGAAAATTATTTTAAACATAGCTCTTAATTTTCCTTTTAAAGCAATTTTTCTCCTTATTGAAACCAATAATTAGCTCTAGAAATATAATATAAAATTCATATTTCTAAATCAAACACATTGTCGGTTTTATGTGTATTGAAAAGTAAATATTAATTTTTTTACAAATTATTTCATGCATTTTTTGCGACATGCACTTGCATTTCACCCCCGCGCGCCTGTTTTTTTCATCTCGTGAGCTCACAGCGCCTTAAAACCGGCGCGGTAAGAATAATATTCGCACCGAATATTTTGTGCTGTACGAAGATGACGCACGCCTTCGCAGTGCGAAGTAGGTGAAATCTGTACGCGGAAAATAAATCGCGAGTATAAAATCCGCGCGAATACTTTTCGCAGTACGAACGTAAGGTACCTACTCAAATACCTAAAAGGCTTGTCTAGTAATGAGAAACTTTTAAGCTCGATATACTTAGAAACTAAATGTACAATTAAATCATTAATCAACCGTCAGCCATCAGTCAACGAACGTAAAGGCAGTAGAATAACATGACTACACACTACTGACTACATTTTATGATCTTATTTCTAGGTTTTGTTGTATTCGAAAATAAGACTAGCACACTGAAATCTGAATAAACGCGAGTGAAGCGAACAGAAATACCTATTGATTAAGTTTCCTTAAAAATATATATATATACGAGTATATATAATATAGGTTTACATAGGTTTGAGCTCATTCGTAATTCTCGTTTTAATGCTTCTCGATACTCGCTAAAATCAAGCGCCCCTATTGGTGGGTTTACACCTCGGATGAAATAAACACGGGATAGGAAACACAAGAAAAATGTATGAAATCACGTCGACTAACTTTTGCGGGGCGAGGGGAGTGCCTTGTCATTTTTCTGCCCAATTATTGACACTAGTGCATGAAAAAGTCGATCACTATGACAACACAATATCATAATTAATGGCGAAACTGCCCAGTTCACGGCTAGACGGGTAAGGCGAATATGGCCGATATCACACGTCCCGTGGTTAATTCGTCCAAGGTTTACACATATCCATTACTAGCAGATGCCCGCGACTTAGAGATTAAGGTTTTTTGGTTCAAACGGGAACTCCCTAATTTTCCGGGATAAAAAGTAGCCTAGTGTGCTTCCAGACTATAATCTATCTCTGTGCCAAATTTCATCTAGATCCGTTCAGTTGTTGGGGCGTGATTGAGTAACAAACATCCATCCATACATCCATATATACATCCATACATCCAAACTTTCGCATTTATAATATTATTATAGATATTATAGATTATAGATTATAGATAGCTTATCACATCTCTGGTGAAAACGCACGCTTATACCGTTACTTAAAAGCCTAAGCACAGTTTTATTAACGCGTAGGTATTTCTGCAAGAGTTAATCTTAGGGATACCAATTACCAAAGCTCATCACGGACATCATAATTAATTTATACTTTGGGCCCTTCACGGCCTTCGTGTCCGTTGTGATAACGAAGGGCCAGTACTTCCTCAGCGCTAGGCCTTTAGAATACGACCCACGTTTAAAAGGGAGGTGTTATAACGTTTATCTCTGTCGTGCCAAAGAGCCAGCCAAACTATATACGCTTACTCTCAGGTTTTACATTGCAAATACGATTGATCGACGTGAGAGCTCACCACGCCAAGTGTAAGCGAATGTTAAAGTAAAATGAACCTTAACTGCATTGGTTTAGAGCTCATTTCATTATTTCGCGTATTTATTCACAGCCAGCGCTCCAAACGCTGAATTTGTGACTTTAAAGCAAGAGCTTTGGGTCCATTTTACTTTGACGTTCAATGCAATGTAAAAACTCAGAGTAAGCGTACTGAAGTTTCATAGCAGACCTTTAGTTCTACGAATTAAACTGCCGAGTTTTTCCTTCGTTTTTCACATCACCGTAGGATGATTAAGCATTGAGAAGTCATCGGCATTCCAAACTACAATGACCTTCTATAGAAGGTCATTGCCAAACTAGTAGTAAATTCGCTTGACGTTTAAATAGACTTTGAATTACTAGCTGATGCCCGCGACTTCATCCGCGTGGATTGTGATTTTTTGGTTCCCGCGGGAACTCTGTAATTTTCCGAGATATAGCCTATGTGTTATTCCAGACTATGATCTATCTACAGAGATAGATCATAGTCTAGTCATCGGATTTGGCCTGTGCCAAATTACATCCAGGTCCGGTAAGCCGTTCTGGCGTGATTGAGTAACAAACGTCCATCCATCTAAACTTTCACATTTATTTATATTATATGTATTTAATGTATTTATATGTATTATGTTTTCGTACATAAGTATAGATTGTACAATGGTAATTGAAATTTAAAGATAAAAACATTTCATAGCGCGGCTAATTAAATTTATTATTGACGTCGCTATAGTGTATTAATTTTAATAATATTAATATTTACAGTCAATTTCGCGATAAAACAGGAAATGAATTCTGATTAACGAACCGTAATTTATAGGGCCCATAATATTCTAAAATTTATAGTTTAAATGTGTCCAATGCATAATAATCGGTTAAATTATTGAGCAATGAATGTCTTCCGTTGAAGCTAATGTGCCCTGATGATAGAAATAGATGGCTATTGGGTTCACTGGGCAAGGTTACTAACTTTTATTTAATAATAAAATAGATCTTCTAAATTCAGCTATGCTAGCCGTTTTATTCTTAAAATAAAAGTGACTTAGCCTAGACTAACCATGCAACCCTGCCTTCGCCTGGCTAAGCCCACCTTAGCTACTAAATCTGTGCTACTTGCTTGTAGAGTTCAGATGACAGTCCCTCTGTACATGTATTTTTTATTCATTATAGGCCAAGCGTAACTAACCGCAAACACACCGGATGGGAAGTGATAATGCGGCCTAAGATGAGGACGCGCTTGCCTAGAAGATGCCTACTGCCTATTCACTCTTGATTTAAAAATTGGATAGGGATTGTAATTGGTGGGAAGTGGGAAAACAGTTTTTGATAGAATATTCTAAAATGAGGAATGAAGACGACATATAGGTCACAGAGACGACGTCCTGACAAAGAGGTTATCCATACTATATATATATATATATATATATAATTATATAATTATTATATAATATATAATATATATAATATATATAATATAACTCTCAGATAAGTAGGATGTTAAAGGAAACTGTCTTATTTTTAACACTGACATAGCACAGCGATTTGCAACGTTCGCCACCCGTTATGTTACCATTGTGTTACACAAATGAGCCGACACAATTTGTGAACGAGCTCTTACGAAAAAGAAGGAGAATAGATAGAAAGTATGCATCCTACACAATTTACTAAGAACACAATATATTACATTTATTAGGATGTTAACGAGGACCGTAAAACTTTTAGCGCCGACATCCGATAGTTTTAAGCGCTCTCCAAGGATGTTAAACCATGCTAAAACATACCTAAGTGTACTCTTAGATATAATAAGGGTGTGCACTGACGATAGATTTAAGTGCTTTTTAACCTGGAGATTGAAGAAATCTTCTTACAAATTATTGCAAAGAGTGAATAAGAGTAATAGAGTAATTTTCTTATTTATTTTGGATTTACAAAAGAGGATTATTTATGAGAAGAAGTAGGTATAACCGTCAGTATTTTTTTAAATTTGATATTGGCTCACGCTTGACCACAATCATACCCGATTGGAACTAATCCTGATATAATATCTTGGGCATGACTCATGAAGAGTCAATTCGCATATTGTTTATAACAATGACAATATTATGATATCACGGAAATTGACTCCTGAATAAGAACGTGGACTCCCTGATTTTTAGCGCAAAGAATCGGTCCGGCTTTTCAGTACAGAGATGCACCCAGTAATCTAGGCACCATTTATCACCATTAAAAAAAACATTTCAATTAAAAAACCCTATTTCAATTAAATTCCACTAAAATTTTCATCAAAATCGTCTTCAAATTAGTACCAAGTCAAGTAACCGATTTATTTACTATTGTCTTGCTGAAAATATTACGTACCTAACTACCTACTAATATAAAACTGAAGATAAAACATACATTATTATACATATGGAAATGCTATCTCGGTCTGGCTGTTCAGTACATAAATGCAGCCAGTTCTATCTATCTAGGCACTATTTATTATCATTTATTTTTCTATTATGAGCATTTTCAATAAAAAATAATAAATCCAATTTCATTCAAATTCTACTAACATTTTCATCAATATCGTCTTAGAATATTCATTAGTATTGAGTCAAGTAACCGGTGAGGGACAAGTTGCCTAGTTGTGACAATGCATTTCGATTGTTAAGCAACGTTGACCCAGGTCGGTAACTGGATCGGTAACCGAATTTGAAAGTCCGAATTTGGCCTTTTCATTTCCCCCGTGCGGAAGGACCTGGGAACCAACCGCATTATTACCCCAAGATTTATTTAACCTTGCTATTGTGTGATTAATGGAAAGGGGTCACGACCCTTAGCAATTAGGAATACGAAGCAGAGAGAGAAAAGTAACCGATTATTTTACTATCTTCCTGTTGAAAATATTACGTACCACAAATAAAACCGAAGATAAAACATACATTATACATATGGAACCCATTTGAATCGTATCTCTCAGGAAATATTAACGCTAGCATTCAGGTTAATGCATCTCACATCTGAGCTCGTAAGGAGGTGAAACCTCTGGGGAGGTGCGCCGTTCTCATAAATATAGTACCCTAACACACCTGTCTGGTACAATGTTAGAACATAACGAGTGTCTAGCGTTGCGGAATATATACTTCGATACCTCCTTATATGATAAATGCGAATGTTAGGATGTATGGATGTTTGTTACTCAATCACGCCAGAACGACCCATCTGTTCAACCTATTTTGACGAAATTTTGTACAGTCGACCTTTAACCAACAGAATTTTACCTTCAGAAAAACCCAAGCCAAGCGAAGTCGCGGGCATCTTGTAGTTTTTTTTAAAATCCACTATGAGTTAGCACTTGATTGCGATCTCACCTGATGGTAAGTGAAGATGCAGTATATGATGGTAGCGGCCTATGAACCTGTTAGGGGCATGGCAGTTATATTAAACCCATACCCTTAATCGGTTTCAACACGGCATCGGAACGCATCGCTTGGCGGTACGTCTTTGTCTTTGTATTATAAATGTAGAAGTAACTCTGGCAGTCTGTATGTTCTTTCCACGTCTCAACCGCTAGACCAATCTAGATGAAATTGGTTAAAAATATAGCTTTTATACACGGAACAGGGAATCTGCTTATTACTATTCTTATTTCTGTGCTTGTATCCTAGAGGACGGCCATAGGATACCTACTGTATAATCCCGGCAAATCAAAGTGTTCCCAAAGGTTCAGTTAGTAAAGATTCTTAGTTCTTGCGGTTGTTTATTTTTCCTGGCAGCGTCGAGAGCATCCAAAAGAAACAAAGGCTCATCAGCGAGATAGTTTGTTCGGTATTTTATATTTACCTCGCTAGCAGGTGTTGGACAAAGTTTGCGGACTTTCGTAGTTCAGATAAAGTTAAATATCTTTTGTTATAGTAACATGCCACCTGGGGGGTTACTGCCATCCCTAAAAGCAATATTATTTCAAAATTACAGTTTTATGTCACTAAGTTGACGTCCCTAAAATAAGGACTATAATTCTAAATCAGGAAAGTCAACAATAATAATACAATACGGATGGCAGTATATCCCCAGTGTTGCTTACCTAGTGGTTGAGACGCCCGACTTCTTATTTGGATGGTTTAGGTATACGTATACCTAACCTCCGGATGTTTTTTTTGTTGGATAGTTTTGTGTAAGTTTTGGATCATCCAATACTAAAACCCTGCCAAGTTTCATCGACTGAGGATTTAATGAGGGGGTCTCCATACAACGGACCGACCCATTGCCCAGACTAATCCCGTAGCAGTATTACGTAGCAAGAGCTACGAACTACGCGCTACGGTGTAATAGTCGACTAGGTGAGTTTCCTGTTTCCCTACCTAGCGTCGTTTCCTGCAGCAGTTAAAGTGTCTGTATAGGGTTGCCACAGAGTTGCCACAGTTAACATACGGAAAAAACTGGCTTTCTTCGGACATCTGCAAAGTGCTAGTTTTGGAAGAAAGGATTACAGACAGGAGAGATCTAAAACCTTGCAACTATGACATTAAAGTTTAATTACGAATGTACTATATATATATATATTTAAGACCTTATGTCTTCGTAACAACGCGAGGTGTCGGTCACGCGTTTCCACATTTTTTCCCCCGTACCAAAAAGTGCTCAAAGAAGTTTTCACTTCAATAAACTGCGACATTTTCACATTTTCTCATTAGCATTAACAAAAGGAGTCGCGACTCGTACACTCACCGGCTTCTCCAGTTACCAATAGGTGCAGGGGGAATTCTTATTTACCCGTGCAACCACTGCATTGTACAAATATGTCCATTATATCAAAAGTTGATTTTAAGAAGAAATCTCACTACAGCGCTGCCGCTAAGGGACTTGTTTCGAGACAAGTACTCTACGTGAGCTTGATTAAAATCGTGAGATTCGATGCAACGCGATTCGGCTACAATCGACTGCGGGCTTTAGATCGCATCATTACTTACTATAATATGAGACCGCGGTCTAGGGCGAACTTGTAGTGGAATAATAATAAAAAGTCTGTCAAGTGCGAGTCAGATTCGCGCACAAAGGGTTCCGTACCACCACACCATATAAATTATTTTAGTGAATAACAATTCGACACCCTATGAGCACCCTAATTAACGATTTTCGGATTTTTTCCTATACTTGTGCTGTGAGACTGCTTCTTGCTAAATTTCACGATTCTAGTCAACGGGACGTACCATTTTGATTTATTGGCGAGTGTCAAAAAATGCAAGACTAGCTGATGCACACGAGTTTGCCCGCGTGGTTTAGGTTATTCTTGATTCCCACAGGAATTCCTTAATTTTCCAGGATAAAAGTAGCCTATGTCACTATCCAGGTCCTCTACTATACCCATGCCAAAAAACACGTCGATCCGTTGCTCCGCTGCGGCATGATTGAAGGATAAACAAACATACTTTCGCATTTATAAGAAGCGGCAATCACGACCCAATATATTGATTTCGTTAACTTAGAAGCTTGATTCTTTTACAGCTCCAAGGGACCGTAGACCTAATTATTTAAAATTAATTTCAACTTGATACCTCTACACTTTCCCGAGAAAAAGGGTCTTGACAGACAGACAGAAGGATAACGAAGTGATCCTATAAATGTTTCTTTTTTCCTCTTAAGGTACGGAACTCTAAAAAATTATTCGTAGTAACAGTAACAAGTCACAACCCAATGCATGCTTTGTTAAATTGCACCTTTATTCGATTTGACTTTCGTCTGTGCAAAGTTCACGTGTATAGCTCAAATCGATTTTACTCTCACGTGGTATTTCCAACTTTTTGTGACGTTCTGCAAATTGAAAAGTATTCGAGTATTTCGTATTGCAAATGCTTCCAATTAATTGCAAATGTTTTCATACAGTGAAAATGCTTTTGTTTACATTCAAATACACCGAACGAATTTATAATTATTTACACAAACCCTGTTTCTGAATGATTTGAAGTTGCAAAAGTATTTTTATTTTATACTTACTAAATTTTATACATTAGGTAAACAATTTGTTGGATTTGTAAAAGCAATGTTCAAAATATACATATAATTAAGCAAATTTGTGTTTGACTTGGAGTTGGAAGTTGGCGGTGTTTCACCCCCGTGCCTCGGAGAGCACGTTAAGCCGTCGGTCCCGGTTATTATCACTAACATGATAATAGTCGTTAAAGCCCGCCAACCCGCATTGGAGCAGCGTGGTGGGTCTAAGCTCTAATTTCCTCTCTCCTATGAGAGTGGAGGCCTGTGCCCAGCAGTGGGACGTTAATAGGCTGTAGTGGTGGTGGTGTTTGACTCACAGAATTACAGATAATTACTCCACTACAACTTATTAACGTCCCAATGCTGGGCACAGGCCTCCACTCTCATAGGAGAGAGGGAATTAGAGCTTAGACCCACCACGCTGCTCCAATGCAAGTTGGCGGGTTTTAACGACTATTATCATGTTAATGATAATAACCGGAACCGACGGCTTAACGTGCTCTCCGAGGCACGGGGGTGAAACACCGCCAACTTCCAACTCCGGGCTGGCACTGAGAATTTCTGAATTGAAAAACCCAATACCAATTTTTTGCCCGACCGGGAATCGAATCCAGAACCTCGTGATCCGCAGTCGACTATGCTAACCGCTAGACCAACGAGGCAGTCACAGAATACCAAATACTTATTTGTACTGCCCTTTTAGTGAACCTACGACTGAGTCAACCCACCTAACTAATAGTTTACTATCTAGCAGTGGGTACCTACCTGTCTAACTGAAATCTGAAATTTTCACGCGTTGATTGACATTTATATCAAAAATTGTATATTTTTGGGCTCAGTTTTTAGTACCTATACTGAAACAAATACTGAATGCAAGATGATGCCCCAAGTCCGTCCGTTGAATGCCATGATTTTCTAGGATAAAAGTACTCGTATGCCCGTCTTAGGTGCGCAAACTAGCTCTTTACCAAATGTCGTCAAAATCGGTTATAAGATGTTGGTGAAAGGGAAAAGGACGGACACACTTTCGCACTCTTATTATTAGTGTGGCTATAATATGAAATACTTTATTTAAATATAGATAAATATTCAGTTGGGGCGTCGGTATGGATATTATTGTGTTGTTTTCGTACTGTATAAACAGGCTTTAACAATATTTACCATAAGCATTGTATAAATTTGAAAAATTAATATCGTTTCGAGGCAGCTCGCTAAATGTATATTTGTTTTAGTTTAACTTTTAAAACAAATAGTGCATCAGAACGACCACTACTATGCTTCGCACCTTGATCTTATGCTTAATATTATAAAGAGGTAAAGTTTGTGAGTTTGTGACGTTGTAGTGGGTAATCTCTGGATCTACTGAACCGATTTTGAAAATTCTGGTACCAATAGAAAGCCACATTATTTGTGAGTGTCATAGGCTATATATTAACTCGAAAAATTAGGGAGTTCCCGACGGAATTTAAAAACTTATTTCATGAGGACGAAGTTCCTTGACCATCTTCTTTTATAAAGTAGATGGTTATGGAACTTCGTCAAGGAACTAAGGATGGTACCTTAATTTGCTATAATCTGCCAAAGCAGACAAACCTATGAGGTAGGTACAACGTGTAGCTTGCGATATTCACTAATAAGCCATCAATTCGCACCGTCACCACACAAATCTTCCAAATTACCCTCAATGTACCTAAGTTTCACTCCGACATCAGAGCATCCTCAGATGTTGACATTGCGTCAGAGAGACTGTCATAGATAATATTATAAATAAAAATAAATACGGCCTTAAAACGAACAAACAAGCAATCCCTCAGGGCAAACTAATATAAGTATACTAAATAAAATATCTGGAAATGTTCACTGGATTAAAGTATAAAATGAACTGGGCACAACAATTCTTTATAATTTTTCTATATTTTTATCGCAATAAAGGCTTTTAATTTATTAACGTAGGTTTTTTAATAAGCAGAGTGGCATTAAATATTAAGTTCGCGTGTAATCAAGTAGGGGAAATAAATATGGTTACCGTGTAGGTAATTTAATGACGTTGTGTGCGTTGAGTGCGGTACCTACTGAAATAGAAAAACTGCTGGAGAATAAATTAGCATGTAGGTACCTACTGAACATGTAATTTTCTATGTGGCTAAAGAATAAATTTAACGCTAACACGTAATATTCTTACTTATTAATTAAAACATGTATTAAATATATAAAATCTTTATAGTTATTTTCTAACAATTGCAAAATTACAATTTCCATGCACCCGTAGAATAACGCTTTTGCACCGTGCACATAGACAGAAATTGAAAAATATGTTCTTGGCTTTGTATTCATACAAATCATACTAATATTATAAATTCGAAAGTGTGTTTATTTGTTGGTTTATTGGTTTGTTGGTTTGTCCTTCAACCACGCCGCAACGGAGCAACGGATCGGCGTGATTTTTGATATGGGTATAGTTGAGGCTGGAGAGTGACATAGGCTACTTTTTATCCCGGAAAATTAAGGAGTTCCCGCGGGATTCAAAAAAACTTAAACCTCGCGGACGAAGTCGCGGGCATCAGCTAGTTACAAATATTAATAAAAATGCAAAAATTTGTAAGTCTGTCTGCTACGCGTTGTTTTTTTGATGAATTGTTTTCTTCTTCAACTACGCCGTGAGATCCAAGGAATCTACGAGTTTTTTGCATCAGTATTTGTAAAGGACCAACTTAAACTTGCTAAGGGGAATAGTACCTTAGTAACTAGTTATGTATTATTTGTAATGTAAGTACATCATCATAATCACCACTTAAACTTATTTCCGGCTCACTACTGAGTCTTCTTATTCTGAGTCTCCTCTCAGAATAAGAAGGGTTTGGCCATAGTTCACCACGCTTGCCGAGCGCGGATTCGCAGACCACACTACCTTCGAGAACATGAGGAACTCATGTGTGTGGTACAGTTACTAACAATTTAAAAAAAGTAAAAGTCGATCGAGTTTTGATAGTAGAAGATAGAAAGACGAACAAATAGATAGAATTCTTAACTGGCAGTCGAGAAAGCATCTGACTGGCACAAAAGAAAATAGAAAACTTTATAAGCTTGTAATGAATAAATTTTCCGTGCGGCTGACGGATCAGTTCATTGTGTCACGCGGCTCTGTATCTTTTGTTTTTTAGGGTTCCGTATCACAAAAGTACTTTAAGTTAGTAAGTTCTTTGTACGACTGTCTGTCAACTCCTTTTTTCTCAGGATCGCTCGAAGGTAAAGAACTAGAATTAATAACAAATTCTAAGGTCTACGGTCCCTTAGAGCTGTAAAATAAAAAACAGCCATTTAAGCTGCATTTTTTTTGAGTATTTTGACGGCCTCCACTAAATCAAAACCTATAGGGTACTTCCCGTTGACTTAGGATCATGAAATTTGGCGCAAAGCAAGGTTACACAACACAAGTACAGGAAAAAATCCTGAAACCGTTAATTAGGGTTCGGTATTCATGGGGTATCGAATTGCTTGTCAGGCTCTACCGTTGTTTCAGAGCTGATTATATTGTGTTGTAATCTTGTTATTTACTAAAACAATTTTTATTGTGTACGTTTAGGTACGGAACCCTTTGTGCACGAGTTGGACTCGCATTTGACCGGTGTTTTTCTACTACAAAACCTTGACTGTGATCTCACCTGATAGTAAGCGTAGATGCATTCTAGGATGGTAGCAGGCTAACCTGTTAGGGACATGGCAGTTATATTTAACCCATACCCCTAATCGGTTTCTACACGTCATCGTACCGGAACGCTAAATCCATGGGTTGTATGACTTTCGGTATGGTGGTTATATTAGCCACGACCACTACGACCAATGTCTTTATTGCAGAATAGACTTGCGCTTGACGACAATCATTCTCAATGCAAAGCAGTGATGAGGTCTAGGTTGGAGCGAGCTGGTCTAAAAAATGTCTATTCATATAACCTGTAACTTCTTAGGTGTATAGAAAATATGGCGACCGAAAAGAGATAATTTTTGTAGAAAACCTGAAAACATAGCAAAACAAGTGTTATGAAAAAAAACATTAATGAAGGTATATGCGCGAGCTACCAGTTATTTTTGTAAAGAAATGGAGGAAATGCAGGAAATATGAATGTGAATTCGACGTGAAGAGGTCTAGGGGGTATTTGAAGGGCCCTCAGGGCTCTCAATCAACATAGGTCGAGGCGGTAGGTGTGGGGGCAAGAGCGAAAACACATTACAGATAAAATAGAAAAGTCAAGAGGACAACAATTCTGCATCTTTTATAATATGGAGCTGCATGCACTAGCATAGCAGCATAAATTATTTCTAACTGATTATTAAATAGAGGGTCTTCCAAAAGACCTAAAATTCACATCCGGTTAGTTTTAAGTTTGACCATTTTAAAAGAAATGCGTTGAAATTTGATGACGTCACATCTGTAAATTTCATGTAACTTCCGTACTAGAAGTGCGTTTTTAAGTTTGATAAAGAGTTCTTGATTTGATTGAGTTGTCATCATCCCTATTATAACTATTCATACGAGCGGCGGCATCGATCTACATCAAAGGCGTAGCGCAAATATATACCATTGGTCCATTGCACTAGCGCGATAAGACAAAACGTCTTTCCTCTCTGACAAGGACTTTTCGCGCAAATGTTTTGTTTTATCCGGGTACGCATATACATTATATAGGCATATGCGTTTTCACTCGTTCCGACGCGGCGCAACAGTATCAAACAGTAGCTCACCATTCACTTGGCCTACATTGTTGCGTAAATAAGTTTGTCATTGTTGGAGTTGTATCACGTCGTGTTGCGTCGCGTCGCTTTCGTCGCTCACCCAGGACAACGGGTCAAGCTGACGCTTAGCCGTCGAACATGCGGCCGGCCCGTAACAAGATCTAGGCATGTGGAGTCGGAGTGCCGACTCCACGTAGGCTGGTCTGCTCTACCTACCCCTTGTGTTCTTGTAAAGTGCGAAACTATAGAAGCTCGCAAAGGAGGTCCTAAATGAAATGAACCTTAAAAGCTGAGTGGAGCGTTACAGGTCGAGTAGGTCAAAGGGCCAACGCGGCAAGTGAATGACGTAAAAAAGAACTTTCCAGATGTATAACATCGTCGCGCACTTTCGAATATGCATCCGGTCCCTAGTGCTTTCAGTTTAACGGTAGATGCGAATCGATACCACTTTAGAAGTATAGACTTATCTAACCCAGTGGCCAAAATGGGAACAGATTTTTATGCCTGTTAAGTTTTTGTTTTTAATATTTAACTATCGACGTTGTCACCGGGTCAGTTAAGTTTGTGGGATGGGTTAGATCCATGGTTGTCAATATAGAAGGTCATTGATGGTTGTCAATTTATATTAATTCCTAATAGTGACGTACTTAGGTACATACTAAAAAATTTAAGGCGCCTACATATCGTAGTGATTTTTAATAAATTCCTATTTATTACGGTATAGGTATGTGTTTGCCCTAAGAGGTTGTACGTTAGTTTGTTTGTTTGTGCACTTTTTTGTTGCGATTTTCCTGGAAAAGTACTGGACCGATTATTATGCGGTTTATGGAGTGAAAACTTCTTTAGGCGCGTTAAGCACTTTTTGGTTAGGGGGTAAAAATGTGGATTACGCGTGATGAACACCGTTCTTCTTAAGACAAAAGGTCTTAAGTACCTATAATATAGTAGTACATTCGTAATTAAACTTTAATAACTTAGTTTTAAGGTTTATATTAATAAGTGCTGTATAACCGAGTGTGGGTCATGGGAGACACCTCGCGTTGTTACGAAGACAAAAGGTCTTAAATATAGTACATTCGTAATTAAACTTTAATGCCTTAGTTTTAAGGTTAATATTTGAAATATTATTAATATTTTTAAATTGGAAAAAAAAATTAAATACTTATTCGTTTTCACTTCTATCGGCAGTCTGGCATTTTTTTTGCATTATATTATTAGTTGTTAGTGGTCTAATTAAACAGACTAAAAGTTTAATGATCGCTGTTTGTTAGCAAACAGTAAACGGAATTTAATTGGTTTTGTGCCCTGATCCCCGTCGGAGAGACCGTTAAACAGGGCTTTTCATTTGCTAAAACTATTCAACGTTTCGCTTCGTTTTCTCATTTCTAATTTTCACTGCTACGAGTAGGTACTAGCTGAGTGCTTTTGATTGTGGAATGCCATTCAAGTTTTTTCTCCTACTTGCACGGAAATTGCTTTATTATTTGGAAAAAACAATAGGTACAGTCGCGGTCAGAAAATGTTTACCACCTTTAGGTTCATAATTGCATGGAACCATTTGTGGCAGAAGACTGAAGTCGGGCGAGCCTGATGCGTCAACTTTGCTTATCCTTGCTATACCCGCCCGACTTCAACATAGTGGGTAGACATCAAAATTATTTTTTACTATGCAGTGGTTTTGGAAGTCGGTTTTTTGGAAAGAATTTTTATTTTTAACTTTTTAGTGTCAGGGTTGAGGATTTAAGTTCAGAATTTTTTATGGGACCACCTCGAGAGATTCCTCTAATGACTGATAGAAAAAAATTGAAATCGGTTCAGAAACCACGGAGATATGCACCGACTCCTTTTTTGGAAGTCGGTTAAAAATATCATCCAAATCGTTAGAGCCATTACCGAGAATTACCACTATTTAAATTATAATTTTATTGCTTGTTTTAGTCATCGAGACAGAGACATCGCTTGGTACCTTTTATGAACTAAGTATTCAAAATCATCGAAAGTATAATCACTGTGTAAAGTCACATTTTCCACGTGGTCAGACTCTCTATTGACTTTTCTTAAATAAAGGCAATTCCGTGCCCCTATCAGGATTGGCTCTCTTCTCTCTTCTGGTGGATAAGGACCAAGGACAGTACAAGAAATGATAGCTTCACATACAATTTGTACGATATCTTCTTTATAATAATTTTTTAACAAAGCGATTCGTCGGAAACGTGGTGCGCTTGCCGTTGACGTTTTTAAAATGTATTGTCCAATATGGCTGCGCTGACCATCGACACGACCACAGATCACGGAAACAAGGAGATATGCCTATGTATCAAATTGTATTGAAACCTGCTGTCTCCAGTTTATCCCTACCTATCCCTACTACCTGCTACCAATACAAGCAACTAAATAAATACAATAGACAAGAAGTCTCACTCACACACGCATACCGATAGATCAGTGCATGAGGCACGAACAAATATACACTTTATTGTTTACCAAACAGGGTTCAATTTCAATCACCGTGCATCTTACTCACACAAACGTAAAACGTTGTCGATGTGCTGTGCAAAATTCAAATATGATACAATTAGTGATTGACTAAAATGGATCTATCGATGCTAAATTTCTTAATATTTGGGTTTTTGACAATGACTACCGATTATGAAAAGTATTTATCCACTTTTCTTTTCTTTCTGCATCCTTCGGATATCTTAAATATTAATATTAAAGAGTGACATTAAATATATCAATAAATGAGTAATGAGTATCTACGTAAATTGACATTATATTAATTCACCTAGTATATTTTTTATACGTTTCGTCAGCTAAGTAAGTCGAGTACTTACATTAAAAAAAATAGTAATAATTATGACTAAAAATATAGTTATAATGAATTTTACTCACGATAGTTTAAACGTTAAAATAGAAATAATTGTTTACTAAGTTATAATTAAGGTACTATTAATTATTGTATCACAGATCATCGTTTGGTCGCTAAAATATCGACAACTGCATTGTACTCGTACCTGCATCGTCACATCTCTAGTTCACCGCACGCCGACAGCGGCCGCACTACGAAATTTGATCTATCGTGCTAGTGAAAGAATCGGTAAAGAACACTTAACCATTGCGTCGTAAGACTGGCCGATTCATTGATAGATTTCTACTAAGCAAGCAATGGTTTTTGTTCATAATGAGATATAGACTTGTCACTCTATTACATTATGATACCACTAAATAATGTTTTATTGATTTTAATGGAAAATTACAACAATTTATTTGTACTTACGTGTGAAATGAGATGCCATCTTTCATGTAATTCACTTTGCAGCTTGAATTTTTACAAACAACCACTGAACAACGCGGCATTTTGTTAAAAACCGAGAGAAGTGAACCAATCTTTGAATGACATGCGACTAAAGACAAAAACGGCCATCAGGCCTATTTTGTGCCTGATGAGTTCGCACGCAACACGCCCCCTTAGCACATCTCCTTGTTTCCGTGATCTGTGGACACGACGCTCCGCCAGACTGACTAACTGTCAAATCTCGTTCCAACGTAATTTAAAAAGAGGGCGCTAGCGATGCGCCGTCATATATTTTTATAGAACAATATTGATTATTGATATTGTGAGTGTTTGTTATCGAATTAGTAATCGACCCTGCCTCTATGTAAGCGCGTCAACTTTTGTAATAGTTACGCCCACACGCGCTTCCAAAAACGAGCTTATATACGAGCCGAATAAACGCTAACCGCCCTTAGAATGCATCATCACTTATCGATGCCTGCGATTTCATCCGCATGGAATTCGGTTGTATTATTCCCGCGGGGGCTTTTGAATTTTCTGGAATAAAATATAGCCTAGCCAGGCTTTAAGCTTTCTCTATTCCATATTTCAGCCAAATCGCAGACAAACATAAAAAAATACTTTAATTTTTCACACATATTATATGTAGGTAATATTACTACTATTACCTAATCTGTGGTAATATACACAATAGGATGGCGACGTTTACACTTAATTTTTACTCGCGTGAGTTGCTTACATACAGAGTAACGTACCGTCACGTATCGTTTGCAAATGTTACTTATGTAAGTTACCTTAATAAAGTAATTTCGACCTAAGATAAGATTTTTATAAAATGTGTATACCTATCGCATTCGAAGGTAAGAACGTATAATGGGGGGAATACTCTTATCGTATTAAAAGATTTGGAGATGCTCCTTGTTTGCCGTTATCTCAGACAATGAGCTCCCGCGGGATTTGGCATTTTCCAGGTTTAGGAGCATTAAGATGTAGGCGAAGAGCAAGCGAAGAGCTTTTGACCACTTGAGTTTGTGGACATTTGACAACTAGAAATTATTTTTAGTGATTATTAAATAGAGGACCTGCCAAAAGACATTATATCCACGTCGCACGTTAATTTTATATTTGGCAAGCATTTTAAATTATCGATTAAAGTAAAAAAAGTGCGTTGACTTTTGATGACGTCACAATTCAGTAATCATACTTTTGTATGATTACTATAAGAAAGCGCGCGTTTTGAAGTTTAAAAAAAGTACTTTATTTGACTAATTGCCAAATAGTAAATACCCAATTCTATGCAGAACAATAATAAAAAATGCCTTGTATTTGTTAGATTTTGTTTGCATAGATTTAAATTTATGTTTGTTTGGTATTTGAAATAAAAGTAATTTCGACCTAAGATAAGATTTTTATAAAATGTGTATACCTATCGCATTCGAAGGTAAGAACGTATAATGGGGGGAATACTCTTATCGTATTAAAAGATTTGGAGATGCTCCTTGTTTGCCGTTATCTCAGACAATGAGCTCCCGCGGGATTTGGCATTTTCCAGGTTTAGGAGCATTAAGATGTAGGCGAAGAGCAAGCGAAGAGCTTTTGACCACTTGAGTTTGTGGACATTTGACAACTAGAAATTATTTTTAGTGATTATTAAATAGAGGACCTGCCAAAAGACATTATATCCACGTCGCACGTTAATTTTATATTTGGCAAGCATTTTAAATTATCGATTAAAGTAAAAAAAGTGCGTTGACTTTTGATGACGTCACAATTCAGTAATCATACTTTTGTATGATTACTATAAGAAAGCGCGCGTTTTGATGTTTAAAAAAAGTACTTTATTTGACTAATTGTCAAATAGTAAATACCCAATTCTATGCAGAACAATAATAAAAAATGCCTTGTATTTGTTAGATTTTGTTTGCATAGATTTAAATTTATGTTTGTTTGGTATTTGAAATAAAAGTAATTTCGACCTAAGATAAGATTTTTATAAAATGTGTATACCTATCGCATTCGAAGGTAAGAACGTATAATGGGGGGAATACTCTTATCGTATTAAAAGATTTGGAGATGCTCCTTGTTTGCCGTTATCTCAGACAATGAGCTCCCGCGGGATTTGGCATTTTCCAGGTTTAGGAGCATTAATATGTAGGCGAAGAGCAAGCGAAGAGCTTTTGACCACTTGAGTTTGTGGACATTTGACAACTAGAAATTATTTTTAGTGATTATTAAATAGAGGACCTGCCAAAAGACATTATATCCACGTCGCACGTTAATTTTATATTTGGCAAGCATTTTAAATTATCGATTAAAGTAAAAAAAGTGCGTTGACTTTTGATGACGTCACAATTCAGTAATCATACTTTTGTATGATTACTATAAGAAAGCGCGCGTTTTGATGTTTAAAAAAAGTACTTTATTTGACTAATTGTCAAATAGTAAATACCCAATTCTATGCAGAACAATAATAAAAAATGCCTTGTATTTGTTAGATTTTGTTTGCATAGATTTAAATCTATGTTTGTTTGGTATTTGAAATGGATTGGATTAATTATTTATCTGTTGTTAAATCATACTTACTAATATTATAAATGCGAAAGTGTGTTTGTTTGTTGGTTTATTGGTTTTTTGGTTTGTCCTTCAATCACGCAGCAACGGAGCAACGAATCGACGTGATTTTTGGCATGGGTATAGTTGAGGACTCGGAGAGTGACATAGGCTACTTTTTATTCCGGAAAATTAGAGAGTTCCAGCGGGAATCAAAAAAACTTAAACCACGCGGACAAAGTCGCGGGCATCAGCTATAGTATTGTAATATAAAAAGGGCTGGCATTCAGTCACTCGCTGACTCATCAATGTCCCAAACACTAGGGCCTAAAATTTAGCTTACCCTTCATAATGTAGGAAAGGGGTTTCTAAATTTCCACGTCAGATGTGTACCACGGGCGACCGCTAGTTAAAAATATTTTTACTAAAAATATTTATGTCTATTGTCTAAAAATATTTTTAGACAAAGAGTTCTTACAATACGGCTCTTTTTTTATTGCGTGATAGGCTTGCTTTTATTGTTCTGTACTGCTGAAAATGATCTGAAAATACGAGTATTGGTTTGTTATATGAATTAGACTAACTAACTAGAGGAACTAGACTAGATGATGCGCGCGACTTCGTCCGCGTGGATTAAGTTTTTTGATTCCCGCGGGAACTCTCTGATTTTTCGGGAGTAAAAGTAGCCTATGTACTTCCCCGGGAAACAACCTATCTCTGTACCAAATTTCATCAAAATCGGTTGAACAGATGGCACGCGATGGCGTAGCAGATAGACAGACACACTTTCGAATTATAGTATAGTATTGATATTTGTGGGCTGAGCCATTATGCTAAAATCGCTAAAACGTCGCGGTTTTTGGAAGACTTTGAAAAGAAATAAAAATTAACTCGCTCTTATTAATTACTAGCTGACCCGGCGAACTTCGTACCGCCTTAGTATGCAAAATTAAATGTATATTTTTCAATATTTCTGAGAGATTTTCTTAATATTTTTTTCCGTAAGAACCTTCTCCTAATAATAACAAATACAACAAAAAAAGAATTAGTGAAATCGGTCCAGCCATTCACGCGTGATGCCGTGACCAAGGAAAACGGGTTTCATTTTTATATATATATAGATAGATAGATATAGATAGATAGATAGATAGATAGATGTTTTATGATTACAAATATAGGTACTTATGATCACTACATTTAGTATCCAGCTCTTGAACTAAACATTAATCTTTAATTCCGTAATAGTCTCTTATATAAAACAGTCAGATTATCGAATTTCCAAATCGTTTCAGTCGTTATTTATTTCTTTAAAATTGTTAACGCAAAGCATATTTGAATCTTTTCATAATGAAATTGAAACAAAATACTTAGGTAGGTACCTACTTATAACCGATTATCATGCTTCTGTAGATTTCTATAAAATTATTTCATAAATTATTGGCAACCATTTGCAAAATAATTGCTCGGTTAAGGATCTTCAATTTCAAAGAATCAAATTGGAAAGCCCTATTACCAACATAAAGAAGATTGAGTTTGAATTAGTATTCATTACAAGAGTATTTATTTTTCCACGTAATGAATATTCAATTTAAATTAGTGCCTATTCAAATGAGTGTATTTATAGAAGCATCAAGCAATATTACAATTACCTAGTTTTCGATTCGGTTGTCGCGTTAGCAAGCAAATTGGAATTAAATTGAATCAGCGCGCGTACAGACAGGCCAACTTAATAGGCATGTGGGTACAGTTCCCATTTCCCTTTGGTAAAGTATTTATTTGAGAAAAGGAGAGATATAAATCTGCAAAGTGGAAATCAAAGGACTGGAGGGGAGTGCAGAAAGAAGAGGTATTTTTTCATTCCAATAAAAGTTGGCCCTTGACTGCGACTCACCTGATGGTAAGTGATGATGCAGTCTAAGATGGTAGCGGGCTAACCTGTTAGGAGTATGGCTAACCTGTTAGGAGGAGGGTATATTAAACCCATACCCCTAGTCGGTTTCTACACGGCATCGTACCGGAACGCTAAATCGCTTGGCTTGCTCGTATCATATCTATTGAGTATTTGACTTTTTTCCAAACGTCAAAAAGTGCGGTTAGTTTGGGATGTTGTATGAAATACTGAATGTCATCAAAATTTGCAATATTTTTTTTCAACATTTTTTTACTTCAATCGATAGTGTAAAGATAGTTTTCAAACATTAAACAAACGGGACGTGGATATTTTGAGGGACTTTTGGGAGATAGGTACTCGATTTAAAAATCACTAAAAAATAATTAATTTGAATAGTTGTCGAATACCCAATTGACTCTCGCGACCCGCGTTGACAGCTATAACCTAAACCCTACTCATTCCGAAAGGAGACCCTCTCTTAATGTGGGCTGAAATGAAAATGTACCATCCTGCATTCTTTCAGCAGACTGCATTGTTGTGGAGATATTTCGTTGGAGCAGGCCGGGTTCAGTTCAATGTTCATGTTATCTTACAGTGCCTTTAGTTCTGCTCTAAGTTTGGCAATAAATTCCAGTCGCAGCTCTGTTGGGTTGTCAGATGTGAAACGATGGCTCGGGACTGTATTGGAGAAATTTTATAAAACTCATTTCAAACAGAGGAGGTTCTCAATTCATCCCGTATTATGCGTTCATCTCGTCGATTCTAACGCATAAATCAAATCAAATCAAATCAAATATTTTTTATTCAAATAAACTTTTACAAGTACTTTTGAATCGTCAAGTGAATCTACCACTGGTTCGGAATGCCATTCCTACCGAGAAGAACCAGCAAGAAACTCGGTGGTTGCTCTTTTTAAATAATTCATTTACAATTACTATATCAATGTGTACATAAGTAACCGCTGTCCCCAGCATTGCTGGAGCGATCAAATCCATGCTCCTCTATCATTTACATAATCTTCAACAGTATAATAAGCTTTTTTCAGGAGCATACTTTTAATGGATTTCTTAAATTTGTTTATTCAATTCATGTCAAAGACGGGCAGACAGAAAGTAACCCCATTCCCGCCGGGAATATATCATATTTTTATATTGGGTGAACAAAGATAAGAAAGAAAAAGATGAATGAGCTCTGAAAAAAGTCCTAGCCACCTCTTAGTTTAAGAGATCATTTGGATACGGAAATATATATTTAAAAGGAGAAACTAATTGAAAAGGCAACACACCGCTAGGCCTTTTCTTTCTTTCCGAGTCTCAAGATTTCGCATTTTCACGTAGAAATGATTTTCATTAATTTCAGTAGTGAAGTTTTCCTGTGCCATATAGTAAGTATCCAAATATAAATTGAGAGCCTCAAAGAGAACAAATCTGAGGTTTTTTTATCCACTACAAGCTAGCCCTTAACTGCGACTCACCTGATGGTAAGTGATGATGCAGTCTAAGATGGTAGCGGGCTAACCTGTTAGGGGCATGGCAGTTATATTAAACCCATACCCCTTCGGTATCTACACGGCATCATACCGGAACGCTAAATCGCTTGGCGGCACGTCTTTGCCGGTAGGGTGGTAAGTTGGTAACTAGCCACGGCCGAAGCCTCCCATCAGGCCAGACCAGGGAAAATTCAGAAATTATAAATTCCCAAATTGACCCTGCCGGGGATCTAACCCAGCACCTCCGCACGTTAAGGCAACAGCGCTACATACTGCGCCACGGAGGTCGTCAAGTTGGCAAAATTATGAATTGAAATTTTTTAAAGTGTAATTGGCGTGAAAGTTTCAAAGCGTAGATATTCGAGCATACGGCCTCCAGTTGCATGACATGGGAGGATCGGGACAAAACTATTTCATTTTGCATGTCGTTTCGATTTCGCAAGTCTTTGGAGTTGCTTATACCGAAAGCTGTACGTTATACGCTTTATTGGAACTGCTTTGACGGAGTTTCGACGATTTATTGGAGTAGTTTGTATACTTTTTAGACTATTGGTATGGATAGGTGTATTGAAATGGGCCATGAAAATCAATGCGTTCTTACGTAAAACACTGCAAATAATTGTATAGTACAATTGTTTGGCTAGTTTTACTTTTCATCAGGAAATGGATGCTGAACTTTAGTTGTGTTAATTAAAGGTCAATGCGCATAAATGTATGGGACTAAAATCATTCATAACTCCGAACGGACAAGAAATTCAAAACGCCGCCATAGTAAATATTGTTCTGATAAGAAATACCTATCCAACGATATATTATACTTATTTTATTGCTATTGTGGGAATGTACCAATACGCGCATTGACCTTTGTTTTGCTGTAGTAGCTAACCATTGAGCACGCATCACACCGGCAAAAGGCAAATTCTATACCTAAACCCAAACAGTTTTATCTGTGAATTTAAGCTTTGCTTCCTTTCATAGTTCGTATCGGAAAATGTAATGTCCTTCCAGCTACCGATTCCCCTACAGTTAAAGTTTAAATTTCTAATCAAGGATGTAAAGTCGTCAATACGTCATTTAGTCAAACGCGTTGCGTCTGGCTGGAAATACTACGCCAGCTAATTGCTGTCAAGCGCTTGTGGATAAAATAAGCATCATTTTGTCAATAACTAATAAATGTTGGTGCATACTTGTGTTTAATAGTATAAGAAACATTTTAAAGCATTGCGTTTCCGATCAGCCCGTGATCTCACTAGGAGTCATGCCTGAAAACCAGCGCTATAGTCGTCTGGCTGCAGCATCAAGCTGAGGCAGCCCCTCGTTCAGTCAATTAGTTCAGTATTTAAGGAGTGGTTGCGCCTGGGTCCCGGAACCAAGGTTGACTTAAATCTTGTTTGCTTGGTTTCCTTGTGAGCTGTGGTATTCCATTCTTTGTTTAAATCCGTGTAATGGTATTTTTGGCTGAATAAAGATTTTTTTTTATCCCTGAAGAGACTAACCTAGAACTTTCTAGATATGAAGTAAATTGGTAACATTAGCGGTCTTTGCCCTTCCTTTGACAGCAAATTCAGCCCTTTAAACAGTGAAAGGAGTAATAACATGACAGCATATTATCCTCACTCAAATATTTGGGCAGTATCCGGCGAGATATCTTATTACTAGAACAGCAAATTTCCGCTAAGTGCAGTCAACCTGACTGGTATTTTTTATTATCCCGTGTTCTGGTCATGACAACAAAATGAGGAGAAAACTCAAAGTAGCGCTGTTTCCGCGCTTCGATTCGGCGTTCAGCATCAGTCAATACAGTTAAAAAGTTAGTCTAAATATTATATAATGGGAAACGGTGACCGACTGACTGAATGATCTATCAACGCACAGCTCAAACATTAAACCATCGGGCTGAAACACGCAGATAACTCTTATGCAATGCAAGTGGCTTTTTTCAGGTGGTCTTAACCTCAACCACCAGGTTTATTAGTTGATTGATAGATTTGCTATAGATCGCAGTCAAGGGCTAGCTTATGGTGGATAAAAAGTCAAAGAAAGTTTATTCAATTTAGGTAGGTACACTACACTTATTGACTTATTTATAACATATAATGGTGATAATCATTAAACTAAAGCAAAAAAAAGTTTTTTCGTATTAAATAACTGTGGAGGCGTTTTTTTAACGCTGATCTATGCCGCTGTCTTTAGATTTGCTGCTCTATTAATTATTAGTCTACCTCAATGGTCTGCAAATTTTTGCGCCCCTCGGCACTAAGCGGTTTGCTAAGGTCGGCGTCGGCTTGTAAAACGCTTAGTCAAATAAAAGAGGTTGAGTTCGGTAGGTACTGGTGTATCCCATTTTGTTTGAATATTATCAATATAAATCCCATTATAAATATTACTCAATATGGGACCTTTTTTTTTGCATGACGTCTTCCAGCCTGGAACCCATAGCAACTCAAAAGTAACTTCTACATTTGTCCTTGGATTAGCTGTTACCAGCTGCTTCGTTTGCGTGGCTCAAAAAAAGAATAACTGATATTTGTTTAAATATTTTTTACCTTCTTCAGGTCTCGAGCTTAACCTATTACCTATATTCATCCAAAAATAATAAGTGGTTTCCGAGCGCGTGCGTTTTAGAGCGAATCTTAGTACCTACTCTGAGTTTTACTAGATTCAAGATTCAAAGAAAGCTTCGATTTTTCGATTTCTTCGATTCAAGATTCAATTGCAAAGAAGAACGGCGAAATTGGACTCAGCTAATTTAAAAACCGTTTTTGTTAGTTTTAGTATTAGTAGTAGTTATTAGTTTTTAGGTTTAGTATAAAAAGTATGAGTAGTGTAGCGGTCTTCGCAGTCCGCACATAATCCAATAGATGGCATTACTAGTAGCGCACGATGAACACGAAGAGCCTATATATAACTCACGCTAACGAAGCGTTCTCTGAATTACGCCTATATACGACCTCCAAACGATGAACGGTCGGACCGGTGGTCCCCGAGCACAACACCCGCTCGGTGGATGATCATCCTTTGTTACGGTCGAGCCATATCACCTGCTCCCGTACAAGAAGTTTCATGCGTGTACGTAAGCCTCATGCCTGGGTCCGAAACTATATGGGAGCTCGCCATCCTCCTTTGGGTTTTCATTAGGTCTTAATGTAATATAGCTGTGTACATCAAGACATGGTATATAATGTAATTTTTAATTTATCACCTAGATACCAGATTATAGTATAGCTATTTATGCAACTGTATCGTAATGAGGGTCAGTTTAATTCGAGTGCTGTTTTTTGATACGAGGCTTGCCGAGTATCAAAATAGGATAGTACGAGAATTAAAATGACTAATTACGTACAGTTGCATACAAGATTTTATCGACGACAAGGACGTCTTTATAATTTTTGACTTTGTAAATTAATAAAAAAGTCAAATCAATACAAATTTCACAAGTTGCAAAAGTAATCCGTTTACCGCGTAATTTTTCTAATTTTTTTTTAATTTTGGCAGTAAGAGTGGCAGTACCAACCATAGAGTGGGTTCGGTACATAGAGTAAAGAGTAGGTGGAGATGAAATATATAATATGTATGTACATATTCAATGACGGGTGCCACCATCCGCCATGATGTAGGTATGGCTCCTCTACATACTAAGAACTCTGTGGTTGGGAAAGTGCCAGAACCCAGAGCCGCTAAGCTATAGGTATCCTATTTATGAAGATAACCATATCGATACAGTTACGACTCATAACGATACAGCTCCCATACAACGAACTGTATCGTTATGAGAAGCAAACACGAAAGAGGGTTCAATTCGATTTAGTTGTCAAATTCGAAATTGGAACTTTTCGATGCTGGAGTAGATAAATAATATTAATATTTTCAAAATACTGAAAACTCTTGCGCGCGTAATCCCGCCAATTCATCACAAAAGTAGGTCAAGACTATTGTAGTCTGGAATCCCGGAAATAATGACGGAATTTCGGTTGCAAGCTACATTTAATTTTGCTATAGAACTGCCGTTCCTCACTGCTTCTGTTAGTAGCGTCAAGCGTGAAAGTGAGAAACAATCATACTAATATTATAAATGCGAAAGTGTGTTTGTTTGTTGGTTTGTTGGTTTGTTGGTGTGTCCTTCAATCACGCCGCAACGGAGCAACGGATCGACGTGATTTTTGGCATGGGTATAGTTGAGGCCTGGAGAGTGACATAGGCTACTTTTTATCCCGGAAAATTAAGGAGTTCCCGCGGGAATCAAAAAAATTCAACCACGCGGACGAAGTCGCGGGCTTCAGCTAGTATTTAACAAAGTTATTTATGTAATATTATAAGTCTCTCTCGTAAGAGTTACAGGTGTGGCCAAGGGCGCGACAATACAGATCTATACGCGCTTCAAAAAATTCTTTCCAAAAAACCGACGAAGAAAAAACTCGAAGTCGGGCGAGTATAACAAAGATAGGCAAAGTTGCCGCGTCCGGCTCGCCCAACTTAAACATAGTGTGTAGAAATCAAAATTATTTTTTACTTTACAGTGACTTAGGAAACTTAGTCAGTTTTTTGGAAATAATTTTTACTGTACTCTAAATCCCCACGGCTGAGAAGTGCAGTACCCTACAGCATCAGAGTTGAGGAGTTGGGATTTGGGTTTAAGTATGAAGTCGTTGCTTGACACCTACAATACCATAAAAAAATCCTAAATTGCTATTTTTAAGGAGTTCTGTACCCTGCAGCATCAGGGTTGAGGAGTTGGGACTCAGAGTTGAATCGTATACACGTGACTTGATACCCACTATATGAATTCACCATCAAAATTTCCTAACTCCCTAGTTTTAAGGATTTCATGACCTGCAGCATCAGGATTGAGGATCACCTCGGGAGCTTCCTCTAAACACTGAAAAAAAAATTTTTCAAATTGGTTTAGAAACCAATATGCGGTAACATAAAAAAAAAAAGAATAAGCGCCGTGAGAACCTCCTCCTTTTTTGGAAGTCAGTTAAAAACAATCTTACATGCGCCGAAAAAACGCGAATCTGACACCGCCCTTAGGTACCTATGGGTTGGTGGTATATGGCACGTGAAATATTTGTTACGAAGTAACTTCGTGCCTATATTTAAAGCAGTCTCTCCCTATTGTTTCAACACTATTCCACAATAATTAACACACCAAAGTAATTACATTCAGCGGAGCTAGACGAAGTTTACTTAGACTTGTATCACAGACTCTTTATTGTACCTAGTGAATAATGAAATGAAATGAAATAAAATGTGGCAACTTGTGCCACTTATGATAAGTCAAGACTCTACCACCGGTACGGAAAACTGATTCTACTGAGAAGAGCCGGCAAGAAACTAAACAGTTAAGTAACTGTTTAACGAATTAGTAGTTATTTTTCTAATCTAGCAACAAAGCGTGGGACACAATCTATTTTGTATTGCCCCACGTCCCAGTCCGTGTTGGTCGTTCCGACGCATCAGGTGTGAGTTATGCATGTTATACTGGAAGTGGCGTCTTATAGGACAATTTACGAGATCCGGATTTACCCCAAACAACATTTTGAACAAAAACACTAATCTGACATCACCCTTAGGTTCCTATGGGTTGGTGGTATATGGCACGTGAAAATATATTTGTTACGAAGTAACTTCGTTCCTATATTTAAAGCAGTCTCTCCCTATTGTTTCAACACCATTCCACAATAATTAACACACCAAAGTAATTACATTCAGCGAAGCGGGTAGACGAAGTTTATTAGACTTGTATCCAGTATCACAAACTCTATGTACTGTACCTAGTGAATAATGAAATGAAATGAAATGTGGCAACTTGTGCCACTTATGATTTAAAGACTGTAGTATTGGTTCGGAAAACTGATTCTACTGCGAAGAGCTGGCAAGTTACTCAGCAGTTGCTCTTTTCATAAAAAGAAAAATGTTACAATTTGTAACAATGTTTGCATTGTAACAATTATTACATTGACTTGTGAGGTAATGAAGAAGCCGGTTGCATCCACGCAACTTTGTCACTAAGAAAATCGTCAATCTAAACTAATATTATAAAGAGGAAAGATTTGTTTGTTTGTTTGTAATGGATAAACTCAAAACTACTGAACCGATTTTAAAAATTCTTTCACAAATAGAAAGCTACATTATCAGCGAGTAACATAGGATATATTTTATTTTCTAAAAATTAGAGATCCTTACGAAAATTGCAATAATGTGAACTAAGTCGGAAAAAATCGTCCTTCTGAGAGCGAGGCCCCGGGTGGTTTGCCCTGCTTGCCACCCCCTAAGGCCGCCACTGGACATAGGGGTGGAAACCACCATCATCTAAAGAAGATTTATTCCATAAGGTAGGCAATATAAATAAACATGCGAAGAGCCCTAGATCGATGGGAGGGAGGAATTACCATAGGAGGCGTTAAAATCAGCAACCTGAGATACGCGGATGACACCACACTCTTTGCGGCATCAGAAAAGGAACTAGCCCAACTTTTTCGCAGACTAGAACTGGAGAGCGGACTGGCTGGACTTAGTATTAACAAGTCAAAGACAAAGGTAATGCTAATCGATAGAACTGGTCAACTCGCTAGAACTGGCGAACTGTCCGATCTGGAGTTTGTGCACGAGTTTGTGTACCTCGGATCTCTGCTCTCTGAAAATGGAGGAAGCGAACATGATATCAGAAGACGAATCCAGATAGCCAAAGGTGCCATGAGCAAATTAATTCGGATTTGGCAAAACCGGAGGATATCAAACACGACGAAAAAGAGACTCGTGCAGACCTTAGTCTTCTCAATCTTCCTCTATGGCTCTGAGGCTTGGACGATCCGAGTGTCAGAGAGGAAGAAGATTGACGCATTTGAGATGTGGTGTTGGCGAAGGATGCTCCGCATACCGTGGACCGCTAAAAGAACAAATGTCTCTATCTTGAAGCAACTTCGAATTAGCACAAGACTGTCGACCATTTGTTACCAAAAGATTCTGGGTTACTTTGGTCACATTGCCCGCCGCCAACCTAGTAATCTGGATAAGCTTATAGTCGTAGGAAAGGTGGAGGGCAAAAGACCGCGCGGCCGATCACCTAGCCGCTGGTCTGACCAGATCAAGTCGCTCACAGGCCTCCCGCTTACTACTGCAATGCGGAAAGCCGAGGACAGGACGGAGTGGAGGGCTATCGTGTCGAGCGTCACGAGGTCACTTCAATGCGGACACGACCTTCAGCAATGAAGAAGACGACCAAGAAGATAAATAAATATATAATAAATTTTGTGACTAGTAAGTAGGTATTTAAACTGCCTCGTTTGTCTAGTGGTTCACATACGTTCGACTGCAGCCGACGAGGTCCCGGGTTCGAGTCCCGTTTTCGGTCGGGCCATAATTAAGTGTTGGGTTATTTGACTAGAAATTCTCAGTACTAGCCCGGAGTTAGGAAGTAGGTGGTGTTTCCCCCCGTGGCTCGGAGAGCACGTTTAGCCGTTGATCCGGGCTATTATCACTAACATAATAGTATTCAAAGCCCGCCAACCCGCATTGGAGCAGCATGGTGGGTCTAAGCTCTAATTCTCTCTCTTCTTTGGGAGTGGAGGCCTGTGCCCAGCAGTGGGACGTGTTAATGGGCTGTAGTGGTAAGAATAACGATATTTTGTCGCAATATTTATTTAGCGTCTGCGTTGCCTTATATAGAAACAGGTGTGAAATACAACAACGAAATGTGTGGGATTTGTTTGAACAAAGTTAATTAGCATTGCATTCACGTAAGTAGGTTAAACTTTGTATGCCTCGTTTAAAACAGGCGAGTACTCGAACAGAAAACAGTGACGATATCATCAATTCAATTCAATTCAATTTATTTCAAACATGTAGGACATACAGGTGTCTCTTATGCTACGTCATGTTTTGACTCTACCACCGGTTCGGAAAGCAGATTCTGCCAAGAAGAGCCGGCAAGAAACTCAGCAGTTGCTCTTTTTTTTTTACAATATTATTTTTCTATTACAATACATAAATAAGTATGTAAGTTAAATAAAATACAATAGTGTAAGTTATTATACTATCCTGTGGGGAGCAGGACCCAAAGTCGGTTTCTTCCATACAACTTTGTCATTAAGAAATTCGTCAATTGTATAATAGCCCCGACTCAACAAGTGTTCTTTTACGGTTTTTTTGAATTTGTGCAATGGCAAATCCAACAGTTCTTTTGGAACCATATTATAAAAGGTAATACTCGACCCCACAAAGGATTTCTGCACCTTGCGTAGACGACATCGCGGCATTACTAGTTTATGCCGGTTTCTAGTAAGTCGATTTTGTGTATCCCCTCTTTGTCTATAGAGATGAATATTTTGTTTCACAAACATTATATTATCGTATATGTACTGCGATGCAACCGTAAGGATGCCAATTTCTTTAAATTTTTCACGAAGGGACTCGCGTGATCTGAGTTTATATATTGATCGAATCGCCCTCTTTTGCAAAACAAAAATTCATCATCATACCTAATAAATGACGAAGTAATAATGTCGCATATTATTTGTTTATTACAAGCTAATACCTGTGTTTTTGTATGGAGTTTCTTCCTCAATGCACCCATAGGTTACTCAAGGAGTAAACTCAGTAAACCCAATTTATTTATAAGATGTAGGATATACAGATATTACGTCATATTTTGACTCTACTCTCGATTAGGAAAGAAAATTCTGCTAAGAAGAGCCTGTAAGAAACTCAGCAGTTGCTCTTTTTTAAAATCTTTTTTTAGGCTGTGGTGCGTTCTCTATCAGTCAATCAGTCACAGTACTGTTTTTACATAATTATTGTATAGAAGATGATAGTATAAGTCTCTTAGTATACAACTCATTTCAACGTAAGAGAATAATATACAATTACTTATTTTATTAACCACTCATTTATTAACCATTTTTTATGTTTTGTTGATTACTCTAATTTTCTTTCAAACTTTCGCTAGTCAACTGTTGGCCTAAACTCAATTATGGTCACAATAAAACTAAATGTGAAAAAAGTTTAACTTGAAATGTCCGAGTATGCCAAGGCCAAGTAATTGCTCTACTTCTATTACTACTATTGCCAATGTAAAGAAAGCATAAAACGTGAAGTACACAAGCGTTTGTTACAAAGCACAAAACCGCTGTAAGGCAAACTGAGGCATTTAAAATGGAATACATAACCCAACACGACATAATTACATAACGATACTCCACAGCAATATGCAAAGCTATAAAAAAAATACAAGGCAAGAATGAATAGGCATCTTCTAGGCAAGTGCGTTCCAACCTAGACCTCATCATTGATTTGCACTAATAGGCCTATTGCACTGCACTTTTCACGGGGACCCTTTCCCTGAATCAGTGTAATGTAATAACATTTAGAGAGAAAGGGTTCCTAATTTGGTCCTTATTGCTTTGTAATAAGCGACGCCAAATCTAGCGGCCACGCCCACCCTTACCTCGGGGCCCTGTGAAGAGTGCAGTGTATAATAGGCCTATAAGCAAGTGTCAAAGTGGTGTCGCAAGTAAGTGTCGTCAAAAGCAAGCCTATTTCGCAAAAAAAAAATTCTAATCTTCTGTGAAAGTAAGGTTAGTGTAATGTAATAAAATTTAGAGAGAAAGGGTTCCTAATTTGGTCCTTATTGCTTTGTAATAAGCGACGCCAAATCTAGCGGCCACGCCCACCCTTACCTCGGGGCCCTGTGTAGAGTGCAGTGTATAATAGGCCTATAAGCAAGTGTCAAAGTGGTGTCGCAAGTAAGCGTCGTCAAGCGCAAGCCTATTTCGCAAAAAAAAAATTCTAATCTTTTGTGAAAGTAAGGATAATAGAAATAAATAAATTAGAATATATAGAATGAGGATTTTTTTAACCTAAACATTTGCTGCAGATGTAAATAAAGTGTTTTTTCAAACAAAAATCCTAATGTTATATTAAAGTACGCGTAAATTTCACATACGTGAAAATGAAACGAGGTTAGAAAAAAGCTTTTTATATTACGGTGCACGGAGCAAAGATGTTAGCCGTCGCCGCAAGAAACAAAATAATATCCCATTATAAGTGCGGTGTGGAAATTGTTCTTTTATAAACGAGGTGTGCCGGGAAATGAGTTTATTTTTATCCGACAACGGAGAGTGATTATTCTTTCCGTTTTCAAAATAAAGTTATTTTTAGGGTTCCGTACCAAAATGGTAAAATGGAACCCTTATGGTGCGACTTTCTCCGTCTGTCTGTCTGTCTGTCTGTCCGTCCGTCACACTCGATTATTTCAGTAACTACCGAAGCTATCGACATGAAATTTGGAATAGTTGTGTATATTAGTGGCCCAAAGACACTGTAATTTAAAAAAAATGGAAATTATTTTTGTTCTTATTTAAAAAGGGAGGAAAATCGGAGGGTTGAAATTTAAAAGTGAGATAACTGTACTGTGTGGGGTATCATATGAAAGGGTTTACTTTGTACATTCTAAAACAGATTTTTAATTATTTTTAGTCATGATAGTTTTTGATTTATCGGGGAAAAAGTCTAAAAAATACCGTTCCCCCCCCTTATCTCCGGAGTTTACCAATCAAAAAATCTGAAATAATTATGGTCAATAGGAATTTATGTATATTTTACAGGAAAACTATAGCCAATGCTCTAACAAGCATAGTTTTTTTTTATATTAACAGTAAACCTCTACAAACAAAGTTAGTTTTGCGGTTCATTTACAAAGGTAATTATTACCGTTTTACATCTTTGGTCGTTACAGTTTTCAGTACGGAACCCTCGGTGCGCGAGTCCGACTCGCACTTGGCCGGTATTTTTTTGTTTGTGTTAAATTTAATGGGGCAACGGTATTAGTACACTAACGGTTCAACGGTTGTCATGTCACTATTCATGACATCCTTATAAATATTATAAATACGCAGACGTGTGTTTGTCTGTCTGCTACGCTTTAATGGCTTATCTGTTAAACTGATTTTGACGGAATTTCGTACTTCTTATTCCGGAAAATCAAGACAAAAATCAAACACATTCCCACAGGAATCCACGGGGTCCTACGGGATTTTCCAAAAACCTTAAATAATGAAATAATTAGCGTAGGTTAACGTTTTTTTTTTATTTTTTGATTCCCGCGGGAACTCATTAATTTTTCAGGTTATCTCCATTCTAACAGCCAAATCGGTTTAGTCATTCTAACGTGAAGGAGTAACAAGCCAAATATTCAAACTTTTGAAATGTGGAGTTGTCATCTTCTTCATAATATTATGAAGATTAAAAAAACTAACTCAAGTAATTAAAATATCGGTTTAAGCTCCGCAAACAGTCCAAGCGGCTTATTGCTTTTGAATAAACAAGGTGCAATCTCAAGGGATGTGTGTAGGGTAAAATATGATTTAAACCCACTTTGAAGGAAGTTGCAGCCGCTTGAGAGAGCTAGGTAGGTATTTATCCTCGAAGCTTCACAGGCACTATTTCAGTTCCGTACTAAGTAGTAAGAAGTGCTGTTATGCGATTAAAGGTCACTTAAAACGATGATTATGGCTAATTAGTTTGTAGATACGACCTTTCTAAAATAAACTAAAACGAAAGCTCTAACCTCCCCGACTGACCTTAAATTGTCACCACACGTCTAAATTGATATGGGGAAATTCTCCCTATTCGGAAGATTTAGTCCTGTTAATTTAGTTTATAAGTCCCAAAAACTTAGCTGGCCAAAATTAGTACTAATTTTTATGACTGTTTAGATTTTGTTAATATTTTATTTTTAATATTTAAACAGCGACGAGTTAGATAAGTCTGTGAGATTAATTTGTTCACTTACCTACAGTAGAATAGGTAAAGGTATGAATATATATTTATATTATTCTTATTTATATTAAAGGAGAAAACTGGCTATAAATATTCATTCAACATTAAGCAATTACGATTCCGTCCTAACAACACATTAATTAATGTAACTTTAAGTTGTCTTTTCGGTTAGTACGTGAGGGTGATACGGCATAGAAGCGAGTTTTCCTTTGAATAAATATCACGGAAACCGAGCCGCTTGAAGTTGTTATTATTTTAACGTGATTTTAGAAATCCTTTGTATTCTGAATAATACCCTTGTAGTATATTTATTTTATACATATAGTTACTCTTTAAATTAGCCATTAAATAAATTTAAAGACTGTGTCAAATAGCATTTGTTAAGTCGAGGTTATTATACTATCGACGATTTTATTAACGACAAAGTTGCACGGAAGCAACCGGCCTCGCATCCAGTGACCCACAATTCAGTGTAATACTTGTAACGTTGCGAATGTATTGTATTGCTTAAATATTGGTAACCTCTTTCTTTTTTGAGAAAAGAGCAACTGCTGAGTTTCTTGCCGGCTCTTCTCAGTAGAATGAGCTTTCCGAACCGGTGGTAGAGTCTTTACGTATCTTAAGTGACACAATTTGTCCTATATGTGAAATGCATAAATCATTTATCATTTAAATAGCCAATCCACCACAGACTTCACACATCTATAGAGAACATTGTGAAGAACTCTCGAGTCTCGAGCATGCAGGTTTCCTTTTTGAGGCAAGTGATAAAATTAATTTCTTAAAACATAGCTCCGAAAAGTTTGAGGTGCGTGCGGGTTCGAACCCGCGACCCAAATTATAGGAAGTCATGTCAATCTAAACCATTACACGTCTTCCCTGGCACTGCCTTCAGCTCTGTTGGCTTAACTTGAGAGATACCGGGTTCGAGCCCCGGCAGTGTCAATTTGGGAAATTATTATTTCTGAAAATTCTCCGGAATGGCCTGGAGGCTTCGGCCGTAGATAGTTACCACCCTACCGGCAAAAACGTGCCGCCAAGCGATTTAGAGTTCCGGTACGATGCCGTGTAGAAACCGAGCATGGTTATGGGTGTAGCATAACTGCCATACCCCCTAGTTTAGCCCGTTACCATCTTAGACCGCATCATCACTTACCATTAAGTGAGATCGCAGTCAAGGTTGTAAAATAAACTCGTCTAATAATAAATAAAAGTAGGTACGTAACCGACCGACCAAAATAATGTGTCAGAGAAATTCGAAGAAAGTTTGCAAATAATACCTGCAGGTATACAATTCCTGAAAAATAAATACTTTTATCAAACAGAAAAGAAATATTTACGAGGTGGGTCTTATCACTAAATAACATTGTCTTCTAGACAACCTTGCGAAATAGATACGGAGCTGTTGGATTTTTTTTATTACGTGATAGGCTTGCGCTTGACGACAATCACGCTTAGTGCAAAGCAATGATGGGGTCTAGGTTGGAAGGAACGCGCTTGCCTAGACGATTAATCAATGAATGAATGAAATATTCTTTACTAGCTGATGCCCGCGACTTTGTCCGCATGGGGTTTTTGGGTTATTGCGGGAACTCTTGAATTTATGGGATAAAAAGTAGCCTATGTATTATACCAGGCTATTATCTATCACTGTGTATTTCTGCTCTAGATACGTTCAGCCGTTCTGGTGTGATTTTATTACTCAAATAAACATCCATAGGTTTTTTGGTTCCCGCGAGAACTCATTGATTTTCCGGAATGAAAATTAGCCTATGTGTTATTGCAGACTATCGGGCGTGATTGAGTAACAAACATCGATCGATCCACCCTAACTTTCGCATTTATAATATTAGTATTTTTTATAGTATATAGATGATTGGCTCTGATTAAAATTAAAGACTTTCCGCGGGAACGAAAAGCATTGAGGTATAATGTTTTAACGTACTAGAGCAGTCATCCCAAAGCAAGCATATTACTTCAGTGACCAAAAGCCCTCAATCCACGAGGTCGAAGTAGTAAAGTACTAAAGTTACCACCAACTCTCAATCTAGTAAGTAGGTTCCACTCATTCTCAGCCACGGCCCACCGCGATACAACGGAAAAACCGATATGAATTGTACAGGCAGCTAACTTGATAAGATTCTTCTGAAGGTTTATTCATAAGACACAAAATGCGAGACTGTTATTTTTAAGAACATCTTCAACTGTTAATTTTTTACCGAATAAAGTTATTTAATTTGATTCTTTATTTCCCACTAGATTATGCCCGCGACTTCGTCCGCGTGGATTAATATTTTTTGATTCCCGCGGGAACTCTTGGCCTATGCCCTTCCCGGGATACAACTTACCCCTGTACCAATTTTTTTTTTAATTTATTTATTTCATATTGCTCAAACAAATACAAAAATTATGTATCTCGCCAAACTACACACGCAGTCTGTTGGCGAGTTCGCGCTCAACTTATATTATGCCGTGCACTTATCATTAACACACAACATCAATATACCTAGTTATAATATAAATAAAATTAAGAAACTTACGCTAAATATTTATTTATTTATTTATCTATAGTATGTTATTGTTAGTCAGTGATGGAGTCGTTAATAAAAACTTCCTTTAGTTTTTTCTTACCTACTCTTAACCACTCTATGCTATTAAATATCTTAGGTACTAAGTAACGATGTAATCTCTTACCATAATAATTATTTACTCTATTTACTCTAAATCGACCTTGTCTAACTTTTCTGACATGCTCTTTATGTGATAAAAGTTCTTTATATTTACTTGAATAATAGTGTTCTTTTGCTAACAAATAATTTAACTTAATATGTACTGGTAGTATTTTTAATTCTTTAAATAAAATTTCGTAATTTTCGTATCAAATCGGTTGAACGGATGAACCGTGAAAACGTAGCAGACAGACAGACAGACACACTTTCGCATTTATAATACTAGTATGGAAGTATGGATTACTTAACAGGTAGGTATAGTCTGAGGGTACAATAGGTAGACCGTGGATGGTAGACTAGTATAATCGCACAATTTATTTAAATTAAAATCAATAAAAATAGAAATTAGCTGGACCGATTCTGATGTTTTTTTTGTGTTTGAGTGAGTACTGGGATGGTTTTGTACAATTGGACCCGGTAGGTTCTAGGATCAGGGCAGTACAACGTCTGCCTGGTCGGCTAGTTTATCATCCATATTTTTAATACGAAAGCGTCTCTGTCTGCTGCGCTTTCCCATCTGTTCAACCGATTTTGACGAAATTTGTCACGGATAGGCTACTTTTTATCCCGAAAAATTAGAGAGTTCCTGCGGGACTAAAAAGATCTTAATTCGCGTGGCTGAATTCACGGGAATCATCTATAGTCATTTATAAAGTGAAACTAAAAATATTTTAGAATCATCGTCGTAGTCAACTGCTGGAAGTCCGCAGGTGGATAAGCGCCTCTCTGGATACGCGACAGACGGACAACCAAGTGATCCTATAAAGGTTCTCTTTTTCCTCCGTATGTACGAAATCCTAAAAATGTGATAAAGTAAAATGTTTCCCACTCTTTGCGTAATCATCATTGCTAAGGCCATGGTTCCTTTCATTAAACATTATGGTGAGGTTGTTGAGAATAATGACTCCCAGATACTTTCGCATACAACTTGAGCACAGGATACGGAATTTCGACTATTTGGTTTAATGATTACTAAGATGTTAGTGTTAAGTGATCACCGGGACTGACGACATTAGAAGATGCTCCTAAAACAAGAAACAGGGAAATTGGAGTTCACCAAATCTCTTTAAAATTAGTATTTTAGATAAGTAATTGTAATAAAGTAAGTAAACCAGTTAAATTCACCCGAGGAAAAATTACCAGTAGCTTTTTTTTTAATCCACTACAAGCTAGCCCAAACCCGTAAGGTTGATGTTAACTCCATAGAGCCAATTGTGCTGGATAACACGATCTTGCCCTTTAGTGACACTGTTAAAAGCCTCGGCTTGATTATTGACTCCTCTTTCTCTTGGGTACCGCAGGTTAACCACGTCAGCCGACGCCTCTTTGCTGCTATCGGCTCTCTAAAACGCTGGAAGAATCTCCTTCCTATCAAAACTAAGATATCTTTAGCTGAAACACTCCTTTTACCTATACTGGACTATGCCGATAGCAGTTACACGGATCTCACTGAGGAGTTACTAAACAAGCTTGAGCGCTTACAGAACATGTGTATTCGATTCATCTATGGATTGAGGAAATTTGATCATGTTAGTGCGTATCGTGCTCGTCTCAAGTGGCTTCCAATTAGGTTGCGACGAAATTTTCATGTTCTTTCTTTACTATTCTCTATCCTATATGCTCCTCATACTCCCAGCTACCTTAAAGAACGTTTCAACTTTCTCGGTGCTGTTGATCGCCATATGCAGCTGCGTTCCACTATGGATAATAAACTCAAAACTCCTCACCATCGTACAAAATTTTACAGCAAATCGTACACGGTGCATGCTGTGCAGTTATGGAATTCTCTACCCAAAAATATTAGAGACTCCAAATCCTTACCTATTTTTAAAAATAGTCTCAAAAAATATTTCCTTGACCAAGTCGTGCCATAACTAAATTATATTTCTATCGTAATTCGTTACTATGCTTATGTTATATTATTTATATAATATATGTAATTTATGTATGTATTATGTATATACTATTTATGTATGTTTATGTATAATATAATAATATATTGTTACCTATATTTATTTATTTTATTTATATGTAATGTATAAATATATAATACGTCTAGTATGTTTTATATTATCTGATAACCCACTAATAATAACGTGTATTCTATTGTGCCACACTACCCTACACATCTTGTTCTATCCTCTCACCAAGGGTTGCCTGGTAGAGATTGCTCAGTAAGCAATAAGGCCGCCTTTGCATATCTAGTTTACCTAATTATAGTTAACTTTGTATTATTCTTTCTTGTGTGCAATAAAGTATTTATCTATCTATCTATCTATCTAGCCCTTGACTGCGATCTCACCTGATGGTAAGTGATGATGTAGTCTAAGATGGTAGCGGGCTAACCTGTTAGCTAAAATGCGTGGGTAAATTCTTTAATAATACTTAGTATATTTAAAAAAATCCAATAGCCACGTGATTCTAGGTTTTTGAACCGACACACGTTCGCATTTATGCAATAATACATACATATATTATTTGTAGGTATATGGATGTATGGATTAGCATGTATACAGGTTAGTGAACTCCTGTAAGCTCGCATGTATTGAAGTACCTAACATGAAATGCGAATAGCTTTCAATATTAGCGTGCAGGTATTTTCACGAATTCTTCCCAGAGTTTTTGAACTACATTTCTCGAACGTTTGAATGCGTTTGAAAAAGTAATTGGCTTTGGGAATTAATCATTTTCCCGTGTAAATAGAAACTTAGAATTGGAAATGATGAATGCGTATACTGATAGCCATCCTAACCTTAATAGAAACTGGGTACAAATTGCATTTTTATATAAGTTACCTATAAGTCCCTAAAATAGGAGTATAATTCTAAAACAAGAGCGTCAATAGTAAGCCCCCTGTGCTTCAAACCAACGCATATATCTAGTTCTAATCGATACCTATGTTTTATCACGTATAGGCGTAGATACATACCTAGGTACTACGTACTAGGGACTGAAAAACAGATTCATAAAGGTTACAGAAATAAAAGTGTTACAGAATGAAAGTGCAACAGAATCGAAGTTGTGACCCCTTTTGAATGTGTTTTTAATTCTGTTAACCCGAAACACTTAAATTTCTGTAACAGACACGCATCTGTACCACAATTGAAAGTGTTTTAAAGTTTAACCGAAATAGCGACGTTGCCAAATTTACTGTTGACGCGTATTCAATTCAATTCAAATCATTTATTCAATATAGGTACACTGTAGGTACCTACACTTATTGTTGTTAAAAAATATTAAGAAACATGATGGTGATAATCGGTAACGGTATATTAAAACTAAAGCTACGAGGGTTCCAAACGCGCCCTGGGTCTGAGAAGAGCCCACAACAAACTCAGCCGATATTTTTTATTTTTTATTTTCACCATCTCACAAATCATCTTAACTAAGGAACAAATTATGAGGATTAAAATTAGAGCAAATTATTGCCAAGCTTCCTTGTCGTTTATGTTGTCCTTTACATGGTTATAATATTTTTCAATGAGTTTACGTTTTACATTAACTTTGAACTTATTCAGAGACATCTTCAACATGTCTTCTGGGAGCTTATTGTAGAAGCGGACACTGTTTCCAACAAATGAATTGCTGGTTTTACTAAGCCTAGAAACAGGCATTACAAGTTTATTTTTATTTCTAGTATTGACATTATGACAATCACTTTTCTTCTTGAATTTATATAATATTATGTGCTTATACACGTAAATCTTGTGTATTCCCTAAGGTGAAAGTCCCGATGGTTGCAAATGTTTTAAGAAAAACATGGCCATGTTGAGGTACCCATTTTGACGACTTCTCTGGCCCCTAATGATAAGAGATCTTGTAAACCTATCATGTAAAACCTGTGTCAATCATTAATAAGTACCTACAATTTAAATTTTAAATTGTTGTGATTGGCTGAATTTGCGGTAAGTAGGTATTATATTTATACTACACCCGCTCAGAAAGTACCTTCATTCTTTTTTAAAAACGAGGTAGAAAGTACGTCATTGCTACAAACCAAATATGCGGGAGGGAAAGATGTATGAAATTTCATTTCTAACGTGCTAAGCGGGGAGAAAAACTATATGAAAATCCATTTCTAACGCGCTGTTTTTTTTTAATTTTAAGTAAATTAGGTATATGGACATTGAGAATTTGGGTATGTCCTTATATGGATATAATATTAGAAGCAGCTTCACCATATTTGACATACAAAAGTCAAATATGGTGGATGTCGATTGTCGATATCAATATCGATTTTGATGGTCGATATCGAAATCTAGATATTGAAATAATCCTCAAAATGTACCTAGTCTAGTTTTGATAGTGAAGCTTCGAATGAAGCCACTCATATAATTATGATAGAACTTCACTTTGTAAGTTCGTTTAATCACTAATTATTATCGCTTATTTTCCTCGCAGGTGTAGTATAAAGCACTATGTATCACTCGGTAGAAAGTACGATTCCTACCTCGCGTGTATTGCGGCCCGTCGGCTACGCCTCGGGCCTCAAACTACACCCTCGGTAGTAATCGGTCACTTTCTCCCCTCGGTGAACAATGTACAATTCTTGTCATGTCTGTTCCGGCTATAGCCTGTAAGCACCTACCTGCTCTAATTGAAAGCCGAGTAAACATGGCTGTAGTGTTTGCAATCGCCCATTGTACTCTCACACGTATCTTTCTGTTGTTTTTCCGCCGCTTGATGTTTATTTTCGATTGAATATACGCCGCCCGTTCAAACGGAATGTTTTGGTGGTATAGAGTTGGACTACATGATTTGCATATTGCTCTCTTTTTCTTTTTCTTCATTTCTTTCATTTTAGTTTTGCGCTTTAGCTGCAGAAGCTCACACTATGACTATTGAATAGAATGCATATCTGCTTATTAATAAGATGATATTAGAATGACTCTTGACTAAAATCAAGAAACCGTCAGCGTTGGCATCCTTATGTGGTTGATATCCAATCTGTACGCACGAAACGTTTTTGCTCGACGTTTCTGATCCGAACCGCTAGGGTGTGGAACACCCTCCCAGCGCACGTGTTTCCTGACACGTATATCTTATGTAACTTCAAGGCAAGAGTGAATAGAAGTCTTCTAGGCAAGCGTGTTCCAACCTAAACCTCATCATTGCTATGCACTAAGCATGATTGTCGTTAAGCGCAAGCCTATCTCACAATTTAAAAAAAATATGTTTATGAAAATCAATTACGCTACGTTGGCGCTTGCCTAGAAAATGTCTATTCACTCTTGTTTTAAAATTGAAACAATTTTGTCCACTTTCGTATAGGTACTATCAACGTACAGGCACAGAAAAGGTATTGGTACGGTCCAGTAGAGCTAGTGGGCAATAAAAATTGCTGTAAAATATTGCTGACAGCTCTGAACATACAGTAATGAATGGGTTTTCCAATGGAAGCCTAATCTCGGCAATTTTTTTTTGTCTTTGGTTGCGGACTAGAAATAGTAAGTAAGTAGATAGATTTTAATAGATATATACTCGTTAGTCACTAGATACTAACTAGACTTCAAGATAATTATATAATTGTGTAAACTCAGATAGGTAATATAGAATATTGTATTTTGAAATAATTATGTACTTACCTAAGAACTTTAATATGGCATGCCGTATTAAGGCATTTGGATGTAAATCACCATATTAGACCATGTAGGTAAATCACCATATTATTACACCATGTAAATCCAAATAAGTATGCAAAAATAAATGATTGATTGATATCCTTGGTCTTAAATGGACGTAAAATAAGGTATTAGGAAGTAAATATATTCACGAAGATAATATAGGTATTATTTTTAATTCAGTGTCCATAGTCAACTAGGCATAATGTTATCTACCTTAAAATAGTACGATATACCTACTACAACCTACTGTTGAAATATCAATGAATGATTATTTAAAGGACTTACTTATGAACTTACTTACATAAGTGCGAGCAAAGTACGAGTTATACCTAAACAAAGGTTATGCTGTATGTAAGCATTCTATAACTTCTTTATAAGGTATCACCGAACTTCAACTAATTTATTACGTCACGCCTCGGAACGCTTAAGTGTCGCTATCCAGCGATGCCGAGCTATGCCGAAAAGACACGATAGGCGCCATTCTACGGGAAATGCCGAACAGACCCGACAGCGCAACTCGTTGGGACGCGGCGCGGGGAGAGTGCGGTACGGTGCGGTGACGCGGCAATCGGCATACAGCAAACTAGTTACCCCGCGGCCCGCACCGCGCATACCGGCTCGGATCCGCGCTGACTCCGCGTTCCCACGCTGTTGTCATTACCGATTCGTGTCATATACCTATCTCTATAGAAAATTTACGAGATAATCACATTCTTATTTCAAACTTCTGCTAGCGCTGCGTTCATTATTATCCTGTAGACCTGTGTATCTTGGTATCTTTACCGTTTACGGCACTTAACATTCTATTCACGACAGCTGCGTTCTTATAACACAGCTTTGTCTATCGCAGCTACTGCCAGCGCCCCTAGCGGAAACATTCAGAAATTATTTGACTCTTTTAAGTGTTGTCCTTTACCTAGTGCCTACATTAGCTGATTTCTATGCCGCTAGTTGACTAATGCGTTCAAATATAAGGGCTGATTTTATACGAAACTCTTTGCTGCCCGCGGCTTCGTCCGCGTGGATTTAGTTTTTTTAATTCCCGAAAGCTCCATAATAAAAAATATCTTTTTTCGGGGATACCACCTATTTCTGTACAAAATTTTGTCAAAATCCGTTGAAAAGATGGGCCATTATAGCGTAGTAGACAGATAGACAGACATACTCTGGCATTTTATTATAAGTAGGTATGGATTCATCCTTACTTTCGTTTAAATGAAATTAAGGCTTGCTGTTTCTTTAGCAACCCCATAACTTGTGATCATAGTAAATGAAAACGCAGACAAAGAAACAAATGCGCAGCAGCGTGAAAAACATGACGTCCGAACTGCGTCTAGTTCAGGAGGTAGAGAAGTACGAATGTCTCTACAACAGCTCCTTGCCTGAGTACAACCGCAAAGATCTGACGGACGAAGCATGGGGGCATGTGTCGTATGCAACGAACTTAACAAGTAATTAAGAAATTCTTTACTTTTTTTTATCTACCTACTACAAGGTAGCCCTTGACTGCGATGTTACCTTATGGTAAGTGATGATGCAGTCTAAGATGGTAGCGGGCTTACCTGTTAGGGGCATGGCAGTTATATTAAACCCATACCCCTGATCGGTTTCTACACAGCATCGTATCGGAACGCTAAATCGCTTGGCGGCACGTCTTTGCCGGTAGGGTGGTAACTAGCCACGGCCGAAGCCTCCCACCAGGCCAGACCAGGGAAAATTCAGAAATTATAAATTCCCTAATTGACCCCGCCGGGAATAGAACCCGGGACCTCCGCACGTTAAGATGACAGCGCTCAACACTGCACCACGGAGGTCGTCAGGCGTCACTTACTTAAGTAATTACAAATCCTGCCCTCCTAGTCAAGTTACATACGTTTTGTGTCTGTTATTTTTCTTACGCTTTTGAAAACGTATAAAATCGCTAACCATAGACAATTCGCTTATTTTTTTTATCTCCGCTAAAGCGTTAACGATTATAGAAAGAGAATAATTAGACACGAAACTTATGTAACTTGGCTAGGGGGCCTGGGTCTGGGTCCGACTCCGGGCCTGGCAAAAAGCCTTGGTCGTATGACGAGGTACTGGACTCGATTCCCGAGTCGAGCAATATGCCATCATTACCATTAGGTATATTTCGATTTTTGACAATAAATCCTCAGTCTAGCCCGTAGTTAGGAAGTTGGTGATGCAGCACCCACTTGCCTCGGAGAGTAAAGTCACCTGATCTCTCTCCAGTTGTGTCAGATTGCCTTCCATCGCTCTATGAGAGTAAGAGAATAGACCGTACAGTGTATACACACACTCGGAGATGACTGGCGTGGCTGAAACTCTGTTGGGTGGGGAGGACTTACTTTAATTCTATTACTATAATAATTCTATACTAATCATAATTAAATAAAACTGCTTATTTTCTGTTCCAGTTACCGAATGCAAAGAAAAATGGCGCAACATACGAAGTTCTCTTCTTAGAAGCTTGAAACCTAGTGAAAAAGTCAAGAAGCCGTACTATCTAAGTTCATATTTAACTTTCGTTTTACCATTCATGAAACCACTGAACAATACAGATTACAGGGAAGATAGTTTTCCTTTTAATATCTCCACTGGAGGTGGCTCCAAAGATAATGACATTCTTTTATGTACTGTAAAATCGGAAGAAGACGAGCACAATATATTTGGTGATCCAATAAACGAAGTTCAAGATGCTGCAGCGGATCAACCAGATCCGTTATTCCAAATAGAAGCACCAGGTACTCGTAAGAGAAAAAGAGAAAAAGATAGTGCATCAACTCGTAAAAGAACCGAAGAAGCAGGTCCAGTTCAAGAAAATACTGAATATTCCCTTACTCAAGAACCTCCACGTACGAACATGGAATCAATGCATTATTTCCTAATGAGTCTCATACCAGAATTTGAAAGTATGACAGAAGAGCAGACGAGGCTGTTCAAAATTAAAGTCATGATTCTACTAGATGATATCAAATCTAATTATGACAAAATAAAAAAAACTGTAGCATCGTCCCCGGAATCAGATCGTCTTAATAAACGACTAATAAATCTACTCGTCAGGAATCTTGAAAAGAACACGTAATTCATAATCAAATAAATATTATAAATGCGAAAATTTTGGATGGATGGATGTGTGGATGTATGGGTGGAGGGTATGGGTGGATGTATGGATTTTTGTTACTCGATCACGCGCCAGCGGCTGAACGGATCTGGCTGAAATTTGGCACAGAGATATATTATAGAATGGAATAGCACTAAATAGGTACTAAATATATACATGAAAAATTAAAATCTAAATTAAATCTAAAGTAAATCTAAAGTAAAAAAAAAAAAAAAAGGAAACTAAAAACTAAACATTAAAAATATCATCTATTCCACTGCAATAAGGCAATGTGCCCAGAACGCTGGCTGCGTTAGATCGCTGAATAGCCAAACTTATATGTTGGCCGAGATAACTGCCAGCCCTCCGCTCACCTGTGGACTCCGTGAGACGAGTTTGTTTCAACACCAAAAGGCACAAAAATAAAATTATTTTCTATAATTTCATAATTGCGCCTCTTGGCTCTTTCTGCATTAGAGGCCGCCGCCCCCGCCGCCATGGAGGTCGCCTGTAAGTGGGACAACGCCAGCGTATCCAAGCATGTGGCATCCCAAACAAGCGACCTTCCTAGCTTCCACGGAACCAGAGTCATCCCGTACTTAACCAGCACTTAAGCTATTTTTATCCCGGAAAACTAAGGAGTTCCCACGGGAACTAAAAACCTCAATCCACGCGAACGTAGTCGCGGGCATCAGCTAGTATTAATTAATTATTTTTCACACTAACTTCTACCGCTGAAAACCGAAGTCCAAAAAAAGACAAACATTATTTTAAATAATAAAAAATGATTGTATGACTAAAAATAAATAAAAATTTCAAGAATTGATGTAGTCTTTTAATTCTTAAATAGGGATGATGCCTATGTCAAAATAAATATTTCTTACTCATTTAATTATTAAATACAGGGTCTTCCAAAAGACCTTTCTTCCAAAAGAAAATTCACATCCTCGGTAAAAAGTTTGGTAACCATTTCAAGCTATACCTAGATTCGAGAAAAAAGTGCATTGGATGACGTCACAACTATGGACTAGGTATGTATTTCATAAAATTTTTCATACTAACAGTACGTTCTCAAGTTTGATATAGAGTTTTCGATTTGATTGAGCTGTCATCACCCCTATTCATGACACCTTTTGAAAAACCATGGTCGTATATTTAGTTAGTACTTCTACATTTAAAACATTCCTACTTGCAAAACAAAACTCCTAGACCCAGCGGTTTGAGCTAAGTATATAATATGGCACTGCCAGCGATTCAATTTCTCCTTATCACTTATATGATAAAAGAAATAGACACTTTTTTAAAACATATTTATTTTCAGTATTACGGACAAGAAGGTATAGATAAAGATCACAAAAAGATACACAGTAGAATATTTAGTTACAATATGATAATATAAAGGACATGATATACAGTGATACGTAACAAGGATTAGGCTGGAAACACACTCACACCGCGAAGCCGCTTCGCTTGTTAGGTATTATATTGTAGTGTGCATCTAGTCATAGTAAACTTTACGATTTAATTTATCTTTACATGTCGTATTTCATCGAGTCACAACTTGTGTTGTGAGTATGTTTCCACTATTACTTATAATATATTAATTTCTCATTTTATCATTCAATAAAATATATTTATATAAAAGATACATTTAAATAAATAGGTCTATCAATCTAATTTAAAAAGCTAGTCTGTAGCCCTATTACGTAAGATCTGCATCAATCATTGTTACAGTTAAACGATAAGATCTGATTGCAATAGTTACATTAATTTTTACGTAATAAGGCTACTGCTTTTGTCCAACTGTACAAAAGCAAATTATTTTATAGTACGTATTGAGTATTGCCACAGTCACTAAAGACAAAATGATTGTTCTAAAAGTTACCGATTTATTGGAAGATCGATGGTATCAGTTCGAACTCTAACCGCCAGATATTCCAATTTATGGATAGACAAAAAGGTAATGAACGTCACAACAGGCAGGTAGTTATGCCAATAAGTGACCTTTACTTGTTGATGCAATCATACCGATTTTATACCAATTCTGCCGATTTTTAAAATTTTACGGTTTATCGGTCCATTTTCACTTTCCTTTTACTAAGTACACGAACAAAGCCGACCAGCATTAATAAATTAGATCTAATATACTTTATTGATTTCTCAAACGAAAGTTATAACTTTTAACGCAATTTATAGTAGATACTAGTGTTTCGCCCTGTGCGCGAGCTGCTAAAGCAGCTCACGGGTTGTGGTTTGACTTACAAGTAGTACAGACATTTATTATGATTATAGCAAAATTATTAAAAATGGCGTTGATTTTTTTAAACTTTGGTATGTGTTTCCTGTTTTCTGATCAGAGGGAGCCCTGAATATCGATTTTGAACGAAATCGGTCCATTAACAAAGAATTTCAAAATGGCGCTGATTTTTTAAATACTTTGGTTTCAGTTTCCTGTTATGTAACTCCAGGGAGTCCTAAATATGGATTTTGATCGAAATCGGTCAATTAACAAAGAATTTCAAAATGGCGCTGATTTTTTTAAATTTAAGTACCAGTTTCCTGCTTTGTAATCGCAGGGAGCCCCGTCGTGGGTAAAACGGAACCGTATCAAAATCTTGCATAGTTCTACACAGTCGTAGTATTCTTCAATATTGGCCATATATTTTCTATGGAAAAATAAATTCCGCCATCTTGAATTTTTTTCCTGTTCATCAAGTAGACCTTCAGGTCCTGATCATCTTTTGTCAAGAAACCAGTCTTCCATCTTTTATACTTTCTGAGATAGACACCAAACAAATTTGTATGGCAGCCATCTTTAATCCGCCATTTTGAAGTTTTTTTTTGCTCTTTGCCTATTGGATGAGGTTCCGAGTGACATTAGTTCGAGGACCCCCCACCTATCTTCAATACCTTGGCCGTGCCCTTTACCGGTCTCCGAAATCCTCAATCATCAGCTGTCTCCATATTTTTTTTCAAGTTATATTTTCTGACTTCTATACGGAGCCATCAGTGAAAAAAAAAATTTTCATACAAAATTTTACAGGAGGACATTTTTGGGGCAAATCTCGAAAACTTCCCCAAATGTGGCAACACTGTTTAGATATCTCGATACTGCCAGTCGAGCTACATAATCGATCCCTACATATCAACTTTCCCAAATGTTGCCAACTGCCTCAAAATCATGATCGAAATTTTCAAAAACACAAAAAGAATACAAAATGGCCGCCACCTCGTTTCACAGAAGCATTTTACATAGTTTCATAATTTTCCCGTAAAGTACAGGATATAGCGCTCCTGATGACGTTTCAATTTTTCATCTCGCTCGCACCCAGCCGAAATGATTGCTCCTGAAAAAAGACCATGTCGAAAATCACTTTTACTTTGATAAATTCCAGTGTTGCCAGACCTCGGCGACGGAAATACCCAAACATCATTCGTACAAGTGGGACACGTGGTCGCTCGTACTCGAACTTTGCAAAAAATACGTATTTCGATTTTTTAATTTTTGGGGAAAATCTTGAAAATTTCCCTAGAAATGGGGTAATTTTTTTTCCCCAATCCATTCTTCGAGACGGTACACACAATCGCCCCCTAGAAGTCGAAACGCTCTGACGTTGCCAACGGTGAGAAAATTGAATTTTAAAATTGCATTTTTTCGTGCCTCAGACCGAACGGCCGCCGCGACAGCCGCCATCTTGAATTTTTAAAAATCACTCCCTTTCTGTCAAAATACAGGATATTTGTAGGCGAAAAGAGAAAAAAATATTACGCTCGACCACGCCGTTTCGGATCTGTGGCGCCGCGGTTCGGGGTCGAAAAATCAAAAATTTCAAAACACTACAGCTCGGCCGCCATCTTGTTTTTCCAATTTTTTCCACTTTTTCTATAAATCGTTTCCTAGTTTCTTCAATCGTTGCGAGTTGTAACGAAATCGGTTGAAAAACAAAAGAGTTGCAAGAATCACGTCGGCCGCCATCTTGTTTTTCCGAAATATCATAATTTTTCCCTACTCGACTCGCGCACCCGAACACATCTCCCGTACATCATTATATCGTTTTCTGTCTCTTTCTAGGAGAACAATTATGTCAATGAGTCAGTCAGTGAGTCAGTGAATCAGTGGTAATTGAGCTATATATAGTATAACTAGTGTTTCGCCCTGTGCGCGAGCTGCTAAAGCAGCTCACGGGTTGTGATTTTTGGGATATTAGGGATCCTCAGTTATCGAATTTGAACGAAATCGGTCAATTAACAAAGAATTTCAAAATGGCGCTGAATTTTTAAAACTTTGGTAACTGTTTCCTGTATTGAAATCCCAGGGAGCCCTTAATATCGATTTTGATCGAAATCGGTCCATTAACAAAGAATTTCAAAATGGCGCCGAATTTTTAAAATTTGGTATCAGTTTCCTGTTTTGTGATCCCAGGGAGCCCTGAATATCAATTTTGAACGAAATCGGTCCATTAACAAAGAATTTCAAAATGGCGCTGATCTTTTAAAATTTTAGTATGTTTTGTAATCGCAGGGAGCCCGTGGGTAAAACGGAACCGTATCAAAAAGTCTTGTAGTATTCTTCAATATTGGCCATATAATATTTTCTATGGAAAAATAAATTCCGCCATCTTGAATTTTTTTCCTGTACATCAAGTAGACCTTCAGGTCCTGATTATCTCTTGCCAAGAAACTACACTTCCATCTCTTATACTCCCCGAGATAGACACCAATCAAATTTGTATGGCAGCCATCTTAAATCCGCCATTTTGAATTTTTTTTTTTGCGATTGTCTATTGGATGAGGTTCCGAGTGACATTAGTTCGAGGACCCCCCACCTATCTTCAATACCTTGGCCGTGCCCTTTACCCGTCTCCGAAATCCTCAATCATCAGCTGTCTTCATATTTTTGTTAAAGTTATATTTCCTGATTTCTACACGAAGCCATCAGTGAAAAAAAAAATTTTTATACAAAATTTTACAGGAGGACATTTTTGGGGAAAATCTCGAAAACTACCCCAAATGTGGCAACACTGTTTAGATATCTCGATACTGCCGGTCTAGCTTCACAATCCATCCATACATGTCAACTTTCCCAAATGTTGCCAACTGCCTCAAAATCGTGATTGAAATTTTCAAAAACACAAAAAGAATACAAAATGGCCGCCACCTCGTTTCACAGAAGCATTTTACATAGTTTCATAATTTTCCCATGAACTACAGGATATACCGCTCCTGATGACGTTTCAATTTTTCATCTCGCTCGCACCCAGCCGAAATGATAGCACCTGAAAAAAGACCATGTCGAAAATCACTTTTACTTTGATAAATCCCAGTGTTGCCAGACCTTGGCGACGAAAACACCCAAATGTCATTCGTACAAGTGGGACACGTGGTCGCTCCTACTCGAATTTTGCAAAAAATACGTATTTCGATTTTTTAATTTTTGGGGTAAATCTTGAAAATTTCCCGAAAAATGGGGTAATTTTTTTTCCCCAATCCATAGTTCGAGTCTGTACACACAATCGCCCCCTAGAAGTCGAAACGCTCCGATGTTGCCAACTGTGAGAAATTTGAAGTTTAAAATTGCGTTTTTTCGTACCTCAGACCGAACGGCCGCCGCGACAGCCGCCATCTTGAATTTTTAAAAACCACTCCCGTTCTGTCAAAATACAGGATAGTTGTAGGCGAAAAGAGAAAAAAATATTACGCTCGACCACGCCGTTTCGGATCTGTGGCGCCGCGGTTCGGGGTCGAAAAATCAAAAATTTCAAAACACTACAGCTCGGCCGCCATCTTGTTTTTCCAATTTTTTCCACTTTTTCTATAAATCGTTTCCTAGTTTCTTCAATCGTTGCGAGTTGTAACGAAATCGGTTGGAAAACAAAAGAGTTGCAAGAATCACGTCGGCCGCCATCTTGTTTTTCCGAAATGTCATAATTTTTCCCTACTCGACTCCCGCACCCGAACACATCTCCCGTACATCATTGTATCGTTTTCTGTCTCTTTCTAGGAGAACAATTATGTCAATGAGTGAGTCAGTCAGTGAGTGAGTGAATCAGTGGTAATTGAGCTATATATAGTATAATATAACTAGTGTTTCGCCCTGTGCGCGAGCTGCTAAAGCAGCTCACGGGTTGTGGTTTGACTTACAAGTAGTACAGACTTGTAGTCACTTCAATATTGGCCATATAATATTTTCTATGGAAAAATAAATTCCGCCATCTTGAATTTTTTCCTGGTCATCAAGTAGACCTTCAGGTCCTGATCATCTTTTGCCAAGAAACCACTCTTCCATCTTTTATACTTTCTGAGATAGACACCAAACAAATTTGTATGGCAGCCATCTTAAATCCGCCATTTTGATTTTTTTTTTGCTCTTTGTCTATTGGATGAGGTTCCGAGTGACATTAGTTCGAGGACCCCCCACCTATCTTCAATACCTTGGCCGTGCCCTTTACCCGTCTCCGAAATCCTCAATCATCAGCAGTCTCCAAATTTTTCTTCATGTTAAATTTTCTGACTTCTATACGAAGCCATCAGTGAAAAAAAAAAATTTTCATACAAAATTTTACAGGAGGACATTTATGGGGAAAATCTCGAAAACTACCCCAAATGTGGCAACACTGTTTAGATATCTCGATACTGCCGGTCGAGCTACACAATCGATCCATACATGTCAACTTTCCCAAATGTTGCCAACTGCCTCAAAATCGTGATCGAAATTTTCAAAAACACAAAAATAATACAAAATGGCCGCCAACTCATTTCAAAGAAACATTTTACATAGTTTCATAATTTTCCCGTGAACTACAGGATATACCGCTCCTGATGACGTTTCAATTTTTCATCTCGCTCGCACCCAGCCGAAATGATAGCTCCTGAAAAGAGACCATGTCGAAAATCACTTTTACTTTGATAAATTCCAGTGTTGCCACACCTCGGCAATGAAAATACCCAAATGTCATTCGTACAAGTGGGACACGTGGTCGCTCGTACTCGAATTTTGCAAAAAATACGTATTTCGATTTTTTAATTTTTGGGGTAAATCTTGAAAATTTCCCGAGAAATGGGGTAATTTTTTTTCCCCAATCTATAGTTCGTGTTTGTACACACAATCGCCCCCTAGAAGTCGAAACGCTCCGACGTTGCCAACTGTGAGAAATTTGAATTTTAAAATTGCGTTTTTTCGTACCTCAGACCGAACGGCCGCCGCGACAGCCGCCATCTTGAATTTTTAAAAATCACTCCCGTTCTGTCAAAATACAGGATAGTTGTAGGCGAAAAGAGAAAAAATATTACGCTCGACCACGCCGTTTCGGATCTGTGGCGCCGCGGTTCGGGGTCGAAAAATCAAAAATTTCAAAACACTACAGCTCGGCCGCCATCTTGTTTTTCCAATTTTTTCCACTCTTTCTATTGATCGTTTCTTAATTTCTTCAATCGGTGCGAGTTGTAACGAAATCGGTTGGAAAACAAAAGAGCTGCAAGAATCACGTCGGCCGCCATCTTGTTTTTCCGAAATGTCATAATTTTTCCTTACTCGAATCCCGCACCCGAACACATCTCCCATACATCATTGTATCGTTTTCTGTCTCTTTCTAGGAGAACAATTATGTCAATGAGTCAGTCAGTGAGTGAGTCAGTCAGTGGTAATCGAGCTATATATAGTATAAATAATTCCTTGGTGTTACCACAAGCTTAAAATTCACACAAAGAGAGAACATTTTTTGGTCCCTTGTCAACGATATAATGTTAAACTATCAAATAAAACGTAAATAGAAGTCGAATATACGAGTAACTTCGAAAGATTTAAAGACAGTTATAATACAAAAGCAATTTTGAATAGATATTTCACAATTAGGTAGGTACAACGGTACATATGTCACGCTCAATGCATAAACCAAGCTTACATACAATAGCTATAATTTTACACACGGACAAACAAGATTATTTTGCTATACCAGATAATTCTGTATGGTACAAGTTGGCAAACCAATCTCCGTCCTCAAGCTATGCAGGAAAAGCAATAACCAAACAATGCACAATTTATTGTATTCATATTTATCTATATTCTTTTTTGAAGTGAAAACTTCTTTAGCCGCGTTGAGCACTTTTTAGTAGGGGATAATCTTATGGGTTCGCGTCACCGACGTGCTAATGTTGATTGTATATCTATATCTATTAGATTATATATCTATAGGCTGGCGCATGCGGTGTGGCCACGTTTAACACATCGTATGACCGTGTGCTGTGCGCGTTAGACGCTTTTTGGATGGCTGAAATCTTGTGAGTTCGGGTCACCGACATGCCTAATAGCAGTATATCTGTAGCTGTGCTGTGTATATCTTGACAAGTAAAATTGAATGGATTTATTTAATTTTCACTTCTATCGGCTTTTTTTATGTGTGTCCGGGTTCTTGTCCTCCGACATAATGATCGGAGACATTTTATAGCTGACATCTTTTTTTTGTCTTGCCCTGTTGGGCCAGAATGAGTGGCTTATGTACTTTTATTTATGTATTTATTAACTTTTTTATGAATATTAATTATTACATCTATGAATGCTTATTTATCTGTATTTTAGAGTATAACATTTCTGAGGTTGCTCTAGTAAACGTGCGTAAATTGTCTACACTCTAAGGAGGTTGTGCGTAGTGCTTGGTTGTAATTGCTTTTCCTGCATGAATGGAATAGTAGAGGGCGGTGTATAGGGCACCCCATATTTACAGATTATAGCAAAATAAGCTTAGATAAAAGACGGTTCTGCATGGCAATCCATCCCAGCATCCAACCATTTCTTCACAAACAAAGCATTCGACCTGATTACAATATCATTTACAATAATCATGTAACACGCAATTATTTTACAGAGAATCATAATTTCAAGAAATGGTTCTTACAAACAGAAGGCCTGATCAATCAAATTATTATCTTCTTGATAATGATATCATGAATTACATATCTGAAAATATTACTATGAGTTATGACGCTATTCAAATGAGAATAGGACAGAAAACTGGTTAATTAATAAACTATGCTATTTATTGGGAGAGGATAATTGTTAAAAATAACACAATATTTTAAAAACATAAAATGTAATTCAAGTTGGATGCTTTAAAATTTTAATATGCAATGTTCGTAAGTAGCACGTATTAGCTAGCATTGCCTGTTTCGCAGACTCAGTCCAATTCTCATTTGGTCGATTGGATTTTCCTGATACGTTAGCGTTACAATATTATATAACTTCCCGCTAACATAACTGACCCGGTGACAGCGTTGGTACGAACAATTAAAAATAAAATAAAAACAAAAACTAAACAGGCATAAAAATTAGCTCCAATGGAGAAGTTTCATGATGTTGTGAATATCATATTTAATACAACGGAAGTAAAATATAGATTAAAACTAATAAATCAGTGTTTTTTTTTTACAATCCATCAATAAATGACTGAGAAATGACAATTTAAAAGTTTAATTATTTAATGTACACCAATTGCTGTATCTTACTCGAGTGAAAAATTGTGTGAGTGAGTTTTAATACCTAGCCGAGATTTAATACTTCAAAATTATCTTCACACACAAATTAAGTGCTTTTAATTCAATTAAGTCACGTTAAGTCCATTTATTTCTTTTATTCGGAATAAAGTCTGTTGATAGGGAACCCCGGTAAACATGGTTAATAATTTCGCTATATGGGATATTGTTAGCCATGGCTAATAACCTGGCGGGGGGGAGGGGGAGGTTCTCCGCGTGTCCCTCTGATCAGCTGAGGGCACAGTGGAGGAACCCAGGGGGGCGGGGGGGCGAATACGCCCATCGCGAGGAAGAAAACCTCGTTAAAAAATAACCGAAGGGGGCGGGAACGCCTGGAAGTGGCCGGATGCGGCCCTGCGAGGAAGAAAACCTCGTTAAAAAATAACCGAAGGGGGCGGGAACGCCCGGAAGTGGCCGAATGCGGCCCTGCGAGGAAGAAAACCTCGTTAAAAAATAACCGAAGAGAGCGGGAACGCTCAGTGTCCCTCTGTTTTTTCGAGGGGCACGGGAAGGGTGTAAAGGACCCTCTGGAGGGGAGGTGTCCTGAGGCGAGCTCGGGGTGCACTTACCCTGCCTCCGAGCGGGCTGTGTGGGAACTAGTCCTGCGCAGCCCTCGCTAGGAATCGTAATCCCGTAGGAGTGATAGGTGTGGTCATGTTTCGCGACCTGACACTGGGACCGATGGCCTTGGCTTAACCGCCCGGGCCGCGAGGAATAAACCTCTATAAAAAATTATCCTAATCTTAAGCTCTGATGTGCGGCGAGGGGATGAATGACTGAGGGATTTTGCCCGCAAGGGCTTCAGTCATTAGCACACCACCAGCCAGGGTACCTGTGGCCCCTCTGGTTGGTCACAAATTTACACTTGCCCGGGTAATTACGGCTCTGCCCGGGTCGATTCTTATTTCCGTTATACTCGTGGGATTTCATATGGATTCTTTAAAAAACAAACCCAAAATGAGTGAGGAGGAGCACATGTCGGACACAGACTCGAGTGTCATGAGCGTGGGGAGCGCGAAAAGCGCTGAGAGAAAAAGGCCACTCAGCGATGAGGAGGAAGTGGTCGTGGTTCCAAGAGTGGGCTCCGCCAAACGCGGACGTGGCAGGCCTCCAACGACGGGAAAATATGTCGGTTTGGCGAAGGCCCAGAAGGAACTGAAGGCCGCCCAACGTGCGGCAGAACGGGCGGAGAAAGAGGCTGCCGAGGAAAAGGAGGTGGCCGATTTAACAGCTGGCATCCGTTCTGGCCGGGAGTGCCGGCTGTCGGAGACCTCTTCCGTGGTCTCGGAGGACGCGGAGGCGGAGGGCTTGACTGCAATGGAGCTGAACAGCAGAGTTCAGTTTGCAGTCAGTGCCATAAAAAGGGTGGCGAAAGCCTCGAAGGGCCTTAAGGGCACGTGCCAAAAGGCACTTAAAGAGGCGGCTGCTGCCATTGAGGAGGCTGCGGAGGTGATGCTCAGGCGCACCTCTACAGAAGAAGTAAAGCGGCTGCGGGAGGTGAATGCTCGCCTTACCAGCGAAATGGCGGAGCTCCGCCATGAGCAGGGAAAGTTGCGGGCAGATATAAACAAAATCCGGCAGGAAAAGAGGGAGGGGGCGGCTGATCCCTCAAAAAAGGACGACACAGAGCAGTTCAGCCTGCTCCTGAAGGAATTGTCAAGCTTGTCTGCCCGCTTCTCAGTGATCGAGGGGCGGGTTTTGCGCCCACCATTGGCCGCAGACAGAAGGGCGGGAGGGCCTGTGGGGCCTTCATTTGCAGACGTGGCTGGAAAGCCGAGCACGTCGGCCCCGCAAAATAAGAAGGCGCCTGCTAGGGAAGAGGCCCCTAGCCAGTCAGGCCATAAGGCAACAGAGGATGCCACCTCTAGGAAAGGGAAGGGAAAGGGCAAGGGGAAGGCCTCCGGCGCCCAGGCCGCACCAGCGCCTGAAACGCAACAGCAGAGCCCCTCAGACGCCCCACCCAGAGAGGAGTGGCATACCGCAGGGGCAAGAAAGGAGGCCAGAAAAGCCAAGGCGAAGGCCAACAAGGCGGCGAAAGAGGCGGCCCAAAAAGCTGCCAAGCAGCAGACTCGACTCCGCGCTCCTCGGTCGGCGGCTGTGGTAATCACGCTGCTACCCGAAGTTGTGCAGAAGGGCCTCACGTACGGCACAGTCCTCGCCAAGGCTAAGGCTGAGATAAACCTCGGGGAACTCGGCATTGCGGGTGTGCGGTGCAAAACAACCGTCACTGGTGCCCGCATGCTCGAGGTTGCAGGTGCGGACAGCGACCCGCAGGCTGACGCTCTCGCTGAAAAGCTAAGGGCGTCTTTGGAACCTGTGGGAGTTAAGGTGTCCAGACCCATCAAGAGCGCTGAGCTGCGCATAGTGGGTCTGGACGACTCGGTAACCGCGGAGGAGTTGGAGGCCGCTGTCGCGAGCGTTGGAGGATGCTCTCCGGCCCAAGTTAAGTCTGGGCAACTTACGTCGGGCTTCACCGGGCTACGGACAGCGGTCGTCAGCTGTCCAGTTGTGGCGGCTAAGAAGCTCGCAGAGGGTGGCCGGCTTATGGTAGGCTGGGTTTCGGCGCAAGTCAGGATCCTGCAGCCCAGGTCCTTGAGGTGCTACCGATGCCTAGTGGAGGGGCACGTCGGTGCCCAGTGTACTGCGGGGGTAGACCGCAGTAACCTATGTTACCGCTGCGGTCAGCCGGGGCACAAGGCTGGCTCATGTGAGGCCATGCCGCATTGCGTCCTGTGCGCGGCGGCGGACAAACCAGCGAATCACCGGGTGGGCGCCCAGGCCTGTGCTGCGCCCAAACTAAAAGGCAAGGGCAGGCCTGCACCATCCCAGGCTCAGGAGGGCGAGAGAATGGACACCTAATAATGGGTACACCACCTCTTCGTCTCCTCCAAGCGAATATCAATCACTGCGCCAGAGCTCAGGATTTGCTCCTCCAGAGCATGGCGCAGTGGTCGATCAACGTCGCGGCGGTCGCCGAACCGTATTTTGTCCCCCAGAGGGACGATTGGGTGGAAGATTTGTCGGGCACGGTGGCCCTTATTTTGCGGGCCGCTATAGAGTCCCCGTTACTCGAAAACGTCGTTCGGGGACGGGGATTTGTTGCAGCCAAGATAGGTGGAATAGTGGTGGCAGGAGTTTACTCCTCACCCAACGGCACTCTTGCTGATTTTGAGGGGTTACTTGGAGATCTGGGCGTCTTCGTCAGTCGAAGCCGTCCTAACCCAGTGCTTGTCCTTGGGGACTTCAATGCCAAATCTGTGGCTTGGGGTTGCGCGATGACAAATGGTCGGGGAGCAGTTCTGGAGGAGTGGGCTGTCGAGCAGGGCCTGGTTCTCCTCAACCGAGGTTCTGTCCACACGTGTGTGCGTCAGCTGGGTGGGTCAATAGTGGACATCTCGTTCGCTGGCCCCGCTGTAGCAAGCCGTGTGCGAGGATGGCGCGTCATGGAGGAGGTGGAAACGTTATCGGATCATCGATACATACGATTCGATGTCTCCCCTTCGGCCTCGGACGCTCTGGTCAGCGCCGTCCCAGGAGGGGGTGGCCCGCGCTGGGCGCTAAAGCGCTTAAACAAGGAAGTGCTCTTGGAAGCTGCCATCGTACAGGCCTGGGTCCCCGCGCCGATCAGGCCTGTCAGCGTTGACGAGGAGGCGGAATGGCTCCAGAGGGCGATGACGCAGATCTGCGATGCGGCGATGCCGCGTATCCATCACGTTCCTGCCAGGCGTCAGGTGTACTGGTGGTCGCAAGAAATTGCGCACTTGCGGGCTGCATGCGTACAGGCGAGGCGCCGATACGCCAGGCACCGCAGGAGGCGTCGTCGTACCCAGCTTGGGCCGGCTATAGAGGCGGAGCTATACGAAGCGTATAAAGCGGCGAAGCGAGCCCTTCAGTCAGCAATTAAATCGGCGAAGATCAGGGCTCGTGAGGAGCTGCTGGGGACGCTGGATGCAAATCCATGGGGTCGCCCTTACTTAATGGTAAGGGGTAAGCTCCGGCCCGCAGCGCCGCCGCTGACCCAGAGTCTAGATCCGCAGCTCCTGGAGGATGTGGTGTGCTCCCTCTTTCCATCCAGAGCGGAGCACAACCCGCCGACGATGGCTCCGCCGACTATCGGGGAAGATGACGACGTGCCGGAGGTCACCCCGGCGGAACTGAGAGCGGTGGTGCGACGGCTTCGGGCCAAAAACACCGCCCCAGGACCGGATGGCATACCTGGCCGAGCTCTGGCTCTGGCCTCGAAGGCTCTCGAGCCCCGACTACTGGGGCTCTTTAGCGCATGTTTGGAGCGGGGCCAGTTTCCACTGAGGTGGAAGATTGGAAAGCTGGTCCTGCTTAGGAAGGAGGGTCGTCCAACGGACTCTCCGTCCGCCTACCGGCCGATCGTGCTGCTGGACGAGATGGCGAAGCTCTTTGAGAGAGTGGTGTCGGACCGTCTCGTCCAGCACTTGGAGGGCGTGGGGCCGGACTTGGCGGACAACCAGTTCGGCTTTCGCCGAGGGCGCTCCACGGTGGATGCGATCATGCGCGTGAGGGCCCTGGCGGAGGAGGCAGTCTCTCGGGGTGAAGTGGTGTTGGCGGTGTCTCTCGATATCGCCAACGCGTTCAACACCTTGCCCTGGAGTTGCATCAGGGAGGCACTCGTGTACCATCGGGTGCCAAACTACCTCCGTCTCGTAGTCGGGTCTTATCTAGCGAACAGGGCGGTTGTTTACCCGGGTCGGAACAGATGGGGTCGGCGAGAGTGTTCGTGCGGTGTTCCGCAGGGGTCCGTCTTGGGACCGCTCCTGTGGAACATCGGTTACGACTGGGTGTTGCGTGGCTCGCTGCTCCACGGCGTCGGCGTTACGTGTTACGCCGACGACACTCTGGTGACGGCGCGGGACAAGACGCACCGGCAGGCGACTTTGTTGGCGACCGCTGGAGTCGCGCAAGTGGTTGGGAGGATCCGACGTTTGGGTCTCGAGGTGGCCCTCAACAAGTCGGGGGCGATGTTCTTACATGGCCCTCGGCGCGCGCCGCCTTCGGGATCCCACATCATCGTAGGAGGTGTTCGCATCGGCGTCGAGTCGACGATGAAGTACCTGGGACTCGTCCTCGACAGCCGGTGGGACTTTGGCCCGCATTTCAGGCGCCTGCTCCCAAAATTGATGGGAACTGCGGGAGCGCTTGCTCGACTGCTGCCCAACCTTGGTGGCCCAGAAGCCTCTTGTCGGAGGCTCTACACGGGGATCGTGCGATCAATGGCCCTTTATGGGGCTCCTGTTTGGGCGAATAGCCTGACGGCCCGCAACGTCGCGATTCTGCGGAGACCGCAGAGAGCGATGGCCGTCAGGTTAATAAGGGGATATCGCACGATCTCCTTCGAGGCGGCGAGTCTCCTAGCTGGATCTCCGCCGTGGGATCTTGAGGCGAAAACTCTCGCCTCCCTGTACCAGTGGACAGTGGAGGTGCGAGAACGGGGTGGCAGGCCGATGCCGTGCGTTTACGCGCGGCGTCGCTCCCGGCTCCGTCGGATCCTACTGGCGGAATGGAGGGAGCGACTGGATAACCCCAGCGCAGGGCACGCCACGATAGCGGCGGTAAGGCCCGTCGTGGAGGATTGGCTGGGGCGCAAGCATGGCGCCCTATCCTTCCGGTTGACGCAGATACTTACCGGACACGGTTGCTTCGGTAAGTATCTGCATCGAATAGGTCGGGAGCAATCGCCCGGTTGCCACCATTGCGAGGACAGGCCTGAAGACACGGCGCAGCATACATTGGCGGACTGTCCAGCATGGGCAGAGCAGCGCCGCGCACTTGATGCGGCAGTCGGTGGCCTCTCGCTCTCGAACATCGTGCACGCGATGGTTCGGAGCGAGACTGCGTGGAATGCCGTTTCCTCCTTTTGCGAGGAAGTGATGTCCGCAAAGGAGGAGGCGGAGCGCGAGAGGGAAAGTTTGGCGGAGGATCCCTCGCGCAGGAGACGCACCGGGCGTCGGAGGGCGCATGGTGACCTCCGGCCGCCGTGAGTTGCCGGCCTGCGGGTGACGGACGTAGGGGGCGTTCGTCTCCCGGTCTAAAACAGGCCAGGAGGTGGCGCGCCGTGTTCCGGGCGCGCCTCCGAGACGGAATTAGCGACCAGCGCTAAGGTGACGGGACTCGCCTAGACGAGTCGTGACTTGCGGGTGCGCGGAAGAATACTTACCTAAGTGTAGCCCGCGCAACCGCGACGGTCCGTCGAGGAACAACACAGGTTTTAGTGGGTGCAAGCCCCACATAACCTCTCCGTTTCCCCTGACGGAGAGGTATGCGTCAGGCATTTCCTGTGTATAAAAAAAAAAAAAAAAGGGAATTATGACGTAATGTCTCCCGTCTTGCAAGCGTAACTTTAAAGTTCCATAACTTTTTCATTTGTTGAGATATTTTAATGATTCTTTCATATTTTTGTTTTATTTTGTCTTAATTTTTATATTAAATTTTAAAAAAATGGTAAACTTCTCCATTTTGGCCACCGGGCCAGATAAGTTAATGGGACTTTAAGGGACTCGAAATCGGACTGAGATCCAAGCTCATCTACAGCTTGAACCAGATTTCATATAGCACCTGTCCAAATCTTCCAACCAACATTTTATAATCCTATATTCCTCTATTGTTACTATCACTGAATCGCGCATGAACGTTTGTCGTTTTGCGGATTCGAACGTACTAGCCTATTCAAATTGAGCTTTGGACTGCCACTGACGCTGTCGTTATCCCCTTTGGCACACGTTTTGGTTCTCATAATCATCAGATCAGTACGGATACTAGGCCTCCTCACGTTAGGTGCGACTACCCCACATGCATCTGACAATCTTCTCTTTATTGATAAGGTGCATTTCTTGCTTCTGCTACTTTGACTGCTGGTTGGGGGTAAGGTACACGGGCTGCCGAATGCTGTGCTCACTCGTTTGTGGTGATTCGGGGCCATTTCTAAAGGTAAATTGGCTACAACGAAAAGTTCATAGAATAGATCGTCGACGTGGAAGTTCCTCTTGGCTGATGTCTCGACGAAAACGCATGCTGAGTCCTGTGTTGCACAGTAAGCAGTCGCCTCTTCTGGTTGTACAGTCCTAAAAAAAACAAGTTTACGGAATCTATTATTACTGGATATGATTATGCATGTTTTGATTTTACTTCAGTTTTATGGCGTAAGTCAATTGACATTGTTGAAAAATAATTAATCGAATTAAAATTAATAATAATTTTCGGACTAGTTCCCTTTACTCTCTAGCAGTCTTAGCATTGCTAGAATTACTTCCGAGCTTTTTTCATTTGTCTTTACTGAAAAAGGCTTGATCTTGAAAGTTGTGTACGATTTCAGCTCTCAATAAATCTTGGTTACCGTAATAAACAAAGAGTAAGGGGGAAAATGACTGATTAAAGATTTTAAAAACCAATTGCCTTGCCTCCCCTTGGCATTACACCGATGAACGAACCACTCACCATATGTGGTGACAGACCAGTAGGGCTAGCATGCGCATAACGAGTAAAATTATGTCTACCGGCCGGTAAACCGGCTGAGTTTGTTGTAGGCTCTTCTCACACCAGCGCGCGTTTGGAACCCTCGTAGCTTTAGTTTTAAGATACCGTAACTGATCATCACCATCATGTTTTATAAGTAATCAATTTTTAACGACATTAAGTATACCTATCTATCTATCTATCTATCTATCTATATCTATATATATATAAAAATGAAACCCGTTTTCCTTGGTCACGGCATCACGCGTGAATGGCTGGACCGATTTCACTAATTCTTTTTTTGTTGTATTTGTTATTATTAGGAGAAGGTTCTTACGGAAAAAAATATTAAGAAAATCTCTCAGAAATATTGAAAAATATACATTTAATTTTGCATACTAAGGCGGTACGAAGTTCGCCGGGTCAGCTAGTATTGAATAAATGATTTGATTGATTGATTGATATACTTCGTAAAAAGTCATACTTTAAGTCTCTGTCGCACTTGTTGCCAGCTATCGCCATGGGAACCCTAGGAGCCTGCTTCCGGCCTCGACTGCTGCCGCTGCTGGCACTGGCCTTCGTCTCCAGGATCTGCTCCCGGAGACGGATCACCTCTTCGAACGACTCGCGACAGTCCATCGCGAACACCAGCACGAACAGGTCACCTGTTGAGAAAATCAAAGTTCTGTAGTTCATTTTATTCCTAAGTAACATGTTCTAACTGCCAACTTACAGATACTATTCTGATACTTATAATGTACCTAAATTAGCTTGTACTCCTCCCTCCTCCCTGATGACCTTCCTGGCACAGTGTTGAGCGCTGTTGTCTTAATGTGCCGAGATCCAGGGTTCGATTCCCGGCAGGGAATTAATTTAGGAATTAATAATTTTTGAATTTTCCCTGATCTGGCCTGGTGGAAGGCTTCGGCCGTGGCTAGTTACCGCCCTACCGGTAAATACGTGCCACCAAGCGATTTATCATTTGGGTATGATGCCGTGTAGAAACCGATTAGGGGTATGGGTTTAATATAACTGCCATGTCCCTAACAGGTTAGCCCGGTACCATCTTAGACTGCATCATCACTTACCACAGATCGCAGTCAAGGGCTGACCTGTAGTGGATAAAAATGAAACCTATACGAGTCACGACGTGGGTAAAGGTTTCCCTCCGATTTCACCACATCTTCCTGTTTCGTGTCTGTAGGGGCCACTAAATTGTAAACTTACCTCATTTATCACTCCATCACGTCCTCGTTGCCTCGACATATCCCACTGACGTTAATGATTTTTTAGGGATGTGGTTGTGTGTGTGACTTATTTTTTTTGTAGTTACGTATTTTATGCTTTCTTTCGATTGTGTAAGGAAATCATAATCATAAACGTTTTTCAAACGTATAAATCGAACTTTTTGAGGAGTTCATAGATGCCTACATGTCAAAAAGCATGCATAACTCAAAGATTTAAATCTTTGTATAACTATTTAAGTAATATTATACATTTTAAAAGCTTTCAAACGATGACGATTTGCTTAGACAATTGGGCCTCAGTTTATATAGACCACGCGTGTACAATGTGCATTAATTGGGTATTTGACAACTAGTCAAATCAGCAACTTTTTTTTCAAACGTCAAAACGCGTGCTTAGTATGGATTTTGTATGAAATTTTAAGTTGTGACGTCATCAAAGTTCGAGGCACTTTTTTAACTTTAATCGATAGTTTAAAATGGTTTTTCAAAATAAATCTAACAGGGGACATTGATATTACCACTTTTTGGAGATCCTTTATTTAATAATCACTAAAATATTATTTATTTCACTAGTAGTCAAATACCCAATTACGGAATTGGGTATTTGACTACTACTGAAATAAATTATTTTCTAGTGATTATTTAGTAAAGGATCTCCAAACAGTCGTAATATCCACGTCCCCTGCTAGTTTTGTATTGAATAACCATTTTAAACTATCAATTATAGTAAAAAAGTGCGTCGAACTTCGATGACGTCACAATTCAAAATTTCCTACTAAGCACGCGTTTTAACGTTTAAAAAAAGTTGTTGATTTGACTAGTTGTAAAATACCCAATTGCATTAATTAAATAATAACGGAATTTTTAATATAATTTTCTCACCTACTTCCAAACGATATATTACACAAGTAAATTGGCGATGGTAAATTTATTGTATTAAGCTTCGTTGTTTGTTTTACATCCGAGCATTATCCTGTTAATTTGTCAATTCTGTCGAAGTAACTATTATTTCATCCGTATTTCTGTGAGCATTTGCATTGACAAATAGATAGAACCTAGCCTAGATATCTATCTAGATTCTAGACACAGAGGAATAAATCATTGTAATTGCTGATCAATCAGGCTTACGACTTGCGAACAATAAACGTCCTAATTCAATTAGTAGCTGGATACCATTACAATTTCAAATCTTTAGTTAATTATTTATTTATTACACGACTACAAATCAAATCAAATCAAATGTATTTAGGTATTTGTGAATACAGTAGGTTAGATGTTAGTTAGTTAGATTAATTAAACATTACAAATTTCGAACATAATAATTATAAGAAATATAACATAAATAATAAATCTAAGTTATTGTAACTACCAAAAACAGGAGTGTAATGTTTTCAGGGTTCGTGTATGTATGTTTCTGTATGCCACCATAACTCGTAAATGCCTGAATAGATTTGAATGTATGTGGTAGGTATCGTTAGAATCCTTACATCTTCCCGAGTGATGGTGATTAGTGGCTATGAATTTTTTGAACAACATTAGTCGTATTTTTTAATTAAGTAAAGCTTGTTATCGTAAATTAAATATATGATTATGTATCGGTTGTAAATTTATCATATAATATGTTATCGCAAATTTAATATTGAATTATCGCAATCTCTTTTTTTTTAAAGGTCGTGGTATTGTATACCATAAATTATTATTATTAAATATGCGGCAGATATAATTTTTTTATAAATTAGTGTCACTTGCACTGAAACTAAATTGTAGCTACGAGTAGATTATGGATCCAAGATATTATCGCTAAAAATAAATAATTACCTACTCTATGAGTTCTATGATCAAAATATGAAAAAGAAAGCCGTTAGGTTTGCGAAACTAAAGAACCAATGAGCGAAGCACATTTTTGCGAAGAACCGACGGATGTTACAGTCCCAAGGTGTTGGAAGTGGGTGGACCTCGCACCCAAAAAGGCAGCGATGGAAGACCATCCCCACGCAGTCAGACGAAACAGCTGAAATAGGTGTATTACTGAATAGTGTCGTGAGGTGGCACAGTTAATTTTTCCTTGTTAATTGATGATATTTGTTTTTTGAGCAAAGAGAAAAAATCATAACTGGGTATATTAACTTCCATAAAACCGAAGCTAAGTAAACCGCTAAAACCAAAAGGATAAAAGGTGTAATCAAAATGGAACAGTCGTTTCTTTTTATGTCTTAACGGACTTGCTAAGAAAGGTCTTTTCAAAGGTCTTTTGCTCTGACCTGGCGGTTTTTTATGAGGCAGCAATTCCGGGAATATTTTCTTGATAATAAAAAAAATTGAAGTTATGATCTATAAAAAGCGTTTTACTTCAAAGTTGTGAAAAGATGAACAAATCAACAGAGAGTTGATCGCGGTAGAATGAATGGTAGATATAATTTTCAGCCTAGGCAGTAGTGGTTTAAACTAGACCCTGCCGGGGATCGAACCCGGGACCTCCGCATGTTAAGACAACAGCGCTACACACTGCGCCACGAAGGTCGCCACAGCGTGACGGTGGTTATGAACTTATGAATTTCAAAAATATTAATTAATTTTTCTTTCCGCTTATGTAGTCAAGGCCTTATCTACAACTATCAGAGGTTATGTAAACAACAAACTAATACCACAGGAATATTTAGCGATACCTAGCAATGTGTATAAAATCGATACCCTTCATTAAAAGTTTTAATTAGTAGGTATTCAAACTTATGATTGAACTTTGTAAACAAGTAATAATTATTAGGAAGTTAACCTTATACTTTCAGAATCATTTTTAGAAATAATTTTATTTATCTATAGAATATAGAGAGTTCTTTACTTTACGCCACTGCAAGTTAGCCCTTGACTGCAATCTCGTCTGATGGTAAGTGAGTCTAAGATGGTAGCAGGCTAACAGCTGTTGGGGGTATGGCAGTTATATTGAACCCATATATCTCCAATCGGTTTCTATAACTCAAAACATCATATCGGAACATAAATCTCGTGGTGGTACGCTTTTGCCGGTAGGGTGGTAACTAGCCACGGATAAAGCATCCCACGAGGCCAGACCAGAGGAGGTTCAGAAATTGTATATTCCTATATTGACCCTGCCGGGGAACGAACCTGGTACCACCTTTAAGACCACAGCGCTAAGAAGGTCGTCAAAGAGTGCTAGATTTCGTCCATTCTGGCACAAAGATTCTAGTTCTCAATTTGGCTAAATAAAATGAATGAATTTTTAAATTTTAAAAATTATACTAATATTCTAATTAATGTAATAATATCTAAATTTGTCATATATGTACTGTATTTATTAATTAATCATGTATGTATTTTTTATAGGTACAATAATAGATTTTTACATTTAAATTGGCTGCTCTAAAATACATAGCATTAACCGGAACACTAAATCGCTTGGCGACACGTCTTTGCCGGTAGGGTGGTAACTAGCCACGGCCGAAGTCTCCCACCAGGCCAGACCAGGGAAAATTCAGAAATGCGCCAAGGAGGTCGTCAAAATTTCTTAAAATGCACATGACGCCGATCAGCAAAGATCACAAGAACACAGTGTCTCGTAATAATATCTAGCGTAAACTAAGATAAGTCAATGGACCAATTCTTAGATATAATTTTATGGTATAAGTTTAGGTTAAAATAATGTTACTCATCAGCTTTATTTACTCATAGGCTAGCTCGTAACTTTAGTAGGGTATTAACTTTTGTTAGTACTTTATGATATTAAAAAAAAAAAAAAAACGCCGAAAAGTCAGTAGTGCCACGCCCAGGGAATTTTCATTAGGTGATCAATAATTATTGCAGGTAATTTATGATGAGTGCCTGCATCATAAATTACCTGCATTAGTAGGGGATTAAACTACCAATTTTTTTTTCATTTAAAAAAGCCAGCAGCGTCGTAAATACAATGTGACACAGCGCTTCGTTACGGCTTTGCATAGAAAAATTTCCAGCCTCAAATCGGTATAATGCCCGTGTTAGAAGTAATTTATCCAGTGAAAATATTTGCTCTTGTACTTATTATATTATCTATTATCATTATTATTATACACACTTAACATACTGCTATAAATTTAAAGCTGATGTTAACAAATGCTAATTGGAAGCGACCGTCGACGGAAAATTGTTAATCTTCTGTCATTTGTAAGCCGTAAATTCATGGGATTTCCGTCTATACCTTGCAGTATATATTAATAATATACTGTGTCTATGTTGTTAGAATTGAATGAAAGTATGGACAGTTTCATTGATTTACACCCATGCTCCACGTTTATGAACTTTGCTAACCGAGTGGAGTATGAAACTCATACTTAACTTCATGGAACCCCAGTTTTATAAAACTTGTTGCAACATGAACAAGTTGAGTGCAGAGCGGAAGCCTTTTGTTCTCACTTGAACAAAACGAGCGCTGAGCGCTTCAACTCCAGCGTTGTATAACCGGATACTAAAACTTTGTGATCTCATAACTGTCAGGTGAGGTGCAAGCAGAATAAATCTTTTTACTTTTTTTATTTGATCAAAACTTGGCCTAGATTCGTCGTTGGCTTTGCTACTAATGCTGGATGATGTGTCCACTGCTGGACAAAGTTCTCCTCAAATAATAGAATGAAAGTATGGACCTTTTAATTGATTTCCAATCAATATAAACCTTTTTTAGGGTTCCGTACCAAAATGGTAAAATGGAACCCGTATGGTGCGACTTTCTCCGTCTGTCTGTCCGTCCGTCACACTCGATTATTTCAGTAACTACCGAAGCTATCGACATGAAATTTGGAATAGTTGTGTATATTAGTGGCCCAAAGACACTGGAATTAAGAAAAATTGGAAATTATTTTTGTTCTTATTTAAAAAGGGAGGAAAATCGGAGGGTTGAAATTTAAAAGTGAGATAACTGTACTGTGTGGGGTATCATATGAAAGGTTACTTTGTACATTCTAAAACAGATTTTTAATTATTTTTAGTCATGATAGTTTTTGATTTATCGGGGAAAAAGTCTAAAAAAATACCGTTCCCCCCCCCCCTTATCTCCGGAGTTTACCAATCGAAAAATCTGAAATAATTATGGTCAATAGGAATTTATGTATATTTTACAGGAAAACTATAGCCAATGCTCTAACTAGCATAGTTTTTTTGATATTAACAGTAAACCTCTACAAACAAAGTTAGTTTTGGCGGTTCATTAACAAAGGTAATTATTACCGTTTTACATCTTTGGTCGTTACAGTTTTCAGTACGGAACCCTCGGTGCGCGAGTCCGACTCGCACTTGGCCGGTTTTTTTTATTTATTTAATCAAAAGATAACATGTGTCATCTACCGGTAATAACGAAGCTGACTGAGATGGAAGTGGGCTAAGTTGAAGAGTAATAACAGTTTAAATAAAATCAAACTAAACCCTAAAATGTGAACGCGGCATCGCCATTTATTTATTATTAACTCTCGTTTCGGTAATACCGAGAATCGAACTCGGAACCTCCCATTTATGAGACTACATTATCGCTCTCCACTGTGCCAGGAAGGTAATATATGATCTTTCTTCTTGAAGCTCTTAAATATAAGGGCACTCAAGGGCCGGAAAGGACAAATAATTTTACCTCCAACCTCGTCGTTAACCTTCAACGCGAAACCTCTGCAGGTTAACGACGTTTTGTCCTGCCGCGACAGTCTGTGCAGCTCCATATACCGACATATACGTGCCGACGCGGAAGTTTCACGCGGACGATTCGTCCATAGTGTACTTTCGCCCTAAGTAGCCCACATACATTTCGCGCGCGATTTGAATGCAGAGTTAATGTATGTGTCACCAAACATTTGCTCTGCATTCAACTCGTGCGCGATCTATAGTATTCCGTAACGCATAAACTCTAGTTTACACTCAATAAGTAAACGTTAAGCCGGTGTCTAAAAAAGGAGGGGCTCATTGAAAAATTCATCAGCCCGTCGGCTTTTAGGTTAAATACGGCTTGCAGGCGCTGTGGAATTCGTTATAACGCCTCGTTAATTCCACTCACAGCTAACAGTGCTGAATTTTTAACTGAGACGTGTGTACGGTAGTCGTATATTTACTGGTGGCCCAGTCAATAAGCCCTGAGGTGTATTATCTGGAGCCTTATCACGTTCAAATGATTGCTACAGTTCACATTGGTCTAAGATCCAGCTCGATGCAACGACCCGTCTGATAATAAAAACTAAATGTTTTTTCATAATTAAGTCTATCAGAGTATCTATCAATCAACATACCTCGAATAGCTAGCCAAGTGAAATCTGTTCAAATCGAATTATTGAATTTAAGTCGGAATAACCGATTTCTTTTCGTTTTCTACACCCATCTGATAACCAAACTAAATCCATACCAATCGAATAGAAACATAAAACACCTTTCGTCTGGTTATCAGATATGGGTGGAGGTAGTTCTTATCTCGTATCTCGTACTAAAAGTGTAACGGTCGCCTCATGGATCAAAATCCTTTGCCGGAGCAAGAATACGTAGACGTACCTAAATTTAAGCCAATTACGACGATGAAAATTGTAACAATGATTGATGCAGATTTTACGAAATCCCACAGACTTATCTGCACGGTTTAGTTTTTGTTTTTATTTTATTTTTTATATTTACTAGCCAACTTTAAATGTGATAACAGCGACGCTGTCACCGGGCCAGATAAGTTTGTTGTTTTTTTTTGTCATTTTGTCCCCTTTCGGGACAGGCAAAGGTCTAAGACCATACAGCCTAAAAGATAAGGTTGTGCCTTGCGGGACTGTAGTATTTTATGTCACAGACAAACTGGCACAAACAATGAGTTTTTGTTGCATGGGTATAGTTGACGACGAGATTGACATAGACTAGTTTTTATCCCGGAAAATCAAAAAAATTCAAAAACCTAAATCCACGTGGACCAAGTTATGGGCATAAACTAGTTTAATGTAAAACACCCTGCTTACCAGTTAAAAACGAGAGTCTCCTCATAGCAGGGAACGGGTGGTTCCCCGACGTGTCCAGCAGGTCTAGCTGGTACACCTCCCCTCGGATCCTGTACAGCTTGCGGTGGAAGTCTTCAATGGTAGGTGTGTAGCTGTCCTCGAACTTCGTGCCGAGGAACCTCGCAACTAGTGACGTTTTACCTACGCGGGCTGACCTGAGGACATAGAAAAATGGGTTAAGATCAGAAGCGCCCTTTTTGTTACTAGGGGTTGTATTATACCTACTCGGGATTTAAAAAAAATTTAAGTGTTATTTTTCAAAACTTTATGATACGTTACTATAAAAACCATTAAATACTAGAGTTTAAGAGTTTGAGATAACTTGTCAACTTAATCTAACTTTAAGTGTGTAAGTCTGTTTTCTATTACCTGTTCAAGGTCCACCTCTTTAACCAATTTTGCTTTAACAGAATAAAAACAACTTTTTTAAGTGTAAAAGCTCTTTAGACGCCTTGAGCACTTTTTGGTAGGCGGTAAAAATATAGATTCGCGTGACCGTGATCAACATGCTCGCGTGACCGACATGCTCGCGAACAGCGACATGCTTGCGTACATATAAATATTCTACATTCAAAATTAAACTTTAATGCTTATTGTTAAGGTTTATATTTTAATAAAAATATTTAAAAAAAATATTTTTTTAATACGTTTTTGCTTCTATCGGCAGTCCCTGTGACTACCAAACTGACAAAAAAATTGTCAAAAATGTATATGTCACCGTAAGATTGTAAAAACCGTTAGATTATAATATAACGTTTTTTATCTCGATAGATTATAAACTTTCGACGGATTGTGAACCGTAACATACTTCTTACAATTTAACGCGTTATTTTTCGGTAAATTGTAATATAATAGGTATATTAACCCGATAGAACCTAAGTGCCCTTCACTGCGGGCACTACCTTAATATTCATGTCAAACCCTAACCTAACCTATAGTTCACGCGCGAGTTGAATGCAGAGTAAATGTATGGTGACACTTACATTTACTCTGCATTCAACTCGCGCGCGAACTGTACAAGAAAGAGACAAGAAAACGTAAAAACAATAAATATTTCATAAATTAATACTCAGAACATTGAACGGTTCACAATCTTTCGACAGTTTATAATCTAGCGGGATAGAAACCGTTAGATTATAATCTAACGGATTTTACAATCTTACGGTGACATATACAAGGACAGCCAACATAGGTTTCTTTTCATGCTGGCAATTCGAGTTCCCTCGTTTTAAAACCCTAAATCCACGCGGACCAAATTGGGGGCATAATTTCGTAGTCGCATTTCCTATCGGTACGAGGTAATTTATTTTAATTTTATGTTCAAAGTACCATAAAAATCTAAATACTTTTGCCTTGCCCTGAACTGTATAAAAACTATTGTCAAAGACTTTTAAACTTCTATTCTACTCTGTGGACTCTAACAAGTGTGAAAGTCAACCAGCTAAACCAAAGCTCTCGACAGGAGAATTATGCTACAGTATTTTATTACGGTCCAATCCATAAATCAAAGTGAATAAAAGCCCGTAAAATTATTCCATAAAGAACTTTGCATACTCTTTTTATTCTTTTATCGTGGCGAGCCATAACTTTTTGTCCGCATCTAAGCCATAATTTCTTTTGGGAATGAACGGTAGAGATAAAATTTTTGTATCAGATTTCATCTTATGCAACGTTTTACAAGATTCCCTTTTAAAAGATAAGGAAAAACTATGGATTTTTTAACACTTTTCTTCACAATTGGCTTGAATCCTGCCTCAAAATACCTATAAAATAGAGCTCGTTGTTCTAGTGGTTAGCATGTTCAACTAAGGCCGAAGTCCCGAGTTCGAATCCCGGATCGGGTCATTATTAAGTATTGGGTTTTTTTGACTAGAATTTCTCAGTACTAGCCTGGAGTTAGGAGGTTGGCGATGTGTCACCCCGTGCCTCGGAGAGCACGTGAAGCCGTCGGTCCCGGTTATTATCACTAGCATGGTAGTGGTCGTTAAAGCCCGACAACCCGCATTGGAGCAGCGTGGTGGGTCTAAGCCCCAATTCCATCTCTCCTATGAGAGTGGAGGCCTGTGCTCAGCAGTGGGACGTTAATGGGCTGTAGTGATGGTGGGTGGTGGGGGCTTGAACCCAAGTTATCTAAACACTTTATTATAACTTGCCTTTGGGGTCATTGTCAACTTTCAATAAAAAGTTTTATTGAGCTAACGTTTGTTTGGGACACTTGTCACGATCTCATTCCCTCATAACCTGTACGCTTACTCCGAGTTTTTATATTGCAAATACGATTGATCGACGTGAGAGCTCACCTCACCAAGTGTAAGCGAACGTTAAAGTAAAATGAACCTTAACTGCATTGGTTTAGAGCTCATTTCATCATTTCGTGTATTTATTCACAGCCAGCACTTCAAACGCTGAATTTGTGACTTTAAACCAAGAGATTTTGGGTCCATTTTACTTTGACCGTTCGCTTACACTTGGCGAGGTGAGTTCTCACGTCGATCAACCGTATTTGCAATGTAAAAACTCAGAGTAAGCGTACTGAAGATTGCTCTATACTATAGGGTGCCAAAGTTTCTATTTTCGAATCTTACTTTTGCTTTTAATAATATTCTACAAGGCTTACCAAGATGGCTTTAGACAACAGTACAGTAATGCTATTACAAATAACAAATCTATATCTATACTTATAATAACAAAAGTTTGGATGGATGTACCTATGTATGGGCGGATGGATGTTAGTTACTCAATCACGCCAGAACGGCTGAACGGATCTGGATGAAATTTGCCACAGAGATAGATTATAGTTTGGAATAACACATAGGCCATTTATCAAGTTTAAAGTTTTATCAAGTAAAATTAATGAGTTCCTGCGGAAACCAAAATACCTCAATCCACGCAGGCGAAGCCGAGAGCATCAGCTATTGAAATAAAAAATAAAAATGCCCAGGCTGGAAATAAAGCAATTCACGGCTGAGTAGGTAATATTGGAAGGATGAAGTGAAGACTTCCCAAGTGATTTTAAAAGGACTTGAAATAACGCTTATTTTGACAGCCCTCAAGACGAAAGTCGTTGACCCAATTATTGTGAATGCGATTTGTACCTATACTATATACTATATACTATATAATATTATAAATGCGAAAGTTTGGATGTATGGATGTCGGTATGGATGTATGGATGTATGGATGGATGTTTGTTACTCTATCACGCCCCAACAGCTGAACGGATCTGGATGAAATTTGGCACAGAGATAGATTATAGTCTCGAATAACACATAGGCTACTTTTATCCCGGAAAATTAAAGAGTTCCCGCGGGAACCACAAAACTTCGATCGACGCGTACGAAGTTGCGGGCATCAGCTAGTATAATATAGTTTGTACTTTGTAGCTTGGTCAATGGCAAGCCAATTTGGAACTGGATACCCATTACTCATAAGGAGTGCCCCGTAAAGGAGTGGCGTTTCTCTGAAATGGACCGTTTCGAGTCTTTTAGCTAGCAGTAGGTAAATATCTGCCCAAGTAGGTTCCTTTATCCTCTTTTATCGTTCGAATTTATCTTGTATTGACCGCTATTTGGACATTTTGCTATGGCACCTTTATTTCGCCGCAAGTCCTTTCAATTTTCGTTAAATTAATATATTTGGCGTTTAACTGCCTCGTTGGTCTAGTGGTTAGCATGTTCAACTGCGGCCGACGAGGTCCCGGGTTCGAGTCCCGGGTCGGGCCATAGCAAGTATTGGGTTTTTCTGAAAAGAAATTCTCAGTACTAGCCCGGAGTTAGGAAATTGGCGGTGTTACACCCCCGTGCCTCGGAGAGCACGTTAAGCCGTCGGTCCTGCGCCTGATCTCTCTCCGGTCGTGTCGGATTTTCCGTCCCATCGGGCTATGAGAGTAAAGGAACAGAGAGTGCACCTGTGTATGCGCACACACTTGTGCACTATAATATCTCCCGCGCAGATGGCTAATCTCTATGGAGATAGGCCGCCGTGACCGAAAATCGGTCGGGAGGACATTATATTTGGCGTTTAGGACGAGTTTCCTCTGATTTGAAGACTCGTTCTAAGAATCTACTAAGGGAGCCGGCGACGCTGATGAGAGTCAGCCTCTCAGAACGAGAAGGGCTTAGTCCATTTTTGGCATGGGCATAGTTGAGGACCTGGAGAGTGACATAGGCTACTTTTTATCCCGGAAAATTACGGAGTTCCCGCGGGAATAAAAAAAAACTAAAACCGCGCGGACGAAGTCGCGGGCATCAGGTAATAAGGTAGGTTTAATAGATTTAAATTAAACGTATAGATACCTACATAGTTCCAAACTTCCAAAAAGCTAGAGGTGCGTGCCCGGGGATCGAACCCCGGACCCATCGAATAGGCCGAGGTCTTAACTCCTAGACTCTCACCACTACTATTTTTTTGGGGGATGCCCCGTCGCTGGGGGATGCCCCGTCGCTTGGGGGATGCCCCGTCGCTCACGTCCGCAGGAGCTACCTTCTACCTCCCTGCACGTGTCCCCTGGGTGGTGCTAAACGAGCGACCAACTTGCAGGCGAAATAAGCGTTCTTTTTATAAAAACGCTTATTACGTACCAAACGCCATACGATTAAATAAAAAACCACTACTATTTGTAGGTATCTACAGGCGTTAACAAAAACGCCACATGGAGGAAGTAGGTACAGAAATAGGTAATATTGGACTAACGTAACGCGACGCCCAAACTCATCATTCATTTGGAACTGTTAATTTCTTACGTAGATTTTTTCTCCCTCTCACTTGACACGTAATAATTTAGGAGAAATACCTCAATCCAAGCTGACGAAATCGCTGGTAAAAGCTCGTTTGATATGAGATACTGTTGTATTAAGTACGTCGACAACATACGTAGTATACGTAGTGCTCACTGAGCGAGTTCACAAAAGCCGCTTCATTCGTATTAAGTTAATAGTTAGGTTATAAGTAAGGTATGATATTGTAGTGAATTAAGTATACTTTTTTTATTATTCGTTTATTTTAATTGTAAATAATGTAACGCTTATTTTATCGCATTAGGTATAACCTGTAAGGATAGAATTAAGTTGGGTGAAATAAATAAATAAATAAATAAATAAATAAACTTATCTTAGTCTCTTAGATAAATCGTTGTTTATATTCGGATATTCCATAGCATAAAGCTGAAAGGATAGATACACCTAAAACCGCCACCTTCAGCCTAACTGGCCTAACCCTATTACTTAATGGGCGAAGGACCCTCATCGAAGTCTTCGAGACCTTCCATTTGTATGATCATCACTGCATATTTAAACGAACTTTACTCATAACACATAGGTACCTACCTATTCGACACCTTCCAAGTTCTAACATAAATAAACACTCTTTGAAATAAACGACCCTGTGGCCGAACTACCTACTGAAGAACTCACGAAGTTGGCGTATTTATAAAGTTGTGTTTATTTAGGCTTCCAACTTAGACCAGACCATAATCGGAAATAGACGCCAAATATCTAACGCCTAACATATCGGTGCCGTACCCAGAACTTTCGGCCACGCTTATATTCAGTGTTTAGACAAGAAGTTATAATTATTGGAACATTCAACAGTTGCATTATTATTATACCGACACTTACATCATATAGGGATGATGACAACTCAGTCAAATCACCAACTCTTTATCAAACGCTCTTCTAGTATGGAAGTTGTATGAAATTTATTTTTGACATAGACATCATCCCTACTATGGGTGTCAAACCTGTGCACTCAGTAATAACCAAATAAATGAACTAAAAGTAGCCCAGAAGAACATGGAACTAAATTTATTAATATTATGACTAAATAACAAAATTCCAAAACAGGAATTACGACAAAGGAGTAAGCTAAAAGATGCTATAAGGACAGCAAAAACCGGAAAATGCAACTGGGCGGGACAGGAGCAAGGGCAGGAAATGAAAAATGGAGCAAAAATACTAGAACTGGGTTACCAAGATATTTAACAAGAAAAAAAGGAAGACCTGTTACCAAATGGAGAGACGAGATAGAAGCATTTGGGGAAAAACAGTTTCGCACAGCCCAAAATTAAAAAAGAATGGTGAGGCCTTTTGGCCTATTTGCCCAGCTGTGGGCTGATATATAACATAATATAAATAAAATATAACAGTTAATTAATCAAAACTAAATAATATAGGTTTACATAAATAAACAAATTTGTGGTAAACCTTTAGACGAAGGCTAGACATTCAATGAATATTGTGGTTTATCAGTATTTATTGATCGGGTAATCTAGTGTACCTGTTGATGGATGTTTAGTGTAGGTATTCCGTCAACGAAATGTAATCTGATCTAACAATATTTATCATACTGATGGATTACATAGTAGGGTAGAGCGGGGCTAGAAGTCCGGCGGGTAAGAAGTCCCAACATACATATCACAGTATCTAACCGCGCTAGAAACAAACGATCTACGTGATCTGGAGTGGGGTGAAGGGCGACGACGAAGCCGCGAACCGCTCGTTGTCGCGGCTCGCACATGCCAGTAATACAACCTTCGAAATTTTTTCGCGCGCAAAAGTAAAAAAAGTGTTTGTTTTCATTTCTTTCATAGTTCAACACTGACTGTAAAGAAAAGATTAAGGTATGTTCATATTGTAGTCTTATTATATGCATAAGTAATGCATGGTAATAAAATGTTCTTTTCGTTAACCTATTTTGTTTTATAACCTTGCAAATCAATGGACGTAGGTATGGGGCAAGAAGTACACCGATTGGACATCTTGCCCCGCGAGAGGACAGTGATATGTCAAATAAACAGTGTATTTTTTCTTTTATAGAATGCGTTATTACAAAAGAAGAACGGATAGAGGAACTATACGACTACATATTGGCTGCAGAAGAGGTCAATAAGAGTAAGTGTAAGTGAGAAGAAACTATGTAAAACCTGTGCCCAAAGCCGGACCACGTAAAACCTCAAACATCAGAAAACGTCGCAAAGCAACAATTTTAACTGACACTAGTGAAAAAAATGAGTTAGAGAAAGAACAAGTGAAGAGTAAAATGAGAACAAATAAACAAAATATGAAGAAAATGAAAGTAAAGAAGAACATTTTTTCTTTACTGTCCGAGAAAGAGAAGAGCACGGCACCTTCCTCTGATGATGAAGAGTGTTTTTGCAATAATGCTGCGAATCATATTCAGAAAGAGAGGAGAGCAGTGTGTCTGTTTAAAATCAAGGTTCAGAATAATTTACGTTTCGTTTTGTTTCATTGTTTTAAGTTGGAAATTGGAATTTAAAGTTGATTATACTAAAATAATAAGATTATGTTGATTATATTGAAATTTTAATAAATGAAATATTAAAAGATGTTGACTTTAAAATAATGCATTTTAATTTACCCTAATAATTTACTATAAATGCCTAGTTAGCTAGGCTTTAGGATGTATGGACTTCTTACCCCTAACCTGGGACTTTTTACCCCGTGAGCGGGGCAAAAAGTACAGAATTCCATTTTGCATTTGTCCCTAAATTTTTCGCAAATCAATTGAATATTCACACTTTCGACTATTTGAGCGATATGCTGAATTGTGTAAGATTTCATACAACATTTTAAATTAACAGTAAGTACTCAATTTTAAAACATATGGGTCCTAGAGTGAAAATTGGGACTATTAGCCCCGCCCTACCCTACTTACTGAACGTCTAGCCTTAGCAAACGTAATCTAAAAACCTATCATATAACAACATATCATTTGCCTGGTGAGAGGCTTCGGCCGTAGCCAGTTACCACCCTACTGGCAAAGACGTGCCGCTAAGCGATTTAGCGTTCCGGTACGATGCCTTGTAGAAACCGAAGGGGTTTAATATGACTGCCATATCCCTAACAGGTTACCATCTTAAATTGCGTTATCACTTACCATCAGATGGAGTTTAAAAAACATCTTTCTCCTTAGACGAATATTGGAAAAAGAAAACTATTCTGCTCAAAAGCCTTTCATTACATCCAAAAAAAACTCGCCTATAGGCTCGCTTACCTATAGGAAAGAGTCAACGTACTTTAATACCCGGCTCAGCTGTAAAGCCCTGGAATTAGGATTGTTTCTAATAGGACGCTGGGAGCATACTTTTAATGAGGCCCGAGCTCGTTATGCGACTCTCTTTGCTAGATTCTTATAAGGATACGTGGTGTTAATTCAGTTATAATGAACTAGTTGATGCACGTGGCTTTGTCCGCGTGGATATATTTTTCACGCGGGAATTATTTAATTTTCCGGGATAAAAAGTAGCCCATACCCCTACCGTGTTAAGGAGTTTCGTCCTCGTCGGAGTCGGAGTCTATCATTGTTACAGTCTCAATTGTTTTGATTGGCTGAATTTATGGTATTTTGGCTGCGTCAATGTTTTTTTGGCCAATAGTAGAAGAATGTTAACCAATCAGACGGTCTAAGAGCCAAGTTACCTATGGACTATGTATCCCTAGCATTGGCTACAATAAACTTGACAAGGTCGTGGTATACCCGGATCTTAGACTATAAGAGGTGATGGCAATAAATTACACTGTAGCTGTAATTTTTAGACAATCGCCTTACAGATGCACTGCGGGACTCGGCCCCATACAAACTCATTCTAATAAGTTTTGCCACTACGTGTAGTGCCGCTTCGTGTATCTCCAGTGGGGCTAAACCTTCATAAAGATAGAAGTACACTAAGAAAGAATTTTCAATTATTCAACACAGCTACCCCAAAATCGGGTCAGATGTAACGAACATTAATCGATTACCTAAGTTTAAGCTTTTGTAACGAGCGCCGTACCTAATTGTTTCCGTCGCGATAGCGTTGGCACTGATTGATTGTTATTACCAACTAATATTAGCTAACTCCGGCTCAGACTCCTCAGCGTCCGCTCAAAATACAAATTACGAGAATTATTACCAACTTGGGACGTTAAGTTGGTCGCGCACTAGGCGCGATCCGTTAGAGACGCTTCGAACGCAACCTCTTAATGTAGTTTACCATTAATAATTTGATATCCTGCGTAGTTGACCTAACACTAACGTAACGTAACTGCGTAGTCTAACACTATGTACAATATCCTTAATATTTGGAAGATTTCTGTGGTGTGGTGAATATCGCGGGCTAAAAGTGCGAGATACACACTATACCACATAGATTTACCTATTGTAGCGGATTGTAGCGAATTAAACATCTAGTTCCTTTATTATGATTGAAAATCCACAAAATAAGATGCTTCTATCCTATAGTCTATTTTTCGTTGAAATTGGCTGGTGTCGCCGACATTTGGTGAGAATATAGTACAAGTGTTATTGACAAATGCATTGTGTTTTGAACATATGTTCCTTGTTATTATTGACTGATCGATTGAATGTCTTACAATGCTACCAATACCAGTTATCGCATGCGAATAGTCGACCCTAAAGGACCAGCATTTATATTCTAATTCTAGCAGTTTGCGCCTTGAGACTCGCTTGAATTACACGTGCGGCTCTTGCGATGTGGACAAGATGTCCATACCTAATGTACGATCAGCATAAATAGAAACTTGGGTCATTAACATTTCACCCAACGAAACTTTCTTTATAGCTTCAACAAATTGCCTCATAGACCCTAAATATTTAATATTCTCGAGGAAAAATGGTAATGGTGCGAGAGCCGAAGTTTTGTTGATTTAACTGAGGTATCTAAACCTTTTACCATTAGCAAGAATACTTGAAAACTTTTCTTTCTAGTTAAACCCCTGGACAGACAGAAAGCGAGACGTCAGCTACGCATAAAAATCAAATAGTCAAATCCTTCTATTCAAACTCTTCAATAATGGTGTTGACTCTAAATATCTTATTTCTAAAATAACTTTAAGATGTCCACGGATTAACTCTCGATATCCAAAACTGTTTCACATTGCACCAAACAAGACAAATTATGCAGAAAATACATTTATATAAAGATGTTGCAAGCAGTATAACCAGTTGTTTTCAGATAAAGACATTTTTCATCTGTCTCCCTTAAGTATAAGGTGAGTATTAAAGATAGTTTGGTAAAAACCAACTAGCTTATCATTTTTTCTGTTCTAATTTAATAATAAATTTTGTTTTCGTCTACTACAACTAAGTATTCATTTGATTTTTTTTTTATACAATATGTCCAAGATAACATTGAAAACTGTTATGGTCTAAGTGTAATGCTATATTTGACTTACCTATTGTATGTTATGTTACTGTATGTTTTTAAAAATAAAATAAAATAAGTATTTAACTTGAACACACGTACTATAATATACACTACGTCTCTAATATAAGGTATTACTCTTCGAAGAAGATCGACTCCGCCTTCATGAGATATCAGGCGTATTCGATCGTCGTTGTATTGCCAAACTGAACTGATAGTTCCTTAGTTAAGATGATTTGTGAGATGGTGATAATAAAAAAAAACCCGGCTGAGTTTGTTGTGGGCTCTTCTCAGACCAGGGCGCGTTTGGAACCCTCGTAGCTTTAGTTTTAAGATACCTTTACCGATTATCACCATCATGTCTTTTAAGTAAGTAATTTTAATTTTAAAAATAAAAAATTAACGACAATATGTGTACCTACAGACTACAGTGTACCTATATTGAATAAATGATTTGAATTTTGAATTTGAACGATATTTGACTGGTAAAATGATGACTGGTATTAGCATGTTCAACAGGTTGTGATCGTCCAGCGTTGCCGTCTCGTTTTGTGTACGTCCAAACCCCAATTAAGCTTTGAGCCTAAGTAGTTTCACTCCGGCATGTGCCGCTATTTAATATACGCAAACGAAGTTATTCATTCATTCATTCATCAAGTATTAATGTAGAAGCTTTATCATTAAATAATATTAATAGTATTATTTGCTATTAATTCAATAAAGCTGGATCCTACAGTAGTAATAACGTACGAGCAGAAATCTGTAATCAATCAATTTCACGACTCAGCGATCAAAAGTGGCTGAACTATGGACATTAGACTATTCTATATACTATTCTATATACTATATGTTTATGAACCCATGTGAATTGGCTAACGTTGAAGTTTTTTTTAAATACATAGACCTTGTTCAATTATTCATTATCATCAATTCAACCCATTAGGTACCTACCGGCTCACTACTGAACTTGAGTCTTCTCTCAGAATAAAAGGGTTTTGTTATACTCCTAGTCCACCACGCTGGTCAAGTGCCAATAAGTATGCCGATTCACACACCTTTAAGAACGTTATGAAGAACTTTCGGGGAACGTCGAAAGAGCAAGTGATAATAATTAGTTTCTTTAACGCTTTGCGGCACATTTTTGTCGGTTGGGTAGTAACTAGCCACAACCGAAGCCTCCCACCAGGTCAATATTGGCCAAAATAGACCCTGCCGGGGTTTTGGGTTTTCTGACTAGAAATTCTCAGTACTAGCCCGGAGTTAATAAGTTGGCGGTGTTTCACTCCCGTGCCTAGGAGAGCACGTTAAGCCTTCGGTCCCGGTTATTATCAGTAACATGATAAAAGTCGTTAAACCGCGCCAACCCGCATTAGAGCAGCGTGGTGGGGTCTAAATTCTAATTCCCTCTCTCCTCTATGAGTGGAGGCCTGTGCCCAGCATTAGGACGCTAATGGGCTGTAGTGGACCCTGCCGGGCATCGAACTCTGGAACTCCCACTTAAGATCACAGCACTCCCCATTGCGCCAGGGAGGTAGTCAAAACAGCAGTCGACCGACAGACACACTCTTTCACATTTGACGACCTCCTCCGCAGTGTTGAGCGCTGTTGTCTTTACGTGCGGAGGTCCCGGGTTTGATCCCCGGCAGGGTCAATAATATGGGAATTTATAATTTCTGAATTTTCCCTGGGCTGACCTGGTGGGAGGTTTCAGGTTAGGTACCACCCTACCAGCAAAGACGAGCTGCCAAGCGATTTAGCGTTCTGGTACGATGCCGCTAACTTGTAGTGGATAAAAAAACATTCATGGATACTGTGTTCCAGTTGATGGCAATCAGCACTTCAACGCGGAATTTGCAATTTGTCTCGCGGGGGATTGTCAGCGTTGATTTATTGCCGGCAACGATGTATTGCAGAGCGTCTGAGTGCTTTGTTATAGACCCTGTTTAGCGAGAGTGGATTTTAGGGGTAAGAATTTGGGATTTTGCGCTTCAAATCTGTATGTTATTGTTAACAATGATATTCATAATCATAAAAGAGAGGTTAATAGATTAGATATTAGGTAATTATATAACATTTAACATGGCTAGATGCAGCCCGGTAGATACGACTTCATTCGCATGGATTAAGGTTTTTTTAAATACCTTGTGGGAATTCTTTGATTTTCCGGATTAAAAATTATGCCTAGATACTTGCCTTTATATGAATAGTCTAACAGTAGGTATGTAGACAATCTTTTTATGCACATAATACATAAAAGTCACATATATAAATAGTTAAGCACATTTTTTCAAGTAGACAAACGTCCTTCTTTTATCAAAATACTACCTACTTAGATGATGCCCGCGGGAATCAAAAAAACCCTTCAATTTTCCGGGATTAAATGTAGCCTATGTCCTTCCCCGGGATACAACTTATACCTGTACCAAATTTCATCAAATCTGTTGAACAGTTGGGCCGTGAAAGCGTAGCAGACAGACAGAGAGACACACTTGCGCAATTACAAAATGAGTATATAGGTCCATACGAGTACATACATACCTATTTATAGTCTGGCTTTCGGCCTTCAGACTGGAATTTTGGCAAATTGGCGGTTGGTGAGTGGAAATCGATGTTTTGCTCTGTTCGATTTGAAACCGTTAATTAATATTGGTTATTTGCCTTTGAAGGCTTTATTTAGAGTCCTAAATATTGGGAACGTTGGCTTTGTTAGTGCTTAATTATGTAGCTGTCACCGTAAAATTGTAAAAACCGTTAGATTATAATTTAACTCGCCAGATTGTAAACTGTCGAAAGATTACAATGTAACGCATCATTTTTCGGTAGATTGTAATCTGCAAGGAATATGAACCCGATAGAACCTAAGTAGGTATAATAATAATACCTAAATAGGTATAATAGATTATTTATGTCGAACCCTAACCTAACCTACAAGAAAGAGACAAGAAAACGTAATTACAATAAATATTTCAAAAATTGACATTCACAACATTGAACGGTTCACAATCCTTCGATAGTTTACAATCTATCGAGATAAAAAGCTTACAATCTAACGGTATAATCTTAGATTACAATCTAACGGTTTTTACAATTTTACGGTGACATAACCATCAGATATTTATTTTAAAAGCGATCTATCTCATAGGAGACGAAACGAAATTGCCGATTTTGTGGACCAAATCTCAAATAGCGTATGTTCTCCTTGATTTGCCTGGTGGGAGGCTTTGGCCGTGGCTAGTTACAACCCTACCGGCAAAGACGTGCCGCAAAGCGATTTAGCGTTCCGGTACGATGCCGTGTAGAAACCGAATAGGGGTATGAGTTTAATATAAGTAACTGCCAAGCCCCTAAAAGGTTATCCCGCTACCATCTTAGACTGCATCATCACGTACCATCTATTATATAGTATTATTTTAGTATTGATCGTTGATACGGTTCGAAAATACGACGAAACGCTTCCAGAAAAGGTAGGTAGTGCCCCAAGTAGATATTTTTATCCCAAAATTGGTTGTTGAAATGTTTCTTTCTTTCTTATTTTAAACAAAACAAAAAACGGCATTCGGAAATTTAAAATTTAACCACTAAGAATTTATTTCAAACACGTTATGGTTTTCTATAGGTAAAAATTAGGTACGTAGAAATTAGGCCGTCTTGTTTTATAATTAATAAGTGTTCTAAGTTTAGTGTTTAGTGCTAGTTGGAGTCGCACTGCCGCTAAAACAACCGCCTGTGTAATTAAATCGTCCAAATTGGTACATCTGTGTTGTGTCTGCTCAATTTGGACAAATTGGTTCAGTTGTTTGCAAGGAACACAAACCAGAGAGCTGTCGACGAGACTCTGCACTTTAATTAGCATTTTATTGAACTCTGAGTGACTTTCTGCTTTATTTTTTATTAAAATGAAGTATTCTTTGTTTTTTTTTTTTTTTTTTATATGTATAGCGAGCAAACGAGCAGACGTTTGCATTTTGTTTTTTTTTTGTTTGTTTGCATTAATTTATTCATAGTTTTTGTAAGTACTCGTAGTGCATTGCAAATTTGATTAGGGAATAACACAGACGGGAAAACTTACTGTGTCATTTTATGTTCGCGCTAACTTGAGAAAATTCTCATTTAATTTAATTTTTATACGAACATTCATCGCGCATTGTGTCTTAACTCTCGTATCTCTACTACTAACTTGAACAAAAATTTTGCTATCGGATGATAAATTTATTTTAAGTTTAAACTAAACCTACATTAGGCTGCAGAGACCGACCATACATTGTGTAGATCTAAGTCTTACTTTTGTAAAATTTTGCGGAGTAAATTTTTTTTAAATATCAGAGCTGAAAAAAGATTAGATACAGTATCTGATCTTATGTATCTCTGAGTACCTAATAGCAACAACGACAGCGTGGATTAAGATTTTTTGAATATCTTGTGGAAAATATTTGAAAGTAGCCTAGATGTCCTTCCCCGCGATGCAACCTATCTCAGTATCGAATTGCGTCAAAATCGGATGAGCAGATAGGCCATGGAGACGACTGATAGACTGACAGATAGACACTCTTTATTTTTATCCACTATAAGCTAGCCCTTGACTGCGATCACACCTGATGGTAAGTGATGATGCAGTCTAAGATGGTAGCGGGCTAACCTGTTAGGGGCATAGCAGTTATATTAAACACACACCCCTTCGGTTTCTACGCGGCATTGTACCGGAACGCTAAATTGCTTGGCTGCACGTCTTTGCCGGTAGGGTGGTAACTAGCCACGGCCGAAGCCTCCCACCAGGCAACACTCACATTTCTAGTATTAATGTGGATTAAAGTTAACTTACCCCAACATAACCAATCTGTAGCAGTTTTTCGGGGGCGGGGCAGATTCTTCGCAGCCGTGGGGCAACGGAGTGCTGGGGCCCGGCGACTCTGACCTCGACTCCTCCGCCCCTTCCGCCCCAGCCCCTCGGCGACATAACCACGAGGATCCACATTTGTCCCTCGCGTCTTCCACGGGAGGGGCAAACTGACACCTCCTAGGTGACCTTTGCTTCCCCGCTGGCGATAGTGAAGACTTTAAAGGTGACGATGGGGCCCTCACTGGACTTGATGAGGCCCTTACCGGTGAAGGGGACGCTTTCACGGGTGACGATTGGAGAGAAAGACCCCCCTTGTCCGTCCCGTTTAACATTTTACATCAACACTTGGCTCATGTCAACCGTCAACACTTAACACTGTTTAAAGTTAAACACACAATATGCATGTTAAACGCACTGTGAAACTGTACAGCTTTTGTCCGTAACACAATATACTCAATTTTATTATGATATTCATGATGATATAACAATGTTACTTTATAAAATCATCTTGTTCTGGAAAAAAAAATATAAATCAGTTCAAATGTCCTTTTGCAATAGTTGCTATCATAATATATCATATCAAATCAAATAAGTATTATAAATGTGAAAGTTTGGATGGATGGATGGATGGATGTATGGATGTTTGTTACTCAATTACGCCCCAACGGCTAAACGGATCTGGCTGAAATTTGGCACAGAGATAGATTATAGTCTTGAATCTCACATAGGCTACTTTTAATCCCGGAAAATTAAAGAGTTCTCGCGGGAACAGAAAAACCTCAATTCACGCGGACGAAGTCGCGGGCATAGTTAATAATATTTTACCTTGTTAAAGTTGACTGGCTTAGCAACGTAGTTATTTAACAAAAAAGATACTATTTTTGACAAATAACAACGTTGCTTAGAAGTATCATATCGAGTATCGACAGATTACATATACCTACCTATTATTAATTTCGGCTGAAAGAAAACCATATTCGGCCATTGGAAGCTGAACCTCTAATTCCCTTCGCGGCACGTCTTTGCCGGTAGGTATCTATACAGACTACAATGGTAACTTGAATCTACCAGAGTCCAGACCACACATTAAATAATAAATACTCAATTTATTTATTTCATACTAGCGGATACCCGGCGTGTGCTACTATACGCTTATAAAATTGTTTTAAAATAATTTTAGTGGTCCAAAAACATCATCGCATTATTGCCCTTCTAATGAAACCGGTTTGGGGCACATCGGTTGGATGGTTTCAAAGTCTATAACGGACATAGGTAGCAATTTTTTTTTAATGTTTTGTCTATTATTAGGATAGGACATGCAGGTGTCTCTTATGCTACGAGTACGTCACGTTTTGACTCTGCCGGTTCTGCCAACGGGCAGAAAGCATATTCTACTGAGAAATAGTTCGTATAAACCAGATGAACACGTCAAATTCCCAAATCAACCCTGCTGAGTGCTGGGAATTAAACCCGGGAGCTATTTTTATAATAGCACAGAGATCTGCAGAGGACTTTTTCTAAAAACATAGTTTAAACAGGGCAGAAAAATCTTTGCCTAGATGTGCGAACCTACTGCTTAATATTCGCTTAAAATAAAGTCTAGCATGCTTATTTAACAAAATTACTGTTAAACCGTCGTATAAACCCTGCGGTAATGTGTACTTAAGCCTCCCAATGTAGCTTGAATAAATATAATTTCTACTAGACTCCGTACGTGTTTAGACATACGAGACTTCGTACCTAGTTTCTACATAATTACATACCTTACTCTTAATAGAGAGATGATATTATCTGTGGATATAGCGTCGAAAAGCCGCTCCAAAAATTAAACCGTGATGCTGTGTCATTCAAAAGCACTTGCAAAAGTTTATTTGAATACAAAACATTTTTAATTTTCAATAACACTTCTTATTTTCTTGCTTGTTTTTATCTAAAAGTTAACTGTTACTATATTATTTAGTACCTAGATGATGCCCGCGACTGGATTAAAAGGTTTTTCGATTCCCGCGGGAACTCTTTAATTTTCCGGGATAAAAAGCCTATGCCCTTCCCCAGGATACAACCTATTCAGGCTGTACGAAATTCCATCAAAATCAGATGGGCCGTGAAAGCGTAGCAGACAGACAGACACACTTTCGCATTTATAATTTTAGTATGCATGTCAATTTCTTTGAGTTTTAATACACAAAAATTGCTAAAGTGGACTTGCAGATAATGTTTACGCAGTGACGTAGAGTGCATTGCCAGAGCTAAAGTCAGCAAGTTTTATATACTTAGCTTAAAGATTGCGTCAATATTTAAAAACTGAGTAGGCAACTACAGCCGCACTTACATTAGGTCATAACCGAATGCGTCGGTCTCATTAATCGAGTAGGTAGGTGACCAAATGCGTATTAGGTTTTCGGCCAACAGCAAGTGTCCTTAAGTCTGTTATGACCGAACAGGGCCAACGGTAAGTTCAACATTTATACTAGGTCGGTAACCGCGAACGGGCCGCAGTCCAATACGGCCAAACCGACCTAATTGATGTAAATGCACCATAAATACCAAATAAAAATTCCTTCCAAAAAACGGACTTCCAACGCCACTGTAAAGTAAAAAATAATTTTTATTTCTACCCACTATGTTGAAGTCGGGCGGGTATAACAAGGATAAGCAAAGGCTCAGGCGTTGGAAGTCGATTTTTTGGAAAGAATTTTTATTTTTTACTTTTTAGTGTCAGTGTTGAGGATTTGGAGTCAGAATTTTTCATGGGACCACCTCGAGAGCTCCCTCTAACGACTGAAAAAAAATATTTTCAAATCAGTTCAGAAACCACGGAGATACGCACCGACATATAATCCATACTAATATTATAAATGCGAAAGTGTTTCTGTCTGTCTGTCTGTCTGTCTGTCTGTCTGTCTGCTACGCTTTCCCGGCCCATCTTTTCAACCGATTTTGCTGAAATTTGGTACAGGGGTAGATGGTATCCCGGGGAAGGACATAGGCTACTTTTTGTCCCGGAAAATTAAAAAGTTCCCGCGGGAATCAAAAATCTTAATCCACGCGGACGAAGTCGCGGGAATCATCTAGTATATTATATTTTTAAAAACAACGCGCCGAATTGAGAACCTACTTCTTTTTTGGAAGTCGGTTAATTCATGAATGACAAATAGTGTGAATGGTGTCCATAGTACAGACTGTACATCTAAACCTATTTCGAGTGTCATATTTTGACGCTCTAGGAATTAAACAACTCCTTACTATATCTTTCGTAATATAAACGAAACCGCTAGAACTTTAGCCACATATAAGATAATTACTAATACAGTAGGTACCAAATTGCTTCTTGGAATTGGATTTTGGAAATTACCCGTTTTGATGGTGATTTCATGGACAAAATGGTTTTTCAATAGGCACATTACCGCATTTCATAATAGTATCCTCGAAGGTAAAACAACCTTCGAAACCCTTCATTTGCATACAACCTTAAAACTATTATACTATGTTTCCATACAAAGGTAGGTTTATTATGATATTAACAATAGACGTGTGGTGCTCCGCTAGCTGGCCTCTTTGTTTCGCACCGGCCAGTGCAAACGTCTGCGAGCTATGTATTGAAATTCGAATATCGAATTGCTCATTGGGAGAAAGCAGCGTCGAGTGACCGGTGACGCATTCACTCGAGATACGCGAACAAGCGTGGCCTCTGGCAGTACTGCCAGACCACCTTTCTTTTACCATATACCTTTCCAGTGTTATTATACAATATGTCGCTATATTATAATATATCATCGTGTTAGTTATCATCGAGTGTATTATTTCAACGCCTACACTTAGGAAGTGAGACCTAACTAGGTAGTTGTTTGTAGGAGGCAAAGAAGTCATAACGCCCTACAGACGTACCTATACCTTGGATTTTTTTATATCATCGTTATGTGATAAAAAATCAAGATTCGCATGGACGTTAAATATTATAAAAACCGTTCATACTTATTACAGGTATATTTATTTCCAAAAAGAAACTTTGAAACTTTGCTTTTCAATAAGTATACCTACCTACGATTTTCTGACTGAATATTCACTGACTGTATCCCGGGGAAGGACAGGTTTTTACTTTTTATCCCGGAAAATTCAAGAGATCCCGCGGGAATGAAAAACCTTACTCCATACGGACAAAGTCGCGGGCATCATCTAGTGCAAAATAAAGCTTTATAGTTTGTGATGTATGATGATGAACTATTTTGATTTTTAAGTTTGAATTCCGTACGTTGGTTTATCCATATTTTCATATTGTTAAAAATTATCAGAGCCTTCAAAGAATACAGCCATTCCGAATTTAAAATAACCCTTTATTGCAGTCTGAATTCAAAAAGGAAATCATATTAATGGTCCGGGAGGCAGCGACATTATAGTATAGTTTACTTATAACTTTAACTTTAACTTTTTATAGTTTAAATAAATTGAGTTCTATTATTCAATGTTATTAATAATTATCGTAGACAAAAAGGTATGTCCAATTATTCAGAGCGACTTATAGCGGATCGGCGCAGTAGCTGCGCTCGGGAGATAGTGCATTCCATCGCGTCTACCAAGGCTTTAGCAACATTGGATTCTTGGCAGACTGTCTTTTTTTGTTCTTGTATAAACCTAACTATTTAAGGAAAAAAAATCAGCCTTGTAGAAATAAGTCCAAAAAGTTAATTTTTCAACACATTACGTGGGTGGTAGACCTTAGATGGCAACGCTTCCGAGGCGGCAGACTATCATTATCCTGTATATTTAGGTATCCTTGTTCACTGTAAGAAGTTTCAGTCTTGTAGGTATAATACATTTACCTATTATTTATTTACAGGTTTCAAAAATTTTTATTAATGTTTGCAACACTAAAAGCTTGGCAGACTTTCACTTTCATTATTTACACGGTATAAACATTGCTTGACAGAAAAATTAGCTTTGTAGGAATGGGTGCAAAATTTCGGTCGCTGCCTCCCGGACTATAAGTTAAATCGGAATTTAAATTAATGCTCTCTTTAATATGGAGCAGAAATAATTATATTTTCAATTTAATTATTTTCGTCATACGTTACAGTCGGATCGAGAACGAAATTTCAATTTTCTTTTTGAAACTCATTCGCTGTTATTTTTATAAATTACTAGTAAACCAGCTCAGTTTAAAATAAATTAATTTCATTTGGGACTACGGATTTGTTCAAAATTCCAGCGCATTTTAGTAACAAATATAATAAAAATATAACGAAGTTACTAAACAGGATAGTTTTTGCGAAATCAGCAAGAAATTGGGAGGGTCAAAATTTTAAAGTGGGATCACTGTATCGAGTGGGGTATCATTTGAAAGGGCTCAAGGCTTCACGGGTGGCTCTTATCTCCTTAGAAAACTAAAGCAGAGAACATTATATATTCTGATAGCTTATTGGATTCGATAGCATGTTTCGTCCATTGTGTTTAGCCTGTTAACTACAGCGGCGAAGGTAAACGTTTCACGAGGTAATTTATTAACGCTCCGATTAACCCAATTGTTGGCGGGCGCTGTTGGAGAGAGCGACAGATAAACAGAATCGAACAATAGAACATAAATATTATACCTACATACAATACCTATATACTTTATCTGAAAACCCCCTCATTTAAGAATCCTAATAACAAAAACATCCAATTAAAACTATGAAATACATTAAAATCTAAAATAAAACTAAATTAAAAACTAAACAATAAAAAAAACATCTGAACCGCTGCAATGTGGCAATGTGCCCAGAACGCTGACTGCGTTACTCCTCTGAATAGCCAAGCTTAGGTATATGTTGGCCGAGGTAACTGCCAGCCCTCCGGTCACCTGTGGACTCTGTGAGACGACAAGATAGATCCATAAAAAAGGATCTAGCATCTTCGCACCATGAACCCAGGGTTTTAACTGTATATTTACTAATTTGTAAAAAAACATTCCTAAACAATACTTAAACATGTTTTCCATAAAACAAAAATAATTCTACAAAATTGTAATTTTAAACCGCCTGGTTGGTCTAGTGGTTAGCATGTTCGACTGCGGCCGATGAGGTCCCGGGTCGGGCCGTAATTACGAGTATTGGATTTTTCTGACTAGAAATTCTCAGTACCTATTACCTAGGTACTACCCCGAAGTTAGGAAATTGGCGGTGCCCCGTGCCTCAGAGAGTCTCGGTTATTATCACTGGCATGATAATAGTCGATAAAGCCCGCCAACTCGCATTGAAGCAGCGTAGTGGGTCTAAGCTCTAATTCCCTCTTTCTTAAGAGAGTGGAAGTCTGTGCTCAGTAGTGGGACGCTAGTGGGCTGTAGTGGTAGTAGTGGTAAAATTTATTCTATAAATATAAGTATTTCCAAGAGTTTGCAACTAATTTGAATTTTACGGTATTAAGGTTAAGACCGAGCGCTTTGGCTGAATACTTACTTACCGCTCGATTGTTGCTCTAATCGCTTTTTGACAAGCTCTGGCTCTTTGGAAAATAGTTGTCTAACTTCGCATAACAAACAAAGTTGGGAAAACCTGAAGTTTAAGTATACAACGGTGAGTGAAAAGTTCAAAAGAGGTCGAGTGCTTTCAGTATTATCATTAATATCTATTGCTATTTGCTGTGTTTTATTGTTATTGAAAATTTTCCCAACTAATTTAATCGAATATTTTTTTAGGTTTTCTACATACAAAGTCAATATCATTATGAACCTTCTTGCAAGAAAACTTTTCATTTAAAAGTAACGTGGACTTACAAAAGTTTAAAAAAACCTGCAAATTTACTGCACGAGGGCGGTAAATATTTACTGCACGTGGGCAGTAAATTTAACTTACAAGCACGGTTTACTGCCTCTGTAAGTGCATTTATCGAGCAAGTGTATTGAAAAAGTCTTTATTGTATCTTAACACATAGGTACAAAATTATGCATACTAAAACAGAAGACAGGAAACTGTGGTAATGAGCAAAGGCGGCCTTATCACTAAAGTAATGTAAGTTTAAACATTGCAAATTCTATTTATCGTATTGAGCGTTCGATTTCATTAGCGAACTTCTTGTTAGAAACCTAATTATGGCCCGACCCGAGAATCACTGGGCTAACGACGCATATCTACTAACCACTGGGCTAACGACGCATTCAATAGCCAGGATTCATTATGACGGTGTTAAAACATAACCTACTTCAAACCATCCACTTTAATAACTAGACACGAGCAGTGATGAGGGTCTAACCTTAGGTCTAGTCGAACGATCTTAGCAAGATGGCGGAAGCTATAAATTGAAATCCATAGATAATATTTCTATTTATGATTCGTCACGCGCTCTTTGAAGGGAAGTAGATGAAATCTTATAGTAGCAAATACTTGAAACTTACTACTTACTCATGCTACTTGAGCAGTTCTTTGAAAATGAGCTGTACATACAAACCTGACACGATTAAAAGTGTTTACCATGCGACGTGGACTTTTGTCCTGTACTTAATTATTATATATGTATTTACTTTTCGTAGTGCGTTTGAACCCTTCAGGAGATATCAGTGTGAATGACGTGACGTGCACATTCCGAAATAGCGGTAGATTCAGATGACGATTCATAGCTCTTGTAAAGTCTATTTGAATAAAAAACATTTGATCTGATGATCAATCATTTTTAAGACGCGTCTGATGCCGCGCGCTCGCGTCTGTCTTTTAATATTGAAAAGTAATATGTTGGGCCTCTTGCGATTTACGGTAGTTTATTCCGTTTCTTTACCGAAGCCATAGGACATAGAAAAACAAAAATTCTTGCCTGAAAAAGTCACAGATATGAACTAAAACTTTTTAACCTTTCCTTATTATGTTCTATGCGAAAGAGTCACCAGGGGGGCTACTACCATCGCTAAAAGCAGTATTATTTTAAATAATCAGTTTTCAAATATCACGTGCCTTGTCATCCATAAAATACGGATTATAATTTTAAAACACATTATAATACTTACGTCAACTATATCAAAACAATATGGCTCTAAGAAAGTACGTCCTTAGACGGAGTATGAAACAATGACATTGTAACTAACCTGACGGGGTCCCTAAACATCTACACCTCTCTCTACTAATGGAATTCAATGGTTCTTTGTAATGGCTCATGAATCATCTAGCAGTAAACCCTCATCATCGTTGCGAACATAATAACCCAAGTTCTTTTAGAGTTTCAGAAGCTTCGAATTCAATCAACCCAACGACTAGTTTAAGAACTGATTTCAATGAATTTCAGTTTACATAAGACTGGCTTAAATTACGCGTTCGAGTTATAGAAAAGTTGTAAAAATGATCAAGTATAAATCAACAAAGTGAAGGCAAGTGCTTTGTTACGTAATCGAGTATAGAACTAGTATACAACTATAACACACGTTTTATATGAGAGTTTTATATTTAACGTGTTCGAGTATCTAAATAGTATACAACCATGACACACATTTAGAGGTGTATTTTTGCTGTGCGATCCTGTTCAAGTATACTGCGCTTTGTTCGTTTTAATGTTTTGCCTCTTAACATACACAGCAAGCCAGATTTATGTTTGCCTCTTAACATACACAATAAGTCAGTCTTATGTATAGGATCAATCATATTATATTTCTATGCGAAATATATTTAAAATCAAGAGAGTTGACCTTATATATGGATAGTTACTCAGAGTTTCGATTTCTATCTTATGTAACATACATTTAAGTTGTTCCATAAGATTCCATAAGGTCTCACAGTGGTGAAGCTAATTATCCCTAGTGGCAAGCATCTTCCTTTTATAAAGGAAGGTGCTTTGTTTGGCATCATTTACTTTGACTAAAAAAATAAATGATGGTTGACTGGCTCCGCCCCGCCATCAACGGTAGTCTTCTTCCCACTCTTGGTATTCCAAAAGACATATCGATACATGAGAACATGGGCCAATAAGCCTCATAAAATACCAAAAGCCAACAAGCCTCCCCCCCCAAACCACTAGGCATCAACCGCGAAATGGCGCAACGTACTCGAGTGTACTTTAGAGTGGTGCGTTCCACTTATGTCAGCATAAAGCTGGATAATTACATTTTTAAAGTGGTGTAATCCCACATATACCTGTAATAGGTTTCAAGGATACACCAGGCGCACTGCAGGGATGTTCGCCGCAACGAAACAGAATCCACAGGCGTGATGCAACCTTCAGTAATAGTATATTAATCAAATATAGCGCGCAACCATCATGGGTAGTAGAACATTGTTTGGAAGTAAGTTTGATATTGGTAATAGTAAACAGAGTCCCATCAACCATGATTAGTTATTGTTCGATCATAGCGAACATCGTAGTAATTTTATATAATAATTAGTTATCGTTCGACCATAGCGAACATCGTAATTTCATATAATAGGTATGTTGTTACAATAAAATCGCATGGTAAAATCAGACGTACTGTAGAACATAGAAATGTACACGAAGTGTACTACGCACAGAAAGCAAGCTCTCTGGTTCAACAACGACCTATCCCATCCTGACGTCCTACCGAGGTAAACATCAAGACAGAACCAGCCGTGCCGATGCATCGCCGAAGCGAGTGATATATTCTACAGGCCCAACTCAACCTGCAATGATAATTGTATGTTATGGGTTTATATGTAATATGTTATATTTAAGTATGTTATAAATCCACCATAGGCAGATTGAATATCGTCGGACGCTCTCCAGCCAGGTTCACGAAGTACAAGTACTAAGGCTCCCTTACCAGATATAGCATCCAACAACAAGTATGTATGCAATACAATATTGGCACAACGTGCGTGTGAATCAGTGCCCAAACGGCTGAGAATCATCTAGTGCTCGTCCCACCGAGTGGACGGAACGACGGGAAGCTCGTTAGTAAGTTTCCATGCTCCCTCGATTAGATCATATATAATACTATATACATATAGTATGTACTATTATTCTATTATTGTTTTAATATTATTTTACTATTATTTTATCATTATAATATATATATATATATATATTTTTTTTTTTTTTTTTATATAAATTATTTTCCCCTGAACAGTAAGATACGTATAGTTACAACATGTCCACTGAATAATAAAAAAAGAAGTTTTACATGTCATTTAAATAATACTACAGTTAGTTTGTATGGTTTCTATGAACGTACCTACCTATAATACCTGTATAAATTATAATCCACAAGGCATCCTTGCAAATATTAAAAGGAACAATATTTCAAAATCAAGATCTTTTACCGTGGCAGATAAAATAAATAGAATTCTTTGAAACAGCTAGAAGCCAGAGCTTGTGTAATCAGAGCTTCTGAAAACTTTCTTCGAATATTTATTTTTCTCACATTGTTTGATTAAAAAGAAAACAGAATCGAAGTCACTGTCGAAACGGAGACCAGATTTATGGCATCGCTTTAGCAAAATACGTTTGGTATTGATGACAAAATTATATTAGGTATGTATTAAAAGCAATCAATTTTAAAAAAAAGCGGCGATTTTCTTGACGGTTTGACAGTTTTTATTGGTATTTGGAAATCAGATTTTAATTAGTCTTTTGAAGTTAAGTAAAGGCTTTTAAACTTTTTTTTTTTAATTTTTTTTTCATTTATTACATACTAGATGATGCCCGCGACTTCGTCCGCGTGGATTAAGATTTTTATTATTCCCGCAGGAACGCTTAAATTTTAAAATCGGTTGAGCAGATGGGCTGTGAAAGCGTAGCAGATAAACAGACAGACAGACACACTTTCGCATTTATAATATTAGTCTGGATATGGATATTAGAGCGTTAGTGAAATAGCTTTGCTCAGGTAAGCCCTAAATTGCAAGTCTCATAAGAGAAGCAATTGGAAGTGACGCCGGGGACCGCGCTGCGCTGAACAAAGGTAGTCACCGTTACACGTAAACCACAAAATGCAAATTAGTTTCTAACTCTAGAGGACCCCTGCTGTGAGCGAGTAAGTTTGTATTATGACTGCCTTGTTGGTGTAGTGGTTAGCATGTTCGACTGCGGCCGACGAGGTCCCGGGTTCGAGTCCTGGGCCGGGTCACAAATATTGGGTTTTTCTCAGAAATTCGGTACTAGCCCGGAGTTTGGAAGTTGACGGTGTTTCTACCCCTCGCCTCGGAGAGCACGTTAAGCCGTCGGTACTGCGCCTGATCCCTCTCCGGTCGTGTCAGATTTTCCTTCACATCGGGCTAAATCAGGCATGTGAGTAAAATAACAGAGAGTGCACCTGTGTCTGCGCCATAGAAAAAATAACCCTTTATCTATTCCGGTGGTCTGCGCACACACTTGTGCACTAACTAGTAACTATAATATCTCCCGCGCAGATGGCTATCTCTCTGGCTGCCGTAGCCGAAATTCGGTCGGGAGGACATGATTATTATGTCGCAGCCCGCTTGCATAACCCGCCGTATTACAATACGGCTAGAAACGGTTAGCCAGATACGGCGGAAAGTACGTCCCTACGTCCACGACGTATCAACGCTTCGCATTCTTGAATGCGTCTTGTCGTATTGTAATTTGTCGGATCATGAGCCGCCGTTTCGTAAAAACAGCGTGAAATGAAACGCCGCATTGTACATATTTTGTAAGTATGTCTGGGTCAGATAAGTTAGTGGGACTTACACCATTGTATTTCATAAATAACTAGACGTCAATAAGTGTAGTGTACCTGTACCTATATTGAATAAACATTATTTGACTTTGACTGTAATTTGTCTAACTCACTCAAAAGTCATGCACACTCAATCTCTTTCCAATCAAAACAGCGTGTCAGTCTATTTGTGTTTATTTACTTTGTGTAAATTTATTCAAAGATTGACCTGTTCGTTTTTGTTTATTTTGTGATTGATTTTGTTGAAGTTACGAATTGGAATAAAGTCTGGTTCGTTAATTCGTATTTCCTTTACCTTTAATCCACTTTTGATTAGAGTTCAATATGTTTTTTGTTCCTCGTAACTTAAAATTGCTTCAAAAGTCCATTTGTCTGACATAACCAATTCCCGAGCAGCCATGTATCGAAAACCGATTATACAACGGCTTCCAGCGAGCCGACATTTAGGTACCTACCTAGTACCTACACAATATGTAATCCACAATTTTCAAATTTGCTTCAAACTTCTAGTTAATGATTCCGCACGTGTAACTTGTAAAATAAGTAGATATGAAAACTTTGTTTTAATATATTTTAAGCCTTTATCTCTTTGAGTCTTCGAGGGCTAGCTTGTAGCCTAAATAAATGAGAAAAATCTCTTTTAAGAAATATCCGTGAAATATTGAACAAAGAATTTGAATACAAATAACAAATACGGAGGTTGACATTTTCATACAGCCGAGCAAAAAGGAAGCGTTAGATTTCCGAACCCTGACCGAAAAGGATCTCATACCTTTTTACGTTACACGGAACGATGCGCCCGTAGTTGGATCGCGAGGCGGATAAAATATTTCGTGCTATAATACCCAGGGATATTTGGTATCACGTATTTAGAGAGTCGTACATTTTCTTGGAGAATATTTTCTGACTGGAATTTTGCGATGGACAGATCCATGAATACTTATTATAGGTACAATCCTAATGTTGAAATGCGAAAGTTAGTTGTTTTTTTATTGATACCTATTTGGATAAACATGGAAAAAATAAAAAAATATAAATATGGTTCGCGCGCGAGTTGAATGGAAAGCAAATGTATAGTGTGACACATACGTTTACTCTGCATTCAACTCGCACGCGAACTGTAGGTATATCTTAATATAAAATTTCATCCAAATCCCATTTATTCATAGATCTATAATATATCCAAATAAAAACTTAACGTACCACTGCTGGGCACAGGCCTCCACTCTCATGGGAGAGAGGGAATTAGATCTTAGACCCACCACGCTGCTCCAATGCGGGTGGCGGGCTTTAACGACTATTATCACGTTAGTGATAATAGCCGGGACCGACGGCTTAACGTGCTCTCCGAGGCACGGGGGTGAAACAACGCCAACTTCCAACTCCGGGCTGACACTGAGAAATTCTGAATTGAAAAACTCAATAAGTACTAATTTTTTTTTGCCCGACCGGGAATCGAACCCAGGACCTTGTGATCCGCAGTCGACTATGCTAACCACTAGACCAACGAGGCAGTAGTAGTGTATGTATAAGAATAGCTCACGTTAATTTAAATTTATCTAATAAATAATAAAATAAAATAAAAGTCGTACTTAGTCGATATTAGAAGACGAAAACTGACAAAAGTCCGAAAATGTCGAGATTTTTCAAGCATTAGCACAGGCCTTTCAAAGCTGCAAACTTGGTTTAACACTATAATTGCTGGCCTATTTACCAAATTTTTTAATAACGTGATTTTTGTGTCTCCAGTGACTGGCGTATATAATTTAGCTTAACGTTAACGTTAGCTAAGGAAGAAAACGCAATATACGAGTAGCTCAGAGGGTATAGTATTAGTGCAAGAGTGATCGCAAAATCTATTAAAAACGAAGTTATAGGCGCACTCTACTCTTCACGTTGAGCTAATCTCATTAAACGAAGCCGAGAGAGCGTCGAAGGAAATTAATTTTGCATCATACACTACCATATGACCATACGCTACACTGTCGACAGGAATGTCTCGCCAAGCTTTTAATATTTTAATGGAACCTCACCCTGGGCCTTATTACGTAAAAAGTATTACAACGATAGCAATCACTTTCGCCATATATAAAAAATAATATTAAGCTTATCAGGACAGTAATTGAGATAGAAGCAATGATTGCAAAGAGTTCATGAATCACGAAATTTAGGCGTTATTTTTGACTCTAATTTACGGTTTGAAACACACATTAAAAACATTGTTAAAAACTGCTTATACAGGTTAAAAGTCCTCTATAAAATGCGCCCCTATCTTACTACTAACATAAGGATACGCCTATATGAAGCTTTGATTAATTCAAAGTTAAACTATGCTGATACTGTATATGGCCCAGGTATGTTGGCCAGATCAGCAAAATTAATTCAGAGGGTGCAGAACGCCTGTGCTCGATTTTGTTTTTCTATAGCGCTGCGATCACATGTCAGTCCGCATATCAATAACGCAAATATGCTAAACATGGAATCGCGGCGTAAACTTCATCTGGCCACAATGCTGTTTGGCATAATCGCTACAGGCAAACCAGCTTATTTGTATGAGAAAATTAAATGGACTGATGTAGGGAGTAAATACAGCGTGAGGAGAACTGCACCCAGAATCGCTATGGCAAGACACAAAACTGCCGCATTCCGGGACACATTTAAGCATGCCGCCTGTAAGATTTGGAATGACCTGCCTCCCCCAGCTCGAATGCTAAAATCTATATTTACTTTTAAAACCCACATAAAAAACATCTTTTAGAACAGCAAAAAGCACGGCCGTAGAAGATAGTCTCAGGTCTTACAGGCGCTATGTAGCTATGTATCGTGTGTTATGTTATCATTAATGTACTTAAGTATGAATCTAGTATATTCCTATATATTCTTTTACATTATACTTAGTATCTATAATCGTGTCTTACTAAATTATATGCTATGTTATATGTTGCTACCTAATTTTTGTCCTATTTTTGTTGCCTAACTTAAGTACTATGTTTGAGAAAAGTGTGCGCTGGTCGCTTTTCCGGTGACGCCACATAAGGTTCTGCCTGAAAATCAGCGCTGCAGTTATCATATACTGTAGCAACATGCTGAGGTAGCAGCCTTTTTAGCGTTTACACGGAGTAATTTATTTTTTGTATTTATTTTGTAAAATACATCTTATATTTTAGTAAGTTTAGTAAGTATTTATTCGGCAGGTATTATTTCTCATCTCTGTATTTATTTTCCGTGTAAAGCTACATTAATTTCATTTAATTTAAATTAATTTAATTGATGCTGATTTCCGACCAGGCTTGGTCCGGGTCCGGTCCTTTCGTCTGAACATTGTCACAGTGCTACCAATATTATATTATGCGAAAGTCAACGACCTCAATTTACATAGACGGGCCCTGTCAAACAAAGAATTTGATTAACGCCATCTTGTCTGAAAAACGGGACAGCGCTATGGCGGGGACAAGGACAGGGCTATACAGGTTAGGAGCGTGCTCTAAAGGTTGGATGCCCAATTAATTTCTATGAAAGGGCCCATCTAGAACCTACATATATATCGATTACGAAAGTGCGTTAGTTTACCTGTTAGATTTTCGCATAGATAGGACCAGTGGCGTGCACGACATAGAGGCATAAAAGTATTGCTTACTCTAGTTACAAAAGCTCTATGCTTATTATCATACCCTGTATGAAAATAGGTATCTACCTAACCAATGCCTATCCTGGCTCCGTATACTGTGCACGCCACTATGGATAGGACCTAACTTTTGTAACGACTAACGAGGTTAGCGACCACGTATTGCAGCAAGCGTCTATAATTTTTTTTATGAGTGGACTAAAAACATCTGCTACATTTCGTGTCCCACTTTGAAGCGGGAAAACTTTGTCAGGTTATTTATAACTCATATTAAGTATATATCGCATCCTAGTGAGTGCTATATCGCGTGAACAAGTTCATTAAAGCGTAAAGGGCAAAACACACAGGGAACGGGCGCGGGCCGGATCGGGTGCGTGGCGGGTTGAATTCCTTGTATTTAAATGGACAACATCACACTAAACGCGGGCGCGGGTTGGATGCGTGGCGGGTGTCGCTGTTTGATGTCGTCCATAAATACAGGGAATTCAACCCGCCGCGCACCCGATCCGGCCCGCGCCCGACCCGCGCCCGTTCCCTGTGTGTTTGTCCTTCAATCACGCCGCAACGGAGCATCGGATCGACGTGATTTTTGGCATGGATATAGTTGAGGTCCTGGAGAGTCCCGGAAAATTAATGAGTTCCCGCGGGAATAAAAAAACTTAAACCACGCGGACGAAGTGGCTTGCATCAGCTTGTTCTAGTATATATTTGAGGAACGCATAAGTTGACTCAAATCCTGGATTATAAAAGAACTGCCGACAGCGTGATATTTCATAATTTACGTAGTTATTATTCCGTATTTCGAGGGTAGGTAATAACATTCCTAGCCGCAACATAATGGCGTGGTAGTCTGCTCAAATATTAATGGATGTCATCACGCAAATGTGTTGTTCACGGCACCGCTGTGCTATGGTCATTCCATGCAGATTTCTGTCTGTCCTCAAATTAATTAATTCCGATTAACACCTCACATAATTAAGAAAAATAAAAGGCTTGGGTATAAAACCTTTTTTTTAAATATAGCGAGCAAACGAGCAGCGGTAGGACCAGCCAGAGGAACCGCCAATACATTGCAGGCTTTCGAGATATTTGTTTATCCGGCCTTTGAAGAGTCCCATATTATAATCATGAGGGAACACAGAAGATGGAAGCTGGATCCACAATTCGCAGGTACGTGGCAGAAATGACCTGGAATAACGGGAGGTGGAAGAAGACCAGGCATCCAGGTGGTGAGGAACATAAAGAACACATAATATAAAGAACCATAAATAATCCATATTATATCCATACTATTATTATCATAGAAAAAATAAATACAGATTATTATAAATGCGATTATAAATGGGAAAGTGTCTGTCTTTCTCTCTGTCTGTCTGCTACGCTTTCATGGCCCATCTTTTTAACCTTTTTGGATGAAATTTTGTACAGGGATTGATAGATTGTGCATTGTATCCCGGGGAAGGACATAGGCTAATTTTTATTCCGGAAAATTAAAGAGTTCCCGTTGGAATAAAAATAAACTTCATCCAGGCGGATGGAGTCGGGGGCATCATCTAGTTATATTACAAATTGTTCATAATATCTTCTAATATAAAAAATATAGGAAAGAGTCTCTTTGCTTGCCTGTTTGCTACGCGTTCATTAAGAGCAATGCGAATGAACGGGCAAAGTTGAGAGTAGGTATTCAGGTAGGTATATTGCCGTCGCGCTGCTCCCGGAGAAGACCGAACGCTTACCTATTAAATGCGCATGTATGCGTACGCACGCCGCTCGCTCGAACGAGTTCCTAAATAAAATTAAAATATGTGTTTGAGCTACTCGCAGTCGGCAAAATGATATACCTATATGTGTTTTGTGTTTTGTATATTTTTTGCTTTCTAATAACTCTGACCCTGGACTTATTTGACTTATTTCTCTGTTTTTGATTCCTTTTTTAATGTTTTTAATGCACTAACAGTTACCTAGCTTTAGAGTGCGATCTTAGCTGACGGTAAGTGATGATGCAGTCTAAGATGGTATCGGACTAACCTGTCAGGCATAAAGCAGTTAGTTACATTAAAGCCCTAAGTAGCCTTCATCGGTTAGTTGCTACCGGAACGTCTAATCGTTCGGCAGTACGTCTTTGCCGTTAGGGTGGTAACTAGTCACGGCCGAAGCCTGCCACAAGACCAGAACTGAGAAAATTCAGATATATATAAACTTCCAAATTGACCCTGCCGGGAATTGAACCCGTGACCTTGCGCTTACTTGACAGCACACCTCACACCACTGCGCCAGGGAGGTCATTTACTCAGTTGGGAACTATTTTTATATGTTTTTTTTATTCTACTATAAGTTAGCTCTTGACTGCGATCTTACCTGATGTTAGACAAAGTCAAAGTCAAAAAACGTTTATTCAATATAAACTACACTTATTGACATCCGGTTATTTATAACATATAACATAATATAATGGTGATAATCAGTACGACATCTTAAACTAAAGTTACGAGGGTTCCAAAGTCCAAACGCGCCCTGGTCTGAGAAGAGCCCACAACAAACTCAGCCGGGATTTTTTTTTTCACTATCAACATTTCACAATCATCTTAACTAAGGAACTATCAGAGCCATTATAGAGAACGATGATACAGTCTAAGATGGTAGCAGGCTAACTTGTTAGGGTTAGTTATATTAAACCCATATCCCTAACGGTTTCTACACGGCATGACGTATCTACACGCATCTACCGTAACGCTAAATCGCTTGGAGGTACGTCTTTGTCGGTAGGGTGGTTACTAGCCACGGCTGAACCCTCCTACCAGATCAGACCACAGAAAATTTAAAAATGATAAATTCCCATTTGGACCATGTTGGGAATCGTACCCGGAACCTCCCACAATATGACCACAGCGTTCAGGATTGCTATAATGTCCTCTCAACCGAATTTCGGCCACGGCGGCCTATCTCGAAAGAGCCATCTGCGCAGGAGATATTATAGTGCACAAGTGTGGGCGCATACACTGGAGCACTCTCTGTTCCTTTACTCTCATAGCCCGATGGGACGGAAAATCCGACAGGACCGGAGAGAGATCAGGCGCAGGACCGATGGCTTTACATGCTCTTGGAGGCACGGGGGTAAAACACCGCCATCTTCCGTACTCCGGGCTAGTACTGAGAATTTCTTGTCAGAAAAACCCAATACTTGTTATGGCCCGACCCGGGAATCGAACCCTCGTCGGCCGCAGTCGAATATGCTAACCACTAGACCAACGAGGCAGTCAAGAAATAAATTAACGCGCAATAGAAATAGGGGGGGTGGCCGGCAGTGCGGAGATATCGCAGTGTTAATATAACTGCCATGCCCCTAAAAGGTTAGCCCGCTATCACCTTAGACTGCATCATCACCTACCATCAGGTGAGATCGCAGTCAAGAGCTAACTTGTAGTGGATAAAAAAAAACCTAACATGTGCTGCCCACTGCCGACTGGCAATTATTGGGTATGGACTATATACTCACAGAATAAGTAAAAAGTTAAATATCGATGTCGATAAACAACACTAGATTATCGATACTATAATTATATCGACTACGCTTGAACTCACTAACTAGGTATGTACATATATGTGTGTGTATACGTATTTAACCTCCCCGAATAGAGGCCGATAAATCCCGATAGGGACAACTGCAGCTTGGACCGATTATACCTATGAAAAACAGTAGAATTCTCACTCTCGTATTTTTCTGTTTCCACCTTCAAAACTGAACCGATTTTAATTCTGTTTTTACGACTAATTTAACAAGGACTCAGGCTATGTCGGTATGTTTTTCTTTTTTTTATTATATCCGTCAAATTTATTTGCGGGATGTCTGATGATGGAACGAAAACTGGGCCATTTTTTGCAGGTTGTGAAGGTTCTATGTTCTTAAAATTATTAATTTATCGAAAAAAGGAAAACATAGGGGCATGGCACGGATACATGTAAATTTTATGGTGCAAGAATATTTTCAATATTGTAATTATCCACGGAGGAAACAGACAAATGTTTTTGTATGGAGAAATCGCCGGGAGAATTCCTCTTAAGCGAATATGACATAACATTACCGAATATAACATTTGAGGCTACATTTTGCCCCGGAAAATGAAAGAAAACCCGCGGGAATCAAATAATATACCTACTCCACACGAACGAAGTCCCGGGCATCTTGTATCTAATATCTTTATTCGATGTCATACAAACTTAAGATTTAAACTGTTATAAATACACGGCCATGGGCATTTTCGGAAAATCTCTAAGATTCTGGGACTACCATCACTTAAAGCAGTATTATTTTAATCTTATTGGTTTCAGAATTATAACTCTTATTGAGGGACGTCAACGAAAGAATGTACAGCCTTGTTCTCTCCTAACCTGTCTTTTTCATAAGATAGTAATCCATACTAAAATTATAAATGCGAAAGTGTCTCTGCTACGCTTTCACGGCCCATCTGTTCAACCGATTTTGATGAAATTTGATATAGGTTATTATTATTATAATAATATTCTTAATTGCACAAAAGAAATATAGAAATATATAAATAAAAAAAAGAAGCTTAATCGTAGTGAAGCGTGCAAAGGCGCTCTTATAACTAAAGCGATCTCTCCCAGACAACCTTTGGTGATCAGATTGGCAAAATCACGGGTTGTGTGACAAGCAATTTAGTTTAAATTGAATAAGATAGACTACAAAATTAGACTACGTGCCAAAAGAAGTATAATTTCAAAAACCTAATCCACGCGGATGAAGTCGCGAGCAGCATCTAGTTAAACATAATTAGTATTTACTTACCTATTCATAGAAAACAAAAATAACAATCGATTATACCTACAAATCTAGCCATTTGAAAGCTGTGGTTCGCTTTATAAACATGAAAAGCGTTGTGGAGATCGTAAATACAATCTTTGCAATACTGTTACAACATAAATGACAGATTTTATTATTGTTTAAATTCGTTTGTTCGACGTTGTATTCGTTTTTATCTTGTATATTTTGTCGTTTATTCTCGTTCTGTGGCCGATAACCGTTCGTCATTTCCCCGAGCTGCGGTTATTCCCGACGAGAGCTGCGCAAACAAGCCAAATTATACCTCGTGTGATCGCCTGATCGGTTCGCAACCCGCCTGTCGCCGCAACCACAGTCATGCTACAGCAAGTATTCAAAATACCCTTGTGGTTATATCTAACAGTGCACGAAACTACCGTACATATTAGATAGTTAGATGGAGGACAATACAATGACTCTACACTAGAATTTGCTTGAATGGACTTGGAAATACCTGTGTTTATATAGGAGGCATTTCAAAGCCCATTCCAAGCTCAAATTGGTATGATTTAAGAGGCATCGTCGTCATTGTCAAAACCCAAACGATAAATAAAATTGCCGATAGGGTGGTAACTAGCCACGGCTGAAGCCTCCCACCAGACCAGATGATGCCCACGTGGACGTAGACTTTGAATCTAATCTGGATTTCGTTAAAATGGGTTGAACAAATGGGCCGTGAAAGCGTAGCAGACAGAGAGATAATATATGCAGACAAACGTCTGCCTCGTTGGTCTAGTGGTTAGCATGTTCGACTGCGGCCGACGAGGTCCCGGGTTGGAGTCCCGGGTCGGGTCATAACAAGTATTGGATAATTTCTGACAAGAAATTCTCAGTACAAGCCTGGAGTAAGGAAGTTGTGGAACCCCCGTACCTCTGAGAGCAAAAGCCCTCGGTCCTGCGCCTGATCTATCTCCGGTCGTGTCGGATTTTCCGTCCCATCGGGCTATGTAAAGGAACAGATAGTACACCTGTGTATGTGCACACTTGTGCTGTTGTGCACTATAATATCACACGCGCAGGTGGCTATCTCTGGAGGTAGGCCGCCGTGGCCGAAATTCGTTCGGGACGGCTATATTATTACTTTGTATAGAGTATGTATAGCATATATATGTATAGCGTTTCATGTAAACGTTTGTCTATAAATAGTCATAATAGCGCTTTTATCAGAGACAATACAATTCCGTAGAGGAAGACGAACGAGCCGAGAACGAGATAAAACAATTGCCACTCAACAGCGAGATCCAGAGACGGGAAACCTTTTCTTTGACGCCCCTTTTTTCTTTATTAGTTCTTTATTGCGGTCAGCTTTTAGCGTTTACTGTTAGAATAACGAGTGCGTCGCTTTCCGGGAACGTGGATGGATACGATTCAATTTAAATGCCTTAAGAGGCTTAGACAGATACAAAGACTTTATTGCACACACAAAGGATAAAAAAAATTGGCAGTCATAGGAAGTAGGGACTGAAAGGGGAAGTGAAAACGATCATTTAATTAAAGTAATATTTTTTTTCTTATAAAAAAATGTATTACAATTATTATTATTTTTAAATTTTAATTAAAATTATTAAAATATAAACCTTAACATTAAGGCATTAAAGCTTAATTTCGAATGGAGTATATTTATATGTTCGCGAGCATGTCGGTCACGCGAATCTACATTTTTACCCCCTACCAAAAAGTGCTCAACGCGCCTAAAGAAGTTTTCACTTCAAAAATATACATATAAACAGGATTCCTTTTGTGGTAGGCCAAGTTATTGATTAATACAAGTTGCTTTAAATTCCTCTTCTCTGATTGCATGGTATGCACTGATTGCATTGATTTCATAGAACCGTTTTGTTCTGGATCATTATAACTTGAATAAGAAATATACCTACTTTGTTTAATTTAAAAGAACCAACCCCGTCACCTTGAACGGTAAATTACTCTTTTGAATTAAAAAAAGCCAGGTTACTGAAAGCGCTCCTTATTTTTTGAATTCGTTAGCAATATTTGTGTATCATGTCATACAATCAGCGAGCGAAAGCAGCGAGGCGAGATTTGGTTAACAATCGAAGCCGCTGAAATTTCCTCTGAGTGGTTTTATTTAGCCCGGCCGCATTTTATCAGCTGTCAGAAAAATTCGGACGCGCGCCGCCGCGTCCGTGGCAATCTGATACATTATTATGCCTAAATAAAATATTTTGTATCCTGAAAAACCTGTTTTTTTCGGGACAGGGGATGAAACTTTTGGTCGATTTTACTCGATAATTCCGTCCGATTCCGTAAACCGATTTTTAAAATTCTTTCTACTTCACAAATTTTATGCTTTTAGGTAGATGCCATATGAATTTTGTGAAGATCAGAGGTGCGATTGAGTAAGAATTGCCGATCAGTTCGTCAAAGTTCAGCGTCAAAGTAAAATAAACCATAATAACATTGAATTAGAGCTCAATTTCGTGTATCCACTCTCATAGGATTAGACATGTACGATATCCTAAACCGATGAGAATGGATACACGAAATTGAGCTCTAATTCAATGTTGTTATGGTTTATTTAACTTTGACGCCGAATTTTGACGGTTTTGACGATTTGATCGGAAACTTTTAGACAATCGGGGGGCTGATCTGTTATGACACAGTCGCGGTCTGAAAATGTTTACCGCTTTAAGGTTCATGATTGCATGCACAAATTGGAAATACCTTTATTTTTGATAAATATCTATCACTTTAAGAATTACCCAATACAGTGCTTGCACTACTACTATACTAATGTGTCAAGCTTGAAATTAGGAAATGAGTTTTCTTATTATAAATAGTAAGTAATTATTATATTTTTGTTAAAATATATGGTTGAAAAATTTGATGATATGGCATTTCAGACCTTACTGCACGCAGTGTTACAAAGAATCTAATTTGAAAACTTGTAAACATGTTCAGACCGCGACTGTACCTACTAGACCTGGCAGACGCGCCGCATACTGTCAGAACTCAGAACTATGGATATTCGTAAAATGAGAGGGATAGAACACTGACATAAATTTCTGATAGTATGCGACCGGGCTTATATAACTTCAATGTTTGAAGAAAAACACAATTGAAGTTATCACGGACCGAATTGAGGACGCGGCTGATGGATTGCTTTGCTCTTCTCAGACCGCGGGCAAATAGAGGGATAAGCAGGGGTTTACGATTCGAGCAGCTGGTTAAATACTCGAAGGTTTTACGTGATTTTCAGTCTGAATGCTTGATTGTCATTTGTCAGTATGAGTAGGGACTATTATTTAGAATAACGTCGGTGGGACGTAGTGGAGACTTGATGTCGTCATAACCATCAACGGCCAATAAGCATCGACGGTTTTGACGACCTCCATGGCGCAGCTCTAATGTGGAAGTCCCGCGGGTTCGATTCCCGGCAGGGTAACTTTGGGAATGTATTTCTAAATTTTCCCTGGTCTGGCCTGGAGGGAGGCTTCGGACGTGGCTAGTTACCACCCTACCGGCAAAGACGCCAAGCGAATTAGCGTTCCGGTACGGTTCCGGCGTATGGGCTTAATATAACTGCCATGACCCTAACAGGGGCCCTAGCGGGCTTCAGCTAGTTGGCTATACTTTTTATCCCGGAAAACTAAGGAGTTCCCGCGGGAACCGAAAAACCTCAATCCACGTGGATGAAGTCGCGGGCATCAGCTAGTCATTATTATTCTGCAAATAACATGGGCATGGTTTAAAAAGTATTGGAAGCACAGAATAAAGTAATAGTTACTTCGTATTTAATTAAGTAGCTACTAGTTAACTAGCTATTCGATTTACTAGCTCTACATTTTCTTTTTTCCTAATATTTTTATTATACAAAATTCAAATCGTATCAACACCAGGTATGAGAGCCTGAGGTTACTGCCTTGTTAAGGTGGCGTATCGAGCAACGCCCTTCGTAATCAGAGGGAGCAGTGCGTGACCTCCCACACCTTCGATAGGTTCAGAATAACATAAGAGAATACACGATATATTTGACTGCGACGACCTCTCTGCCGTACAGATATAGTCCCACAAACTTTTCTGAACCGGTAACAGCTTCGCTAGTATATATGAAAAATAAAATAAAAACAAAACTAAACAGGCATGAAGGTTAGTTTCAGTTTTGGCCACCGGGTCAGGCTGGCCAAAATTGGAGCTAACGCAAAATGGGCTACTAAACGCTGGCCAAGTGCAGACTTCACAAGCCATTTGGAAGTATTCTGTGGACAACTCTCAAGGTCTAGCCCATACGACACGGCGCGGCACATAACGACAAGTATTATTTGTACGAGGTTATATGGAGCTGGGCCCATTTAAACGACTAAACACTGCGCAACGCGGTTCTTACAAATAATATTTGCCACTAAGTACGTGCCGCGCCGCCCCATGCATATTAAGTGGGGTAAGCTCCTTCACGCAAGCAAGAAAAAGTTTGAGGTGCCTTTCGAATTCGAAGCCTAAACCGTAGTCACACGATATTATATACTCTAAGATCTACGTACTTTAAGTAAGGTAGGTACTACAACTAAGTATATAGATTTTTTTCGAATTTTTCCAGGTTGTATCTGTACCAATATTTCATTTGTATTTTTTGCTGAATAAAGTTGCGCACGGGGTAATGTCGACTTTTTTGCGGATGTATGTAGATTGTGCCAATATTTCAATTTTGTACAAAGGAATTTGCAAGATAAATCTTTGTTGGTGTTCCTATTCCTTTGGTACAAGATACCTAAGTTAGCATAGTAGAAGTAGTTAGGACCACGTCCTCCTTTTCGGGGATTCAGGGTTCGATCCCCACCTCAAACTTGTACGTGCTTTTCAAGCAAATAAATAGCACTTGCTTTAACGGTGAAGGAAAACGTCGTGAGGAAACCTGTATGCCTGAGTGTTCTGCATAATGTTCTAAAAGTGTATCGACTTTTGGTAAGTTTTTTTTTAATATATAGGATAGCGCTTGGATCCAATCAGACTTGCATGCAAGAGGTGATGCAGTCTAAGGTGGAGCGCGCTTGCCTAGAAGATGCCTATTCACTCTTGATTTGAATGTACCTATATCAAAAGAGGAGGGGTAAACGGAAGCCGGAAGGGCATTCCATAAGTGATGATGCAGTCTAAGATGGTAGCGGGCTTAACGTTTTGGCAGTTATATTAAATACATACTTACCCCTAATCGGTTTCTACAATGTGTGAAGTCTGCTAATTATGCCCAATCCACACTTGGCAAGTGTGGAAGGACTTCTCATTCGGAGGTCCTCTTAGAATGAGAACGGTAACAGCTACATGGTATTAAATTAAATAAAATATAACCTAATAATGTTTAGACAATATCAGAAGCTGTCTTAACTCAATTACTAATGTCTCATGAAGTCGTGACCCGTTTCTGAGTTATCCCCTGCCAATTACTGGCTTGGAGAGCGAGTACTCAAGCAATTCTTAACTTTATTCCACTTCGATATCTGGGGCAAAGAAGACAGCTTGCTATCGGCTGGTTAATAAGCTTTCTTTATAAATACGTACGTACAAATACTTATTTAACTTGGTTTTTTTTAATAATTAAAACTGAATAAATCATCCATCCAATACTACATCCAAACTTTCACATATTTTAATATTAGTACAGAAATAAAGATTTTAGCATATTTTCTGGCTGTATGCTTGCGGAGTCCTACCTTGCGTGTTCTGATATGCACTATAATAGTTAATCAGTTCTGAAAACGCAATGAAATATGTCTTACTGTAAATACATTCATGGCGTACTAATGGATTAGGAACTTTAATCTTTCTAAAGAAATCACAATTGGAATTGAGCTAAGTAGACATTCTTTCATCGGCCAGGAATCTAAGAGCCCTCTCAAATCCATCCTCCATCCATTAGCGACACATTAGCGTTAAATTTCAGAAGGCTTAGTACGTCAGCATCTCGACAGCGTTGATCGAATTCGATGGTCTATGTCACTAAGTCTGTGTAAAATGTGCCTAAGGCCTCTGGTTTTAAAGTTTAAAATTTACATTCAATACTTAGGTGCTCATGACTTTTCATAGCAATGGTTTTACTTGAGACGCCGCGCTGACTGTGCTGGCTATAGGACTCGGGCCCACTACGACTTCTAAATATGCATTTTGATTTCGAAATATTGTAATTTTAGTAACTATATTGCACACAATAGTAAAAATGGTAACTACTTACTTAGTACGTAGATAGAGAAGCGATTCAACGTCGATTTAGATTTTAAGTTCACGTGGGAACTCTATAGATACTAGGTAGTTATATGGAAAAGTATTCTTAGGTATATACTATCGCATTATAAGATAAGTATGGACCGCACACAAACATGACCACAATAAATCACCATAGAGTGACTTGATATTCTAGCGCCACCTATAATATTAATTTTTATACTCGTGCATTTTGAAGGTACATAAAATTTAATTCTATCAACGTTTTCGAACTGTGCAAACTCTTACTAAATCTATAGGAATGTAATAAAGAAGCCGAAAGTAATTTAGTGTAATGGCGGTTGGAATCGCCCTGGGATTAACTGGAATATTCCCCACTCGAAAAGTTGAAAGTTGAAACGAATGGCACTCATGAACTCCTTATAAAATGCTACCAAGTTTTTACCATGTATTGTATGAGAATATCTCTATTAAGCTCCTAACTATATCATATTAAAGTAGGTACTTAGCCTTAGTAGTACTATTATAATATTAGGTATACTAGATGATACCCGCGACTTCTTCCGTGTGGATTAGTTTTTTTTTTAATAACTCTTTATTTTTTGCTGGATAAAATATAAAACGGGTGAACAGATGAGCCGTGAAAGCGTAGCAAACATACAGACATACACATTTTCGCATTTATAATATTAGTATGAATTCTATGGCATTGGTTTTGGTGCTTTCAAACTGCTACCACAATCCCAATGGTTGTCCAACGTGCGGATCGAGGAATTAGTGGCCCAATGTTGGGCTTAAGGCTAAAACCTCTGACGACCTCCGTGGCGCAGTGTGTAGCGCTGTTGCCTTAACGTGCGGAGGTGCTGGGTTCGGTCCCCGGCAGGGTCAATTTGGGAATTTATAATTTCTGAATTTTCCCTGGTCTGGCCTGGTGGGAGGCTTCGGCCGTGGCTAGTTACCTTACCGGCAAAGACGTGCCGCCAAGCGATTTAGCGTTTCGGTACGATGCCGTGTAGAAACCGAAGGGGTATGGGTTTAATATAACAAAATTTGTGTGATTTTAATTTTTTAATTAATTATTTACTTATGAATAATAGTAAGTTATGCTGTGTCATTTTTTTTAAAATTGATTAGTGTAATTGGCTTGTCCATACTAATTAAATAAAAAAATAACAGCTGCCATGCCCCTAACAAGTTAGCCCGCTACCATATTAGACGGCATCATCACTTACCATCAGGTGAGATCGTGGTCAATGGCTAGCTTGTAGTGGATAAAAAAAAAGCTAAATGGTACCTATAAGATTACATGCAACAGTTCAAGGGCCATACTGCCGACGCTTAAAGCCAAATTGTTACATTATTGTTGAATTTTGTGTTTTAGAATTATACTCCTTATTTTAGGAACGTCAAGGTACGTGACATCAAACTGTCAATTAGAGTAATATTGCTTTATGCGTTGGGAGTATGGCCCTAGTGTCTGAGTAAAAAACCTTTTTACTCAGACGACAGACGTACATACCTACCTCTTTTATTTTCAGTCGGCCCCATAAAACGTTTTTAAAGCTATTATAAAGTGTTATCGGTTAACGGTCGATTAATTTTCGAACCATGTTTAAGAGCGGTTACGATCTTACTTAGGTACTTATATCTTGCTTGAAAGTTAGTCGAATATTCTGTGAAAGTTGGAAAGATAAAACTTTATGAACCTGTTTAAGTAACTAGCTTCTACACCAGTTAGAATATAAAAAAATTCAAGCATTTAATAACTCTATTCTTCTAAGAATACACAATGAGGGAACAAAAAATAAAAAATAAACCGGTCAAGTGCGAGTCAGACTTGCGCACAATGGATTCCGTACCACCACTCAATAATTATTATTTTAGTAAATAAAAGGAAAGATTTTTTTTTATCCACTACAAGCTAGCCCTTGACTGCGATATATAAGATGTCATAACAACACGTAATCAGCTATGAAATTACTGGCTTACATACTCGTATGGTGCTAAACTGGTAGCGCCTGACAAACAATTCGATACCCTGAGTACGGAACGCGAATTATCGATTTTCGGATTTTTTCTATACTAGTACTGTAAGACCTTGCATGTTGCAAAATTTCATGATTCTAGGTCAGTTGGGATGTACCCTATAGGTTTTGAATAATTGACAAGTGTCAAAATATGCGGCATAAAAGGTGGTTGACAGGCAGACGGACAACGAAGTAATCCTTTAAGCCTAAGGGTTCCTTTTTCCTCTTAAGGTACGGAACCCTAAAAAACAGAGATATCGCATTTATTATAAACTGGAATTCAAGTGTTCCACTTGCTATCATACTTTTACATAATATAAAGTAGAGTTACTGTAAAATATATTGTAAAGTTGGTATGACAAGAATACGATTTCCTGAAAACTTTCTTTATCAAGACAAATATCGCTTCACTTAATACAGAATGAGAATTTCTTTTTCCCGTACAAGTTTGTACCGTTCGGGAAATTCAATCGTACAACTGAAATATTGGTTTATTTTAGCAAGTGAAACAAATCACATACGAGTAGGAAATTAGTATCAATAGGTTCTCCTAGTGGATTTACGATCTACCTAAGTAGATCAACAAAGCTAAAAAACCATGCCAATATTATAAATGCGAAAGTGTGTCTGTCAGTCAGTCTGCTACGCTTTCACGGCCCATCTGTGCAACCGATTTTGATGAAATTTGGTACTTACAAGGATAGGTTGTATCCCAGGGAAGGACATAGGTTATATATATATTTTATCCCGGAAAATTAAAGAGTTCCCGCGGGAATCAAAAAAACGTAATCCACGCGGACAAAGTAGCATCATCTAGTATTTCAATAATTTATTTTGAGTCGAGTATAGAATTATTAATTTATAAATCTATGGAGTCGAGTTGGTTCTAAGTCAAGTCACAATCTTCGACGAAATCGTCTGTCAAATCTTTCAAAATTGAAATATAACGATGATGATGATGCCATAACAATTATTTTATCGTAACAGTTTAAGACACAATATCGTCGAAAGCGGGGATATAATAACAGTTGTAATAACAAAAAGGTATAATCGAATCTCCTGATACAAAATCGGCTGAATCCAAAAAAACCGACCAAGTGCGAGTCGGACTCGCGCACCGAGGGTTCCGTACAAACCTGTAGATAAATAAGTATTTTAATATGGTATTTTTATTGCTAAATGAAATCCAAAACATTAGTAAGTTTAAAATTATTAAAAAAATATTTTTATTGTATGATGTAACTAAAAAATTATGCTTTTCCCAATTTTTCCTTTAACTGTGCTATAAGACACCACCACAAGGTTTCGTACCAAATTTCAAGATTCACCAAGAACCAAGATTGATATGAATTTCAGATTGATACATCCATGCGTTCCTGAGAAGTAGGCTCTTGACAGACAGACGGACGGACAACAAATTGATTGACAAACGAAGGGTTCAGTTTTTTCCTTTTGAGGTACGGAACCCTAAAAATTGTCCTTAAAAAGGCTCGACAAAACATTAAACCGTTCTACGTGCGTAACTTCTAAACGACTATTCATAATGTACCCGTAATACCAGGTGGGGATTTAGGGCAAAGACACACTAGGAAGGTAGTTAGGTACACGTAGGTACAGGACAGCAGGACAGGAAAGTTCCGTAATACTAAAAGTTGGGATTTAGGGCAAAGACGTGTGTCTACACGGACAGGACAATCCGCGTGAAACGCCCGCGTCGTTTGAGAAACATATTTCGTCCGATCGCGGCAGTCTGTACAGCTGCATAAAGAACGCGCACGGACTTTGGACGGACAAAAAAAAAGATACGCGCCGAATTGAGAACCTCCTCCTTTTTTGGAAGTCGCTAAAAAAATATTGTTCGTAGTTGGTATCCGCCTTTAAGTTGAGTATAAGTATAACGACGTGAGAGGGAGAAGGATTTTTTTAATGTTGTCGACACGTTCACAGAAAATCACACGTTTTACGTCGCAATGTTTTTTTTACATCTAATTTATTTAGAGGTCGTGTAATCTAAAAATAAACGCGTCGCAAATATTATGTTAATGCTAACATACAAATTAGGAGTTTAACTTAGTTGCTCTTTTCAATCAAAATCTATACTAATAATATTAAATGCGAAAGTTTGGATGGATGAATGTTTTGTTTTTTTTATCCACTACAAGCTAGCCCTTGATGAAGCAGTCTAAGATGGTAGCGGGCTAACCTGTTAGGGGCAAGGCAGTTATAGTCATTAGTCATTAGTCATTAGTCATTAGTCATTTATTTATTAAATAAAGGTACACTGTAGGTACACTTATTTTCGTCTAAAAATTACATAAGTACTTAAAAAGCATGATGGTGATAATGGGTAACGGTATCTTAAAACTAAAGCTACGAGGGTTCCAAACGCGCCCTGGTCTGAGAAGAGCCCACAACAAACTCAGCCGGGTTTTTTTTTATTATTATTATCAACATCTCACAAATATTCTTACTAAGGAACTATCAGAGACATTAGAGCAAATTATTGCCATATTAAACACATACCCCTTCGGTTTCTACACGGCATCGTACCGGAACGCTAAATCGCTTGGCGGCACGTCTTTATACTAATATTATTAAATGCGAAAGTTTGGATGGATAGATGGATGAATGTTTTTATTTTTTTTATCCACTACAAGCTAGGCCTTGACTGCGATCTCACCTGATGGTAAGTGATGATGCAGTCTAAGATGGTAGCGGGCTAACCTGTTAGGGGCAAGGCAGTTATATTAAACACATACCCCTTCGGTTTCTACACGGCATCGTACCGGAACGCTAAATCGCTTGGCGGCTCGTCTTTATACTAATATTATTAAATGCGAAAGTTTGGATGGATGGATGGATGAATGTTTGTTTTTTTTTTATCCACTACAAGCTAGGCCTTGACTGCGATCTCACCTGATGGTAAGTGATGATGCAGTCTAAGATCGTAGCGGGCTAACCTGTTAGGGGCAAGGCAGTTATATTAAACACATACCCCTTCGGTTTCCACACGGCATCGTACCCGAACGCTAAATCGCTTGGCGGCACGTCTTTGCCGGTAGGGTGGTAACTAGCCAGTTTATTTGAAATAATAAATATTTGAATTTGAAATACTACCGTGCCATGCAACCGACATACCTAAAATTATATTTACTTACTTAAATCGATACACTATCGATTCCAATGCTCGCCAAACATTTTATTTCCGTGCTCATACATTTTATAAGATGGCAGTAATTGTAGAACTACGATATATATCTACGAGTGTGTGCTGAAATTTAAAACCGGCACTCCGTTCACCCTGTACTTACGTACAATTCTTGACGTTTCTTACGTACGAATTCTTACGTACTGTTGACGGCGATAACGTTTTAAAATCCCTCCTTCTCTAGCGTACGATCCGAGGCCAAGGAGCAGTTGCCAAACAGGTCGTTAAAGTTAAGTTACGGTAAGCGTTACACTTTTGCCGTCATTAAAACCAAATGGTAATCAATTCAATCAAGTTCAGGGTAATAGTGGTAATAATCTAGGTATAGGTAGAAAAGTTAAGTCCAATTTTATTAAATACCTACCTAATTAATTAAATTCCGCCTGTTGTGCCGTATCCATTAATATCATTGTTTTTGTGTTTTTATTTCTTTGTGTACAATAAAAGTATATTTTTCTTTTATTTTAAATATAACTTGCATTATTGGTGACGCAAAACATAGCCTTCTCAGAGATGTGGGAATTCTGCCAACCCTCACTTGGCAAGGAATGTACTATGGCCAAAAAACCCGTCTCATTCTCAGAGGAGACTCGCGTTCAGTAGTAGTCTTAGTAGGGCCGGTAATGGCTTGTGATTCTCGATCCAAATTTTGTATCAACCTTAATCAAGGTGGTATGAATATTGACTCGTGAAAGGTTAGCTTTTTTATTGGTGTTTAACGGTAACCGTAACTTAAATTTAACTGACCGGACCTCAAAACCACAAAACTACCTGTCATGAAACTGGACCCTAAATAACAACAAAACGTAGAGAAGGTATAGATGTAGGAATAGATTAAACGGTCGAACACTGATTCAAGTTGATAGAAAGGCAAACATTGGGGCTGATTCTGTATAACACAATCTCTTAACTAAACTAAAATGGCAGCTTTAAATATAGTTCTGTCCCTTTCGGTAGGAAGTATTATGAAAGGGTTAGCAATATCTGTAATGCTCTAATTTTAGTTTAGTTTAGAGATTGTGCACTACAGAATCAGCCCCATTATCCGTGAAACGATTTAATTATTAGAAAAGAAAAATAGAACAGCAAGAGCGTGGTCTGTTGCGTCGTTCAGACATTTTATCCTAAAATAATTATCCTCGTGATTTACTGAAACCATTTTGAAGGAAATCTCCACTGTAATTTTCTTTTAGCTTTGTTATTAGGTACTTAGATATTTTTTTAATAATTCTCTCTCTAATTCTATTTATTAAATTATTTTGTAATCTATGGTATCATATTTTTTTACAAACAGTAGGCGTACGGTTCGGTTTAATAAAATATCATAAATTAAGCTAAATAAAATAGACAGATCAGAAGTAACGCTATTATTTTTTACAAGGAACAAATATGCATTGACTATTTGAAGAGTTCGAACAAATTAACTTCAGTCCATTGCCTGTGATTATTTTATTTTAATTAAGATGAAGGAAGGCATAAAAAATGAAATTAAAAATAGAGTAAGTGATAGAGAATAACAATTTGGTTATGTAACGCTTTTTGTAGAAATTGAGTTAACAATACCTGAATTTAAGTTTTCAATAGACCCACCAAGCATAGGGTAAAGGACACCTTATTCTAAGGGGTTTCAAATTTATACCATATTCACACATAACGATTTACCTTCTTTGATTTAAAATAGCCAAACCTTAAAAAGGTACCTACATCAAAGGTACATCAAAAGGTACATTTTCGATTTTCTTTCGAGTTCTAGTGAAAACATCGCAGAAATAGATGTCCTTACCTTATATTTAACTGTTTTCTAACCAAACCAGAATATATTGTAGGTATAAAAGCCAAGTTAAAGAATTCAAAAGGTCCGTGCAGACCACCGGGGGGCGACCGCGTTGGTTCCATAAATAATTTCTTCCGGAATACAGAAGAATACTGAAATGTTTACTGTAGACATTGAGTTAAGATTATGGAGAAACCAAATTCATATATCCAGAAGTCGCGAAAGCGACCTGATCTACTATAATGTGGTTACCTAAATGTAAGCTCACTATTATACTCTATCATAATATGAATGAATGTGTTGTATTGACACACAGAGAAAAACCAAGCCTAGTTTTATCTGGCGGGAGTCTGGCCATCATTGTAACCCCTCTACCAGCAAAGCTATCCAATAATGCCGTTGGCTAATTGATAGTCATATTATTAAATTCTACAATTGATTTATAGAATTTTTGGAAAACTGCCTTTCTAATGTACATCAACTCAACAACAATACTAAACAAGTTTACAAGAACTTTCACTGTTTGTTAAAAGCTTCCGGCAAAAAATTTAATTACAGGTAGGTAGGTGTAAAATTCTCAAAATACAGAATATTACTGCTTTTAAATATGACTGAACAAACACGACGAAACTAAAACATGGAATAACTATTGAAGCCTGGAAACCTGTGATTTAGATTAAAATTTTCCAAGTTAGGTGATAAGTATAGGTAATTGGATTTAGTCTGCAAATTAGAACCGATCGAGTTATAATACGTACTAGCTGATGCCCGCGACTTCGTCCACGTGGATTTAGGATTTTTGGCTCCCGCGGGAACTCTTTAATTTTCCGGTATAAAAAGTATAGCCTATGTGTTATTCCAGACTACAATCTCTGTGCCAAATTTCATCCAGATCAAGCCGTTCAGCCGTTCTGGCCTGATTGAGTAAAACATCCATACATCCATCCATTCATCCAAACTTTCGCATTTATAATATTAGTATAGATTAAACGTCACGTTTTCTAAGGGAAACTATGAAATACTTACAAAATCACAGCTTAATTAATGTTTATATTAATACTATAGAAACATATATATTTACATTCACTTTTATGTAACGACATTCACTTTGGTTCACTTTCGGCCTAAAACTGTCTCGTTCGTAGCGGCTAGGAGCTACGGCGCTACGTCGTAGCACACGTGTGGCTACGATCGACGCTCTCACTACACTGAAAGCCTGAAAGCTTCAGGGCAGGGATACCACAGCCTGTGGTGAATCACCTCTAGCATTTGCGCTAGTTATTTCGAAAAATGCACTCCAATAAATAATATTATTAACAAACAAATTCCTCAGAATGCATTGGCGGTTCCTCTGTTGCAGCAAAATAAAGTGCAGTACCTAATCTCTCAACATCTGCACCCGTATTCTCTATTTCATTGGCTATCAAAAAATGAAAGCCACTTTTATTTTTTATTAGCTGATGTCCGCGTCTTCGTCCGCGTAGTTTAAGTTTTTTTTGATTCCCGCGGGAACTCCTTGATTTTCCGGGATGAAAAGTCTATATCACTCTCGGTCCTCAACTAAACCCATTCCAACCAAAATTCATGTCGATCCGTTGCTCCGTTGCGGCGTGATTGAAGGGCAAACCAACAAACCAACAAACAAGCACACTGTCGCATTTATAATATTATGTATGATCTATTGAAGATTTGCTATGAAATAAAAATAACAATAGTTCATAGCAAACCTTCAATGAATAATAAAATATATGTATGTATTATTTTTTGATATCCATTGAAGGGCCCCGTGACCCGTTTGTTCTCTATTAATATTTTTTAAACTTCTACAAACCTAACACTGACGGGCCAATGCGCAGCTTCAATCGCTTGGAGGATAAAATATGCATAGGACTTCCATTTTTGAAGTGAAAACTTCTTTAGGCGCGTTGAGCACTTTTTGGTAGGGGGTAAAAATGTGGAATGCGCGAGATCGACACCATGGTCAGTATAAATAGTACATTCGTAATTAAACTTCAATGGTTCTCAAAAATTAGTTTTAAGGTATTTCAAAATAAATATATATATATATATATTTATTTATTTTTTTAAAAATCGTTTTCACTTCTATCGGCAGTCCCTATGACTGCCATTTTTTTTATTTCCTTAAAAAAACATTCATTTATTGAAAACAATACAATAGCACCTAGGCTAGCTAACCTAACCTAATTAATAAATAAATCATGCCCGCGTGGAATGGTGGCAAGAATGCTGGCTGCATTCCCGTGTTGGACTGCCAGGCCTTAATTAATACGAATTAGTTGTATAACTGCCTCGTTGGTCTACTGGTTAGCATGATCGACTGCGGCCGACGAAGTCCCGGGTTCGAGTCCCGGGTAGGTCCATAATTAAGTATTGGGTTTTCTGTCTAGATATCCCCAGTCCTAACCCGGAGTTAGGAAGTTGATGATGTTTCACCCCCGTGCCTCGGAGAGCACGTTAAGCCCTCGGTCCCTGGTTATTATCATCGGATAAACCCGCATTGGAGCAGCGTGGGAGAAGCACGGTGGGTCTAAGCTCTAATTTCCTATCTCTTATGAGAGTGGAGGCCTGTGCCCAGCAGTGGGACGTTAATTTACTGTAGTGGTAGTGATAGTTGTATCACCGTTTTTGGGTTCACACCTTATGGGTGTTAGATAACATACATAGGTATATCGACAGATTAGCTTCAGATTAGCTTTTGACAACCTCCGTGGCGCAGTGTGTAGCGCTGTTGCCTTAATGTGCAGAGGTCCTGGGTTCGATCCCGGTAGGGTCAATTTGGGAATTTATAATTTCTGAATTTTCTCTGGTCTGGTCTGGTGGGAGGCTTCGGCCGTGGCTACCACCCTACCCGCAAAGACGTGCCGCCAAGCGATTTAGCGTTCAGGTACGATGCCGTGTAGAAACCGAAGGGGTATGGGTTTAATATACTCGTAACTGCCATGCCCCTAACAGATTAGCCCGCTACCATCTTAGACTGTATCATCACTTACCATCAGGTGAGATCGCAGTCAAAGGCTAGCTTGTAGTGGATTAAAAAAAAACCATCGAAACTGGCCTCCTATTATTCTTGATTGTAAATAAAAGGAGTAAAACATAAAACTACTTATGGGAAAACTGGCAACTAAGCGTGGCGAGGCGACTAACAAGTAAGCAACAGTTATCTGTTGCGCTCATACAGCCTGCCAATATTAAAGCCCCATTTATATTACTTACCAGCTGGTCATATAGTTTGTACCTAAGAAACTGATAGAATTGTAAGTTATTTACGTTCAAAAATTTAAAATTTACCACGATGTATTGAAGTAACAAGATACCAAATTCGATCAGACCAGACCTGTGGAAGTTCATCAACTAAAAAAGAGCTAATGATCTTCATAAGGCTGAATCGAATTTTTCGAATCATTGCTAAGAACACTCTCGATAAAGTCACCTCAAGTCACAAAAACTAAAAAATCGGTTCATCCGTTTGGGAGCAACGATGCCACAGGTACTCGTATATTAATAATAATAACACACAGGCATACAGATACACATATACACACATTAAACTTATAACACCTAACATATTGATATATAAAGGAGATAAGGAAGTAAGAATAAATACGACTATTTAATATTATGTACGCACATAAAACTCACAGACAGAGTTAGTACTTACTACTAAATGTTGATTGAAGTCGGCAAATTGAATTTTGAACCCATTTCAAGAACTTCAATAAAGCCATATCTGTCAATCACCCTAAAAGTCCCTACGTTCGTAGTAATATTTTTATTATCGCCCACTCTTTGTAGAATCGGTCCATTCAATTCAATTCCTGTTATGATTACAGAGCTACAAAGCTTTGAAATGTTAGTTCTAATATTTTTTTAAGTCAAACTTATCATATGAAATGCTGATAATAAAAAAATACCCGACTTATTGTAGGCTTTTCTCGAACCCAAGAAAACCACTCCTCAGAAGTGGCTCAAATCGACTTTATTAATAACAACTCTATTCTTTTATTATATCCGCCATATTGAATGAGCTATGACGTCATTTGCAGGACGTGGCAGGCTCTAGTAATGACAAAATATCTGTGACTTAAACCGGCCATGTACACATTTACGAGTACAATGTATTTGGATTGTCATCCCGAGTTTGCTCGCTCATGTCTCACGGAGTTAAAGCTCTACACAGACTTTTGTATCTTCAATAAAAAGTGGTATTTGTGTAGATATTTTATTACACGTCACTTTACTTAAGTACCTCGAATCACGAATTACGTCAGCCTGACGGTAATAACTGTGTATGCTCGAATGTAATTTTGTGTGTCAGTAAGCAATAGTAGATAATACACCAAGGGGATAACGCACTGTTTTATGCCACGGGCGCTACATTGAATCCTGAACGTAACGAAGGACTCGCGAGGGTGTTATAAGTTAATTAATATATAATATATAATTATATTATACAATAATATATATATAATATAAATAAATACTTAAGATTGAGTGAATTGAATTGAATCCCTCACTGCACTCAGGAAGTGCAGTGAGGGATTCAAACGCCCAAGAAAAAAACAGTTTTATCCCGGTGGTGTATACTCTACTTTTCTCACTTTATGCGAGACAATAAAAAACCAGGCTTAGTAGATAGTGTTTATTACAGCAAATTAAAAGTGCAAATTGATATTGGACACATTAGTCCAATTATGGAAAAATAACGTTATATTTTTATTTGGTACGTATATCGAGGTTGAGCTAGTGTTTATTTGAGTTGTGATAGTATCTTCTAAAGGTACTAATAGCTACGGCTATAGCAATTTCTTTCAGCTGGCGTGGCCTACTCGATTTGACAAACAAACGAAGTTCGTCTCAGTGCGAATCTAGTGGGCCACGGCCTATATAGCCACTTCTTTCACCTGGCGTGGCCTACTCGATTTGACAAACAAATGACACCACAGTGATCGCGTGATCAGTGGGCCACGGCTTCGGTTTTAGAAAATCGAGTTGGCCGCGCCCGCTAAGAACACATTCTGTTAGCGAAATTAGAATTTATGCACATAGCAATAAGAATTATGAAAGTGAAAATCACATTATTGACCAGCGGGTTATAATGAAATTCAATAGAACATTATAACCCGGCTAAAGCCAAGAGATATAATGTCTTGCTTTCGGTAAGGTTTACATGACATATAATTCGGCATTGTCGAGCATGTGGTGTGACAAAAACATTATTCACAATCTTACTATTATTAAAATTAATGTGAAAGTTTGAATGTTTGTAAGTTTGAATGTTTGTTATTATATTATCTCCTCTAAACCTTTTTGTCTGAAATTTGGAATAGAGATTTTTCGGCGAGAATCAAAACAAACCTCAATCCACGCGGGTGAATTTCGGGGACTTCATCTGGTGTAATATAAATTTAAGTACGTCACTACTCTTGAGGGACTTGTGACTTTTTTAGTGTCAATCAAAAGTCCCGTGTTCCCGATTGTCTTCGGATTAAAATTATAATGACTTGTGTATATAAGACTATAAGTTTGGATCAAAACTTCATTCTATCTATATATAGGTATATCATTCTTCTACTTACGATAGATTCATCAGTGGATTTAAATTCGGTAACCTCTTTAGACCATTATGTAAAGAGTTCATAATAATGGGTAATCTATATAAAACCGGGACACGTCAGCTCGTATTAATAAACGCCTTAGCTTTAAAAACAATGTACAAGGGGCATTATATTTTAAACTCGTAAACCGTTTGTTTCGTTCGCGTCAAAATATTTACGACGTGACCCATAAAAGCGACATAAAGTCGAATTATCGCAGGATCACACACGCGACGTGTCGCCCGTTGTAAAGTTGCATCTCATTTTATGCCGACGACATTTAAAACAGAGAAGTAAGATATTTAGCTCTCTATTACGTGACGTATGACGAACTATAATACATGACTGTACAGTCCGTGTCACATAGAAGCACCGAGTAGTTAGAAGACTCACGATAGTGTTTAATTACGAGACGTTAACGAGAATAATTATACGTTTTAAATATTCTCAACCGCCTCAAAATACAAATATAGATATTAATTTATGTAGCATTAACAATTAAGTAAACAGTTATAATTAATTTAATTTAATCATTTAATTTAAACTTCAGTATCTATTTCTTAAAGTAGAAATAAAGTTCAACTATAGGATGGAATGTATGTGACCATATTATGTTTTTTATAAACTAAAGTCACGTCAAAATCTGTCTTTTGTAATTTGGATGGTATTGACACACATCTTTAAAACAAAAAGTCTGTTGTGTGGCCGAACACTTATATGCTTAAATGCGACTCCTTTACAAATTTGTGCGTCCTTGCCGCTTTAATTACAAGTTCCATTTATTTACGCGCTCTACAATGGCTTTCTTTGATACTAAAATAATTATTATTCATTTATTTATTTATTTTACACTTTATTTGTACACCACAACACAAAAAGGAAAAATAATAATTAAGGAACACAAATACACAGAAGGAAGTAGAATACAAAAAGGCGGCCTTATCGCTCAGCAGCGATCTCTGCCAGGCAACCTTAGGATTAGGAGAAGTTAAGGAGATTAAATTGCGGGTGGTGTATTAATATAAATAAACATACAAACAAATACCTACATACTATTACATAAACCATTTACACAAATAACATAATAATAATATAATAAATTATATATGAAAATAAACTAATATATATTATGTACTTAGTTACTAGCGTTTTCCTTTGGATTTCACTACGAAACCAAGCTAAGTCATACTTGCTTACTTAATATTGTCTGTAATAATAGTGTCTACCTATCTATCTTCTACTTTTTCACGACCCATATTATTATCAACCGGTTTTGACAAAATTTGGAACAGAGATAGGTTTCATCTCGCGGAAGTCTTATCCCGGAGTTCTCGCACAAATCCAACACCTTAATCCACGCGGACGAAGTCGCGGGCATCGTCTAGTTTTATAGATCGGTAAACTCAGAAACTGTATGGTAGAGGTCATCATAACCTGAAATGAACGCTTTAACTTTCGCGTGATTTATGTAATAGCTGGCCAACGGATCTGGTCGTAGAATTCAATATTCATGTCTAAATAGCCGGTAACTGAACGACCAACGACGACGTTCAATTTGTGTGTACTGCTTTACCACAATCTATCCACCTTAATACCTATAAGGTACACTATTCCCTAGAACCCTAATTTTTCGGTTCGAGGATCTGTACAACATGGAGCATGCGTTAAGCAACGCTATCAAAAAATAAATGCCACTGAGCTAATTTGACGTACATTTTATATCCATTGAAGCTTTGCTATGAAATGTTATTTTTATTTCACGCAGTAAACCACCAATGTACTCGTATATCGAACTAATTCATGGCTTTTATTAAGTGATCATCACTTTTGAGAATAAAAATGTACAGGTATAGCCTTCGGATTTGCTCGCTTGAAATATGCTTGTCCACCGAACCTGTTGGACGTAATTACAAAAACAGCCAATTAGCATTTGGAGCGCTCTTTTCATTGTTTCCGTATGCAGCCGATATTTTTTTATCATAGTTTAGAATTATGGAATTTTAATTTCGAATCGGTTCAAATTTTTTTGGGTGATACGTGAACTAACAGATCAACAGACGTACTTAGGTACTGTTTACAATTTTATAAATATAGAGATTATACTTATTATTCGGGGGTTGTTGTTTGATTCCTAAGATGCCCGAGCTTTCAACAAGTTCGATTAGAACTGGGCAAGATAAATAGTTGATATGTGCTAAGAATTTTCATTTCATTACTCAGGCCAACAAATCAAATCAAATCAAATCAAATCAAATCAAATCAAATATTTTTTATTCAAATAAACTTTTACAAGTACTTTTGAATCGTCAAGCGAATCTACCACTGGTTCGGAATGCCATTCCTACCGAGAAGAACCAGCAAGAAACTCGGTGGTTGCTCTCAAAATGGTGCCATTACTTCTATCTAGGTACTCCATGCGGTATCCATTCCACTCCACTCCATAGATGTAACCAGGGCATATAAAACTACAACTGATTTGCTAAAATAGACTTATAGCACAGCGTACTTCGTACTCAATATTAACTAGTGGTTCGCCCCGAACTAAGACCTCGCGGCGCCATCTATTGACATAAATGTGAAGTTCTGTTAAAAATACTGAAGCTCATTAAAAATTAAATAATTCCGTTTCCTTACAATATTTATCTAATTTTAGTATTTGTTGTTCAAGTACAGGATATAATTGAAATAATTGATCAAGTTTCAGGCTCATCCTTTCAGAAAATTTAGAGTTCTGAGGTCATCTTTGGACGTTAGAAAATCACCACTTTGAAAGCCCCCCATTTCGTCAATTTTGGGGGAAAAATTAAAAAAAAAAATATTTTTGGACTCTATTTCTAATTATCTTTAAAATGATATACCGCAACCCTATGTAACTTTATAAAAAATATTTTACTTCGCATTCGCTTCTATGAGAGCCCCCCTGAAATAAAGATTTTTATTATTTTTTAAGCCATATTCGGCGGGAGGCCATTGGTTTACATATTATATTTAAAGCTGAAGTAATTGCGTTCAGTAATTCAGAAGTTATAATGCTCTGACAGACGGACGGACGGACGGACGGACGGACGGACAAGTGCCAATTCACCCAAGTAGACTCAGAGACCTTCGCTTCGCTCGGTCAAAAATGCTAAAATGTGTTTGTTTGTTGGTTTGTCCTTCAATCACGCCGCAGAGACCTGGAGAGTGACATATGCAATTTTTTAACCCGGATCAAAACTTAATCCACGTGGATGAAGTCGCGGGCATCATCTAGTTCTAGTCAATTGAGTATGCAATACGCCCACAATGTGACGCAGCCGTGTCAGACATGTACAATGTACATAAGTAATAAAAAATATACTATCCTTGATGCCTCTTGAGATTTATATTATTGATTTTATGATACTACACTCTACTTTAACACTTCTGCACTATCTACTCTATACACCACTACAAGTTAGTCCTTGACTTTGATCTTATGTGGTAATTCTGGTAAGTTATAACGTAGGTAGTCTAAGGCAACCGACATCAGTTAAGAACACGTTCTTAAGTCTCGGTCAATCTATGCTTATGACCAACCGATACTTGAAAACTTGTTATTTTTAACCGACTTCCAAAAAAGGAGAAGGTTCTCAATTCGGCGCGTATATTTTTCTGATGTCGGTTTATAAAAACGTGCTTAAGATGGCAGCGGGCTAACCTGTTAGGGGTATGGTAGGAATTTTAAACCCATACCCCTAATCGTCTATACGGCATCGTACCGGAACGCTAAATTATTGCTAATAGCGACACGTCTTTTCCCGGTAGGGTGGTAACTAGCCAAAGTATTGTCTTAGACCTTAGTTCGACACTAGTGAATTACTTACTGTGACTTACATTCATTACCTGAGCTGATCCCTTGAATAATGTTGAGACTTGAGTTAGGTAAATAGAGAAATAATATTGTATGTACTGTACTTACTATGTTTAAAAACGTATAAGATTTAGCTCTTAATAAAATCGCATTACTCAATCCGGTACCAAGAAGCCTCTTCTTTGTAGTGTAACCAATATTTCTAACTAAAATGAGACAAAATTAAAGTTTTGTATTGGGACTTTTATACAGCATGAATATCTCTATCTAGTATTGATTCAAATATACATATATCATTGATAAATTAATAAAAAGGTATGACTTACTACGTTATTTTTAGAAAATCCTTAAAATAATCGTAAGTCATAAAAAACGAAAGGTGTGATAACTTCACTACCTATTTCTTATCATTTTTGCGCCATTGACCGTTTTAAAATATCAATTTCACGATCTCTAATAAGCCTCGAAGCGTTGGCTATGTCTAAATGGGATCTAGCTTAAGGTCCGAGCTTTGTCACATAAGAGTACCAAATACTTACTTAGGTCTATTAGCCATGAGGCACGGATATTTTCGTAATTCTAGGTTAGCACAAGGTTTTTCGTCGGTACTAAATCTACGAAACAGTAAGTAGGTATAATAATTTTTTTAAATCTAATAGGAAAATTCAGACAAAATAAAACAAAAATATGAAAGAATCAATAAATATCTCAAGAAATGAAAAAGTTATGGAACTTTAAAGTTGCGCTTGCAAAACGGGAAACGTGACGTCATAATTCCCTATCAAGATACTTTATAAAGCCGAATAAAAGAAATAAATGGACTTAACGTGACTTAATTGAACTAAAAGCAAAATAAAACAAAAATATGAAAGAATCAATAAATATCTCAACAAATGAAAAAGTTATGGAACTTTAAAGTTGCGCTTGCAAAACGGGAAACGTGACGTCATAATTCCCTATCAAGATACTTTATAAAGCCGAATAAAAGAAATAAATGGACTTAACTTGACTTAATTGAACTAAAAGCACTTAATTTGTGTGTGAAGATAATTTTGAAGTATTAAATCTCGGCTAGGTATTAAAACTCACAAAATTTCTCACTCGAGTACAGCAATCGGTGTAGGTACATTAAATAATTAAACTTTTAAATCGTCATTTCTCAGTCATTTATTGATGTATTGTAAAAAAAAAACACTGATTTATTAGTTTTAATCTATATTTTACTTCCGTCGTGTTAAATATGATATTCACAACATCCTGAAAAACTTCTCCAATGGTGCCCCTACTGATCATCGTTAAGCCACAACCACCCGTTGCTCTTTACTGAGAGCTTTTTAGATCCTTACTTATCCCCATGTCAATACGTATCTAACTATCTACAAGCAAATAGGTCACCATGAGGTCAACATAAAACACAAGCTACAGAATGCTGAGCTAATCCGGTTGTAGAATATCTGGAAAACTACATAAAATTCGGGATCCCAATTGATTTCCCATTTCAGTCAAGATTTTTTTTTACCTATACAAGTAAGCCCTTGACAGCGATCTCACCTGATAGTAAGTGATGATGTAATCTAAGATGGTAGCGGGCTGACCTGTTAGGGGCATGGCAGTTATATTAACCCATGCCCCTACTGGGTTTCTACACGGCATCGTACCGGAATGCTAAATCGCTGGCGGCACGTCTTTGCCGGTAGGGTGGTAACTAAGCACGGCCAAGTCCCACCAGGCCAGACCAGGGAAAATTCAGAAATTATAAATTCCCAAATTGACCCTGCCGGGGATCGAACCCGGGACCTCCGCACGTTAAGACAACAGCGCTCAACACTGCGCCACGGACCTCCGTGGCGCAGCTGTCAAAAATCCCAAGCTATCAATATTTAATCAATTCCGAGTTCCGACCATGCAATCAATTTAGTTTCATGGTTTTCGCTGTTGGAGTAGGTAATAGTGGTGATAATAATCATTCTATACCCCTCATATTTGTTTATTTTTATTTTTATTCCACTACAAGTTAGCCCTTGACTGCGATCTCACCTGATGATAAGTGATGATGCAGTCTAAGATGGCAACGGGATAAAAAGATCCATAACCACACTAATATTATAAATGCGAAAGTGTGTCAATCTGTCTGCTACGCTTTCATGGCCCAACTACTCAACCGATTTTGATGAAATTTGGTACAGAGATAGGTTATATCCCAGGGCAAGACATAGGCTACTTTTTATCCCGGAAAATGAAGAGTTCCCGCGGGAATCAAAAAACATCAATCCATGCGGACGAAATCGCGGGCATCAAGTCTGTATGTGACCAACAGTAAACAAGTGATTAAATAAATCACCATAGCCATAAATAAATAATTAATTAAGGTTAAAAAACCTTAATTAATTATTTATTTACCTTTCCAACGAATTTTTTATGTCTTTAACGGCGAAATAGTTACCTAACTATGCAGACCAAATAACATCAAAAAAACAATTAGAAAAACAAACACTACTTATTTAGTAGAAATATTTTTCCAAATAAACATGAAAATGATTCGTTACCACCCGGGTTTAAGAAAAAGTAAAACTATAATGCTCAGCCGGACTCAATGGATGAATTGAATAGAAACTTTTCCACGTGAACCGTATAGTACTTGGCTATTTTCTAGATAACAGCTGACAGCTTTTTCCTTTTCAAGTCGACCAACTACTGTAAAAGCCTATCGGTAACATGTCTGGACTTTGAAATGAAAATCGATTTTGAGCTGTTCAATAAAATAGATGTTTGAATAAATTGTTATACTAAAATGGCTGCTGTGCTAACTTAGAGCGAAAACAGGATATAGGGCAGGATAAAACGTATGTACGAAGCATCCACTTCGGAGAAGATCGAATTCTGTCCTGTCGTGCTAGTGTGCGCGCTCCGTATAAAAGTAGGTACCTACTGACTTTTATGCATTCTCCAAAAACCGGGTTACTAGACCTGGTATTTTGGAGAACCGAGAACGCACATATATATTTGAGTTTGACCCGACGTCGATCCTGGAACTTCCGAACCGGATGCCGAGGTCTTAACATATCTAAGGCTTTCAGAAAAGATACAATAGTTAAAATGTATTTCATTTTATATTAGATAGCGCTGACTTAATATGTTTTAAATTTTGCATCATATGTACCGCCATAGCACTTGCAGAACATAAAAATACGAGTCAAACTCGTAAAACAACCTAATAGGTATCCGTCTATCGGTCTGTGTTTTAATATAACCTCAAAATGTCGCAAATAAACAAAAATAAAGGAATGTAATAAACAACAATAGCTAGAGGAATTTCATTTGCACGCGTCAATAATACTGGTCCCACATTATGACACCTATACGGATCCGAGACGCCATGTTCCGGACCGTTGATAGAGTCAAATCTAAGACCTTGGGTTTGGGCCTAAGTATCAAAAAAGAGACTGACATACCGTTTGAGTATTTTTTTTTATCCACTACAAGTTAGCCCTTGACTGTGATCTCACCTGGTGGTAAGTGATCATGCAATCTAAGATGGTAGCAGGCTAACCTGTTAAGGGTATGGCAGTTAATTAAACCCATACCCCTATTCGGTTTCTACACGGCATCGTACCGGAACGCTAAATCACTTGGCGGCACGTCTTTGCCAGTAGGGTGGTAACTAGCCACGACCGAAGCCTCACACCAGGCCAGACCAGGGAAAATTCAGAAATTATAAATTCCCAAATTGACCCTGCCGGGAATCGAACCCGGGACCTCCGCACGTTAAGACAACCGCGCTCAACACTGCGCCAAGGAGGTCGTCAGTTTGAAACAATAAATAATTACAAAATGTGTGCAATCTAAGGTCTGAAAAATTAATTTTAAAATCATGCCATTCTGTTTTCAAGGCAGAAGATATTAGGCTGATTTTACTTTTTATTGGTCCTACTACCTATGTACTACCTACTTTTATTTTATTTAATGAAAGGCTGTAGGTAGACAAGCCTGTATACTGTTGTTTAGTACGCAGTAAATGTATCAATTTCCTTTTACGTATAATAGAGTTGGCGGCTATAAAGTAGGGCCTACGCGGGCCCAATAAACGCATTCCGCCGTAACTACATATTGTTTTTATTGGCTTTCTAACCCTATAGGGAAAACTAGGTTTATATCGAGGGGGTTTTAGGGAGTACAAATCTCACATAACCTGATTTATCCTTTAAGAAATCAGGCATCTTAAGAAGATTTCCCCACCGATACCAAAAAAAACCTAATATAAGTACTTACAATGCCATGTAGAAACCGATTAGGGTTATGGGTTTAATATAACTGCCATACCCCTAACAGGCTAGCTCGCTTCCATCTTAGACTGTATCATCACTTACCACCAGGTGAGATCGCATTCAAGGGATAAGTTGTAGTTGGCAGTTATACGCCTGGTCAGATTCTTCACGGCATCGTACCGGAACGCTAAATTGCTTGACGGTATGTCTTTGCCGGTAGGGTGGTAACTAGCCTCGGCCGAAGCCTCCCACCAGACCAGACCAGAGAAAATTCAGAAATTATAAATTCCCAAATTGACCCCGCCCGAAATCGAACCGTACCTCTCACGTAATCTACCCCTATAAGCTTACTTATCACCCGATGTTTATACCATGTAGGCACGATTCAGAAATCGAATTTGTAAGATATTTTTGTACACTTACCCAGCCGCAGGATATCATACGTCGTACTAATATTATAAATGCGAACAGATCGACATGATTTTTGGCATGGGTATAGTAATTGACGACCTGGAGAGTGACATACTTACATACTTTTTATCCCGGAAAATTAAGGAGTTCCTGCGGGAATAAAAAAAACTTGAACCACGCGGACGAAGTCGCGGGCATCAGCTAGTCTTCTTTATACAGGTGCTTAAAGCCATTAGAGCTCTCCGTAAAAAGCTTTCATTTCCGGTGCGATGGGCTTTATTGCCGTCAATCAGTTACACGTCATTGATTCGAATCAGCAGATTCCTTTACGACGAAGAGCGTGCCTTTAGATGTTTTATGTGTAGAGAAGAGCCGTGTTAGATACTCGTAGCTTACTCATCTAAAAACTCAGGGCACACTACTATCGCTTAAAGACGTATTGTTTTAATATTGTTGATTTGTGTGTTTTGGAATTATAATCCTTATTTTAGAGATGTCAAGTTACGTGACACAAAACTGTCATTTTAAAATAACACCCCTGTGCTAAAGATAAAATTACGTGAGTAGGTGGGTTGTTAACTACTTTAGTAGCTCGTAAATATTTGAGTCAATTTGTTTCAATTCACTGCAGTGAGAGTATATGATATAGATCAGGGATGGCGAACCAATGGCACGCGACACAATATTGCGGGCACGACATGATTTTGGAAACATGGAATGCGTTACCAGACACATTTAATCGTTTAAAGAAGCTGGCTCATGCTATGTTAACAATATTTTCATCTAACTATGCCTGCGAGTAATTATTTTCAGAGATGAATATGTTATGTTAAAGACTTGGTTACAAACCGTTTGACAGATGACTCCAGTTCAGCATACGTATTGTGCTGAAAGTAACAACTTACAACCCAAATATAATTTATTTGTCATCTAATCTGCAACAACAGAAGTCACACTAAAACTTTAATTTAAATTAGGTACTCGAAATTCTTTATTTGCTACAAAAAAAAACATTTTGCAATGTCTCAATTTTTATTTATAATTTTTTTTTAGCAAATAAAGAGTTTCGAGTTCATAGTTTTTATTATAATTATTTTCCCAATAATCACAAAGTCAAAATTATTTGATGGCACGTCTATGACCTCACTAAACATTTCTTTAGAAAAAATGGCACGTTGATACATAAAGGTTCGCCTACCCTGATATATCCTAAGGTTGGGCTCAGATTATGATAAATGCGTTACATTTATTTTATAAGACTTTTACTGTGGATTTTTACCATGTTAAACGTGTGTTATTGTATTACAAGTTACCAGTCATTTAAAATAACTTATTATACTATGTGTAACATACGTTTAACATGGTAAAAATCCATACTAATATTATAAACGCGAAAATGTGTCTGTCTGTTTGCTACGTTTTCCCGGCCCATCTTTTCAACCGATTTTGCTGAAATTTGGTACAGAGGTAGATTATATACCGGGGAAGGACATAGGCTATATAGGCTATAGGACACGCGTCCGCGTGGATTAAGTTTTTTCAATTCCCGCGGGAACTCCTTAATTTTCCGGGATTAAAAATAGCCTATGTCCTTCCCCGGGATACAAACCATCCCTGTTCCAAATTTCATCAAAATCGGTTAAGCAGGTGGGCCGTGAAATCACTTTCGGTTTTAAAATATTGGTATGGAAATATGGACAATGTCTTAACATTGCGCTTAAATATTTTGGTCAATGTGTGTGAGGCCATAAAAGATAATTATATTGTCCATGAATCCATGATTCATGATCATTAAGAATGCGTGCCGAATGAGTGGGGGCGCTCACAAATTAAATTCTTTCGCACGAATTAATGCGTGAGTATTATATAGGCATTGCGATTGGCGTGTTACGCCTAAGTATGTTTTTTTTAACTGGTTGTAAGAAAATTAAATGTCATAGAAGCCAGATAGTATGAATATTACCTACCTATGTTTATGTATTGACTATAAATACCCGATCCTAGTTACGGCAGTTATTATTATTAAACCCATACCCTAATCGGTTTGTACACGGCATCATACCGGAACGCTAAATCGCTTGGCGGTACGTCTTTGCCGGTAAGGTGGTAAGTGGTAACTAGCGGCCGAAGCCTCCCACCAGAAAATGCAGAAATTATAAATTCCCAAATTTACCCTACCGGGAATTGAACCCGAGTCCTCCCAATAAGACCATGACAGCGCTCATTACTGCGCTAGGGAGGTCGTCAATATTTATAATTATATTTTACTAACGCAATTTTAGACACAGAGCTACATCATTCCATAGATCCACTTTAGGTATTAATGTGGTAAATACTTAGGTATAGGTACATAGGCACCGACCGAGGAGATTCTATAGGCCTTTTTTTTTTCTTTTTATCCACTACAAGCTGGCCCTTGACTGCGATCTCACCTGATGGTAAGTGATGATGCAGTCTAAGATGGTAGCAGGCTAACCTGTTAGGGGCATGTTAGGGGCATGGCAGTTATAAATATTAAACCCATACCCCTTCGGTTTCTACACGGCATCGTACCGGAACGCTAAATCGCTTGGCGGCACGTCTTTGCCGGTAGGGTGGTAACTAGCCACGGCCGAAGCCTCCCACCAGACCAGACCAGGGAAAATTCAGAAATTATAAATTCCCAAATTGACCCTGCCGGGGATCGAACCCAGGACCTCCGCACGTTAAGGCAACAGCGCTACACACTGCGCCACGGAGGTCGTCATATCATCATACCCCAGTAAAGAAAGTTCTTCAAACTGGATTAGATAATATTATTATTGAAACGAAAGTTTCCGAGTGCCCCTGCTCATATAACATTTGTTTCGCATAGCAATATACGCTTTTAAACAAATTTGGGGTTGTATAAAGAGAATATAAATTACAGAGTAAACCGTAAACGATACGCACTTCGAATTTATACCAGACGTGACTGACGAGGGCATAAAAGTGGGAAGGCGGTATTATTTAGTTTCAGGCGATATGAATTCAACTCATACGTCTTAAAAGCAGGGTGGCCATCGTTTTTTATCTACTGAAATTTTTGACAGGTGAATGTAATTTGACCAAATTTGACTTATTAATTTCAGAGCGCGTAGGTATATGGCATAGGTATCGATTGTAGATAGCATATAATGTAGATAGTAGATAGTGATGCTTATTCTGCATTAATAACACATTCTCTAACCTCTAAATCTAATTGTTGCACTATCCCGCTCCTTTTAAAGATTCATAATGGATGGGTTGGATAAGACAGCCCTTGCGCACTTTGTTTTCTGTACTTTTTAATATCTTTATGTTTGTGTGGCAATAAAGAATAGGGATGATGCCTATTTCAAAAATAAATTATTTATAAGTGATTATTAAATAGAGGGTAATAAAATTCACATCCTCGGTTAGTTTTAAGTTTGATAACCATTTTAAAATACCTATAAATAGATTAAAGAAAAAAGTGCGTTGGAATTTGATGACGTCACTATTGTGATTTTCGTACAACTTCCATACTGGAACTGCGTTTTTAAGTTTGATAAAGTGTTGCTGATTTGATTGAGTTTTCATCATCCCTATTTAGCAATCTAGATCTGTCCCTTTCCGCAGAGAGTAGGGTTAACAATATAATTAATGCCATTTATTTATTTATTTTTGTTTAGTTTAGAGCTTGTGTACATCCAGAACCAAAATTAGCCTCTAGATACCTACGTAAAGATCTAGTTGTCGATTTAACTACATCAATGATCAATTGGATGCGATCCCTGAGTCGGGCTTTTATTAATTTAGTATTGTGTTTTTCTGTCAAGCAATTCTCATCATTAACCTAAACTAAGCTGGCAGTGTTTCATCCCCTCGATCCTGCATCTGATATCTCTCTTTAGTCATGTCGAACTTTCAGTCCCATAGGCCTCATATAATATTAAGGGAATAAAGAGTGCGCCGGTTTTTGTAGACATTAATTAAAATGTTATCTTCTACAAGAAGGCAGTTTTATACTTTGCAATAGGTAAAAATGGTGACCCTTTTTTTTTTATTGACGGGAGGAAATCTAAAATATACCCGATCTCCTCGGGGGGAGACCGGGTTATGTGGGATTGCACCCACTAAAACCCCCCCGGTGACCATTCTCAGCGCATGATGAAAGGGTCCAGGAACTCTTAAGAACTTGCGCCGGAGCCTTTGCAATGCATGGGCCGTTTCCCTGGGCCAATTGCCTCCGACCTCATATTCTTTCCAAGCTAGGGGTTATTAGTACGATGGCTCGCTCTAAGCGTTCGTCCAAGTTCTGTTCTGTCTTCACTATTTTGACTCGCAACGACTTCACTAATTTGAGTCTGGCCATACATCCTCGCGTCCATATCTGCCAGTATACAACAAATGGTGACCCTAGTCACCAACGCAATAATATATCGCTAGGCCTTGATATATATCGCAGCGAGTCCTTGATTAGGTACAAACCACGCCCTCGTTACATACCTAAATATGACGTCAGGCGGGAACATAATAATAATAATTATAGACGCTCAAATTAAACAAATCAAGTTTACCTAAGTCTTACTCAATAATAAGAAATAGTACAACTGTACCCACTATAGTTTTTTTGAAGTGAAAACTTCTTTAGGCGCGTTGATCACTTTTTGGTAGGGGGTTCTTCTTAAGACAAATATAATAATATAGTACGTATTCGTAATTAAACTTTAATGCCTAAGTTTAAAGGTATTAATAAGTAGGTAGGTAGGTAGGTAGGTATTAATAAGTTCTTTGTAACGTGGCCGACACCGTTATTACGAAGACAAAAGGTCTTAAATATAAATATAGTAGATACATTCGTAATTAAACCTTAATACCTTAGTTTTAAGGTTTATATTTGAAATATTTTTATTATTATTATTACGATTTTTTTTAATTAGAATAAAACATATTTAAATATTCGTTTTCACTTCTATCGACAGTCCCGATGACTGCCAATTTTTTAAAACTTTATTTTTATTTTAAGACTCTAGCTCGTAGACAGAGAAAGGAATATTATTCTATGCATAGATTTTATGATTCTATGCTCTAGTTTTTTATCTCGCGTGAATTTGGTCGAATACTTTGATTTTTCGGGATAAGTCACCCCATGTAAAAAAATCACGTCGATTCGTTGCTCTATGGCGGAGTTTTGCAAGCCAAACAGACTATAAAGATATCAGTGACTTTCTGTTTTCTTGATGACTGCATCGTTCTCTTTCATTTGGCATATACCCCACCCTTGGCGGCTCTTGGACCATAATATTAGCCCAAAACTCGAACATTACTCGAAGTCACTCGGACACGGGACAGAGTAAGGCTGCCTTTTCACCAGAGATATGCTACGTTGCTAAGCTACGAATGTGCTTTCTACCAGAGAAATGCTAAACTCTGGTGGAAAGGCACCCTAGTGTTAGAGTTTAAGACGAATATTGTCAGTAGTAAGACGTTCCTAACTCTATGGGTTTAAGATCCGCCAAGGATGGGAGATAATTGCCAAATGAACTTGATAACTACATTTTTTAAATTACATATACACTAAGAAAGGTAATTATACAATAAAACAACTAAAATTAAATAAATCTGTTTATTGATTTACAAATTATTATTTCCTCCCTCTAACATCTATCTATCCACAACAACGCCTTTCTTCCAGAACCGATTCTAGCATTTACAATTTAATCAAAATATGAAGAATATCTATTTACAAAATTAAGATCATATGCACGAACATATTAAATCTTTCACCTTTTAAGTTTGACGAAAAAATAATTTTAATAATAAAATAAATCATTTTCTTAAACCAAAAGCTGGAAGTGAAAGCTGAGAGTGCATGGCGGCAATTTAAAAAAAAAAAATGTGATGTGTGGCACAGTATGATGCCTATTATGACAGCTCGCAATAGTGCCCAAAACAGCACATTTCATATTACTATCAAATTGAGTCGATTACATTATATTTTTCTTTTAAAAGTTCAAGAATTATTTGCGTATAACATAATAATTATGCATACTCTACGTATTATATCAATAGTATAAAACCGACTTTAATAGAAATTCAAAATCATCATTTATATACACGTAAAAAATAATATACCTACATCATAATATATACTAGGAAGAAAAAACTACTAAATAAATTTTGTGTCCTATAATATAATAGATTCGATAAATTACTATGATTTTACGATAGTACTCCACGTTACTATTGACTTTAAAGTACAGCTATTGTTCCTTGGAGCGATGATGTAAATTTTTACAAAACTGCATGGGCGTCAAAAGCTATCATACCGTGTTTTAGGTATAGGAATAAAGACCCTTGAACGTTATGTGTTGCCATAATATTACCAGTATCTAAAAAGGTTTAAAAATTCACTCTCACATTTCACTAGCCAGACTATAATGTAAACAATTTTCTTATTTCTAAACGTACACATTTTACAAAGAAACCAAATTGTAAATAACAACAAAAATAAATTTTAAACAAAATCATAAAAAATACTCTGGAGATAAAATAATCAATTCACTTTTCACAAACTTTTATAAAGGTGAAAGAATAGGGCCTTAAACTATCGCTGAGAAAGACCTACCTAGACAAAAATACGTTTAAAAATATTGACACAATTTATTTATTTATGAAATTATAATGTATGGTACATGGCTGGTGTTTTTCTATTTATTTCTAACTTTACTGGGTCTATAAAAAAGGGAAACATTAATAATCATTATTTGACTACACTATACAACTTCGTCAGCTCTTAGCAAAGATTTAAAAAATAGAAGACAAAATCATTGGATTGAGCAGTATAATATAAATAAATAGAGTATTTAAACCTACTTAACAAATCTACGGAATTACGAAGACCAGCGTGCTTATAAAAATATTTCAAAAACACTTTTACGTTAATTTATTTTTAATTCAAATTTACAATTTTAAGGAGTGTGGTAGGAGAAACTCAAGTTATTACTTATAAGCTGAAGTATATAGGTACTTGGTATAAGTCGATTCCGTATTTACAGCAACTAGGGATGTTTGCTACTGTAGTAACGGAACGTTACCAATGTAAGTTGTCAAACGTCAGGCTCTGACAGATGTCAAATTGACATGATCTCTCATTAACTTTTATCGCTAGCAGACGGACGTGTATTTTAATATCAATTACTAATTACTAAGAAAGTGAAAAATAAATAAAACACCGACGACCAAATCATCTTTTATTTAACTTTATTACATGGCGCAGCCGGTAGGATACATTAACATAGGTCGAAAATAAATTACTTTTTATCGACCATTACGATAAAAAATAAATTATTTTTCGACGATCTAGACGTAAATACTTGAGTTTCTCGATTCATAGTCAAATAGAAAGAGAATAATTTCGACGAATAGATAAGTGCTTCAATTTGGGTAAGAAGTGACACTAATTTCCAATATTTGACATTTATTTATTTATACTTTTGGGACATGTTAAATTATCAATCGTTAATTACTTTATCACATTTTATACAATCATCATTATATTATGTAATTACGGACCACACAAACTATTCAACGCAATTTTCCAAGCCGTGGTACATCGCTGTCAGGTAAAAAGAGCTCCACTGTTCGATTTCAATCATTCATTACTTCAATCTTAATTTTTGAGTTTGTTTCAATCATCGCTACAATCTCATTGTTGAGAATGTATCAATCAATGTTCAAAATCAACCACTGCGCAAGTTCAAGGTCGGAGTACTTTTTACCTGATGCCTATACTGTATAATTAGACTAAGCCCGACCGCAAGTATCCTAATATCGGATCCGATTTATTTATTGATTACTTTCTTTTACTTGAGAACTTGATACCACTCACTCAGATAGTTTACTCTGTACATATTTCGTTGTTATTGTTGTCGAACTTTTTTTTATTTAACACTTTGAATTTGAATTTTCCGAATTAATTATTTTTTGTGATGTATCAATAATAAAAAGTAGGAAAATTCGCTCCGGTCTGGACTTTTCCGAGCCGCTACGTTCTGATCCGGTTCAATCCAGTCCGATGTATTCCAAACAGGTCTGGTCAGGTCCAGTCAGTCAATACAGACAAGTTAAGTAATTGAGAAAGTATTACTGCTACTACTAAATTGTAATTAAGTAGATTTTATATTATTTTTTCATTTTAATTGTAATTTTGTACGACTTTTTAGTCAATTAATTTACTTATTAAGAAAAATACTATAAATATTTACTTATTTGTTGACCGTTTTAAAATTTTAACGATTAATTCTAATTTTGCGTACTTACATAATAAAATTTGAATACTATAGGCAAAATATCAAATATTCATACACCATTAATTGGTAGAATTGTAAAAGGCTCTCAAACTGTAATTATGTTAACTTTATATCACCTGCATTCTCATGAATGAATTATTATTATTTTTTTCTTATTTCCCTGTCTAAAAAAAACCACGCCGCCTCAAAATTCAATTTAAATCAGATCCGACAATAATCGGCACGCGATCGGCCTGCAAAAGTTACCTTAAAATCTAATCGCCATAGAAGGAGAATAAGCTTGTCTCTGTCGCACGCCCGGCGGCCACTATCTGCTATCCCTCTCCCTCTAGTTGGAGGTGACTGTGTTCTGTTGCTGTTGCTTGTGCCGCCGGTGGTCGTAGTTGACGAGTCTTTGACCAACGAGGTATTTGTCGTTCTTTATGTGTTCGTACAGTTTCCGGAATTGACGTATCTGTAAAAATTAATGCGAAGATTTGTACCAGATAGACATTCAAACAGACAGGCAAGAAAGGGAATTTGACTAGATTGGGCCGCTCAAAGACGATTTATGGTTACCAAAAATGAACCATAACTAGAAGGGCTAGTGAAAGGCCCATCCGCATGCGAGCAGACCTTCACTATCGTCATCAGTGGAGAACACTACACCCACCTAATACTTAATCAGCCTTCCTGGCGATAGTTACCGAAAGTACAGCTACCTTTTAGTCCATAAGGTGAAAGAGCAAAGTCAATCAATAGTGTTGAGAAAAAAAATATATGTACACGTGTGAAAAAAATATATTTTGATATGCGTCGAATACGAAGCTCTCAGAAGCAAGAATTTTTTTAATGAACCTAGAAAAAAAAGATATTTCGTTTTAAAGTTTTGTAGGTTATGTGATAATTTCACTTCTGAAAATGTCAAAACTCCGTTAAAACAGATCACAGAATTATCGGAGATCTATGTTTACAGCTTTTTACTTTTTATTCTGAGTTTAGTCTTTAAGAAAACCACGATTTATATTAATATACAGTACCAGATGATCGCGACTTTGTCGGCGTGTATTTAGCCATATAACCACAGACCACATGTAACCATAGAACCACAGACCCATATAACATTAATTGGCATAAACACAGACTATCGGTATCAGTGCTGCCATAATATTCTTTAATTTATTACCATTTTGTTATAGATTATTAGATAAAATAAAAAAATTAAATGCTCTAAAATAACAGAAAATACACTAAAAATGGGCTATCCCATTGTTTAGGCAAACATCAATCAGATAAAATAATTACAATTTTTAAAACGATACAAAATAATCTACCAATTTAGATTTATTCTAGCTACTAGGTAGATTATATATAAAATGGTAACACTAAACTGAGAAACGGGAACTAAATGATCAAAAAAGATTCTCTAAATATTTTATTTTTTTACCTAGGTTCAATTATTTATGGTGAATACTTGATGAAATATAAAAAATAAGCAAATTCCTTTCGTCTTTACCTTACTTGTGTACAATCAAGATGTGGTCTGTACTAATTTCGCCATTACTCTTTGGGCGGACGCTATATTATATATAGCTCTGTACCCAAAGTTGCAATACAATTTATTAATTACCTGGAAGAGCGCGAGGCCGGCGAGCATAGTCAGCAGCAACAGCGCCGGGTATACTCTGCGCACCAGCAAATTGCGCTGCGCAGGCGCAGTCACAACGAGAGGCGCCACGCTGTGCGCGAGCGCATACGGCACCGCCAGCGCGAGTCCAAGCCACCGCACTAACGGCGCCGCCACCTCGCGGAGTATAAACCTGGTAGGGACACAAGGGAAAACATTAGGAAAGGTCCGACCTCCGTCGTCGTCGTCGATTTGACGACCTCCGTGGCGCAGTGTATAGCGCTGTTGCCTTAACGTGCGGAGGTACTGGGTTCGATCCCCGGCAGGGTCAATTTGGGAATTTATAATTTCTGAATTTTCCCTGGTCTGGCCTGGTGGGAGGCTTCGGCCGTGGCTAGTTACCACCCTACCGGCAAAGACGTGCCGCCAAGCGATTTAGCGTTCCGGTACGATACCGTGTAGAGACCGAAGGGGTATGGGTTTAATATAACTGCCATGCCCCTAACAGGTTAACCCGCTACCATCTTAGACTGCATCATCACTTACCATCAGGTGAGATCGTATCAAATCAAATCAAATCAAATCAAATATTTTTTATTCAAATAAACTTTTACAAGTACTTTTGAATCGTCAAGTGAATCTACCACTGGTTCGGAATGCCATTCCTACCGAGAAGAACCAGCAAGAAACTCGGTGGTTGCTTTTTTTAAATAATTCATTTACAATTACTATATCAATGTGTACATAAGTAACCGCTGTCCCCAGCATTGCTGGAGCGATCAAATCCATGCTCCTCTTTAATTTACATAATCTTCAACAGTATAATAAGCTTTTTTCAGGAGCATACTTTTAATGGATTTCTTAAATTTGTTTATTCAATTCATGTCAAAGACGGGCAGACAGAAAGTAGCCCCATTCCCGCCGGTGGCACCCTGATGGAAAGAGTCTAGCAGAGCGATATTTGAGGGAACGTAACAACCCGCACCACACGACACCACCACAGAAATGTTTAAAGAGAGCGTGACATACTCAATCTACCCGTATCAAAGCATCGAATTGAATACTAATATTCAAACACTAATTTATAATAAGTAACCGCTGTCCCCAGCATTGCTGGAGCGATCAAATCCATGCTCCTCTATCATTTACATAATCTTCAACAGTATAATAAGCTTTTTTCAGGAGCATACTTTTAATGGATTTCTTAAATTTATTTATTGGCAAGTCCAAAATAGGTTGTGGAACTTTGTTATAGAAAATAATGCCCATTCCCACGAATGACCTTCTGACTTTTTTGAGGCGGAGCGATGGAGTCACGAGCTTATTACGGCCTCTAGTTGGCCTATCGTGCAGATCGCATTTTTTTTAATAATTATGGATGTGCTGTTTTACAAAAATTATATTACTGTAAATATATTGCGAGGCTACGTAGTCAAGGGCTAGCTTGTAGTGGATTAAAAAAACAAGGTACAAATTAGGAAAATTTGGGTTTTCGTACACTCTTATTATTTACTAGCTGATGATTCCCGCGTGAACACTTTAATTTTTTGAAGACGTAAAATTAATCGCCTGTGATAATACTAATAGGACAGTAATTAATTTTATGCCTTCAAAATATTTATTAGCAATCAACGTGATAACACGTCATATTATATACGATCTAATAATTGCTAATAATTATTCATAGTTTGTAAGTTTATCACGTCTTTGAGAGATGAAAACTAGTGAACGGCCCGATGAATAGCGTCAGCTTTTATACTGTTTACATAGGTACTGCGCATATTTTAATACTGTACAAGAATCAGCCTTCCTAGTTATGGTTCATTTTTGGTAACCATAATAACACGTCTTTGAGCGGCCATATCTAGTGAAAGACCTATCCACATGCGGGCAGACCTTCACTATCGTCATCAGTCGAGAGCCTTACAACCACCTAATACTGAATCAGCCTTCCTGGCGCTAGTTACCAAAAGTGCAGCTATCTCTCATAATATATCACTAATATCTCTATAAATTCCGCTGAAATGTTCGGATACCTACTTGAGATCCATCTCCCGAATTCCGTCTCTGTACGCCTTCTCAATGGCCCGTCGCATGCTCCAGTCCGGGCCCATCATAGTGAGAGCGCAGACTATCTTCGTATATAGCACGCCTAAAGCCCAGTCCTGCCATACGAATAGCACTGGAGATTGTTCCAGCGGCACCCGGAGTGGTATTACTAACACCTGTAACAAAATAAACCTTATTTTATAACCATATAGACTAGAGTTTTAATGTAAGATCCCTAGCAAACGAAATAAGAATAACAGAATTGGACTATGCTTTATCATTTGTCAAATGGGATATCTTAGGCATCTGCGAGACAAGAAGACAAGGACATACCATAGAAGATAGAGGAAAATACCGCTTGTATCTACATGGCGAAACTAAGGGAAGAAATGGTATAGGGTTCCTTGTCAAAAAACATCCTGATATTATAATAAACGACTTTGTCGGAATCTCGGATCGAGTGGCACTGATCCATGCCAATATCCGTGGGATGCCTTGCACGGTAGCTCAAGTTTACGCCCCAACATCGAATTCAGACGAAAGCGAAATTGAAATTTTCTACAAGTCCATAGAAAAAGCCATTTATATATTAGGAGACATGAACGCGAAAATTGGAGAGCCCAAAGACGGCGAGGGACGTGCTATGGGAAAGTTTGGTTATGGAAAGAGAAATGAAAGAGGTGAAAGATTTATTCAGTTCTGTCTCCAACATAATCTAAAAATAACAAATACAATATACAAAAAATCACCCAAGCTAAGATGGACATGGAGTTCGCCGGATAGCGCATCAAAAAATGAAATAGATTTCATTGCAACAAATATGCTTTACATTGTAGAAGACTCTAGTGTTCTCAGCAATATTAAACACCCAAGTGACCACCGACCTGTCAGAATAAGGATAGATATCAATAGCAAAAAACGATCACGGACTAACTTCTCGCACAAGCCTCAGAAAAATATAGACTCTATGAGGTACAAAACAGAACTCTCAAAATATGAAGATACAGAGCCAAAGTCAGTACAAGAATATTACGACCGAATAGAAAAAATCATCCTAAAAAGTAGTATCTCCTCTAATAAGCCTAACAAAAATACAAAAATGCAAGCAATCATAACAGAAGAAATTATTAAATTAAAAGAGGAAAAATTTTTACTTAAAAACCAAGACCATAGAACAAGAAAAGAAAAAAAGAAACTCAGCGAACTATATACATCAATACATAAAAGCATAAAAACTAACACTAAAAATTACAGATTGAATGTAATAGAGAATTACTTAAATAAAACAGGTGCCGTCAAGAAAGCATATAAGTATCTAACCACGGGAAAACCTATTTTGAGTGAGCTATGTAACACGTCTGGATCACTTGTCACAAACAGAGAGATCCTATTAAAAGTGGCCACAGAATTTTACATCAGTCTCTACAAGAACATCACTAAAAACGATGATAACCATCAATTAATGGCCTTTCAAAATATAGACCCCGTGCCCCAATTTATGGAAAGAGAAATAGAGCACTCCATATGTAAGCTAAAATTAGAAAAGAGCCCGGGTCCAGATGGCATAACGAACGAAATGTTAATACTTGGAAAAGACACGCTATTATCTCCACTTACTACTCTATTCAACATAATACTCACAAAAAATGAACTACCAAAACAGTGGATATGCTCAAATATAGTCCTACTTTTCAAAAAAGGAGACCCAAGGCTGATAACCAACTACAGACCAATCAGTCTTATGTCATGTTTATATAAATTATTCTCCATGACTCTACTACGAAGACTCAGCACCATAATAGACGAACACCAACCGGTAGAGCAAGCTGGATTCGTACGCAACTTCTCTACTATCGACCACATCCACGCCCTCAAAATGATCATAGAGAAGTACAATAAATACGATAAGCCTTTATACATATGTTTCATAGATTACAGCAAAGCCTTTGATACAATTTCACACAGCTCTATATGGCATGCTCTATCAGCTCAAGGAATTAACAAACAATACATAGATCTGATAAAAACCATATACGCAAATAGCAGAGCCAGGATAACTTTGGAAAAACCAGGTCCAGATTTCAACATAGAAAGAGGAGTAAAACAGGGTGACCCGCTCTCTCCTAAGCTTTTTATTGCTGTACTTGAAGAAATCTTTAAGAAAATTAATTGGGAAAATAAAAGTCTAAATCTAAACGGAAAGTACCTATCACATTTAAGATTTGCCGACGATATAGTACTCCTTTCAGAAGAACCCAAAGAATTACAACAAATGATAGAGTCACTATGTGTCCAAAGCAAAAATGTAGGGCTGGAAGTTAATCTAGATAAAACTAAAATAATGTCAAACAGGCATAAAGTACCAATTGTCCTATCATCTGACAACTTGGAATATGTCGATGAGTACATTTACCTTGGGCACCTGATCAAGTTCAAAGCCTGTACTGATAGCGAAATAGAGCGAAGAATCAAGAACACCTGGAATAAGTATTGGGCCATGAAAGAAATATTTAAGAGTAAACTACCTATAAAACTAAAAACCAAAGCCATGGAGGTATGTCTACTGCCATGTCTCACATATGCATGTCAGACATGGCCATTAACCAGAAGCAACCTAAACAAAATTCAAATATGCCAACGAAAAATTGAAAGGAGTAAAAAACAAACAAATTAGGAAAACCACAGGGGCCAACGATGTAGCAAAGAAAGTTCTTCATCTAAAATGGAAATGGGCTGGTCATATTCAGAGAGTACAAGACGAGAGATGGTCGAAGAGGACTACCAACTGGTACCCCATTTACAAGAAACGCAGGCCAGGCAGACCACGGAAGCGCTGGAGCGATGACATTGAAAAAGTAGCAGGCAGTACATGGAACAGAGCCGCTAGAGACAGAAAAGTATGGAAAAAGTTGGAGGAGGCTTTCACCGCTGAAAGCGGTCCTTTTGATAACACGCAAGCTACGAATTAAAAAAATAAAAATAAATAAATTGGTGAATTCATGTTTACCCTGTATGATTAGGTAGTTTTAGTTCTAAGTTAAATAAATTAGGCTAAGCATGTTTAAATCAGCAAAAGGAAAATAAAGCTATTTTTATTTTATTTTTTATTTTATTTTTTATAGACTAGAGTCGTAACGGAGGCGTTCATAGCGGAAGCAGAGGCGGATGCGGAGTTGAAGGGGCTTTATCTCCGCGGACGCGGAGGTTAACGGAAGCGGAGGCGGAGGTGGATTTCTCCGATCACATCGTCCATTTACTGTGCTCTAGGATGCGTAGTAGTCTGTTTGCTTGTTGTAATGGTGTAATTGAGGTCCCTTGCTTCGATTTGTACCTCTCGCATTGTAAGTCAACGTAAATAAACCTCCGTTACAACTCCGCAACAAAAACGCCGGAGGCGAATGCGGAGGCGGAGGCGAGGTTCCGTTACAACCCTGAATTATAGACTAATACTATAAGGAAATGCGATTCACGGCCTCGTTTACTTCAAAAGGCCTCGGTTGGCGGCTCATCCTTCCAATATTAGGTGGACTGCTTCATTTCTACTCTGGGCAGTAATGTACTATGTTTGTTAGTATTTAGTTTGTCTTTCTACTATGCAGACAACCTTCATCAGATCGACGTGATTTTTTGGGTATAGTTGAAGACCTGTATGGCTAGCATGCGCACCACGAGTAATATGTCTACCTGTTATCTCTCTCTGTCTACCGAAGCTAACATGGTTACCTGTCTCGTTACGTCAAAAGTAGCGATAAAAATAATTTTTCTTATCTGTGGTATTTTTCTCTATGAACCTTTACATGTCGACAATTTTTTTCTTGTAATATACCGCATTTTGTGCATGTTAGTGTAAATGAAAAATTTGACTTGACTTGAGTAATCAGTGATAATATACCTCAGATTTATGTTGTGTAAATGCTTTCATGAGATCAATGATGATGAGTAAGACAGAAGATACAAAACGCACAAGAGTAGACGAGATAACGCTCTACAATTAATATGACTCAAATTATCCACTTCTTTCTTACAAATATAATATGATTGATGGTAACCAATGTAAAATTAAAACACCGCGGGTATGTAAATTTTTTACGTGTTCCTTTGACCCTATTATAATAATTATCGAAGAAATAAAACATGTCAATATCTTTGACAAGTGTTTTTTTTAAATTCTATATTTATTTAGAAATATATAGAAATAGACAACTTACCAGTTCCAACAGCAAGCCGAACATGAGCGGCACGAGCCCTAACAGCGCCAAAGCCGCTAGCGCAGCCCTGGCGGCGCGTCGGGTCCACAGCGCAGCTCGGGCCAACAGCGCAGCCCTACCGCCCTGCGCCCAGCCCGCGGCTAGCGCTCCGCCCCGCCCCGCCGCCCAGCAGACATACATTCCTAAAAGGTTTATTTAAACATATTTGATAGACCACCAAGCCAATTTACCTTTCAAGTGCAGAAATCCGGTTTTATAACATGGTCACCAAGAGAGTTTCTGGATTTGCCATTGTATAAATATAAAGACTTTTAAACATCATTTGTAAAGTCTAGGTTATTATTCTATTGATGATTTTCTTAATGACAAAGTTGCAAGGTACCGGCTTTGCATCCAGTAGCCCACAAGTCAGTGTAATACTTGTTACATAACGGTATGTGTTGTAATTTATTTACTTATTGTAACATTTATCTTTTTCTTTTTATGAAAAAAGTAACTGCTGAGTTTCTTGCCGGCTCTTCTCAGAGGAACAGCTTTCCGAATTCTTGATAGAGTCTTGAATCTTGACGTATCATAAGTGACACAAGTTATCCTACGTGAATAAATAAACCATTTTAACTTTTCATTCGAATGCTATCGACAGAAACCAGTAACCTTGTTAATTCAAATCTAATGACTGATCTGGCAATACTGAACCTATAAAATAAATATAATATTTTTATAACAGTCAAAAATAAATTAGAACACATATTGTGTAGATACAAGGAAACCTATAAACTAACAGCAAATAATATAACGGTCCAGATAAAAGTAGAATACACGCCTAAAATCTTTTATCTATACTAATATTATAAAGAGGTAAAGTTAGTGAGTTTGTGACGTTGTAGGGGGTAATCTCTGGATCTACTGAACCGATTTTGAAAAATCTGGTACCAATAGAAAGCCACATTATTTGTGAGTGTCATAGGCTATATATTAACCCGAAAAATTCCCGTGGGAATTTAAAAAACTTATTTCACGCGGACGAAGTCGCGGGCATCTGCTAGTAAACTATATACTATTAGTTGGTAAAATATAGCTTGATACCTGTGACAGCTGTCAGAGTGACATAGATAGGGCTAGGACAATGTTGAAAATTCATCATAATATTATTATCGATATTATTGGTAGGTACTAGCTACAAATGTCGATTTTATTGTTACTATATTAAATGTTTTCATTGATACTATACTAGGATAATAATTTATAACTACTTGTTATAACGAAATCAAACAAAAGGGATAAATGTATTTAATTATTTCCAAAAATGTATTTAAATTGCTTTTTTCAATTACCCAAAAAAAATATGAATAAAATGTTAACTAGATTTTTAATTCAAAAAGTAACAACTTATTCCGAGTTAAAGTATTTGCAGTGCCCATAAAATAGACTTTGGTTACGATAAAAAAAGGAACGTCACTATTAATGTGCAGAAACCAATAAAGTATGTCATTTTTCGCATACATTTTTCATACATTTTTACGATGACATAATACTGAACTTCATAGGCGTCATTTGGATGACATCTGTCACAGGTATCAAGCTATATTTTATCAACTGTAGGTAATCACTAACCACACGCTGCCGTATATAGTTCATGCACACCGTCCGATGCCTTCGGTAGCCACAAAGCCATGACTTTCCTTCCTATAGCCACAGGTATAACCTAAAACAAGCATTCGTTATACAATAAGTTAATATTACGTTGTGTCGACCCCTAGTTTCAAGATGTCAAGGCTTTTGGTTTTGACTATCTTCCTGAAGCGAACTAATTTGGAAGAGATAAATACTAATTTCCTGACCAAATCCCAGACGTTTTTACGAGCTTTATCTTGCAAGTTAAATTTGACACGCTTGCCGATTACCGATTGAGCTGAAATTTTGCATACACGTTTAGGTTGGCTGACAATGGTAAGTGACGTCATTCTAAATCAAATATGGCGGACTAATTATTTTGTTTGCATGGCGTGGGTGTCAATTAATAGGGTTTGCTGAGAAGAATGCGAAAAATAAAATTACGTCAGACTAAATGCATATTTAAAATTGCTAAATTTTGACGACCTCTCTGGCGTAGTCTTGAGCGCTGTTTCCTTAACGTGGGATGTCACGGGATAGATTCCCGGCAGGGTCAATGTCTGGGTCAGGGTCTGGTCTGGTGGGAGGCTTTAGCCATGGCTAATTACCACCCTACCGGCAAAGACGTACCGCCAAGCGATTTAGTGTTTCGGTACGATTCCGGGGTATGGGTTTAATATAACTGCCATACCCCGAACAGGTCAGCCTGTTACCATCTAATTCATCATCACTTACCATCAGGTGAGATCGCAGTCAAGGGCTAACTTGTAGTGGAATAAAAAAAGATGGCGGATGATAAAAGCTTAATTCTAAAAATGTTTTTCTAAAAAATGATATGAAATGTGCACATTTCATACCCTGTAAATGAGTTCGAAAGTTAAACTTCCCGGCCTAGGCCAGTAAAGAATGTATGTAATTTCATTATATAATATCATAAGTTTGAATTTGGAATCTTTCTTCCTGAATATCTTGGAACTTGTTATAATGTTCTTTGGCCTAAATAGTTTAAATTTGGAACTCTACCATATTACGCGTTCAGCACTAACAGCGCAAAAAAAAAATTAAAGTATAAATATAACTAATTTTTAACTTTTAATATTTCTTAAGTAGGTTGCTTTTTTATTTACTTTCTTTTAATTAAATAATATAATATATTTAAAAAAAAGTCACTTGTTTCATTCTTTAGAAAAGCACTATACACACCTCGACTGGGAGAGCATTTCTGGTCTCGTACTCGTTTATAGCCGACCTCGCGTAGCTCGGCCGTCTAATTAACACTCGAACAGAAAACGCGTACTTCCCGGTCTCGCGATGTAATGTACTATTGCATATACCTATTTTTTTGTGTATTATGTACAGTAAAGTATATCCTACTTTACTTTACTTTATTTCTTTAAAGGGATAAACAGGTTATACTTACAAGAGTAAGAGCGCTGGCCATGACGAGTGAGACAGAAACCAACGCCAGCAAAGCGCCAAGTCGCACGGGGAACCACGACACTCGCACGTACGGCTCAAACCCAGCCGGCCCGTCGCGCCACATCAGAGCCTACCAAACATCGATATAATATATGATTCAAGATTCAAGATTCAAGATATTTATTAAATATAGGTACACTGTCGGTACACTTATTTTCGTCTAAAAATTACTTACTTAAAAAGCATGATGGTGATAATGGGTAACGGTATCTTAAAACTAAAGCTACGAGGGTTCCAAACGCGCCCTGATCTGAGAAGAGCCCACAACAAACTCAGCCGGGTTTTGTTTTTTTTTTTATTATCACCATCTCACAAATATTCTTACTAAGGAACTATCAGAGACATTAGAGCAAATTATTGCCAGGCTTCCTTGTCTTTTAAGTAGTCCTTTACATGGTAATAAGATTTTTCAATGAGTTTACGTTTTACAATAACTTTGAACTTATTATTCAGAGATATCTTCAACATGTCTTCTGGGAGCTTATTGTAGAAGCGGACACTGTCCAACAAATTAATTGCTAGTTTTACTAAGCCTAGAAACAGGCATTACAAGTTTATTTTTATGTCTAGTATTGACATTATGACAATAACTTTTTATGTAGGTACTAGATGGGCCCTTTCATAGAAAAATGACGGGCGTCCGACTTGCTGAACACGTTCTCACCTGTCTTTGTCCCCGTCGTAGCGCTGTCGCGGTCGCGCGTTGTCCTACTGACTACTTGGTACGACAAAATACCTCGATACAAAGACGATGGCATCAAAACTGATGTGGTTTTGTATGGCGGCCATTATATAACTGCACTCGTACGAAAATGAATATTACCGTACTCCTTTTTAGGCAACTAACTGGGTAGGTAATTTTTTTATTGACTAAAGGTGGACTAAGTCTACCTTTTAATTATATTAGCGCAATAGTAAGAGCAACTTTATGAGCAAATGTACTGCAAAAGCCGATGAAACTTACCCGATGCGCAGCCCCCAACTGGTGCGGCGGATGTGGAGGGGGGTTTGGTTCGTTGTCCCGCGAGGCCTCCCCCAATAGATACGAGCGCAGCCCTAGGGCTCCGGCCGCACAAGCGCACCACGCGCGGAGCCCTGCCTTCAGCCATGTGCGCGTGTGAGATTGCTCTAGAAGCGCTGGGAGGATCACCTAGAACAAGAGGGTTAAATATGAACAGTTAAATTTAATTTTAATTTTATTTATTAGGGACGATAAACAATTACACATTAAAATCTTATTATCTAAACACAAACAAAATAAATAAAACAAATGTGCAATACACCACACCATCCACGGGTTAACAGTTTAAAATTTTGAATATGAAGGCGACACAATGTATCAAACTTACCTAAATTATATATGTTATACATAAAATATAAAATAAAATGCTAAAATAATATTATATATGCTAAAATATAACACTAAAATTTAAATTTACTACTAACAATAAAAAAATAATAAATAAACAGAAACAATAAGAAAATAGAATAGAGAAAATAGAATTGAGGTACATATAATATGGTTACAATCTCTTGTCCAATGTAGGTAAAAATTCAATCCTTATAAAAATTGTTTTTCCTTCAAGACCTTGATGACAGCCTCTTTATATCTAAACACTTAGCTATTATTATATTTTATTCTAAACGCCGTGGGAAGACCTCCAGCCTAGAGTTGTTCAAAACTGTTATAAATCATGCACTCACGCACGCTACGGTTTTTAAACTAAAAAATTTTAGCAAAAAATTAATAAAATAATAATAATAAAATTATTTCAAATACTTACTTAAAATATAAACCTTTAATTTTATTAAACGAAGGCATTAAAGTTTAATTACGAATGTACTATACTTATATTTAAGACCTTTTGACTTCGTAACAACGCGAGGTGTCGGTCACGCGTTTCCACATTTTTACCCCCTACCAAAAAGTGCTCAACGCGCCTAAAGAAGTTTTCACTTCAATAAAAAGTAAGAAGACATTTTAGTAATATACAAAGTCACTTACTTGCAGCAACAGCAATTCCAAGCTGAGCTCATTCACAGGCGCCTCCGTGTGGACCGCCACAGCGTAGGGAAGGAAGCCAGGCAACACGTATTTGATCACCCTGATAGGAAGCCACAGCATAAAGAGTACGGCTGTACCGAATACCATCGCGGACACGACGAGGCGACGGATGTGAGACCATACTGGTAAATGGATCATTTCCTAAAACCAAACAATGGTTTTAGGGGAAGCAACAACAGACAGTAACTACACATGATGACTAGCTAAACTCAGCTCTATATTTGATTGATGATTTAAAGTTGAAATTGGTATGCTGAAATCAAAATACGCAGAACGCGCGCCGAGTTAGTGGCGCGTCACTGATATGTATAAAGGGCAAAACACACAGGGAGCGGGCGCGGGTCGGGCGCGGGTCGGGTCGGGTGTCAGGCGGGTTGAATTCCTTGTACGTATATGAACGACATCACACAGAACGCGGCCGCGGGTCGGGCGCGTGGCGGGTGACGCTGTGTGATGTCGTCCATATAAATACAAGGAATTCAACCCGCCTGACACCCGACCCGACCCGCTCCCGACCCGCGCCCGCTTCCTGTGTGTTTCGCGCTTTACAAAACTTCAGGAAGAGCGGCTCGAACGAACTTTCGGTATCAGTTTCGGTAAAAAACGGGTTTCGGCTTGGTTTGGGTTTCGGCTACAATCCGGCCGAAACATTTCGGCTCACATTCGTGTGTCGTGCCATGACTGATTATGATTTTTTTTTTAATTCTTTATTTTCCCCATGAAATTGAGACTTTATGGAAGTTTCGTTTTCGGTTTTGGTTTCGGCCGAAACTGAGACATATGGTTGTTATGATGTCAGCATCCGCTTAGAAAGGATTTATGAAAATACAACCCCTAATGAGCACGTCACAGGATTTTTTTTGACGTGATAACGTCTTATAAATCGATGACCACCCACGCACGCTTGAGCCTAAGCGTGCAAGTGAGAGCGCGAAACTAGCGATAGAGAGGCACGATCGCGTGACGTCAGAGCTAGCAGTTCGAATAGTTCTGCTACTGGAACGCCGCCACGGGAGCTTCTTCGAGAACTTCTGGTTATCACGTAAAACTATCGTCCGTAAACCGACTATACAGACAACTGTAATTTTTTTTGCGTTTTTATTTCTCTGTACCCTATTGAAAATTTTACACATGCGTAGTTTTTCCTGAATACTTGCATAAATATTAGCTGCGAATTTAAAACGGTCGGATTTTACATAATACGTAAGTAAATGATTAATTGGATTTATTTGCCTTTATAATTAGACAGCGTGCAAATTAATCACGCTTACAAAGTTAGCCAATAGCCGTCGATAAAGTACTTGTTACAGTTGGATGTGGGGTATTTGTGCACTTTGATCCAATGGTTAGCATGTTTGACTGCGGATGTGGAGTTCCTGGGTTGGGGATTGAGCTGTTATTAAGTAAGTATAAGAATTTTAATGACGAGAAAGTTTCGTTACGAGCCGGGAGTTAGGAAATTGGCAGTGTTTCACCACCGTGTCTCGTAAAGCACGTAAACTCGTCTGTTAGGACAGAAGGAGATAATCAGGTGTAGGTGCCTGATTTCTCTCAGTTTGTGTCGTCTATGACAGTAAGGGAATAAAATAGAAAAACTGTGTTGGTAAGCCACGCACTCGTGCACTATGATATCACATACATGTATTGTGGAAGTGAGAGGGCTGTAATTCTCTCACTCCTACAACACACACAGTATTAAAATAACACATTTTGCAGTCCATGAGAGGTAAACTAAGCGTTGCATTTGCAGTTTCGTTAAAGAGAAAACTACGCGCGTCCCGCTCACAGCTGTTTAGACTTTATTCAATAAACTTCAATTTATTTAAAACATGTAGAACATACAGGTGTCTCTTATGTTACGTCATGTTTAGACTCTACCACCGGTTCGGAAAGCAGATTCTGCTGAGGAGACCTGGCACGGAACTCATCAGTCAGCAGTCAGCAGAGTCTGAACAAATCGGTATATATACCTGCTTTTGATAGTCACATAAATGCATAGCTCAGTTGACACCACTCAGACAGTTAAAAAATACACACCTGCACAGGACTAAAATCTGGATCGTTCAAATTCTTCAAAAACCACAAGACTCCTGGTCTCAGAACTTCTCTAAGTAGCAAAATGAATGACGCAAAGTAATAAACGTAGACCATTCCAACAAGCCAGTGTATGAACATGAGCGTCCAGGGTGCTGCTTGGAGGCTTGATTCCCTGTCCTTGAGGGTAGCGTCGAACATTGAGAGGGAGCATAGGTCTAGCCACCAACCACAGACTAGGGGTATCACGCCAATCTAAAACAATAAGATTTAAGTGATACTAAATCGAGAGTCCCAACTGGCTTTAGGTTTTAATTTAATTGAAAGTTTTTAAATCAAAATCCTGTGGGAAGTAGGAACTCTTTGATTTTCTAGGATAAAAAAGTTGCCTATGTCACCAATTCATTGATCTATGCTAATATTCACGTCAAGCGGTTGCTGTGTGATAAAAAGACAACACACTTTTATGTTTATAATATGGAAAGGATCAGAAAATCATTGCAAAAATTCCACTGGCAATCTACATCTGCCTTGGAAAGATAGTTTCAGAACCATCAGTTATTAAGTGCAATTTGAAAATGATCTTATTGGTTTTATCAATGGTTCAATATTCTAACTGGAATTTTACACCTGTTTGGAGCAGGTGCTTTTGTCCATTTTAATAGCCCATATTCTTTGGAATTATTAATGCAATATCATTGTACTATTTAACTAGTCATAATGTATTTTAGCTCACTATATTTAAGTATATAATTACTTCTTAACTCTCAGGAATAAACCTATCAAAACACATGATTTACATATTTAGATCATTTCAATATTTTTTTAATGGACCAGTTGTCTATTATTATTTCAAGGCAACCAAAACCAGTAAGATTATGAAAAAGGAATAAGGAAACATTGTAAACAAGATTTTAAAATCTACTAAGGTATTATTAACCTGGTAATAAAATGTATGTATGTATGAATGTACTTATGATGACTTAATATGATTGAATTTGTACCTTTATTAATTCCTCACCTCTGAAAAGCAAAACTTTCAAAATGAAAGATTTACATTTACTTAAATAAACACATATAGTTATCAATTCTATTATTATAAATGTGAAAGTTTGGATGTTCGATTTGGCTGAAATTTGAAATGGTGATAGCTTATACCTTGAATAAAGTCCACGTGGACAATGTCACAGGCATCCTCTATAGAGAATAATACTTAATTGTGAATGGAGTAGCCCTGTTATTACTCATTTAAGTAAAGAAAAACTAAACCAACCAGTAACCTTTTGAAGAAATGCATAATGACATAGCAAACAAGATTTTAAAGCCTACTAAGTAACTGTATTAAAGGTTATGCTAATGAAATGTTAAATGGATATTAACAAAGGGAAAGCAGTATCAACATGAATATTTACAATATTCATATTGATACTGCATTTTCAATTAAAGCTGTTTGGTGTATCATACATCAGTGAGTATTTCTGTATATCATTTCTGAGGATTGTGACACCTTTTCAACAACCACATACTGAGTATGGGAACTGCTACATCTGGACAGAACCACCAATTATCTGTCTGAAAATCTTTTAATCTAGCTAGCCTAATCTAATACCTGTAAATATCATGCCCCTGTAGAACAGTGGAAAGAATGCTGGCTGAATTTTTGGTCTGAAGATTCATTTTTATTGTCCATGTGTCCTACCTTCATTGAAGCACTGTAGTCTAACAGTCTAACAGAATTTTGAGCTCAGACCTTACACAATGCAAGTACCTTTGAGCAAATTTCTTTGCTCTGGGAGATGTGAACTCTGTTTTCACATTAATAGTTTTTACTTAGATACAATACATGTAAGAATAAATTAAATGCTTCTCACCTCAACTACAGACAGCAAAGCAACTTTAACCACCACATAGCAGAATCCCAATGCTTTCTTTGCACTCCTCAGCCTCAGTAAAGATGCCATTCCATGTAAAACAGCCAGGATAGCCCCAACAATCACATATCCCGCTAATGCAGTCAACAGACCGGCAAATGGACCTTCTGCTGCCAATCCAGCCAGTGCTGCTCCTAGTTTACCAATATGGTACGGGCAGAAGGCAAAAACAACGATAAATAGGGTGTTCAAGGATACAACCCAGAAAACATGTTCCAAAAACACCATAGAGCCATCTAAACCGAGTAGACGTGCCCAAGTAAGTTCTTCAGCTGCCGCTCGGTCCCATTCCATTGGATTCCAGTTTGCCTCATCTCCAACTAAAGGGTCATCCCCCCCTTCACCGTTAGGCTCTTCTCTCGCCCCGCCGTCATCCCCTGCACCTTCATTCACATGATCATTATTATTGTCTTGTAGAGGAAAAGGCTCAGGAGCCGGAGCAGGCAGATTCTCCCGTTCCATCCAATCGGGACCACCACCATGCATGATCTGCTCTCGGAGCCATACCAATCCAATAAACGAGAATAAAGTGCATGTTACCACAAAACATCCAGAGAAGACATCTTTAGCAAGGTTCTCAGCTGATACTATATCAAATGGCAGGGAAATCACAGGTTCCAATGACCCCGAGAATAAGCATCGGTATGTTCGACAAGCTGTCAAGGGTACGATTCCCAACCAAGCGAGGGCAACCAGAGTATAATGCAGCCAATCTTTTACAGCTGATGCAACTGAGGTAACCAATCCTCCAACCACGTCTTTAATAGGAAGCCGTCGCGGCATATCGGGGGAATAAATGGGCATAAACGAGAAACGGTGCCCGCAGAGCTCGCAGATTTCCTTCCGCGAATATCTCATCCATTGTACCAGGCACTCTTGATGAATCCACTTAATCGAGCCAGTGCATATGCAGGGGTGGAACAAAGGCCGGTCGGATGACGCCTCCGACCTGCAGAACCGACAAAAGTCCGCACCGGACGCGTCCGAGTCCATCGTTGTTGCAATTCAGTTCGTCAGCTTGGTCTGCGAAAGTTGACGTGCTGTTTCGTGAACTCTTGTTGAGTTGTTGCACGATATACGACACGGAATCTACATGCGTACGCAACTACACACACCCGTTTAATTAATAATGATAACACTCTTCATGCAAATAAACAAGGGATTTGATAACAGAAAAAGATTTCATTAATATCAATAAATTATTTTGTTTAGTTCGACCACACAGAATCAGAAAATGAAATCCACCGATGAAATCAGAGACAACAGTTTATGTAGCAACTAATTACACAGAACACTACTCCTAGCGGAGGTGTATTATCTATGAGTTTATGGAGGGTAGAGGTAAGGATTGTACCACAGACATAATAAAGAAAAGCAGACACCAACATAGACAAGTGTATGGGAATCTGTGTCCTTTTCCCTCCAAGCAAAAATGTCTATGTTCCTATCTTTTTTTTAATAAGTTGCTACACTGTGCAACATCAACGCATACATTGACAAAAATTCAATGCGTGGAAGTCTGCTATTTGGGTAAAAGACATTTAAAAGACCTATGGCGTTTGTTGTACATTGTAATAATTGTATTGTCATAATTTTTTTGTGAAATTTTGAGGTTTAGTAGCCAATATTAATAGAAAAGACTTGATGATTTAATATACGTAGGGTGTTCCGTTCTATTCTATCTTCTGGTGCCATACCGACCATTTTCGAATAAAAGTTAGCCGAGGTAAGTAGGTTAGGTTAGACCAGGGAAAATTCAGAAATTATAAATTCCCAAATTGACCCTGCCTGGTTCAACTAAAGAATAAAGAGTATTATGCATAAAAATTCTTTCCAAAAAACCGACTTCCAACGCCACTGTTTTTATTTTTAACTTTTTAGTGTCAGGGTTGAGGATTTGGAGTTAGAATTTTTTATGGGACCACCTCGAGAGCTTCCTCCTGTGGCTTCCTCGGCTTCCTCTACGACTGATAGAAAAAAAATTCAAATCGGTTCAGAATCTACGGAGTACGGAGATATACACCGACATACATTTAAAAAAAAATACGCGCCGAATTGAGAACCTCCTCCTTTTTTGGAAGTCTGTTAAAAATTCAGCTCTGTCGCAGTTTTTGATTACTATTTTTATGTCTAATTTGACCGGACTTTATTAATCACTACGTTTTATAACTGCCTTTCGGAGACGGACTATAGAATCTATTTCTAAACGTAAATAATTTATCATGTTTGTGTGCCGTGTGGTGTCAAATTATCTAAAAGTCAAACAGTCAAATGTCAATGTACTAAGTACCTACTTCTTTTCAGAGCTTCTTTTTGATTTTTCTGGTCGATCTCGGTCTCAGATTAAAAACCTAATAATATTAATTATTCCTTTAATATTTATATTATTATTTTATTATTTATAAAATTATAACCTTATAATATTTTATCTGAGGTCTCGGTGGTCAATGTTTAAAAAAGCAAAAAGTGATAAAAAATAAAAAATCGACGGCACAGCCGACACGACAGTTTTTCAAAGGTTTTTCGCTTTCCAGTATAAGTATATACGTAGGTATCTCAGATATACGTATAGTCTATGTTTTTCACACAAAAACAAAACCAAGAAAAGAAGATGAAAAATGAAAAGTCTAATACATAGAATACGTGGATAATAATTGTAAACTATCAAGAATATTAATGCCAAATGAAAGGTAAGTCGATGATTTCTATCGTCGATCAGGTCGGTCTTGGATCCAATAGAATCGTCCGAAATATCTATAGAATGGATGATCTATGATCCCTTGACCCTTAGTTTCTGTATTTAATGTAATCACAGAAAAATAGGAGTTTTTTTGGGATAACAATGGGTTCCCACCTCCTTCCGCATACGACTCGACTAAGAGTATTAAACTCTTAAGTTTTTGTAATGATTATTATCAGATGTTATGTTAGTGTTAATAACCGGGACCAACTTAACGTGCTCTCCGAGGCACAGAGAAAAAGAAAAGCCCACATTTGTATAAATTATAATATCACAAACACAAGTTAGTACGGCTCGTTAGCTCAAGAAAATAGAAAATACGGTCCCATCCGGAAGAAAGCATGAAATTTGGCATGCATGTAGCTTTGACATATATAACTCAATATAGAAGTAGTAAGACATATAAAAAAAATTGTAGCAACCAAAGGCGAAGAAGTTTTGAGTAACGATGCCGTAGACATGTCTTCCCTGAAGTCTAAACAAGAAGAAGAGGATTCTGGATCCTCCTCCATGTCTTTCACGCTTTCCGGTATGGTCACACTAACGTCATTATTAGAACTATGGATACGGATGCTGTTGTTATTGCAATTAGCTTAAAAAAATTAATTTGAATAAATTGTGGATATCCTTCAGTGTTGGAAAACCTTCACGTATTAGGTATTGCATTCCACCAACTCGTGGCTACACTCGGTCCAGACAGATGCAGTTGTATTTTGTTATTTCATGCATTTACAGGCTGTGATACTGTATCATGATTCTGTGGGAAAGGAAAGAAGTCGTTTTGGAAAACGTGGAAGTCCTTCCCTGAAGTCACAAAAGTGTTCCAACAATTATCACAGCCCGTACACAAAATTGAAACTCATCATTTGGACGTTTGGCAAGATATGTTATCCTTACTTACGATAACACAAGCGACGTGGAAGATATCGACCAAACAAGAAAGACGTTATTTATCAGGGGGCGGGCTATGGATAGGCTGCCACCAACATTTGGTGCTTGATAGCAAACCCTGAATATCCTGATTTCGAGGATTGGGGATGGAAGAAAGAAGGTGGTGTTTGGACTCCATTATGGAGCACGAAAAAAGAAACCTCGGCATCCGTAAAGGAGTTAACAAAGTGCTCCTGCCGCAGCTGCATAACTGGTCGATGCCTATGTAGAAAGTCAGGGCTTCCCTGTACTGGTCTCTGTAAGTGCGGGGGAGATTCCTGCGACATGAATTAAAATAAACATACTTTTCACTAAACTTGACTGGTAGTTTTAATAAATTGCTTGAATCCCTGTGTTTACACCAATGAATGTTAGATTATTTTGAGAACTATAAGTTGTATCAACATACATCCAAAGAATGTATTGTAGGGAATTTAATGAAGAACATTTCAGCTATTGACAGTTTTTTCATAGCTATAACCGTTTTCCTGAAAAATTTAAAAAACCACGATTTGGCATACAAAATAGGGCTGGAGGGGGGGAAAAAATCATTTCTAGAGGTGTTTCTACTTTTATATTGAGTTATATATGTCAAAGCTACATGCATACCAAGTTTCATGCTTTCTTCCGGATGGGACCGTATTTCAAGCTAAGAAGCCGTACTAAGTTGCTAAAATTGTGTTTTATTTATTTTATATTTTGTAATGTTTATTTTTTTTTCAGTTAAACATGAAATAATTAACATATTATTGTGCTGAAATATTTAATAAAGGTTTATCTGTGATATTAAGAAAATGAATTCCTCAAAGGAAGTACTAATTAAGATAGATGAAGGCACCAATGGACAGGCAAAAAAATCTGAAATTAACATTTTATGTTTAGATATAACATCATTTAGTCCATTACTACAGTTTTCTACTTGTTCTTTCTTTGTGTTTATATGCTACATAGCATATGGATATTTCCTAGAACTTATATTCTCAGTACCTGAGGTGAAGCCAGTGAGCCTGTATATAACTTTGATACAGTTTTTAATAACAATGAGTCTTAGTTATGTGGAATCACTACTAAGGAATCCTATTAAAAGAAAGTAAGTATTATTTGTATTTCTTGTTAATTAAATATGCTTTTGAATTTTCAAGTGGTAGAATCCACTACGTTACGCTTTCACAGCCCATATTTTCAACTGATTTTGATAAAAGGTACAGACTTAGATTAATTCCCCGGGAAGGGCATAAACTAGGTTGTAGAAAATTAAGGAGCCCCTGCAGGAATTTATAAAACTTTTAAATCGTATATTTATATACTAGATGATGCCTGGGATTTCATCATCATTCATTCATCATGTTAAAGTTTTTTTGGTTCCCACAGGAACTCTTTAATTTTCCTGGATAAATAATAGGCTTTATCCTTCCCGGGAAGTAACCTACCTCTTTACCAAATTTCATCACAATTGGTTGAACACTTCCCCACATACCCAATTTCCCATTACTATTTCCATCACTTTCCCATTTATAATATTACTTAGTGGGGCTGATTCTGTAGTGCACAATCTCTAAACTAAATTCTAAAATTAGAGCATTACATTACAAATATTGCTAACCCTTTCATAATACTTCCTACGGAAAGGGACAGAACTAGATTTGAAGCTGCCAATTTAGTTTAGTTTAGAGATTGTGTTATACAGAATCAGCCCCAGTATAGTTTTATTATTAATGTTAATAAAATTATTTTCTAATTTTCAGAGTTCCAATAAGAACCTATGCCATTTTAGCGGCACTAACTCTAGGCACCATGGCATTTTCAAATCTAGCACTAAGTTACCTGAACTACCCAACGCAGCTGATATTCAAGAGCTGCAAGCTCATACCGGTGATGATAGGCAGTATTATAATATTGGGCAAAAGATATGGGTTCTTGGACTATGTAGCTGCTATTATTATGTGCATAGGACTCACCATGTTTACTTTAGGTAAGCTTTGCTGTTTAGGATTTTATAGTAAAACTAGCTGATGCATGTGGCTTTGTCTGCGTGATTTAAGTTTTTTTTGATTCCCATGTGAACAAAAAAATATTTCCGGATAAAAAGTAGCCTATGTCACTCTCCAGGTCCTTAACTATAACCATGCCAAAAATCACGTTGATCCGTTGCTCCGTTGCGGCGTGATTGACGGACAAACCAACAAACAAACACACTTTCACATTTATAATATTTGTTTATTTATTGTCTGAATCATGACTGTGTTAAAACAAACATAATGTACCCCTGCTGCATGCTGACTGCCAAATGCTGATGTGCAGTAAACCGTCATTGTATATTAGTAAAGCCACCACCACCACCACTACAGCCTATTAACGTCCCACTGCTGGGCACAGGCCTGCACTCTCGTAGGAGAGAGGGAATTAGAGCTTAGACCCCCCACGCTGCTCCAATGCGGGTTGGCGGGCTGTATTAGTAAAGCATTACAGTTTAATTAACAGCCTTGGAAGCCAGAGGAGAATAAAATATGTTTCTCCATTCCTATCATTTTATTTAGAGTTCTATAGTTTTCACTGAGTATTTCGTTAAATGCTTAGTAGTTGTTTGAAATTTTTTACAAATATTTTCCGAAATTGACACAAAAAAACAAATGCGAGGAATAAAGAACCTCCTCCTTTTAGAAATGGTTTCTGGTGGAAGGCTCCGGCCGTGGCTAGTTACCACCCTACCGGCAAAGACGTACCGCCAAGCGATTTAGCGTTCCGGTACGATGCTGTGCAGAAACCAGCTAGGGGTATGGGTTTAATATACCTACCCTACCCCTAACAGGATAGCCAGCTACCATCTTAGACTGCATCATCACTTACCATCAGGTGAGATCTCAGTCAAGGGCTAACTTGTAGTGGAATAAAATAAAATAAAAGTCTTAAAATCAAAGTACAATACTATGCATGCTGGGTTTGAAATATCTATAAGCAAATTTTAATGTTTTCAGCTGACTCAAATACATCTCCCAACTTTGACATCATAGGGGTAGTAGTAATTTCCCTAGCGTTATTATGTGATGCAATTATTGGTAACGTCCAAGAGAAGGCCATGAAGCAGTTCCAAGCTACCAACAATGAAGTAGTTTTCTACTCATATGCGATAGCGTGTGTGTATCTGATTCTTATTACTGGGTTCAGTGGGATAATGACTGATGGAATCACTTATTGTGCTCAGGTAACTTTCACTTTTCTATCACTTAACTTTTATGCTAAGATATTATTTCTTAATAGATGATGCCTGCGAATTCGCGTGGAAGATTTTTTATTCCCACGGGAACTCCTTCATTTTTCGGTATAAAAAGCCTATGCGCTTCCCCAGGATACAACCTGTCTCTATACCAAATTCCATCAAAATTGATTGAAAATACGGAGGCGGAGGCGAGTTTCCGTTACAACCCTAATAGAAACAGTAGAAACCAAGGTTCTCATTGTGTGTGTTTGAAAAGGGCTTGTAGACTCAATTCTATAAGATTTTTACCAACCTGTTGAAACCAACGACCTCAATTTACATAGACGGGCCCTGTCAAACAAAGAATGTGGGCGTATTTTTAGCAACGCCATCAACGCCATCTAGACTGAAAAGCGGGAACTTGCTTGCAACATCTTGAATGAAAGCTTGAAAACGTACGACTCGGTCATAGATAATATAGGTCATAGCCGTAAGGCCAGTTAGTAAAAAAAAAAAAACATACAGTTTGCCGCGGAAATTAAATGATTGCGTAATGGATAAAAATATTAAATAGGAAGATTAAATAACGTTTTTTTGGAAATGTATAATTGTGAATTGAAACACTTACCTTAAAATTAAAATTATACAGTGCCAAACTAAATAAACTTTAGATGTTAACTTTATAATAACAAGTTATGTGCACGACGAGCGATCGTGACAGCGCTACGACGGGAACAAAGACAGGTGCGGAACGTGTTCAGCAACTCGGACGCCCGGCGTTTTTCTATGAAAGGGCCCATCTAGTGCCTACATATATATCGATGGTTGAAACACACCTACTGCTAGATTAACTTCACTTCAACTTGGAGAAGAAAAGGGAAAATTAGTGCTATTAAATTTCAAACGAGGTATATTTTGTTTTCAGAACCCGGTAACAATGTACTCCAACATATTGCTATTAAGTGTGAGCGGCTACATGGGTCTACAGGCAGTGTTGACGCTGGTCCGGATATGCGGCGCCACTGTCGCGGTCACTGTCACAACCATGAGGAAAGCGCTCTCCATCGTTATATCGTTCTTGTTTTTTAGCAAGCCGTTTGTTTTCCAGTAAGTAAACTCAAAACATCTTTATTCAAAATAGGTACCTACGAAGAACTTGATCGTGATAATTAACTACATATATAATATATGTATATATCTGCGCGACTTTGTCCGCGTGGATTGAGGTATTTTGGTTCCCGCGGGAATTCTTTGATTTTCCAGGATAAAAAGTAGCCTATGTGTTATTCCATACTGTAATCTATCTCTGTGCCAAATTTCATCCAGATCCGTTCAGCCGTTGGGGCGTGATTGAGTAACAAACATCCATCCATACATCCATCCATCCAAGCTTTATTTAACTGTTTAAAAAACACACTTTTATTTTATTCACAATAAAAAATTAATATTTCTGTAATAAGGAACTTCGTTCCTATCTGGTTATAAAAACAGTATACATGTACTTACTTACCTTACCTTTTATTATTTTTTTCAACACATTTGGCTCTAATTTCATCGCAATTAGGCACATAATGACACCTATAATCAAACTGACTTTTTAATTACTAGTACTTATTCACAAGTGAGTTATAGTTTTTTATTTTATTTTCTGGTGGGAGGCTTCGGCCGTGGTTAGTTAGTTCTTTCTTTCTTTATAACTGCCATGCCTCTAACAAGTTAGCCCGCTACCATCTAAGACTGCATCATCACTTACCATCAGGTGAAATCGCAGTCAAGGGCTAACTTGTAGTGGATAAAAAAAATCTACTAAATAAAATTATTTTTTAGTATTATTTTCTTTACAAGTGTGTTGAAAACCGTCGTATGATACACGTGTGTATTGATGATTACCCTCTTGTACCATAGTGTACTATTATCCGCAAACATAATATTATTATTTATTACCTTTTACTTCCAGATACGCGTGGTCCGGTATGTTGGTAGCACTGGCTATATACCTGAATCACTATGGCAAGAAGAATCCGCACTATGTTCCTACTCCCATACTGACATGTTGGCACTACATGCAATCGTTCTACCAGTCCGAGTATAGGTACCTTAAGATTAAAACCAAAATGTATACAGATACGGTTTAGAGCCACAAAGGTTTTACAAATTGGCCATTTGACTACTAGTGCAATAAATTATTTTTTAGTGATTATTAATTAAAGATTCTTCCAAAAGTGGAAATATCAACGTCCCCTACTAGATTTATTTTGAATAACCATTTTAAACTATCGATTAAAGTAAAAAAAGTGCCTCGAATTTTGATGACGTCACAACTTAAAATTTCTTACTAAATCCATACTTACCACGCGTTTTGACGTTTGAAATAAAAGTTGCTGATTTGACTAGTAGTCAATTACCCAATTGGAGGTGTTAAACTATTGCTAAACAGTTAAACGGTGAACGGTTGAAAACGGTAGTAAAAAAACAATGTTTCTAGTGCACAGGAGTAAAGATCGTTTACTTCCGTTAACCGTTTAACAAACGGTAGTAAAAAAAATTGGCAGACAGAGGGACTGCCGATAGAAGTGAAAACGATTTTTTTTAATTTAATGTTTTTCTAAAATTAAAATTAATTAAATATAAACCTTAACACTAAGGTATTAAAGTTTAATTTCGAATGTAGTATATTTATATGTACGCCAGCATGTCGCTTTTCACGAGCATGTCGGTCACGCGTATCTACATTTTTACCCCCTACCAAAAAGTGCTCAACGCGCCTAAAGAAGTTTTCACTTCAACAATGTTTGTTTTCACTCGCTAGTGCACAGTGAAGATTGTTTACTAACGTTTTCAACCGTTAACCGATTAGCGATAGTTTAACACCTCTATTACAAATGCTAAAGGCGAAGTCGACAGTGTGTGTAAAGTTGGCATTGCACGGGAATATTCACTGAATGTAACACCCATGGTCTATTTACTGAACGGTATTTTGATTTCATTACTTATTTAGAGCTTAGCACAAAGTTTTCACTTTATATATAAGATAAAAAAGAAATAGAAAAGCTTTGATAGTTGACTATGAGAATGAGGGAATAGAGTGCACCTGTGTTTGCACATGATAGCTCAGATGGCTAGTCTGTCAGAATTGACTTTAATTTGATCTTGGAAAGCCACTAAATAAAATCATACTAATAATTATTATAAATGCGAAAGTGTGTTTGTTTGTTGGTTTTTGTCCTTCAATCACGCCGCAACGGAGCAACGGATTGACGTGATTTTTGACATGCGTAATGTATAGTTGTGGGCCTGGAGAGTGACATGGTCTACTTTTTATCCCGGAAAATTAAGGAGTTCCCGCGGGAATCAAAAAATCTCAAACCACGCGGACGAAGTTTATTTAATAATGGAATACACTAATACTCCATTCTGGAAAACCTGAGTCTGCCTGGACAGTCAACTTTGCACAGTGTATACTTTGCCCATTATATTGAAATTGGGTATTTGACAACTAGTCAAATCAGCAACTTTTTTTCAAATGTCAAAACGCGTACTTAATATGGGACTTTGTATGAATTATTTCATAGTGACGTCATCAAAGTTCGACGCACTTTTTTACTTTAATCAATAGTTTAAAATAGTTATTCAACATTAAATTAACAGGGAACGTGGATTTTACGACTTTTGGGAGATCCTCTATATAATAATTACTAAAAAATAATTTATTTGAATAGTTGTCAAATACCCAATTATTGTACTGTAGGGAAATACATTGTAAATAATATTTAGATTAAACTAAGACTCTTTAAGAGATTGAATGAGATTTTAGTGCAATGAAAATCAAATTTACCTAAATAATTTTATTTAAAATAATAATTTAATTTTAAGTATAGGTAATTGGACTCAAAAGATACTCTAAATAAAAAATTTTACTCAAACATTTTATTTATTTAAGCTCTCTCTTCATAATAATACTGTCACACATTTTTCTTTTCTCCGAGTTTCCTTTATGCATTTAAAGATAATCTGTACCAATGTAAAAAACTGTAATTTATAGCATTTTTATACGTCACAAAATAGTGCAATTTACCATAAAATATATTGATAGAATAAATACTATACTTTACTGTACCAAGTACCTACTATAGTAATTTGGAAAATAAAACAGTTTTATATCAATAACATTTATTTAATTGTATGTACAAAATCTTACAAATCTATATTGTTTCATACAAAAGTGTCCAAATTTAATGTGTTTGATTACTTGGAATGTTATAAGACACTATTTTAACTTTTTCAAATTTACATACACAATTGTTAGGTCGATGAGAGGAAATGATTAAGTGATTAAAGCATACCTTTAATACTTTCATGAGGCGACGAAATATTTAGCTAAGTCATGGTTTGTGATCAGTCGAACAATATTTGAGCGTTATTCACGGTAGCACATTACCAGATTAAATATCAACTCAGGGTAATAATACAGTGGCCTACCTCCATCTTCAGCATATAACTACTATGACATTTTGACTCCACTATAACTCCAATGTATTTACCTACTTCAAATTATTTGATGTGAAAATACCACTCAGTTACCCATCCAGTTTCCGGCTTGCGTCAACGGTAATATCTGGGCGGAAAATTTTGTGGCATATTATATTGTCACAAAAATACCGGAACCGGTATCGGTACAAAATCGGTATTGGAATACCGATATATAATCAGTTAATGTGGTAAACGAGAATAACATTTATTAAATTAACAATATTTTGTCGTACACATGTCGAGATTGAGGATATTGGTCAAATAATTAACAATACACAGGTCACGATTTCTAACTATGCTAAAAATTAATATGCCCGCCACTTAAATACTATCCTTTGCTCACAAGTCATAATGTACAATAACTCTTTGGTATATGGTCCTAAAGCTATATTTCTTTTCACGTGATGAATTTGGCCCCTTTGCATTTAGACATTTTGATTTATCTACATTTTTTGTGTTGACCTTAATTTAAAGAGAAATGTAAGGCGAACTCTTAAAAATTGACTTGTCTGGCTTCGAAACTACATTCTAAATTAGAAATTGGCGAAAACATGTTAATTCTAGTAACGATACTGATATCGGATTCCTTTGATGCGATACTGGTATGTCAAAACCTGTATTACATCGTTCATTTTCGCCTATGTATGAATTTAGATAATCTATGATCGTTTTCAAAAAGTTCTAAAGTATTAAAAAAGCATTCGCAAAGGAGCCTAAATAATTTCAGTAAAGGTAAATACAGGACGTTATAAACTCTGTATAAACTTCGGTATAGTAAAGTGGGCATCAAAATTCTTTTTTAAACTGTACATAATTTTTTATCACTAGGCTATAGTTTATCTATGATCTCTTTTTCATTAAAAACTGGACTGAAAATATTTTTTACGCAATATAATAATATGAAATTGACAGTTCTGTGTGCAAACTAAGAAGAAATACATTAATTTAAACAATGAAGTCGACCCCGATATATTTTCAAATTAACTGTTACAGGATAACAAAAAAATATCAGATTTTGTAATTCCCAAGCTTAAAGTATATTTTTTGCGGATAAACTACTCACTAGATTTGCAGAGAAAGATCTATTTTATGAACATATTTTTTTACTTATAAATTTACACTGAAATGACTGGCGATGAACTTATAATTATGATTATACCTTATTTTTGGGTAGAGATCTTGAACTTTGGTTAAATAAAATGAGGCCGACTGCTTGCTAGCACCGTTGAAAACAAAAACATTGAATGTGAAAATGAAATTATAAATGCATGTAATATTGAATTAAAGTGATCAAAAATATCACATCTCAATTTAGAATATGAAAATATCGTGTTAAGAGCCTCTTCGCGTTATTGGATCCTATATTTTAGTGAAATACCGTTACGACGTTACCGTTGTTAAAGATAACATCGTGACCGTTATTATCCGATATAGCAATCAATAACGGTACAAATATCGATTTAATAATTTGTATTCAATAACCGATATTAAATCAAATAATGCAAAAGTGCTCTGACGATCAATTTAGACTTAATTCACAGTGAATGATTTTGTACAAATGCAACGTAACGCCTAAACATACTTAATCTAACAGCTAATAAATAAGAAAATAGGTGTTTGCACAACGATTAAGGCTCTCCCAAACAGTTGCAAAATACTGACCGGTATTTTCGCATTGCATTATTGCAATAACTATTATCAGATCTTATGCCTAAAACATACTGAAAAATTCGCACGCTTAAGCAAACGATTTGCGCTTTAACCCGTTGGCCTACCGTCGCATTTCGCTTGCGGTAGATTTAGATTTTTGTCAATATGAGATGGTTAACTTAATTTCCAACGACCTCAATTTACATAGACGGGCCCTGTCAAACAAAGAATGTGGGCGTATTTTTAGCAACGCCATCAACGCCATCTAGCCTGAAAAGCGGGAACTTGCTTGCAACATCTTAAATGAAAGCTTGAAAACGTATGACTCGGTCATAGATAATATAGGTCATAGCCGTAAGGCCAGTTAGTAAAAAAAAAATCATACAGTTTGCCGCTGAAATTAAATGATTGCGTAATGGATAAAAATATTAAATAGGAAGATTAAATAACGTTTTTTTGGAAATGTATAATTGTGAATTGAAACACTTACCTTAAAATTAAAATTATACAGTGCCAAACTAATTAAACTTTAGATGTTAATTTAATAATAACAAATTATCTGCACGACGAGCGATCGTGACAGCGCTACGACGGGAACAAAGACAGGTGCGGAACGTGTTCAGCAACTCGGACCCCCGGCGTTTTTCTATGAAAGGGCCCATCTAGTGCCTACATATATATCGATGTTAATTTCAGAGTCGAACATATTAGCCGAACCGGCGTATGAACGACCAAGTCTACGACTTTACATCAGCCACATAGAGGGCGGAGGCATTGATATCCAATACACCAAAGTGAATAATGATGATTCAAGGCATATCATTTGCCTAAACGTCGTTGTGCTATAGGAAGAAGTATCTACGGTAATATTTTGCTGCCGCGTGAGCATGGCGTCTGTGTTAATTGACTTTTATGGAGTGTTCTTACACTCGAGTAAGAAAAATATCTAACCCATATTTCAAGACAAACCGATCAAATATTGGATACAAGTAGGCGTTACTTTGCGGAAGTCCATGACAATGAAGGAACTAATGTGTTTAAACACAATAATAAAGGATTTGAGCTGCTAAATGAACAAATAAAGTTACCAAATTCACCTTTACTAAATTTATACAGTAGTATAGGGGCGGGGCTATAGTTTGAGTCATGCCAAAAAGGTATAAAAGCCGGAATTATCGACACGATCGTCACTTCACAATCGTGCATTGTTAAGTCAACATCTCCTGAAGATGGTCCAGTATCGGAGTGAAACGTACGTTGAGGGTGGTTTAGAGAATTTTTGAGGTATGAATATCGCGGGCTATAGGTGCGGGATGCACACTGTACCACATAGATTTACCTTTAGTCGCGGATTTTCTAGTTCCTTCATAAACAAACCGATCAGCAGATCAGATTTTTTTTTTTTTTGTTAAAATGGGTATCTTTGAAAATTGTTTGTTTGTTAGTGTTAGGTTATTAGGTATACTAGTGCAAATTTTTAGATACAACTTAAATATTATGTATAGAGCGCCAACTCGCCAACAAACTGGCCCACCAGTTTGGCGAGATATATATTATGTAAAAATTGTTGTATCCATTAGAAATAAATAAATTAAAAAAAAAAAAAAAAGCACCATGTCCGGTATTGCTGGTCAATGTTTCCGGTCAGAATTAAGAACTTGTTCGGAGGCGTAGAGACATTTAAATTACTTTTCAGTGGACTTAAATTAGTTCCATATAGTATGTGATTTTTTGATTTATTCGATATTTTATACATTCGTCATTGAAATTTCTCATACCTACAAATAATACGAAAAGCCAGTGAATTAAAATGACAAGCTCACACTTTCCTGTATAGTTTAGTAACGCTTTGAGTATAAAAATACTAAAATAGAAACTGTGACTGTGTGTGTATGTGTCAACTTTATATCAATTTACAAAAAAAAACTTAAATATAGATTGAAATTAGTTTCAAAGTTGCAAATTAAACTGTCAAAGTAAATTTTAAAATTACAGTTTGAGAGAATTGCTAAAGTCAATGTTTTAAGCCTCAATAATGGCCCAGAGCCTAAAGAACGAGAAGAAAAAGAGACTAAAGAATGATTCTTAGCAAGTTCATAAATTACCTAATTTAAGTTTTGCTGATTTTGTTGGTAGGATAGAAAAAAATTTTTGGGCAAATATTTACCAGAGCTAACTTGACAATTTACTATTTACTTAAAATTTGGATATCTTTTAACTACCAACAATTCAACACACACACTAGTCATAGTTTCGTTTATTCGCTAAGGACCCTACACAATTTTAATCTCACACGCTGTTCAAATACACAATTCTTGCAGACCATTTAACATCAATCAACATCAGTTCAGTACAATGTTTTTCATTAAACATGTGACAATATCGTTTTAGCCGTTTTATAGTCTATCTGCGTTAAGAAAATAAGTTTTAGATGTTAATTTGTTTCCAACAAACTCCCAGCTGACCAAAGACCTGACCATAACTAAAAAAGCTGACCATAAAGATATTTAGTCAGTGCAATAGTCCAAAGATGAAGCAATAAAGCTCCAGCTTCGTCGCTGAAACGTTGTCTATTAAATGTCGTGGGCATAGAATACTAACTCTATGGTCGTAGGTTTTCTCGAGAGCAAGTCAGAAAAAGCTTAAAGTCAACTTAGCTGACCAATGATTGGACAACATTTTTATATGACCAGAAACTGGAGTTGGAAAAAAATAATAATTATTTTCTTAACTCCAATGAACTATATTTTTTGCAATGCAGCATATCACTTCCAAACAGCAAAGAAATGCTCAGCGATTTAACAGTCTACAGATCCAAAATTTGAAAAGAATACGGGCTCATTCATCACTTTCACTTAAACGCACTGCGTCACAAACTCCCAAAGTGTAAAAAACCTAGTCCACTATATTATCACAGCACTAATCTTGCACTTCTCTATACGGTATCTCACTGGTTACTGTGAACGATTCGAAATAGTGATTCAAGAATTCGAACGTCGGTCGCTTCTCTGGGATCGCGTCCCAACATTGGATCATCAGTCTATAGATATCGTCCGGTAGATAGTGACCCACAGGTTTTGGCATTCTATAACCTCTTTCCACCTGTTCTATCACTTCTTTCCCGTGCAACCCTGGATATGGTATTTGACCGTATGTGAATAATTCCATTAGTAATATACCATACGACCAAACATCACTTTTAATTGAGAAACGTCCGTATATAATTGCTTCAGGAGCCGTCCATTTCACAGGGAATCGGGAGCCTTGTTTTGGACAGTATTCGTTGTCTTCGATCACCCTAGCCAGCCCGAAGTCACATATTTTCGCCACGTTATTTTCACCTATTAACACATTTCTTGCTGCTAAGTCTCTGTGTATCAATAGTTTTGATTCGAGATACTCCATCCCACTCGCAACTTGGGCCGCAATGTAGATCAAATCCTCGAAATGGAGGGATTTTCCTTCCCCGTTTCTAAGGAATTCCAATAAGGAGCCTTTGCACATATACTCTTGTACGATGTATACAGGTTCCTGTGTTGAGCAGACCGCGTAAAGGGCGACTAGTCGTTTGTGACGGAACTTCTTCATAATGGATGCTTCTTGGAGAAACGCTTGTTTGGACATCGTACCTTCTCTTAGCGTTTTGACTGCAACCTGGAAAGAGGAAAATTATTATTAGAACAATATAACATAAGTTAAAATATAAGTTTACAATCAATATAAAATGTGGTTTGAAAAATAAACAAACTCCATTTTCTCACTACAGGTTTATTAATGGCTAAAAACAATAATTTAAAAAAAAATCTTTGCTGAGCAGAATTATCTACTTTCCATAGAAATTGCAAAGTACTTGTTGAAAGTCTCATTTTTTGTGGAAAAACACGAAGTTCAGGAATGATAAACAAATCCTCAATTTTGTTACACCATTTGCTACTGCTACTAAAAAAATTGCATATCCAAATTTCATAAAATATTTATGGCATCGCAAATACTTCTTTGTTTTGGCTTTGGCTTTAGCCTTAAGGTCTCAAGTTTTTTTCAGTTCTAGCTGAAAAACATATTACCATGTCACACCTCAATATTGTTACACCATTTCCTGCAATACACTTCTCCGAAGTTCCTTTGGCCTAGTTTCTCGATTACCTAGATCTGATCCCCCATTTATCCTGCAGCTCTGGTCCCAGGTCCCACATCTGTGGCTAAGGCAAATAAAGTGGCTAAAAACTAATATCTCACCTCAATATTGTTACACCATTTCCCATAGTAAACTTCTCCAAAGTTCCCCTGGCCGAGTTTCTTGATCAGCTGTATCTGACTCCGTGGGATCTCCCATTTATCTCGCAGCTCTGGTCCCAAGTCCCACATCTGTGGCTCGGGCTTGGGACAAGGCCGGGCTAGCACGTGACACAGGCCTAGCGCATTCTCTGGAAAGCGTGAGTACACATCATTGGAATTATGAGTTCTTTTTGGTTAGTTGGTTATGTTTTTTGTGAGTACTATTTACATTAACCAAAATGGGGTGTTAAAATTACAAAAAGTAGTAGTACTTACTTGCAATGTAGTTGAAAGAAGAAAGAAATAATGTATTAGTGTTTTAGGAATGTGGTAAAGTATCAAAACCAAATACCCATAACCTAATAATAAAAAGCAAAAGAAATATTTTAACCAGGTGAAAATATAAAATTTCATAATTTATCAAACATTTTGAAGATCGATAACCCAATCAATAGGGCCCTAAATTACAAAGGTAGGTTACAAGTTTTGAAATTTATATTCTCAAATGAAGACGGTATAAACTCCAAAGCACTCACTCGTATAAGACATAACCAGCGCTGGTAGACTTGGGAACGTCTGGTTGGTCGCAATATAAAACCCCCCATTATCCAGTGGCTTGATTTTATAATGCTTTACATGATATCCTCTGCCCTCCTCCCAATCCTTGACGCTGAGGCTGAAGCCGTGAGGGTTATGTTCTGCCGGCCTCACGAGGAAGGTCCCACGAGGATTGATTTCTGCTAGCAGTAGTTTGTCAGCCTCCTTTCTTGACACATGTGGGAAGAACCAGCTGAAAATGAGACTATCTTCAGCAGGAGATTGGTGAACACATTTCTTATTATGGTTGGCAGAATAGGAGATCATCTATGCTCAATATTTATGTCGTGTTCAGGAGCTACCAAGTTCTATAACAAGTTCATTTTATGTTTGTTCTGGGGAAAATTAGCAGTAGGTATCTATTTGGCTGTCTGGGGGTTATTTTATCCTAGACGTCTTCGTCTTCGTCCGTGTGGATTAAGTTTTTTCCTCCTTACTCCTTAATTTTCTGGGATAAAAAGTAGTCTATGTCCTTCCCCAGGATGTAACCTCCGCTATACCAAATTTCATCAAATCGGTTGAATAGATGGTGGGCCGTGAAAGCGTAGCAGACAGACAGACAGACACACTTGCGCATTTAGTATGGATTTAAGTAGTTCAAGACATGGACAGGCTTTGCAGAGAAAATGTATAAATACAGGGAGTTAACGCAGAAACGGTACCCACGATCTCCCTTGCGGAAAATTATGGCTAACTGATCCACCAGTACGAAAAAAATTAAACTCACTCTTCACACTCCACGGAACTTTCTTCGGCCACAAAGTTGGCTGGTACAAGTCCCTCCCGCCTGGTGGACAGGTGTAAAACCCGCCACCAGTCTGATTCCGCGTCGCTCAGCACTTCCATACGGTCTCCCTTTCGGAAGGAGATGTCGGACTCTGCTCGGGCCGTGTACGCACATAGTGCTTTCACTACACGACGCCCGCCGTTCGATATACCTGAAAAAGCCAATGATAAATATAAGTCCTATGGTATCTTCTGCAAAATTTCTACGTAGGTACTATTTTTGGCTACCTGAGAAGACAGATTGTACGCAAAACTCCGAAAATTCAAGAAATACTTCCTTTTAAGCAAGACTAGCCGATCCGCTATAACTTACACCTCATTACCTACTATATAAAGAAAATTCAAAATACCTACCTACTTTTTTATTAGAAAGGGGTTACGACTTACGACCTTCAGGAATGAGGAAAACGACGCAGAGAAGGAGAGCTAAGAAATCAGTCTATCGGGAATTGTTAAAAACAGCCCTCAACTGACGTCTTGCTCTCTCCTACTATACAGACATATTTTTACGGATAATAATTTTTTTAATAACAAATTAGATCCTATGTTGATCTTATATGCGAAATAGAAACGATAAACAAAACTTCCTAAAGCATTAAGACTGGACAAACAATCTTATAATGGCATCAAGCCAAGCCTCTGCACCTCCCTTTCCCTTGTCTGGCGACGTTGCCTAATGAATATACAAATGCGTAACTTGGCTGGCTTAATTTCATTTTAAATATTCAGATCGTTAGTCCACGACCGTCGTTACCTTATTAGTTACCCATTCCTAAGTGACTCAATCATAGCATCAACTATGCAATAATGTATAGTTAGAATTCACTGTTAGATCTGTAAAGTACTAGCTATTGAATCGTGGACTGAGGGATTGATCGATTATCATTATGACATTACGACATAACCTTTGGAAATTATTTTAGCAATGTTTTGCAATTATATTTTATCTGTTTATATTTAATTGTTTTCTGTGCCTTCTAAAGTTGTAACAAAATCCGAGCAACTTAATTTGCAATTTTGAGTAGGTAATCCTCTAAAATGTTACATTTTTTGACCGACACTTACAACTTGCCTTACCGGGAGAGAAGCAGTGTTCCCAATTAGATTCCCGGCACGGTTAATTTGGGAGTTTATAATTTCTGATTTTTTTCTGGTCATGTCTAGTGGGAGGCTTCGGCCGTGGCAAGTTACCATCACAAGTTCCAATACGATGCCATGTAGCAACCGATTAGGGGTGTGGTTATAACCATAACTGCCATACCCCTAACCACCATCTTAGACTGCGTCATAACTTACCACCAGGTGAGATCGCAGTCAAGGGCTAACTAATAGGAGAATTTTGACTAATTGACAATAATTGACATTAATTTTAATTGCAATAATAATTATTATAATATTGTGTAATAAATTCTAATTATAATATATATTATGTACCTACTTTATAGCTGATATTTTTAACTTTTAATTTTTTTTTAATGATTGTATAGATAAATTAATAAATGTATTGTTCGTTATTTTGCACATCATATAATTGGTAGATTGTGGCTGGATACCTACTATAACTTTATTGTAAGAACTTCTTATGTAACCTACAATCCTTTTTGCCTGGTGGGAGGCTTCGGCCGTGGCTAGTTACCACCCTACCGGCAAAGACGTGCCGCCAAGCGATTTAGCGTTCCGGTACGATGCCGTGTAAAAACCGAAGGGGTATGGGTTTAATATAACTGCCATGCCCCTTACAGGTTAGCCCGCTACCATCTTAGACTGCATCATCACTTACCATCAGGTGAGATCGTAGTCAAGGGCTATAGCTTGTAGTGGATTAAAAAAAACCTACAATCCGCAAATAAAGATTATGGTTATGAATTTAAAAAAAAATTGGAAGGAGAACTCACATGCTCCCGGGTTTCTCGTACGTACGATGTCTGCCGGTCTTCGAGTCACCGCGCGGTTATTGGGCTCGCCGGTGTACCGCGTCTCCAGCGACGGGCACGTTGTGAAGCCTGCTTCATTCTTCTTGTATGCTGGGTATACTGGAAACAAGAGATTTCGGGTTGAGCCTTCGAATACATAGGATACACTGTAATTGTGTAATTGTGTATAGGCCGACCGTTTAACTCGCGTATCGCCTGCGCGGTAAGAAGGGAGCGGGGGGATATGTTAAATACTTAAAAAAAAGATACTTATTACTTTATTCTTTAAACTTTTAAAATAACTTGGTTTTTTTTTTGACTAGCAATAACATATAGAGATAACTGAAGATGGACACGGGTTACTGTCCAAAAGGATAGTAAGTAATTAGCTTTTCATCCCGAAAAATCAAAAAGTCCCAGGCAGACGAATTCGTGAGCAATGAACATTATCTAGTAAGTTACCAGTTAAATGATGCCAGAATGTTTCTTCAAACCCTACACAGACCCTAACAAAATAAGGGAAATATTCAATGAAGAAGATAACAGGATTAAGGAAATAGATAATAATAGTTTAAAGTGTTAATTTCGTTATTATTTTGAAAATAAGGGTTGTAAAGTTTTTGTCCATTCATAAAGTTAAATAGTAGCATAATACCAGAGACCACAAAGCCATAAGAAACATTATGAAAACAGTGAGAATATGGGTCACTGTAGGTTTACAAAAGAGACCTCAAACAGTAAGAATTCCTAAAGAAACAGATGATAGATCGTATTGAAAGCTAAGATAATAGGGAACCAAATTAGAAATGTAACAAAGAACAGCATAAACTTGTATATTTTCATTTGCAGCAACTGCAAATTGAAACAGTAGGTAAGTAAAGGAAAGGCAACATTGGAACAGTCAGCCAGTATTTTTCACCCCCTTTGTTAAATTGGAGCATTCGTTTTTCGTAGACAGCGTTCGGAAATAGCAAGAATGTTTTCGACGCTTAACGTATTGATCATTTGCAAAAGCTGCATTTTTGAGCTCCAGTTTTAAATTCGCGAAAACTCTTTCTGTCTGAGCCTTTGCTCGCGAGTTTCGCGCGAATTTAATAGACTCTAAGTAGTAGGTATTCAAAAAGAACATAGATCTACCTTTCTAGGTAATAATATTTATTTTTAAAACAAAATGAAGTCGCTAGCTATCTAACTCCTAAGTAATGTTCATACGTTTTCTTTAATTTTTGTATGTTTTATGTAGGTATAAATTCCGGTCGGAATATAAAAAGCATTTTCATTAGGTGATAGCAAAGCTATTGACTACAAAAACAAAGAAAAAACACAGAAAGAAGTATCCTTTCTTCACCCCTTTCATACGCTGGTAAATGCACGAGAAAAGTACTTACAGAAAAGTTGGCGAGAAAGTGGGACGCACTCACGAGAGCGTTATTGACCCGAACATATATTGCTATTCCTTAAGCCAGGCTAACTTGATAGCCCAGTGATTAAGATTCGGCGCGTCCGGATTTCGGATGGATTTGATCGCTCCAGCAATGCTGGGGACAGCGGTTACTTATGTACACATTGATATAGTAATTGTAAATGAAATATTTAAAAAGAGCAACCACCGAGTTTCTTGCTGGTTCTTCTCGGTAGGAATGGCATTCCGAACCAGTGGTAGATTCACTTGACGATTCAAAAGTACTTATAAAAGTTTATTTGAATAAAAAATATTTGATTTGATTTGATTGGATTTGATTTCGAATCCAGGTGCGTCACCTATGACTTTTCGGAGCTATTTTCGATTCAAGTAAGTTGCAATTAAATGATGCTCGCAATTTCGTACGCGTGTGTTTTGGGCAAATCTCGTAGAAATTCTTTAACCGACTTCCAAAAAAGGAGGAGGTTATAAATTCGGCGCGTATCTTTTTTTATCGTTATTTTCCGGGTTAAAACTAGAAAACTAGCCTATGTCCTTCCTAGAAATGCAATCTACCTCTACTTAATTTCGTCCAAATCAGCTGAATAGCCGATAGTCCTGAAGACGTAGGAGATATACAATTTTACTTCTATAATATTACTAGCTGATACCCGCGACTTCGTCCGCGTGGATTGAGGTTGTTAGGTTCCCACGGGAACTCTTTACTTTTCCGGGATAAAAAATAGCCTATGTGTTATTCCAGACTCTATATATACTATAATCTATCTCTGTGCCAAATTTCATCCAGATCCGTTCAACCATTCTAGCGCGATTGAGTAACAAACATCCATCCATCCATACATCCATCAAAACTTTCGCATTTAATAACATTACTATAGAAGTATAGAATTATAGATAGTACAGCAGGGCGACCGCCTATCTTTTGCATCAATCATTGTATATTACATCGCAATCACCTCTGATTGGTTAACACTCTTCCACTATTGGGCGAAATCCATTGACGCAGCAAGAATACCATAAATTCAGCCAATCTGAGGTGATTGCGATGTATCAATGATTGATGCAAAAGATACGCGGTCGCCCTGCAGAAGTATACATTAGTACGAAGTACCTATGCACTATTATAATATTAGTTGGTACTTAAACCTACCTACCTACTGAATGAGTTGTAATTATAAAGGTATGAAAATGATTAAAATCTAGGTAAAATCGAGAATTACCAAATGTAATTATTATGTTACCTACGTTAGATAAAAACATAAAACGATTCAGAACTGTACCTATAATTAGGTACGTACCTACACCGAACCAAATTATTACTTAAATATTATGTGATAAAAAGTGACCTTCTTAAGATGCAGTTTCCGAAGAAGACTTGCTTGGTTGAGCTAATACGTCATTCGGGAAAACCACATAATATAATACAAAAGACATCAAATAATATATAATATTATCTCCAAAACGATAATTTACGAGCAAAACACATTTGAAACCCACTTATTAGAGTCGGTTCAATATATCGTACAATTTGTTTTATTCAACTCCATAAAACAATTTTAAATTCAAATAATCGATGTGACAAAATTAATAAAAACTAGAGAAAACTAGCGAGCATAAAGAAAAAAAACGCAAAAAGACCTGCTGGCCGTAAGTAGACAACTAACATCGTGCGAAAAATCTCGAGTATTGTTTTTAAAGAAAATTGTTTCCGCTATGGCGTTCGAGACTGGAATTAACTTGGATGATGAAATGTTTACATTTTACAATGCCAAGTAATATTGACAATGTAAATAATAATTTTAGTTGTACTTATTTCAGTTTGCTTTCGTATTTTTTACTAGATCATGCCCGCGACTTCGTCGGTTTTTATTCCGGCGGGAACTCTTTAATTTTTAGGGATAAAAAGTAGCCTATGTCCTTCCCCGGGTTACAATCTATCCTTGTAACAAATTTCAAACTATTTCAAATCCATACTAATATTATAAATGCGAAAGTGTCTGTCTGTCTGTCTATCTGTCTGTCTGTCTGCTACTCTTTCACGGCCCATCTGTTCAACCGATTTTGATGAAATTTGGTACAAGCATAGCAAGTAACCCGGGGAAGGAAATAGGCTTTTTATCCCGGAAAATTAAAGAGTTCCCGCGGGAATCAAAAACATCAATCCACGCGGACGAAGTCGCGGGCATCATCTAGTTTATAATATTAGTATGGATGAATTAAACTGTTTATTGTTTATGAAACTGTTATGATTAACGCCACGCTGAGCTAGCTGCTAGCTAGGCTGTCTAGTTATAAACAACCCATGGATATTGGATATCCATGCCTGCTGGCAAAGACGTGACTGTGAGCATTCTGCCTTGATTTAGAATATCTACGCTTCAGTAAGAATCCAAGTAAAATATATTAAGAAACAAATTAGAATTAAAAATTAAATTATTAAATGACAAAATCCAACCAGCAAAAAATTTACGGAATGAAAATCTACCGAAATCATTTACGGAATGAATCTATGACTACGAAATTATCTACCTGTCCATTATTTGGAACTTGGAACTTGGAAGCCATGTTGATTCTGCTACAAACAACAACCTTGGTATTATGCACAATCTTGAAATCCTAGCTTCGTAAATTAGTGCACTCTGAAAATTTTCCTTTATCATGCCAACTATAGTACACACAACACATATGCAACTGTACTTAGGTATGTGTATATAAATTATTTCGGTATGTCTTTACGATACAAAGAAACTGAGCACACAACAGCAATGCGTCCAAAAGTTCACAAAATAACTGTTCCTCAGACTTGAACAACTTATGGTTTGTACTCATAATAGTAAACTTACTTGAAGCGTGCACCGCAAAGAGGATTTCGTTGGGGAGTTAGTGGGAGACAGGTATACTTAGGAAACTTTCCGAAATTGAGTTTAAAAAGTTTCAGTGTACATAAGCAAATCGATACCGACGAAACGGTACATAAAGTTCTTTTCATTACTCATACACGGAAAGTAGGTCTGAAGTTGCCTGAGAAGCGGGTTGAAAGTAATACTTTTCAGCCCTAGGGAGAATCGTTTTCAACTGACAGCTGTCAAATAATTAAAAAAAACTAGTTGTCACATTTTTATTGGAGTTCAAATGAAACACGACATACCCGAGTGCATCCATAGACAAGAAGAAAGATAGACTTTATTCATAAAGTAAAGACAACTGATTCATAGACATTCATAGACAATCATAGACAATACTTGACTATTAAAAAGCTAAATGCATAGCCCGCCGGCTAGGCCAAAGAAAAAAAAAAGGCGGGAAAGTGGCAAGCGGCAATCCGATCTTCATTTGTTTTTCGAGTTGTAGAGTTTTGTTTAGGCTTCTGTTTAGCAGTGATTTTTATTGACACAATGAGTTCATCTGATTCAGATATGGATTTAACGCCTGATTTTGTGAGAGAAGAGGCTCAAGCAGTAGTGGAAAACCTTTTACTAACTTTTAGCTAATTTCTATTTTTATTTTGACTTTCCTTATATTCGTAATGAAAAGCACAGTGTTTACCTCGGGATAAAGACTTATTTAGTCCCTCGAACTATAGGCCCCCTCGCTACGCTCGGGCGCCAAACCCCGTCTCGGGACTAAATAAGTTACTTTCATCCCTAGGGTAACAATGTACTATTACTTCACTCAGGGCAAGTCTTCTTTACAAAATTTTTCACGCTCTTGAATAGGCGAACTTACCTAATCGTTTAGTTTATATTTATATGAGAAGAACTTAGTGATAACTTTCTAATATTTCCAGCAAGCATTAAGACCCACTTGCACAAAGAGAATTGATTGATGATTTAGTTAAATATTTTAATTCCGTCACTTTTTGGTAATGTGCTTCTGCAAAAATGTGACAGCATTACAAATTTTAAATCAGTTTAAAATATTATGTCCTTGTGCAAACGACCCTAAAAATATTAAAATACACCAAGCGAATTATTCATCATCGCTGAAATAGAAACCAAAATGTAAATTAATATAAAAATTACATCGGCCAAATTTGATATTTGCGTAATCGAGATCAGCAAGAAAATTATTTTAGGAAGCCATTAGTTTATTAAAAATGTTAAAACTAAGCAAAGTAATCTATTAAATAAATACCTATTCAATTGAAGCAGCACAGAGTACTTGAGACCAGACGGCAAAAGGGTAGATGGTCGTTTACGGCAGACGCGACAAATACAATGGCGTGATTTAGAACCGTGCAAAGTTTGAGAGGAACTTAATTATAATGGTCTCCCTTAAACCCCATCGTCACGAAATACAGCACACGGAGACTGGTCTGGTTCTAGACGTGTCTAGTCCGTCTAGTTTTTTTGACGAGACGGCTAGTTCAATTGACAACGGAGTGATCAGAAAAGGCTGACCTGCTTTTGAACCAGTAACAAAACAGCAGAATCTGAATTCCAGCACAGTCTAATGTGATACTTTTGTTTCTACCAGTTATAACGGAGACGTCTAGGGCGAGCGAGCACTGCTCTGGAATCGCTACGGAATGACAGGAGCAAGACGGGACAGAGCATCTCCAAGTTGGCACAATTATCAGTTCAAAATTCAGTGATTCTTGCACAGAATGCAGCTTGGAAGTGTATTCGAAAATGTAGGTATGGAGCTTGTGGTCTGCAGTTTGTAAGGGCATCGATCCACTGTACGGCTGTATACTTACGTTGTGATTCTAGTTAATAGATTTTGTTGCCTCAATGAATAATTAAGTCTACAAGAGTTAATTTTGTGCTAAAGGGCTGAAAGAGGGAAGGATCGGGGTCTAGTTAATGCGAATAGTTGGACGTTATGTTGTGGGCTCAAGCTTCCGCTTCGCTGGATAAGGGAAGGCAGCGTGGGGTGAAGGGCCGATAAGGGTAAACAAAGTGCTCACCTCTTGTTTGGGAAAATTTAGGTGCGACGCAGAAAATTCTTGCCCCAGCCACTGTATTTTGTGTATAATGGAGTATAGCGGGTGGAAAATATAGGATGTCACAGCTTAAATACTCCACGGAGTCGTCAAACGACACCCTTTATGTTTGCGGATGGGTCATCTTAACGGTCGTAGCTCCTATAACACTGCTGAACAAAGTTATAAAAGTTGCCTCTGCCGACTTCTTGATATAATATATATTTCTTGATTTCCCTTCCCGTTCTCGGTCCAGGGTCGTCGCAGTAACACCGCTGAATTGTTCATGCTAGTGTCTAGACGCACCTGTTGACCGGCTGTTTGAAATAACTAAGTCGAGGAAGAAATGGAGGTAGATTATGAGCTCACCTAAGGGTCGGTCGGGGTCGTGGCGGCGGCTGCAGCACTTGTTACCCATGGCGCGGCCCGCCCGCTATGCCGCGCCAGCCGCTCCTGGAAAAAACAAAAAAAAAATTATAAGTAAAATTCATTTGACTTAGCAAACTAGCAGATGCGTCCCTGGTTCACATGGGTGACAATACGATGCGAAAAGCGCGACATGGATAGATTTATTCACTGTAGTGTACCAAAAAGAGATGACAATCAAGTAATGTTGGTCGCAACGTATACCGTTTTCGAATATAACTAAATAGTCATGACGACCTCCGTGTCGCAGTGTGTAGCGCTGTTTCCTTAACGTTCGGAGGTTCCGTGTTCGATCCCCGGCAGGGTCAATTTGGGAATTTATAATTTCTGAATTGCTCCTGGTCTGGTCTGGTGGGAGGCTTCGGCCGTGACTAGTTACCACCCTACCGGCAAAGGCGTGCCGCCAAGCGATTTAGCGTTCCGGTACGATGCCGTGTAGAAACCGAAGGGGTTTAATATAACTGCCATGCCCCTAACAGGTTAGCCCGCTACCATCTTAGACTGTATGATGATACAGATATACACATATACATGATGATACTTACCATCAGGTGAGATCGCAGTCAAGGGCTAGCTTGTAGTGGATTAAAAAAAAAAAGAACCTTAATTGGAAAATATTTGTTCAAGTTAATTGTTGCCATTGTGGTTTTGTCACATAATATACTTAAATATACAGAATATTGAAATAGTTTTTATAACAGCTTCCAAAAACACAAAAAAGTCATATGGCTCGTTAATAAGTTACCACAAAAATATCCATAAGTAACCCTCTAATGGAAAATATGGATGTTAGGATGTGTGGATATATGTTAATTAATTTAATTACATAGGTAGATTGTAAGCATACTACGCAGTTGTTTAATTAGGTACGTTACATATTTTACATAATAATTTTAATTATAGCTTTCAAGTTCCTACTTAGGTGAGATTTTTTTGTGATCCGATATTGATTTCATCGGACCTTAGGAACCAGTTTAAGGTAAACCATTTAGATAGCTTATAGCCAAATAATCTTCAGAGGAAGATAATGACTGGTACAGACAACTATTATTCTATGGTCGGAAGAGTCAACTTGACTTGTAAGTCATGCTATTAGTAAAGTGTAACTATAAATATGGAACAATAGGCATAGAACCACAGTTTTTTTTTTTGTTATAAACACATATATAAAGAGAACAAACGACCGTTCGAAGCCGCTCACAAACTAGATTGTCTGACTAATTGACGGCATCCAACACCTGCAAATTATACAATAGGTACCAATTTCGCATATATTATAGTACCAATTTTCAGAGTTCATACATGGTTTTTTACGTGCAGATATCTATGACTATGAACCCTTTAATGAAGGAACGACAAGTAGAGATACACACATTCGAGTTTAAGATTATAGAACAAGTAAGTTTCCGGAACACTAAATCACAGTTATCACAGCCGGCAATGGTATCAATTTCCTAGTAATACTCCCGTACAATCGGAGTACGGGCGATAAGCGATTCGAATGTTTGATCCTACATTAATCACGCCCTATCAACTTGTCCCGCTATCACTCGCTGAGCCAACAACATGTTCCCACGACTCTTTCCGATAACCGATCAGGAACAGTGGGCACACTACCATCGCTTAAACGAGTATTATTTTAAAATTGTACTTTGACTTTCCTAAAATAAGCACCATAATTCTGAAACAAGAGTGTCGACAATACAAAAACAATACTTCTTTAAGCGATGGTAGTAAGCTCCCGGGGCGGGGATACTATGATAGGCAATGATTTATAAATCAGGCTTATTGATGTAAAAACTTCTAAAAAAGAAGATAAGTAATTTCTCCTAGAAGCACTTTTTCTTAAAAGCTCAAATCCAAATACCAATCTTAGCGATACTGTTCTTATGAAATAAGAACAGATAAAATGGAAATGTACCAGTGGCGACTCTTACAAGTGTGTAGAGTAGGGGTCTGGGGTTATGAGAGTGCTTGATTACAGAAGGTCCCCTAATTTCAGCAGTCTTGATGGCTCATTTTTCTTCATGAACTATCCTTTATATTTTGTACCCAGAGACAATATAACGAGTAGATGCTCGTGTAAAGTAGATCAGAGAAGATTATAGGACGTCCGACGTCCTATAATCTTCTCTGATCAAAAGTGAACTTAAGCTTTTATAAAGGTCCTTATTAGGTTTAAAGTTTAAATAATCACAATACATCTAAAAATCTTAAAAATAAATAAATAATAATATACTTAATAACTAAAATATATTATTAAAATATATTATTTAAGGTCCTTTATAAAAGGCAGGTATTCTATACCTGAATCAGGGTTCAGGCTGAAAATCAGCGCTGTATGGTTAGTGCTTACACTGAACATACAGCATTATGCTGAGCCTGGGCTATTTTTTGGGTTGTACCATACGTGATATAGTTAGTTCATCCTCAACGATCTAAACATGATCTAGAATCTATATCACCAATGAGGCATCGGTATTGTTTGGATTCTAGATCATGTTTAGATCGTTGAGGTGCAGGGGTGATCTACCTCTTTAGGTATGTTTGTTATGTATGGCACAATTTGGATAAATGTTTTTTCGTTCTTCTTCTTTTTTTTCTTTTTTTTCAATAAAGAAACGCCTAGCTTTCGACTATGATCTTTCAATGCATTGGATCGTAAACAGGGGGTAACAAGAACAATCCTGCAGGTCTCTCTCTCTTCGGTCGTTCCTTCATTACTGAAGATCGTGGTCCTGGCTAGATCCTACCCTCGAACGGATCATTCGCTTCCTAGTTACGATACGTTTTACCTACTGACGTAATATAAAGCATGAGTATCCGGCACAGAACGACGCAAGGTAGGAGCGTTTGTCGAGTGTGACCTGACCTTTATTACTTTACTGTAGAATGCTTCTGAGTACGCAGCGTACAGCGTCTTGAATTACAATACGCGGATTAAAATGATTAAAGAGTACGTGCTATAACGTGATTGATATAAAAGATTAGGTTCTTAATACAATAAGAAGGCACTTAATTAAAGTTTGACACGATAATACATCCATTAAGGAGGTACTTACCTAATCATTAATCCAAAAGTGTAATGCCTCAAGCCTATTCAGAGACCAGAGTTTTTATTGACGTGGGTAAACACCGTTATGGACCTAACTAGCTACCAAGGTGCTGGAATGCAGACCTCTGGTTCTTAGGTCATAACTCGTAATGGCAAGCGCATTAAGTTCGTAAAAATTCTTGTTATTTAGTTTAAATAGACTGTGCGCACAATAATAAAACAAACCATAATAAACATTACTTAGTTCGCTCACGGAGTTTTCTTGAAATTTCCAAGCGAAGCGAATCCTTTGGCGTCAAAGGAAAACAACTCGTATTTACACTGATATAAAGAAACAAAGACGTTTCGCGCGAAGTCAATAAAATAAGTAATATCAGACTCAAACTTGCATTAAGTTTATGTTGGATACTGTGCATCAAAAATTTAGAAATATCATTCTACAAATGTTTGTAAAAAATACAAATTTCTTACAGACTTCCAGCAAAGTCTGATCTCGCACAGGTATTTTGTGTAACACACCTACAGGAGGTTGGCTGTACACTTTGGAGTTTAGATTTTTGGTTAAATCTCTTCGACTGGTAGTAACACGGATAACGAATAGATTACTGGGACTAATTTTGACCAGTATTTATTCAGTTTCAGTTTATTTATTTAAACATGTAGGACATACAGGTGCCTCTTATGCTACGTCATGTTTTGACTCTACCACCGGTTCGGAAAGAAGATTCTGAAGAGCCGGCAAGAAACACAGCAGTTGCACTTTTTTTTACAATATATTACAATACTTAGGTAAGTATATAAATTAAATACAATAGTGTAAGTTATTATACTATCCAGTGGGGAGCTGGACCCAAGGTCGGTTGCTTCCATACAACTTTGTCCAAAGAAATTCGTCAATTGTATAATAGCCCCGACTCAACAAGTGTTCTTTTACGGTTTTTTTAAATTTGTGCACTGGCAAATCCAAAAGTTCTTTTGGAACCATATTATAAAATGTAATACTCGACCCCACAAAGGATTTCTGCACCTTGCGTAGACGACATCGCGGCATTACTACTTTATGCCGGTTTCTAGTAAGTCGATTTTGTGTATCCCCTCTTTGTCATGTGGATGCAACCGTAAGGATGCCAATTTCTTTAAATTTTAATTATTCAATTTATTTATTGAAAGTGATAAATAAATTAATCTACTTATTAATTTTGTATTTGTCTATCATGTGTACTGCGTATGTTCGATTGTAATATATCAATGGTACATCTACGTACATTTTATTTACCGAACATGTAATACGAAGAAAGCCAGTTAACAGAACGCGTCGTATGAATTCTGATACCGCCGTCGTAATCGGAATTCTGATATCGAATCGCATTTTTGTTTTTTTTTTATCCACTGCCTAGCCCTTGACTGCGATCTCACCTGATTGTAAGTGATGATGCAGTCTAAGATGGTAGCGGGTGGTAGCGGGCTAACCTGTTAGGGGCATGGCAGTTATATTAAACCCATACCCCTTCGGTTTCTACACGGCATCGTACCGGAACGTTAAATCGCTTGGCGGCACGTCTTTGCCGGTAGGGTGGTAAATAGCCACGGCTGAAGCCTCCCACCAGGCCAGACCAGGGATAATGCAGAAATTATAAATTCCCGAATTGGCCCTGTAAGTATTTTGCACGCCATTGTATGGCTGATTGTAACATGCTCACCTTATTACATAATAACACCTACTTACTTACAATCATGCAAATAAATAAATATTCTATTCTATTCTATTCTATTCTAAACATGAACCAACGATAAAACTATAGCTGGACTCAATTACCGTCTGGCCAGAATTGCCATACAGACCTGCCTACGCAGACGAAGTCGCGGACATCAGCTAGTCGAATCATAAAACAATTACAATATAAGCTAAGAGATCATTTTTACAATGGCAGCGCTACTAGATCGTATTGTGTTTACAAAACACATTGAAGATGCACACTCTACTAGCTTTTACGTTATTCAGAAATAGTAAAATGGGAAAGACAAAGGACTGTAATGCGAGTAACACTCACAAAGGGCATGTAATAGAATTTACAATTGATTTGTTTCGATGGCTGCGTCTCTAATTTGTAAAGGTTTTGCATTTATATTTCATAGCCCAAGAAAAATAGTGTGACAATGTTAAAAGTATTTGATGAAAAATACCTACTTATAACTAACTAGCTGATGTCCGCGACTTCGTACGCGTGGGTTGAGGTTTTTTGGTTCCCGCGGGTAGGTACTCTTAAATAGGGATAAATAGTAGCCTATGTGTGATTCCTTACTATAATAATCTATGTCTGTGCCAAATTTCATCCAGATCCGTTCAGACGTTGTGTCGTGATTGAGTAACAAACATCCATCCATCCGTACATACATACATCCATCCATACAAATTTTCGCATTTATAATAATATAAGTATAGATAGCCCAAGCAAAATGGTGTGACAATGCTAAAAGTATTCGATGAAAAATTTAATTAGAAGAGGAGTTTATAGTTTTCTCGAAAATACCAAAACTATTCTCTATTCCTTGTTTATTCAAAGAAATGATAATATTTTTTTAATCTCTCCAAGTTAACCCTTGACTGCGATCTCACCTGATGGTAAGTGATGATGCAGTCTAAGATGGTAGCGGGCTAATCTGTTAGGGTAGTTATATTGAACCCATACCCCTATTCGATTTCTAAACGGCATCTAACCTAACTTAAACCAAACTTATTTTATTTTATGTTTTCTTTAGTTCACTTAAAATGTTATTTATATACGTGCTTATATTATATACTCGTATTTTACTAATAACTGCAGTGTGAACTAGCTGTCCTCGCATAAACGTCAAATTTTTAGAGGATGGCTAGTGTGTTTATAACCTTAATATAAATGTATGTTTATCTTGAACAATAAATTTAAAAAAAATATCGGAACGCTAAATCGCTAAATCGCTTGGTGGGCACGGCTTTGCCGGTAGGGTGGTTACTAGTCACAGCCGAAGCCTCTCTCACCAGGAAATGACAAACAACAGGGAGAAAGTTTTGAAATTCCCACCAGTCTTAATAAGTAAATATCTCAGAATTAATTAAAATAAATAAACAAGACTTTTAAAACAAATAACAGGAAGTAAATTAATTAAGCCTTCCATCCAGTTGGTAAATAAAGCACAATCCAAACTCCCGAATTGAAGGAGGCTCTTGAACCGAATTTGCGAAGAAAGTGAAGGTGCAAGCAGAGCGGGGGACGAGACGCCCCAACTACTTGTTGCCGCCAATCAATATAGCCAACGCGGTACTGCTCGTACACTTAGTTACCTACCCTCATCCAACGGACCCCATGGAGTTATTCACGAAATCCCCTCTGAAATGCTTTGTGAGCCGTAGGATTTTGATAAACAAAATATTTTACTGCATACCCATTGCAAAGGCATACCTACTTATATGGGGTTAAAATATACGTAAATTTTTTCGTTCCGCTTCAGGGATTTTCGACATCTCTTATACATACCAGCACGGCCAACCTGTTCATATTTTTATAAGTCATAATATATTTTTTGGAACCTACATAATCTTTCGTTAATATAACAAACTTTAATTGAATTTTTTCTCCACTACTGGATTTGTCATGCCGACATGTCAGTGAAAACATGATATGTTTTCACTATATTATACTATAATAGTAATACTATATTATAGTGGATAGCAGGGTCGTCTTTCTAATTCCTATTTCTATAAACAGTAAAGTATTATATTAGAGAAAAGCATTATTAAGTCTGGCACGGAACTAGTCTTATGACGATGCCGAAAAGATAAACCAACAAACATAGACAAAGGTCATAGACAGATTTAGCCCAATACTAAATATATGGTCATAGACTACTAAAAATACATATTACAAGCCCTCCATTCAGTTAAAAATACTGGTCTTATGAACAACAAATAAATAATTGAATGGGCGCATTAAAATATTAACATTATAAGCCCAACACTAAATCCGTGTTCCTAAATTACCGTCGGAATACACGAATAACGTAATAAAAAGGGCTTAACGAAAGACTGTTCAAACAGTTACGATAAGAGAAATAATCAATACGCAAATAACTGAATGAATGGAGTCAGTGGAGGGTTTATGTGGAAGGTGTATACTTGTATAGGTACCTACTGTATTCATATTTCGTGATCAGGATTACCTATTCGGAAATAGTAATATAAATTTTGTCAATGTATTTGAATTTGTAAAGCGTATTTCTAAAGGTGGACTGATAAATTGATTGGGATATCCCAATTGATCAGTCCATATGCCTATATACCATTTGACATGTCAATTTTTTTTGTATGAAGATGTGATCCATTTAACGATTTAATACTCAAGCAGTTACAATACATACAAATGCTGCCAGTGGGTATCCACCCTAAAAGAAAGGACTTGCCTTGACGCGCATGTACCGAACGCGGTCAATAACCCGGGTGGGCGGAATCTTGAACTTGAACTACAAAGCGAATGCGGAAACATAAAATCCTCAAGCCAATTCCTAAAAGAAAAATATTCAGTTCATTCCAATATCATTGATAAAATCTAGCTCGAACGAACTCGTAAAACAAATCGTCTACTGAAAGGAAAATGACTGAATGAATTAGTTAACGAAATGGGAATTCGATACGCCCAAAGACAGTACGACTTTGCTTTGTCAACTGATAACAATGTTTCTTTTTAAATTCAAATCATGCTGTCGAAGCTTTAATCTAGTACATTCTTTAAATAGATAAGTAACAAACTAATTAAGAAATAGGCTATAGTAGATAGGTAACCAAAGTCGGTATCTAAATGGGTGACCGAATTTGGAGCTTCAAATTTGGCCTTTTCATTTATGATCACTAACATCTGATAATAAATATTCGTTACAACAACCTAACAGTATATATACTCTTAGTTGCATGCGGAAGGACGTGGGAAACCACCGCATTATTATCCCAAGAAAACTCCTATTTGAATAATGGAATGGGGTCACGACCCGCAGTAATGTGTAATACGATGCAGATAAAGATAAATTTTATTTCATAAATATACAGTGTGGAACGACTAAATAACATTTATAGCCTTACACCTAGGATAAAACTATTATAATTGACATACAATCTAAATATTATTGTGCACCTGCTTTCCGAACTAGTTAAAACTGTGTCTCGGAACTGTGTCTGACAGAGAGAGGAAAGATAAGCAAACAATAACAATCTCTCTATCTAATCTAGATATCTCTTGTATTTATGATTGCTGCATTGTAACGTTCGCAATGATGATTGTCTAACACTCTTTCGCTATTGGCCATCATCGATTGTCGACTCTACTCTACTCTCTTCTTATGTGACAGTTGTTTCACTTTAAATTTATAAATGGGTACCTTCATTATAAAGTTTTTTAGTAAGTAGTAAGTACGTATTATATTCTCGTGGTATATTGACTTACAAGTAATTGAAACCTACGTGTCATCGTTAGAAGCGACAGAAATAAACCAAAAAAAAGGAAGTAACTTGATCGATCTGACGATGACACTATCGGTTTTCTAAACAAGATTGTAATGAGAGTTCCAATGAATGGAGTGTCATCAAAGCCGTTACGAATAAGGGGATTCCCCAATGCACTAAATGAATTATCAAATACGGAACATGTTTTTTTTTTAATTTATCCCCTACAAGTTAGCCCTTGACTGCGATCTCACCTAGTGGTAAGTATACACAACTTACTAATATTATACATGCGAAAGTTCCGATGGATGGATGTATGGATGTTTGTTACTCAATCACGCCCCAACGGCTGAACGGATCTGGCTGAAATTTGGCCACAGAGATAGATTATAGTCTGGAATAGCACATAGGCTTTTTATCCCGGAAAATTAAAGAGTTAGATAATAATCTTTACAAAAACCTAAGAGTTTAAATACTCTTAGTCGAGTCGTATGCGGAAGGAGGTCGGAAGCGGAACCCTGCACCTGCATTATTATCCCAAGAAAATTCCTACTATTATTTGAATAATGGAAAGGGGTCAAGACCCTCAGTAATGAGGAATACGACGCAGAGAGATACCAGATTTAGTATCCATTTCATTATTATTATAGAAGGCTCACGTCTTCTATATTGATCTTACAATGAAATGAATTGAGATAAGTAGATTGAAGGACAAACCTATAAACACTTGTCTATTGTATCTTTGATATTGAAAAAGGTTGTATCAAATGTAGCAGGCAAGATAATTTAAGCGTATACCAGAAAGCAAGTAGAAATTGTGCTGTGTAAGGAACTTTGCACAGCAGATCATGCACAGAAAGAAAAAACAATTCAACCGAGTTTAATTAATTCGTTATTTTACTTAAGTAATTCTAATTTCAAATTTTTTCCAGATCCAGATTCTAAAATGGACGGACCAGTGTTTGTTAGAGAGTCTCTACACGTCAGTTCTGCTGAACTTGACAATGAGTTGTATTTAGAGGACACCGGACGGCCGTCGGGCGCAGCTGCGGACGAAACAATGGCTGTCTGCAGGCTCAGCATAAGTCTGCATCTCGATTCTCGAAAAGGATACTTGATATTATCAAAACCATATAACGTCAACGTTCAAACTTCCCTGGAACAGTAGTGAGTGCTGTGGATTGTGATGTTTTAAATGGGACTTTTTTAATAATATAATTTACTCTACCGGGGACCGCCCGTTTAACTGCCCGCAGAGTAAATTTGGTAATTTAAAATGTCTAAACTATCTCTAGTCTGGTCTGGTGGGAGGTATCAGCATTCAGCCGTGGCTAGTTACCACTCTACCGGTAAATACGTGCCGGCAAGCGATTTAATGTTCCAGTAGGTACCATTACGCTCAAAAACCGATAAGCGGAATGGGTTTAATATAGTAGTACTGGATAAACGACTAAACCGTCGAAGTTGAGAATTGAGATTCATTTTACTCTGACGCGATCCTCAATATCTATCAACATTGTCGAGACGTGCCAACGCGTACTAAGGGTACTGAATACTGTTGTGATTAACGCACTCACCTTCGCAGAATTGCTTTCATGTGAAATATACGGCGTAATTAAGAGGCTGTTGTGTCGTAATAGGGAGATAAGGACAAATTCTGTTGTTTTAAACTGAAATATAAGCTGTGGGGTAGTTTAAATATAAGTAGGCACTATGCTGTCGGAGATACCGAAATTAACCACCTAATGAATTTAACTTCTTATTGGCGAAGTGTGAAGAATGTGCTGGTTTGGCAGTTGGCACTACAGAAAACCAAAACGTAATTTTATTACTGAAAATAATTTACTATTTATAAATATTTCGTTATTAGAGGTGATTTTTAATTTTAAAATCCATATTTAAGTTTAATATTATACTTAAATGCGTGTGTATGTCTGCTATACACTTTCACGGCCCATCTTTTCAACCGATTTTAACGAAATTTGGTATTTTTACAGAGATAGCCGGGAAAGAAAGGTTCCTGTTAATCCCCGAAAATTAAGAGTTCCCACGGGATTTTTCTAAAACCTAAATCCACGCGTCATGGATGTTATCTAGTAACTTAATATGTCCAAAATATTACTTTTCGGTTGCGAATTTTCATTTTCTTATTGGCATGTAATGTATCTAAGACAAAATAAATTAGATAATATAAAAATGTATAAAAGCGAGCGTTGTATTATAAGTTCTAACAGATTTTATCAGTGGTAAATATTTCAGACCGAGGTAATTGCTTTGGGAGATGAAATTACTTCTCAGGAGAAAAATCTAGACGCGTGGAATACGCGCGATAAATCTAGACTAGAGAAAATTTTAAGTAGGTATGGTCGATGCCGAGCTTTGTTTTACAGACAAATTGTAGGTGTAAGTCAAGGTAAAGGTGTACGTAAAGTATTATTTTGAAAACGGTCGACTGGTTGATGAAACACCTCAACGAGTTGCTGGAAGCCGCTGATTTAAGAAACCATGAAGAAACTAAAGGAAGAGGAGATCGTGTTTTTCAAAAGACCAATATATTGCAATGGACATGTATCGTAAAACCTCGTAATACTTCGTACAATCGACTGTATGTAAGTTGAACCAAAATGGCGATCGTCTGCGCAGCTACATTGTACTACAGAGCCGAGCGGAGCATGCGCGGGGAGAGAGGGGTATAGGCTCGCGGCACCCCTCACACCGCACTTCGTTCGACACCCGAAATGTGTTTCTGCGCGGACTTCAACTTACACCGCGGCTATTATATAGGTAACTTTGGACTTCGAAGTGAAATAAACATGATATTATTAATATCCATATTTATATCCCGGAGACGGACAAAGGCTACTTTCTACCAAAGTCAAATAGTCCTTACGAGACTCGGGAATGTAAGCTGTCTCAGTACCAATTTTCGTCCAGTTTTGAGCAACGGATAGGCCGTGAAAAGGGTAAAGACATAGCCAGTCATAATAGGTACTGGCACGTAAAATGGAATAGTTCAAAATCATACTTCATACTAATATTATAAATGCGAAAGTGTTTTTGTTGGTTGTCCTTCAATTACGCTTCAACGGAGCAACGGATCGACGTGATTTTGGCATGGGTATAGTTGAGGACCTGGAAAGTGACATAGGCTACTTTCTATCCCGGAAAATTAAGGAGTTTTAATTAAGGAGGAGGAGAGGAGACAAAGTCGCGGGCATTATTTAGTTTTCAAATAAATTCGTTCTAGACTCTAGGAGTCTAGAACTCTAGAACATTGCCTTCAGCTGCGATCACGGTCAAGCGCAACCTTCACTTGTAATCAATGATAATAAAATTAGATAAGAACAATAAATAGAAGCGTAACATTTATGGCTGGAACTAAACAAATTAGCTTTTATCGACAAATTGACGTAATCGCTGATCATATAACGTGTGTGGAGACCACACTTACGCGATAGTACGGAGCATGTAGCATTTATAACCGACCGTGGAACCAACGGAGCGAGTAAGTGCCAACCATGATAGAGCACATAGGAAGGTTTCCCACAACGACCTCAATATATAATACATAAACGGGCCCTGTCAAACAAAGAATGTCGAACTTAATTTAGTAATTATATATATAACCTACGTCTAGGTACTCGTAAGTTAGTTAATATAACCTACCTACGTCTAGTTTTTTTTTATCTCACCTGATGGTAAGTGATGATGCAGTCTAAGATGGTAGCGGGCTAACCTGTTAGGGGCATGGCAGTTATATTAAACCCATACCTCTTCGGTTTCTACACGGAATCGTACCGGAACGCTAAATCGCTTGGCGGCACGTCTTTGCCGGTAGGGTGGTAACTAGCCACGGCCGAAGCCTCCCACCAGGCCAGACCAGGGAAAATGCAGAAATTATAAATTACCAAATTGACCCTGCCGGGGATCGAACCCAGGACCTCAGTGCGTTACGGCAACTGCGCTACACACTGCGCCACGGAGGTTGTCAAAAACTAGGTAAGTAGTAAGTAGGTACTAATACTTATTGTCCGTTCCATCTATGATGTAACTAATCTTGGTTGCTTTTTTTTAATAGTACTGGGCTGCACAATTCTAGGGCTGAAACTCAAAACCAGGTTAACTTAAAAAAAAAATTAAGACAGGTGAGGAGCATGCACCGCAAGTCCGACGACCATGTCATATTTTCTATGAAAAGGCCCATCTAGTACCTGCACATATATCAATGGTTTCCCAGGAAAACGACCACTGATTATGCAGGAAACGTCGAGTTACAAGTGTTTGGTACAGAGATTATAATAAGCCTTATTAAAACTCCATACACGCTCCGATGGTACACTGGAGGCATTACAAGACGCTTTCCGGCGGAAACCGTGTTGCTATGTGAATCTCGTTAAAATATACAAGAAAACAATACACTTCACTTATTTGCTATGTGAAGTAAGTACTTAAGTAGGTACTTATAGTTTATGACCGCGACTTCGTCCGCGTGGATTTCCACATCCACTAAAGCCCGTCCCACTGCTGGGCACAGGCCTCCACTCTCATAAGCTGCTCCAATGCGGCAATGCGTGTTGGCGGGCTTTAACGACTATTATCTTGTTAGTGATATAACCGGGATCGACGGCTTAACATGCTCTCCGAGGCACGGGGGTTAAAGCAAAGCCAACTTCCTAACTCCGGGCTAGTACTGAGAATTTCTAGTCAGAGAAACCCAATACTTCATTATGGCCCGACCCGGGACTCGTACCCGGGACCTCGTCGGCCGCAGTCGGATATGCTAACCACTAGACCAACGAGGCAGTTGGCTCGCTACCACGTCAAAATCATTTACCTAAACCAATGGACCGTGAAAAGTTAGCACATAATGTGCGCAGACACACAGTCAAACTATAGAAATACAGATACGCTCATATCATACAACAATAAAATTTTCGTTGTAAACTTTATAACACCCCCTAAATTTTTGAAGTGTAGATCCCTACCGCTGACGCAGTTCGTTTAATTAACAGTAGATTTGATAATATGCAACTTTGATGGTCTTTGATAATAAAAATTTCAAGGTACAACTTTAACACAAACACTAATGTGAACTTGGATATTTCAACCATTGAATTTATTTTCGTGATAAGATGGTTCGCTGGTTTCATTCCTTACAATTTTCTTTTTTTGATCAAATATAAAACAAGCATAATTAAGCAGTTTCTTAAAATTATAATTTACCTAAGATATTTCAACCATTGAATTTCTTGTCGTGATTAGATGGTTCGCTGGTTTCATTCCTTATAATTTTCTTTTTTGATCAAACATAAAACAAGCATAACTAAGCAGTTTGTTAAAATTATAATTTACCTAAACAGCGTCAGCGTCATGTGTTCTGATAATGAAAAGGGATGCTGCACAAGGAAGCACATTATGCATCAGCTGAATATTTTATTGGAGTTTATTGGAGTTTACTCCTTAAGAATATATTTTCATGTAATAATATGTATTTAGAAGCCCGGGGTATGAAAATTTATGTGCAGTAAAATCTAACTTTCTCCGTTACGTTACGTTAAGTTTATGTTTCCATGTCTATGTAATGTCTTTTGATGAATATAAATTTTACAATTCATATAAATAAATGTATCAGTATTAAATCTTTCAGTAATATAAAAAATGCGATCATCTACCCTCATTTACTAATCTATATATTTTTTAATCGTTCGTAAGGAGTAAACTCCAGTCGAGCGTCGGAGCTGACACACACAATTTTATTTCATCTTCATCACTGATTTTGTTATGATAGCTGTTCTTTTGCTTACAAAATATTTTTTCAATTATTCAAGTAGACCAAGCGTGAAATTGCGCCCTCATTTGAGTGAATGCGTTTGCAAAATCAAATGAAACTGCTTTTGTAAAGACAAAAGCGGATGTGTAACTTGTCACTTTTTATACTATTGACTAGGTTGTAATATAACGTTTACAAAGTTATAAAAAAAAAAACTTATTTTTTTGTTGATTTGCAATTTAAAACTGGATATTTAACAGTCCGTCGCATCCGCCAACTGGTGTAATCAAATAAAATAGATCCAATCATGCGTACAGTTATACTTAATTGGTAATCGCTCGTAAAGCAATAAATTAACAAGAATCTTCGGTATAAAGATAAGTTTTAAACAGTTATCAATACTCGTATTATAAATCCATAATAGATGATATGAAGATGACAAAGCTGGTTTATTTGTGTTGTATTATGAATCGGGTAAAAAAAATTGATATTATTTAGTGGATTTACATTTGATTCTTCGTGTTATTCTTCGTTTGTAAATATTTATTTACTTTTTACAATTTTGGCCACTTAGTTTTACACGTAAGTAGTTATTAACTAAAGCTAATCCTACCGATAAATCCTTAGGTGTTATTTAGATTACTAGAAAAAAAAATACTATATCTATTTTATACTACACCATAGGCCACAATTATTGTCTAAGAATGTCGTAATCATTTTTTTTAATCCACTACAAGCTAGCCCTTGACTGCGATCTCACCTGATGGTAAGTGATGATGCAGTCTAAGATGGTTTCGGGCTAACCTGTTAGGGGCATGGCAGTTATATTAAACCCATATACCCCTTCGGTTTCTACACGGCATCGTACCGGAACGCTAAATTCCTTGCAAAGTAAGGTCTCCTTCTAAGCAACAATTTTAGTTTGCTACTCACTCGGATTTCACTGATACTGCCAAATTACCTACTCTATTTGCCACCTGCCACTGCCAATTGAAGACAAGTCTAAACTCAATCCATCAATCTGCGATCATTCCAATATAAAACTTTATCACAATTCACAGCACACATGAAATCAATTTAAAGTCTTTTTAAACATGATACACCTAATATGTGAAATAAAGCTTTTACAAATTTCAGCACACATGAACTCAATTTGAAGGCTTTATAAACAGACTAGCTGATGCCCGCGACTCCGTCCGCGTGGATTAAGGTTTTTTGGTTCCCGCGGGTCTATGTGTTTTTATAGACTATAATCTATTTATCTCTGTCCAAATTTCATCCAGATCCGTTCATCCGTTGGGGCGTGATTGAGTAACAAACATCCATCCATACATCCAAACTTTCGCATTTATAATATATTATTATTATTATTAATAATATAGACTAGCTGATGCCCGCGACTTCGTCGGCGTGGGAAAGTTATGCCTGACTATAATCTATCTATGTGCCAAATTTCATCCAGATCCGTTCAGCCGTTCTGGCGTGATTGAGTAACAAACATCCATCGATCCTTCCATATTCCGTACATCCATCCATCCAAACTTTTGTATTTATAATATTATAGTATAGATAATAATAAAATATATGAACCATAAAACGGCATCTCTTCGTTGCAATATTCGTATGTTCAAGCCGTTAATCTTGTTTATCTCGTGAAGCCACTGGGATGGATGACGGAGGGTGCGTATAGAATAACCAACAATGCACCCGCATACGGGCAGTTTGACGCAATCTCGTTCCGGTATACATAAATAAAACATTTATATTTTTATCCCTTAAATAGTATTTCCTCGCATTAGGTAATCAAAAAGGATATGCTTGATAAACGTTTATCAGAATTCAGAATGGTTCTTTCAAAGAAGTGAGAACAGACACCTTATTTTGCTTTACCTATAGCTTTGACCATCGATATATATGTAGGTACTAGAAGGGCCCGTTCATAGAAAAAAGTAGGGCGTCCGACTTGTGGTGCATGCACCTCACCTGTATAAGCCTGTCCTTGTCTCCGCCATAGCACTGTCCCGCTTTTCAGACTAGATGGCGTTAGTAAAATAAGTCCACATACTTTGTTTGACAGGGCCCCTCTATGTAAATTGAGGTCGTTGGCTTTGACTTGTAACAGTTGTCCATAATTAATGACATCGTTAATGTCTGGTATCTCCACATTCTCTCAGAAGAGACGTATCATATTCAAAGTTTGAGTTTGTAAGCTTTTTTAACAATTTTACTATAGCAGAATTAAGCTTTAATTTTCTGCAAGTCGGTACTATTCTCAATGACGTGAAGTGGTCGTAATAAAATAAACAACAAAAACTAACCTAATGAAATATTTTTAATAATATATCATTTCACTAACGATGTTTGAAACGTGATGATAACATTTAAATCCACGATGAATATCGTCCTACAAATCAGAATCGTCCGATCGAATTAGAATTTTATTTAAATGCTAATGCTATCGATCTATCGTTGACTATAAGCCGTGCTATAAGGCAACATATTATCTAGTATCATAACATTATAAAGACTGGAATTTCGTATTTATCTAACAAAAATTGATAAAACACATAATGACGTTAGTCTTTTAGATATCTTTGAGAATCAACTTCAAACGGGTTGTAACAACTAACAACTCGATGCAAAAATTCGTATCGTCCTCTAAAGTTAATCGTAAGTGGATGACATTTTTTAATTACTACCGGATACCGGCCATTAAGAAGGAACCGGACAGCGACAGATATAAACTAAACATACAAATACCGTAACGTAACAAAGATTAATACATGCTTGTTTCCTGCATCCATTAGCAACATAACAAATACATTGGAATGCGTAGGTGGCGTAAATAAGACTTAATTTGGTAAGCTCATTTCCTACATATTACGCACTGATTAAATTATATTTGGTTAGCCCACTTCCTTTGCTACGGGATGTTTATGTGAGAGCAAATACGTGAGGGTAACCGTGTTATTACAGGCTGTTGTTACATTTTGTGTTACTATTTTCATTTCACCAACACGCGACTCCTCTCCATTACAAAGCAACAAAAGATAAACTGATGAAGTCATTTTTAGAATATGAGTGTTTAAAATCTCAAAATAACCCTTACCCGTATTCTCCGAATAGTGTTTAAGATGTGCTTAGGAAGAGACCAAAGGAAGAGAAGAGGGCATCAGATTTTGAGATGAACAGGCCAATAGGACCGCAGTGAACGTCCTCTTGGCTCTTTCATGAGTGCACAAACAAGACTGCTATCAGATAGTAATGAAGATGGACAGTCAAGCGTGCCACAACAAATAACAATACGACGTCCATGATAGCAAGACAAGAAACAAGTTATCAAAGAAAGAAGAAGAGTGTCCCAAGCATGTTGATAAATAAGGAAACTAGCTGATACCCGCGACTTTGTCCGCGTGGATTCAGGTTTTTTGGTTCCCGCAGGAACTCTATACTACTATAGACTATACTAAATAGACTCTATACTAGATAGACTATAATATATCTCTGTGCCAAATTTCATCCAGATCCGTTCAGCCGTTCCGGCGAGATTGAGTAACAAACATCCATCCATCCATATGTCCATCCAAACTTTTGCATTTATAATATTAAGTCTAGTATATCATATTATCATACTAATATTATAAAGGCGAAAGTGTGTTTGTTTGTTGGTTTATTGGTTTGTTGGTTTGTCCTTCAATCACGTCGCAACGAAGCAACGGATCGACGTGATTTTTGGCATGGGTATAGTTAAGGACCTGGAGAGTGACATAGGCTACTCTTATCCCGGAAAATTAAGTAGTTCCCTCGGGATTCAAAAAAAACTTGGCGGACGTCGCGGGCATCAGCTAGTGTAGATATAACTGGTGGTAGCCCTACGTGCAATGTTACCATAAAAAAAAACACGCAACAACTGGGACATATCCACACTCTTGTCGATTAAAAACAAGGCGCCATTAGGAATATTGCAACGGATGTCTGATAGGTGTTCACCTAAACACTAAACTAAAGGATGTTAGGAAACTGAGGCCGCCCGTTTGTGACGTCATAATATCCCATTCTGCTGTCGCAAAAAACTTAGTCAACTAATTACTAAAGACTATAATTATTATTTTATTCTAAAAATAGATTGAGCATGTATGACTATAATCGGAAGTCCTAATGATGCAAACGGTGGAAGTTGTAGTGTGACCAAAGAAATTAGTACATAATTATATTCTTTTATATTCTTTTATTATTATACTAGCTGACTCGGCGAACTTCGTACCGCCTTAATATGCAAAATTAAATGTATATTTTTAAATATTTCTGAGAGATTTTCTTAATATTTTTTTCCGTAAGAACCTTCTCCTAATAATAACAAATACAACAAAAAAAGAATTAGTGAAATCGGTCCAGCCATTCACGCGCGATGCCGTGACCAAGGAAAACGGGTTTCATTTTTATATATATAGATTCTGAAGGACGAGTGGCCTAGCTGTGACAATGCATATCAATTATCAGTCGATTGCGATTTTCAGCAACAGTGACCCAAATCGGTAACTGGATGGGTTTTCGAATTTGGACGTTCAAATTTGACCTTTCCGTTTCTGTCGTGCCTCGGAGAGCACGTAAAGCCGTCGGTCCCAGTTATTATCAATAAAATCTGATAATAATCGTTACAAATCCTAAGAGTTGAAATACTCTTAGTCGAGTCGTATGCGGAAGGACGCGGGAACCCACCGCAATATTATCCCAAGAAAACTCCTACCATTATGTGATTAATGGAATCGGGTCACGAACCTCAGCAATGAGGAATACGATGCAGAGAGAGACATTCTTTTAAGGTAAAAGTATGTACAAATTGTTATAGGTTACTGCATGGTATCTTAACCCTAGATCCCTACTGTATTCCGGGCACTAGTTATTCCTATATTGGGGTCCTAGAGTACCCCATACAAAAATGTGTGTAATTAAAAAAAAAAAAACCAATGTATGAAACTATTTTTTATTATCAAATAATATGAACTTATATGAACAAATCAGTCTTAAAATAAAATCTTAGTATCAATTTGAGCATTTTTCACAGACTTTAATCTGATGTTCCAAACAAATGGGTAGTTTACATTTAAGGCACATCGTTTTGCTTTTTCTGTCTTTAGACCTTGGACAAAAGCCACAACGTCCTTGTGTCTGCTATACAGGAACAGACCTAGGAAAATCTGGTGTTTTTTTTAGTATTGCTGCAATGGACTCTTTTATATCCCTCCTCAAAATCATCCAATCCTCGACTGACAGCCATCTGAAAAATCATTAATAATTAATTAACTGAGTAATTGCTGAACAAAAATGTTATAACATTGTTTTTTCATACATAAAGTTATTTGATAATAAAATTATTTAAAATAGTCCACTAAGAAAATGAATATATTGATATAACAACAATACATTAATAAAAAAAATACTTACGGTTTTCCTACACTGGGGTACGAGGGCACCCCACGTCGCTCGTAGACACGTCCACACAGTGTGACTGTCGCCACTGCACTAATGAATCGAAAGTGTTCAACACTAAACTAAAATACACGGACGCTCAAACCTATGGGTTTTATACAAACAGAAATTCTTAGAAAACAAACTGCTTTGGGGTACTCTAGCACCCCAGGTAGGGTTTTAGGGTTAATATTGTAAAGCATACATTACATTGACCAACTGCCTCGTTGGTCTAGTGGTTATCATGTTCGACTGCGGCTGACGAGGTCCCGGGTTCGAGTCCCGGGTCGGGCCATACTTAAGTGTTGGGTTTTTCTGATTAGAAATTCCCAGTACTAGCCCGGAGTTAGGAAGTTGGCGGTGTTTCACCCCCGTGCCTCGGAGAGCACGTTAAGCCGTTGGTCCCGGTTATTATCACTAACATGATAATAGTCGTTAAAGTCCGCCAACCCGCATTGGAGCAGCGTGGTGGGCCTAAGCTCTAATTCCTTCTCTCCTATGAGAGTGGAGGCCTGTGCCCAGCAGTGGGACGTTAATGGGCTGTTGTGGTGGTGTGGATACATGTATACATTTCTATCACACAACTTTGATTCATACACTATATTATATTATGGTATCAAGAAAATATTACAATGATTGACCTATTTAAAGCCAGTTTGATATTCGAAACTCTACTATCATTTTCCACAGCTAGTACAAAATACGCTCAAAACAATAAGTTACGAAAAAGCCCCAAAAAAGCCCTTTGGCGTATAATATCACCCAGGAAACCGGCGTAATTTCGCAAACTACAACTTTTGTTTTGCTCATTTGAGTCATTACATCCCATTTTTGTTTTTTTTTATCCTCTACAAGTTAGCCCTTGACTGCGATCTCACCTGATGGAAAGTGATGATGCAGTCTAACATGGTAGCGGGCTAACCTGTTAGGGGCATGGCAGTTTTATTAAACCCATACCTCTATTCGGTTTCTACACGGCATCGTACCAGAACGCTAAATCGCTTGGCGGTACGTCTTTGCCGGTAGGGTGGTAACAAGCCGCGGCCGAAGCCTCCCACCAGGCCAGACCAGGGAAAATTCAGAAATTATAAATTTCTAAATTGACCCGCCGGGGATCGAACCCGGGACCTCCGCACGTTAAGACAACAGCGCTACACACTGCGCCACGGAGGTCGTCAAAAGTCGTCACTCCCATCACAGACAACAAATTGGGATGCAAATTTTATTCTACTGAGAACAATTTACGTCGGTATCTTATAGCGTCTAATCTAGTTGATGCTCGCCCCATGTAATGTAAAAAGTCATTTACATGTCCTGCAAATTAAAAGAAATATCGGCAAATGTGTGAATTTTTTGCAATATTTCAGTTTAGAGGTTTTTACTGTGAAATGTTGAGAGAAAAAAACGAGGTCCAAAACCAATTCAAAATTATAAAACTTAATTGAATTCGTAGCTAACACGACGAATAATTAATTAAGTAACTTCAAAATTAATAGTAATTAATTGTTTTAATACTTGTGGAAAGCATCACAACGCGACGGTAAAACAAACCAAAAGTACAGACTACAGAGTGTCTGCCAAATAGATGGCGAATAACTGGAGCAAATTTTTTTTTCAATCTTTATTTATTAGGGACTTAGCAAATAGTTGAAAACAAAACAATAAAATATAGCAAATACAAAGCAAATAATGACGTATGTTTTCAAGCATAGGTACTAAAATTCTACATCAATGGTTTTCACTGTTTCAATTGAGAATCTTCTTATATCTTTTTTTTTTCGGTATCGTAATTTATCTTTAATATTATTATTTTTTTATTTTTTTTATTAATTATTATATATTTATTCAATTAAAACAAAATTACAAGATATAATAAAAACTTGTAGAATCACTAAAATTCTACATCAATGGTTTTCACTGTTTCAATTGAGAATCTATATCTATACTTCTATACTTTTTTAAATATTATAAATGCGAAAGTTTGGATGCATAGATGGATGTTTGTTACTCAATCACGCGAGAACGGCTGAACGGATCTGGGAGAAAGGAGACTGAACAAACACAGGCCATGCTTGTGTCAGAAGATAATTATTTTCATAATTTAAGTTTAATTTTTTAATTCAGTTTGGCACAAAAAACAAAGTGCTGCCTATCCCGAGATTTTTTCATCATTTTAAAAGTACTCCAATTGTATTTGTAAAACCAGACTCCATTTTTATCCGTAGACATACCTTGTGATGTTATTGTTGAAATCGATGAAATAAAAACGGGCGGTAATCGACTTTTAATCGATTAAAAACTATCATTTTCATAGTATTATAAAAAAATATCGATATTTATTTGCAAACCATTTTGATAGAATCGACTCAACTCGGTGCTAGTTGAAACACTTGCAGGTTAGTTGTCTGTGGTTTTTGCTTACTGACATTTTTGCTATTTAAGATGAAAAGATGCAAAGATTTATTTGGAATATTGTTTTCATGATTGATTTACAGTTGGCGTTAGGTTTTATTTTAATCTTGCTAGATATTTATTTCTCATTTCCTTAAAATAAAAATATTGTAAGTAGAAATATTTGTAACTGAAATAAAATCAATATTGGTTTGAACAATAGTTTTCTTTTTCCTTAAACAATGCAATGTACAAGATTGTAATAATCTTTCTAATACCTACCTAAAAAAGGACCTACTTTTTATATAAGTAAGTACCTGTGCAGTGTGCATGTTTTCTTTGTAAAAACGCAATGTTTTGGTAGTTTCGTTGTACTAATTTTATTTTTGCAGTTCTTGCTATCAATAGCCCAACTACAGTTTAAATAATAGTTACTTACTCAACCTAGTAATGTCTCAGTAATTATTAACGAAGCATATATTCCAGAGCTAGGGACCTAGTACACTAGTTCGAATAGCTGGTAGGCTTCTGGTAGGTATAGGTAAGCGTTGTCTATTAGCAAGGTCAAAGTAATACTCACTGGTACTGTTAAAGACATTATTTAAAAATATAAATACAATGGCACCTTATATATCTTCAAATATTGATTCATTGGCAATAACTATTTACTGGTTTTACCATAGGCAGCAGTAGAATCGTCCTGGTGAAGTGTGGTACCATACCTACTACCATACCTAACCTAACCTTTTACATAAAATTGTTTTTCTCAAAAACTGGGAGGAATAAATTAAAAATTGTTTTTGTTTATGAAAGTAGGGTTATCAAACTTTATTTTAAGCAAACTTTTATCGAGACACAAAAATATTTGTTACTAGCCCAAACTCCATATAGTTTTGCTCAGTCTCCTTTGGCACAAAAATAGATTATAATCTAAAATAATACATACGCTACTTTTTATCCGAACCAAAAAACGAAGTCGCGGGCATGAGCTAGTTTCAAATAACACCAAAAACACGAGTAGTACTTGAATGAGCAGAGGAGAACAATTCAAGTATTTAGTTATTAGGGTGTTATGAGCAGTCAGCTGACTAAATGCATGTTCAATGGGAGCCGAAAGCGCCCTCCTGTCGCCGGTGCCGGTGGTCACGCGTGCCTCGATCAATACGGGGCTTCCCTACCGCCGCGGGCCACGAAACAATACGAACTTCCTCGCCGGATGCCCGAAATGTGCTCTATGGGCTACATATTATGTGCAAACTGCAAGTATAATGGAGAAGTTTCATGATGTTGTGAATATCATATTTAACACATTTTTTTTACAATCCATCAATAAATGACTGAGAAATGAAGATTTAAAAGTTTAATTATTTAATGTACACCGATTGCTGTATCAATCGTCTTACTCGTCTTACCTTACTACTTTTTATCCCAGAAAATAAAGGAGTTTCCGCGGGAATCAAAAAAACCACGCGGACGACGTCGCGGGCATCAGCTAGTTACATAATAAATCTGTTTGCTGATAACCACCCTACCGCGAGACCAAGCGAGAATATACAAATGATACAAATAATCTCTAATCAAAATCACATTTTGCCCAGAAATTTTCTAGAAAATATACGTAACTGATAGCAGCTAAAGCAGACACGTGCACATCATTGTTCGATTTTGTAGCTACAACAAAACCACAAACCTTAACCAATATCCTAACACTTAAGGACCAAGGAAATGCCATCCTGTCAATATGAACGTTATTGCAGACCGGAAGCTACTCGTACCTCCGGTCGCCTGTGGTCACGAGCGGGTGTGATCAATAAAAAGGCTTCCCTACTGACAGTACAAGACTGTACTGTTTTTTGTTGATTTTGTCAAAATGCGCTAAATCAATTTCGATAAAATTTATATGGGACCACCTCTGAAGTATGATCTACCAAACAAAAAAGAACCATCAAAATGGAGTCATAATTGGCGGAATGATCGCGTAACATATACATACAAAAAAAACATACAGTCGAATTGAGAAACTCCTCCTTTTTTGAACTCGGTTAACCTACTTGTCGAGTAAACGCTCCGTGAAGATGTCCGGAGGGGAAGTAATCAAACTTTTCGGCTGACTATTGTTATATCGTTAGGAAAATTGGAATTTTAAATGAGGCATCATAATTTTCGAATTGAGAATAAATTACAAAGCGTGTTTCGTGCAAATTTTTCAAATATAGGTTGAATTAATATAACATTTTCTCAATCTGTAATTTAAACTAACAATATTCAGTTGTTGATATACAATCCATGCTACTTCGTCTATTTTATCTTTTTATCAATGAAGTTCAATACAACACATTTCTTGGTAAAAGTTACCTAGTAACCCTACACTAATCACCCATACCATCATCATCACTAGAGCCCATTAACGTCCCACACCTGGGCACAGGCTCCACTCTATGTTATGAGAGAGGGAATTAGAGCTGAGACCCACCGCTCCAATGTGGGTTGGTGGGCTTTAACGACTATTATCATGTTAGTGATAATAACCGGGACCGACGGCTTAACGTGCTCTCCGAGGCACGGACTTGAAACATCGCCAAATTAATAACTCCGGGCTAGTACTGAAAATTTCTAGTCAGAAAAACCCAATACTTAATTGTGGCCCCCGGGACTCGAACCCGGGACCTTTTCGGCCGCAGTCGAACATGCTAACCACGTGACAAACGAGACAGTTCACTCATACCATACCATATTCAAACATATTACATTATCACAATAGTTGGAAGGTTTATGGCTATTTCGTGGCCAGACTGTATACTTGTAGGGCACTCGTCAGCGACGCCTAGAATCCTCCCAACAGATTGAGTGTCGACTCGTGATAATACGCAAGCCAATGCAGGCGTATTAAAATCAATGGCGACATTTTGTCCAACCATTTCTTTTACTTTTGACATCTCGATTCAATGATGTTCTAATGCGTTACTGATTCGATTTTTGATTACAATCGACCTTCTTTATGAAGAAGATAATCGATTTGACACATTGATATTTATCTTTGCTCAACATTTTTTAAATGTTTTATAAAAATCCAAGCGTTTAAATGACTAAGTATATTAATGTATGTATGCTGTATGTATCAATATACTTATCGCCAAAGATCTATGGTGCTTAGAGGACTATCAAGAAAGCTTGTGTTGAAGCTCCGTGACTATTTTGAAAAGGAAAGTCGTATTAACAATTACTAGATGAGTATACGAGTCACGAAATATCGGATAAAAGGGCACTTCGCTTCACTATTGTCAAAAACGATATGCGTCTATGGAGTATTGCATTTTTTTGTCGATGGTTGCTACTAAAATTCTACATCAATGATGGTTGCCTGTCAATAGTTACAACACTTCATAGACGTGCTTATGTCAAAAGTAAAATAAATGGTTGGACAAACTATAGTATCAGAGAACAGTGTAGGATATTGTTTCACACAGAACCTAATTGAAATACGGCTGCCGGTTTCATTCATTTCGTGTGGGAGACAGAGAGAAATATTTCGAATTGGGGAACACCGATCTATAACTGTACGCAATTATACTGAGGCAAATAAAGGGGGAGGATGTTTAACAGAGTCATATATACATACAGTACTGCAATAAAATAATGAGTAAGCAAATAAAAGTAGTAAATTTCACTGCCTGCAATAAATAATGAATAAATAAGAGTAGTAGATTTCACTGCTAACTAAAATACATAACATAACATAAAAGAGATTGACGCGTATGCTATATAATTTGTCTCAAAATAAGGTTGAGGTTGAGTACCTCAAAACAATTTCCTTCATCTAAAAGAGCGTTATGAGGATTGATGGCATATTATATTGAAAATTGTGGATGAATATTTCATGCAGGACAACTTTTGCCACTTATAATATGTCGAGAAATTCCTTACGTTCGAAATCAATGCGGCTTTTTAAAGATGCCAGAGTGAAAATCAGTAGGTTACCAAGGCTTGGTAATTAAAAGTAAGATGGTGAAGTAAAAAAACCCCCGGCTGAGTTTGTTTTGGGCTCTTCTCAGACCAGGATACGTTTGGAACCCTCGTAGCTTTAGTTTTAAGATACCGTAACTGATTATCACCATCATGTTTTATAAGTAATTAGCTGATGCCCATTTCGTGGAATAAGTTTTTTTAATTCCCACGGGAACACCTAATTTTCGGGGATAAAAAGTAGCCTATGTCACTCTACAGGTCCTGAACTACCCATGCAAAACATCACGACGATCTGTTGCTCTGTTGCGACGTGAATGACCAATAAACCAATAAACCAACAAACAAACACACTTTCACATTTATAATATTAGTATGATTGGACGTCAATTAGTGTACAGTTTAACTAATATGAATAAATAAATTTGACTTTGACTTAAAAGAGGATACAAAACGCATAACAAAAATGAAGGAAGTAATTGTAAGAACGCAAAATATAGTGCAAAATGAAAACAGCCAGCGTGAAGTTAACGTGAGTCTAGCCTTCCAGGCACTCTGCGAATCAGCCTCTGGCGGGGACCCCGTCCGCATACCTAATAGATACGGCTGCAAAAACCCGCTTACATTACATACCCACACTTAATGTATTTAGACTGCATTAGTTAAGCCAGAATAGCTCGGTTTAATCATAACAATAGGGCTGATTCTGTAGTGCACAATCTCTAAACTAAACTAAAATTATAGCATTTAAAATATTGCTAACCCTTTTATAATACTCCTTGCAGAAATGGACATAACTAGATTTAAAGCTGTCATTTTATATGCCGACCGTTTAACTCGCGTATCGCCTGCGCGGTGGTAAATACTTATATTTTGATAGAGATGAACAATAATCCTAATGAAAATTATAAAGCAACACGGTTTGAAATTGATAAAAGGTTAAACCTAGCCTTTTCCACTTATTTATGTTAAGTTTAATAATTTAATATTTATCAACGATATATTTTTATATCTTAGTTGTTGTTGTTTTTCATTTTGTCCCCCTCCGGGACAGGCAAAGATCCGAGACCATACAGCCTATTCAGGCGTGTCTATATTTTAGGTATAGGTATACTCGGTTTTTATTTTTAATCCACTACAAGTTAGCCCTTGACTGCGATCTCACCTGACAAACAATTCACGTTTTTTTTTCTTTTTTAAAATTACACTTTTTAATTTGTAAATATTTAATAAGTAGGTATAACTATGTTAAAACCAAAATTAAAAACCAAAAACTAAACATTAAAAATATCATCTATGCCGCTGCAATGAGGCAATGTGCCCAGAACGCTGGCTGCGTTACCCCGCTGAAAAGCCAAACTTATTCACTTTTAATTTTAAATCTTACATTAAATTCCTTCTAAAACAACGGCACGTGCACAAAATAAAATAATATAAGTAATTATCATAAAAAAGATAGTTTGAGGAAATAAAATCCAAAGAAATATTACAATAAAACAGCTTAGCAGCTTTTTTCGCATGATTTAGTGAAACTTGAACTTAGGTTTGATGGTAAGCAGCCAAAACTTGGCAACGATCAATAACAGGGTTTCCCGCCCTGCAAGCAACTAATAAGTTTTCTGCGCAAATATTATGTTTCATATCTTACTCCTATGACCAGTAGTAAAATATTTCATATGATTTTATATTTCATCATGACGTTGTGGTATTTATATAAACTAGAAGATGCCTGCAATTTCGTCTGCGTGGATTTTTAAAATCTGATTTTCCGGAATAAAAAGTTACATGATATGTCCCCACTATGCAACCTATCTGTGTACCAAATTTCATCCAAATCTGTTAAACGGCCGTGAAAAGTTAACAGACAGACAGACGGACACATTTTTACCATAATTAGAATGGATTAAATTTTCGTAGGTATAATTGGAAACATCAAGATTTAATGATTTTCCAATTCAAACTGTGAGGAAAAAATATTCCTGTACTGTTTCGTTTCTTGTTTCTTTTACTGACACGGCTAGTGAATTTTACTTCATACTAAATATAAAGTAACGAGTAATAATGATGATAAAATATTATGTACTAGCTGCTCCCGACTTCGCTCGCGCAGATTGAGGTTTTTTTGTTCCCGCGGGAACTCCAGAATAAAATCTATATCTGTAATGAGTAACAAACATCTATCCATACATCTATCCAAACTTTTGTATTTCTAATATTAGTACCTATAGATAATTATATTCAACGACCTCAAATTTGATTTTTATTTTTATTGTGAGATAGTGTGATAGTGCAAAGCAATGATGAGGTCTAGGTTGGAACCGAAGCGAAAAAATCCTATGTCTATGGTTGGAACGCACTTGCCTATAGAAGATGCCTATTCACTCTAGCCTTGAAGGTACCTAAGTTATATGTGGCAGGAAAGACGTGGAAAATTAGTATAAATTTGATGGTATTACTCGTCTACTAATCAAGATAGACAATGACGTATCTATTGGAATATTCAGAATATCCATTACTCCAAATCAAGCTAATGTATAGTGTAATAAGCTAATTATATTGTGAGACGTGGTAATTGAAATGTATCAAGAAAGTAAAGGAAATATATTTTTTTTTTTTATAGAATAGGCTAGATGCTACTTTAGTTTAGTTAGTTAGAAATAGGATATGGACTGAAAGACAAAAAGTATAAATCTAAACTACAAAACAATAAAAAATACGCTGGTGCTTTGTTTTTTGATAAAGTCTAAACTCTAAACCATCTTACAATTATCAGTAAAAAGAGACTTTAAAATATTTGAAAACCTGCCATAATTATGCACAATGTCAAGTTTACTAGTAGGTTGATAAATTAGTTTGTCAGTATTTCCCTACATCAACTAGATTAAACTCAGTGCCAACTACCAACGTAGTAAAGCAAGAATAAGTCGTGACTAGGTCAAATGAATACGCTGGTGCTTTGTTTTTTGATATAAAGTCTAAACTCTAAACTCTTAACCATATTACAATAATTATCAGTAAAAAGAGACTTTAAAATATTTGAAAACCTGCCATAATTATATCTAAAACAAATAGTTATGCACAAAGTCAAGTTTACTAGTAAGTTGATAAATTAGTTTGTCAGTATTTCCCTACATCAACTAGATTAAACTCAGTACCAACTACCAACGCAGAAAAGCAAGAATAAGTCGTGAGTAGGAATAGTATAGGTAAATTTATTTATATCCCAAAGAAATGCGGCACACGTTCGCTACGTGACATGATGAATTCTCTTCAAGATGGATTCCCTGTTTTATTTCTCCGCCACACGGCCATTCGGGGGGTTTATAAAAGAAGGTACAAGCCCTATAACGGATCGTTCCAGCCGAAAAGAGGAAATTCGTATTTGTTCCTTCGTTTTTTGTTGTTCGAAACTTTCCTTCTACTTAATAACAGCTTACGTAAAGTTTTACAACGTATATGGGACCTATTATATAAGAAAAATAACTATTTACCTAATATTATCAATGTACCGAATAATATTCCTCTGTATTCAGAAACAGTCCCAATAAAAATGCAAATTTCGTGTTTTATTTTTTATGGGCGTTTCAGTAGAGCATTAACGTTATCATTTTGTAGTTAGAGCATAACAATAAAGATCAAATTATTACGATAATGTTTCCCCAACAATCTCTGTCATTTAAATTCAATGCCTTTCCCTATTATAGTCTAAGAAAGTACCGTAACGTAATACACAACACCTAAGTTTTAAAACGGCGGTATCTTCTTTTTGCCAGATTTCTAAAGTCTCATTACTATAACGGTTTAGATTCTAAATATTCATACGGTGAAAGCTCTTAATTTGTTATTCTTGAAATTTAAATTCAAAGCAATAGGGTACTTATACTAAAGCAACAAGCGACAGCATAAACATTAGTTATATACAATTATAATATGCATAGTAAGAAGAAAATGTAAAGTAGCGTTTTTATAATAAATACATTAAATAATTTAATAAGCTACGATGATGTTCTAGAAATTAAAAAAAAACCATTGAAAAGGAAATCTTTTATGGTGCAGTGAAAGTTATTCGATCCAGGTTCAAAAGGTTCACTGATAATGATGCGACTGTTGAAGTCAAACATTTGAATGAAAATATTGACGCTATGATTTCCAAACAATTTTTCAAAACAGAATTCCATTGAAAATAATTCTTTCATGTTGCAGGTGAAAGTGATTCGATCCCGATTTAAAAGGTTCAATTCAGATTTTCAATGAAAGTCGAGAATCAGAGCGCAATTTGACCTAGATCGTTACAGAGTTCACATCTAGTAATTGGTAAGTGACGCGGTTTGGCTCTGGAACTGTGTCGATGATATGAGTGACATGTCATAGAGATGATTGAAAGTAAACTTTGAATTCCCTCCTTTCGATTTGGATCGAATCTACCGCGCTCTTGATTTAATTAAAAGGATGTTATAATCTTAACTACGAAGTTTAGAAGAATTAAAAATAAAATTAATCTTAATAGAGCTGACAGTAGGTATATACATATATTACACGTAAAGTGGCATTACTTGACTCATAACCGGAAAGATGTTTACAAGATAAGAGATCTCTAAACATCTGCTCTCGAGGCTTTATGTAGAATTGAATTATGTACTTTTGAAAGGCATGAGATACTGTTTTAGTAGTAATTGGAAAATTACGTAAGCGACCACTTACATGAGTCTTTGTACATTTTGTAGTACTTTCACTTTCATGAAGCCATAAGAGAGAAAAATGAATAACAATAAGTAAAAGCAATTTGCAAAGAGCATTGCACTTCACGTAATAATACACGTGATTGTACAAAAACTAGACCGTGATCTTGAGTTGATTTGCTCATCTTATCTTATATTCTCTATCTATATAAATAAAAATCAATTCCGTGCGTTAGTCTAGCAATATCTCGGAAAGGTTCAACCAAATTGATCTAATAATTTGGATGTCATGGAATTCGAACGACGCAACGCACGAGCAACAAGTTCAAACTTCAAATCAAAACAAACTCACGAAAGCGTGATAAATTATGGTTTACGAAATTCGGTCTACATAATAAAATTTAAATTTAATCATAATTATAAAATAAAATATTATAAAAATTATTAATTATAATTTAATTTAAGCCTTTTTTAAATTGGAAATTATTGTCTTGCTGACTTCACTATGATAAAGTAAGTAGATTTAAACAGTTTACGTAATAATTATTACTTTTGTTCTGAAACATTAACTTCTTATTTTTAAAACCTTTATAATGGTTAACTGTATAATTTAGCAATAAGAAGAAAATAAACAAACAATAAAGCTTTTATTTATTTAATTCTATTTATTAATTTCCTAGTTTTTATCGTATTAATGTAACTACAACATTACACTAATCCGATTTTGTTAGACGTGATTGTCCAATAAAGACCTGGAAAGCTTAGAAATAGTTCGTTCGAAGGTAGAAAAAGTTAGAAAATTTATTGCCTCCTTCCAAATAGACTGAGAGTTATGGCTCACAGTTGCAGGTCCCGAAGTTTTTCTAGTATTTTACTTAGGACGCAAATAAAGCTTCTCTCGAGGGAATAACCTTTTACAGTACAAACACGTAGATACGTAGTTTTTCCATACGATAGCAATAGCAGTAGGTATGTGAATATTTAAGGGAAACGAGAACTTTCTGGAAATTTATCGACATACGCAATATCGAAATAGGTTAGGCCGTTGGATCATTGTTATATAGTTTTTCAAAGATATTTCTTAGATAAGTACCTATATAATTATCATCCGTGTATTTTCTTAAATTAATAAGAATAATTTAATAAATTCCATTCCATAATTATTATCAATGTATGTTCTATTTCCATTTCAAATACTAAATATATTTCTTTCTGGGTTTTTCTGAGTAGAAGTTCTCAGTATTAGCCCGGAGTTAGGAAGTTGGCGGCACGTTGGCGATGTACCACCCCCGTGCCTCGGAGAGCACGTTAAACCGTCAGTCCCGGTTATTATCACTAACATGATAATAGTCGTTAAAGCCCGCCAACCCATATTAGAGCAGCTTGGTGGGTCTAAGCTCTAATTTCCGTTCCGGACGTTAATGGGCTGTAGTGGTCATAAACATAGTTCTATAGCGATTTATAATAATTGTCGCTTTGTATAACTTTTCAAATGACGTGTGCTATTTGCCCATCTTTATATTATTCTAAAGTAATTAGTGCAGTGTCAAATTTGTGATCATCATCATCTTTTTGATTTGATTGACTTCTTTCTGATGACTTGAGAAGAAGTACCACACTAAAATTTTACATCTTGAAAATCAAACAAACGCCTCGTATTAACTGTTCCCCGTTATGAACGTTGAATTTTATTTTAGCCGTTAAATTAATAAGGTTGAGTGTTAATTTAATTACAATTAATAAAAGTAACGCGTTCACTGTTTCATGAGGTAGAATTGTCACATACGTAACGTGATATCAGTAGCAACAATTTTGTGTTTTATTTTTCATAATGTGAAATTAATTTCCATAAAAATATTAAATAATATAAATACTTGATGATAAAACTGATCCTGATAATAAGGTAGTTTACAGGTAATATTGCAGATTTTCTAAAAAGCACTTAAGGAAGTATCAAATTAATCCCATCAATAATAATCTAAAAAAGGTTGGAAATGGTATTGCGGTTAAAATGAGTCTGTGAATGACCGGAATAACAATGACAATAACATAAAAATAAATGACCCAAGAAAATAAGGGAACTTTAGGCCTGATAGCTTTAAGCACTTACAGTTCTTAAATTTTTACATCTCTATATTAGTAGGTAGGTTCTTTTTTTTTAATCCACTACAAGCTAGACCTTGACTGCGATCTCACCTGATGGTAAGTGATGATACAGTCTAAGATGGGAGCGGGCTAACCTGTTAGGGGCATGGCAGTTATATTAAACCCATACCCCTTCAGTTTCTACACGGCATCGTACCGGAACGCTAAATCGCTTAACGGCGCGTCTTTGCCGGTAGGGAGTCAATATTTACATAGTCAATTTGCAACGCTCTTGCAATTTTACGTTTGACTATCGTTGTTTTTTTTAATTTGTTATAAGCATTAATGTAGAATTTTAGTGAATGGTTATAAGTCATTAAACTATTTTCTAAAAGAAATATATTTGTTCAGGATCTACAGGTTCAACCGTTATTTAATCGTGTTTATCTTATTCTGATTCGAATTTTGATGCAATCCATCATTTTTTTAAAGAGTTTACGATATCTTTGTGTCCTAAACCATTTGCATAATTATGAGATTTTTTTTATTGAATTGCTGAAATCTTTGGAGAAGTAGACGCTTACGGGAATTAAGGCCATGTAAAGTTGGCAATCATCCCAGACAAAATGGCGCTTAAAAAACATGCATCCGGTAATGACACTGGTGCCGTCTAAATGCTGATGTTTTGTATGATTTACTCTATGTAATTGATAAATATAAAAAGTATGAACGTAGATTACAATTCAAAAACATGATTGGCCTGTATTCACGAAAGTTGATCGCTCGCAGAATTGTCGTTAAACTACTTTATTGCAGAAAAACTCTATCAAACTCTTCTGCAATTATTAAAAGCCTCTACAGAGTAACTACAATGCACAGGTCTTGTTATCAGTTAACTGTAATGTGATATAAAATAAAGCCAGTACTTTTAATAAAGGTATTTGAATGAATTGAAAGGTACTAAAATTCTACATCAATGGAATTGAATGATTAAAATCGTTTTGGACTAGTCGATAATCTCTACGAGTAGGTAAAATGTACAGTTTTGTCAAACGTAACACAAATACAATTAGGTATGTTGCTATCATTGCAATTCACATTTGAATAAGTAGGGGTAGGCATGCGCATACTTTTAACATTACATAACCTAATTTTACAAATTGAACAACTTTATAGATTTTTACTTAACAAATTGCTTTTTAATCTGCACAATATTGGTACCTGAAGTACCAATATTAATCTAAATTGTATTCGAATTATATTTTGATTGATTCCGCCTTATTGAAATCCCTTCAAATTGATAGGCTGTTTTCAGTTGGGTAAGTAATTAAACTGAGCCACTGTCTAACTCTAAAGAGTCATTACTCACTACCATTTAATTTAGGTCTTTAACTTAGTCGGTCTGTTATAACTCATACCCCTTGAATTATTCACGAATTGAAGAGAGAATCGCAACAGGATTTACGTATTACAGAAGCCTTTTTTTTGATTTGGTCACATCGACTTTAACCAACCGCAATGCAGAAATTGGAGTAGTGAGTAATGATAAAATGAAGCAAATATCATTTATGGGGATACCATGGTAACTGTGGAAACTAAAGCCAGGTTCAGCGCTGAGACCGAGTATGGTTTAATCACTGAACAGTTAATATTTATCGGGTTTAATGAACTGTCATCCCCTGATGTGCTACTGGAAAACAATCCAATATAATATTACTGAAAGAATAACATGAAGTGAGAATCGAATCAATCATTAACTGACAACATCGAATAACAATGCAAAAGTTGCGAGGAAGCTGATTGGACACACATCTCGTAACAAACTAGTGCCTCGTAAATTATTGAAGTTAACTTGTAAAATAACGAGCTAAAATTAGGTTCCTCATAAATCGTTTAGGCTATGGCTATAAATTCATATAGTAATAACTGCTTGTGTAAATGCATTACGAAGTTCTGAAGTTAACGCAACAATGCAATGTTTATTGAATGGGTCAGAATTCAGATATAAAATTTACAACTGACGTGCATCAATATTAATGAAACGGTGCCTCGTTTCACAACTTGTAAAATAGTGCCATCAGAAAATTTACATATGCTGGACTCTGTAAGTAGTCTATCAAGTATCTTCAGGGGCTAGAAAATATATTTTCCGAACCGGTGGTAGAGTCTTGACGTATCATAAGTGACATAAATCATTTATCATATAAAGCCTTGACCGCACTCATAAGAATGAGTTGACCAGTCTATAGCAGCAGAAACTCCAAAATCAGATGAGGTGAAGATTGTGGCGAGAAGCACGTGCAAGACGCAAGTCAAAGGCAGAGGACCGGTGACGCTCTCTCGATAGAGGCTTGCATCAAATACATGCAGATTCATGGAAAGATGGATTAAAGCGAAGAAGCAGTAGTTTTTAAACCTTAGTAAAATGTCCCAGTAACAGACAAAGGTCTCAAAACCCATATTTTTATTCTGCTAGTTTTTAGGTCGGAAGATTTTTTCAGTATACAATGCAAACCATCAAATCATTATAAAAATATAAAAGGTCGGAGCATTAAATCCTTTTTGGTGTCGAGTTACAAACGGTCAAAATACAGCCTACAATACAAACCAAAACAAGAGAGAGGGCTATCGCGAAATTGCCGCTGGTTTTAATGTAATCACAGGGCCATTGTTTATTATAACAGAGGGGAGTCGTCTGTCGAGGCATGTCGAGGTTCGACGTAGCACGACAAAGTTTGTTTTGTATACTTACTTAGCTGTACAATTATAAGTACTAATTTTATTTAGATTTAGTGAAATGGCTGTTTACAATGGGAAGAAGTTTTAATTTGTGAATTAATACATGATCATAAAATAGCAGCTTTGCCCTATCATATAACATGTTGCGTAGACATTGATCACGTAGCTTCGACAAACCAAGTAAATCATCTACCTTTATAAATAAAAATCAACTCCAAATGTACCTCTGTAAGAGCATCACTTCAGAACGGGTGGGCCGATTCTTATGGATTTTTTTGTGTGTGTTTGAGTGGGTCCTGGGATGTTTATTATTCACAATTGGACCCAGTATGTGGCGCTGCAATCGGGTTATAATAGATTAGATAGATTCAGGGCAGGGCCAACGTCTGCCGGGCCTACTAGTTTCTAATATATTTAATGAAACCTTATAAAATAAACTTGTTGAGGAATATCTCTGAAGTTATGAATCTATCAAGAACTGTAGGTTCGTTTCATCTACTACACAAGTTTCCATATTTATTTTGCGTGTTTTATAAATAAAAAACTAAGTTTCATCTGTGATAGTGGTTCTACTTCTTATAACATAATGCGATGAATATTTTCTATAGTAAAAATAGTGTAACTTCCAATTCAACATATTATACTTAAAGGTATACGTATACCTATACAAGTATTTCCATAAGCGTGACTAACGCAATGTTTTGTATAATTTTTAGTGAGCCGGCAACAATTCTATTTTCAGCCCTTGCAGTCCCCCACACGTTAACGGGCTTTATTTCTACATTCCCTTTTTACAACTACATGCACAGCATCACAGTTGTTATAAACATACTTAAACAGCGGTCGTCCTTAATTCGTACGTATACAAACATCTATTGTTTTAAACTAGAGAGCTGTTGAAAGCATTTTACGCTCCAATTAGGCAAACCTCTCGTATGTTGGAAAAAACTTTAGCATTTTCATTGCGGGTTACATAAACTCTACTTTCGCTTGTACATGAAACTAGACAGGTTTTTAAAGTGATTATTTATTGTTCTATGCGTTATTAATGAACTCGAAATGGTTTTGACAACAAAAAATATTTGGTTTAACTTAATTAATGGATGGGTAGGGTACGTAGTAAAACAGATTGAAAAGAGCTTATGTAAATTATAAAGGCAAAGATTTCAGAGAATTTTCGTAATCTGTAACAAGCCGGAGTTTTGACGGCTTAATCATTAAGGATAAATCGATGGCAGCAAAGTAGATACGGACATCTACATTTTTGCAAAAATGTTTTTTTTACAAAAATGAGCTCATATTGACCCTATCTACAAGTTTGCATTAAAATTATTTTAAAATTCAAAATAATGAAGAAAATCTGGCACGTAAATGAAGTCATCTACACTCGATTTAAAAAAAACATCGCAGTAGAAACGGACATTTGAATTTGTCCGCCTTTACTTCGGAGCATCGACAAATGATTTGAAACGTAGACAAAGTCATCCGTCACTTGATTAAAATTTAGTGATTGACTAATATACATTTCATAGTTTTCTTTAAGAAAGACCTTTTGTGAATAAATAAAACATAGTAATATAAAGCATTTTTATTTAAAAATACCTATATAATATATTGCGTGGTTCGGAACCTTAATAAATTAGTTTAATGATAGAGTTTAGTGGTAGATAACTCATTTAATAATGTGCAAAGTGTGTTAAATGCAAAGTAGCTAAATAAAGACATCTACAAAATTTGGCAAAAAAAAATAGGGATTATTGTTTGTATGATGCTTAGATTTTCTTTAAATATCCTTAAAAGTATGACTGGAGAGTATTATCTTAATTTATTAGATATTTTAGATGGAAAGGCGCTTTATCACAACGCATAAACGGATATCAGGCAGACGTCTTCTTCTGCGTCGAAGTTTTTTCAGAGTAAATAAAGACATCTACATTATTTCATTAAAACACCGATATATCCATTCAACCTGTCATACAACCAATAAAGAAGATTATTTTAATGCGTCATAGAAAATTTCATGCTAATCGGTCCATAACTCTCAAAATGGCTACTAATTTTTACTAAATGCGCTCTCCTGTAAAATTGCGATTTTGTAGATGTCTTCTTCTACTTTGCTGCCATCGAAATAATACTGGAAGTTTTCCGTCTACTGGGTCTCGCATTCAAATTTTTACATCCTGTCCGAAACAAAAATCGTTACAGCACACATGCCAAAATATATGTCAAAACTAGCTAATGCCCGCGACATCGTACGCGAGGATCGAGATTTTGTGGTTCCCGCGGGAACTCTTTAATTTTCCGGGATAAAAAGTAGCCTATGTGTTATTCCAGACTATAATCTATCTCTGTGCCAAATTTCATCCAGATCTGTTCAGCCGTTGGGGCGTGATTGAGTAACAAACATCCATCCATACATCCATACATCCATACCGACATCCATACATCCAAACTTTCGCATTTATAATATTAGTAAGAAGTAAGAAGTAAGATAAGATGACTTACTTTAAAGTAGCCCTTGACTGCCCTTGATCTCACCTAGTAGTAAGTGATGATGCACTCTAAGATGGTAGTGGACCAGACTGTTAAACGTTGCACATTGCTGATTCAATTAACGAAGATTGAAGACATCTCCTTAGGAGGAAAGCGTTATGAGTTGTTTTTTAATACCTTTTTTATATAACTAACCTGTTTTAAATTAATGGAAAAACATCATTTTTTGAGATCCTAAGCGGATTAGGCTGAATCATAAGTATTAAAAAATAATAGCACATCTTCGAAGATATTTTTTTTAACTACAGTATCCAATTTGCCAATTAGCAATTCATAAATATCTAAAAATAATCTTTTTTCTATACTATTATAAATGCGAAAGTTTGGATAGATGGATGGATTGATGTTTGTTACTCAACCACGTCCGAGCGGCTGAACGGATCTGGATGAAATTTGGCACAGAGATAGATTATAGTCTGGAAAAACACATAGGCTTTTTATCCCGGAAAATTAAAGCGTTCCCGCGGGAACTATAATACCTCAATAGATGCGGGCGAAGTCACGGGCATTAGCTAGTATTATATAAACTATAACAAATATTTTAGTTTGTTTCAATAACATTTCATTAATTACATTAACCTTTACCATCTTTAGATAATCAAACATCTAATTTTCTTGGCTCGGCTATCTTTTTTAAGATCGCCGCGTCATGCAAGCTTCAACAAATACAAATAGTTTTATAAGTTCATTGTCATCATTAACCGCACCCACATCCTTTATTCTTAATAGGTTTACGATGTTTGAACAGCTAAGAAGTTTGGGAGTATTCCATGCATTCATTAATTTACGTACTTTTATACCTCATAAATTACGGTTCAGTGTTTCTTTCTACTGACAGAGTTTTTATTATAACCTGTATTTTTAAATATCGAATTTACACTTCGAGTCCGCCCATTGAACTTGGATGTATAGTCTGTGTTTGCTCTTACAGTTTTCTTTACTTTCAGTTTAATAATGTAATTTTAGATGTCTGCACATCGTGAGAGTTTATTTTACGCGAATATTATACAAGTTTGTTTTACATAAAGTTTTATTTTACATTCTAGTTTTTGTTATCGGATTCGCTCGCAGACTTGATTGATGTTGGTTTTTTTTATTAAAGCAATGAAGATAATATTAGTCTGACGATAACATGCTCTCGAGGAAACTTTTGTCTGGACAAGTCTTGGTTTGGTTTGGGGTCAATGGATGTAACAAACCTTTGCCATTTTAAAAACTTTTAATGATGTAGGTACTTATTACTAATTAATGTTGATGTAAAGTAGTTCTTAAACAAGATTAGGTAGATAATTATTGCAAAAGGTCGTATACAAATTATTTCCTTAAAACGTTTTCCTAGTACACTGTCCAAAATAACGGATGTTAATGTCTAATGAGGACGCCAACGCTGAGCGAAGAAGGAACGCTCAAGTTTTATAAGTTATAAATAATGCAAACAGAATATGTAGAATAGACTTACTATATTATGCATTGATGTAGAATTTTTTTAGTACCATTATGGGATCATCCATAAAGTACGTCACACGTTAAGGGGGAGGGACGGGGTCGACGAAGTGTGACATTGTGTGATAAAGGGTAGGTGGGATCCTAAGTTTTGTGACGTCACATTTCAAAATTTTATACATCTAAGAGTTAAAGTGCCAAATTTGAACTATTAACGAAAAACTTTAAAACATTTTCAACTCTATCTGTATCTGTGATGTTTAAATTGTTTTGTTGGTGAGTTTTCTTGATGTAAAATTGGAAGATATGTGACGTCACATTAGGGACGGGGGGTCTCACAAATGTGACCCACTGTGACAAGGACGGGGGACTTTATGGATGACCCTTAATTGCTGCCATCTTGCAAGCACATAATTAAACTGTCGTGATCTAGGTCACATATCGAAAGCTTAGCTATGTTTTCCAAAGTTAACAACAGTCAACAAGTTGTTGATTGAAATCTATACTCTAATATTATAAATGCGAAAGGTTTGGATGGATGTATGGATGGATGGATGGATGTTTGTTAGTCAATCACGCCAGAATGGTTGAATGGATTTGGATGAAATTTGGCACAGAGATAGGTTATAAGTACTTAGTCTGAAATAAAATAAGTACTTAGTCTACTTTTTTTTTAAAGTAGACTTAAATTTAGAAAAAAAAACCGTATTCCACGCGGACGAAGTCACTGGCGTCAGCTAATAAATAGATATCTTTATTCGTTACTCGAATAGCTATAACCTTTTGAAAAGAAAGTTCTGTGCTATTATGTTTTGTCATAAAAGCAATAACTAGAGTGGTCAGTAAACAGTGCGTAACTACTAACCCGTCCCTGTACTGGGTACATAAATATTATTTCCCATCATGAAGCAGGTCAGGCGTGATTGATGGGGCGATATGGTGATTTTCTTTGTACATTAGCCAGTGGACTCTAAACAGCTTATCGCTTCCTTACTCAGCAAGGCGCTTTGTGTAACACCATCGTTAAATGTTCTACATAAAATGTACCTAGAGAGTAGTGTTTCTCGGTTTGTAGGTACTAAGGACTAAAACAGCAACCGAAATAAGGGGTTTAAACACCGTTTTTTGAAAAAGGTTATAAAACAGAAACACTTTTATCGGAAACAGAAACGATACTGTAACCCAATCAATCTGTAATCGTTTATTTCTGATAATAAGTGTTTTTATCTATAACCCTAATAGGTACATGCCCTAACAAACTGCACGGTGTGACAACGCGTTCTTCTCACTTCATTGGACTTTACACACACTGACGTCTGACACAAGATGGCCATGTTTTTCTTAAAACAATTGCAACCATCGCTGCTTTCACCTTAGGTTTAAATTTGACTACGCGTCAACAGTAAATTTGCCAGCGTTTCTATTTCGGTAACACTTTAAAACACTTTCATTTCTGGTACAAATTCGTTTCTGTTACATAAATATAAGTGTTTCGGGTTAACAGAATTAAAAACACATTCAAAAAGGTTACAGCTTCGATTCTGTTACACTTTAAGTCTGTTACACTTTAATTCTGTAACACTTATATTTCTGTAACCTTTATGAATCTGTTTTTCAGTCCCTGACAGGTACGTATGCGCTTCCTTAGCTAATTTGACAAAACAATCATTATAACTAAGGGCCAGACATACAGAGTGGAGTAGGTACAGCTGAGTCGTTTGGATCACAACTTATCTTCGGCTTTATTTCTATTTATTAATTTAAGACATACCTACGAGAAATGATTGAAAATTGAAATATAACACGAAGGAAACTTAAGGCGAGTCACCTGCAAGATTTTAGGAGGTGAGGTGTGCGGTGCCGCCCGCGCGTCTCGCGGTACATTTCTCGTAGAGACTGGCGGGGAAGCGGGCAGCGCGGTATATTCTGAAACCGCTTGGCAACGTTCAAGTTCTGGGATTAATTTGAATTAAATAGATATAGGACTTCAGTTTGAAATAAATTTTAGCAGGTTCTCATTAATACTTCAAGAGGAATTTATCCATATAAAAATGATGAGCAAAGTCGAAAATTTTATTAATAAAAAATTCGTTTTAAACTTTTAATTTAGCCTGTTTCAAGATTTTTTTTGATCGAGTAAAGTACATCCTATCGTGTAACAAATTAGCACATTCTTTAGACAATATCTTTAAGTGTATCGGATATTTTTTGTAAGACCGTTATTTAATAGTAAATACCGAAAAAATTTGATCTAGCAAACCAGTTTTCACCGCTGAGCTGAGGTGACTCGCCTTAAAATATGAGCGGCGTGCTTCTGCTTTTAGGCTATAAGCATAATTTGATTATTCATTTATTTAAAAAAGCGGCACGTCTAGTATCCGCTCCACTCTGCTGAGCTTGAACACAAATGTAGCGAAAAAAAAAACACACAGTATTTTTGTACAGCTTTCCTTGTTCGCGAAAATTTAGTGCTCTATATTATATTTTTGCACTAGATTCCTATCTATACTTACTTACCATAATTGTAAATAGATACTGCTGTGTATATATCACCGTAAAATTGTAAAAACCATTAGATTGTAATCTAACGCTTTTTAGCTCGATAGATTGTAAAATGTCGAAAGATTGTGAACCGTTCAATGTTCTGAGTGTCAATTTTTGAAATATTCATTGGATTTACGTTTTTTTTTGTCTCTTTCTTGTAGGTTAGGTTAGGGTTCGACAAAAATGATCAGGTAGTGCTTGCACTTAGGTTTTATCGGGTAAATATACCTAACAGATTACAATCTACCGAAAAATAATGCGTTAAATTGTAATCTTTCCACAGTTTACAATCTCGCTAGTTAGATTATAATCTAACGGTTTTTACAATTTTACAGTGACATAATTATACATATAAACTATGGCCAGTCTAAAACTCTAGCCTCTAGGCAGTAAAATGCATGGAAATGTTTAAATCTACAGCTGAGAACTTAATAGCGATATTTTTACTGTTAACACTTGCGACTGAAATTTAGCGTCATACGGGTCAAAGAAGTTGCTAACTCTTTTTTTACCGCAAAGCCGTAAAATGGGTCAATCCATAGAAAATGTTGAGCGAGAGCTCAGCCGGCGTTACACTACATACCTAAGTAATATGTTTGAGTATGAGTCACACCTCATATGCTAAGTCTGCACGCGCAACTATGCTAGACGGCACTGTAGAAACCAACTACTTATATGACACTTGCTTGTTCAATGTTTTTGAATTTATTCAAGCTAATGCAAACTTTATCAATGCATATTCTCTGGTGTCGGTAATGGTATATTATCTGGTTTCGTAGCACGTAAACCCGTCGTCGGTCCTGACTCCTGATCCTAATCTCTCTCTGGTTGCGTTGGATTTCAAATCGGACTATAAAAGAGAATAGCGGGTGCACCTTTCCGCACACACTTATTTCCGACGTAGACGGCTAATTTCAGTAGTTTAGCGTACGTGGCCAAAATTTGTGTAGGAGGACATATTATACTCTTGGTGTAGCTACATTTTAGCTAGTATTATTGAGATTTTCACCACAAAAATTTCTAGTGCAAAAATATGCAAAAAATGTAAGATGTTTTAAGGCGATCTCTATTCGTATTAAATTCAGCAAACGTGATTTTCGGCTTATTTTAGTAGCAGTCTACGGTTTGAATAATGTTAAATCATTGATTCATTGTAGTATGATGTAAATTATATAATTACTCATAGTATATCCTACAATAGCTTTTGAAGAAGAATCTCTCGCTACAGGGGTTCGGTTCCCAAGGTGTAATTGGGCGTTTGATGTGCGGAGGCTTATTTATGTAGCAGTCTACGTTTTAAATAATGTTGAATAATTGATTCATTATAGTATAATGTAAATTGTAAAAGTACTCATAGTATATCCTACAATAGTCGAAATTCCGCGAGCTTGTACGAAGCGATTTGCTTCCTCGTTTCTAATTCGAACCGCTAGGATATGGAATGCCGTTCCGGCTTCCGTTTTCCCCTCCTCTTTTAATATAGGTACCCTCAAATCAAGAGTGAATAGGCATCTTCTAGGCAAGCGCGCTCCACCTTAGGCTGCATCACTTCTTGCATGCAAGTCTGATTGCAGTCAAGCACCTTATATATTTAAAAAAAAAAAAAAGCTTTTGAAGAAGAATATCTCGCTACAGGGGTTCGGTTCCCAAGGTGCAATTGAGCGTATGATGTGGCCTGGCCGGCTGTAAATCGCGTCTGCAACAGACTGCAGGGTTACGTGAGCTATGCACCAGTGAAGTGGAAATGACTTTACTCGCCCGCGTAGCCTTAGTTATAAGACACCGTAACTGATTATCACCATCATCCATACTTCTATACTAATATTATAAATGCGAAAGTTTGGATGGATGGATGGATGTATGGACGTTTGTTACTCAATCACACCAGAACGGCAGAACGGATCTGGATGAAATTTGGCACAAAGATAGATTATAGTCTGGAATCATAGGATACATATTTTTATCCCGGAAAATCAAAGAGTTCCCGCGGGAACCAAGAAACCTAAATCCAAGCGGACGAAGTCGCGGGCATCAGCTAGTATGTTTTAAGTACCTGGACTTCAATAAGTGTACCTACAGTGTTGACGTCAATAAGTTGAATAAATATACTTTTGACTTTTTTGACTTATAAATACACGTCTTGCTAAACCGCCACACTATCGTTTGGGATGGACACATATTATAGATAGTACCTTAATTATCTTAGCTTGGAAAATCAAAGATCGTGTGAGTCGTTCCCCGAAAAACAAATAAACTATAGGTAAAGCAGAAATTAGTAAAGATGATTTTAAGAGGGTTACCAAATAACATAGATTACTTTAGTACTAAAACTAAAATAAACAAATATTACACATTAATATATCCACAACTACAGCCCATTAACGTCCCACTGCTGGGCACAGGCCTCCACTCTCATAGGAGAGAGGGAATTAGAGCTTAGACCCACCATGCTGCTCCAATGCAGGTTGTCGAGCATTAACGACTATTATCATGTTAGTTATAATAACCGACGGCTTAACGTGCTCTCCGAGGCACGGGAGTGAAACACCACCAACTCCCGGGCTTGTACTGAGAATTTCTAGTCAGAAAAACCCAATACTTAATTATGGCCCGACCCGGGACCGAACCCATGACCTCGTCGGCCGTAGTCGAACGTGGTGACCAACGAGGCAGTTTAACTATATACTAAAAAAAATCTAAATATTAAGCTAACTATAAATAAATACTAACAAAAATTTTTAAAAACCCTAATTGGTATTAAATAGTATTTTGTTCGAAATTGAAATTTAACTATGTACTTACTGAACTACATATTTACTTTAGTGGTTTGCAAGTTTTAAGATAAAAATGTGTAATTGAAAGAGATTTATCTACCAGCCACCTACATTATACAGATTGCATTTAGATTGGATTACTAAGCAAATAAAACAGATTCATACTGAAGAAGTAGGTAGGTACTTATTTCAGCAAATAATTCTCGCGAAAAATTGTAATAAGCATGGTTCATGTACCTACATTTTATGGCTTTAATACAGCATACAAATGCGGTAAAATCTGTTTTATTTGAAACCTAATAATGGTGATCATATAGTATATAAACAATGAATCGTAACGTGTGTGGCAATTAGCAGCTGTGCAGTGTTGCAAAATACATAGATAACTCATGTTTGGTGTTACACCGGCTGTGTTTAATACGCGAGCGTGTGGTCACGTTTGTAAAGAAATAACATACGGTTCGGGAGCCATAATATTCAGGTTTAGGTAATTACGGTTATTTAAGAGCACGTACCTAAGGACTGAAACAGTAACCGAAATAAGGGGTTTAAACACCTTGTTTTTGTTATAAAACAAAAACATTTACAACGGAAGCAGAAACGATACTGTAACCCAATCAATCTGTAACCGTTTATTTCTGTTAATAAGTGTTTTTATCTGTAACCCTAATAGGTACATGCCCTAACAAACTGCACGGTGTGACAACGCTTTCTTCTCACTTCATTGGACTTTACACACACTGACACAACATGGCCATGTTTTTCTTAAAACAATTGCAAACATCGGTGCTTTCTCCTTAGGTTCAAATTTTAATACGCGTCAGCAGTAAATTTGGCAACGTCGCTATTTCGGTTACACTTTAAAACACTTTCATTTCTGGTACAGATTCATTTCTGTTACAGAAATATAAGTGCTTCGGGTTAACAGAATTAAAAACATATTCAAAAGGGCAAATTATAGCGTCGATTCTGTAACACTTATATTTCTGTAACCTTTATGAATCTGTTTTTCAGTCCCTGCTCACGTACCTATATTGTTTCCCATGCTGTAAATTAGGTTCTTGTATAACTTTAATATCATACACTAAGCTCAAATGCAGATATTATAATAAGTATGTTAGATTTGACACGTCTACATAATATTCGAATATTTAAGAAAATTTGAATTGGTCCAAGGACAGCAAAAGTGTTCCTACGTAAATAAATGTATAAGCACGAGCAATATGCTCGAAAAGCAAGCTTTTCAATGTACTAGCTGATACCTCCCGTCGATGTCCTAGTGGATTAAGGTTCTTAAAAACCCGAAGTTTACTTTTTTCTGGGATATTTTGGGTGTCTCAAAACGCGCATACCATAAAGAAAAGGAAAGGAAAGCTTCCGAGTATATTTAACTTTATAATTTAAAATCAATGAAATACCTATTCCTACGATTATTCATCATAAAAACTGATATTTTGCACAAATTCAAGTAAACCCTATTCACAACACAACATGATGTTGAATGATGTTTACCGTAAGGTACTGAGAAATGAAATGGCTAACATGTAACAAGCTTGTTTGCAAGTAGTTTGCCATAACAGGACAAGATATTTTATGCAAGTTGCGCAGAAAATGTGGGAAAAAGTCAACGACGATTCGAATAGTTAGGTACACAGTTGCAGCAAGAACCAAACCGTAAGTACAGCGATCGTTTAAATGAAAAACAGTACTTTTTCAAGAAGTAATTTAACTTTAAAATGAAGTTGTTTTTGTGGTAATATATCTATTATTATTGAGTTTGTTCCATTTCAAAGTAGAAGTAAAAATTGATAAACTTTAAACTTCAACTTAAAGAAAAAATGGTAAAAACCCGAGGAATAATAAAACTTTTCTATAACGAATATTCAAAAATGCTCTAGTAGAATGGTGAGGCGAAAAAACCTCTCGTGGGGTACTAGAGGGAAATTTAGCATCACGTTGCCAAAGCCTTGCGGAGTACGCGGTTGTTTTAAGCCTGAATATGCAGCACTTTGCAATTTTACCTAGCATTTTTTGTAACTACACTTTTTATAGATGGCGACTAATATTAGATAGTTTTGGTAAATCTTTGATGAATAATGCGGCATACTTTTATAAGGGTTAAATATGATGATGAAAGAGAGGAGGATCCCTTGGATACTGACTACCAAGCATTCGCCACCTTACTAAAACCTGAAGAGCTAAGCGTGAATTTCGGTAAAAAAAATAAACTAAAAATTTTGAAATTAAAAAAAATTAATATCTCGAAAACTATTAGAAAATCAACGAGTTTGGCTTGGAAGGGGGGTAGACCCCCTCCCCCTACCCCGCATCACATAATATAATAACTACAACCTTTTATTTCCAAGGAATTCCATGCAAATTCCTATTTGACACCTAACCCCTAAAGACACCGAAACTTATCCAAATCAAAGATATGAGGAAAAGAAAAATAGGTAACCCAAATATTCAAGACACTCAAGATATTTTAGTAGACAGCCTTTCTCATTCCATAAGTAGGTATAAGAATCTTAAAACTAAAGATAGCAGTCGGAAATGAGCAGATTGTTTAAAAAAAAAGCAGGAAGTTTAAGCAAGAAAAGATAAATAGCTTTAATAATAGCCGAGTAAGATGAAAAATAAAAGTATTAAAATGAGCCGCTAGACTTAACGGCGACGCGGCCGATACATTGCCCGGTTCTTGAACTTGGGACTGAATTACTAAAAGTATTTATACCATAGCGTGTGCAAACGAACTAAAACATAATATCTGCACAAGCGGATTGAATGAGTAAGCTTAAGTGATCGACTTCAACCGGTATTTTGTGACTAAAAGTTCTTAGTAGAACATAAAACTCTCGACGAAACGAAATTATCTTACTTCTGAAAACTGAATATGTACTCGATTTATGATAGTAAATTTTCTTATTATTATGTTCATTTAGATTTTATAGCCCATAAAAATCGAGTGCATATATAAGTTAAGAATTTATATGCTCGATTTATTTATTGCATTATTTTATGGCTTAACATTTTCGTGGGGTTTTCAAAATAACGTCCGCGGAACAGTATATTTTTAAATTATTTAAGTAATTTTATTTAAAAAAAAATACCTACTAAATTATTTTAAAAAGCAAATTCCAACAAAACCAATCCTAAATATTAAAATTAAATATTCCGTCGTAAAAGATTTTTTATAAGTTTTAGTTATTAGGTGATAATATTATTATATTAGGTGAAAATTTTAGATATACTTAGCGCAATTTCACTCTTAATATAGGCGTAGAATGGCCGGTAGAGTACGTTTGTTCATAGATACCAAAAGTAAACACATAACATCAATGCAAATATACCAATAAGATGTTTCAACAATAGAGCCCTCTGACGACATTAGAGTTGGAAACAAATGATGGTGAAACACACAGAGCGTAAGTTTACCTACCTATTGCTCTATTTTGTTGGTTACGTAAACAAAAGCGTCCACTATCCATAATGCATTACATATTATTACACAATATTATTAATAGCAAGAGGAATTAAAGACAAAATAATATTTATGTAACAAAAACTTATCTTAAAAGCATTTTAAAGCAGGTGTTTTAAGTGTAATGCAGTTTTGATAATGGTTTTGATTAATCATTCACGGACTAAGCAATACGTGCTTAGTTCAAGCATTAGAACGACATAAAATACGCGTATATACCTACCACAGAGTAATACCTACTAATAGGCATGATGAGTTTCGTAATCTGCGACGTCCGTGTTTAGGTGTGTTTTCTCGATTATTTGATCCCAGATACCTATATTTTTTAGCGGTCGTCATTAAAGTAGGTATACTTGTAACAATAGTTATCCATGTATTTTTTAGTTACGATAGTAACATATTCAACTAAACCTTAGCCTAACCTAACTTTTGCGACCCTGTAGGATTGCAATAAGATAAAATGTTATTAGTTAAGACTAGGTTAGATCAATATAAACTGTAATGTTTGGTTGCCAAATAAATGAAATAAAATAAATAATAAAAATTAAAATCTAAATAACTAAAAATATAAATATCATTAAAGTCTAAAGAAATTAATATGTATACTGATATCAAAAAAGCAGGTAATTGAATCGCTTTTTGCACCTTAATTGGTATTATTCCCCTTTCCCCGGACCCTCCGTACGGAGCAGACGTGCCCAAATAGACTGCGTTAATTTTTCTAAAATAATATTTAAATAATTTTAAACTCAAAAAATCGTAAGTGAATGTACCAGGAGCTCATAGCACACTGGAGGAGCCTGCACTACGATACCATCGGACATCGCGCGTCTTCGCTGAGGTCAGTACAGACAGCACACATACAAGCGCCGGCTACACAACTGATACACTTAGCACCGCCCCTTCGAGTACGCGCATACGATCCGCAGACCATCGCTTTCTGGCTCACTAATTAACTGATTAACTACTGAATGCGCATGATCACCGAACTTACTGTGTACGACTCATACGTCACGCAGCAATAGACTTCAGGTGTGATAAGCAATTTGCAACCTTATCTCGCTCGCTGCATTCGCTTACTAATAAGCAAAGATGCCACTTAAACGAACACCTCCGATTAGCGCAAGCGCGTCGTGTTTGCCGTTGCAGATTGACTCGGACTCAAAGTCGAGTGACAAAGGAAAATCACCGTTATGTAGCGTCAAAAAACGGTCGCAAATATCTCGTAAGCACAAACGGATGCGTGAGGGATCGTTCCAGGATGACAGCGACTCTAATGAGGATTTTAGGACAGAACTTCTCAAAATGTTCGAGGAATTTAAAAATCAACAAGACCTAAATTTTAAACTCCTGCAGGAAACGATTCTTAAGCAGAACAAAGATATACAGAGCACCCTCGACTTTATCTCATCTCGGTATGACGATATGCAGAAAAAAATAGAAACATTAGAGTCAGAAAGAAAGAATATTACTGCCTACATCCAAACACTGGAAGAACGAGTTGAGAGCTTTGAAAGACAAAGAAATGTGGCCTGCTTGGAAATTCGCAATATACCGTCAAAGACACCCGAAAATAGACACGAGCTTACGAACTGTATCATAAAAGTCGGAAAGGCCCTAAACACCAATATACAGCCATCTGAAATCAGGAACCTGTACCGAGCAAACACAAAAGCCAACACTATTAAACCCATTGTAGTTGAATTTTCAACAGTTGCTTTGAAGGATAATATTCTCCAACTTTCTAAAACCTATAACAGGAATCACTCTGAGAAAAAGCTCAATACACAAACTCTAAACCTAGATGGGCCGCCCAAACCAGTCTATATATCCGAGTATCTTACCCATAAAACTCGCAGACTATTCGCAATTGCACGAGAATATGCTACCAAGAATAATTTTACTTATTGTTGGACGGCGCACGGAAGAGTTTACCTTAGGAAAAAAGAGGGTGCACCGTACCACCGCATCGACTCGGAACGGGATTTAGGTAACCTAGGGAAAGCAAAGTGACTAGCAGTGATCTTAGTACGTGCACTATTGTATTTAGTATTATGCTACAATATATATCCTATTAAGTATGTTACCACTACTATATGGTCTTTCCTGCAAAAAGTATATTTTATTATGTGGCATGTCGCCCTAAGCCACCAAATTGTAATGTTACGAGTATCTACGGGCATGTATAATAAAATAATTTTTTTTCAAATAGATTTAATAATGCATGTATCTTTGAAAGATTTTGTTTATACATATTATAATAAAATTGGATGGCTAAAACACTATAAGCAACATAATATCACTCATGACTATATTACACTACTATATTTATTACACAACATTTATATAATAATTACACAACAAATTATTTACATAGACTTCTCTTACTCTTACATTATTTCCATATTTCGCAATACGAGTAAATCCTTTTTGCTACCATACAACTTTAAATGGTTCAGTATGATAAGTATATATAGAATATGGCTTTTATCTACATCATTACAAGTAAACAGCATAACGTGTCACATGTTTATATTTAATAACAGTGTTTAATACAAGTGACGATGTTGCAACTAATATAGATACCCTGGAACTGTTTAAATCATACGTTTGCAGTCCAGACCAGTGTAGGAAATACCTGGAAAATTCTGCTAACTATTTTAACGTGCTACACACTAATATAAGAAGTTTAAATTGTAACTTTAATGAGTTGGAAGTCTTACTTGGTTCCATGGATGTGCAATGCGATACTATTATTTTATCAGAATGTTGGCTCAGCAAAACCCCGGTTATTCCCTTATTACCAGGTTATACTCATTTTAAAACTTCTCACAGTAACCAAAATGATGGTATAGTCGCTTACGTTCGGGCTGATATCGGATGCAGATTCTCGGAGCCAATTTTTAATGACGCAAACTGTGCTATCTTAAAATATAATGACAATTTGGCGATAGTAGCAATTTATCGTTCCCCTTCATTCAGAAAAATTGACAACTTCCTCGAAAGTCTAGATAAAGTCCTGGAATCCTTAGGCTCGTGTCATACAGTAGTAATCCTGGGGGATATGAACATTAACATAAATTCCAATCACTGTGATTCAAATGCTGACGCTTATCTCTCGGCCATAAGTGATCACGGGTTTCTTCCAACTCATACCCTACCTACGCGAAATGATAGTTGTCTGGATCATGTTATGATAAAAACAAACAGTAATGCTACTACCTTAATTTTTGAGAATTCTATAACTGACCACGCTTCGACATTTCTTAGTTTAGCCCAAAAGAAAAGTAAGTCAATAAAGACACAACATTCTGTTAAACGCATTAACGTGCAGGCAGCCGTAACGCAATTAAAAAATACTGATTTCGGACCAGTTTTAGATGATTGTAATGCACAATCAGCCGCAGGTACCCTAGTAAAGGTTATCTCTGGTGTGATCATAGAGCATACTCAGTTAGTCAGTATTTCTGCCAAAAAACGCACTCTCAAACCCTGGATAACACCGGGACTACTTAGATGCATTAGAAATCGGGATAAGCTACACAAAAAACATAGGCGTAATCCCGAAAATTATATAATTAAACTTACCTACACTAGGTATCGGAATTTCTGCAACAAGTTGTTAAGGAACCTAAAAAGGAGCTATGAAAAAAATGAGTTCCTAAAAGCCAAAGGAAATTCTAAAGCTACCTGGAATGTACTCAAGAACATCACTCATATCAATACTGTAACTTTGCCACCCAATGAGCTGATAAGACATGAAACAGATGCGCAAAACTCAATTGACGCTGTTAATAATTTCTTTGTTAATATAGGGAAAGAATTAGCTACTCCGCTATTAGATCAATACAAACAGCTTGACCCTTGTATACTTCAAAATATAGATGATAATACTCAGGGAAATTCGATGGGACTCCTTGACGCAGATGAACTTGAAATTAACACCATAATTATGGGGCTGAAAAATGACTGCGCAGCTGGCTGGGACAGCATACCAGTTACGGTTTTAAAATCAGCAAGGCATGCTATTATCCCTTCTCTAAAGCACGTATTTGATCTCTGTTTTTCGCAAGGTATTTTTCCACAAGTTTTTAAAAAAGCTGTAGTACATCCTGTTTACAAGAATGGAGATAGAGACAAGGTGACTAATTATAGACCTATATCCGTGCTAACAACTATTTCGAAGGTCTTGGAGAGAATTCTGAACAACCGACTGACTAGCTTCTTAAAGAGACAAAACATTCTGGCAGATGATCAGTTTGGATTCAGGAAAGGTATGTCTACAGAAGATGCCATTTGCTCTTTAACTGACCAAATAGTTAAGAATATAGAAGGTAAGCATAAAGTTATAGGAGTGTTCATCGATCTCACCAAGGCTTTCGACACTGTCTCTGTTCCCATTCTGGTAGACAGGTTAGAGGGCATTGGTATACGGGGAACCACTCTAAGTCTATTTAAGGACTACCTAACAGATCGAACACAGGTTGTTAAGATAGGCTCTCTACTTAGCCGTGAGGAGGTCGTCAACTATGGAGTTCCACAGGGGAGCGTGCTCGGCCCAACTTTGTTTTTAATTTACATTAATAATTTATGTAAGCTAACTATCCCGTACACAAAAATCATATCTTACGCTGATGACACAGTTCTGCTTGTTTACGGAGAAGACTGGGAAAGGGCTCGCTCCCGTGCTGAAAGAGCTATTAGCATGGTAAAAACGTGGCTCACAAACCACTTATTGACATTAAACCCAAACAAGACAAAGTTTATGACCTTCTCGGCTAGCGAGAGATCACAACCTGCAGAACCCCTCACAATACAAATACACAATTGTCTGGGTGTACCAAAAAACTGTGGATGTCCCAGAGTTGACCACGTATCCGAAATAAAATATCTGGGAATTCATGTGGACAAATTACTGTGCTGGAAGACACAAATTAATCTGGTCACCCAAAGGGTTAGGAAACTTACATATATCTTCAGGAAAATAACTAAATTGGCTGATGAAGAGGTCCTAAAAGCAACATACTTTGCGTTGGTACAATCCCAGATAGTATATGCCATAACGGTCTGGGGTGGCTCCTTTATTACAACGATGCTTCGCCTTGAAAGAGCTCAAAGAGCCACATTGAAGGTTATGTGTAAGAAACCGGTTCGGTATCCAACACATCTTCTTTACAAGGAATGCTCAATGCTCACCGTTAGGCAGCTCTATATACTAAACCTTATACTACGTAAACACTCTACAATATCTGCTGGAGCTCATCTGCAAACAAAAAAGCGCGAAACGTTTGCCAGGTGAAATATTATCGTACTGCGTTCGCCAATCGACAGAGTTGCGTTCTTGGTGCTCGCCTGTATAACAAAATCAATAAAATTCTTAACATAAGTATCGTCTCGAAACAAAAATGCAAAAATATGATTACCTCGTGGTTAAAAAAGCTAAATTACAATGAAACAGAAGAACTTTTAAAAATAATAAGGTAATTTGTATGGTATTTCACAAACATTCACACGCACCAAATTACACATACACACACATACTCACACATGCAAACACACACATACACATACAAACACACACACACATCCAAAAATAGTATGTATGCCAATTTTATTTAATCTATTAGGTTAAGTAATGAAAGTAAATTATCTTAATAACAATAATGAGAATGTTATGTTGGAAATAGTGATAAAATAAGGCTAATAAGGTTGAGATATTTATATTTTTTAGTAATAACATTTAAAATTATCTAATTTTTAATTTCTAAATTAATTTTTTTTATGCTGGTACATTAAATAAATTCTAGGTAAATCTTATGAGTAGTAAATATAGTTTCACAAGTTTGTAAAAGGTTCGGAGGAAGGCGACGACACTCGTAACACAAGTTACCTTAGTGCGAGTGTCTAAGCACTCCTTTGCACACGATGTGATGAATCACAATTATGTCTAGTTTTAAAAGGAGTATAAAGTGTATATTTTTTTTGGAAATAATAAATTAAATTAAATTAAATTAAATAAAATTAAAAATTATCACAGGTATTTATAGATAGGTTGTTGTTTTTCATCCACCATTAAATATCTTTATTCCGGTTCTTATTTTGCACCTGTTTCGGCAGATCATAAGTATAAAAATCCAATGCAACAACCAATCGTAATTAAGTATTCTTTTAATAAGGAGCATGTAAAAACTCTAGCTATGTATTTTTCTAGAATAACCTTCTCAAGGCGGATCGCTAAATAGTCGGATGATGACACCGAATATAAATAAGTATGCAGTACAAAACAACTGATTTTACCTTTATTGGACGGTGGCTTATGCCTTGTCGACACAATACAAGCTGACCGGGCTACATTCCGTAACATACCTACGGTAAGCCTAGTTATTTATTTTTTAGTAACAGGTGTTCCCAAGTTTGAACAATAGCCACTGATTAACATGTGAGACTGTGAGTCATGAGGGCACAGGAGCAGGATTCAAAATAAAATAAAGAAAGCGAGTGAATATAACCGTGGTAATAAGCGATGATGTTTAAATTCCTCGTAAAGTATGAATCAGATATGTAGTTTGAATTTTAGATTTGGTAATATTACGTGTGAAGTTAACATGGTGACGAAAGTAGATTAAGTGACTTTTTTAGTAAATGAAATAAATAGTAAATGGATATAGATACGAACTGATGATAAGATTTTATAGGTCTTAACACTAATAATATAGTGCACTGAAATACTGAATGTGTATCAGCTTATAATATCATAGCTAGTTAGTAATTATCGAGGTTTGGTTTTTCCTTACTTGTATACGAAACCGAAAATTATTGCTGGAAGTATAAGCAATCTTTTCATTACAGCTATAAAGAAATACGGTTCTTTTCTAATATTACTGCAAATATTTTATCCTTGATTACTTATAATTTATTAGTTGATAGAATAACAAGAAAATATAAAAATAAACACAGTATAAATGTCGCTGCCGTGTTAACATAATATTCAGCTAATAAAGAAAATATATTTTTGTATGAGTCTTTACTCTTTAATATTAAATATAGGTAAATAGCTCCTACCTGATTCTTGTTACCTAAAATAGCGGTACTTTGATGAGATTCACGTAACGCGTCAAAGTTGGTATCAAAACCAGTAACTCAATATCAGAATTTACGTGGATTCAGAAGTAGATACGTGATCTGGGACGGGCCTGTATAAGGCATCCCGATTTTCGATCAACGAGCCCCTATGGGCTTCCTCAGCCTAATTCCAGTGAAAGTTTATCCCAACAAATTGATCTTACTGACGTTTCATGTTCAAGTCGAAAGCTTATCTTAACAAGACGAGTTACTATCATCTACACTTTATGTTCCTAAGGGTTGGTGAATCTCTTAGAGTCTAAACACAAGAGGTGGCGTTCATTTGCCTTTGTGTTCAGTTTTTTTATTAGGCTGTATACAAATTGGCAGATTACTCCATCCGTTAGCCTAGTTATCTACTCAAAAACATACACTCCTACAGATAAGCGGCTCAAAACATACACAAAAGTATCAGAAGTGGGATGCAAAAGTCGAAATATTACAAAAATCAAACAGGTATAGTATGAAAAAAGAAAACCATAAACATTGTATTCGTATCAATGCTTTACTAAGCTGATAAATGTATAACGGCACGATCCATTTAGCTGGTAGCTATCGATGAAACCTTATTAAGCCAATAACGACAATACGAAAGAACGATACACGTCACCGTTTGTTAAAGAGTTTATTTTACAGCACAGTAATTTATTTATGTTTAACATTACATTGATCAAGATTTCTTAATGACTGTAGCACACACCTACATTTATGATGAAAAGTAGGTAACACATATTATCCTAGATCGTAATAACCATCTTCAACAGCACGACTAATTTTAGCGTGAGAATTTCTTGCAACGAACTTTCGCTGACCAAACCACTTATTGTCCTGACGATCTAACGATCAGTTGGGTGCACAATAACTACGAGTATAATTAAATCGTAACACACCGTCGTGAGGGGAAAAGCGGCTAAAAAGGTGCATTGTCATTGGCAGCAGCATACTTCTAGAGAAAATGCGTTAGCTTCTTATATTTGATTTATTATTATCGCCCGTGTACCTTATTTTTAATGCATTGGCTGCTATTGCCTGAACGTCTAGCTTCTCTTGCAGCCATAGCGACACAAGAAGTCTTCCGGGAGCTATAAAATGGAATGAGCACTCTTTTTGGCAGGATAAAAGTTTTTATCATAAAACGCGGGGACCTGGGCTGGCAAAATTGTACGTGAAAAAGAAAACGTTAAACTCTATCTCTCTTTTAAACTTAGTATAGATGGAAAGAGACAGTGTACCCATATGTTAGTTATTGTTGAACCTTTTGAACACTTCCAAGTAGGTCGTAGTAGCTCAGTCGGAAAAGAGCTGCTTAGTAACTCGTAAGCAAGAATCCGAGAAGGAATCGTAAGGAAGAGGTCCGAATCCCTCTCACGAAATTCACGTTTTTAATTAATAATTTTTTTAAATAGAAAAGCGAAAGTATTCTAAAGGGTTGTCCAACGACACCACACGGCTTGTTATAGTTGGTGCTATATTGTTTTTTTAAAAGGTTGCAATGAACCAATTGCAAAACTAATAGTTATAGCCCGGACAAACTTATCTGGTGACAGCATCGCTAGTCTAATATATTAAGAAAAATAAAATTAAAACTAAACAGACTCCGAAGTTCCGTTTTTGACCACCGGGTCAGATACAAATATATACTATACTAGCCAATGCAATGGACAATCAGTCCAAGGGTGCCTTTCCATTATAGATGTGCTGCGTTACTAAGCTACGGTTGCGTGTCAAATCCACCAATAGGAGCGCTTCATTTTCATAGCTTTTAGGCTTAGCACGCACTGCGATTAAAGGCGAGCGGTTTAGGAATAGCTGAAAACGCAAAATCGCATACAAACACGCACTGCGGCTGGCGTTTTGCTTAATTTTACTTCAGTACCACCATGGAATTCTGGCGAGCAGCGTGTGTTGCGGGTTTGGTTTTCAAAATAGAAAAAAGAAAACGTAAACAATGCCGCCGCCATAGGTACTGGGTACACCCATTAACAGATCAAAGACATTTGAAAGGATATTTTTGCAAAATGTACAATGACGTCCGGCAGCATCCTGATAAGTTTTTTAATTACTACAGAATGTCCATTAGTACTTTTGACAAATTATTACAAGCTGTGGGCCAGTATTTACACTTCAATAATAATGTTTTTAGACAAATTAACGTAGTCTACAGGCGTTGTTTCTGACGACATGCCATAATCTGCACCGCAAACGACGACTATCCTCTGCGCTCGCGCAGCCAAGACTGAATACAAAACCGAACGCGGTTAACCGCCGTGCGTGCGCCACCATACTGTTACTATGGGACACAAAAAAATCGCGGTTTGTAAAAGCGCGATCGAAATGTAGCAAGTTACGTTTTTAAAATCAGTCACTGAAAAAAGTCGCTAATGCGTGCGCATGTATGGAAAGCTATGTGTTACATTTTTTTGCGGTTTCAGACCTACGGTTAAAAGCGTGCGTTTAATCGCAGTGCGTGCTAAGCCTTAGACCGCTACATGTTCGGTCATGCGCTCCTATTGGTGGGTTTCACACACATTCGTAGCTTAGCAACGTAGGATATAATATCTGGTGGAAATTTTTCAATCTCAACAGCATTCTCCCGTCATACAAAAACATTTGTCTGTTTCCTCCGTGGATAATTACAATAGAGAAAATATTTTTGCACCATAAAATCTATGTGTCCGTGCCATGCTCCTATGTTTTGCTTTTTTCAATAAATAAATAATTTTAAGAACAAGGAACCTTCAAAAGTTGCAAAAAATGGCCCAGTTTTCACGCCATCATCAGACATCCCGCAAATAAAATTTGACGGATATAATAAAAAAAGAAAAACATACCGGCATAGCCTGAGTCCTGCTTAAATTATTTTTGAAAAAAAAAATTTAAATCGGTTCTGTTTTCAAGGAGGAAACAGAAAAATACGAAAATAAGAATGTTTTTCGTAGGTATTATCGGTCCAAGCTGCAGTTGTCCCTATCGGGTGTTATGGACAGTGCAGGAGCAGTGCGACGGCAGTATAATTGTTCAATATTATTTGTAAAAGTTTCCCATTCATGCCATATCCTCTTAAGTGACACCCCTCGAGGAGATTAAAGAAATTGTGCCCATTCCCATTGTCCAGGTCCGCTATTTAAATTGTCCCAATTAAATTAAACTTGCAGGCCCCATAACAATGCGTACGCTTTTATTTGTATTCATTAAAACAATTTCATACTCTATCACAGTTGCAAAATCCCTATTTACACAGAGATCGTTTCACGCCTGCTTAGTGGGGAGATTGTGATATTTCGGTTTCGCAAGCAACATTAAACCAACACCTCTGAAAGAATTGACTTTAAGTTATCTTATTTACTAAGTTATATGCGGAAAATAGCTATAATTACATCTACCTGCGTATCTAGAGTTTGTGTAAAAACTAAAACCACTGTTATATAGACATAGACTACTACGATATTAATGTCAGTTTCAGTTATCACTACATTGACTTACCGATACTCACTATCTCAACTTTTCAAGAAGCTAATGAAATTATTTTTTTTATCAAAAATGCGCTTTTGTGCCAATATGATCTAAAATGTTAAACTGATGATATATCTTGGAGAGAATTCCAGTCATGACAATATTTCAGAATAGTCACCGGTAAACTATGTGTGTAATATGTTAAATAATTTAAGACGTCTGTAAACCGATAACAATAATGGAATTGAAAAATTCCATGACTTTTTTAATAAACACAGAAAACTCTACGATTCCATATACCTAAGGTATGACAAATTATAAAGATAAGGTAAAAAAAAATTAACAATGTCGTTTACTATAAGCTAGCTTTAAGTATATGAGGTTTAAAACGCGGTAATTGTTAAGGCTATTATCCTTTAAATAATAAAGGTCAAAGTCCTATAACAGCCATGTATGGTTACGCGTAGGTTTTCTGTAACTATAGACGGTCGATGATCCGCGCTCAGTCACGCAGGGGTTACCATGTAAATGAATATCCCTTGTACGGTTAATAAGCGTAACCACAATATCTACTAGGTAAGTTACAAGCCAGTTAGTTGGACTGCTCAGCTATCGAAATGAGGTGTTTATAAAGTTAAGTCAGATTATATCAAATCAAGCCAGATTAAGGTGTTCGGGAGCGGGCGAATGTGGAAGGTGTTTAGTGGCGCGCTCTCAAAATAAAAAAGGCATATATGCATCATAGACACATACAGGTCTATTGGACAGGGCTGGAAGTTTGTTTGAAAGAAGGGCTTTGTTTGAAAGCCAAAATCTTAATAAATACTAAACGTATCATAATTATTGAAAAATGTTATCAAAGGACTACAGAATTAGAAATGTACTTAATAAAGTTATATATCTAACACAGAAATAAATTGGTCTCCATTAAAATTATTTTAAGGCACAGATTAAGAAAAATTAACAGTCAACATGCAACGCCAAAATCCTCTTATTTTATCTATGGATTATTAAAAATTAAATAAGATTATTATCTTCTTACCGCTTTTAAACCGTAATTACATGTTGCGTACCTGAAAGCAAAAGAATTAATATTAAATAAATAATAGCAAAGTGCCATGGGCTTACTAAATAATACGGAAGAGTTTCCCAGATACATACAATAGCATTAATTTCTGAATCATTTATCTATCTATCATCTACTATCAAATATCAACTATCAAATAACCAACAAACCAACAAACAAACTGACTTTCGCATTTATAATATTAGTAAATATGATATCATACGAAAGTGTGTTTGTTTGTTGATTTGTCCTTCAATCAAGCCGCAACAAAGCAACGGATCGACGTGATTTGGAGAGTGACATAGGCTACTTTTTGTCCCGGAAAATTAAGGAGTTCCCGTGGGAATTAAAAACTTATTTCATGTAGACAAAGTCACGGGCATCAGCTAGTTAAATATATATTCTGTACCCATGGGTCAAATTTCCTGCATACAAAATATTATTTTTATTATATTAAATATTATTCATAATTCTTTTTCGTTGAGGGTAGGTATAATAAAATATGGTTAAGTTAAATAAGTAGTAAGTAATTGGGCTGAGTTTTAGGCATGACAACATCGCAGATCGCAGCTGAATTATTTTGTATAGTAACGGGAATACGAACAACTTCGTAAGTAACTTGAGCCAAAGTAGTAAATTACCATGAAACACAAGTTGTATAATTTCAAATACGCGCCTTATTGACACCGAGGAAGTCCTCGGTAAATTCAAAATGATAAAATAATTTCTATACTTACAAACACCCGCTTTACAAAAACAATCTCTATACTTTACAAAACGCGGGCAACGGTATTTTACGAAATACTTTCACTATTTTTAGCTATTCATGGAGGGCGGCATAGAAAGGCGTGCGAGAAATAAATTGCACGGACGAAAATATAAATTCCAATCGAAAATCAATTTACAATCGTATGAAATTTTGTTTTGAAGATAAAGAAAACAATTTTAATACACAAGAGAAAGAAAAGCGTATAAAAAAAACCGGGCAAGTGCGAGTCGGACTCGCGCACGAAGGGTTCCGTACCATTATTAATAAATAATTTACCTTTGTTAATGAACCGCAAGACTAACTTTGTTTGAAGAGGTTTATTGTTAATATCAAAAAAACTATGCTAGTTAGAGCATTGGCTATAGTTTTCCTGTAAAATATACGTAAATTCCAGCCCTCCGGTCACCTGTGGACTCTGTGAGACGAGAAGATAGATCCTTAAAAAAGGATCTAGCATCTTCGCCCCACGACCCCATGGTTTCAGCACCAAAAGGCACAAATATGAAATTAAATAAGTTTGGCTATTCAGCGGGGTAACGCAGCCAGCGTTCTGGGCACATTGCCTCATTGCAGCGGCATAGATTATATTTTTAATTTTTAGTTTTTAGTTTTTAATTTAGATTTTAAAGATTTTTTAAGAAATTGTATATATTATTATATGTTTTATTAGTAATAAAGATATACATCGTAAATTCCTATTGACCATAATTATTTCAAATTTTTCGATTGGTAAACTCCGGAGATAAGGAGGGGGGGGGGGGGGGGACGGTATTTTTTTAGACATTTTCCCCGATAAATCAAAAACTATCATAACTAAAAATAATTAAAAATCTGTTTTAGAATGTACAAAGTAAACCTAACGCGACATTGGCGAAGTAAATTGTGCTGTGCTGGCACAAACAAAAGCCACACACCAAACAACAACAACAACCCTTTCATATGATACCCCACACAGTACAGTTATCTCACTTTTAAATTTCAACCCTCCGATTTTCCCCCCTTTTTAAATAAGAACAAAAATAATTTACAATTTTTTTAATTCCAGTGTCTTTGGGCCACTAATATACACAACTATTCCAAATTTCATGTCGATAGCTTCGGTAGTTACTGAAATAATCGAGTGTGACGGACGGACAGACGGACAGACGGACAGACAGACGGAGAAAGTCGCACCATAAGGGTTCCATTTTACCATTTTGGTACGGAACCCTAAAAAAATCAAGCATAGCATCTACAATCTAAATTCACACGAACTTTGTCTTTAATAATCGTCTGTCCGAAACATTGAAATAGATAGGTACTAAAAAAATTCTACATCAATGGTCCGAAATAAACATTTAACGGCAGATAATTTCAGCTGATACGTATAATGTAATGTGCAAAGGATTTGTGAATAAAGGCAACGAAATGGTCACACAACACGACCGTTCTTTAATTTTACGTCCACTTGTAGAGGTCAGCGCACCACAAACATCGGACTTCCACTCGAAGTTTATGGTTCCTTATCAAGGTAGGTACCGTTCAGACATCGACTTTAATACTGCCGTTGTTTCCGCTAGAATGATTTTATGCGTTTCAAACAAACACTCGTCCTTAATTCTAATTTTATACCATTAAAAATGTGGGAACGAAATTCTCCCCTTAGTTCGTAAATGTTCGTATTTATAGATTTAGAAACTATTTCGGGGACATCAAAAGCTATGGTGGTAACTGGGTAACCTTTCAATCTTAACGTAGTGTTAATTAACGGGTTGATATTCGACACTTGAACCCTGTTCGTCTAATCGGCTGCATCGTTCAGCTTCCTTTGATGTGGGACTTACGAAAAAGATATATCGTCAAACGCCATATTGTCATAACTCATAATGGTTGCCGTTAAGAACTTTCCTACAAAGCGTTTAAACGTGGCGTTATCTATTTTAAAACATTTTAAGATAACAATAACGATGTTATGGGAGTCTTGTTTCGAGTTTCACATTGCCCTCATAAATTCGGTAGTTAGAATTTCGGTAGTTTTACACTTCCGAACTCGAAGAGCTGATTTTTTTTTAATCCACTACAAGTTAGCCCTTGATTGCGATCTCACCTGATGATAAATGATAAATGATTTACTTATTTCACATAGGACAACTTGTGTCACTAATGAAACGTTAAGACTCTACCACCGGTTTGGACTCCGGCTCTACCACCGTTTGTAAGTGATGAATGCAGTCTAAGATGGTAGCGGGTTGACCTGTTAGAGGCATGGCAGTTATATTAAACCCATACCCCTATTCGGTTTCTACACGGCATCGTACCGGAACGCTAAATCGCTTGGCAGCACGTCTTTGCCGGTAGGGTGGTAACCAGTGCCGTAAATAGGGCGGTGCCACCGGTGCCCAGGCACAGGGCGTAGACTCTGGGGGGCGCAAGAATGGCCAGACCAGGCAGGACTACTTTTTATTTTTTCGGTTTGCTCCTGATAACTTATTTAAATATGCAACTGCCCCAAATCTGGTGCGTACTAAAGATTTTAACTAACAACGATTACAATGCAGAAACAATAGCTACAGCTAAAAGCATTATGGGTCTAATAAACTATAAATTTATATGTACTCTGCAAATTTGGGATCAAGTTTTGGAGTCTGTTGATAGGGTAAACGTAGTTTTACAGTCGAAAACTATTGCTATCGACAAAGCCTCTGAATTAATCAAGGGATTAACATCGCAGATTCAGAATATTCGCGAGACTGTAGATAACGTTTTCGAAAAGGCAAAAAAAGTTTGTGAAGAATGTGGAATTGAAGACAATTTTCCGGAAAAACGTAAAAAGCGAGTAAAAAGACACGACCCAAGAGAAAGCTCAGACACCGGCTACAATATTACACCACAGCAAAGTTTTAAAATTAATATATATGAAGCAATTGATAAAATGATTTCTGAATTCACATGGCGATTCGAGAAACTTCACAACATTCACTACCTTTTTAATTTTTTGACAATAGAACAGATTGCTAATTATCCAGCTGAAGAACTAAAAAAACATGCCGCTGATTTGAGTATCAAATATTCAGCAGATATTAATGCTACTGAATTTTGGGCTGAATTAGACACTTTAAAGAGTCAAGTTGAAACAACTGTATTATTTGATAAATGTGACCGTAGTTCAAGTCTGGGTCTCTTAAAGCTATAGTCGAACTTTTAAAAGAGATTTTTCCCAATGTAGTAGTTGCTACAAAGATTTTTTTAACAATGCCAGTGACTGTAGCTTCCTGCGAAAGATCATTCAGTAAGCTCAAATTAATAAAAACTTACTTGCGCTCGACGATTGGCCAAGAAAGGTTGACCGGCCTAGCGATTTTGTCGGTTGAACGCGACATAGGACGGTGCCTGTCGTATGAAAAGATTATTAAGCGCGAAAAGTAAATGTTTAAAAAGTTTATGGCTTGCTTTAATAAATCTTTACTCTCTGAACTCATTCATTTGAACTGTTGAATAAACTGTTTTTCTTTCTTTCTTTCTATTTGTGGTCTCATTCATTTGTGTATTTTGTAGTTGTGAATAATCTTTGCAAATATTTTCGAATAAACGTTTTTTCACCAATTCATACTTAAACGCAATTTATGTTATGCCACCTTCCTTATTCAAAACTATACCATACCAAGTACTTAAAATTAAATCAATTTACAGTTTACTGAAACTTTGCAGGGTGTTATTTTATTATAGAAGTATGAAGACCAAAGTGGCCCAAAAATAAAAGCGTCAGGGTGGGCAACGCATTTGCACTAGTGAACTTGCGTTTGAGTTTTAGTAAGTGAGACACAGTGGGTGGTATAATGGAGGCCTAGGGTCCACTTAAATAGCTCGTCTGCTTGTTTGCCCACATCAGTCATAGTTCTTTAAAAAAATTGTGTTTTTTTAAATATTAGATGATTGGTCCACTAACACCAAGGTCCTTGTGCTTTATTTTATCACCCTGAATGAAATAAAGTAAGCCTATACATAGCATTGCTCTAGCTAGGGTGCCTACCTATAATATCTTAAAAAAACAAGGGCGCAGTTATAGAAGCTCGCACAGGGCGCAGAAAAGGCTATTTACGGCACTGGTGGTAACTAGCCACAGCCGAAGCCTCCCACCAGGCCAGACCAGGGAAAATTCGGAAATTATAAATTCCCAAATTTACCCTGCCTTGGATCGAACCCGGAACTCTGCGCCACGGAGGTCGTCAAATAAGATATATAAATAAATAGTAAGATATTGTCTCAATGTTCGCGATAAATAGGTAGAAAGGATGTGAAACGATAGAGGGGTTAGACTTGAGAGTTAACGCAAAGACAATATGGTATGCTGCAATGGAGGTCACTAAAAAGAAAGACTGATAGATTGCAATTTCCGGGGCACAGACCCAAAAAGTTGGAGAGTTATTCTTTTGGAAGAAGAAAGAAAATAGCACAAGGCCCCGAAGTCAATGAAAATGACAGTATAATATTTTTAAAAATTGCTAAATTTTTTTAACTGTTCACAAAATGAACACCAGTTTTCGTAACATAAGCTAAAACAAAAACCGTTTTTTGTAGAAGATGGTTAATTGGCTGCAGCTGTTTTAAGCTACATCATCTGCATAATAAGAACAAAAGTGTGGGGCTGTGATATACAATAGCCTTTATTAAAGTGCGCCTCTGCTAAGTAAACCAGGTCGGGACATAATTTTTTGTGGTTAGATTGTCCTGCTCGCGACGAAATGCAAAGACAAAAGGGGATTACAAGGATTTTTACTTAATTGAATTATTTTCGGAGAGAAATATTTTTTTAGTGCAGAGTGCTCTTACCGAGGACTATTCATACTATTCTGAATATTCAACCATCACCTTCACTTCGATATGGCAGCACTCAGTATCAAGGACCTTAGGACCTTTAAACCAAAGGACGCGCATCGCATGATCATTCCCCTCTGTCAACGTTAATGGATTTTTAATCCAGTGCGTTTATAAAAACTGTTTATGGAATCGATTTTGTCATTATCAGAATCGTTTTCGATGTGTAAAGTCGTCTTATGCGCTGCGTGAAAAATGCCTGTCTGTGCCGTTAGCGTGTGCAAGAAAAAATCGAAATTTTCACGACTTCATCTATACTGAGCAAGGACCTTGGTTTAAAGGTCCTTGCTCAGTATAGATGAAGTCGTGAAAATTTAATATAGCACGGCCAGCATCTTTACAAGAATAATAACGTTTTACTAAAGTAACTATTGAATAACTAACACATCTCAAAATTCCCAAGTTAAAAAAATAAAAACGTAGACATACTAGTAAACTACTACTATATAAAGCTTTCAAGCTTTGTAAAATAACGATTCACCACTTATTATTACTAAAGTTATTTTTAATAGGTCGGCCTAAATAACTAGTATGAGTTAACTCTCTTTGAAGTTACGGAACACCCACGGTTAGAAGTAAATACGACGTATCACGTAATAAATGGATTATGATGGTATTAGCCGAATATATCTGGCAATTTTATCCGTCATTAGCGACAGTAGTTAATTGCCGATCGCATATTACAGCCAAGCCGCAAGAGCTGCATGCAACAAATATTTTTCAGTCAGCAGAACGAGTTTTACGGCCTGCTAATGTCAATTTTATGACACCAAAGTTTTTATGTACATCAAACATAAAAACATTGGGAGCACCCAAGCTCACGCGACGAGTTGCTCGAGTCAAAGCTTTTAAACCTTAGTAGGTAATTACATCATATCATACTTAATATTATAAATGCGAAAGTGTGTTTGTTTGTTGGTTTATTGGTTTGCTGGTTTGTCCTTCAATCATGACGCAACGGAGCAATTCATTGACGTGATTTTTGGCATGGGTATAGGTGAAGACCTGGAGAGTGACATAGGCTACTTTTTTCCCGGAAAATTAAGGAGTTCCCGCAGCAATCAAAAAACTTAAACCACGTGGACGGAGTCGCGGGCATCAGCTTGTCAAACATAAAAACATTGGGAGCACCCAAGCTCACGCGACGAGTTGCTCGAGTCAAAGCTTTTAAACCGTAGTACATCATGTGTATAAAGTATGAGTTGAAAACCCACCACATTACAATTCTAAAAGAACCAGATTGGGTTGACAGAGTAAGGATCATTGCATGACTAACAAAAGGGGTGCGACGCACGACCTTACGGAATGAAGAACACGACGCAGCCATAAAGAGATATTTAAAAAGGATTTCGCTGCGTGCGGCTCAGCTCAGCAATGTGCGTTCACCACTTCAGCTTTAATCTGGTGGTCCCGCATCTACGATTTTATTACCAAGCGATGATAGACCAGCCAGCTAATGGATGTCTGGAGCGTTAATTGAACTTAACTGTGAACGCCCTTCGCGTTCAAATCGCTACACGGTGAACGCTTCATCGACTGTAATTACAATGTTCAAGTATACCTATATAAAACTAGTTACGGGTGTGAACATACTAACTACATCCTTTATTTGTTTTGTTGTTGAGTCCACTTTTTATTTCCTTTGCTAGATTAAATAAATAAATAATAATTTATTCATGAGAATGCAGGTGATATAAAGTTGACATGATTACAGTTATACATTCTAGTTACCAATTAATGGTGTATGAATATTTGGTATAAATCATCAAAATTGTATTACAGTTATAAAAGAAAATAAGTAAATTTAAATCATACAAAATTATAATTAAAAAAGAAAGAAAATAATAAATGATAATATGATAAATAAATCTCTGAATCAAACATAATAGTCGACTGTTCTAAAAATAAATAAATATGTGTAACAGGGAAGTAAGGGAAGGTACCTATTCTGTGCCTGTAGCAAGAAAATCCTGATTTACTTAATACCAAACTTTACAAGAGATAGACTGTTGTTTATCATAGCTGATATTATACGGTTATTTTTATTATTTTCGATGCCGCAGCGTTGAATCCATGAACCTATAAAACGCTCAATAATTTAATTAATCTTTCATTGTTGATTTCGTTTTATAATTTCAACGCTGTTCGTGATTTCATCATCATTCGTTCACTTTACGTAGATGAATAGGGCCATCTTATTATTTGTTCGCGTACCTAACTAGTATGATATCTAAATTCTAAACTTTGGGAATTATGGCTAGCAAAAAATCTTTTAAGGAATTAATGATTTCCTCAAATTTTAAATGTCATTATTAGTTTAATATGCAAATGCTACCTCGGACCGTTAAATGGAAATAAATTAGTTGAAGCATTTGACACACATCGATGCCCAAGTGCCTCCAAGTGACGCATGAACCTGATGCCATTGCCCTTTCTCGTTAAACATTTTATGGAGAATTGGACAAACAAGCCACTTTACTGTTTCAGCCTAGCAACATTTTTAAGGTTGAAACTAAAGGAACGCGCGACGGTATTGTGTTCAACACGGCTTGTAGAAGTTGTAATTTAAAAGCACCTGCATGAACTAGCCCACAACTCACTGAGTAGCGGACGCACCGCCGCGTCACATCGTCCTCGCCGATGCTCACTGGCAATGTTATACTTCATACAGTTCTTTGCATCCTGTCTTACAAATCATACATTCGTACGCGCGCTTTCAGTATGATTTCTTGTGGTGCAGTAGCCGTTGCGCTTAGCTATTACACTGGAGCTCTGAAGGATTCGTATGTTTTACACCACGGCAATCGCGATCGTTAACAGAATTTGAGCGTCGAAACACTTTAGCGTTAAAGTAAAATAAACCTTAAGAGGAATTCTCCCGGAGATTTCTCCATACAAAAACATTTGTCTGTTTCCTCTGTGGATAATTACAATATTGAAAATATTCTTGCACCATAAAAACCACATGTATCCGTGCCATGCCCCTATGTTTTCCTTTTTTCGATAAATTAATAATTTTAAGAACATGGAACCTTTACAACCTGCAAAAAATGGCCCAGTTTTCGTGCCATCATCAGACATCCCGCAAATAAATTTGACGGATATAATAAAAAAAAGAAAAACATACCGACATAGCCTGAGCCCTTGTTAAATTATTCGTAAAAACAGAATTAAAATCGGTTCAGTTTTGAAGGTGGAAACAGAAAAATACGAGAGTGAGAATTCTACTGTTTTTCATAGGTATAATCGGTCCAAGCTGCAGTTGTCCCTATCGGGTTGTATCGGCCTCTATTCGGGGAGGTTAAATACGTATACACACACACATATGTACATAGTTAGTGAGTTCAAGCGTAGTCGATATAATTATATTATCGATAATCTAGTGTTGTTTATCGACATCGATATTTAACTTTTTACTTATTCTGTGAGCATATAATCCATACCCAATAATAGCCAGTCGGCAGTGGGCACATGCCAGGTTTTTTTTTATCCACTACAAGTTAGCTCTTGACTGCGATCTCACCTGATGGTAGGTGATGATGCAGTCTAAGATGATAGCGGGCTAACCTGTTAGGGGCATGGCAGTTATATTAACACTGCGATATCTCCGCACTGCCGGCCGCCCCCTATTTCTATTGCGCGTTAATTTATTTCTTGACTGCCTCGTTGGTCTAGTGGTTAACATATTCGACTGCGGCCGACGAGGGTTCGATTCCCGGGTCGGGCCATAACAAGTATTGGGTTTTTCTGACAAGAAATTCTCAGTACTAGCCCGGAGTAAGGAAGATGGCGGTGTTTTACCCCCGTGCCTCCAAGAGCATGTAAAGCCATCGGTCCTGCGCCTGATCTCTCTCCGGTCCTGTCGGATTTTCCGTCCTATCGGGCTATGAGAGTAAAGGAACAGAGAGTGCTCCAGTGTATGCGCCCACACTTGTGCACTATAATTATCTCCTGCGCAGATGGCTCTTTGGAGATAGGCCGCCGTGGCCGAAATTCGGTTGAGAGGACATTATAGCAATCCTGAAACGCTGTGGTCATATTGTGGGAGGTTCCGGGTACGATTCCCAACATGGTCCACTTGGGAATTTATCATTTTTAAATTTTCTGTGTTCTGATCTGGTAGGAGGGTTCAGCCGTGGCTAGTAACCACCCTACCGACAAAGACGTACCTCCAAGCGATTTAGCGTTACGGTAGATGCGTGTAGATACGTCATGCCGTGTAGAAACCGTTAGGGGTATGGGTTTAATATAACTAACCCTAACGAGTTAGCCTGCTACCATCTTAGACTGTATCATCGTTCTCTATAATGGCTCTGATAGTTCCTTAGTTAAGATGATTGTGAAATGGTGATAGTGAAAAAAAAATTCTGGCTGAGTTTGTTGTGGGCTCTTCTCAGACCAGGGCGCGTTTGGACTTTGGAACCCTCGTAACTTTAGTTTAAGATGTTGTACTGATTATCACCATTATATTATGTTATATGTTATAAATAACCTGACGTCAATAAGTGTAGTTTATATTGAATAAACGTTTTTTGACTTTGACTTTGTCTAACATCAGGTAAGATCGCAGTCAAGAGCTAACTTGTAGTAGAATAAAAAAAACATATAAAATAGTTCCCAACTGAGTAAATGACCTCCCTGGCGCAGTGGTGTGAGGTGTGCTGTCATGTAAGCGCAAGGTCACGGGTTCAATTCCCGGCAGGTTCAATTTGGAAGTTTATATATCTGAATTTTCACAGTTCTGGTCTTGTGGCAGGCTTCGGCCGTGACTAGTTACCATCCTAACGGCAAAGACGTACTGCCGAACGATTAGGCGTTCCGGTAGCAACTAACCGATGAAGGCTACTTAGGGCTTTAATGTTACTAACTGCTTTATGCCTGACAGGTTAGTCCGATACCATCTTAGACTGCATCATCACTTACCGTCAGCTAAGATCGCACTCTAAGGCTAGGTAACTGTTAGTGCATTAAAAACATTAACAAGTTATAAAATTAAAAATTTTAAAAAACCCACGACGAATTGCAGAGCTCCATTGAAACAACAATTAGAACTTAGCAAAATATAAAATAATATCTAAAACACAAAACTGCATATTTGCCGGCTCAGTAGTTTTTTTGACCAGCGTGGTGGACTATGACCAAACCCTTCTCATTCCGAGATAAAACTTGTGCTTAGTAATGAGTAGAGGTGTCAAATAGTGTTAAATTTTAATATTTTGCTAAAAATTGTTAAAAAAAATGTGATCACTTAAGGAGTTCCTGTGACTACTTCCTGGCTCCATCACGAGACCCTGGGCAACATCTAGGTTTAAAGTGCTTGTCAAGACAAATCAAGAGTGCAAATACGGAGGATTAACGATGAGAACTTAAGGAGTTCCCATGACCACCTTCTGGCTTCCATTCCATCATGAGACCCTGGGCAGCATCTAGGTACAAAGCGCTAGTCAAGACAAATCAAAAGAGTCCAAACACGACGTGTTTACGATAAGAAATTAAGGAGTTCCTATGGCCACCTCCTGGCTCCATCATGAGACCATGGGCAGCATCTAGGTACAAAATGCTAGTCAAGACAAATCAATAAAGTCTAAACACGACGGGTTTACGATGAGTTCCTATGACCACTTACCAAATCACGATTGTCTATGTTCCTAAAATATATCTAAGAACCTTCTCACAAGCTATACATATTTAATGTAAAAAACCTCATCTCAATCGGCCCAGTACTTTTTGAGAAAAATAATAACATATTATTGAAAAATTAAAATCATAGACTACAGCTCAGCTTGGTACTCTATGGTCCTAAAATATATCTAAGAACCTTCTGACAAGCTATACATATCTAATGCAAAAAACCGCATCTCAATCGGCCCAGTACTTTTTGAGAAAAATGGTAACATATTGAAAAATTAAAATCATAGACTATAGCTCAGCTTGGTTGTCTATGGTTCTAAAATATATCTAAAAACCTTCTCACAAGCTATACATATCTAATGCAAAAAACCGCATCTCAATCGGCCTAGTACTTTTTGAGAAATATGCTAACATATTGATAAATTAAAATCATAGACTACAGCTCAGCTTGGTTGTCTATGGTCCTAAAATATATCTAAAAACCTTCTCACAAGCTATACATATCTAATGCAAAAAACCGCATCTCAATCGGCCCAGTACTTTTTGAAAAAAATTGTAATATATTGAAAAATTAAAATCATAGACTACAGCTCAGCTTGGTTGTCTATGGTCCTAAAATATATCTAAGAAAGTAAGAACCTTCTCACAAGCTATACATATCTAATGCAAAAAACCGCATATTAATCGGTCCAGTAGTTTTCCAGAAAAACGGTAACAAAAAAGGGCACAAACAAACAAACAAACATACAAACAAACAAACACACAACCTCTTAGGGCAAACACATATACCGTCTCCGTTTCGTCGAGGGTAAAAAAGGAATCAAAAACAGAGAAATAAGTCAAATAAGTCCAGGGTCAGAGTTATTAGATAGCAAAAAATATACGAAACACAAAACACATCTAGGTATATCATTTTGCCGACTGCGAGTAGCTCAAACACATATTTTAATTTTATTTAGGAACTCGTTCGAGCGAGCGGCGTGCGTACGCATACATGCGCATTGAATAAGCGTTCGGTCTTCTCCCGGAGCAGCGCGACGGCAATATACCTACCTGAATACCTACTCTCAACTTTGCCCGTTCATTCGCATTGCTCTTAACTGCCTTGCCTTACAGCTGGTACACACTCAAAGAGGAAAACTTAGGAAATAAAAAACTTGGTAAATACTCGAAGGGTGATATTAATATATTCTCTGACGTTTTTGTGTTTCGACTAAATTCTATCAACGTTAAATAAATAAATCACTAATTACTGCCGAGAAAAATCAAAATAATTACAATCGCATTTAAAATACAAACGTAGCGTCTGATGCCTAACCCTAGCATTTAGCAAAAGTGATGCCTAGCATGGACCTCATACTAACTGGCATCTACCCGCACTTCGCAATGGAAATGTCTCCATACAGCCTTCACCTAATCATTATTTCACTTTTTAAGATCTATGTTGAACATGTTCCGTCGCGCATTGTTTGTGTTCCCGGCTTTATGGAGAAATGGCCAAGCCCAGTCTAATGTTCACGCTTAGCAACATTTTTTGTCACGCCTTCTGGCGAACGAACTGCTTCTTGTTGAGCCTTATCTAAAAACTTACCTTAACCTTTAATATAGCTTGTAACGGCTGTTTTGATTAGGTCAGGAACCTTTGTGGGAATAAAATATTCTACGCAGCCACGCTATAGGTTAATCACCTGTATAACACCAAGGTTAAATAATTTGAACACTCTCAAAGGACGTGTTTAACTGCAAATACAAAGTTTTGTTGACACTCCCACATACTATACGAGTACTATCTGTTATACGAATGCTGTATAATATTGTCCTCACTAATTTCAGCCATGGCAGATAGTCATTACAGAGATTAGCTAATTATTTGAGTGGGAGACTTAGTGTTAGATGCATGCACTCCTTCACTCTCAATTCCCTCAATCTTATAGTCCGGTAGGATGGCAATTAGAGACGACCGGAGATAGATAATGCGTAGGACGTAAGTATATGCGCAAGACACTTTCATGCTCTCCGAGGTACAATCGACTATATGTAAGTTGAACCAAAATGGCGGTCGTCTGCGCAGGCACATTGTACTACAGAGCCGAGTGGAGCATGCGCGGGGTGCGAGGGGTATGGGCTCGCGGCGCCCCTCATACTGCACTTCGTTTGACACCCGAAATGTGTTTCTGCGCAGAGTTCAACTTACGCCGCGGCTACTATACGGGGATGAAACACCACCAACTTCTAGTAGTTTCTAATCCGAACCGCTAGGATATGGAATGCCGTTCCGGCTTCCGTTTTCCCCTTCTCTTTTAATATAGGTATCTTCAAATCAAGAGTGAATAGGCATCTTCTAAGCAAGCGCGCTCCACCTTAGGCTGCATCACATCTTGCATGCAAGTCTGATTGCAGTCAAGCGCTAGCCTATATATTAAAAAAAAAAGTTACCTAAGGCAAATGCCTAATACTATGGTTTTATTTACATAAATACCCAATACCGAACAGAGAACTGATTAGTTGCGTAACTAGTGATTTATCCATACGATACCGACAAGTACTGTACCAATAATTAATATACCACTACAGGTTATTAACGTCCCACTGCTGGGCACAGGCCTCCACTTTCATAGGAGAGAGGGAATTAGAGCTTAGACTCACCACGCTGCTCCAATGCGGGTTGGCGGGCTTTAACGACTATTATCATGTTAGTGATAATAACCGGGCCGGACCGACGGCTTAACGTGCTCTCCGAGGCACGGGGGTGAAACGCCACTAACTTCCTAACTCCGGGCTGGCACTGAGAATTTCTGAATTGAAAAACGCAATACCTAACCATTTTTATGCCCGACCGGGAATCGAACCCAGGACCTCGTGATCCGCAGTCGACTATGCTAACCGCTAGACCAACGAGGCAGTCAATAATTAATTTATTAAGCATAATAAAATTTATTGATACTCATAAAAAACCGCGCGACATAGATATCTCACTGCGTAATTATATCAATTAGGTACATACATCAAAGTATAGCGCTAGACTTGATCGATTACATATAATAAAATGCACTCCTAAAATTGATAATAGTAATAAAACGAAGGATGAAAGCTCTATCAATTGGACATACTAATCAACAATACTTACGTTAGCTAATAGCTAAGATCTAGAAAATATTTTTTATTTTATTTTATTCACTCCAAGTTAGCCCTTGACTGCGATCTCACCTGATGCTAAGTGATGATGCAATCTAAGATGGTAGCGGGCTAACCTGTCAGAGGTATGGCAGTTATACCCACCACCACCACCACCACCACTACAGCCTATTAACGTCCCACTGCTGGGCACAGGCCTCCACTCTCATAGAAGAGAGGCAGTTATACCCATATACCCCTAATCGGTTTCTACATGGCTTCTTATCGGAACGTTAAATCGCTTGGCGGCACGTCTTTGCCTGTAGGGTGGTTAGCCCACGGCCGAAGCCTCACACCAGGCCAGACCAGGGAAAATTCAGAAATTATAAATTCCTAAATTGACCCTGTCGGGGATCGAACCCGGGACCTCCGCACGTTAAGGCAACAGCGCTGTATACTGCGTCAAATGATGTAGAACTAATAAAATTCTAAAGAAATAATTAAGTATATAAGTATATACTTTTACAGTTGTGTCATATAGGTAAAGGTATGAGTTGCGCCATATGACGTAACCTTTAATCCACTGAATGGGACTTTTTTTATTTTTTATTGTGAGATAGGCTTGCGCTTGACGACAATAATGCTTAGTGCAAAGCAATGATGAGGTCTAGGTTGGAACGCGTCTGCTTAGAAGACGCCTATTCACTCTTGCCTTGAAGGTACCTAAGTTATAAGTGGCAGGAACACGCGCTGGGAGGGTGTTCCACACCCTAGCGGTTCGGATCAGAAACGTCGAGCAAAAACGTTTCGTGCGGCTCTGCAGGAATTCACTGTGATCCACCATTGGTCTGGGTGGATCCCGGAACACTTTGCGAATTTAGGTTTCCATTACGTTCCACCAGTGGAGGGAATAGCACTCTGGAAGTTCACTGTGATACACCACTGTTCTCGGTAAAAAAACGAAACTATTGACAAAGTGCGAAAAACAACCAGCGCTAATTTCCTGAAAGATAATATACCCGCTTCTTTATTTCGTGCATGTTAGGCACTTGTTAACTCAAATTAAGGCTGGTATCCATCGTCAATTAAAATAAATAAAAGTAAATTGTGAACGGAACTAATTATATGAAAACAACTGTTATTACCCACAATTTGGCTAAATAAAATTATAAAATGTTACGGGTCTCGTTCTGACTCATTCTGACAGTCTCATTGGTAGTATTTATCGTACCTCGTAAGCAAGAATAAATATATCAGACCATAGAAAATACTACCTCGTTAGTCTAGTCTCTAGTGGTTAGCATGTTCGACTGCGGCCGACGAGGTTGTTCGGTTTTCTGACTACAAATTCTCACTACTAGCCCGGAGTTAGCAAGTTAGCGGTGTTTCACCCCCGTGCCTCGGAGAGCACGTTAAGCCGTCGGTCCCGGTTATTATCACTAACATGATAATGGTCGTTAAAGCCTGCTGACCCGCATTGGAGCAGCGCGGCGGGTCTAAGCTCTAATTACTACATAACTCCTATGAGAGTGGAGGCCTGTGCCCAGCAGTGGGACGTTAATGGGCTGTAGTGTTGGTGGATATAAAATACAAATCTGCTTATTACTAAGTATGGGCCAAAGATTGTACGTCAAAGACGTACCTATCGTAACACTTTAGACGAGCTGACTGTATCATAAAATAACCATCAGTATTTATAACTACAGTCAAGCACAAGCCTTTACGAGTTTATTATTATACGACTGCCTGAAAAAAAGGAGTATATTGTTTTTAGTGTTCATGTATGTATGTGAGTTTGTATATTCCACCATAGCTTCTATACGCCTGAACCTATTTTGTTAAATGAGGTATCGTTAGAATCCCTAGCTTATTCCAGGTGACATAGGCTAGTAAAATTTAAGAAAAAAATTGATGGGGTGACCATGATCCCGCATTAAAGACTAAAGTTGAAAAAAAAAATCGAAAATAAGATTAACTATATAATCATCATCCATAAAATGAGATAAAATGAGTAGATTCCAAAAATATATAACACTATAGTTGAATATCCAGTGATTCACAAAAAAATATAATTTAATAGAAATGTGAATAAGATTCCAAAGGTAATTTTTAATGACTGTGGTATCGTTATGTAGTAGCAACGGTAGCCGTACTTTCATTCGGATTTTTGCATTTGGACTAGGCAAACCTGAATGACCTGAATCCAGTGTTCGGACTTTAAAGACTGTCATTCAGTGAGTTTCTTTATTCCAACATAACTTCTAAATGCCGGAACAGATGTTTGGGACATCTTTAGAATCCTTACATCATCCCGAGTGACACTCGCTACAATTTTTTTGAAAAAAAAAATCAATCTGGCAGGGCAGTCGTATTTTTTTTATTATTTAATTATGTTCACTTGTTTCCGAGTCGTTGTTTAAAAATGTTCCGCTTGGATCCATTGTGTATGACTATTTCAGCAGTTTTTCATTATGATTACTAGAATGACAACATAATGTTGTTTAGTTGCAAAATCACCGTCAAGTAATTGTTCGCTAGTCGTCAACTCACCACGATTAGTTATAATGATGGTAAATTTTAATCTCCCGTCTTCATACGCCATCAGTGTAGGAAGCGGGACATCCGTTCCGTATTGCGGCACGTTTTTATAAACATTCAACTGCTATAATTGGGTATACAATACTAGGTATCTACCGACAGTGAACTGTTAACACGAATTCAAAATAGATCAAATGTTTTGAAAAGCCATTGTTCTCAATGCCAACTCGGAAGCGTGGCAACCTATATTTCCAAACACACATTACGTTATAGTTAATGATGTGTACCAAATCAATCGACAGCACATCAATAATAATCCTCTGGCCTTGGCTCCTACTCTTTGACAAGCGATTTTGGGTCAGCTTATTCAAATACGTTACTCGGTAAGAGCAATGATCTGATTTTATCAGTTTGGAAATGTCATCATACAAAAATCTTATGTCCGTCAAACTTAGCTGACTCGGTGGCCAAAATTGGAACTTATTTTTATGCCTGTTAAGGTGGCTCCGGAGGGCGAATTGCCCATACAAACGTAATACCAATTAATTCGAGAATATTTCCACCATATAATGCGATTATTAAGATTGAACTTGTATTTATCTAGGTCCCTGAATAATTATTTTTTCAAAATACTTTCCCAAAATTAAAAATGTAAGCACATTGCGATTTGCGTGTTTTTACGACTTAAATGACATGTTTTCTCCTTATTTGTTTCATACTAAAACCAACGATATCTCACGTACTAATTGATCAGGAACTATTGTCAACTTACAGAATAACAACATGAAAATAAAAACACAACAATTTTTCATTCATCATTTTTGGTGTTCACGGAATAAGACTAAATGTATAACAAATTCTGTACGCTCATATTGATATCGCGCTTGCACGCGATCATGTGTCATCAGCCAAATAGAGATAGCAATATACCGGCAAATTTTTATTTGCGGTTCGAATAGAAGTTGCGAGCGGCGTTCCCCGGCCTCTTTAAGTTTGGCTTCGGCTGTGGCTAGTTACCACTTACCAGTCTTACCACCCTACCGGCGAAGACGCAAACATGGCCAAACATGGCCATACCCCTTCATCATCCCATCGTCGTCATCAGTAATTCAGTCAAAACACTAACTTAACTTATAGTCAAGGGCTAACTTGTAGTAGATTAAAAAAAAGACTCAGCGATTATTGAATACTTTTGTGTTTAGATAGCATTTTGATTTAGAGCTTAACGATAGTAATCGTGGCCGGATCAAACGAATATTATCATTTATCTTTAAGTTTAGCCAACTTTAATCTAATTACATATCTCTCGTGGAACCGCTACACGTTTAACTATTTACTCGTGCAACAAATGTGAGTACAAATATATTAAAAGTGTCTCATAAATACCTACTTCTGGATTGTCTATTACATAAGTTTATCCTCTAATTGAATGTCACAATCATCGTACAGTATGATAGGTTGGTTTAGACACAGAATACTAGTTAGTATTCTATAACCTAACTTTATTCTATTTGGTTAAGGATTGGTTAGTTCTTCAAGAACTTAACATTAAGTATTTTCAACCTTATGAGCTGAACGAAAGATAACAAACTATTTAGTACAAAACAACAAACAAAAGTAATCAATCATTTATCTTGTACTTTAACATGAAACATTTGTTTAGTTATTGACCAACAAATTGAAACTAGGGCAAACAGATAGGTATCGATAGGCATATTTAATAACTAGCTCATGCCCGCGACTTCGTCCGCGTTTTTGTTATTCCCGCGGGAGCTCCTTAATTTTCCGGGCTAAAAAGTAGCCTATGTCACTCTCCAGATCCTCAACTATACCCATGCCAAAAATCACGTTGCTCCGTAGCTCCGTTTCAGCGTGATTGAAGGACAAACCAACAAACTTTCGCATTTATAATATTAGTATAAAGTATATAATTATGATAATCTCGTTTGGAATGTTAAAATAAATAAGTAAAATTACTTAAATGAACTAAGCTTTAAATGTAATATTAACAAAATAAGTACTTAATTACCTACCTCTAGTGCCTACCTCGTACCAACTAACATTAATGGCTTGTGATAATAGAATTGGTACTTCATAAGTAGATTATTCAGAAAATTACACAAAGCAATATATAATTTTAGTATTCAATTCATAGTTTTGGGGAGTTTTCAATAATATCTTTACACTAATGAATATAAATTAAGTTTACCAGGTAGTTATTAATTATTAATTAGTAAAACGTAACATCATCTTTACAAATAGAGCGTAAATGATAATGACTAATGAGACTTCATAAGGGACAATAAACTATTTTACTTGATAGTTTGAATTGAATTTGATTTGGTAAATAAGGAAAACTTTTTTTTTTAATCCACTACAAGCTAGCCCTTGACTGCGATCACACCTGATGGTAAGTGATGATGCAGTCTAAGATGGTAGCGGGCTAACCTGTTAGGGGCATGGCAGTTATATTAAACCCATACCCCATCGGTTTCTACACGGCATCGTACCGGAACGCTAAATCGCTTGGCGGCACGTCTTTGCCGGTAGGGTGGTAACTAGCCACGGTCGACGCCTCCCACCAGGCCAGACCAGGGAAAATTCAGAAATTATAAATTCCTAAATTGACCCTGCCGGGGATCGAACCCGGGACCTCCGCACGTTAAGGCAACAGCGCTACACACTGCACCACGGAGGTCGCCAAAAACTTGATATTAAAGACATGTTTGGTGGTATTTTCCTCATTTAAACATTATAGATTGAAGTTTTAATGAAGACGTAACTAACAGGCCTTGATTTGCATCGGATATAATAGTGTCAAGATTACTTGTGCCTCGCAGGGTCAGGATGGTACGTGGAACGTTTCGCAACAGCCATTGACATCCCACGTCCGTCTGACAATACCAGTCTCGATTTCAGTGGATAGAGTAGGTATTCGTGGTATAATGTCACCAACGTTATAAGAAAACTTACTCAATACACGATCTTGGAAATAGTTTCACGGTTAAATAGAGACGTAATAAAAGTTATATAGACCGTACTGAATACTGATACTGGCATGTTGTATATGTCACCGTAAGATTGTGAAAACCGTCAGATTGCAATCTAACGCTTTTTATCTCGATAGATTGTAGACTGTCGACAGATTGTGAACCGTTCAATGTTCCGAGTGTAATTTTTTAAAATATTCGTTGTATTTACGTTTTCTTGTCTCTTTCTTGTAGGTTAGGTTAGGGTTAAGGTAGGCACTTAGGTTCTATCGTGTTAATAGACCTAACAGATTACAATCTACCGAAAAATAATGCGTTACATTGTAAGCAGTTGTTACGGTTCACAATCTTTCGACATTTTACAATCTATCGAGGTAAAAAGCGTTAGACTACAATCTTACGGTTTTTACAATTTTTCGGTGATATATATGTCACCGTAAGATTGCAAAAACCGTTAGATTGTAATCTAACTGGCGAAATTGTAAACTATCGACAGATTATGTCGAACCCTGACCTAACCTACAAGAAAACGTAAATACAATGAATATTTCAAAAATTGACACTCAGAACATTGAACAGTTCACAATCTGTCGACAGTTTACAATTTCGCTAGTTAGATTACAATCTACCGGTTTTAGCAATCTTACGGTGACATATACAAAGGTAGCAGGAAAAAATTATGTATTATGTATTATATATTTTGTAAAAGCGGATCACTCCTAAGGAGGGATCTAATCCGCTTCCAGTCAACTGAGTTATTGAATGGATACAAAATATTACAAATAAGGAAATAAGTAATATGATTTTCCTTATAAAGGCTCCGTCCCAGGTTTTTACCAGGTATTCGAAATTTTTTTTTAAGGTTATTGACACTTAATCCACATGAAATTGAGCTTGAACGTTGCTAACCTAAGATTGGATAAAACCAGGTGCTATAGAAAAATTTAACATCGATCTTCATAACTTTTATTCATTTTCTGTTAAATCTTTAAAATATAGGCCAATTCATAAAACAAACACAAAGTAAAAGCGTTGAAGCTTGAGAGAAGTAAAGAAAACTGGAAGCATAAAAAGGTAACAAGTTTTAATTATCGCGTTCAGTTCTGAGCGGAAAGAAAGTCACTATGGGCGCAGGTTTGTTTCCCCGAAGCGCTAGATGGAAGCAAAGAAGGCAAGCTATAAATATTAATGACACCAATTCAATGACAGACGCAGAAAGGTCAGCGGCCTTTGATCCGATTGTTTGATGCTCATATCTCTGTTTTAATTAGAAATGCCTATTAGGCTTAAGACACGGTATGTGCATGAATAAAATATGAGCGGAATCGTGAAATGCATTCACAAGAGAAAAATATTTCGACTGTGTGATGAAAGTTTAATTGTACAAAATCCTCGTTGGTCTAGTGGTTAGCACGTTTGATTGCGGCCAATGAGGTCCCGGGTTCGAGTCCCCGGTCGGGCCATAAATAATTACTGGGTTTTTCTGACTAGAAATTCTCAGTGTTAGCCCGGAGTTAGGAAGTTGGCGGTGAGTCACTCCCGTGCCTCGGAGAGCACGTTAAGGCATCGGTCCCGGTTATTATCACTAACATGATAATAGACGTTACAGCCCGCTATTGGAGCATTGGAGCAGCGTGGTGGGTTTCATCTCTTTCCCTCATTCCTATGAAAGTAGAGGCCTGTGCCCAAAAGTGGGACGTTAATGGGCTGTAGTGGTGGTACGAAATCCTAACTAAGTACATTATATTATCATCTTTATACCATCGAAATGATTGTTAAGAAGTTACATTACAACCTAAAATAACGTAGGTACCATATGTAAGTATGCATTGATGTAGAATTTTAGTATGTAAGTAGGTACGAGTATGTGAAAAGCACAACATTAATTAACAATAGAACAAACACCATTGAATTTCGAAAGAAAAACATAATTGATGAACTAATTGTTATCAATATCAATGAATACATTGCCAAAATTGTTTATTGAATGATTCATTGATTAACTAACCTATATCAATCAGCAGTCTACGCCTTCAGAGATCATAACAAAAACTATTAAACATCAATTACATAAGTTATTGTTTTAGAAGTAACAGGAGTCGATGTATATGTATTTACTAGAGGAGCCCTTTCATAGAAAAAAATGGGCGTCCGAGCTGCAGAGCGCACTCCACACCTGTATGTCATGTATGTCTGTCCTTGTCCCCGCCATAGCACTGTTCCGCTTTTCAGACTAGATGGCGTTAGTAAAATAACTCCACATTCTTTGTTTGATAGGGCCCGTCTATGTAAATTGAGGTCGTTCTGAACTACAAATAGTTTGTTTTGAAAAATACATGCTTTTAAATTTTTTTTAACCATAGTATACTACCAAAACATTAAGCTGCTACATACTAGCCGTAACTGGTGGGTTTAGATTATAGATGCTACTTAAATTAAAAGGGGATTAAATGTGGCTTAGTGTATATTTTATACACATAGCCACAGCTATAAATCAATATAAAAGTCATAAATTAATACCATTAGACGTTGACATGATCTGCCCCCCGATTGTCCAAAAGTTGCCGATCAAATCGTCATCGTTCAAACGTATGAGAATAGATACACAAAATTGAGCTCTTATTCAATGATGTTATGGTTTATTTTAATTTGACGCCGAACTTTGACGATTTGATCGGCAATTCTTACACAATCGCACCTCTGATTTTACGATTTGTATCGCAAATCATTGCTAGTAGGTGGTACTATGTACGTACACTGTTTTGTTCTCAATTTTTCAAAGCTAAAAGAAATTGAGGATATCGGGTTAGCCTATTTTAAATTCACAATGTATGTAGTGTGAAATTATCTGATAGATTTGTAAATGTAGAGCTTAAATCACAGAAGATAAGTACCTAATTTCTTGAAAATAATATGTAAATGTTAAATGCGATGAAATTTTAACTACCTGCAGGCATGCACATTTAAAATAGGTAATAAAATTAACAAATAGCTCTTGAAAATAATATAATGAATTAGCTAAGAGGTATTTTTTAGGTAAATATTTAGTAAGTTACTATGGACTCTTGAAAGATCTTATATTTTTTGCTATAAAGCAATTTTTTGCACTGATTCGGTTTCTGGCTTTACGGCTCTGGGTTTCCACTGCTTCGAATTGACACGATTTTCTAGAAGTGCTCTTAAATGTCCAAACCGCGATCCCTTTTCATTATTTTGAGTATAATCCGTGCTGAAGTGTTAAACCTTAAACCCCATTACGTGTTGAAGTGTTCAACTCGTAATTTAGTAAACTTCAAACACGGTTAGAGGCTTTAAACAAAACTCGTTATCGGAAATATCCGTCTTGGCTTATTCGACTTGAACATTTCTTTGCTTACATTTAGTCAAGAATTCAGAAAATCTGGAACAAAAGATCAACAATTTACTCTGTTGAATATTGTAAGTTACTCCTGCTCCCATCCTGCTCCTAAAGAAATAAATTAGTGTTGTCAGGTTGTACCTAATTGTTGTAAATCGGTGGACTAAACTCAAAATGACGGTCTGTTACATCAGTTCAAGAATTATCTGTACATCAAAATGGGAAGCAGCATTTGTAAAAATAATACATACCTACAAATTACTTACTTACAATAGATAAGAAATAAAAGATAGTAAAATGTAATATCTGAGTCAGCACGTTTAATTTACGACTTATTTATCTTTATAACGACATTTATCATAACAATCTATTTCAGTAATGTTAATATTGACCGTAAATCGGAAGACCGACACTGGGTCAGTGTCCTATACATTGGCTATAACTGCTATAAGCGATCTCTCTCACATCAATAAAGCAAATTAATGCTTGTGCATAGTTGACAAACACATTTGGTTAGTGTCGTTAGACAGCTTTTGGCTTTGTAGCGCATTTGATTTTGATTCCAATTATGGAAGATAAAAATATAGTGATAGAAACTATATTATCACTTTTCAAGTGTTTAGTAAAATTTACTTAATTATTAAAAATTTTAAGGAAATAACTTATACATTATCAAGAATATCATCACAATTAGATAGCCAGTAACTGCCTCGTTGGTCTAGCGGTTAGAATAGTCGACTGCGGATCACGAGGTCCTGGGTTCGATTCCCGGTCGGACATAAAAATTGTTAGGTGTTGGGTTTTTCAATTAAGAAATTCTCAGTGCCAGCCCGGAGTTGGAAGTGGGCGGTGTTCCACCCCCGTGCCTCGGAGAGCACGTTAAGCCGTCGGTCCCGGTTATTATCACTAACATGATAATTAATAGTCGTTAAAGCCCGCCAACCCGCATTGGAGCAGCGTGGTGGTTCTAAGCTCTAATTCCCTCTCTCCTATGAGAGTAGAGGCCTGTGCCCAGCAGTGGGACGTTAATAGGCTGTAGTGGGGAAGATAGCTACAATGTCATAATATGTACCAAAAGCCAGGCTTGACCCAAAAAACTCAAATCATTAATATCATTTTTGCAGGCACTTACAAAGTTACAAGTCTTGGAATTCTACCATTGCACTGGTTCGGAATTCTCAAATCAGTTTCTGCAGCGAAAAACCAACCAGAATCTCAGCGGTAAACTCTTTTCACGTTTTCCATATCTGAATTTTTCACTCGAGTTCCAGTTCTTTCAGTAAAACTGTCTTTTCAACTATTACCTACTTAATATTTGTGTAACATTTCTGATGACACCTACATTTATTCTTTATTTTCACATAATTAATTTAAGTAATTTTTATGACGTATTTATTTTAAATGTACCTACTCACTTTAATGAGTGGTGGCACACATTTAAGCAATTATGATCTTCATACTTTGTATGGAACTGCGAAATCGCGAAGAAACTGTACTTATAATTAAAATAATTTGACTTGAGCCTGTTATCTTATGTAAGCTAAATTGCAAAGGAGAACAATTTTAATTATCATGATCCATGAGTTACTAAAGATTACTTTTCTATCTGTCCCTCCAAAAATACTTCATCATCATTTATCAAAATAAAAGTTTTGATGTCCAATTTTATGGATAGGTGCTTCAAGGAGTCGCCAATTTTAGCACTGAAAATGCCACTGACATAAGCCGCATAAGACGCACCACAAAAAATACATAGCTCATTGCATGCATATTATGTATTGTTTACGGATATACGGTTTAAAAAAATATTAAATACATTATTTTCTGAGGATGCAGAAAAGTCTCATAAATCTTTTTATTAATTGAAACCTAATATGACTTCGTAGTCAATATGCAGCTTGCATAATATAAGCTTAAGATATTTTTTGATTATTCATACGACTTCGTTTGGGTATGAATATAAAATAGCATATTTACCATTAACTTTAATAAAACTCCGCGGTAGACATTCTAAGTACTTACATAATTTCAATACCGACACAATGAAAATACATATATTCAAATGAAAATGGCAGTTAGTGATTACACTTAGGTAATTCAATTTGCATCGAACAATTGCTTCAATACTATTACTTTTATGGTTATGTTTGGCCAGGATATTGAGAATGTACCTAATAGAATATATTAATAGGATAATAATTGAGATTTTTTTTTATCCACTACAAGCTAGCCCTTGACTGCGATCTCACCTGATGGTAAGTGATGATGCAGTCTAAGATGGTAGCGGGCTAACCTGTTAGGGGCATGGCAGTTATATTAAACCCATACCCCTTCGGTTTCTACACGGCATCGTACCGGAACGCTAAATCGCTTAGCGGCACGTCTTTGCCGGTAGGGTGGTAACTAGCCACGGCCGAACCCACCAGGCCAGACCAGGGAAAATTCAGAAATTATAAATTCCCAAATTGACCCTGCCGGGGATCGAACCCAGGACCTCCGCACGTTAAGACACAGCGCTACACACTGCGCCACGGGGGTCGTCAAAAAGAAAGTTAGAGTTTTGTGTTCAATATATTCTGAGCCACGGTATCTTGTAAGTAATCTATCATGTAATTTAAATTAAGGCGCTGTGTGTGGTCAGGGGGGGGGTCTCCAAAGCAGTGTATCCATTAAATGGTGGCATATGGAAGATTGAAAAAAATATATGATGTTTTCAAGACCTTAACTCAGATATTGTTTTATCCCAAAACACGATTTAAACAACTTCGCTGCATAAAAAATAAATTCAAACATACCTCTTATTTCAGTTTTCAAATCAACACATCTCCAAATTGAAAACCTCAATTTACTTGAAAAATATATCATTAAATTCCAAATTCTAAATGACATCCATTGATTTATTAATATTTATTAAAATGTACACATATTTTCTGTTTTCCTTTGTATTCCGGTTTTTCGAGAAGCGCTAGCTCATTTTCACCTCCGCCAGTGTTCGAAAGAACTTCACAGACGATGGATCTGTGCTCCTTTGCTCCAGCGTTTAAATCGATATTTTAAAATGGTTTTCAAACATAACATGAATAAGACTAATGCTTATTCAACATGAATTGACAGAAGACGTGGATATTACAACTTTCGTGAGCTATCTTCTTTTATATAACTAAAAATACATAATCAAATAAAGTATGAATATGTGTTCTCTGACCAAACTTTTGACAGCTCGAAATAATGATGCCGTAATGCGCTATCCATTCGATTTTTGACAACAATCGACTTCATTTACGAAGAAGTTTTAATCGATTTGACACATTGATATTACAACTTTTTGTATTGTTTTATAAACAAACCCAGGCGTCTAAATGTCTTTTTTATGTATTAAAATAAATATTTTTGGTGAAGCAATGCTGTAAATGTATATTTTATTATTTGGCAACATCAATAAGGCAGGTCATAGAAACCATCCAACGCCAAAGATGACGCTACTTAAATGACAATAAATTGAGCTTGTGTTGCAGCTTCGTAATTATTTTGAAAACTATTTTCAAAATTAAAATCGTACTAGTAATTACTAGATTGACATACGAGTTGCGAAATATCGCATAAAAAGGCACGTCGCTTCACTATTTAAAAAAAAAACTCCTGCTGGTTGTAACAATGACGTCTTTTAATATTTCCAAGAAGTAGGTAAGTTGTCAAACATCCAATTACTGTCAGAGGGTTCACTGCCATCGCATAAAGCAGTATTACTTAAAAATGTCAGTTTTATGTCACGTACCTTGAAGGTCCTAAAATAAGGATTATAATTCTAAAAACACGAACGTCAACAATATTAAAACAATACGGATTTAAGCGATAGTAGTATGCCTCCAGTGCAATTTTTGATATGAATGGAAAATAACAAAACAGTGGTAAGACAGAAAGGAAAACTGAAAATCAAGCATTGCCACTTCAGCTTGCTACTGCCTACTCGTCCGCTCTCATTGGACCAGACCGACCAGATAATATTATTATATCGAAAGCTTGCTGAGTAAGGACCTAGTAGTGTCTCAAATACTTCAAATAAGTGCCTATTGCAAGTTTTATTACTAATTGATTGGATATTAGATACCCTTAGGGTTTCGTTTCTGGGACCCGGGAGTTAGAAATTTCCGGGAAATACGTCGTTGGTTTTTTTTGTGATTTCCCGTTTTTGTGTACAGAGTATTTTTTTAACTTATCTCTTGAGAAATATTTGAGAACAAGTTGATCTCTTAACTTGTTTATTATAATTCTCCCTGACTACTAGGGCATGCATTCGGTGCTGTGTTTGAGTACCGGGAAATTTTGGACCGATATTGGCACGGAACCGGGAATTCCCGGGACTTTCGATACTTTCGATACTACCTTAAATTATCACAAAAACACGGCTAAGACATTACAGAAAGTATGAAATAGACCAAATATTACTGTTCATTAGGCGTTATACAAAAATTTATCGCATAATATTTCACACAGGAATATACTGAATATTACTATTCATTAGGCATTATACAAAAATTTATCGCATAATATTTCACACAGGACTGTAAATTCATGATTTTTTCATGTACTTGTACCATAACTCGCTTCGTTACAAATTTCAAAGTTTTATTGTAGTTCATAGGTTTTACAGAGATTGCGTCTTGTATGAAAATACACTTTGAAAAGTTGAATTTTTTTTTATCGTGATACGCTCATATGTAACTACTTTTATAGCAATTAGAAGCCAGTGCAAATATAAATTTACTACATCAAGCAGTTTATGAGAAACAAGCCTTGAGGCTTTGGATACACGGACAACAAAGTGATCCTTTACGGGTCTTTTTTTATAGACAGGCGTACGTAGTAACCTCACCTCAAAGAATTACAAATGTTAATCTAAATCAACAATATTTTCCAACCCATACTCAGTATTCCCAAGAGAATCTCGTGAAGATGTTACTCTCTCCTATTCTGTGCCGTTTTTTGGTTTTGCCGCACGCTGATTTGGTCTCTACAATTATATTGGATATGGTACCTCTTAGTATTTTTGGTATCCATTCACCGTCCTCCCCGTACGTATGGAGGATCCTAGGATCGAGGACCCTAGGATTTTCTAAAGACGTTTCCTATCAGCCATAAAGAGCCTCGTTACTGCTGCGTTACTGTCCAGGATTCACATCCATACATAAAGATTGGACTGTTCACAGTCTTGGTTTTTACATAACATTGTATGGAGAACTCCTGAGCATCTTAGGGAATTATGGATACGGATATCCATATTTTCTTTCCCTCTGCTATTGGTATAATTGACAGTGGAGTCAAAAATCAAAATTTAGTAGCCTCGGGCTTATGAGGTATATTTTATATAACAGTCTATCAATATTTTCCTGTCAATCTTCATGTGAAATTTATGAAAGTAACGATACAATTAACAGAATATAGCATAATCTACTGTAATTTATTATGGCTGAACAAATTTTATTCCAGTGACAGATCCATCAATTCATTGATCTTCAAAAAAGCTCTTCTCTGCTGGTAAATAATACTTACCAGAAAGACTAACATACGAAACTGTACGAAGTGGCAGTAAAATAATCGTTATAGCCAAAGTAAAAATAGGGGTTTTTAAACTAATACCTCGAATTTGTGAGCATAAAATACAGTATAGTGAATTAAATTATTGTTACATGCAGAAATATCCACACTTAATTAGAGAAGAATCGACAGAATGTATGTACTTCGAGTCTCAAAAGTATCAAAAGTACCGGTTTTATGGTGTGGAGAACCGGGACTGAAAATTATTCAGAAGTACCGGGAATTTTTGGTACCAGGAATTATCGGGAGCATGCCCTATTGACTAGGTACCTCACTCGCGCAGTGCTGAGCACTATTGTCTTAACGTGGGATGTACCGGGTTTAATCCCCAGCAGAGTGAATTTGGGAATTGGGCGTATTTTTGTAAAATTGTACATGAAATAAAATCGATGTTTTTTTGTCATCATGTTTTGTTATTTTATTGATAAATTTGTGTTTCTTAGTTATTTATCTTTATGAGCAGTAGCACTGTTTACAAATATTATGTTAAATTATAGTAAAAACAATCATTTTAAAATTAAGTGACGGAGAATTATTCCATTGAGTAACTAAACTTTATCTCACAAAAGGCACTTAAAAAAACAACTTTAGATAAGATTCACAGAAGTGTTTTACTAGTATTACCAATCATGCCAATCACAAAAATAGGACAGCAAACATAAAATGACAGAAACACTATCAAAATTTGATAATTTTAGTTCTTTTGACTAACGTAAAGGCAAATTTATGTCATAATTTATTATATAACTTCTGAAATAGACAATGCTTTTTATTTTTGTTTTTGCAAGTAAGTTAGTTTACGATAAAAAATAACAATAACTTATATTAATGATAAATTGTCAATATTATAAGTATTTATGCAATACTAGCCGATGCCCGCGACTTCGTACGCGTGGATCGAAGTTTTGTGGTTCCCGCGAGAACTCTTTAATTTTTCGGGATAAAAAGTAGCCTATGTGCTATTCCAGACTACAATCTATATCTGTGCCAAATTTCGGCCAGATCCGTTCAGCCGTTGGGGCGTGATTGAGTAACAAACATCCATACATCCATTCATACATCCATACATCCATCTGTCCAAACTTTTTGGAGGATTTTTTGAGAGGACAATTTGTCAGTGGAACCTTGACAATTACTCAAAGGAAAAGTAAGGGCACTGATCACAATGTTAAGAATTATTGTACTTTCTTACCATAAAACTATAATAGTCGTAGTAGGTACTTTTGAGTATTTTAAACTCTTTATTCTTTATTTTGTACTTAAATTATGTAAAATGTCGTCTATAAAATATAAGTAGAACTTCCAACCAATGTATAGTATGTTAAATCACATTGTAAGAATGATTATAAGTAACAATTTTTTTTTGCGTTTTGTCTTCTTCGATTCTCCCTTTCTGATATTTTATCTCACCTCGGATATTTTTCTTGTTCTAGATTTTACGAGCTCCAAGTGTTATTTTCTTATATATTATTGTTTGAACTTTTAAGAGTCCCTCTTTAATTTCTCTATATGCCACCTTGTTATTTCACCAGATGTCAGCGCCATTGTTACACCTGAATAATTTAATATATACAATACTCGTTTCCAATGCAAAACTCGGGGCCGTAAAAGCTTAACCGTGTACAAACCTTTAGAAATCCATTGAGTACCAATTTGTTCAATTGACTGACAATTTCGAAAGAGTTACTTAAAGGACCGTAATGAATTCACAGCAACAATATTTTCTTGCATTGTATTTCAAGAATTTAAATATTCTGAATTTTCTCTGGTCTGGCCTGGTAAGAGGCTTCAGCCGTGGCTAGTTACCAATTACCACCCTACCGCCAAAGACGTGCAGCCAAGCTATTTAGCGTTCCGGTAGGATGTCGTGTAGAAACCGATTAGGGATATGGACTAGGGTTTAATATAACTGCCATACCCCAAACAGGTTAGCCCGCTACCATCTTAGACTGCATCATCACTTACCATCAGGTGAGATCGCAGTCAAGGGCTAACTTGTATTTAATTAAAAAAAAACTGGATATAAGGTACATAAAAGTAGCAATAACTATTTTTTTAAAAATCCCGATTCTCGGGAATTCCCGGGAATCGGCCAATTTTATTCCCGTTTCCTTGAGTTGAAAATTTGCCGTTCCCGAGATTTATTTTTAATTTTGATTGAGTGGGATTTTTAAAAAGTTAATTTGTTTAGTTTCACCCAACCTAAGTCCAGTTAATTAATATAATAGGTTTTGCTTCGGACATAATATTGTCAATCAAACTTATAATTTTAGAGTACGGAAACAACGTACAAATTTGAAATTTTACATAAATTGGCTAATTTGCTGTTTTGGCTCTTACGAAGTTCTACCATATAGATAATTCTGTATGTAAAGATAAAAAATCATGACACCAAAATTGTATGATTTTCTTCGTTTTTTATTTTTGAGTATTTTTCAAACACTGTAAATAATACTATATGTCTGCAAAAGACTAGAAATTGATTTCAATGATCAATTTCCAACATCTTTTTGCTATTTAAATTTTTGAAATAACATCTGTATTTCTTGTTTCTGACAAAAAATGAATATCAGACTCTTAGTCGGTAAGTACATTGTATATACGTATGATATTGATTTATGCCACAATTATACTTGTAATTAACTCACGTAAGTAGTTTATGTAAATAAGATACTTATGTAACTCTAGATGATGCCCTCGACTTCGTCCACATGGATTAAGATTTTTTGACTCCCGCGGTAACTGTTTAATTTTCCAGGATAATGGTTCCGGGTAGCCTATGTCCTTCTCCGGGATGTAATCTATCTTTGTACCAAATTTCATCAAAATCGTTTGAGTAGTTGGGCCGTGCAAGCGTAGCAGACAGACAGACACACTTTCGCATTTATTATATTTTGTATGGATATTAGTATGCTGGGCTAACTAATGCCCGCGACTTCGTCCGCGTGGTTGAAGTTTTTTTTATTCCCGCGGGAACTCCTTAATTTAAAAAATTTTCCTCCTCGGGATAAAAAGTCACTCTCCCTCAACTATACCCACGCCAAAAATAACGTCGAACCATTGCTCCGTTGCGGCGTGATTGACGGGCAATTCAATTAACAATCACACTTTCGCATTTATAATATTAAGTATTAAAATGGATTTGCACACGATATGCGATTTACAATAGGTATTTTGTCAATTACCTACTCATGTAAGAGACTTTGGTACGTGATTTACTCACTTACGTTATTCTATCAATTTCACAAATTTTGAGCTACCGTGTTTTGTCATCCGAGGGCATCCGTGACATGCTATGACAAGCGCGCGAAAATAAAGAAAACCGCGACGGGAGCGCCACCCGGCCGAAGTGGGCATAACTGGCGTGAGGGGTGAGGACTGAGGAGAGCCAACCTCTCGATTTGTGTTTTGATTTTAAGAGCTGACAGCGCCTTAAATTGCACACATTAATTTTCTTTAATCTTTTCCTACCAATCCCGGAATTAATATGCCAGAAAGTGACAATCAATAAATTCAAATATTTACTTAATTAACTAAACTTTAGGTAAATTTACTCTCAAGAAAGTTACTATCAATTTAACTTAAACAGGTTACTTATTAAAGATTTTCCATAAAAATTTTGTATAGAATAGGCACTTACTGCACTTAATAGATAGTTTAGCAAAAAAATATAGAGTAAAAGATGGTCTATTGTGTACCGAGAAAGTATTTGTGAAAAGGCGTTGTGCTCGTGATTTATTAGGTAACTTTCTAACTTTGCGAATAAAGAATCATTATCTCGCGCAAACATATTTTATTAAACGCTTACAAATAACTAAAAACAGTTATGTTCGCAGTCAAAAATTGAATAATCTGGCAGCAATTTATTTATTTAGGTTCTCGAGATAACGGTCCTCGAAACGTAGCTATAAACATGTTCAGTCATGATAAAACTTGCATGATATGGGTCCCATTACGTCAATAAGTTAAACAGGAAGAGAGTAAAAGGAAGGAACAAAAATATACAAATCTATATAAATATAGAGAAGTTTATTAATTCAAGATACCTACATAGTTAGAAGTCAATTAAGGAACTGCAAATATCAAAAGTTTTAGAATACGTATTTATAGTCGTTTACATAAATTATGTAGTATGTTTGCTTACATAAAAGACAAAGTAGAGAAAATACACTCCTTGTGGACTGGTAGGTATAGTCAGTCACTCACAGCTAGGTCGAATGTAACTTTAAGTTCGATAAGGATTTCAAGAACCCACTAAATGCCTGTCTGAGTACATTCTCCTGGAAATCCCTCTATTGTACTCGAGTGCTGTAAAGCGTTGGCAACCCCTGTATTGGAATATGGCTATCTCGTTTCCCCACACCATACCATGTTCCACCCTCCGTTCAAAACATCGTGAGATAATTAAATATTTATGTCATCGCAGATGGCAGGAAAGTTGAAAGACGTAAATAAAGGTTAATTAAGGCTTGATATAATTATTTTTAATTACGCATTTAACCGGACCGAAATTACTCGTTACTTCTTACATAAAACATTACTTAAGTGCATACATTAAAAAAATGAAAGAACAGAATAATGTAAATATTTCATAACAATGGGCTATTGTCGTGTATAGCGTTATATATGAAAATTATGACGAGGAACCGGTTATTTCAAGCATAGAATTAATATAAAATACCTGTTTATTTAGCAAGACTAAACTCTGTGAGCCATCCCGTCAATTGACATAAACACAATCACGAACTTAGTTAAAAAAGACGATACTATTACTAACACAACTTTAACCGTTAACGATGACGGTTCAACGATAAATACACAGCAAAAAGTGCGTACACTGACAATCACTGACACTGAATCGAACGTTGTAGTGAGTTAAGTTATGGGTAAAACTGATAACACTTCATTATAAATAAGATAGACAAAGCTCGATCACGAAAAGCTTTTAATCGATAAGAGCGACGTACGGCCTCTCTGGCGACAGAATTGAGACTGCATCAGTCGGGGGCGGTTGGGGACAGGGGGGGGAAGTAGGAAGGGGGCGCGCGCGTCGGGCACTCGCTCGGAGGCGTCGAACCAGCTTTGTATCGCTGTGATATGATAACGAATGTTTACAAAGTTGACGACATCAAATCCGGTGAAGTAACTACAATAAGTAGTTATCCAAATATGATTATTAGTAGGTGTCTTTACAAGCTAACAAATGCAGTAAATTTTGCAAATGCTATTTGCAATGTTCTGTTAGAGTATTTTACTTTCTGGTCTGTAGATTCTAAAATTTCTAAGCACTTATCACACATAATCAATATTTTTAAATGATATGAATATTAAAAGACTGTCATTTTGGGTCTTTTACAAACTACTTTGGCAAAGAGCAATGCGATGAACTGGTTCTATAGAGTGTAGAAGATAATAATTGGTTCATAAAATAAGAAAAAAGATACGTGAGATACTTAAATCTATCACGAAATCTTCCGAGGCGTATGAATGAAATCAAGGCTGTAATAAGAAACGGGAAACAAATCACGTAATTTACTTGATGAATGTTGAAAAGTTGATCTCTCTTTCTTCTTGTTCGTGACTCGTGCCAAAGTAAATAAAAACAAAAAGGGACTGTTATGTTACGCCTTACGTAATTAAGCAGCATATGGTTTACATTCAAATAGCTGGGCGGTGACGGATAGTTTAAGAATTATGGGCTTAAAATATAAATAAAAAAATTTTGGTTTAAAATAAAGTAAGTATTATAAACCGTGGTGGTTACTGGTTACATCAGACTACACTCATTCAGATATAGGTATATGTTTTCTTTAATATGCATAATGCAAGTTTTGTTCAAAAAGAGTTTCAAATTCACTTTTCGTATTTTTTGATTTGTTCACGCATTAGTAGTTCTAGGAAGCATTGCAATAACTCGTGTATGAAGAAACTCAGAATTTTAATCATAAATATATATTTTCATTTAATACAGTAAATAATTAAATACATGCTTATATGTACGTATCTTTTTAATTTCCATTAGACTTGGGTTTTATGCGAAATTTTATACGGTTTTGGTTATGGCCTCCAAATTGTGCCTAGGAGTAAGGACACACTATCCAGATACTTCGTCCAAAGTGAGAGTTTGTCGTTTGGTACAAAATGAATTTCTAATTTCATTCGTAGACTCTAATTTTTCTTTCAAGCAAGCGCTAAAGATCCTTATTCCATGTGCGTAGAAATCATCGGATCTGTCCGCAATATTATGTCTACTTTACTTTTTCTACTCTATTTGTTCTGCATAAATAAATCCGTGAACACGTAAAATGGTTATTCAATAACCATGTTTTTGTTTTGTTATAGTTAATTTATATAAATTGCAAATTATATAAATGGTATATCCGATATCAGACGCGAATCTTTCGTCTCGATGAACGCACCGCTGCCGATTCATAAACTGGATCGCAAAATCAAAGCGTCCACTCAGCTGGCAAATGTATTCGCAGTCCATGTGTAATGATACAATTAATATTATAGGTATCTATATCTACCTGAGGTCCAACTGTCTAAGCAAATCGTAAGCTATGCTTAAAAAAATCTTTTCAAAAAACCGACCTCCAGTGCTCCAACGCCACTGTAAAGTTAAAAATAATTTTTATTTCTACCCACTATGTTGAAGTCGGGCGAGCCTGATGCGTCAACTTTGCTTAACCTTGTTATACCCGCCCGACTTCAACATAGTGGGTAGAAATAAAAAATATTTTTAACTTTACAGTGGCGCTGGAAGTCGTTTTTTTGAAAAGAATTTTTATTTTTAACTTTTTAGTGTCAGGGTTGAGGATTTGGAGTCAGAATTTTTTATGGGACTACCTCGAGAGCTTTCTGTAAAGACTGAAAGAAACATTTTTCAAATCGGCTTAGAAACCACGGAGATATGCGGTAACATACATTAAAACAAAAATAAATACGCGCCGAATTAAGAACCTCCTCCTTTTTTGGAAGTCGGTTAAAAATGTATTACTCAAACTGTTTAAGGAGTTCATACATTTTTGACGTGCAGACGTCTGTGAACTCCTTAAACAAGTCGAATTATCCGTTTGACAGACGATTACGATTACAATTTTCTGAGGCTGAAGCAAATAGGTACCTAAGAGTAGCAGGTGCATATTATTCCAATAGCATTCCAGACATTCCAATTTCCAATTCAGCGGTGGATGGCTACTAGTATAATGTGTAGGTACAGTTTACTGGATCTAGTGAGCCATGCAGTCATGTAATCCTGTAACAGCCTTTAAATGACAGTAATAAAGAAGACGACGCGGCCCATACTACTCCAGCGCTGGAATGAATAAACTTGATTGGAATAACGTATACCGGGAATATCTACAGTTTTTTTTCAAGTAGGTATTAGTTAAAGTAGTAAATAATAAAAGATATGTAGATACATAAGTTCATAATAATCATTGTGAAGGCTAAGTAAGCTTACACGTGGATAGATGAGGACGGATCGTTACAATTCTTTGTCCCATTTTGAGAAATCGGAGTAATTCGCCGAACACGATCTAAAGAAATGGTATGATAAATAATTTTCCTCAGGAATTATATGATAAACTCTTATTCAAACGTAAAGTAATCCCAAATTTAGCATAAAGAATCACATAATGATACCTCATTAAACACGTTACAGTCGATAGAACTCTAAAGAACGCAAATACAAGAAATTATATTATAACACGCTGGATTTTTTTACCATAATAGCTCAAAAATTGACTCAGCCTAAAAAATAATTAAAAACAAATGCTATAAATCATTCGCAGACTGACTCACGGCCATTAAGACATTAGTTAAAGGAACTGATGCGATGGAAAGGAATAGAAAGAGTAATAAATAATCCGCGCTTGCCGGTCGTCTGTACATTCACTTTTATTCTACACAATGCTATACTTAAACCGACACTCATACAGTTTAGTTACACTATAATTATAAGTTTCGTACAGACACACAGTAAGTTTAACTCAATAGAGATAGAAGAGCCAATTTTACCATAAGTTTTCAAGCAAAACGTGTTTTAAATATATCCGTGTAAATCAGCCTTAATATGGGGATTAGGGATGTCAAATTACGACTTTACGTCAAGGCAACCGTAGTCAAATTATATTACAATATAATATTTACCTATATCAGAGTTTCAGGAACGTACATTTCAAGTCTTTCAATTTGAACTTACCCCAGAACGGATGGATATGGATGCTAAATGCTAATGCTGACAGACCTTAAAGAAGTCTATCCATCAAGCATCATCCGGTTTCACATCATATTTCTTTTTTTTTTTACCATTATTGGACTTATAATCCAATTAAAATATTAGGTATTCAATAATATTCACAATTGAAGCATCTGTCTTTATTAATTTGAAAACTTTGATTGTGACACCTGTATGAATTATGTTAAATTGCACACCTGGTATATTGAAAAACTCAAAATTATGTTAAGAAGACGAATAGAAACCAATTATGATCTAATCAACTTCTTTTTAAACCTCTTTATTTCCGCGTTAGATTTAACCATTACTTTATTGTTGATAAATTCTAAGATATTGAATCATAGCACCAACTTTATACAATATCGACAAGGTGGAATAGATTAATAAAGCAAATAAGCAGTTTGAACGAGAAATAAGTCCAACGTATTATGTGTAGAAAAACGGTCATAGACAAAATAAACAAGTCCAATGAATTAGGAAAACGGTCAAAGAAATTACACAAGAAACAAATGGCGCACTATAATATAACAGCGGTGAAAGTCAAACGTCCCATGCTGTGACAAAGTGTGGCAATAAAAATACACAAGGGCCCCGCCCTAGCACCACAAGCGTGCCGATCTGCACCATCTGAGTTTGTTGGTCGACGGCTCGTATTTTGAGACGCTCGGTAAGCAAACGTTAAAGATTTATTGCCAATCAGTGCGTGGGGCAGTGCTGTTTAGCACTCTTCACGTCGTGTCAAGTATTAGGGCCGATTCTGTAGTGCACAATAACTAAAATTAAAATATTGCTAACCCTTTTACAATACTCCCTGCGGAAAGGGACAGAAGTAGATTTGAAGCTGTCATTTTAGTTTAGTTTAGAGATTGTGTTATACAGCATTGGCCACTATTTAAAATGCTATGATGCACCCTGTGACAGCGTCGCTATTTAATAAACATACCTACAATAAAAACTAAACAGGCGTAAAATTTCGTTCCAATTTTGGCCACCGGACCAGATAAGTTAGACGGACTAAAATGTTATTTATTGGGATACGTAAAATTTTAAAAAGAATACCCTCAAGTATAAAAAATTACTCAGACTTACTTAGAATACTACTAGCTAGATTAGGTTAACTAGATTGAGGTTTTTTTTTGTTCCCGCGGGAACTCTTTAATTTTCCGAGACAAAAATAGCCAGTTTGATTCCAGACCATAGTCTATCTCTGTGCCAAATTTCATCCAGATCCGTTGAGCTGTTGTGGCGTGATTGAGTAACAAACATCCATACATCCATCCAAACTTTAGTATCGACATGATTTCATGGAATAATTTTCGTGAAATAAATTAATTTGCCGAAACTTTGTTTCGTCTGTCTGCGGATCTTTCCAACTTGTCAAAAGTCAAAACTCAATATAGATATTAATTACATCGCATCGTAATAAACTTCGTTATTGACTATGGTAGAATCATCAAAGATTAAAAGATATCAGATGAAAAATATTGTGAAATGTAGAGCAGATAGAAATTAGGACAGAAAAGAACAATTTAAATGCAGAATCAAGTAAAACTAAGTTAATAGTTACAATTAAAGCAATATAGCAACGAGGGCTGTTTAAATGTAGGACGGAGCTTAACTTATAAAAGTTACTGAGGAAATAGGTCGCCGTAAAAGCTCGGGTATTTTGAGATAGATAATATTACCCACTTGGTGGTGGAATTTGAGTTAAAAATGGCACAGTGCTGCTTAATGTCAATTTTCTGTGAAGATTAATTCAGTAAGCCTACTTAGTCTTTGAGGTTTTAATGGGCAAGAAAATTCGACCCTATGGTTAGACACCGATTGGATACTATTGGTTAATCGCTTCGTTTGTCAAGCCAAGAGTCTGAGTTGTAGCAGCCTAGGCTTCCATGGAAACGGATTCCAAGGAAAGCTAGAAGTTCACGAAACTATGTGAGCATGTCATCATCGCTGCCGTTATGTGCGCAGCCACTAAAATCAAATAAAAAAATTATGAGCGTGTGAAAGGGATCCCTGAAAAACCTGAGCACAATTTTTAGAGTTTCTTAGATATTATGATAGATGCTATCTGCGTGCAACCTGTTGCAGTGGCCTAAAATACGAAGCGAAAACGAAATGGGATCGTAGCATTTTAAAGTTTAATTTAATGCTGAAATCATAATATTTAAGAGAACAAGTATAAAGAAAGTTTACACGTAAATACCGTACATTAACCTTAAGAACGATATAAAAACAGCACGCGCCGAATAAGGATCGCCCCACGACAAGTATGCAGGGTTGAATTCTGTAGCTAATGCCAGCAGATGTGGCAACCATTTATATAACGGCATATTGCAACTGACGGTAGCCATTTACATTCAGCATATGCTTTCCAAAGTTTTTAAGTACAATATTATAAGGTCTCGTTACTAGTGTTTCAAATTAAGTAACTTGGCTTCTTGAAAATTTCGAAGGGCGTACAAATTATGAAACCGATACGTGAACTTGCGTATCAGATGGCAAAAACAGTAGGTGTTGTACTGTAGGTAGATTAAAATTTGTATGGCATATTCGGAACCGCTGGACACAGGAAAAATATAACACAGATGCGAGGACATCCATGGAGGATCGAAAAGGATCATGCTTTGAGTACGACTGAGGAATAGGAAAATGTTCTTTTGGACGTCTCAGAGCAAAGAAACTTTATATACTTAACTATAAACTCTAAAAAAAACAATGAATTTAGACCATGCATTTTTATGGGTAACTCAATGGTGACACTCCCCATACCTACTCAAGTTTAACGCTAAAAAGGTGTAAAATACAATAAGGAGTCGGGTTCCTGAAGAGGGTCTATAACCACTGTATAAACTTGTAAAGTAAACGAAAGCAGTTTTACCAAGTTTCTTAGGCAACGACTTTACGTGAAACCGATCTTACTTCTGCGTATTGGTAATTGGTATTCCATTCCGAAATCTCTGTTGCTACCCAGGCAAACTCAAATCAAGATAAGACGAGAACTAGCAACCAAAATTATCAAGGACTTTGCTAATTAACAGCTGAAAGGGCGTTAACACGTGCTATATTTTTGCGCTTTGGCTATAATAACTTTCAAATGGCCCTATTTAACGCTTACCTTAATCAAATGTTAGTTTGTAGCCTAATAATAAAGTTGAGTTAAAGCCTAATAATCACAGATCTGGTCTCAGGTATTTAGAATATCTCCGGAGAAGCGGGCATCGGCTACCCGCACATTATTCTAAATTCTAACCACCAACTGTGCCAAATGCCAATAGGTGTTTACATATATATTTCAGAAAATATTGTATTTATGATGTTACCAGGCCTTCACTTTTTTTATATATATGTACTTGTATATAGTTAAAGAAGGCCTCAACGGAAGCTTAAAACTTTAAACGTTTATTATTAAGACTCGGGGTACCCTAAAACTGAATAGTCCTATAAATAGAATTCACTTCATGTTTACGAGTATGCCTTTAGTAATCGCGACCTAAAAGCCGTAGTTGATGATATAATATGAATGACATCATTTTCATTCAGACTATTCAAAAGAAAAGCAATACGATACAATACGATAACCACCACGACCAGTTCTGTTAAGGCATCAAGGTTAGAAAATTCCACACAGGCCGGAATGAATATATGGGAGTACCTTTGACTAGGTAACTATCCTTAATTAATTTGATCCTTTTATTTATTTTTTACACACTTCATTAAAGCATTTTCTATGTCCTTAATTTTTATTTGTACTCGAGCTTAATTTTTCTGAAACAAGGACAACTCACCATCAAAGATCAGCAAAATTATCTAAATCTTTCTTCTACTGTTTTGCTGTTCATTGTTGATATTTAGGTTATTTAGATCTTCATTTCGGTTGCCTAGCGCCGTCTTATGATTCGTTCTAAACAAAAATTCTCTTGTAAAGATGATGTTTTGGCAAATCGAAAAGGATGGGTTACGATTTTAGCAGTCTTGTATGTATGTATGTTCGTATTTATGTTTGTGACACCTAAACTACTGAACCGATTTTGATAAATGAAGTATCAATCGATTCGTTATTATGTACCAGGTGATATATAGGCTACATTTTAAACGAAAAAAATCGATATGAGACAGTTATTCACAGCTTTTTTAAACTGTGAATAACTTACCGCTTGTTGATTACACTATCTACTTTGAGACTAGGGATTGTTACTTGTTAGTGTTTCTTCAAAATTCATCTAGTGCTATTAGTCTATTGCGTGTATTAATTACCGAGAACCTCATTATACGGATTATGGTAACCAAGGTGAGTAGTTAATGACTCTTAATAACATGATCCATTTTTAAACGAAAAAAATCGATATGAGACAGTTATTCACAGCTTTTTTAAACTGTGAATAACTTACCGCTTGTTGATTACACTATCTACTTTGAGACTAGGGATTGTTACTTGTTAGTGTTTCTTCAAAATTCATCTAGTGCTATTAGTCTATTGCGTGTATTAATTACCGAGAACCTCATTATACGGATTATGGTAACCAAGGTGAGTAGTTAATGACTCTTAATAACATGATCCATATCTTCCGCCATCAAGTTATCAGCTGATCTAAGCCGGTAATTACATAATACACTCAAGTTGCTTCAGTAAACATGACATAGATCGTCAGATTAATGTCGAATGTGAAGACAGTTACCAACATCCAAGTATATTTCCACAAACTCATCTGACCTGATGATAGCGTCGCTAGTAGGTATAATGTATGAAAAATAAAATAACAACAAAAACTAAACAGGCATACATATTAGTTCCAATTTTGGCCAGATAAGTTGACGGGACTATATTATAATAGTTCAAAGAAATCATTACGAAACGTAAAAAATACTCGTAATAGCTATTTATGCAACTGTATCGTAATGAGGGTCATTTTAATTCGAGTGCTGTTTTTTGATACGAGGCTTGCCGAGTATACAAGATTTTATCTACGACAAGGACGTCTTTATAATTTTTTACTTTGTAAATTAATAAAAAAGTCAAATCAATTGACTGGTTGGGAAAGTGCCAGAACCCAGAGCCGCTAAGCTATAGGTATCCTATTTATGAAGATAACCATATCGATACAGCTACGACTCATAACGATACAGCTCCCATACAACGAACTGTATCGTTATGAGAAGCAAACACGAATGAGGGTTCAATTCGATATAGTTGTCAAATTCGAAATTGGAACTTTTCGATGCTGGAGTAGATAAATAAATTATAGAAAGTGTTGTGCGGAAAATTCTTGCTAAAACTCTATGCTTTTACTTAACTTGATTTTCTTATCAGTATGTGAAAGGTATTCTAATATTGAGCTTTAAAATAGACCAAGAGTATTGTTATATTATTCTTATTTCATTTCTGTTTGTAAAAACTCAGGCCAATTCTGTTTAACACCATCTCTAAACGAAACTGAAATGAATGCTCTAAATCGTAGGGAGTATTATGAAAGGGATAACAACATAAATAGAGCTGTCATCTTAGTTTAGTTTCGACATGGTGTACAACAGAATTGGCCTAACGACTTCGATAACGTATTTATGGGCGCAAATCGCTATCTATCGGCATATATTGATATTTATGTTTTAGTTTAATCATTTAAATGAATATAATATTATTATATATCTTAAATATATAAGATTTAATTTAAAATAGTTATTTGTAAACATAAAAACCGTTACTTATTAAGGTCTGATATTTAGAAGGCACTGTTTTGACTGTTTGAATATTTTGAAGACGATTGATGTTTCATTTATTGTTAAAATACTCAATTTACTGTGTAAATATTCAAATTAATATTTATTAGAACTAATATCATTTTCCTGTATCAAATTTTATTATTTTAGGCAATAAGTCTTTGCCTAATTCCATCTTGTTCTCGAATCTTGTTTGCAGCGCCATCTTTAAACGGATTTTGTTAAACGGATGTTCGTTCAAATTAAAACAAACATTAGTTGTTTAATAGAAATCATCTGAAGTTACTTAAGCTCATTTAAATATTAATCATAAATATTATGCTATATTTTAAGATTTATTTTATGAGTATCTAATAAGTTTTATTCATTTGTTTTAAAGAAAGTTGTATTTGCTATATCCGGTTGATCCATTGAAAGGAAACTATAAAAGCGATTGATTTATGTAAAAACGGTCAGTTCTATACCAATAAGTGTGCAAAAATAAACTACGTAATATTCAGTGTGCTATTTCATTGTGATGGACTCTGCGCGTGAAAACCCTGGCGTATCGCCGACAGCAGCGGTGGGATCACATCCCCAAGACTCTTCAGGGCCTCCAGATGGGACGACCTTCACTATGGAACAAGTGATGGGTCTCCTAATCTCCATAACGAAAACTGCCGCAACAAGCGCTGCGAAAGCAACGTTATCTACGGAGACTGCATCTTTTCGGCGGCACCATGATTTTTATCTACCGCCATTCAACCCTGATGAGAGATCGCACGACATCAGGGACTGGTGTGCTAATGTGGACGAAACCATTGAGAAGTTGAATATTTCGCCTCATGAAGCCCGAATGAAGGCCATTCTGCAATTGAGAGGACGAGCAAAGACGTGGGCCGACACCTGGTCACTGCATTCAACCACGTGGGAACAAGTGAAAGAAGAGCTGACTCATACGTTTGGCAACGAGTTCCGGTACGCGGACGACGTGCAGAAATGGCGCAGCTACACCTCTGATCAAGCGAGTAGCTACGCTGAATATGCTACAACGGCTTGGACGCTCTTCAAGAGGGTCCGACCAGAAGCTGCCGACGCTGAAGTAGTGGATGCACTGATCACAGGTATTTATCCCGAGTTTATTCGTTCTGAGTTGTTGAGAAATACCCCCGATTCACTTCCCAAATTAGTATCGATACTAAAAACATTTCGAAAACGCAAGATTGAAAATAAAGAGAGTAAATATGATGATGTTAAAAAGAAACCGCGTGTTACGGGACCTTCAAAGGATCAAGTCACATGTTTTAATTGTAATTTGCCTGGACATTTTTCACGAGACTGTAAAAATCCCTCTAAAAGTAACCCTGTTCTGCCACAATCAAATAATAATTCTAATTCCCGTGGCAGCTTTAGTAACGCTAAGGTTATTGAGTGCGAATATTGTCATCGTAGAGGGCATTCAGAAAAAAATTGCTACCGCCGTCAAAGTGACGAACGTAACGCCCCAAATAAAACTATTAACTATTGCTCATCTATTAAACGTAGCACTTGTAATGTAATTATTGGTAACAAAAATTATAACTGTCTTTTTGATACTGGAGCTGACTGTTCGTTAATTCGAGAGAAAATAGCTGGCTCCGTCGCCGGAAAACGTAAGCAAGTTGACGTAAAGTTTATGGGTATTGGGGGTCAAACAGTTATTTCAAATCAAAGCATTACCACTATAGTTGAAATTGATAATGTTCGCTTAGAGCTCGAGTTTTATGTAGTAGGTGATAAGGAAACACAATTTGACATCTTAATAGGTTTTAATCTCCTAAAAATACCCGGACTTAGCGTTACCCTCAGCGAGGACAATATATCTATAAATCGCGAGTTTTCTATCAATGAATGTTTAAATTCGACATCTGCTTTTGAATTAGATACCGACATTACTGACCCAACACAAATTAAAGAAATCCATCGTATTATCGAAGAGTTCAAGGATAATTTCACACGTGGGAATCGCGTCTCACAGGTGACCACCGGGGAGCTAAAAATTAGATTAAAAAATCCAGATAAGATTGTGCAACGCCGACCATATCGTTTGTCCCCTATAGAACGTGAGAAAGTTCGAGATATTGTTAAAGATTTAAAAGAAAATGGCATAATAAGAGATAGCTCATCCCCGTTTAGCAGCCCTATTTTATTAGTCAAAAAGAAGGACGGCACGGACAGACTTTGCGTTGATTTCCGAGAATTGAATGCAAATACCGTTAGAGACAATTATCCTTTACCCCTTATAGCAGACCAAATAGATAGACTAGGCAAAGCTCGATATTATAGTTGTTTAGACATGGCCTCAGGTTTCCACGGTATTCCTATAGCAGAAGATTCTATCGAGAAGACGGCATTTGTGACGCCCGATGGACAGTTTGAATACCTTCGAATGCCATTCGGTCTTTGCAATGCTCCGTCTGTATACCAACGTGCCATAAATGCCGCCTTAGGTGATTATAAAGATAATATTGCTTTAGTTTATGTTGACGATATTTTGGTTATATCTGAATCTGTGCAGCAGGGTTTAATAAATTTGAATCTAGTCTTGACTAGATTAACTCAGGCTGGATTCTCTCTAAATATTTCCAAATGTTCTTTTCTGAAAACTAAAATTGAATATCTTGGTAACATTATTGAAAATGGCACTGTCAGGCCAAGCCCAAGAAAAATTCAGGCTCTTACAGACTCTAAAACACCTAAAAATATAAAAGAAGTTAGGCAATTTAACGGCTTAGCAGGTTATTTTCGAAAATTTGTACCCAACTTCTCTAAAATCATGGCTCCTTTATACAACCTAACTAAAGCAAATGTTCCTTTTAAATGGACTGAACAACATGAACTGGCTCGACGAGAAATAATTAACATACTCACCTCTTCCCCAGTTTTAACTATATTTGACCCAAATCTGCCAACTGAGCTACATACAGATGCCAGCTCAATTGGTTATGGTGCCGTACTCATTCAGAGACAAGACGGAAATCCTTTAGTAGTAGCTTATTTTAGTATGAGGACTTCAGATACAGAGAGTAAATATCACTCGTACGAACTTGAGACTCTTGCTGTGGTGAAGGCTATAAAACATTTTCGCCATTTTCTTCATGGCCGGTCATTTAAAGTAGTCACAGACTGCAATTCCTTAAAAGCTTCGAGTCACAAACGAGACCTAACACCCAGAGTGCATAGATGGTGGGCCTTCTTGCAAAATTTTCAATTTGAAATTGAATACCGCAAGGGCGATAAACTTGCTCATGCCGACTTTTTCAGTCGTAACCCAATTAAAAATTCTAATGGACGTCAATCGAATCAGTGTTTAGAATTTAATAAATCAAGTTCCTTAATTTGGACCGTTAATACCGCTACCCTTGACCATAATTGGCTCCTTATAGAACAAAAACGCGATTCAACCCTAGCTAGTATTGTAGAACAATTAAAAGGTGATTCGATTCCCAAGAATATCGCAGATACTTACATTATTCTTCAAGATAAATTACTGAGACGTAAAGTACAGATTAATAACAAGACACATAAGTTAATTATAGTCCCACGTAATTACAGATGGAATCTTATATCCCATTACCATGATAGTCTCCAACATTTTGGCTGGGAAAAGATTCTTGAAAAATTACGAGAGCAGTATTGGTTCCCTAATATGACCAGATTAGTAAGAAAATTTGTAGAAAATTGCGTTATATGTAGAGTAAGAAAAGGAGTATCTGGCGCTAGACAGGTTACTTTGCATCCCATTGAAAAAATAGCTGTTCCTTTCCATACCGTTCATGCAGATATAACTGGAAGAATGAATGGAAAACGCAATGAACCTGAATACGCTTTTGTATTTATTGACGGCTTCACCAAGTTTGTCCATATGATTTATACAAATGATCGTACTAGTGAAACCGCTATTAAATGTTTTCAAAATCTGATTGCAATATTTGGCTCTCCATCGCGATTAATTACTGACCAAGATAAAAGTATGACTTCTACAGAGTTTAAAAACTTTTGCGAACGATATGGCATTCAACACCACATAGTAGCAAAGGGAGCTAGTAGGGCCAACGGTCAGGTTGAACGATTAATGAAAGTCATAAAGGATAACATGTCTGTTGTAGAACTAAGTAGGCCATGGCACACAGCTTTACAAGAATTACAATTAGCCATAAACTGCACAATATCAAAAAGTACAGGGAAAAGTCCCCTGGAACTATTATTAGGAAAAAGATGTTCCCCACCTGCCATTAAAATATTGCAGATTGACGACGACATACTGACAGACGACTTAGAGGAAGTTAGATTGATTGCTAAAAAACGGATGGACGAGCGGTCCCGTAACGATAAAACTCGTTTTGATAAAGGAAAAGCCACAATCCACCCATTTAAAGTCGGTGACTTCGTCTTAATGCGGTGCCATGAACGACACACTACTAAGTTAGGCTCTAAATTTGAAGGTCCAATGGAAATTTTAGAAATATTACCAAATGATCGATATAGACTTAAGCACGTTAACCTTCGTGGCTGTTCAGAAAAGATCGCAAGTCACGATGCTTTACGTCCTGCCCCCATTGCTCAATCAGACCCTTTTTATGATTCTGACAACTCAGACGAATTGGCCGTATGGGCAGAGAAGTCTGTGGAGACCGAAGGTGCTTCCACTTCCTTTGCGGTCAATGTTGGTTTTATATGATTGCATTTGTGTTGACAATTGATATGATTTATGATTTATTTTTGTAATAATTATTAATGTGTGTGCGTGAAATTAATTTCTCCTATCCAATATCCTTCCTAAAACGCTGGCTGGCCACCATGCGTATCCTTTTAAACCTGGTCTTGGTGGCTAGATCCCAGGATGGGTGATGCCTTGTGTGTTGGCTAGATCCCAGTATGGGTGATGCCTTGTCTGAAATTATGTCATAAAAACAGCGCAAGGGACGCGCTGGAGTCAGTCTGGCCGTATGGGCGCAAATCGCTATCTATCGGCATATATTGATATTTATGTTTTAGTTTAATCATTTAAATGAATATAATATTATTATATATCTTAAATATATAAGATTTAATTTAAAATAGTTATTTGTAAACATAAAAACCGTTACTTATTAAGGTCTGATATTTAGAAGGCACTGTTTTGACTGTTTGAATATTTTGAAGACGATTGATGTTTCATTTATTGTTAAAATACTCAATTTACTGTGTAAATATTCAAATTAATATTTATTAGAACTAATATCATTTTCCTGTATCAAATTTTATTATTTTAGGCAATAAGTCTTTGCCTAATTCCATCTTGTTCTCGAATCTTGTTTGCAGCGCCATCTTTAAACGGATTTTGTTAAACGGATGTTCGTTCAAATTAAAACAAACATTAGTTGTTTAATAGAAATCATCTGAAGTTACTTAAGCTCATTTAAATATTAATCATAAATATTATGCTATATTTTAAGATTTATTTTATGAGTATCTAATAAGTTTTATTCATTTGTTTTAAAGAAAGTTGTATTTGCTATATCCGGTTGATCCATTGAAAGGAAACTATAAAAGCGATTGATTTATGTAAAAACGGTCAGTTCTATACCAATAAGTGTGCAAAAATAAACTACGTAATATTCAGTGTGCTATTTCATTGTGATGGACTCTGCGCGTGAAAACCCTGGCGTATCGCCGACATATTCTTAGCTGATGTTTGGGTTGGGCGTTCATATTAGGCCAGTCAGTGAGTGAGTCAAGACTGTATTCTTTACTGTATGAGCTTTATTAATGTTTGTGTTCGTTTATTAGTATGTTACCTATGCGTTTGATTGAGTATCGTTGAACCAATCGAGTTGAAACTTTGTTTAGTTGCTGTCAACAAGGTTACTGACATAGGTTCATAGATTATAGATCATATATTACCAACGTACAATTATAGCTGGTAGTTGGTACAATTATTTCGACACGATCGTCACTTTACAAACGTGCATTGTCGCGGCAACATCTTCTGAAGATGCTCCGGTGTCGAAGTGAAACGTACGTTGATAATCATTTGGAAGAATTATGTGGTGTGGCGAATATCGCAAGCTACAAGTGCAAGATACACGCTGTACCACATAGATTTACCTACTGCGGCGGATTATAGCGAATTAAATTTCTAGTTCCTTAATTATAGGTGGCGCACAACTCGTATAGCAACGTAAGCTGTGCAGTATCTAGTTTACTATCATACTATGTATTAGGTAAGAAATGTTAATTGATAAAATTATTGCACTGTCCACAGCTGTTAGTAACTGCCAAAACCATCAACATCAACGTGAAAATTAATTACATTACAGCATGATCAATATCTTCCGCGCTACAAACTGCCAGGTAATCACAGCTGGTAATTACTCAATTTACTCAGGACAGGAGTTGATACCGTCAAAGGATTGTACGTGGCGCATGATAGATACTAGATTAAATTGCTTCGAGAGTGCTATTTATATCTTGAATTTTTCCTACTTTTAGACGACATTTTATCATAGGTGAAAATGTGAACCAGAGTATATTTTTGGATGTAAGTTTATCTTGTTACTCTAGTAGGTATTTCTCCATTGTTTAATTAATGATAACTGATAACGTAATGCAACAGGCAATTTAAAGGGAAGTGCAAAGAGATATGGTGTGTTAACCGACTTCCAAAAAAGGAGGAGGTTCTCAATTCGGCGCGTATGTTTTTTTTAAATGTGAAGTCGGGCGAGTATACTTCAAAGATAGATAAAGTTGACGTGTCAGGCTCGCCCGACGTCAACATAGTGTGTAGAAATCAAAATTATTTTTTACTTTACAGGGGCTTTGGAAGTTGGTTTTTTGGAAAGAACTTTTTTGGATTATTACGTGCCACAAATCTAATCCGGATGTGAATGGAAGTACTAAAATGAAAGCAAATATTTAAAAAAAATTACAGTTACTACCTTTCAAGAATGAATGCATGACTAATGATTTCCTACCTTCTAAAATTACGCCGAAAAAAAAAGAAAAAAAAAAATGACTGCGTAGTCAAGTCTATTGTTTCTGAAATAATTGCATGATTTAAGATGGTAATAACATTTCATTTAACCTCTAAGTCTATAGTCTACTGTAATATTATATCGGAAAGACGTAACTATATGGCATTCAACACTTCGAAATGATCTACATTTTAAGAGCTTCAACTACTAGGTTGTCAAGTTCAGTATTTAATTATAAGTACCCGTTAATGTTGACTTGTACAATTTAGGCAATAACACCCACTGAGGCATAAGGATCACAAGATTTACGTCAAGAATCTCATATGATCCTACTTAATGAAAACGCTGTCACTTAATATTAATCTTCCCCAGAATTAATTACGGAGCTTGAAATTAAACCGATGCCGTTTAAAATCTGGGAAGATTTTAAAAGCCACGCAGCAATGATGAAATGAAATAAGTTTTTTGAGAAAAATGCGGCTTCAGAATTGGAACATTTGGAATATGCTTCTATTATTGGAAATGCACATTCAATTCAATCATTCAAATGGTTTATTTTTCAAATAATAAATACTTAATGGTACAGTTCAGTACAGAAACAAAGAATTGAGCTAAGCAAAGAAAGTAAAATATTAAACGATACTTTAAGTTCCCTTAATAATTCCATATTAAAATTGAACAATTAACTCCTTCGACATATCACCCATTGGAGTCACCATTTCATCATGCTTCACTCCAACCAATTATTGTGGCTATAAATAACAAATTTCAATAACGCCCTAAGGCACACCCATACAGAGTTTATGGGTGATAAACGTCCCATCAGCAAAGATAATTATAAATGGAGCGGACGCGACCTAAATACTGGCACACGTGGAAGACTATTTCCAGACTACTGGAAGGTATGTCAGGTAGGTTTCGAAATAGCGCCTTCATTTTAGCCCGTGCACGTTATTTTAGTTAAATATTCAGCGTTTTGACAATTCTGGGGAGATCCTAAATGTAGATTTGATGCTGGATTTCCTTTATTATTTTAACGTCTCGTTTTTAGGCTAAAAGCTTGCACAAAATTAGATCCATGGATGTAGAGCAGTGTTAATAAACACCAAATCTATGAGAATGGAAATCAGACAAGTATGAAGATAGCTTGGCGTAAACACAACCCAGTGAATCAAACGGAAACGAATCTTTGATTGATAAATAACAAAATTAATCTTCTACATTGATTGAGCCCTACTGATACAGAATGAAAACTAACACCACATAATACCACAGATAATACTAACAGATTAGGAGCTATGTGCTTGCTCTGAGTTTTTTTCAAAAAATACATTTTCCATACATAATGGCTAAATAACATGTACGATAAAAATAAAAACCTACGATTACAAAGAAAAATGAAATTGCAAACTTTGTTATTGGACTTTTAAAGGATGCGAACAAAACGAGATCTAAAAGCTTCTAAAAACTGACATGCTTTTAGTTGTCGGTACAATATTGTCCGAAAATTCAATAAAGGCTAAAAAAGATACCATGTGATTGGACACCCGAACAATAGCTGCAGAGGAGAGCAGACGGGATGCAAATTTAACAAAAATCAATACCATGAATGGGAGAACGCAGCGGTCTAGTAGGTATGAACAAAATTAACCATAGGAATCTACTCAATATTACGAATATACAGTCGTACGGCTAACATTAAAATAACTCTTAAGTTAAAACTAAAATCTATATCGGCAGAAATAAAGAGCAACGATTGTCTCCTTTAATACGTGATTATTATTTCAAGATTTAAAAAAAAGAAATTTAAAACGAAAATATAATTTCTGTACCTATATAGAAAGGCAATAATAAAGTTGAATGAAGTTAATGCAATAGTTTTCAACATTTATCAATTTGCGGAAAAGGACCAAAAAACTGGTCAGACAAAGATATTAAGAAATTTAAAATCCTGATTCCTGACTACCGAATTTTTATCCAACTTTTTGTTTTAAATCTGTATAAAGAAATCTATACCAATAGTGTCCCCTAGACGTAGAAGATTACGAAACATGGAGTCGAATTGAGTAAGCTACTTGTACGAAATCTGTAGATGCCCTTTCCTTACGACTAAGGTCTGGCTCTCGATAGCTAGTTATTAACCCGTCAGCGTCCCTAAACGGATGTCAGATGATCTATTGTCTATTACGAATACGTCTGTGCGTCTGGGAATTCTGCCGCAAACGTTATTTCTCAAATACCATGTAATTTGTAAATCATACCGCATTTGGACGTCCATTTATGCTCTTTGTTGCATTGTAAATTTCCGTCTTTTGTCTTTATAAAATTGTAGTTTCTGTTTTAACAACCAAGAATTACGTTAAAAATGGTAGAGTTAACTCTATAATGTTTTAGATGGTCGTTTCAGATGATCCAAATTCTATATGTATTACGTTAATGAAAATAAATAATCTGAAAATGAAAAATCGTTAGGCATAATCTTACTTTAAGAGGCCGGTTCGCGCCGCTCGCAACTTCTATTCGAACTGCATATATAAATTTGCCGGTATATTGCTATCTCTATTTAGCTGATGACACATGATCGCGTGCAAGCGAGATAGCAATATGAGCGTACAGAATTTGTTATACATTTAGTCTTGTTCCGTGAATACAAAAAATGATGAATGAAAAATTGTTGTGTTTTTAACTTCGTGTTGTTATTCTGTAACTTGACAATATAGGCTATGTTCCTGATCAGTTAGTACGTGAGATATCGTTGGTTTTAATATGAAACAAATAAGGAGAAAACATGTCATTTATGTCGTAAAAACATGCAAAACGCAATGTGCTTACATTTTAATTTTGGGAAGTATTTTAAAAGAATAGTTATCCAGGGACCTAGATAAATACAAGTTCAAACTTAATAATCGCATAATTTGGTGGAAATATTCTCGAATTACAAATTATTTTGGTATTACGTTTGTATGGGCAATTGCCCCTCCGCTGGCACATTAATACAATATTATAAATGCGAAAGTTTGGATGGACGTATGGATATATTGCTATTTGTTACTCAATCACGCCCCAACGGCTAAACGGATCTGGCTGAAATTTTGCACAGAGATAGATTCTGGAATAGCACATAGGCTACTTTTTATCCCGAAAAATTAAAGTTTATTAATTAAAATCCCAAAAAACCTCAAACCACGTAGACGAAGTCGCGAGCATTCGCTAGTTTTACATACATTGTTTGTCTCGGTAACTATCCATTCACTAAACATGTATTTTGGACCAATTTTGTTACTATAATGGACTGTTAGCTAAGCATTAAATTTAAACTCATCATCATCATTTCAATTGCCGTCTCCTCTCAGAATGAGCAAGGTTTGACCATAGTCCACCGCGCTGGCCAAGTGCGGATTGGCAGATTTCACACACTTTCGAAATTCGAGCACATTTTTGAACATTAACCCATTAGCAGTTAGCACCTAACTATTGATTTTTAGTAAACACTCGATCAATGTTTTAGTAGATGTAAGGAACCTCGTCTATACCTATAGAATAATAACGTGATGAATAACGTGACATGCTATGTCTAAGTAGTTATGGATTTATAGTGTCATTCTTATTTTATTTATATAGATAGGTATAGTATCATGAACGTAGTCTAAGTGGTTGAAAGAGTCGAGAATCTTGACCCAGTGACGCTAGTACTCGTTCACGCTACCAGCAGTAAGCCCTTCGTTATATTATATCTAGGTACTTTTATTCAAAGCTCTGGCATATTTACAGACATAAATTCTAGATACAAAAATGCTTTCGCATAACAACAAACAGCTGTCTAGACTGAGGCACTACAGAGACGAGCAACTTCGTTTGTCGAAACAAAGACAAACTTAGAAACTAGCTGCCTCATTAACGCTACACTATACTGTCTCAACTCTCAAGGTATGTGGCTTTTTTCTTTGTAATTAGCACAGTGGACACCTTGAATTTGCCCATGATGATTTTTTTAAAACCTTAGATAATAGTAGCCTGGATAGTTTTCTGCTATAATAAGTAAAAATCAAAATCGGTTCTACTGTTTCCGAGATTTTGTAGGCCAATATTAATAAGAATTATTAAGGTAGCGCTAGAAAATGTAGTGCAAAATTATAATAATAATGTTCTCCCGACTGAATTTCGGCCATGGCGGCCTATCTCCAGAGAGATTGGCTATCTAGGTGGTAGGTAGGTGCACTCTCTGTGGAATTCCGACACGACCGGAGAGATATCGGCGCAGGACCGACGGCTTAACGTGCTATCCGAGGCACGGGGGTGAAACACCACCAACTTCTTAACTCCGGGCTAGTACTGAGAATTTCTTGTTAGAAAAACCAATACTTGTTATATTCCGACCCGGGATTCGAACCCGGGACCTCGTCGATTAGACCAACGAGGCAAAATGGCATGTTTCCTGCTGTCTTTTTTACAAAAATCAGGATAAAAGGTATTTGGGTCATTCAATCGATTTGGAAAGTCATTGATGGAAAATTCGCTATCTCCGCTTGCACGCGACAGTGCCATTTCAAGCCAACTACTCAACGATGATTCGGATTTCGTTTAAAATGTTTTCATCATGCTGAAATTCTTTTCACCTTCCGATTTTAATATCTGAATCTTTTGGAGGTAACCAACCATAAGATCCGAACTCATCAAATCAACTTGCTGTCATAGACAAGTTCTGTTAGAAATTTTACATTTTATATTGAGCTGTTTCTAAACGATAAGTTACTAGTCGATTGCTGCGACTTCGTTCGCGTGGATTGTTTTCTTAATTCCCAAGGGAGCTTCTTAATTTTTCGGGATAAAAATTATGCCTAAAATAATTACCTATGCATAAAAATCACTTGAACAAATGGGCCGTGAAAGCGTAGCAGACAGACAGATACACTTTCGCATTTATAATATTAAGGAAGTATGAATTAGGTAAGTAAAATTAGGTATAAACTTAATAAATGATAATATAATCCCCGGTTTTTTAGTCGAATTTCTAAAATAGACCAGAATAACAAATTTCAGCGCGCAACATTGCTCTCAAAAACTCTTATAATAACAAAAGCGCTCTTTGTAAATTACGCCATTTCTTTGTATGTGACATTTCATTTAAGGCGAGTCACCTCAGAGATTTTAGGAGGTGAGGTGTGGGGTGCCGCCCGCGCGTCTCGCGGTACATTTCTCGTAGAGACTGGCGGGGAAGCGGGCAGCGCGGTATATTCTGAAACCGCTTGGCAACGTTCAAGTTCTGGGATTAATTTGAATTAAATAGATATAGGACTTCAGTTTGAAATAAATTTTAGCAGGTTCTCATTAATACTTCAAGAGGAATTTATCCATATAAAAATGATGAGCAAAGTCGAAAATTTTATTAATAAAAAATTCGTTTTAAACTTTTAATTTAGCCTGTTTCAAGATTTTTTTTGATCGAGTAAAGTACATCCTATCGTGTAACAAATTAGCACATTCTTTAGACAATATCTTTAAGTGTATCGGATATTTTTTGTAAGACCGTTATTTAATAGTAAATACCGAAAAAATTTGATCTAGCAAACCAGTTTTCACCGCTGAGCTGAGGTGACTCGCCTTAAAGCCTGATCCGTCAGGATAATAACACCAGTGACAAAACACTTTTATTTCGAACGGGAATCTTATTTTCGCTAACGATAAAACGTTTATTCCATTTTCAGAGATCCTAAGGGTACTTAAATAGTTAAAAACAGTTTCGCTCCATAGACCACAACAACATTTCGTTCAGGTACAATTTTCTCACCAACCACAAATCGAACATTATTCCAGTTTACTGCTTTACAAAACCATACTAATATGGGCATAAATGTAAAAGCATGTCTCTACCTACCTTGCTGCTATGCGTGCACGGTCCATCTGCCTATTCAACCATTTTGACGTTGGATACAGAGATAGGTTGCATAATGCATCCCTTTGGACAAGGACATAGGCTACTGTTTGTCCCGGTAAACGATTTTTAAACGTAAATCCTTAATCCACACGAACGATATCACGGGCATCCAATGAAAACTATAATGTGTAAGTAAGGGTCCTACCTTATATAGTTATTCATTGAGTAGTGGCATCAACCGCAAGTTATATAAGTAATAAAAAAATAAAATTGTTAGTAGCTTAAGCTTGAGGCGTAAGGATTTATACTTATATGTATAAGATAAATCTAAAATTTAGGAGTCAAGGCGTGTGGCTGTTGTAAATATATCTAAAGTACGTGGCTATTGAAGAAATGTGGCAACACAACACCAAGGTAACAACTGGGTTAATATCTCAAGAAGGCACTGAAACTGCGAACTTATTGACCCAGAACGTGAAGCGGATAGTTAGAGCACCGATTATTGACACAGTTATTTTATTAGTACCCAAAGGCGTATATTTACCGTAAGTTTAGGGTAACAGACATTCTTTGTTCTCTTACTTCGAACTTTATGTTGCTTTAAGCTTTTAATTAAAAAGAAAGAGACATAGATAAAAAAGATTACTAACTGCTCGATTGCTCGATAAACGGATTTCAACTTGGTTTTATAGTAAAATGAGAAGGAAATTAGCAGCGTAATGTAAGCTTACAGCATCAGCTGTATCTTTTAATTTACATGATGAGGCTCGAAGTGTTGATCATGAAAACTTGATTGTGTCATATTATGTGGAAATGGCAGTTTCCATGAAAATCACACATAAGACTGGACCATGCTTTACGCCATCATGAAAATTGGAAAAAATCATAAGTTTAATGGTTTTTGGAATTTATAGTTGATGCCTGATTTTATTAGGTTTTATCGGGTTAATATACCTAACAGATTACAATCTACCGAAAAATGATGCGTTAAATTGTAATCTGTCGACAGTTTACAATCTCGCCAGTTAAGATTACAATCCAACGGTTTTTGCAATTTTACGGTGACTATATCAGACTCTAATATATCTTATCAGAAAAAGAACAGTGCCTATTCGTGTCACTTGCATACTTAATATACCTCTTGGTTCGTTCGTGTACCAGACCCTCTTGGTTCGTTCGTGTACCAGACAGGACTTCGGTGATCAAGTGTCCATTACAGAATTAGTACTATTTTACACTCACGGCTAATTCGTATAAATAAATATTAGTTACAAACCAGTAGACTATACACATTTATAGCCGTAACATTTACACAACAGTTCAGCCTAATAGGTATTAGCATAGAATTAATGAAATTGCATTTTCAGCGCTCATCTGCATGTAAATGTGGAGCCCAATTAATCCTTACTATTTGAGCGGCATCAAAAGTTAACATTATTATTAATTTAGCTACTACTACATAGTATTAATACATATTCCATTTTACTTAATATTACAAACGCGAAATTAGTACAGAGATAGGTTGTATCCCAAGGCAAAGACGTAGGCTACTTTTTATCCCGAAAATTAAACAGTTCCCGCGGGGATAAAAAACTTATCCACGCGGACGAAGTCGATGTGTCGAAGTGCCTCATCTAGCACTATAAATAAATATATAATCTGATTTGTAGAATCTTCAAGAAACTAGTTACGAAATATGTACCTACAATTACTAAATTCTAATAATTATAAAGTTACTAGATTTTAGGTCAAAACTTAAAACCAAGTAGACTGTAAAGTAGAGAGTAGGCCATTCAAGCCACTAGTCTAACTCGACGAACCCTCAAAAATGAATCCAAAAGACACGTGAAAATTCAAATTCACAAGCAACCTACTCGAATTCACGGATTTTAAAAGGCTCTCAAATGTAGAGTGACGTCACAACTTCAAGTGCGCCCCACTTTACGCCTGCAATATTCACAGGCATAAATAACAAGTTTCTGGTTTCAATAGTTTTTGAACGAGTTATGCCCCTTTTTGGAGAATTATTATTTCCAAAAATGGCAGTCTAGATTTAACAGTTAAAGCTATACAGGTAAACTACTACAAAATTGATTCAAATTGAGAAGAAGGCAAGGAAAATGGAAATAAATAACATAAAGGTAGTAACTTGTTCTGACATAGAACACCGAGACAATTTAGAAAATACAGTCCTTTAAATTTATCATGATGCTTGAATTTCAAAAGTATTCGGTCACGCCAAAAGGTCTTAGGTCATCATTATACTTACGTCTAGGGAGTAGTATGCACGAGTAAGTTGCCTGATTTTAAAAACATCGCTTTTACTTGTAAGGAGTAATCTCAAAGCGTTCACCGCCAACCCCGCGTTGACAAAGGCAAAAGATAACGAGGCTATTCTAAAAGTAAAATCACACAATACGCCATGATTATGAAAAACATAAGTTGTGGAAGATAAGAGGAAAGGAAGCCGAGCGTTTCTACACGGCACTTGGGTACTACTTACAGTGTATCTGTATACCGTCATACCGCCTACGCATTGAGCGTGGGTCGACCTGCCATACAGCTTATTGTAATCAGTGACATTGAAGAACGTTACCATAATTATCTGAGGCATCTTCCTTTTTGAATTGAAATTTTTTGAAATTTTGAAAAAAGATGCGAGTCATCTAAAAAAATACATTACTTTTCAGAAAATTAAAACAAGTTGATGAGTATTAAATCAACAAAATAAAAACACAGACTAATGACCTAATAGGTGTTTGACATTTAGAAATGGAATGATTCCATAGAGATGTGACATGAAAAGTGAACCATGTGTAGCACTAATAAAGGCCATAAAACAAAATAAGAAGAAGAAAGTGAACCATAGACTGAATGATATGAGAGGGTTTAGTCGATTGTAAAAATCGAAAATCCGATCATAATAATTATCAGTAAACTCATTTGGTATGTCGCATTAGATAAATAGATCGATTGGGAAACCAAATACCTACATAAATAAGAACATTAATTCATTATGTACTTACAGTATAAAAGCGAGCGAGTTCGTAGCGAAGATAGGTTTATCGTTTTTAAAAATTCACAAACAGTATCAAAACTCATAGCCACTTAAAATTTTAACTTCCGCATTACTAAAGGTTTTCCTTCGTCCCGGTTATTATAAGTTTTAAATAGCGTGTAAGCGGTTTATAATATCCAACCCGTTCCTGGCCCAGTTTGCAGCCAGTAACGATTTTCGTTTACTGTCTGAACCTACGATTGGGCATTACCAAATGCATAATAGATAGACTGTGATACCTACTGATGAAACCACTGATTGTCGTGGTCAATGGTCTATTATTGTGTTTCATGCTCATATTATATTACTATGTGATATTAGTTAAAAGAGGAAACTAATGTAACTGTCGAAGTTTCTATCGTTGTTGTCATATAATATCCTCAGTTTTCAATTCAAGTGTTAGCTTAAAATAACGAGTTTCAAAGCCTGCATAATCGTCTACAGATGATTTATCGAAAAACTTTCTGCTTGAGCACATTTTTAATCATTTTTAAGTAGTTATTATATATTTGGGTCTATTAATATATTTAAAGGATCGCCGGGTCTATTCAAATAGGTTTTAAACGACATCAAACCTAAGTTTTAAAACATTGTTCACAAGGCAATATGACACTGATGCAAGGATGATATTGCTGGTATTGAGCTATTATAATATAATGGTTGCGGCTCAAGCTTCACAATGAAACGAGGTCCTCCAGGTCCTCAACTATGCCCATGCCAAAAATCACGTCGACCCGTTGCGGCACACCAACCAACAAACAAACACACTTTCGCATATTAGTACGAGTATGATTTACGCAACGAACGATTCTACAATGCTGAATGCCTATGATGTGCTATGAAAGGCGTGGTTCCTCGTGATTATTTTAAACTCTTGAAAAAACCCATTTTTCAATTTCAAACTTTTAACTTATTCCGACTTAGCAATAAGCCTTTAAATAACATCTGTGGCTTACTTCCGTCCCGTTTCAGTTGTTCCGCTTTTAAACCGGTAACGATTTTCGTTTACGGCCTCGGCTTGGTATTGGGTCTCACTAACTGCATGATAGATGAGGTCTATAATAAAACCATTCAGTATCTCGGCCGTTGCTCTATTATGGTATTTTTGGAGCTTCTAGCCTGTTACTATGTGAATGGGGAATGGAGATTCGACGAGCTATTACTGATCCAACGCTATTGTGAAGTTTACTTTATGTTTATATGGGTTCTTTTAATACAATCAAATGTTCGATGGTAGATTGGTACCTATAATATGGATAACGTTTACGTTGCATTTATCTTTTGATTATGAAAAAGGAATTAAGCAGTCATCGTTCTATAAATACAGGGGGCAATTTTTTAACCTTGAGTGACGATAAGAACAATGCATTTATTCATGGTATTCAATAGAGGCTAAATCTGAAGTCTAAATTGTGAATAGATATAAATATTTCCGAACCATATCTATCAGACTTAGTTACCCTCAAAAATGTTTATTAACAATAAATAGCCAGTTTAAGGGTTAACCAAGGTGATCGTTGTGTTTTATTGCGCTGTAATACAGGGTTTTCAACAAAAATTGGAAAAATAAGCATAAGTAATATGATATAATATCTAATATGATATAATATCTAATATGATATAATATGATAGTAAGTAATATGTGAACTTAGGTACCTTCAAGGCAAGAGTGAATAGGCATCTTCTAGGCAAGCGCGTTCCAACCTAGACCTCATCATTGCTTTGTACTAAGCATGATTGTCGTCAAGCGCAAGCCTATCTCACAATAAAAAAAAAAAAAAAAAATTATTTGATCGGTCATTAAGTAATTAAGATTTGGAAGCCAACAAGCGGAGTAGGAACTCCGCACACGTTACTGCGAGCGTCCACAACACAAACGATTAGATGCGCCTAACGCGAACTTTGATCACATTAACATCAGGCAACGCTGAATCATTTCGCTTTAATTAGAACCGGAATCGTGGTACCGTTCAGACACCTCTCGATGTAACCGAATACGTACCAGTTCCACGAAACGCATCGTTTTAAACCCCGATGCGTGAATCAATGGCCGGTTGACCACCTATTGTTGTGAGATCTTTTGTATACAGAAAAGCAACCAGCGCTTGAACTTTGCGCCCTCTATTCTAATACCAATGGCTTCACTTGGAAGTGGATCCAGGATATTTTCAATCTCAGAGTTCTTTGTGCAAAGCTTGGATTGTGCTTGGCTACAATCATACCTTGTGGAACGAAACGTAAACGTAATGATAAGATCTACGTGAGATCTACGGTCTGTTCCAATAGGGATGATCTACTTTTTCAACTTATTAAACGTCTTATCGCGTAATCTCATCTGCTATTCGACCAATAATGATGGACGTCTTTCAGTACCTACCCCTATCGCTATTTGTTTATTTGTCAAGTAGCAGATAAGATGACGTGATTAGACGTTAAAAAGTTGAAAAATAGATCATCCTTATTTAATACGGTCATTTGGTAGTTTTACCTGGAAAGTTTCTCGAGAGTTTTGAAAATTGGTTAATTTTATAGATTTCGACGTGCTCTTTCCGAATTTTCACTTTGCCACCATATAACCAGGAGTTATTGTCAAAAAACTGCTTTTGGGCACCATTTTTCCAATATGGCGGCGCGAGCGGCAGTGATACGAGGTGGCAAAGTGGAAAAACTCCAGAGAAACTTTCCAGGTAACCCCCTTTTTGAGCACCAAATTACTGGGTTAATTGTAGGTTGGATTGGAATACAAACTAAATATTAAAATTGGTTATAGATAAACGTGTTCCATCTTTGAACACGTTATCGCTTTCCAAAAGATGAGACTGCAGTTTGCAATCGATCCTATGCCTATTAATGACAAAAAGAAATCTCTGCTGGGTAAAAGATTTTTAAAATTTGAAGGCCTTAAAAGCACAGCCTCTTGAGTTGGTTTAATCAAAGGAGCACAACATGTAACTCGTTGGTCTTTATCTGCAATGGTCTACATGTAGACAAGCATTGCTAAGTACCCAAGTACTTGTATGTGAATTGTCGAGGTAGTTTTGATAACTCGATTTGGGGTGTTCAAATTCATAATTGAGCCATTAACTAATTTTGTGTATGTTGTTTATATTTTACAGATATGATGCATTTTATTATGCTGATATTCAATTTAAATACAATATAGATAAACGTGTATTGATAAAAGTTACATGGAAATAAGGCAAACAAATCGAATCGAAACGAAGTTAATCCCACCAAAGCCTACTAATCCGTTGGAAGATTTACCTGCTTAAATGATTAGCAAGTGATTAGGTGCCATATTGTGTAGTAGATGATAGATCTCACGTAAACGTACGCGAATATACCTAAATTTTATGGACATTTTAATCAGTTTATAAAAACAGATGCCCGATATTTATTATTATTTCTGCTATCATGTAATTACAGTTGTTAATATTGTAACTACCTCTACACACGCGTTTGTAGATAAGTGCCTAAACATCTTGATATTATACTGCCTATTATGTTTTGGAATAATTAATTATGGAAACATTAGGTGAACAACAGCAAACAGTAGGCAACGCCTTTTTATTTATTCATATACTTATTAGCAAGAGAAAAAAAACTAAAAGAATTCGGGCTAAAGTAGGACGATATAGGTAGGTACTTACTTAATATCAGATTTCTTTTCCCGAAGCTTCGTTCATTCATTCATTCGTATCACGTATAAGACATTTTGAAGGATTACACAGCCATTCCTCAATATTCCCTTCCATATCTCCTCCAAATTCATAATCTTTATGGTTCACTAGTGTGTGGCTGTGTGACAAATCTATTAATTAAATGTACAGCTAACCACAAGCTGTGCATTTAATGAATATATTTGTCGCATAATGCTTAATTCTGTATTATAATATTATCAAAGTAGTTAGTACCTACATTAGAACCAAATCCAGAATAAAAAAATAGACTCAATCAGGCATAAGCCGGCCAGAATTACTACAGAGTTCAAGCTACAGATTGCCTTCACCAAGAATGACCTACTTATTGGAGCGTGTTAGCATGAATTCAACATTGCTCTGAAATGTGTGAATAAAAATGTTCGAGGGATATGCTTTCTTGCTCCACTTTTGCCGGTTCGTCGGCCATTTTCGCGTTCACGGATTACTTCGGCGATATCACAGGTGAAGTTAGCTTGCAGCACCGGTTTTCGATTCCAGGATACATTTATATTTTATAGGAAAACTGATTTTCTATTTCTGCATTCGTGACCGTGGGAAATATTTCTGTATTTTCTAAGAGTAAATCATATCGGACAAGTTTATTGAATTATTAAAGAGAAGCAGCTTTTATTTATTAACAGACATTGGAAAACTAGTTACAATATGGGATCGCTCGCAGATAAATAAACTATGTAAGTAGATAATAGCAATAGAAAACCGAAGATAAATTAAAAATGAGATTAGATATACGGAATACAGAATGTATTCCAAAAGAATGTATTTGAGAAAGCATCGGAAGTTGACCCCTCCAATATATACTCGTGTGCCCCCAACGAAACAAAATTTAACAAAATATCCTGATGACTAAACATTATCTTTACGTCAGAAATACTCATAGATATAATATTGGAAACCCAATATTAAATCTATGGAAATACTGCTATGGTCGGTAGGTAATCTGTAGGTGAAAAAGAGCTGATAATCATTAAATTACAAGACTTACAGAATTTCAAATTTCGAGCTTAGAACAAATAAAATTGGTGCCCCAATTTTAATTTCTATAAACATAATAATAGTAAGTAGCTGCTGTTAATAATTAAATAAGTAGTTTGTTTATCTGTTCTTAGTTTTATCACTAGCATCTGATGGTTATCGTACTACGTACATAGCTACTGTTTCATTCTGCGTAAGCCAGATTATAATCGCCCAGAATAATTAGGAGCAATATCAGCTTAAATAACGTCTGATCGATAAAATTATTAGCTAAATTCTACACGCCACGTTATCGTGGACGCCGACGTCTTGGATTTTACCGTAGATGTTAACGTCCATGACGAAAACACATGCAGTAAACAGATACAACCAGCACAGGAAACAGATGCAGCCAGTATGGAAACTACCTAGAAACTTTCGAAACAGACTCACTCACACAAACGTGCGCATCGACGAGACCCCAAGCGCTCGTCGCAGTGCCGTCAGTAGTGTGTGCCGACTGCTGAGTCATCGCATGTTCGATGCGCACGTTTGTGTGAGTGAGCTGTTTGGAACGTTTCTAGGTATAGTTTCCATACTGGTTGCATCTGTTTACTGTGATAAAAAAGTGCCGTGGACGTTTGATGCAAATTTATGCAGGAATAAGTAAATTTTCACAAATTGAAGTTTCATTTTAGACCCTGTATCGGATTTAAGCACTATTCAATATTCATATTTTGTTTCAAACCTTTTAATGAGTCGGTGGATGACAGCATTAAAAATAAATAACCGACACACAAACCGTCTTTTTTAACCGACGTGCCGCCAATTTAGCGTTCCGGTACGATGCTGTGTAGGAACCGAAGGGGTATGGGTTTAATATAACTGCCATGCTCCTAACAGGTTAGCCCGCTACCATCTTAGACTGCATCATCACTTACCGTCAGGTGAGATTAGCAGGTCAAGGGTTAGCTTGTAGTGGATTTAAAAAAAACGGAGGAGAACCTCCGTTTTTTTTCGGCGCGTACCTAGGTATCTTTTCTGCAAATCACTTTGTGCAACTTCTTGTACTTACCTACTAGGTATATTTCACATGCAGATGTTTATGAAAAAATGTATTTAAGTTACTTATCAATTCAGCTCATGATCAATAGATACTCGGAATGTCAATAGGGATGATGCCTATATTAAAAATAAATTAATTCTAACTGATTATTAAATAGAGGGACTGCCAAAATACCTAAAATTCACATCCTCGGTTAGTTTTAAGTTTGATAACCATTTTAAAATATAGATTCAAGAAAAAAAGTGCGTTGAAATTTAATGACGTCACTATTGTGAATTTCATACAACTCCCATGGCCATACCTACTAGAAGTGCGTTTTTAAGTTTGATAAAGAGTTGCTGATTTGATTGAGGTGTCATCATCTCTATTGAGTTTTGAATTGTTGATAACGAATTCATTTCCACGTCCACGCGGCGCTAAATAGGGAAGGTCGCTGCTGGCGACTTGTACGGCGCCGGGACGACGCCAACATGGAATGTTATGTTGAGGATGCAGGAATACGAGACACAACATCTATGATATAATTTTTTATGTCATCGACCTATGGCGTATTATAGGTTTCAGGCTGGAAATTAGTACTAGCGTGTTGTGTCGCGTTAGAAGCATATTGGTTTCATAAATTAGCTATGAACACACTATACCTAGTGCAAATGGAGCGGCGGCGTTTACTCGCAATGTCGGAGTTTTGAATTGTTGATAACGAATTCATTTCCACGTCCACGCGGCGCTAAATAGGGAAGGTCACGCTGGCGCCTTGTGTGGCGCCGGGACGACGCCAGCATGGGAATGTAATGTAAGGATGCAGGGATACTAGTCACATCTTTTCTATGATTAAAATAATGTCATCGACTTATATAGAGTATTATAGTATAGTATCGACTTATAGTTGTAGGAATCAATAGTAATATAACACTGCACTATTGTACTGCACTGTTGTGGTGTTGAAACACTGTTGTCTTTAAGGACAAATTGACCCTGCCAGATTCGATCCCCGGCAGGGTCAATTTGGTAATTTACAATTTCAGAATTTTCTCTTGGGCGGCTGGTTGGTTTAATCTCAGGGTTTAATGTAACTGCTATACCCCTAATAGCTTAGCCCGCTACCATCTTAGACTACTTACATCATCACTTACCATCAAGATCGCCATTAAGGTCTAACTTGTAGCGGTTAAAAAAAGAAAGATTTGGGAGTACAAGCAACTATTAAAAGTAACAATATCTCATAATTATTCGTAGGTGCTCACCACCACCTACACTGAAACTATATACTGAAATCTAGTAATATGTATAATAGATACTTACCTAATATTAATGGTTTTTTTACTTTTAAACGGCTCATACCCATAGTGTTATAGACTTTTTAAATTATAAATATCATGTATTTCATCTAAAAGAGATAAATTAACCCTTAGCTGGTGTCGCTGAAATTGGTAACATATCTGGAATCAGGGGGTGCAAAGTGACCCCTATAAACAAGGCTTAGTACTAAAACCGTCCATATCTTTTAAAATTATTTACGGCACATTTAGTTTTCACTTGTTTTTTATTTTAGTTTTTAAGAGTTAACTTTAGAAGTCCTAATTTTCTAAGAAAAACTTAAAATAACATTAAAACTTAACTTTAAATTGCTTTCTCATATTATGACCAAAAATTGGAACTTTAATATCTATCAACTAAAAATTGACAGTAAGATCTACTCTTTACATTTTAGTTTCATAATTTTCTTCACTGCATGAACTCAAAGAGTTAATAAGTAACTCGTATGTCTTTGATTCACTCGGTTCATACTTCAAAACAGCTGAGTACCTCCGTTCCTTCACAAAACTATGCACTCTAGTTCCAGAGCATTTTAGAACAAAGCAGCGCGTCATTTTAATAAATGAAAATATTTACAGATAAAAACGTTAATTAAAGAACATGTTTTGAGAACGAACTATGCTAGCGCCGGTTTGTGAAAAAAGTACCTAGGCAGGTACAAATAAATACGTTCGAATTTTAATTAATTAAAAAAAAATTGATTAATAATTCAAATAGGTCTGCCAAATGGTCGAAGGTCTGCCATCATTTTTTAAAAATATTTGTCAGGTATCTTCTTTCTTTGAAAAAAGTAGGAAAAAATAATTTCAAAAACATCAGAGTAAAGGTAAACAAACTTACCGCCACCGGTTAAACCTTTACAGCGGGATCCTCACATTAATTAATAAAGGCACTTCTTAGTTCTTACAATATTCGCTAGCACAGTAGCTGTCTGTTTTGACAAAACTTTCTTGATTTACAAAATTTTTCGGACAGTAAAGTTAAAATGACTCGCGCGGCGCGCGGTTGATAAATTAAATCTGTATAATAATAAATCTATCATAAGTTACTTGTCTTTTTTTTCTGGTCGGTGCTTGTCTCTGATTATATCAGAGACAAGTTAACCAGAGATATTATATTTTTGCTCAGATGAGTATTTTTGCATTTTTTTTTATTTAACTGGTTTATCGGCTCTGGATTTTTTTGCAAATTGCAATAATCATAGATCTCTGCCATAGATAACTAGTACTTAACTGGTTTAACGGCTCTGGATTCTTGTCTTTCTGAGATAGATTATGGATTACTAGGATCATGGAGGTAACAACATAGATTTTATAACAAATCTAGGCATACCTCAGACGCATGTACCAAACCTACCAAACCACAGAACACATATACCACTCGCGCATGGAGAGTAGAGGTAAGGAATGGGTAAGGAGAATCATCTGTGTATATGAAATGTGTCCGTCGAAATTTTATTCGCATTAAATTGGGGCCATATTAGCATCAGGGTAAATTTAAAAGAAATCGCCAAATATTAGAGTAGGTTTTAGAAATAAACAAGGAAAGAAAACATTCGTCATTATTTTGTGCAGAGTAAGTTGTTGAAATTGTTAATAAATAACTACCTACTTTAGTCGAAAATTATATTAAATTTTTTAACGCGGCATACTTCACTTCATCTACAATTGCTACATTCATACCATACCCTTTGCCTACACCAGCGCCGCTGTGGAAGGTTTTTGAACTGTTATTTATAGCAACCGCTGGAGTCACTGGACAATTTTTCAACTTTTATCCCAAGAAAAGATGATTCTCCTTACCTCTACCCGCCATACCCTAGCGGAGAAGAACGTCACGTACAAAACCCTATATTATGTTACTTGTCCTTGTATCACCTCTTCACCAAACTTACCTCCATAACGTAGACAGAGTAAGAAATATAGACCAAGCCACATCTCCTTTTCACTCCCACTTGAAAGAGATGCAGTGTTGAGATGTTACACAAGATAGAATGAGAACAAAATATGATTTCTTCTATCCCTTTCTCCGAGTCACGGGCATGTCACGGGTTTAGTTTGTTTTGTTCATAAAGCACTTATTGTACTTGGTGCATTGCAGCGTTTTACCTATTATTGCCTATCCCTTTCGGTTACACGCTGGCATTGATTCTAGAGGTTTAATTATTCTATGCTCCATAACCAAACTGAAAGTTGAAACTGTGTTGAGTTGACACCAACGGTTGATACCTCAGAGAGTGTTGACAGAAGGTTGACAGTGAAGGTTGACGGGGGTTGACATCCTTCTTTGTCGGTGGTTGACATCTTAACAGAGACAAGTAACATCAGTAACTTTTATGAATGTCAATTCATAAAAGTTACTGATGTTACTTGTCTCTGGTCAGGCTCAGAAGAACTAGAACCCAGAGCCGTTAAACCAGTTAAATAAAATTAAAAAAATTGTCTCTTGTTGACATTTGACATAACTCACATAATACATAATTGATTGTCTCTGGTCAATTGTCAACGAGAGCCGAGAAGCGCTAAGTTGTAAAAGAAAACAATTTTAATTTCGTATGTTCACAAATAATATCATTATTGTATTGGTGTTAATAAACTAGAAAATAGAAATACATACTTAAAAATGCTCTAATTAAATTGGAAAATTTCAGTCATGGAAGAAGAAAGTAATAGCAATATTTACATTGATATCAATGTGTCTGAATGATGGTGGGAAATTTAATAAATTATTGATGAAATGTTTTAACTTTCCAGAATTAATACGTAAAAAGAAGAAGACTTTGAACGGTAGCAACAAGCGGGCCTATGCTGAAGCCTGCAATGATTTAGCGACGTATTATTACAAACAAACGCGGTACAGTGACGCATTAGATGAGTACAAAACTGAGGCCTCAGTATGTAAGGAACTCGGTCTTCGTATGGAATGGGGGACTTGTAACCGGATGATAGGTGAAATGTACATGCTTATGGCTGAATTTGACAAGGCTCTGAAGTACGAAGAGCGACACTTATGTAAGTAATAACCATTTCTTATGTTACAAGTTAATATTCATTGTCCTAAGAAACAGGTTTTAGAAAACCTGAATACAACAAAATTGCAATACTATAACCAGAATTTATAGTAACCTTCAGTTACAATGAAGTTAATACAAGTTAAGTTTAATAACACTAGCATTGATGCATGATTATTATACTTTTTCAGCTGTAGCAAAAGAACTCAATAATCTAGTGGAAGAGCAGAGAGCTATGGCAACACTTGGTAGAATATATTTATTGCAAGGACAGAGCTCTACCGATGAAGCGGAATCTAAACAATCATTGTCTGCTGCTGAGAAGGCTTTCATGAAAAGCCTTGTTCTATGTGAAAAGTATGTTTTGCTGATACATTTTTACTGTATAGCAACTGCTTAACATTATAGTAATTACTTAATGACTTAAGCCCTGGCTTGGATTATTCAATACAAGTTTTGAACTACCAATTGGGTATTAGACTACTATTGAAATAAATTCTTTTTTATTTATTTAAATAAAGGATCTCCCAAAAGTCATAATATCCACGTTCCCTGATAGTTTTATTATTAAAAAAGTGTGTCAAACTTGAATGACGTCACATTTCAGAATGTCATATAGATCCCATACTTATTACGCGTTTTGACATTTGAAAAAATGTTGCTGAATTGACTATTTGTCAAATACCCAATTGTATCATATGAGAAACCTGCATACATGTGCTAACAACAACTATAGAAAATTTCAACTCAATCAAATGCACATAATGATGTAATATCATTATGTGCATCTGATTGAGTTGAAATTTTATTTGTATATTTAGTAGAGGGATATTTATTTATGATATATGCCACTTATGAAGTAGTAAAGGGGTCCTAATCCCTTAGCTACTTCATTTGGTCATACAGCTGATGATTTGCTGATTTGCATCATGTCTTTTTAGAGCATTTGACTATAACTGGCTAAGTACCATCTTTACTATTTTAGTATTTTCTAGGCCTTTTTATTGATTGGTACCAAATTTTGATATATGTGTCACCGTACGATTGTAAAAACCGTTAGATTATAATATAACGTTTTTTATCTCGATAGATTATAAACTGTCGACAGATTGTGAACCGTATCATACTGCTTACAATTTAACGCTTTTTTTTTCGGTAAATTGTAATATATTAGGTATATTAACCCAATAGACCCTAAGTGCCCGTTCCGCCGGCACTACCTGCATATTCATGTCAAACCCTAACCTATAGTTCGCGCGCGAGTTGAATGCAGAGTAAATGTATGGTGACACTTACATTTACTCTGCATTCAACTCGCGCGCGAACTGTAAGAGAAAGAGACAAGAAAACGTAAAAACAATAAATATTTCACAAATTAATACTCAGAACATTGAACGGTTCACAATCTTTCGACAGTTTATAATCTCGCGGGATAGATTTTACAATCTTACGTTGACATATGCACTACCTATTCCACTAATATTATAAATGCGAAAGTTTGGATGGATGGATAAATATCCAATTTACTCAATCATGCCAGAATGGCTAAACGGATCTGAATGCTGGATCTGAAATTTAGTTCAGATAGATTATAGTCTAAACATATAGGCTACATTTTATCCCAGATAATTAAAGAAATCCCCAGGGTAACCAAAAAACCTCAATCCACATAGACAAAGTCGTGGGTATTCGCTAGTAAGTAATACATCTGACATAGGTAATACAATCTTTTAATCTTTATAGATTAAATGGCAAAGTAACAAAAACTGAACTGATGGATATGCGAGCGAGACTTCTACTAAATATTGGTGTAGTACAAGAACACTTAGGACACCTTGACAAAGCTATAGACTGCATACACAAAGCTATCACAATATGTACCAATCAGGACTTGTATGAGATCTTACATAACTGTTATATAACTGAGGCGTTATTGCATAATAATAAGAAAAAAGACTTTGCTAAGGCCTTGAGCTGTTTGAATAAGGCTTTAGAAATTGCTAGCAGGCTTGATGATAAGGTAAGGATATTCTATTGTTCAGTCTTCAGTATGATATTATTATTTTGTTATATCATACTAATATTTTAAATACGAAAGCGTGTTTGTTTGTTAGTTTGTCCTTCAATCACTCCGCAACAGAGTAATGGATTGACGCGATTTTTAGCATAGGTAGGTATAGTTGAGGACCTGGAAAGTGGACATAGGCTACTTTTTATCCCGGAAAATTAAGGTGTTCCTGTGGGAATTGAAAAAACTTATTACAGGCAGATGCGGGCATCAACTAGTCAAAAATAAAAATTAAAACAAAAACTAAACAGGCATAAAAATTAGTTCCAATTTTGGTCACCGGACCAGATAAGTTGGTGGGACTGTACAGTATAGGTACATGTACTGATGTGTGAATAGATTATGATAATTTTTTATTTAAGTCTTTGAATTCCTTGATTTCTTTCTAAAGACTGTTTTGGTGTTTAAGACTGTTTTTATGATGTGATCTATATTTTGTTATGCATCAGGTATTAAAAACATGTGAAACTCTGTCGGCAAAGGCGGAGATTTTGTGCAAGATGTCAGATTACCAGAGCGCCAAGCAGGTCCTACTCAAGGCATGGAAGCTAAAAACGCCTAATGAAGAAGAAAGAGAAAATATTGAGTCAAATCTCAAAGTTGGTAAGTTAATTAATAATGTACAAGTATTTTATGTCACAGGTCACATGATTATTTTGGGAGTTTCCAAAATTGGCTAAATTTTCCGCCTTTATCAAAATTTTTATTAATTATCAAAACTTATCAAAATTAGCCTATATCATACTCCAGGTCCTCAACTATACCCATGCCTAAAATCACGTCAATGCGGCGTGATTGAAGGACAAACCAACAAACAATCATTTTTTCGCATTTTTCGCATTAGTATGATATTTTAACTGACGTACGTTGGAAGATTTGTCTTAACTCTTTTTTTTTGTTACTAGACTACTAAATTAGTAGAGATCAAAATATAATAAAATATCTTTTTTAACTTTTAACAAGTGACAATCATTACAATATTTGTTATGCATTTTCTATTTGTTACCAGTTGCAGCTATGTGCTACACCGAAGATCTGCTAATATCAACGGATCCGTCAGACCATGTAACGTTTAAGAAATTGTATGAAAAGCTAGGGGACGGGGCTTGTCATTTGCGCAACTATGCTGGCGCGGCGGAGTATTATCTCAAGATGTTGGACCACGCCGAGATGGCTGGGGACTGTGGGAAAACGTTGATACCTATTTATGTGAGGTGAGTTTATTTACAAATTATATTCTCCTAATATAATCATTATCTCTGAAATGTAGTCCTAGTAGTAGTGACTCGTTCTAGTTATCACTTTAATCCCGTAGGCTCCCAGATATGACTGCTAGAAAAGTCCAGTTTCATTATTTTTGAAATCCATAGTATCCATACTAATATTATAAATGCGAAAGTGTGTCTGTCTGTCTGTCTATCTGTCTGCTACGCTTTCACGGCCCATCTGTTCAACCGATTTTGATGAAGTTTCTACAACTGTTGCTGCTAGGTAGCTTTTGTAGCTGCTACAGCAACAACATTTAAAATAGTTAAAACACTAATTTTATTTTGCATAGTTTGTATCAAACATACAAAGACATGGGCTGTTACTACGACGCTCTACGATACTACCACAAAGAGTATGAGCTCATAAAGGATGTGCCCAAAGAAGCTTATACCACTCTCTACAATATTGCTGAAGTTTCATTCCTTGCCAAAAAACCTTATGACCAGATCGAGAAGGCCTGTATCGATGCTAGAAATGCGGTAAGTACTACAATAATAAAGCAGTGACACATTTTATTTTTTAACATAATAAATTATTATTTATGACCAATGTCCATACTACAAAAAACCTTATTTAAGCTAGTGAAACCACACAACAATAAATACACGCATACTGTTTAATTAATATGGTATAGTATATTGATGAGTCATAAGCAACTTCCTTTTTCTGTGGATGTGTCTATAGCTTTCGATTTTGTGTACCATGAAAAGTTGTTAATATTAATTCAATAATTTAATGTTTTCATAAGCGCATTTCAAAAACTGTGGATAATACATGAAAAATCCTAATCATAACAAATGAAAAAGTTACTAATAAAATTATAATCTTGAGTGTGACATAGGGGGTGTACTTTAGGTCCGATTTTATTTAAATAATTGTGTGTCCCCGATATGCTTAGCTTATACAAAAATAAAACAGTACAGTTATATTATTATTTGAATTTTAGGCAAGGGATTGGAACAAAAAGAAATACGAAGTACGAATACTTAAAAATCTTTTAAAATACCAAGAAGAATACTGTGAGATGGATAAAATGGCGGAAACGAAATCTGAGTTAAGAGCATTAGGGTATGACGATGTCGATAATCTAGAACATTCGGAGGATGATCAGAGTTCCGCTGGTGGAGGGGATGAAGATACCACGCATATTGGGGACGACATATGCCTTGATGATTTGACAGGTTAGCTTATATTATGTTTTATTGATAAATTATGTGAAAGAAACATATCAATTGGCTGCATTAAAAGACGAGTCAAAAGATCAACTAAATCTTACCATATCGAATATAAAGTATTGAATTCTTTAATCTTTTTTAGATCTTTCGGATACAAACGAAGAAGATGTAAGTGAAGCTAAGCGTGAAACAAGACGACGTGGGAAAGGGTTCGCTATTAAGAAAAATATGAAGGGAGAAACACAGCTGCATGTTGTATGTATAATTTATATTTTAATAGTATTTCTGAGTATTATACAATACTTTCTTTTTACAGTCTTCTATAATCTATATAAATAAAAATGATTCGCCGAATGTTTGTAAGCGCATAACTTCCGAACGACTGCACCAAATTGGGTAATTCTTTTTTTTTGTGTTCGTTATTGTCAGGACATTAAAAGAAACTGCATCTACATATGAAAAGTGAGTGGGTGAATGAGACAGAAGACTGAGATTTTCAAATATTACGAACGGGAACTCTGGAACGGGAAAATAATATCCATACTTCCATACTAATATTATAAATGCGAAAGTGTGTTTGTTTGTTGATTTGTTGGTTTGTCCTGCAATCACATCGCAAAGTAGCAACGGATCGTCGTAATTTTTGGAATTGTTTAGTTGAGGAGAGTGCCATGGGCTATTTGACACAGACTTTTTATCCCGGAAAATTAAAGAGTTCCGTGGTAATAATTTTTTATTTATTTAGAAGTAACCACGCAGACGAAGTCGCGGTCATCAGCTAGTCAAAAATAAAATTAATTTTGCTTTGTTTACAGGCTTGTATATCAGGAAATAAACTACTTGTAGAACGTCTGATAGCTAAAGGTCACCCAGTTAATATAAGAGACAATGCAGGCTGGTTGCCATTACATGAAGCTTGTATACATGGTCATATTGAAATCGTTAATATATTGATCGATAATGGAGCCAATATTAATGATCGAGGCGGGGTTAATTGTGATGGTAAGTTTTTGCCAATTTTCAGAATTTTGTTTCTTACAAATACTAAAGATAATTTTGTAAAAAAAACTTATAATTTTTGTTGCTAACACACAGGTATAACACCTCTATACGATGCAGCAAGTAACGGACATTTGGAAGTTGTGCAGTTATTGCTAGAAAGAGGTGCTGTCCCTTCTTTAAAAACTGATTTTGGCGAAACACCATTACAAGTTCTACAGAAATGGAGAACGGGTACCATTCTTACCAGAGACGAAGAAATATTGTATAATAATATATCAAATAAAATTAATAATATAATTGATAAAACTAATCCTATAGAAGCAGTATTAAATAGATCAAAATCAAAAACGCCTGTTAAACAAAATATCAGAGATAGAACACCTCCTAGTACGTCAAAAATGAATAGTAGTGTAAAAGAGTTGTACTCGCCTGCGTTCAAGAGACGCAATATTATCGACGATGAAAGTGATGACGAAATAAATGCTTCACAAAATGTAAGACATCAAACCGCTTTTCCCTCTGATGACTCAAATTCTTCTGACGACGATAAAACTACAAATAAAGATACAGACAAAATATCAAGTGTCAAAGAGTATAGAAATGCTATATCTGCTCTTAGAAATAGAAATATAGATTTGCCAGAATCAGATGTCAAAAAACCGAAATCTAAACCAGCGTTATTAGCCCCTGATGAAGTAGATGATGATTGGTTAGATGACGATTTAGGTATGAATAAGGCAAAGAAGCGAAAAATTAGTGACCCATTAACTGTAGTTGCGAAGAAAACATCTATCGACAGTCTAAAAGACAGCATAGAAAATTTAAACAAAATTAGCCCTTTGACTGTTAATAATGGAAACTCGAAAAAGAAATCCAGATTCAATGAAGTGATTGATATAAATGAAAATAGTTCTGATTCAGAACGTTTTCAGATAAACGAAAATATTTGCCCCCAGAAAACTGCTCAATCTTTTAGAAGAATATCTAGAGAATTGAATAGTTCTAAATTGAATGACACAAGGGAAAATATGAAGAAACGATGGAAAACACAAAGTACATTACTTAGAGCTGGCTTTCAAAGACGAAAGTCTGACGTTGATCAATCAAGTAATAGTGGCAGTGATAATGAAGTAAGAGAAAGTAATAAAAGGCAACCAACTAAATCGTTTTCAAGAAATTCTTCAGGCGAGAATTTTGGTTATTCAAATTCCAATGACGGTTTTAATATAATGCAGAATGTTAATCCCAATATAGTGCAGCCATTGAATTTTATGCAACCAATAAATATCATGCAATCGAAGAATGGGAGGGCGATGCAAACTCAAATAATGCCTCCAGCGGCAGTCAAAGTGAAGATTGAAGATAAAATGTTGCTTATATCACTAAAATTGGACATGATTAATAAATTGACAATTAGTTGGCTGGTCGAAGAAGTCAAGTCAAGATATTACAAGTAAGTGAACATACACTCAAATCAAGTATAATAATTACTTAACTAATTAACTAATATCATTTTTATGTTTATCCCAATGATTAGGATTTAGAATCAACTATCTCAGGCTGAGGCTGCATTTTCATTGAAGCGTAACGGAGCAAAAATATGTTCAATAGACCAATCAGAGGGGCGATTATGTAAGAATTGTCGATCAAATCGTCAAAGTTCGGCGTCCAAGTAAAATAAACCATAACAACATTGAATTAGAGCTCAATTTCGTGTATCCATTCTCATTCTTCATAATAATCATAATTAACTTTCATAATTTTTATGAATAGTCGTAATGGAGGTCGTCATTCCTCCATAACTTCTAAATGCTTGAAGAGATTGGGATGTTTGGGGTATCGTTAGAATCCATGCATCATCCCGAATGACGCTGAATATAATTTTTTTGAAAAAAAATATCAATATGGCAGGGTAGTCGTGTTTTTAATTATTTTAATTATGTTCACTTGTTTTTTTTTTATGTTTCTGATCATTTGATAACTGTTTGATCTATACATCAAAATCTATAGGTTCTAATATTATTATAAATGCGAAAGTTTGGAGGAATGGATGGATGTTTGTTGCTCAATCACGCCAGACCGGCTGAAAGGATCTGGATGAAATTTGGTACAGAGATTTCATGCCATGTGCTATTCACAGTGTCTGGAATAACACATACCGAAAAACCTCAATCCACGCAGACGAAGTCGCGGGCATTAGCTAGTTGGCTATAATTTATAAAGTTATCAATCAATCAATCAATCGTTTATTTGCAAGAAACATTGTAAAATAAGATGACAAACTAATTAAAGAACAAAAATGTTTCGTCATTAATGACGTGCAAATTTATAAAGTAGGTACTCAGTCACAAAATATTAAAATTTTATCATATTTTATAACGATTTGCGTACTCTTGTATGGTGTAAAATGCTTTGTCCATTAAAAATTCTTGTAGTGAACGCTTGAATTTATAATAGTTTTTAATATTAACAATACTTTCTGGAAGTTTGTTATATAGAATGCAAGTCATAACAAAGGCACTATTACCAAAATGTGTAGTCTTTGATACCGGCATGGGGAGTTTATTTATATGTCTTTTACTTAATAAATTATCATAAAGGTGCAGATTTCTTCGAGCAAACAATATTGACTCTAAAATATACATCGAAGGAAATGTTAAAATTTTAAATTGTTTGAAATATGGCTTACAACTGTCGGTTTGCTTTAAATTGAACATATAATGTTATTATATTATGTTCATAAAATATAATTTTATTAAAATTTTGTACTTTATTTTTTATTTTATTTTATTATTTATTTTTATTCACAAGGTTCGCTAGCGATTTTTACATATTACACGTTAATCATAAGTTACATAACATAGATACATGCCAATGTATGTAAAATGATATCAAAGCAAACACTACATGCATTTAAGTATCTCATTAAATTACATGCTTAAATAGAAATAAATTTATATAAAAAGTAATACAGTACAGGAAAGAGCCAAAAACAAGTTATCAAAAAAAGAAAACTCAAAAAAAAAAATTAATTAAAAGCACAATAGATCACAATTCTACATCTACAATAATTAGTTAAACTTAGGCTAATTTGAATTTCACAATTCTATGCACCAATTTAGTAGATTAACCAAAATAATAGATGAACAATGAAAAAAAAAGTTATTTATATACAATTACCACAGAAGAATGTTTCCTAACACAATCAGCGTGATTGGTTGATTAAGTTGCTAGTGACTAGTTTGCGAAACATGCCAGGTGGATTTATGTTGATATCGAGTGACTGACTGAATTTGTTACATAATTTACATAACCGAGGGATGATGGAGTTGGCGCCAAAGACTTTTCGGGTGTATGGAGGTACAAAAGGGGTAATAGCATGACGGGGATATCAGTTTGGTGCTCTGAAATTTATTTTATTGAGTAAGCTGGGGCAGTCTAATTTATTTCTCAGTAATTTATATAAAAATATTAGATCTAGTAAATCTCTTCTTTGATCTAGAGTCATATTTATAATTCCAGATTAACTGGCGTGCGTCCAATATTCAGCCTAATGACGTCGGACGGCGCAATATTGTCTGAGGAAGACCCGCTCAGTCTTGTGCTGTCTTCCCCGGAACTACAGACTTGCATAACGACGTACAAAGCTTCCCCCGCCGAAGAGAGATATCTCGAGTGCTGTGACGCTTTGGAGATTGGTGAGTTTATATAATTACTAACTGATGTCTGCGACTTCGTTTGCATGGATCAAGATTTTTTGATTCCCGGGGGACCTCTTAATTTTCAGGGATAAAAAGTAGCCTTTTATATATATGTCACCGTAAGATTGTAAAATCCGTTAGATTTCGGTTTCTATCCCGCTAGATTATAAACTGTCGAAAGATTGTGAACCGTTCAATGTTCTGAGTATTAATTTATGAAATATTTATTGTTTTTACGTTTTCTTGTCTCTTTCTTGTACAGTTCGCACGCGAGTTGAATGCAGAGTAAATGTAAGTGTCACCATACATTTACTCTGCATTCAACTCGCGCGCGAACTATAGGTTAGGTTAGGGTTTGACATGAATATTCAGGTAGTGCCCGGCCGCAGGTCGGGCACTTAGGTTCTATCGGGTTAATATACCTAATATGTTACAATTTACCGCGCGTATTTTTTATTAAAAATAACGCGTTAAATTGTAAGCAGTATGTTACGGTTCACAATCTGTCGAAAGTTTATAATCTATCGAGATAAAAAACGTTATATTATAATCTAACGGTTTTTACAATCTTACGGTGACATATATAAGCCTGTCCTTTCCCGGGATACATACTATCCCCATACCACAGAATAATAACTAGTACTAGGTACAGAAGCTTTACTTAGCAATGGTTTTCAAAGAAATATGTACTCAATCTGATAAACAATATGATTTAATTTAGCTCGCGTTCCAGTCGAGCACGTGTTCATTTACATACCTACCAAATTTTTTTTGAGGGAATATGGGCCTTAATTCACTGGACTACGGTTCATAATAAGTTATACGTGGTTATACGTATTGAAAGAGCCACGGACTAGGGTTGCTTACTTCGAGAAACTACTTACGCCATCTAGCGCACAGCACGAGCGTTTACTCCTACTTGTGGCGGGCAACGCGCAGCAGGCAGGCAGAGCTAAAATGTCTTTTTATTGTACTTTTAAATACTTTTAGGGTATTGGAATAGTACTTTGTTCAACAAGGGGAGAAAGGGTTTGTAGTTTGAATTAATTTCATTTCAAATAGGAACATAATGTAATCCAATCAATTGAACGTGGTCGAAAAAATAGCGCGCGCGCGTATCTTTTTTCGCTTGCGGCAGCCTACTAGATTGGCCCTTGCGCAAGGGCCGCCGCCTGTAGGTATATTTTAAATACCTACACGCGGAGTGACACAGGCCTGCCCATACGAAATTTCAGCTATTCGGTTGAATAAATGGGCCGTGAAACCGTATCAGATAGACAGACAGGCAGACATACTTTCGCATTTATAATATTATACATAATATATTATAATAGTATGCTAATGCCCGCGATATCGTCACATTCGATAACTTTAATTTCGAGTATAAAATGTATTCTAGTAGTTAATTCACAGTATAAGCTATATCTATATTCCAAATTTCAGCCAAATCGATTAGTGACGTGAATATTATATATTATATAAAACAAATATCAAAACTTTTACATTTATAAATAACTATATTTATAAATGTAAAAGTAAGTAACTTTTTAACTAGCTTAGGCAAAAGCGAATAACAAAGATATTGGGGTTATCTGTCAAGAATTGCTCAATATTAGCGGGTAGTTAGAAAAGTTTGTAATCTGCGTGCAGAAAAGCACGCAAAGCAGTTTTTCCGATGCTTGATCTGGTCCTGGTCGTGTTAGATTGCAGTCTCATGGGACTTAGAGAGAAAAGGAATTGAGAGTACATACTTACACAAACTTGTAAGTGCACTATAAAATTTTCAAAATTCAAAATTCTAATGTTTTTATTCTTAAAACTTTTACAAGTGCTTTTGAATCTACCACTGGTGCGGAATGCCATAGTGTAATATAATTAAGATGTATAAATTTTAAATCTCCACTGTTACTTTCAGCTCCATCAGAAGAGATCCAGCAAGCCGTAGGGCGGAGTCACACCACCCGACGCCTGGCGTTAGGCTCGCACACACTATCCGCTCTTCAAGTCCGCCCCTTATTCCGCGCACTGACGCACCAAACGCACATAACCGCACTAATGATACCCAACAACAATATCGGTGACGACACCATGAAATATATAACCGAAAGCATATGCTCTATGAAACACTTAACAATACTAGATCTAAGTAATAACAATATTTCCGGAGAAGGCGTAAAAATATTGCTAAATGCGTTCGAAAAAGCCACAAGACCTGTCTGCCAATCATTAGAAGACATAGATTTCAGTAAGAACCCAATTTCCGATGACGGTTTTAAATCTATAGCAAAATTGACGCAATACTTAAAACTCAAAGTTCTTAAGCTGAATGATTGTAAAATAACTGAAAACGCAAATGACTCAAATATGAAATTCAATTTCGATACGTTAGAGACAATTGATTTGAGTAATAATTATATTAAACAGTCGATTGTAGCATCTTTAATGGCGGTTTTAAATCCGCATGTGTTGACCGATTTGGAGTTGGATAATGTTGGCGTGGAAGGCGGTGTTGTATCGTGTGTGGCGGGCTTTATGGATAAAGTTAAGGATCTGAAAATAAGGAGATTCAGTTTGTCGAATTGTAAACTGGTGGACGGACAGTTTATGAGGATATTTAGGTTTGTATGCTCTTATAATATTTCCTCCTTGTTTTCTTGAAAACTAGATGATGCCCACGACTTTTTTTAAATATCCCGGGGTTGACTCTCGTTACTCTTTGATTTTCTGGAATATAGATGTAATGTCACTATTAGATCCTCAACTATATTCATGTAAAAAATAACGTCGATCCATTGCTCTGTTGCGGCGTGATTGAAGGACACACAAACATATTTTTACCTGTGTTATATTACTAGCTGATTAACTAACAAGTGAACATTAAAACAAATCAAAAACACAACTATAGTACGGCCATTTTAAGCGCGGACAAAAGTTCATTGACGCACCTTCACTATGAAACCCTCACGAAACTAACTAACTACGCCAAAACTATAACTGTCTCTTTCGCGCATATGAATAGACACGCTTACGTGGTCGACAGTGAATTTCATAATAAAAGTCGTGACGTCTCACCACCGAAACATAGTTGTAAGTAACATTTTACGCGTCGTAACATCATGATTCATAATGTACTATAGTAGTACTAACGTATGTAAATATATTATGTACTTAGTAGTTCAGTAATCAACGATCAATTAATGTTGTATATTACACAATCAAAGATCAAATAATTACACAATTGCTACGTGAACCTTAAGAATTTGTGAAAAAAAAATTAATAAAAACATGAATAATTACTTCATTGGTTTATTTTCTTTGCCTTTGAATTAAACATAACATAATAATCATATCTATCGACTTTCCAAATCACAGAGTTGCTCAGATTGGAAGCAAAACTAAACCGAATTCTGCTACTAATGACTAAAAAATAGCTACTGTTTGTCTTTACTAAACTACAACGGCTACGAGTGATTAGTTTCTAATATGAAAAATTCCGGGCTTTATCTTCAAACATATTAATAAATACGTAAACGTAGTCCTTGACGGTACCTCAATACATACATAGGTACCTACATCTGGAACAAACTGCTTATACCTGATCCTTTTTTTAAAGTTGATTACAAATGAATCAATTAAAATACAAGAATAAAAAGATAGACTCCGTACAAGGAGCCGATAGATTATATTATTTTTTTACAGAAGACCAGTGTTGTTTACCCCTTCATTAGGCGAACGACCTCTCGTTTGTTTGTTTACATTTTGTCCGCGTTTAAAATGGCCTTACTTTACACTGTAATATTGAATTGTTTTCAAGAAAATTTGTAGCCAGTGTCACTTATAATTATGTAAGGATTCTAACAATACCAAATCAAATGTTCGGACATATATAACATTTAGATGTAATAAAGAAACTCACATACATATATGAACCCCAGAAATGTCCGCTGTTTTGCCGCAACAGACATATCACGTCAATAGCTCTACTGCACGTGATTGAAGAACAAACTAACACACTTCTTTATACTATTAGTACAGATAAGGAAATCAATCAAATTATTTAAAAATCAATTTATTTAAATTTTTTTGAGTGTGCAAAGGATTGCTTTAGGCACTCGTATATTGTAATGTGTCTTTAGTGCGGATAATACAGATATATTCTAATGATTAATATATATTTTCCTTTTTATATTTACATATTTAACTTTTTTTCAGATGTCTCGGTCGCGCAAAGCATTTACAATCAATAACGTTAAAAGAAAACCACCTCACGTTCATAACTCTGAAGAAATTGCTGCAACGTCAGCCCCCAGTACCACAGATAAACCTTGAGGGTTGCCAGGACATATTCAAATACTCCCCAGATTCGGATTTTCAGGTGTGGCTACCCGCTATTGACTTTGGGAGGTGTATTCCAGAGATTAATGTCACTCCAGTGTCAAAAACGGATGAGGAACGGGAAAGTTACAAGTTGTTTTCCAAAACTTGGCTGAGTTGCTTCAAAGGGAGAGGCATGATTGAGCATTGTGAAGGCGGAATAACTAAGTTCACAGCAAGATAGTGTTACTGGTAAAAATTAATTAGGATACTGTATAGTTTTATTCAAACTGTATACTGTACTGTGTACTGTATAGTTTTATTTTTAGGGGTTTGGGTTTAATATAACTGCCATGCCCCTATAACAGGTTAGCCCGCTACCATCTTAGACTGCATTATCACTTACCATCAGGTGAGATCGCAGTCAAGGGCTAGCTTGTAGCGGATAAAAAAAAAAAAAAAAAAACTACACTTATAATGCGTTCTAAGAATAAGAGAGTTGAGCTCAATGAAAATTATGGTTTACAAGGAAAACACACACACACACACACAAACAAACACAAAAATTGTGTGTGTGTGCAATTCACACACGACAGAAGTGAAACTTTAGAAAAGTAGCCTATGAGAGAATGAGATAAATATAACTTGTGTATCTCATTCTCTCGCAGGCTAAATCCTATTATGAATATGTTTTTCTCTTTTTGTTGTCGCTTTTTCGTTTCATCGAATTTTAAAATCAACGATTCTAAATAAGTTATTAGGACCGAGAAAATACCTCATGTATGTAGAATAGTCCTTATAGTGTATTTATCTCTAGAAACCCAGTTTTATAAGATTTTTGACGATTTTTTGATGAGTAAGTTATTGTATAACTAGTGCACCTAGCAATGTAAGATACTTGTCTATTTATGGAATTATAAAATGTAGAAATTCTGGTGTAAATAAATAATTAATATTTTGAAAAATTAATAAAGATAAATAATTTGTGAGTCTGTTTCTCCTTCTCCTATGACCCTTGCCCTTCCTACCTACAACCTCCATGGCGCAGGGGTGTGAACGCTGTGGTTGTGAGGTCCCGAGTTCGATTCCCCAGCAGACGCCAGTTGAATGATTTTTATGGTCTGCTTCGATGAGTCCTTTGCCGTGGCTAGATTAATTATTACGTACTTATTTCGACTACATATTTAATAAAAAGTGTTTGTGGATGCCATTTACAAACTTAAACTTTGAATAGTTGAAATTATAATTTTTGAGGAAATAATATGGATTTATAAAATATTTTTTATTTCGTTTATTTTGTACCACAGAACCATCGATATATATGTAAGTACTAGATGGGCCCTTTCATAGAAAAACGCCGGGCCGCCGAGATGCGGAACGCGTTCCGCATCTGTCTTTGTTCCCGTCGTAGCGCTGTCACGATCGCTCGTCGTGCAGATAATTTGTTATTATTAAGTTAACATCTAAAGTTTAATTAGTTTGGCACTGTATAATTTTTATTTATAGGTAAGTGTTTCAATTCACAATCATACATTTCCAAAAAAACGTTATTTAATCTTCCTTTCCAATATTTTTATCCATTACGCAATCATTTAAATTCCGCGGCAAACTGTATGATTTTTTTTTTACTAACTGGCCAGTTAGTAAAAACTTTGGGCTTTGGGTTCCAGCCGTAGAATAGTCAGCCCAGTACGATAAAAAAATGCAATCAAGATTAGAGACGGGCAGACCGTACAATAGGCATTAATATTAAAAATTAAACTCTATTAAAATTAAATTTAATATTATTATAATAATAATATGATAAAATTTATTATTGACGTGAATTAAATTTTTAACTACAATAAATTACAAGTTTTTAGCATTAGTAGTTACTGAATTATGCAAAGTGTGACGGACGGACATGTCGCGCCACAAGGGTTGTTTCCTTATCATTTTGGTACGCAACCTTAAAAATGATTTTATTTCTGTCAATTTTCGACAAAACTTCTGTATCAATAACTAAAAAATAATAAAATTTAAAAAACCCACGACGTACTGCAACTCCCCATTCAGTGGACTTTGACCTTAAAATATATCTAAGAACCTTCTCACAAGCTGTACATATCTAATGCAAAAAACCGCATTATAATCGGTCCAATAGTTTTACAGGAAATTTGTAACAAAAGTGCTAAAAATAACAACATCATACTATCATTTATCGTTCACCTCAGAGAGTACACTGATGTAGGTATTATTTTCAACAAGCGTATCTGTACTAATCTATGACCGAGTCATATACGTTTTCAAGCTGTCATTCAGCAATGGCGGATATTGCTAGCAAGTTCCCGCTTTTCAGACTAGATGGCGTTGATGGCGTTGCTAAAAATCGCCCACATTCTTTGTTTGACAGGGCCCGTCTATGTAATTTTTTTATTTAACTGGTTTAACGGCTCTGGATTCCAGTCCTTCTGAGCCCGTCTATGTAAATTGAGGTCGTTGCACAGAACACATACTTGTTTTGTGAGGTGTACTTACGAGAAAAAAATGTAAATGGGTTATTTCAAATAACCGATCAAAGCATAGAATAATTATCAACTAGAATCAAGTCCAGCCTCTAACCGAAAGGGATACGTAATCACTTGAAACGCCTCCCAAACGTCATACAAATGTGCTAATAATTTGTCTAGCACAATAGTATGCAATAGGTACAAAACCCGTGACACGCAGAATCCCTTCTTTCTATCCCTTGTATACATAGAGTTATATAGTATATAGTGCTAGAGTAGTACTATCGCACCGCACTCCTTGTGCGCGGCGTAGGCAAGTGAACTATAGCTACTAATATTTATAGACATGTAAAAAATAGGGATGGGCAATAATGCGCTGCAAGAGCAAAGTCGATAAAATACATCTGAACGGTACGGTACCTATTGTTTGTGTATGTTTGTAATATTCTTAATGTGAAAGTGTGTTTGCTTGTTGGTTTGTCCTTCAATCACGCCTCAATAGAGCAACGCAAGACGTGATTTTTTGCATGGGTATAGTTGAGGACGTGGAGAGTGATATTTATCCCGGAAAATTCAAGCGGTTCCGTGGGAATTAAAAAAAGCTTATTCCAAACGGATTAAGTCGATATGTTTTTTTAATGATCGATCGTATATCCATACTAATATTATAAGTCCGAAAGTGTGTCTTCTATCTGTCCGTCCGCCTTTTTTAATTTTGGTAACAGATACGTCTTTTGTGATCTCAGGGAACCCTAAATATCGATTTTGAACGAAATCGGCCCAATAACAAAGAATTTCAATATGGCACTGGCCTTTTTTTATTTTGGTAACAGATACCTCTTTTGTGATCTCAGAGAACCCCAAATTTCGAAATCGGCCTACTAACAAAAAATTTGAATATGGCGCTGTCTTTGTAAATATTCCTCTATTGTGATCTCAGGGAACCCCAAAATATATCGGTTATGAAGAAAATTTTCCCAACTAACAAATAATTTCAATCTGGCGCTGACTTCTAAAATTTATGATCTCATGGAACCCTAAATCGAAATTGAATCGTAAATTTGAACGAAATCGGATCAACAATAAAGAATTTCAAAACCTATGGCGCTAACTTTTTAAAATTTTGTTAACAATTTTCTCTGTTGTGATCCCAGGGAACGCCGATATCGGGTTGCGGGGCGGTGTGGGCGGTATTATGTTACCTTGCGTCCCACGTCTGTATCACCCCCGCGACAAGTTTTTCTATTTTACTTTTAAGTTTAAAAAATATGACTGACGGAACGATGCTATGATCCTACCCGTGCCTACTGTTCCTGCTTAGAAGCACGCGCTCCATAGGCTATATACTAACTCTATGCTTGGATAGAAAAAACATAAAAAAACATTGTGTAACATCCCAACACTGCATCTCTTTCATGTGGGAGTGAAAAGGAGATATGGCTTGGTCTATATACCTCTCTCTGTCTACGCATTAAAGGGTTGTTTATTATACTCTTTGGGTTGTTACTTTTCAACAAATCACAGACAACTAACTTATTTGTCATTTGTCTGTGATTACTGATTTGTTTTTTATATAAAATAACCTCAATCAAACCTCGTTGTCGTCACGACCCAGCCGGCTGGCCAGTCGTTGAAATAAACGAAAACGCCTCGCGCGCACGAACCAGCCGGCTGGTCGGCCGGTCCAGACCATTATAAACTGATTTTTCTTATTGATAGAGTATATTTTTGTTTGAACAACTTTGGACCATAGAGAAGTATATTAAATAATCTATACACTGCAACAGCAAACCCGTCAAGTTGAAAAATAAAAAAATAAACAGAAGCCATGCTATAAAGTCATTTGAATCTGTGAAAAAATTCTGCGTTTTTGGTGTTGTTGGTTGTTTGTGGTGACAAATACATATAAAAACTATTTACAATACGATTAGAAATATATTTTAGTGCAGTATTAGCCTGGATTATTACTGAAATGTAATAACTTTATCGGGAAAATATGCTTTTGAAAATCGCGACCGTTATCGCGATCGGGGACGCATTCTTTCCGTTTTTATGTAATTGATTGTAAACTTTGGCTTCTATAAATCATACCTTCATATAGATATATTATTTAGAAAGCCAATGCTGTTTACAGAACCATGGTAAGTAGTCTGGGTATTTTTTTGTAGGCAGTTTTTTAACACGGCGTGAGGCGCGAGGTGCGCGAGGGGTGCGCGGGAGGTGCGCGGGTCGTGAAATAGGAGCCGCGCAAAATCAGTAGGTATAAATTGGTGAAGACTGAGAGGTCACTTTTTTAAGCGTGTGTTTGTTTTTAAAACTCAAAGAAACTTCTCAAAAGTTATTTTATTTATGAATCTATTGAAGAGTTCTAATAAAATCACTTGAAAATGGCGGAACAAGTTAATCAGCGTATTGAGGGTATGATAAATGAGCTAGAACAAATGAAACGTATAAATCTATTTAACGACGAAGAAATAAGGTAAATAAAATATTATTAACTACCTAATCCTTATTACCAAATCCTCCTAGTATATGTTCCTCCTAGGAAATGTTTTGGCAAAAACGTAGGAAGTAGACAATATTGTACCTAGTTCCTACGTTTATGCCAAAACATTTCCTACGTTCGTGAATCATTTCTGTTACAAGTAGGTCTTTTGTTTTTCAGAGAATTATCACGTAAAAGAAAAGAGTTCGAATACAGAATACAACGTAGGATTAAAGAGAAAGACGACTTTGTTCATTACATAGCCTTTGAACTGGCCCTACTTGAAGATATTTCATTAAGAAGGAGACAAGCTAAGGTTTCAGACAAGAAAAAAGACATTGAATATGCTATAGCTAAGAGACTGAATAAAGTATTCAAGCAGTTTGTGTATAGATACCAGAATGATATTGCAATATATTTTGAATATATAAAGTTTTGTCAAAGCGTTGGTTTTGATTACGCTATATCTAGTATAATAGGTCAGATGTTGCAGGTAAGTTGAAAGAGATAAAGAGAGTCTTTCATATTATTACAAGCTATTTCTTATGAACTCTGCATATGGATTTAGGGTTTTATAAGTCCTATGGGAGCACTTTGTGTTTCTGGGATATAAAGTATCCTTTATCTGTCTCCAGGATGGAGAACTATCATGCAGGTTTTCTCACAATATTTTTCTTCATTGTTAAACATTAATGTTTAAAAATTAAGAAGTTCACCCCACAGAATCGAATTGGAAATAGTATCAGCTTTCTTATAGACTTAGATAAATTGTACAGAAACAATTTTAAAGCACTTCTCAGGCTTACAAAGCAAATTAAACACTGTCTTTTCACTAACCATAGCAATGCCACATGCTTGTAATTAATTTTACAATTAATTCAATTTTTCTGAATTCTGTGTTACTATTTTAGCACACAAATGCACTTAATTAGTATTAATATTTACAAAACCTTTAAAAATTTCCTTAATTTTCCAGATTCACGGTGACAAGCCAAAGATGTGGCAAATGGCAAGCATGTGGGAGAGTAAGGAACAGAAAAATCTAGAAAATGCAAGGAGTTTCCTTCTAAAAGGCATTCACCGGCATCCAGAAGCTGAAGTACTTTACTTGGATCTCTTTGAAATTGAGCTTATGATTGCATTCCAAGCAGAAAATGAAGAAGACAAGGTAATTTATAATATTTGAATCATTAAATTTTTCAATTGTAGAATAATTATTAATCCATGAAAACAGATTTTCTATGTCCTGTGTGCATCTAGAACTTGCCTATAAATAACTGCTCTGTCTCATTAAAAAATTAGCTGCCACTTTGGTCTACAAAAGACCTGAATATCTTTTTGCATGTGCTCAAGTACAGTAGGTGCAAATTGATTTTGCATTTGGGTCCTCCAAACTACAAAGCAATAGACTTCTTTTGCACACTTATCAATAAATAGTAGTTATAGTGGATGATGGAACGAGGCTCTTATAACTTAACCTCAGGGCCTAAATGTATTCAATTATGTGTATACATAGTTTGCCAGTTACCGTAACAAAATGTTTAAGATTTTTTTATTAGACTAAGCAGCTTTTTCTGTGTCACATGTGCTTTGAGTTTGTAATCTTATTGTCTTATCTATTTCTTGTAGGAGAAATATCTCAAAAGGGCTGATGTTGTATGGAGAAATGGTTTGAAAAACATACCAGATGTGAATTACTTGTTCAAATTATGTGATTTGTCAATAAAATATGGAATTGATGAAGTAACTACGAAATCTATAAAAGAAGAAATTTGGAACAGAAGGACAGACAAGAATGTGTGGTCCTATATTGCTAATAAGGAATTAGAGGTACGGTATCATACCAACTTTGATCTGTTTTTTTTGTCTTCTAAATTTTTTAAAATAAATGAGGTATTTCTAACTCTCTCTCTCTCTAACTCAGGGCTGAGGTATTGAACTATTTGGTTTTTTTGGGATAATATATTCAAATCTTTGGTTAAACTGCAATATATGTGTGTGACAAAAATGTATAGCTTATCTTCTAAAATAAATAAATTAATATTCATTTTCATCATAATGGTCATTTTACACAGTCCACCACTCCTTCACCGTTATAGAAATTGAAATTTAATTGCTTAAATTGATTGTGTGCTGGGGATCGAATCCTGACCTACCAAATAGAAGGCCGACTAAACCGCTAGGTTTCGTGCTATCACCGTTTCCTCAATTGCTTGATAAAATATTTCAGGGCTGCCACTGGAGTGGAATTGAAGAATATATTAGTGAAGAATACAATTACCCTCGAGAAGTAAATAATTACATTGCAGTGTATGAGGAAGCTTTACAACAGGTAATTACTAGACGTATCTTATATTACAGCAGCCACTTTATATTATTATGTCATGAAGCAATTCATACCACCAAATCCATACTGATATTATAAACGTGAAAGTCGATAAACATATATTTCAAAAGCTGGCAATGCATTGGTGGTTCCTCTGGTGCTGCAAATGTTCATGGGCAGCGGTAATCACTTAACATCCGATGACCCGCCTGCTCGTTTGCTTACTTATATAAAAAAAAATGTGTCTATCATATCCACAAGTCCACGTAATAACAGAACAAACAGATTCAAACACATTAGTTTTCTTAAAAGATTTAACCTACTTATAGCATTTTAGTTTCCAGATGAAAATATCTGTACTAAATACATCCATGGCCTACTTGGTTTAAAGGATAGTGTTTGTACAGAGTTACAGAAAATTAGCGCTGTTAAACATGCTTGGAATTACGGTCACGAAAACGGGCTGCTTACTAATGAAATGTATGCTTTTGGCATTGGAATGTTGAAATTGGAAGATGAAATTACTAAGGATGAACTCATTGAGGTATTATTGAAATTTTCTTATTTAATATCAAATGACAAATCAGAAATGTAGTCTTGCTTTGATAGCTTAGCATAGTTAAAACAGACATACTTATAATATTAAAAATGCGAAAGTTTAAAAAGTCAGTTTGTCTGCCACTTTGCAGTGTCTTTGAAAGTTAGTTTTTTGGAAAGATTTTATTTATTTATTGGGGCTGATTTTGTAGTGCACAATTTCTAAACTAAAATGACAGTATTAAAAATATTGCTAACCCTTCCATAATACTCTCTGCGGATAGGGACAGAACTAGATTTAAAGCTGTCATTTTAGTTAAGAGATTGTGATAAACAGAATTGGCTCATATTATTTAATTGTAATGAGAATTAATGCAATGAGTTTTATTAATTTACTCATCTAATTATTATGGTTTTAATTAGAAATCCTCTGAAGAAATAACATAAATTAATAAGTTGGGCAGTTAAATTAAGTTTCTTATGGATTTCCAGATAATTGATGCCGCTTTAGCTAAAAATCCACAGTACAGAATGCTTTGGGAAGAAAAGCTTATGCTGAACAAGTCTGATGAAAAGAAAATGTTGTCCATACTACAAGAGGCTGGTAGAAGTCTCAACTCTGAAGACATGCTCGCACTATGGAATTTTATGTTTGACAATATTGATTCTAATGTTGTTGTAAGTATAGTTCAAAAGATCTTGGAATATTAATATTATTATTCAAAAGTAAATATGTTAATTAGCCCATCAACAGAATCCTTCCAATTCTTTCTCTAATGGCACCCAGGATGCTGTTGATGGGCTAATGGGTTGATGGGTGCCATTAGAGAAAGAATTGGCATTCCAATCATCAGACATTGGCTGGCTGTGGCCACCCGGCACCTAGAATTGCCACGGTAGGCTAATTAGATAGTTTTTAGTAGTCTAACAAAACTAATATAGTCTTTAGATAATATTGTTACTAACATGTAAATGTTTACTTAAAATTATGGACAAGGTCCAAAATAAATGATTATTTATTTATTTATTTAATGAACGTTTTTTTTTTCAGTTCAAGTCATGTTACGAAAAATTCAAAACCTGTGAAAATGCAATAGTATTGTCACTTAAACCTAAGCTTTTGCAAAAAATATATGAACACAATGGCATTAAAGCTGCAAGAACAATCTATGACGAGTTTATCAGAACTCCACCAACACAAATAGATCTTCATAAAGTTATGATTGATTTAGAACTGTCTCAAGAGAAGCCCAATTTGAAGAATATTAGAAAGTGTTATGAAGCCTTAATCCAACATCATGGGAGATGCAATGTTGAAGTGTGGATGGATTATATGGATTTTGAACAGAATAAAGGTAGTCCTGCAGCTGTGCCTGCTATCCACAGAAGAGCTATAGGAATGTTAGAGAAAGAATTAGTAGACAGGTTTATAAAAGCACAAGCTTTAGCGAAATTGAAATAAATACTTAATTCAGATTAATCTGGTGTTTTATTTTTAAAAATATAAATAACAAATAATAATACTACATTGAAACAAAATATATTTATTTAACCCCACCTGTTATCGACAATCTAGCAAAACGAATTCACATGAAACATCATTTATACTAAATTATTTACAGTAATCACTTTACACGTACGTCTCTACAAGAGGTCAAAATCTCTACTTTGATGATTGTGGAATAACACTTAGCATATAAACACAAGGTTAATATGGTAATAAATGCAACAGTATAATAAGGATAGAGGCGATTACTGCATAGCTGCAATGGGAGCAATGTAGTACCTAAAGATTAGGGATGAACCTCGTTTGTGTTGCTTGTTTTTAAGAAGCTCTCGCCAACATGCTTGCCATGATGGGTAGACGGGCATCAGTGGAGGATTGCCCGCCTTTAGACTGCTCCCAGCAACAGCCATGCAGGTAGACACTACCACTAGTGGGTAGGTTAAGGTGCTAGTAACAAATGTGAGTAATGGCACAGTGTAGTATCTTAGGTCTTTCGTTTTCACAAGATATTTGTTTACGTAGTAGGCCAAAATGCCAGTCACAGCGACACAGGTCAAATCTGCAAACAACTTAGGCACTATACCATGGAAAAATCCGAGGATCCCATCGTCTCGGTAAATGGATACAATTGCGCCCAATAAAGAGCTGTATTCCTCCTCTTTGCCAATAAATGCAGCCATCATCCTAACTGACACTACATGGAAGGGATATGACACTATGACCGATGCGGTGTGCATAATCATGTCTCGACGTCCGAGCTTGTAGTAATCTTCCAGTTTAGGCTCCTCATCGGTGACAATGTTTGGAGGATCGTTGATCTCAGGTAGGTCGATACCACAGACTTGTATTACCTTCGAGGTTAGTTGACTAGATGCGATCAAGCCGAGCACTCTGGCCGACAATCCCGTGTAGCATCCGAAGAAACCATCGGACTTCTTGATAAACTTTATGTACTGAAAGACGTTAGGTAATATCATAGCGGGTCGACCGAAAAGGGTTGTCGAACGTCGCGGCGGCAAAGGCTCGTATCCCAGTTGGATCAGGACCTTCGCATATTCCATGGGGTGGCATATTGTAGTAACCAGTAATTGTGAAGGCAGAGCCGCTATTTTTTCTTTTTCAATTTCGTCCATGTTATTGTGTGACAAATTCTACAACCTTTTTTTCGGAAATCAAAAATATTGACAATTGATTAACCATAAACATAATTTAAATACTTTATTTTACGGTTTTACGGCTCTGGACTCTAGCTTTTGTACATAGACGATAAAATATCTTATTTATGTAAGGCTCGAAACACACAGTTGCTTGTGTGGCTTGATCGAATCTTGGGAGAGGAAGGTGTGGAGAGTGCTTTTAGAAAACAAAGTAAAAGTCTGGCCTCTGACTTTTTGTAGGTTCGTTAAGTATGTTCCATTTTTCATTAACAAAAAATCGGTCACCGATTATATGACGTAGGTATGCCTGAGGGTTCTTGCAGCGTGCCGGCGATTTCCAGCGTCGTACCTTATCACAGTGCAGTGTGACTACCGGTGATCGCGTGATAAGGAGAATGGGGCTGATTCTGTAATGCACGATCTCTTAACTAAAATGACAACATTCGAAATATTGCTAACCCTTTCCTAATACTCCCTGCGGAAAGGGACGGAACTAGATTTAAATGTCATTATAGTGTAGTTTAGAAATTGTACAGAGTAGCCCCATTATCGTCGATAATTTAAAAAAAAATACATATTTAATACGATAAAGCATCGATATACATATATGTAGGCACTAGATGGGCCCTTTCATAGAAAAACGCCGGGCGTCCGAGTTGCTGAACACGTTCCGCACCTGTCTTTGTTCCCGTTGTAGCGCTGTCACGATCGCTCGTCGTGCAGATAATTTGTTATTATTAAGTTAACATCTAAAGTTTAATTAGTTTGGCACTGTATAATTTTAATTTTAAGGTAAGTGTTTCAATTTACAATTATACATTTCCAAAAAAACGTTATTTAATCTTTTAAATTCCGCGGCAAACTGTATCTTTTTTTTTTTTACTAACTGACCTTACGGCTGTGGCCTGTGACCTATATTATCTATGACCGAGTCATACGTTTTCAAGCTTTCATTCAAGATGTTGCAAGCAAGTTCCCGCTTTTCAGAGTAGATGGCGTTGATGGCGTTGCTAAAAATACGCCCACATTCTTTGTTTGACAGGGCCCGTCTATGTAAATTGAGGTCGTTGCGATAAAGTAGTTAATGCAACGTTTGTTGAATTACTCTATGAATATCAAAAGCTTTTGAAAATGTTGTTAACTACTACATTTTATATACACTATAATATGCAGTACTTTTATTATAGGATATTATAATAAAAAAACATTTTCTATTTTTTTAAACTGTTATTTTATCATGCACTTGTCGCCAACTCAATGGCATCCTCTTCTTCAACACACGACAGCTGAGTTGATAACTTCCGAGGGCTTGGTTCTGCATCGTCTGCTGGACCATTTGGAAGAGCATCCTGAAATATAATTATATTATGTAGGTATCTAAGTATATTTTTTAATTTAGGAACACTGAAAAGCTCTACCAATGGGTAGGTACCTAGTACCTACTCCAAATGTTATCATGATTCAATAGAAGGTCATTGTCAAGATTGGTTTCTTAGACCTTGAGTTATGTAAAGGTAACAAACATACAGACAGAAAAACATGCTTTTGCTTCGCTTAGTTAAATATATTTTTAACACAACTATATTAATAAAATTATAAAAATGAAGTTGAATCATTCTTAGGTTATTTGGGTAGTTCATAGACTTTTATCGTCATAATCTGTCGTTTCCATTTTCACTCGCTTCAATGAAAGCACGTCATTCTTTATCTTCTTCGAACTCTAGTATTTCACATTTCTCTACTAGCGGCTTCAAAGGTATGTCTTTTCTAAATTATAAATGCGAAAGTGTGTCTGTCTGTTTCACTGCCCATCTGTTTAACGGATTTAGACCAAAACTTGTTTAAAGCTTTGCATCCTGAGGAAGGTTATAGGCTAGCCGGCACTATTTATATCCCGGAAAATCAAAGAGTTTCACATGGGATAAACCAAAATTCACAGAAAATATCGATAATATCGGTAATAATATCGATATCGATACTAAAATTATAATCAAATTCAACTCCAGATTTCGGTACTTTACATACACTTTTATCGTTGTCATCGGTGTCGTTTTCGTCTTCACTAGCTTCGTCAGAAGCACTTTCTTTATCTTCTTCATACTCGTCATCATCTTCTTCTTCGTTCTCTAGTATTTCGTCTTTCTCCTCTAGTGGCTCCCACGCTATATCTTTATCTACCATGTCTGCGAATAAACATATAAGTAAAATTAATATTTATGTCTTAAATAAACTTTTACTTTAACATAGACGTTCGTCGAAATAAATTATTAAAGTTATTTGTATTTGAGTGACGAGTATTCCGATTTAAAAGAATTCTGCGAATGATATTATTTGCTGCTGATAAAGTTTAATGTTTTCATCTAAAAATATAATTCGCATTTTTACTCACCCCTAAATCTCAAGGACCCTCGCCTGCTCGGCGGTTTGTCCTCGGTGGCTTCTATTATGATCGTTGGAACGACGTCTATCACCACTCCGTTCAATTTCTTCTCTTCATCTTTGATTTCTTCATCTTTATTGAGCTTTTGGAAGAAAAATGAATTAATCATAATATTATTATCATCATCATCTCAATTCTCAACCTGACAAGGCCTAACGCTGAGCATGAATCTCCCTCTTAGAATGAAAAGAATAGGGAAGACCTATTTTAATGAACTATTATAACGTAATTTCTTATTGAGATGGGACTTTTTTCTTACTTAACTTTTACTTTACTTAACTTAAATTTTTCTTTTTTTAGATTGTGTCAAATTGATCTTTACCTGTACTAATGAAACTGAAGGTTCTTGCAGTTTGGTAGCTTTTTCTTTGCTCCTCAAAATGTTTTCATCTGTTTCTTTCTCTAGCCTCAATTTGTAGGCTTTGTGTGTTCGCCACATCTTCAACAAAATTAATTTATTCATTAGGTATACATATTTGTGTATCTAAATAGTGTCAGGTATGGTGTACAGTAAAGCAAATTAATAGAAAGAAATTTCAAATGAGATCTATTTATGAAAAAGCAATAACTGAGACTGACCACACGAATAACTAACGTACATTATTATAGGGGGTCCATTAGAAGATAAACCATAGTTTGCTTATTGTAAAGAATTCAAAGGCAAAAAAGAGAAGGAAAAGAGGTCAGAGAACTCAAATGAGACCATGTATGCAAAAATTATTGAAAACTGACAAAATTGAAATAACTACAGAAATAATTGAAATGGACTTACATGAGATCCTGTGTAGCAAAGACCGAGTAGGAATATAACGATGAGGGCTATAAAAACTTTGTCTGTGTTCTCCTCTTCTGTATCAATTTGCAAATTTAAGGAGTCATATGGAATTCTAGAAGGAGGATCTTCAACCCAAGTTTTATCAACACTCTGAAAATAGTAATATTGTAATTAACGAAAGCAAATTTTAAGTAGATTAATAAATAGATAAATAATAAATAATAAAGTATGTTAAGATTGATTGAATAAAAAGTAACATAAGTGGTAGTTAAGTGAAGCTAAACAAAATGGAGGCAGCAAAACAAGATAAGTACTTAATCATATTTAGAAGTTGTAATTTTAGAATTTCGTTACTGAAAATCAAAGAAATTGAGTTAGTTTATTTGTTTGCGCTTGATGAGAACTTAAATAAGAACTGGTATGTTTGGAGAAATCCTAAAATAATTATAAGAGAGAATTGGTTGCAGAAAACAAGAAGTAAAGAGCAGAATCATTAGAGTTAATGGATTTAGTAAACAGAATCTAATTTTAATTTAAAAAATACAAACAATGAGAAAGCTGCCATTATGTGTAGCTCCTAGTTGATCATGTTCAGGCCAAGCTTCATCAAAATCAGACGAGCACTGTGCACTTCTAACTCCTTGAGCATTAACAGCATTCACTTTCTCAGCATCAGACCGAGTGAAGAGCATGTATTCTTCGAGTGGTTTCATTTCGTACTCATTTAATTCAACGAAGATATCTGAAATAATGCTTTTCATGATTGAAAAATCGAATCACACTAGAATCATTTGGAACACTGTCAATGACATCTCCAGGGATTTTTGATAATAAAGCTTTCGTTTAGTTTTACACTAAACGTCTTTGAAAATTCTTTTCAAATATCACTAGAGCGATACGTAACTAATAATATTTATTCATACAACCTAGAACATTTTCAAAAGAAATATAGTTTTAATATAATTGTCTTACTAGAAAGGCATCCATTATATCCCTTGTATATTTTAAGTCTTGGATCTGTAGTGTTTAGACCACCAATCTGTACTTCATTAGACCCTACATCGTAAACTTCCCATAGGCCTTCCGGAGGTAATTTCTCTAAGGGAACTTCAATTCTATCTATTAGTAGCATCGCTTCTTGATCTACTCTAGTATAGTATACTGTGTGGCGTGCTCCTGTAATGAATTCAGTAAGTAATATAAAAATAAAAAACAATTTAAAAATTTCACAAATCAGTGTACGTTCGTATTTCAAACCCAATAAAGTTATTAATTAACAATCTATTCACCAATCATTTTATGAATTCTTTACCAATGACAAAATATTTAAACAGATCAATTGGTATCTTCAATGTTTAGTATTGCTGGTGTAGCTTGAGGCATTTTCTAGATAGTAATTTTAATCTTATATTTAATTAAGTGATTAATATTAGATAACTCACCATTTAGGAAATTCCTATTCTTAACTTCGGCACCGTAAGCAGATTCTTCTCTATCTTCCTCGAATTTTAGATAACCATCTTGTGTTATTGCTACCAGTAAATAGTAACTACGCCTGTAAAATATTTCAATCATTAAATTATTCTGTAATTCGAAATATTGCTATCCTTGCTGTTATTTATGTCTGTGTGTATGTGAATGTGTATTAGAGCGTTTTCGTTCTCTTTTTCTCACCCTATTTTAAGTTTTAGTCATCCTAGTTAGTGTGTATCTTGGATCTCTAACTTTTCCTCTCTCTCTGTTTAATCTATGGCTCTGGGTTATAATTTGTGTCATTATATTATATTGTTCCTAGCTTCATTTTTAAATTATCACTTACTTGTTTTCTGTTTGCACTAGTAGCAGTACAGTGTTCTTCTGTCTAAGATCGTTGCTAGAGAATGCCAGATTTATTTTTACCTGTAACGAACATTTTGTAAGACATGAGAATACTATTTCACATAGTTCCACATATTTTCACAGAATAATGTCAAAGTTTTTTCCTGAATAAGCGCCCGTTCTTGGGTCACCAGTGACTACTGTAGCGTGGAACGACTTTTGGGACACAACATTGGCAAAATATTGACAAAACTTGTAAAATCCATACTAATAATAATTATGCCTAAATGTGAAAGTGTGTCTGTTACGCTCTCATTGTCCATCTTTTTAACCGATGTTCGAGAAATTTGGTATATAGATAAGAACGCGAGAATCAGTTTGCGGAAGATATAGACTGCACGTCTTAAGACTACATAAAGACTTGTTAATAAAGTGCAAGTAATTTTTAATTAATATATATATAGCGAGGAAACGAGCAGGCGGGTCACCTGATGGTAAGTGATTACCGCCGCCCATGAACATTTGCAGCACCCGAGAAACCGTCAGTGCGTTACTGGCTTTTGAGAAATTTGTTTATCCGCCCTTTGAAGAGCCCCATTAGGGAACACAGAAGATGAAGCTGGTCCCATAATTTGTAGGTACGTGGCAGAAATGGTATGGTAATGGTATTTGCCTTTCACATGATGAGAAAAATAAAGGAAGGCATTATATACCTACCCACAGTTTCCAAAAATTCGGGAAAGGGACCGTTGTAGTTAACTTTGTCAGCTTACTTTTAACACGGGTCCGGTTAAAACGAATTTCCTCTGTAGAATGCTTTCCCCATTAAAGTCCGCGCCTTTTTCCTCCATGCAGTATTCGCCGAAATAGCTCGTCAGCTCGCAATCACAACTGCTCTCCTGGTTTGTGAAGTCTTCGGTGCAAATTCCGCCATTTTTACACGGTTCGGAATCGCATTTCATATTGCATTCTGGGAGGACGCCTGTTAGATCTGTGTCAAGAAAAAAAACTGAAAAAGTTGTTTTTTTACAAATAATAGCACCTTCCTTTGGCAATTTTCTAGAAATAGTAAGAAGGTAGGTAGATAAAATGTCATTGCATTATATTGTGCGATATGAAAATAATACCTTTTCAACTTGCTGAACATGCGACGACGACGAGGTGAGAATTCGGTCATAATTCGGTTTTGCAGTTTAAACTAAAATTAGGTACTTAATTACTATAGTAAAATGACTACAAAAGATTCGGATAAGAACATTTAAAAACCTAGGTTTTTTTTAATCCACTACAAGCTAGCCCTTGACTGCGATCTCACCTGATGGTAAGTGATGATGCAGTCTAAGATGGTAGCGGGCTAACCTGTTAGGAGCATGGCAGTTATATTAAACCCATACCCCTTCGGTTTCTACACGGCATCGTACCGGAACGCTAAATCGCTTGGCGGCACGTCTTTGCCGGTAGGGTGGTAACGAGCCACGGTCGAAGCCTCCCACCAGGCCAGACCAGGGAAAAATCAGAAATTATAAATTTCCAATTTGACCCTGCCGGGGATCGAACCCGGGACCTCCGCACGTTAAGGCAACAGCGCTACACACTGCGCCACGGAGGTACTTAAAATACTAGGCTTGAATAAATTTATTATAGACTGCGAGGAAAATATTTCTTAGGTACAAAGTTACCTTGTCTAAATCTGTCAATCCGCACTTGGCCTGCGCGGTGGACTGTGGCCTAACCTATTTCATTCTGAGATAACACTCCTGCTCTGTAGTGAGCTGGCAATGGGTTGAAATAGATGAAATATTTTACCTTGTTCAATATTTTGCTGAGCCTTTTTGGATAGATCAACCACGTGATCGGCGATTTTGAATCCTCTCACGCAGCCCACGTACCCTCCTTGTGGTAGGAGGATCGCTCTAGGCGCTAGATGTAGGGAGTACGGGTCGTAACCTCCGAGGTTCATTTGAAAATAGTCCGTTGGTGGCGCTGGGGGCCTTTGAGGACGTATTACCTCTAAAATACAATAATATTTATTTGTTTATTAAACTGCCTCGTTGGTCTAGTGGTTAGCATGTTCGACTGCGGCCGACGAGGTCCCGGGTTCGAGTCCCGGGTTGGGTCATAATTAAGTATTGGGTTTTTCTGACTAGAAATTCTCAGCCACCAACTTCCTAACTCGGGCTATACTAGCCTGGAGTTAGGAATGTTGGTGGTGTTCCACCCCCGTGCCTCGGAGAGCACGTTAAGCCGTCGGTCCCGGTTATTATCACTAACATGATAATAGTCGTTAAAACCCGCCTAAGGTCCGCCGGTCTAAGCTCTAATTTCCACTCTCTTATTGAGAGAGGAGGCCTGTGCCCAGCAGTGGGACGTTAATGGGCTGTAGTGGTGAAATAGAAGAATACCTACCTATTGCGCGATTCCTAAATCTTACTTCTTACTTCTTATCTTATCTTACTATCTTACTTATACTATATAATATATACTATAATATTATAAATGCGAAAGTTTGGATGTATGGATGTATGGATGTATGGATGTATGGATGGATGTTTGTTACTCAATCACGCCCCAACGGCTGAACGGATCTGGATGAAATTTGGCACAGAGATAGATTATAGTCTGGAATAACACATAGGCTACTTTTTATCCCGGAAAATTAAAGAGTTCCCGCGGGAACCACAAAACCTTGATCCACGCGTACGAAGTCGCGGGCGTCAGCTAGTAATATTATAAATGCGAAAGTTTGGATGTATGGATGTCGGTATGGATGTATGGATGTATGGATGGATGTTTGTTACTCAATCACGCCCCAACAGCTGAACGGATCTGGATGAAATTTGACACAGAGATAGATTATAGTCTGGAATAACACATAGGCTACTTTTTATCCCAGTAAATTAAAGAGTTCCCGCGGGAACCACAAAACCTCGATCCACGCGTACGAAGTCGCGGGCATCAGCTAGTCTATAATATAGTAAGCAATAAAGAAACTTCGAAAGGGAGCTTTTTCTGAACTTCGGAGTTTAAAAGAGATTTTAAAGGTTTATTACCTTGCAATGGTTTTAAGAACCAATTATTTATTAGTCGGCAGTTCAAGCACAATAACAGTCACCTAATGGACTCCTTAAGGCATTTTTTAAAATGAAAACAAGCATTTTGGTTTTAATAGCATTTAGAATTTGAGGATCCGCTAATTACTAACCCAGCTTATCTGATTTGAAATTTCAGAATGAAGAAAGTACTAATTATATGGCTACGTTTGACTATTAATAGGTATCGTATTCGATTACGTAAATGACAAAGGAGCATGGATTTGACTCGCTCCAGCAATGCTAAGGACAGCTGTTACTTATGTATTTTACAAATTAATGAAATTGTAAATTATTATATATTACTTTTTTCAAAAGAGCAACCGCCGAGTTTCTTGCTGGTTTTTCTCAGTAGGAATGGCATTCCAAACCAGTGGTAGATTCACTTGACGATTCAAAAGTACTTGTAAAAGTTTATTTGAATAAAAATCATTTTGAATTTGAATTTGAATTTGAATTATCAATAAGTTTAAAGCCATCGTAAAATTGAGTTCTGAAACTATGAAATTTTGTACACTCACCTAAATCAGCGTTCTTCCACGGCTTATTAGTGTAGTTAGACAGGAGTTTTGCGACTTTATCAATGGTCGTGTTCTTATCGTTAACATGCAAAGTGGTCGCATTCTCCGTCCTTATGATAGCGATCTGAACACTTTCCCCTTTGTTGATCTTCTCGTAAGTAACATTCATTTGTACGATTTCATCCTCGTTGTTGAATAGATAAATGATTTCCGTGCCATTGTGAATGAATAGATGTATGAAATTGTTTAGATTGTCGTTCGCGTACAGGACCAACGCGTTGTCGTCATAAGTCCTCAGGTTCATTAGAACATTTTCCGTCATCATTTTCTTCAGTCGCATCTTCTCTGCGTCTGTCGCGTTGTCTACTAGATAGTTTTTCTTTAGGTAGGCCTCCTTTGTTTGGAATGTTAACGCTTTCTCGTTTATATCTTAAAGTTCACAGAAAAGTAAATCAGAGGTGCAATCATGTAAGGATCGCCGATGGTATGTACGATACCCTAAACGTATAAGAATGGATACACGAAATTCAAAAAAATACACGAAGTCAAGCTTGAACGATTTGATCGGCGATCCTTACACAGGTCATGTTCAGTCCATCAGTAATGGAGATCAAATTAAAAAAGTGATTGATTGCAGATTTAGGGTAAATTGGACAATTGATGGTTATGGTTGCCGTTGACCATCAAAAATCAAAAGGCAGACCATCAAAGTGAGTGGCAAAAGTCATTTTTACATCCACAATAAGGTTATGAGTCAAATTTTGTTAAAAAGGAGAAAAACCCTGGCGTTTTTTACTTTATTTGGTGGGCAAAATTAATGATAACCGTAACGATTGATGGTGCAATTGACCCTTAAATATTTGTTGTCTCAACCGATATACGTCCACTGTTGGATGAAGGTATCTGGATTAAAATATTTATTATTGGTTTTTCTACCTCTAAGTCTACCTCAAAATTAGAGGCTGATGCGTATTACGCCATTAAATTTCCTACTTGAAAATTATTATGTAGACCCTAGAAAAAAATTAACACGTTTTATATTGAAGACAGGTTTAGCAAGACGACTACGTGTTGTTAATCAACTAACCGTGAACTTAAAACTTTTAACCCTTGAGCATAACGTAAGATTTTCTACCAGTTTTGATAATGGTCAAATGCAAGCTAGCATATAAAATAAAAAAATACCAGTTTTGCCATATTTGTGCACGTGTTATAAAAAAGATGCAAATATATTTTTGTTTTATTGAGCTCTTTGTTTGTCGGTATATTCAGATAGCCATCGGCCACAGCGAAATGTCAGGGGCGTTTTCCACTCACAATAAAACATTTTAAATTTTGCATTCATTAATTCGTAATGAACTCTATTAAAGGTAAATAAAAACCTGACGTTTTATAGATTTATTTTATACATTAAAAATGTATTTGGCCTTCTTTGCTTAACGTACTATAGTACTATATAGTTTTTTTTAAAATATCGCTGTGACCTTCACGATCACAAAAGCTGATGGGTCTTTAAAACCCAGTTTCACAGTATACTGATATTTCAGTATTTTATTTATATTTCAAATCTTTTACCTTTCTTATTACTGTATTGGCTTTTAAGTCAGTGCTTCAGTAAGTTTGTTAGATTTAATTGATTTTAACCGATTTCCAAAAAAGGAAGAGGTTTTCAATACGGTTGTAATTTTTAAAATTCCACTACAAGTTACCCCTTGACTGCGATCTCACCTGATGGTACCTAAGTGATGATGCAGTCTAAGATGTTAGCGGGCTAAGCTGTTAGAGGTATGTCAGCTATATTGAACTCATACCTACCCCTAGTTCCGCTGCCTAGTGCCGCAACGCTAAATCGCTTGGCGGTAGGTACGTCTTTGCCGGTAGGGTGGTAACTAGCCACAGCCGAAGCCAGACCAGATCCGAGAAAATTCATAAAAATTCACAAATTGGCACTGCCGGGAATCGAACCCGGGACCTCCCACGTTAAGACAACACTGCGCTAGGGAGGTTGTCAAACGGTCGTTATTATTATTAACTCGTTAACTTGTTCTGTACGTCAAAGTGTGATTATTACCTATCTAATAAAAAAATATGATTAGGTACTTACTATTTTTAGAAATACTTAGTTTACATTCAATTTGATATTAATAAAAATATCTAAAAAAAATTGATATTTTGCTCTTGGTCGGAGTCGAATACACAAAATGGAATTGATTTACACATTTTGGAAGTCGATTATAAATAGAATTGACTTAAAGGTATGAACTGGATACAAAGAATTCTTAGTTTGGCAAGCTAGACTGCACCAAGACTAACCAAACTTCAAAAAACATTCGAGATTCTATGCCTTTTTAAACAAAATATTTAGCGCAATTTTTGTTAGGTATGTAAATAGTAATTATTTGTAAATTTTGTAAACGTACATGTATCATTCGGTTCTCATACCTTCATAACAAGTGCGCAAGTTTAGGAAGTAATTAGTAATCTCTGCGTTTTATTTCTAAAGCCGAACACTTTTATGATTTAATAGTGGTTATGTAAGTTATTGTTACAAGGCTTAAGATCTCTGTTACGTTTAATTCCGATCTGATATTACTTATACTTATCTGATAGATTGTAGTTACATAGAAAGGTAAGTAAAAAAGATAAAAAGGTATACGTCTATCTTATATTTTACTTTAACGGAAAAGGAAGGGAAGGGACTAAAAAAATTTAGGCGAGTCACCGGCAAGATTTTAGGTGAGGTGTGGGGTGCCGCCCGCGCGTCTCGCGGTACGTTTCTCGTAGAGACTGGCGGGGAAGCGGGCAGCGCGGTATGTTCTGAAACCGCTTGGCAACGTTCAAGTTCTGGGATTAATTTAAATTAAATAAATATAGGACTTCAGTTTGAAACAAAGTTTAGCAGGTTCTCATTAATACTTCAAGAGAAATTTATCCATATAAAAATTATGAGCAAAGTCGAAAATTTTATTAATAAAAAATTCGTTTTTAACTTTTAATTTAGCCTGTTTCAAGATTTTTTTTGATCGAGTAAAGTACATCCTATCGTGTAACAAATTAGCACATTCTTTAGACAATATCTTTAAGTGTATCGGATATTTTTTGTAAGACCGTTATTTAATAGTAAATACCGAAAACATTTGATCTAGCAAACCAGTTTTCACCGCTGAGCTGAGGTGACTCGCCTTAACCTATAATCCACATCTTACATTTTCAAGTTGTATCTATAGGTATGGTTTAAATAAGTTTTTATACTTGGATATCAAAAAGTGTCAGTCAGTTAATTTGTCACATCTCTACGCCTAAATTACATTGTATCCGGAAAATCTTTTGTTTTCTTCAAAAAAAAAACCTTGTTCCCGTATGTCGAAGATTTTGATAGCAATACAAGGAGCCCAGATCATTAATACAAAAGGAGTCAGGATAAGAGGTTTTCTCCAGTTTCCTATCTAAATATGCAAAAGGAAAAGTTGACTGACTGACTGGTCTATCAACGCACAGCTCAAACCACAGGACGAATCAAGCTAAAATTTGGCATAAAGATTACTAATATCACGTAGGTATCCGCTTAGAAAGGATAAAAGTGGCAAAATTGAGGTTTGAAATTGGCGGATAAAAACTAGTGAGAGATAAAGAAAGGGATACATTATCATTTTTTAACTTTATTAATTGTTTGTACAATATTTGTTGGCATTTCAATAAACAAAATAAAAAATAAATAAAGTAATAAAGATAAGACTGTGATTTGCACAATTTTGTGCCTAATCCATATCCATACTTAATATTATAAATGCGAAAGTGTTTCTGTCTGTCTGTCCATCTGTCTGTCTGCTACGCTTTCACGACCCATCTGTTGAACCGATTTGGATGAAAGAAGGTCGGTCAGCTTCATACAAACTGTGACCTGATTGTAAAGTGTCGCGACCATAAATGACGTAAGGTGGGATCGATTGATAATAAAGCAGTGTATTAAATTTAATGATTCTTTTTTTTTTTTAAAGCCGGAATTTGCTGGTAAATTCATGTTTGGTTTTGAGGTTAGGATTGAATACGACACCGGCGCCATTATTAAAAAACAACCATTACCACTCCAGTATATTATTTTGGAGTATGAGCCATTTTTGATTTTCGATGTTGGTTTTTAGTTAGTTCGTTTTCAATGTTTGTCGTCGAAGCATCGATGTTTTTAAGAACAATGGTGCATCCATAGAGAAGGATGTTTATAGGACTGGCAACCCTCGTGATTTCAGATTTTGAAAATGATTTGAGTTTTGACGATACTCTTTGACTGATGACAGCTGTCACTTGAAGTTGACGTCTGCGATCCGTTTCATATAATTTTTGCTGTTTATTTGCCAAAAAACGACCATTCTGGCTAGCAGCTGACAAAAAACCATATTTATTTATACCATTTTACACAATTATTCACACATGAACACACTAAACAAGCTAAAAAAACATTGGAAAAGGTAAAATGAAAAAAAAAATCGTAACTGCATTAGATTACGTGATGAAACGAAACGTAGTGATGAATTATGGTGCACAGATTATAGAATATATCTAAAGGTGTGTTCAGAAACATTAATACGATCCGATATGGTATTTTGCAATTATTTTATTTTTTATTCCGGCTTTAATAAAAAAATATAATAGTTGTACTTAAATACCCCTCTAATCACCTATATTTTGCCATTGTATTTATCAATGGTCGCTTTCATTTTTGGTCAGGTCATATTTGGCCATCCTTCTTTGGTACAGGGATAGGTTGTATCCCGGGGAAGGTCATAGGCATATAAAAAGTATAAACATGTAAAAAGTATTTTATCCCGGAAAATTAAGTAGTTCCCGCGGAAATCGAAAAATCTTAACCAACGCAGACGAAGTCGCGGGCATCAGCTAGTTAGACATAAATGTAAGCTATAATATTAATAGTCGTGTTCGGTTGTACCTACTCAATGTTTAAATGGCCAGGTTAAAAAAAGTTCTGTGTAAAAAAAGGATGGCATTAATTTTAGACCTGCCAAATTAGTTGAGAGATTGTCATCAAGTGAATATTAAGCACCAGAATCTAAATAATAAAATGTGAGATATTAGTGCTCGATAAAATCTCTTTGTATCCGAGATTAAGTAACAAACGCGATAAATCGTGACTTATTAGCATTGTCTGTTTCTTGTGTAATGGCAAATTACCTTTTTTTGCAATAGGATATTTGCTTGGCAATTTAAATGGTAAGATTGCAATGTTTATTAGTTCCAGTACTTTGGCTTTAAGGTTTCTTCTAGGTTTTTATTTAGAATTGAGTTTAGTGATAGTTAATATCAAGTACCTTAGTTAAGTCATCAAACTAAGTAGGCACTACTACTGTGTGTTAGTTCCAGTACTTTGGCTTTTAAGGTGTCTTCTAGGTTTTTATTTAGAATTGAGTTTAGTGATAGTTAATGTCAAGTATCTAAGTTAAGTCATCAAACTAAGTAGGCACTACTAATAACAACTGCACCCACAATTTCATATATTGTTGAATTATTTGAAAGCGCGCTAGATTTTATATGTTTATCCTTTCAACCATTATTTTCAAAGGCCAAAATATAAGTCGATATGGGGGGATCGATGATAATATTATAAAGGGGGTGGCATTAAGTGGTTGGATGTGGGAGGCTGAAGACCGCACATAGTGGAACTAATTAGCGAAGGCCTATGTCCTACAGTGGACGTCCACAGGCTGACTATGATGATGAGAATACTTACTTTCTTCACAATGAACTCCTAAATGCGCCCAAGGATTCTTACAGATGCACTCATACGTCGACCATAACTCCTTACAAGTTGCTTTATTCTGACAAGGGTTCGGCACACAAGACGGTTTGCAATCCTTTATGATTTCAGACAAATGGACAGACATGTAGCTGTATATATCCAGGATTTCACCATTCACTACTAAACCTCTGAAACAGCCTATCAAGCCTTGATGCACCGCTGATTTCTTGAGATGTTCCCTGAAATTGTCGGGGGACCTGAGAATCAGCACATTTTGCACCATTATTTCTAAATTTGCCAAAGATGGGAAAAGTTTATCTTGAAATATCTTCGGTTTAGAATAAATTAAGATATGAGCATTAACTTACGCAGTAGCACCTCCAATGAACATAGATCCTTCAAATGGACCGAATTCCTCTTCCTGCAAAAGATTCAACATCTGATACTCAGTGTTTAACATGAATCGGACATGATAGAAGTTGTAGTCTATCCAAATCTTATGCCACTCTCCTCCGTTTAATTTTCTCTTGGAGTTTATTACAAGTTTTCTTGTAGTCCCAGTGTTAAGTGTGAAATTGAATGTGAGTTCATGTTCTGTAAATAATTTGTGAACTTTATTTATTTCATCTGCATTATTTAAGCATTTATTAAACTTACACGCGTTTTCTGTTTTCTCTGTCTTAACCTTAAGCTTCACATGTTTTTATAAACAAAGAATTAAGACCCTGTGTAGCGTAAAAGGGGGTTTTTAAAAGTAGTGTATCCATCAAACGGTGACATAATGTATGCTTGTAAAAATAATGTACTGTTTCCAAGACCTTTGAGCAGCCATTGACGCATCTCAAAACACAATTTAAAAAAAATCTCTGCATTGAAATTTATTTTAAACATACCTCTTAATTTACCGCTTAAAGCAATCTTTCTCCTTATTGAAACCAATAATTAGCTATAGAAATATAAGATAAAATTCACATTTCTAAATCAAACACATTGTCGGGTTAATTTGTATTGAAAAGTAAATATGAATTTTTTTACAAACTATTTCATGCATTTTTTGCGACATGCGCTTGCTCGAATTCACCCCCGCGGCCCGGCCCGCCCGCCTGCGTTTTTCATCTCGTGAGCTCACAGCGCCTTAAGTAACGTATTTCTATGTGCGAAGGTTTAACAATACACTATTTATAATTTTCTTATGACTAATGTTTCGATAAAAACTTTCACTATCAAAATGTATTGTAACGCACGTTATTGATGTGTTGATATACCTAGATGGTAATCGTGATTTCCTGTTGACATGCCTCATTTAAGCTCTTGTCATTAAGATCATTAGAAATAATTTAATGATCACGCTCAACAGATAAATATTATCGGTGAGTAAGAAAACGTGGTGTAAGGAATCAAGAAAACGTTTAATGTATAGAGTAAGACATGATTTACTGTAATTTCTTACAACTATAATAAGCAAATACTTTGATTATCTCTAATGCTTATTAACCACCACCACCACTACAGCCCATTAACGTTCCACTGCTGGGCACAGGCCTCCACTCTCATAGGAGAGGGGCATGTAGAGCTTAGACCACCCACGCTGCTCCAATGCGGGTTGGCGGGCTTTGAGTATTATCATGTTAGTGATAATAAGCGGGACCGACAGTTTAACGTGCTCTCCGAGGCACGGGGGTGAAACACCGCCAATTTCCTAATTTCGGGCCTGTACTGAGAATTTCTGGTTAAAAAAACCCAATACTTAATTACGACCCGACCCGGGACTCGAACTCGGGACCTCGTCAGCCGCAGTCGAACATGCTAACCGCTAGACCAACGAGCCAGATTATTATAACATACTAGCTGATGTCCGCGACTTCATCCGCGCGTCGTAACTTCGTCGTAAACCTCTGACAAACATTTCAAAACCAAAATCAGCTAAATCGGCCCAGCCGTTCTCGAGTTTAAGCGAGACAAACGAACAGCAATTGAGAAGAGAGCAAACAGAGAAGAGAGAAGATTAAGTTAATAACATTTTATGATTTATGGATACTTACCACTTGTCAAAGCTACCATAAACGAAGGATAATTAGGTCTTATGGGCGGTTGAAACAGCAATATTGCACTGGTTCCTGTAGTCCGAAAACTAAAAGCTATGTCTCCTTTCCGCCAACCTGGTACCTCTATGTACGATTGTGATGTTGTGAAAGTTACAACGTAACGTTGAGTATCTAAAATGATTATTGGATAGAAGCAGACGTTATTTTGCGGAAGTCCATGATAATAAATAAATAAAAATCTTTATTTGTTCCAAAATAAATAATACAAAGGTTTCTTAAATTACCCTAGACCCCCAAACTAGGATAGCCTGTATCTTGGGGGGTCAGTCTCTTCCCAGTAATTGTGATAGAAACGGGAACTGAAGAAAGGTAAATAACATTAATTATATGAATATACAATACAGCAAACGTAAAAATAATGAAAGGACTAGAAGTTTCGCTATAATCCGCCACAATACAATTGAAGACAATTAACTATTAATGCTAGATTGAAAGGTAATCAATTTATCATATTATCATTAGTGGGCCTTGAGATGAAGATATTTTAAAAATGTAAGCCATAGATTTGAAAGCAAGAAAATATTTGTCTTAACTGTTGGTAGTATTCAAATTGAAAAAATGGTAATCTTTAGTAGTCGTTTTTTAACTGGAAATACATTTCTTTCGTTATTTCGAATACGGGCAATACGTACTTACTAATTACATCGACTCAGCTGTAATGCGCGTTGATCAAAAAGAAGACAAAAGGTTCAATGTTAAGGGTAAACGCGTATGATGAAACGTTAAGTATAATTAATGAGGTTAAAGGTGAATAGAGAACTGTGAATAGGAAAAAATAAGTTGAAGCTTGCTATGAAGAATTTATAAAGTACGACGAAATACTTACTGGTTTCGACACATTCTAAAGGTCCCAATGTAATACGACCCTGTGCCTCTTCAGTCAAGTCCTTCTGTTGTAGGAAGAACATCTCAGTGATGCCCAAACTTCTTGGATCAGTTAAAGTCCCTTCATCTGACAGCCATTTGTTTTCGTTGGCATCACAGTTGCAAGATTGTGTTGGATTCACGCAAGTTGTATTGACTCCACATGGACAGTAGCCTCTTAAAGATTATTAACACAATTCAATTTTTATTATATATTATAATGTCAAATTTTGTGAAAACAGCAACTCTTTATCAAACTTAAAAACGCACTTCTAGTATGGAAGTTGTATGAAATTCATAGTTGTGACGTCATCAAATTTCAACGCACATTTTATCCTTAATGAGTATTTTAAAATGGTTATCAAACTTAAAACTAACCGAGGATGTGAATTTTAGGTATTTTGGAAGACGCTCTAATTAATAATCAGTTAGAAATAATTTATTTTTGATATTGGCATCATCCCTATTTCTTAACTTTTACCTCTCCACACCAAATTTACCAAACCATATCTTTCATTGAGTAAGTATACATATATTTGAAGTCGTTATTTCAAGACTGTTCGAAGGGAAATTAGATATTATATATTTGGACAGCCCGAATTTTATAAAATCTTTATATAGAACTAATTACTGGAAGAAAAAAGTCGCCTACGAGTATAAGGTTACTCAACATTATACTCGTACCTATGAGATAAAACCGAAAACAATAAAATGTGTCGTAACGTTAATAATGTGATTTCGATAATACATTAAAGTCTTAATTTATTATGTGCGATAAATTTCAATAAAGGCCCGTTTAAATTCGAAAGTCATTTACTAAAACGGTTGGTTGAGGTCAGAATGAATGTGCAAAAAGGAATAATCGAGGGAACAACGAACGTAATGTATTGCGGTTTGGTCCCACGGCAATCTGTTAAACATCGACCCTTTGGGAGGTCAGTAGATTCCGTTGTTAAACTGGCTTAAAAGCCTGCAATTATTGTCGTAAGGGGTTATATTTGTTCGCCAAGACATATAGATTTTCTAATTTCCCTTAATTTTCGAGATTATTTCAGTGCTGGAACTGGGATGTCTCAATATCCTTTCAGGATTTTTCCTAATAGTGTGAATTTTTTGTATTTTTTGCACCATTATGTTTTGTTACTCAGATCTTATCTTACTAAAGTCAAAAAAAATTATTAGGATACTAGCTGACGCCCGCGACTCGTCCGCGTGGATTGAGGTTTTTTGGTTCCCGCGGGAACTCTTTAATTTTCCGTAATAAAAAGTAACCTATGTGTAAAAAGTAATCATACCATTGTACTTGTAGTTTTTTGTTGAGTTAATATTAAAGCTGTAGTAGATTTTTATTATTAGCAATTATTATTATTATTATTATTATACAATTTTATACCTTTCTTACCTTTTAACATTTCCAATATAATCCACAGTATTGTTAGAAGAGGATATGAACCATGTAGCACTATGAAGTTCTAATGGTGCCACATTGCAATCGTACTTCATGTATTGGCGACAGAACAACGAATGAGATATCAGCTCTTGTAGCATCTCTGCTGTGAACTCACGATACTTGATCTTGAAGCTGAAGTCTTGACCGAGGGCGGATCTAACATCCTTGTTAAATTTAATTAAATTTAATAATATAACAAAAGTATATTCAATACTTTTATTGTACAGCACAAAGGAAATTTTACAACTTTAAACTTAGCTAACAACAAAGTAAACGTATACAATTTGGTATAATAATAAAGGAGACGGTTCAGATTTGTATGGGGCGTAGGCCAAGTCTTGTACAAGCAGAGAAATGAAGGAAAATAAAATACTAGACCAGATTTTATCGGTCAAATCTACGAATTCGTCGTAATTCTAGTGGTAAAATTATTTTATCTTTCCAAGTTATGGAACACTAAACATGAGTAGGTAACAAATAACAATGGCGGATTCGAATTATGACGTTTTCAAAAGAAAAACACGTTATTTTGACAGTGACTGTCAGAAATGACATTTGATACATTTCGCGCCTACTGCCTTTTCTATGGCTGAAGGTTGCCATCTTGGAAACGTATCGAAAACTTGAAATACATTTTTATTTTTTGCTCATAATGTACTTTACTGTTCTAAATTATTATATTTTTAATACAATCTATTTATTTTCCTCTATTCATGGTAGAGTGTACAAAAGTAGGACTAAAATGAACCTTTTCCTTTAATTGAACAAAATCACGGGTGGTATTTGTTAGTTTGTTACATCAGGTTACTTTATGGAAATTCATCGTTATTTCTTTTGTGTGTAGTTAAAATTAGGGAGTCTTTGTATAGAACTATGACGTGATTAATTTCAAAATAATCATATTGGTTTTATATGAAGATAATATAATTTTATTACGCCTACTACGCAATAAAATTTTACCGTATTCTCTGTCAAGTACGCAGGATTGTATTTCTTTACTTTTTCTGGAGTCACAAGGCAGAGTAATATTCTAGTCAGAGTATTCATATTTATGATTACCTGGGTGTGTATGATACAATGAATGAATGACGCCAGTAAATATGTGTTTCCATTTGAATCGTGTGCGGGACTTCTTGTTTTACGTGAAAAAATATTGTAAGTTTCATACATTTGTGGTCCTTCATTAATAGAGGGTAATTAAAATTTTCTATTTAACAGTTGTTTATATTGCTATCAGTCAACATCATCATTAATTAATATTGAAGGCTAAGGTAACAAAAATGTTATGGTAACAATAGAACACAATTCGAAGATTAGCCACTTCGTTTCCCACCTATTAGTATTGTGTATCACCTCGTATTATGCATTATTATCATACTTTTAGAACTGTACTGGTAAACTGCCTATTGTCATAGTAATAACTTAAAAGTTTTGTATTATTTTAGATGATAACTATCGAATGCCCGCGACTTCGCCTGCGTGGTTTGAGGTGTTTTGGTTCCCGCGGGAACTCTAATTTTCCGGGATAAATAGCCTATGTGCTATTCCATACTATAATCTATCTCTGTGCCAAGTTGTTTCAGCCAGATCCGTTCAGCCGTTGGGGCAACAAACATCCATACATCCATCCAAACTTTCGCATTTATAATACTAGATGATTCCCGCGACTTCGTCCGCGTGGATTAAGATTTTTGATTCCCGCGGAAACTTTTTAATTTTCCGGCATAAAAAGTATGTCCTTCCCCGAGATACCATCTACCCCTGTACCAAATTTCATCAAAATCGGTTGAACAGATGGGCCGTGAAAGCGTAGCAGACAGACAGACACACTTTCGCATTTATAATATTAGTATGGATATGGAAGTATGGATATGGATATGGAAGTATGGATATGGATTATTAAGATTAGTAAGAAGTAAGATTACTTGCCAGTTTCGTAATTAAAACATCCAGAGCACACATATACAACGTAGAAATATGAACGTGGTCTATTTAAATGCTATATCGGATTAACCTGTCTTCAACTCAGACTGAATGTTAACTACAGACTAAAAATCACGTTAATCCGATGCTCCGTTGCGGCGTGATTGAAGGACAAACCAACAAACAAACACACTTTCGCATTTATAATATTAGTATGAAGTGTTCATAATCTATTTATCAGAAGGTTAAACGTAATATTAAGTCACGAATTTTTATAATGGGCTGATATATTCTGGTGCCTATTTATACCGACCTCAATTTACATAGATGGGCTCTGTCAAACAAAGAATGTGGACTTATTTTAGTAACGCCATCTAGTCTGAAAAGCGGGATAGCGCTATGGCGGGGACAAAGACAGGCCTATGCAGGTGAGGGGTACACTCTACAAGTCGGACGCCCAACTTTTTTCTGTGAAAGGGCCCATCTAGTACCTACATAATATATTATATCGATGGCTTCATACGCTGTTTTCAACACGCGTTGATCTTTACAGAAAGCTAAGAAAAACCCTTACCACTTGACTAGGCAGGTTGTGTTCTACAACAGTCGTAGAAGAATCCGCTTCTATTTGAAACTCGCATTTGACGTGAGCTGGTGGAAATTTTCCATTTCCATCTATGTCTATGAGGTAAACATCGTTTCTTGTGTATCCTAGAAGAGCTAACTCTTCACAGGTTTTCCTGAACGTAGCAAAATGACAGTTTTCGCCGATGTAACCTGAAAATGGATGACAGAGATTTTTGAAATAGCCAGATTCACCAAAAGGACATATATTTTAGTAAGAATTCGGTAAAACTAAAGAAGATAAAGAGCAAGTTATTTGGTTGCAGCTTTTTTAGCAAAAGCAAGATTTTTAAAGAGTATGGCTTCTTTTTCACCTAATATGGTTACTTATATTCCCTATTCTTCAACCTTAATGGGATTTTGGGATGTTTATTATTCAAATTTGTAGCCCAGACTTAATACGCAAATTTTTTCTATCTAATTATTTATTTCATACTAGCTAATGCCCGCGACTTCGAGGTTTTGTGGTTCCCGCGGGAACTCTTTAATTTTCCGGGATAAAAAGTAGCCTATGTGTTATTCCAGACTATAATCTATCTCTGTGCCAAATTTCATCCAGATCTGTTCAGCCGTTGGGGCGTGATTGAGTAACAAATATCCATCCATACATCCATACATCCATACCGACATCCATACATCCAAACTTTCGCATTTATAATATTAGTAAGATAAAACTTTTAAAAGGCAATCCTTTTAAAAGTTTTATCATAAACCTGATTACCGCCGGCCATGAACGTTTGTAGCACCAGAAGAACTGACAATGCGTTGCCAGCTTTTGAGAAATTTGTTTATCCGCCCTTTGAAGAGCCTCTTATTGTAAGGGTGTGAAGAGCCATGTGGGAACATAGAAGATGGAAGCTGGTTCCATAATTTGCAGGTACGTGGCACAAATGACTTGGAATAAAGGGAGGCGGAAGAAGACCAGGCATCCAGATGGAGGAAGAAATTAGTTCTTCGACAAAGGGTGCGACTAGAGAACACGGAAGATTATTAGATTGGACCTTATAACTTTAATCTTTTACTATACCTGTATGTTCACAGTTGCATATAACTCTGTCCTCTCTGATAGAACAAATTCCTCCATGCTCGCAAGTATTGGGTCTTGTACACGGATCTACATATCTACAGTCATCTATTGCTACCTCGCCTACTACTCGTTCTGTGTTTATAACGAACCTGTAAAGTTATTGAAATTAAAACCCAAACATAAATAATTTTACTATTATATTAGTATCACAAACTTTGAAATTTTTATAATGAAGTGTATGGTACTTCATTATAAATATTATTTCAAAGATATCCTATCCTGCTCCTACAGGATTCTAAGAAAACCGTGCTTTTATCTTTTTCAATTACGTACAGAAATTCTGTCTGAGAGAAAAAGTGGAATCTGAAAGTTTTGGTAAACCATTTACTTTTGGTACAAAATAATAAAATAAACAACCAAACAACGATAGGAGAACACCAAAGTATTCAGCAATGAATTGTGTTTTATATCACTATTTGGAAAACATGTCAATCAATCAATCAACATTTATTGACGGTACACTTATTGACGTCCAATGACACATGATGGTGATAATCTGTTACGGTATCTTAAAACTAAAGCTACGATGGTTCCAAACGCGTCCAGGTCTGAGAAGCCACAACAAACTCAACCGGGAAAAATACCATGCACCAGAAAACCTCAGAAAACTTTTACGAAAACGTCATGTACATTTCTTCATAAGTATTTATTTCATCTTCTAATTAATTTACGTTAATTTATCTTCTAAATCTTTTACGTTAATTTATCTTCTAATTCATTAACATTAACCCGCTTTTTTCTAGAATCTGACCTTGGTTCAATAAGAAGACCATTGATTTTGATATTCCTCATACACCCAATCAGACCCAAGTTGGCTGATTTCAATCCACTTCCAATAACTATCTTGTCCTGCAGTTGAAAGTCTAGCCCTGTTAAAATACAACAAATAAATTTTTTAATTGTTTAGAATGTCTCTCTTGTTGTTCAAGGTTAAGCTGATATCTATTATTGTATTCTGATTTTCAATCAATTTCATATCATTTATACTATATCTAAATTAAACAACTGTATTGGTTTCTTGTTAAGCAATTGAATTGCCGCATTATTTAGAATGGTGAATTTAGTTCGCATACTGTCTCTAAAAAAAAACTTAGAACTGATGGTGCTATGGTTGGGTTTTCGATCTATTTTGTTATTTTTCTTAAGTCGGTGGTACGGTTTATTTGTTAATTTTCGATTCGTTTGACAACAATTTCATCAGATGCTAAGTGATGATGCAGCCAGATTAGAGGCACTGTAATGTGGGAGGGGTATGGCGATTTGTTTTCCCCATTTATTGCTTTTTATACCGGTATGCTTCATCTAAACATATAAAAGGAAAAGGTGACTGACTGACTGATCTATCAACGCACAGCTCAAACCATCTACGGATCTGGCTGAAATTCGGCATACGGATTGAATTTAAGACGTATGCAATACCCTTAAAGGGATAAAATACGGGTTTGAAATTTGTTTAAAAATCGAACTTAACGTCAGCGAAACTGCGGGCAAAAGCTAGTTATTTATAGGATTCAAAACTTACATTTTATAGCTTCCATATTTAATTTTTCAAGCTTCATTCTGAATCAGACTCGATATCATAAGAGTCAACTAAGAATTAATATGAATTTATAAATTGTGAATAGAACGCAGGAATTCTCACGAATAAATCACAGCGCAAAGGGAGGTTGCCTAACCAATTTTACGGACTATAGCTTATTTACCTTTCCTACTTACCAAACATCTGTGCATGTTTATTGTGATAGTCCACAGTCAATTTGATGCGGCCTTTTCTATAATCTAACTCAACGTTGTGCCAATCATTGCTCACGTTAAACTTAACCGACTTCAATACTGTTACGTTCTTGCCAACATCCGGTACTAGCTCGAATCTTATTTCCTCTTTCACCATTCTGACCTGAAATATTATATATTTTTTGGTTTTATAGAATTATTTGCTCATCGAGCCGTAGAATGCACTACATCTTGTACTTACATAAGATCGATAATCTCTAAAACTGAATAAGTTTAGTTAATTTTTAGAGATAGCCAAAATACGTAAATGTCCAAAATATAAAGTAAGATTTTTTTTTGTTTTAATACATATACATTGCATTCTTTCAATCTAACTTCTAGGTTAATGCTTAGGAAGAGTGAGGTTGGAAAATAATTATAATAATTTTTAGAAAACCAAAATTTTAACTGATCATATCTCGTATTACTCAGTAGCTACTAGCCAGTTAATTATTTTAACCAATAATCCAATTATTTGAAATAGAAACCCTTACTATGTATTTTAAACAATGAATGTAATACGTTTATCTAGAATCGGTGAATAGGAAATTTTTAATTGGTAAGACCATGATAAAATATTTCCTAAAGACTAAATAATGGTATCGTAAAAACAATATGTTTTTAAAGACAGGTAGTCTTACCTCCCAGTAGCCTTGGCCTGATGTGATCTGACTGTAAGCCAAAACCGCCATATTCTTACTCGTCTTAAAGTCGAAAATCAAATTTATACTATTTGTCTGATTCAAAGGCCACCATATATGAGACGTGGCGAAAGGATAAGTTATAGGTATCACTTCGATATCGATTTCTTCGAATTCAGGATCTAAGACGCCTATGTAATGGACTTTAGGGTTATTTTGCTTTAACTCGTACAGAATCGATACATCGTTGTAGTAAACATACTTGAGATTCCCCGCGAAGTTATTGAACGATTTGAGACCTTTCATTTTGTGTAGGTCAGGTCCGCCGCATATGTAGATTTCGGGATCAATGCAAACATATTTGGCATCTCCCGGCACCTCGTAAGATGCTCTAATATCATCGAGGTACACAATCACAGTTTTTTCTTGTAAAATTACAGTTACGTTGTGCCATCGATTATTGTTTACTTTATATTTATCACCCAAATAATCTTCAACAGGCCCGTCACCTAAGTCTATTTGTATGGCGACTTTTTCTTGGTGTATCGAAAGAGCGATATAATGATGTTTGTCGTCTATTTGTCCGCTCGCATAAAACAGCGCGGAATCGTCGAAACGAGTCTGAAAGTAATTTATTGCTTGTTGTAGAAACCTTTTAACGTTCGACATTGAGATTGTTGGCCGATAGTTTATATGCCTTTTAATTGTATTTTTAGGCACATTAAGTGTTTTTTTTACTAGATTGTTCTGTAGATAGATATACTTGTTCAATGATTATTACTTAGACTACCCTTCTTCCGTTTAACAAAGAGGCTTCGAGGCTTTAAAATAATTCAACTTTTAGAAATAATTCCTAATTTAAACGTAGATCATCTGTATTTTTAGATATTGATGAAACCGGTCATGCTATTAAAATATGATAAGTAATACATCATTAGTATTACCTTGAAATGTAAGCTCACTCGAGTGTTAGTAGAGTGAACGCGATCCTTCCAATCATATACCCTGTAAGACACGTAACTCGAACCTCTTAGAGTTAGTATTGTTGCAGCTAAAAAATAAAATAAAACAAACGTTAGCTTTAAAACCATCAACAAAAAATAAAAATAAATAAATGATGTGGTGCATACGTATGTGATGGCATCATAGATTTTTTTGAACATTGAAAACATGAAATAACACATTACACAGTTGGTACAATGGAAATTGGACCTTATAATAAGTAACGAGATGCATTATTATCTCCATCATAAAATGCTTGTTTAGGAAGAGGATAGAAATACACTTACTAAAAACATCACAAAGCTGCTCTTCATATAAAGTCCCGAAACAATCACACCTGTATCCGTTGTACTCATTAATACATCTAGAGCCTTCGAAACAAAGGTTTTCCATTGTTCTGCATTTGTCAATACAGCCCTCTTTAACGTTTTCATGTTTGGTTGCTATGAGAGGGACGATGGGTAAGAGATCTGATGCAGCTTTGCCTGAACTTAGTACCATATCGCTGATGCAACCGACAAACGATTCTATGATGTATTTGACACCGTGGAGTTTTTCTTCGGAACTGAGACCTTTGGTGATGGATTCAAATGTTTCATTAGTAAGTCATAAATACAATTATTGAGGACTAGCAGATATCCGCGACTTCATCCACGTGAAATAAGTTTTTTAAATTCCCACGTGAACTCCCTAATTCTCGGGTTAATATTTAGCCTATGACACTCACAAATAATGTGGCTATCTATTGTCACCAGAATTTTCAAAATCGGTTCAGTAGATCCAGAGATTACCCCCTTACAACCTCATAAACTCACAAACTCATAAACTTTACCTCTTTGTAATATTAGTCTATACTTCCTTATCTATAATAATATATATTATAAGAAAAAATGCAAATCTAATTTTAGTATTTTCGGTTAGGTCACCCAATAGGATACAAAATTTCTTATAAGTTATAGATTTTAGTAAATCAATAAATCTAGTCAAAATTGCCCACATTTTTAAAAATATGTTAGTATATTGTATTACTTTTCTATTCTTACAAGAGCAATCAGTGCATGCAAATAATGCTTCTATTTTACATTTTATTAATTTAATTTATACTAACCTCCAATAAGAATAACGGACGTCAAATTATCCGTGATACCATAATTGGTGTCGAAACTCAACCCCTTAAAATAAAGAATCATTTATAGGCCGACCGTTTAACTCGCGTATCGCCTGCGCGGTAAGAAGGGAGCGGGGGGAGATGTTAACGGATTAAAAAAAAGATACTTATTATTTTATTCTTTACCAACAATGTCTATCTCGAGATAAATCTTTGGATTATTGACTCCGTGTGTAGCGTTACCCGCCCCCGCTCCCTTCTTACCGCGCAGGCGATACGCGAGTTAAACGTTCTGCCTATAGTATGAGATCAATCAAATGTGAAGTCTTTATGAATGTTAAGTATTTCCTTTACCTTTAAGTAAACTTCTTCTTTTAATTGATCGACTTTGGCAATCAACCTGGCACCATGCACGTCTATGGTAACAACAACGCTATGCCATTGATCTCTGTTCAGTGCTCTACCAACTGTCACTGAAGTGAGGTGTTTTCCGAAAACGTGTACCACTGTAAAAATAACTAATAGGTCAAAATGATAATATTCAATTTGGTAACAATATTAGGCAGGTGCACGTTAGAATATATTTGTTTACTATTAAATGACATTTATTTACAAAGAATACGAGTTGTTAAAAGGTTTTAGGAAATCATTGGCGTGATTTCTAATTACGTATATAAAATTATTACAGTTCTTCTTTAGAATTATGTTCTTTTTTGCTTTCTTTTTAGTTAAAAGTTTTTTTTTAATCCACTACAAGCTAGCCCTTGACTGCGATCTGACCTGATGGTAAGTGATGATGCAGTCTAAGATGGTAGCGGGCTAACCTGTTAGGGGCATGGCAGTTATATTAAACCCATACCCCTTCGGTTTCTAACTTAATCAGTCATCTTAATCAGTCAATTTAGATGTAAATTTGATTTTCATGGAATTCGTTGGTTTATGAAACGAATAGGTGTGGGGAAAAAATTGCTCTGCTCTTATATATTGCTGTCTGCACATTATATTGGAAAAACTAAACATTTATAGTTTCCATTATAAACTGTAATATATATTTATCGGGTTACAATTTTACCAGCGTAATCCAATAATACATGACGATTTTACTTTGAGACAACTAGGTCAACGTTATTAATGTAAGAACTAAGAGTCAATTTTTATTATCCTTATGATATATTTTTTTTACCTTTAAGTTCGCCCTTCTCCACGATGACGTACAAAGCATAAGGCTGCATTTTAAAAACTGGATTCTTAACATTATGATAAACTAGAAGACCGTGAGGAAGTCTTGTTCGAAACTTGAACGATATTTCTCGACATAATCTGAAATTAAAATGAGCAAAATAATGATGACATCATTTTTTATTATAGTTACCTGCCAACTTATAATTATTATATTAACGTCCTCTTGACCGAATTTTGGTCACGGTGGCCAATCTTTACCATCTTTAGGTTAGTCATCTGCGCGGGAAACATAAATTATGTGTGTGCGCAGAGCTGCTAACAAATCTTATACCTTATAACACCATTTACCACAAGTTTATTCTACTGATGACACTACTGCTATGAAATAAATTCCGACAAGTGCATTTCTCGCATTCTTGTGGTTTGCAGCCGCGTCACTAGTTTGCAATTACAGTTTGCAGTGTGCCATCAATTGCAGACTAATAATTGTCCTTTATTTTACCGGACATCCTTTCATTTATCGATATTCTATTTATACACAGTTCAAATAGCACTTAATTGTTAGTTGGTTTTAGATCTAAAAATAATGTGTAAGTATCACTGAATGTTCCAGCTATTTTCAAACAAAAACTTTTTATGATTGTAAAATGAAACATCTAAGGGAGTTCTAAAACAGCGACGGTTGCATTTTCATCCACAAATTTGCATGAAACGTTGTAGATTCAAAACAACTTCGACCAGTCTAAAACTGTTTAAAATACAGACAACTTCTGCTAACATTTTCATACATTTGCATGAAGTGACCTTAATTTAAATCACTGGGTCATATTATTATCATTATCTAGCGGATTTTTTGAAAGAATATTAAGTCACTTATATCATGACTAATTTACTTAGTGGCGCCACTGACTGCCTCGTTGGTCTAGCGGTTAGCATGGCCGACAGAGGATCACGAGGTCATGGGTTGATTCCCGGTCGGGTAAAAACATTGATAGGGGTTTCAGTTATGAAATTCTCAGTGCCAACCCGAAGTTGGAAGTTGGCGGTGTGTCACCCCCATGCCTCGGAGAGCAGGTTAAGGCGTTGGTCCCGGTTATTATCACTAACATGGCAAAAACATTAAAGCCCGCCAACCCGCATTGGAGCAGCGTGGTGGGTTTAAGCTCTAATTCTCTCCTATGAGAGCGGAGACCTGTGCCCAGCAGTGCGACGATTATGGGCTGTAGTAGTAGTACAACCAGCGGCTCACCCAGATAACTATTTCATCTTTGGTCCAGACGCGGTGGAAGATCTCCAGTTTTTAAAGATTACATAACCGATCTTCCTGCAGGTCCTTCATCAACCGACTGACTGATCTTGTACCTATGTGTTAAGATGTAATAAAGACTTATACTACTACTACTGACCTTAATTGAAATCGCTGGATAATATCACCATCTAGTTGTATGAAGGTATTGTCTTTGGCGAACATGAAGGTCTGATGATGTCCAGATTCAGCGAAGGTGAGGAATCTGTCGCGGTCGCTTGGGGGTATCGGGGGTATGGCTGTCACGTAGGTGGAGGTGGAAATGTTGACTGTAGTTGGGATAGGGGATGTGGATGTTGGAGATATTATTGTTGTTACTTGCGGAGCTGAAACAGAAACACAATGGACTCGTTAGTCCATTGCTGCTTGTTGTAACTAAGTACACATTAATTAGAAACAATGGAAAATTGAAAAGCAGTCTAGACTGTGACAAAGAGAAGTGTAATATTTTGGCCTACCATTTATTTTACTTTTGGCAGGTTGATTCAATTATTTTCTGCGGTATTTAATGCGTTACTGATTCGAATTTTGATAACAATCGACTTTGTTGATGAAGAAGTTTTAATTGATTTGACACATTGAAACTGATCTTTCCTCAACGCTTTTTTATTGTTTCATAAACATACTCAAGCGTTTAAATTAAACGTTCGTTTATGAAGAACGATATGCGTCTATGGAGTATTGCATTTTTTGTCGACGGTCAAAAGTAAAATAAATTGTTGGACAAATATAATTTCGTATATTTTGTATCAAACGCAACACTGGATTTAGAATCCAATTATTGTTATATCATGAAATTCATCCATGAATACAATTTGACAGAATGATGCCAACCACATCTTCAACTTTCTTAACTGTAGATATGGCTATTAATCATATGCACACCTATAAGTTAATACAACTAAGTACTCGTATGTCCACAATCTATATTATAATGATTTTTAGATCAATAGATTCCTTACCCTTTTCTTCAGCAGCCAAATCTACAGGTATACTGGTGACAATATCAGCTATTCCATAGGAAATCAATAAAACTGCTACGAATATGCTTCTTCTTTCCCGCACACCCATCTCGCTCGATTAAGGTCATTTATCTGAAATGGGAGAGTAAATCTAAATAGGTCACTAGTCACTATTTAAATAAGTTTTTTCTTGATGTGGGCATTGCTGGAGGGAGGCTTATTATAAAATTCTTCATATATTTGCTTCCCTAATTTCCCAGTTATGTAATCCTCGAACATTTTAAAGTTTAAAGAACAGTGCGTGTTGCCAGATTTTATCATACTGCTGTGAGACTTGGTCGCTAACTATGAGTCAGATAAAGCAGCTCAAAGCGATTTCGCCAGAGAATGGACAGATCTAAGTATTCAATAATGTTGAGATCCGTAGAATTAATCCAGATATAACAATATCAATGAGGGGCGCAGCTGAAATGGTAATTGATGGGCTACATAATGTCTGGGAGGCAAATGAACGTTGAGATCCTAAAGTGCTGGAGTGGCAACCCCGCACCAGTAAGTGCAGTGTTGGCAGAAGTTAAACAGGTGGACAGAAATGTCAAAGAGTCGGAGAAAGTTGCTGGACTCATGTTGACTCTAGGAGACTTTGCTCGACGATTCTAAAACACCTTGTAAAAGTTTATTTGAATTATAACTATCATTCAAAGTTGTCATACCGCATTGGATTAATAGAGAAAACGGAAAATTGAGTTTCACTTGCGAATTGCGATTGGCCGGTTTCTGAATTAAGCATTATATTTTGATTTTTTAATGATAATAATTGTCAAGAGTTACGGAAAAAGTTGCCATGAAAGTGACGAGACGGGTTTTGCGAATTTATACGCAAGAATTAAATAACCCGTATTTACTGTGGTTAATTCATACGCGTTTTGTAATAAGATTGCGAACTATGTGGGAAACGGTAATTTGTTAAGCTTGCTTTAGTTTCAATGACAAGCGATACTTACTTGTTATTGAATAAAGAAAAGCAAGTAACCGCTTGACTGCGACCCGCCTAACTTGAGTCGTCGTCATCGTCTCAACCCATAGACGTCCACTGCTGGACGAAGGTCTCCTACATAGATCTCTACAGTACACGGTCTTGTGCCGCTTGCTTCCAGCGGCTCCCTGTTACGCGCTTGAGATCTTCCGTCCACCCAGTGGGGGGTCGTCCAACGCTGCGCTTTCCGGTGCGAGGCATTCGATCACCTAGGGACCCCAACGCCTAGCGGTTCTTCGAGCTTATGGAATTAAAATAATACACGGAATTCATGCTAATTTGGAAGATCGATACCTAAATTAGTTTCGAAGGGACTTCGTAGGTACTGAAACAATTAATCCCGTAAAGTTCAGCTTTGTCGTAACTTAACAGGGTTGAAGCCCTCTACCAGACCTAACCTAAGCCAATCTTACTAATATTTTTAATGTGAAAGTTTGGATGGATGTATGGATGTATGGATGTTTGTTACTCAATCACGCGCCAACGGCTGAACGGATCTGGCTGAAATTTGGCACAGAAATAGATTATAGTCTGGAATAGCACATAGGCTACTTTTTATTGCGGAGAATTAAAGAGTTCCCGCGGGAACCAAAAAACCTCAAACTACGCAAACGAAGTCGCGGGCATTCGCTAGTAAGCATATAATTTAAACCCGAGACCTACTATTAAACCACAGCGCACCGTCTAAATACTAATATTTAATATTATGAATGCGAAAGCTTGGATGGATGAATGGATGTATGGATGGATGGATGTTTGTTACTTAATCACGCCAGAACAGCTAAACGGATCTGCATGAAATTTGGCACAAAGATAGATAATAGTCTGGGTTGCACCTATCTCTATACTAAAAAGAAAGAAAGCGTAGCAGACAGACAGGCAGACGTGCAAACAGACAGACAGACACACTTTCGCATTTATTGTATTAAGTATGGGTTTTGAAGCAGTGGTAAAGACTTCGACAGGGGTATAGTTTCAATCCCCCAACACGCACCTCTAACTATCACGTCTTGCATTAGCACTGAGAGAAAACATTTTGAGGAAACCGGCATGCCTAATGTTCCCATTGTCGTGTGAAGCCTGCCAATCCATGCTTGGACAGCGTGGTGGACTTGTGATAATGATGATGTTCATCGCACGTGTACCTATATTTATAATATAGAACCTTGCTAAGCTTCCTAAGCGAGCCCATAAGTAGTACTGAAATTAAAGTCAGGTAGGTAAATAGGCAAAATTAAAAAAAAAAATTTGCATAAGTGGACGTAATGTTTGTCGAGAATGTAGACTGCTTGTCGAAAACTAGATGAAGTCACATTATATGACTAACTATATGACTGCGTTTGGCATTGATGTCTATCAAATACATATTCTTCATCATCAATCAAACAATTTCCTTAAAAAATCCTATTCGCTACTGACATCGCTTACTTATCATGTTACTGTACTTTGAACCCTTTTCATTTTCATATAGGGTCCAAATTTATTTACACAACATTAGTATAGGGTTTCAAGCGGAAATATGGAATCAGAGTGCACACACACTACATCGCACCGTCCAAATACGTCCAGCTTAACTTGAGCCGTCTTGATCTCGCTGTTTCTAGTGAGCAATGCTAAAGGATTTTACATAAACACGAGAGGTCTAAAGAATTTGGTCGGTGTGTGCGTTTAAATTGATCCAAGTGCTACAACGTCTCGTGATAGTTTTGGTTTTGGTATGACACGGCTATTTGTAAATAATTTTTAGCTTAATAATTCATGTTATTGTTTTGTTAACTAAGTTAGTTAAGTTAAGTTGTTAGTTAAGTTAACTGTTTTGTTATCTAGGTTATGACTTGGGTTAAATAAAGTAGCATTCCGGAACGTGAATTCTTTTCTTGAATTTTTCGTCACGTAGGTACAAAACAATTTGTTTAAGATAGTATACTTACATCTAAATAAAATTTCGAAAGAACAAATGAACAATCAATCATAAATAAAATCACTAGTTCAATTTTAAAATAATACACACAATATCACACAGTAAATTCGATTCATTTCTTCTCGAGCATCACAATTTGAAAATATAACTTTTTATTCGCTTTTATTTCGCACTAACTTTTGAGACCATAGACAACAGCTATGCTATGGAGTTATTTTTTTTAATTCATTTTTTTCAGTGTAAGGACAAGGACGCGAGGCACGCGGCCCCCGACAATCACGTCGGGACTTTAACAGGCATAATGACACCTACAATTTGTCCTCGCGGGTCGCGGGTCAGACCCTGTTCCCAGCCGCGGGCGCAGGCCACTAGCGCGGCGAGATTGAGGAAGCGTTTTACAGATTCCATTTGTATACATTTTTATTGTTAACATCGTTGTGGAATAGAGAAGATTAAAAAATTGCCAGTCATAGGGACTGGCGATAGAAGTGAATATAAGTGAAAACTAAAACTTTTTTTTTTAAATTTTTAAATTTTAAATAAAATTATTAAAATATAAACCTTAACACTAAGGCATTAAAGTTTCATATCGAATGCAGTATATTTATATGTTCGCGAGCATGTCGCTGTTCGCGAGCATATCGGTCACGGTCACGCGAATCTACATTTTACCCCCTACCAAAAAGTGCTCAACGCGCCTACAGAAGTTTTACACTTCAATATAAATTACCAAATAGTGCTCAACGCGCCTAAAGAAGTTTTCACTTCAATAAGTCAGTATAGATACGTACTATCTACGTCAGGTAGAAGCATTCAGTTGCTCCTAGTAGGTAGGTACTTAGTTAAATTTAACTTTTTCCGCTGGCCTCTTTATTTATGAAATATAGCACATAGATAATAATATAATCTTATACTAATTGCTTAAATTGTTATTAAAATATGTCGCTACAGGAAAAAAATATCCTCCCAACCCAAAAACCAACGATCCTGACTCGAGAATCAAATTCAGAATCTCGTCATCCGGATTCGAACAGGCTAACCACTAGAACAACGATGTAGTTAATTTTGGTCTAAAGTTAATTCTATTTCAATTCAAATTTCGAATACATAATTCGAATAGCGATTGAATTCTTTGGGTTTTAAATATTTTTGTATGGAGCCTGGCCATTTCCCACTGGTCGCAGCTTTGATGGCGCCATCGTCTTTTGGCGAGACGTCTGTGCCGATGGGGATGGAAACTAGCCACTTTAAGGCTTACCACCAGACCAGACTAGAGAAAATTCTGAAAAAAAAAATTCACAATTACACGAACCGAGTCCGGGATTTCCCCTTTATGATAACAGCTTTCACCACTGCGCCAGAGAAGTCGTCAAGGTTGTATCACTTGTATCTTCAAAATATGACAAAACTGTAGATATTTTGTGCCACAGAGTATATTAATATGGACTGCACATTGCATGAATAGCAAGATATTGTGGTCAAGACATTTGACACTTCTTTGCTAATTGGCATTCAGAAATTGAGAACGAATTGGATACCTACTTTAAATTGCGTATAAGCACTTTTTTACCCAGTTCCACGGAAGGAAACATTCGATACAATGAATTATGAGAAATACAATACAATCTTGCGCTAAGTGTTTAGTTTTTTGTCTCGTGTGCGCAAGAAAAACCATATTATACCTAATGTAATTAATAAGATACTAGAATGATGCTCGCATTTTTTTCTCACTCTTTAATTTTCCGGGATAAAAAGTAGCCTATGTCCTTCCCGGGATACAAGGATACAAACTATCCCTGATCCAAATTTCATCAAAATCTGTTTAAACAGATGAGCCGTGAGAGAGACACACTTTCCCATTTATAACTACTCGTATCTATAGGTTGAGACAACGGCGACGAATGGAAGGAAGGAATGACCCCCCCCCCCCCCCTCTAGCTTGGTCAGAAACATTAAAATACATTATTTATTCTGCCTTTATTAGGTCACAAGCTGATGCCCGCGATTTCGTCCGCGTGGAATAAGTTTTTTCAATTGAAACGGAAACTCCTTAATTTTCCGGGATAAAAAATAACCTGTGTCACTCTCCAGGTCCTTAACTATGTCCATTACCCAAGCCATAAATCCGATGCTCCGTTGCTCTGTTGCGGCCTGATTGAAGGACAAACCAACAAGTAAACACACTTTTATACCTAACTAGCTGATACCTGTCTGACTGACTTCGTCTGTATGGTTTAAATTTAATTTTATTGACGCGGGAATTCCTTTAAAAGTAACCACGTCACTCTCCAGGTCTCAACTATACCCATGCCAAAAATCACGTCGATCCATTGCTCTCTTGCGGCGTGATTGAAGAATAAACCAATGAACCAACAAATAAACACACTTTCGCATTTATAATATTAGTATGATTCGGCACTAAGTTTGAACACTACTCGGGATAGTGTTCAAACTTAGTGCCGAGTGTCGATGAAATCATAATATTAATATAGAAGTTCAAGATGTTGACTCTTCAATGCACGATTTTAAAATATAGTCTTTATCTTTACAATTTTTTCATACAAGTTTTTTCATTGTCATGGACTCAGGAATTCCCCAAAGTAACGCCTGCTTCTATCCAATATTTGGTTGTATTAACTTATAATGAACGATGAAAGGTAGATACCTACTTGCAGGCACTTAATAATATTTTTGTTGTTATATAACGAGCAATGATACTGAATCAGTTGACTGGATGGAGTAGTGAATGGCGGCGGCCATCGCTTTTTTGCCCGTTTCCATTTTCATAGTTTTTTTATTAGCTACGATTTTTTGTCGGATCATTTTTATTGTATGCTTAAATCTAAGTAAATATTTGGTAAATAGGAGTCGACCTTGACTATAGATTTGGCGTAACTTAATCAGGTACCAAATACTTGGGGCTTTGTGTGGAATGGTAGGTCCATCACGTGAGTGTACAAAAAAGAGAATATTATTCTGTATTAAGTTTTTTCATTTTTTTGCTAAAATTATTTGTGTTAAGAAGGTATAGTATATCGATCATGCAATTAAAGGAATGCTTCATAGTTATAACTTAATTAGCATAAAGAAAATGCTGCTTCTCCAATGTCTTAGTTATTTAAGGCTGTACCTACTCAAACGCAAACGTGCGCCATCGTTTTCATGCAGTTATGGAAATTAAAGTATCTACACATACGTAGGTATGCAGGTACGCATGGACATGTGGCGGCATACGATAGCAGCCGAACGTAGCCGAACGTGTTCCTTGGTGTGCGCGTTCCATGCAAATACGTTTGTTTAATTTTTTTACCACAATAGGTATGTAAAATGCGCTGGTGGTGCGATTCGATGCGGCGCGTTTGATGTGAATCATACTTTAGGCGTTACTTTTACTTATACTTTCAATGGTTGATTACAGTAAAATGACGCTGGCAAGTTGCTATCACCTCACACCGTTATTGGCTAAAATGAGATTATAACAGTTTAAACACCAGCCAATCACAATAAATTGAGTTTATATTATAGCAATGAATGAACAGTTTTAATTTGGCACTGATATTAATATGAGATACCGTGACGTTAATCAATGGGAATGCACATGTCTGCACAGCGACCGGTGGCGGATGCGACGGCGACCGGCCCGGCTGTGTCCATCCACTGTTACGATTGACCCGAATACCTCTCATACTATAGACGGACATGGGTTTATCTAGACGAGTAGGTACACTCTTCTTTATATAAGGGACCTTCAAATGCTTTCTAGTTTTGCATGACTAAACGCATTTCAATCAAATCAGAAATGAAGAGATCCGTAGGAGAACCAGAGTCACCGATATAGCCCGAAGAGTTGCGAAGCTGAAGTGGTAATGGGCGGGGCACATAATTCGGAGAACCGATGGACGTTGGGGTCCCAAAGTGCTGGAATGGCGATCCCGCACTGAAAGGCGTAGCGTCCGCAGACCCCCCACGCGGTGGACGGACGACATTAAGAGAGTCGCAGGGAGTCGCTGGATCCAGGTGGCGCAAGACCGTGGCTTGTGGAGGACCCTACAAGAGACCTATGTCCAGCAGTGGACGTCCATCGGTTGACGACGACGAAACGCATTGCAGCCTTCAGCCGTCCAGTACTGCTACCATGCGCACAGCGAGTAAAGTTATGTCTACCTGTTATCTCTATTTGTCTACCATGGCTAACATGGTTACTTGTATCGTTACGTCAAAAGTAGAAATAAAAGTAATATTTCTTATCTGTGGTATTTTTCTCTACGAACCCTTACATGCCGACAATTTGTTTCTTGTAATATACAACGAGAAATTAGCCGGCGTCAACAACATCTCTGTCTCGTCGCGAGATATCTCGTTGTGCGCATACTGAGCCTGCAGGAATTCCGCACGCTGTCATTATGGCCGAAAAACTTTAAATTAGGTATTTGGCTTAGAAAAAGTCCACGTGTGGACGTCGTCTTACTTTTTACTAATATTATAAGCAGGCAATTTGGCAGGGTCAATTTGGGAATTTAAATTTCTGAATTTTCCCTGGTCTGGTCTGGTGGGAGGCTTTGGCCGTGGCTAGTTACCACCCTACCGGCAAAGACGTGCCGCCAAGCGATTTAGCGTTCCGGTACGATGCCGTGTAGAAACCGCAGGGGTATGGGTTTGATATAACTGCCATGCCCCTAACAGGTTAGCCTGCTACCATCTTAGACTGATGGTAAGTGACCATCAGGTGAGATCGCAGTCAAAGGCTAGCCTGTAGTGGATTAAAAAAAAAAAAAAATTATAAATGCGAAAGTTTGGATGGATGGATGTTTGTTACTCAGTCACGCCAGAACGGATCTGGATTCTGGATGAGAAAAAAAAATATTTTGTCCGTCCGCCTTTGCAAAGTTCAGCTGCTGAACCGATCTTGATGAAATTGGGCACAGAAATAGCCTACAACCTAGATACGGGCGTGGGATATTTTTTGGCTCGGAAAATCAAGGAGTTTCCATGGGAATTTTAAAAGCTTTAATCTGTTATACCTAATAATAAACTCCTCCTTTTTGTTGAAGTTGGTTAAAAAGAGCAAGCAAACTAGTGGTAGATTCAATTTGAGTTTTGAATTTGAATATGTGGACTGTGGACTGTGGAGTGACATGATACAATCATCAATAATGCATGCCTTAGATGACGTTATCAGTAAGTATTTTCATTGCGCCCGATGTGAACGAATTACTGCTGATTCATGTTCACGAAGTCGCGTACAAAAGCAATTTTTTCTATAAATTGCTAGCTTACGTAACCCGTCTGGAAATTGAACTGAAAAAAAAAGATATATTTCCACTAAATTGCAACTCTTTAATCTGAATTATTGATATCAGATATTAAGTAACCTAAAAGTCTATAAAGCGAAATGATTACAAAAGTAAGACTATATGTACACGTGCCACAATACGATAAAAAAGAGCAACGATAAAGAAGATAAGACTTAACTTCCAAAAGGACTCCGGCCCATCTTGGTTGATAATGATTTTACGTTGTTAGTAATAAGTATGCCCTTGATGTTCGTAATCATTTTTATTCTCAATTCATTATTTTAATTACTGCTGCTAAAGTTTATTCTTGATGAACAGTATTATTGTTTAATATAGAACTTTCAGAATGTACTTATTGTTTCTAAATATATAAACAAATCATAGGTTTATAGTAGTTTATTTAAGAAACAGTTTTACAGTTGGTTCCCTCCGGGTTTTCTTGAAAATATTTTCTTAGTGGGGAGTTATGTTAAAGAAAGTCAGAATTTCAAATCAGTTTGCGCTTTACGTTAATTATATAGGTATTGTGATAAAGTATGTTTAGCTACTAAATAAAGATAATAATAAAGTGGCGTGAGTAAAAGTAGTCTTATATTTTTTGCCGCTACTGCCAAAATGGTCACGCGAGCCTCCTATAAAAGTTCTTTACATAAGAGCTCAATATAAAACATGAAACGAGTGTGTTACGTACAACTAGGTATATACACAAATATTTATGTTCGACATTCGTATGACTCTAGAGAGCTTTCGTGAAATCATCGGGATATTGCATGTTTTGTGCTTGACTGTCTCGTTGGTCTAGCGGTTAGCATAGTCGACTGGGGATCACGAGGTCCTGGGTTCGATTCCTGGTCGGGCATAAAAATTGTTAGGTATTGGATTTTTCAATTAAAAAATTCTCAGTGCCAGCCCGGAGTTGGAAGTTGGCGGTGTTTCATCCCCGTGCCTCGGAGAGCAGTCGGTCGCGGTTATTATCACTAACATGATAATAGTCGTTAAAGCCCGCCAACCCGCATTGGAGCAGCGTGGTGGGTCTAAGCTCTAATTCCCTCTCTCCTATGAGAGTGGAGGCCTGTGCCCAGCAGTGGGACGTTAATAGGCTGTTGTGGCGGTGGTGGTGGTGGTTCCATTTTGGTGCTTGTGACTGACTATTTTGAAAGGTCAAATAATTGTTTATCATATTTCATATATCCATATCCATATCCATACTGTGCGAATCCATAATGCTAAAGTGTGTCTGCCTGTCTGCTACGCTTTCACAGCTCGTAAGTTCAATGAACATATGTGTTCTATTTTGATGACATTTGGTACACGGGATACCCTATTCTATTTCTAGAATTTCTGAATTGAAAAACCCAATACCAATTTTTTTGCCCGACCGGGAATCGAACCCAGGACCTCGTGATCCGCAGTCCAATAATCAGATAGAAATAATTTATTTTTGATAAAGGCATCATCCCTATTATAATGAAGCCTTGAATCGTTTGTAAGATCTAAAAAGCGTAAGCATTTGTCTTTTCTTTCTTTAGCAAGCAATAACACAGGATAATAGCTAGTAGTTATGAAACATTCCATTATTGACAATTAAGATCAATTTCAACATCCGAGTATCTGTCGATGTTACGGATTGCTATGTTATTGATAGTGGAACAACAAAATATGTAACATACGATCACGTACGCGCTCTTGTTTAATCTCTCTCTCTTGGTTTAGCTGGAGACACGTTCCCTCATACCTACTGTAATGTTAGATCCACGGAATTCAGAATAAGTGTAGATGTGGTTATATGCCTTGTGGTAGAGACTTTGGCCTCTTATTCGGGGATATTGGGGCTCAAACCTCAGACAAGTAGAGGTTTAGCTGGAGACACGTTCCCTCATACCTGCTGTACTGTTAGATAGATAGAATTCAGAATGAGTGTAGATGTGGTTATACGCCTTGTGGTAGAGACTTTGGCCTCTTATTCGGGGATATTGGGGCTCAAACCTCAGACAAGTAGAGGTTTAGCTGGAGACACGTTCCCTCATACCTGCTGTACTGTTAGATAGATAGAATTCAGAATAAGTGTAGATGTGGTTATATGCCTTGTGGTAGAGACTTTGGCCTCTTATTCGGGGATATTGCGGCTCAAACCTCAGACAAGTAGAGGTTTAGCTGGAGACATGTTCCCTCATACCTGCTGTACTGTTAGATCCGTAGAATTCAGAATGAGTGTAGATGTGGTTATACGCCTTGTGGTAGAGACTTTGGCCTCTTATTCGGGGATATTAGGGCTCAAACCTCAGACAAGTAGAGGTTTAGCTGGAGACACGTTCCCTCATACCTGCTGTACTGTTAGATCCATAGAATTCAGAATAAGCGTAGATGTGATTATACGCTTTGTGGTAGAGTCTTTGACCTCTTATTCGGGGATATTGGGGCTCAAACCTCTGACTCGGGATATTGGGCCTTAAATCTCAGGTTGAGGTGCGCTCTAAATTCTATTAATTCTAAATCATTTTTTTTCCTAAGCAATACTAAAGTAATCTGGAGTGGAGACCGCGTAACTATCGGTACACGACTGGAGGCCTACAGCGTTATAAAGCCGGCGGCCAAGGTGGTTTTTCTTCTTTATGCACCCATCATGGGTAGATGAGGAAGGTTGGAACACCGTGTCTTTTGGAAGCAATTGTGTATTTGACAACTAATCAAATCAATAAATTTATTTTCAAACGTCAAAACGTGTTGAATGAAATATTGAGCAGTGACGTAGTCAAATATGATGCACTTTTTTTAATTCAATCGAAAGTTTACATTGTACAACATTAAACTAACAGGGGATATGGTAATTAGGACTTTTGGGAGATCCTCTTCTCTTCCTTCTCTATATAAAAATCACTAAAAAAATAATTTCTTTGAATAGTTTTCAAATATGCAATTAAATATCCAATTAAATACCAATAACACCATGAGCAAACCTGTGTGATGATGAGATTTAATTGTAATTTTTGATTTTTTAAACAAATCAACCGCCGAGTTTCTGGCTAGTTCTTCTCGGTAGGAATGGCATTCCGAACTAGTGGTAGATTCAGTTGACAATTCAAATGCACTTGTAAAGGTTTATTTGAATAAAAAACATGAATTTCAAAACATCTGAGACACATGGTAGTAAAGATAGCACTTCTATTACCGTATTTGGCATTCTGTGGTTTGATCCAAGCATGCTGCATGCTTTACAGCTGAGCACATAAATGCCTCATTTCAAAGGAGGAACGCGTTTGGTTCTCATTTTAGGTTCTGCAATAGAAATAATGAATACCTTATGAACGGTAAGTAGGAGAGTATGTACATACCGTTCATAAGGTACGTGGTAGGATAAACGTAATGTTGATTATAGTTAAAGACCTGGAAATCACCATAGGGGGTAGAGGGTACCTATAAATTAAAATGTCTACTTATTCCGGAAATTAAAAGAGTTCGCATATGGGATATTTAAAACCTAAAACAATGCGGACCAAGCTGCGGGCATAAGTCAGTTTTAAGTTATACCTATTATAAGAGATAGCTGCACTTTTTGTAACTATCGCCTGAAAAGCTGATTCAATATTAGGTGTATATAGGGCTCTCCACTGATGTCAAAAGTGAAAGTCTGCTCGCATATGGATGGGCCTTTCGCCGTTTTAAAAATAAATCGCCGCCGATAAACCGTTTTTAAGCGGCCATATCTAGCGAAAGGCCCATCCATATGAGGGCAGAGTTTCACTTTTGACATCAGTGGAGAGCCCTACACCCACCTAACACTGAATCAGCTTTTCAGGCGATAGTTACAAAAAGTGCAGCTATCTCTTAGTCTATTACTGGCTGATTGATGCCTGCGACTTCTTCGTATTTTTAGTTGGTAAAATTTTAATGCTCGCAGTCACTTCTTAATTTTCGGGGATAAAAAGCCTATGTCACTCTCCGTCCTCAACTATACCCATACAAAAAATCACGTCGATCTGTTACTCTGTTGCCGCGTGATTAAAGGACAAACACACTTTTGCATTTATAATATTAGTATGATAAGCAAGCTTGCATTTCTCTACACCGTGTTACAGTTATTACATAAGGCGTACATTTGAGTCTCATTGCAGAGAAATGGTGCTGGAAATTTGCATACTATCTCGACGCAACATCCGCCGAGTCTATGAGAATACATAGATTACATACTTTATCACTATCCGATAGTGTTTATGAGAGATTTCAATTTACTTTCAATGAGACTAAACTTCTTAAGTACGTAGTGAAGTTTTATGTCTTTTTGAAGAGGTTTTTGAGGTACTTCCTGGCGCAGTGAGCGCTGTGGTTTTAACAGTTTTAAGCATCTACCATTAATATTTATTTTTTTAGATAAAACTTATCAACTTGCAGATGAAGAAAGTAGCTGATTAAACCATCGCAAGTGAAGATGTGGTGATAGTCTGGTGATGTTCCGTGTTGAGCGTTGTTGTCTTAACGTGGGAGGTCCCAGGTTCGATTGTCAGGTCAATTTGGGATTTTTTAATTTCTGAATTTTCTCTGATCTGGTCTGATGGGAGGCTTCGGCCGTGGCTAGTTACTAACGTACCGCCAAGCGATTTAGCGTTCCGTTACGATGCCATGAAGAAACCAACTAGGGGTACGGTTTTAATATAACTGCCATACCCAGGTTAGCCCGCTACCATCTTAGACTGCATCATCGCTTACCATCAGGTGAGATCGGAGTCAAGTGCTTACTTGTAAAAAAATTTAAGCTTAGGTAGCCTAGTGGAAAGCGCAGCGTTGGCAGACCCTCTCCTCGCTGGACGGTCGACCTCAGGCGAGACGCAGATGTGGAAATCTTTGCAAGAGGCCTATGTCCATCAGTTTTTTAGTTGAGGATGATGATGATGATTGCTTTAAACGGTGAAGAAAACATTGTGAGGAAACCTTGACATCCGAGAGTTCTTTATAATTTTCTCTGAAGTCTACTCCGCAATCACAGAAATGTCACAATAAATTGCGCTGTACCTAAATATCGCGCTTGCCTATAAAATGACTATTCGCATTATAACTTAAACTGAAGTTAGAACTACTTACTTGAAAGGCTGAGACACTAGGTGTATATAACGCTTCAAAGTTCAAGATAAGTGCATCGAGCTAAACCATGTAAAGTAATGGTTATTACATATAGAGTCTATTAAAGTCCCATTGCTGTGAGGTGTGATGGTAATTCGCATGCAATCTCAAATCGGGTCTTTTACGCAAACACTTACGTTTTACTGGTTTATAGTGAAAGATTTTGTTTATAAATAAATAAATAATCTTTATTTCGAGCAACTGGGGCTCAAATTATTAGTATTACAATTTACTTAAAACCTAATGTTAGTTACACAGAAAACAGATTATGAAAATTAATTTAAATTGTTTGAAACATATACATATATTTATCATTTATTGTTGCCTCACCAACACCTGAATAAACTGTTCAAGCACCGGCGAGACCATTTTCCTCGCAAACATGTTCAGGATGCTGTTGGTTACCTGAGCGCAGCCTTGTCAGCAGTGATGATGACATTATAGCATAGAAGTCATCAGTTCGCTCATTCGCAAACATACCTGACGCTGAACAAAACCGCGGCAAGCCCAACAGCATCCTGAAGTCATTATTGTATTGAACTCTTAGTATGTATCCATGGCCTTTTTCGCATAGTTAACCCACAGGCTTCCCGAGTAAAAATTTTGGCAATATGCTTTGAATAAAGTAACTTTTGCATCCTTACTACATCGGGCAAACCTGCGGGCCAGCATATTACACCTTACTGCCAAGGCCCTTCTTTCTCGCTCAATGTCAGCATGCTATCAAAGAGAGAAATTTCCTCACGACCTTTCTTTTCTTTTTTATTTCCTAAGTATTTCCTATCAACTTTAAAAAAATGAACAAAATTCACTAAGGTATTTATACCTATTTGCTTCTCCACGATGTGGACATGGCATACATATTATTAGGATACTAATTAGGAACTAAAAACTTAACGACTACAGCGTAACTAACGGTTTTTTTTATTTATAAAAACAATATTTTTGTTTCCTTGCCCTATTTCAGTGATTCAGTACGCAATGAGTTAAGGAAACTTCTCCTCATGCAAGGAAAGGCTTTTGGAATCAGAAAATCATAAGAAAAGTCAGGAAATTTCTCTATGATATAATATTATACTTACCAAGTTTACGATACTTCTTCTAAACTTAGAACAAATATTTGTCACGGAAACTTTTATAAAGTTCGAGCATGCCTGACCCTTTTTCGCGTGCGAATCATGTATGACTTGACAAAACTTCGTAAGTTATGGTGTGTTAAAAATATTGGTAGTTATTGGTGGCAGACTTCAGCCGCGATATGTATTGAGTTTTACTGGCAAGCTTTATTTTTTACTTCGAGGGAGAAACAGAAAGAAATACCACTGCACTTCTCTCTGCTGCGTTCAAAAATGTCGTGTCTCCAGATATTTCTCTTCGCAGCTAAGTAGACTTATGTGGAAATTCGACTTTCCTCAGTCGGTGCTTTTCCTATTGCGAAGACTGGAAAACTGATAGATCAGATCATATGACAGATCATATGATCAGAAAACAAACAAAATTACAAGATATAATAAAAACTTATAGACTAAACGTTAATCTAAAATCTAAATATTATACAAACTATACAATAAATTTAAATCAAATCCTTATATACCTACTAACAAAAATAAAAATAAAACCCTAATCAAAAAGACCACCCCTGGTTGCCCCTGGGCCTAAGGTACCCATCAAACTTGCAGCATTGCCACGCTGAATGGCGATGGATAACCTTTGAACCAGGTAGGAACCAGAACGTGGGTCACAGCTCCTTTCCCTCAAACGACAGCCGATCTCTTTTATAATTTTTTTTGCATCTATATAAATATGAAATAGGAATTTGTCACTTGTTCTGTGGATAATTGTATGCTAGGCCGACAATGGCGTGACAAGAACGACCTAGCGCGATTGTAAAAGTCACTTTACACTTTCCCACTAAAAAATATTCTGGAATCGGAGTAGGGAATCAGAGGGAATATTACGAGTAATAGCACCGCTTAGAGGTCGTTAAGTAGACCGATTTATATGGCAAATACAAACAGCACTATAACGGTAAAAAGATTGAAAGCCAACAAGGCCACGTATTAAAAATAAATACAAGGTAGACGTGTACGACTATAAGCCTACGTACAAAAGTTATGAACGCTTAACCTAGAATGCACGGTAAAAAATGTATCGCTTACACGGCAGATCTTGCCGTGTCTATGACAAATGACACCGATTAGAGGTTTCATCACCATTTCACCACGTATGCCGTGACATTCCACATGTCGTTTGTATAGCGAAACGAACTTGATTCTAGGCAGATGTCCGTGACTTTTGGCAATGGGAAATTGTTTTGAAATTTCTCATCCCTTGTTCGCCGTCAGTTCAAAACGTTCTGTCATCTCTAGTTTTGATAATTCAGGAATAGATTGGCTGCATTATAAACGTCTAAAACCAGCTTATCTAATATTCTCTTCTAATAATCTAAAAGAAGTCATAAAGTTTTAAAATTTCAGTGAAAATCTATTTTGCGTAAGACATGATCTGAAACTGAAAGTAGATATTTTTGTGTAAAATACGTATTCATAAAAAAACCGATATATTCCGGTTTTCATTAAGTTTCTTATAATAAAGCCTATTTCAGCAAAACTAAAAGATACATTAATCTTTTTCATCGGTAGGTACCTACAAAGAATATTTTGCCTGAAAGTAAGTAAGTTTTGACTAAGCATGACATTTGAACTTTACCTAGATTGCGCATTCATTGCGTCACAAATAAATAATTAGGTTTCTTTCCATTCTTTTCCGAAGGTTTTCCGCAGCCTCACCCGCAATACTTAAGTACCAAAGTTCTGAAACTTACTTATGTTCTTACAACAAACTCTTATTGCGGCAAACATTTAGTACAGTTGCCATGCAACAAGATATTCTGCAAGGAAACCGCTGGCTGACTGAGGTTGTTTGCGAAACAGGCGAGCGCCGCGAAGGTGAAGGTATGGCTTCACGCCAGTCGCTTTGAGAGAGAGGCAGGCGTACGACGCTTGCGCGCTTACCTTTGGCATAGCACTCGTCGCGCGCGCATTGTACCTACATTCTAAAACTATTATCATTCCCACTTTTCTCCCACAATTTTCTGAAAGTGACATAATTAAATTGCAAATTCACAAGTTCGGACGAAGTGTGTTTCTGTGACTTTCCCAGTGTGTGTTTAAAGAAAATTTTCTATTTATTTTCATTTTTCTCTCGTCATTTGACACACATTTGACGTGTAACGGTGTGGAGATCTGACGATCCATCGACTCGCTAAAAATCTGTGTGTTTGTGTGTCTCGGAACTGTGCCGGAATTTTTAACGGACTTGCCTAAGCCGAGGTAAGAGCGGATGTTTACAGTTATGCTTTATTGTATAACTTGAGAGAAAGCACTCTCTTATGAGTCTTATGATAGCTCGCTTTTAAGATTTTCATTAGCGCATAATGGAACTGGTGCGAAACTATTGTATTGTTCTCATCCACTTCACAGAATAATATTTGATAATATTTTCTATTTTATAATTTTAGAACTATTAGCCAGTTCCATTTTCCTTCCATTTATTCAATAGTTTTGAAACAAAACTTAAACTCAAATCTCACTAACAATGATCGTTAAAAAGAGATCTAAAGATTAATAAATTAAGTTTTAAATTTCATTTCAAGTTTCCGTTAAATTATTCGAAGCATTGTAAAGCGTTAATTTTGAGACATAAATAAATGAATTAATACCGAACCGTGCATATCTTAAATCTTAGATCAATCTAAGAGCAATCTTAAATCTAAATAGACAGGGACCAAGCGCTAGGCGACAATTTTATGTCATTTCGCTATGTAATAACAAGAATCAGCTCAAACAGTAACAGACGTCTTTGTATTTACATAAACTTAGTGTCAGTCAAGTTAAGTATTGGATCACGATGAGAAAGTTCTTCAGTCCGCGGCCAATGGACCATATTCGCCTCGATGAAAGTCACAATAAAATGCGATAAACGCCGTTGCAAGAACAAAAAATGCGTTTCAAAACACGTTTCACTAAGACATTGCTGTATCTCAAAAACTTGAATGTTAGTAAGGTAACGTTCAACCTGCTGGTGCTGGTGTTCCACTGCTGGGCAATGACCTCCACTGTCATAAGAAAGAGGGTTATAGAACTAAACATATTTATCTAGCTGATGCCCGCGACTTAGTCCACTTGGATTGGGATTTTTGGTTCCCGCGTGAATTTCCTAATTTTCCAGGATAAAAAGTAATCTGTGTGCTATTCCAGACTATACTCTATCTCTGTGTTAAATTTCATCCACATCCGTTCAGCCGTTTTGGCGTAATTGAGTAACAAACATCCATCCATCCATCCATCCATCCATTCAAACTTTCGCATTTATAATATTAAGTATAGATTAGGTACCTTTTATTATTCCACCACAAGTTAGCCCTTGGCTGCGATCTCACCTGATGGTAAGTGATGGTGCCGTCAAAGATGGTAGCGGGCTAACCTGTTAGGGGTGTGGCAGTTATATTGAACCCCTAATCAGTTTCTACACGACATCGTACCGGAACGTCTAATTCGCTTTGCGGTACGTCTTTGCCGGTAGGGTGGTAACTAGCCACGGCCGACGCCTCCCACCAGGCAAGACCAGGGAAAATTCAGAAATTATAAACTCCCTAATTGAATAAGTACCAAACTATCAAACAGCCTTAGAGGAAGTTCGTTTGTTTGCTTAAAGGTAGCCATCGCTATTGAATGTTCACGATATAATGTGACTTAATAAACAATAACTCATATTCATAGACTAAAAAATGAATATTCAAAATGTATAGGTATATTTGAAATTTTCTAAGAAAACGCCGGGAGAAAACCGTTTAGGAACGGGTTTGCGTCCAGAATAAACAATGCAACGGGTGAAAAGGTCCCTGACTCATCTCGACGTGCCCGACTGCTAAGGCTTTTGTTCGGAATACATTTACCTTTTAAATAAGTCGAACCTCATTTTGTAAGCAGATGGTTGAACTTATTTTAGTATAACCGAAACTCCTTGGCTCCATTTTGTAGGAAGTTGTCTCTATCTTTAAAAAGTTATACCTTAGGTATGTATCCTTAATCCATACTTCCATACTAATATTATAAATGCGAAAGTGTGTCTGTCGGTCTGTCTGTCTGCTACGCTTTCACGGCCCATCTGTTCAACCGCATTTGATTGTTTAACCGATTTTGATGAAATTTGGTACAGTGGTAGATGGTATCCCGGGGAAGGACATTCTTTATCCCGGAAAATTAAAGAGTTCCCGCGGGAATCAAAAATCTTAATCCACGCGGACGAAGTCGCGGGAATCAACTAGTCCATAATAATATTATAAATGCGAAAGTGTCTCTGTCTGTCTACTACGCTTTGACGGCCCATCTTTTAAACCGATTTTGATGAAATTTAACGAAATTAGGTTAGGTAGGACAAAAAGTCCTAGACCTAGGTTTAGGACTTTTTGTAGCGGAAAATTAAAGAGTTCCTCCGATGATAAAAAAAACAAAATCCACGCGGATGAAGTCTAGTTATTAATATTTATTTATGTGGATAAAACTTATCAACTTGCAGACGAACCCAAAATTACGATTTTTTTTAACCACTGCGTGATGATGCAGTCTGAGATGGTAGCGGGCTAACCTGTTAGGGTCATGGCAGTTATATTAAACCCATACCTCTTCGGTTTCTGGACGGCCTCGTACCGGAACGCTAAATCGCTTGGCGGAACATCCTTGCCGGTAGGGTGGTAACTAGCCACGGCCGAAGCCTCCCACCAGACCAGAGAAAATTCAGAAATTATAAATTCCCAAATAGACCCTGCCGGGGATCGAACCCAGGACCTCCGCACGTTAAGGCAACAGCGCTACACACTGCGCCACGGAGGTCGTCAAGTACTTGCACGCATTGTGACTGTCAATCATTGAATAATTAATTAATTAATTATTCATTTCATGAATTAAGCCAATAACAATGACTGCAACCATGTGTTTGACTGCTAAAGCAAAATTAAAGCAAATTATATATATTATTTATTGTTGGCTGCTTTTATAGTGCATAAATTATCTCTTACTTAAATTGAATTTGAGTCAATTGTAGCGAAATCAGAAAATAATAAAAAGAACTGCAATAAGTCAATAAATTTCGTTGCTATAGCACACTTTTGTCATAAAGTTCTTATAAGAAAATACAAATAGTATATTGTGTACTTAGGGGTGAAACAAGACGAGCAATTTCGGGTGATGCCAGCCCTCGCTTCGCTCAGGCAGGCAACTTCACACTCGTCTGTAATCGTGTTTCATCCCGTGGCGGCTGGCGCACACTCTATTTTTCATATAATCTGCATTAAAAGTGCGAGTTTAAAATTGTATTTCTTATTTTATTTTACTTGCTAGGTGATTGTTTAAAAATGTCATATCTAAATTGATATAAAGGTTTGAAAAGATACTCTGACTGGATTGAAAGGAGGGCGGCTATTCATCTGTAATTAACTAGTTTCAGGTGGCTCAACAGGCATTAAAACTCGCATTTCAAAATTAAATTATATGAAAATAAATAAGCACAATATATATTTTAACATAGATTAAGGATTGGTCGATTGGTCGTTAGACCAATCCTAAATCTATGATTTTTAAGTACGTATATTTTTTTTCTCGAAGTTTAAAATTCGCCTACTACAGATATAAAAATAGGTAGCATATTAACAACGTTGTAACACAACTTTACCAACTTAGCATGGAAGAAAGTAAACCAAACACAATTTGCTCAAATCTAAATTCCTGATAGAATAAGGTCGGGTACGTAATAAGTTCAGTCGTTTCGAATCATCTTTCTAGTCAACTAAAAGAATATCCTATTTCTGGATCTGGAATTGAAAATGGTGTAATATTCTTTGTAACGAAACGCGTAGCAACATTGTTACAGTCTCGTATTTCATGTGGGTCTTTTATTTTTGCCTTATTTGCGTGTAATTGAATAGCTACTGGCAGGGTTACATCAGTTTCATACAGGATGTTCCCACGGCTTTGTCTACGTATAAAGTTCATTAAAAATTGGTTTAGATGACGTAAGTTTAGTGAAAATAAGGCTGTTTTGTGATTTACAAAGAATTAATCCATACTTCCACACTTCAAATCAAATCAAATAAATATTATAAGTGCGACAGTTTGGATGTATGGATGTATGGATGGATGTTTGTTACTCAATCACGCCCCAACGGCTGAACGGATCTGGATGAAATTTGGCACAGAGATAGATTATAGTCTGGAATAACACATAGGCTACTTTTTATCCCGGAGAATTAAAGAGTTCCCGCGGGAACGAATCCACGCGGACGAAGTCGCGAGCATCAGCTAGTATTGAATAAAAATCAAATTTGCAATTATTCTGACGAGAACACTAAATTGATTCTTAAAAAAAACAAATGTAGGTAGGTAAACAGGTTGTGAGAGACTGGTCATAACTAAAAATAAATAATAAATTCTCCATGCTAACATTATTAATGTTAATAATTGACCCGTGACCTATCGTACGCAATGTACAGCGTAAACTTTGTTGGAAACGATCAAATTTGTATTTACTTGACTTTTAGATAAACGCAATCATTATGACGACACCAAACGAGATGTTGAGATTATAAAATAATTTGCTTTTATCTAAATGACCGCAACTTTGTCACGTATTATTTTAATTTTTGAATGACAGACGAGGACGACCTCCATGGCGAAGTAATAAGCGCTGTGGTCTTGGAGGTCCTGGGTTTGATCCCCAACAGGAGCAATTTGGCAATTTATGGCAGTGAAGCCGGCAAAGACGTACGACGTAAGCGGTTTAGATAAGCTAATTAAATCATCCGTAAGAAATAATTAAATTTTTAATAATTAGTAATTTTGAAATAGGCACATCCCTATTCAGTTGAAGATTCAATTTCTACAAATCCATACAAATATTATAAATGCGAAAGTGTGTCTGTCTGTCTGCTGCGCTATCGATTGACAGACACACTTTCGCATCGATATCTATTCAATCGATTTTGATGAAATTTGGTACAGGGATAGACTGTGTCCCGGGGAAGGACATATTATGCTTTTTTATCCCGAAAAAATCAAGAGAATTCCCGCGGGAACCAAAAAACCTCAATCCACGCGGACGAAGTACATCATCTAGTACATAATTTTTTTGCAATCTCCGCAAAGACCTTTTGAAGATCTTTCGCATTTAGATTTTAAAATCTCTGACCGATAACATAATAAATTATTTAGCCACAACTTGTTTGATGTCATAATGATTGCGCACTTTTAAACACAAACAGGATAACCTGTCTGAGTATTCCAGTAATTTATGTGTGATTTTTTTGCACTTTTCATTTTACTTCATTATGAACAAGTGATTAGTGAAGTTTTTAGGGTTCCGCATTCAACAAGCAACCCTTGTAGTTGCCATGTCAGTCCATCTGTCTGCCTGTCTGTCTGTCTGTGTCTGTCTGTCTGTGTCTGTGTCTGTCTGTCTGTCTCTGTCTGTCTGTGTCTGTCTGTCTGTGTCTGTCTGTCTGTGTCTGTCTGTCTGTGTCTGTCTGTCTGTGTCTGTCTGTCTGTGTCGGTCTGTCTGTGTCTGTCTGTCTGTGTCTGTCTGTCTGTGTCTGTCTGTCTGTGTCTGTCTGTCTGTGTCTGTCTGTCTGTCTGTCTCTCCGTGGCGTAACTCAGAGTCCCTTCGTACTAGAAAGCTGTAATTTGGCATGGGAATACATATTAATCACGCTGTCAAAGTATAGGTATGAGGTATAAATATTTTTTAGGGTAGGTACCTCTCTCCGTAACGTGGGGATGGTGCGGACTCCGGGATGGTTTATATTCGGAATTGGTCCCGGTAGGGGGCACTGCAGTCGGGTTCGATGTTCAGGGTAGGAAGTAGGTCTGCCGGGACCACTAATATAATATAATAAACTAAGATTCTTTAATATTTTTTATTTATTTATTAATAATTATTAATTAAACATTCAAACAAAACCACAATTTTTAAATATTTTAGTGTAGGCATTTTGATACCAAGAAAAGGAAAAAAACACTAGCATCTTCATCTTTTTCGTGCATTAATGTTGTTATGAGGAAAAATTGTTACGAGTCACGTATTTCTTGTCACGATTAAAGTAAATTAAAGGAACTGATTAAATATGATGTTATAGTACATGATAACAAAAAAATCCCTCATAAAAACATACCATCGTTGCACTACACGTTAAATAATACATAAGTATTATTTTTGTATTTAATATATTTCTTATGTTTTTTAATTAAAGGCGAATTGTAGTAAGGTTTAATCTTTTCCTTAAACTATTATTATAAATTAATAATGTAGGTATGTGCGTACTAAAACTTTGTGAGTTAAAAAGCTAGGTAGATTCCACAGATCACGGAAACAAGGGAGATGTGCTAAGGGGGCGTGTTGCGTGCGAACTCATCAGGCACAAAATAGGCCTGATGGCCGTTTTTGTCTTTAGTCGCATGTCATTCAAAGATTGGTTCAGTTCTCTCGGTTTTTAACAAAATGCCGCGTTGTTCAGTGGTTGTTTGTAAAAATTCAAGCTGCAAAGTGAATTACATGAAAGATGGCATCTCATTTCACACGTAAATACAAATAAATTGTTGTAATTTTCCATTAAAATCAATAAAACATTATTTAGTGGTATCATAATGTAATAGAGTGACAAGTCTATATCTCATTATGAACAAAAACCATTGCTTGCTTAGTAGAAATCTATCAATGAATCGGCCAGTCTTACGACGCAATGGTTAAGTGTTCTTTACCGATTCTTTCACTAGCACGATAGATCAAATTTCGTAGTTCGGCCGCTGTCGGCGTGCCGTGAACTAGAGATGTGACGATGCAGGTACGAGTACAATGCAGTTGTCGATATTTTAGCGACCAAACGATGATCTGTGATACAATAATTAATAGTACCTTAATTATAACTTAGTAAACAATTATTGCTATTTTAACGTTTAAACTATCGTGAGTAAAATTCATTATAACTATATTTTTAGTCATAATTATTACTATTTTTTTTAATGTAAGTACTCGACTTACTTAGCTGACGAAACGTATAAAAAATATACTAGGTGAATTAATATAATGTCAATTTACATAGATACTCATTACTCATTTATTGATATATTTAATGTCACTCTTTAATATTAATATTTAAACACTCAGAACCTCATCCAATTGGCGATGAAATTAAAAAAAACTCCAAAAAGGTGGATTCAAGATGGCCGCCATACTAAACTATACGCCGAATATAAATTTCGTCAGTGTCTATCTCGGAGGGTAAAAGAGATGGAAGTGTGGTTTCTCGGCAAGAGATGATCAGGACCTGAAGGTCTACTTGATGAACAGGAAAAAAATTTAAGATGGCGGAATTTATTTTTCCATACAAAATATATGGCTAATATTGAAGAATACTACAAGTTTGTGTAGAACTATGCAAGATTTTGGTACGGATCCGTTTTTAACCCACGATGGGGCTCCCTGCGATTACAAAACAAGAAACTGGTACTAAAATTTTAAAAAATCGCCATTTTGAAATTCTTTGTTAATGGACCGATTTCGTTCAAAATCGATATTTAGGGCTCCCTGGGATTTCAATACAGGAAACTGTTACCAAAGTTTTAAAAAATCAGCGCCATTTTGAAATTCTTTGTTAATTGACCGATTTCGTTCAAATTCGATAACTGAGGAACCCTAATATCCCAAAAACCACGACCCGTGAGCTGCTTTAGCAGCTCGCGCACAGGGCGAAACACTAGTATAGGATATTACTGGAAGAAGGTGCCATTTTTATTGAGATTTATAGATATTTTAAAGTTTTAATTAGTCATAAGAAAACGTGCTATTATATTCGTCTCATTTAATTAATCGTAAACAAAAGTTTTATTACTTTTTGGGTGTATGTTTGTTTAATTTTAAGCTTAAGAAAATGTGCCATTATTTTTGTTTGATTTGAAGAAACTTTTTTTTAAATTTTTTATATTACTCATAAGGGAAAATGCTATTATTTTTGTTTTATAAATGTCGTTATTTGTGTATAAAAAGTTTTATTATTTTTCGGATGTATGTTTGATTAATTTTAAGGTTACGAAAAAGTGCCATTATTTTTGTTTGATTTGAAGAAACTTTTTTAATTTTTTTATTATTAATCTTATGGATTTTTTTTTGTTTTAATTTTTTTTTGTATAAAATATTTTTTTTTGTGCCCAATTGTTACCCTTCAATTTATAAATATATACTACTACATAATTTTAACCGAACCGAATGAAGCGAAAGTTTCTGAGTGAAGTAGGTACAAATTCTGTACTTACGGGACATGGCTGTTTCGGTAAGTACTTGCACCAGATTGCGAAACGGGAGGAAACAGCCATCTGTCATGAGTGTGGTACTCCAGAGGACACAGCGCACCATACCCTAGTGGAAAATGTTATGGAGCTGAAGGAGGCTGCGGAACGGGAACGAGAGCTGGACCCTAACGCTCCACTGATCCGCAGAAGACGACAGGGGGGAAGAAGGCGACGCTTCGCTCGCCTTTTCCCGCCTTAGTATAGGTGTCTAGGACCCTATGGTCGGTTCAGCGTCGTGATGTCTCAGTAGAATACGCCTTGGGACCCTGAGACCTCTCTTTGTAGACGCGGACTGTGCTGCTGGTTTTTTAGTGGGTATTCTGCTTCCATCTGTGAGTCCCACATACCCGCCTTGTGCGGGATGCGTAAATGCATTTTTCCAGCAAAAAAAAAAGTACAAATTCTGTGTCTAGTTGGGACGTTTGGGTGATATTTTCGTCGCCCAAGGGTGGTTAAAGTATATTTAATAACGAGGAAATAAGAGCCACTTTACGAGCAAAGGTCTTGTAAAATAATTTTTCGATTAATGTGTACTTAAAATTCACCCAAACAAACAAACAACCAAACAAACTTGAAGAAAAAAGTGTTGTAATGTGCACAAAAAGAACCTCGTCCTTTTTTCGGAAAGTCGGTTAAAAATAATCTAATATGAGATGATTTTTTACATCTTATTTTTGGTACACAAGTAAAATATCACTTTTCATAATCGGTAGTCATTGTCAAAAACCCAAATATTAAGAAATTTAGCATCGATAGATCCATTTTAGTCAACCACTAATTGTATCATATTTGAATTTTGCACAGCACATCGACAACGTTTTACGTTTGTGTGAGTAAGATGCACGGTGATTGAAATTGAACCCTGTTTGGTAAACAATAAAGTGTATATTTGTTCGTGCCTCATGCACTGATCTATCGGTATGCGTGTGTGTGAGTGAGACTTCTTGTCTATTGTATTTATTTAGTTGCTTGTATTGGTAGCAGGTAGTAGGGATAGGTAGGGATAAACTGGAGACCGCAGGTTTCAATACAATTTGATACATAGGCATATCTCCCTTGTTTCCGTGATCTGTGGTAGATTCCAAAATTAATATAAACTAGACGATGCCTGTGATTTTCATTCATATCAGTTGAATCATTTATTATATTAGGATGGATTCTGTAGGAACTAATTAAAAATATTTTTTTGTTTTTGAAACGGTTTTTTTTTAAATTTTAGCTTAGAAGGTCTCTGAGTACATCATACTTGGAAAACTTCTAAGCTCAATCATTGGTTGTTTATGAAAAACTTTGTAGCAGCTTAGGCCTAAGCGCTTTAGTATCATTTACAACAGGTTTTGGTCAGTAAACAGCGGTATGGTTTAATTGGGACACCTTGGTCCGTGAGTCAGACCGAATGGTAAAAGCTGTGTTGCAACAAGTTATATAAAGGCAAGTAAATATCGTAATAAAATAAACGGCGTCCTTATCAATTAATGTTTATTTAAAGACACGCACCGAATATGATGTTATGTTGATTAAGTGACAATGTTGACGCAGCTTTACAAACGCATAAAAAATCGGGACGGGGATGAAGGTTTTGGTCGATTAATTCCTTAATAAATAAACTTTACAATCGTGCATTATCGAGTCAACATCTCCTGAACATGCTCCGGTATTGGAGTGAAACGTTCGTTGAAAGTAATTTTGGAGGATTTCTGTGGTGTGGTGAATATTGCGGGATATAGGTGCGGGATAAGTCATCGATATAAGTCATCGTCACGGCATCACGTGTGAATAGCTGGACCGATTTCACTAATTCTTTTTTTGTTGTATTTGTTATTATTAGGATAAGGTTCTTACGGAAAAAAATATTAAGAAAATCTCTCAGAAATATTGAAAAATATACATTTAATTTTGCCTACTAAGGCGGTACGAAGTTCGCCGGGTCAGCTAGTAAGTCATAAATATTTATTCAATTTAGGTAGGTACACTACACTTATTGACGTTCAGTTACATAAAAATATGATGGTGATAATCTAAAGCTACGAGGCTTCCAAACGCGCCCTGGTCTGAGAAGAGCCCACAACAAACTCAGCCGGGCTTTTTTTTTTCATGAACACCATCACGATATCACGCTGTATCACATAAATTTACCTATTGTCGCGGATTATAGTGAATTAAACCTCTAGGTCCTTTATTATCATGGACTTCCGCAAAGTAACGCCTGCTTCTATCCAATATCGCATTTGCCTGGTGGGAGGCTTCGGCCGTGGCTAGTTACCACCCTACCGGCAAAGACGTGCCGGCAAGCGATTTAGCGTTCCGGTACGATGCCGTGTAGAAACCGAAGGGGTAATATAACTGCCATGCCCCTAACAGGTTAGCCCGCTACCATCTTTGACTGCATCATCACTTACAATCAGGTGTGATCGCAGTCAAGGGCTAACTTGTAGTTGATTTAAAAAAAAAATCGATTAATTCCGCAAATCTGAACAATGAACATTTTCTGACAATAATTACGTCTTTTTAAAATGTTGCTGTTAGGTTGGTCCCATGTGAAACCCGTGCGAAATTGTGGCTGGTCAACTATTATTATGATAAAAGTATGTACAAGTTACAACTGTTTAAAAATATACGCTGAATTGAGAACCCTCTTTTTTGAAAATCGCCCAAAAAGGGTATGTATGTATGTATGTATGTATATACTTTATTGTACACCACGAATATACAAAAACAACATGTTACAAACAAGAAAACAACAATAAGTAGGTACAATAAGGCGGTCTTATCGCTAAGCAGCGATCTCTTCCAGACAACCTTAACGTTAAGGAGAAAATGAATAAGAAGATAAAGGGAGGTGGTGCAAAAATAATTATAAACATAAATACTAATAGCTAAATAAACTAACCAATACCATATATTATGATAAACTAATATATACAAAATAATAATAATAGACATACATAAACTAAATAGACATACCAATAAATACATACATAAGTATAAGAAAGAAAACAATAAAATAATATGTCGTTACTAATGTTAACAAAGAGATAAGTAATAATTTTTAACGTCAATTTTAAACTTATTAAGGGGTTTAGCACGATGAATATGTGAGGGAAGTTCATTCCATAGACTAGTGGCCCTAAGTGCGAAAGAATTTTGGAAATATTTAGTCCGATGCGAAGGCACCTCAAGAATAAGTTTACCAGCCGACCGGAGAACCCTATCTGGTCTATCATGCCCGAGATATTTAAACTTATCCTTTAAATAACCAGGAGTCATGGGATTGAACAATACACAGTACAGAAGAGAAACAATATGAAGATTCCGGCGAAATCGAATGGGTAACCACTTGAGCTTGGAACGAAATTCGGAGACATGGTCATATTTGCGCAAACCAAATATAAACCTAATAGCTAAATTTTGAATTCGCTCAAGTTTATTCAGTTGGTCCTCAGTTAAATCAAGATAGCTTGCGTCGGCATAATCGAGAATGGAGAGCAGTAGGGTACACAATTTAATAGACTGGTTTTCAAATTCTTTTCATTCTTTCTGTTATTAAAACTCTGAAGGTAAACTGAAAATATGGTACAATGATTAGCATAAAATGTAAAGAAGGCGAATAGCTATATTATTAGAAATTTCTCAATCCATGAAATCGATTCGTTCCGAACGTCGCAAACATTATAATCGAATCAGAAAACTTGTTCACTTCACTGTATATAGCCTACCAGCACGATAGACATACGAAATACATTCTGTCGCATGTCTACACACATTATCTTGGTGTTATCGCATTTTATCATCCCTAACACACTGTTATAACAAAAGGTGCGGGGATCCAAGGTAGAATAAACATGGGAGATATAATAAAAAAGTTGGATAACGTGTGTTAACAAAGGCATATCATGTTAAGTTCTTCGCGGCTTTGCGGTAGTTAAAAAAAAGTTGATAAAACATAGACAAAGTTCAACAATTTTTTTAACAGTAGTTTTATAGGCAACGAGATTTACTGATAAGACCAGCCCCCCGATCACCCCCGATTGTGTAAGGAAATCGTAATCAAAATCGTTTGTTAAACGTACAATTCGACCTGTTTGAGGAGTTCATGGATGCTTTCACGTCAAAAAGCATGTGTGAACTCCTTAAACAGTTCAAGTAAAACGTGTTAAGCTGTCAAATTATTACGATTTGTTTACACTTAGACAATTATTGGGCCTCAGATTCTTAAGTTATTTGTAAATTATTATAGATTTCATTATAAATATTTGAAATTGGTATTTCTTTATTTGCAACCGGAAGCATAGAATATTATAATTTCATGGAAAAATGATTGACTTTCGTACAAACTTCCAGCGCTGTTTTAGCCCCTTAAAAATCCTTTCACTGTACTCACAGTGTACTCGCAGGAACTCTCCTGCGTTCATTAAATACTAACAACACCTTTTACCGTCTGTGCACGTTTCCATGTAGTCTTGCTACTTTTTTTAACTGTATACTGTATATTTTGTGTGTGAAATAAATATATCTAAATAAATAAATAAGTAACAAGTTAGCCAAGAGAAAATATCTTTTTTACATGCATATATTCAAGTTTTTCCCAACGTAAATAATTCAGGGTCAGCACTTTAATTTGCCTAAGGAAAAAGCCGTGATTAGTAGTAGAATCTATTAAAATAAAGAAAGCCTAATAAATTAATAAATTGATGAACATAGGTGATGGATTGAACTTGATAAAGAAAACGTAGAAAGCTTTCATATTAGGCTATCAATACAGTTAAAAGTTGATTGATTTTATTACAAATGTGCATGATATCTACTCGTATCACTATTTTTCGTCTGGCTGAATTATAATTTTATTCGTTGCTCTGTTGCGGCGTGATTGAACGAAAAACCAACAAAGAAACAAAAATACTTTCGCATTTAAAATATTAAGTGTGATTCTATTTCCGTTCGACTTTTCCATGATTAATATTATTTATCTGTGTCATTTTCACATGTAGAAAATACGACTAGGTAAATAAAAAAAATACGGTCAAAGTATGCCGCTATTTGATGTTTACATATAATGTGTTTACTTAACTTTACAGACGGACCTTTTAGAGATTATTGCCAATGAGATGCAAATTTCGAGCGTAGGTTTGTTTTTTGTTTCTTGTGGTCATCTTGATGTCATATCGTCCCGGATGCGTTTTCAACGGCATTCTAGATAATAAACTGAAAATTTATTTGGCAGCTCTGTCTGCTTTTTATATGCTACATTAAATTAATCTGATGAAAGTATTAACATCTCCCACTGCTAGACCTTTAATCAACATCCATACCTCCATACTTATCCATAATTTCCATATATTAGCTAACTAGCTGATGCCCGCGAATTCGTCCGCGTGGTTCAATTTTTTTTGATTCCCGCGGGAACTCCTTAATTTTCCGGGATAAAAAGTAGCCTATGTCACTCTCCAGGTCCTCAACTAAATCCATGCCAAAAATCACGCCGATCCGTTGCTCCGTTTCGGCGTGATTGAAGGACAAACCAACAAACACAATTTCGCATTTATAATATTTGTATGATGCGAAAGTATTTCTGTCTGTTTGCTACGCTTTCACGGCCCATCTATTTAACCGATTTTGATGAAATTTGGTATCCAGGAGAAGCACATAGGCTACTTTTTATCCCGGAAAGAAGATTTTCCGCGGGAATCCTTAATCCACGCGGACGAAGTCGCGGGCATCATCTAGTTAGATATAAATGCGAAAATGTACTGCCTGCCTGCTATGCTTTCACGACCCATCTGTTCAACTGATTTGACGGGTACAGAGATAGGGAATCATCAATATTTAATTAAAAGTGCTAATGACATTTGAAGGCCGTCCAACTTGTTTTAGTCATTAGTATGCTACAAAAATAAAAACAAAATACTTTTTGGTATGATAATAATAAATGCTATCAACTCTTGCGAAATGGCTTCTTCTTCTCTGGTTTTACCTATTTAAACTTGAATTTATATTATAAATTCGAATGTATGTCTGTTTGGCTGCTGCTCTTTGACGGACCATCTTTTCCACTGATTTTCATAAACGGGGTTGATAACTTCCCGGAGAAGGCAGGCTGCTTATAGTATATATCGGAAAATTGGAAAGAAACTTCCCAAAAAAAAAAATGGAATTAATAAAACATAATCCACGCGGACGAAGTTGTAGCTATCACTTCATAAATATTCTTATCACAAAAAAAAACATTAAAGCATTTAACTCGCTCCAGCAATGCTGCGGTTACTTACACATTGATATAGGTAATAATTGTAAATGAATTATTGAAAAAGAGCAACCACCGAGTTTCATGCTGGTTCTTCTCGGTAGGAAAGGCATTCTGAACCAGTGGTAGATTCACTCGACGATTCAAAAGTTTGTAATAAGTATATTTGAATAAAAAAACATATAAATAAGATAACTGCCTCGTTGGTTTAGTGGTTAGCATGTTCGACTGCGGTTGACGAGGTCCCGGGTTCGAGTCCCGGGTCGGGCCATAAGTAAGTATTGGGTTTTTTCTGACTATAAGTTCTCAGTACAAGCCTGGAGTTAGGAAGTTGGCGGTGTTTCACCCCCGTGCCTCAGAGAGCACGTTAAGCCGTCGGTTCCGGTTATTATCACTAACAAACTCGCAAACCCGCATTGGAGCTATGCTCAGCAGTGGGACGAGGCGAGTCACCTCAGTTCAGCGGTGAAAACTGGTTTGCTAGATCAAATTTTTTCGGTATTTACTATTAAATAACGGTCTTACAAAAAATATCCGATACACTTAAAGATATTGTCTAAAGAATGTGCTAATTTGTTACACGATAGGATGTACTTTACTCGATCAAAAAAAATCTTGAAACAGGCTAAATTAAAAGTTTAAAACGAATTTTTTATTAATAAAATTTTCGACTTTGCTCATAATTTTTATATGGATAAATTTCTCTTGAAGTATTAATGAGAACCTGCTAAACTTTGTTTCAAACTGAAGTCCTATATTTATTTAATTCAAATTAATCCCAGAACTTGAACGTTGCCAAGCGGTTTCAGAATATACCGCGCTGCCCGCTTCCCCGCCAGTCTCTACGAGAAACGTACCGCAAGACGCGCGGGCGGCACCCCACACCCCTCACCTCCTAAAATCTTGCAGGTGACTCGCCTTAATGGTAGTAGTAGTAGAATAAAAAAAATGATTTTGAGAGTACTAGGTTATCATCGCTAAACGCTAATTAAACGTGTATTAATACGTGTGCAGCATAGCTTCATTAAAGCATTTGTGATTTGCATTGCGGCCTACACCTGAAGCCCACATAATGTAATTTATTTATTTGGAGCGACTTAATTGGAGCGAGGAGGTTTGCATTGTAAGGTTTGGTTTTATGAGTTGTATGACGCATGTTACGCGTGTATTTGAGATTCTTATCTGGTCCGAGATAAGCATTATCGTTTAATATAAAATAAGTACTTAGTTAGTATATCATGCTAAGTATTCTAAAAGTACGAATTGTGAGTCAAGAGTAGCTCATTGATACCCCGGGATGCAATTTTTCTCTGTACCTACAACTGTTGAACAAGTACTTAGCAGGTAGACAGACAAACTTTTATATTTATGTTAAAAGTATTATAGATCATAACTTAATAGCTATTTATGCAACTGTATCGTAATGAGGGTCATTTTAATTCGAGTGCTGTTTTTTGATACGAGGCTTGCCGAGTATCAAAATAGGATAGTACGAGAATTAAAATGACTAATTACGTACAGTTGCATACAAGATTTTATCTACGACAAGGACGTCTTTATAATTTTTTACTTTGTAAATTAATAAAAAAGTCAAATCAATTGACTGGTTGGGAAAGTGCCAGAACCCAGAGCCGCTAAGCTATAGGTATCCTATTTATGAAGATAACCATATCGATACAGCTACGACTCATAACGATACAGTTCGTTGTATGGGAGCTGTATCGTTATGAGTCGTAGCTGTATCGATATGGTTATCTTCATAAATATAAATAAATATGGCAAACACGAAAGAGGGTTCAATTCGATATAGTTGTCAAATTCGAAATTGGAACTTTTCGATGATGGAGTAGATAAAATACAATACTGAATACAGCTGCAGTACATGACTGTATCTAAACAAGAAAGGTTATTGCCCTTTTTTTCCCCATTGTTCATATAAATAGAACGTGTCTTTGCAAGTTGGCTCAGCAGTATACTACGTTCAATGCCAATGAAAATAAAAAAAGGATTTTATAATTAAAACCAAATAAAATGAAAAAATAAGTTTAACTCTGCAATAAAGGCGACATAAAAAGAACCTGTCGAATGAAACGTTTCGTTAATGAGTCTAAAGATCGTTTACTAGTCATAAAGGTTCGGACGGACAATACGCGTGACTATATAGCGGCGGACAGTAAAATATGAACAAAGCGGTTGAATGAAGACATAAAACAAGGAATTGACGTCAAGAGTAAGCGAAAAAGCACGCTGCTAGTTTCACTAGTAGGACATTCGCGTCTTATGGGAAACACGTTCATCTCTACGCTTCTCTCACGTTCTGCTATATCACGCAGGTTTGTGATCCATATTAAAAGGTCGACCGCTGATGTGTAGCTCTGAGTTTTCGTCTTTTCAGTGGTATTTTTTTGCGAAAAGACGCACTCCGCGTTTGTTCTTTTTTTTTACTGCACTACAAGTTAGCCCTTGACTGATCTCACCTTATAATAAGTGATGATGTAGCTTATGATCGTAGCGAGCTAACCTGTTAGTGGCAGTTATATTAAATTTATACTCCTGTCCCGTCATCGATTTTTATACTTCGTCGTGCTGGAACGATGAGTCATATGGGGTCACGTCTTTACCGGTGGGATGGAAATTAGCTATGGCCTACCAGAAAAATATGTGCCAGCGTATTTAGGTGTGAGGTTCTGTGAATTTTTTTGTGTCATAATATTTCGGAGCCGTCCCGCGTTGTGTGTACCAAACCCTTAGTGCAACGGTCCAAGGCTCTAAGATAACCCGATCTTTATCACGTCACACGTACCATATAGAGTAAGCTTGCCTATTATGTATGTGGCTAGAATATTTTGCGGAATTTTATGTTCTACTGTGTTACGTTGCGCTTCATTTTGTGGTTTATCTCCGCAAACGCTACGCGGAAACTCTTTATTATGTCGCTCGTCAAAAAGTATGCGTGAAAATTAATGCTCGTCCAACATAGCGCACACGTTTCAGTAAGTTTTTAATAGAATCATAGGAAAATGGATGATTTTCCCGTTAAAACTAAAACTTACTTAGTTCATTTAAGATAATAATTTTAGTGAGACAAAAACATGCACCTAAATAAATGTGAAAGTGGGTCTGTCTGCTTATTAGTTTGTCTGCTACGCTTTCACGGTTCATCTGTTTGACTGACTTTAATGAAATTTAGCACAGGGATAGGTTGTAACTGATTGGAGAAGTTTCATGATGTTGTGAATATCATATTTAACACAACAGAAGTAAAATATAGATTAAAACTAATAAATGAGAGGATTTTTTTTACAATCCATCAATAAATGACTGAGAAATGACGATTTAAAAGTTTAATTATTTAATGTACACCGATTGCTGTATCTTGCTCGAGTGAGAAATTTTGTGAGTTTTAATACCTAGCCGAGATTTAATACTTCAAAATTATCTTCACACACAAATTAAGTGCTTTTAATTCAATTAAGTCACGTTAAGTCCATTTATTTCTTTTATTCGGCTTTATAAAGTATGTTGATAGGGAATTATGACGTCACGTCTCCCGTCTTGCAAGCGCAACTTTAAAGTTCCATAACTTTTTCATTTGTTGAGATATTTTAATGATTCTTTCATATTTTTGTTTTATTTTGTCTTAATTTTCATATTACATTTAAAAATAAATAAATGGTAAACTTCTCCATTAAAGAGTTCCCGCGGGAATCAACCTTAATCCACGCGTGTCGAAGTCGCGGGCATCATCATCATCATCAGTTACCTATAAAATTTTCTAATTGTTTTTGATTATTTTCGGTAAAGCTAGAGGACTGTACAGCTATATAAAAGTGTAAGTTACATAAAAAGTTAATAAATAAAATGTTTTGCCTACTGACTGTAGATTTACCTCAATAGCGAAGGTTATTACGATAGTTTATCCTCGCGGATAGCTGCGGGTAAATGAGGTAAACCCGCTGCGGTTTCATTGTATTTAATACTGTTTTCAATGACCCTTTTAAAAGTAAAGTAGGTATAAACCACTGCTGTAACTTATGTTTTTATTGAGACGCGAAATATGATTTTTACTTTTAAGTGCTTACTTATCCGAACTGACGACCTCCGTGGCGCAGTGTGTAGCGCTGTTGCCTTAACGTGCGGAGGTCTCGGGTTCGATCCGCGGCAGGGTCAATTTAGGAACTTATAATTTCTGAATTTTCCCTGGTCTGGCCGCCAAGCGATTTAGCGTTCCGGTATGATGCAGTGTAGAAACCGAAGGGGTGTGGGTTTAATGTAACTGCCATGCCCCTAACAGGTTAGCCCGCTACCATCTTAGACTGCATGATCACTTACCATCAGGTGTGATCGCAGTCAAGGGCTAGCTTGTAGTGGATTAAAAAAAAACTAAGTTTTAAGCAATACATATCGGTACCTAAGTTATTAAGGGAAACCTGTAAACATAATAATCTAGTACTGCCCCTATCTGCAGGGAGTATTATGAAAAGGATAGCAATATAAACAGAGCTGTCATTTTAGTTTAGCTTAGAGATGGTGTGCAACAGGAAATGAAAAATGTAAAATGATTTCCTCCTTCTCTAAAGTAAAAATTATTGCTCAACTTTAAGTCCTGCGTAAATAATTTAAATGACAACAAGCCATACCAATATTATTAACTAGATGACACCCGCGACTTCGTCCGCATGGTTAATATTATTTTATTCCCATGAGATTTCCTTTTTAGTTTTCCGGGTCTGTATGCTACCCTTTCACGACTCATTTGTTCAACTAAGTAATCATTTGTCTATAAAGTTGGTACAGAGATCAGTTACATCCCGAGGAAGTACATATGTAGCTATTTTTTATCTCGGAATATAAAATAAATCCCACGCGATTTTTCAACAATTTTAAACGATACGAACGAATTTGCTTGCATCCTCCAGTATTTTATCAAAATGAAATCGGATCTACTACCTACAGAATAAAGTACCTATTCTCATCTATCTATTTATGTAAAAAACGGTACAGATTTCTTCTCTACTTGGGCGCAAATCATTAGAAAAGTATGAAGATGATTCATTTAGATTTACATACTCTATTTTTATACGACTGCCCAAAAAAGGAGTGTAATGTTTTCAAGGTTCATGTATGTGTGTGATTTGATTTATTCCAACTTAACTTCTAAATGCCTGAGCAGATTTGGATGTATGGGTATCGTTAGAATCCTTACACCATCTCGAGTGATACTGGCTATAATTTTTTTGAGAATAAAAATCTTTTTGGCTAAGCAGTCGTGTTTTTTAATAAGTATTTTTAATTAAAGAGTTACAAGTAGCTTGTTTACCAATTAGCAATTCTTAACTGTTAACCTTCATTTAAACAGTAGCTGCATTAAATGCATTATTGTTGGTTTGACATCAATAACATATAGATAGAAATCTCAGGAGAAACTGGTTCCGAACGAACTTTAAGCGAGCTGGATTCAAGGCTTTCAGATTGTACACGGATATAAAAGTCGTGAACTCGTGATCTATGTATACTAGGTATATATGTACATGCTCGTATTGTTTGTTCTGTAAATTCTTAAAAGAAATCAGGTATAGATCTGTAGACTTGGTATTTAGAAATTTTATATAACTGACCCGGCAGGGTCAGTTTGGAAATTTATAATTTCTGAATTTTCCCTGGTCTGGCCTGGTGGGAGGCTTCGGCCGTGGCTAGTTACCACCCTACCGGCAAAAGACGTGCCGCCAAGCGATTTAGCGTTCCGGTACGATGCCGTGTAGAAACCGAAGGGGTATGGGTTTAATATAACTGCCATGCCCCTAACAGGTTAGCCCGCTACCATCTTAGACTGCATCATCACTTACCATCAGGTGAGATCGCAGTCAAGGGCTAGCTTGTAGGGGATAAAAAAAAATGATGCCCGCGACTTCATCCGCGTGGATTAAGTATTTTTGATTCCCGCGGGAACTCCTTTTTTCCGGGATAAGAAGTATGTCCTTCCCTGACAGACACACTTTCGCATTTATAATAATAGTAAGTATGGATGTTACATCTTAAGAAGATTAATTAATTTTTTTTAAACCTTTGACCCTATGGTCGTCATGAAGTTTTGTCTCGTTTTAGCTTTTGTTTATATGTTTTGTGTACCTACTATGAAGAAATAAAAATATTTAATAGTCCATACGAAGATACCGCTAGTCATATTATCAGGAAACGGACGTCGTTAAGCGTAATGAGCGAGATATCACCGCGAAAAACTAGTTAAGGCGCTCGCTGGTAATAATTACAAGGTTTTCTTTTTCTACTATGAGTAGAGTTTAAAACACAACCTACATTTAAAACAAAAATGTACCTATACATAGGTATAAACTTGCGATTGTGCGATAAAAAAAATGGCAGTCATAGGGACGATAGAAGTGAAAACGAATATTTAATTTTTTTTTAAATATTAAAAAAAAACAATATATAAACCTTATAACTAAGGCATTTAAGTTTAATAATTACGAATGTAGTAGGTATATTTAAGACCTTTTGTCTTCGTAACAATGCGAGTATGTCGGCGCGGAGCATGTCGCATGTCGGTGACACGAATCCACAAGTTTACCCCCTACCAAAAAAGTGTTCAACGCGGCTAAAGGACTTTTCACTTCAAAAACACGATTCATATTGTGATTATTACTTGAAAAAGCTGAATAGCGGCTAAGCGGGGGCACAAATACAAAATTATAGCGGCATTCATGGACCGCAAATTTTGACATGAGCATCAACGGTACTTTACCACATTTAACGACAGTGATTGCTTTTTATTGCGCCAGTGACTTACTTGAAAATAAGTATGCCAAAAATTGAAATCAGATCCCGCAAAAATTGCCCAAAGACACGAGCTATAGGTCGTTGCTTAACGTTTCGAGTGGTTATTATTGCTACTTTGGGTTGTGCAATAAATTATGCTTGTTTTTGTATTTTAAATACATTTTTAGTATCTTTTAAGTTGATCACGCAATGCTGTGGTGTTTTCAAGTTTTAACGAACACTCCGAACTTCATTTGAACTTTTAGTAGGATACGTTTTACGAATCAACCTAAGAAATTATAGTTTGCATTATCTTCTCTCTCCGCTTGAGAACGCTTTTATAGGGTAAGTAAATAGATTTGGTAAGTTTTTTTAAATTTTTTAAGTATTATGATGTAATAATTTGTGTGCGCTAAAAGCTTTAGATAATTTTACCTATCTTTTACATAAAATTGACCGAATATTACCGCCATTTTACCAGATTGCGTTGTTACTTCAATGTCTACATAAGAGTAGATATGTATTAAGTAGGTACACATAAAGTAAAGAAGAAGTCGATTTCTGATATAGTATATCTATAAATAGATAAATGTGATGTGTCCATTTAAGAAGAGACTGGGGCTGATTCTAAACTAAACCACAGAGTACGTACTCGTGTGACTAAACTAAACTAAACTAAACTAAAATGAGAAATGACAGCAGTAATTTTAGTTTAGTTTAGAGATTGTGTTAAACAGATTTGGCCACTATATCCCTAAAAAATAATAGGTAAATTTTGATCATTACAGCGATATAAAATCCTCGCAAGTCTTTCATGACTAAGTGTATGATGCAACACAACTTGTTTTGGTGTTTTCGCGTCGGCTCTGGTGGTGCAAAGTCCGATTGTTGTAAAAGACAATGGTAAAAATCACTTGCGCGGCGGAATCTCAATGGAGTTTCGAAAGTGACCGTCATTTGTATGGAAATTGTCGTTTTACGTGTTGTCCTAGAGACCTTATTACATACGTTAACTTTGCACTTGTAGGAGGATAGTTCGCAGTTTCCTTAGAGTACGCAGTGTTTGTAAATATTGTTGCATTTCCCTATCATAGTATTTTGTACCTACTGCATTTGACTGCCTCGTTGGTCTAGCGGTTAGCATAGTTGACTGCGGATCACGAGGTCCTGGGTTCGATTCCCGGTCGGGCATAAAAATTGTTAGGTATTGGGTTAAGAATTATGTTAAAGTTAAGAAATTAAGAAATTCTCAGTGCCAGCCCGGAGTTGGAAGTTGGCGGTGTTTCACCCCCGTGCCTAGGAGAGCACGTTAAATAGCATAATAATAGTCGTTAAAGCCCACCAACTCGCATTGGAGCAGCGTGGTGAGTCTAAGCTCTAATTCCCTCTCTCCTATAAGAGTGGAGGCCTGTGCCCGGCAGTGAGACGTTGATAGGCTGTAGTGGTGGGTGGTGGTGGTGGCATTTGAACTCTACGTAGCCAAAACAACATAATTTCATCCACCAGGAAACAGTATTGGTCCAGGAGCTTCCATCGATATTGTCTTTATTTCTTTTACTCTTCTCTATTTCTATGGAACTACATTAATTATTTGTTTCTAAAACGAATAAAGATCTAATTAAAGAAAATTATCCTCTTTATTGTTTGTTTAGTCTTAATAGGAAAAATAGGAAAAACTTTCTTGCATCAAAAAAATTAGAGTCAAATCGCACATAGGCACATCAACCCTTGCTAAAGGAACACTTTAATTTTATTTGATTATTCATTCATTTTCATCTCATTTCCAAATTTGCTTAGTGGAGTCAAACATCTACATATTTAAAAAAAACTTTGAACTTGTGTCGCTTGTGGTCAATACTCAATAACAGCTGCGAATGTAGCTTGACCTGAATAAGAAGCAGGCGAGGCAAGAGTTAAATAGTTAATGGCCTAAAATTATAAGTTATTATATTGTTTACAAAGTTATTCTTTCGGATAACTTGAAACCGTCTAAAATTCCATGGTCGAACACGCATTAAATATTATATCATTTATGCGATTAATTATTCAGTTACGTTATAATATGGAGTGGTCATGAGCATACCAATTTTTTCACACTCCAGCAAATCGTTCAAAGGTCTTTGTATTATAATAATATTGTGAATATTCATATTAAAAGGAAAATCTATCTTGCGTGGCATTAATTGTATTTTAATTCTTTAATCATTTAGTTTCTAAATTATAACCTACTCTTGATACATAGATACAAGTTCAATGTGCGAGTATTATCTCAAGATTATTGCTAGGTCATTATGTGATTAATGGAAAGGGGTCACGACCCTCAGAATATAGAAATACGATACAGAAAGATTCATAGAAGACAGGGCTTCGCAAGGATTTCACGATATGGGATTTAAATTAACGGATTATTATCATAATGTATTGGTAATGCCCAACGCAGATTTAAAAAAATAATTCCTAGAACTTGACTACTGATATCTGAGAGTAAAAAAATATATTTACGTTATACAAAACTAAAGGCTAACCAATAAAAATACTAGGCAGACTAGCAATAGATATAAGAAATGTTATTGAATATTGTGATCAATCCTTTATCACAGAATAGAATAAAATGTCCAAGTCCACCACCACGTCTTCAACTGTTTCCACTGACTACTACGTTGACATCAGACATCGAGCATAATCTTAACATCAAGTTTATTAATTGATATTAGATTTAGAGGTAGGAATCTTGATTAGTTGCCTGATGGGTATATTAATGTTGTTTTCAAGTTTGACCGCTTGATTTACAGCATTAGGTATATATTAGCGTACATTTTGGTCAGCGGTACACCACCACTAATTCGGCAATTGACAACGGCAGCCGGTTTCATGGTTACATCACAGTGAAATTTGAAAGTTATAATTAACTTTCTATACCTTGAGATTTGTGTCAAAGGTGTAATGTGTTACTTAATGAGAAGCTGTAATTGGACGCAATTGGAACCGGTATATACGGATTTGTTTTTGATTTAAGATGTAAGATTTTACACGGTTATCTGGTTCAACCTAATTCCAATGTGACAGCTGATTACCTTAAGTCTAAAAGTGGTGACAGTCTAGTGGTTAAGTTGTACCGGTTTCCTACTAGGATGTCTGGGGGTTCGATCCCCGGGCACGCACCTCTAACTTTTCGGAGTTGTGTGGATTTTAAGAAAATTAATATCACAGTGAACGAAAACATCAGGTGGAAACTTTTTTTTTTAATTCCACTGCAAGTTAGCCCTTGACTGCGATCTCACCTCACCTCACCTCCTCGGCTAACCTGTCAGGGCAGTTATGGCAGTTATATTAAACCTATACCCCTAGTCGGTTTCTACACGGCATCGTACCGGAACGCTAAATCGCTTAGCGGTACGTCTGCGGTAGGGTGGTAACTAGCCACCGAAGCCTCTCACCAGAAAAGTCAATCAGTCCACAATTGGTGAGTGTGGTGGACTATGTCCTATCCTTTCTCATTCTGAGATGAAACTCGTGCTCAGTGATGAGCCGGAGAATCCTCAGAATGAGTTGAATGTAACCTAAACTCTAATAGTTCGAATGTAGTCATCTAATTTGTATCTGATACCGATTTGAATATATTGTCTGTCTTAACTAATAGTTCGAACATAGTCATCTGCTTTGTATCTGATACCGATTTGGTCTGAATATATTGTCTGTCTTTTGTCAGTGTAAAACGGATTTTTTTTAATGCTTTATGCACTTTGGGTTTAGGTGGACCAATTTTGATAGTTAAATTTACTTATGATATTCTCATGCTTGCGATAGTTTCGTCACAATCGCTAAATGCTTTGTGTTATACATTTTGTAATAAGACAAGATTATTGAAAGTATTTTAGGTTAAAACACTTGAGCACTTGCACAGGCAATAACGTAATGATTTCCGCCTACTTATAAAGTGATTGTGATTACATAATAATTATGTATGTAATCAACGGAAACATCAACACTCTTCGATGGTACAGAAGTAACATCACTGTATTAAATGTCGATTTTCTTGACTCAAATCGAATAATAACAAAAATTGCGATGTTCAATCAGAAGTTAGTGATAATAAGCGGGACTAGCGGTTCGCCTCAGACATAATTCCTAGAAACGTTGTAGTGAGAAAGGTAATAGCATCGGGTAAATTAAGACAACCAATATCAATTTCTTATTAAGTTGCCGACATGAGGTATGGTGCTTAAACTATACAATCTATATGTAAAACGAAATACCACTCATTCACTCACTCACTGACTCGATGACTGACTAATCACGATATCTCAGGAACTATAAAGCATATGCAGACTTGAAATTAGTACAAGCTATATAAAGCCTCTACAGATGGGTTTTTGCAGCGGGAAAATTTCCTAATCTCATAGGAAATCAGAAATTCAGAAGTCGTGGGCGATCTCTAGTTTACTAATATGCGTTGCCGTTACTGTACCGTTATTACTCAATCGGACTTAGGTAATTCCAGTAGGTGTTAAACATTAAAAAATTGTAGGTTATAAAACGTTTACGGCACAAAGTAAGTTTGTTTGTTTTGTAATATACCTACTCTCCCTGACTTCTTTATTCTTATTTATTTCATTCTTACCAACATTGTAAAATATTTAAGGAGATAAAAGAAAAGAAAGTGGATTTATATAGAGAGAACGTTTACAGAGATTAACTCTGTTAAGCTTGAGGGAAACTTGAGTAAATCCGTCTTTGAGGTCAGCTGACTGTAGTGATACTATAAATTGAATTTAAATGTCACACAGTTGCAAGTCACAAATTGAAGCATAATATTTAGTCCAATGCCCGTCTTTACCATTTGAAATCGTTTTCCAAATCGGCGACTAATGACTTGTAAATTCAAGTACTTAACTCTAATTCGAGTCTTAAATATTTATAATAGAGTCTATTTTAGACTTTTTGTAAATATTAGCGCAGCTGAAGCCTTGCTGGGAAGCCTAGTCGGCTTGTTGACATTTTGTATGCAATATGATTACGTGCCATTTTCGTTCTCAGTCATAGATTTAAAGCTTTGCTTGTCAGTTGTGACCTACCTGGCCTCGTAAAAACTTTTCTACTTATAATAATCAGTTAGCCTTTAGGAATCAATGTTTAAGGTTATAAGGTGATTCCTTCTTCAAAATTGAATACCTCTCTCTTTTATAATAAATTTGAATTATTCGACTAAAGATCTAATTATTAACCACCGAGTTTCTTGCTGGTTCTTCTCGGTAGGAACGGTATTCCGAACCAGTGGTAGATATACTTGAATAAAAAATATTTCATTTGATTTGATTATAATATCTTGTTATTCAAAGATTCCATTTTAAATTTATTCAGCCTGACTTTAAATAATGAATTTGTTATCTGGAGTTATTATTCCGTTGTGTTATTTTTGAATCAAGCGCTATGTAATTATAAACCTTTTTGTATTACTACACTCACATTATATTTACATAATATGAATGAGGTACATAATTTTATAACACTATATATACATATATATATGCTTCATTGAAAAGACTATGAGGTTTCACTTCACCTACAAACAAATACGTAGAAGTGAAAAACTAATATACGTTAACCACACACCAGTACCGGGTAACGATCACATAAAGATGAAAACACAATACATTCCCAACTTTATTGTCAAGGCAGTAAGGGACACACAAACAAGTATGTCTAGTGTACGTTTATAGACAAAACAAGGTGTATGTGAAACGACGTCGCGTGCAACGCAGATTTCTTTTAACATTCAAGGAGAGAACGCTTCTGATGTTGTAAAACTATTCATAAATATCTCTTTTGGATGCGGCCTTGTCAATATACACTTGACCGCTTCGTTTTCGTGTATGCGATTGGCATACAATTTCGTAACTTTTCACTCAAGTCGTAACTTGTTTTTTTTTTTTGGAATCTCTTGCGTGCAATTTCGGAAACTTTTAACTTTTCTATTTGAGATATCGCTCCCAGTAAGCTGCCTTTCCGTCAGTCAATTAAACTTTCTTTTTTATTAAGAAAAGGACGTGGGGTTTAAATTTTTTATAATTTTTTCTAAATTAGTCCATATTTGTCTGAGAATACCAAATTATCAAGTTGATAATGCAGTTCACCAATAAAATCTGAAAAATCTGCGTTCATTTTGAATCGTAATTATGTATTTCAATACCATTATTACAAACAAAAGTGAACTAACACATAATACAATATAATATTTTATTGGTATAATATTAAATAATCACAATACATCTAAAAATCTTAAAAATAAATAAATAAATAATAATATAATAACTAAAATATATTGTTAAAAGGAGTCCCTTTAGCAAGGTTCCGAAGATACTGGCAGCGTTCCCCCTTTGAATAGCTAGACTAATTCTTTGTCCGAGGTAGCTGCCAGCTCTTCGGTCTCCTGTGATGTCGACTAACTTTTTTGCTATTTCCTTAAAAAGCCCTATAGCGCTAGGACCCCACACATAATTAATGCAAAAAATAATAAGCAAACAAATAATGACAAGTGGACAACCCTGGTTTTTGAATTGTTAAGGTACTCTGAGAGCATCGAATAACCTTGTTTAAAATAACAATGTTAATAAGTGGCATTGACGTATTGACAGTACTATTATATTATTCTGTGGTATTGATTAGATGTGAATAAATAAAAATAAATATATCAGCGAATTGTAGGTCCAAGTTGTTGCAGAAGCTGCAGATAACCAAATCAGTTTAAACCTACAGCATCTGTTTTATCATTATAAACTGTCTTTATCTCGCTATTATGTCCAATTAGCTCACAATATCGTATGAGAACTGGAGACATTACCGCTATTACGTTGCGCAAGCCGTTAGCGTCCATGACACGATTGTTGGTTAATAAGGCTTTAGAGGTTTTTAATTTAATATTGTGTTAATACTGCGTGTCAACCGCTGGTCGTACTTATTCTGTGAGCGGTTGCTAAGTTTTTTTTTTATCCACTACAAGCTAGCTCTCACCTGATGGTAAGTGATGATGCAGTCTAAGATGGTAGCGGGCCAACCTGTTGCTGGCATGGCAGTTATATTAAACCCATACCCCTCGGTTTCTACACGGCATCGTACTGTAACGCTTAATCGCTTGGCGGCACGTCTTTGCCGGTAGGGTGGTAACTAGCCACGGCCGAAGCCTCCCACCAGGCCAGACCAGGGAAAATTCAGAAATATTAATTTCCCAAATTGACCCTGCCGGGGATCGAATCCAGGACCTCTGCACGTTAAGGCAACAGCGCACACACTGCGCCACGGAGGTCGTTAAGTCGTCAAGTTGGTTCTTAATCGTCAAAATATATTCGTCCGCGTGGTTTTAGTTTTTCCCGCGGGAACTCTTTAATTTTTTGGGCTAAAGAGTAAGTCCTTCCCCGGGATATAACCCATCCCTGTACCAAATTTCATCAAAATCAGTTAAACAGATGAGCTATGAAACCGTAGCAGACAGACAGACAGACACACTTTCGCATTTATAACATTAAAGTCTGGGTAAGGTCCTAAGCCCTAAGGTTTTGCCGATTTTTATCGTCACCCAAACATGAATTCTTACTAGAGTACCATCTCGGAGGTGACCTATGACGTCAAATAAAGTTGGTCTGCTCCCCAAAGTTTCACACCAGAAGCTCACAGACACTCAGAGACGTTTCCTCCCACAGAACACATAACAAGAGGTTATGTGTTCTGTGTTTCCTCCCATTTCATTGGGCCGTAGTACTCAACCTCAGGCAAAATATGGCAATGCTTTGCGTTTGCGTAATGTTTTTTTAATACACGTCGCCCGTTTAGGCAAAATACTATCCCAAGCACAATTTAGCTGTTTTCTATTTGTGATGTTCGTATAATAGTAAAGTTATAATCTATCATTAGGCGACTCATCACATATAATTAGAGCTTATGTAACTAGTTCTGTAACCGGTCTCTCACCGCAAATTGTGGTAAATATTCCTAATGACTGGTCAGACGTTTCCAAACACGGTACATTGTAATTTATTTTTCAATGTTTACGCGTTGTTATGAACTATTATTTTTTAGAAACTTGCTGCTACTCGAGGCTTGACATAAAATCCCAAAATCTTTTCTGACCGATTGCGTTACATAGTTACTCACTACAGCTAACCAGAGTTCGTAAGTTATCATACTTTAATATGATAAATGCGAAAATGTGTTTGTTTGTCCTTCAATTGCACCGCATTAGAGCAGCGAATCAGCGTGATTTTTTGCATAGGTATAGTTAAGGGCCTGAAGAGTGACACAGGACACTTTTTTTCCCAGAAAAATAAAATTAAAGCTTTCGTTACATTTTACAAATTAAACGTTCATAGATAAGATTAAATTACTTTAGGCGTATGAAAATAAAGAGTAACTAGGTAAATTATATAGGATAGGTAATATTAGAAATTTAGAACCCTGATAAGATAAGCGAGATTATCTTAACACAGGACTTCAAGCCGGGGCCTGATCTGCAGCCAAACAAGCGAGAATGTTTAGCAAACAACTTGAAGTTAATCACTTCAGTCTTATTGAATTGAGCATTTGTGTGAAATCTGACTTTACTGTAATTGTATTATAAGTTTTCTTTACTGTTAACACGTTTAGCCATCTCTCGCTGTGATCAAGATCGAATATAAACATGTAGTCGATAGTCGAGGCCACGGAGCGAATAAAAGAGAAAATGCTGCAAAAACTATCGAGGTCTTCGCTCCGCTACTCTGATGTGACTGATTGTGCCCATTGTATTTATTATCAATTTACTATATCTTAGCTAAGTAATCACTCAAAGTAAATAAATTGTACAGTTCATTATAAGAAATGTCTTATTGAAATCTTTTTTTCTTTGTTGCAGGTGGGTAATACTTATCATCGATCGGTTGTCCTCTGGGATGAAATGAACACGTCGTCCCGTAACAAATACGAATAGGCATCTACTTAAATACGTTCAAGAAATTGACATATTTTATAGTAAGTACTTAGTTGGTAGATTTATGATTCTGATAGCTGAGGCGTCAGTTTATTGGGGAGATATTAAGTATTAATAGGCACTCACACAAATTACTCAGAATATGTTGAAATATCATTTGAGTCGCCGGGTTCCACAATATACTTGTTGACTGTTGTCTATCTTGAGATACCAGTCTCCCCAGAAATTTCTATTTCTCGTCACTGAGCCCTTATATCATTTAGTCCGTAGTTAAAAAAAAATACTACAGTTTTACACCACTTCATTGAAACCCAGTCATGCTTACTTGTTTATATTGTCTCAATGGATTTCTTTTTAGTTTAGAAATTAAACATTAATACAATCAACGCTATTTAATACCAAAAAGTTCTTAACTGTACCAAGAAATTAGTTTAGACAGCCGTTTTAACGATTCAATGGAGCACAGCGTTTGTAACAAATGAATTTTAATCTTATGTTATTAGCAATACGGGTGGTATGAATTGGGATCGTAACGAAATGCCTTCAAAATGCATTGCTTTTAGAAATGGCGGCCATAGTGGAAAATCGTAGATTTCGTGCCGGGTCAATGACCGCTGTGACGGATCGGTGATCATTTTCTATTGATGCGAACAATGACCATACTGGTAGTTGGAGATGACACCGTTATGTGTTAAAAACTTTGTTCACGAGTAGGTAGTTTTATATTCAAAACCACCTAAAGAACCAACCATCAATATTATAGCTATTCCAAATTATTTCACTTATGTGATTCTTCTTTCAAGAATCTTTTTAATATAGCTGTTAATCGGTGGATTAATATTAACATTGTATACCTGTCAGTTGTTTTGAGTCCGGAAGAGGTGCTAGAAGCACCTTGTAAGAATTCATCTTGAACCTTACAGTTACCGTTGTACCAAATAAAGAGTATCTACTTCATCTCTACAACAGCATAAAAGTGACGCAATTTCTTTGTTTTAAAGTCAAGGACCTTTGTATTTTAATCGACCATTTCCAGTTTCTCGAAACGTGTAAAGAATTGTTATTAATATAGGGTTGTTACTTGATGATATAAAAAAAATATTAGATGAAGAAATTTTTAAGTTCATATCCTGCTTTAGAAGCAAAAAAGGAAAGTTTACACTTTATTGTTCTTCGTGACATTCGTCGAACGGTCGTGAGTCGTGACGTTTTTGGGTGAATGTGATATGCCATACTGAATCGCCCACACAAATATGATTTGCTCAGTCCAGCGTATGACCGAGGAATGTCAGTTCCCTTCCAGTTTTCCCTGTACAAAATGGAGTAATTATTATTATGCGTCAATGAAATAACTCTGAAAGATACTGAGTTTTCAGTATAACCGCACTTAGAATTGCCTTATTGCCAACCCTGCTATTATGATATTATCTATCTGTACTTGGATTACAAAATTTTGTAATTCATATAGTCACGCACGTAGTGGTTATCTGCATATAAAATAGTTCTGGGTGTCTGACTCCGTTAATTTTACAGTTTTTGATACAGCCAAAAATAATATCTTAACCAGGGATTGTATGTTGTGTGCTGTGATACCGTTGTACCGAAACTGTCGAAAAAAAACCCAACAAACTGTATCCGAATATATTAAATATGAATAATTTTGGACAGTCACTTTATGAGCTTTATGAGATTTTCGTCATCCGATTTCATTTTATTCTGATAGATTTTGTTTAATGTAGTTATAATTATATTCAAAATATAAGTATCCATGATTAAAATTATTTGAAGTCTTATCTGCTAAACGAAATAATAAAACAAGCAAAACTGTATCCGAAAGCCATACTTACACCCAAATAATTTTAGAAGGTACATTTTGGGAAATTCGTCATCCGCTTGTTTGTATTAAAACATTATTGAATGATAGATTTATCTCCTAGTTATCACTCTTTTCAATATACATATAAATATTATAGGTAATCCATGATTGAAACTATCTGAAGTTTAATTCTGTACCTTGACAGTAACCTTAACTATAATATATTTTATCTACTCCAGCATCGAAAAGTTCCAATTTCGAATTTGACAACTATATCGAATTGAACCCTCTTTCGTGTTTGCTTCTCATAACGATACAGTTCGTTGTATGGGAGCTGTATCGTTATGAGTCGTAGCTGTATCGATATGGTTATCTTCATAAATAGGATACCTATAGCTTAGCGGCTCTGGGTTCTGGCACTTTCCCAACCACAGAGTTCTTAGTATGTAGAGGACCCATACCTACATCATGGCGGATGGTGGCACCCGTCATTGAATATGCAATTGAAAATGTACATATTCAACCTAAGCCATAATAAAAAAAAATTGATTGATTTGACTTTTTTATTAATTTACAAAGTAAAAAATTATAAAGACGTCCTTGTCGTAGATAAAATCTTGTATGCAACTGTACGTAATTAGTCATTTTAATTCTCGTACTATCCTATTTTGATACTCGGCAAGCCTCGTATCAAAAAACAGCACTCGAATTAAAATGACCCTCATTACGATACAGTTGCATAAATAGCTATTATTTTACTTTTGACATCTCGATTCAATGTTGTTTTAATGTGTTACTGATTCGATTTTTGATAACTATATGAAGAATCGATATGAAGAAGTTTGAATCGATTTGACACATTGATAATTTTTTTATTGTTTTATAAACATACCCAAGCGTTTAAATGACTGAATATATTAATGTATATAGTATCCACTACGGCCTTTTAACGTCCCACGGCTGGGCACAGGCCTCCACTCTCATAGGAGAGAGTGAATTAGAGTTTAGACCCACCACGCTGCTCCAATGCGGGTTGGCGGGCTTTAACGACTATTATCATGTTAGTGATAATAACCGGGACCGACTGCTTAACGTGCTCTCCGAGGCACGGGGGTGGAACACCGCCAACCTCCAACTCCGGGCTGGCACTGAGAATTTCTTAATTGAAAAACCCAACACCTAACAATTTTTATGTCCGGCCGGGAATCGAACCCAGGACCTCGTGATCGGCAGTCGACTATGCTAACCGCTAGACCAACGAGGCAGTATATTGTATGTATTAAAATAAATATTATAATATATAACAGTAGGCACATGAATCCGTCAGGTCATAGAAACCATCCATCGCCAAAGATGTATGGTGCTTAAAGGACTATCAAGATAGCTATCATTTTTTTGTCGATGGGTGCCTGTCAATAATTATGACACTTCATAGGCGTACTTATGCCAAAAGTAAAATAAATGGTTGGACAATTATACTTGTATTTTTCTCATCTCTGCTTTAATGTAGAGTCATTCGGGGTAAAAGTCCGCAGTGGGCAAAAGTTCGCAATGCCGATTTTTCAGTGAAGGGTATGCGGGCGGGGGAGCTTGGTCGACGGGAGAACGCGCGCTTGGGCCACCATTATGTGTCACCACTTGGAGAGCAGTGCGTGCGGTATGCCGCGCATTATGACTCAATAAGTTAAATTAAGGTAAAAATTCGTATTTTTGTGTTCTACGGAAAAGTTGGTGACACTCAATCTTATGTGGTTATCAAGCTAAGCTTTTTTTCTTGTTTTTGTATAATTATTAAACAATTTATTTCAAACTTACATACTAACCTAGCATTATTGAAATTTTTACTATTGCTCTTTGTTTTCGTTACCAGCCAAATGGGGTAAAAGTACGGGGGTAATAGTACGCGTACTATTACCCCCGTACTTTTACCCCATCTACAAAACTTTAACCAAATAGGTAGTTCTACAATTAATAATGTATACCCACTTATACTGTATGATATAAATGTAAGTACTTATATATTTTTTGTTTCAGATTGCGAAATAATGCCTCGAAATTATGTAAAAAAGACACCAGGAATATCTCTAGTTTCTGAAGAAAAAAAAGTTTTATTTTTATTTTTTATCCACTACAAGCTAGCCCTTGACTGCAATCTCACCTGATGGTAAGTGATGATGCAGTCTAAGATGGTAGCGGGCTAACCTGTTAGAGGCATGGCGGTTATATTAAACCCTTAGGTACCCCTTTGGTTTCTACACGGCATCGTACCGGAACGCTAAATTGGCGGCACGTCTTTGCCGGTAGGGTGGTAACTAGCCACGGCCGAAGCCTAAACATAAATAACATGCCTTTGATCTCCTTAAAACTTAAGTGAATTGCAATATCTATTATTATGACTTTTGACTTTACCAATGGCAAAGTGCTAGATATCTTAGTTTATGTTCTTTTAGAAGTATTATAAGTTTATTTCGTTGATTATATCTGAATTATTTTAATTGTGTACTGATTTTTCTACATAAATCTTTTTTTTTAATACCATATTTTTATTATTACCTAACTAAAGGTACGAATCCTGAATATTGTACTTTTATCCTACACGCGAACTATTACCCTTACGATTGCGTACTTTTACCCCTACGCCGGGGTAAAATTACGCAGTCTGATCATTTCATCTGTTTGCTTTATAATCAAAGAATCTTGATAGTTATCTCAATGAACTTTATATCAATTAGAAGCCTGATAAACGTGCTACAAATGTACTATAAATTTGTGTCTGCCATCTTAATAGTTTCGGCTAAATAAAGCCTTAAAGAGAAAAGTGCGTGCTTTTACCCCTAATGACTCTAATATCTGTGTTATAACTTATAACAATTATTGAATGGGTAGGTACATCGTCTGCAAAAGGTTCATTGCCATGAATATAAATAATTATGGAGCAGAGTGAAATATACTGTTTGGTCATAAAGAACTGAGATTAACATACACATACATAAATGTTTAATACTGCTTGGTTTTACCTCTTAGTCGGTGAATCATACTTTTTCTATCATTTTGAAGATCATTTTGATATTTTAACAACGGCTACGGTGTTAATCTTAAAATTGTAATTATTGTGATGTATGTGTAATACGATTTCGTTCTTTTGGACCAGCAGCTTATTATATTAGCTAATTGTAACTTTTTTCTTATAATTGGTTCGGTTTATTGTTTCTATTATACTGTTGAGTATGAAACCCCTTTCAAGATACCGTCTCTCAAAAGAATTTGGTTTCCATATTTAGTCTAAAGTCTCGTACCGCTTGTGTCCTCGCAGAAATAAAATATTAAAATTTAAAATAAATAAAATTCGCATCATGAAAATTGGATGCAATTAAAAAATAATTATATTCAGTTCTCATGGACGATAACATGTATAATTAAATGACGTAGTTCAGATGTTTTTTTCTGTTAAAAATTGCTAAAGATATCAAATTGACCACACAAAAAAAACAAAGGCCAAATGCCAGATTCAGTTTCATTGCGACCGCAAGTCAAGGTTAGATTGAGTTGTGCCCAGAGATCTTTCTGATAATGCACCAGTCCTGTTTTTACATCCGGCTGTGGTGTCAAGTTATCAATGTCATAAATTTCTAACTTCAAGTTGTAATAATCACATAATATCACGTATCGAAATATAATAAAATTGTTGGAATTGGCTGTATCTGTACTAATACATATATACATAGACTTTATACTAATACTAGCGGTCGCCCGCGACTTCGTCCGCCTAAAATTTCTGATTTCAAATTTTTCCGCTACAAAAAGTCTATCTAAAGAGGCTTTAAATAGCTTATGTAGGTTTTTATTATTTAAAACTTATAACCGTAATGCTGAATTTTTGACCGAGCGAAGCGAAGGTCTCTGAGTCTACTTGGGTGAATTGGCACTTGTCCGTCCGTCCGTCCGTCCATCCGTCTGTCAGAGCATTATAACTTCTGAATTACTGAACGCTTGAGCTTGAACTTGAGCTTTAAATATAATATGTAAACCAAAGGCCTCCCGCCGAATATGGCTTAAAAAATAATAAAAATCTTTATTTCAGGGGGGCTCTCATAGAAGCGAATGCGAAGTAAAATATTTTTTATAAAGTTACATAGGGTTGCGGTATATCATTTTAAAGATAATTAGGAATAGAGTCCAAAAATATTTTTTTTAAAATTTTTCCCCCAAAATTGACGAAATGGGGGGCTTTCAAAGTGGTGATTTTCTAACGTCCAAAGATGACCTCAGAACTCTAAATTTTCTGAAAGGATGAGCCTGAAACTTGATCAATTATTTCAATTATATCCTGTACTTGAACAACAAATACTAAAATTAGATAAATATTGTAAGGAAACGGAATTATTTAATTTTTAATGAGCTTCAGTATTTTTAACAGAACTTCACATTTATGTCAATAGATGGCGCCGCGAGGTCTTAGTTCGGGGCGAACCACTAGTTATGTCTCTTTCTACAAAAACATACAAATTTTCAACCCCCATTTCATCCATTTTCATCGTTTTCGTAAAATGGCTTATAGAGGTTATTATTATATTATTTAAAACTAATAACCTAAATCCCGATTTTCTAGTTTGTAACTTCAAAAACTTAGAACCATCATGCAAACTTCCAACCCCCATTTAACCCTCTTTGGGGTATATATTCGGAAAAAAAATTATACACGTTTTTATTATTTTAAACTTATAACTTAAATGCTAATTTTCATGTGTCTAACTTCAAAAACAGGACTTTCATACAAACTTCCAACCCCCATTTCAACCCCTTAGGGGTGAATTTTCCCAAAACCGTTTCTTAACTGACGTTTACACCATAGAAGGAACCTACCTTCCAAATTTCAAGTCTGTATGTTTTATAGTTCCTGAGATATCGTGATGATCAGTGAGTCAGTGACCTTTCGCTTTTATATATTGTAACTATACGTATCTTACTATTCAGGGGAAAATAATTTATTATTAAAAAAAAAAAAAAAAAGAAAAAGAAAAAAAAAAAAGAAGAAGAAAAAAAAAAAAAAAAAAAATTAAAATATATTATAATGATAAAATAATAGTAAAATAATATTAAAACAATAATAGAATAATAGTACATACTATATGTACATAGTAGTATATATGATCTAATCGAAGGTGCATGGAAACTTACTAATGAGCTTCCCGGCGTCCGGTCCACTCGGCAGAACGAGGATTGCGACGTGTATGTGTGCTGAGCATTATTGAGGCATTGAGACCGATTCATGTTGAGTGTGGGTATGCTCGCTCGTTGTGCCAATATTGTATTGCATACATACTAGTTGTTGGATGCAATCTGGTAAGGGAGCCTTAGTACTTGTACTTCGTGAACCTGGCTGGATGGCGTCCTACGATATTCAATCTACCTATGGTGGATTAATAACATATATAAATATAACATATTACATATATACCCATAACATACAATTATCATTGCAGGTTGAGTTGGGCCTGTAGAATATATCACTCGCTCCGGCGATGCATCGGCACGGCTGGTTCTGTCTTGATGTTTACCTCGGTAGGACGTCAAGATGGGATAGGTTGTTGTTGAACCAGAGAGCTTGCTTTCTGTGCGTAGTACACTTCGTGTGCATTTCTATGTTCTACAGTACGTCTGATTTTACCATGCGATTTTATTGTAACAACATACCTATTATATGCAATTACGATGTTCGCTATGGTCGAACGATAACTAATTATTATACAAAATTACTACGATGTTCGCTATGATCGAACAATAACTAATCATGGTTGGAAGGACTATGTTTACTATTACCAATATCAAACTTACTTCCAAACAATGTTCTACTACCCATGATGGTTGCGCGCTATATTTGATTAATATACTATTACTGAAGGTTGCATCACGCCTGTGGACTCTGTTTCGTTGCGGCGAACATCCCTGCAGTGCGCCTGGTGTATCCTTGAAACCTATTACAGGTATATGTGGGATTACACCACTTTAAAAATGTAATTATCCAGCTTTATGCTGACATAAGTGGAACGCACCACTCTAAAGTACGCTCGTGTACGTTGCGCCATTTCGCGGTTGATGCCTAGTGGTTGGGGGGGGAGGCTTGTTGGCTTTTGGTATTTTATGAGGCTTATTGGCCCATGTTCTCATGTATCGATATGTCTTTTGAAATACCAAGAGTGGGAAGAAGACTACCGTTGATGGCGGGGCGGAGCCAGTCAACCATCATATATTTTGTTAGTCAAAGTATATGATGCCAATCAAAGCACCTTCCTTTATAAAAGGAAGATGCTTGCCACTAGGGATAATTAGCTTCACCACTGTGAGACCTTATGGAGTCTTATGGAACAACTTAAATGTATGTTACATAAGATAGAAATCGAAACTCTGAGTGACTATCCATATATAAGGTCAACTCTCTTGATTTTAAATATATTTCGCATAGAAATATAATATGATTGATCCTATACATAAGACTGACTTATTGTGTATGTTAAGAGGCAAACATAAATCTGGCTTGCTGTGTATGTTAATAGGCAAAACATTAGAACGAACAAAGCGCAGTATACTTGAACAGGATCGCATAGCAAAAATACACCTCTAAAAGTATGTCATGGTTGTATACTATTTAGATACTCGAACACGTTAAATATAAAACTCTCATATAAAACGTGTGTCATAGTTGTATACTAGTTCTATACTCGATCACGTAACAAAGCACTTGCCTTCACTTTGTTGATTTATACTTGATCATTTTTTACAACTTTTCTATAACTCGAACGCGTAATTTAAGCCAGTCTTATGTAAACTGAAATTCATTGAAATCAGTTCTTAAACTAGTCGTTGGGTTGATTGAATTCGAAGCTTCTGAAACTCTAAAAGAACTTGGGTTATTATGTTCGCAACGATGATGAGGGTTTACTGCTAGATGATTCATGAGCCATTACAAAGAAACATTGAATTTTATTCGTAGAGAAAGGTGTAGATTCTTAGGGACCCCGTCAAGTTAGTTACAATATGGTGCCGTGACCAGGATACTTGGTTCAAGGCAAGTTATCTCATGGGTCCCGGTTAAAGTAAAATAGGTAGTCTAAAGTAGGCGAAAGCCTACAATATGTTGACCGTGAAATGGAAAGAGTCAGAGGAAGCTTTCGAGTTCAAAAAGACCTAACGACTGGTTGACAGGAGATTGTATAGAAGGTGATATGAAGCAACACGAGATAAAGGACGTGCAAATGTCTTATGGACAGGGGGTTGTGGTGTCTATGTGTGAGATATAACAAGTACAAGTTTTAAAATTGAGAGTGTGTCTGTTAAGCGTTGACGAATAATTAGAGTGAATGAAGTGTAATATAGGAAAATGTAAGTTTTGTGGATGAGTAAAGCTTTGAAGTGGGATAAAATGGACTGAAGAGTTATAGTACAAGAATTTTGTAGTAATTAGTTGTCTAAATAAATTTGGAACTTATTTACGATGATCAAAGGTAGTTATAAAAACAGATCATAAAGTTTTATTATATGTAAAAACATGGAAATTGTTTAATAGTAAAGTCACACGTTGGCTGTATTATTTAAAACAAATTAATTTTGAAATAGAACATTATCAGGCAAGGATAATTTGTTTGCTGATATCTTATCCAGGTATCCAGCCGATAGATATAAAATGCAAGAAGAAAATTCTATTATGCCCGGAATTTACTATTTAAGTAAATAACATGCTTAATTCAAAGCCTAAGACTTTACCTCAATTGCAAAAAGAGATATAGAAATACAAAAGTATTAGTGGATATAATGCTCATTATAAAAATATAATTAATATAAATAATGGCATAATGTATTTTAGAACTAACCAAGGAGATAGAGTTATTTGTCAAATTATTTACAAGGAGTTGTTAGAAAGAAAGAAAGAGCGGTTATTTGTAACTACAATACAATAATTATAGTAGAAAGGAATGTGACAGAAATACGAGTTATATAATCCAAAAATGGACTTCACTCAGCATTTTACTGTGACTATGGTGAGAGTACAAGTACAGCGGTGGTCTTCCGGGGATCCACAAGTTTCAGATGATTTATAGTAGAAATAAAATTACTTACGAAAAAGTAGTTAGGAAATTCAAAATGGGTTAGTTTAGCGTATCGAGATTAAACAAGCTTTTGAACGAATTCATATAGCAATGGGTCATAGCATCATCAGTGGCCGATTCCATACTGTATACATTGTGAGTAGACGGGTAAGGAGAATGCTGCACAGAATCACAGAAATATAAATTTGAGATACAATCACTTTAATTTTATGGTTTAGTTCTAACTAGCATTCCACAAACACGTAACTTAAATCGCGCGATGTAAATTGATTTCTTCGCGATTCACCACGCGCGAGTCGCTAGCGCTCGGAATTCTTCCGGAGTGACAAAAAGCGTTAGTTGTCAAATCCCACAGAATAAAGACGAATGTCGGATGCGCTCCGTGTCGTTCTAAAAATACCGACGCACCATCATATATAAAAGCCTAGTTTTTGAAAGTTTGTCGCCACTAACCGTTGCAACGTGCATCACCATGAACAAACAACCTGCTCCTGGATTGGATGCGCTTGGGAATCGTGGCACGTGACATTACTGTCGCCACTTTTTCCCTCCATCACCCATTTAAGGCAGATGAATCTACTAAGGAAGAGACATGAATATTGAAAAGGTACTTAGTGCAACTATCATCAAAAACATTGCATTTAGAGGTTATGTTTTGAAATCGGTTATAATCTTCTGATAACAAAAGTATTTGGGGAAATATACTGTTTTAGTTATCAATGTATAACATGATAAGCTCTAATTACGATGTATTTTAAATTCATGCTTTTAATTTAATTAATGTTAGGAAAATACATAACGAGTACACACCTACAACCAACGCTGCTCGCGAAAGAACAAATTTCAAAATGGCAGACGCAGGATAAAATGATTAATGAATAATGAATGCTAACTTCAATTGTCAAATCTGTCATTTTTGTTTACGTCGACTATGGACCGTATCATACTCGCTTCTCATCTTCATACTATATGATATATCCTTTATTATTTACTAGCTGACCCGGCGAACTTCGTACCGCCTTGGTATGAGGACTTTATGAATCTTTAATAATAGATGATGTCGGTGAAATTGTTATGGCTGACTTATAAAGAAAATTATTAGTAATATTATTCGGGTGTATATATATACTGATAGTACAAAAGTCTTTTAGTAAATTTATAAAATTATATGTATTATGAAAAGCCACGGGTCAGTCTTGTTTAACAAAACTGAAGCTTTTTAGTAAAATAAAAGTTGTTGTGACTTATAATGGTTCTCAATTCATAAGTAGGGCATTTAAGGAACGTTTAGTCTCTTGGAATTAAGACGATACACACTACATTGAGGAAACCAGGGTTTAACGCCAGTGAACGAGATAATAAAGAGTTAGGAAGATAGATTGTTTAGAACTTATTGCCATAAAAATCATAAAATTTGAGTAGGGAAAAGAATTATATAATAATACGTTACATGATAGGATAGTTTATACACCAAATGAAGTTCTAAACCGGAAAAGTAAAAGATTAAAAATTGATAAGTGTTTGAAATAGACACAAAATAACATGAGTGTAGGTGATATACGTAGACAAGTTAGGTTAAATTTAAAAGAAGCAAGTCATTAAAGAAACGAGAAATATGATAAACATCGTAAATTATTAAATTCCAAGTAGGAGATTTAGTGAAAATTGGAAAAATATAAATAATTCTAAGGAGCAAAAGTGAACATGTTAGCAAGGTAAATATATGTGTATTGAAAGAATTGTAGTTGAAAGAGAAATAAGAGTAAGCAAAAGTTGGAGTGTTGTGAAGTAGAACAAAAGCGAGGGTGTAAGCATATGCTCAGGTTGCTTAATGTAAAAGTGAGCAAGTTCTAGACTTATTAAGAGGAAAACGATGCAATTAGACGTATTAGATAACAAGGATATATAATTATGTCATAAGATCATAAATCATCGAAGGGTGGTCGATGATCGTCAAATGGTTAGGATACTATGTAGTGATATTTTGCTACTCATATATATTAGGGAAAAGGCAATAGAATTAGGAGTAGAATAGTTAGTAGGGCTCAACATATGAGATAGGGGATTATCAAGTTTGGGAAGTGTAGAGAATGTGTCATGTTTGACAACAAAAAGCTGTATTTACGTCATAAAATCATAAAATCGGGGGGGTTGCCGATGGTTGTCTAATAAAAACACTTATGAAGATGTCATAATTAAAAGAAATAGGAAAACAGTCAGAATACTGATCTTAAGCTTTGTATTATTTAATGACGTATGAGTGAATAAAAGGATGGATTGGGAAAAACAAAATGAAAGAATTGAAGGAAGGTTAGGGTAAGTAGTAGCTATGCTACAAAAGCTATTGATGTGATTATGACACGTGTCATCAACGAAAATTAATAGGTAATGGTTTGAATACGTGAATTGTAGAAAGAAGAATAGGAAATAGAGTAGTCATGATAATTGTAGGTTATAAAGATGAAGATAGGATTAGACAAGATTAAAGCTGTTATGAAATTGTAGACGCTGGGGGTTGCGATGTCCGTACTTATAAATTATTAGAAAGAGTTCTTTAGTATAGTAAATTCTGTTCTGCATGCTGCTTAGAACAACTATTTGCACGCATCACAGAATTTAGGGGGTTGAATGTAACTATACGTATCTTACTATTCAGGGGAAAATAATTTATTATTAAAAAAAAAAAAAAAAAGAAAAAGAAAAAAAAAACAACAACAAAAAAAAAAAAAAAAAAAAATAAATTAAAATATATTATAATGATAAAATAATAGTAAAATAATATTAAAACAATAATAGAATAATAGTACATACTATATGTACATAGTAGTATATATGATCTAATCGAAGGTGCATGGAAACTTACTAATGAGCTTCCCGGCGTCCGGTCCACTCGGCAGAACGAGGATTGCGACGTGTATGTGTGCTGAGCATTATTGAGGCATTGAGACCGATTCATGTTGAGTGTGGGTATGCTCGCTCGTTGTGCCAATATTGTATTGCATACATACTAGTTGTTGGATGCAATCTGGTAAGGGAGCCTTAGTACTTGTACTTCGTGAACCTGGCTGGATGGCGTCCTACGATATTCAATCTACCTATGGTGGATTAATAACATATATAAATATAACATATTACATATATACCCATAACATACAATTATCATTGCAGGTTGAGTTGGGCCTGTAGAATATATCACTCGCTCCGGCGATGCATCGGCACGGCTGGTTCTGTCTTGATGTTTACCTCGGTAGGACGTCAAGATGGGATAGGTTGTTGTTGAACCAGAGAGCTTGCTTTCTGTGCGTAGTACACTTCGTGTGCATTTCTATGTTCTACAGTACGTCTGATTTTACCATGCGATTTTATTGTAACAACATACCTATTATATGCAATTACGATGTTCGCTATGGTCGAACGATAACTAATTATTATACAAAATTACTACGATGTTCGCTATGATCGAACAATAACTAATCATGGTTGGAAGGACTATGTTTACTATTACCAATATCAAACTTACTTCCAAACAATGTTCTACTACCCATGATGGTTGCGCGCTATATTTGATTAATATACTATTACTGAAGGTTGTATCACGCCTGTGGACTCTGTTTCGTTGCGGCGAACATCCCTGCAGTGCGCCTGGTGTATCCTTGAAACCTATTACAGGTATATGTGGGATTACACCACTTTAAAAATGTAATTATCCAGCTTTATGCTGACATAAGTGGAACGCACCACTCTAAAGTACGCTCGTGTACGTTGCGCCATTTCGCGGTTGATGCCTAGTGGTTGGGGGGGGAGGCTTGTTGGCTTTTGGTATTTTATGAGGCTTATTGGCCCATGTTCTCATGTATCGATATGTCTTTTGAAATACCAAGAGTGGGAAGAAGACTACCGTTGATGGCGGGGCGGAGCCAGTCAACCATCATATATTTTGTTAGTCAAAGTATATGATGCCAATCAAAGCACCTTCCTTTATAAAAGGAAGATGCTTGCCACTAGGGATAATTAGCTTCACCACTGTGAGACCTTATGGGAGTCTTATGGAACAACTTAAATGTATGTTACATAAGATAGAAATCGAAACTCTGAGTGACTATCCATATATAAGGTCAACTCTCTTGATTTTAAATATATTTCGCATAGAAATATAATATGATTGATCCTATACATAAGACTGACTTATTGTGTATGTTAAGAGGCAAACATAAATCTGGCTTGCTGTGTATGTTAATAGGCAAAACATTAGAACGAACAAAGCGCAGTATACTTGAACAGGATCGCATAGCAAAAATACACCTCTAAAAGTATGTCATGGTTGTATACTATTTAGATACTCGAACACGTTAAATATAAAACTCTCATATAAAACGTGTGTCATAGTTGTATACTAGTTCTATACTCGATCACGTAACAAAGCACTTGCCTTCACTTTGTTGATTTATACTTGATCATTTTTTACAACTTTTCTATAACTCGAACGCGTAATTTAAGCCAGTCTTATGTAAACTGAAATTCATTGAAATCAGTTCTTAAACTAGTCGTTGGGTTGATTGAATTCGAAGCTTCTGAAACTCTAAAAGAACTTGGGTTATTATGTTCGCAACGATGATGAGGGTTTACTGCTAGATGATTCATGAGCCATTACAAAGAAACATTGAATTTTATTCGTAGAGAAAGGTATAGATTCTTAGGGACCCCGTCAAGTTAGTTACAATATATATAGATTATATTAATGTGAAAGTTTTCTGGCTGAATGGATCTGTATGAAATTTAGCACACCGATAGATTATGGCCTGGAATAACACATAGGCTACTTTTTATCCCGGAAAATTAAAGAGTTCCCGCGGGAACCAAAAAACCTCAAATGGATGTTTGTTACTCAACCACGCCAGAATGACTGAACAGATCTGAATGACACTTGGTACAGAGATAGCTTATAGTCTGGAATGACACAAAGGGGACACTTTTAATCCCAGAAAATTAAAAATTCCCCGCAGGAATCAAAAAACGAAGTCGCGGGCTTCAGCTATAGTTTATGATACTTTTGCTGAAACTGTGTGCAATGGTGAAAAAGAGTAAGAAAATCAGGTAACTGCAATTATGCACTGTAGTTGTCAAAGTTAATAAGTAGGCTTCACGGATTCATCAAGAAAAAACGCTAGTTTTACGACAGTGATATCTGACACTTTCTCGATGACCTTTTTTCAACAGTTTTTTTTTTTTTTTTAATCCACTACAAGCTAGCCCTTGACTGCGATCTCACCTGATGGTAAGTGATGATGCAGTCTAAGATGGTAGCGGGCTAACCTGTTAGGGGCATGGCAGTTATATTAAACCCATACCCCTTCGGTTTCTACACGGCATCGTACCGGAACGCTAAATCGCTTGGCGGCACGTCTTTGCCGGTAGGGTGGTAACTAGCCACGGCCGAAGCCTCCCACCAGGCCAGACCAGGGAAAATTCAGAAATTATAAATTCCCAAATTGACCCTGCCGGGGATCGAACCCAGGACCTCCGCTCGTTAAGGCAACAGCGCTACACACTGCGCCACGGAGGTCGTAATTTATTTTGTCGATTGCATAAGTTTTGTAAGTAGGTATTATTAGTAGGCTTGGCTGCAATTCGCTGTACTTAGCACATAAAGTGGCGGATGTTATTGACAGTCGAGTATGTTAATTCGAGTCGAAACAAGTGAATACTTGTTATCACATTCCATGCTTGTGACAAAATATTATTACTACACTTCATTTCAATGTGTTCAAACTTCAAATCAGGGTTAAATTACTATAATTGGTCAGTTTTGTTTCTTTAACTAACTCAATCGTAATTTCTTTCTAAGCCCCAAGCTCTTTGGGAATCTAATAATTGCAAATTGAAATTCATAAAATTAATATTAGATTTAAAAAATCCTTTCAATTAATATCGTATCACTTTCAAAATTAAATAAATTCTATGAGCTATGGTGTGGATTGACAGTAACAATAGATCTTTGTTATTTTTGATCAAGTATGAACAAAAATAACAAAGCATCAATAGATAACCAGGCTTCCAAATCAAATCAAAATCAAAATCAAATCAAAATAATGTTTATTAAATTTAGGTAGGTACACTACACTTATTGACGTCCAGTTATTTATAAATATAATATAATCAGTAACGGTATCTTACAACTTAAGCTTCGTGGGTTCCAAACGCACCCTGGTCTGAGCCCACAACAAACTCAGCCGGGGTTTTTTTCAACTCAAATAAGTGTGCTTACTCTGAGTTTTTACATTGCAAATTCGATTGATCGTATTGAACGTTCGATCACATTAGCGTCAAAGTAAAATGGACCCAAAAGCTCTTGCTTTAAAGTCACAAATTCAGCGTTTGGAGCGCTGGCTGTGAATAAATACACGAAATGATGAAATGAGTTCTAAGCCAATGCAGTTAAGGTTCATTTTACTGTAACGCTAATGTCATCGAACGCTCAATACGATCAATCGGATTTGCAATGTAAAAACTCAGAGTAAGCACAAAGGTGACGAGCTTGAACTTTGCACAGCAATACGGGTAGGTACAACAATAGTTTCAAGCTGTTAATTGTATCTGGTCATATGTCCAGTTCTCAATGCCTACCACATTGTTCTATTAATATCTGGTCCAGTTTTGAGATCCGGCTGTGGCTTGGGTGTCAATGTCGTGGCTTTCAGATTGCTTATAATATTCAACCACTTATATATATTATTGTGTATTCTTCCAGTATTTTGTAAAATATTACCAGAGAGACTATCTTAAATACATTTTTTTTTAAAAATATAATATAGGCTAGCGCTTGGCTGCAATCAGACTTGTATGCAAGTGGTGATGCAGCCTAAGATGGAGCGCGCTTACCTAGAAGATGCCTATTCACTCTTGATTTGAAGGTACCTATATTAAAACGGGAGGGGAAAACGGAAGCCGGAAGGGCATTCCATATCCTAGCGGTTCGAATTAGAAACGAGGAAGAAAATCGCTTCGTACGAACCCGCGGAATTTCGACTGCGTAGGGGTGCAGACCTTGTCGATGCCTTGCGGTACGATAATAAACACATACATACATACATATTATTTAAGCGTGTATCTCTGATTTAATTGTATCTATCTCTGTGCCAAATTTCATGCAGATCCGTTCAGCCGTTCTTCCGTGATTGAGTAACAAACGTCCATCCATCCATTTTTTTTTATCCACTACAAGCTGGCCCTTGACTGCGATCTCACCTGATGGTAAGTGATGATGCAGTCTAAGATGGTAGCTAACCTGTTAGGGGCATGGCAGTTATATTAAACCCATACCCCTTCGGTTTCTACACAGCATCGTACCGGAACGCTAAATCGCTTGCCATCCGTCCGTCCATCCAAACTTTCGCATTTATAATATTAGTATAGATATAATTATTATAAGATTCACAATTCTTCATTCCTGTGATATTAGGTTTTTTCGTGTAGTTCTCTGAGAATCAGAATTAATTTTCCAAAGCGTCAAAGATTTTCAATGTCATGGCTTTGAATCTGTTAGTATGGGTACGCTTATTATCTATCCGTGTATCTAACAATGTTAATAAATGGTCAATAACATTTAGAATAATGTTTATTTGGTTTTTACGTTGCTTTAAAAAATAGTAGTGAGTATATTTGGAGTTGTTACTTTTATAGTTATAAATATTAATTTTAGCCTTTCACCTTTAACTTACAATGTCTGTCTCAGTAGAGAGATCGCGCAAAACAAAAGCCCGACTAATCGTGGAAACTTGTGATGTAAGGCATTGAGGCTGTCATATTTTATGAATTACGGGCACTCCCGCTCCTAAAAATACATTTTTATACTACTAAAATAAATAGACGATAATTGCATTTATTTAATTTATCATTAAAGCGCGCCCGCGACATCTTCGGCGTGGAATGAGGATTTTTGGTTCCTGCGGGAACTCTTAAATTTTCCGGGATAAAAAGTAGCCTATGTGTTATTCCAGACTATGATCTATCTCTGTGCCAAATTTCATCTGTTCAGCCATTCTGGAGGGATTCAGTAACAAACATCCTTCCATACATCCATCCATCCAAACTTTCGCATTTATAATATTAAGTATAGATATAATTCATGTTACTAGATTTTGATTTAATACTTAAGACTATCGAAAGTATAATCTGACTTTAGGGGAATTTGAATTCATATTAACATTTTTTCAGTCATAGCTTTCCACAAAAGTTTTACAAATATCCTACGATCATAGCCTACGATGGCGTTCCGATACAACTTACGGAAAAAGCAAAAAACCTTGGGGTGATACTTGATGGTAATTTATCTTGGTCAAATCACATTAACAATGTTAGTAGGCAATTGCACTACTCTATTCATTCTTTGAAACGCATGCAGAATTTCCTTCCTCTGAAAACTAAAATCTTACTTGCGCAATCCCTTCTGCTCCCACTTCTTGATTACGCCGACGTCTGCTATTTAGATGCGACTGAAGAGCTGCTTGACAAACTAGATCGCCTTCAGAACTTGTGCATTCGTTTTATTTACGCAAATTCGACGATGTATCTCAATTTCGAAACAAGTTAAAGTGGCTCCCTATCTGACTTCGCCGGAATATTCATTTTCTCACGTCACTCTTTAGGATTTTAAACTCATCTTCCCCTTCATACTTACGTGAGCGCTTCCACGAGGCCCCTCCTCGTGTGATGCCAGTGCGATCGTGTGTCAAATAAGTGTGGTAAATCTTTTACGGTAGCTGCGACGCGCCTATGGAATTCACTACCTGATAGTATTTTTAGGAATAATCCATCTATTCACACATTTAAACTTCGTCTGAAACAGCATTATCTGTCTTCTCTATCATAATTATAAATTAATAATATGTATCTGTTAAATAATTTATTATATAATATTTCATATGTATGTTAGTATGTATATATATATATATTTATGTCATTAGTATATGTATATTTGTGTGTTTTTATGTAAGTTTATGATATAATATCTCGTTTCATTCTATCTCATATCTTGTTGTACCTATTCTTCCTCCACAACCTTTCTCACTGCCAAGGGTCACTGGTAGAGATCTCTTATAGAGATAAGTGCTTCCTTGTCCACTATCATGTATGTGTTTTTCTTCGTATTTTATAACCTTTTGGTACAAAAAAAATTAAAAAAAAAAAAAAAAAATTAAAAGATTCTATGAAATTGTAGTTTCTCTTTTGTATTGATTTAATGGAGTTACAATTGACAGTTCTACCAGCGTTTAATAAAATTCACTTCCGACAAATGCTTCCTATAAGAAATCATCGGCTGTTGGAAAAACTGAATTTATCATTCCCATCGTTGAATCGTCTATCGACCCGTGTTATGCTTCACTAATCTGTGTAATAAGATCTCGAAACACTTCACTCGTCACACTCGACTCGGTAGAAATCTCGTCGGGGGTTTGACGTCTACTTGATATTCAAAACGGAAACGATTCCGTGCGATCTCTGCATACGGGATCGAGTTTGCCGTGTCCATTATAGGCTTTATAGATATTTTTTACGCCACTACAAGTTAGCCCTTGACTGCAATCCCACCTGAGGGTAAGTGATGATGCAGTCTAAGATGGTAGCGGGTTAACCTGTTAGGGGTATGGTAGTTATATTAAAGTCCACATTCTTTGTTTGACAGGGCCCCTCTATGTAAATTGAGGTCGTTGTACGTTATTGGTTAGTGCAAGTAATATGAGAAACTATGAGATTTTCGGCCAAAGATAGTAGCATTTCATTGGTATTGACGGGAATGTGCAAAACTTTGTATTATTTTGCTTCTTCTAAGTTATTAAAAGCTATTTTATTTATTTATTTTTATTTTATTCCACTACAAGTTAGCCCTTGACTGCGATCTCACATGGCAAATGATGATGCAGTCTAAGATGGTAGCAGGCTAACATGTTAGGGGTACACGGCATCGTACCGGAACGCTAATAAATCGCTTGGCGGTACACCTTTGACGGAAGGGTGGTAACTGGCCACGGCCGAAGCCTTCATCCAGACGAGACCCAATGGAAATTCCCAAATGGACCCTGCCGGGAATCGAACCCGGGACCTCCCACGTTAACACAACAGCGCTCAACACTGCGCCAGGGAGGTCGTCTAAAGTAATAATTTATTACGATAATTTACTAGAAATAGGTCATAGAACTTATAGGTAGTACCTTGTGTGACAAACCAGTCCTATTTTCGGATTTTTTATTTTATTTGCTGATTTTATATAAGACTATTAGTTTTCAAGTAGATAGAGTAAAATTTTATTTTCGTAAGCTAACACAGTTAGGGTAAAATGCTTAATATTTCGAAGCCTACGTTTATAATATTTGCAGTATTTTGATTTCTGACATATTTGGGCTCGCAGTTAGAATAAATAAAAAAAACACTAATTATAAAATCAATTTACCTATCTATGGAAACGTTTTAGTTAGGAAATTTTCCATACAAGTTTGCAAATTAATTTAGTAATCAATTAAAAAATGGAAATTTCGTACAATGTCAGAGTCGCCATAACGGCCAGGTTCAGAGTCGCCATAAGTCATAACGTAGGAGTTGATATAATGATTTCATTATCGATTTGGTAATTCTAAACAAACGAGTTTTCGTCAAATATCGATAGCGGCTTGTTATTTATGCTTCATTGAACTTGGAAACGAGTTGAGTTGCTTATTTTGGTATCATAATTTATTGGTTCCTTTTAAGATGTTAGGTACTTCGTAACGTTGACATGTTGGCCTCAGGTTCAATCCATATTAATATTATAAATGCGAAAGTGTCTGTCTGTCTCTCTGTCTGATACGCTTTCACGGCCCATCTGTTCAGCCGATTTTGATGAAATTTGGTATAGGTAGGTATAGTTTGTATCCCGTGCTACTTTTTTTACATAGGCTACTTTTTATCCCGGATCCATACTATAATACTATAAATGTGAAAGTGTGTCCATCTATCATCTGTCTTCAACGGCCCATCTTTTCAACCTATTTCGATGAAATTATTGTAGTGTTAGGTTAAATAGTGTGTTAAAAGGGTGTTAAATAGTGTGTTAATAGGTTGCATCCCGGGGAAGGACATAGGCTAGGATTTTTATTCCGGAAAATTAAGGAGTTCCCGCGGGCATCGTGTAGTATGTAAATGTATACTGTAATTCATTAAAAATGTTACCAGAAAAAATATCATCACTTGCGACCGACTTAGCGTTACAAGGCACGTAGTCATGGAAATTTTGAAGATAATAAAAGTGTGACGACAGCACGATCATCTCGCGGAAAGATGCCTCTTAACTACAAAAACGTGTTACGATTCGAGACCTTCACAATTGTAATGAAAAAAAATAATAATTAGCGTGTATTCTCTAACGTGCGGTTACTTAACTATACGCAAGTCTTTCCGTGTTTCATTAGGGTTGCCATCAAGTTTATGAGATGTGATGATACATTGTTTTACTCCTTTGATGACAATCGCAAACCAAGAGACAGTTCATGGTTGTGCAACAGTCGCCAGAGAATTTTCAAAATTTAGAGTTTCAAAAATGAGTGAGACTGAACCAGCCAACGTGACCTGTGCTTACATCATCAGCGTTTCTTCGATACAGTCGATGCAGCCGAATTTTACAGACGTAGTTACCTGGTACATGATTAGTAGTTATAGCCCTATAAGTTTTTCTGAACCGGTGACAGCGTCGCTAGAAAATATATTAAAAATAAAATAAAAAAAAACTAATCAGGCATAAAAATTGTTCAATTTTTGGCCGCCGGGTCACATAAGTTGGTACCATAAGGAATTGCGCCATAAACCAAACAACCAAAACGTGATATATCTTAAAACAATCGGACAGATGGAAACCCTGCGTTTGAGTCTTCAATCATCTGAACATCTCATTTGTCGTGAGAAAAAGGAAGCCGGCTTGACTTTCACCCACCATTAACGGTGCCATGTTTACTTTTTCGCTTATATGTACTTGTTTGACAATTGTTTCACGTTGGAAATACTTTATGTTTGATGTCTGTGGCTAGTTCGGTGAGGCACAATTTCATTCATTAACAGTCCTACAAACTTATTTGACCCGGTGACAGTGTCGCTATAGTGTCTATGAAAAATAAAATAAAAACAAAAACTAAATAGGCATAAAAATTTGTTCCAGTTTTGGCCACCGGGTGGGTCTTTGTGAGTCTATACTTGTCTTATGACGTGAATAGAGATACATGACAAAAGGCTGAACTGTATATCCATTCTGATGGTGACACAGACAAACCGAATATTATTACGTTTGTGAAAATACAATGATTAAAACTATTTTCTTATCTTTCTTACATATTACAGAGCATAACAAGTCTAGATATAAAATTTTATGTGACTAGGTTTGGGTTATAACTTATGACTTATGATGCTGTTAGATTTTTGATATTAATATTCATAGGTATATATATTTATGAATTCCAGATAAATGTGATCGGCAAATTTATTGGTATTGTTAGTATGCCATACTTAAGCTTTTTGGCTTGTGCTCGTAGATCTGTGCGGATAATGATGTCTCAGATTAGAGTCTCGGGTAGAGAAAATAAGACATTTGGTTTATTATTTTGACGACCTCCGTGGCGCAGTGTGTAGCACTGTTGCCTTAACGTGCGGAGGTCCCGGGTTCGATTCCCGGCAGGGTCAATTTAGGAATTTATTATTTCTCAATTTTCCCTGGTCTGGCCAGGTGGGAGGCTTCGGCCGTGGCTAGTTACCACCCTACCGGCAAAGACGTGCCGCCAAGCGATTTAGCGTTCCGGTACGATGCCGTGTAGAAACCGAAGGGGTGTGGGTTTAATATAACTGCCATGCCCCTAACAGGTTAGCCTGCTACCATCTTAGACTGCATCATCACTTACCATCAGGTGTGATCGCAGTCAAGGGCTAGCTTGTAGTGGATAAAAAAAAAAAAAAACTGTGAAGTAATCTGTATTTCTCAGTAGCAGCCCGGAGTTCAGAAATGGCTGCGTTATACGTTCAGACTTCAGAGGCATAGGACCTCAGATGGTCCTTTCCGAGAGTAGATAGAAATTGGAACAGTATTTGTGCTCATACTTGAACATTGTTTTGTATTTTTGTATTCTCAGACCAGTCTAAGTGTACGGGCACAAAATGAGCGGCGGCGGGGCGACGGCGGCAGCGGGGCGATGCGATTAGTCGGTGAGCTGGCGACGAATTTCGCCGCAATTTTGTCGCACTCATTTGAAAACTTTATTCACGTTTAAAACCGAAAAATTTGTCTGGCGATTTTTTTTTTTTTTTTTTTTTTTATCCACTACAAGCTAGCCCTTGACTACGATCTCACCTGATGGTAAGTGATGATGCAGTCTAAGATGGTAGCGGGCTAGCCTGTTAGGGGCATGGCAGTTATATTCAACCCGTACCCCTTCGGTTTCTACACGGCATCGTACCGGAACGCTAAATCGCTTAGCGGCACGTCTTTGCCGGTAGGGTGGTAACTAGCCGCGGCCGAAGCCTCCCACCAGGCCAGACCAGGGAAAATTCAGAAATTATAAATTCCCAAATTGACCCTGCCGGGGATCGAACCCAGGACCTCCGCACGTTAAGGCAACAGCGCTACACACTGCGCCACGGAGGTCGTCATATTTTTGCTTTGCATGCTTTGATTTGCAAGTATTATTGAAATTACTCAATTATTACGTGGATAAAATTTCAGATTGCCAAAAGTATGTTTTGAAGAGAAATAACCGCAAACGCTCTGCCAGACTGGCAGGACTGGACTCGTACCACATTGCCCCGCTGTCGCCGTCGCTCGTTTCGTGTTTGACGCCTTACACTGCGTAGGCATTTGAGGAGGCCTATACAATCTGTTTGTCATTCAAGATTCACTCTACTACGTAGTCGTGCGTACAACGAATCGCGTTGTCATCGGCATCACAGCTCGTGCGTATTATGCGGTGTACACGTAGGAATAGAAAGCATGTGAAAACGTACATAAACATGATGTGCGGATTAAATTTGATTACATAGAGATTGAAAGCGCTTTAATGTGATAAGTATTTAATGAAGTTCCTGGAGTAAGGGTTCCTTGGTGTGTTTGTCTTTAAACACGCAACGTCCCGCGTTCGAACTATACTAAGGTATAGGTACTAAAAAAATTCTACATCAATGATACTAAGCCTAAAAAATATTCTGTACTTTTAATGACAAATATATTATCAAGGTGTCCCCACTCATCATATATATGTAGGTACTAGATGCACGGAATAGATAAACTGTATTTATTTTTTCTATGACTAGATGGGCCCTATCATAGAAAAAATTTGGCGTCTGACTTGTAGAGCGCACTCCACACCTGTATAAGCCTGTCCTTGTCCCCGCCATAGCGCTATCCCACTTTTCAAGCTAGATGGCGTTAGTAAAATAGGTCCACATTCTTTGTTTGACAGGGCCCGTCTATGTGAGGTCATTGGTCCCACTAGGTAGACGATCGATCTCAAGTAAAACTCAAGTAGCTGGGAGCCACTGTAACTTTGAAAGCAAACATCTAAAGACCATAGAGACCTGTAGAGTTCCGCGCAAGAGAACTGTTGTCCAATAGGTTAAACTTGAGGCTAAGAATTATAAAAGGACGGGTTCGAAACACGTGAGTCACAACCGGTGATAAACTATATACGAGTAGTTATAGTTTTATAAGGCTTTCTATAGGCCGATCGTTTAACTCGCGTATCGCCTGCGCGGTAAGAAGGGAGCGGGGCAGATGTTAGCGGATTAAAAAAAAGATACTTATTATTTTATTCTTTACCAACAATGTCTATCTCGAGATAAATCTTTGGATTATTGACTCCGTGTGTAGCGTTACCCGCCCCCGCTCCCTTCTTACCGCGCAGGCGATACGCGAGTTAAATGGTCGGCCTATACACAGGAAAGTGAATAGTTCATATTCTGCCAACCTATTTAAAAACCCATAAAATCTTAAAAACGATGATTTTCTCATTTTAGACAACTCGAAATTATTTTATCTACACATTGCTGGCCAATAAAACTGTTGTCACATATGGGTGGATGACGATAAACTGAACAGAATACTCTTTCCCCGCTAGTCGCAGTCGGGTAAAAAAGTAAGGTTTTCATTCACATTCCATGTATTCATTTTCAACGCAGTCGAGAAAACCGACACCATGACGCATGTAATGCGAACACTTCCTGTTTTTTGCAGACTGCATATTTCTCTTATTCCAACGTGCATAAATAAGGTACAAAATGGGTCTATGATTCGAATTTTTCGGTCTTAAAAAGTCTTTTCATGGATAAATTTTATAATTTTTAATTTTTTTAAATAGTTTTTTTTTTTAATTTTTTTTATTATCGACATAAAAATCGATACAGCTTTAAAATAAAATAAGTTATATGAGAACGTCGGCTCATCATCATCATCAACTCATCTGTGGCCCACAACTACTGAACACACCCCTCAGAATAAGACCTGCCCCCCGATTGTGAGAATGGCAAGATTTATCTAATTCATCGCGTCAACATCGCGCGTCTGCACCTTGATCTGCCACGCAAGCATAGAAGATCTTGTAATTTCTGTCTTATACACTTGCTTTTGAACTACGTTGTTTCTTAACCTTACCATAAGTTTATGATAGCTGAAAATGCTCAGAAGCCAGACAGCATAGCGCAGACTGTCGCGAGTAATACTAATGAGGCGTGTGCATAGGAATGTCTTTACACATGAGAATTCCCTTTGTTCCCTTTATTTCGGTCCGCTTTGTGTTTGGCGTTATTGTTGTACTGAAGGTCTGGTTCGTGTAGGAAGACAACAGTTGTTTATATAGCGTGTTCTATTTAAGTGGGATTGTATAAGCACACTGTATAAAGAGATACTTTATTTCCTAACCGTCATCTGACGGAGAAGTCTAGAGAGAGCAATGTTGCGGGGTGACAGGGCAGGAGGTATCTCCAAGCTGGTAGAATCTTCAGTACAAAAATCCCGACTTACCTACAAGGGGTACTTTTAGGGGTTGTCTAGTCTTGACTTAAAGAGGCACATTTACAAAGGTGTTTTATATCAATATTGTTTTGGTACTTGAAGGGCTCTTCACGAAGTATTCATATTTTAATCTAATATCAAAAATAGATTGAACCGATTGTAGGTAGTCGAAACAGTCGAAGTATGACTATATTATGCGAATTGATACGGTGTATAGACAAATTTGTATATGTCGTTCCGTATCTCATTCCTTGGACAGTGTTATACCCACTTCTAGCACAAGTTTAGCTGAATGTAAATGGAAACGTTAGTCATGTTCATCATGCCTAATACGATTTCTATAGGTAATAAAATATCTAGCTCATTTGAACTACTCCATTCAGAAACGTCTATAGAAACTAGGTTATATATGTTGTATACGTATAATGTATGAGTATGTATAAATCGTGTATAGGTTATAACTACACATCTCCACAGGGGAATTTGCGTGCTCATGGGAAAATCGTGATCAGTATAACATTTCAAAATGGATTACATACATGATTATCTTCCAACGTATATTATGCAACTGTTTGTTGATAACTTAACTACATAATTGTTAAAGTTATTCGTTCAAACTAGATTTAATAGTTGCGAGTTAAATAAAGTTGCATAAAGCTTGCTTAGATTGTTTGCATACTTTGTTAAAAACTCTTACCTACATTAATTCTAGAATATTTAAATGTCCAGACAAAAAAAGCAATTGTACGAGATCAGGTGATATGGCTCGCCCGTAATCAAATTAAGATATCTTCTTCGAGCTAGTGGAAGTGGCTTATATGTAACACTCTAGGGTGGAAAAGTCGATAGCGCGATTCAGACCGTTTCACTTAGTTGGGATGTCTTATTGTGCTACCAGTTGAGCCATCTATTCACTACAGATGCACGGCGCAGTGCGGCACGTAGCCGCAAATATTTGCGTTTGTAGGAGCTTGTTTGAAGCTGGCGGCATAATTGTACAGAGAATACTTGCCGCTATGTGCAGCGCCGCACTGCGCTTCTGTAGTGGGGCTAGACTTTTACCGTTGGAGACCGCCACATAATCTCCCAATAAACTTCGCCCGTTTACCCCAAAGCGAAAAAGAGCAGCGTAGTAGGCAGGGTATTTCCTCAAATGCGGAGATGTACGAGTAAGTCAGCTAGAGCGGTAAAAAATTCATACGAGTAAGGTTTAGATTAAAACGCGCTTACCTACAAAATGCCTATTCACTCTTGCTTTGAAGGTATACGTGACAAGATACACAAAAATTAAATACTTCTAAAGATTTAAACTCAAAGGGTGCAATCTCAAAAGCATTACAGGACAATGTTTCTAAGGTCATCAAAATTAAATTTAACATTTAAAAATTATTTATTATTACATTTTGGTATCTACGATCACTTCTCTCATAGATGTCTGTTGTCTTATAATAATTGATTAAGTATGTATTTTGTTAATAATATAATAGACTGTAGAAGATTTATCGAAAATATTATTCGTGCTTGAACCACAATTACAACTTTAGGCTTGCATTTTATTACATAACTTCTTATCTAATAACATTTATCTACGTGTCCCGTCTAATAATATTATGTGAATCGAAAAGACGTCATGTTCAATTTGTTTTGGAAAGTAGGTAGTGTAATTTATTTTTCCTGTTCAATGGTCAGCCGTGTAATAGTGCGTAATATATTATTTACAATGATCGAATTGTATAGCAATGCAAAATTGTTTAAAAATTGTCTTTGATTAAGTTTGGTCGCTATCACGTGCGTATCTAATGATTTTCTATACAAGCCGCATCTTACGATTTCCCTTTAAACAGGAATTCATATCGAGATATCCAAAAAATTGGAGAAAAGCATTTCCTTTGGAAAGTAATTCTCAATACGTTACAAAGAGTGTATTTCTAACTGAACCAATGGTAGATTCACTCGACGATTCGAAAGCACTTTTAATAAGTTTAGTTGAATATAAAATTAAAATTAAAAATTTAAAAAACACAAAAAATAAACACTAAAAACTAACAAATAATATTTTAAACCTATTATAATTATTATCGTCACACAATTACATTATGTAAGTTAAAAAAAATTTATTTTCCAAGCGTCGTCGCGTCGGGGGACCGCTAAGTGAGAAAAACAGGTGTAGATATTATTTGTTAGTTTTTAGAGTTTATTTTTTTAGTCGGGGGTTTTTTTTAATTATTACTTTTACTTTTATTTTGCCCTTTTTAAAGTAGTTAAAGTCATGGTTACCTTACCATGTTCTTTCAATGTCACTGAAGTAATACGGTAGGTACCAAATTTCGAATCGATAGGACATAATATGGTAGGTAATCAGATCTCCTCATCAACTATTAAAGAGCTGATGATCTTCAAACGGCTTAACAGATTTTCATGAAACATGGCTAAGAACACTCGGGATAAAATTATCTATGACACAAAAAAACAAACTAAACGCAAATCGGTTCATCCGTTTGGGAGCTACGATACCACAGACAGATACACAGACAGACACGTTAAACTTATAACACCCCTCTCTTTTTGCGTCGGGGGTTAAAAAGAATAAATTAGTTTTGGGTTTCGAAATAGAACATTACCAACGCTCAATTATAGAGTGGTGCAATAGGTAGTTCTCATTACACCTAACACGTGACACACTATAATAACACTATACACTACGCTTATTTAGATGCACGAAGCGTAGGATAGAGTTCAACGCCACGTCTATCTTACCATAATATCACGTAACACAGATAATTACACCTAATTGTGTAATACATAGGGGCTATAATTCAATAACATGGCCTCAAGAGCTTTGACCTGGTTGTAAAACTTGTACAACATTTGGTTAGGCTAAAACTTAGAGGATGTTGATATTTTTTAATACTTGTTTTACAACAAAGATTTTAGGCTTTAGCCTACGGGATTTTTGAAGCCTTCATCATGCCTATGTTATTAGGGACATAAAGTTTATATTACAAACAAGATTTTGTACTTTCGTTTTAAGCCTTGTATTTGGAAACTTTTACGAGAGCTATATTTTTAACGATAGTTTTTTTTTAAATCATTAATTTGAAGCAGAGGCAAACAGCGCTTGAGTCTTGAGAATCATGCAAATATAAGACAAGAATAACACTCACAATTTTCTTATTATTATTTATTCATAAAATATCAGGTTTATTTCATAAACTGAGATAACGTATATAACTAACAGTACCTAATCATACAATTAATATGCATTGCAATATAAAAATTCTAATATAAAAAAAATAATTTGCGGCTATAATATTAAATAGTTTATGATCCCATTTTTTTCTTTTCATAATACAAAATATCTCAATAAAAGTGTATCGTAAGAATCATCATCAAAAGATTTTTTTTAAATTGCTGCACATAGCCTCAGGTAAAGGGATTCCACTAAAACTGTCCTCAAATCGATTAAACTGCGAACTCCGTCACTTCCTTCCTATTAACAGTTCTTTATTCATAAAATTTGGACCAACAAAAATCTACTTCACGGCTGAGTACACTTCCGCTATGCACTTGTCACTGCATCCGGTTTCAATGTACTCAACATCGTACTACCAGATTTCGATTACATAATACAGCGGATTAATTTTATTATATGTGCCTAATTTGCTTACATAAAGTTTGGACATATGTACCGGTTTTCAATTAGTACTGTTATGATTTTGTATGTCGGTTAAGGAAGAGGGTCTTAATTCGGCGCTACTATTCTATTCCAAGCTCTACTGCAGCCTTACAACGAATTTCATCACCTGAATTGCATTCTTACAAGTGAGATAGTTTGGACACTTTCGCTTGTCGTCCGTTCACCTAGTGCAGGGTCACTATTCCGCCAATTTGGAAACCTAATGTCTGTTTTGCATCTGTTTTTCCGGGAGCCGCTGCCGAATCCAACGTGTATGAACGTGATGTATAGAAGTCTCTACAAGAGACCGTCTATCGGTTGACGATGACGACGGTCACTTTAGGCACTTGGGGATTCATTTTTAGTTATTCAATAATTTTGTTCTGCTGTAAAAAAACAATCAAAAATATTTTTATTTTTTTTGATCAATTTGTCATCATTCATCAGACAATTATTTTTGCAAGATTCCGTTTTTGAATCAAATTGTAAATGACTACATAAAATAAGTCCCTAATGCCGAATCTATGAAGCTCCTTGATTCATTTTCGTGCTTCATTGATATCATAAAACATGAAATAACATTCATAAATCATAAAACATGTCCAGGTCTTATAATGTAATTTTAGGTAAAACTGTACAGATTAGCTGTAAGGGGCCCACAACCTTTTTGTGTCATCAGTAGGTTTATCTCGTTTTACGACTTTAATTTGCATAGCGTTACACGCATTTAGTTAATTATTCTTACAATGCCAACACTATTTTCTTGCGGCTTTGTGTCGTTTTTACACAAAGGCTGTTAACCGCCAGTAATTTCCACATAATCTTTGTTATTAATGCGCTTAGATAACTTGTCACATCGTATGCATAATATGACGAATAAAATAGTGAAGTTGATAATCGTATTCAAATCCCAACCGCGCCCAGACATACCTGAGCCTAATACAAACAAATATCAATCCTATATCCTAAATGATTAGATGCAGATTCATTTATGTGTTTTGGTCAAAATGGCCGATCAACCTGTCGGATCACCTCTTACTTTCGTTATTTTCACTTTCGATGGAATACATAGTATAATAATATAATATGTAATTCGTTAGTTTCCTTGGGCGTTCAGTTGTGTTTACTTTAGCGGTAACTGCTTTTTGATGAAGGTGCTATGAACTCTGGAGTTCGTCTTGAATGACATTCGACGTCATATCATTAAGTGCCTCAAGTTTACTCTTGGTTTCTACTAAGCTTTTTGCGATTTATTTTTAATAGCTTTTCCAGCTTTCGCTACTAAGATAAGACTTCATGTTGTTTTAGCAATGACTCGGTTGATCTGTTATACCATTCTTTAGCTGTTCAACGTTCATCTATCATCGCAATCAGTTTTTTGTCAATATCTGGAAAATATTGGAATTTTGTAATGATTTTTTAACATTAGCCTTTATTAGGTGAACGTGAAATGTGAGATTTAAAAAAACGAATGGTATTATTACTGTACATCGACGACCACAACTACATACATAAATGCTTTATGTTAAACCTCCTGACCTATACAAGAGACGATAATAGACTATTCTAAGTTTCCAAACTTTTTTTGGTGGGTTAAGTACGAAATGGGGCTAAGGGATCATGATTTAAGTCGTCTGGACCATTCTGAATAGGTTTAGTTTACTTACTTACAGGAGTTGAAATTAGTTAGTTATAGTTTCAATGGAGTTGAAAAACCAATCGTGGTCGATAAAAATAAATGCAGCTAGGTACATCTTCTACATTATTCACTGAGTATTCAATACTTAAAAGTTTTTGTTTCTTTACAGGCACTTCAACGGCTGGGATATACGATTATTCAGAAACTATAAGGCAAGTTAATAAAAAAAAATTATATGAGGCAACTTTATTTTTATTTGTATCCTATATTATATTTCACTAGCTGATGCCGGCGACTTTGTCGGCGTGGATTGTTTAAAAAAAATCCTTCTTTGATTTTCCACAGTTACGTTATTTCTCAGGTCTTCTCCACTATATTTATGCAAAAAATCACGTTGATCCATTGATTTGTTGCAGCGTGATTGAAGGACAAAACATTAATTCGCATTTATGATTTTTTACTTTATCCCATGTTTTATTTTAATGGCGTATCGTTCTTCTAGTAGGTATAGAGCAGACATAATGTTATTCGTCTGTAACAGAAAAGACAATAATATAAATAAATAAATCCTGTAATTTTAGAATATATTAAGTCAATTACATCATCATCTTTTACTTTTTGTTAGCAAAAATGGGATTTACTTTAGCAGATAGGTAGGTTAATACTATTTATACGCTCCTGCTCGGAAAAAACCTTCTTTCTTTTTTCAAAACGAGGTAGAAAGAACGTCATTGCTACAAACCAAATATGCGGGCGGAAAAAAATTATGAAATTTCATTGTTAATGTGCTAAGCGAGGAGAAAAAGTGTATGAGAATCCATTGTTAACGCGCTGTTTTTTTTTGACACAGAAACGACAAATATTGTGGATATCGATTGTCGATGTCGTTTGTGGATATCGATGTCGATTAGTCGGTAACTTTCTCCCCTCGGTGAACAAAGTACTATTTTTTTGTCATTCTCGCTAATACCTGCCTTTCTTAAAGTAATTGGCTTATTAAGAAACATTCAGCCTGCCAATCAATATAATAAGCATGATGACTGATTTTGAAAAATGGTCAGATTATGTTCGGAAGTATCTACTATTTCGAAAGAATATCTTATTTCAGCAGAAAAATAAGGTTTGGTAGATGAAATTGGCATTTGAAATTTAAATTTTAAAATTCACGCCAAACGTTCGGCGGTGTCATGGCGTCGTTTGTGACTTCACTATTATTTTTACCAATGTACTCTGTGCAGTGCGCAGCAAACAATAGTGTGATTGTCAAAGTTCGAAAATAATTGTGACGTCATTTTCATTCATTCATTGGTGTTTTAACCAATATGGCGGATTGCTGTATTTTATAGTTTTATTTTATCAAAATAAATAGCAATCTTACTCGAAATAGGAAAAAAAATACGTTTTTTAATATAATCCATGAATCCAATTTTATTAGATACCTAAATTTATAATTTCATTGATTCTTTGTTACTGTCATCATGCCTATTACACGATAACATAATACTCGTATAGAAAACCTGATACCGGTTCGCGCCATATTGGCATGTTTCTAAATGTCAAAACACTAATCTTAACCTTTAGCAAACGGCCGTCCTTTACATCTCAACTGTAGTTTATAGTTTAGTATGAGTCATTTTGTGAATTATTGGTGCTATGAACAGAAAATGTATATGAGCAAATTGTAAATTGATAGTAATAATGTTCTCCCGACCGAATATCGAGAGAGTAGCCATCTGCGCGGGAGATATTATAGTGCACAAGTGTGTGCGCATACACAGGTGCACTCTCTGTTCCTTTACTCTCATAGCCCGATGGGATGCAAATCCGACACGACCGGAGAGATCAGACGCAGAACCGACGGCTTTACGTGCTCTCCGAGGCACGGGGGTGAATCACAGCCAAATTCCTAACTCCGGGCTAGTACTGAGAATTTCTTGTCAAAAAACAAAATACTTGTACAACCTGGGCCTCGAACTCGGGACCTCGTCGGCCGCAGTCGAACTTGCTTACCACTAGACCCACGAGGCAGGGTAAATTGATATGACCTTTTTGACTGTACTAAGATAACTTTCGCAAGCTATCTTAAAACCTTCACCTATAATATGGAATACATCTATATAGCTTCCCTGGATTTATTTATAAACATTTAATAGATGATTTCCAGGTTCACGAAGATAGCAATCGCTCTTTAATATACTAACCGGTAGTTCAAGTTTGAGGCTTGGTTAATATACATTGATCATATTAACGTAATGAGGAAGATGCAGTGTACATGTATTGATAAAATCATAATCTCTAATCTCCGAAGCATTTGATTTGTGCTTTGATGTAATAACTAAGCACCCTAATTAATGTTATGATATTTTGATGTAACTCTATATTATATTACACTAATATTATAAATGCCAGTTTGGATGGATGGATGGATGTATGTTTGTTACTCAGTCACGCCAGAACGGCTGAACGGATCTGGATGGGCACATAGATAGATTATAGTCTGCAATAATTGGCTACTTTTATTCCGGAAAGTTGAAGAGTTCTCTCGGGAACCAAAAAACCTCAATCCACGCGGACGAAGTCGCGGGCATCAGCTAGTCAATAATATTTTCATAGTCTTGCGTTGCTATGTGCGTTGATATTTTATATTAATCGTATACTAAAATAAATTAAGTCGTATTGAAAAATGTAACAAACATTGTCGTTTCAGTTTCGTCGTTTCTTTTTTCAAAGTTCAAAGTCATTTATTGCATTAATACATTGCGTCTTCGGGCGTGCAACAGAGGTACAAAACAATGGTTAAAAATTATAAATTTGATCTAATAATTTTATTAGCTTAAAAGGAAATTGAAATTAATTATTATCAAAATCTAAAATTATAAATGTAAAATTTTTAAATGTCTGAAAAAAATCATTAATGTTATAAAATGTCTTATCTAATAAGAAGTCGCGAAATTTATTTTTAAATTGATTTATATTATTTCATTTTTTACTTTATAATAAAAGGTACCTACCTTTTATTTATGAATAACCGATAAGGATAGATCACGGGTACTATATAGATTCAATTAATCATGAGCAAAGGTTACTTCATTCTATTTAACACACTTTGAAGAGTGGAATATTCTCACAATTTAGCTACAGCCATGAACTTTTGCAGCTTATTGCCACCGTGTTAATTTTTTTATTACGATAATGTGCTAATTTTTGATGAATGACTCTTTAAAATGATAGATTGCCACAAATCAGCTAGCACCTATGATTTTTATAAAATGGTTTAGGTTTTTGAATTCATATTAAAAATTTCAAAAGATAAAAGTAATCTTACATCAAGATATGTTTTTGGACATGTTTTGTTTCGATTTTTTTTAATATTCCATGCAGTAAGTAAGCCAATATAATATATTTTGGCAATGATAGAGTTAGTAACTTAAAACTTACCTTTGAATTTGTCAAACTCTTTTATCAATATCAAAACATCAAAACATGTGAGATTGGTTTGCCTTGTTCAAATATTAAGTATGTTTAGGTACGTCATAAATTCATGTCAGTTTTAGGGTGTAAAAGTGTTATTAAAAATTTGTTAACTCAAGGATAATAATATTGAGAGTTTTATCAGAGTGTACACACATAAACTAAGGTTGTTCTTCTATGTCGCTATTTCAGATGTTTTTTTTTTCTTTTTTTTATCCACTACAAGCTAGCCCTTGACTGCGATCTCACCTGATGGTAAGTGATGATGCAGTCTAAGATGGTAGCGGGCTAACCTGTTAGGAGCATGGCAGTTATATTAAACCCATACCCCTTTGGTTTCTACACGGCATCGTACCGGAACGCTAAATCGCTTGGCGGCACGTCTTTGCCGGTAGGGTGGTAACTAGCCACGGCCGAAGCCTCCCACCAGGCAAAATTTTCAGATGTTCCAGGAATAATAAAATATACTGTTCTTATTCGATTGTTGCGAAAGTTGTGAGTTGTATCATTTAGTTGCTCTCAAATGACGATCATAATTAACCTTGTTTATCAGTATTGAACTTTTAAACAAGTAATTAAAAAAGTATTAAAAGGCAATTAATTTTGGCTATTATTAACGATAAAAAGTGACTCATAATTATTTTGTAATTATTAACACAACAACATTGACACTAATATTATAAATGCGAAAGTTTGGATGGATGGATGGATGGATGGGTGGATGTTTGTTACTCACTCACACCTGAACGGCTGAACGGATCTGGATGAAATTTGGTACAGAGATAGATTATAGTCTGGAATAACTGTATAACTTATCCTGTTTTATTATCCCGAAAATAAAATAGTTCTCGCGGGAACCAGAAAGTCTCAATCCACGCGGACAAAGTCGCATCAGCTAGTAAACAAAAACAATAAATTTAAGCTATGCGAAATCATGAAGGAAAAATAGTATCTTTATTTAACCATTCGCATTTTATTGGCTTACAAATTATTAATTAGCGTACCATTCACAGCGATATGTCACAATCTATGTCACAATCAAACAAAGAAATTCGGCATTACAAAATAAACATTTATAGTCTGCAACCGGTCTGTCACATTGAAAATCGAAATCCGTCAGTCTCAGTTTCGTCTAGGCGATAATATGCGATATCACACCTCTACTTTCGCTACAGTTTAATGGATACAAAAAACTCGTTAAAATGATCACAAGATTATCGCTTTACGTAAGTTAGAGGTCTTGGCCAGACAGTGACCCATAGAAATTAGTATCAAAGTTAATTAATACAACGGCTGCATTAGAAATACTATTCTATAGATAGTATTGAAAAATATCGTTTTCATTTACGTAAAATTTATGCACAATATTAAATTCATATTAATGTCCCTGGTGTAAAGTTTCTTCTGACACTTTTGCATATTTTCTTTACTTTCGAAAGTGTTGAGTGCTTTTCGCTTCTGAATATAATTAACTTTTTCCATAAGTGTTGCGCTTAATCGGATTATATTGAAGCCATTGATTAATCGTCACGTTTACGCTAACAATCGATTGAGAGATAGTGTCAAATTCAAAAGGATTATAAATAAGTACCGACAGCTGTCAACGCTGCGAGTGATAACAATCGAGACTGTGAAATCGATTATTCGCTTCCATTGTTCTAAATTTCTCTTACCGTTAAGCGTCTGGATCTTTTATAAATTTATGCATAACTACTTTCGACTGCAACTCAGCTAAGCCCCTTGTCTTATGGATTGATGAATGATTCGTAAATGGTTATTAATAAGAATAGGCACAATTGTAATTGAATACGTTTGACCTACAGTACTTGGATTTTTCTAGTGTGGGTTTGTTCTGGATGTCCTATTGATATTTTAACTAATTTTATCTTAAAACAGGTGGTGATGTATACGAATAGGTGAGTTTTATAGAAGACAACGTAAAGGTCGTTTGGCTGTAACTAAAAGACGGTTTTTTGTTTACAAAACGACATTGGCATGGTTTTATTAAGATTACTTTGGAAAGGTCAGCAGGTAACTTATATCGTAATTAATGACACTGAACTAGATTTTTGGTATTATAGTTTGCGCCATTCAAAAGTAATTTGAAGTTTATCACAACTTAATATAGGTAGATCATCCTATTCAGTTATCATACATTACCCTTTTTTATCAAGTTTTTTTTTTAAATTAACATATTCTTTTGGCTACAATTAGATTAGTTTTCTTCCACCTCCTAACCATATTAAGCCCAAATAGCCAATATGTTTCTGAAATGAATGATAAATAATTAGAATCGATTTGAACCAAATTTAACTGTAATGATACTCAATAATGGAACCCGCAAGAGCCTGGTACAAATTAGCTATCGATCATGATATTCGATACTTTTAACGCCGAAACGTGCTGATGCACTTTAGTGTCTACTATTCAAATTTCAACTCTATTTCTAAAGTATCTTGGTTCGATACTGTTGTTTATGGTGTGTGCAGGAATACTTAAGCCTGGCCCTTTAGCATCGATGATGAAAACACGATACGTGAGGTGTCTGGAGGTGAATGATTCCCTCATTATTTTAATAGAGTGTTCGTAAATTGGCGTTCGTTTGTTACACTTCTCAGGATCCGTTTGAAGATCCGCTTTATGTCGAAGGAGAATACGATAAATCTGTTACTTATATAGGTTTTGTTTCTCTATTTTAAGGCGGTATTGCAGTAAGTAAAAAGTAGATTCGGCGTTAAGCTAATCTTGCAATATACTCCAGTCCATAATATATTCATGAAGCACTCGTATGTATTATCTTAGGAATCATTACTGCTTTTGACGAAGCTTTCTTAGTAGAAACTAGAAATTATGTTGCAAGTTTTCCTTTTGGAAAGGATTTACTACTTTTAGCGAAGAGCTTCGTAAAATCCTAGGAAAAATTAAAATTAGATAAAAATATGGGATTAAATACTATTTAAATGTAATCAGAATGTAATGTGTCAATGATAATGAAATACTACAAGTACATAATATTATGTCGTATAATTAACTGCCTCGTTGGTCTAGTGGTTAGCATTCTCGACTGCGGCTGACGAGGTCCCGGGTTCAAGTCATGGGTCGGGCCATGATAAAGTATTGGGTGTTCTGATTCGGAAATTCTCATTACTAGCCCGGAGTTAGGAAGTTGGCGGAGTTCCGCCAACCCGCATTGGAGCAGCGTGGTGGGTCTAAGCTCTAATTCCCTCTCTCCTATGAGAGTCGAGGCCTGTGTCCAACAGTGGGACGTTAATGGGCTATAGTGGTGGTGGTGGTCGTATGATTCGTATAATATAAATATCATTCATCAGATGTGAAAGAAGATGAAGGCGAAGAAAAACAAAAATTTGCATATTATTATTGCTTTTATTGAATTAAAGCAGATTAAATGTTATTGGTTGATTCATAATAAATATCTACAGGTAACTAGCTGATGGCCGCTTTTTTGATTCCCAAAGGACTCCTTAACCTTCTGGAATAAAAAGAAGCCTATGTCACTCTCCTCTCTTCAACAATAGGAATCTATGCCAAACCAAAAAACCAACAAATAAACACACTTTCGCATTTATTAATAGTAGTAGTATGATGTGTAATATCATAGATGGCAGAAATAAGTAACTAATAAAAAATCGAAATGTGTCTTTGTATTCGATTCCTCGTAATAATTCAAAGAGTATACAGTAACAGGAAATACGAGTATCACAGTATTTAATATTCACATCACAGTCATCGGCGACTTTGTGTATATTTCCAATATGATTTTAATCAATTTTCGATAGACTAAAAAATCACAGACATGATCATAATTTTGTTTGGAGTATTTTTTTCGGATGCTCAGTTAGTATAATTTGTAAATCTTCGGGGCATGAACGTATGAGCGTGTTTTTCAAACATGTTCTCGTTATTAAAGTTATCAATGTATGTATAACTGCCATGCCCCTAACAGGTTAGCCCGCTACCATCTTAGACTGCATCATCACTTACCATCAGGTATCATTATTTTTTATTATTAATATATTTTTCAATTTATTTTTAAATTTGACGTTTGATGCAATACTGGACCATAAGTTGATAAAAAAACAAATATGTAAAACGCGGGTAGGACTTTGAATGTTGTATTTGATTTATCAAGCATTCTTCATTGGTTAACTTAAATGTTTTTGTGTAATTTTTAAATAATTGTGAAACTCAAAAAAAAAATATATACATTTGTACGTCAGGGTTACGTGACTGGATATGTTGCGGCTTACCATATTCATCAACAAACATCTCATTTTCACATATTCACAAATAAATAATTCTATCTTTCTTTCTTTCTTTCTTGTAGCTTGTAGTGGATAGAAAAAAAATATATAACCATAATACTTGATTATTCCAACCATTTTAGAAGTGTGCTGACAGTTTAAAAGTGCATTTTTGATAATCTTCGAAAGCATTCAGCATCGAAGCATCTACGAAACAAATTTTATGTATCTACTGCTACCTCATCTCTTTTTTATTGAAAGTCAACTGTAGGTATCCACTACTGCAAAGACAGTGCCTTATTCTGATCTTCATTTTCATACAGCTTCCGGTCACCTTTTTGATGACGTTAGCTCATGAGTCCCACATGGTTTTTATCAGTTACGCAATCACCACCTCTCAATCCCTACTGTTCTGTATTTCATCTCCATTATCTTTGGTTATCATAAAACAGTACGTGATAACTGATAAGCAATTCAATGATAGTAGATATTACGTTTTTGATTACATTTTAATTATTGCGTAATACTTATCTCCCAATAAAATGTACCTATGCTATTTTACGTAGGCAGCGGCCGTGTCAATATTACCATTTCGACAGTATCGCCTTCGATTCGTTTATCGCGTTTGTTTTATTTGACACCATGCTTGGATGACGCTGCTGTCATATAAAATAAAATATACGATTGTTAATTTTATTTTATACTAGCTGACCCGGCGAACTTCGTACCGCCTTAGTATGCAAAATTAAATGTATATTTTTCAATATTTCTGAGAGATTTTCTTAATATTTTTTTCCGTAAGAACCTTCTCCTAATAATAACAAATACAACAAAAAAAGAATTAGTGAAATCGGTCCAGCCATTCACGCGTGATGCCGTGACCAAGGAAAACGGGTTTCATTTTTATATATATAGATGAAAAATATCCACTGGTCAGGAAATACGTCCCTCACACGTGTTTATTTCGTGAATCCTTGATAAAAAAAGGGATCAGTTTGGTGTATGATTTTAGATTATGTTATCTGTAATCTACATTAAGTATTTGAAAGATTATAGTATTGACTTAAATATACTGGGTTTAACAGAAAAAAAAATGTATCAGAGATATAGCTGGCTTTAAAGGTATACTTCAAAACTAACTGGATCGTGGAAGCGCTTATACTGTAAAACTAGAGTCTAATTTGTGACTTATTGCTAACCAGATAGTTTACAAAAACGAGTGCCTGCTAATTGCGTCCTTTTCAACAGCATTTAAAGGATACGCTGTGGTGCTAATTGTTGAATCAAATAATGGAATTTTTACAAAACAGTCGTGTTTTCGTCTAAATATAAGCATTGTTTTAAATGGTTTTTAATTATGTAACTCTTTAATTTTGTATACTATTACTGCATTGACACTATGAGAATTCAAGATATTTTATTAAAATAAAAACAATTAACTATTATTCTTTCTAATATTATTAACTATCATATTTAAATTCATACTATAATATAATAAGGTGGATTTAAATATAGGCTTAACTAATGAATTAAAATATGATCAGTTTGTTACTGACATCGATTTCATAAACAGGTATTTTGATATCTTGAGATATTTCACGAAGTAATAAAATATCAGTATAATATTTAGAGCAAAACCAGCGTCACAATGATGGCAACACTGAAAGGCTAGAAGTATATCAGTAACTGGAGCCAGACGATTTTCTTCCGCAACACGAGGTCAAGCGTGACCGAGGCAAATTCTTCTTATGTACTGATTATAGTAATATAGAACAACAGGTACAGGTAGTGTCACAAAGTCTTTGCTAATTGACCATAAAATATTAGTTAAGGTACCTTGCTTAATGGAGAAGTTTATCAATTTTTTTTTAAATGTATTATGAAAATTAAGACAAAATAAAACAAAAATATGAAAGAATCATTAAAATATCTCAACAAATGAAAAAGTTATAGAACTTTAAAGTTGCGCTTGCAAGACGGGAGACGTGACGTCATAATTCCCTATCAACCGACTTTATAAAGCCAAATAAAAGAAATAAACGGACATAACGTGACTTCATTGAATTAAAAGCACTTAATTTGTGTATGAAGATAATTTTGAAGTATTAAATATCGGCTAGGTATTAAGACTCACTCACAAAATTGCTCACTCGAGTAAGATACAGCAAGGTGTACATGAAATAATCAAACTTTTAAATCGTCATTTCTCAGTAATTTATTGATGGATTTGAAAAAAAAAAACTACTGATTTATTAGTGCTAATCTATATTTTACTTCTGTTGTGTTGAATATCATATTCACAACATCATGAAACTTCTCCATTGTTACTACTGCTTAAAGAAGAGCCTAATTAGCCGTATTATATCGAGAAAATACAGCGAATACAGTACATCATTATTTTATAAAGAAATAGTTGTAATTAAAATTTGGTAATAATAAGTACTAAATCAATAAATTTGGGTACTTATATTTTTGGCTGCAAAATTCTATCAGGAAAGTGACAGAATTATGGCATAGAAGCAGGCGTTACTCTGTGGAAGTCCAAGATAATCAAGGAACAAGAAAATTTTAATTCGCTATGATTCGCCAAAACTGACCAATCCATGTGGCATAACATGTAGCTTGCGATATGCACCACCCAATAAGCTACCGCCAAAACAGACAAACCACATAGATTTGTCTGTTTTGGCGGACTATAGCGAATTAAGCTTATTGTTCCTAGATGGTTCCTAGAGTGTCATTCAAGGAATTGGAAAGAAGGTACCTAACATTAATGAACAGGAGTTTTTTAAAACAATGTCATCACTTATATGCACGAGCCCTTTATTTAGTTATAGCTATAAATGCTGCCTAGAAGAAGAAAAAAAATATGCCCTTTAAAATATAGTACTTTAATAGGCAAACATCACGGGAAATAAACAGTGTTAAAGAGTCCATAAATTGCTATTACCCATACGTTTAGCTGATCACTAGATTTATCTGCTTCGCGGTAATCGTTTAGGTTTTTAGACCATGAAACTGCTAATAAATAGGCATTAAATTGAAGATCTGTAACGCTGAATGTAAAACTATAATTTTAAAACCTCTAGCCTCTCACGGTAATTTTCAATACTAAGATAAAATTGGAAATGCTCTATTTATTTCAGTCCTAAATAAAATAAGCGTATCAAATAATGCAGCCTCATTTAAATAACTTTACCCACTTTCTACCAGTATTGTAGGTGTAGGTACTACCATTATAACAGCATTATCTAGATAGCTGGGAATCTTTGCGAATGCACCTAATGTTATCTATGTTTTCAAACTCAACAAAGTTACTGCGAATGGTGGCACTGTTATTTTTTTAATGACACCATTTGACTCGACATTTGAAGCAATCATTTTGTCATTTGATAGGTACTCTAAGAACAATCAAATAGGTCAAGATTTTAGATCAAATTAAATAACTAAGTGATTTCGATCCCATGGATCATTTAAAACTAGATTGATCTAATATACATACACGCGTACAAAATTGCACATACTAGTAAATAGTGGCTTACGAAACGTTTCACGACAAAAATCACGAATCTGACATTTGTATTATTGTAACGGGCCGGGTAAAATGTGGCATTTGTAAGCATACCTCTCGATGCTTGAACTTACCCACTCTTAAAATTATTCGATACTATTTTTACGTATCAAAGGAATTTATACCTTAGCATTTTATACCGAAAATTCTATATTACGTAGCTTGATATGATAGCATCTACGGTAGTATATTTTTAATGCATAACAAGTCTTAAGAGAATTGAAATAAAGGCATTGTGTTCGTGTAATGAAAAGTAAAAGTTGTGGTTAGATGCTGAGATGTACTTGCGTACCCTTTGACTACTATGACCTTGACAGAAACATGGGCCGATTTCAAAAGAGGTAATATATATAACTTTTTATGGTTTAAATTGCACGTAATAGGAGCAATTTGCTTAAACTATAAAAGGCCAAAATGTAGATGTATTCTCGATAAGCAAAACTCAGATATTGCAATCTAAATTGTCATGTGAAGATGACGTTGATTCTAGGAACAAGTTATTTGTTAGGTAGGAATGAGATTTTGGCTTTGCTTTACATTTGGACTTCTTTGTCTCTAATTTCTTTTTTATAAGTCAAACAAGAAATATAAATACCTATTATGAACTAGCTTCTGCCCACGGCTTCGCCCGCGTGGCCTACAAGAACCAAATGTCATTTTTTTCAGAAACAAACATCATAAGCGTTCTCACTCCCTCTCAATTGTATGTAATATACAAACTGACAATATCTCAAAAAAAGCAATAAGCACGAAGTTCTAAGTTCTGTAACTAAACTAATCTCTGGAATGAGAGTAGTACGGTTTTAACAGAACTCAAAGCGTGTGTGATGAGATCTAAATAATTTCCTAATTACAAAACAAACCAGAAGTGGATAATAATTAACATTGTTTACAACGAAATACTATCCGCACCTAACCTACCGCAGTATTTCTTTGTAAACAATATTTTTTGTTTTTCCTCCGTGCTTTTTAAACCGATTTGAATATTTTTTTCATATCGGGTATTACCAAGATAGGCAAAGTTGACGCGTGAGGCTCGCCTGACTTCAACATGGTGTGGAGAAATCAAAATTATTTTTTACTTAACAGTGGCTATGGAAGTCGGTTTTTTGGAAAGAATTTTTATTTTTAATTCACCAAAGCTTTGTAGAGGAGCGAGTACTGAGATGCGTACTTGACATCTTTACCATCAGAAGAAAAGCTAATCGACATTCCAGCTTTTACCAGCAAAAATGTCATAATACAAACTTTCAACCCCTATTTTACCCTTTGGGAGGTGAAATTTCGAGAAACCCTTTCTTAGTGCAAACCTACTCTTCACAAAAAACACACCCTCCAAATTTCATGTCTATAAGACCAGCGGTTTAGGCTATGCGTTGATATATAAGTCAGGACTTCATCCGCGTGGTTTAAGCTTTTTTCCCCACAGGCACTCCTTGATTTTCCGGTATAAAAAGTAGCCTTTATCACTCTTCAGGTCCTTAACTATACCCATGCAAAAAATCTCGTTGATCCGTTGCTGCGTGATTGAAGGACAAACTCTCTATTTAACGTCCTTGGGGATCAAATTTTCAAAAATGGTGAAAAATATTATTATTATTATTAGCCTTTATTAACAACCTTACATTAATTACAAAGTTATGAATTTACAAAACTATAATAACTAAAATCTAAGACACCGGTAATGTTCGATTGTTTTGCTCATTAGCATAGGCCTCCCCCAGGTTCTTCCATGTTTTGCGGTCGTGCGTTATTCTCCTCCATAAAATTCCTGCTGTGGCTCGTAAGTCATCTTCCCACCTTCGAAATGGTCTTCCTCTTTTCCTCTTACCCTCTCGTGGATACCACTCTGTAACTTGTTTTGCCCAGTTTTCTTTTTTCGTTCGGATAAGGTGACCGGCCCATTTCCATTTAAGTTTCTTAATAGTGCATGTTACATCGCTAAGTTTAGTTTTGTTCCTTATAGATTTAAGGTTAACCTTATCTTTTAACTTTATGTCTAGCATGCTCCTTTCTATATTATGCTGACATGTTTCAATTTTTTTCAAATTCTCTTTTGTTAGGGCCCAAGTTTGACAACCATAAGTCATACTTGGAAGAATGCACGAGTTAAATGTTCTACTCTTTAATTTCAGAGGTAGGGCTGGATTTTTTGTGATTTCTTTGAGCGACCAATACTTCTTCCATGACGCAGTAATCCTATTCTGCACTTCTTTGGATGTTAGGTTGTCAGGAGAGATAATTTGCCCTAAGTATGTATATTCGTTGACATACTCAATGTTGCTGTTGCTAACTTGGATAGGTTTTCTAGCGCGGTTAGTCATAAGTTTAGTTTTTGAAGTATTTATAAGTAGTCCAACATTTTGACTTTCAGTTACTAGCTGCTCTAGCATTTTTTGTAGATGATTTGGGTTGTCTGAAATCAGTATGAGATCGTCAGCGAATCTTAGATGGTTAAGTATTTCTCCATTTATTTTAATTCCGTATTCTGCCCAGTCCAGTTTTCTAAATATGTGTTCGAGAGTTGCGTTAAACAGCTTGGGAGATAAAGGGTCTCCTTGCCTTACGCCTTTTCTGATCTCAAACTTTTCCCCTAACCTTTCTGTTCTCACTTTTGCCGTCATGTTCCTGTAGATGTTACTGATTAATCGGATATATTTACTGTGCACACCTTGATTGTCTAATGCTTCCCAAATCTTTTCGTGCTTCAGTGAGTCAAATGCCTTGTTATAATCTACGAAGGCAAGGTAATAGGGCATGTTATATTCGTTGAATTTTTCTATTATCTGTTTTATGGTATGTATGTGGTCGACCGTTGAAAATCCACAACGAAATCCAGCTTGTTCCTTTGGTTGGTTTTCATCTAAAATTTTAGTAACTCTATCGAGTATAATCTTTGAAAATATTTTGTAAAGATTAGACATCAGACTGATGGGTCTATAATTGCTAATGTCATCTCTATTTCCTTTTTTATGTAGTAAAATAATTGTTGATGTTGCCCATTGAGTCGGTATGTCTTCCTTTTCGAGAATTTCATTGAACAAATTTAATAGATAGTTTTGTATAATATGTGCTGTAGCTTTTAAGGTTTCATTAGAAATTCCGTCTTCCCCTGGTGATTTCCTATTTTTTTGTGAGTATATGGCCTTTGTTATTTCGTTTCGCATTATTGAAGGGATTTTGTCCTCGTCTTCTTTATGTTCTATATGGGATGTTAGGGCTGGAGTTTTGTCATCGTATAGGTCGCGATAAAAGTCTGTCGCTGACTTTAGTATTTCGAGTCTTATCGTGTTACTTTTCTTTAGTTTTTGGTCTTTTATCTTTGGAATCCATGAAGTACTTTCTTCTAATTCTTTAAAAGCTTTTTTTACACCTCCTGTAGTTTCTATATTGCATAAAAATCTTTCATATCTAATCTTCTGTCTATGTTTTCTAATTGTTTCGTTTATTTTCTTACTTAAGTTCGATATTTCTTTTTTATCTTTTGGTTTTTCTTTATTCAATAGTTTTCGCTTCATTATTAGCTCTTTGGCTTCTTTTCCAATTTTATCTTTATTTGCTTTACTCTGCGCGTTTTTGTTTTCCGTTTCTTTTAATATTTTCTCCAAAATGTTATATTTTTCTTGTATGTTGTTTGTTTCTCTTATATTGGTATGTAAAGCATGCTGCAAATAATTCAGAACAGAGTCAGAAATAGGAAGTGACATTTGCTGTTTTAAGATTTTTATATTTTTTCTTGAGTGTTTAAGTTGACTTCCGTGAATTCTTCCGCGTAACATTCGATGGTCGGTATTAAAATTGAGTTGGTTAACGACACTGACATCCATAAATAATTTTGGTTTGTTGGTCATCATGAAATCTATTTCATTTTTTACGTTACCATTTGGAGATACCCACGTCCATTTTCTAGATGGTTTTTTCTTGTAAAAAGTGTTCATGACGCATAAATTGTGTTGTTGGGCAAAGTCAATAAGCCTTTGTCCATTATTATTTCGCTTTCCAGTTGTATAGGGTCCTATAAATCTTCTTTCATTGTTCCTCACTTTACCTATTTGACCATTGAAGTCCCCCATTACGATGGTTGTGTTGTGTACAGACGTCATTGTTATATTTAATTGGCTGTAAAAACAATCTTTAGTTTCCTCATCCGCCAATTCTGTTGGTGCATATATTTGGACAATTGATATGGGGTGTTTGTATCCAGGTAAATTAATATTAAGGACTACTATTCTGTCCGAAACTCCAATGAACTCTAGAATTTTATCCTTAAGGTATTTTTTCACTAAAAAACCTACGCCATATAACCCTGGTATTTCGTTTTTAATATATAGTATGTAATCATCGTACTCTTCAATTTTTTCTTCCGCCCTGCGGCTTTCGCATATACCTAGAATGTCCCATTTTATATTTTCCAGAGCGTGTTCTAATTCCAGGAGTGATTCTTGTGTTCTTAGTGTTCTTGTGTTGAGTGTCGCTATATGTATACTATCTGATTTTTTTGTATTATTCTGAAAAGAAGACGGGCTTCTTTTTGAAATCGCATCTGGGGGGTTTTGGTCTAAATCCCCTCGGGGACCAGCCGGGTTGGGGATATGTATCTTATTGCTATTACGTTGTGATCTTTTTGTTTTGGGTTTTCTCTGATTGCCGGTGCCTTTTAATTCCTATGCCTTTCTTGTAGATTTTTCGTTTAACGAATTCGATCTAGATCTCATATATGCAAAGGGGTCGGTTCTGTGTACTTTTGCTGGACCTGGTTTCCCACTTTCTTGTTGTAGGCTTGATTCTGGAGATGTCGAACTGTCTCTCTTTCTCTTCTCGTTCTCTTTTTGTTTTATAATTATCTTGTTGTTGCGGATATAAGCTTCGTTGCCCTTCTCTCTTTCTTGTTTAAGTTGGTTCCTTAACTCTTTGCGTTTCTGTAATGTTTCTTTAGATAAATCTTCGGTTATATATGTATCTCTAGGCATTTTCTTTTTGTTTTTAAGAATTTCAATTTTCCTGTTATATGTTGTGAGGGAAATGAGTATCGGTCTTAACTTACCGGGATTTTCTTTTCCAATTCTGTTTATTTTATTAATCTCCCATTTATCTATCTTAGTGCCTGAGTCCTCAAACAATCCTGACACCGTTTCTAGAAGGTCTGCATGATCTTTTTCTACTTCTTTCACTCCGTGTATAATTATATTATTTTTTCTGTTCATATTTTCCAAGTAGTTTATTTTTTTATTCAATATGCTAATTTCTAACTTGAGGTTTTGGTTTTCTTCTATCAATGGTTTAATTTTTTCATCTATGTTTTGCATGATTTTTTTGGTAACAGTATCAGTAATGATGTTTGTTTGCTTTTCCAATTCGAGTTTCATCATGTTAAATAACGTGGACATTTCTTCTGAAATTTTTGTAGCCATGGTATAGTAGCAGTGATAAGACCCTTAACAAAACGTGGAATGGAACGTAAAATATTTTCCTTTGTAATGTTGGTAGCAATGTTATGTGTCAACTCGTGCGCAGCTAACTTCGTGTTTATTTATAGTCTTGAAGAGTTGGAATGTCACGAAAGATGACTGTTGATTTTTGATAACTTCTAAACAGTAAATTTGGATGTTCTTACTTGAGTATTCTACGCCGTGATGTGAATTTCATGTAAAACTTGCTATTACAATGTGAATCCACCGTTAATTCGTTGTATGTGACCTTGTAATCCTGTGTAACTTGCAGTTTTCCCAACTATTTCAATTATTTTTCGTGAGAGATTCGATAGTACGTGTTTAGTCGTATGCAACCGGAACCGGAAAAACCATATACTTCTTCATATTTAACCGAATGCTCAAATACCAACTTCCATGGCTTTGACTTGAAAAATGAATGACTTTCATACCAACTTTCAACCCCTATTTTACCTCTTTGGGGGTGGAATTTTAAAAGCTGTGACACACGTACTTATTTTTTTTACCGATAGCCGAAATTCCAAGTTTCGTTGATATAAATTGAAAAAATCTTGAGAAATGGAGGACTTTCATGCAATTTTTCATCCCCTATTTCACGCCTTTAGGGGTCGAATTTTCAAATTGGTGGAACACGTACTTCTTCATATTTAACCAAAAGCCCAAATGCTAAGTTTCATGGCTATAACTTGAGAAATGAAGGACCCTTTGGGGGTGGAATTTTGAAAAACTGTTGGTCTGTTGGTCACATACGTACTTCTTTATTTTTTAACGAAAGCTAAAATACTCAGTTTTGTTGATATTACTTGAGAAATATCTTGCGAAATGATGGGCTTTTACACAAACTTTCATCCCCCAGTTCACCCCTTTGGGGGTCGAATTTTCAAAAATGGTGAAACACGTACCTCTTCATATCTAACTGAAAGCCCAAATGCTAAGTTTAATGACTATAACTTGAAAAATGAAGGTCTTTCATACAAACTTTCAACCCCTATTACACCCCTTCGGGGGTGGAATTTTGAAAGCTGTGACACAGATACTTCTTTTTCTTCGTTAATATGACTTGAAAAATATCTTGAGAAATGAAGGACTTTCATACAAAATTTCACCCCCTGTTTCACCCCTTTAGGGGTGGAATTTTGAAAAACTGTGAAACACATATTTCTTTATTTTAAACCGTTAGCTTAAATACCAAGTTTCATGGCTATAACTTGAGAAATGTAGGACTCTCATATTAACTTTCAACGCTTATTTTACCCCTTTGGGGGTGGAATTTTGAAAAACTGTTGGTCTGTTGGTCACATACGTACTTCTCTATTTTTTAACGAAAGCTAAAATACTCAGTTTTGTTGATATTACTTGAGAAATATCTTGAGAAATTATGGGCTTTTACACAAACTTTCATCCCCCAGTTCACCCCTTTGGGGGTCGAATTTTCAAAAATGGTGAAACACGTACCTCTTCATATCTAACTGAAAGCCCAAATGCTAAGTTTAATGACTATAACTTGAAAAATGAAGGTCTTTCATACTAACTTTCAACCCCTATTACACCCCTTCGGGGGTGGAATTTTAAAAGCTGTGACACAGATACTTCTTTTTCTTCGTTAATATGACTTGAAAAATATCTTAAGAAATGAAGGACTTTCATACAAACTTTCACCCCCTGTTTCACCCCTTTAGGGGTGGAATTTTTAAAAACTGTGAAACACGTATTTCTTTATTTTAAACCGTTAGCTTAAATACCAAGTTTCATGGATATAACTTGAAAGATGACGGACTTTCATACAAACTTTCACCCCCTATTTCATCCCCTTAGGGGTGCAATATTGAAAAATTGTAAATCACTTATTTCTGCATATTTAACTGAAAGCCCAAATGATAAGTTTCATGGCTATAACTTGAGAAATGAAGGACTTTCACACAAACTTTCAACCCCTATTTTACCCCTTTGGGGGTGAAATTTTGAAAAACTGTGACACACGTACTTCTTTATTTATTACCTAAAGCCAAAATACCAAGTTTCATGGATATAACTTGAGAAATGACGGAGTTTCATACAAACTTTCACCCCCTATTTCACCCCCTTAGGGGTGGAATTTTGAAAAATCCTTTCTTAGTGTGCGCGTACGTCATAAAAGTAACCTACTGTCAAAATTTCAAGTTTTTAGGCCCAGTGGTTTAGGCTGTGCGTTGATATATAAGTCAGTCAGTCAGGACTTTGAATTTTATATAATATATTATAGATATTATAGATTATAAATAGCTTAATATGAATTAACACAAAATTGTAAAGGGAAAATATCACTTATTTTATTGCGGTATCATTACCATTCAATCACAATTTAAGCGCCCCCAAAAGCAGTTTAGTTCTGTGCTATTACCGATTTATCGTGTTGAATAGAGAATGAAACCTAGAGGCCGTTGGTGCTATTGTGTTGAAACTACAATGTAATCAAACTTTATCATTTCTAGGCTAATGTTAGAGTACTGTAAAAATAAAATAAGAAAAAGTAGTATGGTTGAGTGAGATGTTTAAACTTTTTACATATTGATTATATTTTGGTTATTATTAAGGCGTATTTACGTACTTACCTATGCAAGAAATAACAAGTGGCAATCTACTTTATACTATGACTTCATGGTGCTTCAGAATTGGAATATCACAGTGCGATTTTATAACGTAGTGTAGACTATTGGAATTCATAGAATTATAATATAAGGTTTGCATTGTTTTATTTCAAAGCAAGTTTTTCTAGTGACTGTACAAGCAATACAGTGAAAATTGAAGCATACCACAGGAATGTCTTCTACGACTACAGTAACTACAAAATGTACTCGTAGTAACGTCAGGGTTTAGGAGACAGGCGGCCTGTCTCGAAAAAGAAAAACTTGCTTTGAAATAAAACAATGCAAACCTTATATTATAATTCTATGAATTCCAATAGTCTACACTACGTTATAAAATACAGCAATTCTGATACACATTGAATCAAGTTTTTAAAGATTTCTATAATTAAATGAAAATAGTTTCACTTTCATTGGGTTGTTTGTCTTCTGCCGCAGCATTTAAAATTAGAAATCTCATCGAAACAATCGAATAGTTCAAGGTCCATTAGTCGTAAGTTGCAACAAATTAATTAAAATAATTATAAAAGTCAAAGCGAAAGTTTATTGACGTTTGCGCGTATAGTGTCAGTACCTAACTTTTATAATTGCAGTTTCTATTTAACAATAGTCATAATTGACTATTGTAAAATTTAAGTATCTACCTAGCAATGACTGCAATAGTAATTGTGTAATTCCGTAGTTACCAACCTGTTTAAGCTTCGTCTGATTGTTTTTACAGACAAAACCTGAATCCGGCTGCGATCCTTAATACTCTGTGTAGACTAGTTTATATTAGTTTATTTATTTTATGGATGGTATTCATTTGACTCTTTTATTTGTATCCTGCTGGTTTTGTTTTTATTAATTTTATTTATAGTATGATCTGTATTTTATTTATTTATATGTCCATCATATTACGACTGTCATTAGTAACCTTACACGTTTGAGTGGTTGCCTATACTAAAATTACTCATAGTTTTATAAACTATTCAAAAATATATATATCTAATTTTGTGTCAAGTCATAAAAGCCTGTTGTGTCTGTTTTATCTCCGAGTAACGTTTAACTGATGAATAAATTTTATGATTTGAAAAGAAATGTTGTATAAAAATGTTCTTAAAATTTAAAATTGATTCGTTAATTAAGTTTTACTTACCTATAATGAAAAAGGCCCTTAACATCATCGCTATAATTGATATATCCCACAGAGGCTTATAAAAGCGAAAGCTCAATTAATTATATTTGCATAGATATCTCTTCAAATTATTTCAAGCAAACGTTGCTTGAGCGATGGCGCAGCACTTTCGTTACCCATGCTTACAGTTGTCAGCCTATTACGAAGCATAATATCGTATTTACAAACTACGCTATTGTGAAGGTCTGGGAACATGAGATCACTATTGCGAAAAAATGCGATCCCGCTTTCATCTTTCTCACTTTTGTTGTTTCAGTACGCTTTCTCACAATGACTGATATCTTGTACATCGTCGTTATTGTCACTGTAGTTCGAAACCTTTATTTATAGTGGCACAGTAGCTAGTTTTATGCTCTTTGCTATACTTAACTTAAACTTTCAAACAACAGCAGTCACGAAAGGATACAAATTGTTTTTGTAATCAGAACTTTTTACATGTTGTTTATTTATTTCAATGATTCAAGATTTATCAGATATTTTCTAGACAAGAATAAAATATGCTCTATTTGTAGATTGTTGCTCTAAGTCTAGATGATACCCGCGACTTCATCCACGTGGATTAAGCTATTTCGTTTCCCACGGGAACTTCTTCATTCTTGAGGGATAAAATATAGCTTATGTCCTTCCTCGATATTTCTATACCAAATTTCATCAAAATTGGTTAAAAAGATGGGCGTGACAGACAGACAGACATACTTTCGCCTTTATATTATTAGTATGGATAAAAAATAATCTCTTTTAAAATAGGCTTCACTAGATAAAAATATCATACTGTATCATTGAATATTTCCTTAATTGAATTTATTTTCCTAATTGAGTTCGTTTCATTCATATTTCTTTTCATAAAAAATGTAAAATGAGTTTAGTTTTTCTATATAGACAGTAGCAAAAAGAGCAACTGCTGTGTTTCTGCCGGCTCTTCTCAGTAGAACACCTTCCGAACCGGTCGTAGAGTCATGACCAATCATAAGTGGCACAAGTTGTCCGTGTATAAATAAATCATTTCATTTAAGTTAAAAAAATGATTGTTTTGTTTTAATAGACGTTTCGGTACAAGAAATTCAAAGTCAACGAACATTTATTCAATTTAGTTAGGTATACCTACTACACTAATTATTGACGTCCGGTTATTTATAACATCTACTGTTTAACAACTTATGACGGATAACATTAAATTGGATGTTCTGAGATATCTAACCAGGCAAGTTAAACGAAGATTTAACAAATTAAGTAGAAGCCTAGGTGTTTTTTACAGACGAGCATGGAATTCTATAAACGCTTTCAAGAAGCGTAATTGCATCAGTAAGTAGGTACTTGGTCACTGTGTCAGGCGAAAGTATCAATAAATCTTAATTATCGTAACACAGAAATTGTCAATCCTTAACGTCATAATAGGCATGATGACTGATTTTGAAATATGGTCAGATTATGTTCGGAAGTATCTACTATTTCGAATAAATATCTTATTTCAGCAGAAGAATAAGGTTTGGTAGATAAAATTGGCATTTGAAATTTAAATTTTAAAATTCACGCCAAAACGCTCGCGGGTGTCATGGCGTCGTTTGTGACGTCACTGTTGTTTTTGCCAATGCATTTTGTGCAGTGTGCAGTAAATAATAGTGTGATTGTCAAAGCTCGAAACAAATAATTGTGACGTCATTCGCTACTTGGTGTTTAATCCATTATGGCGGATTGCTGTATTTTATAGTTTCATTTTATCAAAATAAATAGCAATCTCACTGGAAATAGAAAAATAAATATTTTTTTTCTAATCCATGAATCCTATTTCATTACATAGAATGATAATTTAAATACATAATAGATATTAGTTTATTTTCATATAAAATTATTTATTATGAGTATTATGTTATTTGTGTAAATGGTTTATGTAATAGTATGTAGGTATTTGTTTGTATGTTTATTTAATACACCACCCGCAATTTAATCTCCTTAACTTCTCCTAATCCTAAGGTTGCCTGGCAGAGATCGCTGCTAAGCGATAAGGCCGCCTTTTTGTATTCTACTTCCTTCTGTGTATTTGTGTTCCTTAATTATTATTTTTCCTTTTTGTGTTGTGGTGTACAAATAAAGTGTAAAATAATAATAATAATAATAATTTCATTGATTCTTGGTTACTGTCATCATGCCTATTCCTTGGAAGATAGTTTGACCTACTGAGACATTTCGTTAGCGGTCAGGCGCCACTTTGTAGCTACAATATTATTATTACATCATTAAAGTCTTGAATACTAATATTTAATTAATTTGATTAGCATTGAAAACAAGCATAATATATTGGGATAAGTCAATATCTGTTACAAGATGGTAATGAGTCGGATTTCATTAAAAATTACTAACTACTTAACGTTTGAAATTTGAATACAGCCAATATTTTTTTAGGGACCAATCTTAGTCAGCTTTGACGTAGAGAATGCTCTACGAATGCATATATTTAAATGGCCTCGTTGGCCTAGTGGTTAGCATGTTCAACTGCGGCTGAAGAGGTCCAGGGTTCGAATCCCCGATCAGGCCATAATAAAGTATTGGGTTTTTCTGACAAGAAATTCTCAGCACTAGCCCGGAGAAAGAAAGAAAGTTGGCGGTGTTTCACCACCGTGCCTCGGAGAGCACGTAAAGCTGTCGGTCCTGTGCCTGATCGCTCTCCGGTCGTGTCGGATTTTCCGTCCCATCGGGTTATGGTAGTAAAGGAACAGAGAGTGCACCTGTGCTTGCGCACACACTTGTGCACTATAATATCTCCCGTGCAGATGGCTAATCTCTCTGGAGATTCAGCCCCCGTGGCCGATATTTGGTTGGGAGGATATTATATGACTTTGATCTTAGTGTTGGAATAAAATAATTAATAAAAGTGTCTGATTATTTAATTTATTTTATTGAAAGTTTGCGCATTGTTCCAGGTACACAATGTTTGATAATTGGATTGTGTAATTAGTGTACTTATATCAAGCATTTTATTTGATAAAAAGCATATCTCTGTCACATTGCAGGCGGAACAAATCAACCTTGTTCTCTAGAGTAAAAAAATAACAATAAGCCGGAGGCAAGACACGATCTCCTTGCAACGCAATGTACTTATGATTGCTTATATGAAATGGTAACATAATTATCTGTTAAAACTTAAAATAATAACGCTGTTGCGAAGATTAAATTGTGATAGTAACTCGTAAAAAGCAAAAATTGGAAGCTCAGTAGATAAATAATTGTTTAACAGGTAAATGACGTCCAGAATTTTTTTTTCTCGATTCCGCTCTAATCTTTATAAAATAGAAATTCAGTAAAAAGATATTATAGTAGTAATAAACCAGTAGTAATAAACCTAATTAAAATAGATACATGAAACTAATGTTTTTGAAGAAACATGAAACGAAATTTTATTAAATAAACTAACTATTTCTATAATCGTCAGCAAGATCCATACTTATACTATTAATTATCCATACTAATATTATAAATGTGAAAGTGTGTCTGCTTGTCTATCCGTCTGTCTGTCTGCTACGCTTTCACGGCTCATCTGTTTAACCGATTTTGATGAAATTTGGTACAGTGATAGATTGTATCCCAGGGGAAGGATTCTTCTCGCGTCGGTTCCTCAACTTTAAGGATTGTGGCTCCCTAATTATAGGCTACTTTTTAACCCGGAAAATTGAACAGTTATAGAGAGAAAAGCACTTAATACTCGCAGATGAAGTCGCGGGCATCGTCTAGTGTGTGTATAACTTTGTAAAATGTTATACACACAACTAGTCCATAAAATCCTACAAATGTTTTTTTAAACTGAAGGTAATGAAAGGACAAGACTATTTATCAACATGCTTCACAAGTACAGATAGAATTCAATTTGTTAGGTACGAAGAATTTCTGATTAATGTATCTGGAATCGTTATTAATGAATATTCCGTCCATCTTGGTGATAAACTAGTTATAACTATAGTTTTAACTTATAACTATCAGTATTGATTGAAAACTAATATGTTGTTTTTAAAGTTTTTAATCTTCATTTTGGAGATAAAGAGAGATTGAGGCAATTTTTAACTCGTAATATTTAAAAATGAACGAGGAATAATACTCAAAAACTATACTATATATTTTTACTAAATTTTAAATTTTTTGTGTGTATTTATTAATTTGAGAGAATTGAAACCGTGCAACAGTTGTAAAAAAAAGAAACCCTGCTGTACAATTAAGTGCTTTATGGTGTAGAGGTTGTTTTTTCATATTCCTCATAATTAGTGGTAATACCCAAGGCTCCACACATTTGCGACGCAATTTTATCGCAAATTGAAACGTAACATATGGCGTATACACTTTTAATGTATCTTTTGAAACCCTCTTCCGGGCAGGTGAACTCAAAATCCAGCTGCGGTTGGAGTCAATAATGAGATTATAAACTCAAGCGATACTGGTTTTTATTGTATAATAATAGGTTTCAAATTTACATGCCCAAGTTTCCACATCGGATCTTTTTCTTTTGTTCTTTGATGATATGGGTCAGAAAGTTTAACATATGGCGAATACGCATGAAGGCTTCTAGATATTTATCAGGTGATAAAATTGCCAAGGTTTCGGTTAAATATAAAAATTAACCAGCAAAATGGTACCTTACATTTATTAATTTTGAAGAACATTCTGGCACTGACCATTATGAACCAAATTTTATGCAGCGCATTCTTACCTACTGCATTATAAGTTTTTGTACATTACACATTTTGGCCACTTATACACATATTATAACACCAGATATACCCGCGACTTCGTCCGCGTTGATTGATGTTTTTTAATTCCTGTGGGAACTCTTCAATTTTCCGGGATAAAGAGTAGCCTATGTCTATGTCTTTCCCTGGGATGTAACCTACCCTTGTACCAAATTTCATCAAAATCGGTTGAACGGTTGGGCCGTGAAAGCGTAGCAGACAGACAGACAGACACACTTTCGCATTTATAATATTAGTATGGATAATAGGATTCTTGTCTCAATAAGACTATATCAAATGTTAACAAGTGGCTATTTATTTTGATTTCAGTTGATACGAATGCCATTTTATGATCGCCTTGCTTTTCTGTCGAGAGATCAATTCAATACATTTTTGACCGAGCGAAGCGAAGGTCTCTGAGTCTACTTGGGTGAATTGGCACTTGTCCGTCCGTCCGTCCGTCCGTCCGTCCGTCTGTCAGAGCATTATAACTTCTGAATTACTGAACGCAATTACTTCAGCTTTAAATATAATATGTAAACCAATGGCCTCCCGCCGAATATGGCTTAAAAAATAATAAAAATCTTTATTTCAGGGGGGCTCTCATAGAAGTGAATGCGAAGTAAAATATTTTTTATAAAGTTACATAGGGTTGCGGTATATCATTGTAAAGATAATTAGGAATAGAGTCCAAAAATATATTTTTTTTAATTTTTCCCCCAAAATTTACGAAATGGGGGGCTTTCAAAGTGGTGATTTTCTAACGTCCAAAGATGACCTCAGAACTCGAAATTTTCTGAAAGGATGAGCCTGAAACTTGATCAATTATTTCAATTATATCCTGTACTTGAACAACAAATACTAAAATTAGATAAATATTGTAAGGAAACGGAATTATTTAATTTTTAATGAGCTTCAGTATTTTTAACAGAACTTCACATTTATGTCAATAGATGGCGCCGCGAGGTCTCAGTTCGGGGCGAACCACTAGTTAATTTATCGGTAAAATGGCTGCTGCGATGACAAAGGCTAACAAAAGATCAATAGCAGCATATAGGACTTGGCAGCAATATGAAATAACTTTATTAGAAGGAAGTGTTTAATTCACGCATCAAGGTTGACCGGCCTCTCGCCGATGCGAGGCGCACCCAATAAAATAATAACCGGTAGGTACATGTTTGTATACTAACCATTCAGTAACTATGTGTTTAATAAATAAAAGCAGAGGTGGGCGCTGGGCAGTTGGAACCAAAGGGTTTCATATTTATTGAAACCGAGTTTTTGCTTGATTAGTTATTGCTTTTTTTTTATCCACTACAAGCTAGACCTTGACTGCAATCACACCTGATGGTAAGTGATGATGCAGTCTAAGATGGTAGCGGGCTAACCTGTTAGGGTCATCACAGTTATATTAAACCCACACCCCTTCGGTTTCTACACGGCATCGTACCGGAACGCTAAATCGCTTGGCGGCAGGTCTTTGCCGGTAGGGTGGTAACTAGCCACGGTCGAAGCCTTCCACCAGGAATTTATCCCCTTTATTGCTTGGACAGCACCCGCATCATCATCCTCACGTTGACTAAGCTATAACAGGTTGAGTAAAAGGCTAATTAAGTCATAGCTTAAACATGTGGAAAAGTGTGGGACACATACAATTGGTACTTTTGGATGTGTCCAATACTTGTCTAATTCACTTCACTTCAATTCAATTCATTTCACTTGAGAATACTTTTCTTTCGTACTCTGAATATTATGAGCTCCATTTAATTTGAGGAGAATTTTACAAATGACTCCTTTAAATAAGTTCTTCACCACATCTCCATAGAGGAGCGGTCAATAGAATGCTGTGAGTTATATAACCCATCCTTGAATGAAACAAACCCGGTCCATTGGTAGGATCCTACCACATTGCATAGCTATCAACCATCAAAAGAAGAAGAGCATCATGTAGAAGGCAGTGCAACCTAAGAATAAAGAGGCCAAAGATTCTTTTATCAGCAGTCATAAGTACTCTGACAGAGTATTTACATGAGAGTACATTACATTTGCATTTGCTATGTAGTATTACATTTGCAATACATTTTGTATTGCTGGCATACTTATTTACGTACCATTATATTTATATATTAATATGTCCAGCATTTTATATGATAGTATTATATGTTCGTATAAAAGGTCACTTCTTTGGAAATTCTTTTACTAATGTTTGTAGTTTGTTATTTGTTCCTAAATGATATTATCTCATATTTTATTTGTTTTATCAGTCCCTAGTTGTTTTTTTGGATTTTTATTATCTTATGTTTTTCTGTATTAAATAATCTACAGCAATAATAATAAGTCAATACATATATCGAATCTCTGAGCAAATAAATAAGCTATTATTTATTTATACAACTTTTTCAATCTTTACATTATATAGTTTGTTAGTTTAGTACCTATTAGTATTATTGTCTTTCTTCTTTCTATTCTAATACAAAACGCTATTATTTATTATTTATCTAAACGCGTAATAATTGACTGTCAAGGCGTATCTATTCACAGGCACTAAAGAGAAATTTCTCCAGAATGTGAATGCATAATGGATGTCTTCTTCGGTTATCCACAGATCTCCATTGATATGTAAAACCGCAAACTGGGCCGTTCCGACTTGTACATTTAGTTCAAATAACGGTTCCGTAGGTATCTACGAAGTCGACATGACTAAGCGCTGGCTATCTGGAACAGGGAAGTGTTAATTAAAATTGACTTCATCCATACTAATATTATAAATGCGAAAGTGTTTCTGTCTGTCTGTCTGTCTGTCTGTCTGTCTGTCTGCTACGCTTTCCCGGCCCATCTTTTCAACCGATTTTGCTGAAATTTGGTACAGGGGTAGATGGTATCCCGGGGAAGGACATAGGCTACTTTTTATCCCGGAAAATTAGGGAGTTCCCGCGGGAATCAAAAATCTAATCCACGCGGACGAAGTCGCGGGAATCATCTAGTAATATAATAAATATTTAAAAGTGAAATGAGCAATATCAAAATTTAGGGCATCGGTAAATCGTATTTTTTTAACATAAACTTTTCTAAGATAACTTTTGTATAAAATTATTTTTTACAATTAACCATTTTTAGAATTTCGCTTTATCATTATGTTAAATTAATTATTAATTATTTCAATCAAGAAAATGTTCAAAAGATTCATTAGGTGCGGTGTAAAGGACCGATTTACTGTTTATTTCTTATCGATTAAACGGAACTGTGATTTCATAATGTGATAAGATATCTTGATATTTAATCTCACATTAATTGACAATCGAAATTGATACGAATTGATTGCAGATCATGATAAGTGCAGATATTATGAGTAGGTTGAAAGCTTGCAGCAGAGAGTTCTAGATTCAGGTGTTCTAAAAGGTAAATCGCAATGGTAATTATTTATACCATCACTAGCCATCCTCCCAGAGTCGTACCGCGCCGTCGTCAAACGGGATTTAGCGTTACGGTACGATGCCCTGTAGGAACTGAGATGTTACCTTTGCCCGTTAGCCCACTTCCTTTTTATACTACAGCGCGACTGACCATCATTGATATCTCAGTCGACTTTGAACTTGTCAGCGTAAAAAATGTTGACAAGTTCAAATGCTGACAAGTTCAAGTACTGTAAAATAACGATATACTCATAGACGTCCACTGTTGGACATAGGCCTCTTGCAAGTTTTCCATACGCCGCGGTTTTGCGACGCCTGGATCCAGCGGCTCCCTGCGACCCGCCTGATGTCGTCCGTCCAGCGAGTAGGGGGTCTGCCAACGCTGCGTTTTCCAGTGCGTGGTCGCCACTCCAGCACCTTGGGACCCCAACGTCTATCGGTTCTTCTAACTATTTGCCCCTCCCATTGCCATTTCGTGCAACACGTCGAGAAATGTCGGTTACTTTAGTTCTTCTGTGGATCTCCTCATTTCTGATTGGATCGCGCAAAGAAACTCCGAGCATTGCTCTCTCCATCTCCCGCTGAGTGACCCTGAGCTGCCTTATGAGGCCCATAGTTAGCGACCAAGTCTCGCAACCGTATGTGATCACTGACATCGATACACTACTTCTAATTAAAAAAAACCTACATTAGAAGCTAGAACAATACTCACATCACATGAAATGAAAGTTCCATAGAAATCCACGTTCATTGGAGCATTAAAACAGCTACGAAATATAATGACAGGGTACAAATAGACGAAAGTAAGTCTCGTATTGTGTTAGACGATTTACGTATTTTGTGTCTCACTGCACTGGTTTTTTTACTTGGTACTTACTAGAGCGTAGGATGAGCGTGCTTAATAATGCTTTGTGAATGAACTAGTATGATTGTAAAATTTTTATGAATGTGTTTGTATTTTTTAATACATCATGATGTATTGTGATAAGTTATGAAAGTCATTTATGATTATTTTATTTTTTATGAATATAAATCACCTGGTCGGCTTTTAGAGTCAATAGCATTATCAAACAATCATATTATTATGTCACCTAATTTCTGGGTCCATGCTAATTTCTTCATCATTGAGGCGTTCCCGCACTATACAATACCAAAGGGCATGGATTGTGTTGTATAATATTCGTATGTATATATATATATATATATATATAATAGTTAGTATCCTACTAACATTTTGAGTTGCCTCTGTGTAGACAGAGTATTTTTAACCGACTTCCAAAAAAGGAGGAGGTTCTCAATTTTTTTTGTTTTTTTGTTTACACTAAAAAGTTAAAAATAAAAATTCTTTCCAAAAAACCGACTTCCAACGCCACTGTTAAGTAATAAATAATTTTTATTTCTACCCACTATGTTGAAGTCGGGCGGGTATAACAAGGATATAACAAGGCTCGCCCGACTTCAACATAGTGGGTAGAAATAAAAATTATTTATTACTTTATCTACTCCAGCATCGAAAAGTTCCAATTTCGAATTTGACAACTATATATCGATACTAATATTATAAATGCGAAAGTGTTTCTGTCTGTCTGTCTGTCTGTCTGTCTGTCTGTCTGCTACGCTTTCCCGGCCCATCTTTTCAACCGATTTTGCTGAAATTTGGTACAGGGGTAGATGGTATCCCGGGGAAGGACATAGGCTACTTTTTATCCCGGAAAATTAGGGAGTTCCCGCGGGAATCAAAAATCTAATCCACGCGGACGAAGTCGCGGGAATCATCTAGTAATATAATAAATATTTAAAAGTGAAATGAGCAATATCAAAATTTAGGGCATCGGTAAATCGTATTTTTTTAACATAAACTTTTCTAAGATAACTTTTGTATAAAATTATTTTTTACAATTAACCATTTTTAGAATTTCGCTTTATCATTATGTTAAATTAATTATTAATTATTTCAATCAAGAAAATGTTCAAAAGATTCATTAGGTGCGGTGTAAAGGACCGATTTACTGTTTATTTCTTATCGATTAAACGGAACTGTGATTTCATAATGTGATAAGATATCTTGATATTTAATCTCACATTAATTGACAATCGAAATTGATACGAATTGATTGCAGATCATGATAAGTGCAGATATTATGAGTAGGTTGAAAGCTTGCAGCAGAGAGTTCTAGATTCAGGTGTTCTAAAAGGTAAATCGCAATGGTAATTATTTATACCATCACTAGCCATCCTCCCAGAGTCGTACCGCGCCGTCGTCAAACGGGATTTAGCGTTACGGTACGATGCCCTGTAGGAACTGAGATGTTACCTTTGCCCGTTAGCCCACTTCCTTTTTATACTACAGCGCGACTGACCATCATTGATATCTCAGTCGACTTTGAACTTGTCAGCGTAAAAAATGTTGACAAGTTCAAATGCTGACAAGTTCAAGTACTGTAAAATAACGATATACTCATAGACGTCCACTGTTGGACATAGGCCTCTTGCAAGTTTTCCATACGCCGCGGTTTTGCGACGCCTGGATCCAGCGGCTCCCTGCGACCCGCCTGATGTCGTCCGTCCAGCGAGTAGGGGGTCTGCCAACGCTGCGTTTTCCAGTGCGTGGTCGCCACTCCAGCACCTTGGGACCCCAACGTCTATCGGTTCTTCTAACTATTTGCCCCTCCCATTGCCATTTCGTGCAACACGTCGAGAAATGTCGGTTACTTTAGTTCTTCTGTGGATCTCCTCATTTCTGATTGGATCGCGCAAAGAAACTCCGAGCATTGCTCTCTCCATCTCCCGCTGAGTGACCCTGAGCTGCCTTATGAGGCCCATAGTTAGCGACCAAGTCTCGCAACCGTATGTGATCACTGACATCGATACACTACTTCTAATTAAAAAAAACCTACATTAGAAGCTAGAACAATACTCACATCACATGAAATGAAAGTTCCATAGAAATCCACGTTCATTGGAGCATTAAAACAGCTACGAAATATAATGACAGGGTACAAATAGACGAAAGTAAGTCTCGTATTGTGTTAGACGATTTACGTATTTTGTGTCTCACTGCACTGGTTTTTTTACTTGGTACTTACTAGAGCGTAGGATGAGCGTGCTTAATAATGCTTTGTGAATGAACTAGTATGATTGTAAAATTTTTATGAATGTGTTTGTATTTTTTAATACATCATGATGTATTGTGATAAGTTATGAAAGTCATTTATGATTATTTTATTTTTTATGAATATAAATCACCTGGTCGGCTTTTAGAGTCAATAGCATTATCAAACAATCATATTATTATGTCACCTAATTTCTGGGTCCATGCTAATTTCTTCATCATTGAGGCGTTCCCGCACTATACAATACCAAAGGGCATGGATTGTGTTGTATAATATTCGTATGTATATATATATATATATATATATAATAGTTAGTATCCTACTAACATTTTGAGTTGCCTCTGTGTAGACAGAGTATTTTTAACCGACTTCCAAAAAAGGAGGAGGTTCTCAATTTTTTTTGTTTTTTTGTTTACACTAAAAAGTTAAAAATAAAAATTCTTTCCAAAAAACCGACTTCCAACGCCACTGTTAGGTAATAAATAATTTTTATTTCTACCCACTATGTTGAAGTCGGGCGGGTATAACAAGGATATAACAAGGCTCGCCCGACTTCAACATAGTGGGTAGAAATAAAAATTATTTATTACTTTATCTACTCCAGCATCGAAAAGTTCCAATTTCGAATTTGACAACTATATATCGAATTGAACCCTCTTTCGTGTTTGCTTCTCATAACGATACAGTTCGTTGTATGGGAGCTGTATCGTTATGAGTCGTAGCTGTATCGATATGGTTATCTTCATAAATAGGATACCTATAGCTTAGCGGCTCTGGGTTCTGGCACTTTCACAATCACAGAGTTCTTAGTATGTAGAGGAGCCATACCTACATCATGGCGGATGGTGGCACCCGTCATTTAATATGTACATATTATATATTTCATCTCCACCTACTCTATACTCTATGTACCCAACCCACTCTATGGTTGGTACTGCCACTCTTACTGCCAATATTAAAAATTACGCGGTAAACGGATTACTTTTGCAACTTGTGAAATTTGTATTGATTTGACTTTTTTATTAATTTACAAAGTAAAAAATTATAAAGACGTCCTTGTCGTAGATAAAATCTTGTATGCAACTGTACGTAATTAGTCATTTTAATTCTCGTACTATCCTATTTTGATACTCGGCAAGCCTCGTATCAAAAAACAGCACTCGAATTAAAATGACCCTTATTACGATACAGTTGCATAAATAGCTATTATAGTGGCGTTGGAAGTTGGTTTTTTGGGAAAAAAAATTTTGTGCACAAAGAATGAATTATTAATAGAGTGAATATCTCTATGATAAGATATTATAACAAACAGTAGGTACTCTAGGGAGTAGGTAGATAATAAGATGGTGATATAGTAAGTAGTAACTGTAAATTACGGTAACACGTTGTCTATACTAATTTATTCATCAAAAGCACTAAATTGTAATTTTTTTTTTCTCTATTTACTCTACTAATTTTATTATTATTTCAGTATAAAATTTTCCTTTTCAGCATACTTACAATACTAGAGTATTGTCTCAAACTTTTAAGGTTCACTAGCTGATTGGGTTTTAAAACATAAGTCTTCTTTGCACAGCTTTTATTGTTACATGCATTGATATAAATTTTAGTTACATGCTTCTTCCATCAATCTGCCATTTGACTGCCTCGTTAGTCTAGTGGTTAGCATGTTCGATTGCGGCCGACGAGTCCCGGGTCGTCACAACAAGTTTTGGGTTTTTCTGGCTAGAAATTCTCAGTATTAGCCCGGAGTTATGAAGTTGGCGGTGTTTCATCCCCGTGCCTCGGAGAGCACGTCAAAACGTCGGTCCTGCGCCTGATCTCTATCCGGTCATGTTGGATTTTTCGTCCCATCGGGCTATGAGAGTAAAGAAACAGAGATTGAACGTGTGACACACTTGTGCATTATAATATCTCCCAATCTCTCTGGAGATAGGCCGCCGTGGCCGAAATTAGGTCGGGAGGACATTATTAGTATTATTATTTCATCAATCAGCAGTGTTTCTATCCACAGCTGGATATGGGCCATCCCGAAAGTGCGCTACGTCCTTTTATACAAAACTTACCACCTTAGTCAACTTGTTTGTGTTATATTATATATCCTTTCAAACTAGGACGTTTGGCAACCTCAATTGCACGAAAACTCGTAATTTGAGTGAAAGCAGTGGGAACAATGCAAATCGAATTGTGATAACTGTTGTAAGTACATTACTTAGGTGTTCGTTCATGGCTGAAATGTGTTCTATCGGAGCTCATCAATTTAAGTGGGGCGTGAAATTTGAATCGATTTAAGCGATTCTAGCGTTTATTGATGTTTTGTATTGTTTTGGCCTGGTGGGAGGCTTCGACCTCGGCTAGTTACCACCCTACCGACAGACATGCCGCCAAGCGATTTAGCGTTCCAGTACGATTCCGTGTAGAAACCGAAGGGATATGGGTTTAATACAACTGCCATGCGCTAGCCCGCTACCATCTTAGACTGCATCATCACTTATCATTAGGTGAGATCGCAGTCAAGGGCTAACTTGTAGTGGATAAAAAAAACATTGACAATTTTATTAGTATATAACAGGATTACAGTTGAGAGTTAGGTTTTTAAAAGAGAAAAAATTGGCAGTCATGGGGACTGCCGATAGAAGTGAAAACGATTTTTTTTTTAATTATTTAAAATATTCGTTTTTTTTTCTCAATTTTAAATAATTAAAATTTAAACCTCTAAACTAAGGCATTAAAGTTAAATTACGAATGTAGTATATTTTTGTCTTCGTAACAACGCGACCATGTCGTAGCGAGGCGTCGCGTGACGCGAATCCACAAGTTTACCCCCTACCAAATAGTGCTCAAAGCGGCTAAAGAAGTTTTCACTTCAAAAAACTCAGCCCCCGCGGCTGAGTTTTTTTGTTTTCCGTTCGTCGTCGTAATATTCCTTGATATAAAATTCAGATTTAAAGTCAGTCTAGTTGCTTCTAAAATTATTCTCTTCGTGCGTATAATTGACGTAATCTTTAAGACCTTCGTCTAAGAAAGGAGCCTATTATACAGAGGCTATTCGTTTCTAAAAAACATCTGATCACAATCGATTACAATTTGCATATTTATATTAACACTAGATGACGCCCGCGACTTCGTCCGCGTGGAGTAAGGTTTTTTGATTCCTGCGGGAACTATAATTGTCTGGGATAAAAAATAGTCAATGTCCTTCCGTGGGATATAACTTACCTCTATACTAAATTTCATCAAAATCGGTTCAACAGATGGGCCGGGAAAGCGTAGCAGACAGACAGACAGACACACTTTCGCATTTATAATATTATATAGATAGTATGGAAGTATGGATATTAGTTTTAGTATGGATCAAGTTAAGCTGGCATGTACTTATCAGTTGCAATAGGTAGATGTTATTACTATGCCGTGTATCGATTTCGTGGGACGACCCCATTTATTACATTGTTCTTTTTGGCACCACTTTTGTTAAAGTGTGTTACCCACAAAAGTCCCGCCCACGCGACGCAACGGTCAACGCATTCATGTATGCTGTGTTTTGTTGTCCATATCGCGAATTCACGCATGAGTGCGCACAAACACCAGCTTATATTTTAAATCCAAAAGTGACGGCACTTTTTTTTTAATCACTTTGAAAGCCTGGTAAAGCTATTTTGACACAAAACATAGAGATTATCAGGTTATTTGCGTTCTGTAGCCCTGATTGGCTTATTATTGGATTGACGTATTGGGCATTTGACTAGTCAAATCAAGTACTTTTTCAAACTTTAAAAAGCGCGCTTATAGGATTTTATATGTCATACTGAATTGTGACGTAATCAAAAATCAACGCACTTTTTACTTTAATCGATATAGGTAATAATTTAAAATGGTTGTCAAACATAAAACAGGAGACGTGGATTTATAACGTCTTTTGGCAAGTCCTCTATTTGATTATCACTAAAAAAGAATTTATTTTACTAGTTGTAAAATACCCAATTAATCTTTTCCAATTCGACTTGAATTTTAATATTGAATGCACCTTGAACCAAAACATCTGCATTAACGTTCGATAGCCAGCACCTGCACTTGGCACTAACAAGTAATTAACTGAGCTTGCTTTCGAAGCTTTGACGCTACACGAAAACGGAATGCATGCAATTTTGATAAGTTGTGGCGGCAGAATTAGTTGTAGTTTGAAGAGCTGAGACTGACAACAATAGTTCTTAAATTAAATGTCATAGACATTGCACGGCATATTTTGTCATCATTTTGAGGTAGGTATTTATGGAACGATATTATCATGATATTAAAAATTAGGTTTTACATCGAAGCTCAGCAAGCGACTCATAACTAAAAAACGAATATTGCGAAAGCGCTAAAGTCTGCTACGCATTCAGGGCCCAAATATTCAACCGATTTTGATGAAATTTGGTGCAGTGTTAGGTTACATAGTGAATTATTTATCCCGGCAAATTGAAGATTTCCCACGGGAATCAAAAAACATTATTCCACGCGTCATCTAGTTATTCACTTTGCAGTTATAGTCATTAGCGATTTAATTGCAATTTTATAAATGCTTGTATAAATAATAGATTAACGAAAATGAACATTAGTGTAATAATTATATTAAATAGCAATATTATCTTTTAAAATCATTGATGACCTATAAAATTACCTATCATATAAATTTTGGCAACTTTAAACAAAAATATAATTAAAGAATTTAGACAAATTTTGATGACCTGACTTTAGCGCGGGCAGTGCCTAAGTGATAACTTGTTTAGATTTTAAATTAACGGTTGTTTGTTGGAAAGTTTCTGAACTAGTCAGTGGAAAGGTTAAAGTTTGTCGTTACAGTCAAAGTAGCTGCAATGCAGGAGGTAACAGCTGTGCCATCGGAGCCACCTGCATTTGGCATAAACTAATCGGTAATTAACTGACTGTGGTTTTGACGTACCACGATAAGATATTTCACGCCAATTTTAATGTGTCTTAATTGAAATATTAAAATGTATCGCTGAATCATGATTCAGTCATTTTAATTACGAGTAAGATAAGAAAGAATTTTAGTTGCCATTGAACTTGTAACCAACTTGTTGAGCTTGTGGTCAACATAGTTGTCCAATTTATTTTTAAAACCGTTATGTTATCTATCATCCCACACCAGTGTGCGACCTATCGTCCACGGTACTATAGGTTATCCCTTCCGGCCTCTTGCTGCCATCCCTGAACAAGCAGGGGGGTTTCAGTTGTGCACGGATTGAGGCAGTGGCCAGAGCGCAACGCACTATAACGTTGAGAGCTCCGTGCCGATACCAAGCGTCCTGTGCTCCGAATGCAGCTGAGTCCAAGGTGACCAAAACTGATCCAAATGGCTGCTGTAAGGACAGTAATGAAGCTTACATACCTTGATCCACAAGCGCAAGCAAACGGCCACACGAAGCGCTGCCCGGTCGAGAATCGTCCCCAGGCTATGAGATGGCAGAGCGTGTAGCCAGTGACCTGACTCCTTAAAAATATATTTCAATGAATTGCGCTTACTTTACTTTGACTGTCTCGTTGGTCTAGCGGTTAGCACAGTTGACTGCGGATCACGAGGTCCTGGGTTCGATTCCCGGTCGGGCTTAAAAATTGTTAGGTATTGGGTTTTTCAATTAAGAAATTTTCAGTGCCAGTCCGGAGTTGGAAGTTGGCGGTGTTTCACCCCCGTGCATCGGAGAGCACGTTAAGCCGTCGGTCCCGGTTATTATCACTAACATGATAATAGTCGTTAAAGCCCGCCAACCCGCATTGGAGCAGCGTGGTGGGTCTAAGCTCTAATTCCCTCTCTCCTATGAGAGTGGAGGCCTGTGCCCAGCAGTGGGACGTTAATGGGCTGTAGTGGTGGTGGTGGTGGCGCTTACTTTGAAGTCTCTATTATGTAGTCAATAACTCAATAGTGAACGAAAATGAATCCGTCCATTGGTGCTAAATATAGAAGGCAAATTTTGTAGATCTAAGAAATCTATTCTAGTATAAAGCTGTTATGAAGTTTAGGCGATATAGCGTGCTATGCAAAGAAATGTCATGACAGCTTAACGTTAACATCGGCGAGGTAAACACGTGTAGCACTCTACCTATAAAAAGGTAAGGTACCGTTGCGTATTTTTGTTTTGTTTGGCTATGTTACGATCACAATGTGTTATTGTTATTAGTCAAGTGTAATAATACCTCTGAGTTACTACTGAAGATAAGCTTCTCAATGACCGTGTTTATTCATAATTTTCTCTATTACCTTTGATTTAATTTTAATGTTGATAGAGTTACTACAAAACAATTCAATAAAAAAATAGCACTTAATAGTGTTCTTTTAAATTACCTACTCAATACAAATCATTACAGTTGTTGCTATGCGTAGCATTAAATGTTGTTTCGTGTATGTCATGAAAATCAGCAAAGTCAAGGCAGCGTACGAAAATTGTTGTAAATCAATTTGAGGAGATTTTACCGAGCCAGTGTTGGCTATGAATAAACTGTAAGTTTGAGTGGGGTTTGTAAATTGTCAGTCGACGTTGATGGAAATACCTGTGGTATGAACATTACGAGAATTGGGAAACTTGCCGCATTAAAGTCACGCCATAAACGCACAAATTGTTGTGTAATGTTGCGGCAGTAATGCGATTGTTGCTGTTGTCATCTATAAATCTCATTTACGGAAAATGTGTGTGACTTGTCAACTTCCTTTCTTCATCTGCTGTATGTATATCTATTATACTCTTGTTTAAAAACAATACACGATATTCATATCGGGTATGATTTTTGAAATTGTTCTCGCGGTGTGTTAATCACTCATACCTTCTATAATCCATACTATAATATTTATTATAAATGCGAAAGTGTGTCAGTCTGTTTGTCTGTATGTCTGCTACGTTTTTACGGCCTACCTATTCAATTCGATTTTAATGAAATTTGGTACAGGGATATGTGATACCACGGGGAAGGACATAGGCTACTTTTTATCCCGGAAAATTAAGGAATCGCGAGAATCGAAAAAACATCCCACGCGGATAAAATCGCGGAAATCATCTGGTTCAAAATAAACATTGAATATTTCTGCTTCTGTTATTTTCATACAACTAGACCGTGATACTAAATTAAAAATTAAAATTATTTATTTGGTATCACGACTACTACTACTACTACTACAGCCTATTAACGTCCCACTGCTGGGCACAGGCCTCCACTCTCATAGGAGAGAGGGAATTAGAGCTTAGACCCACCACGCTGCTCCAATGCGGGTTGGCGGGCTTTAACCACTATTATCATGTTAGTGATAATAACCGGGACCGAGACGGCTTAACGTGCTCTCCGAGGCACGGGGGTGAAACACCGCCAACTTACAACTCCGGGCACGATTACGATACGATATCATTTATCATAACGATTACGATATAATTTAAAAATTGTGTAAACAATAATGCCAAAGTTGGATTCTGAGGTAAGCGTCGCTAAATGGGTATTTTTTAAATATAATACACCACCGCTACATTTTTAAATGATTTTAGAAAAGTGTCGATTGTGAGTGAGTGAAATTTTCGCAATTCTGTAACATTCGTAATCATTTGGAGATATGGAGGTTTAAGCACTTGCGTTTTAAATTTTGCGCGAAATAAAGATCTCTACTTTGATACAAATTTCACGCGGTGATCAGGAGTTGTAAAACTTGTAAGACGCTCACCGCAATCGCAGCGCGGTGTGGGTGAAATCCGTACGCGAAATACTAGTATAAATCGCGAGAGTAAAATTCGCGTGAATGTAGCCTAAATCGGATATTTTGTTCAAAATAAAATATCTCAGTGATTGCACAGAAATTCGACCCACATTCTGGGGCTTGTATAACGTAATCCGCCTCCAGTTATAACTTAATTGAATTTAGAACAAACGTTTCGGTTTGCAATAAATTATACTTTTTTAGTGGGTGTTGACAAGTCTACGTAAAGAAATATTGAAATTGAGTCAATCAAAGTGGAAAATCACGAATAAGATTGCTTGGGAAGGAAAATATTAAAATTTCTATTTATTTTGATCTTTGAATGACGAGATGTTAAGATTTATTTAGTTATAATGATACTGTGTTTCTTAAAGTTTGCTTGTTGAAGCACTGTTGTGTAATTGGCGTTTTACGAAAATTAACTGACGTGGACTGTTTTAAAAATGATTGGAAACTTAAAACTTTAGATATCTAACAGGGAATTGATTTGGGGATCATTTGGTTGAAATCTACATATTTTTGCTAATGTTTTGCAAGACATTTATATATGTCACCGTAAGATTGTAAAATCCGTTAGATTATAATCTAACGTTTTCTATCCCGCGAGATTATAAACTGTCGAAAGATTGTGAACCGTTCAATGTTCTTAGTATTAATTTATGAAATATTTATTGTATCTATGTCTCTTTCTTGTACAGTTCGCGCGCGATTTGAATGCAGAGTAAATGTAAGTGTCACCATACCTTTACTCTGCATTCATCTCGCGCGCGAACTATAGGTTAGGTTAGGGTTTGACATGAATATTCAGGTAGTGCCCGGCCGCAGGGCACTTAGGTTCTATCGGGTTAATATACCTAATATATTACAGTTTACCGAAAAATAACTCGTTAAATTGTAAGCAGTATGTTACGGTTCACAATCTGTCGACAGTTTACAATCTATCGAGATAAAAAACGTTATATTACAATATAACGGTTTTTACAATCTTACGGTGACATATATATATTATAGGATTCACAATACTTTAGAATTTTTGAAAATCTATTTTTGGACTTCAGCTTTTCAATAACTTTTGGAGTTTTATCTGCTAGAACATATTAAGTTAAATAAGAGAGTATCATCTGCCCGACAAAATAATACTTGAATGTGAAATATAAAAAGTTATAAATATAAAAATATAAAAAACAATATTCTCAAAAATTAATTTGTGAATATTGTTTTAATTATTGAATTTATAAAGTTTCACGTCCGGACTAAAAACAGAAAATTCTAGGTTATCACATATTATACAGAAACTTTTATGTGATCGTGTCAATACTGCTATTGTATTTTTATCGTTTCTGATTGCGTGCCTCCTTATTCTAGAAGCGATGTTTTTCTACATTGACATCGCGTGAGCTCTTCCGTTTGTATATTTAAGTTAAATAAAAAAAATCGAATTTGATAGTCTTCTTCTGTCGTATATTAGCATAACGAGATTCAGATTCGCAAAACGATTCTGGGGTCAAATGAGCCGGTTTATCATTATTATCCTTGTGCACGAGTCTTCCGTACTTGTTTGTGGCTCGTTTCATATTTATTTTTATTTAGATTTGATTTATTTATTTGTTGTGAACACAGCATGCATCCAGCCATTTCTGGCGTACAACATTTAACATTATTATTAAATACTAATTTACATTGGAAAATACATATTACTTAACATTAGAAGAGTAGTATACTTAATAACTTGTAATCGTGAGTGCTTTCTGGAATTTTTACTTTTATATCTTCTTCTAGGTGAGTGCTGCATGCTTACAGTTTAAATATAGGCAGATTCAATAAATTTGCTTCCTAAAATTAAAGGTTAACCTGAAGAAATTAAAACTTAGTATCAACATGGAAACGAGGTGTAAAGGCGGCGGTAAAGCAGTTATTATGACATTGACGACATTATATTTTGTTCCAATGCATTGAGTATTAATTAAACGAAGTTCAAAGTTCTATAAGCTCTTTTGAATGGTAGCATTAGTGCCACATAGAGTTTAGTGTTGTACCTGTTCATAATCTTTGAAACGCACGTTTGACATTTCCTAAAATGGCGTGGTCCTTTTGAGCGCTTTATAAATAACATCTTAATTCTTAACCTCAATGATGTCATATAAATTATAGGGTACCTCTTTCATGGTGTATTATTTATCACGTTGCATCATGAACATGAGTTGGCCAATGTTTGAACTGATTTTAAAGGAGGCTCATGATCGCTTGTATATTATTATTTAGAGTTATTACTCTAAAATGACTCAGTTCATTTACACGCTTCTTTTTTGGATCAAGATTACATACTCGTATTACGTACTCAATACCTCATTTCATCATCGACGGCTTAGTTTTGGATGGGGTTTCAAAGACGTTTTATTAAAGAACTAACTATGTTTTTTGTATGACACTTTAGTCAGTTAATAAAATTTATGATAGGTATAAAAAGTAAGAAAACACATCTCCATATCGCATACTACTAGAGAAACAATTTTTTCCCAGTCAATGTACGGCTATTCTAAACGAAAATATTAGACCATGGTTGCGCAGTAGGTCTAATAGATTGTGAAATCAGAGCGAACGTGTCTAAGTACGTGTTAACCCAATGCTTTGTATTCTGTGGTTTTTATGTTTTCAGTTGTAAATCATTGTTTGGGAAACACTGAGGTGCGAGCTTATGGGAAATATGTGTTATTTTTACATGTTATTGCATAAGTATGCCATGCAGCTATCAGTCAATCAATCAATTAATATTTATTTATTCAAATTAGATACACTGTACACTTATTGAGGTCCAATTGCTTATAAAACATGATGGTGATAATCAGTTAAGTACGGTATCTTAAACCTAAAGCTACGAGGGTTCCAAACGCGCCTGGTCTGCGTCTGAGCTATAATTCTGTGAGCCTCTTTATTAGAAGCCATGTTAGATTTGGGTTCGTGGATAGGTGTTGTTCAAGCAGTTATGGTTTTCTTTTAAGGCGCTGTGAGCTCACGAGATGAAAAACACAGGCGCGCGGGGGTGAAATCGAGCAAGCGCATGTCGCAAAAAATGCATGAAATAATTTGTAAAAAAATTAATCTTTACTTTTCAATACAAATGAAGCCGATAATGTGTTTGAGTTAGAAATATTAATTTTATCTTATATTTCTAAAGCTAATTATTGGTTTCAATAAGGAGAAAAATTGCTTTAAAAGGTAAATTAAGAGGTATGTTTAAAATAAATTTCAATGCAGAGATTTTTTTAAATTGTGTTTTGAGATGCGTCAATGGCTGCTCAAAGGTCTTGAAAACAGCACATTATTTTTAAAAGCTTTCATTATGTCATCGTTGATACACTGCTTTTAAAAACCCCCTTTTAAGTTATACAGGGCCTTTAGTACTCGTGCAACTGTACGGTCTACATAATATTACTTCGGTGCCTAATCAGTTAATATTGGAAATTATTTTAATGTTAACTTTTATTTGTTTACAGGTAATTCAGATGATGAGGTTCGGTGAGATGTTTGCTAACTAGATGCTGTTTACTCTACTTGTAAGGTGGGTATAGGCGTATAACTAATTTATAATATGATTTCGTTCACTAGACGCATGTTTTATAAATCAAAATTCTTCCACTTATAACAACACACTTCCAATAATTTTAAAAGTTCATGGAACTTTCCTTCACGACCAAGGTTTTCAAATTCGTAAATCTAAATAGGTTAACCCGAATCAGCCAGTTTTATAATATTACTAGTGGGCCCGGCAGACGTTGTCCTCTCCTGATACTAGAACCCCACAGTAAACAGATGCAACCAGTATGGAAACTACCTAGAAACGTTCGAAACAGGCTCACTCACACAAACGTGCGCATCGACGAGACCCCAAGCCGTCTTCGCAGTGCCGTCAGTAGTGAGTGCCGCGTCATCGCATGTTCGATGCGCACGTTTGTGTGAGTGAGCTGTTTCAAACGTTTCTAGGTATTTTTCATACTGGTTGTGATTGCAGCGCCCCCTACCTGGTCCTATTATGAATATAAACCATCTTCGGACTCACACAAACACAATTAATACCGTCAAAGCTCTGATGCGCTTAAATACACACATTTTAGTGATACACTCGGTCATTGATTCTTTAAACTTATATTATAAAGAAGAAAGATTTGATTTTTTGTAATGGATAAACTCAAAAATTTCTTAACCGATTTTAAAAATTCTTTCACGTATAGAAAGCTACATTATCAGAGAGTGACATAGGTTATATTTTATTTTCAAAATAATTAGAGATCTTTACCAAAATTGCAATAATGTGAGTTAAGTCAGAAAAAATCGTCTCATCTGAGAGCTTACGTGGCGTGCGCTGCGTAAATAGTTAAAGTTATAAGAAAACAATGTATCGTGGAAAAGTTCCTTTAAAAAAGCTCTAAAAAAATCCGATAGCATATTTATATCTTTTAAGCTTTTAAATATAACAATGTTATAAAGATTAATGATATCATAGTGCTAAATGTAAAACCTGATTTGCTGCCCGCTGCCCACTGGCTATATTGGGTGTGGACTATTTTGATTATTAATGCTACCCGTGCGAAGCCAGGGTGGGTTACTAGTCTATACTAATATTATAAAGAGGTAAAGTTTGTGAGTTTGTGACGTGTAGGGGGTAATCTCTGGATCTACTGAACCGATTTTGAAACTTCTGGTACTAATAGAAAGCCACATGATTTATGAGTGTCATAGGCTATAACTATAGTCACTCTAATTATGTAGCCCAGAGAGACGCATTGGGCAACTGTAAGGTTTCTTCGGCTATGTTATCTAAATAAATAAATATTGGAACTCTATTAACTCAAAAAATTAGGCAGTTCCCGTGGGAATTTGAAAGACTTATTTCGGACGAAGTCGCGGGCATCTGCTAGTCATTTATAAAGATAGATAATTCTAAATATTCGCCTTGCGCTCTCAGTCACAATAATATGCAACAGGAACATGCATGCACATACGGCATAATTGACTATTGTTTCTCTGTTTAACCTACTTGTGAAACGGAGCGTACTGGCGTTCAACGAATGCATGCATCCCATTTGCTTTTATCACAAGCCGTATGTTAATTGCCTATTTAAATTAGATTATTGAATTGTTAACTTATTTATTCGTAGATGCTTGCGACTTCCTCTGCGTGGATTGTTTTTTTTATTCCCGCCGGAACTATAAAAATAAAAATATTAAAACGAGATAAAATCGCCTATGTCACTCTCCAGGTCCTCAACTATACCCATGCAAAAAATCACGTCGATCCGTTGCTCCGTTGCCGCGTGATCGACGGACAAACCAACAAACAAACACACTTTCGCATTTATAATATTAGAATGATATCACCTTACATATCAGACGCTTTTTACCTATAAAACTCCATATCCATCCGTTTTTGTGATCGGTGTACCAAATTGCGTTTTTTGTTAATTGTTAGCTATATTAAGTTTTTTTATCTTTTATCACTCTAATTCTGTAGCCCGGAGAGACGCATTGAGCAACTGTAAGGTTTCTTCGGGTATGTTATCTAAATAAATAAATATTGGTACCTACTCTATTCATCGATCTATCATTACCTATATTTTTCAACAGAAATAACAATCAGCAATTACCATTTACACGTAAAAGGATTGATTTCTAAGCCGGTTTTAACTGTTTATCACTAAATTACATCATTGACGAGTGATTTTTCATCACACTGCTAATTGCTATACATATGAACTGTCGCGCTCTGCGTCCACTGACTAATTGATGGATTTCTCTGGATTTCTCTGGATTTCTCTGGATTTCTCACATGCAGCATTTATTCAGCATTATTTATTTTAAATGCTATTTTAAATGCTACTAGCTAATGCCCGCGACTTCGTCCGCGTGGGTTGAGGTTTTTCGGTTTTCAGTTTCGCGGGAACTCTTTAATTTTCCGGGATAAAAAGTAGCTTAATGTGTTACTCCAGACTATAATCTATCTATGTGCCAAATTTGATCCAGTTCCGTTCAGCCATTGGGGCGTGATTGAGTAACAAACATCCATCCAAACTTTCGCATTTATAATATTAGAATATATTATTTATTTGAAATGCTTTATCTGATTATCTGGATTATCCATTACTGAATGTCATTGGCTGCAAATAATATTCAGAAAAGTAGGGACTAGGCATGGATAAAAATAAACAACAATAAATAATAATAATAGGCATGGATAAATAAAAAAAAAAACAAAACTGCCTCGTTGGTCTAGCGGTTAGCATAGTCGACTGTGGATCACGAGGTCCTGGGTTCGATTCCCGGTCGGGCATAAAAATTGTTAGGTATTGGGTTTTTCAATTAAGAAATACTCAGTGCCAGCCCGGAGTTGGAAGTTGGCGGTGTTTCACCCCCCTGCCTCGGAGAGCACGTTAAGCCGTCGGTCCCGGTTATATTATCACTAACATGATAAATAGTCGTTAAAGCCCGCCAACCCGCATTGGAGCAGCGTGGTGGGTCTAAGCTCCTAATTCCCTCTCTCCTGTGAGAGTGGAGGCCTGTGCCCAGCTGTGGGACGTTAATAGGCTGTAGTGGTGGTGGTGGATGGATAAATAATGGTTAAACAAAATATTGTGGATAACATGGATATTATATGGCTTTCTACATCATGTATACTCTTGGTCTTACGAAATTATTGCTATTTAGGTATGTCTATTATCTTCCTTGGGAAAAACGATAGAGACCTAGGTACTTAGCTAAGTATAGCAAATATTATTTAGCTAGATTGGTTTCTAGTTTATCTATTTTTTTTCATAATTCTAGTTTTTAGACTCTTTATTGAATCAAAACCAGAACTTCGCTTCCGATGATATTTTAATACAATTTCATTCACACCAACCAAAAAATATTACCTAGTTGTGAATGACATTGTTTTCCTTTTTGATTATAATTCAAGGTTTTAAAAACACACGAGGTTTAGATAAAAAATTTCAGTGTAAAGATTGAAATATCAGTACGAGTGGGTAGGTATATCTGGACGTTAAGTTCAAGCTGCTGAAATATTAATAAAACCAGCAATATTCATAGGATAAGGCCAGTTACCCGTAGTTTTCGTAACTCCTTCGTGTTGATTCGATAACACTTATCAATTATAAGCCTGATTATGATAATGTTTTGTCGCATTTCTCGCATTAAGATTTGCATAAGCTAGCTGCATGCACTTGTATAATTTCTTATGCATTTATTACGCAAGCGTCATAAATGTATGTCATACCTTTTATTTATGTTTCATAAATGATAATATTTTTACATTACCAATAAATCCATATCCATACTAATATTATAAATGCGAAAGTGTGTCTGTCTGTCTGTCTGCTACGCTTTCCCGGCCCATATATGTTCAACCGATTTCGCTGAAATTTGGTATAGAGGTAGTTTATATCCCCGGGAAGGACATAGGCTACTTTTTATCCCGGAAAATTAAGGAGTTCGCGCGGGAATCAAACAATTTTAATCCACGCGGACGAAGTCGCGGGCATCATGTAGTACTTAATATTTACCTCAGTTATTAAATAAGATAGATTTCTTTATTTTCTAGATTTCGCCTTTTATTCTGCCTTGCTTCCTCTTTATAAATGAAAACGAAATTCCACAAAAATTCAAATGATTTTAAAAAATTTTGCGTACCCAAAGCATTGAAATAGAATGAGTACTAGAAACAGGGTCACGAACAAAAATATCGCAAAAATGTCCCAATTTGCACACACATAAACATTTGTATGCTGAGTGGGAAATGTAGAAAAAGGTATTATATTAGCAACAACTTCAGTTAATTATGCACCTTAAGTTTAACACATAAAGCTACATTACGATTAGAAAATATTAATTTTTAAGACGTTCTGTCATCAGAGAAAAGGTAGGAATAACCTTTCAATCCAAAACAAAAAGTAATTTTTAAAATAAGTACAAAAATATTTATTATTAAAATAAAACTTAATATGTAAGCAATAAGGTACTTCATACGTTGCCAAATTGATACCTTTACACTATTTTGGAACAAGACGCAACTCTTGGCATCACATTGTCAATATCAACAACGTCAATTTATTATAAACCTTAAAACTTAGAATTTAAGTTGAATTACGAATGTAGTATGTTTATATTTAAGACCTTTTGTCTTTGTAAAAATGCAAAAACAAAAAATTCAATGGAACGAAATTCAAATAGAACAATGGAGACATGGAGTTGCTGATTTTTTAAAAGTTGTATATCGTGGTGGTATGTGGTCGTGTATATTTATTACTAGCTTACGCGCCCCAGCAACTCACTTATGTGTTATACTTGTACAGTATGTTTTATTTATCAAAATAAATATTGATACAGTTTTGGTGGGTAGCACTGCGAAAAACCACGTAGGTTTAAATGGCGTACTCTCTCCTCTTCTAACAATATTTATAACTATACAATGTTATGATATGCATAAGTATCTGTGTAAAAACATTAGGAAACTAAAACTAAACTACCTAAAATTTGTTTAAGAAGTAAGATTTTAACTTAAAATTAAATTTTCCTTACTTAGTTTCATTTTAAAATTAATATCAAGGTTAATAATCTACGTTTTATTGACGTATTACACGTAAACTTAAAAAGTACCAAGTAAACTTTATTCAGATTTAGCCTTTGCGGCTTTTATTATTTTTTACTACATTTTTTTATAAAATATTTATGTAAAGTATATAATATCTTTATGTACCCATGTATTTTATGTGTATTTATGTAACTAAGGTATGTGTGTTTCCAGTAATATCAATTTTATCAAAATGAATTTGAATATAATTAATGTTATCTGTATATTTTAGATGGCTTAAACAACTCTACTGCATAACGAAATGAATTACCAGGGAATCACTAAGCAACAATACTTTTAAAACACCAACACTACTCCATGCATCCCGTCTATCCAGAACAGTCAATGTTTGTTACAATATTTGACGCATTGTCACAAACATTGGCCAAAGGATATTAGCACACTTTTTATATGAGCACTGCAGCATTTTGACGCGTCGTTATGTTGGCTAAGCTTGGCTCATACTAGTGGCAAATAAGAGCACTTTCGTATTTGTGCTGTAATTTGTCGGGGACATTTTTGAAGCGCTAATCCTACATCTAGTATAGGTACTAAAAAAATTCTACATCAATGACCCAAAGAATTAAAAATAAATACTTTTTTTTAAATTTATTAATAATTATAAGTTAGCTGATAAATGAGTTGACTTAAAATATTATTGTTTCTTTCTTCTTTTTCATCACAACACTATTTTTTTAAAATTTAACTTTATATATAACACTATTAGGTACAGTGCACGCCACTGCATAATTTAATATTAATATTTTCAAAACATGTGTTGTTTAGTCTTGACATAGTTATCACATAAAATGTAATGTAATAGAAACGGTCATTGACGAATAAGGCACGACGTCAACGCCCTACTCGTTTCTAGTCACTCACATTAATTAAGGACAGATATAAAGAGAGATTTGGCGTATGGTACAAGAAGTTTACTAATTTAGTAGGACTTTGTACATGCTGTTATGTCTGTTGCAATGATTAAAGTTATGTTCCGGCACTAAGTTTAATTCTAATTTATTCAAATTAAGAATATTGAGTTTTGATTTTTTGGAGCAGGTCTGAGTGCAGCCACGTTCAATCTGATAAAAAAAATTTGATTAATGCGTATAAATTACAAGAAGGTCTTATTGATCTTGGTTGAAAATTGTTAGTGATAATAATTAATTGTAGAAGAGATTTAAATCGTTCAAGCAGATACGTCACTCTGAACCACCAACTTTTACTTTCTTTACACATTTTTTTTCAGTTGAAGCGCGTCAGACGCGGACGCGTCTAAAGAAATACGCGTAAAAAGCATGATACAGTATAGTGTTAACATACGCTCGCATAGTTCGAAGAGGTATCAAAGAGCGCGGTTCATTACACGCAAGTTGAATGCACGTGGAAATGTTTCCTTGCACAAATGCCTAGAATAATTTTAATAATATTACAAGCAAGCTGTTCCCTCGTGACTTAGACCACAAAACAGTTTTTACCAGCATCCACCGGTCTGGTTAACGGTGATCGCTAATAGCGGACTGCCGCGAGGGATTATCAAGTGACCCATAACAGCTTCTGATAACTTACACCTGATTACGGTTTTTGTAGTGGCTCAGAATAGAGTCATTTCCACCTTATGCGACGGTAAAAGCATCTGTGGAATTATTGCTGCAATTTTTTTGCTGGAAGGTAATGACAATAATTTCGATCGTATAACTCGATGAAAACATAATATTTAATTTGATGACCTTGTTGGAGTACTGCGGCAGAAGTGAGAAGTCTTACTTTCGACTCTCCACAGGGGCAATTAGAAAATTTACAATTACTAAACTGTTTCTGTTGGCACTGTTAAAGAGGCTTTTGCCACAGATTCAATTACAGTTACCTCGAAATTCTGTGGTGGTAAGTTGCCACCCCTGCTGTCAAAACTGTGCCGCCAAGCTGTTATCGTTGTTGTAATGTGAAAAGTATATTTTACAGTTATTATTAGGGAAAACTTTACTATTATAATGGACACTGGAACCTTTATTTAGCTACTTTTACCTAACCTTTATTTACAACTTCTTGCGGAATATAATAACAATATTCATCCCTATGTTATTAAAACTGTTTCAATAGACCGGTTGGTTCTCTCTTTACACCCACATTAGGACGTGGAACATCCTTTTGGAACCTATATTTTCTAAAATAATAGACATTTTCTCAGCACATGCAATCCATGCTTCGACTTCAAATAGCGTAATATTATGCTAATAATATAATTCCTCCTCCGCTGAGGAATCTAAGCTCAGTTCCCGCGTTTAAGAGCACATTAAAAAAGAAACTTTTAAACGATCAAAAACAACAAACTTCAACTAGTTCCAGGTTATTTAGCTTGGTGGTTTGAAGCTGCTATATGTACTCACAGAATATGCCTATTATATTTTATTATACTTATTGATCTATTTTTTACTACTATCTTTAAATCACTATCTCTAATATTTAGTTTTACACACTAGGTACACTCACTGCGCAAATAACATATCTTATTTTATTCTATTTTATCACACTCATCCCGTTACTGCAGACGGCTGCGAAGACTGTTGAGCTCGTGCGTGTCACTCGTTTGGGTTCCGGCAGAATACCAGCGCTCAGGTTTTGTTTTCAAAACCTGCAGCATCAATGCTGAGTCGGGACCTTTTCATCTTGTGCCATGTGAGTGGAAAAGCCATATCTTAATTAGGGTAAGGTTGCTTTAGTCGTACTGCCGCTTAAGTCGTACTCCAGTAATAATTCGTCTCTTTTTTATAATTAGTGACATCTAGTACATTCATCCGGAACTATTTAGTCGTGCGAGTAAACAAACCAAAGTAGGCGACCGGCCGACGTCTGTGACGAAAAATATTTGAAAAAGTAAGTTTTTTTACCGTTTTCATTAAAATTTTTGACTCATACGTAAGCTATTTCAAGGAGGAATACGATGGTGATGTTATATTTTCGATTCATGTCTATTTTTGTAATAATCCAGCACAGCATTTAGGCACACGAAATTAGTAGAAAGTTTTTAGGTTAGAACGAAATTTGGTTTAAAACTATGAAAGTCTCGTTCGCCTAAGTCGTACCTGTGGACGATTCCTTAATCGTACCGGTACGACTTAGGCATTCATGGGAATAATGTGCAATTTTGAAGTGAAAACTTCTTTAGGCGCGTTGAGCACTTTTTGGTACCTAGGGGGTAAAAATATGGAACGGTGTCGGTCACGCGACACCATTCTTCTTAAGACAAAAGGTTTTAAGCATAAAAATACAGTACATTCGTAATTAAACTTTAATACCTTTGTTTTAAGGTTTATATTAATTAAAAGTGATGTGTAACCGTGACAGACACCTCGCGTTGTTACGAAGACAAAAGGTCTTAAATATAAATATAGTACATTCGTAGTTAAACTTTAATACCTTAGTTTTAAGGTTTATATTTTAATTAATTAAATATTCTTGTTTTTCTCAAGAATTTATAATTTTGTTTTTTTTTTTCGAGAATTTATAATTTTGTTTTCTAAATGTATAATTACATTTAAGCTCTACTTTGAGACTGAGAATTTGACTTGATCTTAAACAAGTACCAGTTTGTAGTTTTTGATTTTCTATTGATCTCTTGTCTATAGACTTTATTGAATAACGTATATTCTGGCTGATGTTTTATTCTAAGTACGACTTAGGCTATAGGTGGTACGAGTTAAGCGACCAGGCGCCTTAATCGTACCGAAGGTACTTTTTCGAAAAAAAAAAATATAATTTTTTTTATTCAAGCTAATTGTATTTTGTGAATGCTGATTAACAGTTAAATAAATAAAGATTCCCTGGGCTAAAAAATGCTTTTATTATTTAAATTAATTTAAGAGTTACAGCAATTCTCCCTTAGGGGGTACGACTTGAGCAACCTTACCCTATTTAAAGTTTGATTATATGTATGAGGCACAAGATGAATAAATGATTTTTCTTTCTTTCTTTCTTTCTTTCTAATAATTATTCAAAATGCTTATTTGGTCGCTCTCCATTCATTTTAGTTATATTGCGGTCGAGAACTTGAACTTTCTACAGACACTAACATTTTGTTGATACAAATTCGCCATTACCTGCATAATAACCGCCACATAGTATTTTTTCATAATATAGTAAAAACCAAAAGCCATTTTGAACAGTTAAAGTTAAAAATAATAATATGCCTTCACTAGGCAAAGTAGGTCCCGACCCCCGGACTTGAAGATTAATTTGCATTTGCACAGACGAAATAAAATAACGTATCAAAATACCTTGCAGGGTCCGTGATGTGTGAACGTCACAGTCTAGTTGCGTTGGTAATTAGAGTCGTTGCGTCACGTAGTGTCAGATCGCGGTGTCGGATAACGTACCAAAACATCCAAATGTGGTAAGAATTGGACTTATAATTGTAATGTCTGATGCTCAGTTCGGTGAATGACTAATGTTGTTTCTCGACTACAGCCCATTACCTTCCCACTGCTGGGCACAGGCCTCCACTTTCATAGGAGAGACGGAATAAGAGCTCAGACCCACCACGCTGTTCCAATGCGGGTTGACGGGCAATCTTGTCTAATTACGAATATTATAATTATTTAATACTAGCAGATGCCCGCGACTTCGTTCGCGTAAAATAAGTTTTTTAATTTCCCACGGGAACTCCCTAATTTTTCAGGATAATATATAGCCTATCACAATCACAAATAATGTAGCTTTCTATAGGTATCAGAATTTTCAAAATCGGTTCAGTAGATCCAGCGATTACCCCCTACAACGTCACAAACTCACAAACTTTACCTCTTTATAACAATATGAGTATAGATGCAATGTGCAGCGTAAAATTTAGCATTGACAGCCAAAGAAAATATACAGTACACTCCCACTTGAAGGTTATGGAAGTTTTGGTGTTTTAGTGGAAATGGTCCGCCAGAGCTTGTATGGCTGGACGGCATAAACCAGTTCGCAAAAAGATTGGTCTAAGAACTTGGAAATTTGGCCAATAATAAAATTATTTTATTTAGATAGCAAATAAGAGTTTTCGCTGTGAAGAATCTCGATTAAGTTAGTATCCTCACAAGTCACAATGAACGCTTTTAGGTCGCGGTCAACCTGTAATTTTAAATATAAGTTTTTTCACGACACAGCCTTGCGTTAACGAGCATTTACACGTATGTTTGTATACAAAATTAAGTCGACAGCTTTCGCAATACTTAATGTACACTCGTTTGACTTGTTTTGAAGCAGGTTCACATCAATCTAGTGGATGGATCAAGTAAGTTATTGATTACCATCGCTAGACTCCAATAGATGGTGTTATATTATGTTCGGCATTTGTTGGCTATTTAGTACGAATAAGCGGTGATAGACTTGTGGTTTATACTTTATACGTATGGCCGCTTATTCGGGTGGTATGATCCTTGACTTCTAGCTTTTCGTAGCTATTAAAAAATCAAACATTTGCTTCAATTATGAAGGAAAACATTGGAGGTTGTAGGAAACCTATTATATATATATACCCGAGAGTTCTTCATCGTGTTCTCTAAGGTGTGAATAGTATGATGCTAAGTAGCAAGAAATTTGTTAGAAGCATTTGAGCGACTCTAGACACTTGAAGAAAATGAAACGATCTGGATGATTTAAATTTATACTATGCTAGATTGTATCGCCATAAAGGCATGTAGCTAAATTAATGTAAACTGGCCATTTCCAATCGTGTTCAGTTACAGAATGTTGCTTATGATGAATTGTCGCAAAAATAAGACCAGCCTGGAATGCGAATCTAAAAAAATTACATACTTACTTAAAGTGCGCATAATAATTTAAATCGGGCTTTTGGAATTTTAGATATGCGATTCAATAAATATTGACTTTAATTCTGAGCTTTGGAACTTCTTCAGAATTTCCAGTTTTCCTAATTTAATGTTTGTCCTAGATCGTTGTTCGCATTGAGAGGTGTTTAATTAATAAACAGAAAAATTTGAGAATATTCTGCTATAATTTAAGACTATAATAATAAACATAAAACTATTCATAAAATCTCTAAGGGAAAGAAATCTTGGTCACAAAAAAATTGTCTACCTGTTACTATAACACGACATTCGCACCTCCGTGGCGCAGTGATTGAGCGTTCTTGCCTTAACGTGCGGAGGTCCTGGGTTCGATCCCCGGCAGGATCAATTTGGGAATTTATAATTTCTGAATTTTCCCTAGCCTGGCCTGGTGGGAGGCTTCGGCCGTGACTAGTTACCACCCTACCGGCAAAGACGTGCCGCCAAGCGATTTAGCTTTCCGGTACGATGCCGTGTAGAAACCGAATGAGGTATGGGTTTAATATAACTGCCATGTCCCTAACAGGTTAGCCCGCAGCCATCTTAGACTGCATCATCACTTACCATCAGGTAAGATCGCAGTCAAGGGCTAACTTGTATATCCGTCTTAATTTTTAATTTTTACTGCCTATATACACTTCCTATTTTTCTAATCATACTAGTTTAGCATATATGGATAATTATAGGAACATCTTTTACTGTTAACATTTGAACAGAATTTAAAGCAAAGTTTATCTTTTTCTTTATCATAAGTTGCATGGAAGCAACCGGCCTCGCATCCAGTGACCCACGAGTCAGTGTAATACTTGCAACGTAACGTAACGTAACGTATGTATTGTAAAATTATTGTAACCTCATTATTAAAAAAAAAGAGCAACTGCTGAGTTTCTTGCCGGCTTTTCTCAGTAGAATCATCTTTCCAAACCGGTGGTAGAGTCTTAAAGAGTCGTTTCATAAGTGACACAAGTTGTCCTACGTGAAATAAATAAATCATTTATAATTATCATTTAATGCAGAACGTAAAGGCTCTATTTTAAAATTGTTTTTGAACCACAATTTACCGTGCTAACTTGGGGCGATAGTTTATCTTCTGAAATAACTACAAGCGTAGAAAGTAGAAGGCAATAAATTGTTCGGCCGCGAAGTATTTTAAAGGTAAGATCATTTATTTTGCGCACTTGTTATATCGGTAGGTTTTGCAGGGGACTGTTCGACTAGAAATCGTTTGTAAATATTTTAAGGTTTTTTAAAAGATACTTTATGACAAAATATTCAAAATTGCTAATAGGCCGGGGGATATGATGAATTTGGTTCGGTGTCTCTCGAAATCCCGGGAATACCCGCGGGAGCATGAAAAGTGTTGGAGATATTTACCAATTACTAAAGGATTTGTAAGATTAGTAACGAGAAACTTATAGTTTTTTTAAGACTCCGTTGCGCTGTGTTGACCGCTGTTGTCTTCACGTGCGGAGATCCCAGGTTCGATCCCCGGCAGGGTCAATTTGGGAATTTATAATTTCTAAATTTTTTCTTGATCTGGCCTGGTGGGAGGCTTCAGAGTTACGACCCTACCAGTAAAGACGTGCCGCCACGCGATTCAGCGTTCCGGTACGATGCCGTTAGAAACCGAATAGGGGTATGGGTTTAATATAACTGCCATGCCCTTAACAGGTTATCCCGCTACCATCTTAAACTGCATCATCACTAATCATCAGGTGAGATCACAGTTAAGATCTAACTTACAGTGTTTAAAAAAAATTAAGATATAAAGAAGAAAACTCGTATATACCTAAATCGTAGACACTGGGTAAGTGATATCATTTCCAGAATCGATGGTCATTGTAAAAGTCGTAGGGTAGGGTAATTCCAATATAGATGTACGTATACGTAATATAATAATTTGTATTGAGGCTCTACCGTAATCTTATATGGGAAACATTAACGCTGTCATGAAACGTATTTCTCGTGAAGATGTCGGTTTCACATTTGATTTAAAGGTAATTATAAATTATGGCGGAGGAAGCAAAATGTCGGAAGACGATTTAAAACCTTAGCAGAATGTAATAAAAAACAGGAAGGAAACCTGTAGTAAGTTATACATTAAAACAAGTAAATCAAAGACTTCCGAATTAAACGTTTCAATATACTGTCTTAACTTTTCGATGAAGTATCCCATAATGTACGAAACGATTCAAGCCGCAGAAGATTTCTTAAGCGCGTATAAATTCCAAATCAAGTTGTTTATTTTATTGGTCGCAAATATCTGGCCTCACTACAGAGGCGCGTAGTGGCTAGTGTTACAGTGCATCTCCATGTCTCGTCGCTTAAGTGGGCCCAGCTCCATACAAACTCATGCAAAGAATATGCCGTTACGTGCCGCGCCGCGCTGCACCTCTGTAGTGGGACCGGATCTTTATCGTCTGCGAGGTGCCTCCGTATGCTACGAATTGACTGAGTTATCGATCAATGAAAATTTAGCTCTTGAATTATTCACAAAATTCTTCATTCATTCTTTTAAAATTTAAATTCAGAGATCGTTGGTTAATAACAATAAAAATTTTAAACTTAAAGTAAGACTTTATTTACCGCTATAGGATTTTACGCTTTCTGCCCCGCTTTAGCCATAAAAAGTGTTATGCCATTCCTCAGCCGTACTTGGCAGAGATAGCTGTTAACAGCCTTACGGGCGACCAAACCGGACCTGCAATTTATATCCCTCTAAACTTGTCCAGACATAATTTTTATTGCTCTTCAAGGGGCATGAAATCGCCGGGACATTTTTCATAAATGTTTTAATTCTTTTTCTTCCCGTTAAGGCTTAAGTCAATCATCTACCTATTCCAACAAGTTACAATACTAACTTCTGCAATATCGGCAATTATGTGGGGCTAGATCTAATGTGCTGAATTTTTGTTTATTATAAGGTAAGTAAACACGTTAAGAATGTATGTTTGTTTTATAAATAAAGTGTGATTGTTTTACGCCTGTGATTTTCTTTATTCTTTATTCTTTATTTTTTCGGCAAATATATACAGGTCTATAATAAATAATTTATTCCTTGTATAATATTTATAACTTTACTAGCTGATGATAAAAAAAGTCCGGGAAAAAAAAATCAATGTCACTCTCCACGCCCTCCACTATATCCATGCAAAAGTCAAACCAACAATCAAACACACTTTCGCATTTATAATACCTATAAATATTTTTGTTACATACCAGAGGGCGGAGGTATTTAATTTTCTGGAGATTTTTAAATCTGTCTTCAAATCTTCCTTTCTTTTAGATACTACTTACAGTTTAGGACCATTTCTGGTGTTTAGCAGGTACTTTTAAAAATACCTGTAGATACTTTAAACTACAGCTGCATGCTATTAATATGTAAATTATATACTATAAAAAATCTACTAGCCAATTCAAAGGCAACACCTCAATATTGCCTAATATGCCAATACAACATTAACATGTCTCACGTTTCTCTAGAAAGTAGCACTTGTTTCTACCTTGTTGTGACTGTTAATGCGCTGTCTATGGCTTGGTTCCGGTCTACGTGATCTATGGAGACCCTTGCAATACACATAATGCAATATCTGGGTGAATGTCGTGAGCTGTGTCTTTATTGTAATCATCAATAGCAATGTGTCAATTAGAATAGAAAACTCTATGAACTTTTGGCGGCGGACCCGGGTCCAAAAGTTCCAATAATACTCTTGTAGCTTCGTTATGTACTTGTGTATTCACTAATAATAAGTTTTAAAGGCTTTACAAAACAGTAGTCCGAATACAATAGTTAATCGTTCAAAGTAACAGTGACAGAGACTGCAAAAAAGCGGGCACTTTCGCGCCAACATTTGTCAGATTCTCTTGACACTTGACAGCATAGAGTACATTATATATACGGGTACTTGACAGTGACGACTGCGTTCGGAACAAGGATATCAGATCATAGATTCAATTTCAATTTATTATTTCCAAAAAACTTACATGCTATCAAACCAATATCAAATATAAATTACATTTAACTTACTAGTAAACTATAACGGAATAATTTGGCCATTTGCGTGGGTGGCTATGGGTCTGAATCCTAACTAGTTTGACTGTGACTAGGATTTCATGCCCACTTCCATCGCGGTTTGCGGCTCGTTAGTTTATCCAGTTTATTATATATTAAGATAGGTACTTTACTCCACATAAATACTCCTAAAAATGCACGAAAACTTAGCTAAAACTCCACACTAAATAGAATATGCCGAAGAAATTGTATGCCCTACCCGCTTTCAAAAGATATAAGAATAATGAATTCTATGGTTCTGAGTCGCAGTCGATACAAACACTATAATCCGCGACAATAGGTAAATCTATGTGCCATGGTACAGTGTATATCCCGCAATTATAGCCCGCGATATTCACCACACCACAGAAATCTTCCAAACTACTCTCAACGTACGTTTCACTCCGATATCTACCGGATCATCTTCAGGAGATGTTGACTCGACAATGCACGAATGTACTTCTAGTTCCTTCTTTATGGTGGACTTCCGCAAAGTAACGCCTGCTTTTAACCAATATTGGCAATTAATTAGTTATACTGGGTCTACTATACAATAATTGTTGTTTAGTAATAACCTAGCTGGCTTTACACAGGACATGAAAAAAAATGTTAGTAAGTTAGCGATACAAAATCTCAAGTTTAAGACCTAGTAAATAATGCTTTAATATTAATTAATTTGACGTTATTTAAATGTATGATCCGTTTCTAGGGCAGATGGTAAAACGGGTGATTGTTTTTGCTCAATAACTCGGTCTCTTTCAGCTTACTTTGTAATTCTGGAATTAAGATGTCGTAAATTTGATTGTCTAGCAAGAACATTGTCGCATGCAAATTATTACCGACCGATTTGTATTTTTCAAACATAATAGTTTCATGTCTGTTTTTCTGCTCTAGAAACGTACTAAGGTTATTTTTATTCATAAAATCGTCAAGTTAATTTACCATTGCTGCTAGTAAAGTCAATGAGATACGCCCGTGGCCGAGATAGGTTCTAATAAACCACGTCTGTCGCTCTGTCAATTAATTACTGCAACTGTTGGATGTCGATAAAACTGAAATAGAATTTGGTGTATCCATAGTAGGACGTAAAATACCTAATTTATATTATTACTGGCTAATGCCCGCGACTTCGTCTGCGTGGTTTGAGGTTTTTTGGTTCCCGCGGAAACTCTTTAATTTTCCGGGATAAAAAGTAGCCTATGTGCTACTCGTATTCCAGACTATAATCTATCTCTGTGCCTTTCAGCCAGATCCGTTCAGACGTTGGCGCGTGATTGAGTAACAAACATCCATACATCCATCCATACATTCATACATTCATCCATCCAAACTTTCATATTTATAATATTAGTAAGATTTCAGTGTTGTTTTAACGATACGAAAATTAAGAGAAAACTAACAGCGCTAAAGCACTGGTAGTGTTTTATTTTAAAAGATTACTGAGCATACACTCCTTTTTTAGTAACGACATTTCTACAGGATGGCGTCGCTGTTAAATACTACATTTTGACGATTTTAAGAGAATAGATTTTTTTTGTATCCACTACAACTAGCCAGGACCGAAGCCTCCCACCAGGCCAGACCAGAGAAAAATCAGAAATTATAAATTCTTTAATTGACCCTGCCGGGGATCGACCCGGGACCTCCGCACGTTAAGGCACTGCGCCACGGAGGTCGTCATAATTAAATACGGGTCCAGATAAGTGTAAGCAAAGATATAATTAAGAAAACTTATGTTTGCTGCCAAAAATGCACATAATTTCTTGCCACCTACATACTAACAATAAAATAGTCTTTAGTGATCAGTATCCACAAAGGAGGCAAGCGTAGGTTTAACGATGGGCACTTTCTTACTACCTACGTCCTCTCGCTCGCAGTATCGATACAAGCGTTTTGTTTCGACCATTTAACTCAGAATATGGGCTGTAAATCGCCTTGAAACAAAGTTCGTTTTCGATGGGCAACCATGTTGTTTACTTTAGAATGAATAGAGTTTAGAAATATAAGCTAAATCTAGTACTGCCCCTCTTCACAGGGAGTATTATGAAAGCAATATAAATAGAGGTGTCAGTTTAGTTTAGTTAAGCGATGGCGTACAAAAAAATTGGCCTGATTGTCTTATTTAAAGTTCGGCATGTTCGGTCCAAAAACCGCCATCGACTCGCCATGCATACTCAATCACGCCAGAACGGCTGAACAGATCTGGATGAAATTTGGCACAGAGATAGATTATAATCTGGAATAGCACATAGACTTTTATCCCGGAAAATTAAAGAGTTCCCGCGGGAACCAAAAAAACCTCAAACCACGCGGACAAAGTCGCGGTCATCAGCAAGTTACTCCTAATAATAATTAGTTTGAGCAGTAAAATGTTTTACTGTAAATTATATTGCACGTTGCAAGACGCCACGTGATCATTTGTAACAACAGTTGCTGCAAATGAGAGACATAATGATGCATAATTATTTGAAAGACATGCTGTGTTTGGATTTATTTTACCGTAAATACCTCGTACAATGCACGGGATCTTTATAGCTAGAATATCGTTAATGGTACCTAAACTCTACCCACTGAACTAGTTTGAAACTTTATTAAGATCATTAAATAGATAGATTCATTAGTCATTCAAGTAAAAATGTGGGTTAGACGACTAAATATCTTTATCCAAGTATCGATTTTCGAAAGTATGTCTTGTCTTTCTCTTGGTCTGGTGAAGTTTTCTCTGGTGGGAGGCTTCGGCCGGGGCTAGTTACCACCCTACCGGCAAAGACGTGCCGCCAAGCGATTTAGCGTTCCGGTACGATGCCGTGTAGAAACCGAAGGGATATGGGTTTAATATAACTGCCATGCCCCTAACAGGTTAGCCCGCTACCATCTTAGACTGCATCATCACTTACCATCAGGTGAGATCGCAGTCAAGGGCTAGCTTGTAGTGGATAAAAAAAAAAAATTAATAAATTAATAACTTTCGAATTATTTTTACAATCAAAATAGTTTTAGATAACGCTGTAGCGGTATTTCTTCTAAACGCGTTAGATCTTTGCGGTGTTCATAACTACATGTCACATAATTAGTCGGTATTATTATATTTACCGTGGAGTTGTTAACATCTCTTCCGCTGTTATAATGGCAAAATTATATGGAAATTCGAGGTGAGCAGCCAATTATGTTAACTGTTGTAATAAATACTTTTAAAGGCAACTCCAAGGCTGTGTACACATATTATATTAATATGAAATTGTAATTACACGTATCTAATGCATTTAACTCTGTCAGTGTAATAGGAGATTACAAGATACTTCCTTCGTTCACTCACTACGTACCTACAGTCAATACGTAGTACAGTGTTTAAGTAGACGTACGCAAGATTCGTCATCCAAATCTATAGATGTTGAAGGAATTATGGGCTAAAAAGGAAACGATATATTGAGAACTAGCTGATGCCCGCGACTTCGTCCGCGAGAACGAGGTATTTTGGTTCCCGCGGGAACTCTTTTATTCTCCGGGATATAAAGTAACATAATATGTGTTATTATCGTAGTATATCGTAGTATCTCTGCGCCCAATTTCATCCAGATCCGTTCTGGTGTGATTGAGTAACAAACATCCATCCATCCATCCAAAGCTTCGCATCTATCTATGTATATAAAAAAAAGCGAAAGGTCACTGACTGACTGATCATCACGATATCTCAGGAACTATAAAACATACAGACTTGAAATTTGGAAGGTAGGTTCCTTCTATGGTGTAAACGTCAGTTAAGAAACGGTTTTGGGAAAATTCACCCCTAAGGGGTTGAAATGGGGGTTGGATGTTTGTATGAAAATCCTTTGTTTTTGAAGTTAGACACATGAAAATTACCATTTAAGTTATAAGTTTAAAATAATAAAAATCTGTATAATTTTTTTTCCGAAAATCTACCCCAAAGAGGGTTAAATGGGGGTTGGAAGTTTGCATGATGGTTCTAAGTTTTTGAAGTTACAGACTAGAAAATCGGGATTTAGGTTATCAGTTTTAAATTATAATAACCTGTATAAGTACTTTTTCGAAAATCTACCCCAAAGTGGGTGAAATGGGGGTTGGAAGTTTGTATGAAAGTTCTATGTTTTTGAAGTTACATACTTAAAAATCGGGATTTAGGTTATAAGTTTTAAATAAAACTAACCTGTATAAGCCATTTTACGATAATCCACCTCAAAAGGGGTGCAATGGGGGTTGAAAATTTGTATGAAAGTCCTATGTTTTGCAGAAAGAGACATGAAAATTCAGCATTTCGGTTATAAGTTTGAAATAATAAAAACCTGCATAAGCTATATAAAGCCTCTTTAGATAGACTTTTTGCAGCGGGAAAATTTCATAATCTCATAGGAAATCAGAAATTGTACGCGGACGAAGTCGCGGGCGACCGCTAGTAATTTATAATGATAAAATAAAAGTATAGGTTATGTTGTAAAGATTATATTTTATAACATAATCTATACTGCAGCAGTTATCTGCTTATTTTAAAGATGATTCTGTGAGAATCCCTCAATTTAAATCACAAATCAGTAGATAAAAACGTTCTTAAATTAATACGCTTAGAAAGTAAACAATCACATCTGTACGCGACAGGTAGGCAGCCTCTCTATGCTCTCGATTTATTACGCGTACGTAGTTAATAGGCATTGGTCGATGGGAATAGGAAGCCGGGTCGATGACACGATGCAACCGCAGGCGCCGCGTCACGGATGCGTTTGCATTGCGCAATAATGGCTGCAGGTTTTTTTTAAAAATGTGTTCCTCCGTTTTTTCCTTCGACATTTGGTTGAAGACTGTTCTAGGTCGGTACTTAGTTCAGCTACCTAGTTTGCTTTGCTATTTACTCTGTAGTAACTCAGGCAATTTCTACATTTCAAGCAGAGATTAATTATTATTGTATACAACCTTTATATGCTATACATATTAATACCTAATTAATAATTTACTTATGTTAATTTTTTTTTTTTGTTTTTTTTTCTGGTGCATGCTGCAGGTTGCAGAATGTACGAAATCGATGGGTTTTGAGTTTTGATTTACATATGTGTGCACTGGGCTTCTTATGATTTTTTTTCATTACACCACAACTTAGCTCTTGACTGCAATCTCGCCTGATGGCAAGTGATGATGCAGTCTAAGATGGTAGCGGGCTAACCTGTTAGGGGCAAGGCAGTTATATTAAACCCTTACTCCTATAAGTCGGGTTCTAGACGGCATCGTACTGGAGCGCTAAATCGCTAAGAGGTACGTCTTTGCCGGTAGGGTGGTAACGTAGTCACGACCGAAGCCTCCCACCAGGCCAGACCAGAGAGAAAATTCAGAAATTATGAATTCCCAAATTGACCCTGCCGGGAATCGAACCCGGGACCTCCCACGTTAAGACAACAGCGCTCAACTCTTCGCCAGGAATGTCGTCGATATAGTATAGATTAGGCCATAATATATCTGTAGAAGACAGGAAAGATATTCCACCCAGATGTGTGCTCTATCTAGCCAGAAAATTGTTTTTAAAATTTTCTTAACAGGTATATGAGGACAAAAGTCCTGACTGACTGACTCAGAGATTCCCTCTATAATGTGGACAAGGAATAAGGCTGGATTTTTTGAAATTCCCACTAAAGCGAAGATCCTTGTATTTTATAAAAAGATTAGCTGATACGGAACCCTTTGTGCACGAGTCTGACTCGCACTGGACAGGTTCTTTTTATTCCCACGGGAACTCCTTTCTCCATGTAAATGTTTGTTTTATTTCATAGCAAATCTTCAATGGATATAAAATTTAATTATGTCAGTGGCTTTCATTTTTTAATAGCCACTGAGTTAGAGAATAGTTCTGTTGGCGGGATTCCAGACTCAAGTGGATCTGATGATGATGTTACCATATTCCTCCACCGGCGGCCATTTGAGTAATCGTGCAAAACTGGCACTTTCTTAGCTTGTTAGACCATCTTTGGAAGTAGATAGTGGGCCCCAAAAAAAGCTCAGCGTTATTCAGCGGGTGATGGAGAGAGCTGTTCTCAGAGTTTCTGTACGTTATCAAATCAAAAAAAAAATGTTTTTATTCGTGGAAGGGCTAAAGTTACCTACATAGCTCGACGAGTTGCGAAGCTGAAGTCACAATGTAGACACCTATTTTAAATTTATAATTAATATGCTAAATTTTAGCATAATAATGTATAATATTTGTTACATAATTAAATAATAAAAAAAAAAAAACCTATAACAATAAATGTTACAGTCTCTGACTTGGTTTTCGATGTAGATTGTTTTCTTCTTAAATAGTAAAACTCATGTTTAACTTACAGGAGTCATGGTACTCTACTACTTCCTGTTTACGGCACGGATAGCTAATTACCAAAACCTTTTGTTGTTATTACCTCAAGTCAAGGGCAAACACAAAACACTTTTGTGCCGATTGTTATATTACGTTCATCAAGGGCATCAAAATATGAAGGAAATTCATACACGTATAAATAGTTAATTATCCTAAGACAGCTCCTACCATTGTGTTATTAATGAAACTGTCAATACCCTCAGCAGCAAAATTTTAATCAGAGATAGCAAGGTCTGTCTATAGGATCAATGTGTAAATTTATATTTTAGCAAGAAAAGATTACAATTATATTGCTATAATCCGCCAAAAGAAAAAAATCTGAATGGTCAAGCATGCAGTTATAAGCGAAGCACCGTTTACCTTCCCAACCAAGCAAGAAAGCCAAGTTCCCAAGCAAGCAATGCCACCACCACTCACATGCACCACTAAGACTTTTATACTATTCTCGACGCACGTTTCGCCCCGCAAAAACTTCCGCAAAGTAGCGCCTGATTCTATCCAAAATTTATATTTTACTTAATTTAATACCAATCTGCCTATAGTTGTTGCAATCTATTTGAGATAATAAATCGAGTGACACATCCATATTAATATTATAGGTGCGAAAACGTCCGTCTGCTTACTGATACGCTTTCGCGGCCCATTTGTTCAACCGATTTTGATGCAATTCGGTACTAAGATAAGTTGCATCCCGGGGAAACTGTCTTGGAAAATGAAAGATTTCACATGGGATTTTTTATAAAAATCTTACCCACGATAAAATAATTATACCTTGGTTTGAAAAGAATAAAGACTGTAGCAATGTTACGAATCCGCATATATGTAAAGACCATAAAATAATTGACTTTTATCATTCTAATATTGTTTTTTTACTTGTCTTTAAACATCAATAGCAGCAAAATACGTCGTCGTACTGTATATTTTTTACCTCCGACACAAAAAGAGAGGGGTGTTATAAGTTTAACGTGTCTGTTTGTGTATCTGTCTGTGGTATCGTAGCTTCCAAAGGGATGAACCGATTTTCGTTTAGTTTTTTTTTGTGTCATAGATAATTTTATCCCGAGTGTTCTTAGCCATGTTTCATGAAAATCTGTTCAGCCGTTTGAAGATCATCAGCTCTTTAATATTTGATGAGGGGATCTGACTACCTTCCTTAAGGTACCGTATTACTTCAATTTATACCTACTTTAAAAAGGACAAAATAAAAGTAAAATTGATTAAAAAATCCCCGACATAATATATGTGACGATAATAATTATAATAGGTTTAAAATATTACTTTTTTAGTTTTTAGAGTTTATTTTCTGTGTCAGTTTTTTAAAATTTAAAATTTTACTTTTATATTTAAACTAATGTTCTTCTAAAAATCGTTTATCTGTAAGTAAGCAGAAAGAGTTTAAAACTTTTATAATGGCAAAAAAAGTACCTAATCAGTTTTTCGCCGTTAATCTAACTGAAATACCCAAGCAGGGTCCGAAAAAGTGACTTAAAAGAAAACCAATTCTAATTTCGCATCCAATTTATTCTTGTTTATGGACTAGTTTACGAGTAAATTTCATTAATAGTTATAAACACAAAAGTGAACAAAAACATCGAGATTAAATTTAAACTGAGCTTTAATAAAACATGCGCCATCATTTAGACCAGAGTACCTACTTGGCTAGGTATATAAAAAATTAGAATGAAAGGAAAACTCGTTATAGCAGGCCTTGTTCACTGAAGCGTATAGACTACCGTTGGAACCGTTTAGTTTGCCCTTAAGCCTCCGTCAAACACAACGCGTTACGGCAGCAACACTGACGCGCAGGATACAAATTTTTACGATTTCTTGTTTAATGTAGTAGCACTACTAGACATAGCACTAAATTTCTGACTGCAGCAATGGCTTGCGGGATCAGGTCCTCAAGATTCACAATATTATTGATATGCGTTTCAACTATACATCGCTATATTTAAAACTAGACGATGCCCGCGACTTCGCCTGGATAAAAAGTAGCATATGTCCTTCCCCAGGATGTAAACTATATCTGTACCAAATTTCATCAAAATCGGTTGAGTAGTTGGGCCGTGGAAGCGTAGCAGATAGACATACATACACACTTTCGTATTATAATAGCTTGTTCTGTAATTATAATTTTCATTTATTTCAATTTAATAAAAGAGTATGCAAGGCAGCAAGATAATATTTCACCTTGCTGATGAAAAATGCGTAGCAGTATATGACAAGTACAAACAGCGCGCAGAAAAAAGCCGCTTCGTACCGTCACGCGTTCTATGTGACTAGAGCTTTAGTTCGCCTTTAGTCTAAAGGTCACATTAACAATGGCTCACTGGTTTGCGTTCAAAGTTCTAGGATCAAATTCCTAGGTCCCATGCGACTTGGGTGCGCAAACTTTATGAACTTGGTGCATAGTTGATAGTAAATCACCGACTGTGTTTTGCATTTTGCTGTATGTTTGTGTTTTGCAGCTTACAGCAAGTTTGTGAACCGCTTTTAGTTGCTTAATGTCAGGTGTGGCGTGATAAAGTTTACCTTTGTATCATGTAGGATAATGTCACTTGTGAGGCACAGATTTGGAAAGTAGCCTCTACTGAGAAAAGCTGAAAAAAGAACTTAAATCAGTTTAAGCAGAATTACGCAATTACAGAACCCTGACGTGTGCAACCAGGTGGCTTTTTTATCGGACAACTTTAAAACGTAAACGGTAACCGCCACCAATGGTGCAACTGGCCCTTATAATAGCAAGAGCCGAATTTCTGACTGATTCGGTCTGGTATGGAATTTCGAATACGTTGCAGTACCTCGTAGGAAAATTCTATAAGCACATAACAAAACTTTATTCGAACAATAAACTCTCAATAGATCTGCAATAGATAGATTAGGGATGTAGGAAGTGAAGTTTGCACGGAAGTTGTGATTGCGACAGTCGCAATTGCTTTAATTGGCTGTAGCTATTGTATTCATGCTACAACTGCTATGCCTTTAGCTAAAAGTTATAAAGCAACATTTCAATGTAGATATCAAGGCTTGCAGTTTTCCTAACGATTTTCCAAGTCAAGTAAAGTACTAGGTATACATAAAAGTAAATAGCTTATCGAAGGTTTTCTTTTTTCCAGAGCAATGTCTCGGTGGAAGGGTAAAGTGAGGTAGCCAGCAGATGGCAGCAGTCAGCGCGGCGATGTTTCGGCCTGGGGGCGCGCTCGACCCCCCATGTTACGCTCAACGGGTATGTAGTTCCTTCATATTTCCCTAGATGGTGCTAATTATTATTTCTTTGTACCGATTTTATTGCCAGAATTATTGTCACACTATTTTTGACGAAAATTTCGAAATTTTACTATAGGTACCTATTCATATTCATTTCGTTCATTTAGTTCAACTAACATAATTTGGTGTTATTGTTTATGACACATTAACAAGTTGACAAGACTTTAGCGGTCTGGAATAATAGTTCATTATAAAGAATAAGTACTCTAAATGTCCATTTCTGGGCACTTGAAAAAACGGACGGTTGGTTTCTCTCAATAGCTCGGTTATTTTGAAATTTGCAACAAACTTCGTGAGGATTTAAGTTGTTGTAAATTTGGAATACTAATCTACAAACTTTGTCTTCATCGTGCAACCTATATATTTCGAATTTAATGGAACGTATTTTCGTCGCTTTAAAATGAAATTCACCCTGAAAATGAAAGCTTGAAACGAACTACATTATAATCATTGCGGTGAAGCTGTGTGGATTAGATAAGGGTGATATCTAAATCTGCATTCAGTTAGACCTGTAGACTTGTAGAGTTACCATCGTTCCACAAGATGTATTTTGTTAATTCGAGTCCTGTTCATGCATAATCAATTGACGTAAGTACATCAGTGATGTCAAACATACGCCATATTTGTTTGCAGCGTCACGTGCGCCGGTAAATAGATTACCTGAATAGGCCTAGATACATACCTACTGCGGTAAGATGGGTCAGCTTACGGCCGAAATTAATAATCAATCTATCTGTAGTCTGTCGATAAGTTGCTTAGCAACATTGTTTTATGACGGAAAGCACAATACAAATAACAACGTTGCTTGGTAACAAACCGACAGACTACAGATAGATTGATTATTAATTTCGGCCGTTAGTGAACTAAGTAAATGGTCTTTAAGCCCGTCACCTTTTCACGGTCCTTCGACTTTGACGATTTTAACTAAATTTGGCTTAAACGATTTGGTTGAAATTTGAGATGAACATAGGATTATGTCCCGGAAAATTCGAAAATCTTCATGGGCTTTTTTGCTGCAAAATGTACCTCTCTGCCTCGTTGGTCTATAGTGGTTATCATGTTCCACTGCTGCCGACGAGGTCCCGAGGGTTCGAGTCCCGCGTCGGGCCATAATTAAGTGTTGGGTTTTTCTGATTAGAAATTCTCAGAACTAGCCCGGAGTTAGGAAGTTGGCGTTCCACCCCCGTGCCTCGGAGAGCACGTTAAGCCGTCGGTCCCGGTTATTATCACTAACATGATAATAGTGGTTAAAGCCCGCCGACTCGCATTGGAGCAGCGTGGTGGGTCTAAGCTCTAATTCCCTCTCTCCTATGAGAGTGGAGGCCTGTGCCCAGCATCGGGACATTAATGGGCTGTAGTGGTGGTACCTACACTTACATCACAAAATAATTTCGTCAAGGTAGCATGTTTATAATTTCTGCGTCCATTAAATGCACGTCTGATTGTAGATAATCTGCTACCGCGGAAATGTCCGAATATAGAGTTAATATAATTTGAGTTAATTGAATATTACGTGCCTCATGTATTTTGTATAATTAATGCCCGATGCCTACACGTTCTGAATGCGAAATGCGGACACTGTCAAATTGTTACTATAGTTTCAATACGAAACGTCACGTTTGTGTCCAATCAACCAATGGAACGTATAATTGTAATAATTTATGGATTTTTAATGTTACGTCATTCTGTGGCCGTATTATAATATTATTGCTCATATTGTTCCGTTATAATTATGAGAGTAAAAACAATTGTTTCCCGTTGACAATGGACCGTGAAAAAGTAAATATTTTTATTGAGCAAGTACCGAAAATCTAGGAATTTAATATCACTCGTTTACAACAGATTGAGCAAAACCGCTTGCCTAAGAATTCTTCGTAATCTGTACTTAATATTATAATTGTGAGAGTTTGGATGTATGGATGTTTGTTACTCTATCATTCCAGAACAGCTCATCGGATCTTGATAAAGTTTGGCACAGAGATAGATTATAGTCTGGAATAACAAAGGCTACTTCTTATCCCGGAAAATTGTAGAGTTTCCGCGGGAACTAAAAAACCTTGATCCACGCGGTTGAAGTCGCGGGTATCAGCTAGTGTTCTCATAGATATGTGAAGTTTGACTACCCGCACTTTGCCAGCGTGATGGAAAATAGCCTGACATTCAAGTGTCATATTCTGAGAGAAGAACTGAGTTCAGTAGTGGGCTGGTGATGGGTTGAAATAATAATGATGATGATAAAAATCCATAATAGGTAAGAAGGAATTATTATAAAAATCCGAACGTGAGTCAGTCTGATTTTATTGATTCTTGGCTAATCTACAAAAGGATACTTGATCTAGCCATAAAAAATACTTTCATTCTACAGCAAGACATAATTTTTAACTTATATCTCTAATAATACTATATATCTCGGAATGGATAATATCCCAGAGATATTTTACACTGACTGGAGCAATCCTCGTAGCTGCCTCGTTGGTCTAGCGGTTAGCATAGTCGACTGCGGATCACGAGGACCTGGGTTCGATTCTCGGTCGGGCAAAAAATTGGTATTGGGTTTTTCAATTCAGAAATTCTCAGTGCCAGCCCTGAGTTGGAAGTTGGCGGTGTTTCACCCCCGTGCCTCAGAGAGCACGTTAAGCCGTCGAGTGATAATAGTCGTTAAAAGCCCGCCAACCCGCATTGGAGCAGCGTGGTGGGTCTAAGCTCTAATTCCCTCTCTCCGATGAGAGGAGGCCTGTGCCCAGCAGTGGGACGTTAATAGGCTGTAGTGGTGGTGGTGGGAGCAATCCTAAACTTGATTTTATATTTTTCAGTTCGAAATTTAAATTGACATGTTTTTGCGGCATCAGGTAACATTCACACATCACACAGGCATTGTGTTACAATAGTATTTGTTTGTTCATTCAATCATGTGGTGCACTATTCAAACTCAAAATGGTTGTTTACATACCGTGGTCTATATCACGATATAAATCATTACGACTAGTTTGTATTGTTAGGTGGTACACACGTCGATTAATTTTTTTTACCAGTCAGACGAGTTCGGTGCGGAATTCGTTTTTTTTTCTCTACAAGTTAGCCCTTGACTACGATTTCACTTAGTGGTAAATGATGATGCAGTCAATCAATCAATCAATCAATCAATCAAAAAAAATTTGTTTCCCACCTATTACGGCCCGGTTATCTTTAAACCAAGAGTGAATAGGCATCTTGCGCGTCCCATCTTAGGCCGCATCATCACTTCCCATCAGGTGTGATTGTGGTCAAGCGTAAGCCTATACCTGCTTCGTTGGTCTAGTGGTTAGCATGTTTGACTACGGCCAACGAGTTCCCGGGTTCGAGTCCCGGGTCGGGCCATAATTAGGTATCGGGCTTTTCTGATTAGAATTGCTGTAATTCCCTCTCTCCTGTGAGAGTGGAGGCCTGTGCCCAGCAGTGGGACGGTAATGGGTTGCAGAAACCTATAATGAATAAAAAAAACAGTAATATTATTCGTGATAGACGATGACCTTCCTTTCAAATCACTCGTCAATCCATTACAGTAAGTTTTGGTATCGTAAATACTCAAATCAAATAAAAAATCATTGCAGTTAAAGAATCTGCTTGATACAATCGTAGATTAAAAAACAGAATAATATAAATCCGTAATTGGATCGATACATCGATACAAAATGGACGGCCTACACAAAAAAGGGTGATCTACTCGACCTTCCTTTCAAATCAATTGTCCACTGGAATGTATACAAAAGGCGATCTTGATATCGGGCGTTGTGTCTGGGAGCTAATAAGGTCATAAGATGCACGACTTTTGTACTCAGACCTCAGGGAGTCTTTTATAACAGTCGCAATGTATCGAAAAGAGTAATTGATTTTGAAGATTGTCAATTCAATTAATCGTATCGTCAGTAAGTGCATGGCTTTAACCATGGCTTTAACATCGAATCGAACTGTTGTAGCAAGGGAAGCTTTTCATTCTGAATCGATTTAAAAACTAACTAAATAAATAAATTTTATATATTCATAAAACCATAGTCCAACTTACATAGTAATTCAGCATTAGGTACACCGTAAATAAATAAAAAGTACATTAATAAATTAAAAGCAAAACAAAAGTTTAAAAAACACACACACTTTACAAATATAATAGGGTAAAAACCGGCCAAGTGCGAGTCGGACTCGCGCACCGAGGGTTCCGTACAAACCTGTAGTAAGTTAAAAATTATTAAAAATATTTTTATAATATGATGTAACTAAAAATTTTTTCCTTTATCTGTGCTATAAGACATTATTTTAATGTTATTGAATTCGAAACATTGCATAACCATAGCGAATGTAATAAATAAGTCTGTATTACACAGATTAATCAAATACGTCGCCAAGTATAGCAGACATTCCCCAGTCTAAGGTCGACGTAAATTCCTCACGTATCACGGTATTCACTTTCCACTGGGTTTGCTGTTCGCGTCATCATATTCATGAGTTTGATGGAAGGCAGTGGCGTGCATTTTTTAGACGCATAAAAGCACTGCTTGCCTACGTGGAAATACATTATGCTCATTGTTTATTATAATAAGTAAATAGGTATTCCGACTTTCAAATGCCTACCCTAGTTTCAAACCCTATGCACGCCACTGATGGAAGGTAATTCTTGATACTTAACTTTGGAACTGGGAATTAAGATACGAGTCACTGTTGATGCTGTATTTTAGCTTTAATCATACGGAAGGCCTTGTAACTGCAACACAGTTTTAACAAATTATTTCGTATCTGCTGGTGCACATTTCACCTAAATTCAACGATATAAGACGAAACGAGAAACATTAGCAACAACTTTCTTAATCTAAAAAAGATCATATAAAAAAACTTTAAAAAGTCTTAAAATCTCGTAAGAAGTCGTAATACTCTGTAATGAGAAAACGCATAATCCTGCATTTATTAAAAACGTTCTCAACAAAGTAATGTATGTAAATTACTGTTATTTCACTTTTACTAACTAAACAGTTTAAAAGCAAGCTCAACTTAAGATTTTCTCTCAAAGAAAAAGTTTTCGCGCTCGTCCATTGATATAAAATATTAAGGATACACAGTCAATTGTGAAATAAGATATCTACTAAATTATTTTTCTCGCAGGCTAAATCCTATTATGAAAAAAAAAAGATATCTACTTTTATTTCTTGTAGAATATGGTATTTTTTAACTATTGGAACCTAATTACATTGAACAGAAATTTCCTTACATCACTGATATCCGAAAGATTCAAGATAACTCATTGGATTGTCATTTTTTTAAATTTATATTTGTAGCTATATATGTATAGGGAAGGTAAATACAGCCATTTTTACGCAAATTTTGAGAGGAATGAGTAAAATCTAAATATATATAAATCACGTGTCACGTTGTTTGTCCGCGATGGACTCCTAAACTACTTAAGCGATTTTAAATTAAATTTGTACACCGTGTGCGATTTGATCCAACTTGAAAGATAGGATAGCTTACATCTTAATTTATAGCCGCAATATTATTTTATGTCGGATTTGTAATGTAAGACGGAGAAAAAACGGTCGAACGAAAACGTTTCTTACGAAAAGCTCATTCCACGCGGACGAAGTCGCGGGAATCAGCTAGTTATTGTATATGTTCTATTTAGTGGCAGATAATATTTTTGAATTGAATTTTATTAACTTTTACAATGCTTAGTTATTTGAGTAATTTTTAATTTTCTTGGATATTCTCGGCCATTGTCTAGGTTTTATACATCAGTGTTTTCTTCTCAAAATTGTAAGTTGAGCGTGTTTTCGCTTGCAGCATAGAAACCGGATTTGAACCGTTATCCCATTCAATTTGCAACAATGACCACGCTTAGGTGCAAACACAAAGAAAACAAAGTTACGTAAGTACGATGTGAGAGAGCATTCACACTAAACGCGGTTTTTTACCGCATAAAAACGCGTGTGATCGTAAAATCCTACTAACATATTATTGTGATTTGTTTGTTGGTTTGTCTTTCAATGACGCCGTATGGCTTTTTTGGCAATTTGCATCGATATAATTAACAAGAAGCATAGGCTACTTAATATAATCCTTTCCATGCGAGAAAAACCTTTTTGCTCCGTAATTAAAATTTAATAAGAGCTTACAAGGTTCATCAGAATTATAACTTGAAAAAGAACTTGATCAACAGAACAATTATAAAAACTAAGTAAATTATAAATATAGAAAACAAAGATTTACTCGAAAAATACATAAAATTAAAGAGCTTTATATAATACCTGAGTTTAACTTGTTTAATGCTCTTACCTTTTTACAGCGGATTCCAAATAAATTACTTTGAAATACTAAGGAATACGTTATTTGAGTTCCAAGTACTATACTTTGTTTGCTTAGAAGATTATTCTTTGAAATCATACTTAAATATATCGAATACTAGCCGATGCCCGAGACTTTGTCTGCGTAGTGGTGGAACCAACTCAGTAACCTATGTCCTTCCCCGGGACACAAATTGTCTGTACCAAGTTCAGCAAGAGTTACGGAAAAAATTAAATAAATAGGTAATCTAATCCAAATTATTTTATCAAAATCGGTCGAAAAGCTGTGCAGCAAAAGCGTAAAATAAACTCACATTTGCATTTATAATATTATTTAGTAAGTTTACATAAATAATATGGTAAGGCTTCTCTTTATAATTATTATTTAAATCTTTACATCTCTCATATTCGGTAAGTATTACCCCCAAATGGGGCTTGTAGGTGACCAATTAGCGCTCTAGGGTAATAATGTAGCTAGAAAAGCCCTAGGGCGGTAAGTAATTTAAAAAAAAACTCTTCACTCTTTCAAAAAGTTCACGTACATCTAACCATCATACTGGCAATATACATCATGCATTCAGCCCAATGAGAAAAGAGGTCGCTTCGCTATTCAGCCTTGTCTTCGTATGAGTATAATAGTCATCAATTTTAAATATCGGACGGCGAAGCTCAATTTCGTTCTTGAAAAAAAAATTAAAAAAAATAGATTTAAAAAGCGAAATATCGAACGGCGAAGCTCAATTTCGTTCTTGAAAAAAAAAATTTAAAAAAAAAGATGAAAAAAGGCGGTAATAGAAAACTTTTACTTTAAATATTGTTTGCTTTTGTTCTTGTACCTAAATGTTTTATTCTTGTAATGCCGGTTTTTTTCTACTTACCTCACAATCGAGATGTAAAGCAGAGTAGTTAGCTCGGGTGTAAGCATCAATTGCACCCTCGAACTATAGGCGCCCTCGCTGCGCTCGTGCGCCTAAATATCTCGGGCTGCAATTGATGCCTTACAGCCCTTGGCTACTAATCTACTATTAGTAAAATTAATCTTTTTTATTGAACAAATCTTATTTTACTATAGTTACAAACGTATAACATCACGTAATAATTTTAGCTCTTTATCGTTTTTATAAATTAAGCATATAACACGAAAACAGTAATTTCTGTATTGCTTAATAATTACGAAGTATTTAAGAAATACGTGCTAAAATTAAAATGATTTTATATTTTAATGATATCGCACTTAATGATAATCACGTATGTACTCTGCAGTTTATATCGATATTATTAGACAAAGATATCTTTGTTCAAGATACTCTGTAGCTCCAAATTACAGCTAATGTTCCAGCTTGTGAAAAGCTACGTCTGTGGGCTTTCTAGCATCTCATAAAGCAGTATTATTTTTAACTGTCAGTTTTATAAATGACGTACCTTGACGTCCCTAAAATTAGGATAATATTTCTGAAACAAGAGCGTTAACAATATGAAAATAATACTTCAATGGTATTGCTGGTCCATTATTTTGTGTATACTAATATTATAAATGCGAAAGTTTGGATGGATGATGAATGGATGGATGGATGTTTGTTAATTAACCACGCCTGGACGGCTGAACGGATCTGGATGAAATCTGGCACATAGATAGATCATAGTCTGGAATAACACGTAGGCTACTTTTTGTCCTGGAAAATTAAAGAGTTCCCGCGGGAACCAAAAAACCTCAATTCACGCGAACGAAGTCGCGAGTATTAGCTAGTAACTATATAAAAGAATGGACGAAACTTGGGTTCTCAAAAATGCATCAATGGGGCTGATTCTGTAGTGCACAATCTCTAAACTAAACTAAAATTAGAGCATTACAAATATTGCTAACCCTTTCATAATACTTCCTACGGAAAGGGACAGGACTAGATTTAAAGCTGCCATTTTAGTTTAGTTTAGAGATTGTGTTATACAGAATCAGCCCCAATTAATCTAGTGAAAAGTCAAAGTCAAAGAACGTTTATTCAATTTAGGTAGGTATACTACACTTATTGACGTCCGGTTATTTATAACATATATTGGTGATAATCAGTACGACATCTTAAACTAAAGCTACGAAAACTTTCGACATGTGGATTTTAAAATCATCTTGAAAAATTTAAAATTAGCAACGTACACTGACATACTGAAGACGCCTTAACAATGTCGGAACCACCCATAGAAAGGTACGTCTGTACAGGTGCGCTTGCGTCGATTCTACGCCCACGACGCTTTCCAATTTTAAAATATTTATCTATTGTTCTGCCAATTACTAGTTGTTATTAGATTTTATAGTTTGAGTATTATGAATATTACAATGGGCGTTTAATACTTACTATTGAGACAATTCTGTAACATGTGGCTAGTCAATTTTATTTTTTCACTAGCTTCTGCCCGCGGCTTCGCCCGCGTGGCCTACAAGAACCAAATGTCATTTTTTTCAGAAACAAACATCATAAGCGTTGTCACTCCCTCTCAATTGTATGTAATATACAAACTGACAATATCTCAAACAAAGCAATAAGCACGAAGTTCTAAGTTCTATAACTAAACTAATCTCTGGAATGAGAGTAGTACGGTTTTAACAGAACTCAAAGCGTGTGTGATGAGATCTAAATAATTTCCTAATTACAAAACAAACCACAAGTGGATAATAATTAACATTGTTTACAACGAAATACTATCCGCACCTAACCTACCGCAGTATTTCTTTGTAAACAATATTTTTTGTTTTTCCTTCAGGTGCTAGAATCACCAGACTGCTCCGTGAGCTTACTCTGGAGCAGGCCACGTATAACTGACCGTGTGAAAAGCAGTTCTCCCTTAGGTCTACCCCTGCTAAATTAAGAGTTTGGCCTTGAGACTTATTGAAAAAAAAAGATTTTTTTAAATGTGTTCATGTCGATTGTCGGTGCATATCTCCGTGCTTTTTAAACCGATTTGAATATTTTTTTCATATCGGGTATTACCAAGATAGGCAAAGTTGACGCGTGAGGCTCGCCTGACTTCAACATGGTGTGGAGAAATCAAAATTATTTTTTACTTAACAGTGGCTATGGAAGTCGGTTTTTTGGAAAGAATTTTTATTTTGAATTCACCAAAGCTTTGTAGAGGAGCGAGTACTGAGATGCGTACTTGACATCTTTACCATCAGAAGAAAAGCTAATCGACATTCCAGCTTTTACCAGCAAAAATGTCATAATACAAACTTTCAACCCCTATTTTACCCTTTGGGAGGTGAAATTTCGAGAAACCCTTTCTTAGTGCAAACCTACTCTTCACAAAAAACACACCCTCCAAATTTCATGTCTATAAGACCAGCGGTTTAGGCTGTGCGTTGATATATAAGTCAGGACTTCATCCGCGTGGTTTAAGCTTTTTTCCCCACAGGCACTCCTTGATTTTCCGGTATAAAAAGTAGCCTTTATCACTCTTCAGGTCCTTAACTATACCCATGCAAAAAATCTCGTTGATCCGTTGCTGCGTGATTGAAGGACAAACTCTCTATTTAACGTCCTTGGGGATCAAATTTTCAAAAATGGTGAAAAATATACTTCTTCATATTTAACCGAATGCTCAAATACCAACTTCCATGGCTTTGACTTGAAAAATGAATGACTTTCATACCAACTTTCAACCCCTATTTTACCTCTTTGGGGGTGGAATTTTAAAAGCTGTGACACACGTACTTATTTTTTTTACCGATAGCCGAAATTCCAAGTTTCTTTGATATAAATTGAAAAAATCTTGAGAAATGGAGGACTTTCATGCAATTTTTCATCCCCTATTTCACGCCTTTGGGGGTCGAATTTTCAAATTGGTGGAACACGTACTTCTTCATATTTAACCAAAAGCCCAAATGCTAAGTTTCATGGCTATAACTTGAGAAATGAAGGACCCTTTGGGGGTGGAATTTTGAAAAACTGTTGGTCTGTTGGTCACATACGTACTTCTTTATTTTTTAACGAAAGCTAAAATACTCAGTTTTGTTGATATTACTTGAGAAATATCTTGAGAAATGATGGGCTTTTACACAAACTTTCATCCCCCAGTTCACCCCTTTGGGGGTCGAATTTTCAATAATGGTGAAACACGTACCTCTTCATATCTAACTGAAAGCCCAAATGCTAAGTTTAATGACTATAACTTGAAAAATGAAGGTCTTTCATACAAACTTTCAACCCCTATTACACCCCTTCGGGGGTGGAATTTTGAAAGCTGTGACACAGATACTTCTTTTTCTTCGTTAATATGACTTGAAAAATATCTTGAGAAATGAAGGACTTTCATACAAAATTTCACCCCCTGTTTCACCCCTTTAGGGGTGGAATTTTGAAAAACTGTGAAACACATATTTCTTTATTTTAAACCGTTAGCTTATATACCAAGTTTCATGGCTATAACTTGAGAAATGTAGGACTCTCATATTAACTTTCAACGCTTATTTTACCCCTTTGGGGGTGGAATTTTGAAAAACTGTTGGTTTGTTGGTCACATACGTACTTCTCTATTTTTTAACGAAAGCTAAAATACTCAGTTTTGTTGATATTACTTGAGAAATATCTTGAGAAATTATGGGCTTTTACACAAACTTTCATCCCCCAGTTCACCCCTTTGGGGGTCGAATTTTCAAAAATGGTGAAACACGTACCTCTTCATATCTAACTGAAAGCCCAAATGCTAAGTTTAATGACTATAACTTGAAAAATGAAGGTCTTTCATACTAACTTTCAACCCCTATTACACCCCTTCGGGGGTGGAATTTTAAAAGCTGTGACACAGATACTTCTTTTTCTTCGTTAATATGACTTGAAAAATATCTTAAGAAATGAAGGACTTTCATACAAACTTTCACCCCCTGTTTCACCCCTTTAGGGGTGGAATTTTTAAAAACTGTGAAACACATTTCTTTATTTTAAACCGTTAGCTTAAATACCAAGTTTCATGGATATAACTTGAAAGATGACGGACTTTTATACAAACTTTCACCCCCTATTTCACCCCCTTAGGGGTGCAATATTGAAAAATTGTAAATCACTTATTTCTGCATATCTAACTGAAAGCCCAAATGATAAGTTTCATGGCTATAACTTGAGAAATGAAAGACTTTCACACAAACTTTCAACCCCTATTTTACCCCTTTGGGGGTGAAATTTTGAAAAACTGTGACACACGTACTTCTTTATTTATTACCTAAAGCCAAAATACCAAGTTTCATGGATATAACTTGAGAAATGACGGAGTTTCATACAAACTTTCACCCCCTATTTCACCCCCTTAGGGGTGGAATTTTGAAAAATCCTTTCTTAGTGTGCGCGTACGTCATAAAAGTAACCTACTGTCAAAATTTCAAGTTTTTAGGCCCAGTGGTTTAGGCTGTGCGTTGATATATAAGTCAGTCAGTCAGGACTTTGAATTTTATATATATTACTAGTGTTTCGCCCTGTGCGCGAGCTGCTAAAGCAGCTCACGGGTTGTGGTTTTGGGGATATTAGGGATCATCAGTTGTCGAATTAGAACGAAATCGGTCAATTAACAAAGAATTTCAAAATGGCGCCGATTTTTTAAAACTTTTGTAACAGTTTCCTGTATTGAAATCCCAGGGAGCCCTAAATATCGATTTTGAACGAAATCGGTCCATTAACAAAGAATTTCAAAATGGCGCTGATTTTTTAAAATTTTGGTTTCAGTTTCCTGTTTTTTAACCCCAGGGAGTCCTCAATATCGATTTTAAACGAAATCGGTCAATTAACAAATAATTTCAAAAAAACGCTGATTTTATAAATTTTGGCAACAGTTTCCTGTTTTGTAATATTAGGGATCCTCATATATCGATTTTGAACGAAATCAGACAATTAACAAAGAATTTCAAAATGGCGCTGATTTTTAAAATGTTGGTACCAGTTTCCTGTTTTGTAATCCCAGGGAGCCCTAAATATCGATTTTGAACGAAATCGGTTAATTAACGAAGAATTTCAAAATGGCGCTGGTTTTTTAAAATTTTTGTAACATTTCCTGTATTGTGATCCCACGGAGTCCTAAATATCGATTTTGAACGAAATCGGTCAATTAACAAAGAATTTCAAATGGCGCTGATTTTTTAAAATGTTGGTACCAGTTTCCTGTTTTGTAATCTCAGGTAGTCCTAAATATCGATTTTGAACGAAATTGGTCAATTTACAAAGAATTTCAAAATGGCGCTGTTTTTTTTAATTTTGATAACATTTTCCTGTTTTGTAACCCCAGGCCCAGGGAGCCCTAAATATCGATTTTGAACGAAATCAGCAAATAAACAAATTATTTCAAAATAGCGGTGGTTTTTTTAAATTTTGGAATAATTTTCCTGTTTTGTAATCCCAGGGAGCCCCGTCGTGGGTTAAACGGAAAAGTATCAAAATCTTGCATAGTAGTTCTACACTTGTAGTCTCTTCAATTTTCGCCTTTTATATTCTATGCAAAAATAAATTCCGCCATCTTGAATTTTTTTCCTGTTCATCAAGTAGATCTTCAGGTCCTTATGATATTTTGCCAAGAAACCTCTCTTCCGTCATTTATACTTTCTGAGTTAGACAACAATTAAATTTCTATGGCAGCCATCTTAAATCTGCCATTTTGAATTTTTTTCAGCTTATTGTCTATTGGATGAAGTGTCGAATGACATTTGGTCGAGCACCCCCCTATCTATTTGTTATGCTTCGATCGGTTGATTTCAGCAAATCAGCCGCCATTTTGTTTTTCCGAAATATTATAATTTTTTCCTACTCTTATCCCGCACGCGAACACATCTCCTATACATGAACTACCCCGTTTCAGATCTGTGACGCCGCGGTTTGAGGTAGAAAAATCAAAAAATTTAAAGCACTATATCTCGGCCGCCATTTTGTTTTTCCAATTTTTTCTACTTTTTATATTGATTGTTTACTAATTTCTTCAATAATTGCGAGTTATAATGAAATCAGTTGGAAAACAAAAGAGTTGCAAAAATCACGTCAGCCGCCATCTTGTTTTTCAATTTTTTTTCCACTTTTTCTATTGATCGTTTACAAATATCTTCAATAATTGCGAGTTGTAACGAAATCGGTCGGAAAACAAAAGAGTTGCAAGAATCACCTCGGCCGCCATCTTGTTTTTCTAATTTGTTCTACTTTTTGTATTGATCGTTTACTAATTTCTTCAATCATTGCAAGTTGTAACGAAATCGGTTGGAAAACAAAAAAGTTACAAAAAGCACGTCGGCCGCCATCTTGTTTTTCTGAAATGTCATAATTTTTCTTTACTCCCATCGCGCACCCGAACACATCTCCCATACATCATTGTATCGTTTTCTGCCTCTTTTTAGTAGGTTCATGCATTTGGTCGAACTCCCCCCTCTTTCTACAATATCCTGGCCGCGGTCTTCACCCGTCTCCGAAATCCTCAATCATCAACTCGCTTCACATTTTTCTCCCAAATATTCGTTAGAAGTACCCAGTCCCCATAAAGTTCCTAATCGCCATATAATTTGGTATGAAAAAAAATATTCCGCCATCTTGAATTTTTTTTAATTTTGCTAAATAGACCTCCTCGTCCTGATCATCTCTTGCCAAGAAACCACTCTTCCATCTTTTATACTTTCTGAGATAGACACCAAACAAATTTGTATGGCAGCCATCTTAATTCCGCCATTTTGAATTTTTTTTTGCTCTTTGTCTATTGGATGAGGTTCCGAGTGACATTAGTTCTAGGACCCCCCACCTATCTTCAATACCTTGGCCGTGCCCTTTACTCGTCTCCGAAATCCTCAATCATCAGCTGTCTTCATCTTTTTCTTCGAGTTATATTTTCTGACTTCTATACGAAGCCATCAGTGAAAAAAAATTTTTTCATACAAAATTTTATAGGAGGACATTTTTGGGAAAAATCTCGAAAACTACCCCAAATGTGGCAACACTGTTTAGATATCTCGATACTGCCGGTCGAGCTACACAATCGATCCATACATGTCAACTTTCCCGAATGTTGCCAACTGCCTCAAAATCCTGATCGAAATTTTCAAAAACACAAAAAGAATACAAAATGGCCGCCACCTCGTTTCACAGAAATATTTTACACAGTTTCATAATTTTCCTCTAAAGTACAGGATATACCGCTCCTGATGACGTTTCAATTTTTCATCTCGCTCGCACCCAGCCGATATGATAGCCCCTGAAAAGAGACCATGTCGAAAATCACTTTTACTTTGATAAATCCCAGTGTTGCCAGACCTCGGCGACGAAAACACCCAAATGTCATACGTACAAGTGGGACACGTGGTCGCTCGTACTCGAATTTTGCAAAAAATACGTATTTCGATTTTTTTATTTTTGGGGTAAATCTTGTAAATTTCCCGAGAAATGGGGTAATTGTTTTTCTCCAATCAATACTTCGAGTCGTTACACACAATCGCCCCATAGAAGTCGAAACGCTCCGACGTTGCCAACTGTGAGAAAATTGAATTTTAAAATTGCGTTTTTTCGTACCTCAAACCGAACGGCCGCCGCGACAGCCGCCATCTTGAATTTTTTAAAACCACTCCCGTTCTGTCAAAATACAGGATAATTGTAGGCGAAAAGAGAAAAAAATATTATGCTCGACCGCGCCGTTTCGGATCTGTGGCGCCGCGGTTCGGGGTCGAAAAATCAAAAATTTCAAAACACTACAGCTCGGCCGCCATCTTGTTTTTCCAATTTTTTCCACTCTTTCTGTTAATCGTTTCCTAGTTTCCTCAATCGTCGCGAGTTGTAACGAAATCGGTTGGAAAACAAAAGAGTTGCAAGAGTCACGTCGGCCGCCATCTTGTTTTTCCGAAATGTCATAATTTTTCCCTACTCGACTCCCGCACCCGAACACATCTCCCGTACATCATTATATCGTTTTCTGTCTCTTTCTAGGAGAACAATTATGTCAATGAGTGAGTGAGTGAGTGAGTGGTAATTGAGCTATATATAGTATAATAGATGACTTGTGAAATCGTCTTAATAATATCTTACTTTAATAACATTTCTTCAGTAATAGTGACCTTGACTGAGTAAAATTAGGATGCCAGCATTGATTGGTATCAAACACTGATATACCCATGGCATTGGTTAATTAGTTACTTTAACATTTTAGTTGAATTTGCTACTACGCTTTGATTGCATTACTTGACATTTAACTATTTATTACAAATGACTAGATAAGAAGATTAATTAACCAAAAATATATTTACTTATTACGGAAATTGAGAATAAAAAGCTACGAGTAGGTATACTTGTAACCGACAAAAGTTTTGTACCGATCCGGTCATCACCTCTCTTCTCTACGTCTAGTGTAACAGCGCTAATTTGATTATTTTCCGGTTCCCACAGCTAATTAAAATTGTTATTAATATTATATGTTTGATTGGGTACGAGATAGAATGTAAAAAAGGAAGAAATTACAGTGAGTTTTTTTTAATTTATGAAACCTCATAACAGATTCGCGCGGGCATCTTTTGATTTGGGCACAGAGATTTGGGTGTGTATCACCGTATAAATATCGTAGTTTCGTACGATAACAGCGTAGTTTGTATCGTCTTTTTATCACCAGGACTGTCAGCGCACTCGGATAGCTATACTTTTTAAAAGAATATATTTGACATAATACCTTCTTACACTAATAAGCAGAAATAGGATTTTACCCATGGCAAATATAACCCTAAAGTTATTAGCATTCCCCCGGCACTTATTTGCTGAGATCGGACACAAGGCGGTCGACTTAATAATCGTATGCAAACTGCAATTTCGCAAACGTTTTGGATCTTCGCCCGCCATTTACTGGTCTGGTTCTTCCCAAAGCAGTAGCGACAGCTTAAAAAATGTCCCTAGACAGCGTTATTTTCAACCGGGTAAAGAGGATTGTGTTAGAATATTATTTTAATTTGTAAAAGCGAAATCTTATTTTATTTTTTTGTTTGAATTTTTTCCCTCCATCGACAATGTAAATCTAATATTATATAAGATAGCTGCACTTTTTGTAACTATCGCTTGAAAAGCTGATAGTGAAATATTGCCCGCATGCTGATGGGCCTTTCACTAGATATGGCCGACCAAAAACGTGATATGGTTGCCAAAAATGAACCATAATTAGAAAAGATGATTCTTTTACAATATTAAAATATGCACAGTACCTACCTATCTCTTAGTCTATAACGTGGTCGTTCTCAAACTCTTAATCTTGTATATTTATGCCAAAAGTTGAAGATACTTTCTTTCGAGGTTCATAACTTCCAAATAAATATTTTATATCACTACAGTCCTATATAATGACATACATAGACAAATCGATATCATGCTTATTTTTGGGCGTACAATATCAAATAGTGAAGCAATCTTCCTTCTTCGTTAGTATGAAGAAAGCCGACAGGGCTTTCTTCATACTAACGAAGAAGTCCACACATCACCCACGCACGCCTTTAAAGTTATATGACGTCCTAGTTATTCGAACGATCATTATTAAATATCGATAAATAGTAGTTCTCGGAGTAAATGGAAGAAGTTATCATCTTTTCACTTTAGTTTTCTGTGTATTCCTTGATTTATAAACAATTAAGTACCCCAGAAATTACAAATTTGTGCTAAAAGCGCTGGCTTTACGTGTAGGTATAAAGCAACTTGAGCTTTCAATGGTATTCAAACAATTAACGCCGAATTGTTTCGATGCCACAGATTAAAGAATAGTAACTTTCCTCGTTAAGTCTTCAATTATTCTTCCAGCATAGTACATCTTCGGTGTCCTTCCAGCATAGTGATTTGGAAAATAATATGTACGTACAGTAAGTATAAGATTCAACAAGATATTTTTTATGTAGCTAGTGCAATTTGAACCAGCAAAAAATACGATTTTTCATTTACGTATTTCAAACCCCGACGCAACTTAAGAATGGATAAAAACTTGACTTTCTTTTGTTAGAAACTTGACTAAAGTTTTAGCTGTTTCTAAAGACAAAAGATTTTTCTTTTTTTAAAAAAGAGTGCCAAACGTAGTCACCATCTTTTTACAGAGTCATTGCCTGGGTCATGGAAGTGATAAGTACCGACTAGATACAACTAGTAAGTACTTATAAATTTCATGGCCTGAGTATAAAGCCTAAATATGCATTTATCCACCTTTGACCTGAAAAGGATTTTTATATTTGAGTCACTAGACAGTGAAGTATGTTAGTTGAAGGAGGAGTACGGAGACTATCTTTCATGCACTAAGTACTAATATATACTAATATTAAAAAGAGTTAAAAGTTTGTGAGTTTGTGACGTTGTAGGGGGTAATCTCTAGATTTAGTGAACCGATTTTTAAAAAATTTGTACCAATAGAAAGCCACATTATTTGTGAGTATCATAGGCTATATATATATTATTAAACCAAAAATTACGGAGTTCCCGTGGGAATTTAAAAAACTTATTTCACGCGAACGAAGTCGTGGTCATCTGCTAGTATTATATATAAATGTGCTAGTTTGGATGTTTGTTCCTCCTTCACGCCACGATGACTCAAGAGACACTACTTGCACTTTAAAAATATCCTATTTAATAGACTTTAAAAAGTTTTTGTAATTCTAATATACGATGTCGGTTGCGCATACTATCTTTATAGAGTCGCTATTCGTTATCGGCGTTTTTGTAGTATGAAATGATATACTGAAAGTACGTCCGTTAACTGTCTGAGAGATAATGAAGAATAGAAGTAAAAGAAGAAAAACGAGCGTCAGACCTTAAAGGTCTAGACTCTAGACCCACTTGAAATGCACGGAGCGGCGTGGCACGTGGTGGCCAATATTATTTGTATGAGTTTGTAAGGGCCGCGTCACGCAGTGCCATGTGCTGCGTCGCTTAAGTGGGCCCAGTTCACCTCATACAAAGACTGCATGCCGCTACGTGCCGCGCCGCACCTCGCCTCTTTAGTGGGGCAAGACCTTAAGTCACCCGTGAAGCCTAGCAAATGTGCTAAGTAGTAGAGCTTGAACCACCAGTTGGTATAGGTATATGTTTTTACTACCACTACAAGCTAGCCCTTGACTGCGATCACACCTGATGGTAAGTGATGATGCAGTCTAAGATGGTAGCGGGCTAACATGTTAGGGGCATGGCAGTTATATTAAACCCCTTCGGTTGCCACACGGCATCGTACCGGAACGCCAAATCGCTTGGCTGCACGTCTTTGCCGGTAGGGTGGTAACTAGCCACGGTCGAAGCCTCCTACCAGGCCAGACCAGGGAAAATTCAGAAATTATAAATTCCCAAATTGACCCTGCCGGGGATCGAACCCAAGACCTCCGCACGTTAAGGCAACAGCGATACTCACTGCGCCACGGAGGTCGTCAAAGTCGTCACCTTAGTCACCCGTGAAGCCTAGCAAAGCTAAGTAGTAAAGCTTGAACCACCAGTTGGTATATACGCAGAACTTGAAATAGTGATGTAACTTGGCCAAGGTTGGCCAAGGCAAGGAATTCATTAGCAAAAACTGCGACGCTGGGGCGAAATGTCAATATCGGAGGTCATTTTATATCGTTATAATATTTAAATTTGTTGTCGTGATTAACATTTGCATTCTTATGATATCTATTTTCAACACACTACATTGTTTCAACGAGAATTTTTACATAAGCTATCGTTTTCTTATGTAAATCATGAGCAGTCTAGTCTAGTGATTTGAATGCAAGAGGTCGCAAGTTCGAATTCCGCGTAAACAACTCAGATTTTTTCGTAAAAGTGTTTTGATATTTAGCACTCGGTCGGCTTATGAAGCCAATTCCATTTTAGGGTCATTCCCAATCTCTGAACTAAACTGAATCTAGTGCTATACATAATTGTAGAGAGGATAATGAAGAAGATAGAAATACATGGAGACATCATTCCAATTTTTTTTTTTATATTATGTGTATCAAAATTTGCCTTTATTTTGTGAACAAAGTACCTAACTATAAATAAGGTACTTTTTTTTGAATCAGTGGTATTTCTTAGCCCTTATTTACTTGAGCAAACTCCAGAGAAACTGTACTAAGGTTCAGTTGCAGTTGCAGTTAAAGTTAGTTTCTTCTTTGACCCAATTAGCATAGTACTAATAACATTTAGACTACTATAACAAGTTGACAAGGTTTATATTAAGTTCAAAGTTTTTGTAAAACGCAAGCTAATTGAAAAATGCCTTTACAATGTAAATTGTTAATGGTATAAAAGCTTGGGAATTAAATTGTTTCAGCGGCTCATTAATTTAATTTTAATGTATCTTGTAAAATATAAAATAATAATTTAAAATTGATAATTATTGATCTAATAAATTTATGATGTTTTGTGATATGCAGGTGATAATAAAAAAACCCGGCTGAGTTTCTGCTCAGAAAAGTACGCTTTTGGAACCCCCGTAGCTATAGTCTTATACTTAGTAAAATCGATGTTCAAAAAGTATGTATTGTGCAGGTTCCAATTAAGAATAAATATACCTACTTTGACTTGGACTTTGAATACTTACTTGGCAATAAATTGCTTAAAGTTGTCCCATAAAAGAAAATAAAATTAGTTAAAATCGGCACGTATGTCAGCAGGAACAAGACCTTCGCAACTCATCGTGACACAAGAACCCCGAAACTAATTAACAGATATCCGTAGAGTGCCATTAAGGATCCCGCCTAATACGTACTAACAGTAAAACCAAATAAGACACTCGCAAAAATCTGAGGCAATTTCGCCTCCTATGGCGGACGTAAAATTTATGGCGACGATAAAACGCGGGTTGCTCCCGCGGCTAAAGGCACCGCACCCTACTATTATAAGAGATAGCTGCACTTTTGTAACCATCCCCAGAAAAGCTGATTCAGTAATAGCTGGGTGCTACGCTCTCCACTGATGACGGTAGTGAAAGTCTGACCGCTTACTGTTTACATAGGTATTGCGTATACTTTAATAGTGTACAAGAATCAGCTTTTCTAATTATGGTTCATTTTTGGTAACGATAACACGACTTTGACCGGCCATATCTAGTGAAAGGCCCATCAGCATGCGGTCAGACTTTCACTACCATCATCAGTGGAAAGTGTAGCACCCAGCTATTACTGAATCAGCTTTTCTGGGGATGGTTACAAAAAGCGCAGCTATCTCTTAGTCTATACGAGCTGGCATTTGTTACCATGCCCCTCGATTGTGTAAGGAAATCGTAATCGTAATCGTTTGTCAAACGTATTATTCGACCAGTACGCTTACTCTGAGTTTTGCAAATACGATTGATCGACATGAGAGCTCACCACGCCAAGTGTAAGCGAACGTTAAAGTAAAATGAACCTTAACTGCATTGGTTTAGAGCTCATTTCATCATTTCGTTTATTTATTCACAGCCAGCGCTCCAAAAGCTGAATTTATGACTTTAAAGCAAGAGCTTTTGGGTCCATTTTACTTTGACGTTCGCTCACACTTGGCGTGGTGAGCTCTCACGTCGATCAATCGTATTTGCAATGTAAAAACTCAGAGTAAGCGTACTGTCATATATATGCCTACACGTCAAAAAGCAGGTATGAACTCCTTAAACAGTTCGAGTTCTACGTTTTAGGCTGTCAAAATGATTGCGATTTGCTTAGATAATTTTGTCTCTGGTTCTTGAGGTGAAAACACACTACATCCCCGTCTCCGTGAAACGCCTGCATCATATTGGAAAAACGCTTCTTTGTGTCGTGCTTGTCTGTGCAGTTTCGTATAATAATGACCTGCCAATTTAGTTCATGGCCAATCTCTTCCCTAGCCAGCATCTTATATAGTGCACAAGAGTGTGCGTAAATACAGGTGCACTCTCTATAGTCCCTCACTCTCATAGCCCGATGGGACAGAAAGTCCGAACGCAGAGAGATCGGGCGCAGGCTTTAACTCAGGCCGTATTATCATTGGCCGACACGAAACCGATATATCAGCTCCGACACGCGACATTATCAGTGACGATATATCGGTGTCTTGTTGGTCAGGGAAAAAGCATCATAATATTTTCAGTACCCCGATATCGGTGAGTCAGGAGTCTCTCCGAGGCATCGGAGCACTAAATAGATAATAGATTATAGCACTGACGAGGGGACGGGAGCTTCATATAAAATGAGCGCACGGACTTTTTGTCACCCAAACAAAACATTTTTGTCCATGAGTTGTGTTTTAGTCCTTACAAATACATAAGTCCTCACCCACTAGACAGGGTCGTGAACATGACGGCCGAAATCGTGACGCGACGGTATGCGGCAAAGCGCGTCGGACACATTCCATAATCGCTAATTGGGTAATGCGACAATTTTTTTTTCATGGCAATTATTATATTTCCTATTAAACTTTTAATTGGAAATAAATAATAGTTATTTAAAATTATATAAAGAATCTTATTGAAATTCCTTTAGCATTTATGAAAGTTATAAAAGTTGTTTGTGTACTTTTAACTTGTTATTCTGTTACCTACTTGTTAATAATAGTGATTAGTCATTCTTTCTGTCGTAAAATATCTGTGTGTGGTAACATAAAAATGACTATTTTAGAAAGGGATATTTTATCTACAAATCAATACACTGTCGATACATGAATAACTTAAAATATGTCTGTCTGACTGTTTGTTATTTATAATACCGAATTTGGTAATTAAATACTTTCTTTTCATTTTAATTAACTTTTAAATTTCATACTCAAACTCATATTTTTGGAGTTTACCACCTCCTTTCGAATCGATTTTCATATATAAGCCCGGGGTATGAAAAATGGGGTGTAAAATCAAACTTTTTCCGTTACGTTATTGACTTTATGTTTACATGGTAACACTTGTTTATGTTCCCATGACTATGTAATGTATTTTGATGAATATAAATTATATAATTAATATTATTATTCAGTAATATAAAAAATGTATACCTAATCGTTCGTAAAGAGTAAATTCCAGTCGTGTGACGGAGCTGACACACACAATTTTTTAAAATTCAAATAAACAAAATTAAAAGTGATTTTGAGTCGTCGAGTGAATTCACCACTGGTTCGAAATGCCATTCCAACCGAGAAGTCAATCAAAAAGATTCCACGGGATTAAAAGCTTAAATCCACGTGACGTAAAGTCGTTGGCATGTAAGGCTAATAAATATAATATGTTTATAAATGTTTAAGTGACAGTCACATACCAACAAGTCAACCTATCTACTCTAAAATATGCCGGCTGTCCTTGACTTCCTTGTTTGGAATTTGTTATACATACCTGTGTACCTTTTTGGGACTTATTTTTAATTTAATAAATACTTGCATAATTGGTTACTTACCTGTTTTTCGAATCCTTGTTCTCGTTTGTAACCTGTAAATTGATATTTTTGAGGGTAAGATAAAAATTCTTTTTAAGGAAATAATAAAAATGTGTTTTTTAAATATCGAAATGATTGAAACACAAGATGAGGCCCGCGACTTCGTCTAAGGTTTAAGGTTTTTTGATTCCCGCGGGAACTTTTTAATTTTCCGGGATACAAAGTATCCTATGTCCTTCCCCGGGATACAAACTATCCCTATACTAAATTTCATCAAAATCGATTGGACAGATGGGCCGTGAAAGTGTAGCAGACATACATACAGACAGACAAACTTTCACATTTACATTACATTTAAAATATATAAACTATATTTACAATACCTTAAAACTAATTCTAATAAAAAATATAAAAAAAACAATATGTTACCTACAAAAATATTTTGAAATCTTGTGTCCTTAAAGCCAGAGCTATTAGCAATAACCAATATATCGCCGCTGTAGTTGGAAAATTAAATAACTAACAAAAGCAATATCCCGAGTAAAACGCGATTTACTGTTTTTTTGCGTTAAAAATGGGGATAACTTTTTTTTAATAAACAATTTAACTGTCCATGTTTTTATATGTTATAGATTGTTGCTGTATCTATTTCAGAATCTACTTGTCATACATTTTTATTCATTTGTTTGTAAGAAAAAAAATAAAAAGCAACTATTTAATTTTCCCTCGCCAGACTTTTGAATATTTGAAGCACTTATTTATTTGTGCATGTTAGTTATTTAGTTCTTCTTCGTGAATATTGCGTTGAAGTTCGAAAAATTTACGTTATAAGTACCTTTATTTAATTTTTCCTCTTTAGTGAGATGATTAAATGACCTATTATTTACTTATTTTACTATGACTATCCTATTCATGGGTAATATTTTAACTAAAAATAGGAAGATTTTTAAAGGGAAACCAACAAATAAACATTTATTTTTATTAGAACTGTGAAAAGTAATCAACAAAACTACTGAAACACTTAGATTCTTCTACCAGACGTACAAAATAAAACCACCAATCTATTAATTAACTCTACTCATAAAATCAACAAAATTTCACTTTTAACAATATAACAATTATACACAAAAACTAAGTATCAACTGAAATGATAACTATCAACTTTTCTTCAGTTTTACCTTTATAAATTTAAATTTAACAATAGAGATCAGCCTTTTCAAACCAAATAGCTTATTAATTCTTTCTTTCTTTCTTTATTATCAAAACTATGTATTTAAAGATAGAATTAAATAAGAATGGTTTAATCGAACTAGAATTATGTAAGTGAAGCTAGTAATTGTTATAATAACGACTCTATACAAAAAATAATAAAAATTTAAACAGTTTGTAGAACACAGAGATTAAAGACTAGCTGATGATTGATTCCCGCGGAAGTTCTTTAACTTTCCGGGTTAAAATATGCTATTCTGATGTATAAACTTTTACATCATGAAGTTTTATCAAAATCCGTCGTATAGTTTTTGCGTGAAAGTGTAACAAACATTCATCCATCCACTCTCACAAACTTTTGCATTTATTTAGTTATTAGACATCAAAATCAAAAAGGTACATGCGTCCATTAAAATTTAAACTAAGTATCTATTGAAATTATAACAGCTATCAACTTTCCTTTAGTTTTACCTTTAAAAATTTAAATTTTACATTTTAAATCAGATCAGTTCAAACGAATTAAGCTTATGTAACGTTCACCAAAATAAACAAAAACTATCAATTATAAATATTACTAGCTGACGCCCGCGACTTCGTACGCGTGGATCGAGGTTTTGTGGTTCCCGCGGGAACTCTTTAATTTTCCGGGATAAAAAGTAGCCTATGTGTTATTCCAGACTATAATCTATCTCTGTGCCAAATTTCATCCAGATCCGTTCAGCCGTTGGGGCGTGATTGAGTAAGATAATTAAGTAACTGAGAAAGGTTTAATTATAAAACTAGTACGATTAAACTGATTTAAATGTAGATAGGTATGCTAAAAATTTACTATGCCTGTAAGAGTTAGCCTAATTCACGTACAGTTCCATAAACCAGCCTGCCTGGTGGGAGGCTTCGGCCATGGCTAGTTACCACCCTACCTGCAAAAACGTGCCGCCAAGCGACAGCGTTCTGGTACGATGCCGTGTAGAAACCGAATAGGGGAATAACTACCATGCCCCTAACAGGTTAGCCCGCTACCATAGACTGCATCATCACTTAACATCAGGTGAGATCGCGGTCAAGGGCTACCTTATAGCACAATAAAAATAAAAAAAGCCATTCTTAAGCAGTCCAATCATTTACGAATCAACTTTTTAATTTACTAGCAATTATTAATTGACTATTGGGAATCATTTCCGGATTGCAAGTTATATCAACAACTAAATATCTTATAATTTATGTTTCGGTTCCTCTAATAATGTTAAATAAAATCCCTTATTTAATTATATTTGTACTGAAATTATAAACAGTCTGAGAAGTATTTTTTTGATAATTGAATAAATGTGCTTATAAATTTTTTATAGTACGTATATCTTAGCAATCATGGGATGATTAATTAAATAACTGACTTTGTTTAATTTTTCCCAACTGAATTGCCCCTGTTAAGAATATACGTGTCGAGGGAAAACTAAATATCGAACTTTATGCATTTTATTCGCTCTCGAAGTGATGCATGAGAGAACTTATTTATTTTTTGATAAGTTATTTAACTTTCATTCGCTACTTTTTTATCAATTTTTCAATATTTATTTTTCCACCTTTGGCGCCTTGCGAGATTCATTTATTATTATCTTTTTAATTAAAACTAACTAAGAAAAATTAGAAATACAGAAAGATGCGGCTTTAATTGGGCTTTCTGGAAATGCAATAAAGTCGATTTCCCAAAAAGTGTAATTATTTAATTTTCCAACTACAGCGACGATATTATGAATAGTAAAAATAAATGTAAAGCGGGTTGGGAAGTTATAAAAAATATTACATCTATTAGCAATCCGAAGCTTGAATTTGATAATATTCTAGTAAACGGAAAAGCATATGCAGAACCAACAGAAATCTGCGAAATATTTAATAATTATTTCATAGACCTCTGTGCTAAACGCAATAACAATACTAATACAACTATTAAAAATGTAGAAAATAATATACACTCTATGTTTTTATCCCCTACTAGTCCTTATGAAATATATAGAATAATTATGTCGCTTAATAATACTAACGCATCAGGGTATGACTCAATTACAACAAAACTAATAAAAAAAATTGCACCATTTATATCTAATATATTAAGCTATATTATAAATCTGTCATTTGAACAAGGTTGCTTTCCAAGTAAACTTAAAATGTCAGTAGTAAAGCCTTTGCATAAAAAGGGAGACCGAACTCAACTTAATAATTATAGACCAATCACACTAGTACCCGTAGTGGATAAAATATTTGAAAAAGCTATGCAGTCGAGATTATTAAGTTTTATAAATGCGAATGATATCCTAAGGAAAGAACAATTTGGATTTAGGAAAGGCAGCTCCACCTCACTAGCATGCTTTAACCTAATTAAATATGTATCCGAATGTCTTAATAAGAAAAAACAGGTAGTCTCAGTATTTTTAGACATGAGCAAAGCTTTTGATTTTGTACATCACGATAGACTACTGGCAAAGCTTGAGAAATATGGTATAAGGGGTAAGGTTAATGATTGGTTTTCAAGCTACTTACGTAACAGATTGCAATGTACAGAAATCGCAAAAGTACATAATTTAGAAAATCGTACCTTTAGGTCTTCTTGGAGACCCAATAACAGTGGCGTCCCGCAAGGAAGCATATTAGGACCGCTGCTATTTTTACTGTATATTAATGACCTACCAAGTGTTGTACCTCAGAATTGTATATTATTTGCTGACGATACTACTATTACAATTGAATGCAATGACAAAATTAAATTTGAGAATGACATTAATAATTCAATTTATAATATTATTGAATGGTTAAATGACAATAATCTAAATATTAATATTGAAAAAACTAAATTTATCCAATTTGAAACCATCAACTCAAAGCACCCTTCCCTTAATATACATTATAACCACAGTTCAATAGAAAAATTAGATAACATAAAATTCTTAGGCCTAACAATAGATAGTAAATTAAATTGGAAACCGCATATAGATGCAATTTGCAAGAAAATAAATAAATTTGTTTTCGCCTTACGACGGATAAGCCAGATTTCCTCGCGAGAGGCCTCATTGAGTGCCTATCATGGGTATGTGTCATCTGTGCTAAACTACGGCATTATACTATGGGGTAATTCCACAGACTTCGAGAGGGCATTTAAAGCCCAAAAAAAGTGTGTTAGGGCAATAACTGGAGCACACTTTCTGGATAGCGCTAAACCAATATTTAAAAAATTTAATATCTTGACTTTGCCTTGTATGTATATAAAAGAAATCTGTATATTTGTAAAAAAACACAACGAATATTTTAAATCTTTTGGTGATATCCATGGGAAGGACAGCAGACGGGGAAATAAATTAATATGGCCAATGGTTAACTTGACGCTGTATAAAAAAAATGTTTACTGTATGGCAATTGAGGTTTATAATAAGTTGCCAAAAGATCTTATTGACCTGCCTTTGCACAAATTTAAAACTAAAATCATCGATTGGTTACTGGCCCACCAATTTTATTCTGTTAAAGATTATTTAAATCACTCATAAGGGTATTTTTTATTTTATTTAGCCTTAACTTATGATTATTGAATTTGACTAAGTATAATTTATGTGACATCATTCTACTATTTACCTACCTATTTTGACATAATAATTTTAAATGATAACATGTCTTTATATTCTGACTTAAATTCTTATGATAGTTTCTATAATAATGATTGTTATTGATATAGATAGATTATAGTGGTAAATTGTATTACTTTCCGAATTTGTTAAGCACAGATTATTAATAATTGTGATAATACATATTAATAATGATAATTTGCACACCATACTATGTTGGTAGATTGTGGCTCGACGCTATTATGTCTTTATTGTAAGAACTTCCTACCTACAATCAGCAAATAAATATTATGATTATGATTATGATTATGTATAGCATGGTATAGTACTAGATGAGGCCCGCGACTTCATCTAGTACTATAAATAGATAAAAAGGCTATGTCTTTCCCTGAGATGTAAACTATCTCTGTACCAAATTTCATCAAAATCGGTTGGTGAATTTTGCCGTGAAAGCGTAGCAGACAGACTTTTGCATTTAGTATGGATAAGTATGATCTAAAGAGTACTAAAAGGGTTTACAATTTTGTTTTCTGTGAAATTATCTAGAGCATTGTAAGACTGCATTTTCACTATGGTCGCGTGTATATTTTGAAAATATTTTGTCTCAACTTAACCAAAATCCTTGGGGACTACATTTGCATTAAAATTGCAGTGCTATGGCGTTGCGTTGGAATGTTAACTACTATGCTATTATCTAATCATACCGTCTCGCTTATTTCTGGCGATCTGAACGACGAACATTTAAGAATTCCAATCCTAATAAAATGGTGGATTACATCAAAGAAAAGAAGATGGCATGACGTCATCAATTCATCATTAGGCATGTTTTAATAAAAAATATTATCTATGTAAACTATTTTATAATATCTATCTATTATTATGAATTAGAATACCTATATTATATTTTAATTCATAATTTACCTACGACTAAATACTCAAACATAATCTTTGAATACTTCTTCGAGGGTTCATTTTGGTATTGGTAGGTATACTAAAGGAAGTTAGACACTAAACGATTGTCTTGTGTCTAGAAACGTTTTCTAAATTTGGACGTTAAATAAGTGCTCAAATAACACTTAATTTGCAATAACCAAAAACGCTATTTCTCGAATTCTAAGAGTTTCCAAAGAATTAGTGTTAAAGCTTATCTCAACTTTGACACCACACATACAATTCCGGCTTGTAATAATCGTAAAACGGACCTAAGGGAAGTAGGAATTACGCGAATGACCCATAAAGACAGCCAGGCGCTAATCGCTGAGACCCTGACACGGGCATTAGGCTGCGTTTTCGGTAGACACGCGGCGCGGCGCGGCGGCGGATCGGCGGCTGCGATCATACATTTTGTATGAAATGTTTTCGGTAACAAGCGGAAATCCCGGCAGGAGCGGCAAGTGTCATTATCGCATGCGCGACCACTTCCACAGCCCATTAACGTCCCACTGCTAGGCACAGGTCTCCACTCTCATAGGAAAGAGGGAATTAGAGCTTAGACCCACCACGCTGCTTCAATGCAGGTTGGCGGGCTTTTACGACTATTAACATGTTAGTGATAATAACCGGGACCGACGGCTTTCCGAGGCACGGGGATGAAACACCGCCAACTTCCTAACTCCGGACTAGTACTAAGAAATTCTAATCAGAAAAACCCGATACTTAATTATGACCTAACCCGGGACTCGAACCCGAGACCTAGTCGGCTGCAGTCGCACATCCCAACCACTAGATGACTAGACCAACAAGGCAGTCGCATGCGCGACATCGCAAACGAATTAGCGTTCATCGCTTATTTAGTGTATTTGACTATCGACAGGTCGGCATATCTACCGGCCACCGAAAAAACAACTGCGGAACGCTGTGTATTTCACTCCGCTACCGCTCACCTATGGCCACCGAAAACGCAGCCTTAGCTTCACTTGCTAGCACAGCTTTCATCGCTTAAGAAAATTATATGCGACGCTTCCACTGAAGGGTTATTAGATACAGGGCGGAGCACACTACGGACCTTAGGACAAAAGTTCAGCGTTCAATGCTCATGTCGTATGGAAAACTCGTTTCGTCGTGTACGGTAGTTTGTGTATCTCCCAACGACCTCAATTTACATAGACGTCTATGTAAATTGAGGCCCTGTCAAACAAAGGATGAGGACCTAATTTACTAACGCCATATATCCTGGAAAGCGGGACAGCGCTATGGCGGGGACAAGGACAGGGCTATACAGATGAGGAGCGTGCTCTAAAAGTCGGACGCCGAACATCTAGCACCGACATATATATCCATGGCATCTCAATATTAAAATTCCCGCGTGAAATTTTGTCCCAAAAATGCAAAATGTTGTCGTCCGACAGTTTTTTTTGTCCGTAGTATGTTTTCAACACCAAGGCTAGTTTATTATGCTGTGGATAATGAAGTCTATGGTACGATTCCCTGGTTGGGTTAGCCTGGGATGGCCTGAAAAAGGTGGCTGGGTGGATTAAAAACGCGGACGGCCGTGTTGGTGCCGTACTCTCGAAAAAGCATTTGTCTAAGGAAAAAAGCGCACTAGGGACCAGACAAGACAAAATCGTAAACGCTGAAAGGGTAAACTAAAGACATTTAATTTGTGTAGCTGCATAATATACCAGCGCGCGCACGAGCTTTTTACCTGCCAGATTATAAAATAATTAGAGTTAAAGTAGATACGTATCTACGTTCAACGCGTTCAGTTTTATCTTAAGGCGCTATGAGCTCACTAGATGAAAAACACAGGCGCACGGGGGTGAAATCGAGCAAGCGCATGTCGCAAAAAATGCATGAAATAATTTGTAAAAAAATTAATATTTACTTTTCAATACAAATGAAACCGACAATGTGTTTGATTTAGAAATATGAATTTTATCTTATATTTCTAGAGCTAATTATTGGTTTCAATATGGAGAAAAATTGCTTTAAAAGGTAAATTAAGAGGTATGTTTAAAATAAATTTCAATGCAGAAATTTTTTAAATTGTGTTTTCAGAAGCGTCAATGGCTGCTCAAAGGTCTTGAAAACAGCAAATTATTTTTACAAGCATATATTATGTCACCGTTTGATGGATACACTGCTTTTAAAAACCCCCTTTTACGCTACACAGGGCCTTAAACACTTTTATCATATAAACGTCTTATTTCGAATACAAATTATGTTACATTACTCTTTTATATTAAAATTTTGTTCCTAAATATTTATCTTATTTAATAAACAGCTGAAAGCTAATTGATGCCGTTTAATATAGGATACACTTATTTCAGCCCGCTTTAAATTCCTGAACGAATTTGAATTTCAAATCCGTCTCTTCATTAGTTTTACGCGAGCGGTTCCATAAAATTAGAATAATGCTTTCAAGAAAAATTTCCCGAGATTTTCACTATCATAGAAATTCAAAATTTATATGAGTAAACTCTACAACATTTTATTTACTCACATTAATTCGTTTACTCAGTTTAATAAAACTATTGTTAAACATGGCTTAGACATATAAACGAGAGGAACCTCCTCAAGTCTTTAATTTTTTTTTTATTCACTACAAGCTAGCCCTTGACTACGATCTCACCTGATGGTAAGTGATGATGCAGTCTAAGATGCAGTAGCGGGCTAACCTGTTAAGGGCATGGCAGTTATATTAAACCCACACCCCTTCGGTTTCTACACGGCATCGTACGGGAACGCCAAATCGCTTGGCGGCACGTCTTTGCCGGTAGGGTGGTAACTAGCTACGGCCGAAGCCTCCTACCAGGCCAGACCAGGGAAAGTTCAGAAATTAGAAATTCCCAAATTGACCCTGCCGGGGATCGAACCCAGGACTTCCGCACGGCGCTACACACTGCACCACGGAGGTCGTCAAAAAACGCGTATTTCGCAATGCATTCGTGATTTTTTCGTGATTCGCAAGAATGTGGATCACGGCACTTAAATTCTATGTAATTAAATGATGCAAGAGACTGTCCATATTGTCTCTTTTGAATCCTGTTGGAATATTGCAAAATATTTTTTGTGGGCCTCTATGTAAAAAATATACTGTAACTTGCAAAACCTAAGTCTATAAGCCCATTGGTTAGGAGCCTTTGTTGATATTTGAGCTAGCCGGTTGTGCAAAAGAAAATAATTTTTGGTGGAGTGCAGTGTAATAAAAATTGATATGGATATCCATGCTCTCTTTTGTCGAGTACTATTCGAATGATACTTGAATAACAATCGTTTTTACATGTCACAGTTTTTTGTTCTGGATGATAGACATATCACATAGGCGTCTTTATACGAAACGATCACGATACGATTACGATATGTTTTATTTTTTAATTTTTTCAGCTTAGAGAGGCAAAATGAATAGTTTTCTGCTGCTTCCGCGGCGTATTACGTGCATTGTGCCGATAAGCTTTGCTGCATACAAACGCATTTTACGCATTTTGTATCTGACTACCTTCTAAGATGAATCATATCTTCTCACAAAAATCCATTATCCATGCAGGAGACTGTCGTCCTGTAGTTGACGTCTATTGGTTGAGACTGAGTTAATTATTACTTATGATATTAACTATAGGCTGCACACTGAAGCAAAAACATGCAACAATATGGCATTATGATGAAGTTATAGTCGACTCAATAAGTGTGGTTTTACGCATTTTTTAAATTTGTGTAACGGCAAATCTAAAATTATTATTCTCAGTAATCTAAATACAGTAGTCGTATAGTGTAAAGACCGCTACAGATATGAATATAAAACCGCTTTATTCGCACGCAACCGCAAAAAGTGGTATTTTTGTATCGTAGAAAACAATTATTTTGCTCTCTGATGCACTATTCGCGCTGACCAGTAAATGTGGTTGACATTGTAAAAGCTTTGACCGCGGTAATGTGTTTTAAAATGACGTCTCTCTATTCATTTGTTGTTGTTGAATCATATTTTTATATGCTTGCATATTTATTGGTGACGTGTTACTTACCTGCATTTTTATGTTTTCTTAAGCCTTTCTTTCTTGCTTGTACTGCCAAACATTTGTCCAGTTATTTATTTTGATAATAATCATTTAAAAATTTTCAGTTTTTTTTCTGAATTTTTCCTGGTCTGGCCTGGTGAAAGGCTTTGGCCGTGGCTAGTTACCACCCTACTGGTAAAGACGTGCTGCCAAGCGATTATAAGCGTTCCGGTACGATGCCGTGTAGAAACCGAATAGGCGCATGGATTTAATATAACTGCCATGCCCGCTACAATCTTAGACTGCATCATCACTTACCATCAGGTGAGATCGCAGTCAAGGGCTGACTTGTGGTGGATAAAAAAACATTACCAAAAATAACTGGAAGAAATACAGATAGAATCACAGATTAAAGTGACAGTATATTAAACTATAACGATTCATCTTAAAACACGGTACAAATCTACACTAATATTATAAAGAGGAAAGATTTGTATTTTTGTATGTAACGAATAAACTCAAAAAGTACTGGACCGATTTTAATAATTCTTTTTTGATTCGAAAGCTACATTATCAGGGAGTAACATAGGCTATCTTTTATTTTCAAAAAATTAGAGATCCTTACGAAAATAGCAATAATGTGAACTAAGTCGGAAAAAATCGCCTCTTCTGAGAGCTTACGTGGCGTGTGCTGCGTAAATAGTTAAAGTTACACGAAAACAATGTATGGTGGAATTGTTCCTCTCAAAAAGTTCTAAAAAAAAGTCCACGAGAGTATATATCTATCTTTTAAGGTTGACTCACAATAACCATTTTTATGATTTTCAAAATTGATCTAAACCAATGCGAAGATAGTATTAATCCTTAAAACCTGCCCACTGGCTATATATTGAGTATAGACTATTAGGATTATTAGTGCTACCCGTGCGAAGCCGGGGCGGATCGCTAGTCTTCAATAATATAACAATAACACGAAAGTTGACGATGTTGGCATTCGTTTCTCGCAGTTCTTCATATAAAGCTGTGCTCGGTTGCAGTTAAAACAATCGGGCCCGAGTCTGCAAACAATATAAGCTGAAATTACACGATTCCAGTGAGGCGAAACAGCTCGCCAGCGTATTTGATGACGGAGACGAACTGAAAAGACTATCTCAGCGCGAATCTGAATGAAGCTATGTTTTACATAATAATATTATTGTTTGTTCATTTGATTGACTTTTGGCTACGGCAGTGAGACAAACAGAGATTTCATAGTGCTATAATAATTATATGACGGACGAGTGGCCTAGTTGTGACAACGCATATCAGTCGATTACAAATGTTAAGCAACGTTGACCCATGTCGGTAACTGGATGGGTGACCGAAATTGGAGGTTCAAATTTGGTCTTTTTGTTCCCTCCGTGCCTCGGAGAGCACATAAAGCCGTCGGTCCCGGTTACTATCACTAATATCTGATAATTATTTTAATAAATCTACGAGGTTGATACATCGATTTTTAGTAGAGTTGTATGCGGAAAGCTGTGGGAACCCACCGCATTATTATCCCAAGATAACTCCTACCATTATGTGATTAATTGAATGGGGTCACGACCCTTAGAAATGAGGAATACACACTTTATAGTGCTTTAAAAATAATAATTGATGGATTAAGGGTCGGATACAGGCGCTTATTCTTGATACGGCACGAACTGTGAGGAGGTGGAGGGAGGTGCTCAGGGCTCCTCTCTCTGGAGCCCTGAGCAGCTGCTTGGCTTCTTACCACCCAGTGAATGGAACCCACATTATATCAATTATTATGACGAAGATCTTATATAGTAGCGAAAGTTTCGATGGATGAATGTATGTACTATTTATGGAAGTTTGTTACTCAATCACGCCAGAACGGCTGAACGGATCTGGATGAAATTTGGGACAGATATAGATTATAATATGTCTGGAATAACATATAGAATTCTTTTTGACCTGGAAAATTAAAGAGATCCCGCGGGACCCGATAAACCTTAATCCACGTGGACGAAGTCGCGGGCAGCAGCGAGTTTTCTATAATTATGAAAACATTTTTAAGAATAACGTTTACTTAGAATAAATAAATGCTAGTGAGTTATACAAATAAATGAGAAAAAACTGACTTTCTATTATCTCGTGGTCTTATTATTTTTACCTACAACACAGGTTACATTCATGTCAGAGCAACAACCTTTCCTTTTCGTTACCTGACCTCTGTGTTCACTTTGATTTAGGGGTGACTTCTAAAATTATAATAGGCTATAATATTTAAGTCTTAAACAAGTTTCTTGTTTCCAGTAAGTTCACAAACATTAAGATGGACAGACAAAGTATGCCTTGCTAGACAATTTTGTCAAACAAAGTTCATAATAATACAGTTCCCACCACCACCACTACAGCCTATTAACGTCCCACTGCTGGGCACAGGCCTCCACTCTCATAGGAGAAAGGGAATTAGAGCTTAGACCCACCACGCTGCTCCAATGCGGGTTGGCGGGCTTTAACGACTATTATCAGGTTAGTGATAATAACCGGGACCGACGGCTTAACGTGCTCTCCGAGGCACGGGGGTGTAACACCACCAACTTCCAACCCCGGGCTGGCACTGAGAATTTCTGAATTGAAAAACCCAATACCAATTTTTTTGCCCGACCGGGAATCGAACCCAGGATCTCGTGATCCGCAGTCGACTATGCTAACCGCTAGACCAACGAGGCAGTACAATACAGTTCCATTTCTTATTAAATTTCCTTTGCACAATTAAATTTAATGACGTCAGCATTAGTTAGTGTAAAGTCTACTGAATCAGCAGTAAAAGCTGAGGTCCTGAACCAACTATCGCCGAAAGACCTTTTGGAGGTCCTCGCGAGTCGCGACAAGTGATTTAAGTATAGGCCGACCGTTTAACTCGCGGATTGCCTGCACGGTAAGAAGGGAGCGGGGGCGGGTAACGCTACACACGGAGTTAATAATCCAAAGATTTACTGCACTGCCGCACTTGACGTAACTCTCTGCTCCGCGCACCCCTTTCACCCATCCGCTAACATCTCCCCCCGCTCCCTTCTTACCGCGCAGGCGATACGCGAGTTAAACGGTCGGCCTATAGTCAATCTAATTCATTTGTAAGATAAAATTATCTCAACCTAATAAACAACAGTTCAAGTAATTGAACTGTGTTTCCTTTATGACCACAGAGTTCTTGAGATTAACATTTTTTTAATGCGATGTATTTGTTTTTCAGTTTCATTCAGTCAAATCGACCAGAGGTGCAATTTTATGTAAGGATCGCCGATCAAATCGTTAAAGCTCGACTTCGAAGTAAAATAAACCATAACAGCCTTGGATTAGAGCTCAATTTCGTATTGCGAGGTATGTACGATACCCTAAACGTATAAGAATGGATACACGAAATTGAGCTTTAATTCAATAATGTTATGGTTTATTTTACTTTGAAACCGAACTTTAACGATTTGATCGGCAATCCTTACATGATTACACCTCTGATTTGCATGGACCTAAAGAGTGTCATAGGTGTCTTTATGTCGCGGGAAATCAAATACTTATAAAGAGTGTTAAGCATATTTTAAGGCACCAGAGGAGACAGAGTTTCATTAGTGATTGAGGTAAATGAGAAAGGAATTCAACCCCTTTCTCATGAATTGTTCTGAAATAACACATCAAGGGAACGAAGTAGCAGAAAACATGTGAGGAATATTAAAAAAATAAAGAATTTAGATGACATTCACACGGGGCGTGCCCTAATTCTGGCGAACGCTTAAATGACGCGAAACAAGAATGGCGAGAACACGATCTATCCAGGAATAAACGTTTTCGCTCTGTAAATTTTTATTCAGGCATTAGCTTGCAGCGAATTTGTGGCCTGAGACACGTACGACTGTGAACTAGTAAACTGGTAAATAGCGTGCATTTACCTAACGCTACCCGTAAATGACTATTGCTTACATTGAGATAGTGACCATGGAGATGCAGACCTTAAACATCAGGCGTCAAAAAAGCGTCGTTGTTTCAACAGATAAACGCCCATTGCTGGAGATAGTCTTTTGATCTCAAAGAAACACGGTCGTGTGTCGATTGTTTTCAGCGATTTGCTTGATATCCTCCGCCCATATTATGGGGGTCTTGTAATGCTGGAATGTGAGGTGCGGGATCAACTTTCAAGGACTAAAATAAAATGCAAAAATAGTACATTAAAAAGTGGTAGGGTAGCAAAAAGCAGCATAACAAAGATATTTTTAAATCATATCAAAATTTTTTTTTATCATCTGTCTTCTCTTATGCAACTATTTTTAGGAATAGCGCCAATTTACTGAATGACAGAAATCATGACTGGTATTCTTATTTGTCAGTCAAGTTGACGCCGTTTTGCGGAAAACTACCGCCTCTAGTGTAAGACACCTCTCTGGTTGCTTACCTGATACAGGCACTGCATTTGCCGGGAGACATTACCTTAATCGAAACGCTTAGTCACTTTGACTAAATTTAACTCGAATTACACATTAAGAGGCACAATTAAAGTTAGTGGCGTTTAACTGGGCACTAGAATCATGAGGATCGAATGAGTTAAAGTATGATTTACTAGATAATTTAGTTCCTTTTCTGGACACCATTTATTAGTAAACATATACGCTAACATAAACATAAACGGACCAGTTCAACAGTGCCCCTAGAAATTAATTCCAATGCATTAAAATACAAATGAGACTTGAGAGCTACTTATATGTAATATGACTCCTATCATACTTTAATATTATATACCGCCAACATATCAAAGGAGTATCTCAAATGAAGCAATGCTATTATTGACAAAATATAAATCTCGCTTCCTAATAATCCTAGTTTCTAGCTGATATTTAATAAATAAACAATATTTTTTTATGAGTGACAAACATTTTGCCGATATTTGTATAAGTATTTGAAGGTTTGTAGGTTAAAAGTATTTCTTATGTTAGTCACCAGATAATGTCAAGGGAACTCAAAGTTTCATGCCCTTATATCTCATCCTATCTAAGAATATATCAAAGTCTAGCTTGATTGGCGACGTGCAATTTGTTACGAAATGGGTACTATGCCTTTATTTTATTTGAGATAGTGTCAGCAGGGTTTATGTCTTGGACTCTTTTTATCGTCCCTATTTGGTGATCTCCGACAATCAGATTTGACAGGATAATTTGAGTATTTTCCTCTCTTTTTGAGTCTTATTTAACATTGGTGAGGGTTGTAACCACTTCTATTCGATATAATGGCGGGAGTGTGTGTTTATGTAAAAAATGCAGTGGGTTTCCCAAATCCTATCTCTGATTATGTAAGACTCAAACAAAATTATATTGAGCTTTAGATAATTAATTAAAATATAAAATAATAATCATTAATCATTGAGACCAACGTCTTAACGTGCTCTTCGAGCCAACACCGTCAACTTCACACCTTCAAGGTTCATCACCGACTGTAAGAGACTTGTGTCAAAGCAGCAATTTTGCCCAGCTCAATTAATATACTCTGTTGCAACAAGACAGCACAATGTACAGTTCAATACATTTTGAAATTCATTAAAACCTTGGTCTTTCACTCTTACCACATTTTTGAAGTGAAAACCTCTTTAGCCGCGTTGAGCACTTTTTAGTAGGGGGTAAAAATGTAGGTAGATTCGCGTGACCGTGACCGACATGCTCGCGTGACCGACATGCTCGCGAACAGCGACATGCTCGCGAACAGCAACATGCTCGCGAACACCGACATGCTCGCGTGGTTACGAAGACAAAAGGTCTTAAATATGAATATACTACATTCGAAATTAAACTTAAATGCCTTATTGTTAAGGTTAAATTTTAATAAATAATTTTAATTTAAAAAATTACAAAAAATTAAAAATATGTGTTCGTTTTCACTTCTATTACTGCCAATTTTTTTTTAACAAACTGACGTGCCACATTTCCCTCATCGTATGAGCTAAAATATCACGCTCAAAGTTTTTATGGAGGCAGAATGTTTTTATAAAATGAAAGGATTATAAATAAAAAGAAAGACCGAAAGCCGTATAGTGTTTTGTAAATCAATACTAATGAAGCCTGAGTACTTGTAGTAAGCGTGAAATCTATTCAAGGCTGTACGGAGATAGAGTTTCTGATCTCAGTTCTTGCATGCGATAGTGTGAAGCCGAATCAGTAACAGGATCACGTAGCCGTGTTCTAGATAAGCGGGGTTGTGCTGTCTTACAGTGCATTAACTACACTAATGAAGGATTAATCTTGAATTCAAGGGAGTAATGGGTTGATTTTCTTGCCATTTGTTTAGATTTGGATGTTCTTGATAAAACAGCCTTAAAAAAAAACTCAAATTTGTTATATATATGTCACCGTAAGATTGTAAAAACCGTTAGATTATAATATAACGTTAATTTAATTCTTGGTTTTATGGCTTGCGTTTGTACCAAATGGGTACAATATACCTCGCCAATGACGCGTGGAATGGAGGAGACAATAATATAACGTTTTTTATCTCGATAGATTATAAACTTTCGACAGATTGTGAACCGTAACAAACGCTTACAATTTAACGCGTTATTTTTCGGTAGATTGTAATATATTAGGTATATTAACCCGATATAACCTAAGTGCCCGGCCTGCGGCCGGGCACTACCTGAATATTCATGTCAAACCCTAACCTAACCTATAGTTCGCGCGCGAGTTGAATGCAGAGTAAATGTATGGTGACACTTACAATTACTCTGCATTCAACTCGCACGCGAACTGTACAAGAAAGAGACAAGAAAACGTAAAAACAATAAATATTTCATAAATTAATACTCAGAACATTGAACGGTTCACAATCTTTCGACAGTTTATAATATAGCGGGATAGAAACCGTTAGATTATAATCTAACGGATTTTACAATCTTACGGTGACATATACACTCATTCTATTAGCTGAGAAGTTCCGACAATTTTTTAGCAGTATATTTTAACACAACATATCAGATTGGCTGAGATAAAAAAGGCGCTTTTAAAATGAATCTTATTGTTGCTACACCTTGTAACTAACCTGACGGGGTCCCTAAGAATCTATACCTCTCCCTACAAATAAAATTCAATGGTTCTTTGTAATGGCTCATGAATCATCTAGCAGTAAACCCTCATCATCGTTGCGAACATAACAACCCAAGTTCTTTTAGAGTTTCAGAAGCTTCGAATTCAATCAACCCAACGACTAGTTTAAGAACTGATTTCAATGAATTTCAGTTCACATAAGACTGGCTTAAATTACGCGTTCGAGTTATAGAAAAGTTGTAAAAATGATCAAGTATAAATCAACAAAGTGAAGGCAAGTGCTTTGTTACGTGATCGAGTATAGAACTAGTATACAACTATGACACACGTTTTATATGAGAGTTTTATATTTAACGTGTTCGAGTATCTAAATAGTATACAACCATGACACACATTTAGAGGTGTATTTTTGCTATGCGATCCTGTTCAAGTATACTGCGCTTTGCTCGTTTTAATGTTTTGCCTCTTAACATACACAGCAAGCCAGATTTATGTTTGCCTCTTAGCATACACAATAAGTCAGTCTTATGTATAGGATCAATCATATTATATTTCTATGCGAAATATATTTAAAATCAAGAGAGTTGACCTTATATATGGATAGTTACTCAGAGTTTCGATTTCTATCTTATGTAACATACATTTAAGCTGTTCCATAAGACTCCATAAGGTCACACAGTGGTGAAGCTAATTATCCCTAGTGGCAAGCATCTTCCTTGATTAAGGAGGGTGCTTTGATTGGCATCATATACTTTGACTAACAAAATATATGATGGTTGACTGGCTCCGCCCCGCCATCAACGGTAGTCTTCTTCCCACTCTTGGTATTCCAAAAGACATATCGATACATGAGAACATGGGCCAATAAGCCTCATAAAATACCAAAAGCCAACAAGCCTCCCCCCCCAACCACTAGGCATCAACCGCGAAATGGCGCAACGTACACGAGTGTACTTTAGAGTGGTGCGTTCCACTTATGTCAGCATAAAGCTGGATAATTACATTTTTAAAGTGGTGTAATCCCACATATACCTGTAATAGGTTTCAAGGATGCACCAGGCGCACTGCAGGGATGTTCGCCGCAACGAAACAGAATCCACAGGCGTGATGCAACCTTCAGTATTAGTATATTAACCAAATATAGCGCGCAACCATCATGGGTAGTAGAACATTGTTTGAAAGTAAGTTTGATATTGGTAGTAGTAAACAGAGTCCTATCAACCATGATTAGTAATCGTTCGATCATAGCGAACATCGTAGTAATTTTATACAATAATTAGTTATCGTTCGACCATAGCGAACATAGTAATTGCATATAATAGGTATGTTGTTACAATAAAATCGCATGGTAAAATCAGACGTACTGTAGAACATAGAAATGTACACGAAGTGTACTACGCACAGAAAGCAAGCTCTCTGGTTCAACAACCACCTATCCCATCTTGACGTCCTACCGAGGTAAACATCAAGACAGAACCAGCCGTGCCGATGCATCGCCGGAGCGAGTGATATATTCTACAGGCCCAACTCAACCTGCAATGATAATTGTATGTTATGGGTTTATATGTAATATGTTATATTTAAATATGTTATAAATCCACCATAGGCAGATTGAATATCGTCGGACGCTCTCCAGCCAGGTTCACGAAGTACAAGTACTAAGGCTCCCTTACCAGATTGCATCCAACAACTAGTATGTATGCAATACAATATTGGTACAACGAGCGAGCATGTTCACTATCATCACAAAATTTTGACTCAATTTCAATGAGACTACAAACACCACAAACAGTATGCATAGTACACATGCCGAGTGGACCGGACGCCGGGAAGCTCATTAGTAAGTTTCCATGCACCCTCGATTAGATCATATATACTATGTACATATATATAGTATGTACTATTATTGTATTATTGTTTTAATATTATTTTACTATTATTTTATCATTATAATATATATATTTTTTTTTTTTTTTTTTTTTTTTTTTTTTTTTAATAATAAATTATTTTCCCCTGAATAGTAAGATACGTATAGTTACATTCAACCCCCTAAATTCTGTGATGCGTGTAAATAGTTGTTCTATGCAGCATGCAGAACAGAATTTACTTTACTAAGAACTCTTTGTAATATTTTATACGTACGAACATCGCAACCCCCAGCGTCTTCGATTTATAACAGCGTTAATCTTATTCTACCTCTTTACCTTTTTGACCTACAATTAACATGACTACTTTATTTCCTATTCTCCCTTCTACAATTCATGTATTGTATCAATTTTCGTTGCTGACACATGTCATAACCTCATCAATAGCTTTTGCAGCATAGCTACTTCTTACCCTAACCTTCCTTCAATTCTTTCATTTTCCACTTTTCATCCATCTCTTTATGCACATATACATCATAAAATAATACAAAGCCTAAAATCAGTATTCCTGACTATTTTCCTATTTCTTTTACCTCCAAAATCATTTAATCATACCTTCTTCATAAGCACTATTCTTAGACAACTATAGGCAACCCCCCGATTTTATGATTTTAAGATGTAAATACAGCTTCTTGTTGTCAAACATGACACATTCTCTACACTTCCCAAACTTGCTAATCCCCTATCTCATATGTTGAGTCCTACTAACTATTCTACTCCTAATTATATTGCCTTTTCCCCTAATATATATATAAGTAGCAAAATATCACTACATATAGCATCCTAACCATTTGACGATCATCGACCACCCTCCGATGATTTATGATCTTATGACATAATTATATATCCTTGTTATCTAATACGTCTAATTGCATCGTTTTCCTCTTAATAAGTCTAGAACTTGCTCACTTTTACATTAAGCAACCTGAGCATATGCTTACACCCTCGCTTTTGTTCTACTTCACAACACTCCAACTTTTGCTTACTCTTATTTCTCTTTCAACTACAATTCTTTCAATACACATATATTTACCTTGCTAACATCTTTACTTGTACTCCATCTACATTACTCCATCTTTTACTTCGTCTTTCTCTCAATGTCTCCATTTATTTCCTCTTTCAACTTACAACTTATTCCAATATGCATACCTTGCTAACATGTTCACTTTTGCTCCTTGGAATTATTTATATTCTTCCAATTTTCACTAAATCTCCTACTTGGAATTTAATAATTTACGATGTTTAACATATTTCTCGTTTCTTTAATGACTTGCTTCTTTTAAATTTAACCTAACTTGTCTACGTATATCACCTACACTCATGTTATTTTGGGTCTATTTCAAACACTTATCAATTTTTAATCTTTTACTTTTCCGGTTTAGAACTTCATTTGGTGTATAAACTAACCTATCATGTAACGTATTATTATATAATTCTTTATCTTGGATAAATCCCTACTTAAACGTTATGATTTTTATAGCAATAAGTTCTAAACAATCTATCTTACTAATTCTTTATTATCTCGTTCACTGGCGTTAAACCCTGGTTTCCTCAATGTAGTGTGTATCGTCTTAATTCCAAGAGACTCAAAACCTTCCTTAAATGCCCTACTAATGAATTGAGAACCATTATAAGTCAACAACAACTTTTATTTTACTAAAAAGCTTCAGTTTTGTTAAACAAGACTGACCCGTAGCTTTTCATAATGCATATAATTTTATAAATTTACTAAAAGAATCTTGTACTATCAGTATATATATACACCCGAATAATATTACTAATAATTTTCTTTATAAGTCAGCCATAACAATTTCACCTACATCATCTATTATTAAAGATTCATAAAGTCCTCATACCAAGGCGGTACGAAGTTCGCCGGGTCAGCTAGTAAATAATAAAGGATATATCATATAGTATGAAGATGAGAAGCGAGTATGATACGGTCCATAGTCGACGTAAACAAAAATGACAGATTTGACAATTGAAGTTAGCATTCATTATTCATTAATCATTTTATTCTGCGTCTGCCATTTTGAAATTTGTTCTTTCATGGCGAGCAGCGTTGGTTGTAGGTGTGTACTCACTATGTAGTTTTCTAACATTAATTAAATTAAAAGCATGAATTTAAAATACATCGTAATTAGAGCTTATCATGTCATACATTGATGACCAAAGCAGTATATTTTCCCAAATACTCTTGTTATCAGAAGATTATAACCGATTTCAAAACATAACCTTTAAATGCAATGCTTCTGATGATAGTTGCACTAAGCACCCCTTCAATACTCATGTCTCTTCCTTAGTAGATCCATCCGCCTTAAATGGGTGATGGAGGGAAAAAAAGAGGCGACAGCAATGTCACGTGCCACGATTCCCTAATGTTTCCAATCCAGGAGCAGGTTGTCTGTTCATGGCAATGCACGCTGCAACGGTTAGTGGCGACAAACTTTCAAAACTAGTCTTTTATATATAATGGTGCGTCGATATTTTAGAACGACATGAAGCGCATCCGACATTCGCCTTTATTCTGTGGAATTTGACAACTAACGCTTTTTGTCACTTCGGAAGAATTCCGAGCGCTAGCGATTCACGCGTGGTGAACTGCGAAGAAATCCATTTGCATCGCGCGATTTAAGCTACGTGTTCGGTGGCGTGCTAGTTGGAAGTAATTATAAAATTAACGTGATTGTAACTCAAATTATATTTCTGTGATTCTGTGCAAAATCTTCCTCACTCGTCTACTCACAATGTATAGTATGGAATCGGCCACTGATGATGCTATGACCCATTGCTATATGAATTAGTTTAACAGCTTGTTTAATCTCGATACGCTACACTAACCGATTTTGACTTTCCTAACTTTTCATAAGTGATTTTATTTCTACTATAATTCATTCGAATCTTGTGGATCCCCGGAAGACCACCACTGTGCTTGTACTCTCACCATAGTCACAGTAAAAATGCTGAGCGAAATCCATTTTTGGATCATATAAATCGCATTCTGTCACATTCCTTTCTACTATAATTTTTGTATTGTAGTTACAAATAACCGCTCTTTCTTTCTTTCTAACAACGTCTCCTTGTAAACAATTTGGCAAATAAACTCTATCTCCTTATTGGAAACTACGCTTCACAACCTGTTTCCACGCGCGGGCGCGGGCAGCGGGCGCGGGACATCGCGAACTCCGACACTTGTGAATTTACCACTTGCAATTTTATACGCGGCAACTATGCACATTACATCTTTATACCTTTATATACAGTCCGCTATTATCATATTATTTCATTGTCATAGTATTGTTGGAAATTATAACAAAGTTCAACCTTATCTACAAGACTTTCTCTTACCACTCCTTGGTTAGTTCTAAAATACACTATGCCATTATTTATATTAATTATATTTTTATAATGAGCATTATATCCACTAATAACATTTTGTGTTTCTATATCTCCTTTTTTGCAATTGAGGCAAAGTTCTAAGCTTTGAATTAAGCATGTTATTTACTTAAATAGTAATTTCCGGGCATAATAGAATTTTCTTCTTGCATTTTATAACTATCGGCTGGATACCTGGATAAGATATCAGCAAACAAATTATCCTTGCCTAATAATGTTCTATTTCAAAATTAATTTGTTTTAAATAATACAGCCAACGTGTGACTTTTCTATTAAACAATTTCCATGTTCTACAAATAATAAAACTTTATGATCTGTTTTTATAACTACCTTTGATCGTCGTAAATAAGTTCCAAATTTATTAGTCAACTAATTACTACAAGGAATTCTTGTTCTATAACTCTTCAGTCCAATCCAGCTCTTCAAAGCTTTACTCATAAAACTTACATTTTCTATATTACACTTCATTCACTCCAATTATTCGTCGACTCTTACAAACACACTCTCCCAATTTTAAATTTGTACTTGTTATACCTCGCATATAGACACCACAACCCCCCGTCCATAAGACGTTTACACATCCTCTATCTCGTATTACTTCTACCACCTTCCATACAACATCACACAACCCCCTGTCCATAAGACGTTTACACATCCTCTATCTCGTGTTGCTTCATACAGCCTTCCATACAACCTCTTACTAACAAGTCGTTAGGTCTATTTGAACTCGAAAGCTTCCTCTGACTCTTTCCATTTCTCGGTCAACATATTGTAGGCTTTCGCCTACTTTAAACTACCTATTTTACTTTAACCGGGACCCAAGAGGTAACTCGCCTTGAACCAAGTATCCTGGTCACGGCACCATATTGTAACTAACCTGACGGGGTCCCTAAGAATCTATACCTCTCCCTACAAATAAAATTCAATGGTTCTTTGTAATGGCTCATGAATCATCTAGCAGTAAACCCTCATCATCGTTGCGAACATAACAACCCAAGTTCTTTTAGAGTTTCAGAAGCTTCGAATTCAATCAACCCAACGACTAGTTTAAGAACTGATTTCAATGAATTTCAGTTCACATAAGACTGGCTTAAATTACGCGTTCGAGTTATAGAAAAGTTGTAAAAATGATCAAGTATAAATCAACAAAGTGAAGGCAAGTGCTTTGTTACGTGATCGAGTATAGAACTAGTATACAACTATGACACACGTTTTATATGAGAGTTTTATATTTAACGTGTTCGAGTATCTAAATAGTATACAACCATGACACACATTTAGAGGTGTATTTTTGCTATGCGATCCTGTTCAAGTATACTGCGCTTTGCTCGTTTTAATGTTTTGCCTCTTAACATACACAGCAAGCCAGATTTATGTTTGCCTCTTAGCATACACAATAAGTCAGTCTTATGTATAGGATCAATCATATTATATTTCTATGCGAAATATATTTAAAATCAAGAGAGTTGACCTTATATATGGATAGTTACTCAGAGTTTCGATTTCTATCTTATGTAACATACATTTAAGCTGTTCCATAAGACTCCATAAGGTCACACAGTGGTGAAGCTAATTATCCCTAGTGGCAAGCATCTTCCTTGATTAAGGAGGGTGCTTTGATTGGCATCATATACTTTGACTAACAAAATATATGATGGTTGACTGGCTCCGCCCCGCCATCAACGGTAGTCTTCTTCCCACTCTTGGTATTCCAAAAGACATATCGATACATGAGAACATGGGCCAATAAGCCTCATAAAATACCAAAAGCCAACAAGCCTCCCCCCCCAACCACTAGGCATCAACCGCGAAATGGCGCAACGTACACGAGTGTACTTTAGAGTGGTGCGTTCCACTTATGTCAGCATAAAGCTGGATAATTACATTTTTAAAGTGGTGTAATCCCACATATACCTGTAATAGGTTTCAAGGATGCACCAGGCGCACTGCAGGGATGTTCGCCGCAACGAAACAGAATCCACAGGCGTGATGCAACCTTCAGTATTAGTATATTAACCAAATATAGCGCGCAACCATCATGGGTAGTAGAACATTGTTTGAAAGTAAGTTTGATATTGGTAGTAGTAAACAGAGTCCTATCAACCATGATTAGTAATCGTTCGATCATAGCGAACATCGTAGTAATTTTATACAATAATTAGTTATCGTTCGACCATAGCGAACATAGTAATTGCATATAATAGGTATGTTGTTACAATAAAATCGCATGGTAAAATCAGACGTACTGTAGAACATAGAAATGTACACGAAGTGTACTACGCACAGAAAGCAAGCTCTCTGGTTCAACAACAACCTATCCCATCTTGACGTCCTACCGAGGTAAACATCAAGACAGAACCAGCCGTGCCGATGCATCGCCGGAGCGAGTGATATATTCTACAGGCCCAACTCAACCTGCAATGATAATTGTATGTTATGGGTTTATATGTAATATGTTATATTTAAATATGTTATAAATCCACCATAGGCAGATTGAATATCGTCGGACGCTCTCCAGCCAGGTTCACGAAGTACAAGTACTAAGGCTCCCTTACCAGATTGCATCCAACAACTAGTATGTATGCAATACAATATTGGTACAACGAGCGAGCATGTTCACTATCATCACAAAATTTTGACTCAATTTCAATGAGACTACAAACACCACAAACAGTATGCATAGTACACATGCCGAGTGGACCGGACGCCGGGAAGCTCATTAGTAAGTTTCCATGCACCCTCGATTAGATCATATATACTATGTACATATATATAGTATGTACTATTATTGTATTATTGTTTTAATATTATTTTACTATTATTTTATCATTATAATATATATATTTTTTTTTTTTTTTTTTTTTTAATAATAAATTATTTTCCCCTGAATAGTAAGATACGTATAGTTACAACCTTGCATAGATAGACTAACTTTTCTGCAATTATTTTTGTTACGGACAGCTAAGCTACCATGAGTAGAATGAGAGACGTGTGCGCCGGAGAAATGAGTATATCTAGACGAGTAAGCGAGTGAGTGTATATGAGAGGGAGAAACTGTATAGAAACCCAGCCGAGAGAACGAGCGGGTATATGTGAGAGGGAGAAAGTGTATAGCAACCCAGAACGGGCGCCGGCGTGAGACAAGGAAAGTATAGATGTCAAGACCGTTGGTGCACTTTAGACCCATGGCTCCACCCTCTTTCCCTGTCAGAGCTCCTGATTGGAGACTGGTCAACCTCGCTCGTTGTAAAACATACTCATATGCAAGGCGTAATATGTGAATATAACTGGCTCAAATACCAGTCAAAAAGGTTCCAGTGCATCGAAGTGTTCCTATAATAGTGAAGTGAAATAGTAAATAGGGAAGTACCAAATAGGGCAAAAGTACCTCGAATAGCTCAGTAGTAAATTCAGTGAAATCAGCTCAGGGTAAGTGACCCGGTAACAGAGCGGCTGCTAGCCGAGTACCTCTCCAAAGCCAGATCCCTGGCTGCGGAAGGCTGTGATATTTATATCGCCTCATAGGTACATGCTCTGGGGTCACTACCCTATCCAAGCTGTCTTCGTTAACAAGTCAACGGCCCACGGTCGGGCCTCGGTTAAGTAGGGGTCACCGCCCTCCGCGATGGGTTCGGTATATACCTCGCGGCCGTGCTGGGGTCAATAACCCGCCCCAGCCGGTACCTAGACTACGAGGTTTGGCTGCCTTCGTAGGTAGACCCAGGCGGAACGTCGCAGTACTGTCGCGACCAGTCAACCCCTATGCCCGTACCGTGCGGATAGCTTCAACGCGTCATCGAACGCGCATCCCCGAGCTACGTGTCGAAATTAGTTCGGACCAGCTGCAACGTCGTGTGGTTACGGTGCGGCGGCGTATACAGCGCCGTAGGCATCGCATCGTCACCTGGAATCGTCGGCGTCGATCCGTGACGGCGTCCACTCATAGTGCGTCGCGACGAACCACGGCGATAAGGCTCCGTCACCCTATGCGGTTAAGATCGTACCGCGTACGTCGACGATAGTAGTTAACGGACAAGAAGCCACGTAACCAGTGGAAGTGTCGGTTAACCGGTAAATATAACTTCAGTGTACAGTGCTACCGTAAGTAAATGACTTTAATAACTTACTCTGTAATTATTCCTATGTATGGTAGCCGCACTCTTAATATAATTTTCCAAGTAATTTTCTTTAAAGTAAAGTAAATGTTAACGTAAATCATAAGTTGGTAATAATTGTGGTTAGTTATCAACCCTTATTGATAAACTTACTATTAATTATAGATGGTAAATTAGTGTACCTATTCTTTGTTCGATAGACACTAGCCTTCAGTGACGTGTGCCTATCGTAGTTAATATACTTATTCTTTGTGTAGTAGGCACTAGCCTTTATTGATATGTGCCTACCATTTTCGTAATTTTATAAAATTTTCTTTATTTAGTAAGGTATTAGTCCTCGATGACGGGTACTTACTATATTCATATGTTTTCATGTTTATAAAATTTTCTTTATTTAGTAAGGTATTAGTCCTCGATGACGGGTGCTTACTATATTCATATGTTTTCATGTTTATAAAATCTTTTTTGTTTAAGTAAGGTATTAGTCATCAATGACGTGTACTTGCTACAATCATATGTTATCTTAATGTTGTCATTTATAAACTCCCTTTGTGTAAGTTTATATCTTAATGTTGTCATTTATAAACTCCCTTTGTATAAGTTTATATCTTAATGTTGTTTAGTATTCTACATGTCCGTGAGTAGGTCGTGTCCATACCTACGCGCGCAATAACAATTTGTCGTGTGTTATTAATTCTTTTGTTTTTGTATGTCTACAAGTAGGTCGTGTCTAAACCTACTTGCAGAATCTGTTGTAAAATTCAAAACTGCCGTCGTATATGCTTTATGTATGTAAATAAATGTGTCACTTGTACATAGAGAACTGTTTTATTGATGAGGCAATCCTTCCTGAGATCCAAGCATATACTTGTGTCTTTGAACAAGTTGCGCAGTCAACAGTGCGCAACATAATGGTCCTTCGAACCGGATCTCTGGAATAATAAAAGGATTTAAAACAGTTCTCTATAATTTTATGTAAATTAATTTTGTGTTAATTAATTTTGTGTTACTAAGGTACAACAATGTGACTCGTAGCCAAGCTGGGGATGACCCAGAGACTGATGTGGAGTTCTCTGAGGTGCGTACTGAAGACGCACCCCCAACCGAAATACAGGATGCCAGAACGAGGCACGGCGACGGACAGGGCCAAGGTCAAGGAAGGAACGACCAACCGTCAACCAGCCGTCAACCTGTTTCGGAACAACCGGCTACTACGAGAAGACCATTGGAACGAGCTATTTTGAGGGGGTACGAAGCACATCAACACCCGATGCACTGGAACCACGGGGAGAGATGTCACAACCCCGTCAACAACCTGCCCCACAGGCCGCTGAGCAGTCAGTAGACGTACTGCAGAGGATAAGAGCGGCAGAAGAGGAGGCAGAGGAACAACTTATGTCGCTACGTCTGGCTCACAAACAGGAGCTGGTAAGGAGGCGCTTGGCCCGAGACGTAGCGAGCATAAGAGGTGATGCACCGGATGTACAAGCCCAGACGGCAGACACTGAGGCCCCAGTGTTGCGCATGGTTCACGATTGGATAAGAACACGTGAAATGCACGTGCCGTCAACAGGGGCAATGGAACCTCGAGCCGAAGCAGAGCAGCTGCGGCCATCGAGGGAAACACGTACAGCAGTGCATCGACCGGTTAGGACGAAACCGGTATGTAAGGATAGGTGGAAATAACGAACCTTCCACCTACCTTTTCCCGCCACCGACAACGGCCAACGGGGGGAGCGAGTCAGATGGAAAACTCGTCTCCTCAAATAAGAAAACGGGCGGAGAATGTGCCTTCAAGACGCCAACCATGGGCTGAGAAGCAATCTTTCGCAATGTCGGCCGATGCTCAGAGTCAGAAGCAATTGTGTAGTTCGTGTGGCGGGAACCACCAACTGTCAAGTGTCCTAAATTTAGGTATGGACATAGAACGACCATAAGGATTATATAGGGAACTGGGGTTAGTTGAAGAACCTCTAAATCAAGAACCGTCGTCGAGAAGAAAAGGCAAAGCGTGTGACGCCTAAGGTGTCGGCATAAAGAAATGTCAATGGCGTCATCACGTACCCTGCACAACTTGTGTACTGGCCAACGGGGGCGCCGCCACAAGACTGTTACGTGTCAGCAAGTCGAACTCGCGAGCGGCTTTGCTGTATTTGTGTGCAGTCACCATCAGGAGTCCGCAGGGAGAGTAAAGAACTTACGCCAACAGATGCGGGCTCAACAGTGACGGGTGAAAGTGTGGTGGCCACCGCAGGTGCAGGGACCGACGGGGAACCTAAAGAATCCATGGATCAAATTCGATAGTTGAAGCAAGGAGCAGCAGGAACGTTAAGTTGCTTCTTAGAGGATCTGAACAGTTTGAAGTAATAACTGCATGTACGGTTCGGAATACGAAGTTGCATAAGCAAACCGTTCCCACAAGTGTCAGACGGTACACGTACCTGCAAGAGGACAGAGGACGTGTGCTACATGGTGACAGAACCGCAGATCCTTCGTGTGCGCGCTAAGAGGACACCAAAGCCCGTTCACAAGCCTAGGTGGGCTGATTATGATACCCCCCCTAGGATGCTCTTGGATGAACGACACAAGGTTAGGATTCATCATCTTCAGGAGATCGCTTGAAGAGAAAAGAGCATAAGAGGTAAAGGCTCTTGTTCCCTACAAGTGGGAGGAGCTAAACCTATGTACTGAGCAGGAATATGCAGCTCAACAACCGTCGCGTCTGTTCGAGGACCCAGACGAGCGGGTGACATGAAATGGGCAAGACCAAACTTCCGCATCAATGCGAAGGAAGTAAGTGAGGCCAAAGGGCAAGAATGATCAAGACCGAACTTCCGCTTCGAGCAAGTAGGAAGTGAGTGAGGTCAAGAAACCCATGGACAAATTCGTGTGGGCGCACGGGAAGCACCGGTGGCCGTCCGCACAAGCCTAGGTTGGATGATTATGGGACCCCTGCCTAGGATGCTCTTGGATGAACGTAAAGAAGGGATTCATCATCTTCACATAAGGCATCACAAGGCTACTGATGACCCGAAGAGAAAAGAGCATAAGAAGGTGAAAGCTCTTGTTCCCTACAAGAGGAAGGAGCCGAACCTTGTTACTGAGCAGGAATTTAATGCAGCTCAGAAACCGTCGCACCTGTTCGAGGACCCAGGTGAGCGGTTGCAACCGTTGCGTCTGTTCGAAGACCCAGACGAGCGGTTGCATGAAATGGTAAAGACTCACTTCCATATCGATGCATTGGGAGTGAGTATGGCTCAAAAGGTGAAGCCAGAGTACGAACGTGCCGTCCGGGTTTTTGAGAGTACAACCCGGAGAAGTGGTCAACGATTCGAAGTGGGACTGCCGTGGCGTTACGACGATGTGAAGATGCCACCTAGCTTCGAAAATGCCTTCCGTCGACTGAAGACAATGGAACGGAAGATGGACCGCGATGCAGCGTTCGCCGAAAGTTATACGGCTCAGATAGAAAACTTGTTGGACAAGGCGTATGCAGTGGAATGCAACGGCAAGGAGGAAAAAGAAGACAGAGCGTGGTTTCTCCCGCACTTCGCGGTTAAAAACCCAAACAAGCCCGGAAAGATACGGCTGGTCTTCGACGCTGCTGCAGTGTGCAACGGAACAAGTTTAAACCAGAAACTGTTAGAGGGACCGGACCTCTTGCAGTCACTGCCTGGGATATTATATCGGTTCCGAGAACAACCGATAGCAGTGACGGCGGACATACAAGAAATGTTTTTGCAGGTCAAAATCCGAGAAGAGGATCAACCATCTCAGATGTTCCTATGGCGAGGGAATGACCGGCAACAGCCCCCCAAGAAGTATAAGATGACTTCAATGATCTTCGGGGCAACATGTTCTCCGTTTCTGGCGCACAGCGTACGCAACAAGAACGCGAAGGAATTTGAATTCTCTCATCCAGCGGCATTGGACGCAATCACCAAGAGTCATTATATGGACGACTTCGTGGACAGCTTCAGGACGAAGGAAGAAGCTCAAAAGGTGGTGATGGATGTAGACTTCGTGCAAAAGCAAGCAAGTTTTATGCTTCGTGGATGGAACTCCAACGAGAGAAGCATACTGAGCCACATCCCCTCGGAGCTTTGCTGCAAGACGCAAACTCTTCTCATGGCGGGGATGCACAATGAGGAAAAGACATTGGGTCTTGTGTGGGATTCCCAAAAGGACGAATTGGGATTTAACACAACAATGCCACGAGTAAGGAAAGAGGTGAAAGACATGGAACGTGCACCTACCAAAAGAGAAACACTGAGTGCGGTAATGTCGATCTATGACCCACTCGGTTTTCTAGGACCTTACACGATAGTGGCCAAAATTATGTTACAATCGCTGTGGCGATTGGACGTTGGATGGGATGAGCCCATACCCAACGAACAGGCAGAGCAGTTCTTCACCTGGATGCAAGGATTGGACAACATCGGGCGGCTTCGACTACCTCGGTGTTATGGAACATTGGACGATGACAGTGAGAGGCAGCTGCATGTGTTCTGCGATGCGAGTGAGCTAGCCTATGCTGCCGTGGCGTACTGGCGCATAGAGAAGCCAGATGGGACTGTCACCATTCGACTGGCGGCATCAAAGGCAAAGGTGGCTCCGCTGAAGAGTATCAGCATCCCTCGACTAGAACTTCAAGCAGCAGTCATCGGGTCAAGACTTGCAGATGCAGTGAAAAGGGAACATCGTTGGGAGGTAACGAGTACGACATTTTGGTCAGACTCCCGAACGGTTCTGATATGGGTGAGAACAAACGCCAAGAAGTATACCCCCTTTGTGGCACATCGGCTAGGAGAGATTGCCGAACGGACAAACCCCTTACAGTGGCGCTGGGTACCTACCAAGGAGAACCCAGCGGACGATGCAACGCGCTCCTCATATATATCTGGCCCAAGAACAGAGTGGCTGGAGGGACCTGGCTTTCTGCGGCAACCGAACGCTGGCTGGCCCGCGGAGACGGTCCAGGAACGGGGGGAGCCCGAGGAAGAAGTTCTCGTGCATCACACCACTCAGGGAACGCCAAAACATTGGGAGGCAATGCCTGATATTAACAGAATAAGTAAATGGCACGTGCTGATACGAGCAACAGCACGAGTCCTCTACATTGCGTCGAAGTGGATACGCAAAAGCACACAACTGGAAGTGCAACATCTCCAAATGGCAGAAAAGCTGTGGCTAGAACGAGCCCAGGAAGAAAGCTTTGACGAGGAGATCCAGTTGCTAAAGCGTGGGCAGCCAGTGCCTCGCTCTAGCCGGCTATATAAGTTAGATCCAATATATGGGACTGATCGCCTTCTGCGAGTGCGCGGTCGAATTGACGCTGCACCAGTAAATGATGACCAGAAGCGGCCGATCATATTGGATGGACGACATAAGCTGGTACGGATGATGATTCAAAAGGAACATGAAGCCGCAGGACATGCAGGACACGAACGTGTTGTGAACGACCTACGCCAAAGGTATTGGATCCTGCACCTGCGCCCATCCGTACGAGTCGTCGCCAGAACATGCCAACGATGTGCAGATGTACGGACACAAGGAGGTGTGTTCCGTAGACCCACAAGGAAGCTAGCTGTCCTCTCGGTTGAGAAAGAGGCTGCGTCTCCTCTAGGGAGTCTGCGCCGGGGGGAGGATGTTACGGACAGCTAAGCTACCATGAGTAGAATGAGAGACGTGTGCGCCGGAGAAATGAGTATATCTAGACGAGTAAGCGAGTGAGTGTATATGAGAGGGAGAAACTGTATAGAAACCCAGCCGAGAGAACGAGCGGGTATATGTGAGAGGGAGAAAGTGTATAGCAACCCAGAACGGGCGCCGGCGTGAGACAAGGAAAGTATAGATGTCAAGACCGTTGGTGCACTTTAGACCCATGGCTCCACCCTCTTTCCCTGTCAGAGCTCCTGATTGGAGACTGGTCAACCTCGCTCGTTGTAAAACATACTCATATGCAAGGCGTAATATGTGAATATAACTGGCTCAAATACCAGTCAAAAAGGTTCCAGTGCATCGAAGTGTTCCTATAATAGTGAAGTGAAATAGTAAATAGGGAAGTACCAAATAGGGCAAAAGTACCTCGAATAGCTCAGTAGTAAATTCAGTGAAATCAGCTCAGGGTAAGTGACCCGGTAACAGAGCGGCTGCTAGCCGAGTACCTCTCCAAAGCCAGATCCCTGGCTGCGGAAGGCTGTGATATTTATATCGCCTCATAGGTACATGCTCTGGGGTCACTACCCTATCCAAGCTGTCTTCGTTAACAAGTCAACGGCCCACGGTCGGGCCTCGGTTAAGTAGGGGTCACCGCCCTCCGCGATGGGTTCGGTATATACCTCGCGGCCGTGCTGGGGTCAATAACCCGCCCCAGCCGGTACCTAGACTACGAGGTTTGGCTGCCTTCGTAGGTAGACCCAGGCGGAACGTCGCAGTACTGTCGCGACCAGTCAACCCCTATGCCCGTACCGTGCGGATAGCTTCAACGCGTCATCGAACGCGCATCCCCGAGCTACGTGTCGAAATTAGTTCGGACCAGCTGCAACGTCGTGTGGTTACGGTGCGGCGGCGTATACAGCGCCGTAGGCATCGCATCGTCACCTGGAATCGTCGGCGTCGATCCGTGACGGCGTCCACTCATAGTGCGTCGCGACGAACCACGGCGATAAGGCTCCGTCACCCTATGCGGTTAAGATCGTACCGCGTACGTCGACGATAGTAGTTAACGGACAAGAAGCCACGTAACCAGTGGAAGTGTCGGTTAACCGGTAAATATAACTTCAGTGTACAGTGCTACCGTAAGTAAATGACTTTAATAACTTACTCTGTAATTATTCCTATGTATGGTAGCCGCACTCTTAATATAATTTTCCAAGTAATTTTCTTTAAAGTAAAGTAAATGTTAACGTAAATCATAAGTTGGTAATAATTGTGGTTAGTTATCAACCCTTATTGATAAACTTACTATTAATTATAGATGGTAAATTAGTGTACCTATTCTTTGTTCGATAGACACTAGCCTTCAGTGACGTGTGCCTATCGTAGTTAATATACTTATTCTTTGTGTAGTAGGCACTAGCCTTTATTGATATGTGCCTACCATTTTCGTAATTTTATAAAATTTTCTTTATTTAGTAAGGTATTAGTCCTCGATGACGGGTACTTACTATATTCATATGTTTTCATGTTTATAAAATTTTCTTTATTTAGTAAGGTATTAGTCCTCGATGACGGGTGCTTACTATATTCATATGTTTTCATGTTTATAAAATCTTTTTTGTTTAAGTAAGGTATTAGTCATCAATGACGTGTACTTGCTACAATCATATGTTATCTTAATGTTGTCATTTATAAACTCCCTTTGTGTAAGTTTATATCTTAATGTTGTCATTTATAAACTCCCTTTGTATAAGTTTATATCTTAATGTTGTTTAGTATTCTACATGTCCGTGAGTAGGTCGTGTCCATACCTACGCGCGCAATAACAATTTGTCGTGTGTTATTAATTCTTTTGTTTTTGTATGTCTACAAGTAGGTCGTGTCTAAACCTACTTGCAGAATCTGTTGTAAAATTCAAAACTGCCGTCGTATATGCTTTATGTATGTAAATAAATGTGTCACTTGTACATAGAGAACTGTTTTATTGATGAGGCAATCCTTCCTGAGATCCAAGCATATACTTGTGTCTTTGAACAAGTTGCGCAGTCAACAGTGCGCAACAATTTTTTTTTTGAGCACATTTCTAGAGTGTACCTACTAAGATAAATAAATAAACAGGTGAACTCTCTACTTGTACTCCAATTGATTGATTCTTATATAGTTCAAGAGAAGAGAAGCTGGATAAAAAAGCTCTCAGGTTAATCTTCCATTGTTTAACTCTTCCTTGCTAAGTAATTTCTGGTTGGTATAAATAAATAAATAGGTAAACTTTTATTCTTAGCACTAAGATAACATGGAGCACGATTAGTAGCTAGATCACGTAGCTATGTTCTAGATCCTAGACAAGCTGGAGCCGAGTCTAATAGTGTTTTATCCACGACACTAATGAACAATTAATCCGCTCTTGTGTTCACTTCTTGGTATAACGAAGTGAAAATATTGTACCTACGTATAAATACGAGGATATAGAGAGTATTGAGGAGGATTTATTTGAGGGACGAGTGGCCTAGTGTTGACAACGCATAACATGCGATTGCGAATGTTAAGCAACGTTGACCCAAGTCGGTAACTGGATGGGTGACCGAATTTAGAGGTTCCAATTTGGTCTCTTCGTTTCCTCCGTGCCTCGGAGAGAACGTTCAGCCATCGGTCCCGGTTATTACAACTAACATCTGATAATAATCGTTCCAAAAATCTAAGAGTTTAAAAACTCTTAGTCAAGTCGTATGCGGAAGGACGTGGGAACCCACCGCATTATTATCTCAAGAAAACTCCTACCATTATTTGTTTCATGGAAAGGAGTCACGACCCTCAGTCAGAGAGAGATAGAGAGTATAGTAAACAAAATGACTCAACATTACTTTTCTATTCGTTTTGAATTCACAAAAATGTACGAGCATTATCACAAATTTAGAAACCATTATCGATTCAATTTAAACTATGGTTCAATTTCTCTATTATGCCAGTACAGTGGAGATATTGTCAGTAATTGTTTCATCATCTCTGGATAGCTTCTAAAACATGAAATTCCGAAATACGAAATGCAATTTAAATTCATACACTATTTCCCCCTAGGCATGGAAATAGTGTTTGAGCGTTTTAACGGAAGAATAATATTAGATGAGCTGACTGAACAAATGTATTCAGAACAAGTATACAAAATCACAAAAGTATAGAAAACCCTGAATAAAATTTAAAAAACATTACGCTTTTTAATTTTTATTCAGGGATAGGAAAATTTATCTTCATAGGTACGATCAAATAATTAATTACCTATTAAAAGATAAATTAAAATTTACTACCAATTATATTAAAAAATACTTTTTAAATGAAATTATGTCTGGTAGTAGGATTCGGCTGTGGGTCCACTCTACTGGCAAAGCCATGCAGCTAAGCGATTTAGACTTCTTGGACTACAACATGAAACCGATTAGGAGCATGGGTTTACTGTAACTGTCATAATCCCTTCAAATAATCCCGTGGTCACTTTACTAACAGCTTCTGACGGTGTCATAGTCTAACTTATATCGAAAAAAAAGTTCAAGGGATTAGATTAATCACATACCTACCAGGGGAATAAAGTTTCTTAGAAATCCTATCAAGAAACGTCAATAACAGGTTAATATGATATTATTTTGAATAAGAAATCACAAATCGAATTCCGCGTAGAAAGACAAGAGACACGACTTACCGATAATGAGGAAAAACGATATTACAGGAAAAATTATGCTGACCTATTGATATAGGTCAGCATAATTTTCATATGTAGATGTAATAATCATAATGTTTAATGGGTGATCCCATATATAGAAATTATACCTACCTACCCACATAAATTAATTATGACACAATCAAAATCAACGAAATAAGCTTTCCAAGATGGGTCAGTTACACTTATCCTTAGTCCTTATCTGTCAGTCAGCGTCTTTTGCATACCTAAAAGGTAGGTTTGACGACCTCCGTGGCGCAGTTTGTAGCGCTGTTGTCTTAACGTGCCATTCGATCCCCGGCAGGGTCAATTTGGGAATTTATAATTTTTGAATTTTCCCTGGTCTGGCCTGGTGGAAGGCTTCGTCCGTGGCTAGTTACCACCCTACCGGCAAAGACGTGCCGCCAAGCGATTTAGCGTTCCGGTACGATGCCGTGTAGAAACCGAATAGGGGTATGGGTTTAATATAACTGCCATGCCCCTAACAGGTTTTCCCGCTACCATCTTACACTGCATCATTACTTATCATCAGGTGAGATCGCATTCAAGGACTAACTTGTAGTGGTTAAAAAAAAGGCAACCCTTATGGTCCGACACATTTTAGTAAAAACTTGAAGTCAATCATCAATTACACATACTACTACAATTTTTTTTAAAACTTCGTTAATTATTGTAAATTTGTTGCACCGTCTTCATTGTTTTGAGGTCGAACAATCACCTAATAGTAATAAAACCAAATCCTTCCAAGGTACGGAAACCTCGGTACGCGAATCCGACCCGCAGTTGGGTAGGTTTTTTATTGGATGATAAGTTAAATACTGTTTGATAAGTTGACTGCGATCTCGCGCAGACTTTGAAGTAGTGGGTATTGTAGTTTATATAAACCCTAAAGTTTCTATGCGGGCAATGGGCATTGTGTCTCAACGTTAGCGACAATGCTATTTATAAAACAACCCCACAAATGGAATTGACTGACGAGACAAATGTACGAACCAAATATGGTTCAGATAAAAATCATACTTATTAATAAAGTGAACATTATCCGTCGTGTATGGAGCTGAACAAAAATGCCGAGCCTATTCTAGGATAAAAGAAATCTTAGCAACATAACATGAAAGCTTGTGAATATCACATATTTTGATAAGCTACCACTGCTGCGTTTCTATTGAATAGTAGATATGTTTCTATATAAAACACCATGATAATATTAATTACTAGCTGATGCCCGCGACTTCGTACGCGTGGTTTAAGTTTTTTTGATTCCTGCGGGAACTCCTTAATTTTCCGGGATATAAAGTAGCCTATGTCACTCTCCAGGTCCTCAACTATACCCATGCTAAAAATCACGTCGATCCGTTTCTCCGTTGCGGCGTCATTGAAGGATAAACCAATAATCCAACAGACCAATAAACAAACACACTTTCGCATTTATAATATTAGTAATTCTATACCTAATTTAATAAAAATCGATTTAAAAGATGGACCGTTAAACCGTAGCAGACACACGTTCGCATTAATAATAGTATGGATACCCGATAGAGCAATTTTAACTTAAAATTCATTTCACAAAATCGCTTTTGAAGCCGTGTTTTATCAAAAATATTAGCCCAATACTTTTCCAATTATTCCTCATCCTTTTTAAACAGTCTCCCGGCAGTAAGTTCCGGATATCTTTTATTGGTATCGAAAAATACTCGACAAAAAATTTCATGGAATCCGCCCTGCTTTTGTTTCCCGTTTCAATTTATGATAAAAATAAGTGTCTATTCAGACGGACCACTCAATAACGACACTATACCAGCAAAAAATGTATCAAGACATAGACTAATGCTGAGATCTATAGAGCGTACTTTGACTCGGCTCAGACTTTACTTAGGGTTAAAACGAGATGGACTTATGTGAGTAACATAAATCTGTCTCGTTTTAACCATGTCTTAAGTCTAAGCAAAGTCAAAGTTCGCTCTATGGATCTCACACGTAGAGTATGCAGATCTGCAGCATGAAGTTGAATGTCACGGTGGAATCGATGTGTCGGTCTCATTGTCATCGAATGTATGTGGCCTGGGTGTATAACGATAAAATTATTGCTCATAATAGGTTTATTACTATTTCACTATTAGTTAAAATCCGCGATTGAGAAAGAATAACTTCAGCCAATCACAGCAATTGAGATTATAACAATTATCGATGCAGCATTTTAGGAATAGAGCTACGAATGTCATACCTACATTCTAATACAACTACCAATATTTACAAAAGAATTACTGCAGTGGTTTGATAATGACTGTGGTACGTCTGAAAGTACTCTGAGGGAAGAGATATAGCGAGATCCAGATTTCAAATAATAAAGTATTTCTGATAAATAAAAATTACGAAGTATTATTTTTTGTTGTTAAAAATATTGCTACCTATTTTTTTCTCGTGATTGCGTTTTTTGCTGATTTTAAAAGCTAGATATTCTTATTCACTCCAGAAATAAATTATATTTTCTGGTAACGTTACGGAATTCACGATATGCAAAATATCAATCTTCTAACGTTGAGATAATATAGGGAATTAGAGCTTAGACCCACCACGCTGCTAAAATGCGGGTTTCTGCTTTTACGACTTTTATCTTATTAGTGATAATAACTAGGAGCGCCGGCTTAACGTACTCTCTGAGGCACGGGGGTTAAACACCACCAACTACCTAACTCCGGGCTAGTACTAAGAATTTGTAGTCGGAAAACCCCAATACTTATTTATGGCTCGACCCGGGGCGAGTCCCATGTCCCATGTCCCATGAGTCATCATAGGTTCTCGAACCCATGATGGGGTCTTGTCGACCGCAGTCAAACATGCCAATCACTAGACCAACGTAATCCTTTTACTACTATGTGAAATACTTTTATTATGTGAAATAATATTATAAATTTTAATTTATTGTTTCTTTTTTTACAGGTAAGTTCCGGTTGAGAATTTGTGCATGAATATCAACAAAGCGTATGTTTTATTTATTTGAATGAATTAAATAAATATCACTTATTATTTATCAATAAACATTACAAAAAATAAATGAAGCAATATTAATTATAGTAATTAATATTTATAATTTTATAATAATACCTATTATAAATGCAAGAGTGTTTCGGTCTGTCTGTTAGCTTTTCACGACCCATCAGCATAACCGATTTTGAAGAAACTTTGTACAAGGATAGCTCGCGTAACATCGGCATTCCATTTCAATGAAATTTTCCGGAAAATCAAAGAGAAACATAAGAGAAAATCATCTATAACCACGCGTTTAAAGTCAAAAATTATAGTTGTAATAATCAAGTAACAACTATAAAATAGATTTTATTAGAGAAACTGATTGACTCGATTCCTTCTATTAAAGCAAAAGGGAAGGCACAATAAAAAAGTTACACTCTAAGTAATAAATAAAAGCTCCCCTAAACTTCCGGGCAGGAAAACTGAAGAGTTTGATAACGAGATTTCCCCAGGATTGAGGAAATTAATCGCGCGCGACCGATAGGCCACGAGATCATGTCTCAACTATACGCCAGGATAAAATTATGAATTTTTCTTATGCAGGAGTAATTTATTAAGGACTAGATGATGTCCGTGACTCAGTTCGCGGTGCTTAAGTGTTTTTAATTCCCGATCAAATTCTTTTATATAAAGTAGCCTTTGTCCTTTCCCGAGAGACAAATTAGCTCTATACCAAATTTCATCAAAATCTGTAGAAAATATGGGCCGTTAAAGAGTAGCAGACAAACAGGTAGACATATACACTTTCGCATTTATATATATCACTAGATGATGCCTGTGACTACGTCCGCGTTTTTTTTCATCATATACCTATTCGAAAAACGAATATTGGCTTCAGAGGATAGCGGGAGCAAAATGTAATTTTGGCCCATGGGACTTTTCATTGATCGCTCGTTCCGTTCGAAATCCAACAATGTTTGAGTGGCTGTTGTCTTCGATAAGTCACGTGATCAATTTGTTGATCGGATATACGTCTTTACATTTTTTGAATTTCGAACGGAATTATGGCTGCTAGTCCAATGAGGGAAAAAAATTATAGTTAACCAAAGAGGTCGAACGCATAATGTATGAAGTTACCTATAACTGGCCGGTTACGTTTTGGCGGCATTGCGCGCTGAAAAAAAAGTCATCTCCTTTTTATGTATCCAACATAAATATTAATGTTTAATTATTTCATAATAATTTATTTGTGTTTTATTTAAACTTTAAATATACGTCTAAATAATGTCTATACATAGAAGGTATGACACTCCTAGCTTTTTCTCATACGTAATGATGAAAAATAGTGTGTCACTCGGGGCCAAATTTTTTGTTCTCGGGCGGCGTATATTGAGTTCCTCGCTACGCTCAGGATACTACTTTAGAATCCTTCACTTCGCTCTGAATTCAAAATAGCGCCCTCGGGGAACAAAAATTTTCTTTGGCCCCATATAACACAAATAACTATTTCATTCCCGCTCTCTTCCCTTTTCTCTTCTCTTTTCTATCTTAAATTTTCCGAGATAAAAAGTAGCCTATGTCCTTCCCCGGGCACATACAACCTATCTATGTACCAAATTTCATCAAAATCGGTTAAAGAGATGAGCCGTGAAAGCGTAGTAGACAGACAGACAGACACACTTTCGCATTTATAGTATGGATTAGTAATTGTAACATTAGTAATTAGTATTATAAGTTAATATTTCAATAATCTTATTGTTTTACTAGTGACTGGAACTAGCGTCGGTTTAAAAAAAAACATTTTAAAATTGTATCTAAACTGGCTAAAGTCTAGACACTAGACTAACGGAAAGCTTTGCTTAGAAAAATCGAAACATTATTTTAACTTTCCCAACCAGTTTGAGAAATTTATGCAGGTCAAACTAAACTTACATAGGTGACACAGGTCACTGAAATGGAATAAACGTGTACACAACAGTTATACTTTATTAAAGTTTTAAAAGCTTTTATAATTTCCCGAATCCACCTATTCTGGTTGCGTTTTATTTATTCAAGTTTCTATATCGAAAGAGGCTAGTACGAACTGGCGCGTAATATAATATGTACCTACTATTTCATACGACCCCAGCTTGTACAACGTCGTTTTCGACACCATAAATATCTAAATAGTAGATTCTGAGGAGAGGAGTTGATATAAATAATAAGCATTGGGTTTTATATTGGAAAGTACTCGTAAAAGAAAAAATCGAATGAATGTCGCCGAATTACAGTTTCAAAAGTGTCATACGAATAAAAAAATCCACTCAAAAGTTACGACCTTCGCGGGCGTAAAAATAGACCGATTTCACACGTCGCAAGAGCCTATACGTTTTTATATGAAGGCATAAAACTTTTGTTCGATAAAATTTTAACAGTTCGTAACGGATTCGCGGGGCCTTTTTCTATGTAAACTTTGAAATAAAATTTCAACTCTTGAACTTTGATTTTCATTATTGTATGTTGCATGTAAGTTGGTTTTTGACTTTTGATTTCAACTAAAATAGGTACTTACGTGTAGTTAACTGCGTGTAAGATTTTATGTTAAAAACGTGATACCCAAGTAACGTTCTGGCTTTGTAAGGTCTTGATACCAATAAATTTATGAGAGGTATTTAACACAGAGCACATATGCATACATGCATACATGCGTCCACATTGGAGGAGCGAACGACGTTTTAGCCTGTCGCGTATGTGCTAATCATATAAAAGTTAGTTTAGCAGATTTTTTATCCACAAACAATTTTTTGATATGAACCTTTTGAGCTGAACGCTACTTAGTACTAGTACTCTTAGCGTTGAGCCATTGCTTAAAGTATTATTTCAAAATGATAGTTTTATGTCACGTACATTGACATCCCTAAAATATAATTCTGAAACACAAATGTCAACAATATTAAAACAATAGCTTTAAGGGACGGTAGTATGGAATGATTTTTTAAATTCCTTCGAATCGACGCCGTGGCGTCAGTAAGTTAAATAATATCGAAATAATTACCGTATTCTTACAAAGTGAAACAAATATCTGCACAATAAACTATAGAGTCTAGGAAACCGTACAAACTAGTTTCAACATTGGCATTGTACTGTGCGAAAAGTTGAACGAAACAACGAACTTTCCCGTCACGTATTTGATAATCCATTTCGGTACCTGAGATTGCATTTACATTCTGTTACATAATCAAAACGAATAAATTTTACTTCACCTTGGCGATAGTTTTGGGTTTTAGGCAAAAATACACTTCAGTACGCTTACTCCGAGTTTTTACATTGCAAATACGATTGATCGACGTGAGAGCTCACCTCACCAAGTGTAAGCGAACGTTAAAGTATAATGAACCTTAACTGGATTGGTTTAGAGCTCATTTCATCATTTCGTGTATTTATTCACAGGCAGCGCTCCAAACGCTGAATTTGTGACTTTAAAGCAAGAGCTTTTGGGTCCATTTTACTTTGACCGTTCGCTTACACTTGGCGACGTGAGTTCTTTAACGATTAACCGTATTTGCAATGTAAAAACTCAGAGTAAGCGTACAGATACGACAAAGCCTCCGCGGCGAATGGGAAACAGGTTTCGTAGTGTCGCGGTAGGATGTGCAGCTCCCTTCTCTAAGACAGTTTCATATAAAATTATGAACGTGATATTTTGTCCGCCAGACAAAATTATATTTTTGTTCGTAGTGTGTTCTCGCTCTGAAATACAATGTGATTTAAAATTTGACCTGGAAAGTCGTTCATTAACATTGAGTACTCACCTACTGTTTACTTATTATCATTATATTTAAGCTTGTTTAAAAACAGGTAGGTATAGTATACGGCATCATACCACATCAAACTTTAGAAATTATTTCAAAAGCTCGTTACTTTATGAATGTATCAAAAATAGTCCTTGTATGAAACATACCTTATTACATTGAGGTTGAAAAAGTACCTATGATACCAATTTCATTGAGGCTGTTAATAAAGTAGCTTGCAAGAGGAGAAAAGCCGCCACTCGTGGGTCTTACAGTAGTGTAATATGGACGAATTGCGTAGGAATAAGACCAACAGCTAACTTCTAAAATGTTACTTCCGACATTTTAGTACGAAAATAACATTGCATTGAGTCTGAATAGTACGAACCACTTTCAACTTCGGCATTGTACCCTAAAGGGAGATTGAACGAATAACTCAAAATTCCCGTCACGTTCTTGACATTTCATTTTCATTTCAGACGAGTTCCCGTAGTTAATATACGCATATATACAGTATATCGAAAAAAATTCTAGTGTCTATTTTATTTGGAAAGTTTTTCTAATACTGTAGTAGTATGATTTCTAATCGTAGGTACTATCTTGTATTTTCCCAGTGTTTCTAACGTCTGCTTTTATTTCTAATCCATATTTAACAGGTTACCGGTTGTTGTTTATTATTGCTGGAGTTTCGCGTAATTATAACAAATATAAAATAAAAATTATTTTGGGCATGAGACCCCTTTTCCACAATGAACTGATACCTCAGACCCCCCAAGCCAAATTACTTTGCAAATCCTATATTATCTTGTATTTTTAATATTGATACAAAATATTTACCAATTTAAAAACTTTGGGGTTGGTTAAGTGAGTATATGGGCTTCGACAAGCTAAATATGGCCTGGTGGTAGGTTTCGGCCGTGGCTAGTTACCACTCTACCGCCGCGCCGCCAAGCGATCTAGCGTTCCGGTACGATGCCGTGTAGAAACCGATTATAGGGGTATAGGTTTAATATAACTGCCATACCCTTAACAGGTTAGCCCGCTAACATCTTAGACCGCATCATCACTTACCGTCGGGTGAGATCACTGTCAAGGGCTACCTTATAGTGGATAAAAAAAGTGGACTAATGAACAAAAATAAGTGTGTGTGTGCAATTCACACATATCAGAAGTGAAACTTCAGAAAAATAGCCTACGAGAAAATAAGATAAATATTACTTGTATTCTATCTCATTCTCTCGCAGGCTAAATCCTATTATGAATATGTTTGTCTCTTTTTGGTGTCGCTTTTTCGTTTCATCGAATATTCAAATCACAGCGATTCTAAAGAAGTTTCACTTTTAAAAAACATCACCCATCCCAACTCAGCACTGGCCCACTGTTGAGTACAAGTCTCCTCTCAGAATGAGGCGTGCTTGGCCATAGTCCACCACGCCGGCCATGGTGAATTCTACAAGCTAGTCAGAGGGATAACCTGTAATATAGTAGTCTATTTAATCTGCACTTTGGAACGTTTTCATGTCATTTTGTTAGGCGAAATTGAAAGCAAAAACAGTAGAAGTTTTTTTGTAGGTACCAGCTATCCGCTATGGGTCGTTCGTCATTATAATATATTTGTGGGTATATGGTAGTTACTAGTTATACTATATAAAATAACTCAAATTTGGGATAGGTACGTGAATTTTTGAATTTTATTTAACATTACTTACATAGTTAAATCAATTTTGAAACGAAAGTATCTTCGCATAATAATAATGACAACTTCGTATCTAAAAACAAAATAAAATCTTTAAAATAAAGACGGAAAAAACAGCGTGAATCTGCTATCAGGAAAATGAAAAACCGGCGGGTTTTCGATGTTTTATTTTTAAATAAAATAGAGGTGAAATAGTGTGAAAAAAAAAACAGCAGAGTTTTTGACGTTTGCGTTGGAAGAATATTATTTATGCGAAAATGCTTTTGAATTTTTATACGATCGGAGGGGACTGGCGGAATATAGTAGAAATCAGCATAGCTTTGGATTTACAGTTCAAGCCGATTATTACCGGGTTAAAAAGATTTGTATTAATATATATTATTTTTTAATTTCATTACAGTATATTAAATAATTTTCAAAGATACAAATTAAATCAATATATCAATTTAGATTCTAGTTGAAGTCAAATTAAAAAAATCAAATTCAGAAGCTACTTATTTCATTCAAAGTTAGTAGAAAATTCATTATTCATTATTACACACTTTTTGAATCTCAATAAAATTTATTTGTTCAATTTAATTTGTTTATTTGATATAATACCTAAAAAAATGTCTAAATAATCAAGGCGTTTAAAGAATCGTGTATAATAAAATATTCCTATAGACAAAAGATGGCACAAGCATATGTATAGGTATATAAGGAAAAATGAACACACAATTTCCTTACCCAAACATAACAATTTCAATATCACTTTTGAAGCATTAATGCTCGAAATACGCTACATAAAGGGGATTTCGCAAAAACGCTGACGTTTGCGTAACACCCCTTATCTGGCAAGCGGGATAAACGCTACAGAAAATCGACATTAAGTTGTGTAGCGTCAGCAAAATATATGCACATTGCAGTCAAAATGGTGGGTGAGTTTTTACAGCTTTTGGCTTAATTGAGCAATTAAAAATCCGAGTTGGAATACGAACGACTTTTCTAGAATGAATGTTTTATTTATTTCTCAATTTCTGTTTTCGAGTTTGATTGAGAACGTAATAAGTAGGCATTTGTTCGAGTCTATAATAAAATGGCTCAATGTTTATGTGTATACTAGGTACCTACATCTAAAGTTAGTAAGATTATAATTTCAAGATAATAAAAGATCATCAGGCGATAATAATTTATTCCATTCAAATATGCATTTTAAGTATACAAATTAGTCTACATGGATATAAAAATCGAACAAAATAAATTATTAATAAGCTGTAAAATTAAGTGAATAAATTATTTATTACAATAAATTCAAAATAATACCAATTTATGTTTTTTTTAAATTAATAGTCATATTATTAATGTTCTACCGATTGAATTTCAGCCACGGTGGCCGATCTTCATATATATTAGCCATGTGCGTCTCATATATTCCCATACATACATAGCCCAATTGGACAGAAAGTTCGAAACGATCGGAGAGAGATCAGACCGCTTTACGTGCTCTCGGAGACACGGGGGCGTAACACTGTCTACTTACCTAATTCCGGGGCTGGAGAGAACTTCTGTCAGTAAAACCCAATGAGTATTAATCACCTCTGCCGTACAATCATTAGGATAAAGTGACCAAAACGAGCAATGTACATTTAACATGAATTCAATGTCACTGTCGTCTTCTTCAAGTGTGCAAGAAAGCACATCTGAAGAAGAAAAAGAATATTTCTTTTTTCTGCTAACGGTACATGATGTCATATTGTTATGGCGTTCCAGAGGTAAAACTGATTTTATCAGACACATTAATAGCATTAGCTCGTTTACCGTCTTTATTGCGACCGGTAAATGCGATTCTCTCGATTGGAAGATGTAATTTTTCGTTCCATTTTCTCGTTCGTTTTATTGATGGCGAAGGTGGATAGATTGCTCTGATTGTGTGTCGGATTTATGTGACCGTTGATGGTGAGGTTAGGAGACGTAATTGTGTTCACCATAGAATTCTAAATATAATATTATGTTGGTACCCATCCAACGAAAAAACTAGTCTAGTGGGAGCTCTGCCAACGCTACGTTTTCTCGAAGTGCAGCAAGTCAAGCAAATCGCGGCATGAAAACTCACAGAACAATGGGGAATATGCATGTGATTTAGAAATGGACAAAAAAAATTATGTGTAATAGTTATTGCTAAAGAAATATATACAGATGATTATTTTTACAAATTATCGTGTTTCTATTAATAAATTTAATTATTTAAAAGTAGTATTTTTCAAGTTCCCGCTCAAATTTCCAAAACGCAACGCTATTGGCGGAACGAAACATGACGTCACCATCCACTCTGTAGTCTGAGTACTCGACTGTTAACAGGTCGTTTGTTTTGTATGATTATTGAAGTTATTCGCATTGTTTTGCCGCTGTTTATGATAAATTATTAGAGTTTTTGGGAATAATTAACTGAAAGCAGTGATTTCTTGTGAAAAAAGACTCGCCACAATAAACAACTATTGGTTTTAAACTATAAATTAAAGAGTTCTCGCGGGAACCCAAAACCGCGCGGACGAAGTCGCGGGCGCTAGTCGCGACTAATATATTGGGCGGGGTATATAATCAAATATATGTAGGTATTAGGAACGTTAAATGTTGAGAACATCTTTATGAAACTACAATTTCACTTCATGAAATTACTATTATACTTTATGAAATTACATTTATTTTTTTAGGTTATGTTATTGTTTAAATTGTTCGCGATTCCTAATGAAAAAGATTTTTGGTAGGTAGATACATACATATTTAATACTCACGTCGAAATAATCTTCACAACAATATACACTAGGTACCTACTCAAGCACGATACCTTTTGCTCTCCTCATCACCTTACACAATGATATTATATTCATTGACCTTACACCACTTTTTCCATATAGGTAATATTATATATTTGCATCTTTGGGCATATGAAAATATATCTTGTCAGGTGCAGTTATAGTATTATTTTTGCACATAGGGACAATACAATAATTATAATAAGCTTTTGGGTCCATCACAATAAGTTAATCTTTTAGGCTTTACTTCACTCAAACACTTCGTTGTTATTCTTAATTTATTTACTTATGTGCACGGTGACGTCACAAAACGAGCGCGCCAAAATGGGGGCGTTTAAGTCGTCCGAAAATGATAGTAGTTTTAATTATTATTTTTTAGCTTATTTAATAAAATTTTGCAAGTGTTATATTTTTTTCCGGTTATATAATCACTTAAAGAATAGTTTAAAAAAATAAAAAAAATACATGCATATTCCCTATTGGTGATTTATAGAGCAAAAGAAGCTAGAATCAAAGAGTTCAAAAATTTTAGCAAGCGATGCCAGCTTAAATAGCATGGATAGAAAAATCATGTTTTTTTTAATGCTAACCATGCTTCGCCAAAAAGCTTATATTATAAAACGTACCTATTGATTCTACTTTATAATCTTGATTACATGCATATATCCATTAGTTCAGCTGCATTTTTCCATTTTCATCAGCAAATGAAAAAGATCTACCTAAATATCTGTTTCAAAACCTTCATTCGTAACAATGACATTAGATGTGAGTATTCTCCGCCTCACCTAGGTACGGTATTCAATACCTCTAGAGACCTTTATTTCTGTGTTACTTTATGTCGAAGCTGACACTGTACGTTTTCCCATTGTTATTTGCATTTTCTTTTTGAAATGCTGAAATGTATTTGTGAAGCTTTATAATACATACTTTTACATTCTTTTGTGTGGCTGAGTAAGTATGTGTGTGTGTGTGTGTGTGTGTGTGTGTGTGTGTGAGTGTGAGTGTGAGTGTGTGTGTGCTACATGGCCGTTGAGCTGAAATTTCAAGTAGAGTGACAGTTGGCCTCGTATCTCAGTGCTTTTAAACTTTGAAGCCAGCTATGTTTATTGTACTTATCAGGGATCGTATTCCAAACGAGGAAATTCGTAGAATTTGTAAAATCAAAATATTTTGTGGCTCTCTACGAGTCAGATCGAAATATTTAAGAGTCAAGTAGCGCCTTTGTTGTCAAAAATAACGTTTTTGTTTTAATCAATACCACAGCATGTGGCACAATCGCAATTTTTTTATTTTGCATAAGCGCTAATAGGTAACCTATTTTCGGTTCATATTCAGCCATCGCGGTATTATCCCCATTATTATTTAAACATTCATCCATTAACCGGGTCTCGAGAGATTGCTTTGACATTTCAGTTTTGGAGTGACGAACATCCGTTAATTTTTAATCATAATATGCTATTAGCGATAATTATTATTATGAATTAATTAATAAAAATCAGAACAGTTCCGCGTATTTAATATGTTTAGTCAAAATAAACTTGTTTGCGCAAATCATTATTTATGTGAACAAAATATTCGTAATATTTCTTTGTATTCTGACTTTTTGATAGACGTCTCTTTACAAGAACATCATTGTGTTTCGATTCTAAGCTTTGAGTTTCATTTATACCTATGTTTTTATATAAGTAATTATTAGCAGGAACGTTTCTAATAAAGATTTCTTATTTATTTATTAAAGCATTAATTGATCTAGAACCATCTTTTATTATTGCTCCTCCAGTCAATACCATGCTTGCATGTCAATTTGTTTATTGGCTCTCATCACGTAACAAATTAATTAAGCTAATTTGTATTTGCTCTCATTTTGATCATCTTCAGCTAACACATTTTAGATTAATATCAGTCGATTGCAATTGTTAAGCAACGTTGACCCAAGTCAGTAACTGGATGGGTGACCGAATTTGGAGGTTCAAATTTGACCTTTTCGTTTCCTCCGTGCCTCGGAGCGCACGTTAAGCCCGGTCCCGGTTATTATCACTAACATCTGATAATAATTGTTACAAAAACTTAGGAGTACTATTATTTGATTAATGGAAAGGGGTTACGACCCTCAGTAATGAGGAATACGACGCACAGAGAGATATTATTAAGTTCGAGCCTCAGGTACCTACTTTGATTTAAAAAAAAACGAAAACACCGTTGAAAGAATTTGTTATTCAACGAAACTAAAAGTATTCTATAAGCTTATCCATATAAATTGATGTCAGAAACCTGTTAAAGATATTGGGGCTGATTCTGTATCAGGTGAGATCGCAGTCAAGGGCTTACTTGTAGTGAATAAAAAAAAACACATCAAAAGAGAAATATGCAAGAGGTATCGCATGTTACCAGCTCAGTTACCGGGGTAACGTTACGGTAACGCGATGCGAGGAAATCACTCGAAAGTGGGAACGGGACTGGAAACAGTCGTTTTGCTACGCTCACTTGTTAGGATACCTATTGTGTACTGGCTTTGTTTTTGTACTTGTATTCCATTTATGTAGACTTTTTTTTTGTTAAAATCGAGGTTAGTTCAGCGTCTATTTGTAGAGTGAGGTTATTGTTATTTATAGAAATTTCCAGGCTTTATTAAATTGTATTTTTCGTTGTAAGCAATGTAGGTTATGAACTATCGTTCTTATTTAAAGAGAAATAGTAAAATCTGCTGCATCAGATTTGATTATACTGATTGAGGATCTCGAAGTTCAATGTCAATTTTTATCCTACTTTATATACTTTAAAGTTTAAACCCACAACGTCCACTTTATAATGCGCAGATCTTTCCCTTTTACGGTTTTGGTGGGCAGTAGATAACCCTGCAGCATTAGGGTTCAGGAGTTAGAAGCTGCAGTGTTCCTTTCGTACCATGATAATGATATGAACCAGTGTGAAAAGTTCCAAGAATCGGTTAAGCAGCAATAGGTGAGAATCCGTAAAATGTTTGAGCCTAATAAAATATTATACGATTGAAGCTAACTAAAACATGTTTTTTTGATAATGTTAGCGACACAGTCGCGGTAATACATTAAGCGGCGAAATTAAGACGGCCGTGTAATATTTCAAACGGCCGCGAAAAGGTGGACCGCGGGATTGGACACTATACGTCACATTATAATAATTTATATTCTATCACTAATATTATGAATGCGAAAGTTTGGATGGATGCATGCATGTATGGATGTTTGTTATTCAATCACGCCCCAAGGGCTTAACGGATCTGGCTGAAATTTGGCACAGAGATAGATTATATTATCTGGAATAGCACATAAGCTACTTTTTATCCTGGAAAATTAAAGAGTTCCCGCAGGAACCAAAATACCTCAAACCACGCAGAAGTCGCGGGCATCCGCTAGTATTATAATAACGGACAGTCGATTCAAATTGAGTTTAACTTGTATTTTGTAACTTTGTTTTTCACGTAATAAATCAGTGGATATACAGTCTATTACTTTAATTAGATTCCCAGATATCCCTAGCTACAAGCAAACTACAAGTAAGTACAGGGCACTTGGCGCCAACAGATAAATAATGAATATTCATGTAGAGCAATCGATCAATTGATGATTGTACAACCATCGTCAGGTACCCAAGTAGATTGAAATGTTTTCAACAAAAAATAAAATGGTCTGTTGTGCACAACACCAATATTCGAAAAGTACAATTAAAAATGTATGCATGAAAAAATATACAAAAATATGTTCGAGAGAGAGAGTTTGAATAAAAATAATATCGCTTCGGATAAACTTTTCATATTCTTTATATGCATTTTGGCAAAACTAGTCTGTACCTACTTGTCTAGATTTAACCTTTAATTTAAATTACCTATCCGTGATAAATAATTACTTACTTTAAATCCATACTAATATTATTAATGCTAAAGTGTGTTTGTTGGTTTGTTCTTTAATCGCCTCGCACCTGAGCACTTTAAAACTATAGTTGTTAAAAAAGTAAAACAAAAAACTAAACTTGGAGTCGTAGTATTAGCACATCCGCGGGCAGTTGCTTTGTGATCCCATCCTGAGTATCCGATAACCTTTTAAGAAAGTTCTGGAACTACCCTGTTATCGAGTTCTCGAAGAAAAATACGATATATTCGAATAAAACGCGAAGTTTTCCGCGGGTCTGCGCGAACACGGGATTGGTTTTGTATCGCCTGTTTGATAGTTTGTTGGATAGGTTGAGAATACTTTGCGAAATTCTCGCAGCTTTATTCCGATTCCGGTTAAAATACGAAAATGTCGTAGAGAAAATTTGGAACAATATTACACTACAGAGATAGAAAAACACTGCGTGCATTCAAAAAAGTTATGGTAAATACTAGGTAGTGTTAATAGGTAAAATTAGTTATTTTTCAGTTGGTACCTACTCGTAACAATACTTAAGTGCGTTTGGTAAAAAGTAAATAAATAAGCCAACCTTCGTCGATAAAAGTCCATTTCACTTGAGCACGATAAAAGTAATCAGCATTCGAAAGATCGGCCTGTTCCAATGGTCCTACAAACGTATCCCCCCTGGGAGTAAGGATGGCGTTACTTCTTTTCTATCTTTTAAACTTCAAAACATCAAATGGGCTTTTTAAAATTTGCTCCATAATATTTGTTCTAACCCCCTGATAATTCTATTTCAGGATTCTTAAATGTAAATATGTCTATATGAGAATAACATAACATCTAAAGTTCTCACCACCATTTTACGAGAATGCCGTTATATGTAAGCATAAAATTCTATTCTCATTTGTAATTAATTTATAAGAATTAAAAACCCTGAAAATATTAGGTTCACTCATTTTATTGGGCAGTCGTGTAAATAGGTAAGCCTTAGTTAGCTAGTGATGTTTATAGAAAGGATAAGAACTTATCTACCCCTTCAAAAAAAACACAGTGCTGAAATGCAATAACACTGTGTATAATTATTTTTTTATACAGAATTATAACAGGATATTACAAGATTATCTTATGAGAATGTTATAGAAAAAAATATTCTCTTCCATAAAATATTATTATTTTGGCCGTACAAGAATTTTAAAGGTTCCCAAAGGGCTATATTTCATCACGAAACGCAAGAGCGCGAGAAATCCAACTTTAAGGGCAATTAATTTTATTGCGTTCTTAACAAAAAAATATTAATTTAATTGCGTTCTTATCGGCTTCGTAGCCGTTCGTAGCCGTTGAGCTAGTGATATTTAAAGAAAGGTTAAGAACTTACCCCTTTAAAAGACGAAATCAACTATCACAGTGTTAGAGTACAGGATTATCTCATAAGAATGTTATAGAAAAAGGGATTCTTCGTCATAAAATATTATTATTATTTTGACCGTACAAGTATTTTAAAGGTATTCCCAAGGGGCCATATTTCATCACGATACCGAAACCCATTTTTGTGAAAGCGCACGAGCGCGAGAAATCCAACTTTAAGGGCAATTAATTTTATTGCGTTCTTAACAAATGTTTCGTTCAAATAACTTATTCATTAGCAGAATCAATTTCGCGTAATCTGTTCTGTATCTCAAATTGTTTGCTGAACTTTGAAAAGGGTTCCCCGTTACGTCGGAGTTGGAATTTGTTTTAGAATGGCCCATTCGAACTAAGTAAGGGAGGCTAATTATTTTGTTCGTTGTCTTTTTATTTTGTCCCCTTTAATACTTGAGTGTTGTGACATGCTTAGTTCAGGTTTATAAACTGTTATCTGACTCTTTTTCTAAATAATGATTTTTAACTGATTCAGTTTGATTGTCATCATTATCAGCTAGCTAATTAAGGTGTGATAAACAACATCATAGACGAAGAGCAAGAAATTTCTAATCTATCGGAGTTAAAAGTACTTATCTCTGTATATTTTTTTTCACTTTATACTATATTTATATATATATAAATATATCCTACACACAGACATCCGTCCATACATCCATACATAACTAAATATGTATGGATGTATGGATGGATGTTTGTTACTCAAAGTCAATCACGCCCCAACGGCTGAACGGATCTGAATGAAATTTGGCACAGAGATAGATTATAATCTGGAATAACACATAGGCTACTTCTTATCCCGGAAAACTAAGGAGTTCCCGCGGGAACCAAAAAATTTTAATCCACGCGGACGTAGTCGCGGGCATCAGCTAGTTTTACATATATTGATACTATAGAATGATAATGACTCTACAGTCTAAACGTTAAACTATGATTCATTAAAATAAGTTTGGATAGCTACTACATAATATTATTATGTATAATGTTCAGGATAGACCTCAATTCGTACAAAAGACTTTGCAAAAACATACACATAAAACCAACTAAACCATTACTGTTATGAAACTTTAGGCTCAATTAATTCCAAATGGCTTGAGAATTCTAGCCTTATTTGTTATTTTCGCGACGATAAAATAACGTATACCTAATACAACAAATTAAAGCCTAGCTAGTTATCTAAATACGATCCTGGCTGGACTTAGCCAACCGCAGACACGATATTACAATGCATTTGCACCTAAATAGAGCCTATTTCTTAGGATGCCTAAAACAAATTGTATCGCACAAAAAATATTCATCTTACAAATTTATTTTTATTTTTTGAGCTATCTTTACGGTATCTTTTATCGTTGGGATGAGATACAATGGCAAAACGTGTAAACAAACAAACGAAATATACATCGCATTGGCTGGGCAGTTTATATATTAAGTCACCGTAAGAAGTTATCTGTTAGGTAAGTATATTATCCCGATAAAATATAAGTCCACTACCTGATTATTTATGTCGAACCCTAACTTAACCTACAAGAAAGAGACAAGAAAACGTAAATACAATGAATATTTAAAAAAATTACACTCATAACATTGAACGGTTCACAATCTGTCGACAGTTTACAATATCGCTAGTTAGATTACAATCTAAGGGTTTTTTACTAAACCGACAGATATGATAATTATTCGAAAACAGCAACCTAGCACCTAAAATAAATAAGAAATACAATTTTAATAAAACTTTTCATGCAGATTATATGAAAAATAGTGTGTGCGCCACGGGATGAAACACGATTTCAGACGAGGGTGAAATTGCCTGCCTGAGCGAAGCGAGGGCTGGCATCACCCGAAATTGCTCGTCTAATTGTTTCACCCCTAAGCACACAATATACTATTATCTTAAAGTTATGTTTACAAAATAAAGATGTTGATTATGAATACAAATATTACCGATATTATACCGATATTGTTATTTTCACATTATCTATTGTTAAGTTGGTAGCTTCGATGAGTAGATACACTGTGCTATTCACGAGCCAATTGTAGCAGTTAATTGAAAACCGCGTAATACCCGATACGATACGATACGAAAGCCAATTTGGCCTCGTTACTGGCTACTGGATAGTGGATACCAACTAAATGTATACCGTAATCAAAATACGAGTACCTATATTCTTTGATTGTTTGGATAAGAGGTTCTTTTCAATCTGGAGAGGAACATATTTTATTGTTAAAATATTTTCCTATTGTATAAAAAATCTCTTTTATATAATAATGAACTAAGTAAGCAGGCATGGAAATGAATGATTTATTTTACATTCATATTTTTTTTATATAAATGCGTATTCTCTCATACTCATCTATACTAATATTATAAATGCAAATGTGTGTCTGTCTGTGACGCTATTACGGCCCATCTGTTCAACAGATTTTGATGAAATTTGGTACAGGGGTAAGTTCCATTCCGGGAAAGGACATAGGACTTTCTATCCCGTAAAATTGAAGAGTTTCCGCGGGAATCAAAAAATTAATCCACGCGGACGAAGTCACGGGCCTCATCTACTATAATACTATAACACATTTTTATATATATGTATATATATAGAAGCGAAGGTCTCTGAGTCTACTTAAGTAAATTTGCACTTGTCCGTCCGTCCGTCTGTCAGAGCCTTATAACTTCTGAATTGCTGAACGTAATTACTTCAAATTTAAATATAATATGTAAGCCGATGGCCTCCAGCCGAATATGGCTTAAAAAGTTATAATTTTTTTATTTCAGGGGGGCTCTCATAGAAGCGAATGCGAAGTAAAATATTTTTTATAGCGTTACGGTATATCATTTTAAAGATAATTAGAAATAGAGCCCACAAATATATATTTTTTTAATTTTCCCCCTAAAATTGACGAAATGGGGCCTTTCAAAGTGGAGATTTTCTAACGTCCAAAGTTGACCTCAGAACTCTCAATTTTCTGAAACTTGATCAATTATTTGAATTATATCCTGTACTTGAACAACAAATACTAAAATTAGATAAATATTATAAGGAAACGAAATTATTTAAGTTTAATGAGCTTCACTATTTTAACAGAAGTTCACAATGATGTCAATAGAGGTCTCAATTCGGGGCGAACCACTAGTATTAATAATATTTATCAAACTGGGATTTACATGAAACTTATGCCATTCAAAGAGTGTTCCCATTTAATAAAGGTTAATTTTAAGCACTCTTTAGTTGGGAAGTAACTGATATAGATAAGACGAGAAATGTCAAACATTAGTATATAGTTAATGTATTTATTGTCTATTTAAATCTATTGTTGAAGTTTAGGTAACCATGTTTCCTTATAAATTAGAATAACAAACAATAATAGACATTCCTCCTTAAGAATCTCCAATTAAAGGTGTAAATATTGCCAATTGTATCAATTCAGTTACAGTATAAGTAGCACCTTTTGTTCGTTACAAGACTTTTCGAAATTCAGAAGACCTCGCTAATCAGTTGAGGCTAGCACACAGGGAACTATTGTATAATAATTTCAAATAAAGCTTTTGACTGGTTGAAAATTATTTGTGTAACAAATGAAATTATAAGGCATTCAAGCTGAATACTAACGAAATAATGATAAGAAGTTTCGGATTCTGAATAAATCAATTATAATAAAGCTTTAATGGAAAAGTTGTGTTTTATTAATTATTATCACTTAGATATAACTGCATAATGACAATAAATTTAATGCATCCTAACTTTTATTTGTAATTTAATACGACAGTCTAAACATAGTAATAATTATGAAATACTAGATGACGCCCTTGACTTCGTCCGCGTGGATTATAGTTTTTTGATTCACGCTGGAACTCTTTAATTTCCCGGGAAATTAGCCTGTGTTCTTCCCCAAGATACAAAATGTACAAAATTTCATCAAAATCGTTTGAATAAATGAGCCGTGAAAGCGTAGTAGACAGACAGACACACTGTTGCATTTTTATTATTATAGTATGGATAGTTATTTTTAACGAAATTATATTTTAAAAATTACCACTACAGTGTTAGGGCTTATTATTTTAAAAAGTTTTTTATAACTAAGTTTTTTTTTTCTTTTCAGATTTATGAAACACCTGAAAGTACGCGTCCGAAAAAATGGTCTTCGAAACTGAAACTCAATACGTCAGGGAGTTCCAAATCTTCAGAGAAGTCACCTGAAAGTCCTTATATGTATGGAACTATTAGTGGGCAAGGCGGTTCAGCACTATCGAAATCCATGAAGTATGCAGAAACGTGGCTCTATGGGTCCGTAAGGACCCAAACTCCTACAGGAAGACCGAGTGTCTTCTCAGCATATCCGGAAGTTCCCGGACCTGTCCTAATTAGTACTCCTCAAAAACCAACTCCGCATAATTTTGCTGTTATACTATGTTCCTGTCCTGAATACCTTAACGGTACGAAGAAAACCAGCTCTACCAAAGTCAGTATATGTAAGAAATGTAAAGGATCTCGTTTGCCACTAACTATCACTGAAAGTCCACGATTACTAGTAGGTGGAACTGTGCGTGGTCCTCAAGTCAGTCGTGATGCTGGTGGTTTGTTAAGAGCTGGTACTGTGCGAGTTCAAAGCACTAAGTCTAGGCCTAGTATTCTTAAACCCAATGGCGATAATGATCCGTATGACTTAATGCGTAGAAGCAGATTAGCTCCTCCACATGAAACTCGTATTGGGAGTCAGTTTTCAACAAGTAGATCTCGAGCTAAGAGTATCAGCCCCTGTCGGATTAAAACTAAACAACCAAGTCCAGAAACTCTCAGCAAAAGTAGAAGTAAATCAGTGAGTCGAGTTAATGAACTATGGATTGATGAAGATAATTCAACGGACAAAAAGAAGTCTATATTATCTTGTGACATAAACCCTTACGACTTGGTTAAAACGAGTAGTAATTCTAAATCTATGGTAGAAATTGAGTTTGACGATGATTTCGGGGATGTTTTTCAGGATTCTTCTAAACCTAGGTCCTTAAATAAGTCTAAATCTGATACAAATGTTAAAGCGATCAGTGGACAAAGAATTCGGGTGTCAAATGAACTTAAACCTAATAGTTTAGAAGATGTTTCTGTATATGACCCTGTCAATTATGATCTCAAAAATTATGACTTCAAATCTACTGATATGTCTTCAGCATTATCTTTACCAAACATTAAAACTGAAAGTAGTAAATTAGCATCCCTAGGAAAAAGTAGTAATAAAAAAGTAGCAAGTATATCAACTGCAAATCGCGTAAAGCAGAAGAGTGTTTCACCCAAAAGACCACCGAGAAGAGTAAGACATAACAAAACTGAAGATGACAGCGAAAGTGATAATCAGCGCTTACCTGAAAGAAACTTTAATAAAAAGCCCACCAGTGATTATTCACGCAGTCCCAAATATAAAAATCACAATTCCGATACTATTAAATCTATTCTTAAAAAACCAAGAAACTACGAGTTAAATGACACTAAAAACAAAGTCGAAATAACTGAGGCCTCATTTGAAAGTAAACGTATTCATTCGTCACAATTTTATCTTCCAAAACCTAAAGATAGGAGCTTGAATTCATCTCAAAATATATATCAACGAAAAAGAGTTCAATTTCTTGTTGAGAATGAAGAAACCAAAGTAATCTACACAGCAGACTTAAGTTTACATGATAGTAATTTAAAAGAAGAAAAACCAATCATTATTATTGAGGCCGAAGAGGAGGTTATTGCTGAGGGTGATGTTGTAAGCCATAGTTTAGAAGCAGTTGAAAATAATATAACACATTTGGATGACACGATTAATCTCCAAAATGATTCAGAGATGTATGAAGATGTGCAAATCAATTTAGAGTTGAATAAAATTGCAACAGACATCATAGCAACAAATATAAATAATACAATTCAAGAAGAACGTGATGCTATTACTACAAATAATGAAGGTAATATTTATTGAACTTTTTATTTGGTTTCATATCACTAATAATATAATATATTTACATAAATACTACATTAATATACATATTTATTTCAGATAACAATGTACCTAGAATTCCAGTTCTACGCCGCTCTGAATCAGAAAGGTTAGCGTCAACTATATGCATTTCTCCTGCAAAGTTTTTAGATACTATGGCTCTTAGATCGAAAACTAAACACGGTCATACAAGTCAAGTATTTTTAGAGTTTGTCAATGAAATTGAGACAATATCGCAACAAAAATGTGCCAGCCCTGAAAATCACATCAAATCAAATGTGGAAAATGTTCAAGATTCTCCAAGAACAAATGATACTGACATCGGAAATTTAAGTGACAGTAGTGAAATAACAAGTAAGGTACTAAAAAATCTTCGCCTTGGTGTAACAGGTTCACCAGAACCACCACCCAGATTAAAATCAAAATCGAAGAAACACAATTATGTTAAAACTAGGTTTGTGCGTCATAATTCCTCAAGCTCAACTAGTGATGAATGGTCTGATACAAATGAAAACGAACAGAAAACTGTACTTAGAGTGAAACAATTTGATTCTGATGAATTTGAAGAACAGAAGGAAAGGAAAGAAAATTTTAAAAGTATAGAAATAGAACCAAGAAAAACCTCAATACAAATTAACGGAAACGAATGCTATTCCACTATGAATGTTAGAGACGATACACCAATATATCTTTCATCAGTTGTTGTAAATGATGATTATAGTAATGCCTGTAATACATATCAAACAGGGACTACTGTTACCATAAGTGTAGGTTCTCCAAAATCAGAATTGAAAAAGTCAAAAAGTCAGATATATATTGGAGCAGAGTTTCCAGGACAAAATGATAAAACAGAAGAATCAAATACATACGAAGACTATTGTAATGATGCCTATAAAAATCAATACCTAGAATCTTTTCATAAAAATGATATAACTTCTATTTTAAATGACCCAGTTGAAGCTGTGAGAAGAAACCTGATACCTCATGTTTGTGGAAAAAAAGATGACAGTGATATCTTGGAAAAAATGGGGGATCAAAGAAATACAGAAGATGAAGGAAAACCTTCAGAAAGTGGTAATTATATTACTAAACTCTTTGATGATCCATTCTTTTCACACTTAGCGGAGGGACTTGATTCGGATCTAGTTAAAAAATTAATAGAAAACTCTTTAATAAAACTCCAAGAGACCAAACATCAAGAAGGGACAGAAAGCAGCAAAGCAACCATAGAAAAACTAATAGAAAGCTCTCTTAAAAGTTTAAAAGAAGAAGTTCAAAAAGAAAACAATGAAAGGGATAACAAGACAGACGATATGACCAAAAGGAGGCAGGAAGAAACTAGTGCACAAGAAAGTAGTGGTTGTTTGGAACATGATGATAGAGGCTGCTCTGCTCCCTATGAAAGTATGGAGTACGAGAGTGGAGCCATGGGAGTTTTTTCAGACCTGGAACCAATGTCTGATTGTTATAATGCGTCAGCAAGTGAATTGTCAACCGAGGATGACACTAACTCAACAAGATCAAAGTTTTATCAAATGTTAGTTGATGCTGCAATTTGTGACATTGAAATAGCCAATAATACAGATGACGATCATCTTTATGAATCGATTCGATTGAATAGTGATCCCATTTATGAAGAAATTGGAGACATGCCTCCACCATTACCAACAAATCCTCCCCCAAATTCATTATCGTTGTTAGATGATGAAAAAAGGAGTGGGTCACGATCAATTTTTGAAGGTGCATCCAAATATGACATATTATCTTACTTAGTAGATGCTAAAGAAAGAGGAATCGATGACGAAGAAACCTATATTACTAACTATGCTAATGAAAATGACAATTCAAATATGTTAGATGAATCAAAAGAAAAATCCGAAGTAATGAAATCAAAACTTATTAGCAGTAATACCAGTCAGCTTTCTAATGCATCCGATTCAAGTGAAGATAACTCATTAATCATGAATCAAGACAATACAGAAAAAACTGCGGTATGTAAAAAACCTTCAGCTGAAATTGAGAGGAATGATTCTGGAGTCGGTTCTGAAACTAGTAAATCTTCTCGAAGTAGACTCCAAGGTAAAATCACACCTAGCAGTATGATGAGTGACAAGGATACTCCAATTCATTTATGTGAGGATTGTGATACTGCAGTAGAGAGTCAATTTACTGAACAAGGTAAGATTGTGCGGTTTCCGTGTTTGAATTATTATGCAAGTTATTGTAATCAGTAATTAGATTATTTTTGGTTGTTTTATTTTTAGGTTCAGTTTACGCTCCTTTAGTATGTCGAAAATGTTCTAAAAAAAGAACTGAAAGAAAAGAAATAATAACAGAAATTGTGGAAACAGAAGAAAAATATGGCCGTGATTTACAAATCATCCTTGAAGAATTTTATAAACCTATGTTGGTGGCTGGTCTACTGACACAAGAACAATTAAGTGCTATCTTTTTGAATGTTGAAGAATTAATAGACAACAATCAAGTATTATCTGAGAAATTAAGAGATGCTCTTGAAATTGCAGTGGAACAAGGGGATGAGGTAGTTGAACAAAATAATATAATAACACTCTTAATTAAACACGCCTTTCTTAGCGTCCCATTTTAAATATGTTTATTTATTGTTTTTAGGACTTACTGACGGTTAACGTTGGCAAGATTCTTTTGGAGTGTTCTGGTATGCTGACAGCTTTTCAGTCATACTGTGTAAAACAAGCAGGCGCCGCATTGCTTTTAGCCGGCTTGGAGAAGGAGAAGGAACTCCTGAGGATATTCTTGCGCGTCTCGCAAATGGAAAATGCGGTTCTGAGGAGGATGAATCTAAACTCGTTCCTCATGGTAAGAAACCGCATGATAAATATATTATATTATTATAGAAATACTATAATTTATACTAGGTATTAGATGCAAATTTGACAGCGCGGCGTGAATAGATCATTCATAAATATTTGTTCTAATTCCACCGTCTTTTGAAGGAACATTTACTGTCATATTGTCATCATTTTGAGGAACAGATAAGTACTTACCTAGGTACATTTTTTTTACTTCATCTTGATGACGATAACATAATAATAAAACAATACTTCAATGTTCATATTTGACTATGAATATACCTAATATGCATTAATTAGGTGCCGGTTCAACGCGTGACAAAATATCCCCTCCTTCTTTCGCGGCTGTACCGTGCAACACCGTCTTGCGCATCAGAAAGAGAAGATGTAAAGGGTGCTCAGCGTTGCGTTGAATCTAGACTAGAAGAGATCAATGCTGCTGCCGCCGCCGCTGCTGCAGCTGCGAGGGATGTGCCGTTGTGGAGAAGACTCGCTGCCGCAAGACGGACAGCACATGATTTGCACGTCGCTGACATTAGGCTGAGGAAGATGGCTGTTGATGTGCTGGATTGGAATCATGACGATGCTAGGTGAGGTTTTGTTGGTGGACTATTTTCAGCGCTTAAACATATTTTGACTACTACAACTGTAGAAAAAAAAGAGACCAACGTCACCAACATATTCGATTCAGTTTTCACGAACTTCAATATAGACTTGTAAAATCATCAAAATATATCAGGTTTCTATTATAGACTAAGCGATAGCTGCACTTTTTGTAACTATCGCTTGAAAAGCTGATTCAGTAATAGGTGGGTGCTACACTCTCCACTGATGTCCGTAGTGATATTCTGCCCGCATGCTGATGGGCCATTCACTAGATATAACTGATCGAAAACGTGATATGGTCACCAAAAATGAACCATAATTAGAAAAGCTGATTCTTGTACAGTATTAAAGTATGCACAGTACCTATGTAAACAGTACAAAAGCTGAGGGTCTTCATCGGGCCTTTCACTAGATATCACATCTCAAAGACTATAAACTTACAAAATATAAAAAAATATTAGCAATTATTATGTCTGCAATTTTTATCAGCAAAAATTATGAAGGCGCCTTCATAATTTTTAATAGCAATCAACAAAATTCAATAGTTTTTGTAAGTTATAAAATGTAATTTGTACAAATAAAAGGAGAAACCCGGTTTCCATACAAACTCGGGCCTGACGTTACAGTCTATACCTAGAGCTGAGAATCAAATAAATCAATAAATATTATACTTAAATGCGAAAGTTTGGATGTATGGATGTATGTTTGTTACTCAATCACGCCCCAACGGCTGAACGGATCTGGATGAAATTTGGCACAGAGATAGATTATAGTCTGGAATAACACATCCTGGCTTTTTATCCCTGAAAACTAAGGAGTTCCCGCGGGAACCAAAAAACCTCAATCCACGCGGACGAAGTCGCGGGCATCAGCTAGTTGGTCATAAATTAGAGTAGGTATCTGAGGGGATCACATGAGGCCAACTTTCACGGTTGTCTTCAACGGCCAAATCAATAAATAATTTAATTAAAAAAGGTTATGTTACATAAAATTGAAAAAAAAGCAAAAGTATAATTATCTTAAATATTTTATTCCTCTTTATCATCAATTATATGCTATCTATTCATATGACGGAGTCCTAAATGGTGAGGCACAAAATAATTACACAAAAGAAATCTCGCTTTAGCCCGAAGAGTACCTAAGGTTGTTTTTGGTATTTAAGAAGTGTTGATAAACAATCATCTGAGACTTAGTCCTGAGTTTCATTAAATAAGCAGCTAAAATAATATAGCCTCTTTTAAGGTTGAGAAACTGGGGCACTTCATTTATCTGCATAAATTGGTGTTTATTAAAACCATCCCAGTGGTTTTTAAAAAACATGATCTTCCGTATTTTCTGTATCTTCAAAATTAAGGAAATTAGCTTCAAATGATTTATTTATTTCACACAGTTAACTTGTGTTACTTATCAGATTTTGAATAGAAGCAGGCGTTACCGTGCAGAAGTGCATGATAATGAATGAACTAAAAGTTTATTTCGCTATAATCCGCCACAGTAGACAATAGTCAATAATGTTCATTCAATTTAGGTACATTACACATATTGATGCCTAGTTATTTATAAAATATAATGGATAAAATCAGTAACGGTATCTTAAAACTAAAGCTACGAGGGTTCCAAACGCGCCCTGGTCTGAGAAGAGCCCACAACAAACTCAGCTGGGTTTTTTTTATTATTACCATTTCACAAATCATCTTAACTAAGGTACTATCAGAGGCAAATAATCAAAGAGCAGACAAATCTATGTGGTAGGTACAGAGCATGTCTTTCACCTGCAGCATGCGACACCTGCCACCCAGCAATTCACACCAGCACAGCACCACACCCCACAATTCCTCGAAATCACTCTCAAGATAATATGTTTCACTCCAACACTGGAGCATCTTCAGGAGACAATGCACGATTATAAAGTGCTTTGCAAGTTTTAGAAAGACATGCACTGTACCACATACATTTGTCTACTGTGGAAGATTATAGCAAATTAAACTTCTAGTTATCAGATTTGTTTATCAACATCATGTCTTGAATCTGGTTTGCAGTGAAACTTTTGATAATGTTATCCTTGATATCATCGAGAAAATCCCATGATGTACATGTCAAATGAAAATCACATAGTCTGTTATTAGGTGGCACATAATAATTGTACATGTTCAGTAATTGCTTTCGCATTGACAGGGTTATTCTGTTTCTTCCACCTCTTAGACATCCTTCTACAAAACATCTACTTTCTGTTTCAACTGGTCTAAAATAAGCAGGTAAAACTATAGTAGGCACACTTTGTGCAGTTGGAAGTTCTTGCCTTGGTGCAGGTTGAGATTCTTGCTGAGAAGGGCCCGAATGGAAATGACGGGATGCTTTTGTTGCTCGCACCCAACAGGAGTGACAGAGAATGCTTGAAACACTCACCTAAAATAAACAATATGCTTTAATTTAGGTTTAATTAGTTGGAATTTGTGTATGGAATTAAGGTATTTCCACAGCAATTCAACTCTCTTTCAATACAAGTCCATATTTCTTGCATATCAAATCTTATAAAAGTAAGTAACTATGCTGTTAATAAACACAAATTATAATAAATAAACAAAGTAGATACTAACCGTGCATGGTAGTATCCATTCTTTAACAACTTCAAGAACTCTGCGGTCTTCGATTGATGCTGCCTTCAGCTGATGGCATCTTATTCTTCTCAGAAGGGAACGTCCGCAGAGTGTGCACACTCGGCGGTGTTCCAACGGTGGCTTTTCTGCCTTTTTTACATCAAGGGATAAACTGTTAGCACAAGTCCAGCGTGATTGACAAATAATGTAATTTACATTCACCTGAAAATCCAGAATTGGTTATGGGACGTTTATCGTTTGTAGCCTGTAAAGGCAGGAAGACAATATATTATTTATTGGCTTTTAATTTAGTTACCTAAATGTCATGGGAGGAAAATATGGTCAGGTTATACTTACTGTTTGCGGCGCAACCCATTTTCTTACAATGGATAAGACCGCATCGTCTTTCAATAGGCGTCTTCCAATTGTATTGCAACGATCCGTTGCTATTCCACAATTCATTTTCATATCAGTACAACACGCAGCTGGCGTCAAAAAGGCAAGGTTATCCGGTGTTCTAGTAAGGGGGGTCAATAACAATAAGGATTGCAGAGTATGGTAACCAAGATTCAAGCAAGAGTCAATCAGGAAGCGATCATTGATCAATTTTGGAGCAAAAGTATCACAAAAATGAAATCACGACGATCTTGGCCTTGCGCAAGAGTAGATATCTAACATCTAGGTACTACGAAATACGAAAAGTTATTGACCATAGACAATAATTGTCATTGTCATAATAATTGACAATGGCATTTGTCTGACATTGACATCCATGTTGACACTTGACAGATACTCGCATAGAGTAGTAAACCAAGTAATACAATCGAATTAATTCAATAATGAATAAATCGATCTTTGTACTAACATTTTTTCAAATAAACTCGTTCGATGATGTTTTTTAATAAACAAGTCTATCAAGTGATTATTACAATTATCAGCTTATTGTCAAAACATTAAAGTACGAACCCATAACTCAATAGTAAATCATACATTCGAATATCGATTTTGACATTAAGTGCTTTACGAACAAACAAACTAAACCCGTGACACGCAGAAAGGGATAGAAGAAATCATATTTTCTCATTCTATCTTGTGTAACATCTCAACACTGCATCTCTTTCATGTGGGAGTGAAAAGGAGATATAGTCTTGGTCTATATTACTTTCTCTGTCTACGATGAAATTAATTTAATCAGCTTATTTTCTCTGTTCATTAACATTTATGATATAACATTGCGGCTTAGATTCAAATGATTTTATGTTTGTAAAGTTGGGCCCAAAATCAGGTTTCTCCTTTGTCATGTTATTAAACAAGTCAAAACAAATTACTTACACGGGTCAACAATAATTCGACTTTGACTTTACTTATAATTTCGTTATTTTAGGTCGTAATTGGACGAAAAAAAATTGTATGATGTATGAGCTTTTGTATTTATCAGCGACGACATTTTAAGTATTTCTGTACCAATATTCAATGTACTCTGTGGTTTGTGAAAAACACCAGCTGATCGTTGTTAGGTTGTTTAAAACACTCGAGTGCCATCTAGCGGCACTATGCGAACGTAAAAAACCCACTCTGATCGCGCGGTATTTTTGAATGTATTTTGATTAAAATTTATAAAAAAATTAGTACTCTTCCTCTCTTCATATCAATCAACCAGTAATCGTCCACTGCTATTTATAGCATTTCCTTTCCTCATATTTTATTTTCACCTACCTTCAGTCACTCCAGCTGACTGTAGTAGTAGTACATAATATTACATATTATAATTTCTTTGGTAGTACCCACAGATTTGTGTAGTACCTACCACGATATGCTGTGTTCTCTCTTCTTCATTAGGTACAACCCATCCCCGGCTCAGTACTTAATATTTTACTATAACTATCACAAAAGCAAACTTTATTCAAAAATAGGTATTTTCTTTTCATTTTTGTATATAATTAACCGAAAAATCTTTCGAACTTTAGGACAAAGAACGAAATTTTTTTGTAGAGTCGTGTAATTTATTTCGAAAAGTTCGAATTTTGTGATAGTGTTATGTAACTCTTTGAACTCTGAACTAAATTAAATGCTGTAACTAAATGTGTTTTTAAAGGTTTGCAATGGAAGGTAAGCTGCTGTTTACACAACCTAACGACAACAACTGGCGGAAGGGTCGCACGATCAAACTGATGACGATCAACGCCCTTTTGGTAACTAACGGAAAGGTGAACCTGTTTTTGTATTATTTTCTTTCTATTTTTTTTTATTCCACTACAAGTTAGCCCTTGACTGCGATCTCAACTGATGGTAAGTGATGATGCAGTCGAAGATTGTAGCGGGCTAACCTGTTGGGGTATGGGAGTTATATTAAACCTATACCCCTAGTCGATTTCTACACGTCATCGTACTGGAACGCTAAATCGCTTGGCGGTATGTCTTCGCCGGTAGGGTGGTAACTAGCCACGGCCCCATCAGACCAGACCAGAGAAAGTTCAGAAATTATAATTTCCTAAATTCACCCTGCTGGAGATCGAACCCGGGACCTCCCACGTTAAGGCAACAGCGCTCAACACTGCGCCAGGGAGGTCTTCAAAGTGTACTTACCATAAGTATTTAATATTATTACTTCCAGCCAACGATCGCTCACAAAACGAACGAATTAAGGGAAACGAGAGAAGCAAGAGATAGAGAAGCGAGAGAAAGAGAAGGGGAGGCTCTTTTCGCACGCAGTGGAGTGAGAGAGGCTGCTTTACTGTTAGTGAGAGAAAAGGCAGGAAGATACACGTTGCAACGAGAACCGCTTTTCTTAGATCGCTGCGTGGTCGCCGCAGATCATGAGCCCGAACATTTCTTTGAAGTCCACGAGATTACTACGAAGGATTCCTTTATTTTTAAGGTAAATTTACTTTTATTTATTTTTTAAGTTTTATTTATAAAACTTTTACGAATTCAGATAGCTTATTTAACTTTTTTTTTGAATCCACACGAACGAAATCGCGGGCATCATACAGTTATTAATATTTCTGGCTTCAATTTGACGGAAAACTTTTTGAGGGAACCTGCATAATGCATGAAGAGTTCTCCATATTGCTCACCAAGATGTGTGTAGTCTGCCACTGCACAATTAATTAAGTTTCCAAAATGTTGGTCAAATCGCACCCTTAGAATGAAAGTGACCTAACCCAAAATTCCTGTAAATTCTGATTTTTAATAAACTGACCTTAAAAAGCCTACTCTAAAACCCTGTGGTAAAAAGGGACCGCCTATATACATCGCTCACTTTAGTTGATCGCGTTTTTTCACCTATACTTGATATGTAAAAGAGACCTTTAAATTTAATACAATAATCCATACATAGAAGATCATTAGATTATTCCGCAAAATATCAATAACTTCCAATGAAACACGGGAGAGATACATTTAAATAATATATTCAATACTATAACCTTTTGGAAATCTTTTTTGCTCATTTCCCACAAATTGCAATTTTTGAGTTAGGCCACTTTCATTCTAGGGGTGCGAAATAATATTGTGTACCTAGATGTACGTTTATCTAAACTAAAAGCAGTATGCGGACTCCGGGCAGTGCCAACGTTTATGCATTGCCGTGTAGTCAGCACTTGCAATATATTTTGGCACAAGCCATTGCACTTTATTTACGAGTGAGATGCCCGCTTTATTTGGCACGCCATTTTTGTGACGCGCCTGTGGTTAGGACAATAGCTAGCATGTGTTTGCATAAATTGGCTAAAACATTTTTCTATAATGTTTATTCAGAATTTTGCAATTTATTCCCAGCACGATATGAAATTTCATATTCAGCTTATATTTCTCAGTTGCTAAAAATAGAGGCTGAAATATAAAATACGTTGGAAAAAAATTTGCAGATTTCCAATGTTTTACCTACTTAGTTTTCGTCCATGGTCCACCACATTGGCCCAATGAATTGGCATATTCCACATATTTTTATCATATATTTATCTATTAGAGCATTTTGAAAAAATATCTGGCTTTTCTCACGTTACCTATTACCTATTTTTCCTGCACAACCAGTGCAAACGCATTTATTGATACCTATTTTTTTGATTCCGAATAATTTGAGGCGCTTCGGATCTGACTCTGGATCCCGAGTACGAGGCCAAAAACAGCAATATTATTATTTTGAAATATTTCAAAATTAATCATCAGCTGAATATTATAATATTTAATAAAATACTGTCTATCCTCTGTTAGATAAACTGATACCTATTCACTAGCTCTGAGGGTGAAAGAAATCAAATAATAATGCCCATAAAGGTGTGTGAAGTCAATCCGCATTTGGCTAACTTGGTGGACAATTTCTTTTTATTCTCAGAGAAGACTTGTGCTAAGAAGTGGGGCGGCAATCGGTTGGGGAAGCTGGTGATTTAAAATATCTTTCTCTATATTACAGGCAGAAGAGAGTGCACGCACACGCATCTGGTACCGTCAGATCCAGTACCACGCCCAAGGCGCCGGCGCATGGCGGAAGCGGCGCAACGCTCTCGCTAACATTATGATCAACCCTATGCTTACTAGAAACTAAATCTAATAGTGGTGGGCGTTGCGACGACGAACCGTTTCTAAAGACCGTTTTCTGTTCTGCAACGGTGAAACCGTTTCTACGTCCTGGGTAAAACAGTCTTCGTTGCACAAACCAGTCTTCGACACACGTCGTCGCGAACGTAGTCGTCCTCGTTTTTTCACAAAACAGTTCTTACAATCAAAAGTGAACTTTATGCCAATGACATACAGTCGAGAATGAATTGATTCAACGACACACGTCGTCGCGAACGTAGTCGTCCTCGTTCCACGTTCGTTGTAAAAACAGTTCTTACAATCAAAAATGAACTTTATGCCCATGACATACAGTCGAGAATGAATTGATTTAACCACACACGTTGTTGCGACTGGTTTGAAGATGGTTTTTAAGCCGTCTTCAAAACTAGTTGCAACGACAACCGTTTTCTGCAACCGTTTTCGTCGCCAGGAAAACGGTTGCGTTTCGTCCGTCAAAAATACGATAACGACCCACCACTAAAATCTAAAAACAAAGTTTAGGAGAATAGAAAAATACATTCATTATATTGAATCTCCGTGCAAAGTACAGCAGACTTTGTAACCTGACAGACATAGTCGCACTAAGGGTTGCAAACCTTTTAGGTACGCAACCCTAAAAATGATCGTTTTTGGCACACTGTCCATTTCGAACATTAACACAGTCACGCTATTGGACCAGGATAAGAGTTGAGCCTAAAGGGCTCGGGTCTAGAGGGAGGGAAATGAATTCAGATAGAGACGTAGAGGAAATAGTTGCATCCACCATGTATGGAGACTATTGTTTGAAAGCTAATGAATCGATGAAATTCAAAATACATATTATTTATTTTTCGCACAATTATTGAACTTATAATTTTTTGTGGCAAAACTTATCTAAACATAAGAAAAAGTTAAACCATATCTAAACTGTTGTGTATTTGACTATTCTATTTAAATTTTATTTATTGCATAATAGAAAGTAATAAGTATTTTTGGTTAAATTGTCGAAACAAAAATGAAGTGTTGTGCATTAAGTAGGTACTCGAAATTATGTTTCAAATGAGCGACTAAGTATAATCATGCAGGATTTGTAAAATTACTTTTATTTCCTTTCTTCCTTCTGTAAATTCCTTTAAGAATTACTTTCACTTAGATTAATTTAGTCTAGATTGATTGGACAACAAAATTTTACCAACTGCTCTGTAATTATTAATAAGACTAGACTTAAATGCTGCAGTATGTATCTATGCCTTTAATTTTCAAGTCGAATATGGTATCCATCTAGAGTATATTATCTAAGTACGTACTGTCCTTTATATAAAATGTTAAGGAATTTCTCATAAATGTCATAATTTTAAGTGCCACAAATAAAATACACATTTTTAGTTTACAGTTAAATCTTCTTTTTTAATAATTTTATCTTTCGACAGATTTAATGTCAATTTTTAATCCTTAATTTCTTAATATTTTTATATTTTGTAAATATAAGAAAAAAGTTTGCCACTAGTTTAGACTTAGCTTATACCAAAATATAGTTTATTATTATAAAAATAATAATATTTTTGAGCTGCCGTTAATTTTAAACTTAGCCTTTAAAATACCTATATCAAAATATAAAAAAAACACGAAAGCTTTTTAAATGTAAATACTTAACTTTGATAGCTGTGATATCTCGACTTTAAAATCGAAAAAATGCACAATATTTTTTTGAATTCTGTAATTACGTAGAAAGTTAACTGAAAAATTGAATGACGACGACGTTATAACTTCCTGACTAGTATTTAAGGAAAATGGAGTTAATTGGTAATTTATAATTAAGTAAGTAAATATAAAACGTGGATTGTATTTATTGTATGTATTTTTAAATATAATTTCGAAATGCTATGTAAATGTAGTTTAGAAACTTCTTTCGCCTTTAAAAGTTATTAATGTTTGTTAATTTTTAGGGAAGACAAGGAAAATAAATAAGTTAATAAAATAAACGGATTGCGTTATTTTTACAAACCTTAAAACGAAAATAAGAAGCTAATTTTATTGATCGACTTAATGTATGTGGGGACTTCCCGCTAACAACTTCATATTTATTAAATATGAAGTTGTTAGATACCAATGTTTTAAGTCATACATACACATTCTAACTTATATATTTTGTTCTTTATTGTATTGATCAATGAAAATACGTAACGTCTCTAAAACACTGACGTATTCGGCATTCGCAGGCGGTAAGCTCAAAAAGTATGTTATTATATTTATGAGGGGTATGCTTTTGTACCTCATAGGGGATACGAAATAGGCACCCACACCGACATAGCTATCACAGATACAACCAGTATGGAAACTACCTAGCCGTGGCATACACTACTGACGGCACAGCGACGAGCGCTGGGTCTCGTCGATGCGCATGTTTGTGTGAGTGATCTGTTTCGAACGTTTCTAGGTAGTTTCCATACTGGTTGTATCTGTATACTGTGTAGCTATAGAGCACCTATAAAAAGTAGGTACCTACATTTTCTACCAACCAAATCGATTCTATCGACCAATGAAAATAGGCTTTTATATACAGAAACAGTGAAAATTCCTTTCCCCATATCTTTGTTAAACGACCCTTGTCGAAATAACAGAATTCGTAATTAGGTGCTTATTTTCCGCCGTCAAGAAGGAATGTCGCCGATATTAGCTTGAAGGTCCTATTAGATTTTCCCTCCGACAAGTTTCATATCCAATTAAATACCAAATAATTATTAATATTGTGCTATTCCCACTTATTGCTGCTTAATGTTATACGGGAGTTTAAGATTATATATGTCAGCGTAAAATTGTATATACCGTTAGATTATAATTTATCTTCGCGAGATTGTAAACTGTTGATAGATTGTAAACCGTAACATACTGCTTACAATTTAACGCATTATTTCGGTAGATTATAATCTATTAAGTATTTACAATTTTACGGTATACCTACATACTATAAAGTTTGAAACAAAAAGAACATAAGAAGATTTAAGTGGATTAAAGTGGCTACTCTACTACTTTTGCTGATAAAAATGTGCCCCTTAGTGTTCTGGTGCGATCCCTAGAAGGTAATGAAAGGTATTGAGTTTTTTTTTTTTTATCCACTACAAGCTAGCCCTTGACTGCGATCACACCTGATGGTAATTGATGATGCAATCTAAGATAGTAGCGGCCTAACCTGTTAGGGGCATGGCAGTTATATTAAACCCACACCCCTTCGGTTTCTACACGACATCGTACCGGAACGCTAAATCGCTTGGCGGCACGTCTTTGCAGGTAGGGTGGTAACTAGCCACGGCCGAAGCCTCCCACCAGGCCAGACCAGGGAAAATTCAGAAATTATAAATTCCTAAATTGACTCTCCCGGGGATCGAACCCGGGACCTCCGCACGTTAAGGCAACAGCGCTACACACTGCGCCACGGAGGTCGTCAAACCTCTATTATGGAGAGATAATGCATCTAATAATATTACCTATTACTACACTTAAGCTATTCCCGTACTCTATCACCGGTTCGTATCACTATCATATATTCTAATGAGTACAACCTACTAGAATGTAATGGTTAGTATTCTTTTCCTTAATTCAATTCCCTATATTGTATAAGCATAGTTAGCAAGTGGAATAGAAGGCCACTAATTCCGCCTCGGTTAGCGCTTCTGCTAGTTGGGAACTTACAATTTGAATTAACTGAGTTCAGTATCCCATGCGAACTTTAGTCAGATGGAACTTCTGACAGTTATAGGAATGGTACCTACCTAGATTTCTACTTTTAAATAAATAAATAATCCTTTATTCAGCCAAAAAATAGGTAGGTACAACGTAACAACAGTGTAGGTACATACTCGTACATGTAGTGCCACAGCTCTCAGGGAACCAAGGAGCCAACCAAGATATAGGAGAAACCATATTTTTACACGCTTTTTATTAGCTTCAGACGTATGTATGTTAGTATGTAACGGAATCTTTGAACATGATTTTGACCCCCTTTAAAACGTCGGATTAACTCGAAATTTGGCATACTTATTAAGGACCGATGACAATTCAATATTTTAAACAGTTTGACCCGTTATCCTTACTAGGATAATCAGGATTACGATTTTTTGTTTTCCTGAGACCCGGAGTGTCTGCTTTTTTTAAAACTATTATTCTTGCTACACTGTGTAAGGACAGCCACGTATTTTTTTGAAATTTGCTATTTAGTCTAGGCAATAAAGCTAGTCGACCCCAACAAGCGATCCTCATGCGACGAAACTATACAGTATGATAAAGTATCATGACTTAAACGTATATTATAAATATCCAATAAAAAATCACAAAGGAAGTAAGGTTCTTTAATCTATACCTAATTGTTAAAGCAGGAAGGTACAATATCGCGTAAACGCAGTTTAGGTATGTTCTGCTTGATTATTTCGTTTGATATTTCGGTTTTGAGTGTAAATAGGTATACTACCTACTGTTATTTTAAAAAGAAATCGATAGATCGAATTTAAAAAGAAATCGTGCCCGTTATCATAATATGACGGTGAAATTAAAACTACTGGGCTGATTTGTATGCAACTTTATTTAGCTTATACTCTGGACTAGCATAAGATATTTTTAACCCGAAAAACAATAAGGTAACTTCAGGACATGGGATGAAAGTTTTTGTAATTGTTACCCATAAAAGCTTCGTCAAATCTGAATCGATTTTACAATTATTTTTCTTTGCAATTACAACACTGTCAAGTTGGTCACATTAAAAGTTTCTTGTATAGTAGTAGAGGTCAGAACTCCTCAACAGGTAACAAGAAATCAACCGCGATCAGTGCAATAGCTTATAGGTTTTTTTAAATCATGCATGGTTTGTTTTTATGGGTAGGTACTGATTGTGCAGAAAGCAAATTATTATCGAACTATGCACACGCCCTGTTACCCAAGTAGGTATGTCATAAGCGGAATAATCCAACTAAGTTCGCTTCGGTCAACCGCATCTTTCCTCGGAACTAGTAGTTCTCGTGTTGAACCGAGGTGAGTGTCTCGTAGTTACAGACAACCAGTTCCTTGGTAATTTTGTTAGAAACTTGAATATAACTTTGACTATGTACTTATTAAGTAAGCACGTTTCTAGCATGCAGTTATTGTTATGTAGTATTCCAGTTTGAGGGATAATATTTACTTATACCTACTAGGTAATAGGTATAATAATACAAAACTGACTTTGACTTCAATAAATGAACAAAAATTTTTAGGTTGATTAATATTAGAAGTACATACCTATTATCTGACGACCTCCGTGGCGCAGTGTGTAGCGCGGTCCGGGGTCGATCCCCGGCAGGGTCAATTTGGAAATTATTTCTGAATTTTCCCTGGTCTGGTCTGGTGGGAGGCTTCGGCCGTGGCTAGTTACCACCCTACCGGCAAAGACGTGCCGCCAAGCGATTTAGCGTTCCGGTACGATGCCGTGTAGAAACCGAAGGGTTTAATATAACTGCCATGCCACTAACAGGTTAGCCCGCTACCATCTTAGACTGCATCATCACTTAGATACTATCAGGTGAGATCGCAGTCAAGGGTTAGCTTGTAGTGGATAAAAAAAATATATAAGTACATTATTATTATAAACATATAGGTACAAGCACCTGGATTTATTTTTTACTTACCTTTGATTGTCCTTGACAAAAAGGAGCCTCCTTAATGTAACATTTCTGTACCAAAATACGCAAAATCAGTGTGCCACGGAAAGGTAACTACTCCAAAAAATCAAGGCAGTCACTGATAATAATTAATCAGCGTTGGGGAATCTGGAATCTCAGATCTGCTCCACTTTAGCAGATCTGAGATTCCAGATTCATATCTGAGAGGCTAGGAGTTCCAACACAGGCGTGGCTTATTTATTTGAGGCGTTGTACTAATTATGCAAGACCGTGACTTGTGGAGGACCCTACAGGAGTCCTATGCCCAGCAGTGGGCGTCCATCGGTTGACGACGATGACGACGACTACATTAATTTTATTTATAACGTTGCTACTTAGTTTAAGTACTATACTTAAGTAATCTACCCCAATTGCCTTTGATCGATTTTTCTTTCTTTTTCTTCCAATTAATTTACATAATTCGTATTATAAACATTTCAAATGGGTACCTCTTTATTGTTTCCCTTCGATCAAGTCAGAAATAAGGATGAAAAATCAACATTTCCATGAAATACCTAACAGGTTTTCCAAGCGACCCAAATGTTTTGTGAGCTATTGAACGGTTCCCAGACAAATAACGGAATTAGCCGACCCATAAAATGTTCACTCGGCTTTTTTGCAAATAGTAATTCCTCTCTTCTAGAGCTCTTTCTGTTTTATTTATTCAGAGAGATTATTTTCTAGTTTTGTACAATAATTATAACTTTGCTATTGAACATTTGAGTGTTCGAGATAAGTTTTAATTATACCCATTTACGCGTTGTATTATGATATTCGCCTAAACTACACACTACACAGCTAACATTTATATCAGACAAGGCATTAATCCATATCCATACTAATATTATAAATGCGAAAGTGTGTCTGTCTGTCTGTCTATCTGTCTATCTGTCATATTTTCAGCACAAATGGAGAGAGGAGCCACTTGTTTCCGTGATCTGTGGGAGCCACCAATGCGTTGCCGGCTTTTGAGAAATTTGTTCATCGGCCTTTTGATTAGCCCCATATTTTAATCATGATCACACAAAGATGTAATGCCAAAGGTTCCATAATTTTCAGCCACAGGCATCCAGGTCGTGAGGATGTTTGTTTTTGCGACGAAGGATGCGACTAGAGAAAACGGAGTTATTATCGTAATTATCAACAAGAGATGATATCCCTGTTCACGACCGGGTGATAAGCCAGCCTTTATCAGCCAACACGACCCTAGGGGTAATTATTTCAGGACATAAACAAGTGGCAGGCGACCCCTAAATTTCATTGTGCCCAACTTTTGTTTCACTACACGTCTGCGGGTAACGTAGTCGTTGGACATAAAGTTATTTTTACGAGGGTCATCCTCTTTATTGCGGCGATAAAGGGCAACTTTTGTTGCAATTTAAATTTTATTTCTTCATAAAGTAAACTATTGCAAAATCATCTTTTTCTGGTGGATTGTAGATTTGCTTCCAATATAGATAGCTGTAACTAATATAATTTCTTCAAATTAAAAAAAACTACTTAATTGTTTTAATTTAAATTTTTAGAGTTTTAAATTATTTTTGAATTTTATAGAATTGAACGATATCTATCACATAGTAAGTATGAATTCGTTGTCTTTGTCTCACGTAGCTTCCATGGATAGACTTCCACTGCTGGTCTCCTGAAGGGATTTACACTCTACGGTCCCATCCTGTGCGTGTCCCTGCACTTCTCTCTAGTTTTATCGTTTGGCCATTCATTGGGTCAGCAACCCATCAAATTTCTTCCGATCATCATAGCGCCAGTTTGAAACTCGTGTTTTATTGTTTGGCCATCAACACTTTCCTTCCAGCCATCATAACACTAGCTTGAAACTCTAACGCCGTAACAAACCTAACGGGGTCCCTAAGCTTCTACACCTGTCTCTGTTTATAAAATTCAATATTTCTTTAAAATGAGGGTATTATTTCTAGAGCAGTAATACCCTCATATAATGTCGTGTCCATAATAAACCAAGATATAAAAGATCTTGGTTGAGTTTCGGAAGCTTCGAATTCAATCAACCCAACGACTTGCTTATGCTCCGATTTAGATGATGTAATTCAGTTTACTTAAAACAGGAACGTGTTCGTTAAGAGATAAATCTCTTCGTTATATTTACACTTTCATACACTTGGACTATGAGATTTAAAGACCATTTTTATTAAACTATACGTTTTGAAACTCAGGGTTAAGATTTCTATCTTATTTAACAACATAAATATTGTTCCTTATGGTCACAGTGAAACGAAACTAAACCTAGTGGTAGCATCATTTACGCTTCTAAAAAATGGTTGGCTGGCTCCTCCCCGTTACCAACGGTAGGCTTCTTCCATCTCTTGGTACCCCAAGAGGCATATTAATTCATGGACTAATAAGTCTCAAAAGTATACCATATACATATAAAAGTCAACAGCCCCCCCAATATCTCCAAATCTTTTCCCAAATTATAAAATAGGTTCCAAAATTATTTTATTAAAAAAAAAAAAACTTTAGCTTCACGACTCGTTGAGTTTATTCGGTTCCTCATTGATATCTATTTCTCATTTGATCACATGGTATAACTTTTGTTGAAAAACTGGAGCAACAAAATGGAGCGCTCGATGGAATGAAGAATGAAACTTGGAAGATAAGCATTATATTATTATCTACGTTTTAACACAATCTACAACGTTCAGAGTCAAAACATACCGTATCAGAGTAAACATAACTCTAAAATCCGTAACGAGTTAAATCGGCTTACGGCCGCAATGTTGTCTTCCCCATGGCTAATCCCTCGATAATCCACGGTTTCAGGAGCTGAACACTCTAAAGCCACTTCACTGATATAACAATTATAATCTCTTGTAAATACAAGTAAACTTAGTATTTACTCTAATTATGTACTAAGTTGCTATTTACCCGTGGTTTCTTCTGCGTGTAATCCATTATTTTTATTAAGCCTTTATTGACTTCCAACTATAACTAAAATGTAACATTATTTTCTTAAGACTAAACTTAACTACGCAATGTATTCACTTAACCTAATGGTAGTATTCTTATTTCTTAGTATTTAATTTTTTAATGTAATGTTAATCAGTTAGTGATTGTTAGATATAGTTACATATTTATATATATAAATGTAAAGGTATATTTATATCGTTTTAGATAAGGATCCCTCATTGGGTATAGGCCTCCCCCAGTTTCTGCCATTTAATCCTGTCCTTTACTTTTTCTATCGATTCTTTCATTCCATATTAATGTAATGTTATTATTGCGAAAGTATGTTTGTCTGTCTGCTGCGCTTTCAGGGCCCATCTCTTTGATCTTCTCTCTTCTTCTTTCTCTTAACCTTTTTCTCATCATTTGGGGTCGGCTCTCCTCGTCTTTTTGCGCTAAGAAAAACTCTATCTTGGGTTGTCTCCACTGAAACTGCTTCGCGTTTCATATCTTTGGCTACTTTTGCCCAGACGCCTGACCTTATATTTCACGTAAAAAACCGTAGCCAGTTACTTGTTACTCGCAAACAAGGACTCTATTATTGTCATCTTGTACGTCGCTTACGGGAAATGCCCTTACGGTATGATGATTTTTATCTGTTTAACCAATTTTGACAAATTTAGGGACAGGTCGCATTCCAGAGATAGATATAGGCTACTTTGTTCTCACGGGGTGTTTTTAAATTCACCCAAATTTAGTCGTTGGCACTTAATCTAAGTGGTTTATCCATAAGGATTGTTCTGTTTTTTTTAATTAGAATACGTTGGTGTTTCTTCAATCAAATTTTGTTACCTACGTAGATTTATCGTACGCTTACTCGAAAAAGGTAAAAACAGACAGAAAGACATATGTACATAATATTTCCGCATTCATATTGTTGTACTATACGGGTTCAAAACAGAACGTCTTTGTGACCAATAGATATAGAATTTGAGAACAAAAATAACTATACGCACCTAATTGAGAATGAAGAAACGAGGAAAGTAAAATAAGGAGAAGCTATTTGAAATTCGGTTAAAAAAGGAAAATAAGTTTGACACCGGATCGTAGAGAGAACTAAAATACAGAATCATGAATTTTAGAATCCGTTCCTAGATGCCAGAAATCGTCTTAAAATGAGGACGTCGTAATGTTGTTTCTACCTTCTCGTTTATCCTCGGTGATCCCGGGTTCAGAACCTGACTAATCTTTTGAGACACTCTGCTATTCATTGGATGTAACTAATTTAACCGCTGATTAATTAAAATTATTTATTTATATTGATTTACAGTGACTCCTTAGTTTGTTTTTCACTTGGCTACTCAAATTGATTAATTGAAACGCTATTCTTAATAGCAACTTAATATAATTGATTTTTTACCAAATTTTATTCAAATAAATCCATATTTCTATACTAATATTATAAATGCGATAGTGTGTCTGCCTTTCTATATCGGATATATCTGAATCAATATTAGTGAAACAAGGCTTAAGCATAACTTACCTTCTTCTTCCTATAGCAATTAAAAAAAGAATTAACTACCATAACTCAAATTCAAAGAAAAAAGAGAAACTACCGAAAAACTTGGATAAATCGGTGAAACTTAGTGGGTGACTCGTGGTCTACATTAAAGGCAGGTGCAAGTAAAACAAAAATAAGGTGGTATAAAGCATTTCGGCATTCCATTTCAAGAAGAGCGCAGGAAAAAGGAAATCTTCCATTCGACGGAGCGAGAGTCGCTTCCGTCAGGTAAAGGATTACAACGGGCGAAAGCTTTAACGGCATTCAGCCTGCTTAAAAAGGGAAGCCCTATATGCCTCCGTATTATTCATTTGGCTTTACTGGTGCTTTGTTAACATGCTTCTAAAATATTCCTATTCCTTTATACTACTTTTTATTACAAATATATACTTTTCACTGTATCGGTCTACAACTTCGATAAGTTAATTCGATTTTATTTATTTATTTCAACACCTACTGACAAACATTATTAACTGATTAATTAAATAATTACTATTTTATAAATCAGTACGGCTATCACATTTTATTATTTATTAGAAACTTATGAAAATATGACTAGTGGTTCGCCCCGAACTGAGACCTCGCGGCGCCATCTATTGACATAAATGTGAAGTTCTGTTAAAAATACTGAAGCTCATTAAAAATTAAATAATTCCGTTTCCTTACAATATTTATCTAATTTTAGTATTTCTTGTTCAAGTACAGGATATAATTGAAATAATTGATCAAGTTTCAGGCTCATCCTTTCAGAAAATTTAGAGTTCTGAGGTTATCTTTGGACGTTAGAAAATCACCACTTTGAAAGCCCCCCATTTCGTCAATTTTGGGGGAAAAATTAAAAAAAAATACTTTTGGACTCTATTCCTAATTATCTTTAAAATGATATACCGCAACCCTATGTAACTTTAAAAAAAATATTTTACTTCGCATTCGCTTCTATGAGAGCACCCCTGAAATAAAGATTTTTATTATTTTTTAAGCCATATTCGGCGGGAGGCCATTGGTTTACATATTATATTTAAAGCTGAAGTAATTGCGTTCAGTAATTCAGAAGTTATAATGCTCTGACAGACGGACGGACGGACGGACGGACGGACGGACGGACGGACGGACAAGTGCCAATTCTTAGGTCAATTATTAGTAAAATGAAATAAATGTTGTAGAATTAAAATTGGTGATATTTATTTAGTCAACTACTTCACACCATCAATATAATATCACATCAAATAAAACCAGGTTAATAATAAAATACCTTGACGACCTCCGTGGCGCAGTGTGTAGCGCTGTTGCCTTAACGTGCGGAGGTCCTGGGTTCGATCCCCGGCAGGGTCAATTTGGGAATTTATAATTTCTAAATTTTCCCTGGTCTGGTCTGGTGGGAGGCTTCGGCCGTGGCTAGTTACCACCCTACCGGCAAAGACGTGCCGCCAAGTGATTTAGCGTTCCGGTGCGATGCCGTGTAGAAACCGAAAAGGTATGGGTTTAATATAACTGCCTTGCCCCTAACAGGTTAGCCCGCTACCATCTAAGACTGCATCATCACTTACCATCAGCTGAGATCGCAGTCAAGGGCTAGCTTGTAGTGGATAAAAAAAATACCTTCTCTGAACATACTAAGTATTTAATTAAAACAGTAAACCGTACACAAAACGCTCATCATGCTTAGTATCATTTTCCAGCTTAAGCTTACTAAATTAAGCAATCCCCTTGGGGCCGAGTTGTGGCCAACGGAATAGTTTAGTAACTCGTGTTTATCCTACCAAATATCATTAGGAATTCCGCTTTATACCTGAGGTATGCGTTAAATTTAAATCTGGTGCTTCTCTGTTACTGTTTATTAATAACTTGATGACGAACGCGACTTATCTCGCCTTCGGGAATTTCGATTTTATGTTATGACTTATGCCGTCACCTTGTTTAGGTATGCAACCTATCTCTAACGATACTAATATTATAAATGCAAAAGTGTGTCTGTCTGTCTGCTACGCTTTCACGGCCCATCTATTCAACTGATTTTGATGAAATTTGGTATAGCAGTAGCTTACATCAAGGGTAACGACATACTCGTGTGCTACTTTTTATCCTGGAAAATTAGGAAGTTTCCCCGGGAATAAAAAAAAACTAAACACTAAACAAACAGTACTAAATTAGGCCGAAAAAAGGTAACACACCGACATATTGAAGTATTTTTAATGATTGGTTTATGTTTTTTGTTTTTGTTTTTGTATCAGAAATGTCCACATCAATAGATGTCTATTTATGTAGAGATTTCATTGGACATAGTGGCACATTTTACAAGTAGTAACCTTTATAACTCCTCCAGCTTTCTAGTTTGATGGCTTTTGGCTAAACATTTTAAAAATCATGCCAATGAAAATTTGATACCAGCGACCCTGCCACCTCCCCACGTTAAGGCAACAGCGCTACACACTGCGCCACGGAGGTCGTCGCAACTACTTACTAAGCCAGAGCCTGCCTTGAGGATCAAAAGTAAAAGCTGTTTAAGTTGACCAGTCACATTGGTGTAGTTAACAAAATCACGATGCTAGGCGTTAATTACTTGCTCACTTAAAATATTGTCTCAATAATAAATTTCATGCTAGGCTAGATGAAGCCCGCGATTTCAGCAGGGAAGCCTAGTTTTAGTTTTTAAACAATTCAGATATCTTCCAGGATGAAACCTACTAATTCATGGGATAATGATTCATGAAAGCGTAGCAGACAGACAAACATGCACACTTTCGCATTATTATAATTTACTAGCTGATACCCTCGACTTCATCTGCGTGGATTAAGGTTTTTTGTAGCCTATGTGTTCCGGACTATAATCTATCTCTGTGCCAAATTTCATCTAGATACGTTCAGCCGTTCTGGCGTGATTGAACATCCATCAATAATACATCCATCCAAACTTTCGCATTTATAATATTAGTATAGAAAAATATATGGATCCTTAAGTTCTACTAAAGAGAGAATAAGGACATATTATAGAACAGTATAGAATTTTGATTCGACAAGCATACAAAAACCATTTTGTAAACGATCCTCGATTGGTGAATTGCACTGCAAACGCCTTATTTCAGACACAAAGCGGTACTAAATGAACTCGACCCTTTTAGGAGCCTTCAATGGGTTAGGACTAAATGAGCACTATACTAGTGAATGGCTGAGGAGGGTATACGGCGCGTGGCGCGGTGCTTTGTTGGATAAAAGCAGTAGGTAGGTTGGATACATTTTGTAATGTAGCTTTTGTGAGCTACTATACTATACTATCCAGACTTACCTATTTATTCAATGATTTGAGACTGCAGAAAGAAACCTGTAGGTATTATGAAACGTATAATTTAAAAAATAAATACGGAGACCTCTCAGGCATACAGTACAAAATTCTTCACGAGATGTTCTCCTTCACCTTTAAAGAAAATGACATAAAATTGTATGACATAATATTATTGTAATGAGATATAACTAAAAGTTAGAGAAGCATGACAGGATCAGAACAGGAAAGGATCAAAAAATTTCGGCGACACTGCTGTCTTAAAATATTTGTTAATATACCCTCAATAAATAATAAATAAGCACAGAGAGTTTGTCCGGTTTATATATTTCTATCTGGAAGGCAACGCTTGCCCGAAATTGTCATAAAAGGGAGACGTGACCTAAATTTATCCTGCCCGCATTTTGAATTAGAATTTACAATGATTTGTATTCATTGTTATTGTACATTTTGAAGAGAGACATCTCTATTTGTATAAAATTAATATTAATCAAGCTATGTCCTTTACATACCTACATCATTCTAATGTTATATGATTGCACAATTAGTTCATAATAAAGAACTAACATTATACCTAATGGAGTATACCGTGTCAATTTAAAAAGACTAATAATCTCAGGTCAGTTTATCTACACAAAATTTGAAATAACTATAATAATAAGCTATAATAACCTAAATAAATGCACCAAAAAAAATCTGAACTTTTCACTGTACACTCTAGACGAACTTTTGAACCGCCGCGTGTGGCGAGTTGTAATGTTATTTTAGCGCAGCCACTTTTAATATTTATTATTTAAGAATACTAATATACCCTTAGGAGGCATTAGTATTCTTAAATTGACCCTGTATAATACTTGATAGCCCTTTCCACGAACGTGAGCCATCCGAGCACAATTGTTTATTGTTTTTATTGTTGCCCGGTCACGGCATGGCCCGTGCCAAGCCTAATCGCTGATTTATTGCATAGATAGCTAAATTTGACGTCAGATATTTTACTGTCCACCAATAGATGGCGCCACACATGTAGTAGCTCGCGTTTAAGGCATTTCTTTCATCAATTAAGCATAATTATTCAGCCCAGACGAGCTTTAATTAATTTTTAAAACCTCAAACCACGCAGACGAAGTCGCGGTCATTCGCTAGTTAATTATTAAAGTCAGAGCAATCATTAAAATACACAAGTCAATTAGCAGGGTTCCCACTAATTGCGGCAGTCCAGTGACGCTTTGTATTGTGAGGGCTAATGAAACATCTCAATTGTATGATGAACGCTACAATTACATTAAATTGCCAAAACATAATTCTCCCCTTCCAACCCTAAGCTTGTTAACCCAAAACTGATGAACCGAACTTCGAGCCAAATTGCAGTACGCTGAAAGATATTTAATTATCAAGCCATCCAGCCAATCGATAGCCATGATTAGAGCAATATAACCATGCATTCATTTGCCTGGCACTAATTCGCAATTCAGTATACCACAGATAATAATAATAATAATAAAAATCTTTATTTATTCAAAGAAAAAAAGGTACAATTTCCTTAAATTACCCTGGACCCCCAAACTAGGATATATACCCGTGACTTGGGGATCAGTCTCTTCCAAATAGCTATTCTAAAGTAACTAAAAGGATAAAAAACACATTACAATGAAACAAAAGAGCCTGTATGTACATAACTGCAGGATAACTATGCCGTATCTATCTTAACAATATTTACAGAGTTATAAATACTTACAATTTTATTCAATTTATTTAAGCTAGCGAGTTCTTAAAGTGCGTATGCGTGTGCGTGTGTGTGAGTGTGTATTTTTATTTGTGTGTGTGTGTGTGTGTGTGGATGTGTGTTGTGTGGGCGTGTTTGTGTGAATATATTTGTGCGAGTGAAAAGTGAATGAATGGATTATTTACTATTTATTTATTTTTATTTCTTAAAAGGTTTTCGGTTGCTTCATAATTGAGGTTACATAATGTGTTAGTAAGCTTATTTTTAAGACCATACTTATTACAGTTCGATATTTTTATTAATTTATTACAGTGCTTGTATAAAAATGGACCCAAATAGCTAAATTGGCGTTGTGCAAATGCGCTGTATGTTTGAGGAATATGTATTTCAGGTCGACGTCGGGGGATATTATCAGGTGGCGGAATTCGGTGAGTACGATGGTAGCGAGTGACACATCTTTCGATATACAGCTGCCGTACTGTTAGTAGATTGGAGACTTGGTATAGTTCCTCTGTGGGGAACCTACGTGGTTTACCAAGCATAACCTTTATCACAGCTCTTTGTGCTCTTTCTACCTCGATCATATGTGAGGTAGCTGCTCCTCCCCATGCAGTTATGCAATATAGGAGTAAGGATTGGCATAGCGCTTTATAGACTTGGGTTGTCAATCTTTTATCAGCTACATCGCGGAGATTCCGAAACACCGGGATCAGCCGTCTGACCCTATTAGCAAGTGCTGTAATATGGGCGTGCCAGTTCAAGTTTTCATCGATGACCACTCCCAAATATTTCATGGCTACCTCTTTATCGAGGGCTTCGCAGGGACAGTCGTTTGGTGGGATATCTGCTGAGTTACAAGGAAAAGTGTGAATTTTGAGTCTGAAATTAGAAGGCGGTTGGGATACTCGTGATATATTAAAGCAGATGTACTTGGTTTTTTGGGTATTTATCGTTAGTAAATTATTCTCAAGTGTTTTCGTAATCTTGCTTAATCCTTTCTCGGCTGTCCTGCGGGTTTCATCCCAGGTTTTACCATGAAATATTATGGCAGTGTCATCGGCAAAGGCAATAAGATGGGCGTTATTTAGTCCTAAATTACAAATTTCATTGGCATACACCAAGAAAAGTGTCGGGCCAAGCGTGCTCCCCTGAGGAATACCGTGTGTGATTGTTTGAGTACCACTGGAATGGTCCGCCACTTTAACTTTTTGGCTCCTATCTTTAAGGTAGTCAGTGAACCAAGCAAGCGGGGTTCCTCGTATACCAAGGCCTTCCATTTTTCGGAGTAGTAGAGGTATGGATACGGTATCAAACGCCTTCTTGAGGTCTAGAAAAACCGCTAAGCATTTGTTCCTCTGGTCCATATGTTTGGTGACTATTCCGGAAAAGGAGATTACAGCGTCTTCCGTGGACTTATTAGCCCTAAACCCGTATTGGTTGCTCGCAATCAGATTGTGGCGTTCAAGGTAGCCTATCAATCTGGAGTTGACCACCTTTTCTAGTACCTTACTTAGGGCTCTTAGTAACGAGATAGGCCTGTAATTCGAAACGGTCCGTTTGTCTCCACTTTTATAGATGGGTATGATAATCGCCTGCTTGAAAGCTGTTGGGAAAATACCGGTCATCAAACTTAGGTTACAAAAGTGTTCAATGGGGAAACATAGGATATCTCGGAATCGCCTTAACAGACCTGTGGCAACACCATCTTCACCAGGAGCACAACGGATCTTAAGATTGCCTAGAATACCTTTTATTTCAGCTGGGTCTGTGGGGTTCATCATCATTGAATTTCCGTTATGTGCGTGGGCTTTCTGTAGAGAAAGTACCTGTTCATCAGATTTATTGGTATTTCTTAATATATCTGCAGCAAGTGTACTTCCTACATTGGTGAAATAATTATTAACTATTTCTAGAGAAGCCTCTGGATTGGAAGCCAAACTTAATAATTCATTAGCCGAGGTTTTTTGTGGCGTTAGATGGCATATTTCTTTTAATATATCCCAGGTATCTTTTTTCTTGCCAGTTTGCTGTCGGAGTTTGTGCTGATAGTAATTAATTTTTAATTTTTTGGTTATTAATTTACATATATTTCTGTAATTGCAATACCTTAACCTGTGCTCTGCACTTTCAGGAAATTTTTTAACAAATGCGTGGAGGCGGTCCCGTTTTCTAATACATTTAATTATTCCAGGGGTAATCCAGGGTTTAAGTGGCCTTTTACGACGCGAGAGTGTGATCGTATCTGTATACATGAGAAAAATATTTTGAAGTAAGTTGGTAAGTACTTGGGCTGCCTCGTTAGTATCAGTAATGGATAGATATTCTGACCAATTGTATTTTTCTAGGTGGTTTTTTATCCCATCATAGTCAATTTTGGTTCTTGTAAATGCACCTTGATCAGGCTTTCGTGACGCTGGTGAACCCTGAACCGATAATAACAAGGGCAAATGGTCTGTCGTATCTGAATTTAAAACGTAGCATTGGGATTTTCCTACCAGCCTGATCATGAAGTGGTCTAGGCATGTTTTCCCGTGCGTTGGCCGATTGACTGCAGCGAGCAGACCATGTGATCCAATTACATCGAGATAATCGCACGTGATTTTGTTACTTAAGTTTAGGGTATCAATATTAATATCTCCTGTTAAAACAATATTACGAGACCGAGTAGTGGTCAGAACCGTATCCAAAGACTCGATAAAAGGCCGTATTTCCTTAAAACAGAAGGGTCGATATATACCTAGAATAGTCATGTTTCCTATCTTTGCGGCCAGACAATTTGCTTCCTTAATATTCACTTCATAGACATAAGCTTGTATATCAGATTTAATGTAAATCATGACACCATCGTTTTGGTTAAAGCTACGCTTTGTATGATATACATTATAACCATCAATAAGTGGGGGAATAGTAGATTCGTTGCACCAACATTCTGTAAAAACCATGACATCTGGATGTGCTTTTAAATGAGAAGTAAATATGAGGAAGTTATCGATATTTTTGTTAATGCTTCGTATGTTATGTGATAATATATTAAAGTTATTCGTTCCGTCCAGAGTTATCTCATTCGGGTCATCAATGACTGTACAAGGAACATTACACGTGTCCTCTATATCATCATGCACTGATTGACTGTTGAATGTTAATATTCGTTGAAAAAAAAAAGTTCTTGTATACTAAGTTGCCTAATAAGACCATAAAAGCAGAGACAATTGGCACGCGCTGTCTGGTGTGTAAGTAGGTACATGCTTAGCATTGATGATTTGTATGAAAGCTTAAATATAAAAATCACTTTTATCGTAGGTGTAGTGTTAACTAGTGTTAGGTTGTAAAAAATAAACTTTGATGGAATATTAGCATACGTGTATTGAAGCTTTTGTGGGTGCGAGACTCCATGTACATAAGAGGATGATATTGTATTAATGTAAGGTAATCTTGTATGTGTGGGGCAATGTATTGTGTGCTTAGTGTGAGGTGTATAATATATTTTATGAAACATTTTATATAATAGAAAAAAACAGCAGTAAGATGATAGGGATTGTAAGTGACTTAGTTTCAAAATTTTATTCAGTGTGATCTTGTGTGGAATTTGGTTATGTTTATTTTGAACTCTAATATTGCATAATTTTAATAGAATGCACAAAAAGTTGGTTATTGTGATCGCAGTATCTCGATATGAACCCAGTAAAAATACCGAAAGTGTTATTTTTTTACAGTTACGTTGTAGGAAATAATATATGACAACGTTAGATTGATTGAGAAAAGCCGAAATAGCAGTTTTGTCAACTAGTGTCAACACTACTACATGACGGGTATGGTTATCACGACCACTATACCTTATTTTTAAGTTCGTCAAGTTGTTTTTCATTGTGAACCACGACGAAACGGTCCCCTTCACGCTTCCGCAAGAAGATTTTACCACGCGAGCACCAGCAGAATCTATATTCGCTTGATCTTGCGAATTCTCTGCATTGAAAAAACAACTTGCTCGTCCTAGCTGTCAAATGCTCCGTTATGTAGACTGGAGCGAGCGGAGAGTCAAATCCGAGGTGTTGGGTATTCAATTTAGTACCATTGTTACTTTTGCTGAATTTTTTGACAGACTCCAACACTTCCTCTTTACGGAGAACTGTAGAGAATCTGACTAGTATGGTGGGAATTCCTTCCTTTTTCACAGGAATTCTATATACATCTTGTATCTCTGCAGCTTGGATATTTAGCTTGAGGGCGGACCCAATGTTGGATGTTACTTTTACAAGGTCGGCCTTAGTTTCGCCCTGCTTTTTTGGGATATTTTTAATTTCGATTGTTGACGCTCGTATGGTCTTCTCCAAGCTCTCAATTTTTTCTTCCAAGCTGCAGATATACAGCCTGCTGTCGTCTTTTTCCTTTATGACTTGCTCAAATTTCTCTTTCATTTCGTCATATTTTGACGACATGAATTCCATAGACTTCACCAACTCTGTATTTGTTTTGCTGATTTCTAGATTCTGCTTCTTTAATTGTTGAAGCTCTGCATGCAGCTTAGAGAATTTCCCGTCAAATATCTCGGCCAGTTCTTCTTTGAACGCAGTAAACATATCGTTCATACCTAGTCCACGTTCTATTCTACGTTTCTGTCTTCTACCTCCGTTCGTGCTCGTTTCGTTGGCGGATTCACTAGCTGCAGTCCCGTCTGACTCCGACGATCCGGTCTGTGTAATCTTGATGGTAGGTATCTCAGGCCGTTGCATTTTTTTTTTTTTTTTTTAATCCTTACTATATAGCGCGGTACCAGGGCGACAGAGAACTGTAAGAGTGTGCGACCAGTCTAATGAGCTACGTGTATGGCTTCTCTTCAGGGCGGCGCTTGCGCAGCTATACGTAACGCCTCCAGCAAAGATGGCTGCGAGGTAGGGCGGGGCTTGTGTATCCGTACCGCCCACGGCAAAGATGGCTGCGCTGATGGGCGACGTTTGTGTATCTCGAACGCCTCCAAGAAAGATGGTTGCTTCGCTTCGTCTAAGCTCCTCACCAGTTATGCACTCCTATTATTTTACTTGATTTTAGCGCGTTAATTTATTAGTTTTGACTTTATTTTTGGAACCGGTACAAGATTAGAGACACGTCTACTCGTAAACGAGGTCCGGGGGGAAGGCAGATAGAAGACAGAAGGAAGATATTACAAACTATGCAATTAAAAAAAAAACGTGATCTGTGACCATAGAGGTATAATATAGTAGTACCTACTGTAGTGTCTGTGATGCTATCCCAATCGACGGAATGGATTCAGATGAAACATCAAAATCCGATCCTGAAAATAGCCTTCATTCATGGGGATGGATTTAGAAAATACGAACAGGGTTGAAAAGGTAAGCAGAATAAATTATTTCTCTTGGAAAAATCGTAAAAAATATCTAGAATAATAATAATATCTGGGGCCATGGAGTCTTAGTGCCAAAAATTTTATACGAGATATTTCACCGCGGTTAATTGCCTCATCTGGTGACAGAAGGGCTGGCTCATTTTTTGCGCAAAGGATCAGCCTGGCTGTCCAGCGCGGAAATGCAGCCAGCATTCTTGCCTCCATTCCACGCGGGCATAATTTATCTATATAATTACTATTAATTAGGTTAGGCTAGCTATTGTATTATTTTCAATAAAAAAAGAATAATAATATAAGACCATTACGTACCGAAATACAGAACAGTACCAAAATAGAGAATACTTAAGTTCCGAATACGTTCCACATTTACGTACCTACTAAATGAGTGCTGGCGCTGGCGACACTTCGCCCCATTATCGACTCGAGCTTCTCTAATTTAGCCGAAGACCAATTAAACAAACTCGAGTGAATTCAGAATGTTTCCATCCCATATCTATCTACGTTATTGGTTAGTGCAAGTATGAGCAATTATGACACATTGGTATCGACGAGAAAGTGCAAAACTTTATATTATTTTGCTTCTTCTAAGTTATTAAAAGCTTCTTTCTTTAATTTAGATTTTTTAAATAAAAAATAATATAATATTCTATGTGGTATTGGATTCCTTGGTATAAATGATTATGTACAGTCTCACAAAGTTTTGTTAAAATTTTTAGAGAATGGCTAGTGTTTATATTAGATGATGCCCGCGACTTCGTCCGCATGGATTAAGTTTTTCAATTCCCGCGGGAACTCATTAGTTTTCCGGGATTACCCTATGTCCTTCTCCGGGATACAACCTATATACTTGCTTTGGCCTTGAATATGAATAACACTGTGTGTGCTTTGTGTTAGTGCAATGTGAATGCTTTGACTTAGGTTTGTAGTGAATTAAGGATGTGTTAATTGTTTTTATGGTATGTTGTATAGTTTATATAGAGGTATCCGTTGGCTGTGACGTCACCCGGGTCACAGCTGAAAGTCAGCGTCCAGCTTCATGCATGCATTTGTATGTATGATGCTGGGCACACGGCTGAGCTGTACACCCATTCCGGGTGGTGTCACAGACAAACATAAATTTGTGTGTACAGCTATGTATGACAGATGTTTGTCTGTAACACCATTTGTGAATAAATGTGTTTTCTTTCTTCTTTCTTTCTATACCTGAACCATATTTTATCAAAATCGGTTGAACAGATGGGCCGTGAAAGCGTAGCAGACCCACAGACCGACAGAGATACTTACATACTTTCGCATTTATAATATTATTATGAATGTAAGTATGTTTAATATTGAACAATAAATAAGTAGTAAAAAAAACTTATCTGACCCAGTGAGCGTCACTGGTATTTATGTAAAATTAAATAAAAACAAAAATTAAATAGTAAAAAATAATAAAAAATAGTTGCAATTTTGGCCACTGGGCCAGATATGTTTGTGGAACTATACGGGCCAGTGATTCAAGGTTGTAGCAAGCTACCCTGAGGTTTTATTAATTTGTTTTACGACAGGTAAATAAAGTGTTTGGGTGGAGCAAAATTTATTACTTAAAGAGATCGATAGCTAGGGTCGGAGTTGGCGATTAGTGGTGGAGAAATGACCGCGGCGTTGATGTGGACTTATTGCGACCCGATCGACTGACGATTATTCGGAAAGATTTTTAATTAAGTAGTAATCATTGTAACCTACCTATATACTGCGACGAGCGCTTATATACTGGAGAATTTAAAGAATTTTGAGAATAAGAAGCTTATATATTTACATTATTTTAATCTCCATAAAACAGCACATTCACTATTACAAAAAATTATGCGATCTGCATGATAGGCAAAACTAGAGGCCGAAATAAGCTCGTGACTCCATCGCTCCGCCTCCAGAAAGTCTGAATGTCGCTCGTGGGAATGAGCATTCTATTTTATAACAAAATTCCACAACCTTTTTAAAACTTGCCTTTACACAAGTTTAAAAAATCCATTAAAAGTATTCTTCTGAAAAAAGCTATTTATACTGTTGAAGATTACATAAATGACAAAAGAGCATGGACTTGATTGATTCGCTCCAGCAATGCTTAGGACAGCGGTTACTTATGTATCTACACATTAAATAAATTGTAAATTATTTGTTTCAAAAGAGCAACCGCCAAGTTTCTTTCTGATGGTGCTTCTCGGTAGGAATGGCATTCCGAACCAGTGGTAGATTCACTCGACGATTCAAAAGCACTAATTGTAAAAGTTAATTTGAATAAAAAACATTTGAATTGGAATTCATAAGTTTCATATTGAAATGGACAAAATAACGTCAATACCAGTCGTAAAAAGCAATTTTGTCTCAACGGGGTACTTACTAGTTACCCGACAAAATACATAGGTTACGATGATAACTAATAAATTAAAAATCTTTCCAAATAACTCAAAAAATTCAAAATTAAATTCAAAAATTCAAAATTCTTTATAGAAACATTTTTTTTTACATTGAGATTTTATTGTACATAACCGTCATTCGATCGGGTAAAAAAGCACTCTACTTAACGTGGGCTAGTTAAAACCTAAGATTCTACTAAACTCAGACACACGTACGGTCGACGCCAAAAGTCCATACATAGCTCTAAGGCTAAAACCGCGTGCAAGCATTTGCTGTGAATCACTCACGTACTCACTCACACAGATAAAGATAAACTATCAATAATATTATCAACCTTAAATCAACAACATAAGGTTCAAACGATTTCAGTTCAATACTACCTGCCTATTAGAATAAACTGTCAACAATATCAACCGTAAGACATTAGCATTAGGTTCACACGCACACATGTAACCTTGAAGTCAACTCGGTAGCTACTTTGAAATACACATAAGAATTCTTCTCTTGAGATAATTAGAACACATCTATCCAACTCTTAATATTACTCAGTCCCAAAGCTATCTATCTTCTTGATTGATGCGTAATTATCCGCTGTCAATGGACTTTTCTCGGAATCCATGAAAAATAAAAGTAATAAAGGTTCGGAAATTTTTAACGCCCCCTTGCGCAAGGCCGCCAAATGTATTAAAGTTTTTTTAACGTGTCATTTTCATGTTACACTTATTAACAAGTAATAAAATTAAAATTTTTTTCAGTTGATGTTGTTTCAGCTCCGTGAATGCACACCATTCTGTATCTGAGAAAATACGGTCCGGATTAGCCATACTAAATGTCCGGAATTACTTGGACCCGGAAATCGGATCAGAGGCCGACAGAGTAATGACATCCGATTTCTCTAATTTGACTCGGTCTGTATTGTTAGCATTATTACTATTTGTCATTATATCTCATGAAACAGGGAGTATAATATCAGTTAATTTGTTTCATGTCATTCGCTTTAAACGGGGGATACGGACGCCATATTGAAAATAGTGAGTATAAATGCGAGTATTTTGACGATGGTAAATCAGTCTCCTGCCGGCAGACTCGGCGATTATTGAATACTTTTGTGTTTAGATCGCATTTTGATTTAGAGCTTAACGATAGCAATCGTGGCCGGATCAAATGTATATTATCTTTAACTTTAGCCAACTTTTATTTAATTACATTAAATCTCTCGTGGAACCTCTACACGTTTAAGCATTTATTCGTGCAAGTTCCAAATGAGAGTACAAATATATTAAAAGTGTTTCATTAATACCTACTTCTGGATTGCCTCTAACAGTATGCTCTCGATTTTGGTTCAAATCGAACCGGAACAGTGCACAAGAGCTATTCAGGTTTACTCAATGCACTCTATATAAGTTTAAGGACACTAAGTGCATATGTTGTCTGTATATGAGGCGCTTGTATGACATAACTTGGATAGTTATAATTTAAATGCTCAAGAACAAAGGCACATTCACATGGAGAAACTTTGACAGTAATTAATACCTGGGTAGATGTTGGACGTAGACGGGAACTAATGTTATCAATTAAACAGCCCGAATGCTGAATAGGTGACTTGGATATGAATGAATATTATTAATAATATTACTATCTTGAATTATAGATACACACATCTATATGACGACCTCCCTGGCGAAGTGTTGAGTGCTGTTGTCTTAACGTGCCCGAGGTCCCGGGTTAGACTCCCGGCAGGGTAAAATTGGGAATTTATAATTTCTGAATTTTCCCAGGTCTGACCTGGTGGGAGGCTTCGGCCGTAGCTACTACCCTACCGGCAAAGATGTGAAGCCAAGCGATTTAGCGTTCCAGTACGATGCCGTGTAGAAACCGATTATTAAGGGCCTATGGGTGGGTTTTAATGGGTATGGGTTTAATATAACTGCCATGCCTCTAACAGGTTAGCCCCTACCATCTTAATCTGCATCATCATTTACTATCAGGTGAGATCGCAGTCGAGGACTAACCTATAGTGAATTTAAAAAAATATCTATAAATATAATAAATATCCAACTAAATTTATTTTAGGTTGCTTGGGTTTCAACTCCTTGGAGGTCAGACGGACCTGCGACCAACTAAAAATTATGTGCCGAATTTTACGAGGAGATGTAGATGCTCCAGATCTTCATGCCCAACTGTGTCGCATCCGGGCCCCTAAAATTAGTAATCTTCGCCCACGGAGGAATAAGTTGTTTGTGGTCCCATATTGTCGCATTGTTGCCCGAACTATGGCACCCATACCGCGTTCATTGGCGTCGTTCAACACGCTCTTGGACAATAATGCTCAATGGGATCCATTCAATGAAACGTGGACAACCATGGTTTTTGAATTATTAAGGTATATATTGAGAGCATAGAATAACTTTGTTTATAATATCATTATTATTGATGTTCTTTTTCTTCTTCTCTTTTAATTTATTTATATTGTTGTTATTTGTTACCTTGTTATTTGTTAATAATCATCTGGTTAGTGTAAGTGGCATTGCCGTTCTGATTAGATGTAAATAAATAAAAATAAATAAATAAATAAATAAATCTATTACCTCGTTTGACATGAAAAATTACAATCATAAATAGGATACTAAAGTGAACCATTAAGCTATTACCATATAATGTATACTAATATTTTAAATGCGAAAGTTTGGATAGATGGACGGGTGAGTGGATGTATGGTTTTATTCCGGTAAATTAAAACTTTTTAATTTTCATTTTCATAGCAATTTAAAAACCTTTTGATAGATCAGAATTATTTATTGTTACTTACTAAAGAAGCTCTTCTTTAAATTTCTCTCTTTCATTCATTACTGTTAGTTAGCTTCCACCTAGACTAGGCTTTATTTGTATTTACTTGTTTTGTTCTCAAACAACTTCTTTAATTAATTTGACAACCTCCGTGGCGCAGTGTGTAGCAATGTTGCCTTAACGTGCGGAGGTCCCGGGTTCGATCCCCGGCAGGGTCAATTTGGGAATTTATAATTTCTGCATTTTCCCTGGTCTGGCCTGGTGGGAGGCTTCGGCCGTGGTTAGTTACCACCCTACCGGCAAAGACGTGCCGCCAAGCGATTTAGCGTTCCGGCACGATATCGTGTAGAAACCGAAGGGGTATGGGTTTAATATAACTGCCATGCCCCTAAAAGGTTAGCCCGCTACCATCTTAGACCGCATCATCACTTACCATCAGGTGAGATCGCAGTCAAGGGCTAGATTGTAGTGGATAAAAAAAGAATTTAAAAAAAAATTAAGATCGTTTTATTGCGATAGATAAAATAATATGAGCTAACTTTATTTCAATCGAAGCAGAATTTCAACTTTCGATTATCGAATTAAATTATTGTTAGTAAATTTTGCCAGTTAAGAAACAGCATTTATTAGACTCTAAGTTAAATATTAAAATACAATAATTTTAATATTATCATGCATCAAAATTCTTTATCAGACTTCTGAAACTTAAAGGGATTAGTCGAGCTCGAAATTGTTGAAGTTGAAATCAAAATTACTAATTCAGAGAATTTTAAATAAGAATATTATAATCTTGAGATAAAAGTTTGTAAAATACTCGCAAGAATACCCACTAGTGTTCAGCTAATCACAATCATTGAGATTGTGGCAATGATTGATGCAGCTGATACGGAATAGGGCTACCGACCTCAACTGCGGCCCAAGGACAGTCAGTGCGTCAGAGCGGCACATATTTTTCGTGTTTTTTGTATTTTTTTCTGAAACAAGCAGTAAGTGTTTTTTAATAAACTGTAACCCGACTATGGTAAAAATTGCAGAGTCCCCACTGTTTTGACATTTAACATCCGTCATATCGATTTTGTTCCTGTAAAATGTAGCCTGTGTTACCTGGACCATATTAACGAATCGATTGACACCTCATTCATAAAAATCGGTTTAGTAGTTTAGGCGCTACGGTGGAACATACATAAATACCAACACACATACATACATAGAGTCCACCAGGCCAGACCAGAGAACATTCAGAAATTATAAATTCCCAAATTGATCCTGGCAGAGATCGAACCCGGGACGTTCCACTTATAAGATCACAACGTGCACGAATCGTAAGAAATGCCGTTTGTGGCATAGGCATACTAAAATGCTCCTTTATTTGAAACTATAGATTCCCTCTGAAATTGGGGATTATTGATCGACACATTAATAGCTGTCCGGACTACGACACTTACTCAGGTATCCATTAGGGTCAATGCTATTTGGGCTAGTAGGTATGTAGAATTATGATCCCTTTTATTTGTCACTCGAACGTTAACTGTATATGGTCAGGGACTAGTCTTGCGAATAGTGAAAAATCACGCGCAGACTGGTCGCGCGCCAATCGCGTGTGGCGTTGTGTAATGCTGTCTTAAGAGCATCCAGTTTTTTTATAATATAACATGTCATTTCTTAGAATTTTTAAAAGTCGTAGAACAAAAGTTATTCAGTACTAGCTGATTCCCGCGAGATGGTTCGCGTGAATTGAGTTTTTTTTTGGTTTCCGCGGGAACTCTTAAATTTTCCAGGATAAAAAGTCGTCTATTCCAGACTATATTTTATCTATGTGCCAGATTTCATCCAGATCCGTTCAGTCGTTCAGGCGTTTTGAGTAACAAACATCCATCCATTCATACATCCATCCATCCAATCCATCCATCCATCCATCCAAACCTTAACATACCTTAGTATTAGTATAGATTACGTGCTGAAGCCCTAAGAGATTATTAATATTTAAATTAATTTAGGTGAATATCCATTTTTGTGGCCTGTGATTAAATTTTCTGCTATTAGCCTCTTAACAGAACTATGGGCTATAATTACTCTTCCAACAATATTAATATTATATTATTATGTGAAAGTTTGATTGGATTGTTTGTTGGATGTCTGTCACTCCGTCGCGCGATAAACGCGCCATAAACGCGCGTCGACTGAAGCGAATTTTGATTGGCCATATCTTTTAACCTAAATCATACTAATATTATAAATGCGAAAGTGTGTTTATCATACTGTGGCACGGGCTGAGGAGGCGGGCCCATTGACCACACAATTTTAAATTAAGTAATATATAATATAGTACCAATTGAGTTCATTTGTTAAAGTTTTGTCAGTTATTGTGTGGGTCAATAAAGATTCATTTATTTATTTATGTTAGTTTGTTGTTTTGTTGGTTTGTTGGTTTGTCCTTCAATCACGCCGCAACGGAGCAACGGATCGACGTGATTTTTGGCATAGATATTAATAGTTGAGGACGAGAGTGACATAGGCTACTTTTTATCCCGGAAAATTAAGGAGTTAGCGCGGGAATCAAAAAAATTTAAACCACGCGGACGAAGTCGCGGGCATCAGACAGTTAGTACATAAACTACAATTTATCCCGGAAAATTAAAGAGTTACCGCGAAAATGAAAACCCTAATCCACATCTAGTAGGCTATAAAAGCCACCTTGTTAAATTCAAGGAAACTTTAAGTCGAAGATAAAACGTATTGTTCACTGTTATACTCGTTCGTGGAAATACTTGAAGCCTCTCTTCGATATAGCGAGTAAGAGAAACTAGGTTAAGTCGGGATACGCAATCCTATATTAGAAAGCTAAAAGTTATATTCACATTGTGTAGCTACACCATACATAATATTTATTCTTTATAGAATACGTGTAGGATACCGTATAAATTTATGTTAACTTGTTAAAACTAGCTAGATACTACCTACTGCTATACTACCACTATCTACAGCCTAAGTATATATATGTCACCGTAAGATTGTAAAATCCGTTAGATTATAATCTAACGGTTTCTATCCCGCTAGATTATAAACTGTCGAAAGATTGTGAACCGTTCAATGTTCTGAGTAATAATTTATGAAATATTTATTGTTTTTACGTTTTCTTCTCTCTTTCTTGTACAGTTCGCGCGCGAGTTGAATGCAGAGTAAATGTAAGTGTCACCATATATTTACTCTGCATTAAACTCGCACGCGAAGTATAGGTTCCTTACTTATAGGTATAGATTAGGTAGGTGATAGAACTAGGGCACTTAGGTTCTATCAGGTTAATATACCTAATATATATTACAATTTACCGAAAAATAACGCGTTAAATTGTAAGCAGTATGTTACGGTCCACAATCTGTCGACAGTTTATAATCTATCGAGATAAAAAACGTTACATTATAATCTAACGGCTTTTACAATCTTACGGTGACATATATTTTGCTTTTACCTAAAGCGCCCACACAAGTATTGGCTTACTACATGGCTTACCTATAGTGTGCCCGTCATGGAAAGTAACGTATGTCATTCTTTAATTTTATCCATGTAATAATCTGTTGCGGCGTGATTGAAGGACATACTAACACACATTAGTATTTATAATATACCTTCGTAGAAATGCCTCCTTCTATCTGGCATTTCTCCATAATAATTACTAGAATCTCTAAAAGCTCTTCTCAGTAGAACCATCTTTCCGAACCGGTGGTAGAGTCTGGTGGTAGGTGGTAGAACGTTTCATAAGTGACACAAGTTGTCCTATGTGAAATAAATAAATCATTTATAATTTATCAAAAGTGTGCGAAGTCTGCCAATCTGCGTTTAGCCAGTGTGGTAGACTAAGGCCAAAACCATTGTCATTCTGAGAGGAGACTCGTGTTCAGGTAGAGCTGCTGGCAACGAGTTGAAGTAAGTGAGTGAATGACATCTAAATAGAAGCTCAATGGATGTCAGTATGTTGTTTCGTTTTTTAAGGAGAAATATTTAATTTTTAATGCTTTTCCGAAAATGCAAGCGGCATTTGCACGTATCTGTTAAACACCGTGTGCTGAAACAGCATTAAATTTCAAGGAACCTCCTTTGCAGCTGTTAGGTATAATTAATTGGCTGTTGGCTAGGACCGTTTACCTGAACTAACTGAGCATTCGGTTACATATTGTCTGATCGATATCGTTTAAATAGTACTAAGCTAAACGATTTTGGTGAGATTTTTGAAAATAGTTCAGTTAATCTTTAGAATTTTCTTATGTTTATATTTTTCTTTGCCTCAAATTATTCTACTCTTGCACTGTTTTACCAAAAATTGACAAAGTTTGTGTTTAGAGCAATAAAAAAAATTATGCAGTCAAATAAGAGCGAAAAGGAAAACACACTATGCACTGAACAGGACAGAATGTCCGCGATGGAGGAGTAGGTACTCTTTGTCAGCCAGGTTTTTCTTGTGCGTAGTTTTTTAGTACTTACTTAAAAAACTTAATTTCTCTGTTTATCGGGGATAGGGCACTAAATACTTTGATGAAACCTGATATAGTTAGTCTAAAATCAATATAATATGAGTGTCTAAACTCAGCATTCCCAGTGTTTCACAAATGGTAGATATTATATTAATTAACACCATTAACATAGTTCTAAGTTTTTTCTTTTACTAACATAACTAAGATTAGGTAATGTTTAGTTGATTAAGTAGTATAGATAATGGATGTCATGTCTGTGAATAAAGATATTATTATATTATTATTAAACTATTTTAAAGAATTTCAAGCAAATTCTCCATCTATTTTTTGAAGACAAATACGGCTATAAAATTAAATAGGAAATAAATAATAATAGGAAATATCATTAAATAGGAATATTTAAGACGGAACGATGAAGTGAAAACGCAGTTCTAATGTACCAACGGCATAAAGTAAATTTTGGCTGCAACCGTATCTTGAATATTATTTTTAAAATTTTAACAGGTTTAATTATTTTAATGATACCTACAACATTTCTCTGTGCACTTGTTTTCCATAGTAAGTATACGAGCCTAACTAATATAATTATTATGAAAAGCCGAGTTAAATATTTTAATGCACCTTTATTAGAGCAACGAAATAATATTAAATTAATATTTTAAATTCATGCTTATGAGTTGAGTTATGAGTTTTAGTCTAACTAATTCATCTAGCTCTATTGATAGCGGGCGACTTTCCAAGCATAATTAATACAAGACATGCTTTCTTGTAGTTTTTTTATCGACTAAAGAATTTTTATAATGTATTGGTACAATTTAAGCTAAAAAAAAAGTCACAAGAGAGCTGTTCTGATTATGCTCAAGCTGCAGCTATTTAATTTTTAAATAAGCACTTTGACTCTCTTATCGGACCCACACACTCCAACAGATTTCATCTAAAGAGATTTTCCTTGAAAATTTGCTGCCATTAAGGAGCATTATGTAAAACGCAGACTGCATCCTAAATGATATCGAAGACTGGATCTTCCCACTGGGCAATTTGTCTAGACGTACAAAATCTTTCTAAGTTGAAACCAACAGCGGCTACAAACTATCGAGCATCTCAACTCGGACGATCAAGAATCGCCACCAACGACACTGTACCAACTGGACATCACTACTTGCTTTGCAAGTATAACCTTTAAAGCTATGCCATAAAGTTCATTTAACAACCTGAATAGCTTTTGAAACTAATAGAAGTGTGCAAAATGGGAAAGTCGAACGATCTAAAATGAACTCTTTTGCAAGTGGATAGAGTTTGTTAGCTAAAATGTTCACAAGTAGATTATAAACTCGAAATTGAGGTTAGGCTAACTACGAGTGAGATGCAATTCATGCTACGCCAGACAACGTCCAAGGACTGAAACAGTAACCGAAATAAAGGGTTTAAACACTGTTTTTTGAAACTGTTTTAAAACAGAAACCCTTATAACGGAAACAGAAACGAAACTGTAACAGAATCAATCTGTAACCTTTTATTTCTGTTAATAAGTGTTTTAATCTGTAACCGATATAAAGTACATGCAATTACCTACTACCGCTTGAATATCGCGCGTGGCAACGCCGCATGCGCGGTCTCTCTCTTTGTGCAACTTCTTACTTCATTGGACTTTATACACACTGACACCACATCGGCCATGGTTTTCTTAAATCAATTGCAACCATAACTGCTTTCAATTAGGTTCAAATTTGAATACGCGTCAACAGTGTGATATTACGTATAGCAACGTACACGAGACTTTAGTGTTTTATTTATATTACCAATTTCGACCCTCGTTGCCTACAACTTAGGTCCAAATTAGAAATAACTAAGTTAAGATCTTTCCTATTTTTCAATATTAGATTTAGTTGCATATGAAACAAGGTTAAAAACATTGATTTAGAATTTTGTTATTATACCTACTTAGGTTTTTGTCAATTCTTTGAATTTTTCAGTTTGAATTTCTTTGAATTCTTTGACGGTGTCTGTACATCATACCTACAATAATAATATTATTATTATAAACTAGCGACTCGCCCCGGCTTCGCACGGGTGCAATGCTGATATTAAATAACCCCCGACCGCCGCCGCAACCGCTATGCATTTTAAATCTGTAATATCTTCGAAAATATTAATTTAAATTACATGCTGTAAAGGGCCATATGGATCTATACTAAATGCACAATGTATTTAATGTATTTAATTGGATAAGGATTAATGCTGTATTGCTTAAAATCGCTTCGTAAATAAGCCATTATTTCTAGTAAAAAGTAAAGAATAAAAAATGGTTATTGTGGGTTATCCCTAAGAGATAGACATATACTATCGCGGACTTTTTTGTAGATCTTTTTAATGTGTACAATACTGTAGTACATTATTTTGATCTATCTCATAGGGCAGCCAGCGTTTGCAATGTAACGCAAAAAATGTGTTTATTTACGACATCACATTAGAAACCTCTAAAATTATCAGTGTTTCTCTACTATATTATGCATGTATTATACACATAAAACTTCCTCTTGAATCACTCTATCTATTAAAAAAAACGCATGCAAATCCATTGCGTAGTTTTAAAGATCTAAGCATAGGTAGGTACTTATGGACAGACAGCGGGAAGCGACTTTGTTTTATACATAAAAAATATTTGGTAGGTATAAAATATGTTAGTGATACAAAAGTGTGTTTGTTTATTTGTAGGCTTGTCCTTCAATCACGATGAAATAGAGCAATGGATCGACGAAGCATGTTAAACCAAATTAAACCTTAACACTGAAGCATTAAAGTTTAATTTCGAATGTAGTATATTAAGATCTAATAATTATTGTCTTCGTAACAACGCGAGCATGTCGGCGATATGCATGTCGTTGACGCCTCGAATCCACATTTTACTCCCTACCAAAAAGTGCTCAAAGCGGCTAAAGGAGTTTGACTTCAAAAATCATAATAAAAAATGTATACCTGAATAATTATTTTCTTTTTACCTCGACTAGAACATGAAATTAATATTTATGTATTATGGAACTGCTCTTAGCTGGTGTTATAGTTATTAGGTGGTATTAGGTGGTAGGTTTTATAGTTCATTTCGATAAGACTAATAGTTTCGGAGATATATTATGTTATCTGTGTTGCATGAAAAGATTTCTTATGATTTCCATAATAACTGATAGAGCTACGAAAATGTTGACCGTAGCAAAATGAAAGGTTATAATCATGCTAATTACAATTCATTTGAATTCATTCAGTAGATAGCTTCGGCGTGTTGCGCGGCCAAAATACAGACAGACAAAAATTCAGAATATATTCAATATACCTACTTACTTACAGAATTTGGCCTGATACAGTTGCATTATAAGTTAGTACCTACTTAAAGATTTGTAATTTTAAAATAATGTAGTTTCAAGCGTTCTTGTTAAATTATGATGAACTTTTTACACTGGTTTTAAGTAATTAAATAACTACGAGTAATAAATTCATTCTTTTGACTCAAACTATCGATATAAAAATAATGTCGGCCACGACAGCCTATCTGCGCAGGATATATTATAGGTTAGTGCACAAAAGTGTGTGCGCATACACAGGTGCGCTCTCTGTTCCTTTACTCACATAGACGGAAAATCCGACACGAGCGGAGAGAGATCAGGCGCAGGACTGACGGCTTTACGTGATATCCGAGGCTTGGGGGTGAAACACTGCCAACTTCCCTAAACTTCCTAACTCGAGCTACTAGCTAGTACTAAGAATTTCTTGATAGAAAAATCCAATCTATACTATAATATTATACATGCGTAAGTTTGGATGGATGGATGGATGGACGAACGGATCTGGATGAAACTTGGCACAGAGATAGATTATAGTCTGGAATAACACATAGGCTAGGTACTTTTACTTCCAGAAAATTATACAGTTCCCGCGGGAACCAATAAACCTCAATCCACGCGGACGAAGTAGCTAGTATTTAATAATTATGGCCTAACCCGGGATTCGAACCCGGGATCTCGTCAGCCGCAGTCGAATATGCTAACCACTAGACCAACGAGGCAGTGTTACTATCTAATAGCCAATAATATTATGTACACAGTAAGTTTGGCAACGTCGCTATTTCGGTTACAGATTAAAACACTTTAAAACACTTTATTTCTGTTACAGATTCATTTCGGTTACAGAAATATAAGTGTTCCGGGTTAACCGAATTAAAAACACTTTCAAAAGGGTTACAGATTCGTTTCTGTTACACTTTCAATCTGTACCACTTATATTTCTGTAACCTTTATGAAACTGTTTTTCAGTCCCTGAGTCAACGTCATCCCCGTGCGGTCTACGCAAAAAACATCGCTGGAATTCCTTTGCCATGTAGTTTCTGGTACTACTTTGACATTAATTTGATCGTTGAGACCAATTTTGATTGGCACATGTCTTTTAGAGTGTGCTGGCATTTATAACTCATTTATAACTCATATATAATAATATTAATAAAATTAATAAAGGCACTCTCTCGCGGAAAAATCTGGTAACACGGAATAGTCGCATGTAACAGCTTGGTATAGCTGACGCCAATCATTTTCTCGCGCCTGAAGTCGGCCGCAGGCCGCATCATATTATTTTCGTTGACTTCGACAGTTTGTGTGAGAGCTGCGCAAACAAGCACGCGTACCTCAGCTCAGAGACGACTATTTGATTGGCGGTAACATAGAAATTTTTTTATCTATTCCGTGGGCGGTAACTCTAAGGTAAGCTATAAATCCATACCAATATTATAAATGCGAAAGTGTGTCTGTCTGTCTGCTACGCTATCAGTTATCACGGCCCACCTGTTCTACTGATTTTGATGAAATTTTGTACAGGGATAGGTTGTATCCCGGGGAAGGATATAGGCTTTTTATCCCTGAAAACTAAAGAGGTCCCGCGGGAATTAAAAAACTTTCATCCACGCGGAAGAAGTCTTTTTTTTTTAAATCCACTACAAGCTAGCACTTGACTGCGATCTCACCCCGAAGCCTCCCAGAAGTCGCGGGCATGATCTAGTATTATAATATATATTTTAATATAATCTTGATCATCATCAACCCACCTCTCGGAATTAGAATTGTTTAGGCCGTAGTCCACCGCGCTAGACACATGTGGCAGACTTCACACACTTATGACAATAATACGGAAAACATGCAGGTTTCTTCACGATTTCTTCTTTCACCTTGAAGCGAGAGATATTTCATTCCTTATTATGTACAAAATTTCGTCTGTAATGCGTGTCTCAGATTCAAACGCTGAACCCCGCGTGGTTAATAGTGTATTGTGTGCCTAGGGATGAAATCGTGCTTCATCCCGCGGCACACACTATATTTTTCATATAACCTGCATTGAAAGTGCGAGTTTTATTAATATTGTATTTCTTATTTATTCTATTTAGTTGCTAGGTTGTTGTTTACAATTAATATGATATTTGTCAGTTTAGTTGATGGTTAAAATGACAATTATTATAAAGGTTTGAAATAAACAAAAAATACAAGATTGTAAGGAGGGCTGCTACGTCATTCAGCGGGTAGAAAATCGTCGTTTTCTGCCCTAGGGGAATGATGTGTTCGTCTGAAATTGATTCGTTTCGGGTGGCTCAACAGGCATTGAAACTCGCATTTTCAATGCAGGTTATATGAAAAAAAAAATGTACGCCATTGTTTCCAACAGTACCTACTAAAATTCTACATCAATGTTACCAACACATAAAACAACAACAACATTGCTGATAGTCCAGCAGCAATCCGAAATAACGTTACAATTTACTTTAATAATATATGACGCAATTAAGAAGGAATTATTGTGGACGAAACTACTTATCTCCGTAGTAATGTTCTTTGTTAAACGAAATGTGTAATTGCATTTTATATCAACTTCGAGAAACATCTCTGGTACTTAGTAATAAAAAGCTTTTATATGGAACAAGCTTTTTTAAGCGTAATTCTATTTGACAATTGTTGATATTACCTAGACGTTCATGAATATAAGAGGTACTATTAGTTAAGTCCCGCTAAGTCTATAATTAAAATAATTTTGAAAAGTTTTGGTATTCTGTAAAACAAACATTAGAAATAATACGCTAATTTACTCAATTACTCTACCATAGCACAGTAACCAATCTTTATTTACTTTACCTTTTATCTTTATTTATCTTTGTACTGAATACAGTCTTTATCGGTTGATGGCTTAGATGAAACAAACACGTTGATGGGCACTAAATTCGTAGCAGATAGAAACGACAGCTGGACGCACAGACACTCTTTCTTTTTAATTTCTAATACTAATTTGGATTACTCCTATATTAAAATACAAACAGCGCACGACCATTAGCTGGAATTACAAAAAAAGCTGCAAATATACTCAACGTGTAAAAAGAATTGTCCAATAGGACGCTTCTTTTTACACTTTGAGTACACTTTTTACACTTTTGGCAGTAGCCAAGATTTTTGAATTGGTTTAACAAAAAGAATGATTCTGATGTTTAATATTTATATAGCAAAAAGGAATTTCTTTTTACAGTAAATATTCTGTGAGGAATTGAAGCTATTCCAGACAGCAGTATGAGTCATTTATCACGTGCAACTCGGCATTGAAGGATGCTGTAATATCCGCTAAGAAATGGTATCGTAGAGCAATGCGAGCTGTGTTGATAAAGTGTGTATTGTGATGGATTACAATCGAGTACTTTCACAGTTTTGAAATCTAGACTATTCTCTTCATGGTCCTCTTTTTACTCGAAGCCCTTGACTGCGATCTCACCTTTTTTTTTATCCACTACAAGCTAGCCCTTGACTGCAATCTCACCTGATGGTAAGTGATGATGCAGTCTAAGATGGTAGCGGACTAACCTGTTAGGGGCATGGCAGTTATATTAAATCATACCCCTTCGGTTTCTACACGGCATCGTACCGGAACGCTAAATCGCTTGGCGGCACGTCTTTTGCCGGTAGGGTGGTAACTAGCCACGGCCAAAGCCTCCCACCAGGCCAGACCAGGGAAAATTCAGAAATTATAAATTCCCAAATTGACCCTGCCGGGGATCGAACCCGGGACCTCCGCACGTTAAGGCAACAGCGCTACACACTGCGCCACGGAGGTCGTCAAATGATAAGGGAGATACATACTAAGTTGGAAGCGGGCTAACATGGTATATATTATACCTTTAAATCAAGAGTGAATAGGCATCTTCTAGGTAAGCGCGTCTCATCTTAGGCCACACCATCACTTCCCAAGCCAAGGTATGGCAGTTAGACCTATATTACACAATCGCCCCTCGATATACAAGGTCAAGGAACTCCTCCACCTCCTGGGGCTTCTAACTTGCAAGCTCAATGAGACTTGGATATAAGCTTAGAGCTCAATTTCTTGTATGCATTCTCAGCCAGCGCAGGAAAAAAGCTAGAAATACAATGTAATCATTACATAAATTGTTAGATATAATGCCAATATTTAGAAAACATTCATTTTCCGCTGGCCGTTGTCAACGAGCCTACATCAATCAACGTCCGAGGTGCGGGCTGCGATACCCACGTCTCACCTGGCCTAATAAATGATACGGAATCCAAAGCCCAAAATTATTTAAGTGACACACAACCCGCATGTAGCGTCCTGTGTTGCAAGTTGCAACCATTACTAAAATTGTACATCAATTTGTTGCAACCTTGAAAATAGTAGGTACATGGCATTTTGCAGAAAGATCACCATGCAAATTATCTCATATTTTTAGTTTGCCATTTAAATCCTGACTTCTATTTACTTTCAAGAATACCATGTTGTGAGCCATAATAACGAGTGATAAACTAGTTTTACGATGCACTCTCAAAATTTGAGAAACAAAGTTTTCCATTTCCCTTACTAATTGAAACACGTTTATTTTAATACAAGCTATAAATAATGGTATTATTGATCTGTTAAGACCAACAGATAATTTATGTTATTACTTATCTGTTGGTCTTTGTTGTAACAAGCATTACTTAATTAAATCACTGCGGTCTGATCTGCTATCTGATGATCACTGTTAAATTACCACACGCGTGCGTAAAATGTATAAAACGTTACATTTGTGTGAGTACACAGATAGGGTAAAGCCACAATTCATTCGATACCGTTAATAAGGTCTAGCCCCACTACAGATACAAGGCGCGGTGCGGCACGTAGCTGTAAATATTCTTTGTATGAGTTTGTATGGGGCTGGGCCCACTTAAGCGACGCGGCAAGTAGGTGCAATACAAATTGCATCCCCCCATACAAAATGATACATATAAATAATATTTGCCGCTACGTGCCCCGCCGCTCCGTGCATTTCAAGTGGGGCTAGACATTGACAACCCTGGTGAAAACTTCTTTAGGCGCGTTGAGCACTTTTTAGTAGGGGGTAAAGATGTGAAATACGTGAGACAGACCGCGAGACTGACACCGTTCTTCTTCAGACAAAAGGTCTTAAAGGCATTAAAGTTTAATTAAGAATTTACTATTTATACTTAATAAATAGTAAATTCTTAATTAAACTTTAATGCCTTAGGTTTAAGATTTATATTAATAAGTGCTGTGGAAAGGAGACCGACACCTCGCGTTGTTACGAAGACAAAGGGTCTTAAATAAAAATATAGTACATTCGTAATTAAACTTTAATAGCTTAGTTTTAAGGTTTATATTTGAAATATATTTTTTTTAATGAGAAATAAAATAAAATATTCGTTTTCACTTCTATCGGCAGTCCCTATGACTGCCAATTTTTTATGATTTTAACACACGCACAAAATATGCTTACGCATCGCGGACTTCAAAATTGACAACGATGACGAACGATGAAAATTGACGATGAAGGCACTTAGAAGAGTAAAATCCAAAATAATGTACCTATTGTAAAAAAGAGTACTTGAAACACTAGTCTTCCATTTTATTCCTTCATGCGCTATTGCGTTTACGACTTAACTAGTAGAGGGTAGAGTAGAGCTGAAAATTGCTGGACCATAATACGGCGATTCATTTGTCTCCCGTCGTCTCTTATTTTTCACTGTCAGCTAAAATGTTTGTGTTTGCTGACCCCTCGTAGAGTGCCTACTTAATGCGTTCCTATAACGTAGACCTAAGTGTGTAATGAATAGGGTTATCGGTTTTGGTCTGCCAGAGCCCAGAATGGCTGTATCAAGACCCTAACTTTTTTAAGAATCCTGAACTTTTTTAAAAGAGAGAATATGATATTACGTGACTTTGCGTGGCTAAAAATCTATTTTTAAGTGTGTGGGTATATATCGTGCTTTCAGGAAAACCTTGTGAAATAATTATCTAATTGAAATTTGTTTTTATTCGGTGTGAAAGTTCGTTTATTTTATGACGAAATATGCCTATTATTTAATTTATACGTATCCTTGAAAGTGTTATAAGAACCGTCAGTTTTGTTTTCATCTCATCATTTTCTCGCATTTTTTTCACAATGTCGGCCATGATGGAATTGTATTTTTTTAAAAATAATAATCTGAGGATACGGATACCTAATAATATGGCATAAATGTTTCATCTGAATATGAGCATACATACCCAAAAGAATGGGGTTAAAAAGTAGATGTCCTTCCCCGGGATACAAACTAGGGATAGATTGCCAAATTTCATCAAAATCGGTTGAACAGATGGGCCGTGAAAGTGTAGCAGACAGACGGAAACACTTTCGCCTTTATAATATTAGTATGGATATGGATCGAATTAAGTGCGAGATTATATTTTCTTGTAAGAATCAATTACGATATTAAAAAACTTTTCATTTCGCACTTGTTCGTTTCTCCCGCTTCACATACCTACATAAAAGGTAGAGACAATTCGTTTGTAAAACTTTGAAATTATTTTATGAATCTAGAATATTTTAGCCTTTGTTTTAAGACTACGTTAAAAGTTTTAATACTTCATAATTAGTTCAGATTATTTCCAATCTGATAAAATCTTCTGCCTTTTCGTGCTCTTCAATTATTTATATCCATAAATATATAGTCATAGTCATAGTCATAGTCATTTATTTATTAAATATCGGTACACTGTAGGTACACTTATTTTCGTCTAAAAATTACTTAAAAAGCATGATGGTGATATAATGGGTAACGTTATCTTAAAACTAAAGCTACGAGGGTTCCAAACGCGCCCTGGTCTGAGAAGAGCCCACAACAAACTCAGCCGGGTTTTTTTTTTTTTATATCAGTATAGAATGTGAATACTATAATTACGTCATGAAATTATTTCAATGTCTCTCACATCTAGCATGTTGATTGGTAAATTATGTTTTCCAGCATTATATGTCTGTCAGATGACAGACATAATGCTAAATGCATAAAAAAATTACAGATGTATATTTTTTGCATTGTCCGTGCGTCATCGTCGTCAAAAGATAGGTATCTATGGTGCGGTGCTGTGAACATAGATCTCTTGTACAAACTTCCACACATCGTGGTTTTGCGCCGCCATGAATAAAGCGACTCACTGCGACTCGCTCATTGTCGTCTGTCCACCTAGTGGGGGTCTACGCTACGCTACGCCAATGCTACGCTTTCCTGTGCGAGGTCCCCATTCCAGTTCCTTGGTCTCCAATATCCAACAACATACATCCAACATCTATCGGTTCTTTGAACTACGCGCCCTGTCCATTGCCACTACAGCTTCGCAATTCGGCGGCATTTGTATTCGGTAAAATGTGGTCGATATACCCGAGACAGTTATTTATTATGCCAATTTGAAATTCCTAATAATATTATTTAATAGTGAAATAAAAATTTAATATTCCAAATTAAATCGTGAAGTTATTATAAATATTAACGCCTGTGCTCTGAAGTGCGGTAAATTTTATGAAATGAGCGAGTTGAAATGAGCGTGGCATTATGTCGCGGTCGAATATATTAAAAAACTTTTCGGATCGCACTCTGTGTTGGTCCATTCATTGCTGGAGCTTCACTTTCATATTAAAGGATTGGGGAAAATTAGAGTGCCTCATTTGTACCAGTTTTGAACTCGGCGGGTGTTCAATAAAAACTTAATAAAGATCAGCTAATTGAAGTAAGTGTACGGGCACGAAACTAGCGACGGGGGAGCGACGGCGACAGCGGGGCGATGCGATTAGTCGGAGAGCTGGCAACGAATTTCGGGAAGAATTTTGAAGAGGTGTCTGGTAAAAACCGATACATCCGTCTGGCCTTTTTTTCGAATTCTATAAGTACTATATTTAAATATAAAAAAAATAAAGTTACCAAAAAAAATCTTTTTGGCTTTTTGCAAATGTTATTATGCTGCGCAGTAGCGAAATAACCGCAAACACTCTACCAAACTGGCAGGCCTGGATTCGCCAATTGACGAAATTATATTTTTCACAATTTCAGCTTGCCTAAAGGACCTTCACGAAATTCTTCGCCAGCTCTCGGAACTTAGTTTGCGGAAGTCCATGATGATCAAGATACAAGAAGCTAAGTTTGCTATAATCCGCCAAAGCAAATCTATGTGCAACGTGTAGCTTGCGATATTCATCGCTAAATAAGCCAGCATATCGCACCGGCACAACACCACACCACACAAATCTTCCAAATACCACACCACACCACACCACACCACATATACCAATGTACCACAAAAATTTGTCAGCATTAGAAGCTTAGCAAACTAAGCTTCTTGTATCTTGAACATCCTGGACTTCCGCAAAGTAACGCCGTTTTGTATCCTGTTGTTCCTTGACACAAACTTTAGGTTATTCAAACAAACATTATAATTGCAAAAGTGTGCCTGTCTGTTTAAATGTCGGTATGTAGTCACGACCTACGCTTTTTACCGAAAAATTAAAACCAAAGAGTCCCCAAGGGATTTTTGTAGGTATACCTAGAACGATGCAGATGCACTGAGAAAAATTTTCATCACAAATACCGTGAATTCACATCAAGCACGGAGCATACTGATATCACCAAAAAGTACGAAGATGCTACTGCTCCTGCTGATAATTGTGTATTATGATGACATGTCACCATTGCTGTAATCTGATGCGTATACAGTATTTAGTGATTTCCTAGTATTTTTCCTACTATTTAAGTGAGCCTTCCCCATAACACGAATTATTCCTATTATTCATCGTACCATTTATTTATTCTTTCCTCTTAGCTCGAATTATTTCCTATTGTTTTTCCTACTATTCATCTATGATTTCCTTTCGTCTCAGGTTATTTCCTATTATTTGTGCTCTTATTTATCTATGCCTTCCTCTCATTTCAGGTTATTTCCTATTATTTGTCCTAGTATTTATCTATGACTTCCTCTAATCTCAGGTAATTACCTATTCTTTTTCCTACTATTTATCTATGCTTTCCTCTCATCTCAGGTTATTTCCTATTATTTTTCCTACTATTTATCTATGCCTTCCTCTCACCTTAGGTTATTTCCTATTATTTTTCCTACTATTTATTATGCTTTCCTCTCATCTCAGGTTATTCCTGTTATTTGTCTTGATATTTTAAATGCTTTCCTCGCATCTCAAGTTATTTCCTATTATTTTTCCTACTATTTATTATGCTTTCCTCTCATCTCAGGTTATTCCTGTTATTTGTCCTGATATTTTAAATGCTTTCCTCGCATCTCAAGTTATTTCCTATTATTTTTCCTACTATTTATCTATGCTTTCCTTTCATCTCAAGAGGAAGGAAAGCATAGATAAATATAGAGGAAGAAACTGAAAACTTAAAACATAACAAGAACCTTAAAAGTGAAAAATACATAAAATCACTGAGAATAGACACTTCTAATAGGGGCAGATTGGAGACAACATACAAAAGAAATAACATAAGTAGCATAAATTCAATATTTTATTCAATTATTACCGATACATATATATGAGCAGCACTTACTATTTATTTACATCCAATCAATTATAACGAATTAATTACACATAAGACGTATTACCTCGCATTAGAGTTAGTGTGTTTGGGCAAGGACCAACAGCATATTGGTATGGAAAACACAGATAAGACTTACTTGTACGTTTCACTTCTTAAGCATTGTAATGAAAATTAAATTCAATAGTTTCTAGCATACAGCAATGAAAATAAACATCATCTGTATCGGTCACCAAAATTGTTTGAATTTTCTGCCTCACTCTTGACGTGGGTCACGAAGCCGTCTAGTATCTCTGCTCGGCTCGCGTGCCAGTCTTTTTTGGATCGTCGAGCGGGAGGAATATTAAATAAGCAACCCAGCAGCAAAATTACTGCGATCACTCTCGTCTCTGGTTTTGAATCTGGAAAGAAAATAGAATAATAGTAAATAATTCCGCTTGTCTCAGCCTATTTACTACTGGGCACGGGTCTCCTCTCAGAATGAGAGGGATATACTTAGTGGGTTTCGCACACCTTTGAGAACTATGTACTCCTAGTGAACTTTCCAGCATGCAGATTACATCACTATGTTTCACAAATATTCACAAACGCACATAGGTATAAAAAGTCAGAGTCCAATGAAATGACCTGAAGCAATAGGCTATCACTACTTAATTCCGCTTGTTTGCATTTATTACTTTTTAGGTATGTAAATATTCATTAAACACAAGCAAACAAGCGACAGAATAATACACATGATTGTGTATTATAATTTCGGAAAAACCACCTACCCACACTGTACCTATGTGAATTGTGAGTGTTTACAGCGTAATTTAAGCCCACCTTAAAAATCTATCTCCATTCAAAATTTCAACCAATTCGGTTCAGTAGTTCAGTACCTAGTTGAGGCTTGAAGGAGTAACCATTCACATTTCACACTACACACATACAAACTTTTGCCTTTAATATTAGTGTGATTAGCAATTAAGTAGCATTACAATCTACTTCGGTATTCCATGACACAAAGAGTACCTAATGAATAGGTACCTAACATGGTATATGAAATAACTTAATGAGGTTGAAAGCCCAGTTCGGAAAAAGATCTGTACTTAGTTAAAAGTAGTCAACTTACCGGCAAATTGCTCATTAAAGTCCGTCAGGTTCCATTTGATCAGCAAGTCACAAGTGGCTTGATGTTGATTCATATTATTAACTAAAACTAATATAATTTTATCTCTTTCCTTTATAATATTATACTATTATTTATAAAGAAAAGAATGTCACATGAACTCTAGTCGCACACCCATAATAACCACGTTCAGTTGTCACTCCACGGGGACGAAGCACAGAATAAAATATAAATAATAGACGAAGCCACAAATGAAAAGTTTCGAGTTAAGACATGTCGCGAACGTCGCGCGTCGTGCTGCGGTCATCGTATTTTCGAGGACTTTATCCTATTTTTGTTTCGGTAATAGGATTCACATAATAATAATATGATTTAGGTTCATAAAATGTGATGCATTCACTATAAGTGAAATTACATTACACATATTATAATTGTTTTATTACTACGTCAAGGTGACTAGCTTTTGCCCGCGACTTCGTCCGCGTCGAATTAAGTTTCTAAAAACAAAAAAATCAAATTACGGACTTTCGTCCCCTATTTCCCCCTTTTAGGTGCGGAATTTACCAAACCTGTAAAACACGTATTTCTTCATTTTTAACCATAATCCCAAATAAGTACTAAGTTTTATGGCTACAACTTGAAAAATGACGGAATCATACAAACTTTCACCCCCTATTTAAACCCCTAGGGGGTGGAATTTTGAAAAGTACTTCTTTAATACACTTCTAAGGTATTCAAGGACTATTATTTCAAATTTTCAAATTACATTCCGGGTTTGAAGTTAATTGGACCTAATACTGAGGGTTATGATGCCTGTAACTTCTAAACTACAAAACCAATGACCTTGAAGTTTTTATGGATCAATCTTTGAAGTATCTTCTTTCTAACAAAAAAAGATGAATGAAATCGGTCACCGCATAAGGGAGTTACAACTAAATATATATTTTGATTTTCATCCCCTCTCCCAAGGGAACCGTGCTGAATTTCGGGATAAAAAATATCCTATGTCCTACCTCGTAGTATGAACTCTAATCGTGCCAAGTTTCATTTGTATCCGTTTAGTAGTTTCGGCGTGATGTGCGGCCAAGAAACAGACAGACGGACAAACAGACAGACAGACAGTTTTGGCTTTAGTATCGATTGAAGAGTGCCTTCCCAAAAATAATTTCAAAATATCTTCAATGTACAGAATTGGACCTGTTACAATTTTATTATAAGTATACATTAAGTTAAGTTCATAGTAGGAAAGCTTTATAATATACGGAAACACTTTCCTTATGTTTTACAATTATTATAAACATAATTGTAACTATCATCTTATTTTCTCAGAAAGTGTATTATTTCCTATTACATCGTGTTATTACAAGAAAAGGATAAAGTAATTTTATGTGACCGATTTTTACGATGACTAGTATCCTAATATTGCTTTATATATCCAAACAATTCGTTTCTAGCATAACATTTAATTACTATCAACTTATTTTAGAATAACGCACATAGTTTAAGATTATTTCACCATATTTAAGATTAAGAAAAAATGACATTTTTCTCAGTGTGACGTCATGAGCTTTTAATATGAACTAAAAATACGAAAGAAGCTTCGTTTCTGTTTGTTATCCCACGATACCTTACGGCTTTTACTTATAAACCAGATAACTCGTAGAAACTATACATCTGGAACCATCGTATAGCACTTTCAATCAGTTGTTATGGCAATCATTTGCCATTCCAACGGATCTCTTTAACAAGTTCGAGTTCAAATAGTATCCGCAACAAATTGGAATTTGGCCGCCTTCCAACAGCTAATCAATGGGTCCCATTGCACAGTAAAGGCTTAGGCAAACACAACATGGGACGGTATCACCATTCGTAGGACTTCGTTCCTAGAAGTTTTAATACAAGGAAACGGATGTAGGAGTTTACTAAGAGCGAGGTTACGTTTTACTCGGTTGAGTAGTCTTATTCATGTAGTTTCTTCTTCTACTCAGAACAGGGCGCGTTTCCATAGAACTTTAAAACTTTAACCTCACCAATGTTAGGTAGGTATAAATGTAAATCCGCTCAAGCAATTTTGACGAAGTTGAATACAGAAACACCTTGATCTGAAGACATATGTGGTTAGAGTTGTAGGCGTCATCTCGTTTTAATGAAAATAAATTTTAATGTACGAGTCAAATGAGGAGAAATTAGATTTCAATTCTATGAAATTTCGTAACATGTACCTACGAGTCAAATGTGGAAGGGATGTTAGAAACATACCGCATTATCTTCAAGTAAGCCTCTATTTCGTTTGCGGAAAGGGGTCACAACCCTCAGCCATAAGGAATATAGGAGTGTTATATGGGTTCAGTCCTCTTGCTACCGCCATGCTTTTTGTGTGTCCAGGCCTTAACTCCGCTAGGAAACATAAATAGGACCGCGCTTATTATCTTTCGGTTAACGCCTAGTCTAGTTGCTTATGCATTGGCTTTGAAACTAAATATTTCTGGTGAATATTTCAAACTGGAACAAAACCTTATTATTAACTGTGACTTCCTCTGGTACGAATTTCAACGAAACTAATTGCGCAGGAGAAAAATTCACACTAATATCTATACTAATAATTCTGGATACTAATACTATTAAAAAAAAAGGAAAAAAAAAAGAGCAACTGCTGAGTTTCTTGCCGGCTCTTCTTGGCAGAATCTGCTTTCCGAACCGGTGGTAGAGTCAAAACATGACGTAGCATAAGAGACACCTGTATGTCCTACATGTTTGAAATAAATTGAATTGAATTGAATAAATGCGAAAGTGTGTCGTCAAGTCTGGTACGCTTTACAGTAATTCAACATGTAATGTCCAAAACATAAATTATGAATAAGTAGCGGACGCCCGCGTCCTTGTCCGCGTGGAACTCCCAAATTTTCCGGCGTAAAAAGTAGCGTATGTCACTACCCAGGTCCTCAACTATACCTACCCATGCAAAAAATCACGTCGATACATTGCTCCATTGCGGCGTGATTGAAACATAAACCAACCAACCATCAAACGAACACACTTTCGCATTTATAAAATGTGTATGTGATATGGAAGTCGTATACTGCTTACATTTTTTTTTTTTTTTTTTTTTTTTTTTTTTTTTTTTTTTTTTTTTTTTTTTTTTTTTTATCCACTACAAGCTAGCCCTTGACTGCGATCTCACCTGATGGTAAGTGATGATGCAGTCTAAGATGGTAGCGGGCTAACCTGTCAGGGGCATGGCAGTTATATTAAACCCATACCCCCCCCCTTCAATCGTAGACTTGGCCGCTATCCAACCTTAATCAATGGAGGTCTTATTCTAACAGTAACTGCAACAGGAAGCACGTAATAGGAACTAACTTATTACCCGTCAGTTCACACCTTGCTCGCGTTTGGTTATTCCGTTATGCATCGGATTATTTATGGGCACCATTATTTCAGGGATACAAGTAGGTAGGTATAATAAACGCTTTGTGGTGTATGTTAAATGCAAGTATTGGTGCTATAAAAATTTCGTATAATTAGAAATATGGGTTTGTAAGTGAATTTCTTACATCATCATTATCATCATCAACCGACTGACGTCCACTGCTGGACATAGGTCTCTTGCAAGGATTTCCACACGCCGCGGTCTTGCGCCGCCGATCCAGCGACTCCCTTTGACTCGTCTGATGTCGTACGTCCACCGAGTAGGGGGTCGCTTGCCAACGCTGCGCTTCCTATTGCGAGGTCGCCATTCCAGCACTTTGGGACCCCAACCTCTGACGGTTCTTCGAACTACGTGCCCCGCCCATTGCCACTTCACTTTGTAACGCGTCGAGCAATTTCGGTTACTTTCGGTCTTCTGCGAATCTCCTCATTCCTGATTTGATCGCACAAAGAAACCCCGAGCATCGCTCCATCGCCCGCTGAGTGACCCTGAGCTTTCTTATGAGGCCCATAGTTAGTGACCAAGTCTCGCATCCATAGGTCATCACCATAGGTTACGATAATTTTTTTAATAATTATAGTAGAGTTACTTTTACAGATTTCTGCCAGACAAAAAATACATTACCGTGTTATATTTTTGTTGTTTTAAAATTTTGATGTCATTAATTTTTTGCTGTTAATTAACATTTACAAAAAAATGACGAATCTTAAGTATGTACTCGCCCAAGTAACCTACAGGCTCGAACTTAGTTGGCGCTCTCCCAACATTGTTAGCCGTTCGCAAAACCCACAGGCAAAACCCTGATGCTTTTTGTTTGCCCAGCGGTGATTAGCGGGGCACGGTAAATCCAGGTAACACGCAGATATCTGTTGGCATTGCAATTCCTCGCTCGAAAAACGTTCTACCGTACGGGCGATTTGTTTTACGATTCTGCCCTATTACCTAAATTGTACAATGGATGCAAAAAATATCAGCGCATGTTGGTAAGTCAACGTCATGACGTTACCTAACAGCCCGATACAGTAGTTTAATCGTTGTCTGATAGACATCCACTGGAACTGGTCATAGGTCTCTTACAGGGACTTCCACATACCGCGGACTTGCGCCGTCTGGATCCAGCGGCTCCCTGCGACTCGCCTATTGTCGTCAATCCACCCTGTGAGCGGTTTGCCAACGCTACGCATTCTAGTGTGGGCTTTTATTCAATCACCCGATGTCTATCGGTTCTTCGAAATAATTGCTTCGCCTACAGCCACTTCTATTTCTCCATCCATCGAGCTATGTTGGTCACTTTAGTTCTTGCACGGATCTCCTTATTTCTGATTGGATCACGTAAAGCTGTTCATGACCCTATAAGTGTCTATACAATGTTAGAGTGGTAACTAGCCAAGACTCTTAAGAGAGACATATTTTTATTAAGCTATCTTGAGCCAAAGTTGTATGTGAATACAACAATCCAAAAGGTAATATTATTATTATGTAATTTAAAAAGACATTCAAAAATTTATTTGATAAATCATCTACTGTTAAATTTTGTTTTTATCCTTTGGTAAATTACATACGAGTAGAAGTGTGCAAAAAATTCCACACTAAGCATTTCTGCTTAATGTTTGGAAACTGTTCACCCGAATTTTGAAAGTTTATAAGTGAAAATTACTTTGATAAATCGGCTACAGCACGTGAAAATGCGGCAACATGTTGCAAAGTTCGGCATTGGCTGCGAGCGCACTCCGCTCTATACCGGTTTGCATCGACTTCGAGTGCTCACGGCGAAACTTCTAGTGCTAATTAAAAAGAACATAATTGCTCCAAACTTTATCATTTCAGAATTTAAAATTTTGGTTAAAATATTTTAAATGCGAAAGTGTGTTTGTTTGTTGACTTGCCCTTCAATCAAGCGCAACAGATTGACGTGATTTTTATACGACTGCCTGAAAAAAGGAGTATATTGTTTTCAGGGTTCATGTATGTATGTATGTGAGTTTCTATATTCCACCATAACTTCTATACGCCTGAACCGATTTTGATAAATGAGGTATCGTTAGAATCCCTAGCTTATTCCGGGTGACATAGGCTAGTAAAATTTAAAAGAAAATTGATGGGGTGACCATGGTCCCGCATTAAAGACTAAAGTTGAAAAAAAATATTCGAAGATAAGATTATCTATATCATCATCATCTAGAAAATGATGAGTAGATTCCAAAAATATATAACACTATAGTTCAATATCCAGTGATTCACAAAAAATATCATTTAATAAAAATGTGAATAAGATTCCAAAGGTAATTTCAATACGGGCTACGGCAGAGCAGTCGTATTTTTTAATAATTTTAATTATATTCACTTGTTTGCATAGGTATAGTTGAGGACCTGAGAGAGAGTGATAGAGTGAGTTTGACCGTGAAAAGTTACATTGGCTACTTTTTATCCCGGAAGGCGTTCTTAACTAAGGCGTATAACGAAGGCGTTCAGTGCGTTAAGGCACCCGAAACACCCGAACACAGTGAAAATACCCGTGTCTTTAATTGCACGGTAAAAACTCCGTGAGTGTTGGTTAAGCAGGTATGTCATGAATATATTATTATTATGACATACAGACAAACAAAGTCTCTTCCGCAGTCCGCATGCAGAAAGATCTTCGTTCCCTTTTGCCGATTCTCATCTATTTTATCAGTGGTCTGCAATAGGCAAAATGTTTGATTCCAGTAGATTCCAATACATTTGAATATCATACTTTTTTGCTTTTCCCCTTCGCCTTATCTTACCCTAGTGATTTTACGTACGACTGTTTGCATATTGAATTTCGATAGAGTGCTCAAATTTATTACAACCATTGAGCGGTATCTTGTTTTGTGAGTACACTATAATAGCGATTTCATTTTATTCGTAGTAGTCGTTAACAGAAAAAAAATGTTCCTTTACTTTTGCATTATTTTTTATGGTATTTTTACGACCCCGTATAGTGGTTCTGTTTTTATTTTGGAGAATAAATAACGACAGTTACAATAACTGTTAGTCTACCTATATTTTGCAACTCCCAGCTCAAAAAGAGGGATTTTATTTTGTGTGTGTCGCCTAAAATTCCACATCAATAGTCGTAGTAGAGCTGAACGAATAGACCGAGTCAAATGCGGTTTATTAATTCGAAGGCAAGTTTATCTGGGTTTTCTTTATACTTAGCTATGTTTGATAAAGATCTGTTCAGCGGTTTAGCCGTCTTGCGCACCATTGCCTAAAAACTGATTTTGTAAAATTTTGTGAGCTCTTTGATAACTTTAGTTTATTCATGGGTTCATATGAAAATGACCTATAACTTTAACACATTAAATGACCTTGTGCAAGTAGGCCTTAGGGCACATGCGTAAGAATGTGCTTAGAGTAAATTTCAATAATTTTTTTTAATCCATCAGCGATTTAATATTTTTTTATCAGTTAAAGTTAGCTATTGATTGCGATCTCACCTGATGGTAATTGTAGTCTAAGATGGTAGCGGGCTAGCCTATTATGTAGGTATGGCAGTTATATTAAATTCATACTTATCCCTATTCGGTATCTAAACGGCATCTTACCTGAACGCTAAATCGCTTGGCGGCACGTCTTTGCCGGTAGGGTGGTAACTAACCACGGCTGAAGTTTGGGGGTCACCAGGCTATACCAAAAATTCAGAAATTATAAATTCCCAAATTGACCCTACCGGCCATCAAACCCGGGACGTTAAGACAACAGCGTTCCATACTGCGCCAGGTAGGTCGTGTCGGTTTTTTTTAAATTCTACTAAACTACTTTCTTACACTGTTACTTTTCTTTATTCTTTTTTTGACGTGATAACGTCTTATAAATCGATGTACACCGGCTGCACGCACGAAAAACTGTCACGTTCCGCCTTAGCCTGAGCGTGCAAGTGAGAGCGATAGAGAGGCAGCGATAGAAAGCACGATGCCGACGAGGCACGATCGGCCCAATCTTCTCGCGTAACGTCAGAGCTAGCAGTTCGAATAGTTCTGCTACTGGAACGCCGCCACGCGAGCTTCTTCGAGAACTTCCAGTCATCACGTAAAACTATCGTCCGTAAACTGACAACCATAATTTTTTTTCTTACTTTTTATTTACAAGGATAATTAATGCTAAAGCACAATGTATTTGCGTTTGCATGTGGTTTGCTTCTAGCATCATTATGAATGCAATGAAGGAAAGCGAATGAAACTGTAGATATTCCGAGTCATGATATATCGTGCGCAGTGGGCGGCATTGAAGGATGCTGTAATATCCGCCAAGAAATGGCTCAGTTGAGTAATGTTTGGGATGTAGAGAGAGTAGGAATGGGTATGCAGTTACAAATCTCAAGGAATATAAAAGGAAATGACTTTCGCGCGTTGCCTGCTCCAATAGCTACTATGTTACCCCTTATGGTTTTGTCAGGTCGATGTGTTTGTTTTTCAGTACACTGGCTGGTATGACAAGTCTTTTTGAAGTGAAACTTCTTTAGAATCGTTGTGATTCGAATTCGATGAAACGAAAAAGCGGCACCAAAAAGAGACAAACATATTCATAGTAGGATTTAGCTTGCGAGAGAATGAGATACTAGTTATATTTCATCATTCTCTGGTAGGCTACTTTTCTGAAGTTTCACTTCTGCCGTGTGTGAGTTGCACACACATACTTTTACGGTAATTGTCTTTGTTTTAAGTGTGCACAGTAAAGAGTCCATCAATCTAATTTTGGGTAATGCAAGTTATTCAGATACGCGTTAGTCGTGGAGTGTATTATACCTTGAGTATAAAAGTGAGTCACATTATACCTTAATTATAATAAACTAGACTCTTCAGCTATATATCGATATTCTTACTGCTCTTCAATATAATATGTCCAGCATTGGAAGGCTTTCAGCCGAATAAGACTAGACGTCAAGTGGCTACCGATTTATCGCCTAGTAATACTTTTAAAGTCCAGCAATTCGTTAACGTCTGCAAACTAAGCCAAAATCGTAAAACAAATTGTCCACATTGAGTTACGTTGCCCTTTTTTCACTGAAGACTGAAGATTTACACCGGCAGATACCTGCGTGTTACCTGAATTTATCGTGTTCCGCTAATCACCGCCGGGCAAACAAAAAGCATTAGGTTTTGCGAACAGTTAACTAACTTGGAAGTGTGCCAGCCGCAAGTTCTGCCACTGCTTCAGAATCATGCAGTCGGACAAGGCGAACTTGTATCTTATCCGTTAAGAACAATGAAAACAATTAAAAATTTACTACAACTGTGCCGTCAGCTATGTATCCAGCAGTGGCACAGTTTAAAAATATTATTTAGTTGAATGAATATTACCAGTGCATAGGTACGTATCCCTCCTTCACTATATCCTCCCTGGCGCATTGGTGAGCGCTGTGGACTTTTAAGTGAGTCTAGGGTTCGATCCCCGGCACTATCTATTCGGGAATTTCCAATTTTTAAACTCTGGCCTGGTGAGAGGCTTCGGCCGTAGCTACCACCCTGCCGGAAAAGACGTATCGCCAAGCGATTTAACGTTCCAGTATGATACTGTGTAGAAACCGATTGTGGGTATGGGTTTAATATAACTGCTATACCCCTAAAAAATTTGCCCGCTACCATTTTAGACTGCATCAACGCTTAAGTACCATCACGTGAGATTGCAGTCAAGGGCTAACTTGTAGTGGCGCAAATAAGAACGCTATTTTGAATAAGCGAACCGAACTATTTTTATCTGTGTGCGATCTAATTTGCAGTTTTTCTAGATTATCGTAAAGACGTGCAAACTCGTCTAGTGGAACTGACATTATGTTGTAATAATTCTTAGAGGTTCCATCCACGTTTCCATACATAATATAATAGACCGCTGAATTCAAAGACAAAGTTCAAATAGTGTATTTTCCCTGGTCTGGCCTGGTGGGAGGCTTCGGCCGTGGCTAGTTACCACCCTACCGGCAAAAGACGTGCCGCTAAGCGATTTAGCGTTCCGGTACGATGCCGTGTAGAAACCGAAGGGGTATGGGTTTAATATAACTGCCATGCCCCTAACAGGTTAGCCCGCTACCATCTTAGACTGCATCATCACTTACCATCAGGTGAGATCGCAGTCAAGGGCTAGCTTGTAGTGGCTAAAAAAAAATGTTTCTTAACCAAAGTTTTTACCTAACTCTATGATTGTTAAGCTGTGCTGCTACATTAGAGTGGGAACACACTAACAATCGATCCTCTGCGGAGAGACGCGTTCCGTATAACAGCTGCAAATTGATTTCTTATTCTGGCGATTGATATCTCTTCATGCTATTTAGGTAGAAATAAAATATTTTATTTATTTAATACAAAATTTGTATATTTTATTACACTAAATTACCTTGGAATCCTCCCCAGTTGTATAACATATAAGTTACACACTTCTGCAATTAGGTTAGGTTAGTTCCAACATACATATGACATAATATATGATACTTAATGATAATAAGTTTTTAATTTATTTCTTAGTTTTAATTAAAATATATATACCTAGACTTAGTTTCTTGTAAAATTATTAATTGCTTAGCTTCTCAAAAAAAAATTATGATAGGTAGAGAAGACAGATAGTGCTATTTCAGTCGAAGTTTGAAGATTTCGTTCGTGTGCCACAAGACTCTATCATTGTCTTAGAATGAAAAGATAGATAATATAATTTGTTATATGGACACCACCTTTAATCTCACTTTGCAATAGAGGCCGCACCGAAAAGCGGTTGGTGACACTAGTGAGCAGACGACATTAAAGAAGTTGCAGGGATTTACTGGATAGGTACGATTTCCGTTAATAAAAGGTATATCTGGCGCCAATCAAAAAATCACGTCCGAAGTTGACTACAAGACGCAATAGCATAAATAGGTATTGTATGTGTCAGCGGCACCCCTATTCTCTAATTCAGTGACTATCAAAAAATTAAAGTCACTGACATATATTTTTTATCCATTGAAGATTAACTATGAAATAAAAACAACCTTGATTCATAGAAAACCTTCAGTGGATAAAAAGTATATGTCAGTGGCTTTCATTTTTTGATAACCACTAAGTTAGAGAATAGGGGGGCGGGACGCGGGCAACGGTAACGGGCGTGTGAGAGCTGTGAAAAGTGCAAACAAGCACTTCACCTCAGCTCATAGACGACTATTTGATTGGCGCCAACTAACTATAACTACTCGTATTATAAAATATTTCCGTGAACCTCCGTGAGTACTCTCCGATTTTCAATGTAAGTACAAATACTTATCTCATGCCCGTTTTCAGGATATCAGCAACATCCGTAATGTGCAATGAGTAATGATCCAAATTTCTTAAAGGTTGGTTCAGATGGTTGCGTCGTGAACAGGTTTTTTTTCATCCACTACAAGCTAGCCCTTGACTGCGAATACAGTAAAAGACATACATATTCATAATATGTATCATAATATTACAGAAGATTCAGAAGTCTTCCCTGTTCTGTCCCAACAGGACAGTATAATAACTATCTCATATTACTGTATTTATATATGCCTATTTGATGTGACGTTGCTTTTTAAAAGATCAGCTGCTGCGTTACTTGCCGGCTCTTCCCATTTTTCGAACCGGTGCAGTGGAAGAGTCAAAACATGACGTAACAAAAGAGACGCTGTATCCTACATGTAATAAATAAACCTAGTATGGTATGGTATAGGTATTATTCTTGCTGAGTAATAGTTCAACTTCTAAACCATCTTTGTAAGAATTCAAGTAGTCTTTTTTTTTAAACAATATCTTGTCTTTTACCGTGCTGTCTATATTTTTCAAATTATATGGATCATTTTACTTCCGTATCTTTTAATGAAATTCCAGCTTGAGTCTGTAAAATTACTAGCTGATGCCCGTGACTTCATCCGTGTGTTTTTTTTTAATCCACTACAAGCTAGCCCTTGACTGCGAACTCACCTAATGGTAAGTGATGATGCTAAGATGGTAGCGGGCTAACCTGTTAGGGGCATGGTAGTTATATTAAACCCATACCCCTTCGGTTTCTACACAGCATAGTACCGGAACGCTAAATCGCTTAGCGGCACGTTTTTGCCAGTAGGGTGGTAACTAGCCACGGCCGAAGCCTCCCACCAGATTCAATCAAATCAGATTTCGTTCAAAGATACGGAAGTATCTTCCTGCTTCCAGCTCTAGTCTATAAAATTACTAGCTGATGCCTGTGACTTCATCCGTGGGGAATAAGTTTTTATATTCATAATATGTATCATAATATTACAGAAGATTCAGAAGTCTTCCCTGTTCTGTCCCAACAGGACAGTATAATAACTATCTCATATTACTGTATTTATATATGCCTATTTGATGTGACGTTGCTTTTTAAAAGATCAGCTGCTGCGTTACTTGCCGGCGTAGAATCCATTTTTCGAACCGGTGCAGTGGAAGAGTCAAAACATGACGTAACAAAAGAGACGCTGTATCCTACATGTAATAAATAAACCTAGTATGGTATGGTATAGGTATTATTCTTGCTGAGTAATAGTTCAACTTCTAAACCATCTTTGTAAGAATTCAAGTAGTCTTTTTTTTTAAACAATATCTTGTCTTTTACCGTGCTGTCTATATTTTTCAAATTATATGGATCATTTTACTTCCGTATCTTTTAATGAAATTCCAGCTTGAGTCTGTAAAATTACTAGCTGATGCCCGTGACTTCATCCGTGTGTTTTTTTTTAATCCACTACAAGCTAGCCCTTGACTGCGAACTCACCTAATGGTAAGTGATGATGCTAAGATGGTAGCGGGCTAACCTGTTAGGGGCATGGTAGTTATATTAAACCCATACCCCTTCGGTTTCTACACAGCATAGTACCGGAACGCTAAATCGCTTAGCGGCACGTTTTTGCCAGTAGGGTGGTAACTAGCCACGGCCGAAGCCTCCCACCAGATTCAATCAAATCAGATTTCGTTCAAAGATACGGAAGTATCTTCCTGCTTCCAGCTCTAGTCTATAAAATTACTAGCTGATGCCTGTGACTTCATCCGTGGGGAATAAGTTTTTTGATTCCCACGGGAACGCCTTAATATTCCGCGATAAGAAGTAGCCTAAGTAGTATCAGGTCTTCGACTATGCCCATGCAAAATGTATACGTCGATCCGTTGCTCTGTTGCAGCGTGATTGAAGGACAAACCAACAAACAAGCACACTTTCGCATTTATAATATTAGTGTGATTATAAATATTATTGACGTGTGAGTACGTCTACATCATTGGAAATGTAATGAATAAAGAAGCCCAATTTTCATTTCACTAAAACAAAAATTTGTAAGACACACTCTTCGGAATGAAGTTGGAATTATTCCGCGGTTGGATATACTTATATTAAAAAAGTTTTCGGTTCAACCGCGGTCGGCAGTTGGCTTGTTCGTTACTACTTGCGGCATTTCGCATTTATAAATCGTGGTGAAACTTGGATGGCTTTCAGTTAGAAAACCTATGCATTACAAATATTATTGCTTAAAAGTAGTTAAGACTAGACTGGACTTGCTAGCTATAGGTTTTACCTACCTTTGGTCTGGTTATCAGATGGGTGGAGGTCGTTGCATTGATCGATCGTTGCGTTGGTCGATCTTAGACATTCATCATTATTGGTCGAATGGCAGATGAAATTACAGTCCCGCAAATTTATCTGACCCGGTCACAGCGTCACTAGTATATATTAAAAATAAAATAAAAACCAAAACAGAGGCATAAAAATCAGTTTCAATTTTGGCCACCAGGCCAGACAAGTTTGTGGGTCTGTACTTTAAAGAAGTTGAAAAAAGATCATCCCTATTGCAACAGATTATATTATTGACCGAGCGAAGCGAAAGTCTCTCGGCCGAAATTAATAATCAATCTATCTGTAGTTTGTCGGTTTGTTACCAAGCAACGTTGTTATTTGTATTGTGCTTTTCGTCATAAAACAATGTTGCTAAGCAACTTATCGACAGACTACAGATAGATTGATTATTAATTTCGGCCGAAGTCTACTTGAGTGAATTTACTTGTACGTCCGTCCGTCCGTCTGTCAGAGCCTTATAACTTCTGAATTACTGAACGTATTACTTCAAATTTAAATATAATATGTAAACTGATGGCCTCCAGCCGAATATGGATTAAAAAGTTATAAAATCTTTATTTCAGGGCGGCTCTCATAGAAGCGAATGCGAAGTAAAATATTTTTTGTAGCATTACATGGGCTTGCGGTATATAATTTTAAAGATAATTATGAATAGAGTCCTGACATTTTTTTTTTAATTTTCCCCTTAAAATTTACGAAATGGGGGGCTTTCAAAGTGGAGATTTTCTAACGTCCACAGTTGACCTCAGAATTCTCAATTTTCTGAAAGGCTGAGCCTGAAACTTGATCAATTATTTGAATTTTATCCTGTACTTGAACAACAAATACTAAAATTAGATAAATGTTATAAGGAAACGAAATTATTTAATTTTTAATGAGATTCAGTATTTTTAACAGAACTTTACAATGATGTCAATAGAAGGCGCTCTGTAAAAGTATTCGTTTTTGCTTACAAATAATAGACGTTAGCACCATCTTACGTGGAATAAAAAAATAGTCTACTGATAGTACTGATGTCTATGAACGTAAAGATTAGCGCGCATTATATAGTTAAAACTATCTTATGGATACTGCGAGGTCTCAGTTCGGGGCGAACCACTAGTTATATTGAATAGGAGAAAAATCTTGTAAATTTTGTGTGACTTCACTTTTTTTGACCTTGTTCCTTCTTCTCCGTTCTACCACAGAACAGCGAGAAACCGTGAGCGTTGGCACCCTTATGTGGTTGACGTCCAATTTGCTCGCACGAAGCCTTTTTTGCTCGACGTTTCTGATACGAACCGCTAGGGTGTGGAACACCCTCCCAGCGCACGTGTTTCCTGCCACTTATAACTTAAGTACCTTCAAGGCAAGAGTGAATAGGCATCTTCTAGGCAAGCGCGTTCCAACCTAGACCTCATCATTGCTTTGCACTAAGCATGATTGTCGTCAAGCGCAAGCCTATCACGCAATAAAAAAAAAAAAACTTCAGTATCGACTCGAATGTTTTTTATTTTTCCGAGAAACTTCAGCTTCAATTGCGCGCGCCACTTTTAACTGGCTTTATGCCTTTTTTTTTTTAAATAATTTGATACGCTTATTTAACATTTTCAATTTTCAAAGAACTGAAAGCATTAATTACCCACCTTTCAAATTCAAACAGAATTTTAAATAAGTGAAAACGAAAGACATTATCAACCAAAAATATTAAACTTATATAATATGGTCTCGTCGAATTAAATGAAAATCAAAAGTAAGAAAAAATCGTTCATAATAATATTATAGTCTACGAGACAAAACTTTATAAGACAAACAATCCGTAGTGCGATCTAACCTTTACACGTGTGTGAAAACTAAAACTAGGTGAAAACGTGGCAACAAGTGAAGTGAAGCTGGAGTAAAGTTTGACGAGTGCTTCTGACTGTTAATAAAATTTTACGTTACTTGTCAACTCAACTTTTGAAAAATTTTAAACGAAATACGCTTTCGCAAATTGTGAGCAGCGTGTGAAAACGCGGTTTACGAAACAAATCGTTCAGAGAAGTTGAAGTTCTGCATGGACTTGTTTTTGACTCATTGACCTTCAATGTCAAAACAACAAACTCGAATTTGGGCAGATCGAGGTCAACTTTTTGGCTGTATCGGATGAGTTTGAAAAACTTTTCTATACGTTTATATTTATTATTTTTATTACCAAATGTTAGTCCTAAGCACTCGGTGGTTATATAGGAAACATCACGAGTACTTGAACTGTAGTTTATTAATGGAGAAAATTTTAATATTCTTCCAAAATATATAAGATTGACTGCTTAGATCACTTGTCGCGACTCGCGGAGACCTCCAAAAGGTCTTTCGGCGATATTTTGGTTCAGGGCCATAGCTTTTATTGCTGATCCAGTCCGGCAGGCAGAAACCAGGTCCGTAGTTGGATAGCAATTAGACTAAAAACCAGAACGACTAGTATTTTCGTCTGTTTGTAATAATTTTTAATTAAAAACGATGGTTTTGCTGCCTGGTAAAGTAAAAAATATAACTTTACTAGCTGATGCCCGCGACTTCCGTCCGCGTGGAATAAGATTTTTGGGATTCCCGCGAGAACTCCTCAATTTTCCGGGATAAAAAATAGCCTATGTCACTCTCCAGGTCCTCAACTATACCCATGCCAAAAATCACGTCGATCCGTCGCTTCGTTGCAGCGTGATTGAAGGACAAACCAACGAACCAACAAACAAACTGACTTTCGCATTTATAATATTAGTATAATATAATAGTGTTAGTATTTACTATACATATAGGTATAAAGTGGAACTTAAATTATTTCAATAAAACCAATAAATCATCTGGTGAAAAATAAAAACCACAATAACCGTGTTTTTTTTTAATATTTCTTATTTATTAAAATTTGGAATTATAATTTAAAAGTTTTATGGCACCTATTTATTGTAAAAAGTAAAAAAAACTGTTTCTTAAACTAAAATAAAGGCATCTGAAGTTAAAATAGGTATACAAAAGAGAACATGAGGTTTATAGGTTACATAAAATTAGTTGAGTACCTATGTGTGTTATCTAATTATACATACACAGTGAATATGAAAGCTATGAACGCTTTCAGTGCAGTAGGTGAGCACACATTGTAGGTTTCATTAGAGGAGCGAAACCTTGCGAGCTTGACTTGCTTGCAACATATTAATTTTTCGATAAAATTACCTTATCCGGTAAGTATTATTTTTTTTAAATCGAAATCTTATACATAATAATATAAAATCATGATTTCTATTTTCCACCCCTTTCTTGCCCTTTTTCACCAACAATGAAATCATAGGGAACATGTTAGCCCATATTTCATTTCATTTCAGTTCATTTGGTTAGTCTATTGTACGTCTAAACTGTCACATAACAGTCATAAGTGTTCCCTAAAACTAGGCATATCTAATTGAAACGGGCAATAACATGGTATACCTTAACCTATGTATTATGTGTGTACCGTACCTACCCATTACGTTTTATGACAGTAGCATGCTTTTAACCCACGATTTTATTTATTTATTTATTTATTTCACAAGTAAAAAATACATATTTTATGGTTTCTTCGTGCTCGTAAGCGCTTGACGGCTTGTCTGAGCACTGCACATTCCATTAATGCATTAATGATTCGATTAATGCAGGACAAAAATACGATGCTACATTATAATTATTTTCTTCTGATTTAATAATATGTGACTTTGTTCATAAGAAAATTTATCATGATAATATGACACGCGCCATCTTGTTTCTATAAAAAAAAATGTTCCTTATTCCTAGGAAATCCTAGCTTTACTCTCATCGCACATTCCTAACGCTTGCCTCTATGTACTACTTAGTTATTAATTTTAATGCTTTTTTTAAGTAATAATAATATTACTACGGTTATAAAATATTAATGATGTCACGATCATTTAATAATCTGGAAAAGAAAAATGTGTACTACTAAAATTACGTTGGTTTGTAAAATATAATACTCGAAAATAAGAAAGGTACGGAACCTGTCATGGAACATTTTTATCTTAATTACAGTAACAATTCATACCTCAATAAAAATTACTTCTAAAACTTCATTAAGTCACAAATTTATCAGTTTTAAGTAAAATTCAGCGTAACAATTTATTTTTATTAATTACTTAATTATTTTAAGAATTTAAAAAAAGATATTAATGTGATTTACAACAACATCAATCAATTACATAAATATTATGTAACTACTCAGTGATACCACCAAAAATGAGTAGGTACATTTGTACAACATTAATAAGTCCAAAATAAAATTGAGAGTTTTATAAGTTTTTGTAAGAAAACTTCTTTTGACTTACACATACATTGACCACGAGTAGAAAAACCATTGTATAATCGAAGTAATAAGTAGCAATGTATGATTATAATATTATTAAACTATTTATAGTGAAAATAAGTAAACTTAGTAAGCGTTTTAAAACATCTTTCTTAATTTTAAAGAAGTTTAAAGTAATGTACGTCACAAGGTTTTAGGATCTAAGCTTATTTAATTATTGATAAATACTTAATTACTTTTTAAATCGACTTAATCTTTTAAAATACTTTTCTAATGACTATAAAATATGACACTAAATTAATAGAAAATAGCGTATTTTAACTTATTACAACTGCTATGTACCAGGTATTTGATTGTAATCTGGGTTTTCTGAAACACGTGATTTTCTTGATCTGAAACAAAATAATATTATAAGATATTAATTTAAAGAGATAATAAACTTACCAAATAAGTTTTTTGATGAATTAAGTGGTCCTAATTATTCACTTTTCTTCAGTTCGTGACTCCAAGTTATTTTGTCGAAAACTAGTGTCAACATGATTATTTGTAACTTGATATTTACTTGTTTAATAATTCTTATCGATATAACGAGGACGAGAAACTAAAGAACACAACTACTAAGAACACAAAAAGAAAATATAAAAGAACATAATATTATTATAAAAAAGTCAAGAATAGAAAATGAATTTACTGAAGAAGAGAATGCAAGTGAAATGCTCTTTTATTAAAAACATTATAATTTTTTTATTGCAGTGTGTAGTAGCTATCCAGATCTTTTTCATGCGAAATAATAATATTCTGAAAGCATTAATGATTTACTTAGAATACAATTTTACTTACCGATGATGTCTCCTTCTTAAGTTTTGTTTTAAGACTTGTGCATGAGATGTAACCTCTACACAGAGAACGATTAGCTCCTTATCACAGGAGTATCTGGGAACAGAGAAATACTAAAGTTTAAAGCCTGTTTTTACCGCGACCGATTTGCTGCCGTGAATTTTTCTACGCCTCATGCATGTAGGTACTTTGCGAAACAAAATGATAATATATTAGACTACCGACCCACACCAGGCTAAAAAAGAGTACATTTTAAAATAATCAAGGACACTAAAACGCGATGCCTTGAAACCAGAAGGTAATAATTTCCTACCTCCATGGTGAAACCTCACATACCATCCACATACTCTTATTAAATTGTCACCGCGTAAATACATACAGTGCAGTGTGACGACGAGTGTAATGAATTGATGTTCCATGTAATTATTATGGTGTGACCAGACAAATTTCACCGGTCGGTACAATCCTCTTCAAAGTCTCGCCCCAGTAGATTATCTAGACCAGGGATTGCCAAAGTGGTCGATTTCGGTTGCCCAGGGGTCGACATAAATGAACACTGGCTTTGGGGGTCGACGAGATCTAAAGATCGACCCATATTTTAATGATTTTTTTCAAAAATAGACACTTTAGTACTAGACTACTCAAGTATTTTTATGTAATTTATATGAATAATTATTAATTACACTTGATATTATTGGATTTTATGTCTATTTATTTTGTTAAATTTTGATTAAAAATTATGTCGAGTTTACTCACTTACCAACCACAAAGTTTTTAAAATGGTAAATATTTTGTAACAATAGGAAAAAAACTAGAGATGGGATATTTAAAGTAATTTGGCTATGGGGGTCTGAGGTATCAGTTCATTTTGGCAAAGGGGTCCCTTGCCCAAAATGGTTTGGGAATCTCTGATCTAGACGATTTCATCGAGCTTGACTGTTTTTAGCGTTCAACGGCTGTCTTAAAAACTTACAAAACGTATGCAAAATGAGGGGCCTCGGAGCCGCGTAGTAACGAGTAAAAGTAGGTACCTACTAATGCGAATTGTCTAGTACAATCTTTATCATTTGCTATTCCTGGACAATCCAGAAACTCCAGAGGCGAACAGGTAGATTTAAAAAAAGAACATTTACTGGCTGGAATAACAAAATTTACACAAATGTAATTAATGGTATCCATTATTGGATATCGTTAGGGTTGCCAATAGCAACTTCACTTAAAAAAATTATAAAATTTAAGTCATGTGTTTGCCAATATTATGTCGACGCCTCGACTTAATATTCAGGCATGATTATGTTTATAAAATATTAAAAAATATTTAAGTATCTACCAGTGGACCTGGCAGATGTTGTCCTGCCTTGAAGCTAGAGCCCGATTGCAGCGCCCCCAACCGGGTCCAATTATGAATATAAACCATCTCGGGACACAAACACGCACAAACACACAAAAATTCCACCAAAATCGGCTAAGCCGTTTCTGATTTTATGAGACTAATTAACAGAAATTCATGTTTATTTTTATGAGAATATCTGGCCAAAATAAAGTTAGTTGTTTTCGATTTGACAACCCTAGATGAGTTACAAACATGTTTCAGGAGGGTATAATATCCAAGTTTTAACGGTTTACCCATGTCCATCTATGTCTTCCAACGATACGGCGGTACAATAGTCGTTTAGATTAATGATACACCCGCGTTAGGCTTTTGAATATTGTTTCGTTTACAAACAAACAGTTATGTAATTTGAACTTTATTAACAGTTTTAGTAACTTACCGGAAAATTACATATACATTTTCAAGATCAAATTTGTAACACGTGTAACATACAAATCGATTAAAACTTCTTCATAAAGAAAGTCGATTGTTTTCAAAAATTGAATTAGTAACGCATAAGAACATTATTGAATTTTTCTGCCAAAAGTAAAATAAATGATTGGATAAAAAATATAATGTAAACAAGAAATTATTGTACAAATGAAAATAATTATTATTGTACGTCAAAATTAAATAACCAGTGCTGTTGTCTTAACGCGCGGAGGTCGATCACCTGCAGGGTCAATTTGGGAATTTATAATTTCTAAATTTTCCGTCTAGCTTGGTGGAAGGCTTCGGTCGTGGCTAGTTACCACCCTACAGGCAAAGACGTGTTGACAAGCGATTTTGCGTTCCGGTACGATGCCGTGTAGAAACCGATTGGGTTTAATTTTATTAAACCCAATCGGTTTAAAATTTAACTGCCATGCCCCTAACAGGTTAGCCCACTCAAATCTTAGAATGCATCATCACTTTCCATCGTGGTTAAAAAAAATTTTTTTAGTGGATAAAAAAAAATTCAAATTGTATACAAATCCCACCTGAACCTAAAACGGAATGCATTATGGTATCTTCATATAGTATAGAAATCGCTTACCTTTCTTGCTCTAAAAGTCTATAGCTATAAAGTGAGGATCCAGCACCTTGGCTGGATGGGCTGTCACTTTCCCAATTCTCACAAGAAGCTCTTGGTGACCTGGTGCCATAGGAATTACTTCCGTGCCACACTGCTTTCATTCTCCTGTAATGTTACAGTACTAATGTTATAATCGATACTAATCCATACAATAATATTATCAGTGGAATTCATAAACGCTTGAAACGCGCGCCACCGAGACATTTCAGGCGCTATGTGTCGAATTCAAGCTTTTTGCATTTCATAGTCGTAAGATACTCTCAATTTGGTCGCTAGCAGCGACTGAATACTGATTCGCCGAATTCCGTCAACCAATCCATCAAACAGTGCCAAAGTTTTGAAGGGAAGTTTTGTTCTGTTTTAAAAGGGAAACCAACAATTCCTTCTCTTCCGCAGAAAATGGAAATTTTGCTACCAATGCCATATTATTTGTTTGTGTTTCGCGCGTGTCAGAAACATATCCTATACCTCAGAAAGATGTATCAAGTACCATAGACACCTCATTTTTACCAAATCCATAGAGCTTTTTTACAGATAACACATAAAATAAGTGACAATATTAATATATTCTTCATTCAGTTAAGTGATTCTTTGGAGAACGTTTATGAATTGCAACAAAGGTTCATTCGACATTCAATCGCTTCGCGAATCGTGAACGGCATTTTTGCGGAGACTGGTTACCCAACGATTATGAATTCCACTGTATATATTATTTATTTTATGTAGGAAAACATGTGTCTCTTTTGTAGGTACAGATAAATTTATTCAACTACCAACACTGATCACGGCCTATGATAGTTAATTTGTGAAGAAAAATGTTCGTCCCCAACTCTTTTTATATCTTGATTTATCGCTCGGTTACAATTGTGAAATTGTTTTCATAAAATACCGTTGTTATTCCCTACTGTAGATTAGTAAGGATATTCTTGTAAAGTAGGTATTCATTTTTTAAGAAACGTTAAGACAATACAAGACTCTACCAACATCTATAAACGCGAAAACACGTGTGGCCGTCTGCCTGCTACGCTTTCACGGCCCATCTGTTAAAATAATTATGATAAAATTTGGTATAAGGATAGTTTGTATCTCGGGGGAGGACATAGGCTACTTTTTATCCCGGAAAATTAAGAAGTTTCACCGGGAATAAAAATCTTATATGTTATTTTACGAAACTAAGCCTGCCTATGTGTACCACCACTATCACCGGAATTTACTCATATTGATACATTTTACAATAATAATTTATTCATACAAATTTGTGATGTACCAGCTCGGTGCTTTAGTAACGAGCTAATTTCACAGCAGATTACGAGATCATGAGTTCTAGTCTAGTTCTAGTCTCTAGTCGGAATAAAAAAAAAAGTTAATTTTGTCATGAACTTTTTAGTAGCAAAAGTTGGGAAGTGGAAAGTCTTGTGCGTACCCTTGTGGCTAAAAAGAGTAAGGCGTGTATGTAGAAATGAACTAAAACGTACCAAGTAGGATCTATCAGTATGTTCTTCCCGCTGAAGCTGTAGATACTGACGTTGGTCAGCAAGGCACCGGATCCATTGAACATCCTGGTCCAGGAATCAAAGAGAACCTCGCCCCTCGAATTCTTTACCGGAAGGTTATTGTAGATACCCGTTTTCCCAACTGATTTCAGGTCGTCCACGCTGAAACATTTTAGAAGTTTATTAATACAGTTGGTGTTACGTAAGTTAATTAAAAGGCTTTGTACGATAGGATTCTGTAGTGAGATACCAGAAACCCAGCCGTCACGTCTCACTTGGTTGCACTAAAGCAGAATCCATATGCAAGATTTTTTAGATCTGATGGTAAGGTTGCCTGGAATAAATCTCTGTTTAGCGATATCTAAGGCCGCCTGTTGTGCCATTGTTGTTGTCGTTGTCTTTTTATTAATTATTTTTATAGTGTATAGTAAGGTATATTTTACATTACTTACTTTAGTTATATACCATAAAAGTAACGTAAGTAATTGAATATAGAAGAGAACTTGGATACGATTAAAATAGTATGTTACTGTTTTTTTTATTTCGTTGCGTCGTGTTCCTCGTTACTGAGGGTCATGTCCCCTTTCCATTAATCAAATAATGGTAGGTTTTTGGGATAATAATGCAGTGGGTTCTCACGTCCTTCCGCAAATGACTCGACTAAGAGTATTTAACTCTCAGGTGCTAAGCATTCGCAATCGTCTGATATACGTTGTCACAACGAGGCCACTCGTCCCTATACTATTTCATACCTACCTAAATAAATTGCCTACTGCGCGGATAAAAGGCCAGTGGTTGTTGTACAAAAATTTAAGTGTACTTACTTATTAGCTAAGAAGGCGACAAAATTGTTCGTCCGGAATGCTTTCGCACCCTGTCTGAAGCATTCCTGGTTTGCGGCGTTCCGCCCTGTCCTATTTGTCGCAGTCAGCATATTTCCAGGATATGGTTTATTCAGAGCTACTAATCGGATCTGCAAAAATATTCACACGATGTGATGAATCACAATTATTATGTCTAGTTTTTTAAAAGGAGTATATAGTGACGGTGTATATTTATTGGAAATAAATAAAGAAATCACAACTATACCTGTCATGTATTTTACTCGTACCTACTTGTGCATATGTTAGTTTTTTCGGATAATGTTTTAGAAGAGCGGAGTTTTTGTAGGACTTTTAATTAAATTAAGATGGCTCCAACCCAGCATGTTTTACGAAGTTTAAGCTATTAAAATAGTAATTTCTTAATAAAGCTTGAAAATTTAAAGAAATGATTATCGACTACGTATACTTTGGATCTTAAAAATTTGTAACTGAAGAACCTTTGCGTTCTCATTGTTTAGGTAAGTATGAAAGAGCTTTCGGGATTACACTAAGATGGAATTACTGATTAATCCCTCGCAATCGCACAGTTCGTCATATACTTACTTACCTAATATAATATTATAAATGCGAAAGTTTGGATGGATGAATGGATGGATGGATCTGGATGAAATTTGGCACAGAGATAGATTAAAGTCTTTAATAATACATAGGGTACTTTTGATCCCGTAAAATTAAAGAGTACCTGCGGGAACCAAAAAACCTAAATCCACGCGGACGAAATCGCGGGCATCAGCTAGTACTTACATAAATATCGTTGTCCGGTTTTGCTTGTATTTTTGACGATTGTACCGTTTCATATTTCGGCGGTCGCCATATTGCTGTTGTGTGTAAGATTGAGTCTGTCTGTGAATAAATTAAACAAATACAAAGATAATACATAGTACATTATGGTACAAGTGTGTAATCCTCGGCTATCTTAAGACCCTCACCTAACGGCTCGGGTCTCAATGGCGCCTCAGCGGTAATCATCAAGACACACGTGTATCATACGACGTTTTTCAACACACTTGTGAAGAAAATAATACTAAAAAGTAATTTTATTTAGTAGATAGAATAAAAATAAAACGCTAAGTATAGCGTTTTATTTTTATTCTATCTACTAAATAAAATTACTTGTAAATAATAATAATACTAAAAAATACTCACTTGTAAATAATAATAATACTAAAAAATAATTTTATTTAGTAGATAAAATAAAATAAAATCTCTATAACTCACTTGTGAATAATAGTAATGAAAAAGTCACTGTTTGATTATAGATGTCATTATGTGCCTAATTGCGGTGAAATTAGAGCCAACTTATGAGCAAGTGTTTTGAAAAAAAAACTAACAACATACATTATTAACATTTTCTGTACCGGTGGGAGATCAACCTAAAGTCGCACCCTTTGAGTTTTCGTTGCTAGGACGACGGCTCACGTCATATTATTATGCCGAAACTTTTATAAAATTCCGTTTAGGCAAGACGAGATAAAGGACAAAATAATACGACTTAAGAACCTTCGTCAGTAGTTTAACTTACGGTCACGGTCACTGTATAGGGCAGCGGTAAATAAATTCAAATTATCTTTCATGCTTGCCAATCTTCTATAGAAGATAGCACTAGGTTGAAATAAATATTTTCTGATCAGGAGAACGGGTTTTCTGAATACATAAGCATGAAAACAACGGATAGTTTTTCTACTTACAATAACAAATTTCCATCCTTTTTCGACTCTCAATAACAATTTCTCTTCCTCTATAATAAAAGCTAATGTTCCCAGCGGTATGCTTGAAGTTCTCTGGAACAAAAATTTATTTGACTATGTTTTTGTTGGAGTATCGAACATAGCTGATAATGGTTAGGTAGCAAAGGTTATATTATATCAACTCTCTCAGAACTTAGTTAAGACTAAGCTACAGATAAGTTGAGCAAATAATAATATTATTTTAAAAAGTTTATGAAAAACTCAAAGTATACTTTTGTTCCATTATCATAGCAGCGAAGGTGCGATCCATAATGGTGTTACCTTCGTCACAAAATAGCATACGTTTCACAGCTTACCTTAAAAAGTGCTCTACTGGTTTTGTAGATTACAGTCCCCGCTGTGTAGAAGTCATCATCATCGTCCTTACCTGGAATATAAATTCTTTTGTACTTTTTCTATACTTTTTCACACTTTTTCCGGGCTTTGAAACACCAAGCGCCACCCAACTACATGGCTTTGGGTCGCGTCACATGGCATGTAAGTTGTGAGCTAGTTTTTACCATTAAAATTCCTGTTTTACTACTTGAATGTGTAGTGAGTACGTGCCCTTACCATTTTCAAAATTAAAAAACGAGCTTTGTATAATTTCGCCTGGCTCCCCCTTAGGGCCAGTTATTGAAGTACCGGGTGGACCGGGTGGTCCTGGTGGACCTGGTGGACCGGAAACCGTCATAGAATTACAGTTTTCACATTTCCCAGGTATACCAGGGGTTCCCGGTTGACCCGCTGGGCCAATATTTCCCCTGTCTCCCTTTTCTCCTTTAAGCTGTAAATAAACAGATTTATTACTATTTTTTTTTATCTAATTTAGTTAAATATGTCAAGTAAGTATGTGCAGTACCAATATCCCTCTTCCTTTTTGCTAGGAATCAATACCTTAATACATCGTTCAAGTGGAAATTGCACACGTTACAGCTGTTGTGTTAGTTACTAAAATTGAAAGCTAAGTTTACCTACCTTCTTGACATCAATGAAAGGTGTCTCGCCCTTTTCGCCTTTCTCGCCCATAACTCCTTTATCACCTCTAGGTCCGGTTGGCCCCTGCAAATTTAAATTAGAAAAACAATATTTATGTACTTATTCTAATATATTAGTTTTAATCAACACACAATCAATTTTTTAAGTAATCAATTAAGTATGTAATTAATCTTTAATCTAATTATATAAAAGGAAAACGTGACTGACTGATTGGTTGACAGACTGACTGATCTATCAACTGCACGTTGCGCACTGGACGGACTGGCTTGAAATTTGGCGTACAGATTATACAACGTAGGCATCCGCTAAGAAAGGATTTCCGTAAATTCAACCCTTAGGGGGGCAAAATAGGGGTTTGAAATTTGCGTAGTCCGCGCGGACAAAGTCGTGGGCAAAAGCTAGTTGATCATAAGTGCAATATACCTATCAACCGCCCACACCACATGTGATTTATCTGGGTCATTAAAAACTCCCCAAAGCGACCCTTAAATAATCCGTTTCGTAGCTATGAAGCACTTAAGAAAGACCTAAAAAATTACTTTATTTTGTACCTACCGTTGGACCTCGTGGTCCTGGTGTACCTCGTGGACCTTTAGCGCCTGTTGGTCCTCGTGGCCCTGTTTTTCCTCTAAATCCTTGAGGGCCCCGAGGCCCCGGGAGCCCTTGCTGTCCTTTGGGTCCCTGAATATAGATAAAAGGTCAAATGTGTCAACGAAAATAAATAAGTTAAGTTATTCCATACTAATATAGAATTATAATTGCGAAAGTGTTCCTGTCTGTCTGCTACACTTCGCAGCTAATCTTTTCCACCAATTTTGATGAAATTTGGTACAAAATTCTAGGCTACTTGTTATTCCAGGAAATTAAAGAGTTCCCGCGGAAATCAAAGCCTTAAACCACGCGGACGAAGTTGCTGGCATTATTTAGTTGAAAACTTTTGTTTCTTAAATTGTTTGAAAAGAGCTCACATTATATTGTTATCAAAACAAGGATAGCTTTCAAAGTTATAATCATATTCACCTTCATATGAGTAATAGCCGCTGTTGGTACATTGCCTGGGGGACCGGGTTCACCAGTTTCTCCTTTATGTCCTCTTGGTCCTACAGTACCAGAATCTCCTTTCTCCCCTTGAAGTCCCCTTTCTCCAGGAGGCCCTTGAGGCCCATCTGTCCCTGTATCACCTTTAGGGCCCTCTGATCCTTTATCTCCCTTGTCACCCTAAAATTTTCCAACACTTATTTCAACCACAATTTTCAATAATATCAATATTTTATGTTTTGGATAGCATATATTGCAGTACTAACTTCTTTTTTTTTCTTTGATAAAATAATCAATACAATAATGTTCTATAATAGAACGGTAAAACTGAAAGTATATATTTTCACCCACCTTTTTCCCCGATACACCAATTTCACCTTTCTCTCCTTTGACTTGTACTATTAAAGCTTCTCCTGCAAATATTTAATATTATAAACAACTTTATCATAATTAAAACTAATTTCAAACACAGATGACAATTAAAATTCATGCACTTCTAGCCATATTTCAATTCACCTTTTTCTCCTTTTTTGCCGTCATGACCATGTTTACCCGGTATACCAGGTTCTCCCTTTTCCCCTGGTAATCCAGTGTCACCAGTTTCTCCTCGAGGTCCTGGTTTTCCATCCTTACCCTAATTGAAGGGAAATAAATATTATTTTTAACATACTTGAGACTTTCTGTGAAGTTGATGAAGAGATGAAATGGGTAAATAAACTTATACTAGTATTTCTGTATTCAAAATAATATTATGTCAGTAAATCTTTAACCACCCCACTCAGCATCACTTAATTATTACTTAAATACCTACAAATCTATTACTAAGGAGTTCCTTAAGTAATGATTAGTAACTCTGATTGCGGCAGAAAGACAAATATAATAAAATATTGAGCAGAAAACATTTGGCATTGGGGGTTTTGATGTGTGGTGCAGTCTACATTCAAACTTACCCGAATATGTTTTATTACTTCGTCACCTTTTTCGCCTTTAATTCCGTATTCTCCTTTATCCCCTTTGATGCCGTCTTTTCCATCTCGTCCAGGGGGCCCAGGGGGCCCTATAGGCCCCATATCACCTTTTTTGCCATTGATTGGTTCTTTTGCCTCTACTATTTCCTGTCAACATAAGCTCTGACACTATTTGTTCCATAGAAATCTATCTTGCATTAACAAATATATAATTAATTTTTAACGCGTGTGGGCGTTATTTTTTTTTATTTAGTAAGTTTGTGTGGCTAGTTTATACGGATGGCATCTTTTTCATTATTCCAGTTTTATAATTTTGTATTATTCTAAGTTGCTTATTGATACTTTAATAACAAGTTAATCACCTTATGAACATAACCTTGTTTTCCAGGGGGTCCGGGTGATCCTGGGACTCCGTCTTTCCCCGGTTCCCCTTTTGGTCCAAGTACGCCATCCTTTCCTGGGGAACCCGTAGCCCCTGGTTCACCTTTATCACCCTGCAGACCAGGTGGACCTTGCATACCTAGCGGGCCCTAGAAATAAAGATGGTTAATAATATCGTCAATAAGATTTAAAAAAATACTTAGAGGCACTGAAAATACAGTACTTAGTTAGCCGAAACGTTAAAATTTACAACGATTTATTTAGAATTGTCAAGCGCTTGATGACAGAGGACAACTAGCTGCCAATTCCATACAAATGGTCGTTAACTTAGATGCACTCGAATGGGTAAAAAATGTCCTGTATAATTTGTTTGACATTAGCGACGTGCACTATGAATTAATAATACTCACAGTCAAACCGGGCGGTCCTGGTTTACCTACATCACCCTGGGGCCCTGGTAGACCACGTTCTCCTGGGGGGCCAATTATTTTTTCACATTCCTGTGGAAAATTTGCCATGTCTAATAAGTAAATCTTTTTTTAAGATTAAAGGCCTCTAGTTAAATATCAAAGATCACTGATCATAGGCTATTAAGTGATAAGGAATGCATCATACTAATATTATAAATGTGAAAGTTTGGATGGATGTTTGGATGCATGGATGTATGGATGGATGTATGGATGTTTGTTACTCAATCACGAGCCAACTGCTGAACGGATCTGGCTGAAATTTGGCACAGAGATAGATTATAGTCTGGAATAGCACATAGGCTATGGCCTGGAAAATTAAGGAGTTCCCGCGGGAACCAAAAAACCTCAAACCACGCAGACGAAGTAGCGGCCATTCGCTATTGAGTGATAATTTTAAGTGATAAGTGATTTTAAGAGTAACATAAACTGATATGTGCTTCAATTGTACATAATAGTTTCAAATTTAACATTTCAAGTTCTGAAAAGTTAACTCCTCTAAGTAGAATTATTACATTAGAGTAGTCAAAATAATCTATACTTTGTAAAAAAAAGTCTTACTCCTTTATCACCCTTTTCACCCCGTTTTCCTTCAGGTCCTTGAGGGCCTGGGGGACCTAGTGGGCCTTCTGGACCCGTAATAGATTTACCAACGGCACCCTAAACAATAAAAAAAACTTATTGAATTTAATTTTTATAACTAATATCCATAATAACATAATTGTCAGTCGTTATTGCTTCCAATAATATATTCCTTACATTTTCCCCTCGCTCTCCTGTATCTCCTTTTTCACCCTTTTCTCCTTTTTCTCCCTTTTCAGAACTCTTCATGTCAAAAATTGAATCTGTAAAGAGTACAATAAAAACGTATTTTTATATAAATGATAAATGATTTATTTATTTCACATAGGATAACTTGTGTCACTTATGAAACGTTAAGACTCTACCACCGGTTCAGAAAGTGGTTCTACCAAGAAGAGCCGGCAGATTGCAGATTCATGCTTTAGTAATTGTAAGTAGGTACTTGTATGTTCTTAACATAAATTTAAACTAATAAATTACAATTAATAAATTAATCAATAAATTGCAACTATCGTACTGATATTATAAATGCGAAAGTGTTTGTCCTTCAATCACGCCGCAACGGAGTAACGGATCGACGTGATTTTTGGCATAGGTATAGTTGAGGACCTGGGAGTGACATAGGCTTCTTTTTATCCGGATAATTAAGGAGTTCCCGCGGGAATCAAAAAAACTTAAACACGTGGACGAAGTCGCGGGCATAAGCTAGTTATACATAAATGAGAAAGTTTGGATGGATGGAAGGATGTTTCTTACTCAATCACGCCAGAACGGCTGAACGGATCTAGATGAAATCTGGCACAGAGATAGATTATATTCTGGAATAACACAAAGGCTTACTTTTTATCCCGGAAAATTAAAGAGTTCCCGCGGGAACCGAAAAAATCTCAGTCAACGCGGACGAAGTCGCAGGCATCAGCTAGTTTAAAATAAAAGCAGCAGGATACCTATTTCGATTCGATCATACCTGTGGAAGTTGCTCACATCTCTTCATCAACTAGAAAAGAGCTGATGATCCGATTTTCTTGAACGATATCTAAGAATACTCTCGAGCAAGTCACCTTTCAAATACAAAAACTAAATCAAAATCGGTTCATCTGTTTGGGAGCTATGATGCCACTGATAGACACTCAGATACACAGATAGAAACACACGTTAAACCTACAATAACCTTATTTTTGCGTTGGGGATTGGTTAAAATAATATTTTAACTTACCGTTGTTAATTTCCGGAACGTCACCGCGATTGCCATCTAAAAACTGTAATCATAAGTAAAACTCATTAATAGTAGATTATTCAACATGGGGGTAATACAATATCTTACGTCACGGGCGTCGGGTTTATGGGCGCCCAAGACAAAGACAGCATTACCCCTGCGTTGTATACTGTAATTTTCACACCTCGCGAGGCAATAAAATCAAGGATAATAAAAAGATTATTCAATATATTATTATCTTATCATATCTATTTACTATCGCTTTATTTATTTTTTCTATGATCATATCTAATAACTTAAAATGCCAATTTATAAATGAATAAATAAATTAATGATAGATCTTGAAAGTAAACTAGCGATACGGCCTCTGATTGGCACCTGTTGTTGTTTTCCATTTGCAGGAATCTTCGTATGCTTTTAAATATCTGTTTTCCGATGTTTCTGAGTGCAAATTGTTTATTATTTGAGCATCTATTGTAATAGTTTCCGGACTTAAATTACTGCAGCTATCTTCGTCACTCGAAATTTAAATTTAAAATGAAAAAATATTCAATTTCCATAACACCACAATATATAACGTTTTTGAAATGGGAATTTTCAGCAATCTTTAAAGGGACGCCATCACTCATCGAAGCGAGACAGCAAAATGATGTATGACGGCGTCCCTCTCGGACAATTCGGTAATGGATTTCAGTACGGCATTACAACCCCGCTACGCCTTATGACGTACATTACCTTTAGATTTTACCTTTAGGTCTTGTAATAAGGCATTGCCGAGCGATTGGTGTGAAAAAAGAATTTTCTTACAATTAAGAATTATTATTAACATTAAACTTATAAAAAACATGCATAAGCATTTATTGGTACTAGAATACTGTACTAAGTATATTGGTGAGTACAAGACCCCATCCCAGAATCGTTATTATTTTGAATAATTGCTACTGCAATTAAAAGTAAATACTATCTTAACTTTTAATAACTTACTATATTTTACTTATAATAACTTTTTTATCACTTTTGAGAAATTACATAATCCAACTCAAGTTTGTTAACGACAAAATATCAAAATATACGATGCCAGAGATTTGGCTACGTAGGTAATTATGTTTTCTAAGAGTCCTGTGGGAACTCTTTTTGCTTTTTATGCAAAGAAGCCTTAAAATATTAGGAATACTTTACGCTTACTCTGATTTATTGATTTATTGATCTGTTTTTACATTGCAAATACGATTGATCGACGTGAGAGCTCACCACGCCAAGTGTAAGCGAACGTCAAAGTAAAATGGACCCAAAAGTCTTGCTTTATAGTCACAAATTCAGCGTTTGGAGCGCTGGTTGTGAATAAATACACGAAATGATGAAATGAGCTCTAAACCTAACCTCTAACTTAAGGTTCATTTTACTTTTACGTTCTCTTACACTTGGCGTGGTGAGTTCTCAACGTCGATCAATCGTATTTGCAATGTAAAAACTCAGAGTAAATATCTTAAGTTGAAACCTTTAGGTATCTGTACCAATTGGACTCAAATTCTGTAGAACAGATAGACCATGAAAACGTAGGCGATAGTCAGACAGACGCACTTTTGCATTAATAAAATTAAGTATGGATTGAAATGACTGTTTGGAATTAATGATTTTAAGCGGACTTAGCAAGAAAGCTGAACATTTAGTTATTTTGTTTATTAATTAATTTCGTTCACATACCTCTAAATTCTGTGGACGTGAAGTATCCTAAAATTAGGTTAAGGTTTATTAATTGTTAATTTTGTGTAATCGCAGTGTAAATTAGTCACTTAGTCAGTTGTTAAAATGTTACAATACTGGGAACTTTAGAAAGTAACAAAAGAGTTAATCACAAAACACACAAATAAGCTAAATATTGGGCCATAATTTTTTTAAATCCACTACAAGATAGCCCTAGACTGCGATCTCACCTGATGGTAAGTGGTGATGCGTTCTAAGATGGAAGCGGGCTAACCCGTAAGATTCATGGCAGTTATATTAAAACCATAACCCGTACGCCGCAGTACCGGAACGCTAAATCGCTTGGCGACACGTCTTTGCCGGTAGGGTGGTAACTAGCCACGGCTGAAGCCTCCCACCAGGCCAGACCAGGGAAAATTCAGAAATTATAAATTCCCAAATCGATCCTGCTGGGGATCGAACCCGGGACCTCCGCACGTTAAGACAACAGCGCTACACACTGCGCCACGGAGGTCGTCAAAATGCAATGCTGCAATGCTGGGAGCTGACAATATTTTCGCTGATAGTTTTATTATAATTCTGATCTAGGCTTTTTAGTATGACAAAGTTAGTACCTATTTCTAGTTATGACTAGTCAGATTTGCAGTCAGATCACGTGTCTTCAAGGTATTTTCAAGGAAATATATTTTGTTTTCGTACTTAAGTAGGTATACCTAGTGCACGTTCTTAAGTCTTTTGATGGGCAAGCCACACTCACACACACTGATTAGCACTACAAACTAAGAAGAAAATAATACTACGAAAGTGAAGAGTATTTCAAAATATAATATCTATGTAAAAAAATCAACTCAAAGTTTGAAATATTATTTTTGTTACTTTATAAAGAACTGTAAAGTGTATTGTACGTTTTTTTAGTAATTTGTGTAGTTTTATTTAAGTTTAAACTACAACTTACAACTTTGACGGTACTGGAGTTAGACTCAATCTACGAAAAAAATATTGATGTTAAAATGCAATAGTGCCCCAATTATAATATTACGTCTAGAAAATAAAAATATAATATAACAATCAATAATAAATGGGTACTCTCCACCCAATGGGCAACAAATTTTATATTAATTCTGAATAATAATGTGGTCATAAATATTGATAAAATAACTTTAAGCGATTTAAATAAAAATTATTATTATTAAGCTATATTTTACCTACCTACATAAAATGAAATAAATATTAATTTATAACATTTATGTTTCATTTTATGTAGGTATTAATTTATTTTTGATTGTATTATAAAATAAATACTGCTACTTATTAATAATTATAATATCTTTTAATATAAATATTACGTGAAATACCAATAAACCTGTAAAAGACAAAGGACAAGATAGACAAGGATTATAAGCATACATTGAAAGAAATAGAGCAGAAGACGTAATCTACCGTTATGTTAATACTTACACTATCGGGAAGAGTAACCTCCTGAAAATAAACATAATATTAAACTCTGGAATAACACAAAGCCTACTTTTGATCCCAGAAAGTTAAAGAGTTCCCGCGGGAACCAAAACCCTCAGTCCACGCGGTCGAAGTCCCCGCGACTTTAGCTAGTAAAATATAATATAAAACTTACATCATTACAAATTTCATTCCTTCCATAAATGTCCGGGTTTGGAAATATTTGGAGATTTTGAATTGATCCCTGTAACAGAAATATAATTTTTATTCTTAACAATATACATATACATAATATTTTACAACAGTAGCTAAATTAAAACAATATTTTCACTCTTCCGTATTTATTATGATAGAAATTAAAAAAAAAACTAAAGAATGTAATAATATTATTATAGTCATTATTTTGTACTTAAGTTTGTAATCTAAGCAGTCTTATGTCGTTATCGATCGACTCAAAGAGCATTAAATCTTTTCAGCATTGATGTGGACCATCATTGCATCAATCCTAAAAAATATGCAAGTGATGTGAACTTCGCTCCAAATTTAGAAATATATTATTTAAAGAGACATTCGGTTTTTTTTTTTTTTTTTTATTGTGAGATAGGCTTGCGCTTGACGACAATCATGCTTAGTGCAAAGCAATGATGAGGTCTAGGTTGGAACGCGCTTGCCTAGAAGAGAGACATTCGGATTCTTAAAAAAGGTTCACAATTTTTAAGGTTGCGTACCAAAATCAACCATGACAATATGAAATTACTAACTAAATTAATTATTTTAAATATAAGGTAGAACATAACTAAAAAAGAGCAAAATGAACTCATAAAATTAATGTATAGCTGTAAAATATCAACCATTACTGAGTCGAAGTCAATACACAGTGATAATAAAACGCAAGGGAATACGAATACGTGAAATCTGTAAGAGTATTTTCTGTTTGCATTAACACCATCTCATTGTTCTGTTAGAAGATTAAAAATATGACGATGCTGAACTCTTTGGTGACTCGTAGCGGAGTTTTAATGAAACTGAGTCTGGAATAGATTCGCTTGCTATCGACGCGGGTCGGCTTTATGAGATTGGATTTTTTTGATGTATATGTGATTTTAACTCAAGTTCTCTGATAAGTGGATTGCTTGATTCCGCTGTAGTTGGATTAAATAGTATTTTCAAATCGAATCTCAGAAAGTTGACATTGAGTCAATTCTGTTGTACAATACACCATTTCGGAATTAAACTAAAATGACAGCTACATTCAATACTATTGACAGTATTCAATATATTTACAGTAATATAATTTTTGTAAAACAACACATCCATAATTATAAAAAAAAATGCGATCTGCACGATAGGCCAACTAGAGGCCGTAATAAGCTCGTGACTCCATCGCTCCGCCTCAAAAAAGTCAGAAGGTCATTCGTGGGAATGGGCATTATTTTCTATAACAAAGTTCCACAACCTATTTTGGACTTGCCAATAAATAAATTTAAGAAATCCATTAAAAGTATGCTCCTGAAAAAAGCTTATTATACTGTTGAAGATTATGTAAATGATAGAGGAGCATGGATTTGATCGCTCCAGCAATGCTGGGGACAGCGGTTACTGATTATAAATTAGTGTTTGAATATTAGTATTCAATTCGATGCTTTGATACGGGTAGACTGGGTATGTCACGCTCTCTTTAAACATTTCTGTGGTGGTGTCGTGTGGTGCGGGTTGTTACGTTCCCTCAAATATGGTCGAGCGAAGCAATGGCTGGATCATGCGTCATGCTCGTGAACGGGTGCCACCGGCGGGAATGGGGCTACTTTCTGTCTGCCCGTCTTTGACATGAATTGAATAAACAAATTTAAGAAATCCATTAAAAGTATGCTCCTGAAAAAAGCTTATTATACTGTTGAAGATTATGTAAATGATAGAGGAGCATGGATTTGATCGCTCCAGCAATGCTAGGGACAGCGGTTACTTATGTACACATTGATATAGTAATTGTAAATGAATTATTTAAAAAGAGCAACCACCGAGTTTCTTGCTGGTTCTTCTCGGTAGGAATGGCATTCCGAACCAGTGGTAGATTCACTTGACGATTCAAAAGTACTTGTAAAAGTTTATTTGAATAAAAAAAAGATTTGATTTGATTTGATTTGATTGCTATCCCTTGTATAATACTAGGTAACGTATTAGGGGCAGCACTAAGATTTAGAGCAGAGCAGTTACAGAATTGGTCACAATATCCTCTAAAATTTATTTAAAAAAAAATATTTGGCCTTTTATAATTTTACTACGTTCATCTTTCATAATATAAAGAAGTTAAGTGTACGGGCACGAAATGAGCGGCGGCGGGGCGATGGCGGCAGCGGGGCGATGCAATTAATTTCGCTGCAATTTTGTCGTACTCATATAAAAACTTTATACCCGTTTAAAACCGCAAAATTTGTCTGGCGATTTGCAGGTATTATTGAAATTACTCAATAATTATAGGTACATGATTAAAAATTTCAGATTGCCAAAAGTATATTTTTTGGGAATTATAATAAAATAATTTTGAAGATTAAAAATATTAAAGATTTTGAACCGCAATCGCTCTACCAGACTGGCAGGACTGGATTCGCCAGTTGACGAAATTATATTTTTGCACAATTTCAATTTGCCTAAAGGGCCTTCCCGAAATTCGTCGCTAGCTTCTCGTACCACATCGCCCCGCTGTCGCCGTCGCTCGGCCGTCGCTGGTTTCGTGTCGCCTCGTTACTCAGCAGGTGATCTTTATCACCTGCTATGCTCGAAGTTATTCTACGTAAAAAAGAAAAAAGAAATTAGCAGATCCATTAGGAATATGAGTAAACGACATAGCTAAAAACGTTAAGATTAAAGTATGGTTTAAAAGACCGATAAACATTAGAGTCCCAAAATATTAAAATGATAACTTCGCACTAGAAAACGCAGCGTTGATAGATCCCCTATCAGACTACATCAAACGAGTTTTAAGGAGCTGCTTAATACAGCGGGGCGATTGGCTAAAATATAACAGTTGTAAACTCAAAACTCAAACTCAATTTATTAAAAACATGTAGGACATACAGGTGTCTCTTATGTTACGTCCTATTTTGACTCTACCACCGGATCGGAAAAAAGATTCTGTTCGGAACGCTAAATCGCTTGGCGGTACGTCTTTGCCGGAAGGGTGGTAACTAGCCACGGCCGAAGCCTCCCACCAGGCCAGACCGGGGAAAACGAGCCCCCAGGGAACCACCACCAACACCACCACCACCACCAGGAACCAGGGACCTCTCTCTCTCTCTCTGCGTCGTATTCCTCATTACTGAGGGTCGTGACCCCATTCCATTAATCACATAATGGTAGGAGTTTTCTTGGGATAGTAATGCGTTGGGTTTCCACGTCCTTCCGCATACGACTCAACTAAGAGTATTTTAAAGTCTTAGTATTTAAAAGTTTGTTACGATTATTATCAGATATTAGTGATAATAACCGGGACTGATGGCTTAATATGGTCTCCGAGGCACGGAGGGACCGAATAACCCAAATTTTAACCTCCAAATTCGGTCACCCATCCAGTTACCGACTTGGGTCAACGTTGCCAGGGACGAATGTCTTAGCTGTGACAACGCATATCATATTGTGAACCAGGGACCATGGAAACGATATTACGGTTATGTTTGAGTATAGTATTTGACGACCTCCGTGGCGCAGTGTGTAGCGCTGTTGTCTTAACGTGCGAAGGTCCCGGGTTCGATCCCCGGCATTGTCAACTTGGGAATTTATAATTTCTGAACTTTCCCTGGTCTGGCCTGGTGAGAGGCTTCGGCCGTGGCTAGTTACCACCTTACCGGCAAAGACGTGCCGCCAAGCGATTTAGCGTTCCGGTACGATGCCGTGTAGAAACCGAATAGGGGTGTATGGGTTTAATATAACTGCTATGCCCCTAACAGGTTAGCCCGCTACCATCTTAGACTGCATCATCACTTATCATCAGGTGAGATCGCAGTCAAGGGCTAGCTTGTAGTGGATTAAAAAAAAAAAAAAAAAATTTTAACCTCCAAATTCGGTCACCCATCCAGTTACCGACTTGGGTCAACGTTGCCAGGGACGAATGTCTTAGCTGTGACAACGCATATCATATTGTGAACCAGGGACCATGGAAACGATATTACGGTTATGTTTGAGTATAGTATTTGACGACCTCCGTGGCGCAGTGTGTAGCGCTGTTGTCTTAACGTGCGAAGGTCCCGGGTTCGATCCCCGGCATTGTCAACTTGGGAATTTATAATTTCTGAACTTTCCCTGGTCTGGCCTGGTGAGAGGCTTCGGCCGTGGCTAGTTACCACCTTACCGGCAAAGACGTGCCGCCAAGCGATTTAGCGTTCCGGTACGATGCCGTGTAGAAACCGAATAGGGGTGTATGGGTTTAATATAACTGCTATGCCCCTAACAGGTTAGCCCGCTACCATCTTAGACTGCATCATCACTTACCATCAGGTGAGATCGCAGTCACGGGCTAACTTGTAGTCGATAAAGTAGGATTATATTATAGACATTTATATGATAAAGATTCTCATGTCGGTTATGAAATAAATAAATGAATAATACGGGGTCATGTGTAGCTAACTTGGTACATGATAAGTGACAACTTTTATGAGCTACCAAGGGGACATAAAATATTACCGAGATTTAATATCCGGGCATGGTAAAAATATGTGCCAGAGGAGAGGGAACTTTGATATTACGATTATGTATTGCAGAGGCTAACGGCTATTTTTGTCAGTATTAACTAAGGTTCAGCTTAATATTGTACCGTGTGTACGATATATATTATTTGATACGGTTAAGCAGTTGGAGATGTTGTATATACCATGCATGAGTTTGATACCACTATTAAATTATAAAAATTCTTTCCAAAAAACGGTATCCAACGCCACTGTAAAGTAATAAATAATTTTTATTTCTATCCACTATGTTGAAGTCGGGCGAGCCTGATGCGTCAACTTTGCTTATCTTTGTTATACCCGCCCGACTTCAACATAGTGGGTAGAAATAAATATTATTTACTAGCTGACGCCCGCGACTTCGTACGCGTGGATCGAGGTTTTGTGGTTCCCGCGGGAACTCTTTAATTTTCCGGGATAAAAAGTAGCCTATGTGTTATTCCAGACTATAATATATCTCTGTGCCAAATTTCATCCAGATCCATTCAGCCGTTGGGGCGTGATTGAGTAACAAACATCCATCCATACATCCATACCGACATCCATACATCCAAACTTTCGCATTTATAATATTAGTAAGATAACTTTACGGTGGCGGTTTTTTTGAAAAAAAAAATATTTTTAACTTTTTAGTGCCAGGGTTGAGGATTTGGAGTCAGAATTTTTTATGGGACCACCTCGAGAGGTTGCTCTAAAGACTGATAGATCAAAAATCAAATCGGTTCAGAAACCACGGAGATATGCACCGAAACACATAAAAAATAACCGGCCAAGTGCGAGTCGGACTTGCGCACCGAGGGTTCCGTACTGAAAACTGTAACGACCAAAGATGTAAAACGGTAATAATTACCTTTGTTAATGAACCGCAAAACTAACTTTGTTTGTAGAGGTTTACTGTTAATATAAAAAAAACTATGCTAGTTAGAGCATTGGCTATAGTTTTCCTGTAAAATATACATAAATTCCTATTGACCATAATTATTTCAGATTTTTCGATTGGTAAACTCCGGAGATAGGGGGGGGGGGGGGGGAACGGTATTTTTAGACTTTTCCCCCGATAAATCAAAAACTATCATGACTAAAAATAATTAAAAATCTGTTTTAGAATGTACAAAGTAAACCCTTTCATATGATACCCCACACAGTACAGTTATCTCACTTTTAAATTTCAACCCTCCGATTTTCCTCCCTTTTTAAATAAGAACAAAAATAATTTCCAATTTTTTTAATTCCAGTGTCTTTGGGCCACTAATATACACAACTATTCCAAATTTCATGTCGATAGCTTCGGTAGTTACTGAAATAATCGAGTGTGACGGACGGACAGACAGACAGACAGACAGACAGACGGAGAAAGTCGCACCATAAGGGTTCCATTTTACCATTTTGGTACGGAACCCTAAAAGATAAAAAAAATACGCGCCAAATTGAGAACCTCATCCTTTTTTGGAAGTCGGTTAAAAATACAGACCCCCTAAATATGAGGCCATAGTTTTACTCCTAGGGTATAATCAATCAGGATAGGATCAATTAAAGTTAAGACAACAAACAATAAAGATGATTACAACTCAATCAAATCATTAACTCGTTATCAAACTTAAAGACGTACTTCTAGTAGGTACCTATAGGAGTTTGTATGAAATACATAGTTGTATACAAAAAAACTGTGTTGAAATGAGATAACGTCACGTCATCTCATTTCAACACAGTTTTTTTTCTTTAACCGATAGTTTAAAATTATTTTTTTATCCACTACAAGTTAGCCCTTGACTGCGATCTCACGTGGTGTGATGGTAAGTGATGATGCAGTCCAAGATGGTAGCGGGCTGACCTGTTAGGGACATGGGAGTTAATTAAACCCCTATTCGGCTTCTACACGGCATCCTACCGGAACGCTAAATCGCTTGGCGGCACGTCTTTGCCGGTAGGGTGATTAAACTTACAACTAACAGAAGATGTGAATGTAAGATCTTTTGGAAGACCCTCTATTTAATAATAGGTATTAACATTATTACTGTTTGTCATTATATCTCATGAAACAGGAAGTTATTTGTCTATTTGACTCGTTTTATGTCATTCGATTTAATCTGCGGATACGGACGCCATATTGAAAATGGTTAGCATAAATGCGAGTATTTGAACGATGGTAATCAGTCTCCTGCCGACAGACTCAGCGATTATTGAATACTTTTGTGTTTAGATCGCATTTTGATTTAGAGCTTAACGATAGCAATCGTGGCCGGATCAAATGAATATTATCTTTAAGTTTAGCCAACTTTTATCTAATTACATTAAATCTCTCGTGGAACCTCCACACGTTTAATCATTTATTCCTGCAAGTTCCAAATGAGAGTACAAATATATTAAAAGTGTCTCATAAATACCTACTTCTGGATTGTCTCTTACATCCATACTAATATTATAAATGCGAAAGTCAGTTTGTTTGTTGGTTTGTTGGTTTGTTGGTTTGTTGGTTTGTTGGTTTGTTGGTTTGTCCTTCAATCACGCTTCAACGGCGCAACGGATCGACGTGATTTTTTGCATGGGTATATTTGAGGACCTGGAGAGTGACATAGGCTACTTTTTATCCCGGAAAAACAAACAGTTCCTGTGGAATAGGATGCTCTTTTTCTCGCATTTTTCTTCAATTAGGCGGCAACGGCACACCGGATAGAAGTGATTTTTTACATGGGTATAATTGAAGAACTGGAGAGTGACATAGGCTACTTTTTATCCCGGAAAAACAAACAGTTCCTGTGGAATAGGATGCTCTTTTTCTCGCATTTTTCTTCAATTAGGCGGCAACGGCACACCGGATAGAAGTGATTTTTTACATGGGTATAATTGAAGAACTGGAGTGACATAGGCTACTTTTTATCCCGGAAAAACTAACAGCTCCTGTGGGATAGTGTGCTCTTATTCTCGCATTTGTTCATCAATTAGGCGGCAACGGCACACCGGATCGACGTGATTTTTTACATGGGTATAATTGAGGAACTCGAGAGTGAAACTGGCTACTTTTTATCCCGGAAAAACTAACAGCTCCTGTGGGATAGTATGCTCTTTTTCTCGCATTTTTTCTTCAATTAGGCGGCGACGGCACACCGGATCGACGTGATTTTTTACATGGGTATAATTGAGGAACTGGAGACTGACATCCATACTAATATTATAAATGCGAAAGTCAGTTTGTTTGTTGGTTTGTTGGTTTGTTGGTTTGTTGGTTTGTCCTTCAATCACGCTTCAACGGCGCAACGGATCGACGTGATGTTTTGCATGGGTATATTTGAGGACCTGGAGAGTGACATAGGCTACTTTTTATCCCGGAAAAACAAACTGTTCCTGTGGAATAGGATGCTCTTTTTCTCGCATTTTTCTTCAATTAGGCGGCAACGGCACACCGGATAGAAGTGATTTTTTACATGGGTATAATTGAAGAACTGGAGAGTGACATAGGCTACTTTTTATCCCGGAAAAACAAACAGTTCCTGTGGAATAGGATGCTCTTTTTCTCGCATTTTTCTTCAATTAGGCGGCAACGGCACACCGGATAGAAGTGATTTTTTACATGGGTATAATTGAGGAACTGGAGTGACATAGGCTACTTTTTATCCCGGAAAAACTAACAGCTCCTGTGGGATAGTGTGCTCTTATTCTCGCATTTGTTCATCAATTAGGCGGCAACGGCACACCGGATCGACGTGATTTTTTACATGGGTATAATTGAGGAACTCGAGAGTGAAACTGGCTACTTTTTATCTCGGAAAAACTAACAGCTCCTGTGGGATAGTATGCTCTTTTTCTCGCATTTTTTCTTCAATTAGGCGGCGACGGCACACCGGATCGACGTGATTTTTTACATGGGTATAATTGAGGAACTGGAGACTGACATCCATACTATACTAATATTATAAATGCGAAAGTCAGTTTGTTTGTTGGTTTGTTGGTTTGTTGGTTTGTTGGTTTGTTGGTTTGTTGGTTTGTCCTTCAATCACGCTTCAACGGCGCAACGGATCGACGTGATTTTTTGCATGGGTATATTTGAGGACCTGGAGAGTGACATAGGCTACTTTTTATCCCGAAAAAACAAACAGTTCCTGTGGAATAGGATGCTCTTTTTCTCGCATTTTTCTTCAATTAGGCGGCAACGGCACACCGGATAGAAGTGATTTTTTACATGGGTATAATTGAAGAACTGGAGAGTGACATAGGCTACTTTTTATCCCGGAAAAACGAACAGTTCCTGTGGAATAGGATGCTCTTTTTCTCGCATTTTTCTTCAATTAGGCGGCAACGGCACACCGGATAGAAGTGATTATTTACATGGGTATAATTGAGGAACTGGAGAGTGACATAGGCTACTTTTTACCCCGGAAAAACTAACAGCTCCTGTGGGATAGTATGCTCTTATTCTCGCATTTGTTCATCAATTAGGCGGCAACGGCACACCGGATCGACGTGATTTTTTACATGGGTATAATTGAGGAACTCGAGAGTGAAACTGGCTACTTTTTATCCCGGAAAAACTAACAGCTCCTGTGGGATAGTATGCTCTTTTTCTCGCATTTTTTCTTCAATTAGGCGGCGACGGCACACCGGATCGACGTGATTTTTTACATGGGTATAATTGAAGAACTGGAGACTGACATCCATCATACTTCATACTAATATTATAAATGCGAAAGTCAGTTTGTTTGTTGGTTTGTTGGTTTGTTGGTTTGTTGGTTTGTTGGTTTGTTGGTTTGTTGGTTTGTCCTTCAATCACGCTGCAACGGAGCAACGGATCGACGTGATTTTTGGCATGGGTATAATTGAGGAACTGGAGAGTGACATAGGCTGCTTTTTATCCCGGAAAAATAACAGCTCCTGTGCGATAGTATTCTCTTTTTCTCGCATTTGTTCTTCAATTAGGCGGCAACGGCACACCGGATCGACATGATTTTTTACATGGGTATAATTGAGGAACTGGAGACTGACATCCATACTTCCATATCCATACTAATATTATAAATGCGAAAGTCAGTTTGTTTGTTGGTTTGTCCTTCAATCACGCTTCAACGGCGCAACGGATCGACGTGATTTTTTGCATGGGTATATTTGAGGACCTGGAGAGTGACATAGGCTACTTTTTATCCCGGAAAAACGAACAGTTCCTATGGAATAGGATGTTTTTTTTTTCGCATTTTTCTTCAATTAGGCGGCAACGGCACACCGGATCGACGTGATTATTGACATGGATATAATTGAGAAACTGGAGAGTGGCATAGGCTACTTTTAATCTCGGAAAAATAAACACTTCCTGTGGGATAGGATACTCTTTTTCTGGCATTTTTCTTCAATTAGGCGGCAACGGCACACCGGATCGACGTGATTATTTATCCATACTAATATTATAAATGCGAAAGTCAGTTTGTTTGTTGGTTTGTTGGTTTGTTGGTTTGTTGGTTTGTTGGTTTGTCCTTCAATCACGCTTCAACGGCGCAACGGATCGACGTGATTTTTTGCATGGGTATATTTGAGGACCTGGAGAGTGACATAGGCTACTTTTTATCCCGGAAAAACAAACAGTTCCTGTGGAATAGGATGCTCTTTTTCTCGCATTTTTCTTCAATTAGGCGGCAACGGCACACCGGATAGAAGTGATTTTTTACATGGGTATAATTGAAGAACTGGAGAGTGACATAGGCTACTTTTTATCCCGGAAAAACAAACAGTTCCTGTGGAATAGGATGCTCTTTTTCTCGCATTTTTCTTCAATTAGGCGGCAACGGCACACCGGATAGAAGTGATTTTTTACATGGGTATAATTGAAGAACTGGAGTGACATAGGCTACTTTTTATCCCGGAAAAACTAACAGCTCCTGTGGGATAGTGTGCTCTTATTCTCGCATTTGTTCATCAATTAGGCGGCAACGGCACACCGGATCGACGTGATTTTTTACATGGGTATAATTGAGGAACTCGAGAGTGAAACTGGCTACTTTTTATCCCGGAAAAACTAACAGCTCCTGTGGGATAGTATGCTCTTTTTCTCGCATTTTTTCTTCAATTAGGCGGCGACGGCACACCGGATCGACGTGATTTTTTACATGGGTATAATTGAGGAACTGGAGACTGACATGCATACTAATATTATAAATGCGAAAGTCAGTTTGTTTGTTGGTTTGTTGGTTTGTTGGTTTGTTGGTTTGTTGGTTTGTCCTTCAATCACGCTTCAACGGCGCAACGGATCGACGTGATTTTTTGCATGGGTATATTTGAGGACCTGGAGAGTGACATAGGCTACTTTTTATCCCGGAAAAACAAACTGTTCCTGTGGAATAGGATGCTCTTTTTCTCGCATTTTTCTTCAATTAGGCGGCAACGGCACACCGGATAGAAGTGATTTTTTACATGGGTATAATTGAAGAACTGGAGAGTGACATAGGCTACTTTTTATCCCGGAAAAACAAACAGTTCCTGTGGAATAGGATGCTCTTTTTCTCGCATTTTTCTTCAATTAGGCGGCAACGGCACACCGGATAGAAGTGATTTTTTACATGGGTATAATTGAGGAACTGGAGTGACATAGGCTACTTTTTATCCCGGAAAAACTAACAGCTCCTGTGGGATAGGATGCTCTTTTTCTCGCATTTTTCTTCAATTAGGCGGCAACGGCACACCGGATAGAAGTGATTTTTTACATGGGTATAATTGAGGAACTGGAGTGACATAGGCTACTTTTTATCCCGGAAAAACTAACAGCTCCTGTGGGATAGTATGCTCTTATTCTCGCATTTGTTCATCAATTAGGCGGCAACGGCACACCGGATCGACGTGATTTTTTACATGGGTATAATTGAGGAACTCGAGAGTGAAACTGGCTACTTTTTATCCCGGAAAAACTAACAGCTCCTGTGGGATAGTATGCTCTTTTTCTCGCATTTTTTCTTCAATTAGGCGGCGACGGCACACCGGATCGACGTGATTTTTTACATGGGTATAATTGAGGAACTGGAGACTGACATGCATACTAATATTATAAATGCGAAAGTCAGTTTGTTTGTTGGTTTGTTGGTTTGTTGGTTTGTTGGTTTGTTGGTTTGTCCTTCAATCACGCTTCAACGGCGCAACGGATCGACGTGATTTTTTGCATGGGTATATTTGAGGACCTGGAGAGTGACATAGGCTACTTTTTATCCCGGAAAAACAAACTGTTCCTGTGGAATAGGATGCTCTTTTTCTCGCATTTTTCTTCAATTAGGCGGCAACGGCACACCGGATAGAAGTGATTTTTTACATGGGTATAATTGAAGAACTGGAGAGTGACATAGGCTACTTTTTATCCCGGAAAAACAAACAGTTCCTGTGGAATAGGATGCTCTTTTTCTCGCATTTTTCTTCAATTAGGCGGCAACGGCACACCGGATAGAAGTGATTTTTTACATGGGTATAATTGAGGAACTGGAGTGACATAGGCTACTTTTTATCCCGGAAAAACTAACAGCTCCTGTGGGATAGTATGCTCTTATTCTCGCATTTGTTCATCAATTAGGCGGCAACGGCACACCGGATCGACGTGATTTTTTACATGGGTATAATTGAGGAACTCGAGAGTGAAACTGGCTACTTTTTATCTCGGAAAAACTAACAGCTCCTGTGGGATAGTATGCTCTTTTTCTCGCATTTTTTCTTCAATTAGGCGGCGACGGCACACCGGATCGACGTGATTTTTTACATGGGTATAATTGAGGAACTGGAGACTGACATCCATACTATACTAATATTATAAATGCGAAAGTCAGTTTGTTTGTTGGTTTGTTGGTTTGTTGGTTTGTTGGTTTGTCCTTCAATCACGCTTCAACGGCGCAACGGATCGACGTGATTTTTTGCATGGGTATATTTGAGGACCTGGAGAGTGACATAGGCTACTTTTTATCCCGAAAAAACAAACAGTTCCTGTGGAATAGGATGCTCTTTTTCTCGCATTTTTCTTCAATTAGGCGGCAACGGCACACCGGATAGAAGTGATTTTTTACATGGGTATAATTGAAGAACTGGAGAGTGACATAGGCTACTTTTTATCCCGGAAAAACGAACAGTTCCTGTGGAATAGGATGCTCTTTTTCTCGCATTTTTCTTCAATTAGGCGGCAACGGCACACCGGATAGAAGTGATTATTTACATGGGTATAATTGAGGAACTGAAGAGTGACATAGGCTACTTTTTACCCCGGAAAAACTAACAGCTCCTGTGGGATAGTATGCTCTTATTCTCGCATTTGTTCATCAATTAGGCGGCAACGGCACACCGGATCGACGTGATTTTTTACATGGGTATAATTGAGGAACTCGAGAGTGAAACTGGCTACTTTTTATCCCGGAAAAACTAACAGCTCCTGTGGGATAGTATGCTCTTTTTCTCGCATTTTTTCTTCAATTAGGCGGCGACGGCACACCGGATCGACGTGATTTTTTACATGGGTATAATTGAGGAACTGGAGACTGACATCCATCATACTTCATACTAATATTATAAATGCGAAAGTCAGTTTGTTTGTTGGTTTGTTGGTTTGTTGGTTTGTTGGTTTGTTGGTTTGTCCTTCAATCACGCTGCAACGGAGCAACGGATCGACGTGATTTTTGGCATGGGTATAATTGAGGAACTGGAGAGTGACATAGGCTGCTTTTTATCCCGGAAAAATAACAGCTCCTGTGCGATAGTATTCTCTTTTTCTCGCATTTGTTCTTCAATTAGGCGGCAACGGCACACCGGATCGACATGATTTTTTACATGGGTATAATTGAGGAACTGGAGACTGACATCCATACTTCCATATCCATACTAATATTATAAATGCGAAAGTCAGTTTGTTTGTTGGTTTGTTGGTTTGTCCTTCAATCACGCTTCAACGGCGCAACGGATCGACGTGATTTTTTGCATGGGTATATTTGAGGACCTGGAGAGTGACATAGGCTACTTTTTATCCCGGAAAAACGAACAGTTCCTATGGAATAGGATGTTTTTTTTTTCGCATTTTTCTTCAATTAGGCGGCAACGGCACACCGGATCGACGTGATTATTGACATGGATATAATTGAGAAACTGGAGAGTGGCATAGGCTACTTTTAATCTCGGAAAAATAAACACTTCCTGTGGGATAGGATACTCTTTTTCTGGCATTTTTCTTCAATTAGGCGGCAACGGCACACCGGATCGACGTGATTATTTATATGGGTATAATTAAGGAACTGGAGAGTGACATCGGCTACTTTTTATCCCGGAAAAACTAACAGCTCCTGTGGGATAGAATGCTCTTTTTCTCGCATTTCTTCTTCAATTAGGCGGCAACGGCGCAACGAATCGACGTCATTTTTTACATGGGTATATATGAAGACGCATAGGTTACATGCTGCTGCAACTATGCGACATCGTTTGTATAATCAGGAATCTGTATAACGTGTAACCTATAGCATTGTGTTTTCTTTCGTAGATATCGTGAATATTTTTTTTCATTTTTCGTGCATGAAAAACCTTGCTCTTGCCTTTCGATGAAATACGTCGATACTAAACGTCTCAGTATTCTTCTCCATGCATCCTCTTGCATGCTTAATTTAAATACAGTTTTCTAACAAAAACTCATTTATTGTTCCCTTGAGCCACGCGAGCGAAGCCGCGGGTAATAGCTAGTAAGAAATAATTTATTACTGATAGACATAGTGCAATGAATATCTTAGTTTTTAAAATGATCACAGGTAAACTGTAACTTCGGTGAACAGAACAACAAGCGGTGCAAACACAAACAAGGAAGACAGAGGGTAGTGAAAGTCTTGTAGGAGCTCGAGTTATATTATTTATAGAATCCAAAAGAAGCACCATTTGCTATATTAAACGCAACGTATTGTTTGCAAGAATCCGAAATATTCAATTGAATGTTACACAGGATTTCTTGTACCATATCTTCTGAAGATATGGTAAGGAAAGGTGATGAAGCCCTGCAGAGCATAATGTTATGGATGACGCACAACAAATTAGAAATCGCCCCTGAAAAAACGGTAGCCATCATTTTTAATAGAAGATTGAGTCCCAAAAACACCTTCACATGTGGCAATACGCAAGTACAACCCACCTCAACAGTTACATACTTAGGGATGACTCTGGACTCGCGCCTGAACTTTGGCAAGCACATAAACGCGGCGTGCGAGAAAGCTCAAAAAACTATTAAGGCACTCGCCACAATACTACCAAATACACGCGGACCGAACTCACGGAAAAGAAGAACGTTAGCTCTTGCAATGCAATCTTCTATTATGTATGCGGCTCCGATATGGGCAGTGGCTATGGACAAGGAAGTGCATAAGAGAACAGTACTGGGTACCCAGCGTATGATGGCATTAAGAACTTGCTGCGCTTATGAAACGATATCGACTGATGCCGCCCTCGTACTGGCGAACCTAATCCCCGCACATCTCCTAGCAAAGGAAAGAGCACAAAGCTACGGGATGAAACTACCGGAAGAAAGAAGAGCTATCAGAGAAGAGACCTTGGCTAAATGGCAAGAAGATTGGGATACGTCTGCGAAGGGGCGTTGGACGCACAGGCTGGTCAGTAATATAAAAGACTGGGTATCCAGGAAACACGGCACTTTGACGTTTCGCATGACACATTGTCTCACTGGGCATGGGGTGTTTATGCAGTACACGGAACGCATTAAAAAAAGAAACAACAGCAAATGTATGTACTGTATACACCCTGTTGACGACGCAGAACACACACTGTTCCACTGTCCCCAGTTTGAGGAAGAAAGACGAAAAATCGTGGACGAGTTGGGGGAAGAAACTGGGGTGGAGAACCTTATAGCTAAAATGCTGGAAACAAAAAATAACTGGCAAGTAGTACAGCAATACATGGAATGTATAATGCAATAGAAAGAGAAGGACGAAAGAGACGGGCGTGAGTGAAATCAGGCTTTCGGCAACAGTGGTAGGCCAACTTGGCAGGAACATTGTTGCTTGGAGACAGGAGGGGTTTTTAGCCGGTAGGAGTCCGGCACTGCAAAAAAAAAAAAAAAAATTTCTTGTACCGTACTGTATAGTAAATAAAATTAGATTATTTAATACTAGATGATTCCTGCGACTTCGTCCGCGTGGATTAAGATTTTGGATTCCCGCGAGAACTCTTTAATTTTACGGGATAAAAATGTCCTTCCCCGGGATACCATCTACCCCTGTACCGAATTTTAGCAAAATCGGTTGGAAAGATGGGTCAAGAAAGCGTAGGAGACAGACAGAAACACTTTCGCATTTATAATATTAGTATGGATTACCTATCTATTTTTTAATACTGTGCATAATGTGTGCATATAATGGATAAGTTTGTAACTGGCAAGCCATCTTGTTTGTTTATTCTAAACTAGACGTCATTAAATTTTAACACACTTTTTAATCGAAAGTTTAAATGATTAAACTTAAAACTAACAGAAGATGTGAATTTAAGGTTCTTTATGCCCATATACTTACCCATATTTGGGCATGATTTAAGTCGACACATTATGAGAATGGTAATTTTAAAAAAACTCTTTGGATTGATGGATTTTTGTCACATAATTTTGAACTTGAATAATGTTTCAATAATTCTAAATACCATTTGTGAGTAACTAAATACAGGTTTGTATCTAAAGCTACCTATACATTATTATGTACAAATTAAGTATAACTTTTATGATTGACTCTTGAGTATGTTTATGTATTTAGGTCATAGCTAACATTAACATATTAGATGCGCTGCAAAATATCATAGCAGTAAAGATTTTATAATAAGCGTGTGATTAAAATATGCAGAGTAGCGTAGAAAAATTGCTTTATTACAGGCTACAGCGCTTACATGAGTAATTTGGAATACTTGTTGAGCTACGAGCTGAGTAATATTATGACGTAACTAGCTTTTAGTGCAGGAATAAATAATAGCAAGTACCTACTAACACATTTTTACCAAAATTTCGTCCGAAATATTACGAATTTTAAAATAATATTGTAATACTAATTACAACATTCTTCGTAATGCCGAACAATGTTAAAATATCATGAAGAGACTTCATCTCAAACGCTCAAGTACTGCAAAGAGCAAGTTGCAAACGAATGCTTATGACCACCGTCGAACGAAGGAAGGTTGCTTTTTTCGAGCACCTGCAACGAGGATCCCTCTATGAATTTCCAAGGTTGATTCTCGAAGGCAAGATTGCTGGTAAAAGGGCACCGGGGCGGCCAAGAAGGAAGTGGTTCGATGACATAGGGGAGTGGACTCGACATAAGTATGTAGGACTAAAGCAGATAGCACGTGACCGCAAAAGTTTTCTCCGACTGACCGCCGAGCTTCAGTATGAAGATGGCACCACATGATGATGACTAATTACAATATTATTTGAAAATTAAACCATAAAGCTTTCACCTCAAACCAAAATAAAGGTGTTAGGCTATTTTTTGTCCTCCTAACAGTTACTCATTTTGAAATTGATAAATATGTCTGTGATAAATTTAATATAATTTATGTCTATCTTTAGAAAACAAGTCATCCCTGTGCAAAGTTGCAGCATTTCTGCTTATAAAACAATAATGAAAGATAGACAAAAAACATTTTTTTTTTATCCACTACAAGCTAGCCCTTGACTGCGATCTCACCTGATGGTAAGTGATGATGCAGTCTAAGACGGTAGCGGGCTAACCTGTTAGGGGCATGGCAGTTATATTAAACCCATACCCCTTCGGTTTCTACACGGCATTGTACCGGATCGCTGAATCGCTTGGCGGCACGTCTTTGCCGGTAGGGTGGTAACTAGCCACGGCCGAAGCCTCCCACCAGACCAGACCAGAGAAAATTCAGAAATTATAAATTCCCAAATTGACCCTGCCGGGGATCGAACCCGGGACCTCCGCACGTTAAGGCAACAGCGCTACACACTGCGCCACGGAGGTCGTCAAAACATTTTCGTAACGTAAAGTATTTAGTATCATTAAAGGTATTTGAACATACAGAAATGTCTTTCTTCAAAAATAGCATTAACACGTAAAATAAATTATCAAGACAGTCGTATCATAAAAAAATGTTCGCCTCCATCAGCAACTTTTATGACGCAAAGTAGCTTGAAATTGAGTTTTATTACAGACACTCGAGTTAAGCAGGTCGAAATGTATTCAAAGAAAAATTGGGGTACACAAAACGTGTTGTAATGAATACATCACCCGCAGTTGAGCACAAAGGGAACAAAAACGAACAAAGAAGATGTTATTCAAATTTTTGAAGGCACTTCATTTTATTAGATTTGTTACACCTAGAGTTAGGTGTTACAACCTAGATAAAATGACTAAAAAACTAGATGATGCCTGCGACTTCATCTGCAAAATTCGGTTAAAGTTATTACGGAATCTTTCTTTTTTTTTTTTTTTTTTTAATCCACTACAAGGTAGCCCTTGACTGCGATCTCACCTGATGGTAAGCGATGATGCAGTCTAAGATGGTAGCGGGCTAACCTGTTAGGGGCATGGCAGTTATATTAAACCCATACCCCTTCGGTTTCTACACGGCAACGTACCGGAACGCTAAATCGCTTGGCGGCACGTCTTTGCCAGTAGGGTGGTAACTAGCCACGGCCGAAGCCTCCCACCAGGCCAGACCAGGGAAAATTCAGAAATTATAAATTCCCAAATTGACCCTGCCGGGGATCGAACCCAGGACCTCCGCACGTTAAGGCAACAGCGCTACACACTGCGCCACGGAGGTCGTCAAAAATTAATACAGGGTACTTATACGCTATTTCCATTATTTTGTTCAGTCTAAATAAACATCCAAACAATCAAACTTTTATGCTCACTTACAAACGTACAAACAAAAACTTTCACATTCATATTATGTAAGAGTAAAGAATAAAAACTGATTGACAATAATTATTATCAACATACAGTTTGTAGAAATGAACGTCACGATTTATTTATTGCATGAAGCTTCAATGCCTGTAATAAAATATTTTTTTAAAAAAGAATTGAAAAGCTCTAATTTGAATTTGAAACCTGTGCCAAAAATTCACTACAATAATATAACAAAAACATTCATGCTACACACTATATAAAGATATAAAAAAATAGCACACCATTTTTTCGAATAGCAACAAAAAAATGTTATAAAACCGAAGAGGTGCTGGACAACAAGCCCATCTGTGCCGCTCGTTTCATCCAAAATATGTATCTCGAATGCGGCAACTAATTTGTGAGTGAGACCGGTGAGACCGTAAATTTCCCTCCTCCAAAGTTTTGCAAAAAGTAAGCTCATATATTCCGGGAATACATCACGCGGCGTGGCAGCTGAATGCCTTTAAGTTGCAGCGCAACCGCTCATTTTGGAATTGAAAAGTTTTAGCGCCTATTATAGAAGTGAACTGACGAAAAGTACTATAAATTAAGTACTTGAGCATCGGTTTAGTGGCCGCGATACGGTACGGTAAATGGACAATGGTATAGTCTTGGTTTAATTCCAAGTAATTTGCCTGTCATCCATTTCCATACTTACGTCATAGCCATACTTAATTTAAAAAAATATATACTAAATTAAAAAAAAATGTTCCATACAGACGACGTCGCGGGCATCAGCTAGTAGATAAGATTATTATCTTTTTTATAATACTTTAATAGCTCTCTAGTAATTTTAAACCGCATTACCGCTTACCATCACGCAAGGTGTAAACAACAAAAAAGCCTATACAACCTACACATACCTCTACGTCTATACCTACTACGTCTTATGTTACATGAAAATATTTGACCGTAACATAATATTACCGATACATTTGCAAAAAGTTTGCATGTCTACGAAACCTGAAGACGTTGTAGATATTATACCTAGAATCTACCTATCTACCTGGGTAAGCTGCGGCTAAAGGCCTGGACAAACAAAGCGATCTGGCGTAGTTGTAAGCGCTTCGCGAGCAGTATATTATAGGACCTCATACCTACAAACGGTAACTTAAAGGTAAATAGGAGACTATGTATTCGATTCCTGGCAGGGACAAACTGAAAATTTGGGTATAACGTTTTGACCGTCTCTGATCTGCCGCCCCGATTGTGTAAGAAAAACGTTATCGTAAACGTTTGTAAAACGTATAGTTGGAACTGTAGGAACTTAAACTGTTCGAATAATACGTTTTAAGCTCTCAAATGACATTTTTCATAGGCAATAGGCAATAGGTCATTTTTCTTAAGCAATACATTTTTCTTTGGCAATAGGTCCTCTGATCTTCGGCTGTATCTAGTTACTACTGTCGAGTGATTGAGCATACCGAAACCTCGAGTTACCCCACTTTGATGTTAGCTGAGATTATATCGTATCGATATATATATAAAAACAGAGTGCCTTTATGTTACAACTTTTAGGAGCTGCAAACGCGACCTTCGTGTATCGTTAACGACACGCCTTGCGAGTGTCCAAGCCTTACTACGTTACTATCGTGAGAAACTTAACTGATTGCCATAAACAGAGCAGCATAATAACATAGTTGACCGAGCGAAGCGAAGGTCTCTGAGTCTACTTGGGTGAATTGGCACTTGTCCGTCCGTCCGTCCGTCCGTCCGTCCGTCCGTCCGTCCGTCTGTCAGAGCATTATAACTTCTGAATTACTGAACGCAATTACTTCAGCTTTAAATATAATATGTAAACCAATGGCCTCCCGCCGAATATGGCTTAAAAAATAATAAAAATCTTTATTTTAGGGGGGCTCTCATAGAAGCGAATGCGAAGTAAAATATTTTTTATAAAGTTACATAGGGTTGCGGTATATCATTTTAAAGATAATTAGGAATAGAGTCCAAAAATATTTTTTTATTTATGTTTCCTCCAAAATTGACGAAATGGGGGGCTTTCAAAGTGGTGATTTTCTAACGTCCAAAGATGACCTCAGAACTCTAAATTTTCTGAAAGGATGAGCCTGAAACTTGGTCAATTATTTCAATTATATCCTGTACTTGACCAACAAATACTAAAATTAGATAAATATTGTAAGGAAACGGAATTATTTAATTTTTAATGAGCTTCAGTATTTTTAACAGAACTTCACATTTATGTCAATAGATGGCGCCGCGAGGTCTTAGTTCGGGGCGAACCACTAGTCTATCTATGTTAACAAGGCGGTTGTATTTTTTAAGCTTAGTTCTAAAGTTATACACAAGGGAGGCACACAGAACACGTACAAAACGTGTTCTGTGTATTTTAATTATAAATATTGGTATATTTCTTGGCTGTTATGAGAAAATAATTTGTAGATGTCTTATTTAAAACAAGAGTCAAATTACAGGTTTTTTTATTAAAAGAAGAGTATTTTAGAAAGAAAAAGAACTATTTTAAATAGAAATCAATTGTTTCGCAGTTTCGCCCGTAAGGTCAATCCAAGAGTCTACCTACACGTTCAAGTTTTGACTGCTCCCATTTTAATTAATTTGTTTAGGCTAGAGAAGTAGGTAAAGTGTAATTTTTCACATATAACTTAGTTCATTACAATGAGCTGTTAAAACATTAGTGCGTAATTTAAAATATTATAAGTCCAAGCTTCAAGAGGTTACTAATAGAAGAGTTCGACTATCCATCAGCTTGGTCGAACCAAAATATTTTATTATTGTCGGTATTACATTTTCAAATCGATATGTATATTAGAAGTTGATTAAATTTCACTTTCCAGAGATTTTAGAACAAGGCACTTACTTTCCCATTAAAATATAACACTATCTAATACTATTTAGCAAAAAACTATGAGCTGGCTTGTGCAAAAATTTTCCACGTGCTAGTCATTTTCAGTTCACTTTATAAATCCTTTTTCAGCTTTTAAGCCCAAGATGTTACGCACGAAATAACATGACAACGTGCTTTAGCGAACCTTTTTAAAAGAATCTAGATCTCTCCTCGGGATCTCTTTGGCAGAGAGCTTGTCTGTTTTTTGCGAACATTTTATTTCGTAATCTTAAGCCTATTTTGCTCTTTGTCACAGTTTTATACCTACACAACTTTTCCTGTTTTTCTTTTATTTTCTCAGTAGAATTTCTTTCCGAGCCGGTGGTAGAGTAAAAACAAGACGGTACAATTTTTTTAATATTGTATAGGACTATACAGATTCGTTCCTTTCATCAACATCTTCTAAAAATATTTTTTCTTTTTTTTAAATATAAACTTAAGTTCTTAATTTAAATAAAAGATATTGATAAGCTTAAACTAGACTCTCGCATCTATACTAAAACTGTGTCCGTTTGTCCGTCTGTCTGTCTGCTGCGCTTTCATCATAATCGATTGATGGCGTTTGGTAAATACCGAGAGAGGTAGATAGCATATTTGATTTATCAAACTAATATTATAGACGTGATTTTTTGCATGTGTATATTTGAGGACCTGGAGTTAGGAATAAAAGCTTACTTAATCCATGTGAATGTGGAAATCATCTAGTTTATAATAATTCAGAACGCGTGGTAGTGTTTTGAATTTCATAGCGAATGAGGGGCCCTGGGGCATACTACCATCGCCTAAAGCCGTATTATTTTAATATTGTTGACGTTGGTGTTTTAGAATTATCATCCTTATTTAAGAGACGATAAGGTGTGTGACATCAAACTGTCATTTTGAAATAATAATGCTTTAAACGATTGTAGTAAACCCCCTGTTATTCAAATTTCAGCCCAACTAATAAGCGAGTTGTCGCTAATGTACTTTAGTGTAACGCGCAAGTTACTGTGGCAATCATACAAATGAAATAACGAGTTATCGTCGCTTAGCGTTGATTTCGAGAATTTCGAGGATTATTTCCTGTTCTAAATCCATGCTTACTAACATAGGTATATGTGAGTGTTAATATTATATGTATGTAACAGCTGTCTATCATACGTTTTCATGCTTATATTATGATAAATTTGTGGAATTGAAGTCTAGTCTTTATTTCCTACTTCTTCTTACCCCAACTTTTCTCTTTATATTGTACGCACTGTGATTTAAACCCTATCCCCACTACCAAAGGTTAACTGGAAGAGAATACCTCTAGGTATTAAGTTCGCCTTTGTGCATTGTAATCTACGTATGTGCAATAAAGAATTTAAAACAAACAAACAAAGTCTCTTCTCTACGAGTAGGTTCTCATTTATACTCGCTAGCTTAAATAAATTGAACAAAATTGTATTTTTAACTCTGTAAATATTGTTAAGATATATAAGGCATAGTTATCCTGCAGTTATGTACAGGCTCTTTTGTTTTATTGTAATGTGTTTTTTATCATTTTTGTTACTTTAGAATAGCTATTTGGAAGAGACTGATCCCCAAGTCACGGGTATATCCTAGTTTGGGGGTCCAGGGTAATTTAAGGAAATTGTACATTTTGTTTGAATAAATAAAGATTTTTATTATTATTATTATTATACACATAGTGTTAGAGCAAGGAAGTCAAGTAGACGAGGTTTCTCGTTAAGCTATTTCCAAGCCCTTTGTAGTCTTGAGGTCTAGTCCCACTACAGAGGCGCGGCGCGGCGCGGACGTAGCGGCAAGTATTCTTTTTATGAGGTTGTATGGAGCTGGGCCCGCTTAAGGCGCTGTGAGCTCACGAGATGAAAAACACAGGCGAAATCGAGCAAGCGCATGTCGCAAAAAATGCATGAAATAATTTGTAAAAAAATTAATATTTACTTTTCAATACAAATGAATCCGACAATGTGTTTAATTTAGAAATATGAATTTTATCTTATATTTCTAGAGCTAATTATTTGTTTCATTATGGAGAAAAATTGCTTTAAAAGGTAAATTAAGAGGTATGTTTCAAATAAATTTCAATGCAGAGATTTTTTTAAATTGTGTTTTGAGATGCGTCAATGGCTGCTCAAAGGGCTTGAAAGCAGCAAATTATTTTTACAAGCATACATTATGTCACCGTTTGATGGATACACTGCTTTTAAAAACCCCCTTTTACGCTATACAGGGCCTTAAGCGACGCGGCCCGGACACGCACTGCGCGACGCGGCCCCGTACAAACTCATACAAATAATTTTTGCTGCTACGTGCCGCGCCGCTCCGTGCATTTCAAGACTACGTATACCCCGCTTTTGGCGTTGCTATAATTATATGTATTTTTTTATGTTTTTCACAAATTTACGAGTAAAACGAATGAACTTATTTTGTTCAGACTTATGTATAGATACAAGAAAGTATGCACTCTGTAATTAAAAAGTGCTTTGAGCTTAGTGAAGATTATTAACTTTATGAAGAGAAAATTTTCTTTAGATGTAGTAACGGGGTTTAATTAACGTTTTTCACTGTTTAGAACGTGTTTCAGTGTTGAGAAACTGAAAATGTTAATCTGTTAAGTAAGAATGTTTTTACGCCACATTCTAATAACTTTAATACTTTTATCTTATAAAAGTAGCGGACGCCCGCCACTTCGTTTGCGTGGCATAAGTTTTTATAATTCCCACAGGCACTCCTTAATTTTCCGGGATAAAAAGTAATCTGTGTCACTCTCCAGGTCCTCAAATATACCCTTGCAAAATTTACGTCGATCCGCTGCTCTGTTGCGGCGTGATTAAAGGACAAACTCTCAGTTTAACGTCCTTGGGGATAGAATTTTCAAAAACTAAAGCCCAAACCATCCCAGTTTGATGGTTACAACTTCAAAAATGACAAACTTTCAAAGGTTGATATAATAATTATTAATAGTTTATAATTACTCCTTTGGGGGTGGAATATAAGAAAAATATAATATGAAACACGTACTTCTTTATTTTTAATCGAAAGTCAAAATACCAAGCTTCGTCGTAAAACTTGGAAAATGCTTTGAAAAATATTCTTACAATATTGCAATAAACCAAACTTTCCTCCCCAATTCCACACCTGTGGGGGCAGAATTTCAAAAACTGTGAAGGGCGAAATACGTAATTCTTCATTTTAAATCGGTAGCTCAAATACCAAGTTTCATGGATATAATTTTAAAAATGAAGGCCTTTCGTACCAAAGATAGATTCATAGATAAATTCTTTATTGCTACACAAGACATAAAAATACATAGAAAAGAAAAGAAAACAAAACAAAGTGCGCAAGGGCGGTTTTATCACTAAAAGTGATCTCCTCCAGACAACCCATTAATTAAGGACCTACTAAACTAATAGTACTAAACTAGTAATTAAGGACTTCCTAAACTAGTAATCAAGGACTTACTAAACTAGTAGTTTTTTCTCTTTTTCTTTTAAATTTCTGGGACCCATTTCGCAGACGCTGTCCATCAGCACAATCAGGTTTGTTGATTGATGGTTTTTCTAATAGCGGCGCTCTTCGTAGTTAAAACGTATTAAACGTAGAGTGAATTTCTCAGACCACTAACTCAGTTTGAAATATGAGGGACGTGCAAGATTATGATAAGGCATTTAACTCAGTAAATCATAGGATTCCCGACGACTGAGGCAAATTTAAGGTGGTTCTCTAGACGCGGACAAACTGCTTCGACATTTTTTTGGTTTAAGACCTAGAATTTCGACGACCTCCGTGGCGCAGTGTTGAGCGCTGTTGTCTTAACGTGCGGAGGTCCCGGGATCGATCCCCCGCGAGGTGAATTTGGGAATTTATAATTTCTGAATTTTCCCTGGTCTGGCCTGGTGGGAGGCTTCGGTCGTGGCTAGTTACCACCCTACCGGAAACGAGGTGCCGCCAAGCGATTTAGCGTTCTGGTACGATGCCAGGTAGAAACCGAATAGGGATACGGGTTTAATATAACTGCCATGCCCCTAACAGGTTAGCCCATTACCATTTTAGACTGCATCATCACTTACCATCAGGTGAGATCGCAGTCAAGGGCTAACTTGTAGTTATAGGTAAATAAAAAAAAACAAGTAAAGGAAAAAATATTTTGTCAATCTTGTGTTCCACGCTACTGTGAGTTAGTGACCTGGCGCTTATTTAGCCCAACGGCTTAGCCTGGCCATTCACTGGCAATGCACTGGTTCAAGTACCTAGGTACATAAAACAAAACTTTGGGGGCTTTGAGACCAGTGAAATGAATTTTTTTTGGGGTTCATAATATCTTCAAGAGTATCTAGGTATACATAGTAACATATCTTGTTATTTTACTACTACTGACTACCGATTTGATTTTCAGCAAACGTGTTAGTAGGCAACGATCGTCTTTTTCAAAATAGTCTTCCAAAGTAAAACTGTAAGCAAAATCCAAAAAAAAAATTATCTAAATTATATTAAAAATTTTAGTAAGTATTAATATTTCATGGAAGTCGTTATTTGACATATAAATAATGTTATAACTAATTTTTTTTATAGTAGGTAGTAAACGTAAATAAATATGAGCATTATTCAGGTGTAACTTGAAATCTTTTTCTAAGAGTTTCGTTTATAGGAAAAAAATATTAGTATTTTATTAAGTATTTTATAAAACTAGCATAGTAAACAGAACAATATTTACTTTTAAAGCAATTGCATAACTATGCCCTAAATATAAAACTAGGTAACTGACCGAAAAACACAATTCCTAACTCGCTAATGTTCTCACAAAATCAAGAATTACGAGTTCATTATACACCGGTTCCGTTGTGTAACCCGTTCCTCTAAAATATTTGTTTAAACTCATTCGGTAGCACTTACCGAGATTTATAACGTATTTATTTACAAGCTGCTAATCTCCGTTTAAGTTTGACAAATGTTGAGAAACATAATAGTCTGAGAGCTGGGAAACGATTTGTCTAAAGCATAATAGGGATGATGCCTATATCAAAAATAAATTATTTCTAACTAAATATTAAATAGAGGGTCTTCTAAAAGACCTAAAACTCACTCCAAAGGATCATTCATGGGCATGGTGCACAAGATACTTGGCGCTATTGGTTCTCTGAATGGCTAGGCTAAGCCGTTGGGCTAAATAAGCGCCAGGTCTTGGGTCACAAACTCACAGTAGCGTGGAACACAAGATTGACAAAATATTTTTTCCTTTACTTGTTTTTTTTTTATTTACCTATAACTACAAGTTAGCCCTTGACTGCGATCTCACCTGATGGTAAGTGATGATGCAGTCTAAGATGGTAATGGGCTAACCTGTTAGGGGCATGGCAGTTATATTAAACCCGTATCCCTATTCGGTTTCTACCTGGCATCGTACCAGAACGCTAAATCGCTTGGCAGCACCTCGTTTCCGGTAGGGTGGTAACTAGCCACGACCGAAGCCTCCCACCAGGCCAGACCAGGGAAAATTCAGAAACCGAATTCGATCCGGGAACCTCCGCACGTTAAGACAACAGCGGTCAACACTGCGCCATAGAGGTACGAGTAAATGAAAAAAATTGTCTTTTAAAATTACAATCGGTTTCAGTTTACTAAGAAATCTAAACTTCGTATAGGTTATACGTTTTCGAATCATGTTACGATATTATTGTAGGTAGATTGTAGTCTAGTAGGTATATTCATTATTCGTATTCAACCACATGTATTCAGAGCGAATTCAAAGGGCAGTTCCGGCACAAACAAAACGTAGGCCGATTAGTCTGTGGATGCGAGGTTTCAGGATTAGTCGTAATTACTCCGAATTGGAGCAATAATTATTACGATTTGCGTAAGCAGAACTAGACAATTAACATTTATATTACAAAAATATGTTTGTCTCTATGTCTGTTCGCTATAGTCTCCTCCTTTATTAAAGGAAAGTTTTATTTAGAACTAGCTGATGCCCGCGACTTTGTCCGCGTGGAATGAGGTTTTGTGGTTCCTGCGGGAACGTTTTAATTTTCCGGGATAAAAAGTAGCCTTTGTGTTATTCCAGGCTATAATCTATCTCTGTACCAAATTTCATCCAGATCCGTTCTGACGTGACATCCATCCAAACTTTCGCATTTATAATATTAGTATAAATTCAAAAATTCAAAATTCAAATGTTAGTATAAAATCAATATTAGTATAGAAGTACCTACAGATTAGTATATATCTAAAGTTACTTACTAGTAAGTTTACATAGCAAATCTATTGAATTAGGAATACTAAATAGACAATAGATAATAGACAATAGATTTATATAAAAGAGTTCTACTTAGTTCATGGCTTCATAGAAATTCAGTTTATATTTAAATTGTATTTCCTTAAAGAAACGATATACGACGAAAACGCTGACTCTAAAGAAACGAATTTGATCAAAGTTGGATAACAAAGTTAGTTAAGTTTGATTATACTGCTTGCAAACTACAACTCAGCACAGCAACTCCAAAAAAGTTGCATATAAGAGTTGATAGATAGAGTAGATCGTTCATCAAAGGACTTAAATGAGCCATTTTATACGAGGTGATACTTTTCACTTCGATTGCGAGAAAATAAAATGAATAACGATTTTTAATTATTTCTATGCCTTTCTGTTATATTTTCATATTAGGAGTAAGATCTTTATTTTTACTTGATGATATGAAGAAATAAATAGTCACATTCACTTTACCTGCCTTCACCTTGTATTATATATTGTGTTTTGAAATGGATTAATTATCATCCACAAAACATCCATTTAAATAAATGTAATAATAATTTACAACAAAAAAATCTATAATTTCGCGGCAAACTATTGGTTAACTTTATTTTTCTCCGTATCGTTATCAAGAAGGAATTTTAATAAAACAGTACTACCATAGACATAGATCTGTACGTGATCTGTAGGATAATGGTAGGATACGATGGGTAACATTGATACTCAACTAAGTGACATAAATTTTTTGGCTGTTGATAGTATCTATAAAAATGTTGGATAACCGAATTTTCCGAATGAGGATATCACGCATGCCGTAAAGTGGATAGTACGGCAATTATTGAAAAAAAATACTTTAATCCCTAGACCCTAAATGCTTACTTTAGTCCGCCTACGTTAAGCTATAATGATACCTTTTTAGAGCATGAGACGTGAAAACAAACTTACATATTAATCAGACCAACTATCTTTGGACAATACTAGACACGGGTAAAATGAGAAGCCAGTTTTTTTTTATCAAGGGATATTTAAAAAAACTTTGATGAGTTTGAGCATAAATGGAAGTCATCAGGTAAGATAGATCAATAAACTTCAGTGAAAAAACCATAGCACATAAAGTAAGTAAGCGTAAGAGCCGCAATTTTCAATACAGAAAATACGAGTGATGCGTTTTGTTTTCAATTTACCTATTTTAGCTGAATGATACATTAAATAGAGCTGAATCATACTAATATTATAAATGCGAAAGTGTGTTTGTTCGTCTGTTTGTTGGTTTGTCCTTCAATCATGCCGCAACGGAGCAACGGATCGACATGATTGGCATGAGCATAGTCGAGGACCTGGAGAATGACATAGGCTACGTTGTATCCCGGAAAGTTGAGGAGTGGGAACTCCTCAATTGGGGAATAAAAAAAACTTAAAACAGGCGCACGAAGTCACGGGTATCAGCTAGTTTAGGTTATAATCAAAAAGACTCGGCACTACTTATGAATACGTCGGCCTTTACGCTCATTTTATCAATTTAATTTAAAGGAGACTGTTCAAATTTGTATGGGGCGTAGGCCAAGTCTTGTACAAACAGAGAAATGAAGGAAAATAAAATACTAGACCAGTTTTTATTGGTCAAATCTACGAATTCGTCGTAATTTCAGTGCTAACATTATTTAATCCTTCCAAGTTATGGAACTCTAAACAATGGCGGATTCATGTATGTGACGTTTTCAAAATAAAAACACGTTATTTTTACAGTGACTGACAGAAATGACATTTGATATATTTCGCGCCTACTGTCTCCTCTATGGCTGAATATTGCCATCTTGCAAAACGTATCGAAAACTTGAAATAAATTATTAGATATTTTTCATACAATCTATGTATTTTCTTCTATTCATGGTAGAGTGTACAAGAGTAGGCCTAAAATGAACCTTTTCCTTTTAAACGTAGGTACCTTTTTGTTTTTTAACTCAAACTCCAATCAACTCAAATACAACGCGTTCGTAAACCTAGAACCGTGAACTAAAATTAGTATTCCTAGTATAACCATATACTTTTATGGGCCAATCATTTTATTTACAGTGTTCTTACGAAGCCGATTGTAAATAATAATATGTCACTTACGACCTTTGTAGCTTGCATTTATTTCTAGAATTGAAATTGTTCTTTTATTTGACCTAGATCTCATATTATTCGGATAGACAGATCAGACATATTCAGTGAATACTTATATAACTACTACTACTACTACTACAGAGCATTAACGTCCCACTACTGGGCACAGGCCTCCACTCTCATAGGAGAGAGGGAATTAGAGCCTAGACCCACCACGCTGCTCCAATGCGGGTTGGCGGGCTATAACGACTATTATCATGTTAGTGATAATAACCGGGACCGACGGCTTAACGTGCTCTCCGAGGCACGGGGGTGAAACACAATTATGGCCCGACTCGAACCCGGGACCTCGTCGGTCGCAGTCGAACATGCGAGCCACTATACCAACGAGAATATATAATGCTGAATGCTATTTATGTTCTTTAGCAAAACATAACGTACCTACTCGACATGCTAGCATTATAAATTATCTTTTTTGTAATTTCAGAGACATCATCCGCAATCGATAATCGGCATGTGTGTTATAGAGACTAGGACTTCCAATACCGGGATCCCGGACTTTTTTCGTCCGTTTTCAATACCGGTATTAAAATGTCTAATACCGGGATACCGGTATTGGTGACACTATAAATGAAACAGTGACTATTGCATATATTTCTTGGTACATGCCACTGTTTTTATTCGGCTATGTTTAAAACTTGTATCTAAAGCACATTAGCTCAATAAGTGCACCTTTATTGCTTAAAACCAGTGAAGAAATGTCATTTTTGATCACTCAGAGGGGAAAAAATAGTGTTTGAATTAAGAATCCTGTGGCTTGGCATTTCTATTTCATTGACTCACGAAACATTCAGAAATCTGTTTTTTATCGAATGCAATATTTTATTATGATTTATTTTCTTTAAAAAAATAACTATTGAATTTTTAATTAATTTGTGTTTTGACTAAACTATGTAATTAAACGAGTAAAAAAATTGCATTTATTCATTGAATTTAAGCTGAAAAGTAGTACAATACCATTTGTCAATCTAGCTGATGCCCGCGACTACGTCCGCGTGGATTGAAGTTTTTGGTTTTTAGGAACTCTTTAATTTTCCGGGATAAAAAGTAGCCTATGTGTTATTCCAGACTATGTAAGTATGACTAGTTCTGTGCCAAATTTCATCCAAATCCGTTCGGCCATTCTGGCGTGATTGAGTAACAAACATCCATCCATCCATCCATACATCCATTCATCCAAACTTTCGCATTTATAATATTAGTATAGAAATACTTTAATAAAACAGTCCAATTTCATTTATCTCGAACGCGTCTCAAAGAAAATCCAATTGAAGCGTTTTCCGAGATACTTTTCTTATTTGCGGTTGTGCTTTGAACGGAACAATATTACATACAATCTGTGCCGCTTTCAGTTCAAGATGCACGTCCCGCACACAGTGATTGTTGGAGGAAACATCTCGACCCCGTATTCTGATTTCTGATGAGAATTTCGCAAGATAACTATGGCATGAAATATAGACCGCTTTTGATATTATTTCGAAACTTTTATTAAATAATCATTATGGACGAGTTTTGGACATAATGTTACTTTCATATAATGGTGGTTGTCGATATCTTTCTCTATTTCGTATTAAAATAATTATGATCTTTCACGATTGGGTGTACCTACTGACACCAAGTCGATGGATTTGACTCGCTCCGGCAATGTAAGTGTCAAATTTTTTTTTCTCAACAGGACAACCGCCGAGTTTCTTGCTGGTTCTTCTCAGTAGGAACGGCATTCCGAACCAAAGGTAGATTCATTCGACTATTCAAAAGCACTTGTAACCTTGTTGAATAAAAATGTTTTATTTTGATATTGATTTTTAAGAAAACCCCTGCAATTAACCATTACCTGTAGTTGAAGGTCCCTTGGACCCTTCAATCTTCGAACGCCTCTAGATTGCGTTATGAGAAATACAGGTCTTCATGGTCCAAGATACCTTCCAGTTATTAAATACTAGATGATGCCCTCGACATCATTCGCGTGGTTTATCAGTTTTTATTCCCACGGGAACTCCTTAATTTTCTGGAATAAAACGTAAACTATGTCCTTCCCTGGGATCTCTTTACAAAATTTCATTAAAATTGGTGAACAGATGGACCGAGAAAGAGTCGTAGACAGAAAGACAGACATACTTTCGCATTTATAATACGAGTATTAGTATGGAAGATACCATGGAGATTGTTGATTTTGTGTGTGTGTTTTTTGTGTTTTGTGTTTTTCTGGCGGTTTAGATCAATAACTGCAGCAGCTTACGTCAAATATCGATATATTGTTCGTAGTTGTGAGCTTTCAATTATTTCTGCTAATTTCGAATACATATACAAATAAATGTACAGACGATGAAAATACTCTTTACTGTATGAATAAATCAGAAAAGTCGGGTTAAAGTCGTCTTGCAACTCTTATTTAAAGATCCATGTAAATTTTGCAGATCACAGCAGTTGTCTTCACTATTTAATTGCATGTACAGTAAATTGAAACATAAATAGATGCCAGTTTCGTGATTATCCTAAGTCTAGACCTACTTTATGATTCTGGCATCGTATGTCCGGACGTGACCTCATTTCGTGTCACCCGTTATAAAATATAGATTTATGGGACGAGAAAATTTGAACGGGTTTGAAGTCTGAGTTCTGTTGTCTATACACAATCATGGCAACATGGGCACAGGGGCCATACGGCCTTAAAGCCATATTGTTCCACTAGATGATGCCCGCGACTTCGTCCGTGTGGATTAAGAATTTTTTGATTCCCGCGGGATCTCTTTAATTTTCCGGGATAAAAATAGCCTATGTCCTTCCCCGGGATAAAACCTACATCTGTACCAAATTTCAACAAAATCGGTTGAACAGATAAGCCGTGAAAGCGTAGCAAACAGACAGACAAACACACTTTCGCATTTATAATATTATATTATGGAAGTATGAAGTTGACTCGTGTTTTAGAATATAATTACTTATTTTAGGAACGTCAAGTCAATGACATAAAACTGTAATTTTAAGTAATATGCGCTGGCGATTTGGCATTATGGCCCCAGCTCTACTTTACAATACTTTTTCGATGAAGCGACGAAACGGCGAGAAAGCATTGCCGTGTTGATTCTGCATTGGCTGCTGAGTTATGAAAATAGACACGTCAGAAAATCTGTGGTAAGTAAATTAGTCAATATAAATAACGGATATCCGTCTGTTTATTCGGACTAATTGGAGGAAAAAGCTGACACTGAATATTTACCTACGCATATTTTTCACCGATGAAGGATTTATTTTCGACAGATTTATCATTTTTGATGGTAGGTTCAACTTTAATAATAGTGCAGTCCAAACAAGATGTATGTCTTTTATGAAATAAAAAAATTGGCAGTCATAGGGACGACCGATAGAAATGAAAACTTATAATTAAAAAAAAAATTGAAAACAAAGATATAAAAAAGTAATTATAATATTTAAAACCTTAAAACAATAAACTGTAAGCATTAAATTTTAATTACGAATGTAGTATATTTATATTGAAGACCTTTTGTCTTCGTATCGACGCGAGCATGTCGGTGACGCGGAGCTTGTCGGTCGGCCGATTTAGAAGATATTTCACTATAAGAGACTATAAGAGATTTTATATCTGTGTCTTTATACTTCTAGAATTGATGAGGTCTTACGCAATCGTTCTAGACAGATTCGTATGCAGTTTTATTAGCTCTAACGAAAACGTTTGACAACGTCTACTTACTTTATGGGTCATAAAATAAAATATAATGTGGGGGATTTCATGCTAGAAAGCGATTTATAAATATCAATTATTTAATCCTCGGAATTAAATATTTATACGCTGCCTCTTCAGTAGATGCATGGATGTACTATGTCTTAGATGATATGTATAAAACTACTAGCTGATCTGCCTGGGCTTCGATCGCTGTTACTGAATCTATTTTCTAGAGCTGTACATTGGTAGATATACGAGTCAGAGCCATTACTAAATCCACCCGCCACCTTTCTCCTTCGAACTATCACCCCGGTCGTTTCATCGAGCTGAGGATTCAAATTTGCAAAAGATTTCTAATCTTTTGATAACACTCAAATTTGTTGAAGTGAAAACTTCTTTAGGCGCGTTGAGCACTTTTTGGTAGGGGGTAGGGGGGGGGGGTTTGGTTTGGTAGGGGGTGGTCTATAAGTATAGTATAGACTGTAGTGTGTAGTGCCTCTAACATTTTGTAAACACGTGTCTTTGACATATTATCTAATGCGGTCCACTAATGGAGAAAACTCCGTAGCCGTACACTCGGTATGCGACTGCTCAGTAATTTCAAACACAAACTTTGTCTCATTTCCATATGCAAAATGAATTTCTGTGTATAACAGCTAAAGCGTTAAATTAGTTCGTTCTCCAATTATTCTAAACTATAAGTATTTTTTGAATCATTTGCAATTTGTTAAATAATACGGTAATAATTGTTTCCAGTAAATTATTCTTTCGAGCAAGGAATCGAAATATGAAATTGACTCTTTGAAATTCAAGCAGCGCAGTTATTTAAAACAAAAAATTGGGGACACATTAAAAAAAGATAAGGCTCTATTTCTTTTATGTTTATGGTAGTTATAGAGCCAATTTATTAGGTGGATTGTATGTACCTACTTGGTAGAGGAGGTGGTATGTTCACGTGATAAGTATAAGTCCACGCATGAGCTCCGAGGAATCGGGGTCTGAAGAAACGACGGCTGCACGCCACGGAGGTCCCGGGTTCGACCCCCGGCAGGGTCAATTTGGGAATTTATAATTTCTGAATTTTCCCTGGTCTGGCCTGGTGGGAGGCTTCGGCCGTGGCTAGTTACCACCCTACAGGCAAAGACGTGCCGCCAAGCGATTTAGCGTTCCGGTACGATGCCGTGTAGAAACCGAAGGGGTATGGGTTTAATATAACTGCCATGCCCCTAACAGGTTAGCCCGCTACCATCTTAGACTGCAAAATCAAAATCAAAATCAAATATTTTTTATTCAAATAAACTTTTACAAGTACTTTTGAATCGTCAAGTGAATCTACCACTGGTTCGGAATGCCATTCCTACCGAGAAGAACCAGCAAGAAACTCGGTGGTTGCTCTTTTTAAATAATTCATTTACAATTACTATATCAATGTGTACACAAGTAACCGCTGTCCCCAGCATTGCTGGAGCGATCAAATCCATGCTCCTCTATGATTTACATAATCAATACATAATCTTCAACAGTATAATAAGCTTTTTTTTAGGAGCATACTTTTAATGGATTTCTTAAATTTGTTTATTCAATTCATGTCAAAGACGGGCAGACAGAAAGTAGCCCCATTCCCGCCGGTGGCACCCGTTCACGAGCATGACGCATGATCCAGCCATTGCTTCGCTCGACCATATTTGAGGGAACGTAACATCATCACTTACCATCAGGTGAGATCGCAGTCAAGGGCTAGCTTGTAGAGGATAAAAAAAAAAAAACCCCGATCGTCGCTCCATATCCAGCTCGCTCCCAGCACTAGTTTCGAGCTTGATGCGTGTAACTTTGCGATAGCAGTATTTTTTTGCACTTTAACAACTCTAGGTCACTACTTTAACATTCCATAGGATTCCTCAGAGCCCGCGCGTAGACGCATGTTCTTTAAAAATCTAAGGCTTGGCTTTTTTCCGTATACACACCGGTATTTTTTTTTATTTCCATATCATACTGTTTTTTTAAGTACGGTAAATTGAACTTGTGCAACAATTTCAGCAAGCAATAAACAGTCCAATTTCCGTGCTTAGGTATAGTAAATGTTGTTCTGGGCGTTAAATAATGTATTATGAGTTCATTATGCTAACGTCACACCGTTCCGCTATGTAACACGTGCGCGTGAAATATTGTTTAAACAAATTCGGTCACATTGTGTTTAATATAGGGCAGCCCACAATATTTGCCCAAGAAGCCGACATTATTGCTATTAATGAAATTTATGTTGGTTATTCTTTTCAAGCAACAAAATATAAGAGCAAGGTTGAAGTAACAATCTCAAAGTTAAAATAGAAGTGTTTAGCAAAAAAAATGGCGAACTTTGATCCTTACTACTAATATTATAAACGCGAAAGTTTGTAAGTACGGATGTATGGATGTTTGTTACTCTGTCACGCCAGAACGGCTGAACGGATCTGGATGCAATTTGGCACAGGGATAGATTATAGTTTGGAATAACACATAGGCTACTTTTTATCCCGAAAAATTAAAGAGTTCCCGCGGGAACCAAAAAACCTCAAATGGATGTTTGTTACTTAATCACGCCAGAACATCTGAACTGATCTGGATGAAATTTGGCACAGATATAGATTATAGTCTGGAATAATAAATAGGCACACTTTTTATCCCGGAAAATTAGAGTTCCCGCGGGAAACAATAAACCAATAACTCGCGGGCATCAGCTACTATAATAATAACTATGAGCTTCATTAAATATTATATTTATTATTATATATCTAGAAGGTTTTAAATTCAAGAAACTCTTAGCTTAGAATGGGATACGGGATTTATTATGGGATTGGAATTCGGAACAATGTATTTTATTGACCGAGCGAAGCGAAGGTCTCTGAGTCTACTTGGGTGAATTGGCACTTGTCCGTCCGTCCGTCCGTCCGTCCGTCTGTCAGAGCATTATAACTTCTGAATTACTGAACGCAATTACTTCAGCTTTAAATATATTATGTAAACCAATGGCCTCCCGCCGAATATGGCTTAAAAAAGAATAAAAATCTTTACTTCAGGGGGGCTCTCATAGAAGCGAATGCGAAGTAAAATATTTTTTATAAAGTTACATACGGTTGCGGTATATCATTTTAAAGATAATTAGGAATAGAGTCCAAAAATATTTCTTTTTAAATTTTTCCCCCAAAATTGACGAAATGGGGGGCTTTCAAAATGGAGATTTTCTAACGTCCAAAGATGACCTCAGAACTCTAAATTTTCTGAAAGGTGATCAATTATTTCAATAATATCCTGTACTTGAACAACAAATACTAAAATTAGATAAATATTGTAAGGAAACGGAATTATTTAATTTTTAATGAGCTTCAGTATTTTTAACAGAACTTCACATTTATGTCAATAGATGGCGCCGCGAGGTCTCAGTTCGGGGCGAACCACTAGTTAAAATTGCTTTACTTTTAGAGCTGTAGACTGTAGACTATTATTTTATCTATCCTTGTAGTTCCGAGGCCTTGCTATAGTAAGACTATCATGCATATACAAATTGAAAATAATCAAAATCAATAGTTTTTCCATTTAATTTACTCGTTCGTACAACTTATTTAATCTTGTACTTATTCTGGCATAAATGCCACAAGATTAAAATCTTGTATTATGACTCCATTATGGCATGACGAGATGATGCCCACGACTTCGTCCGCGTGGATTTTTTTTATTGATCTCCGCGGGAACTCCTGAATTTTCCGGGATAAAAAGCTATTGCTGTACCAAATTTCATCAGAATCGGTTTAATAGATGGGCCGTGAAAGCGTAGCAGACAGACAGACAGACACACTTTCGCATTTATAATATTAGTATGGATTCCTTTCCTCTTTGTAGCACCTGCCGATGAAATATTGTAAATAATTATAAATTTTGTCACATTCAGTTCAATATACGACCACATTTGTTGGCTTATTGAAACGCTAATGGTTATTGGGGGCGCCTCGGTCAAACTGCCGCCAGCTCGGCTTGCTTTTGATAATGCCTCACGGGTCGTTGCAATATACGTGCATTCCGTTATTTACGCCCATCCCACAGGGAATTTGCCCCAGTTAGACCCACCACTACAGCCCATTAACGTCCCACTGCTGGGCACAGGCCTCCACTCTCATAGGAGAGAGGGAATTAGAACTTAGACCCACCACGCTGCTCCAATGCGGGTTCGCGGGTTTTAACGACTATTATCATGTTAGTAATAATAACCGGGACCCACAGCTTAACGTGCTCTCCAAGGCACGGGGGTGAAACACCGCCAACTTCCTTACTCCGGGCTAGTACTGAGATTTTATAGTCAGAAAACCCCAACACTTAATTATGGCCCGACCCGGGACTCGAACCCTGGACTTCGTCGGCCGCTGTTGAACATGCTAATTGCTAACCACTAGATGACTAGACCAACGAGGCACTTATGTATGAGCCAGTATGACCCAAGTCTTAAAAATAGTCGATAAAACCCTTATTATGTGCTAATGTTTAATGACCACTACAATAATATAATAAGAGCTTAAGAGGCCGGGGAATGCCGCTCGCAACTTCTATTCGAACCGCAAATATAAATTTGCCGGTATATGGCTATCTCTATTTGGCTGATGACACATGATCGCGTGCAAGTGCGATAGCAATATGAGCGTACAGAATTTGTTATACATTTAGTCCATGTTCCGTGAATACCAAAAAATGATGAATGAAAAATTATTGTGTTTTTATTTTCGTGTTGTTATTCTGTAACTTGACAATATAGGCTATGTTCTTGATCAATTAGAACGTGAGATATCGTCGGTTTTAATATGAAACAAATAAGGAGAAAACATGTCATTTATGTCGTAAAAACATGCAAAACGCAATGTGCTTACATTTAATTTTGGGAAAGTATTTTGAAAAAATAATTATCCAGGGACCTAGATAAATACAAGTTAAATCTTAATAATCGCATAATATGGTGGAAATATTCTCGAATTACAAATTATTTTGGTATTACGTTTGTATGGGCAATTCGACCTCCGGAGCCACCTTTCGTTTGCATAGAGTCAAATTACTACACAACAATTTCCTCGTACCTAAAAAAATATACCTTCCTATATCAAACCTGTCCTTACCTGATACATTTCATCCTCTACGTCGCTGAATTTTCCAAGAAACAGTTGACTTTCCTTCGAAAAGTTTATCTCTTTTATACTAGTTTTCACATCGCTAGATTGTCTCAATTCACAATCAATGTATAATTCAACCTTATTTTCTTCTACACGTAATATAATTTTGGACCAGTCTCCATTTTCGAAATTACTATATACTAACGTAATATCGGAGAACATTTCTTCATCTAGCAGCTTTATTCTCACCTTACTCATGTGGATTTGATCAAAACATAAAGCAACTTTCTTAGTGCTGTCTACAGATATTGAGAATATACAAGGGGAGTTTTGCATGTCCATTGTTAATAATGTGTATATTTCAAACGGTGGTTTCAGCTTGTCTAGAGGTTCCGGAAATTTATTTAAAGGTGTATGCACATCGTTCAATAGTTTTATAGCGCTAAATCCGTCAGTTCCATTAGCTGTTTCGAAAGATTCTGCTGGATTATTATCTTGTATAATTTGTAATAAGTCGTATTTATCTGTAACAAAGGAAGTTTAAGTTAATAATAATGTCCTCCCGACCGAATTTAGGCCACGGCGACCAATCTCTAGAGAGCTAAGTAAAAGTAAAATATACTTTATTATTGTACACAAATAAATGAAAAGACAAAAACAATCATATTAATGGATACGGCACAACAGGCGGCCTTATCGCTGAAACAGCGATCTCTTCCAGGCATCCTTAGGGCAGAGGAAACTTTTAAATGAAAGCGGGAGGGGTGTACTTAGACATAATATTAATAAATAAATATTATATACATAAAAACAATGTAAATATATATATGGTAAATACACAGTATAGAATTAATAGGTCATAGACGACAGATGAATAAATAAATTATAATGATAGATAATGTTTCTGATCTAATTTAGTTTCTGAGATAGGAAGAGATTGAGATAGCTTAATATCCAAAGGAAGAACGTTCCAAAGCCGTATAGAAGTTACCGTAAAATAATTTTGATAGAAGGAAGTTGAGCCATCTGCGCAGGAGATATTATAGTGACAAGTGTGCACTCTCTGTTCCTTTACTCTCATAGCCCGATGGGACGGAAAATCCGACTCGACCGGAGAGAGATCAGGCGCAGGACCGACGACTTTACGGGTTCTCCGAGGCACGGGGGTGAAACACCGCCAACTTCCTAACTCCGGGCTAGTACCTACTGAGAACTTCTTGGCAGAAAAATCCAATACATTATGGTCCGACCCGGGATTAAATTTATATTGTAATTTAAATTTATATTATATTGTTAGAACAGGTATTTTAGCTAATCTTGATCAAATGCTAATGGCAATGGACACGTTAGCATAATATAAAAGTTCAGTATAGTAATAAAGTTTTTTTTTAATCTTTTTTTTTTAAAGGGCTTCTATACAATATGTATAATATGACAGTCCTATTGTAGCTTATCCATTATTTTTGACTATGCTACTTAATTTATTTTACTACACTTAAATTCTAATTATGTATCTATTCTATTTTTTATACTATTAATATAAAAGATAAATAGGATTTTAGCTGAAACGGATTCCGGTTCAGATAAAATGCTATTTAACCATCCAATATTATAATTTTTTAAATTCAATGCTGACAGAGCTTGTCCCTCAGACTGTTGTTCTGAACACATTACATTAATAAATGTTGCATATCTTCAAGCTTATCACATGTCAAACAATTTGGTGAATCCTTTTTCATCAAGAATGCAAATTTCCTAAATGGAATGTGACCAGAACGCAATCTAAAAGCAGCCACTATAAAGGTAGTGTTCCCAGTACTATTTCATGCAGGTGTAAATATGATTGGGCGTTGCATGTGATTCACACTAATATTATAAATGCGAAAGTGTGTCTGTCTATCGATCTATCTGCTACGGATTAACGGCCTATCTTTTCAACTGATTTTGATCAAATTTGGTATATGTATAGGTCGCTGTGTGATTATGCTGCTGTCAAGCATAATCCACGATATGATTGACAGCGAGACGTTCTGGACTTTAATGACATCCTTCTGTGAAAGCGTCATCGCACTGAAGGAGACTGCGGAGTGGGAACGTGAACTGGACGCTAATGCTCCACTTATCCGTAGAAGAAGACTGGGTGGAAGAAGGCGACGATATGTTAATTAACGTTGTATACAAATCTTTTTTTTAAGCCACTACAAGCTAGCCCTTGACTACGATCTCACCTGATGGTAAGTGATGATGCAGTCTAAGATGGTAACGGGCTAACCTGTTAGGGGCATGGCAGTTATATTAAACCCATACCCCTTCGGTTTCTACACGGCATCGTACCGGAACGCTAAATCGCTTGGCGGCACGTCTTTGCCGGTAGGGTGGTAACTAGCCACGGCCGAAGCCTCCCACCAGGCCAGACCAGGGAAAATTCAGAAATCGCTAATAATTGCACGCCATATATGGTAGTACACTGTGTCCCAAAATTTTGTAAGACCCTTTCACGTGTATTTTTGCAATAAATAAATATCTTATCTTATCTTATCTTATCTTATTGACCCTGCTGGGGATCGAACCCAGGACCTCCGCACGTTAAGGCAACAGCGCTACACACTGCGCCACAGAGGTCGTCAAAAAAAATCTGTAAAGGTATTCTTATGATATTTTGAGGAAATATGGGCAAAATGTTATACTTAGCAAGATATTTCGTCTATAATTACTTTATATATACCTATATGATTACTTTAATGAAATAATTAAGTAAAAAGAAAATACCTGTAAAAGCCATGGAGCGTGATACTGAAATGCATGTGATAAATCTGAAAATAAAAGAAATTAACATGAATATTTCGATGAAAACAACGGGTATAGGTTTTAGAACGGACTCTACTAAGCGCGATTTTCTCTAAATGTTTCGCCTATTACCTATTCTGTGGTTTATCCTAGCTGTTAAGCTTCGACCGAGAGATCAGTGCAGATCTAAGTCAGGGCTTTACCTTTTAAGACTAGTTACGAGGAATCCGTGCCCAGGTCTGAGATGAAGCCCACAAAAACTCAGTAACAACCACTGTCTTAAATTTTAATAATTTCTTTTAAAAGTCTTTTAATTTCTACTTTATTCTTTGAAGAGACTGACACTAATGTGAATAAAGCTCGAAATGAGCAGTATAAACATCCATACTTAATAATATAAATGCGAAAGTGTGTCTGTCTGTCTATCTGTCTGCTACGCTTTCACGGCCAATCTATTCAACCGATTTGGATGAAATTTAGTATATCGGTAGGTTACATCCCGGGAAAGACTTATCTACTTTTTATGCTGGAAAATTAAGGAGTTCCCGCGGGTATATCAAAAACTTAATCTCCGCAGACGAAGTGGCGGCCATCATCTAGTAGTTAAATATATGTGGACTGCAGAGTACTTAATACAACAATCATGTAAGTTAACTAAGAGTTAAGTCGGAAAACTATCAAAGGAATATTAAAGTATATATTGCCTTAATGCACTGTATCTCCGCTATCGATCAGGGCGTAACCAACATTATGTTTACAAGTTTTAAATGATTGTACTAAAAGGTTTAAATGGTCCATGTTATAATATTGCATATTAATGAACTTGTTACGACTAAGAACGACATTACTATGGTTTAGAATGTAAATAGGTCATGTTATGGGTAACTTAGAGGTGGTTTGTAGAATATCAGTTCATAATAGTAACAACGATCAAAAAAATTGCTACTACCTTACTAGATGTTCCCTGCGACTTCGTCCACGTGGATAATGTTTTTTTGATTTCCGGGATAATAATAAGCCTATATCCGTGTCCGGGATACAAACTTCTACTATACCAAATTTCATCAAAATCGGTTGAACAGATGAACCGTGAAAGCGTAGCAGACAGACAGACACACACACTTTCGCGCAAGGCTTGATCACATAATATGCACGATGGCTACGTGGACATCGTGGCTCCTGACTTAAGGCAGCGATACAAGGTACCTACTGTTAGTATCGATGGCATAAGGCACTGTACAAGACTAGTAGGATTCGTATAATTATTCGCTTTCATCTAAAACAAAACCGACTTCAAAACTATACCTACGAGTTTATGTAGCAACAAAGTAAAAAAACTATATACTTTATTTTTTTTGTTAATTTTCTCAAAAAGCGCTGAGAAAATCAATTTCGATAATATTTATATGGGACCACCTCTAAAGTATGATCTATCAAACAAGAAAAAGAATCATCAAAATTGATTCATAATTGTCGGAGCTATCGCGTAACGTACATACAAAAATTTAGATCCTCCTCCGTTTTTGAATTCGTTTAAAAATGGAATAAATGGATGAAATGCACCAAGCGCAATTAAAACAAAATGGCAGAAAACCACACTGAACCCGAGCGTATGTACAATATAATAATATCTTAAAGAAAATTGTATGAAGCAGATGACACAGCTGAGCGTGATATTGACCAATTTCGCACAATTTAATCAGCGCGACGCCCGCCCGCTTCGTTGTGTGAACGCCTTATATATTTCACCGTAATTAAATTTAAAAACTGTAAGATTATAATCTATAATATTAACGGTAAATTATTTTTCGGTAGATTGTAATCAGTTAGGTATATTAACCCGATAGAACCAAAGTGCCCGGCCACTACCTGATTATTTACGTCGAACCCTAACCTATACAAGAAAGAGACGAGAAAACGTAAATACAATGAATGTTTCAGAAATTGACACTTAGAACATTGAACGGTTCATAATCTTTCGATAGTTTACAAATCTATCGAGATAAAAAGCGTTTAATTACAATCTAACGGTTTTTACAATTTTACGGTGACATATATACTGTAGGGTCAGTATAAGTTCTAACATCTCGCCAACTTTGATAGAATTCGGTCGTTGCAACTAAATACTATGAATAAAAAATGAACTTCAGTACCACCAGTTTTTATTTCGAAACCTCTAAGGCGGCTTGGAGCGTTGTCTGTGGACGTATGAACAAATATGAGCGCAAACTCCGCAAAGATTTACTTTGATGTTATGTGTCTCGTTGTTTTTTTATAAACGTTATGGTAACTTGTGAAATGTCATTACAACCCTATAATTGCTTGTATCCATCGATATATATGTAGGTACTAGATGGGCCCTTTCATAGAAAAAGTTGGGCGTTCGACTTGCAGAGCACGTTCCACAATTGTCATAAGCCTGTCTTTGTCCCCGTTGTAGCATCATCGCGGTCGCTCGTCGTATAGATAATTTGTCATTATTAAGTTATTAGTTTGGCAGTGTTATAAATTTATAATATTTCTATCCATTACGAAATCATTTCATTTCGGCGGCAAACTGCAAATATTTTTTTTTACTAACTGGCCTTACGGCTTTTATGGCTAATGGCTATAACCTATATTATTTATGACCGAGTCCATACGTTTTCAAGCTGTCATTCAAGATGGCGCATATGTTGCAAGCAAGTTCCTGTTTTTCAGACTGAATGGCGTTAAAATACGCCCACAATCTTTGTTTGACAGGGTCCGTCTATGTAAATTGAGGTCATTGCTTGTATCACAACTACCAAAATAACCATAATCAAAGAAAATAAGCTATGTAGAGATGTTGTCTACACACCACGCTGCTGTCGTAGCTTAGTATTATGTGCCGCTGTCAAGCGTTGTGTGTAATTTAGGCTTTATATTTTAAGTAAGTAGGTACAACAAGATCAGTACCTGATCTCTAATTAAGATCCTATTTAATTAGGACGTGTTTTGAATTTGTAATTACTTGTTATTCAAAGTTTCATAATAGTAGGTGTTTCCAAGCGTGATTTTCAGTGATATTAGATTTCATTAATTCATAATTCAAATTCTAAATTATGCCACAGGCTGATAGGCTTTTGCAGGCTCAAATCAGTCACTGGATTATGCATAATCTGTTGAAATCAGTTTATTAATTGGAATATTAATTTGTTACCAAATTAAAAGGCCATTCCACTACCTACATATAAAAACATTTACATTTATTGAGATTTTTTTTTATTTTAAGGTTTATTTACCATTTTTTTTTGATATCATAAAAACCTTAAAAAAAAAATTACTAAAATATATTTATTAAAAGGAGGCAAGGTTATAAAATCAAGCACATGAATTTGTAGAGCCATAAATTAACGAAAAATCTAAGGAGATTTGCAACGAGTCTTTAGAGAAGAAACAAAAGTTTACTTGGTTACTACAAAATCAAGAAATCTGGACAACATTTCCCCTCATCGCACACTAGCTGATGCCCGCGACTTCGTCTGCGTGATTTTTGATGACCTCCGTGGCGCAGTGTGTAGCGCTAATAATTGCCTTAACGTGCGGAGGTCCTGGGTTCGATCCCCGGCAGGGTTAATTTGGGAATTTATAATTTCTGAATTTTCCTTGGTCTGGCCTGGTGGGAGGCTTCGGCCGTGGCTAGTTACCACCCTACCGGCAAAGACGTGCCGCCAAGCGATTCAGCGTTCCGCTACGATGCCGTGTAGAAACCGAAGGGATTTTAATATAACTGCCATGCCCCTATAACAGTTTAGCCCGCTACCATCTTAGACTGCATCATCATGTGAGATCGTAGTCAAAGGCTAGCTTGTAGTGGATAAAAAAAAAGGATTGAGGTTTTTGGTTCCCGTGGGACCTCTTTCATTTTCCGATATAAAAAGCCTATGTGCTATTCCAGACTATAATCTATCTCTGTGCCAAATTTCAGCCAGATCCGTTCAGCCGTTGGGGCGTGCTTGAGTAACAAACATCCATACATCCATCCATACATCCATTCATCCAAACTTTCGCATTTATAATAATATTAAGTATAGATGTATGTTAAAGTTAATACACTTGCAAATGTTATTAATGAACATAAAGGGACGTTATTATGCGTAATCACGTTATCATACGCATAGCCTATGGTATCTATATGGAAAGTAATTTGCTTCATATGATATTTTACTCGCACATCAAATTGCTTTTGTGTTAAATTAAATTAGATATTCATACGAGGTTTGATGTGGGAGGTTTTAATTAACATGTGTGTGTGAATCCTAGGGGAGAAGGTGTACATATTACAGCACATAGGTACATATTTTAATTTTCGTCCTACCTTACCTTCGTATATTTTTCAATGTTATACCTACTAACACTAGGTGATGCCGCCGACTTTATCCGCATCGGTTTAAATAAAATCTCTCGAATTTGTTTTAAAAATCTCACGTTTGGCCCTCCGGGTTAAAAGAAGCCCATGCTAATCCATTGGAATGTCCAATGGATGATTGTCTCTGAAGAAAAATGCGTGCACTCACTTATAGATTTTATTTGTTACTAATATAGTAGCCTTAGGGCCGCTTACACAAGGACATTTTTACAGATTCAGTTAAATTTTGTGGTGCTGTCCCTTTTTGGGAAACGCATATTGTAGTTGCCAAAAAGGGACAGCATTAAAATATTTAACTAAATCAATTTAAGAGTCCTTGTGCAAGTGGGCCTTAGGCTAATAATTAATACGGCTAATTCAGTCGTACAGCGACGGACTTTTTTACAGGTCCGTATTTACTTTTAAGATTTTAGAGTTAGACACTATCCTTTACTAAGAGCAGATATAGGCAATCTAGTCAGTTTAAGGCTATACTTTATCTTAATACACGAAACGGCCCGAGTAGGTGTGACCATTTTAACCAATCCTACTATTAATATGATAAATGTGAAAGTTTGGATGTTTGTAAGTTTGTATGTTTGCTAGGTTATGTTTGGTTGGATAAGAGAGGATTGAACCGATTAGACTGAAATTTGGAAACTGGAGGTAGCATATAACCTGAATTAACACAGGCTACATATTTTTATCCTGAAAAATGAGAGAGTACCCGCGGGAGCCAAAAAACCGCAGACATTATCTAGCAGACGATATTATTTTCAATCCCATAAGAAAATATCAGATTTGACTTTGAATATTTTTTTGTTGTTCACAGAAAGCTCGTATAAATAAGAAATTAGCAAACGCTCATTTTAAATTCTACGTTACAGTTACTTTCATAAACATAAAATATTGAATTTAATAATTGAATATGTAAGTCTTCAATTTTAATCTATATATATAAAAATGAAACCCGTTTTCCTTGGTCACGGCATCACGCGTGAATGGCTGGACCGATTTCACTAATTCTTTTTTTGTTGTATTTGTTATTATTAGGAGAAGGTTCTTACGGAAAAAAATATTAAGAAAATCTCTCAGAAATATTGAAAAATATACATTTAATTTTGCATACTAAGGCGGTACGAAGTTCGCCGGGTCAGCTAGTTTTATATATATATATATACCTATTATAATATTACAATATATTATATTATAATTGCGAAAGTTTGGATGGATGGTTGAATGGTTGAATTTGTTACTCAATCATGCCCCAACGGCTGAACGGATCTGGAAGAAATTTGGCACAGGGATATATTATAGTCTGGAATAACACATAGGCTACTTTTTACCCCGGAAAATAAAAGAGGTCCCGCGGGAACCAAAAAACCTCAAACCACGCATACGAAGTCGCGGGCATCAGCTAGTAGGTCATAAATTCGAAATTCTACTTAGAAACTTCACATTAGTAATTCCCGCTGGAATTGTAACATTATGTCATACAAAGTCCATCCCTTTTGCTAGACTTTGATTACACGTTTTACTTTGTGCCCGTCACTTTGATGTATGTTGTTCAGTTGAAACATCTAAAGAGCAAAAATGTAACAGACTGAAATAAAATGGTTCGCGCAAATCTTTTAAACCATGTTGCATGTTGCAACATGGATCTATATTTATCATTATCTACAAGATAATTTAAGTAAACTGTGGCTATTTAAGAAAATAGTCCTGCACAGAAATTATTTATTAAAATACACATGCGAACTATGTTTGGTACTTTTCTATGCGGGGCAATATAAGTTTTGATTTTTTTTATTGGCTAAGAGTAAATTTGAAGAAAGTAATAAAAACAATATTTTATGCTTTTCAGCGCTTTTGATGTCTGTTCACTTTTTTTTTAAAGTTTTATGTATTACTTAGGTACTTTGTGTTACTTCAAACGTGGGCAGTACCTACGTGACTTAAACGGCTCTAAACCAATTCTTGTAGCCGCGTTTTACGATGCTCATCGTGCCGCACTATTTTATCCTACCGACTGCTCCAAATATATTATTTAGTACACGACTATTGGGTGTATGTATGTATATACTTTATTGTACACCACAAGAATAAAAAAGAAACATGTTACAAACAAGAAAACTTAAAACTCCGTGTATGAATGATACTCTGGAACCTAATTAGTGTAACTAACATTGACGAGTGTAAGTATAAAGGGCAGCGTTAACAGACGGTTAAAGACCACATCAAATTCGTCGTAAAAAGCCATGTGGACATCTCTAAATGAGACCTGTGTCTTGCTAGAAAGTCCTATGTGCAATATTGCTTAAGGTGCTATCTTTCAATGGTGTCATTTGAACCCTGGAAAAGGTACATATCCATTACACACGTTTTGTTCATTTTAGCCCTAATAGTTTTGTAATTATTAGTAGATGCAGTTTTATTAGTAGATAGGATAGAATAGGATGGAGTGGATAAAAGTCGTAAAATATGCCTGATGCTTACTAGTTCTAATACAAGCAGGTAAAGAAATATCTAAAAAACTCTTCGCCGTTGCTCAATTACCATGCTTCGTCCTGCTAATGCTTTAAAGCTAATTTTAATTTTGATGTTTACCTTGTTCACTTTTGATTGGATAAAACAAAATTTTTTGACAATTCTGTACTATTTCGTTTCATTCAAAAGTATTGTAGGTCTAACGAAGGATGTTTCAACTAATCATAGTTCGACTAGTATAATTTCTTTGCCAGAAATTTCACTGTTACACACTCTTATGTATAAATATACTTCACCAGGTTTTTAAGAGCCTACAACACATTAGCCTAACATAAATGGTCAATGCACTCAGCGAATGATCTCCTAACATTCATTTTTCATGTAGGACCAGCACTGGCCCGTTTTTACTTGTAAATTTTGGTTTCCATACAAACATCAAAAGATTTATGCGCCACTTTGCGCTTTGGATGGAACTAGGCAAGCACATAGGCTCAATGTGTACTGGAGCTTTGAAACTGTCAGTTTACGGGTGCTAAATTATTTGTATCTGTGCCAATATAATTTAAAATACAATTAAGACCAGTCAGTGTAGAAATACAAGATTCTGTTACAGTAGTTCCTTTGTTGAAAATATATGCAACTGAAAACTAAATTGGCGTATTTTCTGCGCAGTTCTTGCTATGGCATTTTCTTGGACAAATATTATAGGTCATGACTTAGATACATTCAATCCGCTGCAATTTTCTCATACAAAGTGTCAGAAAATTGGGGTCAGATTCAGCGTCAGAGCAGACTGAGGATATTTTATTTCAAACGTAGTTTTCTTGTGACTTTATCAACGCTTTATTTATGCAAAATCCGCGAGAGAGGTATTTGCAAGTGGCGTGACGTGATGCTTAACAACCGTCTTTGTAACACACTAAAATCGTCAGTTCGGTCGAGAAAACCGCATCATAACTTGGTCACTTACTGCTAGTGTAGGTGGGTATAGCCAAATGGCTAAAATATTTCAATCAATAAGCGTACAAATCTTTAAAAGCGAAACATATAATTATTACTTATAGATTTTTTGATTTGATTAAATTTTGACTATAACAACTCACGTGTTTTGTGGGAAAAGTGCCCGACAAGTTTCGATTCCTGATTAAATTTCTTTGAAATCAGTTGATTAAACTTTCTTTTCAACTTCGTCTGCGTGGATTTAGGTTTATTGATTCCCGAACTCCTTAATTTTTCGGGATAAAAAGTAGCATTATATTATGTCCTTCCTCGGGATGCAACCTACCAAATTTCTTCGAAATCAGTTGAAAAGATGGACGAGACACACTTTTTAATTTATAATATTAGTGAGTATGGATTAATTTTTTCCATTGACTTTGAGTTTTTTTTTTCTTTTTCTTAGTGATCTGCGATCAGTCCAAGGACTATAAGCAAATTAGAGCTGATCCTCATATAGGAGTCAGGACTCGTTAGTCATTTAACCCAGGTCGAGTATGCGTTTTCTTTTAAGGCGTCTTGGGCAATCCTCCACCAAGAGTCTGTTGGCTGATTGGCTTTGAGTGAACCAATTTTTTGTCGCAATCCAAATCGATAGCGTGCCCGCCCAAGCCAAGGCCCAAGCTTATGCCCGACCTAAAACAGTCTGTCAGAGAGGATGTACAAACGGCTGTATGAGTGACAGTTAACTATATTATTTTTTATTCTATCGACCTCATATGGCAAACCGACAGTACTGTCTGATGAACGGATAGATGAGGGGTTTTCGAGCTGTCATGTTCAGATTTCATATATTTTGTTTATAATATTTTGTTAAATGGAACCTTTAAAAACCAAATTCGAGTTCAATTTTAAGCCTTCAATAAGTTGACTTGTTTTCGATTAAAGTGTTATCTATTATCGAAGACGAAAGTCACATAAGTCACACGCAGCCAACATTAATCAATTAAGCAAACAGCTGCTGCTTTTGTTGTATAATATATATTAAAAATTGGCAAACAGGTATCAATTACTGAACTCAACTCAGCCGATGACTCGAGTAAGTGAGTGGTAAGTCAGCGGCTGTGATGATTTGACAAGTGACAAGAAATTACTTACGACGAATTTTTGGGCACACAATTACAGAAAAATGTCCAATTTGAGTTGTCCAACTGCCTCTTTGGTCTAGCGGTTAACATGTTTGACTGCGGCTCACGAGGTCCAGGGTTCGAGTCCCGGGTCGGGCCATATTAAGTATTGGGATTTTCTGACTAGAAATTCTCACTACTAGCCCGGAGTTAGGAAGTTGGCGGTGTTTCACCCCCGTGCCTCGGAGAGCACGTTAAGCCGTCGGTCCCGGTTATTATCACTAACATGATAATAGTCGTTAAAGCCCGCCAACCCGCATTGGAGTAGCGTGGTGGGTCTAAGCTCTAATTCCCGCTCTCCTATGAGAGTGGAGGCCTGTGCCCTGCAGTGGGACGTTAATGGGCTGTAGTGGTGGTGGTGGTGGGCCAATTTGATTACAATGCTTCCTAGATACAAAGACTACTGCCTCCCTTTTAACTTTCTCGCTGATCTAATAGTAAGCATGTTCGACTGCAGCTGATGAGGTCCAGAATTCGATTCCCAGGTCGGGCTACAAAATCTTAAGTAATGGATTTATCTGACAAAAAACTGTCAGTTCTAGCCTGGGGTTTGTAGATGGCGGTGATAGTTAGGTAAATTTTCCACCCCCTTGCCTCGGAAAACCTATAAAGCCGTCGGTCCTGCGCCTGACCAGATTTCACGGCCCATTTTTTCAACCGATTTTAATGAACTTTGGTACTGAAATAAATAAAATAAATAAATAAATAAAAGTTTATTGATAATAAGGTAATTATAAATAAATAAATAGAAATAGGTTGTATTCCAGAGAAGAACATATGCTACTTTTTATCTCGGAAAATAAGGAGTTCCCATGGGTGTAAGAAAAAAAAAAGAAACTTAATCCATGCGGATGAAGTGGCGGGCATCATCTTGTAATAAATAAATCATTTAATTTCCTAAGAAGTATAACAATTACATTAACAAAACCAGTTCATAAAATATCTCCATTCTCTACGTAATAAATATTTAATACTCGATGTTAATATACAGCTATATACAGCTATATACAGCTACATGTAAGTTTGTCGCCAGTCGCCACTCAGTTTCCTCCCATTCAATTATATTTACCGTCGCGTCGTAGCACGTTTATTATGTAAATTTAACTGTTCATTACGCACAAAATTGCTGTACCTACAGTAAGAACACCTACAAATTGCGAGTCAGAATCAGGTTCCAATAATGTCGCTGTCACTCGGACGTGTAATTAAGTGGAATAAGCAGAATCTCGTTGGCACTTTTCATAAATATGACGGTAATAATAATTAATATATCCGTACTTAAGGCCAGCAATACAACTTCTAATTCCGTTACCTGTTAGTCTTAACTTTTATCGGTGATAAATAAAGTTAACGATAATTAAGTGAAAATACAGAGTGTAAGAATTATCTATACTATTAATATTCTAATTATCTTAATTATAAAAAAAAAAACCGGCTGAGTTTGTTGTGGGCTCTTCTCAGACCAGGGCGCGTTTGGAACCCTCGTAGCTTTAGTTTAAGATGTCGTACTGTCGTTATCACCATTATATTGTTACTCGTATATGTTATAAATAACCGAACGTCAATAAGTGTAGTATACCTACCTAAATTGAATAAACGTTCTTTGACTTTGACTTGACTTGACTATTAATAAAAATGCGAAAGTTTGGATGGATGGATGTATTGTTACTCAATCACGCCAGAACGGTTGAACGGATCTGGATGAAATTTGGTACAGAGTTAGATTATAGTCTGGAATAGCACATAGGCTACTTTTTATCCCGGAAAATTAAAGAGTTCCCGGCTCCCGCGGGAATCAAAAAACCTTAATCCACGCGAACGAAGTCGCAAGCATCATCTTGTTTAATATTAAAGTAATAGTATAGATTTCCGCGACAGTTGTTATCGACCAAACCAACATCACCATCTACGATCCATTTACGATTTTGTTTCCCAGCATTCGTGGGCTTTTGCAACACGAGTGAAGAGCGGCCTTTTCAAACGAATCTAAACGATACGGAGACATTTAATACAGGTCACTTTAAAATAGAGCCCCGCGTGGGTGAATCAGTAGTCGCCACTTAAGTTTGTAGCTTCCTTGGTACTAAAACTGCTGACATTATGCGCTGGTACAGTACCGAGCTTATCTAGATGTTAATTAAACTAAACCACTGTGCATAGAAATGTATTTTCTTCAGGTCTCCTTAGCTTCCTAGAAACGTGGGACACGTCGACGTCTTTGTCGTTGTAATGAAAACATTTGCCTCGCAAGCTAAAACTCAAAGTTAAATTATTTTAGACTTTGTCTGTTTTGGGTTTAATTGTTTTAACGTTGAGGGTGAGAACTTAACTTGCAATTAGTAATACTAACAAATGAAAACTGAGATAAAAAGTTACATCTGATTGTTGGGCAGCGCTCAGATTAGAAAGTGAGACAGATTTGAACAAATAATAAGCTCTATACTATATAACTCGACCACCGTCTTTTTCAGGTTTTGACACGGTAGTCCCTTGGGGAGGAGGAAATCCTCATGGCTGCTAGCCAATTATTGTGGCATGTCCGAGTTTACCATTTAGTGCCCTATGGAGTAAAACCTTCTCTGGCACCTCCTTTCCTTATCTCTCTCTGCGTCGTATTCCTCATTACTGAGGGTCGTGACCCTATTTCATTAATCACATAATGGTAGGAGTTTTCTTGGGATATTAATGCGGTGGGTTCCCACTTCCTTCCGCATACGACTCGACTAAGAGTATTTAAACTCTTAGTACGATTATTATCAGATATTAGTGATAATAACCGGGACCGACGGTGTAACGTGCTATCCGAGGCACGGAGGAAACGAAAAGGCCAAATTTCAACCTCCAAGTTCGGTCACCCATCCAGTTACTAACTTGGCTCAACGTTGCTTAACAATCGCAATTGATTGATATGCGTTGTCACAGCTAGGCCATTCGTTCCTCAATTCCTTATCTAGTAGGTATAGAAAATCGAGGATTGCATCGCAACCATGAGAAATAAGGGCTAACTTGTCATCGAATGAAATAAAAACTAGTAGTAAAATCTATTGTGATGCTGCTGTAAAAAATGCGAACGGAAATATACCAATTTTATTACACCTATCAATTGTCACGGGTGTATGCGTAAGAATAAAAAAAGGATGAAAATTCATATCCTTTATATTGAATGTGAAATGCACTTTTAGACTGTACGGATATTGGAAAAACATTAGTCCTGAATGGAAGAAAGGGGGATATGACAATAGGAGGTTCCTCGGTGCACTATATTGATTCTGCCTATACACTTGAAATACTCTGAGAAATCTTGATTCTACGATGTTGAACAAGAAATGAAAATGGAATTGTAACATCGAGTAAAAAATATTCTGAAACTAGATGATGCTCGCGACTTCGTCCGCGTGGATTAATGTTTTTGATTCCCGCGGGAACTCTTTAATTTTCCGGAATAAAAAGTAGCCTATGTCCTTCCCCAGGATACAACCTATCCCTGTACCAAATTTCATCAAAATTGGTTGAACCGATGGGCCGTGAAAGCATAGCAGACAGACAGACAGACAGACACACTTTCGCATTTACAATATTATAAAATATAAAATAATAATATTATATAATAATATTTAATATTATAGTAAATAGTAATATATTTAGTATAATATTATAGTATGGATACGGACGACAGGTCTTTATGCTAAATCTCATAAAATAATATTGCATTATTTTTATAAAAGGTTTTGAAGTAAGTTTTATACTTTTGTATGGAGTTAATCACTTAGGTGTAGGGTTAAATTTTTAAGTTAATGTTACCCGTGCGTTTGGTCATTTAGTATGGAGATGTCGATATTATTTTACTGACAACAAAGAAATAATTCTATTTGCATACACGATACATTTTATTAACTTATTAGTTAGCATTTTCATTATTTATTGGATGCGTTGATTTTAATTTGTCATCTCAATCAATCTTGAAACTAAAGATCAGCTTACGGGATACTCTGAATCACTTCAGAGAATTGATTTTAATTACCTAATGCGCATATTGCGTCTACCAAATGCACTTGTCTACTATGTGTTCAATGGAATACGCCGTATCAAGTCTCTACCGATCAAATTTGCTTTGAAGTATCGCTCGATCAAATACCATTGAGAATTCAATATAGCAATTGGGAAATCGCGCGTTATGTTAACAGTATTTAACGCATCGGAATTAACTTCAAAAGGCTTACATGTGAAGTGGTAAGCTTGTCTTTATAGCCCGACTGAGACAATATTCTCAGTCGGGCTATAAATTATATGCGCTACTTCTGTTCAGCCCAATTGCAATATTATCACCGCATTAGGAGGGCAACCATCTTGTCTCTATATAAAAGACATTTTTTACTTTTATTTTGCAGCGGAATGAACTTCTCACGGTTCAATGGCTTACGTCACATGAACTGGTAACTCGGCTACTTTTGGTAATATCCCAATTGCAATAACACCGCAATGGAAGAGCAACCATTGCAGCAACGAAATAAGCTTCATCACGCTTTGGAACCCTCGTAGCTTTAGTTTTAAGATACCGTTACCCGTTATCACCATCATGCTTTTTAAGTAAGTAATTTTTAGACGACAATAAGTGTACCTACAGTGTACCTATATTGAATAAATGACTTGAATCTTGAATCTATTTTAACAACGATCAGACTGTGTGGCCAATTCTGTGTAGCACAATCTCTAAACTAAACTAAAATGACAGCTTAAAATCTAGTTCTGTCCCTTTCCGCAGGGAGTTGTATGAAAGGGTTAGCAATATTTTTAATGATGCCAACTAATATAATAATGATGATCAACTCCACTTCATATAAACTCAGGAAAAACACCATTTATTGCTGAACAAAGCCAGAGGCTCCTTGAGACAGGGCCGTGAAATCGTTACAGTAATGCTATATGTAAATATATTTGGGTAAGGTTAGTAACTTTAGTTAGGTACAGTAGTATATTATTATCACAGTGAACAACAAAACACATGAATATGGTAAAAATTATAGGTAAATAATTATGAATGTATTAAAATTAATTATAAATAGTTACTTAAGTATTCCATAGAATATCTAAATTCACTGTTACCCCACATTAATATAATATCGACACGGAGTAATTATCACATTCAACTCGACTTCGTGATTATACCGCTTCATTTCACATTATGGGTTATGCAATATCATATATTAATTCCAGGATTCTGATTTGGGTTCAATAGTAGTAAATAATTGGTTCTATTGATACAATTTGAGATTATTCTCGACTTTAAGTATAAATTATAATGATTATATCAAACATCATGCTTTTACATGATAGAACTACTTAATAAAATATTAATACGAGTGATAGTTTTTATAAATCCCATGTGCCTTTTTGATTTTCCAGGATTAAAAGTAGCTTAAGTCCTACCCGAAAGTCCGGGATGCAATCAGGTCAAAATCAGTTGACCAGAATGTAGCAGATAGACAGAGACACATTCACATTTATCATATTAGGTGTGGATTAGTGTAGATTATGATGTTCTAAGCTTATTATGATAAAACTACACATAGGAGTCTCATCTGCAATATTGATAATGACAACTCAATCAACAACTCTTATCAAGACACTTTTGGCACTTGCGTGAAGGTTTCTTACTTGGTACTATCAGTTAAGGCCCTGTGTCGTAAAAGGGGGTTTTTAAAAGCAGTGTATCCATCAAACGGTGACATAATGTATGCTTGTAAAAATAATGTGCTGCTTTCAAGACCTTTGAGCAGCCATTGACGCATCTCAAAACACAATTTTAAAAAAATCTCTGCATTGAAATTTATTTTAAACATACCTCTTATTTTACCTTTTAAAGCAATTTTTCTCCTAATTGAAACCAATAATCTGTTGCTTGATAAGAGTTTCTAACGACATCTACAGATATCAGACGCAGAGATAACGGACTATAATATATATCTATAACGGACGTTAAATACGACGGTATTTAACGTCCGTTATAGAAATAATGAAAATAATTTGTTTGTAAAAAGCCTTCAAAAATTCACAGAATTCGCAGACCCCGCAAGAGTCGCAGCATTGAAAATGAATACAAAAATTTACAAAAAATATATATTTTATTTTACATTACAAGTTGAATAATAAAAATTTTTTATTGAGATTAACTTCCCTAAAATTACACAACTTCATTACTTACAAGGCATAAAAATAAGCTTTTGATATTGCATAACTAACAGTATCCGCTGTTTTAAGTTTTAGTTAGTTTTTCATAGAACAGAGTACAAGAATAAAACATACTTTACGTAAATGATTTGTAAGTAAAATAAGAACAAAGGAAAAATAATATTTAACTAATAAATGAAGTTTGACTAATTACTCTTTGAAAAATTACGGTCATTTCAAACCATAAAAAATCCCTTCCAAATTACCTTAAAAAGGAAAAGTCATATATACTGACAATGCTGTGCAAATACGAGTATACATAAATCTTTATCGAAAACTAGATCAGGTGGGAATATTAGTTTATCTGTTTCAAACCTTCACAAATGCCACCTACATTTATTCGTTAGGTGTGGCCACATTATAAATTTTATAATCGTCTTGCCACACCGTATAGTTTAAAGGATTAAAGGTAAGATGAATATTAAACACTATACTTCGTAAATAAACCATTTCGAGTCGATGTGACCAGGTTACTAAATTAAAAACCTTGTTCATAACTGCCCAATATAGGGCTTAAAAATAAGAATAAAATGTCGGCAAAAAGCAAAAAGAATGTTTTCAAACAATATCGTACGTCATCTTTTATTATGTCTGTTGAGGTTAAACAGAAAATAGTTTAGTCGCTTCACAAAAATTTACTTTTGAATGATGAAAATAGAGTCGATTTTCTGACGCTTGAAATAATAATTTTATTTAAATTCATTTCCTCCGCTTTTCGACAGGTTAATTAGGAATGGTCACTGATTGTTGATGATTCAAAAGGTTGCTAAGTGGTGAAACATGTTTGAGTTAAAATAACATTAACATTTTTCAACTAAGCTGAGTTTGCAGTTGATTTCGTCTCAACTGATAGAAAAATGTGAGTAAAGTAAGGTAGAAACGTGTACCTAATCTGCAGGTATTTAATCCAGAATTTGTTATGTTCATTAGTTTGTCATTTAAAAATACACCTAACGAACGACATATTATTCGTGATTTTTTTTTAAATAATCCACTACAAGATAGCCCCTGACTGCGACGAGCGATCTCGCCCAGTGTAATTCTCTAACGTAGGTCTGCGATGTAACATCGAAGAGATCGACCTTGACTGCAACGGTTGTAAATTTTTGACCGAGCGAAGCGAAGGTCTCTGAGTCTACTTGGGTGAATTGGCACTTGTCCGTCCGTCCGTCCGTCCGTCCGTCTGTCAGAGCATTATAACTTCTGAATTACTGAACGCAATTACTTCAGCTTTAAATATAATATGTAAACCAATGGCCTCCCGCCGAATATGGCTTAAAAAATAATAAAAATCTTTATTTCAGGGGGGCTCTCATAGAAGCGAATACGAAGTAAAATATTTTTTATAAAGTTACATAGGGTTGCGGTATATCATTTTAAAGATAATTAGGAATAGAGTCCAAAAATTTTTTTTTTTAATTTTTCCCCCAAAATTGACGAAATGGGGGGCTTTCAAAGTGGTGATTTTCTAACGTCCAAAGATGACCTCAGAACTCTAAATTTTCTGAAAGGATGAGCCTGAAACTTGATCAATTATTTCAATTATATCCTGTACTTGAACAACAAATACTAAAATTAGATAAATATTGTAAGGAAACGGAATTATTTAATTTTTAATGAGCTTCAGTATTTTTAACAGAACTTCACATTTATGTCAATAGATGGCGCCGCGAGGTCTTAGTTCGGGGCGAACCACTAGTATATTAAGTTAGAGAATCACATAGCTGGTCGGTACAGATGCGTTCTATAAGATGACAGAGCTGTTGTTAGTGATGATGCATGCTACGATGGTAGTGGGTTAACAAAAGTGCAATGTTTGAGGGGGTAAGGCATATTAAAAAGTAAAAACTCATATCCTGAATAGTTTTTACACGGCATCGTGTCGGAACGCTAAATCGTTTGGCACGTCTTTGCCGGTAGCGTGGTAACTAGCCATGGTCACAAGTTCCCAAACCAAGACCAGAGGGAATTCAGAAATTATGAATTGCCAGATGGATCCTGCCGGGTATCCAATAACAATTACCTTAGTAATACTAACATCACTTCAAGGAGTATTATTTTAATACTGTTGACGCTCTTGTTTCAGAATTATATTCCTTATTTTAGGGACGTCAAGGTACGTCATATAAAACTGTCTTAAATATAATAATATAGCATTATTATTTTAGCGATGGTATTTCCTCCAGGTCCTCCTACTGTGATAATCAAAATAACGAGGTGTCAAAAGTAGGTATGAGTATGAACTTAGGTGATTTGTCACTGTCTCCTAATTACTAAGTTTCATATTAATATATCGCCGCTTAATATAAAACGTTATGGCTTGTATCTCATATCAATAAATAATAACGGATACATAAATTATAAAGGAATGACATAAAAGGAACATAGGTTATCGAATGTGAAGTTTAATGATACAAGAACGCCTATTATTGTAGTAGTTATTTATAATAATTGTTTTTTTATCTATCCATACTAATATTATAAATGCGAAAGTGTGTCTGTTGGTCTGTCTGCTACGTATTAATGGCCCATCTTTTTAACTGCCTCGTTGGTCTAGTGGTTAGCATGTTCGACTGCGGCCGACGAGGTCTCGGGTTCGAGTCCCGGCTCGGGCCATAACTAGTATTGGGTTTTTCTGAAACGAAATTCTCAGTACTAGCCCGGAATCAGGAAGTTGGCGGTGTTTCACCCCCGTGCCTTGGAGAGCACGTTAAGCAGTCGGTCCTGCGCCTGATCTCTCTCCGGTCGTGTCGGATCTTCCGTCCCATCGGGCTAACGGGCAGGTGCACTCTCTGTTCCTTTACACTCATTCCTTTACTCTCATAAGAGTAAAGGAACAGAGAGTGCACCTGTGTATGCGCACACACTTGTGCACTATAATAGCTCCCGTGCAGATGGCTAATCTCTGTGGAGATTGACCGCCGTGGCCGAAATTCGGCCGGGAGGACATTATTATTATTTATTAATGGCCCATCTTTTCAACCTATTTTTATTAAATCTGGTACAGAGGAAGACAAAGGCTACTTTTTATCCCGGTGAATTAAGAAGTTCCCGCGAGAATAAAAAAACTTACAGCGCGAGGACGAAGTCGCGGGCATCAGCTAGTAAAGAATATTTATAATCTACTAGCAATTTACCGTAAGTTAGTTTTTATTAACTTTTTAAATTACTTATGAGATTGGTAATAATTTTTTTAAGACAGCGAAGCATTGATGTAGAATTTTTTTAGTACCTGCGAAGCCTCATAATGCTTATCTTTTTGTTCAATTGCTATTTATTTATGTTGCTATGGAAATTTGTGCAAGTAACGTAAAGTAGCAAGTGCAGTAACCATTGTTAGTGTAGCTTTAAAAAAATAGTGCACTAAGATTTTGTAGGGGCCACAGATTCTAAATTGGTTCAGACTTAAATAGTTCCTTTTTGATGTTTTTCGTTTCCTAATTATTCCAATCAGTCCAGTTTTATGTGATTTATGGCGTGTAAGAAAGTTATTTTCACATTTCAATTTCATTTAACTTTGCGCTGTAGAAAGCCGCTAAGCTATTTTTCCAAATACCTGCTTGATAGCCAAGAGGTCGGAGTCTACTTTAATAAATTAAAAGCAAATTGAGTAAGCGATTGAAACCATTTCCAGCTCAACAGACCTTGTAAAACCAATTAAAATTAAACCTTTTTTATTCAGTTACTTCTTAACAGAACTAAGACGATTAACTTTTCCATCTTCAACTAATATTATTATAATACAACTAAGTGAATAATATTTTCTATTTCATTAGTATAACATAACTAAGTGAACATTTTCAATTAAATACCTGAGGTTTATTACCACGATTCTTTTAAGTGGATTTTAAAACATGGATGTATACGATTTCTTTTGATCCAAAGAAAGAACGTCTTTTACTACAGAGTTTTCAGAAAAGCAATGAAAGAAGTAGGTGACAAAAATATCGATGGTGAGATATTGAATGGATCCCTGGAATTGTGCCAGTTGTTGAGCTATCGCTAAATATATTTCTTTAATTCTTCATGTCTTTGACAAATTACAGCTGGGTGTGGATTGTACCATTAGTCAGATATTAAATGTGTGAGACAACAAGCATCAACCTCTCAAGGTAATCTTCGCAACGGATATCTATCTATAGTCTATATTATAATATTATAAATGTGAAAGTTTGTATGGATGGATGGATGGATGGATGTTTGTTGCTCAAGCAAGCCAGAACGGCTTAACGGATCTGGATGAAATTTGGCACAGATATATACTCGTATATTATAGTCTGGAATAGCACGGAAATTTTATCCCGGAAAATTAAAGAGTTCCGCAGGAACCAAAAAACATCAACCCATCGCTGACAAAGTTGCGGGTATCAGCTAGTCATGTATAATTTATCTCTTGCAATAATAGATTTTTTTTTATACTTAGACCTTTTTATACCAATGATCATGTGTAACAAATTTTGAAAAAAAAAAGGACACCGGTTTTTTAAGCCAACGTCAGTTTTGCATTTGCAAAAGCTGAATTAAACTGAATAAGTTTAGTTAGTGCCTAATGCCCCCTCATCATATTGTGTGCGTGAGCGCACCAATACACAGGGTATTTGTAATCTGTACCAACACGATAGTCCCGAATCTCGATCAACTAATTTAAATAAAATTAAAAGTAATAATATTAACAAACTTTAAAAAAGCACCAATGAGAGGAGTTAATAATTACTCCTTAATTTAAATCCACCCAAAATCCGAAACCAGGCTAGCTTAGAAAGTACCATTGGGTCGCCGGGAAACCTTCCAAGACCGCGTGTCAACATTGGCAAGACTTCCACGTCAAATATTATCTTACGTTTACGCCTAACTCTACCTTCATAAACTTAAGAGCGGTTTTCGATTAACTGGGGTTTTGAATAACTTTGCAAAACTAGACGCTGCAAGATTGATTGACTATGAGGTGAACGACCTTTGTAAATATAGTAGACATTCGATGGAAAATAAAGGTTCGGGGAAATTCGATTTGACTTTCATACGAACGTTTGTATTGAAAAAATACATGTCCGAAGCCTGCGGATTCTTGCAAAATTTGTTTCAAGCTTTTGCCCCCCCCCCCCCCTCCCCTCTACAGTTAAAATTACAAAAAGTCATTTTTTTAAAAAGAGAATTTATATGTGGGCGCTTTGGAAACTGCTTAAGACGAAAAATGTATTATGTAGCTATTAAATTAAGATGATGGCGATGGTAAGGTACTTTTTATTACTTAACATACAACATACTAATATTAAAAATGCGAAAGTGTGTTTGTTTGTTGGTTTGTTCTTCAATCACGCTGCAACGGAGCAACGGATCGATGTGATGTTTGCATGGGTATAGACGAGGACCTGGAAAGTGACATAGGCTACATTTATCCCGGAAAATTAAGGAGTTCAAAAAACATAAAACCACGCGGACGAAGTCGCGGGCATCAGCTAGTTCTGAGATAATTTTCACTAGCGCCGATCGCAAAATCCAATACTACAAGCGCGTTTTGTCGTGTGAAACAAAGCTTCTGATTTGACTAGTTTTTTTTTCCACTGCAAGCTAGCCCTTGACTGCAATCTCACCTGATGGTAAGTGATGATGCAGTCTAAGATGGTAGCGGACTAACCTGTTAGGGGCATGGCAGTTATTTAAACCCATACCCTCGGCGGCACGTCTTTGCCGGTAGGGTGGTAACTAGCCACGGCCGAAGCCTTCCACCAGGCCAGAAAATGCAGAAATTATAAATTCCCAAATTGACCCTGCCGGGGCGATCCCCGGCAGGGTACGATTACCCAGGACCTCCGTACGTCAAGGCAACAACGCTACACACTGCGCCACGGAGGTCGTCAAATACCCAACTATTATGTAGACTTAATTCAATACGATCTCATTAAGAGTGAAAGCATGCACAACTTAAGAACTTTACATCTAAAAGGGCTAGAATAACAAGTGAGTCAGACATGGGTATGCGCGTCATGTAGAGATTACCGCAAAACGGATGCTCGATGCATATCTATTGTATCTATTCCATATATTATTCTGTATGCAGTCTTATTTCTGTCAGTTACATCACTTTATAGTGCTGTAATTCCCGACGAAGAAGTCCTGGGTTCGAGTCCCGGGTCCCATAATTATTAATTGTTGAGTTTTTTCTGACTAGAAATTTTCTGTACTAGCCCAGAGTTAGTAAGTTTTTTTTTAACTACTACAAGTTAGCCCTTGACTGCGATCTCACCTGATGATAAGTGATGATGCAGTCTTAGATGGTAGCGGGCTAACCTGTTAGGGGCATGGCAGTTATATTAAACCCATACCGGAACGCTAAATCGCTTGGCAGCACGTCTTTGCCTCGGAGAGCACGTTAAGCCGTCGGTCCCGGTTATTATCACTAACATGATAATAGTTAAAGCCCGCCAACCCGCATTGGATTAGCGCAGTGGGTCTAAACTCTAATTCCCTCCCTTCTATGAGAGTGGAGGAGGCCTGTGTTCAGCAGTGGGACGTTAATAGGCTGTAGCACATTGCATCTATTTATATCTACTTACTATTAAAAATCAAAAGTTAGTAATAATTATGTATTTCGAAATATTCAAACAAGCCCTAAAGTTTGATAAAAATCAGTCCACTAAAACCCATGTTCCGTCCCGTCCTATAGATTAATTCAAAGATTATCCTATGGCGTGTTCATGAACTATTTTTCAAATTAAAATTTTAATTTAGAATTATTTTAAAATTAGAACCCAAAGAATAAAAAATCCGAACTTATTTATGTTTTTACAAGAAGCAAAATCGTGTTTTTTTCACTAACTTTGATGTATCCATTACAGAAAAAAACTTTAAAGGGAATATAATTAGATAAGCATAAACATGGTTTTTGGATGGCCGCGCCCAGTGGGATACCCATTATAACGCATTTGAAATTAGATCATAATACTTCATCTTAACGTTTAATTTTCATTGTTAGTATGCAAATACTTGTCTACGTGAATCTGTAATTGGGTTGGCCCCCGTATACTAATAAGTAGAAGTCACGGCAACGTAACGGTGTTGTACACGTAGTTTGAGTGACGTCATCGTCATCGGGTTTTATGAGTACTTAGCTGTTGCCTGTTTCATAACTCATTAAAAAGTGACTTTATTGTTCATTCATAACCAGAGTACCTATATGTATAAATCTAAGCTGAAGTACTTAAGATAACTACTAGGTTCTACACCTCTCCGTTTAAAAGCGTATGTCTTTAGACGGTTCTGATCTAGAGCTATAAGTTTTATCTAACGCCAAGTTTCTTGACTCTCGATGAAAGGTAATGCTTCAACGTTTAGCTTTAGCTTTAGTTGTTAACTTCAATTTGGGAATTTATAATTTCTAAATTTTCCCTGGTCTGGCCTGGTGGGAGGCTTCGGCCGTGGCTAGTTACCACCCTACCGGCAAAGACGTGCCGCCAAGCGATTTAGCGTTCCGGTACGATGCCGTGTAGAAACCGAAGGGGTATGGGTTTAATATATATATGCCATGCCCCTAACAGGTTAGCCCGCTACCATCTTAGACTGCATCAACACTTACCATCAGGTGAGATCGTAGTCAAGGGCTAGCTTGTAATGGATTTAAAAAAAAAAAACTAGATGATGCCCGCGACTTCGTCCGCGTGGATTAAGCTTTTTTTGATTCCCGCGGGAACTCCTTAATTTTCCGTGATAAAAAGCCTATGTCCTTCCCCGGGATATGACCTACCTCTATACTAAATTTCAGCAAAATCGGTTGAAAAGATGGGCCGGGAAAGCGTAGCAGACAGACAGACAGACAGAGACACTTTCACATTTATAATATTAGGTAGGGATATGGAGTGATCGCTTAAACGACAGCTATGTATGACCAACATAATTGTAGTGGTTATACCTACACAAATCAGAGATGTCCCGTCGGGATCACGCATCACGTGACAAGCCACGACCCTTTTCATAAGGAAAATAATAACGCGAATTGTAAGGGAGATACAAAGATATATTTATCTTAATAATATTACTGGTTTACTGGTTTTTTGAAATTAAATAAGAGGATGGGCTTTTATCTTACTTCTTACTAATATTATAAATGTGAATGTTTGGATGGATGTATGGATGTATGGATGTTTATTACTCAATCACGCGCCAACGGCTGAACTGATCTGGCTGAAATTTGGCACAGAGATAGATTAGTCTGGAATAGTTACGTTCCCTCAAATATGGTCGAGCGAAGCAATGGCTGGATCATGCGTCATGCTCGTGAACGGGTGCCACCGGCGGGAATGGGGCTACTTTCTGTCTGCCCGTCTTTGACATGAATTGAATAAACAAATTTAAGAAATCCATTAAAAGTATGCTCCTGAAAAAAGCTTATTATACTGTTGAAGATTATGTAAATGATAGAGGAGCATGGATTTGATCGCTCCAGCAATGCTGGGGACAGCGGTTACTTATGTACACATTGATATAGTAATTATAAATGAATTATTTAAAAAGAGCAACCACCGAGTTTCTTGCTGGTTCTTCTCGGTAGGAATGGCATTCCGAACCAGTGGTAGATTCACTTGACGATTCAAAAGTACTTGTAAAAGTTTATTTGAATAAAAAATATTTGATTTGATTTGATTTGATAGCACATAGGCTACTTTTTATCCCGGAAAATTAAAGAGTTCCCGCGGGAACCAAAAAACCTCAAACCACGCAGACGAAGTCGCGGGCCTTCGCTAGTCGGACATACTTTGAAGAGTGTGCCCAGGAACTTCCCAACCTTCTTCTACTTATATTTGTAGAAAAAAGGATTTTAAAAAGTACCCCCGGTAAAACTGGACTAGGTCAGCTAGTATCTATTTGTTTATAGCACAAAATAAGAACAAAGTCAAAGTCTAATAATGTTAATTCAATACTAGCTGACCCGGCGAACTTCGTACCGCCTTAGTATGCAAAATTAAATGTATATGTTTCAATATTTCTGAGAGATTTTCTTAATATTTTTTTCCGTAAGAACCTTCTCCTAATAATAACAAATACAACAAAAAAAGAATTAGTGAAATCAGTCCAGCCATTCACGCGTGATGCCGTGACCAAGGAAAACGGGTTTCATTTTTATATATATATATAAGAATAAGATAATATCTTATATATATTAGATAAGATAGGTAGGTACACTACACTTATTGACGTCTAGTTATTTATAAAATAGAATGGTGATAATCAGTAACGGTATCTTAAAACTAAAGCTACGAGGGTTCCAAACGCGCCCTGGTCTGAGAAGAGCCCACAACAAACTCAGCCGGGTTTTTTTTTCATTATCAGCATTTCACAAGTCATCTTAACTAAGGAACTATTTATAACATTTTTATTATGATATGTCTAAGGCCCTACAACACATGTTTTTCATTTGTTACTTGGTCTGCAATACTGGTAGCACAGAGTACGTATACTCGTGTGCTGGTAGGTAACTTTATGGCTGGTCATGATACAGAAATTACTACCAGTGTGACCAGTGAATAGATGGTGAATAGAGAATCGTAAGCTTTGATAAAAATGTCAAGAAAGGGACCGTCTCTGAAACGTAATTTCTTATTCTGTCACACTGTAATGTGTGTAATGTGTATGATTCGAATATAAAATAGATCGCACACGGTTGTGGCTCTTTGCAACTTGCAATTTCGAGTACAGATTAATATGAAGTCAGCGGCATCAGACGAACTATAAAATACTAGCTGATGCCCGCGATTTCGTCCGCGTGGAATATGTTTTTTAAATTCCCACGGAAACTCCTCAGTTTACCGGGATAAAAAGTAGCCTATGTCACTCTCCAGTTCCTTGACTATACCCATGCAAAAAATAACGTCAATCCGTTTTTTTATTGCGGCGTGATTGAAGGACTAACCAATAAACGAACAAACAAATACACTTTCGCATTTATAATATTAGTATGATGAGAGCGGAGGTCAAGACGTACTGATATCTGCTCAATATGCATTCTAAATTCTAATCAATGACTGAATGCGTTCTAAATCCAAATCTGTTCTTATGAAGTCACACACATTTTTAACCGACTTCCAAAAAAGGAGGAGGTTCTCAATTCGGCGCGTATTTTTTTTGAATATATGTCGGTGCATATCTCCGTGGTTTCTGAACCGATTTGATTTTTTTTTCTATCAGCCTTTAGAGGAAGCTCTCGAGGTGGTCCCTTAAAAAAAATCAGTTCAGTTTCAGTTTATTTATTTAAACATGTAGGACATACAGGTGTAAACCTGACTAAAACCGACTTCTAACGCCACTGTAAACTTCACAGTGGCGTTAGAAGTCGGTTTTAGTCGGGCGGGTATAACAAGGATAAGCAAAGTTGACGCATTAGGTTCCGACTTCAACATAGTGGGTAGAAATAAAAATTATTTATTACTTTATACAGTGGCGTTAGAATTCGGTTTATTGGAAATAATTTTTGAGCGTTAGAAAATTCGTTGCGTATGCCTCCTTACGACTTTAGCAAAATTCTCGCCTTTAAAGGCTCTTCTCTTTGTATACGATCACTTTCGATCCAAATCTAATTGAGCCTGAATAGTAATTGTCTCATTACCACTCCAAAAGTCCTGATTTCGTGACATTCAGGACTAAATTGTTAGAACGTGTCTAATTTATCTCGCAAATAAGACTTCGTGGGACCCCGCCTACCCATCATTGGCAATCTAATTGAACCTGTTTAAAAATAAACTAAGAACTAAATTATATGGTACCTATTAGCGATCCCTCGCAGCTCCGCTCCTGTGGGTATTTCGAAAAAAACATCCTCAATATATAGAAACCTCTGTAGAGATGTACAGCCACAGCTATATAAACTATCTCTTATTATTATGACAATAATTATAGTAAAAGAGTCACTTAATGATTCAAAAGCACTTATTGAAGTGTATTTGAATAAAAAAAAAATTAAATAAAACGAGACTACAAAACAATGAAAACAAGTTATAGAATAGGAAATCATACCAATATATTAATATTGTTTGTTGGTTTATTGGTTTGTTGATTTGTCCTTCAGTCAAAAGAGCAACGGATCGACGTGATTTCTTGCATGGGTATAGTTGAGAAACTGGAGAGTGACATAGGCTACTTTTTATCCCGGAAAATTAAGGAGTTCCCGCGGAAATCAAAAAAACTTAAACCACGCGGACGAAGTCGCGGGCACCAGCTAGTAAATAATAGGTAAATGTTGTATTCTCTAACAACATAGTAGCTCAAACTGCTGAGTTATGTAATTTTTGATCTATGCACTGATGTACCTAATAAAATACCAACCTTTAACCATTGCATAGCTTTTAGTTCCGAAAACTAAAGCATCATAATAGCTAATTCATTACAACGTAAGTATATTTTTTGAAATTAAAATCACATATCGAGTGACTTTAAATAAATCATGTGCACTTTATGGTTTAGTTCCACATGTCATAACATTTAAACAATTTTAAAACGCGTTAATGTTCTAATTTTATAGGTTAGAGAAATAAATCAGGCACAAAATAAAATGATCGATTTTTGTTATCTTTGGGAATAGTCATAAACTCTCGTTTATCTGACGTAACGTCATAACTCTAAAAAAAGTACGTTAATGTACAGTTTATAAAAACATAGATCACATAACGGACAGAGAAATGTGAGCAGAAAAAATTGAAATAACATAAATTGAAAAAACAAAAGCATTATCTCTCGTTTGCAAAAAAATTAATTACTTTTACAACAGTTAATAGGTGTGTTGAATGTATTTTACACAACTGTTTATCCTGCAGGTAATGGAACAAATTCAGAGTTGAAATAAGCAACCTACCTTGCCGCCACCGATTGTCGATCAACAATTCAAAGCGAAAAATATTCAACTAGATAATTATATACCCGCGATTCCCGCTGGAACAATTTGATTTCCTGGGATAAAAAGTAGCCTATGCCATTCACCAAAATGCAACTTACCATAAGAACTATTATGAACATATTTTATTTCAGTATAGACTCAGTTGAAATCTTTCTTTGTTTTTAAATAGGTATTTCTATCAAACAGCCTCAAGCTTCAAAGTACACACGAAGAAGAAGCTAATAAATAATAACAGTAGCATTCTCTGAAATAGAAGTCAGGTGGTTTCTTGTTTTATGGAATGTGGTTAGCATTATAAATAAACCAGTGCAAAGAACAATAAAAAAAAGTCCTCAGTGATAGGTAGCATCAGAAAACTTGATAATGAAGTATTCATTTATTTATGTAAATAGAGTGGAACTGTTGCTTTCAAATAGCTCTACTTATATTTTGATATTGATAATTTTGTGCGAAGAACAACCATATAACAATATTCTCTAACTTCAATGGAATTGATGTTTTAGTTTTAGTGAATAGCCGTTTATGTGACTTTGGAATTGAAACTGAATCGAATGTTGACTATGGTATAAAATCGTAAGGACCAATAAGTTGCGAGCAAAACGAATTTGAGTGTAGTATATTTATATTTACGACCTTTTGTCTTCGTAACAACGCGAGCATGCATGTCGGCGACATGCATGTCGATTGTCGATAACGCCGCGAATCCAAATTTTTACCCCCTACCAAAAAGTGCTTAACACGGCTAAAGAAGTTTTCACTTCAAAAATCATAATAAAAAATTTATACCTGAATAATTATTTTCTTTTTACCTCGACTAGAAATCGAAATTAATATTTATGTAATAAGAAACTTCGTTCCTAGCTGCGTTTTTAAAATTATTATCAAGCGTTTTTATTATTATTAAGCGTTTTTTTTAAATTATTATCATAAAAACAATTCACTTAAACATATTTGCTGACATTTATACGACTAATCTGTATTCATGAAGCGGAAATATGCAATTCGATATGATGTAATATATGTGAGAAGATTGCAATTGAAATAAAGTAGCGTAATATTAAATCATTGCATTAATTTAAATAAAACATAATACTCACATTAATTCTGTTGTACACAGTCCCTTAACTAAAAAAACATTATTACCTATGCTTTCATAATAATCCCTGCAGAAAAAGAAAAAAAAATTCATTAGATTTGTCAATTTAGCTTAAAGATTGTGTATTACAGAATTAGCCCCATTATAACTAGTTTTACCCATTTTAACGACCTCCGTGGCGCAGTATTGAGCGCTTAACGTGCCTTAACGTTGTCTTATCCCGAAGGACTGACCAGGTGGGAGGCTTTGGCCGTGGCTTGTTACCAAGCTACCGGCAAAGACGTGCCGCCAAGTGATTTAGCATTCCGGTACGATGCCGTGTAGAAACCGATTTGGGGTATGGGTTTAATATAACTGCCATGCCCCTAACAGGTTAGCCCGCTACCATCTTAGACTGCATCATCACTTACCATCCGGTGACATCAGGCCCGACTCTTTGAGATTTGATCTACTAAGAAATACTACAATTACACATATTATACACACATATATATTAAATACTGTAATAATCTTCGCTACAAAACGTTATTCTGATTTCTGAATCGGCAGGCTGAATTTATATTCCTGTGAATACCTAAGCTTCGTTTCTTTAATAATATAGAATACAGCGTGAAATGTAACGCTCGCTTGTACTAATTGTAAATTTTACTTATTTGTGATCATGTAAGAGACAAAATTATTAGAATTACACAATCTAAATATATATAAATCACGTGTCACGTTGTTTGTCCGCGATGGACTCCTAAACTACTTAACCGATTTTAAATTAAATTTGCCCACCGTGTGCAGTTTGATCCAACTTGAAGGATAGGATAGCTTAAATCTTAATTTATAGCCGCAATATTATTTTATGTCGGATTTGCAATGTAAGACGGAGAAAAAACGGTCGAACGAAAACGATTCTTACGAAAAGCTTTACGAAAAGCTCATTCCACGCGGACGAAGTCGCGGGAATCAGCTAGTAGGCATATATAATACAGGTATATTCTATTAACAGTACACGTCATAACGAGTATGTACATACAATCAAACGAATTATTGTACAAACTACACACAATTTATCAGCATATTGTTAACTTTATGCTAATCAGAGTTTACGCCGACGCACGTGAAAGTGGGTTAACCTCAAATTCAACACAGAATACTGGAACTGCTATTTTTATGATAGTCAAATTAACTAACAATTTTCATAGTTAATATGTCACTAATAACATTTAAAAATCTTTTATAATTTCACTATAGTTTTTTGTATTCAAATTTTGCAATATTAGACATATTTTTGTATCTTAAGTTTCACAAGGTGTTTGAAATGGCACAACATTAAAACGAAAATGAAGTTATTTGTTGCGCCCATTGTTTATTGAGCTTTTGTAAAGAATACTATCAATGGCCATAAAGTATACTTAAAATGTTTTTATTTATGACGTATAAAATTATATATTTTTACCCACGTTTAGTTTAGTCACTAATTTAATATTTTAAAATATTTGTATCGGCTATGCCTATACCTCTCGAGTCTTAAATCTGTTTTGTTTGTTTGAATTTTCTTTTCTTATGTAAATTATTATGGCGAGGTAGCCAATGAAGCATACCAATATTAGTTTTAGGTATCCTCTTTGTGTTAAATTATTATTATTTCTACTAAGCGCTAAAATTCACGTGACACGACTAATAAGATGTAGATTCTTGTATAGCTGTTATAAAGTAATGCTAAGCTTCAATGTCAAATATGAATTTTGGTCGCGTAGTCCAATATATCAGTTACAAGTGTTCAGTAAAGTTTTGTGTGACATAAAAATAAAATAAAAATTTAATATTATGGTCATTTACAAATAGTGATCCAATCCACAATTACGCCTTTCAGACTTATTGGCAGCCGCGGTGCGGTAGAAATATAAGTGAAATCGTAGAGTTTGCTGATCATAGAGGCAGTATTGTTAGCAAAACACCCATGACCTGATTTGGTGACTAAAAGGAACAGTCGTATTCTGATTTTAATGAAATTCGGTACAGAGATAGGGTGTATCCGAGGAAGGACATAGGCCTCCCTTTTTGTCCCAAAAAATTAAGGAGTTCCCGCAAGATTGAAAACAACTTATTCCACGCGGACGAAGTCGCGGGCATCATTTAGTAATTATATACGTAATTAGCAGATGCCCGCGACTTCCGCGCCGCGACGTCCGCGTGAAATAAGTTTTTTAAATTCCCACGTGAACTCCCTGATTTTTTGGTTTAATATCAAAGTCAGTTCAGTAGATCCAGAGATTACCCCATACAACGTCACAAACTCATAAACTTTACCTCTTTATAATATTAGTATAGATATGTATTTTCTACAACGATTACAAACATTTTGTGTAAATTGACAACTTTTGTCTGAAGATAGAAGTGGTTATTTTAGAGATTATGGTTTCAATTTCAATGATACGCTTACCTTGACGCTTTTTTATGATTCGATGCAAGTGATTTTTAACGCCTCCTCCTGATCTATTTGACTCAATGGGAAAACTCATTATTGAATTACATTTCACCAGAGAAATCCCATTTTTGAAATAACAAAAAGAATCACGTACAAATCATTTTTGGCAGAATTCCGCTTTCGCATTTCAATTAAACAACAGCCGCAGGCTTTTATGACTACGGTTTAAATGCAAATTATATTTTTGAATGTTCCTGAGCAGCTTTATAAGCTGACCTTTGTACTTATTGATAGGGCCTGCGTCCAAAGAGTGTCGCTCTATGGACGCAGGCACAGCAGTGGATTTATCCCGTGACGACGCAATTTCAAATGCGACAGTGTGTCTCTCTGCCTGTCTGCTTCGCTTTCCTGGCCAATCCTTTCAACCGATTTTAACGAAATTTGGTAAAGAGGTTGCATGATGCATCTCAGGGATCGACGTAGGACTTTTCACGGAAAACTTCCGGGATAAAACGTTCCAGCGGGAATAAAAAATCTCAATTCACGCAGACGAAGTCGTGCAATCAAGTAGAAATATAATTTAATAGTATGGCAATTAAATTGTAATTTCCCTTATTATTAGGCCATTATGGCTACCGCTATCAATCTTAGATTATGAGGCTATAAGTATTCATCCTAAAAACTGCAATGAAGGATTTTGAAACACAGTAATAAATGTAAACCCGAAAACAGACAACCCGACAGAACGATGCATTCATCGTACCTATAATTCAAAACTTCATATAACTAAAAGGTGGGATCGGCTCTCGTGAAGATTTGAAAGTGTCTAATTTTATTGTGACTACTTGTGCGATCCACTAAACATGGTTTGTCTGTCATCAGAAGATAAGAGAAGTCAGAAAAGTTGTACAAAATATTTTTACTACAAACTATCATTCATTCAACAAAATGTTATAATAAATGCATTGATTTCTAAGGTTCGTGAACACTTATCATTCAACATAATCATTAAACACTACCCACTGGTCCAAGAGCTGGCGAAACAATCGGCAAAAGTTTTGTAATCGGCAAAATAATAATTCAATATGATTTAGTACTTAGGGTATATATGAGTTAGCACCTACTCGCAAGTTCAGGTACAGGAACTTAACCGTGCGCGCTCGATATCTGCACTTTGAGCAACTGCTGACTACCTCTGTTTCCTTAATCTGTGGACTGACTATTTTAGTCAGTCCACAGATTATGTGTAATAATTAAGCATTACATGAATTTTCAGCCTTTACAAATCTCTTCATTGTTATGGCAACAACATATGTGGCGTGCCAACTCGCCGCGTTCCACAACTTTCGAACTAAAAATGCGGTCTGACCACTTTCTCACGTTTTTTGTCCCATAAACTACTTAGTATACTGCCATTTTTTTATTATTAGTTAAGCATGTTGTCATTTTACATACATCAAAGCGCACTGCCAGTACGGTTACTCAGAGTTTTTACATTGCAAATACGATTGATCGACGTGAGAGCTCACCACGCCAAGTGTAAGCGACCGTTAAAGTAAAATGAACCTAAACTGCATTGGTTTAGAGCTCATTTCATCATTTCGTGTATTTATTCACAGCCAGCGCTCCAAACGCTGAATTTGTGACTTGACTTGTGCCAAGAGCTTTTGGGTCCATTTTACTTTGACGTTCACTCACACTTGGCGTGGTAAGCTCTCACGTCGATCAATCTTATTTGCAATGTAAAAACTCTGAGTAAGCGTACAGATGTGCCTTGCGAGTGGGTGCTGACTCACGTACAGATTGTACACCCCCAATACTAAATCATATTTAATTGAGGGTCATTACAAAATTCTTGCCGATTTGGTCGCCAGCTCTCCAACTATGAGTTCTGGCACACGGTCAAAATCAATCTTCACCGTTAAAATACCTGTGGTAAACCAAGCATGTTTGGGTGTTGAAAAAAATTTAAAATTTTTCTCCAAATTTCAGTCTTCAGTAATTTATTTTCTATGTTTTTTTTAGTTTTACACACGACAAAAACATATTTATAAAATAACGTATATTTATATCAGTTTGGTGTACGGCAATTTTAAATTATTGTACTTTCGATTCATTTTGATGTGGTTTCTAGCATTGCATAGCATTGCAAATCTTCAGAGTAAGTTCATAGATAGCTAAATAATTACATTTTATGGTTATTATGGCACGTGACGCAGCAGATAAAGAATTAAAATTTTACAAGTCGGCATTCACCCTTAACTTATATTTGTCCTAAAATTGATTTAGAGAGACCCTCAAACAAGTGCTCTACATAAGCATCCGTTTACGCAAATATCAGAATGTACTTATCAACTTTATTATTAGTTTTACAACTAAATATAGCAGTGATAAATCATAGTGCATTTAAATAATGATAAATGCGAATTCATATCACTTACGAACTCAGCTTACCAAACATGAAGGTAAATTAAAATATTTAAAGATAAGATAAGGAAACTGTAAAGAAGCAGTGCAATGAACCGTGTCGATCAGAGTAACGGACGATAGGTTTGGTATGTCGAATTTTATTCATATCATTTTATGCATGTTGTATATTGATTCACGATAGCCCTTCCATTTTTAGAACGACCACCCGTAAGTCCACTTGCGTATCAGGTGGCAACGGATATAATATAATTATTATATTTATATATATATATATATATATATATATATAATCTCTATATATATAAAAATGAAACCCATTTTCCTTGGTCACGGCATCACGCGTGAATGGCTGGACCGATTTCACTAATTCTTTTTTTGTTGTATTTGTTATTATTAGGAGAAGGTTCTTACGGAAAAAAATATTAAGAAAATCTCTCAGAAATATTGAAAAATATACATTTAATTTTGCATATTTAAAAAAACGCGCGTAACGAATGTCAATGTCATTCACAGAAGGCGGTACGAAGTTCGCCGGGTCAGCTAGTATAATATATATATATATTATATTAAATAATAAATACTAATACTAGCTGATGCCCGCGACTTCGTCCGCGTGGAATAAGTTTTTTTGGATTCCCGCGGGAACTCCTCAATTTTCCGGGATAAAAAGTAGCCTATGTCACTTTCCAGGTCTTCAACTATACCCATGCCAAAAATCACGTCGATCCGTTGCTCCGTTGCAGCGTGATTGAAGGACAAACCAACAAACAAACTGACTTTCGCATTTATAATATTAGTATGATAATAGTAGTACATATAATATATAGACATGGGCAAAAAGTATTAGATTAATATACATATTCTAATACTTTTGCCCATGTCAGCGTCCTAATAGTGTGAAATATTACAGGAGTATAATTGAGTCGTGGGTTCTGGCCCCAGGACCCACCTGTAAGTTTCTTGGTTAAAAACGTGACGCTCAAGTTACGAAAAGCTGCCTTTGTATTGTGCGTTAACTGCCAAATCACGACTTTTACTTGTACATACAAAATAGGTACGGGAAAGGACATTGACCAGCGCCCATACAAAGTTCGCCTAAGAACCAACAGTCATAAAACATACATTATCCGATTCAAAATAACACATCAATACTATTGTAGTTAGATTTGAACAACGGACACTTCAGAGAATTTATTTATTACCAACAATATTTTCAATTTTGAGGTTCTTTCGACTCAATCTGCTTGAAAAATAAATATCATCGTCAACAAGTTTCGTCGTAGTTCACCAAAAACATTACAGATGGCGTTATAAATATTAATTTACTGTACTTTCAATAGATGGCGTTGCGAGATTCGGAATACTAGCGCACTCAGCGCTTCAAGCTGCTTTTATCTTTTTCTTAAGTAACGGAACCAGCGCTCCAGCGGTGGTATTGTTTATTATTTTAACCTGTAAGTTATAAGACGGAAAAGAACGGTAATCAATTTAATACCCATTTATTTATTTTTTAATTAATTTGAAGTGTCCGTTGAAATCTAACATTTGGAATAAAGGTTAAAAACTAAGCTAAGAATTACTGTATATTTCGAAAGTATGTTGATTCTTAGGCGAATTTGGACAATGTCCTTTACGCCAAGGTAGGGAGTTACATTTCGGGCTATTGAGCGGGCTATGTTGGGCGTTTCTCTCAGGGATAGAATCTGCCGGAGAACAAATGTGACCGATGTAGCCTAGAGAATGAGAAAGTTAAAGCGGCAATGGGCAAGCCAGACTGTCGTCGAATCAATGGCTGTTGCAGTAGACGCGTTTTGGCGAGTTAATCTGAAGTGAAATCATGTAAGGGTCGCCGATCAAATCGTTAAAGCTCGAATTAAAAGTAAAATAAACCATAACAGCATTGAATTAGAGCTCAATTTCGTGTATCCATTCTTATACGTTCAGTACATACGTACGTATCGTACATACCTAAACGTATAAGCATGGATACACGAAATTGAGCTCTAATGCAATGTAATTATGGTTTATTTTACTTTGAAGTCGAGCTTTAACGATTTGATCGGCAATCCTTACATGATTGCACCTCTGGTCCCCGATTGTGTAAGGAAATCGTAATCGCAATCGTTTGCCAAACGGATAATTCGACTTGTTTAAGGAGTTCATAGATGCCTGCACTTCAAAAAAGCATGTATGAACTCCTTATACAGTTCAAAATGATTATAAAAAATAAAAAAATGATAACGATTTGCTTAAAAATTGGGACTCCCGACCTCAAAAAGTTTTTTTGACCTCAAAACTTTTGACGACCTCCGTGGCGCAGTGTGTAGCGCTGTTGCCTTAACGTGCGGAGGTCCTGGGTTCGATCCCCGGTAGGATCAATTTGGGAATTTGTAATTTCTGAATTTTCCCTGGTCTGGCCTGGTGGGAGGCTCTGGCTGTGGCTAGTTACCACCCTACTGGCAAAGACGTGCCGCTAATCGATTTAGCGTTCCGGTACGATGCCGTTTGGAAACCCTAGGGGTATTGGTTTAATATAACTGCCATGCCTCTAACAGGTTAGCCCGCTACCATCTTAGACTGCATCATCACTTACCATCAGGTGAGATCGCAGTCAAGGGCTAGCTTGTAGTGGATAAAAAATAAGTGGCGGGAAGGTGGATGAGAAAAGCGGAGGACCCTGTGTGATGGCGCAATTTCTGAAAGGCAATATAATGAATGGATTGATGGAGTAATGACTTTGCACACGAAAGCTCACAAGAAACTAGTTTGGGCCCTCCCAGTAAAACAAATAATTCTAAAAGAGACGTTATTTCCATATCGCTTAATAGTAGGTATACGTTTTCTTTACCTGGTATAATTATTTCAAGTTTGACAGTTTGTACCTACTTATAACTAATTACCTACTCTGGATGATCTAAAATTTCTGTTCCTATCCTATTATAATGATGAAAAATAGTTGCGTTGTGATAGTAATTATAATGAAACTAACGAATGCCCGTGACTTTTTTCGGCCCGCGGGAACTCTTCAATTTCCGGGATAAAAAGTACCCTATATGTTATTCCAGACTATAATCTATCTCTGTGCCAAATTTTTTCCAGATCCGTACAGCCGTTGGGGCGTAATTGAGTAACAAGCATCTATCCATACATCCATACATCCATACATCCAAACTTTCGCATTTATAATATTAAGTATTGAAGTAGGTATAAATATAATGATGAAAAATAGTTGCGTTGTGATAGTAATTATAATAAACTAGATGATGCCCGCGACTTCGTCCACGTGGATTGGGGTTTTTGATTCCCGTGGGATAAAAAATAGCCTATGTCTTTTCCAGGGATGCAACCTATCTCTATACAAAATTTCATCAAAATTGGTTGAAAAGATGATCCGTGCAAGTAGCAGACAGACAGGCAGACAGATACACTTTCGCATTTATATATTAGATGTAGAATATGGACAATAATAATTATGTATATGACTTAATATTAATTATAAAATTACAACTGAACTGACTTCGCACTAATTAAGTTAAAAGCTGCCCCAAGGTTTTGAAATTAAAATATTGAAGCTCACATTAAAAAACAGACGTTTTTGAACTTATATCACATTCAAAATCCCGTCAAAGCCTTCGCGTTCACTATCATAATATTTATCAAGCCTTTCCATGCAAATTTAGTCATTATTTTGAAGAAGTTTAAGTCTAAATTTTTAAACACATTTTTTTGATTCTTTTGTCACTCTTTCATAAATATGCATCATGTTTAAGTCAAATGATGACATCTCCAATGAATAAGTAAATTCTGTAATCTTTTAACGTTGGTCACACATATTTTTATCAACTTAAATTACCTACCTAAGTTAAATTTTAACTAATTTAGAAAGAAAGAAAGAAAGAAAGAAAAAGCGTTTATTTGGAACCACAATACAATAATTATAGTGGAAATAAATGAGACAGAAATATGAGTTGTGTGATCCCAAAATGGACTCCACTCAGCATTTTGCTATGACTGTGATTCGAGCACAGGCACAGCGCTGGTCTTCCGTGGTGGATCCACAAGTTTCGGACAAATTAGGTACTATAAAAATAAAATACTTACAAAGATTAAACTAAAGAATACTTATAAATTTATGATTAGGTACGCATAGCTACGGCTGCTCATCACACAAGGCGGTTAAATATTTTTCAGTTTTTTTCTATACATCCTACTCTTTTCCTGTCAACCCCGGAATAAATGTATCAAAAAGTGACATTAGCACAAAATCTGTTTATGCAATGTTGTGCAAGTCTTACTATACTTCCATACTTAATATTATAAATGCGAAAGTGTGTCTGTCTGTCTTTAACGGCTCATCTTTTCAACCGATTTTGATTAAATTTGGCACAGAGATAGATTGTATCCCGTGAAAAAAGATAGGTTACTTTTTATTCAGGAAAATTATAGAGTTTCCGCGGCAATCAAAAAGACTTAATCTACACGGACGAAGTCGCGGGAATCATCTAGAAATATTATAAATTCGAAAATAAAGAAAACAAAAGGTAAATAGTAAATACATATTTCAAACAAATGTTCTGATTTATGATATTTTAGTTATTTAATAATTGCATGTGTAATCGAGATTTACAATACTGATTAACATTTCAAGAAGAGGTATTAAAATTTTACTGCTAGAATGTCATAAACCTGAATAAGGTAATACCTAGTGATTTTCAATCTTGGGACCATTGAAATAGAATAGGTACTAAAAAAATTCTACATCAATGCTTGGGACCAACCTTCGCTTTAGCTATAAATTACGTACCCTCTACCTATATATATGGGATTTATTACTTGGTATTTGATATACCTAGGTAATACTGAAAATGTTTAGAAAAAAACGGCTTAATATAGAAAGTTGCCAATACTTTTATTGTTTTTCGAAGTAATCTCCGTTCCTCTACATATCGTCGCATTCGATGGAACCACTGAGAAAAGCAGTGGGCCCATTCTTCCTTAGGCGTCTCTTCTATGGCATTTTCGTACGCTTTCACCGCATCTTCAGGGCTCGTAAAGCGAATACCTCGAATTTTATCTTTAGTTCTTGGGAATAAATAAAAGTCGCAGGGCGCCAGGTCAGGACTGTATGGCGGATGACTCATTATCTCAACACCTGCCATAGTCAAATATTCAACAGTCCGTTTTGCGGAGTGTGCTGAAGCATTGTCGTGGTGAAGGAGGATCCTGCTTCGAGGGCGTTGCTGTCGAACTTTTTCCAAGACAATTGGCAAACAGCGATTGACATACCAGTCTGCAGTAACTGTCCTTCCACCTTCTAGCACAACTGTCGCGAAATGACCTTTCCGACCAAAGAATGAGGCAATCATCTTTTTTCCTTGACTTATTCCTTTCTTTACCTTAGTTGGCCGATCCTCGAAAGGAAACACTCACTGAGCTGATTGTCTTTTGGTTTCGGGTTCGTAGCAATATATCCAGCTTTCATCAAATACAGCATTTGAGTCACCGCCGTTGAACTTATTTGAACTAACATTTGGTGACACCAGTCCATGCGAAGGTGTTTCTGATTCTGGTCGTCGGTTAAAGTATGGGGAATCCATCTGGTATAAAGCTTCCTGACGAGTAAATGTTCGTGTAATATTTTTTGAACTTGACTCATACCAATGCCTAGGCTTGCCCGTATCTGCTGATAGGTCACTCTCTTATCTTCCTCTATCATGCGTCGCACAGCACTGATGTTATCTTCAGTAGTCGCTGTTAAAGGACGTCCCTCACGCGGATCATCATTGAGATTGCTACGTCCACGCTTAAACTCGTTAAACCAATTGTAAATAGTGGCACGAGATGGGGCTTCATTAAGAAATGCTAATCGCAGCCTATCATAGCTTTGTTGTTGAGTAAGCCCACAACGAAAGTCATAATAAATCATTGACCAAAAATTTTCTCGCGTTAGGTTCATTTTCACGTGTAACAAGAGTTTTAGATTTGCCGCCAATTCACAAAAACAAATGACAAATGAATGCAATATACTACCACTAAAGGTTACCAAAGAGTTCTAAAATTGAAATTCAAAAAAAGTTTTCATTAGCAATGTTTCTAACTGGCCAGTTCTAAACATTTTCAGTGTTACCCACGTACATAAAATGAATGGCAAATACCAAGTATCTACCTACACAAATTTATCTGACCCAGTCACAGCGTCGCTAGTAGATATGAAAAAAAAAATGAAAAAAAAACTTAACAGGCATACTAGTTAGTTACAATTTTAAGTCACCGTGTCAGATAAGTTTGACGAACTTGAAGTGGTTTTGAAATACCTACCTATGTTATTACTACTGGTGGTTCAGTTAGTAGTTGTACGCTGCCAAGTTCTTATTTGACAGTTTAGGTATTATTACACATACATGGAGGGAAAGTTATTGAAGATAACAAATTTCTGAAAGGAAACATCCTTTTATTTTAAAAAATAAGAATATCTGCGTCCGAAAACATTTCTTAAAAGAGCTTGAGGCAGGCACCGCACCTATATAAAAAATAGACAGTCACTATTTTGATGTAATATTCGAGTCTATCTCTACGATAAGGATAAAATCACTCGAACAAATATTGACACACACGTTAGTTTTTTCCTTTTTACTTGTTTAGTTTTTTCGCCCGAAGATTTCGATACTACTCAAATACAGAAATGTTTTCATATTTGACGTTGATAAGTGATATCAAATAATGAATTCAGACTCATTATCTAAGTGAGATTTAAAAGAACGATGATGATTTATTCAAAACTAGCTGATGCCCGCGACTTCGTCCGCGTGGAATAAGATTTTTTGGAATTCCGCGGGAACTCCTAAATTTTCCGGGATAAAAAGTAGCCTATGTCACTCCAGGTCCTCAATTATACCCATGCCAAAAATCACGTAGATCAGTTGCTCCGTTGCGGCGTGATTGAAGGAAAAACCAACAAACAAACACACTTTCGCATTTATAATATTAGTATGATAGTAAGTATATAGTATATAGTGTGATGATCAAATTAGAAGTAGAAAAGCTACCTTGGCCCGTTTCTATGCAGGTAGGTAGTTTTTGGCAATCATAAAAAGGACATTGAATTCTTAGGTATACATAGTTTTAGATTAACACGGTTTCTTCTTCTATTGCAGATAAGATTATTAAGAACGTGTACATGAGCTTGAAATAAACAAGAATGTCACAAGCGCAATAAGGCGCAAAGTACCTGAGACATCAACATGTTAATAGATAAAACTTGGATAAAACCTGTTACCCATTGCATTGTATTTGTAACCGTTATTCGTATGACAAAAATTAACACTTTCGTAACTTAAGTAAACGCTCATTGAAACTCACAGCCAAATAAGACCGCCATTCTAAATTACACTAAACCCACAGGATTCAGAATTTAGTATAGAAGTGGACATGCCCTGTCATCCCATAATCATTGGCCGCTGGGGCAGACGAGTTCTGGAGTGGATACCTCATACCGGTAAGAATAGTGAGGTTCGACCAGCCGAATAGACTGATGATTCTGCGGACCCCAATTAGTTGATTGATTAAAGTTCTATAATAGATTCATTTAGTAATATTTTTTTTTTCTCTATGCACTAATGTTTCGTATTTGAACAACGTAAATATGTATAATTTTATTTTGATGTTTTTTGTTAATAAGTAACTGACAAAGATAAGATAGATTTTTTTTAAATTTCTAATAATATGTGTTTCAGTTTCAGTTTCAGTTTCTTTATTATTGCAATTCCATAGTTACATTATTTCTTAATTAACATATTATTATAGTCATTAGTAAATAAAGCATGCTATGGATACCCAGTTTGGGTGTGGCAACAGAATAGTACATGGTGGTAGGGAGACCGATTTAATTAGTGTTTGTCAGTATCATTTAGAAATTCATCAATATTGTAGTAACATTTTTCAATCAGATAGTTTTTTAGCGTGATATTAAACTCTTTTTCCTTTCCGATGTTCCTAATGCAGTTTGGCAGATTGTTAATTATTATTATTGACATTGAATAGGGGCTTGAGCTGTGCAGTGCCAATTTTGACGGTGGGAGAATCAGTTTGTTTGCGTGTCTCTCGGGGAACCGGCGAGCTTTGTCTTCTTTATGTGTGTAGCTGACTGCTGACACCGTGTAATAATGTAACAGGTACGTATTTATAATTAAAATAAAACGTTAGCACATACTTTTCTATTAGCTTACTCAGAATTCTGTGACCATAAATAACATAGTGTACCTAACTACCTACCTTGTATGCTGACTTAGTTCTGGCTAGTTAATATGCATGTAGGGAAGCCATTAGTCATGTTTTTCTCGGACACATCCTATGTTGAAGGGCATTTAAAAAAGGCCAAGGCAAGAAATAAGTGTGACCTACTTCTTTTTTAATACAATCAATAGGTAATTATGTAATAAAGCATCCAGTGACGAGTAAATTTAAATACAAATATAATAGTACGTCACTGGTGACTAGTCGACAGTTTTGATTGCAATGTAATAAACGATTTCGATTTCACTTAATTCTGATTTTTCGTAATTCTAATTGTATACTTACAGGTTTTAATGATTTCGTATTTAAGTGTGGTAACCCTAATTTCGAGCAGTCCTATAACTCTTGTCCATTGATTCGAATAACTTAGTTACCAATTGCAAAAGCAGAAAACGTACAATAGTGTAAGTTTGTACAGTGCTAATGTCGAAAACATCTAAATGTTCCGGGAGTTACTCGTAAGTCGACAAATGAGACTAGAATCTTACCACCAAAACGCCAAAATTTTTTGTAACCAAAGTGAGTGGAATAAGTCAGCATTCATATTTCTGCTTACTAACATTATGAAGGCGGAAGTTTGGATGGAGAGATGTTTGTTACTCACGGCAGAACGGCTAAACGGGTCTGGATGAAATTTGGCATAGTTATAGAATAATCTGGAATAACACTTAGGCTACTATTTATCCCAGAAAATTAAGGAGTTTTAGCGGGAATCAAAAATACTTAAAACACGCGGACGAAATCACAGACATAGAAGTAGGTTTACTCTGGTAACAACTTCAAAGAAAGCTTTACACCCCAAAGTGTTTGGTGATCTTCATAATGCGATGTTTCAATCGACCCTTAGTATTTTTTAAAAGAATATAAGACGAATTGCCATCCTTTTGTAATAAGTATTTGACTGTACTTAAATACACACCTCATCAAATAAATAAATAAAATTTAAAAGGGGCAACTCGGCTATGCGGCCTTGTTTCTTTCGGTCAACGTGTTACGTGACCCCCAAGTCATAATCAGACACAAATATTTTCAGGCTGCCCAGTCATCGGTGAGGTATAATAATAATAAGTGTAAGCTTCTCATTTTATATAGTTTGGATGTTTAATTTATTTGGATTGTTTGTCTGTTTTCTGCCTGAGATAGGTTTAAGCATGATGCTTTTATCCTGATCCATACTAAGTATTGCTATAGTAATTACTGTAGATGTACATATTTTCGTAAAGGTTTAAGTTTCAACTTGTATCTACGCATTAATTATTTTATAATTTAACATAGATGTTATATAGTTGTAATTTAGTTACATGAAAATAAAAGAAAATAAAATTGGAATTAAAATTAAAATATTAGTTGACGAGGAAATAGTATGCTATTTAAATGTATGTATCATTGTTTCGATGAGGTAAAATATGGAAATAGTTCAATTCAACCTTGACGCAAAAAATATTTTGCACATACGGAAAGTAAACCCTATTTACCGTACTTAAACGCATTTGCATTTTGCATTCCTTTAATTAAATTGTGTACATTAAGTTTGGTAATTATTTTTTTCTATTTTTACTGTATGGTGTAATATTGAATTCATAATACGTAATATATGTACTTATTGATAATATAATAAATAATTAATTTTTAGGCCAGTTGTGTCATGTGCACACATCTTCTGCAATTCTACTAATTCGTTATAGGTTCGTTGTAACTTGATAATGGTAAAAATTATGTACGCGAACTATTGTCGATGATGAATTCCGCACGCTGAGCCCCGGACTCCACCAGAGCGGAGATGTCCGAAGCGGAGACGAGAAAAAATGTTTTTCAGCTAGGGCATATCCAGCGAAGCTGTGCGGAGATGTATGCTGGCTAGAGTGGCGCTGAACTGGGTGCGGTGAACGTTGCGAGAGGAACTAGCGGCGTCGCTCATAGCACGCCGCTCACAACTCTTCTCGTCTCCGCTGCGCGCCGTCGTCAGCTTCGAGCCACAGCTCAAATCTCCGCATCGATCGCGCTATACAAATATGATACATCTCCGCTCAGTGGCATCCACTGAAGCTGAGCGGAGACGAAATGTGGGAATAACGAAATTTTATTGGTTGTTTAAATCACATCTCCTCTCCTCTCGTCTCGTCTCCGCTCTGATGGAGTCCGGGCTCGCCCTAAATAATAAATTATATTCGAGAACTTTTATTTTCACTTTATTGTTTCTAAATATTTTATTTAAATATACTGTAACGCCGCTATTTTTTGTTATGACTAAATATTTGGCGTGATGTAATCTTATAAATTCCAAGAAGGCATAGGAACATGGGAGTGTGCTGGTGAAAAGTGTATATATAGAGCCAACTGATTCATCAGAATACAATTATACAATCCAATATGTGCGGATGGATAAGTACACACACGTGCAAAAGCTTTACGTTTACATTATTCAACAAAATAAATAATACGGGAAATTAAACAATAAACCAAAAATAAGAGTAATTAATATTAATTGATTAATTCTTAACCGACTTATTAATTTCTACTCATTGTGTACTTAAGACTAAGAAATTGTAACGTAATAGTAAATAAAGGCTTTTTATTTATTTATTTTATTAATATAATAGATAAATTAATAGTTGTTTGGGTAGGGATTGGGAGGCACGGGCTCAAATGCCGTTTGATTCGTATATTCCATAGTTCTCAATAAATAAAATTTTATTATAAATGCAAAAGTGTGTTTGATTATTGACTTTTTTACTATAAAATTCCTGGTGGGAGACTTCGGCCCTGGCTAGTTACCACCCTACCGGCAAAGACCGGTACGATACCGTGTAGAAACTGAAGGAGTATGTGTTTAATATAACTGCCATGCCCCTAACAGGTTAGCCCGCTACCATCTTAGACTGCATCATCACTTACCATCAGGTGAGATCGTGGTCAAGGGCTAGCTCGTAGTGGATTAAAAAAAAATTACATTTCTAAATCAGACACATTGTCGGATTAATTTGTATTGAACAGTAAATATTTATTTTTTTACAAATGATTTCTTGCATTTTCGGCGACATGCGCTTGCTCGATTTCGTCCCCCCCGCGCCTGTGATTTTGATCCGTGAGCTCACAGCGCCTTAAGTTAAATATTATAAACTCCTTTATCTAGTCTTTGTCTACTAAGTAACAAAGTTGTTGGCACATTTACGCTAAGGTACCTATTGCCTATACTTTAATACATTGTTACTGTCGTCAAACGTGCCTTCGCTTGCTATCGTCAGCCAAAGTAAACTTCCAAACTGCTTAAATGTTTCGTGGAAGTGTTTAACATAAACATACACATAACTTTTACTATACCTAGTAAGTAGGTAGATCGAATTTCTTAATGCTCCTTTTAATAGTTAAATTATAGTATTAGAAATTGGAATATAAATACACTTGAATCCGAACTAATATTATAAATGCGAAATGTATCCTTCTATCTGTTTGTATATTTGCCACTCTTGTCCTACTCACCTCTAAGACTGATTTTGAGGAAATTGAACGGACGTAGGAAAGAAAGAAAGAAAAACAGTTTATTCGACAATGGTGTCACAGACAAAACACAGATTACATATGTAAAAATTTTGTCTGTGACACCACCCAGAATGGGTGTACAGCTCAGCATTAAGTCCTGCATTGTATGCCAATAAATTTTAGACAAAGCAGAGAGCTGGTTTTCGGCTGTGACCCGGGTGATTAATATTTTTTGTTAATAACAAAAGTAAAGTTTATAAGTAGTCACAAGTAAGCAGCAAGTAGTTACTCATGTTATATGCCATTTACAATATTAACACATTTGCTGTAAGTAAAGGAAAAAATATATAAAATCAAAAAAACTATATAAAAAATAATATGAAAACAAGAAAATTACACATTACACATAAAATAACAAACAAATATAATATTAAAGGTTATCCATCGCCATTCAGCGCGGCAATGCTGCAAGTTTGATGGGTACCTTTGGCCCAGAGGCAACCAGGGGTGGTTTTTTGATCAGGGTTTTATTTTTATTTTTGTTAGTAGGTATATAAGGATTTTAGATTAACGTTTAGTCTATAAGTTTTTATTATATCTTGTAATTTTGTTTTAAATGAATAAATATATAACAATGAAAAAACAAAATTAAATTAATGAAATATTGGCCGCAATACGTAGGTAATTTATTATCTTGGAAAAATCAAGAGTTTCCGCGGGATTTAAAAAAAAAATATATCGTTGCGGGCGAAGTCGGGGGCATCATCCAGTATCATAATTAAAAGTCTAACTAGTCAGCTATCCAGTGGAAAATTAAGTGTTTTCGGATAAGTTCATACCAACTTGTTTTTAAAATATTGAGTTTTTATAGTAAAGTATTATCAACATTCTGAGTTCTGAAGTGATTTTTCAGATAATAAACTGTAGGCTCTGGAGTCCCCCTATAATCCTTTATAAAAAATAAAACTAAACTTGAAGTCATGAAGTCGCATCAACTTTGCGTATATTTTGAAAAGGACTAATTTGAAAGTACAGGTACTTATATCCTTTCACATAAAAAATATATTTTCCAAATCGGTTTGTAAATAACGGAGTTTTGAGGTAACAAACATAAAAAATGCAATCGAATTGAGAACCTTTTTTTAAGTCGGTTAAAAAGGTTTAAACTTTTTAAACCGATTCAAGAGTAATTAATCATTATTTGAATAGAAACCAAACATCATTAAATTTTATAAGTCACGAAGATAGGTATTATTCATCAAGTCATTTTATAATTATTTATTAAATATACCTATTACCTATGTATTATTTATCAACTGCCAAATGTCAATGGTTGGCATTATAAATTGACTATTATAGCACGCATATCGTCCCATCCCTAATTTAGCTAGGTTCGAGAAGTACCGTCGTCACAGGGTCCGTGTGCCCAAACGTTTCCAGGAATTGGATGCCGTTCCCGGCGCGCGGGCAATTTTCTACATATTAAAACACACAGTAGGTATTGTGTGTCCGCGGTAAGTTTTCCTAAATTATTATTCGATTAACTGCAAGGAACTGAACTCTGGTGTTAACGTACCTATAGACACTTGTGTTGGTGAAAGACTTTTAAAGAACTTTTCACGACTTTTGTCATTTTGTGTTAAAGTACTAGATACTTTTGTTGGTGAAAGACTTTTATAAAACTTTTCATAACTTTCGTGATAACGTACAATAACTTTTATGAACTTTCAAAACTTTTATTATCGTGGTACAAACTTGGTGTTAAGGGCCCCACAGACTGTTAAGCATAGTTGTTCGAATCGGTTCGTGTTTTAACCGCGGTATTCACAAGTCATAATGCCGCGAACACGTAGAGCGGGACTTGAAAGATCTACTTCCGACGAGTCCGTTGTGGGCGATAGCATGCCGCATGCTGGCGACTCGCCGCATGCTGCCGCTGACGCACCGACACCTGGCAGTGACGGCGCGACTACGTCTACTCCTATCGTGATGTCCGATCAACAACTTCAGCTTATTCTACAGCATGTGATGCGCGCTCAGAGTGTGAGCGTGTCACCTTTACCCACACCAGCGACTTCGGGGAACTTCACAAAATGTACAGCACGTTTCGATGGTGCTAAACAGAGCGACGTGCTAGCATTTTTAGACGCCGTAGAAACTTACAAGGAATGTGTCTTAGTGGACGACGGAAACGCGGTGCGCGGGTTATCTATGCTTTTAACCGGAATCGCCGCTACGTGGTGGAAGGGAGTAAAGCAGTCCGTGAACACGTGGGAAGATGCAGTTGAGCTTCTTAAACAAACATTCGGCCCTCGTTTACCACCACACCGCGTGTACCGTGAGTTATTTAAGCAAGAGCAGCGGGAAGAGTCGACGGATGTTTTCGTATGTAAAGCGCGCGCTCTTCTTGCGCAGTTGCCCTCAGATACATTAAGCAGTGATGTTCAACTAGATATGGTTTACGGGCTATTAAACCGGCGGATTCGTGAGAAAGTAGCACGAAGCGCTTTCACCAGCTTTATGGAACTTCTTCAGGAAGCGCGACGCATTGAAGACCTGTATGATGAAGGGCGTCGTGTATCAGTTCCAGCAGTTAAAGAGTCGACTAATGAGATGGTGTCGAAGGGTTCTTCGAGTTCATCATCGTCGACTTCGTCTTCACCGACCCTTCCTGAGCGAAAACGTGATAAGTGCGGATATTGTAAGATGTTTTCCCACACTATAAATAATTGCCCTCGACTGAAGAAAAGAGAGGAAACCAGGGCAGTTGAGGAAGCTGGGTCCAATAGTGTTAAACCCACAATCACGTGTTTCGGGTGCGGGATGCCGGGTGTACTTCGATCTAACTGTGAGACCTGTAAGGAGAGGCATACGGCTACGATTACGACGCCGTCAACTTCTGCGTTTCAGTCAGTGTCGGTTGACAACTTTCGTTTAAATCCACAAGTGAGACCGATTTTTGACGTGGAAGTGTTTGGTGCAGTAGGTACTGCGTTACTAGACACTGGTGCACAGCAATCTGTAGCAAGTGTTAGTTTAAGTAAACATTTGAGTGCTAACGGACAAGTTTTTCAATCCGCGAAGACGGAAGTAAAGTTTGCGGACGGAACGAGACGTGTAGAGACTGTAAAGACGGCTTTGGTAAATGTGAGAGTGCAGGGCGTGGAGATCGCGACGCGTTTTATGGTTTTACCCGGTGCCACCGAATCGTTGTTAGGGATGGATTTTATCCAGGACGCCGGCTTGGCACTAGATTTCTGTAGAAATCGCTATACGTTGCGTGCTACAGGGGTCAAACGCGAGTATAACCTTCGGTATGAACGTGAGGATCGGGGGATAATTTGCTCTACGATTGGTCTCCGCGAGTGTGAGGGCGCTCTCCTTTCACACGTCGATAGCAAAAAGTTCGTCAAATTGCTTAAAACTAATAGAGATATCTTGAAGCCAGGGGGAGATTCTACTACGTTCGCGATTCACCGAAAAGGTACCGGTAAAGCTGCGCCCGTTTCTACGCCGCCATCTCGGGTGTTGCCGACCAAAAAGGAAGTCAGGAGGCGCGTCAAGCACCAGCAGGTTTTCCGAAAGGATACGACTGTCAAAAGTTGCCGTCGTGGGCGTGTTCACCAGGAGGGTGACCTCGCACCTGTGGAGACTAATCTGCTCAGACCGGTATATCCGGATAGCCTTTTTGCACCATGCGAAGGTCAGGATCCGGTAGTGAAATGTAGGAGAAGAGGAAGACCGCGTAAGAAACCTAGTGCCAAGTCAACTCCTCGAGATTAGCTCTAGTGTGTGGGCTACCTCTTCATCACTGGTTGCCAAGCCACAATCGGGTCGTAGTTGCGGCTTGGAGGGGGAGGATATAGCACGCATATCGTCCCATCCCTAATTTAGCTAGGTTCGAGAAGTACCGTCGTCACAGGGTCCGTGTGCCCAAACGTTTCCAGGAATTGGATGCCGTTCCCGGCGCGCGGGCAATTTTCTAGTTCAGTTCCCTACAACCCGCGATTGGGTTAAGTCGTGTCGCGAATAACAGACCTTACGTTTTGTTTTGTGTTTTTTTAGTTAAGTTTCTATTGTACATCATCCAGTGAATATATCTGTGACCAACACGAGTGTGTTTTTTTTTTAAGTTATGAAAAGTTCCCCTATACTATTAATTATTTATCAAACATTATAAATGTTTTTATCAATGGAATGGTTTACTCGTACTAAAGTACCTACCATTGATAATCTTTTTTATTACTAACAGACTATACCTAATACTTTATTTTAAGCTACTGTATGATTGGGATATAAATACTGACTTCAATGCGAAAGTGTGTCTGTTTCTTTTCAATACTCAACTTTAATCTCGACCTTTGGCTTTAGAGAGAATAGATATCATTACACCCCCCTGCAAGCGGAAATTTCGATTCCGTATTCACACAGTTCAATATTTTCACAAAGTTTTCAAAAATAGGGATTATAGTTTTTGATTTCCACGGAAACTCTCTTTTGTTCCGGGATACAACCTATCCTTTTTTTAAATTTCATCAAAATCGATTGAATGAGGGGCCGTTAAACCGTAGTAGACAGACAGACACACTTTCGCATTTATAAAAATAGTGCCTATGGATGAACAGCTTTATAGTTGTTCATGTACTGGTCACTACTAAAGCTGCGTTCTGTGTACTCTCACGGGGCAAAGCCGCGTCGGGAGTCGGGACATAGGTCCAATGCTTTACGAGAGATCTAAATTGTGGAATTGATGCAACAACCTCCACCAACAGTGGTGAGCGCTGTGGTTTTTTTATAATTCCAGAACTTTCTCGGGTCTTATAACAGTCAAGGACTAACTAGTAATGGCGTAAAAAACAGAACTTATCCTATCAATAAGTTTCACTGAACGATACCGGTGCAGAACTAAAAATTAAAACATATCGAATATGGATTTGATATCTGAGCTAAAATAACAGACGTCTGCCCTGCACTGGTTGGTAAAATTCATAATTTTTTTATCGACTACAAGTTATCCCTTGACTGCGATCTCACCTGATAAGTCTGATGTAGTCTAAGATGGTAACGGGCTAACCTGTTAGGGGTACGGCAGTTATATTAAACCCCCTATCCTATGACATTTCCCCTATTTGGTTTCTACACGGCATCGTACCGAAACGCTAACTCGCTTGGCGGCACGTCTTTGCTGGTAACTAGCCACGGCCGAAGCCGAACCAGGCCAGACCAGCGAAAATTCAGAAATTATAAATTCCCAAATTGACTCTGCCGGGGATCGAACCCGGGACCTCAGCGCTCATCACTGCGCCACGGAGATCGTCAAATAATATGGAAGCTGCCTTTAATAGTACAAGTTAATATTAACAATAATTTGAATTCCTAAATAATATTAAGTAGGTACGTAAGTTAAAGTAAAGATTGTAAGAGCTTTCGCGAGATAGTAGATTTACTAACATCTTATGTATGAATAATTTATTGAATTAGAGTTAGTGGTATTTTCTTAGCTATATAATAATAAATATGTTTAACATTAACACTGACTAGGCAGGAATAAAAATTGAAAAAAATATTACTTACAAAATAATTTTAAAATTCACGAGCCAATTGAAAAATTCCATCTTGTCGACAAACGCACACTACACAAAATACAGCACACAATACCTAAACAAAACTTAATTAACTGTCGAAATTCCACCATCGAATACCTGAAACATTTTCATAGCTCGCGATGTATTTTAGTCGCGTTCCGGCGTATGCGCATACGAGCGCGCGCTTAGGCGTCGGTTCATTAACTGAATAGTGAATATGATTTTCGTTGGTTGCATTCCTCTTCGCGAGAAAAATCGCTGAGCTTTTACGTGACGTCATATCGATGAGGAGTATTTTTTGTAATTACGAAAGTAGTTCACCCTAGTCTCTATCGATCTTAAGTGACCGATCGATCGACTATCGAGTTTCTTAATGGATCTTTTCGGAATGCATTCGGGATTGATCTGATACAGGCTATAAAGTAGTCGCTTCGGCTTATAGCTTAACTTTTTGGAGATCTGAAAGTTCTTATTATTATATTATCTTCAAGTTAAAAGACTTCTATATTTTATACGACGAAGTCGCAATCGCATTTTTGAGTACCTTACACGATTTAACATAGCTCGCTTTTAAAGGTTTCGATAGCTTTTGTAAATGATGATAGGTACGATATTCTAGCGAAAATCACCATCAATATTTCAATCTGTTACCGGCTCACTTCTCAGCACAATTCTCCTTTTACAATGAGAAGCGTTAGGCCATAGTCCACCACGCTGGCCAAGTTCGGATTTGCAGATATCACACACCTCCGAGAACACTGTGGAGTACTCTCAAGCGTGCCGTTTTTTTCTACAACGTTATAGCAAGTAATAGTTAAAAGTTAGAGTTGCATGTCCGGGGATAGAACTCGCGTGTCCCGACTTAACCACTCTTAACCAATCTTAACCACTAGACTATCACCGCTATCAAAATAACCACGAAACCAATAATTATTATACTTAATATTATAAATGCGAAACTAGTTTGTTTTTTGGTTTGTCAATCAATCACGCTGCAACAGAGCTACATATTTTGATTGTGTGAATCATCGTGATTTTTGGTATATGTATTTGAAGACCTGGAGAGTGAAATAGTTTATCCCGGAAAATTTGAGGATTCCCGTGGCAAAACCCACCAAACATTATTATTTTAGGATACAGATGGCCCATGTGACAAACTTACATTCTAATCTGAAAAGAAACTGACTAAATAATATTAAATCAAACTTGAGACTTAAATCTACGTCACTACAGAGCTACAGGGTTCTTTGTCCCGCTACGTGCAAGGGCCTTTCATGACAGAGATTTTGTCATGATTAATTATGCGATTAAAGTATTAGCTTGTCTTGATAACGTATATGTCACCGTAAAATTGCAAAAACCGTCAGATTGCAATCTAACGCTTTTTATCTCGTTAGATTGAACTGTCGACAGATTGTGAACCGTTCAGTGTGAGTGTCAATTTTTGAAATGTTCATTGTATTTACGTTTTCTTGTCTCTTTGTTGTAGGTTAGGTTAGGGTTCGACATAAATAATCAGGTAGTGCCCTGTTCTAACTTCTATCGGGTTAATATACCTAACAGATTACAATGTACCGAAAAATAATGCGTTAAATTGTAATCTTTCGACAGATTACAATCTAACGGTTTTCACAATCTTACGGTGACATATACTATAATAACCCAGGTGATTGACCGATTGAACGATTTGGAGTTTCTGATAAGGTACAATTTGGTAATAGCAAATTCCTTTATGTGATTAGCCCACTTAGGTGCAGGGCAGGGTAGAGGTGAGTGTAGGCGCGGCTCCTATTTTTTAATTTTAAACTCAGCTTTAATATACTTTGATATACCTACAGTGGAAATGTAATAAAAGAGCCAGCCGATTCTCGTCCATATTACCAGGCATATTTTGCCGCCACTCCACTCCGTTCGCCGCACCTCACCTCACTCCACCTCACCATCACTTACCGCGCTCGGTCGGCGGTGCAGCTTTTAGGTCAAAATCATTCGATATTATACTAGTTTTAGGTCTTACTAAAAATAATTTACAATAAAAGTAGCGAGTTGTGTTGTCTTGTCAGTATAGCCACCTGCAGTACTTCAGTACATTATTTTAATATTGTTGATGATTTAGTTTCAGAATTTAATTAAATTAATTAATAGTTAATAATTTAATTTAATTTTAATTTAATTAATTTAATCCTTATTTTAGGGTAAACAAGGTACGTCATACAAAGCTGACGTTTTAAAATAATACTGCTTTGAGCGATGGAAGCATACCTATTACCTACTGTTAAAGACTGGAGGTGGCTAAGTGTGTAGAATGAGACTCAGTTATCCAAATCATGCTGTGGTAGGCACTAGCCAGTGCGTATTTTTAGTATACACACACTATGATTCTTGTAAATTTCAAACATTAGATCATTGACCGCATAAAACAGTGAATCTGCATCGGAAGTTTACGTAATATTAATAAATATACAAACATTTTTTAGCGCTCTCGATTTTCGTAATAAATTTTCTTCCTACGTCCAGTGTCTGAAATAAAAATGTATCAGACTTCGTTACGCAAATCGATTTACACTTTCACAGTTTTGTTTACACTAGCGCGACCACCCGCGGCTGCTTCTGAGGGAATTTCTGAAATACCGTGTACCGACTGCCGGCTCATTACTGAGCACAACTCTCCTCTCGGAATGAGAATGGTTTGGCCATAGTCCACCACGCTGACCAAGTGCGGATTGGCAGACTTCATACACCTTTGAGTACATTATGAAGAACTCTCAGGCGTGCAAGGATTGAACCGGCGACCACGCAGACGAGGTTGGGTATCTCAACCTATTGCTATTGTACATATTATATACGTATATTAAACAGCAAAAGTTACTAATAAATCAAAATCAAATACGAAATCAATGCAGTTCTAAACAGCTTCGGTCTTTTAGAACTTAATATACAAGCCTCAGCATGGTGAAACAGAGAGTTAAGCTATTAAATTCGTAGTTATGTAAATAAATAACAGCTAATCAAGTCGATTATTTTGCATTCCTCCATATTTCAGTAACAATAACAAATATTAACTCGGCCCGAAAGCGGGCCAGTAGTGTTATTTGACATCGTAGGAGTTGCCAAGTCTTCGTGTTGCCAAAAGTATTTAATCAATTACAAATTCTGAAGAAACGAGGAGTAATTGAGCACACTCTTATTTTACGCTTCATTGCTTTCGTCTTTTCACTGCCTGATGCAGTGGTAGGTGCTTCAGATTAGAGGATTCCGTGTTCGATTCTCTGATCAGTACGCTTACTCTGAGTTTTTACATTGCAAATACGATTGATCGACGTGAGAGCTCACCACGCCAAGTGTAAGTGAACGTTAAAGTAAAATGTACCTTAACCGCATTGGTTTAGAGCTCATTTCATCATTTTGTGTATTTATTCGCAGCCAGCGCTCCAAACGCTGAATTTGTGACTTTAGAGCAGGAGGTTTTGGGTCCATCTTACGTTTACGTTCGCTTACACTTGGCGTGGTGAGCTCTCACGTCGATGTTAAAACTCAGAGTAAGCGTACAGGTCTGGTGAAAAGGCGGGCGAAAAGCATTAGCCATGGCTTAGCTTAGATACTTGACGACCTCCGTGGCGCAGTGTTGAGCACTGTTGTCTAAAAGTGCGGAGCTCCCGGGTTCGATCCCGGGCTAGTTATCTATGGTTATCACCCCACCGGCAAAGACATGCCGCAAAGCGATTTAGCGTTACATTACGATGCCGTGTAGAAACCGAATTGGGTTTAATATAACTGCCATGCCCCTAACAGGTTAGGTACCATCTTAGACTGCATCATCACTTACCAAAAATCCTACGCGCAAAGCCGTGACGCCAAACGTCGAAGATATATAGACGTGCTCAAGTTAGTCAATCCAACATACCGTATCCGTAATATAATTATAATCTGTCATAATATTTCGCTTATTACCTCGTTATTCTATTAAATTAATGAAGTGTCATAGTTTTTAATCTCCAGCAAAAAAGACTTAAGAATATGACTCAATATGAGTCACTATTTATAATATCATATTGGGAGCATACCATTTGTAAGTATTCGTATACCTACCTCGTACTTGAGAGCTTACGGGTTGCCTATATTTCAATCTTCGAGTAAAGTTTTCGAATGACTGATGTTTTGACAAACCACCACCACCACTACAGCCCATTAACGTCCCACTGCTGGGCACAGGCCTCCACTCTCATAGGAAAGGGAATTAGAGCTTAGGCCCACCACGCTGCTCCAATGCGGGTTGGCGGGCTTTGACGACTATTATCATGCCAGTGATAATAACCGGGACCGACGGCTTAACGTGTTCTCCGAGGCACGGGGTGAAACACCGCCAACTTCCTTACTGCGGGCTAGTACCTACTGAGAATTTCTAGTCAGAAAAATCCAATACTTGTTATGGACCTACCCGGAATCGAACCCGGGATCTCGTCGGCCACAGTCGCACATGCTAACCACTAGACCAACGAGGCAGTCGTACTGTATCAATCCTGTTGATACAGTAGTTGTAAATCAGTTTTCGCTGATTTGGCTCAAGCCCGAAGTTCGCAAGCTAACGATTTGAAGTTGTTTGGGGCAATTAGCTTCAAAGTTCACGTCATGATTAAGTTTATGTTACTGGAAAATGTGTTTATCTCTTCTCTAGATTTATTCGTATATCTAATTTAACTTACGTGTACTTTCTTATTTGCCTTGAATAAATTGGTTTGGTTTTCATCTTTGAGTACTAAGTACCTACTAATTTGAGTAGTAAATATTTAAATTAAAAATATAGCCCGGTCAAAATAGACATAAAAAAGTGACCAAATAACATAAACTCCGACAGAGCTTAATTTTGCTAGAGACCTTGGGTACACCGGTAGAAGTAAAGTTCCAAAATTCCCCATCGATCACATGTGTGCTAAAAAAGTTATTCAAGGTCAAAGGTCAAAATTTTTGGTTTTTTAGATTTTTCTCGAAAACTGTAAGTTTTATCAAAAAATAGCTCAGACAAAAATTAAAATACATACATCCAATCATCCAAACTTTTGCATTTATAATATTAGTATAGATAGTATAGAGTATATAATCTGTCTCGTTGGTCTAGTGGTTAGCATATTCGACTGCGGCCGACGAAGTCCCGTGTTCGAGTCCCGGGTCAAGCCATAATTATTGGGTTTTTCTGACTAGAAATTCTCAGTACTAGCCCGGAGTTCGGAAATCGGTTCTTATCACTAACATGATAATAGTCGTTAAAGCCCGCCAACCCGAATTGGAGCAGCGTGGTGGGTCTTGCTCTAATTCCCTCTCTCCTATGAGAGTGGAGGCCTGTGCTCAGCAGTGGGACGTTAATGGGCAGTGGTTTTGTGTTAAATTATAATACATACTAATTGATATATGTACTAGGTATTATTGTTACATGTATTCGTTGCCTATATTATGATCGAACTGTATAAAAATTTCAACCACATTGCGCACTGGGATTTCTTTTATTTCAATACCATTATTTATTCAATCACTATGCAATTGCATGATGTCATGTGTGTCATTGTTTCTAAATGTTTTGAATAATAAATGCCTAATTAAGCTACCGAGTGTTGGGTTTTTACACATAGTAATAATAAGTACTTGGGTATTTGACAACTATGATTATAAACTATTTTTAGTAATGATTAAACATTGCAGTATTTCATACAAAATCCCATACTAAGCGCGCGTTTTGATGTTTGAAAAGAAGTAGTTGTCAAATACCCAATTCCAAGATGGTAGGGGTTGGAGATGTGATTCCATTAGATGGCCACCTAGATCCTTCTGCATACCTTTAAAAACTGTTTGACGACCTCCGTGGCGCATTGTGTAGCGCTGTTGCCTTAATGTGCGGAGGTCCTGGGTTCGATCCCCGGGAGGGTCAATTTGGGAATTTATATCTTCTGAAGTTTCCCTGGTCTGGTCTGGTGGGAGGCTTCGGCCGTGGCTAGTTACCACCCTACCGGCAAAGACGTGCCGCCAAGCGATTTAGCGTTCCGGTACGATGCCGTGTATAGAAACCGAAGGGGTATGAATTTAATATGACTGCCCCTAACAGGTTAGCCCGCTACCATCTTTGACTGCATCATCACTTACGATCAGGTGAGATCGCAGTCAAGGGCTAGCTTGTAGTAGACAAAAAAAAAGACAATTACAATAGTTTTTCCATTAATACTATACAATATTGTATTTACGGCAGTAAATTAGACCCCACTTGATATGCAAGGCGCAGCAGGTAGTGGCAAATATTATTATACTTCCAAAGCTAATGTAAAGTAAAAAATAATTTTGATTTCTAGACACTTTACACACACTCTTCACTTCTACAAACTTCTTTGTCGATTGTCATGTGGTTGTCGAAGTAGATTTTTTTTTTTTTTTTCTTTTTTTTTTTTTTATCAACTACAAGCTAGCCCTTGACTGTGATCTCACCTGATGGTAAGTGATGATGCAGTCTAAGATGGTAGCGGGCTAACCTGTTAGGGGCATGGCAGTTATATTAAACCCATACCCCTTCGGTTTCTATACACGGCATTTTTATTTTTAACTTTGGAAGCCGGTTTATTCGGAAATAATTTTTATTTTTAACTTTTTAGTGTCAGAGTTGAGGATTTGGAGTCAGAATTTTATGGGACCACCTCGAAAGCTTCCTCTAACGACTGAAAAAAAAAATTCAAATCAGTTCATAAACTACGGATTTTTTTTTGTCCGAAATACATTTACAAAAAAAAATCCGCGCGGAATTGAGAACCTCTTTTTTTTTTGGAAGTCGGTTAAAAAATATTAGTGCCGTGTCGCTTAAGTGGGTCCCTTTCTATACAACCTCATACAAAGAATATACTTGCAACTAGTTACATGCCCCGCCGCACCTCTGTAGTGGGGCTAGACCCTAAGTATATGTGGCGCCAACTATACCTATTATACCTATTTGACCCAATTATGCCGACAGACTGTTGCAACTTAACAAAAGAAAATTACAATGTAAATAGGCCAAAGAGTTTAAAGTCGAAATACGAGTAAGTTGATACCATTAACGGTTACTGTCATTTAGCGGTTCAAAGATGCGAACATCCTCTGGAACGCCATTGGTGCCTCTTTGATTAAATAAACTAAAAAAACATTCAAGTTTGCTTTACTTTTCGGAGGACAATATTTTTGAATGGTTTGAATTTTAAATCAATCAATTCACTTCAGTTTAAAGACTTGTGTATATTACGCTGTATTGTGACGTGAGAATTTACTGGAACGTCTTTCAACACACAAAGCTCTAAACTAGACGATAAATCTAAATATTTGGCTACCCTTTTTGCTTACACCATTTTTAAATCGATTGCATTACTTTTACACTGAGAGAAATATTCTTGTCATATTTTCTGACTGTCTCCATCCAAAAGCTTTTTCTTTTAAAAAGGAGAAATTTTCCTGTTCTTTATTTAGAAAATAGATTTTTGATTACCTTGAATAATTATCAAATCAGAATCTAATAATATGAATTAAATTACTTGAAAATTCCCGACACATTAAAAATTACCTTCAACACATTACTTTTTTCACTTTTATTTTTACACTTTTATACATTCAACACTTTTTATTACTTAGTCATAGTACACTAACTAGTCATTAAGTAAATGATATTTTTAATCAACGTTTGGGGAGGCACTGGCCCTTAAAATACGGATCCGGTATTTTTTGATTTAATAGGTAAATAAATTTTTCTTCTAAAGCTTTTTAAAATTCTTCTAAAGCTTTTTCTCTAAATAGGTTTGCCCTTTTTAGAGGAAAATCTTTACAAGAAAATCAGACTGGACGACAGGAAATTTCTCTCAGTACCTGATTAGTCAATACACCTCAGTTTAAAGATTTGTGTACAACAGAATAGGCACCAATATACTGCTTATTATCGTAAAGCGGTGTAATGACGCGAATATCCTCTCGAACGTCATTATCGAGTTTACAACGTAGTGGAATTGTAGTGAGCGGAAAGCGATAACGCTCCGTTGATTGGAATTAATGTTTCCAACTAAAGTACGGTAACGAGAGGTAGTTAATTACATCTGTAGTCGAGAATCGAGTATTCACTGAGCGCTTCCAACTAGAGATCTTCTAATATAATTTCAAAGTAGGTAATCATTTATCAACTATCAAAATTTGTGCAGCAGTCTAATCTTCTAAAGGCCAATTTACACGAAGACAATACATTTTTATGCCTGTTGCGTGCAATGAAATTGAATCGCGAATAGCGCGACCAGAAATGCATATAATTTTTTTTTCAATTAGTCCGAGCAGATCTGACACCCTATTTCAGTATGAATTATGCAACTTACACCATAGAAGCATTAGAGCATGTTATGTTATGTTGTGTTGTGAAAAAGTACCTATCCCAGAATTTCTCACTCACATTCACATATTATGCTGTGTTTCGGAATTGAAAGAAATTAGTTTAAATTTACTTGCTCTCAAGAAAATAAACACTAGTCATTCTAGCACATTGAATTGGCCTTGACCTGAATTTTATAGCGGAAAATAGGCAAGCGCCAAATTAATTAAGAGTGCAAGCAGCAACGAAAAAATGGGCCAGTGGTTAAATTGACACATTTTTATTAGAAGATCAAATGCGTAAGACCATAGCGAATCATTTTTATTAGGTATGGTTTACATACAAGTATATGGCGTGGAAATGAAATGGAAATGCATAGACAAGTTTAATGATAATTATTATAAATTACAGAGGTGGCGCCAGCCAAAATAAAACTATGTATCAAACGACATAATCCATACTAATATTATAAATGTGAAAGTATTAGTCTGTCTGCTACGCTTTCACGGCTTATCTGGTCAACCGATTTTGATAAAATTTTGTACAGGGATGGGCTTTATCATGGGGAAGGACATAGGATACTTTTTATTCCGGAAAATTAATATATTTATATATAGATATATATATATATACATATATATATATTTATTTACATTATATTTATAGTATAACTGTTATTTATGAACGTATATATGTAGGTAGTATTGTTTGTAGTTAATATATTGTGTATTTTATTATACTTGTAGTTTGCGCACCAACCCGTTTTATTCTCTTTTCCTGTCTCCAAAGGTTGTCTGGAAGAGATCGCCTTAGGCGATAAGACCGCCTTTGCATACTGTTTAGTCCTAGTTCGTAGTTTTAATGTCTTTTTTATTTTTTCGTAATTTTGTGTGCAATAAAGATTTAATAATAATAATAATTAAAGAGTTCCCGTGGGAATCATAAAAACTTAAACCACGCGGATGAATTCACAGGCATCATCTAGTATCACACATCTAGTCACATTTTGGTTTATTAGACTGCGGTCCATACCACATCCTTGCCATTTCTAATGTTAACTGTGCCTTAACCTTAAGTTTCCACGTTAAACTAATACCACTACCACCACCACCACCACCTATCTGCAAACATACCAATAAACTTATATATTTTGTAGCTATGAAAAACATATTATTACTGATTTATGTTAAATTATAAATTATTTATTTATTCCATGTAGGATAACTTGTGTCACTTATGATACGTTAAGATAAGATTCTACCACCGGTTCGGAAAATGTTCTACTGAGAAGAGCCGGCAAGAAACGTAGCAGGTGCTCTTTTCTTAAAAAAGAAAAAGGTTACAACTTACAATAAGTAAACACATACAATTACAACACATAGGTACATTACGTTACAAGTATTACACTGACTTGTGGGTCACTGGATACTGTTGAATGACATAAAATAATGACATCAGAGTTAAATAAATAATGACATCACGTTTGATCGATTCAGGATTTTAGTACTTTTAGACTCGCAATGCGTTACATACACGGTCGCAGAGTTGCTGAATCGATAGCTATGACCTCGAACGACCTCTCTAGAATATAGCAAATTAAACTAAACACGTTTTAGATAAAAATATTATAGTATGATTGGTACTAGGTATACGAGTATATATTAAGGCATAAACTACAACCTATTTGACATTAAAAATGTGAAAGTTTGGATATTTGTTATTCCTTCACGCCACAACTAGAAAACCGATTTAGCTGTAATGGAGGTAGTTTATATCCTAAATTAACACATAGGCTAAATTCTTAGGTTATACCGAAAAAAAAATAGTTCCCGCGGTAATCAAAAACCTAAATCCACGCCAACGAACTCAAGGGCATCATCTAGCATTCTATAAGGGTAGTAGTTTTCTATTTGTCTGTATATCTGTATGCCTGTTACGTTTCCACGGTGAATCTGTTCGATCAATTTAGAGCTGGTTGCATCTCGGGGAGGCCATACGACATAGGGCTCTTAATATGAAGTTATGAAGCATCTATGTTTAATCGTGAGTTTTCTGCTTCGGTCATTTGCCGTCACAAAATCGTAAGTGTGCGTTGGCTTTAATTACGTAGTCAGTTGTGGAGTGATGTAAGTTACGCATTTAGTAAACCGTTAAATTGTTTACTTGATCAAAGTGAGGGCTTCTAAGAACCGCTTTAAATGAGTCAATGGCAGCGAGATGGCGTAGTGATAAATATGGAGACTTGTTAAAATGTAATCTCAAATTGTTACCAATTTATAGGATGGTAACTGGTAAGTGCTGATAATAAGAGCCGTATAAGTCCACTTCTGCATCGCTTACGATAAAATCAGGTACCCACTTCATGTTTTACCAAGTAATCTTGGGTGTAAAATACCCGAAAGATGAAAAAAAATAATGTAACTTGAAACTTAACGACTTTTAAAATTGGACAAGTTTCTGGTACGGTTCTGTAGAGTTGTAGACCATTTTTTTAAATTTCTATACATCTCTAATAGTTTTGGAATAAAATGTAAGCTCGTGACATTATAGGTTCATCAGACGTATAGTCGAATAGATGGACAAACTGGACGAAATTATAAGGGTTGGGATAAAAATTAAAATTTGATAAGATAATAATTAATAAGTATTCTTCATGAGGGACGAGTGGCCTAGTTTCGACTACGCATATATCATTCGATTGCGATACGTTGACCCAAGTCGGTGTAACTGAATTTGGAAGTGAAGTGCCTTGGAGAGCACGTTAAGCCTTCGGTCCCAGTTATTATCACTAACATCTGATAATAATAGTTATAGAATCTTAAGAGTTTAAATGGTACCTACTACCTACTCTTAGTCGAGTCGGATGCCGAAGGACCTGGGAACCCACCGCATTATTATCCCAAGAAAACCCCTTTTATTATGTGATTAATGGAAAGAGGTCACGACCCTCAATAATGAGGAATACGACGCAGAGAGAAGTATTCTTCATACATGTATAGGCCAAATTATTACACCTTATAAAAAGTTTTATGAAATGTTTTATTAGATAGAGAGTGACTCTTGTTTCAAGATATAGCAGTATTGCAGAAGCTCCATATAATACTCCTTCCTTCTGTCCACAGTTATACTCATTTGTGAAGAAGAAAACATGATTCAAGTATGGTATGAATTTCAAAACAATGCTGTATCCGGGACGAGCTTATAAAAGGGTGCGCGCGCTGCTGCCAGGCTCTCTTTCTTGTCATCCGTCGTCGCGTCTCGATATTGTGTGATTTTATTGCTGTAATATCATGTTCAGGCAAATAAATGTGCCAGGAGAGCTTTTTGGTCTTTCTTCTTCAAGTATCCTCTAGAAATTTGCAATAGTAGTATATTTCGTTTTACTCATTTCGTTTCTTTCGTATAGATCACCAAGCGAGGCTCTATCACGGCTTACAGTTTTATAGCTATTGCCAGCTGTAACCATGCACATATATTTTGAATCCAATCAGACTTAACGGCTGCAAACGTGATTTCACTGTATTAACCGCACCTGACCTGCGAACGATTTATGTCTATCTTATAACCTTAGCAGTTAAAAGTGTACGTGGGAGTGCTAAATATAATAATTAAAGCTGTAATTGAATTGTAAATATTAAATAATTTTCTTAGTTAAACTTTAATTAAAGTCTTTAAGTATAAATCAAGTTTCGCTTTGATTACATAATAGTACTAGATGACGACCTCCGTGGCGCAGTGTGTAGCGCTGTTGCCTTAACGTGCGGAGGTCCTGGGTTCGATCCCCGGCAGGGTCAATTTGGGAATTTGTAATTTCTGAATTTTCCCTGGTCTGGCCTGGTGGGAGGCTTCGGCCGTGGCTAGGCCCTACCGGCAAAGATGAGCCGCCAAGCGATTTAGCGTTCCGGTTCGATGCCGTGTAGAAACCGAAGGGGTATGGGTTTAATATAACTGCCATGCCCCTAACAGGTTAGCCCGCTACCATCTTAGACTGCATCATCACTTACCATCAGGTGAGATCGCAGTCAAGGGCTAGCTTGTAGTGGATAAAAAAAAATGATGCCTGCGACTACGTCGTGTAACTTAAAATCAATCTATAAAAATAATATTTTGTAGACGTTTAAATAATGAGTTCCTTTTTGTGTAGGTACCGAAGTAAAGTAAGGAGTCATATCTCCATGATCCATTCGTGTCTACTGACAATCTTTACCAAGAATTGGTATTTATTTTGTATAAGATCGTAATTTTTCTTTATAAGAGACACAGTACTTTTATGGTATAAAATCGTACTGTTATTGCTAATTGCATTCACGTAGCAATGTACGTATATTTGGCATCCAATCAGCCTTTACAGCTGAAAAAGTGATTTTCTCGAACCAAACACACCTGTACGCTTACTCTGAGTTTTTACATTGCAAATACGATTGATCGACGTGAGAGCTCACCACGCCAAGTGTAAGCGAACGTTAAAGAAAAATGAACCTTAACTGCATTGATGTAGAGTTCATTTCATCATTTCGTGTATTTATTCACAGCCAGCGCTCCAAACGCTCCAAATTTGTAACTTTAAAGCAAGAGCTTTTGGGTCCATTTTACTTTGGCGTTCGCTTACACCTGACCTGGTGAGCGACCAGTGACTTCACGTCAATCAATCGTATTTGCAATGTAAAAACTCAGAGTAAGCGTGCTGACCGAGGCGCTATTTACGTCTATCGTACAATCTTGCCTGCTGACAGACTTGCGTGACCGCGAAATGAAGAAGGCTGAGAGATGATATTTCTGGAGTAGCAAACTTTACCTACTTATCCGCTAGGAGGCTTGTTCGTAGCTGGTTCCGGTAAGACGCGTAGCAGTGATAGTCATTAAGAAACTAAAAACAGCCATAGGATATGGCTGTTCCAGCCCGTTTCAACCTAAGGATACAACCGGAGAAAGACCAGGCGCAGGACCGGCGGCTTAACGTGCTCTCTACGGGGGTGAAACACCGCCAACTTCCTAATCCGGGCTAGTACTGAGAATTTCTAGTCAAAAAAACTCAATACTTGTAATGGCCCGACCCGGGACTCGAACCCGGGACCTCGTCGGCCGCAGTCGAACATGCTAACCACGAGAATAACGAAGCAGCCAAAATACTAGCTCTAAGTGTGAGATCTATATATACTTTGACTTAGCTCTAACTTCAGACTGAGCTAAAATGAGACAGATTTATTATACGCACACACATGGTCTACGTGTACGTATGCACTGTGTACCGACTCGGGAATCGAACCCGGGACCGCGTCAGCCGCAGTCGAACATGCTAACCACTATACAACGTGGCAGTTGTGCTTATGTACATGTACTTATTACATCTAAGATTTTATCACAGGTGTCCAGATGCGAATGTTTGCTTGTAAACTTTATAAAAAAGCTTTGGTACCTCCTGATGATCTCAATGTTGAATCGAAACTGTGTGAAACAATAAACATCAATATTTGATCGCCTAGGTTCAGTTTGTAAATACTGCATAGAATAGTTGAAAAATTTCAATATTTGCATCAAACGCTTTTGTGGATTCTTCAAATATTGAATTGTAGACAAGACATCTAGTATTTAAAGATGAATGAACTGCTATAGCTCAAATGAATCTATATTATCACGGAATAGGCAATAGTGTATTAGATTAGTATTAACACAACTACCAACAACACATATATAGTAAATGGGTCTTAGAATAATATCGTTACTATTCCAACAGAGTAATGAGAAATAATTATTATGTTTACGATAGACTGTAATTATTGTCTGAATGTAAGGCTCTTCATACAACGTCGCAACGCAAGTAAAAATCTGGAATCTAACCACAATTATGCGCTATTATAAACGTAAACTCATTAAAAAATCTTATTATCATGTAAAGGATTACTTAAATGACACGGAAGCTTGGCAATGATTTGATCTAATCTGATAGTTCCTTAGTTAAGATGATTTGTGAAATGGTGATAATGAAAAACAAAAATCCGACTGAGTTTTTTGTGGGCTCTTCTCAGACCAGGGCGCGTTTGGAACCCTCGTAACTTTAGTTTTAAGATACCCTTACTGATTATCACCATTAAATTTTAAAAATAACTGGACGTCAATAAATGTTGTGTACCTACCTATATTGAATAAAAAATATTTGAATTTAAAATTTGAATTTGAATATTATGCGCTTCGTTATTCTAAAGTACGTAACGGATATTGATATGGGTTAACTATAATTACTTATTAGACAGTGGTAAGGGTGTATAACATTCAAAGGAAGTAGAGCCAAGTGTATGTGGCTTATACGTTCAGAGCCACACCCGTACAAAACCGGGCGGGTGCTTTATGTAAAATAAATTTTGTTTTACTTTAGCAAAAAGATTTCTTATTCTGCACTAAAAATATTGTATAAATTTTGATTTATATAACACTAAGCAAGTCAACTCTTTGTTTTTTACAAAGATCAGTTCAGCCATGAAATACCATTCCAAGTAAGTACATACGAGTATGTAAACTGACTAATTTTCACTTCTAAAAACTAGTCTGGATTTTTTGATAGCTAACTTTCTGGTGTGGCTAAAACTGTGGGAACTTTGCCTTTAAATAGGATTAATTTATAGTCGTAAATTCGCAACTTTATGGAGACAAGAAACGGGTCTAATGTTACTAATAGTAAGGCATAGTGTACACCAGAGATGTTATGGATATCAAATTTCGGATCTGGATACGGATACGGATATATGAATAATATTATACTGGTTTCGGATACGGTTACGGATATGCAATTATTTCGGATTATCCGTTAATTTCGAATAGTTTCGGTTACGAATATATTAGACGTTTTTGATTCAACGCGCGGCTAGCATGTCGTCTCGGCCGCGCAAAATCAAAAACCTATAATAACATGTCTCTTTTAGATTCTGCCCCTATCCGAAATTATTCGAAACCTTTGTATGATCGGATTCGGTTACGATTACATATTTTTATTTCGGATATCCGATAGTTTCGGTAACTGTTACGGAACTCCATAACATCCCTGGTGTACACTAATAATATAACTGAAATCAAAAGGTTTAATCGTCTTCATCAAAATTATTTTCAACCAAAAGTCTCTCCTTTGATTGAATATTTACACAACAAAGCTATAAGTAACAATGCCTAAGAGATATCGTAAAAAATAGATATAAGTAATAAATATATTCTGTACTAATTGATTTTGTGTGTTAACTTATCTGTTGGGACTTGGAGGACGTCTAACAAAGCTGGATTTTCCTATTAATAGATTTTAATATAATAATTTTAGCAGAAGGTCATTTCTGCCACGTACCTGCAAATTGTGGAACCAGCTTCATCTTCTGTGTTCCCTAATGATTATAATATGGGGCTCTTCAAAGGGCGGATAAACAAGTTTCTCAAAAGCCAGCAACGCATTGGCGGTTCCTCTGGTGCTGCAAATGTTCATGAGCGGCGGTAATCATTACCATCAGGTGACCCGCCTCTCGTTAGCTCGCTATATTATATTTAAAATAAAAACTCGTGAGTAAATTTTAGCGTGAAAACTAATAACAGGAATTACTATCAATGTTTAATATACCACCGAGGTAATTATGTACATTCCTAATAATATTTATATCATTTTAATCCATTAAACTAAGTCGAGTTACTTCCCAGTTCCCATACAAGATGAAGTTCATCAAACAGCGATGAAGCAAACTGACACCTCATTTATTACAGCTATAATCATCCGCATACGCTGGGTAATAATGTCTGATTCCATCCTTGTATCAGTGTGTATATGTGTACATGCCTTTAGCACTAGGTAAAGCACATGTGGCAATTCATTACAATGCGAGGCGCCAGTGACTCACGAAGTCAGATTGTTTATTCCGTTCATATTATTATTATCATTCATGTGCAATAAGTTAGTATTAACATTTATAATTTTTAACTCATCCTGTCAGTTTATTACGAGTATAACGTTGCTGTTATGCAATTCTTTTATTTATGTATGAAATTAATATAGTAGTGAGGAACGAGTGGCCCAGTTGTGACAACGCATATCAGTCGGTTGCGATTGTCAAGCAATGTTGACCCGAGTCGGTAACTGGATGGGTGACCAGGAGGTTCAAGTTTGGCCTTTTCGTTTCCTCCGTGCCTCGGAGAGCACGTTAAGCCGTCGGTCCCGGTTATTATCACTAACATCTGATAATAATCGTTACAAAAACCTGAGAGTTTAAATTCTCTTATTCGAGCCGTATGCAGAAGGACGTGGGAACCCACCACAATATTATCCGAAGAAAACTTCTACCACTAGGTATTTGATAAATGGAAAGGGGTCACGACTCTCAGTTATGAGGAGGAAACGAAGCAGAGAGAGGGAGAAAGAATATAGTAGAGCCATTTAATATTATATGACGTATGGGTATAACAAATGATTACAAGACATATTTTTGTGATAGACTAGCTGATGCCCGCTTTTTTTTTGATTCCCGCGGGAACTCCTTAATTTTCCGGGACAAAAAGTAGCTTATCTCACTCTCCAGGTCCTCAACTATACCCATGCCAAAAATAACGTCGATCCGTTGCTCCGTTGCGGCGTGATTGAAGGACAAACCAACAAACAAACACACTTTCGCATATACAATATTAGTATGATTTAATAAAAAATAATAATTGGTCATTGTCATATTATTTTATAACGAATATGCGGAGGCGGCTGTTGAGACAATTATGTAATTATTTAACTCATAAATGGTAGTTTGTCCTTATGAATTAAATAAATCCTCGGCATATTATAAATAGCTACATCCACGCAGGCGGTGTCGTAGACGAAAACCATTAGCTAGAATAATTAATAGACATAAATTATGAATCTAACCTTATTAATTGTAGCGGTTACCACCGTGCAAACTAGATGGCGCTAATTGTATCTACATCGCAGGATAGATAATCGACTGAAAACTTATTATAAGTTACATACAAGCCTGAATCACGGTATCGAAGTTATCTGAGAATAGCGCTATATATACTTTCAACGCTCGGACCAGAAAGGTCCCCAGGCACAACTGAGGTAGTTAACTATCGGCCGATATCTATCCTATCAGTTTGTGGAAAAATTCTGGAAAGCTTAGTTCAAAAAAAAATTTATTATCATATAACTCCTTTTCTTGACACTAATCAACATGGATTTCGCCCTCGCAAATCAACAAACTCTAATTTGGTGAGTTACGTTTTAGATATTGCTGAGATGGTAGATGCTGCTGGTGAGGTACATGCAATTTATACTGACTTTCGTAAAGCATTCGATATGGTAAACCATAACATCCTATTATTAAAAATTGAGTCTATGGGAATTCACGGCTCATTGTTACGTTGGTGCGAATCATATTTGAAAAATCGATCACGGTTGGTGGCTGCTATAATGGTTTTAAGTCTTTTGAGATACAAGTCCCATCAGGAGTACCTCAAGGATCTCATCTTGGTCCCACTTTTTTCTTAATTTTTATAAATGATTTAAATGTTTGCAGCAAAAAAAAAAACTGCACCAGCCCGGAGAAAGATCTTCCTATTGGTGCGGAGGAGTACATATCACTCACTCGTCCCACATTAATTATCACAATCCATACTTCAATACGCTACAATTCTCTATAAGCTTTTCACTGTCCATCCGTTTAGCCGAAATTCGTTGTTTTGTAAAGAGATTTTAGGCATGGGTCCACTTGCGCAAGTCCGATAAACCTTATGTTAAATTTTCTATACCTGTCCTTTTCCTATCAGCCCCGTAATAAACTTATCAAAAAGTGTTAGCATGAAATAGTTTTACTAAATCAGTTTAGGCAGTGTTGTGTAAGACGGCCTTTATACCGGAGATGGACCCAGGCAACTTTTCATCCTAAAATTGGGTATTTGACAGCTAGTCTAGCAGCACCCACAGCATTTTTTTTCAAACTTCAAAATAAGATTTTGTATGAAATACTCAATTGTGACATCATCAAAGTGCGACGCAAAAACTAACAGGGGACGATATTCACTAAAAATAATTTGACTTAACTGCCTCGTTGGTCTAGCGGATAGCATAGTCGACTGCGGATCACGAAGTCCTGGGTTCGATTCCCGGTCGGGCATAAAATTGGTAGGTATTGGGTTTTTCAATTAAGAAATTCTCAGTGCCAGCCCGGAGTTGGAAGTTGGCGGTGTTTCACCCCCGTGCCTCGGAGAGCACGTTAAGCCGTCGGTCCCGGTTAATGTCACTGACATGGTAATAGTCGTTAAAGCCCGCCAACCCGCATTGGAGCTCTAATTCCCCCTCTCCTGCGAGAGTGGAGGCCTGTGCCCAGCAGTGGGACGTTAATAGGCTGTAGTGGTGGTGGTGGTAGTGACCCAATTCCTATAGGATATTCAAGAAACAAATTCAAGTGGACGAAGTCGCGGGCTATATCAAAAAGTTATACCCTACCCCAGATATTTAGAACCAAGTCACGATCTACATTTTGATGTGTATTCACTATTCACTCATAGCCTCTTACAATTTATGATTTCAATGCCATTTTTTAACTACAATTAATATCTCAACATGTTACAAGGATGACTATTTGCCAAAGCACATTCACATATTTTCGTCTCTAGGTAAGCTGAGTGTACCTAACTAAGGTCATACCGTAAATGTGGCCTGTTTGAAATACACTGAGAAAGGATTTTTTATAGCTGTACTACATAATATAACATAAATTATGCTAATGCTAATGCATAGCTTTGTATTTTATAAATTACTGGCTGATGCCCGCGACTTCGTCTGCGTGGAATATGTTTTTTTGATTCCCACGGGAACTCCTAAATTTTCCGGGATAAAAAGTATCCTATGTCACTTTCCAGGTCCTCAACTATACCCATGCAAAAAATTACGTCAATCCGTTGCTCTGTTGCAGCGTGATTGAAGGACAAACCAACAAACCAATAAACGAACAAACAAACACACTTTCGCATTTATAATATTAGTATGATTCAATACATAATTTTATAATAGCGGTGACAAAAATAGGAGTACAATGAGGACTATGTTACCATGTCTTAATGAGATGCGTAGAACACCATAGAATCCTAAATATAAAATAGAAATGGTTATTGCAAAACTTTTATAATAAGCAAGTCGCCGGTTATTAACAAGTAACAAATCACTCGACAAAAAGCTAGTTTGAAATATTATGTTTGTATACTTACCTGTATGGCTAAGCACGTGCACTACGAGTAAAATTATGTCTACCCGTTATCTCTCTCTGTCTACCGAAGCTAACATGGTTACTTGTCTCGTTACGTCAAAAGTAGAGATAAAAATAATTTTTCTTAACTCTGGTAAGTATTTTTCTTTACGAACCTTTACAATTTTTTTCTTGTAATATAAAGCATTTTGTGCATGTAAGGGTAAATTAAAAATTTGCCGGCAACGACAACATCTCTCTCTCTTGTCGCGAGATAATCTCGTTGTGCGCATGCTAAGCGGTCACGTAAATCCAAGCAATGTAAAAATAGTTATTAGTTATCCTGATTTCTTTGCAACTGCAAATACTCGTATGTGTGTAAAACACGTCATAACATAATAACATATTATAAACGAAACGAGTCCATCTCTCTTTTAATATTCCTATCTGTTTTGAATTCTTTGATAGATACCCAAACATTTATTGACATTGATTAATAGACTAGTGTTAGGTTGGTTAATATAAACCGCAATAGGTCAATTGTAGAAGAATGGATGAATTGATTTCGTTAATTGATAATGTCCTTAAACCTTTTAAGTCCATTTCAATCAGGTTTCCGTCCTTTACACAGCACTTCTACAGCTTTACTCAAGGTTACTGAAGATATTCGCTTTGCTATGGACAATAAAAAACTAACAGTGCTTGTCCTTCTCGACTTTAGCAATGCGTTTAACTCTGTCAACTTTGACGTGTTACTCTGCATTCTCTGTTCACTTAATCTTTCACCGTCCGTAATTGAATGGTTTAAGTCCTACCTTCTCGGTCGCCGTCAGAGAATCTGTTCAGATGGAGTTTACTCTGACTGGGCTGATATTTCTGCCGGTGTTCCTCAAGGCGGCGTATTGTCACCTCTGCTTTTCTCTGTTTTTATAAACGAAATCACAAAAATCATTTCTTCTCACTACCATCTCTATGCAGACGATTTGCAGATTTATAGGCATGCCGCTGTCACTGACCTTGCTTCTGCAGTTGATGACATTAACAAGGATCTATTAAAAATAAAGGACTGGGCCGATGAACATGGTTTGCTAGTAAATCCTACCAAATCGCAAGCTATGATAATAGGGAGCAGGCAATTGCGAAGTCGTGTTGATTTTAAAAATGTTCCAATCATAGCCTACGATGGCGTTCCGATACAACTTACGGATAAAGCAAAAAACCTTGGGGTGATACTCGATGGTAATTTATCTTGGTCAAATCACATTAACAGTGTTAGTAGGCGTATGCACTACTCTATTCATTCTTTGAAACGCTTGCAGAATTTCCTTCCTCTGAAAACTAAAATCTTACTTGCACAATCCCTTCTGCTCCCACTTCTTGATTACGCCGACGTCTGCTATTTAGATGCGACTGAAGAGCTGCTTGACAAACTAGATCGCCTTCAGAACTTGTGCATTCGTTTTATTTACGGATTGCGCAAATTCGACCATGTATCTCAATTTCGAAACAAGTTAAAGTGGCTCCCTATCCGACTTCGCCGGAATATTCATATTCTCACGTTACTCTTTAGGATTTTAAACTCATCTTCCCCTTCATACTTACGTGAGCGCTTCCACGAGGCCCCTCCTCGTGTGATGCCAGTGCGATCGTGTGTCAAATTAAAATCACTTGCAGTGCCAGCTTATAAAACTATTTATTATGGTAAATCTTTTACGGTAGCTGCGACGCGCCTATGGAATTCACTACCTGATAGTATTTTTAGGAATAATCCATCTATTCACACATTCAAACTTCGTCTGAAACAGCATTATCTGTCTTCTTTATCATAATTATAAATTAATAATATGTATCTGTTAAATAATTTATTATATAATATGTCATATATGTATGTTAGTATGTATATATATATATTTATGTCATTAGTATATTAGTATAGTATATAGTATTTGTGTGTTTTTATGTAAGTTTATGATATAATATCTTATCTCATATCTTGTTGTACCTATTCTTCCCCCACAACCTTTCTCACTGCCAAGGGTCACTGGTAGAGATCTCTTATAGAGATAAGTGCTTCCTTGTCCACTAAGTATCTGTTTTTCTTCGTATTTTATAACTTTTTGGTACTAAATAAATTAAAAAAAAAAAAAAAAAAAATGTATTGCGCTGCCAAACTTGATATTTTAGTATGTAGTGAAGTATTATAGTAATTTGTATGAAATTAAACTACGATATTAAAGAATTAGTACTTTCTTATAAAGACATTCTTTATGACAAAAATTCTGATTTAAATTAATCAGAATTTTTGTCATAATATCATGTTATTTTTCCATTACAGGACATTGATAAGAATGATATTAAAAAAATGTTTTCTTTAGTAAACGTCCAACAAATAGAATCAAAAGCCAACAAATAGAATCAAAAAATAGATTCAAAAGCACCGAAGTGCTTTTGAATCTATTTTTTGATTCGGAATGCTATTGCTACCGAGAAGACCAAGCAAGGAACTTGGTGACTACTCTATTGAAAAAAAAATGCAATCATAAACTGGTGAAGCCAAAATTAGGAAGGTAGGCACGTAATTTATCTAATCACATAAGAAAATTTTTGCACCCTTCGCAATTCCATAAGCGCTATATATTGTAATCTACTTACATTATTACTGTAAGCTGATTTTGAACATTATGTTATGGGCTAGATATGTCTTGGTCCTGGCCCTTAGAAGAAATAGTACATATCTAGTCAGTAGTACGTAATAATTATCTACAGTAAAATTGTTACAGTCACAAAACGTTAGCAAAACACAGATTCAGACAAATAATAATTCAATCATTCGTCGTTCATTCAATTTAAATTAGACGGACAAGTTTCGTTTCAAAATTGAAATTCCACAACGGATTCGCTGAAATTATTTGCAACTCTGCAACTTTGGGGAAGTTAAGATTGATACAAAGTAAAACGAACCGGGCGTTACGACTCATTATTGTCGAAGAGAGAACAAACTTTGATATTAAACATTTATCGTTATAACATTATTTAAGATAGGTACTTATTTACTGATGATAATTTTCTCCTGTCTGAATTTCTTGACTTGAAAAATTACAACCTGTACCTACTTTTATTGCATCGATCGTTAGTATCAATTATAAGGATCAAATCTCTCTAAGAAACTTGATAAATTATATGAAAGGAAATCTGAAATTATATAATAATTAATATTTACAAAAACTGGTAAACTTTATTTGCTCAAAATGGGCTTCATTTTCTTGGATACACAAATGTATTCTTCTAACGAATTCATTTCTAGTAACCTTTAGTAACGTGTTGTGGACTGTGGTGAATATTATAAATCGTATTCTGAATTATTCAACTCTCAACTCTCAACTCGTTTACATTCGCATATGATTTCGGATGACGTAGGCATCCGTTAACAAAGGATTTTTGAATATTCAACCCTAAGGGGGTGAAATAGTGTTTTGAAATTTGTAAGAAAATAGAACCTGACGTGGGCGAAGCCGCGGGCATAAGCTAGTTAGAGAAGAAACGTCCTTAGAGGAAAAGATAGAATATATAATATGCTGAGTTGAACTCAACTCGCGCTACCACAGACAAAAGCTTTTGCAGTCAATTTAACACGTGAATACTTCGTGAGAAAATTGATTTTATAAATTGATTTGAGTCAGAACTGAAACAACCACATAATATTATGTTCATTTAGTAATTTTTCGATGTACGAGTACCTATGATATTCTAATCTTATTAATTCACTCTCCAGTGGTAATGACGAGGCAATTTATCCATTCCAGCGGTATTCGATATCCAATGTAAGTAAGTAGTTTATGAGATCTCGGTACGGCACTTACGTAATGGGATTGTCGTGAACGTTAAACATTGTGGTCCAGATGTCAAGACATCAAGCCATATTTAGAGCTCTACTCTATTTGATATTTGACACCCTAATAAATTCACAGTCAAGTTTCGTGTCACTTGTATTTCAAATGGATTACTTAAATAGTGCTATATGGTTACATAATACATTGTACGGGACTTAAGAATAACATTGCGACATTAAAGTACCAGATGATATAATAACAAGGCGTAACTGACGACAGCAGACTCCTTGTTATCCTCATCCTGTCCAGAGCATACTAAGGGACTTTACAGACGAACGACGAGCGACGAAGGCGACGACAGTTAGCTTACTCAATAGTCAATTAGTTGTCGACACGAACCGACGACTTCATTACAAAGTGGCGGTGACGATGTCCGTGCTGACAACAATTAACGGCATCGTAACATCGATATAAAATATGTAGGTACTAGATGGGCCCTTTCATAGAAAAAAATTGGGGGTCCACCCTTTAGAGCACGCTCCTAACCTGTATAGCCCTGTACTTTTCCCCGCCATAGCGCTGTCCCGCTTTTCAGACTAGATAGCGTTGGTAAAATAGGTCCACATTCTTTGTTTGACAGGGCCCGTCTATGTAAATCGTGGTCGTTGCATCGTAATCCCCAATACATTCATATGATGTTATGATTGAAGCGATCAATACAGATTTAGTCACTCATTTTACTCAAAATATTATTTGATATATCATGCCAAATGATAATCACTTGCACGGCGTGTTATTGTGTGACACCACAACTCGCCGCGCCGTCGCGTCGCCGCCTTGTAGCGACGTCGTCGAGTAACGTCGTCAGCAAAGCGACGACGCCGCCGGGTCAAATCGTCGACCGCGTGTCGTTCGTCTGTAAGGTCTCTTATTCCTATCATTTCTATCCATTGCCTGATTAGATACTTCCATGCCTTGTATCTTGCAACACTTCGAACTTGTATTTTGAACTTCTCAAATCAGTGGACATACTCTAGCTGTCGTCAATTTGATTAATAACAACCATCGGACTAGATTTGAATCATGGAGGTTTACCAAGTATATGTACTTGTACGGAACATGTTCCGCGCAGAATAAAAAAAAAACTAATTACTAAGAACAGTACAGCTGAAGTCATATCATATAGAGTGCGTCAAACTTATGGCCCGCTGGCCAAAATTGGAACTAATTTGTATGCCTTTTTATTTATTTTTTACCCTTGACTGCGATCTCACCTGATGGTTAGTAATGATGCAGTCTGAGATGGTAGCGGGTTAATGCATATAAAGCATGGCGGCACGTTTATGAAAATTCAGAAATTTTATATTCCCAAATTTACCCTGCCGGGGATCAAACCCGTACTCAACACTGAGCCAGGGAGGTCGTCTAGTTTAGTTTTTAGGGTTCCGTACCTCAAAAGGAAAAAACAGAACACTTATAGGATCACTTTGTTGTCCGTCCGTCTGTCTGTCAAGACCCTTTTTCTCAGGAACGCATGAAGGTTATCAAGCTGAAATTCATAACAAATACTCAAGTCTACTGTCCCTTAGAGCTGTGAAAAAATCAAACTTCTAAGCCATCGCAATTAAAAGATATAGCTGTTTGTGCGCAAATTTTCGACACTCGCAAGTCGCAAGGGAATCAAAAATTTTATTTAAATTTTAAACTTACTACAGGTTTGTGCGGAACCATCGGTGCGCGAGTCCGAATCACACTTGGCCGGTTTTTTGTTTTTATTTTCTTTTTCATATCTACAGCGACGCTGTCATCGGGTCAAATAAGTTCGTGGGACTATACGGCTCTAGAATAACATTTCGAGTATCGATAATAGTGTTGGTTCTTATTCCACCATAATATAATAAGTTGAGAATGAGATGACTTCCTAGTCACTACAATATTAACTAGCATGCTTGTCATATTATTAGACATGGTTTGTGACACATCTGTGACCTTGGTTCCTCAACCAATTATTGACGAAACTAAAAGAATACTTAACCTTTATTGTATTTGTACCTACTCATATCTTTGGCATTCTATTAAACTACGATGATGATCTAACTATCAATTTTTTTAGAGTCAAGGTTATTACAATTGTTAAAATAGTAGGTCAATGCTAAATGATTTTTGCACATTGCGCCTACATATGTTTTACTATGAAAGCTTCATAGCCGTGCGTATTGCATAAAACTTTATAGAGAGATGATGCGAACGCGATATTTTCAGAATCTGAAATTAAAAATGCAAAATTTTAGATCTATTTTGACGGCAAATCTTCTGCTTTATAAAGTGCAATTTCAAGTTCCCACATGGTGTACTGTTCTCCCCTCTGGGCCGGAGCAGCACAGTACCATTTCCATTCCATTTGGCGGTTCCTCTGATGCTCCAATGTTTATGGGCTATCACTTACCATCAGGTGACCCGCCTGCTCGTTTGCTCGCTATATGTATATTTTAAAAAAGAGTTCATCCACGTGTCTGTTTTCTGCATTGTAATTTTTTTTTATGTGGATACAAGTTAGCCCTTGACTGCGTTCTCACCTCATGATGTTAGTGAGTGCTAACTAATCTATATAGACCATAACCATGAGAAAGCCCGCTACCATATGGTAGCGGGCTAACCTGTTCGGAGCATGGCAGTTATATTAAACCCATATCCCTATTCGGTTCGGTCAACACGGCATCGTACCGGAACGCTAAATCGCTTGGCGGTTGTCTGTCGGCGGCATGTCTTTGCCGGTAGGGTGGTAACTAGCCACGACCGAGGCCTCCCGCACTAGGCCAGAGCAGGGAAAATTGGGATTTTATAGTTCCCAAAATGACCCGCGGACATCCGTACGTTAAGACAACAGCGCTATGCTATGCTATGCTCTATGCTATGCTATATGCTATGCTATATGCTTTGCTATATGCTATGCTATATGCTATGCTATATGCTATGCTATATGCTATGCTATATGCTATGCTATATGCTATGCTATATGCTATGCTATATGCTATGCTATATGCTATGCTATATGCTATGCTATATGCTATGCTATATGCTATGCAATATGCAATGCAATAGGCTATGCATGCTAAATGCTATGCTATGCTGCTATGACGCTATGCTATATGCTATGCTGTACGCTTTCATGCTATATGCTATGCTATGCTGCTATGACGCTATGCTATACGCTATGATATATGCTATGACGCTATGCTATATGCTATGCTTTAAAAAGCTTATTATGCTTATTATGCTTATTAGTGCTAAAAGATATGTTTGATGTATAAATATAATTAAAAAAAACATCGCGATAAAAATTACATAATATCAATCCAATAATATCATTTACAAGTTATGGAAAAAGTGTCATGAAATGAAATACTGAATAATGCCCAATTAACTATAATATATTTTGGTCTATTTCATACTTTCTGTAATGTATTAGCCTTGTTTTTGTGATAATTTATGGTAGTATCGAAAGTATCGAAAGTATTCTTCTGTAAAGATTTACTTATGTGATTTCCTATGTTAGGTACTTACTTACTTCTTACTTCCTTCCGCGCTACAACCCTTTGTGGGTCTTGGCCTCCTCTACAGTTTCTTTCCACCTGGATCTATCCTTAGCCTCCTTCTTCCATGAAGGGAGCTTCCCGAGTTTCTGCAGATTTCCTATGTATATTATTGTTATGTCTTATTTGTAATTGTTGTTGTAGTTTTAGTTATTTATGTAGCCATATGAGACGAATTGGGCAACTGTAAAGTCTTCCCTGGCATGATTTTATAATAATAAAGAACAAAGAATTATTGTATGCAACGTGGTTTGTGTACCTATGTATAATAGACCTGACTGGAAATAGAACATAAGTAGGTAGGGCTTTACAAATGAGCCCTCGCTTCAATACCTCCAATGAAGCAATAACAAAAGGTTCAACAAAAAAAAACATTCAATATTTCAATCATAATTTATATTATAGATATCTGAAAATATGATATCAAACAAAATTGTTCAGCGAAAGAAAATAATAAAGGTTATTTCTGTAACCAATTTGTAGGAAAACATATTAATATTGTTATATTTACAAAGGTAACGCAAATATTGAATTTGATTATCATGAACTTTCCGAGTCGATCTTTTTATTTTACTGGGGCTCACAACATTTGTAGGTATATTGCTATTTATTGAACCCTTGAACGAAGAATGAGAATGAAATATTGAATAACTTCTTATAATGTGAGATCAAATCAATGGAAAGAAAGAAATATCTTTTTTTGTAGATAGTACATAGGTACATACCTACATCAAAAAGCACTTGCTCTTACTTACTAGCTGATGCTCGCGACTTCGTCAGCGTGGAATACGTTTTATTGATTCCCACGGGAACTCCTTAATTTTCCGGGATAAAAAGTACCTATCCTATGTCACTCTCCAGATCCTCAACTATACCCATGCAAACAATCACGTCAATTCGTTGCTCTGTTGCAGTGTGATTAAAGGACAAACCAAGAAACCAACAAACCAATAAACCAATAAACCAACAAACCAACAAACAAACACATTTTCGTATTTATAATATTAGTATGAAATTTCAATATAAATCTTACCCTAAAAAATTTACAGTGTTCCACCACTACAGCCTATTAACGTCCCACTGCTGGGCACAGGCCTCCACGCTCATAGGAGAGAGGGAATTAGAGCTTAGACCCACCACGCTGCTCCAATGCGGGTTGGCGGGCTTTAACGACTATTATCATGTTAGTGATAATAACCAGTGTACAGTGTTCACTAATTATAAATGCGTAAATGTGTCCGTCTGTCTGCTACTCTTTATACGACCATTTTTTTCAACTGATTTTGATGAAACTTGAAACAGTGATAGCTAGCATGCATAAAAAGCCTATGTCCTTCCTCGGCGGGAAGGACATAGGCTTTTTATCCAGGAAAATTATCTAATAAAATTTTATTAATGCACGCGTATGAAATCGCGGGCATTATCTAATGATCTAAGTCGTAGAGCAGCTGTTAGGGCTGGATTACACTTTTTGTTAAATTAACAGTGTGGATGAAAATAGCAAGTCTTAATTGATTACTGGATTAGTAAAATCATCTTGTAAACGTTAACGCTGGTAAGTGAAAAGTGCGAGTGTGAAGTGCGAGTGCACACAAACATTCACTTTACACTTAACACCATAAATAATATTTTAACTATAATCACTTCACACCCGCACTTTTAACTTCACAAAATGTAATCCAGCCACTATGTAGACGCAAACAAAATACGCTTTCATTCTGTTGTCGGAACTATAACAAATGTGGCGTCAAATACAGGAAGATTTAGAGAGATGATGTTAACTTTTATGCTGCCATGTTGGGAGATATGAAAATAGATCACGCTCTCATAGGAGGTACATAAATATGTCAAAGGTGCTTGCACAATGTACAGAGCTGTCAAGCCATGGTAAGTGTCTCTTAAGATTTCATCGATACTAAACTTTACAAATTTTATTTTGATCTTAAGACTGAGAATGTCTGTTTGTTTGTAAACCTTTTACGTCACAATCGTTGAAATGATCTCGACGAAATTTTGTAAAAAAAGTTGCATCCTGAAAAGTGACACGGAATTCGTTTATCTAGCAAAATCCAGGTTCCAAGGGGTTTTAAGAAAACCTTAATTCACAAAGAGAATATCGTAGACATCAGCTATTTAAGTTATTCAATAAACTTTCTTAATACTTCTTTCAGGTATCAGCACATTATTTATTAATTTTTAGGAGAAATCGGTGAAAAGTCTGTGTGAAATCAGAAAGACCATCGATTTGACCCTTGCTCTTAGGATTTATTCGTTGCATTCATTCTTCTCTACACAGGTTGAGGAAATACCTGCAACTTGCTAAAAACTACATACTCGTAAATCAGAAAATTAACCATGTTATAATGTGTCATGTGGTTTTATCTATTGTAGAAACGAAAGCCGCTGGCGTGGACGTGTTCTAAAGTGGAGATTTAAGTCCAGAGTCATACCATCTCTTACCAGCTGAACCGATCATTATAAGGAGGCTGAGAGAACACAGGTTAGTGATGCCGATCATGGTGAATAAAACTAATGATTCCAAAAAAGAAAAAAAATGCCGTGTTCGTTTTTGGCCTACAAATGAGTATGACCTCTGTTCCTTAATTCAATGTATTACCATGTCTAATTTAGTGGAACTACCTACTTGTTAGATGGTAATCAGCAATCAGCTCGACTTATATTATTGTTAAGGTTGAAGGCACATTGTGGCAGATTCGAAGCGAATTTATAGGTTTTCTCTAAATAAGATCTGCTATTCTGATATCTGAAATTTATCAAAATAATTGACTAAGTGTGATTAAAAAAGTAAAATATACACGAATAAGAGTCAATTTATAATTGTATTGTTTAGTTTTCATTAGATATGTGGGCACTAGCGAATGCCCGCGACTTCGTCTGCGTGGTTTGATGATTATTTGGTTCCCGCGGAAACTCTTTAATTTGTGCCTATTGCTATATAGCCTATGTGCTATTCCAGACTATAATCTATCTCTGTGCCAATTTCAGCCAGATCCGTTCAGCCGCGTTGGGGCGTGATTGAGTAACAAACATCCATACATCCATCCAAACTTTCGCATTTATAATATTACTAGCTATTACCCGCGGCTTCGCTCGCGTGGCTCAAGGGAACAATAAATGAGTTTTTGTTAGAAAACTGTATTTAAATTAAGCATGCAAGAGGATGCCATGGAGAAGAATACTGAGACGTTTAGTATCGACGTATTTCATCGAAAGGCAAGAGCAAGGTTTTTCATGCACGAAAAATGAAAAAAAATATTCACGATATCTACGAAAGAAAACACAATGCTATAGGTTACACGTTATACAGATTCCTGATTATACAAACGATGTCGCATAGTTGCAGCAGCATGTAACCTATGCGTCTTCATATATACCCATGTAAAAAATGACGTCGATTCGTTGCGCCGTTGCCGCCTAATTGAAGAAGAAATGCGAGAAAAAGAGCATTCTATCCCACAGGAGCTGTTAGTTTTTCCGGGATAAAAAGTAGCCGATGTCACTCTCCAGTTCCTTAATTATACCCATATAAATAATCACGTCGATCCGGTGTGCCGTTGCCGCCTAATTGAAGAAAAATGCCAGAAAAAGAGTATCCTATCCCACAGGAAGTGTTTATTTTTCCGAGATTAAAAGTAGCCTATGCCACTCTCCAGTTTCTCAATTATATCCATGTCAATAATCACGTCGATCCGGTGTGCCGTTGCCGCCTAATTGAAGAAAAATGCGAAAAAAAAAACATCCTATTCCATAGGAACTGTTCGTTTTTCCGGGATAAAAAGTAGCCTATGTCACTCTCCAGGTCCTCAAATATACCCATGCAAAAAATCACGTCGATCCGTTGCGCCGTTGAAGCGTGATTGAAGGACAAACCAACAAACCAACAAACAAACTGACTTTCGCATTTATAATATTAGTATGGATATGGAAGTATGGATGTCAGTCTCCAGTTCCTCAATTATACCCATGTAAAAAATCATGTCGATCCGGTGTGCCGTTGCCGCCTAATTGAAGAACAAATGCGAGAAAAAGAGAATACTATCGCACAGGAGCTGTTATTTTTCCGGGATAAAAAGCAGCCTATGTCACTCTCCAGTTCCTCAATTATACCCATGCCAAAAATCACGTCGATCCGTTGCTCCGTTGCAGCGTGATTGAAGGACAAACCAACAAACCAACAAACCAACAAACCAACAAACCAACAAACAAACTGACTTTCGCATTTATAATATTAGTATGAAGTATGATGGATGTCAGTCTCCAGTTCCTCAATTATACCCATGTAAAAAATCACGTCGATCCGGTGTGCCGTCGCCGCCTAATTGAAGAAAAAATGCGAGAAAAAGAGCATACTATCCCACAGGAGCTGTTAGTTTTTCCGGGATAAAAAGTAGCCAGTTTCACTCTCGAGTTCCTCAATTATACCCATGTAAAAAATCACGTCGATCCGGTGTGCCGTTGCCGCCTAATTGATGAACAAATGCGAGAATAAGAGCATACTATCCCACAGGAGCTGTTAGTTTTTCCGGGGTAAAAAGTAGCCTATGTCACTCTTCAGTTCCTCAATTATACCCATGTAAATAATCACTTCTATCCGGTGTGCCGTTGCCGCCTAATTGAAGAAAAATGCGAGAAAAAGAGCATCCTATTCCACAGGAACTGTTCGTTTTTCCGGGATAAAAAGTAGCCTATGTCACTCTCCAGTTCTTCAATTATACCCATGTAAAAAATCACTTCTATCCGGTGTGCCGTTGCCGCCTAATTGAAGAAAAATGCGAGAAAAAGAGCATCCTATTCCACAGGAACTGTTTGTTTTTTCGGGATAAAAAGTAGCCTATGTCACTCTCCAGGTCCTCAAATATACCCATGCAAAAAATCACGTCGATCCGTTGCGCCGTTGAAGCGTGATTGAAGGACAAACCAACAAACCAACAAACCAACAAACCAACAAACAAACTGACTTTCGCATTTATAATATTAGTATAGTATGGATGTCAGTCTCCAGTTCCTCAATTATACCCATGTAAAAAATCACGTCGATCCGGTGTGCCGTCGCCGCCTAATTGAAGAAAAAATGCGAGAAAAAGAGCATACTATCCCACAGGAGCTGTTAGTTTTTCCGAGATAAAAAGTAGCCAGTTTCACTCTCGAGTTCCTCAATTATACCCATGTAAAAAATCACGTCGATCCGGTGTGCCGTTGCCGCCTAATTGATGAACAAATGCGAGAATAAGAGCATACTATCCCACAGGAGCTGTTAGTTTTTCCGGGATAAAAAGTAGCCTATGTCACTCCAGTTCCTCAATTATACCCATGTAAAAAATCACTTCTATCCGGTGTGCCGTTGCCGCCTAATTGAAGAAAAATGCGAGAAAAAGAGCATCCTATTCCACAGGAACTGTTTGTTTTTCCGGGATAAAAAGTAGCCTATGTCACTCTCCAGTTCTTCAATTATACCCATGTAAAAAATCACTTCTATCCGGTGTGCCGTTGCCGCCTAATTGAAGAAAAATGCGAGAAAAAGAGCATCCTATTCCACAGGAACAGTTTGTTTTTCCGGGATAAAAAGTAGCCTATGTCACTCTCCAGGTCCTCAAATATACCCATGCAAAAAATCACGTCGATCCGTTGCGCCGTTGAAGCGTGATTGAAGGACAAACCAACAAACCAACAAACCAACAAACCAACAAACCAACAAACAAACTGACTTTCGCATTTATAATATTAGTATGCATGTCAGTCTCCAGTTCCTCAATTATACCCATGTAAAAAATCACGTCGATCCGGTGTGCCGTCGCCGCCTAATTGAAGAAAAAATGCGAGAAAAAGAGCATACTATCCCACAGGAGCTGTTAGTTTTTCCGGGATAAAAAGTAGCCAGTTTCACTCTCGAGTTCCTCAATTATACCCATGTAAAAAATCACGTCGATCCGGTGTGCCGTTGCCGCCTAATTGATGAACAAATGCGAGAATAAGAGCATACTATCCCACAGGAGCTGTTAGTTTTTCCGGGATAAAAAGTAGCCTATGTCACTCCAGTTCCTCAATTATACCCATGTAAAAAATCACTTCTATCCGGTGTGCCGTTGCCGCCTAATTGAAGAAAAATGCGAGAAAAAGAGCATCCTATCCCACAGGAGCTGTTAGTTTTTCCGGGATAAAAAGTAGCCTATGTCACTCCAGTTCCTCAATTATACCCATGTAAAAAATCACTTCTATCCGGTGTGCCGTTGCCGCCTAATTGAAGAAAAATGCGAGAAAAAGAGCATCCTATCCCACAGGAACTGTTTGTTTTTCCGGGATAAAAAGTAGCCTATGTCACTCTCCAGTTCTTCAATTATACCCATGTAAAAAATCACTTCTATCCGGTGTGCCGTTGCCGCCTAATTGAAGAAAAATGCGAGAAAAAGAGCATCCTATTCCACAGGAACAGTTTGTTTTTCCGGGATAAAAAGTAGCCTATGTCACTCTCCAGGTCCTCAAATATACCCATGCAAAAAATCACGTCGATCCGTTGCGCCGTTGAAGCGTGATTGAAGGACAAACCAACAAACCAACAAACCAACAAACCAACAAACCAACAAACAAACTGACTTTCGCATTTATAATATTAGTATGCATGTCAGTCTCCAGTTCCTCAATTATACCCATGTAAAAAATCACGTCGATCCGGTGTGCCGTCGCCGCCTAATTGAAGAAAAAATGCGAGAAAAAGAGCATACTATCCCACAGGAGCTGTTAGTTTTTCCGGGATAAAAAGTAGCCAGTTTCACTCTCGAGTTCCTCAATTATACCCATGTAAAAAATCACGTCGATCCGGTGTGCCGTTGCCGCCTAATTGATGAACAAATGCGAGAATAAGAGCACACTATCCCACAGGAGCTGTTAGTTTTTCCGGGATAAAAAGTAGCCTATGTCACTCCAGTTCTTCAATTATACCCATGTAAAAAATCACTTCTATCCGGTGTGCCGTTGCCGCCTAATTGAAGAAAAATGCGAGAAAAAGAGCATCCTATTCCACAGGAACTGTTTGTTTTTCCGGGATAAAAAGTAGCCTATGTCACTCTCCAGTTCTTCAATTATACCCATGTAAAAAATCACTTCTATCCGGTGTGCCGTTGCCGCCTAATTGAAGAAAAATGCGAGAAAAAGAGCATCCTATTCCACAGGAACTGTTTGTTTTTCCGGGATAAAAAGTAGCCTATGTCACTCTCCAGGTCCTCAAATATACCCATGCAAAAAATCACGTCGATCCGTTGCGCCGTTGAAGCGTGATTGAAGGACAAACCAACAAACCAACAAACCAACAAACCAACAAACCAACAAACAAACTGACTTTCGCATTTATAATATTAGTATGGATAAATAATCACGTCGATCCGGTGTGCCGTTGCCGCCTAATTGAAGAAAAATGCCAGAAAAAGAGTATCCTATCCCACAGGAAGTGTTTATTTTTCCGAGATTAAAAGTAGCCTATGCCACTCTCCAGTTTCTCAATTATATCCATGTCAATAATCACGTCGATCCGGTGTGCCGTTGCCGCCTAATTGAAGAAAAATGCGAAAAAAAAAACATCCTATTCCATAGGAACTGTTCGTTTTTCCGGGATAAAAAGTAGCCTATGTCACTCTCCAGGTCCTCAAATATACCCATGCAAAAAATCACGTCGATCCGTTGCGCCGTTGAAGCGTGATTGAAGGACAAACCAACAAACAAACTGACTTTCGCATTTATAATATTAGTATGGATATGGAAGTATGGATGTCAGTCTCCAGTTCCTCAATTATACCCATGTAAAAAATCATGTCGATCCGGTGTGCCGTTGCCGCCTAATTGAAGAACAAATGCGAGAAAAAGAGAATACTATCGCACAGGAGCTGTTATTTTTCCGGGATAAAAAGCAGCCTATGTCACTCTCCAGTTCCTCAATTATACCCATGCCAAAAATCACGTCGATCCGTTGCTCCGTTGCAGCGTGATTGAAGGACAAACCAACAAACCAACAAACCAACAAACCAACAAACCAACAAACCAACAAACCAACAAACAAACTGACTTTCGCATTTATAATATTAGTATGAAGTATGATGGATGTCAGTCTCCAGTTCTTCAATTATACCCATGTAAAAAATCACGTCGATCCGGTGTGCCGTCGCCGCCTAATTGAAGAAAAAATGCGAGAAAAAGAGCATACTATCCCACAGGAGCTGTTAGTTTTTCCGGGATAAAAAGTAGCCAGTTTCACTCTCGAGTTCCTCAATTATACCCATGTAAAAAATCACGTCGATCCGGTGTGCCGTTGCCGCCTAATTGATGAACAAATGCGAGAATAAGAGCATACTATCCCACAGGAGCTGTTAGTTTTTCCGGGGTAAAAAGTAGCCTATGTCACTCTCCAGTTCCTCAATTATACCCATGTAAATAATCACTTCTATCCGGTGTGCCGTTGCCGCCTAATTGAAGAAAAATGCGAGAAAAAGAGCATCCTATTCCACAGGAACTGTTCGTTTTTCCGGGATAAAAAGTAGCCTATGTCACTCTCCAGTTCTTCAATTATACCCATGTAAAAAATCACTTCTATCCGGTGTGCCGTTGCCGCCTAATTGAAGAAAAATGCGAGAAAAAGAGCATCCTATTCCACAGGAACTGTTTGTTTTTTCGGGATAAAAAGTAGCCTATGTCACTCTCCAGGTCCTCAAATATACCCATGCAAAAAATCACGTCGATCCGTTGCGCCGTTGAAGCGTGATTGAAGGACAAACCAACAAACCAACAAACCAACAAACCAACAAACCAACAAACCAACAAACAAACTGACTTTCGCATTTATAATATTAGTATAGTATGGATGTCAGTCTCCAGTTCCTCAATTATACCCATGTAAAAAATCACGTCGATCCGGTGTGCCGTCGCCGCCTAATTGAAGAAAAAATGCGAGAAAAAGAGCATACTATCCCACAGGAGCTGTTAGTTTTTCCGAGATAAAAAGTAGCCAGTTTCACTCTCGAGTTCCTCAATTATACCCATGTAAAAAATCACGTCGATCCGGTGTGCCGTTGCCGCCTAATTGATGAACAAATGCGAGAATAAGAGCACACTATCCCACAGGAGCTGTTAGTTTTTCCGGGATAAAAAGTAGCCTATGTCACTCCAGTTCCTCAATTATACCCATGTAAAAAATCACTTCTATCCGGTGTGCCGTTGCCGCCTAATTGAAGAAAAATGCGAGAAAAAGAGCATCCTATTCCACAGGAACTGTTTGTTTTTCCGGGATAAAAAGTAGCCTATGTCACTCTCCAGTTCTTCAATTATACCCATGTAAAAAATCACTTCTATCCGGTGTGCCGTTGCCGCCTAATTGAAGAAAAATGCGAGAAAAAGAGCATCCTATTCCACAGGAACAGTTTGTTTTTCCGGGATAAAAAGTAGCCTATGTCACTCTCCAGGTCCTCAAATATACCCATGCAAAACATCACGTCGATCCGTTGCGCCGTTGAAGCGTGATTGAAGGACAAACCAACAAACCAACAAACCAACAAACCAACAAACAAACTGACTTTCGCATTTATAATATTAGTATGGATGTCAGTCTCCAGTTCCTCAATTATACCCATGTAAAAAATCACGTCGATCCGGTGTGCCGTCGCCGCCTAATTGAAGAAAAAATGCGAGAAAAAGAGCATACTATCCCACAGGAGCTGTTAGTTTTTCCGGGATAAAAAGTAGCCAGTTTCACTCTCGAGTTCCTCAATTATACCCATGTAAAAAATCACGTCGATCCGGTGTGCCGTTGCCGCCTAATTGATGAACAAATGCGAGAATAAGAGCACACTATCCCACAGGAGCTGTTAGTTTTTCCGGGATAAAAAGTAGCCTATGTCACTCCAGTTCTTCAATTATACCCATGTAAAAAATCACTTCTATCCGGTGTGCCGTTGCCGCCTAATTGAAGAAAAATGCGAGAAAAAGAGCATCCTATTCCACAGGAACTGTTTGTTTTTCCGGGATAAAAAGTAGCCTATGTCACTCTCCAGTTCTTCAATTATACCCATGTAAAAAATCACTTCTATCCGGTGTGCCGTTGCCGCCTAATTGAAGAAAAATGCGAGAAAAAGAGCATCCTATTCCACAGGAACTGTTTGTTTTTCCGGGATAAAAAGTAGCCTATGTCACTCTCCAGGTCCTCAAATATACCCATGCAAAAAATCACGTCGATCCGTTGCGCCGTTGAAGCGTGATTGAAGGACAAACCAACAAACCAACAAACCAACAAACCAACAAACCAACAAACCAACAAACCAACAAACAAACTGACTTTCGCATTTATAATATTAGTATGGATAGTATTAGTAAAAGTAATATTACTTACTGAAGATAAAGTACAGTTACTTCATAAATTAACTTGCAAGTTTCAACATTAGAGTACCTGTACTGTCTCTGCTACAGTGTGCTGTGCTATGAGCTTAATATCCATACTAATATTATAAATGCGAAAGTGTGTCTGTCTGTCTGTCTGCTACGCTTTCACGGTCCATCTGTTCAACCGATTTTGATATAGTTTGTATCCAGGGGAAGGACATAGTCTACTTTTTATCCCGGAAAATTAAAGAGTTCTCGCGGAAATCAAAAAATCTTACCACGGGAACGAAGTCGCGGGAATCATCTAGTAATATAATAATGACGAATTTCAATGGTAGATATCCAGTTGACTGAGCAGTCGAGTAGGTACCTCATTTAGTCTGACTGTTGGTTTTGCAATCAGCCTCGGATGCTGTTTGATTTTTGACAGTGACTGATTTTTAAAGTACCTACCTACCTACGAGTATGTTATTATTATAATTGCGTTTCGTATATTGTGTTCTTTCGTCATATGATTTGTAACGTTTAATTAATGTCAGTTCGTGTATTTGTATTTATAGTTATTATTAATACTTAGCTAGTAGGTACGTATTAATAATAACTATAAACCATAAAAATTATGACAAAAAATAAACATGGACTTTGTTTTTTGTATTCGCTCAAAAACTTTTTCATTAGATTCGGAGCCCATGAGTACGGGACCATTTAACGATCATTTCATGATTCTAGGTCAACGGAAAGTTCCCTATAGGTTTTTATTTATTGGCGAGTGTCAAAATATGTAAAGTACCTACCTATACGGCATACACGGTCGTATCTTTTGATTGCGCTGACTTAGAAGCTTGATTTTTTACAGCTCTAAGACACTGTAGTAATAATTAGTATTTGATATTAATTTCAACTTGATACCTCCACGTGTTCCCGAGAAAAAGGAGTTGATAGACAGACGGACAGCGAAGTGGGTCCTAGGGGTTCCTTTTTACCTCTTGAGGTACGGAACCCTATAAAGAATTACACCTCGTATATTGGATTGCCACAACGCACTACAAACACTAACAAAATCAAACATGGTATCACTCGGCTGGGTCAAAGGCCACAGCGGCAACATAGGCAACGACGCAGCCGACGAACTTGCCCGACGAGCCTCAAACCTGAAAGTATAAATGGGACCAGAACCGATCGTTCCAATACCATTCAGTGAGTACAAAACCTGGTTAAAACAACAAACAGTAGGTACACACGTCGAAATATGGGCAAACACCACCAATTGTAGACAAACAAATGAGGCTATACCCAGCCCAAACCAACGCCTAACTAAGAAACTACTGAATCTAAACAGAGCTAAACTCAGGACGGCTGTAGGCATGATAACAGGACACTGTCCACTTAACAAACACTTTTATGTTCTAGGCATAACCGACAGCCCTCTGTGCAGAGCCTGCATGGAGAGCGAGGAGACACCGAGACACGTACTACTCGAGTGTAGTGCTGTATCCACTCAACGAGAAGCCTACATTGGCTCCCCAGCAACACTCCCGGAAGTCCTCGCCGACCTGGGCGGCCTGCTTGGATTCTGGAGTGAGCTCGGCTGGCTGGAATGATCCGGCGGGGAGTCGCACCAGAGGTCTCACGCACAACGGGCAACCTTGCTTAAGTGCGGAAAAGCCCAGGGAAAAAAGAAGAAGAATTACATAATTTCTAAATGACTGTCATCATTATCATCATCATCGCGCGCCTTCTTCGAAACGAAGTTCGGCGGTCATCATCCGAAAAACTTCTCTTTTATATATATTATGACTACTAGGTACTAAAAAAATTCTACATCAATGCTACTGAAACATTAATCCTGGAGTCGACTAGTGCCGAATCGCGTCAAATTGAATCGATTCGCATTTGTTTCGTATGTGTATAGAGCTTTAGTGTGAGATCTATAGAGCGAACTTTGACTTAGACTTAAGACATGGTTAAAACGAGACAGATTTATGTTACTCGCATAAAGTCCATCTCGTTTTAACTCTGATTAAATTCTGAGCCAAGTCAAAGTACGCTCTAAGTAGTAAGTTTTCCTAATCGGATTCACCTATAATCGGATTTTGGGATCTGGGTTTAAAGATCTATAGAGCGAACTTTGACTTAGACTTAAGACATGGTTAAAACGAGACAGATTTATGTTACTCGCATAAAGTCCATCTCGTTTTAACTCTGATTAAATTCTGAGCCAAGTCAAAGTACGCTCTAAGTAGTAAGTTTTCCTAATCGGATTCACCTATAATCGGATTTTGGGATCTGGGTTTAAAAATAAATTTTCACGCATATAGTTGCGACTGGGCGAGGCAGTAAACAACTAAACTACCCTATAACTACTAAGTACGCCTAAATACCTGTATACTGAATTTGTAGTACAAATTAGCTCAACGTGGAGTACAATAAATTTAAATTTATGATTAAGTGAAACTCATATTATGTGAAGCTTCTATGCACCTGTATTTATGCGATGTTATTACCAAGAGTTAATGCTTTTTAGGTAAAGGTAGGTACTTAAGTCCACAGCTGGACATCGGTCCCTGGAAGTGATTTCCATATTCACAATCTTTGGCTGAACCAACGATAGAAGCCCTTAAAATTTAATTAGCCTTTCCTTTCGTCTCCGAATTATAAAAACGCCTAATAAAACTTAATAGCAATGAAATCCCAATGACAGTATAAAAGCTTTCCAAATGCTCTAGTGTGGCTAGTCCGGTATTGTAGCAGAATCATTAATACTCGCGATAAATTGCTCGCGATCAGTGTAATAGCTTAGTAAACAGTAGGTTTTTAACCAGACATCCATCCATACTAATATTATAAATGCGAAAGTCAGTTTGTTTGTTGGTTTGTTGGTTTGTTGGTTTGTTGGTTTGTTGGTTTGTTGGTTTGTCCTTCAATCACGCTTCAACGGCGCAACGGATCGACGTGATTTTTTGCATGGGTATATTTGAGGACCTGGAGAGTGACATAGGCTACTTTTTATCCCGGAAAAACAAACAGTTCCTGTGGAATAGGATGCTCTTTTTCTCGCATTTTTCTTCAATTAGGCGGCAACGGCACACCGGATAGAAGTGATTTTTTACATGGGTATAATTGAAGAACTGGAGAGTGACATAGGCTACTTTTTATCCCGGAAAAACAAACAGTTCCTGTGGAATAGGATGCTCTTTTTCTCGCATTTTTCTTCAATTAGGCGGCAACGGCACACCGGATAGAAGTGATTTTTTACATGGGTATAATTGAAGAACTGGAGTGACATAGGCTACTTTTTATCCCGGAAAAACTAACAGCTCCTGTGGGATAGTGTGCTCTTATTCTCGCATTTGTTCATCAATTAGGCGGCAACGGCACACCGGATCGACGTGATTTTTTACATGGGTATAATTGAGGAACTCGAGAGTGAAACTGGCTACTTTTTATCCCGGAAAAACTAACAGCTCCTGTGGGATAGTATGCTCTTTTTCTCGCATTTTTTCTTCAATTAGGCGGCGACGGCACACCGGATCGACGTGATTTTTTACATGGGTATAATTGAGGAACTGGAGACTGACATCCATACTAATATTATAAATGCGAAAGTCAGTTTGTTTGTTGGTTTGTTGGTTTGTTGGTTTGTTGGTTTGTCCTTCAATCACGCTTCAACGGCGCAACGGATCGACGTGATGTTTTGCATGGGTATATTTGAGGACCTGGAGAGTGACATAGGCTACTTTTTATCCCGGAAAAACAAACTGTTCCTGTGGAATAGGATGCTCTTTTTCTCGCATTTTTCTTCAATTAGGCGGCAACGGCACACCGGATAGAAGTGATTTTTTACATGGGTATAATTGAAGAACTGGAGAGTGACATAGGCTACTTTTTATCCCGGAAAAACAAACAGTTCCTGTGGAATAGGATGCTCTTTTTCTCGCATTTTTCTTCAATTAGGCGGCAACGGCACACCGGATAGAAGTGATTTTTTACATGGGTATAATTGAGGAACTGGAGTGACATAGGCTACTTTTTATCCCGGAAAAACTAACAGCTCCTGTGGGATAGTGTGCTCTTATTCTCGCATTTGTTCATCAATTAGGCGGCAACGGCACACCGGATCGACGTGATTTTTTACATGGGTATAATTGAGGAACTCGAGAGTGAAACTGGCTACTTTTTATCTCGGAAAAACTAACAGCTCCTGTGGGATAGTATGCTCTTTTTCTCGCATTTTTTCTTCAATTAGGCGGCGACGGCACACCGGATCGACGTGATTTTTTACATGGGTATAATTGAGGAACTGGAGACTGACATCCATACTATACTAATATTATAAATGCGAAAGTCAGTTTGTTTGTTGGTTTGTTGGTTTGTTGGTTTGTTGGTTTGTTGGTTTGTTGGTTTGTCCTTCAATCACGCTTCAACGGCGCAACGGATCGACGTGATTTTTTGCATGGGTATATTTGAGGACCTGGAGAGTGACATAGGCTACTTTTTATCCCGAAAAAACAAACAGTTCCTGTGGAATAGGATGCTCTTTTTCTCGCATTTTTCTTCAATTAGGCGGCAACGGCACACCGGATAGAAGTGATTTTTTACATGGGTATAATTGAAGAACTGGAGAGTGACATAGGCTACTTTTTATCCCGGAAAAACGAACAGTTCCTGTGGAATAGGATGCTCTTTTTCTCGCATTTTTCTTCAATTAGGCGGCAACGGCACACCGGATAGAAGTGATTTTTTACATGGGTATAATTGAGGAACTGGAGAGTGACATAGGCTACTTTTTACCCCGGAAAAACTAACAGCTCCTGTGGGATAGTATGCTCTTATTCTCGCATTTGTTCATCAATTAGGCGGCAACGGCACACCGGATCGACGTGATTTTTTACATGGGTATAATTGAGGAACTCGAGAGTGAAACTGGCTACTTTTTATCCCGGAAAAACTAACAGCTCCTGTGGGATAGTATGCTCTTTTTCTCGCATTTTTTCTTCAATTAGGCGGCGACGGCACACCGGATCGACGTGATTTTTTACATGGGTATAATTGAAGAACTGGAGACTGACATCCATCATACTTCATACTAATATTATAAATGCGAAAGTCAGTTTGTTTGTTGGTTTGTTGGTTTGTTGGTTTGTTGGTTTGTTGGTTTGTTGGTTTGTTGGTTTGTCCTTCAATCACGCTGCAACGGAGCAACGGATCGACGTGATTTTTGGCATGGGTATAATTGAGGAACTGGAGAGTGACATAGGCTGCTTTTTATCCCGGAAAAATAACAGCTCCTGTGCGATAGTATTCTCTTTTTCTCGCATTTGTTCTTCAATTAGGCGGCAACGGCACACCGGATCGACATGATTTTTTACATGGGTATAATTGAGGAACTGGAGACTGACATCCATACTTCCATATCCATACTAATATTATAAATGCGAAAGTCAGTTTGTTTGTTGGTTTGTCCTTCAATCACGCTTCAACGGCGCAACGGATCGACGTGATTTTTTGCATGGGTATATTTGAGGACCTGGAGAGTGACATAGGCTACTTTTTATCCCGGAAAAACGAACAGTTCCTATGGAATAGGATGTTTTTTTTTTCGCATTTTTCTTCAATTAGGCGGCAACGGCACACCGGATCGACGTGATTATTGACATGGATATAATTGAGAAACTGGAGAGTGGCATAGGCTACTTTTAATCTCGGAAAAATAAACACTTCCTGTGGGATAGGATACTCTTTTTCTGGCATTTTTCTTCAATTAGGCGGCAACGGCACACCGGATCGACGTGATTATTTATCCATACTAATATTATAAATGCGAAAGTCAGTTTGTTTGTTGGTTTGTTGGTTTGTTGGTTTGTTGGTTTGTTGGTTTGTCCTTCAATCACGCTTCAACGGCGCAACGGATCGACGTGATTTTTTGCATGGGTATATTTGAGGAACTGGAGAGTGACATAGGCTACTTTTTATCCCGGAAAAACAAACAGTTCCTGTGGAATAGGATGCTCTTTTTCTCGCATTTTTCTTCAATTAGGCGGCAACGGCACACCGGATAGAAGTGATTTTTTACATGGGTATAATTGAAGAACTGGAGAGTGACATAGGCTACTTTTTATCCCGGAAAAACAAACAGTTCCTGTGGAATAGGATGCTCTTTTTCTCGCATTTTTCTTCAATTAGGCGGCAACGGCACACCGGATAGAAGTGATTTTTTACATGGGTATAATTGAAGAACTGGAGTGACATAGGCTACTTTTTATCCCGGAAAAACTAACAGCTCCTGTGGGATAGTGTGCTCTTATTCTCGCATTTGTTCATCAATTAGGCGGCAACGGCACACCGGATCGACGTGATTTTTTACATGGGTATAATTGAGGAACTCGAGAGTGAAACTGGCTACTTTTTATCCCGGAAAAACTAACAGCTCCTGTGGGATAGTATGCTCTTTTTCTCGCATTTTTTCTTCAATTAGGCGGCGACGGCACACCGGATCGACGTGATTTTTTACATGGGTATAATTGAGGAACTGGAGACTGACATGCATACTAATATTATAAATGCGAAAGTCAGTTTGTTTGTTGGTTTGTTGGTTTGTTGGTTTGTTGGTTTGTTGGTTTGTCCTTCAATCACGCTTCAACGGCGCAACGGATCGACGTGATTTTTTGCATGGGTATATTTGAGGACCTGGAGAGTGACATAGGCTACTTTTTATCCCGGAAAAACAAACTGTTCCTGTGGAATAGGATGCTCTTTTTCTCGCATTTTTCTTCAATTAGGCGGCAACGGCACACCGGATAGAAGTGATTTTTTACATGGGTATAATTGAAGAACTGGAGAGTGACATAGGCTACTTTTTATCCCGGAAAAACAAACAGTTCCTGTGGAATAGGATGCTCTTTTTCTCGCATTTTTCTTCAATTAGGCGGCAACGGCACACCGGATAGAAGTGATTTTTTACATGGGTATAATTGAGGAACTGGAGTGACATAGGCTACTTTTTATCCCGGAAAAACTAACAGCTCCTGTGCGATAGTATGCTCTTTTTCTCGCATTTTTCTTCAATTAGGCGGCAACGGCACACCGGATAGAAGTGATTTTTTACATGGGTATAATTGAGGAACTGGAGTGACATAGGCTACTTTTTATCCCGGAAAAACTAACAGCTCCTGTGGGATAGTATGCTCTTATTCTCGCATTTGTTCATCAATTAGGCGGCAACGGCACACCGGATCGACGTGATTTTTTACATGGGTATAATTGAGGAACTCGAGAGTGAAACTGGCTACTTTTTATCCCGGAAAAACTAACAGCTCCTGTGGGATAGTATGCTCTTTTTCTCGCATTTTTTCTTCAATTAGGCGGCGACGGCACACCGGATCGACGTGATTTTTTACATGGGTATAATTGAGGAACTGGAGACTGACATGCATACTAATATTATAAATGCGAAAGTCAGTTTGTTTGTTGGTTTGTTGGTTTGTTGGTTTGTTGGTTTGTTGGTTTGTCCTTCAATCACGCTTCAACGGCGCAACGGATCGACGTGATTTTTTGCATGGGTATATTTGAGGACCTGGAGAGTGACATAGGCTACTTTTTATCCCGGAAAAACAAACTGTTCCTGTGGAATAGGATGCTCTTTTTCTCGAATTTTTCTTCAATTAGGCGGCAACGGCACACCGGATAGAAGTGATTTTTTACATGGGTATAATTGAAGAACTGGAGAGTGACATAGGCTACTTTTTATCCCGGAAAAACAAACAGTTCCTGTGGAATAGGATGCTCTTTTTCTCGCATTTTTCTTCAATTAGGCGGCAACGGCACACCGGATAGAAGTGATTTTTTACATGGGTATAATTGAGGAACTGGAGTGACATAGGCTACTTTTTATCCCGGAAAAACTAACAGCTCCTGTGGGATAGTATGCTCTTATTCTCGCATTTGTTCATCAATTAGGCGGCAACGGCACACCGGATCGACGTGATTTTTTACATGGGTATAATTGAGGAACTCGAGAGTGAAACTGGCTACTTTTTATCTCGGAAAAACTAACAGCTCCTGTGGGATAGTATGCTCTTTTTCTCGCATTTTTTCTTCAATTAGGCGGCGACGGCACACCGGATCGACGTGATTTTTTACATGGGTATAATTGAGGAACTGGAGACTGACATCCATACTATACTAATATTATAAATGCGAAAGTCAGTTTGTTTGTTGGTTTGTTGGTTTGTTGGTTTGTTGGTTTGTCCTTCAATCACGCTTCAACGGCGCAACGGATCGACGTGATTTTTTGCATGGGTATATTTGAGGACCTGGAGAGTGACATAGGCTACTTTTTATCCCGAAAAAACAAACAGTTCCTGTGGAATAGGATGCTCTTTTTCTCGCATTTTTCTTCAATTAGGCGGCAACGGCACACCGGATAGAAGTGATTTTTTACATGGGTATAATTGAAGAACTGGAGAGTGACATAGGCTACTTTTTATCCCGGAAAAACGAACAGTTCCTGTGGAATAGGATGCTCTTTTTCTCGCATTTTTCTTCAATTAGGCGGCAACGGCACACCGGATAGAAGTGATTATTTACATGGGTATAATTGAGGAACTGAAGAGTGACATAGGCTACTTTTTACCCCGGAAAAACTAACAGCTCCTGTGGGATAGTATGCTCTTATTCTCGCATTTGTTCATCAATTAGGCGGCAACGGCACACCGGATCGACGTGATTTTTTACATGGGTATAATTGAGGAACTCGAGAGTGAAACTGGCTACTTTTTATCCCGGAAAAACTAACAGCTCCTGTGGGATAGTATGCTCTTTTTCTCGCATTTTTTCTTCAATTAGGCGGCGACGGCACACCGGATCGACGTGATTTTTTACATGGGTATAATTGAGGAACTGGAGACTGACATCCATCATACTTCATACTAATATTATAAATGCGAAAGTCAGTTTGTTTGTTGGTTTGTTGGTTTGTTGGTTTGTTGGTTTGTCCTTCAATCACGCTGCAACGGAGCAACGGATCGACGTGATTTTTGGCATGGGTATAATTGAGGAACTGGAGAGTGACATAGGCTGCTTTTTATCCCGGAAAAATAACAGCTCCTGTGCGATAGTATTCTCTTTTTCTCGCATTTGTTCTTCAATTAGGCGGCAACGGCACACCGGATCGACATGATTTTTTACATGGGTATAATTGAGGAACTGGAGACTGACATCCATACTTCCATATCCATACTAATATTATAAATGCGAAAGTCAGTTTGTTTGTTGGTTTGTTGGTTTGTCCTTCAATCACGCTTCAACGGCGCAACGGATCGACGTGATTTTTTGCATGGGTATATTTGAGGACCTGGAGAGTGACATAGGCTACTTTTTATCCCGGAAAAACGAACAGTTCCTATGGAATAGGATGTTTTTTTTTTCGCATTTTTCTTCAATTAGGCGGCAACGGCACACCGGATCGACGTGATTATTGACATGGATATAATTGAGAAACTGGAGAGTGGCATAGGCTACTTTTAATCTCGGAAAAATAAACACTTCCTGTGGGATAGGATACTCTTTTTCTGGCATTTTTCTTCAATTAGGCGGCAACGGCACACCGGATCGACGTGATTATTTATATGGGTATAATTAAGGAACTGGAGAGTGACATCGGCTACTTTTTATCCCGGAAAAACTAACAGCTCCTGTGGGATAGAATGCTCTTTTTCTCGCATTTCTTCTTCAATTAGGCGGCAACGGCGCAACGAATCGACGTCATTTTTTACATGGGTATATATGAAGACGCATAGGTTACATGCTGCTGCAACTATGCGACATCGTTTGTATAATCAGGAATCTGTATAACGTGTAACCTATAGCATTGTGTTTTCTTTCGTAGATATCGTGAATATTTTTTTTCATTTTTCGTGCATGAAAAACCTTGCTCTTGCCTTTCGATGAAATACGTCGATACTAAACGTCTCAGTATTCTTCTCCATGGCATCCTCTTGCATGCTTAATTTAAATACAGTTTTCTAACAAAAACTCATTTATTGTTCCCTTGAGCCACGCGAGCGAAGCCGCGGGTAATAGCTAGTAATATTATAAATGCGAAAGTTTGGATGGATGTATGGATGTTTGTTACTCAATCACGCCCCAACGCGGCTGAACGGATCTGGCTGAAATTGGCACAGAGATAGATTATAGTCTGGAATAGCACATAGGCTATATAGCAATAGGCACAAATTAAAGAGTTTCCGCGGGAACCAAATAATCATCAAACCACGCAGACGAAGTCGCGGGCATTCGCTAGTACTATAATAAATACGAAATTGTGTCCTCTCGGTCTGTCTGTCTGCTACGCTTTCACGGCTTATCTGTGCAATCGATTTTGATTAAATTTGATACAGAGTTAGTTTGCATTCCGGGGAAGGACTTAGGCCACTTTTTATCCCGGAAAATTCAAGAGTTCCCGCGGGAATCATAAGCCTTATGCCACGCGGACGAAGTCGCGGGCATCATTTAGCAGCCGTGACCATTAAAAATTGTAAAATAAAAAAATAAAAAAAATAAAAAAACCGACTTCAAGCACCTCTTTTTTGAATTTTTTTCAAAACTAGTACTTATCTAGTTTCATTTTCGTCTGACCTCATGATATAAAGAGACCGTCTTCAATCCTAATCCTTCTAGGGTCCAAGGGATTATTAGGGACACAATTGTTTTTGGAGATTAGGGCTTTCAAACACCTACATATTATTATGTATGGGGTAAACCAGCCAGGTTTATAGTATGCAGTGGCGTGCATGTAACATGACCGCTGGACAAACTTTTTAATTACGCAATTCCACATGTTTCAAACGATAACCAGTTTGTAAAGTTTTCGTTATTATGAGAAATTCCTCAAATTTTATAGCTGTATTCATTCAAATCGTAAATTTTATCATTAAATCAACTCTTAATAAACAAATAGCTAGAAGCATAACTTGTCATGTTCACACGCTTGACCGCTTGAAATGATTGCGCGACAAGTTACAGTCTGTTCATCCGTAAATCAGTGCTGAACCAGTGAACGATAACACCAATCTAGGACTAGAGTTTTGATCGCTCAATCAAGTAACTAGTCTAAAAATCTGGATAGATACAACTGTACTATTTTACCTATTCTGTGATAGAATTCAAGATAACCATTGAAATGTTGAAGGAGGATGAGCATGATAATAATAGGTAATCTGTAATAATGCGTTGTATAAAACATAATTTATTTTCATATGAATCAAGTTGGAAATTCAAAATAATAAATCCTTACAGCAAATAGTAGGGTAGTTTAAATTACAGTGACACAATAAAATATTCATAATGAAAATGAATATTTTAATATTAATTAAACATAAGCCTACTATGTTTATAAAAGCTTTGTAATAAATCAACGCAAGATCCCATCGTGATAATGTAAAATAATGCAATTAATATTACAGGGCAAAGTCAACAAGATTATAACGTTATTAATTAATTAACAAAAGGTGCTAGAGTGTTAAAAGCTCAGACGGTTTAATGATTGCGAAGCTTTAACAGAAATATTATTTAAAAGCCTTGTTAACGATTTCATATCATAATACAATTATCATATAATATTTAAGGAATAAATTCAGTTTGTCACCATTAGGTAGGTACACGCGAGCATGATTTGGACAGCAATGATATAAGGCTAGTTAGGTATAAATTCTATTTTAAAGTATTGAAAAAAAATTAAATTTCTACAAAAAAGGCTATTTAATATATTTTTCACCACATTAGCTCAAAAAGGGCAACTTTGAGCAAAAGTAATTTTTTCTCACTGAGTGAGAAGGGTTCATTGGTTCTAAGCAGCAAAGGCGCCCTTTTTGAGCTAGTGTGGTGATAAAGTTATTAGTTTTTATTTTAAACTAGATGATGCTCGCGACTTCGTGCGCGTGGATTAAGATTTTTTTGATTCCCACGGGACCTCTGGAATTTTCCGGGATAAAAAGTAGCCTATGTCCTTTCCTGGGATCCAACCTACCCCTGTACTAAATTTCATCAAAATTGGTTGAACAGATGGGCCGTGAAAGCGTAGCAGACAGACAGACAGACAGAAACACTTTCGCATTTATAATATTAGTAAGTATGGATAGTATATAGTCTGGATGATGGAGATTGCGTAAGTAAAATTTAATGTAGTTATTTTTCAATCAAGGTAGGTACAATATTTTTCTTACAACTTGTATTTTCTCGCTAGTGAGGTGAAAAGTTGTATATAGCAAAGTCTTTTGTTTCTCGTGCCGAATCTACGAGTGAGACAATTATTTCTAGATCCAGGCGATGCAAGACTGCGTCTGTGGAAGTTCCTAAAAGAGACCTACGTGCCTATGTCACATACAATTTAACCTGAAACCTTTAGTATACTGTACAAGACGTCGTCTAATGAAGAAATGGCTCAATTAACGTGGAATTGATCGTGAATGGTGATTTATCACTCCTGTAAAAGCGAATTGTTAGGTCACGGTAATCCTAGATTTATTTGTGTGCGTGTGTAAAAGCTAAAGTTTATTGGAGTAGGAATTGATTAAAAGTCAGTAACCTGGTGGATTCTGTCCACAAATAGTTAGCTTTTTTCCGTCTTGAGATTTGTTTGGTCAATAAACGGATCTTTTCATTCAGCTCTATTTATTTTGCCAGATGAATTTGGAAGTTTTTTTCATCTATAGTAAGCTTTTTCATGCTTTTGTCCTTTTTGGGGGAAGAAATTATTACATATTTTACCTACGAATATAGGACATAATATCTAAACGGTATTTTCGCTAATTAGCGAAGCTTTGAATATCTAAGTACTCCGTGTACTAGGACACATTCGCGTAGGATGAGAAAATTTTACGATTCTCGATAAGTATTCAGATATTATTGTATTTGAATATTAGAAAGGATATTAGTCCGGTCAACTTAGGGTTTCACCTCGGAATTAATGAATTATTCTTGTATAAACCTTTATTTGGGCATTCTAATGCGCACTTGCACAAGGAATCTTGAATTGATTTTGTTAAAAATTGTAATGCTGTCCCTTTTTGGGCAACTACAATATGCATTTGCCAAAAAGGGATAGCATTACAAAATTTACAAACTGTTTAAATGTCCTTGTGCAAGCGGCCCTAAATGTTTTCTCAAATGTCTCATCTAAAGGTCACGTGTGAGCGTCCATTATAAGATATCACAAGTTCAACCGTTAAAGGTGGCGAAAATAACGTATAAGTTTATTATTTTTTACATGAGATTTAAGTTCTGCAGCAGGACTGCAGAACAACAAAAACTTTTATAGATTTACTTGAGTGGAACCCAGTTCCCAGAAAACGACTGTTATTGAATGTTCATAGTAAATTCTCATTAAAATGGGATAGAATTTTAATTCGGATTTTATTATTCTGATATTGGTCGTTTGATGTATAAAGTGATATTGTATAGTAACAGTGTAAGCACAATGATACCTTGTACTTTTGCGTGACAGTGACATCTATCGGGAAACATAGAAAACATTTCTCGTGAGGATAAAAATAAAGCTCTAAACCAAGAAAAGAAGAAAAAGAATGAAAGATTGTAAAATATATTAAGATAAAAATCATGAGTATATTATAATAATAAAATTATAAATAAAATCAAATAATAATAAAATTATATCTTGCTAAGTAGTATTTCAAATCACATTATAGTGTGGCACACGCAGACCTTTGGCATTAAAATGTTGATTCAACTCAACAAAAAAAACCGGCTGAATTTGTTGTGGGCTCTTCTCAGACCAGGGCGCGTTTGGAACCCAATATAATATGTTATAAATAACCGGACGTCAATAAGTGTAGTACACCTACCTAAATTGAATAAACGTTCTTTGACTTTGACTTTGACTCTCAACGTTAAAAACAACAATAAAAGCATTCAAATAAAGCACCGAGTACCTACCTAAATAAATGAAGCAACTAAAACTAAAACAAACTCTATGTACGGGACGTTGATTTTCCTTGCTAATTAGATAACGAAAAACAAACAAAATATAAAGTTTAGGTGGCCGTTAGTTTCCAATTTTACTAGATACATAGATAAACACACATTTACTACTATATACATCTATATATCTATATATATATAAATGAAACCCGTTTTCCTTGGTCACGGCATCACGCGTGAATGGCTGGACCGATTTCACTAATTCTTTTTTTGTTGTATTTGTTATTATTAGGAGAAGGTTCTTACGGAAAAAAATATTAAGAAAATCTCTCAGAAATATTGAAAAATATACATTTAATTTTGCATACTAAGGCGGTACGAAGTTCGCCGGGTCAGCTAGTCTTCTTTTTATATATAAAAATGAAACCCGTTTTCCTTGGTCACGGCATCACGCGTGAATGGCTGGACCGATTTCACTAATTCTTTTTTTGTTGTATTTGTTATTTTTAGGAGAAGGTTCTTACGGAAAAAAATATTAAGAAAATCTCTCAGAAATAATGAAAAATACACATTTAATTTTGCATACTAAGGCGGTACGAAGTTCGCCGGGTCAGCTAGTAGATACTATATATAAATATACTAGATACAGCAATAAGCTGAGCTTGGACCATTTTTCGCTGTTGTTTAAATTCTATATCTTGTCTAGATCGTTGAGGTGCAGGGGTGATCTACCTCATGAGGTAAGTATGCTGTTTATGTGTGGCACAATTTGGAAATAATTCTTTGGAATTAATGTTAATTCTTTTTCTTTCTAGTTTCTATATAATATCTACCATTAAATATATTATATTTTTGTTTCCACAGAATAAAAACTAAGTACAATAGTACGGTCAGCACTTGACTGCCTGATGATATTAAGTAATGATGCGTTGTCCTGCAGAGATGCAATCTTTTTTTTATTCCACACTAAGTAGACGGACGATCTCAAGCGGGCAGCTGGGAGCCGCTGGAAACAAGCGGCACAAGACTATGTTCTGTGGAGATCCTTTGTTCAGCAGTGGACATGTATAGGTTGAGACGACGACGACGATGACAGGTTAAACCTTGACTGCGATTTCACCTGTTGGTAAGTGAGGATGCTATCTACAGGCGGCACAACTTTGCCAGTAGGGTGGTAGTTACCACAGCCGAAATCTAGACCAAACTAGAGAAAATTCAAAAAAGAAAGTTTAAATTCTTGTTGATTTAGCACTCATGCTTGATGGGGAGGAAATTTGGAAAATGTTTATTATGTACTAGTTTAGCACTCATGCTTGATGGTGAGGAAATCTGGAAAATGTTTATTATAAATACTAGTTTAGCACTCATGCTTGATGGTGAGGAAATTTGGAAAATGTTTATTATGTACTAGTTTAGCACTCATGCTTGATGGTGAGGAAATCTGGAAAATGTTTATTATGTACTAGTTTAGCACTCATGCTTGATGGTGAGGAAATTTGGAAAATGTTTATTATGTACTAGTTTAGCACTCATGCTTCATGGTGAGGAAATTTGGAAAATGTTTATTATGTACTAGATGATTCCCGCGAGTTCGTCCGCGTGGACTAAGTTTACAATTCCCGTGGGAACTCCTTAATTTTCCGGGATAAAAAAATAGAAAATGTCCTTCCCTGGGATACAACCTATCCAAATACCACATTTCATCAAAATCGGTTGAACAGGTGGGCCTTGAAAGCGTAGCAAACAGACGGACAGACAGACACACTTTCGCATTTATGATATTAGTATGGAAGAATGGACTATGCTTTAATAGTAATGCATGGCAGGGAAAATGGTTATTTTTAATTTTGATAATATAATATCTCGTAAGAGAAATCTTGATGTTTTATTTCTTTTATCAAAGAGAGCAAACAAAAAAAAATGGGCAAAATTAAGACCATAATAGTTTGAGCACAAGCCAAGCAAAATCAAGCGAAATGATTGGCCGAATGGTAGAATGAACGAAAAAGGGGCCAAATTGCATCTAAACGAAGAAACGGCTCAATCAACTTGGAACGACTCGTGAATGGTGATTTATAGCAAGTGTAAAAGCGAAGTTAAAGTAATCTTTAGATATATCTAAGTGTCTAAGTGGGTTTCAATTTATCGATGTGAACTCAAAGTTCAATTGCCAGAACTCAATTAAGGATTTAATCAGCTAATAAGATATTGGGGCTGATTCTGTATTGCACAATCTCTAAACTAAACTAAAATTAGAGCATTACAACTATTGCTAACCCTTTCATATTACTTCCTACGGAAAGGGACGACCTCCGTGGCGCAGTGTGTAGCGCTGTTGCCTTAACGTGCGGAGGTCCTGGGTTCGATCCCCAGCAGGGTCAATTTGGAATTTATAATTTCTGAATTTTCCCTTGTCTGGCTTGGTGGGAGGCTTCGGCCGTGGCTAGTTACCACCCTACCGGCAAAGACGTGCCGCCAAGCGATTTAGCGTTCCGGTACGATGCCGTGTAGAAACCGAAGGGGTATGGGTTTAATATAACTGCCATGCCCCTTACAGGTTAGCCCGCTACCATCTTAGACTGCATCATCACTTACCATCAGGTAAGATCGTAGTCAAGGGCTAGCTTGTAGTGGATAAAAAAAAAGGGACAGAACTAGATTTAAACCTGCCATTTTAGTTTAGAGATTGTGTTATGCAGAATTAATTTGGTAGGACAGTACAGCCCCACGCTGTACTGTCCTACCAAATTAATTTGTTTCAGTGGCTATATTTACTATCGTAGCAACAGCGTCGTATTTATAATTTGCTAATAAATTTCTATTTATAGGGTGGAGTGCTTTCAATTAAAATGTCGAGAAATGCCGTTTGATGTGATGCTTTTGGTCAAACAATAAAATTAAATTGGTATGTTTTCCGAGACCTAAGTGTAATTAATTGCCATAAATTAATCAGGGTCTCTTGCTGGCTGATACTCTGTTCTTATAAGTAGAATTTTGTGTAAAGTTATTATTTCATGTTATTTGTTATAATAAGGCTCGAAGGAAATCACGGAACAATGAATGTGCGTAATTCTTATTTCTCTTTCATTTTTTCATCATATTATCATACTAATATTCATACTTAATATTATAAATGCGAAAGTGTGTTTGTTTGTTGGTTTGTTGGTTTATTGGTTTGTTGGTTTGTCCTTCAATCACGCCGCAACGGAGCAACAGATCGACGTGATTTTTGGCATGGGTATAGTTGAGGACCTGGAGAGTGACAAAAGCTTTTTATCCCGGAAAATTAAGGAGTTCCCGGGGGAATTAAAAAAGTTAAACCACGCGGACGAAATCGCGGGCATCAGCTAGTTAATGATACTTTAGCCGCCTTTAGGCTAAAGTATTAATAATAAACTGGAAGTTGATTAATAAAATATAAGTTTTAATAGTGGTTTTTACGTTCGGCCCCCTGTGCTAGGTGGTCGTGGGTTCGATTCTCCGCCTCGCACTTGTAACCTTTCTGAGCCATGTGCGTATAAAGCAATTTTTTTAAATAGGTAGGTACTGTTCGGTGTCTGCTAATCCGCATTTGGCCAGCGTGTTAGACTATGGACTATGGTCAAACCCTTCTTATTCTGTGAGGAGACTCACGCTCAGTAGTTGGCGGTAATGGGTTAAAATGGTGATAATGATGGTCTATAACTCTATACTATAACTGCTGAAGAAGATCGGAGATTACCGCACTATTTATCAAATGTCGTGATAGTGTCGTGATCGGTATTGCATTATTATTGTATCGAGAGTTGGTAGACATGGATAATTGGACCAATGGCGAACGAACGCGGATATTTTTTAACCGACTTCCAAAAAGGTTCTCAATTCGGTGCGTATGTTTTTTTTTACAACATAGTGTCATTAGTGGCGGGGCAAAAATTAAAATGGACGAGCCAGGGGGTTGAGTGGGGAATCAGTGTTAGTTTGGACGTGATGTTAGAAAGTAAAGTGCAGTGTGCAAGATGATAGCTGAAATGCTCGTGAGTCCTTTTGTTGTAACGTTCGAATTTATTATTCATTTAATATTAGGTAATATTTAATATCCGATGGATTTAAAAAGTAATCTTTAACACATGTGTTAGTATGATATTTCAGGATTCCTATAGATTACATTGTGGGTAGCGTAGTTGTTCGCTACTACCCCAAAATATGCCCGTTCTATGCCCACGTGTAGTTTTATGGACTTTAATTAAAGATCCATAGTTATCCAATCGGTCTTAGATTGTATTTAGTCATAGAATATACATGCCTTTACGAGAATTCGTGACATAAGTACCTACTTAATAAAAACAATCTTATTTAAATTATTTGTATTTTATCCCGATATTATAAAAGCAAAAAGTACCTACGTAATAATAAAAAACCGAACGCAGGTTACGAATATAAAAAGAACGCACACAGTCAGAACTGTAATCCCTACTTTCATTTCAGGTGAAAGAAACTCTGACAACCTCTTTAACTTTTATTCCAACATGATTCCAACTAACCACTTCTTGAAAGTTTTCCACAAAGTCTTGCTAAGACGCTGGCCGCATACTGGTAGCAATTCACACGTACATGTAGGGGAATACAAGGATTCAACTTGGTTATAGGTGAAATCCTACTGTAGTAGCTCTAGGTAATTAATAAACTTTTGCGATTCGTGAATCAAGGTTTAATGTTACCTTCGTTTTGTAGCAATTATGAATTCGTTGCCTTGAATCATATTAGGAAATAAAATATTGATAAAGCTGGACCAGAATTTTTTTTTTATCCACTACAAGCTAGCTCTTGACTGCGATCTCACCTGTTGGTAAGTGATGATGCAGTCTAAGATGGTAGCGGGCTAACCTGTTAGGGGCATGGCAGTTATATTATTATTATTATTATTTGTTATTATTTCATCAAAATCCGATGGGCCGTGAATGCGTAGCAGACAGACCGACACACTTTCCTATTTATGATATTTGTATTGATTTGTTATAATTAAATATTTACGCTTACGCTTATTTAAACAAAGTTTAAGAACTTAATTATTAAATTCTGCTATAACATAGAACAAGTTGTAGTCCACTCGGTCTTGTTGAACAGTAATGTTCACGAAGTACCGGAGGCGTAAATGTGCTCTATCAGATTTGCAACAGGAAACGTCTGAGACACATACCTACTCGAGATTATCTCATGTTTGTGTTATGAATGTGTTGGTATATAACGCCAAGTTGGAGAAATTCAACAGTGTTAAACTTTAACCGTATCATAATGTTAGAAGTTACACTGTTTTATAATTCCTGGGTCATTGAAATTATTCTAGCCCAATGATAGCCAGTGGTTAAGGCCAGCCTTCCGATGGAACGGGCAATGATACTCGACATAATATAGACTCAAGACAAAGATTAATGTATTTAACTCTTTTAATAATATTGTTTTATCTCCTAAAATTAAACTCGAGTGGTCTTATTGTTCGTATATTCAACACAGAGTGATAAAAAAAAAATTGGCAGTCATAGGGACTGCCGATAGAAGTGAAAATGAATATTTAAATTTAAAAAAATCTAATAACAAAAAATAAAAAAATGAAATAAAAATATTTCAAATATAAACCTTAAAACTAATGCATTAAAGTTAAATTACGAATGTACCTACTATAACAACGCGAGGTGTCGGTCACGGTTACACAGCACTTATTAATATAAACCTGAAAACTAAGGCATTAAAGTTTAATTACGAATGTTCCTACTATATTTATACTTAAGACCTTTTGTCTTAAGAAGAACGGTGTCGGTCTTGTGTGTTCCACATTTTTACCCCCTACCAAAAAGTGCTCAACGCGCCTACAGAAGTTTTCACATCAAAAACCTTTAACGAACATCTTACTCGACAGCAGCGGAGCTGTACTTTTTCCTATTTAGGACGCGTCTAATACAGATGATTTAGATAGGAACATAACTGAAGAATAGAACATCGCTTTTATTTTACTTTTTCGAAACTTATTATGAGACGCTAAGAAGCTTCGCTTAAATAATGCAACAGTTCGTCAAGATGTTACTTTTTACTTGATAAATAATCTACGTTTATATTAAAAATGCTAAGAAGCTTATGCGCAGTATTTTTAACGAACGAGCTGCAGGAATTCATCACAGTTGAGCGCTGTAAGTTATTAAATTTATTAAATTCACCAGATCTCACGCGGCGCCGGCCACTCAATCTTGTTGAGTTGTATTGTCCATGCCAAACGCGCTGCCAAGTGAAATATGCTTTATAAAATTACATAGAAAGGAACGAGAAAATTTCCTAATAACTCCAAGCGGGCAAAAAAATTACCTCCGTTTTAAGAAGCAATTTTAAAAAATTGCTCAAGCAGTATAAGTATATCAGTCTTTAATATTACTGTGCTGACTATTGACGTCTCGTTAATGGACGCCAATAACTATCGTACTTCGTACTTCGTATCGAACCACGTATCGAACTATATAATATTATAAATGCAAAAGTTTGGATGTATGGATGTATGGATGTACCGATGTATGGATGGATGTTTGTTACTCAATGACGCCCAACGGCTGAACGGATCTGGATGAAATTTGGCACAGAGATAGATGTCTGTAATAACACATAGGCTACTTTTTATTCCGGAAAATTAAAGAGTACCCGCGGGAACCGAAAAACCTCAATCCACGCGGATGGATCCTCTCATAAAGGCCAAAAGTAATTCTGCATTAGTTTTAGTCTGCGTGCACACGTACACGTGTACACGCAACGTACGTACGTAAGTACGTACGTGTGTACGTGCGTGTAGTACACGTAATCCAGAATATCTACTTACTAAGATGTCGATTGCCCATTTTTTTTCTTAAATTTTTTCCATGCTTCAATTAGGATGATACGGGAGGGCGGTTTCCCCATACAATCAATCGTATTAGTCTGTTTTCACCGTGCATAATTACAATAGAGAAAGTATTTTTGTACCATAAAATCTATGTGCCATGTTCATTGTCCATGTTTTACTTTTTTCGATAAATTAATAAAAATTTAAGAATACGGAACCTTCAAAAATTGCAAAAATTGCCCAGTTTTCGCGTCAGCATCAGATATCCCGCAAATAAGACCAATATAATCAAAAAAAGAAAAACATACCGACACAGCCTGAGTCCTTCTTAAATCATTGTTGAAAAAAAAACGGTTCTGTTTTGGAGAAAAACAGTAATATACGAAAGTAAGAATTCGAGTGTTTTTCGGTCTAAGCTGCAGTTGTCCCTATCAGGTGTTATGGAATTCTATTCGAAGAGCAGCGCGATGGCAATATATTTTTTGAATATTTACTCTCAAGTTTCCCGTTCATGCCTTCCTTAGCATGAAAGTATTTCCTCTTAAAGTACTTTCATGGTAATAATGTAATATAGTACCTTCTTTTTCATATGCCTCTGTCCTATTCTTCGTGAAAATAACTTTATGCAACGTTATACCATCCATATTGTTCATTCAACAGAATATTAGATGAAACATCAAAATGCACTAGAGGCGCGCTAGCTTATTGAATCAACAATTATAATGTATATGTAAAGACTTTAATAAATGGCATGGCTATTTAATACAACGACGGACGCCGGCTATTATTTACTTAAAAACAAATGCATGTCCATGTTACTTTTGTTTCTAAAAATGTTTTAGCACTAAAGTGCAATCCTAATGCAGCTAATGGTTATGCCACTCTTGATTACAATTTCTAGCTAAAAAAGATATGGCATGGTTCTGCTTGAAAATCGATGGATTTTTCCAGTTTCTAATTATGTGTTGCTATAATACATCCTTACTAATCTATATATATAAAAGCGAGAGGTCACTCACTGACTGATCATCACGATATCTCAGGAACTATAAAACATATAGACTTGAAATTTGGAAGGTAGGTTCCTTCTATAGTGTAAACGTCATCTAAGAAACGGTTTTGGGAAAATTCACCCCTAAGGGGTTGAAATGGGGGTTGGAAGTTTGTATGAAAGTCCTTTGTTTTTGAAGTTAGACACATGAAAATTAGCATTTAAGTTGTAAGTTTAAAATAATAAAAATCTGTATAATTTTTTTTCCGAAAATCTACCCCAAAAAGGGTTAAATGGGGGTTGGAAGTTTGCACGATGTTTCTAAGTTTTTGAAGTTACAGACTAGAAAATCGGGATTTAGGTTATCAGTTTTAAATTATAATAACCCGTATATGTAGTTTTTCGAAAATCTACCCCAAAGAGGGTGAAATGGGGGTTGAAAATTTGTATGTTTTTGTAGAAAGAGACAAAAATTCAGCATTTCGGTTATAAGTTTTAAATAATAAAAACTTACATAAGCTATATAAAGCCTCTTTAGATAGACTTTTTGCAGCGGGAAAATTTCATAATGTCATAGGAAATCAGAAATTTTACGCGGACGAAGTCGCGGGCGACCGCTAGTATATATATAAAAGCAAAAGGTCACTGACTCACTGATCATCGACATCACGATATCTCAGGAACTATAAAACATACAGACTTGAAATTTGGAAGGTAGGTTCCTTCTATGGTGTAAACGTCAGCTAAGAAACGGTTTTGGGAAAATTCACCCCTAAGGGGTTGAAATTGCATTTAAGTTATAAGTTTAAAATAATAAAAATCTGTATAATTTTTTTTCCGAAAATCTACCCCAAAGAGGGTTAAATGGGGGATGGAAGTTTGCATGATGGTTCTAAGGTTTTGAAGTTACAGACTAGAAATCGCGATTTAGGTTATCAGTTTTAAATTATAATAATCTGTATAAGTACTTTTTCGAAAATCTAACCCAAAGAGGGTGAAATGGAGGTTGGAAGTTTGTATGAAAGTTCTATGTTTTTGAAGTTAGATACTTGAAAATCGGGATTAAGGTTATTAGTTTTAAATAATAATAACCTGTATAAGCCATTTTACGAAAACCCACCCCACAAAGGGTGAAATGGGGGTTGAAAATTTGTATAAAAGCCCTATGTTTTTGTAGAAAGAGACAGGAAAATTCAGCATTTCGTTTATAAGTTTTAAATAATAAAAACCTGCATAAGCTATATAAAGCCTCTTTAGATAGACTTTTTGCAGCGGGAAAATTTCATAATCTCATAGGAAATCAGAAATTGTACGCGGACGAAGTCGCGGGCGACCGCTAGTTTTATTATAAATGAGAAAGTATGTCTGTCTGTTTGTCAGTTTGCTACGCTTTCACGGCCCATTTGTTCAACCGATTTTGTTGAAATTTGGTACAGGGATATGTTGTATCCTGGGTAAGGACATAGGCTACTTTTTATCCTGGAAAATTAAAGAGTTCCCGCGGGAATTAAAATACCTCAATCCACGCGGACGAAGTCGCGGGTATCGTCTAGTCAATAATGTTATGCGGAAGGACGTGGGAACTCACCGCATTACTGTCCCAAGAAAACTCCTACCATTATTTGATTAATGGAAAAGGGTCACAACCTTCAGTAATGAGAAATACGATGCAGAGAGAGAGATATATCAATCATATTATATTTTTTAATCTGAACATCGTTGATCAAGTTACCTATACGTCCTTAAACATTTATGATAAAAATATTAAAAACCTTTTTATGAAGTTAATCTCTTTTGGCACCATGCAAAGTCAGATCTTTTTATTTAAATCTGCCTGAAGATTCTCTTTGTTTTACTATCTTCAAAATTTAATCGAAGTTTGTTAGTTTGCAATTTTGCATCTGTTTGCGGCATTTCGTGCTCTGGAATTATTCAAAATGTCGATATTGGGCTTTAAATTAAATCGAATACATTGACATGAAATGATCGGAAATAGCTAAATGCATGATATTATCGAGTACACGAAAGTACAGTAGTACCTATCAGGGTCCATACCACCAACGTTTAAGCAGCATTGTTTTTAAAAGTCAGTTTTATGTAACGTAGGTACATTGATGTCCCAAAAATAAGGATTATGTTTCTGCAACAAGAGCGTTAACAATATTGAAATAATACTGCTTTAAGCGTTGATAGTGACCCCCCAGGACCATCTTGATTTTCAAAAGATGAAAAGAAATTACAGTTTTACAATAATATTTATGGATTTCGTTTATTCAATATTGCAGTATTGTAGGTAGTCGCATGCTAGGCTAAATTGCCAGTATATATAGGAGTAGCGCTGTTGCCTTAACGTGCGGAGGTCCCGGGTTTGATCCCTGGCAGGGTCAATTTGGGAAAGACGTGCCGCCAACGATTTAGCGTTCCGTTACGATGCCGTGTAGAAACCGAAGGGGTATGGGCATAGAGTTAGTATATGGTATGGGTTTAATATAACTGCCATGCCCCTAACAGGTTAGCCCGCTACCATCTTAGACTGCATCATCACTTACCATCAGGTGAGATCGTAGTCAAGGTCTAGCTTGTAGCGGATAAAAAAAAAATTGTTGGGAGATGCCTTATGTTCGTTTGAGCCTGGTATACGAAATTCTGTATGACGGAAACGTGAGCATACTAAAATCTCTGAGGTATCATACATGATTTCTCAAGATGATTTCAGTGCTGAAGTTAGTCACTTAATGGAAAAATTACTTTGGTTGTTTCAGACCATGGAAATTCCTTTTGCCTAGTAGAGCCGATGTGTTACAATTTATATTTCCTGTCGTAACTAGCCGACCGTGTCTTCAATACTATGCTCCTCCTGTGTAAGTAATTAAAATACTGGCGACTTGCCCGTTCACAAGAAATAATATACCGGTGACTTTGAGCACCGATATGGCAACTCAACCCACCTTGAGGCATCTTCGTGGTATACAAAAACACCAGCGCGCAAGCATTCAAGCTTATTTACTGAGAAATGTTATATCACTATAGTTCAATATAATGGGGCTGGTTATTTAGTGCATAATCTCTAAACTAAACTAAAATAACATCATTAAAAATATTGCTAACCCTTTCATAATACTCCCTGCGGAAAGGGACAGAACTTAGATTTAAAGCTGTCTATTTAGTTTAGTTTAGAGATTGTGGAATACAGAATTAGCTACAATATGTACTAAGCTTATAAAAATACATTATACATTCACGTAAACATCGATCAATTATCGCATATAAGAATTGATCATTTGATCACCTATAGCGACGCAGACTCGGCCATTGTAGTTAGGCTGTTCATTCTATAGAACGATTACGTCTGTCAATGACCGGTGGCAGTAACATATAAGACGAGCAAACCGCTAAATAAATCTAACTGCAGTACGCCATTTTCTTTTTGCTGCTTATTTACGGCTGACAACATAAATTGGGGTGTAAATTGTGCCTCCTTTGTCTTGACCGCATTGCTGCGCTTGCATTACTGGGGTATGCTGTATATTATTTATTTACAGAACAACGTGTATAGCCGTTTGAAAGTTATCTTGTTTGTAACTAATAGCCAAGATATCATTTTAACTGCATCTCTAGGGTTGTAGCCGTTGTACAGTACGGTTATAGCCGCATTTTAACCGTCTAAGGTTCAAGCAAGCTTATAAGAACTTTCGGGCGCAGTAGTGATGCAATTTTTGAATTTTTCTGGTCTGTCTGGTGGAAGGCTACAGCCATAGATGGCTATTTACCCATTGATGAAGACGCGTTGCCAAGCAATTTAACGTTCCGGTTCGATGTTTTCGATTCGAGGTATGAGTTTAATATAAATCATATAATTCTGACAGGTAAGCCCTACACGCTACGGTCACATGAGTAAAGAATACGATACCACAGAAAACTAACTGTTACCTATTCGGTGCTACTACTACGTACCGCTACCATATTGAACTTATTGTAAAATCCATATCGTTCTGATTGAATTTATTGAAAGGTCGCAGTCAAGGGCTAACTTGTAGTGGAATTAAAAAAAACAATATACGGTGCAGTACGGTTATGAAATTATTTTGCCTGAAAAAATCTACTGTCTTTTCCTAATAAAGCAACGCTGTACGTGCTAATAAAAACCAATATTGTTTATTAAGGATTGGATACAGCTGCAATAAATGCAAAAATAAACGGCGCGTTCATGACAAAGAAAATTTTCACGAATTTGTTTATACTTAGCTGCATTTGGTATCTATTTGCTATCTAAAGATAAATACAGATAGTAAAATAACGAATGCGGAAACTTTGTCTGTTTTAGTTAGTTAATAATTAGCGGTGAAGGCAATCAAGCTAGAGAACTGTTTGGTTTGAGAACTGTTAGTGCTATTTAATTAGTTCATAGTCTGTGAAATGAATGATATAAAGGTTTCATCCTTTTTCTGCTTACTTCATCAGATGATAGCGTGTAACGATGCGTTCTAGCCTTTTTAGTTTTTTTACTACAATTAACTTAATTTTTTCCCTATTAGTATTGGGTTAAATTGTTTTATAGCTTTTTGACTGGACTGGTCCCCTAATTAACTACTAATTTACTGACGGTAACTAATCACGACTAATTTCTATTGTTTCTACTGACTCCCAAGACTATTTTTTTTCTTTTTCATTTCCCATTCGATATTATAGAATCATTTTTTCTGAAAAATAAATAGCATTAGAATATTATTTAAAATGAGACATTTTCGTGAGATATAACGTATTTTGTTTCCTGTTTTCAACAAGGTACGATTAAGGTTCCTTGAAAGTCTTACAACGCAATATAACTGTCACAGTGGCTCATGTTTTCTGTCATCTTCTTTTATTTCGAAACATTGTTGGGTGGAAACACCGCAGGAAACACATTTTTTATGATGGGAGCACATTTCAACTAAGGGTATAGGGTGTGAGAAGAAATTAGAAACGCGTTTGTAATTTACCTCCCCTCAGTAAAATTTCTTATTTTATTTTTTTAAATTTCTGTTTTATGACTGATGTCGAAACATAGGGCTATGTTGTTCCACGAATACGCACCCCTCACTTATTTTTTATTGTGACGATTGTGCCATTTAGCAAGCAGTACAGCCTTGCATGTAATAGTATATTTTGTGCCTAGGCGTGAAACAAGACGATTTCAGACGAAGGTGAATTTGGCATCACCCGAAGTCTGCAAACACATAGGGTTGCCAACTTTTTTTGACAAAAAAACGTATACATTGGTTTGGATAGGAAAAAAATAAAGTAATTGGAAGAAAAAAAGTATTTTTCAAATTTTATGTTTTTATTGCTTTAAAACGTGTTTAATGTGTGTAAAAATTTTTGTGTGCTTTTAGCACATGCTAACAGTTTTTTGGTATCTTTAAATGTTTCAAAGCTTGTTTGAAAATCAAAATTTAAATTGAAATAAATAAAAATTCGTTTGTAATTACATTTCCTGACGCTCTATTTACTTTAAATTGCATTCTTCAATTATAAACAAAACCAACGGACAATTTTTGTACAATTTCGACTATTAGTGACATCTGTGACAAATGTCAGAATGTCACCTGTATTGTCACATCAATTGTCACATTCACACCACATCTGACATCTAACATTTCGTTCAGTAATTAACAGACTTCCAAAAAAGGAGGAGGTTTATATTTTCGCGTTTTTTTATTTTTTAATGTATGTCGGTGCATATCTCCGTGGTTTCTGAACCGATTTGAATTTTTTTTTCTATCAGTCTTTAGAAGAAGCTCTCGAGGTGGTCCCATAAAAATTCTGACTCCAAATCCTCAACCCTGAAAAAATTATTTATTACTTTACAGTGGGGTTGGAAGTTGGTTTTTTGGAAAGAATTTTTATAAATCGTTTCCATCATCCGTTTTAACTTATGTGTTAAATAAATGATGTACCTAAGTGTTGTTTATTTTTTTCATCCAAAAATTTCGCTACAAAATGTTGTAATTTTAAAGTGATCCAAACGGACTTTTCTATCAAAGTAAGTATACACTTAACGTAAAACCCGTACTATTTGTCCACAAACGAAAACGAGAGCTCAAAGTTGGCGATCGAAGAAATCCTTACAGGATAGTTACATTCAAGACTTTAAACTTCATGACACGATCGCCAGATGGATGAGATTTTAATGGTATTACTTGTAATCCCGCTAATGCGTTTAGTTTCACGTCCACACCTAATGGATTAGGAACGTGTTTTCATATATCTGATTAAGGAATAATCGCAATCGAGTTTGATTGATGGTCGCTAAGTAATTATACAGGGTAACTGATAATGCTCCCTATTTAATAGAGACGAGAGACGAAATTCGGATCCAGATCCCAAAGTTTTCATTACGTAATTAGGAGAAAATTATGAAACTGTGTTGTTACGAGTAAAATGATAAATGGATAATATTAATGATAAACGATTTATTTATTTTACATAGGACAACTTGTGTCACTTATGATAAGTCAAGATTTTATCACCGGTTCGGAAATCTAATTCTACTGCGAAGAGCCGACAATAATCTGAACAGTAAAATACATTAAGTAGCGTTTTGCAATTATGATGGAAGTTTTATAATTCAGCAAAGACGCTTGTCCATCTTACCAACGCTAGCTTGCATCCCGGGGAGGAACATAGGCTTCCGGGATAAAAAGTTGTATTAAATGTCCTTCCTCGCAACCTTGCAACATTTCTCTATACCAAATTTCATCAAAATCGGTTAAAAATATGGGCCGTTAAAGTGTAGCAGACAGACACATTTTCGCAGTTATAATACCAGTATGGATTATATCCATCAAAGTTGTACTTGAGTGAGGCAGCAAGCCTGTTTGTTCTCAAACTAGCGTTTGTTTCGTAGTTTTCCATGTATTTCGTAGCTTGGCAGCGCGCCTACGAAGCTCAAGTCAAGGATGCTTGGGCTTGGGAGGCTTTACACGAATGCCAGACAGTCTGCGTACGTTCAGTTATACTATTTTCTATAAATAATTAGTCTTTTATTTTGAAATTGAAATAAAATTTATGTATTTGTGTCTTTTACTTTTGTACCTACATACAGTAATAATATTTGGATAGGATTAGGTCTTATATTGACTGTACGTTACTGACTACGTCACGCTACAGTATCAGAATGAACGACAGTGTGGATATTAATCACCACTGATTAGCCGTAAAATGGCCAAGACTTTCTTATAGATGATAATCTAAATATATATAAGAAAAAGGTGACTGACTGACCGATTGATCTATCAACGCACAGTTCAAACCACTTTACGGATCGGCCTGAAATTTGGCACACAGATAGCTACGTAAAAAAGGGCTGAAAAGCATGAAAATCGAACCTAAGTGAGCGAAGCCGCAGGCAAAAGCTAGTTATAATAACATCCTTGTCGGAATGCAAAATGCAGAAGAACCATAAATTTAGCCAATCACAAATCCATAAAATGTAACCGTCATATTTCTAATTCTAATGTGTTGCATACTGAAAGGGGCAGGCCAGGCCTATGGGCTCACAGTTATGAGTGGTATCTGACTAAAAGATTGCTCATATAGGTTACTAGCTGATGCCCGCGACTTCGTCCGCGTGGTTAAAGTTTTTTGTTATTCCCGCGAGAGCTCCTTAATTTTCCGGGATAAAGTAGCCTATGTCACTCTCCAGGTCCTCAACTATTATACCCATGCCAAAAATCAAGTCGATCCGTTGTTCCGTTGCGGCGTGATTGAAGGACAAACCAACAAACCAATAAACCAACAAACAAACACACTTTCACGCATTTATAATATTAGTATGATTGCAAGATAACAGCGCTTTATCTTATGTTTTCTTCTAGACACAGTTAATACGAAAACTAAGCGAAAAATTGACTTTGATATAATAATATTCACGCACTCAACTTTTGGCCTATACAAATTTTCTCATCAAATTTCGTATAAATTGTATTCCCCCAAAGACGATGTGTGTGAATTGCGTGTGAAATTACAATAAATATGGCGGGGCCATTTTGGTTATTACATTATTTTTCTAAAACAAGATGTTGTTTTTTTTTCTCACTGTCACAAAGAATCTAATTATCATTTCAACCCAATTTCGGCCCACTACTGAGTCTCCTCTCAGAACGAGAAGGGTTAAGCCATAGACCATCACGCTGGCCAATGGCACACTTTTGAGAACAATATGAAGAACTCTCAGACATGCTGGTCTCCTTGTTTTCCTACACCGTTAAAGCAAGTTATCTTCACCTAATTACTTAAAACACATAGCTCAAAAACCCCTTACCACCACAATATGAGGTCGGACGTCTCAAACAATAGATTTTAAGTAAGTATTTATTACAAAATATAAGTATTTATTACGAAAAACAAAAATTCAAAAATAATTTTGCAATTTTTCATATTGTGTGAAGTTAACCGCGCTTTTGATAAAATGGCTGCAGTGGCTGTGCCAACGTTGTAATATTGTAAGCTCATAAGCACGTCATTACCGAAAGCTGTATAGCCAGACCACTCTTCTCCGCTTTTTCTTTTTCATCTAGAGGGTGCTACGATATTATGGAAAAATTATTTCAAAGGACATAGCTAGGTTCACTAACTTTACATGCATGGAGAAACGAAATTACAGTTCACTTTGAAGATGGTTTTTAGGTAACCACCACTACAGCCTATTAACGTCCCACTGTTGGGCACAGGCCTCCACTCTCATAGGAGAGAGGGAATTAGAGTTTAGACCCACCACGCTGCTCCAATGCGGGTTGGCGGGCTTTAACGACAATTATCATGTTAGTGATAATAGCCGGGACCGACGGCTTAACGTGCTCTCCGAGGCACGGCGGTGAAACACCGCCAACTTCCAACTCCGGGCTGGCACTGAGAATTTCTTAATTGAAAAACCCAATACCTAACAATTTTATTACTAATTTTATTACCTAACAGTTTCAAGTTATCTGTCTCTCAAAAATAAAAGAATACCGAACTATAACGCCTCTCATAGGATACGTTTGACACAAACTACCTGTGAGAACGGGTAAACGCTCAAAACTACATCGATGTACAACATATTATTGTGTCATAGCGTGCGTAACAAGTTCTATATGCAATATGTTAAAAATACCAAAGAACTCTGGCGAACAAGAAATTTCATTATTTATTGAAATAAATAAAAACATTAGTTGATTTTAACTTCAAGCGTGTATTATTTACCCCTTAATTTGCCATAGAATAAGAAAAAACACTATTATAATTTATTTCCTTCCCAAAATTTCACTTCACCCGTGTATTATTTACTCTGAAACTGAGCCAATGTCGCCCGCCTGGCATTCTCGTAAAGCCTTTAAGCGACCCAACTCTGTTGGAGCTGTAGGCGTGTTGCCAAAATAAAACATATTGGAAACTCCCACCTAACCTAGTACCGGTGCTATATTTCAATCTAAAATATTCAGTAACATGTTATCTAATGTTTTGGTCTAGTGGTTAGCATGTTCGACTGCGGTTGACGGTCCCGGTCGGGACATAATTGAGCATTGGGTTTTTCTGACAAGAAATTCTCAGTACAAGCTCGGAGTTAGGAATTTTGCGGTGTTTCACCCGGAGAGCACGAAAAGCCGTCTGCCCTGCGTCTGATCTCTCTCCGGTCCTGTCGGATTTTCCGTCATCGGGCTATGAGAGTAAAGGGACAGAGAGTGCACCAGCTGTGTCTGCGCACATACTTGTGCACAATAATATCTTCCGTGCAGATGGCTAACCTCTCTGGAGATTAGCCGCCGTGGCCGAAATTCTGTCGGAAGGACATTATTATCTAAAATGTAATCTAGTTGAAAGTCGTGTGACCTAGTTGAAAGTCATGTGAACTAGTTGCAACAGCGCATTGATTGAGCTGAGCTCTCGGTAAGCTACGTTGACCCACGTCGCTAATTGGATGAAGTCTTTGGAGGTCCCACAGGCTTTTCGTTATTTCCGTGCCTCGGAAAGTATGTCAAGCTTTCGTTTTCTTTGTACTTTGGTGAGCTTGAGCATATCCCGGTTATAATCATTATCATTTGGAGCTGAATTATTATGCGCACTTTTAACAGGGGGCTTAAGGCCGGAGCCGGGCTAAACAGTAAAGAAAGAAGATTGGCTGAACAATATATAATATGGTATTTGTTCCTTCTTGATAGGAGGAATGCGTATTAAAATTCGATTATATGAGGTTTGCAATATCTGTATTCTAATTTCCGTGTTACAAGTTAAAACGACGATGATTTTTACATTTTCAATTCAATATTATAGTTTGTTCTGTATTCTGAGATTATATTGACAAATTAAATCTGACGTTGACATTGACAAATTTAGGTACACAGATTAAATGTCTTTTTAAGCACTGTACATGCTGGCAAATCTTTTAAGCGTTGTACACACTAACAGTATTCTTACTTTCGCTAATAGGCATGATGACTGATTTTGAAAAATGGTCAGTTTATGTTCAGAAGTATCTACTATTTCGAAAAAATATCTTATTTCAGCAGAAAAATAAGGTTTGGTAGATTAAATTGGCATTTGAAATTTAAATTTTAAAATTTACGCCAAAACGCTCGCTGGTGTCATGGCGTCGTTTGTGACGTCACTATTTTACCAATGTACTGTGTGCAGTGTGCAGTAAACAATGTGATTGTCAAAGCTCGAAAACAAACAATTAATCTAATATGGCGGATTGCTGTATTTTATAGTTTTATTTTATCAAAATAAATAGCAATCTCACTCGAAATAGAAAATTAAATACGTGTTTTATAATTCATGAATCCTATTTCATTAGACAAATTCGTAATTTCATTGATTCTTGGTTACTGTCATCGTGCCTATTGGCCACAATGGATTGTGGCCAATTAGCGAAAGAGTGTTAGCCAATCAGAGGTGATAGCGATCGTTACACTGTAGTAATAATTTTTACGTAATCAGGCTCCTCGATACATTAATATTAATGATATTGTATGTACTACAATCTGTACTACATCAGGTGAAATTGTAGTCAGAATAGCTTGTAGTGGATAAAAAAAACTTTATTATTTTGTATCTAAGTTTGGCCTGTACCTGATTCGGTCTTACATAACGAAATTTCTTCAAGTCATGCGTACCTTTCTTTACTTTTATTGTATCAGTACATGCTTATTTGTCGTAAAATCGTTTTGTAATAGATGGGTATCAAGCATGATCCGGGTTGGTTGGGTCAATTTATATAGAGCATAATATATAGGTACCTAACAGATACAATCATTTATGACACAAGGCAGTTCAGGGTCCCGTATTTGGAACCCTACGATACTAGCAATGGCGTGCAGTCATTGAGGCATTATTAGCTTACCCTAGTTGAAATAGTAGGTATAAGATAACATTAGAATTCGCATATTAAAACTCTTAAATAGATCTCCGCCTCACTAAGAGTGCGCTACAAAATACTTGAGTCTTAATTTCATTGAAATGGCACTAAGGTTCGATAAGGTTAATTAAACTTATAAACAAACATATTATTTTAAGTAGTCAATTTTTTTTTGGTTATTAAATGATTTGTTCTGCGCTGTGAAATTTAAAATGGGGCCCCAGGATCGCTTCACCTCCATCCCTTCATCCTCATTTAAATGAAATTAAGGCTCACGTATTCGATTCGATCGACAAGGCTCAAACCCCCTATCTGATGCTTACCCTGGCTTGTAAATATGTACACGCCTCGGAATTCTTCTACTATGAATAATTATACTATTAGATTTGGGTAAGCAAAGTTTTCTACTGTAAGTATACTGTTCCTTAAAATGTATTCTATTGTATTTTTTTTATATTTTTCTGTTAAATTATTTTAATTGGCGTCTCTGTTGTTGTTTTTTTCTAGATTAATTGTTTTATAACATACTTGATTTAAATACAGACTATTAATAGTCTCAAAAATGTTCAAATCAAATGTTTGTGCTTTAATGGCCACCGCCAGAGAACGGGAAACAGCAGCCATGAACGGATGTTCATGGCTTCGTTCCTATGTAGGGCATGATATAAAAGTAAGACCAGAGAGAGACAACGTCTTTTCTAACTGGGGACTATTTTTGAATCGTCAATCACTAGAAAATCTATTACTATTTATTCCGTTTTTTTCCCTTCACATACCTAATAATTCATGTAGGTATATTTTAACACATGAAAATGAAAAAGATAAGCTTACATTTTAACAGTAGAACCCTACGTTTTTATATCATAAATATATTTTAGAAGTTTACATACTTGAAGAGGTTTTATTCTATCGGAAAAAATATAAAGCCATTCAGTTGAAATTTTGTAAGATATGATGGATTTTGTCGTAAATCGGTAGGGATAAAATACTTTCATCTTATGGGATTTTGTTATTTTACGATGGAGATTTTTTGGGTGATTTAAGTAGAAAATAGTCAATAGTAGTAATAGATGTTTATATTCTTCATACCACAATGAAAGAACCCATTTGGGAATTAAGATGGCTTATAAGGTGAAATAATTATAAAATATGCTTTTCTATAATATTAGTCTTTTTCATGAATAAACTTGTCTACATTTTTTACTGAATTAGTTTAGGCAGTGTTGCGCAAGTCGGTCTTAATAATCATACAAACTTGTATGGTTTAAATATTTTAAAGGTAAATTTTCCCATAACTTCGATTAGTTCATGATGAAATTGTGTAACAATTATTGCAAGCAGCAATCCAGAAGTAGGTATTAATAAAATACTTTTAATATATTTGTACTCTCATTTAAAACTTAAATGATTTGCACGAGTAAATGGTTATAACGTGTAGAGGTTCCACGAGAGATTTAATGTAATTAGATATTCATTTGATCCGGCCACGATTGCTATTGTTAAGCGCAAACTCAATTGCGAACTAAAGCCAAAATCAATTCAATAATCGATGAGTCTGCTGGCAGGAGACTGAATTACCATCGTCAAAACACTCGTATTTATAATAACTATTTTCAATATGGCGTCCGTATCCGCTGATTAAATCGAATACGAGTCAAATTGACAGATATTTTACTTCCGGTTTCATGAGATATAATGACAAACTGTAATAATGCTAACATAATTAAAAAAAATGTGAAACGTATATATATATATAAAATTTTAAATTTAACTTCATAGCGAAATATCATATTTTGTTTCAAATTAATTTTAAATGTCATGAAGCCAGCTTGAAGTGATAATATTTTCCTCTATCTAATGGACTTAATTTAAGTTGGCCTACAAACAATATTATTTGACGGTGTTCAAGAAAACAAAGACATCGTAAGCGTCCTACAGTTATACAACTCTTAAAATGAACTACACAATAAGCACTGTTCAGCCACGATTTTGGTTCTTATATAAGCCTTGATAGAGGCTATTTTTGTAAAAATATTTCTATATTTTATGCCTAAGCCTCGACTTAGTCTCGGTTGACAATTGTAAAACAGTTTATATGTCAGACAGGGATTTGTCCAATTACAGCTCGCTCAAGTTTTCATGTCCAATTGTATTCTAATTGTTATTGCTTACATGTATTGGTATCTAGGTTTTATAGTCATACATGCTTTTCTAGACATTTTATTTCATGGACACTTTGCCCTGTATTGTCTTATTTTTTATTGGAATGCAGCCTATAACAACGATCTGACATCTAAACCTATCTCTCGGGATCATAATGCTTAGAGTTACTTTACGCTGTCAAATCAGAAAAGAGGAGATTTGTAGAAGGAGTAAAATAAACAACATAACTCAACGTGTTGCGTAGCTGTGTGGGGCACATAGATCGAAGAAATGACAGACGTCTAGATGTCAAAGTGAATGGTGGAAGGACAGCATCAAGCGAGTCCCAGGTCGGAGCTTCTGCATCCAGGTGACGCAAAACGGTGGCGCCGCGCGTCCCTGCGAGATACCTAAATATTATAGCCAGCAGAGGGTATCTACCGGTTGACGACGACAAAACCAATCAACCAAAGTCGCACACCCTGAAATTCCGCGATACTAAAAACGGAATCACATCTAAACCATTTAGGTTTAGATATAATAATCTAACATTTTTGAATACCTACGTGGCGAAGTGTCGAGCGCTGTTTACTGTGGGGAGTACGCACATTACCGCACTGCGGAGGCCCCGGGTTCGATCCCCGGCAGGGGAATTTATAATTTCTGAATTTTCCCTGGTCTGGCCTGGTTCTCGGAGGCTTCGGCAAAGACGTGTCGCCAAGCGATTTGACGTTCCGGTAGGATGCCGTGTGGAAACTGAATAAGTGTATCTAGATTTAATACAACTGCCATGACCCTAACGTTAGCCCGCTACCATCTTAGACTGCATCTTCACTTACACATCAGGTGAGATCGCAGTCAAGGGCTAACATGTAGTGGATAAAAAAAACATTGTGTCTATGATCGCCCGATATTAAGAACTGAGTGCCTTGGGAAGATTTAAATCTTCAGGAATTAAGGCAAGTGACGTCAGCGTTAGGTGCGCCGTCGATGGTGTTTAGACAGAATACTGCTATCATTAATTATTCAGCTAGGGCTGCCAATTAGCCCTAGGGATGGCACATAACAAAGGTCACTGGTAAATAAATTTCCCTCAACATTAATATTCATTGCTCGTGATTGATCTGCAAAATTTCCACAGTTTTGCGAGTTTTCGTTTATTATTTCAAAGCGCCCAGTTTGGGTTCAGTTTGAACTACGTACAAAGTACCTACAAACTCTCGCTTATTTTGCATAATTAGATAAACGGTTGGGCAGTGGCGGTAGAGTTTAGCGGCCCATCAGCTGTGTTTGTGTAATTCCGTGTAAATTGAGTTACATTGCTTTATGTTTTTTAATAAATTGCCCGGAGAAATTGTGGAGAAATAGAAATTAGTTTAATTCAAAATGTAGCGTGTATCGGTCCAGTAGATTTTTGTTGAGAAGCAAATAAATAAGATAGTTAACAGGCTATATAAACAGTTTCATATTTTACCCTAATAGTTTTAAACTAAGTATCATTCATTTAGCTAATAGAAGTTTTAAGGTAAATAGTATGAGTTCTCATTACAGTTAAGTAAGTGACATTTGTTGGTTTTTATTAAAATAAAATTTAAGGTGGAACAACGTTTAAACTGTCCTCCCAGGGGTGGACCTGGCAGTATAAAATAGCAGCCCCTGACGTAATCACTGGAATGAAACCGCAGAGGACCATAAATGTACACACAATTAACTTCACGCACTTGACGCTATGAGACCTTAATGAAACAATATAGGTAGGTACTTATATGGTAAAGGTTTGTTTTATTCCTATGTATTCAAAGTTTTATTTTTGAAGAGAAAACATTTTAGCCGCGTTGAGTACTTTTGGTAGGGATAAACTATAATAAACTAGGAAAAAATAGGAATAAACTTGTGGATTCGCGTGACCGACATGCTCTCGTGACTGACATGCTCGCGAACAGCAACATGCTCAAATTAAATTTTAATGCCATAGTTATATAAATTAAGTTTTATACTTTAATTATTTAGTAATTAAAATTAATTAATTATTTAATTAAAAAAAATTATCTCTTCTATCGACAGTCCCTATGACTGCCAATTTTTTTTAAATATTTTTATTCCACTACAAGTTAGCCCTTGACTGCGATCTCACCTGCAGTGGTAAGACGGGATGAAGCTGTCTAAGATGGAGGCGGCCTAACATGCTAATTAGAGGTATGGCAGTTATGTTAAACCCATACCCCGAATCGGTTTCTGCGGCATGTATTTTGCCGGTAGTTTTTGATAACCACATACGGTTGAAGTCTCCAACCAAACCAGAGAGAATTCAAAAATTATAAATCCCCTGAGTGACCCCACCAGGAATCGAACCGGGGACTTCCCACTTATTAGATCACCCAAATATCATCAAAATGAAACAATATCTAAGACTGTAAAGGTATATTTTATTACTAGTTAGCTGCTTCTTTCTGGACCCCCCAAAATCATCAACGCCAACGTGGTAGGAAGAGGCGATGGCATCATGAATTAGACAAAATCCAAGTTGAGTGGCCCATCGAGGCACAAAATAGGGAGATGTGGAAAAATCAGAGGGAGGCCTTTGCCCAGTGATGGGACAGTACATGCTAGATTAGATTAGTTAGTATGCTCATATTAAATTTAAATTGAAACTAAACGCTAACAATATTCTAGTCAATATTATTACAGCTTCGTCGTATTTAAATTATTTTTTATTTCCCTTTTCTCATAATAAATCTATTTAAAATTCAATAATTCATGAACTAAGTAAGTAGGTACGTGAAAATGGAAGCAGCAAAACTTAAGTCATTTCCATAATCGTAATTGATCAATTCACTAGTAAGTTTGAGTTTAAAATAGATATAGCTTGCTTCTAAAACAGGAAAATATAAGGGGATTGTGACCCAATTCAATTCCCAAAGTTGGTATAGGAAATAGACTGATTGATATCTACTCGTAAATATGATAGTTAAAATTAGCTCTCGCAACAAAGCTATAGAACTTTTAAATACTGATATACTCTCAGAGTAACTTCTGCACTAAAATATGTTCGAGGACTTTTAAATGGTGGGAGGCTTCATCCGTGGCTAGTTACCGGACCGTCAAGCGATGTAGCGTTCCGGTACGATGCCGTGTAGAAACCGACTAGGGGTATGGGTTTAATATAACTGCCATACCACTAACAGGTTAGGTGAGATCGCAGTCAAGGACTAACTTGTAGTGGAATAGTAAAATAAAAAAAAAACATACCGTCAAACCTACTGCCCCACCAATTAAATAAAAACCACTTTTTTTTGGTTTTTTTCGAATTTCGAAATTATAGGACTCATATCACTTACTACATACTTGACTATTATATTATAAGAAATCTGATTATTTATAACATCAGTTGCGTTACTACCATAGCTTAGATCAGTATTATTTCAAAATGATAGTTTTATGTCACCTTGACGTCCCTAATATTATAAGGATTATAATTCTAAAATATAACGTCAACAATATTAAAACAATATGGATTTATGCGATGGTAGTATGCCCCTGGGCGCTAACATAATAACTAGCTGATGCCCGCGACTTCTTCCGCGTGGTTTAAGGTTTCTTTAAGGCGCTGTGAGCTCACGAGATGAAAAACACAGAAAGGCGCGCGGGGGTGAAATCGAGCAAGCGCATGTCGCAAAAATGCATGAAATAATTTGCAAAAAAAAAAAATTTACTTTTCAATACAAATGAATCCGAAAATGTGTTTGATTTAGAAATATGAATTTTATCTTATATTTCTACAGCTAATTATTGGTTTCATTATGGAGAAAGATTGCTTTAAAAGGTAAATTAAGAGGTATGTTTAAAATAAATTTCAATGCAGAGAATTTTTTTAAATTGTGTTTTGAAATGCGTCAATGGCTGCTCAAAGGTCTTGAAAACAGCACATTACTTTTACAAGCATACATTATGTCACCGTTTGATGGATACACTGCTTTTAAAAACCCCCTTTTACGCTACACAGGGCCCGCGGAAACTCCATCATTTTCCGGGATAAAAAGTAGCCTATGTTACTCTACAGGTCCTCAACTATACCCATGCCAAAAATAACGATTTGAGCGCTTGAAGGACAAACCAACAAACAAACACACTTTCGCATTTATAATATTAGTATGATTAGCCATTATTATTAATCTAGTGCGTCCTTAATTCTACTATAGTTATACCGTAATACGTACGTGAGCCGAATACGAGCCCTGCACGAAATTCACGTTAACAAAGATAAATGTTAATTGTAATTAGAACCGGCAATAATTACTGTTATCTCGTAAACGGTATCTAACTAGTTTGTTAGCTTGTAACTAGAATTTTATGATTTGGTAGGAAAGCTTATAACTCAATTTTGTTATTCGATGCCGTGTAGAAACTGATTAAGGGAATGGAAATAAATACTTTTACCTCCATAAATCAACTAGGTTCGTTCGCTACCTAACTATGAGACGGGACGGAAAATCCGACACAACCGGAGGGAGCCAGCGCAGGACCGACGGCTTTATGTGTTCTCCGAGGCACGGGGGTGAAAACCGCCAACTTTCTTTCTCCGAGCTAGTACTGAGAATTTCTAGTCAGAAAAATCCATCACTTATTAATGCCCATCCCGGGACTCGAACCCGGGACCACGTTGGCCGAAGACTTCTAAAAAATTACTCAGAGATTTTACGCGATTTGTAAAAATACACATGTATAGTTTTTTCATGCCTGACAACATATTTCGGAAGAAGAGAGGTGCCACAGGAAATCTACTAAGTAATCCATACTAATATTATAAATGCGAAAGTGTGTCTGTCTGTTACGCTTTCACGGCCCATCTGTTCAACCGATTTTGATTAAATTTGGTACAGGCATAGGTTATATCCCGGGGACGGGCATATTTTCTATCTTGAAATTTCAAGAGTTCACACAAAACAACCTTCAGAATCATCGAGTAAAGTTATAAACAGACCATATTTGATTAACAAACAAACAACCTCCGAGAAACAATACTAAGCATCCAAGCAAACAAAACACAGAGATAATATTTGAATTTTCCCAACTTTTAGAACATAACAACATCTCAACCACAACATAATAATATTACACTAATATTTCGTCTCAATATCAACAAGCAACCCGCGTCGTATTCATTTTTCGCGTTGACGAATCGCATTAATTTATATGACTACGAGTACATTTTCAGAAAATTTAACGTTATTAGAACGCGGTATGAATATAAATAGGCGAATATTTTAACTAAGTCTGCGGGTTCGTCTACGTTGAAGAATTATACGTACAAAGGTTTATTTTACAGTATTCCATAGTTTTACCTGTTTTAAAGTCCTGCGGTCTACTACTGAAATGCCTGATGTATTATTTCAGTAGAAGATTTGTTGGTTCTAAACTCGCTATGATTTAGAGTATAAATAAGTCCAAATGCGTTTTAGAAGTAAATTTTTGCCTTCCACAAGATTTTTTCACAATATTAGGACGTGTTTTGTTTCAGGACACATCTATTTCCAATGGTCGCGCATGCTTCATATGATAGCTCATAGTCACTTATGGTAACGGAGAGAGATATGCTCGGAGTGTCCTTACGTGATCAATTCAGAAATGAGGAAATCCGCAGAAGAATTAATAAAGTGACCCCGATAGCTCAACGGGTTGCGAAGCTGAAATGGCAGTGGGACAGGGCACATTATTTGATGACGTTGAGGTCCCAAGGTCCTGATTACGCACTACGCACTGGAAAGCGCAGCGCTGGCAGACCACCAATTTTATCATGTCTACGTGGACGGACGACATCAAGCGGGCGAAGCGAATAGCAGGGAGTCGCTGGATTCAGGCGGCGCAAGACTGCAGCGTTTGGTGTCGCAAGAGACCAAATAGTCCAGCAGTGGACGTCTCTGTTGACGACGATTTTGTTTCAGTGGTATCTCAGATGAAAGAAAAACAACATGAATTTTACATGAATTTCATTTAACAACTCTTTAAGTTTCATTGGATCACAAAAAACTTTGAAATAAATCTACTTACAGAAGGTATAACGTTAAATACTTTAACCCGGCTTTAAGCCTAATAAATCACTAATGCAGCTTTATTTTCGGGTCAAGAGAAATTAGGAAATCGTAGCGTAGGTAGTACAAAGTTAAATGAGTCTTTAATGTGATCGGATTCAACAGGGATTCAGCCAATTTTGAACGGAATCTTTACGATTCGATAGCTTCAATACGATTCGGAGATATTCCTCTCAGGCTTTAGGTAATACTTTAAAATTTTCAAACCCTCTTTTATAAAGTTTTCTGATGAATGCCATTTTTGTGATAAAAGTTTAAGACCTTCAGAAATAAAAGGGGAACTGAATCCATACGAAAGAATGCGAAAGTGTGTCTATCTGCTACGTTTACACGGCCACCTGTTCAACGAAATTTGTTACAGAGACAGGTAACATGTTGGGAAAGGTTAATAAGCAACTTTTTAGCTCGAAAAATGAAACAGTGTCCATGGGATTAATAAATCTACATCCACGTGGATGAAGTCGCGGGCATAATTTATTATAAATGCAAAAGTGTCCGTTTGTCTGTCTGCCTGCTACGCTATGACGGCCTATTTTTTCAACCGATTTTGATGAAATTTGGCATAGAGGGTTTATCCGATCCACATAGGCTACTATTTATCCCGGAAAATGAAAGAGGTTGAAAAGATGGGACATGAAAGCGTAGCAAACATACAGATAGACAGAACATACTTTTGCATTTATAATATTAGTATGGAGTAGATCATGTCCGCGACATCATCCACGTGGATTTAGATTTTTTAATTCCAAGGAAACGCTTTGATATTCTAAGAAAAAAAATTGTAGCAGACAGACACATACGCATTTATAAGTATGGATTGCTTTTACTGCACTTTAATTTGGATTTTGTTATTGTTACATCAATAACTATATCGCTGAAATTGAAACCAACGCTATTAATAATAGCGTAAATAATTCCACAGTATTACCGTACTAATTGCATTTACAACCAAATCGGTAGCGTTAATTGCAACAAGAATTTTCTTCAAGCTCCACATTCCGCTCACGTACGGCTGTAAACTACTGAAGCATTAGGCTAAATGTGGCCCGACTGGCAACGGCTTCAGCGCAATCTGACTCGATGTAGGAACATGTCTTTTGAAAATTCGTATCACAATATTCTCCTTACTTATCCCCAAAACCACATTATCATTCTTATCATCTCAGACCATGGCGCGTGCGGCACCCTCGTAGCTATAGTTTTAATCCATCACGTCTTCTTTTACTTTGCATACTTGACGTTCATAAAGTGATGTAAAAGTAATTGTGAGTGTAAAGTAATTTTGAATAAACATATTATGACTTTGAATAATTTTAGACTCTGCATGTTGGGACTTGAGACACCCGCTAGTAGAGCGTTACTACCTACTAATAGAATTTCCCAGTTCATAGAAATCACCAGTTATAAGAAATCTCATGCACTTCGATAACCGGTCAGTTAGGAAATCGTAGCTCGTAAATAATTTCAATTTCGTAATGATTTCTTGGGATGCTGTTAGGATACATCAATCAATAGTGTAAATCCAAGTTTACAGCTTTGAAGTCACCTTGCGGCATGCTCGAAATACCTCGAAATTGTAGGATTCTTGTTCCGGTTTTTGCCTGATAACTTCTAAATATGCATTCTATAACAAAATGCGACAAGTACACTAATTATAAGAAGACAGCATTTTCTTTTATTTGACTGCAGCTGCAGCTCTGTAGGTCTAACACTACAATATAGCATTTCAAACATTGTAATTTTTTGCCAAAAAGTTTCAAATTGAAGTCTTAGCCGACTTCCAAGCTGGATATCAGCTAAAATACTTAATCTACGAGAAAAGTCTTAAGTCATGTTAGCTTTAAAATAGGTTCACTTTGGTTTAAGGAAAATATAAAGACATTTCTGAAAAGAAAATGCTTTAATAAAATCTCACTAACTTCGCTGGAATCGTTTTCATCCCGGGTACATTTAACCCAACGCTCCAATAGTTTACAATAGTACGTGAGCCGAATTCGATTCTCTCAGAATATTTTCGAAGTAATTAACGGGTAGAGACAAATGACATGATAATTAGACGGAAAGTTTGTTATTGGGTATTATTTCCGCATATAAAACAACTAGACGACGCCCGCGACTTCATCCGCGTTGATTTAGGTTTTTGGGGTCCTGTGCGAACTTTTTAATTTTCCGGGATCAGAAAAAACTTGTATATCATTCCCAGGAATGATATTTTGTCAAAATTTTGTCAAAAGCGGTAAAAATGGGCCGTGAAAGCGCAGTATTACTGACACACACTATTTCAATTGCATTCCTATAACCTGGAGAGTAGGTATTATGTTTTAAGAATAGCTATGTGATCTAAACAGAAACAGATCAGCAGAACCAGAATAACTATTTTTTTTTTTCACTACAAGTTAGCCCGTGACTGCGATCTCACCTGACGGTAAGTGATGATGCAGTCTAAGAAAGTGGGTAGTTATATTAAAACCATACCTCTACTCGGTTTCTACTCGGCATCGTACCGGAACTCTATATTGGGTGGCAGTACGTCTTTGCTGGTAGGGTGGTAGCCACGGCCGAAGCCTCCCACCAGACCAGAGAAAAGTCAGAAATTATAAATTCCCAAATTGACCGGGGATCGAACCCTCAACCTCCCATTACAAGACTACAGCGCTCACCACTGCGCCAGGGAGTTCGTCAAATGGCAATGGTTATGGGCCGAGGACGTAGCTCAAAGAACTGATAGACTTCGAAATCCCAAGAGGACATAGACTATGTACACATACACCCCAATTATAGTTTCCATAATAGTAACTACGTGATAAGACAAAGTTCGATTCCGAATGAGATAATTCGTCAGGCCCACAGAAAGGAACTTTGGTATTTTTTTTAATCCTCTACAAGCTAGCCCTTGACTACGATCTCATCTGATGGTAAGTGATGATGCAGTCTAAGAAGGTAGCGGGCTAACCTGTTAGGGGCATGGCAGTTATATTAAACCCACACCCCTTCGGTTTCTACACGGCATCGTACCGCAACGCTAAATCGCTTGACGGCACGTCTTTGCCAGTAGGGTGGTAACTAGCCATGGCCGAAGCCTCCCACCAGGCCAGACCAGGGAAAATTCAGTAATTTTAAATTCCCAAATTGACCCTGCCGGGGATCGAACCCTCAACCTCCCATTATAAGACTACAGCGCTCACCACTGCGCCAGGGAGTTCGTCAAATGGCAATGAAGGACATAGCTCAAAGAACTGTTAGACTTCGAAATCCCAAGAGGACATAGCTTAACACTCCAATTATAGTTCGATCCCAAATGAGATAATTCATCAGGCCCATAGAAAGGAACATTGGCATTATTTCCGCCATCACGTGTACTGATGATTGATCTAATCTAGTTCAATTTCTTTATTAGTATAAGTTCCATACAAATAATTAAAATAATCACTGCCTATAATGAGACCACAGTTTCAAAAGTACATTATGACGAATGCATATAAAAACGAATGTAATTTTACAACTTTTTCTCTGGCACTACTTTTAATAACTATCATGATGACTGTTTAATATTTTACATCATATTGTTAATATTTTGTAAAATATTTGGCCGCAATGATATTATCTACAATAAACTTTCAAGTATCAAAGTGATTTGAAAATATTGCCGTTATATCTCAAAGCGCTTACGCAAACTTGTGGTACTGTATGCGACATTTAACTGAGCCTAGACTTCATAATTACATGGAGATTTTTCTACGAAACCTTATATTCGGCGCACGTCCTTCAATACAGTACTAACCGTTTAATGAAACGCTCGGGGCCTCGGAATGGCATCGTCAGTGAGCTTGTAAGATGTTCCCACTCAGACTTACACTAGCAGTGTTTAGCACTGCCTTTTGAGTGGGTGGTCCTGGTTTTTCGGTATTTGACTACTAGTCAAACAAATAATTGTTTTTAGTGATTACTAAATAGATTATCTGCCAAATGTAGGTAAAATCCACGTCCCCTGTTAGTTTCTTGTTGAAAAACCATTTCATACAAAATCCCATACCAAGCACACTTTTTAACGTTTGAAAAAAAGTTGCTGATTTGACTATTTGTCAAATACCCAATTGTCCCAGGCCATTGTATGGTGGGAGGCTTCGGCTGTTTCTACTAACACAGAATCCCAGTGCGATGCTACGTAAAAACCGATTATTGTCTATAATATGGGTTAAATAAAACTGCTGAGCTGCAAATTCGCGGGCATAATCAAATCACTCATGAAAATAGCACTCAGTGAAATATTACTGATAACCTAAGACACTGAATCCTAAAAATAGTCGACAAAATTCTGGTAACATGAGTGATGACAAACAACGGAAGACGAGCTCAGTCAGCTTAACAAATGTCCCGCGAGAATTGCCCGGACATATGAGCGCCATTTGTCCGGGAAATGTTCTCCGGTGACCGGTCATGCTCATAAATTATTACAGCAGTGTAGCGAGCCTTTTGATTGTTTAATTTATTTCATCACTACACTTTTTTTTGCGACTCTTGAGGAATGAGACTGGTGTAATTGAAGATTGTTATGTAACTGTGGACTTTTTCAAGAATCAGTCTGGTACTTTTTCTAGCATCTAGTAGCAGTAATGGATAGATCTAAACGATATATATACAATACTAGATGACGCCCGCGACTTCGTCCGCGTGGAACAAGATTTTTTGATTCCCGCGGGAAATTTCTGGGCTATAAAGTAGTCTATGTCCTTCCCCTGGATACAAACTATACCTATATACCTTTCATCAAAATCGGTTGAAGAGATTTTTTTTATTCCCACGGGAATTCTTCAATTTTCCGGGATAAAAAGTAGCCTGTATCCTTCCCCGGGAAACAACCTATCCCTGTACCAAATTTCATTAAAATCAGTTGAACAGATGGGCCGTGAAAGCGTAGCAGACAGATAGACAGATACATTTTCGCATTTATAATATTAGTATGTATTTTATCTTTTATAATTTAATAAAAGTAAATTAAGTGAGTAAAGTAAAAGGTTGAACACAAAAAAACTGAATTATAAAAATGTATGCCTAATGCAGATAATAATTCCTCCCGTTCACGTAAAATTCGTTTAGAATTCTCAAGATTTTCACGATGAAGTAGTGTGCACCGAGTGTACCAAGACCGACGAAAAGGCACCGAGAGGGTAAGTATGAGAACCTCTCGTGATCGTTGACCACAGAAAATGGCTTCACCTCCCTGTAATGGCACCATTACTAGACAAACGGGCGTCCACTACCCCAATATCTCCTACGACCACCTCACAAGTGCAGCAACCGGACGATGAGGACGCTGCGAGCGATATTCAACGGCTATGACATTACTTCCTTGCTTAGTAGCGAGCGCATTACACACATCACGGGGACTCGAATTGACACTTTATTACCGTTCAATCGAATATTCTTAGCAATATTCTTAGTCTAAGTGCAATAAGAGGAACCTTTCGACGGTCGTAACCACTGACATAACGGTCAGGCGGAAGACCCCTCGTTTATTTCATAACTTTAAACCAGAGCCTTAATATATTTTTTACTTTAATGTTGTTATGGATTGCCAGAATTCTTAAGTATTAATCGAATCGTGTCTTATAGCAAATGAAATAACCTGGTTTCATCAATGGTTCAGCCCAGAAGAAGCTGGGTAAAAGCACGTTTCGACGCTCGAATTCTATCATCGCTGGCGAGATAAAAATTTCACACTAACCCTACTGCCAGGAAAGTTTTTCAGGGCGAAGGCTTAAGAATTTCGAAGTATTAAAGCACAGAACTGCCTAAAACTTATTGAAGCAATCAGATTGTGCGGATTCCGTCCAAAATTAGCGAAATTCTTGTCGAAAACAGTCGAAATAACGCTCCATTTAGAATTTTTGAACTTTTTGCGCAATGGTAGCTGTCTCTAACTTTTATATTGTAAGACTTTCTTTAGCCGACTGTGCTCGAAAGAGGTTGTCGAAATTGACTAAATAAAGTTTGCGTAAGTCTATCGAATTTAAGAGAGGTAAATGGTAGAGTCTTAATGATTAATTTGTCTGGTGGGAGGCTTCGGCCGTGGCTAGACTACAAAGAACGGTAAAGACGTACCGTCAAGCGATTTATCGTTCCGGTAAAATGCTGTGTAGAAACCGACTAGGAGTATGGGTTTAATATAACTGTCATACCCCTAACAGGTTAGCCCACTACCCTCTTGGACTGCATCATCACTTGCCATCGGGTGAGATCGCTGTCAAGGGCTAACTTGTAGTGGAATAAAAAAAACGTTTAAATTAAATTGCATTCATTCTATTTTGGTGAACCTACGACATTATTATGGCAACGATACGAGGTGGCAAAGTGAAAATTCGGAAAGAGCACGTCGAAATCTATAAAATACACCTATTTTCAAAACTCCCGAGAAACTTTCCAGGTTATCCCCTTAATAAGCACCGAATTACTGGGTTATGAGCAAAGTCTAAAAACGCTCTATAGATTGAGATCTATAGAGCGTTTTTAGACTTTGCTAAGACATAAGGCTACAACGATTGACGACCTCCGTGGCGCAGTGTGTAGCGCTGTTGCCTTAACGTGCGGAGGTCCCGGGTTCGATCCCCCGCAGGGTCTATTTGGAAATTTATAATTTCTGAATTTTCCCTGGTCTGGCCTGATGGGAGGCTTCGGCCGTGGCTAGTTACCACCCTACCGGCAAAGTCGTGCCGCCAAGCGATTTAGCGTTCCGGTACGATGCCGTGTAGAAACTGAAGGGTTGTTGGTTGTATGGGTTTAATATAACTGCCATGCTCCTAACAGGTTAGCCCGCTACCATCTTAAGACTGCATCATCACTTACCATCAGGTGAGATCGCAGTCAAGGGCTAGCTTGTAGTGGATAAAAAAAAACGAAACAATTGTGACGCGCTAGCGGACAAATTGAATGGACCGTAACACTCGGAATGTTAATAGAACGGACGAAAAACTGTTACATTCGGATTTCCAACATTCCTGAACTTATTGAAATGGCTGTTTCGAACAACAAAGAATCTTAATCTCCCTAATATAATATAAATGCAAGTGTCCGTTGGAACGTTTATTTACTTACTATTTACTTTTTCCATGTTTACTTTGTTTACGGTAGGAAAGATGGATATATCCCACTAACTAATCAGTTGATTTAATTCGTTTCGGTGTGGTCAACTATTAATTCTCAGTTGGTAGTTCAACTCTCGAAACGATTTATCTACAGTTGATCTAATGGAAAAAAAATCCACTAGTTCAACGGTTGACCTAATCAGTTGAACTAGTGGGAAGTTCCCGCAGTTCATTTTTATGGTAGGTGGTTTTTTTAGTTTAATTGGTAGATTTTGTTAACCGAATAGAGGTTTATGTTAAATATAACTGTCATGCCCCTAACAGGTTATTCCGCTACCATCTTATACTGCATCATCACTTACCATCAGGTGAGATCGCAGTGGAGGGATAACTTGTAGTGGATAAAGAAGACAAGTTACAATTTCTTATATTTTAATTATTGTATTTTTCAGTTAGTAGGTAGGTCAAGATTCAAGAATACTATATATCACAGTAGAAATAATGAAAAAACTCTTAGCTGCGAAAGTCCGGGAAAATCTTTAATTTCAGCGCTAAGGAATATTACTCCAGTTTCACTTAGTCCCTACTTCAGCGATTCCGATACAAAATTGCTTCCAACGCCTTTGGAATCTAAAAGGGTCAATAAGTTTCTCATATAAAGCGTAAACGGGAAAAAACTTGGCGCGAGCTCTGCCCCGATCCTTCTGTAAGTTTTCCTTGATACTGTACGAACCATAATAATCTTCTTAACTTTTGTGTATTGTTTCCAAAATTGTATGTGCTTATCTATCTAATCAAGTAAAAGCTATCTATCTATCCATCCATCTGAAACAAAATATCGACAAAATCATGGTTTCATCGAAAATATTATCAATAGCACATTCTGTTTCCTTCAAAGTTTATTTGAAGGTGTCAGATGATTACCCACTACTTAGCAGTTATCGTAACAACTGACTTATACAAAGATGATATAAAAAACTAGGTAATGCTCGCGACTTATTCAGCGTGTAAATAAGTTCTTTTGATTCCCACGGGAACTTCTTAAATTTCCGGGATAAGAAGCAGGTCCTTGCACTATACCTACCCATGCACAAAATCACGTTAAGCCGTTGCTCTGTTGCGGCGTGATTGAAGAAAAAACCGAAAAACAAACATGTAGGTATGACACAGGGCACAAGGCTGAGCTGTTCATCAATTCTGGGTGGTGTTACAGACAAACATATTCTTATGTACAATTGTAATATGTTAAAATATGTTTCTCTATATCACCATTGTTGATTAAATATATTAAGTTAAGTATGATAAATTCAAAACAATACTAAAACAACGTAAGTCATTTAAACCAAACCAATATCTAAATATATATAAATCACGTGTCACGTTGTTTGTCCGCGATGGACTCCTAAACTACTTAACCGATTTTAAATTAAATTTGCACACCGTGTGCGATTTGATCCAACTTGAAAGATAGGATAGCTTACATCTTAATTTATAGCCGCAATATTATTAAGACGGAGAAAACACGGTCGAACGAAAACGTTTCCTACGAAAAGATCATTCCACGCGGACGAAGTCGCGGGAATCAGCTAGTATAATTATAAACCTTTACAGCAATTCGAGGCGTGGCACACGGTGCGACAGCTGTAAAGGTAGACTGTCTAAAATATGTAAGGTTATATATTTAGTTAATTACTGTAACATGTTGTTACATCGTCTGGGCGAACCAGTCCGTTATATTACTATAAAAATAATAAAGTAAATGGAAACACATTGGAAATTTCGCTAAATATTCAGGTCGTAGATATAATATTAACCTCTACATCCAAATTAAAAGTCCTATGTCAATGAACTTCACCTCTCCAAATAAGTTGATATTGAAGAAAATAAATTGCTTTAGATATGTAAGGTTCTTTTCGTACTACATCTGATCCGAATCCGAGAATTCTCGGTCCGAAGCAGGCGTAGTACTAGACCATAAGTAGTCGTGTACTAGATCCAAATTTTCGTTGGTTCGGAAAACGAAATTCGGATCTAGTAGACCCTTCATACAAATAGTTGGTACTACGGCTACTTCGTATCAAGAATTCACGGATTCGGATTGGATGTAGTGTGAAAAGAGCCTATGCCTCTTACTTTAACAGAACTCGCCATGACGTATTGTCATCAGAAAGATCAAGTTACAGATATTTTTACATGTAATTTATAGTTTAACATTACTGAATAAATATATTGAAAACTATTACTCTTCAAGTTTTTAGCATTTTTATTTAAATGAGTAACCTTGAGTAGGGCTGCCATCCATCCGGATTCCCCGGTTTGTCCGGAATGGAGTCCGGGGAGCGTCCGGGCTCTTTTGTAGTCCGGCTTTAAAAGTTTCCAAAAAAAATGTTTCTGGTCGATTTTTTTAAAATATATATATATATATAGCGAGCAAATGAGCAGTAACAATAAACATGTCAAAAAAAATTAAAATTAATTAATTTAAAAATAGCCTGGTCAGGATTTTGATAGGCTACCTACCTATTTTAAGCGTATTTATCTATTATTAAATAAAAATAAAAAGTAGGTTTCATCTGGTAAACAGATCGGTGAAGGTCCATAAGTAACTTTAAAAAAAACATACTGTTGACATATCTGTTTTCTAAGCTTCTCGTCCTAGTTTCCAGTGTGCTCAGCATGCGCACAACGAGATTATCTCGCGACGAGAGAGAGAGAGAGATGTTGTCGTTGCCGGCAGATTTTTCATTTACCCTAATATGCACAAATGCGGTATATTACAAGAAAATAATAGTCGACATGTAAAGATTCGTAGAGAAAAATACCACAGATAAGAAATATTACTTTTATCTCTACTTCTGACGTAACGAGACAAGTAACCATGTTAGCTTCGGTAGACCTATAAAGTACTTTAAAAGCTATATAATTTAATACAGTCTACCGTTTCGTATAAGACACGGTAGGGTACACCCCAAGGACAGAATAAATAATAGTTCTTAAAATAATCTCTTGGTATTGGTGACAAAGATCCTCAGTCATAAGAAACCGATAGGAGAATATTACCATATTAATTACCTACAGTTCAAGAGTGAATAAGTATAATAATATGATATGTATCTTCTTCTACGTATCTTCTTCTACGTCATTACGTTAGATTAAGGTTGATTGTCACCAAAAAATGTAAATGGAGGGTAATTTTGTTTTTGTTTTTTATGTACGGTCGACGTCAAAGGTCCATAATATAAAATAAACAAACAAAATGACTTTTTAGTTACAAAGTCACCTTTAAACTTACGTAAATAATATTCATCATGCAGGTTGACATTATTGACAATTTATTTCAATAATCTAAGTAGATTTGAATAGTTATGGTTTGAATCACTAAAATTCTACATCAATGGTTTAGTTAATAGTTACTGCTCTTAATTTAACGTAAATATTTTGGACAGAATATGTTTGTGTCTGATTCATTGTAAACAGTTTTAGCATTTAAGCTATGTATGGACTTTTGACGTCGACTGTACATAAAATCTCTGCCACGGAACTCTTTATAAAGTGTTCTTCTGCAGATAAACAGAAAAAGCGATACGCGCCGCGTGCGTTTGACGTCCAAAAGGCTCTATTAATAATGGATTGGGCGAAAACCTTTTTCTTCGCAGTTTCACATGACTGTATCATTCGTTTGAAGATAACAAAGTAACTGGAACCGAGCGGTACAAAGGGAAGTGTTAGGGGTGGATAGGATGTCACTGTGTCGTGAGAACTCGACACTGACATTCGCAGATTTCTTGTAGGTATAAGCTTTTGGTATGGGATTGCTTTGATAAATGTGCTATTAAGTGTTCAGTGGTATTAGGGAGTATTGGCTTTGAAGTATTTTAAGGTATGTTGACGTAGTTACTAAAAATATGTTGAGTGTTACAAATGGAAGGATATGATGGATGTGATATCACTGTGAAATCAGAAATGCCGTGAAAACTCGAAATTACTTACTGACTTTTGGAAATTCATGTATAAGCTCTTGGTACATGATATCGTTTGTATACTGTTGGATATTCTTACAGTGTCTGGTCGTGGTCTGAAAATCAATTATTATCAATTTTGAAATTAGATTGTTATTAATACTGCGTGCAGAAAGGTTGAAACGCCCAAGGTTTTTATCAAGTAACAATAATGTTTTCAAGCATATTTTTTAATTTTTTACGAAAAGAATAATCTAACTAGCGAAATTGTAAACTGTCGACAGATTACAATTTAACGCATTATTTTTCGGTAGATTGTAATCTGTTAGGTATATTAACCCGACAAAACCTAAGTGCCCGGCCCGCGGCACTACATGATTATTTATGTCGAACCCTAACCTTACCTAAAAGAGACAAGAAAACGTAAATACAATGAATATTTCAAAAATTGACACTAAGAAGATTGAACGATTCACATTCTGTCGACAGATTACAATTTCGCTAGTTAGATTACAATCTAACGGTTTTTGTTATCTTACTGTGACATTTACATGCAATTGCATGCATTTGTGCGAGTTTAAAATTTCAAACCACGACTGTAGGTACATTCGAGTAGGTAGACTCGTACTGACTCCATTGTTAATATTGTTATACTTTGTAGCATTATTTAAAGCACTTCCCGTAATGTCAAGACTCAAGACGTTTTATCATCACGTTAATAGCGGAGACACGAATTTGCGTCGCGCGCAATCTCATTGTTTCTGATTAAAATTATTATTGCTCTTTTTTATTTTGTGTCCTTCGCAAATCGCGGGCGTAGCATCAATCTTCAGCCCAATTGAGTTTACTTCCACTCAAATTTGATTAATCACGCTCCATTACTGAAGTTTCTTGTTGACTATTACTGTTATGGTTATGACAAACAAGCCCAAAATAATGATGGACGTGGACACCAGAATTGGCTAATTTTATGTCATTTTCTTTATTATTGCAATTCCATAGTTACATTATTTCTTAATTAACATATTATTATAGTCATTAGTAAATAAAGCTAAATTTGTTTATTTATCTATACTAATATTGTAAAGAGGTAAAGTTTGTGAGTTTGTGACGTTGTAGGGGGTAATCTCTGGATATACTGAACCGATTTTGAAAACTCTAGTACCAATAGAAAGCCACATTTTTTGTGGGTATCATAGGCTATATATTAACCCGAAAAATTAGGGAGTTCCCGTGGGAATTTAAAATACTTATTTCACGCGGACGAAGTCGCGGGAATCTGCTAGTTTGTATTAAAGTGGTGATAGCCTAGTGGGTTAAAGAGGTTCAGGTGATCGGGGATCGATCCTCAGGCACTTGTAATAAGGTAAAGGAATGTTTTCATTAAACATCGACATAATAATATAATTATTACCCTGTGGACTTCCACTAATGGACATAGGTCATCCCAAATGAGATTTCCCATAGTGGAGAAGTTTCATGATGTTTTTAATATCATTTTGAACGCCATGGAATTAAAATTGAGATCGTCATGTTGATTGCTATTAAAAATGATGAAGGCGCCTTCATAATTTTTGCTATTATTTTTTTTCTAATTGCCGACATAATAATCGCTAATAATGTTTTATAGTTTGTAAATTTATAACGTCTTTGAGAGGTGATATCTAGTGAAAGGTCCGATGAAGAGCGTCAGTTTTTGTACTGTTTAAATAGGTACTATGCATACTTTAGTACTGTACAATCATCTTTTCTAATTATGGTTCATTTTTGGTAGGTAACCACATCACGTTTTTGATCGGTCATGTCTAGCGAATGGCCCATCAGTATGCGGGCAGAATTTCACAATCGTCCTCAGTGAAGAGTGTAGCATCCACCTATTACTGAATCAGCTTTTCAAGCGATAGTTACAAAAAGTGCAACTATCTCTTAGTCTATTAATGATTCTTTTCATATTTTTGTAATATTTTACCTAAGTTTAAATATAAAAAGAATTAGGAAACTTCTCCATTTCGCTCTTAAAGTTCTCATGATTGAGGAATACAACCAATTAAAACTGATTAACTAGCAAACTCTTGATCTAAAGTGAACGCAGGCAAACCCCTGGGAAAATGTGTATCATCAAATATATTATATTGATTCGATATTGCAATCTCAGAGGGAGTACCGAGTATCCAATATTTGTGGAAATGGACTCCGAAGAGCATCGTCTGCCTGTACGTGGTCCACATTTAGAAACCGAACGCATTTTGCTTCCTTTTGCTCAGAGAATATCAATAACTGTGCAATCTAGTCGTTGAAATGTCAGTAATCATCATGCTAGTGGTGAACTGGAATAGAACTTTCATCCATACTAATATCATAATACGGGCGATTATTGTGAAACTGTCTATTGCTGTTTAATATTTCCAGAGCTAGTTTATAATAATAAATAACGTCGTTCTACTGAATTTTGGGCACGGTGGCCAATCTCCATAGTTATTAGCCATCTGCGAAGAAGATATTATGGTGCACAAGTAGGTGCGCACATTTGCACTCTCCGTTTCTTTACTCTCATAGATCGATGGGACGGAAAATCCGAAACACTACAAAATCTTGATGACTAGATACTTATCTATCAAAAGAATATTTTAAGTAGGTACCTGTAGGAAAACGTTTTTCGCTCGTGTAATCAAAATTACGGCATAATTAATTATCTCTGGAAATTTTCTGGAAAATTTTATTTATTAGATATTACTTAGAAAAAGTTTTTATCTCTAACAAAGTAGCTATTTAAAGATTTTCTCAGAATCAAAAATGTATAAAATACTGATATTTGATCCGCGCTGATGAGTTTGTCCACGTGGAATAAGTTATTTTAATTCCCAGGGGAAATTCTCAATTTTCCGGTATAAAAAGTAGCTGTTACTCTCCAAGTCCTCAATTATACAAATGCAAGAAATCACATCGATCCGTTACTCTGTTGCGGCGTGATTGAAGGACAAACCAACAAAAAAATATACTTCCATATTTATAATCTTAGCATGAAGTACCCTCGGAATTAAATTGGCCTAACTTAAAAATTGCAATTTGTGGGAAATGAGCAAAAAAGATTTCAAAAAGGATATTTATTATGTCACCGTAGGATTGTAAAAACCGTTAGATTATAATCTAACTAGCAAAATTGTAAACTGTCGACTTAGGTAGGCTTTCTAGTTTTATCTAAACGGATGTAAATATTTGCCGATGCAATGTTCGTATAAAATTTATACAGAACAGTCTGTATCTTCCTAATTGTAAAACTTAACAGAAAATTCTTTGAAAATGCTTATTAGACGCCATTATTTCAGGAATTCGAAGCGAAGGCTCTTCCAAACAACGCAGTAACAGCTAAACTGCTCAGTTAAAATGGAACTACACCTTATACAGTAGCGGTCCTGCGACTGTTCATTATTAACATATTCTTATATTATGACGAAAAATATGCTTAAAATTGATTTTTATATACTTCAGTTTTCTATTTTTTCTGATTAATATGTTCCAGATGAACTTTAGCAGGTGTATATTATATTAACTATATACAATCATTCAAAATAATGGATAAAGATGCAGCCTTAGTTAAAGTACATCTGTTTAGAAAATGCCTTCTCAATATTAATTTGTGAAAGTGCCTTACTTTGAAGGTACTATTTATCAGGTATAGTTTGCTGGAAAACGGGAGCTGAAAGGGCGTTCCATATTCTAGCAGTATGTATGAGAAACAAGAAAGCGAATCGCTTCGTATGGTAAAGCCTTAATAGTTTTTCCTTTATCGCATTAACATTTCCAATGTAGCTATTTCATTCAATTTGTACGGCCGTGCGTCACAATTGTTTCGTTATTTGCGCTCGATTCAATTATTGTAAGCGAAAATTTTTAGCGAAAATTTTTTTCGATTCCAAATAGCTATTTGCACTGGAGTTGAGTTTAAAGAGTCCTTTAATGAATTAAGTTCTTCAAATGATTTAAAGCAATAAAATAATAGCGTATGTATATGTAAAGAACTGGACGGATCAAATAAAAACTATTAATCCGATATGAAATGATGCAAGAAAAGCAACTGTCCATTGTCAATTTAGCCACTGAGGCTGAAATGACTATTTAATAAACGATATGTGATTAAAAACATGTTAAAAAGATTTAGGAAATACAGTTTTCAGTTCTGTTTTAGTGAACTCAAATTGATTACCAAGAATATAAAAGATCTTATCACCACAATAATCAAGGATACCTTTTGAAAGTTTCAAATTTCCCTCATTTCAATTTCAAGTAGGTACCTACACAAAATATGTTATATTGAAAAATAATTATGATAATATCTTTTATAATTATTCATAATGATAGTATATGAATTGCTAGATTTGGTTTATGATCATTATTCTGTATAACCTAATTTGAAATATGGCACCCTTAGTTCCTTTTCTTCCTACAGAAACGCGTAAGCGAGTTAGGATATCACTTGTAACACAATTGCATGATTAGTTCGAGGTAATAACGTCCTTACCGCCGTGCAAAATGCGTCTCTTACGCGTTAAAGCAAGAAACTACTTATTTACCTTTTCAAAATGAGAAAAAACAGACTATATGCAGATTGTTACATGGATTATGATATTTTACAATTTAGCAAGATGCAAAAGGATGAAAATTCTTTTAAATCCAACAATTTGTTTCGCCGACGAATTCCCTCGCTTTTCTTCTCTGCGAGTTCTCAAACTTTCGTCGTTACACAAAAGTTCTTAGAACAGATGAGACAAAATTAAAAGAAGAAAAAAGAGGTTGTACAAAAGGAGGTATTTAAAAGTGCACACTCTCAACAATGGGTCTCACGCGTATTTCGCGCGACTGTTTTTATTTTCCTTGTTAATAATCGAGGGAACAAAGGCGCATTGTCTCAACCGTGAAAGAAGTGGACCGGAAATGTAGTGAACTTTGTTTTGGGGACACCGAATGCGGGAATCTGTGGGAAAATACCTTAATTAAAAAAGGGGTGTAAACTGGAGAAAGTGAGCAAACACATTAGGGACGAAATAAAATTGTCTGTACAAATCCACGTCACTCACTTTAATACATTCCTTATATAATCTATATATAGGTCATTACTTAAAGTCCCACAAACTTATCTGACCCGGTGACCAAAATTGGAACTAATTTTTATGCCTGTTTAGTTTTTTTTTTTCATAGATACTAGCGACGCTGTTACCGGACACTGTTATGTTGTGTGTCAGATAGTCGGACTATACTTGTGTAATAGGACAAAAAGTCATTTCCTTTCAAGCAGTTTTGTACTGTTAGGTCCTCGTGTGTTTCCGCTTTTAGTCGAGCAGTAAGGTTTACCTTTAAAGCAAGGCGAATGATAGTAGTTACAATATAAAAACTCGAGGGGTTTCCTAGAAGTAATTGAAGAGTTCCACTATCCACCTCCTGGTTCCATCATCAGATCAGCATCAATGCAAGCAACTATTTAACTGTTTACATGCTTTTTAACGTGCAGGCGTATATAAACTCCTTAAACAGGTCGAATTATCATATTGATGACCATTTGACGACCTCCGTGGCGCAGTGTTTAGCGCTGTTGTCTTAACGCGCGGAGGTTTCGGGTTCGATTCCCAGCAGGGTCAATTTGGGAATTTATAATTTCTGAATTTTCCCTGGTCTGGCCTGGTGGGAGGCTTCGGCCGTGGCTAGTTACCACCCTACCGGCAAAGACGTACCGCCAAGCGATTTAGCGTTCCGGTACGATGCCGAGTAGAAACCGATTGGGGGTATAGGTTAAATACAACTGCCATACCCCCAACAGGTAAGCCCGCTACCATCTTAGACTGCATCATCACTTACCATCAGGTGTGATTGCAGTCAAGGGCTAACTTGTAGCTGATAAAAAAAAAATTGACAAAAGATTACGATTACGATTTCCTTACACAATCGGGTCCTGATCGACGGAACTAAAATTGTATTGTCATTGGTATTACATACATTTTTGACCGAGCGAAGCGAAGTTCTCTGAGTCTACTTGGGTGAATTGGCACTTGTCCGTCCGTCCGTCCGTCTGTCAGAGCATTATAACTTCTGAATTACTGAACGCAATTACTTCAGCTTTAAATATAATATGTAAACCAATGGCCTCCCGCCGAATATGGCTTAAAAAATAATAATAATCTTTATTTCAGGGGTGCTCTCATAGAAGCGAATGCGAAGTAAAATATTTTTTTTAAAGTTACATAGGGTTGCGGTATATCATTTTAAAGATAATTAGGAATAGAGTCCAAAAGTATTTTTTTTTAAATTTTTCCCATAAAATTGACGAAATGGGGGGCTTTCAAAGAAGACTGTGTCAAACAGCATTTGTTAAGTCGAGGTTATTATACTATCGACGATTTTATTAACGACAAAGTTGCATGGAAGCAACCGGCCTCGCATCCAGTGACCCACAAGTCAGTGTAATACTTGTAACGTTACGTATGTATTGTATTGCTTAAATATTGTAACCTCTTTCTTTTTTTGAGAAAAGAGCAACTGCTGAGTTTCTTGCCGGCTCTTCTCAGTAGAACAGCTTTCCGAACCGGTGCTAGAGTCTTGACGTATCAAGTGACACAAGTTGTCCTATGTGAAATAAATTAATCATTTAATTATTCATTTGTAAAGTATGAAATCGATACAACAGTTAGACTTCCAAGATTTGTTTACAAAGTAAGTAAGCTAATTACAGGTGAACATAAATTATTAAAACAATGTGGTTGATTCTGTAGCGCACAATCTCTAAACCAAACTAAAACGACAGCATTATACTCGTACATTATGGTACGAGTGTGTAATGTTGGTGATTACCGCTGAGGCGCCATTGAGACCCGAAGCCGTTAGGTGAGGGTCTTAAGATAGCCGAGGACGGTACCTAATCATCAATAGGACACACGTGTACCATACTACGTTTTTCAACACACGTGAAGAAAATAATAACAAAAAATAATTTTATTTAGTGGATAAATATAAATAAACTATAACTCACTTGTGAATAATAATAATACGAAAAAAATTTGTTTAGTAGATAAAATAAAATAAAAACTCTTTATCTCACTTGTGAATAAAAGTAATGAAAAAGTCACAGTTTGATTATAGGTGTCATTATGTGCCTAATTGGCTATTTGACAGTTTTCGGAAAAATACTTAAAAATGTACGTAGGTTCATTTTATACCTCTTACAATTAACTTTTTCTCAAAAAAAGCGTTATTTATTAGAAAAAAATACATTTTTAATACATTAATTTTAAATTCGCGCGAAAACAGCCGGTCACGTGACATTTGCTAGCTGTGACGTCATAGCTCAAAATAAAACAAAGATAACTATACGACGCTCCAAGTTTCATTTAATTTTAAGTGGAAAGTTTACTTACAGCTTTTTTAATGCAATTGTGGAAATTACAAGCTACAAGACGTGTGTAGAAATACAATAAATACTTAATAAGTAATTAATATCCTGACAAATTGTATAAACACTAATTCCTATATACTATATTACCTATGTCATAATTTAAACGTCGAAAGCAGTGGTTAGAAATAATCTGCCGAGACCCGGAATTTAAATCGGATAAATATCTGCGGTATTACTTTGTGAAGACCACTTTGATGTTAGTGTTATTAAGAAATCAACTTAAAACTCTGATCTAGCAAAAATGAATTAAACCTAACCTGACATTTTCTTCATAAAACATGACATAAAATTAAAATAAATTATATTTCTGTCACTTTACAGCAGCACTTTCTTAGGTCTTAAACACGAGACCTAAGTACTATTACTTACTTTGTTTATTTCGGTACTTACATGGAAGTTTTAATACATTACGAAACTCGGCAGTGCAAAAGTTTACACGCAAATAAATTTGCAACCATAAATGAATCGACTTTAGGCAGATTTGTACTATCAGCTGTAAAGCATAACCCCATTTCATTTAACCGCTCACAATCACAAATCGAAATATATTACTGTTAATTTTCTCAACAATACGCAAACTTTAGTACACAAGACTTTTTTTTTTTGAAATGTGACGTCACACGAGGCTCTATCATGACCGCCCGCGTTTTGCTTCTTGTAATCCACAGATAAAAAATCTCAAATTTGTTTGCAAAAATAAAATATTTACAATTTAATTTAATGAAAAATACATATTGTATAATTATTGTTAACCCACAAGCTACCAAATCTAACATATTTCATATTTTATAGTTACAGCTGTCAAGTAGCCAATTGTGGTGAAATTACAGCCACTTTATGAGCAAGTGCAGTGCTGAAAAAAATATTGCTAACCTGTTCATACTACCTGCCGAAAGAAACAGAACTAGATTTAAATGTGTCATTTTAGTTAAGTTTAGGGGTTGTGTTATACAGAATTGGCCACGATATTTCGTAACGAAGTTACCAACTACTATCAAAAGCATAGATAGGTACGTCGAAGATTCACTGCAACGGATAATTGGAAGATTCATGAAACGGGTGATTGGCTAGGTAGAAGCGAAGGATTAAAGGCATCAAATTCTCGTTTCAATGGCTTGTCTCCAGTTATATAGTCAGATCGGCTACTAAGAGCATTCTTTTGTTAGTTGGCAGACCTCATTTGCAATTCAATTGGGGAATTTTCGATCGTTAGTTTCTGCATTTTCTCCTTTGCATGAGAAGGTATTTTCATGTTAGGAATAGAGCTGAAATACTTGCAAACTATACCTGTGAAGTCATACCTAAGAATATAACAGCGGTAAAACAATTTCGGCACCATTTCCCTGTGATTTCCCTCACCACAATGGATTTTTCTTCAATAAGTAAATAGAATGTATGTCGATCATACGTGCTCGGTACTGACAACAACGAAAATGGTCACTATAAATTTACCGAAATTTCGTAAAAGCTAACAAACCTTAGAATATTTTGAACCAATAGAAGACAGTCATCAAAACACAGCTCTAACAAATTGTCATGCCTGATTTGATTTTATATATTGCTATTTCGGTAAAGTGTCAGTTCTCATCAAGTGCTCGTATCATTCACATCCATCCATCCATCCATCAGTCTGTATTCGTCCACTGCTGGACATAGGCCTTTTGGAGAGCGCGCCATCACACACGGTCCTCCGCTTTCCTCATCCAGTCACTTCACCTTTTTAAGGTCGTCGGTCCAACGGGTCATTCACATATAAAATAATAATTACTGAGAATATAATAAGAGTAAAATACGTGAGATAAGTTTTGGATGCAGTGTATGTAAGTGGTAAATTACTAGTGATACTGGAACATACGCGACACCATCGGAATTACGCTTAGAAGGAAGGCCGACGTGCATTGTAACTAGCTTATATTAATTCCCTATACACCGGTAGTGCCTGTACCTGATTGAAAAACTTACGTTTACTTTTTTTTATCCACTTCAAGCCAGCCCTTGACTGCGATCTAACCTGATGGTAAGTGATGATGCAGTCTAAGATGGTAGCGGTCTAACCTGTTAGGGGCATGGCAGTTATATTAAACCCATACCCCTTCGGTTTCTACACGGCATCGTACCGGAACGCTAAATCGCTTGGCGGCACGTCTTTGTAGTTAGGGTGGTAACTAGCCACGGCCGAAGCCTCCCACCAGGCCAGACCAGGGAAAATGCAGAAATTATAAATTCCCAAATTGACCCTGCCGGGGATCGAACCCGTGGCCTCCGCACGTTAAGGCCACAGCGCTACACACTGCGCCACGGAGGTCGTCAACTTACTTACTTGAAAGCAAGTTTTCCCTGTTTCACTGTTCATTTTCATTGTTCATTGTCAAATTTAGTGCTCCAGTATCTTGATGATTATAAAAGTTTTAATGGTGCGCACTTTTCCAATTAGAAAAAACTCTAATAATCAGACGAATAACAAAAGGGGCACTCCAAGCTTGGGAACGTTACCTTCGGATACGATAGAAGTTGGAAAATTACTGAAATGGAAAAAGGCCGAGTAAAAAAAAATCAGTTGTTGGAATGTTTTGACTGTATGAAATTAAAAAAATCGGTTCTAATTAATTTCTTATAATACTTTATTGGGTTCCATACATTTCAACAATATTGACTCTACTTTTGGTTACTTAAAGCCTTATTTCCAGCACGGAGGGTTTGCTGAAAATGTGAATGCCCCATAGTTTGTGTAAAAAATATAAATAACTAGTGGATGCTCGCGACTTCGTTCGCATGGTATAAGTTTTTTTTATTCCCACAGGTACTCCTTAATTTTCCGGGATAAAAAGTAGCCTTCGACATTCTCCACATTCACGATACGACATTGATCCGTTGCTCTGTGATTGAAGGACAAACTCTCTATTTAGCATCTTATATATATTTGTTTTTGTTAGGGCCTCCGCCCACATCAGACTGTTTGTAGATCCGGCAAACAGGCCTATAATTTCGCATACTTTTAGATTTTGTGACCGAATCAACGCATACGTCCGTCATTTTGCCGGTGGCTATCTTGGGAAGTGCACGACATGAATTCACCAGTTGTCTGACGTGGACGGACGTTGTGGTGGACGGTATGTATACTAAATAATGTATTATTAGTACCGACAGACCTGCTCTTCAACACACTGCACAGGACAGAAATGGCCACACGAAACCTCCGCAACGGAGAGACGTTTCCAGTCGCCATATTATATATGTGCGCTCCATATAAAAGTGAATGACGCTTACTTTTTGTCGGTCGTGTGTTTTCGACCTTATGAATAATTTCAAAAAGCAATGTTTAAGTTACTCATATATATATTGTTATTCCTACAGGAAACAATTAATACAAAAGTGAAAGACGCTTACTTTATTTCCGTCGTAAGTTTTCGCCCTTGTGAATAATTTAGAAAAACAATGTCACTCTTATATTTTATTCCTACAGGAAACAAAAAAAAAACAGAAAGTACAATTATTTTATTTCTGTCAGTAATATCAGAGCAAGACGCTTTTCCTCGTAATTTCTGATACTAAATTATTTCATTTCAGCTCTTAAAGGGTCATAAGTTTCTAAGGAAAGAATACGTGGATACACAAACGGTGGCGGTGAGAGCGGCAGATGTTTTCCTTATAATATTTTCTCTTACAATTCCTCAAACCAATAAAATATGAGACTTCGGAAAGAAATTAAGGATATTATATGAAGCTTTCAAATTGACTAATTTTTTAAGGTTTTATTAGAGCCTTTGAAGTTCTTCGAAACAAAATTAATCATTTGTAAGTACCTACATACAATCTCAATATTATTCTTTGGTATTCGATGATTCTAACGATTTCTTCCGCGTAGATTTAGGATTGTTTAAATCTCTCGTAGGACTGCTATAAATCAACCGGATAAAAACTAGCCTTTATAGTCCGTCTTTGGACAGCTATTTCACTGCACCGGATACTGGATTTTGTGGGTGAAAAGGTCTTACCGCGTCCGCGTGGATTGAGGTTTTTTGTTTCCGGAAAATTCAGAAAGAACACGTCGAAATCTCTAAAATCACCAATTTTCAAAACTATCGGAAAACTTTCCAGGTAAACTCCTTTTTGAGCACCAAATGACTGGACTAATTGGACACATTGCCGTGACTCGTCACGTTTGTGCAAGCCTTAAGTGAGACGTATGAAAATAAATTCTAAAATGAGATACCCCGCAGACAACTTAAAAGAGAAGAAAAAGTCAATGCCAGACAAGCCTAATTACTTCTTTCACCTTGGCGGCAAAATAAAGGTCTTTAATATCAAACTACTTGACATTGACATCTCTTTTTGGATGTCAATCATGTTTATACAAGCACCTAGATACAAGTAGGAACAAAAGTTCACAAGGTTTTTCAAACACTCCATGCAGGTAAGTTTGAGAATTCCGGGCTGTCTTGAAAATAAACACACAAACAAAGAAAGCATCTCAGTGGCTATGTCGTACTATTCTTGAACTATAGTTTTGAACTTTATTTGGACATACTACATAGATGCAGTGACTTCATTCGCGCGTGGTTTTTAAAATCACCTCGGAAATTGTTTGATTTTCGAGAGTAAAAACTCATATCACGTGCCTTGACGTCCTTAAAATAAGGATTATAATCCTAAAACACGCACGTCTATAATACTAAAATAAGCGATGGTAGTACACCCCCTGGTGTGTGATGATAAACCAAGGTATCAATGCGAAAGTGTGTTTGTTTGTTGGTTTGTTCTTCAATCACGCCGCAACGGGGCAACGGATCGACGTGATTTTTGGCATGGGTATAGTTGAGGACCTGGAGAGTGACATAGGCTACTTTTTATCCCGGAATCAAAAAACTTTAACCACGCGGACGAAGTTGCGGGCATCAGCTAGTCTTTGATAAATTAATGTGAAGTATTTTTATGCAATTTAAGAGGCCACAGCCTCACAGCTGTATGTTAGAAATTATACTCGATCATAATATCTTCAAAAAATTATACCATTACATACCTTGCCCTTAATGCATTTAAATTGTTCGCTTCATTAAGGAGCAAGCTTCACAATAAAGAAACCTGAGAGGGACAAAAGTAGAAGTGCGGTAGAATTAATGTGAAGTTATTCAGTATTCATACACGTCCCTCATTTGATAATGAGACCTCTCTAAAGTTTCGCCTTTCCCTCATTTGCATAATTGTTCGAACATCATGTTTAATTATATTATCTGGATTTAGGAGGTTAAGAATTCATGTTCATAATTTAAAAAAAATATAAAAAGCAATATTGAGATGGCATCAAGTTCAAAGGTGTAATGAAATTCATACTTTTATGTTCATTCATTATTTATTAATACGTAACAGTCTAAAAGGAAAATAGGGCTGGTATACCACTAAATAACCCAGCTTCACCCGTGTAGAATATCTGAAAGTCATGTCTTTGTGAAGTGTTTATACCTAACTATAGCCAAAGTTGTGTTTCAGAATTTATACTATTATTATCTGAGTTATAAAATCATAAACTGACGCAGAATGTTGATGGTCGGTTTATGATTTTATAAGCTGGATTAATAATTATAAAGTTTAATAATTATGAAAGTACCATAACATTTACTATTGAAGTTTAGTAATTATATTATTGACCGAGCGAAGCGAAGGTCTCTGAGTCTACTTGAGTGAATTTGCACTTATCCGTCCGTCCGTCCGTCTGTCAGAGCGTTATAACTTCCGAATTACTGAACGTAATTACTTCAAATTTAAATATAATATGTAAACCGATGGCCTTCCGCCGAATATGGCTTAAAAAAATATAAAAATCTTTATCTTTATCAGGGGAGCTCTCATAGAAGCGAATGCGAAGTAAAATATTATTTATAGCGTTACATAGGGTTGTGGTATATCATTTTAAAGATAATTAGGATTTTTTTTAAATTTTCCCTCTTGAATTGACTAAATGGGGGGCTTTCAAAGTGGAGATTTTCGAACGTCCAAAGTTGACCTCAGAACTCTCAATTTTCTGAAAGGCTGAGCCTGAAACTTGATCAATTACTTGAATTATACCCTGTACTTGGACAACAAATACTATAATTAGATAAATATTATAAGGAAACAAAATTATTTAATTTTTAATGAGCCTCAATATTTTTAGCAGAACTTCACAATGATGTCAATAGATGGCGCTAATGTTAAAAGTTAAATATTACAAAATGGACACCGCGAGGTCTCAGTTCGGGGCGAACCACTAATTATATACATTAACAGCCAATGCAAGTCTACCTTCATAATAAAACAGCTATATTTACGAGTTAAAATAATTTTCTAAGAAACACTACTATAGTCATCAAGCGCGACGTTGAGTCTACAGTTCGGAGTCAAATATTTCTGGTGGTATTCCAATCCGGTGTGTAGTATTACTATGTAGAGATGAATCCAAAAAAATAGAGTGTAAATACACTATAGACAGGACAGAACAGCAGGGCGACCGCGTATCTTTTTTTTACATCGCAATCACCGCAGATTGGCTGAATTTATGGTTTTTCTTGCTGCGTCAATAGGTTTCGTCCAATAGTGGAAGAGTGTTAACCAATCAGAGGTGATTGCGATGTATCAATGTTTGCTTTTTTTTTTTTTTAATTTAAATATATAGGCTAGCGCTTGGCTGCAATCAGACTTGCATGCAAGTGGTGATACAGCCTAAGATGGAGCGCGCTTGCCTAGAAGATGCCTATTCACTCTTGGTTTGAAGGTACCTATATTAAAACGGGAGGGGAAAACGGAAACCGGAAGGGCATTCCATATCCTAGCGGTTCGAATTAGAAACGAGGAAGCAAAGCGCTACGTACGAGCCCGCGGAATTTCGACTGCGTAATTTCGATTGATGCAAAATATACGCGGTCGCCCTGCTGAACATGCTTCGTTATAATTATGTAATGGGCTTGAAGCAATATTATTTCGAGAATTATCGGAACTTCCAATCGACTGCTCTAATGGACATTTTACCATTATTCTCATTGGTTCCGCCGATTTATTGTGAAACTAGATGATGCCCGCGACTTCGTCGCGTGTATTTAGTATTTTTTAATTCCCGCAGGAACTCCTTAACTTTCCGAGATAAAAAACAACCTTAACCTTCCCCGGGATGAAAGCTATCACCTCACAAAACATCGAAATTGGTTGAAAAATTGGGCCGTTAAAGCGTAGTAGACAGACAGACACACTTTCGCATTTGTAATATTAAAGTATGGAAGTATGGACATCTCTGAATTTTATCATTCACAGTGTGTTTTTCCTGTGAAAGAAAACTGGAGCGAGCTCATTTTCGAAAGTAATTGGATAGACACTCCTACACGTGCAAATTCCATTTGAAAGAAAATTAAGTGCAATGTGATTAATTAATTGTTGTCCGTGTTTTAGTTATTTTAATAAATTATGTATAATATATTATGGCTGCCAAATCGAACATTTATTAGGGCTCCATCTCTTATCAATGTGGCACACAATATGTATTATAGTTAAGCCCCACAGAATTAGAAACGATCATAAAAACATAAAATTTGGTCTTTTGATGCTTGTCTACATTTCAAAACACGTAAGGCGTTTACATGTTCTGAGATGTTTAGTTAGTTGCTAATTATTTTGCAATTTCTTTCCAAATAATGAGTTAAAAACCTCATTATGCTTTTGTTTTATATTTTACAGGTTCTATTATAGGTTTGGTAAATGATGTGACACCTTAAATAAATTATACTGCATAAAAAAAAGTGTGTTTATTACTGTTGGAATCACATCATACTTCATATTCATACTAATATTATAAATGCGAAAGTGTGTTTGTTTGTTGGTTTGTTGGTTTGTTGGTTTGTCCTTCAATCACGCCGCAACGGAGCAACGGATTGACGTGATTTTTGCATGGGTATAGTTGAGGACCTGGAGAGTGACATAGGCTACTTTTTATCCCGGAAAATTAAGGAGTTCCCGCGGGAATAACAAAAAACTTAAACCACGCAGACGAAGTCGCGGGCATCAGCTAGTAAGATTATAATATACTCGTATTTTGTTCCTCATGGTTTTACTCTGAAATCCTAAAAGTTTAAAGTTAAATTATTTTCAAAAATGGACAACTGGTTCAACCCACCACCAACTTTTCAGTGAGCATTAAAATCTTAAACCGCAAATCGCAATAAATTTAAAAGGTCGGCATAAATCTGAATATTTAACAAAAGTTCAAAAATAGAAAGCCGTCCTCGCCGAGAAACTTTCAAAGTGTATGCTTACTTTGAAGACGGGCCGAGATTGAAACTACTGATAGAACTGTTTGAATAACCTTCTGAACTTTTGCTGGCTCTCACTTGTTGATAGCACCATTCAAATTAGTTATTAAAAACTTCTGTGTCGATAAATCTGAAAATGGATGGGAATGAAAATGTGACACTAAAAATAGGTCTGGCTTAATGAAAATGCGCGCGTACAGAATAGCGCTACGATAAAGCACTGCCTAATAATAAAATTAACGCATTAATATGTCATGCGTCTGTCTTTTTGTGTCAGTTTTCTATATCTCCATCGATTCACACGTTTAAACTTAAACATTACTTATAGTAACAGTGCGATATGGTAAAATAATATTTAAGGCATTTAATTCCAAGGGCATAAGTTTATATTATAAGAGATAGCGGCACTTTTTGTAACTATCGCTCGAAAAGCTGATTCAGTAATAGGTGGGTGCTACACTCTCCACTGAGGATGCTAGTGAAATTCTGCCCGCATGCTTATGACATTTTTCCACCAGGATTTTGTTTCCTTAGTCTGTTTTCATTCTAAATAGTAGGAACGCTTTGAGCCACCTATAAAAATTCCTCTGCTCATGAGACTGCCCTTTTTCTAATTAGAAAAGTAAGAACAATTAAAACTTTTATAATTGTCGAGATGGGGGAATGGTAAACTTCACAATGAACAATAGCAGCGGTAATAAAAAAGGGCACTTGGCAACTTTCTCAATTAGAAGCAGAAAATTACGTTTGCCAACTTTGAGTTTGATGTATCGTTCATAAATGTCTTTCAATTCCTTTTCATCTTTCTCCTTCTCGGTAAGCTTTTGTAAAGTAAAGTGCAATGGTTGGTTACTCTAATTAGCAGATTCTTATCTTCTCTATTTTCTTTTTCACGTTTTGAGATTCATAACGAACATTGTGTTGGAACAGTTGTATATCGTGCATTGCAACGGTTAAAAATAATTTGCCTTTTATTTGAACTGAATTTGCCATTTGCCTAGCATTAGGTATCTACTTACTTTTTTATTATTATTTCTTTATTATTAAGCCTATACATTTATATAGCTTTACAGGTTAGCTATTTTATTTTTATTTTTATTTTATTTTATTTATTTTAACATGTATGCGTGCCACGACACCGGTCACCGCTTTCAAACGTTTTCGTATTTTTAATACGAGTCGGGTTTAAGCTTTAAGACTTATATAATTTATTATCAAATTCGTGAAATAAAACAGGTAAAGCACCTTGTACAGAATAAACAGAACGCGTGTGATGACAAGTTTGCATACCACGACACCGGTCACCAATCAAATTCCCCTCCGACAGCGGCCTGTATGTCACGTGTCGCAATCGTGACAGGTGGACATGGATCTGTTTTAGCAAACACTGGTGAAACATCGTTAGTGCAATTGACGAATGGAAGCTATTATGCCAAAAGGTTTCTGAACAGCGCTGAAGTTGCTTTAGTCCAATATTATTCGTTCTCCGATCGAGTATCTTAATAAGTTTTTGCTTCAATAGCAAAATTTTTAAATTTTATTCATTTGGCAACCAAAACAGTTTACAATACTACAATACTAACCTAACCTAATCTACGTATTCGTAGAGGATCAAATAATGCATTTTCATTTTACCGCACTTTAAAACATGAATAAATCAAAGCAGTAATATATCTTGTATAGAGTAGGTACATGGAACATAACGTGTCATGAAAAGTTTGCGTGCCGTGACATCGGTCACCGCTTTCAAACATTTTCGTATTTTTGACCGAGCGAAGCGAAGGTCTTCTTGAGTGAATTTGCACTTGTCCGTCCGTCCGTCCGTCCGTCTGTCAGAGCATTATAACTTCTGAATTACTGAATGTAATTACTTCAGCTTTAAATATAATATGTAAACCGAATATGAGGGCCTACAGCCGAATATGGCTTAACAAGTTATAAAAATCTTTATTTCAGGGGGGCTCTCATAGAAGCAAATGCGAAGTAAAATATTTTTATAGCGTTACATAAGGTTGTGGTATTATATCATTTTAAAGATAATTATGAATATAGTCCAAAAATATATATTTTTTAATTTTTCCCTTAGAATTAACGAAATGGAGGGCTTTCAAAGTGCAGATTTTCTAACGTCCAAAGTTGACTTTAGAACTCTAAATTTACTGAATGGCTGAGCCTGAAACTTGATCAATTATTTGAATTATATTCTGTACCTACTTGAACAGCAAATACTAAAATTAGATAAATATTATAAGGAAACGAAATTATTTAATTTTTAATGAGCTTCAGTATTTTAACAGAACTTCACAATGATGTCAATAGATGGCGCCGCGAGGTCTCAGTTCGGGGCGAATCACTTTATAATACGAGTCGGGTTTTAGCTTTAAGACTAAGCGGCCTGTATGCCACATGTCGTAATCATGACACGTGGACATGGATCTGTTTCTGCAAACACTGGTGAAACATCATTAGTGCAATTGACGAATGGAGGCTATCATATTTTAAATACGGCGTCAGAGAGTTAAAGAAACCTACTAACTTAAAAACTGCATTAGCAGCGTATTACGCTTATGGGTACGCATTTTTGCGATACGGCATTATCCTCTGGGGAAACAGCACAAATGTTCAGGATCTTTTTATATTACAAAAAAAATGCATTCGCATCTTAGTAAATATAAAAACTACAGAGTCGTGCCTACCTCACTTTAAAGAGTTAAAAATCTTGACCTTACCTTCTATTTATATATTTGAAATGTGTAAATTTGTAAGGAAAAATATAAACTTTTACACCAAGAAAGAAGACAAAGCTCGCCGGTTCCCCGAGAGACACGCAAACAAACTGATTCTCCCACCGTCAAAATTGGCACTGCACAGCTCAAGCCCCTATTCAATGTCAATAAAAATAATTAACAATCTACCAGACTACATTAGGAACATCGGAAAGGAAAAAGAGTTTAATAACACGCTAAAAAACTATCTGATTGAAAAATGTTACTACAATATTGATGAATTCCTAAATGATACTGACAAACACTAATTAAATCGGTCTCCCTACCACCATGTACTATTCTGTTGCCACACCTAAACTGGGAATCCATAGCATGCTTTATTTACTAATGACTATATTATGTTAATTAAGAAATAATGTAACTATGGAATTGCAATAATAAAGAAACTGAAACTAATCATATTATGGCCAAATAACAAATGGTGGACTACCTTTGCATCAGTAGTCCAAGCACAATCAGTGCAGTCAGATATAACGATTGTCGATTGATCTGTGGTCTAGTGGTTAGCATGTTCGACTTCAACCGACGAGGTCCTGGGTTCGAGTCCCCGGTCGGGCCATAATTAAGTGTTGAGTTTTCTGACTAGAAATTCTCAGTACTAGCCCGTAGTTAGGAAATGGCGGTAATTCACCTAATTCACCCCCGTGCCTCGGAGAGCACGTTAAGCTGTCGGTGCCGGTTATTATCACTTACATGATAATAGTTGTTAAAGTCCGCCAATCCGCATTGGAGCAGCGTGGTGGGTCTAAGCTCTAATTTACTCTCTCCTATGAGAGTGGAGGCCATTGTCGAGCAGTGGGATGTTAATGGGCTGTAGTGGGAGTGGTTTTAACGATGTAAGGACCATGAGAAAAATATGTAACACTAATGATGTTCAGACTATAGGGGAGGGAAATCTGCGAATGTAGTAACAATGAAGGTTCATTGGTCCTTGATTGTTAGTGAAATATCTAGATATCTCACTAACACAAAATTTTTGACGACCTCCGTGGCGCAGTGTGTAGCGCTGTTGCTTTAACGTGCGGAGGTCCTGGGTTCGATCCCCGGCAGGGTCAATTTGGGAATTTATAATTTCTGAAATTTCCCTGGTCTGGCCTGGTGGGAGGCTTCGGCCGTGGCTAGTTACCACCCTACCGGCAAAGACGTGCCGCCAAGCGATTTAGCGTTCCGGTACGATGCCGTGTAGAAACCGAAGGGGTATGGGTTTAATATAACTGCCATGCCCCTAACAGGTTAGCCCGCTACCATCTTAGACTGCATCATCACTTACCATCAGGTGAGATCGCAGTCAAGGGCTAGCTTGTAGTGGATAAAAAAAAAATAAAAATAAAGGCAGTTAAAGTGGGAAATATTATTATGCCAAGATATCGTAAATCTTAGGAAATTTATCACTAGACATGCGATTATTACTGATGTTTGCTTCATAATTCATTTATCGCTCATGATTGACGAAATAGACCGATTAATTACTATTGTTTTGCCTTTAATTTCTGCAATTTTACTTCTTTCTTTCGGTCAGGGTTGAGGATTTGGAGTCAGAATTTTTTATGGGACCACCTCTCGAAGAAGCTCTCGAAGCTTCCTCTGACGACTGAAAAAAGCATTTTTCAAATCAGTTTAGAAACCACGGAGATATGCAGCAATATACATTAAAAACAAGCGGAATTGAGAACCTTCTCCTTTTTTGTAAGTCGGTTAAAAGTAAGCTAAAATTGACTAGCCGCGAGTGTATTGCAATTTTGTTTGTTCGTAGACGCCTCACTCTGGATGATCCTTATAGAACGTGATCATACATAAATAGAATTTACATACAGTCTCGGCAACGCACCGGACACTTATCAAATCGCTCTGTGACAGCACGCCCTGTCACGTGTCGCGACGATGACAGGCGGACGTATCAGCAGAAACCAGGAACCATGGCAAGGAGCTTAGTGTGGACACAGCGTTAGTTGGCGCGAATTGATATATTATATACTAGCTAATGGCCGCGACTTCGTACGCGTGGATCGAGGTTTTGTGGTTCCCGCGGGAACTCTTTAATTTTCCGGGATAAAAAGTAGCCTATGTGCTATTCCAGACTATAATCTATCTCTGTGCCAAATTTCATCCAGATCCGTTCAGCTGTTGGGGCGTGATTGAGTAACAAACATCCATCCATACATCCAGACATCCATACATCCAAACTTTCGCATTTATAATATTATAAGTAAGATAAGATTATATATGTCACCGTAAAATTGTAAAAACCGTTAGATTATAATCTAACGGTTTCTATCCCGCGAGATTGTAAACTTTCGAAAGATTGTGAACCATTCAATGTTCTGAGTATTAATTTTTGAAATACTTATTTATTATATTGTATTAACGTTTTTTTGTCTCTTGTGTCATCATACATTTACTCTGCATTCAACTCGCGCGCGCACTATAGGTTAGGTTAGGGGTTGACATAAATACTCAAGTATTGCCCAGCTCCAGGCCGGGCACTTAGGTTCTATCGGGTTAATATACCAAATAGATTACAATTAACCGAAAAATGATGCTTTAAATTGTAAGCAGTATGTTACGGTTCACAATTTGTCGACAATTTACAATCTATAGAGATAAAAAGCGTTAGATTACAATCTAACAGTTTTTACTATTTTACGGTGACATATATAATGTTGTCAAGTCGGACAGTGCTGCACCTTTAATTGAAATACTCTCTGTGTTTGAATATAGGCATTCTAAATAAGTATTAGTTTATAAAAAATTTCGTTTAATAAGTCAGGGCCAGAATTGAATCGCCGTTACTTTAAAGTTAAAGCCTGAAAACACTTTGTATCGTGAAAACACGCTTTGAAATTTTTCTTACTTAGACGGTCAGTGAGTACCTAGTGAGTACACACCGAAATTTGCTGATGATCTAATTTTAATACATAAATAAAGGTGGTTCCAAAAAATAACCTTTATAATTCAAGTACAATACTGACTTGCGCAACCCATTTGGCTTTTTTGGTGGTCAAAGATAAAATGTAATCGGAACTTAACTTTGAGCATCCGATTCCTGAGTTAACAAGATTCACCTGGTACGGTCGTATCTGCAAAGTTTATTTCCAGTTAAGGAAATTTTAAGAAAAAGAAAAAGTTTCTTTTCAGATATTCACGCGAATACAACTTACCAATTATGTTTAAACGCGAAGTCATTCAAGAGTTCGTAAAGGAAAGAGGCCCTGAAAATAATAAAATTGAGAGATGTCTCGCATAAATCAGGGAAGTAAATGAGAGAAAAACGTAAAAATACCCATTAGGGCAGTCAGTTGGAATATCAGTGCGACTCGATTCACAAAATTCATTCCTCTTTCCGGTGTTATGACTTTACGTCTGAGTTATGACTTCTAATGCCATTTAAAATCTGCTATTTATAAGTATTTAATTTGAAATTGATATCGACAATATCGATATCTGTTACTGGTAAGGAATACTATTAATATTATCAATATATATTATTAATACTTCTGTTATTTACAAATGTCATAATCTGTACTAATATTATAAAGAGGTAAAGTTTGTGACGTTGTAGGGGGTAATCTCTGGATCTACTGAACCGATTTTGAAAATTCTGGTACCAATAGAAAGCCACATTATTTGTAAGTGTCATAGTATATATTAACCCGAAAAATTAGGGAGTTCCCGTGGGAATTTAAAAACTTATTTCACGCGGACGAAGTCGCGCAGGCATCTGCTAGTTATTTATATAGTAAAATGCGTAATACTTTTTAAATCCTATTAACAAAACTATCAAATTAAAACTATGAAATACATTAAAATCTAAAGTATAAACTAAACATTAAAAATATCAATTATTGTCAACATGAAGCTGGAAAGGTTTTCAAGCATTTTTCCAGCCTACTGGGGAAAAACAAAATATTTTTTTTAAATATTTATTATAATAAAAAAATTGTGCAGCTGTCTACCCGAATAGTATAGCCATTACTAATTATGTACCAATACTTACTACATTTAAGATAACCAATTTTTTTAGAAGAAAAGCGACTTCGTCTAAGATACATCCTGTCTTTTATTAGGGCGTCCATTACAGTAATTAGGATTTAATGTAAAAAGATTCAACAAAATTTAAGAGGTATTTTTGAATTGAGTTCTGGTGTACTTTTCAGGCTGAACGCTTTTTAGGTCTTCATCAAGATTTAAAAGAGCTCTTACGCCTGAGCCTTTATTCAACCGTGACTCTTATGTAGCCCTTATGTAATGTAGGTACACACATGATGGTTTTTTAGGTTTTCTGGGATGAAAAGGGCCGAGATGAACCAACGACCGGACTACTATTTTTTTTTAATCCACTACAAGCTAGCCCTTGACTGCGATCTCACCTGATGGTAAGTGATGATGCAGTCTAAGATGGTAGCGGGCTAACCTGTAAGGGGCATGGCAGTTATATTAAACCCATACCCCTTCGGTTTCTACACGGCATCGTACCGGAACGCTAAATCGCTTGGCGGCACGGCTTTGCCGGTAGGGTGGTAAATAGCCACGGCCGAAGCCTCCCACCAGACCAGACCAGAGAAAATTCAGAAATTATAAATTCCCCAATTGACCCTGCCGGGGATCGAACCCAGAACCTCCGCACGTTAAGGCAACAGCGCTACACACTGCGCCACGGAGGTCGTCAAAATATTATATTTATAATAGCGAATGAAAAGGCATCACGTGTCTTATTTAAAACAGAGCCTGTGTTGCACACTTTCAAATATAATTTCATTCAAAGGTTTTTAACTATCACCTAGGTAATATTATAATTAAACAACTCGTCTCCCATATTGTGGCCAATACTGGAATAGGTAAAAGGAGATCCTTTTTTTTTTTAACCTTTAAAGAAAGGAAGATAGCAAATATCATTTAATAGCTGATGCCCGCGACTTCGTCCGCGTGGATTGAGGTTTTTTGTTGCCCGTGGAAACTCTTTAATCTTGCGGATTAAAAAGATGTGTTATTCCAGACTATTATCTATCTCTGTGCCAAATTTCTTTCAGATTCGTTCAACCGTTCTGGCGTGATTAAGTAACAAACCATCCATCCATCCAAACTTTCACGTTTATAATATTAGTATAGATTAGCCATGGCTATAAATCCACCTGTGCTGTATCATTCAAGATAATAATAATCTATTGCGTGCATTCAGTACGATTTCTGTTCTGTATTAGGTAGTTTAACAAAACAGGTGTTCTCATAATAACACGGCCGTCAGTTAATTCACGTTGTTCAGGCGACAACACACAAAACAAAGATAAGTTTTGTGGATGTTCAGCGTATGGCGCAAATATAATCACTTTTTAAACAATGAACAACATTTTGTTATGTTGTTGTTAGGAACTTGATTACGTGATGGTTTATTTTAACTTTACCCTTCTCGTATATGACGAACTTAAAATCACAAATAAATTAAGTAATCAACCAAACTCATTAAAAACTTAAAACAATTATTAAGAAGTAAGTACTTGTTTAATAAATGGATAGGTGACCTATCTATTTATTTTTCTGGTCGGTACATATTTGCAGATGCCTAAGCAGTGCTACAGGATGCACATAGATCTATGTATCGAGCGCTTATTGTTAACGCGCCGCTTACTGACCGTTCCAATAGTGGGTAGGCATACAAATAATTCATGTTCATTTTATTTGTGTTTCATGGGTTTATGTTAATGCTTTGATATGCATATTATTATGTTCAATGTATTTACCATAATTTTGTAAGCCTTAGTTCATCGAAGTAACCCTCCTTCGTCTCTTCGTTTAGCTTAACCATTTTTATACCTACTACAAAATTTAAAGCACAGAGCGCAAAGGAAAGAGACAGATGGAGAAATCTTCTGGACCAGGCCCGGGCCCACAAGAGGCTGTAGCGCCAATGATGATGATGATGACAAAATTTAAAACCTGAACTACTTGTATATTCTCTTATGACTTGAACCATCAAAGCAGGTCTCACCGGCTCCTTTCCGAAACGAGATGACATCTTGAGTAATAGTCCTGGCATTCACGTCAGGTTACTACGAAACACAATTTTTCTTCTTAAAATATCGTGCAATGCCTCACGCAAGGGGTAAGGTTAATATTACAAAGATTAAATTGAGAGATTTTATTTTGATTTATTTTACACAACTAGATGATGACCTACCTCTTTGTCGTAGTTGTAAGCCGAAAGTTCCCGAGATTGATCCCTGGCTGGCTCCATTAAGGCTCTATAATGGAGAAGTTTACCATTTTTTGTAATTTAATATGAAAATTAAGACAAAATAAAAAAAAATATGAAAGAATCATTAAAATATCTCAACAAATGAAAAAGTTATGGAACTTTAAAGTTGCGCTTGCAAGACGGGAGACGTGACGTAATTCCCTATCAACATACTTTATAAAGCCGAATAAAAGAAATAAATGGACTTATCGTGACTTAATTGAATTAACAGCACTTAATTTGTGTGTGAAGATAATTTTGAAGTATATTAAATCTTACCTACTCACTTATTAAAACTCACTCACAAAATTTCTCACTCGAGTAAGATACAGCAATCGGTATATAAATTAAATAATTAAACTTTTAAATCGTCATTTCTCAGTCATTTATTGATGGATTGTAAAAAAAAACCACTGATTTATTAGTTTTAATCTATATTTTACTTCCGTTGTGTTAAATATGATATTCACAACATCATGAAACTTCTCCATTATGCCGAGCGCTTTAGTATGCCGCGTAGAAACCGATTAGAGGTTAGGCCTTCTATATAAGACTAGCTATCGACCTCTATCAGGCTAGCTCGTTACAATTTTATAATAATTCATCATAGTTTAACCTCTGTTACCTACTTGGTATTATATAGAAGCAAGAATTTAGGTAATGTTAGCTAAATATCTGTCGTCGTCTTAAACGATAGACGTCCACAGCTGCAAATATTATTATATTGCACTGATGAAGGTCTCCTGCATGGTTTTGACGACCTCCGTGGCGCAGTGTGTAGCGCTGTTGCCTTAACGTGCGCAGGTCCTGGGTTCGATCCCCGGCAGGGTCAATTTGGGAATTTATAAATTCTGAATTTTCCCTGGTCTGGCCTGGTGGGAGGCTTCGGCCGTGGCTAGTTACCACCCTACTGGAAAAGACGTGCCGCTAAGCGATTTAGCGTTCCGGTACGATGCCATATAGAAACCGAAGGGGTATGGGTTTAAAATAACTGCCATGAACCTAACAGGTTAGCCCGCTACCATCTTAGACTGCATCATCACTTACCATCAGGTGAGATTGCAGTCAAGGGCTAGCTTGTAGTGGATAAAAAAAAATGGTTTTCGTGCCGTTTGCTTCTAGTGGTTCTCAGATACTCGCCTGAGATCAGCCGGCCACCCAGTGGAGGTTCGTCAAACGCTGCACTTTCCATTCAAGCAACTTGGGACCCCAACGGATACTTACATTCGTTGCGTATTTATTTTATCTTTCGAAGCTTAGATTTAACATAATACTATACCCGAAATAGCTGCTCTATACTTTCAAAGCGCTATTTTTTCCTATCTCAATTCCCAGTAAGTAATTAAAAATTTGAAGATGTCAATCACGTTTTATAGAAAAGTTGTCACGTTGACGTCACACAGCGGGTTAGACGCTCAAACTCGTTACAAAGTTGAAAAAAGTTGTTCAGTATGAATGACAATTTTTTTGAAACAATCCCTTTTTTGCAATACGTGTGACCTATAAGCTATACGCTCGACAAAGATTAAATAATTGTAACTTTGTAATGAAAGGCGACCAAGCTAAATGCAGCCATAAGGCTATTTAAATACAGTTTAAACTGAATCTAAAACTTTAAAATTCTCACACTTATCGGTAGGTATTGGAAAGCTCGGAACTAATTTCGCGGTCCACCGGTACCATTCGTGCCAACTTTGTCGCAAAGTGATTTCCATTTTACGCCAAAGCACTATTACATCACTATTGTTTGACAAGTGAAACGTAGAACTGAAATTTATATCGAAATGCCTAATTATTGGAAAATTCCTTAATTATTAGAACTACTTTCGTCGGAAGAGCAGTAATTATTATGATAGAGCCTTAGTTAATTATCACCATCACGTCTTATACTTTGTATAAGCATGACGTTCAGAAGGTGAACTTTTTAGGTACCTACCTATTTTGAATGAATATGTTTTGAATTGAGAGCCAGAGGAACCTCACCAGCTCCAAACTAGTCAAATCCACAATTGTTTTTGGAGTTTACCTCCTTTAGAATCGATTTTCATATGATTTAAGCCCGGGGTATGAAAATTTTAGAGGATTGATTAAAAACAAAATTTTTCTTTTATGTTTCCATGGTAACACTCGTTTATGTTTCCGGGACTATGTAATGTATTTTGATGAATACAAATTTTTTAATTAATATAGATAAATGTAGCTCGGGATTTTTTATTAAATACCTACATGCTTGTGACGTTACAAAAGTTCGAAGCACTTTTTTTCTTTAATCTATAGTTTAAAATGGTTATTCAACATAAAACTAACGAGCGACGTGGATCATATTACTTCTTGTGGGATATCCTTTATTTAAAAATCACTAAAAAATATGTTTGACATAGGCAACATATCCCAATTTCCGAAGAAATTATTAATCAAAATTGCCCCTACTGAGAGTATGTCATTCACAAAACCATATTTGTCGTAAGGTGGTCTTATAAGAACTACACATAATTACTATTTCAGGACAAAAACATTTTTAGATATGGTAAAAAAATGTCTTACTGCCTGAGTTGTCCACACGCGCGCTTATAAATGGGGCTGCACAGACTAGTAAGACGTGTTTTCCATACGATGCCGTTGTTCTGCGTGAATAGTTTTCCTGTCCAGTCCGTAGTGCATAGTGGAAAGTATATTAACCCTTGACTGTCTCGTTGGTCTAGTGGTTAACGAGGTCCCGGGTTCGATTCCCGGGTCGGGCACTAACAAGTACCTATTGGGTTTTTCGGATAAAAAATTCTCAGTACTAGCCCGGAGTAAGGAAGTTGGCGGTGTTTCACCCCCGTGCCTCGGAGAGCACGTAAAGCCGTCAGGCCTGCGCCTGATCTCTCTCCCGTCGTGTCGGATTTTCCGTCTCATCGGGCTATGAGAGTAAAGCAACAGAGAGTGCACCTGTGTATGCGCACATACTTGTGCACTATAATATCTAGAAGACGGCTAATCTCTATGGAGACAGGCCGCCGTGGCCGAAATTCGGTCGGGAGGACATTATTATTATATTTAACCCTTAATCAAATGAGCTTGGCTTGGCTATTAAGACAGTGGCGTCATACTGTCGCATTCGTCATTTATATAAATAAATCGATCCTTTATTGTCCATTCGCAAGACTAACCAAGTTAAGAATTGACACATTCCGTGGTATAGGAAAACTTGGAACTAATTTCGCGGTCCGCCGGTGCTATTCGCGCGCCGGTAACTTTGTCGCAAAGTGATTTTCTCTACCGTACCAACCCCTAGGAAACTATCAAATGGCTATTTCCATTATAAACAACAAGATTTCCGAAAACTTATTTTTACGGTTCACGAGTTCTAGTATTTGTGAATTGTTTTTCTGAGTCAAAAAATACTTATCAGTTTTTTAAATTTAATTAAAAAAAATTGTTACGTTTAAGTAACGAAATTTTAAATTTTAACTTAACTTAAGAGGGTTTAAAATAGGTACATTAAGAATACAAATTTGTAGATCAATTGATTCGATTCTTAAACAGACAAACAGAGCTATGTAACAAAACAAATAAAAAACTAATAATTATGATATTAATAATAATGATATGAATTTTGAATGTTTTTGTTTAACTTTCTGTTAGAAGTGTTACTAATAGTCCGGGAGGCAGCGACCGAAATTTTGCACCCATTCCTACAAAGCTAATTTTTCTGTCAAGCAATGTTTATACCGTGTAAATAGTGAAAGTGAAAGTCTGCCAAGCTTTTAGTGTTGCAAACATTAATAACAATTTTTCAAACCTGTAAATAAATAATAGGTAAATGTACTATACCTACAAGACTGAAACTTCTTACAGTGAACAAGGATACCTAAATATACAGGATAATGATAGTCTGCCGCATCGGAAGCGTTGCCATCTAAGGTCTTCCACTCACGTAATGTGTTGAAAAATTAACTTTTTGGACTTATTTCTACAAGGCTGATTTTTTTTCCTTAAATAGTTAGGTTTATACAAGAACAAAAAAAGACAGTCTGCCAAGAATCCAATGTTGCTAAAGCCTTGGCAGACGCGATGGAATGCACTATCTCTCGAGCACAGCTACTGCGCCCATCCGCTATAAGTCGCTCTGAATAATTAGACATACCTTTTTGTCTACGATAATTATTAATAACATTGAATAATAGAACTCAATTTATTTAAACTATAAAAAGTTTTTACAAAATAAATGGTAATGTATGAAAATACTAGATTACCCGGTGTACTTCGTATCACCTATCCTAACGACAAAATATATGGGAAAATGAAATTGTTGTTTTTACTATCATTCTCGCAATTTTTCCATATTTTCTCACCGTGTAAACCCTCCCTGGACTACGACAAACATTTCAAAACCAAAATCAGCTAAATCGGCCCAGCTGTTCTTGAGTTTTAGCGAAACAAACGAACTGCAATTGATTTTTATATATATAGATACGAGATTTTTTTTGTGTTTGTGGCTATTGAAGTTTTATTTATTTTATAATTTTTTATATTTTACAATTTTTAGTGGTCACGGCTACTAGATGATGCCCGCAACTTCGTCCGCGTGGAATAAGGTTTTCGATTCCCGCGGAAACTCTCAAATTTTCCGGGATGAAAAGTGGCCTAAGTCCTTCCCCGGGATACACCTATCCCTTTACTAAATTTCATTAAAATCGGTTGAACAGATATATTTTTTGATTACCGCGGGAACCTTTGATTTTTCAGGGATAAAAAAGTAGCATGTCTTTTCCCGGGATACAACCTATCTTTGTACCAAATTTAATCAAAATCGGTTGCACAGATGGGCCGTGAAAGCGTAGCAGACAGGCAGACAGACACACTTTCGCATTTATTATATTAGTATGGATGTCTGGTTAAAAACCTACTGTTTACTAAGCTATTACACTGATCGCGAGCAATTTACTCTTATCCATTGAGGAGTTCCGTTCACCATGTCTGAAGATATTCATCAGATCTTCAACAAATTTATATGGTCCACCTCTGAAGTATGATCTGTCAAACAAAAAAGAATCATCAAAATTGATTCATAATTAGCGGAGTAATCGTGCAACAAACATACAAAAACATACAGCCTAATTGATAACCTCCTTCTTTTTTTTGAAGTCGGTTAAAAATAGTTATCCCGGTATAAATTCAAACAAAAATATCAAATTAAGATTTAAATTAGAAATTTTATTCGTTCATTGGCATTACATTTCCATCAAGTTCTTGCGCTACAACTTATGCCACGTCTACCGAAGCTTTATCCACCTTCTATCGAAAGTAGACGACGATAATTCAATAATAATTATCGTAAACCGCTTGTAGATGAAAGACCAGCTTTGTAGATTTTAATTTAATGCCGGTATGTCCAATTATTCAGAGCGACTTATAGCGGATCGGCGCAGTATGCGCTCGGGAGATAGTGTATTCCATCGCGTCTACCAAGGCTTTAGCAACATTGGATTCTCGGCAGACTGTCTTTTTTTGTTCTTGTATAAACCTAACTATTTGAGAAAAAAAAATCAGCCTTGTAGATATAAGTCCAAAAAGTTAATTTTTCAACACATTACGTGAGTGGAAGACCTTAGATGGCAACGCTTCCGATGCGGCAGACTATCATTATCCTGTATATTTAGGTATCCTTGTTCACTGTAAGAAGTTGCAGTCTTGTAGGTATAATACATTTACGTATTATTTATTTACAGGTTTCAAAAATTGTTGTAAAAATTTGCAACAACATCGGCGCGGCAGACTGCCATTCTGTTTACGTACGGTCTCAAAATAACAAAATAGCAAAGAATCAGCTTTGTAGGAATAATGGCACCAATAATGTCGCTGCCTCCCGGACCATAAGGAGGTTGCTACAACATTTCTTTGCAATAAAAACTTTAATACCTCAAAAAGAAAAGGAAAGTGCGATAAAAACAAAATTAAGTGTTTTTTTTTTTCAACAAAAATAAGTAAATAATAGATAGGTATCCTCATGGCTGTTAACTTTTTGAAGAAAATAAAAGTCCATTCATTACGGAATATTACCAACTCGATTTTGTTAACAATGCTAAGAAAAAGCGCCTTTGTTTAACGACTTACGAACTTTTTCATTGCGGTACTTTTTAACTGAGTTTCGCGTAAAATAAATTTCGGAAAGCCTGCTTACTATTTGTGTCGCGGAGATTAAATTAAATCCGTTTAAAGTAAATTAAGCTTTTTATATCCGACACCAACATATAGATACAATTTGATACCGATTTAATAAAAAATGAATTATATTATGGCGCCGATTTTAAAATGGAACAGCAATATTTTTTTTCAATTTTTTTTAATATAGTATCACACGGGCTGATGTAAGGATTCTAAGCATACATCCAAATCTTTTCAGACACTTAGAAGTTATGGTGTATTTAGAAACTCACATACATACATACATGAACACTGAAAACGTTACACTCCTTGTTTAATGCAGTCGTCTAAAAACATTAATTAATTATTTGTGTGACTTCTTCCCGTACATCTGACGTCATCGCATGGTTTTGTTTTTTCTGTTTAATAATTATGAATTCAGTTAATAATCTTCTTATTTATATTTTTTTATCCACTACAAGCTAGTCTCAAGCATCGCTTGACTGCGATCTCACCTGATGGTAAGTGTTGATGCAGTCTAAGATGGTAGCGGGCTAACCTGTTAGGGGCTTGACAGTTATATTAAACCCATACCCCTTCGGTTTCTACACGGCATCGTGCCGGAACGCTAAATCGCTTGGCTGCACGTCTTTGTCGGTAGGGTGGTAACTAGCCACGGCCGAAGCCTCCCACCAGGCCAGACCAGGGATAATTCAGAAATTATAAATTCCCAAATTGACCCTGCCGGGGATCGAACCCAGGACCTCCGCACGTTAAGGCAACAGCGCTACACACTGCGCCACGGAGGTCGTCCATTTTATGAACGCTGACGGTAAAAAAAGTATAAACTGCGCTCCCACCACGAGTGATCACGCTCAGTTTCAATACTTACAATAATTATTGTTGGGGAGGGATTCAAACTAAAATCCCTCGGTTCTGTTCAGTGGACTGTATTTACTTGTTCACAATAGTATAGTATAGTAGTATAGTAGTAACAGACGATCGAATTTGGTACGAGCCGGACAGCGGATTCGGTACGCTCCATACCATATCCGTTCGTCTGGAGAGTTGTCTGCCGAACATTATTATTATTATTTCGTGTCCGGTCGGTTCGATGGTTCGCGCGTCGAATTTGGTCCGCTCCGTACCAAATCCGCGAGTGTGTAAGCTCGGACCGGACAAACGCACGGCAGTCGCGATCGAAACCTTCTGGAGGTAGCACGTGCGTCAGCGCATGTTCGCACTATGGCGGAAATTCTAACAGAACGCGAAGTAACAGCAGAAGACGGCAGTAACAGCTTTTCTCATCACAGTATCAGTTTTCGTGATTAGAGGTTTAACCAAATTTAAGAGTTCCACAAAGGCTTCGTGATCTAGTCGCAAGTATATACGGAAGTCTTCGCAATCGAGCGATTTGATTAACTTCATGTGACTAAATTCAACACGATTTTTCAAATATATTTTTGTCCACTCCTTTCTTTTATTCGTGATGTTTTTTTTTATCCACTACAAGCTAGCCCTTGACTGCGATCTCATCTGATGGTAAGTGATGATGCAGTCTAAGATGGTAGCGGGCTAACCTGTTAGGGGCATGGCAGTTATATTAAACCCATACCCCTTCGGTTTCTACACGGCATCGTACCGGAACGCTAAATCGCTTGGCGGCACGTCTTTGCCGGTAGGGTGGTAACTAGCCACGGCCGAAGCCTCCCACCAGGCCTGACCAGGGAAAATTCAGAAATTATTGACCCTGCCGGGGATCGAACCCAGGACCTCTGCACGTTAAGGCAACAGCGCTACACACTGCGCCACGGAGGTTTGTGGCTGCATTACTGTTGCCGCAACAACAATCGCAATTTTAGCGCGCTTGGATAACGTCGGAGGCATGACGTCTGACCTGTGTGTACGCCACGCGGTTAGTGCGAGATCCGGCCGTCTGTTGTGACTAGCGGATCTGGTACGCCATACCAAGTCCGCTGTCCGGCTCGTACCAAATTCGATCGTCTGTTAATACTATAATATTCACAATGTTCTAAGTTCTATGTTCTATTTACAATGGTTCACAGTGGTTCGCAGGGTTCTTGTTACTTGTCTTCACGGTTCGGGAGTTGTCGACGAAGTGATTCTATACAGTTCAAACATGATCTATGTCTCCCACTCGGCAAGCGCATACGGTCGTGCCAAGCGAGAGATAAGGCGATCGCGGGGGTGAGGGCGCAGCGGGGAGCGGGGGCGACGGCGGCCGACCAATCAGCGTTAGCCACGGCGGGCGCAGCGTGTGGCATGAAGCTCCCGTCCGTAACAATTACTTCATTTTCAAATTGAGTAGAGCCTTTTAAAAAAAACTTTATTACTTTCACAGATCACGGAAACAAGGGAGATATGCCTATGTATCAAATTGTATTGAAACCTGCTGTCTCCAGTTTATCCCTACCTATCCCTACTACCTGCTACCAATACAAGCAACTAAATAAATACAATAGACAAGAAGTCTCACTCACACACACGCATACCGATAGATCAGTGCATGAGGCACGAACAAATATACACTTTATTGTTTACCTAACAGGGTTCAATTTCAATCACCGTGCATCTTACTCACACAAACGTAAAACGTTGTCGATGTGCTGTGCAAAATTCAAATATGATACAATTAGTGGTTGACTAAAATGGATCTATCGATGCTAAATTTCTTAATATTTGGGTTTTTGACAATGACTACCGATTATGAAAAGTGATATTTTACTTGTGTACCAAAAATAAGATGTAAAAAATCATCTCATATTAGATTATTTTTAACCGACTTTCCGAAAAAAGGACGAGGTTCTTTTTGTGCACATTACAACACTTTTTTCTTCAAGTTTGTTTGGTTGTTTGTTTGTTTGGGTGAATTTTAAGTACACATTAATCGAAAAATTATTTTACAAGACCTTTGCTCGTAAAGTGGCTCTTACTTCCTCGTTATTAAATATACTTTAACCACCCTTGGGCGACGAAAATATCACCCAAACGTCCCAACTAGACACAGAATTTGTACTTTTTTTTTTGCTGGAAAAATGCATTTACGCATCCCGCACAAGGCGGGTATGTGGGACTCACAGATGGAAGCAGAATACCCACTAAAAAACCAGCAGCACAGTCCGCGTCTACAAAGAGAGGTCTCAGGGTCCCAAGGCTACTGAGACATCACGACGCTGAACCGACCATAGGGTCCTAGACACCTATACTAAGGCGGGAAAAGGCGAGCGAAGCGTCGCCTTCTTCCCCCCTGTCGTCTTCTGCGGATCAGTGGAGCGTTAGGGTCCAGCTCTCGTTCCCGTTCCGCAGCCTCCTTCAGCTCCATAACATTTTCCACTAGGGTATGGTGCGCTGTGTCCTCTGGAGTACCACACTCATGACAGATGGCTGTTTCCTCCCGTTTCGCAATCTGGTGCAAGTACTTACCGAAACAGCCATGTCCCGTAAGTACAGAATTTGTACCTACTTCACTCAGAAATTACTAGACTATTTTATCCCGGAAATTAAGGAGTTCCCGCGAAATTAAAACAAACTTAATCCAGGCGGACGAAGTCACGGGCATCATCTAGTGGGTATTATTAACTTACAGTCAACACAAAACGCAAGTTCAATGTTGGGATTGACCATTCGAAGAGCCGACGAACCATCTTCAATGGTTGAAAGCACTTTGGCTCAAAGTGATACGAGCATATTGTGCTATTTTTCGTCGGAAACCAGCTTGGACCTCTTCCTGTAGCATTTATCCACTTTTCTTTTCTTTCTGCATCCTTCGGATATCTTAAATATTAATATTAAAGAGTGACATTAAATATATCAATAAATGAGTAATGAGTATCTACGTAAATTGACATTATATTAATTCACCTAGTATATTTTTTATACGTTTCGTCAGCTAAGTAAGTCGAGTACTTACATTAAAAAAAATAGTAATAATTATGACTAAAAATATAGTTATAATGAATTTTACTCACGATAGTTTAAACGTTAAAATAGCAATAATTGTTTACTAAGTTATAATTAAGGTACTATTAATTATTGTATCACAGATCATCGTTTGGTCGCTAAAATATCGACAACTGCATTGTACTCGTACCTGCATCGTCACATCTCTAGTTCACGGCACGCCGACAGCGGCCGAACTACGAAATTTGATCTATCGTGCTAGTGAAAGAATCGGTAAAGAACACTTAACCATTGCGTCGTAAGACTGGCCGATTCATTGATAGATTTCTACTAAGCAAGCAATGGTTTTTGTTCATAATGAGATATAGACTTGTCACTCTATTACATTATGATACCACTAAATAATGTTTTATTGATTTTAATGGAAAATTACAACAATTTATTTGTACTTACGTGTGAAATGAGATGCCATCTTTCATGTAATTCACTTTGCAGCTTGAATTTTTACAAACAACCACTGAACAACGCGGCATTTTGTTAAAAACCGAGAGAAGTGAACCAATCTTTGAATGACATGCGACTAAAGACAAAAACGGCCATCAGGCCTATTTTGTGCCTGATGAGTTCGCACGCAACACGCCCCCTTAGCACATCTCCCTTGTTTCCGTGATCTGTGATTACTTTAATTTATTATTTATATTTATATAAACTCTATATGTTTTTATTACTTTATGGGTATCTCTATAACTATAATATGTTTTTGCACATAGTAAGTAGTGTAGTTTATTTACAACAACAACGTTTTGCCTTCCAAACAAAATATCACACATAAAATAAGAATGTCAAGACGTACATAACTGTCGCCTTCATTTTCAGCGTTCCAACAAAATCGCAGCGATGCAAGTCTCGCTCCAATAATAATAGTCCCCATAAATTCTAACCTTTATCAGGCACGTCTGGTGCGACGTCATTTTCCAACTAAAGAACTTTGCTTTCCTTATACATTATGCTAGTTTCGCGACCATTTAAGTTCACTTTTTGTATCCGATAAAAGTATGAAGTGACATATTTTTCTTATCTTGGTATGCGCTTGAGTCTCACTTTTCGTGGTGGTATGAAATAAATAATGCAATCTGATGACACATTTTGTACGATGATACTTTCGTGCAGCTTTTGTATAAATGTATTATGGGTCTCGTATCACTGTCAATTAAGTGGCTTGTTAAATTAACGGCAACTGAAACTGAAATAGAAATATTAATATGAACTTTAACTGTTTTATTCCTTGTCTCACCTGCTTTGATTTTAACTTTTCAGTACTGAAGGTCATATCCGCAATTAGGTTGTTGAATGACATTTTTTTGTCATAAATCGAAAGATCTTATCTTACTAATATTATAAACGTGAAAGTTTGTGAGTATGGATGTATGTATGGATGTTTGTTAGTCTTTCACGCCAGAACGACTGAATGGATCTGGATGAAATTTGGCACTGGAATAGATTATAGTCTGGAATAACACATAGGCTACTCTTTATCCCGGAAAATTAAAGAGTTACCGCGGGAACCAAAAAACCTCAATCCACGTGGACGAAGTCGCGGGCATCAGCTAGTCATATAAAATTCTCTTTCTTACATAGATTAGATATAGCGCTCCACTCCGTTCTATCTTCAGACAAAAATTATATTATGGACAAGAGGCCGCCCGTGACTTCGTCCGCGTTCAATTTGTGTTTTCCTATGAGATTGTGAAATTTTCCCGCTGCAGAAAGTCTATTTAAAGAGGCTGTAAATAGCTTATGCAGGTTTTTATTATTTAAAACTAATAACCTAAATTCGTGTCTATGTATTATAGAACTTTTATGTAACCTTCCAAACCCCATTTCAACCCTTACGGGTCGGATTTTCGTAGAATTGCTTATACAGGTTATCTTCTTAACTATATATAAAAATCAATGGCTGTTCGTCTGTCTCGCTAACACTCGAGAACGGCTGGGCCGATTTAGCTGATTTTGGTTTTGAAATGTTTGTCGTAGTCCAGGGAAGGTTTAAACGGTGAGAAAATATGGAAAAATTTGTCAGTTACGACGCGCGGACGAAGTCGCGGGCATCAGCTAGTTATAAATAAAACTACTAACCTAAATCCCGATTTTCAAGTCTCTAATTTCAAAAACATAAGAGAAGGCAAGACGAAGTTTAAGTCCTTAGAAAAGCGTACCAACCTCGTCTCTCCCCTTGGGGGACTATTGAATACAGAAAGCCATATACGCAGGCGGGTCAGGTTGTTCATAGAATATCGTGGAGCCACAGAGTAATGGTGGAATTGCACGTTTCAAATATAACATGAAGTATAATTCCGTTAACAATTCATCACCATTAGGCGGAGCTGTATTTTTAGTTGCGGTTTTCCACAAGGCAGGTAACCATGGTATTCCAAAACATTCTGGCGCACATTTCAAAATGAATACTTGTACGTACCTACCTTCCTATATAAACCTTTTTGACGACCTCAGTGGTCCCGGGTTCGATCCCAGGCAGGGTCAATTTGGGAATTTATAAGTTCTGAATATTCCCTGGTCTGGCCTGGTGGGAGGCATCAGCTGTGGCTATAGGCCGACCGTTTAACTCGCGTATCGCCTGCGTGGTAAGAAGGGAGCGGGGGGAGATGTTAAATACTTAAAAAAAAGATACTTATTATTTTATTCTTTACCAACAATGTCTATCTCGAGAAAAATCTTTGGATTATTGACTCCGTATGTAGCATTACCCGCCCCCGCTCCCTTCTTACCGCGCAGGCGATACGCGAGTTAAACGGTCGGCCTATAGTTACCACTCTACCGGCCAAGACGTACCGCCAAACGATTTAGCATTCCGGTACGATGCCGCGTAGAAACCAATAGGGATATGGGTTTAATATAACTGCCATGCCCCTAACAGCCCGCTACCATCTTAGACTGCATCGTCACTTACCATCAGATGAGATCGCAGTCAAAGGCTAACTTGTAGTGGATAAAAAATAAACTAGTGGTTCGCCCCGAACTGAGACCTCGCGGCGCCATCTATTGACATGAATGTGAAGTTCTGTTAAAAATACTGAAGCTCATTAAAAATTAAATAATTCCGTTTCCTTACAATATTTATCTAATTTTAGTATTTGTTGTTCAAGTACAGGATATAATTGAAATAATTGATCAAGTTTCAGGCTCATCCTTTCAGAAAATTTAGAGTTCTGAGGTCATCTTTGGACGTTAGAAAATCTCCACTTTGAAAGCCCCCCATTTCGTCAATTTTGGGGAAAAAATTTAAAAAAAAATATTTTTGGACTCTATTCCTAATTATCTTTAAAATGATATACCGCAACCCTATGTAACTTTATAAAAAAAAATTTACTTCGCATTCGCTTCTATGAGAGCCCCCCTGAAATAAAGATTTTTATTGTTTTTTAAGCCATATTCGGTGGGAGGCCATTGGTTTACATATTATATTTAAAGCTGAAGTAATTGCATTCAGTAATTCAGAAGTTATAATGCTCTGACAGACGGACGGACAAGTGCCAATTCACCCAAGTAGACTCAGAGACCTTCGCTTCGCTCGGTCAAATATAATATACCTACCTACATCAAATTGATGTCCGCATATCGGGAACTAATTTACGAAACAAACCACAACTCGTTTCAGTCATATTGTATTATTAGAATATTGCGTGCATTTTGAATGACAAGTAATCCTCATGCAATTGTTTGCATCGTTCTAAAATATTCGAATGAATAAAATACCCGGCATATTGAGCGCTCTTCTCATATCAAGGCGTTTTTGTAACCCACGTAGCTTGAATTTTAGGATACTGTTATGTATCGTAGCCGTAGGCCATCCGAATTTAGGAATGCCTAATATCAATTTCATTGCTTTTAGACCATTATGGTAAGTCAATGATTAGACCAACCAATTTAATTTAATATAAAAATTTGCGCTACCTAAATAAATAACTGAAATAAGCACTTGAAGTGCTTATGAACAGTCGAAAGTTTGTAGTCGTGTGATTGTACAAGTGTAGTTTGTAGTCTCTACCGTTCTTTTTTTAATAGGTCTATTTAAATGGCGCGTTTGTAACCCACGTAGCTTGAATTTTGGGATACCGTTAAGTAGCCGTAGGCCATCAGAATTTAGGAATGCCTACTATCAATTTCATTTTTTAGACCATTATGGTAAGTCAATGATTAGACCAACCAATTTAATTTAATATAAAAATTTGCGCTACCTAAATAAATAACTGAAATAAGCACTTGAAGTGCTTATGAACAGTCGAAAGTTTGTAGTCGTGTGATTGTACAAGTGTAGTTTGTAGTCTCTACCGATCTTTTTTTAATAGGTCTATTTAAATGGCGCGTTTGTAACCCACGTAGCTTGAATTTTGGGATACCGTTAAGTAGCCGTAGGCCATCCGAATTTAGGAATGCCTACTATCAATTTCATTTTTTAGACCATTATGGTAAGTCAATGATTAGACCAACCAATTTAATTTAATCAAAATTTGCGCTACCTAAATAAATAAATAAGCACTTCAAAATCAAAAATTTTTATTCAAGTAGACTTTTTACAAGTGCTTATGAATAGTCGAAAGTTTGTATTCGTGTGATTGTACACGTGTAGTTTGTAGTCTCTACCGATCTTTTTTTAAATTGGTCTATTGAAATACCATTTCCTAGATCAAAATATTGCTACTCCACCTTAAAACCCAAAAACGTTAAAATCATGTAACAAATTTTACAGAAACGATTTAAATTAACAGTTTAATGGTTAAACCACAATCAGCATAACATCCATACTAATTTTATAAATGGGAAAATGTGTCTGTCTGTCTGGTCTGCTACGCTTTCACGGCTCACCTGTTCAACCGATTTTGATGAAATTTGGTATAGGGATAGTTTTCATCCCGGGGAAGGACATAGGCCTTTTTATCCTGGGAAATTAAAGTGTTTAAATATTAATTCAGACGAAGTCACCGGAATAATCTAGTTAAATAAATATTATAATTTCTTGCCCAAACCGCCAGCTGCGCCAAAACTTGGTAATGCAGCTTGCAGATTGAAAGAAAAACTTTATGCTTTAGTAAAACGAAATTTTTGTAATACATATTTTACAGTTAGTGCTAAGTGGTAATGTCTAGAGTGCAAGCGGCAAATATACTTCACTTAGTCTTTGTAGGTAATAGCTTGGCTCCAGAGGGCGAATTGCCCATGCAAATGTAATATCAAAATAATTTGTAATTGCACTGATTGTGCACTATAATTTATCTCCCGCGCAGATAATCTCTATGGAGATTGGCTGCCGTGGCCGAAATTCGGTCGGGAAGTTGTTATTATTATTTGCGCTGGGTGAAAAAATATTAAGATATCTTTACAAAAAAAAATCGTCTACAAAATAATGTGAATTGAAATTTCTTCGCTCATATAATCTGTAGTATGTCGGAAACAAACTTCGTAGAAGCGTCTTTTTAAGAGTAGGTCAGTGTCGAAATACGTATAATTACTCGCCAAGAAACTACCAGCTGCACTCAAACTTTCTGATGCGTCTTGCAAACTGAAGCAAACTTTGATGTGAGGATCAGATGAGAAATTCTTATCAATTTTGTTTGATGTTTATTATTAAGGGCGGAAACACACTACGGACAAGATAGAATACAAAATTCACACGTCGTATGGGAAATACATTTCTTCGTAACGCGCATATCTGTGCAGCTCTTTGTAAAAGTTTCCTTCGATGCCTTGTCCTGTCTTTAGTGTGTTTTCGGCCTTACTAGCTGCCCCACTGCTTTTCTCGGGTGTAACTTCTGAAAATGTATAGAGGAAATCAATATATAACTTCTTAGAACCATTGCTTTTGAGCTAGTAATATTTTTCTTATATCGATTCACCACAATTATTTCGTTAAAGTAAGACGACTGAAACTGCCTGAATAACTAGTGAAAATTGGTTTTAGAAAGAGTAACTGATGAATTTTTGTCTGATTCTAATGAGTAAATTCAGCATACCATCACATTTAGGTAGTGGACAAGCTAGAGACGAACTTGTACTCGAAATTGTCAGTAGACAAAACTTCAATGAATACTTTTTTATCTTTTTTAAACAAAATATTATACTTAACCTGCTCAAAAACTAACACACTCCTTGATATCTCATATGCATTTTAAGCAAAGCAGTTTTCTGAAATACAGCAAAGCATGCAGTTACAATAGACAAACTAAATCCTTCAGTACATGAATGCCTAATAAGCAAACTTATACGTGGAGACATACAGATAAGTATACCGAACAAAGCAAAAGGCCTGTGAAACTTTTATATTATTTTCAACGTAGAATTGGAAGTTTCAAATAACTTGGGCAATTTTTCTCGGATTAAGCTGGTAGGATTTTGAACGAAGAAATTGTATTTGTATTATAATTTAGTCCTCTATAATTGAAGCCTCTAGAGCTTTGGAGAGGCTTCGACTTTTAATAGAAAATTCTTTTTATTTTAGACCTCATGTAATGTTACGGGAAGTTCCTTCTGGTCTTTTTTATCTAGACATTATACTATACTTCTTTTTAAAATAAACACACTGATGGTAATCTACACAATTGGCAGCTTAAACAATTGGGCCTAAGCTAATATTTTGGGTATAGATTTTTTCGATAACGTAGACTCAAAAATAGAGAGCACAAAATGTTCGCGTTGGAGAGAAATAACGTGTTGTTCTTAGCGCTGGTGCGTATAATTCCATGTTCCAAGTGCGCGAACGCGGGCTTTTTCTAACATTTGTATTCTAGAAATTCGCACATTTTTAGTCTACAAATTTCATTATTATTTTAAATTTTATAAAAACTAATTCGTTTTATTCGAAATTGCTTTCAAATAAAATAATGAAACATTTCATACCTAGTAAAACCTTTACCCAATTTTTCATGAATAATGTTAATTTAGGTACCTAAAATACCATTCGTTAAAATGCTAATAATAAAAATAAATAAAACATGGCGACCCTGAAAAGGGGCGATACGTAGAGTTTTAAAATAACATGTTTGCATTCTTAATAATATAATTGGTGGTGAATAACTGTAAGCGCAAAAGTACGGTATTTTAATTAATAACGTTCCTTAGTCACGCTATGTGAAACTCGTTATAATTCAGAAATATTAAAAATAACAGTCGTATTTCGTTGAAAACCGAATAATCCATATACATACTATTTACGCATATCGGTTTGTCTGATTTTAAGACTAAAACTGTGAATCGCTTACAAAAAATTTTTGGAAATACTTCTTGTAAACTAGAGCAGATTGTAGGTAATTTTTTATCCCTAGAACAAAAAAAGGGTTCCAATGGGATGGTTAAAAATGATTTAGCTTGAGATTTTTGGATAACTTGAGTAAAACTAATTTTACAGCTTGATCCAAGCGCTGATTTCTTTATTTATTTTAAATAGATATAGATTTAAGTTGTAAGTAATCTAAATCTAATCTTACTAAAACACAAAATAATAAAAGAATAACGTCACAAAATTCACACATTTTTTATACATACAGAAAACTGAGTTAAAACTTCGAAACATCAACGCAGCGTTAGAATTGAAAGTATAGGAGCAACAAAGAAAATAATATGAGAGAGAGAAAACTTTCAGCATTACTCTGTAAACAACAATGGAAACTACTTTTTCGTTCCACCAAGTTTATCCTTTTAATCAAGTTCGCGTAGATACGCTGCGAAATACAATGCAAAATTTCAAACTTTATATGATTTCATCTGTGTGTACCTACGAGTATGAGAGAGAGAAGCATTTAGTTTCATCATTATTTCGACTTCAAAGTTAATGGTTTGTATTTTATTTGAATAATTATTAAGTTTTCTAAGCACAGACATCGTGCGACACAAACAACATGGGATGAAAAAGTGTCCAGCGTGTACAGGACGTATTTATAATTTTTATAAAATGTATGCCAACGCGGCTTGACCAACTTTAAATAGAATACAGATAGATAGAATTCGAGCAGTATTCGAACTGTAGCGAGTCCACAATAGCCCCACTACTCGCTATAGCGCTTATACCTACCTACTTCTTACAGTTTATCGGATTTCAATCCTCGACCACATAACATTCTAAAGGGCTTTTTATGCCTTTCTGCTATTAGCATTCGTTTGCATGCCAAGACTAAATTGTACTGTAAAACTCCAGCTCTACAGCACAATGATACGAGATTGTACTGTAGAGTTGTAGTAGTCTCCCAATATTACGCTACGAGAGTCCGTTACGTGACGTAAGGCCTACGTGGGCGACAAACGCGACATCGCAACTCGATACGATATGCCGTCACAATGTCAAACAGTACCTGTACGCTTACTCTGAGTTTTTACATTGAAAATTCGATTGACGTAGTAAGCGTTCACTCACATTAGCGTCAAAGTAAAATAGACCCAAAGCTCTTGCTTTAAAGTCACAAATTCAGCGTTTGGAGCGCTGGCTGTGAATAAATACACGAAATGATGAAATGAGCTCTAAACCAATGTTAACTGCATTTGATTTTTTAAAAGGTTAATTTTACTTTAACGCTTATGTGAGTGAACGCTCACTACGTCAATCGAATTTGCAATGTAAAAACTCAGAGTAAACGTACTGATCTTTCACGCTACCTCGGCCGACGTTGTCGCGCATATAATATTTGTTATTTTCAAAGGAGTCGTATCGCAAAGCGTTCTGGTTGCGTCGTGTTGCTATCATATCTCGCTTAGGACATCGGGTAAGTTAATATTAATATCACCACGCCTCATAATTGATGCGTCCCTGTGGCATGGAACAATTTCCACACTAAGTTGCTCTTGCGTGAAAAAAAACTTATATGACATCCTATCGTGATATAAAATACCTAGTAACTAAAGTATATAACGAGGGCATAGAACGGAAATCAGATTTTGATCTTAATTTCCCTTTATACGAAGGTTCTTCACCCCATACATTCTCCACGCGTTAATTGCTTTACTACAAACCCAATTTCTTCCTATCACATTACACGTTCAATCGCGTTACGGAACACGTCTTAGTGTAATTACAATAACAAGAACAACCCTTGTATAATCCCTTGTTGTGTTGTGTTTTGTTTACATCGCCCTTCTGTAAGTGATTATACATCGTCGTCGTCAATCAATAGACGTCCACAGCTGGACTTAGGTCTCCTGTAGGGACTTCCACAAGCAAAAGTCTTGTCCCCTTTGGTTCCAGCGACTCTATGCTTCTCGCTTGATGTCCACTAGCGGGGGGGTCTGGAAACGCTGCAATTTCCAATATGGGGTCGCCATTTCCAGTGCCTTTTGAACCTTTCGTCTTTTGATTCTCTTACCAATGTGCCCCGGCTTCAGTTTCGCAACCCATCAAGCTTTATTTTCGCAACCCATTAAGCTTTATCACTGATTTCTACGTAATATTTTGTTTTATACCTACCAAAACGTGAAAAACATATTATTCTTCAACAATTTTTAAGCCTTTTGTGTACGATCCAATTCGTTAAAATACTGTCCCAAACGCTTGGGTAAGGTACAAGTGCGCAAAGTTGATAATCGGATTAAAAAAAGAACAAACTGATTTCTGATTCAATACATTTTTTGCTTTCTTTTTATTTTTTTTTAATTGCAATAAATTTAGCTGGAAAGTGCAAGTGATACAGTCAAGGCGGATCGCGCTTGCATTATCTTATGTCATACAACTTCGAAAGTGTGTTTGTTTGTTGGTTTGTCCTTCAATCACGCCATAACAGAGCAATGGATTGACGTGATTTTTGAGTAAAATAAAAAAATTAGGGAGTTATCGCGAGATTAAAAAAAACTTGATACGAACGAAGTTTTACCCTGTTGTGTTGTACTAGTCTGCATGCGGATTCATATAAAAAGGAGTTTGATGGAGGAGGAGAAGGAGCATGGCGTTTTTGCTGCCAAGTTGCAAGCTATCTATGTACCCCTAATAAAGTTTGGTTAAGCAGATAAACCGTGAAAGGCAACAGACTGGCAGATACACTTTCAAATTTAAATAATCTTATGGATCATAATGAACGTAAACACAAACAAACACTCCTTTTGCCGTCGGATATCCTTAAAGCGTTAACACCTCGTTAAAACCAACCCGCACAATACGCTAACGGAATCTAGTGACTAGTTAGTATTAAAGGCACTCGCTCGGATACAGGTATAATTAGCCAACTTATCTGGGTCGCGCCGGACAAAGCGAATGGAAAATTTTCAAAGAACTTCATGTTTTAGAAACGCCTGCAAAGCTTGCACGGAGGTCGCGTATTTTTTTAGCTTACGAGTTGACATTGGATGTAGCCTATATTTTAACTTTTTACGCGTCGCTTTAATTGGTCTAAATTATTAAATTTTAACAGTAGGGACCGATCAGACTTACCATTTAAACAGCTAACATCATTTATTTTATAAATATCGTGTCCCAAAAACTGATCCACATTCCACGCCTCTGGTGACCAAAGAGCTGGGGCTCATTTAGCCCAACGGCTTAGCCTTGCTATTCAACGAGGTCGAGCGTCGTGGTTTGGGCACCATTAACGATCACTTGAACGGCGTGTATTTTTTGTAATATAATTAGTAATAGTTTTTTATTTATTTATCATTTCTTCATTGTTCACATTTTCTAAATAAATACAAATTATATGTCTTTTAAAAAAAAGTGTTAATTAAAATTTCTGAATTTTCCCTGGTCTGGCCTGGTGGGAGGCTTCGGCCGTGGCTAGTTACCACCCTACTGGCAAAGACGTGCCGCTAAGCGATTTAGCGTTCCGGTACGATGCCGTGTAGAAACCGAAGGGGTATGGGTTTAATATAACTGCCATGCCCCTAACAGGTTAGCCCGCTACCATCTTAGACTGCATCATCACTTACCATCAGGTGAGATCGCAGTCAAAGGCTAGCTTGTAGTGGATAAAAAAAAAAGAAAATATATAGGTACCCTATGCACATGGCGGCTTTTTTACGCCGCAATGTACATTTGTGTCGCGTTTTCAATACAAAATGCAGATTGTTGCATTAATATCGATACAATCTCATGTATTAAACGCAACGCATTGGAAGTATGTTTGAATTGCGTAGAACCTTCTACTGTTTCGGAGTTGGGCAGAAATAGATATAATCATGCGTTTGTATCGAAATATGCGCTTCACTAAAATTTGACGGTATCTGGCTGCGATTGATGCGCGTATGATACGATACGATACGCGATACCTACGCGTTGGAGTCACGGTTGTTTTTTTTTTTTTTTTTTTTTATCCACTACAAGCTAGCCCTTGACTGCGATCTCACCTGATGGTAAGTGATGATGCAGTCTAAGATGGTAGCGGGCTAACCTGTTAGGGGCATGGCAGTTATATTAAACCCATACCCCTTCGGTTTCTACACGGCATCGTACCGGAACGCTAAATCGCTTGGCGGCACCTCTTTGCCGGTAGGGTGGTAACTAGCCACGGCCGAAGCCTCCCACCAGGCCAGGTTGTAGAAAATAAACCGTGTGCGTAGGCTCAAGCTTTTTGTTTTTATCCATTTTCTTGTAAAGTTCTACTTATACTTGTCAATCTCTAATAAGTAGCTCTCTTAATTAAGAAATGTCATCAAGCATCTCTCGAAACTGGCTGAGTTGTTTGTTAATAGTTCTCGACTAGCTTACCAGTCACTAACAGGTACTATTTCAAACCTGCCGGTAACTATGTTCACCCAAACTGCATTCGATACTTTGATCACGTTCGGAAATCCGCATCTAGATATTTGAGCTGAAAATCGTATCCAATTAAACTAAGCATGGAACAACATCAAAGCGGAGTTATTATCATTTGTTTAGATACTAGTTACAAGATATATTAACAGCCAACTTAAAAGGATATAATACCTATAGTAAACTGCATCCAAAAGGCCATAAGGGGCCTATAGAGAGGTTTTTTAAATAGCATTTTTAGTAAATTTTCACATTTTATAGTTGCCTTAAATTTGATTTTATTAAAAGTGTACTTACTCTATAGAAAAATATACTGTTCAATCCAAGATCACATTATAAATGCTGAAAAAGCGTGGATTATATTCGCTCCAGCAATGCCTTGAACTGCTACATAATATAATTATTTCTGATTATTATTGTTAAATTTTTACAAAGGGCAATCGCCGAGTTTTTAGCTGGTACTTGGTATTCAATAGCAATGGCAATGAAATTGTAAATGCGCCCATAGACGGCACGGCACGTTAAGGGATTCTTCCCGTGACAAATAGAAATATAACTTAATAGTATGACAAAAAAAAAATCAATGCCTATTCGTCGCACGAAAATAGCGTATCGTATCGTCTATGGGCGTAGGCTCAGGGTTATCCATTTCCTATTAAAAAACACAAAGAGTTCCCTAAAAGATTTAAAAAACCTTAATTTACGCAGACGAAGTCGTGCGGAAGTACTTGTTTTATTTTAAAATATAATTAATCTAAAAAGAATAAGGTAAGGGTATATTCAGAACACAGTAATGAAAATTGAACAACTTTTTTGCTCTTCTTTTGAACGGTAGGTATTAATTAAAATTTCATTATAGAAGAAAAGATTATAACTTCTCCAACATTTGCATATTTGGCTGAAATATTTAAAGAACTCTTAAGAAACTGCCTTATTGAATTTGTTACGATGGCACTAGCTGCGACAAAGGCGTACACACACTTGGGAATTACCATCAAGTGAGACCGCAGTCAAGGGCTAGCTTGTAGTGAATTAAAAAAAAAAAAAAAAGAATTCCGTTCTCCAAAATTAAAATAAAGTTGTTTTTTATTATACGAGTACTACATTTATTATTTATACTTAAGACCTTTTTTCTTAAGAAGAACGGTGTCGGTCTCGCGTTTCCACATTTTTACCCCCTACCAAAAAGTGCTTAACGGGCGACTGCCTCGATGGTCTAACTCTAGTGGTTAGCATGTTCGAATGCGGCCGACGAGGTCCCGGGTTCGAGTCCCGGGTCGGGCCGTAACAAGTGTTGGGTTTTCTGACAAGAAATTCTCAGCACTAGCCCGGCACGTTAAGCCGTCGGTCCTGCGCCTGATCTCTCTCCGGTCGTGTCGGATCTTCCGTCCTATCGGGCTATGAGAGTAAAGGAACAGAGAGTGCACCTGTGTTTAGCGCACACACTTGTGCACTATAATATCTCCCGCGCAGCTGTCTAATCTCTGTGGAGATTGGCCGCCGTGGTCGAAATTCGTTTGGGAGGACATTATTATTAACGCGACTAAAGAAGTTTTCCACCACGCTGCTCCAATGCGGGTTGGCGGGCTTTAACGACTATTATCATGTTAGTGATAATAACCGGGACCGACGGCTTTACGTGCTCTGCGAGGTACGGGGGTGACACACCGCCAACTTCCTAACTCCGGGCTAGCACTGAGAATTTCTAGTCAGAAAAACCCAATAATTAATATGGCCCGACCCGGGACTCGAACCCGGGACCTCGTCAGCCGCAGTCAAACATGTTATCCACTAGAACAACGAGGCAGTTACTTCACTACATATATATTATACACACAGAACATTTACTTCAGTACATATATATATACACACACACTACAGCCCATTAACATCCCACTGCTGGGCACAGGCCTGCACTCTCATAGGAGAGAGGGAACATAGTACTTAAATTCATTAGTCTGCTATTCAGTAATACTAATTATTGAATACATTATAATATTGATGTTGATTCACAACTTTAACCCATCCATACTAAATGAGTGATTTACGCCAACGCACATGTCACGTTATTCTAACTTGAAAACTTGAACAGAAGTCTTGGAACTGAATAATTATTTAATGTCGACCCACTTAGATGTACGCAATCCATAAGGCAGTTTCGTTTCTGCTCTCTATATCTTTAAAATTAAACTTGATTGAATTTCAATGAGTTTCTTTTGAATTTGCTCAAGTTTTTTTAACCAGCGGCTTAGCGAAGGGCTCTAAGTTTAAAGGCATAAAATATCACAAGCCTGCCTGGCCTGGCGGTCCTTTGCCTGTTGGGAGGCTTCGGCCGTGACTAGTTACCATCCTACCGGCAAAGACGTGCTGCCTAGCGATTTTGGTACGATATCTGTGTAGAAACCGAATAGGGGTATATGGGTTTAATATAACTGCCATGCCCCTAACAGGTTAGCCCGCTACCATCTTAGACTGCATCACCACTAATTACCATCAGGTGAGATCGCAGTCAAGTCAACTTGTTGTGGATAAAAGAAAAAAAAAGCAATTTTGTGAAAATAATATAGGCTCTAGTGTACGAGTACGTCTTTTGGTAAGACCGATCTAATAGGTCTATTAAGTCCTAGTTTGGAGCGAACCACTAGATCTTTTGATTTGTTAGTCTAGTTTTTGATGAAAAACTCATTTCCAGACTCCACTGCTGGCAATATTAATGAAATAATTTTTCAAGACTGCGAAACTTACTGTAAAGAGCTATAAAAAGAGCTGTTAGAGAAAAGAGTAAAGAGAGAACCGGGTTTTAGTTATTCTGTTGTCACATTTTACGTTTTAAAATTGTTCAAAGTTAAGGCTAAATAAATAAATAAAATAAATAATCATTTATTTCCCTGAATAGTTTTTTTTTATCCACTACAAGCTAGCCCTTGACTGCGATCTCACCTGATGGTAAGTGATGATGCAGTCTAAGATGGTAAGTTGTACATGGTGATTCAGTGTCTGTTCATTAACATTCAACTAATAGTGTGCAAATATTACGGTAATAATTAGTAGGTCAATAAAATAAATAAGTAATACAATTTCAAATAATTCAATGTAAAATAAATTTCCAACAAAAAATATGTCGAAGAAATTACAGGAAATGCAAGATTTGCTAGTGCATATATTTTATACATCAGTAATTAAAAAAACATTAATCCATGCGAGCGCAGTCGTCGGCATCATCTAGTAGCTATTAGTATAGATTTTAGATCTAAATCTTTATCCATCGAGAACACAATACTCTAGTCAAAAAATCTAGGTCGCTTGAATAAACGTACGAATGAAATAACTAGAAAAGAAAACAAGTACTTGAATAAAATTGATGTTCTCCATGTATAAAGAGAGCACGCAAAGAATAAATCAGCAAAATTTGTTACCTAAACTTTGAAATACATGTAAGAATTGTAAAATGTAGACTGAATGTGAACTTACTTTGAATGTAGAATTACATATTTTAGCATAAAACAGTCGTTGTCGTTTATCTATTAGCTTTTTAAAGCTCCACATTAAGTATACAATTTGTTCGGTTACTTATACTTTGTTTCTTTTAATGTTTTTAGAGACTTCATCGCTGTCTCAAATGACATTCAGATGTCCACTGCTGGGTTTGACTCTTGCCTGAATCGCCACAGAGTTCAATCATATGTTCAACGCCTATCAGCACTGGTAATAATCAGTTTCTCACATTCACCTTCTCTTATTGACCGAGCGACGCGAAGGTCTCTGAGTCTACTTGAGTGAATTTGCACTTGTCCGTCCGTCCATCTGTCCGTCTGTCAGAGCCTTATAACTTCTGAATTACTGAACGTAATTACTTCAAATTTAAATATAAAACGTAAACTGATGGCCTCCAGCTGAATATGGCTTAAAAAGTTATAAAAATCTTTATTTCAGGGGGGCTGTCATGGAAGAAGCGAATGCGAAGTAAAATATTTTTTATAACGTTACATAGGGTTGCGGTATATATATCATTTTAAAGATAATTAGGAATAATTTAATTTTTCCCCTAAAATTGACGAAATGGCTTTCAAAGTGGAGATTTTCTAAGGTCCAAAGTTGACCTCAGAACTCTCAATTTTCTGAAAGGCTGAGCCTGAAACTTGATCATTAATTTGAATTTTATCCTGTACTTGAACTACAAATACTAAAATTAGATAAATATTATAAGGAAACGAAATTATTTAATTTTTAATGAGCTTCAGTATTTTTAAAAGAAATTCACAATGATGTCAATAGATGGCGCTGAAAAAGTTTATTCATTTTATGGATACCGCGAGGTCTTATTGCGTAATTCTTTGCGAATTGCAATTCGTAAAGCTTTGTGGATGACTTTGGTTTCTATGGATCTTTTCATGTAGAGCATAAGCATACCGCTTCCCATGCGCCCCCTAAATGACTCTGATCTTACTCATCAGGCCCAGTATTGATTGTTATGCGGCCAAATAAGAGCTATAGAAACATATTTAAATTTAATATAAAAAATATATAACCATGGCATACTGCAGTTGTGCAATTATCAATTTGTGTACGCCCGTACTATAATTAAATCGTGTTCGGGCTAGGTACGCTAATTTTACTTCTCCCAAAGGGTTATTAAAAGCACTTTGAACAGAAATCTTGGATGAAATAAACGATATTTCATTCTTCGGGTTCTTATATCCAAAAATATAGTTTCAATAAAAAAATGGCTAGACAAAGAAAATGGTTTCACATTATTGAAATACATTTTACTCGTACATTAAAATGTGTTTCAAACCGCTCGTGCAACTGCAACGGATAATAAAACTCGAATAAAACATAAACGGGAAACGGTGCGTTGAAATTATTTATGAGTTTATATACTCTATACAAAAATCTGCGGTCGGTTGCTTTTATACGATGGGATTGATTTATTCATGTATTCGATGATGCCCGCGACTTCGTCCGCGTGGATTAGGGTTTTTTGATTCCCGCGGGAACTTTTTAATTTTAAAATGGAATCAAAAGTAGCCTATGTTCTTCCCCGAGATGTAAAATAAAATCTCTTCGTATCCTGGGATTATTTTCCGCACGTGGACGCAGGCGTTGGCTGTACTTACGTAACATACAGCTTACCTATACCAAGTTTCATTAAAATTGGTTGAAAAGCATAGCAGACAGTCAGACACACTATAACGTATTTATAATTTTAGTATGGACTAGCTAATGCCCGCGACTTCGTCCGCGTGGATTGAGATTTTTCGGTTCCCGCGGCGACTCTTTACTTTTCCGGGATAAAAAGTAGCATATGTGTTATCCCAGACTAGAATCTATCTCTGTACCAAATTTCATCCAGATCCGTTCAGCTGTTGGGGCGTGATTGGGTAAACAACATCATCCATCCAAACTTTCTTAATCGGTGGACGTCTACAGCTGGAACTTCTGAACCTCCAGAAGAAGGAAAGTAGAAGGTCCACCTTAGTATCTTGGAGGACCTTCCACACGTCGCGGTCTTACGCGTGTGTTGGTCTATACACTATTTCTCAGTAATGGTCTGCTGCAAAATCTTACAGTTTGTTGATATGTCAGTAAATCTTATAAAAATAAATAGATAATCTCTCTTTCATTATTTCAGTGAGAAAATATGATAAGATTTTCTTAGAATAAACTGACCTCCTTTTCATTTCTCCAAGAATGCTCCAAAGAGCAATGAGTTCTATTGTTTTAATAAGAGCAAAAAGAACAATATTTTTATCTGATACAGGTCGTAAGCTGGACTTTTCTTGGTATAGATATTTCTTGGCCTAAGTGACAAGTTAATTAATGAACTTGCTGATGTAATATAGTTTAATGCAGAAAGAGCAAAGAGGCGCAAGTATGTTAATATAGAAAACAAACTTTTGCCCGCGACTTCGTCATTTTTCACCGAAAGCGCAAATACCAAGTTTCATGGATACGAGTATAACATGAACCGCCAATTTAACCTTCTTGGGGATGGAATATTCTTTCCTTAGTACACACCTAGGTTTCTCAATATTCTCTCAAAATTTCATATTTTTACGTTCAGCCATTTGGGCTGTAGATTGTCTGTCAGTCACTCAGGACAAAGCCTTTTATATTTATTGATGATTGAAAAATTATTATTTTATTTTTGCGGGTAGAATTTTAAAAAACGATGAAACAAGTAGGTACTGCTTTATTTTAAACCGAAAGCCAAAATCTTGAGTTTTATTGATATAACTTTTTAAAAATACTTTCTTAGAAACTTTAATCTCCTATTTAACCCTTTATGGAGAGGAATTTTCAAAAACTGTGAAACACGTGTCTTCATTTTTAACCAAAAGCCAAAATACCGAGTTTCACGGATATAACTTGAGAAATTACGGACTTTCATACAAACTTTCGCCCCCTATACCTCCTTGGGGGTGGAATTTTGAAAATTCCTTTAGTGCACATCTAGGGTGCACAAGAATATTCTCGCAAAATTTCACATTTCTACGTTTTTGACTTGCAAGCAAGTTGTTTGCAGCCAAGCCTAGCCATATAGGCTAGGCTTAAAAAAACAAGTAAATACTATCCTTTTTTTTATCCAAGTATCTTGACACGCTACTGCGTGTTTAGAAGACTAGATACTTGGATACGTTGCTTTACTCAGTTTCTAAAATTATTTGCAGAGGAGGAAAATATTCAATTGCAATACAAGAAACTTGAAACTGCATCGCACGTTCAATGCACTCGCAATTCGCATTTTGTATCAGCTAATTGGGCGGCTATATTTTGAGTGCCTAGTATTATGTAGCAAAACCATTAGTAAATGACGAATGGGAAACAAATTTCATTTACATCGTTTTATTTAACAAATTGAATCGTGTTTCGTTTGTAAATCAACAAAAATATTTATTGGTTAACTTCGTAACTTTAATAATAACTGACGCCCGTCACTCCATTCAAGTGTAAAAAATCTTGGAATTAAATGGTTTTACGTGTTTCATCCCGTGCCTTGAATAATACGTAAATAATTAAATTAATAATAAAAAAGTGTGTAAATTGCGTACACACACGGCACACATAACACACACATATTCACACACGGCAGAACTGAAACTTCAGAAAAGTATTATGTATAATATAGCTTGTATTATATCTCATTCAGGCTGCGAGAGAATGAGATAAATTCAACGTGTACTCTATCTCATTTTCTTGCAGGCTAAATCGCATTATGAAGACGTTTGTCTCCGTTTAGTGTCGCTTTTTCGTTTCATCGAATTTTCAAATCAGAACGATTCTAAGGAAGTTTCACTTATAATAATATAATAATAAATATAAAATAATAATAATAATTTATTCATGAGAATGCAGGTGATATAAAGTTGACATAATTGCAGTTTGAGAGCCTTATACATTCTAGTCACTAGAATGTATAAGGCTCTCAAACTGCAATTGCACTAGAATCTAGTGTATGCATATTTGATATTTTGCCTATATTATTCAAAATAGTGTAGGTACTTAAAATAAGAATAAATCGTCAAAAATTGTATAATAATTTAAAAAATATTAGTAAATTTAAATTAATAGAAAGCCGTACTAAATAACAACTAAAAACGAAAGAAGAAAGAAATATATAAAATAATAAATGATAATCGTACTGAATTACATAATATGTCAAATTCCATATAAGAGGGGATATTCAATTAATGCACTAACTTATAGCACTAAAGCTTCGCCTATGCCTGATATCTTTCAGAGTCCCAACGGAATATGAGAGTATTGGAATAGAGAGTGTACTACACACGCATGCACTTTAATTTGATCCACGCAGATGGCTAATCTCGATAGAAATTATCTGCCGTGGCTAAAAGTTGGAAAGTCCACGAAATTATATGCCATTATAGGCCGACCGTTTAACTCGCGTATCGCCTGCGGGGTATGAAGGGAGCGGGGGGAGATGTTAGCGGATTAAAAAAAAGATACCTATTATTTTATTCTTTACCAACAATGTCTATCTCGAGATAAATCTTTGGATTATTGACTCCGTGTGTAGCGTTACCCGCCCCTGCTCCCTTCTTACCGCGCAGGCGATACGCGAGTTAAACGGTCGGCCTATAGTATAAATTATGACAAATGAAAAAAACCGTGAAATATTGACACGTGTTTTATTTATAACTGAAAATGACAAAATTTATTGGATAACTTAGGTAACGTAGATTGATAACGATGTAACGATGCTCATCAAAGAAATATAGAATTATTTTTCTCCTTTGAATCTTTTTCCTTACAAATATTATATCCAAATTCGTGATCATAAATCATAAGAAGGAGATTCCAATCAAAATTAAAAAAGAACTTTTCGATTAATAACTTCAATTAATAAATTCGATTAATAAGAAAAAATATTACTCATTCAAGTAAGTTATTATAATTTTTTTGTACTAACAAAATTTTATCTTTTTTTTACTAGCCCTTACTTTACCTTACCTAACCTTAAATAAACCTTAACAGCATTGGTTTAGAGCTCTTTTCATCATTTCGTGTGTTTATTCACAGCCAGCGCTCCAAACGCTGAATTTGTGACTTTAAAGTCAGAGATTTTGGGTCCATTTTACTTTGACGTTCGCTTACACTTGGCGTGGTGAGCTCTCATGTCGATCAATCGTATTTGCAATGTAAAAACTCAGAGTAAGCGTACAGGTGAATGTATTGCTAAAAAGTGGCACTGCCCCAGTCGAGCCTGGCATACATAAGAAAATTAACCGGCCTTAGGGCCAAACACACCGCGAATAAAAAATGATTGTTCAACTGTTCAAAAATCTACGTGCACACTTTTATTTGGAGCTACGCACACAATCGCGACATGATATTATATCGTGTTTCCCATACGACACCGACATATCGCACGAATGGAAATCACTTCCGGAAACCTTGTAATAATACTAGATGATACCCGCGACTTCGTTCGCGCGAATTAAGATTTTTTCATTCCCGCAGAAACTCTTTAATTTTCCGATAAAAAGTAGCCTATATCCTTTACCCGGATACAACCTATCCCTGTACCAAATTTCATCAAAATCGGTTAAACAGGTGAGCCGTGAAAGCGTAGCAGATAAGCAGACACGCTTCGCATTTATAATATTAAATAAGTATGGATTATTGTCCTGAGAGTGCTAAGTAATAAACAAAACTATGCCAAGATTTTAATAGACTGTGGATAAGTACTAAATAGGTAAGATCGTTCGAATACGCTTGAGAGTTAAGAGATTGTTTTTAATACATTAAATTACAAATATGACGAAAGAGGAGACGAAAAACTGCTTTTAGTTGATATTAAAAACCTTGAGCATAAAATAATAATATTTGAAATAATATTTCCTTCCTCGGAAATCAAATTCGTTGTCCTTAAAATAATGAATATTAAAACAGCCAACCTTAAATTCATGCTCATGAAAAACTCGGTAAAACAGCAATCTCTACATTTATACTTATTTAGTATACCTAAATTATACTTATATACTATACTATACTTATAATGTTATAAATGCGAAAGTTTGGACGTATGGATGGATGTTTGTTACTCAATCACGCCCCAACGGTTGAACGGATTTGGCTGAAATTTGGCACAGAGATAGATTATAGTCTGGTATAGTAGTACTGGCTAGTATACTTTTTATCCCGGAAAGTTAAAGTGTTCCCGCGGGAACCGAAAGACCTCAATCCACGCGCACGAAGTCGCGGGCATTAGCTAGTTATATCATAAAGTTTGGATGTATGGATAGATGGATGTTTATTACTCAATCACGTCAGAACGGCTGAAGAATCTGGATGAAATTTGGCACAGAGCTAAAATTATAGTGTGGAAAAACACATAGGCTACTTTTTATCCCGGAAAATCAAATAGTTCCCGCAGTAACCAAAAAACCTCAATTCACGCGGACAAAGCCGCGGTCATCAGCTAGTGGATAATATGTATATTATTACAAAACTTTAATTAAACGTTAATTATTGTTATTTCATTATTATATTATTATAATGAAATAACAATAATTAACATGATTACTGCTAGATCCTTTTTTAAGGATCTATCTTCTCGTCTCACGGAGTCCACAGGTGACCGGAGGGCTCGGCCAACATATAAGTTTGGCTATTCAGCGAGGTAACGCAGCCAGCGTTCTGGGCACATTGCCTTATTGCAGATGAAAAGATGATATTTTTTATGTTTAGTTTTTAGTTTCTTTTTTTACTTTAGATTTAATTTAGATTTTAATTTATCTTTTTTAGTTAGTGTGTGTAAAAATAACTTTTGCTTACATAGTTGCTTAATTCATAATTATAATTTTATAATTAACATAAATAATAATATATTACATTTAAGTAGTTAAATTATCTTAACAAAATATTGCAATATGCCACATCCTGGGGATGGACATGAGCTACCTTTTCCCCGGAAAAGAAAACAATTCCCACTATGGCATTTTTTGAAACCTTAATCCATACCAACAAAGTCTTCTACTTTTTATTTGCTTTGATAGCTTTTAGTAGTGCCACAGGCATCATCTGTTATAAAAGAAAACCACTTGACAGAAAAAATATAAAACTCTTGGCATTAAAAAGACAGGTAAAGGACTAGAACAGGAGTTACAACAACTTTTTAAACCGGGGAAAATAAACTTAACTGTGTTAACTTCACCAATAGGAGCGCATTTTCATAGTTCAGATAGCTACATGTTACTAGCAAATGCGTATCATGATGTTGAAGATTATGTATATGTATGTAACGATAAAAGAGCATTGGATTTGTCTCGCTCCAGCTATGCTGGGGCTCCAGTATACATAATAATATGTATCTTAATACATTTTTTTCTTCAAGAAACCACCGAGTTTTTTGCTGGCTCTTCTCAGTAGAAATGGCATTCTGAACCAGCGGTAGATTCACTCGAAGATTCAGAAGTAAAAAAGTTTATTTGAATAAAAAACATTTGGATTTGAATATTGAATAAAGCGCTCCTATTGTTGAGTTTGACTCTCATCCGTAGCTTAGCAACATCTGGAAAGTTACCTTAAGGTTACTGTAATCTTGGGTAGTATTGAATCGAGCGAAGATAAAATTAAATCGAGCGAATATAAATTCAAAATATAGGTGTTAAAAATACTGAATATAGCTTACTGAAAGTTCTTAGTTAGCGAAAGACTGTGGGCGAATGCAAATATTGAAAATGGCAACTTGAAAATACCTATTAAAATACTTATTTTCCCTTTATCCACGCGGGCTAAGTCTCAGGTCAAAGCTAGTATTAAATAGCCATCACTACTACTACAGCCCATTAACATTCCACTGCTGGGCACAGGCCTCCACTCTCATAGGAGAGAGGGTATTAGAGCGTACACCCACCACGCTGTTCCAATGTGGGTTGGCGGGCTAACGACTATTATCATGTTAGTGATAATAACCGGGACCGACGGCTTAACGTGCTCTCCGAGGCACGGGGGTGTAACACCGCCAACTTCCTAACTCCGGGCTAGTACTGAGAATTTCTAGTCAGAAAAACCCAATACTCAATTATGGCCCGACCCGGGACTCGAACCCGGGACCTCGTCGGCCACAGTCGAACATTCCAACCACTAGACCAACGAGGCAGTCGCCTTAAATAGAGGCATTTAATAGCTGCTAGCTGGTTTTAAGGAAAATGCACCACGTCGCTACTATTTTATATCTAAGAACGTATTAATAGGACACTGGATTCATAATTTACTTATTCAAAAACTTGAACGATTTAAAAAAAATACGTAACAATTTACCGTTGTACTATATCAATTAAACTTGTTCGTTGACCTGTGTTAAATGAAATTAACTATTGGTGAGTTTCCGGATATTAAATATCCTCAATTTAAATACCTAGTTGATTATAAATTATTCAATTTCTATGAAGCGGAACAATGTCAAATATTACAAATTCAAATTTACCATAAAAGCCGACAAATTCAGCATGAATAATTCTTACCCATGCGTAAATGTAATGTTTATTCATGCACTCTTAATTTAAATCATGAAACGTTTATATACATGACATTAAATTAATATTTATTTTATAATTGTTATCAATCAGCTAAACATTACTGTAATTTACACAAATAATTTATTGTAAAATCAGTGCTACGACCACCTACGACAACGAAAATGTAGCGCTAGTGTGTACCTTTGCGTAGGCAGTGCCGACGCGACTCCGTAGCAAGTCGGACGTATGCTACGTGCTACGAGTCAATCGTACATTTTCGTCAAGACTCGCGAACGAGTAGTGATTGAAAGAATATAAAAGCAACTCAGTGACGTGTTGTGTAAAATACGTTAAGTGTAAATTATATTTATTTTGTTTTATAATTAAAATTTATTTCCTAAAACGTTCAGGTAAATAATGTGAACGTAAAAAGTGCGCCGTAAATGGTTAGGAAACAGTACTTACCGTTTTATTTCGTTTTATTCGACGGTAAGCGTTTGAGTCTAATGGTCTGTTAAGATAACGTCGGACGATGCTACCTCAAGTATTTTTACTTAGCTGTTAACGATAGAACCCTACTCGTAATAGTTTTCGTGTACATTGATTCGTGATATATACTTGATGCAGTGATGGATGAACCTATGTCATTGCAATTCATATTTATTAATAACATTGATTTCATATCATTAATTTTTAAATATTCCATTGAACCAGTTTAAATTTTATGAAGACTCATATTAGTAATTTAGCACGAACATAAATGGGTGAACCTTTTCAAATTTTAGTGTGTATATAATAGTACATAACATCAAATTTACTCACGTTACTCAGTATACAATCTATAATGATTAATTATAATGTTTTAAGCAAATACATAAATGAAAAGTGAATTTGTAGAAGAGATTGAGAAGAAGAGTACCTACCTAAAACCAAAATAAAAAAAAATTATAAAAAAATCTGAACTTAAGAAAGTGTATAATAAAAGTATTAATTACTAGATGATTCCCGCGACTTCGTCCGCGTGGATTTAGATTTTTGATTCCCGCGGGAACTCTTTAATTTTCCGGGATAAAAAGTAGCCTATGTCCTTCCCCGGGATACCATCTACCCCTGTACCAAATTTCATCAAAATCGGGTGAAGAGACAGTTTTTTGTATTCCCGCGGGAACTCTATAATTTTCCGGGATAAAAAGTAGCCTATGTCCTTCCCCGGGATACCATCTACCCCTGTACCAAATTTCAGCAAAATCGGTTGAAAAGATGGGCCGGGAAAGCGTAGCAGACAGACAGACAGACAGACAGACAGACAGACAGAAACACTTTCGCATTTATAATATTAGTATGGATAATGTAATCATACCTAGATTCAGCTCAATACCTAAGAATATCTGGCCACTGAGAAAAGGGATTGTTTCAAAAATAGAACACTAATAGGCTGTTATTGTGATACCAGACTCGGAAGCGATTACAGACTATTTTCTTAGAATAACGATAACGTTAGAATGAAAGCTCCCCTTTTGCGACAAGGGTTGAAATTCTTATACAGAGATTATCTTAAAAATCCGCTACTGAAATCCGCTTACCGGTCTTTTACCTACCTCTCATACTGTCTTATTTATTGTGTACTACAAAATGTATTTTTATTTTTGAGAAAGAAAACACATTGCTTGGATAATGTTGTATAACACTCCACAGTTTTGATTTCGGTTTAGATCTTCAGCAGATTAAAATTCTGGTTCTGAATTAGTTATTAATTATCTTTGGATTTTTTCTGTGATTATGAAAGCAATTTATTAATAACTAGATGACTAGATGATGCCCGCTTACTTCGTCCACGTGGACTACGTTTTACCGATTCCCGCGGGAACTCAATAATTTTCCGGGATAAAAAGTAGCCTATGTCCTTTCCCGGGATACAACCTATTCCTGTACCAAATTTCAGCAAAATCGGTTGAACGGATGGGCCGTGAAAGCGTAGCAGACAGACAGACAGACAGACAGACAGATGGACAGACAGACAGACAGACACACTTTCGCATTTATAATATTAGTATGGATAGTATGGACAGTAAAATAAACAGAATATAGCGTTTTTTATCGTGTTTATCTGTAGGTAACTTCGTGGAATGGTAGCAACTTAGTAGTACTCAAGATAGGAACAAGTCACGGCAAAATCATCTATCATCTTAGTAGTACTAAGAAACTGTAGTGCCTTGGCATGTCGTCTTGAGGCATCAAGAGTTATACATTTAATAATTATGAAAATGTATACAGCAAGCTTGTCTAGCTTGGTAGTCTGGCGTGCTGACAGAGAAGGTGGTTGATCTTTCTAACTGCAGCTTATTTTACGCTGTTGTTATAACAACACAGAGCAACATTCAGGCAAGCTACGGGGCCACAAATATAGTAATATTATAAATGCGAAAGTTTGGGTGGATGTATGGATGTTTGTTATACAACCATGCCAGAACGCCTGAACGGATCTGGATGAAATTTGGCATAGAGATTATAGTCTGGAATAACACATAGGCTTTTTATTCCGGAAAATCAAAGAGATCCCGCGGGAACCAAAAAAACTCAATTCACGCGGATGAAGTCATGGGCATCAGCTATTGTTGTTATAATTAATTGTAGCAAGATTTGTCTTCAGACTACCTTGAGTGGTTTGACATAAAATAGACAGTCGCATTCTGCTGTTTTTATTTTAAGCATGCTATGTTGATGGTGCGTAAAACAATGACATATTATAACAACACAGTAGTTTGTTTGCACCTTTACACAAAAACGCTTATACGAATTTGCGTGCTATGGCGTCATAATGTCTTATTTAGAACTGAAATTCTTGGTTCTTTGAAAATTATACACTTCGACACGTAGCGTCATTACAACAAAAAAAACTGACTAAGCGGATTGGTAATCATGAGGTTTCATAAGTGTGTGAAAGTGAAGGTACCGCATTGGATTCTTGGCTCAGTAAATAATTATGAAAATATGTTTGACACCTAGCTTTTGCCCGCAGCTTTGCTCTCGTTTGATTTTCATACAAATTCCGAAACCCTTTTTAACCTACTTAGGGATTAAATTTTGAGAAATCCTTTTTTGGCGGATGCCTACGTCATAAAAGCTATTTGCATCCCAAATTTCAGTGCAATCCGTCTAGTGGTTTGAGATGTGCGTTGATAGATCAGTGGGTCAGTCAGTTACCATTTCCTTTTATATATTTAGATTGGTCCAGTCTGGTAAAAAGCTTGAATAAATGTGTTACTCTAAAAAAACTCATACAAAATCCTAAAAAGGCATACAAGAAAATCCTGGGTCGGGAGCGTTTTAACTTTGGCTAGTCCACTACCATCTTAGACTGCATCATCACTAACCTGCAGGTGAGATCACATTCAAGGACAAATTTTTACACGTATTGGTATAAAAATTAGATTTTCAGATTATAGGACTTCAATTCTATTATAAAATTCGACATTACTCGGGCATATTATATTAAGTTTTTATGAAGGCTAAAAATGAGATCAAATGCACAACGACCTCTATTTAATACGCACTTGTCATAATATAATTACCAAAAAAATACTTAATTTAAATTTTGTTTCTAAAAATCTTATATATCGATCCCTCTACTCATTTTCAATAGAATTTTTACCTTTGATCATAAAAATATGCTGCCCACTTGTTCATTTATATAAGTTTTGAACCCACGCTTTAACACCTCCAGTCTGGCAGGGCAAAGCAAAAATTAGAAATAAATACCCTTAAAATCACCATTACAGGTACCTAATATCATGTGGAGCTGGTGGGTAGTTTTGAGTAGGTGCTTTTATATTATACGTATACCTTCAAGGCTAGAGTGAAAAGGCATCTTAAATAGGCCAGCTTACACCTAGACATAATCATGTATTTGGAAATTTAAAAAAATTTCAAAGTATTCAACACTTACTAAAATAATTAAAATTACATACTATCTAAAATTACATATAACTAAAAATCTGACTCCAAATCCTCAATCCTGATGCTGTAGGTACCGTACTACATGAAATCCTCAAAACTAGGGAGTTAGGAAATTTTGGTGGTGAATTCATATACCTAGTAGGTATCAAGTACGATTCAACTCTGATTCCCAACTCCTCAACCTTGATGCTGCAGGGTACATGTACACGATGGTACATTAACTGTCGCTGGATTGGTTGGGGACTGGAGTTCTTCCAAAGAAAACACTTCTTGCTGTTTGCTTCCACTTTATTCTTCTTGTTCCTCACTGGAGGACTGTTGCCGGCGAACTGTGTCAGACCACAATTTCGCTCGGTCTTTATACAAATTTGGCCCGAAAAATGTAGGCCCTCTGATTGGTTATTAAAACTGAACCAATCAGAGCGCGTATTAAAATCCAACCAGGATAGAGGGGGTGAAAGCGCGGGAGGCGCGGGTGGCGCGGGTGTGACGGCGCGGGGAGCGCTGTTCGCTATCCCTCTCTACCCTGTACTACTCTAACATTTAATGTACAACTATTTAACGCTATTTTATTAAACTTATTCTATTACAGTTCGCTTATAACTATTTACTTAACTGTTACGAACTATATAAACTATCTATACTATGAACTATTTATTCTCTTATTTACATGTCTTAACACTATGTTGTAACTAACTGTTTATTTATCATTGTCCCGCACATCTCTCCCGCCGTGCGACTGCGTCGCATCTTCTGTCGGTGCGGGCACGTCGTCTGTCAGGGGCAGCACCACCAGTTTTCTCACGGGCCGCCGCAGCACTCCTCCCTTGGTCTTGATGTCTACTGCACGCACGACGTTGTCTGGTCCCGGGTATGTCGCGATGACTCTGCCTCGGATCCACACGTTGCGTGGCAGGTTGGCGTCGACCACTTGTACCAAATCGTCGTTTTTGATGGCTGGCCCTCGTCCTCGCGGCTCCCGCCGGTGTTGAAGTTCGGGAAGGTACTCCTTCACCCAGCGCGTCCAGAAGACGTCCGCTAGCCGTTGTGCCGCTCGCCAACTTGATCGTGAAACTGTGTCTTGCTCGTCGAAGGTACCCGGTTGTGGTACCCGGCCTGGTCCGCCCAACAGGAAATGGTTCGGAGTCAATGCTTCTGGGTCGTCGGCACTGACTGAGACGTGTGTCAGTGGCCGGCTGTTTACTGTATACTCCACTTCGGCTAGAAGGGTGGAGAGAACCTCTTCCGTCGGGTGGCGTTCGTGAAGAGTTGCAGCGAGGGCTGTTTTCACTGAGCGGACCATCCGCTCCCAGGCCCCGCCCATGAAAGGGGGCTCCGGGTGGTATGTACCGCCAAGAGACCGTCTTTTTCGCTGCTTCTTCTGATGCGGCGCTGTCCATCGCCTGTCGAAGTTCTTTGTCCGCTGCCTTTCTGGGTTCTTCTGTGGTTCACCTTCTGTGTCGCGGTTCTACAGAGCTGAATGAATTGTAGAACCCGCGCTGTCGTATATCGCAATCTGTCCCAACTGGAGAAGCGAGAGACCTCCGGAAGCGCTTCCGAGAGCTTCGGTCTCTGTCTGTCTGTAATGTGGTTCGTCTTTTCTTCCCCAGTGGGTTCCTGCTTTTCTGTTGGAGAGACTTCTACTGGCCATTGGTCCTCTGTTTCGTACAGGAAGTCGGGTCCTTTGTACCAGCGGTGATGCTTTTCGAAGGCTGCTGGCACATCTCGCGTTGCGTCATCTGCAACGTTCAACTTCGTCGGGACCCACCGCCATTCGGAGACTGTAGAAGTTTCTTCGATCGCGGCCAGGCGATGCGCCACGTACGGTTTGAACGAGCGCGACCCTGTCCGTATCCAAGCGAGCGTTGTCTTGCTATCTGTCCAAAATATTTTGCAGTCGGGCTTCTTTTCATGTTCTTCGACAACTGTTTCGGCGAGCCTTGTTCCCATGACTGCCGCTTGTAGCTCCAACCTCGGGATGGACGTCAACTTCAACGGCGTAACCTTCGCTTTGGCCATGATGAGAGATAGGCCTATTTCGCCGTTCGGTGCCACTGCTCTCCAGAAGAGGACTGCTGAATAGGCTGCTTCGCTGGCGTCGGTAAACACGTGCAGCTGCAAGGACGTGGCGTCGCTATAATGGAGATATCGCCTTGGGATCGTCACGTTGCTGAGATTCTTCAGATGGGTCATCCATTCTTGCCATTGCTCAGCCAGATCTTGGTCGAGTTCGTCGTCCCATGACGTACCTCTTCGCCATACTTCTTGCAGCAGCTGTTTCGCCCTTATGGTTACAGGCGATGCGAAGCCAAGTGGATCGAATAGCGACATGACTATTCGCAGCGCTTCTCTCTTCGTCGGTGTTTTTCCGTTGGTGATCGTTGGTGCAATTCGCGCTAGGTTGAGGTTGAAGGTGAGTTCGTCTGTGTTGAGCTTCCAGATCACGCCCAGTACTCGTTCTGTTTTCTCTTCTGATTTATAGAGTTCCAGGTCTTCTATTTGTTCGTTTTCACCTAATGCTTCCAGTAGAGATGGTGAATTCGACTTCCACTGTTTCAGTTCAAAATGGGCATGTGAGTGCACTTCACGCACGCTTTTCGTGATGCGCACCGCGTCTTCTAAAGTTCTGAAACTGTCTAAGTAGTCATCAACGTAGTGCTTCTGTACGATGGCAGCTGCGGCTTCAGGTTCCATATCTTCATGTTGTTTGGCGTTCAGGTTCTTTATGTAGATCGCTGTTGACGGAGAGCTCGACGCGCCGAAGATCAATGATGTCATTCTGTATTCTTCGGGCGGTCGCCCATCTCGTCGTTCCCCGCGCCACAGATATCGGAGTGCGTCTCTGTCTTCGGATCGCAGTTTGACTTGCATGAACATTTCCTTGATGTCTGCTGTGACTGCAATCTCGTGCTGCCGGAATCGCATGACGACGCCAGGTAGAGACTGCAGAAGATCAGGTCCCTTGAGTAGCATGTCGTTGAGAGCTACACCCTTCGTTTTGGCTGCTGCATCGTGTACCACTCTTAGCTTGTCGGGCTTCATTGGGTTGATGACTGCGAAATGTGGCAAGTACCACGTCTTGCCCGTAGTCTTCTGTTTCGGGGCGAGTTCAGCATATCCTTTTTCTATTAGGGCTTCCATCTGTTCAGTATACTTCAGCTTCAGTTTGGGGTCTCGGTCAATCTTCTTCTCGATGTTGAAGAGCCGTTTCAGCGAGTTATCGTAGTTGTCAGGAAATGTGACGTCTTCCTTGCGCCAGAGTAGACCGGTCTCGTATCTTCCTTCTTCGGTTTTCGTGGTGGTTTTTTCGAGGATGCGTAGGGCTCGTTCTTCTGGATCTGTCTTCGGTTTCTTAGGCTGTATGCAAAGTGCGTCCATCTCGAAGTACTGCTTGACTAGACTGTCCAAGTTATCTTCGGTCTCTTCTGTGACATGTGATACGAAGTCGATGCTGCGCCCAATATTGCGACTTTCTGTTCCATGCAGCACCCACCCCAGTGGTGTGAGAGAGGCTATTGGTTGATTTCTGTCTCCTCTTCTCACTTCTGTAGTCAGCAGAAGATGCCAGTTGTCTTGACCGATCAGTACTCGTGGCTTCACGTTTGCATATATGAGGTAATCCCGGATGTCTGTCAGGTGTTTGCACCCATCCACCATTTCTTTCGAGACTCGTTGCGACGATACTTGCAGGTTCTTCACTGTGCGCGCTTGTACTTGCTCTTCATGATCGTTGAGACCTCTCAACCTGATGTTCACTCTTCTTGAGGCTGATTCTGAAGTCTTCATGTCGTTGATGGTTTCTATCTTTAGTGGATCGACGGGTCCTGTTGCTCCGACGTGTTCGGCCACGCCGTCGTCGACTAACGTTACTGTTGATCCGTCATCCAGCAAAGCGAAGGTGTTGATTGCACCTTTGGGACCTTCAACTTTTATTGGAATAATCTTCAAATAGGATTGCTTCTTCTTAATAGTCCACGTGGAATTAATTACTTCTGTAGCTTCCTTGTTTTCTTTCTTCTCTGTTGCCTTGGTGTAGTGCAGCATCTTGTTGTGATAATTTTTGCAGCTGTCGATGCCGCACACCTTGGCTCTGCAGCTATGTGTTCTGTTTCTGTAGCGAAGACATCGGAAGCATAGACGTTTGGATTTCGCTGTATCCCATCTTCCATTTGAATCCAAACTCTTGAACTGTTCACAATCCACGGAACTATGTCCTTCTTCGTCACACACCGGGCACCTGGGTGTGTACGTCTTCTCTGTTACGTTGTGGATCTTCTGTGGTTTTTTCTGTTGAGTGGTTGATGTATGTGACGCCACCTGTTCAGGTAGTGCGTACGGTCCGCATAGCTCCGCTTCTCTCTTGAGGAACTTCTCCATCTTCAATAGATCTGGATCTTCCTTTGGCTGTGTCGCTGTGAAGTCGTAGTATCTGTAACGCAGCGTAGGTGTGAGCTTGTCCACGACGGTCTTCGAAACTTCAGGGTTGTACATGTAGTTCATGCAGCTGAGAGTCTTCAATGTTGCTACTACGTTGGAGACCTTTGTTGCGAAAATGCAGATGTCACGCGCTGAATCGGTGAGGCGCGGCAGTGCTCGAAGCGTTTCCATTTCCATCATGGCGATGGATTCTGGTCTTCCAAATCTTGATTCCAGGGCCTTCATAATTTCTGTAGGGTGCGCACTGGTGATTAGTAGCCCCTCCACTGCTTCTTTTGCTTTTCCCTTGAGGTTTCTTCTTAGACGGTTCGTGTTTTCTATTGCCGTGAACATGCTTTCTGTTTCAAAGAAAGCGGCGCGGAAAGGTAACCACTCTTGATGTGATCCACCAAAGTTGGGTAGCTCGATGAACTTCGGACGTTGAGCTGCTTTGACTGCGAGTGTGATGGCTGTGGCTAGCTTCGATATCTCTGTTTGCTCTCCCGCCGGTGTTTGAAGCTGAGACTTGGGGTGTTCCTCTGGCTGCTTCTGTTGCTCCGTGTTGTTAACCACCGGGTCTTCTATAGGGTAATGCGGTGCCTCGGTGATCGCCAACAAAGGAGGCGGCGGTTGACTGTTGAACCAGTTGTCCATGTGCTCGTTGGCTTCTTGGACGGGAACACCTTCTTCTGTTAGTTCTTCTATTAATTCGTCTTCTGTGTCTTCAGCTTCTAAGGCGGCGATGCGTGCGGCAGCTAGCTCGACTTGAAGTCGCAGTAATTCTTCCTTAGCTTTCAATATTCTGTGAGCTTTGGCCTTGCTGTAGGTTGATCCACCCCCTCCCCCCCTCTTGCTAGGGGGGCGGAGGTCCTGTGGTAGCTTCAGCTCTTGTGGGTTGACAGTTCGCTTCGTCTTGACTGTTGAAGTTTCTGTGTCCTGACTACGCCCCTGTACTGTAGCTGTTACCCCCTTCGCTGCGGGGGGCTTCATCTGTCTCGCGTCGGCTGGCAGTGTCGTCGCGATGGAGGGTGTAGTCGAGGCAGCGGCGACCGAAATTTTCGTTTTCGCTGTTGCAACGGATGGCACTGTAGAGGGCGCTGATGTCGCGGAGGTATCTGTAGTCAGTTCTGTAGTCTCCGTGGTGACAGTTCCCGTGGCTGTAGAGGTTGTGCCGGTTTCCGTGCTTGTTTCGGTCGTGCTCGGTGAGGTGGTTGCGGTGCCTTCCGATGTGGTCGGCGTCTGTTCGGAGGATGTCTTGCGGCTCTTCACTTCTTGACGTGTGACTGGCATTCTTGCTGTGTTCGGGTTTCTTTTTTAAAGATTTTCTGAAGCTGCCTCAATGCTGGCTGAAGCTGGCTCTATGCTGGCTGAAGCTGGCTCGATGCTGGCTGAAGCTGGCACGATGCTGGCTGAAGCTGGCTCGATGCTGTCTCAAGCTGGCCGAAGCTGGCTTGAGCTGGGTGAAGCTGGCTCGAAGCTGGCTCGATGCTGTCCCAAGCTGGCCGAAGCTGGCCGAAGCTGGGTCGAAGCTGGCTCGATGCTGTCCCAAGCTGGCCGAAGCTGGCTTGAGCTGGGTCGAAGCTGGCTCGATGCTGTCCCAAGCTGGCCGAAGCTGGCTTGAGCTGGGTGAAGCTGGGTCGAAGCTGGCTCGATGCTGTCCCAAGCTGGCCGAAGCTGGCTTGAGCTGTCCCGAAGCTGGCGCGGCGCTGTCTTGAAGCTGGCTCGGTGTTCTTCCCGACGAGTCGCGAAGAATTTTCTCGAAGAACCACGAAGTTTTCCTGACGAATTTTCTTCAGAATTTCCCAACGAATCCGGCTCGAAGGACCATGCAATGTACACGATGGTACATTAACTGTCGCTGGATTGGTTGGGGACTGGAGTTCTTCCAAAGAAAACACTTCTTGCTGTTTGCTTCCACTTTATTCTTCTTGTTCCTCACTGGAGGACTGTTGCCGGCGAACTGTGTCAGACCACAATTTCGCTCGGTCTTTATACAAATTTGGCCCGAAAAATGTAGGCCCTCTGATTGGTTATTAAAACTGAACCAATCAGAGCGCGTATTAAAATCCAACCAGGATAGAGGGGGTGAAAGCGCGGGAGGCGCGGGTGGCGCGGGTGTGACGGCGCGGGGAGCGCTGTTCGCTATCCCTCTCTACCCTGTACTACTCTAACATTTAATGTACAACTATTTAACGCTATTTTATTAAACTTATTCTATTACAGTTCGCTTATAACTATTTACTTAACTGTTACGAACTATATAAACTATCTATACTATGAACTATTTATTCTCTTATTTACATGTCTTAACACTATGTTGTAACTAACTGTTTATTTATCATTGTCCCGCACAGTACAGCACTCCTTAAAAATAGCGATTTAGGATTTTTTTGTGGTGAGGTCATATTATAGGTGTTAAGCAACGACTTCATACTTAAACTCAAGTCCTAACTTCTCAACTCTGATGCTGCAGGGTACTTCATTCTTAAGCTGCGGAGATTTAGAGTACACTAAAAAGTTGAAAATAAAAATTCTTTCCAAAAAACCGACTTCCAAAGCCACTGTAAAGTAAAAAATAATTTTGATTTCTACACACTTTAGTTGCTTTGGAAGTCGGTTTTTTTGGACAGATTTTTTGTTACGTATGTTTTTTTCAGCACAATTGCCCGCGTTTATCCTGCCACGAAGAACTAGGTTATAATGCAGATGTTATCTCCTTGAATGTGTATTTTTTTTAGTTACTGTTGGTGTACTACTTGGTAGAGCACACTCTTTGATTTTCCACAGTCTCAGGTAATTCATAGAAAAGGTGTCAGTTAATTGAATTTTAGTTGAAATGGCATAATAACATAAAAGCTGCATAACCTATCGTGACCTATCACTTGGTCATACCATTAATTTAACGTGCCTGAAAGCGTTGAAATAGGTTTACCTGGTAATGGTATTAAAATTCCATGGTACTGAAAATATGGTGAAAGCTTGTTAATCACATAATTTACTATCGCTCACACAAGACATTAAACTTGTTTTATCATTCATGATATTATTATTAAAAATTATGTCTATACTAATATTGTAAATAACGCCAGAACGGTTGAACGGATCTGCATGAAAATTTGCACAGAGATAGATTATAGTCTGGAGTAGCACATAAGCTACTATCCCGGAAAATTAAGGAGTTCCCGCGGGATCCAAAAACCTCAATCCACGCGGATAAAGTCGCGGGCATTAGATATTAATATTATAAATATACCCCCATAAAAATATATTGGAAAATACTTGAACGCTCATATTGTGTTATCTACAAACTTAATAAATATTTTTTTATTAATATATCTGCTCCATAATATTTTTACTGAAGAATAGGGTAAGTATTATAAGTTAAAATATTTAATCTCTATACTAAAATATGTTCGTCGTTTCGATATTAAGCGTTCGTATATGTCATTTTGCGCATTGAGTTGAAATTAGTTTATACGGCTGTTGTTGGCTCTTGCGAGATGTTTTCTAGCCTAGTACAATAGATGTTATCTAGGCCGTATAGGACAGAAGCGGTTAGGAACAAAACTTTTCTTGCTTTTGAATGGTCAATTCCACTTCACGCCCAGGGGATCGATCACATTGATATAAATACCGAAAAAGTTTGATAATATCGATAAATTTTGTAGAAAATAAAAGTTAGTTCTTTAGGTGTAGTGATTGTAATCACCAGGTTTTGTTAGGTAGGTACGTAAAACTAGCATTTAAAATTTCAAACCGAATAAATATGAAACAGCTTGAAACCATAGATTTATTCTTGGGTTCGCGCGCTTCACCAGCGCGCAAACCCAAGTATAAACCTATGACTAAAACATTATATCATTTGAAATGATATATGCCTTTTATCGACAAGGAGATAAGGTCCTGATTCCCACGTTCAATTTCCTTTGACAAATTAGTCTGACTTGTACGTGGTTTGACCTAGAATCGGGGATATATACGGGTGCTATAAATCTGTGATATTAAATTATGTATTAGCTGTTATCCACAGGCAAAACCTGTTTCATGCGCAATTGATTTCGCCTACCTTCATCAGTTTCTCACTGATGAAGGTGTCATCAAATTCATACTATTTTGTAGACTTTATTTAAGACGGGAATCTGACATGCAAAAAGAGAAGGTTCATTTTTGGTGGACTCTTTGTACACTACCATGAATAGAGGAAATACATAGATTGATTAAAAATGTAATAATTTAGAAGTAAATAACGTAAAAAAAATATGTATTTCAAGTTTTCGATACGTTTCCAAGATGGCAACCTTCAGCCATGACAGTAGGCGCATAATGTATCAATTAATGTCATTTCTGACAGTCACTGTCAAAATAACGTGCTTTTCTTTTGAAAACGTCAAAAATATGAATCCGCCATTAGTACACACTCATGTGTAGTGTTGCTTATCGTGGAAAGATAAGCAACACAAAACATGAGCGAGATAAATAATTTCACCACTGAAATTACGACGAATTCGTAGATTTGAACGATCAAAACTGGTCTAGTAATTTTTTTTCTTTCATTTCTCTACTTGTAAAAGGACCGGACCCATGCCCCAAACAAATCTGAACCCTCTCCTTTAAAAATAAAAGTTAAATGCGAACTGGACACGCACTTAATACTCTCTATATGAGTGAGCAGATAATGAGCAAAACAGAAGACCAGATTCTATTCTATTCTATTCTAAAAAATACACAATTATGATTGGAATAGTATCCATGAGGTATATGCATGAGGGAGGTGCCTGGCGGGAGGCTTCGGCCGTGGCTAGTTACCACCCTACTGGCTAAGACGTGCGGCTAAGCGATTTAGCGTTCCGGTACGATGTCGCGTAGAAACCGAAGGGGTATGGGTTTAATATAACTGCCATGCCCCTAACAGGTTAGCCCGCTACTATCTTAGACTGCATCATCACTTACCATCAGGTGAGATCGCAGTCAAGGGCTAGCTTGTAGTGGATAAAAAATAAAAAATAAAAAGATGCCCAGATAATGAAACTGGCCAAAGGCCGGTCCCCGAAATTCAAGAACTTTATTTGTACCTTAGAAAGCTGGTGCCGCCTATGCTTTATAATAGACCTCGATTTTACAACAAAACCGACGGAATCTTTGGAACTGATGAGGTAATACCAAAAGACATCCATCGGCCCCCCGATTAAACATTACAAGACGTACTAAGTACTTTACAGAAGTACTTGTGTGTACGCAAACATTTCTCGTTAGAAGGAGCTCCTTCAACTGAATTTAAACCTCATTCAGATTACGTAACTGCTCGTGGTTTAACTAGGTACAGAATTAAACACCAAGATTTTCTAGCTCGTTAATTACATTTACAGACCCATCAGATTTTACTTGCGTGCGGGACTGTCACGCAATGGTTAACGATTTAATTATAAATTAGTTTTCCACCCCACATCTTCCTAATGAACCTGAAATAAGTATAATCACAGTTATTATTTTATTTTAGTCAATTTATACCATTTCAAGCGAAGGTTATTTACAGTTTAAGAAAAAAGGTAATACGTAACGTACTCGGATTATTTAATTCGTAAATCTGTGAAAGTTTGATTTTGAAAATGGTTAAATAATGTAAGTTTTTTCATAATTACTGATGGGAGGTAATTCTTTACCTTAAAGTTATTTTAGTGTATTTTCTTTGAGTTGATTTCTTTAACCTTATAATGAAGTTTATGCAACCTGAAATGCTTTGACAGTCTTTCTGGTAAACAACACACTCTTTGGACAGAGTCCGACACTAAATAAGATATACAAAATATATGAGAATATTCCTATTTCATACTTTTACGGATAAAAATTCTACTCAACAACCGCAATAAACAAAGTAAAATGTTGTACGTCGACTTTATTGGCATAAAACTGTGTATTACAAAAAGCTTTTCTCTCCGATGTCAAAGTTGCATTGTCAACTTTTCCACCAGACGCGCACTGTCGCCTTCAGCCGCTCCTCTGGCATGCTTTTATTCACTAGGCAGGTGGAATTTTAGCTTAAAATAAGGCTACGAACGAAACAAACTAACATGAATGAATAGATTTGAGCACAAAATGTTTGCTTTAAGGGAACTCGAACCTTTGCCAACAAAAATGTGGTATGTTCAAGCGTCAAGCACATTCCTCATCGTTTAATTTTTTCAGATTTGTATCTAGAGATTCTTAATAGGAAAATAATGATCTTAGCTGACTAATTTGATTTTTTTAAATTTTGTCTTTTTGAGTTTTAATCATTGATGTAGAATTTTTTTAGTACCTATGTTTTAATACAATTTATTATCATTGCATCCAAACTGCAACTGCCTTATTGGTCTAGCGGTTAGCATAGTCGACTGCGGATCACGAGGTCCTGGGTTCGATTCATATAAAAATTGTTAGGTATTGGGATTTTCAATTGAGAAATTCTCAGTGCCAGCCCGGAGTTGGATGTTGGCGGTGTTTCACCCCCGTGCCTCGGAGAGCACGTTAAGCCGTCGGTCCCGGTTATTATCACTAATATGTTAATAGTCGTAAAAGCCGCAAGCTCCATCAGCGTGGTGGGTCTAAGCTCTAATTCCCTCTCTCCTATGTGAGTGGAGGCCTGTGACCAGCAGTGGGACGTTAATAGACTGTAATGGTGGTGGTGGTGGTGGTGGTGGCATCCAAACTACAGATTTAGATTTTATTTCATTAACTAGCTGATGCGCGCAACTTCGTCCGCATGGATTGAGGTTTGTTGGTTCCCGCGGGAACTCTTTATTTTTCCGGGATAAAAAGTAGTATATTTTTCATTTCCGACTATAATCTATCTCTGCGCCAAATTACATACATAATCCATTATCGTAAGATTATGTTCGAATAATTTCAATATCGCTTGTTTCTTTCTACAGGCAGTATAGGAGCTGTTGTTGCCACATTGCTTCAGGCTTATTACATTCACACGTTAGTAACGTCGACGACACGATTGGTTAACTTTACAGTCATCCGCTATTCATTTACTAGAGAAGTTTTCCAGTAAGTAGCATTTTCTATACATTGTTTTTAAGAATGGTTATTTATAGTCACCTGACTGGCTGATTTATCAACGCACAGTGGATCGGGCTGAAATTCGGCGTACACATGACGTAGGCATCCGTTACAAAATAATTTTGTTAAATTCAACCCCTGTAAAACAGGGGTTTGAAATTTACCAATCAATCAATCGCCCCTCTATTGAGCGTAAGCCTCTTCTCAGAATGTGAATGGTGTAGGCCATAGAAAAACACGCTAGACAAATGCAATTTGTTAGACTTGGCATACCTTTAAGAACATTGTCAAGAGCATACATTCAGGATTCCTGCGGATATTTTTCGTCACCATTAAAGCCAGTGTTATTTCAGTTGATAATGTTACTACCAACGACCTCAATTTACATAGACGGGCCTTGTCAAACAAAGAATGTGAACGTATTTTTAGCAACGCCATCAACGCCATCTAGTCTGAAAAGCGGGAACTTGCTTGCAACATTTTGAATAAAAACTTGAAAACGTATGACTCGGTTATAGATAATAAAGGTCATAGCCGTAAGGCCAGTTAGTAAAAAAAAAAAATTATACATTTTGCCGCGGAAACTAAATGATTGCGTAATGGATAAAAATATTAAATAGGAAGATTAAATAACGTTTTTTTGGAAATGTATAATTGTGAATTGAAACACTTACCTTAAAATTAAAATTATACAGTGCCAAACTAATTAAACTTTAGATGTTAACTTTATAATAACAAATTATCCGCACGACGAGCGATCGTGACAGCGCTACGACGGGAACAAAGACAGATGCGGAACGTGTTCTGCAACTCGGATGCCCGGCGTTTTTCTATGAAAGGGCCCATATATATATCGATGGTTACTACACTTTGGGCTATTAGGTTACAAAGCATTATTTGAAACTATTTGTATATTTATATTATTTTATTCTTCACTCAGACTTATAGAAAGCGCTCACAAAAGTCAGATCGGTATAGTAAAATAAAGCATTGATAAAAATGTACATTGATATGTCATAAAAATTAAAGTTACCCAAGTACCTAGTCATAAAAAAATTAACGTAAATATTTTTTTTTACAAATTACAATGTCGTAGCTTCATAATGAAAAGTCGAATTCATAATTTGCCGAAGACCACATAAGCGTTATCTCGCTAATAATTATGCTGCGAATTCTTAGTTTAGTTTGGGTTTGGTTTGCAGAACTGACGTGGCACAAAACTAACTAAGTAATAAACTAAGTATGAATTAGTAACAATTTGGTAGGTATATAATGAAACAATCTGGAATATTGGCGATATCACGTCGTGACTCAATACTATTTAGCGAGCGAGGTCAAGGAACTGAACCTTTGAACTAAGTCTTGAACTCGAATTTTACTTGTAATGATTCCATAGCATAATTATTATGGTAGTAACTTTTTGTCCTATGCCTGTCTAGCAGTGGACGCATAGTTCGATTGAATTTTAATGAAAACCTTTTTCCCGCCGTCGGAAGTCGTCATGCTGTCTTGAAAGGTCCCAAATTCGACTCCCGGCAGGAGCAATTCTGGAGTTTATAACTTTTAAATTCTAATCTTAAATTTAAACTGGCATTGGCCTCCCAAGTTAGCTCACTACTATTTTATCCTGCATTATCTACGCGGCATCATCCCTTATGAACTGCAATTTCTTTCGCAGCTAAAGACTAACTTGTTATCAAAAAAAATAAACATTTGTGTAGGTTCCAGTATCCAGTTTCCAGTTTGTATCCAGTTTATCCTGTTTATCCGTGATTCATAGAATCCATATTTTATCAACGTAAGCTTAAAGTATCAGTATTAAAAATCTTTTTACCCCTATTTCCTCGTACGTAAACATTTACCGTACGAAGGTAACGTAAACATTAAAATCCGGCCCAAAAATAATACGATACAAAATTAATTACACGAAATCCTCCCTTTGCTCTTGTTTCTACACTTTTATTCTTATCAGCATTTTATGAAAAAGGCTCCACACATTTGAGCAAAGCAAATAAAAGGGGTAATCTAGACCTTGGGTGTGTATAAGCCTTACGTAAACTGAATAGGCAGAATTGGTTTTACCGAACGCCCAAATTCACATACGAATTTGAGAAAATCCCTCATAGCATAATAGAGCGTATTCAGGGAATAAAACGCTTTTATGTTCCCTCTATGGAACTAATTCTTCTTTATATAAAACTTTTTATGCAGCTTTGTTAAGTGCGAGTAGTTGTGTATAATTTCATTTAAATGAACGAGATATTTTTATTAAAACTTTTATGATGTTAAGGTCCATACTATATAATTGCGAACCAGAGTCTCTGTCTGTCTACTACGCTTTCATGACCCATATGGTTAACCAATTTTGATGAAATTTGGTATAGGGATAGTGTGCATCCCGGGTATTTTTTTTTCTAACGATGCGTTCGCAATACTTAATCCTACACATACTGTTAAATACAAACGTTTACTCCAACGTTGTTAAATTTTTATCTATTTAGTTTTATTGGTTTGTTGGTTTGTCCTTCAATCACGCCGCAACAGAAAAACGGAACAAGGTGATTTTTTGTATGGATATAGTTGAGGACCTGGAGAGTGATACAGACTACTCTTTATCCCGGAAAATTAAGGAGTTCCTGTGGGGTTTAAAAAAACTCATTCCACGCGGACGGGCATCAGCTACTAATGCTGTGATTATGTTTGCGTATATTTCCTAAAACTAGCACCTGATTATATAAATAGGAAAACCCTTCCAAACCTCCATAAATAACTTTGAACAGAATTAAAATACAACGATGAAATCTAAGCTAAAAATAAAATCCCCATTTTTCAAAATGTAACCACTCAATTCGTGTTAAATACCCGTTACTTATTCTTAACCACTCTTTCAGACAGTGTAGTGTGCGTGCTAAATGCTTATTTAGTGAGTCCCTACGCCGTTAAATATTAGTAAATTGTGCTCAGTATTTATCACTTTTATTTATTACGGTCACTGATAACGTTTTCCTGACAACATTATTTATTCAAATTTAAAAAACGTCGTGTAAAAACTGCGTTCAATTTATTTATAACATGACCACAATTCATCGTCAAATTGTGTGAGGTATCGATAAATCAGTCCCACAAACAGTTTTTGCTGTAGAATATACTATTTTCGGGAAAATATTAAGCTCTAAAATAATTCTGTTATAATATACCTACTTAAAGCCCGCCACATACATTCGGAATTCCGTTTCGAAATTCCAAATCGGAATATCGAATCGGGTTTCGGTAAATAAATCACACACATACGTTTATTTCCGTTCGGAATAATAAGGCCCAGATGTTGGGAGACGCTAACCTCTGAGTTCAGTGAGTTCAGATATTCTTTCAGCAAATGTGTAATATATAACGAATATGTGATGCGACTCATATAAAATCTGTGGAAGACTTGCATTCGGAACGGCTTTTTTCCGTTCGTGATTCCGAATGCTAGGCTTCTATTCGGAATTCCAAAACGGAAATAAATTCGAACGGAAATCTACTGTTCGTGTATGATAGGACCCCTAGATTTTATATAGATTTGCTGCATTCTAAATTCCAATTCGATATTCCAAATCGGAATTTCGAAACAGAATTCCGAATGTATGTGGCGGGCCTAATACTGCTCACACTTACCTTACATTAACAGGAAAAGTTTTGGAGCATTTTATTCCCTTTGTACTTAGCTTTTTACTTTTAAGGAGCATCCATTAGCCATTACACTGACAGGTTACCTTGTAGTATGTAATAAAAAAAAATGGTACAATCATTGTAGTGTATAAAAAAAAGATGTAAAGTTGCGGGTAAGGTAGGTGGCCTCGCGAACCCCGCACCGAGGCAACGTGGTCTCGCGTCCGCGTGTCCGCGAGACCAAGTGCCGAGGCGGAAGGCCGCGATTATACCTACCTTACCCGCAACTTTACATCTTTTTTTTATACACTACAATGGCGCCCGAACAGGGACGCCAAGTCATGCGGGGTTCGCGAGGCCACCTACCTTACCCGCAACTTTACATCTTTTTTTTATACACTACAACCTACTTATTTTTATGGTAAGTAGGTCGATATAATAATATAAATCCAAGTATTTAAGTCCTTTAAGAATTCTCTTCAATAAAAACATGAGAATTAAACTTAAAGATAGCTAGTAGAACCTAATTTCTATACATATCATACCCGCGTGGAATGATTGCAAGAATGCTGGCTACATTCCTGCGCTAGATCGCCAGGCTAATTCCTTTACCCAACAAAACGAGCCAGCCTTTCTGTCACCAGATGAATCAATTTTAACCGTGGTAAATTGTCTTGGAAGTGGACACAAAGACTCCACGGTCCTTTGGTTATAACTACTGACTACGATGTGAGAGTTCTTAATATTTTTTCTGCTTCTTCTTCGTCATATCGCTCTTGTCAGAGCGGTCGTGGCCATCACTATGGTTTTGTGGCATGCTTAACTATCCGTCTCCACTCTTCTCTGCCTTGCGAGTGCATTCGTGTTAGAGGATGTTCACCGCTGCAATCACTTGATCGGTACACCTCATAAGTTATTTATTATTTATTTGACGACCTCCGTGGCGCAGTGTGTAGCGCTGTTGCCTTAACGTGCGGAGGTCCCGGGTTCGATCCCCGGCAGGGTCAATTTGGGAATTTATAATTTCTAAATTTTCCCTGGTCTGGTCTGGTGGAAGGCTTCGGCCGTGGCTAGTTACCACCCTACCGACAAAGACGTGCCGCCAAGCGATTTAGCGTTCCGGTTCGATGCCGTGTAGAAACCGAAGGGGTATGGGTTTAATATAACTGCCATGCCCCTAACAGGTTAGCCCGCTACCATCTTACACTGCATCATCACTTACCATCAGGTGAGATCGCTGTCAAGGGCTAGCTTGTAGTGGATAAAAAAAAACATCTTAATCGTCCCCCCGATTGTGTGAGGACCTCCGCACGTTAAGGCCACAGCGCTACACACTGCGCCACGGAGGTCGTCAAATAAATAATAATAATAAATAAATAAATTCAATAAATGTCAATCAATGTATGGCGATACCCCATACAATTAGAATAAGAATCCTTACATCATCCATTGACTATAAATTACAAACAAAACATTAAGGCAAGGGCAGTCGTGTAATTTAAAGTAATTTTTAAATTATGTTCACTTGTTTTATAAAATTAAATAAGCAAATGAAATATCACTATAAATTGAACTTTACTCTGTGTTGGTTCACACATGGGAAATAAATTTCCGTAAGGATTGTTTCGGTCACCGACAGGAATCCAGCAGGCAATAATTCACTCCCTTATCGGATCATCCGATTTGCTGTGTGCCTATCCAACACGACAACAACACGGACTTTCGACCAAACCTATTTTTAGAAATAAACACTGGTTATCCACATAATTATTTACGAGCTGATTCCCGCGATTTCGTCCGCGTGGTTTAAGTTTTATTGATTCCCGCAGGAACTCCTTCATTTTCCGAGATTAAAAGTAGCCTATGTCACTCTCTAAGTTCTCAACTATACCCATGCCAAAAATGACGTCGACGCCGCAACGGAGCAACCGTTGTGGCGTGATTGAAGAACAAACCAACAAATCAATAAACCATCAAACAAACACACTTTCGCATTTATAATATTAGTATGATTGCTTTATTTAGCAATTTACACGAACAAGGCAGCTGGCGCCATCGGCCAAAGATCAATATGTCACGCAATTACAGAGTAACATAGATCAGTAGAACCATAGACTTGACATTATTGTCTCTTTCAGACTGAGCCTCACACTTAAAGGCCTAACATTATATATACCTAAATTAGTAAATATTAAACATTGACGTAACTATTTTAAATATATCGTTTGATAACCAAGATAATCCTAGTTTTAAAAATAAATATTACATAATCATAATAATAACCCTACACCGCAAGAAATAAACAATTAAAAAAATCAAATAATTAAAATAAAAAAACACACACACAGTCCCATCCTATCACGCGCACGCACTAAGCGCACACACACATACACACACACACACACGCTCACACGTACACACAATTATTATTACTTACTCACACACTAAGTTACAAATATTTATTATTATGTTCTACTTACAAGTGCACTACTATCTACTCTGTAAAAATATTTTTTATATTCTTAAATACTGTAAGTGGCCTTAATTAGTTGTAACGCTGTTGATTACTGGGAAAAAATAAAATAAAAATATAATATTTGAAAAAATACCTTTATCGTTTCATGAATAGAAATAGGAATCCATTCATTATTTTCATCCCTATTTTTAGTTTTAACGAAGAATAATTAAAATTGGCTTAAATCAAGAACTCCAATTTGGAATATAGTTAATAAAAAGTTGGTTCAGGTCTCGTCCCGACGTTGTAAGCCTTAAAGCGAAAAGTTTTTCACATAACATAGTTTCCCACGGAATGTTGTTTCAGCCAAAGTTTCTGAACTAAAATGTTATGTCCACCACAATTCCAAAGTAGAGTTACGACATAACAAACATGAGCGCTTTCTGACGTGTCATAAAGGCTCATTCATAATGTTATTTTCTAGAACAGCCGTATTATACCTCTAGTATTATTGGTGAATAATAAGTAACCCATCAATAGGAGTGCTTAGATACGGGAGCAGGTGATATGACTCGACGGTAACAAAGGATGATCATGAATCAATCAATCAATCAATCAATTTATTTTCCCAATTACTGTAAGCATAATTCCAGAAGTGGGTGAATAATTAAAATTACTTTTAAAATATGTTTGTACTCTCTTTAAAACGTGCACGAATAAATGGTTAAACGTGTAGCGGTTTCACGAGAGATTTAATATAAACAGTTAATTATAAAAACTTGGCTAAAGCATCATCAACAACAATAAATTAATCATTTGATCAGCAGTTGCTACTGCTAAGCTCTAAAACAAATTGCGATCTAAACACAAAAGTATTCAATAATCGCTGAGTCTGTCGGCAACAGACTAACCCAACAAAGTCAAAATACTCGTATTTATGCAAATTAATCCAATATGGCGTATACCCGCCAACAAACTGATCGAGTGAATTACATCGAATGAGTCAAATATCAACTTAATTAAACCTTCGTCAATAAACAAATACACAATCTTTTATATTTTCTAAAAATTCAATTCAATTTTAAACACAAAGCTGACATTACATAGCATTACATCATCAAATGCGAAAGTTTGGATGTATGGATGGATGTTTGTTACTCAATCACGCGCCAACGGCTGAACGGATCTGGCTGAAATTTGGCACAGAGATAGATTATAGTCTGGAATAGGACATAGGCTGGAGAACCACAAACTTTACACTTTACAATTTACATACATTATATTAAACAGTAACAATAAAGGGACTGGTGCTTGAGCTAGGTAATAAACCTGTGTTTCAAGACACCAGGCTCCTTCCCGAGCATAATGACTAATAAAATAATAATATGACTAACTTAATAAGTGCTGTAATTGTAATTGATTTAGATTTAATATTATGCTATTAGCATGCATTTCTATTATCATATTAAATCATACTCCGACCGGGTGTTGTGGTCGGGGATCACTGGTCCAATTGATCTTTGGATCGTCGTATATATAGCGTAGTTCACAGAAAACTTCGTAATCGCGATTTAGGCTCTTCCTGTTTGTGCGTGCCATCTATTGGATTACGTGCAGACTGCGAAGTCCGCCACAGATCAAATAGGGAGGCCAGGCCTCGAAGCCCGTACCCCCGCTTGGCCCTCACAGGCTAACCGGAGAAGACCCCTGCTGTATCATTTATGAGTGTTCACTCTGAAGCGCTTCTAGAGCGCTAAGGTAATCAAGTGAGTTTGACGAATCCGTAGCTTAGCAACTTAGCATATTGATTGAGCCGGCAATTTATTAAATATTACTCATAACGTGTTAGTCGGATCATTACTACAATCGGATACTAACATCGCTTAAAATAGTTTTATAATATGACGTAGATACCTTTACCTCCCTTAAATAAGCATTCTAATTTTAAAACAAGAGCATCAACAATATTATAATAATTCTGTTTTAAGCGATGGTAGTAAGGCCCCTACCTTGATTGATATCAATCAAATTATTTCCTCCAAATATCAATCATGTACAATTTACGAAAAATGGGAACGCTTCATTATAATCTTATAGCCTAACGCTCACACAATTATTATTATAGTACGTATCATCCTATTCCAACCTTGTATTTTGTAAAATATACGCACCCAATATGTTACGCACGAATCAACATGGTGGAGGCGGGCTGTGAATTCCTTATTATGCCCTGATTTTCCTCTTCGGTTTGTTTATATTTCAATTCATATGCCTTATAAATGTTTATCGAAGATATTATTTTATTCCCTTTCACGCAATAAAACATCTTTATTGCAGGTACGTGTAGACAGCGCAAGTTACTTGCATTGATATATCGGTTTTTAGCAACGACCTCAATTTACAGACGGGCCCTGTCAAACAAAGAATGTGGGCGTATTTTTAGCAATGCCATCAACGCCATCTAGTCTGAAAAGCGGGAACTTGCTTGCAACATCTTGAATAAAAGCTTGAAAACGTATGACTCGGTCATAGTTAATATAGGTCAAACCCGAAAGGCCAGTTAGTAAAAAAAAAACATACAGTTTGCCGCGGAAATTAAATGATTGCGTAGGCAATGGATAAAAATATCAAATAGGAAGATTAAATAACGTTTTTTTGGAAATGTTTGTTAATTGAAACACTTACATTAAAATTAAAATTATACAGTGCCAAACTAATTAAACTTTAGATGTTAACTTAATAATAACAAATTATCTGCACGACGAGCGATCGTGACAGCGCTACGACGGGAACAAAGACAGGTGCGGAACGTGTTCAGCAACTCGGACGCCCGGCGTTTTTCTATGAAAGGGCCCATCTAGTGCCCACATATATATCGATGGTTTTTAGCTATTGGAGCCATTCAAGACAAGGCCGTGTAAGCTATGCAGTGCAACTTTTCCGAATGCTGAAATATGTGTGGTGGCTTGGTTGCACAGTTTTACTACCTACCTTATAGGTAATAAAGTTACAAAATACTTAATAAAGTAATTTGTAACGTTACTGCCGGTAAATTTTGTAACGTTGTGCCTAAGGGTAAGTGGTACATGAAAACAAAAGTATTTTAACGTTTAAACTATCACGAGTGATATTCATTGTATCTATGAATAATAATGTCCTCCCGACCTACATAATGTCAATACTAGACATAAAAATAAACTTGTAATGCCTGCTTCTAAGCTTAGTAAAATTAGCAATTCATTTGTTGGAAACAGAGTCCGCTTCTACAATAAGCTCCCAGAAGACATGCTGAAGATGTCTCTGAATAAGTTCAAAGTTAATGTAAAACGTAAACTCATTGAAAAATCTTATTACCATGTAAAGGATTATTTATATGACAAGGAAGCTTGGCAATGATTTTCTCTAATGGCTCTGATAGTTCCTTAGCTGTCAGTACGTCACCTGCCGTATCGCGCAAACAGGCTCATGAATAAGGACCACGGATGGGTTCAAAAATAGTCGGGCATTTCCGACAGAGCACGTGAGTTGTAGCCTGTATATATCGCACGGTTACTTACAGTCAGTATTTTGTGGTGTAAGTAACCGCGCGATACTGTCATGAATGGCATATGGGATACTACAATACTTTTGTTTTAAATACAAATATATACAGGCTACTCACGTGCTCTGTCGGATAATGCCCGACTAGTTTCGAAGCCGTCCGGGGCCCTTATTCATGAGTCATGACAGCTGCTGACAGACTGACAGCTGAGTCTGTCAGCTGCAGAGTATATAATGAATATCACTCACGATAGTTTGACGACCTCCGTTGCGCAGTGTGTAGCACTGGTGCCTTAACGCGCGGAGGCCCCGGGTTCGATCCCCGGCAGGGTTAATTTAGTAATCCATAATTTCTGAATTTTCCCTGTTCTGGCCTGGTGGGAGGCTTCGGCCGTGGCTAGTTACTACCCTACCGGCAAAGACGTGCTGTCGCGACAATCGTCGCGAATCTGTAAATTGTAATATAAATGTAAATAATAATCACTAATCTAAATCACTTAAACATAAACTTTGGCAACATCACGTATCTCAAAGCCGGAACTCAGAGCCCGACGCTTATAAATCTATGGTGAGTTTACTGTGATCATTACCTTTACCACAGACCAGTTAACCATTTTACATCTCTTATGCGTAGTCGATTGTCTGTGGTACCTCAAATTTTCTCATATGGGATTCCCGCGGTTGGCACCATTTTTTACTCGTGCGTCTGGGCAAGTAGCGTCATACCGTGCTGGTTTGCTACCTCTCGCTGTATTCCTCAAGTAAGTGGCATAGTCTTTAAGATTACCCATCATGGGAATACATTGGGAATGTTTCCATCCTACCTCACAGTTGGTGGGTTACCCACCAGTTCACAGGCTCACGAGCACGCGACTCCGTGGGGAGTCGCTTCACAGTTGATCAAAATGGGATCCATTCACAGGCTCAAGAGTTAGCTATTCCAAGGGGAATAGCATCACAGTTGATCCGACAGGATCCGTTCACAGTTGGTCTTTAGGACCCAATAAGCTAGCGATGGAACCATTCCTGCTCTAACGTACGTAATATCTGTGTTCACTGCTTGGTTTCCTCGGCCCGTTGCCGTTGCCCTGGTGGGTCTCGTCTGGCGACGAGACCTGCCCGTTGCCACTTACATTACAGAAAGCACGAAGTATTGGGGAACGACAGCGGCCACCACGAAGGGAGCCGGTCCTTGCGGTGGACCCGATCGTGATAAGTTCGATAAGCAAACGGTTCGTGACACACGGACAATCAGACTACGCTAGGAGGACCAGGGTAAGTGTATAATCAAACATTCACAACACATTTCGAGACGTCTCTCTCTGCAACCCCCCTTTTGTACCTAGGCAGTCATTTTACCAATTGGGCAGAGCAATGCAGAACGAGGGGAGGCGTCCCGACATGGTGGAGATGCTGGGATTTGATCAATTGATAAATCAACTTTCATTAAGATACCTAAAATCATGAAATAAAAGAAAGGGGGTGTTATGTAAAAAAAAGTTGTGAATGTTATTATGCATTGGCCCAAGTCAGACATGTCTCGACATGTTAGTACCCATACATTATCAAAGTACCTATGTAATAGTGCAGAGTGCATATTACCATTTAATATAATAGAAAAGGTAATAATATGAAGAAGTAAGTGAGGGTACCGTATACCTACATAGTCTATAAATAGAATACTTACCTACATTTTCTTCTTTTCTTTTCAAAAGTTTATGAAACTCATTAACCTATAGTGCTATCAACAATGTTGTGAGTCATTATAGTAATATATGATAAAATGGGATAAATTTTGAATTTCTTTGTTGAATAATTATTATGACTCCGCTGATTTAAGTATGACTAAATTAATTGAATCAAAAGTTTGAGTTCATATGAACATTCTAACAGATTAAAGCTTTAATAGACATGTTGTGCTTTGTTTATTAAACTTAGTGTTGAATATGGCTCAATTTTAAAAGTGTCTTAGGGTTCAGTATCTATGAAGAAAGAAATTTGAATTTAAAAGTGTTAACTTCTTGCACCTACCGCTATATTTATTATTTTTGTAGTGTTTTACCTATACCAATCAGAATTATTTTTTGTATGACAGTTATGAAGGGTATCCGTGCATAAGGTGAACTTACATTTAACAGGTATATGAATGAAATAGTGAAGTAACATAAATATTAGCCATGATCAATACCCAGAGTATTAGGTACAGGTGATTGCAAGAGTACAATAGAGTCATAGAAATAGATGTTAGTACGGTGTATAAAGAACGGGAAGTGTTTGTAAAAGTTTATTTGAATAGAAATATTCTATTCTATTACAAATTATGTGTCTTATCGGAAGGATAGACATGACCTTTCTAGCATGCTAGTGTACAGTGGTGTACAGATCATAGAGGCATAAAAGCACTGTCTAGCCTCAGTGAAATAACACAATAATCACTTTACAATATTACTAGTGGTTGTTATGTATAGATATATTTACTAGTGGTTTTGCGCAGATCATAGAGGCATAAAAGCACTGTCTAGCCTCGGTAAAGCAACACAATGATCACTTTACAATGTTACTAGTGGTTATTCAAATTCAAAAGTTTTTTATTCAAATGGACTTTTTACAAGTGCTTATGAATAGTCGAATGAATCTACCATTATATATAGTTATTAATAGTGGTATTGCGCAAGTCATAGAGACATAAAAGAGAAATTAATGCCTACCTTGGCTTAAGACCCTATGCAAGAACAATTATTAGTAAAGTCATTGAAACACTAAGAGAACAGGGTCGGACTATGAAATTGATTCATTGACTAACTAACTTTATTTGTGAGGTCAATAAAAGTATGTAAATAAATAATGAATGAATTAAATTTAGAAAACGAGGGTTACCATAGATAGTTAAACCATATAACCTTAATGTGGCACATCCATCAGATATAGCGAAGCCTAAAATAAATAAATAAATAAATTTCTGTTTTTTATTATTAAACTGAAATTAAAAGAAGGTCTTGGTCACCAATTCATCATATTAATCTATGAACAGTTCAGTTGATGTACTTACTAAATAAAAGTAAATAAAAATGGAGAATAATGGAAAAGGAAGGATTTGTTTATTTCCCTTCAATTCAAATTGAAATTTTCCATTTTCTTTCTTTTTCTTTCTCTCTTCTAAGCGACTGCTGTTTATTTATAGAGGGACGAGCCCGCGAGTTCCTGATCACACCGAAGACAACGACTAAACCTAAATAAAAATTTAAATAACTAACCTTTCTAAAGAACTTTGTTCAATTGTTGTGTGATCAAAATGGATCAAAGTCTCTTAACAATATTACATTCGATGAAAACAAAATTACAAAATTTGGTAACTAATGCCTCCCATGTAATAGAAACTCTCGAGGATGTAACTAATCAATCTCCAACGGTCGTACAAGAAGCAGAAATTATTTCCTCAAAATTAGAAACTCTATTAACCAGGTTGAGTACGGAATTAACAAATTATTTTCGTCTGAGCAAGAACCCTGCACCTGACGATATATCAGAGATATCCACAGTGCAATTGGAAGCCGAGGATATACTGTGCGAACTTAAAGTAAAGATCAAAAACAGAATTAAAATAATCGAACGAGAAGCTCATGTCGCTAAGGATGCGAACTCGAGTCTAAGCAGTAGGTTGCCGAAACTGAGTTTACCTGAATTTGATGGCGATGTCCTCCAATGGTCGACGTTTTGGGATCAATTTAGTTCAAATATCGACAAGCGAAACCTAACGGACGTTGATAAGTTACTATACTTAAAGGCATCATTAAAAGGCGAAGCGAAGAAAGTCATAGAAGGGCTCGAGACAACAAACAAAAATTACGATATAGCTTTGACGACATTAAAAAACAGATATGGGAAGGAGAATCATATAATCGATGCACACTACTCAGCGCTATATCGAGTGAAAGCTTCGACAGCGATGAACATCGCAGAAGTGAGACATACTCTCAACGAAATTGAACGACACCTGAGAGTGCTCAAGTCGCTAGGCGAGGATATAAACCATAACCATCTACGTTTCCTGATTATGGAGAAATTCCCGAAGGAAATTATTTACGAAATGAAAATGAAAATAAGTACCGAATCCATCGAGGAGATACGCAAATGCTTAGAGATTATTGTTACTGCTAGAGAGGATGCCGATAGGGTTGTTCAAGGAAAAGTGGAAGAAAGTTATACTACACAAGCATTACAGGTGAATGCGTACGATAACAATAGGAAAGGGAAGGCAAAGAAGCCAACACAGAATCATAAAGGAAATTTTACAAAGAAACCAGGAAGGAGATTCCTGAATAAGGAACGAGAATTACCTCAAGGTCATGAAGTGGATTTTAAGAAACGATTCAAAAGGAAATCAACAGATCAAAGTAGAATCGAAGAAAGGCAAAATCCCAAGAGTAGGAAACTTCAATGCATTTTCTGTCAAGAGAATCACTTTAATGATCAATGCAAAAACTTTAAAACATTAAAGGAAAGAAGGAACAGATTGGGTAGCCGATGTTACGGATGCTTTCGCAAGGGGCACACCATAAAAGGTTGTAGAGGAAAATTAAGTTGTTTTCACTGCAAGGAGAGTGGCTCACACAATCGAGCGCTCTGTCCTAAAACTTTCTCAGAGGAAATTGAACAAACTAATGCAATGATGCAACTAAACGCACGGGCTACTACTATACTTCAGACGGCGATTGTTAACGCCCGGAATGTAGGAGATAACCGCGTAGAAGTAAAATGTCGAGCATTACTGGACTCTGGAAGTCAACGTACTTACATAACCCAATCAGTGGCGAAACGATTGAACCTTCCAGTTGAGGAAGAAAGTAGGCTCTCTATATTTACCTTTGGTTCAAGAACTCCTCAGATAATAGATAGCCCTATAGTGAAATTAGAGCTCCGCACTAGGACCAATAAAACATTACTACTTTACGCTAATGTCGTGCCTCACATCTCGCAATGCGTACCATATCCTGACGTAGAATTAGGACATTGGAAGAATAAAGGTATTTTAGCCGATGATGGATCATTATCATCGAAGGTTGATATTTTAATTGGAAACGACTACTACCATAATATAATGAATACGGAGAAAATAAAGATCAGAGAAAATTTGTACATAGTAGATTCTAATCTAGGATGGATACTATCAGGAGAGACCAATTCAGAACCAGTGGACGAATTATCTGTAATTACTTACTTTCTATCTTGTGGAGAGACGAAACTGAATAAGCCAGATTTACCTTTAGATCACGGGAACATAAGATCACTGTGGGACTTGGAATCCATAGGTATCACTGACTCACCTAAGATTAGTGCCGATGAAGAAGCAGTTAAAACTTTTAATGAAACTACTGAAGTTGTCGACAATAGATATACTGTATCCTGGCCGTGGATAGAATATCCTCCATCTTTATCGACCAACTTTGGATTGTCCTTTGGCAGATTAGTCTCATTACTTAACCGTCTAGATTCAGATACTTTAGTCGAATATGATAAAATTTTAAGGGAACAAATTAGTAAAGGAGTAATAGAGCTAGTATCGAAACATACCAATAACGAAAAACATCCAATTCATTACTTACCACATCATTGTGTTCATCAAAGAGATAAGGCTATTAGAATAGTGTATGACGCCTCGGCTAAAACAAAAGCTGATGACAAAAGTCTGAACGAATGTTTGTATTGTGGTCCAATGATGTTAGAAGATTTAACGGGATTGTTAGTAAAATTTAGATATCACCAAATCGCATTGTCAGCCGACGTAGAAAAAGCTTTTTTACAAATCGCACTTCATGATAATGATCGAGATGTAACTCGATTCTTGTGGATTAAGGATATTAATAAACCACCAACTGAAGACAACATCGTTTACATGAGATTCTGTCGTGTGCCATTCGGAATTATTAGCAGCCCATTTTTATTAAACGCCACGATTAAACTTCATCTATCAAATAATGACAAACCAAGTGTTAGAGATCTTGCCAATAATATATATGTGGATAACCTAGTCACCGGTAGTACATCTGTAACAGAAGCTTTAGAATTATATCAGGACTCCAAAGAAGCATTCGGACAGATGTCTATGAACCTAAGAGAGTGGAGTTCGAATTCTGACGAGTTTATGTCACAAATTTCAGACACATCAAATTCCGAACGTGTTAAGATATTGGGTCTCGAATGGGACTTGAAAGATGATATACTTCAACTGAGATATAAAGTCGATTCTAATGCGGACACCAAACGAGGAGTATTAAAAGTAATTGCCTCAATTTATGATCCGTGTGGATTTGTTGCACCATATATACTACCCGCTAAATTATTTTTACAAGAACTATGGAGAAGCAAAGTTAAATGGGACACTGTATTTTCAGAACCAATGAAGGAAGAGTGGTCTAAAATACGTAGACAGTTAGACGAAATCAAGGAAATATCGATACCTAGATGTTATATGACGGCTGCACAAGATAACACCGTTCAACTACATTGCTTTACAGATGCCTCTCTTCGAGCTTATGCCGCTGCAGTATACATAGTGAACGAGGGCAAAATTAGTTTCATCATTGGAAAATCACGACTTATCCCTATAAAGGATCAAGACAGTTTAAAGATTCCCCGGTTAGAACTACTTGGAGTACTGATTGGGAGTCGTCTTATGAGATTCATCCGCAATTTCATTCCCGCAACGGTGACAAATCAATTTCTTTGGACCGATAGTCGGATTGTAATAGAGTGGTGCAAATCTTCAAAACTCCTACCACCATTCGTAGCAAGGAGAGTTCAGGAAATTAAACGGAATAAGGAATTGGTTATAAGATATATTCCCACAGAGCTAAACCCAGCAGACGTAGCAACAAGACCGTCCAGCACTCGTGAAGACAGAGCAAAATGGTTAGCTGGACCTCAATACTTGTTGCAAACATCTCATACATGGATGCAAGAAACGACAAATGTCAATTCCCTTTTGGCGGGGGAGGATCTTCCGAACGAAGTAGAAGATAATGAAGTTGAAATGGATGAAATAAGTTTTGCAAGTCATGATAGAAGATCGGATAAAATTAATAATCAAAATAAAATAAATGAAAATGAAAAGGAACACCTAGAAGAGACTCATTTAGATGAAATAAAGAAATTACAAGAGGAGCACTTCAGGAATGAAATACAAGGGATAGAAACGAACTTGAGCCGAAACTTAGGATTATTTCTCGATATCGATGGCATACTAAGATGTAAAGGAAGGATGAGAAATACAGACTGGTCTTTCGATAAGAGATATCCTATTTTATTACCTAAAGATTCTGAGTTAACTAATAGAATAATCACAGAGACACATAACAAAAATTATCACGTAGGCGTCAATCATACGTTGAGTATTATACGCGAAACATACTGGATTTTACAAGGCAAACGTCAGGTACAAAAATTGTTAAAGAAATGTTCGACGTGTGTCAAACATGGCGGAGGACCGTACAAGTTACCACCTACACCCGCATTACCACCTGAAAGAGTGAATTACAGCTCACCTTTTACCTTCACAGGAATTGACTATCTCGGACCAGTTTTGGTTAGCAATGGAAATGGGTTAGAGAAAAGATGGATCTGCTTGTTCACGTGTCTAGCGACAAGAGCCATACATTTAGAAGTCGTGCGAGACCTTTCAGCTGGAGAAAGCCTTCACGCCTTGAGAAGAATGGCAGCTACCAGGGGGTTACCGACGCTCATTACGTCAGATAATGCGTCACAATTTAAATTACTGTCAGAAGTCTTAGCACAGCCGTATTGCATCGAAAACAAAGTTCGCTGGAGATTTATTCCCGCACTGGCACCATGGTTTGGCGGTTTTTATGAGCGACTAATAGGTATCGTGAAGAACTGTATGAAGAGGACATTACAGAAACACTGTCTTAGAGACAGTGAACTATCTACAGTCATGAAGGAAATTGAAGCCGTGGTAAACACGCGTCCACTCACTTGCATAGACTCTGAAGTGGATCATATATTGAGACCGGCGGATTTCTTAACTGTGGGAAGGTGTATAGCAACTGAAGCTACTCGGGAAGAACCTTCAATACAAGGTACAGTCACGAAGAGGGAGTTAGTTAAAGCTTGGAAAAGAGCTCTTAAGATCCAAGACGAATTTAAAGAAATGTTCTCGAATCGCTACCTTCTCAGCCTTCGAGAGAGATATCAACACTCACATAAGGAGCCGAGAGTTACTTCGAAGCTCGAACCCCGAGAAGGACAAATAGTCCAAATAAAAGGAGATCATCATAATCGGGAAAGCTGGCGAGTTGGGAAAATAACAAAACTTATAAAAGGAAAAGATGGATTTAGTAGAACAGCTAGAGTAAAGGTGGGAGATACCGAATTCGTTAGATCCATTTCTCACCTGTATCCTCTGGAGATGGATGGACAAGAAACCAATGTTTTAGCTGACAAGCCTAGACCGGATTACTATCATATACCTTCTGCTTACGTAATTGATGAAGTCCAGGAAAGGACCTCTAGAGAAGTCAGTGAGACTCCTGGCAGTGGAACTGACACACATGACGAGGAGAGTAATCACGCTGTACAACCCAACAATGAAACGATACCAGAAAATCAACCTCTATTGGAGGAGATTCCTCATGAGAGTGGAAAGGACCTTCCTTCCGAGGAGCCAAGGCCTAAGAGAGAAGCGGCTGTTAGAGCTCTCGAGAAGATTAGGGAGTGGACACAAAACCTTATCGTCTTGTTGTAACTTCCGTTGTTGGGGAGTGTCGCGACAATCGTCGCGAATCTGTAAATTGTAATATAAATGTAAATAATAATCACTAATCTAAATCACTTAAACATAAACTTTGGCAACATCACGTATCTCAAAGCCGGAACTCAGAGCCCGACGCTTATAAATCTATGGTGAGTTTACTGTGATCATTACCTTTACCACAGACCAGTTAACCATTTTACATCTCTTATGCGTAGTCGGTTGTCTGTGGTACCTCAAATTTTCTCATATGGGATTCCCGCGGTTGGCACCATTTTTTACTCGTGCGTCTGGGCAAGTAGCGTCATACCGTGCTGGTTTGCTACCTCTCGCTGTATTCCTCAAGTAAGTGGCATAGTCTTTAAGATTACCCATCATGGGAATACATTGGGAATGTTTCCATCCTACCTCACAGTTGGTGGGTTACCCACCAGTTCACAGGCTCACGAGCACGCGACTCCGTGGGGAGTCGCTTCACAGTTGATCAAAATGGGATCCATTCACAGGCTCAAGAGTTAGCTATTCCAAGGGGAATAGCATCACAGTTGATCCGACAGGATCCGTTCACAGTTGGTCTTTAGGACCCAATAAGCTAGCGATGGAACCATTCCTGCTCTAACGTACGTAATATCTGTGTTCACTGCTTGGTTTCCTCGGCCCGTTGCCGTTGCCCTGGTGGGTCTCGTCTGGCGACGAGACCTGCCCGTTGCCACTTACATTACAGAAAGCACGAAGTATTGGGGAACGACAGCGGCCACCACGAAGGGAGCCGGTCCTTGCGGTGGACCCGATCGTGATAAGTTCGATAAGCAAACGGTTCGTGACACACGGACAATCAGACTACGCTAGGAGGACCAGGGTAAGTGTATAATCAAACATTCACAACACATTTCGAGACGTCTCTCTCTGCAACCCCCCTTTTGTACCTAGGCAGTCATTTTACCAATTGGGCAGAGCAATGCAGAACGAGGGGAGGCGTCCCGACACGTGCCGCCAAGCGATTTAGCGTTCCGGTACGATGCCGTTTAGAAACCAAAGGGGTATGGGTTTAATATAACTGCCATGCCCCTAACAGGTTAGCCCGCTACCATCTTAGACTGCATCATCACTTACCATCAGGTGAGATCGCAGTCAAGGGCTAGCTTGTAGTGGATAAAAAAAAAAACGTTGAAATACTTTTATTTTCATGTGCCACTTACCCTCAGGCACAACGTTACAAAATTTACCGGCAGTAACATGAGTATTTTACCTTTTTAGTACTAGTTCACATGCTCTACTACAGCTACGTCTAACATGCAAGCTGTTAAATTAAGTATAACAGTAACTGTCTATGGTCAGGTTAGCAGAGCTACTCGTATCAATATTATATTGTTTGCAAGCATTTAAAATACAAAGCTTTATATTTATCCAGAAGCGCTCAATATTTCCATTCAAAGGATATTAAATTAGGGTCGACGTTACAACGGGATCTTAGCCAAGGTCAATTTGATTTCTTTTCCAAAGAAGCCCAAACTTCTTTAATCTTTGCATTAAATTTAGTTTGCGGCCATGGAAGTTTTTCGAGATGATCCCATTGTGCCGGCATGGTATTATTTAGATTTATTCCACACGCATTTTTTCTTGAAAGAACCATTTGCCTTTATATAAAAGTAGATTGCCTTTTATTTACTTCACAATTGAGAGTTTGTTTCTTTGAAATGACTTTCAGTGTAATTCACTTGCGTAATAACATAATTACTGGCTAGGTTCAATTCAGTAGGTACGTTTGTATCCACGAAAAAAATTGTTTAAATTTTTAAAGTATAATTTGATGACACGTTTCTTTGTATAATCTTTGTATTATAAAGAATATTCAGATCAAAATATTCTTTTAAAAATATCAGATAAGATTTTCAAAACAAATAAAATAAATAAACATAAATATATATTTATTGCCATAGGTTAACCATTTATTGTTATAGGTTAATTAACAGTATTTTTTTTACTTTGGTCTACACACTAGGATACCTGTATCGCGGATACCATTTTATGATTACCTAAGTTTAGACTTAACCGAGGACTAACTAGGTGAGATCAGTTTGCATTATGAGTGCCTACAAGTATACAACGAAATAATAATGTTAAAAAGGTAAAATAATGTAAATATAATTGGTCTAAGTAGTCTAAACTAATATAATAATATTAAGTAAATAAATTTGGTCTAAAACCGTCAGAGCCGTATCGATTTTAATGTTTATTTTCGTCAGGATTGGATGACATATTGGTTAGCGATGAAATGCTATTTTGTCAACGTGAATAAATCATAACTCAATTTATGATCGAAATACATTTTATGAATTTGCAGCTTAAAATATTGTTAGCTACCCTCGTCAGAGGGGTAAGCCTGTCAGGCGTTCGTCGGTCAGGAATTACTATATCGCTAACAATGTCTGTTAGCTAATCCAGGCCCCGAATAGATAATATAAACTGGGATGAAAATAACGAAAAAATCTACATAACGGATTGGCTGTGGCCAAAGTTTGAGCATGCTTTTAACGTGACACGATTTTGAAATAGCATAAAATGTACCTATTTCTGTATTAATATTTTTTTTCGTTATTCATTAAATAAAAATCTTACCGATGGTCGTTAACTATGGGCCTCATAAGAAGGCTCAGGGTCACTCACCGGGCGATGGAAAGAGCTATGCTCGGAGTATCCCTGCGTGATCAAATCAGACATGAGGAGATCCGTAGGCGAACCAGAGTAACCGGCATAGCTCGAAGAGTCGCCAAGCTCAAGTGGCAATGGACGGAGTACATAGTTCGTAGAACCGATAGGCGTTCAGGTCCCAAAGTGCTAGAGTGGCGGCCTCGCACCGGGAAGCGTAGCGTTGGATGACCTCCCACTAGGTGGATGGATGATCTTAAGCCTGCAGCTGGGAGCCGCTGGAAACAAGCGGCACAAGACCGTGCTCTGTGGCGATCCATGCAGATGACCTTCGTTCGGCAGTGGACGTCTATAGGTTGAGCCGAAGACGATTCATTAAATATATTTTAATTAAAGTCTAAGCTATTAAAGTAATAAATAATTAAAAATTATAAAAATACACGTAGATACTCTTGTCTACCCGCAACACAAATCAAAACTATATTCAGATTCCTTCACTGTTACTGCAATCAGGTTATGGAACGCCCTTCCCCAGAAAGTACGTCAAGCACCGTCTTTAAACGTTTTTAAGCGTCGAGTACACGAACACTTTCAAAAATGTCAGAATCCCTCCACATCTTCTTCTTCTTCTTCGTGTCCTGGGTTATTTTCCGCACTTGAAGCGTAATCGTCCGCTGTGCGTGAAATCCACTGGTGCGACTCCCTGCCGGATCACTCCATCCAGCCAAGCTCACTCCAGAATCCAAGCAGGCCGCCCAGGTCGGCTAGGACTTCCGGTAGTGTTGCTGGGGAGCCAATGTAGGCTTCTCGTTGGGTGGAAACACCGCTGCACTCGAGCAGCACGTGTTTTGGTGTCTCGTCGCTCTCCATGCAGGCTCTGCATAGAGGGCTGTCGGTGATACCTAGAGTAAATAGGTGTTTGTTTAGAGAGCAATGTCCTGTTATCATACCTACAACTGTCCTGAGTTTGACTCTGTTTAGTTGCAGAAGTTTTTTGGTTAGTGGTTTATTAGGGCTGGGTATCGCCTCTTTTGTTTGTCTGCAGTCTGTAGTGTTTGCCCATAGTTCGGCATGTGTACTTACGGTTTGTTTTCTTACCCAGGTTTTGTATTCACTAAAGGGTATCGGAACGATCGGGTCGGGTCCCACTACCTTCAGGTTTGAGGCTCGTCGTGCTAGTTCGTCGGCTGCGTCGTTTCCTATGTTCTCACTGTGACCTTTTACCCAGCCCAGTGATACTTGGTTCGAGTTAGTTAAAGTCTGTAGAGCATTGTGGCAGTCAAGTATGAGCCTAGAGGTTGTTGTATCCCTCCACATAATCACATTCATAATTATTAATTATTAATCCTATATATTATTTTTACATTTATATATTTATATATTTATTGTATTTTATATTCTTTTTATTTAACCTAAGTATTATATTATATTTTAGTATATTATACATTTTTGTGTAGGTATTTCAATACGACACTTTATTACCTACTACCTAATATGTTTTTTCTTACCCCAACTTTTCTCTTTATATTGTACGCACTGTGATTTCTACCCTGTCCCCACTACCAAAGGTTAACTGGAAGAGAATACCTCTAGGTATTAAGTTCGCCTTTGTGCATTGTAATGTATGTATGTGCAATAAAGAATTTAAAATAAACAAACAAAAATCCACGCCGTCCAAGTGATTGGTGCCCAAAACACTGGTGCTATTACCTCGTTGAATAGCAAGGCTAAGCCGTTGGGCTAAATAAGCGCCAGCTCTTTGGTCACCAGAGGCGTGGATAACTTCTTGGGATTTTTTTTTAGATATTTAATTTTATTTCTTCATCATAATCATCGCAACCTATCCCGTAGTCCACTACTACGCACGACTCCACGAGTTTGCTCTTCGAATCAGAAGGCGTTAGGCCAGTATCCAACATGCTGGTCAAGTGTGGATTTCACACACCTTTCTTGATGATTCACCGATAAAAGCAAGTGAGTAATTATTATATCATAGTTTAAATTACTGGCCACATCCCACTGATGTCAGACCATGTATGAAGTCCAAATATTAACTTTCTTTCTTAAAGCAGGCAAAGATCAACCCAGAGCTGTAGCCAGCTCTTTTACTATTCCTTTTTCCCGATTTTAAGCGTTTTCTTAGTCACCTACTCTTTTGTTAAATTCTATGTCATCCAATTAGCGTTTCTTACTCACCCAGGCCAAGGTTAGCCTTGGCCTGGGTGAGTAAGAATAATGGGACTTTCTTAGGAAAGTCCCATTATTTTCACAAGAAAACTCTTCCAATTGTACGAACATCAATATAGCACATAGTTGCTTATTCAATAAGTTTTTTTGATTCAATAAGTTTTCAGCTCAATCTAGTATAGTAGTAGTAGTAGTAGTAGTGACGACCGCAGTGACGGCGCAGTGTGTAGCGCTGTTGCCTTAACGTGCGGAGGTCCTGGGTTGGATCCCCAGCAGGGTCAATTTGGGAATTTATAATTTCTGAATTTTCCCTGGTCTGGCCTGGTGGGAGGCTTCGGCCGTGGCTGGTTACCACCCTACCGGCAAAGACGTGCCGCAAAGCGATTTAGCGTTCCGGTACGATGCCGTGTAGAAACCTAAGGGGTATGGGTTTAATATAACTGCCATGCCCCTAACAGGTTAGCCCGCTACCATGTTAGACTACATCATCACTTACCATCAGGTGAGATCGCAGTCAAGGGCTAGCTTGTAGTGGATAAAAAAAAATAGTATGTATTCAATGCTTAGTAAAATTACATAAAATTCCATCTGATTTTTTCTAACACGAACTCCTCCTTTTATAGAAGAGAACTTTGCCTTTTCAGATTTATGCGGGAAGATAATATGAGATACATCTCAGTGTAGAACGTCGTTGACACTAGTATAGGTATAACTCTACCACTACTCCATCTTTTAATTTTTTTACACGTTTAAGAGTACATTTAGAAGAGGCTTAGATTATTTTTGTAGCAACCCTCGTCGTGGGGTTAACATGTCACGCTTTCGTCAGCTAGGGCTTACTATCTCTCGCATGACTGTTACGTAATCCGACATCACACATGGTCCTCAGTATTCCCCATCCAGCCACTTTCCGCCACTCTTTTTATAATAACGCCGGTCCATCGTATATATTCAATCACTCTAGTTTTAATATAAAAATACAGATTACAATCTGTATTTATATTGTATTGCACAGATTTTAATCTGTATTTTTTAGCACAAGCTTAAAGAATGAAAATGAAAACCTCGCAACTTAAGTTTAAAGTTTCCAATTACGAATTAAAAACGTTTTCGAGAACTCCTCAAAACGTTTTAAGCAACTTTAAAGCTCTGATTGTTCAAGTCGATCCGTTTTTTTTTCTTACAACAATGAGTTAAGCACTGCATTGTTTCAAGTATAAATAACTTGCCGGCGAATGCTGAAATTAAATGTTTATTCAGACACCTAAAGATAAGTATGATGTTTTTTTTTACTTTGCCCACTATTCATTCTTCAGAACAAATTTAACTTTTGCTGGTTGTAGTTCAATATTAAAATATTTGTATGAACTAAACGTTCCGGTTTTAACTAAATTGTTCCGGTTTTGTCATTTTAAATTTGGTTTTTATACCTATCACTGACCTTTAACATAGCCTACTTAGGCCCACTAGCACAAGTTGAGGCCCAAGGCTGTTAAACATGTTTAAGTTTTTTCTATATATTTGTCCTTATCGTGTCAACACCGGAATAAACTTATCAAAGAGTAACAGCATCAAAAAAAACAGTTTAGGCAGTGTTGTGAAAGTCGGCCTTAATATTATAAATGCGAACGTGTGTCCATGTTTTCTTCATATTTACAGCCCATCTATTCCATCACGGAGATAGGTTGTAACCCGGGGAATGACCCCGTACGGGTTCGATACTAGTTGGGCATATTCCAAGAAAATACATAAGTTTTACTTACGATGTTACTTCGATTAGTAAAAATGTAATACCTACTACCCACTCCAACCAATGCAGACTTTCGCAAGTGCTTTTGTAAGTCTAAATCGAAGAATAAATGTAAATATACAAATATACAAAATCAGTTTTGCTTCTCTATCAGCAGTTACTCCTAATTCAAGCGAAATTGCCGGAAAGACTCAGCCCTTGGACAATAGACTGACTAATAGATGTGCTAATAGGGTTTGGTCAGCGATACACACTCGCTTTCACGGACCTCTTTGACGTGTGTGTTGCGGTTTTCATAAATACAAAAACCGTACATCGTCATCGATATATATGTAGACCGTACTAGATGGGGCCTTTTATAGAAAAAAATTGGGCGTCCGACCTGTAGAGCGCGCTCCATACCTGTTTATGCATATCCTTGTCCCTGACATAGCGCTTTACCGCTTTTCAGACTAGATGGCGTTAGTAGAATAAGTTCACATTCATTGTTTGACAGGGCCCGTCTATGTAAATTAAGGTCGTTGTACATCGTACATCATTACCAAAAGAGACGACACTATAGCTATTTATAAAGAGATCGGTTCAAAGCATCCGTCCATCTGATCGTCAATGTGTCTGAGATTTCTATCTTTGTTGAATTTCAACGGGCTATTTTTCAAGAATAAATTAATAATAGATTTCATGTGCAGCCTAGACTGATAAAACTTAAATCCTTATCAACTGAACCTGGGCGTCACGAATTTGGTGTCACCGAGCTATACACGGCGTTTTTTTCACGTGAACCCAGGTCTGACAGTTATCCAGATAAACGTGGAAAGTTGAAAAAACTGAATAAAAAATCCAATCACTGAGCCGTTTCCGCGAAACCAATTACATCAAACCCACACTGCTCGTTTAAAGCATAGGATTTTTCGAGTGAATAGTAGGCCCATAAATAGATTAAAATACAGATTTATAATACTAATACTAAATTTAAATTATTGTATTACTAGCTGATGCCCGCGACTTCGTCCGCGTGGAATAAGTTTTTTGGATTCCCGGGGGAACTCCTCAATTTTCCGGGATAAAAAGTAGCCTATGTCACTCTCCAGGTCCTCAACTATATCCATGCCAAAAATCACGTCGATCCGTTGCTCCGTTGCAGCATGATTGAAGGACAAACCAACAAACCAACAAACCAACAAACCAACAAACAAACTGACTTTCGCATTTATAATATTAGTATGATGGCTACAGTTTAATTTCACGACTTTCTATAGTTTGCCCTTATTACTGTTTAATTCGTTTTTACTTTCCAAATAAGTGGGGCTGATTCTGTAGTGCACAGTCTCTAAACTAAACTAAAATTAGAGCATTACAAATATTGCTAACCCTATCATAATACTTCCTACGGAAAGGGACAGAACTAGATTTAAAGCTGCCATTTTGGTTTAGTTTAGAGATTGTGTTATACAGAATCAGCCCCATTGACTATTTAAAAATAAATTCAGCCAAGTGTGAGTCAGACTCGCACACAAAGGGTTCTGTAAAATCGTACAAGATTTAACACTATGTACTTTTAAATACAAGTTTATTGTATAGGACCGGACCCCCTTTAATTTACAACATGATATTATTTAAATTATTTATTGTTATCCAGTTAGGAGTTACTTACTCTTTCAAAAGTACAAATCAATAATTTAACTTTATTTTATACTAGCTGACGCCCGCGACTTCGTACGCGTGGATCGAGGTTTTGTGGTTCCCGCGGGAACTCTTTAATTTTCCAGAATAAAAAGTAGCCTATGTGTTATTCTAGACTATAATCTATCTCTGTGCCAAATTTCATCCAGATCCGTTTAGTCGTTGGGGCGTGATTGAGTAACAAACATCCATCCATACATCCATACCGACATCCATACATCCAAACTTTCGCATTTATAATATTATAGTAAGATAAGATTATTTGCTGTTATAACGACAATATAAATACACTCTGTGAAAATGACAACTGTCTAGCTATTACAGTTCATGTTATACCTGCTGACAGACAGACAGACGGATGGACAGCGGAGGCTATGTTATAGTGTCCCGTTGGCACCCTTTAGGTACGGCACCCTAAGAAGGCTAATCTATCTGCAAAAGATCTACAACTTTTCCATATCATTCATAATTTTTAATCGATCAAGTGAATATTAATCACCTCTCAGTATAAGATGAGATTAAAATATAGTCCACCACGTTGGTTAAGTGCGAATTAACAAACTTCACACACCTTTATGTACATTATGAAGAACTCTCGGGCTCTCACGTTTTCCTTCACGATAATAGCAAGTGATATTTAATTGCATAAACTATCATAGATATCCAGATGCTACTAGGATGAAAATTAGCGTTCTATCCTCTTCCCTCGAGTGACTGTAATCCTGAGAAGAAAAGAGATAAACCTATATTTATTATCCATGCATCTGGACTGGGTTATATCGTACATTCAAACCAGGATCAAACCTTTCACCTGAACGGGAGGCAAAACGTCAAACACACTGAACTATTACCGCCATCACCGCAACTTTGCTCCCTCTAATCCAATTTTGCCGCAATTCCGACCGCTAAAACTATCTGAATAGCGCATAGGATCCTAGCACGAACAATACACAAGTTAATGGAGTTTGTCTACCCCATCCAGCTATCAGCTCCCAATAGACTCATCCGATCCCGACTATGCTAAAACGCTGTGTCAATACTCCACTATTAGTATTTTCCCACTACCACTATTTATGTTACAGTTACCATATAACTGTTTAAGTCTAACTAAATTTAAATTATAATCACACTCAAGTCAATAAAAAATATGTACAATTTAACCAGTTTCAGCACAGCATTAGAAAATACGTGTCAGAATTTAAAAAAACTACATAAAATACATATTAGTTTGTATAATTTAAATATATAAAAATACCCAAGTTTAAATTTAATTGTAACTTTACTATTTATTATTGTTTTATTTTTTTATTTTCTAAATTTATTCAACACTTCACAAAATTACTCCCGCATTAACCACTACATTTATATTTAATTAGTGAATACTTTATAGGCAAATGTGCAAACTATATTTAAGTTGTTATTTGTACTGTATAAAGAGAAAAAAAAAAAGTCTCGGCAGACGTTGTTCTGCCCTGAACCTAGAACCCGATTGCAGCACCTCCTACCGGGTTCAAGTAGAATCTAAACTACTCCGGGACCCACTAACAAACACACAAATAGTTTCAACATAAATAATAATAATTCCAGCCATTTATGAGTTTTTGCGAGCCTGACGCATGACAATTGATATTTATTTACATACATTATCATACTATCGCCGGCTTCTTTTGAGCTCAAATGAGAAGGCCATAGTCTACCACGCTAGCGCGGACTGGTATATTATGAAGACCTTTAAGACACGCAGATTTCCCTACGATTATTTTTAGCGTTAAACCAAGTGATATTCCTTTAAACGCACCTCATCTAGCTGTATGTTTATGATACTAAAATCTATTGGTATAAAATTGATATACTTTATCGTGTATTTGTCACCGTAAGATTGTAAAAACCGTTAGATTGTAATCTTACTAGCCATATTAAAAACTGTCGACAGATTGTGAACCGTTCAATGTTCTGAGTGTCAATTTTTGAAATATTCACTCGGGCACTTAGGTTTTATCAGGTTAATATACCATAACAGACTACAATCTACCGAAAAATAATGCGTTAAATTGTAATCTGTCGACAGTTACGACAATATCGCTAGTTAGATTACAATCTTACGGTTACATATGCATTTATTATTTATTTATTTTCATATTCAGCACCATCCCGCGCTCTGGTTTTTTATCCTTTCACCAAAGGTTGTCTGTACAAGATTGCAATAAGACCGCCTTTGCACACTTTCTATGTAATCTTACTACTGCTTTAAAACTTTACACTGTGTATTTTGTGTGTGAAATAAAGATCTAAATAAATAAATAAAATACTTTAAAAGACCAATACTTCTGGTCACTTGCACTTGAAAATTGCCTCGTTGGTCTAGCGGTTAGCATAGTCGACTGCGAATCATGAGGTCCTGGGTTCGATTCCCGGTCGGGCATAAAAATTGTCTGAGTTTTTCTATTCAGAAATTCTCAGTGCCAGCCCGGAGTTGGAAGTTGGCGGTGTTACACCCCCGTGCCTCGGAGAGCACGTTCAGCCGTCGGTCCCGGTTATTATCACTAACATGATAATAGTCGTTAAAGCCCGCCAACCCGCATTGGAGCAGCGTGGTGGGTCTAAGCTCTAATTACCTCTCTCATATGAGAGTGGAGGCCTGTGCCCAGTAGTGTGACGTTAATAGGCTGTAGTGGTGGCACTTAAAAATGCAAGTAAATCGTGTTCGAATTCGGTTAGTGTATAACCTGCAGCTGAATTCTCTTTGACCCACCTAACCTAGCTTACGTAAAGTTCGGCTTTTGCCTTTACGTCCATCAACATCGAGCTGTTACGAGGGCCGGGTCGACAGTCTTTTTATTTGAAAAAAAAAACCACTGAAACTTTCCACTGAATTTAATAAAATTCTAAAAATGGAAATATACAAAAGACACGGTTCTTACTAACTACGCGCTCCAGCAACAGGAGGCTGGGTTTTCGAAACGGAGTTCTGATTGATGGCTGACTGACTGGCCGCATCGTGAACCGCCAGTTTTAAAGCGCAATAGTGCTGATGCAGCGAGTCAGTGGACATAGAATAATATAATTTATAACATCTCCCCCCTTTTTGACGAAGCTTTAATTTAAAATAAAGCGTAGTAAAAAAAGAACTAGGCTAAAAGGAGAGATTTAGTAAAATGAAAATATTTTGATACAATTTCTGAGTTACAGGATACATATTGACATACAGGTTATTTATCAATAAATTAAAATATTTGCCAACATTAATAAATTCTTAATTTAATTATTTGACAGAGTTCTTTTCAATGCGCTAATATTTGAAGACAATTGTTTCCTTTCTGCTTATAACATTTGAAAATTGTATATCTAAAGATAGCAAAATAAATGATATAATAATGAAAGTAAATGTAGAATAATAAGTGCTATATTTTATAAAATAAGATTATTCTGATTGCAGCAGTCATCAGTAGTTATGTCTAAGTTAATCTTTTTTAAATTGTTGTTATCAATAGTTAAATTTGAAATAGAAAAAGGTATAATTTGAATAGTATAGTACAGATATGGAATAACATTTAACTTAAATCAATCAATCAATCAAATCAATCAAATATCTTTTTATTCAAATAAACTTTTACAAGTACTTTTGAATCGTCAAGTGAATCTACCACTGGTTCGGAATGCCATTCCTACCGAGAAGAACCAGCAAGAAACTCGGTGGTTGCTCTTTTTAAATAATTCATTTACAATTACTATATCAATGTGTACATAAGTAACCGCTGTCCCCAGCATTGTTGGAGCGATCAAATCCATGCTCCTCTATCATTTACATAATCTTCAACAGTATAATAAGCTTTTTTCAGGAGCATACTTTTAATGGATTTCTTAAATTTGTTTATTCAATTCATGTCAAAGACGGGCAGACAGAAAGTAGCCCCATTCCCGCCGGTGGCACCCGTTCACGAGCATGACGCATGATCCAGCCATTGCTTCGCTCGACCATATTTGAGGGAACGTAACAACCCGCACCACACGACACCACCACAGAAATGTTTAAAGATTAAAGTTTAATGATTACTTACTTAATTATTAATTATAATTATTACAGACAACTTATTCGTCGCTGATTGTACATATTATATCCACTAGTTATTTCTTAGCTTATGCCATATAACATCAATAAGAACATACAGGTTTTTAAATAGAATAACAATAATATTGTAGAATATTAGTCTTAGAAAGCAAGATTACGCTATTACAGTATTGAAAAAAAAATTAAGAAATAGGTAGCTAATAAAGAGCTTGGAATTGAATTACAGTGACTAAGTTATAAAAATGTAGTTAAATATGCTAATTTAAAATTTAAAATATAAATTATAACTCATAGTAGCATGAGACAATATTTAACTTATTAATATGAGAGTTTGATTTTATCTCATTTTGATTTATGCTAGAAATAGTACAATAATTAAAATACTTGAATATTATCTTTCATTAATATGAGTTAATATCTCAAATTCAGAAATCTGACAAAAAATGATTGCAGCATAATATTATTATCGAGCATGTTCAGGATATAAAGTGCCAAGGAAACATAAGGGTTTCGCCACCAAGCTCTTAAGATACTTTTGAGTCTAAGATCTAGGATAAAAATGTGAAAAGAATGATAAGATTACTGCGAGTTTAGTTAAATATGTTTTTTTATTATTTGTAATTGACTGTACCGTGCATTGTTTACGTTCGGTTTCAAACATTAAAGCGGTGTCAGATATCTTTGATAATAATTCCTCACAATGCGGCATAGAGTTGTCGAAATCTAGAGAAACAGGGTATGCAATAATATTGCTTTTAGAAAGAAGTAAAGCTTGTGAGTGACGTATAAGATTTAGAACACGATCGAGTCGATTTGATGGAGAATTAGAAACATGGTTGATAATTTCAGGGGATTGAGACACTTGGCGTAATTCGGAAAAATCTATGGGAGTTAAATGGACCTTGAAGTCTTGAATTTCTACTTGAGATTCAGTGGTATTTAAGACTGAGACATTGACTTTATAATTAGGTTTTAAACTTACTATACAGTTTGCTATATACACACCTTCAGATATAGAGTGATCGAGTATGAGTGCGTCTTTTAAGTGACGTAACTCGGACTTGTAATTTGAGACAGTGCATTCAACAATGGCTTCGGAGCGAGCCGGTATTATATATTTAGGGCTAGAATAGTGAATTGGTAAAATGTGATTTGAAATAGTAAGAGATTTAGTATTATAATCGATATTAGTATGAAAAAATTGTAGAAAATCGGTACCTAAGATACCATCCGATTGCAGATTCAGAGCGTCAGTTATGACATGGAATTTAAAAGATATGATGCAGTTGTTTACATTAATTTTAAGCACAACTGAACCCAATGTTTCGCTATATGAGTCTTTATCGTTTATGCCTTTGAGTTTTATAATTTCTTGAGATAGTTTGGGCTCTGCTGTTAAGCACGAGCGCTTGATAATGCTGACACTTGCGCCTGTGTCAACTAAGAAACAGAGAGGTTTTTTATTACATTCTACATGTAAATATGCATGAGGTAGAGACACAAACTTTTTTAGGGTGCTTATTTCAAAGATCGAGACGTCTTTGAGAGGCGACGAGCTTTTGCTTGCGCTGTCTTGGGAGTTATCAATATCAGGCATTGTAAGATTCAGTTGATCCTTTATAGGAAACTGAGATTTAAAAGATTTAGTAGGATAAGAGCTAGTATAAGAATTAGAATTAGATATAGCAATATTCGAGCAATCTTCTTTGAGATGCTCTGTGTTTGATTTTGTAGGAGTCAGTGAAGATATTTACCATAAGATTCAGCGATATTTTGGCAGTCATGTAGCGATTGCCGAGATATAAAAGATTTGGGAGGATTAGCATAATAAGATTTAGTAGAATTGGTAATAAAAGATTTAGTAGTTCGAGTGCCATTTTGGATTGCTGATTTCGGCAGGCACGCATCCGAAATCAGTTTGAGTTTTTTGATTCAGGGACGTTACTGTTCGTCACTTCATTTAAAGATTCAGAGTATTCGTACTTGTTAACATTAGCATCATTACTATGAGGAGGACCCGGTGAAGGGTGTGAATTTATTCGACGCTGATTGTTATTATATTCGCGCTTATGGCATTCATTAATTGTGTGAAATTTGTGTTTACAATAAGTACAGAATTTGACAAAATTTGAGTCCTTTGATGGACTTTGATTTATTCGTGCAGGATATTGAAAGTTAGCAGGAGGAATGTGGAAAGATGATCTCTGAGTCAAAATGCGCTTTTTATTGTAACATTCAGAAGAAGTGTGATTGTTTTTATTACATAAAGAACAAAATTTAGTAGGGTGTTTTGGTTGTGTAAATCTGACAAGTTTAAAAATCTTTTCCTCTTCAACGGCTAATGAAATTGCTTCGTTAAGAGTAGAAGGGTTTCTGCAGCGGACAATATTAGAAATATTGGGGTTAAGACCTAACTGAAATGTGCTTAAAGCGAGTTCTTCCATAGCGGAGATTTTGCCTAGAAGAAGGTTGCGATCTGTACATGAATTTTGGATATCAGCTTGAATTCGAGTTAGGCATGCTTCTAGTCTGACGGAGTACTGTGTCACACTTTCAGATTGACCTTGTTTGCAATTTTGGAGATCTAGCAGTAAATGAGACGAGTGCTTTTTCTCGCCGAAAGTACTTTTGAGGTATAATTTTAATTCATTCCAATTATTGAAATTTTTGAGGCTGCAAGCTAATTGCGCTTTGCCCTCAAGTTGGGAGATTATAAATTTGCATAAAATATTTTGTTGATCGGGAGCAGCTAAACTAAGTGCATTATCACAATTTGAAAGGAAAGCGGCAAGAGTCTCGCGATTTCCGTCATATGATCTTATGAATTTGGTGAGAACAGAAAGAGGCACTTTAGGTTCGGAACTTTCTCCTCGCTCTGATTTGGTACTCATTTTTTTTTAATTTACTGAAACTGAGATATTATAAATATGGGATGAGAATTAAAGTAAAAACAATATACTAAATTACTCACAGGACGAACAGGATAGCGACCAACATCTTAAGATTATCACACTTTTTTTTCACTTCACTAATTTAGATATTATTTCACTGCACTTGATGTTAGGTAAAGTTAAATTAGGTCGATGTGTTGACACGTGTAGTCAATGAACGGGTCGGAATTTGCAACGTAGATATTTCGCGCGGCAGCAATTTCGACGTAAACTGGCACGATTTATGGAGTTTTATAATTTTGAAGTAATTGAAGATATTGTAAGATATTGAAATTATGCGGTGAGTCCAGCCAAGCCAAGGTGTTGTAGATGTAGATTTCGCGTATGATGCGGGCTCAGTCCAGCGGAGCTGAGGCTTACCGTCGATCTTGAAGACCGGTGCTTGCTGTGGTTGTGGTGCGGGCTCAACCCTATGGGGTGAGGCTTACCGACGACCACGACTGCGATGCCCTCAGGATTCTTTGGATGCTAAGGGTTCTCTTGCATGAACCTTCTCAGCATCCCACTTCTGACACCAGTTGTTACGAGGGCCGGGTCGACAGTCTTTTTATTTGAAAAAAAAACCACTGAAACTTTCCACTGAATTTAATAAAATTCTAAAAATGGAAATATACAAAAGACACGGTTCTTACTAACTACGCGCTCCAGCAACAGGAGGCTGGGTTTTCGAAACGGAGTTCTGATTGATGGCTGACTGACTGGCCGCATCGTGAACCGCCAGTTTTAAAGCGCAATAGTGCTGATGCAGCGAGTCAGTGGACATAGAATAATATAATTTATAACAGAGCGAAAATCCTATTTACTCTGTATTAGAGCCTATTTGCACCTGTTTTTTCTACAAATTCTAAAATTTATACTTACTATCTTGCTGGGTCCAAATTTGGCTGTTTATTTTATGCCGGCAAATTGACGACTTTTCTGGCGCAGTGTTGAGTGTTGTTGCTGCTGTCTTAGCGTCCGGAGGTCCCAGGTTCGATCCCAGGGAGGGTCAATTGGAGGGGATTTATAATTTCTGAATTTTCCCTGTTCTGGCCTGGTGGGAGGCAGCGGCCGTGGCTAGTTACCACCTTACCGGAAAAGACAAGTCGCCAAGCGATTGAGCGTTCCGGTACGATGTCGTGTAGAAACCGATTAGAGGTATGAGTTAATTAAAACTGCATGCCAGGTTAGCCCGCTACCATCTTAGACTGTATCATCACTTACCATCAGGTTGGATCGCAACTAAGGGCTAACTTGTAGTGGATAAAAAAACACAAATAAACTAGGGTCAAAATACTTCACTTACGAGTACGTCTGTTTCCATAATTTTAGGTTCATCAGATTGACAATTCAAAAGTAATTTGTAAATGTTTATCTCATACATTTAAAAGAAAAGTCCTGATTCACTCACTAACTGACTTAACGACACCCAACACTAACTTAGAAAGTGGAAATTTTGCAAGTAATAAGGCTAGATTTTTCAAAATTCCCACGGGAGTGAAGCCGCGAGCGGTCGCCAGTTGCTTATAAATATTAGATAGCAGTCCCTCCGTATACGAGGTCGAACGATCAAAAATTCCCGGTAATATTTTGAAAACCACAAGAACTATACAAGCAAATATTTAATTTAAAAAATAATTTAAGCACAGAAAGCGATATTTGCAATGTTGTACTTTACGGCGACCCAAATTTTCAACCAAGGACAGTCTCAATGCGAGAAAAAAAAAAACAATTATCGGATACCGCTCGTTCGCCCGCTTTTTAATCGCTACAGTAACATTGTAGCCCAACAATCAAAATAATGAGCAGAAAAATAAGCCTTTGGTTAAAATACATACTACGGTAAAGAAAAACATTTTTTTTAATCATCTACAAGTTAGCCCTTGACTGCGATCTCACCTGATGGTAAGTGATGATGCAGTCTAAGATGGTAGCGGGCTAACCTGTTAGGGGCATGGAAGTTATATTAAACCCATACCCCTTCGGTTTCTACACGGCATCGTACCGGAACGCTAAATCGCTTGGCGGCACGTCTTTGCTGGTAGGGTGGTAACTAGCCACGGCCTAGGCCTCCCACCAGGCCAGACCAGGGAAAATTCAGAAATTATAAATTCCCAATTTGACCCTGCCGGGGATTGAACCCGGGACCTCCGCACGTTAAGACAACAGCGCTACACACTGCGCCACGGAGGTCGTCAAACGTGTACTAATTTCAAGCGCTTTCAGCCTGCCTTTAATAAAAACAATACAAGATAATAGGATTTACCCACTGGAACCTAGTTAATGGCCCTCAAGAGCCTACTTTCATTTATTTGTTCGACTCCTAATAAATACGAAAGCGCTACATCACTACCTACACTAATAAAGTTGTCTGCTTAAAAACCGCCTAATCACTTGGTGAGCGATTAATAACGTTGCCAGCTACATCCTGCGCGTGTTTAGATAGTTACTTTTACTCAACGATATCTCAATATGTTTCATAATTAGCTCATATTTGTTTTTTTTATCCACTACAAGCTAGCCCTTGACTGCGATCTCACCTGATGGTAAGTGATGATGCAGTCTAAGATGGTAGCGGGCTAACCTGTTAAGATGATTTGTGAGATGGTGATAATAAAAAAAAACCCGGCTGAGTTTGTTGTGGGAGTGTGGAATTAAGATACCGTTATCACCATCATGTTTTTTAAGTGAGTAGTTTTAATTTTAAAAATAAAAATTAACGACAATAAGTGTACCTACAGTGTACACCTATATTGAATAAATAAATTGAATTGGATTGAATTGTTAAGTGAACAGTGTCCAGTTGTATCTGTCATGCTACGTTATAATTTGACTCTACCACCGCTTCGGATAAAGATTCTAGTACAAAAAAAGTTGCGTAAATGACGATCAGATTTTTAACATTTTAAGGTAGTGCGTAATATAAACCGTGCGAAGAAGAGCCGGATCATATTTCAATAGTAACCTACAACCCAAGATAATGTCTGTAGGAAAAAGTATATTTTCCGATACCTTTCGCCCCTGTGTTACAACTTGCGAATAGTGGTAATCACAATAAACCTTTGCGACCGGCCTCGACCTAACTAAATTAGAAATACAACAGTAACTGGGCCGACAATATACTTATTACTGAAACGGAAAACTCCCTTTTCTGGCTGAAGAACTACGGTAATTAAAAATGTGATGGACATGGGCATTTTCACATATACATAATATAGAGAGACAGACAGACTTTTATTATCCACTACAAGTTATCCCTTGACTGCGATCTCACCTGTTGGTAAGTGATGATGCAGTCTAGGATGGTAGCGGGCTAACCTGTTAGGCGCATGGCAGTTATATTAAACCCATACCCCTAATTCGTTTCTACACGGCATCGCACCGGAACGCTTAATCGCTTGGTGGTACGTCTTTGCCGGTAGGGTGGTAACTAGCTACGGCCGAAGCCTCCCACCAAGCCAGACCAAGGAAAATTCAGAAAATTTTCAATTCCCAAATTGACCCTGCCTGATTGAGATCGAACCCAGAACGTCGGCACCTTAAGACAACAGCGCTCAACACTGCGCCACTACGCTATACACATGCATAAAGACGGACTGACAGACCAAAAAAGTGTGTATGTGCAATTCACACACGGCAGAAGTGAAACTTCAGAAAAGTAGCCTACGAGAAAATGAGATAAATATTACTTGTATTCTATCTCATTCTCTCGCAGTGTGATGGTACCGACGTGATCGTCTTGGCTAGTTAAATATCGTGGCTTGTATATGTGAAAAAGAGAAAAAAAAATCCTATAAACTTAGAAACGGAAAATAGCACTGCAGAGTTAGTAGCACTTTAGGTATCCGGTCGTCGTATTTGTTGGTTATGATTTACCAGTAAAACTGGTACTTAGCACAGTACGCTGGGTGAACATTGTAAGGCAGACCTAATCAATCCGCCTGAATCATAGTATTCTTTATTGATACCTTAGCGCGAAGTCTATCTTAGAGATGTTTAAATTACAGTTTAGTAACAAGTATATGTCTCGAGTTTGCAAATCAGGGCCGGATTGAGTGGTTGCTGTTACATGTATTTCCTTTAAAAGGCATCTTAGCTGACCAATGGTAACCGAGCACGGGGAATGGTTCCTACGCCTGCACGAGGCCATTAATCATTGTTATTTGGGGCAGCAGTCAACCTCCTATAAGCGCTGAGAAGCGAATTTCCCGAACACCTAAAAGCTGGTACTACATTTCCCGAACACTTAAGGCTGGTACTTTTTGTTCCCGAACACCTCGAAAGGCTGGTACTATTCTTTTGATTGAGCTTAATAGCTCGCCCCTGGTCCATGGACTTTTATTTATTTATCATTTCATATAATTAGTTTATGAATTGGCCAATTCATGGTCGGAGGTCGATCTGCGAGAGGAGTGTGTGTATAGTGTGCTGAACCATTGCTGCCAACTTGTCACCACGCAGCCATGTAGCCGATTACTTTGACTATATTGTCAATCACTGTCAAACATGTTATCAAGATTGATTTGGTTCCCCAATCAACCAAAAGTGCTCCACACTCTGCGAGTACGTCCCTGCTTTCGAAACAATAGTTGTAGCCTGACTCTTTTGTTTTGCGTATGCCCCGTTCGTTTCGCATTCACTCTCGCTCTCGTCGCTGTAGACCGCCTTCTCGTTCGGATGCTATAAACCTATATAAATAAAACCTATTGCTCCTATTGCTCGCAAATGTCTTATGTATATAATTTAGACCTATTTTAACCCTTATGCCAAATTTGTGTAGGTCGGAACCTCTTAGACTGCATTTGGTCGTCTTATCTCCTTTGAAAACTTTCTGAGGAGCCGTTATCTGTTCTATTGTATAAAAAGTAGTGAATGGATTTTTGTTTACAACAAAATCTGTTCATAGGCTCGAACTATGAAATTATCCTGTAGACCTAAATTAATTGCGATGACCTATAAAATTAACCTAGTTCATTTCTTCAGGGTTAAGAATCGTGACTGTAACTTGGACATGTGGGATGAAATTCATTATTGGAGTGTTATCCATAATCTTTAACACAAGTCATTAATGTAATATATTATGATATAAACCATAATTAAAGTTTAGACCAAAATAAACTTCCAATAATAAATCTGTAAGGTAAACTTAACTGTATAATAAAAAGGAATGGTTATGAATATAATTTACTTTTATTTTCCCAAAATTTACTTAATTTGTTTCACTCGACACTGAGTGATAATAAGAAGAGAGACACTGGTTTAAATTATTTACACCGAATTCGAGTGTTTGTGCAATCGTTTACTTCGGTGGAATTTCTCGTTCCTAGGTCATACTAATTTGTAAGGGAAAAGAGAAATCCAAGATAAAAACCCTTACGACCATTTAACCTAAAATACACCTTATACTTTACTATATACACACACGTACACATTTATGAATCATCAGTTCAATAGAAAAAAAAGCGTTAAGACACACACATAAATTTAGACATTAAATTATATTTACAATGTGTCGACAAGGCTCACGGCTATATACTTTTAATTTGATTAATTCAGTTTATCGGTTCCGATTCTATATCTGATCCGGAGGTATTTTGGATGCAACAACATGTGATTATTTTATATAATCTGGCTCCTACTTTGGTTCTTTTATACAACATTATAAGTAGAAATGCAATACCCATAATTTTCATTATTAATGTAATAATGTCAATGGTTGACCATGTACTTCCTCTATTTTTCCCCGTCATTTCATACGTGATATCCAAACTAGTGTCCGGATCCATTTTGACTTCACTTCTAATAAATAAGTACTTTATTAAATGATTTAAATTACTAGAATTTACTGTGAGCCTCGTTTATAACACCTTAAGAAAACAAATTGAGTACATTACCAATAATAACAGCAACTCGGCGTCTTTCACTAAACCACTTTACCTAGCCTTATACCTTGAAGTTTAAACAATTTTATATTATTTATATTACACAAAGCTAAGATTAACGCTATGTCAAAACTACTTCTAGACTATTGGCTAGTTGACCGCCCACTCGGAGATACAAGATCAGAATGTCCTTCCGCACGCCTCGAGCCAAAAGATCTCCCTTCTCTCTCCCTCCATTGGCTCCTTTCTCCCACTGCAAAACACAAATTTCCGCCACAATCAAATGCTCAACCGTGATTTGTAGAACAATGACGCGTCAATGTGTTAGCCAATAGTCGAACGCATCGTCACGTTCCCGCTTTAGCATGTTTCGCGCCAATTTTGTGCCACATCTGGTATCTTAAAGTTTTTTTTTTCTTGACGCTTGTCCACGAAAGAAATGCCGCAAAAAAACCCCGTCAATTACGTACCTCGCCCTTTTCAAGCGGCTTGTCAGAATTTGGACCTCTTTGTCTCAACCGTAATAACTTACAAAGCTTTATTGAGCTTAGTTAGTGTGAAATTCTATGGTTTATTGCTTCAAAAAAAAAAAAAAAATTATCCTAAGCTAACTTTTATAATTTCTAAAGCTCTTGTATTTTCAATAAAAAATTTGACCCTCGGTTTTAAAGTCTCAGGCGAAGTTTTACGAGTGTTGCGCTATGTATTTAAAATTCGAAATAATTCATGGAATCGCTAGGAACACATGTAGGGTGTCTACTTCACACTCCCCCAAATAGATTTTTAATACACCTAGTATTCCTATGCCTTAGTTTCTATACTAGTCGTTTGGAAATCTATTTCTCCTCTATACTTTTCCGCTAGTTCTAAATCCTTCCCGCTTATCTATTATATTCTGAACATCGCGATAGCCTATTTAATTCGCATCCCTCTTTGTTCGCTTAGCCTGGCCTCTCTATTGTTCTTAATGAGACCGGTAACTTCACTCATTTCCTTTTGTTAACACTAATCCCTAGTAGAAACCTATTCCCTTATGTGTTTCCGTAATACCGAAACAGATGAATGGCATTGTAATTTCCTCTAACCTTATCAGTTTGAACATCAATTAAGGTGTATACATTATTGTATGTACGGCACTGCTCCTATTATGTAAGGCCCCTCATAAAGTCGCATGAATTTCTTTGTTAACTTTTTGTCGGCATCCGACTTTGCAAAAGTCTTCAATTTCACTAAGTCGCCTATTTCAAACTGTATTATCTTGTGATTTTTGTTATAATGAAACTCCCTATTCTCTGCCGCCTTTATTATGTTCAACCTTGCTTGCTCCCTAATCTGCTCTAACGACTCCCGTTGTAAACCGGTCCCGTTTGTTTTACCTTTATCAAAATCGGTCGATAGTAGGGTCCGCTTTCCCCAAACTATTTCGTTAGGTGAATAACCAGTTGTAGTGTGTATAACCTGATTATAACAATCTTCTATGTCCGGTAACAAATCTACCCAAGATTGATGTGACTTGTCACAGTACGTTCTGAATAACCTACCTAGTTCTTTATTTACCCTCTCCGTTGAATTTGGTCGTGGGTTCCTAACAGACGTGTGTGTTAGTACAATACCTAACATGTGAATGCCTGCCTCGAAGACCTTTGAAGTAAAATTCGCGCCAGAGGTCCGAGCATAATGTCCTAACTTCAACCTGTTTATGGAACTTTTTCACACATGTTAACGTAGCTTTTCCGCTCGCCTGTCGTAATGGATATAACCTAATTAGCTTACTATAGGTGTCCTGTATCACGAATACATATTTGTACCCAAACCGTCCCGCTGGCAAAGGTCCATATATGTCACAGAAGACTCGTTCTCCTATTTCTTTTGCTATTACCGTTTTAATCGGTCCCGTATGTGTTTCTAACGCATGTTTTGACTTCTGACATAATTCGCAAGCTCTTACAATTCGACCTATTTTACGAGACATATTTGGGAAATAGTAACGATCCTTCATCAAAGCATATACCTTGTAACGTCCGAAATGTCCTACCTCTTCATGTATGCTAATAATTAAATCTCTTTGTAAGTCCTCGGGGACATATAGTCTTAATCTATCTCCAATTTTATCCGTCCTATATAGAATCCCTTCCTTTGTCGCATAATACCTTGATTCTGGTGTACCTGTTATTTCCATACGCCTAATTATTTCGCTAACAACCTTATCACGCCCTTGATAACTACTTATCTCTCCCCATCTCGCCTGTACCACTCGTCCCAACGTCGTTTTGAATAAATTCATCTCAGGCCCCGTAGCCTTATTTGTCAATACATCGGTGGTCCCTTTTATGTGCCGGGATAATACATCCGCAACTGTATTTGATTTACCCTTCACATGTTCTACTGTATAGTCGAATTGACCCATGTAATGCACCCAACGTATCATTCGTGCGCTCAGTAATTTACATGTTTGTAAGAATGTCAAACTCTTATGATCTGTCCTAATCACTAACCGTGCTCCTCTCAAATAAGTTTCAAACTTCGACAAACTAAAGATGATTGCCCACAGTTCCTGTTCTGTAACCGTCCATTTACGCTCTGCCTCCGACAATGACTTACTACAAAATCCTATTATACACTCTTCCCCTACTTCGTTCAATTGATAAACATATCCCGAAACTCCAAGATTACTGCTATCAGTTTGCAGATAATAAATCTCTTTCGGATTTGGATGTACGAGAAGTATTGTGTCTAAGAATAATTTCTTGACTTTCTCGAAACAATCGTTTATTTCTTCCGTCCATGACCATTTGTTATTTTGTTTTAATAGGTCGTAGAGCGGTCTGACCTCTTCGCTATATTTCGAAATAAATCTTCTGAAATAATTTATTAATCCCAAAAATCCCCGTAATTGTTTTATTGTTCGAGGTATGGGAAAATCCAATATGGCCTCTACTCGTTCTGGATCCATCCGTACCCCGTTTGTATTCACTATGTGCCCTAACAACTTCACCTCTAGGCATAAAAATCGACACTTTCCTAGCCTACCTGTCAATCCTGCGGTCTCTAATCTGTCTAGTACCTGGTCTAAATGTGCTAAATGTAGTTCTATGTCCCCTGTAGTGAATATGACAATGTCATCTAGATAATTCACGCAAAACTCACGCACTTCTTTTAGTATAATATCCATTGCCCTTGAAAATCCTGCCACAGACGTTTTTAATCCCTGAGGCAGCACACAATAGATATAAGTTCTCCCCATAAAAGAGAACCCTGTATATTTCCTAGAATCCCGATGCAAAGGTATTTGGAAATAAGCATTATTCAAATCAATCAAGCTGATATAATTCACTCCATGAAAAGATTGTAAAATCTCAGATGTGAGTGGTGGTGAACCTGCATCACCTATCATTTTCTTATTAAGTTCGCGCGCGTCTAATAAGAGTCTTATTGACCCATCCCGCTTTTTCGTAAATGTGAGTGGACTACAGTAAGGAGTTGCCTCCTGTCTTATCACACCCAACCTCTCTAATTCCTCCAATTCCTTCTTTACCTGTTCCCTATACGCCAAAGGTACCGGATAGCTGTGCTTTACAAAAGGAGTTTCGTCTACCAACTCAATAATATGCTCGTATCTGCTAGTTAACCCTAATTTGTCCGTAAATACCTCACGATGCTTGTCTAACACAGGCAGTAACAGTTTCTTTTGTTCACTACTTAAACACGAATCATCTAAGTGATAGTCTGTTTGAACTTCACCGTCCGTTCCTATTCTCGATAAGCCAAGTTCTATCGAACTAATATTTTGGTTTAATATTAAATTAATTGTGGTGGCGTTTGCCACTCCCCCAAGCCTTTCTATCTTACATTCCGAATTTAATCTTACGCAAGATCTAACACCTAGGTGTTCGATCGTCAAGGTTCGCTCGCTACCGCAGTTAACTACTCCTTTTACTCGCTCTAACCAATCATACCCTAGTATTAATGACCTGGGTAACCGTCGCATAACCAATACAGGTGCTTCAACTAAAGTACTACCTAACTGAAACTCTATCAGTACTAACCGATTCGTACTCTCACTCCGTGAACCAAATGCTCCCTGTATCTGAATTGCTGGGATCGCGATCTCAGGTAAAATTATGTTTTCCTTTACGATCGAGTCATACAACTCCCTAGTTATTCCGCTAATCTGACTTCCCGTATCGATAAGCGCACTCATGTTTCTACCGTACAATCTCACACATACTTCTGGTAATTTAGGCAAAGAATAGTCAATGTCTACATCGACCGTCTCATCGAGTTCGTGAAACATTGTACACACGTCTAAACCTCGCTTCAAACAACCCTTACATGCGTTATCTATCTCGTCGCATTCTAATATGTTACTAAACTGATTTTCCAATAAGATCCCTATGCTATCAATTTCTGACTGGAAATTATAACCACCGTTGTTCATTCCGCCTTTCAACGTTCGCTTAATTCCATTTCCGCCGGCCCCTAAAGCTTGTCCCGGTTTCCATCCATTGTTCGTTAGGATCTTATAAGCCAAGCCTATTCTTTCATGTCCCGATATATCTTTATTCCCCGTTCTACACAACACTAAGCTATCGGACCTTACTTGTGTGGGGAAATTTAGTTTTTTGAATTTCCCTCCCCCACATGTTTCGATGAATTAGAGCTTTCGCCCTCCTTTACAAAAGTAATAGCTGGTCTGACTCTTTCAGTTTCGGATAATGTAGGTCTATTAAAATTTGCTCTATAACCTAATCTACCTCGACGATAACCTCGTCCCCTTGTCGAATTACCTCTACTAGCCCAATTGTTAGTTGAAATTGTTGCAACAATGGGACGCGCCACCCGCGACTCATTGTACCTCCGTCCCCTGAATCCACTACCTACAATACCTCCCGCGACTCCCTTTTGTTTCTCGACAATGTTTTGTTCTAGGCTCCTTAGGAATTTCGCTCCATTCATGATGCTAACTTCCTCAGTTCTAGTAAACCATAATCGCTGTATATCTATCGCATAGTGTCGCATAATAGAATTTACTAAATCTCGCTCGCTAAACGCAATAGTCAAAGACTGCATTGATTCGGCTTGTTCGGCAAAGTGCTCAGACATAGTCATTCCTGAATCGCTCGTATAAATTGCATTTATCAACCTATATCTCACAGATTCCTGAATCTGTTCGGTCCAGTAGTTTCGCCTAAAGTCAGCCTCGAAATCTGCGAACGTAACCCAATCCTTTGAGTACAACTCCATAACCTTACGCGCGTGTCCCGATATACATCCTAGCGCTATATCAATCTCGCGATCCGTTCCATTTACAGCCCTTATATACTTCTTTAATCGTTTTAAAAATGCAATAGGGTTGGTGAAGGGTTTTCCATCAAAATTTGGTTTGCTAACCGATGGTTGTACCACATAAATGTTCCGAGTCTCGGAAGACGCTACACTAGAACTCGTAGACTCTACACTAGATCCCTGCCTTTCGCTTTCATCACCTTCACCTCGTACCACGCTAACCGTATCGTGTGACGTGACACTTGCCCTTTCATTCAATATCGTACTGGGACTCGAACCCAAATTTTGTAATTTCTTCTCGAAATCACTGATTTTTTGTAAAATCAACTCTAATGTCGCTTTCCCTACGGTCACTGTTTGCTCGCTCGTACCTACAACGCTCGCCTCCGGTCCGTTCTCCGCTACCTGCTTCGCACTACGGCCCTTTCTACCTGCTGGCATCGTCTCTAGTTCGACTTAAACCTCTCTATTTGCTATTTTTCGCTAAATTCCCGTTAAATGCTAAATCACTCGTTTTACTTGCGCGACTTTCGTGAACTCGTCAGACAGTTTGTTATTGTAATAATGTAAAACCAATGCAATACTGACACCAGATGTTTGAACTTAGGAGTATATACTGATTTTATGAATTCTTAAATTCAAGAAAATAAATCTAAGATATAAGGCAAGATTAGTATCTCGGTCACTGCGATCAATCTCCCGACGATCCCTGTAAATTTTACATTTATAAGATATACTGCTCATCTCGGCTATTCCTATAAAGAAAAACACATCTCTTATACAATAACATGCACAGTGTGTCTTAACCCTTTCTTTATTTATTTTATGTATATATAAAAATTTTTTTTTTTTTTTCTCCCTTTTTTCAGTCACGATTCCCACGTTGTGTTTATATATTTTTTTCTAATATAGATCTAGTCATACCGTTATTTCGAATACGTACATAGACCCCTGGTCGCTCGGCAACAAAATTCTGTGACCTACATGGTCACAGATCTGTGACACAGGACATAGATCCTGGTCACGGCACCAAAATTCTGTGATGGTACCGACGTGATCGTCTTGGCTAGTTAAATATCGTGGCTTGTATATGTGAAAAAGAGAAAAAAAAATCCTATAAACTTAGAAACGGAAAATAGCACTGCAGAGTTAGTAGCACTTTAGGTATCCGGTCGTCGTATTTGTTGGTTATGATTTACCAGTAAAACTGGTACTTAGCACAGTACGCTGGGTGAACATTGTAAGGCAGACCTAATCAATCCGCCTGAATCATAGTATTCTTTATTGATACCTTAGCGCGAAGTCTATCTTAGAGATGTTTAAATTACAGTTTAGTAACAAGTATATGTCTCGAGTTTGCAAATCAGGGCCGGATTGAGTGGTTGCTGTTACATGTATTTCCTTTAAAAGGCATCTTAGCTGACCAATGGTAACCGAGCACGGGGAATGGTTCCTACGCCTGCACGAGGCCATTAATCATTGTTATTTGGGGCAGCAGTCAACCTCCTATAAGCGCTGAGAAGCGAATTTCCCGAACACCTAAAAGCTGGTACTACATTTCCCGAACACTTAAGGCTGGTACTTTTTGTTCCCGAACACCTCGAAAGGCTGGTACTATTCTTTTGATTGAGCTTAATAGCTCGCCCCTGGTCCATGGACTTTTATTTATTTATCATTTCATATAATTAGTTTATGAATTGGCCAATTCATGGTCGGAGGTCGATCTGCGAGAGGAGTGTGTGTATAGTGTGCTGAACCATTGCTGCCAACTTGTCACCACGCAGCCATGTAGCCGATTACTTTGACTATATTGTCAATCACTGTCAAACATGTTATCAAGATTGATTTGGTTCCCCAATCAACCAAAAGTGCTCCACACTCTGCGAGTACGTCCCTGCTTTCGAAACAATAGTTGTAGCCTGACTCTTTTGTTTTGCGTATGCCCCGTTCGTTTCGCATTCACTCTCGCTCTCGTCGCTGTAGACCGCCTTCTCGTTCGGATGCTATAAACCTATATAAATAAAACCTATTGCTCCTATTGCTCGCAAATGTCTTATGTATATAATTTAGACCTATTTTAACCCTTATGCCAAATTTGTGTAGGTCGGAACCTCTTAGACTGCATTTGGTCGTCTTATCTCCTTTGAAAACTTTCTGAGGAGCCGTTATCTGTTCTATTGTATAAAAAGTAGTGAATGGATTTTTGTTTACAACAAAATCTGTTCATAGGCTCGAACTATGAAATTATCCTGTAGACCTAAATTAATTGCGATGACCTATAAAATTAACCTAGTTCATTTCTTCAGGGTTAAGAATCGTGACTGTAACTTGGACATGTGGGATGAAATTCATTATTGGAGTGTTATCCATAATCTTTAACACAAGTCATTAATGTAATATATTATGATATAAACCATAATTAAAGTTTAGACCAAAATAAACTTCCAATAATAAATCTGTAAGGTAAACTTAACTGTATAATAAAAAGGAATGGTTATGAATATAATTTACTTTTATTTTCCCAAAATTTACTTAATTTGTTTCACTCGACACTGAGTGATAATAAGAAGAGAGACACTGGTTTAAATTATTTACACCGAATTCGAGTGTTTGTGCAATCGTTTACTTCGGTGGAATTTCTCGTTCCTAGGTCATACTAATTTGTAAGGGAAAAGAGAAATCCAAGATAAAAACCCTTACGACCATTTAACCTAAAATACACCTTATACTTTACTATATACTCACACGTACACATTTATGAATCATCAGTTCAATAGAAAAAAAAGCGTTAAGACACACACATAAATTTAGACATTAAATTATATTTACAATGTGTCGACAAGGCTCACGGCTATATACTTTTAATTTGATTAATTCAGTTTATCGGTTCCGATTCTATATCTGATCCGGAGGTATTTTGGATGCAACAACATGTGATTATTTTATATAATCTGGCTCCTACTTTGGTTCTTTTATACAACATTATAAGTAGAAATGCAATACCCATAATTTTCATTATTAATGTAATAATGTCAATGGTTGACCATGTACTTCCTCTATTTTTCCCCGTCATTTCATACGTGATATCCAAACTAGTGTCCGGATCCATTTTGACTTCACTTCTAATAAATAAGTACTTTATTAAATGATTTAAATTACTAGAATTTACTGTGAGCCTCGTTTATAACACCTTAAGAAAACAAATTGAGTACATTACCAATAATAACAGCAACTCGGCGTCTTTCACTAAACCACTTTACCTAGCCTTATACCTTGAAGTTTAAACAATTTTATATTATTTATATTACACAAAGCTAAGATTAACGCTATGTCAAAACTACTTCTAGACTATTGGCTAGTTGACCGCCCACTCGGAGATACAAGATCAGAATGTCCTTCCGCACGCCTCGAGCCAAAAGATCTCCCTTCTCTCTCCCTCCATTGGCTCCTTTCTCCCACTGCAAAACACAAATTTCCGCCACAATCAAATGCTCAACCGTGATTTGTAGAACAATGACGCGTCAATGTGTTAGCCAATAGTCGAACGCATCGTCACGTTCCCGCTTTAGCATGTTTCGCGCCAATTTTGTGCCACATCTGGTATCTTAAAGTTTTTTTTTTCTTGACGCTTGTCCACGAAAGAAATGCCGCAAAAAAACCCCGTCAATTACGTACCTCGCCCTTTTCAAGCGGCTTGTCAGAATTTGGACCTCTTTGTCTCAACCGTAATAACTTACAAAGCTTTATTGAGCTTAGTTAGTGTGAAATTCTATGGTTTATTGCTTCAAAAAAAAAAAAAAATTATCCTAAGCTAACTTTTATAATTTCTAAAGCTCTTGTATTTTCAATAAAAAATTTGACCCTCGGTTTTAAAGTCTCAGGCGAAGTTTTACGAGTGTTGCGCTATGTATTTAAAATTCGAAATAATTCATGGAATCGCTAGGAACACATGTAGGGTGTCTACTTCAGCAGGCTAAATCCTATTATGAATATATTTGTCTCTTTTGGTGTCGCCTTTTCGTTTCATCGAATTTTCAAACCACAACGATTCTAAAGAAGTTTCACTTTAAAAAACTCTCTCGCATTTTTATAGTATGGATCGGATCATGCAGGCGCCCACACGTCGCGTCTTTGTCATTAGTTATTCTCACTCGTTTAGCTTTTCATAATATCTGGGTTATCGAGTTCCCGCATTGAATAGCCTTCGAGTGCTGTCGCCTGTCCCTCCTCCCCTTCCGACCCGCTCTTATTATTGTGACGTACAAACAAGTTTCATGGACTCTATTTATTTACTTTACTTGACTCAAGCAGAATATTTCTACTTTACTTATTATAATGACATATAACATTGAAATAAAATACTTCTCTCTCGGTTAGTCTTTCGGTAGGTAATTCTTTTACTTCGTTTTTGTTAATAAATATTATTTAAATCAAAATAAAACAAAGAAAAAAATAAAAGGTACAGAGTGTAATAAATTGCTTGTATTTTAAGAATTGCAATTGTTTAAGTACCTAAAAGCTGTTTGTATTATTTTTCTTATATTATCTTTTAGTTTTATAGTCCATACTTATGTTACAAATGTGAAAGTATGTCTGTATGTATCTGTCTGTGTCAATTTGGATGAAACTCTGTATGTACACACATACATTTACATCCTGGGGTAGGACATAGACTATGCCGGAGTTCCCCTGGGAATTAAACAAAGCTTTAATCACGCGGAAGAAATCGCGGGCATCATCTAGTAAGGAATAATAACTTAGTACCGAATAATATAATAAGAAAAATGTACACTCAAAATGAAATAGCAATCACATAATAATACTATTACACTACTCTTTCTTCTCAATTGCTATAAAGTAAACATCGTGAGAAAACCTGAATGTCCGAGAGTTCCTTATAATGTTCTCAAAGTTGTGTAAGGTCTGCCAATCCGCATTTGGCCAGCGTGGTGGACTATGACCAAATTTTTCCCATTCTGAGAAGACACTCGTGCTCAGCAGTGAGCCGGAAATGGATTGAAGTGAGTAAGAGTGAGTGAGATTCTACTCATCAGAGATAGTTTGCAAAACTGAATCTATTATTCAAGAGATAGGTCCCTCTGATAACAAAATAAGTTATTGCCCAGTGTGAACCGAAACGGTCGTTATCCTATCTCTGAACAAATTGTGTTTAATCAACTATAATACCATGATATAGTATGTTTGACTAGCTTATGCCTGTAGCTTCGCTGGCGTGGAGAAAGGTTTTTAAGGGATGAAGAAGGAGGCTCTTCTGGTATCTTATCTTAGTATCTTGTTCTCTACATTTTTAAGTCAGTCTCGTCAAATTTTGATCAGCTATATCGTAGATACCACAACAATAATCTAATAGATCATCAATGAGTTTTAAAAACGTGCGGTATCCAATATTTGAAACGTTTATTGGATTTGAAATTCGGAAAAAAAATGATTTAATGTTCAGTCATCTTAAAAAAACATTTCAACTTCTTAAAGGTTCACTGGTTGACAAAGCAGTATACTTTGATAAGGCTTTCCTTAAACGTATTAATTCATTTACGAAATGATACGTGTAGTTATATGTATTTTAAAATTACTGGCGCTTATTTTAGTTTTGTTAATCAATCAATTAATTGTTTATTTGCAAGAAACATTGTACAATAATTAGGATGACAAACTTAACAAAGAACAAGCATTGAACAGACATGCAAATAAGGTAGGTAATCAATTCTTTATCATTAAATCTTGAACATAATCCAAAACAACCTAAAACGGGTACTTAACTTATAATATAATAATATGAATGTCCATTTATGAATAGTTATATAATTAATCATAGTCACATAGGTCAAATATTTGTGAAATATGCTCTAGAGCACACTTATACAACAGACCGTGATGCAGTTTTCCACTTAGCCGCTGAGTCGAAAACTACTCGTAAAAGTAGCGCTGTTCAGCACTTACAAGCACTTGTGCATATTCAGACTGCATAAAACTCGCAATGGACGTGTGGTATTAAGTTTCTTACTTGATGAATAGGCTAACTTGTTGAAAACGTACGAAGAAGATGAGTGTTTCATTTTATTTATTGAAGCCCAGGCAGTTTTCCAGATCCTTAAAATTATTAAAATTAAAATAGAATATAAAACACCAGCGAAGAAGAGGTCCCGGGCTCGTTCCCGACAGGGTCAGTTAGGAATTTTATAATTTCAGAATTTTCTCTGGTCTGGTCTGGTGGGAGGCTTCGGCCTTAGAAAGTTACCACCCTACCGGCTAAGACGTACCGCCAAGCGATTAAGCGTTCCGATACGATGCCGTGAAGAAATCGAATAGGGGTATGGGTGTAATATAACTACAATCAGGTGAGATCGCAGTCGAGGGCTAACTTGTAGTAGATAAAAAAAATCTATTAACTACAGTCTATTTCCTTCTAGCCTCCACTTTCTTTGTAAAAGTCAGAAGCATGCCCGAACATTATGCAGTTTGCGTAGAGATTGATAGTCTAAAACTTATCGTACCTAAACATTCTCGTCTAATAATCATATTATTTATTTATGTCGTCAGTATGTAGTTAAGTGTAAGTTTATGATTTATATAATTTATCTCATTTAATTCCATCTCATATCTTGTTGTATCTATTCTTCCTCCGCTACCTTTCTCACTGCCAAGGGTAGAGATCGCTTGAAGAGATAAGTGCTTCCTTGTCCACTATGTATCTATTTTCTTCATAATATTTTATCACACTGCCACTGGCAGTAAATTGTGAACGGGACTAATGATAAGAAAACAACTGTTGTTACCCACAATTTGGCAAAATAAAAATTATGAATTATGAATTATGAATCACTGCGATCAATCAATATATGCGACCCACGAATGCCCCTTAAACTAAAAGGGAAAATATATAAGACAGTCGTTAGACCTGTAGCATTATATGGTCCAGAATGTTGGGCGGTGAAAGGGACGGATGAAAGAAAAGTACATGCGACCGAAATGCGAATGTTGAGATGGATGTGTGGTGTGACTAGAATGGATAAGATTAGGAATGAATAAATAAGGGGAAGTCTGAAAGTAGCGCCAGTGACAGAAAAGATGAGGAGTAATAGGTTAGCATGGTATGGGCATGTAATGCGGAGGGAAGAAAGGCATATTACGAGAAGAATGATAGATATGCATGTGGAAGGAAAAAAGAGTAGAGGGAGACCAAAGAAAAGATGGATGGATTGTGTGAAAGAGGATATGAGTATAAAAGGGGTAAATGAGAGGTTGACGGATAACAGAAGTGAGTGGAAGAAGAAAACATGTTGTGCCGACCCCACATAGCGTGGGAAAAGGAGAAGAAGAAGATGAATTATGTATCACTTTTTGGTACAAAAAAAATTAAACACTTGGCACTAGCCAACAGTTTCAGACGTAGAATTCGTGTCGTGTCGCGTTCGTGTCAACGCCTGACGATCAATTACGACGTTCTACTAGGACATAGATTTGCCATGCGAGTTTCTTCGAGTGGAATTCGCTTTATTTCGGTTCGCTCCTAACTATCAAGGATTTTTTCTCCCTGTACTTATTTAGCCTTTATCCTCACATGCAATCTGAATAGATCTATGTATTATTCGAAGCGAAACTTAAGAAATAGTTACGTATTATACTTGACAGACAGTTTGCACGATCGAATCTAACTCAGCCGATCGGTCGGTCCGATAGGAAACTAAATTATTGGCTGAATGTTGACCGATCTTTTTCCTGGATTCTCGTAATATATTCTCACCCGCATGGCTTGAATCGACCATGCTGATACTACTTCCTTATTTGCCAGCTTTTTCTGTGTCAGTCTATAAAGGATAGCTGGTGTCTATGGAAATAAACTGATGACAATAAAATACAGATCCAACAGTTATTTTTTATCCATAGTATTGAACCTCTTACCAGCACTCAATGCGTAATAATTAACTCAAAAAGATATTATCGTGTTGCAGTGATTGTGTTTGTGCACTTTGGCGAAAACATATTACTATGACAAAATGTCCGCGTGAAACGCCCTCGTCTTATGGGAGAAAATAAAATCTTTAATAAATAAATAAAAATTGAGTATTATTTCAAATCTATTCAATATTCTGTTTGTTTTTCTCAGGGCAGACTTTTAGCATTTAAATTATAGACTTTCACGCCGCATACGGCTACCCGATGTTCTATTGAATGTTTGACGCTGGCTAAGCCTTCCACTCAGCATGGGGCAGAAGTTTGTAAAAATAGTGCACTATTTTTAGCAGATGAATCTGAAATTGTGAATGTCGGGTTAGTTGTTCTCTAACTTTGAAATCAACTTTTGTGAATAGTAAACTCATTGAGAATACAAATTTTTATCCCGGAATATTAAAGAGTTTCGGAAATCAACAAAACCATGATTCACGATGACGAAGTGTCGGGCATTATCAAGTGGAGTTATAGAATAATTATCTTTATTTTAGCAGTATTTAGCAGCGTCATATTAGATATAGGTCACCTTTATGTTCGTGAGTAATAGATTTAGTTAGAAAAAAAGGGCTGTGGACTTAGCTTAACGACTTAACGTTCTACAAAAAATAAGCGATATTGATTTTGATTCATAATTTTTTGTACGACACAAAATAAGAAAATGTTGTTCGTAGCTACTAGCTAGGTTCATGTCATGAACTTTACGCCCCAATAATTAAAGTTTTTTTTTATCCAGACTGTGAAGGACTTTGGATCGACCATGAAACTGGCAATATTGTAATTAAAAACGTTGGTTATAATGTGAACTTTCAGAGTGTAAATTAAAAAGTAAATAAACGAAGTCCGCGAAGTGAGTTTATAATAAAAAAGTTTGATTAAATAACTGAACAAAATGTAGTAAACTCAGCCTGTGTGCTATTAAACAGTTCCATAAATGTATTATTCTCGAGCGCAAAACTGTCTACCGCGAACTATTTTTCGCGTGTGCTTCGATATTTTAAACCATTGTCCTTGTACCTACGGATAGAAGGGTGTGAGTGATAATGTGTAAAAGGTGATAAGTGCTTTACAAAATGGCTATGGTCATATCTCAGACGACTAAAGCGGCGATTGGTGGCATCATGGCGCTGATGATACTTGGTGCAGTGTTGGTGGTCGGAGCAGCGTTTGGATGGTTCGACCCTAAGAGGGAAGACGAAGATACGCCTGCAAAGATCAGCGCGAGGCTACAAGGGAGGACGTCTTTCGTCACTCATAGAGCTGTAAGTAATTTTGTTTTTAGATTTCATACGATTTAATAATATTGTTACTAATTATATTATTAATCATGTATTTCAAAATCCCGTAACAGAAAATTTTTCGGGATAAAAAGTAGATTGTAGTGGTGTAGTGGCAGCTATATATTTTCGTCAAAATACAGTATTTACAGCGAAATCGGAGGGCCGTGAGAAGGAAACAGGCAGACACACTTTTGCATTTTCCTAAGACTTAATATTATAAATGTGAAAGTTTGGATGGATGTATGGATGTTTGTTACTCAATCACGCGCCAACGGCTGAACTGATCTGGCTGAAATTTGACACCGAGATAGATTATAGTCTGGAATAGCACATAGGCTACTTTAAATCCAGGAAAATTAAAGAGTTCCCGCGGGAACCAAAAATCCTCAAACCACGCAGACGAAGTCGCGGGCATTCGCTTGTAATCATAATAATAAGAAAGCACAAACCTTAAAAAGGCCTGGGTAAAAAGTTATACAACGGAAAACATTATATTATGTACAACGCATTTCTTAAATATAGTATTTTGCAAACCAATTTTCAATACAGAAAAAAAATTACGCGCCGAATTGAAAACCTCTTCCTTTTTTGGAAGTCGGTTAAAAATGTGTTGCCTAGCGACATAATATGTCTTTTACGCCCCGAACGCCTCTGATGTTAAATTTCTGTTAATAGATAAAAATTAATTGGACACATTTTGCAAAATATCAAAATAAAAACAAGGATGATTAAAAATAATGCCTTGGTTGCTGTGAAAGAATATTTGCTGCAACGAAGAAAAAATAAGACAAACTACAAGTGTAGTGAAGCTTGGAACAAAACAAAAAGGAACTATGCTTAATTGTTTGGCCGTTACAGTTCTTTGTTTTATTAGTTTTTATTAAAAGTGCTTTTACAGCGTTTTTATGTTAATGAAAATAACGCCATAAAACTTAAAAATAAACACTGTATTACTTTATTACGCATAATATATGAACCCCTGAATTATTATTGTAGTAGTTTAACGACAGCCTTGGTGGCGTTTTATTTAGCAATTTCTGAAAAAGTGACCTAAGACAAAAATATTTTTCACCTCTCATGCTCTAAAAAGACGTCATTATAGCTTAGCGTAGGCGGTCTAAAGTTAGCATTTAGCCTCTAGGGATTCAAGTGATTTTTTTTAATTTTTGCCGTACTATCGTTATGCGTGATATCCTCATTTGATTATCCGTGGGTTATCCAAAATTTTTAGCCTATAGTTACTATCAACAGCCAAAAAATGTATGTCACTCAGGTAGTTGAATGTCAATGTTACCCATCGTATCCTGTAATATTATGTATACTTTATTTTTTTAAATTCCTTCTTGATAACGATACGGAGAAAAATAAGGTTGCTATTGCAGGTTGCCGTGAAATCATAGATTTTTTTGTTGTAATTATTACGTTTATATAAATGGATGTTTTATGGATGATAATTAATCCATTTCAAATTTCGATGCACAATACGTAATAAGTACAAGTTGAAGGCAGGTAAAGTGAGTGTGAATATTAATTTGTTAATATCATCAAGCAAATATAAAGATCTTACTCTTAATAGGAAAATATAACAGAAAGGCAAATTATAATAATTAATAATCCTTATTTATTTTATTTTGTCATAATCAAAGTGAAAAGTAGAGTGTTTACCACGGGAGTAAAAGCCATTCTACTCGATTCTAATAGCATACCTCGCTACGCTCGGTAAGCTAAACATCTCGTATGAAATGGCTCATTTTAGTCCCTTGATGAACAATCTACTATAAAAATGTTGGTGTAAATAAATGGAGAAAAAATTGAAAATAAACAGTTACAGTAAAATACAATTCGTTTATTACAAAACAAAAAGATTACCTAAACAAGCTATAAAAAAAATTGAAGAGGTTTTGGCACGCGGTTTTCTACACGATATTTTCCTTCACCTTTCTTATTTTTATTTTATTTTTTTAAATATTTTTTATATTTTGTACAGTAATAAAATTACAATATTTTGTCTTAGGTCACTTTGTCTGAAACTATGGTTTTAGGTTATGTATAAAATTTGTCCCATTTTTCATTTTATTTACCACAGACCTCGGAGCGTACTTTATTTTATTGAAAGTGTTTTATTGTTCCATAAAAATATTACTTGAAATGAAAATTGTGAAAGAGTAAAGGTCTTTGGACATCCTGTGTTGGCCATATCCTTCCTCGTCCAGCCATTTCATGCCACGTTCCATAAATAAAAAAGGTGGCGGGAAGTGGATGAGGACGGATATGGCTAACTATATTATATCGTTGAATGGATCTGGATGAAATTTGGCACAAAGACAGATTATAGTCTAGAATAATACATAGGCTACATTTTATCCCCTTAAAATTAAAGAGTTTGAGCGGGAACCAAATAACATCAATCCGCGCGGAGGAAGTCGCGGCATCAGCTAGTTTAAATTAATGTTATAAATGCCAAAGTTTTGATGCATGTTTGTCAATCACGCCAGGACGGCTGGGCGGATCTGGATGAAATTTGGCACAGAAATAGATTATACTCTGAAATAACACATATGCTACTTTTTATATCCGCTGGAAGAGAAAAACTAAGTCCACGCGGACAAAGACGCGAGCATCAGCTAGTATGTATCTAAACGGATACACGGACAAACGTGAATTTCGATTTATAATATGGTACCTAAAAAGGAATGTGCAATTTAATACGCTACTATTCAATTTATTTCACGTTGAAAATTAAAATTACAATTAATGCAACTTATAACAGAGTCAAACTAAATCGTTGGAGAGCACATCAAATTAAAAAAAATTGGCAATCGTAGGGACTGCCGATAGAAGTGAAAACTATTTTTTATAATAAATAAATATATATATATATATATAATTTAATTATTAAAATATAAACCTTAATACTAAGGGTTTAAAGTTTAATTTCGAATGGAGTATGTTTATATATTCGCGAGCATGTCGCTGTTCGCGAGCATGTCGCTGTTCGCGAGCATGTCGGTCACGCGAATCTACATTTTTACCCCCTACCAAAGAGTGCTCAACGCGCCTAAAGAAGTTTTCACTTTAAAAATCATAAATGTAGTACTTAGCTAAACGAACAGCTATTACCGATTTTTGTGCCTACAAATCACAGGGTATGAATATTTTATCACAAAGTGTCGGTTTGACGAATGGATCGAAAATACATTTCGTGACCGAAATCGTTAAGCTCATTTTTATAATCGTACAACTGTAAATAAGTTTTAGATGGGCGATTTGTGAATTATTTACGTAGCCATTAAAACTGTAGATAGACTCTATAGTCTATGTACAGTTTTAATGGCTAAAGAATATAAAAAAACAGATGTAAGCTCTATAGCTTACATCTGTTTTTTTATATTCTTTGGTTTAACTTATCATAATTCTTACTATAAATAATAATATATTATAATATTAAACGCGAAAGCTTGCGAGGATGGATGTATTTTTATAACTATTTCTTGTAAAACTTTATAATAACACACACTACACACTTTATAATAGCTCATACCATACATCAGAATTACACGCAAACACAGATGCACTGTACACTTATAACTCTTCATAGTCAAATCCAATGGGACTGCAATGCGACACGATCTGAAAAAAGAGATTACGTTCAGGTCTACACCTTATCTCAGAGACACAGGGGTGGGACAGACCTTACTTGTATGATATGTATAAGTAATTCGAATTTCTTGATAAGAAAAACCTACTAGTAATAAAACAACTGAATATGAAACAAGGGACGTTGAAGGCTGCACGTGAAAAAGGTTTACACGACAAAGTTATAGCCGCGTCATAACATAATATTCTGTCTCAAAATTCCGTACACGTAAACAGAAAACGTAACGACGTGTACAGTGCGAACGTAAAATACTCGTATGTATACTTTGGAGCTGTCTCCGAAAGTGTTTCCATACATTCTCCAACAGAAGGAGGAAGAAAGCATACGAATTTCAATTGTTTCCACATCCACCGCAGTTCCTCTCGCCTGAATTATTTATGATCTAGCAGACTGTCTCGGTTTCGTGCTGGTGGCTGGTACCTGTATTATATTAGCTATAGCTGCATTATATACCAAAACATTTCATTGTCTAAATAATAGTCAAAACATTTGTAATGACTGCACTACACATAGAAGCTCAGAACAATATTTTATGCAAAAAATCGATGAACAAGGATCACGGTTTTTTATTTTTTATTCATATCATTAAGACGTAAGGCTGAGCATAGACATCTTGTAGTTTTAATAAAAAGAGACGTATAATGTTGCATATAAAATAGAATTTTCTTTAATATCCTGGAGCCAGTTCTAGATCGCTGGAAAGTCTATAACATCTTCTTACTTTTTTTTCATCTTACTTAATTCTGATTAAAGGTTATAAATAATCTACTAGTAATTATCAACCTTTAGAATATAATTAAGTAATGATCAAAGTTTATTTATGGTGATTGAATTACTATATCAATAAAATCAAACCAAATAATTAATTGATAAACATCTTTTCATTATTTCGGTCCCTATCACATGAGACTGACTTTATAAATCAATAGTTTTAGTAGGCGTGACTTGCTCCAAAGGTGCGTTTTTTGCTTTCCAGTTTTCTTTGTCCGTTTTCATTAATCTGCTGTCACTAATCCGGAAGTAGGTAGTAAGTTGTAACCATTGAATTCTGAATAAAGTATTAATAGAAATGATATCACTGAAATATGTATTTCGAAAACACGTCATATCTTTAGCACCTACTCGTAACTGTAGCACAATAATGTGACAGTTTATATCAAAACGTGCACCAATATTCCTTTAGACCTATGCACGGCGATTAAATCTTTGTCTATTATTGTTCCTCCATTCCAATGCTTCTTTACCACTTCTATAGGCATTTCTAAATTCTGTGGTTGATAGTAAATTTCCGTTTCATTTCACCAAATTGGCTGCTTGTATTTAATCTTCCAGGGTCGGTGGTAATGAACTTTTTGGCTATTTGTCCTATTCATTACTTTCTGTAAGGTACATTGTGTAGTTTTTTCAAGTAAGTAAAAATTTATTTTGAAGGAAAAACTAGTATTTCTCATACCACAATTAGTCACTATTACTTAGTTGAAAATAGTAATTAAGCTAAGCAGAAGGCATTCTTGAAATAAATCTTTTTCTTCTTTTTTTCATATTTACGTAATACAACCTGCCCTTTTGAAAAATGATCTAAACATCTATCATGAATAACATGAAATTTTCAAGCATTAATATTTCACCCAAACAGACTTCGTGTTCCGTTGACTGTCTCGCTTTCCTATCACGGAAAATGCCATGGCGTGAAAATGATGGAGATATAAAGGGTTGTTTTAGCTTATGAAACCCGCAAAACCGCACTTGACAGGTAGTCAACGTTTCACGGCGATATTAAAATTTAACGCAGGCGATAAGCCTTGCAATCTCCTTTGACAGTATCTGGAATGCGACCAGATTAATTTGGATATGAAATGCCCGCAATAGGTACCTACAAAACCTCCCTGTTTGACGACCTCCGTGGCGCAGTGTTGAGCGCTGTTATATTAACATGCGGAGGTCACGGGTTCGATCGCCTGCAGGGTCAATTTGAGAATTTATAATTTCTGATTGTTCCCTGTTCTGGCCTGGTGGGAGGCTTCGGCCGTGGCTAGTTACCACCGTAACGACAAAGACGTGCCACCAAGCGATTTAGCGTTCCAGTACGAGGCGGTGTAGAAACCGAATAGGGGTATGGGTTTAATATAACTGAAATGCCCCTAACAGATTAGCCCGCTACCATCTTAGACTGCATCGTTACTTACCATCAGGTGAGATCGCATTCAAGGGCTAACTTGTAGTGAATAAAAAAAACCTGCAAAAGCTTTCAATATCCATATGCTAGAAAATAACATCGTGCGAGTAACATTGACTACTTTACAGGAAATGTGAAAAAGGGTTTTATTTTTTGCAAACTTTTATTTTTTGCAGCTTATAAATTGGGGAAAACAATATAGAAAAATAATGGCTTGAACGGTGCTGTTTGGATTTTAGATAGATAGATAAACAAAAACAATAAACAAAAGGTTAAAAAGATAAAACAGAAGGGTGCAAAGGCGCGCTTATTGCTGAATCTATATCTCTTCCAGACAACCTTTGGAGAGAGGAGATTATCAAACAAGAGCGCGGGATTTTGTATAGTAGGTATACACCGCTAACGTTGTGCTGAGTTCATAGTATTATCTATTTATAATATAGGTACCTAATCACGTATTAATAATTAGGTAAATACCTAGAATTTGTAAGGTGATTTAGGAATTCTGCTAAATAGTTAAATTGTTTCATTTATCTGCATTAAATGTATTGGGATCTTTTTGACATTGATTCCGTCTGTATAAAAACACTCTAACATTTTTTGGGATAAAAATTGGCCTATGTCCTTCCCGGGATACAACATATTATCTCTGTACCAAATTTCGTAAAAATCGGTTAAAGAAATAGGTGTTGCAGACAGACAGACACACTATCGCATGTACTTATAATATTATTAGTATGGATGACTATTCAATTATCGTCATAATAATTTATCCATATTTAAATTTATTATACTGATAAAAAATAAAAATTCTTTCCAAAAAACCGACTTCCAATGCCACTGTAAAGTAATAAATAATTTTCATTTCTACCCACTTTGTTGAAGTCGGGCGAGCCTGATGCGTCAACTTTGCTTTTCCATGTTATACCCACCCGACTTCAACATATTGCGGTTGAGGATTTGGAGTCAGAATAATTTATGGGACCACCTCGAGAGCTTCCTCTAAAGACTGATAGAAAAAAAATTCAAATCGGTTCAAAAACCACGGAGATATGCACCGACATACATTTAAAAAAAAACCGGCCAAGTGCGAGTCGGACTCGTGCACCGAGGGTTCCGTACTGAAAACTGTAACGACCAAAGATGTAAAACGGTAATAATTACCTTTGTTAATGAACCGCAAAACTAACTTTGTTTGTAGAGGTTTACTGTTAATATCAAAAAAACTATGCTAGTTAGAGCATTGGCTATAGTTTTCCTGTAAAATATACATAAATTCCTATTGACCATAATTATTTCAGATTTTTCGATTGGTAAACTCCGGAGATAAGTGGGGGGAGGGGGGGAACGGTATTTTAGACTTTTTCCCCGATAAATCAAAAACTATCATGACTAAAAATAATTAAAAATCTGTTTTAGAATAAACAAAGTAAACCCTTTCATATGATACCCCACACAGTACAGTTATCTCACTTTTAAATTTCAACCCTCCGATTTTCCCCCCTTTTTAAATAAGAACAAAAATAATTTCCAATTTTTTTTAATTCCAGTGTCTTTGGGCCAATAATATACACAACTATTCCAAATTTCATGTCGATAGCTTCGGTAGTTACTGAAATAAGCGAGTGTGACGGACGGACAGACAGACAGACAGACAGACAGACGGAGAAAGTCGCACCATAAGGGTTCCATTTTACCATTTTGGTACGGAACCCTAAAAAAAGCGCCGAATTGAGAACCTCCTCCTTTTTGGAAGTCGGTTAAAAAAGACAAACAGCCCAATAATAAAGAAAAAAAAGACGATTGATAAAATAAATGTGATACAAAAGACAGATAAATGGAATTAAATAGACGTAACAAAATAATGTTTAGATAAACATAATTGAATAAATATTTATCATCAATACTAAGGTTCTTTTGTAAACAAACATTTACGTATAGATTACGTAAAGCAAATAAATAATGTAACATCCAACTTACCGTTGTCCATAAAACAAATCGTTCACTTAAAATTTACTGTTCCATAGCACGAAAAACTATCATTATGTCACTTTCTGGCATAATTCGATGATGGCCGAGACACGATTATGATTTATTATTTAATATCATGTCTGTAATGTTCTATTGATGATAGAGACTGCCATTTAGAGTGTCCAGTAATTGTAGGTGTGATGGTTAGACCTCACACATGGTCCAATCTAATATTCTAATCTACACTATAGTATATTAGTGTTTTTATGGATGGATATTTGTTACTTAATCACGCTATAACGGTTAAACGGATCTGGATAAAATTTGGCACAGCGATAGGTTTAAGGACTACTTTTTATCCCGGAAAATTAAAAAGTTTCCGAGGGAACCAAAAAACATCAATTCACGCGGACAAAGTCGTGGACATCATCTAGTAAATTATAATTGTCTAGTACTTACGACTTTTTCCAAGTAGCCTAGTATGATAAAGTACAAAGATTAATTGGTCCAAAGACTAAAGAAACGAGTCCACGAATATTTCATTTTTACGACCAAAAGTTGGTGAACAAGTGTAATTAAAGCCACGGCAGATATTATTATTTTAATCTGTGGTAATCTTGGTACCACCAAGAGTACTTACTACAGATTAAAATAATAATAGATCACAAACATCTGGTCTTTAGTGTCTAATATTACTCTTTAAAGTACTGGTCCCAGGTATGATTAGGCTTTTAAATGGAAAGACACAATTTTTTATTATTTCGAAATGATAGTATATATATGTCACCGTCAGATTGCAAAAACCGTTAGATTGTAATCTAACTAGCGAAATTGTAAACTGTCGACAGGTTGCAAACCGTTCAATGTTCTGAGTGTCAATTTTTTAAATATTCGTTGTATTTACGTTTTCTTGTCTCTTTCTTGTAGGTTAGGTTAGGGTTCGACATAAGGCCGGGCACTTAGGTTTTATCGGGTTAATATACCTAACAGATTACAATCTAACGAAAAATAATGCGTTAAATTGTAATCTGTCGACAGTTTACAATTTCGCTAGTTAGATTACAATCTAACGGTTTTTACAATTTTACGGTGACATATATATATTTTTGAAGTACCTGGGAACCCACCGCATTATTATCCTAAGAAAACACCTGCCATTATGTGATTAATAGAATGAGGTCCCGATCCTCAGCAATAGGGCATACGACGCGCAGAGAGAATATAAGATTATCCTTACAAAAAAAATAAACTGCAAAAGTGTGTCTGTCTATTTCCATAATTCCAGTCTTGACCCTTGCTGTTGAACCGATCATAGCAACTTTCACACTGTGATAGCTTGTGTCCCAGTAACAAAAATTGATTTACTTGCCAGTCAATCTCTTAGTCCAGCGGCAACTCAGAATATCTTAAACGCAACGCAAAATCCACACAGACGAAAATGCGGGCATAATATGAACCCAAATCATTCTATAGTTACGTAAGAAGACTACAAAAACGACGACCTCCGTGGCGCAGTGTGCAGCGCTGTTGCCTTAACGTGCGGATGTCCTGGGTTCGATCCCCGGCAGGGTCAATTTGGGAATTTATAATTTCTGAATTTTCCCTGGTCTTTCCAGTCTTGCCGTGGCTAGTTACCACCCTACCGGCAAAGACGTGCCGCTAAGCGATTTAGCGTTCCGGTACGATGCCGTGTAGAAACCGAAGGGGTATGGGTTTAATATAACTGTCATGCTTCTAACAGGTTAGCCCGCTACCATCTTAGACTGCATCATCACTTAGGTACCATCAGGTGAGATCGCAGTCAAGGGCTAGCTTGTAGTGGATTAAAAAAAAAGGCAGCTTTATCACTTGAGGTGCAACATCTGTACCAAAAATTTAGAATAAGGGAAACACAAGGAAATTAATTAACATCAAGCTGTTAAAAATATGTGGATTGAACACATTTTTTTTTGCAGGTAAATCCGGATGAGAACAGGCTACCGGTTGTATCACATTCATCACCGTGTAAGTACCTACATTGTATCTTAAATTATTTTTTGTAGCTGATTTCCTGTTGTATGATATTTTTCTTCCGGACTTATACAATAGAAATTCGAAAAGTGTTATGCGAAAAATAATATACGATACTGATTATACGTCTTATCCTCATATAGGTATACTTTTATTATTTTGATCTTTACTTTTTAACCGACTTCAAAAAAAGGAGGAGGTTCTCAATTCGTCGGAATCTTTTGTTTTATATTTTTTATGTATGTTCCCCGATTACTCGAAGACGCCTGGACCGATTTTGAAAATTCTTTTTTTGTTTGAAAGGGTATACTTCAAAGGTGGTCCGATATAAATTTGGTGAAGATCTGATGAAGATCTTCGAAGACAGATGTTCCCCGAGATCTTCGAAGACAGATGTTCCCCGATTACTCGAAGACGCCTGGACCGATTTGGAAAATTCTTTTTTTTTTTGAAAGGGTATACTTTCCAGGTGGTCCCATGGTCATTAGGCCTGATGGAATCCTGGGGAAATCAAAGGAACTTAAATTTTATAAAGACACGAACCCAGATAGTTATTAGGTAGGTACAGGTCTGTCTACCTTTCGACAACCTATTTTTCTTTATTTTTATATTTACAGCACTAAAAAGCAAACAATAAAATTATTTTTAAATTAAAAAAAAAACCGCCTTCAAAAACTAAAAAGCAAAAAATAATTGGATATATTTACATATTATTATTTCTACCCACTATGTTGAAGTCGGGCGGGTATAGCAAGGATAAGCAAAGTTGACGCAAGGCTCGCCTGACTTCTACCGATATCCAATTATTTTTTGCTTTTTAGTTTTTGAAGGCGGTTTTTTTTTAATTTAAAAATAATTTTTTTAACTATGGGTCGATTTTTTTTACAGATACACTTAAAGGAGGAAAGGATGAAACTGTAAGTAAAATTGTAACATTTTTATTTCACGCCGTCATGTTTTAGTGGGAGATCACTCAAGTGTACAAACACTCGTAGCAGGTCAAGTTTTACAATTTAAAGACTTGCAGAAATGCATGACAACAACTTCTGCAACAAAAATTGCCACTTGATACTTTAGAGGATACTAGCTAATGCAACTTCGTCCGCGTGGAACGAGGTTTTTCGGTTCCTGCGGAAACTCTTTAATTGTCCGGGATAAAAAGTAGCATATGTATTATTCCAGACTATAATCTATCTCTGTGCCAAATTTAATCCAGATCCGTTCCGCCGTTGGGGCGTGATTGAGTGACAATCATCCATGCATACCTACATCCAAACTTTCGCATTTATAATATTTATTTGATTGACTGATTGATGTTTCTGTCATGATCGGATGCCATTTGTTTTTCTGGCCTTTAAGATAATTTTTAAATAACAACTTTGTGTAAATATATACCTACCTACTAGAAATTAATAATAAATAAAGTAAAATAAGATAAAACTCAAAAAATATTGCATATCACGAAACTTATTTGACTTATCTCTATTCTCAACAACCCTAAGTAGAGTTAAATAAATTATCACAAGAGATACAAAGCACATTTAATCCTGCAGCTTACCCGGTTCTACATAAAAGATAAGATCATAACATTTCCTTTAAAACGGATTTATCTGAGTAGGGGTAAAATGAGCCCATCCAAAAAGGGACGGAATACGGATAGCCAAACGTGCTGGACATAAACTTACACTTACTAGTGATGGACAAACTTAACGATTCAATTTTACTAGTATGAAGTATTTATTATTGAAGTTGATTATAACAGCAATTAAGCGAGGAGGTAAAAAAAGATTTCTCTCATACCTAGTTGGTAATAGTAATTTAAGTAATAACTAGCAAATGCACGCAACTTCGTCTGCGTGGTTTGAGGTTTTTTGGTTCCCGCGGGAACTCTTTAATTTTCCGGGATAAAATGTAGCCTATGTACTATTCCAGACTATAATCTATCTCTGCCAAATTTTAGCCAGATCCGTTCAGCCATTGGGGCCTGATTGAGCAAAAAACATCCATACATCCATCCAAACTTTCGCATTTATAATATTAATAAGAATTAAGATAATTGATGAAGCCAAATCAAATTGAGGATACCCAATCATAATAATTCCTTAATATTTTTTTTTAACTGATTCCCAAAAAGGAGAAGGAGATTTATTTATGTACACCGATTATATTTTGGATTTTTTGGTGACTAGCAGACAATCGCCACATGGTCCTATAAAATTCTCCTTCTGAAATTTCATACAATATATTCCCATCATAAGCCCCGTCCCGTCAGAAAGTGTTACTGATTCTATTTGTGGTAAAAATAATACCCAATTTGGTAGTTAAAAATATAAAAAATACTAGATGATACCTGCGACTTCGTTAGTGTGGATTGAGGTTTTGAATCCCGCGAGATAAAAAGTAGCCTAGGTACTTCCACGGGATAAAAACTATTCCTATACCAAATTTCATCAAAATTGGTTGAACGGATGGGCTTTTAATGCGTAGCAAACAGACAGAGATACACACAGACGAACAGACAGACATACACACTTACGCATTTAGAATATTTAAATCATACATGCTTGGAATATCGCACGTTATATGCGTCACTTTAACTAGTCATGAACAATATTTTTGTCGTAGACTAATGACAAATTTACACTTGCACCACCTTGCACAGCACTATAGCTTTTGAAACAATATACCAGTTATACCTCCAGTTTTAGTAGCTCTAATTCAAAGAGCTAAACTGTAATCGTTAATAAAGTTTTGTACAAAAAGAAAAAAGGTACTTACGTAAAATAAAAAAGTTCCTGACTTTGGAGTGAGTTGTCGGAAAATTGACTTTTACAGTCCTTTACAGTCTCGAAACTTTTTAACGAACTAATTAAATGAGCGGTTTCAAGCAATTATCTTATTAAAATATCTCAAAAGTTATAATTTAATTTGTTGATGAAAATATACCTACTCCATAATGGCTCTCGAAATGCAATATTACAATTACTCTAATAAAAACCATCTACTTATTACAATTTTGCAATTAATTTCAACAGGATTGAAATTTAATAATATCGTTGCAAATATATTGCTAAACTACGATTCTGCTGTCATCTTTTTAAAACAAATATAGCAGCTGAGGCTTATCACAGGTAAACGTCTCATGCAGGAGTGTGCATAAAAAAAAGCTTCGATTAATAGCTGAAATCCAATATTAATATTGTAAATAAGAAAGTGTATATCTGTCGGTCTGGTGTGCTTTCAAGGCCCATCCATCTGTTCAACTGATTTTGACTTAATCCGGTTCAGAGACATCATCAGGAAGATGATGATAGGCTTTTTATTCCGAAATATCAAAATTTCCTTGGAAGTCGCGAGCTTTAAAAAAACCCTTTTCTCTATTTATATTGTTTCTCTCATATTATAAGCAAAATCTATTTGAAAATTTGTCTAGGTTTAAATTTTTATTTTGTTTTTGATAGGTATCGTTATCCAGCCAATGTCAATGCAGTGTGAACGACATCTCTCTCATGTTGGAAGCCATGCCTGAACTTATAGGGCCTTCTGGACCCCAAGGACCAACTGGTGCTGATGGGACAACTGGTGCTCCGGGTAAAACGGTGGGTCTTGCTTTTTCGAACATTTTTTTTGCTCTATGTTATTTCTTGCGTCAGGTGTATTTACCGACGTCCATTGTATAATATGAGCATGAGCATAATAAGTATATTATATACATTTTTTTAGATTCATGGTAGATTCACTCGACAATTTAAAAACAATTGTTAAAGTTAATATGAATAAAAAGCTTTTGAGTTTGTGTTATATAACCTTTTTCTTTCACACTCAATGAGAATTTTTTGTCACAGGGACAAATGGGTGAACCCGGTCCACCAGGTCCTCAAGGTCTAAAGGGAGATACAGGGGAGAGAGGTGAAACTGGTACTCCCGGTATTGAAGGTCAACCGGGACCTAAAGGAGAACCAGGGGTTGATGGAACCCCGGGCATCCAGGGTCCTCCTGGCCCTGTGGGGCCACCTGGACCAGCTGCATCAGCTTTAATAGTAAGATATCAAAACTTATATCATATATTTTTGATTAAAAAGTTAAATTAAAATTATTTTTTAATAAAACTTTTAAAAAAGATAATGAGATGAGACTGACTCAAACTTGCACCATTGGATGGATTATTTAACGATCTATTTGGTGGTGCAAAAGAAGAAGGTGAGAATATCTATTAACTGCCGCATGAATGGTTTGTCAGTCAAACTTTTTTTTGATTCCAGTGTTTTATGTTATATGAAACCAACTGTACTTGTACTTTAAGTTTTGTATAAAAAAGGATTAATTTTAAATCATCTCAGCAGCGAAAAAGTCTGTATTGAAATTATTGCTTTACATTTAACTAACTAAACTCATGAAAACCTTTAGCTTTAGTTGCCAATAATAGTTTATAGACATAATTTTGACAAAAGACATACATATTACCTGACCTTAGCATCCCGGTTTATTTTACAGCCAAATGTGGGTAGATATAAAAAAGCAATAAACGAAAGAGCCTTTGCTCGCTCTGCGACATTTAAGTGTTTTCAAAGTAATTTATTTTCTTTTATACTAGCGTTAACGTTTTATTTACATTGCATATTATACTGTGTTTTGATTCCCGAGCAACATTTAATGCTAACCCATATTTATTTATATACTGTGCTAATAGAGATTTTTTTTAATTCATCTATCGTTCTTTTCTTACGTAGGTACTTTATGACGCATTTTAAACTAAATGGGCATTAGGCTACTAAATTGATAATATAGAGTACCTAAATTTATTAAAATATTATAGAGTTTGCAGGTTATTTTATTTTAGTTTATTTACAATCTGCTTTGTAATATTTATTATATTATCAGAAAATCACATAGTAATTTCATTAAAAAAAATGTATAGCACATATCCTAACAAATACCCTTAGGTCTCAAGGGACGGGTATTACACGTCCCAAGGGTAATTTTTCAAATACGTTAGAAGTTTTGGGCTCTGAATATTGATGACAAGAAGGCACTTTAAGGATATTATGTATAATATGATAATAACTATTCGCCGAAGGACGAATGCGTGACGCAATTGAAATAACAATTGCTTTCACTCTTTGAATGACGATAGTATAATCATACACTGGGAATTTCGTTTGAAATCTGAAATCCAAAAATCCGGATCTAGTGCGCAATCCTACACACAAATAACCCTATACTACGACTACTACGGATCAAGAATTCTCGAATTCGGGTCCGGAGCCGAAGTGCTATCACTATCGCCACACTTTACTCTGCACTGTGCCATAGTTTACCTTGACTTCAATCGCACGTCGGGAACCGAGTCGGGTAGATCCCGCCATTCAATCAATTCCATTGAAATGTTTAATGAAATTCTTTCTTCGTTTCACTCAATATCTACTCAGAAGCTAAGCATAATAAAAAAAGAATTTCCACTCCATATTAACGATTCCTTTGGATTTTACGAGATTAAATTGAATTTATTTCCATTCGCCCAATTGACATCATCAGTATTGGAATAAAATGGAGGGTGCTCTTATTTTTTGTATACGGAAATACGGCCTTCAGTTAAGGACCACTTCACAGCTTTTTACATTATCACACCCCTGACAGACTTAGGAATTTAGCGGGCTGCAAACAAGTGCCTTCTTACATTTCCTTGGTACAAAACAAATGCAAATAATACATGTATGAAACGTACTAAGTTACGTACATAACCTAGATAGGAGTTCTTGAATTCCGAAAAAAATAATTTAAGAATACTTTATAGTTTAAATCTAGAGCGAAGTGAAATTATTTATAAGACAGAGGAATAGTTTAGAAAGATTTCCAAATCAAGTAATTATGAGTTTTGCTGCAGGAATCGACGGGATTATATGGGACCGATCGTGGGATTCAGGGGCCTCCAGGTGAAAGGGGTCCAATGGGCCTCCCAGGGCCGCAAGGAGAGAGAGGTTACCAAGGGGATAAAGGTGATAAAGGATTACATGGTGGCAAAAGCGATAAAGGTGAACGGGTGAGTTCCAAATATGTTTATGTTTTTTTCTGCATATACCTATTTCATATTTTAACTAACTGATAGTGGTACTTGTAAAATTTGTGATATGGATAAGATTACGAAACATCCAAATTAAGCTTGTCCCTGTTAAGAGTAAAAACCATTTTCAATTAAGTTTATTTAAAATGTATACTAATTTAGCTAATGAGCACCAATTATATAATATTCGATGTCAACATCTTACTAATAAGGTTTCTTATTCATCACTATCAAAACATTCAAATTCAAAAATATTTCAACTAGCTTAAGAAATGCCATTGATAAAATCACAACGAGAACCTTTGAAAACCTAATTATGTGCAGGCCAAGACGCGGCAATCAGCTAGTGAACTATAAATGTTAAATGGATGTTTTCAAGTTTTGGCTAAGCAATGGCATTGAATAAGGTAAATAACAGAACAAAAGGAATGAAGACATGGTCGAACATTCTGTACATAATGTCGTTCAATTATTTTAATTGGTACAAATTATAAGCTACAAATTACTTCCTTGATATTAAATCTTCAACGTTTAGTTTGATACTAATTATTAAAATGAAATTTTCAAATGCTAATTATATTATTATCTGTTTCAAGTCAGGTGATCTATAGTGAAGTAGCGTCTTATTGAATTTCTAATAATCACCTTCCTCGGTTTTAACTTTCAATTGTAGGGATCAAAAGGGCTAAATAAAAACATTATAAATAATATATTATAACGAGGTAAAGTTTGTGAGTTTGTGAGGTCGTAGGGGGTAATCTCTGGATCTACTGAACACTGACACATTATTTGTGAGTGTATATACATATATAATTCCGAAAAATAAGAGGGTTCCCGTGGAAATTTAAAAAAAAATATTTCACGCGGACGAATTCGTGGGGATCTGCTAGTACTATATATTATAATATGTATGTTAAGTAAATAATTTGACAAAATATTATAATATAAGCTACGCATTTTAGTCGTGTGTAGCTGCGCATAGCTAGGGAAACTTATCTGTGCGTGTGACTAAATTCAGAACTAGCAGAATCAGTGTTTATCCTGAAACTTAGATTTTTTACAAAGCAGTTGTGCCTCCGCCATTCACACTGATAAATTTGCCAAGCTGTGCTTATTAATTACGGGGTAATATTTTACATCACTTTAAAAATATATTATATTTATCGAAGACGAAAAGCATTTTTCTGATACAAAAAAATATGAAAGAACCCAAAGATAGCAAGTTCAAGATAGCCTCGAGGTACTTATACAATATTTTACTAAGTCAATAACTTGATAGGTAACAGCAACGGTAACGAGGTACTTAAAAATCATTGGAAAACTTATCTTTTTCAAAGATAAGAAGCAAATTTTCAAGTTCTCGAGATAACAAAGAAGCATCACATTCCTGTCTCAATGCTAGGTCATTAAAATACACAGTAACAGCTTTTGACTGACTCACTTGTAAAAGCCTCTCTCATTAGGAAAGGGCACTGAGCTTTCCAAACTACGCCGCTCCACTTCTATTATAGTTTCGGTTACAATTTTTTATAACTAACAAGATTTTTATGACGGATATTATAGTCTGGACTCTGAATTTAAGACTAGAATTTTTTAATTCTGTAGCTAACGATATAGATAAAGACCATACTTATATCAATACATTTAATTATTGTAACTCTAGACGGCAACTTTTATTTCTACAATAAATTAAAATTTAAATAGAACTAATTACACCAACAAAGACAATTTATAGCTCTAAGAAAATCATATTCAATATACGTCAACTCCATTCGATCCCCTGAAATATTATTTTCCGTTCGTTAGTTATGACTGTGTTATAGGGGTACGTGGGGGCACGTGGACCACATGGCGTGAAAGGGGACCGTGGGCAGCCGGGTAAAGACGGCACACCTGGCTTGCCAGGCGCGCATGGACGACCTGCGGAAAAAGGCGAAAAAGGTATCAAGTTAAATCAACCGTTCTTTCTGAATTTCTCATACATTTTCTTTATTCTTTACTGGCGTTATCCAGTTATTGCGTTGCTGTAATTTGAAAATATACAAAAAGCAATTGGATTCATACACTTTATGAAGTCGTTAAGCGCTCTGTTTGGTCAAACGTTGTTCATGATTGTGTTGCGACACCATACCACAGTAATGTGTTGTTCATTTACACTTAATTAGTCTATTTTCTGTATTATTACGATACCTTTAGTTGTAAACGTTATCAATTGCTTGGCGGTTGAGATGTCTTACGGCCGAAATTAATAATAATCAGTCTATCTGTAATCTGTCGATAAGTTGCATAACAACGTAGTTATTAATGATATAAAAAGGACATTACAAAACTCGACAAATAATAACCTCGCTTAGTCATATATCAACAGATTACAAGTAAGTAGATTGATTGTTTGGTTAGCCAAAACAGTTTTTGCTTCCCTTTTTTCGATTTGTATACTTTTGAATGTTTTGATATTTTATCTCGTAATATGTAACGTTAAAACGGCGAATAGAACTTAATGAATTCTGGAGAGTATAAACACCCATGGGTTTTTTTATTCGTAGTTATACATACCAAACTGATTATAGTTCAAAACCAATAATGAAACAAAAGACTAGCAAAGAAATATCGAATCTTCCAATTTGTCGATATACAGTTTTGAAACTCTATTAATAGCATGAAGACGCCCAAGAGCAATAATATTTTAGAAATTATATTCCTTTTACATTTTAATTTATCGTTCTCTTCGAAAAAGGTACTGAGTTAACTCGACCATGAAATTTTATGTTTCGCTGTACCCTTTATTTATTTGCAAAGAATAGGAATTTGGGTCTTTAAAGCGACTGTTCAGAAAAATCTTTATTCCTTCACCCGGTTCCTTTTAACGGATTCCGGAACAAATTATTTCTGTGACAGCGCTTTTATTGCAATTTTTAAATTTCAGCATATTTTCATTCGATTGTTGAACGCTTTTGCTATTATTACCGTATTTTTGCATGCCGAATTGTATTGGTTTTATTATATTAACTATAAATAATTATAAAGGTTATCTTCAAATATTAGAGATGAATTACACTAATTGTTTTATATGAATCGTTTACCATGCAACGATGTGGACGGGTATCTTAGCCAGCAAAAAACGTCCGTAATGAAAATACGTGGAATAAGATTTTTATGTATAGTTTATTCGAAATTAAACCTTAACACTTAGAGAATTAAAGTTTAATTTCGAATGTAGTATATTTATATTTAAGACCTATTGTCTTCGTACCAACGCGAGCATGTCGGCGACATGCATGTCGATGATGCTGCGAATCAACATTTTTAACCCTACTAAAAAGTACTCAACGCGGCTAAAAAAATTTTCACTACAAAAATCATAATAAAAAATTTATACCTGAATATTATTTTCTTTTTACCTCGACTAGAACTTGAAATTAATATTTATGTATTAAGGAATTTCGTTCCTAAATGGTGTCCCAGGACACACGTTTTATTAATTTTAAAATTTATCCACAGGAGCTCGAGGACTCCCTGGTCTCCCTGCAACATCAGTGGCTACAATAACAGACAATTCATTATCAAGTGATGTATTAAGAACAGGTATAGAAAAAATAAAATTCTAAATCATCACCGCCTTTGAACGTAAAAAACTGAAATTTTACAGAGATTCCATTTAAAATGTTGTCAAAGAATGGCCGGATAATGAAATGTTAAATCCGATATACCCACGTGAGCGTCGGTTATATAAATCTTTGTAAAAAAAAAATAGCAAATCCTCATAATATCACTATTTATCTATCAGCCCATACAGATTCGTTGACAGGTGGTAAGTATAAAAGTTTCGTAAAACGGAAAGTACAAATATTTGCATGGTATTTACTTAATTTACAAGTTGATGTGGAACTTAAATCCATTAATATATTATTCAGTACACCGACTACTGATTGATCTTTGCTCATTCATTACAAACTTCAACTTTCTCGAGCAATTATTCGTTCAATATATTATATTCTTATGCATCTATTTTAAACCGCACTGGTTTACGCACCGCAAGGACTCATAACTTACGAAATACACATATTACTGTTCCTCCCCCAACTCACTCTAATAAAACATTGCCTAAGGAAAGTCATAATGTAACGTATGGTACTGAATAATATACATTTTGTAAGTCGTCAGACATCCAACCATAATATCGCTTTATATACTTGCGAATCGAATGTGTGTCTGTCTGTCTGTTTGCTACGCTTTCACGGCGCAACTGTTCAACCGATTTCGATGAAATTTGGTATGGGGATAGTTTGTGTCCCGTTGAAGGACACAGGCCACTTATCCCGTTTTGGTACCTTTATGATTAAGCGAGACAAACTATACATGAATGTTTATAAAGGCATACTATGCGTAAAAATCTAAACTCTTATCTGGTCTCCCATAGCATAAAAAGCATTTTATTATAGGTACTTGAAAATATAAACTATCACAATATACATTTTACTTCGTGGTAGTAGCCTAATTATTTTTCGTAGGTATTGTTGAACCATGTACAAATGACACATGTTTTCAGGGCTACGGGAAATCGCAAAGCTGAAAGGCGATAGAGGTGAAAAGGGTGAAAAGGTAATTACCTATCTGAGACGTAAGAAGAAAGCCACAGCCCATTGATATTTACAAATCCCAGCAACAAAATTCTACCGTGTCGAACCATCTGCAAAAAGGGCGCTATAGTTTTCTTACAAAAAAGTAGAATTGATTTGATAATCAGAGTGTATAGGTATTTAAGTCGATATTAGTTTTCAATCTTTTCAAACAAAGGGCTATTTTTTTGCAATTATCAATCATAATTGATGTCATTGTTTGCGTCTTTTGTATACGATTATTATTTGTTACAAGTTTGATCATCGTAACGAAAAAAAATACGTTATTATATCTTTTGTTTTCGCAATATCAATGGTCACTAAGGCATTTTTTTCCTCCAAGAGTTTCTTTACGTCAACAATTTGCAGAGTGGCTCAATTCCCGGGCGGTTTTATATTAAGATGAGATGGAAACAAAACAGTAATTTTCATACATAATAATGAGTTTACAGTTAGGCGGGCGCCTCGAATTAGTATCTTAATTTCAACTACCTCTTTAGTGAGATATTATTCTTATTTAATTAAAATGTGCTGTACACAGAATCTTTCTCGTATATCCATTTTGGAAGCCACAGATAATTACTTCATTTCAAGTTCATTGCGTTGTCTGTCAGCAACTCGTCACTATAATATTTCCTAGTACGAAAAAGTGGCAGAGATATGGAAGGTCCACAAAATTTTTCTGGAACTGGCAATAATAAAGGCATAGACTCTCATTTTTGCCTTGAATGTCAATATTTTCGTGTATCTCGCATTATATCTGATCGAGCCTTCAAGTAATTATATTTTTCAGGGTGAAAAAGGTGGCAGAGGTATGGAAGGTCCACAAGGTTTCCCTGGAACCGATGGCAAGCCTGGTGAAAGGGGTGACATTGGACCATCAGGCTTACCTGGTACGCAAGGAGTACCGGGTGATATTGGTCCTAAAGGGGATAAAGGTGAAACTGGACCGCCTGGACCAGTTGCGATATCTCGTGAAGAAGCTCTAGTTATGACTAAGGTCAGTAAGCTCACCAATTCTGCCTATCCACTTGTATGCCTGAGTTGTATGGATGACATAGCTCTGACATTCCTAGAATTCCTATTTCCTGAGTTGAAAGAGACCAAGAAGAATAAAAAAAAAGAATTATAGTATCTCGCTGAGAAAAAATTGTATCGTATAAGCTACCCAAAGTCAAAGCACGTTCGATCGACATAATTAAGCTTACGAGTGGTAGCTTAGCGCAGCACAAAGAGTTCAATAAAGTTCTTCGACATATTAACCCATTGCGTCTGGCCAATACACTCGCCAAAATGGTTTAGGGTCACTTCGTGTATATTTTCAGCGTGAGAACATAGTTTATATTTTGTCCAAGGACCACCACTACTCGCCAGCTCAAGCAGCTCACTATTCTTACTCTGATCAGCTCAACCATACCCATGCAAAAAATCACGTCGCTCCGAAACTCTGTTGAAGCGTGATTTAAGGGAAATCTAACAAAAACACACTTTCACATTTACAATATTAGTGTGATATTTACCTATTCAACATACTATTAAAAAGAAACAGTCATTTATACTTACCTAGAGAAAAAGTTTCATTTGTTTTGCAAAAGCTGAGATTAACCTACTTACTAGCAAAATGGCGTACGAACTATAGTTAAGTACCTATATAAGTTCAGCTAATAGATTTTTAGTCTGGATTCAGGTACTTTGGAAGTTTGTTGAAAAACAAATTTTTCTCTATAAATAAAGTGACCATCTTGTAACTTACCAGATAAATCGAATAAATATTTTAATTTTCATAGTAAAAATTGCAGGATTAATTACCACATAATCACTAACGTTGTGAAGTAATTAAGTATATTAATAAAAGCGACCACTATGAAATATCAAGAGATAATCTTTGTTGATGTATGACGATGTATTCAATAAGTAATAATAATAACATACCTAGAGACAATAACAAGTCGCACGCGCGTTGATGACCTCCGTGGCGCAGTGTTGAGCGCTGTTGTCTTAAAGTGCGGAGGTCCCGGGTTCGATCCCCAGCAGGGTCAATTTGGGAAAGAAACGAGTTCCGTTACGATGCCGTGTAGAAACCGAATAGGGGTATGGGTTAATATAACTGCACGGTTAGCCCGCTTCCATCTTAGACTGTATCATCACTTACCATCAGGTGAGATTGCAGTCAAGGGTTAACTTGTAGTTGATAAAAATAAAAGTATTGAATTAGCAAGATTTTATGAGTGTTATAGTAAGATTATTATTATTTCAAAGAAAGGCCTTAAGTTTGGTTTCGTTGTGGTATGCCTGAATCGAGTTTTTTATATTACGAATTCATCCCACGTTTTTCTATATGTGCCTTCGTATCTCGGGAGAAATTTAGAAATATGGCTACTCTAAACAATCTCTTATAGAGCCTACAATAGAATTATCAATATATTTTCTTTTCCACGAAATCTTTATCTATTATTTTATATATTTTTTAATTTGTTAAAGATCTCATAAATATCTGATGTAGAGCGTAACTCCTCAAACCAATAGTTTAATAGTTGTGTATTTGCAACTTTTTTGCCTATTTTACAAAGTCTGATGTTCAGGGATAAGTATAAAATCACTAATTGTGATCAATGATAGTTAAGTAAACTATAGACTTTCAACTTTATATAGCGCATAAAGTCCAGTTTATGGTATGACATAATATTTTATGTAGCTTTTACTTTTTCTTTTTATTGGATGCGAATGATTGCGAGTGAGTGATCTTAAATGCCTCCCCTCCCATAAGGTTCACATGTTAAAAACGCGTATTAACATACGCTCTTCCCACTCTCAAATCAACAAAACTTTATATTAATGCTAATAGAAATTAGTTTTTGTCTGTAAAGGGTGAAAAAGGTGAAACTGGTCCAAGAGGGAAACGTGGACATCCTGGAGCGCCGGGTCCAAGGGGCCCGCCAGGTCTCCCAGGTCCACCTGGAGTGCCTGGCACGAATGGACCCTCTGGTGACATTGGGTTACCCGGGTGGACGGTAAGTTTCCATTCAGTCAGTTTTGCTGTACATAAAAAAGAAAATTGCAGTATATGCAGGCACATCTTTTTTAGAACCCTGAATTTTAAATCGTTCAACGGAAAGTAAATTATTATTATCCATAAAATTATAATATTCGCCTTTAACAGGGGCCACCGGGCGTAGCGGGTACACCTGGGACACCAGGACCGAAGGGCGAAAAGGGAGACTCAGGAATTTCACCAGCGGACCTTGAAAAGGTAACCAAGATAATATATGTTACTGAAAAAAGAGAGGCACGACATAATGTTGCCTGTAGGGTAGGACTTTGTCTCGTTAAAGCTGATTCGGTATTTAAACTAACCTAACTGAACCCATACCCCCTAGCCCCTAGTATGGATTTAACATAACACCTGTCATACACCTAACAGGTTAGTCCTGTACCATATTAGACTGCACCATCTTATCTACTACGAGGGCTAACTTGTAGTGGCAATAAAAATATTATTACAGAAACATAATATTTTGTCGTGAAGTAGCCGCTACGTCTGTTCAAGCCTTTTTTCCAAAATCAAATAAAAATACCTTCACACATTGAATGGAAAATTACGTTGATCATTAATTTTGCTGAAGGTAAAAGGTGAGAAAGGCGATCGAGGGTACGACGGGACACCGGGTCCACCGGGGAAGGACGGTCCCCAAGGACCGCCGGGTCCGGCCGGCCCCCCCTCCTCTAGTACGCAGTACGTACCTGTCCCGGGTCCACCAGGGCCCCCGGGACCACCAGGACCCCCCGCATCTGCTAACGAAGTTACTAGCGACACATTGACAGATAGCCCTGGGATTAATCGAGATGAACCTGGCACGGGTGGGTATTTAAATTCTAATGATTTCTTATTCTATCGTAATAGAATGGACATACTTGTATTTTTTTATAGTTGATCTACCAATGAATTTTATAGAATTTTGAAACACATGGGTGTTCCCGAGACGCGTAATGGTTTAATAGATAAGTTAGTTATTGTTTCCCTTTCGTAACTGTTTTCCATTCTAACAGGCAAACCTCGGGATCCGCTACAAATCCTAAGAAACTTGAATAACTTAATGCAGTACAGGCAAGAACAATTTGGTGAGTAAAAACAAACTTATACCAGACTGCAACCTTCTTCACTTTGTTAGTTTAATAACTTTGAACAGAGTAATTACCATAATTTATTTAGTTTCGTAATAGTTAAACAAATTAGTTCAGCAAACTCTTAGGAAAGCTTGCGTATATTAAATTATGGCGTTTTAACTGCAAGTTTACAACCTGATTAATTAAAATCCTCTTATTTAGAAGAACCTTTGTAGGTCTTGTTAATTTTAAGTTTATATTTTTTTAATAAAACATAAAAATTAATCAAGATTCAACGTCCGTATCAGCTCTTGTGAGTTAGTTAATTAATATGTAAAGGTAATTAAAAAAAAGCACCGAAGTTATTGTTAAACTTACTAAAAAGTGATAATAATATCACTAGTATCAAAATAGAATTTTAAGGTATTTATAAATAATTAGGTTTGAGTGTTTTCTTTAACGTAATTTGAATGAGGTTTGCTTCTGAAGTCTATTACTCGTATTATGGACACCTTAATAGTTGATTGAGACCTGTCTGATATTTTTTTTTTTTTTTGTTTGAGTTCGCATGCTACATATTATGGGTTTAAAATCAAAGAACCTTTATAAATCTAAGAATCCTTAATTTAGGAAACTTTTTTATGAAACAGTTTTGCGAGATCCACAAGATTCGATCAATGAGAACGTTGAATTCGACGATGAAGAAGATGGGAGAACTTTAGTCGGAACGGTTTTGTTCAAATCAACAGAATCATTAGCACGGGTAAGCTGAAAGCTTTATCTATCACTAAGTAAAGTCTATACCTAAATTCTGTAGATCTCAGTCTACAAGATTTATAAAGTAGAAAAAAATCTATATATCTAATAAAAATAATTCAATTATCAAAACATACAATGATTTAATTTTGTGTGAAGCTACTTTTTTATATATACTATACAGCGAGCAAATGAGCAGGCGACTCACCTGGTGTTTAATGTGATTAGCGCCGACCATGAAAATTTGCATCACCAGAAGAACTGCCAATGCGTAGCCGGCTTTTAAGACATAAGAGGATAGCTAGTGTGTTTATAACCTTAATGTATGTTTATCTTGAACAATAAATTTAAAAAAAAAAAGCGCCTTTTGAAGAGCCCCATATTATAATCATGAGGGAACACAGAGGATGGAAGGTGGTTCCATAATTTACAGGAACTTGTAAATCAACTTGGAATCATTTGGAATGGTAACTTTCATTTGAAAAAGTGAATCGAACTAATGCAGCACCACATAATAGGCATCGCGTATTTGACTAGGTTTACATTAGGGTGTTCCTGAAGCGATGACATACTCCCGCCTCAAAAGTCACAACTTTAAAATATTTTTGTTTTCGTCTAGCTTGGAACAAACAGCCCGCGTGGGACATTAGCATACGTCATCCAGGAGCAAGCTCTGTTAGTTAGAGTCAACTTGGGCTGGCAGTATGTTTCGGTAAGTAATATACACGCACATGGAAATATATTTGACGACCTCGGTGGCGCAGTGTGTAGCGCTGTTGCCTTAACGTGCGGAGGTCCTGGGTTCGATCCCCGGCAGGGTCAATTTAGGAATTTATAATTTCTGAATTTTCCCTGGTCTGGCCTGGTGGGAGGCTTCGGCCGCGGCTAGTTACCACCCTACCGGCAAAGACGTGCCGCCAAGCGATTTAGCGTTCCGGTACGATGCCGTGTAGAAACCGAAGGGGTGTGGGTTTAATATAACTGCCATGCCCCTAACAGGTTAGCCCGCTACCATCTTAGACTGCATCATCACTTACCATCAGGTGAGATCGCAGTCAAGGGCTAGCTTGTAGTGGATAAAAAAAAAATATACTTAAGATTAGTTCTAGGCCTATTATCATTACAAGTGACTTTCCTGTCTTTCTGGCTTCCATCCAGTGGTAATTTCAAACAATCCAGCTTTCCATAATCACTTTATGAGGGTTTTATAACCTGTGTGCAAAGTTTCAGTTTTCTAGGTCAAAGGGTTGAGCCTATAGGCTTTGGGCTTGGCATTGATAGGTCAGTCAATATTTGATCCAGGATTTTTTTTTTGTGAGAAAATTATGTCGTGAACGTGAGGTGACGTGTTAGGATATGACTTCATAGTTTTGACTCGTCGTTTAATATTCATATTTATCAAAGCATGGTCGAAGTCATGGACCGCTGCAGAGTGTTCTAAGGAACAAGCATTTCAATATTCAAAGCAAACTCACGGCACTTGCACTTAGCACCACTCAGACCCTAATACGCCACCCTATTCACCCCTCAGTTAATAGCTAAAAAATTTTTAAATATATTTTGTTACAGAAAACTAAATATACTACAAGTTTTTAGTGTTAGACATAGATTATCATATGCCTATCCTAAAACTACATTAATACATAATTTCCACTATTCTGTCTGAGTCTATATGTTGCGCTCATGAGTGTATATTTCAATATTTAAGTAATATCCTCAGCGAAAGCTACACAGCGGTTTTAATATGTAATTAATACGCAGTTGTGGCCGGATAATTGGAATACCGGTTCATAATAGCGCCAGCAGTACATTAAATAGGTACTACGGCGAAAACAATTTGATTTTCATAATTAAACCTTCGTTTGCTTTGTCATATTTTTTCCTGCAAGGTGTTTTCTTTATTACACGGCTTTCAACAGAAAATTCATCTGGGGGATCCGAGGTTGTGAAAAGAAAATCTTAAATTTAAAATTCCGCTTCCGCCTCCAAGGAAAATGTGATAGCAATGACACGACTTTGGGTTGTCAGGGAAATATATTGCTTATCTCTCCGAGATTTTTCCTTTCACGCTGAGGCATCTTGATATTTTTAAATACACTGATTTTGAAAAGATTATTTTTTAATTCGGTAATGGCAATCATTAGGTATTTTTCCAGGACTCTTTTTAATAAAAAAAATTGGCAGTCATAGGTACTGCCGATAGAAGTGAAGACAAACATTTAAAACTAGCTGATGCCCGCGACTTCGTCCGCGCGTTGTAACTAAGAAATTTTTCCATATTTTCTCACCGTTTAAACCTTCCCTGGACTACGAAAAACATTTCAAAACCAAAATCAGCTAAATCGGCCCAGCCGTTCTCGAGTTTTAGCGAGACAAACGAACATCAATTGATTTTTATATAAATAGAAGATAACAACACAGCACTTAAAATAATTACCTATAAAATACAAACCTTAAAACAAAGGCATTAAAGTTTAATTACGAATGTACTACTTAAGACCTTTTGTCTTAAGAAGAATGGTGTCGCATGACCGACACCGTTCCACATTTTTAGTTTTTACCCCTTGCCAAAAAGTGCTCAACGCGTAAAGAAGTTTTCACTTCAACTAGATGATGCCCGCGACTTCGTCCAGTATAGGCTGTTGTTGACATTGTAGTGCCTAAAGGGATAGACAGTTTAAAATGCGGTTTTTCCTCAAACGGCTGAACAGAGAACGGCTGAATAAGAATCTCCAACCAGTGTTATAATATAATATAATAACTGATTTCATTGATTTAATTAGTTCCACTTGTCTACATAATTATGTAAAAGGCTTTTCCTTTTTACTAGCTTTTCCTAGTTACTGACTGACTGACTGGTCTATCAACGCACAGCTCAAACCACTGGACGAATCGGTCTAAATTGTGACATGCAGCTACTATTATGACGTAAATATCATCTAAGAAAGGATTCTTGAAAGTGGTTTGTAATTTGAGTAGTCCACGCGGACGAAGTCGCGGGCCAAAGTTAGTATAATATAATACAATTGATTCGCTAATTCAAGTATACTTACTGCCGTATCTACCTTAAACTAAAATAGAGTGTGATTTAAATTTTTTATTTACTTATTAGCTATAAATATTTTGGTTTTGACTTCCTAAACAGATGGGCTCATTCCTGAAGATACAAATTGCTGCAGGAGGTGCTGCGACTTTGACAACTTTGCAAACGTCTAGTTTGGTGCACCGTAAAAACTCTCCCGAAAGCAGGCCGGTTGTAAGTACTAGTTTGAGATTATTGCTTAGATCTAGAAAATATACAGTGTTGGATTAAGGGGTTACGTTCAATTTAATTTTGTAGGAGCTATGTGCGTTCAATTCAATTTAATCTGGAATGACTGAGAATCCTTCATAGTTATGTTTGTTCTAAAGGATGTGTGACTTCAGCAAATCCACGCATAGCCAGCGTGGTGAAACTTTATCATTCTGAGACCGATTCTCAGATGTAATGGGCTGGCGATGGGTTTTCTTGATGATACTTTGGCTTTGTTTCTACTTTTGACAGAATTATTCTCCAGTGAGTTTTATTTAAAAAAAAACGGGCAAGTGCGAGTCGGACTCGCACACCGAGGGTTCCGTACAAACCTGTAGGTATATAAGTAAAAGTTATGGTATTTTTATTGCTAAATAAAATCCATAACTTTATAATTTTATTACAGTGCTTCACACACGAGGAAAGTTTCTAAACTTACTTAGAAGCTTACCATGCGTTCCTGAGAAGACGGTTCTTGACAGACAGACGGACGGACAACAGAGTGCTATAAGGGTAGGGTAGGCTATGAACCCTAAAAATGCCCTTAATGTGTTTTTAAATTTTTTATTTAAAAAATGCAATCCTAACAGCTACGTCTAGTTGCGCTAAACGAGCCCCACACGGGGGATTTGCATGGAATGAGCAGTGTCAACTACGACTGCAACAGGCAGGCAGAAAAGAGTGGTTACAAAGGAACCTTCAGAGCCTTTATCTCTTCGAGGTACGTTGCTTTGACTAACGAACAAAACATTGCGTGTTTTGTTTAATTTTTTAAGTCGCTGTTGTGTTTTTTTTTATCCACTACAAGTTAGCCCTTGACTGTGATCTCATAAGTAAGTAATGCAGTCTAAGATGGTAGCGGGCTAACCTGTTAGGGGCATGGTAGTTACATTAACCCATATCCCTATTCGGTTTCTAAACGGCATCGTACCGGAACGCTAAATCGCTTGGCGGCACGTTTTTACCGGTAGGGTGGTAACAGCTAGCCACTTCCGAAGCCTCCCACCAGGCCAGACCAGGGAAAATTCAGAAATGATACATTCCAAAACTTACCCTGCCGGGGATCGAACCCGGGACCTCCGCACGTTAAGACAACTACGCTACACACTGCGCCACGGAGGTCGTCGCACAACAAAATTTCAGAATCACAACGTTATGAAATTCATTATTCTTTATTTTAAAACGAATTTTATACGCAAAAATCATTTGAATAAATAACACAACTTTTTAAACACCATATTATGGCTTTTTAAATCTTGGATAATTAAAGGCTCTTTATTTTATACTAGCAGATACCCGCGACTTCGTTCGCGTGAAATATTTTTTTTTTAATTCCCACGGTAACTCCCTAATTTTTCGGGCTCATAACACTCACAAATAATGTGGCTCTCTATTGATACCAGAATTTTCAAAATCGGTTCCGTAGATCCAGAGATTACCCCCTGCAACGTCACAAACTTTACCTCTTTATAATATTATAGTATAGACTATTTTATACTTAGGTACTATGCCAAAATTTCGTATTCGTTCACTATTTTGTAGAGTACGAATTTCCCATAAGATGCGCTTAGGTGAAGTCTAAACGCAATGAGCGTAGCTTTTCTCGCTAGTTTTTTCTGTATACCTTGTGCGACTTTGCTTTTATTTAGTTGAACATTTTCCTTTCTTGATTTTGCTACATTTCCATACGGTTTTTGACTCGAGAGGACAAAAATAGAGAGAGAGAGAGAGAGAATAGAGGTATTGCAGGTATTTATGGTGAAGGGCCATTTCCTTTTTGTTGAAACACAACCGCGATATCAGGTACACATTTCATGTCATACAGTTTCCGTTGATATTTTTTTATTGGTCCCAGTATCTATATCTATAATAGTATCTATTGATATTGGACTTACGAATTTATAAATGTGCATTCTATGAAAATATTTTGTGCCACTTTACAGGGTGTAAGGGGAACGATACCAACCGAAAACTTTGTACTACCTAATCAATAACACAAACAACCGAACGACTTAAACAATTGTGGTTTTCTTATCATAGTATCCCCTGCAGTTTAACTGCCTCGTTGGTCTAGTGGTTAGCATGTTCGACTGCGGCCGACGAGGTCTCGGGTTCGAGTCCCGGGTTGGGCTATAACAAGTGTTGGGTTTTTCTGACAAGAAATTCTCAGTCCTACCCCGGAGTTAGGAAGTTGGCGGTGTTGCACCCCCGTGCCTCGGAGAGCACGTTAAGCCGTCGGTCCTAATCTCTCTCCGGTCGTGTCGGATCTTCCGTCCCATCGGGCTATGAGAGTAAAAGAACAGAGAGTGCACCTGTGTATGCGCACACACTTGTGCACTATAATATCTCCCGCGCAGCTCCGCCGTGGTCGAAATTCGATCGGGAGGACATTATCACATGTCTCCGTTTTCGGTAGCAGTTCCTTACTCCCTGTTTTAGATGTTTTTATGTGCCAATGTCGATACATTACTGCTTACTACTATTTACTTCTTCTTTCAGTGCTATCTCCTATCGGAGGTTGGCAACCATTAGGGCTATCTGCACCTTGGACGCAAATCTACATGGAATAGTAATCGGGTACTGTTCCCGTACCATTGGCGTAGTTCTTCTACGGCCACGTGGTCTTTTGCCGGCTATTTTCCCCTGAATTATGAGCTATATAATTCTACTATAACGAACTTTATAATAGCTAGATACCTGCCAAGGTAAGAAAATGTTACACGTCAAGATAATTAACGCTTATCTATTTTTTGAAGGGTGCAAAAAATTGAAAACATCGTGAGCTGGGTGAATCGAGAGATACCAGTGGTGAATATTCGAGGAGACATCCTCTTCAACTCGTGGAATGAAATGTTCGATGGATCGGGAGCTTTATTTGCACACGCTCCCAATATATACAGCTTTAATGGGAAAAATGTCATGACAGACCCCTGGTGGTAAGCATTTTATCTATATACTAGCTGCCCGCGACATAAGTTTTTTTCGTTTCCATGTAAATAATAAAGTAGTTAGTTTATAGGTTTTCCATTTCCGTTCAGTTCCCATGAGAACTACTTTATTTTGCGGAACAAAAAGTTGCCTATGTCAATCTCCAGGTCCTATATATAAACGAGAACTACACCCATGCAGAAAATCACTTTGATTCATTGCTTTGTTACAGCGTGATTGAAGGACAAAGCAACAAACAAACACACCTTCGCACTTATAATATTAGCATAATTATATCTCTTATAGTATTATTTTTAATATCTCAGTATAGTCTAATATAGAAACGAACCTTCGCCTTTAAAATTATTATGTACTGTAATTTTTATTTTTTTTTAATATCCACTGCGATCTCACCTGATGGTAAGTGATCATGCAGTCTAAGATGGTAGCGGGCCAACCTGTTAGGGGCATGGCAGTTATATTAAACCCACACCCCTTTGGTTTCTACACGGCATCGTATCGGAACGCTAAATCGCTTGGCGGCACCTCTTTGCCGGTAGGGTGGTAACTAGCCACGGCCGAAGCCTCCCACCAGGCCAGACCAGGGAAAATTCAGAAATTATAAATTCCTAAATTGACCCTGCCGGGGATCGAACCCGGGACCTCCGCACGTTATTCAACCAAATTTTTCTCATAAGTCATCATTTTTAGTTACCTATCAATTACATTGTCTGTTATTAAACCTGTAACTAACCTACCTCGTTTGAGTAACTTACACCAGTCTTTCTTATTCTTACTTGACAAGGCCCACAAAAGCTGTATGGCATGGCGCTAACCCAAGCGGCGACCCGACAATGGATTTGTTCTGCGACTCCTGGCACAGCGGCAGCCATGAGAAGTTTGGGCTTGCTTCGTCACTGCGCTCCAACAAACTCCTCGATCAGGAAACGTGAGTTTCTCTTATTATATAAAATTTCTTCTTTCATTACAAGCCAGGAAATCCTATGGAGAAACAGGAAGTATCTATAAGGATAAACACGCTGAAGTGGCAGGGGCGGGCCGTCAGTTACAAAGTCAATGACTGTTGGGGCAGATACTATGAACTCTAAAGTATAGACATGACGCACTGGTAATACCAGTGTGGAATGACCCACTGAAGCGATTATGTCGGGAAGCTGGTGTATGAAGAAGGTAAGACGTAATTATTGAAGCAACGCGAATATTTTTATTGGATGTAATCCTATATATCTGTTCATGTTCAAGTTATTAGATATCGAGTAGGTTACAATATTTAAGTTTCGAACTAATACTCCGATAGCCAATTGGAACTGTGCCGGACTCATCTTGGAAATGTACTTCAGCCAAACCAGCGATCAGCCATAACGCTATATTAACTAGAATTATACAGGCTGTTTTGAAAGTGACCAGCGAGTTTAAAAACAAAACAGTCAGAGCGAGTGATTATCTGCTATTTATAGAAAAGCTACATAGATAATATTATATTTACAAAATGCGTTAAAAAAAACTAATTTTAATATCAGTCAAGAAACTTGTTTTTTTTTCTACTAGCTTTTGAGCTAGCGCATTAAAATAAAATAAATTGAATTGAATTGAATTTTGAATTTGGATTCAGACTTGGACTTTAAATTAAGATTTCCTTAGTCGAAAATTGTTTTCGCCTCTTTGTGTGACCTATCTATAGCACTAAGTTTCTATTTATACTTCACTGACCGCCTTTGAAATAACATCCTGTATAGCAGAAAAATATCCATCGACGCTTCTGCGAGTTCTGCGACCCGAAGGTATTTGGGTCATCTGATATATTTTGCTCAGTACATTTTTTTATGAACGAACCAATATTTTATCTCAAAAAATGTGTACTGTTCTTATTTTCTTCACTTTATATGTCTGTGTCAGTGAAATTTATTTAATTTCACAAAGAGATTTTCATTTTCATTTAATGGAATTAAATATTTCGTTTTTGGCAACGAACTGAGTTTCATTCGATATGAAAATTCTTATTATATTATTATATTAAAATTAACTATAAAAATATTTTACCAAACGAATCATCTAATTATATATAAAAGGAAAAGGTGACTGACTGACTGATCTATCAACGCACAGCTCAAACCACTGGACGGATCGGCTGAAATTTGGCATGCAATGGCAATTTTTGACAACCTCCGTGACTCAGTGTGTAGCGCTGTTGCCTTAACGTGCGGAGGTCCTGGATTCGATCCCCGGCAGGGTCAATTTGAGAATTTATAATTTCTGCATTTTCCCTGGTCTGGCCTGGTGGGAGGCTTCGGCCGTGGCTAGTTACCACCCTACCGGCAAAGACGTGCCACCAAGCGATTTAGCGTTCCGGTACGATGCCGTGTAGAAACCGAAGGGGTGTGGGTTTAATATAACTGCCATGCCCCTAACAGGTTAGCCCGCCATCATCTTAGACTGCATCATCACTTACCATCAGGTGAGATCGCAGTTAAGGGCTAGTTTGCAGTGGATAAAAAAAAATGCAGATAGCTATTATGACATAGACATCCGCTAAGAATATTTTTGAAAATTCTACTCCTAAAGAGGTTAAAAAGGGGTTTGAAACTTGTGTAGTCCACGCGGATGAAGACGCGGGCATAAGCTAGTCTAGTTTTTTAAATAATAATGCCAACACATATTTCAACCCATTGGTGCTGAAAATTTGAGATTAATTTAGCCGGATATACAACGACCTTCACCGATCTGTTTACCAGATGAAACCTAATTTTTAACCCACTTCGAAAAAAAGAGGAGGTTCTCAATTCGGCGCGTATTTTTTTAATTTAATAACAGATAAATACGCCTTAAATAGGTTGCTTATAAAAATCCTGACTAGGCTATTTTTATAAGGACGAAATTCTACGAATATTCCTGTCACATAACCATTTAAACTACTTTGATGAATATATCATGAACCCGAAACCAAACGAGTGAGGAAAATACTACTTTTCTCATTAAAATTGCTTCATTATTACACAGGTATCCATGCAGCACGCGACTGATGTTGCTTTGTATTGAAACTACGCCATCGATCACAGTGAGGAGAAAAAAGCGTTCGAAGTAAGTTATCAGCTAAAAATTATTACTATATTAATTGTTTTCATTGTCATCTTTCATATGTCATATTTCATGCAAGGATGTTATCATAATACCATACATTTTATGTTAACTACAGAGGTTTTAGTTTTATAAACCACAGTTCAAATTTATTGTGGAATCAAAAAATATAGTTTATTCGAGTTTCATCCATACTAGCCAAGTCAAGGTAGCTTTCAAAAGAAAATTATACTATTAGCTTTGAGATGGTTAAAACTTTTAGTTATTGGAGTTACGGTTACACTAATGGCAAAAATCATTTTGATGACGTCATTAACGCCGATCCATTCAGTCTTTTTTTAGAAAGTGGCAATACGTGACGCGGTAGCGACGATTTGTCCTGTCGTTTTGTCTGGAAGCCATTTTCTTCCCTAATAGATTTTGTTCTCCTACTTTTATCCGTTATTATTCTGCCAGATGAGAAATCTAAATTACGTATATCATGAATAACGTTCAGGGATGATCGTAAAATATAATTTAATGTATTCTTCTCTGAGTTAAAATCGGAGTCAAACCTGTCGCCCGAAATAAATAAGTAGCACAAAGTCTCCGATTCTCAAAGGAGAATATTCAAATACAGACATTTACATAATACATTCATTCCATAGGAAAGTAACGTTCGTGTTTTCTCCGGCAGATATCGTGTATCCGACAAAATACATTTCCTGAAAGACATCGAAGAGCGAAATGAAACTAGACATCGTTTATAGATATTGAATTCGTATTTTATTAACCTTTAAGTGCTTACATGGGCAATTGGTATAAAATATGTTGCGATGATGTCTGTTTAGGCCTAATAGGTACCTACTACAATGATTAATTTATTTATATTATTTTTAGGTATAAAAATTACAATATATATTTTAAATTTTGTTAATATTTTAAATATTGTAATACCAGTGATTTATATAATACATACGAGTATTTGTTTGTTGTCTTTAGATACCATTTTTGTAAACCAGTGTTTAGGAAATTAGGTTGCGATAAACTTTTATTTATGAATATTTAAATATAATATAAACTATATATAAGCGATGTGTTCTGTTAAGCTAATAAGTTTCTAATGCTAATGATTCACTTTTTTATAAAATTGTCACCTCGACGCAAGTTAATTACAACATATTAAATGAGTATATTTCTTAATTAAATCAGAATGTCACAAAATACAGTCCTGTTTCATTATAAAGCATTGTCAGTGGTAATTACTTCAGTATCAATGCATATCGAAATGAAATACAATTTCATACTTTGAGGTTTTTGCCGGTAGCGCAAGTGGCTTAACGTCAAAAATGATTACAGAAAAACGGACGTGGTAATCTCCAAAAAGGGTCATTATAATTTCAATTTTTTATTGAATTAGTAATTAGTCTTTAATTTTTATTAAGTGTTTTACGTACATATCGAGGAATTATCAAACTTTTTATTCGTATAAAAAATTGCGAAACCGAGCCTTTGCCCACTAAGCCACACTCACAGTTCACTTTATCCTCAGTGCCGAAACTTCTGCGGAGATATAATTTCAGTCAGAATGTCAGACTGTCATCTAGATAGCGAGAAGCATTTAAAGGCTCATATTGCGATTAAGCATTCGAATTCATTGATATTTTGAATTTGATTTATTAGTCTGAGTTAAAAATCTTAATCAACTCAAAAAAATATTTTTTGAAAAAATAACGTTCCAATACCCATGATAGTACTTAAAGATTAAACATAAGCAAATATTGAAGACTGTAAATAATTTATATATAGGTAATACAGTTTCTAAAACGAATCCTGGAGGAGCATAACGACAATATTAAAAAAAAACCTACGTTTTGTGAGAACGGTTTCCAACCACTTTCGGTTGATACCATCTTTCGAAATATATAATCATAATACTAATACCACAAAAGAAACAATTGGATAAGATGTTCAGAAATGTTAACTGAAATTAACTAAATATTATTGTGACATGGAAGTTTCAACTATTTACAATCCTACTATTTTCTTACTTGTTTTTAGGGTTCCGTACAGGAAAAAAGGAACCCTTATAGGATCACTTTGTTGTCCGTCTGTCTGTTTGTTTGCTGTTTGTCTTTCAACCACTTTTGTATCAGAAACGCGTGCATGTATCCAGTTTAAATTAATATCACATACTTAGGTGTACGGTCCCTTGGAGCTGTAAAAAAATCAAGCTTCTAATTCAACGCAATCAAAAAAACTTCCCGTTGACCTAGAATTATGAAAATTTGTAAAAAGCAATGTCAAAAGAATCCGAAATCATTAATTAGGATTCCGTACTCACAGTTTAGTGCCATAAGTTATTTCACAGCGGATAATGTGTTGTTGGGATACCTTCCTTTTCATTTACTAAAATAATTTATATTGTGTGGTAACACGGAACCCTCTGTGCGCGAGTTTGACTCACACTAGACCGGTTTTTTAAATAGGCATAACATTTTATCTATTCTTGCTAATAATATCGCAAAGGTTTCTACTTATACCGTAAACCAGAATAATAATTTATTAGAAGTGGTTTAATTCCAAATAGCCCGCATTAACTTAAACCCTAAAACTTAGTTTAAACTTACGGCTTAGAGCAGGAGATAGTCCTCTCGTAACTCGTAAATTTTATCTCCAAGGAGTCCTGGGAAGCGAAGTTATGCAAATTACACTTACGCAGAATAAATTTACACTTTTTATGTACTTCAATTTTTTTATAAGCTTTGTAATAACACAATTTTTAAACATGGAACAGATAACCTACTCTAAAACGATCTGAAAAATATATCAGAGTAACAATTAGTATGACTTTTGACTCCAAAAGTACTTGTTCACAGCACACAGGTTAGCTAAAAATAAACTAATTTCCAATAAACTATATTTCTAACCATAGTATGCTGTTCTGGTTTGACCATTGACCAAAGCCCATTCATTATAATTCCGAGCTATTTTATGGGCTTCGGCCATTGTAACTGCCAAAATACATTTCCCGTGTATCGGTGGTTGGAAACCGTGTATTATTAATCGTGTCAGCCATTTTCAAATTTAATAGTCGATTTGTAAATAGTTGGCTTTAAAAACTTTTTCTAAAGTATTATATTTAAAAAAACAAACTTGTATTATAGATAGTGAAATGTAACTTGTATGCGGATGTAAATATTATTCCTGTTAAATAAAACTAGTATAAAAAAACTACTGCCATTTTCAGTAGTTGTTTATTTGTGTATTTTGTGTTACTTGTATCAATATTCATAATATTAAGTCCGGCTATACCTACGTTTTGTGTATTTAAGTTCGGCTCGAATAGTTACGGACTACGTTTGTTTTTTTTCCAAATATTATGCTTGTTAATATGTTATAACATTATTTTCAGTTGAGGTTTTTATTTATTTTTGATCTTCGTTGAATGTTTGCGTTCAGAAATAAGTTGACTTAGTTTTTATGTAAGCTATTTATTGTCTCCGTATAAAATTATTTTGTAGAATAATAATAATAATAATGTGTATTTTCATTTTTAATAACAAATTAAAAAATTACGCGTATTTTTCAAGGAGATAAAGGTCCGCATACATTGTAACAGTATACCTATCGCTCGTAAATCCATCTGCTAGAAAACTGCTAAAAATGTTATTAAGAAACAACAAAAAAGGCAAAATTTTAAAAGTACGCAATGCTACAGCAAAAGTTGGAAAGTTTTTAAAAATCATAACATTTTCGTTCTATGGAAATACTCTACCGACTGGATAAGATAAAACGAGGACCGTCTGCTACGAAAGGAAATGACGGTTTTTCCTGACACCAAGTGTGCGCGCCATCTCTTTATTTAATTTATAAAATTATAATTCTTTTGTCTAACTCAAAAATATTATTAAACTACTTTATGTATTAGAAAATAGAAATATCTTTTTTGTGGCAAAAACACTATTTGTACAAGACTTAAAAATGTAGACACAAGTCAACTGGCAGAATACTGAACCCTTGGACACTAATTAAAAAAGAAATTCATTCAGCTTGATTCAGCTTTTATCCATACAAAACTGACGTTTTCTATTCTTACGCATCCATTAGATTTATGCAGCGGAACGGAGGCGGAGGCGTATGCGTTTAAATAACAGTAATATTGAATCAAGCTGAATGAGTCTTACTGAACCTATTTAAAGGTGATGTAATCAGTAATATGAATAACAATTTTAATATCAAAAACCGTTATTAGCGTATCGACCGCGTACATTATTGTTTCAGTAAGTTTTCGGCCGAAAGACTCAGCGACTCTAACATAAAATGGAGCGCCCCTAACACTGATTTTTTCAGTATGTATAAAATGTTTTATAAATATTAATTACTGTGATAAGGTTGAAAGCTTACAAAATAAGATGATTGATTGAATGTTATTAAGAGATTTAACTGTTCAATTACACTATAATATTATGAATGTATTGTGAATACGAAACATGTTCATTGAGTTCTTTGTGCTAGAAGAGACATTGTGAAAGTACCCTTGTTTTCATGGACACTTAGTACGATTTGCGGTATTAGTGATATTGCTCACCATGTGACACAATAAGAAGTATCTTTAATCATGAAGTCATCATAGAAAACAACCAAAAAATATGACGATATCTTAGCGTCAAAGGAAGTTGAAGTCATACGTTGCTTGTCATAATAAAAATATTTAATGCAATTTTTTCCCTACAGTTGTGGTGATAACACGTTTACAAAGTCCCTTCTAGTACGTTATTGATACTAGTATATTTCAATGATTTTATATCAGATTTCATGTATGGCTAATGTTCCATCATTGTGTTATTTTCAATCGAATAAATTAGGAAATTTTATTGTATTAAATACGTTTGTTTTTTTAAAATAAAATGGATTTCTAATGTGTTGTATTTTTATTTCCTTTTTATACCTTCGTATTCCTGTGCTGTGATAATAAGATATGATAAACAAAAGGTTGCATTTCTAGCAAGCGTCAACCGTTCTCTACAGGTGATGAAATAGAATGTGAGGACTCGATTCCCAGTTATATCCTTCAACAAGCTTTCTATCTATATTTTTTATTATATAGATAGAAAGCTTGTTGAAGGATATAACAAACATAGACATTTGATTTCAACGAAGCTTAGAACAAAGCTTAATCAGAATGATACTCTTATTCCAGGAAAATAAAGAGTTGTTACACAATCGCAGGAATCATCTAGATCCTACAGGAAGTGGACGACGAAGATCGTCAAAAAGCCGGATGGTGGGTATTTTTCTGTAAGAAAACTTTTGCGCACATTAACCCTGTAGGTATTATAAAGCAGAGCAATGAAGGAACTTAAAGTTTACTTCGCTATAATCCGCGACAATAGGTAAATCAATGTGGTACAGTGTGTATACCGTACTTACCACGACAGCCTATTAGCGTCCCACTGCTGGGCACAGGCCTTCACTCTCACAGAAGAGAGGGAATTAGAGCTTGGACCTACCACGCTGCTCCAATGCGGGTTGGCAGGCTTTAACGACTATTATCATGTCAGTGATAATAACCTGGACCGACGGCTTAACATGCTCTTTGAGGCACGGGGGTGAAACACCGCCAACTTCCAACTCCGGTCTGGCACTGAGAATTTCTTAATTGAAAAATCCAATACCTAACAATTTTTATGCCCGACCGGGAATCGAACCCAGGACCTCGTGATCCACAGTCTACTATGCTAAGCGCTAGACCAACGAGGCAGTCACAACCGCACTTACCTACAGCCCGCGATATTCACCACACCACAGAAATGTTCCAAACTACTTTCAACGTACGTTTCACTCCGATACCGGAGCATGTAGCGATGTTGCCTTAACGTGCGGAGGTCCCGGGTTCGATCCCCGGCCGGGTCAATTTGGGAATTTATAATTTCTGCATTTTCCTTGGTCTGGCCTGGTGGGAGGCTTCGGCCGTGGCTAGTTACCACCCTACCGGCAAAGACGTACCGCTAAGCGATTTAGCGTTCCGGTACGATGCCGTGTAGAAACCGAAGGGGTATGGGTTTAATATCACTGCCATGCCCCTAACAGATTAGCCCGCTACCATCTTAGACTGCATCATCACTTACCATCAGGTGAGATCGCAGTCAAGGGCTAGCTTGTAGTGGATAAAAAAAAAGATGTTGGCTCGACAATGCACGATTGTTAACAATAGCGGGCTATAAGTGCGGGATACATACTGTTATACATATATTTACCTATTTTCCTTAATTATGATGGACTTTCGCTAAGTAACGCTTGCTTCTATCAAATATAAAGTACAGCCTTTTTATTTTCACCTTGTCAGAGTTTTGATTGAACTTATGCATTATTTATTTTTTGTTCGAAATAAATATTAACACAGTCCAGTTAAAAGATAGCCAGCGAACTGTAATTTCTCAACGTCAAGCGTAGTATAATATTTATTGTACGCTAACAACCCGTCAACCCACAGTCAACAAATCATAAATTATTATAATTTATTTATTCAGTGTAAGGGTTTCTATCAATATCTCGTTATACATGTTCGGTTTAGGGCAAAACGTGTTTTTTTTCTTACGGCTGAAAACAAAGGCGTTGTTTTCAGAGAAAAAATACCCCTACATACTCTAGGCAAAAAATTGACTGACGGGCAAAAAGACGTGTATCTCGCTTTTATAAGGATCGGCACATACTAGCACGACATGATAAAACATCGTTTCCCGCCAAAGCGGACGATTTGCACACGTCTTCAAAAGCTGGACCCTAGTGTCTTTTTGCTCATAAGTGTGTGAAAAATTTTGATTTTGTAAATAAAAATGTACATTTCACCGATGCATGCCATCGTAAATGTATCGATACGTATCGATTAGAATTGCTTGCAACATTTGCAATTTCAAATATTCAGTCTTAATAGCCCAAGATCGAACTTGATTGCGAACCGACTTAACACTAAGTTTACGCTTATTTAATTTAATTAAGTAATGTAAGTACATTATAGTACTTAACTAATGGCTAAGCTAGATGCTAAGAGTTGGCTATTATGATCGATAATTCAATTAAATTACAATAAAATATGGTGTAATGACTTGAATATGCCCTAGGGCCTAGCGAGTATCCATCCATACTAATATTATAAATGTGAAAGTGAGTCTGTCTGTCTGTCTGCTACCCTTTCACGGTCTGTTCAATCGATTTTGATGAAATTCGGTACAGGGATAGTTTGTATCGCGGGGTAGAACATAGGCTACTTTTTATCCTGAAAAATTCACGAGTTTCCGCGGGAATCCAAAAAAATATCTGTTCAACCGACTTTGATGAAATTTGGTACAAGGTTATAGGCCTCTTTTTATCCCGAAATATTCAAGAGTTCCCGCGGGAATCAAAAACCTTAAACCATGCGGGCGAAGTCGCGGGCATCGTCTAGTTCTAATAAGTAACACTATAAGTTCCAGAGAGCAATTTGGAAACCCTACATCAAAATAGAAATTCTCGAACTAAACTGTTTGACGGCGTCCATAATAAAACCCAGGCGAAATTTCATAGAACTTACACAGTATCGGGGTCAAGACTCATGAATTATTAAAACATTAGTTAGTTCGCTTTGTTTTGTACTCTTCAGACATTATAGCAACATTTCAAGTTGTCTTATGTATTTTTAGGGTGGAAAAAAAGCTTCTTTTACCTCACGTTTGTTATTATTATGTGATCCTGGTATTTTAAAAGAAATAACTGGTCAGGTGCGTGTCAGAACAAGCAGGTTTCCGTAGTCACGCGAGAAATTATTGCTATAATCTTTTACGATCAGAATTTCGGAAACTGTTTACTTTACTAAAAACCTTTTTCTATTCAATTTCTATTCAACGATGTATCACATACATTGGTAAACTTATCTTTTTTTCGCTTTTGCTTTTTGCTTTTTCACGTACAATCAAGTTTTTTTTTTCAAAATTTAAATAATATATCTCTGTACAGAGTAGGTAAACCTTTTTCATTCTGACTTCTCTTATCTGTCTTTCTTCTCAGCAAAAGCACAGTAAACAGACGCAACCAGTATGGAAACTACCTAGAAACGTTCGAAACAGGCTCACTCACACAAACGTGCGCATCGACGAGACCCCAAGCGCTCGTCGCAGTGCTGCCAGTAGTGAGTGGCGCGTCATTTCATGTTTGATGCGCACATTTGTGTGAGTGAGCTATTTCGAAGGTTTCTAGGTAGTTTCCATACTGGTTGTATCTGTTTACTGTGGCAAAAGGCCAGTGATTATTGTAACTTACTGATAATTGTAATGACGATGATGGTGATGAAAATAATAGCGATGATGAATGTCTTAGCGGGTTCTTAGGCGTCAAACATGAAACTAGCGACGGCCGAGCGACGGCGACAGCGAGGCGATGTGCTACGAGAATTAGCGGCGAATTTCCTGAAGGCCCTTTAGGCAAACTGAAATTGTGAAAAAATATAATTTCTTCAACTTGCGAATCCAGTCATGCCAGTCTGGCAGAGCGTTTGCGGTTATTTCTCTTCAAAAATATTTTATTAAAATCCCCAAAAAATATACTTTTGGCAATCGGAAATTTTAATCACGTATTTATTGAGTAATTTCAATAACACCTGCATATCGCCAGACAAATTTTGCGGTTTGAAACGTGGATAAAGTTTTCAAATGAGTATGACGAAAATTGCGGCGAAATTCGTCGCCAGCTCTCCGACTAATCGCATCGCCCCGCTGCCGCCGTCGCCGCGCCCCCCTCTCATTTCGTGCCCTAGAGTACCAAATATATATATATATGTATTTTAAAAGTTATATGTATATATTTTACTGTGAGTTGTGACACACAGATATTTTATGCAGTGTATAAATTCCTTTTTAATAAAATACAAACTTATGATATATACCTTATAACAGCGTAGATTTTGATTAGCGGACGCAATAACAACCCTCGAAGCTGACGTGAAAATCCCTCAGTAGAAAATGTCAATAATATACTTAAGTAATTTTTATCATCTCAATATTTTGAGCAGCAAATTCAATTTCCAGAGAGAAAAATACAGGAATCCGAAATTGAAATGTGAAATGAATATTTGAAATAGGTTGTTTTAGGAATCATGCAATCCGATCAGAGTAAACGTTCAGTACGTTACGTAATGATGTAATAATGTTCTGCCGACCGAATTTCGGCTACGGCGGCTAATCTCCATAGAGATTAGTCACATGCGCGGGAGATATAGTGCACAAGTGTGTGCGCAAACACAGGTGCAGTCGCTTTTCCTTTACTCTCATAGCCCGATGGGATGGAAAATAAGACACGACAGGAGAGAGATCAGGCGCCGGACTGACAGCTTTACGTTCACTCCGAGGCACCGAGGAATTATGGCCCGACCCGGGACTCGCACACGGGACCTTGACGGCTGTAGTCGGAAATGGTGTAATGTCAATATGACCTAGCAATTATAGTAATTTTTTTTTAATTTAATAAGTTTCTGGTTGGAGCTTTATCCGTGTGATTTTTTTCTTTTAACCGAATTCCAAAAAGTAGAAAATTCTCAATTTGATGCAATTTTTTTATATTATGTATACCGATTTCTCCAAGATATAATATCTGAACCGATTTTGATTTTTAAAACATAATATTTTTTTTTTAATTTGTAACTATATATTAATTAATATAGAATAAGTCATACTAACATATTATATTGTTTATTATTTATTTAATTAGGTATAATCCACTTCACAATTTCACCTTACTCACTTTCAAGGAAGGCTGGAAGAGATTTCTTTTTAGAGATAAGCTTTACCTTTGTCCACTTTTTTCTATTAGTTTTTAAGACGATATTTTGTACAAAAATAATAAATAAATAAATAAATAAATATAATACTAACATAGGATAAGTCTGGTACTAAAACTTAAGAACCTTTGTAGTATAAGAAATAAAAAATTAATTATTTCATTCATTCAATACCCCAAAGCCTAACATGGACCCTTCTAGCGAAGTCATACCGTCTATCAATAAAAATCTGCTTACTAGTTCGATTTTAAAAATAATATTCTAGAACAGCCTCCAGACAACACCCACGTTCGTACATTCTCATATAATAATCGGTACAAGGAGTCCTTAAAACTAACCGATTTGAAAAAAAAACATAAGTAGGCTGCGGACCAATAACGCGTTTGCTACTATAACCAACATTCCTACCATTTCATTACCATTACCATGATATGTTAGTGAAGCGAAAATCAGTTATTAAAAGAAATATTTTTACACATTACCATAAATACAGGGTGTTGTTGACCATAAAATTTGATGGTTCGGTTTGTTACTCTTTTATGCGCGGGTCAGTTCAGGTGTGCCCTACGCCGCGTGGTCCACACTCACGTACCCTAACATAGTTATAACCCGGGGTCGAACCAATAACATAACGTAATGAGGGTCAAACTGTACAAGTTATTGCGTCACTGAGTTTATTTTCCTCATGCCTACTTACATACTACTTCTAATGTTGAAGATTTTGGAAAGGCTTCTTACTTTAGTACCTAAGAAGCCTGTAATGTTTATCGATATTGTACACAAAATGTAAGTCTGAAAGAAAATATTATTAATTTAGTAAAGTTCATGATACAATAGTACATTATGGTACAATTGTGTAATGTTGGTGATTACCGCTGAGGCGCAATTGAGACCCGAGCCGTAAGGTGAGGGTTTTAAGATAGCCGAGGACGGTAATCATCAATACACACGTGTATCATACGACGGTTTTCAACACACTTGTAAATAAGAATAATACTAAAAAATAATTTTATTTAGTAGATAAAATAAAATAAAATCTCTATAACTCACTTGTGAATAATAGTAATTAAAAAGTCACAGTTTGATTATAGGTGCATTATGTGCCTAACTGCGGTGAAATTAGAGCCACTTTATGAGCAAGTGTGTTGAAAAGCATATTGCGCATCAGAGGCTCAATTGTGTAAGTAAATTGTAATCATTTGATAGCAACGTATTACTCGAACTATTTACGAAGTTCATACATGCTTTTTGACGTGCAGGCATCTATAAACTCCTTAAACAGGTCGAATAATATTCGTTTGACAAACGATTACGATTACGATTATCCATAAATTATTATCAAATAAACTCAAACCCCTAATAGCAATAATTTCTAAACACAGGATGCTGTATCACCGATTTGATTGTTGACCAGAACTAATGATTTATCATTCGTACTATTATTATGCTCGAAACATCATTAACAAGCAAAATACATTTGCAAATCGAATGGACATCGAATTGTTTCGATTGTTATGTGTTTAGCTGTTATACAAATTATGTACATTTAATTATACACCAAATAAATCAGCATACTATTGCAGTTTAAATACAAATATTTTAGTTTTAACATTAGTTGTACCTAATGATATTGTTTTAATTCTGGCAAAAATTGTAAAAGAAAATTTAAGTAATAATTTTAAAGGCTTATCTAAAAACAGTGCGATGGCACTTACGCACAACGGGAACCAATGGAAGGCCGTTACACTGGATACGTGTGTGTATGATTTTAAATACAAGGAAAAGCACGTCATATTGCATAGCGCGACTACTACCTGGAAACTAGCGCAGACAGTAAGGCAGATGACATGAAAATAATATTATGTTCTGGATTTTCGTGCATCCTACTCGAGAGTAAGACGTTAGATTAGCAAGATGACGCGCCTGCTCCCCCTGCATCTGCCCTCAGTGATGTTGCAGCCTTTAGAGCCTCGTACCTTTTCCCAAAGCACTCAATCAACTTGAACGTGACCACTTGGTCTTACCAATTGTGGGTTGTTATATTATAACGAAAGGAGGTCGGATTTGCAAGCAGCATTACAAACTTCCTGGCCCTTGTCGAATGGCGTAGGCGGTTAAAATCAACCCTTATTTAGATTAGAATTTGGTTTTTAAACAAAAAACTCACCTCGAGTTATTGAAAACCTTTTTTTTGTAGTCTGTTAAAAACATACCCAGAAATAAATACTGGCACATATGAAGCCGATGTGTGTTCTAGCGAGTGACACGTAGCTTTTCAAAACTATTCCGTCCGCTACCCCGAACACTGAAATGAAATCAAATAGCCCGTTCAACCGACGCAGTGTAAATCGCAAACAGACTCCCTGTATGTACTAGCCAGTGAGTTATATACCATAGAGTTGCAGACGTAGGTACCAACAAATGGCATCAAAAAGCGAAAAGACTAATTATGTACCCCAAGTGGCCTTCCAAATACCACCGCATCCGACTTACCTTTTAGTTTAATAATTAGTATCAAAGATTATAATGGAAACGTGATTTCTGTCAATTATTTAGTAATATATCATATTATTTAGTGCAATAATAATTTAATTTCATGATGTAATTTAATATAAATAAAAATCTTACATACACCATTTTAATAGATATTAATGTAAGGGAAATGAGTACCAGAGCTATAGCTGCGTATCGATGTTCCTGCAAATTAAATATTTTATTTTATTTTATTTATTTCTGACACACTTAGAAAAGATTTTGCTTGTAGACGTTTTTATCGCTATGATGACGGTGCTGCAAGTGTAAGTGACTTGCTGTCAGGCATTAAACGGTGCAAAAGGCTGACTTAGCTACCAAAAACTGGAAAAGTTATTTGCCAGTGGACACCGATCTGAGGAATAGCAATTTTTATTTGATCGAGTTTAAATCAAGTACCAAATTTGTGAATAACTAAGAGCACAATTGGTTTTTACACCATTCAGATTAAACCAGCTTCTTTAGATTTCAGTATATGGCACCTCTCAGGCTGTGTACGTACCTACTATTCAATATAACAGAATGTACCCACCGCGGTACTCGCGCGTCCAGGCCAAGCGAAAATTGGATTACGCCATACTGAAAAGAGTAAAACTTTCCTGTCAGGAAAATTGCTTGTGTCATATTTATTTTATTTATTTATATTTCCCTTTCATGTACACACAATATACAACACTTTTACAACAGTATTTGTAACAATATTAAAGAATAAAAATGTATCTATGATATGTGACAGTAATTAAAAATTTTAAAACCCAGTCTGCAGGCCCATTTTCGGGAGGTCAAGCTTGCTATTTTACTATATAGTATAGAATTGTATAGATATCATTTTAGTGAATAATTATCTCACAAAATTTATTAAATTCTGTCATAGATCAACGTTACCAAATAACACTAAATATTTCAGAAAAATGAGTTTCTTGTCGGCTCTTCTCAGTAGAATTTGTTGTCCGAACCGTTGGTAGAGTCAAAACATGACGTAATATAAGCAACGACCTCAATTTACATAGACGGGCCCTGTCAAACAAAGAATGTGGGCGTATTTTTAGCAACGCCATCAACGCCATCTAGTCTGAAAAGCGGGAACTTGCTTGCAACATCTTGAATAAAAACTTGAAAACGTATGACTCGGTCATAGATAATATAGGTCATAGCCGTAAGGCCAATTAGTAAAAAAAAAAATTATACAGTTTGCCGCGGAAATTAAATGATTGCGTAATGGATAAAAATATTAAATAGGAAGATTAAGGTGCATGACAAGGGTCTGCCCGCGAAATTCAAATTTAATTTGGTTTTTCACAATTTGTAAACTAATACGACAAAGTAGGCTTATGGCATTCAAATTGCGAGCCTAGGAATATAATCTTCACAGGTTTATATAAAAATCTTTACTTGAAAGTGTCCAGTTTAAGAAATTAGTCAAAATAATGAGTTTGACGTGAGTTACTCACAACTTAAATTTGAATTTCGCGGGCAGACCCTTGTCATCCACCTTAAATAACGTTTTTTTGGAAATGTATAATTGTGAATTGAAACACTTACCTTAAAATTAAAATTATACAGTGCCAAACTAATTAAACTTTAGATGTTCACTTAATAATAACAAATGATCCGTACGACGAGCGATCGTGACGGCGCTACGACGGGAACAAAGACAGATGCGGAACGTGTTCCGCAACTCGGACGCCCGGCGTTTTTCTATGAAAGGGCCCATCTAGTGCCTACATATATATCGATGAATATAAGAGGCACCTGTATTCCCTTCATGTAATAAAAAAATCTCTATCTAAGAGTCAAATGCGCATCCCGCATCGTATCATTCCTATCAAGAGTATTCAACTGATATATTTTTATTACACTCACTTATAAAATTGAGAGTAGGTAAACATTAAACCCCAAAAGCATAAAATGCATTATGTAACATAAAGGTTGGACAAGGGTAGGGTTAAACCCTCCCTAAGCAGTACAAATCTCTGTTTAATTTTTGAGGCTCTAATTGTAATAACTTTTTTTCTTACTCTGACATGGGTTTTCTGTGACAATTTTCAGCAGCAGGCTTTAAGCTGTGTCAAGAATAGCAGGTTAGATTTCCAGATGTAATAAATGTTATCTTACTAATACAAATATTATAAATGTGAAAGTTTGGATGGATGTATGGATGTATGGATGGATGTATGGATGTTTGTTACTCAATCACGCGCCAAAGGCTGAACGGATCTGGCTGATTTTTGGCACAGAGATAAACTATAGTCTGGAATAGCACATAGGCTACTTATGCATACTTTTTATCCCGGAAAATTAACGAGTTCCCGCGGGAACCTAAAAACCTCAAACCACGCAGACGAAGTCGCGGGCATTCGCTAGTTTGCAATATTTATAACATACAACACATTCTAATTTTGTGCTAAAGCATTCTTAACTTTGGGTAGGAACCTTAGAATTTCGCTTTATAAGAAATAACACATTTTCGGATTCTTAATATGGGTATCTATTCTAGTATAAATTAAAGGCGACTATCCTATGCATTTTTAATTCACTTATTCGGGAAATTATGGGAATTATTATTTTGAATAATAATTCCCATAATTTCCCGGAATAAAAAGTCCTGTGTCCTTTCCCGGGATGTAACCTACCCCAATACCAGATTTCATCAAAATCTGTTGAAAATATGAGGTTTGAAGCATACCAGATAGGTAGACAAAAAGACAAACGCATATACTTTTTAATTATTAGCATGAATTTTGAAACATCTTTAAACGTTAATGTTTTCAAATAACTCTCATTGCAGTAAGGATATAATATTATTTTAGTTTTAAACCACAGTCACTTATCAACCATAATTAACTGCTACACAAAGTAAATACACAAAAATGAATTGCACAAATTATTAAAACATTTGTTGGGTCTAACGCTAGTCCTCTCTGGATGAAAATGTAACACCTTTTATTTACTCCTAAATCCTTTTAATTTCACAAACCGCACATCCTTTGTAAGCTTCAGCAACACCCTATTTTTAACCGGCTTCCAAAAAAGGAGGTGGTTCTCAATTCGGCGCGTATGTTTTAAAACGGGTATTCAAACTTCAAAGAGATTATTATTTTAATATTCAGTAATTTCTGAAACTGGTATTTCACTTTATATGCAAATGCCAATGAAATGCCAATTAATATTACAACATTACAATTTTGTATCATACAATGTAACATGAAATGAGCAGAATTGTAAGGAAATAGAAACAAAATTAATGCAAAATAAATTGAAGATATTTTCATAATCGTACCTGTGCTCGTACATGGAGTTCTTATCATCTGTCATTTACATTTACGATGCATCCATGAAAGCTCATATTTCGTCAGAAAAATTCATATTATGCAAACATAGATCGCTAGCAAAATCAAAGCAGATAGTCAAAATGACAATATTTTACTAAAAGTATAAAATTATAATAAATTAGATAATACCTGCGACTTAAATTTATTTATTTTAAATCCTCTTATGTCCGTCCCCGGGATTACAAAATTTCGTCAAAATCAGTTGAACAGATTGGGTTTACAGAAAGCGTAGCAGACAGACAGACACACTTTTGTATTTATAAGTAACTAGATGATGCCCGCGACTTCGTCCGCGTGGATTATGGTTTTTGATTCCCGCGGAAACTCTTTATTTTTCGGGGATAAAAAGTAGCCTATGTCCTTTCCCTGGATACAAACTATCCCTGTACCAAATTTCATCAAAATCGGTTGAAGAGATAGTCTTTTATGATTCCCGCGGGAAATCTGGACTTTTCAGGGATAAAAAGTAGCCTATGTCCTTCCCCGAGATACCATTTACCCCTGTACCAAATTTCATCAAAATCGGTTGAACAAATGGGCCGTGAAAGCGTAGGAGACAGACAGACAAACAGACACAAATTCGCATTTATTATATTAGTATGGATTTAGAAAATTATGCAAGCATTTTTTTACAGTTTAAACAAAATAAAGTTAACCCATATAACAAGGTTAAAGCAAACAGAAAGAGCGCCAAAAAACTATAAATTAATCATTGCAAGTATTATATTAAAAAGGATGCACGGCGGAGCGCTTATTTCCAAACATTGGAACATTTAAGTCCTTTTAACGGGTGTCACGATAATAGTACATTATGGTACAAGTGTGTAATGTTGGTGATTACCGTTGGTGCCGCCGAGGACGGTAATCATCAATACACATGTGTATCATACGACGTTTTTCAACACACTTGTGAAGAAAATAATAATAAATAATTTTATTTTGTATTATTTTATAAAATAAAATAAAAACTCTATAGCTCACTTATGAATAATAGTAATGAAAAAGCCACTTTATGAGCAAGTGTGTTGAAAATTAATTTTATATTATGAAGAAAACAGCAGTGGCCACGTTTTAAACGTCGCCGGTCAAACGAGCTATTTGATTTGATTTCAACGTTCAGCGATACAAGCGCTTTGAAAGCTACGTGCTAAAATGAAGCTTTGCTTTGAACGTGTCTGTATTTATAGTGTAGGTGACACGATTTTATTGCAAGTGAAGTTTTCTTAATACGTGAGTAGTTTGTTGCCAGCATGTAAGCAACAAATAATTTTAATGTAACAAAAATTATTATAAAATGACAAAAGCTATTCTTGTTAAGATAATCGTAGATTTATTTCAGAATTCCATCCGCCAATACATCATTATCTCTTATAATCGTTGCTTTTCATATATTTCATTAGTATAGTAGTAAATAATTAATTATAAATAGTAAGTAGTAGTAATTAGTGGATGAAAATGTAGAACGATGCAACGAGCAAACACAAGGAATACCGGTGTACGGATAAACCCGATCAGGGTTTTTGTTACACCGTAACTAAATTTTAAATTGTTATATTTGAAAATGTATACTTGTTTTTAAATAAAAAATAAAATATTATCCGAAAGTTTGGACTGGTATAATATTAATATCTCCCAATATTTTCACCCTTTATTGAACGTTACAATAAAATATTTAAATAGCTAGTTTCTTACTTACGATAAAAATAAAGGCCCGCGTGTATATGGTGGCAAGAATTTTGAGTGCATTACTGTTCAGGACAGCTAGGCTGATCCTATGTGCAAAAAATAAGCCAGCCCTTCTGTCACTTATTAGGCAGTTAACCGCGGTGAAATGTCTCGTCAGACATTTTTGACTCTAAAAGTATAGCCCCACTTGACATACACGGAGCAGTGCGGTACGTAGCGGCAAATATTATTTGGATGAGTTCGTACGGGGCTGCGTCGCGCGGTGCATCTCCGTTCTGGGTCGCTCTAGTGGGCCCAGCTCTATACAACCTCATACACAGAATATTTGCCGCTACTCTGTAGTGGGGCTAGACCTTGAGACTCCACTACTCCAGCTTCTTCACCTTATATTATTCGAAAGTATTTTACTTATACTATATTTATCACTGTAACGTGATCGAACGAAATACTTTCAAATAATAAACTCTTTTACCATCAAAAATGGGTTTAAAGCTTAGCATTACACATTCAAATGCTAATACAATCTAGGGTGCATGCTAAGTTTGGGTTTTTAAAGCATACTTAACAAGATTTTATTTTTGTATTTGTCTCATATTATAGGGAGATAAATTTGTACGGAAAGCACAAACTCGCAAGTCATAAATATTACATAAATTCCCAGGGAATACCTCACCCTCTACCTTGCCATGCTAAGCGAAGTGGTTCGAAATCGGTATGCCTTGTCGAAGACGGAATTTTTCGTATTGACGTACAAAGTGGCATGTTAAGAATTTATGTCTTAAAATTTTTCAGCTTAGTCACTTTAAATACTATGCGATATAGAAACTTTAAGACTAGAGGATTTTTTTCATGCTACGACGGCCTTTCAACGTAATACCATTGCTTCCCTACGAAAGGAGTGTTTCTGTATAAAGGTACGACTGATATACTTACATACTACGAAACGCACATTTTCACGAAAGTGAAATTTCGTGAAATGGGTATTTGGTAGTAGGTAAGGAACAAAAAACAATAGGCAAAACAAAATTCGTCAACCTATTTTAAACTTGTCTTTACACAAGTTTCCTTTAAAAGTATACTCCTGAAAAAACCTTACTATACTGTTGAAGATAATGTTAATGAAGAAGAAAATTTGACTTTATCCAGCAATGATTATAAGCACGAAATAAGTAATGGTACAGTCATGAGTTAGGATTACGGTAACTTACCGTATGTATCTAACATTGATGTAGTAATTATATTTTTTTCAAAAGTACAACCACTCAGTTTCTCGCTGGTTCTTCTCGGTAGAAATTCGAACCAGTGGTAGATTCACTTGACGATTCAAAAGCACTTGTAAAAATTTACTTGAATAAAAACATTTAAGTTTGAGTTTGAATCAAAGAGTTCTGCGGGATTTTTCAAAAACCTGAATCTACGTGGACGGTGTCGTGCGATTCGTCACAGAATACTAAATAGTACCATTGGTATTATCTAGTATTTCAGGAAACCTAACCCTGCTATTGAATTTTAAATAGGTCCTAATCGAATGAGTTAATAAATATTAACCTCGCGTATTTTACTGTAGTCTCGTCATAGTCGACGTAATTATACAAATGTACTCGTAGAATGCAATTCAAAGATTCATTCGCAATCGGCCTCCCCGCTGAGCGCTGAGCTAATTGAAGCGCTCCTTTGTGGCAGTTATTAGCCATCTGTAAATGAAATTTGACATTATTATACTCGACTGTGATACGATCGTGATGAAGTATTTAACACTGAATATGGTAGAGAATTATGTTATAATATTATTATAAAATGTCTAAATTACGAGGCCACTGAAAAACTAATAAATAGTTTATACGCTTAGATTGTACGTTCGTACAAAAATCCACATACACACACACTGATACACATATGCGTGTGAGTATGTGAGTGTGTGTGTACACACTCACATACTCACACGCACACTCACACATTCACTTAGGATTAGTTGTTTGCTATTTTGTAAATTCATATAATTATGTTAGTTACCATTCTTCAGTTCCTGTTTCTATTATATTATTATAGGTATATTGCACAATTACTGGGAAGAGACTGACCCCCAAGATACGGACCATCGTAGTTTGGGGGTCTAGTGTAATTTAAGAAACTTTGTACCTACTATTTCTTTGGAACAAAAAAAGATTTATTTATTATATTATTATTATAACAGTGTATCTTAAAATCCTCTAATCTTCTCTCTACATATTAAAATACAAAGCCGCCATCCCTGATAGTATAACTATAGTTATAATAAGATTCTACTATCTCCCTCTAAACTTCTATAGAAAAAAAACAACAAGATGGGAAATCAGATACTGAACTATCCTAATCGGGGTAATTAATAGGTAATGTAGCATACTTATAGCATATTTGTGAAGGTATGAATAACACTACTGGCCTTTTCAAAACGTCAAAAAAACTATTTTGAGAAAAACTAACAAAATACAAAACTAATAAATGAATGGATTTTAAAACTACTACTAATTAATAGGAGTAAGACTTCAGTATTAAATTTACCGCACGACGTTTAAAAATCCTACCCAATTATATTTACTACAAATAAAATATACGCCGTCAAAATGATCGGCATGGTACACAGAACACTGGCTCTAATGGTAGAGATGTGTGCTCTACAAAATTAGTACTCTTATGTCTGACTTACTATCAAATCCTGCTCGTATGGAAAAGGCGTAACTTCTGCATAATTCAATAGATGTTCAGCTCAAGTTATATAACTGCAGAAGCATATAAATAGTAGTCCAGAATTGTATACTTCCACCAATGAAATCCAATACCTAGGTAAAGAATTCCTAGTATATTTGTTCTATTTCCAAAATATACGAGTGGCTGCTTTCGTATTCACCTGGTGCCTTTGTTTATTTTTATTGATCAGACCAAATTCATGCCCAAATAAATGTTAAGCAAAACTCCGAGGTATATTAATTAAGTCCTTGTCGATCCACGTCTATGTAACCCTGTAATGAGCATTGGTGGATTCTGGAATTTTATTGCCGGCAATCTGAAAAATCCTTTCGAGACCAAATTGAACCAATTTCGTGTTCGCACTGAAGTTTCCTCCAGTCGTAAATATTGGATGTGGGTAACCTGAATTCCGTAATAACTAATTTGGAAATATTTTTATAGCAACAGTAGGCACCATATTTTTTTCATCCATAATTTCAGGTTCTAATATTCGTTAAAAATAATATATTATATTATGTACCTTGATTGCTATAACCTTTTTCTTTTTTGAGAAAAGAGCAACTGCTGAGTTTCTTGCCGGCTCTTCTTAGCAGAAGCAGCTTTCCGAACCAGTGGTAGAGTCTTAACGTATCATAAGTGGCACAAGTTGTCCTACATGAAATGAATAAATCATAAGAAGTGTTTTGCTTTAATTTTAATACTCAAAAAGACTTACTCAATGCTTATTCAATTTTATTAACGTGCCATACAAATAAGTTGTCTTTTCAATTATTTATAACATGAGAGGAGGCCCACAACTTCGTCCGCGTGGATGAGCTATTTTTCCCGCGGGAACTTCCTAATTTTCCGGGATAAAAAGTTGCATAAGACAACCGACCGAGATACAACATAATATCACTATACAAAATTTAATTTTCAGTGAAAGCGAAGCAGGCAAGCAGACAGACACACTTTCGCATTTATAATAGTATTATATTTAGTATGGATATGAATAAATTAAATATGATTATATTATATTGGATTATTATTATTAATAATTAATGACATTCGGTGTCTATTGTGTCGATTTAAACACAATAGTTAAATAAATAAAGATGTACTTTTACTGTTATTACTTACTCTCAAACAAAATTTCGCGTATAGCAAATATATTTTTAGAAATCCATTGCGTACCTTCATTCCACAGTCATACTGGTTACACGTACGCGTGACTGGTTAGTTATTCAGCTGCTGCCTTTTATTGTTTATTTTTATAGTTCCGAATGTCCCGATCCAAATTCATGCTCAAATAAATGTCGAGTGAAGCCCCTGGGGGGGCGTTAATTAAGTCCTTAGCTTTACGATTCTGTTTAATCCATAATATGTTTAGGTATTTTCAAGAACTTTACTGCTCTAGCTGATTTATGACATTATATTTATGAAATTAGCTTTTAAAAGCTGAAACCTATTATACAAAATAAACTTTTGGATAGTTCCATTCTATTTCAAGAATATTATTAGGTAATTATTTTTATAGCACCGGCCAAATTTATACTCGAATAAATTTTTTGTTTACAACTGGACTGGAATGGTCTTTTAATTATTATAGGGACTTAGCTTTTACAACCAGGGGGCTATAATACCATCGCTTTAAGCCGTATTGTTTTAAAATTGTTGACGTTCGTGTTTTAGAATAATAATATAATCCTTATTTTAGAGTTGACATTTATGGTACGTGATATAAAATTGTCATTTTTTTAAGCGATGATAATAACCCCCCTGTTTTTGTTTTCAGCGATAAATTAAGTATCTAGTAGGCTTTGTTTTATTTCTTTCTAGCTGATGCCCGCGACTTCGTCCCCATGGAACTATTGGAATTTTTTAAATTCCATCGGGAACTCCATAACTTACCGGGATATAAAGTACCTAGACTATGTCACTGTCCAGGTCCTCAAATATACCCTCAAAAATCATGTCCATCCGATGCTCTGTTGCGACGTGATTGAAGGACAAGCCAACAAACAAACAAACACGCTTTCGCATTTATAATATTATAGAATGATCTTCTGTACCTATAATTATACAAAGATAACTAAATCAACTTACTTTCGCTTCTTTAAATCAAGATTTTTAGATGGAAAACTATAATTAAACTTATTAGTTTTACTAATTCGTAATTACTATTAGATGGTAGTTACTTTATTGTTAGTTAGTTTAAACATACGATTGTTTAATTCAGTAATTATTAACTACTAGATGATGCCCGCGACTTCATCCTCGTGGACTAAGTTTTTTGATTCCCGCGGGAACTACTTAATTTTCCGGGATAAAATGCCTATGTCCTTCCCCGGGATAAAACCTATCCCTGTACCACATTTCATCAAAATCGGTTGAACAGGTGAGCCGTGAAAGCATAGCGAACAGACAAACAGATACACTTTCGCATCAATATTACTAGTGGTTCGCCCCGAACTGAGACCTCGCAGCGCCATCTATTGACATAAATGTAAAGTTCTGTTAAAAATACTGAAGCTCTTTATAAATTAAATTATTCCGTTTCCTTACAATATTTATCTAATTTTGGTATTTGTTGTTCAAGTACAGGATAGGTATAATTCAAATAATTGATCAAGTTTCAGGCTCAGCCTTTCAGAAAATTTAGAGTTCTGATTTAGAGATGATGTCAACTTTGGACGTTAGAAAATCTCCACTTTGAAAGCCCCCCATTTCGTCAATTTTGGGGGAAAAATTAAAAAAAAAATATTTTTGGACTCTTACTTACTTACTCTATTCTGCTGTATTGATAGTGATGTTCAGATTTCATGTAAAGAGCCCTATTCCAACATGTGTATCTACCAGGGATGTTATGGAGCTCCGTAACCGTAACAGAAACTATCGGATATCCGAAATAAAAATCTATCCGTAACCGTAACCGAATCCGAATTTCGGATAGAGACGGAGGCTAAATAGAACATGTTATGACAGATTTTTGTTTTTAGTAAAAACAAAAATACAATAATTACTTACATATATGACTGATTATAAATTAAAATCAGTAATAATATTATATTATGTTCTACATTTGGTATTATAATTTATGATACCAAATGATAACCTAGACTAGATAAAACTTATAAATAAAACCAAATTATTACATACTATTTGTGTTACTTCAATTTAATATCCGTAACCGAAACTATCCGAAACGAACGGATAATCCGAAATAATTACACATCCGTAACCATATCCGAAACTGATATAATTTTATTCCTATATCCATATCCGTATCCAGATCCGAAATATCAAATCTTTATCATCCCTAGTATCTACAGACCCTTCAATAACCGCGACCCTTCTGAAAAATCAAAGGAAAGTTATTAAAAGCTTTCGATATAATGGCAGCCAATGCATTACATAATGGAATTTCTGTGTCGAGTTGATGGCTTGACGGGACAGGAAATTTTTAATCACAATGAGTAATTACGAAATTCTGAAAGCGCGTAGCTTCTGTTAAAATACTTTTGCGGCATGCGGGATATATTTTTTTAATTTGTTTTACGTGAGCGAGAGTCCATTAATGTGATCGTAGTTGGAAAGATTGATCACATATTTTTTGGTTCGGGGTTTTCGCAATTATTTGGTATCGTAGGTTTAAGGTGCCAGCGGAGAGGGAATTGCATATAAACGTAATACCAAAATAATTTGTAATTCGAGAATATTTCCACCATATTATGCGATTATTAAGATTGAACTTGTTTTTATATATATAAGTCCCTGGATAATTATTTTTTCAAAATACTTTCCCAAAATTAAATGTAAGCACTGCGTTTTGCAGGTTTTACGACATAAATGACATGTTTTCTCCTTATTTGTTTCATAAAACCAACGATATCTCACATCTCATAGCCTATATTGTCAAGTTACAGAATAACAACACGAAATAACACAACAATTTTTCATTCATCATTTTTGGTATTCACGGAACAAGACGTGAACAATAATATGTGTATAACAAATTCTGTACGCTCATATTGCTAATTCGCTTGCACGCGATCATGTGTCACCAGCCAAGTAGAGATAGCAATATACCGGCAAATTTATATTTGCGTTTCGAATAGAAGTTGCGAGCGGCGCAAACCGGCCTCTTAACGGAAGGATTTTAAAGTTCCACAGTATCTAGGTATTTCAAAGCGATGATATTATTATTACAAAGTATGGTTAAAAAGTGCTGATTTAGAGAGATCTTGAAGTTGTAGCTTCACAATCGATCTTCACGTTATGTTAACGTACACGTCCTTCATTATTTATTACTTAATTTTCATAAGCATACTGTGATAATAATGCATTTAGAATAAATTTTACTAAATGTACAGGCCAACTGCCTTAATGCGTATTACATTTCACGGCATAAATAATTTACTTTTGGTTTATGTACCTACGTTAGGAATGCAGAAAAATGGGATTATTTTGCGTTGAGAATGGCCCGATATTTCGAGATTTTTAGGACCTCTTATAAGAAACTACACCACTTTTAACTAATTTTCGTGAATTTCATCACCTTAATTACCATACCGGACACCACTCCAGATCTCGTCAACTTCAGCGAACATTGGTTTTGCTACAAATTAACTGCCTCGTTGGTCTTAGTTGCATGTTCGACTGCGGCCGACGAGGTCCCGGGTTCGAGTCCCAGGTCGGGCCATAACAAGTAGTCGGTTTTTCTGGCAAGAAATTTTCAGTACCAGTCCGGAGTTAGGAAGTTGGCGGTGTTTCACCCCAGTGCCTGGGAGAGCACGTTAAACCGTCGGTCCTGCGCCGGACCTCTCACCGGTGATGTTGGATTTTCCGTCCCATCGGCCTATGACAGTAAAGAAACAGAGAGTGCATCTGTGTATGCGCACACACTTTTACACTAAAATATCTCCCGCGCAGATGGCTAATCTCTCTGGAGATAGGCCGCCGTGGCCGAAATTCGGTCGGGAGGACATTATTATTATATGGCGTGTCCATTGCCACTTAAGCTAAAGGCAAAAAGCGAGTTACAGTCCGTCAAACTTATCTGACCCAGTGGTCAATATTGGAACTAATTTTTATGCCTGTTAAGTTTCTTTTTTTAAATATTATTTTTCGCATCTACTATCTACAAGCGACGCTGTCTCCCGGTCAGATGTTTGTGGGGCTATAATGTCTCTGAAAAATGAAATTTGAGAAAGAAATAATTTCTAAGGAAACGCGTTCTATGTTGATACGTTATGTCGTATACCGCGTACAACGTAGAGCCGTTTGGATTGTAGACTGAGCGTAGCGGAGATATACTCGTATAGTGGCTCACATTGCACAGTGTAAACTGCTCAGTCGAGTAGCTCGGCGTAATTGTTCATTTTCTCAAGCAAGTGCTGAGTTTGAGCAATTTTAATGACTTGCAACTAGCGCTGTGTAAACGAGGTTTTAGTTAGGGGTAACAGAAAAATCAGACAATGCTGTGGCGTCATGCGATTAACGTGTAGAAGGTAAACAGAAGTAAATTAAGAAAATAAATTTGGTATAGTACTGTTTACACCACCTAAAACAAGCGATGCATTTATGTACTGGAAATGCGATGATTAGACATTTTCAGAAGAAAAAATTACGGTGTCTGTCTGTGGCATCGTACCTACCAAACGTAGTTTTTTGTTTGAAAGGTGACTTGCCGATTGTTGTTAGTTGTGATTCAAAAAAATTGGTTCAGCGGTTTGGAGATCATAAGCTTTTCTTTTTTTGTTGATGAAATTGGTATCCTGCTACTTCAATATTTCGGGGGTTATTTTAAATTTATACTTACTTGCCAAAGAGCGGTGTGGGATGTTTTAGTGAAAAGTTGAATCGACGGTTTCCCTGCAATAAAATTGCAGGTAGGTACTTAAGTAATTTAGTCTGCGGTGCATGGAAGGTCCTACAAGAGATTTACATCCAGCATTGGATGTCTATCAGTTTACGACGACGACAAATAATATTCTTCTTCATGTCCTGGGATTATTTTCCGCACTTGAAACGTAGTGAGACAAATAATATTATTCAGACGACTACGCTAGCGCGCCACGATAATCATTAGACACATAACGATCTAGATCTATGCCCGCGACTTCACCCGTGTGTATTAAAGATTTTTTATATCCGCGGGAACTCTTTAATTTTACAGGATAAAATATAGCATATGTGCTTATCCAGGCTATAAGCAGCGGCGTGCAGTTCATAGAGGCATAGAAGCACTGCTTACCCAAACGGAAATACGTCGAATCTCATATTTCATCAAAAAAGCAAGTAAATAGGTTTTCTTACTGACTAATGCCTACCCTAGCTTCAAACCCAGTGCACGGCACTGGCTACCTCCATTCCAATATTCAGCCAAATCTAAACTATACCTATGTATAGTTATAAATTATATATAGTTATAAACTATACTTATGTACGTATACAATCTTAACAAATTTTCAAAACGTTCCCATGTATTTGAATACATGGGAACGTTTTGAAATGTATATATGTTACGGAACCCCGACTCTTACCAGAGTCAAACTTTGCCAAATTTTTTCACTCTTGCATGACTAAAAGCAGTTGATTTTCAATTCGTGACCACTCTGACAGGTGTGTTTACGGAATGCGCTTCCAACAAACAGTTAAAAGTTAGATTGTGTTCATGTTCCCACCAACAAACAACAGTTTTATTCAATTATAGTCTTTCTTGTTAATATCTTAAAAACTATTTCGAAAGAAAATTACTTTGAACGTAGTTGCTAGGAATTTTTACCAGTGTACCAAGATTTTGTTCTTAGATTTTCCACGAGATTTGCCTAGCGTTGTACAACATCTGCTATGTCTTGAATTTTTAAAAGTATGATATCAGTAAGTGCTTTTTCTTTGTTTTCTTGTTCTTTGTTGTCTCTGAGCTCGGGGCACTGACTGAGTTTGGTTTCTATTGTACCAACTTCAACTGTTTGCTTCATTAAGTAAAGTATTGTTAAATGCTTCAAATGATATCAACTTTTACTGTTGTCTTAGTGGCTTAAAATACTCTACGCACGTACGTACTTTACATATTATTTACTTAATAACTTAATTTAAAACCCGTTTGTACGAGTATCTTAGAAAACAAAGTATCGAATTCCTCAATGAACAGTGATTTATGTGCGTTCTATGTTACAGTAGGTGTACTTAAGTAAGTAGTAGTTTATTACACTAGTGTTACTTTGTGTAATGAAATTAATAATGGCTACTTCTGTATTTTTGTAGTATCTTTTTTTTATCCACTACAAGTTAGCCCTTGACTGCGATCTGACTTGATGGTAAGGGATGATGCATGTCTAAGATGTTAGCGGGCTAGCCCAGTTATAATTAAGCCATACCCTTCTCGGCACGTCTTTGCCGGTACGGTGGTAACTAGCCACGGCCGCAGCAGCAAGCCAGACTGGGGAAAATTCAAAATTTATAAATTCCCAAATTGTCCCTGCCGGGGATCCAACCCGGGACCGACCCGAATAGCTGTTTGCCAATTGGCTATTTTTATTGCAAATGCCAAGGTTATTCAAACACACGAGTAGTTTGCCCTTTGCATAGGAAATTGATAGTTATTAAACTAAACTGTGTATACAGTGCACGATAACAACGTTAAATTGCAACTCAACAACATCCTGATAGGGAAAATGGCCCATAAATAAATTCCAATAGGTGACCGAGTATATGGAATTACACTTTTTAATACTGCTACGCTCAGAGGGCATTTCGGGAAATTCTTCTACATTAGCAGAGAAAACTTTCGTGCAAAATCCTAGTTTCATATTCTAGGCTAAGAACAAATGAGAAAATTAACTAACAATAATTTATGATTCTAACTTACATGCTACTCGTAATATCAAAGTTCTGGTTGATTGATTTTTGAAGTGAAAACTTAGCCCTTAGCCGCGTTGAGCACTTTTTGGTAGGGGGTAAACTTGTGGATTCGCGTCACCGACACCGTCACCGACACCGCGTTGTTACGAAGACTCCTAAATATAAATATACTACATTCGTAATTAAACTTGAATGCCTTAGTTTTAAGGTTTGTATTTTAAATTTTTTTAAGTATTTGTTTTCACTTTTAACGGCAGTCCCTGTGACTGGCGATTTTGTTATATTTTTTTCATAAATCATACACAAGATTTTTCATGATATATTTCGTTCGGTAAGCTATTGTACAGTAGCGCTCCCTCAAACTGTGTAGTTTTCGAACCGTTCGATAATTTGTAGTCCGAGCTTTTGAAAATTGTAATTTCGTGTACAATATTTATGTGATAGTTTTAAAAGTAATTTATGTGTGAATGGATTTTGAAAGAATTTTCTCACATGTTTTTTATTTGTATAGTTTATTTATAAATAATAATGTATTAAATTTTTTTATAAAGTTCTTTAGTTGGGAAACGATAGTCAAATTGGAATAAAGTTTTTAACAGTTTGTTCTGAGATGAAATGTAGATATCGTGTATGAAAGAAATCTCTTCAAGAGATAAGTTGTCCTTGTGCATGTCCTTTCAATGTTTATGATTTATTTTTAAGTTTCTGGTACAAAATATATAAATTAATAAATGTTTGTATCGATACAATTCAATTACATTCATTCGATCATCTGAATTTGTGGATGTGTGCAGAAGTTTCTGGCTGCGACTGAGGCGACTGGTTTACGTCAGAATCGCGTTTGTATAGCATCGTCTGCGCGTATTAAATACGCCGTGTGTCCGTGTACCGTGTACGCAAAACTATAAACATCATTACCTATACCTACATATTGATACAATATTTTTACAGAGCATAATTACAGTCAGCTACATATAGCCATAGGTCTACGATTTTAATACATACCTAAGTGTTTATTCAGATGGACCACACCTCAACTACACCACAGTAAAAATATCTCTAAGTAGTTTTCGTGTGAATTCTATTGCAAGTCCCTGAAGTTGCGTTGTCATAGCCACAAATTCCAACATTGGTACAATGTTTGCAACGACGTCGGCCGCGCCGCATGCTATTTCCGACAAAAAGTTTCATTGTTGGCCCAATGGGCCCCAGTCAGTATCGACCACTCGTTCACAATAGCATTTTCATACAATTTTTTTTTTATTTTTATTTATTCATATGCAAATTATTAGTCCTTGACTGATGGTAAGTCATGATGATACAGTCTAACATGGAAGAGGACTAAAAGCGGGGTTTTCTTGAGCTCATACTTCTATAATAAAGTTGCCTCCCTACTATACTAGTTTTTCCCCCAGCAAATTTTATACCAGATTATGATTGTGGTACGTCTATATGGACAGTTAGGCGCAATTCTCACCGGCCATGAACTTCGTCTTTTTAAATGTCACATGAGAATATAACTTTGTTCCGTTCCGTTGGACTTTATTTTCAAAACTGTAAACATAAAATAAAAAGAAGAACATAATATTCTCTTGGGGATAGAATATTTTTACGTGATGGCTTTCTTAAACATTTTCATCCCATATTTTTAAGATTTGCTTATGATTCTATAAAATTTACAGCCCGTGCAAAAAGTGCGATAAGGTTTTGCTGTTTTTTTGGCTTTTTAATCGATTAACTTTGCTCAAAGAAATTAGAAGTATGCTCCTGAAAAAAGCTTATTATACTATTGAAGATTATGTAAATGATAGAGGAGCATGGATTTGATCGCTCCAGCAATGCTGGGGACAGCGGTTACTTATGTACACATTGATATAATAATTGTAAATGAATTATTTAAAAAGAGCAACCACCGAGTTTCTTGCTGGTTCTTCTCGGTAGGAATGGCATTCCGAACCAGTGATAGATTCACTTGACGATTCAAAAGTACTTGTAAAAGTTTATTTGAATTAAAAACATTTGATTTGATTTGATTTGAAATATGTTTTTGCTATAAAATAATAATATACTTACCTCCACTACTATTATGAGTGGTAGTGGTTGGGCCACATGTTCGATAAACCGACAAAAATGTTTGTCCCTAGATGCTGCAATGATGCACAGGAAAACGTAGCTTAGGTAACCTCCTATTTGGTGGTGACATCAAGCGATTCCTGGTCTGATGGATTCCGGATTTGGGCCGCGGAGTGTGGAACCTATATTCGGTTGACGAAGAGGACAGCGAAGAATCACCACAGTCCATTAACGTCCCACTGCTGGGCACAGGCCTCCACTCTCATAGGAGAGAGGGAAATAGAGCTTAGACCCACCACACTGCTCCAATGCGGGTTGGCGGGCTTTTAACGACTATTATCATGTTAGTGATAATAACCGGGACCGACGGCTTAACGTGCTCTCCGAGGCACGGGGGTGAAACACTGCCAACTTCCAACTTCGGGCTGGCACTGAGAATTTTTTTTATTGAAAAACCCAATACCTAACAATTTTTATGCCCGACCGGGAATCCAACCCAGGATTTCGTGATCCGCAGTCGACTATGCTAACCGCTAGACCAACGAGGCAGAACAACGAAAAATATACATGGTTAATTAAAAAAAATCTAATTAAATCTTAACTTCTTGAAGGCCAACTTCTCTGCATAATAGTGAAAAATTTTGGCTTTATAACTTTTCAAAAACACTCGATAAATTCACAAAAATATATTTAGACTTTTCACTGTAAAATCTATAATAATATCCTCTTCAACTCCATGTTTTCAGTAGTCATAGTCGTCTAGTCGAGCGAAAATCGAGTCCCGATCGCTTGACGTGGCATGGAGTAGTGTTAACTTAGAGAAACCAATTTAAATATTATCATTTAATAGTTATGTACTTTTTATGTAATTTAATATCACTTGTTGGTGTTTGTTTACTATATCACAAGATATAATAAAAACTTATAGACTAAACGTTAATCTAAAATCTAAATATTATACAAACTATACAATAAATTTAAATCAAATCCTTATATACCTACTAACAAAAATAAAAATAAAACCCTAATCAAAAAGACAAATATTATTTAATTTAAATATTATTGTTTTTGTTTCACAAAATATTGTTTCTCGAAATTTTACAAAGAAAAAGGTAAAGAAGTTGTTTAGTATTACATACTATTACGTACGTACAGGAGTTACCCTCAAGAGGTTATAAGTAGGTATTTTAAAATTAACCCCGTATAAGAGGGTTATACTAGAAGTCAACAAAACGTTAATATTAATAGTTGTAATAATTAAAATGGCATCAAAGTTGATGCAATCGGTAAAAGTTAATCGTTTCTTCCCAGTTTACGATGCATACGAGTACCTTCTCGTAGATCTATAACAGATGTGTTTACTGACAATGTATTTTAAATATATTTATACCTATCCATACATTAATGTTATCAATGCGAAAGTTTGTCTGTCTGTCGGTAACCTTTTCACGGTCATACATTAAACCAATTTTTATTATAATATACGGTCCATTTTTGAAATGTAATTTATGTCGATATTTCCTTTTAGACTCAAATAATATAAAGCTATCTAATATTTCAATGCTGGCTTTATTCTGAATTTTTTATACAATAACATCCTGGAAATTGGCAATGACGTCATGCTACAAGACACACATTTTTATTTTTTAATAAACAGTAACTTTTCAAAGCATGGCAAAAATAGAAACGAAAGTATCTAAAATGTCGAAAGTAGGAAAAATCTACTTCAACTGTATTAATCTGACGTCGAGTATTGGGTATCCCAAATCAATCAGCAAAACACCTTGGAGCGGTATCTGGAAAACTGATTGCTCGAATTTCCCCTTTTATTTTTTACAGTAAAATTTGCAATTCAATCTGATAAGACGATGATTTTTATGGTTAAATTACTATAGCGGAAACTCAGCGAAATTGATAAGATACCTAGGTACACGCCTTTTCTTTTTATTAGCGTTTCGATATCAAAAGTCAGACAAATTAAATATCATTCATTGCCACATTTATTAGGTTCCAGTGACTCTTCATACGTGTATGTATTATTTATGTCAGTATTATAAATGCGAAAGTCTATCTGTTTGCTACGATTTCACGGCCCATCTTATCAACCAATTTTGATGAAATTTGTTACAGAGGTAGATTTCATCGAGGAAGAGCATAGGCTACCTTTTATTCCGGTAAATTAAAGAGTTCCAGTGGGAATAAAAACCTTAATCCAGGAGTCGCGGCCATCACCTAGTACCTGTATATTGAACTAAATTCTAGTTTTGGTTAAAATGTGGAGAAAATTTCGTACTTAAAAATATCTTAGGGGTACATAACTTTTATATATTTTTTATAGTTTATTCAAAGATACCAGGTACGCATAAAATATAAATTAATAAATGCCCGGACCTTGCATAATTTAAGGTTCTCAAACTAAATTCAGGGCAACAAAACAAAATTACATCTTTTGATGAAATTATTCATGCCGCCAAGACGAGAGATCTCCTAAAATAATAGATGGGCCTTTGTGCCCCACTGTTACCTCAAGTCTCTTCAAAGTGCGGGCCATTGGAATTTCTAAGGATTAATAAGCCCTTTACTCGGCTTTGGCTCTCAGGAAATTTACCACAAGAATACTATTCTTGTGGTTATTCAAGGAACTTTATCCCAACGAGTACTTAAGTAGCTAAAATATGCGGTTTTGAATTTAGCTTTATTAAAAAAATATATAAGATAAGGTTTATTTATAATCTTTATATCAAGTTCTTGATAACTTCTGTGAAACAAATTTTATCATATACTATACTATATATATATATATATATATATATATACTTTCGCATTTATAATATTATATATATATATATATATATATATATATATATATATATATATATATATAATATTATAAATGCGAAAGTATGGATGGATGTTTGTTACTCAATCACGCCCCAACGGCTGAACGGATCTGGATGAAGTTTGGCACAGAGATAGATTATAGTCTGGAATAACACATAGGCTACTTTTTATCTCGGAAAATTAAAGAGTTCCCGCGGGAACCACATAACCTCGATCCACGCGTACGAAGTCGCGGGCGTCAGCTAGTATAGACATATTTCTTGAACACCTCTAAGTGAACGACTGTCTGCAGCAGTGTATCCGTCCAGCAGTGGACGCATACGTGCTGATGGATAGGATTGAATTTGATGCATTTTTCATTACATGTCTCGATGGTCAAAGATACGACTATTAATGATAGGATGTCAGAACGTTTATATAATAGAAGAGGCGTTCTTATCTCTAAACTGCCATTTCTCACCCGACTTTTAGCTAATATTGAATAGGTACGTCTTGTTTATTTCCGGTCAATCCATGAAAGTTACTTTGAAATTGAGTGTTTCATGTTACCACCGGTCTCGATATTTATGGCAAAGTTGAGGGAAAGTTAAATTTAAAAGGCCTTTGAAGTTGCCAACTGTTTGATCGATACTGAAATCTTCCAATTAGTGCGAGACTTCAATTCCCAACGAAGGCGTCTTTTTATGTGTTGAATTTTTGAGGACGCGATCTATCGTTATCTGAAATAAAAGTTTCAAACGTTGAGTTATTTTATTAATTAAGTGCATCATTTATGCGTAACGACTGTCCTGTGAAATGTTCATAAGTACCTATTCATTTAATTAGCTAATACAAAGTTATTAAGTTATTAAGTTTTTCAATTTTTTCAGCCTACGGTACGTAACTTATCCCGTCTAGTATTTAGTCTTCAAATGAAGTAGCTTGCTTTAACAGAGGATTAAACCTAATCTTCTTGGCAAGTCCATTCTCCGTAATGCCTTAATCCTCCTTCGTTGATCTCAGTTCCTTACATTGATCACTCGTTCTACATATATATACTGCGAAAGTACTTACTAACATAGAGACCATTGTATTTATAACTGAACTAGTAGATGCCCGCGCCTACCACCACCAAAAACCAAAAAACCTCAAGGTTTTTTGGTTCCCGCGGGAACTCCTTAGTTTTCCAGGATAAATGTGTTATTCCAGACTATAATCTACCTCTGTGCCAAATTTCTAAAAATCATAAGTAAGTAGGAATAAATTCCGATTCTAAATCAACTTAATGATTACATCAATTTTTATTATTTATCTATTTAAATCAAAATAATGTGGTATGTGGCTAACAAAAAATATATTAGGTACCTATGTATAATATTATAATTTCACAAAAATTATGAAAAATCGTTTTTAAAACAGATTGTCGGGGTAAATTATCTACTATTCGGAGATACAAAAAACTCCACACGAATGAATAGATAACAGATATGTAAAAGAAAAGAGAGAAAGACAACGCGTTCCATTTATCATCAAGGGAATACAACAATGCTTTTTGCGGGATTTCCTTCAAGATCCAAGAGATTAATGAAGGTAGCAATAACGTCCGACCATCAGATAAATAACAAAATAACGCGAACTCAGAAATATAAAGAACACTGGAACAATGCTCTAACTTCGTACTAGTACGTAATTTTTTTAGCTTGAATGCATTATGTTGACGTACTACTATCGTTTAAAGCTGTATTTTTAATATTGGTGTCGTTTGTGTTTTAGAATTATAATTCTTAATATAAAGATATCAAGGAAAGTGACATTAAACTGATATTTTGAAATAGCAATGGTAGTACGGCCCCTGAGGCAAACTTTAGGCACAGTGCAACCAGTATGGAAACTACCTAGAAACGTTCGAAACAGGCTCACTCACACAAACGTGCGCATAGAGGTAGGTAATTGTATGCAAAAAAGATCTTTGTCAACGCAGACGAAGTCGCGGGCATTATCTGATTGATAATAAACGATCAGTATTAAATGAAAACTCATGGTTTTTAAGGGATGTGAGTATGTGTGAGTTAATTAAAAAATAGTTTTAAAGAAAACGTATAAGAAAATAATAAAATATATTGAACCTCCAGCTACACAGTAGGTATGGAGTTCCAAAGTTCATGTCGTGTCTAATGCAGTTCGAAATGCATTAGATCTTTCATTTTTCACGTTCCCGTCGACTGGGGAATGGATATTTCAGAATTTCAAGAACCTAAGTTTAGCATTCCGTTCCATTTCACTAGTAATCTAATGGGTTTCGTTTTAAGAGGAAGCTTTTCTATACTTTTACATGACAGCTACCACTAATATACCTACCATCACTGATTTAGAATTTTACTACTACCATATTAAGTTTATGTACCTATTACCTACCTATTGCGTGGGTGTGAAATCAAGCAAGCCACCCCCAACCACCACTACAGTCCATTAAAGTCCGGGCACAGGCCTACACTCTCATAGGAGAGAGGGAATTAGAGCTTAGACCCACCACGCTGCTCCAATGCGGATTGGTGGGCTATCGAGCAAGCGCATGTTGCGAAATAACAGTTTAACTGCTTTTCAACCGAGTTTAATTTATTATAGATATTAGTTATATCCCGGGACATAGGCTACTTTTTATCTCGTAAAATTAAGGAGTTCCCGCGGAAATCCACGCAAAATAAGTCGCGGGCATCATTTAGTCAAAATACATCTCGATACGGAATCGGATACGAACGTGATAAAAGAATAAGCCAAGACAAACAATGTCCGACATTTAATATTAACCGTTACAGCTAAACCATAATTAGATTGCCTACAACCACGAGATTATTATTTATTGAGGTTGTAAGACTGGGTAGTAACACGTTACTTTCTAAGAACGATAAATGTTTCAGTAGAAACGTATTGTAAGAATATTATACGAAATTTTGCTTTTATAATATTCTTTCTTTATTTTATTTTATTTATTAATAAATTATAATATTACAATATTAGTGTTACAAATAAAATGGTGTGAACATAAATTTTTCAAGTTTTACCTACCGCACACCATGCGCAACATTTTATTCCGGAAACTTAAAGAGTTCCGACAGCATTTTTCAAAAATTTTGAATGAGGAGATTCGTATAGGAGAGTAAAACCGACATAGCCGCAACGAGTCGCAAAGCTAAAGTAACAATTTTATTTTATTTTATTTATTTTTCAGTAATCAACTAATATTAACAATAATTATTACTTGACATTAAATAAGGCCATATACGACTACAGAATCATACTAATAATATAAATGCGAAAGTGTGTTTGTTTGTTGGTTTGTTGGTTTGTTGGTTTATTGGTTTGTTGGTTTGTCCTTCAATCACGCCGCAACGGAGCAACGGATCGACGTGATTTTCGGCATGGGTGTTGTTGAGGACCTGGAGAGTGATATAGGCTATCCCGGAAAATTAAGGAGTTCCCGCTGGAATCAAAAAAACTTAAACCACGCGGACGAAGTCGCGGGCATCAGCTAGTAATAAATATTTGTAAGTTAGTAATAGTACGCGTGTAAGTAATAACACGCATATGTGTCTGTGTGTACACACACATACGTCTCGTTACATTTACTCGTCTCGTATCTCACATCGTTAGCAAAACCGATTTAAATTTGGTCACAAGGACCCCAGGAAGGTTTACTATTTAAAAACTGCATCAATTATGTTATAGTCTTAATTGTTGTGATTGGCTGAGTCTATGGTATTCTTGCAGAGACAATTAATTTTGGCCAATAACGGAAAAGTGTTAAACCAGAGGTGATTCTGATAGATACACTGTAGAAACTTTTTACATAATAGGTAAGGCCCTAATGTTCACAGTATTGAGAAAAAAAAAGTTTAGAGTTTCAGGTTTTCAGGTTCCCCGTTGAATTTGCTCGGAATGCATTAGCTCATGCATTTTTCACGTTGACGTCGAATAACGGAAAATCCCGTGTGTTACGTTGTTTTGTTTCACGTCACTCTTGATACACAGTTTTTTCGTGTTTCCTCACAATATTTTTCAAGTATCTAAAGGTAAGGTACATTAATTTTCAAAGTTTTTGATGAAAGCAAATGACTATTAAAATGTGAAGTTTTTTCTTTTTAATAGATTTAGAATACAAACCGGAAAGGACAAATTATCCGGGCGAAACGTCCACGTCAATAGAATTATCAAAGTGAATTTGTCCGTAGTGTGATGCGCTGAGATGATTATCTAAGATAGACACTCCTTTGGTCCTTAAGTGCACTCAGAGTCATCTCAGTGATTGTCTATAAAGAATTACTTAACGTTTGTAACCATATGAAGATCAAAAATAAGGTTAGTACAAAAAAAATACTCATGAATTTATTTATGGAACGACCTCTTTCAGCATTATAAAGTTGCTAACTCATAGAAGCGGGTCTCTCAGTATACACGCAACGGGCTGGTTCCTAAGACCGATGGCCGTAGAAAAGTGGTTGCATTTCTCGACAAAAACCTCTTTCACGGATATGGCTTAATGTATGGCCTGACGCTACTGCGGAAGTCTAAAAAGGAATAAAAAAAGGATGTGATACGTTAAAAGGTTCCTTTTGTAGGAAACTAGGTCGTTGAAAGCTTAGTAAATTATTTTAATGTATTAATTCTAAGCTGACCCGTATTAGTAACACTAATAGAATTTTAATCCATAAAATATATATAGAAATACTCGAAAGCTCTATTAACTGTACCAAAATAAATTCAAACTGTGATTAAGCAATTGTCCTCATGCCTTAGGGGAAATCGCAATACGAGCAAGTTGGTAAAGAAAGTAAAAACTTAGCCAGTGTCTTATACAATATTATATCCCCAGACGGGATACTGATGCAGGAACTGGTATCAGGATGAAATGAAATTATAATTCTACATTTTTTAATTTTTATTTTTCTTAATTGATACATTTAGGTACAGTCGACCTCCCTGGTATAGTGTTGAGCGTTGAATGTCTTAACTTAGATAATAATAATAATATTTTAATAAGTTATAATTTCTGAATTTTCTCTGGTCTGGTCTGGTGGGAGGCTTGGGCCGTGGATAGATACCACCCTACCGGCAAAAACGTACCGCCGAGCGATTTAGCGTTCCGGTTCGATGCCGTGTAGAAACCGAATAAGGGCTTCGGTTAAATATAACTGCCATACCCTTAACAGGTTAGCCCGCTACCATCTTAGACTGCACCATCACTTACCATCAGGCGAGATCGCAGTCAAGGGCTAACTTGTAGTGGAATAAAAAAAAGTTTGTGACTGAGTTATTCTGTTAACCCTTCCGTGACAGCCATTTAATCATTTTTTTCTTCACAAACATGTACACATTTGTGTGTTTGTATTAAATTTACTTAATTGAAGTTAGAAATAAAAATACTAATGTATTATTTCTGAAATGAATATTAAATTATAATATAACATTCTTGTTGCAGGTTTTTAATTGAATTGCTGTTAAATAGAAAATGTGTATCTAGTATTTTTTTTGTATAATCTCATTTATTTGGGGTCTTTTATTTATAAAACAAAGATCTAGTAGTTGCATTTGAAGTTTCACTTTTCAAATATACTTTGAAATATTACTGCGCAATTCAATTTAGTGAAATTCATTTCGAATTTCTTTTAACTGGGCAAATGTTAAGCTGCCTCTAAAACAGATTCGCAACATAACTCGTTCTGAAAATTGGCCGCACGTCGAGAAAACCCTTAGGGGAAATCGCAATACGAGTAAGGATCTAGAGGAAAATAAAATCGTAGCCAGTGCCTTACATAATATCCCCAGACGGGCCCAATATACGATCAGGTATGGGTATCGCACTAAATTGAAGTTCTAAATAAAATACTCTTTAGAATGCGGTACGAAACGAAGTTACCTTATAAATTGAGTTGCCAGTGTTGAATTGCGCTTGAAGAAAAATCTAGTTTCTATTACATTTTGCATTCACCTTCGGGGAAATATATGATTTGCATGCTTAAACAGATACGATATTATGGAATGAAATATTGGGTTAGGCGAACTGTTTTATTTATAAGAAAAAAATATGCGCCTTGAATCTACGCCCGATCCTGAATGCTATTCCGGATTGGTTTAATATTAGTTCCCTCCATGAAAAAGCTAAGCTAACTAGAAAACTAAGTTATTTAGTGTTCCATATAACAACCCCCGTAAGAATATAAACAAACTAGATGATGCTTATGACTTCGTCGTCGTGGATTGTTTTGATTACCGAACTCCTTAATTTTTCCCCTTTAATTGCATGTACTTGCTCGGAATACAATCTATCCCTGTACCAATCCATCCATCCCTCCATCAGCCTATATTCGTCCACTGCTGGACATAGGCCTTTTGGAGAGCGCGCCACGACACACGGTCCTCCGCTTTTTAAGGTCGTCGGTCCAGCTGGAGGACGTCCCACACTGTGTTTACCGGTACGCGGTCTCCACTCCAGAACGCGTCTGCCCCAACGGCCATCGGTTCTGCGACAGACATGACCTGCCCACTGCCACTTCAGCTTGCTAATTCTCTGGGCTATGTAGGTGACCTTAGTTCTCCGGCGGATTTCCTCGTTACGGATTCTATCCCTCAGAGAAACACCCAACATAGCCCGCTCCATAGCCCGCTGAGCGACTTTAAATTTGTTGAGAAGACCAGCTGTCAGTGTCCACGTTTCCGCTCCATACGACACACTCATTAAAGACTTTCGTCTTTAAGCTTTGGGGTATCGAAGAGTCAAAGACCTGACGAAGTTTTGCAAATGCTGCCCAACCCAGCTGAATTCTTCAGGTCATTAAACATGACTTTGGTTTTATCCACGTTCATCTTAAGACCCACACATCTGGAAGAACGGCTAAGACCGGACAACATTTCCTCGAGGTCCTGCGGTGAGTCAGCCAGTATTACGATGTCGTCTGCAAATCGCAGGTGTGAGATACATTCGCCGTTTACGTTTATGCCTCTACCTTTTATTCAGTCCAATACCTTAAACACATCTTCAAGAGCGCAAGTGAATAGTTTCGGAGATATAACATCTCCCTGTCTCACACCTCTTCGGATGGGGATCGGATTTGTTTTTTGGTCTTGGGCTTGCACGGTTATTGAGGCAGCGCGATACAGAGAGCTCAACACCTGGATATAGTGCCAATCGACTTGGCATCGCTGCAGTGATTCCAAAACAGCCCAGGTTTCGATGGAGTCGAAGGCTTTTTCGTAGTCCTGAGTCTTCTGTATAATGTGCCTCAAAGTGTGAATGTGGTCCACGGTGCTGTAGCCTTTACGAAACCCGGCCTGCTCTGGAGGCTGAAATTCATCAAGCCTTCGGGCGAGACGAACCAAATTTTATGAAAATCTTTTAAACTGATTGACCGTGAAACCTTAGCAGACAGACAGACAGAAACACTTTCGCATTTATAATATTAGTATGAATTAGGTGAGTTTTATGATATTTCGACCTGCACCATGTTTTGGCTGTGTTTGAGCTCGGATTATCACAAACTATTTACTATGTGCCTACCTCTAGGATAGCGTTTTCTACGTTCAGTTGAAGCACAACTTAACTTTTCCTGTACTCGCAATAGTTTGCAAAGTTAACGTGAGTTGGTATAAAATTCTTTCCAAAAAACCGACTTCCAACGTAAAAAATAATTTAGATTTCTTGAAGAAGAAGTTGAAGTCGGGCGAGCCTGACGCGTCAACTTTGCTTGTCTTTGTTATAGGTACTCGCCGGACTTCATAGTGTGTAGAAATCAAAATTATTATTTTTTTTACAGTGGTTTTGGAAGTCGGTTTTTTGGAAATAATTTTTATTTTTAACTTTTTAGTGTGTTCTAAGTCCCCACGGCTTGGGAGTGCAGTCCTTAAAAATACTTAAATTGCTATTTTTAAGGAGTTCTATACCCTGCAGCATCAGGGTTGAGCAGTAGGGACTAACGAGTTGAATCGTATACACGACGTGACTTGATACCTACTATATGAATTCACCATCATAATTTCCTAACTCCCTAGTTTTGAGGTTTTCATGTAGTAGGTACACCTACAGCATCCGGATTGAGGATTTGGAGTCAGTATTTTTTATGGGACCACCACGCAAGCTTCCTCTAACTATTTAAAATAGTTTTAAAATTGGTTTAGATACCACGGAGATATGCACCGTTTTTTTTAATTTTTGGAAGTCGGTTAAAAAACGAACGCCAGCTACGCTTTAGGTATCACAATGTGAAAAGGCTCTAACGCATAGGAGACCTTTTCATTGAGGCCTTAATTATAGTAAAATGTACATTGCCATGTACACTGCCTACTATTAACATATCAAAATGAAAATGAATACTGGAAATTTCTAATTAAATTCTAAGTCTAAAGAGTTGTCATACTTACAATAAAGCATTTCATTTGCAACAAAGGTTCTATTTATATTCTGTTCAACTATTCACAAAAGACAACGATATAATTTCCACATCACTTTGTCCAATTATAAAGGTTTGTTTGAAAGAGAAAATATAGAAGTTATTAAAACTTGTACAATTCTCAGTACAATTTGAATTCAGCAAATAATATTTCCACCAGACAATTAATTATTTATCAGGGATTGAAAGTCTTTTTGATATCTCTAGTTTAATCGCTGGAATGTTCACTTCATTACACCGAGTTTTATTTCATTTTGTACAAGCCTGAGAAAATATTGAGTATGACTAATGTAAGCTTTGTGACTAATATCATCATGTCAGTCAGTTAATATCTGGTTCGTCTGATACATACAACTTTTCACCTCACTAACGAGAAAATACAAGATCTAAGAAAAATATTGTACCTACCATGATTGAATTATAATGTCTGCATGGTGTTAAAATAAATTTCCATCACAAGATTCACTCATCGCTACTATTTCAGCTCACTAGCTCTAAAATTCAAAATACTTTTTCTCACTGAGTGAAAAAAAACGACTTTTGCTCACTGGTTTTAAGCAACAAAGACGTAATTTTTGAGCTAGTGAGGTGAAATAAAATCTTTATCAATGTCAACAAAAAATCTGTACTGAAAATTTTGTGCATGTTATAACAACAAAAGTTAATAGTTAACAATAAGTAAACCAAAGATATTTTTTTAGATATCATAATTTTATGAGAACTTCCTCCATTTTAGAGGTCGGTTAAAATAGTATGTATTGTTTTAAGATTTGTAGTGAAAACCTTAAATACCAAAGAATCGATTCTAAAAGGAAGTAGGAAAACCCGCTTAGGGATAAAGAAAAAAAAAATATTATAGTAACAATATTTTATTTCATTCAAAGGTCAACGTCGTTAAATATGATATTGGTCTATTGCTGTTTGAAGAGGATCTTGAAAGGTCAAAGGATAGACTTTCTGGAAGATTTTAGAATTAAAAATATTTTTTTACAATACTTTTTTTTAATGTGAGATAGGCTTGCGCTTGACGACAATCATAATTAGTGCAAAGCAATGATGAGGTCTAGGTAAGAACGCGCTTGCCTGATGCCTATTCACTCTTGCTTTGATGGTAGGAAACTCGTGCGTTTGGATCAGAAATGTCGAGCAAACACGTTTCGTGCGAGCAGATTGGACGTCAACCACATAAGGATGCCAACGCTGACGGTTTCTCGCTGTTTTGTAATAGAACGGAGAAGGAGGAGGAACTTTTACTCAGTTTTGCTTTAAGATCAGCTTTTCTCGTGTCAAAATTATTGATAGCAGCAATAATTGGAACATTAAATTATGAAAAGGTCCGTAGAAGTAGAAGAAGTAGAATACTATAAACTACAATAATTCTTGAATTATTTTAACAGCGAATAACGGACAGAGTTCAAGGTCTATCTAACAAATACCGCTCGCTCAAAACAAAATAAGTACAGCAAACATTAAAAGCAGCTTAAAAGAGCCAAATATTTAGAGAATTAGCACGAAAGTGAGGGATTTTCTGAAGAATGTTATAATGCGTCCATTAAAGTTTCATCAACACGGGATTAAAGCTAAACTTATCACGGTAAAATTCTAATGTTTCGTCATACAAATAATATATACAATTTCTTAAAAAATCTTTAAAATCTAAATTAAAAACTAAAAATTAAAAATATAATCTATGCCGCTGCAATGAGGCAATGTGCCCAGAACGCTGGCTGCGTTACCCCGCTGAATAGCCAAACTTATATGTTGGCCGAGGTAACTGCCAGCCCTCCGGTCACCTGTGGACTCTGTGAGACGAGAAGATAGATCCTTAAAAAAGGATCTAGCATCTTCGCCCCACGACCCCATGGTTTCAACACCAAAAGGCACAAATATGAAATTATTTTCTATAGTTTCATATTTGCGCCTTTTGGCTCTTTCTGCATTAGTGGCCGCCGCCCCCGCCGTCATGGAGGTCGCCTGCAAGTGGGACAACGCCAGCGTAACCACGCATGTGGCATCCCAAACAAGCGACCTTCCTAGCTTCCACGGAACCAGAGTCATCCCGTCAGGTCTCTTACCATCACTGCGCGCCAAGCCATTTGGCTCTAATACTGCAGGCACTTTAGCGGTGGCAAGAGACCTACGAATGATGTCGTTCAGGGAAGCATGACGCGATAGACGACCGGCACTTTTAATGCAAGAAAGCCCGTGATGACCATACGCGTCCATTGACCCACCACAGTGGCATAGATGTGGCTGTTGTAACTTGGCGCCAAGTCTAAGACCAACCGCAATCGTCAGAGTGAGGTGGTCCAACAGAGTGCCTAAATGCTTAGAGGGGAGAGCTTGAAGCCAGTAACTTGATTCCCTCGTAGACACCGCAAGAAGGCGAGCACGGTCGCTTGCAGTAGTTGATGAATTTATAAGTTCCTGCAAAACATCCGAACACAGTGCGTCGTCCCATTGTCTTTGAGAGAACAAAGATACCGGTTCCTTACTAGGACATGCCACATTGAAAGCAACTCTAGCTTCTGCCAAATACGACGGCTCTATGGAACCTAATGAATTGTTTATAATATTCCCAAAGAGCTTAAACGTACCATAAGCAGAAGATAGAAATGCTGGTAATGATACACTACTAATTTTACGAATGCCTAAACCACCGTATCGAACTGGGAGAGAAGCTTGTGTCCATGTCGTGCCATCTAAAGGACAATTTAGAATTTCGGAAAGAGTGTTTTTAATTTTCTTATCCAAATCGTTCAATAAGGGAAGGAATTTCCATAGTGGTGAGCATCGAAGAAAATAGGTAAATTTTGGAACAAAAAGACAATATTTAATAATAAAAAGGGCCATGTGTGAATTAATTTGAAAAAGGCGTTCCGAACATTGATCAAATTTAGTAATTTGGTCTTTGATAAAAAGCGGAATAGAATCAACTAAGACTGGAGCCCCAAGAAGGCGAAGCGAGTCTTCACTTAGAATTTTGATTCCTGGTGCCAAATGATTAAATTGTTCTGTAATTATGTGTCTTTTTTGGGCTTCCGTTGAATTTGGAATTTTCATACAAATTGGTTTTTCAACAATTTTTAATTACATAAAGGCACGTAAACCAAAGATTTAAAATGTTCACAATATATTTTACTAGATGATGCCCGCGACTTCGTCCGCCTGGACTAATTTTTTTTCGATTCCCGCGGGAACTCCGTAATTTTCCGGGATAAAAAGTACCCTATATCCTTCCCCGGGATACACCCTACCCCTGTAACAGATTTCATCAAAATCGGTTGAACAGGTGGGCCGTGAAAGCGTAGCAGACAGACAGACACACTTTCGCATTTATAATCTTACTAGGTGATGCCCGCGACTTCGTCCGCGTGGATTACGTTTTTTTATTCCCGCGGGAACTCTTGAATTTTCCCGGATAAAAAGTAGCGTATGTCACTCTCCAGGTTCTCAACTATACCCATGCTAAAAATTACGTCAATCCGTTGCTCCGTTGCGGTGTGATTGAAGGAGAAACCAACCAACCAATAAACCAACAAACCAACAAACCAACAAACAAACACACTTTCGCATTTATAATATTAAGCATGATATAGTATGATGAACTATTATAATTCGCCTTGAACTGAATTTATCTGGATTTTTCAAACCAAATACCAAACTAGTAGTAGATTCACTTGAAGATTAAAAAGCACTCGTAAAAGTTTGTTTGAATAAAAAATATTTGAAACATGATTTTATTACATTTTTTAAAGTAGTTTTATTTCAGGAGAGTCTTGTACTGACGCTTACTCTATATGTATTTGACCAGGACCAGGTCACTAACATCGCATAAATCAATATTATTTCTAAATGTCAGTTTTATGTCACGTACAAAAAAAAGTATGCCCCTATCGATATTCATATTTTATTAGTGTATTTATTTAATAACGTTCCGTATTTTGTTTCAAATTCCATTATCGGAACTATGAGAAATGAGGGTCGCCCTGGCATTATTGCTCAAACCCAGAGACCCTGTATCGCACTCCAGAAATGTACAAATTTTATAGCCGATATATCTCATAGATCCCCTTTATTATATTGGAAGTATCATACTGAAGTCGTAAATTAAAATTAGTGTTTAGGAAATAACTAAAATCAAATTTTTTAGCCTCTCCACTGAGACCACTTCTTCTCCACTATCTTTTACGGTACGGCACAGTTCAATTTCAATTTATTTATTTACTAGCTGATGCCCGCGACTTCGTCCTCGTGGTTAAGGTTTTTTTTATTCCCGCGGGAACTCCTTAATTTTCCGGGATAAAAGGTCCTTCGTGCGTTGCTCCGTTGCGGCGTGATTGAAGGACAAAACAACAAACCAATAAACCAACAAACCAACAAACAAACACACTTTCACATTTATAATACCTATTAAGTATTATATTATGATTGCAATTCCAGTACACATATTCCATAAAATATAACATTTTTAGTCAATAATTAAGGTAAGAGAGGCTATGGATACCACCCAGTTTGGTTGTAGCAACAACTGTGCATTGTTGTAGGGAGACCGATTTTATTTATTTGTCCGTATCATTAAAAAAATCATTAATAGTGTAGTATTAACACTTGTTAAATAAATATTTTTTTATGTGTTTTAAATTATTTTTCTTTTTCAACGTTTCTTATGTAATCTGCTAGATTATTATATATTTAGAGCGATCAATTTGTTTCTGTCTCTCAGGGAAGACATAGACGACTCGGTGAGGTTTGTTTTCTTTTTTTTTGGTATAAAAGTATGTTGGTGATATGTTTTTTCTTACGAATTTACACATTTCGAATATATAAAATGAAGGTAGGGTCAAGATTCTCCTTATATGGAAGCCTTACGAAAGGCTTTGCAGAATAATGTGTTCTTCGTTCTTGCATACTTAGGCCCATGCATCTACATACATCTACATTGCATCTTCTTACATCTACGACGTCTGTTCCCTCTGATCCTACCAAGCGTTTTACCAGTTCAGATCACTAATTAATACTGAATCTGTCAGCATCACCATAACAACGTCAATGGTATTTGTTAGCGTTGAAATTTCTAAATTCCCCACTATTTGATACAACATTCCCTAAATTCCATCCCATGATTCCATCTTAGTAATGCTAAACGAGAGTTTGTGGATATACAGGACAAATAGGTCTCGTAAATGCCGCTTTGATTATGTAAGTATAATATAATATTATATTAATTTACTACCAATGTGGTAGAAGATACTAGGGCTGATTCTGTAGTGCACAATCTCTAAACTAAAATGACAGCTTTAAAAAAATATTGCTTACACTTTAATAATACTCCCTGCGGAAAGAGACGGTATTAGATATTTTAAAACTGCCATTTTAGTTTAGAGAATTGTGTTGAATACAGAATTGGCCACACTATGGCTAATTCTGCTGTACACTCGGATCTCTAAGCTAAACTGTAGAGGTGGTCATTTCCGCAGGGAGTATTAAGAAATAAAATGGAAGGAATAAGGTTTTTTAATTCCCACGGGAACTCTTTAATTTTACGTCACCTAGGTCACCTACGTTACCAATTTTACATAGCCTATCTCACTCTCTATAAATTATACCCATGCAATCGATGCTTTTTTGCGGCGTGATTGAAGAACAAACGAAAACACTTTCGCATTTATATCTACTATTAGTATGATTTAATGGAGCTATGGAGTACACTCCAAAAATACGCACTTCGAATACGCCTTTATCGAAGTCGGTTAAAAAGTATTTAAAATTGGAATATATTATTTTTTCCTATTTTACATAGCAAGTATCACACAAATTTCTATTATAAGAGTGTAAAACTTACTATAGTACCATTATCGCAACATAAAGGTATATCACCACTACAGAGATACGGCGCGGTGCGGCACGTAGCAGCAGGAATTCTTTGTATGAGGTTGTATGAAGCTGGGCCCATTAAGGCCCTGTGTAGCGTAAAAGGGGGTTTTTAAAAGCAGTGTATCCATCAAACGGTGACATAATGTATGCTTGTAAAAATAATGTGCTGTTTTCAAGACCTTTGAGCAGCCATTGACGCATCTCAAAACACAATTTAAAAAATCTCTGCATTGAAATTTATTTTAAACATACCTCTTAATTTACATTTTAAAGCAATTTTTCTCCTTATTGAAACCAATAATTAGCTCTAGAAATATAAGATAAAATTCATATTTCTAAATCAAATACATTGTCGGTTCATTTGTATTGAAAATTAAATATAAATTTTTGTACAAATAATTTCATGTACAAGTACAAGTTCATACAAATAATATAATTCCCGCTTCGTGCTTCGCTGCTCCGTGCATCTAAAATGGGGATAGACATTAAATACACCAATAACACAACATAAGCCCGTAAAATAAAATATGCAACAAAAGCAGAGATTCTGCTTTTGTTCTCCGAGAACAGAGAATCTCCTCCACTTTTAAAGTCGATTATAAAGAACAGATTACTGTGTAGTCACATGGCAAGGCACCCTTGACTCTTAAAATTCTTAAATTTTCCGTCCCTCAGTCGGCGGGAATGTGAAAAATGCATGAGCTAATGCACTTTGAGCTCTCAGTTCAAATGCACGGGCGGTGAACCTTAAAAACCGTTGAGCTTAAAATTCTTTCAAGAGATTCTTTTAGAAGTATCTTCTTTCACGAGACTTCACTTAACTTAGTGTTTTAATTGTGGTCTGCACATGCTCTCCCTTTAGAATTTTACACTTATTTTTTTATTTTTTAATCCACTATAAGCTAGCCCTTGACTGCGATCTCACCTGATGGTAAGTGATGATGCAGTCTAAGATGGTAGCGGGCTAACCTGTTAGGGGCATGGCAGTTATATTAAACCCATACCCCTTCGGTTTCTACACGGCATCGTACCGGAACGCTAAATCGCTTGGCGGCACGTCTTTGCCGGTAGGGTGGTAACTAGCCACGGCCTAAGCCTCCCACGAAGCCAGATCAGGGAAAATTCAGAAATTATAAATTCCCAAAATTTACCCTGCCGGGGATCGAACCCAGAACCTCCGCACGAGAAGGCAACAGCGCTAAACACTGCGCCACGGAGGTCGTCAAAGTGTTTACTTACTTTAAACTTAAATTTAAATAACACTTTAAAATGTTCTTAAACCTCTCGAAAATAACGTGAACACATACATCGGGTGTTAGCAAGAAGCACTTGTGTTACAGTGATAAGATTAAAACGGAGACAAAGCGAGTGAGTTTGCGAACTTTCGTTGCCTAGCGTTATTATAATATCAATACATCAGTTAATCCGCCCGGGTTTCACTCGGATGGAATTCTGTGTCTGCTACGCTTTCAAGGCCCATCTGTTCAACCGATTTTGACAAAAAATTTATGCAGACGTAACATTCCGAGGGAGGACATACCCAACGAACTCGTCGACGAACGTCCGAATGCATTTAGCATTCGGACGAAGTCATCACGCTTAGCAGTAATATTATAAATGCTAAAGCTTTGCCTGTCTGTATGCCCTTTCCACGTTTGAACCGTTGCTCCGAAATTGGTTACATAAATGTAGCTTGCATCCTAGAGGACGTAGCTCTAATTTGCGAGAAAACAATTTGTTGAGAAATCTTCTTTGCCGATAGATGGCGTTGACTCTCCTTCACTCACGTGTTCTATGGAAATTATATTATGATTTCCTATTTAATTTTGAGCATTAGCTGGCAGAAAAGAGGCGTTCTAAAGTTTTTTTTAAATTAATGAAGCAATTTCTGAGCAAGTAGGGGAAAAATTGTATCTGTTGAATGTTTTACTTACGTCAGTTGCAAACTTTGGGCACAGAGTAATACAGAGGGGAAGCTTCATACAAACGGCTAGCGTCGACTTCACCCATACATAGCGCAACGATGTGTGCGTGTGAGCTCTCACCGACACATTCACCGACACGCCGCCTGGGTCCGCGACGCCTCGGTCTGGGTCCAAAAGTAAGGGCTGATGGTCGTGCATTTAAAGAAAATAAATAGAGGAATAATTTCGTGATTGAACAAGTTTATCGATTTTGTATTAAAAATAAAACTATTTAGATTTCTTTATGTAAATAGTGTTCTATTTCAACAAAAATGCCGAATAACTCATCTTGCAAGATTTGACCTAAATATACATAACTACATACACGTATAAATACATAAATACATTGCAAGTTAGATAAAAGGTTGTAATAATAATAGTATTTGACGCAAAACTGTATTTGCGATAGTAAATAACGGTGTCATCTATTAACATTATTGTGAAGTTATGTTAAAAATACTGATGTTCATTAAAAAAGAAATGATTTCGTTTCTTTATAATATTTGTCTAATTTAAGTATTTATTGTTATATTTCAGGATATAACTGAACATTTTAAACATTATATAACTATATAATATTTTTATATTTTCCTTAAATTGTTGACATGCATCAGGTGACAATCCTAGCAGAATAGGTATACATTTTCGACGTTCTTATTAAGCTTCCCCTCTGTTCGGATATATACTCGTGTGCTTTGGTATTGACAAACGATTATTTGGCTTATAAAAAACAACCTTTTCAAAAATCGCCTGCACACTCTTAATTCATACAAAGTTATGCACATATATAATGTTATACTCATCGCGGAAAATTAAAGAGTTGTTAAGGTAGAAGCCGCTGTTGTTATAATAAATCATCTTACACGTGCCAGTGATTGATCGTTTTCACCGCGCACTAAATTAACTTTCGTTTGCTAAAAAAAACTCGTTTCCCGTTTGACTCTTGTATTAAAAACCTGGAAAGCTATTAAGTTAAAATCAAACACTGTATACATTATAAAAATTCAAACATATTTCGTCTAAAGGCCCAGTTGATCCCCTTTTTTTATTCGCTGAAAAAATGCTTTTACGCATACCGCACTAAGACAAGCTACATCCCTAGATTTAGGATATTTTTTTCAATTCTAATTAAAACTCACAAAAATGATATGACTTGTTCTAAGTCATATCATTTTTGTGAGTTTTAATTAATTGAATGGTCGAATACAAACACAATCAATTTGGACAAGTTAGGGACCAACCAGTTCATTATAATGCACAATTTACCGCTCCGAAAGGGCAACGCCTAATTGTGTATAATATTTTGAGCAAAGCAATCGAAATAAATAAGAAAATTTGATAACCTTACTTAAAAGTTATCCTTTAGATTAGGCTTAGATACCTACTGTTTACTCGCTCGAAACCCTTGCCCTACCAAAAGACTTATTAATTCCCCCAAATTCCTTTGGCCCTGTAGTTTGAAGACTTGAGATAAAGGACGTTCTATTAATTATATTTTAGAGGGTCTCTCGTCTTAGTTATTTGCATAATTTTCTAATTGGATGTTTTCGCAACTATTTTATATTAATTATTATTAAATAACGTTTTATGATTCGTTGTCTTTTAAGTTTGATTACCACCATACATAACGAGTCTAAATCATGAAAATTTCGTCATATTTACGGACTCAAAAAGCAGCATCCAACATTTGGCTCAGATTCCCTCGAGATGTCGAGGCATCCCGGTAGCCATTAGTGTTATAGACACTATCTGCAGATTTCATGAATGTAACAAAAATGTTGTCCTGCAATGGATTCCTTCACATATTGGGATAGCCCACTATCCCAATATGTGAAGGGCAGCAGAGCAGAAGGGCGCTTGTCGGGCAGCAGAGTCAGCCTCCTCGTTACCCATAACGAGGAGGCTGACTCTGCTTCCCGACAATATAAGATGCTGTATAAGAATTGTTTTTCTACGGGGGCGACATAATCACAAAGTGATAAAGCCCCGTCACAAAATAAAGATTTAAAAAAAAATGCTACTAAAACACGTTTATGAAGTTTCCTATTTCATCTGAAAGACTACTATGGAGTTCCATGCAACATACTTGAACAAAGAGGCCCGGTCACTAAAGATCAAGCCTTTAAACATTAATGCAGTGGAGCGATGCAAAAAATACAAATCTCAGACACAGGGCATATATTATTATTGTTCACGTGAAGATTGATAAAGAATTATAAATAGTTTACTGCAAAGATTTTTGTAATCTGCTTCTTAACGGTTAGATCTTTTTAGGCTAAAGTTCCGTATGTTCTATATCTCAGTTTGATACGAATAAGTCTTTCCAGCTCTGCTCTTTTATATGTAGGTACGAAATTATTTTCAGGCGATAAAACAAGTCGTAACAAAACTAAAAGTTATTTCAGCATGAGCTCAGCATGTTGAGCGGGTTGGGCCGAAAAGCTTTTTCGAACCGGCATGAGAAATGAAATTTGAGCGTAGGTATGTTATTAAGTTTTAACGTATAAACTAAACAAATTTCATCAAAATCGGTTGAAAAGATGAGTCGGACAGATAGACACACTTTCGCATTTATAATGTTATTAGTATGGATTTTAGATTGTAAAATAAACAATAATATGTAAAAAATGTAAACCTTCATTCATGTAATTTTTTACTAAGCCTTTTTTATCATCAATTGAGGTTTCATAATAAATACGCCCGACTGACTTAATGAGATATCGAACCAGAAAGTACTGCTATTGTTCCAATAAAGAAACAGTCCCTTCAACAAATAGAAAGCGATGACAATAATGTCTGTCCCTGTTGATTTATGACTTCGAACAATCGTCCTGATGCAGTGAAGCGTACCGAACTTCCAATGCAAGCCAAAGCGCCAGCAGAGCGTTAAGTTTTACGAGTGCAATACACTTTTAAAGACCATAATGTAACGACAAGAAGACTCGTTTGATTGATTGTACCAATAAATAAATTACTTGTACTCGTACCAGCGCTTCATCAGACCATTTCAAGGTTAATCACACATTACCGCTAATCAAAACCGCACGCAGCGCAAATTTTTTAACCGACTTCCAAAAAATGAGGAGGTTCTCAATTCGACGCGTATATATTTCTTTTAATGTATGTTACCGCATATCTCCGTTGTTTCTGAACCGATTTGATTTTTTTTCTATCAGTCGTTAGAGGAAGCTCTCGAAGTGGCGCCATAAAAAAATTTGACTCCAAATCCTCAACCCTGACACTAAAAAGTTAAAAATAAAAATTCTTTCCAAAAAACCGACTTCCAACGCCACTGTAAAGTAAAAAATAATTTTTATTTCTACCCACTATGTTGAAGTTTTTTACTTTACAGTGGCGTTGGAAGTTGGTTTTTTGGAAAGATTTTTTTCTTATGGTAAATTTTCAATACACGTTGTAAAGTAAAATCTTTGCACAGGGTGATTTACCAAACTATTTAGTTCTGCAAACCAAAGCGCGTAATGACCTTGAGCGATAGCCTGTTTAAAGGTTCGCTTTCCGCGGTATAGGAAATACACATCCATGCGTAGACAACCTCTCTGCTGTAGCCAATGCTTTTTATTCCTAAGCTGTTCAACTGTACGGAAATTTTAAAGCTTGTATGTGCGAGCACCATTATTAAACGAGTGGGAGTGCGTACTGAACATGAACATGAAAGTGATACTATATTATGTAGACGAAAACGATACGAAGAAATAGGGAACCTCTATGCAGGCAGACTTGCGTAGACTCTTTTGTACCTTCAAAGGTTTGACTGCTTTTGTTGAAGCTACTAATTAACCCAATTTTATATCACAGCAATGAAGGAAACTTTATGGTTAGTTAGGATGACATAATTACCTTGTAGGTTGTTTTATCTTATAAACAATGCGAAAAAACTGAACAATTACATGATTGGTAATTATTTACCGTATTTTGGCCATGAAATCCGGCCGTTAAATATAACGTTTACATATAGGAAATAAAAAAGTGCTCCCGAATTTTGAAATAAACTAAACCACGAAGACGTAGGAGATCATCTACATAGTAATGAAATAGCGTTACCTTGACTCACGTGTCACATTGCTAAACTTAAATACGTCATGGTTCCATGTATTGAATCAAACAAAAACCTTTTTTTTTTATCCACTACAAGCTAGCCCTTGACTGCGACCTCACCTGATGGTAAGTGATGATGCAGTCTAAGATGGTAGCGGGCTAACCTGTCAGTGGCGTGGCAGTTATATTAAACCCATACCCCTTCGGTTTCTATACGGCATCGTACCGGAACGCTAAATCGCTTGGCGGCACGTCTTTGCCGGTAGGGTGGTAACTAGCCACAGCCGAAGCCTCCCACCAGACCAGACCAGGTAAAATTCAGAAATTATAAATTCCCATTAACCCTGCCGGGGATCGAACCCGGGACCTCCGCACGTTAAGGCAACAGTGCTACACACTGCGCCACGGAGGTCGTCAAACGTCAAACCTCAAACCTCAAAAGTCATTTCAAATACGGACGTGCATTGTGATAATAATTGTATCTTAAAAGTAAAGCCACAATAGTTCCAAACGCACACTGGTCTGAGGAGAGCCTACGTCAAACTCAGACGGGTATTTTCCGTATAGCATCTACGCTTACGAGGAGTGACCCGCTAGATATTCACATAATCCATAAATATCACCCTGCGCGAGAAATATGAAGGCTCTTCTTCAAACAGTTACAGTAAAATCCTTCTAACCCATCTAAATCTCACAAAGGCCAGCCTAAAGAACCTTTATGGGCTCTGTTCAAACTATGATAAAACAATATTATACTTCCTAAGCTTATATCATTGTAACTTACCTATTTCGTTGACACTGTATAGGATTTAAATATCACACTTCCGCTAAATCCAAAGTGAATAGGTATCTTCAAGGCAAGCGCCTATGTTTGCAGCTATGTGATGTCGTATAAATTTAGGTAGAAAACTTAATTTTGATTCGGTATAAGATTTAATCAGCGATATCCGTTGAAGTCAAGTGAAAAAAGTCCTAGATTGTAGACTACAGTCCAGCATGGTGGACGATAGATTTAAAGAGGGTAGCGGGAAGAAGCTAGATACCAAAGAACAGGCGCTCAAGTTTTTCCAACTTAAATAATTTAATCATTATTATGTTGTTTATTTTAAAGGCAACAAGTAAGCTATGCCTAGCCAGTTTCAAGTTAGAATTTGTTGAGCAAAATCCAAAACACAAAGGCAAAGATATAATACAAGCTTGAAGATATTTATAGTGATAAAGGTACTCGCATTAATCAATCTTACGTAGTAACGAGCTACCAAACTTTTCCTCGCCGTATCTGTTTAAGGATTCAAACCATATAATTCCTTTGAGGCAAATAAAAATGGAATAAAAACTAGATTTTTCTTGTAAGATAACTCTGCGGTCCCAACTCAATTTATAAGGTAACCTCTTTACGCGCGGGTGTTCAAAGGATGCCTTTATATCATGAAGCTAATATATAAAGATAATATATTAAGAGACACCTGGTAAGCTCGTATTAAGAGACACCTGGTCACAAATTGAAGTCCTTCTAAAGATATTGGTCTCTTACGTGATTTCAATTTAAATCAATTTTTCGCGTTAGACTCACAGCCGCCTTTGCACGAATAGATCCCACGCACTTTCTTGTAAGTCCCGCGAGGGAGTGGGCGACATAATTGCCCGTTCCACCCGTATATCATCCGTATATCAAAATCCATAGTTACCAATATTGTTAATGCGAAAGTGTGTCTGTCTGTCTGCTACGCTTTCACGGCTCATCTTATAGTAGTAAATAGTTTAATTTTTTTTTGTAAAAAAATCAATATTATGAGAGTGCACAACCAATATATGTATATGTTACGGGTAATGGTAGAAGATGTAGTAAACCTAGGTTTACACGGGTTTACTTAGTATTACCCAAACGTTTTGGGTAAAGTTCGAATAATAAGTAAAAAATCTTGGACGTTCATTTCAACGGGGGGCCAGACAAGGAGTCTTACAGACTACTATTGAACCGATTTGGCTGAAATTTGTTGTGAAACTTTTTATCCTGGATAAAACCATGGTACCCACGGGATTCGTAATAAACCTAATTATATAATTTTCCAGAACTACTATATTTTCACAAATTTTGAAGAAAAAAAACTATTTTTAACCATCTTCAAAAAGACAATCAATTCGACACGCTTATATTTCGTGTATTAGGTATATTATTGGAACTGCAAAATCTTACTAATATTATAAATGCGAAAGTTTGGATGTATGGATGTCGGTATGGATGTATGGATGTATGGATGGATGTTTGTTACTCAATCACGCCCCAACGGCTGAACGGATCTGGGTGAAATTTGGCACAGAGATAGATTATAGTCCAATCATCGACCAATCTTTAATTTATCGATCAAGTATGCGACCAATCTTTTTTTACTGGCTTACATTTACTTCATATTAGGAACAGGGTTTTCAAGATTTGGACAATTGTTCGTTTTCAGTAGGTATATTGAAATTTGAAGTAGCTCGTTTCCAAAAAAAGTTGGCAACCCTAGCCGCATTATTGTCACCCGTCCGATGCCATGTAGAAACCAAAGGGGTATAAAGTATGGGTTTAATAAAAACTGCCATACCCCTTCTAGGTTAGTCCGCTCCTATCTTAGACTGCTTCATCACTTACCACCATCTCACATGGTGGCACCATCGACCATGTGAGATTGCAGTCAAAGCTGAAAGGTTATCTTGTATCCGAATTAAATAAAAAAAATACCTACAGTTTTTGTTTCAATCACAGTTTCAATGCCATCTAGTTCAATTTTATAGTAAACAATTAGTAGTTTATGCTAGAACCACAGAACTTGGATGGCAATCATTAGGTCAGTGTGTGCGTGGGTGTTGCGTATATCGATATGACAGATGTTAATTATTTGACTATTTGACTAAATGCCTCCGTTTTAAAGTAAACTAATGATGTGATAAAATAATAGGCATTGATATACTGGCGCATATACATAGCAACTTTGCGAAAATATTAAAAACCTGTCAAAAGCCCTAACAACGCCATCTAGCGGGAATCTGTCCGGGAGAAGACGTTGTGTTCACTCTTAAATTAAATATTAAAAGAGTATGAATTTATTGCCTTGCTCCAGCAATGTTTGACTGCGGTTCCTTAATATGTATCTACACATTGATGTAATTGTAAATATTTTTTTCAAAAGAGCAACCACAGAGTTTCTTGCTGGTTCTTCTCGGTAGGAACGGCATTCGGAACCAGAGGTAGGTTAACTCGAAAAAGAAAAGTACTTGAATAAAACATATTTGATTTGATTTGATTCGATGGGCAATGTACCTACTTACCTTCTAATAAATAAAACACACACATGCAAAATAATTAACTATATTATAATTGAATATTTACAATTTATTATAATAACATAGTATTTCTAGTTATTTAACTTGTATATATTATCAAAAATAAAATAAAACTATAAAATACAACAATCCGCCATATTGGTTAAAACACCAATGAAGCGAATGACGTGACAATTATTTTCGAACTTTGACAATCGACAATCTCTATACAGGTGTTTTGGGTGTCCCAAAGATCATTTCCATATTCTAGTTTTGTTTTACCGAAACCAAAATAATGAAATTAAAAAACGTTAGCCATTGAACAAAAAATTACCAAGGCTACTAGCTGTAATTTACCCAGGATTGATTTGTTTATGCTAGGTGAGTTTCTTGCAGCAAACAAAGACTTTTTCGTAATGACATGTACAATAAGTCCGTACAATAATTTAATACACATTTAATTATAATTTAAAGGTCCTAAACCCGTAAAATCTGCATTAGACAAACAGCTTCAAAAGGATCGAATTTATTATCAAACTAGCTGATGCCCGCCACTTCGTCCGCGTGTATTGAGGTTTTTCAGTTCCCGCGGGATCTCTTCAATTTTCCGGGATAAAAAGTAGTATATGTGTTATTCTCGAGTCCAGACTATATGTACCTATCTCTGTGCCAATTTCATCCATATCCGTTCAGCCGTTCTGGCGTGAAAGAGTAACAAACATCCATTTATCCATACAAACTTTCGCGTTTATAATATTAGTAAGGAAGTAAGGATTAAGATCTCAAACAAGATTATTAAGCACACAGTTTATTAGAATAAAGCAAAAATGTACGTCAAAGTGATATTCGCAGAAATAAATAGTAGAATTATTGAGCCATAATTCAGAATTAATTCATATTATTCACACAAAATATTTAATACGAAGACGTATTGTTTAATGTACATTATTTTGTTTCTGACGACCTCCGTGGCGCAGTGTGTAGCGCTGTTGCCTTTACGTGCGGAGGTCCTGGGTTCGATCCCCGGCAGGGTCAATTTGGGAATTTATTATTTCTGAATTTTCCCTGGTCTGGCCTGGTGGGAGGCTTCGGCCGTGGCTAGTTACCACCCTACCGGCAAAGACGTGCCGTCAAGCCATTTAGCGTTCCGGTACGATGCCGTGTAGAAACCGAAAGGGTATGGGTTTAATATAACTGCCATGCCCCTAACAGGTTAGCCCGCTACCATCTTAGACTGCATCATCACTTACCATCAGGTGAGATCGCAGTCAAGGACTAGCTTGTAGTGGATTAAAAAAAAAAAAAAAACATTATTTTGTTCGTAAAAGTATTAGTGACGTCACAAACGGCGCCATGACACCGGCGAGCGTTTTGGCGTAAATTTTAAAATGCCAATTTTATCTACCAAACCTTATTTTTCTGCTGAAATAAGATATTTTTTCGAAATCTTTATATATATAAAAATGAAACCCGTTTTCCTTGGTCACGGCATCACGCGTGAATGGCTGGACCGATTTCACTAATTCTTTTTTTGTTGTATTTGTTATTATTAGGAGAAGGTTCTTACGGAAAAAAATATTAAGAAAATCTCTCAGAAATATTGAAAAATATACATTTAATTTTGCATACTAAGGCGGTACGAAGTTCGCCGGGTCAGCTAGTAGTAGATACTTCCGAACATAATATGGCCATTTTTCAAAATCAGTCATCATGCCTATTGTCATATGTCATATTATCACCCCGTTAAGTATATGCAGTTTGAGTGACAGGGGTGCTTCGAAATTATTATTTTTATGTCTATAATTATTTCTCTGTAGGTACTTTAATAATGTCTTGTTGAATAAATTATTAGTATGCATTCGTCTGAACCTAATTCAAAATTATTTTATGTGAAAGATCCAAAGAAGGCTATAAAGGTTGTGTCAAAGCTTTTATTGAACTTTTTCTTACGAGATCAGGATCTGAAGCGAGAACAAATATCTTCAGGTACAGTGACCCTCTGTGCTTTGGAAACTTTAAAATATTTTGAATTGAGTTTGTGAACTTCGATAGTAGATACAATTACCGATTTCGTGAGTTAGTTCAGAACTTCGATATGTATATTATCCAATCTAAGTTGGTTTAGGTAATAGAACACCTCGCAAAGTTAAACCGTGTTGATTTGGATGACAAATTACATGTCTACAATTTACATAGACGAGCCCTGTCAAACAAAGAATGTGGACTTATTTTACTAACGCCATCTAGTCTGAAAAGCGGAACAGCGCTATGGCGGGGACACCACTACAGCCTATTAACATCCCACTGCTGGGCACAGGCCTCCCCACTCTCATATGAGAGAAGGAATTAGAGCTTAGACCCACCACGCTGCTCCAATGCGGGTTGGCGGGCTTTAACGACTATTATCATGTTAGTGATTATAACCGGGACCGACGGCTTAACGTGCTCTCCGAGTCACGGGGGTGAAACACCGCCAACTTCCAACTCCGGGCTGGCACTGAGAATTTCTGAATTGAAAAACCCAATACCAATTTTTTTGCCCGACCGGGAATCGAACCCAGGACCTCGTGATCCGCAGGCGACGATGCTAACCGCTAGACCAACGAGGCATTTTATATAGGTGAGGGGCATGCCCTACAAGTCGGACGCCCAACTTTTTTCTAAGAAATGGCCATCTAGTACCTACATATTATTATATTATAATATGTACAATAAGTATATCGATGGAGAAAATATCTTTAATTAATAGATTATTATTGCTACAAAAATGAGTTTTTATTTGATAACAAATCAACCCATATCAGCGATAAATGATGCTATCCAAGACGGTATTAGGCTTATTAGGATGGGGTTTGAAAATTTACATCTTGTGTCGTATGTTAACGTCATAGTTATGAACGGATTTGTTTTGTTGCAGTCTGAGTGATCAAGGGTTGCTCTGTGGTCTGATTATTTACTGATTAGTTTATCATATAGTTAAGTTGGGAAATGAATATTTTTTTTCCGGAAAAACGCTATATGTAAGGTACCCGTAACTTTTAAAAAGTAAAGACAGTGAAATGTTTGGAGTCGATGAATGAATAATTCAAGGAGGAAACCTTTGAATTTACATAATCAAATTGGTTACGAAGCTACGCGAGCCATTCAACGACAGGGAAATATCTTTTTTGAATTCAAAAACTATTTCAGGTTACGTCTGTACTTATTTTTGAATTGGATGTTGAATGTAGGGGAGATCTATTTAAACGAACCACACCATAACGACAAAAATTTCGTCCGGTTGAGCTGCAACTGCCTGAATTTGCTTTATCCACTATTTGATATTTTAGAGATTCAGATTCTTTATTTGAATAAAAATGTGGACATGGTCAATTTTAGTACAAAGTCCAACATAATATTAGCCGTGGCAGCGTACAAAATAATATTATTTAGATTATAACTATGTGCTTCACTATTACAATTACATTTATTACATTACATTACATTACATTTATTACAATTCTTAATCTTTATTCTTATAATTCTAGATTACATACATATTCGAAAACAAATTTCAAACAAACATGATTAAAAATACCTAAAGTTTAACAATTATACAATAAACAATTCAATGTCATAGATAATAAATTAAGATGTCGAAATTTAAATTCAATCAATATTAAAATCCATATCCATACTAATATTATAAATGCGAAAGTGTGTCTGTCTGTAAGTCTGTCGGTCCGTCTGTCTGTCTGCTACGCTTTCACGGCCATTTGTTGAAACGATTTTGATGAAATTTGGTATAGATGTTGGAAACAGTGTCCGCTTCTACAATAAGCCCCCAGAAGACATGTTGAAGATGTCTCTGAATAAGTTCAAAGTTAATGTAAAACGTAAACTCATTGAAAAATCTTATCACCATGTAAAGGACTACTTAAACGACAAGGAAGCCTGGCAATAGTTTGTTCTAATGTCTCTGATAGTTCCTTAGTAAGAATATTTGTAAGATGGTGATAATAAAAAAAAAACCCGCCTGAGTTTGTTGTGGGCTCTTCTCAGACCGGCGCGTTTGGAACCCTCGTAGCTTTAGTTTTAAGATACCGTTACCCATTATCACCATCATGCTTTTTAAGTAAGTAATTTTTAGACGAAAATAAGTGTACCTACAGTGTACCTATATTTAATAAATGACTTGAATCTTGAATCTTGAATCTAGAGATAGGCTGCATTCCGGGGAAGGACATAGTCTAAATTTATTACGGAAAATCAAAGAGTTCCCGTGGGAATTAAAAAATCTTAAGAAATAAAAATATAGAAGGTCAAAGAGTTAAAGAAAGAAAGAGAATGCTTTTAAGTCTCCTTAAATTCTTTGATAAATGTGTTCATAGTAAGCACACAGAAGAAGGGATCAATTGAACTAAGTACAGCTCAGTTCAATGTCGTTCAGGATCCCTGCGGCGGTATTTCCTGCATCTTCTCTCCTTTCTTTTTCTTAAGATAACAGTCTTGAAAGAAAGAAAGAAAGAAGAAAGAAAGAAAAATCATTTAATTACTCGACTTTGTCTCACCCTATAATACCGAGCACAATCCCATGAAGAACCCCTAGAACCTAGAACCTTTCTCTCTTATCAACCCATTGCCAGCTCACTACTGAACACGAGAACCACGCTGGTCAAGTGCGGATTGGCAGACTTCACACAACTTCGAAAACATTATTCACCAATCATATTGAAAATTTGAAATACGCCTAGCGAAGATCGGTCGCTTCCAGGTACTTGTTCTATATTCGTATGAAGTTTGTACCTACTTAAATAATTTAAAAGTTCCGAGGCGAAACATAGCGTGTGGTGACAACCTTTATTCTTCGGGAAGGGTTACAGAACATAAAAAGAGACGTAAAAAACGTTCACGGTATCGTATATATAATTCACAGTGCAGCCTACACGTCACGAAACGGTAATTTTAACAATGGCTCACAAAAACCTTTATTTTCTCATAGGTTCGTTTTCATAAAGCGCAACGCTTACGTACAGGGAGGAGTGTAACCGAGGCGCTGCTTCATTTTGTGAAAGAAAGAAAGAAAAATCATTTATTCATCTTGTGCCTCGTACATAAAATCAAACTTTAAAATTAAGACTTTTCCACCCACATGGCACAAGTTGAAAAGGCCCCGACTCAGCATTAATGCTGAACTAGTTGAAGTTTGTTGTTTTTGATCGTTTAAAAGTTTCTTTTTTAATGTGCTCTTAAACGCGGGAACTGAGCTTATTATTTTTATCTACTAGATGATGCCCACAATATCTTCCGCTTGATTCCAGCGGGAAGTCTTTGATTTCCCGGGAGACTATGTCCTTCCAAGCGATGAAACCTATCTTTATACCATCCATAATAATATTATAAATGCGAAAGTGTGTCTGTCTGTCTGCTACGCTTTCACTGCCCATCTGCTCAACCGACTTTGATGAAATTTTGTACAAAGGTAGATTATATCCCGGGGAAGGACTACTTTTATCCCGGACAATTAAACAGTTCCCGCGGGAATCAAAAATGTTAATCCACGCGGACGAAATCTCGCGAATCATCTAGTATTTCATAAAAAGAAATAGAAGCTTTGCATAAAGGCAGTCACACTTTCGCATATTATTAATATGGATTTAAAATCAGCTTTTATCGACTTACGGTTGGCTCAGCGCCTCCTCTGCTCCAATCGCATACACTCCACGCAGTCTCCACTTAGTCTTGGTCTGCGCTGGCCTTTAAAACACAAAATGGCGAAGATCCCGTGTAATTATTTATTTTTTATATGGAACTCCAGTATCGCATAACAGGACAAAACTATGCCAGAAAAAATCTAGCTTATATTAAAATAAAATACATCCGTTTATTTTAAAACATTTCAAATTGAAGTAAGACATAATTTTCCGTTTAGTTTCCCGCGCGTAGCTCTGTAACCAATTTGCTTATGTAAATACGCACGTTTCGTGCCACCGTGAATTATTCATCGAGCTATACCAGGCGTACCATTTTCCAAGCTTTTAAAATGAACTGGGGAGAGGACATGAAAATCAAGCCCAAGAAGAATACCAAACATCCAATAAAAATGAAAAATGCTCACTCTGAGACTTGAGTAAACAATAACTCCGCGTATTCTTAACTCAGTAGCCCAAAGTAGGTTGGTAAGGTAGCGTTTTTTTTTCATTTATTAATATTTTTTTAAATGACTTTTAAAAAGGAGGAGGTTCTCAATTCGACTGTATGTTGATATTTTTTGCATGTATGTCACGGGATCATTCCGCCAAATAAGAATCAATTTTGATGATTTTTCTTTGTTTGAGGTGAGACTACAGAGGTGGTCCCATATCAATTTTGTTGTTTATTTAGCTCTTTTTGAGAAAAACAACAAAAAGCAAAATATATACCCCGCTAATGTTTTTTACTTTTTAGTTTAAGTTGGTACTTATAGGTATAGTTTTGAAGATGGTTTTTGTTTTAGATGAAAGCGAATAATTATTAATAATTTTATTTAGACATGTTATTCTTGCTGGACTAAGTTTTGACATTGCGAATTGGATTGATCTAAGTAAAATGAAACTTATTCATAACATTACTGTAGAGCTCAATTTCGTGTATGTATTCACAGTCAAAGCTCCAAACGATACGTTTTGAAACAAAAATCGGTTGTACTAAATTTTTTACTTAAAATTAAGTTAATCTTTAGGGTCCATTTTATTTTGACGAAAATCTGATCGAACGCTCAATACGATCAATCGAGTTTGCAATGTGAAAACTTAGACTAAGCGTACTGCCCTCAGTTTTTCTCAGATAAGCATTTTCTCACGTTTCAATAGGTACCGCATTTTCGTTTAATCACCAGATAATAAAGAAGGTTTAGCCACTTAATAATTTGAAACTTAAGCATTACCGATTAAATTCGACTTGATAATTATTTAGTTCATTGACCCTTTTACACAGATTATGTAAATATGTATACAGTCTTTCTCGAGCTTAATACTGAAGAGTACATACACGACCTTCGTTACCAAGGCTCTATAATCCCGGTCTAAGGGCCAAAGTTAATATGAAGGGACAGGCCATTGTATGAGGTGAAATGTACATTGTACGCTTACCCTCGGAGGATTATGTGATGCATGGGACTGTTAATTTTGGAAATTTTGTCTTAAGACTTAAGACCCCCTTTGAATGGTGATTAATTTACTTCAAAGACGGTAACAGTATATCAAGATGGGGATTAAATTTTGATTAAAGCGTATTTTGTAGAGCAATTAATTGAAAAACTAATAAAGCTCGCGACTTTCCCTACTATCGTGTCTGTCAGTCTGTCTGTCTATATAGATACAAGCAAGTAGATACTTGTCTGTGTGTCTGTTACCTCTTCATGGCCAATCCGTTCAACCGACTTTGATTAAAGGATCATTGCGTGTTACAAACTTTTTAGTGCCGATCGCACCAAAAATTTTCAACATCAGTGCGTCGAAACATAAAATTTATTCCAAGGTTCATTATTCGGAGTTTATGCAATAGGCACTAAAAGGTTAAATAATAGTTTTAATAATATATTAATACGTGAAAAATTCAAAAGGCAAACTGAAATGTAAGAGGTTAAATAAAAATATTAGTATAAGTTAGGTTAGATGCAATCATAAAGCACAAATTACTTAGCTAAAGCCGATGATTTAAGGCTTGGAACGCAACATAATACCTGACTTGTAGGGGCACCAGTGAAATGGAAACCTGTCAACAATAAAGAATGCTACGCCTAAGCTTAAGCAAAAGAAAAATATTCTAAATCTGTTACAAACGGGAGGCCAAGATGGCATGAAGGGCGTGAAGTGACAAATTTTATGTTTTCAGAATATATAAAGAGAGCTGGTGGCAACAAAATCATATCTGCTCATGAAAAAAGTCTTCAGTGACCAACGCTAAGAAAATGCCAGTTTTGTAAACCTTAAAATAATAGCTCAGCTTGACAATATCATATTGACGATGCCGAAAGATGAAAACAGGCAGAAGTAGAGGGAGAAATCTCGCCTAAACCCCCCCTCGAATGGGCACAACGTCTGGTTGCACGTAGTCAGCTCGTGGCCCGGCAGCGTGAACAAGCTTATAAACCTCGAACGGGTTCGTTACTTTTCGTCTAATTTTCGACAAAACACTGTAAGCAACTGGGTACATACAAAACTAGTGGTTCGCCTCAAATTAAGACTTCGCATTCTAAGAGTTCAGACCTTCCAAACGAGTTACAATTAATTAAACCTATTATTTCAACAAATAACATTGCCATCTTTCCATATCAGATTCTTCAAAACTCAATCGCAACTATTACAGCGAAAACATGATAGGGAGAAAAATTGACTAGCAGATAAAAACTCTGCGTCTCTCTCAAACTTAAGACACTCGTCTGTCCCCTGTCCAGTCCCTAGGATTGTTGCTCTTTGCTAGTCATATATACTGAAATTGCTACCAACTCTCTGACTAAAAAGGTCGCCACAAACAATTCTGCGTGAAAAATATTCCACGGTTCGCATTCATAATTCACAATGTTTGTCCGTTTGTGAGGGACTTTATTTGAATACGAAAAGTGCTGAAACGACACTTTCTTTATTAAAAAGGTGTACACGTGTTTAGGAGGCATCCGGCAAACTATAAATAAAATAGGTACTTCTTGATATTTAACCTCAGTTACATACTTAGAGACGAACTTCAGTTGATGATAAGCAACAGATTTTAAATGACATTTAATTTTATATTTTATTTTTATTTTACTTCCTGACTGCGAGCTCATCTAACCTGATGGTAAATGATGATGCGTTCTAAAATGGTAGCGGGCTAACCTATTTAGACGTACGGCAGTGATATTTAGCCCATACCTCTAATCGGTTCCTACACGGCATCGTACCGGAACGCTGAATCACTCGGCGGTACGTCTTTGCCGGTAGGGTGGTAACTAGCCACGGCCGAAGCCTCTCACCAGACCCGAGCAGAAAAATTTCAGATATTATAAATTCCCATATTAACCTTGCCGGGAATCGAACCCAGGACCTCAAATTATAAGACCCAGCGCTTACAACTGCGCCAGGGAGGTCGACACAGGTTAATAATTATGTGAAAGGCAACATGATTCTTAAACTGAAATTTTCTGCATTAATATCGCACTTCTGGCCACGAAATTAGCAAGGAACTATCGTCATATAAACGTGGCTTTACAAAGGCTTTGATTATATACGCAAGGTTTTGTGTATCAAAAGAAGGTATACGTTACCAACGCTACAAAGAGGCTTTCATACGTCTTCCAGTGAAATGAAACCCGATATAATTCTGTAACAATATGATACGAAAATACCAACAGCGTAAATTGGAACTGACAAAGGTTTATAATAAAGCTAATTTACCAAAATAAATTCTTTATAGCGAAAAGTAAATGCGTTATTTTCGCATTGTTTGTTTGCATACCTAGCCAAATATTTTTTATCATATTGTTAAGGTACCTCTGACTCCATTAGAAATAAAATCAAAATTATAGACGCTCTAAGTCATAGTAAGAGCCAAAAATGGAAATGGGCAGGGAATGTTGCACGCAGTTGCAACGAAAAATGGTCAAAACGTACAACTCTGTGGAGTGGCCCAAAAGGCATCAGGAAACGCGGACGTCCGTGACACTGCTGGAAAGAGATGGACCAGCATAGCACAAAATGGAGGAGGCGTTTACCCGCAAGGGACCCTTGGTTTAAATTTGTTTAAATTATTGTTGTTCAACAACCAAAAAATCAATATTACTCAATTAAATTGTACTACTTATAGGTTCTTTTGTTTTTTTTTATTCATTGATATACTTCTGTTCTTTTATTTTTTGTACAAACTCTATCCCTGTATAAGCTCTAACTAAGGAATAATATTTTTCTTTTAATTTTCCAGTAAGTATGTACTTACTTGATATTTTAATAATACAACCAACAAAGAACCGATTTAAGCAAAGTAAAAATTTATTAAGAACCCAATTAATGATGTTGCTTTTGATGTCGATAATATCAAAGAAATGAAGAAAATTATATTATACAACTTTCTATAAACCTACACAATGTATTTACAAAAAATTCCAATACGAATATTAGGAACCCATACTAAGACATATTAAATTTATTCGATGTCAGTATACCTAAAGTCTTTAGCTAATTCCAGCCCTCTTTTGCTCTAAGGTTTCTTAAATCAAAACCAGGATCAATACTACGTGAGGTTTCACTTCTATATGTCACCGTAGTCCGTAAGATTGCATAAACCGTTAGATTCTAATCTAGGTAGCGAAATTGTAAACTGTCGACAGATTGTGAACCGTTCAATATTCTGAGTGTCAATTTTGTAAATATTCATTGTATGTCCGCGTGGTTTAATTTTTTTTAATGCTCACGGAAACTCCTTAATTTTGCGGGATATAAAGTAGCCTATGTCATTCCAGGTTTTCAACTATACCCATACCAAAAATCACGTTGATCCCTTTCTCCGTTGCAGCGTGAATAAAGGTCAAACCAACAAACAAACACATTTTCGCATTTATAATATTATTATTAAGTATGATTACCAGTAAGCTTAGAACGTGTTTAAGTTTTCGACGTTTATTTTACTTTGATGTTATTGAGATATGCAACCTCTTGTACTAAGACAACAAGTGAGATAGCTTGTCATCGAATTGAAAAAAATTGACTATAATATTTCCTTTTATAGGTACCTACTTGTAAAACTTTATATACTAGGTACTTTTATTTTGTACCATTATGTTCATTACAATAGGAACATGTTCTTCGTAAACGAGGCAATATTATAATGCCTGGACTAAGGGCCGGAGTAAATACAAAAGGACAGGTTTGTATGGGGTGATGTGTTCGTTAACCCTTAGGATTACAATATAACGTACGGCGTTGTTAATTTAAGACATTCTCCTACGACCCCTTTGACGTGGATGTATAATAGATTTTGCTGTCATGGTAAATTGCTTATCAAGAAAGATTAATTTCTATGGAAACTTGCACTGATTATATTATAATAATGTCCTCCCGACCGAATTTCGGCCACGGCGGCCAATCTCCAGAGAGATTAGCCATCTGCGCGGGAGCTATTATAGTGCACAAGTGTGTGCGCATACACAGGTGCACTCTCTGTTCCTTTACTCTCATAGCCCGATGGGACGGAAGATCCGACACGACCGGAGAGAGATCAGGCGCAGGACCGACTGCTTAACGTGCTCTCCGAGGCACGGGGGTGAAACACCGCCAACTTCCTGACTTCGGGCTAGAACTGAGAATTTCGTATCAGAAAAACCCAATTCTAGTTATGGCCCGACCCGGGACTCGAACCCGAGACCTCGTCGGCCGCAGTCGAACATGCTAAGCACTAGACCAACGAGGCAGTTGCACTGATTATATTAACTCACAATACGGCGACGCTTTTTCGCGTCATATATATATCTATACATATAAAATCGTTTGTTCTGAGTGACTGACTGGTATATCAACGCAGAGCAAATTTTGAAAATAAGTTTCTTTTGTGACGAAAGCACTCACTAAGGAAGGATTTTTTCAAAATTCCACTCCCTAAGGGGGTAAAATGGGGATGACCTTACCCTTGGTTTGTATGAAAGCCCTTAATTTTTCAAGCTATATCCATGATACATGGTATTTCCGCTTCTGGTTTAAAATTAAGAAATACGTCATATTTAACAGTTTTTAAAAATTCTACCCCCAACGGGGTGAAATAGGGGATGAAGGTTTGTATGGAACTCCTTAATTTCTCTAGGTATTTTTCAAGTTATATCCACGAAACTTAGTATTTTGGCCTTTCGGGTAAATAAAAATATAAAGAAGTATGTGTTTCACTTTTTTTTAATTTCACCACCAAGGAGGTTAAATAGGAGATTAAAGTTAGAAACCTAATTCTTAATGATTAAGATTTTTTGATTTCCACGGGAATTCTTGAATTTTCCGGGATAAAAAGTAGCCTATGTTCTTTCCCGGGATACAACCTATCCCTGTACCAAATTTTATCAAAATCGGTAGAACAGTGAAGTACCTACAGATAAGATACGTGAAAGCGTAGCAGACAGACAGACAGACACACACTTTCGCATTTATAATAATATTAGAATGGACGTGAAACAGACAGTGCACATCTTCTCTTCTGTCAGTTGTCCTAACTCACGCTCTTTTAACCTACCTGAACGAATGTACATCGTAGGTACACTTTCGAAGAAGGTTTTGCCATGTAACAGTTTTATTTTTCGCTGTTACTTCAATACTCGTTCGTTCACTTAATGGGCTCTGGGACACTGTGGAGGGCGTTTCCTGAGATTTTACTTGAGAACATAACGTGAACTGCAATTTCCCCTAAGGGAATACGTGTACGTGCTCCCAATATTCCTAACGTTTGGGCCACACTAACTTCTTGGGCATCTAATATTTAACATTAGGTGATGCCCGCGACTTCGTTCGCGTGGATTTAGGTTTTCGAAAAATCCCTATCCATATCCATATAATATAAACGTGAAAGTGTGTCTGTTTGTCCGTCTGTCTGTCTGTATCTCTGTCTGCTACGCTTTCACGGCCCATCTATTCAACCGATTTTAATGAAATTTGGTACAGGGATAGGTTGTATCCCGGGGAAAGACATAGGAAAAAGAACCAAACATTAAGGGGTTTCCCCGGGAATTAAAAAAAGTCCACGCGGACGAAGTCGGGGGTCATCATCTAGTCTTTAATATTTTCCGACATAAAAAGTGGGCTATATTTTCCAAATTTCATCAAAATCGTTTGAACAGATAGACCGTGAAAGCGTAGCAAACAGACATAGATACATTCGCATTTATTAACCGACTTCCAAAATGGAGGAAATTCAGCACGTATCTTAATATTGGTATGGTAATTATATTACTTAGTATGAATTCCATCTCGGCTATTAAATGCTAAGTGTGTCTGTGTATCTGTTATCTATTCACGGCCCTTTGGGCAATGTGTAGAGGTTGTCTAATTTGAAAATGATCGCACTACACTATAGCTGTGATTATCTGGCCATACAATTCATGTCTTGTAACTGAACGCCGCGCCGGTCACTCAGTTACAAGCTACATAATCAGACATAAGTTACTTTTTACTGAAAAGCACTTTATTCGGCTTAAAGTCAACCAGGGATTTCTAATCAAGAAATATTTATAAATCGGCATAATACCCCTATGTGCGGACGTCTAGTGTGTACTTTGCGTACCTAAACAAATTGAAGATACATTCTTCATTTTTAAATTAGATGTTCTATGGAGCTTTAATAAGACGTTGCCTCTAGTGTGACTCGAACATAAGGAAGAACGTTGCGAATCTGTTTTGGAGGCAGTTCGATGTTTCCGGGGAAAATTCACTTTCTAAGTTTAAAGTGAAATTTGAAAACAAGTTCGTGAAATTCAATTGCTTGCTTACTGCCATCACGGTTTGTGTGGTTACGCCACGCCATATTTATTATCCAATCTAAGTTCGCTCGTTTGTTTCGTACGTGAACAACGAATTTGTGTTTTGATAACTTATGATCGCCAGTGAAATAATAATTTAAATACTTTATAAAAACGTTATTCTTCGTCGTTGTCGTCAGTCATTAGATGTCTACGGTTGGACAATGTATTTTGTAGGGACTACAGGTCTTGCGCCGCATGGACCAAACGGTTGCCTGCAAATCGCTTGACGTCCGACCACCTAGACTTAATATTATCCCTTTCTGCGTCGTTTTCCTCATTACTGTGCGTCGTAACCCCTTTCATTAATCAAATAATCAATAATTCATGCGATGGGATCCCACGTCCTTCAGCATACGACTAGACTAAGAGTATTCAAACTCTTAGGTTTTTGTAACGATTATTATCTAATGTTAGTGATAAAAGGCCAAATTTGAACCTCCAAATTAGGTCACCCATCCTGTTACCGACTTGCATCTACGTCGCTTAACCTTCGCAATCGACTGATATGCGTTGTCACGACTAGGCCACTTGTCCCTCCTTAATATTATAAGCATTGTTAATTTTACGAACGACCAAGGGGCAGATCTAGCTATCTCGCGCACGCTGAAATACGCGACGATAACTGCACAACATGACTTCACATTGAATGCGCGCGTACACCTGTAATTTTTTTCTACAATCATCCTTATGAATTACGTACGTCACGTCATACAGCGCGTGACGTCAACGGAATGAGCTCAGGGGGCTTACTATCTATTATATTATTAAGTGATGGTAGTATCAGTATATTAGTAAAGCTTATGAATGGGTTTCATGTTATTAATAATAGATTTCACAACATAAACTCAACGATTTCGAAATATTTTTGCGAACAATCTAATATTACATTCATTGAAATGATTAAATTGCTAAAATATTTTCAAAATCATGTTATAACCAAACATAAAATTATTGTTTCATTATTAAATTCTTCAATCTATTAAAAATAAAAATTGGAATTTGAAGTAAACATGTTGTAACCGTCAATACCTAACTATGCTGAAATTTTAACTAACTGTGTGATGTAGCGATGTATTTTATAACATTAGTGCCCAACGCTGACGACCGATATTTGTAAGTCAGTCCGACAAAATTCAGTGATAACTATAGTAAAACATACCTAGGTACTTAAACCTTAGTAGCTAATAGCTTAACAACTAGTACTAGCAGCTTTGAAAGGTGAAATAAGAGGTATGTTAGATTTTTTTAATGCAGAAGTTGTTCAAGTTATGTTTTGGGATCAAAAAATGGCTGCTTAAAGAAACAATATAATATATTTATCTCAATTATTCAAATATGTCACCGTTTAATAGATAAACTGCTTTAGAAACCTTCTTTTTAAGAATTTTTCCAACAGACTGCGCCTTAATGCTGGTTGTGCTTAAAGGTTTTGCTCGTACCTACATATTTTAATACCAAAATAATTAGCCTAGCAGGTGTGGCCGGCTTTGACGGCAGTGTGTGTCGAGAGGTATGAAGTCGAACATAGCAGTCGTTTCTCACCACGTCGTGTCGTTGACACGTCGTTGTCGCTGTTACGTTATTACATAAAAGCGGTTGTTTGCGTTAGCTATAAACGTTAAATATTGACTCCGATAAACAAGCAATATCCAATCATTATATAATTGGAAAATTTCGAAACTGTAACCCTTTTGCAATTTATCAGTACTTACTCTTTTTTTGCGACGCTAGGTGTAAAAAATCCAAGATAAATGGACGAGTCACCTTAACTCGTTTATCAAACAATATTCGGCTATATTTTATCAATAGCCATTGTTATAAAGTTGAGCTTTTTTAACCCCCGACGAAAAATAGGGGTGAGTACTATAAGTTAAACGTGTGCATTTGTCATCTGGCATCATAATTTACAAACTGATGAACTGATTTTGTTTTTTTTTTGTTTCTTAGCTATGAATCAAGAAAAACTGTCCATCATTTGAAGATTTCTAGTTGATGAAAGAATGTGAATAACTTCTACATGTTTGATCGAATTGAAATTCGGTATATCCTGTTACTTCTATGACAATGCAAGAACATGTGCAGCATCAGGTGTGTTTGTTAGTTGGTTTGTCCTTCAATCACGCAGGAACGGAGCAACGGATCGACGTGATTTTTTTTATAGTTGAGGTCCTGGAGAGTGACATTAGCTACTTTTTATGCCGGAAAATTTAGGAGTTCCCACGGAAATAGAAAAACCACGTGGACGAAGTCGCGAGCATTAGCTAGTTCTGTTAGTATTGGTAGTGAAGTGAATCGTTAATTTTAACATCAAATTTCAAACTTGAGTACAATCTTCCATTGTTTCATACTCCATGAAATTCCAAACCAAATGCTACATTTACAAAGTGTCCCACAATATTGAGCCTCCGAAATACACTAAGTACATTCTTTCGGCAATTTATCATTGCTCTTTGTCGCCTCTGCCTACCCTCGCAGTAGGTGAAAAAAAAGATAAATGGTCGTATTCAGACCTCTGACTCATTTGTCAGGCATTATCTCAATCAGTTGCCGTTTTGAATTTTATATTTTTAACCGACTTCGGCGCGTTTTTTTTTTTTTAATGTAAAAAGTGTAAGTAGGTAGTATAAGTATAAAGTATAAGATCCAGATTCCATTCTATCATACTATAATTGATAGCACCCTGGATGTACTACAGAAACGCGAACGCCGCTCTCCTGGTGTGCGACACCACCGGCGCTAGCAGCTTCGCGGCTGGCGATGGCTGGGGCGAGGAGCTGCAGGGGTAAGAACTAACAGTACTCTGGATGTACTAGAGAAACGCGAACGCCGCTCTGCTCGTGTGCGACACCACCGGCGCTAGCAGCTTCGCGGCTGGCGATTGCTGGGGCGAGGAGCTGCAGGGGTAAGAACTAACAGCACCCTGGATGTACTACAGAAACGCGAACGCCGCTCTGCTGGTGTGCGACACCACCGGCGCTACTGCAGCTTCGCGGCCGGTGAGGGCTAGAGCGAGGAGTGACGTCACGTCTCACACTCACCATGATGCCGTCGCGCAGCAGAAGCCGGGTCAGCGCGTCCTCCTCCAGCGCCGCGAACTGCTTGGTCCGCGCATACTGCACAAACACAAGCACGGGCACGTCAGCAGTCAGCACTAGGGCTTTCGAATACCGGATATTTTCAACACCGGTTTAAACACCGGAAAGATTTTTTCCGGTAAAGTGGCAAGTTCCGAGGCATGGGGGTGAAACACCGCCAACTTCCTAACTCTGGGCTAGTACTGAGAATTTCTAAACAGAAAAACCCAATACTTAAATATGGCCCGACTCGACTCGAACCTGGGACCTCGTCGGCCACAGTCGAACATGCTAACCACTAGGCCAACGAGGCAGTTATAATATAATATTATAGTTAATCTAAAAACTGATCTCGCAAGTGCGGGGTTAGTTAGTTAACAAATAGGTACATAGCTTTAAACTTGTAGTGCACAATCTCTAAACTAAACTAAAATGACAACATTGAAAATATTGCTAACCATGATTTCTTTCTGAACTTTCATAAGTGTACTCCATTCGGAAAGGGACACAGTTATGTATATACTAAAATGACAGCTTTAAATCTATTTCTACATTTAAAGCTGTCATTTTAGTTTAGTTTCATGATTGTTTATTGTTATACAGAATTGGCCACAATATGTAATTAAATCTATCAATTAAAGACAAACATTATTACAAAAAAAGCAATATAAGCTAGATTTATGAGCCTACTAGCTGATACGGTATGGTATGAAGTTTTTTGATTACCGCGGGAGCTCTTTAATCTTCCGGGATAAATAGTAGCCTATGTGTTATCCCAGACTATAATCTATCTCTGTGCCAATAATCATCCTGATTTTTTTTTCAAAAGAGCAACCGCCGTGTTTATATTTTGTTCTTCTCGGTAGCTACGAAAATAATAACCTACAAATTAATATTGAGAAAACTAAATTTATTGCGTTTAAACTGCACAATCTAGAGAAATGCCTATAAAAATTCAATATAATAATGCTATAATTGAGGAAGTCAACACGATTAAATTCTTCGGTATTACATTAGACCCACACTGTAATTGGAAACACCACATTAATTAGGTAATTAATGTGGTGTTTCCATAGGTATGCAATAGATTAGAAAAGTTTGTATTTGCATTAAAAAGACATAAGCAAGTATCGAGTAAAGAAGCAGTGCCATGCGCATATTATGGATGTGTCGTCTGTACACAGTTTTACGGTATAGTTATCTGGGGAAACTCAGTAGATGCAGATAGAAAATTTAAAGTCCAAAAGAAATACATACCAGCTATACCCATACGTTATAATATTGGCACATTTCCGGGATAGTTTTAAGCCCATGTTCAAAGCACTTAAGATATTACCCTTATCCTGTATCTACAATAAGGAAATATGCATCTTTGTCAAAAAGCATCCCGAATATTTTGAAACTCACGGCCAGGCTCTACAAAGAGCTACAAGGCATAAAGACAGGCTACTTGTACCTAAAATAAAACTAGCTCTGTACAAAAAAAAATGCATTATGGATATTCAAATATACAATAAACTCCCTAAGACGATCAAAGAAATGACCCTGCCTAAATTTAAACATGCCCTGCATGAGTGGCTTTTGTTTCATTATTTTTACTCTGTCAGCGATTTTTAAAATTTTACTGAATGGAAATATTATGCTGGTTGAAATGTTTTTGTGCTTATATACACAGCTATTATTTATTGTGTTCAAATAATAATTTAATCGTAATTTAATAATAGATAAGAAATAATATTTTATAGCTGACAATAATTGACATTAATTTTAATTGCAATAATAATTATTATGTAATATTGCGTAATAAACTCTAATTCTAATTATAATATATTTTTAAAGCTGATATTTTTTTTTATTGATTGTAATATAGATAAATTATTGTGGTAAATTGTATTCAATTTATTAAGTAAAATGAATAATAATGTATTGTGCGTTAATTTGCACACCATATAATTGGTAGATTGTGGCTAATAAATAGGTAATTTAGATTTAAATTTATTTCTTAGTTTTAATGGAAAAGTTTCATGATGTTGTGAATATCATATTTAACACAACGGAAGTAAAATATAGATTAAAACTAATAAATCAGTGTTTTTTTTACAATCCATCAATAAATGACTGAGAAATGACGATTTAAAAGTTTAATTAGTTAATGTACACCGATTGCTGTTTCTCACTCGAGTAAGATTAATACTACCGAGATTTAATACTTCAAAATTATCTTCAAATACAAAATAAGTGCTTTTAATTCAATAAATAGTTACCACCCTTCCAGCAGAAAGACGTGCCGCTAAGCGATTTAGCGTTCGATGCCGTGTAGAAACCGAAGGGGCATGGGTTTAATAATATAACTGCCATGCCCCTAACAGGTTAGCCCGCTACCGTCTTAAGGCGCCTTCAAATTTGCCGCAAAGTGCCGCGCGGAAGCAGCGCGGCTGATGCGCTGCGGTCGCGCTGCTTTTTAAATCCATATAAATAAAAAGCGCGCGACTGCAGCGCTACACTCGCGCTGCGGCCGCGCATCAGTTCATCGATTGACTACTGACGGGTATGCACGTATTTTTGTTCAAGTCTAAACATGAACGAAAATCGGGTAGAAGAATTTATCGATGTCAAGGTGAGAGTCGTCCAGCAATATGGGATTCGAAGTCCGACAAGTACAGCAATAAAATCGAAAAGAAAAAGGATTGGGAAGAAATATGCATTAAATTTATTGACAATTTCAATGTTCTAAATGGTGAAGTACTTAATTGTTTTCTTGACAATCTTAAGTAATTCTGATTGTTTTTGTCACTGTAGTCTTTTACTTTATAAAATTCAGATCGTTGACTTACAAAATAGCGGCAACGTTTTCTTAGGTTTCCTTTTTTTTCTTTGAGTAAAATTCTTTTTCGTATTAATAGTAACACTGAGAGCAGTGTTTCTTCGCCAGAGTCCATTGTGAAAAAAAATACGCGCCGAATTGAGGACTTCCTCCTTTTTTGGAAGTCGATTAATAAATGTACAACGCTATGATGTTCGAACCTCGCGACAGCAGCGCGGCGGTAGCGCTGCAGCCGCGCTGCGGCCGCGCTACGCTTTGCGACAAATTTGAAGGCGCCCTTAGACTGCATCATCACTTACCATCAGGTGAGATCGCAGTCAAGGGCTAGCTTGTAGTGGATAAAAAAAAAACATGTTCATGCTCGTATTGCTCTCGTCGTACGCGCGGATTACGATACGCTACGCTACGACGCCGTGTGCGAAGGGCCTTAGGTACCTTCAAGACAAGAGAGGCAAGCGCGTCAATTGCTTTGCATTAAGCATGATTGTCGTCAATCACAAGCCTATCTCACAATATAAAAAATACCTATCGGGTTAGGAATAATATGTGATTGTTACTTATTCGATTAGTTAGATGAAGCAGAAGTACTCACATAAACTTTATAACTTCTGATAAAAGTCGTTATAAAACATTGATGGTACAATCAATTTGCAGTTCAATGAAATGTTAGACTAACAAACTTTATCAAACGTGGGTAGTGACGATAAAAACTTTGATCCATTTAAATAAAAGCCAACCCAACTGAAATGGTGCTTCCATTAATTATATTTATCATTTATCAGACTTAAATTAATATTATGTAAAAAATTGTTTAAAATTCGACGAGATATCAACAAATTTATTTAGCATAATATTTGATTCTGGTTTTGCTAAAAAATACCTAGATACAACTAGCTGATGCCCGCGACTTCGTCCACGTGGATTTGGGTTTTTTGGAACTCTTCAATTCTCTGGGCTAAATTTCATCCAGATCCGTTGAGCCGTCCATCCATCCAAACTTTCACATTTATATCATTAGTATAGATGTATTATATTGGTTTAGCCAGAAGTTACAGAGTCCAAGCCTTCACGTCGCCATCTTGTTTCGATAGGCTTGTTTCAGAGACAGCATTCAAAACTGCTTTGCGGCCGCTATATGAAGGCAGCGCTTTGCTAGGAAACCAAGTAAACCCTAGCTTTACCAAAGTCCCAATTTTGGCATAAATTTAGGTGATATTATACTCTTATATTATTAGCAAGTTCACAAGTTAATTTTAGGCATGTTCCCAAGTCGATTACATGAGCGTAACCTTTGCCTTTATATGACCAATAAAGAGCATGTTAATATTCAATACGGGGATTTTATAAGGAAAGTTTTCTCGTTAGTTGTCCCTTGTAGAGGACTGCCGCTACATGTGTGAGTAAGGGTGGTGTCTCACGGTCTAAGATTGCATGAACCGTGATGATCCCGAAGTTTTGCCCCTAGAAAGTCTTTTTATCTGCCTAAAGCAAGACTTTTCTATAGCGGCCGTAAGAAGACCTATTATTACTATTATAAACTTGTGGGTTTAAGCTAGTAATCGTCACCATAAATGATTCCTTAGTTCAACGATACTTACACTAACGAAGCATACATACAACCACATGATGCGAAACTAAATAAGGAAATCCTCGCCGATGTAGGTTGATAAAACTTGCTTGGATTCTGAAGTGAACTTGGCTGACTGGAGTGATCCGATGTTGAGCTAAATCAGCGATATCATGGACAACAGCGTATAAGAGCGGAGACACACTATCAGCCGAAAAAAAAGTCGGGAACGACGTTATGTATAGCCTCTCGTTTTAATGTATGCAGATCCATAATGTTATAAAAGTGAAGCACGCAGACTACGTTCGCCAGACATTTTTTTTGACCAAAATGATATTCCGTACTAAATGCGGAAAAGAAAACCAGAAGAGAAAAATAGGGTACTTATAATATTTTCTTTCTTTGGCGTCCGGTAAGCTATGTTCGTGATATCATGCATTGTGGGTAGCCGCTATTATAAAGCTGTCACACGACACGTGCTGGGTCTTTGCAATTAGTTATTTTCGCGACGTGACAAACATTTTCAATAGTTCTAGAAGATTCGAGACGGTTTTAAAATTATTGCATTGTTGTTCTTGTTTGGAAACTGAAAAGTGGCCTTAAAGTTTCAAACTTAATTTTATGTTCATGTTTCAGATAAAATGCCTCGTTGGTCTAGTGGTTAGCATGTTTGACTGCGGCTAACGAGGTCCCGGGTTCGATTCCCGGGTCGGGCCATATTAAGTATTGGGTTTATCTGACTAGAAATTCTCAGTACTACCCCGGAGTTAGGAAGTTGGCGGTGTTTCACCCCCGTGCTTCGGAGAGCACGTTAAACCGTCGGTCCCGGTTATTATCACTAACATGATAATAGTCGTGAAAGCCCGCTAACCCGCATTGGAGCAACGTGCTGGGTCTAAGCTCTAATTCCCGCTCTCTGAGAGTGGAGGCTTGTGCCCAGCAGTGGGACGTTAATAGGCTGTAGTGGTGGTGGTGGTGGTGGTTACCCGTGACTGAGGTAAATAACATGAAGGGTTTTATTATTTGGACAAATATTTAAACCCATGTAGCCTATATTTTGTGGATGCCTATGTTACTTAAAACTACTTAGTAACTTTGGGGTAAAACCGAGTATTGCGTTGATAAATTAGTCAGTCTATCAAATAGTCAGAATTTAATTCAGTAAGATCGAAATGTAACACACTAAATAGTTTGGTGACCAACATGGTGGACCGAGTAATTCATTTGAACTGTAGTTGTGGCAATTACAAAGATGAATTAGCCCATGGATGATAGATCCAAGCTGATTTGCGGCTTTAACAGTTCAAATCCAATTCTCTCTCTCCAGCCGGTACCTTCTCCATACAAACGTATGCTCGTAATTACTACATTATTTGATATTGTACCTACGCTCAAAACTAAATATTATTTTGATTTGTCTCGTCATTAGCTAGGTTTATTGATACATAAAATATTGAAAAAAATATTGATTTTAAAGTTACGAGCCTCGAAAGATTCCTATTTTCACACTAAATTGATGACAACTTTGGGCGCAAATAAATAAGATTAGGAGTATCAAAATTATAAAACAATTTATCAAAAAACATAGTTTATTTATTCGTTAGTTGAAATAACTTTACTTTGTAAACATATATAATATAGTAGTTTTTACAAACAAACGGGTTTCCCATACGACGGATCAACCCTTTTCGCGCTTGATTTCTGTAAAAATTATCGCGCCTCTCACCCAAAACGGAGCGGGAGTGGGACGATAGCACGCAAGTATGCGTGCATATACTCGCTATACTAAGTCTATCTCTTTCTCACAAAATGTTATGTGAAATAGCCATTGATGTAGAATTTTTTTAGTACCTTTCTATTTCAATGGAAATAGCAAACAGGTGACGTTACCCACGTGCGCCGGCAACTTCGGTCGCGCGTACTGAGACCTCTTAACTCTTTTGCAATGAATTTAAGATACGTTTTTAATATTATGTGTACTTAGTCGTCTCAACTAGTAGATAAAGTTTCGTCAACAAAGGTTTCCTGCATGGGTCTCCACAAAAAACGATCTTCTGCCACTTGCCTCGAGCGGCTCTCAGCTACTCGCTTGAGATCATCCATCCATCTAGAGGAGGATCTAACAACGCCGCGCTTGCCACAAACAGGCCGCTATATAAGCACCTTGGGACCCTTACAAGTTACACCTATCGGTTCTTCGATCTCTTGGTTTGGTCCCAACCATTACCACTTAAGCGTAGGTAGCTACTTTGCGAGCTATTTCCATTGCTCTGGCTCTTCTACAGATCTCCTTATTTCTAGTTTGATCACGTAGGGATACTCCGAACTTAGCCGCGGGGCTCTCTAATGGCCGCTGAATGACCGAGAGCATTTTTGTCAGAACAATAGTATTAGTAAGCGACCAAGTTTCAGAGCTGTGAGTCAACACTGGCTACATGCACTATTCGTCCAGAGGACTGCGATGCAGTTTTCGTCGTACCTACTTTATGTGTGTAAATGACTCATAAAAGTGGATTTGAGGACAACGATGTTCAAAAGTAATAAAAACGTTACTGCGCTCGTTACGCTTCTATAATTTACTATCTTATCTCCATGATGCCATTACTACTACTTGAAAACGTAATTCTGTATAATACCTAATCAGTACAGAGTAACAACCTAAATTTGTTAACCTTGTTACGAGAATTTTCGATTTTATGCTACAGTAAACAGTGTGATGGTATCAATACTAAAACAGTGGAGACTGCTAAGGTTTTATATAGCTAAACTAAAGTAAAAATTCAACGAAACCAGAGTATTTATCACTTGTATTAATTCAAATAGTCCCACTAGTTTTTTGAGTGCAACTTGTTCAACGTTGCTCTACGAAGTTGTTAAACTAGGAACTGTACTATAATTTAAATATTCTGTGTATAGCACAGAATAAGGGCAACATAACTCAACAGACAAAAAAGTTTGTTATGCGGACGTAAGTCGGGAGCAGGACTGACGCGATAGTATGAAACGTTATTTCCATACGACGCTGATTTTTGCCATGGACCTTATATCCTTTCCGGTTCCAAGTGTGTAATCGTACGTAGACCTCCAAAAAGGAACGTATTCCAGAAATTTATTTATTTGTGTATGACCGAGCCCCGGCAGGATCAGTTTGGGATTTTATTATTTTTGTATTATTTCTGGTATGGTCTGACGACCAGCAAAGACGTGCCGCCAATTAACGATTTCGCGTTTCAGTACGACAGCGACCAAGCGAATAGTTCCTGTTTCCCAATTCAGCCAGTATTAAAAAATACACAATTCATGTTTCAACCGACCACATTATTAAAATTTATATAGGGGTAGTAGCGTTTACAGAAAATTTCACTAAAATATTATCGTATTTGGCTCGTTGCTCACTTGTTTTGTGCGCAAAATACGACATTTGGCAAAATATCTAATGAGGGTCTGAATACAGTCGGTTCGGGATTTGCTAGTTTTCATTATTTACTTAGATAATTGTTTACCAAGCGTGTTTTTTTAACTAAATGAGTACTAATCCACCGTAATCTAACGTCCCACTGCTGACCATAGGAAATGAAATGAAATGAAACGAAATGAAACAAAATGAAACGAAATGAAACGAAACGAAACGAAATGAAATTAAATTAAATTAAATGATTTATTTATTTCATGTAGGACAACTTGTGACACTTATGATACGTCAAGACTACCACCGGTTCGGAAAACTGTTTCTACTGAGAAGAGCCGGTAAGAAACTCAGCAGTTGCTCTTTTCCCAAAAAAGAAAAAGGTTATAATAAGGAGAAAGGGAATTAGAGCTAAGACCCACCACGCTGCTCCAATGCGGGTTGCGTAGGGCGGCTAACGTAATTTAATAACGCGACGTAATTTTTGGCATAAGCATAGTTAAGAATCTAGAGAGTGAAACTGGCTACTTTTTACCTCGGAAAACTAAGGAGTTTCCAACGGGAATCAAAATATCTTAAACCACGTGGACAAAGTCGCGGCCATCAGCTAGTAATTAGGTAATATTGTTATTTTCAATTCAGTTAATTACGCCACAACTTTAATATCCTTTATTTTTTACCGCCGAGCTGAGTTTTGTTCATAAATTATCCCCTTTCTCCGTAAATGTGTCGCTAGCATTTAAAAATCCATCATATTAAGTGGCAAGTCACTGCCGCGCCATTTATATGCTGTCAGAAAGAATGACAGTCAAGCTATGTGGATTCATAATAAAATTAGTTGCATGAATAGAGAAGTGACCTACTTTTTATAACTTCCCGTGTAATTTAACGAGTTTATTAGGGCACTTCGTATACTTGTTACTTTCAGAGTATAATAGAGCTCTCACTCCTAGCGTACTGAAATATTTTTTTATTCAAAGAAATTTTTTTTTTACATATAGGTATTTATGCAGTTTTTTTAAGCTGGACTTAAAAATTGCTTAAATAAATTTGAATTTATTGTAATTTTTTTGATTTAGTAGAATAAGTGACCTAAATTTTATAAATTTTTATATTATTGAGAAAATAACTTAATAGAGCATACAATTCATTCGAAGCTTTCAGTGTTAGTATCTAATATGCTGACAAGTATTGTGTAGTTAATGGGGCTCGTATACCGATATTGTGCGCCACACTTTAATCCATCCAGACACACTTGATATTTAATAATAATAATAATTTCCCAACCGAATTTCGGCCACGGAGGCCTATCTCCAGAGAGATTAGCCATCTGAGCGGGAGATATTAAAGTGCACAAATGTGTGCGCATACACAGGTGCACTCTCTGTTCCTTTACTCTCATAGCCCGATGGGACGGAAAGTCCGACACGACCGGAGAGAAATCAGGTGCAGGACCGACGACTTTACGTGCTCTCCAAGGCACGGGGGTGAAACACCGCTAACATCCTTACTCCGGGCTAGTACTGAGAATTTCTTGTCAGAAAACCTCAATAAGTTTTGTTTCCCAACCCGGGATTCAAACCCCCGACCTCGTCAAACATGCAACAAACATGCTAACCACAAGACCTACGAGGCAGTTACTTTGAACAGGCACTTTGAGGCGGGAACTTTGATATTCCATTCCATCTTTGATTGACCATGAAATCTACGTTTGATTCTACCATTCAAATAGCAAACTCCGATATTATAGTCTCATTGAAATATAGAGTACAAACATTCGTCCCTCCATATTCGATTGTAACACTACCGCAAAACCAATTACAAAGATGGATTACGCTAACTACCTACAGATTCAGGCTTCAATTTGTGGTTCGATATATTTTAATCCCAATTCACGTATGGTACGTGAATGATTGGCTTGAAATTTGAACACGATTCCGTTCGATGAAAATTAATTTAAATGCGGGTAGTGTTAATTACCAAATCTGTATTGATGAGGCCTATTCAGGATAACTTAACAAATGAAGGTAGTTTATTTAAAAACCTTTTTAGTATTTTTGGCTTTATACCGCACTAGCTAATGCCCGCGACTTCGTCCGCGTGGATTGGGGTTTTCTGGTTCCCGCCGGAACTCTTTAATTTCCCGGGAAAAAAGTAGCCTATGTGTTATTCCAGACTATAATAATCTGTTTCTGTGCAAAGTTTCATCTAGATCCGTTCAGCAGTGCGTGATGAACATCCATCCATCCATCCGTGCGTGATGGACATCCATCCATCCATCCATACATCCATCCATCCAAACTTTCGCATTTATAATATTTATAGTACATAGTATGGATATACTTGCTGAAATCCGATAGATTTTCCCTAGCCTAATAATTTTTTGTAGTTTTCGTAGTTCAAAATATAAAGACACTAGCTGACCCGGCGAACTTCGTACCGCCTTAGTATGCAAAATTAAATGTATATTTTTCAATATTTCTGAGAGATTTTCTTAATATTTTTTTCCGTAAGAACCTTCTCCTCATAATAACAAATACAACAAAAAAAGAATTAGTGAAATCGGTCCAGCCATTCACGCGTGATGCCGTGACCAAGGAAAACGGGTTTCATCTTACTAATATTATAAATGCGAAAGTTTGGATGTATGGATGTATGGATGGATGGATGGATGTCCATCACGCACGGATGGATGGATGGATGTTCATCACGCACTGCTGAACGGATCTAGATGAAACTTTGCACAGAAACAGATTATTATAGTCTGGAATAACACATAGGCTACTTTTTTCCCGGGAAATTAAAGAGTTCCGGCGGATGGATGTTTGTTACTCAATCACGCCCCAACAGCTGAACGGATCTGGATGAAATTTGGCACAGAGATAGATTATAGTCTGGAATAGCACATAGGCTACTTTTTATCCCGGAAAATTAAAGAGTTCCCGCGGGAACCACAAAACCTCGATCCACGCGTACGAAGTCGCGGGCATTCGCTAGTTTTTATATATATAAGATCACAAAAAAGACTTTCAAAGCGAAACCAAGCGTTCATTGCAAATAAAACATTTACGATGCTTTCGAAAAATCCGGATTTTGACAGCTTATGTAGATGCAGCGGTTTTTTATTCGCTTGCTACCATTATTTCGTTTTATTGTTTATATTTCAGTTCAAAACGAGTGACTTAAATATACACGGCTTAAAATTAAACGTCTCGCAATATTTTACGAGCTTTTCGCCCGAATTTATTCACAATTTTTGTTTTTTTTATTTACCAAAAGATTGCTAGCTATTTTATGAAACGACGAAGCCTATGTCCATTCCCGGAATGCCGCCTATATCTTTGTAGAAACATTCGTCAAAATCGGTTGAACAGATAAATGGACAGACAGTTTTTGACGAACTCCGTGGCACAGTGCTGAGCGCTGTTGTCTTAACGTGCGGAGGTCCCGGGTTCGATCCCCGGCAGGATCAATTTAGGAATTTGTAACTTCTGAATTTTCCCTGGTCTGGCCAAGTAGGAGGCGTCAGCCGTGGCTAGTTACCACCCTACTGGCAAAGACCGATGAACAGGCAAACACTTTCGCATGTATGATATAGATTGGTATAGATTTCTTAGGTATGAGGAAGATAAATGAAAGGGTACACACAAGACCCATTTCCAAAGGCAGAGGCGTAAAATGTCACATGCAATAGTGTTCATGACATTTCAGCCAAGCATTTCAGAGATGGCCAAATATTTAAAGGTTACCAAAATGTGCTGTGATTTATGTAGTCATTACAAAAACATGGTGTCATTTTGCGTAGAATATTACTTCATGTAAAGGTTAAAATATGCTAAATCAGGATAACTGTTGTTATGAACAAAATGATGCATACATCTGTTTTTTATTCCACTACAAGTCAGCCCTTGACTGCAATCGCACCTGATGATAAGTGATGATGCAGTCTAATGTGATAACTAACCTAACCTGTTAGGGGTTACGTAGTTGATTTAAACCCATACCCCTAATCGGTTTCTACACAGCATCATACCAGAACGCTAAATCGCTTGGCAGGTACCTCTTTGCCGGTAGGGCGGTAACTAGCCACAGCCAAAGTCTCCCACCAGACTAGAGCTGAGAAAATTCAGAAATTATAAGTCCCAAATTGAACCTGCCGGGAATTGAACCCGGGACCTCCCACTATAAGACCCACCACTCACCACTCACCACTCACCACTCACCACTCACCACTCACTACTCACCACTCACCACTCACCGCTGCGCCAAGGAGGTCGTCGTAGATTTAGTATTTTGTCTGTATGAGAACACTTTGATTTCTGGGATAAAGATTATGTCACACACTCACTGACTGTATGATAGGCATGATTGAATTTATCTAATGAAATAGGATTCATGGATTATAAAAAACGTATTTATTTTTCTATTTCGAGTGAGAGTGCTATTTATTTTGATAAAATAAAACTATAAAATACAGCAATCCACCATACTGCATTTAACAAAAAGAAGCGAATGATGTCACAATTGTTTATTTTCAAGCTTTGACAATCACACTATTGTTTACTGCACACTGCACAGAGTGTATTGGTAAAAATAATAGTGACATCACAAACGGCGCCATGACACCGGAAAGCGTATTGGCGTGAATTTTAAAATTTAAATTTCAAATGCCAATTTTTATCTCCCAAACCTTATTTTTCTGCTGAAATAAGACATTTTTTCAAAATAGTAGATACTTCCGAAGATATTCAAAAGTTTCGTGCAATTTATGCATAATTTAATGATCAGGGATCGATCTACTTCAATATTATTCTCAGTAAACCACATATAGGAGGGGTAGAAACCTTCATAAATGAGGATCGCAACTGGACGAGGAACACCACTCGCAAATTAGTTAATCGTTAAAAGTTTTTTTTTTTCTCTTAGTGTAATCTGCGATCAGTCCGAGGACTATGAGCAAATACTTTGAAGGAGTAAATGTCGTTTTTAGGCGATCCTCTTATAGGAATCAGCACTATTTAATTCATTTAATCCAGGTCGAGTTTGTGTTTTCTTTTTAGGCGTCTTGGGCAATCGTCCACCAATAGCCTGTTAGCTAGCATATTTGGATGTGTTCGATGTCGGTGTTAAAAGATTGGATTTCATAATACAACTAGTAAACAAGCAAGGAGAGGCAAGTGTTTGCAATGAAGTGGTAATCACCGAACTTTGGCGATAGATTTTAGTTTAAGTTAGGTCAAAATGGTTTCTAAGCTTGTTATCAACTGAACATTGTTTATTATCTCAAGAAGATTTCAATGCGGTCTTCAACACTATCTTGTAACATTTAAACAGGGAAGTCATTGAACCCAAACTCTTTTTTTATTTTATGTAAGACATAATATTGTGTACTCATGTATGTTGGGAACACAACATCAATTATTATATTTTTAGTCTATGTACAGTTCATTCACTTAATTAACCCTGTCACATTACGTACTATAGAATCATCATCATCATCATCATGTCATCTTACCTCAAAACTGCCACAGGACATAGACGTGTTTGGCTCAGTATCAAAATATTAAAGTTATTAATATTGTGCCACAAAATCGTTTTTTAAGACCTCACTAAGCACCCAGTCCTACAGTTTATTAAATCTCTCATAATGTGTCTTATGATTTTATGTCTTAGATCTAGACTCTATCACAGGCTTAGAATGATGTGATTGAGTAACAAACATCCATCCATCCATCCAAACTTTCGCATTTATAATATTAGTCTTGAAAACTTGAGATTTGCTTTAAAGTTAAAATATAGATGCTTTCAAATAAGACTACTCGGGCGTAGATTTTGCAGGTCAGCTGGATTTTTATATTAGCCGACTACTAATAATCTGTCTGTCTGTGTACTTGTCTGTTACATTTTCATGGCTCAACTCCTGACATGATTTTGCCGAAATTTGGCACTAAAACATCCCATGAAGACCCTTTTCATTTAAAAAATTAAAGAGTTTCCTGAGGGTTAAGTAAATACTTAAGAGTTTTCTACTAAACTATCTAAATTCTCAGATTCCATTAGCACGGAAAAGCATTGCTCATGCAGCCGAATGCTTCAGGAAAATGGCTTTATATTTTTGAAATCATATCAAGTTTTATGCCTTCCCCTGAGTTATGCGGGCTGATTAAATTTCAAGGGCTCTTAATGGCGCCGTAAATCAGTACCAACACCCGCTCTATTCCTGATGTGGAGTAAGATGATTCCTTGAGCGGAAATGATAATACTCGTATATTTATCGTGTTCTTCGCTTATAAGCTTTCTTTTATATAGGTTATAAAAAGTTTATGTTTTAAATGTTTAGCAATGTCTTTGATACAGTTTTCGTTATAATTTTATAATTATTAGCAACTTTTTTTAGAATAGAATAGAATAGAATATTTATTTGCATGATTGTAAGTTTGCCTGGTGGGAGGCTTCGGCCGTGGCTAATTACCACCCTACCGGCAAAGACGTGCCGCCAAGCGATTTAGCGTTCCGGTACGATGTCGTGTAGAAACCAAAAACGGTATGGGTTTAATAGAACTGCCATGCCCCTAACAGGTTAGCCCGCTACCATCTTAGACTGCATCATCACTTAACATCAGGTGTGATCGCAGCCAAGGGCTAGCTTGTAGTTGATAAAAAAAAAAAGTAGGTACATAGTACGGTGTTATTATGTAATAAGGTGAGCGTGTTACAATCAGCCATACAATGGCGTGCAAAATACTTAAAACTAACATAGGTTTCATAAAAGGGTCTAAACAAGTTGCAAGCTTTAAAATTTTTGTAAAATTAAATTAAACATAAAATAAATAGACAAATGAGAGTTTAAATCGGGTGATTAGTTTTAAAATTCAAGAATTCTTTCAAAGAATAGAAGTTTTGGGCTACTAGCCATTTATACAACTGATTTTTTAATAATTTAATTGGTAGATAATGCCTTAATATCTTTTAGGATTTGAACTTGGAATTTTCAAATTTTAGTTGTTTTTTGTTGAATCAATTTTCGTCAAAATTGATTCTGTGGTTATTCGATGAATAATATGAATGATTCGTGAATATTCAATAGTCTGGGAAGAACAAAGTATATAATTTATTGAATTGTATGTAAAGATGTGAAAGAGTCGGATGTTAGCCATATGGTTAGCCGATAGACGGTAGAAAAAGTAATACGTAGTTTTCCTTTTCCTCGAATTGATTGCGTTTTTGAAAAAGCTTCTGAGATGATTTAAATAACAGAATCTTCTGGCTTGATTTGTTTGAAATTCTGTCATGGCTTATGGATGCACGAATTATAATCAAACTTTTTTTTTTTTTTAATATATAGGCTAGCGCTTGGCTGCAATCAGACTTGCATGCAAGTGGTGATGCAGCCTAAGATGGAGCGCGCTTGCCTAGAAGATGCCTATTCACTCTTGATTTGAAGGTACTTATATTAAAACGGGAGGGGAAAACGGAAGCCGGAAGGGCATTCCATATCCTAGTGGTTCGAATTAGAAACGAGGAAGCAAATCGCTTCGTACGAGCCCGAAACTAAGAAAATAATAAAGATAAATTCACGTGTAAGTAATAAAATATCGTTTAAATTATATCTGTGAGATAAATCGCATTCGCAATCACGCATTCTAAATTAATTTGCGTTAATCAATACTGAATTCAAATACCAAGCCGATCATTCGTGGTGGTGCACGTGAATGGGGATTAAAATATAACGGATAACAAATTGAAGCTCGAATCTGTTCGCAGTTAGAATAATCCATCTCTGTGATTGGTTTTTGCGGCAACGTTACAATCAGCTGTGTTTTTATCTGTACTAATATTATAAACGCGAAAGTTTGCATGTATGGATGGATGGATGGATGTTTGTTACTCAATCACGCCAGAATGGCTGAACGGATCTGCATGTTTGGCACAGATATAGATTATAGTCTGGATTAGCACTTATGCTACTTTTTATCTCTGGAAATTGAGGAGTTCCTGCGGGAACCAAAAAACCTCAATCCACGCGGACAAAGTCGCGGGCATCAGCTATAATTATTAGAGCGTTATTTAGTGCTCTCGCGCCGTATCGTATAGAGTTGCATTATCGTGTTTACAAGCTCACGTACGACAATGCCTTACTTACAACAGCTTGTCTGCAAATGAGTAAACACATTGGAGGTACGTTAATATTATTCGATGATCTCAAACGAAGTTATTATAAAACTTTATCATAACTTTACGCAACTTTAATGGTGCTATTTTAATGAAATGCAGCCAGCATTAACAATCAATCAATCAATCTTTTATTTTTTGCCAGAATATGGTACCTACATGCAACATTTTGACATAGATATTAATAAATATAGTATAGAGTCCACATATCCTGCCATGTTTGGCGTGCAAAATTATTTTTATGCTTAATCTAAAAAATAAATTAATATTTGACAATTAAACCCCGATGAAAGTATACAAATTCTCGCTACCATTATACGCTCACAGCAGTTTTATAGAAATAAGGCTAGCTATTAGTGTTATTGTAACAATTTTTTAAAAAAAAGCAATAAGTATACCTACTTAGTACCTACTTTATATTTTCAATTCCTGCAACAAAGACATTACTCTTCTTGACATCGAAAAAATTGTGAAGCGATGACTTGCTTCCTATTTCGATGGATTTTTAAATGGTGTCATATTTTGGAGGTGTGATTTATGAACGTTAAAACAAGACTGTATAACGAAAAAAATACACAAAAACTTCGAGTGTTCGGTTAATAGTTAGTATTCTGTGGTTAAGTTACAGGTAAATGGAAGCTTGTGAAACTTTTGCATCCATTTCGCCTTTCTAGTGTGCTTTCTGTCAGAAAGTACATATTATTATGCATATTTCAGTGCCGAAGAATAATAAACATAGGGCCTATGTTTATTATTCTTCGGCACTAAAATGTCGGTAAACGATGGGTGAACGATATTTAGAACGTTACGCAAATCTTCAGGCCGAGTGGGAGTTTTTTTAAGTATTCGATCGTACAAATCGTAGCTTACATTTTCACAAGAGACTGGGAAGAAAATCTCCTACTAAAACCCAGATTAGGCCTATGGGAAGAAAATCTCCCCGTTTTCTCTTTTTATTTTTTTTGTTGCTTGTACCAATCTGTATCTTTTATTTTAGATAATGTAATATTTAAACGCAATAATAATATTATAAGTTACCTATAAATATATATTGCACTCATATATTATATATTCATAGTTCCATCCGTGACTTCACTTCTAAATCAAGGTTTCCACTGAAAACCAGCGCTGCAGTCTTCTGCAGCATAATGCTGAGATGGAAACCTTTATTTGGTAATGTATCGCTATATACTTAATATTAATTATAATTAGTCTAATGTGGTAATCAAATAAAAAAACATTTTTTTTCTTTCTTTCAACTTTTGCCTAGGAGAACTTTCTAAAATGTTATTGTTTCTATTGCTTTTAAGACTTACAAACAGATTTTCCAAAATACAAAAGTAGGATAAACTTATTTCAAGTGTTCTCCCTAAGCGACGATTCAAAATGCTCTGGAATTAGAAGTGGTGACGTCACGGCTCATAAATCATGTTTAATAGTCGCGGATAATGCTGCGCGGTAGCTGTGTAATTCTGTGGCTCTAGTCGTTATTACACGCTTGAGATTCATGTTACGCACAAAATATTAAGGCTTATTGCCTAAAAAGGGAATATTTTATGGAAAATAAAACGCCACTTAGGTAAGTATGTTCAACCGCTTGGTTATTGAAGTTCGTGACCCCTTTTTGTTGATCACTTAATGGTAGGAATACCTATTTTTCGAATAATATTTAAGCAGTGAGCTGATGAGCTCACACGATTTCCCATTAAAATTTACTTATCGGTGAAGGAAAACTTCGTGAGGTTACCTGAATTCCTGCTAATTCTTCAGAAAGTTCTCAAAGGTGTGTGAAACTTGACAATTTGCACTTGGCCAGCGTGGTAGACTATGGCTTAAAACGTTTCTATTCTGTCGTTTGTATTTTGTCGATTTGCACTTGGCCAGCGTGGTGGACTATGGCCTAAAACGTTTCTATTCTGTCGTTTGTATTTTGTATTTGTAAGTCGATCGAAAAATGATCCATTATCAAAGATCATTTTCAAGAAGGTATCTGGTACTTTCGGTATGAAAAGAAGGAAAATCCGAACCGGTAGATGCAATTGATAATTTGAAAGCACGTGTAAAAATTTATTTGAATAAAAAATCTTGACTTTGACCATCAAAGGAATTTGTATTTCTTAATTTAATTCCGTAGGACAGCAGATTCTTAGTTCCATGAGTAGGACCATGAGGATGCCCTATTCCTAGTGGTTCTACTACTTACCACAAATTATCAAAACTACGATTAAACACCTTAAGGGCCGTTTCGCTCTGCATCCGATCCGAATCAGAGAATTCTCGATCCGAAGTAGCCGTGCCTAGTACTATTTGTATAATTATGCACTAAATCCGGCTTTTCGAATTCGGAAAATGAAATTCAGATCTACTGCACAACCCTTCATACAAGTAGTAATAAATGGAGATGGATGGAGAATTCTCGGATTCAGATCGGATTCGGATCGTATGCAGTGGGTAAAGAGCCTAATAGAAGGTCCATTCTTTACGCATTCAGCTCAGGAGGCTTACTACCATCGCTTTGAGCAGTATTATTTTAGTATTGATGATATTCTTGTTGCGTGGCACGTCAGAATCGAAATAATATTAAATTAATACTACATAAGTTCCCAGTTCTTCAGCCACAGTGATACGTAGGTAGCTCTTCTTGCGAGATAACACTAGAATGACTTCATGGTTCTCCCGGAGCGCGGATTCAAATTGACTTGCAAGACCCGTGACGTCACGGCTTATAAATCATATTTAATTGCCGGAAACAAACCAACGGAGGCGCTACGTTATTCCGTAGCACTGTTCATTATTATACACTTGAGAATCCCGTTACGCTCAAAATATTCGGCTCGTAAGTCTTTACGCGGAATTGTGAGCTTCTGTGTTACGTTTCAGCGGTTTCAAATTACCTACATAATTGCTACCAGAATATCTTCTTCATAATGAAATGATGTATTATATTTCACATAGTTCGCTCAAACAATACTTTTCTCCCTCTCTTTCTAAATAAGGGTTGGATAAAACTGCCTTGAGAAAAACTCCGCAGGTCGAAAAACGCGCGGGAATTTTCTTTTCGGAGTCACAGATAATTACCATGGTCTTTTAAATTTGTGTCGTCAGTGTCACACTGTAGAAAATTCTAACAAAATCTCTAAACTTAAATGACTCATATAAGCCTAGTTCTGTCCCTTTCTGCGGAGAATATTATGAAAGGGTTAGCAATATATTTAATGCTCTCATTTTAGTTTAGTTAAGACATTGTGCACTACAGAATCAGCTCCATTGTAGCGGATTTTTCTCACGAGACTGCTTGGTTTATCCTTTACCTAACATTAATAAAATAGAATAATAATTAATTATATAACTTTTGCCTTAACGCTTTTAAATAGGTATAATACCGACGTTTATGCAAGCGGAAGTACTCTACCGCTTGCATAAACGTCGGTGTTTGGCCATAGTCGACCACATTGGCCGTTAAACGTTAGAACTGCATGAGCAAATGCAATGGTTCCTCCGTCACCCTTTTATTATCGAATCGCATATCCTCTTTTAATATAGGTACCTTCAAATCAAGACTGAATAGGCATATTGTAGGCAAGCGCGCTCCACCTTAGGCTGCATCACCTCTTGCACGCAAGTCTGATTGCAGCCAAGCGCTAGCCTGTATATTTAAAAAAAAACAAAGATTGAATCTCGGCCACCCGAATAGGATCCCAGAATCACTAGGCTATCAGGTAATTATTATCCGTGATTTAAATAATAATATAATTACTTTTGAATGAAATCTATATCCTATGTCCAGGTGTGAAGGCCTATGTCCAGCAGTGGATGCATACAGGCTGATCGATGGATGATGTTGGATGAAATCTATAATTTTATCCATGTATTTTTTGAATATGTTTGAAAGGATACTTCAAGAGGTATCTACTAAATACATTTCATCTCATTATTGCCCTAGGTTAAAATTTAAAAAAAACTTAGAAAATGGTAAATCCTATTCCAGGCTTAGAACTTTCTAACCTTCAAATAAAACAGAGTAAAGTAGACAGATCTTGTTTATCTTAGCTCGCAAACTGAATAAAAACGATACAAAAACGAGGATAAATTTCCCAACAACATAATTTAGCGGTTATTCTTAGAAAGGTCCTCTTTTAAATATTCATTCGATACTTGTAAAGTTTTGTACCCATAATCTTCGGTAACTTTGGAAAGTTGCTGGGAACGCCGCGGATAGAATAAACAAATACTTATACTGTAAAAATCTCCACTTGTTTGCTTGGAAGATTCTTTATGTTATGCATTTTGTAATGGAAAATAATACTCTCATGAATTTCAATATGCTGAAAGGAACGCATTACTCGCGCCTTCATTTTTTTTATCCGCTACAAGTTAGCCCTTGACTGCGATCTCACCTGATGGTAAGTGATGATGCAGTTTAAGATGGTAGCGGGCTAACCTGGTAGGGGCATGGCAGTAGATACCCATACCCCTATTCGGTTTCTACACGGCATCTTACCGGAACGCAAAATCGCTTGGCGGCACGTCTTTGCCGGTAGGGTGGTAACTAGCCACGGCCGAAGCCTCCCACCAGGCCAGACTAGAGAAAATTCAGAAATTATAAATTCCCAAATTGAAACTGCCGGGAATCGAACCCGGGACCTCAGCACGTTAAGACAACAGCGCTCAACACTGCGCCACCGAGGTCGTATATAATTAAACTTTAGCGGTCACATGTTACCTGTAGCATAATTATGTAAAACCTGCATCAATCATTGTCACAGTATCGATTGTTGTGATTGGCTCTGTTTATGGTATTCTTGCTGCGTCAATAGATTTTGTCCAATAGCGCAAGTGTTAACCAATCAGAGGTGATGGCGTAAGATTGTAGCAGTCAGTTTTACGTATTTAGGCGGCTGGAAACACATACTATTTTTACTTACTAAAATTTTATGATATAATTTTTAAAATCTATTCTAAATTTTAATGAATAATGCGCTAGCCGGATTAACCAATCTTATGTAAATTACTCCAAATCTTGATCCAAATCTTTGATACAAGCTATCAGTAGTTGTCGTTGGTTCCGTGATCGAAAACTCCGAAAAGTCACGCTATTGTACGGATCACGATTTGCTTGTAAACAGTATATTAACTAGGTATGGAGAGTAGTTATTTACAACACCTCTAATAGTCGAAGCTTTATCTCTAGAAGCATGCTTTTTTTATACACTATAAGTTAGCCCTTGACTGTGATCTCACCTGATGGTAAGTGATGATACAGTCGATGGTAGCGGGCTAACCTATTAGGGGCAAGGCAGTTTTATTAAACCCATACCCCTATTCGGTTTCTACACGGCATCGTACCGGAACGCTAAATCGCTTGGCGGCACGTCTTTGCCGGTAGGGTGGTAATTAGCCACGGCCGAAGCCTCCCACCAGGCAAAATCTCTCTTGCTCTTATCATGTAAGTGGCAGCTCTGTTCCTTTCTAATAATGAAAATTCTCCTGTTACTGCACTGGTACTGTAACAAGATTACCAATAATTCATCCTTTCCCAAAACTTAAGATTGCAGCAATATACGTGCAGAATCCTATAACACCGTTTGTATTTGGGATTAAGTACCTATAACTTAATTTATTCTAACACTAACAACCAACCGTTCCTATTTTCAGAGATTAACGTAACGTAACAGATATTCACTTCTTCAAATCTTATGGCCTGTAATTATATTGAGACGAGTCTCAGCGTACAAACAATTAATCATTGTTTACCAGCGTATCATTTAACAATCTTAATATCCTACTCGCTTTGCCGTAGCTTAATTGTTAGTATTTCATACAAGAATGTCTAGTAAGACGTGAACATAAGAAGATTAAGTTACCATAAAATCAAGGACAATTTGTGGAACAATGTTATCACAGGCGACTGAAGATATTGGATCCGATGAGTCTGTCATGAAATAATTACATACAAGAACTTAACATAAAATTTATTTACAGTTTTTTTTATTAGAGGCGCTGTAAAAAGTATTTTCTTAAAATTTAATAAGCTGTAAAGCATCTGACTTTTTATTATGTACATCGAGAAATCCTCAGCGTTGGCACTTGGCATTCTTATGTGGTTGATGTCCAATCTTCCCGCGTGAAACGTTTTTGCTTGACGTTTCTGATCCGAACCGCTAAGGTGTGGAACACCCTCCCAGCGCACGTGTTTCCTGCCACGTATAACTTAGGTATCTTCAAGGCAAGAGTGAATAGGCATCTTCTAGGTTAGCGCGTTCCAACCTAGACCTCATCATTGCTTTGCACTATGCGTGATTATCGTCAAGCGCAAGCTTAGCTCACAATAAAACATGACTATTCTGAATTTACAGTCATCGTTATAGGTGTGCATGGATGGGCGTTAAATATACAACAATGCGATAGACACATAACTTGAAAGGATAAAAATAATTGTAACACGTCAAATCGCAGCAAGGCTAGTTTGATATTGTTCTATTTATTAATTTTTATGAAAGCTTCGCTGGAGAAAATTCCGTATCATATTCTGTTGGCTTAAAATATCATAGCGGATCCGTATGTAAACAGTAAACATTTACAGTAGCCAAATTGAGGAGAGCGTTTAATCATTTGGTTACTGCAACGATCGTAATCATGAAAATACTCGCATGATACCAAAATAAACGTTACACCATTGATATGAAACATTAAAAGATACCTGTGTTTCTTAGAGTATAGAAAATCCGATTAGATCACCCATTTTCTTGCACTTTCTTAACAAATAGATAATTACAAGTTTTACAGCAGTTATTTTTTTATTGTAGGTATTTATATGTTTTTTCGATTGGTTTGATATTTTTTATCGATTCATCGAATTTTGAACATTGGCAGTAAAATTAAGATATTTACAAAAGTGCTCCTATTCTACCACAGTGTGGTGTACAAGTATCTTAGTTTTATAAAATTAAAATTAAAATTAAAATTATAACATATGAACTCAACACAAACTCAAAAGTTACTTATTGACGTTTAACAGCTACAATCCGTTTAATATAAAATGAAATAAATATTATTTGGATGACAAAGAAATATACCTACTATTTAACTACTAGAACATGATTACAACGCATATACTTTTATCTTAATAATAGTATTAGTACCTATTCTGTGGTAATAGCGAAGTACTCGTAAATATTATTTCATCTGTGATAACATATAGTATTCTGTGCTCTTATTATTCTCGGGCAGCGTTTGAATACGGACTGTATTTTTGGTATATCAATGGGCCACACGCATCAATCAACACCGATGTAATGAACCACGGGTTTAATACCGCTTTTGCAATGAGCATAAGACTGGAGTGAAAACAAATAACAATGGAAACAACAACGCAAATTAATGTGTTCCTTCCGACCAAATTTCAACCATGGCGAGAGGCCATGATCAATTTTGGAAAAGAATAGGCAATAATATAATAATACGGTTAATATTATAAGAGTGCAAATTCTGGATGTGCTCTGGATTCCCTCACTCTTTTCCCCACTCTTAGCCCGTTGGGGCATAGGCAATAAGAAAATAAACAAAAATTTATAATCCCCCGACTCTGTATGGAAATGGTCTGCTGGCATACTACCATCGCATAAAGCCGTATTATATAAAGTTGTATAACTGCCTCGTTGGTCTAGCGGTTAGCATAGTCGACTGCGGATCACGAGGTCCTGGGTTCGATTCCCGGTCGGGCATAAAAATTCTTAAGTATTGGGTTTTTCAATTGAGAAATTCTCAGTGCCAGCTCGGAGTTGGAAGTTGGCGGTGTTTCACCCCCGTGCCTCGGAGAGCACATTAAGCCGTCGGTCCCGGTTATTATCACTAACATGATAATAGTCGTTAAAGCCCGCCAACTCGCAATGGAGCAGCATGGTGGGTCTAAGCCCTAATTCCCTCTCTCCAACGAGAGTGGAGGCCTGTGCCCAGCAGTGGGACGTTAATAGGCTGTAGTGGTGGTGGTGGGGATATAAAGTTGTATTTAACATTGTTGACGATTTTCGATCCTTATTACAGGGACGTCAAGTGACGTGTAACGGACATAGAACTGTAATTTTGAAATAATATTGCTTTAAGTGATGGTACTTACTGTAGAGCTTAAGAGGAATTCTCCCGGCGGTTTCTCCATACAAAAACATTTGTCTGTTTCTTCGTGGATAATTACAATAGAGAAAATATTCTTTTAATATTCTTTATATTCTTGCACCATAAAATCCACATGTATCCGTGCCATGCCCCTATGTTTGCCTTTTTTCGATAAATTAATAATTTTAAGAACATGGAACCTTCAAAAATTGCAAAAAATGGCCCAGTTTTCGCGCCCTCATCATACATCCCGCAAATAAATTTAATAATAATAATAAATAAATAAATAATAAATAAAAGCTTTATTGTATCTTATTGCTAGAATTTACACATTTAAACACTTATCAACTAAATCCTAAAAGAAAACAAATAAATAAATATATAAAATCTAACAATATACAATGGGAAGCAAACTCAGCATTACTGAGCATTGATAACAATGCTCAGCGCTGGTTTTCGGTTTGCTCCGGTTCTATTTGATTGTACAAAAAATTGCGCTGCGCCCTTTGCCTTATATTTAGACTAGTTATATTATACATATTACACAACTAACTTATAAAAACAAAAAAAGATATAAAACTTAAACCAGAAAAAATATATATATATATATATATATATATATAATAGAAAACGTGAAATTAATAAATAATAAACAGTAATTGAGATAGAACGAAATAATTCACTAACTTATACAGGTTTAATTAATTATTTGAATATATAAATTTTGCTGCCTCTATCTGTACGTTTAAATAAAAGTTTCTCAGTTTATTTTTTAACGTGATCTCGCTGGTGGGTTTATTCCATTCGCGTAGAGGTGGTGGGAGATCATTCCATATTTTTGCTGCAGCAAAACGGAAACAACCCCTAAACCCAGCCTTTTTATGAGCAGGTATAGCCAGTTTTCTTTTCTGCTGCACTCGAGTCGTGCTTCTGTCTTTACGCCAGTGCAATCTGTCATATAAGTACGGTGGTCGCTTATTGTATATAACCCGGTGTATTAGCATTGCAAAGTGTAAGTTTCTGCGTGATTTCATACTAAGCATTTTGTGACTATTAATAATCGGTGTAATATAACCTCTCCTAGGGACGTCAAAGCAAAATCTAGTGCACGCGTTCTGTATTCTTTGAACAGCTTTTTCAGTTTTTTTTAATAGTCTAGGCCCATATACAGTGTCGCAGTAGTTAAAAGCTGACAAAATGAGAGATTCCACGAGTATCTGCCGAACTCTCACCGTTAAAAAACGTCTCACACCGTACAAAACTTTTAACTTGTAAAATGCGTTTCTTATCTTTATGTTTAGATGTTCAATGAACCTTAAGTCTTCGTCCATGTATAGCCCTAAGTTTTTTGCGATAGCCACACTCTCAATGGATTCGCCATTCATGATTATATTGGGACTCCTCGCCTTTATGTTAGCTCTCTGATGTTTACTGCCCAGAACCATGAATTTGGTCTTTTTGGCATTAAGAACCAGCCTATTATTTTCTGACCATTTGGCAATAGCAATCAAGTCCTCATTTATCATTTCTACCGCTTCAGTTGTGCATTTTGGGTTAAAGTGGTAATAGATTTGAGTGTCGTCGGCGTATAAATGTGAACTGCAATGTTTTATGTTTTGAATAATATCTGCGGTGTATATTATAAACAACAAAGGACTAAGGCTCGATCCTTGTGGGGTACCACGTGGGACAACGTTTACCTGAGATAAAAGTGGTGATTTACCATTTGCGTCGATAGCCACATATTGTTTCCTGCTACTCAGGAACGAGCTAAACCAGGTACACGCGTTTGAGTCAACCCCGTAATATTGTAACTTCGCCAGCATGAGTTCAACATCTATACAATCGAATGCCCTGGAGAAGTCTAACAGTATTAGAATGGTGCCCTCCCCCCTGTCTGATGCCGAAAGTACGTCATCCGTTACCGCTGTCAATGCAGTTGCGGTGCCATGTCCTTTTCTGAAACCTGATTGTACTGCGGGAAGCAAATTATTGGTTTCTAAGTGTATAGAAAGTTGGCTGCAAACCAGTTTTTCAATGATCTTTGACATAGCTGGCAGTATGCTTATTGGCCTTAGGTCTTTGTATTCTGTAATATTAGCAGCTTTTGGTAAAGGAATAACTTTGGCAAGTTTCCATGAATCAGGAAAAACATTTTTGGAGATTGACGTATTTAGTATATACGTGATGATTGGTAAAGTCCGAGATAGTGTTAGTTTAATCATGCCAATCGAGATGTCATCATGCCCAGCAGCATTAGTAGCTATGCCTTTAATAATCTTAAGAACGTCCTTCTGCGTACATAGTTGTATTGAGAAAACGCTGTCTGTACACCTATTTTCTAAAAAATGTTTTACCATCTCCGTTGGGACTGTCCTACCACCTGGTAGTGTTAAAAAGTGGTCATTTATTTTATCGGGATGTTTTAGGTGCTCTGGTATGATGGGTTGGCTGCTATGACCAAACGGGGATATCTTTTTAAAGTGGTACCACATTTTCATTGGAGATTTTATATTATTATTAACGTAAAACGTGAAATATGCAGTTTGCTCTCTTCTAATGCTGCCGTTTGTGTAATTTTTTAGAGTTTTATAATATGACCATCTCGATTCCTCGTCGTACTTGTGCGCTTTCTTTAATGCACCATCTCTTACGACTATAACGAATATAATCGAACAAAGAAAAACACCATCGTAGCCTGAGTCCTTCTTAAATTATTCTTAAAAAACAAAAAAATCGGTTCAGTTTTGGAGGAGGAAACAGAAAAATACGAGAGTAAGAATTTGACTGTTTTTTCATAGGTATTTTAGGTCCAAGCTGCAGTTGTCCCTATCGGGTGTTATGGAATTATATTCGAGGAGCAGCGCGACGGCAATATAATTGTTCAATACCTATACCTACCTATTCTCAAAGTTTCCCGTGCATGCCATATCCTCTTAACCATGATAATATTCGGCATTTTTTATAGACTAGACTTCGTCCGCATAGATTGAGGCGCTGTGAGCTCACGAGCTGAAAATACAGGCGCGCGGAGGTTAAATGGAGCAAGCGCATGTCGCAAAAAATGCAAGAAATCATTTGTAATTATATAAATATTTACTTTTAAATACAAATTAATCGGACAATGTGTTTGATTTAGAAATATGAATTTTATCTTATATTTCAAGATCAAATTATTGGTTTCACTAAGGAGAAAAATTGCTTTAAAAGGTAAACTGAGAGGTATGTTTAAAATAAATTTCAATGCAGAGATTTTTTTAAATTGTGTTTTGAGATGCGTCAATGGCTGCTTAAAGGTTTTGAAAACAGCAAATTATTTTTACAAGCATATATAATGTCACCGTTTGATGGATACACTGCTTTTAAAAACCCCCTTTTACGCTACACAGGGCCTTAAGATTTTTTCAAATTACCGCGAGAGCTCATTGATTTTATAATTTGTTTTGATGGATATAATTTAGCCTACAGGTAGGTGTACATCGGGTAGGTAGGTAATTCAGATTATAAGATAATATCTCCAATCAAAATTTCTGTCAAATCGGTTCAGTCGTAGTGGCTTGAAAGAGTAGCAGACATCCAAACATACAAACTTATAATCATACAAACGTCCAAACTTGCAGATTTATAATATTAGAAATATAAACGTGCTTATATTTGTGAATGTGTGACAAATTTTATACAATAAGTACAGTACAGTTTATTTTGGAATCATTTTAAATTCGATTAATTTTAAAGTAAAGCCGTGTTTATGGAGGTTACTCATAAGCCTGCATGTCCTCAACTATCCATGCTAAAAACATATCGATCCGTTACTCCGTATGATTAAAGAACAAATCAACAATCAAACACATTTCCGCATTTATCCATACTAATCTTAATATTACAAATGCGCTTTCACGGATTATCTGTTCAGCCGATTTTGATAGAATTTGGTACAGAGGTAGGTCACATCCAGGAAAAGGACAGGCTACTTTTTATCCCGGAAAATTAAAGAGTTTCACGCCAATCCACGCGGACGAAGTCGTGTGCATCATCTAGTTTATATAAGTAGAAAAGTGGTGATTAAACGGAATTACTTACTTTGACGAAAGCTTTCAAATATTCATACAAATATCGTAACTTTTAACGATCTTGTAACTAATTAGTCCGATAATAATTTTCATTTGGAACGAGCCAATTAATGGAATTTGCTAGTATAATTGTGTAATTCACACAGTATGAAGGGTTAATAATTAAGTAGGTAAGTATTATGTATAATTGGTACGAAATTGTAATTTGTACTTTGATTGAGGCAAATGATTGCGTCGAGGAAATTAACCAACGTAAGTAACGGGTATTAATTTACGTGGAATTGGGACAAAATAATCTGTACAAATGAATACTTGTTGAGTATTAGACATGTAAAATGGTATAGCGATTAAGAAATTTATGTTAGTTTTAGAGCTTTAACGTCATATTACAAGCGATTTATATAAATTATAATTAACGGTCAATAAAAAGCCTACAAGCTTTTGTTAATGCTACTTTGAACGATATTAACAACATAATTTCCAAGATTAGTAATTGATCGCGACAATATACTAACTCCACTATATACTAACTAACCATTTACATTATTCTCATCACATTGAAAAGTGCCTAGTGGGAGATTTTCTTCCCATTCTATCGCGACAACGTTAACTACGATTGTATAAAATTTTCGAGCGCTTAACAACTGCAGGCATTCGATAGTTCCACTTAAGTGGTAGATAAGTCGCGATAGAATAAACAACAAATACTAAAATTAGATAAATATTGTAAGGAAACGAAATTATTTAATTTTTAATGAGCTTCAGTATTTTAACACAGAACTTCACATTGATGTCAATAGATGGCGCCGCGAGGTCTCAGTTCGGGGCAAACCACTAGTTATAAACGTTAGTTCAAACCACTTGACTTAGAAACGAGAGATTTTGTAAGTAAATATTCTTAAAAGATCTCCGTAGACTGTGCCATACTAAGAAAGGTTTTTAATCCAACAGCACTTTATGAAACTTAGGCCCATATTCATAAACTGAACCTAACAAATTCCAAGTATTGGATGAACCGCTTTTGACGCAGACACTCCGGTTCTCATTAAAACAATAAATCGCTAATCCTGATTATCCTAACAAGGATAACGGGTCAAACTGTTTAAAATATTGAATTGTCATCGGTCCTTAATAAGTATGCCAAATTTCGAGTTAATCCGACGTTTTAAAGAGGGTCAAAATCATGTTCAAAGATTCCTTTACATACTAACATACATACGTCTGAAGCTAATAAAAAGCGTGTAAAAAGTACAAGCATATTTTATCTTTACCGATGTCAAATATTGAATTAATATAGTACCGAATAAAAACAATGTTCTAATTTATATTCGAAAAGTCCTTTTTTTATATTATAACCGTAAATTCAGTTCTTTGAGTTTATTCGGTAATTTATTATAGATTTTTATGACCATACAATAACAGATTTTACTAAATAGACTTAAGTCTAGTTGTTGAGGCAATGAAATGTTGTTTTTGTATCGTTTGCTTGTGTATGGTTGTGAGTATGTACTTAGAAATATATTAAGGTTTTTAAATACAAATAAAGCAGATAAAATAAGAAATAAAAATAAAAATAAAATAAAATAAAAAATAGCAGTAGCGATAGCTTGCTATCAATAAAAAAAATGGTTTAACTGAACAAGTTAAAACTTACAATAATAATATTATGATGATAAATGGGTACAGGGTACAGTATCAATACTCAATTGGTATAATATCTGAATATAAATCACTTGGAATTAAGCTGTCAGTACTCAATGCATCGAGATAAACCTTACGCAGGCCTTCGGAAGGCGTCTGTGGTCACGACATACAATTACTGTCCCATGTTCTGTTGGTAAAGGACGGTAACGTTTTTATTAATCGTTTACTTGTCTTTATTTGAGAAATGACCTCTGATTGGTCTGGTGGTACACGTGTTCAACTACAGAGGAAGAGTTCCTATAGGTTCGATTTTAGAGTCGGGCCAAAAACCAACAAGTAGGTATTGGGTTTTTTCTGTCAATAAATTTTAGCACCAGTCCAGAATTAGGATCTAGGCGACGTTTCACCTCCCGTGAAATCACGTTAAGTCGTGCGGTCGTGTCGCATTGTCGTCTTGTCAAGTCGTCGTCGTGTGGTACGCACAAAGAGGAAATAGACATGAGGTACCTACTTTCCGATACTCCTTTTCCGATAAGGCTTTGGTCTACCAAATTTAATTGGTTTTATAGATTAAAAAACGTGTTCATTTTTAGTTATTATCTAGCCGGAAGCTACTAGTCCTCATTAACTTAGTTCTAGCGCGATAAGGAGGCTTTGGAATGAAGTAACCATAACCAATTTATTTGATAGAAGCAGGCGTTACTTTATGGAAGTTTATGATAATGAAGGAAAAGAAGCCCAATCATATCATACTAATATTATAAATGCGAAAGTTGTTTGTTGGTTTGTTAGTTTGTCCTTCAATGACGCCGCAACGGAGCAACGGATCGACGTGATTTTTGGCTTGGGTATAGTTTTGGGCCTGGAAGTGACATAGGCTACTTTTTATCCCGGAAAATTAAGGAGTTCCCACGGGAATCAAAAAACTTAAGCCACGCGGACGAAGTCGCGGGCATCAGCTAGTTCGCTATAATCCGCCAAAGCAGACAAATCTACGGTACAATGTGTAGCTTGCACGTGTAACTTGCGATATTCACGGCAATTCGCACGGCCACAACATCACACCACAAAAATCTTCCAAATTACTCTCAACATACGTTTCATTCCGACACTGTAGCGTCCTCAAGAGAATATCACGAATCGACAATTCACGATTGTATGCCAATTTTAAAATAAGAATTTCCTAAATTAATTATTGATCCTCATTTCTACTTAGGTATCACCACAAAATAAATATTAATATACCTTTTACTTGGCAGTGGAGTTTTGTCACAATCTCGTGGGAACTTAATTTTTCTCGATAAAGTCACTCTCCAGTATGCTTAGCATGCGCACAACGAGATTATCTCGCGACGAGAGAGAGAGATGTTGTCGTTGCCGGCAAATTTTTAATTTACCCTAACATGCACAAAATGCGGTATATTACAAGAAAAAAATTGTCGACATGTAAAGTTTCGTAGAGAAAAATACCACAGAAATATTACTTTTATCTCTCCTTTTGACGTAACGAGACAAGTAACCATGTTAGCTTCGGTACACAGAGAGAGATAACGGATAGACATAATTTTACTCGTAGTGCGCATGCTCTATTTATGCTACTGGACTTTTGAAATATATAAAAAAAAATTACGTCGATCCATCGCCCGTTGCGGCATGATTGAAGGAAAAACCAACAAAAAAACAACACTTTTCACTTAATAATATTGGTAAGGATTTCCAAAACTGAAATTGCAGTCTTTGTACTGTATTGCGTCTCCCTTGGCTTCGAAGTTTACTGTTTCAGTTCTTTCCATAACTTATTCATATATTTTATTTTTGCTGGATCTTTACAATTCTCTAACTTGGCATGCGAGTCGCATGTCAAGGGTCCTTCTGTTTCGTCAAAAGAGTAACTTATCCTAGATTTTTGAAAAAGGTCTAGCTTTCTGCTATTCAGTTTTAGCTCTGAATACTAGGCCAGTGTTACGCTAGCAAAATACTCGTAAAGTCCCACTAACTTAATAACTGGTCCGGTTGCCAAAATTGGAACCAATTTTTGTGAATATTTAGTTAGTGGTTTGATGTTTTAAGTTTGATGGGTACCTTTGGCCCAGGGGCAACCAGGGGTGGTCTTTTTGATTAGGGTTATATTTTTATTTTTGTTAGTAGGTATATAAGGATTTGATTTAAATTTATTGTATAGTTTGTATAATATTTAGATTTTAGGTTAGTGGTTTTGACAACATATATATGCCACCGTAAGATTGTAAAAACAGTTAGATTGTAATCTAGCTAGCGAAATTGTACAATGTCGACAGATTACAATTTAACGCATTATTTTGCGTTAGATTGTAATCTGTTAGGTATATTAACACGATAAAACCTAAGTGCACTACCTGATTATTTATTATATCGAACCCTAACCTACTACAAGAAAGAGACTAGAAAACGAAAATACTCGTATGAATATTTCAAAAATTGACACTCAGAACATTGAACGGTTCACAATTTGTCGACAGTTTACAATATCGCTAGTTAGATTACAATCTAACGGTTTTTACAATCTTACGGTGACATATATATTTTTAACCAAAGTTTAGTTGGCTTTGTGTTTTAAAATGTGATTATATTTCTATACATACATTGTTTTGAAGCTCAAGAAAGAAAAATAAATTCAATTTAATATTAAGCTACAAATTTACATCCATGTATGTGGTACAGAGATAGATCGCATCCCGGGGAAGGATAAAGGCTACTTTTATCCCGGAAAATCAAAGAGTTCCTACTAAACCACAATTTAGATATTATGTATTATAACATTGATGTAGAATTTTAGGTACTCATTCTATTTCAATGTGTTATAATAAGTCTATGGTATCTATCAATTAAAAGTACCCTATGAAAGTACCAACATTATCATCGAGTAAAAGTTATAAGTCATAAAGCATCAAAAACATTCCTTTCTCTATGGCATGTTTATTAAAACAAGTTTTTTATTGCTGTAATGATGATATACTGTGCATCGTTAATAACGTTGCCCTTAATAAATTAATTGTATCCGTAGGGCCTGGGGCGTGCATTTGAAGAACTACCGGCAAAATTGATATAAATTTAAAATTACCGTTTCCGGAGAAGGCTTTAGCGGTTAGTTAATAGGACTGTTATTTATTGTATTCGAACCAGCTAGTTCTGTATAAATTGCGTACTTGTTCACCAAGTTCACGGACTTCGGAAATTAAATCTTGAAAATGGCAATCGACATTAAAAAGTTAATTTATCTTGTTTAATAATAACAGCTGATGCCTGCCACTTCATCCGCGTGGAATAAGTTTTTTTTAATTTCAACGGGAACTCCTGAATTTTCCGGGATTAAAAGTAGACTATATGTAACTATTCGGGCTCCATGCGAAAAATCCCGTCGATCCGTTGATCTGTTGCGACGAGATTGACAGACAAACCAACTGCACACTTTCGCATTTATAATTTTAGTATTGTGGACTAATAATGTACGTCTAGTCAATAAGTCCATTTACCTCATAATGTAGGCCTAGTCAATTTTATCTTTTATCCTGTAATTTGCCAACAAAGGCCACGTTTTGAGTAGGTATTGTTAAATTTATTCTATAGGAGATAGGTCGATTCAATATGTAATGAAGTGGCACTACGCCAGTTCAGTAGGAACTACTTTAGCATTATTGCTGTTGTATGTGATTGTTGTAAGATATAATGAAAACTAAGCTTGCATACTGTATGTATTTATTTTATTTTAATAAGGTTTTATAATTTTAACAAAATGTTTGGCTGTTGCCTGTACAGATGTAGAAAAAGGAAGGAAAGAGACCGGAGTGACTTTTGACATTTAGTTTTTTAATTGTTAAGCGCTGCGTTCGGAAACATTCAACAGCTGTTACTAAAGTATTACACGTACTGTTCTTTGAACGCACGACATTACTTTCAGCGCTGAATAATCGGCAAAAGAAAAAAATCATGCTCATGCTATTTTTATTATGTAATTCCTCAGGCCATTACAATTATTAAACCAAAGGTAATATATTTAAAACCTACCAATGTGATCATAGGTTTCTCATACTTATTTCATTGAATCTATATCTAATAAATTATGTTGGACATATCATGAGGTAAGATGAGCTTTGAATATGAAACGATTCTTAATTAATATACTAAATGATGACTTCGTCTGCATTCTCGTTTAGTTTGGATGAGGATGAAATGGAACTTCATTCTACGAACTAGTTATTGACCTCATGCTAAGGGTAATAATTATAAAAAGGATTTTATGAGAAGAGTACGAAAATCACGTCACACTAAAATAAATATGGCCGACGACAAAAGCTTGTTTTTAAGTTTTTTAAACATAATTTTACATACTTAAGAAAATGGAACGATATATTTCATTAACTTATGGTTATATCAGATTACTAGCTGACCCGGCGAACTTCGTACCGCCTTAGTATGCAAAATTAAATGTATATTTTTCAATATTTCTGAGAGATTTTCTTAATATTTTTTTCCGTAAGAACCTTCTCCTAATAATAACAAATACAACAAAAAAAGAATTAGTGAAATCGGTCCAGCCATTCAGGCGTGATGCCGTGACCAAGGAAAACGGGTTTCATTTATATATATATAGATTTGACGACCTCCGTGGCGCAGTGTGTAGCGCTTTTGCCTTAACGTGCGGAGGGCCCGGGTTAGATCCCCGGCAGGGTCAATTTGGGAATTTATAATTTCTGAATTTTTACTGGTCTGGTCTGGTGGGAGGCTTCGACCGTGGCTAGTTACCACCCTATATCTAATAAATTATGTTGGACATATCATGAGGTAAGATGAGCTTTGAATATGAAACGATTCTTAATTAATATACTAAATGATGACTTCGTCTGCGTTGATTAAGGATTTTTATTCCCGTAGGAAATATGTACCTACTAGTAGCCTATGTCTTTTCCCGGGATGCAACCTATCTCTGTACCGAATACATTAAAATCGGTTGATAAAACAAAGGATGAAGCGTAGTAGACAGGCAGACACATTTTTCATTTTTATAATATTTGATATTAGTGTGGTAGTACGCGCACATTCCCCGCTCATTAGAATACAAGCAATTTTTAAAAGCAACCTTTAAACTTACGTGTCTTAATTTTTAATTTCATCGTCGAACTCAACGGTGAGCTCGCTGATTTATAGAATGAAACGGCTGTGAGAATGTTTCGTCTTGTGCTATTAACAGTGGTAAATTGAATACTAACCTTAAATAGCTTCCTTCTGCCAATATGCAAATGAAGCGGTGTGAAGACTTGTCTCCTGAGAATTGTATTACTCAATTACCCCACTACGGGAGAATTTATAGATACGTAGGTACTTATTGTTCACATATCCATTACAGGTTTAATCAGAGTCTATGTACATAAGTTCAAATCCATGTAACACTGCTTGCAGGCAATCTTTTACTAAACTAACAATGGCAGTAGAAGATTTGAACTTTGGTTGCTCCCGTTATAAGTTGAAAATATGATATATCTGACGGCCGAATACTGGAATGTAAGTACAGCTCTTGATGACTTAATTCTACGTTTTAAATCTAGAGACGATGCTTTGTGAATGAAATCGGAATCGGAAAATTGGAAAAAAAATCGGAAAATTCAAATCGACTGACTATTTTGCAAGGTTTTTTTAACTTGGATGTTTGTTCAGGTCAAATCTTGCAACTGAATTTTGAAACAGTTATTCTCAACCGATTGAACTGAAACTTTGCATTCTCGTTTAGTTTGGATGAGGATGAAATGGAACTTTATTCTACGAACTAGTTATTGAGCTCATGCTAAGGGTAATAATTATAAAAAGGATTTGATGAGAAGAGTACGAAAATCACGTCACACTAAAATTAATATGGCCGACGACAAAAGCTTGTTTTTAACCGACTTCAAAAAAAGGAGGAGGTTCTCAATTCGACTGTATGCTTTTTTTTTTTGTATGGTTGTTACGCGATTTCTCCGCCAATTATGAACCGATTTTGATAATTCTTTTTTTGTTTGGTAGGGCTTCAGAGGTGGTCCCATTTTAATTTGGTGAAGATCTGATGAATATCTCCGGAGATGGAGAACGGAACTCCTCAATGGATAAGAGTAAATTGCTCGCGATCAGTGTGATAGTTTTGTAAACAGTATGTTTTAACCATGCATAGCATATCTTTTTTTTTTAGGGTTCCGTTAATGTTATATTATGTTAATAAATTATGGTGCGACTTTCTCCGTCCGTCTGTCACAGTCGATTATTTCAGTAACTAATAAAGCTATTGACATGAAATTTCGAATAGTTGTATATAATAGTGGCCCAATATCATGGAAATCAAAAAAATTGAAAATTATTTTTAGTTTAATTAAAAAAGTGGGGAAAATCAGGGATTTGAAATTTCAAAGTAGGATAACTATACCAAGTGGGGTATCATATGAAAGGACTTTGTACTTGACTTGTCTAAGTTTGACAAGTCGACGAGTAACGATTAAACGACGTTATTCTTAATAACGCTAAGTTTTTACTAGCGTTCTGGTTACATCCTGTATTTTAAAACAGTGGAGCCACTAAAAATTGTGAAATAAAAAAATTTCAAAAAAATAAATAAAAACCGACTTCAAAAACCACAAACACTAAAAAGTAAAAAATAATTTAATTTATTATGTATACAAGAGTTAATGTAGTTCTATAATAACATTTTTTGGAGTCGGTGCCAATGTGGAGTCACGTCAACAATAATGAAGAGTAGGTAGACGGTTCATGCGGCTAATTGGTATTGGTTCGATCCCCGGCAAGGTCAATTTGGGAATTTATAATTTCTGAATTTTTCCTGGTCTGGTCTGGTGGGAGGCTTCGGCCGTGGCTAGTTACCACCCTACCGGCAAATACGTGCCGCCAAGCGATTTAGCGTTCCGGTACGATGCCGTGTAGAAACCGAAGGGGTATTGGTTTAATATAATTGCCATGCCCCTAATAGGTTAGCCCGCTACCATCTTAGACTGCATCATCACTTACCATCAGATGAGATCGCAGTCAAGGGCTAGCTTGTAGTGGATAAAAAAAAAAGATATAATTGTCAGTGGTCACCTATGTAGCTACTCTATATTTCTTGTGAATTTTATAGAAATAAATTAAGCATTCCAAGATTTAGTAATACACGCGCGTTCTAGCTCGGAACCGCTTTGGAATATATTTAAATTTCTAAGAATGGTGCTTTAACTCTAATTGAACGTTTATGGCAGTTCTCGTTGCATTAACCAAAGCACGGTTAATTGAAATCCTTTTGACTTCAATTAGGTACGCAAATCAGTCGACCGGAAGGGAGTAATTAAATATAGAACTAACTTTATTTATTAGTATTTTGCTGTGACTGTGATCTCCTGGCAAGTGATGGTGCAGTCTAAGATGGTCGCGGGTAATCTGTTAGAGGTATAGCAGTTATATTAAACCTATATACCTATACCCTTAATCTGTTTTTACACGACATCGCACCGAAACGTTAAATCGTGTGGCGGCACGTCTTTGTCAGTATGCTGGTAACTAGCCACGGTCTAAGCCTTCCACCAGACTAGACCAGAGAAAATTTCAGACAGTGAAAATTCCTAAATTCCCACCGAGGATCGATGGCGGGACCTCCTGCTCGTATAAGACCATACTAATCACTACGCCAATGAGATCGACAAACATAAACAAATGTTCAGGATCTTTTTATATTACAAAAAAAATGCATCCGCATCTTAGTAAATATAAAAACTACAGAGTCGTGCCTACCTCACTTTAAAGAGTTAAAAATCTTGACCTTACCATCAATTTATATATTTGAAATGTGTAAATTTGTAAGGAAAAATATAAACTTTTACACCAAGAAAGAAGACAAAGCTCGCCGGTTCCCCGAGAGACACGCAAATAAACTAATTCTCCCACCGTCAAAATTGGCACTGCACAGCTCAAGCCCCTATTCAATGTCAATAAAAATAATTAACAATCTCCCAGACTACATTAGGAACATCGAAAAGGAAAAAGAGTTTAATAACACGCTAAAAAACTATCTGATTGAAAAATGTTACTACAATATTGATGAATTCCTAAATGATACTGACAAACACTAATTAAATCGGTCTCCCTACCACCATGTACTATTCTGTTGCCACACCCAAACTGGGCATCCATAGCATGCTTTATTTACTAATGACTATTTATGCTAATTAAGAAATAATGTAACTATGGAATTGCAATAATAAAGAAACTGAAACTGAAACTGAAACTGAAACTGAAACTAAACATAGATTATACGTATTTGCAATAGTCACTCCTAAATTATTCCGAACAGTACTATTAGACTAATAGAATATCAGTAATTTGTATTCATGAATTCCTAAAGGCCCAACACAAATCTTAAACTATAAATACTTTAGCCGAACAATGGGCTGGATATTCTTAAAGGCAGATCTGAATGACGTATAATATAATTAAAAGTACTTCTATTAGAATAATAGGAGGTGCGCCAAAGGAAATGCATTAGTCCTTTAATAGGTAGGTAGGAGAACCGCTCCGTTTACGATGCAGTCAGAATATTAAAGGTTTGATAGTGAGTACTTACCCGCGAATACTGCTTTATAGGATTTCGAGGAATCGATACGGGGACAATAATTATAATTATTCAGTTATGTATAAGGCAATAATACTTATTACTCTAAATGAAACATTTTAATAATTATTATTAACTAGCTGATGCCCGCGACTTTGTCCGCGTGGATTGAGGTTTTTCGGTTCCTTCATAAGCTACTTTTTATCCCGGAAAATTAGTGATGAAAAGTAGCCTGTGTTACTCCAGACTATAATATATCTCTCCACCAAATTTCGTCCAGATCCGTTCAGCCGTGGGGCGTGATTGAGTAACAAACATCCATCCATCCATCCAAACTTTCACTTTTATAATAATAGTATAGTTGTGATAAATGAAAATTAATGATTTATTTATTTCACGTAGGATAACTTGTGCCACATGCGAAGTCAAGACTCTACCACCGGTTCGGAAAAATAATATATAACGCGTGTCGTATAACGCGTAAAGACTTAACACCTTTTGTAATAAATCATTTACTAAATTAGTCTCTATTTCGTTGTAATAAAAGCTAAAGTCTTAGTAATATCACTGTGTTATACCGTAATTCGCTTACCCGCATTATGCTCATGTAAGCCTAATGCCCCGATAATGCGATGATTAACCTCGCCTTATTCGTGTCTCGTAGCTCGTGCTAAGCATAAAGCAGTACTATGTTTGCTGTGTAAGCATTGCTATGTAGGTATGCTATACTGGTACGCGAATGCAGTGTTTTTAGCCATTTTGGGCACACTTTTGGATGCGTACTTATTAGAGTAAAGTATCATATAGTATCTAGTTTTATTTTTATTTTTATTTATTTTATTTTTTATTTTATTAGAGATGAGAATCTTATCGTATTCTATGATCTCATCGTATTCTTCCGTTTCCTCCGCGTAACTTGATACTGTAGTATCGTTTTTAGATGCGGCACATAAAAAATAGCCCTGAAGCTATTGCGATGCGCCGCGCATATTTTTCGTAGAGAAAGAAAAAAGAAAAATTGAAGTTAATGATGTTCAAGTGGCTTTTCAAAGGCAGTCTGTCGGTCTTAGGTAAGACGTATCCTAACTCCTCAGTTCGAAGCAGACTTGGTCAACCAACCAAAACCTGAAGGTGGTTTATTAGGGCGGATCTTAAAAGAGGAGAACTGTCGTAGACCATGTTATGGCAGTTGTTTTTAACATAATAATTTTAACTTTAATAATAGTATTCAAATATACTATAAATATACTACTAACTTCATTTTGAACGAGCATGCTTTGAAAGACACTTTCTATATGGACTCGTATAGTTTTTATACACTTACGTTTAACAGTTTCAAGACTGTAACACTCCAAGCTAATAACTTCATGTGTCTTCAAAGGATAAGGCTTCCAGTTTGAATGAAGTGGCACTTTGCCAGCACAGCGTCAGTTGCTTACGGGATAGGGTGGCCATATTGTGTTTAAGTTTACAGGAATTTGCTCCCGGTTGAGGTGGCGTGGTTTAATCTTCAAGCTTATTTTTTATCTATACGAAGGTAAGATTTAAAAAAAATCACATTTTTAAAGTGAAACCTTCTTTAGCCGCGTTGAGCACTTTTTGGTAGGGGGTCAACTTGTGGATTCGCGTGACCAACATGCTCGCGAACAGCGGCATGCTCGCGTTGTTACGAAGACAAAAGGTCTTAAATATAAATATACTACATTCGAAATTAAACTTTAATGCCTTAGTGTTATGTTTTATATTTCAATTATTTTAAATTTTTTAATTAAAAAAAAATTAAATATTCGTTTTCACTTCTATTTTTATTTTATTTTACGTTACGATATTTGTCTAACAATTTGATGCCAACAATTTCTTCTGCGTGAATATAAATATAGGTTGAATTTCCAGGATTCTATATGTCCTTACCTGGGATGCAAGTTGCAACCTATGTGTGCCAAATTTTATCAAAATCAAATCAAATCAAATCAAATCAAATCAAAATAATGTTTATTCAATTTAATTAGGTACACTAGACTTATTGACGTCCAGTTATTTATAAAATATAATGGTGATAATCAGTAACAGTTTCTTACAACTAAAGCTACGAGGGTTCCAAACGCGCCCTGGTCTGAGAAGAGCCCACAACAAACTCAGCTGGGTTTTTTTTTCATTATCACCATTTCACAAAATATCATCTTAACTAAGGAACTATCAGAGCCATTAATTGCCAAGTTTCCTTGTCATTTAAATAATCCTTTACAATGTAATAAGATTTTTTAATGAGTTCACGTTTTACATTAACTTTGAACTTATTCAGAGACATCTTCAACCTGTCTTCTGGGAGCTTATTGTAGAAGCGGACACTGTTTCCAACAAATGAATTGCTAGTTTTACTAAGCCTAGAAGTAGGCATTACAAGTTTATTTTTATTTCTAGTATTGACATTATGACAATCGCTTTTCTTCTTGAATTTATCAATGTGTTTAGATATGCACGTATACTTAAAAAAACACACACACTACACGTATATTAAAAACGTAGCAGACAGGCATACAAAGTAAAAGCGATTGATATTTATGTAAGTAGGTACTTGCCAAAACACAAATACCTAGTTATGAAAGTCAGTTGCGCACTTCCACCACTATCATCACATAAACATATTATGGGAAGTGCCAAATAAATTATCATTACAAATTTTACTTATAAAATAAGCAGAACATTGGTTTATGATAGGTTTATGATCCAATATCTTTGAGATAGGAGCTCTCTTCGCGTAATCCCCGATTGCGTTGCTCAGAAGCCATAATGTATTAGCGGGAAACACGATCGATAAGTCTATTTCAGGATTATGGTGCTAGAAATCAGATCTTACAACTAACGGTGCAATTATTGGTGTATACCGATCGGGATCGATCCTAACGTGCAACAATAAGATTGTTAGCGAATAAATACCAGGCATCGGTTTGCTTCTTGCTTTTAAAAAATTGTATTCTGTCTGTGACTATGATTATATAATTACTCGGTTAACTAAAATCTAGAAGTTAAGTGTGGTACAGTGCGTTTCTTAAACTTGCAGCCCGCGATATTCACCACACCGCATAAACCCTCCAAAATACAAAGTTTCACTGAGATACCTAACCCTACAATGCATGATTGTAAAGTCCTCCTCTATATAATTATGTTCCTGGTCATACTATCAACAAAATTTAGTTGTGTAGCTGAATGCAACATTTCTAAAGGTCTTGTTATATAAAAAACTAGATGATGCCCGCGACTTTCGCGAAGATTACATTTTTTTATTTCCAGGCGAACTCCTTAATTTCTTCTCGTCCTTCCAGGGTAAAAAATAACCTACTTCTATACCAAATTTCATCAAAATCGGTTGAAAATATGCGCGGTTAAAGCGTAGCAGACGGACAGATAGACAAACAGACAGCTCAGATATGAAAGTGACATTAAATGCTATTTATTTGCATAATATGGGTAGACTAGCTGATGCCCGCGACTTCGTACGCGTGGATCGAGGTTTTGTGGTTCCCGCGGGAACTCTTTAATTTTCCGGGATAAAAAGTAGCCTATGTGTTATTCCAGACTATAATCTATCTCTGTGCCAAATTTCATCCATATCCGTTCAGCTGTTGGGGCGTGATTGAGTAACAAACATCCATCCATACATCCATACATCCATACCGACATCCATACATCCAAACTTTCGCATTTATAATATTAGTAAGAAGTAAGATAAGAAGTAAGATAACAAAATGGGTTTAAATATTTATGTAAATAATACTAGGTGTTCTAACTAATGATGCTATATTTGTTAGGTCACAAAGAAGAAATATATTATAAGCATGATACATATTTTAGATCCATTTTTAACGTTTCCGAGCTTTACTAGAATACAGACTGTTACAACAAACAAGTAACAGTATTAACCTCATGTAACGCATGAGTAATGTGGTGATTTGTCCAGTCTGTAAAACTGTCTCGGACCATAAACTCGGCTAACATTTGTTGTTACTATCATGGACACACGGATTACAGTACAGGTCTCCTAGTAGAGCGATCCAACAAACACTGAAAGTTAAAGTATTGTAATAACATTATTTTGCACGAATAAAACATAAATACTTAACTGAATGTACATTTGCTTTCTAATATTACTAGCTGATGCCCGCGACTTCGTCCGCGTGGAATAAGTTTTTTTTACTCCCACGGGAACTACTCAATTTTCCGGGATACAAAGTAGCCTATGTCACTCTCCAGGTCCTCAAGGTTAGTATGATGCCTCGTTGGTCTAGTGGTTAGCATGTTCGACTGCGGCCGACGAGGTCTCGGGTTCGAGTCCCGGTTCGGGCCAAAACAAATATTGGGTTTTTCTGACAAGAAATTCTCTGTATACTAGCCCGGGGTGAAACACCGCCAATTCCTATTTGGCGGTGTTTCACCCCTGTGCCTCGGAAAGCAGCAGTCCTGCGCTTGATTTCTCTCCGGTCGTGTCGGATTTTCCGTCCCATCGGGCTATGAGAGTAATGGAACTGAGAGTGCACCTGTGTATGCGCACACACTTGTGCACTATAATAGCTCCCGCGCAGATGGCTAATCTCTCTGGAGATTGGCCGCCGTGGCCGAAATTCGGTCGGGAGGACATTATTATTATTAGTATGATATGATTTACTACTAGCAGACTCCCGCGACTTCGTCCGCGTGAAATAAGTTTTTTAAATTCCCACGTAAACACGCTAATTTTTCGGGTTAATACACTATGACACTCGCAAATAATGTGGCCTTCTATTGGTACCAGAATTTTTAAAATCGGTTTAATAGATCCAGAGATTACCCCCTACAACGTCACAAACTCACAAACTTTACCTCTTTATAATATTAGTAGGTATATTAACTAATTAACTTTTAAAAGTGTAATTGTTAGCCAGTTAATTCACGCGAATTTGTTGTTTTGATAGTATTCTTTATGGACAAAAATCAATTTATTGTGCAAGAGATAATTATTGTAACTTTGAAAGCCAAAGTCGAAAGGCTTGTTTGGCAGCCACGTGTTTGTTGGTTCTTGAACAGTTCTATGTTAGTGTAGTTACCAGTGACAGGACATTCTAGTGTTTTGTGCCATCGAATTGGAGTGCCAAGTCAGCTTGAAGCCAGGAGCGGCCTGACCGGTGCCAACCTCCAGCAGCAGTCGAGGGGACATAATCTCACACTAATACTACCTATACATTTGCACAATCTATACATATTCCACCCTAACTACTCGTAGCTCTCTAGTCAGCCGCGGGGAAGAAACAGGGTAAGTTTACCCCCTGCCTAAAAGTATTAATAGGTAAAGGTCAAAAGCAATAATCCGTCCGTTTTAGGCCCAGTTCTCTCAGCGAACAGGGACTCCTCGTTCCTTATGGGCCCGAATGAGTGGATCTCCCTGCATTGACTCTCTGAGCTGGTCGATGCCTCAACAGTGATGATGCAGTCTAAAATGGTAGCGGGCTAACCGGATTCCACTTTAAGTATGGCAGTTATATTACATAGGGGTATGTAATATAACTGCCGGTTCGGTATCGGTTTCTACACGGCATCGTACCGGAACCACCATACTATTACCTATTCTGTGCCAGAACGCTAAATCACTTGGCGGTACGTCTTTGCCGGTAGGGTGGTAACGGCCGAAGCCTCCAGACACCTATATCTGCATAGTGGTGACTACATGATTGACTTAGCTTAGATAGTAATATAATCTTGGCTATTTTTAGGGTTCCGTACCTCAACAGGAAAAAACGGATCTTATAGGATCACTTTGTTGTCCGTCTTTTGTCTGTCAAGACCCTTCTTCTCATGAACGCATGGAGGTATAGGTATAGGTATAGGTATAGGTATCAAATACCTACTCAGGTCTACTGTCCCTTGGAGCTGTGAAAAATCAAACTTCTAAGCCAACGCAATCAAAAGATACAGCCTTTTATGCTGCAAATTTTCGACACTCGCAAGGGAATCAAAACATACAGGGTATTTCCCATGAACTCAGAATCTTGAAATTTGGTACGAAGCAACGTCTTATAGCATAGATAAAGGAAAAATTGCGAAAAGCATACATTTTTAGTTACATCATATAATAAAGAATAATTTTAATAATTTTAAACTTACTAATGTTATGGATTTCATGTAGCAATAAAAATACCATAACTTTTACTTTATACTTATATACCTACAGGTTTGTACGGAACACTCGGTGCGTGAGTCCGACTCGCACTTGGACGGGTTTTCATACCTAAGCTCGGATTAATTGTTTAAAAAAACGTATCTGTTTCGTTTCGTACATCTTATTTTTTTTCTACTTGGATACACTTCTGTTTTCGTCGTCATGTTATTTATTCAAGTTTATAAAAGCTATGTCAATCAAGCCAAGTGCTTTCTTACAAAGCCTACATTATATTTAATATTCTACTATTATTATGTTTATAGTAAATTCTAAGAAGAAAAGCTTTGCATATTATTCCAATATTTTATAAAAATAATTTTCGCTTTTCATATCTATAAAATAATTTAAATGCTAAAGTTTCCTTATCCCAAGTCACATACCCAAGCACCATAGTTTAGCTGATAGCACAGCGTAGTCCTTTATTTACCCAAAACACTTGAAGCTTTGGCACTAAAAACTTTCAAATCAAACTATTTAAGCTTCGCAGTCAACTTGTAAGGGATTAAATCTTGTGTATTCAGCCTTATCACAACACGACTGCATCACCCTATTTTGCATAGATATTAAAACTCCACGACTCGCTGATAGATCACCAATCTGACGAATATTGCTTTCAGTTCGTCGGCTTCAAAGTCCATTAAAGCTTAATTTTATCGCATTTGATGCGGTACAATAATGCTGGGAACAGACTAATTGCACGCCATGTCAACTGCGCTGTTGATTTAAATCAAATTGTAGTATTTTCTGAAACATTTTAAACACCTGATGGCTCCTTTCGAGGGCAACATGCTGTCTGGATTGCAGAGAGCTGTTTCAGTTAAATTATGCTTATTTATTGCATAATTATGACTTGACTTTTCCAAAGTTCAAGAAGCAAAGCACATTGACATAATATTTTATTAAATCAATCAAATAAAGTAGGTAGTTTAGAGCCAGGCTTAGTTGGTTTTCATTTATTGTTATAATAACTGTAGATATTAAATAAGCTAATTAATAATTATATTGGATCTTTTACCTAATATCCCATCTCACAACCTTTATAATTCGTATACCTATTATAATTCCTAGCGTAGCGTCACCATCAGGTTGTGTGTCGTGTTATGAGTATGCTTGATCACAGTTGGTCACCCTGGGATTCATTAATATTGCAGTAGGCATAATTATAGATGGCGGTTGTGAGTATTAAAATAAATTAAACGGCACCCTGTCGGTCTCGGTTATTATCAATTATTACTTGTATTATCAGTTTTAAATTTTAGATTGAGTACCAGTCAATGGAATTCATTGTAGTAGGCACACCACAGTTTTTAGCATATAGACTAGCAATTTAATCTTATTTTTCTAACATGTCCCTAATTTTACATTAGACTCGTCGGATTATATTAATTAGAATAGAAGGTAAATCAACCATAATTGGTAAGGTAAAAAGTTATTAAGACTTATTTCTTCCATCCATATTTAATGGGTTAACTTTGATACGATTTAAGGGATAAGTATATGTACTCGTAGCTAAATATATTATGAAAAAACTTCATCAGTCAATATAACTATCTCTATTATTGCAAATGGCTGAATGTATAGTAGGTATTGTTGCTGTGACAATGGATTTTGGCTAATAGCGGAAGAGTAGTGTTAGCGCCGCTCGATGACTATTATTAGATGGTGCTGTACCTGTGAGGCGAGAAAGCAGGCATTACGCGAGGTTTGCGCCAATCAGCGAAGTTTCCGCTCATGTGCAGTTATAATATTATTGTTTAGAATATTACATTATAGCACCTTCAGAGTCTCTAACCATTTGATACTGAGATTTGCCTTTAGTAGCACGTGTCAAGAAAGTAAACCTATCTTTACCTTGGTTGCGAGAGGTTATGGATCTAACTGTTGTTATTTTGTTACATAGCAATTAATTTAATATACCTAACGTGTTCTTATGATGCTTCCAAAATAAATGACATAGTTTTTGTATAACATAATAATTATTAGTTTGCATCTTAAAACCCTATCCATCACCATACGCAAGTAGGTCTTTAATAGTAGTAACTAATCAGAGGTAATTGTCACTTATAAAACAATAATTTTTACGTAATTAAAGCTCGACGAAAACTCTTCTGTCCTAAATTTTCTATAGTTCAAACGGTCACCCTATGATAGTTAATTGAATATTAATTTAAATGACTGGCTGCATACACTACTGTAACCACCGAGTCTTGTTCATCTGTGGAACTGCTAAAACTGTTTTTTTATCGCAAACGCATAGACGCTTGTTCACCCAAGTAAGTTCGTTCTAAACTAATATGAGTTTAAGGTACGCAAAGTTGAGAGAGTGAACGACACTTGTGTTTGCGTATCAAAGTAATTATTTGAACGAATAGTGAGCTGTTGGTGTCATAAAAATTGACAAATTTAAACATTTGTTTTGATCGAGATTTTTTATAGATGCCAGGCAGCTTCACAAACAAATATCATTGAACTTCACAAAACCTTTAAACTTAAAATCTCGTTTAAAGCTTTACCTACTTATACAATAGGCATTTGATAGAAAAAGTCGGAAGTATGCCTCTCTCATAGAGAGTTACATATTTGTTCCGTTTGCCGTGGAGACCCTGGGGCCATGGAGTCTAAGTGCCAAAAAATTTTTACGAGATATTTCACCGCGGTTAATTGCCTCATCTGGTGACAGAAGGGATGGCTCATTTTTTGCGCAAATGATCAGCCTGGCTGTCCAGCGCGGAAATGCAGCCAGCATTCTTGCCACCATTCCACGCGGGCATGATGGGTTAGGCTAGCAAGCATTAAGTTCTATTGTATTATTTTCAATAAAAAAAAAAAAGTCGTGATGTTATAACTGATCTCTTGAAACTCTGATTTCCAGGATGCAAGCTGATGCTAGAACGATTGGGCCGCGTAAATTTTTTTTTTATCCACTACAAGTTAGCCCTTGATTGCGATCTTACCTGAGTAAGCAATGAGGCCGCATTTGCATACTTAGTTTTTGGTTAACTTTACTTTGTATTCTTTGATATTGTGTGCAATAAAGTATTCATCATCATCATCTGATGGTAAGTGAATATGTAGTCTGAGATGGAAGCGGGCTAACCTGTTAGGTATGGCAGTTATATTAAACCCATAACCTAATCGGTTTCTACACGGCATCGTTCCCGAACGCTAATTCGCTTGGTGGCACATCTTTGCCGGTAAGGTGTAAACTGGCCACGGCCGCAGCTTCCCACCAGGCTAGACCAGAGAAAGTCCAGAAATTATAAATTCCCAAATTGACCATGCCCCGAACCAAACCCGGGACCTCCCTCGTTCAATAGCGCTCACCACTGCGCCAGGGAGGTCGTCATAAAGACACACTTTCGTATTAAAAATATAAGTATATAAATAAATAAATAAATAAATAATCCTTTATTTCAGCCATCAAAAAAATTATATCTAAGTGAAACATACATGAAGTGCCACAGCTTTCATGGAACCAAGGCGACAACCAAGATTTAAGCCAACCTTGGTTCCACAAGCTTGATACTGCAGCCAGTCGACTACAGGGCTGGTTTTCAGGCATGACCCCTAGTGAATTCACGGGCTAATCGGAAGCGCAATACATTATATATATTATATATATATAGAACAATGCTTTTTTAATATACAATAGGTACCAGAACTATACATGATTGGTGTAAAACTAACAACGATATAATTATAAAATATAATAAACTGTGAACTGAGAACTAAATTAAAACTTACTTCATAAATACTATGAGATACAACCATACTACAACGATGAGATGATATAGATTTGAATATTCAAACCTCAGAACTGCACCGGCAGATAATAATCACAATTTGAATGTTACTAATAGAGGGCGTGGTAAAGGAAATACTTGCACTATTCATGATGCATTTAGGACAAGTAAGCGTTACTTCATCCGTGGGCGATGGAATAAGGCATTGTAATGGTTTATTGCTTTACTATAACTACATTAGTAGTATATTAGCTATTACTATTAGTATATTACTATTACTATATTAGCTCACACCTCTATGGCGTTATTGTGTTTGATACTATAACATGAGATGTCGTGTTCCAGTTGAAAATTTTAGTGTTCTCTGGTAACCCGTTAATCCATCCATCAATCCATCCACTACAGCCCACTCCACTCTCATAGGAGAGAGGGAATTAGAGCTTAGACCCACCACGCTGCTCCAATGCGGGTTGGCGGGCTTTAACGTGCTCTCCGAGGCACGAGGGTGAAATACCACCAACTTCGTAACTCCGGGCTAGTACTGAGAATTTCTAGTCAGAAAAACCCAATAGAGTACCTGTTGGGTTGGTAACTATGGCCTGACCCGGGATTCGAACCTCATCAGCCGCAGTCGACCATGCTAACCACTAGACCAACGAGGTAGTAAATCCATACTAGTATCCAAATTCATATTAGAAACTGGCCGCGACTTCGCCGCTTGGATTAGGTTTTTTGATTTCCACGGATACTCTATTTTCGGAAACCCTATGTCCTTCCCCGGGATGTAACCTACCTCTATACCAAATTTCACCAAAATTGTTTTTTTTAAATCCACTACAAGCTAGCCCTTGACTGCAATTTCACCTGATGGTAAGTGATGATGCAGTCTAAGATGGTAGCGGGCTAACCTGTTAGGGGCATGGCAGTTATATTAAACCCATACCCCTTCTGTTTTTACACGGCATCGTACCGGAACGCTAAATCGCTTGGCGGCACGTCTTTGACCCTGTCGGGGTTCGAACCTGGGACCTCGGCAACAGCGCTACACACTGCGCCACGGAGGTCGTCAAAACTGTTTAAAAAGATGGGCCGTTAAATCGTGACAGACAAACACAATTTCGCATTAAATAAACTAGTAAGGATACAAATGTATCTCTCTGTCAGTAACGCTTTCACGAGGCATCTGTTTAACCGTTATTGAAGAAATTTACTAAAGAAAAAGTGACCAATAGTTAAATTACTAATCCTACAAGTATTGTCGACGACAACTATCACTTTTACTTTACGTAAGCCAAAGGACTAAGGAGATTGCTTTATGACATGAGAATTGGGTTGAACTACATGTGCATTTAATGGATTAAGGATGTTGTGTCACATGTAAAACATGAAATAAACTAGCTTTCGGCTATAGCTTAATAACCTATTAAAGCTTATCATTACTTAGACGTTCTTCACAAATAAATTTACTGTAGAAGTTTAGAAAGAAAATATTAGAAAGAAAATATTAAGAAGAAAATAGTAGGTACCCTACTATTTTTATTCAGTAGCGATGTGATAATCGAAACTTTGTCATGTGTATTGCGAATACACATAGCTACCAATTAAAATAGTGTTTATATATTTTTATTTCTATACTGCAAGATGTGCCTTTTTTAATATTATAATCAAATTAATAGAATATAGTTTATCGTTTAGTCTATAAGTTTTTATTATATCTTGTAATTTTGTTTTAAATGAATAATTAATGGAATAAATATTATAAATGCGAAAGTTTGGATGTCTGGATGTATGGGATGGCATAACCGATCTGGATGAAATTGATAATGATGACACAGAGGTAGATTATAGTCTGGAATAACACATAGGCTACTTTTTATCCCGGAAAACTATAAAGGAGAACCCGCGGGAACCAAAAAACCTAAATTCACGGACGTAGTCGCGGGTATCAGCTAATATTAGATATTATTTCAGGCCAAGCGTAGACTAATGAATTTCTCTGATAACAGCCGTATTTTGACAATGGTTATTTGACCTTTTATCAAATTATGTATAAGAGCTTTTTACCATTGAAAATGGTTATCAAAATTGCCTGAGACGTATTTTTGGCCATAGCTCCGAGGATTTTGAGAGGACGTGTGAGCGATTGAATTTAAAAAATCGGCTTGTAACTTTTTTTGGATTTTTAAATTAAAAAAAAAAAAAAATCCAAAAAATTTAGTCCAAGTATGTTGGAATAAAAACCGACATAAGAAAAAATGAATAAAATAGTCCTAGGCTAGTTAGTTAGTTTAGCTACAAAACTTAGAGATTTTTTTTTGAAAATCAGTTAATAATTGTGACCTGTATGTAGGTGGTCCCTTTAGATTTGGTTTTTTTTTAATTTTTTTTTAAATCCACTACAAGCTAGCCTAAGTAAGTTACTATCTTTGATTTTCTATCTTTACTTCCATCAAAATCAGATCGATATAAAAGTATCCAAACTCAAAAAATCATTGCTTGTAATAATATTATGGTAAAACATTCCTATGCTGAAAGAAACATCTGTATAAATCAGCATTATCTTGTCAATCTGTTATGAGGCTTACCGGGCTAAGCTTTAAATCCTTTCGTAATATGGGGTTTTTCGCAGTACAGCTTTTTTATAGCGTCATAATAATATGAAAACTGGGTTAATTCTCTTCGATGAATGGTTATCATTTTCAATATGATTTTTCGTATATGAAATACTTCCCTATATGATTTAAGAGGGTGCTTGATTTTTACAGAACGTATTATACTGAATATTATTTCTAGCTGTAATTTGGCATGGGTATAGACACTGGCATGAGCTAATTGTACCTAATATGAAGAATAAATACTACCTAACGAATTTACATATTGACGTTTTTTGGAAGCTCATAGCCAAAGCGCAGTGCACATGAAAGGAAATAAAAGTCACAGAAAGCTTTTATTTTTAAACGTAAAACGTAAGATTTACGTTTAAAATTATAAAACTGTTGATATAAACCGCATATCTTTGCGACTTTCTCATGAATAGTGTATACAGCCGCATAGGAATTTTTATTAAACGCAGACGGTAATTTTTTTCCCGGAACAGCTTTATAAATTTTAAAGTTTATTTATGTGGCTGCAGTCATAGGGGAAAGATAATGATTATTATGCTTTTGATGTGACGTGCAATTTATTTTTGAAATCTATTAAAACTAGATGATGTCCGCATTAGGTATATATTTTTTTTTAAATATATAGGCTAGCGCTTGGCTGCAATCAGACTTGCATGCAAGAGGTGATGCAGCCTGAGGTGGAGCGCGCTTGCCTAGAAGATGCCTATTCACTCTTGATTTGAAGGTACCTATATTAAAAGAGGAGGGGAAAACGGAAGCCGGAAGGGAATTCCATATCCTAGCGGTTCGAATTAGAAACGAGGAAGCAAATCGCTTCAATGCATGAATTCAGGTTTTTTGATAACCCTATGGGATTCTTATACTATTCGAGATTAAAAGTATGCCGATGTCCTTGCCCGGGATGTACCTAACCTATATACCTCTGTAATTCCAAATGTCAAATTTGAGACAGAATAAACACACTTTATATTTCATAATGTTATATTGTAGGTATTACCTAAGTGAACGTGTTAAATTCGAAAACTAGCCCACATTTTTATGTTACTAATGAATGTACATATTATTTAGGATTTCAGAAAGGTCAAGCCCCACTTAAGATGCACGGAGTGGCGCGGCCCGTAGGGGCGACTATTTGTATGCACATCGGTAGTGGGGCCAGACCTTTACTGTATTTTATCGGGCTTGTTTAAAATAAAGAGAAAATAAATAAATACTGATCATAAAAAATAAAAATTTCAGTTTAAACTTTAAAGTTTGTTTAAAAGTTTAAACTTGCAGAAATTGACTTGATGCAAATGATTTACCACGGCTGGTTTCTGCAAGTTATATTGCTAGGTGGGCACTTGCACAACATAATCATCGTCAAAGCAATAGCCAATAACTACCAACTGATATAGTAAAACTTTATCTCATTTGACGACCTCCGTGGCGCAGTGTGTAGCGCTGTTGTCTTAACGTGCGGAGGTCCCGGGTTCGATCCCTGGCAGGGTCAATTTGGGAATTTATAATTTCTGAATTTTCCCTGGTCTGGCCTGGTGGGAGGCTTCGGCCGTGGCTAGTTACCACACTACCAGCAAAGACATGCCGCCAAGCAATTTAGCGTTCCGGTTCGATGCCGTGTAGAAACCGAATAGGAGTATGGCTTTAATATAACTGCCATTCCCCTAACAGGTTAGCCCGCTACCACTTTAGACTGCATCATCACTTACCATTAGGTGAGATCGCAGTCAAGGGCCTAGCTTGTTGCGGATTAATATAATATATTATTATAACGTTTAGCAAACCGTAACTACTGACCGTAATATTAAAATAATGGGCGAACAACTTGTTAACGATGTTAAAATTATTCCAATATGCGGCGAAAGTCGTAACCTATTCCACAATGTTAATTGTTAATCATCACCATTCAAAAATATTTATTCATTGGACCATTGCACTAATTTATCCAATTGTACATTAAGCTATTATTGCACGTTACCAAATTAAAGGTACCGCCATATTAGAACTAGCACAAACGAGCGACTAAAACCTATTGATGACGACAAAATAATTTCGTACCAATCTAATAAATTTATCTGCAAGTTGCCCAACGTGTCTGCGACCAGTACTGATCAAGCAGCTCTCGGTTCCAATATCCGTTCTCAGTATTTAAATTGACTTAACCTGCCCAGATGCCGGATAGATATCCCGGATGTCAGCCTCTACGAGATTAGTATGGCTCTCAAGCAACTCAAGAACAACAAGGCGCCAGGTGAGGATGGAATCACAGCAGAACTCCTGAAAGCGGGTGGAAAACCGATACTTAAGGTCCTTCAGCGATTGTTCAATTCCGTCATTCACGAGGGCTTAACGCCACAGGCATGGCACAGGAGCGTGGTGGTTCTGTTCTTCAAAAAGGGAGACAATACCTTGCTGAAGAATTACAGACCCATCTCGCTGCTCAGCCATGTCTATAAGTTGTTCTCGAGAGTCATAACGAATCGTCTCGCTCGTAGGTTCGACGACTTCCAGCCTCCCGAACAAGCCGGATTCCGAAAAGGCTTTAGTACCATAGACCACATTCACACGCTGCGGCAGATTATACAGAAGACTGAAGAGTATAACCGGCCACTATGCTTAGCGTTTGTGGACTATGAGAAAGCCTTCGATTCGGTGGAAACTTGGGCTGTGTTGAGGTCACTGCAGAGATGCCGGATAGACTACCGGTATATCCAAGTGTTGAAGTGTTTGTACGAAAACGCCACAATGTCAGTTCGTATACAGGACCAGGCTACAAGGTCAATCCAACTGCAGCGGGGAGTGCGACAGGGAGATGTAATCTCCCCGAAGCTCTTTACCGCTGCGTTGGAAGACGTCTTTAAGCTTCTGGATTGGAACGGATTTGGCATCAACATCAATGGCGAGTACATCACTCACCTTCGGTTTGCCGATGATATAGTCATCATGGCAGAGACTCTGGGTGACCTTAATGCAATGCTCAATGACCTCAGCAGAGTTTCCCAACAAATGGGCCTTAAAATGAACATGAGTAAGACGAAAATCATGTCTAATGCTCATGTTCCGGTCCACCCAGTAATTGTTGGGAGCTCTGCACTCGAAATTGTTGACGAGTATATATACCTGGGACACATGGTCCAGCTAGGTAGGTCCAATTTCGAGAAAGAGGTGAGCCGCCGAATCCAACTCGGCTGGGCAGCGTTCGGGAAGCTTCGAGATGTCTTCTCGTCCAAGATTCCTCAGTGCCTGAAGACAAAAGTTTTCGAACAGTGCGTGTTGCCAGTGATGACATACGGTTGCGAGACTTGGTCGCTAACTATGGGCCTCATAAGAAAGCTCAGGGTCACTCAGCGGGCGATGGAGAGAGCAATGCTCGGGGTTTCTTTGCGCGATCAAATCAGAAATGAGGAGATCCGCAGAAGAACTAAAGTAACCGACATTTCTCGACGTGTTGCGAAGCTGAAGTGGCAATGGGCGGGGCACATAGTTAGAAGAACCGATAGACGCTGGGGTCCCAAAGTGCTGGAGTGACGACCACGCACGGGAAAGCGCAGCGTTGGTAGACCCCCTACTCGCTGGACAGACGACATCAGGCGAGTCGCAGGGAGCCGCTGGTTCCAGGCGGCGCAAGACCGAGGCGTCTGGAAATCCTTGCAAGAGGCCTATGTCCAGCAGTGGACGTCTATCGGTTGATAATGATGATGATGATGAACCTGCCCAGCAACACTTTGGCGCAAAGTCTATTCGAGCGATGTCAGCCATCCCTGTTTCTGTCTCAGGCTTGGAACTCTGTCTATGAGAGACAGGCCCCACCGTCGCCCTCGCCAACGATCGCTCATCACATCGCTCTGAACTGATGAACCGTTATTGTACCCAACAAAATGTCGACGAATTAGATTAGTTCCAACAAAATGTCGACTGTCTGAGCTAGTCCTATGCATCATTGATTTACATGATGTTAATTCAGCTATGTCGGGCACACATTAACAATTGTATACATTGCAAGTTATACAATGAAATTAGACTTTATTCGAGTAGAGCAAAATGGCCGATTTTCTGAATTCATGAAAATACAATACAATCCTTCGGGAATTCTTGTTTGAAAATAATGTCTTCTGAAGTAGAAGTAGAAACAGAACTGTACCCCTAAAGTATAACTGTTATAAATAAAAAACACAAATTAAGAAAATAACTACCTACCAGGTGGTACCAGATTATTTTTAGAAAACAGTTACCATAAAATTTAGAAAATAAGTATAATTTAGCAGTACGCTTTCACCGTGTACTTAACTAATACTCTAACTAATCCCTAAATAATTTAACTTAACTTTAACTAATTCCTTCATTATATATTGTTATATAGGTCTAGAAGTCGGAGTTGGCAGTGGATTTTCTACCGGAAATTCTTCGTTTCCCTGTGCCGCCATTACCATAGCAGCTTCCGGAGCCAGTAATAGTGGCGGCCTCGGGAATTAAGGTTATTGGCCTTATGTATCCATCCATGCAAGGTTTTGCTCATAATGACTGTAAGTGTGTTGGCATCGCAACACTCTGCTGTTGGCATCGCAACACTCTGCTGTTCGCATCGGTGTCGCTGCTGCCCGACATCTGACATGTATTATTTAAAAAAGTTTTGAATGGTTATACCGCGCCATTTTGTTAGATCCTTGTTTGTAGACCGGCAGAGGGTACCGTGGGTAGGTGGGGTTATTCATAGAAGCGCTAGATGGAGGCTTTAATTTTCTTATTGAGTCACAGCGAGCCCCTAGACTCAGGTGGCGCCAGACCATGGCACTTGGAAGTCCTTGCTAAAGATCTATGTCCAGCAGACATATTTTGAGATAGGCCTGCGCTTTACGACAATCATGCCTAGTGCAAAACTGCAAACCAATGATGAAGTCTAGGTTGGAACGCGCATGTCTAGAAGATGCCTAGTCACTTGAAGGTACCTAAGTTATACGTGGCAAGAAACACGTGCGCGGTTCGGTTATGAAACTTCGAGCAAAAACGTTTCGTGCGAGCAGAATAAAAGTCACTGACATATATTTTTTATCCCTTGAAGGTTTGCTATGAAAAGTTATTTTTATTGACATGGCAAACTTTCAATGGATAAAAATATATCGCCACTGAGTGAGAGAATGAAGGGGGGTAGTGGACATCCATCGGTTGACGACGACGAATTCCTTCATTCCATGAAAAACACCATTCTTAGAATGGTACGAATGTAAATGTACAATGAGGCAACTCTATGAGTACAAAAGGGCCTAACAAAATCAATAGAATTGTAAATAAGACGATTTTCATGTTTTATTGATGGTAAACAGCTGTGAGCAATCAACCGTGAATGGTATTACGTGAATTTTATCGGAACGCATTACAATTTCATGAACGGCCCTTAAATAATCGGGAAGTCGATTTTATTACGAGCTTTATTATTTTAAACGGAGCATTCGGTATTTTGGTGACAGAAAGCATAATTGAAATCAATTCATCTGTATATTTTCAGGCCTATTGACATAGATTTTAATTACCTTTGGGAAATACGAATTTTAGTGTGAATACAAAAGAGATGCTCTGCGGGAATCTAGACCCATAAAATCCGTGTGACACAGAATACAAAGTAATAGAATGCACGTCATGCAGGAGTATGAAATTTTGACCTGTCGCGCTAATGTGTGCGTCTCCATATAAAAGTGATATTTTTATCCTTAGAACCTATTAGTAGATACTCTAGGAGTAACTCGAGCTTTAAAGGATTTTTTAAATTCAAGTAGGTATGCTTTTGCCTTTGTGAATTGTTTTTCTGTGAATTTATCTGATTGTGAGAGAAATAATTCTACCGAGAAGACGTCAGTAATATAATAGAAAGAGAAATTTAGTTAAGACAAAGACCTGTCAGTAAAAACTGAACAACTGACTTGCTTGAATGGTGGAGGCATTCAAAAAAGATGACTAATAGCCGATTCACATTAAAGCCGAATCACATTATACAATTAGCGTATCTAACGCTGGAATATGAGAAAATTTTGATACCAGTTTTAACACCCTCCTGGGCGATTATTATAACTGCCATATCATTTACACGCTAGGCCGCTAATTACTGGATCATCACTTAACACTGGGTGAAATAGTCACAGTTAAGTAGATCGTAACTTGTAGTATAGCTGTTATACAGTGAGAAATTCAGGCCAATAATAATTATAGTCTGCAAATTACTGTAAATACGTGTGCGTGAATTAGCAATGGTACAAAGTGAGCCTCCGGTCATAAGACAAGGCGTAGAGGTGGTCAGAAGTAAAAGCTTATCGTAGTGTAGATGTCTACTAACATAAATAAATAAAAATAAATAAATGTTTATTTAGCTTTACACGGAAAAGAAATACAGAGATGAGAAATTATACCTACAGAATAAATACTTACTAAACTTACTTACTAAAATACAAGATGTATTTTCAAAATAACTACAAAAAATAAGTTACTCCTTGTAATCGCTAAAAAGGCTGCTACCTCAGCATGTTGCTGCAGTTTATGATAACTGTAGCGCTGATTTTCAGGCATCAGAGCCTTATGGGGCTTAAAATAAATGTATAATAATTTAGTAAATAAAATAGTTTTCTAAAAGTATAATAATTTAGTTTGTGCTACTGGACTTAACTTCGAATCACTGGAATAATGTAAACCGGCAAACATATTCGTCAGCCCTTATGCTCTAATTCAAATAATTAAGTGTATAGTTTCTTTCAAGTAGGCAATCAATCAAATTTAAATGATATCAACGCTGAGACTGCTCGAATGATAAATTAACTTTAATAGATACAGTCGCCCCCTTCATTTGACTAAACCAATTTTATGTGAACGATAGCATGAATTAATTCCATTTAATGTTCATTCGATCGGAAAGGTTGTAAAAGATAAAGTAATAGGAGCATAAAATTAATAATTGAAATAATTAATGTCAAGTAATGTTCCCGAATCAGAATATTGTTTGGTTAAAATGATCATAAAACTCTACCTATTACGGTGACTTTAACTTTTGACGACCTCCGTGGCGCAGTGTGTAGCGCTGTTGCCTTAACGTGCGGAGGCCCTGGGTTCGATCCCCGGCAGGGTCAATTTGGGAATTTATTTCTGTATTTTCCCTGGTGGGAGGCTTCGGCCGTGGCTAGTTACCACCCTACCGGTAAAGACGTGCCGCCAAGCTATTTAGCGTTCCGGTACCGTGTAGAAACCGAAGGGGTATGGGTTTAATATAACTGCCATGCCCCTTACAGGTTAACCCGCTACCATCTTAGACTGCATCATCACTTACCATCAGGTGAGATCGTAGTCAAGGGATAGCTTGTAGTGGATAAAAAAAAAAAAAAAATGCGTTAATAGTATGGGCCAATACGTTCTATCTTTAGGTTTATAAGAACGTAGAGGGTTCAGAAATAGAGAAGGTAATTTTACAGCTGCAGCTTTTTCAAATGTCAAAACGTGCACTTACATGGGATGTTGTATGAAATACTGAGGTGACGTCATCAAAATTCGACGCACTTTTTTACTTCAATCGATAGTAATCTAAATGATTTTCAAACTTAGAACTAACAGGGTACGGGATATGACGACGTAAGGGGGATTTTCTATTTAATAATCACAAGATTATGCATTGAGGTCAAACCTCTGTGGTTTTTTCAATGTGTACCTACTTAACTATGTGTTTATTGTAAAATTTGTATTTAGATAAATAAACTAATTTAAAAATAATAATTTGAATAGTTGTCAAATAGCCATTTGCGCCAATGCGACACCGCTTTCTCACGGTTTATACATCACCGCATTATTGTGCTTGGGTTACTACTAAAGGGTAGGCGCTACATTTACGCGTAAAATTTAATATTTTTGAATTCATACAAAAACAAACAGTAATTATTACATACTGTATGTTCAAGGAATTCAACAGAGAAACCGAAGTTAATTATTATTAACAGTAATTTTTACTTCTAATCACCGTCCACCAAGTCGTTGGGACGACAAAAGAGCTGGTATACCGACCTGGTTGTAATATTATTGCGCTCTAATCTTTTGCAATAATGCATTCAAGGCACCCAGTTGAATAAAAAGTATTTAGAAATATTTAACAGCTGAGTGGCTCAGTCTTCTCTTTTCTTAGTGTCTTTATCTTCTTTCTACTGTCTAGTTCTTCTACCAACTCGCTGGGGCGAGGAAAAAAACGGACATTGTAATCAACCTGCAAGATTTAATAAAACCGTTCTGGAGGTTACTCCCATCGCTTAAAGCAGTAGGTATATTTCAAAATGATTGTTTTATGTTAAACTAAACTAAAATTAGAGCATTACAAATATTGCTAACCCTTTCATAATACTTCCTACGGAAAGGGACAGAACTTGATTTAAAGCTGCCATTTTAGTTTAGTTTAGAGATTGTGTTATACAGAATCAGCCCCAATATGTTATGTTTTATGTTCTAAAATAAGTATTATAATTCTTATACACGAACGTCAACAATATTGAAACAATACGGCTTCAACCGATGGATGGATGGATGGCCTCTGGTGTCTTCTGGCGCAAGCTTAACTAAAAATAAACGCATTAACATCAAGTGCATCAGCAAGATTGTTCTGCATATTTTGATCCACGCGTCAGTTAAAACAGCGATAGCAAATATGGTTTGATGCATGAAGTGCATTGTTTGATTCACTTATCTTTCAATTCGAAGAATTCAACCCAGGCAGTAGTTATTATAGAATACAATTTTAGACCCAATTCATAGCCAATTGAATTGGCGGATATGGATCCGAATCGCTATTCAATTCAAAAATTGACACTCAAGAAATGTGTTATGTGTTATCCGTTATAACTCAAGCATTATATTCATTATAAAAAGATATTCATTATAAATATACATTGCAACCGGATACACTCACGTATTATGTCGAAAAAGTGGCCGACTAGTTTCGAACCCGTTCGGGGCATTTATTCATGACGCGGTCGCTGTTCGACTGCGGTTCGCATGTCGTACCTAAACTGGGTCTTAGAAAATCGAAATGGGAATTGAAGTTTTACAGGCTCCACTAAGAACAGTGGTGGATCACAGTGAACTCCCAGCGATCCACTAGTGGAGCCAGATGGTGGATCCTAATGAAGTTAAAGTGTTATAGGATCCACCCAGACCATTGGTGGACCGTGGAACCTAGTAAATACCAGAGTCCTATTCGATCCACTGGTGGATCCAAAAAGTGCATCCTAGTGGATTGAGGGCGTACAGCGAGGTCGTAGGTCACTTTTTCCACATAACACGTGAGTGTATCCGGTTGTTATGTATAATAAATAATTAACTAATATTGTTTTTACGTAATACCACCGAGGTAATGTTCTCCTGGCCAAATGAAAAACAAAAGAATGTAACTACCTGCATATAAACGTCGAACAAAAACTAACTAAGTAACTAAGCAACTACATCCTCAGGACATAATAGATTAATTTATTCGACAAGACATTATTAAAGTATCTACAGAGAAATAATTGTAGACATAAAAATAATAATTTCGAAGCACCCCTGTCACTCAAACTGCATATGCCCTAACATGTCAATTATTGTATTGTTCATGTTAAATGCAAATAAATGAATGTGAATCTGAATCTGATGTTGCGTGAAACCAAAAATCCACGCGTACCTAGTCGCCGGCATCATCTTGTGTCTAAGTTATTTAACAATTAATACGAACGTATATTATTACTAAGAATTTCATTTTGATTGTGTCCTAGTACGTTTTAATTAAATGTTCCAAGGTTCCCAGATGCTCTATTTGATACGTTGCATTTCTTATTAGCAGAGCTATTATTGCCTAGTTAAATTTAACTACATACTGTTGTATGATTTTAACTCCCTACTAGAGATGACCTACTGCAATAAATATAAAAAGTATACTTCAATTTTTTTTAAACGGTACAGAACGTGAAAGCGAGGACCAAAAATAATATTATTTATTTATTATGAATTCATTAAAAAGGCCTATGTCCAGCAGTGGATATATACAGGCTGATGGATAGATGGATTAAATTCATTATGAGGTTATTTCATAATTTAATTTACGAGACAAATCAATTTTTGTTTAGCAATTGAAACAAATCGTCATAAGTACTGAACCCAGTCTTGTGTTCCAGTTGTTAATGTTTATATTTCACATGGATATGTATAAGGCTTAAGTAACGGAACTCTAGAAGTGATTATACAATACAATTATTTTTGTACGTATCGTTTGAATATCAATACGATTCCTATCTTGTGAAATAAAGGCATCAACATACATATTATTATATAAATGCCTCGTTGGTGTAGTGGTTAGCATGTTCGACTGCGGCCGACGAGGCCCCGGGTTCGAGTCCCGGGTCGGGTCACAACAAGTAGTGGGTTTTTCTGACAAGAAATTCTCAGTACTAATACGGAGTTAGGAAGTTGGCGGTGTTTCACCCCCGTGCCTCGGATAGCACGTTAAGCCGTTGGTCCTGCGCCTGAACTCTCTCCGGTCGTGTCAGATTTCCCGTTCCATCGGGCTATGAGAGTAAAGGAACAGAGAGTGCACCTGTGTTTGCGCCCACACTTGTGAACTATAATATCTGTTATGTCTGTATCCGCGCAGATGGCTAATCTCTCTGGAGATTCCTCAACCCTGACACTAAAAAGTTAAAAATAGTCGGTTTTTTGGTAATAATTTTTGTGTAATTGATTTTGACTCTATATAATTATTATGGTATCGTCAGATTTAATCATTTTCTCGGTTCAAGCGACAAAAATACTTATTTTTACCATAGAGACAAATTAAGCATGATTTTTTTTGTCGCCAGCTAACTATACCTGCTACCTTTTTTTATTCCTAAATCGTTAAATCGCTTAGCGGTACGTCTAGTGGTAACTAGCCATGACCGAAGCCTCCTACCAGGCCCGACCAGAGAAAATTCAGAAATTATAAATTCCCGAACTGACCCTGCCGGGGATCGAATCCAGGACCTCCCACTTATAAGACTACAGAGTTCACCAGTGCGCCAGGGAGGTCGTCAACATCATGTGTGAATCGGCCTTTAATCCCTAGGTCACTGTCACCTATAAAAATAATGAAACGCATTGCCGGAAATCGTAAAACGGTAGCGTTGTATCAATAGTTCGTATAGAATTAACGGTTACAGCTGCAGCTCGATTTGTATGTAGAAGCGATAATAATATATTATCTTATTAGTATTATCGGAATATGAATCGACTTATTATGGAATGGTTGAAACCTGCAGCGAGATACGAATATCAATCAATCAGATAGAAAAACAGTAAGTAGTAAATGCAATTTTGACGACCTCCGAGGCCCAGTGTTGAGCGCTGGCACGGTCGGTTTGGGAATTTATAATTTCTGAATTTTCCCTGGTCTGGTCTAGTGGGTGGCTAGTTACCACCCTACCGGCAAAGATTTAGAGTTCCGGTACGATGCCTTGTAGAAACCGAATAGGGGTATGGGTTTAATTAACTGCCATGCCCCAGGTTAGCCCGCTACCATCTTAGACTGCATCATCACTTACCATTAGGTGAGATCGCAGTCAAGGGCTTACTTGTAGTCGATAAAAAAAAGTAAAACCGATTTGAAAATCTTCAAAAAAAAAGGTAATCTTGCAACAAACTTTAATTATATAGCTGGCACACTTTGACAAGTTTATTTCAGGGTTGAAATGCAGAAAAGAATAGTAGAAAATTTTATTTTAAGGTGGATGACAAGGGTCTGCCCGCGAAATTCAAATTTAATTTGATTTTTCACAATTTGTAAACTAATACGACAAAGTAGGCTTATGGCATTCAAATTGCGAGCCTAGGAATATCATCTTCACAGGTTTATATAAAAATCTTTACTTGAAAGTGTCCAGTTTAAGAAATTAGTCAAAATAATGAGTTTGACGTGAGTTACTCACAAATTAGTCATTATTTTGACTAATTTCTTAAACTGGGCACTTTCAAGTAAAGATTTTTATATAAACCTGTGAAGATGATATTCCTACGCTCGCAATTTGAATGCCATAAGCCTACTTTGTCGTATTAGTTTACAAATTGTGAAAAACCAAATTAAATTTGAATTTCGCGGGCAGACCCTTGTCATCCACTTTAAACTTTGATGCCAGTCGACGTAAAGTGGGTAAAATATTAAAGACTAGCTGATGCCCGCGACTTCGTCCGCGTGGATTGAGGTTTTTTGGTTCTCGCCGGAAATCTTTAATTTTCCGGGATAAAATCCCGATCCATTCAGCCGTTCTGGCGTGATCCATACATCCATACATACATCCATACCTACTCACAAACTTTCGCATTTATAATATTTGTAAGATAAGAATTAAGATATGTACATAAATACCTAATGACTGATTCTATAGTCAGTCTGGAAAAGTAAAACAAAAATAGACCTCTACCTGTCGTATCTTTATCTTTTGCTAGCTTTTTCATTCAAAGAACTAAGCGGTCTTGACACACCTTGTTTCTAGACAAGCCACAATAAGACCAAAATCACGAACGTAACAAGTTTATTTTAATCCGTAACAAATACTATCTGCGTTCCTAATACTCCTGGACATAAAATGAACGATTAGAATTGATCCGACACGACGCAGGCAGTAATTGTGTCAACACTGTGCCTTTCATAATAATTATAGGCTGTCCTATAGTAGTATAAAGGTTTGCGCTCACTTAATTCAAACACTTGCCCGAATCCAACTCGAATTGTCATCTTCTTAGTGACAACTATAGTAACACCAAAATTCCGACTATCGGTCTAAATACTACAGTAAAAAAATTTGGAACGTAATTATTTTTTATTACAGAATCTATACTCTATAGCAATCTATGTAGCCAATTTTGTATAACACAATCTCTAAACTAAACTAAAATAGTCCTCAACATCATACAGCCTATTGCATACCACTGCGGGCCTTCACTTCAACGCCATTTACTTTTGCTCTCAGTTAGATGTGTCTACTTCTTTCCCGCTGCTTTTTAGATTCCTGTGCACTATGCAAGTGCTAGCTAAATTATCAATATATATAAAAATCAATGCCACTTTTCGTTGTAATTTTATAACTCAAGAACTGGCTCACCTATCCAAACCAAATGTTTAGGCTTTGTTCGGACTATTTAGCAGATGGTTTATGTGAAGTTTGCACAAAATCGGTCGAGCGGTTCTTGATTTATCACATTTTTTGTAAACGATTTATACGTAGCGAAGCACGTACCGGGCCGCTAGTAGAAGTAATAAAATCAAAATCATAATATAATATTAATAAGAGTGGAAATGCGGATACGTTTGAACGAGTATTATGTCAAAATTAATTGCATGTTTGTTCTGGGCGAGCCGTTTATATTGCTCAGTATCGTATTAGCTATAAATCATAGGGCGATGTGCAGTGGGCGGTGACCCTAAATCGATTAGTATTAACACCTCGTGATATTAACAAGAATCGTGTCCATATAATGGCCTCATGCCAACAATCTCGATGATACACTGGTATTACTTAATACCAATAGTGTTTCGAAATGTACCTATAGCCTATAGATATACGGAAATTCATGAGCTTTTAATATCGATAGAAATAATGGTGAAGGAGAGACGTTACTTCATTATACATTGTTTTGCACAAATAAATATTTACTGACGCTGACGAGTTAGCTGATGCCCGCGACTTCGTGTGGTTAATTTTTTTTTTAATGCTGAAATTCGTTGATTCGTCACTCTATTGTTGCGTGATTGTAGGACAAAACAACAAACAAACACACTGTCGCATTTTGATATTAGTATGATTTGACTCTGAGATTATTCAAGTATTTTTTTCTATCTTATGGACTGGATCTCTCAAAGGCTGAGTAGGCTTAAAAAGCTGTTTAACGCATACAGTTCAGTTGGGTGTCCAAAGCAGGACGACAACTGAACTGCATGACATTATTAACTAGCACTCATGTTTTCAAGTTATAGATGAACTACAAAAAATACGTAGACTCGGTTATAGTAGGTTATCTTTTCCTTCTTCTCTAACATATTCTAGTTCAATCGTTTTTGTAGATGAAAACCAAGCGCGCATGCGCAGAATGTTATGGCAACGCACCTTGTTGTGTTGTTCTGAGCTGCCAAAAAACTGCACCAAACAGTACTTTTGAATTTGTCCAAAGTACAATCCATTTTCATTACAGTGAACGGCGTTGTCCTAGGGGGTAATAACAAATTTATTACCGCCTAGGACAACGATGGTGAACTATTATTCAACCACGTAGGTGATATCGATTCCAAACTTCACACCTTTTTTATAACCCCTGTAAACGTTTTCTGTGTACTTTCGAGCGGTTACATGGGAAATATTTAAAGCCAACGGCCGCATACCTCCGTGTTATCATAGTTTATTTCGCACGGTTTCCAAACTGTGCAAGCCAGTGGCCAGCATTCTTTGACCTCCTTAGTTCCATGTACGACCTACAAAAGGAGGCTTAATAGGGTAAGCTTGGTGCCAAGTTAGGTTGGACACTAGTTGGCTTGTAGGGTAAGGAAGTACATCTTTACGATCCTTGAGGCGACCGCAGCGTCCGTAAACATATTTGATGCTCGATTTTACGTGCTCCCGTACAATATAGTTTGGTTAATAATTTAATTTCAATCTTGTCTCAAGGGTTTCTCTATGTTTAATAATATTATTATTAATAACATAATTTATTTCAATTTTTGTTTAGTCAAGGGAAACTGTAGATCAAATAATGAAAACGCACCATGGGGCTATGAATGAGGAAAAGGAAATAGTTTTAGTTGATAGTCACGAGAGATAAACAAATGAATATGTCATGTAAATTGCAAATTTGTTTTCAACTATTTATTGCCAGTTGCACCACAGGTGATATCCGATAGCGTCTAATTGAAACACCTTAAAAGTCAACTATGGGTTGCAGGATTCCAGGATTTTCAGCTTTTTACGAAAACTTCATATTTGAATAACCTTAATTTTGGCGGTACTTATTTTGCTACTGTGTTAGCTTGTTATTTGGAGAGTAAGTTTAACTATAGCGGTTACTTTCTGTGATAAGTAAGTAAGTAAGCGATAAGACCGCCTTATTGTACCTACGTTTTACGTTTTCATATTTGTAATCTGTTTCTTTTGTGTTTTTGTGGTGTACAATAAAGTACATCATACATACATACATAAGTACATCATATTATATCTGACCCTTACAAACATTAGTTTAAAGCTGAAGTTAACGCGCGATGTAACAGTATCACAATCATATTGCAACATTGTTTGCTCGCACGTACCTACCAATAAACTGTCTTTGTTAAATTTAACTAGCATCAAGATTGTCAAAATGTCATGTCGCTGGGTTTGGGTCTATAGAGCCAAATTAAGTATTCCGCGTACCAACATTACATAACACATTCTTCAAAAGCAATCTACTATGTTTGTTGCAAGTTGTACTTATATTGCCATAGTGTTTATTAAACCATTGTTTTGTTTTAGCAATATAGTACAAGCTAATGAATAGTTAGCTATACAGTAGTCAGGTCAAGTACAAAACTGAAAAATAATACTGAAACGCTTTTGTTCAACTTTTCTGATACGAATTGGATACTTGTAGTGGATAAAAAAAGAATTGCTGGTATGTATTTTCTGCTACGTATAACTCGAAAAACTTCAAGGCAGAAGAGTGTTAATGCAAATCCGGACTTGGGCAGCGAAGTGGACTATAGGCAACGCCTTATCATTCTGAGAGGAGACCCGTGCTCAGTAATGGGTCAGTTGAAATGATGAACAATAGAGGGAGGGAGACAGAGTTTAATACTTTTCGTCACGTACGATTTTTCCTGGTCAGCTGAAAAGTGCGATAAAGAACTTTGTTCCAATTTTAAGAAGGAAACACTGGTTACTCACATAATTATTATTTATTCCTTAGACACGGTTGCCATCTTGAGAGAGCCATAGAGGCAGTAAGATCATGGATATGATATGTCAATGTGCATATTTTACATTGGCACTCACACAAATGCGCAATCCAGCTTGAATCTCTCGTACTGGCGGTTACTACCATCTCTTAAAAATTTAAATATTATTTACGCTATTGTTCCGAATTATAATTTAGGGACGTCAAGGTACGTCATTTCAAATTTAACTTTTAAAATAATACTGCTTTAAGCAATGGTAGTAAGCACATTGTACTAAACTGCTTTGTGTACGCCCAAGCTTTGATACCACAACCACATAAATTTTACGCAACTAAATTCCAAACTTAATTCGAAACAATAAACCACCTCATAAAACACCAAGTTATTTTATAGCAGCCCTAGAATTTTATATCATATTTATAACCTCCAGAATAATTTCTTGCCTACTTTATGTTCACAAGAAAAGTTTACGAACACGCTCCCATAACGTTGATTGCCGAGAGCGATCCTCGGGGAACTCTTAACTTCTACGGAGTCATGGTAAGGAAGGATTACAAGTAAGTATTAAATTAGGAATCAGATGTGAGATGAGTAATATTTTAGCATTAAGGCCCACTTGCACAAGGTTCTTCCTGAATAAAATTGAGCCTTGGTACTTTCCCGGGATACAACTCTCTCAAAACAAAACAAACAGACACACTTTTGCATTCACACACCTATAGACACACGCGCGCACACACACACACGCACACACATTAACACTCCGCTCAGTTTTCCACACGTAAATAAGTAATTAGTTTTTAGTTATATTTTCACATGTATCACTGGAAGGAACTACCCTCTACGATACACGTTATCCTAGCGTAGAGGGTAGGGACCGCTATTTAATTATGTCACTCATTTATTGAAAATAAATATTATTCTTATTCATATATGTATGTACTAGTGGATGCCCGCGACTTCGTCCGCGTGAATTGAGGTTTTATGTTCCCGCGGGAACTCCTTAATTTTCTGGGATAAAAAGTAGCCTATGTGTTATTACAGAAAATTATCTATTCCTGTGCCAAATTTCATCCAGATCCGTTCAGCCGTTCTGGCGTGAAAGAGTAACAAACATCCATGCATACCTACTCGTACTTTCGCTTTTATAATATTAAGTAAGGATTTATTATTTGAAAATTCTGAGCAAATCTCACTGCATCTACGAGAATATAATATATGCAATATCATTATATTTAAAACATTATTTAAATATAAAAATTCACTGTTTATTTTCGCTGTTTATCTTATGCAGAGCTAGGAAAAGCTCATCTTCTAACATTTTGCATTTATTTTAAGCATAAAATTTCATTTTCACGTACAATTTAATACGTTGATACATTTGCAATTTTGTAGTTAACATAATATGAATGTTATTTTTGCGTAGAAACATGCTCTCCCTGGTTCCATGCAAACAAATTTTGCTAATTTTTTCCCTCGTAGCGTGTTGTAATTACACGTAGTTTTTTTATGCAAAAAGTTGTTAAGCTGCAGGTCTCGTGGCTGAAATGATAAAAGTTAGAGCTACGAGTATATGCATAGAAAACTCCGTTTAGTACATCGAATTAAAGTAATTGTCTGTGACGCTTTTAAACACAGTCGCAGGAACCTAATTTGTACCTAATTACGTAGCTACAAGTGTAAATGTAAATTACTCACCCTTTTGTGTGACTTTTGTTCCTGCTAGGTTGATTTTATTAGACTAAAAGCCATTTCAATTTAATTCTGACACGATTTCTGACGTTTCTGATGCGAACCCAACTATAGGGTGTGGAACACCCTCCCAACGTACGTATTTCCTGCCACATATACATACCTTCAAGGCAAAAGTGAATAGGCATCTTTTAGGCAAGCTGGTTCCAACCTAGACCTCATCATTGCTTTGTAACATGCATGACTGTCGTCAAGCGCAAGCATATCTCGCAATAAAAAAATAATCGAGCATCAGTGTTTTGATTGTGGCAGTTTGACTGTTAACAGTCTGTTAAATCGTGTGAGCAATTCTGTGCAGCAATATGACTAGCAAAGTCAAAAAATTACATCCCGGTGTCATTATTGTGCAAATTCCATTACATTTATTATCTTGGTACTAACAAGTTCTTGAACTATCCTGACTGATTCAGTTACTGTAATTATGTGAACTAGGCGTTATGCTATGTATTAGATTAAACGTAATTACAAAAGCAGTGTCAAAAGACGTTCGTATCGCAAATTCTTGTAAACAAACCGCAACCTGTGCTGCACTGATGCGTTTCAACGAAGTCGCAGCAATCTAAACTGTAATTACGTAGCCGTAGTGAAAATGCGCATTACACACCCTTTGTGTGACGTTTGTCCCTGCTAGGTTGATTTTATTAGACCCATCGCAAATTTCAATTTAGTAGTCAATCCAGTAGCATTCCATTCTAGTGAATCAGTTTTCGTTCTAGTCCGTTCAGTGAGCATTTTTGTTCAGTAACTGCATCTGAACGCTTGAACTATTTAGTATGACAGGAAAAGTTAAGAAATAACAACATCCCGATGTCACTCTTGTGCTCAGTCCGTTATTTAGGTCACCGTTAAATTTTAAATACCGTTAGATTATAATCTATCTTCGCGAGATTGTAAACTGTCGAAAGATTGTGAACCGTAACATACTGCTTACAATTTAACGCATTATTTTTCGGTAGATTATAATCTATTAGGTATATTAACCCGATAGAACCTTACTGAATATTTATGTCTAACCCTAACCTAACTCAATGTCAATACTAGAAATAAAAATAAACTTGTAATGCCTGCTTCTAGGCTTAGTAAAACCAGCAATTCATTTGTTGGAAACAGTGTCCGCTTCTACAATAAGCTTCCAGAAGACATGCTGACGATGTCTCTGAATAAGTTCAAAGTTAATGTAAAACGTTAACTCATTAAAAAATCTTATTACCATGTAAAGGATTACTTAAATGACAAGGAAGCTTGCCAATGGATCTGATGGCTCTGATAGTTTCTTAGTTAAGGCCCTGTGTAGCGTAAAGGAAGGTTTTTAAAAGCAGTGTATCCATCAAACGGTGACATAATGTATGCTTGTAAAAATAATGTGCTGGTTTCAAGCCCTTTGAGCAGCCATTGACGCATCTCAAAACACAATTTAAAAAAATCTCTGCATTGAAATTTGTTTAAACATACCTCTTAAAAGCAATTTTTCTCCTTATTGAAACAAATAATTAGCTCTAGAAATATAAGATAAAATTGATATTTCTAAATCAAACACAACAATGTGTTTCATTTATTCAGGATTCATTATTCATCAAAAGTAAATATAATTTTTTTTACAAATTATTTCATGCATTTTTTGCGACATGCGCTTACTCGATTTCACTCCCGCGCGCCTGTGTTTTTCATCTCGTGAACTCACAGCACCTTAAGATGATTTGTGAAATGGTGATAATGAAAAAAAAACCCGGCTGAGTTCGTTGTGGGCTCTTCAGCCCAGGGCGTGTTTGGAACCCTCGTAGCTTTAGTTTTAAGATACCGTTACTGATTATCACCATTATCTATATATATAAAAACTAGTGTTTCGCTCTGTGCGCGAGCTGCTAAAGCAGCTCACGGGTTGTGGTTTTTGGGATATTAGGGATCCTCAGTTATCGAATTTGAACAAAATCGGTCAATTAACAAAGAATTTCAAAATGGCGCTGATTTTTTAAAACTTGGGTAACAGTTTCCTGTTTTGTGATCCCAGGGAGCCCTGAATATCGATTTTGAACGAAATCGGTCAATTAACAAAAAATTTCAAAATGGCGCTGATTTTTTAAAATTTTGGTTTCAGTTTCCTGTTTTGTAACCCCAGGGAGTCCTAAATAGCGATTTTGAACGAAATCGGTCAATTAACAAAGAATTTCAAAATGGCGTTGATTTTTTTAAACATTGGTAACAGTTTCCTGTTTTGTGATCCCAGGGAGCCCTGAATATCGATTTTGAACGAAATCGGTCAATTAACAAAAAATTTCAAAATGGCGCTGATTTTTTAAAATTTTGGTTTCAGTTTCCTGTTTTGTAACCCCAGGGAGTCCTAAATATCGATTTTGAACGAATTCGGTCCATTAACAAAGAATTTCAAAATGGCGCTGATTTTTTTAAATTTTAGTACCAGTTTCCTGTTTTGTAATCACAGGGAGTCCTAAATATCGATTTTGAACGAATTCGGTCCATTAACAAAGAATTTCAAAATGGCGCTGATTTTTTTAAATTTTAGTACCAGTTTCCTGTTTTGTAATCGCAGGGAGCCCCGTCGTGGGTAAAACGGAACCGTATCAAAATCTTGCATAGTTCTAGTCTTGTAGTATTCTTCAATATTGGCCATATATTTTCTATGGAGAAATAAATTTGCCATCTTGAATTTTTTTCCTGTTCATCAAGTAGACCTCCAGGTCCTGATCATCTTTTGCCAAGAAACCACTCTTCCATCTTGTATACTTTCTGAGATGGAAATCAAACAAATTTGTATGGCAGCCATCTTAAATCCGCCATTTTGAATTTTTTTTTTTCTCTTTGTCTATTGGATGAGGTTCCGAGTGACATTAGTTCGAGGACCCCCCACCTATCTTCAATACCTTGGCCGTGCCCTTTACCCGTCTCCGAAATCCTCAATCATCAGCTGTCCCCATATTTTTGTTTAAGTTATATTTTCTGACTTCTACACGAAGCCATCAGTGAAAAAAAATTATTTCATTCAAAATTTTACAGGACGACATTTTTGGGGAAAATCTCGAAAACTACCCCAAATGTGGCAACACTGTTTAGATATCTCAATACTGCCGGTCGAGTTACACAGTCGATATCTACATGTCAACTTTCCCAAATGTTGCCAACTGCCTCAAAATCGTGATCGAAATGTTCAAAAACACAAAAAGAATACAAAATGACCGCCACCTCGTTTCACAGAAACATTTCACACAGTTTCATAATTTTCCCATGAACTACAGGATATACCGCCTCTGATGACGTTGCAATTTTTCATCTCGCTCGAAAAATCAAAAATTTCAAAACACTACAGCTCGGCTGCCATCTTGTTTTTCCAATTTTTTCTACTTTTTTGTAGTGATCGTTTACTAATTTCTTCAATCATTGCGAGTTGTAACGAAAGCGGTTGGAAAATAAAAAAGTTACAAAAAGCACGTCAGCCGCCATCTTGTTTTTCCGAAATGTCATAATTTTTCCCTAATCCCATCCCGCACCCGAACGTATTACCAGTACATGAACTACCCCGTTTCGGATCTGTAGCGCTGCGGTTCGGGGTAGAAAAATCAAAAATTTGAAAATACTACAGCTCGGCCGCCATCTTGTTTTTACAATTTTTTCTACATTTTGTATTGTTCGCTTACTAATTCCTTTAATCATTACGAGTTGTAACGAAATCGGTTGGAAAACAAAAGAGTTGCAAGAATCACGTCGGCCGCCATCTTGTTTTTCCAAAAGGTCATAATTTTTCCCTACTCCCATCCCGCGCCCGAATACATCTCCCATACATCATTGTATCGTTTTCTGCCTTTTTTTAGTAGAACAATTATGCGGGTATGTTGGTAGTTTTATGTTTGTTTTTTTTCATGCATATGGTCGAACACACCCCCTCTTTCTACAATATCCTGGCCGTGCTCTTCACCCGTCTCCGATATCCTCAATCATCAACTCGCTTCACATTTTTCTCCCAAATATTCGTTAGAAGTACCCAGTCCTTATAAAGTTCCTAATCGCCATATAATTTGGTACGAAAAAAAATATTCCGCCATCTTGAATTTTTTTTCATTTCGCTAAATAGACCTCCTCGTCCTGATCATCTCTTGCCAAGAAACTACAGTTCCATCTCTTATATTCTCTGAGATAGACACTGACGAAATTTGTATGGCGGCCATCTTGAATCCACCATTTTCGAGTTTTTTTTAAACTCATCGCCAATTGGATGAGGTTCCGAGTGACATTAGTTCGAGGACCTCCCACCTATCTTCAATACCTTGGCCGTGCCCTTTACCCGTCTCCGAAATCCTCAATCATCAGCTGTCTCCATATTTTTGTTAAAGTTATATTTCCTGACTTCTGCACGAAGCCATCAGTGAAAAAAAAAATTTTCATACAAAATTTTACAGGAGGACATTTTTGGGGAAAATCTCGCAAACTACCCATAATGTGGCAACACTGTTTAGATATCTCGATACTGCCGGTCGAGCTACACAATCGATCCATACATGTCAACTTTCCCAAATGTTGCCAACTGCCTCAAAATCATGATCGAAATTTTCAAAAACACAAAAATAATACAAAATGGCCGCCACCTCATTTCACAGAAACATTTGACATAGTTTCATAATTTTCCCATGAACTACAGGATATACCGCTCCTGATGACGTTTCAATTTTTCATCTCGCTCGCACCCAGCCGAAATGATAGCTCCTGAAAAGAGACCATGTCGAAAATCACTTTTACTTTGATAAATTCCAGTGTTGCCAGACCTCGGCGACGGAAATACCCAAACGTCATTCGTACAAGTGGGACACGTGGTCGCTCGTACTCGAATTTTGCAAAAAATACGTATTTCGATTTTTTAAATTTTGGGGTAAATCTTGAAAATTTCCCGAGAAATGGGGTAATTTTTTTTCCCCAATCCATAGTTCGAGTCTGTACACACAATCGCCCTCTAAAAGTTGAAACGCTCCGACGTTGCCAACTGTGAGAAATTTGAAGTTAAAAATTGCGTTTTTTCGTACCTCAGACCAAACGGCCGCCGCGACAGCCGCCATCTTGAATTTTTAAAAACCACTCCCGTTCTGTCAAAATACAGGATAGTTGTAGGCGAAAAGAGAAAAAAATATTACGCTCGACCACGCCGTTTCGGATCTGTGGCGCCGCGGTTCGGGGTCGAAAAATCAAAAATTTCAAAACACTACAGCTCGGCCGCCATCTTGTTTTTCCAATTTTTTCTACTTTTTCTATAAATCGTTTCCTAGTTTCTTCAATCGTTGCGAGTTGTAACGAAATCGGTTGGAAAACAAAAGAGTTGCAAGAATCACGTCGGCCGCCATCTTGTTTTTCCGAAATGTCATAATTTTTCCCTACTCGACTCCCGCACCCGAACACATCTCCCGTACATCATAGTATCGTTTTCTGTCTCTTTCTAGGAGAACAATTATGTCAATGAGTGAGTCAGTGGTAATTGAGCTATATATAGTATAACTAGTGTTTCGCCCTGTGCGCGAGCTGCTAAAGCAGCTCACGGGTTGTGGTTTTTGGGATATTAGGGATCCTCAGTTATCGAATTTGAACGAAATCGGTCAATTAACAAAGAATTTCAAAATGGCGCTGAATTTTTAAAACTTTGGTAACTGTTTCCTGTATTGAAATCCCAGGGAGCCCTAAATATCGATTTTGATCGAAATCGGTCCATTAACAAAGAATTTCAAAATGGCGCCGAATTTTTAAAATTTGGTATCAGTTTCCTGTTTTGTGATCCCAGGGAGCCCTGAATATCAATTTTGAACGAAATCGGTCCATTAACAAAGAATTTCAAAATGGCGCTGATCTTTTAAAATTTTAGTATGTTTTGTAATCGCAGGGAGCCCGTGGGTAAAACGGAACCGTATCAAAAAGTCTTGTAGTATTCTTCAATATTGGCCATATAATATTTTCTATGGAAAAATAAATTCCGCCATCTTGAATTTTTTGCCTGTACATCAAGTAGACTTTCAGGTCCTGATCATCTTTTGTCAAGAAACCACTCTTCCATCTTTTATACTTTCTGAGATAGACACCAAACAAATTTGTATGGCAGCCATCTTAAATCCGCCATTTCGAATTTTTTTTTTGCTCTTTGTCAATTGGATGAGGTTCCGAGTGACATTAGTTCGAGGACCCCCCACCTATCTTCAATACCTTGGCCGTGCCCTTTACCCGTCTCCGAAATCCTCAATCATCAGCTGTCTCCATATTTTTGTTAAAGTTATATTTCCTGATTTCTACACGAAGCCATCAGTGAAAAAAAAAAATTTCATACAAAATTTTACAGGAGGTAATTTTTGGGGAAAATCTCGAAAACTACCCATAATGTGGCAACACTGTTTAGATATCTCGATACTGCCAGTCGAGCTACACAATCGATCCATACATGTCAACTTTCCCAAATGTTGCCAACTGCCTCAAAATCGTGATCGAAATTTTCAAAAACACAAAAAGAATACAAAATGGCCGCCACCTCGTTTCACAGAAGCATTTTACATAGTTTCATAATTCTCCCGTAAACTACAGGATATACCGCTCCTGATGACGTTTCAATTTTTCATCTCGCTCGCACCCAGCCGAAATGATAGCTCCTGAAAAGAGACCATGTCGAAAATCACTTTTACTTTGATAAATTCCAGTGTTGCCAGACCTCGGCGATGGAAATACCCAAACGTCATTCGTACAAGTGGGACACATGGTCGCTCGTACTCGAACTTTGCAAAAAATACGTATTTCGATTTTTTTATTTTTGGGGTAAATCTGGAAAATTTCCCTAGAAATGGGGTAATTTTTTTTCCCCAATCCATTCTTCGAGTCGGTACACACAATCGCCCCGTACAAGTCGAAACGCTCCGACATTGCCAACTGTGAGAAATTTTAAGTTTAAAATTGCGTTTTTTCGTACCTCAGACCGAACGGCCGCCGCGAAAGCCGCCATCTTGAATTTTTAAAAACCACTCCCATTCTGTCAAAATACAGGATAATTGTAGGCGAAAACAGAAAAAAATATTACGCTCGACCACGCCGTTTCGGATCTGTGGCGCCACGGTTCGGGGTCGAAAAATCAAAAATTTCAAAACACTACAGCTCGGCCGCCATCTTGTTTTTCCAATTTTTCCCACTTTTTCTATTGAACGTTTCCTAGTTTCTTCAATTGTTGCGAGTTGTAACGAAATCGGTTGGAAAACAAAAGAGTTGCAAGAGTCACGTCGGCCGCCATCTTGTTTTTCCGAAATGTCATAATTTTTCCCTACTCGACTCCCGCACCCGAACACATCTCCAGTACATCATTGTATCGTTTTCTGTCTCTTTCTAGGAGAACAATTATGTCAATGAGTGAGTGAGTCAGTGAGTGGTAATTGAGCTATATATAGTATAACTAGTGTTTCGCCCTGTGCGCGAGCTGCTAAAGCAGCTCACGGGTTGTGGTTTTGGGGATATTAGGGATCATCAGTTGTCGAATTTGAACGAAATCGGTCAATTAACAAAGAATTTCAAAATGGCGCCGATTTTTTAAAACTTTGGTAACAGTTTCCTGTATTGAAATCCCAGGGAGCCCTAAATATCGATTTTGAACGAAATCGGTCCATTAACAAAGAATTTCAAAATGGCGCTGATTTTTTAAAATTTTGGTTTCAGTTTCCTGTTTTTTAACCCCAGGGAGTCCTCAATATCGATTTTAAACGAAATCGGTCAATTAACAAATAATTTCAAAAAAACGCTGATTTTATAAATTTTGGCAACAGTTTCCTGTTTTGTAATATTAGGGGTCCTCATATATCGATTTTGAACGAAATCAGACAATTAACAAAGAATTTCAAAATGGCGCTGATTTTTAAAATGTTGGTACCAGTTTCCTGTTTTGTAATCCCAGGGAGCCCTAAATATCGATTTTGAACGAAATCGGTTAATTAACGAAGAATTTCAAAATGGCGCTGGTTTTTTAAAATTTTTGTAACATTTCCTGTATTGTGATCCCACGGAGTCCTAAATATCGATTTTGAACGAAATCGGTCAATTAACAAAGAATTTCAAATGGCGCTGATTTTTTAAAATGTTGGTACCAGTTTCCTGTTTTGTAATCTCAGGTAGTCCTAAATATCGATTTTGAACGAAATTGGTCAATTTACAAATTGGTGAATTTCAAAATGGCGCTGTTTTTTTTAATTTTGATAACATTTTCCTGTTTTGTAACCCCAGGCCCAGGGAGCCCTAAATATCGATTTTGAACGAAATCAGCAAATAAACAAATTATTTCAAAATAGCGGTGGTTTTTTTTAAATTTTGGAATAATTTTCCTGTTTTGTAATCCCAGGGAGCCCCGTCGTGGGTTAAACGGAAAAGTATCAAAATCTTGCATAGTAGTTCTACACTTGTAGTCTCTTCAATTTTCGCCTTTTATATTCTATGCAAGAATAAATTCCGCCATCTTGAATTTTTTCCCTGTTCATCAAGTAGATCTTCAGGTCCTTATGATATTTTGCCAAGAAACCTCTCTTCCGTCATTTATACTTTCTGAGTCAGACAACAATTAAATTTCTATGGCAGCCATCTTAAATCTGCCATTTTGAATTTTTTTCAGCTCATTGTCTATTGGATGAAGTGTCGAATGACATTTGGTCGACACCCCCCTATCTATTTGTTATGCTTCGATCGGTTGATTTCAGCAAATCAGCCGCCATTTTGTTTTTCCGAAATATTATAATTTTTTCCTACTCTTATCCCGCACGCGAACACATCTCCTATACATGAACTACCCCGTTTCAGATCTGTGACGCCGCGGTTTGAGGTAGAAAAATCAAAAATTTTAAAGCACTATATCTCGGCCGCCATTTTGTTTTTCCAATTTTTTCTACTTTTTATATTGATTGTTTACTAATTTCTTCAATAATTGCGAGTTATAATGAAATCAGTTGGAAAACAAAAGAGTTGCAAAAATCACGTCAGCCGCCATCTTGTTTTTCAATTTTTTTTCCACTTTTTTTATTGATCGTTTACAAATATCTTCAATCATTGCGAGTTGTAACGAAATCGGTCGGAAAACAAAAGAGTTGCAAGAATCACCTCGGCCGCCATCTTGTTTTTCTAATTTGTTCTACTTTTTGTATTGATCGTTTACTAATTTCTTCAATCATTGCGAGTTGTAACGAAATCGGTTGAAAAATAAAAAAGTTACAAAAAACACGCCGGCCGCTATCTTGTTTTTCCGAAATGTAATAATTTTTCTCTACTTCCATCCCGCACCCGAACATATGACCTATACATGAACTAACCCGTTTCGGATCTGTAGCGCCACGGTTCGGGGTCGAAAATTCAAAAATTTGAAATTACTACAGCTCAGCCGCCATCTTGTTTTTCTAAATTGTTCTACTTTTTGTATTGATCGTTTACTAATTTCTTCAATCATTGCAAGTTGTAACGAAATCGGTTGGAAAACAAAAAAGTTACAAAAAGCACGTCGGCCGCCATCTTGTTTTTCTGAAATGTTATAATTTTTCTTTACTCCCATCGCGCACCCGAACACATCTCCCATACATCATTGTATCGTTTTCTGCCTCTTTTTAGTAGGTTCATGCATTTGGTCGAACTCCCCCCTCTTTCTACAATATCCTGGCCGCGGTCTTCACCCGTCTCCGAAATCCTCAATCATCAACTCGCTTCACATTTTTCTCCCAAATATTCGTTAGAAGTACCCAGTCCCCATAAAGTTCCTAATCGCCATATAATTTGGTATGAAAAAAAATATTCCGCCATCTTGAATTTTTTTTCATTTTGCTAAATAGACCTCCTCGTCCTGATCATCTCTTGCCAAGAAACCACTCTTCCATCTTTTATACTTTCTGAGATAGACACCAAACAAATTTGTATGGCAGCCATCTTAATTCCGCCACTTTGAATTTTTTTTTTGCTCTTTGTCTATTGGATGAGGTTCCGAGTGACATTAGTTCGAGGACCCCCCACCTATCTTCAATACCTTGGCCGTGCTCTTTACCCGTCTCCGAAATCCTCAATCATCAGCTGTCTCCATATTTTTTTTCGAGTTATATTTTCTGACTTATATACGAAGCCATCAGTGAAAAAAAAATTTTTCATACAAAATTTTACAGGAGGACATTTTTGGGGAAAATCTCGAAAACTACCCCAAATGTGGCAACACTGTTTTGATATCTCGATACTGCCGGTCGAGTTACACAGTCGATCCCTACATGTCAACTTTCCCAAATGTTGCCAACTGCCTCAAAATCGTGATCGAAATTTTTAAAAACACAAAAAGAATACAAAATGGCCGCCACCTCGTTTCACACAAGCATTTTATATAGTTTCATAATTTTCCCGTAAACTACAGGATATACCGCTCCTGATGACGTTTCAATTTTTCATCTCGCTCGCACCCAGCCGAAATGATAGCCCCTGAAAAAAGACCATGTCGAAAATCACTTTTACTTTGATAAATCCCAGTGTTGCCAGACCTTGGCGACGAAAACACCCAAATGTCATTCGTACAAGTAGGACACGTGGTCGCTCGTACTCGAATTTTGCAAAAAATGCGTATTTCGATTTTTTAATTTTTGGGGTAAATCTTATAAATTTCCCTAGAAATGGGGTAATTTTTTTTACCCGATCCATACTTCGAGTCTGTACACACAATCGCCTTTTACAAGTCAAAACGCTCCGACGTTGCCAACTGTGAGAAAATTGAATTTTAAAATTGCGGTTTTTCGTACCTCAGACCGAACGGCCGCCGCGACAGCCGCCATCTTGAATTTCTAAAAACCACTCCCGTTCTGTCAAAATACAGGATAGTTGTAGGCGAAAAGAGAAAAAAATATTACGCTCGACCACGCCGTTTCGGATCTGTGGCGCCGCGGTTCGGGGTCGAAAAATCAAAAATTTCAAAACACTACAGCTCGGCCGCCATCTTGTTTTTCCAATTTTTTCCACTCTTTCTGTTGATCGTTTCCTAGTTTCCTCAATCGTTGCGAGTTGTAACGAAATCGGTTGGAAAACAAAAGAGTTGCAAGAATCACGTCGGCCGCCATCTTGTTTTTCCGAAATGTCATAATTTTTCCCTACTCGACTCCCGCACCCGATCACATCTCCCGTACATCATAGTATCGTTTTCTGTCTCTTTCTAGGAGAACAATTATGTCAATGAGTGAGTCAGTGGTAATTGAGCTATATATAGTATAACTAGTGTTTCGCCCTGTGCGCGAGCTGCTAAAGCAGCTCACGGGTTGTGGTTTTGGGGATATTAGGGATCATCAGTTGTCGAATTTGAACGAAATCGGTCAATTAACAAAGAATTTCAAAATGGCGCCGATTTTTTAAAACTTTGGTAACAGTTTCCTGTATTGAAATCCCAGGGAGCCCTAAATATCGATTTTGAACGAAATCGGTCCATTAACAAAGAATTTCAAAATGGCGCTGATTTTTAAAATTTTGGTTTCAGTTTCCTGTTTTTTAACCCCAGGGAGTCCTCAATATCGATTTTAAACGAAATCGGTCAATTAACAAATAATTTCAAAAAAACGCTGATTTTATAAATTTTGGCAACAGTTTCCTGTTTTGTAATATTAGGGATCCTCATATATCGATTTTGAACGAAATCAGACAATTAACAAAGAATTTCAAAATGGCGCTGATTTTTAAAATGTTGGTACCAGTTTCCTGTTTTGTAATCCCAGGGAGCCCTAAATATCGATTTTGAACGAAATCGGTTAATTAACGAAGAATTTCAAAATGGCGCTGGTTTTTTAAAATTTTTGTATCATTTCCTGTATTGTGATCCCACGGAGTCCTAAATATCGATTTTGAACGAAATCGGTCAATTAACAAAGAATTTCAAATGGCGCTGATTTTTTAAAATGTTGGTACCAGTTTCCTGTTTTGTAATCTCAGGTAGTCCTAAATATCGATTTTGAACGAAATTGGTCAATTTACAAAGAATTTCAAAATGGCGCTGTTTTTTTTAATTTTGATAACATTTTCCTGTTTTGTAACCCCAGGCCCAGGGAGCCCTAAATATCGATTTTGAACGAAATCAGCAAATAAACAAATTATTTCAAAATAGCGGTGGTTTTTTTAAATTTTGGAATAATTTTCCTGATTTGTAATCCCAGGGAGCCCCGTCGTGGGTTAAACGGAAAAGTATCAAAATCTTGCATAGTAGTTCTACACTTGTATGTAGTCTCTTCAATTTTCGCCTTTTATATTCTATGCAAAAATAAATTCCGCCATCTTGAATTTTTTTCCTGTTCATCAAGTAGATCTTCAGGTCCTTATGATATTTTGCCACGAAACCTCTCTTCCGTCATTTATACTTTCTGAGTTAGACAACAATTAAATTTCTATGGCAGCCATCTTAAATCTGCCATTTTGAATTTTTTTCAGCTCATTGTCTATTGGATAAAGTGTCGAATGACATTTGGTCGAGCACCCCCCTATCTATTTGTTATGCTTCGATCGGTTGATTTCAGCAAATCAGCCGCCATTTTGTTTTTCCGAAATATTATAATTTTTTCCTACTCTTATCCCGCACGCGAACACATCTCCTATACATGAACTACCCCGTTTCAGATCTGTGACGCCGCGGTTTGAGGTAGAAAAATCAAAAATTTTAAAGCATTATACCTCGGCCGCCATTTTGTTTTTCCAATTTTTTCTACTTTTTATATTGATTGTTTACTAATTTCTTCAATAATTGCGAGTTATAATGAAATTAGTTGGAAAACAAAAGAGTTGCAAAAATCACGTCAGCCGCCATCTTGTTTTTCAATTTTTTTTCCACTTTTTCTATTGATCGTTTACAAATATCTTCAATCATTGCGAGTTGTAACGAAATCGGTCGGAAAACAAAAGAGTTGCAAGAATCACCTCGGCCGCCATCTTGTTTTTCTAATTTGTTCTACTTTTTGTATTGATCGTTTACTAATTTCTTCAATCATTGCGAGTTGTAACGAAATCGGTTGAAAAATAAAAAAGTTACAAAAAACACGCCGCCCGCCATCTTGTTTTTCCGAAATGTAATAATTTTTCTCTACTCCCATCCCGCACCCGAACATATGACCTATACATGAACTAACCCGTTTCGGATCTGTAGCGCCACGGTTCGGGGTCGAAAATTCAAAAATTTGAAAATACTACAGCTCAGCCGCCATCTTGTTTTTCTAAATTGTTCTACTTTTTGTATTGATCGTTTACTAATTTCTTCAATCATTGCAAGTTGTAACGAAATCGGTTGGAAAACAAAAAAGTTACAAAAAGCACGTCGGCCGCCATCTTGTTTTTCTGAAATGTCATAATTTTTCTTTACTCCCATCGCGCACCCGAACACATCTCCCATACATCATTGTATCGTTTTCTGCCTCTTTTAGTAGGTTCATGCATTTGGTCGAACTCCCCCCTCTTTCTACAATATCCTGGCCGCGGTCTTCACCCGTCTCCGAAATCCTCAATCATCAACTCGCTTCACATTTTTCTCCCAAATATTCGTTAGAAGTACCCAGTCCCCATAAAGTTCCTAATCGCCATATAATTTGGTATGAAAAAAAATATTCCGCCATCTTGAATTTTTTTTCATTTTGCTAAATAGACCTCCTCGTCCTGATCATCTCTTGCCAAGAAACCACTCTTCCATCTTTTATACTTTCTGAGATAGACACCAAACAAATTTGTATGGCAGCCATCTTAATTCCGCCATTTTGAATTTTTTTTTTGCTCTTTGTCTATTGGATGAGGTTCCGAGTGACATTAGTTCGAGGACCCCCCACCTATCTTCAATACCTTGGCCGTGCCCTTTACCCGTCTCCGAAATCCTCAATCATCAGCTGTCTCCATATTTTATTTCGAGTTATATTTTCTGACTTCTATACGAAGCCATCAGTGAAAAAAAAATTTTTCATACAAAATTTTACAGGAGGATATTTTTGGGGAAAATCTCGAAAACTACCCCAAATGTGGCAACACTGTTTTGATATCTCGATACTGCCGGTCGAGTTACACAGTCGATCCCTACATGTCAACTTTCCCAAATGTTGCCAACTGCCTCAAAATCGTGATCGAAATTTTCAAAAACACAAAAAGAATACAAAATGGCCGCCACCTCGTTTCACACAAGCATTTTACATAGTTTCATAATTTTCCCGTAAACTACAGAATATACCGCTCCTGATGACGTTTCAATTTTTCATCTCGCTCGCACCCAGCCGAAATGATAGCCCCTGAAAAAAGACCATGGCGAAAATCACTTTTACTTCGATAAATTCCAGTGTTGCCAGACCTCGGCGACGAAAATACCCAAATGTCATTCGTACAAGTGGGACACGTGGTCGCTCATACTCGAACTTTGCAAAAAATACGTATTTCGATTTTTTAATTTTTGGGGTAAATCTTGAAAATTTCCCGAGAAATGGGGTAATTTTTTTTCCCCAATTCATTCTTCGAGTCGGTATACACAATCGTCCCATAGAAGTCGAAACGCTCCGACGTTGCCAACTGTGAGAAAATTGAAGTTTCAAATTGCGTTTTTTCGTACTTCAAACCGAACGGCCGCCGCGACAGCCGCCATCTTGAATTTTTAAAAACCACTCCCATTCTGTCAAAATAGAGGATAATTGTAGGCGAAAATAGAAAAAATTATTACACTCAACCACGCCGTTTCGGATCTGTGGCAACGCAGTTCGGGGTCGAAAAATCAAAATTTTTAAAACGCTACAGCTCGGCCTCCATCTTGTTTTTCCAATTTTTTCCACTTTTTCTATTGATCGTTTCCTAGTTTCTTTAATCGTTGCGAGTTTAAACAAAATCGGTTGGAAAACAAGAGAGCTGCAAGAATCACGTCGGCCGCCATCTTGTTTTTCCGAAATGTCATAATTTTTCCCTACTCGACTCCCGCACCCGAACACATCTCCCGTACATCATTGTATCGTTTTCTGTCTCTTTCTAGGAGAACAATTATGTCAATGAGTCAGTGGTAATTGAGCTATATATAGTATAACTAGTGTTTCGCCCTGTGCGCGAGCTGCTAAAGCAGCTCACGGGTTGTGGTTTTTGGGATATTAGGGATCCTCAGTTATCGAATTTGAACGAAATCGGTCAATTAACAATGAATTACAAAATGGCGCTGATTTTTTAAAACTTTGGTAACAGTTTCCTGTATTGAAATCCCAGGGAGCCCTAAATATCGATTTTGAACGAAATCGGGCCATTAACAAAGAATTTCAAAATGGCGCTGATTTTTTAAAATTTTGGTTTCAGTTTCCTGTTTTGTAACCCCAGGGAGCCCTAAATATCGATTTTGATCGAAATCGGTCCATTAACAAAGAATTTCAAAATGGCGCTGATTTTTAAAAATTTTGGTTTCAGTTTCCTGTTTTGTAACCCCAGGGAGTCCTCAATATCGATTTTAAACGAAATCGGTCAATTAACAAAGAATTTCAAAATGGCGATTAAAGTTTAGTACCAGTTTCTTGTTTTGTAATCGCAGGGAGCCCCGTCGTGGGTAAAACGGAACCGTATCAAAATCTTGCATAGTTTTACACAGTCTTGTAGTATTCTTCAATATTGGCCATATATTTTCTATGGACAAATAAATTCCGCCATCTTGAATTTTTTTCCTGTTCATCAAGTAGACCTTCAGGTCCTGATCATCTTTTGCCAAGAAACCACTCTTCCATCTTTTATACTTTCTGAGATAGACACCAAACAAATTTGTATGGCAGCCATCTTAAATCCGCCATTTTGAATTTTTTTTTGCTCTTTGTCTATTGGATGAGGTTCCGAGTGACATTAGTTCCAGGACCCCCCACCTATCTTCAATACCTTGGCCGTGCCCTTTACCCGTCTCCAAAATCCTCAATCATCAGCAGTCTCCAAATTTTTCTTCATGTTATATTTTCTGACTTCTATACGAAGGCATTAGTGAAAAAAAAAATTTTCATACAAAATTTTACAGGAGGACATTTTTGGGGAAAATCTCGAAAACTACCCCAAATGTGGCAACACTGTTTAGATATCTCGATACTGCCGGTCGAGCTACACAATCGATCCATACATTTCAACTTTCCCAAATGTTGCAAACTGCCTCAAAATCGTGATCGAAATTTTCAAAAACACAAAAATAATACAAAATGGCCGCCAACTCGTTTCACAGAAGCATTTTACATAGTTTCATAATTTTCCCGTGAACTACAGGATATACCGCTCCTGATGACGTTTCAATTTTTCATCTCGCTCGCACCCAGCCGAAATGATAGCTCCTGAAAAGAGACCATGTCGAAAATCACTTTTACTTTGATAAATTCCAGTGTTGCCAGATCTCGGCGACGAAAATACCCAAATGTCATTAGTACAAGTGGGACACGTGGTCGCTCATACTCGAACTTTGCATAAAATACGTATTTCGATTTTTTAATTTTTGGGGTAAATCTTGAAAATTTCCCGAGAAATGGGGTAATTTTTTTTCCCCAATCCATAGTTTGAATCTGTACACACAATCGCACTGTACAAGTCGAAACGCTCCGACGTTGCCAACTGTGAGAAAATTGAATTTTAAAATTGCGTTTTTTCGTACCTCAGACCGAACGGCCCCCGCGACAGCCGCCATCTTGAATTTTTAAAAACCACTCCCGTTCTGTCAAAATACAGGATAGTTGTAGGCGAAAAGAGAAAAAAATATTACGCTCGACCACGCCGTTTCGGATCTGTGGCGCCGCGGTTAGGGGTCGAAAAATCAAAAATTTCAAAACACTACAGCTCGGCCGCCATCTTGTTTTTCCAATTTTTTCCACTTTTTCTATTAATTGTTTACTTATTTCTTTAATAGTTGTGAGTTGTAACGAAATCGGTTGGAAAACAAAAGAGTTGCAAGAATCACGTCGGCCGCCATCTTGTTTTTCCGAAATGTCATAATTTTTCCTTACTCGACTCCCGCACCCGAACACATCTCCCGTACATCATTATATCGTTTTCTGTCTCTTTCTAGGAGAACAATTATGTCAATGAGTGAGTCAGTGAGTCAGTGGTAATCGAGCTATATATAGTATAATAATAATATAATGAAACCCGTTTTCCTTGGTCACGGCATCACGCGTGAATGGCTGGACCGATTTCACTAATTCTTTTTTTGTTGTATTTGTTATTATTAGGAGAAGGTTCTTACGGGAAAAAATATTAAGAAAATCTCTCAGAAATATTGAAAAATATACATTTAATTTTTCATACTAAGGCGGTACGAAGTTCGCCGGGTCAGCTAGTATTTTATAAATAACTAGACGTCAATAAGTGTAGTGTACCTACCTATATTGAATAAAAATTATTTGATTTGATTTGAATGGTTCACAATCTTTCGACAGTTCACAATCTCGCGAGATAGACTATAATCTAACGGTATTTACAAATTTACGGTGACATATACATACGAGTATCATATTGGCAAGTCAATGACCTGCAATGGAGTGCAGTGATGTACACAAGTTCTTGAACTATCCTGACTTAACGTTATTACAAAGGCCGTGTCAAAATAAGTTTGTAACGCGAATACTTATTAAGCGCAAAACACAGGGAACGGGCACGGGTCGGGTCAGGTGCGCGGCAGGTTGAATTCCTTGTATTTATATGGACGGCCCGGAGATGGAAGTTGGCGGTGTTTCACCCCCGTGCCTCGGAGAGCACGTTAAGCCGTCGGTCCCGGTTATTATCACTAACATGATAATAGTCGTTAAAGCCCGCCAAGACGCATTGGAGCAGCGTGGTGGGTCTAAGCTCTAATTCAATATCCTATGAGAGTGGAGGCCTGTGCCCAGCAGTGGGACGTCAATAGGCCTTAGTGGTAGTGGATATGGATGACATCACAGCGTCACGCATGGCATGTTTTCCATGTAAATAGAAGGTATTCAACTTGCACCCAACCCGGTCCGCGCCAGTTCCCTGTGTGTTTTGCCCTTAAACAAACCGCACGCTGTGCGCCTCCTGTGACGCGTTTCAACGCAGTCGCAGCATTCTAAATTGTAATTACGTAGCTGCTGGTGAAAATACAAATTACACACCCTTTTGTGTGACGTGTTTTCCTGAGACTAATTTGCGGAGGTCCTATAATTAAACTAGGTGCCAAACTAAATACTTATTTTTCAGCTGCTAATGCTACTTCAGTTTACCAAAATACGTTGGCGGAGGATATACGACAGAATTCAGAGAAAATCATATTAAAATCACAAAAGACTTTGCAAACTCGCTTGGACGAACCCCGTCCGATCATGTCCAGGCCCAGTTTTAACCTGGCCACAGAAATCAAACTTGTAATTGAAGCTCGTAACACAGTAAATGAACATCCTTCTAAGTGACAAAATGTGAGAAAGCGACTCTGAGGCTCGGCGGTGATTAGTAACTATACATCGTTCTACTATCTCAGAAACTCGTATTATTAACGGACGGACGGTGGATTTATTTCAAAATAACTCATAGATTAATTTTATTATTGTATTGGAACAATGTGGTGCAATGGTGGCATGAGTCTTTTTTACAAAGAAGTATTGCAATACATGTCGGGCATTAGCCAGTAAAGACACAAAAACCTTAATATTTAAGGTAACCGCTGGTAATGTCGACAGTGTCCCGATACCCGTCAAATTTTAAAAAATGCCCAGCTATTTATTTCTACTAAACACTAAATCAATTATTTTTATGGAAACGTATGTATGGTAATATTTTCCATAGTTAGTATGTTTTATCTAGCTTATAAATAATGTATCTATTTTTACATTTAATAAGTTTTCTGCATAAGCAGAAGATAAGAAAAGACTTTGATTTTTTGTTCCCTTCTCGCTACAATGCAGGATCATATTTCGTCTGCGACAAAAGTTAAACCAGTCTAAATACAACTTAAATCTTTGCCGTTTAGATCTTTTTGACTGACTCTACATTCGAAAACACAGTCTAATTGCGCCAGGGATCAGAACAGCCTGGGAGTAGCGAAATCACGAGTGCAGTCACAAAAGACGTTACAGACGCAAATTCGCATAAACGAAGCCCATTTGGCGCGCTCGCCCGTGACACGTTTCAACGTGGCCACAGCAATCAAAGTTGTAATTAGCAGCTAGTGAAACAGCAAATTAAATGTCCTTTCATGTGACAAATTTACGTGAGACTCGTTCCGAGGCGGGGGTGCTATTTGGTAACTGGGCCCAATTGGGCGACGAAACTAATTACATACAGTCTAACTGATCTAGAATTTTAACGAGTGGAATGAGTGGAACTTTAAAGGCGACAACATGGGAATTACGAAATAGGGCACTGTTCCGTTTAGTCTGAGTTCTGTATAGTTTAAAATACACTGAATTTATATTCAACGCGAGTAATTAGAATAAGCCTTTGATGCCAGCAGCCCATTGCTTTATTTCCAAATTGGAAAGAAATTCACTCACTTTCTTGATCCTGCTGTCGCAGAAGTATTTAGAAATATATTTATGGCATCGCGAAATGCATAATTAGGAGCTTAAGGACTTCTTATTTCAGTAGGTACCTGAATTATTAAAATTGAGTATTTCTGTTGGAGTTCACCGTAACTTTAGAACTTTTGTCTTAGAAAATAAAACACGCATGTATAATTTACTTTATGTATAATATTACCCGTAGAAACATGAACATGAACTGATACATGAACTGGAATTATTAATATTGATTCGTGTTTTCCGAAATCTATTTCCGATTTTTTTTTTATCCACTACAAGCTAGCCCTTGACTGCGATCTCACCTGATGGTAAGTGATGATGCAGTCTAAGATGATAGCGGGCTAACCTGTTAGGGGCATGGCAGTTATATTAAACCCATACCCCGCGGTTTTTACACGGCATCGTACCGGAACGCTAAATCGCTTGGCGGCACGTCTTTGCCGGTAGGGTGGTAACTAGCCACGGCCGAAGCCTCCCACCAGACCAGACCAGGGAAAATTCAGAAATTATAAATTCCCAAATTGACCCTGCCGGGGATTGAACCCAGGACCTCCGCACGTTGAGGCAACAGCGCTACACACTGCGCCACGGAGGTCGTCAAAGTAGATAGTACGGAACACAGCAACATAATATCAAACATATGAAGCATAAGCATGTGATAATTATTCATTTTATTAATCAATTGGATGGCTCTGAATCAGTTGGATGAATGGACTATATTTATGTAAAAAAAAATTGAAATACCGAGTGGTCATATTTGATCATATTTTGAAATAATATGATTTAGGCGTAAATCTCTTCGTACTAATGAAAGATACTCTTTGCCACATTATTTATGGGATAAAATGACGAACATTAACAGAATAATAGTTATTATTAGGTATTTTGTGTGTCGTAAACATAAGTGTGGTCATGTGGCAATATCGAATTTAGTTTCTAAAGCACCGAAATTCGGAAATCAGAAACCATTTTCGGGAAACGCTTTGTTTAGTGTTGACGAGTATCGATTTTATGTATTGCGGACTGTAATTAAGCAGATAATTAAGCAATCATTTGTGAAACGAGAGGCGGCTGTCCTGTGGTACGTTGTGGTTCAAACAGTTAATACGATTCTGTCGATGGTGTTGGTGGTACAAAGAATAAATTACTTATGTGTTAATTAGTATTTTATTGTTTACTATACAGTGTTGTAATATTTTGCAATTTAATTTCTTTTATAATGTGGTTGGTCACTTCGCTCTCCCGACAATATTGCCAATCGGCTAAGCGAAGCTCAAGTTTGCGCTGTCTAAGTGTTTAATTAATCGGTACAATTAGATTGATCTATACTAAACTTATAAATACGAAAGTTTGGATGGATGGATGTGTGCAAGGATGGATAGATGTTTGTTACTCAATCACGCCAGAACGGCTGAACGGATCTGGATGAAATTTGGCAAAGATATAGATTGTAGTCTGGAATAATACATAGGTTACTTTTTATCCCGGAACAATAAAGAGCCGGAAAACCGAAAAACCTCAATCCACGCGGATGAAGTCGCGGGCATTAAGTAGCTAGAAAAAAGTAAGTAAAAGTAAAATAAAAATAATCGGCATATACGTGCCGCCAAGCAATTTAGCGTTCCGGTACGATGCCGTGTAGAAACAGAATAGGGTTATGGGTTAATATAACTGCCATGCTCCTAACAGGTTAGCCCGCTACCATCTTAGACTGCATCATCACTTACCATCAGGTGAGATCGCAAAGGCTAACTTGTAGTGGTTAAAACTGGTAAAAAAACTGTAGCTACAGTTTTTTTTACTCTGTTCTCTGGAGTAACATTTCCAGGTTTATGGGAAATTTTTTGTCCCGAAAACACAGGCTTCGATCAGGATTACTGATTTTATTGTGGCTAACACTGAATTTACTAATTATTAATTATTTTAATTTAATAGATTGATTTCCTGCTACGTGGACGGATGATCTCAAGCAAGTAGCTGAGAGCTGTTGGAGCCAAGCCTCAGAAGACCGTGTTCTGTGGAGATTAATGGAGGAAACATTGGTTCAAATAAATAAATAAATAATATTTATTTGCAAGAATATGGGTACAGATTAGGTCTTAAAGTAGTTTTAATTTTCCCAACATATTCTACCATACAATGGTGTAAAAATGTGTTTGTTTTTAAAGTAATTAAATTAAATTATTTCACTACATTATAGAATTAATTAAGATCAAATTACATTACATTAGATTAATGATTAAAAACGTACAAAAAAAAATTTCAGCTAAATGTTAAATGTCACCGTAAGCAGTGGACGTCGACGACATTGAAATAGAATGAGTACCTAAAAAAATTCTACATCAATGAAACTACCTGTTTGTCAATACTTTGTAACATTGAAAGTTAGTGGTTTAACGAGTGTTGGAGATATGTATCGCATTCGAATAAGTTTTGCCCAGTAGTCTTTTTTTTAACCACTACAAGTTAGCCCTTGACTGCGATTTCACCTGATGATAAGTCTAAATCTAAGTGATGCAGTCTAAGACGGTAGCGGGCTAACCTGTTAGGGGCATGGCAGTTATATTAAACCCATATTCGGTTTCTACACGGCATCGTACCGGAACACTAAATCGCTTGGCGGCACGACTTTGTCGGTAGGGTGGTAACTAGCCACGGCCGAAGCCTCCCACCAGGCCAGACCAGGGAAAATTCAGAAATTACAAATTCCCAAATTGATCCTGCCGGGGATCGAACCCGGGACCTCCGCACGTTAAGACAACAGCGCTACACACTGCGCCACGGAGGTCGTCAAAGCACAATTATGCAGGTGTCTAATACCTACCAAATTATTGACAGCAACAAGTTGATATCTTGTCTTTTTTAATTAGAAATGTCTGTGCCGTATTACAAATCAACTTTAATCAAGATCAAAGGAGACTTTTCGCTTTTGATCGGAATAATAAAATGATTAGAATTGTTGGGGAGTTACTATTATAAGTAGCTGATGCCCGCGACTTTGTCCGCGTTGATTGAGGATTCTTGGTTCCCCCAGGAACTCTTTAATTTTGCGGTATAAAAATTAGCCTTTGAGTTATTCCAGACTATAGTCTATCTTTGAGTGCCTAATTTCATCCAAACCCGTTCACCCGTTCTTGTGTGATTGAGTAACAAACAAACATCCATCCATCCATTCATCCATCCAAACTTTTGCATTTATTATATTAAAAGTATGGATCAGCTTAATCAACATCAAAGACGACTTTTCGCTTTGGATCGGAATAATAAAATTCTTTTATTTGTATGGGAGTTACATATTATTACATTACGTTAGTCGTTACATTAATTAATTATTATATAAAGTGAGTCATTTATCAGTCAACGAATTATCGTATGAAACTTGAGTTACTGAAGTATGGACTTTTAGGTATCACTAACTGTAATACACAAACAGTCATTTTCATCTGCTTACGGTCAAATATGCGATCTCTTTGCAAAAAAAGTCACTGGTATGAGCAAGTTTTACAAAGAAACCCGTTAACTGAATACAATTCTATCGAAGTTATTACACAGTAGCTATTTATAGAAAAAAAATCAAACATCATTATGCATCTGTGGCCTTTATAGCGTCTGGCTTACTGACCCGCAGGTCGCTCCGAGCCCTACTCCGTATACACGTATTGCATAAATATGTCACCGTAAAATTGCTCAAACCGTTAGATTGCAATCTAACGCTTTTTATCTCGATAGATTGTAAACTGTCGGACGATTGTGAATTGTTTAATGTTCTGAGTGTAAATTTTTGAAATATTCATTTTATTTACGTTTTCTTGTCTCTTTCTTGTAGGTAGGTCCGACATAAATAATCAGGCCTAAATGCCAGACCACTAAAGTTCTATCGGGCTAATATACCTAACAGATTAAAATCTTCCGAAAAATAATGCGTTAAATTGTAAGCAGTTGTTACGGTTCACAATCGTTTGACAGTTTACAATCTATCGAGATAAAAAGCGTTAGATTACAATCTAACGATTTTTACAATTTAACGATGACACATACATTCTGTGCTGTACATACAAGACTTGCTACGGCGATGTTTACTCTTCTCTTTCAATAAACTAGCTCTTTGACGTGAAATCTTCTAAATCCATCCATCCATACTAATATTATAAATGCGAAAGTGTGTCTGTCTGTCTGTCTGTCTGCTACGATTTCACGGTCCATCTGTTCAACCGATTTTGATGAAATTTGGTACAGGAGTAGATGGTATCCCAGGGAAGGACATAGGCTACTTTCTATCCGGGAAAATTAAAGAGTTCCCGTGGGAATTAAAAACCTAAATCCACCAGGACAAAGTTGCGGGCATCATCTAGTATAATATGTAAAAAAAGAAAAGGTGACTGACTGACTGACTGATCTATCAACGCACAGTTTAGACCACTGGACTGAATGCAACCCCTAGGGGTAAAATAGGGCTTTGAAATTTGTATGAAAATCGAATTTAAGGTGAGCAAAGGCGCGGGCAAAGGTTAGTAAATAAATAGAAATAATAATAATGCTATAATTCAAATGTTGTGACTTGTGTCATATGTGGCCTCTCAGAAATAGAGCGTTATAAATAATAATAATTAAATCTATAAAATATCATGATAAAGTATAATATAATATATTATAATTTTACTTAAGGACTGATCGATAAATAATCTCACTGCACAACGAAAATGTGGAGCATGTGTCACAGTCTGTCATGTGACACTTTTCTGTGCTAAAATGTTTTGGTCCCTATCTTTAGGTTTCTATATCAGTGTTTCCAATACAACAATTCAAAGCACAAGTCACCTCGCCACAAAGCGCCTTCAATGGAGCACATTTCAAAATCCCCTCAAATAAAACAAAAGGCAACCGAAAGTGGAGAGAAACTTTTTCAATATCCCCTTTATAACAATAGCCTTACTTTTTTATTCCTATACAATCCTTAGTCGCACCCGGTTTAACAAAGATATTATACAGACTGATTATAACACATGCCCGTAATATATGGGGCGCATTCAAAAATGGAATTGGGCGAAAATAAAACCACAATGCACTTTTCATTTCCTCGGTCCATACACGCACGCATATACGCACACTAAACGACAGTACGAAAATACTCTGTGTGTATCATCCCATATTCTAGCTCATCTCGCTGGGTTTACTATGTTGCTTCCAGGGGAAATTGTGTCTAATCGTGCCGGGTGAAAGTCGCTTTTCCTATATGGACATAGGGCGTTGGAAGGGCGTCGCGTAAGCTACGGGCCACGTGCACCTCCACAACTTGCGCTTAGTTCTTCACGAACAGTGTGGGAGGTTAGTACGCTACATGAATAATATGTTACTTCAATGTCATGCGCTTTAGCGCTCGCGAAAAAGCGTTTTCGCTGACGGCCCGCGGGTGTGTTTCGACCACGTGATTTTGACAGACGAAAAGCCGGTCTTTTCCATTTGTTGTGAGGCGCTGTGAGAGTGATTTTTCCCCGATAAGGCTTTAAACGACGATGTTTTGGATGATGCCCGCGTGAGATCAAAGAAGCTACATCAAGGGTGTCAATTAAACATTACTAGGGCAATCTTACGAGATGGAGTGTTCTCGGTGAGTACGAAATGTTTAACATATAATGGGCTAAAGCTTTTAGATTTTATTGGCTGTTTATAGTGTTTATTAGACGATTTATAGTTCATTGAAACATTACGCCATTTACGTAGTGTTTATAATGTAAGTCATGAATCTTTTTGAAGATGTTTTGAAACGATATTAAAGGTTTTTACTACAGTCGTACAATCTCTCATCGCCGAAGTATTTTCTTCAATCTAAGGATATAATACACGAAAATTATACCCGTAGGTCCTGTTGAAATCTTAATGTTATACTTGAATATAATTTATTAAGGTACCTAATCTTTTCAACATTTTAAGCTTTAAACTGTGTTTTGTTTTGCGTTATTGGTATCCATATACCTAACGAATGTAAATAAATCGATAACGTATTATAAGTCACGTTAAAATTCAACAATGGGATTTGTACTAATGTACTCGGTTATGTATTTTTTGTGCCTATTTTAATAAAATTACAAATATTTACTCAACGAAATCAGAGTCGATTTCGGCAAGCTTTTGAACAATCGATAAGCGTTATTACACAACTCTACCAATTAGTACCAGATAAGCTATCTATTTGTGATACAAAGAGTGTATGGGCCATTCCGCTTTGTTTATGTATACATAGATAGTGTATAGTGCGCATGCTCGGATACGACATGTCAACAAACTCAAGACATAGGTTGCTATCGTTGCTATGCATTGATATTAAATATTTACGAGTTGCTACTGGACTGGCGATTCGATTTTCTGGTTCAAGTAATACTTATATTGCCGAGCGCATTCATCAAATGATTATCCACAATGATTATGTTATGGTGTTTGCGAAATATGCCAAAAATGATTGTGTGAAAACTATGTATATTTTACCGTAAGATTGTAAGAACCGTTAGATTGTAATCTAACTAGCGAAATTGTAAACTGTCGCCAGATTGCGAACCCTTCAATGTTCTGAGTGTCAATTTTTGAAATAATAATTGTATTTACGTTTTCTTGTCTCTATCTTGTAGGTTAGGTTAGGGTTTGACATAATGCGGCCGGGCACTTAGGCAAGGGCGGATCCAGCTTTGGCGCCAGGAGGGGGTCACATAGTCGTGGTCAAGTCAAGAACTTATAATTTAATTTTGATAACAATAGATACAAGTAAAAAGTACGACATAAGTTAAAATCAGTATGGTCACGACGATACACTTGATTATTCATTGTGTGAATTTATCTAAGATTTTAGGTTAGGTCAGTAAGCTTAATAGGTGCTACCCTGACCCAATGAGAGAGAGACAATAAATACGACATTCAACACAGTCACGGTAATATTATATAATAAACTCGCTGGCATATTTAGCGGAACATAAAAAAAAGGTTTGATATCTGTATCATATAAGGTTGCTGGCTGGTTTATACGTCATTTCATTTAAAAAGAAATATTTTCAAATTAAGAAAACAACTGAACATCACATTTTATGCAATTGTTTTAATTTTATTCAAATACACCTTATCTGGAGCGAACTTCGAGTACCTATTTCTTCCTTCTGAGTTTGATTTAAAATTTCATTGAAATACTGTTTTTTGTTAGTTTTTTTTAATCGCGTATCTTTCTGGAGTTGATGACTGAATTATGCCTGACTTAGCCCCAACGGAGATTGCCAGGGCACTCGAAATGCGAAGAAATGGTCAAACCTACAGAGTGATATCCAGAGATCTTCGTCGACCAGTTTCAACGATCCATCGCAGTATCCAACGGTTCAGGGAGACCGGTACTTATGTGAGAAGAGCAGGACAAGGAAGAAAAAGACGCACTTCGAGTAGGGATGATCGTTTCATTCGGCTTCGTGTACGTAAGTACCCCCGTTTGACGGCCGTCCAAGCCCGACACGAGTTAGAAGCAGTGCGGGGTGTAACCGTAAGTGAGCGTACGGTACGAAGAAGGCTCGAAGAAGCTGGTTTGGGTTCATTTGTGCCCGCCAAGGCTCCAAGGCTCGAGGTAAATCATCGTAGAAACAGGTTAACTTTTGCTCAGGAACATCGACTTTGGATACGACCAATGGAGTAAGGTATTGTTTAGTGATGAGTGCAGAATTCTCTTATATCAAATTGACGGCAGGCAAAGAATATACAAAGGAGAACGATAAATTCACACAAATTTTGAAACTAAAGTTGCATACGATGGTGGATCAATAATGGTTTGGGCGGGCATTTGTTTGGAAGCTCGCACAGACTTGGTAGTGATTGACAGAGGGAGTCTGACTGCAGACCGCTATATCAGAGATTAAGTTTTAGAAGAAAATGTCGTACCGTTTGCCCCATATATTGGTGACGATTTTGTTTTTATGCAGGATAATGCTCGGCCGCATACCGGTCGGGTAACTCAAGCTTATCTTAATGATATGAATATCACTGTTATGGAGTGGCCGGCGAGATCACCGGATATGAACCCAATAGAGCACGTTTGGGACTTGCTGAAAAGAAAAGTTAAGTCCAGAATTCCAGCTCCTGCCAACGTGGGAGAACTGCGAATCGCCGTAGTTGAGGAATGGCGGAGACTATCCCAGGAGACCATCGATAACATCATTCTCAGTATGCCTAAACGGATAGAAACTTTAATAAGAGCACGTGGAGGAAATACGCGATATTAATCACCATTTTTCTAATTTAATTAATTTTTGTTTCAATATTAAATTTCACTTTTCCCGGTTACATGAAAAGTTCAAAAATGTACCATTTTTCACAAATAGCCTTTACTCGCAAAATCTGTTCTTAATGTGATCTCATTTTAAGTAAAACAAATGAAACTTTAAATAACAAAAGAAGTTTAGTAAGTAGATTTTAAAATAAAACCATATTTTTTTAATTATGGACCTTTTTTATGTTCCCCTAAATATGCCGGCGAGTGTGACTTTCGTTAGGGGCGACGCGGGTTCTCTGTCCGACTCACATTTTATAAATTTAATTAATAAAAAATTCAACTTTCATATTTTTTCCAAATGAAATTATTTAAATTATTGAATTTCCTATCTATTGGTGTAAAGTCAACTTTTGAAGGAGATGAAGATTTACTTCTATTTTAGTGTTTTTTTTGTGAATTTTTAACCAAGTAAATACTACGAAGCTTAATAAAAAACTAAATGGGGATTTTAAAGATAAAACATTAAAGAATTATGTGGACTTTACATTTACTTTTCATTTCCTTCAGTTTTTGAGGGTATAGCATCTAAACATAGCCAAAAAACGGGTTTGGGTCCGGGAAACGCCTTAATGCTCTTCAATCTCACTCGTCCAAAAAAAATATTTAAGTAGGTACATAAGTCACGCCGCGTTCGTTCCCAAACGTTTGCCACCATACAAAGTTATTATATTAAATTAATTAAATATTAAAGGTATGTAGTTACATAAAATCTGTATGGTGACAAAATATATGAATAAAATCATTATGTTCAATTAGTGGTCCATCTAAGTCCTGGAACCAGCTCAGGGGGGGGTCATGACCCCCATGACCCCCCCCTGGATCCGCCGTTGCACTTAGGTTTTATTGGGTTAATATACATAACAGATTACAATCTACCGAAAAATAATGCGTTAAATTGTAATCTGCCGACAGTTTACAATTACGCTAGTAAGATTACAATGTAACGGTTTTTGCAATCTTACGGTGACATAATATAAATACATGGTTTATGATGAAAACACACACAAGCTCTCTTGACGTTTGTCAAGTGTCGTTTGTCGAGTGGTTGGGACTTGGGCCCATGTGTTCTAGATTATTCTTAATTCGATGGTTAATTGGAAAAATTTGGAGAAGAAAAAATAATAAATGCCTAATTTTCTAAAAAAATTTTATTGTTTGACATATTCGGGGTTTGGGACATTTCGGACAACGTTTTGTGAATTAGAATGCATTCGTGGCTTGCCGTAAATGGCACGGGCGTGGATATCATCATTTCAAATCATCGCGCACGCTGGCTCTACTGAGCACGTGTCTCCTTTCAGAATGGGTTAAGGCCAGAAGGCCATAGTCCACCACGCTTGAGTCACATACCTTTAATAAAATTTTAAAGAACTCTCAGACATGCAGATTGTTTTCCTTCAACAATTATAAAGCAAGTGATATTTAAAAGCTTACAGACACACATTGCAGAATCAGAATACACACAGCTGAAACACCTTTCTGACGCAGCGGTGAGCGCTGTGGTCTTATAAGTGGGAGGTCCCGGGTTTTAGGAATTTATAATTTCTGAATTTTCTCTAGTCTGGTCTGATGGGCGGCTTCGGCTGTGGCTAATTACTACCCTACCGACAAAGACGTGCCGCAAAGCGATTTAGCGTTCCGGTACGATGCCACGTAGAAACCGATTATAGGTACTTATGGGTATAATATTTAACTGCTATACCCATAACATGCTAGCCCGCTGCCTGCATCTTAGACTGCATCGTCACTAACCATCAGGTGAGATTTCAGGCAAGAGCATACTTGCAGTTGCGTGATAAAAAATTAAGCCTCGGACCTCCGCTTAGGAGCCTAAATTCTGAACCACTTTTTTAGTCTAGTTGGTTCTATTTTATTAATTAGATGCTGTAACTTTCGACACATATCCAGTTACCGTCTGCCTACTCAACCCGCCTTCTAGTAAAGTAAAATACAATAGTCATAAATCTACGTCTCGAGTCGCAACTCTCACGTCATAAAGGGAGGTTACTTTTCATAATAAAGAGATAGCAATGAATACAAATAGCTTTATTGTGATGCTAAGTGCTGGTACTGGATTCGCCTATTGATTTCATAGCTACCGAGAATAGCGTCTGTGATGTAATGATTGAGTGATGAGTGTTATGCAAATTCGCTATAACTTATTGTTTATTTTATCTTGTAGTTTGTTCTGTGAATTTTTCGTATAATAGTTAAGAACTAGCTGATGTCTGCGACTTCGTCCGCGTGGATTGATGTTTTTTGGGTCCCGTGGCAACTTAGTAACTCAGTCAAAGTCAATTTGGAAATTTATTATTTCTGAATTTTCCCTGGTCTGGTCTGGTGACAGGTTTCCGCCGTGGCTAGTTACCCTGTACCGACAAAAACGTACCGCCATGCGATTTAGCTTTCCGGTAAATGCCACTTAGAAAATAGAAACCGACTAGGGATGTGGGTATAATATAACTGCCATATGCGATACCCTGATATCTTAAGCTGCATCATCCCTTACCATCACTAGTGAGATCTCAGTCAAGAGCAAACTTGTAGTGGAATAAAAAAAACAGTTGAACATGACAACGACGTTAACGTAGAGTAGAGATTCATTCATTGCAGGTGTCTCTTATGAAGTTATTAGCGATTTAGCGTTCCGGTACGATGCCGTGTAGAAACCGAAGGGGTATGGGTTTAATATAACTGCCATGCCCCTAACAGGCTAGCCCGCTACCATCTTAGACTGCATCATCACTTACCATCAGGTGAGATCGCAGTCAAGGGCAAGCTTGTAGTGGTTAAAAAAAAAAAAAAAAAAAGTTATGATTTTCTTCGAGACGACAAAAAAGTCACCCAATATCTGATATTAAATAAAATAAATAAATAAAAAGCAATAAATGTCTTACACACAGAATAGACATCAAAAAATAATAAACTACACTGACTTCAAATTTTAACGTTAAATGAGTAAATTACAATAAAGTTCTAATTTTACATCAAATAATTACATGCAGCTTGGTATAGATAAAGATAGCATCAGATCGCTTTTATCTTTCGACCACCCGGAAAATCTCATGCAAGATTCCACAGAGTAGGTAATTCATTCTATCAGCAGTTCCACTTTATACGAGAGTCGAAACATACGAACATTTCCATTTGCCATAGTGTAAATAATTATACTAAGAATATCCAGATTAACCGCCAGTTATAAAATGATTACCTACACAAAATAATAATATTTGCTGATATTTTATTTTTTTGCAAAAGTTAATACCATATTTCTAACTAGACGATGCCCGCGACTTCGTCCTCGTGGATTAAAGTTTTACATAAATAGATAGTTGATGGGAGATTTCAATACGTGTTTGCACAAGGATGATAGTCGTAGCAAGAAGCTATTGTCTATAGTAGAATCCTGCAATTTGCATGTTTTGCCCCTTGCTGCTACACACTTCTCTCCTGGCTGTACTCCCTCTCTTCTAGACCTAATTCTGGTCTCCTCATCAGATTTCGTCTCAAATCATGGTCAGTACCCAGCTGATGCGTTTTCTTATCATGATTTGATTTTCCTCTCTTATAAAATTCGCCCTCCTAAAGCTAAATCGAGAATACTTCTGCAACGTAACTTTGGAGGAATTGACAAGGATCGCCTCTGTGGTGACGCAGCCAACCTAGATTGGTCTGCTGTCACAGATGTGGATGCGATTGATACTAAAGTTGATGTATTTAATACTTTGTTGACCCAACTTTATGATACTCATGCGCCCATAAGGCCTGTTAAATTAAAACACCTTCCAGCCCCGTGGTTGTCGGATGAGATAAAGAGGTTAATGGAGAAAAAGAATGTTGCTAAAAACAAATACAAATTAAAGGACTCTGATGATAACCGCTTGAGGTACCATAAAGCGCGGAATCGCTGCAATACAATGTGTAGAGATGCACAACGACGCCACATTCATAATTCAGTTCAGAACGGTAATACCGCTAAAACCTGGAAATTTCTTGAGTCGCTTGGAGTTGGTAAATCTTCCCATAATTCTTCTATTAACATTGATATTGATCTCCTTAATAAGCATTTCTCTTCGTCGGATACAATTGATAGTGTCGATAAAGAACGTACGCTTAGTATTCTTTCATCCACCTCAACTCCTGACTTTCCGCCTTTTACCTTCGAGTCTTTCACTGAACGTGATGTTAAGAAGAACATATTGTCCATTTCCTCGAATGCAGTCGGTACTGATGACATCAGCCGTAATATGATCGTTCCCATCCTAGATATTATATCCCCTATTCTTACCCATATCCTTAACCATTCTATTAATACCGGCAAATTTCCTGAGGCCTGGAAACAGGCACAAATCATTCCACTTCCAAAGAAAACAAGCCCTTTAGTTGTAAGTGATTTTCGCCCAATTTCGATTCTTCCATTCTTATCAAAAATACTGGAAAAATTAGTTTTCCAGCAACTCAGCCTATTCCTTAATAGACACTCACTCCTTAATCCTTTGCAATCCGGATTTCGTCCCGGTCATAGTACGGTTACTGCTCTCATTAAAGTTACTGATGACATTCGATGGTCGATGGACAATAAGCAGCTTACAATTCTGACTTTACTTGATTTCAGCAACGCTTTCAATACTGTTGATCATCATATTCTGGTTAGTCTGCTGCAGTCTATTAACATTTCCCCGTTGGTGATTGACTGGTTTCGGAGTTACCTCAGTGGCCGACGACAGCGCATACGAGTTGACGAGACCGTTTCGTCATGGTGCGATGTTACGGCTGGGGTACCTCAGGGTGGCGTGTTATCTCCTTTGCTTTTCGCTATTTTTATTAATTCTATCACCAAAAACATATCTTCTCTCTATCACATGTATGCAGACGATATCCCAATATATCGCTCTACTCCTCTTGATAGCCTTAGTTCTGCTGTTTCTGCTATCAATGAAGATTTAGCTACAATTTCCGAATGGAGTAGGCGGTACGGACTCAAGGTTAACCCGATTAAGTCTCAGGCTATCATTATTGGCAGTCCTAGGATGATCGTTCGAGTTGATTGGCAAAGTCTCCCTCCTATTTTATACAATGGTGTTAATATACCTTACTGTGCGTGTACTAAAGACCTTGGCATATATTTGGATAGGGATTTATCGTGGTCCACTCAAATTAAAGAGTTGAGTAAAAAAACATTTTTTGCAATGAGCTCCTTGCGCCGTCTTCGTTCTGTTCTGCCAATTCCAACCAAAGTTATGTTAGCACATTCCCTCCTACTTTCTATTCTCGATTATGCAGACGCAAGCTTTCTTAATTTGACTGAGGACCAACTTAACAAACTTGAGCGACTCCAAAATCTTGCTATTCGGTTCATATTCGGCCTTCGTAAATATGACCACGTATCTGAATTTCGTCAAAAGCTCAAGTGGCTTCCTATTCGCCGTCGCCGGGATCTTCATGTTCTTTCACTTCTGTACCGTGTGCTATTTGACCCAAAAACTCCCTCTTACCTGAAGGAGAAGTTTAAATTTCTGGGAGAGCAGTCCGAAATACGAACGGCCCGAACATTAACTCTGAGCATACCATCGCATAAGACTAAGTTTTATACGCAGTCTTTCACAGTGCAAGCTGTTTTATTATGGAATGCTCTCCCATTAAACATACGACAGTCAAAGTCACTGGAAATATTTAAAAAATCTGTTAAAATGTTTTATTTTAACACCATAATATAGACGACTAGTTTTAATTTTTTATTTAGTGTAATGTAAAATACATAATATATATTAGTTTATTTTGATATATTTATTATATGTATTATATTATTTATGTAACCGTTTATGTATTAGTATGTAGGTATTTGTTTGTATGTCTATACTAATACACCACCCGCAAGTTAATCTCCTCAACTTCTCCTAATCCTATGGTTGCCTGGCAGAGATCGCTGCTAAGCGATAAGGCCGCCTTTTTGTATACTGCTTAGTGTTTTCTATGTATTTATTTGTGTCCTTTATATTTTTGTGTTGTGGTGTACCAAATAAAGAGTATTAATAATAATAATAATAAAAAAAAAAAAAAAAAAAAAAAAAAAAAAAAAAAACCTGGCAACCGACGTCAAATGTCAAGTCGCATTTTCAATAACAAAAAATTTATTTAATTTTATATTATATTTTAAAATGAAAAATGAAGCATATAATATACGTAGCAAAACATCTAATTAAATGCAAGATCCAAATAAATGCAGACTCGGAAGAAGGCCAGAGATACGATCGCACACTCAACACCAGGCGATGCTACCTCGTCGAGCGACGATGATTATGAGACCCCGCCGTCATCTGCAGGGTCCGCTGTCGAAATAAGCCCACCAGGACGACGACGACAAGGAACCATACGCCCGCCACGGGATGGCTTGGAGCAACCGGAACTGCGTGCTCCGAATAATGCTCCCGCCGCCGGTGGTGTAGTGCGCCGCATGAGATGGTCTCAGAACATGAATGAGAGCGTCATGCGAGCGTACTATGGGGCGACAGAGGGGGGAATTAACCTCACTGGGTACCGTTCAAGGATGTTGTCTCTGTTTCAGGCGCTTGAACCAACAATGACTGTGACTGCTCAACGACTATCGGATCAGGTGCGACTTATTCAGCGTCGTAGGATGCTGGACGAGTCTACACTTGAGCGGCTTCGCTTAGCTGTGCCACAAATAGATACCACCAGTAGCTCGGCTCTTCAAACTCGACAAGTCTCCAATAGGGTAGAGATTGTTAGCACACAAGAGGAGTCACTAGGTGGTTTTGATTTGTTGGTAAGTAACCAGGATGATGAGCAAGTGAGGAGGGCTTTGGAAGATGCGATTTTGGAGTATAGATATATGCCAAACGATCTAAGACCGAAATTACCTCGTTTACCTGTGCATCGACGAAATATGGCATTGGTAGTTGTTCTAGATCAAATTTTAAGTAAATACTTAGAAACATCATGTGATTTAAATGATACGCATTCGATTCTGTACTGTGGGGCCGTTGCAGCATGTCGTGTAGCACATGTTAAATTTCCAGAACTGCATAGTGCTGCACAAAGACCGAATACAATTCCGACCTGGCAGGCTAGGATCGAAAAGCGAATCACTTTGACTAGAACTCTTATTGCTAAGCTGATCTGTTTCAAGGCGGGTAATAATCGCCCGAGAATAATGCGATTTGTACACCAGGCATTTGCTGGGACTAATACTAGTCCCACACAGTATTTGCCTTTGGTTATAGATCGCATTGATTTCCTGAAGCAGAAAGTTTATGCATGGGCACAACGCATTAGGCGCTTTAGAAAACGCAATGATCGATTCTCTCAAAATCGTATATTCCAAAGTGACCAACGGAAAGTATATAGGAACTGGGAACGATCTAGAGATTGTGTGATCGACGGACAGCTTCCGACACTTGATACTATGTCAGGTTTCTGGCGTAGTATCTGGTCGGATTCCATAGAACACACTGTAGGTGAGTGGATGAACGTTGTTAGGGAGGAATGCGATGCGGTGGTAGATATGAACCCCGTTACCATTAGTACTGAAGATGTAGGTTGTGCAATCCGTTCGGCTGCGAACTGGAAATGTCCGGGGCCGGATGGGCTGCACAACTTCTGGCTAAAATGGTTTCGTAGCGCACATACAGTCTTAGCAACGCAATTCCAGAACGCCATTGACTCTGGATCGTTACCGACACTAATGACAACAGGTGTCACGTTCCTAATATACAAGTCCGGTAGTACCGCAGATCCAAAAAACTATCGCCCGATAACGTGCTTACCTACCATCTATAAGCTACTTACATCCATTCTAGCTAAAAAAATAACTATGCATATTAATTCAAATAATATTTTGGCCCAAGTTCAGAATGGATGTAAGGCTAGGACACGCGGTACTAAGGAACTCCTTCTCATAGACACCACTATTTGCCAACAGGTACGGCGAAATAAAAAAAATCTAGTTGCTGCTTGGATTGATTATAAGAAGGCCTATGATTCGGTGCCTCACACGTGGCTCATGGAGATCATGAAGTTGTATAAGGTCGATGCAACTCTATGTTCCTTTCTCGACTCATGTATGAGGCAATGGATGACAGTTCTTCGTCAACCAGGGAATGCTAGATCTTTTGAATCAGCCGAACCGATAAGGATTAAGCGAGGAATTTTCTAAGGTGATAGTTTGAGCCCTTTATGGTTTTGCTTGGCACTTAATCCACTCAGTACACTACTGAAGGATTCAGGGCTAGGCTTTCGTCTTCGCAGGGGTGGTGAGATCATATCTCACTTACTGTATATGGATGACCTCAAGCTGTATGCATCAAAAAGACCAGACCTCGTGAAGTTGCTAAAGATAACTCAAAACTTTAGCAATGACATTGGGATGGAATTTGGTGTCGACAAGTGTGCGGTTATCAATATAGAGCGAGGTAGGGTTGTGAACTCTGAGAATCTAGTTCTTTCAGATACTTTGATTCTCAGATCACTCTGTGAGGGTGAAACATATAAATACCTTGGGATGTCAGAGGCGCTTGGTATTGAGACAAGGACTATGAAACAACTAGTAGAGGAGCGTTTCTTTGGCCGCCTGAAAAAAGTCCTTAATAGTCTTTTATCAGGTGGTAATAAGGTGCGTGCCTTTAATGGTTGGGTCATGCCTTTACTCACATACACCTTTGGCATTCTAAAGTGGACTCAAACTGAACTGGATACCCTGGATCGAAAGGTTCGAAAACTGTTGACCACATACCGTATGCATCATCCGCGCTCATCTGTTATGAGATTGTACATCCCACGCAAGTATGGAGGACGTGGTTTTTTGAATATCAAGAACCTCCATAATCGTGAGATTTGCAAACTCAGAGATTATTTTCTCAAGGTGAATGTGGGTATACATAAGGATGTAGTTACAGTTGATAAGGGTTTCACCCCGCTTTCCTTAGGCAAAGAGAACTGGCGCAAACCAATAGTACTTAGTGCTTCGGATCGCATGGCGGTATGGGAGAGCAAGGAGTTGCATGGTAGATTCTACAAGGCCCTAACCAGGGCGGAGGTAGATCCAATAGCATCTATATTTTGGTTACAGTTCGGTGACCTCTTTGGGGAAACCGAAGGTTTTGTGTGTGCAATTATGGATGAAGTTATCAAGACGAATAACTATCGGAGACACATTATGAAAGATGGCACTGTTGACATATGTCGTGCGTGTCATCTTCCTGGGGAGTCCCTCAGACATATTGTCTCCGGTTGTTCTCATCTTGCTAATGGAGAGTACTTGCACAGACATAATCAAGTAGCCAAAATAATCCATCAACAACTGGCTCTCCAGTACGGACTTGTTGAGACTGAGGTACCATACTATAGGTATGACCCCGTGCCAGTTCTCGAAAATAGTAGTGCCTTGCTCTACTGGGATCGGTCGGTTATCACTGATAGGTTTATTGTTGCCAATAGACCTGACATAGTGTTAGTCGACCGCTCAGCGCGCCGAGCAACAATTGTTGATGTTACTATTCCACATGATGATAACCTGGTGAAAGCAGAAAAGGAAAAAGTATCGAAATACTTGGACCTTGCTCACGAGATTACCGCCATGTGGAGTGTTGACTCAACGATTGTTGTACCGATAGTTGTATCAGTTAATGGTCTTATTGCGAAAAGTTTCGATCAACACCTTAAGAAGCTTTCGCTTGGTTGTTGGATTAAGGGTCAGGTACAGAAGGCGGTTATCCTTGAGACGGCACGAATTGTGAGGAAGTTCCTCTCTCTGGAGCCCTGACCACCGGCTGCTTGGGTCTTTAAGACCCCGCAGTGGGTGAAAGTTTTATAAGGTTATTTTTAAATGTGTTTTGTATAGTATTTTATATATTTATGTAAAACGTGTTTAGAAATAATTTTATAAATTTGTACAAATAAATGAGAGAGACAATAAATAATAATAGTTTTATTAGTCGTAAAAAGTAGCCTAAATGTCTTCTCCCGGGGGATAGGTTATCTCTGTTCTAAATTTCGTCAAAATTTGTCGTGCAGACAGATGAACAAACAGACAGACACGTTTTAACATAATAGTATGGATTTACCGAAAAATTACAAGACCTTGCTATAATATTACCTACCTGAGAACGGATGTAGGGCTAATACCTATTAGATCCGTAATCCGTCTTTTAACTCTAGGTCATTATCGAATCTTTGGCTTTACCTTTTGGCGCTCCCTGTGATCCTTCCCAGTAGGTATCAAAAGGGGCCAAACAAAAAAGCTATACAATACCATAAAAATACAAAAAAGTAGCATAAACCTGCAAACAAATGAATCAGCTCGAGTTTGTTTATCCACTACGAGTTATTGCGGTTTGCTATCTCACGTGTTACTTGATGATGAAGTCTTAGATGGTAGCGGACTATCTATTAAGGTTATGACAATAATATTAAACCTTTATTAAACCCATCGGTTTCTACACGGCATCGTTGCAATAGCGGCACCTCTTTTTCGGTAGGGTGCTAACTAGCCGAAGCCTACCATCTGACCAGACAATGAGAAAATTTAATAAATTAATCAATTTTTTATTACGTACTAGATGATTCCCACGACTTCGTCCGCGTGGATTAATATTTTTGATTCCCGCAGGAACTCTTTAATTTTCCGGGATAGAAAGTAGCCTATGTCCTTCCCCGGCATACCATCTAGGTACCCCTGTACCAAATTTCAGCAAAATCGGTTGAAAAGATGGGTCGGGAAAGTGTAGCAGACAGACAGACAGAAACACTTTCGCATTTATAATATTAAGTATGGATTCAGTTACAGCATGTCTAATCCCTCCAGTCTCTAATTAGTGAAAAATTGAAATTCAGACTATTTCGACGGAGCTTCCACAGTAGAAAAAAATTAAATTGCTAGAATTGAAAACAAGAACTCTTGCCAATTAAAAAATAACAAGAATGCGATGTTGTTAGAAACTGCGGGGCTTTCGTTTGACACTATAGACTTCCGTAAAGCGAAATCCTGTATAACGAACCTTTACCTTAAAAATCCATAATTCCATACTATTAAAGTGTGTCTGTCCTTCTATCTATCTACTACGTCCACCGGCCAATCTTTAAATGGATTTTGACGAATTGTTTTTGGGTCAGAGATAGTCCGTTATTTATACTGGAATGTCTAAAAGTAGGTACCCACGGGGATCTCAAAGCTTACGAAAGCTTACGAAGTCATAGACATCATCCAGTCTTAAAATATAGTGTAATGCAATTATTAATATAGGACCGGTTTACTATGTTTAAAAAAGTAGATAAAAATATCACAAAAGAATTTAGCTTTTTATGTTTCTAAAACACGAAAGGGTGGTGTTATTTGGATTTTTTAGCATAAAAGAATTTTAAGTAGGTATAACAGTAATCCCAGGCGGACGATTAGGTGAAATATTTATCAGCTGACTTGAATTATACCCCAGCACGCAAAGCAAGACTAGTTTTTACAGGTCATAAGACAGTCATAATATGAAAAAAAAATACATAAATACCATTACGTATACATTTTGTCTTTCATTTCTATTACCGTTTAAACAAATTGTGACCTTCGGTGTCAGACAGTAATAGCTTCTGGCAATCCCGTTGAGAGTTCAGTGAAATTGCCAAAAAATATATTTTTTTTCATTTTCTACAATCTCTGCATTATGAAAGTCAATCCATGAACTCACTTTCAGAATGAAGTCATAAGATAAACTCCAGGCCCCAAATTATTATTTCTAACATTAAACAAAACATAAATAATTTTGACAGATAATTAATTATTTATGACCGACCGGTCACCGGACCTACCAACTATATTTTTAACTCCTATTTTATGTTGTTACAATAACTAGGTGAGTAAGTATATACTAATAATATTCTTAGACAAGTTAAAATTAAACTAATTTACTCACAAAGATATTAGAACATTATTTTGTTCATTTTGAACATTATGATATTGTGAAAAGTTTAACAAGTGTACAACTGCATGCAAAGGAGTTGTTATTTTTAAATCCTTTGTTTAGCGTTTTGTCATCTGTTGTATTTCACACGGGGAAATTACTGTCGCTCAAGTTAGAACTCCTGGAAAAGCCCGGAAAGCAACAGCGTTTTGATGGTATTAAGTCGTGATGTTAAATTACATCGCTAAAGACGATTTGTTATAAAGGGAACAAATCTGGCATATTTTTGTGTGGTTAGTATATATTTTCAATTTTTATGATATCCAAAACACAATGTAGGTATATTCATTTTCATTTTAAAACAAATATATTCAGTGTAATTCATTCTTATTTAATTATTGTGCAGGACCAAATCCAACCATCCCTTCATACTTTGCAATATTTAATTTCGCTTATCAATGCAAATTTATCTTTAATTAGCTTTCATTTCATTTGTTTATGTTATGAAGTCAAGGTAGGTTAATGAGCTCGGAAGAATTAATACTCAGGGTCAATTGTAATCCATCACTCTCGCCTCTCAAGTCTTGAATTCTTTCTTAAATCTTTAAATAATACGTGAGAGCAAGCTGTGTTTAATTTAATTGTTCTTTAATCATAAATATTATTGAGAAAGTTTATTATGACTTATTTTAATGAGTACGTTATTAATAAGTTTAAGGAAGTAAATATGACATCAGACATGATTAATGTTATATTTTTAATGAAATGAAATGCGAAATAATCGGAAATTTATTGAAATAAAATTAATATTTTTCACATATTCACGATTTAATCCATACTAATCCATGCTAATATAATAAATGCGAAAGTGTATCTGTCTGTCTGTCTATCTGTCTATCTGTCTGCTACGCTTTCACGGCCCAACTACTCAACCGATTTTAATGAAATTTGGTACAGAGATAGAATAGGATTCGGGAGGATAGGATAGGATAGATTTGGGAAGGACATAGGTTATTTTATATCCCGCAAAATTTAAGAGTTCCCGCGGGAATTAAAAAACATCAATAATAATACAGCCTTTTATAGTGCTTATTATTTTCAAATAAATAATTTTTGAAATAAAATATTCAGTTTTATTTTTGGATGTTCAAAAAATACAAGAAATGCAATAAAATACTTCTCTAACCACTTAGTTGAAGAGGCAAGCAATACATTTTGAAGATTCTTTAATCTACAACCGCGAGTGATAGAAAAGTGGTTTTCCTGATCGGAAATAGGATAAAACAAAAGTGCTTCTATTTTTAGTATCACCACGGCTCAAGATGATTTAAGTCTGTTTGGACAACTGCTATTAATTTAACATGCAAGTTTGGGGATCTTTAAATATTTACGGAAGATGAGAGTAAGTAGGTACTTTGGTGTTGTTGATGACCTTTCTGTCTAAGCCGTGATCAAAGTCACATTTACATCCAACTTAATAAGTTGTTGCGGGTAAGATCCCGTAAAGTTTGTATTGAAGACATTTACAAATAATATCTTTTACTGTCGGTTTTAAATTGAAAAACATCTTCACGGCTGAGGAGTTTTTACCAGCGTTTAAAGTGGTCTTCTTTTTTAAATAATGTTTTGTATTCAACCCGTTTGCATGAATGTATGTACTATGTTTGCGAGTTTCTCGGAAACCACTAAATCAATTTTGACAATTTTTTCACTCAAGATACGTAGGTACTTTGTGTACCTACATTTTTTCACTTTGTCACCTGTAGCTTTAATGAGCTGGTATAATGTTTTATCAACTTTCTCAAAAGCTGAGCAGGATTGTTTTACGTATTCTAAATATAATTAAAATTAATAATTAATTATATCAGGGACGAACTTTTGGCATACCTACATTTTGGAATGTTAACATTATAAAATTCTACGAACATTCGCAAAGCCTGCCTAATCTATATCAATGATAATTTAAAATTGTTCGGCACGTCATTTAAGGCCGGTGGTCAAGGGCAGTCCTTGGTCATTGTATCTCCAGATCTTATCTGAACGCTGAGATTGAAGGTTTTAGTTGAGAACCCTAAACTGATTAAGCTGATAAAAGTACGATGGCCCACGGCAAAATGGCCCCTAGTAAAAATGGGTTACGGTGTATTTTTAACTGGAATTTATATGAGTTTTAATGTTGATATTCCGTGAGGGTTAATTAGTTTTTACCTTTTAAATTAATCTCAATAGTTTAGAAAAGTTTTAATAGTGATTATATAGCCATACAAATGGAAGACCACATGTTCACCTTCTGCGCCTGTATACCTCCGCGAGACTAGCATGATGCGATTTGATCACCTTCATTAAGGAGATCTCGTAAGACATTGCAGTAAGACTAGCAATTACACTGCAGTGGTGCTGTTAGTCGAGCAAACTTATGATTATATCTAAAAAAAAAAACATACGCGCCGACTTTTTTGGAAGTCGGTTAAAAACGTTACTATTTTAACCGAATGAAAAAAAGGATGAGGTTCTCAATTCAGCGTTTATTTTTTTTATTGCATGAATTGAAATGAAATGAAATGAAAATATACTTTATTGTACACCATACATAAAACACATGCATGCATGTACATCGATTAATCTGAGATTTGTGAACCGATTTGGATTATTTTTACAGGCTAGAAGAAGCTCGCAGGATGGTCCCATAAAAATTCTGAATCTAACTCCTGAAGCCTGTGATACAGTAAAAGTACACTAAAATATATAATATTTATGAACGTGCGTCTCTTCTACTATTTGCAGGTTATTTCTTGGAATACGATCAAATTAGCAATTTAGCAGCTACTTTCTTTAGTAAAACCTGATATGGACCTAGGTGATAGAGTTAACCGGTAGTATATCTATGCTCTACAACTGTAACTGATACAACACACACATAACATCAGGCGTTCCGGGTTCGATTCCCGTTGAAACGTGCCACGCGTACACTAACGACACATTTCAAATGCGAGACACAGGAAGACCGTTAAGCTATTACCATATACGTGTGCTACATTCGACATCAATCTTAATCATTTCCTGAAAATAGTGACAAGCAAGCATTAAAATTGTGCCAAGTAGGAACCTATTATATTAACTGGCTGATGCCCGCGAATTCGTCTGCTTGGAATAAACCAATAAACCAACAAACAAATAATTACACTCGCATTTATAATATTAGTATGAAAATACCTACAATTCAAACCTACCATAGGGCATCGATACATATCAAAAACCACTTGCATCCCAGTGTTAGGCACAGGCCTCCACTCTCATATAGGAGAAAGGGAATTAAATCAAATCATATCAAATATTTTTTTATTCAAATAAACATATACAAGTACTTTTGAATCGTCAAGTGAATTTACCACTGGTTCGGAATGCCATTCCTACCGAGAAGAACTAGCAAGAAACTCGGTGCTTGCTCTTTTTAAATAATTCATTTACAATTACTATATCAATGTGTACGTAAGTAACCGCTGTCCCCAGCATTGCTGGAGCGATCAAATCCAGAGCTTACACCCACCACGCTGCTCCAATGCGGGTTGGTGGGCTTTAACGACTATTATCATGTTAGTGATAATAACCGGGACCGACGGCTTAACGTGCTCTCCGAGGCACGGGGGTGAAACACCGCCAACTTCCTAACTCTGGGCTAGTACTAAGAATTTCTATAGTCATAAAACCAAATACTTATTATGACCCGACCCGGGACTCGAACCCGGGACCTCGTCAGTCGCAGTCAAACATGCTAACCACTAGACCAACGAGCCAGTAATCGATACATACATAGTCCACGTATAGCTACGATAGTTCCATTTAATTCCACTTCCACATTCCATTTAATTTGAAATTATAAGTAAATATTCTACGTAAAAAATACTCAGACGAAGATACTCAGATTTACTGCAACTTCCGTACAGAGTTTGTTGATAACAACTGAGTTAATGAGCACAAACTATCGTTCGTTTTCCACCTGCGCTACAAACGGGCGAGATAAAAATTCTAATAACGAAACAGCAATGTAATTAAAACGTTTGAGAAGATGCGATTCACGACCAAAAGTCCTATAAAAAAAAAAGGTTACGCATTAAAATGCGTAAAGGCAAGGTATAAAAGAAAAGGTAGCTAACCGCCCTCCACTAATTGACGGCTCAAAATATCTAGACAGCTTCTAGGTCATTAACTGTCAAGGTAATTTCTTCCACCGCCGAGCACGTGATCAATTTTAAGAAGCCGAAGAAAAAATCGTTTGTCAGCCCCGCTTCTTTACGTAACAGTAATTTCCCTTCAAGAAAATTCCGGGGTACAAATAATATCAAAGGCTGGTGCTTCTTTTATGTCCCTGTTAAAATGTCGGAACTCGGCCTAGACGATGATTTATTGCATTGTGCTTTCGATATTCTAATAAAAAAGTCTTATGGTGTAATTCTATGGGGCTCTTGTATCACAGAAGCCACATACATTCACCATGGGGATTTTAGATCAAATTAGTTACGAAGATTAGGTGCGAGCATTTGTATGAGACAGCAATCAACCACGGAATCTATAAAATAGGCTTACATTTTATTATATTATACTCACGAACAATAGTTTTTTAAAATAGAATGGAAGTTGGAAGGATGTCCAGTTGAAAGGACTAATCTAATCTTAAAGGACGCCGTGTTCATTTTGAAAAGTAAAAAATGAAAAAAAAAGTAAAGAGGAAAAAAGAAGTGGAAATCAAATTTAATGACATTTTACCTTATTTTACCTATTCGGTGATTTTACCTAACTAAATTGATTTAAAACATTTAATTATTCAATAATAAATATTTTAAATGACTTTCTATTGGCTGGTATATCTCAACAAATGGTAGGTAAAAACACAGTGAATTAATTGGTAGATAAAGTTGGCTTTATAATATGTCTGTCTATCTTTTTTTTTATTTACTACAAGCTAGCCCTTGACTGCGATTGTAAGTGATGATCACCTGATGGTAAGTGATGATGCAGTCTAAGATGATAGCGGGCTAACCTGTTAGGGGCATGGCAGTTATATTAAACCCTTACCCCTTCGGTTTTGTACACCGTACCGGAACGCTAAATCGCTTGGCGGCACATCTTTGCCGGTAGGGTGGTAACTAGCCACGGCCGAAGCCTCCCACCAGACCAGACCAGGGAAAATTCAGAAATTATAAATTCCCAAATTGACCCTGCCGGGGATCGAACCCAGGACCTCCGCACGTTAAGGCAACAGCGCTACACACTGCGCCACGGAGGTCGTCAAAATTGTCTACTTGTCTGTCTATCTGCTACGCTCTAATTTATCCTTTAAGCCGATTTTGATGAAGATGGTATGAAGGTAGACAATAGGGGAAGAAAATAGGCTACTTTTTTGTATCCCGGAAATTAAAGAATTCCCACGGGAATCAAAAAAATACTTAATCAACGCGGACGAAGTCGCGGGCATCATCAAGTGAAAATATAAACAGGATATAATATTTATGCTCAGACAGTTATTTTGAACTGTACTTATTAGTTACTATCTTACTCACAATCCAGTTTTCATCAGATCGTGGCATCGCACTTAATATAGTCTTGGAAGAGACAGACATAATAATCGCATTTATTGACCGAGCGAAGCCAAGGTCTCTGAGTCTACTTGGGTGAATTGGCACTTGTCCGTCCGTCCGTCCGTCCGTCCGTCCGTCTGTCAGAGCATTATAACTTCTGAATTACTGAACGCAATTACTTCAGCTTTAAATATAATATGTAAATCAATGGCCTCCCGCCGAATATGGCTTAAAAAATAATAAAAATCTTTATTTCAGGGGGGCTCTCATAGAAGCGAATGCGAAGTAAAATATTTTTTATAAAGTTACATAGGGTTGCGGTATATCATTTTAAAGATAATTAAGAATAGAGTCCAAAAATAATTTGTTTTTAATTTTTCCCCCAAAATTGACGAAAGGGGGGACTTAAACAGACAGTTATTTTGAACTGTACTTATTAGTTACTATCTTACTCACAATCCAGTTTTCATCAGATCGTGGCATCGCACTAAATATAGTCTTGCGTCACTGTGAAGATGATACATTTCACGCTATTAAGAGATTAGTCATAGACAATGTTGTAAGTATAGAATGGACTGGCGACGCTTCATTTCACAGTGCACTAAACACTTTAGGATTGGGAAAATAGGTTAATGTGGTAGGTATAGCAAATCTTAGCGTTTAATGTTATGCCAAATTTTATGCACGCGTTATATTATTATTGTACACTAAAAGTCATACCTACTCACCTAATAATTATGTATCGTCTTAATTACTTGAAAATTATTTTGCTTTTAAAAAAATATCAAGACATAATACATCCGTCTTCGAAATGTCTGTCAAACTGCATCTGATCGATTGATAAACGGACAAGCAAAGAGACATTTTTCGGATCTTGGACGAATGTTTCGGATTCATATTTCTAATACGGTTACCTACTTTACTAAAGACTACGAGTCTTTGCAATATAGTCTGGCGTTAAACAACTATGAACTAAGAGTGTACATAACACTTTCGTATGAAGTAACTATAATGATTTATTAATGGTGCGAAACAACTTAAGCTAGCAAGTCTTTATTCTAAACATTATCAGTAATTCGCATCTTTTAACTGAGAACCTTGGCAATTTACGAGAGAAAAGATAGCATCCACCTTCGTGATGCTCCGTGATATTTCTGTACGAAATGTCATCAAAATTATTTAACCAAACAAACGTATATTGCAATGTTTCGCATTAAACATATTCGTATGGATTAATACTGAATAGTGGTCATATTACTGGAACTTATTGTTACAATATTAACTAGAATTTAAATATCCCGGCGTATACTACCATCGCTTAGAGCAGTATTGTTTTAAAATTGGCGTTTTAAATGATGAACCTTGACATCCCTAAAATAAGGATTATAATTCTGAAACAAGAGCGAAAACGATATTAAAATAATACTACTTTAAGCGATGGTATAACCCCTGGCGCGAGGCATCCCACTGAGACGAGTCAGGTGGTTAGCCACGGACGTGACGTGAATGGCCATGTCTTTAGCATTCAAGGAACAGCCTATAAAAACCAGTTTTTAGTGGAGGACCGTAATGAGTTTTACTTTTGTATGACCCACTTTGAATATAGTCCCGTTTAAGTTATTTTACGGTTTGTTTAAGGGTGAAACGAGTTTTCGAGCCATGAAGATACTTCGATTGATGAACACAACATCGCTGTTGTTATTTGTTTGTTTTATTCGAGATACCGCTTCACTTTATGTGCCTTTTAATAAATAATTCATGGATTTACTCAAAGCAATTTGTAAATATTGACAGAATTTACACGGATGCTATTTTTTGTACAGTTTTTTTACTGATGGTGGATATTTACTTTACTTAAGTAATATTTCATAAACAACTTTGAGAACAGTAAACAAGAAGGAAAATAAGGTTGTAACAAAACTTTTTTTTCACACCTAAATGGCGCTAAGAGAAAAATAAATGGTACAACGCAATACCATAACGCAATAATTTAGATAAATGTTAGATAATTCCCGCGACTTCGTCCGCGTGGATTAAGATTTTAGATTCCCGTTTGAACTCTTTAATTTTTCGGGACAAAAATAGCCTATGTCCTTCTCCGGGAAACAATCTACCCCTGTACCAAATTTCATCAAAATCTGTTGAGCACATGGGCCGTAAAAGCGTAGCAGACAGACATACAGACACACTTTCGTATTTATAATGCTAAGTATGGATTTCACCAAACTACTTTCGTTGACATATTGCTTTCGATTAAAACAGGAGTAAAATAAATAAATAAATAAAAGTTTATTGACCAAACACTACATTATACTACGTATAACTAAATTTATACAAATACAAATTACATATAAACTACGTGTGGTCAATGGGCCACCTCCTCAGCCCGTGCCACATCATGAGAGATAGGTATATACCTACCAAACATACTGCAACGCCGATTTTCAGGAGGAGCCCAAGGGTCAAGACGTCACGGACCATCACTTACACCTAATAAAATTAAAATAAAAATAAAAAATTATTTAATTTAACTTAAAACATCAGTGTGTATCATTCATTATACTGTACAAATTTTTGACTTCCATGGTTAAGGTATCTGTGTCTTTGATCTGTGCGGAGTCTGTGGTTAGTCATTGTCATTGTCCGCAGACCATGGTCATGGTCTCTGTTTTTCATATTATCAAATCAATCAAATGGTATTACAAAAATAAAAAAAATATTACAATTGACAGATTGAAAAAAAAAAACACAAGTCACATGTGCAGATTTCCTGCCACGCGCTAGGACTATGACTAAAAAAACTACGATTTAGATAAAGCGAAACATATTTTCTATATTCAAAGACCACCTAAAACAAACATTTTGGGCTGCAAAACTCAGGGTTTCGTCTACTTTTTTACTAAAATTTGACTTATATAACCTTAATTATTATCATTTCAAGAATACTGACTCCTGATACTTAGTTACCTAGCTTTTTGATCGTCAAATTTAACTTTAACTCTAATCAACAATGGTGCAACTGACCCTAAGTTCACCGTTAGTTGTTGATTTCATATTATCTTTATTTCCACGCCTAATAATTGTTCAATCATTACTTTAGATAAATAATAACTTTCTCTACACAAATTTTAATGGAATTCTGATATATTATTAGCAGCAATTAATTGAAAATTTCATTTGATTGAAAATGGGAATCGTTTGTTTTGACTGAAACTAATTAATAATTTTTAATTAAGCATTGTGGCACCTAATTAAATTTTAATTTTAATTATATTTCGATCTTTGTCTTGGAGTATGTTCTCGTTAAATATTTTAATGAAATTGATTTTTAACTTTATTGAAGCAATTAAATTATGAAAATATAAAAATAAATAGGTAATAAACTTTATATTTCAAGGCGAAATAATAAAAAATTACGAAAGCCTTAGTTATCGGCATTAGTAAACGAAGGCTAATCTCCTAACGTGGACTTAAATAATAATGAACTACTACTTGATGCCCGCGACTTCGTCCGCGTGGATTCAGTTTTTGTCTTGTGAACTCCATAGAATTTCCCGGGTTAAAAAGTAGCCCATGTCCCTTGATAACCCAAACCTCAAACATCAAAATCCTTTGAAAGATGGGCTGTTAAAGTGTAGCAACAGACAGACAGACGGACAGATAGACCAACAGACACTCTTTTGCATTTATAATATTCAAAATTGAAAATCATACTTCATACTAATATTATAAATGCGAAAGTGTGTTTGTTTGTTGGTTTATTGGTTTGTTGGTTTGTCCTTCAATCACGCTGCAACGGAGCAACGGATCGACGTGATTTTTTGCATGGGTATAGTTGAGGACCTGGAGAGTGACATCATCATCATCAACCGATAGACGTCCACTGCTGGACATAGGCCTCTTGCATGGATTTCCACACGCCTCGGTCTTGCGCCGCCTGGAACCAGCGGCTCCCTGCGACTCGCCTGATGTCGTCTGTCCAGCGAGTAGGGGGTCTACCAACGCTGCGCTTTCCCGTGCGTGGTCGCCACTCCAGCACTTTGGGACCCCAGCGTCTATCGGTTCTTCTAACTATGTGCCCCGCCCACAGCGGCTCCCTGCGACTCGCCTGATGTCGTCTGTCCAGCGAGTAGGGGGTCTACCAACGCTGCGCTTTCCCGTGCGTGGTCGCCACTCCAGCACTTTGGGACCCCAGCGTCTATCGGTTCTTCTAACTATGTGCCCCGCCCACAGCGGCTCCCTGCGACTCGCCTGATGTCGTCTGTCCAGCGAGTAGGGGGTCTACCAACGCTGCGCTTTCCCGTGCGTGGTCGCCACTCCAGCACTTTGGGACCCCAGCGTCTATCGGTTCTTCTAACTATGTGCCCCGCCCACAGCGGCTCCCTGCGACTCGCCTGATGTCGTCTGTCCAGCGAGTAGGGGGTCTACCAACGCTGCGCTTTCCCGTGCGTGGTCGCCACTCCAGCACTTTGGGACCCCAGCGTCTATCGGTTCTTCTAACTATGTGCCCCGCCCATTGCCACTTCAGCTTCGCAACACGTCGAGCAATGTCGGTTACTTTAGTTCTTCTGCGGATCTCCTCATTTCTGATTTGATCGCGCAAAGAAACCCCGAGCATTGCTCTCTCCATCGCCCGCTGAGTGACCCTGAGCTTTCTTATGAGGCCCATAGTTAGCGACCAAGTCTCGCAACCGTATGTCATCACTGGCAACACGCACTGTTCGAAGACTTTTGTCTTCAGGCACTGAGGAATCTTGGACGAGAAGACATCTCGAAGCTTCCCGAACGCTGCCCAGCCGAGTTGGATTCGGCGGCTCACCTCTTTCTCGAAATTGGACCTACCTAGCTGGACCATGTGTCCCAGGTATATATACTCGTCAACAATTTCGAGTGCAGAGCTCCCAACAATTACTGGGTGGACCGGAACATGAGCATTAGACATGATTTTTGTCTTACTCATGTTCATTTTAAGGCCCACCTGTTGGGAAACTCTGCTGAGGTCATTGAGCATTGCATTAAGGTCACCCAGAGTCTCTGCCATGATGAATATATCATCGGCAAACCGAAGGTGAGTGATGTACTCGCCATTGATGTTGATGCCAAATCCGTTCCAATCCAGAAGCTTAAAGACGTCTTTCAACGCAGCGGTAAAGAGCTTCGGGCAGTGACCTCAACACAGCCCAAGTTTCCACCGAATCGAAGGATTTCTCATAGTCCACAAACGCTAAGCATAGAGGCCGGTTATACTCTTCAGTCTTCTGTATAATCTGCCGCAGCGTGTGAATGTGGTCTATGGTACTAAAGCCTTTTCGGAATCCGGCTTGTTCGGGAGGCTGGAAGTCGTCGAACCTACGAGCGAGACGATTCGTTATGACTCTCGAGAACAACTTAGAGACATGGCTGAGCAGCGAGATGGGTCTGTAATTCTTCAGCAAGGTATTGTCTTCCTTTTTGAAGAACAGAACCACCACGCTCCTGTGCCATGCCTGTGGCGTTAAGCCCTCGTGAATGACGGAATTGAACAATCGCTGAAGGACCTTAAGTATCGGTTTTCCACCCGCTTTCAGGAGTTCTGCTGTGATTCCGTCCTCACCTGGCGCCTTGTTGTTCTTGAGAGTGACATAGGGTACTTTTAATACCGGAAAATTGAGGAGTTCCCGTGGGAATTTAAAAAAACTTATTTCACGTGGACGAAGTCGCGGGCATCAGCTAGTGTAGAAATATGTGATAGAAGTAGGCATTACTTTGCGGAAGACCATGATAATGAAAAAAATAGAACTTTAATTCGGTATAATCATAGGTATTCGGTATTTTCATAGGTGGTAGGCTTCGGCCGAGGCTTGTAAGACCACCATGTGAGCAAAATCACTCCGCCAAATGGCGCATCCTGTGTCGTGACTCGTTGTGTCGTGGGGTGCGCCGTGTTCCGGAGCGATGCTCGCAGGAGCCATTTTTGGGGGGATGGGTCTGTACAGTTATGCTGCATTCAATGACAGGTTCTGACCGGAGTTGTAGCGGCGCCGGGCGGCTCAGTTTGGAGAGCAGCGGGATCCGAAGCACGGTGAACCGCTGGCCGACCGCAGGTAGTTGGGGGCCCAATTAGTAGGCCAGCCACCTATGAAAGGCTGCCCCGCCACCTCGCGAAAAATCCTGGGATGGCTTCCATCGTGCCGGTTGGCGACTGGAGAGAGGACCCGATGGCAATTTCCAGGGGGGTTCGGGCGTCCCCGCGGTCTCCAGGTTGAGTCTCCTTTTTGCGTCGCTGTGGCGAAGGTCACGGTGTCAAGAATGCAGCATCTCGTACAACTACCATCTTCCCATTCCTATTCACTCTCCAATAATGAAGAAAAACAGAAAGAAAAGCAGGTTTAGACAGCGGCTGCACATCCTCTCTTTTACAGTGCACCTCTCAAATATTCGAGGTCTGCACTCTAATCTCAATGCAGTCCACCACCATCTTGAGACGGCAAAGCCGCATCTGCTCTTCCTTACGGAGACGCAAATTCAGTCCCCAGCGGATGTAGCGTACCTGCAATACCCTGGTTACTCGCTTGAGCACAAATTTAAACCTCGCGCGGGGGTATGCCTGTACGCTCGTGATAACATCTGCTGTCAGCGTCTCCGTAATTTGGAGGTACCAAAATTCTCTGTTTTGTGGTGCTTGGTAGACACGGGCTTAGAGCAAACTATTTATGCGTGCGTCTATCGATCGCATAGCGGTGACCAGGAGACGACTCAGTTGTTCAGTTATCTCGGCAAAACAGCTGACACCGTCCAGCATCGTTATCCGGCCGCGCAACTGGTTTTTCTGGGGGACTTTAACGCCCACCACCAGGAGTGGCTGTTCCCATACCAGAAAACTGATCACGCTGGAAGAGAGGCGCGCAATTTTGCACTATCGCTAGATCTCTCTCAGCTGGTTCAGGAGGCCACTCGGATACCGGATATCGATGGACACACACCCAATTGTTTGGACCTTCTGCTGACAACCGATCCAGACAGGTTTATGGTATCAGTATCTGCCCCATTGGGCACATCTGACCACTGTCTGGTGAAATCTGTATCCAATTATCACCCTCCTGCCTATGATTCCTCTGTTAAAAGGCGGGTGTGGAGATACAGGTCAGCAGATTGGGATGAGATGCGGCACTTCTTTGCGTCTTATCCGTGGCGGCAACTTTGTTTCTCTACCAACGATCCGTCGAGCTGTGAGAGTGCTATATCAGAAGTGATACGCCAGGCAATGGAATATTTCATTCCATTCTCTGACATATCGCCTGATAGCAAGACCCCCCCTTGGTACAATGCTGAATGTGCAATTGCAGAGGCCTGCAAGCAGTCTGCGTTTGTAACTTGGGCAGATGCACGCGCTCTTAAAGCTCCGGATGTCAAAATAAAGAAAAGAGATTACAATGTTGCCACCAAGTCCTACAAGAGGGTTCTAGAGCGAGCACGTTTCGGTCGCACTAATCGCATTGGACGTAAGCTCGCCACTTACCCCAGTGGTAGTAAGGCTTTCTGGTCCCTTGCGAAGTCGGTCGAAAATAATTTTTGCCGTTCTTCACTGCCGCCTCTGCAGAAACCTGATGGGTCCTTGGCCGTAACTGCAACGGATAAAGCGAATCTTCTCGCGTCTCTGTTTGCAGAAAACTCACATCTTGATGCTGGAAGTAAAATTCCACCCACTCTTCCACCACGCGACTCTATTATGTCCGAGATACGCATTCGCCAGCATGAGGTCCTTAAAACTCTTCGGAACCTCGATGTGAGTAAGGCTAGTGGCCCTGACGGTATACCTGCAGTAGTCCTGCGAAATTGCGCTCCTGAGTTGTCTCCTGTGCTAACACGCTTGTTTCGCCTCTCTCTTGAAACTGCTCAAGTCCCCAAGTCGTGGAAAGTTGCTAATGTGCAACCAGTACCGAAAAAGGGGAGCCGCGCTGACCCGGCCAATTACAGACCCATAGCCATTACGTCCATCCTTTGTAAAAGCATGGAACGTGTACTCAATGGCAAGCTCCTAGCATACCTAGAAGATAACGATCTTCTGTCAGACCATCAGTACGGCTTTCGGAAAAATCGGTCTACAGGAGATCTTCTGGTGTATGCCACGCATACATGGGGTGAAGCCATTGAGAAACACGGCGAGGCGCTCGCCGTTTCTTTGGACATCTCAAAGGCTTTTGACCGGGTCTGGCATGGCAGTCTTCTCAGTAAGCTCCCGGCATACGGGATACCCACTGGTTTCTGTAGCTGGATATCTGACTTTCTGAGTGACAGGTCATTTCGGGTGGTCGTTGACGGCTACTCTTCTGACCTAATGGCTATTAATGCCGGTGTCCCTCAGGGGTCTGTTCTTTCCGCAACACTCTTCCTGCTGCACATCAACGATCTTCTCAAACCCGGCATCTTTGGGTACGCTGATGACAGCACTGTTGCGGAAAGATACATGTCCAGCTCTCGAGCCAGTGCTTCTGAGACACTTGAGCAAAGAGAGGCCATGGTGGATCGCGTAAACTTGACTCTTAAGGAGGTGTCCGAATGGGGTGACGCCAATCTAGTCCAGTTTAACGCCACCAAAACACAAGCGTGTTTATTCACCGCTAAGAGGAGCCCTTTCACCTTGGCTCCTACTTTCCAGGGTATATCCGTACCGATAAGTGATCACATTGAGCTCTTGGGAATCCACATCTCTCCCAATCTCAATTTCGGGAAATGTATCGAGTCAAAGGCCAAAACAGCTGCCAAAAAACTTGGCATCCTGAACAAGGTGAAGCGATACTTCACGCCAAAACAGCGCCTCGTTCTCTATCAGGCACAAGTCAGATCTGGCATGGAGTATTGCTGCCACCTTTGGGATGGATCCGCCAAGTACCAACTCGATACATTAGACTCTATAGATCGCCGGGCCCGAAGGATAATAGGCGATCAATCACTTACGCAGGCGAAATTGCTTAGTTTACAGCACCGACGCAATGTCGCCTGCTTATCGGTTTTTTATCGGATATACCATGGAGAGTGTGCTCAGGAACTTCACAACCTTGTTCCTCCTTCCCCGTTCTACCACAGAACAGCGAGAAACCGTCTGCGTTGGCATCCTTATGTGGTTGATGTCCAATCTGCCCGCACAAAACGTTTTTGCTCGACGTTTCTGATCCGAACCGCTAGGGTGTGGAACACCCTCCCAGCGCACGTGTTTCCTGCCACGTATAACTTAGGTACCTTCAAGGCAAGAGTGAATAGGCATCTTCTAGGCAAGCGCGTTCCAACCAAGACCTCATCATTGCTTTGCACTAAGCATGATTGTCGTCAAGCGCAAGCCTATCTCACAATAAAAAAAAAAAAAAAAAAATCCGCCACAGATTTAGAGTGTACCACATAGATTTAGGTACTTACTGTGGTGGATTATAGCGATAAATTATATAAAGTTCTACTCATTAATGTAGAAATAATTTAATTTTAGTCATTTTTATGAATAACTGTAAGATATTTGATATTCTGAGTAAGATGTTCTCTAAGCCGTATGTAAAGTTATAACAAGCAAACTTAACGATGTATAACGACTTGGGTGACAAATGATGGAGCCCCGAAAGCATCCCGGAATTCGTGATACGCTTCCCTTGTTTTTAAGTAGATTGATCCTGTGACACTCATTAAGTGAGTGAAGGTGGGTTCTTGTTATAGAACATCGTTTAGGGTTCCGTATCCACCAACAGGGCACGGGCACCTACTAACGGGACTAAGCCTTCGCTATCAGGCCGTTTGTCCGTACATCTGTCTTTCAGCGAGCTGTATCTCATGAATCGTAATAGGTAGTCAGCTGTTAAAATTTTCAGAGTGTGTATTTCTATTGCCGCTATAACAACAAATAACGATACTAAAATTGAAAATAAAATGGGCCCTCCCCATATAAAAAACGTAATTTTTGAGTTCCTCCCTTGCTTGTATTACGAAATTATTTAAAAAGTAAGAAGGTACATCATGTTAAATCTTGTACGATGACGGAACCTACGGCACCTTTCGTGTGCAAGTCCAACTCGCGCTTGGCCGATTTTTATTTTCATTTAAAATTATTGTGTGTCACTCTGGTGTAACGATGCATAAATATACTCGTAGATACTTAACAATTTTTAGAATTTGAAATACTTACGTACGTAATATTAAATTTTTATACATTCTTAGGAATACTAGATGATACCCGCGTTTCCATCCGCGTGGATTAAGTTTTTAAATTTCCGCAAGAACTCCTTATTCTTCCGGAAGACAAAGTATATTATGGCCTTCCCCAGGATACAACCTCTGTGCAAAATTTTATCAAAATCGGTTGAAAAGATGGGCCGTCACAGCGCAAAATACAGACAGACCTGACTATTCAAAAGCTTTTGTCAAAGTCAACTGGAATAAAAAAGATTTGAACTTTGAATTTTGAGACTGACAAACTTTCGCATTTATGATAATAAAATAATGGACTAGCTGATGCCCGTGACTTCATCCGCGTGGTTTGCGGTTTCTTTGGTTCCCGCGGGAACTCCTTAATTTTCCGGAACAAAAAGTATCCTATGTGCTATTCCAGGCTATAATCTATCTCTGTGCCAAATTTCATCCAGATCCGTAGGTACTGCCGTTCCACCGTGATTGAGTAACAAACATCCATACATCCATCCATCCAAACTTTCGCATTTCTAATATTAGATTATACATAATAGAGAGATTATAGAGTTTTTCCCTCTCTCTTATGAGAGTGGAGGCCTGTGCCCAGCAGTGGGACGCTAATGGGCTGTAAAGTGTAGTGGTGGTGATAGAGTTTTTAAATGCGCTACGTCAAAAGGCTCAGCGTAGGTATTCGGCTGCAGTGACTCAGTAAAAGATAGCCTTTTTATTAGATCTTTTAGAAATCACCCGTAATTTTCCGAACGGAATAAATCGTAGCAAATCGCAAACATTTTCACAATAAAAGCAGGACTTAGTAACTCATTATAAATTCATACAACTTCTAGAGTAACAATAGTGTCCACAATCTCTCCATTGTCCCAGGATCAAAAGAACTTGGCGCACAACATCCACATACAAAACAATACAAAATGCTATATGGCAGGCAATTCGCTCCTACGTGACCTGGGTGCATAGTGGGAACAAGCTCATTAGTTCCCACGGAAAAATGTTTGGTCAAGGAGAGTTGAGGTTGGAATTTTTGTTAACGTACACTACCTACTGTTTATATGTAACCCTTGTAACAATCTTAGCTATATGCTTACTTCCCTTATCATATTCCTAGTATATTCCAGATTGTTTTGCGAAAGCTTTTTTTTTTCACTACAAGTTAGACCTTGACTGCGATCTCACCTGATGGTAAGTGACGAAGTAGTCAAAGATGGTAGCGGGCTAACCTGTTAGGGGTATAATGGCAGATAAATTAAACCAATACCCCTAGTCGATTTCTACACAGCATCGTACAGAAACGCTAAATCGCTCGTACATCTTTGCCGGTAGGGTGGTAACTAGCCACGACCGAAGCCTCCCACCAGGCCAGACCAGAGAAAATTCAGAAATTATAAATTTCCAAATTGACCCTGCCGGGAATCGAACCCGGGACCTCCCACGTTAAGACAACAGCGCTCAACACTGCACCAGGGAGGACGTCAAAGCTATACATTTTTACATTTATTAACAAGGTGGGAAATAAAATTGGACTAGCAAAAATCAGTCACGCAACCCAAGTTTTTTTAAATATACAAACAAACGGGCCAACCTGATGCTAACCGATTACTGCCCATGAAGCTAATAGAGGAACCGCCAAAGCGTTGCCGGCTTTTGGGATATTTGTTTATCCGTCCTTTGAAGAGCCCCATATTTTAATCATGAGGGAAAACAGACGATGGAAGTTATTTATTAATCTTAAAATATGTATTTATTTGAAGAATTGCAGACAATTTCCACATTGCACTTAAAAATCTTCTCATAGTTCAGCGGAGAACTTTGTGATATAAATATTTTACCTAATACCCACATGTTTTTTTTTTAAATCCTAAATCCTCGTGTATTAAGTTAAAACAACTATTAAAATTCTGTTTGAAGAAAATCTACATTTATATTTTGGTTTCGAGTCTTAATCAAAAACATTATGCTTTAAGCAAGTTTAACCAAGTGATTTATTAACGAGTTTGACTCATGTACCTATTACCCAACAGCCATTTATATTCCGAAATTAGTACCATTTTAAAACGCATACTGCACGTTTCTCACCAATGTTTGAATTGACAAGTATAATATTATGCAGGTATAGTAAATTATTACTTGGACAAGGATTTATCTAGGTCAAGAAGGTATAATCCTAGTTATTACCTTGGCATACTGTCTTAGTGGATGTTAGGATCGGGCATGTGTCAGAAACCTAGTTGCTTAAAGAGCTTCAATAATTATAGTTTCAACATTTGCTGTGATTTGGCAAATTTTCTCTCATCATGGAATTTAATAATTGCCAAATCAGTAAGTTCGATTAATTGATTAACAAAACGAGGTATTCTTCTTTGCCCACTGCTCGTGGTCCTTATTTGAACTGTGGGTCTATTGACAATCTGTTTTCACTACTGTCTGATGGTTTTCACACTTATAATTATTAATGGGATTTCCATTGGGTTTTATCGATGGATGGATGTGGATCCAATCATCTCTTAAGAAATCATGTGTTCCTTTGTGGAAGTCCACGATATCAACAAAAAGCTTATTTTGCTTTTGTCTTCTCAACCCCACTTCTGAACTAAGGTCTTCTGCATGGATCTCCACAGGACACGGCGTTTTCCGTTTTTTTTTTTTTACACTACTACAAGTAAGCCCTTTACTGCAATCTCACCTGATGGCAAGTGATGATGCAGTCTAAGATGGTAGCGGGCTAACCCGTTAGGGGCATGGCAGTTGTATAAAACCCATACCCCTATTCGGTTTCAACACGGCATCGTACCGGAACGCTAAATCGCTTGGCGGCACATCTTTGCTGGTAGGGTGGTAACTAGCCACGGCCGAAGCCTCCCACCAGGCAAATAAAAATAAAAGTTAAATGAAATAAAAGTTCTGATATTCAATATTATTAAAAAAATATTAAAATTGATAAATTTTGCAAATAATCATCTAACCTGAGTATGAAAAATCCCTAAATCATACTGAAAAATCATGCTCTCATAAACGATTGGATCCACAGAAAAGCGTAATCTTACGAATCTCGTGACTAGTTATCTATTCTAGGCGCCTTATTAGTGCGTGTAATATGAAACAGGGCGTACCCCGTCAGCATAGACATACGAGCAAAGTGCGTGATGTTATTAATGGCCACATTTTCTCATATAATGTGTTAATAGGGCATTACACAAGAACACATTTTGAGCGCTGCGCGCCCTAATTGTACAGTGTAATAATTATTAATTATTACACTCTTAGATAATATTGTACCTAATAATAGACATCTTATATCTTTTTTTTTTTTTTTTTTTTTTATTGCGTGATAGGCTTGCGCTTGACGACAATCATGCTTAGTGCAAAGCAATGATGAGGTCTAGGTTGGAACGCGCTTGCCTAGAAGATGCCTATTCTCTTACCTAGTTCAAATGCTACACGGTGCCGAGCCATTATTATATTCTTATCAAAGCAAGAGTTAATTTGTTTATTCCATTAGAAAGTGATGCTGCAGCCTAAGATGATGACGTTCTAAGTTCTAACCTCTTATGGGTATGGCAGTTATATTAACACATACCCCTAATCGGTTTCTACGCGGTATTCTATCGGGACGCTGAATCGCTTTGCGGTACGACGTTTTTGCCGGTAGAGTAGTAACTAGCCACGGCCGAAGCATTTCACCAGACCAGAGGTGCGATTATGTAAGAATTGTCGAACAAATCATCATAGTAAAATAAACCACAACAGCATTGAATTAAAGCTCAATTTCGTGTATTCATTCTCATACGTTTATGGTATCGTACATACCTGAACGTATAAGAAAGGATACACGAAATTGAGCTCTAATTCAATGCAGTTCTGGTTTATTTTACTTTGAAGCCGAACTTTGACGATTTGATCGGCAATCCTTACATAATTGCACCTAGAAAATTCAGACACATAGACTACTTTTTATCCCGAAAAATTAAAGAGTTCCCGCGGGAACCGAAAATCCTCAATCCACGCGGACGAAGTCGCGGGCATCAGCTAGTTGTGTTATAATTCTGGCAAAACCAAATCTAATTGCTAAGGTTGACTTTAAATTCTAGCACGATGCTGACCACATTATCATAATATCTTTAACAGATATTTATCGAACAGTTACCCGTGGTCCCATTAGTTTGACCCATTAATGGGACCATGGGTAATTTTATTTACCGATGGTACCATTTACACTAGGGATTTTCACGTGAGGAAGCGTTGTCGTTCTGTTTGTACTTGAACCGTGGAACGTTCTTATCTGAACCACTTCCATTAGGTATTTTCTGAATCAATTCATACAAGAAATCAAACCTAGGGCTAATTTGTTAACTAAGCTAACATTTTCATTACTGAACTCGTTAAACTGTATCAAAATAATCTGGATAATTGGCCTTAAACGTGCGTTGCATGTCTCGTTAGTGAAACGTGTAATTAATAATCAAATTCTCGTTACAGACAATAATTGACGCTCTGAGCTTAAAAGCTCTGTGGGTTTATTTATCAAATTATCTCAAATACCAAGCGTAGGAGTTTACATTTAACGTGTGTATAATATAATGAGAATATAATTCAATTATACAGGTATTTGTTAATAGTGTGAATAATGCACTTTGAATTTGAATACTAAATTATCGACAATATCGTGAGAACTAACCAGTAAAGGGTAATAATTACATTCGCAAATGCGACAGCAAAAGTAGGTATTAGTCAGCGTTCTATTATCATCGAAAGGTTTGGCTATGTTTGCTGTATGTTGATAAAGTGTGACTCAATAACTCTAATGGCATTGATGGATAGCAGATAATACCTTTTTTTTATCGCTGGGAAATGCGTTTTAGTAGTAGCGCAAGTAGACCTGCGCTCCTTCCGGAGGGGTATGTGGGACTCACTGTCAGAGCAGAATACCTCAACTGGCAAAATACACAGTAAACAGATGCAACCAGTATGGAAACTACCTAGAAACGTTCGACACAGGCTCACTCACACAAACGTGCGCATCGACGAGACCCCAAGCGCTCGTCGCAGTGCCGTCAGTAGTGAGTGCCGCGTCATCGCTTGTTCAATGCGCACGTTTGTGTGAGTGAGCTGTTTCGAACGTTTCTAGGTAGTTTCCATACTGGTTGTATCTGTTTACTGTGCAAAATATGTTGCTGTTGGTTATGATAACATCAAATCTTTCTCTAATTGCCAATTAATTATCAGAACAGCGTAATGCAGTGATTTCGTACCTTGGTTCTACATAGACCGGTCCTCAGCATCATACTAATATTATAAATGCGAATGTATGTTTGTTTGTTGGTTTGTCCTTCAATCACGCCGCAACGGAGCAACGACGGATCGACATAATTTTTGGCATTCGTATAGTTCAGCAGCAGGGCGACCGCATATCCTCTGATTGGTTAACACTCTTCTACTATTGGACGAAATCCATTGACGCGGCAAGAATACCCAAAATTCAGCCAATCAGAGGTGATTACGATGTATCAATGATTCATGTAAAAGATACGCGGTCGCCCTGCAGGACCTGGAGAGTGACAGGCTATTTTTAATACCAGAAAATTAAGGATTTAAAAAAAAATTAAACTACGTGGACGAAGTCGCAGGCATCAGCTTGTAACATAATATAAAGCTGCACCTTTTTCTGCATTATAATTTCCTTTCACGTAAGATCAGTGAAGCAATAACAAGTTAAAGTAAATTGTATGTTATTTATTTCTTTTCTGATAAATATAAGTTACTGTAATCAAAATAATGACAGTCTTATCTGTGCTTACTGTCTCAGTTATCTTTTACAAAGGACACACGCAATGTATTAAGGAATGATTCACACTAAAATCATAGTATTATTTTATTATTAAAAAGAAAGATTATATTTCGTAACAAATTAACTAACTGATGGTGACAACTCACAAGGTGATAATCAATCATAACAAAATCGGCAATAAAAGGTAAAACATTACAATAAATGTAGAAATGCAGTGTTTTGATTCGGTATCGCAATTGCCAGGAAGGACGCAAGCTCTATTATAGACTAAGATAATATAGCGGCATTTTTGGTAACTATCGCCAGGAAGGCTGATTCAGTATTTGGTGTGGTCATATCATAATCATAAAAAGGCGGAATACAAAAGGATGTTTTGGGAACATTTCCCCTTCAAGTATGATTATTATCGACCTTAGATCGAGTTTTAATTTTTCCACGTCAATAGTCATATTACAATGATCAATGATCCCTTAACTATAAAATTATTAGTTTTAAAGCTCCATATTACAATAACTAACCATTAAAAGGTCGTAGATATGCCTTTTTATAAGATAAAATCTACGATATTTTGTTGAAATGATCTATTGTTTGACTCAAACTACTGAAGCAAGGTTCACAGCCTTTTAACTAGGTCTAGCTCAGTGAGATTAAAGGTGTCTCGTTCCTTTAATACATAGCCTGCTGCTACTCGACCGTGTGCGCTATTTCGCTAGGCCACTCGATAGTGTAAACAAACATCCTCAAAGAAGCGTGTATACAGAGTTTAAATATTTACAAGTATATTAACTTATTGTGTAGAAGTATATTAATTTATTGTTTGTAGGTATAATATTTGTTTTGTTTGTGTAGGTATTACTAGAGTTTAATATAAGTGGATGGGTGGAATACGTACTGAATGTCGACGGTGGCGGCGACGCTTGGTGTGCGGTAAAACTTGTAAAGTTTGTGTTCACACCAACTTATTTGTGACACAATTATTGTTGTTGTAATAAATAAATAAATAAAATAAAAAATAAAAATGGAAGGTCGCGTTGTAAGAGTATGATGTAAACTTCATACAATTTTAATGATCGTAAAGTTCATCGACTTTCCAGTTTATTGCTGGTCGTTTCGCAGATGGATTTTTTATGGGATCTAATTTAGAAGTTTGCTATTTTAGCGGTTGACGGAAAGTTTCTCGTTTGATGGGAAACCGCGTCCGTATCGAAAAGTTTCGCAAAGATTTATTAAATTTCATATAAATTGCTAAAAGGCCTAGGTAATAAAGTTTCAGATCGTTCAATCAAACAAAGTTTTTCGTTGATGTAATATAAAGATAGCTAAATCAATTTTTATGTGGTTTATGAAGAAAAGTATATGAAATAACCATCGATATTATATGTAGGTACTAGATGGGCCCTTTCATAGAAAAAAGTTGGGCGTCCGACATAAAGGGCGTGCCTCTCACCTGTATAAGCCTGTCCTTGTCCCCGCCATAGCGCTGTCCCGCTTTTCAGACTAGATGGCGTTAGTAAAAAAAGTTCACATTCTTTCTTTGACAGGGCCCATCAATGTAAATTGAGGTCGTTGGAAATAATTGAAACTTCTATCAAATCTTTACGTGTTTGTCTCTAAGTATTTACAAAGTCGTTCTTTTTCATTTTCTTTATGGAGCAGTATTGTTTTTAAGTTATGTTCATATTTTTACATTATTATTATTTGCTGACTTGAATGAAAATTAGTGCACCAAAATTCCGTAATATTTTTAGGTTAGACCCTTTCCGTAATCTTCATAGGATAAGCGGCATGCCACATACAAAAACTCTAATGATAACGTTTTGTCTCTTCAATACTACATGGCGCATGCAAAGGCATTTTAAATCTCGACATTATCTCATAAAATATTGGATACACTTAATATTACTCTATGCATAAGTAGTTCTCTAATTACAACTCAAATCTCTGACTAACATAATATTATCTATGTCATAAAATAATTAGAAATGAAATGTTTCAGAATTGACACTCCCACGTTCACAGTACCCAACGAATTCAGTGATAGTTGATAATTATATACAAATGGGGATTCCACCCACGCGTTCTGTACGTTCATTAAAGGTATTCGATTTATTGAATTATTACTCTATCAATCTTCCTAAACGAATTTCTTGTTTGTAGTACGTGGGTTGTTTAAACATTTCAATGATTAATTGATAAAGATAATCGTGCGATGAATGGTATTACGCGCGGACATTAAAATGAAACATTACGATATTTTTATGAAAAATGAATTTTGGAAATGCTTAATAAGATATGGGTGACATTTTATGGTGTAAAGAAATTCCGATCACAGATATATCCAAAAAATATTCGAAGCCAACGAAGGGACTCATATAAATTGTAAGATTAATTTAATTATCAAGAATGCATGTATAAACTAGCGAGTTAATATTTTTGATTCCGGCGGGAATGTTTTAATTTTCCGAGATAAAACGCCTAGCCCATGTCCTTGCCCGGGATACAATCTACCCATGTACCAAATTTCAACAAAATCGGTTGAGCAGATGGGCCGTGAAAGCGTAGCAGATAGACAGACAGATAGACAGATAGACAGACAGACAGGCAGGCAGGCAGACGGAAAGACAGACAGATAGACACTTTCGCATTTATAGTATAGTATGGATTTACAATAGAATAAGTACATACCTTCACTGTATCATTAAATCAATACATTGAGCTGTCCAGTTCAATAAAGAACTAGTGTTCTTGAAGCATATTATGGGTGTCGTAAAGACTTGTCAAAAAGTAATAAAGAGTGACAGTTAGAAATGCTACAAATGAGAAAATACGTTCACGTCACTACTTTAGAAGTAGATCGCTTACGCAATCTATTTTCGAAAAATTACTCGTGCAAGAAGTTGCACTTCCTACTTATGTGCTTAGACAAATTCTAATATGCTGGCAAGCTAAATTGCTTGGCAGCACGTTTTTACTCGTAAGGTAGTAACTAACCACGACCAAAACCTCTCACCACACCAAACCAGACAAAATTAAAAAGACAGAAATTAAAAATTCCTGAATTGACCCTGCCGGAAATCGAACCCAGGATCTACCAAAATGAACGACTGCGCCATAGAGGTCGTCAAATGTCTTATTTCACGGTCCATCCAATCGACCGATCAATAAAATAACTATTAAATTCCATACACCCACATTATTTGTCATCCCATAGATCCCGTGATAAGCAGGAATGGTTGTAGATACCTAGTTAATTATCCAGATAATGTGGACTCGTAAGCATTAACGTTGTAGGCAAAACGATAATCTGGTGATTATGGCCCTGTTGGGTTCATATCGCGTATCGGGTTAAAGAGCGTCGCGCCAGTTAACATTTAGGTTAATTACCGGTAAGTTGTGGGTTGCCTATTGGTTTTCACTGAGTTACCTGTACATAATAAGTAATTCTTGAACCGCTATAACCGACGATAACCGGTGGTTAAGTCGCGGGTTCAGCGTGGATTAGCTAACAAGTTAGCCCGCTACTATCTTACACTGCATCATCACTTACCATCTGGTGAGATCGCAGTCAAGGGATACCTTGTAGTGGAATAAAAAAAGAATTCGGTACCCAGGCACACGCCTCTAACTTTTTGGAAATGAGCACGTTTCAAATAATTAAGTAAGCACTGGACGGTGGTATTAATGCTATGGACGGTGAAGTAAAATAAAGTGAGGAAACTTGCATGCCTGAAAGTTTCGAAGAGGATTTAAAAAATATGTATTTAAGGAATTAAAAAAGATGGATACACCTATAATATTATGTATTATTTTCAATACACTTGCTCGAAAAATGCACTCACAGAAGCAGTAAACAGGGCTTGAAAATTAATTGGGCTGCCCTCGTGCAGTAAATTTCTAGTTTTTTTAACTTTTTGTAAGTCCACGTTACTTCTAAATAAAAAGTTTTCTTGCAAGAAGTTCATAATGAACTTTGTACGTAGAAACCCTAAAAAATAATGACATTAATTAATTCGCAAAATAAAAAAAAATTAATTAATTAAAATTGTTTTAAGTTTTTTATATCAAAAAGTAAAGGCTGAGTTGTTCAGGCTGGGAGTTATGAACTAGAACCTAGAGCCATGAATCCAATAAAAAAAGACGCGAAATCACAACAACGCGCCATAGTCTATTATAAATCTTCAGTGGCTATTTTTAAAAGAGTCCTTGAATTTTTCTTTTAAATTATTAATAAATATGAGTGGTAGAAGTGATGTGGAATCATAAAATTAAATCAACAATTAGGTATTTTAGATCTGAGAAAATTGCCGCCAAACATCTCGAAATAAGTAGGGGCGTGAAAACCCATTTTCTAGTGAGTACTTAGTGCCTACCTACTCGACTTTTATTTTCAAGTGTTTTCACAAATGTATTGAAAAATATTGTGTGATACACGAGCGTTAAGGTTTCGTCATCGGGCTGACATAAGTAAACTCGTATGTAAAAACTTATTTACCGCTCTTATATCACAAACTACTATTACGTGTATCCCCAATATAGTGTGTCTATTACCCAATAAGCCGACCTTGATCATGGCATTAAAATAGCATGCAGGGGTCGATATCGATTTTCCAGTGGTCGACATAAACGAAAACTGATTTTGGGGGTCGACGAGGTCTAAAATCGACCCTATTTTAAAGATTTTTTTTTTTTCAAAAATAATTACCTGCTTAAGACGTATTTTTACGTAATTTGTATTTATAATTATTAATTACACTTGATACTTACTGAACTTTATGTCTATTTATTTTGTTAAATTTTGATGAGAAAATGATGGTAAGTTTACTCACTTAACCACCGCTAAGTTTTTAAATTGGTAAGATTTTTGTATCAATAGAAATAAAAACTAGAGATAGGATTTTTAAATTAATTTGGCTATGTATGGTATGGCCGAGGTATCAGTTCATTGAGGAAAAGGGGTCTCTTACCCAAAATAGTTTGGGAATCCCTGCTTTAGACGAACGTAATGTGTACAATATCAGCTTAGGTCTAAGGGAAAACAGATCATTTGAAAAGCGCATAGTTTCGCCCTTGGCCTACAACCTTTTTTAACTACATTTGCTAGTTCATTTAGTTTAGGTCATAGTTACTCAGTGTAGTGGTAGTATTAAATGCTTATAGTTAAAGTTAGGTACTATAAAATAAATTTTCGTTAAAATCGACGTTTCTCAAAGCAAATTCCCAAAACAAACAACCTATTTATAGTCAGAATTTCAGTTTAATTTCGTATACATAATGTAAAATTCCACTGAAGTACTATGTGAACCTTGTACTTAATGAACTTGTTGAATAATTGTAGGAACGCAAAGTAAAACTTGTAAAGCCTCAACAAAGGCCCTCTCTAATGAGTGTACCGAGTTGGTAAATCCATCGCTAATTACATAAAACTTAACACAGAGGAAAAATGTTATGGCCTGTTTACACGAGGACGGTAATTGGTGCCAGTGAGGAAAGCATTGTGATGAGTAACCTCGAATTTATTTGCTGTGAAGTGTGAAAGACATGATGTATTCTCACGGGACAAAGACCGGACCTTATTGAGCTTGCGTGGAGATATCGGTCCAACTCATCTCCGGCTCACTGCTGAGCACGAGTCTCATTTTAGTTTTTACATGACTACGGCGAAGCTAAAACCTGGGTTATGATTTTGACAGAAATGTATGTATGTTCATCTATTCCGTCATAACTTCTAAACTCCTTATTACAATTTGACAAATTAGTTGTCGTTGGAATTGTCTTGATCATCCCCTGATTATAGTCTATGTGACGTCACACACTAATACACAACCCGCCAACCCGCATTGGAGCAGCGTGGTGGGTTTAGCTCTAATTCCCTCTCTCTTATGAGAGTGGAGGCCTGTGGCCAGCATCGGGACGTTAATGGGCTGTAGTGGTTTAATTTCTTAAAACACATATAATTCCGAAAACTTTTAGGTGCGTGCTCATGATCGAAGTACCGACCACCGGAGCCGCTAGTTGAAACCCCTAAGCCAAAACTAGGCTGACACAGCTTTTTAGGTAGGGATATTATATTGTGTTCACAAAATTACTTGTACCTTAAAACTTATCCTTAAATTTACCGCGGTACAGAATTTGTGATAAGCTTGTTAATTAAATATAAACAAGGTAATAAACAAGGTAAAGTTTACGTTACCTCAGCACACATATCCTCGTGTTTTGTGAAGGCTTATAAAATAATTTTACGGACTACATGAATAGGTAACAGTACGACTTACACTTGTAGAGTATATTATGTAACTCGTACTTAATTGGTACCTACCTACTGTTAGGCTCAATGTATCGATAGTCTTTAATGGGCCTTATCAGTACGCTTACTTTGAGTTTTTACATTGCAAATACGATTGATCGACGTGAGAGCTCACCACGCCAAGAGTAAGCGATCGTTAAAGTAAAATGGACCCAAAATCTCCGGCCTAAGCCCAAAGGTTCCGGAACCGACTATGGGTATGTGTTTAACGTTTAGGTCTAAGGTTGTTGGAATTACAGAATAAAATATGAAGACTATAACAAGCAGATTTCTATTAATGTGGTTGGATTCTGCAAAAATCACCAAAATTTTATATAATTATAATTTTGACGACCAAATTGGCGCAGTGTGTGGTGCTGTTGCCTTAACGTGCGGAGGTCCCGGGTTCGATCCCCGGCAGGGTCAATTTGGGAATTTATAAGTCTGGCTAGTTACCACCCTACCGGCAAAGACGTGCCGCCAAGCGATTTAGCGTTCCGGTACGATGCCGTGTAGAAACCGAAGGGGTATGGGTTTAATATAACTGCCATGCCCCTAACAGGTTAGCCCCCTACCGTCTTAGACTGCATAATCACTTAACCATCAGGTGAGATTGCAGTCAAGGGCTTGCTTGTAGTGGATAAAAAAAAAACATTTCATTACGGAAAAACGAAATAACCATTTCAATTTTTAAGTAAAAAGACTTCAAAGACAAGCTCAAAGCTGTTCAGCTTATCTAAACATGATCACTAATTGAATTTCTCGTCGCTGCAATTGCTTGTTTACAACTAGCTAATTAAGAACGTTTACTGGACTCATAAATTAATTAAAATTGATGGATGAACTTTTTAGATGCGGTTAAATTAACGGGTTAGAATAGTTGTGAGTGATGCGATATGGATGCGATAAATCTAGCTTTTTTTGTGAGAAATACACGGATTGGGACACGAGTCTAATTTTGAAACGGTCTGCGGTTGGGCGAACTATTCTGAGCACAAATAAAATGGTACCTATGTTATGTATTGACTGCCTCATTGGTCTAGAGATTAGAATGTAAGACTGCAACCGACGAGGTCCCGGGTTCGAGTCCCGGGTCGGGCCATAACAAGCACTGGGTTTTTCTGACAAGAAATTCCCTGTACTAGCCCGGAGTTAGGAAGTTGGGAATGTTCACCCCCGTGCCTCGGAGAGCACGTTAAGCCGTCGGTTTTCGTCAGCCGCAGTTGAACATGCGTTTCTAGCTCATCTTTTTGAATAAGTTGAGAAAAAATTTAAGTTTAACTTGGCCAGCTTTCGTTTATACCTATATAATCGCGTCGGCACAGCACAACGACGAGACATGGTCGCGCCACGGTTTAGCATGAATTACTCTAAAAACCCACCACGCTAAACTACCTACTTAGATTCTTTGAAGCTTCTTTTACGATTAAAGATTAAACGAGAAAATTAATCAGTAAAATGGCTATATATTTGCCAAGTTCCTAATTAAAAGTTCAGGTAACGTACTTCCCAACAAACTAATACTCAAACAAATCGCTTTGGAATACACAGCAATAAATATTGTAGATAATTAAGATTGGAAGGTAGTACGAATATTAGCAATTCAGATTAGCACCTCAGCTCGCAATTACTTTTAGAGACAATGACAAATGGTCTGTCCGTCTGTCATCGCAGTATCGGTGAAATTAAATTCCCTAGAAGCCCTAACCGCCTCCCTACGAGTACGACTCCCCACGACAAGGCGTTGCGCGCGGCGCGGCAAACGGCGCGTTAAGCGGCCAAATACAAATTCTTTATTTCTTCATTATGTTTACAAAGGTGACAATATTTACTGCATTAACAAGATAAAGTAAAAGTAAATAATTTATAAAATGTATGGGGAACTTTCTAGATGCCCATGTACAAGAATGGCGCTGACGTAGTCAGCGGCAAAATGTAATACTTATTTTTGAATTGTATGATATCATTGACGTGAATTTTTGAAAATCCCGTTTGATCTCGTTGATTTTCAGTTATTCGGGGTAAAAGTCCGCAGTGGGCAAAAGTTCGCAATGCCGATTTTTCAGTGAAGGGTATGCGGGCGGGGGAGCTTGGTCGACGGGAGAACGCGCGCTTGGGCCACCATTATGTGTCACCACTTGGAGAGCGGAGCGTGCGGTATGCCGCGAATTATGACTCAATAAGTTAAATTAAGGTAAAAATTCGTATTTTTGTGTTCTACGGAAAAGTTGGTGACACTCAATCTTATGTGGTTATCAAGCTAAGCTTTTTTTCTTGTTTTTGTATAATTATTAAACAATTTATTTCAAACTTACATACTAACCTAGCGTTATTGAAATTTTTACTATTGCTCTTTGTTTTCGTTACCAGCCAAATGGGGTAAAAGTACGGGGGTAATAGTACGCGTACTATTACCCCCGTACTTTTACCCCATCTACAAAACTTTAACCAAATAGGTAGATCTACAATTAATAATATATACCCACTTATACTGTATGATATAAATGTAAGTACTTATATATTTTTTGTTTCAGATTGCGAAATAATGCCTCGAAATTATGTAAAAAAGACACCAGGAATATCTCTAGTTTCGGAAGAAAAAAAAGTTTTATTTTTATTTTTTATCCACTACAAGCTAGCCCTTGACTGCAATCTCACCTGATGGTAAGTGATGATGCAGTCTAAGATGGTAGCGGGCTAACCTGTTAGGGGCATGGCGGTTATATTAAACCCTTAGGTACCCCTTTGGTTTCTACACGGCATCGTACCGGAACGCTAAATCGCTTGGCGGCACGTCTTTGCCGGTAGGGTGGTAACTAGCCACGGCCGAAGCCTAAACATAAATAACATGCCTTTGATCTCCTTAAAACTTAAGTGAATTGCAATATCTATAATTATGACTTTTGACTTTACCAATGGCTAAGTGCTAGATATCTTAGTTTATGTTCTTTTAGAAGTATTATAAGTTTATTTCTTTGTGTTTATCTGAATTATTTTAATTGTGTACTGATTTTTCTACATAAATCTTTTTTTTAATACTATATTTTTATTATTACCTAACTAAAGGTACGAATCCTGAATATTGTACTTTTATCCTACACGCGAACTATTACCCTTACGATTGCGTACTTTTACCCCTATGCCGGGGTAAAATTACGCAGTCTGATCATTTCATCTGTTTGCTTTATAATCAAAGAATCTTGATAGTTATCTTAATGAACTTTATATCAATTAGAAGCCTGATAAACGTGCTACAAATGTACTATAAATTTGTGTCTGCCATCTTAATAGTTTCGGCTAAATAAAGCCTTAAAGAGAAAAGTGCGTGCTTTTACCCCTAATGACTCTACCTATATAATCGCGTCGGCACAGCACAACGACGAGACATGGTCGCGCCACGGTTTAGCATGAATTACTCTAAAAACCCACCACGCTAAACTACCTACTTAGATTCTTTGAAGCTTCTTTTACGATTAAAGATTAAACGAGAAAATTAATCAGTAAAATGGCTATATATTTGCCAAGTTCCTAATTAAAAGTTCAGGTAACGTACTTCCCAACAAACTAATACTCAAACAAATCGCTTTGGAATACACAGCAATAAATATTGTAGATAATTAAGATTGGAAGGTAGTACGAATATTAGCAATTCAGATTAGCACCTCAGCTCGCAATTACTTTTAGAGACAATGACAAATGGTCTGTCCGTCTGTCATCGCAGTATCGGTGAAATTAAATTCCCTAGAAGCCCTAACCGCCTCCCTACGAGTACGACTCCCCACGACAAGGCGTTGCGCGCGGCGCGGCAAACGGCGCGTTAAGCGGCCAAATACAAATTCTTTATTTCTTCATTATGTTTACAAAGGTGACAATATTTACTGCATTAACAAGATAAAGTAAAAGTAAATAATTTATAAAATGTATGGGGAACTTTCTAGATGCCCATGTACAAGAATGGCGCTGACGTAGTCAGCGGCAAAATGTAATACTTATTTTTGAATTGTATGATATCATTGACGTGAATTTTTGAAAATCCCGTTTGATCTCGTTGATTTTCAGCAGATGAGCTGTGAAAAGGTAGCAGATAGACAGAGAGTTATTTTTAATATATATTTAAATATATATATTATAAATATATATATTTAAATACTAAAAACTAAAAATTAAAAATATAATCTATGCCGCTGCAATGAGGCAATGTGCCCAGAACGCTGGCTGCGTTACCCCGCTGAATAGCCAAACTTATATGTTGGCCGAGGTAACTGCCAGCCCTCCGGTCACCTGTGGACTCTGTGAGACGAGAAGATAGATCCTTAAAAAAGGATCTAGCATCTTCGCCCCACGACCCCATGGTTTCAACACCAAAAGGCACAAATATGAAATTATTTTCTATAGTTTCATATTTGCGCCTTTTGGCTCTTTCTGCATTAGTGGCCGCCGCCCCCGCCGTCATGGAGGTCGCCTGCAAGTGGGACAACGCCAGCGTATCCACGCATGTGGCATCCCAAACAAGCGACCTTCCTAGCTTCCACGGAACCAGAGTCATCCCGTCTGGTCTCTTACCATCACTGCGTGCCAAGCCATTTGGCTCTAATACTGCAGGCACTTTAGCGGTGGCAAGAGATTTATTATAATAATATTTAGTGAAATAAACAAATATTTAATTTATAGAAGTATTTCCTTCCTGACAGTAATAAATAAGAGCATACGGGTTTCAGTCTGCTTTCTAAGTTGAGCTTTAAATGTTTTCTCTTCTTCTTCGTGTCCTGGGTTATTTTCCGCACTTGAAGCGTAGTCGTCCGCTGTGCGTGTTTTCTCTTACAAACCGCTCGAAATTCTTAGCGGAAAAGTCATGGACAAGCTATAAATGCCGATCACGTTTCTTACGCTAAATTGCTACACTTGATATTTACATAAACATAATTAATTTCTAGGGCTGTCTTAAGTAACGTTTTACGTTTCGCCGCGTCGCTTAGAATACCTAATTGACTCTTGAAATGGGGAAACAAATATTGTACTTGTACCTATTTTCGTACCGTAAATATCTCACTAATATCGTAGGTATTATTTTAGCTAACAATCTATATATATAAAAGCGAAAGGTCACTGACTGACTGATCATCACGATATCTCAGGAACTATAAAACATACAGACTTGAAATTTGGAAAGTAGGTTCCCTCTATGATGTAGACATCAGCTAAGAAACGGTTTTGAGAAAATTCACCCCTAAGGGGTTGAAATGGGAGTTGGAAGTTTGTATGAAAGTCCTTTGTTTATGAAGTTAGAGACATCAAAATTGGCAATCAAGTTAATAGTTATAAATAATAAAAACCTATATAAGCAATTTACCGAAAATCTACTCCAAATAGGGTGAAATAGGGGTTGGAAGTTTGTATGACAATTATATGTTTTTGAAGATAGCGACTTGAAAATCGGGATTTAGGTTATTAGTTTTAAAATATAATAACCTGTATAAGCCATTTTACGAAAACCCACCCCACAAAGGGTGAAATGGGGGTTGAAAAATTGTATGGAAAAAATTGTATGAAATAAAAATCTGCATAAGCTGCTATAGCCTATAATAAAGCCTCTTCAGATAGGCTTTTTGCAGCGGGAAAATTTCATAAACTCATAGGAAATCAGAAATTGTACGCGGGCGAAGTCGCGGGCGACCGCTAGTAGTCTTATAATATTGACTTAGATGTAAATAGAAGAACAACCTGAGCAAAACAATTCACTACTAATAAGAGTAGTTCACTTCACTTAGCATTTCATTTCACTGCATTAGTTCGTTGACGCATCATACTTCATAATTCATACTAATATGCGAAATAATAATGCGAAAGTGTGTTTGTTTGTTGGTTCGTTGGTTTATTGGTTTGTCCTTCAAATACGTATGGTATAGCTGAGGACCTGGAGAGTGACATAGGCTACTTTTATTTCCAGAAAATTAAAGAGTTCCCGCAGAAATTATAAAAACTTAAACAAGTCGGACGAAGACGCGGGTATCAGCTAGTCTATTATAAAGCAGGAAATTCCTTAATTCAGAATTATACATACATTAAGGTTTACACATATAAGTCTCGCCACTTTTTTTATATGACACCTAATAAAATTACACTCACTCATTACTTACAATGTTGCATCGGCCCATATCATTGAATCAATTAGTTCAAAAAGCCCATAAATCCACAAAATTTCACAGATACTAATACAGTAAAACGTTGTTATTAAATAACCAAACTCCATAAATTATGGACCGACAGCTAATTCGGTCAATTGAACACAAAGTTTCCTGCAGTATGTCACGATTATCGCTGCTAAATAATTAGCGGAGTCTATAAATCAGTTGCTCTATATGTCATCTGTTATCGAAGAGTCACTGTAATGGTCAGGGGTTAGCGCTGCGGGTTAGTATGAGATTTTACATCAACGTCGATAGTAAATCGAGGGTCAAAACTTCTATATCTATACTAATCATACTTACTAATATTATAAATACGAAAGTCAGTTTGTTTGTTGGTTTGTCCTTCAATCACGCTGCAACGGACCAACGGATCGACGTGATTTATGGCATGGGTATAGTTGAGGATCTGGAGAGTGACACAGGCTAGTTTTTATCCCGGAAAATTGAGGAGTTCCCGCGGGAATCCAAAAAAACTTATTCCACGCGGACGAAGTCGCGGGCATCAGCTAGTTTATTACAAATGCAAAAGTTTGGATTGATTGATGGACGTTTGTTAATCAATCACGCCAGGACGGCTGAACGGATCTAGATGAAATTTGGCAGAGAGATAGATTGCAGCCTGGAAAATATACGCTTATTTTATCCCGGAAAATTAAGGAGTTCCCGCGGGAATCAAAACCCTCAATCCACGCAGACGAAGTCGTGGGCATCAATTAGTAATACAATAAATAACTTAATTCAATATTATCGATTAGTTACCGAGTAATTTCGTCAGATTTAAACTTGTAGCGCTGGCTTTAGAGATAGAGAATAACTTGGGGCTTAAAGCTTTGACAACCTCCCTGACGCATTATTGAGCGCTGTTGTCTTAACGTGGGAGGTCCCGGGTTCGATCCCCGGCAGGGTCAATTTGGGAAATTATAATTTCAGAATTTTCTATGGTCTGGCCTGGTGGGAGGTTTCGGCCGTGGCTAGTTACCACCCTACCGGCAAAGACGTGCCGCCACGCGATTAAGCGTTCCGATACGAATCCGTGTAGAAACCGATTAGGGGTATGGGTTTAATATGACTGCCATACCCCTAACAGGTTAGCCCGTTACCATCTAAGCCTCCATCATCACTTACCATCAGGTGAGATCGCAGTCAAGGGCTAACTTGTAGGGGATAAAAAAAAACACAAGGCTGTTAATCTACGTTTTTACATCTGTTAAATGCCAAAGTGTTTCGATGCTCGAATTCTATCAATGCTGGTGAACCTTGCGTTCACTCTGTTACGAAGCGTCACTAATTGCAGTTATGATACACTTTTTGTTTTATAATACCTACTTGTATGAATCCCAAACCTGCATTTAAACCTATGTCACAATCTCCGCAAAATAATTAGCGGTTTGATTTTAATTGATTAGACATAAATCAGCCGTTCCATGTCATCTGTTATCGAAGAGTCACTGCATATGGGTTACTGCCCCCTTATTCTGTAACTCAGTGGCTATCAAAGAGTGAAAGCCATTGACATATATTTTTTATCCATTGAAGGTTTGCTATAAAAACTTAATTTTTATTTCATAGCAAGCCTTCAATGGATGAAAAATTTATATCAGTGATTTTCATTTTTTGATAGTCACTGAGTTAGAGAATAGGGCTGCTGGTCAGTTACAACGAGTAACTCAACGCTTGTTTCATACACGATGGACCTTTCATTCTCAATTAATTCGTGTACGCATTATTACCTGTTTTTGTTTAAACAGGAATTTTTCCATTTGTCCATGTACATATTTTTTTGAAGTGAAAACTTCTTTAGCCGCGTTGAGCACTTTTTGGTAGGGGAAAATATATCTGTAACTAGTTTAGTACGTATGTACTAAATAAATATATATATATATATATATATATATTTTTAAATTGAAAAATAAATAACAATGATAATGAACATATTTATTTAATATGATTGATATTTCAATTAAATTGTATTTATATTAAGTTATAAGTTTTCACTTCTATCGGCACTCCTTATGAGTGCCATTTTTTTTTGTTCCAGTCGCGTGTAGTATTTAATACCTATAAACTATTTGTCCATTATCAATCAAATTGAGGAGGTCGGGAACCAAGGTGCCCAGTTTCCATTCTGGTGCCTGATTCTGGAGTTTACAGTAATATAACATTACTAGGTGATGCCCACGGCTTCGTCCGCGTGGATTACGGGTTTTTTGATTCCTGTGGGAACTCTTTAATTTTCCGGGATAAAAAGCCTATGTCCTTCCTCTTGATATAAACTATTCCTATCCCAAATTTCATCAAGATCGGTTGAACAAATGGGCCGTGAAAGCGTAGTAGACAGACAGACAGACACACTTTCGCATTTATAATATTAGTATGGATTTTTATAATCCTGCAGCGTTCAGTAAAAAGTGGCTCATAATCTGCCATATTATTACATTATGGCTAGCCGCTTTGATTTACAAATAGCACTGGCTCAATGCGGCTCACATTCATTCAGCCGTATTACAATGTGGCTAAACGTTGTACAGCCTTATTACAAAATGACGCCATTTTGTAATACGGCTAGCCGTTACGTAAAAACGGATTCTACAAAACGGCTGCGACAAAAATACGAGTATTAATTGTGCTCACAAATAGATATCTTTTATCAATAGTTTTCATTTTATTTGCTGTCCGCTACAAACCATATTAAATAAATTCAAGGAGTGCAGAAAGAAAATCGAGGGGTAAAAATAAGTGTACTGTTTAGTAATATCATGTTTTATTTATTCGAGAGACTATATTATAAAGTTTTCGTTTCGGCCGCAATGCATACCTAAAGTACTTATTCAGACCATCGATATATATGTAGGCACTAGATGGGCCCTTTCATAGAAAAACACCGGGCGTCCGAGTTGCTGAACACGTTCCGCACCTGTATTTGTTCCCGTCGTAGCGCTGTCACGATCGCTCGTCGTCGTGCAGATAATTTGTTATTATTAAGTTAACATCTAAAGTTTAAATAGTTTGGCACTGTATAATTTTAATTTTAAGGTAAGTGTTTCAATTCACAATTATACATTTCCAAAAAAACGTTATTTAATCTTCCTATTTAATATTTTTATCCATTACGCAATTATTTAATTTCCGCGGCAAACAGTATGATTTTTTTTACTAACTGGCCTTACGGCTATGACCTATATTTTCTATGACCGAGTCATAAGTTTTCAAGCTTTCATTCAAGATGTTGCAAGCAAGTTCCCGCTTTTCATACTCGATGGCGTTGATGGCGTTGCTAAAAATACGCCCACATTCTTTGTTTGACAGGGCCCGTCTATGTAAATTGAGGTCGTTGATTCAGACATTAAACTTTCGAGACATGCATGGCTCCATGCATGGCTCCATGCTCATGGCTCGATGCATCCATGGCTTTTAGCATAAAAGTGGAAGTGCACACACTAGACATTTAGCATCACAGATCAGTGACTTTTCATACTTCATCGATTCTGCATCGCATCACGGCAACATCCTAATATTATTGCAATTTTTTGTTGTGGTTTGATTTAGAAGTAAAACGCGGTTATACTACATCCATACTAATATTATAAATGCGAAAGTGTGTCTGTCTGTCTGTCTATCTCTCTGTCTGTCTGATACGCTTTCACGGCCCATCTGTTCAACCGATTTGATGAAATTTGGTACAGGGATAGGTTGTATCCCGGGGAAGGACATAGGCTACTTTTTATCCCGGAAAATTAAAGAGTTCCCGCGGGAATCAAAAAATCTTAATCCACGCGGACGAAGTCGCGGGCATCAGCTAGTCTAAAATAAACCCTTAAGCACAAAAGTTGCAATGATCATAATAATATTACTACAATCACAATTCTTATTTTGATTTCCTGAATTTAATACATGCTTGTTGCTAAAATATTTAAAGAGTTTGTACTAAATATCGTATGGTAAACTTGTATAGTAGTCGTGAACTTGCTGGTTCAGGTGGGTTACTTTGAGCTCTTAAAGCAGGACAGAAATTGAACTGCACTAAACTTCAGGGCACTGAACTGGTAGGCAGACACAGCATTGAAGTGTGCTGCAGTTCATTTTCTGTCCTGCTTTAAGAGCTTATAGTAAGGCCCCAGGAGTGCGATTGTGTAAGAAAATCGTATTCATTTGACAGCTTAAAACGTATGGTTAGATATGTCAAACGGTTAATTAGAATTGTATATATGGAGTTTATAGATGGTTATCTATCGAAATTTCATAATTTTGGTAGGGTTTTGACAGATAATTAGAATCAGTCCCGAAAACTTCCGATCTGAACTTCTGATGAGCGATCAAATTCTGATCGCCGATGCTAAGCATAAGTCGATTGTGTGCGGTGGTAAAAAGTTGAATAATTAATTGCTACTTTAAAGACAAAAGAACGGCGGCGCCGCAATTTATGTAAATTAGGTCTAGAGCAACTATTATTATCTAGGAACCTCGTTGCTTTTCAATGAAATGCCGCCTCAATGTCTATTTAATTACTTATCTAGATTAGCATCTATTATACAACCTTTTCTTTTTTTGTAAATAAAAGGTAGTCATAGAACAAATTTTTTATACAAAGGATAGAGTAATAATAATAATAATCGCATTTATATATTTAGGTGTGATTATTTCACAGGGCGTCATGACATAATGTTAACGTCGTGGAAAAAATATTATTATTCACGATCTTGTACCTACCTAGTACCGCTGGTACACAGTTTATTTTTTAATTTTTTATCCACTACCAGCTAGCCCTTGACTGCGAACTCACCTGATGGTAAGTGATGATGCAGTTTAAGATGGTAGCGGGCTAACCTGTTAGGGGCATGGCAGTTATATTAAACCCATATACCCCTTCGGTTTCTACACGGCATCGTACCAGAACGCTAAATCGCTTGGCGGTACGCCAAGTAGAGTAGGTACCGGTAGGGTGGTAGGTAACTAGCCACGGCTGAAGCCTCCCACCAGGCCAGACCAGGGAAAATGCAGAAATTATAAATTCCCAAATTGACCCTGCCGGGGATCGAACCCAGGACCTCCGCACGTTAAGGCAGGTACTAAGGCAGTGCCTGCAAGTTGCAGTTGCTTGCAACTCACTCGATGGCGTCCGTCCTCCTAATGGGGGGTCCTATTTCTCTAATCCGTAGGGCGATCAGTCTATATTGCGCCCCTTAGTGCATTGGCACGATTCCTTATAAGACCCCAGCGTCCATCGGCGCTCGAAGCTATACAGGTAATAGACACTGCAACCCACTCGTTTGTGCGACAGCAAAAATGCAAATCTTACATGCCATGCCATATCATGAGTATTGACAGTGACACTTTTAATATTATTAACTCAATATAGAAGTCATCGACACCACGATTAAAGAGACACCGATAACGAAATAACAGCAACTGCCACTTGCGGTTGCGAGAAAAGTGTAAAAATTACAATACCATTCATTTGAGCGGAATGCTACCGTGATGCACCGCTAGAGACATAAAAATTGATACTTGATACTATCACAAAAAATTATATAAGGCGTCATGAGTGTCGCTACGATTTAAGTAATTACTCGTACTTCCAGAATTTGAGTAGCTAGTAATCACGAGATGCTCTCCATCTTGACAGGTAGCCCTACTTTGTAAAAACAGCATCTGCAATTATTGTTTTAATTTCAATCATTCTTGCTGCGACAATTAATTTTAGCCAATAGCAAAAGAGTATTTTTCAATCAGAGGTGATAATTTTTACATAATAACAATGTCATCGTAATTTTACCGTTAAACCGTTATACACATACACACACACACCCACACACACACTCACGCGCGCGCACACACACACACACACACACAAATACACACTCACACGCACACACACGCACACACATACACCGACACACACATACCCGCGCGCACTTGTACTTTTTTAACTTTTAACTTTAAGCTTTATGTACCTATTTATTTTAATAATTGTATAATAATTATGTAATCTTTTTGGCCTTATTTTAGTTTTTTATGAGATAACTGTAAATTAATATGTTAAAACGCTGTTGATTACAGACTAATAAACAGCAAAAAAAATTTTTTTTAAAAAACGTATTAACTTTAATTTAAGTTAATGATTGGCTGTTATGCTATTAATCAATGACACTTTTATCAACTCATGAGGTATAATCATGCATCTGGCTGATTGACTGTGTTTAACGGGCGCCTATTGGGCAATTGGTACCCACCGTGATGGCATTTAGATAAAACTACGTGTAAAGCCTTTTAACAAATGACAACACAAGATAAAACCAAACTGTTCCGTTCTGTTATCTGAACGGATAATTTGAAAAATGTTTTAGACCAGGAGATAATGACTATTTGAGCTTTCAAAGATGTTAAATTTAACAAGTGATCAACTTTGAGTGTGTTGCATCAATTTTATCGTTGTGGTAGAAAAATAATAATTATCGTATCTCTTCATAGTTCAACTTCAATTGATTAGTTATTCTACTGCTGATGGGTCGTTGTAATGACACCTCAATTTGGCATTAATTAATACAGCCTGTTAGCTGATGCCCACGACTTCGTCCGCGTGAATTAAGGTTTTTAGTTTCCGCGGGAACTCTTTAATTTTCCGGAATAAAAATTAACCTACTTGTTATTCCATAGACTATAATCTATCTCTGTATCAAATTTCATCTAGATCCATTCAGCCGTACTAGCGTGATAAGTAACAAATCCATCCATCCATACAGCCATCCAAACTTTCGCATTTATAATATTAGTATGCTTGAGAAACCGCCGCTAACTAAAACCTTAGCGAATTATTTTATCTATCACATAAAGTAACTAGGCGAAACATCAATTAATTTCGACATAATATTTACTAACTAGTTATTACGGCAATTGCACCAATTAATAATACGTACTCCAAGTACGTGGTTAATTATTATGCGACCGAAAGTTTCTTACGGTGTCACAACTCACAAGTCGCAACCATTGCTGTTAAATAATTAAAATTAATAATTAGAAGTGTTCATTAATCAAACATCGATGTAATTGTATATTGCAAAGGCATATATAGGCTTATGTTATGTTGTAGTATTGAAACATTGTATAGAGTTTATTTGGTATAATTAATTATAAGTATATTTTAGGGTTAACCGAACGAAGCGAATTGCTACCTCGTTTCTAATTCGAAATTGTATATTGGTATGTTCAAATCAAAATTGAAGGGGAAGGGGGAATAGGGTAAGCGTCGACATGTCCGTATCGTAAGCATCGGACGCATCGAGTTCAACAGATCGTACCTAGTATTCTTCGTATAGAAAGTCACACAAGTGCGTCCACTGATCCGCACCGTACGGGTTCAAATCTGCTCAAAGGCAATGCCGACGCCGATGCTCCGAGAGGCAACTTTTGCGATGCGTGCCGATGACTTCATACGGAATGCTGACCACCTGGTCAGCATTCCGTGCGCGTCCACCTGACGCGACGGACTTCCGACGGACTTCCGACGGACGCGACGGACTCCTTACGGACGCGCCCCGGCGCTCGCTCCGCATCGTCCGCCATTTGAATTTGACAATCGTCTTATCCACGCGCGTCTCACAGACACATATCGCACGAACTCTCTTCCGGCAGAAATCCGACATTCCAAATCACTCAAAATTTTTAAAATTCGTTTGAAGAATTTTTATCTGTCTCAGTAGTTCTTAATATAGTCAGTCATTCTATGTTATTTTATTTATTTATTTTTATTTATATATATATATTTATTTATATTATATTTATAGTATAACTGTTATTTATGAACGTATATATGTAGGTAGTATTGTTTGTAGTTAATATATTGTGTATTTTATTATACTTGTAGTTTGCGCACCAACCCGTTTTATTCTCTTTTCCTGTCTCCAAAGGTTGTCTGGAAGAGATCGCCTTAGGCGATAAGACCGCCTTTGCATACTGTTTAGTCCTAATTCGTAGTTTTAATGTCTTTTTATTTTTCCGTAATTTTGTGTGCAATAAAGATTTAATAATAATAATAATATCGCACGTACGCTCACTACGAAAATCCGAATGAATTGGCGTCGGCAATCCGATTGCTGGTAGTGGTAGTTGCGTTGGCAAATCCGATCGCTGCCGACTAGGTGGACGCATTGTGAAAAATTTGTTTTGATGCGATGCGTCCGATGCTTACGATGCGAACATGTACGCTTATCTTTAAGCTACACTACCTCTTACTAGCAAGTTTGATTACAGCCTAGCGCTTGTCTATAAATTAGAGATTAAAAAATAATCATTGGTTAGACTTACTGGAAGCTCTTCCTAAAACTATTTTTCTTTCGTTTATAAACATTTACTTGATTACAAATGCAATAAAATAAATAAAACAACATCTACATTACCACTTTGCATAATTATTTGACTGAATAGGATTTCTATCGAATAGTAAAGACACGGCGAACGAATTGCCCATAAACCTACTTTAACAGACTCCGTAAAGTCTATATCATTAAACGGACCACCCATTACGCAATTTCGAAGAAAATCAATGCCCAAAGACTGAGAAACGTAATAATTTACGCAATGCAATGGGTCTGGCCATCAATTTTAGTTAAAAAAGGAAAAAGGAAAAATTATAAGAAAAGCGGAGTTTAATTTTTTTAATTACTAGTGAGATTGCACTCGAAATTTTTGTTAGAATGGTGGTTGTGTTGGACCAAGTGTCCTATTTCTTGCTTCAAAATTTATAGGATTGAATTTTCTGAAATCCTTTCTGTCTACTTTCGACACAATAGCTATCTCTAAACCAAACTTTAACCCAATTCGTACTGTACTTTGAGCTGTGCGATGAAAGCTCAGTCAGTCACCATTTCCTCTTATTATAAAATTTAGACCCACCCTGTCATCATGCAACCAATCTCCTTTCATTAAGGTTGCCTGGAAAAGATCACACATTTAGAGATAAGGCTGCTTTTACACCGTAACAAGTTTTAAATTTTGTCACCAGTCGTGTTACCTCTGTTCTGTTACTTGTTTGTGTTTGTAATAAAGTGTTTTTACTTACTTAGATGATTCATGTTTTAATAATTTTATCATTCATTTTTAAAAACCGAATTAATCATTAGAAATCACGTTCTTATTCATTAATAGTCCATGCTTAGCAACCACTTTTTTTACGACCTCCGTGGCGCAGTGTGTAGCGCTGTTGCCTTAATGTGCGGAGGTCCTGGGTTCAATCCCCGGCAGGGTCGATTTGGGAATTTATAATTTCTGAATTTTCCCTGGTCTGGTCTGGTGGGAGGCTTCGGTCGTGGCTAGTTACCACCCTACCGGCAAAGACGTGCCGCCAAGCGATTTAGCGTTCCGGTACGATGCCGTGTAGAAACCGAAGGGGTATGGGTTTAATATAACTGCCATGCCCCTAACAGGTTAGCCCGCTATCATCTTAGACTGCATCATCACTTACCATCAGGTGAGATCGCAGTCAAGGGCTAGCTTGTAGTGGATAAAAAAAAACATTAAATAATTGTCAGCAAGTTGCACAGCAATTTTATAGCTCGTTAATACGAACTTGAAGAAAGTAAATAGACAAACGAAATGAGAAACGATCCGTTCCGTATATTATTAGGGTGTGTCCACATTGTATCCGCTCGATCGGAGAATCAATTGCTCTGAGCTATTTCTGATACCCTTTTGAAAGTTAATATATTTTATCTTTGTTCAACAGAATTATAAAACAATATATTATTATATGTGGGGTGTGTTGTTTCCTGCCATCTATAGACCAGCAATACTCTTCGTGCTTCTAAATATAATATAATATACATTCTTAAGTAATTTACGTATTGTTCCTCATTCGATGCTGGGTTAAACACATATAGGAATTTCAGTAGGATTAGACAAACGCAAAGTATTCTTTAAACGGTATTTCTATGCTACGCATTCCTTCATACACATCTTTTATTATAAACTATACCTAATATAGCTTCATTTTCATTTTTAACCATAAAATTATGAGCTTTTGTGAGACAGAATTTCATGAACCAATTGACTTCTATTTTACCTGGTTGGGTATGTGTGGATGATATACCTAAACCATAAAATTAACTTATACCTAAAATTAAACCATTTTTTTAAACCCATAAACCTAAGCGGATTCTGCATGAAATTGTATACTGGAATGCCTTTGCTCCTCCCCCCAGGACTGAGCCAATTAAGAAATTTTAAATTATTTATTTAACCCTGATGGAAATGGAACCCGGCATTGTCGCCAATGCGATGTTAAAGATATTTGCTGTATGGGTAGTTCATGGTTATGGCCAAATCCTCTCATTCCGAGGGGAGATTCGTGCTCGGTAGTAAGACCACAGAATAGGTAATAGTAGTAAGACGTCGTGGTAATCATGATGTAATCATACTAATATCATAAATGTGAAAGCGGGTCTGTCTGTCTGCTACGCATTCCCAGCCCATCTATTAAACCGCTTTTGAAGAAATTTGTTACAGGTCATTTTTAATACAAAAACCTTAATCCACGCGGACGAAGTCGCGGGCATCGTATAGTTTCTAATTATTAAGGTGATTGTAGAAATCTGATGTTCTTTAATGCCAAGACATCGTCTCCGTCCTACGTAATATTATTAATCATACTCAGAGTATGCATCTATTGCATTTTTTTTAATCCTCTACAAGTTAGCCCTTGACTGCGATCTCACCTGATGGTAAGTGAGTATGATAGTGATGAGGTGATGCAGTCTAAGATGGTAGCAGGCTAACCCGTTAGAGGCATACGGCATACCCTTTTGGTTTCTACACGGCATCGTACCGGAACGCTAAATCGCTTGGCGGAACGTCTTTGCCGGTAGGGTGGTAACTAGCCAAGCCAAGCCTCCCACCAGGCCAGACCAGGGAAAATTCAGAAATTATAAATTCCCAAATAGACCCCGGGGATCGAACCCGGGGCCTCCGCGCGTTAATCCAACAGCGCTCAATACTGCGCCATGGAGGTCGTCAAACATACAAAAAAGTATAGAGTATCTACTCAAAATTCCACCACCACCACCATAACACCATCAATACACGTCTAACATAAGAGGCTTGTCTTGATAGATGTGCAATCCACATAAAAACTCCAATCAAAGTTCTTTTGATCCCAATGTTTGTGATACTAATCTGCTTGTTGAAAAAAGTGGAGGATTGTTTGAAAACCGAGCGTACATGATATTATACATACTGAGTATGTATCTATCTTTACGCCGTTAAATCCTGATCTATTTCTGAGCAATAGTTCGAAGCTATTTCGGGATGATCGGGCTTTTGTAGACAGCTTACGAGTATATCCGGGATGTTTGATAGTAGAGCATTTGTTTTGGGCATATTTAGATACTAGATGACGCATGCGACTTCGTCCGCGTGGATTAAGGTTTTTCAATTCCCGCGGGAACTTTTTTTTATTATTCCACATAACCGCCAGCAATTACAAAATCAACCTTAAAAAAAGAATTTCAAAATTCACTGAGGTATTGATAATTGCGTCTTCTCGATGTGGACATGGCATGCGTAATATTTGGGTACTAATTAATAAAAACTAAAAACTTTATAACTACAGCGTAAGTTACGTTTTTTTTTTTTTTTTTTATCCACTACAAGCTAGCCCTTGACTACGATCTCACCTGATGGTAAGTGATGATGCAGTCTAAGATGGTAGCGGGCTAACCTGTTAGGGGCATGGCAGTTATATTCAACCCATACCCCTTCGGTTTCTACACGGCATCGTACCGGAACGCTAAATCGCTTAGCGGCACGTCTTTGCCGGTAGGGTGGTAACTAGCCGCGGCCGAAGCCTCCCACCACGTCACAAAGAAAAATATTAATAATTATTAACAAATACAACTAAATCAACAAAAACATCTAAATTAAACAACAAATAAATTAAACATTAGGAAGATTTTTTTTTTGTTGATTGTTTTGATGCTATCTCAGAAGATATCTATACTGTTCCGATAACTATTTGCAAGGGATAACATTCTATACAACGGTCCATGGTGACCAAGACTGCTTCTCACTTGAGGCTAACTAAACGACTTACGATTATGTAGGCGGCTTCTGACACGGGGCACTACGAACTTTAAGCTAACTTCTTAACTTCTTAGTTTTCCGGGATAAAAAGTACCCTGTGTCCTTCCCCGCGATACAACCTGTACCAAATATCATCAAAATCAAGATTCAAGATTCAAGTCATATATTAAATATAGGTACACTGTAGGTACACTTATTTTCGTCTAAAAATTACTTACTTAAAAAGCTTGATGGTGATACTGGGTAACGGTATCTTAAAACTAAAGCTACGAGGGTTCCAAACGCGCCCTGGAGAGCCCACAACAAACTCAGCTGGGTTTTTTTTTGTATTATTACCATCTCACAAATATTCTTACTAAGGAACAATCGGTTGAACAGGTGGGCCGTAAAAGCGTAGCAGACAGACAGACAGAGGCACTTTCGCATTTATAATATTAGTATGGATTGACGACCTCCTTGGTGCAGTGGTGAGCGCTGTGGTCTTTTAAGAGATAGGTCCCGGAATCAGTTTCTGACAAGAATTCTGATCTATTTCGGAGCAATAGTTCGAAGCTATTTTTAGCTTTTGTAGATAGTTTATGTCCGGGATGTTTGATAGTAGAGCTTTTTTTTGGGCATATTTAGACGTTGATGACATCCCAATGGTGCAGTGGTAAAAACTGTGGTCTTACTAGTGGTAGGTACTGTGTTCAATTTCCAACAAGTACAATATGGGATTTTGGATTGATTGAGATTTAGTTGACAGCATTAGCTGTCAAAAAAAATACTATTTTTTTTCGGGCCACCACCACCACCACTACAGCCCATTAACGTCCCACTGCTGGACACAGGCCTCCATTCTCATGGGAGAGAGGTAAATTCTCTCTCCATTCTCTTGTTTCCTCCTTTGGTACAGCGGGTGGCGCTGTGGTCATAAAAGGGGGAGGTTTCCTGGGTTCTATTTCCGACAGGGTCATGGTAAATTATAATTTTTAGATCTGTGCAGGTAGCTTCAATCATGCTCTACCACCAAAGCTGCGCGATTTGATTGAACGAAAACTACTGGCGAGAAGCTATTACCCAATTTTGAATCAGAACTTCACATTATAATACCTTTATCGAGTAACACAGTATGTATTTATTTATTGGCTGCCTTGTTGGTCTAGTGGTTAGCATGTTCGACTGTGTCCGACGAGGTCCTGGGTTCGAGTCCCGGGTCGGGCCATAACAAATATGGGATTTTTCTGGCAATAAATTCTCAGTACTAGCCCAGTTAGGAAGTTGGCGGTGTTTTACCCCCGTGCCTCGGAGAGCACGTAAAGCCGTCGGTCCTGCGCCTGAACTCTCACCGATCGTGTCGGATTTTCCGTCCCATGGGCCTATGAGAGTAAAGGAACAGAGAGTGCACCTGTGTATGCGCACACACTTATGCACTTATAATATCTCCCGCGCAGATGACTTATCTCTCTGGAGAGATAAGTGGCCGCTTTGGCCGAAATTCGGTCGGGAGGACATTATTATTATTTTATTGAACAGGTAGTATGTAATGTGTCTTTCAAAGATGCACTTAAGTTAACCTTTGCAAAATACGTGTGATTGTAAATTATTTCCTTGGAACATGTGGGAGTTAAACATAAACCATTCGCCCGGATGCCACAAATGTTTGGAAATCGATGCCTATTTTAGATTTTCCCACGCAATCCCGAAGCTCGAGGCAATACTAATGATTTCATTTCCATAATAATATTCATAGAATTGTACATTAATATATACCTACCTATCACCTTAATATGGTCTCTTACTTTAACAGTGCAGCAATAGGAAGCAATAGACACTACCAAACATAGGATAAAGGTGTGTCCACGCATAAAGCGGCAACCGTTTGCGTGACCAAACCAAAGGCCAAACCAAACCCCATTTTGTTTTCAGTTAATTGTTAATAACTTTTGCAATTTTTGCAAGCGGATCTTGAATTTTATTCCAGAATGATCTACATGCTATTCCGAATCGAATGATACCATTTTCATATTTTTCGGAGGCGGAGAAAAAAGTTTGACCCAAAAAGCACTTGTTGACTAGACTATTACCTACTAGCGCGCAAGGTACTAAAACTCTGCAGCATACTTGTGTCCTCAAACGCCGCGTGTTGCTGCCGCGCACTGGCCGCTCTATGTTTGATCACACCTTAAGGCGAGTCACCTGCAAGATTTTAGGAGGTGAGGTGTGGGGTGCCGCCCGCGCGTCTCGCGGTACATTTCTCGTAGAGACTGGCGGGGAAGCGGGCAGCGCGGTATATTCTGAAACCACTTGGAAACGTTCAAGTTCTGGGATTAATTTGAATTAAATAGTTAAAGGACTTCAGTTTGAAATAAATTTTAGCAGGTTCTCATTAATACTTCAAGAGGAATTTATCCATATAAAAATGATGAGCAAAGTCGAAAATTTTATTAATAAAAAATTCGTTTTAAACTTTCAATTTAGCCTGTTTCAAGATTTTTTTTGATCGAGTAAAGTACATCCTATCGTGTAACAAATTAGCACATTCTTTAGACAATATCTTTAAGTGTATCGGATATTTTTTGTAAGACCGTCATTTAATAGTAAATACCGAAAAAATTTGATCTAGCAAACCAGTTTTCACCGCTGAGCTGAGGTGACTCGCCTTAACGCGCTAAAACGGCAACAATTACCTATATATGCCAAGTTGTGACAACAGTTATTTGTAAACCACTTTTTCTCACTGCGTTGAGCAACAACGAGTTTTGTTCGCTGGTTTTAAGCAGCAATTGAGCGCTTTTACAGCCAGAGAGGTGAAAAATACCTAAATGACATTATGGCCTTCTCTAAAAACTGAAATGCAACTAGTCTTTCTCTGTCTACGGGTTCGACCCACAATCTCATGCGTGCGAAAGTGATATTAAAAGCCATGTGTAAAGCTGTACTTGACAATATTTTTACACAGTTTCACAAAAACAGAAATAAACAAGTTGACATGAAGAACAAGTTAATATTTATTACTTAACAAGTATTCAAAACTTCAAGAAAACACACATAATTTTAATCTTTTTTATTGAATCTCGCGAGTCACGAGGAATCTCAATTGTATGTGCACCAGATTGATACACAATAAATGCAATATACCAACATAAAAAGCTTTTATTAAAAATGATTTTAAATAAATTATTTATAAAAACACTCATTACTTACTTCAAAATAAGAATTTTTAATGGTCCCTAAGAATGTGCAACATGCTAATCACAGAATTAGGCAATATTTAAAAAATATACGTCACAATATATAAATTATAAGGTAGTTAGTTTGTGCTTTTATATTATTTTGTTAAAAAGTGTGTGTGTGCAATTCACGCATGGCAGAAGTGAAACTTCAGAAAAGAATTCAGAGAAGAACTTCAGAAGAGAGAATGAGACTAATATAAATTGTATTCTATCTCATTTTGTCGCAGGCTAAATCCTAAATATTATTATAGTTAATATAATTATAAATATGTTCGTCTCTTTTCAGTGTCGCTTTTTCGTTTCATCGAATTTTCAAATCATAACGATTCTAAAGAAGTTTTACCTTACCGGTGTACCTTTGATATAATTAATCAATGAGGTACTTATCTACAATTAAATGCAGCACGGACCATAATTGCACAAGAAAAAGCGGGCATAGCTTCAACGTCGATATAAATTGTAAAACAATCAGGCAAAAGGTGAGACGGGAGATTAAAATTCTTTTCCAAGCAATTGTACCGTAAAGGAGCACCGCAAAAAGTTGGATGGAAGCCAACAGGTTTCCTCAGACGCAAGACAAATGGCTGGCTCGAATTTATTTATCGAGGGCAGTACTGATTTCCTCGTTTTAAATCAGAATCAACTTCAGCTGGTGCGGTTGATGAAAAGAAAACGGAGAAATTGAACGTTTTCCTTTCTGAAAATTTCGTGTTTCACAAATTGGCATCTGAACTGCAATAACTATGGTTCAATAGGTCAACGGTCAAGGATACAGCTGTACCTAATATGAAAAGTCGTAGGTTCAAACTAATCTGTATACAGAATATAGACTAAGTCTAATAGTTTATACTTAACGAGATGATGCCCGCGACTACGTCCGCATTGATTAAGGTTGTTTGATTCTCGCTGGAACGGAATGCAGTCTATGTCTTTATTCAGATTACAAGCTATCTCCATGCCGAATTTCAGCCAAATCGCCTCAGCCATTGTAACATGAAGGAGTAACTTAAACACAAATCTACAAACAGCCACACATTCACATTTATATTATGAGTAGGATAAAAAATCTTCATCGATTTTTTTTTTGTCAAATACTTGTCTTATTATCAATAACATTAATATAATGAAAGAATGCTCTCCCGACAAAATTTCGGCTACTGCGGCATCTCCACATAGATCAACCGTTTGCGCGGGAGTTCGATTAAATGTTCACACTACAATTAATATAGTTTGCGCAAGAATTTTCTATTCCCTCATCCCATACTCTAATAGACCGATTGTAGCACGGTAATCCGACTCGACCAGAGAAAGGTCAGGTGCTTGACGGTTTTACGTGTTCTCTGGACTTTGAGGCACGAGGGTGAGTTGCAACACCGACCACCTATATATATATAACAAACAAATTCAAATTCAAATTCAAATTCAAAAAACGTTTATTCAATTTAGGTAGGTATACTACACTTATTGACGTCCGGTTATAATACAATATAATGGTGATAATCAGTACGACATCTTAAACTAAAGCTACGAGGGTTCCAAACGCGCCCTGGTCTGAGAAGAGCCCACAACCATTTCACAATCATCTTAACTAAGGAACTATCAGGGCCATTACAGAAAATCATTGCCTTGTCCTCCTTGTCATTTAACTAATCCTTTACATGGTAATAAGATTTTTTAATGAGTTTAACAAAGATTGATAAAGAGCATTTGTTCATCCATCTTCACTCGTCAATTCCAGCGCGATCGATCAATATCCACAGTTTGACATAGGCATACGTTGCAGGGATATCCACACTTTACAGTATGGTTCTGTATTTTTTAAACGATTTCCAAAAAGAACTTCCTGTGAGTTCTCAAATCGGCGCGTAAAATTATCGTTTTCAAAAAGGTTCTCAATTCAAATGTACCGGAACACTAAATTCAAATTAATTGCCCCTGCCGGAGCTAGAACGTGGGACCTTCCACTTAAGAACAAGGCGCTCACCACTGCGCCATCAGGGAGGTCTTCCAATTATTATTATTGTCCGTATTTCTATTCTTGACATGTAGATCTGAGATCATTATCATGAACTTGTAAATTATTATTTTTTCAAAAGAGCAACCGCCGAGTTTCTTGCTGGTTATTCTCGGTAGGAATGTCATTCCGAACCAGTGGTAGATTCACTTGACGATTCAAAAGTACTTGTAAAAGTTTATTTGAATAAAAATAATTTTGAATTTTGAATTTTGAATTTGAATTAACGGCATTATTAAACTCTTTCGTAAAAAATAAACTAATCACTAAATAATACTTAGGTCACTTAGGAAAAGCGAAATAAATTAGATCTTTGTTGCATAACTTACGGTAAAGCTTGATTATATATAAACATGTGTACTCTTTGTACTTGTAAAGTAATACGTGTTATCATTATTATGTTATCAGTAATGAATTTAATACAATAATTGTTTTGTATAGTAGCTCATATACAATTGAGGTTTCCGTGGACATATTATTGCACTGGTTTATCTAAGGTCGAATAATAATATTAAATCAAGAATAAATATTGTTTTATTATTGTCAACGAGCAGTCGTATGTAACTTTATCAGCTGTGATGACGAGACAGAGACACGCATCCTTTCGATTTGTGGTCGCTACAAATCGAAAGGATGCGTGGATCGAAAGGAGTAAGTGGTCATACCATGTCGTATTGTGAAGTCGCAATACGACATGGTATGACCACTTACTTACTTTTACGTACTTTTGCCTGGTGGGAGGCTTCGGCCGTGGCTAGTTACCACTAAATAGGTAAACTACTCAGTGCTAGTTAATCTACAATCTACCGGCGAACGTGACAGTAGGACAACGGATTTTGATTGAGCATTGATCGAGCAAAACTTTGCGACCCCAAACTCTTTAGAGACGCTGTCGTCGCGCGTTGTGCCTGCCCAATTCCGCACGCTATTGAGGTTTCTGTGGCGATAAGTCAATTGCTCATATTTATTTGAGGTCAAGTAATATTGATGATCAAACCACCTGCTCGTACTTGTTTCGACGGCAAACAATTATTTCTTTAGCTTCGAATACACTAACTTAATATCCATCTTGGCTATGCGAAACAAGATAAATTAATAAAAGGGTCTATTCACATTGAGCTGCAATAACTGATTTAAGCTGTAGCGTTTTAATTGATCACTTAATATTAATGGGGATTTTGAAAGTAGTTCCAGTGACAGAAGATATTATGAGGGATAATAGGCTGGCATGGTATTGGCATGTAATGCGGAGGGAAGAATAGTAGATTGTAATATTATAAGGGAGAAATATAATATTTTTACGGCAAGGGCGCTTTTTTAATCCAGAGCGAAGTGAGGGATTCTAGAGTAGAATTCCGAGCGTAGCGAGGGATTCTTTAGTAGAATCCTGAACGTAGCGAGGGATTCAAAGTACGTCGCCCGAGCCAAAAAAAATTGACCCCGAATGATACACTCTACTTTTCATCACCCTGTATGAGAAAATAAAAGGCGCCTCATATTTTATTGTAATAATTTATTATTTAATAAAACATAGAGTACCTTTTTTTTTTTTTTTATTATTCATTTATTATCTAATATGTACAGAGCCATTTCGTTTTGGTGTAAACATAAACTCTATTGAGTTTTACCGTACACCAATGCCGTCGACCTTAGGATAAACACTTAAAATATGTGTATTCGGTACCTACGTCGCTACTTATAATATACAATGGTTACACAATATTAGTATATTACACTTATTAAATAAAACTATTCTTAATATAACATAATTTCTAAATGAACTAAAACTAAATAATCCATATGCGGGTAGGTTAGGAAAAACATAAATGCTTAGAACGTAAACAACTTTTGTTGACACTGTCATTCCAATTATTGACGTCATGATACAGGATGATTATGTAAATATTTCAATTTAGATTAAGTTGTTTATTTAAGTGAATAGTAGTAGTGAAATATGTATGTAAATATAGTAAATAAACAATATGTATTTACTGTAGCGTTACGCATATTTATTAAGTATTTGCTTCAAATAAAAGTCCTTTAATTTCAATTTTATGTTTTTGTGAGTAATGATGTCTCTAAGAGATTTAGGTAGTTGATTGATTAGGTTGGGTATAGCATAGTTTAGTGTTCTTTTTCCATATAGGTTATTATAATTTGGTAATTGTAATTTTGATTTGTCACTCCTACGAGCTGAATGATATATTTTCTGTACTTTTTTGAGGTTTTCGCTAAAATAATGTTCAGTTAGTAATAACTGTTCAGTTTTCTCGTGAATAGGTATTATTTTGCAAAATGCAAATAATTTTCGGTAATCTGCTTTATACTTTATTTTTGTTTTATAGGGAACAATTTGTTTTAGAATTCGCACCTGGAGTGAAAATATACGGTCAAGGTGGGTTTTGAATGTCCTTCCATAACTTGATAACCCATAATGTATAATAGATTCTGCCAATGATTTATAGAGTAATAAGAGTGTTTTATACGGTATTTTACATTTAATTAACGAAAATTTTGCTAGTACTCCTCTTAGCCTATCACATACACGATTAATATGCTCTTTCCAGTTTAGTCGATCGTCTATTACAAGACCAAGATACGTGTGCTTATCAACTAGATCTATGGGCTCACATGTGCAGGGAGTTGGATCGTCGTTCTTTTGAGCATGCAGGCAAAGATGAGTGTGCGCTATTAACTTTGGTGTAACATCACTTCTATTATGACTGGTACTGATATACATTAATATATACAAAACCTAATTCTATACTTTCACTGTCACTTGAAGAACTCATTTTTCAAAACAAAACCATGAATTTTTAACAATCCGTGAAAATTGACGAAAACACGGGCTGTAGTTCGCGCGTTTTTAATTTGATTTCTTTTTTTTTATTTAGCCGGCGGTGCAACTATGGGCCGTCGTACCAGCCAGTCTTTATTCAAACAATATTTGCGTTCGATTTCTTTGGCGCTGAACACTAAGATGTTCCAAATTCAAAAAGTGCGCGGCAAAGATAATTGCGGCGCTTTTGAAATAAAGAGGATTAAAAACTCATTTCTGCCCGCTAAAGTTTCTTATAGAAAACGCCACCTTTGGGTGCACTTAAAGGCGAAGCAAGTCGTCCTTTTTCGAAATCATTTGTTTTTTGATTTGTTGAACTACTTTTTTGCATGGATAACATAGTAATAGAATGAGTTGCATTGCAATTTTCAGAAAACCTTAACCTAAGCGACAGTAATCGCGGACATCATAAGGTATTGTAATAATTTAGGAATTTATGTAGGTACGTGATACACTATAATATAAACACCTCATAATATTTTAACCGTATGTTCGTTGAACATTCTACTCGCAACAAATTCTTTCATACATCCATTGTTCTATTAACATAGACACAAAGGCTTTGTTTAAGGCATCTGCGTTGTTGAGATAGTTGAGGCTTTACTTAACTTAATTTACATGAATAGTTTATGAGAAGCTAATTTTAAAGGTATTTTAATATGTGTGTGGCGCAGTGGAACAATGAATAAGACAGATGTTAGATTCGAATCAAGGCTGCTAACAAAGGCTCGTGTCAAAGATAAAGATACCCGTAATTCATAAGACTTTCATATAAACATTTTAACCCCCACTTTACTCGCTTTGCGGTGGATTTTCATCAAATCATTTCTTGGCTGATGCCTACGTCCTTGATAAAACATACCTTCCAAATTTCAAGTTAATAATTACAACAACCAAAAAACCTCAATCCCGCGACTTCGTCCGCGTGGATTGAGGTTTTTTGGTTCCCGTGGGAACTCCTTAATTTTCCGGGATAAAAAGTAGCATAGCAGCATCACGATTATAATCTATCACCAAAGTAAACAGATGCAACCAGTATGGAAACTACCTAGAAACGTTCGAAACAGGCTCACTCATACAGACGTGCGCATCAACGAGATCCCAAGTGCTCGTCGCAGTGCCGTCAATAGTGAGTGCCGCGTCATCGCATGTTCGATGCGCACGTTTGTGTGAGTGAGCTGTTTCGAACGTTTCTAGATAGTTTCCATACTGGTTGTATCTGTTTACTGTGCTATCACTGTGCCACATTTCATCCAGATCGAGTTCAGCCGTTCTGGCGTGATTGTGTAACAAACATCCATCCATCCATCCACTACATTAGTATAGATAATATGTGTATAAAAGTTTACCAATGCCTACTACATAATTTCATTTACTATTTCCTTTCTCTATTTGACTTTACACTTTCAGGGGGTGAATTTCACCCCTTATACTTAATATTTAGATTTTTATTAGGTATGTGAAACTAATAACCTAAATGCTGGTTTTCATACCTCCTACCTTTAAACCATACTTATAGTTCCAATCTCTTTTCACACTTGCACTTCCGACGACGTTTCCATCGCTCTTCACTTAACGTCCCAAACGACGTTATCATATCGTAAAATCCCAGTATAATGAATTCACTCCTCACACTTAAATGGCTTTCAGCAACGAGGTTTTCATATCCCACTTTTACTTAAGCACGGGGATTGCAAGATAATACTCGTTATAAATGAGGCAGGTAGAATTTACACGTATCGCTACCTATTTTTATTGTTTACGGGTGGGAAATCTTCATGGGGGAGAAATTGGGTTATGTAGGATTTATGCCTACAAAAACCCCCTCGGTGGCCACCCTCAGAGGATATTGGGAGGCTCCGAGATCTCTTAAGAACGCATAGGTGCCTCCCTTGCGCTAAGCCCGTTGGGCTCGTCCATTAAAACCCCAAACTGCATGATGAAGTATGATTTCTTGTACCACAGCAAGCTGCCATCTTCCCAAGATCACAATAGACGTCTCGCATATTTACCGTAGATTTAATCTGCACTGATATTCTGAAATAATAATTGACTTTGCTATCATTGTATTCAGTCACACGCATCCCATGGCTCACTACCGAGCTCGAGTCTCCACGAGAATGATAAGTATTTTGGCCATAGTCCACCACACTGGCCAAGTGCGGATTGACAGACGTTCTCACACACATTTGAGGATATTATATAAAGAACTTTCCTTTACAATGTTTTTGTCTTCGAAAAGTTAGAGATGCGTGCCCGGGGATCTTACCCGAACCGACCACCCGAAGAGTAAGCCGTGTCTAATAGGCTATCACCCCATTTTATCGCACAATGTTATTTATTAATATTGATTACTCTTGCTATGACGGTGATGATATAGGGACGAGGAAGGCTCAGGACCGGACTGTGGTGGTGATCACTAGGAAAGGTCTAGGTCCAACAGTGGATGTCCACATGCTGATATTTTTTTTATCCACTACAAGCTAGCCCTTGACTGCGATCTCACCTGATGGTAAGTGATGATGCAGTCTAAGATGGTAGCGGGCTAACCTGTTAGGTGCATGGCAGTTAAATTAAACCCATACCCCTTCGGTTTCTATACACGGCATCGTACCGGAACGCTAAATCGCTTGGCGGCACTTCTTTGTCAGTAGAGTGGTAACTAGCCACCACCGAAGCCTCCCACCAGACCACCAGGGAAAATTCAGAAATTATAAATTCAATTATAAAATGATGTTCATAGTTACCGTATACCTACTCAATTTAGGAAAGGTGCTTATTTGGTAGTACTTATTAACAAACTTATGAAGCGACTTTCCTAGATGAACGATTCTCAATAGTGCCTGATAGTGTTCTGTAAGAAAATTGACTTCTGAATCGCAGACGTTTCAATTTAACCACATTTCGACGGATTTCTTAGTAAAATATTACTTGGCTGAAATACATATAAATAGTTTCTATCTAATAATTGGAACCGTTTCAGAAGTTCACAGATGCTTTTTAATATGCAAGCAAATAAGCATCTAGGTATTTACTCGTACTAACTCTTTAAGCAGTTGGTATTATCCGTTTCACTAACGTAATTTATTAGGATTTTCTTACACAATCCCACTACAGAATGCTAAGAACCCTAGTAATCACAGATGAATTCAAAACTGTCTTAGAATATTTATTTGTAGATTTATGACTCTCATAGAATCACTATCTTCTATATATATATATATAAAAATCGATCGTTTGTCTCGCTAAAACTCGAGCCGATTTAGCTGATTTTGGATTTGAAATGTTTGTGGTAGTCCACGAAAGGTTTAAACGGTGAGAAAATATGGAAAAATTTGTTAGTTACGACGCGCGGACGAAGTCGCGGGCATCAGCTAGTTTTAAATAAGTATCTCATTTCTTAGCAGTCTCTTTACCTATTTAATGAAAATAAAATTAATTCAGATTTTTAATATTAGACTTAAAAGATTTAATAAACTTATCCAAGATTCAACTAGTAGGTATTCGAACGACATTTTCATACTAATATTATAAAATTTCTCTTCAATATAAATCCGCTCCTATAAACTCAATTTACATGCAATATTTTGTAAAACAGGCTTCAATAGCTTAGCGTAAAGCTTTTAATAGGGAGTTAGCTTCGGCAATTATAGTGCAATATGTGGGGTTCAACTATTTGTATGTTACATAATATTATAATTATAAAAATCAATTAGGTACCACTACCGACTGCATGCTTACACGCATCACTTCAGTATGGCTGGACCGATTCTGATAGAATTTTTCGTGTATGTTTGAATGGGTCTCGGGATGGTTTTTTTTTTTTTTTTAAATATATAGGCTAGCGCTTGGCTGCAATCAGACTTGCATGCAAGAGGTGATGCAGCCTAAGGTGGAGCGCGCTTGCCTAGAAGATGCCTATTCACTCTTGATTTGAAGGTACCTATATTAAAAGAGGTTATATTATTAAGAGGTATTATGGTTTATGGTTCTGGGCAGGATAACGTCTGCCTGGCCCACTAGTAGGAATTAAAAGTCTAAGTCTTTTTTGCACAACTGCTCAACCCTTTTTAGTTAAATCTTGTGATGCTGTCACTTGTTGATAAGTTTATTTGTGAAAAGGACAGTTAAAGAAAATTTTATAAGAACACTAGCTGATGAACTGAACTCCTTAGTTTTCCGGGATAAAAAGTAGCCTATGTGCTATTCCAGACGATAATCTTTCTCTGTGCCAAATTTCAGCCAGATCCGTTCAGCCGTTGGGGCGTGATTGAATAACAAACATCCATACATCCATCCAAATTTTCACATTTATAATATTTAGTAAGATTTATAATATTAGTAAGAATAAAATATAAAAACATATAACGACTGGTACTTGTACAAGTGAGCCTAAGTTTGAGAGAAATAAAATAGAATAAGAGAAATAAAATAGAATAAGTACTCGGAATAAGTTAAAAACATACGGCATTATTCATTACGCTATTAATTCACGTGGAGGGTTTCAAGGCATAATTTCATCGTTTAAGTCATTCCAGTAACCTGAACTACTAATGCTGGGTAGGTACCAATGAAAGTGCTTTCCAATAAATAATTCACTTGGCAAACCGCGTTCGATAAACCGCCATCGTGACTCAGAAAGCACTTATAGCTTATTCAGGGGTCTGGATGTTAGACTTGAACTAAATATAACAGCAGAAATTTGTTTTAGCATCAGGGTAATTTCATATTGAAATGGCAGGATTTTCGTTTCAAAGTATTTTAGGTTACCGCTCGTCATAGAGGAAACTAGAGAAACACGTACCACCAATTTAATTGGAAGATAAACCTTTGTAACGTATCCACCACCACCACTACAGCCCATTAACGTCCCACTGCTGGGCACAGGCCTTCACTCTCATAGGAGAGAGGGAATTAGAGCTTTGACCCATCACGCTGCCCCAATGCGGGTTGTCGGACTTTTATGTCTATTATCATGTTAATGATAATAACCGGGACCGACGGCTTAACGTGCTCTCCGAGGTATGGGGGTGACACACTGCCAACTTCCTGACTCGGAGCTAGTGCTGAAAATTTCTAATCAGAAAACATCAATACTCAATTATGGTCCGACCCGGGACTCGAACCCGGGACCTCGCCGGCCGCAGTCGAACATGCTTACGACTAGACCAATGAGGTAGTTATTACGCAGGCTTCAATTAATTTTTTCAATCATCGTACGAGTACATCACGTGTCAATAAAACCTCTTAAAATACGCATTAGCCTCAAATGAAAGGATTTTCAACAGAAGCTTCGCGACAGCTTCGTTCGGAAAATATACAGTTCTAGATGATTCCCGCGACTTCGTCCGCGTGGATTAAGATTTTTATTCCCGCGGGAACTCTTTAATTTTCCCGGATGAAAAGTATGTCTACCAAATTACCTGTACCAAATTTCAGCAAAATCGGTTGAAAAGATGGGCCGGGAAAGCGTAGCAGACAGACAGACAGACAGACAGAAACACTTTCGCATTTATAATATTAGTATGGATATGGATTTCACCAAACAGCGGGTGCTTGACCCCCTCCCCCCTCGTTTAACAATCTTGTTTTAATTACCTACATTTTAATCTGGCACACAAATTGTATATTGACAAAGATAGGCAATTCTATAATATTACATCTGACATGTATTCGTATGTGACAGTTTCCTTGGCCAAGGCTCCCTAGGTCATGTATACGTCTTATGAAATGATTTATTTATTTCACATAGGACAACTTATGTCACTTATGATACCTCAAGACTCTACCACCGGTTCGGAAAACTGTTCTACTGAGATGAGCCGGCAAGAAACTCAGCAGTTGCTCTTTTCTCAAAAAAGAAACAGGTTACAATATTTTAAGCAATACAATACATACGTATCATTACAAGTATTACAGTGAAATGGTGGGTCACTGGATCCGAGACCGGTTGCTTCCATACAACTTTGTCGTTAATAAAATCGTCGATATTATAATATCCTCGACTTAACAAATGCTGTTTGACACAGTCTTTAAATTTATGTAATGGCAAATCTAGAAACTCTTATGGAACCATGTTATAAAAACGTACACTCGACCCCACAAAGGATTTCTGCACCTTGCGCGCACGTTATGACGCTGTTACTAGCTTATGGCGGTTTCTAGTACATAGATTGTGAGTATCACCTATTTGCTTATAATGATGAATGTTCTGCCTAAAAAAGATTATATTATTAATCAATACTTACTTAATCAATATTCCCTATCACCGCGATAATATTACGTTGACGATCTACAATTAATAATAATACACGTCATACCGGACGCACCCTATCTCTGTAGTAAATTTCGTCAAAATTCAGTTGAAAATATGGGACGTGAAAGCGTAGCAGACAGTTAGATGGACAGACAGACAAATAAACGTTCACATTTATGATTGTGATTTTGTTTTATTAACACAAATAATAAAACAAAATCACAAAGATTCTTTGTCACAGGTTTACGTGACGAGACCATAGACTTATTATTTTTACTACCGAGACATTAGGCGAACATTGGCTTTTAAAGTTCGTAATTCGATCTAAAAAAATTCGTTCATTATTTTATTGCATTTTGACGTTATTAGTCCAACTCTGTCATCGTGACGTCACAGCATGGTTAGACTTATTTATTCAAACCGTTACCACCAGTATAATTTGGCCCGCAAATAATAAACAGTACAACAATTACGCGGCTCTACGAAAGGCGGGCGGAATTTATAAACATTCCCGCGGTTTGATAATCTCATTAAACAGTTTACTGGTGCTTTTAACTGCCCGTTAAGAATTCACAACGAGCCTCTATTCGTCCTTAAAGAAGTATAAAAAGGAAGTTTATTTACAATGAAGTTTACGACTGTCCCTTCTCTGTTTTATATTTCAGACATTAATTAGAAGTTTTTATATTCAAATTTAATATGCCCATGAATTACAATTGCATCATCTTAAACCTATAAAAAAATAAGTTAATCAAGACAGTAAGTAGATAAACTAGGAAAATGATAGTATACCTATTACCTACGCACTAAAATTACATAAGAATAGTGCAGGAAGTAGATTTTTTGAAATGCCTAATGTAAGTAAATAGCGACAAATCTTCATAAATAATATATTGGCTTGAATTTGTTAATAAATGATCATGTCACGTAAGCTTAACATTTGAACGTGCAGTCGTTCAGTAATTTCGAAACCATTGCGTAATTTCACTGGTATACAGACGCGGATGTATCTATTCCACTTTTAATTAAAAATGAGACCGGACTCGGTGAGTCAGCAAGAGTTATTAGCTCTTTCATTTCAAGTTTCCGCTCTAATATTTATTTAAGTTTTATAAAGTACAAGTGGATTACATTATAATTAGGGTTTAGTTTTCCTTATACTTGAAGATGAAACGTTCATTTTGGGCCTAATAAGAAGAGGTAAGAGTGCAATGAATATAATAAGTTGCCAAATCAAAAATGGGAAGCCCGTAGGAAAGCTAAAGTAAATAAAATGGCCGCCCTTGCGCACGAGTTGGTTTCTGTACTTTGTTTATAATTTAATTGTAAGTTTTGTGTTGCTATGAAGAATTTATCTATCTATCTATCTAAAATGGTAAGACGGGTAACTGAGTTCGAAGAATAAATAGCCGTTGGGGTCCTAAGGTGCTGGAATGACGGCCTCGCAAGGTTGGACGGACGACATCAGTCGTGTGGCAAGGATCCAGGCTGCGTAAGACTACGGCATATCAAAGTTCCTACAATTAATAATGAATGAATGAATGAATATACTTTTATTGTATTGTGGTGTCACAAAGGAAAATAAAGAATAGTAAACTAAGCTAATAACAAAGTAAGTATACAATAATGTCAAACAGTGGAAGTCTCTCGGTTGAAAACAACAACGAAGATATTTAAAAATAATACAGTTATTACGAGTGGATAAAGTGTACATTATAATTCATTGTTTTGGTGAAGATGAGTGGATTACAACATGTTGCTGAGAAAAGCATAAATCTAAATTATTATTGTAAAATCAACTTTAATAGTTCATCGTTTTTTTTAAATATAATAATGTTTTAATGTCATTGGATGTTTAATAATTTTAAAAGAGCAACTATACCAGTTTCTTGCAGTTTCTTCTGGATAGAATAGCTTTCCGAAACTGTGGTAGATTTATTTAATGATTTATTTAAAGAAAGATTTAACATTGAGATTAATAATTGCAATATAAATGTGATTCTAACTTACACAACAAACTGGAATGAACAGAAATTAAAATCTATTCATGGTTATATTGTTAATTTCTAACCTACTGGCAGCGTAGTCTAATATGTTTTAAAAAATGGTATTTCTGCTTTGACATAGCGTCCTTTACGTACCTTATGTACCTACCGCAAATGTTTAAAAACAGTTTTATAACTAAATTCTCGGAAGCGGTCGTGTCTATTCTGCATTAAATTTAAAATTAGACCGTTCTCTGGAATCAGCGCAAGCAATTAGAATTTCATGTATTTCCGCTCTAGTATTTATTTAAGTCTGAATTTCATTGGTAGGGCCTTGTCACACTGGTGATTTCCTTACGTGTTTGCAGTGAGATAATTTATGTTCATGCGTGGAACGGATGCGGACAGAGCTCGTTGCGTGTTGTAACCCTTCTAAAATGTTAACAGTCACAATATGTTGCCTCTCAGCAAGATGGAGCGATGAAATCTGGAACCTGGCATCAAATGAATGCAAAACAGCGAAGAACAGACAACGCCGCGTGGACACAATCTGAAATAGGCATGTTATCTGTGATATTATTTCGAAAAGTGGATACAAACAGGCTGTTAAGTCATATCATACGAATTTCATTTGAAACTAGCTGACCCGGCGAACTTCGTACCGCCTTAGTATGCAAAATTAAATGTATATTTTTCAATATTTCTGAGAGATTTTCTTAATATTTTTTTCCGTAAGAACCTTCTCCTAATAATAACAAATAAAACAAAAAAAGAATTAGTGAAATCGGTCCAGCCATTCACGCGGGTGGTTGTGACCAAGGAAAACGGGTTTCATTTTTATATATATAGATACGTGTTAATGAACATCTATCTACTACTCGACTAATGATGGAGTGCATCTTATGGATTGCATGTGAATCCGAAAATGTTTATGAAATTAGCATTTAGCAGGCGTATGGATATTTAATTCAAAAGCACTCTGCAGACACAAACGTACGGTACGTGCGTACCGATAACGACTAAGAAAGGCTAGTATACTCACACGACCGCCAGTAAGTAATACTTTATAATACCTACAGATTTTTTTTTAAACTTAAGTCCCAAATAAATTAAGATTAAAAAATAGACTATCAGGATACCAAGGCGTTCGCATCGGATTCTTCCGTAGTCAATAGTTAGTGTGACAATCATCTTGCAGGATACACGTTCACTAGTCGCTAGTATGAAATGGCTTCAGAAACGAAAACGATGTTAGAAAACTTGTGGCTCAAAGTAATTTTGATATTCGTATTGTCTGAAAATAAACTGGTCAAGTTCTAAAGTTAAGGAAACTTTAAAAGCTTTTAATTATATCAATAAACTTAACGAAAATTTACAACATCTCTATTCGCGGTATTAGATCACGTAACTTTTTAATGCATATTTTCTATTTATCTTTACGTTCCAGACTTAGCTTTTAGTACTTTCTAGGCGAGCAGTGTATCGACTAGGGACTTTTTTGAATTATTTATTGCAATCGCCAAGCCATTTAATCGCCAGCTATTGTATAATTTTGCTACGTACACTGGCATTTGTGTCTATCTACAGTGCACGCGCGAGTTGAATGCAGAGTAAATGTATGTGTCACCATACATTTACTCTGCATTGAACTCGTGCGCGAACTATACGTACGTACATCTGATAATAATCGTTACAAAAACCTAAGAGTTTATTCTCTTAGTCGAGTCGCATGCGGAAGGACGTGGGGCCCCACCGCATTATTATCCCAAGAAAACTCCTACCATTATATGAGTAATGGAAAGGGGTCACGACTCTCAGTAATGAGGAATACGACGCAAAGAGAGAAAGTACGTACTCTCGATAGTCATCACAAATTAAATGCTTGAAAAAACGCATTTTCCTTTCTTTTGTTGTGAAATTAAAGGTATGACGATATAGTTAGCGTCATCATGGCGCAATTAGATATTTCCTAGGAACTGTAGGGTTGCTAAGCTGTGGTAAAAGCCCTACAATAAACATATTTCTGAAATGGCCACTCAACTGAATCCCTAGACAAAACAAACCCTATTCGCTTGCCGACGAAAATAAGTAAGCAAAACATAAAAACAACTGATACAACCTAAATTTCAATTCCCTAAAGCGCAAACCACAGCATCATTCTGAAAATGCCGACTAACTCCGTATAATATCTTAAAGATTCCCGGGTAAAATGGCCTTTATTGCCTTCTGAAAAAAAGGTAAACAACTGCTAGTTACATTTATATTCCGCAAAGCGAAATGGCGCTTAAGGCAAGAACATCAGGCCCAAATGCGCCAATAACCCGCACCTACCAATAGATAAAATTTTACAACATCGTCTCTTCGTTCCCGATTGGCTTTTTTTTTAAATTCACGCTCTCTTTTCACGTCGTACCAATTTTCTCTATAGTTTTAACTGAACCTGTATTTTTTAGTAGCCTTATTTTGTATGTACAATGCCTATTAATGGTAAAGTACGGTGGTAGTGACTGATGGGCACATCCATACATAAATATAAGTTTGTCTCTCTGCTCCTTTTTGACATTCCATTTGTGTGTCGAAATTTAGTAGGTACTAGTTAGGTTGTATCCAGGGGACGGACATTAGCGTGTTTTTACTTTACTATTTTGTCCTGGAAAATCTGAGCGCTCGTCTGCGTCAATGAATGCTTTTAAAACTAGCTTGGAAACTTTTTAACCCGCTTTTTTTAATAACCATGTATATATTGGAAACTTTTTAACACGCTTTTTTTAGCTATGACTACTTAACCATGTATGTAAAACAAAATATCGGTCGTAAAGATTTTCAACTTTGCAATAATATGTAATACCGGTGCTAATGCAATACTTTGGTTCCATCGAGTTGATCTAATAATGGGACCAGGAGGTGGATAAATAGTTATAAAAACCCTAAGAGCAGCAAAAGAAGAAGCAAATGACTCAAATACTAATACGAAATTGTAAGTAAGGCGAATTCCATACTCCGCGAACGGTTTTGCGGTTGACTTAGATATTATCTGTGGGTTAGCCGTACAGTATACTACAAAATTAGATGATTCCCGCGACTTCGTCCGCGTGGATTAAGTTTTTTGATCGGGAATTCCTTGATTTTCCGGGATAAAAAGTAGCATAATTATGTCCTTCCCTGATATACAACCTATTCCTGTACCAAATTTCATCAAAATCTGTTGAACAGATGGGCCGTGAAAGCGTAGCAGACATACAGACAGACAGACACACTTTCGCATTTTTAATATTAGTATGGATGGATAACTGCCTCGTTGGTCTAGTGGTTAGCATGTTCGACTGCGGCCGACGAGGTCCCGGGAACATATTGGGTTTTTCTGACAAGAAATTCTCAGTACCAGCCCGGAGTTAGGAAGTAAGCGGTGTTTCACCCCCGTGCCTCGGAAAGCAGCAGTCCTGCGCCTGATCTCTCTCCGGTCGTGTCGGATTTTCCGTCCCATCGGGCTATGAGAGTAATGGAACAGAGAGTGCAAGTATGCGCACACACTTGTGCACTATGATATCACCCGCGCAGATGGCAAATTTTTCTTGGGGATTGGCTGCCGTGGCCGGAATTCGGTCGGGAGGACACCACATCACTTCGTATGGATAGTATTTTTTTTTATCCCCTACAAGCTAGCCCTTGACTGCGATCTCACCTGATGGTAAGTGATGATGCGGTCTAAGATGGTAGCGGGCTAACCTGGCATGGCAGTTATATTAAACCCATACCCTTTCGGTTTCTACACGGCATCGTGCCGGAACGCTAAATCGCTTGGCGGCACGTCTTTGCCGGTAGGGTGGTAACTAGCCACGGCCGAAGCCTCCCAACAGGCCAGACCAGGGAAAATGCAGAAATTATAAATTCCCAAATTGACCCTGCCGGGGATCGAACCCGGGACCTCCGCACGTTAAGGCAACATCGCTACACACTGCGCCTCGGAGGTCGTCGAATATATTATGCCAACGTCTTACCGCGCATGGAAGCAGTACGCGGCAGCAAAGCGCGCCGTCTCAGTGTGAGATTCGCCTAAAAAAGCCTTGGCGTACTACAATTTTAAGATCATCTCAGTGATTCCCTTACATCACCGTTTATAGCACAACAAACATTGGTTACCTAGCTCGCTATTACGCTGAACGAGATAACCCGAATACCGGGCGGTGTGCAACTTTATATGGATATTTATGACCATGCCTTTACGTTACGACCCAGTTCATGTGCTCACCTTGTTTGGAGGAAATTTTTGGACCAAATTTTCATACTCGACTCGCACATTCTTGGAGTTTTTAATAATAGACGTGAATTTGGGAGTATTTGAATATTAAAAGATAATGCCCGCGTGGATTTAGGTTTTAAAAAAATCCAGGATTTTCCGGGATGATAAATATAGCCTGTAACTGTCTCTAGGTCGTTTCTTGTAAAATACCAGGGCTATGCATGCGTTGCTCCGTTGCATCGACGTACAAACCACTACAGAAACAGCACTTTAACCGATATATTATAAATTTCTTAAAACGCACATTATAAAAAGTTAGAGGTGCCTGCCCTGGGTTCGAAGCCCCGGTCACAAACTAGGCTATCGCTGCTTCAATCACAAACAAACATACTTTTGCATTTTATGATGTTATACCTACTACGGGTATGGATAATGGAAATTATAAGCTTTTTGGTTGTGACCCAATCCTAAGTAAAGCTGAGTTATATACTTTTAATAGATTAGTTTATATTGAATTATGGAATTATAATTTGACCTGAATAAGTTTTGTACCTTCACAAACTACTTAACAATTTCAACTTACATTCAAGGGAAGCTGGAAGAATTTCTATTTGAGAGATAAGTTTATCTTTGTCCACTTACTTATTTCTTTGTTATTTAATATGAGACTTATTTTGTAAAAAAATCATAAAAATAAATAAATCAAAATAAGTAACTAATATTTCTGTTCTCTTTACTAACCTTCCTTGCCTTTGCATACATTCAGTCTGATTTAAGTTTCTTTGTATTTTTATCATATGTGTGTGCAATAAAGTCTTTCTATATGTCTATTTATCTATATTCCTTGTTACACTTCTAAAACTTGCTTTACAAAACGTAAGCCAAAATCTGACAAAAAAAGAAAAATAATAACACTATTTCTTTAGAGCTTTACCGAAAGCTGGTGACGCAATATACAGAGACACGAGTATCAAATTAAAATCTAGCTTAGTACCCCGGTTTCAAGTTGTAAAGGTCTTGCCACACAATTTTTATTTTTATTTTTTTAAAACAATTATGTGAACGTTAATTAGTTATTTAAATGTTGCAGTTGCAATCCTTACAGATCATAATGACGATTTTAGTCTGAAATAAGGTAAAAATAACTGTTCATGGATACCCAAGAGTCGTCACTCTTCACACACATGGCTAATGAATAATCTCGGCAATACAAATGGCTCTTCCAGCAGGACATCGAGTAGCTTCAAGTCCTATTATGTTTGTACCTATGATGTTATAGTTATCCATACTAATATTATAAATGCGAAAGTGTTTCTGTCTGTCTGTCCATCTGTCTCATCTGGCCCATCTTTTCAACCGATTTTGATGCAATTTGGTACAGCGATAGGTTGTATCCCGGGGAAGGACATAGGCTATAGGTAAACTAAAGGTATCCGGTAAGTTACATATTATTTACTAAGAAATTAAATTAATATCACTTTTCATGATAAAATTAGCGTCCGTCGCTTAGTTTTTTTGTAAAAGATGTAAGTACATCGCAAACGCACTTTCACATTGATTATATGAGTATGAATTTCATTAAAATAATCCAAATTACAGCGCATAATTGTCCTGATGGCTGCAAGCAATAAATAAAACATACCTTGTTGGTATCTAGAGAAACTATAATATTATGTCCATATTCCTTTAGCAGCCCATCACGTGTGGTGATACCATAACGACTGGGAAAGCATGTTAGGACCTTGTTTGGCAAAATGAATTCGTAAGCCGCGCAAGCAGTTTCAATGCCGACTCTCTGCTTAAAGGCTTTATTTATTGGGACATAAAAGTCCACGCACGCTTACGCTATTTAGCATTCTTATTTAATCTACAAAAACCTTTGATGTACATTTCTTTCCGTATACCAAAAGGAATTAATTTGACTGTGCAGTTCTACCCGTAATTGTTATATTACATATCATTTCTTGTATCCATGTTATTTACCACTACAGCCTTTTAACGTCCCACTGCTGGGCACAGGCCTCCACTCTAATAGGAGAGAGGGAATTAGAGCTTAGACCCACCACGCTGCTCCAATGCGGGTTGGCGGGCTTTAACGACTATTATCATGTTAGTGATAATAACCGGGACCGACGGCTTAACGTGCTCTCCGAGGCACGGGGGTGGAACACCGCCAACTTCCAACTCCGCGCTGGCACTGAGAATTTCTTAATTGAAAAACCCAATACCTAACAATTTTTATGCCCGACCGGGAATCGAACCCAGGACCTCGTGATCCGCAGTCGACTATGCTAACCGCTAGACCAACGAGGCAGTTATTAGGTGTTATTTACACATTAGTCAAATATGTCGACTGTAAAATTATTAATACTTAGAAGTAATAATAATTACCAGTATCGCATTAAAACGCAAAAACGATATCTAATAATAATCGATAACGGCGTACCTATCTATTTTGTAAATATAATTAGTAATAGTTTTTCTTAATTTATCATTCCTTTATTTTTGTATCCTAATTATATAATAATAAATACATTATCGCCCTGCTTAAAAATAAGAAATAGAGGAATAAACAGAAATACCTAATATTAAAGATTGAGTAAAATCGAAAGTCTATGGATCCATAAAATCAAATTACCTATCCCTCGGAATTCTATTATAAAACCTTTTATTCGCCTCGTTTACCTTTATTCCTTCTTGGTTGGATAAAGTTGATCAAATTATTTTCTTTGTTCTAGATCTATTCAAAAACCCTGATTGAACCGTCGGTCAGATGACCCGTGTTAGAGAGAAAAACCACTGTTTTTGTCGTTGAATTCACTGTTTAAAACATTAAGATTATTATTACGTACGTACGTTAAATTCGTCGTTGCGTCAGCGCTGAAAGTTGAAACAACAGATACAAAACTGGCTCCTCAGGTGGTAGAGGCTAGAAACTAGGAGATAAAATTATTCTACTAAGGAGATCTTTTGAGTTGGTAGCTTCAATTTTTATCTTATCCATTTTCAATTGTTCAAATAATACTCACGTAATATTATCATTACAATGAAAATAGCAGGAAATTGCGTGAAGTGATTTCGTTTAACAGCGATGAAACGGTATTAAGAGCTTAAAGTAATTTTCGATAATTTAATTAACTTTTACGCACTTTACGTTGTCATTCAATTAGCTACTAATTTTATGGATCGCCATTAACGCTTTATTGAATACATTTTCGCAACATGGGGAAAATCTTTTATGCGTTTATTCATTGTAAGTTTTGTTAAGCCTCTTGTCTGTCGTAATTTCCTAATTAGTCACGTTCTACAGTCTTCTTGGAATTTCTGATTCGAGTTAATTATTCCATAATGACATCGTACACATACATAATGATTCCTAGTGTTAGCATTATTACGATTTGACATTATACCTCATGAAACAAGAAGTATAATATCCATCGGTTTGACTCGTTTCATGTCATTCGATTTAATCTATGGATACGGACGCCATATTGAAAATTGTTAGTATTAATGCGAGTGTTTTGACGATGGTAATTCAGTCTCCTGCCGGTAGACTCAGCGATTATTGAATACTTTTGTGTTTAGATCGCAATTTGGTTTAGAGCTTAACGATAGCAATCGTGGCCGGATCAAATGAATATTATCTTTAAGTTTAGCCAACTTTTATCTAATTACATTAAAAATATCTCGTGGAACCTCCACACGTTTAACCATTTATTCCTGCAAGTTCCAAATGAGAGTACAATTATATTAAAAGTGTCTCATAAATTATACCTACTTTTGGGTTGTCTCTTACACTGACTAGATGATTCCCGCGACTTCGTCCGCGTGATTTAGGATTTTTTTATTCCTGCGGGAACTCTTTAATTTTCCGGGATAAAAAGTAGCCTTTGTCCTTCCCCGGGATACAATCTATCCCTGTGCGAATTCATTTTCAATTTCATCAAAATTGGTTGAACATATGAGCCGTGAAAGCGTAGCAGACAGACAGACACACTTTCGCATTTAAAATATTTGTATGGACTAAGCAGAATTTCGAAAAAAAATATTGATATACGTTACGTTTATACGTAACTTGAATTTATAATACTTGTATTACATTTGTGTTTTAAATTTATTTTTATCTTTCTCTCTCTCTCATAGTACTCTGTCTTCTTCTTAATAATACAATTATTTTACAAAATCCGCAAAATAATACAAACAATAAACATAAAGTTAACGTTTAAACGGCACATAAAAAAGCTAATTTGAATTTTAAAAATCATGTTACGTGCTATATGAATATAATAAATATATCATTTCTATTTTAACTAAGTGATTAGGCCCGCTAAACCGCATTGGAGCAGCGTGGTGGGTCTAAGCTCTAATTCCCTCGGTCCAATGAGAGTGGAGGCCTGTACCCAGCAGTGGGACTTTAATAGGCTGTAGAAGCAAGTATACGACTGCTCATAATGTAACATTACGTTACAGGCAAATAATTCAGGTCAGTATATCCAGCTTTATAAAACTAGTTCAGTAAAAGTGAAAAATGTGAAACGAAAATCGGCTCCAATTTTTCCAAATGGGTGTAGACGTGGTTAGGAGAAGCCGATAACAGTAAAAAGTTCGAAAGCTACCGAATTCCACTGCGGAACGGAAATATCAACAATTTGCGCGACAACGTGAATAAAATTTTTGTTATCTGTAAACACAAACGCGGATGGCGTTAAACGTCTAACGCAATTTGAGCTTGCACTACCTCAAGTGGTTTCAGACCTCGTACATACGGGCCACGTTTGTAAAGTGTAACTTTAACAGACCATCCATTCCAACATTCTCAGTCACTTATATAAGATGTCACTTATATAAGATTCTACGTAACATTCTCAGTCACTTATGATTGATTCTACGTAAAGAGTGAATGAACATCATCTCGTTGCCAATAGTGGCAAGCAAAGATTAGGTTTAAAAACTAGAACGATGAGTGAAGGAACTATGATGACAGTTAAAATCTTAGCAAGGACATAAAATCGATTTATTACATTGATAAAAAACCTTATCATATTAGCATATGATGTGATGATATTTTAACATTACTTAATATTAAAGTAACGCAGGTTCTCGAGTAAAAAAACCTGCAATATTCTTTTTATTTATAAAAAAAAATATATAAACCTTAACACTAGGGCATTAAAGTTTAATTTCGAATGTAGTATATTTATATTTAATATCTTTTGTCTTCGTAACAACGCGAGCATGTCGGCGGCATGCATATCGATACACAATTTTGTCCCCTATACCAAAAAGTGCTCAACGCGGCTAATGAAGTTTTCACTTCAACAATTGTTCCGTTTAATTAATTTATCCAGTTATATTTAATTGAGGTTAAATCAGCTACTTTATTACTTTTAATATAATACATATTAAATTACCAAGTAAAAAAATGTATTTGCATTTAATTGCACGTTGCAATTAAAACGTGGCCCGCGTATAAGCAGCTTTAACAAGCGCACAGTAAACGGAACAAATATTTGTATAGACGCCCGTTCTCGATCGAACACCCAGCCGCAAGCTCGGTTGGAATGAACTGCATGCTTCACTCTACAGTAGACCGTATTACATTCCTAATAGATACTATAATGTCTTGTATGAATCTTATGTTATTTATGCATACGATAGAGTCTGGAAGAAAGTGGCGGTGAGTATGTAACTTTGTCGCTTCCAGTCAAGGGGATTTGACGTGTGATAAAATCTTTGTGCCAAGTGTTTTCTTCTTCTTTCTAGGACGGCGGTTATTATTGAAATGATATGATTGATTGATATTATAGGTAGGTTACTAGCACAAACTTGGGAAAAAAGTTTATGATCGATTACTAAACTTAAAGTAATTCGGTGTATTTATTTTATTTTTATTTACCTATTAAGTTTATTAGATCAATCACTTACATACTAATAAAAATAATTTAAATACAAGCTAAGTAAAGTGATTACTGTAATGTGAACACAGCATGGACTAAAACAAACAACCACTTTTAAAGCTAAAAGAGATACATTTTTTTTTTAAATTACAAGATAAAGATACCCTAATAAACGAGGCTATAATAAATAAATAAAATATTAATTAGGGTTAAAATTTCAGATATTGTGAGGAGAATATTAAAATATAATAATAATGAGTCCATCTTCCTGTTTCCAGAAGCATTAGCAGATAAAACTCAAGACCTAGAGCCCTAGAGGATTTAAATAACTTTTCTCGGAACTCGTATACTGAGTTAGAAAAAATATCGACAGTACGATTGTCGATATTTTATTAGTAGTATTAGGATTATGGTTTAAAAGTTTTTGCATAATCTTTGAGTTCGATAGTATAATAATGACTAAATGCTCGTTTAAGGATTTGTTTACTGTTACCTGTTTCGTAGGTCTAAGCTTTATGCAAAAATTTAGCTCTAGGTAGTTCTAGGTCTTAAGACTTGTCAATTTAGTTTTATTTGGAGATTGTGTACAACTGGATAAGCTCGCATTGGCATGATTCATTTATCTTATCTGCTGTGGATTTTTCATAAAATAAACAGAAATATGAAAATTCGCAAAAAAAGGTCATTTCAAAAGTTATCATGCATATCTTTACCATCCAATATTTTATACATCGGAAAATTTGATTCGTTTCGAAAATATAACCTGCTGCATCAGATGAGAAATGTCACTCATCAAAATTGAGTGGATATTATAATTGTCGCAGTAAAACGCGAAATCGGCAATGCATCGATGAAAATATACCGAGATGTTTTTTAATGTTCAGAAAACTCGAAAAAATGCGGAGTTTTAAGGCTATAGTCTACCACGCTGGCCAAGTGCATATTGGCAGGTACTCACTTTCCACAACTCCCAGGCTTGCTACTGTCTAACAGGTTAGCCCGCTATTAGACTGCATCATCACTTACCATAAGGTCAGATCGCAGTCAAGGACTAACTTGTAGTGGAAAATAAAGAATTAATCCGACGTTTTCAATTCGGTCAAAATCATGTTCAAAGATTCCGTTACTTACTAACATACATACGACTGAACCTAGTAAAAAAAAATGCACATGAATCTGAAAAATAAGAGGCGCGGAAATTGAACCTGATCTTCACCTAAGGCCATCCACTAATATGATGACAGATTAGATCAGATCGATACAAAATAATGTGCATTAATATGCAAATTAGCTACCAAAATCCAAATAGCTGGTTATTATTATAGTTTTAACATTTACAGTGATAACTTTCGGCTGTTATTATTGGCGGTATTAATGCTAACGTTATTTCGACACCCATTTAGCAGGATTACACAAAGCTATGGTGGCATACAAAACACTGCAAACATTTGCACTGCACAGTACAATGCTCATTGAGATTGAAATGAGCTATTTATTGCTACACGGAATGGCCTTTACGGGTTTTAGAGTTTTAGGCTGTGTTCTGAAATGGCTAAAAACCTCTACCATCTTATTTTTTAATAATGGCTGGGCAAGCTCCAGTGGTTCGTGCACTGCGCTTGCTCAATGATTTAGCGCAAAAGTATTGGGAACTAGATTTTTTTTAACACCCCACCGCTCCAACTCATAGATAAAATAAAACCCGTATTATAAAGTAACTAATAAGTAATTTATTATTAGTTAGTGTTTTAATATTCTATTTGTTTTTTATTTGATTTCTTAAATCGAAGTATGTCTAGTATGTTAGTTTGGTTTGTTTTATTTCATTTTGTGTAAGTTTTTATTTTAAGGTATTTGTAGCCTGGGGAGACGAATTGAGCAACTATAATGTCTCCCCGGCATGTTTCACAAATAAGGAATAAAGACTACTAGCACACCTCTGGAATAAGAATGGTTTAAGAAATGAAATAGTTGTAGTAACTTTGTTTATTATCACTAACATGATAATAGTCGTTAAAGCCCGCCAACCCGCATTGGAGCAGCGTGGGGGCCTGTGCCCAGCAGTGGGACGTTAATGGGTTGTAGTGGTAGCTTAGAAATCGTGGTAGAAATCTGCATGCCAGAGAGTTTTCTGTAACATTCTGAAAGATGTGACAATTTCGGCGATGACGATAACGTTTTTTCTGGATTTTATTTAAAATTGGGAAGTCAAATCTATTTGACTACTAACCCGCAGCTGTATCTATACAAATATTAGTATGTCCGTCTCGTTTTTGCAAATTGTAAACATGTACGGGTTTAAAAAAGTGGTCCTGACTGTTGAGATAGAATGCGTCCATCCTGGAGAAGAGGATAGGCTACCTTACATCCCCGAAAATCAAAGAGTTCTTAGAGAACCCTTCTCGAAAGAAAATCTCAAGATTTTTGAAAACCTTAATCCACGTGGGCGAAATCGCAGCCGCCATCTAATAAGATATCAAATAAAACGTATATCTTCAAACTAATATTGAAATTGTTACGTCAGACAGTGTAAAAAATGCCAAAAAGTTTTATGTAACCGCTCGTTGATAAACAAACGCTGCATACGAAAGCAGCCTAAACCGATTTTCCGCATTTGAGCCCGTAACATCCGCAGCGAGCGCGAAATATTTTTACTGTTGTTACGTAATGCTTTCTGTAAGGGTGAAAATGCGAAAAGCGAATCGTCTTTACGATTTCGTTAGTTACGCGACCAATTGGTTTTTAGGAGCAATTTTCCGTTTGTAAGATAAGATCATCAATCTCCTGTTGTCATCAAACCAATCTCCTGTTGTCCTTGATCATTGAACCTGATACCTAAAATATAAATAAATAAATAAGTATACACGTGGCGAAGGAGCTCGAAATTGTCGCCATACAGATGTTTAGTGGACCATCAGAACACGTTGATTATAAAAACCATTGATATAAAATATTTTTCTATAGATGTAAAAAACCCTTTTTTTATTTTTATTTTTTTAAACCACTACAAGTTAGCCCTTGACTGCGATCTCACCTAATGTTGTGTCTGGACCAGTCAGTCCCCCCGATTATGTAAATAAATCGTAATCGTAATCGATTGTCATACGCTACCATCTTAGACTGCATCATCACTTACCATCACGTGTGATCGCAGTCAAGGGCTAACTTGTAGTAGTTTTTTATTGTTTTAAAATGTTTCTTAAAATATATCTGTAACCATTCATAGCTCTTTATTCTTCATTCTTTATTTATGAAACACGTCTGGGGAGACATTACAGTTGCCCAATTCGTCTCTTAAAATTAAAATAAAACTAGACACAAAATAAAATTTAAAAAAATTAAACTAACAAACTAGACATTTAAAAATTCATCAAAAACACTAATAAACTACCTATTACTTACTATCTAACATGGAGTCTTAGTGCAAAAAATTTTTTACTAGATATTTCACCGCGGTTAATTGTCTCATCTGGTGACAGAAGGGCTGGCTCATTTTTTGCGCAAAGGATCAGCCTGGCTGTCCAGCGCGGTAATGCAGCCAGCATTATTGGCACCATTCCACGCGGTCATGATTTATATAGTAATTACGTTAGGCTAGCTAGAATTAAGTTCTATTGTATTATTTTCATCTAACATGGATTTTATTTAATTTATGAGTTGGAGCTCTTTGTTCATTAGCCTTTGTATAACAGTTAAGTACTCTCATTTGATATACTCAACACTACCTTTACCTTAAGCAGTTTTATAACATCCATAAATTCATGCCCTTAGTCGAAAAGGATGTGAATACTAGTGGTTGCGGAAACCATATAAATGAGGTGCCACTGTGTACCCCACCAGTCTGCACAGGAAATTAACTGCGTATTAAATGTAACCGCAGTTACCGCTTTAGCTTGGTCACATTACACGATGTACCCTACCTAGTGCTACCTCGAATGTTACTAAACAAAGGCTATCATTTATCCTGGAATACTATTCTGTAAGCGCAAGCTACAGCCTTGTTTACAACGCTGACGCTTCAACGATGACGCGACGGGACAGGATATACACTGATATCCATATTCCATCCAGAAAGTTATAGTTATGTATTTTTTTTTCTTTTATTCACTACAAGTTAGCCCTTCACTGTGATCTCACGTGATGATGTAGTCTAAGATGGTAGCGGGCTTACCTGTTAGGGGCATGGCAGTTATATTAAACCCCTATTCAGTTTCTACACGGCATCGTACCGGAACGCTAAAGCGCTTGGTGGCACGTCTTTGCCAATAAGGTGGTAACTAGCCTCGGCCAAATCCTCTCCCCAGGCCAGACTAGGGAAAACTCACAAATTATAAATTCCAAAATTATTTGTGATGATGAGATAAGAGACATATTTTCAAAACGCAAAATTTTGTATAGTTCTATGTTTGTGCGTGGGTTTCGGCTTTATCCTTGTCTTACAATAGCAAATGGATAAAATAAACTATCTTGTTTCTTGTAGAGATTCTGTGAATAAAAAGATTCGCCGGCAAATAAAATAGAGAATAGCAGTCAGTGCAAAATTCAAACAACGCTTATCGGGATATTTGCACCATTTAAACATAATATATTTTGCATAAAATTCAAATCATTTATTACATTCCAATGGAGTATTTTACCATAAAAACAATAACAGCTAATAATTTTACGATTCGCATTGGCTTAGTAACAAATTACCAATTAACATAATTATTGCATTACATGCTCATAAATAAAATGAAAGTCAACACTAAAATGTTTACATGAGTTTAGCAGATTAGAATACATTTATAATAGGTATTATAGTATGATATATAGATATGTCACCGTAAAATTGTAATAACCATTAGATTGTAATCTAACGCTTTTTATCTCGATAGATTGTAAACCGTCGACAGATTGTGAACCGTAACATACTGCTTACAATTTAACGCATTATTTTTCGGTAAATTGTAATCTATTACGAAATATTATAGAACCTAAGTGCCCGGCCCCAGGTCCTACCAGAATATTTATGTCAGACCCTAACCTAACCTATAGTTTGAAAAACGAACTGTACAAGAAAGAGACAAGAAAACGTCTTCTCAATCTTTCGACAGTTTAGAACAATATCGCGGGATAGAAACCGCTAGATTATACGGTGACACATAATAATATAAGACGCGTTAAAAACGTAGCGCACATTTTACATAAATCCTGTGCAGGTGTAGCGTCACTACAGATGCACGGCGCGGCGCAGCACGCAACGGCAAATATTATTTAACCGACTTCCAAAAAAGGAGGAGGTTCTCAATTCAGAATTTTTTTCTTTTCAGTGGTTAGAGGAAGCTCCCAAGGTGGTCCCATAAATAATCTGACTCCAAATCCTCAATCCTGATGATGTAGGTGTACCGAACTACATGAAATCCTCAAAACTAGGGAGTTAGGAAATTTTGATGGTGAATTCATATAGTAGGTATCAAGTCACGTATATACGATTCAACTCTAAGTCCCAACTCCTCAACCCTGATGCTGCAGGGTACAGAACTCTTTAAAAATAGCGATTTATGATTTTTTGTGGTGAAGTCTTATAATAGGTATCATGCAACGACTTCATACCTACTTAAACTCAAGTCCCAACTCCTCAACTCTGATGCTGCAGGGTACTGCATTCTTAAGCTGTGGGGATTTAGAGTAGGTACACTAAAAAGTTTAAAATAAAAATTCTTTCCAAAAAACCGACTTTTTTGTATGAGTATGTATGGAGCTGAGCCCACTTTAGCGACGCGGCTCGGAGATGCACTGCGGCATAATTGTAGAAGAGGACGCGCGAGAAAACGCGCGCATTGGATATCTTTTACACTCCTAACATAATAATAACATTATAGTCAATACGACATATTCGAGCAGAATTCCTCACGCTTTTTGTTACATCGGAGACGAGTAAGATAATAATATGAGTCACATACGAGTAGGTACATCATTTGGGATGATGCCTTTAACAAAAATAAATTATTTCTAACTAATTATTAAATAGAGGGTCTTCCAAAACAACTAAAATTCACATTCTCTGTTAGTTTTAAGTTTGATAACTATTTTAAAATATTATAAGAAAAAAAGTGTGTTGAAATTTAATGACGTCACTATTGTGAATTTCATACAACTTACGTACAAGAAGCGCGTTTTTAAGTTTGATTTTGATTGAGTTGTCATCATCCCTATATAAAGTGTATCACTTTATTTCTAGTTATCTCATAATGTCCACAATGAGTACGATTTGAATGGCAAAGCAAAAATAATAATAATTAAAAACTATTTACAGACCCAGAAAAGATGGTGGCTGAACTTTCATTACCTACTACGATAAACGAGCTCCATTTACGGGTTTTTAATGGTCAAGTCCACCATATTTAATGCGTCATAACATTCTTCTTATTACGTTATTATAATATCCTCTTGGCAGCACTCCTTAGCTCCTAGGTAGTCTTATACAACCTGTACAACCTGTATTCGACGTGTAATTGAAACCTCAAGCGATTCACTGCTAACTGAATTAATAAGCAGCACAAGGGGCGTGCAATTCCTTTGTGAGTTACCATACCTACCTACCGTACCTCTACCACACAAAGGAAGATATGGAGAATTCATAATGCATTATAGGAAAATGAATTTGGTAAATTGCAATATCTCGGTGTACTTAGAACAGCTGAAGCAACGTTATTTATGTAAATAGTTCCTATAATGACGGTATTGATTTTTTTTTTCAATTTAATTTTTTATTTCCAAAGATATTATACACTTTATACTCCTTTTAAAACTAGACATAATTATGATTCATCACATCGTGTGCAAAGGCGTGCTTAGACACTTGCACTAAGGTAACATAAAAGTAAAAAGGTAAAAGTTGATTGATTGATTGAAGCTAAGTCTCGAAACACTATCTCGATTTCATTGTTGATGTAGTCACGTACTCGTAATTATATCTTTTCAGTATACTGTGTAGATCCGCGAGATAGACTGAATTGCAAACGTCAAAACAATCAAGTAGGTATTAATTTTATAATTATCTACATTCTACACCATTATTTATTTATTTGTATTTTACAAGAAACTAAGGCTAGGTAATCGTATTTATGCCGACTATTTCGAGTTTGAAACATAGAATGAGTCAAATTAATAGCAAAGTAATAATCACACTTATACTACAGAGTTCAGAACATAAATACATAAATGGAGTAAGTCTACAGTGATGTAATACAACTTTCGACTGCGTACTCTACAACTTACACAGGGTATTTAGAATAACGTTCCAAAAGGCACCTAAAACACTTTGCACAGTAAATAAAAGATATTTATTAGAGCAATACGTGGTAAATTGGAACATTTAGAGAAATCGGAGTTAACACAACAAAACTTTTAACAATGGATGATGTTTACTAAACAAATATAAACGGTTCGAAATCACAAAAGTTGGTCAAGCATCACTAATGGCCGAATAAATCATAATAACACCATATTATTTTACACAACAAACATTCGCGCCTACGCGTTTTTCAACATTTGAAGGCATTATTGACAGTTGTTTGGATCAAGCACGTCTGCGTGGATCAAATATTCCGATTACATAAGGCCTGGGATACACGGACAGCTTGAAGCAGTCAGAATGGTCTGCTTTAAGCTTTGGTCTCCGGATCGTAACGCACAACGCTGCGATATGCGGCTTGCGGTACCGGACACATAATCGTATGAAAAACGTCTAGAATGGTCTCTTGTTCCGTCGCAGTATGCGTCCACGGTGAAGGGGAAGCGCGGTGAAGTGGGGAGCGGGTATTCCGCACTGCTGGGCGTCATTCTCGTTCATCGCTGCGGTGTGCGTCACGGGTTGACAATGGATATTTTTGAAGATAATTGCGTCACGGGTTGACAATGGATATTTTTAAAGAGCAAAGCACAAATTTCAAAAATATTGTTGATGTTGACACGTCTACTTTGGTAGCTGCGGCAAAATGACCACTTCTCCGCAGCTAGACGGTAACGCTTCGTCGTGACGCTGCGTTTGAGCCGCATACCGCAGCGTTACGTTTCGGAGACCAAAGCTTTATGCGGCTACTGCTTAGTAAACTAAAGTCCTCTACGTACAGGTACATACATACATGGAACCGCTCGAGCAGTTGCGACTGCTTTGGGCGGTTGGCAGCAGTTATCAACGGTAGCTTCAAGCTGTTGAATATGACTGCAAGAGCGGTCCGTATGTGTTGATCACTGGCTAACTGCTCGAGCAGTCAGTGTATGGCCGGCATAATCGCTTTATCTGTAATCGATTCAAATTTCACACCATGTTTTGTAACGGTAATGATAGTTTTCTTAAAAAATACAATTATAGATTCCCGCGACTTCGTCCGCGTGGAATGAGCTTTTCGTAAGAAACGTTTTCGTTCGACCGTTTTTTCTCCGTCTTACGTTGCAAATCCGACATAAAATAATATTGCCGTTATAAATTAAGATGTAAGCTATCCTATCTTTCAAGTTGGATCAAACTGCACACGGTGTGCAAATTTAATTTAAAATCGGTTAAGTAGTTTAGGAGTCCATCGCGGACAAACAACGTGACACGTGATTTATATATATTTAGAAGATTATGCGATACACTTACCTACGTTAGATTTGGAATACCAAAAAAAAAGTTGTATTCAACGAATTTACTGAAAACGCGTAAGTTAGTTACATTGAGTGCTATCGGTTCTTAAAATGTAACACACAAATTGAAAATTGAAAATACTTTAATTTGCCTTTCGTTAACTCATCAAAACCTAGATTCAAAGACCAATTTTCAAACAATAATTTAATATTTATATTTAATTAGACTGTTCTAAGATATAATATTAAATGAAAATTAGGTAGGTACACGAACTTAAAAAGAGCCGTCTCTACGAAATCTCAACTCTCAGTAAATATTATGCTATAAACTACAATTACATATTTAAACTACAGAAGCAAGGGTCCTAAATAATTTAATTCATAGTAAGTACTTAGTTTCGTTATGGCCAAGTATAAAATGTTTGAAAAGTAGGTTCTTGCACATTTACAAAATATCGAACGGAGTTTCTATGTTAGATAAATCCTAGTCAACGTCTTATAAAGTAAACAATTTTGTACCTACATTGAATACACAAAATAATGAGCCGAGTTTCTCAATAGTTAAGATATATACAGTATATAAGATATAAAGGTAAATAAAGTAAATTATGTAGGTACATTAAGACCGTCTTATCTATATTAATATTAGCTGATGCCCACGACTTCGTCCGCGTGGAATAAGTTTTTTAGGATTCCCGCGGGAATCCTCAATTTTCCGGGATAAAATGTAGCCTATGTCACTCTCCAGGTCCTCAACTATACCCATGCCAAAAATCACGTCGATCCGTTGCTCCGTCGCAGCGTGATTGAAGGACAAACCAACAAACCATCAAACCAACGAACAAACTGACTTTCGCAATTATAACATTAGTAAGTAAGTAAGTATAAGTATGATTCTAAATGTGAGGGCTAAGATGGATGTATGGATGAATGAATGTTCTCACTCAGATCAGTCAGTTCAGATCTGACTCAGGAGCTTCTAAACAAACTCGACAGGCTGCAGAATATGTGCATTCGCTTCATTTTCAATTTAAGAAAGTATGATCACGTATCTCAGTACCGAAATCAGCTAAAATGGCTATCAGTTAGCAAGCGGAGAAACTTACACCTTCTATCGCTTCTCTACGGTATATTGTATCATGCACAAACTCCAGTCTATTTAAAAGAACGTTTTCACTTTCTTGGAGCGAATAGTGCGTTCTCACTGCGCTCCAGTGTGGATAATAAGCTTGAAATACCCCTCAGTCGAACAGAGTTTTATAGCAATTCGTTCACAGTAAGTTGCGCCAAGCTCTGGAACTCTCTTCCGGCAGAAATCCGACATTCCAAATCACTCAAAATTTTTAAAAGTCGTTTGAAGAATTTTTATCTGTCTCAGTAGTTCATAATATAGTCAGTCATTCTATGTTATTTTATTTATTTATTTTTATTTATATATATATTTATATATAGATATATATATATATATATATATATATATATATATTTATTTACATTATATTTATAGTATAACTGTTATTTATGAACGTATATATGTAGGTAGTATTGTTTGTAGTTAATATATTGTGTATTTTATTATACTTGTAGTTTGCGCACCAACCCGTTTTATTCTCTTTTCCTGTCTCCAAAGGTTGTCTGGAAGAGATCGCCTTAGGCGATAAGACCGCCTTTGCATACTGTTTAGTCCTAGTTCGTAGTTTTAATGTCTTTTTTATTTTTTCGTAATTTTGTGTGCAATAAAGATTTAATAATAATAATAATAATGTTTGTTACTAAATCACGCCGGAACGGCTGAACGGATCTTGATAAAATTTGGCACATATATAGATTTTAGTCTGGAATTACACACATGCGCGGGAACCAAAAAACCTCAAACCACCCAAACGAAGTCGCGGCGCTAGTGTTTTATAAGTTTTGGACGTCAATAAGTGAACAGTGTACCTAAATTTAATAAATGAATAGTGATTGTTTGATTGATAAATTCACGCGCACGAAGTCGCGGGCATCATTTTAGTGTTTTATAGTAGCAAAATATGACGCCATCACTGCCATAGAGCAAAACACCGTAAGTAACAAATGGGTTCTAATCAAAACGCCCTCATGTCCATTCAAACGCAATCGCGTACATAGAAAGTAATTGACGCGTGTCGATTGAATCATACATGGGGGAACATGAACATTGTAACAGCATCTTAAAGCTGACATACACGACACGTCATCGTATGCAAATGCAATGAAAACATTGAATTGAATTAAAAATGCTTTTTTTTTTACCATTGAAAATGGTTATCAGATGCAAATCGCCTGAGACGTATTCTTAGCCATAGCTCCGAGGATTTGGAGAGGATCGATATGGAAATAGGAAATAGAAGTTGAGGAACTTATCTATAGAGTGTGAGCGTTTTAATTTTGAAAATCGGCTGGTAATATTTTATTTTGTGGAATTTTAAAAAAGTCGGGTTTTGGGGGGTGTTTGTTTACTAAATTGTAAATATTTCGGATAAAAACTGACTTTAGAAAAAATTAAAAAAAAAATGTCCTAGGGTACTAGTTTAGCTACAAAATGGCGAAAAAATTTTGAAAATCGTTTAATAATACCCTTAGTTGGTTTCTACACGGCATCGTACCGGAACGCTAAATCGCTCGGCGGTATGTCTTTGCCGGTAGGGTGGTAACTAGCCACAGCCGAAGCCTCCTATTAGTCCACACCAGAGAAAGTTTAGAAATTATAAATTCCTAAATTGACCCTGCCGGGAATCGAACCCGGGACATTCCCGGGCCCGGGTCCCGGGAAGGTCCCGGGTTCGATGCTTGTTAACATTGAAATATTAAAAAGTATTGGGGTTATAGGGATAACTATTTCAACCTCTCAGGTTTTGGCCATGATGTTCAAATAAAATAAAAACGTTGTTCATCATTAGTTAAAAACTAAATTATTTTTCTTAATGCAGTCCGGATTAGGTATATTGATCAATCATTATTTATTTTAAGAGACATAAATTAATATAGTCCTAGATATCACAAGAATAATAGTGCCTTATTTATGTACAAGTGTATCACAACATAATTAATAAAATACATTATGAAACTAAAATAAACAAATATTATACATTAATATTACTAAAATATTAATATAATATTAATATTAATATTAATATTAAATTTAAAATAAGTCCTTCTAAAAAAAAATTACTTTTCATGCCGCGGAGAACATGTTATTCTCGATCCTTAGTACCTTGCGGTTACTTTATTATCACTAAAGGTTGATAATCAGTTGAGTTCAGATGGCAATCGCTCGATAAAGACTGGTAAATTGTCAATTATCGGTTATAGTAATAAATAGTCCCTGGTTAAATACTGTGGGCATAAGAGAAATGATAGGTGTCTATTCAGACGGAACACACCGCAACCACACCACAGTGATCTGCATCAGCTTAAAGTTGTTTAAACACAGCTACAAATTACTGCAATGATCTCAATACGCGTCTTATTTGAGTACCGTGGCTAGTTCAGTTCGTGACGACGTTATCGTCCGAGCTGACCACACTTTCGCGATAGCCGACTGTAATTAATAAAATCAAAGAACGAGCACTAAGATCAAAGATCTTTTTTCAAATTTATAGACTAGTGCTTGGCTGCAATCAGACTTGCTGAAAGTAGTGACGCAGCCTTAGTTGGAGCACGCTTGCCTAGAAGACGCCTATTCACTTTTGATTTGTTAAATACATAAACATTCATATAAATAAAACAACATGAAAGATCAATAAATAAATGCCTAAACTAAATGGCAAAAAAATGGATCAACGCAATATCCGAAGGCATTATAAAATAATATCACAATTGGCCAACGACATTTTTTCCGGTGTTTTCGCGCTACAGTGTGGTTGGAGATGGTGGCGCATCTAAAAGTTCTCTTATGATCTTCATCCTACGTCCCGCCTACACTTTATATTAATGGGAGAAAATGTAGCAGATCGATGCCCGATAATCGATTTTTTATCACCGTATTTATTACACTTTACAATTCAACTGTCAATTCGATTATATTTCGAATTGTAATTTACGTTGAATATTTTGTAAATTGACAGCATTTTACACTTGCTGTATCACTTTTCTCTTTTAGACCTGTTTACATAACATTATTGTTAGTTTCGATTTTATGGCTTGTTCCATTTAATATTTTTATGGCAATATTGAAACTGTATTTATAAATTTGATATTTGAAGTCTGTAAAAGAAATATTCCAATGACTTTAATGGTTTAGGTGATAAAACGATCCCAGTCCGGATTTCTAAAATCGAGACATCAATCGATAGTATTCACAATAGTGATAGTAAAATACTATATTATAGTTTAGCATAAAGTAGACATTAACACAAAATGTAGTGTTCACAACTTCACGTTAGGCCGTCTTGCCGACTTTAGATATTTATGCTCTAGATATTCCGATCGCTGCATTATTGACCGAGCGAAGCGAAGGTCTCTGAGTATACTTGAGTGAATTTGCACTAGTCCGTCCGTCTGTCCGTCCGTTCGTTCGTCCGTCCGTCCGTCCGTCCGTCTAGGTCCGTATAAGAAAACGAAATTATTTAATTTTTAATGAGCTTCAGTATTTTTACCACCAACTGCCTCGTTGGTCTAGCGGTTAGCATAGTCGACTGCGGATCACGAGGTCATGGGTTCGATTCCCGGTCGGCCAAAAAATTTGGTATTGGATTTTTCAATTCAGAAATTCCCAGTGATCGCTTGGCGGCACGTCTTTGCCGGTAGGGTGGTAACTAGCCACGGCCGAAGCCTCCCACCAGACCAGACCAGGGAAAATTCAGAAATTTTAAATTTCCAAATTGACCCTGCCGGGGATCGAACCCAGGACCTCCGCACGTTAAGGCAACAGCGCTACACACTGCGCCACGGAGGTTGTCAAAATGCCCTTGTTACTCTGAGAGAAGACCTGTGCTTAGAAGTAAGTAACTTCTAAGCGGCGATGAGTTGAAGTGAGATAAAACAATCGCCCCTTTGTTATTACAAATTAGAGGTCTTGTTCTATAGAGATAGAAAATGAGGAAATCACACTCGACTTTTCAACATTTTCTAGTATCGCCCACTGCTAGAAAAATAGTATCATCAAAAATTCTAGAATGATAATATATTCCACTACAAAAGTGAAGCAATGTTTTATGCGAACAGACAGCCCGATGACCGGTGTAATCTTATCTGGGATGCGATTCCGACTCTATTTCCATGCTTTCATTTCCTCCATGAAAATAGCATCTAGCGTGAAGGTGACGTTTGATTTAGTGAGAATTCGGAATAAATTATAGAGCAACAAATGGAGTAAAGGCTGTGTTTTTAGCTTTTTTTTTCAAATATTTCTATACGAGATGATACTAAGGTTTGATTCCCGCAGAAACTTTTTCATTTTCCGGGATAAAAAGTACCCGGGACATAACATATCCCTGTACAAAATTTCATCAAAATCGGTTGTTTCCAGTGCGGTAGACAGACAGACAGACACACTTTCGCATTTTATAATATTAGTATAGATTTTTTTAACTCCTTTTTTTCCTCTCGATTTGAGACTTGTCTTTTAAAAAAGGCATGATTTAACTGGTGTTATAATGTGTTCATATTAACATAAAAAACGCATTATATACGATTACAAAAATAATCTGGCTATTACCAAATTAGTACTTTTACTATACCGCTTTAAAACGCAATAGTCAGGCTATTAATGTACCCAAAGATAACCGTAATGGTTTTTTAATGCAGTATAAGAAAACTAATTTCACATTTGTTCATCCCGTACGTACATGCGTCCCTCTAATAGATCCCGCATTAAATGAATATTGAAAGTTCATACGTTTTGAATGGTAAAAGATAAACGGGGAACGTTAAATAATGTCTTCTTCATTACTATCGGAAATAACGCTATTAAACTGCATTCACTTGTTGGGATGCTGTTAGGGTCCTAACACACAGTGCTATATTCTTATTTTTTTAAGACGATCTCAAATTTGGAAACATGTTACGAGGGAGATGTACTTCTTCGAGTTCGCCTCATTTTTTATCCACTACGAGCTAGCCCTTGACTGTGGTTAATTCAAGTGACGGAGTATCAAACCCCGAACTTTCACATCATATCATACTAATCATACTTACTAATATTATAAATGCGAAAGTGTGTTTGTTTGTTGGTTTGTTGGTTTGTCCTTCAATCACGCTGCAACGAAGCAAAGGATCGACGTGATTTTTGGCATGGGTATAGTTGGAGAGTGACTTAAGCTACTTTTTATCCCAGAAAATTAAAGCAATCAAAAAAATCTTAATCCACGCGGACGAAGTCGCGGGAATCAGCTAGTTTATAATAATTATAAATTTACTTCACACTAGCAACAAGTAGGATATAAATTTCTTAAGAATATCTCAAAAACAAAGATAAACTGTGGGTGATGAACTTTTTTTTTAAAGTCATTTTTTATTAAGACAGTCGGCATGTATACTCATGTCCTTACCCGCAATTATACCGGTAGCCGAAGGTTAACAGCATAGTCATCCATCACCCATTATCAACGGGTGGCTCCATTCAAAGGGTCACGACGAAGCATTGATTTAAAACATTCTCAGGAACTGAATGAAATTATTTGTACATTATTGAGGGTACCGCGTAAAATTTATTGCATTACTAAGCGGCTCCTTCCGCGTAATAATTGCATTACTGAACAACAAGTCATTACTTTCCTCCAGGAATCTTTGTTGGTTTTGCGAAACTCTGATGCAATTAATGCGATAATTGCATTGAGAGAGATTTATGATTTATTTATTTATGTTATTTTTATTTATGTGTCACTTATGATACGATGACAGCTTTCCGAACCAGTGGTAGAGTCTTGAACTCTACCACCGGTTCGGAAAGGTGTTTCTATATCTCAAAACACAATTTTAAAAAAATCTCTGCATTGATATTTATTTTAAACATAGCTCTTAGTTTACCTTTTAAAGCAATTTTTCTTCTTATTGAAACTAATAATTTGCTCTAGAAATATAAGATAAAATTTACATTTCAAACACATTGTCAGATTAATTAGTATTGAACCGTAAATATATATTTTTTACAAATGATTTCTTGCATTTTTTGCGACATGCGCTTGCTTGATTTCACCCCCGTCCGTGAGCTCGCGAGATCAAAAAATAGATTTTGATTTCGTGAGCTCACAGTGCCTTTAATAATGGTCCGACTCGGGAGTCAAACCCAGTACCTATTTATATGCTGTTGAACATACTAGCCACTATACCAACGAGGAAGTTCTTTGGAAAGCAATGTATTGGTCTTACTAATACCATTATAATATTAGAAAGCTTATTCAAGATCGCAGCGAGAAAAAAAATTCCTTGACAAGCACGAAATCATGTGGCTCGGCTAGTTCACAGGCAAAATTACTTTATCATCGTCCAGGTACTTGATAAACCGTGGGTGGTCCATACTTTCCTCAATTTCACCATGAGTTTCTCTATCAACGTGATTGATCTGCGGTTATTTCGATTTGTTACATAAATATAATGTCATATTCATCATCTCAGGTGTGAATCACGCTTTAAATAATGACTGCGACATTATCTACGTGTTTTTTTATTTTAAATCACAATACACTCAATCAATCACATTGGCGGAAAATTATTAGTGTTCCACTAATAATTTTCCGCCAAAAAATTACATACATTCTAATATCCATACTTATATTATAACTACATGATGCCCGCGACTTCGTCCGCGTGGATTAAGGTTTTTGATTCCCGCGGGAACTCTTTAATGATTTTTGATTCCCCTGGATACAAACTATCCCTATGCCAAATTTCATCAAAATCGGTTGAAGAGATCGGCCGTGAAAGCGTAGCAAACAGACAGACAGATAGACAGACAGACACACTTTGGCATTTATAATATTAGTATGGATTTACAAATGCAAAAGTGTGTTTGTCAGCACCAAGGCCTGTCTGTGAACTACAGCACCAATAACCTGAAACATGGATAAACTTGTCACTAAGTGCGGACCATCACCCATTTATCTTTCGCTGACAACGACCAGTGTCACCAGCTGAGAGAACGTTACACTAACCACAGCTGTATACACTCGAAATCTTTATTCTCAAAGTAATATAGCCTTTATTATAAAATTAATAAAGTTTACCCCACAAAAACCAAATGCAAGCGTTGTTGTGGAGCATAAATCTTGGGATATCTCAAGTGGTATACAGTAACCGTGTTGGTAAATTCGTTGTATGGACACAAAGATAAATCTTTTTCTCATAAAGGTGTTATGAACGTGTGATAAAATAAATATTATGAACTTGTTCTCTACAATAGAGTAATAGAGTACTTAGTGATTTATAGTAAAGCCAGTGGATATCCGCAAATCTTTTTTACTGAGAACTTTCTGAAACCACCAAACTAAGTGTAACTTCAGGTTTTTTGACAACCTCCGTGGCGCAGTGTGTAGCGCTGTTGCCTTAACGTGCGGAGGTCCCGGGTTCGATCCCCGGCAGGGTTAATTTGGGAATTTATAATTTCTGCATATTCCCTGGTCTGGCCTGGTGGGAGGCTTCGGCCGTGGCTAGTTACCACCCTACCGGCAAAGACGTGCCGCCAAGCGATTTAGCGTTCCGATACGATGTCGTGTAGAAACCGAAGGGGTATGGGTTTAATATAACTGCTACGAACCTAACAGTTAGTGGAACCTAACAGGTTATCGAGCTCCCATCTTAGACTGCATCATCACTTACCAGCAGGTGAGATCGCAGTCAAGGGCTAGTTTGTAGTGGATAAAAAAAGAAAGGTTTTCAAACAAATATTAATCTGATGTCTACTCATGAATTAAGTACCTAGTCTACTATTTGACTTTTTAATGGTACCTATACTTAATTTTTTTTTTCAGATTACACTCCTTTCTACGTCGGTTGACTTTCGAGTGAGTATTACATACTATTTTTTATGGATTCAAGTACCTATTATAGACAGTGGAGTGCACAGGGTTTGAAGCTAGGGTAGGCATTAGTTAGTCAGTATACCTATTTACTGACTGTTATAATGAAAACGGGACATTGACCTATTTAAATTAGGGTAAGCAGTGCTTTTATGCATGTATGAACTGCACGCCACTGATTATAGACAGTCTCTTTAAGATTAGAGCCTAATATAATGACACCGTTTTTACTAACTACTAACTTAAATTTATTTTTAGCTAGAAGATGCCCACGATTCCGATTGATTTAGGTTTTTAAAAAATTCCATGATAGTTAACATTCTCCGGGATAAAAATAGCCTGTTTCCCCGATATGCAACCAATCACTTTACCAAATGTTGTGAAAACGTAGCGCGTCACGCTTTTACATTTATAATAGACTAGTGAATGCGCGCATGAGGTATTTTGGTTCCCGCGGGAACTCTTTAATTTTCCGGAATAAAAAATAACCTATGTGCGATTCCAGACTCTCTATCTATCTATCTATATTATATCTCTGTGCCAAATTTCAGCCAGATCCGTTCAGTCGTTGGGGCGTGATGGAGTAACAAACATCCATACATCCATCCATACATCCATACTTCCATACATCCATCCAAACTTTCGCATTTATAATATTTTTTTCATCTTCAGTGATTCAATTCATCCCTCACGCGATGTCGTTGGTGACAAATTTTCCTCCAAGATTGTTCACCGGACTCAATTTGCGGTGAAATTAACGGGAAACTCCATTCATGAAGTTGTTCAATTCGGCAACGTCTTAGGGTCCGTTCATACTTTTGACGCGATTAAATATAAATCCATCCACACTGTGGATTCCACAGTTATATTATAAATGCGAATGAATCTGTTTATGTTTTCATAGATTATGATGAAATTTGATAAAGAGATACCCTGCTCCCGGCCATCTCTTTATATTCTAAAGGCTTGGGTTAAAGGCTTTGATCCCGAAAAATTAAAGAACTCCCACGTTAAAGAAACTTTTTTGTAGCGATCAAAGGTGTGGATGTCACCTAGTACTCTAGCCCATTCCAGCTATTATAAATTTTCAAGAGAGACTTACTTACTGTGTGTGTATGTTCGTGTAATAACCCGATGACACTCTCCCTTGCCTCACTTTTCATTGGAGTTTTTTTTTCTATTCGATCGCGAAAACTTTAATGACAATTTGTAAGGAATTGATTGAGCGCCAGCTGTCAAGCAAGAGCTTCACAATTCCATACAATTTGTAGTTAACGTTGTCGCGATCGAATGGGAAGGAAATCTTTCACTAGGCACTCAGGCACTTTACGTACGAAACAAGAGAGTATATCGCAACTTTAAAACCCAAACCACTCTAAATTTATTGACTCGAAACTCAGTAAGTACCTGTATAATTTAGTCCGACCCCAAGGTTTTCAGACAAATAAGTTATAATTTAGGAGCACCAAGGCTGTCGATCACCAATAATTGACTACCTGCAACGAAAATCCTTATTAAAATCCTGTTTTTGTGAATCGGGACGCCAGTATGAGCCGACCCTTAGCTAATGGATTTAACGCCCACGACGTCCTATCTGTAAGACAAAAGATCCATTGTCTCTTAAGTGAAAATTTGTTTACCTACATCTGCGCAAAACTGACAATTTCCATGTGATTCCAGTGTTCTCTAGGTTGTAAGACGTTTGTGTTCAAGTCTTAAACAAACTTCTATCCTTGTTTGCTATACCTTGTCTATTTGTTATTTTAAATAACCCTTTATTATGTTAGTTTTAAGTAACAAGGTGCCTAGATCATAAAATGCATTTCGCGGTTAAGTATAGAGGTGTTTCCACGACACAGTCCTTCGCCTCTAAAAATAATCGAGACACCTATACCGCCCTCTTACCACCTTACCATATGGTAAGTAAATCGGTCGTAAATCGTCGGACAATAGTGGGTAGGCACACAAATTATTTGATATTTTCGTTTTGATTGGAGTTTTTGTAAGTTATTGAAATGAAAGGAGTTACTTATTGAAAAATGTGTTATTTGTGTTTCTGTGAACAAAACAGGTTGAACTTTATAAGCATTAAGCCCCGCGGGAATTGAGAATGATATCCTAAATACAGGAAACTATTTAGTTAGGAGTCAGACCTAACCACCTACGCAAATGGAAAATTTATGAACTTTTATGTTTATTTTATGTTCATATTTGTGTTTGGTATCATTTATATGAGTTATAAATAAATAAATAAATTTTTACGAGATATTTCACCGCGGTTAATTGCCTTATCTGGTGACAGAAGGGCTGGCTCATTTTTTGCGCAAAGGATCAGCCTGGCTGTCCAGCGCGGAAATGCAGCCAGCATTCTTGCCACCATTCCACGCGGACATGATATAGTATAGTAGACATTATAGTAATTAGGTTAGGCTAGCTAGCATTAAGTTCCATTGAATTATTTTCAATAATGTTAAAAAAAAATTGGAATTGAATTAGGGAGCTGGAGGCTCTTCCACTGAATACGCTGACCAGTACGTCTACGTGGTATCCACTCAACTGTAAGGATATTTTTATGCTACTATAAGCATTGAGGTATAATTTATAATTACTTCAATGACTATATAAGTTAGCTTTCGAGTGCAATTTCACCAGACGTAATGATGCAGTCTAAGCAACGACCTCAATTTACATAGACAGGCCCTGTCAAACAAAGAATGTGGGCGTATGTCTAGTAACGCCATCTAGTCTGAAAAGCGGGAACTTGCTTGCAACATATTATGCCCCATCTTAATAACTCTTAACTTAACTCTTTCATAGATAATATAGGTCATAGCCGTACTAGCCGTAAGGTCAGTTAAGTAAAAAAAAATCATACAGTTTGCCGCGGAAATTAAATGATTGCGTAATGGATAAAAATATTAAATAGGAAGATTAAATAACGTTTCTTTTGGAAATGTATACTTGTGAATTGAAACACTTACCTACCTTTAAATAAAAATTCTACAAATCTAAACTAATAATACTTTATATGTTAACTTAATAATAACAAATTATCTACACGACGAGCGTCCGTGACAGCGCTACGACGGGGACAAAGACAGGTGAGGAACGTGTTCAGCAAGTCGACCGCCCGACATTTTTCTATGAAAGGGCCCATCTAGTACCTACATATATATCGATGAGATGAGTCTAAGATATTAGCAGACTAATGAAGTAAAATTTCACCAGACGTAATTATGCAGTCTAAGATATTAGCAGACTAATGAAATAAAGAAATGGCATTAATGTTAAATGCATACCCCTAATCAGTTACTACACGGCATTGTAATGCTAAATCGCTTGGTGGCACACCTTTGCCAGGTGTAGGTATCTTTTCTGGTAACCAGCCGTGCCCGCAGTCTTCCTCTAGGCTTGAGACAATTAAGAAATTTTAAAATCCCCAAAATTGCCCCTATCGGGAATCGAACCCGTGAACTTCCACTTCTAAGACCACAGCCCTAACCATTGCACCAGGGAGGTCGACAAACGTGTACCTTCTACAAGTGTATCCCTCATCTTATATTTATAACTTGATCACTCCAGTTCTAAAGTTCCAAAGATCTCCATATGCATATAATACGTCTCTCGAGGCGACGTCAAACTTCGAATATTCGTCGGACTTAATTTGCGAGGAAATCACCGGGAAAATCCATTCACAAAGTTCTAGAGTTCGGGAATGCTTAACATATCCTTACTTCACGTCTTGCTTTTAGATTAAAAAATTAGCTTCTAAGAGATGATAAATTTATTCGTTTGTAAAATGTGCTTAAGGTCCACCAGGAAGGTATCCACCAGAGCGGAGATAGGCGGAGATCTGTTTGGCAGTCCAATCAGAATATCGATAAATGGCGCGGAGATTTTTCTTGTCAGCAATCAATAAACTAACTATGGGTCAGCTAAACATATAACCGTCCATCTCCGCTCTGGTGGAAACTGGGTCTAATCAGATATGTACATCAAACATACTTACATGCACAATGATAGTAATATTATGTATAAAAAGTAAATAATATTATAATGAATAGACAAATCCGCTGTAAATCTGTTAATTTGAAAGCACTTAATTGGAAAATAACTGTTTTCTTTAGTAGGTATGAGAAGTAAGTAAATTGTAATTAATAATGAATGGCTTACTCGTGCTTCGTTCTTAATCTTTTAATCTCCGTTAATTATCTTTCAGTGTGGATGAGTTCATTTTAATACAGAAAACCAACGTTCAAAATTAGTTTCCGGGATAAAATAGCTATAATACGCTACATTTTATCCCGGAAAATTAAAGAGTTCCCGCGGGAATCAAAAACCTTAATCCACGCGGACGAAGTCGCGGGCATCATCTAGTATAACATAATTTTCATCCCACAACAAACACTACTTATTTATTTTTGCTTTCACTATATCAGTTTTTTATTGTTAAAAGAGTTAAAGATACATTATAGCACAGGCTACTTGTGCAAGTTACAAAAAACTGCGGTTGGGGAGACGTTTGGGGGTAGGGGGTTAAGCCCGCGGCCTTTTTAAGAGGTACTTCTCAGACCCCAAGGAACACTTGTGCCAAAAATCAGCTTTACATTTTTTATTTTAGGGTCAATGTTTATTAGGCCCGTACTATTAGTCTACAGATTTTTTTGAACATCTTGGTAAACTGTCATCTTTCACTCATCTTTAGGCTTTGTCAGGCCTTGTATTTTTATAAAATAAGGGATTATTTTAAGATAGTTAGATAATTAGTTATTTTATGTTTATGCATAATATTAGTATTTATTTATATTTATTATTTATATATATATATATATATATATATAATATATATAGTATAATATTTATTTATAACGTATATATTTTAACTCATGTACGTATGTTTGTTTTGTATGTAGGTAGTACTGTATGTAGTTGAAATATATAATTCAATGTATTGGTTGCGTGCAATAAAGATTTAAATAAATAAATAAAAAGTTATCTACTATAGCTATTTATGTAACAGCTATTGTACAGAAATAGAGAGAATACTCTGAACCCAATAGTACGAACGCTAATTAAACCGCTCCATTAGTATTAGATCTCATCTTGAACTGCAGGAAGCGCTCTCGAATTTATTACTATTGGATTGATAAAACTAAAGTCGGTCACTTCGATGCACAGGTGACCTGAATGTAGGTACTAATGTGAAATTGTACTTACTTTTCATTGCTTAAGCACGTATTATTTATTTATTCTTAAAAAACAAACTTAGTCTATATTGTCTAGCATAAACTCAACTGAGATTTTATGTATTATGTAGCAATATGAAATAGGAAATTTTTATGATACTGTCCAATCTAGTCCACACTCCACACCATCACCCAATCAGAGAGCACCCCAGGCCTAGCCTAGCCTCACTTGATATTTACGGATGTACAGCAAATATTACTTGTATAGTACATTGACTTACCAATAGTATAAGTTTGTACGGTGTCGCGTCGCGGAGTGCTCAGTGCATCTCCGTGCCGGGGCCCAACTCCATACAATCTCGCGGCGCGGTGCCTCTGTAATGGGACTAGCCCTTAAATACGATTCTACGCCTTTCTGATCGACCGCTTCCCGCCACCTTATGATCTTCTTCTGGATGTCATAAAGAAAGTCACTAAGCGGATTGGATCCTGGAACAAAAGAACAATCAAAAATTGAAGGCTTTTAAATCTTAGCACAAAAATATGGTCACAATCAGGTCCTACTGCTTAATAAAGAGTATCATGACATAAGGCCTATTGCGCATTATAAGAAAATGTCTTGTCTTATAAGTAATATCTAATATTTTGTATGCGCGTGTCTGATCCGACACAAGAAAAAAATATATCTTGTAATATCTATGGTCTCATATAGAAACCATTGCGACTGAATTTCTTATAAGACATTACTCATGAGACACAAGAAATGTTCTTATAATGCGCAATAGGCCTAAGTGTTTAGTAACAAAGGGAGCTTTTTTTTTACGCCACTACAAGCTAGCCCTTGACTGCAATCTCGCCTAATGGTAAGTAATGATGCAGTCTAAGATGGTAGCGGGCTAACCAGTTAGGGGTATGGCAGTTATATCAAACCACATCTCTAGTCGGTTTCTACACGGCATCGTTCCGTAACGCTAGATCACTTAGCGATACGTCTTTGCCGGTAGGGTGGTAACTAGCCACAGCCGAAGCCTCCCACCAGACCAGACCAGAGAAAATTCAGAAATTATAAATTCCCAAATGGATCCTGCCGGGGAATTGCACCCCTGGGTGCAATTCCCCGGCAGGATCTTTCGGATGATGTTGTTCGCAGGATGTTGTGATGACGGAGGGGGTCAGGACCCCCTCCGTTAAGACAACAGCGCTCAACACTGCGCCAGAGTTCGTCATAAAAGGTCGCCGACTTAGGCAGACTGTCCGGTTTCTAGTGTGTTAACTAGACGTGTTTTTGTGTGGTTATCCAAATAGTTTAAGAGCTAACACTATTTGCGTTAAACAGACAGCAATATATTTTCTCTTTCTACTCTCGCACCTCGCTACAGAAAACACAATCTGAATATAACTTTAGGTCAAAGCGTACATTAATCTAAACTTCATCGTGGACAAGGATGATTTGACATGAGACATAGCTACTTTAAATAGAGCTCTTTTCATTGCACTTGCAAGAATAAATCCCCGTCAGATGGGAATAAATTGCACGGATGTGCAAAGATACGTGAAGCACATCCTGTAGAAAAAGGAAACTATATAAAGCTAGCTTGGTCGGCCAAGGAAACTTGTTTCGCTGTAAATCATTTTTTATTTATTTTTTATTTCACTTAAAGTCAGCAACAGGTGAGATCGCAGTCAAGGGCTTACTCGTAGGTGGTGGATAAAAAATGGCATTATTACAGAACTATCAAAATTACTATAACTCATCAAAACAATAAATCGTATATATTGAGTCTAAGATTTCGGTTTTCATAAATGACTCGAAAAGGATATTATTCCCGCCAGGATAATATAAGAAACGAATGGCCCATAAAATATAAGAGCAATTCCTCTACATTTAATGTCGAATAAAAGGTACTATTGCAAACTGTACGAGACTCGGCAGTAAGCCGCTTAAAGGTACGAGTAGTCAGTAGGTAATACTATCAGGAGTGCCATAGGTAATGCTTGGAACATAAAATAACAAGAATCATCTTATTGTTGTTATTTTTTTAACAGGTACGGACTATTAGCTTTTCTTTCGTTTTAAGTGGACTCACTGAAACTCTTATACTCAGCCTAGGATTTAAATAGTTACTAAATATTAGTATCTGGGACAATATACCAATCATCCATACTTCCATACTAATCATACTAATATACTAATTACAAATTTTACTAATATTACTAATATAATATACTTATAGTAATTACTAATTTACTAATTACTAATATTACTAATTTACTTATTTTCCTAATATTTACTAATAATATTATAAATGCGAAAGTGTGTCTGTCTGTGTGCTACGCTTTCCCGGCCCATCTTTTCAAACGATTTTGCTGGAATTTGGTACAGGGGTAGATGGTATCCCGGGGAAGGACATAGGCTACTTTATCCCGGAAAATTAAAGAGTTCCCGCGGGAATCAAAAATCTTAATCCACGCGGACGAAGTCGCGGGAATCATCTAGTCATCTAGTTAGTAATAAAAAATAAAATAAATAGCTTTTATTATTCCTTACACACTTTTACTTACTTGTACATTTAGTACTTAACACCTACACAACACCACATGCTGGTTCGGAAAATCAGCTGATATGTTATCGACAAAAAAAATCAACAGTTACCTATTAAAATAATTAATAATATGTCAAATGCAGTAAAGTAACATTATATTTGACAAAGAATAAACTTGCATCCCGGATATGAACATTGGACTTTTTATCTCAAAAAATAAAAGAGTTCATACAGGATTAAAAATTCTTCTTTGTCAGAGCTTTAAATAAAACAAATCAACCTTATGTTTTACTTGTTTAAAACTAATATTCAATTTAATCTTCAACGGCTCATAAGATATTATTATTTTTTTATTTTTTTTCAAAAAAGTACATTTTATTTGAAATCTTTGAAATCGTGACAGAAAAACTTCAAATTGAGGATCCACACTAAATTAAATACTTGAGATGACTAACATAGTATCAGTACAGTACAGATTTAGATTTATTTATTTTCTCATAAACATAGATGACATAAAAACTAAGGAACGGAAACAACTGCGTTAGTATAAAACTGTGTTGCAGCTGTTAACGCCCACCTCCAGGTTCACAAATCAGAAGAAAACAAAAGACAAACAGAAAATTAATGTTAGTGACAAAATTAAAATAAAAAAATAAAAATTACTTAAAATTAATTCTTAGCATTAATATAGATTAGGACTACGTGTTGTATGGGTGAGTGTATAAGTATGTGTGTGAGTATGATATGTGTGTTGTGACTTTGTAAGCATTGATGTAGAATTACTCATTATATTAATGTTGAAGAATTCTATGATGAAGTTTAATATCTAAGGAGATTTTCTGTCTCATCATAATTTAATTGATAAGAATACTAAAAAATATATAGGTAAAGACTATAAAGATACAATCACGTACAGTCGTTTTATAATAAAATGTGGAATCAGTTAAAAACTGACAGTTAGTACAGTATTAAAAGCTCATAAGCATAATTTTACTGTATTCAAAGTTACGTCTTTTACACTCGCGCATAAGAATAATGTCTTTGTTAAGTCAAGTTCGCAGAAACTAATCATGTCAGAATTTCTCCAAGGCAGCTTCAGTCTCAGAAGCATTTATCTAAATGAGCAGAGGCATACATCATGTCGAGCGTGGGACTATAGAATTAAATCAAAGAGAGCTTATGAAGAGGCCATGCTAATTAGATGAGTTCAAAAGCTTTACGCATGCGAGATAAAAGCTCGCCATGAATAGTCGTGCGCGTTCCGTCTCCTCGGGTAATATTCCTTTAGATATTTAGAATTGGCATGCCAACTTCCCTCACCTCGTTTATGACTGCCTCGTTGGTCTAGCGGTTAGCATAGGCGACTGCGGATCACGAGGTCCTGGGTTCGATTCCCGGTCGGGTCTGCTGGATTGGGTTTTTCAATTAAGAAATTCTCAGTGCCAGCCCGGAGTTGGAAGTTGGCGGTGTTTCACCCCGTGCCTCGGAGAGCACGTTAAGCCGTCGGTCTCGGTTATTTCACAGTCATGATAATAGTCGTTAAAGCCCGCCAACCCGCATTGGAGCAGCGTGGTGGGTCTAAGCTCTAATTCCCTCTCTCCTATGAGAGTGGAGGCCTGTGCCCAGCAGTGGGACGTTAATGGGCTGTAGTGGTGGTGGTGGATGCCTACTTCTAGCATAAAGCCCTGTCCTACGTTAGCGACAAATACGATAACGTGACTTGATAGGACGCGACACGACAGTATCAAACAGTAGCTGAATATCGCCGTAGGCAACATCGTCTCCATTCCGTTGAGGATAAGAAATAAATAAATCACTTCACTTGTATAATATATCGGGATCGGTTTTCACTACTACACAATTATATATTGGCATGTAATTCTACTGTTTTTTTTAATTTATAGCTGTGACACACTGTGACGCACAGAATGGAGAATGCGCTTATTACCTGTGACGACGTCGTCTTCTCGGATCGGCGTCGAAATGTTCCTTCAAACTCTTGCTATGTATTAGACAGAGGGCGAAGTGGGAGATTTTTCACCTCTTTGATGGCGTACGAAAGCTAGCGCTTGATCAATTCCATACAAATAAGTAACTTGAGCTAAGGTAGTTTACTTTAACGCAATTGATTATGTAAAAAAAATTCACTAGACCTGCAAGACGTTAAAAATGTATTAAGCCCACAAGACTCTATTTGATTAATGGGCACTTCTTCGATTTCATGTCAAAATCGACCGATGTAAAAACAAAATTTTTTTATTGAGTTATTGTTTTTTTAAGTTGACCTTGGCAAAGGGGTACCTTCATTCATCACAGTGATGAGGAAGGCCTCTCACCAGGATCTGATTCTCTTGGAGATATAAGGTAATTGGTAATTATTATGATCATGGTAATGATAAATTGTGACATGGTAATAAGTTCCGTGACATGGTAATTAGAATATGCACATGGTAATTTGGTAATGATAATGGTGATGAGTAATATGAATAAAACATAAGTGTTTGTGTTATAAAAATCCGAATGTGTCTATAAGAAAATGTGAAAAAATACAGAAATAAAACTGAAAGAACAATGATAATATTATCTTAATATCTAACAAAGGTATCGCTTACTTATTAAAAGTCCTCGTAATTGATACATCAAATGTGTCAATCACGATTCGCAAAATACAAAAATCAGACACGATGACAAGAGAAATAGATTCAGTAATCTTCTTATCAAATATATAGTGAACTAAAGTAAACGACTAAGTATATAATTAATATTATCAAAATAACTCTATATATCTGCACATAATCTTTTTAAAATGGCATGCTAAACATAATCATACAAAGTTTGATAAACAAAAGTTAGTCTTGTTGACGAGATAAATAAATTCAGTAATCTTCTAAGTATACTAATCATCTAAGTATACTATAAATAAATAATATTATAAGAAGCTCAAATTTATTTTAAAATAACATGCTTTAGTTACCAACATGAGAAAAATTATAAACAAAAGTCAATCAGTCAGTCAAAATATTTGAACATAAAACGATTCAGTTAAGTTCTCATACAATAAATAGTTGTATAGAGTAGATGTCTAAGTAAATAATAAATAGTACCAAAATTACACTCTGAACTTAAAGTAATTTTAAAATAAATCTTTTGTTTTTAAATTTTTATATGATCATTGATTATGTAAAAATTTAAAAACAAAAGTCTTCTTAACCACATTAAAAGATAGAACGACAAAGTTTTTTAAAAATTAAGTTAACGTGTGTCTCAGTGTTGACTAGCACCAAAATAACTCTGAATTAAAAACCATATAAAAATAACATAATATTTTAATAAAAAAATAATGATCATATAAAAACAGAAAAACAAAAGTCTATCTCGTCGAAAGAATCAATAGATTTAACAAAGTTTAAGCATAAAACCGGGTTTGTCTCAAAATTAGTTTGTTTACTTAAAACTATAAAAAAAAAGACAATCTCCAAATAAAAACAATATGAACCTAACTATCCTATTAAACATTTTGTATATGTTGAAGGTACTTTATCAAATACCTTCTGCTGGTTTTTCTTTATTATAACCATTAGAAATTTATTCAGACTGTAATATTTTTCCGTAAATAAGTAAATAAATTAATAATATTTTCTTTTGTCTCTTCGGCATCTGGTAAATATTTTTTTCTTTTCTATTTAAGTATCCCTCCCTAAAGTACTCCCTTTCCCAAACAGTATCAAAAATATTCCAATTATCATTCAATGCAGATCATTTATAATTTTTTATTTAAATGCTACTTCAAGTAATCCCTTAACTGTGATCATCCGGGGGTAAGTGATGAATGCAGTCTAAGATGTTTGCAAGCTTACCTGGTATAGGGGTAAGGGGGTAGTCATCATCATCATCATCAACCGACAGACGTCCACTGCTGGATATAGGCCTCTTGCAAGGATTACCACACGCCGCGGTCTTGCGCCGCCTGGAACCAGCGACTCCCTGCAACTCGCCTGATGTCGTCCGACCCGCGAGTAGCGGGTCTGCCAACGCTGCGCTTCCCAGTGCGAGGTCGCCATTCCAGCACTTAGGACCCCAACGTCTGTCGGTTCTTCTAACTATGTGCCCCGCCCATTGCCACTACAGCTTCGCAACGCGTTGTGCAATGTCGGTTACTTTCGTTCTTCTGCGAATCTCCTCATTCCTGATTTGATCGCGCAATGAAACTCCGAGCATCGCTCTCTCCATTGCTTAACCTTGAGCTTTCTTATGAGGCCCATAGTTAGCGACCAAGTCTCGCATCCATAGATCATCACTGGCAACACGCACTGTTCGAAGACTTTGGTCTTCAGGCACTGAGGAATCTTGGACGAGAAAACATCTCGAAGCTTCCCGAACGCTGCCCAACCGAGTTGGATTCGGCGGCCCACCTCTTTCTCGAAATTGGACCTACCTAACTGGACCGTATGTCCCAGGTCATATATACTCGTCTACAATTTTGAGTGCAGAACTCTCAACGATTACTGGGTGGAGCGGAACATTAGACATGATTTTCGTCTTACTCATGTTCATTTTAAGGCCCACCTGTTGTGAAACTCTAATGAGGTCATTGAGCATTGTATTAAGGTCTCCCAGAGTCTCTGCCATGATGACTATATCATCGGCAAACCGAAGGTGAGTGATGTACTCGCCATTGACGTAAATGCCAAATCCAATCCAATCCAGAAGCTTAAAGACGTCTTCCAACGCGGCGGTGAAGAGCTTCGGGGAGATTACACCCCCCTGTCGCACTCCCCGCTACAGTTGGATTGGCCTCGTAGTCTGTTTCTGTATACGAACTGACATTTTGGTTTTTTCGTACAAACACTTCAGCACTTGGATATACCGGTAGTCTATTCGGCATCTCTGCAGCGACCTTAATACAGCCCAAGTTTCCACCGAATCGAAGGCTTTCTCATAGTCCACAAACGCTAAGCATAGTGGCCGGTTATACTGTCCGTCTTCTGTATAATCTGCCGCAGGGTGTGAATATGGTCTATGGTACTAAAGCCTTTTCGGAATCGGGCATGTTCGGGAGGCTGGAAGTCGTCGAACCTTCGAGCGAGACGATTCGTAATGACTCTCGAGAACAACTTATAGACATGGCTCAGCAGCGAGATGGGTCTATAATTCTTCAGCAAGGTATTGTCACCCTTTTTGAAGAACAAAACCACCACCCTCCTGTGTCATGCCTGTGGCGTTATGCCCTCGTGAATGACGGAATTGAACAATCGCTGAAGGACCTTAAGTATCGGTTTTCCACCCGCTTTCAGGTTCTGCAGCAGTTCTGCTATGATTCCGTCCTCACCTTGTGCCTTGTTGTTCTTAAGTTGCTTGAGAGCCATACTAATCTCGTAAAGGCTGACGTCCGGGATATCTTCGGTATAGTGTCGGGTCCATTTGGCTCTGGCATCTCTAGCCAAATCGTCAACAGGCTTAAACTTAAGGGGGTATTAAACTTAAATCGCTAATCAGTTTATAAGCTGCATTGGAACGGGACGCAGTTGATTACGTGATTTATCATATGGTACGTCTTTTCCGGTAGATTGGTGGGTGGTGACAAGCCGGAGACCATTTTAAAGATTACAAAACGCCAGATTTTCCTCTGCCGGGAATCGAACCCAGGATCACCCGTTTTTGAGACCGAAGCATTCACCACAGCGCCAGGAAAGTCGTCAAATCCTAGAAGTTCCCATACATTAAGGCACTAATCTAATTACCTGACCAATGCCTAATTACCATGTACGCAAAATGGTCATGGTAATAATGGTAATTAGAATCATGGTAATTAGGATTGGTTAGTATTTAAATTTTCACTTGATAAGTAAACATAGTATATTTTTTTAATGAGCTTTTTTAGAGAGTAAAACATACTTAAAATATTAAAAAAATACAAATATGTAAAGGTGGTGGCTACTTACGGTATGGTGAGAGTTCTATGAATGAGGGCTTAAAGTTGACAAAGTGAAATTTCCGTTGGAGAATGCGAAATATTTTAGTAACCCGCCGAAGAACACACCTCCGCTTGGCACGAATTGCTCAAGGCTACTGATTTTGTACGTAAGACGCGACGACGATGCAGATTGTACGGATATGTGGGTAGATACGATAGTGTTTGCATTAGATCACATGAATGATTAAAAAGTCGTGGGACAGACTTTAGTCACTAGTAAAAAAATAATTCAATGACTTCATCTCACGCTGCTGTTGTTATTTTAAACATCAATTATTCATTATTGAAATATATTTTTTTGAGAATTTTTAATCCACTATATAATTTAAATAAATAGGTTTGTTACTTGCGACATGAGCAGTGGGACAGTCATGGTGGTTAGAAATTGGAGGTTTAAATTTTTTTTAAAGATGGATCTCTCCTCTTTTATGTTCTTTTTCTTGATGGAGGGTATAGAGGACACTGTCTAGTGTCTACAAAAAAAATTACATAAGCCAGAGTTAGTTTTAACCTACGTTCTCCAGCTTGGGACATGCTTTTTACCACATTTGGGAGAAGCATCCTAATATCTGTGTGTATATTCTGAGCGCAGGTAATTATTAACATAATTATTCTCACATACTCGCGTTATTCCAAAAACAATAGAGGCATGTGTCTGACAGTCCATTAAGCAGGTGCTATCAAACCGGGCCCGATACCGGTTTATTAATGACGCACCGCTGAAAATATATAGCGCATCATTTTGCACCTCTGTTTTCATAACGACTCATTAAACTTTAATTATCTATGTCAATAATTATTATATTATGTATTGATAAATTAGGGATTAACAGTTATATATTATGTCACCGTAAGATTGTAAAAACCGTTACATTATAATCTAACGGTTTCTATCCCGCGAGATTGTAAACTGTCGAAAGATTGTAAAACGTTCAATGTTCTGAGTATTAATTTATGAAATATTAATTTTATTTATGTTTTCGTGTCTCTTTCTTGTACAGTTCGCGCGCGAGTTGAATGCAGAGTAAATGTATGTGTTACCATACATTTACTCTGCATTCAAATCGCGCGCGATCTATAGGTTAGGTTAGGGTTTGACATGAATATTTAGGTAGCACTTTAGGTTCTATCGGGTTAATATACCTAATAGATTACAGTTTACCGAAAAATAATGCGTTAAATTGTAAGCAGTTTGTTACGGTTTACAGTCTGTCGACAGTTTATAATCTATCGAGATAAAAAACGTTAGATTACAATCTAACGGTTTTTACAATCTTACGGTGACATATATAATATTTAGATTCCTGCTGCTTTGTCTGCTTTCGTTTTTTAATTATGCGGCGGGAACATTTGACTTTTCGCGTTCATTAAATTTAGAAGTTTGAAAAGCCTTTCTTACCCTACTTATTACTTAAGCCACCTTATTTAATTATTGAGCATACTTAAACTGCAGAATATCTTTTAACTATTTCTCCTAGACATTTAAAGTCCAACAGTAGACTTACAGTGTCCATGCAGGCTCAAAATTAGAGAATGATATATAATCAATTTTTTATGTAAAAAAAAAAGTTGTAATTGTTATTTATTTAGTCGTTTATTTATAAAAACAATATTTTCTACCATACGAAAATTCTAGTTTTACAGAGACTATTTTACGTCTTTCAAAACTAGAATAGGTACTAGTTGTCATCCGCCTTATATACCTACATACTAAGCAAAGATAAATCGTTATATCCAACACAAAACAAAATATTTTAAACATAAAGTAACGGCCAGACTAAAGCAGTCAATGCTTGGGTTACCCATTTACCGGTTACCATATTCTATTTGCAATATATCCCGAGCACATTTCAGTATAAAATGCGATTTGAACACCGCTCGAATTGAGGATTCCCCTTCAACGAAATCCACAACGAATCTCTTGGGATGCAAAAAAAAATTTATACACGCTTGTATTGTAGCGTATTTCAAATCGGTGGATTGTAGTGGAATAGTAATGCGTTGTTGGATATACCGTACACCTTTCTATGAAATTGACTTACCTAAAATATTACCTATGTCATACCTACATTGTTTCCCGTACAATTTTTCATGTCCTGTTATGAAAGATAGATACCTATTGACCGGCTGCTTATTGATACCTATTGGCCGGCAGGGTCAATTTGGGAATTTGAATTTTGTCTGGGCTGGTCCAGTGGGAGGCTTCGGTCGTGCCTAGTTGAAAAAAAGCTTACAGCAACACGAACACCTGATGCGTGGCACGCTCTTGAGGAATTTAGCAGCATATTGCAGCAGTCTAGGTTTGAAAACTTGGAACGTAATACGGATAAGCCGTGTTCAGTACACGGCTTATTAATAATCAATTTATCCGTAATCTGCCGGATTTATGCCATTTTGTAGCTAAACTAATACCCTAGGACCATTTTCATTTTTTCTCAGGTCGATGTTTTTTCCGAAATATTTACAATTTAGTAAACAAACACCCCCCAAAAAACTTTTTTACATTTTTCATAATTCCAAAAAAAGTTAACAACCGATTTTCAAAATTCAGATGCTCACACGTGTCTCGATAAATTCCTCAACTCTTAGTACTATTCTCATCTCGATCCTCCCAAAATCCTCGGAGCTATGGCCAAAAACAAGTCTCAGGCGATTTGCATCTGATAGCTTTAATTTTCAATGGTAAAAATAAACCAGTCATTCCTTATAATAATAGCAAAAACAAACTATTATACCTACCTGCTATAAATCTTTAAGCTATCCTCACACTTGACAATTCTAACAAGCAATGATAATAATGGCTTAAGTTGTCCGCATGATATACGACATCCCAGACAATTGACTTAAGTGATGAAACTGATATTAGTCGCATAACTTTCTTAATTTCTTGCAAGAAGTTGTTCTCAACTTAAATGCCTTCTATATTGTAATCAAACTGCATTGCTTACCTACTGTTTATTTGTAAGTATTTGTTTGTGTAAGAAAATTAATTTCAAAATAATATTATAGAGATCTTGCAGTTCAATCTCAGCGTTGTCTTATGTACGATAAGACAACGCTTTTTTCGGCTTTTTATCAATAGAGCATTGCAAAATACGCGAAAAGATTTGCCACGCTTATTATGCTTGGGCTGTGGGATAAATAAAGGGCACAGGCAAAAGTAAAGAGAGTTTCGTTGTAGAGATCACAGAACGCGCATTACAACGGCACATCTGTGAGTTTTGTCATAAAGGTCACAAAATGTGTGATTCATTAACCCATTTTATGAATACGAAATACATTCACATAAATCTTACTTACATAATATCATTTGACAAAATTAAATAAAAGTTCCAAAGAAAATGTTGGTGTCATCTGATATCGATCTTACTTAAGCCCGGTTTACATTATCACAATAGAAGTAATCCAGAACGACTATAATATACTAGACTGCATTGTTTATTATTATAAAGTACAAGTTTTCATGCTCTTGAAGTAAAAGTGTAGATTAGTCCTGATCCCTGAAGCCGTCAGAAGTACTCTGGTCAAATCAAGATTTGAGCAATATGAGCAATGAATATAACAGCAGCTTTATCTTCCTATAATGAAAAAAAGGACAGCAAGATAGGCTTATTCTTGTGGTCCGTAAATCATAATCATGCGAGATGAAAAGCTAATAATTTAAAAATTAAAAAACACGACTGCCCTGCCAAAAACGAACTAAAAAGTTAATTTTTTTGTGAATCACTGGATATTGAACTATAGTGTTGCATATTTTTGGAATCTACTCATCATTTTCTAGATGATGAATATTTAGTTAATCTTATTTTCGAATTTCTTTTTTCAACTTTAGTCTTTAATGCGGAACCATGGTCACACCATCAATTTTTTTTTATTTTACTATCCCATGTCGCCCGGAATAAGCTAGGGATTCTAACGATACCTCATTTATCAAAATCGGTTTAGGTTTAGTTACGGTGGAATATACAAACTCACATACATACATACATGAACTCTGAAAACAATATACTCCTTTTTTCAGGCAGTCGTATAAAAAGTTAGTGCATATGATTTACCTACTACCTATCTCCATTCTGGATTGCTCACTAGATGTATCTAACTTAGCTGAAATCTCTATGCTGCTTATATCATTTCAATAATTATTTCAAACCACAGCGGGATAGTGTTACAGTAGATTTCCAGTTCAGCAATTGATTGCTTGGCTTGTTACCCACTGTTACAATGTAACACAGCCGTACAGCTAAGAAAGTGTTCACATCAGTCTAAATTAAGCAACGTCTGTTGCCCTTTGATCTTTGAAAATAAATAAGAATCCTCACAGAGTAGGAACATTATTGACGAGCCCCGTGGCGCAGTGCGTAGCGCTGTTGCCTTAATGTGCGGAGGTCCTGGGTTCGATCCCCGGCAGGGTCAATTTAGGAATTTATAATTTCTGAATTTTCCCTGGTCTGGCCTGGTGGGAGGCTTCGGCCGTGGTTAGTTACCACCCTACCGGCAAAGACGTACCGCCAAGCGCCAAGTTAGCCCGCTACCATCTTAGGCTGCATCATCACTTACCATCAGGTGTGATCGCAATGAAATGAAATGAAATGAAGTTTATTTGCTAAATATGGGTGGTTAACAAAGTTCTTAAAATTAAAGAGGCCCTGCATATTTTACTGACACTTGAGCATGCAAATATTTGAAACACACATAAACAAGAGAGTGTGTAGGTAGGTATATAATAAAATGTCAGTTATTTAATTACATAAAGTCATAAAATTCTAAAATTCTATGATGGGACGCAGTCATGGGCAACTTGTAGTTGATAAAAAAAAAATTATTACCGCTTAATCATAATTCTAAATGCGCTCGCGCTAATCATTCTCGTACTCCGCAGCTGGTATTAATTTGTCTGAACATTTCACACTGCGCGTTGCACTCGGATAAAGGAGCCTCTTGACTGGACTTTTTCTTTTTATTTTTACGAGCAAAAGTCTTAGTTCCATGCCCCTTTTCTTCGTGAGCGTTGATTTGAGATGTAATCGGAACTGATAGGGGGTTATGCGCGTGTCATTTATAGAATCACTGAAGGGGTTATGCGTTTGGAATATATTACTCATGAGATTGTTGAACTTACATATTTAGCTTTTATTTACAGAAGGTATAGTTTGTTCCGTTGTTAGAAACCTATAAACTATATTTGATTATTAACCTTTTCTAGTATTCATTAAATCTTTGGCGTTTTTTCTGCTGTCACACTATACCTGCAGCTTAAGCTGCTGGTCGCTTCTAGACATGTTGATATAAGCGGCAGGAACCTCTCTCAGACGTGTTCTCTCTACCATAGCAAGAAACATAATGTCCGACAATAATTGTCCAATCCTAGATGATGCCTATGTAAAAAATAAATTATTTCTTACTGATTATTACATAGAGGGTCTTCCAAAAGACCTTAAATTCACATCGTAAGTTAGTCTTATTTTTGATAATCATTTTAAACTATAAATTAAAGAAAAAAAGTGCGTTGAAATTTGATGACGTCAAAACTATGTATTTTATACAGTTACTATACCCCAGTAGCACAGTCGTGTGCCAGTAGCTCCCACCGACTCGTTTCAGATGGCTCGTCCACTCAGAGCAAAGAGTGTTTCTTTCCGGAGACCATCCGCTATCACTTACCATCAGGTGAGATCGCAGTCAAGGGCTAGCTTGTATTGGATTTAAAAAAAAAACTAATATCAGTAACACAAACAATGAGTTGTCATGAGTTTTACCCAAAACAATATAAACAGTGCTCTATTTTATGTTTTGTTCTATAACGCGGGTATAACTTCGTCATATAAGTAGGACAATAGCTAAGTGGAACACAATAGAGACAGGTGTACAATTATTTACCTTGTGCCCCCTCCTATTTAATTACCGTTATCAGAACAATTCACGGTTCGTCAACTCCTGGATAAAGTTCACAATGAGGCGTTAATGAAGTTTAGTTTGCTCGCGCTGGAAATATTGACCTAAATGTTTATTGCTTCTGTGTGTAAATTGTATTACTTCATTGCCCCACTACTTAGGTCCAGTTACATGACTGGCAGTTAAAGTTACGTAACAAATGCCCAGAACTTTACCACAAGTAAAATTCGTAGTCGTAATTCATATTCCCATGAGTTAACAGTGCAACCATTGACGATCAAAGTTTTACTAGAACCGAAATATATCTTAAGTCGCCTGCCATAAAACTATGTAGAAATACATGCTGAATACGCAAAAGATACAGCAGCAAAAGAAATGAAATATCTGAATCACCATCAAATAGCTTTAGAGCTTAAGTGGGTTTTTGTTTGACTGATGCAGCTTCTTTTTGTGTTGAACCTACCAAGATCCGGTTCTCCTTTTTTACTTCATGACTCAATAATTTTTCTTCTACTTAGTTTCCAGTAACTTTTTGTTTTGCTTTGTTTTCCAGGTTTTTGCACCGTTCATACAAATGTAAATATTTCTTTAAAGTTTAGTTTTCACTGCATAAGCTATTTAAAAGCCGCGATCAAAGTTGCGGGTATCAGCTAGTTGTTTCATACAATTTAAGGCCACTTTAGTATAATAAAGTTGACTTTTTCGACTAAATTTCTTTCTATAAAAGGTTTTGCTAAGTGTATTTTAATAAAACAATTAATATCTGGGTTGAAAATGAAACTATTATCTCATATATAAAATTGGGTATAGTAGGTATAAATTAAACGGAAGTGTTTACGTTGGTAGTTAATATGTTCAATTATTATATTACTGGTTCAAGCCTAATTAATGAGATCAAAGCGTTTGTCTAGCTCCTCACAACTACCTCAATTGAACTATGTAGACCGTACAAATACCTAGGTAATTGAACGTGATCATTACATTACCGTGAACTATAACAGCTGTTGTGTAGTGAAACTCATGGGTGAAACGCGACGAATTTTTTGTAAGAACACAAATAGTGAATTTTCAAATTTTTTTTTCTCAACATAATATTATTATCTGGATCTCCAAGACACAACTTTCTATAAGACCCAGTTTTCATCATAACTCTCATAAATCTGACGACCTCCCTGGCGTAGCGTCTTAACGTGGGAGGTTCCGGGTTCCGATCTCCGGGAGAGTCAATTTGGGAATTTTTATTTTCTGAATTTTCTCTGGTCTGGCCTGGTGGGAGGCTTCGGCCGTGGCTAGTTACCACCCTACCAGCAAAAGACGTACCGCTAAGCGAATTAGCAGTAACCGATTAGGGGCAAGGGTTTAATATAACCATAGAAAAAATAAATCCCTTTATCTATTCCGTGAATATAACTGCCATACCCCTAACAGGTTAGCCCGCTACCATCTTAAGACTGCATCATCACTTACCATCAGATGAGATCGCAATCAACTACAAGTTAGCCCAATTTGTAGTTAGTAATAAGATAAAATAGAAAGAAAATAGCTCATTTAGCATACACTTTTGACAGAAAAACTTGCTAAGCTAATCATTACTTAACTGTACTACTAAACGAGTTTTGTTTACTTCAATATTTTACAGTCGAGGCAAAGAAGTGGTCAGAATTATGACCCTTCCCTTCCCTAAGACTTGCCAGATCGGAAGTGGTCTTCGGGCCGCAAAACTCCTTCATACTGGATTATGGGTCCCGGTTAGGAAGTGCAGCCATATTTTATGACGTTGTGGTATAGGGTTATGCCAGTCATGCATACGAATACACATAGTCCGCGTGCGAGCTCTGAGGAATCCTATAAAATGTTTAAGTAATGCTACCGCAAAATGACACGCGTCAAGCTCGAAACTAGTGCTGGGAGCGAGCTGGATATGGAGCGACGATCGGGGGTGGCGTACAGCCGTCGTTTCTTCGGACCCCGATTCCTCCCCGAAGTACAAAAATCTAGATACTTAATTGAATTATTCATTTTAAAAGTTTGTTAAATATTTTGTACAAAATTAAATGCGAATATGTGCTTGTTTGTGGATTTGCTCTTCAATCAGTTCGCAGCTGTAGTATATTGAAAAGTGTATTTGCTACTTTTATCCCGAAAAAGTAGACCTCTGTCTACTTTTTCATTTCAGTATGAGTATTCAGGCCTAAAGCGACGGGAACGAAGTCACCTAGGTATCACCTAGTAAAAAATAAAGCTTATGAAGGTTCCTTTTTATAACCACTGTAGCATCAGAATGGAGAAATTGGAACCTGAACTTCTCATTTCAATTGACAATTAGATCTTTATCTAGTTGTTGCCATTTAGGAATTCTTAATTTTTCTATTGTCTTGGGATCGAAATTCGTGTTTTATTTTCTTGGGGTCAAATTGCACCATTGATGGTATTGGCCACGTAATAAAACCACGTTGGGTTTCAAAAATCAGAATCTTATAACAAAAAAAATGATGAAAGAATATACTGACCAGTACCACTCAATTTGTTAGTTAAAATTAGTTGAAATTGGTGGTGAAATTTAACTTTAACCATAACTATCGATAATGCAGTTGACCCTAAGAATAAATTTATGTAATTATTGTAAAAAGTTAATAATTGTAATTAAGTTAAAAATCCATGACAAGATTTGAAACAAATAAAATTAATAATTCAAGTGAATCTGCAATATTCTGTTTAATTAATAGAACATAAGTTGAGTGTAGAGTCTCCTTAGCGTTCTTAATAGCTATCATTGCTCCTTGCCCCTTTAGTCAATTATTAATAACGGAAGATTGTTCTCGTCTGGAGATTTTTCAATGAGTCATTTGCTGAGCTGAACCTTGATACTTAAGAGCTTATGAGAGCAAAAGTAATATCTCCACCTAAGAACTTAAAGTTACTAGGGCTTAGGTCTTTACTTAAAATGAAGATATGAATTTAATCTTGACACTAAGATTCTTTCTTGAAAACTGCAATTTCATTATCTTGATAATAAAATCAAAATAAATTCGAAGAGTCGAAAAAGTCATGGAATCTAGGAACTTGTAATTTTTATAATATTAGTTTTTGTAGATCTAAGATAATTTGAGAACACCAGATTTTTAGGAATACCAGCAGAGCTACACAGGTCGGTCGGCTAGTTATTCTTTTTTAAAAAAGCGTGTCGAATTGATAAGCATTTTCTTTTCTGAAGTCTGCATGGCCACTATCACCCAGGTTAGTAGGAATTCCATAGATTTAGTATCGCGCTTCAGCGCGCGAGCCCAATACAAAATCTATGAGGAATTCTAAGTCCAATTAAATAATAATCTATTTTAGCAGGTGCGTTCTGAAGTTTGATTGTTCGTTTGTTTATAAATTATTCCTAATGCGCCTTCTATGACATTTACAATGACAGCGTGCCTACTCCGTAAGGGTCAGGTTGGGCCAAACATTGGCCTTTGAACTTTACTGCGCGAAAGCTGTGGCAATTAATTACGAGCAAAATATTAAGCTAAGCATTATATAAGACTAGATTTAACTCTTCTTCGACCTATTGAGAATCGACTTACCGCGTTAATACCAGTATCTCATTAACTATTAATCTATACTAATATTATAAAGAGGTAAAGTTTGTGACGTTGTAGGGGGTAATCTCTGGATCTACTGAACCGATTTTGAAAATTCTGGTACCAATAGTAAGCTACATTATTTGTGAGTATCATTAACTTGAAAAATTAGGGAGTTCCCGTGGGAATTTAAAAAACTTAGTACTAGTATATTATAAAGTTGAATTACCATATTGTGAGAAATCGCGAGCGTTGGCATATAATATGAGTGGTTGATTCTGGTGAAATATTGTCAAAATTCAGATCGCATCTCAATTTCCAGATTCAGGTCATCGTTGTAAAGCAATGCTGTCGCCAGACCATCCAGGCCAGATCTTAATAGATAGTAAAGACATCGATAGTCCATAAATCAGACTTAGACTGCAGATCGACAAATCAAGTCGTAATCTCGTCCGCCCCAATAGACTGGATTCCCTATTCCGTAATCGGTATTCGTGTCACGACTAATAGGTTCCAACGATAACCGGGATCGCTTGCATACTACATGGTGATAAAATTATATTGTTATCACCTGTTGTTACTTTGTTGATTGCTTGTTAAGTTGTAACGGGGCTAGTGCTACTTTTTTTTTTTTTTAATCCACTACAAGCTAGCCCTTGATTGCGATCTCACCTGATGGTAAGTGATGATGCAGTCTAAGATGGTAGCGGGCTAACCTGTTAGGGGCATGGCAGTTATATTAAACCCATACCCCTACCACCCATACCCTTCGGTTTCTACACGGCATCGTACCGGAACGCTAAATCGCTTGGCGGCACGTCTTTGCCGGTAGGGTGGAAACTAGCCACGGCCGAAGCCTCCCACCAGACCAGACCAGGGAAAACTCAGAAATTATAAATTCCCACATTGACCCTGCCGGGGATCGAACCCGGGACCTTCGCACGTTAAGGCAACAGCGCTACACACTGCGCCACGGAGCTTCAACAAATTAATGATTTTGTTCAATCATATTTTTTTTAATTTACTTTAAAAATATGATGGAACAAAGATAATGGGGCTGATTCTGTAGTGCACAATCTCTAAACTAAACTAAAGTTAGAGCATAACAAATATTGCTAACCCTTTCATAATACTTGCTACGGAAAGGGACAGAACCAGATTTAAAGCTGCCATTTTAGTTTAGTTTAGAGATTGTGTTATACAGAATCAGCCCCAATATATTGAATAATCTTTATATTAGTGTTGATTTTATGGCCTCGCGAGGCGTGAAAATTAGAGTATTCAACGCAGGGGTAATGCTGTATTTGTCTTGGGCGCCCCTAAACCCCGCGCTTCACTCAGGATTCTAGATGCAACACCTCTAGATGTAGTTTTTTAATTAACTTGTTATATACTTCAGCACTTATGGAACCTTTAGTTCTATCCATTGTTCAGCGTTTAAGTTCAAATAGATAGATCAGTCATCAATCATCATAAAACATGTAAAGCGGTAAAAACGATGATCTAATTCTAAACCTTTTGGAACCTTTAGTTTCACCATTCATGTTTTATAAGTAGGGTTGATTAATTCAGTAGAACTATTTAAGTTTATCATAGTTTTCCTTTTGAGAATTTAAATAAAGATTGTGTTTTGTTTAAATTATTTCATAAACGTATAGTTACGTATGTAACTAGGGAAGTATAACCGCATAGCCACGCACTTTCGGCTTGACAAGTTCATCCATACTTATAGTATGAAAGCTAAAGTGTATGTCTGTCTACGATTGGAAAATATAATTTAAAAAAAAATACTAACCATGTCACGGCCCAACCGCTTAGCCGTTTTAGTAGGAAGTAACAGATAAATTGTATCTTGGAGACCGAAATAAACTATTTACAGCCCAAAAAGTCAAAGATTTCCCTCAGAGATTTAGGAATTCGCTAGTAATGAACTTTAAATCCTCACAGAAAAACGTTGAGAGAGAGGCTTATAAATTACAAGTGTGGAGTAGGCTACAAGCACCATATATCTATGATTAGAATTCCTCTTAAATTCCGAGCGTTTGATATCCCCATCAAAGTCGCATAAAGACGTCGTTTCACGTGCTAAAGCCTAATTTTAAACTCGGTTATTGTATTTCCACTTAAAGACATGCTTAAAGAGAGGTATTTGAAGAATTTTATTATAATTTTATAGCATTGTTTTGTAAATCTTAAACAACCATTTTTACTGTATTTTAATTTTTGATTCACGGAAAAGGTTATAATTTATTCATTTTAGTAGTTCTTTAACTCCAAATTGTGGGATTCTGGTGAATAGATTTAAAAGTTATGGTGACGAACATTGCTTTTTGAACTGAAGTATTTATAGAAAATTAGATAAAAACTGCCTCGTTGGTCTAAGTGGTTAGCATGTTCGACTGCGGCCGACAAGGTCCCAAATTCGAGTCCCGGGTCGAGCCATAATTAAGTATTGGGTTTTTCTTACTACAAATTAATTCTCAGTTCTAGCTCGGAGTTAGGAAGTTGGCGATGTTTCACCCCCGTGCCTCGGAGAGCACGTTAAGCCGTCGGTCCCGGTTATTATCACTAACATAGTCGTTAAACCCGCATTGGAGCAGCGTGGTGGGTCAAATCCAAATCAAATCAAATATTCATTTAATTAATTTAGGTACACTGTAGGCAATATATTGACGTCGATTACTTACTTATAAAACATTATGGTGATGATTAGGTACGGTATATTAAAACTAATTAATCTAAGCTAATTCCCTCTCTCCTATGAGAGTGGCCTGTGCCCAGCAGTGGGACGTTAATGAGCTATAGTGATGGTGGTGGTAGATAAGAACTTGTAATTAGCATAATAGCCTCAAGAACACCTTACGGCTATCTTGAGAATAGTCAACAATCAACATTATCGACTTTTGTCTACAATTTAACTTCTCATTTCGTCACTAGTGCGATAAAATAATTTTATTGTATTTTCATGTCGGTCTTGCTAGCCCCACTGCATTGCAAAACACAGTCGCCCACTAACGTAATAACAACAGGCAATGCAGATTATTTATAAGTTCGTCTACCCTAACTCAACGCCAATTAGTGCTACTTTCTTCGCGCGAAACGTGCCTGCTGCTTAGTTCACGTGTCAAACAACAATCAATCTCGAACTTTTCCTTATCTTGTAGCACTGGCTTAAGCTTAGTTTATTTGTATCTATAATCGTCTTGTTAGCGACTGATTACGTTATGCTTTATTGTATACCAAGGGCTTTAAATTTTATGATCGCTCTACCAACAGAAACAAATTATTAAGCTGCGGCCACACCAATAAATACTGTTTAAAAGTAAAAGTTGTGTATTAATTTTGCCCGTGAACATCTTCTATGATAAATGGCACCATACAGAACGAAACCCAATTTGTATTGATGTAGACACGGTTTATAATATTATTATTGTGGCAATTGGCTGAGTACTTAGCTCGAAACACCCTCTACCAGATTTTACGAGTCACAGATGGTGCTGGCGACATAGGGCGAGACATTATCTCGCTATGACTCTTTTGAGATAACGATTAATGTTTTGTTGACCTCCCTGGCGCAGTGTTGAGCGCTGTTACGTGGGAGGTCCCGGGTTCGCTCCCCAGCAGGGTCAATTTAGGAATTTATAATTTCTGCCGTGTAAAAACCGATTAGGGGTATGGGTTTAATATAACTGCCATACAATTAACAGGTGAGATCGCAGTCAAGGGCTAACTTTTAGTTGATAAAAAAATGTAATGGAAGTACAAACAAAACCAGCAGTGGATGTCTGGTACCCTGAGGTAACCGGACGCGGTACTCATTAGATTTAAGAAAGCTATTAAAAAAATTCTTTACTCATTGATAGATTATCTAATTATTTTTTGAGCTCGTGCAGTTGTATATTGCTTCAAAGTATTCAGAAACAATGATAAACTTGTTTTAAAATCTCAAAACATTTGTATAATCTGAACAGAAATGTTTATTTAACTCAGTTATGTTAGTTAATCTCAGAAACGAGCGTTATCGGCTAATCTGGATAAACTGGATAACCATAATGGATTGCCGTGATTTACATATTGATTGACATCGGCCATACTGCAGCTTTCGTAAGAGTATTCACGATGTTATACATCGATAAACAATATCTCATACCAAGTGAAATGGAAAAATATTGATAGAGAGTAGAGACTACACAGGTGACTCTTCAGATTTTACTCAGTGTTAATAATCATAAGGTTTTTAAACACAAGTCAAAATGACATCAAACGAGTAATATTTAAGAGCCGGTGGACAGATTCCTTAGACAAATTAACCACGGGACGCATGATGTCGGCCATATTTGCTTTACCCCTCTAGCCGTGAACTCGTCATGTGAACTATAAACAGTTTAGCCATTATTTATGATATTGTGTTGTCGACTTTTATATGCACTACTGTCAGTAATTGGACAGAAAAACGACAAGGCACTCTTCCCTCGCCCCGCAAAAGTTATTCGAACGTGTTTTCATACATTTTCTTACGTTTCCTATCCCGTGTTTATTACATCCAAGACAGATACAGACGACGAAAGAACGCGGCGTGTGGAAGTCCTAACATATTATATACAGTGCGCGCGCGAGTTGAATGCAGCAAAAAAAGTTACAGATATTTAAACTTTAATACAAGATAGTTGTCATCCTATTGTACAATTCCAGCAAATAAACGATTTATATTATAGCACCATACATTTACTCTGTATTCAACTCGCGCGCGAACTATGTGTCTATCTGTGGATGTCTCGGCGTCAAGGTGTTTTAACGTTAATTTGGTTTTACTTTATTTAACTTAGTGCATTAATAAAACGAATTATCCTCTTATCTCACGTACTAAGCTCCACCTAAGGCTGCATCACTACTTGCAAGCAAGTCTGAGTGCAGCCAAGCACTAGCGTCTAGCCTATAAAATTAAAAAAAACCTTGTGGCTTGAAGTTGGCACTACAAGACGTTTTTAGTTGTATATATACTGCATGGTACTATTTAAATATTCTGTGGTAACAGTTAGTATTTCAATCCGCTTTCAATCCGCTCTTTAACCATCCAGCCATTGACGAGGCTTCTTAACATTCCTATGTGGAGCGTCTGGTCTCATATACTTATAAATTTTAGCTCTAAATTTAGAATAACTGGTATTAAGGCCCACTTGCACAAGGACACTTAAATTGATATAGTTAAATATTTGCTGTCCCTTTTTAGCAACTACAATATGCATTTGCCAAAAAGGGAAAATTTAACTAAATCAGTTTGAATGTCCTTGTGCAAGCGGCCCTAAGTAAACGAAATCTTTACAAAATACATAGAAAAATCTCCCTTTATCTATTCCGTGACAAAATAGCAATAAACTTTTAAAGAAATAAATATTTTAATCCGTCAATATATTGCGGAAATTATTAGTCACATCAATATGAATATTACGCTGGGCTTGGCAGTCTGTCTTGCCAGTACTCGCTTCTATACCTATTGTGTTACATGGGCTCACACTGAATTATTATGCTAATGCGAAGATTAAGATAAACAGCTTGTTATCCCCTTTAAATGCTATGTTATGCTTTGCTTGCTGTGTTATGAACTTATGATAGAGCTATTGACCTACTACCTAAGAAAGTGTCAGCTATATAATTTATTGGAAACCCTTATTTTACCCACATAAGATTAAAAAATAATTTCTTAAAACGCAAATAGCTTCGAAAAGTTGGAGGTGCGTGCCCGGAGAGCGAACCCGCGACACCGTACAGGATGTCGTATCTTTTAACCACTAGGCTATCACCGCATTCTGACACTACAAAGTACTAAATATATACATCCATCCATCCAATACAGCCCATTAACGGCATACTACTGGGCACAGCACTTGTAAAAAGTCTACTTGAATAAAAAATATTTATGTTTGATTTTAAAATGACTCATTGTATTGAGAAGAAATTAAGCTTGTACATATTTTACTTCAATTAATTATGTGGACGACGACCTCCGTGGCGCAGTGTGTAGCGCTGTTGCCTTAACGTGCGAGGTCCTGGTTTCGATCCCCGGCAGGGTCAATTTGGGAATTTATAATTTCTGAATTTTCCCTGGTCTGGCCTGGTGGGAGGCTTCGGCCGTGGCTAGTTACCACCCTACCGGCAAAGACGTGCCGCCAAGCGATTTAGCGTTCCGGTACGATGCCGTGTAGAAACCGAAGGAGTATGGGTTTAATATAACTGCCATGCCCCTAACAGGTTAGCCCGCTACCATCTTAGACTGCATAATCACTTACCATCAGGTGAGATCGCAGTCAAGGGCTAGCTTGTAGTGGATAAAAAAAAAATGTATTACCGGTTTACAAGTTTCCATGTTTGTAATTGAAGTATCTCTACTCGGCGATTTGTACCAGATACCGTATTAGGTATGTTTAGGAAAGCTCATGATGCTTTAATAAGTATAATAATATAATTTTAGGTATTTTTATGTTTAGTTTTTAAGTTTGGTACTAAATATATAAATAAATAAATAATTTGATTTAATCTCTCGATTTATTTCACGATCTAATTTATGATTGTCGTGCAACTAGCGATTCGAAATGCCTTATACGTGGAACCAATAAATAAGCTTATTATGCCTTTATAAAGCTTTTGTACAGTTTTAATGTAGACATTCGAATAAAATTAGTCTAAAGCTCTTGAGCAAAGGTTATTTCACAATCATGTATGAATACTAATAACTTAATGATACAGTTACAATGGAACTTCTTTATTCATTTGCTTTTAATTTTATATGTCATTTTCTTCGTGTTAAAAACCATACTAACTACATTACAAAAACTAAAACTGTGGGGGTAACTACCCGCGCTTGAAGCAGTATTATTTCACAAGTGAATATAATTAAAATTATTAAAAAATACGACTGCTCTGCCGTAGCCCGTATTGAAATTACCATAGAAAAAATAAATACAGCTTATCTGTTCCGTGGAAATTACCATTGGAATCTTATTCACATTTTTATTAAATGATATTTTTTGTGAATCACTGGATATTGAACTATAGTGTTATATATTTTTGAAATCTACTCATCATTTTCTAGATGATGATTATATAGTTAATCTTATTTTCGAATTTTTTTTCAACTTTAGTCTTTAATGCGGGACCATGGTCACCCCATCAATTTTTTTTAATTTTACTATCCTATGTCACCCGGAATAAGCTAGGAATTCTAACGATACCTCATTTATCAAAATCGGTTCAAGCGTATAGAAGTTATGGTGGAATATAGAAACTCACATACATAACCATGAACCATACATGAACGCTGAAAACAATATACTCCTTTTTTCACGCAGTCGTATAAAAATGACAGTTTCATGTCATGTATCCTAACGTCCTTAAAACAAGGATTATAATTCAAAAAATACGAACGACAAAAATATTAAAATAATACGTCTTTAAGCGATTGTATGCCCCCTGACTATGCAGTATGATGCAAGTGCATGATTTATTAAATGATTTTATGCTAAAACAAAATATATTGTTTTCAATGTATTCACTATTATAAAGTGTCCATGTACCACTATAAAAGTGATCGCACATCGAAATAAATCACAAGCAACGCTTAAATTATATTGTAATCATATGAAAAGGCATGCTGATGTAACGATAGCGGTACCGGAAGCTCTTCAATGTATTTACATACAAAATAAGTCACCTGTAAATATGTGAGATCAGGGGGACGAGTGGCTTATTTGTGACAATGCATATAAGTCGAATGTGATTGTTAAGCAACGGTGACCCAAGTCGGTGACTGGATGGGTGATCGAATTTCGAGGTTCAAATTTGGCCTTTTCGTTTCCTCGGACGATAAGCCGTCGGTCCCGGTTATTATCACTAACATTTGATAATAATCGTTACAAAAACCTAAGAGTTTAATTCTCTTAGTCGAGTCGTATGTGGAAGGACGTGGGAACCCACCGCATTATTATCCTAAGAAAACTACCATTATGTGATTAATGGAAAGGGTTCACTATCCTCAGTAATGAGGAATACGACGCAAAGAGAATGTGAGATCAGCATAATACAATAAATTAAATTCCAATTCAAAATTTCGTTGCATCATTTTAAATACAGAGAAGGTACAGTGTACACGTGCATAAAACTCAATTAGTATTCAATACAATGATTTTAAACAATGTTGTTTTGTAGGCCAGACACGACGATACGATCGGTAAATATGAAATGGTGCATCCATAGCTACTAATAATATTACAAATGCAATAAATGGAAAAGTGTCTGTCTGCCTGTTTAGATTTATACGTGGGAGGAGTGAGACATAGAGACATAGCTCCAAGAGTGTATTCTACTACCTAATGCCCGTGACTTCGTCCACGTGGATTGAGGTTTTTCTATCTCTGTACCGAATTTCATCCAGATCCGTTAAGCTGTTCTGGCGTTATTGAGTAACATACATCCGTCCAAACTTTCGCATTTATAATATTATAGTATTTAAGAAGCTCTTAATTTCAAGGCGATAAATCGATGACGATGACACACCGCTTAAATACAGCTACTAATAGACAGAACGGTTTTTTTTTAATAATGCTGTGTGGTCCGAACTCATTACTACAAATTTGTATGCAACTGCGTCGTGTATAACGTGTGAGGCGATATTGTGTGAACAATGCATGATATTTTGTTGTTCTTGTACTGCTCGTTGTTTAAAGAGCGTTCGCTTGTTCTATTTTTAACTCGCATGGTCGAATTTAACCTCGTTGGTCTAGTGGTTGGCATATTCGATTGCGGCCGACGAGGTCCCGGGTTTGAGTCCAGGGTCTGGCCATAATTAAGATAATTAAGTATTGAGTTTTTTTTACTAGAAATTCTCAGTACTAACCCGGATAAAATCAAATCAAATCAAATATTTTTTATTCAAATAAACTTTTACAAGTACTTTTGAATCGTCAAGTGAATCTACCACTGGTTCGGAATGCCATTCCTACCGAGAAGAACCAGCAAGAAACTCGGTGGTTGCTCTTTTTTAAATAATTCATTTACAATTACTATATCAATGTGTACATAAGTAACCGCTGTCCCTAGCATTGCTGGAGCGATCCAATCCATGGAGTTAGGAAATTGACGGTGTTTCACCCCCGTGCCTCGGAGAGCACGTTAAGCCGTCGGTCCCGGTTATTATCACGAACATGGTAATAGTCGTTAAAGCCCGCCAACCCGCATTGGAGCAGCGTGGTGGGTCTAAGCTAATTCCCTCTCTCCTATGAGAGTGAAGGCCTTAGCCCAGCAGTGGGACGTTAATGGGATGTAGTGGTAATATTTAATCGTGTTTTTTTTTTGTTTAAAAAAAGATAATTAAATTGTTAAGCCTTCAGTGGCCCAGATTACAATAAATAAAACATGAATTTCAAGACCGCATATTAAATGCTATTGGGTGGTTCAATGTTTAATATTTCAGTCCGGATGTATTCTGTAATGATAGAGCTGGACGTTGGTCGGGCATTTCGCTCGATTTGCATGAAAATTGCTTAAATTGAAAAGCTTTCAGGGGGTCAGATAACCGAAACGGCACTCACAGGATCTCTCTCTGCGTCGTATTCTGACTGACTAGACTGTCTTTTAAAAATACAGAGAAAAGAGAGATTGTAAAAACTTGAGATTTGATGGCCTACGTTTCCTTTACGACACATTAGACAAGACGAGAGAGTGAAAGGCAGAGACGACGTGTCTTTATGTATTCTATGTGATTCCTGACAATACGTGTTAGTTAAAAGTACTGTTTTAAATCTACTTACTCAAAAGGTTAAAAGAATTAAGGCCATATCGCAACGTAACGGTTGGAAACCTAATATCGTTTATAAGGTATGGTTTTGAAAAAAGTTAACTTTCACCTTCTCACATTAATTTATGTTAACTTTATGATAATATGTATTGTGGGAGGTGAAATAAGAAGGAAATAAGTTACATAAGCAATAAATTTTATTATAAGGTACCTGCACTGTCGTTTGACATAGGAGTAACATTATAAAAAAAGCTTTAAGTAAGTTTATTTCAAGCAAAGATTAAACTACTCTCCACCGAGAGGGAATGGCAAAACATATATTTTTATGATCGAAATAGATAATTATGATAGTGGAAATATGAAGTTTTATAATGGTTGAATTTGAATTGAGATTTTACATCTTTAACTCTTTTAAGATCTAAGCAACTCTAAAATTTAAGCGTCCCGAGAAACGACAAAATAAATTGAAACCAAAATAAATAAAAAATACTTACGAAGCCGGGTAGCTTACCGAAGTCGACGACAAATTTCTGTAGCTAGCGCTTAAAATGCGCCCTGCATTGGTGTCGAGTATTTGACCACCAGTTAGTCTCAATATGGATAACAATGATCCATCTTTTCAAGTACCTATGTATATGTATTTTATAAACGGAATTGCAGTTCAACAACCAATAAATTAAGTAGCATCGTCTCTGATCTGTATAATTGATACTGTCTAGGTTTATTGTCTGTGTCTGATCTCAGTTAACTGGTCGAGTAATTGGTATTTGCATCTGAAAAGGTCATTACCACTGGATTCAGGGAACGGTATGTTAAATAGGGAATTTGTGTAATGGCGCACGTAATTACTAATACGTGCGCCATTACACACAGCAGTGGACAAACAAATCTATCCCACCAATCGCATTACATGGGTAGACTGCATTGATGTTTTCGACGACCTCCGAGGCGCAGTGTGTAGCGCTGTTGCCTTAACAGCTTATTATACTGTTGAAGATTATGTAAATGATAGAGGAGCATGGATTTGATCGCTCCAGCAATGCTGGGGACAGCGGTTACTGATTATAAATTAGTGTTTGAATATTAGTATTCAATTCGATGCTTTGATACGGGTAGACTGGGTATGTCACGCTCTCTTTAAACATTTCTGTGGTGGTGTCGTGTGGTGCGGGTTGTTACGTTCCCTCAAATATGGTCGAGCGAAGCAATGGCTGGATCATGCGTCATGCTCGTGAACGGGTGCCACCGGCGGGAATGGGGCTACTTTCTGTCTGCCCGTCTTTGACATGAATTGAATAAACAAATTTAAGAAATCCATTAAAAGTATGCTCCTGAAAAAAGCTTATTATACTGTTGAAGATTATGTAAATGATAGAGGAGCATGGATTTGATCGCTCCAGCAATGCTAGGGACAGCGGTTACTTATGTACACATTGATATAGTAATTGTAAATGAATTATTTAAAAAGAGCAACCACCGAGTTTCTTGCTGGTTCTTCTCGGTAGGAATGGCATTCCGAACCAGTGGTAGATTCACTTGACGATTCAAAAGTACTTGTAAAAGTTTATTTGAATAAAAAATATTTGATTTGATTTGATTTGATAACGTGCGGAGGTCCTGGGTTCGATCCCCGGCAGGGTCAATTTGGGAATTTATAATTTCTGAATTTTCCCTGGTCTGGTCTGGTGGGAGGCTTCGGCCGTGGCTAGTTACCACCCTACCGGCAAAGAAGTGCCGCCAAACGATTTAGCGTTCCGGTACGATGCCGTTTAGAAACCGAAGGGGTATGGGTTTAATATAACTGCCATGCCCCTAACAGGTTAGCCCGCTACCATCTTAGACTGCATCATCACTTACCATCAGGTGAGATCGCAGTCAAGAGCTAGCTTGTAGTGGATAAAAAAATAAAATGTAGAATTTTAGTAATGGTAGACTGCCAAGACTTACATACAAGTTCAAATCATAATGCTTTCACTTTTAAAAAGTTATGAGATCTCTATTAGAGCCAAGCCCCTAGTTGAGCTCCGATTTGTGCTTCGCATCATAGCCCATGGATCCAGTTCCAATTCCAAAGTGTATTGCTTTCAGTACTAAGCCCTGACTCTACAAACTCTGGCATGCCCGTTTCGTGATCCAAACAATCATGTCCACTGCTGGACTTAAATTATAAGTCTTTTGTAGGGCTACAACATGCCGCGACCTAAGACCGCCGTTTGACCCAGGGGCATTGTCAAGGTCTGCATTCGCAAGTAATTTAAATACAACATTTTCTTTCTTTCCGTCTTTAATTGAAATTTTATTCGTTCCAAACCGCTAGGAATGGAATGCCATTCCAGCTTCCGTTTGGCCTGCACTTTTAATATGTAACATACTCTCAAACCAGAGTAAAAAGGCATCTATGTGCTTCATCTTAAGCTGCATCACTATTCACTAGCAGGTCTGATTTCAGCCAGCGCAAGCCTTTCAATTAAAAAAGAATTGCAAAAAGCGCGGTTAGGCAAAAAAAAACAGAGAACATTTTTAGGTATTTACGTAGCGGTTTATCGTACTGATGTACTATAACTTTCTTTATAATTCTGTGTACGTACCTATGTAACAGAAGATTATCCAATGAAATAGGCCGCTGTCAAACCTACTTCAACGCTAGCTCACGACTTCGTACTCACAACTTTTGTTTCATTTTCCGAATGGTTCTGAGATTTAATTAAAACTTCCATACAATTCCAGGCTAACCTGTCAGGTATTCACTAAAATAATTACAGCATTTCACTATACAGAAACCAGAATCGGAATTGTGTAGAAACTGGAAAAGAACAGGAAAATTGTACGTGATATAAGTTATATTGTGTGAAACGTAAACACAAGTTTTGTGAACCTACAAAAGTAGTGTTGAATAATTTAAGCCCAAATAAATATTAGGAACAAAATTTAAAAAATGAAAAAAGTCTTTTTTTATTCTGTTTATTTCTGTCTACAAGGAATTCAAAACCTGTGCTTGAAAAAGAATATAATATTTTCTGAAGGAATATTAATTTATCTGATTGCTAACTTTTATTGGCTCGTCGTCGTCTTCGTCAACCGATAGACGTCTACGGTAGGTACTGTTGGACAAAGATTTCTTGCAAGAATTTCCACATGCCGCGGTCTTGCGCCGCGCCGCCTATGCTTCCCCGCTAGCCCCACTTGAGATGCACGGAGTGGCGTGGCACGTAGCGGCAAATATTATTTGTATAAGTTTGTACGGGGCCGCGTCGCGCAGTGCATCTCCGTACCGCGCCGCTTAAGTGTGTCCAGATCCATACAACCTCATACAAAAATATACTTGCCGCTACGTGCCACGCCGCGCTGGGGCTAGATCTTTATGTCATCTATCCACCGATTGACTCTACTGGGCTATCTAGTGTGAAGTCGATATTGCAGTACTTTTTGTCACTACAGCATTTTTATTTGTTGGTTATTTTAAAACCAATTAATAAAAGAATGATAAAGTCTGTTGGCTAAGGTACTTAATGGGTCATTTATCACAAATCCCTTTTACAAAACGTTAATGAAGATGGATTACATATTACATTTCTCCATACATACGTTAAATATCACAAGATGCTTCCAAAACACACAAATCGTAACTGGAGATCCTCCTATGTTACATACCGCTGTCAAACCCCCTTCAATGTTTGCCCTGATGGTTAATGGATTCGTATTCAAAAGTTTTGCTTTGCCTTAATTCGAATCGCTTGTAGAGGAGATCTCTTTCATACATTTTATGAATGAGTAACTCACGCTAAAATGGTTATTATTAATTTTGACGGCTTAATTTTATTAAAGGGATTATTATGGCTCCATTTATAGTATAGGATTTAGGTGTGGACCCGTGTTTAAACGTTATTCGCAAAATTAAACGTAATTGTACTTTATATTCTTTTTACAAATTACAATTTAACTACACAGCAACTGTACATAAACTTGCAACTGTACATATTTGTAGCGGATTAAACCCTAGTTGAATGTAGCCCCTCGGGATTCTAAGGGACTACTTAAATCTCAAAAAACCCCCTTTAATCAAATGCCAAACTTGGGGTTTGGTATTTAACACGCTGCGCGCTGAAACAAAATAATTAAAATCTAAAAAAAATTCAAGTTATTTTTTTAAAAGCTTTTTTTTGTAGAATCAATACGTATAGTGCATTCTGTATACTATGATAAACATTTATTATTATTAAACATTAAAATATTAAACTAGCAAGAAACCCTTCGATTTGTTTTCCACTCAGCTAAATTATTTGATCACTATCCCAAGATAACCCCTGGCATTATGTGATCAATGGAATGGGTTCACAACCCACAGCAATGAGGAATACAACTCAGAAAGAGAAATTAATTGAATGCCCCAAGGTTTTCCATCACTATCTCAAAAATATCGCTGCATATACACTGCAGTGTCAAAGTTAATAAAAGGAACGGATTCTGGAGGTAATTTTTTTAACTTGGCTAGTTGAAACGATGAATCAAAGTCCATTTAATCCGTATAGCAAGAAAAAAAGTGTCGATCTGCAATTCAGATCATATTCAGGAGAGATGAAGTACGCTTTAATTGATAGGTGAATGAATCCTGTTGGGCTACAGACTTTTGATTCGATAAAATATTGGCCGTGGAAAATGAAATTAAAAGTGGGACATTCTGACGTTTTAAATTTCGTATATTTCAACTGTACAGCTCTTATCGTAAATTTTTAACCTCTTCCTCCTTTTTGATGACCTCCCTTGCTGTCGTAACGTGGGAGGTCTAGGAATCTAATTTCTCTCTCTATGCGTCGTATTCCTCATTATTGAGGGTCGTGACCCCTTTCCATTAATCAAATAATGGTAGGAGTTTTCTTGGGATAATAATGCGGTGGGTTCCTACATCCTTCCTTTCGCAAAATCGAATTTAGTACACTCACAAATCAATCATTCGATCTAGGGTAGGTAGTTAGCCGAAGGTGAAATTGCCGTTATAACAATAATATTATATTTCACGCTTATTTTCGTTTAAATTAAGGCTTCATTCATGGTTATTACGTTGCTATTGCTTAATTTCCTTTCATATAATCGCAGTTCGGCGCCCCGACCTTTGCTTTCATGACTTGCCGTATTGTTTGTATAAATCAATTTGCTGCAAATTCATTTGCTGCTTACAGATTATTATGTTAATGTAAATGGTTAAAGTAAGTGAGTGTTAAGTGTGTCTAATTATTTTTATTCTTTTAGCCACTACAAGTTAGTCCTTGACTGCGATCTCACCTGATGGTAAGTGATGATGCAGTCTAAGATGGTAGCGGGCTAACCTGTTAGGGGCATGGCAGTTATATTAACCCCATACCCCTATTCGGTTTCTACACGGCATCGTACCGGAACGCTAAATCGCTTAGCGGCACGTCTTTGCCGGTAGGGTGGTAACTAGCCACGGCCGAAGCCTCCCACCAGGCCAGACCAGGGAAAATTCAGACATTATAAATTCCCAAATTGACCCAGCCGGGGATCGAACCCGGGACCTCCGCACGTTAAGACAACAGCGCTCAACACTGCGCCACGGAGGTCGTCAAATTAAATTTCTTGTTTAAGATTTTAAAAGAACTTTTATGTAATTTTACGCTTAATTGGAGCTAATGTTTAATTGGATCCAGATTCATTAGCAAGACATTGTTAAACGTTGCCGTCTTTGAAATTAATGTCTTTCATAAGAAGTAAACTCACTCTTGAGATACGCTTGGGAACAATTAACCAGCTTTTTTTTATTAGGGTTCCGTACCAAAATGGTAAAATGGAACCCTTATGGTGCGACTTTCTCCGTCTGTCTGTCCGTCTGTCCGTCCGTCTGTCCGTCCGTCACACTCGATTATTTCAGTAACTACCGAAGCTATCGACATGAAATTTGGAATAGTTGTGTATATTAGTGGCCCAAAGACACTGGAATTAAATAAAATTGGAAATTATTTTTGTTCTTATTTAAAAAGGGGGGAAAATCGGAGGGTTGAAATTTAAAAGTGAGATAACTGTACTGTGTGGGGTATCATATGAAAGGGTTTACTTTGTACATTCTAAAACAGATTTAATTATTTTTAGTTATGATAGTTTTTGATTTATCGGGGAAAATGTCTAAAAAAATACCGTTCCCCCCCCTTATCTCCGGAGTTTACCAATCGAAAAATTTGAAATAATTATGGTCAATAGGAATTTACTTATATTTTACAGGAAAACTATAGCCAATGCTCTAACTAGCATAGTTTTTTTGATATTAACAATAAACCTCTACAAACAAAGTTAGTCTTGCGGTTCATTAACAAAGGTAATTATTTATTAATAATGGTACGGAACCCTTCGTGCGCGAGTCCGACTCGCACTTGCCCGGTTTTTTTTTATTCACTACAAGCTAGCCCTTGACTGCGGTCTCACCTGATGGTAAGTGATGATGCAGTCTAAGATGGTAGCGGGTTAACCTGTTAGGAGCATGGCAGTTATATACCATAAACCCATACCCCTTCGGTTGCTACACGGCATCGTACCGGAACGCTAAATCGCTTGGCGGCACGTCTTTGCCGGCTATATTGTTATATGACTACATTTCTATATATTATTATATGACTTCATTTCTTTTCGAATGCCCTAGCTGTGACAACGCAAATCGGTCGATTTCGATTGTTAAGCAACGTTGACCGAAGTCGGTAACTGGATGTATGACTAATTTGGAGGTTCAAATTTGGCTTTTTCGCCGTCGGTCCCGGTTATTACCCCTAATATCTGATAATAATTGTAACAAATTGAATGGGATCACGACCCTCAGTAATGAGGAATATGACGCAGAGAAACATTTCAATTCAGTTTAATTGTTCATCGTTTACAAAAAAGATTCCGAATAGGTATTTCTCATTTGGAAGTTATTCGGGCATTCTTGCTCCTTTTTTTACATTCGACATTGGCATTCAATATGGCAGAAGCGACATCATTCAAGTCTGACAATTAATTAAAGCGAGCATCTCTAGTCAAGGGCGGAATTAATCGCAGTGAGAGACCAAAAGTCATACGAACCAATCGATCACAAATGACTGAAGTAGGTTTGACAGTGGCATGTGTCATTTGAGAATAAGGCACAGACCGGCTGAAATTGTTTACCGCTTTAAGGTTTATATTTACATGCACGCATCTTTAACAGATCTGGATGCCATGTACAATTGGGTATTTGACAAATAGTCAAATCAGCAATTTTTTTCAAACGTCAAGACGCGTCCGAAGCATAGGGTTTATATGAAATTCTGAATGTGACGTCATTAAAGATCGACGCACTTTTTTGACTTTTTGGTAGGGGGTAAAAATGTGGAACGGTGTCGGTCATGCGACACAATTCTTCTTAAGGCGAGTCACCTGCAAGATTTTAGGAGGTGAGGTGTGGGGTGCCGCCCGCGCGTCTCGCGGTACGTTTCTCGTAGAGACTAGCGGGGAAGCGGGCAGCGCGGTATGTTCTGAAACCGCTTGGCAACGTTCAAGTTCTGGGATTAATTTGAATTAAATAAATATAGGACTTCAGTTTGAAACAAAGTTTAGCAGGTTCTCATTAATACTTCAAGAGAAATTTATCCATATAAAAATTATGAGCAAAGTCGAACATTTTATTAATAAAAAATTCGTTTTAAACTTTTAGTTTACCCTTTTTCAAGTTTTTTTTTGATCGAGTAAAGTACATCCTATCGTGTAACAAATTAGCACATTCCTTAGACAATATCTTTAAGTGTATCGGATATTTTTTGTAAGACTTTTGTATTTAATAGTAAATACCAAAACAATTTGATCTAGCAAACCAGTTTTCACCGCTGAGCTGAGGTGACTCGCCTTAAGACAAAAGCTCTTAAGTAGTACATTTTCTGTCTCAAGTTCTGTGTTGTTATTTTAAATTATTTTAAATATTCATTTTCACTTCTACCGGCAGTCCCAATTTTTTACTTTAATCTATTGTTTAAAATGGTTATTCAATATAAATCTATCACGGGACGTGGATATTACGACTCTTGGAGGATCCTCTATTTAATAATCACTAAAAAATAATTTATTTGAATAGTAGTCAAATACCTACCCAATTTGATTTGGTGCAATACTCCACGGTGTAATATTTTTAATAGGCATCCGTTGCTGCAGATAGGATCCACGCAGAAAACCTTTTTTGATAAATGTCACTTATAATTATTAAAAAAAAGACCGATACTTGAAAACTTTTGTTAATAAGTAATACCTAAGTATGACTTTTACACATAACTGCACGCATTGATGTAGATAATAATGAAAACGGATACAATATTTCAGCCCGCGATTGAACTTGACTATCTGAATATAACCACATAATATGTAACAAATTAAAAGTTACTTCATAGCAACGTATATATTATAATTATAATATGATATCGTAATTCTTGTAACTAAAAATTCTTTCCAAAAACAGAGTTCCAACGCCACCGTAAAGTAAAAAATAATTTTTATTTCTACCCACTATGTTGAAGTCAGGAGCCTGATGCGTCAACTTTGCTTATCCTTGTTTTACCCCCCCGACTTCAACATAGTGGGTAGAAATAAAGATAATTTTTTACTTTACGGTGGCGTTGGAAGTCGGTTTTTTGGAAAGAATTTTTATTTATAACTTTTTAATGTCAGGGTTGAAAATTTGGAGTCAGAATTTTATATGGGACCACCTCGAGAGCTTCCTCTAACGACTGAAAAAAACATTTTCAAATCGGCTTAGAAACCACGGAGATATTATGCGGTAACATACATTTAAAAAAAACGCGTCGAATTGAGAACCTCCTCCTTTTTTGAAGTCGGTTAAAATTCGCAGCTACTCGTGCGTGGCTGGTGAGTCGTGGCCCGTGGGACATGAACTTTACACGTTTATTATTAGGTATTTATGAAATTGTTTTCTGGTTGTTTCAGGTACATAGCATGGCTAGCAATTTTATTATGTTCGACGACGTGTGCAGCCAGTGACGGCCTTTTTGGATCTAAATATCCGAACGGTAAGTCTACAAAGTATAGTACCTAAATATACTTACCTATAGCCTATACTAAATTGCAATTATTTTGAACAGCGCGAACATGCTTTTTATGGTAATTATAAAATTAAACAAGCATGGATTGAGTTTTTTGGTTTATTTACTCTTTATCTATCTATCTTTATCTTATAATTTTGCGGGATAAAATGTAGCATATGTGTTAATCTAGGCTATAATCTATCTCTGTGCCAAATTTCATCCCGTTCAGCCGTTCTGGCGTGATTGAGTAACAAGCATCCATCCATCCATCTATTCATCTATCCCTCCATCCAAACTATCGCTATACTAATATTTATAATATTAGTATAGAAAAGACCACCGGTAACATATTTCGTTACACTTATAGTTTTTTTTTCAAAATTATACAACGTACAATAGGTATTTTTATTTTACTTGGTTTGTATTTGACTGCTTCAAATTCTTTCCGTCTTTTTAGCGGTCTATTCCGGTCAGTTATTTTTAAGTTAAATTATAAAAGGTATACTTAGTGTATATACCTAATCTATTTTTTAATATTACATGACGTATTAATTTTAATTACAGACTACATAATATATATTAGTTAGGTTTCACCATAAGTAAGTAGGTACGTGATATAAAGTACAGTGAAGTAAAAAAAATAATTACATGGCCAGTCGGTCTTCGAAATTTGTCCCCGTAACGGGTTATTGCCTCTCGTGCACTCGTTGGCAATAAAAATGTACCTCGTAAAACGAAAGTGTCGCGACAAATTTTAAGTCTGTAAAAATGAACAGTGGAATTTCCCGCTGAAAATTGCATGGAAATATATATTTAGCGGAAACAATTATTTTTACACACATTGTAATGAGCTTCTTGGTAATCTGTAAATGAAAATAGTCTACTTGTATTATTGAACCATGTTTGAAAGAGTGTCCATCCATCCATCCATCAGCCTGTATACATCCACTGCTGGACATAGGCCTTTTCGAGAGCGCGCCACCAAACACGGTCCTGCGCCTTCCTCATTCACCCTAAAATGAAAGAGTGTAAGTAGTTCTTATCAGTAGAATTACCTTTCCGAACTGGTGGTAGATTTTGAAGTGGCACAAGATGTCCTACGTGAAATAAATCATAATTTTAAAAATAAATTTCATTTTCAAAAGGTTATTTGAACTTCAAATTACAATCAACTGCAATCCTTCTATGGTAGTTCCTATTTTTATTGGCACTTTAATTTTATACCAGTTCGATTATAGATGGCAGCCTCAAAATAACCGTTCGTTTCAGCGGCAGTTTTTGGTGGACGTGACATTTTAACGTAGAAAATCAAAGTTACTCTCAAGTCGCGGCCAGTAGTTTTACTTTAGTTATTGTACATTATTGTTTGGAAGAAACCCCTCATAACTTGAAACTTGCAAACTTTAAAGCTTGAAACTTACGTAACGCGCGCCGTCACCGCCAGTGTTTTACAAAGTTAGAATGAAAATACACTAGAGACCGAGCAAAACCAAACGTTTGAGTAAAGCGACCGCGCTGGAGAAGATCAACACTTTGTCCTGTCGTGCTAGTGTGTCCAGGTCCATATAGGTAAGTGAGATAGGACGATCCACCCGAAACGCCCGCGTCTGAGAGGGACAACGGTCTCGATTCAGAATTATAAATTACTGGGTGATGCCCGTTTGGATTAAGTTTTTTTGATTCCCGCGGGAACTCCTCATTTTTCCGGAATAAAAATAGCATTAAAATATGTCCTACCCTGGGATACAATCTATCCCTGTGCCAAATATCATCAAAATAGGTTGAATAAGGGCCGTGAAAGCGTAGCAGACAGACAGACAGACACACTTTCACATTTATAATACCAGTATGGATAATCGCTATTTTAGGGACGTCAAGGTCCGCCATTAAAAACTGCAATTTTAAAATAATACTGATTTAAACGATGAAAGTAATTCCACAGTTTTCCTTTTTGAACAGCTGGGTTTAATTAAACATGTTTGGTTTCTTCAGTTCTTAGCGATGCATAAAAACTTTATCACTAACAACGGAGCTACCTTCTCGTACTATAAATCTTTTGAAGTACAACAAACCGCAATAAAACAAACTTGTAGCGTAACCTAGTTGTAACGATAAATATTTCCCCTGAACTAGTTAAGGAATTAACACACTGTAAACATTTACTAAAGGCTTGGACATACAAAACGCGCGACGTAAATGTATAACATTTTAATAGTCGTATCTTAATGGGATGTAATGAGTAGTTGTGATCTAAAAAAATGGTATAGAGCCTTTTACTCTGCGGCAAAGGTACTAAAATTCTACATCAATGGCGGCAAATGCATTGACGATCGATTTGAACCTCTATGGCGCAGTGAGCGCTGCAGCGTTCTTTCAAGTCATAGGCCTTGAATTCGGTTCCTAAATAGTTTCTGGTCTCCAGCTGGTCGGGTGGATGCGTTCCGATACGATTGCCGTGTGATGTGGGGATAGTAAATTATGGGTTTATTAAAATCTTCTATACACCTAAGATTAGCCTGCTTCCATTTTCTTGCATTTTCCATAAGATGAGATGACAAATGATGCAGTCATGGCCTAATAAATCTGAATTTAAAAAATACTGAGTATAAAATATTAAATTAATATAACTTAGTCAAATTAAAAAAATAATCTGCTTGTCAAATGCTAGCTATCCCAATAAGACCGGATGTTTTCAAATCGTACCTTACACGGACGTTTAACGACGCGTATCAAGCGGTTTTCTTCGGGCGTAGTTTCATTGCGCTTTGTATATTTCCAAGCCTTAAAACTGAAAGAAGAGCTGTAAAGTGCCCATAAAATAACGATACGTTTATCGCTTTCCAGATATCCCGGAATACGACCTGCTGCACGCGATCGGGGTTCCTTTCAGCAATCCGAAGACCCAGTACTTCGACGAAGGCCTGGACGGTTTCCCAGCATACGGGCTGAAACCTGGCTCGGATATTAAATCGCCATACAGGCTCTTCATGCCGGAGAAACTGTATGCGGAATTTTCAATAACCGCCACTGTAAGGCCGGCGAACAAAGACGGCGGGTTTCTCTTCTCTGTAGTCAATCCTTTAGAAACTGTAGTCCAATTAGGCGTACAATTAATACCTTCTGGTCCCGGCCTAACCAACATCTCTCTTCTATACACCGACGCTAATATATACGCTCTAAGTCAAACTATTGCTTCCTTCGTCGTCCCGTCATTTTCTAAGAAGTGGAGCCGATTCGCGTTAAAGGTTACAAGTGATAATGTGACCTTATTTCTGAATTGTCATGAATTTGATACATTAGTAGTGAAGAGAAACCCGCAAGAATTGGTCTTCGATTCCGCATCGACGTTGTATGTGGGACAAGCTGGACCGCTGATTAGAGGTGCTTTTCATGTGAGTATCATTACATCATTACTTTAGTACCTAATGTAATTTTCTTAAATAGCTTAGAAGGTTGTTTGTACTACTCTTATAAATTGAAGACTATCATTCTGTATATGAGTTGTTGGTATTGTATCTGTTTATAGATAAACTTATAAATATAAAACTTTTATTTAGTATGGTAATCAAGCCGCCTTGCCACTTCACTAGAAAACAGTTAAAATAGAATTGCAAATGCTCGCGCTTTGCTTAAACTAACTCTCGAATTGCAGAGAGAGAATTAAAATAACTAGCAGTGTAAACAATACCACTTCGAACCTAATTTGTTGGTAAAATATTTAACGTTCTTAAAAAATAGTTCTATCAAATAGTTACATTTTAACTATAGTTCAAATGGCATCGTGATAAGTGGCAACGCGACTTTTATTCCCAAAAAATGTTTGCTACGAATCGTTTTGACAATTTATCGATCGTTAACGACCATAAACTTTGATCTCACTTTGATGCATCATCGATTTTCATTATATTCTAAAAAATACTGCAACACGCGCTGTACAAGCCTAGGGAAACAAAAAAGCAGTATAACAAAGCAAGGAGTAACCTAAATATAAATAAGCATATAAAATAGGTTTCAAAAACCTAACCCGTTGTCCTACGTGAGCGCCCAGTGCGACACCGCGACTCGATATGACGATAGTATCACTTAACAAACTGTAGCTAATCTTTCACATGGCCTACGTTGTCGCGTAGACAAGTTTGTCATTTTCTATTGCTTCGTATCGCGTCTCGTGACGTCGCGTCGCTTCTGTCGCTCACCTAAGTTAATCATGACTGCAAAAAAGAAACATAGACAATTATAAAAAGGCGGGCACTAAATTCCATTGTGCCCTATAATGTCCAGTCGATTTAACTTGTGTAAGTAGACATTTAGCATCGTTATAAAAAGACATTAAGTCAACATGACTTAATTTACACGGCTATTTCTCTTTAATCGTAGGATTAAGATTTTAAAAAACAAATCGTCTGAGAATTTATGGGCCCTAAAACGAAATTAAATGAACGTTACGAATTTGCGTGCTAGTAAAATATGATGTATGTTTAAACCAAAGATATCTTAGTAAAAATACTATGATTTTAACCACAGAATTGGGAAGGAATCGGCCTTTAACCGTATAGAATTACGATTAAAGTATTTAGTTGAGTTTAGTTTAGTTACGATTAAAGTAGTTAGTTTAGTTAGAGTAGTTTAGATGACAGTAACCAAGAATCAATGAAATTATGAATTTATCTAATGAAATAGGATTCATGGATTATAAAAAACGTATTTATTTTTCTATTTCGAGTGAGATTGCTATTTATTTTGATAAAATAAAATTATAAAATACAGCAATCCGCCATAATGGATTAAACACCAAAAAGCGAATGACGTCACAATTGTTTGTTTTCGAGCTTTGACAATCACACTATTGTTTACTGCACACTGCACAGAGTACATTATTGGCAAGAATAATAGTGACGTCACATACGACGCCATGACACCGGCGAGCGTTTCGGCGTGAATTTTAAAATTTAAATTACAAATGCCAATTTTATCTACCAAACCTTATTTTTCTGCTGAAATAAGATATTTTTTCCAAATAGTAGATACTTCCGAACATAATCTGACTAATTTTCAAAATCAGTCATCATGCCTATAATTACTCATGTATTTACGAATATTTACTGAGTCCTACTAAGTAAATATTCTATTAAACTTTATGACTTGTATAACTATTAATTATTATACAAATTTAATTAATATACAAATTTTACAAATTTAAAAGTTTGAATATAAAACAAAGACAACAAAATATAGGAAATAAATTGCGCCACAACGTTAACAGTGTTAAAATATGTATATTGGATTTTAGAGTTTTCAATAATTTGTCAAAATTTACCAAACAATTGCGGTCGACAGCAGCAGCACCAGCTGCAGACATCATTTTTCATTTCAGCATTAGTTTCAATGGACACTTTTTAATTATACGCCTTTCCCACCACACTAAAAAACTGTTCATAGATCTACAACAAACACAGTACCGCAATCTAATCTAACCGCACCTAGATTGCATAGAGGGAATTAAAACCACGTAATACCACAGAATAGGTAATAAATAGTACGGTAATACGTGCATATGAATATTTATCGAAAACACCAATCAATTCATTGATTAAACAGTTGGACTACCTTAAGCAGAACACAGCCATTTCGTGAAATAGCTAATTTTATTTGTTTTCCTAATTTATCTTTTTAGTTTTCCCCCAATGATATTCGTTTAAATACTGGTTTAGATCATCCCTGTAGCCTACAAATCAGTAAAATCATCACAAGGTTAGTAAATATACGTCGACCTCCCTGGCGCAGTGGTTAGCGCTGTGGTCTTGTAAGTGGGAGGTCCCGGGTTCGATCCCAATAGGTCAATTTGGGAATCAATAATTTCTGAATTTTCTCTGGTTTGACTTCGGCTGTGGCTGGTTACCGCCCTACCGCCAAAGACGCAGCCGCAAAGCGATTTAGCGTTCCGGTACGATGCCTTGTAGAAACCAATTGGGGGTGTGGGTTTAATATAACTGCCATCCAGGTTAGCCCGCTACCATCTTAAACTGCATCATCACTTACCATCAGATGAGATTGCAGTCAAGGGTTAACTTGAAGTGACGTAAAAAAAGTTTTCCGATACGATGCCGTATGCCGATGAGTCAAATTTTTAAACTGAGTCGTCTTGCATCCATACTAAATACTGATATTATAATAGTTTATTTCCATTTATTGTCTGTTCGTCTGTCTGTTACCTTTCATTGATCACCTATTCAACCGATTTTGACGACATTTGGTACAGAGATTACATGCCGGGGAAGGACATTAAGGCTACTTTATCCCGGAACATCTAAAGAATTACTAATGTGATTTTACTGGCATCATCTAGTAGGTAATATTTTTTTTTTTTATCCACTACAAGACTGACTGCGATCACACCTGATGGTAAGTGATGATGCAGTCTAAGATGGTAGCGGGCTAACCTGTTAGGGGCATGGCAGTTATATTAAACCCACACCCCTTCGGTTTCTACACGGCATCGTACCGGAACGCTAAATCGCTTGGCGGCACGTCTTTGCCGGTAGGGTGGTAACTAGCCACGGCCGAAGCCTCCCACCAGGCCAGACCAGGGAAAATTCAGAAATAATAAATTCCTAAATTGACCCTGCCGGGAATCGAACCCGAGACCTCCGCACGTTAAGGCAACAGTGCTACACACTGCGCCACGGAGGTCGTCATAATTAATTAGATTTCATCCATGGTGAGTACCAAAACGAGCTATACTGGTTTTATTAGTTCCTTCATATTTCGTTGCTTTATAATATCTCCAAACTTCTTTTGGATTTCACAACGTGGAGTTATTATCTTCTTGATATTATTTTGATTTTGTGTTCTTTAGCTACTTTCTACATAGCACTATCCAATAATTATCAGTGTTGAAAAACAACGACCGTTATAACTTATTTTTACGATTGATCAAAGCAACAGAAACGCGGCTTTATTTCAACGTTGAAATTCACTGCCACAAATCAAATGCCCAATTTATTGATCATAAAAAAGTATCGTCAATTGCATAGATTGACGGTTAACTTCATCATTACAAATCTTTAATTTTTATTAAGGTTATAAAGAACATTGTCACAGAAGGAATTAAAATTTTGGTTTTAAGTTACAAAATAGGCTCGGAGATGGTGTTAAAACTTATGATTCAAATAAGCTACTACTTTGCGCGGTTGGGCATTCATTACCTACTGATATTTAAATTGATTTTTCCGTGACGTAGTATAGTTCAGTACTAAAATCGATATTTTCACTTTATTTAATTCATATGGCTAAGTATGTACCTATACAAACCTTTAAAAAAGAAATTATTATTACGATAAACTTAACTGCTAATATTTTCTGCTGAAACAATATCAAAATTTTAGCGCTGTCAATTTAGCTAAAGTCATAAACTCTTTCTTTATTAGCACTGTATACTTTTTTAAATTCAACAAAAACAACGGACGTGATAACAACAGTATCTCAAAAACTAAACTAAGCTCCAGGGTTCCAGACACGTCCTAGTCTGAAAAGATGGTAGGATATTTGTTTACACTCAATTAAATTAGTACTTTTTACAGTTAATATCATAAAAAAAAAAGTCTCCATACTAATCCGTACTTCCATACTCATATTATAAATGAGAAAGTGTGTGTCTGCATGTCTATCTGTCAAACGGGCTATCTTTTAAACCAAAATATGGTATAGATCCCAGGGAAGGGAATATGCTACTTTTTATTCCGGATAATTAAGGAAATAAAGGAAAATTAAAACTCGCAAACAAAGTCGCGGCCATCATCTACTAAATTATATAACGGTGGTGGTGGCGGGATACAACCACCACTTTCTTAGACTATTCATTCACTTATCGATCGGATATCCATTACAAGTTGGGAACTTTTCTATTAAGACCGAGTTGGAACTAGGAAAGTACCTTTTTTCGTTTCCTTTATGTAATTACCCGACTAGGTGTTTGTGACAAGAGTTCCTTTTAGTTGTTTGCTAACTGTCATCGATCACTTTACCACTCGACCATAAAGAAAGTGTTGCTTGCAAAAAATAATAAAGGACTAATAAAGAGACACAAAAGTTGAGTTCGTAGTTATGTACTGACCATTTACAACATCGTTATTAAAACAACTGTAACACATGGCGTCTTAGTTGTTTTTCTATTTATTTAACCAGTCTATTTATCGGACCAAGAAAAATATGATATACTTACCTACTCTCTTTTTCTCTCTCTGAATTTTTCTTTACTACTGAAGGTGGTGACTCCTTTCTATTAATCAATGGTCGAAATTTTCTAGACCTTCCCCACACAACTCGCAATAGAAAAAAAAATCGCAGCTCAACGTGCTCTGCGAAGCACGGAGGTATAAAACGCGACGCATCCCTCAAAAATACTAAGACCTGTAATAAAACGTAGCATATATATTTTTTATCCAATACAAGTTAGCCCTTGACTGCGATCTAACCTGATGGTAAGTGATGATGCAGTCTAAGATGGTAGCGGGCTAACCTGTTAGGGGCATGGCAGTTAATTAACCCATACCCCTATTCGGTTTCTACACGGCATCGTACCAGAACGCTAAATCGCTTGGCGGCACAACTTTGCCGGTAGGGTGGTAACTAGCCACGGCCGTAGCCTCCCACCAGACCAGACCAGGGAAAATTCAGAAATTATAAATTCCCAAACTGCACCTGCCGGGGATCGAACTCGGGACCTCCGCTCATTGAGACAACAGCGTTCAACACTGCGCCACGGAGGTCGTCAAACAAAAATAGTATATAGGATACAATAGCTTACGTTAACTAAAACAAGATTGTAAATAGCTAATTATAGTGCCTATTTCAACAATGTAAATTGGAAGTATCAATGGATGTAGCACTAGTTAATCACAGACTTGATCAAACTTCAAGCATTCCTTCAAAGCAAACCATCCCCTGGGGTCCCTAATTAGAGTATACGTATTTGTCCAACAACCAAGCGTGCGGCCCCTAAACTGTTTCGTGTAATAAACTACGAGATAACGACACCATCAATCATGGTGATACGAACACAAATAATCCTTTGCTTCATTCGCTGTGTGCGAACTTATCACGCTTGGGGTTGGAATGTTGGAACTAAATCGGCGCGATGCAACGCGACGCGATACAACTCCGTAGAAAATGAAAAAGTAGGTATCTACGCGTCATCGTATCGAGTCTCGTTTGCAATGCCTGAAGAAACGCGCAACGCGACGTAACGCGACTCGATAAGACGCCATAGAAAATGATAAATTTATATACGACAACATAGACAATAATGTCGCGTCGCGTCGGCTCAAGTCGCATTCTCGCGTTTGTCGCTCACCCTCAAAATATGACAGACGTATCTACGCGACAATGTACACGTATCGTCATTTTCTATTGCATCGCATCGCATCGCGTCGGGTGGCGTTGCTTCTGTCGCTCACATAGGACAACCGTTCACTAAGGACAACGTCTGACGTTTTGTTGAGCTTCCCTAACGTAGTTGTGAAGACAGTGGTATATTAGTAAGTAAGTAAGTGCTAGAATGGATATGGATTTAATTTAATTTAATTTAATCTCATTGACACTTACATAAATAAAGGTTTTAATTTAACAGCGCACAATATAAACAGTCTTCCCTAATTAGTAAGTACTATACTTTACATACATTATCAAAGATAATCAAAGTAATGATGTCTTTGACTTTAATTTTTTCTACCTACTGGCTCGTTGACTATAATAAAAACGAAGTACGAGTAACAATCCATATGAACTGAATATTCACTGGTTCAGCGTCAAGCGAAGCATATTAATTTAAAAGCGTTGCTTTAAAAACCTTCCCACTGTGTTAAATCTAGGACAGAGAGAGAATACTTTAAGTTTCTGAATGGAAATTTTTCTCTAGTTGTCTAGCTGGGAAAAGATTATCCTTTCTATCTAGGGCTTAAAGAATGAGCACTATAACTTAATAATAGTGGTCCAAGATAATGTAATTTCCTTTTTGCACATTTTATTATAAAACATGGTAAATCTACGGGAGTTATTCTATTGTAAGGGCGAACACATACGTCAGACTTTGGTTCCACAACATAATATTTTCAAATCACACTTGCTTCATGCAACTGTGCCGTCACTGAAGCTATATAAATTATCATGCTAATATTATAAATGCGAAAGTGTGTTTGTTTGTTGGTTTATTGTTTTGTTGGTTTGTCCTTCAATCAAGTCGCAAAAGAGCAACGAATCCACGTGATTTTTTATGGGTATAGTTGAGGATCTGGAGAGTGACATAGGTTTACTTTTTATCCCAGAAAAAATAAGAGTTCCCGTGGGAATTAAAACAAACTTAATCCACGCGGACGAAGTCGTGGACATCAGCTAGTTAATTATAAATTGCTGTGATTAATTATAAATTATTATGTGCGTATTAATTTATGTGCACTTTCAAACAGATGCGGAAGACGTAATCTCATAAAAAAGCTGCTCCTGTGCTTTTAAGCTCAATTGTACAAAATAATAGAAAATAGCTTTAAAGAATTTAACATTTGTAATAATTTTTCACTGTAAAGAGACGATGAGAGGCGAGACGTGAATTGATATATTTATTCAATACAACATTAAACCATAGCGGCTCATAGCTTTCTTAAATAATCACACAAGAACGGCCGACTTCGGATATTAAGCTTTAATTTTTTTGATGTGTCACTTTCCGCGATTTTCTTAGAACTATTTTATCAGTGGTCTGTGGTAGGTTTAACTTAAATACTTGACCTCCGTGGCGCAGTGTTGAGCGCTGTTGTCTTAACGTGCGAAGGTCCCGGGTTCGATCCCCGGCAGGGTCAATTTGGGAATTTATAATTTCTGAATTTTCCCTGGTCTGGCCTGGTGGGAGGCTTCGGCCATGGCTAGTTACCATCCTACCGGCAACGACGTGCCGCCAAGGGATTAAGCGTTCCAGTACGATGCCGTGTAGAAACCGAATAGGGGTATGGGTTCAATATAATGCCCCTAAAAGGTTAGCCCGCTACCATCTTAAACTGCATCATCACTTACCATAAAGTGAGATCGCAACCAAGGGCTAACTTGTACCAGTTGAAAAAAAACTAATGCTAGGCTACTACTAATAGGATATCAGTTAATTTTTTTTTTTTTTAATTTGTTTATTTCATATTGCACAAAAAAATACAAAAATTATGTATCTCGCCAAACTACACACGCAGTTTGTTGGCGAGTTCGCGCTCAACTTATATTATGCCGTGCACTTATCATTAACACACAACATCAGTATATAAAGCTAAGTTACACGAGAATTGAGTGGTAGCGAACTTATCCGATGCAAATTGGAATAAACTCGGAGATGTGATGATGCAACGCGATCTTGTTTAACTTCGAGAACTTAACTTCAACTTGGACAGCTTGTGAGAACTCAAGTTGGATAGCTAGTGAAAACTAAGAAAAACAAATTAAGCTCTAGCTTCGTTACAAAGTTAGGGCATGATTAGAGGTGCGGTTTGGAGATGTCCGATAAACATTTTTTTTTTCTCATTTATCCTGCATTGAAAATGCGAGTTTCAATGCCTGTTAAGCCACCTGAAACTAGTCAATTTCAGACGAATACGTCATGCAGCGGGTAGAAAACCATCACAACATCATAGGGCAGAAAGTGATGGTTTTCTACCCTCTGAATGACGTAATCCATTTCAATCCTGTCAGAGTATCTGTTGTTTATTTCAAACCTTTTTGATTGTCATTTTACCCATCAACTAAACTGACAGATAAGATATTTGTAAACAATAACCTTGCAACTAAAAGAAATAAGATACAATTTTAATAAAACTCGCACTTTTAATGCCGATTAATGAAAAATAGTGTGTGCGCCACGGGCTGAAACACGATTTCAGATTTCGGGTGATGCCAGCCCTCGCTTCCTCGCTCGCTGCCTCGCAGGCAGGCTTCTCTTCTCCCTCGTCGGAAATAGTCTTGTTTCACCGCTAAGCACCCAATATACTATTAATCATGATCAACATTTCAACCCATTGCCGGCTCACTACTGAGCACGAGTCTCCTCTCGCAATGAGAAGGGTTTGTCCATAGTCCACCAAGCTGGCCAAGTGCGAAGTGAAGTGTGGCATGTAGGTTTCCTCCGATATTTCCCTTCACCGTCTGTGCAATACTATAATTTTAAATAAGAAAGTGCGCCTGTTTGTCTGTCTGCTACATTTTTACAGCCCGTCTGTTCTATTATGGCGCAAGCTCTATAGTCCGGAATACGCCTTAAAGGTTATTTCTTAGTAAAGAGACAGGATTAAAAAAGATCAAGTATAGAGTGTAAGGGCGGTTTCAGATTAGCGTATTTTTTGCACGTATATAGGCTCGCATTGGCTTACGCTCTTACACACGCGCCACATTTTGCGCTTCAGAAAACTGAATGCGCGTACATGAGCTTATACCGGCGTATTGCTCGAACTCGTGGGTCAGTCAGGAGTAGTCGTCAGTTGTATACGAGTCTATAACCGTGTCAACGCGCGCTCGTGAGATCCGCTTGTGGCAAAGGGCGCACCTCTGAGCGCCTACATGCGCTCCCAAAAACGAGCTATACGCTCCGAATAAACGCCATTCTGTAACCGCCCTAACCGCGTTGAAGCCTCAGGCGCAAATTGCGCAGGAAGTCAGTCGCTGCGAAAATACAGACATTATCCCTGGGCGTTGTAATCTCATCTAGTTAAAGGTTGTATATACAAGAACAGGAGTACCGGGCAAGTATGAGTTGCACTTAAGATATTTTTTATAAAAAAGTAATTAAAATATACACATATCATTAATAAATGATGTCCGCACATTCGTCTGCGTTAATTTAGGATTTTAAAATCCCGGACCTATCGGGACAAAATTAGTAGAACAATTTCCTGGGGGCTTACTACCATCGCTTGAAGCAGTATTGTTTTAATATTCATGACGCTCTTGTCGCTCTTGACGCTCAGAATTGTAATCTTTTGTTTTTCCCTTGCGCACGCTGTTGTTTTCTGTTTTTTGTTTATAATTAAGTTTTCTCTTTGTTATGTGTGGCAATAAAGAATTTATCTATCTATCTATCTATCTATCTTTAATTTAGGGACGTCAAGGTAATTTAAAACGTAATAAAGAAATAATACTGCGTTAAGCGATGGTGGTAAGCCCCCTGTACCGAAATACAACTTAGCTGCTTTTGTACCTCATTTCGTCAAAACCAGTTGAACAGCTTGGCCGTGATAGCAGACAGACAGACAAGCCCACTTTTGCATAATTTTAATTATTTTATAAGATTAGGATGCATTACATTTTATTATAATTATATTCCCGTGAAAAGTTACCAAAAAATATATATATATTCTTATTACTTTGTAAGCCTATTTCGTAATAAGTATTTAATTACAAACTCGCTTCCCAACGATATAATTCCTGAGAAACAAAATATTTTTCGTCGTCGGTATTTCGTTAAAGAGGGTTGGTTGTAACATAAAATAAGAACATTTTAGTATTATTGGTTAACAAAAAAAATTGATATAATATAATACCAACCGCAGCTTCTTTTATTCAGGTTTGTAAAGATCCCATATGATCTCTTCTATTTTTCGGGATACAACTAGTCTTTTCATCCCCGGGATACAAACTATCTTCGTACCAAATCCGGATAAGCAATGGATGGACCGTAAAAATGTACAACACACAGGCAGACGGATAAGTATATAATATACAATTTCGCATGTATATTTATATTACATAGTCTATAGTTACTACTACCAATCTATAGCATCTTAGAATTCTGCATATGGCGAAAATACCACCTAAGTACATCCATAATATTTTATAGTACATAAGTATTTTAACTACTAGAATTGCATTAATATGACGAGCCGGAACTGTGATGAGAATAAAAATTCTTTCCAAAAAACCGACTTCCAACGCAACTGTAAAGTAATAAATAATTTTTATTTCTACCCACTATGTTGAAGTCGGGCGAGCCTGATGCGTCAACCTTGCTTATCCTTGTTATACCCGCCCGACTTCAGTGGGTAGAAATAAAAATTATTTATTACTTTACAGTTGCGTTGGAAGTCTGTTTTTTGGAAAGAATTTATATTTTTAACTTTTTAGTGTCAGGGTTGAGGATTTGGAGTCACAATTTTTTATGGGACCACCTCGAGAGCTTCTTCTAAAGACTGATAGAAAAAAAAATCAAATCGGTTCAGAAACCACGGAGATATGCACCGACGTAAAAAAAATACGCTCCGAATTGAGAACCTCCTTCTTTTTTGGAAGTCGGTTAAAAATAAACAGTGTCACTTATCACCCCAACTTTGTAAGGAAACTCAAAGTTAGTTTGTTTTTCCTACTTCCACTAGTAACTGGCTATCGTAGTTACTCAGGTGATGTTTTGCAAACTTAACTAACCAGGTCGCCTTTTGCATAACACATCCTTCAGTTTACTTTCCACTAGGGCTACTAACCATCTTCTTCATTCTAGCATGGCCCTCGTATTATTTCAAGTAGGCTCTGCATTTTGTAGCACAAAATTAGGGGCTATGCATTTACAGAACCGCTGCCGTCAAATTCATGCCATGACCCGTCTATAGTCATCATATACTAATATTATATATGCGAAAGTGTGTTTGTTTGTTGGTTTGTCCTTCAATCACGCCGCAACAGAGCAACTGATCGACGAGATTTTCGGCATGGGTATAGCTGAGGACTTACAAACAAACTTTTTAAAAATATAATAAATAATTATGACGTTAAGTAAATAATTAGGTATGTATCTTGTTCATAAACGTTGACAACCCTAAAGTTGGTCCCCAAATTGCATCGGATAAGTTAAGCTAAACTGTTTCGGTATACCGTTACTTAACTTCGGATAGCATAATAATATTATGTAGGATAACTATATTAAGTACTAGTTTGTAAACTTAGAGCCAGGTCCCGAAGTTTGGTAATATCTACCTTTATCCAAGAGAGAAGGACAGGCTTTTGCTCTAGACTATATGCTGCATACGGAATTTTTTAATCAGTATAGATACATAAGTCTGTTAAGTGGGCAGGTCATGTCTGTCAGAGAACCGATGGCCGTTGGGGCAGACGCGATTTGGAGTGGAGACCGCGTACCGGTAAACGCAGTGTGGGACGTCCTCCAGCCCGCTGGACCGACGACCTTAAAAAGGCGGCGGGAAGTGGGTGGATGAGGAAAGTGGAGGACCGTGTGTGGTAGCGCGCTCTCCAAAAGGCCTATGTCCAGCAGTGGACGAATACAGGCTGATGGATGGATGGATGATAAGTCTGTTGACCTAGAATCATAAAATTTGGCAAGAAGCAAGGTCTCACAGCAAAATCCGAAAATCGTTATTTACGGTTAATGGGTTGTCGAATTATTTTTCAAGCGTTCACCGTTTAGCGCCAAATAAAAGTCAGTTATTTCACAGGTGATAACGTGTTGTTATGATATCTTTCGTGTTACTTACATACTATAATAATTTACATTGTCTGGTGGTAAGGAACCTTTTGTGCCCGAGTCTGACTCGTACTTGACTGGTTTTTTTTTATTTCACACTCGTATTATTGAAGTGAAACTTCTTTAGAATCCTTTTGATTTGAAAATTCTATGAAACGAAAAAGCGACACTAAAAAGAGACAAACATATTCATAATAGGATTTAGCCTGCGAGAGAATGAGTCAGAATACAATTTATATTTATCTCATTCTCTCGTAGGCTACTTTTCCGAAGTTTCACTTCTGCCGTGTGTTTTTTTTTACTTTTTAAACTACACAAGCACTTGTATGTTCTCGTAATAGCGTAATTGTAGAGACAATGGACTGAACACGTACCACTAATGTACACACCATCAACTTTTCAAGGAAATTCACACTCATGTGGTTGCATTTTACATAGTCTAAATGTAGCTTCAGGCATTTTTAAACGAGCTCGTCCTACATTCTGTTCTTTGTAAATGCATATTTGACTACGAAAATGGATCAGAGGCATCTTTTTGAGAAAACATTTTGAATTTCAAAGTTTTTGAAACTTTACCGCAACCTAAAAGTAAAAACTTGATATTATGTAGACGGCATTCTAAAAATTAGTAAAAATAGGAACCAACCAGGATAAAGAATATAACCACAGTTGATAGATTTTTTGCATAATTAATTTTTGCTATAGCTCCGAAAAGTTAGAAGTGCATGCCCGAGGATCGAACCGCTGACTCCCGTATGGGAGGCAGGTATCTAACCACTAGGTTATCACCGCTTTTGCAACGTACCGCACCGGCACAACGTACCGTTCATCATTAATAAACCTACTTACCTTTTAAAATAAGTTAAAGTTAAAATATTAAAGCATGTATTCCCTGCCACGTATAACTTAAGTATTTTCAAGGCAAGAGTGAATAGGCATCTTCTAGGCAAGCGCGCTCCAACCTAGACCTCATCATTGCTTTGTAATAAGCATGATTGTCGGCAAGCGCAAGCCTATCTCACAATTTAAAAAAAACTATCTTTTGGACTGTAATATCGATTCAATCTATTTGAAGTCATTTTCGGTAATTCTATTGGAATTTCCAATAATTTTAAAGTTAATTCTCATAAATGTGTTATTTAAAGGTAACTCCGAGTTTGAAATTGGCAAAGTTTCGATCAACATTGCTATCTTGATCAAGTTTTAACAAATTTAATCAGTCTAGATGAATCTACAAGGAAGTGGCAAAAAGTCAAGTGTCAAGCCGAGTCTTGACTTGACACTTGAAAAGTTGAAGTCACAATCAAAGTCAATACTTGAACGTCACATTTCAAAGATCGTTCGAAGTTCTACTCGTCAAAGGAAATTATAATTCTACGAAATACGAATTAAAATGACAAAATAGTAATGTAACAAAATTGGCTTGATTTTCGGAATAAAAAATTGTAGTTGTTTACGATTTATAGTATATTGTGTGCTTAGGGGTGAAACAAGACGATTTCAAGACGAGGGTCAAGTTGCCTGCCTGAGCGTAGTGAGGGTTGGCATCACCCGAAGTCTGAAATCGTGTTTCATCCCGTGGCACACACACTATTTTTCATACAATCTGCATTAAAAGTGCGAGTTTTATTAAAACTGTATTTCTTTTTTATTTAAGTTGCTAGGTCGTTGTTTACAATTAATAGGAATTCTGTCAGTTTAGTTGATGGGTAAAATGACAATTATAAGGTTTGAAATAAACAAAAGATACTCTGACAGGATTGAAAGGAGGGCTGGCTACGTTATTCAGCGGGTAGAAAACCACCACTTTCTGCCCTAGGGCAACAATATTGATTATTGATTTGTTTTGTTGGTATTGAAAGTATTGCATCTATACTATTTACAAGAACAGTATGATCTTGAATCGATACCAGAACCTATGGTAGGTATTGTTAGTGTAACACCCCGCATACCTACGCACTGGAAATGCAAGAATGCCATAGTGTACAGGTTTATTATAGTGATAGTGCAATACTGAATTTTCATTAGCTTTTTACCCCCACGCACGGTCTTAATAAGTGAGACATCCCACCTACGTTATCGTAATATCTTTTAACTTACTATAGGTGAGATAAGGAGGCGTCAATTCAATTTACGATGTTGAGAGATTGGCAACTATTGTTTTATTCCCAACGCCCTCTTATATTCAAAATAAATCTTTTCTTTAGTGTTTCATGTAACACATTGTGTATTATTTACGAAAAAATATACCGTTTCTGGATGACAAATATCGCGTTTAATTTATTATTTTTAGATTGTTGTTTTATATCATCATACTCGTGGATCTTAATTAGGTATAAATTTTGTAAAGTAATAAAACGGCAAGTCACGTTTCATTTTTATTGTGACGTAGAGTTAATTAGGGACAAAATTACGTGGGGAGGTTTCGTGTTTTCGTTAAATTTTCGGATAGATGCTTTATGTTCTTGGCTGAATTTTTAAGCTTGTATATTTGCCAAATGTGAGGCTTGGCCTTCATCTCAGTCTAGATCGGCGGGTTGTACCGTGAGCACGTGCTTACGTAGATAAATAATTAATTACACATCACTAAGTGCGAAAGTCACCGTGACGTCAAATTACGTAACGCCCGTGCCGATGTAAACAAACGCACGTGGCCGAAACGTTATACACACTTATCGTTTATAAATCAGTAACACAAAGTTTAGACGTTATGTTCTACATAAGAATAACCACTTATCGGTTATTTCATTAGTATAAAGTTTAGTGATTATGTTCTATAATATAATAACAATGTTCTATGGTTCTACTTATTTATCGTTATTATAATTTTTAAACCCCATTTCTAGTCTACCGATATTATAAAGCGGTACCAAGTAACTAGTTCAAACAACGTAAATTTATTTCGCTCTCATAATTTAAATTCTCTTTGATTTTATTGTTTTCTAATTGCATAATAATTATAATAAACCTATTTTCAGATACAGTTTTTGTTGGCTTTTCGGTTTCCCTCTCAACATAACTTCACAAATATTGTGGCGATAGTAAATTTTAATTATGACCGCACAGTTCCTGTTTAATTTTGCAAAACTATTATATCTAATTTGAGGGCAGGTTAATCGTGTTCGAAGGTTAGTAAAAAGTTGATACATGTTGAAGAAAGGATTTACAGAAACCGCCTGGGCGAAACTGGGGTGCACCAGTTGTAACTACAACCATACTTCACCCATTGATATATATGTAGGTACTAGTTGGGCATCCGACTTGTAGAGCGTGCTCCTCACCTGTCCCTGCCATAGCGCTGTCCCGCTTTTCAAACTAGATGGCGTTAGTAAAATAAGCCCACATTCTTTGTTTGACACAGCGCGTCTATGTAAATTGAGGTCGTTGACTTTACCTTTTCTGTGCTACAACCTAATTTGTTCGTCACTCCTACCTTCCAAAGTTATCTGAATTTATTATTCACAAATCAGCACAATATAAAATTGGAGTATCGTTCTAAAGCTGTCCTGAATCTGTGTCAGAAATCTGTTTCATTTGTGCGGCCATCCATTCCATTGTTATATAACTGACAGTTGCTGGTTTCTTCTGACATTTGCGCTGGAACGAAATGAATAGTGCTTGGCAAGCGCGGGCAATTGCGACCTATCTTATGAATTTATTATTCGGCCAAAAGAGATGAAAAAAGGTCAAATACTGACACACTATGTTTGAGCGATTTTTCTATAAAGTAGGTCGTCTTTCACCGCTTTTTTATTACGCTTTATAAACTAAAAGAAGTATAGGATAGAACTATTTTCGTACTTAATAATTTCTGTGAGATTCTTAAAATGTCATGTCAATAAATTAAAAAAATACAAATTAAAATGGCCGTGTCATAATTATATCGATACGATTCATTTCAAGGTTATCAGGGATTATTAGGGGTATTTAGCCAATCGGTGAATAAATTAACGATCTTAATTTATTACTATTATCAGTAAATATCAGCTAAAGTGGCAATGGGCGGGCCACATAGTTCGAAGCACCGACAGACGTTGGGGTCCCAAAGTTCTGGAATGGCGACCTCGCATTGCTGGACGGACGACGTCAGGCGAGTCGTAGGGAGCTGCTGGATCCAGGCGGCGCATGCAAGAGCCGCAAGACCGCGGCGTGTGGAAATCCTTGCAAGAGGCTAATGTCCGGCAGTGAACGTCTGTCGGTTGATGATGATAATCAGTAAATACTATATATGATTACCTTTATTAATACATATTTCTCTTCCGCATAGCGTTAATTTGAATGCAATGATACTCTTGTATTAAAACATCCAAAAATAATAATTATCTTAATCGAATAAAAGTCCTTTTAAATCCTTTTTGGAACAACAAAACGTAAATCATGTAGCCACAATAAATATGTAGGTACCGTAACGTTATGCAGTCCAAACTGTCACATTCACCGATAAAATATTCATTTTGAATGGGAACGTACCTAGACGCTATCCATATTTTTGTTGATTACGCTTAAATTTGATGGCAATAATTAAATTAGATTTAAATATATTTATGTCACCGTAAGATTGAGAAAACCGTCAGACTGCAATTTAACGCTTTTTATCTCGAACTGTCGACAGATTGTGAACTGTTCAATGTTCTGAGTGTCAATTTTTGAAATATTCATTGTATTTACGTTTTCTTGTCTCTTTTTTGTAGGTTAGGTTAGGGTTCGACATAATTAAGCAATTAGTTTCTATAGGGTTAATATACCTAACAGATTACAATCTACCGAAAAATAATGCGTTAAATTGTAATCTTTCGACAGTTTTCAATCTCGCTAGATAGATTACAATCTAACGGTTTTCACAATCTTACGGTGACATATATACAAGTCATCAGCTTATTCAGAATATTTTGGTTTATTTTCTATCAGAGCTCAGCTTTTTGCCATATATAGCTAGTTAAAGAACCAAACCGGCATCACGTGAAATTTCCGAAAATTCTTTCAGAACTTCATAGTTCATCAACACTTTTTAAATGTTATTGAATTTTCATCATAATATTAGAAAATGCATTGCGTATAAAAGTCCGTCAACTTATCTGACTCGATGGCCAAAATTGGAACTAATTTTTATGCCTGTTTATTTTTGGTTTGTTATAACTTATATATATTTTTTTTAATATATACCTACTAGCGACGCTGTCTCCGGGTCGCGTATTTCCGTTTGCGTGTTCAATAGAAGGCAGTATTGCATCGAATGATCGAACCCCACACGGGTTTGATGTGCTAACTCTCTTTTCCAACAGTACTGGTGTTCAATATATGACACTCGTCCTCCAATCGCGCTCGGGTTTGCTACCGAAATTGTCTTCCAAATACGTGTTCAATTCCCGGCGGCAACGGCCTATGTAGTGAAATGAAGGTCGAGTAGGTGAAGCTGAATGAAGGGGTGACGAAACGAGTCGACGCATCAAGGCAAATACTGCCTTCTATTGAACACGGAAATAAATACGCCTATCAAGGTGCAAACCCGTGCGCGATTGGAGGACTCGTGCCTTATATTGAACACTAGTTTAAAAGACAGTTAGCATATCAAATCCGTGTGGGGTTCGAGACAACTACTACTATTGAACACGCAAACGGAAATACACCACCGGATCCAGATATGTTTGACGAACTGTACACTACGCCTCGCGCACAGCGTGTTGTCAGCAACAGCTCATTTCACTGTCGAACACACACGTTTGCAATTTGCATGTCGCTTACCTCGAGCATTTACTAGTGCGCTCTGATTCACTTTTCTGCAGCACCATAGTCGAAACGCACCCTCACCGCAGATTAAAATAATAAATAATATAAGCAGTTACTTCCCTTAGGCAAGAACTGACAAATAGCGTCGATTATATTTGAAAGAGAGTTTGAAAGTCACGAATTATACTTCAATTACTATCCCATTTATAAATCGCTTACAACAACACTTTCGCGGTAATTACGTATTTTAACGTAATAAATCCAATAGAGGAGGAGCAAAAGGTTTATCTGTATAGGGTGACCAAATTACTGATCTCTAATAGAACCAGTCTCTGTCTCTACTACAATTTTTTTTTAGTTTTGTACAATATTAGGCGAATCTTATACGCAGTACCTACATATTCTCTTTCTGTTAACCTTTGAGCACGTTGAAAGAACAGAAGGTAGGTAAGTAAAGAAATAAGTACAACAAAAGATTTTCATTTCCTAGAACTTTTATAGCTAGTAGGTACAGTTGATTTTCATTCGTATTAATTTTTAGTTGATAAGACAAAATTTGGTGCAAAAATCGCTAACATTCTTGGCACTTTCAGTTTAAAAAAAGTCCCCGACTTTAATAAAAATCCTAAGTCCTTGCGGATATAGACAATAGACATATTTTTGTTTTATCATCAAATTATGAAAATATAATAAGTTTCCTAGAGTCCTTATGCCGAATTAGTTTTCCAAAAATAATGGTGACTCTAGTAACTGGCCCAGTGCGGCGCTTGAGATAACGAGGTCGGGTCTGCAGACTGGGCGACGCCATGCCGGTGTATTGACAGTAAAACAGCTACCACTTGTTGTCGATTCAAACACGATCATACTTCTCGACTCGATAAAACTATCATCTTACTTTTAAGGAAAAATATGCCGTGCGGATTGAAAACCTGTTTGATAGGTTTAGTATAGGTTATAGTTATCCGGCATAAATATCTTTGGAGTAAACTGCTACTATCTCTACCGGATTAGGCTGCTTTCATATTTCACAGCATAATTCATTCTCATTAAAAAACAATCCATAAATCCATGATGATTTTTAAAGCAGAAAATCAAAGAGTCGAAGGAAAATTAAATTCACGCTGACGAAGTCGCTTACATCATCTCATAACGTAATAATTAGTCTCGACTTGGCGGGGGCCCTATCGTGCACACCGATAACCTGACTCTTCCATTAGCGATAGGATATAACGGTTTGAGTCAAATAGTCTCAAAATATGATTATAACATTGTTATTCGGCGAAGCTTTTAGTACTAGGTCAACATCTTCTCTTCTTTTTATCGATAGGAAACTTCGCAAGTCATAAATTTAGACTTGAATTCTGAAGGATCGCTTTGATAGTTTTTTTTAAAATTGAGACTACGGATAATTTGAAATCAATTCATGACGGATTCATAAACTGTTTTTATTTAAGTATAATATTATGTTAGGCTTATACATTATATGTATAAAATATATTATACTAACTATTATCACAAACTTAATAAAATAAGTTCCTGTGCCATTGTGAGGTATAGCAGACTAATTCTTCGAGAACATTATGAAGAACTCTCGGGCATAAATAGATATGAACGAAAGTTTGTCTGTCTGCTCGTCTGTCTGCTATCCACAGTCCATCTATTCAACTGATTGGGATGAAATTTGATAGAGAAATACGTTGCAACTTGCATCCCGAGAAAGGACATAGGCTAATGTATATCCTGGAACATGAAAGATTTCCCACGGGATTTCCAAAAATCCTAAATCCACCCAAGCCGAAGGCGTCATCTATTCTGGGTTGGTACCACATGGTATCACGCAACAGCAGTGACGGAATAGACTGTTTTTAACCGACTTCCAAAAAAGGAGGAGGTTCTCAATTCGGCGCGTATCTTTTTTTTATTACCTACCTATCGTCTAACGGACGCCTTATTCTGAGTTGATACAGTTATGTCTCGTACAATTAAATGTGTATGACCAAGACCAATGCCCGGGATTACGCTCCCCTAAGGAAAATAAAACCCCGTCGCAGTTCCTCCGAATCTGTAAGCACTCGGATAACGAGGTCAGCATCGCAGACTAGACGTCGCCGGAGTTATCGACTCCCCAACAGCTGATGCTGCCAGATCCCACTGAATTGTAACTAGTAGCCACTCTGTGATCGGCCGAAGTGTAGCGCCGAAATCTTTCTTGACGGTTTTGTTCGCGATTATACCGTACGAATTGTGTTGTGATATTAAAACCTACAAAGTAAGCAGTTTTTAAACAATAAATAAGTTCGGTTCTAAAACTTAGGAGAATTTACGTACATAATCAGTTTAATCTACTAAGTATACCTACATAATAAGCATGCGCAGTGTGGTTTCGTTATAATATCGTAGGTATATCTCTTAGGTTTCCGCGCGATCGCATTAATTATGATTTAACTGTTTATACGTGTTTTGATAGGTTATTATTGATATAGGTGTACTTAATTTTTATGGGTGCGGGTTACATAAGATTAAATTATTGGGAAAAATAATATTTTGCACTGTTTTAAATAATATTTGTTAGAAAATTTATTATATTCGGTCAAAGAGTTGTTGAAAATGAAATTGAAGTTGTTGTTCGGTCTTAGGTAATGATAAAACAATATTCCGGTGCTAATAATCATAAAATTAGTCTATAAGTTATTTCACTCAAACTATTTACTTACCGTTAACGAACTTTTTGTAAGAAGAAAACAGAGCAACTGTACAAAGTTATAGCGTTCAAAGTGGTAGTTGATGTTTTAATTAAACAGTGGCTATTTATATAAAACTTACCTATTCATGGTTAATTAAATTTGGTCTAGCGTATTCAATTGAATAAGCAAACAGCATTAATGGTTTAAATTAAAATCTAATATTTGCTGTTGAGTTAAATTCGTACTCGTTAGCCAAAATCAGTTCAAACTAATGCGTAACAAATTCAATGGCCTAATAATATTTAATTAATTTCTTCTTTTTTGCTGTATTCTTAATTTCTAATGCTTCATGGTTGACTTGATGATCCCAATAATAAATATGTCTATTTCTATTACTTATTGCAATTGGATCGTAATTGATCATGATTTTAATTGCTTTATTTTAACTGGTCATTGTTATCAGGCGCTAACTTGTACCGAATAAAAAAGGTTTAACTACATAGAGAGTCACTTACTCCGACATCGTTAAATCCAAAGTTCAAGATCACCCAAGTGTTTGTGGGTCTCTCAAAACGAGTTAAGATCCACTTAACACAATGGAGCTGCGCCAAATCCACCTCCAACTTGGGAGACTTGTGCGAAGCCACTTGACACGCTTAAAATACTTCATTTCCATTCCCTCCCTATTTTGGACTTAGATCCAAATTTATTAGTTATTGTTTTAGATTAGATTAGTTATTGTTATCATCATTATCAACAAGGTATTTCGCAGTTCCAAACCTCCAGTCCTGTGCCGCTTGCATCCTAATGGCTCCCTGCGACTCGCTTAATGTCCTCGATACGTCTAGTGTGGACTGTAGAACACTACCTTTTCCAGTGTGAGGTCACCATCCTAGCTCTTTGGGTCACTGATGTTTTTTAATTGCCGCTGCCGCTGCTATTTGCTACTACTAAGATAGAGAGAAACATTTATATCGGTTATGATCGTTTTGCTGGGGAAAGCTCTCTCAAATCGCCTGCTGAGTGACACTGAATTAGATTAGGCCGCGTATTGCCGCGATTGGAGGACTCGTGCCTTATATTGAACACGACTTTGAAAAGAGAGTTAGCACATCAATTCGAGCGTGGTTGAAGGCAATACTGCCTTCTATTGAACACGCAAACGGAAATACGCGGCCTGCAGGTGTTCTGTTTCTGTTGTTGTCGTCTGTTTCACTGTACTTATTAGGTCATCATTCTATTGAGATGAAACATTTAGTTACAATATTAGTCTGAAAGCGATCCACTAGAACTGTTATAGAATATGTCACTGACCAACTCGTTACTAAAGCGGAAAAATTAAGTTGAAAACATAACTATCCTTATGTTCCAATGGGGTTATCTCTCCTCGTTTATTCCTTAAAAGATTGAACACAAACCGAAATTCTTTTTGATTAGTTTCCACATATTACCTATTATAATATGGAATCGTACCCTGGAAGAAATTGTACTAAGTAGGTCTATAGTGTTCAAAAATTCAAAATTCGTTATTTGTAGACAGAGTGTGTCCGTCTGTCTGTCTTTCCGTCCGTCGGTCTTCTACGCTTTCACGGCTCATCCGTTAACCGATTTTGATTAAATTTGGTATAGAAGTAGGTTGGTATCCCGGGGAATAGAAATATGGCACTTTTTATCCCGGAAAATTAAAGAGTTCGCGCGGGAATCAAAAAATCCTAATCCACGCGGACGAAGTCGCGGGTATCATCTAGTTATTTATAACACCGAAGTTGTAAGGGTGACCGCAAATTCAAGTAGGTAATTTCTGAGGATTTCTGAAATTCTAAACTCGTGTGTGATCTGATGACGAATATTGCCTCATGGTACTCTCCGGAAACTTCATAATTACCGACAACAGTTTTGATGCGAGGTATGCCGGTACCAAACTTTATTAATATCTGACAATGTTTAAACAAATACCTTGGTACTCACAAAATATTGCGGTTTTATGAGTGTTATGCAGTGTAAAGCCTTATTCTTATTTCACCGTCGCTTATTTTACCCTTTATATCCTTAGGTACTTAGGTATATTATGATTCATGTTTCTTTTTATTCCACCACAAGTTAGCCCTTGACTGCGATCTCACCTGATGGTGAGTGCCGATGCAGTCTACAATGGTAACTGGCTAACCAGCTGTTAGGGGTATGGCAGTAATATTAAACCCAAACCCCTAGTCGGTTTCTACACGGCATCGCACCGGAACGCTAAATCGCTTGGCGGTACGTCTTTGCCGATAGGGTGGTAATTAGCCACGGCCGAAGCCCACCAGACCAGACCAGAGAAAATTCAGAAATTATAAATTATTTTCATGTGAAAGTGTCTCAGTCTGCCTGGTCCATTGATGTAGAATTTTAGTACCTATGTCTGGTCTGTCTGCTAAACTTCTACGGCCCATCAGATTCAAAAGCTTTTGTGAAAATTGGATACAGAGATAGAACAGTCAGAATTGCGACTTACTTTTTCAAAAAACTTAATCCACGCGGACATCCATGATCTTGTCAATGATAAAACAATAATCTATTTTTAACTTTTCTATTACATAATTCAATAAATAAGCAGCTAGTAGAAGAAAGAGCTAGAAAATTAGATTACATTACCTGCACTTTTGGTTTTGGTAAAGAAAACACATCAGAATAAAATTTTGCTATTGTATTTATACAGGCGTCACTGTCTTCTTCTCGCATTTTATTTATCTAGTTAATGTTTTTAACGGACCTCCCATTCGTCCCAACATCATCCTAAGCCGAGGTCCGAGCTTCATAGGAGGCGCCCTTCGGAAGACTTTGTCGTCGTCGTCCCCCCCTAATCTATGTCATCGAGCCCTTCTCTTCTCGGCGATGCCTAGCATTCGCCTAACCCCCCGGGGACGCTGTAGCGGCCAGTATGGCCTACGCAGCATACCTACTCAATCCGAAAAAGAAATGTTTTTCACTGAATACATTTTACTTGTTATCGATCGATAACAAGTAAAATGTATTCAGTGAAAAACATATAACCATAATTGTTAATAATAATAATCATAACTGCCTCGTTGGTCTAGTGGTTAGCATGTTCGCCTGCGGCCGACAAGGTCCCGGGTTCGCGTCCCGGGTCGGGCCGTAACAAGTACCTATTGGGTTTTTCTAACGAGAAATTCTCAGTACTAGCCCGGAGTTAGGAAGTTGGCGGTTTGTCACACCCGTGCCTCGGAGAGCACGTTAAACCGTCGTTCCTGCGCCTGATCTCTCTCCAGTCATGTTGTCAATAGTCAATTTTCAGTCAATTGTCAGTGTGTCAATTTTCCGTCCCATCGGACTATGAGAGTAAAGGAACAGAGAATGCACTATAATATCTCCCGCGCAGATAACTAATCTCTCTGGAGATTGGCCGCCGTGGCCGAAATTCGGTCGGGAGGACATTATTAATTGTTAATAATATTATAAACAATAGGCTTTCATAAAATGAAATATATTATAGTTATTATGGTAATTACTAAGAAGTCTGACTAAATATTATTAAAGTATTTCAAGACATAAGTTGAACCTTTATCAAAAGTTGTTGCAGCCATTGAAATTTCCTGTCGACTTTGTCAAGTCCCCTATTTTGAATAAAAAGTAGCCAGATTTTATATGTCGTGGGTCCCGCATAGTGCGATGTGCAAATTCTTTTGTGTACAAATCGTTTTACGTTTCACTTCCTCAAATTCAAAGCGAAATATTGTCGACTATGTTGGGATTTTGTCGTTTTGCATCGAATGTTGTTATAACTTACACACCGAAACAATAGTTTTGATACAGAAATAGGATAGTTTTACGATCAACCAAGACCATCTACAAAATTATGAAATGGGCTTGAAAATGCAAAGAAACGTAATACGATCGCTTTTATGGTATTGTAAAGTGGGTGGGTTATTTTTTATTCACAAACGTGCCAACCTAAAATCGTAGCAAAATTATTAGGTATTAACAAAGCAGTGTTCCAATTTTAAAACTTTACTTAAAATAAGAACGCGAAAAACAGTGAACTGCCGTCGAAATGGCTATGGTGGTGTCTGGCAAAACTAAACTGTGTCTGCTCACGTTGTTTATACTTGTGTTTGTGGGCGTTGGGATTGCTGTTGTGTCTACACTGGGACTGTTAAACCAGGAGAATGGAGAGATCCACATACTTGGCTCCACTGAGCAGCTAATCCAGTCTGCACCGCAAACTGTATACAGTGTAAGTTATAGTAGTTTTATTTATTATATTAGTTGACTCCTTCAAGTTACCGCTTACCTATTATTTTATCACCAACTTTTGTTCAACAAACATTGGCGCAAATAGAATACTCAACGTAACCTAAGTACTCTATAAACGCAGGCGGCTCTTAAAATAATCTACGAAAATCAGAAGTCAAAATGACCGAAGACAAGGGCACAATACAACCATCAAAATTCAAACAAGAACCTGTGGCGACTGCGTTTGTTTGCGGTTTGTTTACGTACCATAGAATATTCCATGATTCCTACATCCATGTTCCGAACTGACAACTAAAATCACAGTAAACGGATTGTTTCCTGTATCTGTGACTAAAACTGTCAAAAGTTTTCACTCATCATTTCAGTTCCTAAGTACTTGGCGCGAAAATGCATCCGGTTTTTTCGCGCTCTCTTTGTACTTACTATAGTCACTTATGACTGATAAATTGTGTTATCTATGTAAAACCAATACTGATTAGTACATACAATAACGGATAAACGGAGCTGACAGTGTTTTATTGGGCCCCTGGGTCCGCCGCCAAAACCTAATGATATAATATTTTGTTGTACCAATTACTTAGGTTGTTATTGGTTACTATAGCAATTGATATTGCGATTGTCCCAAGAATCATATTCATGTTCATCATAATGTCATTATAGTTTTTGTATAATATGAGTAATCCCAATAGGGTCATGTACGAAAATAAATTACCTCTGTAAACGACCTTTTTATTGTATTCAAACATACATTGTACGAGATTTGGGGGTTGGCAATCTACAAAAATGCAATAATCTCTGTTCGAAACACGTTCCGAACCGCCCCAAATCACTATTATGCGGAACAAATGACCGGGGATCCTAATATATTGGTACAATCTAAAGCGAATAAAACTAGAAGTCTTTGAGGCGAAACGATAGCTCTGATAGCGGAATGACCACTTTTTATGGCCGGTACACATTATTCCACTCGCTGGAATTACAAATTTGGACTGAAAATAATGCTTTAAATCGTTCATAGTTCATTGTTCCAGTGATTAGGAAAAATTATGGCGCAAGTTTGAAAATTAAAAAAAAAAACAGTAATATAGCAAAAGCAATCATCAGTTATCCACTTTTATGTCCTGTTAATGGTATAGTTGCGCATGTTGACAGCTAATCTAAATCCTTTTTAAGCAAGGTCTATAGCGTTCGCTTCGGCATAGTGAGCTGCAGGGCGACTGCGTATCTTTTGCATCAATCATTGAAACATCGCAATCACCTCTGATTGGATAACACTCTTCCACTATTGGACAAATTCCATTGAAACAGCAAGAATACCATAAATTCAGCCAATCACAAATTGATACTGTAACAATGATTGATGCAGAAGATACGCGGTCGCCCTGCTGGTCTTACTGTATGTTGACATCATAAATTAATAGTAATAAGAATAATAGTTAATTAATCAACTATGTAGATATTATACTGAATATGATATATTATGTAACATTGTGAGGCATTTCGTTTCATACTGGACTAAAATACATTGTCATGCAGTAATGAGAAGGAATAATGTGTACAAGCCCTTATTATTAAATCCATATAACTTGAGAGCCAATTTATTAAGATCTTCCGAATTCTCTTTCTGTTTACAGATTCAAGGGCCAATGGCCTTTTATTCTTGTTACTCGGACTTGCTCTTTGTGTAATAACTTGGTATCCCGAGGGCCCTCTAATAGTTTAGATAATATTTTTGTAGCAAATTATTTTTACTATTTTCATTGTGAAAAAGAATTCCTACACAAGAAATATACGCTGTGTTGTATGTTATTATTGATGTAGAGTTTTAGTATCTATGTTAGGTAGGTAATGATATGTTTCAGGGAAAGAAGTTATCAGTGATTTTGGGAATAGGCCTATTGATAACACAAACTCTAGAATAGGGAAAATACCACAATCTATTTTCTTACCCTCTTTTCAGTAACAAAATACTAAGCTTAGTTTAGCGAAACCAAAACGACGAAACTTATGAAATGGCTTTTTAAATAGGTCAGCTTAACCTTCTTAACCATTGTTTCATCGCGGTTGTCGCCGGCTCGCTTCGCTCGCCACCTTCCTTTGCTTATATGGCCTCTTTTTCTTATATCATTAAGGACCTCTTTCGCCGTAAACTTCATATAAAAATGCGTGGTTATCGTCTGTACACTATGTAAGTACTCAGTTGTATAACATATCACGCAGGCTTATAAGCTCCAACCAGTAATCTATCAAGACCCGTCCTGTTTCAGTTCATTTGTATTGCTCACGTCGATTCAACTATAGCCTTCAGAAGCCTAGTTCTATGACAAGATGAGTAATTACTAGGCAGCTAACGGCTTTAGGTACATGCGTGTTGGGGATAAAATCATATACTGGGAATATGTCTGGTTCAGTTGATTTATATAGCTCAAATATAACATTGTTTCTGTTAACAATTTGGGTACAGAAGTGGGAAAGAGACAAAGTTTAAAACGCTGGTCACGTACGATTTACAGACCAAGTCCCCGCGTTTTATCTTGGAAAAAGAACTTCCTATGCTCCAATAGATAATGCAACGTTTCTTCCGTATTTCTCAACAGATGAACTTACTTTACCAATGAACTTTTATAGATTGACGGAGATCTGTGAAAGGTATCCGGTAGTTACAAAGAAAATAGTGAAAACTTCTACAATATTCAATTATGTATTAATAAACGCAGTCAGGGTCCAGCTCTAGTTACATAAAGTTGAAAACTGAAGAGAGGAGTTTATACTTTGCCGCGTCGACTTCAATAAGGTGTACCAACTTTTAAACTAAAACTGATAGCAACTCATGTTTCTTGAAGTTCCTAGTTAATTATACTAATCGAATGAGTTTAACAAATAAATGAAAAATTAAACTGATGCAGTTTTTTATGTTTATCTATGTGCAAATCTTCAAAACAGCTGAACTGCTTTCTATCGAACTTTAATAAACAATTAGTGAAAGGATTAGGAAGCAAGGAGTGATCACGGCTTGTCATTGAACAAGATTTAACACTGAGTAGGTATGTACTTCTTAACAGAAGTTTTATTTTGAGGACGCCTTTTAATTTATTTTATTTTCATTACCTATTTGTTATGTGTGTAATTTCATATTACGGTTCGATAGATACAGCAACAAACTTCGAAAAAATCACATTTCTTGTATTATTTTTTTGGGCCCCCATATTTTGTTATAGCAGCAATATCCTGTGAAACGCTGTGTACAAGTTCTGTGAAATTCAAATTTCAACTGTCTAGCTGTTATTCATGAGATACAGCCCACTAACAAACAGACAGACAGAAGGACGGACGGACACACGGACAGCGGAGGCTTAGTAATAGGGCCCCGTTGGCGCCCTTTGGGTACGAAACCTAAAAATTAATCCCACTGTAATGTAGATCACTGGCGAACACAAACAAAAAGAGACAAAGGTGGGTAAACCCCCATCCACACGTTAGTGTTTGTTGTTTCGTGTTCGCTGTTTGCCGTTGTTTGCCGAGCGTGTGGAGCCGGCTTAAGGAATTGTATTGCTATTTTGTGTGTACGAGCCATTATAAATAAATAATCCAAAGTTTGAAGGTATTTGCAATATATTTTTCAACAGAACTTTTTTGGAACTGGCGCAGGTTCAACCCTTTTATCGACGTGCTCGTTCCGTTGTGAAATATTTCTAGTGGGCTTCGACCCGCGATAAAATAAAAAGACCGTGAAATGATTTAGCAAAAATAATACTAATTTTACCACGTACATGATTTATTAAGGTACGAACGGTGAGATATTCATGCCTTTCACAATGGGTTTGACATGTAAATAAAATTGATGGCCTGCCGGTTTTTGTAGATTATTCTAAAATTTAAGAGTTATAGGGAGCTTTTGGCTATATTTGTCCAAACATTTATTTTCCTTTTGACATAAGCACGCCTATGAAGTGTCATAATTATTGACAGGCAACCATCAACAAAAAAATGTATATCCATAGATATACGTATATCGTTTTTTACAATAGTGAAGCGATGACGTGTCCTTTTATCCGATATTTCGGTAACTCGTATACTCATCTAGTAATTACAAGTACGACTTTCTTTTTCAAAATAGTCACAAAGCTGCAACACTAGCTTTCTTGATAGTCCTCTACATACATCTTTGGCGATTGATGGTTTCTATGACCTAACGAATACATGTACTTTTACTGTATTGTTGTATATACATGATTTATTTTAATACATACATTATTAAATTTAGTCATTTAAACGCTTGAGTATGTTTGTTGAGAACTTGCAGGCGAAATAAGCGTTATTTTTATAAAAACGCTTTTTATGTACCAAACGCCATACGATTAAATAAATTGAGTATGTTTATAACGCAGTAAAAAAATGTTGAGGAATGATAAGTATCGATGTGTCAAATCGATTAAAACTTCTTCATAAAGAAAATCTACTCAGTAACGAATTGGAACATCATTGAATCAATCTGCCAAAATTAAAATAAATGGTTGGACAAAATATAGGTATATATAGAATTTATTGATAAGGATTTAGTCAATAAATTATGATTTTAACTTCTAAAGCTGATATTTTGTTAACTTTGATTTTAACTTGGGAATCCAGTTCGTATTTTTACTCTACACTAACTATAGTATCTACTTAAATTACGATTGGGATACCAGACCTATTTTAGCTTAGTACAGACATTAATCTAAATTTTAGCTTTTGATCTAAAATTATGTAATGTTCTTGTACTTGCCTACGCTAAAACATTTGAGAAAGCATCGTGAAACAATTCCAGAGTGAACGGATTTAGGATTTAAAAAAAACGATCAATTTCCGTACCACCACACAATGTTAATTATTTTAGTATATTTTTCTTTAAATAACAAGGAAGATGTCATAACAACACGTAATTAGCTGTGGAATAGCTGGTTACGTATTACGCTAAACGGGTAGCGTCTGACACAATTTTACAACCTTTGAACACGGAATTGTAACGATTTTCGTATTATATCCTATACTTGTGCTGTGAGATCTTGCGTGAAATTTCATGATTCTAGATCAATGGGATGTACCCTAAAGGTTTGGATTTATCGGCGAATGTCAAAAAAGCGACATAAACGGCCATATCTTTTGATTGCGTTGACTTAGAAACTTGATTTTCTTACAGCTCCAAGGGACTTTAAGAAAATCAAGACTAAGAAAGTCAACGCAGCTTTGGTCTACCAAAGTATTTGATATCAATTTCAACTTAATACCTCTACGCGACAGAAGACAGACAGACGGACAACGACGAGATCCTAAGAAGGGTTCTTTTTCCTTTTGAGGAACGGAACCCTAAAAATTCTAAGAGTGAACGTTAAATATTAAAATTCTTCATCAAATTACACTTTACAGGGGATTTTAATTAAGGTGAGATCATTGATGTAGACTTTTCGTAAGACGCATTTTGTGACTTTTATGAAACGAAAAGATATTATTCATTATGCCTACGAACAAATTAAGTACTTATAAAAATAAGGTAAGACAGTTTTTAATAATAAATAGGCACATCTAGCAAATAAGCAAATATCAAAATCAAAAGCAAATTATAAATTATAGAAATTTCATTTCTCTTGGCTCTTTCTGCATTAGTGGCCACCGCCCCCGCAGTCATGGAGTTTTTATCATGTTTTAATTCCACGCATTAAAATAATATTATACGGGGTCAAAACGGGGATCCATAATCATTTCTAAATCTTGGAATGCTATCAATCCTCGGATGTGACAGTAAGTAATACCGAACAGGAATGGGATACACGACCAGTTTTGAAAAGCCCGTAAGTTTGGATTATCGGTCAAGACTTTCACAGTGTCCAGGTAGCAAATTACACTGGTCTTTAATGCGTTCCTTTAACTTAGGTCGGTTTAAAGTTAGTGCATCGCCGCGTACGCGTTGATTGACACGCACTCGCTTGCATGCGTGAAATTCATAATGTGCTTGACTGAGCGTAAAATTATTGTATTTTACTGTTACATTACATATTATATTTAAATATTTATAACATAAATACATAGTCGTCAATATTAATAAGAAATATATAAGAATACATCGTTAAATATAAATAATATTCATTTCGTCATTTATTAATTTAATCAATTTATTAGCGCCGCGTATAATTTGCTTTGACTATCTTTTTTCTAATATTATAATTATTTTATTCATTGTTTAGTTTTTTGTACTGATAAAAATAATTTCCTAACAAAAATAATTATTAAAAGTACTTATCTGTATCAATATACTTACCTACAATAACACGTTCCTCAAATAGCATTTGCTAAGTTAAGCCTTCAAAACGTTTTAAACACTTAACGTAAAGTACAATCGAATTCAAAAGCTTGAGAAATCTTTGAAAGTTTCCCAAAGTGTATGAAACATTACGATCGATGAATTGTCAGACGGTATGGAGTGGATTTGGGTTCGTGTTTTAACCCTCCTTGTGGTACAGGGCGCTTTTCAAGAATTGAAGCTGTACGGGTCACCTTCTCAAGCGGAAGTACAATGTGTGAATACCTATGAGGTGAGTCTCTGTTTATTGCAATATTAATCCATACTGAAATAAGCTATACCTAAGATAATATTTTTTGTTTTATTTGCCAACAAACTTCAGATGTCGTCCGTTTAACATTTAGTTTCTTCAGCAGATAATCATCTGAATTTTACATTTCGTCAAAATCCTGTAAGAATCGTTGGGCGGGTAAACGAAATCGTTTAAGCATTTTAAAGCTGCCATTGTGAAGCTCAAGGCTTCTTCTTTGAACACTTCATGGCTGTTAGAGAGGCTACGCTTCGGCGATAGAGCTAGTATGCGCTTCATGTCTTCGTGATTTGAAACAAATAACTGAATGACTTGAACCAATCTCATATTGAATTATATAGGTACCTAGAGTATCATATTATGTTTTATAATAAGTAGTCATTTTTACATTAAAAAAAATTACCTATAACGCTTTCGCCATTTTAACAGGAAGTAGTCCAGGGCAGCGATAGCGAAGAAATTGATATTGACAATTTTTTGGTGATTATTTAAAATTACTTTCTATATGTTAGCTTTATTACACGAATTAAATTGCGTTATTCTCCAACACATTTTTGTCCTCAAGTATACCCTACAGTCTTACCTCACAGTGTTATATTTTTAAACTCTAATTAGAATTACAATACAAATAAATCCTCAGGCCCGTATGATATTATTTTTCAGTAATCACGAGTCTCAACCCTTTGTCACAACGTGAGGTAATAATGACACTGTGGTGGGTCAAAACTATCCTTAATTTAAATTATTTTTTTATATTTTATCTTCTCAAATGTGTTTTAGAATAACGTCAGAAACACTAAACTGTGCCGTTGCTACTAACACAATGCATATGTGGATGTCTAAAATTAACCTGGGACCTAACAGTTTGTGTGGTTATGTTTTGTTTTCATTTCCGTTAATGTGTTTACTATGGGTTAGTATAGTAACTCGAAATAATATTATGTTATTACTAAATCAATGTTCATCAAATAACTAATTTTAACAGACTAATATAAACTGTTATTTATAACTAATATTTTTAGATTATTTTAACCCTTAATGGTGGACTTGTATAATTCTTATAATATATCGGTGCTCTCATTAGACTTTAATGCTATTACTACTAAACCAAAAACACTCAAATATAAGACACGGATCAAAGTCTGAAAGTGATTATGGTTAGATCATATTTTATTTAAAATATAAAAGACTCCAATATTCGTAGGCATTTTCATTACGATTATTATTAATGAATGAAGCTTCTTCATTAACAAAGAAAGTTAAAACAATAAAGTGATTCAATTGGTCAAAGAAGGCGACCAAATTTCTAACACTTAAACTGTTATAAAGACAAACGTTCTTTATCAAGAAAAGATGCTTTCTTTAGTAAAGATAAGCGCATTGCAAAGGTCAATGAACGTGTTATGTGACATAAATGCCAGTGATGTACATTTCGCGCGCGAATTGAAAGCAGAGTAAATGTATGGTGACACATACATTTACTGCATTCAACTATACCTACTATCGCAGTAATTGTTATTAGGAGTACCAAAATAGTATATTATACATTTTTTTTAAATAAATCTACTCGTATATTCTCATTATCAACGTACCTACTGCGTCGAAATTAAGCTGCCACACTGCAGGTTTTTTAAAACATTATTAAACATTTATTAGTTTACGTACAATATTTAATGTTAGTTATTGTTAATAATGTTTTAAAACATTTTATAAATGTAGTGTGGGGCAGCCGCAGCACCATGCAAAATAAATGGTTGTTTAGGTAATCCACGAAATATTTTCAATGGGTATTGATATTGACTCCGGTGCGATAAGTAAATAGAGGTCGTATTCCAAACAAATTTCTTTGCTCTAACACGGACGACAGCCTATGTAAAGACCGGTGCACACCTAATGCGGATATGGCCGGTAGAAGTAAAAAAAAAAAAAAAAAACTTTAAGAATAATTATTCTATTATATCTTTGTCCTAGATAATAAAAGATATATAACTGTACGGACAAAGTAATAAATAAATAAAATAAAATTCATTTAATTCGACCATAAAGATCATAAATTTTGTTAGTAAAAAATACACACAATAACCTAATGTTAGTAAATTTAAAACTACCTAATCCTAAAACCTTATATAAGACAGCTTTGATTTGTCAGCACGTGAACCATATGACAATGGTTCAGGTACTGACAATCAAACCTTTCAGCAAATACTCCAGGATGCTATTGGAGCTAGCCCGAACCCTGCGCACCAGGGATGTGTACCGTTTGCGCATGGTAGTGTAGAAACAATCCACACGCGCATCGGCAAACATCCCCGACGCACTGCAGTATCTAGGCAGACCCATTAGCATCCTGAATGCATTATTATACTGTACACGCAGGGCACTGTACTGTTTTGTTTTTTGTAATAACACAGGGTAAATAATAACCTGTTAACGCTTTCAGAAGAGACGATTGGTTTTCGATCGAAGCTTTTGCGGCAGCGTAAGGTCAAAGAGTCCAATATCTTTTTTTAATCACTGAGCCAAGAAAATAAGTCCCTAATTACATGAGACTGCTCACTTGATCAGTGCTTACTACGACGATTGGTATCTTACTCACTTTTATGGCAGCTTTTACTCAAAGAGACCTGCTTCCTCTTCTTTGACTTACTGTGCCATGGAAGAAATACTCTAATCACAGAAGACTGCTTAGTGCTTATTACATCCACCTCATTATTAAAGTATCTTCCAAATTTTAGTAAAAACAAGCCTTAGAGTGTGACCGATTCCTCGCGTTGTGATATCTACATCCTGTCCCATATCTTTATTGACTCTTGTACTAGATAGCGAACCTTATCTACTTGGAGTCCTCCTTATATTTTCAGCCTGTTGACGGACAAAATTCGCGAATTCACTTGAACTGATAAAAGTTTGCAGACTTTACTTATCACCAGGAATAAGTACTTTGGAACTAATAATTTTCACATTAGAGTAGAATAATAATTGAAACAGCAAAGTACTGGGACATTTCTAGAAAACACAGGGTAGGTAGTTCAAGTTTTGAATAAACATGATAAAAGCATAAGCTTTAATTTTCTCGGTAGCTCTTTTAAAGTATAGGATGTATTATATTCAAAAGAAGCTAACAATCTTTACCCCCAAACACTTCATTAGATAGGCGTGAAGACAGAATTGGGGGCTTTAAGTTATTCATATTCATACATATCCAAATAATCCCAGAGCAGAATTTCGTATTCCACACGTACCCGGCTTCCGATTCTGTAATTTGAAATCTCAAGTCGCTACATTTCAAACTTCTACAGGATGTAGCATAAATATTTCTTTCCCTTTAAATTACTTACTTTATTGTTTGTTGGAGACGAAACGTCTTCGACTTTAGACCAAACACGTAGAGTAGGGCTTTTATTCCAAGAACTGCGCTCAGTCGGTTGGAGAGATGACATCAAACAAGTGGCAGGCATTGACAGGATTCCAAAATCTAGAGTAAATTTTTTTTTGGCTCTGTGATCACTACACAATCCTTTCCTTAAACTCCAGAAGTACCTCTTCACCCCTTTCTTGTGCCACTTTACGCCAAGTGATTCAAGGGTTTCGATCATCAGATAATAATCATAATTTATAGCATTCTTACTACAACTAAGCTATTCAGCAAATTATTAGGTAGATATACTGTGTCCGATTGCGACTGTGACACTGTTGCTGTGGTTCATTACATTTACATACAATTAATTACATTTAATTTTATAGTACAGTGTAATAAAACACTACCTATCTTCCTTTACTTACTATATCTTTTAAGCAATATACGTATACTATATTTTATAAAATTATATAGTCATAAATAAACATTTGAATCAAAAGTTTAAATAATAAAATGGAGATTTAAAAAAAAATATGAAATAAAATCTTTAGGGTATACAATTTATATACACAAGTTCCGAATGTTTTGTGAGACAGTCAACTGAAGAAATGCCAATCCAGAGCGTTCTAAATACAAAACACTTTTTCTCACTGGGGTGAGCAAAAACTAGTTTTGGGCAGCAAAGGCGCCCTTTTGAGCTAGTGAGGTGAAAATGTATATTTTGTAACTCGTGTAACTAATCGTATAACAATGACTACAGCATATTGTACATCCCTACTCAGTCTCAAGTTACAAAAGTGTAATTACGTGGAAATTCCGAACAGCCTATACAAGTGATGTCGACAACCTTTGTTCGATGTTGACACTTATGCTGTTTCTACCCTCTAATGACTCCTTTTCAAATGAATGTATGGCCCTTCTTGCGGGACTTAATCGTTATCTATCCAGCAAGCGTTGTAATTAACACTTGTTATAAGTTGTTAGAATTTACGATTTTATATGAATCATCAACCTATACCTGTAAATTTTAACAAAATATAACTTAGAAATGCTTACTAAGTAGTTATTGCTCTGTAATGTAGTAAACCAAAAAAGTATAATTTTTTACAGTTCAAAGAAGGAAATTTATTGATAAGATCGAAATATATAAAAAACTTAGTAAAAAGGTGTCTCTAGTTGGCGGTGTACACAAACTGAAAAATAATATGAGCAAACAAACAAAATTATTTGATACATTCTTATATAGCATTTATTTTCATTTTAATAAACTCCTACACCTGATAAAAGTCCCGAAATTAATTTAAATAATCCTTTCTAACTAAATGTACGTAACTCGCAAATACATAACCGCAAAAAAGATTACAAATTCTAATCTACCTTCCTAACCCGCATTAACACAATACCGGGATAAGACTGCTTAATTACAAAAAACACATGCTCAACATTACTGTATAATTAATTGTTGGACACAGGTGGACCAAGAAGAAGGTGACGCCGAAGGGTCGGGGAGGTACGGAACCATTCCCCCCTTTCCGCCACCACCACCCGGCCTTGATGGTAAAATACCTTGTGTTTTTATTTAACAACAAATTGAAATTGAAAATAAATTTTAGGTACCTAAAATAGGTTGAACGTTTCTGATTTTGAACTTAAACTTTACAAAGTCAAAATCTTTTTATAAGTACCGATACGAGTAAATGGTCAGTGGAACTTGGTGGTAGATTCTTGCTATTTATCATAATGTAGCACACGTTGTCCTACGTGAAATAAATCATTAAAATCATTCATGGGAAATAGCACAGATTACACACGTACAGCCAAAATAATTAGGTATCTTTTTAATTGAAATAATAACAATTATTGATACACCAACTTGATATCGCCAAAACGCGATACAAAACAGCTGGTTTAGTAACGCCCTAAATGTTTATTTCCGGCCTGTAGACACAATAAACTACTGTAAGCATTACACAGCACTCTATGTTATATCAAAAACCTATTACGAAGGACCGTTTCAGAGAAGAGACCGTGCGGTTACAGTGTTTGCCCGGATTAACGACTGTTTGCTTTACGATACGTAATTACGGCGTGACTTATGAACCCAACTACGCTATTAACAACTTTCTGTTTACATGTTAAGGGTGTCTTGCCTATATTATTACGTTTAAGTTTAATGGGAACTAGCTTGAAACTGTAATAAACTACGTATCAGTTGGTAAAGTGTGACACTAGTAAAAAGTTACATAACAAAATTTGAAGAATGTAGTCGTGATGGTTGAGTTAAGTACTTACATTGGTAACTTTTAACTATATATTCATTTTTATTTTCAGGATACCCACTACGTCTTCGAGGGGAAAAAGGAGAACGGGGACCAAGGGCAAGATATTATCATTATACATTTATTTTAATTCCTATACGTACGCTGAACCAATGCGAGTGATGTAAATCGTTAACAATACACAACTTTTTGTTACGTTATTTAGCAATGTATTTTAAAAATTAAATTAGATTATGAATAGAAAATTTAACAGCATTCCCGTAAAAATATAATAATTATGTGTATTTCAAATGTGTAAAGAATTTTTAGATTAAAAAATCGCTTTATAAATCTGGCGTGAATGTGAATTAATCCGGGAGCAAATAAAAGCTTACATATGAAAAAAGAGACGTGCTTGTTCGCCGGTTAACAAACATGTGGGATTGGAACGCAAAATTCGCAGTTTTCGCACAAAGGGCGACCTCCATTGTTTTGCCACTCGATTTATTGTCTGTAACGCCACCTACCGTGAACATTCTTTAGTCATCACGAGTTGGGTACGACATTTTTAATCGTATCCTACAAAATGGGCATCGTCGATGGAACTACTTAACTTCTGCGCGTATAGTTTATTATTTTATTTATTCCACTACTACAAGCTAGACCTTGACTGAGATCTCGCCTGTGATCTCTGCGATAGTGCTGAAAACTTTCTGCTATCTAGCAAGGAAGCTAAACCGAACTATAGTTCGATTTAGCACAACTTGTTAGTTCAACTTGTGCTACAGCACAGGTCGCACTGAGAAAGGTCTTAACATTGCTGTGTTTAGAAATCTGTATTAACAGTTCATCATACTCCATGTGGGAGTCAGAACTCTTCACCAGTCATCATAGTTTATTAATGCAAATCAGTCAAAAGTACTTTTAACTGCAGGTTTTGGTCAAAACTCAAACCTACTTTTTAATGCGTGCAGTGAAAATGCGGAAAAAGAAAGATAATTATAAAGAAATATGTTTTAGTTACAATTACTTACTACTTTTTAAGATAGACCTCTTACAGAGTGTACGTCTATCCCACGATGCACAGGATGTCCATTTGTATAAAATTGTGTATAATACCAATACAATCGTTTAGATTCCTATACACAGAACATGAACAAGTATTATTATTATTTATCATTCACTGATCAATGATAATGAACGTTGAACACAAAAATCTTGAACAATGGCAGTGACAGTCACAATTTCGAATAGTGGTCCTTACCAGAGAGTGTAGATATAAGACTGTAGTCAAGTCGTAAATGTTCAGACATGTGAAAAGTCGTAACGGATTCGTGATGTATGGTCAAAACCCGCTTTCAACGCCCGTACCATGATATAGAGTCATTATACAGCACTTAACACTGTTTTGATCATCCGTGCACGATGGTACTCGTGCGAAGCCTACTTGAATTGGTTTGTAGCATGATTGAGTTTACCATTGCTGACATTATCTAACAGGCGCTTTAAGTAATAAAATGTGATTAAGGTGATTCTGGTTTCAATCATTTTTATAGGTATGGACAATTAAAAAACAAATACAATACAATAATAAGACAAATTTTGACTCACTCACTCACTAACTCATCAAAGGGAATTAGAAAGCTGAAGTTATCCACAGTGGTACAATCACAAGTTATCCACTCTTTGTCATGAAGACACGTCTTGTGATAAAATATAGACAAGAGATAAGGGCATTTTTTTTAAATTCTGATGTAATAAAGCAAACTATATATGCCTGACTGAGCCAATCATAACATAATATTTCTTAGAAGATTTTCAACGAAAATTTAATTAGATATGAACTAATTACGCATCCAAGTTAGAATACACTTTCTAATAGGAGGAGAATGAGGGTCAAGGAACACCTAATTTAATTTTGCTGTAACTCGCTATCTGTATTGTACAACGCGCAGCATGCAACGTACAACCTTCAGGTACTTCACATGCATGAAGAAGAAGCAATCAAGCAATACGTACAACAACCATACAACAAATCTAGGCACACACGTGGTGGTGTCATTCCACCGTAGAGACATCATAGAGTCACAAGCGAATGCCCGCGACTTTGTCTGCGTGGCTTGAGGTTTTTTGGTTCCCGCGGGAACTCTTTAATTTTCCGGGATAAAAAGCCTATATGCTATTCCAGACTATAATGTTTCACCAAATTCCAGCCATCCGTTCAGTTGTTGGGGCGTGATTGAGTAACAAACATCCATACATCCATCCAAACTTTCGCATTTATAATAATAGTATTAGTAAGATAAGGATATCTCTCGAGAAATGTCCTTCTATGACTTCACAATGTACAACGATTGCAAAGTGACAATCGTATGAAGATTAGAATTGTTTTCGAAACATTATTTCGAGTCATAATAAATCGTAGAAAATAATAATACAAACGCAGCGGATCAAAATGATCTGCGAAAATTAAGTACCTCAATTTTAACTAAAATTACCCATCATATTTTTAAGGTTATAATAGTAGTATCATTCTTATAGGGTCCACCAGGAGAGTCAATACGAGGGCCTCCGGGACCACCAGGGCCACCCGGGATGCCAGGTCAACCAGGCACCACGGCTCTTGCAGAAATATCAGGTTCTGGAGATGATGTAAGTAATTTTCATACTAAAGGCCTAATTCATTTGAGAAAAATTCTCTGCGAACTGTTTTTTTTTACAAAGAAGATATTCACACAAATAATCTCAAATCTCAGCAAACTGGTTGCCCAGTTGACGGAAATATCGCGTAGTAAAATGGTGCCCACCCCTAATATAGCTGTTCTAGGAATATTTTTATATTGTAACAATAATTACGCTATTATATTATTATTTCGCAAACTGACGTCAGGCCTTAGAAAAACTGACATAGGAAGTGCTTCATGAATGTCTGACAGATCAGAAATCGCGTGCTTGTAATGTGATGGTACTTTATAAGTTAACTAGCTGATGCCCGCGACTCCGTCCACGTGAATTAAGGATTTTTGGTTCCCGCGGGAAATCCTTAATTTTCCGGGATAAAAAGTAGCCTATGATTCCAGACTATAATCTATCTCTGTGCCAAATTTCATTCAGATCCGTTCAGCCGTTGGGCGTGATTGAGTAACAAGTATCCATCCATACATCCATACATCCAAACTTTCGCATTTATAATATTAGTTAGTATTATAAATACCAAGTATATCTTTTTATACTTTCTTACCAATAAAGTTTCGTAGAGCAATGCCTGGTCTTCTTCCACCTCCCGTTATGCCAGGTCATTTCTGCTACGTACCTGCAAGTTATGGAACCAGCTCCCATCTTCTGTGTTCCCTCATGATTATAATATTATGGGACTCTTCAAAGGGCGGATAAACACATATATCAAAAGTCAGTGGCGGTTCCTCTGGTGCTGCAAATGTTCATGGGCGGCGGTAATCATTTACCATCAGGTGATCCGCCTGCTCGTTTGCTCTCTATATTATACATATATGTGTGTGTGTAGATGATATAAAGCAAGGTATACCTAACAATGATAGCACAAATCATATCAAAACTACTTATTTTTTTATTGCGAGATAAGCTTGCGCTTGACGACAATTTGTATTAAACAAAGCAATGATGAGGTCTGGGTTGGTCGGTCTAGCCTTACATTGATGACGCTAGACGTATAGGTTTAAAGTGAAATCCGTAAAAAAAGGTAGATGTACGAATAAATAATAGCATAACCCACCAGCTAGCCATTCCCAATCAATTGTAATCTAAGTAAGGTATCTAACCTATAAGTAAAATCTCATATTGACCAAATTAGATACTTTCGAAATTGGCAAAAACGAATTTTCCGCACAATTCGGTCACTATACTTGACCCTTTCCAGAATTTTCGTACCAATTTCCTGAGTGTTATTTTCAAACGAAGCAAGGAAACTGCGGTCCAGTAAATTGGTGTGATCATAACTTAGTTTACTATGCGCTTGGCACCACTCCAATGTGAACTGAGGCAATCGATTCATTTGCTCTTCGATGGTTTTTGTCATAACCGAATGACGGTAGTTAGCATGTTCTACACGTTATGGTGCTTACTACATTCCATTCATAGAGATAGAACTCATTTATGATATTGGGTCATTAGTAAGAATTTCTCAGGCTACTAGGAATAGGAATTATTCAGGTTACCATTTTTTTAATTATTGACCGAGCGAAGCGAAGGTCTCTGAGTCTACTTGAGTGAATTGGCAATTCCGTCCGTCCGTCCGTCCGTCCGTCTGTCAGAGCATTATAACTTCTGAATTACTGAACGTAATTACTTCAGCTTTAAACATTATATGTAAACCAATGGCCTCTAGCCGAATAAGTTATAAAAATATTAATTTCAGGGGGGCTCTCATAGAAGCGAATGCGAAATGAAATATTTTTATAGCGTTACATAGGGTTGCGGTATATCATTTTAAATCAAATCAAATCAAATCAAATCAAAATATTCTTTATTCAAATAAACTTTTACAAGTACTTTTGAATCGTCAAGTGAATCTACCACTGGTTCGGAATGCCATTCCTACCGAGAAGAACCAGCAAGAAACTCGGTGGTTGCTTTTTTTAAATAATTCATTTACAATTATTATATCAATGTGTACATAAAGATAATTAGGAATAGAGTCCAAAAGTTTTTTTTTTTAATTTTTCCCCTAAAATTGACGAAATGGGGGGCTTCCAAAGTGGAGATTTTCTAACGTCTAAAGTTGACCTCAGAACTCTAAATTTACTGAAAGGCTGAGCCTGAAAGTTGATCAATTATTTGAATTATATCCTGTACTTGAACAACAAATACTAAAATTAGATAAAATATGTAGTAAGGAAACGAAATTATTTAATTCTTAATGAGCTTCAGTATTTTTAACAGAACTTCACATTGTTGTCAATAGATGGCGCCGCGAGGTCTCAGTTCGGGGCGAACCACTAGATGGTTCCTATTCGACTTCACAAAAATTTCTCTCTCTCTCTCTATCCCTCCCTGAGTCGTATTCCTCTTTAGCTGATACCAACGACTTCGTCCGCGTGGTTTCAGCTTTTTTTGTAATTCCCGGGAAAACTGTTTTATTTTTGTTATAAAAAGTAGCCCCTTTACTCCGTTAATAACCTATGTCTGTAATAATTAATTTCATCGAAATCGGTTGAAAACATGGGCCGTGAAAGCGTTACAATCAAACTCACAGCTATTTCTGCTAGTAAGTATCACGGGGTATCTGGGAATACTTAGTCTTGCTTCCAGGGGTAACAATCAACTTAACGTGGAAAAGATTATAGCTTTAATATCGTTCATCCATTCTGATCCTAGAACATAGAACATTGAAATTGTTGAAATAAAAACAAATTTTCCACAATCTCATTTAGAGAATATCCTCCGTTTGCCGTCAGCAATCGTGTTTGAGCCGAAATCCCTTAACCTCTTATTGAGGGACATAAATCAACCCTTATTGGAATTCACACTGTGTACATACTGATGCCTTTTTATTGTCTTCCGCTTTGTCAGGGCTGATAGCATTCTATCCTATAACAAAATTCTACAACCTTTTTTAAAGCTTATTAAACTGTTGAAGATTATGTAAATGATAAAAGAGTATCGATTTGACTCGCTCCAGCAATGTTAACCTTTCGGATGTGAAGCAATTAAAAAAAACATTACCTCCATTGTAACGAAGCGTTACATATTTAAGTATTATTTATTTATAATGTTATTTTTTTTACTATTTAAAGTCATATTTTATTAATATTTTATCTAAGTAATGTATTATTTAACAAAATTATTCAATACCAATTTCCGAACGCGACTTTACTAGCGGTCGTTTTTTGCAATTCACGGAACCGCGGCCTGAAGTTGCATTATTATGCACTTCAGTCAGGCCCGGCGCGTTCCTAGCGTCGGGCGTGATTCTTTTTGTCGCGTCTCAGCGCACTAGTTGAGACGCGACGCCATTTAAAATGCGTTTTTTTTAAATATTATTCATATAAAATGTAAATTTAGTGCAACATTCCTCCCGCATTAGGGTAAGTTTTTGAATGGTACCTAAAACACGTCAATCGTAGTCATTTTCATTGTTCGTAGTTTTTATTCTTATTTTTGTCATTTCATTTTATAAATTAGTAAATTTATTGTTTTAATTGTCCATTGCAATCTTTGTTTTAGTATTTCGTAAATAGTTTTATCAAAATTCGTTAGTAACTTTCCATTAGATTGCATCATCTCTTTATTTTTCAATACACCCTCATTCTTGCTTAATTAGTTAATTTTAACTTTGCTTTTCATATTTTTGGGCCTTCAGCCAAGTAATAGTAATCATATTCATTGTAAACTCCGTTCTGGATCCACCACACCGACAATTCTATCACGCCAAAGTACCTCCTGTGGTCTACACAGGCCAGGGCCGGATCCAGGGCGGAATTCGATATACCAGACGATAACTAGTTTGGTTATCAATTCCAGGAGCAAGGTTCGCACTTCAGCGACGTGCACCTTTTCCATCCAGCCACGTCACACCAGCACCGTTCGGGATCCCAACGTTGACCATCTGCTGCGCTCCTCATCCCTGGGCCGCCTACTACCATCGCGGCCAATCACCCAGGACAGTACCTAACTACCACCGAGGTCAAAGCAGATATCACGTTACACCACGACCCTACAAATTTGTGTGCCTACTCGTTGAGCATAGTCACGGTATCTCTGTGCCCATTTTGGAGTTCCGCAATAAACGTTTTTACCATTTACTACATTTTGCATTTTTTTATTTAATATCCCCCTTTTCTAAATTATTTATTTACTTTTTATTCCACCCCGGCACACTGGCGCCCTTCACGTGGTTGATTTCTGTTTTTACTTTTGTGGTATAGTGTTAGTTTTGTAAGGTGTGTGTTTGTGTTTGTAAAACGTTTTAAATTTTTTTGGTTTGCAGCAACTGAGGTGAACGCAGTGATTGTACTTATTAGTTGCTACTGTTAGTTGTTGTTAATTTTGTTAAATCTTTTTTGATTGTACAATTGGCATAAATACTATTGAATTTTTTTGTTACATATATTTAGAAGTTGTGCGCGCTAGTACAAACTTCGCAATTTATTTTTTGGTTTAGTACCTAATATTTTAGACTTTAGAAGTAATGTGCGTGTTAGTACATGCTTCGTCATATTTAGATTGATAAGTATTCTTTTAACTTTGTCAAATTTCTTTTTGTGGTATAGCACGTTCTAGTATATACTACACAATTATAAAGCTGCATTCACACCAGTTGCATATATTTTTAATGATATTTTTTTGTATTTGCTTAATTTCTTTTGATAACAAACCAAAACGTTCTGTTTTAGTTCTTTGTAACAGAACGGAGTATTTAATTTTTTTTTTTTCAGATTTTTTGTACCATTCACAACTTTCCCCTAATTTTTTTTGTGGTTAATATAGGGATATTTTATAATATTTACCTATTTTGTTTATTATATTAATATATAATACTTTTTGATACATTATTTATTTTATTTAAATATATTTCTTACGTAAATATTTTATATTGCCTTCTGCAATTATAATATGTATATGTTTGCTAATTACATTCACTCTCACCCATACGATTATTTTTCCTTTTTGCAACCGAGTCATAGGCCGCACTAGGCATATGACTCCATTTTGTGTCAGGCCGCGTCTTGTAGCGTTTAGCTTTGACGCACTAGTCATTAGCGCCTAGTTACAAGACGCTATTTTGGAAGCTGATGAATGTTAGGAATATGGATGGGCGAATGATACGAATGTATGAAAAGTTGTATGGAAGATGTGCTAGGAAATTGTATAAAAGTAAATTTAATTTGTAAGTACGGATTTTATTTTTAAAATAAAATCCTTACGAGGGAAGCGGGGTAATGTAACGAAGCGTTACATATTTAAGTATTATTTATTTATAATGTTATTTTTTTTACTATTTAAAGTCATATTTTATTAATATTTTATCTAAGTAATGTATTATTTAACAAAATTATTCAATACCAATTTCCGAACGCGACTTTACTAGCGGTCGTTTTTTGCAATTCACGGAACCGCGGCCTGAAGTTGCATTATTATGCACTTCAGTCAGGCCCGGCGCGTTCCTAGCGTCGGGCGTGATTCTTTTTGTCGCGTCTCAGCGCACTAGTTGAGACGCGACGCCATTTAAAATGCGTTTTTTTTAAATATTATTCATATAAAATGTAAATTTAGTGCAACATTCCTCCCGCATTAGGGTAAGTTTTTGAATGGTACCTAAAACACGTCAATCGTAGTCATTTTCATTGTTCGTAGTTTTTATTCTTATTTTTGTCATTTCATTTTATAAATTAGTAAATTTATTGTTTTAATTGTCCATTGCAATCTTTGTTTTAGTATTTCGTAAATAGTTTTATCAAAATTCGTTAGTAACTTTCCATTAGATTGCATCATCTCTTTATTTTTCAATACACCCTCATTCTTGCTTAATTAGTTAATTTTAACTTTGCTTTTCATATTTTTGGGCCTTCAGCCAAGTAATAGTAATCATATTCATTGTAAACTCCGTTCTGGATCCACCACACCGACAATTCTATCACGCCAAAGTACCTCCTGTGGTCTACACAGGCCAGGGCCGGATCCAGGGCGGAATTCGATATACCAGACGATAACTAGTTTGGTTATCAATTCCAGGAGCAAGGTTCGCACTTCAGCGACGTGCACCTTTTCCATCCAGCCACGTCACACCAGCACCGTTCGGGATCCCAACGTTGACCATCTGCTGCGCTCCTCATCCCTGGGCCGCCTACTACCATCGCGGCCAATCACCCAGGACAGTACCTAACTACCACCGAGGTCAAAGCAGATATCACGTTACACCACGACCCTACAAATTTGTGTGCCTACTCGTTGAGCATAGTCACGGTACTCTGTGCCCATTTTAGAGTTCCGCGAATAAACGTTTTTACCTTTTATAACATTTAGCATTTTAATTCCAATTCTCCTTTTTTTTTCTAAATTTATTTTATTCATTATTTATTCCACCCCGGCACACCATCTGTGTGCGCAACATGTCATCTGCGCGCGTTTCAAGCACCATTTTTTTGGTTATGAATTTTGCCATATAAATGCTCTACTCACATGTATATTGTAATTTATATTGCTAGCCAGATAACTAAAGAGTGTTTTTGAACGAATAAAAATAATGCTAGTTCTTATGAAAGTATTTTATAGACATTGGTTACAAAATTTGATAGACTTTCACCCTACATATGAAATACAGGATTTTTCTACATTGTTTCACTTATTATTTTATATTTATTTATTGTTCCTTGAGCTGTAATATATATTGGATCCAGTAACAAAAACAAATTTAGTTTTACACTGAAAATCATTTACTAAATCTAATTCAAAAGAAATAAAAATACACACGAAAACGGTCAATTAGCAACTATAGACCGACGCACTTGTGAAGATTTTTGAGATATATTTATTATAAACTTTGAATTGAATGAACGACGATTGTTTATGGTTCGTTAGTTATCTGGCTATTATATTACATTGGACTTTAGACTCTATTAAAACTTAAATAAAACTAAAAATCCAATTAAATGAGGCGCAGCTATTGTCATCTATCGTGTCACAGATCCGCGACAACACAGACAAGCGGCCCGCACGTATCCGTGACTACACATGCTAGAGGTTAAGGACAGCAGTAACTTATGTATCTACACATTGATGTAATTGTAAATTATTTTTTCAAAAAAGAAACCACAGAGTTTCTTGCTGGTTCTTCTCGGTAGGATGGCATTCCGAACTAGTGGTAGATTCACTCGACAATTCAAAAGCACTTGTCAAAGTCTACTTGAATAAAATATATTTGGGTTTGAGTTTGATTGGCAATCTGCTTAGATTTTGGTCCTCTACCTCATTGGTCTAGATTTTTGGCTCATCATGAGGCTTCAGGTTCGAGTCCCAGGTCAGGCCAAATGAAGCGGTGATAGCCCAGTGGTATCGAAAGATCGGGGGGTCAGGATTTCGATCCCTGGGCACACACCTCCAACTCTTCGGAGTTATGTTATGGGTTTTAAGCAGCTAAATATCATTTGCCTTGAACACACGCCTTGAAGAAAAACATCGTGAGAAAACCTGCATGTCAAAGGTGTGTAAAGTCTGCCAAACTGCACTTGGTTAGAATGGTGGATAGCCTGAACTTTGCTCATTCTGAGATTAGACTTGTGGTTATAGTGGGCCGGCGATGAGACGATGAGACGAGGATAATGACTAGCATTAACCTAGCTCGAGTCTTAGTAAAATTCCGCATGAGTTAGCATAATTTTCCTGTTTGCAAAGCCCGTAAACGTGTTTTGATAGTTTTTTTGAAATCACAATCAGATACTTCAATGTATACGTAATATATTTAACAGCTTTTAATGCCTGGTGATATTTTGATCTTGGAATCTAACTATGCGTAAAATAATTAATCACAATGTATCAGAATTTGAAGTGGATTTCTGTGTTCGTAGAATAATTAAACTGCAACTTTTCGTTTATAACTGACAGCTGAATGTTCTGAGTTAAAAACTTTATCATAGATCTTGGTTTAAAAATAAATGCAATTAATTTTGCAATACATTAAAGGGGAACTGACTGGCTGAAAATATAATACTCGTACATACAACAGCAGGTGGGGGTAGAAAGTTGATATTTTGCATATATAGGATATTATTATACAGGGTTATTTAAAAATATTGATAACTTCTTAACAGTACAGAACAGTACAGGGTACAGAAGTTATGTACGTAATAGTAAACAACTCTTAGGTCCGCTTGCATAACGCCATCAAATATTTTGTCTCAGTTAATTGTTTTATATTTGTCCTATTTGGGCCTAAGACTTAGTAATCTGCATACACATTACACGTGGACAATTTCTCGGAAAAAAAAAACTTGTTTTTATGCAAATTTTTCGCTAATATTATAAGCTAACAACAATTGAGTAGGTAGGTACCTACTATTTAGGATTTTCAAGGTTTTTTACCATCTTATAATAATATGGTAATTAATTTTATTTGGGTCCTTCATGCAAACATAATTCACATTTTTTTTGCATTAATTTGCATGCAATCGGAACCAGAGGAATGTGGTAAAGGTACGTGCTCTATTCTAATAATAATTCATGTTACCCACTAATTTGAATCCGGTATTAGGTGGCTTGTCCGATTTGTATAAATTTTGTTCATAAAATCCCTGTTCACGCCACGATATTACGCTTAATTATCACTTTATCTGTAAATTACCATTTTTTTATAAAAATATAATATCACGTCGTAGTTGACCATCATGACCATGCGGAAATGTATGACATAAAAGGAATCTTTATTTTTTGCAATAATATGCTAAAACGTGTCCAAAAACGTAGTAGGCAGGTACATATTGCGTAAAATATTGTTTTCGAGCGGTGACATAATTACATTTATTGCTAGGTATACCTATACAATTTTCTTTTGAGATTTGTATCAAATCCAAGCAACGGTTTAATTTTATACAGTATTGTGTGGAGCTTTTTTAATAGATCTCTATTTGCGAGCACGTTTGAAGACAATCACTCAAGCATTTTCGACTAAACAAGAAAACTGTGAACGTCAAGCATTGATATGCGATAATTGAAGCTTCCTCATCGAGCATAATAATTATTTTCTCATAGCGTTTGTAACTGCAACTCAGTATGGACTAAAACCTGCTCTCCTCACCTTCTTGCAGCAAATTTTCGGAGAGAACTACTCATCAGCCGGTCACTGCATCTGCAACTCTAGTGTCATACTATCAATACTGCAAACCCACCCAGAGCTACAAGGTCCGCCTGGACCACCGGGCATGGTTGGAGCTGATGGCAGAACTGGGGCACCAGGGATTGCTGTAAGTATTCCATAAGAGGACTCGGACTTTTATCAGCCAAAAAATGTGGAATGCCTGAATCTCATACGGCTCATATAGAACCGGGCCAGTTATGAAAAAGTATTTCCATACGTTTTTCTAAAGATTGGACATAAGTCGAATATAATAATTTACTGGGTTCAGTTTAGTTTGATTATTTTCTTTCGAAGAGTAAAAAAACCTCCGAAGGTTTTTTAATTAACTATTAACTATGTACACGGAACAGGGAATGCTTTATGACTATGTAGTAATAATTATTTGATTTTGATTGAAATTGAATTTCCAATAATCTGACTTAAATTTTAAATTATCGTTAATATTCTCACTTATGACAGGGGCAGCCAGGAATGCCCGGTGAACGTGGACCAATAGGGCTAAGAGGTGAAAAAGGTGACAGAGGAGATGAAGGACCTAGAGGACCGGAAGGTCATTCTGGTCCAAAAGGCGAACCAGGAGTCGATGGACGACCAGGCATTTCCGGTCCTCCCGGACTCCCTGGCCCCCCAGGTTCATCTGACTACAGCAATTTTGAGGTAGATATCTAGGAGTTTAGTAATTTGTTTATGGGATAAAACTACTTAGTGGAAATTCGTATGAGTTTACGAAAATGCCATCCACATTTTGTGCCACGGGCTGTCCATGACAGTGGCCGGTTACGCAGAATTTCGGAAAATTTTACTTATTTCAATTTCACTCCATTCCATTACAAACATCGCAGAACCGTTCGCGAAGTTTCTGCTAAGGTTTGCAGAGTATTGATTAAAACAGACGTCTGTTATTCATGCTGGCTTCCTTCTCTCTCATCAGACAGAGGAATATACACTACCTATAAAGCCATCTAAAAGTTTATTTTGACAGGATGCAGATTAAAGTTTGTTTTCAAGGATTGAGGGATACAGATGTTTAGTAGGTACATCAGTGTAAACTTAATTCTAATTATTATATTTATATATCAAAAACTTATGTAATATCTCTATAACTTTTTGTCCTTATGCAGTCAAATTGGAAGCCTAGACAAATATACAAGGTAAGATCGTCGGTCTGGATTATCAGAAGTGGTTCTTTTCTATTTTATATTTCTAGCACTTACGCCGTATGTAACAGTATTGATTAAAACAGAAGTAAAAAAACTAACTAACGCCGTATGTAACTATACCACTATCTATTCATTATTCTAAGCCCATGCTTTACACACATACTACTGGTTCTATATTTTTTACTTTAATTTATTATAATGTAAATTATCTCGGACAGCAGAGACAGCTTTGGAAATTTAGCTTGCATTTCTTAGAATATCTTAGAAAAATTAAACGCTATTTCTAATGTTACTTTTTAGTCCAAACTATAGTTTAAGATACAGACAAAAGTCTGTGTTGTGACATATTGCATCGATCTCTGGAATGATAACTGTTGAACGGGAACACGCATTGAGAGTCGCGTTGTCGCGCCTGATCAAATAAATAATAAGCGTTCACGTCTTTATTTAATATCGCCTCAGGACACTCCGTTTTTTAAGTGAAAACTTCTTTAGCCGCGTTGAGCACTTTTTGGTAGGGGAAAATCTTATGGGTTCGCGACACCGACATACTGTGACATGTGTATCTATATTGGCGTTAAAAATTATATATTATTTTAAATTTTAATACTAAAATTCTAAGTTTTCACTTCTATCGGCATCCCTACCTATGACTGCCATTTTTTTTTTAAATTTATGTTCACTTTAATTATACAATTACAAAAATCCTCAAACAGATTTACAGAAAGATAAAATTGAAAACTACTACTTATAATATTTACAATAAAAAATTTTCAAAAAAAAAATAAAAACCGACTTCAAAAACCACAAACACTAAAAAGTAAAAAATAATTTAATTTATTATGTATTAAAGAGTTAATGTAGTTCTATAATAACATTTTTTGGAGTCGGTGCCAATGTGGAGTCACGTCAATAATAATGAAGAGTAGGTAGACGGTTCATGCGGCTAGTTGGTATTGACTCCAAAAAATGTTATTATAGAACTACATTAACTCTTTAATACATAATAAATTAAATTATTTTTTACTTTTTAGTGTTTGTGGTTTTTGAAGTCGGTTTTTATTTTTTTTTTGAAAATTTTTTATTTCCCAATTTTTAGTGGCCCCATTGTTTTAAAATACAGGATGTAACCAGAACGCTAGTAAAAACTTAGCGTTATTAAGAATAACGTCGTTTAATCGTTACTCGTCGACTTGTCTAACTTAGACAAGTCAAGTACAAAGTCCATATGATACCCCACTTGGTATAGTTATCCTACTTTGAAATTTCAAACCCCTGATTTTCTCCACTTTTTTAATTAAACTAAAAATAATTTTAAATTTTTTTGATTTCCATGATATTGGGCCACTATTATATATACAACTATTCCAAATTTCATGTCAATGGTTAATAGTTACTGAAATAATCGACTGTGACAGACGGAAAGAGAAAGTAATAAGGGTTCCATTTTTACCATTTTGGTACGGAACCCTAAAAAAAAAAAGATATGCTATGCATGGTTAAAACATACTGTTTACAAAACTATCACACTGATCGCGAGCAATTTACTCTTATCCATTGAGGAGTTCCGTTCTCCATCTCCGGAGATATTCATCAGATCTTCACCAAATTAAAATGGGACCACCTCTGAAGTATGACCTACCAAACAAAAAAAGAATTATCAAAATCGGTCCATAATTGGCGGAGAAATCGCGTAACAAACATACAAAAAAAAAAAAAAAACATACGCGCCGAATTGATAACCTCCTCCTTTTTTGGAAGTCGGTTAAAAAATACACGCCGTCCAAGTGATCGTTAATGGGCTTGGTGCCCAAAACACTTTACCCCTCGAACACTTTTTATTACCTCGTTGAATGAAGGCTGAGCCTTCGGGCTAAATAGCCAGCTCTTTGGTCACCTGAGGCGTGGATCATGTTTTGGGACACGACATTTATAAAACGCACTCCGTTTCAGTTAGTCTGCAACTTTATAAGAAGAAATATTGTCTTCAGTAAACAAACCATTTCAACAAAACTTTGGAACGACTTTCGTTCTTGATAGATACACATCGAGCAACAAGGAGATAAGGAAATTTATTATAGCCTTCGTCGCCAAAAGTTTGCGTATATCTGAAAATAATTTCTGTTTTGTCGAGTAAATCATAACAAATTTTGGAAGGAAAGTTTGTTGTTTTACATAAAGTTTCATTGTTTCGACGATAATAAACTTGTAAGTTCTGAAACAAAATTAATTGATTTGCTATGTATCTTCCGGGGTGCTAGAAATAGGCGTCGTTTTAAAATATAAACAATTTAGACCCACGGAGCATCTGTCCTCATAGTTATGCTGAATTATATTCTTTATCAAGCGATTACTTCCTCTTAGTGGATTGACAACTAAGCTGCCTACCTATCCTTATCTCCCAGTGTTACTGATAATTTCTAGTCACAAAATCCCAATAATTATGGCATGGCTTGACCTGAGAATTGAACCCGGGATCTTGTCGGCCGCTGTCGAACTTGCTAACCACTACAGCAAAGAGGCAGCAGTAAATTAAATACAGGATAGTTTGAGTTGGCTGCTCTCCGCCCTGCTGGTGCACGTTGCGCTTTAGAAGCTATACTACAAGAAACTAAAGTACGCAGTTTCTTGTCACTTCACGCTTGGTGTCCTTCCAGGCCTTAATTCCAGATAATATCATGACAAAAATAATGAAGATAAATATGTAGTTAACAAGTTGTTTGCTTATAGGAATCATTATTGGGGTCCTATGGTGGTGCAATTGGCAGACCAGGGGCTCCGGGACCTAAAGGCGACGCTGGTCAACCAGGCCCCATTGGACTGCAAGGCGAAAGAGGATTCCCTGGCCAAAAGGGGGACAGAGGTTATCTAGGGCAAACCGGACCTAAAGGAGACCGTGTAAGTCAATAACATCAAAAGAAATACTATAATTATTACACAAATTTAGTCAAAAAGAATAATAAGTTAATGTATTTCTGATAGCACTTTGCTTGAATTCAAATTGGGATAATTAATGAAAAACGCTTTTTGATGCTCAAATGGACATTAAGAGCAACATCAAAATATTAAAATACATAATGTTGTTTATTTTGAATGTTTATTTATTGCCATTCTAAAGTTATTGAAGATTTAAAACCCCATTATTTAACTGATATTTTTGATCTTTGTAACGTCAACAAAGTTAGCAGACATGACGACAGGAAATCTTTATATTATAACTGCGAAGTTCTGTTCATTACATTTTGTTAAATTGTAGGGTTATACGGGACCCAAAGGTGACCGAGGAATAAAAGGCGACCGTGGCACTCCAGGATTAGATGGTCGACCCGGACTACCAGGAGCTAACGGGCGATTCGGTGAAAAGGGAGAAAAGGGTAAAAAAATCAACACAGAACTTTTCATTACTTAATTACAGCCAAGCACTTGCCCATATTATATATTTTTTTAAACTTACTTTATTGATGAAAATATTAAAAATACCTAGTTTTTGCTTTCATGATAAGAAATAAAAATCCCATATCTATGTATACGCAAGACTGAACAAGATACATATTATACTCTCGAAAATTTTGTGTGTAGATGTGACCTCATCGATGAAGATACTACGGGCTTTATACGATAACCAAAATGCTATGGTAGTACTGCCAGATTAGACCGCAACGACTTTAAGCTATAAGGACTTTATGAAAATTCATAATTTTTAAACGATTTATTTTTATTATATTTAATTACTCTTTCAGGAGAGCAAGGAATACCTGGTCCACCAGGGCCGCCAGCTTCGCCAGTAGGCGTCCTCGGTTCGGACGAGTCGGAGTTCCTAACAGCTGGTAGGTACGATATTCATAATTATCTCATTGGGTTAAGTGCAAGGTTTAAGCTAGTTAAATGGTAAAATTGTTTCAGGTCGACTACCTGTAACTAAAGGCGATAAGGGCGAAAAGGTAAGTCAATTTTAAGTCTATGCTTACTTCAATCCACAGAATAATTTGTGGATTGAACAAAGTGGATTGATTCAAAATGTATTTAATTATAATACTGTGATTTCAATAATTTGACTCGTATCGCAACTACGGTTTAGGTGACGTAATCACCAAATTGATCCAATTGAAATCGAATCCGGATCATTCCTAACTCTATCACAATTCACAACTCACAATCCACACTTCTGCACACAATCTTAACTCGTGCTTTGCAGCTAATAATTTAATATAATTCAAATAATTTTCAATTTTAATCAGGGAGAAAAGGGAAGTAATGGTAACGATGGCACTCCTGGATTTCCGGGTAAAGATGGAAAGCCTGGTGAGCGTGGTGATATTGGTCCATCTGGAATGCCAGGTATTGCAGGACCATCTGGGTCACCAGGATTGAAAGGGGAAAGAGGAGATCGCGGTCCACCTGGCCCTGTCAGTATAACATCAGCTGCCGGCTCTGACATTATGACTATCAAGGTAATTATTATTACTGCTTATCCTTTCTTCTGCAAAACTTTTATCTTACATAAAAATTATGCGTTTGTCTGTTTGCAATAAATTAAAGATCAGTACATTATGCGGGTTGCACTCTCGATATAAAATTAATCAAGGAGATTTAAAAATACTTTTCGAAATTTTACTGAAATCGTACAACTGGCATCTGACAGATAATCTTCAGCGAATTCCACAATTTGTAAAACCAAGTTTACTCATATGGAAAGCCTTAGGATAAGTCAAAAATTAAAGAAGTCATATTTCAGGGAGAAAAAGGCGAACCTGGCTTAAGGGGTCGAAGAGGTAGGCCAGGTCCTCCTGGTCCCCGCGGACCACAAGGTCTGCAAGGTATAGCTGGTACACCTGGAAAACCTGGGGAGAAAGGTGATATTGGTTTACCTGGATGGGTGGTAAGTTTACATAAATTTATAATATTTACAAATGGTATTATTCACAAAATATGAAATGAACTTGGGATGAAGTTGTATATTCTAAAAATAATTCATAGAGTTTAATTTGTTACATGCTACTCAGAATATGAAGGTACTTTTTAATTTTATTAGCTCACATTATTTTGAACTAATCCTTTGATAATAATATTAATACATAAATCAAAATTTTAGGGTCGACCGGGAACACTAGGACCTCCTGGAGTTCCAGGCCTCATAGGACCAAAAGGAGAAAAGGGCGATCCAGGAATAAACATTCTAGATGTTTCTATGGTTAGTTTTTCATTTCAAACCACATCCACTGAAACATGCATGCACACAGATTATAATAATAGATAGAAAACTTTAAAAACAATGCACAAAACAAACACTAAAAGATATAAACGAAAAATTAAATTGCAAAACTACAAGAATAGTCTTATGGCCAAATCAAATTTTGCACGGAAGCCGGAAACAGAAAGTTGAGCAAATCCTTTTTTAAAGAAATAGTATATTATTAGGTATGTTTTCATTATTTCTAATCAATGCAGTTCAAAGGCGAAAAGGGAGATCGAGGCTATGACGGCATACCTGGTCCAAAGGGAGCTCAGGGTCCTACAGGTCCCGCTGGACCACCAGGCCCGAAATCTGATCCAGTCCAGTACGTACCTGGACCACCTGGACCACCCGGTCCACCGGGAGCGCCAGGGACTCCTGGAATATCAATTGTTGGACCCAAAGGAGAACCTGGCATGAGTTTTGTTGAAGAGTATCCAGTACATGGAAGTACTAAGTTCTATGGCAAACCAGGTAAGACTGATTTCACTTGTAACAATTTTCGTCACCTAGACTAACATTGAATAATGTGACTAATTATTCGATTTAGTCGGAATTCCCACGATCCCCACAATATATCAGAATTTAATTTATAATTGTGGTCTTAAATTCTTTAATTTATTACACGCTGCTGGATTTCAGTTCCAAAGAGTTCTATAGATCAATTGAAGGCTCTGAGAGAATTACATGATCTAAAAGACAGAAATAAGGAACATTCACGTAAGTATTTTATCACGAAGTTCTATCGGCTGAACTTACATAGTTACTTTTTTGAGTTTAATCATACAAAATATTAACTTTCTTTGAGTTACATATCTAGCTAGCTAGTTAGTATTGATAACAAATAACGTCTAATAACATGTTTGCAGCATCATCCGGCTCAGAATCTAAGGTACACCATGATGAGTCTCACGCTAATAAAAATATCCTAGGTGCTGCAGTATTCCCAACGACCTCGGACTTAATGAAGGTACGCCTATATTGTTTCGAAATCGTATCCTTACTTTCATACCTTCCATTATGAATGTGAAAGTGTGGCTGTTTATTTAGTTGTTTGATGCCCAGGAATCATAGTGCGATAGCACTAAGATTTAAAAACAATAATATAGAAGATTGGTTCCAAAATAAAAAGATAACTGGATTTATATCAAGAATTTTAATCCTCAAGAAAATATCCTCGACGGATAATAATAAAATATACATAGACCAAAAGACATCCACGGCTTATTGATAAAGACTTTACCTTAAAAAGAAACGTTCTTGGGATAAATAAAACGTTATTGAAGTAAATAATGTTAAAAATATTAATAATATAAAAAAACACTCTTTTTTTGTCTACGTAGCTGGCTTCAACAAGTCCTGTGGGTGCACTTGCGTATGTTGTGGAAGAACAGTCTCTATTCGTTAAAGTCAATTCTGGCTGGCAGTATGTTTTGGTAAGTTGCCTACTTCATCAAAATTGTCATTATATATTTTTTATATAATATATTAGTAATATTGTATTAAATATACGAGCTAACTTGCATTTCCTCGCTCTTCTTTGTAAACTGTCGCTTGTTGCGCAAGTATCTTTTTTTCAATATTATCAAATAAATTATCATTCATGTTAAAGTTGGGATCACTGGTTACTCAAAATATACCGGTGACTGCTGCCCCGACTCCGGCCACACCGCCGATGCCCGCAGCCAGTCTGGTGCATATGCCACCAATTTCAAACATGATCGACAATTCCATACCAATGGGACCGAGTGTAAGTATACCTGTTAACCACAGAGCAATGAGTACCTTCAGTAAAAATAAATTCGTTCAAAATTTCCACACTCCTTTCGATATTTTCCGGAATAGCAGTTTATCGGAACGTTATCTGAAGGTACCGTTGCAAGCTGTTTATTCCTGCACTGGTGGGTTGGTATCAAAACTAAGTACGTGCGACTAACTACTTGAAAAACTCGATTAACATTAATCACACTTTATTATCAATGACTTATAAACACAATCCAAATTATTCTTCACAATACTTATTCTTACAGTAAATCACTAAAAAAGACCTCACTATTAATTCACTGGTTCACTATAAATTCACTTCAATAATTCACTATTAATTTCTTCACTTTTATTTCTTCGCTTTTCTTTCGAGTTCACCGTATAACAAAACTTAACTTGACCAGTCGTCTGAGCTGCCCGCTTATATATGGCTCGATGCTATTCCTGTCCCGTACTTGCACATACATACGTCTCTTTCTTTCGTGCATCGAGATCTATCGAGAAGGTTATAGGTAATAGGACAATAATCTCGAATCCCGTTAGGTGCCTACAATTACGTAATTCTGCCTTGGCTCCGCCCACAAACGTTCTAATTGGTGCGCATGATTGCTTCGAGATATTTCTGACGAATCGCAAGGCTCTTCACTTTCTATGTTCGATGTACTACTTATCTACGTATATGCGTTGTAATTTACGATCTTTCTAATTGGCCGTTGCGCGCGCCATACTTTTTATTATTTTCTCTTATGTCTCATCGCTAACAATCTCCCCCCGGTGCGGAAGCACCATTCTTTTGGAGCGATGATACTTGGAAATCCCAGGATGTCTTGACGCGCGACATGCAATCCATTTACAATTCATGTTCTTGTCTGGTCCATTCCTCTTGTATTTATTTTCTAACAGCACAATATCGCCTCCTTGTTTTTCGTTTGTTCCTTTTCTAATGATTTTCAAGTTTCCTTTTCTTAATTTAACTATTTCCTTGTTGAAATTTTCCGTTTGACTTCTACTTGTCAAAAATATACCTTGTCTAGAATATTCATCTACTATTCGAATAAAATAAATATTTCCTTTCTTCCTTGGTTCTATGACTATTCGTTCTTTCTTTCTCTGACGTTTTCGGCCTTGTTTCCATGTTTCGTCTATAGTTTTCCTTCTGTTTCTTAACAAGTCCAAAAATCGTATAATCTTTGCAATGACTCTAATCAACTTCCTCAAAATTGAAAATCTCTCCGTATCTGGTGACACGAACGTCGAGACGGGCACTGTTATAAATTCTCTTATTTCCTTTTCCTTCATATATTTAAACCATGACTTGACTTGATCGGCCCGAATATTTACATTCCAGGCAATTTTCGTTGAAATTTCCCAAAATATCAATAACAATAACAGAATCGTTCTCAAAATATTGTGGATTAATTTCTTCCCCTGCTTCAATACGGGCAATGCAAATCGCAAACAGTCAGACGGTGATATTATTACAATATCGCTCCTTTCTCCTCTTTTGGTGGGATTTATCTTCTTATTCTCAAATTCTTCTCGGTCTAGGTTCTTCTGAATATTCGTTTCTTCTTTTTCTCTGCACAAAGATTCTGTTCCGTATTGATTGCTTGTTAATGTATTCGTACTTTTCTCTATAATTTCTAAAGGTCTTCGCTCAATGTCATTACTTGGTAGATTAGGTCGTGTTCCCAATAATTCTAATTTAGAATGTTCTTTAGCAATTTCTTCTTTTTCATATTCCTTGGTTCGGCAGTGACTAATAAAGTTAACTACTGCATTAGCTCCTGTGTCAATTCCGTGCAAAATCCATCCTAATCTCGTAAGTGATGCTACTGGTTTAGATGCCTTTCCTTTTAAAAGTTTCCTTGTATAAATTAATTCCCAATTGTCTTGACCTATGAGAAGCTTCGGCTTTTCTCCGATGTAGACGAGTTCTTTCTTAATTCTTTCCAAATGAGGGCAGTTCCTTATTACTTCCGCGTCAACTTCTTGTTCTGACAACTTCAAATCGTCCATTGTTCTAGCTTCCATTGTTAACGTTTCTCTACCGTGAATGCCTTTTATCTTCAGCTTTACTCGTAAGGAATTATTCTTTATTTCTTTCCCACCAATCGTTTCTATCGTCAATGATTCTCTTTTCCCTTTAGCTCCAATTTTCTCAGCAATTGAGCTATCTAGTAGTGAAATCGTAGATCCTTCATCCAATAATGCTAAAACTCGGGTCTGTCCTTTTGGGCCATACAGATTCACGGGCACCATCTTCAAATACATTTTCCCGTCAGTCCTTGTCGTATGGATCGACACAGTTTTCCCTTCCGGTTTTTTATCATAATTATATTCATCTTTATCACAATAGGAAACATTGTCGTGGTCTACATTATTGCAGGACTCTTTCTTTTGTCCGGTTTCTGTTTCGGGTCTATCGGAGTGAAGGGTGACATGGTGGTACCTTCTGCACTTTCTACAGGGCGGAGCCCTACAGTCGAGCCTCTGGTGCCTATAATGGAGGCACTTAAAACATAGTCTAGCTCTCTTCGTGATTTCCCATCGTTCATCTACACTGGATTCTTTGAATTTTCTACATTCTAATAAACCGTGATTTTCTTTACATAATGCACATGTGTTCCTAGATATTCGGACAGCTGTTTCTTGGGCGCAACTTTTTGACGGTAATTCTTTTTCTTCTTCTTCTGGCTCTAGCGTAGCGTTAACTGCTCTTCTTATATTTGCCTCGTGCGGCTTCGTAATATCACATATTTCAGGTGGAGCGAAAACTCCATAATTCTGTATTTCTTGCAAGAGGAATAAATCAATTACTTCTAAATCAGCTACTTCTGTATCTCTATACCGGCTATAAAAGGTTACGTATCTGTCATGCATATTCACTGTCATTTTTTCTCTTATGCAATTTGATGTTTCTGGCGAGTACAAATATTGTGGTTTCTTCAAGGCTTTGATGACAGAAATAGAAGACTTTACTTGACTGGCAAATCGGCAAATATCCCTAGGGTCATTTTTCACTGGTTTTATTTGTTTCATTTTATCCAACTCTGCTAACGCCAAAGATCCAGGTCGCCCAAATCTCTCTTCCAGGTGCTGCATGACGATTTTTGGGTCGTCGACGATATACATTAAGCTTTCCACTGCCTCTTTGGCAGTTCCTCGCAGGGCTTTACGAAGTCGTGCTCGATTCATAGCATGTGAAAAGTTATCAGCTGATTCAAAATAAGCTTTCTTGAAATTCAACCACTCTGCACTTGCACCACTAAATGAAGGTAACTCTATCATATCTTTATCTTTGGAGTTCAACTTCTTAATTTCCTGTATGAGTACTTTCATTGTTGATATTTCATTTTGCCCTGACTGCTGGTGCAGACTTTCAGCTTTTTCTTCCGAGGTCTGGAATATCCATTCTTCAACATGATGTTCTTGTTCATAAATTTCATCCTCGTTTTCTTCTTGTTCCTCCTGTAGTGCCAGTAATTTCGCTCGCGCTAGCTTTTCACTGGCTTTGGCAGCTTCATATTCCCTCTGTGCTAACTCTATTTCGATTTCGGACCTCTTCTTCCTCGGCAACGTGTGCGCGGTGTCCGCACGCGTAGGCTTATAAGGCTTCAAAGAAGTCCTCCGTACGTCCAATGCTTGTCGGTGTGATTCCTTAATTTTGTCTTTCATCCGTAATAATTCAGAATGCTCAATATTTGGTGTAACGTCGTCCATACCAGTAGTGAATACCGGAATGCCCTTCTCCATTGGGGCAGGGTCTGTATTCCCACTGATTACCTCCCCGACCTGTCGCGCCGAGGACCCAACCGTTCTGACGTTTACACAGGGCGGAGGCGACCTAAGCGTAGATTGACTGCTGGTTGACGTATTCGTAGTAACGGGCATGCCAGCACTGCCATCGCTTGCCGAGGTTTCCGCCATAATCCTTGAGCGTGACGATTCTGATCTTGTAGTCGGCATCCTTACCTATTTTGATACCTGCGCAATAAACCCGATCCGGTTCGAAGGACCAAATTGTTAACCACAGAGCAATGAGTACCTTCAGTAAAAATAAATTCGTTCAAAATTTCCACACTCCTTTCGATATTTTCCGGAATAGCAGTTTATCGGAACGTTATCTGAAGGTACCGTTGCAAGCTGTTTATTCCTGCACTGGTGGGTTGGTATCAAAACTAAGTACGTGCGACTAACTACTTGAAAAACTCGATTAACATTAATCACACTTTATTATCAATGACTTATAAACACAATCCAAATTATTCTTCACAATACTTATTCTTACAGTAAATCACTAAAAAAGACCTCACTATTAATTCACTGGTTCACTATAAATTCACTTCAATAATTCACTATTAATTTCTTCACTTTTATTTCTTCGCTTTTCTTTCGAGTTCACCGTATAACAAAACTTAACTTGACCAGTCGTCTGAGCTGCCCGCTTATATATGGCTCGATGCTATTCCTGTCCCGTACTTGCACATACATACGTCTCTTTCTTTCGTGCATCGAGATCTATCGAGAAGGTTATAGGTAATAGGACAATAATCTCGAATCCCGTTAGGTGCCTACAATTACGTAATTCTGCCTTGGCTCCGCCCACAAACGTTCTAATTGGTGCGCATGATTGCTTCGAGATATTTCTGACGAATCGCAAGGCTCTTCACTTCCTATGTTCGATGTACTACTTATCTACGTATATGCGTTGTAATTTACGATCTTTCTAATTGGCCGTTGCGCGCGCCATACTTTTTATTATTTTCTCTTATGTCTCATCGCTAACAATACCTTAAACGATATTTACCTACTCATAAGGTTAGTATTCGTTAGTAGTAGATTGGCCTAAAAATATGTAATGATGCAAGTGAAAAACATTCGATTCTAGGATATTTGTCGCCTATAGAAGTAATTCTTACTTGCGAAGCGAAGAAGGGAAAATTTGGCGTGAAATATATTTTCAGGTACTTACTCGTAGATGGCAGTTATAAAATAAGATATCAAAATATAAGATTGTAACTTTAACTTCATCTAACGTCTCATCAATTTGCGCAGTCGGATCGGATGGTCTTTGCTAAATAAAGCAACTACCAAAACAATAACTCGAACTTTAATTCAAAAGAACTAAATTTTTTTAAGCACTTGTTTTTTTTCAAAGGCTTGTGTTCGTTTGAAGAACTTGTATCTTCTTCGCGATTTAATTTATGTGCCTTATGTTTTTTTCCTCAATTAATATTTATTTTTAATTTGCACAGCTTCGTCTGATTGCTCTCAATGAGCCTCTATCTGGCAACATGCACGGTGTACGTCGAGCGGACTACGCTTGCTACAGACAAGCGCGGCGAGCGGGCCTGAAAGGAACTTTTAGAGCTTTTCTTACCAGCAGGTAGTTCTTCCTCTATTCACTTTGTTACTAACCTTAGAGATTATGATAATAGTCCAAGTAAATCCACTTTTTAACCGACTTCCATAAAAGAGGAGGTTCTCAATTAGGCGCCTAAGGTTTTTTTTTAAATGTATGTCGTTGCATATCTCCGTGGTTACTAAACCGATTTGAAAATTTTTTTTCAGTGGTTAGAGGAAGCTCCCAAGGTGGTCTCATAATAAATTTTGACTCCAAATCCTCAATCCTGATGCTGTAGGTGTACCGTACTACATGAAATCCTCAAAACTAGGGAGTTAGGAAATTTTGATGGTGAATTCATATAGTAGGTATCAAGTCACGTATATACAATACAACTCTGAGTCCCAACTCCTCAACCCTGATGCTGTAGGGTACAGAACTCCTTAAAAATAGCGATTTAGGATTTTTTATGATGAATTCATATTGTAGGTGTCAAGCAACGACTTCATACTTAAACCCAAGTCCCAACTCCTCAACCCTGATGCTGCAGAGTACAGAACTCCATAAACATAGTGATTTAGGATTTTTAATGGTGAATTCAGATTGTAGGTGTCAAGCAACGACTTCATACTTAAAACCAAGTCCTAACTCCTCAACTCTGATGCTGCAGGGTACTGCACTCCTAAGACGTGGGGATTAAGAGTACATTAAAAAGTTTAAAAAAAAATTCTTTCCAAATAACAGTCTTCCAAAGCCACTGTAAACTGCCTGCGCCTGAACTCTCACCAGTCGTGTCGGATTTTTCTTCCCATCGAGCTATTTGAGTAAAGGAACATACAGTGCACCTGTGTATGCGCACACAGTTGTCCGCTATGATATCTCCCGCGCAGATGGCTAATCTCTCTGGAGATTGGCTGCCGTTGCCGGCATGTTCAACCCGGATGATAAGCTCATCCGGGTTGAACTTAGATATGAGCTCTTCTCAGACTAGGGCACGTTTGGAACCTCGTAGTTTTAGTCTTACGATACTGTTATTAAGTGTCCTCGGAGGAGTTAACCACTAACTACGTCTCATAATATTTTAGTGACGTTCAAAAAGGTGTATAACTTTGACTAAGTTTAATTTATTCTTTCAGGATACAAAACCTCGATGCTACTGTAAGATATGCGGATAGACACCTCCCTGTTATAAATATTCAGGGTGATACTCTCTTCAAATCATTCTCAGACATATTCGATGGTAACGGCGGAACTATGGTGGGACCTTTAAGAATTTACAGTTTTAGCGGCAAAAATATCATGATGGACTCAAATTGGTAAGAAAATTAAAACTTGAAACCTTAAAAGTTAAAACGTAAGGATATGATCCAAATTTAGTAACCTTTGAAATTGATTCTTGCATTGGCATAGCGCAAATAGGAAAAATAAGAAATTGCTGCCCAAATAGTTCAAATGCTTTTGGTAACTACGGGAGGTTTATTTGAAAGCTTGCTAATCGTGTCTTCGGTTCTGGTAAACTACTTATTAGATTTTAATAAACGAGATGTCCTTTACTCTGTGTCAGTGTTCTGGGTGTATAACGTTATATTGCCATAAAAGGCTATTTTACGACCTCACTGGCGCCGTCTTGTTGTCTTAACGTGGGAGGTCCCGGGTTTGATCCCCGGCAGAGTCAATTTGGAAAGTCATAATTTCTGCATTTTCCCTAGTCTGGCCTGGTGGGAGGCTTCGGCCGTGGCTAGTTACCACCCTACCCGCAAAGACGTGAGGCCACGCGATTTAGCGTTCTAGTACGATGTCGTGTAGAAACCGATTAGGGTTATGGGTTTAATATAACTGTCATACTCCTAACAGGTTAGTCCGCTACCATCTTAGACTGCATCATCACTTACCATCAGGTGAGAACACAGTCTAGGGTTAACTTGTAGTGGATAAAAATATTATTATGACAATCTTGACGATTGACGAATCTAGTAAAGACAAAAATACTTCATTAAAAAAATGTGTTTGACCCTTTTACTCTGAAAATTCAAACAAATCTCTTTGGTATTTTCTTACTTGAGATCTGAAATTTAAACACTATTGTTAGGTACCTTTTTATAACATTAGTAGAGGATTAAATTTTTTGATCCTTATCTTGACTAGATAGATAAACTAAAGATAATTTCAGGCCTCAAAAGTTAATATGGCACGGTTCACATGCGAGTGGTGAGAGAGCGCTGGACACCTTCTGCGAGGAGTGGCAGAATGGAGACCCAACCAGCAGGGGCATGGCGGCCTCGCTTTACTCCCATAAACTGCTCTCGCAGGAGAGGTAATTTGTACTAGCTGATGCCCGCGACTTTGTCCGCGTGGATTCAGGGTTTCTGGTTCCTCCAGGAACACCTTAATTTTCCGGGATAAAAAGTGGCCTATGTACTAATCCAGACTATAATCTGCCAAATTTCACGCAGATTCGTTCAGCCGTTCTGGCGTGATTGAGTAACAAACATCCATCCATTAAATTCACACACTTTCGCATTTATAATATTACTAGATGATGCCCGCGACTTCGTCCGAGATAAAAAGTAGCCTATGTCCTTCCCCGGGATGCAACCTATCCTTGTACCAAATCTCATCAAAATCAGTTGAACAGATGGGCCTTGAAAGCGTAGCAGACAGACAGACAGACACACGTTCGCATTTATAATATTAGTATGGATTATGAATTTTGTGCGTCTGGTCAACTTTCCAGTTTTACCTGTGTCCGTCCGGTCTTTAAAGAGAACCGTGTTCTTGCTTTTTGTTTTTATTGTTTTTTTTTTTTATTGCTCATAAGGTCTAACTTGGGCTAGCAAGCACATTCCAATTTCCAGCCGCTATAAAGGGTCACCTTTGGCAGACACGCCAATATTTCATCGGTCGGTCGGTCATGTTGACTGTTAATGTTGATAGAAAAATATTATTTTTGTGCAATGTTCTTGGTTTGTCCATCAGTCCTGTGTAGTTTGAGCTGGGCATTAATAGATCAGTCAGTCAGTCACCTTTTCCTTTTATATATTTAGATACCTCCCTAGTCCGTAGTATATAATTACAACTTTTCCAATGGTATACATTTTAATATTAATTTTTTGTACAGATACCCGTGCAACAACCATTTCGCAGTGCTATGTATAGAAGCAACATCACATATGAATGTACGAAGAAAAAGAAATATATTAAGGTAAAAACAAGTAATTAATATGAATAAATAAAAAATCATCATCATCTGAAGCCATCGCGCCAGACAACTACCTGCCCCCTTATTCTCTAACTCAGTGGCGATCAAAAAATTTAAGCCACTGACATATATTTTTTAAACATTGAATGTTTTCTATGAAAAAATAAAAATAACATTTCATAGCAAACCTTCAATGGATAAAAAATATTTATGTCAGTAAGCAGTTTTTGAGAATAAGGCTGCTGTGGACGACCTCCTCTCAGAATTTAAATTACTTTTAGGCCACCAGTCCAGCACGCTGGCCAAGAGACTTCACACACCTTAGAACGTATTGAAAGTTTCCTGACGATGTTTTCCTTCACCGTTATAACTTCCGTTCGCAAAAAATTGTATAATTACAGTCAATTAAAAGTGCCTATTATAGACCTGTTATAGATTTTGTGGGCCTGTATTTATAATTTTAACCACAACAAGGACTAAAAGTTTCTTGGTCCACAAGGTTAGGTAGGTGCTAATTGATGTATTTTTCACGCCATTTTACACAAAAAACCGCAGAAACATTGCAGTTTTTAATAGTTACTCACTTGGTGAATAAAAAGTACCTTCTCAACAAATATTTTTTGCTTGATTGTATATTATTTGTACGTTGTACCCAAGCATGCATGATTCCTTTTTATGCGTCCGTTTAAAAATAACTCTGCTTTCTGCAGTTTTTTAAAACTCTCCATTAGGTACTTATTTCAAATATAGGTACGTAGTATGTTTTTCTGAAAACCTACTTGATGATTTCATATTTGCAGGTATAATGCAACATCGGATCTCGATGAAGAAGACTACTTATACAATGCGGAGGAGTATCAACAACTGCTCAACGATATATTTGCTCAACCGTTTAGGGAAAATTAAGACTTAACCAAATCTGTCCTATGATAAATTATTTATTAACCAGTATAATAAAAATGCCTCCACACTTATAGTTACCATAAGCATAGAGGAAATTAGGAAAACATCCCTCGCCAATCTTTGTGGCCGCTCTGAACACACGATTTCAGATACACAAACACAAATTTCAGGCTGCACGCCTGAAATTCTGTATTTGTTTTTTATTCAGCCTGAAATTTGTGTTCTTCTACTTTCTTCTCTTCCACAACGATACTTTCTCTTCTCCCAAATCATACGACGGAGAGGTATAGACAGAGCAACGTTAGGGGATGAAAAGCGCGAGCTGCGAGACGGAGATAGGTATCTCTGAACTGGCTGAATTATAATTTTTTTTAAACTGTTTTTCTAGCCCAAAATTAGTTTGGAGGTGTATCTTTCCCAGGGCACTGATATACACATATATGTGCACCTGAAACTTTTTTGTCGTAATTTTAAATGTTAAATAAATTTTCTTTTTATTGTCATACAAATCTTGATTTCCCAGTGCTCTTAAAAGAAGTAATGTTGTAAATATCTGAAAAAAGGGCGGCCAATTTTTTTTGGGTGCTTGTGTCCCAATACAAGGTGTGGACTGTGGAGGCCTAACTTTCTCAACTTTTGTATGAGATTTTTAAGAATTAGGTAAAGCTTGGTGTTCTTATGAGATTCCTATTAAAGTAGCTTGTATTGGAAAAGTTATTACAATTTGCAGTAGTACAACATATTTATATAATGACTAGCTGATGCCTGCGACTTCGTCCGTGCGGAATATCTAAGTTATTTTTAATTCCCACGTTAACCTCCTTAATTTTCTAGAACATTAAGTAGCGTGTGTCACTCTCCCTCAACTATACCCATGAAAAAAATTACGTCGATCCATTTTTCTGTTGCGGCGTAATTAAAAGACATACGGCATACCAACAAACAAACAAACACACTTTCGCATTTATAATGTTAGTATGATATGACTCTCTATAATTAATGAGAAAAAAGGCCGTTTTTGATGATTCCGTAACAAAATTTGTCCAAGATAGAAGTTTCTTAAAACTTTCTACTACTAAAGAAATAAAACCAAGTCTCTAACTAGCACAGTTTTTTAGAAATCAGCAAAATTGCTTACAAACAAACTTAGTTAACGATCCCAATTTTATAAGATTGTAGTTTAACTTAATTAAATAACAACTTGTATATGTCTTTCCTACGCTAGCTACGGAACGCTCGGTAGGTGAGCGACTCGCACTTGGCCGGAGTTATATTGAAATGCATTGTGTGCTTACTTTTTTACACCTTCAAAAGTTCTTTTGACCTTGCATACAAGTATGTAATATTCTAGACGTATTGTATTTTAAGTGCTATGTTGGGTTACTTATTGGGAGCTATAGATTCGGATTTCTGATAACTGCTATCAAATATTATGCGATACTTAGGTAACACACTACGAACAAATGTATTATTACAGTTCGTTGCCCATGCAACAACATTTTTGCCTTGCGGTTACGTAAACTTTAGGTATTATGTAGATAAGTTATTTGCTTTGCGCAAAAAATTTAAGTTTTCTCCGATGTATATCTGATGGTCACCTATTTTAATTGCGAAACATATTTTTGCACCGAATTCTGTAAACACATTACAATTAAATACGATAAGCAATAGTAGTTTGTGATATAAGAGCGGTAAGTAGGTTTTTACATACGAGTTGACTCATGTCAGCCCGATACCGCCAGGTCAGCATGACCATACATCGAGTTTATCACACAATATTTTTTCAATACATCTGTGAGAAAACTTGAAATACTCATATCAATTAATAATTTATGAGAAAAACTCAACGAAACTTAAAAATAGCGCACACAGATTAAAGATCTAGTATCTACGGGCTACGACGCGTTGTTGTTATTGCGTTTTTTTTTAATTGACTTCTTGGGTATAGGTTCTAGCTCTTAACTCCCAGCGTGGATTTTTCAGATTTTTTAGGTTTTCTACATACAAAGTCAATATGATTATGAACCTGCTTGCAAGAAGCTTTTTATTCAGAAGTAAAGTGGACTTACAAAAATTAAAAAAAAAATGCAAAGAAAATAGCACGAGGGCTGTAAATACTGCAAAAAAACACGAGGGCAGTAAATTTAACTTACACGCCCTGTTTATTGCCTCTGTAAGTGCATTTTTCGAGCAAGTGTATTGAAAAAGTCATTAACTAACCGCAGTTAACCCTACCATGTAAATAGTAGGTTGATGAACATTAGCCTAATTATGAAAACGGATGTCCAACAAATTACGTGAATATGACAGCTACAGTGTAATTACCTCTGATTGGTTAACACGCTTCCGGTATTGAACTAAATCCATTGTCGCAGAAAGAATAGGTACCATAGATTCAACAAATTACAAAAATAATTGAGACTAGAAGTTTAATAATAATATTAATAATAAATTATTTATTTATTTCATGTACGACAACTTGTGCCACTTATGATACGTTATAACTCTACCACCGGTTCGGAAAGCTGCTTCTATACTGAGAAGAGCCGGTAAGAAACACAGCAGTTACTCTTTTCTCAAAAAAGAAAAGGTTACAATAAGAAAACAATACAACACATACAATATTACGTTACAAGTAAATACTAATACACTGACTTGTGGGTCACTGGATGCGAGGCCGGTTGCTTCCGTGCAACTTTGTCATTAAGAAAATCATCGATAGTGTTATAACCTCGACTTAACAAATGCTGTTTAACACATTAACAAATGCTGTTTTATTATCATGGACATCCGCAAAGTAACGCCTGCTTTGATTCAATAATAATTGAGACTCGCAATTATTACTCTGTGGCTACCGGATTTAAATTTACTACACGTTTAAGAAAGGTATTAAGAATCATCTTGCGTCAGCTATGCTAGAGGTTATTGGCATCTAGCCGAGATTGTGTGTCTCCTTTCGCAAACAATCCTGCTGAGTTTTCTGAATATAATATTACATAGATAAAGATGAAAAACCTTTAGAGAAAGAGAAAAACATCAATCTACAATTTTAGTACTTCAATTTTGACAAATACACCACCCAATTGTATACTTACATTAACGACTTACTATATTTGTTTGTAGTGGTCTGCAATCAATAAAACAACACAAAATTGCATAATCATTTGTAATATTTGAATTAAAATGTGTAATATTTAAAAATTGTATTAAATTTTTGTGATAATAATAGCTTATCCAAGGTTTATTCGAGACTGTAAATATTAATTTTTAATGTGCTAAAATTAACACACTACTGTAGCGTAATTATTATTATTATATTATTTTATTTCAGTTTATAATAAAATTAAAGTAATAATTATTAATATAATAAATATGTGGAAGAATATTTATTGAAAAAAATATTAATGTTAATATATTGCTTTTGATGCTGTTATAATACTTTATTGTTTTATTATAAAATATGAGTTGAACGTACTCATTCAATGCACATAAAAATGATATTTATGAACACGTCAGTACTCAGTTGAAGTCACATATTATATAAAATGTAACTTTACTATATTTAATTTAGTTAAGTAATATTATTAGTATACTTATTTCAAGTGCAATTTATTGTTACTAACTAGATACCGTTTTATCTCTGCAGATTTTTTATTACAAAATTAAATAGAAATGCGAAAAAATATTTTTTTTGTCCAACTTTGTTTACCTACCATTAGATATTTGTATATTTACTTGTAATATACTAGGCACTAGTCGATTTTAGCTGTGTTACTGTATTTTTACTAATTCATGAAATCTTCAAAATGAAAATTCACTGTAATTTTTTTTACTCTTGTTCTACGTACTTAGGTCATATTCCACTAATCACATATTTTTATATTTAATTGGTTTTTTGCGATAGTAATTCCGAGAGTTTCTTTTTTTTTTGTTTCCAATAGTTAATGAGCGCTTCACATTATTATTCTAAATCCCGTCATTCCTCACCAGCTTAGCCGGTTTGTTTTGGACAGTGTAATTAACATACCTACTAGTATTTTAAAAATATTATTATAAATTTGACCCATTTGCACAAGGCCATTGAATGTGTTTAAGTCAAATTTTCTTTACCTTTCTTTTTCATGTCAAATCCGGAATAAACTAATCAAAAAGGGCCAGCATCACAAAATTTAACTAAATCAGTTCAAGCAGTGTTGTGCAAGTGGACCTAAATAGTTACTGGAAATATCTGCTTTTAATAAAATTTAAATTTATTTAAAAAGTGAACAATGTAGATTACGATTTTAATCATATCTGAGTCACTCACTGATTTTAAACAATCTCGGTCATTGTAATTTTATAATAAGATTAAAAGGTTATAACGCGTTTAATTAATTATTTTTATCTTCGTATTTTTTAAAAATTTTTAATTGTTCGCCATCATTGTAGCATGAAAATTTAATCTTTGTCATAATTTTAATTAGAAATCGTTTTGTTGTACCTATCTACTTGTAAATAAATCAAACTACAAATAAAGATTCGTACAACAGCCTTTTCCAGTTTCATACATTCAAGCCGGTTCGTTTTGCAAAAGTCCACTAATATAATTTTCATACTTATAATAATACATCCAAAATGTTGTTTGCTTGATAGTTGATACATCTTGAACGGATCGATGAATTAGAAAACAATTTCACCGACTAAGAATCACCAGCTTAGTGCGAGTCAGACTCGCGCTACAAAGGGTTCCGTACCAGCACACAATATAAATTATTTTAGTAAATAACAAGAAAGAAGTCATAACAACACGTAAATAATTGGCTTTCATAATATTATGGTAGTGCTTGACTTACAAATCGACACCCTAAGAATACGGAACCCTGTTTAACGAATTTGGGAATTTTTCCTACACTTGTGATGTGAGACCTTGCTTCTTGCCAAATTTCATGATTCTAACCCAACGGGAAGTACCCGATAGGTTTTGATTTATAGGCGAGTGTCAAAATATGCGGCATAAACGGCCGTATCTCTTGATTGCGTTGACTGTAATCCAAGGGACCGTAGACCTAAGTATTTGTTATTAATTTCACCTTGAGGTATCCACGCGTCCCTGAGAAAAAGATGGTTGACAGACAGTCAAACAGACAGACAGACGGATGAACAACGAAGTGATCCTATAAGGGTTATTTTTCCTCTTGATATACGGAACCCTAAAAATTTACACAAAGCTCAAACTCAGACCATAATTTTTTTTTATATTGCGAAAACAAAAAGTCCAACTCGATTGTTAAATTGAAAAACTCAAATACATTTCTTCTGATCCATATCGACCTAATCGCGACAGAACCAAAGAAAAATTAAACAATTATTCTATTATCGTATAAAAATAGTAATGCCGTTCGCCAGTAATATTATTATAGTACCTAATATTATGAATTATATTAAGACATGACATACCAACAAGCATTTATGTAAGTATTTTAATTTTACGCTTTTCGATATCGACAAAGCAGTGTAATATAATATACAACTGACTGTATTTATTTAATAAGAGTAAAAGTTTTCACGGAATAATGTGTTTTACTCTTTACATTATAAAAATCATACCCTTTCTAGCTTCAACAGATTAAATACCGTCACAGGTGTATACGAAATGAAGCCCCTGGTTTCTTTTTTAGCTTTTTGTTCGGATAAAACATAAACGCGAGCGAAACTCGCGTTTATGTTTTATCCGAACAAAAAACTGTTTCGGTACGATGCTGTGCAGAAAAATTAGGGATATCCCTAATCCCTATAAAGCTAATTAGAAGCACTTTAAAATAGGATCGGGGGAATCAACTTAATTATCCGGCCATCCCCGGGCAACAAACGGTAAATTAGTTCGATCTGTGCCCGCGTCGGCAACAGGGGGACATAGATCGAACTTTTTATCAGGGGGACAGATAGGAATAAACCTACTTTGAGTTATTTTAATAATAATCAGAACAAAATTATTATTTAGCAGAAGAAGAAATTAACTTGGGAATCTCTAATTTCCTGAAGGAGTATTACTTATGAGTAAAATATATTACAATTTTTTTTTTATCCACTAGAAACCTTGACTGCGATCTCACCTGATGGTAAGTGATGATGCAGTCTAAGATGGTAGCGGGCTGACCTGTTAGGGGCATGGCTATTATATTAAACCCATACCCCTTCGGTTTCTACACGGCATCGTACCGGAACGTTAAATCGCATGGCGGCACGTCTTAAGTAGGGTGGTAACTAACCACGGCCGAAGCCTCCCACCAGGCCAGACCAGGAAAAATGCAGAAATTATAATTTCCCAAATTGACCCTGCCAGGGATCGAACCCAGGGCCTCCGCACGTTAAGGCAACAGCGCTACCATAGATGGCGCTACACACTGCGCCACGGAGGTGATAATTACATATTATATTAATATCCTATGGTCCTAACCCGATGTGTGTAAAAATTTATAACAAAATCCCAGACCACATCAAATCCTTGGAGAATTATACAGCTTTTGTCAACTCTTTAAAAACATTTCTCATTGATAAAGTATATTACAAACTAAATGATTTTTTGGAAGAAAAATAAGGCAGCCGTCTCTCTACGACCACTGATTTTTTTGCTGTGCCCCACCGGGGTTCCAATATTGTTACGAACATTGTTATTATTATCAACTATTGACATGTAAATTACTATTATATTGGAATGCAAAATAAAAATGAATATGAATATGAATATGAATATTATACCTTAAACCTCACGCACCTTACTTATGATACGACATACGATTATTACAGTCACAACTCACACAAACATAACTGACCCGGTGACAGCGTTGCTACTATCACATTTTAAGTTGCTAATAAGTATAGTATATTGTAAATAAAATAAAATTAAAAACACAGTCCTAAAAATTCAGCATCGCTGTTATCACATTTTAAGTTGCTTTAACTTGGACCATATAAGCTTGTGGGAGCTGCGTTGATTGCATAAAGGTACAATAAAAACAGGTTTTACGTTTTGCGATTTTTGCGGCTTCAATTGTTGTGCTTCTTTATATCTTCACCTGGAACGTTATTATTTACTTATATCTAACGTTTTTAATGGTTTACCATCCGTCAATCGTTATTCAGGGTACTAACTATCTTTTTCTCAGTTTGAGTGGCAGTCCATCGATGAAACCTTCAGAGACTATTCCCATGGGATCTGGCGTGGGTTCCAATTTACTTCTTTCACAGGGTTCCACACTGAACTTTTGAAGAATAGCAGCTATGCCCGCCATGGCCAATAGTTTTCCTAGTCTAGCAGCTGTTAACATAAAGAGAAAATAAATAAAAATCATATTCTCCAAACTTGTACATATAAAAATGAATAAGTAAGGAGTATAGGCTGCCTTATCTTAAATTAAAAAAAAATATCTTCAAGCTGACGATATTTATAATCAAGGAAAAACTACTTATTTTCCATTGTTTACTTACAAAATTGCAGATTACTACACAATCATTAATTGTTTACCTTACGGTAAAATAATATTGATAGCAAAATTATTTACATTAGACAGATTCTTTTTATTTCATTGAATCCATACTATTATTATACCTAAATGCGAAAGTGTGTCTGTCTGCTACACTTTCACGGCCGAACTACTCAACCGATTTTGATAAAATTTGGTACAGAGACAAGTTACATCCCGGGAAAGGACATATGCTCCCGGAAAATTGAAGAGTTCCCGCGTGAATAAAAAATAACCAATCCACGGATGAAGTCTGGATTTTCTCTGGTCTGGCCTGGTGGGAGGCTTCAGCCGTGGCTAGTTAACCACCCTACCGGCAAAGACGTACCACCAAGCGATTTAGCGTTCCGGTACGATGCCGTGTAGAAACCGAAGGGGTATGGGTTTAATATAACTGCCATACCCCTAACAGGTTAGCCCGCTACCATCTTAGACTGCATCATTACTTACCATCAGGTGAGATCGCAGTCAAGAGCTAGCTTGTAGTGGACTAAAAAAAAGTTGCGGGCATCATCTAGATTCATATTAGTGCCAGATGGTGTCCGGGTGGCTTTATGTTGTATGAAAATCTCACTGCGTTTCCCAAAAGAAATGACACGGAAACAACCCTACTTCTTCAAAATCGGTTAACAAATGGATTGTAGAAGACAGGCAGACTTTCCTATTTACAATATCAGTGTGGATTTAGGACGTAAACTATTAACTTACCAATACAAGCTCGTGGACCATCTCCAAAGGGCAAGAAGTAATTAGTTTTCATGTCTTGAGCACTAGTAAATCTATCGGGTTTATATATATTTGGGTCAGGGAAATATTTTTCATCTCTGTGAAAGGCTTGAATTGGTATAATTACCTTTACGCCCTCATCTATAGTGAGTCCTATTTCAGGGAACGTATAGTTTGGCGTAGTACATTGGCGTGCCAAAAACCCAACTGCCGGATACATCCTCATGGCTTCGTAAAATGATTTTTCTAAATAATGCATTTCGTTTATAGCATCGTATGTAATTTTATTATTATGTTTAAGGAGAACCCTATCAATTTCTTCTTGTACCTTCTTTTGATGATCTGAATTAAATGCAAGCTGGTGTAATGTGTAGCTCGATGTTGTGGAAGAAGTTTCAAAACCAGCGCCGAAAAATAAAAACATTTGCGCGGTAATTAATAAATCATCAAGTTTGAGCTCAACTAATTTTGCTGTACCATTTTCGTCTTTTTGTTCTAAGGATTCTATTACAATATTTCCTTGCTTTTTTAATTCCAACATCAAATCTACGAAATCATTACTGCCACATGGGCTGTAGTTTCTTGCCTGTAAAATCTTTTTCACTAATGCACAAATTGATTCCACTAAATCTGGTGCCAAAAAATTTATATTTTTGCATAATTCAGGAAATATGAATTTTAAAGCAGCCGCTGCAGCATCTCTAGGTGTTCTGTGAAATATTCTTTTTCCAATTCTTCTAAATTCCGAATTTTCATTATTCAAAGAATCCATATTTATACCAAAACCACAAGCTCCGATAAAATCGGTTGTGTACCTTGCCATTAGCTCTCTCATATCGTAGTGTTCCAAATATGCAACTTCTTCTGCCAATAATTGGAGTTTTTCTGCCCTCTCAGCTATTATAGGAAACATAGCTTTAATTTTACCTGTACTAAAAGCTGAACCGAATCGCTGTCTTATCAATCGCCACAAATCTCCATCAGCGAAAAATAAATTTTTCAATAAGGGTTCAATCACTGTTTTATGAGTATTAAATCCTCTAGCATAAAAGTGCTGGAAATCTGTAATCAAAATTCTCTTCACTAAATCGGGGTCTCTTATTACGAGCTCAGGTGCAGTACTTCTAAAGAAACCCACGACTTTTTCCGTTGGATTTTTTTTGTAAATTTCTGTTGCAGTCATAGCATAGCTGCTCTTTTGAAAGAATTGTTTAAAATTATTCCCAAAATATGGTAAAGGATAATCATTTTTTACACCACGTTTCTTCCAATAACCGAAAGTTCTTACACCATACAAATAAAAGATAGTTATCAAAAGTAAAAATATTATGTAAAACATTTTAAATTCAAAGAGAACTGCACTCTCCGCACTGCAAAATACACTGTTTATCCATATACTGGAACTCGTCGCACAAAAAGCCGACAACAAGAAACACGAGAGCGCGATTAACAAATCGCTGAGTTCCGTACATGGAAAATTCTTATGAACATTTTCACCAGTAATGCTTTAATTTTAGGGAACACCTAAACCAATTACTAGAATTGTCATCTGATGGACTTAGGTGTTCCCTAAAATTTAGGCATTGTTGGTGAAAACGGACATTAGCAATTCTTCTTCCGTGACGGGATAAGAACTTTGTTTTTTGATTGCATTACCTAAATATTATATCACAAGGATCTAGAACTTTAACCCAAACTTTTGTTTCAGGCTGTAACAGTTACCATGACAAACATCTCGTAATTTATTGAAGTGAAAACTTCTTTAGGCGCGTTGAGCGCTTTTTGGTAGGGGGTAAAAATATGAATTACGCGTGATCGACACCGTTCTTTTTAAGACAAAAGGTCTTATAGTATCCCAAGAGGGGATTTTCGGATTTACTCCAGCGCGACAGATTAAAGGGGGATTCTTTGGACCCTGTATCTTGATGGACCCTGTATGAGGTATCTTTACCATTTATTATGAGCCCTGTATATTGGTGGGTCTGTCTAGGACAGCAGATAGATTAAATATTCGTTTTCACTTCTATCGGCAGTGCCTATGACTGCCAATATTTATTTATTTATGACAAACATATTCTGTACTAATATTATAAATGCGAAAGTTTGGATGGATGGATGTATGACACTCAATCACGCCAGAACGGCTGAACGGATCTGGATGAAATTTGATACAGAAATAGATTATAGTCTGCAATAACACATATGTTATTTTTTATCCCGGAAAATTAAAGAGTTCCCGCGGAAACCAAAATACCTCAATCCACGCGGACAAAGTTGCGGGCATTAGCTAGTAGATAATAATAGAATATACGAGTAGAATTTAACTAGCACAAAGTTATATTGACTAGAAGATACAATTCAAGGATAGTCGGCTGGCAAACCGGTTTCGGTTTCGTGTGTTTACCCGAAGTGCAAAAAAGAAATCAAGCTTTTACATAGTTTGGACGATCCCTAAAATCCAGTATATTTACCAACTGAGCAATCATGCATGTAAATCACTACTGTTTTTGTCCCTTTCTTGATTTTGAGAAATTTGAATTCGCAAACTTTACCGTAAACGCATAAAGTACTTCAAATTACATTACTACATGTCTCCTGCTACTTCGTCCGCACGGATTAAAGTTATTTTGACCCTCGCTGGAACTTTTTAATTTTCATTTGGACGGCGTGTTTTTTTATATTATTTATCTATCTATTTATTTTCCGGAATAAAATGTATGTGCCAAATCAGAGTCTAAACTATCTCCATACCAAGTTGTCCTTTCATTTGGACCATAGAAACGAATGACAAATTTTTACAACCATTACTCTGTTTACTATTGTAGTTCAGGAATAAACTAAAACTATACAAATTAAGCTAATAATAAAACAAATAGCTGCTGAACAATAACATACTATAACAAATTTTTTATTTACTCAAAAATGTTCCTAACATTTCATCACTGTACATCCATCACTTTTCAGGGTATCAGCTCTCTTTTTCTCAGTTTTAGTGGTAGTCCACCGATGATACCTTCAGCAACTATAGCGCTAGGATCCGGAATAGGTTCCAATTTACTTTTTTCACAGGGTTCAACACTGAACTTTTGTAGAATAGCAGCTATGCCCGCCATGGCTAAGCATTTTCCTAATCTAGCACCTGTGAACAAGATAAAAGTTTCACCAATTAGGTACTTTTGACTAACCTCGTTGGTCTAGTGGTTAGCATGTTCAACTGCGGTCGACGAGACGAGACGAGGTCAATTTGGGAACTTATAATTTCTGAACTTTCCCTGGTCTGGTCTGGTGGGAGGCTTCGGCCGTGGCTAGTTACCACCCTACCGGCAAAGACGTGCCGCCAAGCGATTTAGCGTTCCGGTACGATGCCGTGTAGAAACCGAAGGGGTATGGGTTTAATATAACTGCCATGGCGCTAACAGGTTAGCCCGCTACCATCTTAGACTGCATCATCACTTACCATCAGGTGAGATCGCAGTCAAGGGCTAGCGTGTAGTGGATAAAAAAAAAAGTTAGGAAGTTTTGGTGTTTCACCCCCGTGCCTCGGAGAGCACGTTAAGCCGTCGGTCCTGCGCCTGACCTCTCCTCCGGTCGTGTCAGATTTTCATCGGGCTATGAGAGTAAAGGAACAGAGAGTGCACCTGTGTATGCGCACACACTTGTGCACTATAATATCTCCCGCGTAGATGGCTAATCTCGCTGGAGATTGGCCGCCGTGGCCGAAATTCGGTCGGGAGGACATTAATTACTTTTAATGACTACCTACCTAATTATGCAATTAGTTAGGTAGGTATGTGCGGTGAGCCAGGGTGATTTAAAGTATATAATTTCTCCCCGAATCTATTCTCCGAATGCTTTGGATGATGCCCGGAATGCTTGACTGGAATGTCTATTCCGATTCATTTAATGGCTCAGATTGAGAAGTTATAATTATTGGTGTTTTGCCATGGAATGACAATCCAGTTATTATCACTTTGTAAACATAAAACATTTTAAATATAAGTGATGTCACATATTATTCATTACGCTTAAATAGTAAGTAAACAATTCTCTAACTAAAATAGTACAGTGGTTTGAAGCTAATAACCTACTCCTCAATGGAAAAATTACAAAGTGTATCAAATTTACATCATCCAACGTTAAACAGGTAAAAACCACTGTACAACTTGATCACAAGGAATTGAATTTAGAGGATACCGCTGTTTTTCTCGCAATACATTAGATGCTAAACTCCAATGGGGCACTCATATAGATGACTTATCGAACAGACTTAGTTCTGCTGCATATGTGGTTAAAAAGATTCGCCAGTTGACCGACTTAGATACTGCGAGATTAGTATATTTTAGTTACTTTCACAGAATGTCATATTATTATGGGGTAATGCTGCTGATACAAATACAATTCAGTCTGTTTTCGTGCTGCAGAAAAAGGCAGTCCACGACCAATATATATTTGAAAACTTAGTATATATATATATATATATGTATAAAAATATCAATAAATTCAAGAAAAAGTCTGTTATATCCATATATATACTAATATTTTAAATGTAAAAGTGTGTTTGTCTGTCAGTCTGCTACGCTTTTACGGCACAGCTGCTCAACCGATTGTGATGAAATTTGGTTCAGGGATAGGGTGGATCTAAGGGAAGAACCATAGGCCTATTTTTATCCCGGACAATTCAAGAGTTGCCGCGGGAATAAAAACCTTAATCCAGGAGGACGAAGACGCGGGCATCATCTAGTGTTAATGTAAGAAATAAAAAAAAAATTATAGTGCCCGCTTCAAGACTTTGTAAAATTAGTAATTCTTTTGTCGGCAACAGTACCTAAACGTTTTTATTACTTATACTCCAAGAAAACACAATGGACATGTCTCTCTACAAGTTCAAAGTTTTTGTTCAAAGTTCAAAAACGCAAACTAATTAAAAACTTCTATCACAATCTAAAGGATCATTTCAATGATAAAAAAGCATGGGTCTTTTTTATCCCAGTGGATAAAAAGACCCATCAGGTTCTTTTAGAGCGATGATGCAGTCTAAGACGGTAGCGGGCTAACCTGTAGGGGGCATGGCAGTTATATTGAACCCATTAACGGGTTGCTACACGGCATCGTACCGGAACGCTAGATCGCTTGGCGGCACGTCTTTGCCGGTGGGATGGTAACTAACCATGGCCGAAGCCTCCCACCAGGCCATACCAGGGAATATTCAGAAATTATAAATTCCCAAATTGACCTTGCCGGGGATCGAAGACAACAACGCTCAAGACTGCGCCACGGAGGTCTAAATTGTTCCCGCTGTAAATAATAATCTAATTGATATAATTATAGAACTAATTAATTAACGATGTTTGTGTGATGGTGATAATAATAAAAAACCCGACTGAGTTTATTGTGGGCTCTTCTCAGACTAGGGCGCGTTTGGTAACCTCGTAGCTTTCTCATACTTTGTATACCTGACGTTCATTAAGTATACTATGTAATACTTTGACTACTTTGAATAAATATATTATGACTTTTGACTCTGACTATACTTTATTGAAATGTTTCTACTTTCGACAAAATTCATAAAAGACAAAATTTAACTTACCAATGCAAGCCCGTGGACCATCTCCAAAAGGCAAGAAGTAATTAGTTTTCATGTCTTGAGCACTAGTGAATCTATCGGGATTAAATACATTTGGGTCAGGGAAATATTTTTCATCTCTGTGAAAGGCTTGAAGTGGTATAATAACACTAACACCTTCGTCTATAGTCAGTCCTATTTCAGGAAATGTGTAGTTTGGTGTAGTACATTTTCGCATTAAATACCCAACTGCTGGATACAACCTCATGGCTTCATAGAACGCCTTTTCTAGATAATGCATTTCGTTAATAGCATCGTATGTCATTTTGTTATTGTGTTTAAGAAGAACCCTATCTATTTCTTCTTGTACCTTCTTTTGATGGTCTGAATTAAATGCCAGCTGGTGTAATGTATAACTAGAAGTCGATGAAGATGTTTCAAAACCGGCGCCAAAAAATACAAAAACTTGTGCAGTTAGTAATAAATCATCAAGTTTTAGTTCAACTAATTTCGCTGTGCCATTTTCATCTCTATGTTCTAAAGATTCAACAGTGTTTCCTTTCTCTTTTAATTCTAACAATAAATCTATAAAGTCATTATTACCACATGGACTGTAATTTCGTGCTTTTAGAACCTGTCGCACCAATCCACACATTGATTTCTCCAAATCTGGTGCCAAAAAATGAATATGTTTGCATAGTTCGGGGAAAATGTATTTCAAAGCTGCTGCAGCAGCATCTCTAGGTGTTCTATGGAATATCCTTTTCCCGAGTCTTCTGAATTCCGAATTTTCGTTATTCAAAGAATCCATATTTATACCAAAACCACAAGCTCCGATAAAATCTGTAGTGTACCTTGCCATTAGCTCTCTCATATCGTAATATTCCAAATTTTCAACTTCTTCGGCCAATAATTGGAGTTTTTCTGCTCTCTCAGAGATAAAAGGAAACATTGCCTTGATTTTAGCTGTACTAAAAGCTGACCCGAATCGTTGTCTTATCAAACGCCACAAATCTCCATCAGCGAAAAATAAATTTTTCATTAAAGGTTCAATCACTGTTTTATGTGTATTATATCCTCTGGCATAAAAGTGCTGAAAATCACTAACCAAAATTCTTTTCACTAGATCTGGATCTCTTATTACAAGTTCAGGCGCAGTGCTTCTAAAAAAACCGACAACTTTTTCTTGTGGATATTTTTTGTATATTTCTGTCGCAGTCATAGCATAGCTGCTCTTTTGAAAGAATTGTTTAAAATTATTCCCAAAATATGGTAAAGGATAATCATTTTTTATACCACGTTTCTTCCAATAACCAAAAGTTCTTACACCATACAAATAGAAGATAATTATTAACAATAGTATGAAGTATAACATTTTCACTTTATTAAACTTCCAGTTTTAAATGACACAGTTTATACACTTGAATAAAGAAGACGAAAGCCGAAGACGTACACAAGGTTTCTTCAGAAATCTAAAAACATTATTATAAACTGTGTAGCAACAGTCACTCTCTATATGTGAATAAAAATCGAAATAATTATTTCAATAAAAATTTCAATATCGGATAATATAATATCGGATCAGAAGTATTATCTATTAGGTAAGTAGGATATTTTTGCGATAGTGATTTTGCATTATCACAATATTAATTGTGATAGTAAGTTTATTTTTTCAAATGCTCTTGCTTTAGGGGACTCAAGTTTCTTCTTCTTCAAAGCATTATCTTCGATATTCTGGCAGCCATGATATGCGAAAATCATATCAAGCTAAATTCATTGAATGCATCGTATCACTAATCATCTCATGCTTAGTTTAAATATTATTGCGTAGATATATATAATAGCTTGGTAAATAAGAGTAGAAAAAAAATAGAGCCGCCACTATAGCTAATTTTTCTTGAATCCCAATAGTTTATCAGAATTTAATACTTTACTATTCTACTGATTGAGACGAATGGAATGGTTGCGTTTATGAGTCTTCTTGTCAGGCCCATAATTGGCGACCATATGGCGACATAGACGCGTCGCATTACCGCGTTCGTCGTTCCACAACGGGTAAGTCACTAGCAACATGCACTGTTCAAAGACTTCAGACATTCAGAAATTTATCAAAATATTTATAGATTATCATTTAGCGATCTTATATTTTACAAACGTTTGATAAGTTGACATTAAAATAATAAAAAACGTGTAGTGTCGTGGGACACTAGATAGGAACGATAGTTCCGCTGGCCTGCTGTCTGCCGTTGGGCTGGTATGAAACCGTAATTCCTCTGTATTAATATAATATTATAATATACCCTAAACTCACCCGCCCGTTGTATGGTTTTCTTTCTGTATGGTGATCGGAGTCAAGATGCTCATTAATATAACTTTATTACAAATTGATCCGCCACGACCGCAATTAGAATACATACCAATATAATATTATATATTATAGTTTCTAATGTGGTGTATCGTGTAGTGTGCCAGCGACCGAAAAAGGTTGCATATATATTGAACATATATACTGCATTCGAAACTTTAATACTTTAGGGTTAAGGTCTAATTTCGAATAAACTATACATAAAAATCTGGACATGCTCCATGGACAAAAGGTCTTAAATATAAATATACTACATTAGAAATTAAACTTTAATGCTTTAGCGTTAAGATTTAATTTCAAATAAACTGTACATAATAAATCTTCCTCCGGACATTTTTTGCGCATGAATAATTTTTTGCATTATAGTTTATTCGAAATTTAACTTTAATGCTTTAGTGTTAAAGTTTAATTTCGAATTAAACTAAAGCATTAAAGTTTAATTTCGAATAAACTATACATAAAAATCTTACTTCATGCATTTTCTTACGGACGTTTTTTTGCCGGCTAGGGTACCCCACCGCATCATCCCATAAGGAACTATCGTTCCAAAATTACCTACGTGCAATAGGATAGAAAATAAGATAAAAAATAGTTTATGAAAGATCCCGTCAGAATGTCAGACTTTTAAATAGGTACACAATAATATAGCTAAAAATCAATGCCAGAATCAGGGCCAATTTTTTTTCTAACGGAATTAAAATGTAGAATTGGCAAAGAAATTAGTATGTGCAGCATTTGTTGGACCATGAATACAACCCATCAGTATACCTTTTATACAAATCGCTTGAACGGAGCGGTCGTGGAAGGCCGCCATAAGCTAGTAACTGCATTATAATAATACTAGTGGTTTGCCCCGAACTGAGACCTCGCGGCGCCATCTATAGACATCATTGTGAAGTTCTGTTAAAATACTGAAGCTCATTAAAAATTAAATAATTTCGTTTCCTTATAATATTTATCTAATTTTAGTATTTGTTGTTCAAGTACACGATATAATTCAAATAATTTATCAAGTTTCAGGCTCAGCCTTTCAGTAAATTTAGAGTTCTGAGGTCAACTTTGGACGTTAGAAAATCTCCACTTTGAAAGCCCCCCATTTCGTCAATTTTAGGGGAAAAATTAAAAAAATATATATTTTTGGACTATATTCATAATTATCTTTAAAATGATATACCGCAACCCTAACGCGATAAAAAATATTTTACTACGCATTCGCTTCTATAAGAGCCCCCATGAAATATAGATCTTTATAACTTTTTAAGCCATATTCGGCTGGAGGTCATCGGTTTACATATTTATATACAGACGGACGGACGGACAAGTGCAAATTAACTCAAGTACCTAGGTACTTGAAGGTAAAAAAGAAGGTATACCTCAAATACCTAGGTACTTGAAAGGTCTAGACTCAGAGACCTTTGCTTCGCTCGGTCAATTAATGCAATGCGGTCAATAATTAATTAATTATCGTGTGCGCAAGATGCAGAAATCCTTAGTGGGGTCGAGTGTACGCTTTTATAACATGGGTCCAAAAGAGTTCTTAGTTTTGCCATTGCATACATTTAAAGGCTGTAAAACAGCATTTGTTGAACCAAAGCTATTATTCTATTGATGAATTTCTTAATGACAAAGTAGCATGGAAGAAATTGGGTTCGCGTTTAGCAGCCCACAAGTCAATGCAGTTCTTGTTACGTTACGTATGTATGGAGTAGGTACATATTGTAGGATACTATTTTCTTTGTAAAAAAAACAACTGCTGAATTTTTTGCCGGTTCTTCTAAGTAGAATCTCTTTCGGAACCGCTGGTAGAGTCTTGATTTATAATATTGTGACACAAGTTATCCTACGTGAAATAAATAATTTCATTTTTTAAAATGAAACAGGCAGACAGACAACAGTACGGGCAGACACACTTTGGCAGTTATCTTATAATTTAGAATATGAATTTCAATAAAAATAAAAAATCTGCGCAACTCTTACCAAAACTCCAGCGTCTGATCTCGTTTTAAACTCAGAGACATTCCAAAGAGAATAACAAAAATGTGCAGCGTTCATGTTTTTGCATCCAATACAGGGATTTAAGTTTAATGACTTTGCATAAACAGGCCTCAGCTCAAGGACTTTTCCATCATGATGATACAACCATTTTAACAGTCTAATATTATGTCAACATTTACCTGAGGTGCAATCATGTAAGGATCGCCGTTAAAGCTCGGTTTCAAAGGAAATAAATCATAACATCATTGAATTAGAGCTCAATTTCGTGTATCCATTCTCATACGTTTAGGTATGTACGATACCCTAATTTCTAGACGATTTTTATTCGTCGGAAAAAATCTCCTGCCGTGCCGTGCCGTATTGGGGATTGCCCCGAGATCCTTTGATGCCCTCCGAGCGCCTAAAATATCCGATGTAGTTAGGCCATAGTGCACTAGATATTTCAACCAAATCCTATGGATTTGAAGATTATTAAGCTTAATAGGTACTTCTTATAAATATCTATCTAAGTTTGAGTCAAGATTATAAAAATATTCAAGTTTGTCAACAAACGACGAATTGCTTTAGGAACTCAAAAACGTTCAAGATGATGAAACCGATGCAAACTACTCATATTTAACTTTTTCAACACCTTCCCAGAACGAATATCCGTACTACCAACTGGATACTAAGTGATTGCGTAGAACCTCTCCAATTTAGTTTCCACTTCTCAAAAGAATTAGTTTCGAACCGGACTCGGAGTCCTTTCGGATTTGAAAGGATTTGAAGTTTCAATTAAGTTGAAAACGGCAGTGGTGTGGAGAACGCTCGAGTTAATTACTTTTGCAATCCCAGCTTAGACTGCTCACTTGGACACTAAAATTGTATTTAGCTTCATAGATAGAGAAGTATCTATTTCATTAGTTTATTTCATTTTTCTCTCTTATAGCGTCGTGTTCCCTATAATGCAGAAGGATTTCCTGTGACTCCAATCAATAATCGATTTAGCAGAGGCATTCTTAGTATTTCTTGGCTACATATAATGCAGTATTATAATGCAGTAGGCGCTGTAGAGTATACACAGAACAGGAAATCTGCTTATAGAGTATAGACCCGTAAGGTCTAAATAACATCAGCCTGAGTGACAATAATAATAATTTATATCATACTTGCTCAGTAACTAGGGATTACTATGGTGGAAAGTCTCCTTGTAAGTTGGTGTTTGCAATTCAAGGCAACATTACGTCGCACTATGCTTGAATTGTAATGTTCACATTACAGTTCAAGCTATGCAAAACTCCTTGGTAAACAATCTCTTTTCTTATAAAATGGTAAGAAAACTTTTTACTGAAAAAAAAAACACTGAACATGGCGGCATTTAATTTCCATACATTTCAAACTATGCAAAACTCCTTGGAACTCAGAGCCGTAAAAAAAAAATGGAAAACTATTTACTAAAAAAAAAATGGAAATGGCGGCATTTCATTTGATCTGAAAGTTTGTGAAGTTTGTTCGTAAGGTGATTTAAGTTATTTACAACAATGTCAAGCACTTCATCAGATGATGAAAAAGGAGGAGAGCCTGATTTTTGTTTGCTTGAAGCAGAACAAATGATGCAAAACCTTTTGCCGGATAAGTCCAAAGAGCGCTACGTGAAAACTTACGAAGAATTCAACAAATGGCGTGCAAAGAAAGACTATGATTAATTATAATAAGTAACCATTTTTTTTCTATTTTTTCTCTAAATTTGCTAATTATTCTAATTAAAATTTCATTTTGCATTACCAATGTTTTATTTACCGGAATTTGCAGGAATGATATAAAGTAGAATGCTTACCTCGGTTGCAAGTAGCTATTACACCCTATGCGAGCTGCGCTCGCACTGGCGCCAAATTGGATCTTGTTCTGTAATAGCTTACTTACGTCCCTTGTGTAACAATCTACTATTATCTTACCACGATCACCCCCTATGAGACAACGCGACGCATGTAACTCGTTTAATAATATTGTAGGTATGCCTTTACTCTTTATCCTATCTGCAATGGACGGGAAAAGATCCTACTTTAGGATAAGATTTAATATGAATAGGTATGAGTTATTGTTAACATTTTTTTTTTGTATTTATACTAAAACAACTTAAACCTATACTTAATTGAGGCACCTGGAGTATCATTCATTCAAATCTCCAAAGTTCGCCACCTCAATCCATACTAATATCTCAATCCATACTAATCCATAATAATATTTTATAAATGCAAGTGGGTCTGTCTGAATGAATGAATGAATGAAATACTCTTTTTTGTACACATAACATAAATAATCAGTAACAATAAACAAAAAAATGTCTTCCTGTCTGCTACGCTTTCACGGCCCACCTGTTAAACCGATTTGAATGAAATTTGGTACAGGGATAGGTTGTATCCCGGGGAAGGGCATAGGGTACATTTTATCCCGGAAAACAAAGGAGTTCCCGCGGGAATTGAAAAAACTTAATCCACGCGGACGCAGTCGCGGGAATCATCTAGTAAAATATATTTGCGCTGCAGCAGCATATTTGAGCAAAAATATACCTAGTTGTTTGTCCTAACTCGACAGTGTTGGTTAAACATCGTTGATCATCGACGACACTATTGTTATTTCTACACAGAACCCTGCAAAATCGTACCTAATCTATCTATCTATGTAGGTATCTAATGTAACTGATCTAACAAAAGGCAACGGAAATGAACCGTGATAATATAGCACGCATCCACTACAATTTGCACGCATAGTAGAAACCACAGCCTGAACAAATACATTAGTATAGAATATTTATTTATTTGCATGATTGTAAATAGGTATTATTATGTATAGTCCATTTCACGAAGCAAAGAAATTAATGTAAGTAAATATGGCGTCAGATCACGTTATTATAATTGTACATTGGACATAAAGGGAAGCGATTGAATGAATACTTTCTGAAATCGATTACCACATACTATGATTATAAAATTACCTTGTGATGTTGAAATATGTACATCCAGCTAAAAATTACATAATATTATTAGGATTTTTATTGATTACTAATACTTGATTTATAATAAGTTACAATACCTTGTCTAAATAAAATAAATTCCGAATAAACAATTCATAAACATGGTTATATAGAGATTATTCTTTTTTGTACCGACCGCCGACCGCTTGCCGTAATAAAGAGATTAAAGATCTACAACCCTAATATTACGATTTTCTATCTACCTACCCTAATAATACGACTACACGTCACATCAAAATGTTTTCGTCTATCTCTAATCATTATTAAAGAATATACTTACTTACTACGTATCATTACTAATATTTTGGATCCTATTCAATACTTAATTACAGTGAAAGTGAGAGTGAAGTTATAGAGACAGACAATGGCGTCGGAAAACGACGCGACTTCTCACCTTCGGAGGGTAAGGACGTTCTATCCTGTCCCGCTATTGTGTGTGGTTCCATATAAACTGAGTGAGTGAGTCTTCACTTGTTAAAAAAGTGTGTGCAATAGTTGATTTTCAACCCGTGTTAACAATCCATTAGGTAGATATTGTGGCTGACAGAATACAATGATAAAATTCACAATTCTTTCGCTGATAATTTACTTTAAGTGATAAAATATCTATGTGATAACATATTATCAATATAATTAAAAATTACTTATTTGATGCGCAATTAGTGTTTAATCCATGCTTATAATTATTATAAACTAGATGATTCCCGCGACTTCGTACGCGTGGATTAAGAGAACTCGTTCATTTTCCGGGATAAAAAATAAAAAGTGCTAAGCCCGGGATACAACCTACCCTATACCAAATTTCATCAAAATTGGTTGAACGGATGAGCCGTGAAAGCGTAACAGACAGACAGACACACTTTCGCATTAGTCATAGTCATAGTCATAGTCATTTATATCGGTACACTAGGTACACTTATTTTCGTCTAAAAAATTTACTTAAAAAGCATGATGGTGATAATGGGTAACGTTATCTTAAAACTAAAGCTACGAGGGTTCCAAACGCGCCCTGGTCTGAGAAGAGCCCACAACAAACTCAGCCGGGTTTTTTTTTTTTTATTATCACCATCTCACAAATATTCTTACTAAGGAACTATCAGAGACATTAGAGCAAAGCGGACACTGTTTCCAACAAATGAATTGCTAGTTTTACTAAGCCTAGAAGCAGGCATTACAAGTTTATTTTTATTTCTAGTATTGACATTATGGCAATCACTTTTCTTCTTGAATTTATCAATCTGTTTATGCACGTATACTAAATTTTCAAATATAGGTATATTGGTTGTGCACTGTCATAATAATATATATATACATATATTATTTTATTATGGCATTTATAATATTAGTATGTTATTAATATAGGACAGTGTAGGTATCCTATTTTCATTCCGAATTCTGAAAATAAAGCTGGTTTGGTGGAAACTCGGATGAAACGAAGCTGTTCTTAGAAATAGAAGTGAGGTAGCCTATAGCGCTGCGCGTCACCAGAATGTCTTTTTATAGCTGTAGGTACTAATACGTGGTATAAAACAAAAACAAAAACAAAAGTAAAAACAAAAACAACAAAGACAAGCCTATCCTATCCCATCCTATCCATAATATCCATATCCATACTATTCCATACTATAATATTACTATTATAAATGCGAAAGTGTGTCTGTCTGTCTGTCTTTCTGCTACGCTTTCACGGCTCATCTACACAGGCAAAGGCACGCTTATAGGCTTTTTAGCACTGGAAATTAAAGAGTTCCCGCGGGAATCAAAACCTAAATTCACGCGGACGAATTCGCGAGCATCATCTAGTATGAAATAAACAAATTATAAATAAACGAAACATTGATTATAACTAAGCATGAAATACAAATTTTTACCATCAAACCGTTACCTACTCACATCATAATACCGGATTGTACGTTAAGATTACTCTCAGGCATTCATAAGTCCTCACGTATGTACCTAACTCTAGCTAACAGCCTACACTGATTTGCTCCTTCCAAAATATTTACCGAATCGGACAATAATGCGATTCCAACTATAAATCGACAAAGAAATTTTTCTCCTGTTAAAGGAAACAGTTTTGGAAAGGAGTAAATCAGAAGGAACTGCAGGAAATTTCTCTCAATGTACGAGGGAGCGTTTCTAAAGTTCGCGGAATGGGAAGTAAGGGGGTAAATAAATATTCGCAATTATTTAATTCTATTTCTATAGGTATATTCATCTACTAGCCTAATAAATTTTTTAAATCGTTCAATAAGCTTATGCAAATCATAGAAAAAAAATGATTCATTTTTGTCCTCAAAATAAGTCTTTCACTTCTTCATCACTTTAAAATTTCTTGCCACGAAGCTCTTTTTTTATGTTTGACAATAATCGCAGTGGGACAGGTCTGGACTATATGGTACCCACCATATTATTATGTTAACGTTAATTATTTCGAAACCTAACTTGTGTAGGGCGGCCAGCGCAACACGGCTCTTGTGAACAGGCGCATTGTCGTGCAAGAGCAAGACGCTTTTCATCAATTTTCCTCGTCTGTTCTCTTTGATTGCTTCCCTCAAATGCTCCAGAATTGACGCGTCAACACGTCGAGTAAATGAGAACCCTCACCCCTCTCCAACCCCGCCAATCTGCGAACTTAAAAACGCACCCTCTTATAATATAAAGTACTAATTTTCATCAAGTGGTAACGTCTTGAAAAATGTATGCAAAGGTTATTGCAGCTACTCTGTTTCAAGTAGGTATAAAGTGCACCTCATTTTATTTTCGCAGGCGTTCGCGGTGTGACAAACGTTTGGTTCGCTTGCACGGGACGGCTATAAATTCACCTGTACGTTGATGGTCTGGTGCATTTGTAACTTTTTCCGCTGCTATAAGCGTTTTCGAGATTGTAGAGTGCCTCGTGAGCATGCCGCTTGATTTATTACGATTTTGGAGTTTGAAGGCCCCAGTCCCCACTATATTATGAGTATATGCACGCAGCGGCGCGTCACGTAGCAAATATTCTTTGTATGAGCTAATTATATGGGACTGGGCCCACTTAGGCGAAAAAAGCACTACTTTTTTTTTAACTTGGTGTACAATAAAGAATATTTCATTCATTCATTCAAGCAGATACACTAAGCAATGCAGCCGCATACAAACTCGCCTACGTGCCGTGCTGCTCCGTGAATCTTTAATGATAACCTTGATAGGTTGCTTATTGTTAGCAGGGGGGCGATTGGTTAAAATTGTGGATACAGTGTAATGAACGCAATCACCTCTGATTGTTAACACTTTTCCGCTATTGGACTAAATCCAATTCAATCAATCAATCTTGGATTGAGGTAGGTAAAAAATACCATAAATTTACTATTTATTTAACAATTGATACATATTGTAACAATGATTCATGGTTTTACATAATTCATCATCATCACTACAGCATATTAACGTCCCACTGCTGGGCATAGGCCTCCACTCTCATAGGAGAGAGGGAATTATAGCTTAGACCCACCACGCTGCTCCAATGCGGGTTGGTGGGCTTTAACGACTATTATCATGTTAGTGATAATAACCGGGACTGACGGCTTAACGTGCTCTCCGAGGCACGGGGGTAAAACACCGCCAACTTCCTTATTCCTAACTCCGGGCTAGTACTGAGAATTTCCTGTCGGAAAAACCCAATACTTAATTATGGCCCGACCCGGGACTCGAACCCGGGACCTCGTCGGCCGCAGTCAAACGTGCTAACCACTAGACCAACGAGGCAGTCGTTTAGTCGAGTTTACTTAATTAGGCTGCAGGTATACTGAAGAATTGTGACGGCTATGAAATATCCTGGATTAAATTCCCAACTGGGCAATTCAGGAATTGTGGTATTTTATTAGGTGAATGTGCTCTGGTGAGAGACTTTGGCCGTGACTATTTACCACCTTACCCGCAAAGTCAAGAGATAGTACGATGCCTTACAGAAAGCGATAATGGGCAGAGGCATAATATAATGGATGTAATAAAATTTCCGTACCATTTTCAAGGTAGCCCGCTTCCTCTTACAGTTCCAGTAAAATCACAGTCAAGGGTTACAACTAGTAATTTGTACTGCTAAAGACAAGAATTATATTGAGCCTAGTGGATAATAAATAATGATAAATGATGATCCATTTTTCATTAGATAGCTCATTTTACCTATTTTAAGGAGGTATCATTAACTCCATACCTCTAAAGCGGCACTTTTCCCTGGCACAGTCACAATAAATGAATAGGTACTTACTTTTAGCACTTAGTACGTACCTACGTACGTAGTAGTGTTGGTAGGTATTTGAAATCACATGATACATGAATCTACTAATTAGGAATCGTAGAGCATTTTATTTGTAGTGAAAATTGCTATTTCTAATTCTACAGGCACTATTTTGACCATCACCATTCAGCGTCGACTTTACAATTAAGTACAATGTAACAAAGTAAAGGGTAAAAGACTTCTACACTCTGAGATTACAAAGTTCCGGGATACAAACCTGGGACCCGGGTCTAGTGGGAGACTGGGAGTTGGTATTCCAATTTCTAAATTTTACACGTCCAAAATATTTAATTCATTTGTTAGGTCATTACTACGAGTAGAAATACCATCGCGTCGGTTAAAACAGTATTATTTCGAAATGACAGTTTTATGTCAGGTACCTTGATGCTTCTAATTATAACGATTATAATTCTAAAACACGAACGTCAACAATATTAAAACAATACGGCTTTTAGCAATGATAGTACTATGATCTACTGCGAACCGAACTCAGCAGTTATTATTTTCATGGAGTCTGGGAAGGCAAATATGTTTGCCCAATACTTACTCGTATGCGGTACGGTAGACGTAAAGACGTTTCCATTTAAAGTGCGCCAAACTTAAAGCACTGGTAAGTAGTTCTCACCAACTTTACATTTTGATTCTACAAACTCCGACATCTGAGTGAACGAGATGTCGAAAGTTTGAAGTTAATGGAAAAGTTTTATTTAATAAAAAAAACTGAAGCCGATTGCATTGATCTTCTGCATCTCTTTAAGCAGTTTAGTTTGGTTTTTGATACGGAAATGTTAATTGAATATTAAAATGCGATAGGTACCTACTTCGTATCGTTTATATATTATGTATATGTCACCGTAATTATAAATTGCAAATTGCAAAAACCGTTAGATTGTAATCTCACTAGCGAAATTGTAAACTGTCGACAGATTGTGAACCGTTCAATGTTCTGAGTGTCAATTTTTGAAATATTCATTGTATTTACGTTTTCTTGTCTCTTTCTTGTAGCATAAGTTAAGGTTCGACATAAATAACCAGATAGGTTTTATCGGGTTAATATACCTAACAGATTTCAATCTACCGAAAAATAATGCGTTAAATTTAAAGTTAGATTATAATCTAACGGTTTTTACAATTTTACGGTGACATAATATACATATAAGTGATAATGATGACGTTTGATAAGCGGCGTTTAGACGTACAGCGTCCGCCCCCCTATTCTTTATCTCAGTGGCTATTTAAAAAAATAAGGCCAAGATCACATAATATAGTTTTTATATATTGAAATTTGCTATGAAATGCTATTATTTTCATAATTTACTTACATACCAAACCTTCAATTGATAAAAAATATACGTCAGTGCTAGGTATGTGTATTTTAAGCAATTAAGTGATATTTTGTCGTGAAGCATCCTGTGTGTGTCGTGTGTATCCTGAGAGTTCTTCTTAATGTTCTCAAATGTAAACCACACTTATGTAAACTACACTTAGCCAGCGTAGTGTACCTACTATGGCCAAACCTTTCTCACTCTGAGAGAAAAATACCTAAATACAAATTTATGGTGGACCGGCGATGGGTTGAAATTATGATTTCATGTCGAAAAATCTAGCCACTTTTTGACCATTACAAGCATCGATATAATATTGGTAAGTCAATGATTACAAGATTCTACCATCGGTTCGGAAAGAAGACTAATGAGAAGAGCCTTTAAGCGTTCATCCAGCCAAATACCGCACCACTTTTCTCGTATTGTCGTTCTCGTTTCATCGTGCTAGAAATCATCCGTAGAGACTCTGTAGCGTAGTGTGCAGCCTTGTGCGCTGTTGCCTTGTTGTGTTAACGGGCGGACTGCGGAGATCCCGGGTTCGATCCCCGGCAGGGTAAATTTGGAAATTAATAATTTCTGAATTTTCCCTGGTCTGGCCTGGTGGGAGGCTTCGGCCGTGGCTAGTTACCACCCTACCGGCAAAAGACGTGCCGCCAAGTGATTTAGCGTTCCGGTACGATGCCGTGTATAAACCGAATAGGGGTATGGGTTTAAATATAACTGCCATGCCCCAACAGGTTAGCCCGCTACCATCTTAGACTGCACTCCCCAACAGGTTAGCCCGATCTCAGGTGAGATCGCAGTCAAGGGCTAACTTGTAGTGGATAAAAAAAAATTATAAGTCTTATTTGTAAAGTGGTCTCCATTTAGAATTCCCAGCCCAAACGACATAGCTCCTACAAGCTTACCACAGAATACTACGCCACGCGATATTACGCCTTCGTTAATATAAATGCAAAACACCCATTCAGTATATATTGCTCACTTATTATTTATGTATTTGCTTTATACCTAACAGCTAACTCACAAGTCACACGAGGACGAGAACTCGTGGAATTTATTGTGTAAAAATAATTGCTACAGTGATATCGTTCGTAATCACCCTCTGCCCAATTATTATCTAACCCAAAATAAAAAAATGAAAGCCACTGACCTATTTATATTTTTTATCCATTGAGGGTTTGCTATGAAAATGTTATTTTATATCATAGCAAACCATTCGATGGATAAAAAATATACGACAGTGGCTTAAATTTTTTGATAGCCTTGTTTTAGAGAATAGAGCTGCATTAGTCACAATCCATTGATACAGCGAGATCCCCATCTCTCTCTCTCTGCGTCATATTCCTCATTACTGAGGGTCGTGACTAGGGCTTTCGAATACCAGTTTTTTTTCAATACCGGTATTAATACCGGAAATTTTATTTTCAATACCGGGTAATTTTTTATCCCGGACTTTTTTCGTCAACTAAATACATACACACGCACACACACACATACACGCATGCATAGAAGCAGACAGCTACACATGCATACATACATACAAACTAAAACATTATACTAATCATTAAAACAATTATTCAACATGTCGTAATTTTGTTACACTTAGTTTCTTAAACTTTAAACTCACTCTCACTAATTGTAATTTATGTTTGAGAAAATCTCTAATTGGCCATATTGATCCTGTATTTTAGTGTTTTTAAACATAATTAAACAGTTATCAGGTTTACCAGAATCGCTGTCGATTTTCCTATGATAATAATAAAAAAAAAAAAATACAGAAGTAGTACTATACCTACTAGACTAAAAAATTGTTCTATGTAGAAGTGATCATCTCCTAGATTTATTGACGTCTGTATTTTAACAGAATTTGCCAATATTCCCCTTTCTCGTACTTAATTTATTTGTTTAATGATAACATTTTAATTTTAAATAATCATTAACCAAACACGCCTTGATAAGATAATGTTGGTTGCGATAAAACTAATCAATAATCAATGTCCAACAGTACGAACATTTCCTTTATTATTATCGCAATGTATAGCCGCACTTAGACAATACAATACGGATAAGAGTGTTAAATGGATACAAAATCTGCTTTACATCCGTTTTATCACAAACAGTTCGCTAAATTCCATGAAAAAGTTCAAAATAAATATGATGAAATGCAAAAGAAACTTGAGAAATCTAGATCCATTGATGCATTAACGAATTTAAACGGTGATTATGATTACAAAGAGAAAAAAAATATTAGTATGTGTGATTTAAGTCATTTATATACTACTGAAATTGGAACAAAGAGCCATCTTCAAACTGTAGTATTCCAAGATAAACACAAAGATGCTACTTTTCAAGAAATAATAGCTAAGGAAGCGGTTGTTACAGAAACTGAGTCATTACTAAGTATAAGTGACAACGAAGGTGATAATCTATTTGAAACTAATCATAACAGTTTCTTTGGAAACAATGATTTCAAAACGAGTCTTGAATCGTAAGTTATATTTTTTATTACTAATATTAAGTAATTACTATTTTTCTGAAATAACAACAACACAAAAAATATATTTTAGATTAAATGAGACCAAAGAGAGTGATGGATCATCTGAGCCTTATACGCCAACAACTAAATCAATTCGTAGTAAAATAAAGTCAAAACTAAAAAAGAGACAAAACGATAAGGAACTTAAAGAAAAACTGAAAAGAAAAGAAACCCGAGACAAATTAGAAAACGTACGTGCAAAGTGCAAACCATTTGAAATAATTTCTTTATTCATCCTGAAGCCTATTATTACCTGTTTCAATTTTATTTAAATGCAGATGTTTATTATTATTATATTAGATTATTCTAACGATTCAAATCTTTTTTTCACAGTACATTTTATCGAATACAACCAAATACGATGTATTCAAATCAAACAAAAGAATCAAAATAGCAACAGTAACAATTGCGTTAATTGAGGTCACAGGATTAGAAGACACGGTTGATGAAAGACCGCATGTATTATTGTTTCGATTTAGGTAAATACGAGAAAACATAAAGTTATATCTACTTACTTTGCAGTGACTTAGATAATATTTTTAATGTTTAGTTTTTAATTTTGATGAAAATCCATACTAATATTATAAATGCGAAAGTGTGTCTGTCTGTCTGTCTGTCTGTCTGTCTGTCTGTCTGCTACGCTTTCACGGCCCACCTGTTCAACCGATTTTGATGAAATTTGGTACAGGGGTAGATGGTATCCCGGGGAAGGACATAGGCTACTTTTTATCCCGGAAAATTAAAGAGTTCCCGCGGGAATAAAAAAAAACTGTCTCTTCACCCGATTGTGATGAAATTTGGTACAGGGGTAGATGGTTTCCCGGGGAAGGACATAGGCTACTTTTTATCCCGGAAAATTAAAGAGTTCCCGCGGGAATCAAAAATATTAATCCACGCGGACGAAGTCGCGGGAATCATCTAGTGTATTTCATAGTTTTAATTTGAATAAAGTTTTCCTTACTTTATATAAATGAATCCATTTTAAGGTTTTACTTTTAAGGTTAGGTGCTGATAAACGCAAGTCGAAGATAGTTAAATCCGATACTGCACTAGTCAAATTTCAAGAATTATTTAATTTTAATTTGTTTGAAGATGAACACTTATTAGAAATTACTCTGTGGGATAGAGAAGTCCTTATTGGCAGGTATTAAACATCTTATTGCATTGCTTTTTTTCTATAGATAGTGCGAAACTGTGATGTTTATAATAAAGTTATGTTTTTTCAGAAATGTACTCGATTTGTCGGAATTAAAAAAGGAAAAAACTCATAAGATGCACATAAACTTAGAAGGAGACATAAAGTGCTGCAAAAGTTTAATTCTTTTAACGATAAGCGGAACTACGTTGTTAAACACTCTTTATAATGAAAATGAATCTGAAAAAATTAAGAAAGAATATTTATTACAAAAGCAATACGTAAATAATGATGATTAAGTAATATTTGATCAATAATTCACATTTTCTCATGAAATAGAATTTTAAAAAATCTCAACAACCTAATTCTTTTCAGAAATGGTATCGCCTTTGTGATGACTTTTCAAATGTAGGTTTTCTTCAAGTTATAGTTTACGGCGCAAAGGGTTTATCAGGAAACGATTGTTTCTGTATCGTCAAGCTCAACTACCAAAGAGTACAGACACAAACAGATTACAAAACCAATGAGCCTAGCTGGATGAAGATATTCTCATTGTAAATATATATATATATATTATATTCATAATTCGTTTAGCTTTTTGACCTATTTTCATATTGTAGTTGATAACATAACACAAAAATAATTAATTGATGGAGTTTCTTATCAAGAATATGACGTCAGATCAGATCTCTACATAACGAGTATTTACTATTCACAGTGCATGTTAACAATGAAGCGCATAATTTGTAATTTTAATGATTCATATTTATATTTCAGTACAATAACAGATATTACTTCTATTTTAGAAGTTACAGTTGTGGACGAAAAGAAAAGCGAAGAAATCGGAAGGATTTCTAAACCATTATTCAAAATAAAACATGGTCAAAAGTGGTATGCACTGAAAGACAGTACACTTAAATATAGAGCCAGAGGAAACAATCCAAGAATTTTACTAGAATTTAATGTAGCTTGGAATATTGTGAGTATTTTTAAAATGGGTGTAACATTACTAATTCATAATGTGATTAATTATTGTTTATTCTAAGTTTTTGTTTTTTTAGATAAAAGGTGCCGTTCGCATACTAAATCCAAAAGAACCTAATTATTTTGAGATAGATGAAAAATTGAACCGGCACGTGTTTACGAAGAATCTATCAAGAGCTAAAGCTGTAACCAATTGGATTACAAACACATTTAAAATTTATAAGTATGATGAGATATGTACAATAATTTTTACGGCTTAGGTTACGATTAAGTATTATATATTTATGGTTGCAATTGATGCAATATTTTTCCAATGAACTAACCCTGACATAATAGTGAATTAGACTTAGCTCTATCTAGAGTCTAGACCCATCTAACGGTCATTGCTCTTTAAGGCTAACAAGTTTCTTACATTGTAATTTGAAATAATTGAACTAAGTAGTATGATGTCTTACCTTAATAAAATATAAATATTTTCAGAGAATGCTTTGAATGGGATTCAATGAAACTGAATGTAGTGACCCTAATCATATGGCTCACATTCTGTTTTTATGCAAAAATGTGGATGATGCCTCTCTTATTGTTAATACCATTTTTTTGGTATAAGCCAAACGAATATACTTTGACAGATTGTAAGTTCTCGTTGGCATTATTTCATATTTTTTTGTCATTGCGTGTTAAATAATAATTAAAGGATTTTATTCCGTAGGGAAAAGAAAACTAATGCGCGAAATAACTCCAGATCAGATGGCAAATGGCAAAAATGAAAAGGTAATATTTTAGTTACAAACTTAACTTTAATATCTGAAAAAAAAATTTTCTTTATTAAAGTTATTTTATTTTATATTTTAAGGAGGACAAATCGTTAATGCAAAAATTAAACAGTATCCAAGAAATAATACAATCAATCCAAAACATAATAGGAAAATTAGCAAGTACCGGTGAAAGTATTAAAAAGTAAGTTCAATCTTAGATTTATTTTTAGTTTAATATTAGAATTTTAAATAAGTATGATATTACATTAAATGCAATAAATATTCTATTTCAGCTTGTTCAACTTCACAGTTCCCTTTGTTAGTTTCTTGGCCATATTTTGCATATTGGTTATCGCCTTCGTCATGTATTTGATACCTTTTAAATACATTTGCATGATTTGGGGTATGTATTAAATTTTTTTTGGGTAGTTTTTTCATATTTTTTAATGTTAAATCGTTGGATTTTAAATGACTTTAAAAAGTATTATAATATTAATTAAAGCCTTGAAACATTTTTACAGCTGTCAATAAATTTGTGAAAAAAATATTCCGTCCAAACAGAATACGAAATAGCGAAATCATGGATTTGCTCTCTCGCGTCCCTGATGATGAAACTTTAGTGAGTAATAATTCAGATATATTTTGTTTAAAATACTATGGCTAAGATACAGAATCGGCCTGGAGAGTAGTTAATCGCAAAAAGGCATTAGAAATTATGTAACTTCCTCATACTCCATTATTTTTTTTAGCCCATTTGGTACTATTTAATCAAAAAGTAAAAAGAGAGTAAGCGTTTAAACTTCTTTTTCAGATCGAATGTGAAGACTTACAACTTGGCCATATATCGGACGATGACGACATTTATCAAAAAAAAGATCTGAATTTAAAATAAGAATCTTTGTATGTATGTGCAGTGTATGTTATATTATTATCTTTTACGATTAATTTTTTGTATAGTTTTTTTTTCTTCAACATTTAACGACAAGAGCAACAAAACTGAATAAAGTATTGTTTAAAATTATATCAGTGTATTGCTTAAAAGCACGAACTTTTAATCGGGTTGGACGTTTGTCGTAGTTAAAAATCTAGCCTAAAAAAGCCTGCTTTTGATATTTAGCATTTTTTTTTATTTTACGGTCTCGTTATAATATAAAAATATTATTTAGCACAAACTGATAGGAATATGATCTATTTAGTTATATCATTGTCAAGAATCAAGATAATCTCGTTTCAAGTACCATCATGTACAGCTATTATGAATTTATTAACAAGCATCATTATAGACGCTCTAATTATCTAGGTTGTGTAGGTTCTCGTGAATAGACAGCAAACACAATGTTTTAATTTTTTCTGAGGATAATATTTGTCACAATTCCATATTCGAACATGTTCAAAGCTTTGATAAACTGCACGAAATAATAAGATAGACATTAGTACATCTATCTAGTATATTATGTATACTTTAAGTGCCAATGGCGGCATAATCTCGCCATTTTAAGATCTTACTCATCGATTAAGATTTACATCTGATTTCATATATATTGACCTACGTCCATAAGTAAGTCTTTGTCGCATCGTTTCACGTATCAAGCTTAATTAGAATCTTAGTGGAATAATTATTTCATTACATACGAGTACGTAGCAAATGCATAGCTGTAGAAAATATTATAAATTGTATAAATCATAGTACAAAATAAAAATTCTCATACATCATTTAATATAAATATACGAGTACTTATCATAATTTTATCTAGATTAATTCATAACGTCTAATTAATTTAATGAATATAGAGCTATTTTATAAATAATAATCACAGGCAAGGTGTATGACGAAATAACAATTATAATTTATACAAGGCTATGCACACTTCCAAATAAAGTATCCCTCTAAATAATGATATCCGATCCTAGCCTTTCGAACTCGTTTGCAAAGTAGATCATGTCTTTTCGATCAAGCGCGGAGTTTTGGAAAACTATGCGGAAAAAGTTTACAAGATTTCCTTGTGGCTGATACGTGACCATCATGCTCCCTTCCTTTATCATTCGTTCCTTTATTTTAGGTGCCACTTTATGTAACCTTTCATTGTAGTCCGGCTCATTCTCGCAGCCTCGGAGACACTTGGGAATATACCAGAACATTATATTAGTACATTCTGGTTTCTGAATTACTAGACGAAAGCCTTCTCTCTGTTTGATGTGGTCTAAGAAGTATTCGGCGTTATCAAATAGTTTATTGACATGTTTTTCGAATCCTTCACTTCCTTTCGCTTTCCACATAAACCAAAATTTCAGTACATCAGCTCTGCGTCCACATTGAATGTGCTTATCACCAGTGTCGTATGATGTATCGTAAAATTTATCTTTTTGGAAAAGATATTGTGCATCTGATGAATGCGCTTGTTTAAGAACATTCTTGTGTTTGAGAAGGAAGGTAGAGCATTGTTGTGGTGCAGCCAACAGCTTGTGAGGATTCCACGTCACTGAATCCGCCCTGGAAAATATATTGCACGGCTTGCTATTTTGATTCATTGATGCTATGTTATAGGTGGTGTATTTAAATATATTAATCAATATTTTCAAATCTAGTCGAATTGCAATATGATGCAGGTACCTTAGTATTTTAAATTGCAGTGCCTATAATTTCAGTTTATCAAAACCTTATCAAAGATATGTTAAATAGATAAAATAATATGTAATTAAAATAAAATTATCTATTTATTTGTCATACTTACAACTCAATTCCATTTAATAAATTCCTATGCTTCCTCGACATTAATGCACCACCACCCCACGCTGCATCTACGTGTAACCACAGATTATATTTCTTGCACAAGTTGGCTATGGGTACTATAGGATCAAAAGCCCCGAAGACCGTTGTGCCAGAAGTAGAAGTCACTAGGAATGGCGTAGCTCCATCCTCTAAAGCTTCTTTAATCTTCCTCTCTAAGTCATTGACATCCATTCTACCGCTTTCGTCAGCTTTTACCAAAATGCAATTGTCACTACCAATACCCATGAAAACTGCCATCTTTTTAGTAGAATAGTGAGCTAATTCTGAAGTGAAAAGCACTAGCTTTGGCACTGCGTACACGCCTTTATTCTGAAACATTAACATTATTGTGAAAATAAAAGTTTATTCAATACTATATTATAAGTTTAACCAATATTCATTAGTCTATAGTCACTGCATTTTTTGACGTAAATTTTTAAGAGACTGGAACATAAGTCAACAGTTCAATAATAATTAAAGATACCTTAATGACATTTTACTAAACCAAGGTTTTTAAGGCACGCGATACTATCATAACCAGAAAACGGGGTGAAGGTGATCGCTTCCAAAACAATAACATTTTTCTGGGATTAAATAACCACTTTATAATAAAATTAGAAGTTTATTGCTTGCATAAAAACTCAACCGACCATATTGTATCGTTTCGAAGGACAATCGTAATTGCTTATTGCTCATTTTTTTGTTATGAATGTATCTCGATAGATTTAACTTCCAAGTTTTATTGTTTACGTATATTTCTGCATATGGATTGACCCTGTTCTGTTTACCTGTTCCCAATGAAACCTTCGGTATATCTCCAATTCGGTTTTTATGCAATAATATTATTTACTACGATCAAACCAATCCATAGCCTACCGCAATAATCAACAGCATAGCTATTAACGTTCCATTCCAGTGATTCTACTATGAAGCAGGCCTTCAAATTAAAGGTACATTTCACTTAAACAAAACATGTTACTAAATATTAACAACTTTACTAACCTTAATCTCTGGATAAAAGTAGAATCGAGCGCAGCTAATAGCATAACCATTGGCTATAGATCCTCCAGGACAGAATATTCCATCACCGTCCCCTTGAGGCCACCCAACAATCGACCTCATCTCGCGAAGAACCTCTTCTTCCATCAGAGTGAATACAGGAGCCACCTCGAAGGTGTAAACGCTAGGATTCAGAGCATCGGTAAGCCATTGTCCAACGAGACCATAAGGATCGACCGATGAGAACAGCTGGTTTACAAAGTAAGGATGCGCCGTATTGACAGAGTAACGCGCAACCTAGAAAGAAAATTAAAAATATTATAATCGGATTAAAAAAAACTGATTCCACTGTTATGATGATACTTGCGACATTATCTGCATGGATTCAGATTTTTTAATAACCTCTATGCAATTTGTATAAATCCCTGTATCAAATTCGGTTCAAATTGGTTGAACAAATGGTCCGTAGCAGACAGAAAGAAAGACAGACAGACGGACAAACAGACATGCACACTTTTGCATTGATTATGCGTCTAGCGTAGTCTACGAAGAAAAGTACTAGCAGGTATGGATTGTAATGTTTGCTGAAATATTACAATGAATCCGAGTTTTTCACTGATTATAAGAAGAAGGAAGATGTATGAAGACAGAGGACGGACTCCTAACAAAATACACCTGCCAGCTCTTTATTTTAAACCTGACGTGATTGACAGATACTATTTCCAGTACAAAAAAATCTAAATCATTCGATGCAGAATTGAAAACTACATCAGCAAAGTAATTTACATCAGAAAAACATTTTGCATTAGGTATATCAAACTTGTACCACTTCATTAATTAATTTTCACTTATTAGTAGGTATGTGGGCAGTAGGGTAATAAGCAGATTTTTAGCAGAGCTTTAATTCAAGTTTGGTAATAAATACGTTGACAAAATCGTACTTTTAAGTTTTGATAAAAATTATCTCCAATTACAAAACTATTTTATGTTTAGTGCAACTCAAAACATTATGAATGTTTTTAAGCACAATAATTATTATATTAATATTAAGAATAAGCAATTTTATGGGCAAACCCTGAGCTCTTTTTAACACTAAAAGCCATATAATTTTTGTTGAACTAAAATAAACAATTACCTTATTACATTGAGTTAATTGATTTCCTTCTTTATGTTGCATGTAACCTTTCATATAATTATTATATTTTATTTTGATCTTGATTTAAAATGTTAATTCGTATGCATTTAGTAAAGTAAAGTAAAGCAAATATTTATTTGGTAAAATATGGTACAGACAAGATGTTATTAGATTAATAAAAATTACAAGCATATTTTTATCGTTACCGACGTCCAAATATTGAATTAATAAATTATTATTATTTAATTATAAGATTATAAGAATTCTGGTACCGAATAAAAACAATTTTCTAAAAGATTTTTTTAATTAATCGTAAATCGAGTTCTTTGAGTTTATTCGGTAATGTAAAGCTAATTACCATGTTCTAAAGATTTTAAATTTGATAATCACTAGATTACAGATTCTACGACCCAAACATCGGCGAAAATTCGTAGAGCAGTTTGAAGCAAAAGGGTTCTTATATTTATTTATGTAATTTATTTTAATTTTAAAATTACTTTTTCCAGTGGACATAAATACTACTTTGTCTATTTTAAAATAACACCTTAATACATATTAAACTTTTATCGAAGTTTCAATACTTACATCGGCCATAATAGCCAAGAGTTCCTCGTGAGATGCAGGCCCATTCCGAGGCTTCAGATCTATCGCCTTCTTGATATCCTCAGGAGCTGACCACTCAACAACTTTCGAAGTTCGCGAAGCCCGACCAAAAACTACCCTTTCTACTAGCAAATCAACCGCCCGCCTAATAAAATCTTCATGTTTCGATCTCTCGGAGAGACTTTGAAACATGATTTCTTCTTTTCTCTCTTCCCCCGTTACGATAATATTTGAATCAGCTGGCATGTTTATTTGTTTGTCAAACAACTATACAAAAGCTACTTTTATTTTCGTATTGGTTGCGGGCGGCTGGTGCCATTAGTTGTGCGGTTTTGACCCGCAACCGTACGGACAGCCTTCTTAAATACTAGCGTCAGCATCAATTCACTTTGTAAGGTTATTGCTGTGCAGCCAGCAATTGATATAATTATTTTTAATACTTTGGAATATTAAATGGTATTAGTTTAGACATTTTAATGCATAGAGTTATTATAAATCCTAAATGTTATTATCGGGGTAAGGGGGTTGGCCTACACCCGACCTCCCTATACGGGGTCGCGGGTTCGATCCCCGGGCACAAACCTTTTACTTTCCGAAGTAATGTGCGTTTCAAGAAATTAAATATCAAACTGTGCAGTGAAGGAAAACATCGCAAGGAACGCTGCACGCCTAAGTGTTCCTCATAAAGTTCTCGAAGGTGTTTGAAGTTTGCCAATCCGCACTTGGCCACCGTGGTGGACAATGGCCAAACCCTTCTTTGTTTGATAAGAGAGAGAAAGGGGCGGGCTTGAAAACGTGTAAGATGCCGAGGGCAAAAAATATTTTCATTTATTGATTATTATAAATCAAACTTCGAGGGTAAAATGGTGTGATTTGCAGTTTTTTGGTTGTTTAGGGGAATCCATACTATCAGCGACCTACGAATAATTCGGTTTCCAATTAAACGAAGTAAACTTCATAATGAAGTCGATTCAATAGTAATCAAACTCAACTTTTATGATAGGTAATATAAAAATTAATAGACCCTTAATTGATTGAAAATGCACTATAATTTCAATTAGGTTTATTTTTATCACATCGCATTTTTTCGTAAGGCTGCTCGGCGCCTGACCTACCTATACATGGACATCGAAAACTTATTATATCTAGGTACTTACCACTAGTGGTTTATCATCATGACTGGTTAAACGGAAACGGTACAGGATAGGTTGGTATTGATTCATTCCTAATATTCCTGTTATTTACTGCTGGAAACATGGAAGCCCCTGTCTGTATTGATTAAATAAATAAATATAAGAGCTGACACAAATGAATCGGAAGTCGACCACAAGGTTAATTTAAAAATACTAACAACCTCCTCCACATAATAATCAAACCCGGGACTTCCCACTAATACCTCAACGCTCACCACTGCGCCATCCTGGGAGACAGAAATATGCTGCAGCCCACAAGTATACGTACCTTGACCGCAGGGCTACTTACTGTTAGGGACACGACCTACTCGTATTGCCACCGGAAGGAGTTTGCAATTTTTTCTTTTTCTGAGTCAATGCCATTTTATTTAAAATTATCATCTCTATAGCTTTCTATACAAATCCATTGTCAGTGTCGGGTATTTTCTCCACACACACACACGCACGCACGCGCGCAATCACGCACGCACGCACACGCACACGCACACACCCACACACACTCACGCTTAGGACTTGTTTGCTATTTTGTAAATTCATTTAATTAATGCTAGTTACCTTTCTTTAGTTCCTGTTTCTATTATATTATATTGCACAATTACTGGGAAGAGACCGACTACCAAGATACGGGCTATCCTATTTTGGGGGTCTAGGGTAATTTAAGAAACTTTGTATTATTTATTTTGGAAAAAATAAAGATTTTTATTTATTTATTTATTTACTCTTACCCATAACACCCATAATCCTAATACGATAGAGCAATGGCCAAAAACAGCTGATTATCAATGCTATGTTTTATTAAATTATTAATCTAATTGATTAGATGGTCATTCTCAGTTGACTAACCATGTATCAAAGGTCAAATTGGACCCATAGTGCAGCTAATTAACCGTTACACGAATAGTTGTCAAGGCAAAAAATTATGTTTCGTTTCTCGGATCCGACTGGACAAAGACAATTTCCGGGTTTGATACAAATAAAAATGTCTTAATTACTTCAGGTTACCTATAAGTAAGTAGACCTAGTTTTAATTTCCCTACATTTTCCGAACTCGCAATTTTTTTCCAGAATCCGCTATTCCAATTTCCAGCACATAATATTATTGTCTTAATAAATTTAAAGAAATCAATATTATGACAGTGCACAACCAATATAGGTATATTTGAAAATTTAGTACACGTGCATAAGCACATTGATAAATTCAAGAAGAAAAGTGATTGTCATACCTACTGTCAATACTAGACATAAAAATAAACTTGTTATGCCTGTTTCTAGGCACTAAGCCTAACTAGCAATTCATTTGTTGGAAACAGTGTCCGCTTCTACAATAAGCTCCCAGAAGACATGTTGAAGATGTCTCTGAATAAGTTCAAAGTTAATGTAAAACGTAAACTCATTGAAAAATCTTATTACCATGTAAAGGACTACTTAAACGACAAGGAAGCTTGGCAATAATTTGTTCTAATGTCTCTGATAGTTCCTTAGTTAAGATGATTTGTGAGATGGTGATAATAATAATAAAAAACCCGGCTGAGTGTGTTGTGGGCTCTTCTCAGACCAGGGCGATAAATAGAAGCATGAATTTTGCAACCCCAAGCAGGGTAGACTATTTGACGACATGGTGCAATATATTTTGAATATAACGATACAGCCACTAAGAACTGAAACAGTAACCGAATAATGGGTTTTAAACACTGTTTTTTGAAACTGTTATAAAACAGAAACACTTATAACGGAAACAGAAACGATACTGTAACCCAATCAATCTGTAACCGTTTATTTCTGTTAATAAGTGTTTTTATCTGTAACCCTAATAGGTACACGCCCTAACAAACTGCACGGTGTGACAATGCGTTCTTCTCACTTCATCGGACTTCACACATACTGACACAACATAACCATGTTTTTCTTAAAACAATTGCAACCAACGGTGCTAGACCTTAGGTTCGAATTTGAATACGCGTCAACAGTAAATTTGGCAACGTCGCTATTTCGGTTACAGATTAAAACACTTTAAAACACTTTCATTTCTGTTACAGATTCGTTTCTGTTACAGAAATATAAGTGTTTCGGGTTAACAGAATTAAAAACACATTCAAAAGGGTTACAGATTGGATTCTGTTACACTTTCATTCTATAACACTTATATTTCTGTAACCTTTATGTTTCAGTCCCTGCTCAATCTCGTCTTTTAGATAGGTAGGTACATAATCTGTGACGATGTTATGCTAATTAATGTTCCTTGTATTACTACGGAACCCTAAAGACCTTAATGGTTTAGCATCTAATATTATCTTATGTATAGACTGCGGTCACTTTTTCAATTGGCATTGAATTGGCCGATTCCTCAATCAAGCGCCCATAACAAATCACGATATTTAAGTCATTAAGTATGTAGGTAGCTACGTACGACTCTCTTTTCATTAAATAAATTCATTGCCAAGGCCTTTTCTAAAGCGGCTCTGACCTGTAGTTTTAATAATAATAATAATAATAATAAGCTCTTTATTTCAGATAAAAATCCAATGTTACAATAGTAGGTATAAATAGTATAAATAATAAATGAAAAAACAAATAAGAATGAAAATAAAATAAAATAAAAGCTAGCTAAAGCTATTACCTAAAACTACTTCATATTTCGTATTTGCATCACGGTGGACAGAGCGCCAGTGCTTGAATAAATCACTAGACATACCTAATATCCTCACCGATGACCCTAACAATGACATTATTCGTTTGTCGCAATCGCTCCCAGAAGGAAGCTATACGATTGCGCCTGATCGCATAGAAATCGGAGACTCCCGCCTCGGCAAACATGCCCGACGCCCTGCAGTACCTCGGCAACCTCATGAGGATGCGGAATGCGTCATTATACTGCACCCTCATGGTGCTCATCGTCGTTCGCCTGAATTTCGTCCATAATTGGCAAGTGTAAAAACATTGACAATATGCACGAAACAGGGTTATCTTTACGTCGGTACTGCATTTAAAGAATCTGCGCTCGAGCATGTTGCACCGAACCGACAGTGCTCTTCTCTCTCTTTCGATGTCCAAGTCATCCTAAGGTCATCGGTGACCACATGTCCTAGATATTTAAATTGCCGCACCTCCCGAATTGCAGAACCATTCAAAAAGATCGGTGGCACCCTCTCCAGACTATTCCCCGATCTGAATATCATCATCTCTAACTTGGAAACATTATATTTCAGTTTTGCTTTAATTGATTTGTACTTTCATATAACTTACTCTTTACCTTAATACCCAACGGTAAGGATACTAACAGTGTCGACACTGTAGCTTGTCTCATTTTTATTTAAATGAAAATAGGTATAAACTTAACTTTTAAAATATAGAACCAAATTGAAAAGCACTGAAAAACAAGAGCGTAACCAGGTTAAGGTACTAGCCAAGATGCTCTTAGATTAGGTAAAAGATGCTGCTTCAGTCTATCTCACTCTAGTCCTTTACTATTACTTTAGTCATGGCTCTAATCAATGGGTATATTCCGATATACACTGCGAGCACTGTTCAGTGCTCTTAAGCTTTGGTCTCCGGATCGTAACGCACAACGCTGCAATATGCGGCTTGCGGTGCCGGAAACATAATCGTATGAAAAACGTCTAGAATGGTCTCTTGTTCCGTCGCAGTATGCGTCAGCGGTGAAGAGGAAGCGCGGTGAAGTCGGGAGCGGGTATTCCGCACTGCTGGGCGTCATTCTCGTTCATCGCTGCGGTGTGCGTCACGGGTTGACAATGGATATTTTTAAAGAGCAAAGCACAAATTTCAAAAATATTGTTCATGTTGACACGTCTACTTTGGTAGCTGCGGCAAAATGACCACTTCTCCGCAGAGACGGTAACGCTTCGTCGTGACGCTGCGTTTGAGCCGCATACCGCAGCGTTGTGCGTTACGATCCGGAGACCAAAGCTTTACAGGGAAGAAATTCGTTCCGTGGACTGACAGTATATCTACTGCCGCAGTATCTTCGGGAAATATATGACGTCATAAATCGTCGCCATTTTTGTGCTGTGAGCACTGGCATTTGGCATTTTCGAGGTAAGGTACTGACGGTACTGACGTTTCGTTTTAAACAGTAACCAGTATCCATAGAATTTGACGTCACACCTTACAGTGTTCGCGCAATATATATCGGAACATCATACTAATATTATAAATGCGAAAGTGTGTTTGTTTGTTGGTTTGTCCTTCCATCACGCCGCAAAGGAGCAACGGATTGACGTGAGTTTTGGCATGGGTATAGTTGAGGACCGGAGAGTGACATAGGCTAATAGGCTATTCATCCCGGAAAATTAAGGAGTTCCCGCGGTTACCAAAAAAAAATTAAACCACGCGGACGAAGTCGCGGGCATCAGCTAGTACCCCTGAGCCAATATAATACACTTCTCCTATGTCAAACTAATAAAATAATAATAATAATCCTGACAAACCATAGTTTTTAAATCGGTTGGATTCGAGAGGTTTTGGATCGATTCATTCAATCGATGTAGCGTTCGAAATTAATCGAAAAACCGATTATTTTACTCTAAATAATCGTGCGAAAAATACATGCCTAATAATGTCAAATTGACAAAATGTCAAAGTCAAGTCAAGTAGCCATGTGAGCGTGACGTTTGTAGTTTATTTGGTTGTTTTCGAATTAGTAATTTCTCATACTTTCTAAATAAACTAATAAGTTTTATAGTAATTTTAGGGGTAACCGTGTTAATTTCACCACTAAAAATGTCTGATGGTCAATTTAGTGATTATGAAGAAGATATATCGAAAAAGGTTAAGACAGTCCGGGTATGTGTATAAATAATAATTTCCTGTGAAAAGTACCTCCTAAATAAGCTCTTTAATCTTTGGAGTACATTAATAATGTGTAAATCAGATACTCTTTGCAAGATTTAACCATTGTAAAACACAACCAATATTCTTTATGGCCAGAATAAATTCTATACAGTCTTTCTTTATTTTAAATAAGAACAAAGACATTTTCCATTTGAAAAAATTTGTCGAGTGGTCAAGGCCCTACTTGTGTATGAAAAAAAAGAGACTAGATTGTATAATGAATAGGTTCATCTGTTACATTTAAGTAATATTACAGTGTTCAAATACTCGGTTTATGTTATGAACCTTTTTAATAGTTTGCAGAAACGCCAGAAATTAGAAAAATAAGCAGTGATGAACTTGACTCAGATGACTATTTCTACGATTCAGATGAAGAAATTGGATACTTGAAAAAAGAAAGTGTCAACTCCCAAAATCCAACAACAAAAATCACATCATACCAGCCTACCGAGAAGTTGTTCAAAAGGTACATAAATAAAATAAATGTTGACAAATATGAACCTATAAATGAAAGTGCACAGAAATTCATGGATCGAAATGATCGGAAGTTTGATAATGAGAGGATACGAATAAAAGATAAACATGACAGGGCTACCGCTGAACAAGTTATGGATCCTCGCACCAAAATGATTCTATTCAAACTTTTGAACAGAGGAATTATCAATGAAATTAACGGATGCATTTCCACTGGCAAAGAAGCCAACGTATATCATGCAACTTCCAAAGATGGAAAAGATTATGCAGTCAAAATATTCAAAACGTCAATCCTGGTTTTTAAAGACAGAGATAAATATGTGTCCGGTGAATATAGATTTAGAAATGGCTATTGTCGTTCGAACCCACGTAAAATGGTAAGAACATGGGCTGAAAAGGAAATGAGGAACCTTGTAAGGCTATACAATGCGCAATTGAATGTCCCGGAACCTATAATCTTACGAAGTCATGTTTTAGTAATGACTTTTATGGGAGAAAATGGCTGGCCATCTCCTAAGTTAAAGGATGTTGATATATCCCAATCCACAGCTAGGTCATTGTATAGGGATTGCATTACCATGATGTGGAAAATGTTCAATATCTGCAAGCTAGTGCATGCAGATTTATCCGAGTTCAACCTACTGTATCATGAAGGAAATGTTGTAGTGATAGACGTATCACAGTCCGTTGAGCACGATCATCCTCATGCTTTTGAATTTTTGAGAAAAGACTGTACGAACATCAGCGATTTCTTCAGAAAGAAAGGTGTAGCAACTTTGACTGTTAAGGAGTTGTTTGATTTTATTACTGATGCGTCGATAAATGAAAGTAATCTTGAGGAGTGTTTGGAGAAGCTTTCGGAGAAGGCAGCGTTAAGAAATTTTGAAGAGTTGACAGCTCAGGAGCAGATTGAGGAAGAGGCCTTTAAAAATATTTATATTCCTAAAAGACTGACTGAGGTAAATTAATGAATTACTGTCTACTGCTTAGTATCATACTAATAATATTAATTCGAAAGTATGTTGGTTTGTCCTTTAAAGGACAAACCAACATACGTGATTAATCACGTCAAAACAGTCCAAAAATCGACATACTTTTTTGCATGAGTATAGTTGAAGACCTGGAGAGTGACATAGGCTACTTTTTATCCCGGAAAATTAAGAAATTTAGTCACTGTTACCCCTGTTCTTTATTTTTTAATACAGCAAAACATGATGGAAATATTAATAATCATTGTAATACTACAAGTAAGCCCTTAATTACAATCTCACCTGATGGTAAGTAATGATACAGTCTAACCTGTAAGGGGTATGGCAGTTATATTATTAAACCATAATCAAGCAATAATTTGCTCTAATGTCTCTGATAGTTCCTTAGTTAAGATGGTTTGTGAGATGGTGATAATAAAAAAAAAACCCGGCTGAGTTGGTTGTGGGCTCTTCTCAGACCAGGGCGCGTTTGGAACCCTCGTAGCTTTAGTTTTAAGATACCGTTACCCATTATCACCATCATGCTTTTTAAGTAAGTAATTTTTAGACGAAAATAAGTGTACCTACAGTGTACCTATATTTAATAAATGACTTGAATCTTGAATCTTGAAACCCATACACCTAATTGGTTTCTGCACTGCATCGTACCGGAACGCTAAATCGCTTGGCGGCACGCCTTTGCCGGTAGCCACGGCCGAAGCTTCGCACCAGGCCAGACAAGAGAAAATTCCCAAATTGACACTGCTGGGAGTGGAACCCGGCACCTCCCACGTTAAGACAACAGCACTCAACACTACACCAGGGAGGTCGTCAAAATCATGTTTCGTTTTATGTTCTATTATAATACTAAATAGAAGGTGATCAGCATAAGTGTTTACACAAATTGAATGTTTGGCAGACCTTTTTAAACCTAACCAGTTGTACCTAATGTTAATTTATAAGTTCAATTAAGTAGTTCAAGAATAGATTAAGTAATTGAACTTGACATCTCTTCATACTTTGGCAATATGGTTCAAATGTGTTATAGAAAAACTAATTTAGAAACTTCTTCTTAAGGCGAGTCACCTCAGCTCAGCGGTGAAAACTGGTTTGCTAGATCAAATTTTTTCGGTATTTACTATTAAATAACGGTCTTACAAAAAATATCCGATACACTTAAAGATATTGTCTAAAGAATGTGCTAATTTGTTACACGATAGGATGTACTTTACTCGATCAAAAAAAATCTTGAAACAGGCTAAATTAAAAGTTTAAAACGAATTTTTTATTAATAAAATTTTCGACTTTGCTCATCATTTTTATATCGATAAATTCCTCTTGAAGTATTAAAGAGAACCTGCTAAAATTTATTTCAAACTGAAGTCCTATATCTATTTAATTCAAATTAATCCCAGAATTTGAACGTTGCCAAGCGGTTTCAGAATATACCGCGCTGCCCGCTTCCCCGCTAGTCTCTACGAGAAATGTACCGCGAGACGCGCGGGCGGCACCCCACACCTCACCTCCTAAAATCTTGGAGGTGACTCGCCTTAAAAGAGCTCTAAAAAGCTCAATTTTTATTTCAAATTAATTCATTTACTTTTGATAGAGGAACATAGTTTTGATAGCGCATTTTAAAAGATCTATTCATGTCATTTTCAGGTTATCAACTATGAACGTGACATAAACAAAGGGAAGAAAGGTGAGACAGCAGACTTGGCGTATAAGAAGATTGCAGGTTTCAATGAGGACCTGTCGGGCACTGTGGATAAACCTGACATCCTGCAGGATGAGGAAATATCTAACAGTGGCTCGGAAGACATCTCTGATGAAGAGGGTGATGAAAACAGTATGTATATTTTTATTTTCCACTAGCTAATACCGGGTAATATTCTTATTCTTATTCTTATTCTTATTCTTATTCTTATTCTTATTCCTGCAACCACATGCGGTTGTGCTTGCAGGAAGTTACAACAACAACTTTACAAAATTTCAACTGAATTGAACAAACACATAAGTCTGTCACACAACTTTGGTCTTGACTCACGTTACTTGAGTTGTGGTATATCCACATTTGATGTGGTATTTTAAGCATGGATACTTGCACGGTTCTAGTAAATATTCTAGTAGTAGTAGGTACACCTGCAAAAATTATATCAAAATAATATAGTTGATGCCCGCAACTTCGTCCGCGTGGATTGAGGTTTTTTGGTTCCCGCGGGAACTCTTTAATTTTCCGGGATAAAAAGTAGCCTGTGTATTATTCCAGACTATAATCTATCTCTGTGCCAAATTTCATCCAGATCCATTCAGCCGTTCATCGCGTGATTGAGTTACAAACATCCATCCATCCAAGCTTTCGCATTCTAATATTAGTATAAAAGTATAATGTTAAGTATAGATGTAAAATGTTAATTATTTATAATTGCATACTACCTTTCACACGTTTTTCAATCCTCTCACCAAAGCTTCCGAGGGGAGATTGCTCATCAACCAATAAGGCCACCTTTGCATACATAGGTTTTTTTTTATACATAGTTTTGAGTGATGTATAATATTTCCTGTGCGGTGCAAGACTATGACAGGTGGAAGTCCTTGCATGAGGCCTATGTCCGACTGTGGAATTGTATCAGTTATTTTGATTGATCTAACATTTAGGATAGGTATCCATTATAATAATTAGAAATACTCGTAGATCATTAAAAATCATTTTTAAAACAAACTTTTAGCGTCCACCATTTTGAATTTAGGATGACGTTATTTGTTTTCGTATTCACAGCAAACCGTTTTAATTTAACACGCGACCACTTTAAAAGAGGTCGGGTGTCCTAACCACTGGGCTATCTCCGATAGTATATTTGACCATACTTAATATGTGAAAATTTATTTCAGAAACAAAATTCAAGCCCAGTTCAAGGCCTCGTGACGAATCGCCCGAGAGTAAAAAAGCGAGAAAAAAAGCAGTCAAAGAGGAACAAGCCGAGAGGAGGAAAACTAAAACAAAGAAACATGTAAAAAAGAGACGAGACAAAGGTTGCGGTAAGAAATAATTCAGATCATGTAAAAATGTTGTATCACCATTAATTTTATTATACTGTCATATGTAAAGTTTTTCTAATGTATTATTTTTGAATACCTTCTAAGGGGTCATCAATAAAGTACGTTACGCTAATTTCGTGATTTTTTGAACCCTCCCCTGTCTTTGTCACAGTTAGTCACATTTGTAAGACCTACCTTCCTCTTGCATCACCACCACCACCAGTACAGCCTATTAACGTCCCACTGCTGGCCACAGGCCTCCACTCTCACAGGAGAGAGGGAATTAGAGCTTAGACTCACCACGCAGCTCCAATGCGGATTGGCGGACTTTAACAACTATTATCATGTTAGTGATAATACCCGGGACCGACGGCTTAATATGCTCTCCGAGGCAGAAAACCCCAATACTTTATGGACCGACGCGGGACTCGAACCCGGGACCTCGTCGCAGTCGAACATGGTAGGCCAGCGAGGCAGTTAAAGCGAGCTTGTCGAAAAAAAACTAAAGGATATTTAAGACAATTTAGCGCTTGACTGCCATTTAACGTGAAATGATGTGCAGCACTAACCGTTAACTAGTTTAATTCCAACTCAAGTTCAAAAGTAAGTTTTAACAATAAAACTAAATATAAGGAAGAGGAAAATTAAAAGCATTTTATGTTCATTATAATTTTCTTTTATAAACGTAGAAAATTCATATTTTTTTCTTTTAAATAAGTTCTATGTACAATAATAATATTATTAATACAATTGTTTTACTCCTTATTTAATATTATTGGTTGAATAAAAGTTTACGTTCGTATGAACATTTATATAGCAACATAATTAAAGACTATAGATTACCTATATGGCGCGAGGCATCCGCTATGTTAAACCAGTTTTCACAGCTTTTAAACAATCGGACATAAGCGTAGCGCCACATCCTATCTCTTTATAATGCGCTATCAAATATTCATACAAATGCAAACTTTAATTCATTTTAAACTTCATAAAGGCATTAGTAGCAACTTTTGTCTTCGCAACATATTCGTCACACGCAAAAAGCCTATGAAAAGTCTCCCTAATGTAAACGTCATTACATGCGGGCACTTTCATACAACGACATAAACTTAATAGGGAAACGAATTATTGTACAGACAAAAGTTGCCCGTTTGGATTCTATTTAATAAAATACATGTAGGTATATCGAGCGGTCTTTCAAAAAGTCCTTTTCTGAAGTCTTATGCTGATATCTATAGCGTACTTTGACTTGGCTCAGACTTTACTCAGGGTTAAAACGAGATGGACTTATGTGAGTAACATACATCTGTCTCGTTTTAACCATGTCTTAAGTCTAAGCAAAGTCAAATTTCGCTCTATAGATCTCACACTGAGATGTGTTTGAGGTGGGTATGTTTACCCATGAATATTAAATACTTAACCTAAGTAATCATTAACAAGTTTTCTACTTATTTAATGTGATAAACATAATAATATCACTCGAGATTATAACGTGTTTCGCCAAAACCAATAAATAAATTCTTAATTTTATTTGTATAATAATCATAAATAATACCTAAATCACTGAACAAAAATATCACATGAGACAAAATAAGGCAATTCTGGAAATTCCTCTTGAGCCAAATCAAATATAAACGCGAGGCATAGAAATTATTGCTGAAGCAAATTGTAATTTGAATTTATTAAACGCCAAAATACGGTGTTGGTAACTCTCCGAAAGATTAAATCAAACATCTAGAAAGTCCAAAGAACAGACGGCAACTTTATCATCTTTTTATGTCTGGGGTAAAATAGTGAAATAAAAATTTAAACAAAACTAAATAAAAATGCACCACGGAATGCTTTACCTCGCTCACAAACAATCAGACCTCGCTCTTAACGAAACTAGTTTCAAACATTTGGAGAATTACAATGTAAATTCGATGAAATGTATTGAAGTCATAAATACCAGAGGTGTCTTTGGCTATAAATAAATATCTCGTGTAAACCAAACATTAAAACGCCTTTGAACAAATATCTCAAATCGAACAATTCTATACAAAATAAGATCCTAATCAATAATTTATCACATCTCAATCTTACATACGTTTTTGTACTGGCACCTAGGGAAAAAATAACTTAGGATATGGACCAGACACACTTATTACGTGCCACGCGCGCGTTTTTTTTTTTTTTTTTTTTTAATCAAAGTGCAGTAATTTAGTGTCTGTCGGTTGTAGTGTGGTCTAGTCATATGAATACTAAGTATTCTTATGTATTAATAAAAAATAAACATGTTCAGTATGACTATATTTCCATACCACCTTTTTTTTTAATTCGATGACTAGTTACACCTGTTGTTATGTGATAATTCAGTCTAATATGGAAGTGAGCTAACCTGTAGGTATGGCAGTAAAACCCCACACAATGCAACGGTTCCACTGCTTCACTTGTTCAGGATGAGATTCCACCATAATCCCCGAGGTTTCATTACTCTTTCAGCTATTGAACGTTCAGACTCAAAACGCTTAGCGTGCCACGTTACAAGTGTGTTTCCAGCATTGTTATCACAATCAAATTACGCAAGTAATTTCAGATTTAAATAAATCACGTGGCAAAACGATACCTCAAGCCCATGTAACACATGAATCTAACGCTGATCATAATGCTGACCAAGATGAGGATTTCGTACCAAACAGAACTGTGTTCGATGTCCAGATATCTGATTAGGACGTCGGGTTTAGCGAAGTGGCAGTACACGTCTTTGCAGTCGAGGTTTTTCCTGCCGAAGCCGAAGACTGTGAGGATCATTGCCACCACTCCACACCTGAAGCAATTACATAAATGCTAAAATAAAGTGGGTTTGTGTGTGTGGTTTGTACTTCAATCACGCCGCTTTGAGAGTGACATATGCTACTTTTTATGCCGGAAAATTAAGGAGTGCTTGGACTAAGATATAAAAGGAACGTCCTGCTGAAGTTCTTTATCCTGCCACCCAAAATGTACTGTCGCAAGCTTGAATATCTATACATCTTCTAAGTAAGCGCATTCCACTTTAACTCTCGCTATTAGATTGTTATCAAACGCAAAATATCCATCCACCCTCCACTTGTTCAATTTCTCCTAAGTCTTAAGGTTGTCTCGAAGAAATGGAATCGCTCTTTAGCAGGGCTACCAAAAGAAAACTGAAAAGATGTAAAGGTGTGACAAAAACGGAAGGAATTTTAATACACAAACCTGATGAATGAGGTCTTCATGATGATGTTCATGATGAGGGGGATTCTGTGAGCGAAGTCGAAACCGTAAATGGCCAGGCCAAGGAAAGGGGCGATCGCTGCTGGCCCGATGGCACATCCATTCTGGAATAGAAACAATTTGTAAATTAACCAAATGACTATAATGCAAGACAATGAGATCAAATATAAAACAAAAGTTCAAGAAGTATGAGCATGGAAATTGCATGGTTTATAAATATAAACTGGTCTCTCCAAACGGAATTTCGACCATGCCCGATCTGTTAAAAAAAAACCATGTTCAGATTCAGCTGTCCTAATAATTTAGATGAAACAAAAAATATGACATTCAATAACATGGCATACTCCATCAGTGTTTGTATATTCGGTATCAACCGAACACTGATCATCAGGCCGAATGGGGGTGGGTCTTTTTAAGTATTTGATCGCGTTAAAGTTTAAATGGAATTGATCGAGCGCAAGTTGTCAAGCGCTTGACAATTCCATACAAATCGTAGCTGTTAACGCTGACATGCTGGAATGGAAAGAAAATCTCCCACAAGGCACTCTGATCGCTCTCCCTCCAATGATTTCAGACAAAAAGATAACGTTAGCGATCAAACAAAACACGATGAACCAGGTCACTCCAAATGGGACTCCAACCATGAGGACCTATCCTGGAAACTAGGATAAGTAATACAAAATATGACTTACCCTGACACTGAAAACCGACCCGATCGCCATCCCGATGCCTTCAGACACCAGAGAGACGATGTTAGCGATCAGACAGAACACGATGAACCTAGTCACTCCGAACGGCACTCCGACCATGAAAAACACAATGGTACAGAACACCATGTTCAGAGTCAGCTGGACTGGGAGTTTGGACACAGTCAACGCGGCGTAGTACGGCGCCAAGCCGTACCAGCCGTTGAAATGCTCCTTTTTCACCAGTTTTACTTCTTGAGGATCTGGAAGTAAAAACAACTTGCTACTGATACTGAACTGACTAAACTATCTAAGTCACGATCTTCTACCTTACCCACGTTTCTTACCCTATTTTTTGCAGGCAGAGGGCGTGCACATCATAAGTGTATACTAGACCCGCAACCAAATATGCGGGCGGAAAAATGTATGAAATTCTAAGCGGGTAGAGTTCCTAACTCGTGTGTATTGCTAACTTCATCCTCGTTAGTAATTGGCCTTCAGTGAACAATTAAAAGCTGTGCTTCCCCGCGGAAGATTGTGCTAACATTAACTATTTCTAAATATTGACATCTGCCTAGTGCATAGTACCTTAGCCAAACCCTGTGCTCCCCACTGTCTGCAAGACATAATAGGTATTGTAACTAGGTGATGCCCGTGACGCGCGCCCCGTGGTTGGTTACTATACGGGAACTCTATATTTTTCGGGATTAAAAGTATCTTTATATTAAATTTCTTAAGAATCAGTTGAACAGATGGGCCTTCCCTTGAAAGCTGTCATGTTTAAAATATTAGTAGTATTATATTCTGAGAACATGCCAAATATTATTATATAATATAATAAGTATTAAATATTAAAACACTAAATTTATTTTAATAATTATGAATAAAAATACTTCCAATTCACATAAATTCCACAACGCAAATATCTACCGTCCAGAGCCTCGCAATGGCCGCCGCTGATTGAGCTGATGTTGTTTAATTTTCTGAATGGTACCAAGGACTATGAGAATAAATGTATGTAATACTTACAAACTAGAACCGGCACCATAATCTGCGTGTACGAGAAGAATATAATGACACCGACGCACAGCTTGAGATGGTTGAACATCTGTGAGCCATCGTTGGCCGTGCCGAAGAAGCATAACCCAACCAGCACAGCACACATCACGTGGTGGACTGACTGGATCCATAGCGCTGAAACGTAGAAGGCAATATCTTCATTATTGTCCACATTTAATGTAGGACAGATTGTGCCACTTAGAGTCAGTGGCATGCAGTTCATAAAGGCATATAAGCACTGCTTACCCTAGGCGGATTATTTTAATGGTCATTTTTCATTACGTATTCTAGTCTAAAATAGATTCCTTCCTAAGTAATACCTACTCTAGTTTGGGACCTTGTGCACGCCGCTGCATAGAGTAGGTATATGTGTCGAGACTTATATTATAAGAGATAGCTGCACTTTTTGTAACTATCGCTTGAAAAGCTGATTCAGTAATAGGTTGGTGCTACACTTCGCTGAGGACGATAGTGAAATTCTAACCGCATGCTGATTGATGGGCCTTTCACTAGATATGGCCGATCAACAAGTGAATATAATTAAAATTATTAAAAAATACGACTGCTCTGCTGTAGCCCGTATTGAATTACCTTTGGAATCTTATTCACATTTTTATTGAATGATATTTTTTTGTGAATCACTGGATATTGAACTATAGTGTTATATATTTTTGGAATCTACTCATCATTTTCTAGATGATGAGTATATAGTTAATCTTATCTTATTTTCGGTTTTTTTTTTTTCAACTTTAGTCTTTAATGCGGGACCATGGTCACCCCATCAATTCTTTTTAATATTTTACTAGCCTATGTCACCCGGAATAAGCTAGGGATTCTAACGATACCTCATTTATCAAAATCGGTTCAGGCGTATAGAAGTTATGGTGAAATATACAAACTCACATACATACATAATACTCCTTTTTTCAGGCAGTCGTATAAAAACATGATATGGTTACCAAAAATGAACCATAATTAGAAAAGCTGATTCTTGTACAGTATTAAAGTATGCACAGTACCTATTTAAACAGTACAAAAACTGACTCTCTTCATCGGGCCTTTCACTAGATATCACTTCTCAAAGTCGTTATAAACTTACAAACTATAAAAAATTATTAGCAATTATAATCTCGTCATGTTGATTGCTATTAAAAATTATGAAGGCGCCTTCATAATTTTTGCTAATAAAAATTGTCGACAATCAACAATAATGTAGTTGACACAACTGTGAATTTCATACAACTTCCATACTAGAAGCGCGTTTTTAAGTTTGATAAAGATTTGTTTGAGTTGTCATCATTGACTCATAGCTCAAGTGGGTGGGCTAGGTGCTCAACTACCTAACTAGTTTAGGTGACATATAAAGCCATTATTACTATGCATATAATTTACAAAACTATATTAATATGTAGATTACCTATTGTAAAGTATGACTAGCCATCACCCACAACGGTAGTTTGTATGCAAATAAAACAAGACCTATACACCCGCGTGATGATTTCCTGTGTAAACCATTGAGATGTATTATATAAATTCTTAGACTGCATCCACCTGCAGTTAAATTAGTTTACCGCTTAGAATATTCTTCGTTGTTTATTTTAGTTACCTATAGGTATATATGTCACCGTAAAATTGCAAAAATCGTTAGATTGTAATCTAACTAGCTAGATTGTAAACTGTCGACATAATACGACAATTTTACGGTGACATAATACCTATAATATTGTACCATAAACTCCTAAGGCCTGAAAAGCTAAAAGTGGAAAACAATTTTCTAACTTATAAGTTTTTTTTTTATACACTACAAGTTTGCCCTTATCTGCGATCTCACCTGATGGTAAATGATGATGCAGTCTAAAATGGTAGCGGGCTAACCTGTTAGGGGCATGGGAGTTATATTAAACCCATAGGTACCTACAGTGGCGTGCACAAGTTTTGAAGCTAGGGTAGGCATTAGGTATTCAGAATACCTATTTACTAGATACTTTGGTGAAAAATTTGCCCATTTGGGTAAGCAGTGCTTTTGCGCCTCTATGAACTGCACGCCACTGGGTACCTACTACCTACCCCTAACTATTCGGTTTCTACACGGCATCGTACCGGAACGCTAAATCAAGCATTAGCCGGTAGGGTGGTAACTAGCAACGGCCGAAGCCTCCCACCAGGCCAGACCAGGGAAAATTCAGAAATTATAAATTCCCAAATTGACTCTGCCGGGGATCGAACCCGGGACCTTGCGAAGGTCCCGGTATCGTCGTACTCAAGTATCTGTCGGAGAATCGGTCTCACGACATATTTACCTAAGCTCTACCATTTTTAACTGAAAAGCAGGTGCAAATTTAATTTTGAAAATTAATAAGTACCTAGGTACTTATCTTTTTTATACCTGCGAAGGTGAGAATAGCATACTAAGTAAGGTTATTAACATGCAAAATATTAACGGTGAATTTTTTGTCTAGAATTCGTGACTTACATACTCGTATAGAGGTCGAGCCGTCAATTAAGATTTTGCTAGTTTCTTGAGTTGAGTTTAAATGTTTAATTTTCTTATAAAACTAGTTATTTAGTTTTTAACGCGTTTTGGCTGGATTTTCTGTTTTTACTTAACTATATTGTAGAATATTATATTAAGCTGTACTTAAAAATCTTTGTGTGATTTTGTTAGGTACCTCTTATAAATCTAAACACGTTCTACAGAAATATTTTTAATCTGTAAAACTCAACTAGATGATATAAGTCTCGACATCTTAACATAATAAAATCTATGTTGTAGAAGGCACCTGCCCCTAAGGCCGGCCATACACGGACCGCTCAAGCAGTTAGCCAGCCAGTTGATCAACATACACCGCTCTTGCAGTCATAGTCAACAGCTTGAAGCTACCATTGACAACTGCTGCCAACCGCCCGAAGCAGTCGCAACTGCTCGAGCTGTTCCATGTATGTATGTACGTAGAAGACTGTAGTTCACTATGCAGTCCGTGTATGCCCGGCCTTAGATATACGAGGTTCTATTTTAAGGGTCAGAATTTCATTGACTTGATTGGCTTCATTGGATTGGAACTGCCTCGTTGGTCTAGTGGTTATCCCGTTCGACTACGGCCGACGAGGTCCCAGATTACAGTCCCGGGTCGGGCCGTAATTAAATTGGGTTTTTCTGACTAGAAATTCTCAGTACTAGCCCGGAGTTAGGAAATTGGCGGTGATTCATGCCCGTGCCTCGGAGAGCACGTTAAGCTGTTGGTCCCGGTTATTATCTCTAACATGATAATAGTCGTTAAAGCCCGCCAACCCGCATCGGAGCAGCGTGGTGGGCCTAAGCTCTAATTCCCTCTCTCCTATGAGAGTGGAGGCCTGTGCCGAGCAGTAGGACGTTAATGGGCTGTAGTGGGATTTCATTGCATAAATGTTTCTTACCTTGCCGATTCCTTGATATTTGCACCAGCATTCTGACAAGCAATATCGAAAACTGCTGGAAGTATGTCGTTGGAAATCTGCATGTCGACTTCTGTATCTTCATCCACGCCATCGAGGAGTCTTCTATTGTCAACTCGTTCAAAGACTCCGTCGATTCACTGTCTTCGTTGTACTGCTTAACTTTGTATGTGCATTTCTCATTCGATAATACTATCTCTGTTTCCCCACATTCGTCCTCTATTTGGTAGCAAACTTTAAGATGCATGTTGTTTATGGGCTCTATTGGGACGGTGTCGAATTTTGTCGATTTGTACAGTTTTCCGTTCAGTATTTCGTCGCACAGCATTTTTATGTTCTGCGGGTTTTCTGTTGTTTCTATTACTGTTAAAAAAAATTGAAAACTACAGCATAATCGCCAAGTGTGGTTTAATATGTTTTAACAGCTTTTATTTGGTAACTTGCAATGTGTGTTTCTATGTTTGTTTAGGTCAAATCTTGCAATTGAATTTTAAAACAGTTATCCCCAACCAACTGAGCTGAGTAGATTTGGATTGCAGGTGACGTCATTCTATATCCAATATGGCGGGCTCACAAAATCAAAAAATCAAAATCAAATCTTTCTCATTCAAGTAGACTTTTTACAAGTGCTTTTGAATCGTCGAATGAATCTACCAAAGATGTAGGGGCCGGGTAGTTAATTTGTATGCAACCCTATCATATTATGGGTATCATTAAAAGGATTTGCTGAGAAGAACGCGAAAAATAAAATGACGTCACACTAAATTCAATATGGCGGACGATAAAGGCTTATTTAAAAAATGATTTTATATTTTTTATCAACTTAAATCCAGCTTTATTTAATTTACTTTGATAATAATATACAGTTCAATTATAGTGAAATGAGCGCTCTTATAGTAGCATTAGCCGCCACGCCTGTGCCGTGTAGTGTCAAAAACCATCGTGTTCTGATGTTGACAATGATGATGATTAGATAATTAAAAATACAATAAAATTACCTAGTTAGATATAATATAAATCTTACTGAAATCTGCGGGGTTGTGGTGTCTCGGACACGCCAGGCCAATGCTCTGGAGATGTGGCACCATCGCCTCTGTGTCGCCCTGGTAGATACAGCGACCGTCTGCTACTATATACGCCTGAAATATAAAGAAATAAAACGGATCACTTTTAATGCTTCCCGAAAACGTAAGTACTTAAGAGTGCCTACTCTAGCGGTGTTAGAGGCCTTTAGGCACACAATTTTTCGGCGTCTTACAAGCTGTCACATAGGTAGTTTGACTCGAATACTTAGTCCTCCAACATTTCGATGACTTGATGATAACGGACAAAAACTGTTATATTTTTGCAATAAAAAGTCTAATGGATGCTCACGTATAAGTTAATTCGTGAATCTCAAAATAATGGACTTAATCACCTATGCCCAATGAAATTAAGGCAACTTTAATGGGCGAAAAAAAAAACTTCTCAACCGCCCAAAGATATTAACGTTATGAAAATTGATATTTAATAGTCTTGGGATTCCATAACAGTGATCTAAGCAAAGAAATAATCGAGTGTTATGCCCAAAAGACGCAAGAAGCTTGGCGTTAGGAATATGGATAATGACTACCTCCGTGGCGCAGTGTGTAGCGCTGTTGCCTTAATGTGCGGAGGTCCTGGGTTCGATCCCCGGCAGGGTCAATTTGGGAATTTATAATTTCTGAATTTTCCCTGGTCTGGACTGGTTCGGCTTCGGCCGTGGCTAGTTACCACCCTACCGGCAAAGACGTGCCGCCAAGCGATTTTGCGTTCCGGTACGATGCCATGTAGAAACCAAAGGGTATGTTTAATATAACTGCCATGCCCCTAACAGGTTAGCCCGCTACCATCTTAGACTGCATCATCACTTACCATCAGGTGAGATCGCAGTCAAGGGCGAGCTTGTAGTGGATTTAAAAAAAAATGGCGAATTCTACCATTTTATGCGGCGACATAGCAATCAGACTACTGATTCAATGCTAATATAACCAGAAGCCACTAGATTCAGCTACTAAGTACCTAGATATCAAACAATAGAAGAAACGAAGGTACACGGTAAATCACAAACACTTGATTTATCTTAGTTAAGTATGTAAATCTGCGCACGCTATCTATTACGTCAATCAACGGAAATACCTACGGTACAATTATCTGAATCATTATAAATCATAATAACATGGATTTCCTTTGAAACCATTGTATTGACGCCGATATTGATCATCATTATTCTTACTTATTTATATGAACTAAATGATTCGATATGAAACGACCTAGGTATAATTTCATATGTGGAAACAAACAATATAATAACATGAGCAGTATAGGCAACTATATGCATCCTTAGGGCGCCTTTCCACCAGAGATAATCTACGATTTTAAGCTAAGGATGTGTCATCATCATCTTCTTCTTCAAAATGAAGTTTGGCGGTCATCATCCGAAAAAGTTCTCCATTTTGAGCCGCCTCTTTGAGCTTTGGATAGCTAAGCCCTGTCCACTCCCTTTTATTGTCCAACGACTTACGCCTTTGGCGACCTGGAGCTCTCTTGCCTGCAATTCTTCCTTCCAAAACTAGTCTTGGAAGTGAGAATTAGGCTCCTCTTTGTAGATGCCCGAAGAAAGCCATTTTTCTCCGCATGGACATGAGTTCTCTGCTTTTGTGGACTAGTTCCAGTACCTTAGTGTTAGGTGTAAAGCTGTTCCAGGTGATCTTAAGCATTTTCCTGTATATCCACATTTCGAAAGCTTGCAATCGGTTAATTGCTTCCTTTTTGAGAACCCATGTTCCGCAACCATACAAGACAGAAAAAGATACAAGCAAGAGAGAAGAAGAAGGATGTGTATCAAGCCCAAAAATAGGAGCGCTTGATTTTCAAAGCGTAGATCGCTAGATGTTAGATGAAGCGCTCCTATTGGTGGGTTTGACACACATCCGTAGCACTCCGTAGCTTAGCAACGTAGAACATGTGTGATGAAAAGGCACCCTTAATCTACCACATGTACTGGCATAGTGGCTACTATCCACTGATCAGCTACGGCCAGCTGTGAAGTACTTCCGTCACAGATTCAATAATAGTTTGCTTCCGTTCCCTAACTGCCCATTACGCCCGTTTCACACGAGGGCAGAGCACCGCGAGGTAGAGAAATGAGAATAACTACATAATATAGGTAGGTATATCTACTGGTGCTATGGTATGCCCTGCATCTTCTAGGCAAGCTCGGTCTAACCTAGACCTCATCATTGCTTTATATTTTAAGCATGATTGTAGTCAGTGGCATAGTAGGTATATAGTATTCGAAGCCCGGGTAGGCATTGGTTACGTAGATACCTACTTTCAGGCAGGGATTAATGAAAATTATGATTGAGTTTTTTAACTATTGTATGCCTCTACGTCATGCATGCCACTGATTGTAGTCAAGCGCAAGTCTATTCTATAATTTAAAGTGAGTTGTGAAAGACCATTGTTCTAAGAAAGCGCGTTTAAATAGTTCTGTACCTAACTGAGAAAGTACTACCTGAAACGGATAAGAGGATTCATAGAAGGCTGAGCTTGCGTCCAAGCGTCTTCATTAAGATAAGATCCGTCGTTGTAACAATCTTACAATTTAGATTAAATCTCTCGGAAAGCCTCTACGTGTTGGACTTATGTCCCCTCGCAAGTTTAAGGCTTTGTCGTATGAGTGAGATTACAAACAAACATAATAAGACGCTCACCTATCAGTTAATTACATCGGTAAGAACACCGGTCATAGCGGATTTTAGCGGATAAGTTTAAAATATAATTTGACGTTCTTGAAAAAAAAACTATTGTTCTAATCCACCATCCATACTACGTCCACTATAAAAAGCTTTGACGCATTAATTGTTACTGACTTAGGTACAACTACACAATTAAATTATTATAATTTTCTTAAAGCTTAATTATGCAATTAAGTGGTATTTTAAGCGTGAAGTATTCTCGAAATAGGTACAATTATTATTATACCAGTACCAGTGATGTCATATTTTTTTGTTATACCTAGTGATCGTCTCTGCAACTGAAATTAACAAAATGAAAGAATTAAGTCCTAAATGATTCCGATAAATCATATAGTTTTAACGATAAAAGCGCTTTTTATTTAATTTAAGGAAATCTTTTGGTTTAAAACCTTCTGAAATAATACAACTATAGCCACATGGCTCATCTTTGCTGCTGATATTTTGATCACAATTCAAACTTAGTAAAACGTATCATTAGTTATTTTGTCACTCTATTTGTAGTAGGGAAGGTCACTGAAGCTTGTAGCACTTAGTATCCTAAATAAGTTAGTTTTGATTGCCCATCTGTTTAACTGATTTTGATAAATTCATAGTGCATCCGGACTCCAGAGCTTTTTTTATCCCGAAAAGTCAAAAAGAGCTTTCTAAAATCTTTCCAAAGCCGGTCGGAAGTCGGAACCATGGGCATTATCCATATCCATACTAATATTATAAGTGCGAAAGTGTGTCTGTCTGTCTGTCTGTCTGTCCGTCTGTCTGTAAGTCTATCTGCTACGCTTTCATGGCCCATCTGTTCAACCGATTTTGATTAAATTTGGTATGGGGATAGTCTGTATCTCGAGGAAGGACATAGGCTACTTTTTATCCCGGAAAATTAAAAGTTCCCACGGGAATCAAAAAGTCTTAATCCACGCGGACGAAGACGCGGGCATCATCTAGTAATTTATATTTAGTCTTCAACTAGCGGATACCCGGCGTGTGCTAACGACGCTTAAAAAAAAGAAATTTAAAAATAATTTTGGTGTTCTAAACCCTACGTTTCTAATGAAACCGGTTTGGGGCACATCGGTTGGCTCACAGATAACGGAATCAAGGTTGGATGGTTTCCAAGTCTAACGGATATTACGTAGAAACATTGTGTTTTATATAACTACAATAAATACTATTTAACTAGAAACATTGCGTTATATTATTGATTGAGAAATCGATTTCGATTAGTCAACCAATAATAAAATGCACTTATGTTTATTTAAGCGTAAGTGATACATACGGTTTGGAATGAATACTTAACGTATAAGAAATAATTGTAAAGTGTAATCATTGTTTATAAATGTTGAATGAAATCATTATTCATTACACATCGATTCGAAATGTGCTTCATACCTATATGTCACCGTAAGATTGCAAAAACCGTTAGATTGTAATCTAACTAGCGAAATTGTAAACTGTCGACAGAACAATTAAGAATTGATTGTGTTGAGTTGTAATTTAACGCATTATTTTTCGGTAGATTGTAATCTTGTTAGGTATATTAACCCGATAAAACCTAAGGACAGTACCTACCTGATTATTTATGTCGAATCCTAACTTAACCTACAAGAAAGAGTCAAGAAAACGTAAATACAATGAATATTTCAAAAATTGACACTCAGAACATTGAACGGTTCACAATCTGTCGAAAGTTTACAATTTCGCTAGTTAGAATACAATCTAACGGTTTTTGCAATCTTACGGTGACATATACATCTATACTTCTACATAGTCTATACTAATATTATAAAAGTTTGAAGTTTGGATGGATGGATGGATGGATGTTTGTTATTCAATCACGCCAGAACAGCTGAAGGGATCTGGATGAAATTTCACACAGAGATATATTATAGTCTTGAATAGCACATAGGCCGGGAACCAAAAAACCTAAATCCACGCGGACGAAGTCGCGGGCATCAGGCAGTTTCATCATATTCTGTAAAGTACAGACAATACTCAGAACTTACCTACCTATTGATTTATATCTATGTAATGATATAACATTTTGATTTAAGTTAACCTATGTACCTACCTAAGTCAACGACCTCAATTTACATAGACGGGCCCTGTCAAACAAAGAATGTGGGCGTATTTTTAGCAACGCCATCAACGCCATCTAGTCTGAAAAGCGGGAACTTGCTTGCAACATCTTGAATGAAAGCTTGAAAACGTATGACTCGGTCATAGATAATATAGGTCATAGCCGTAAGGTCAGTAAAAAAAAATCATACAGTTTGCCGCGGAAATTAAATGATTGCGTAATGGATAAAAATATTAAATAGGAAGATTAAATAACGTTTTTTTCGGAAATGTATAATTGTGAATTGAAACACTTAACTACCATAAAATTAAAATTATACAGTGCCAAACTAATTAAACTTTAGATGTTAACTTAATAATAACAAATTATCTGCGCGACGAGCGATCGTGACAGCGCTACGACGGGAACAAAGACAGGTGCGGAACGTGTTCAGCAACTCGGACGCCCGGCGTTTTTCTATGAAAGGGCCCATCTAGTGCCTACATAAGTATATATCGATGCCTACCTTTTGATTTATATCTCTGTAATGATATAACATTTTGATTTAAGTTAACCTATGTACCTACCTAAGTATAGGTAGTTGTTATGGATTGATAATTAAGTACAACTTGTATCCAATAAATTATATTTTATAATTAGTTAATACATATAAAAAGAGGACAATTAAATACAGTGTAGTACCTCCATAATTAAAGCAGTTGCAGGCCAAAAGAAGCGGTGAGAACCCATCTATGCTAATAATATAAATGCGAAAGTTTGGATGTATGGAATATGGATGTATGGATGGATGTTTGTTACTCAATCACGCCCCAACGCCTGCACGGATCTGGATGAAATTTGGCACATAGATAGATTATAGTCTGGAATAGCACATAGGCTTTTTATCCCGGAAAACTAAGGAGTTCCCGCGGCAACCAAAAAAAAACCTTAACCCACGCGGACGGAGTCGCGGGCATCAGCTAGTACATTAATAATACATAGACTATAAATTACAAGCTTATGCTATAGTCTAGTGTTCCGTATAGAAGAGATTTAAAACAAGTCGCAGAAACCTTCTTAGTGACCCCTAATAATAATTATAGTCCCAGTAGGTACTTGAGAAATTCTCGACTCTCGAGTTAGGTTTTTCACTCGTATCACGAGTTCATCGATAGCAGCGGAAGCAACGTCTTATCCACAATACAATGCACGTCTCTTACTTTAGCTACTTGTTTAACTTTAATCTAGACAAGGAAAAACAGACTATATCAGACAATAATTGGAAATACTTACCAATTATTATGTCTATCAGCTCTAGAAACTTGAGTTTCCTTTAGGTTCTCCCATGATTATTTATGAATCTCCACGCGGACGTAAAGCTAGTTACTAATAGGTATTGCTGCTCACATAATTATCATCGAACTTGACTTGGTAAGTTCGTTTGATGTTTAATTATAAATGCTAAAGTGTTTCAGTCTATCTGTCTGCCTGTCTGTTGCCTTTCATGGCCCATATAGGTACTTGACGTTTGGTACAAAGATAGTTTCCAATGAAAAGGAAAGTTTACCCACGGAATTAAAAAAAACCTATAAGTAAATCTACGTAGAAGAACTCACGGGCATCATCTAGTATACCTACTTAGTCTTATGTTAAAAAACTTATTGCATTTTGCATTAAGACGAACTTACTCTCCTACTAAAAGTACATTGCCTTTTTGCTGTAAAGTACTAATAGTGATTTATATATGTATGTACTAGCTGTTAATATTGTCACTTGGTATTACATTAACAAAAAAGATCGTTAGAACGGGCCGACAGTAATTTAAAGTTACGTTATTACTTATTAGGTACTTTAATTTCATAGCGCAATAAGTTGATATAATATTTACTGCACAATCTGTTGCAATGATCCGATAGGTGTTTGCGAAGTCTCATTAGGTAGGTACAGTTCGCGCGCGATTTGAATGCAGAGTAAATGTATGTCACCATACATTTACTCTGCATTCAATTCGCGCACGAACCGTAGTTACAGCCACATGAAGGTAAATAATTTTTTAGAAAAGAAGCCACGGGACGCTGTATATGCATACGGAACTACCAAGATATCAAAAGCAACTCCGATTTCAGGAGAGGCCTTGCGATTGGTATTTTATTTTAATTATAGCAAAATAAGTTGCAAATATCCCTTCAATTACCTTATTTGAAGTTCTGTTTCCTTAGTGTTTTAAATTCGCAGTGTAGTGGAGCCCAGACTCCGCCTCTTTCTTGAGCAATTCAAATTAAGCTTTATTCACTTTGACATAAAAGCGGCAATGCACCAGTCACTCCTACCAAAGAGCATAAGCTCCTACGTATTTATTTTCACTTCCTCTGTTACCTACGTTGGCCGTTTAGGAAATTGTAAAGTTTATAATGTTGGTAGATCATACTCATTTTATAAATACGAAAGGGATCGACGCGATTTTTGCATGGGTATAAGTAGTTGGAGATCAGAAGATTGATATAGGCGACTTTTTATCCAGAAAAATTAAGGAGTTCCCGCGGGAATTAAAAAAAATCCTACCTAAACCACGCGGACAAAGTCGCGGGCATCAGCTAGTAGGTAATAATTCAGGCACTTCCTTTACTAAAAACGTACAAGCCTCGCCGCGCTCCTATACACCGTGCGTCAACCATCAAATACATAGAATGATCAAGAACAGTTCATACCTGGTCAAACAGTTCAAACAGCGATGCCGGTGGCTGGTGAATAGTGCACACTACCGTCCTCCCTTGTCGCGCCAACTGCTTGAGCAGTTTCACACACTGCACTGTTGTGACGTTGTCCAAACCACTCGTCGGCTCGTCGAGGAAGAACACCGGTGGGTTGTTCACCAGTTCCAGAGCTATTGCCAACCTAGAACATAATGATAATAAATTATAGAATCTCCATGGGTAAGTAAAATGGGCGACTTCCAAAGATAAGAGACTCTTCCAATTTTTTATTTCAATTTTTATTCGTGAGTGTACATTTGAGGTAGAATCAGAATGTGCTTACTCCACAGTCTGGTTTTAGGTGTACAAATATCTACTTAAATTTTACAACATTTTGACATAGTTATAATTCATCCATTAGTCTATCCATAGATGTTTATTTACCTTATCTGCTAGGGTGGACGGTACAGATGCACGCAGCATTAGGCTTATAATCGGTTCCCTAGCCAGTACGCTTACTCCGAGTTTTTACATTGCAAATACGATTGATCGACGTGAGAGCTCACCTCACCTAGTGTAAGCGAACGTTAAAGTAAAATGAACCTTAACGGCATTGTTTTAGAGCTCATTTCATCATTTCGTGTATTTATTCACAGCCAGCGCTCCAAACGCTGAATTTGTGACTTTAAAGCAAGAGATTTTGGGTCCATTTTACTTTGACCGTTCGCTTACACTTGGCGAGGTGAGTTCTCACGTCGATCAACGTATTTGCAATGTAAAAACTCAGAGTACAGAATTCAATGATTCACACGGGATAACTTAGACGGTAAAGCTCAGAGGGAAAACCTTCGCAACAGGTTTTGTCGATTTAAAGCTAATAAAACTCACTTTTCTGTTACTTAATATAGGGTGGACGTACCATTCCCAAACCAGTAACCTGTAGTTGACCATTCGCGTCAAAAGGTCAATATTTTAAGAATTCGCGCCAATATCTGTAGGTTTTTTAAGTCTGTGTTACTGTATCATATCTTTGAGAATCTAATGCTGTGAAATTGAAGTAAATGAATAAAAAAATATAGCTTTCTTTGTCATTTTTGTCGCCACGTATCTTGTTCACTCGCCGTTCGGCCGCCATTGCTGTTAGGAGCGTTCAATGAGAGGTAAAGTTAAATTGATTTCAATCGTAATATTTTTGAAGTAAATTGCAAATATTTTATGAAATTTAGCTAATATATTAATCAGTGTAATGATAATAGATATTAATTTGAACAAAATTTTAGATTTGAATAGGTTTCTGAGACCGGTTAACTACTGGAACGCATGTTGTATAGGGTGCCTATAGTTGACCATGTGGTTAACTACTGGTTATTTCTTTAATTTAATAGGGTGCCTATCGTTGACCATATGGTTTACTACTGGTTATTTCTTTAATTTTCTTTTTTTGTCATTATTATTGATCTTTCAACAATTCCTTTTGATTATATTGATGCACAATACAAAATTAACGATTTTTATTAACATATTCCAGTAGTTGACCAGTGGTTTGGGATTGGTACATTCATAGTGTTCGTGGAGTTGACCAGACATTTGTATATTTTAGGTGTCCTACTAAAATTGACATTGACAACATACAGGGTGTCAAGTAAATAATGGATAAGCTTGAAATGGGTGATAATAGAGCTAATGACCGCTACAAAAAAATTACAAGAAAATCTATCCTTATTAAGTAAGTATGTAGTTTTCGAGTTATGAGGGTTTATAAAAAAATATTGCCTTAATTTATACCTTACCTTACCTAGAAGAACCTATTCCCATGAATACTCGAGGCTCTTTTAAAGTCGAAGAGATGGCCAAATATCTTCTGTGGGTATAGAAAACTACAACATCAAAAATTAAAATCGAAGAAGACTGTAGGTAGTTAAGTTTAAGTTTGAAGATGAATAGGTTAATCGTCATAATTTAAGCCAAAATGTGCAAAAATACTGTTGCTGTGATGTGTCAATGACTTTGAAAAGTGCCAAGATTAATGATTAAAGTCCAAGTGACAATAAAGTAAATTTTTTTTTGTCAATTATATAGTTTTTCGTTTCAATAAATGGTTAAAAGAAGATTAGTATAATAATAAGTATAGAAAATATTAATATAAGCTATGCCATAGTTGCCAAAGTTATATTACTGTGATGTGGATCTCAATAACCTAGGTACGAGTACTAAAGTTAGATCTCAATAAACGTTGATTGTGAAATTTAATAAATGCTGTTTTATTTTATCCACCCTGTATGTGTTAATACATTGGTCAATTACTGGCTCAATCTTGGTCAATAACTAGCTACTGTTGGTCTAACTAAGGAACAGTTCATCTTTTAGGATTTATGCCATAATTACAGAAATTCCTTAATACTTATGCTGCTATGATTTATAGTCCTCATTTTGTCTATAAACAAACTTAAAAAATAACATAGAACTAAGGTCTTCCGTCAAAATCTGTTAAAATGACAGCTAATTAAAGTCAAAATATCTCCTTAAATGGTTTGGGAATGGTACGTTCACCTAGTTGAAAATTGATTTTATTATCAATATCTCAAAGTTCACCTCACCTAGTGTAAGCGAACGTTAAAGTAAAATGAACCTTAACGGCATTGTTTTAGAGCTCATTTCATCATTTCGTGTATTTATTCACAGCCAGCGCTCCAAACGCTGAATTTGTGACTTTAAAGCAAGAGATTTTGGGTCCATTTTACTTTGACCGTTCGCTTACACTTGGCGAGGTGAGTTCTCACGTCGATCAACGTATTTGCAATGTAAAAACTCAGAGTACAGAATTCAATGATTCACACGGGATAACTTAGACGGTAAAGCTCAGAGGGAAAACCTTCGCAACAGGTTTTGTCGATTTAAAGCTAATAAAACTCACTTTTCTGTTACTTAATATAGGGTGGACGTACCATTCCCAAACCAGTAACCTGTAGTTGACCATTCGCGTCAAAAGGTCAATATTTTAAGAATTCGCGCCAATATCTGTAGGTTTTTTAAGTCTGTGTTACTGTATCATATCTTTGAGAATCTAATGCTGTGAAATTGAAGTAAATGAATAAAAAAATATAGCTTTCTTTGTCATTTTTGTCGCCACGTATCTTGTTCACTCGCCGTTCGGCCGCCATTGCTGTTAGGAGCGTTCAATGAGAGGTAAAGTTAAATTGATTTCAATCGTAATATTTTTGAAGTAAATTGCAAATATTTTATGAAATTTAGCTAATATATTAATCAGTGTAATGATAATAGATATTAATTTGAACAAAATTTTAGATTTGAATAGGTTTCTGAGACCGGTTAACTACTGGAACGCATGTTGTATAGGGTGCCTATAGTTGACCATGTGGTTAACTACTGGTTATTTCTTTAATTTAATAGGGTGCCTATCGTTGACCATATGGTTTACTACTGGTTATTTCTTTAATTTTCTTTTTTTGTCATTATTATTGATCTTTCAACAATTCCTTTTGATTATATTGATGCACAATACAAAATTAACGATTTTTATTAACATATTCCAGTAGTTGACCAGTGGTTTGGGATTGGTACATTCATAGTGTTCGTGGAGTTGACCAGACATTTGTATATTTTAGGTGTCCTACTAAAATTGACATTGACAACATACAGGGTGTCAAGTAAATAATGGATAAGCTTGAAATGGGTGATAATAGAGCTAATGACCGCTACAAAAAAATTACAAGAAAATCTATCCTTATTAAGTAAGTATGTAGTTTTCGAGTTATGAGGGTTTATAAAAAAATATTGCCTTAATTTATACCTTACCTTACCTAGAAGAACCTATTCCCATGAATACTCGAGGCTCTTTTAAAGTCGAAGAGATGGCCAAATATCTTCTGTGGGTATAGAAAACTACAACATCAAAAATTAAAATCGAAGAAGACTGTAGGTAGTTAAGTTTAAGTTTGAAGATGAATAGGTTAATCGTCATAATTTAAGCCAAAATGTGCAAAAATACTGTTGCTGTGATGTGTCAATGACTTTGAAAAGTGCCAAGATTAATGATTAAAGTCCAAGTGACAATAAAGTAAATTTTTTTTTGTCAATTATATAGTTTTTCGTTTCAATAAATGGTTAAAAGAAGATTAGTATAATAATAAGTATAGAAAATATTAATATAAGCTATGCCATAGTTGCCAAAGTTATATTACTGTGATGTGGATCTCAATAACCTAGGTACGAGTACTAAAGTTAGATCTCAATAAACGTTGATTGTGAAATTTAATAAATGCTGTTTTATTTTATCCACCCTGTATGTGTTAATACATTGGTCAATTACTGGCTCAATCTTGGTCAATAACTAGCTACTGTTGGTCTAACTAAGGAACAGTTCATCTTTTAGGATTTATGCCATAATTACAGAAATTCCTTAATACTTATGCTGCTATGATTTATAGTCCTCATTTTGTCTATAAACAAACTTAAAAAATAACATAGAACTAAGGTCTTCCGTCAAAATCTGTTAAAATGACAGCTAATTAAAGTCAAAATATCTCCTTAAATGGTTTGGGAATGGTACGTTCACCTAGTTGAAAATTGATTTTATTATCAATATCTCAAAGAGTTTACGGTCAGTTTGAGTAATTTATGTAAGTATTATGTGTGTAATTGATCTTTTAACATTCACGAACGGTGAGTTGTCACATTTTTTAACAGTTAATAAGTAGGTATACTTACCTATGTACTTAGTTGAATAACAAAACAATAGTTAATTTATATCCGATTGTTTATTAATTAGCCATGCCGTGAACAGCCCTTTTGCTACTAACCGATTTAACCTCTCGTGGTTATGCTTATGCAATCAGAATTTACAGCGTACACTTCCGTTTCTGTTTTGGAGAATTTCTAAAATTCCTCTCTTCTCCTGCAGTTTTTTATCCAAACTTGACTACTACCTACTACTACTACTCTACTTGCCAGCAAACCTCATTGCAACCAAGCGCTTAGTTAGTCTATGAATTTAAAAAAAATGAGATGGTTCATTGCCATTTTGACCTGGCACTTGGCAGTAACATTCGCTTCAAATCTTACTAAGATCTACGAGGCAGTGTCCTGTCTAGGCACAAAGCTAGACACTTGCACGGTGAAGCATGCATGCACCCGGGTCCCAGGCCCGTGCATGGATAGTGCACGAATCAAAGCAAAATCATAGTACTTATGCTGTTCATTTCATAGTGCAGTCACTGCACTATGAAATGAACAGCTAGACCACTGCTTGATCGCGTTATCTGGCTTTACGTGAATATTTCTTTCATAATCTGTTTTTAGGAACATGACCTGAATAGTAATTGGTCGTGTTAAACATGACATTGAGACAGATACTGTTGGACACAATCTCTAAATTAAACTAAGATTACAGCATTAAATATATTTTTAATACAGTTGCTCAAAAAGTGGCGTATTGCAGGGACGTATAGCGTTCGGGATGTGGGCTATTACATACTCGTGCTTTTTTTTTTACCTTTCCCGAACTCGTGCGTTCTCTTTCCCAACTGTCAAAATAATGTCTATTAAAAAGAAAAACCAACCATGAAGTTTTTACTAAAAAAATTCATAGAAGTTTTTATGATTCATGCAAATACGTATATTTCCAAAAAGAAGCTAATAATTTGTTTCAATATCAGATTTAATGATTGAATTTCATTTTCATTTCATATCAATAAAAAAATTCTATTGAAGACTTGGCTGTATGGGCATAGTTCCCTTTGCCTACCAGAATGGGTGAAGAAAAAAAAAACTCTGCTTATATTCTACGGTTGGCGCCATTTTTCAGAAATTTTCTTTGCGAGTTTAGTTGTTTGTTGCACAAAATCAATAATTTCGATCTTAGTTTTTTTGAATTAACACCACCGGAACTCAGTATTATTGCACAAAATGCTTCGGAGAACATTTTACCGGAAAAGTCAAAAAGTCGCTACATATCTACATACGACGAAAATAAATGTTAAGTTAGTTGAGTTTATTGTGTTTTTATTATTTTATTAAATTGCTTCATTTTTTCGCAACTGTATTAAAAATAGTCGTTCAGTACACGTGCGGAACCGTCATTGCAACTTGTTCCGACTGTCAACCCTCGCCTTCGGCTGCGCCTCGGCTCGGGTAGACATTTGTCGGAACTCTTTGCAATGACAGCCTTTCCACACTAGTAATGAAATATACTATTGTAACCCTTGTTTATTACTCTCTGCAAAAAGGGACGGAACTAGATTTAGAGGTCTCATTTTAGTTTAGTTTAGAGATTACTGTGTATTTTATTCATAGGTTACCTTTTCTTCTGTCCTCCAGAAAGTAGATCAGTCTTTGTGTGTTGGTGTTCTAACAAGCCAAGTTGCTGTAGTATTTCCTCTGAGGGAATCTTCACGCCCTTTGGCAGTTTGAATTTGGCAGCTACGTCCATAGTTTCGCGCACCGTCAGCAGGGGCTGCAGGAGATCCTCTTGTGTGATGTAACATGATGACCTTTGGAACTGCTGCTCATCACGAATCTGTCCGTTCACTAGAAGCTCGCCTGTGATTCCGCTGGAACTGTTATGAAATCATTAACTAATATTAAAAGGAAACTCGGTTATCCACTTAAATAAAATTTAATATAGGAATTCACTCAAAACACCAGAGACCAGCTAACTTCAGAGACAAGTTAACCTGAGAAACACAGCCGGATTCCATTACAGAGTTCCATAGACCAGTTATATTGCTACTCTAGACTACGCAAAGCCATTTTCAGACTGAAGCTAACACTAAGTGTCTGTAGAATTTCACGAAATAGTCGCAACTATGAGGTTTGAGATGAGGAAGGACCCCTCCCCAAACAACATTGCAAATGTGGGGTACAAAAATGCGATATATTCCAATCAATGGGCTTTACCCTTGATCGCACTGGACCAGACCTTCGGCAGAACCTTGTCTACATACAAATAGATTAAAAGATTTAGATCTGATCTAGGACCTATATGTTTGGATTCATAACTTCCTTCAACAAATTTTGACTATAGGTACAGAGACCAAATATATAAATTTAAAATGGGACAAACTTATGGTCAAATGGCGTCTGCCTCAAGGTATTGACTAAGTATAACAGTCTTGGCCATTTTTTGGATCTAGATGGAGATAAGCATTTTCTTCACTTACTTGTATCCCGATATAATGTTAAGGAGAGAGCTTTTGCCGGCACCCGAAGGTCCCATGATAGCTATAAGCTGCCCGGACATAAACTTGCCACTGACGCCTTTAATGACTTGTTTTCCGGGCCCTGGGAAACAAGAAAAAACCACATTGTTAATTTGCAGACAAAACGAACAAGAAAATAATTATCATACAGTTTTCGTGCGTACGCGGAAGCCCAGGGTTTCTCATATTATTAAAGCTATTTACGTGTTATAAAAAAAAAAATGTTCTGTATCTGTGACTTCCTTCTTCAATAAATTCAATATTGAACAAAATTTAATATGCAAATATTGACTCGTTTCACCCTAAATTGGTAACTGCACGGATTTTTGGGCTTGTGACAATATTTTCCTCATACGAATATAATTTCTTGCAACTAATTCTGTTTCTCGGAAGTCAATACGCTCAAAATATTATTGGACAGCAGCCCAATTAGGTACATTGAAAACATAATACTACTCGTAAGTTGATGGGAGATTGGAGAGTTTCATTATTTATCTTATTAACGTCTTATTAATAATAATTAGTTTAAACAACAACCGCTCGGTCCTTAAATAATATTAAATTTTCACATTCTTACAGCTACCTATTTGGCTTGTATATGTCACCGTTAGATTGTAATCTAACTAGCGATATTGTAAACTGTCGACAGGTTGTGAACCGTTCAATGTTTTGAGTGTCAATTTTTGAAATACTGTACTTGTATTTACGTTTTCTTGTCTCTTTCTTGTAGGTTAGGTTAGGGTTCGACATAAATAATCGGGACAGTAGATTTTATCGGGTTAATATACCTAACAGATTATAATCTACCGAAAAATAATGCATTAGGTAAATTGTAATCAGATCAACAGTTTACAATTTCACTAGTTAGATTACAGTCTAACGGTTTTTGCAATCTTACGGTGACATATACGTAACTCGTGACATTTGCAGTTTTTAAAAACCTCATTTCATTTCATTTAGTAATACCTTGAGTAATACTGATTTATATTTAATAAAGATTACGTTAGGATAGACATTTACATTAATTAACGATGTTAACTAGGTAAGTAGTTGCACCATGCGGGATCACGAACGATAGAATCTCGATCGTAGAACTTTTCTTGCTGGGCCAGGTAAAGGTTGATTTCAGCCTTTAGTTTACAAACAAAGATCATTACAATCATTCAACCGTGGTAGGTATAACCCTGCTAAAAAAGCCGCATAAAATTGCTCTAAATAATTCATGGTAAACTTGTTCCTAAATCGGTCGTAGGTACCAGCCTTGAAAATGAAACATAGAAACCGCGACGAGAACTGCGTGGTGCGACGTTTACTGCGGCCGCGTAGTCAATGACTTGTGATATACAAATAATAAACTTGTGATATGTGTGTATAGACTTGTGATACGAGATTTAAGGAACTGTATCTTTAAGTATGAGGCACGTTTACAACGCAAGACTCCGAGGACTTGCGGCTTCAGCCGTCAAATCAAATCCAATATTTTGTTCAAATAAACTTTTACATTTACCTCCTACTATTATGTGATTAATGGAATAGGGTCACGACCCTTAGTAATGAGGAATACGACGCAGAGAGAGAGAAACTTTTACAAGAGCATTTGAATCGTCAGGTGAATTTCGTCAATCAATCAATCAATCAATCAATCATTTATTTATTGCACATTTGGGTTTACTTGGTGTTATTCTAGATATTGTACATCCAAATACCTTAATACGGCATGCAATATTAAAATTAGTAACATAGGTACATAATATTATCAAAATACGATTCTACATATAATCATTTGTTCAAAATTTTCTAAGTTTACATATTATTTCTTATTATCATATTTATTAGAACATTTAAGTATGTCATAATATAAGAAAAGATTGGACTTAAAAATAATAATGATGTCAAGGTAGGTGCTTAATAAGAGATTACATACCTATTATATTATTATTATATTACCGTCATGTTCGGAATGCCATTCCAGCCGAGAAAAAAACGCACTCCAGTGAGTCCTTTTAAGTATTTTGTACAGCCCCTTGTTTTTACTATGATAATCACGATTCAGCTTATCCTTTGTATTTACTATCATCATCATTCAACTTATTGCCGGCCCACTTCTGAACATACACGTCTCCTTTTTTTTTTTTTTTAATCCACTACAAGCTAGCCCTTGACTACGATCTCACCTGATGGTAAGTGATGATGCAGTCTATGATGGTAGGGGGCTAACCTGTTAGGGGCATGGCAGTTATATTAAACCCATACACCTTCGGTTTCTACACGGCATCGTACCGGAACGCTAAATCGCTTGGCGGCACGTCTTTGCCGGTAGGGTGGTAACTAGCCACGGCCGAAGCCTCCCACCAGGCCAGACCAGGGAAAATTCAGAAATTATAAATTCCCAAATTGACCCTGCCGGGGATCGAACCCAGGACCTCCGCACGTTAAGGCAACAGCGCTACACACTGCGCCACGGAGGTCGTCAAAATAAGTCCTCCTCCCAGAATAATTAAGGGTGAGGCTATATAGCCTATAGTAGACCACGCTGCAGGTCATGTGCGGATTGGCAGACTTTGAACACCTTTGAAATCATTATGTAGAACGCTCAGGCATGCAGGTTTTTTCACAATCATATTATATTTACAATGTTTTTTTACACCGTTCCCGTTCTATGTACCTATACGATTTTTACAAGCCGCATTGGCCACGCATTCTGTTTGTTACAGCCTTTAGAACTGGTAATGACATCGAATACTTGCTCCGAGCAGGGGCAAGTTCAATAACGGTCAAACCTGTCCCCTATATGGCAAACTTGAGGATTGTACAGTCAACCCTAATTCTATATTGCAGTGCGAATAAGATACAAAGTGGCATGAAAAGCTTATTGAAGAAAGTTGCTCGTCATGTACGCCATAAAAGTGCTTATTCCAAGAAATAAATTATTTTTATCATGCCAAGCAAGTCAGCCAGCGCTTTTAGTGAAAGGCAGAATATCTTGTTTCTTGTAAATAAGGTAAAGTTAAGTAGGTTCGTTTTATGGTTAAATTTTATTATGTAAGTGCAGAAATGAAATTGTTCCGGAAATTCTTATGCTCCAATACCTAATTCCTGCTATTATCTATTCTATATGCTAATAATAAGTACCTTTCGTTGATTGTTGATGTTATATAATTTAAGTAATGGGTAACTAATTTCATATTCTATTAGCCTAGCATAATGGGTTTACATCGAAACTAACGAAACCTTATGAACATTTTAGAAATACTTGTGAGGGTCTGATTTGATGAACCGAAAAACAAATTGCTAAATCACGCAAAATAAACATAGACTGCGTAACATAACTTCCCGTATTTTGGAGATATACATACATATAAAAACCTTATTAGTATCGCATAAGTATATTCCAAACTTAGCAATGGGTTATATTTACAGTTTAAATAAAAAATAAAATAGTCCCACAAACTTAGCTGAGGTGACAGCGTCGCTAGTAGCTATGAAAAATAAAATAAAAACAAAAACTAAACAGCCATAATTTGTCCCAATTTTGGCCACAGGTCAGCTAAGTTTGTGGGACTATACCATAGTTTATTCCCTGTCAACTGCTCTACAATTACTACCGACGTGTGACGCCGGCACCGCACGCTTCCTGCATTTCAATCAACGCAACTAAAGCGCAACAATGGACCTTAAAAACATCTATCCTCACATTCTGTTCGCATCCGACATGGCTACCAGGGTTTAATGTCCTAGGTGCATCGGTCGTTGGCTTGCAATACCTTGCTTATGCACTAGAATAGAACACGCTGCCGGCTGCACAGCTGCGTGAATTCTAAGCATACCATAGGTAGGTTCCTTCCTACGTCGACCGTTTATGAAAATACTAATGGGAAAACCTATTTGCGAAGTTTCAAGTTTCTGGAGTCTGCACGTAGGTACCTTACCAACTAATGAATATTCTATATCTACTAGCGTAAAAATAATGTCATTCGGGCAGAGTTACTTCGTATATTAATTGTATTGTAAATTGTAATACTGCTTTCTTGACTCAGGCGCTTCCACAATCTTATTGAAAAAAAAGATAATTTATATATTTTTGCTCTCAATTTTAAGAAAATTATGTTTTATTTATTAGAGCAGCGTATCAATTTTATCTGTAGATATACGTTTAAGGGTTTTATCAACAAAAAATATGGAAAAAAACGACAAAACAAATTACGCATGGTCTTATCACTAACCCTGAACGCCTAGAACAATGATATGATCGTGAAAAAAATATGATATTAGAAGTTTAATAGGAACACAATTCATTAAGGTCATATTTTCGTTATTAAATCCATACAAAGTACGCTCTTGGGCCGTGAATTCCTTTATTTTATAACAATATAAAGGCAGAGCAAGAATCGCGTAGGGTCGGAATTTTAGACAGATCCTAAATGATGCATTAATATTCATTCGAGGTTCATAATATCTATAATCAAATCATACTATAATATTAAAAAATATATTATACGTACAGCCTAACCCGTTTACATAAGTACACATACTCGTAGGTACGAGTACATTTACTTAAATACTTAAAACCTACTTATGCCAGAACAGCCAAATCCCAGATGATCCATTCGCGATACACTTAGTTCATATTAATTTTGTCATTACCAACCATATCGACTTAAAGATTAATCCATGCCAAAATTTTAAATGCAAAAGCGTGCAGTTCTGTCTGTATGTCTGTTACTTTTTCACGACCCATTCGCCAGGTAGGTTTAACAACCAGCTAAAGATTGCCCAACATTTTGCGAAAACTGTAGCAATTTTTTTTATGCAACTCACAAACAATACTTACTGAGTACATTACTAATGTAAAGATTTAGCTGAACTCTGTGAAACCGCAAAAACACGTTGCCCATTATTTGTGGTCGCCATTGCGGCTATGTTGTAACCATACCATTGTATTCGTGACACTGAGTTTTATAATTATTAGTTGTGGGGTTACATGCCTTTGTTTCTTTAAAAATCCAATGCAAGTTAGCCCTCGACTGCAACTTCACCAGATTGTAGTGTCCTAGTAGAGGAAAAAATTATGTGTAGAATTGGACAAGCAAAAGCCGCTTTTTATAAAATGTCAAAGTATTGTGTGACCCCAAAATCCCTTTTCTTATAAGATATCGCGTTCTCAAGTGCCTGGTCCACTCTTTTGTATGGCTGCGAAACGCATGGGTTTTAAAGAAAGAAAGCTGTCGACGTTTACAAGCATTTGAGATGTGGGCAGTTGGGCACTGAGAAGGATGCTGAATATATCATGGAACCAGTTCGTCTCAAATGCTGAGGTACTTAAACGAGCGCATTGTAACCGAGCTCTTATGACAACCGTCGTGCAGAGAAAGGTGGCATTTTTCGGGCACCTTCAAAGAGGATCCCAGTACGCGTTCTCAAAGTTGATCCTGCAAGGCAAGGTTCCAGGGAAAAGAGCACCTGGAAGACAGGAGGAAGTGGATGGATGACGTAAAGGAGTGGACCCGTCATAATTACGCGGATTTAAAGAAGATAGCTCAAAATCGGAAGACATTTCACCTGCTGACCGCCAAACTTCAATTTGATGATGAAGAGTGGATTAGGGTACGGCAGAATTATAAAACCCATACTTCTAATCGGTATTTAGTTTCTACGAGTATCGTACCGGTAATTAACTGGAACCGCTTGGCGACACGTGCTGGTAGGCCTCCCAACAGACTCCTCTTTCTCCCTCTCTCTGCGTCGTGTTCCTCATTGCTGAGGGTCGTGAGCCCTTTCCATTAATTACATAATGGCAGGAGTTTTCTTGGGATTATTATGCGATGGGTTCCCAGGCCCTTCCGAATACGACTTGTACCTACCTACTATTCCAACTAAGGTTTCTAACGATTATTAACAGATGTTAGTGATAATAACCTGTGTTCTCCGAGGCACGGAGGAAACGAAAAGGCCAAATTTGGACTTCCAAATTCGGTCACCCATCCAGTTATAGACTTGGGTCAACGCTGCTTAGCAATGGCAAACGACTGATATGCGTTGTTGCAAGTTGCAACTAGGCCACTCGTCCCTCATCACCGCAAGGTCCCCAACAGACCAGACCAGAGAAAATTCAAAAATTATATTGACCATGCTGAGGATCGAACCGTTCACCACTGCGCCAAGGAAGTCGTTACATCACTTTGAATAATGATCTCAGGTGAGTACTTACCTAACTACATCATTTTCCGGTCTCATAGAAAAACCGATTTAATATGATCTCGTTGGTAAAAACTGGAAACACTTCCTTGTTTAAAAAAATAATTATAGGAAGTTAAAGTAGGCACGTATTTAATTCCCTACCCTCCGATACGAGGGAGGCGAGGAAGGAGAAAAAGGGAAAGAAAAAGAACAAGAGGAGGAAGAAGGGAGGGAAGAAGAGGAGTGGAGGGCAGGGCGGTCAGACACCTGGCCCGGAAGAGCGACGGCAGGAGCAGTCGCAGCAGCCGTCGGCGGAATGGACGAGGGTCGGCTCTGGGGGGCGTCCAGAGGCGAAGGATCGCGCCCGAGCCCGCAAGCCCCCTAAGCTCCGCACTCCTCAGTCGTCGGCGGTAGTTATAACACTGCTGCCGGCCGCTGCGGAAAAAGGCGCCACCTACGAGAAGGTGATCGCCGCCGCGAAGGCGAGGATCGACCCGGCAGTCTTGGGCGACCAAGGGGTCCGATTTCGAAGAGCGGCAACTGGAGGCCGTATTTTCGAGATCCCCGGTGCCGGAGCCGACAGCGCGGAGAAGGCGGACTCCCTGGCCACTAGGCTCCGGGAGGTCTTGGGTGACGAGGTCGTCCGAGTCACACGACCCGTAAAGTCGGCTGACTTGCGGTTGTCGGGCTTGGACGACTCCGTCACCAGTGCGGAGGTGGCGGCGGCGATCGCCAGGGCCGGAGAGTGCCCCGCGGAGCAGGTGCGAGCCGGCGAGGTGGGGGTTAGACGCGACGGGCTGGGCGCGGTTCTGGTGCGCTGCCCCGTCCCTGCCGCCAAAAAGATCGCGGCAGGAGGGCGCCTGACGGTGGGGTGGGTGTCCGCCCGGGTCGAGTTGCTGGAGGCCCGCCCCTTGATGTGCTACAGGTGCCTAGCACCCGGGCACATGGGCACTCAATGCGCGGAGGGGGTTGACCGCAGCGGATGGTGCTACCGCTGTGGTCAACCAGGCCACAAGGCCCGCGGTTGCACCGCGGCGCTGCGCTGCGCAGTCTGTGCGGCGGCCGGGCGGCCGTCAGAACACCGGGCGGGTGGCAGGGCCTGCGTGCCCCCGCCCAAAGGGAAGAAGGGAGGAGAGAGCGGCAACAGGCCTCCTCCCCCACCCCAGCAAGCGGAAGCGCCACGAGGGGCAGAGGAGGTTCCAATGGCTACGGACCAGTGATGGACCTGAACCTCCTCCAGGCGAACATCAATCACTGCGCCAGAGCTCAGGACCTGTTGTTTCAGAGCATGGCGGAGTGGTCGATCCACGTGGCCGTGGTCGCCGAGCCCTACCGCGTCCCAACCCGGGATGATTGGGTGGGAGACAGGGACGGAGTGGTGGCGCTGACGTCCCGTCCCGTGGTGGGTTCCCCGGCCTTCGTCGACGTAGTCCGAGGTCGGGGATACGTCTCTGCCGTGGTGGGCGACATCCTGGTCGTCGGTGTGTACTTCTCGCCGAATCGGAGTCTCGCCGATTTCGAACAGTTCCTGGACGAGGTCGGCGTTCTGATCGGCAGGAGTCGCTCCGGCCGCGTGCTCGTCGCTGGAGACCTGAACGCCAAATCTGTGGCGTGGGGGTGTCCAGCGACGGACCCTAAGGGGCAGGAGCTTGTGGAGTGGGTGACGGCGACCGGCCTCACGGTCCTCAACCGAGGGTCGGTCCAAACCTGCGTACGGCGGCAGGGCGGCTCCATCGTGGACGTCACCTTCGCTGATGCCACTCTGGCGCGCCGTGTCCGCGGCTGGAGGGTGATGGAGGACGTGGAGACACTGGCGGACCACCGCTACATCAGGTTCGCCGTCTCTGCGAGCGCGGCTAGCGCGAGCGATGCGACTCGGCCTTCGCCTCTCGGCCCTCGTTGGTCGTTGAAACGCATGGACCGGGACTTCCTGGTCGAGGCTGCCCTCGTCGAGGCCTGGTTCTCTGCGCCCCGAGAGGGCGGCCTGGGCGGAGTGGAAGCGGAGGCGGCGCGTCTCGGCGAGGCGATGACGAGCGTCTGCGACAGGGCGATGCCGAGGGTGCACTCCATCCCCTCGAGGAGAGCGGTGTATTGGTGGTCCGATGAGCTCACGCTGCTGCGCAGATCTTGCGTTGCGGCGAGACGCCAGTACACCCGCTGCCGCCGGCGGAGGAGAAGAGACGAGGGAGAAGAGGAGCGCCTCTACTCCCTCTACAGGGACGCTGTGAGAGCGCTGCGCGAGGCCATCGGTGTGGCCATGGACCTGGCGCACGAGGAGATGCTCGGGACTCTGGATGGGGACCCGTTTGGAAGGCCTTACAAGGCGGTCCGGAAGAAGCTCCGACCCTCGGCCCCTCCAATAACATCGAGTCTCGAGCCCCTCGTTGTAGAGTCGGTGGTCGCGACCCTGTTCCCCGAAAGGGCCGACCGCGGAGCACCTCGCATGGCGCCTCCTCCCGAGGAGGGAGTCCGGAGCCCGGTCGCGCCCCCGGTCACGGAGGGAGAGCTGGCGGCGGCGGTGATGCGCATGCGCGCAAGAAACACCGCCCCGGGCCCCGACGGCATCCCTGGCCGCGCCTGGGCTCTTGCCCTAGGGCCGCTCGAGCCGTGGGCCCGGGCCTTGTTCGGTGCCTGCCTCGAGAGGGGCCAGTTTCCCGGGGCGTGGAAGAAGGGGAGACTGGTCCTGATCGGGAAGCCCGGCCGCCCGGCCCATGAGCCGTCGTCGTACCGACCGATCGTGCTGCTGAACGAGGTGAGCAAGCTCTTCGAGCGTGTTGTCGCCGCTCGCCTCGTTCACCACCTGGAGAGTGTGGGGCCGGACCTCAGCGACAACCAGTACGGTTTCCGCAGGGGCAGGTCCACCGTCGACGCCATACTGCGCGTGAGGGCCCTTGCGGAGAGCGCGGTGTCCGGGGGCGAAGTGTTGGTGGCGGTGTCTCTCGACATCGCGAACGCCTTCAACACTTTGCCCTGGAGCTGCATTAGGGAAGCGCTGAGGTACCACGAGGTTCCTCAGTACCTCGAGAGGATCGTGGCCGCCTACCTCTCCGGGCGATCGGTCGGGTATCCGACCAGCGCAGGCTGGTCGGAGAGGACGATGTCGTGCGGTGTTCCACAGGGTTCGGTTCTCGGGCCCCTCCTGTGGAACATCGGGTACGACTGGGTGCTGCGCGGGGCCCTGATGGTGGGCGTCGACGTGATATGTTACGCCGACGATACCCTCGTCACGGCTCGCGGCAGCACCTTTCGGGAGGCTAGATGTAGGGCCACGGCTGGCGTGGCCCACATCGTAGCGAGGATACGGGTCTTGGGCCTGGAGGTGGCCTTGCACAAATCCGAGGCCCTGTGCTTTCATGGGCCTCGGAGGGCGCCTCCCGCCCGGTCCGAGTTGGTGGTGGGCGGAGTGTCAATCGGTGTCGAGCGTACGATGAAGTACCTGGGACTCGTCCTCGACAGCCGGTGGACATTTGAGGAGCATTTTCGGCGTCTCGTCCCGAGGCTCGTGGGAGCCGCCGGGGCCCTGAGCTGGCTCCTGCCAAATTTGGGCGGACCGAGTTCGCGGTGTCGCCGCCTTTACGCGGGCGTCGTGCGGTCCATGGCGCTCTATGGAGCGCCCGTATGGTCGGGCACTCTGAACCGCCAAACTCGGGCCCTGCTGCGGAGACCGCAGAGGGTCATGGCGGTCAGAGTGATACGGGGTTATCGGACCGTATCGTACGAGGCGGCCTGTGTGTTGGCGGGGACGCCGCCCTGGGACCTAGACGCCGAAGTGCTCTCGGCATCGTATTGGCGTAGGGTGGATGCCCGCATCCGGGGGGAACACCCTACGCCGGCGCAGGATCGCGCCTGGCGGCGGCTGGCGGAGGCCGATCTCGCCGCTCATTGGCGGGAGCGGCTTCTGGCGCCGACTGCCGGCAGGCGGACGATCGAGGCGATCCGGCCCGTCCTGGAGCTCTGGACCGGCCGGAAGCACGGAGCCCTCTCCTTCCACCTCGTGCAGGTTCTCTCGGGGCACGGCTGCTTCGGGAGATACCTGTGCATGGTGGCGAGACGGGAGCCCACCGAGGTGTGCCACGAGTGTGGCCACGCGGAGGACACGGCGCAGCACACGCTGGAGTCGTGCGCCGAGTGGGCGCCCCAGCGCGCCGCACTCGTGGCGGAGGTGGGACCTGACCTCTCGCTGCCCGCCGTCGTCCAGGCCATGGTGGGCAGCGAGGAGGCCTGGAGTGCCGTCGCCTCCTTTTGCGAGGAGGTGATGACTCAGAAGGAGGCGGCAGAACGACTGCGGGAGGCTGACGCCACCGCGGACCCTCTTCGTCGCCGCAGGGCGGGACGCCGACGGCGTGCGTACGACCGCCGTCTGCCACCCTAGCGAGGGCTCCGGGCGGACGACCCATCACAGTTGTCGCCCGTCGAGCCTCGGTCGCGGAAGAAAAAAAAAGCGGGAGTGAGGCGCACCTCGGTGGTGTCCCTCAATGAAGAAGTCGGGGCAGCAGTATGCCCCCGGAGGAGGTTCCGCTTGGGCGGATGTCGCTGGCTGGGTCGCGGATGAATGCCTTTGGCGCTCCCGTAACCCAGCCGTAAGGCGATGCGCAGGAGCGCCGCTGGGTTTTAGTGGGTATTCTGGAGTGCCAGTGAGTCCCACATACCCTCTCGGAGGCACTGCAGTTCACCTGCCTGCCTCCGAGAGGGATGCCTAAACGCATTTCCCAGCGAAAAAAAAAAAAAAAAAAAAAAAAGGCACGTATTTAATTACAAATTTTTTTACTTATACTCCTAATCATGGCCTATCTGTTAAACTGATTTGGATGGCTTTTGGTAAATGGATAGTTTGTTTTGTATCCCGGGGAAGTGACTTATGAGCCACCACCACCACCACCACTACAACCCATTAACGTCCCACCGCTGGACAGACGGTCCTCCACTCTCATAGGAGAGCGGGAATTAGAGCATAGACCCACCACGCTGCTCCAATGCGGGTTGGCGGGCTTTAACGACTATTATCATTTTAGTGATAATAACCGGGACCGACGGCTTAACGTGCTCTCCGAGGCACGGGGATGAAACACCGCCAACTTCTTAACTCCGGGCTAGTACTGAGAATTTCTAGTCAGAAATACCCTGCAATTCTTAAAATGGCCCGACCCGGGACTCGAACCCGGGACCTCGTCAGTCGCAGTCAAACATGCTAACCACTAGACCAACGAGGCAGTTACTCGCGAGAGAGACTTATGAGACACAGTAGGTACAATAAATAATTGTTTACTTATTATATTTTATTATTGGATATAAACAATAATTCTGCGCACATTGGTGCACTGTAGTGGTTAGGATGGTAATTTTAAATTTTTTGTTATTTACCTAGCTTCTAATTTAGCTTTCCGTGTAATTATGTGTTAGTTTATTTGTATAGCTACATATGCATATTTAATTTTGCTATCAATTCAATGAAAAAATCTATGCTAACTATAATTTGTAGTAGATCCTCTGAAATCTAAAGGGCAGAAGATATGAAGACTATAATTATGTTAAGTATGATAATAATATCCCATTTTATGAAATCTAAACGAAAAATGAAAACTAGACTGACTGAACTGGACTGAACTAGAAACTGACTTGGGTATTTATAATTTCTAAATTTTCCCTGGTCTGGCCTGGTGGGACGCTTCGGCCGTGGCTAGTTACCACCCTACCGGCAAAGACGTGCCGTCAAGCGATTTAGCGTTCCGGTACGATGCCGTGTAGAAACCGAATAGGGGTATGGGTTCAATATAACTGTCATGCCCCTAACAGGTTAGCCCGCTACCATCTTAGACTGCATCTTCACTTACCATCAGGTGAGATCGCAGTCAAGGGCTAACTTGTAGTGGTTAAAAAAAAGACTAGTGTAAGCAGAGCCTTTTTCTGTGAGCTTAGTGCTTATAGTGCTTTGTCTTTGTGTGTGTTGTGTTGTGTGCGTGCAAGGGGTTAGTCAGTGAATTAACAAACCATAACATTAATTAATTTCTAAACGAGCTGAGCGTAAAAAATACAATCAGAAAAAACCATCTTCACGTGTGAGTTCAGTGTTCACACGCTTGAAAGGAATTAACTACGTAGATTTTATTATAAGTCGTACTAAGTATTACCACTACATACCCGTTTTTAAGATAAAACAAGTATTTTTGTAATTCAAGGCCGATTTGTTTGTTTCAATGACCGATTAGTATTTAGTACCAATTATTGTTATCATTTACGTTACAGATTTTCAACTACCTACCTACTAGGGTTACAAAAAAGTTTTTTTTTCTATTGTGAAAAGAAAAAGGTTAAAAAACATATTTTTTTTAAACTATTTTTTTTGGAGCATGTTTTTTCGAGAGTACAGAATTCAAAATTATTAAGATGGTTTCCGTAAAGATTAATACCTACTTAAAAGTCCATAATAGAGTTTTTTTAATAGCCCCTAATAAAAAATAAAACTAAATAACATTTTAAGAAAAAATACGGATGCCCCAATTAAATATTTAAATTAGTATGACATCATTCACGTAGACATATTAAATTACAATTACTTTATCGCACGCCGATAAAACAAACGGATGATAAGTACTGTATGTATTGAGCAAAATAGGAATTAAAACTAGGCCTTGCTATATCGGCCAAGTTCACATAAATAGGTCACGTCTGACCGCGTAGCGTGTTTGAAGATAACATTATTTAGGTCACCGAATGATGTAATTAGTTCGACCATGACGTGAATCTTTTACCTATAAGATGATAAACTGACAGGCTGATTTTATATCGGTAGACCCCCTACATTTTATACCACGGACCATACATACTACTCGATGTTTTATACTATACCTAAATCCTAATCACATAGCACTTCAATGGTACCTCATAGAAAATAAATGCTACTATCTAAACATTTCTGTGCTACCCGAAATTCCCAAATAAATATGTGGTTTATCAGATAAATAGTTTGAATTTTTAAGATATGTACTTAAATATGCATAGGTAGGTGCACGTTTATTAAAAATGACTTCACTTTAGAGTAGAGAGTGTTTCAACTTTGGTTATTTATTCATTTTTTATTTCATTTTATTTTTATTATTTGTTGATATAGCTGCAAAAGAAATACACTCTTTGAAAATTTCAATTGTTTTCGTATTACAGATCATGCTCGCTGACAGACAGATGGATGGACGGATAGACAGCTGAGGCTTAGTAATAACGTCCCTTAGGTACCCTTTGGGTAGGTACGGAACCCTAAAAAGTAGGCACCCCTGTCTGTATACGTTCAATATCGCGAAAATATGTTACATGGGTACTTTCATAGCAGTCCTCTACACTGCAATCTTGAAAAATTTAAACATACTGTAATAAAATCGAATATAAACCTACGATAGGATAGCTAAACGAACTAAGTAGGTTCACCGTAAACATATACATATACTAGACCAATACCGGTGTAAATACCCCTGACTTCTGCAGGGCATCGTAACATATTCTACGTTGAAATTGTGTAAAGGAATTCTATGGAATGGGCAACATTTCGACCATTCATTTTCATTTGAACTGGAAAGATCTTGCGCAGTAAGTGGTTACTGGCGCAACTTCATCAATAAGGCTTGTTACCTACAACTTTTAAAGAAAGTCAACTGCGAGACCTTGATGCTTAACGCCTTTTTAAAAAGAGCCGTCCTTTCCCTTTCCTGCGCCTATGTACAGCTATAAACTGGTCCAGCACTTCCATTTACTAATTGCTAGATGTTTTGAAGTTTATTCAAGTAAATTCTGAAGATTCGGCGTGTTGATTGCTATAATGTATCAAATTTTTTCGCCGATGTTTTCCATGGTCAATTGCTAAGTTTTCAAATTCATCATGGCTGCAGGCTGAGGTTAGAGCAGGGTAAATAGTAGATATATTGTGTGCTTAGGGGTGAAACAAGACGATTTCAGACGAGGGTGAAGTTGGCCTGCCTGAGCGAAGCGAGGGCTGGCATCACCCGAAATCTGAAACCGTGTTTCATCCCGTGGCGCCACACTATTTTTCATATAGGTACTTAATCTGCATTAAAGGTGCGAGTTTTATTATTATTTCTTATTTATTTTAGTGGTTGTTTACAAATATCACATCTGTCAGTTTAGTTGATGGGTAAAATGACAATTAAAAAGGTTTGAAATAAACAAAAGATACTCTGACAGGATTGTAGGGCAGAAAGTGATGGTTTTCTACCCGCTGCATGATGTATTCGTCTGAAATTGACTAGTTTCAGGTTGCTCAACAGGCATTGAAACTCGCATTTTCAATGCAGGTTATATATGAAAATATTATTATTATACGTATTATAAATGCGAAAATATGGTCTGTCCGTCTATCTGTCTGCTACGCTTTAACGGGCCGTCTTTTTTCTATATCCCGGAAAATTAAGGAGTTTCGTGCTAAAAGAACTTAATCCACGCGGACGAAGTCGCGTATAATATACTTATTAGGGTGTGTTCCGAAGTTTAGTATTGGCGAAGAAAAAATTTAAAACGAAACGTCGTCCTCGCGTTGGTTAGCTGGTGAATTATTAGTTCAACGTCGAATGATGAAGTCAAAACATGTAAACAAACAACCATTATAATGACAAACATTTACTAGTAAGGCTGAGTGTTTAGTATAGATTCCCAGAATATAAAAATCGGTCAAACTGCTGCGACCTAATATATAATTATACAAAGTCACAACTTGGTCCATTGATAATATTGTTTACTTGCGAATGAGGTCATTGATGACAACTTGCAAGTTATCTGCCAGACAGAAGCTATCAAATATGAAGACAAAAGGGTCAATGATGTGCATTAATCTCACTAATCAAATAAATATTATAAATGCGAAAGTTTGTGGATGTATGGATATCTGGATGTCTGGATGTATGGATGTATGGATGTATGGATGTATGGATGGATGTTTGTTACTCAATCACGCCCCAACGGCTGAACGGATCTGGATGAAATTTGGCACAGGGATAGGTTATAGTTTGGAATAACACAGGCTACTTTTTATCCCGGAAAATTATAGAGTTCCCGCGGGATCCGAAAAACCTCATTCCACGCGCACGAAGTCGCGGGCATTAGCTATAATAATTAAATGTGAATGTTTGGATGTTTGTTGCTCCTTCACGCCACAGTGGCTGAACCAATTTCACTCAAATTTGCAATGGAGATAACTTGTAACCTGGATTAACCCATAGACTATGCCTACAATCTACATTAAATATGAAAAATTAAAAAGTTCCTGCAGGAATTAAAAAACCTTAATCCACACAGGCATTGTCTAGTAAAAATAATCCATACTAATATTATAAATGCGAAAGTGTGTCTGTCTGTCTGCTACGCTTTCACGACCCAACCGTTTAACCGATTTTGATGTTTTTTTTTATCCACTACAAGCTTGCCCTCGACTGCGATCTCACCTGATGGTAAGTGATGATGCAGTCTAAAATGGTAGCGGGCTAGCCTGTTAGGGGCATGGCAGTTATATTAAACCCATACCCCTTCGGTTTCTACACGGCATCGTACCGAAACGCTAAATCGCTTAGCGGGCACGTCTTTGCCGGCAGGGTGGTAACTAGCCACGGCCGAAGCCTCCCACCAGACCAGACCAGGGAAAATTCAGAAATTATAAATTCCCAAATTGACCTCGCTGCGCCACGGAGGTCGTCAAAATTTGGTACAGGTTGCATATCCTGGGGAAGGACATAGGCTATTTTATATTCTATTCTATTTATCCCAGAAAATTAAGAAGTTCCCGCAGGGATCAAAAAACTTAATCCACGCGGACGAAGTCTCGGTCATCTAGTATTTAAATAAATATTAATATTTTTTATTATTAGGAACCACTGAGATTCTTGCTGGTTCTTCTCCGTAGGAATTGCATTTTAAATCAGTGGTAGGTATATTCAATTGACGATTCAAAAGCACTTGTAAAAGTTTGATTGAATTAAAAAAAAAATTATAACATCTAGACAAGATTATATTCTTTAGTAATAAATCCTTACTATGTATTATAAATGGATTTTATAAATTATTATTATCTACTCCAGCATCGAAAAGTTCCAATTTCGAATTTGACAACTATATGGAATTGAACCCTCTTTCGTGTTTGCTTCTCATAACGATACAGTTCGTTGTATGGGAGCTGTATCGTTATGAGTCGTAGCTGTATCGATATGGTTATCTTCATAAATAGGATACCTATAGCTTAGCGGCTCTGGGTTCTGGCACTTTCCCAACCAGTCAATTGATTTGACTTTTTTATTAATTTACAAAGTAAAAAATTATAAAGACGTCCTTGTCGTAGATAAAATCTTGTATGCAACTGTACGTAATTAGTCATTTTAATTCTCGTACTATCCTATTTTGATACTCGGCAAGCCTTGTATCAAAAAACAGCACTCGAATTAAAATGACCCTCATTACGATACAGTTGCATAAATAGCTATTATGATGTTTAAGTACCTATCTACATATATGTAACTAAGAGGAAAATGAAAAAACGTAAGCCAACTCATACATATTTGGGAAAACCTCTGAGATATTTCTCATATTTTGTTTTATGGCTTTTAATAGAAAGGAATAATTTTCATGTTTACTTAACGCGTGGATCACTATCACACACACGTTTAGTCAGGTTCAGGTTTAGTTTTGTCAGAGCAGGTCCTGCCCTGAGAACCTAGAGCCCAATCCAAGCTAATTGGGAATATTAACCATCCCGGGACCTACTCACAAACACACAAAAAACAATCATCAGAATCGGTCCAGCCGTTCCTGAAGTGACACGCTTACATTACATACAAACAAATGATTTTTGTGTAAATAGATTTTTCCATCGAAGCTAAAAGCATCGAAGCTTGTAAAAACTGAACCATTAAAAAACTTACCTACATTATAAAGTTTGTAATGCCGAAATAATAGTTCCTAGTCAAATTAGTTTTGCGTTTTTAATAAATATAGTAATTATTTCTTTTTTACTGAAGATGTTTAGATGGATTAGCGTAACTTTACATCCGCAATTACCTAACGCATGCTTTTGGACTTTAATCGAAGAGGCTAATAAAAAAAATAACACAACTTCCTCTGTTAAAATTATAAAGAAATGAATATTGTCACTGTAATGAATCCCTTTAGATAATAAAACTGACTTTTATGGCTAGTATTTACGTACCTACTTAATATGTTTGTAAATTATTGATTAGTTTTTAAAATCTTAACTAATTTTCTTCTGTTTTCTGACATAGCTGCATATGACAGTCAACAAGAGCTACAAAGTGTGAAATAATTATGTTCACATTATAGCTGCAATAAATTATTTTTAGTGCCCAGTAATTCGCCAAGGATACACACTACACGTGGACAAATCCCTGCCCATCCCCACGTGTATGACATATATGTTTTGTAAAGATGCAATTTTGTTGCTTAGTTATTACAACAATATCTTGCTCAGTTTTTGAGCTATTAACGTAATATTTTACCCGACTGCTAAAAAGGAGGAGACTCTCAGTGGCGCGTAATTGGTTTTATTAAAACCATTAAATAGTATTCTATTTTCTGGAAATCAGTTGAAGAGGTCCTACATTGTTAGGTGGTGATAGTGTTAATTATTAAGTAGGTATTTGTGTTGGACATAAATGCAGGTCTTGTGAAAAATAATGATCTTGGCTCAGACCATTAATATATAAAAGACTAGCGAATGCCCGCGACTTTGTCTGCGTGGTTTGAGGTTTTTTGGTTCTATAATTTAACTCTATAATTTTGCGGGATAAAAAGTAGCCTATGTGCTATTCCAGATTATAATCTATCTCTGTGCCAACAAACATCCATCCATACATCCAAACATCCATACATCCAACTACTAAATATATACTATTATATACCTAATATTATTATTTTCTACTTTAATGTAAGATAAGATCTCATGTATCAGGTATAATGTATAACGCCTTATAATTTGATACCTATCTACCACACGGTAAACCCATATCACTCATTATTGAATATTTTCAATGGGAAAGGCCGTATTCGTAATAAACTGGTTCTCGACCACCTCTGTCTATTTTTTGCGAAACTCTGGGTCTACCTCTCTTTCTTATGGCCATGATGGTTTGACAGTTTGCCGTGTAAGTATAATATCATTGACCGAGCGAAGCGAAGGTCTCTGAGTCTACTTGGGTGAATTGGCACTTGTCCGTCCGTCCGTCCGTCCGTCCGTCTGTCAGAGCATTATAACTTCTGAATTACTGAACGCAATTACTTCAGCTTTAAATATAATATGTAAACCAATGGCCTCCCGCCGAATATGGCTTAAAAAATAATAAAAATCTTTATTTCAGGGGGGCTCTCATAGAAGCGAATGCGAAGTAAAATATTTTTTATAAAGTTACATAGGGTTGCGGTATATCATTTTAAAGATAATTAGGAATAGAGTCCAAAAATATTTTTTTTTAATTTTTCCCCCAAAATTGACGAAATGGGGGGCTTTCAAAGTGGAGATTTTCTAACGTCCAAAGATAACCTCAGAACTCTAAATTTTCTGAAAGGATGAGCCTGAAACTTGATCAATTATTTCAATTATATCCTGTACTTGAACAACAAATACTAAAATTAGATAAATATTGTAAGGAAACGGAATTATTTAATTTTTAATGAGCTTCAGTATTTTTAACAGAACTTCACATTTATGTCAATAGATGGCGCCGCGAGGTCTCAGTTCGGGGCGAACCACTAGTTATATTATTGTTAATTAAGTAATTCTAGAGTTTAATAAATGTAGATGTTGAAACATATACCACTAAACGTAATAAAATAATTAATTATCATTGCAATGCAAGACTAACTGAAAACTTCAGCGAGAACATATTATTATTTTTTTTAATCAATCAATCAATCAAGTTTACTGTACACTTTTTGACGTCCGAAACTTATATTAATCAACTAGCTGATTCCCGCGACTATGTCCGCGTGGTTTGAGGTTTTTTGGTTCCCGCGGGAACTGATTTTCCGGGATAAAAAGTTCCTATGTGCTATTCCATACTATAACCTATCTCTGTGCCAAATTACAGCCAGATCCGTTCAGACGTTGGGGCGTGATTGAGTAACAAACATCCATACATCCGTACAAACTTTCGCATTTATAGTATTATAGTAATAAAATAATTATCATTGCACTGCTATACTAACTGAAAGCTTCAGCGAGAACATAATTTATTAAAATCTATCAATCAATCAATATTTATTTATACAATTTAGGTACACTTATTGACGTCTGAAACTTATAAAACATGATTGTGATATTAATCAATAACGGTATCTTAAAACTAAATATGAGGGTTCTAAACGCGCCCCTGGTCTGAGAAGTAGTGGCGTGCAGTTCATAGAGGCATAAAAGCACTGCTTACCCAAATGGAAATACGTCAATGTTCATTTTCAGTATATCAGTCAGTAAATAAGTATTCTGACTAACTAATGCCTACCCTAGCTTCATGCCCTGTGCCCGCCACTGCCAGAGCCCAAAACAAACTCAGCCGGGTAATTATTTGGCTACTATAATAAAGTTGTTAGCTATATTTAATTCACTATTGTATTTAAATGGTCAGGAAATCCTCAAAATATAATAATTTTTATATAAAAAAGTACTTGGATGGGTATTTATTATTTATATGTTAATTAATCACCTGCTACATACCTACAGCACCGTGACGTACTTATGAATGTTATTAAACATAATTTAAAAATAACTGTAACATAATTACTGAATGTCATTATTGTTTTTAAAACAAGCAGTTTATGATGTAATATATAAGATGTAAGTCTATGTAAGTGTATGTAAGTCTTCCTGGTGTGAGGCTTCGGCCGTGGCTAGTTACCACCCTACCGGCAAAGACGTGCCGCCAAGCGATTTAGCGTTCCGGTACGATGCCGTGTAGAAACCGAAGGCCCAGTGTGGGTTTAATATAACTGCCATGCCCCTAACAGGTTAGCCCGCTACCATCTTAGACTGCATCATCACTTACCATCAGGTGTGATCGCAGTCAAGGGATAGCTTGTAGTGGATAAAAAAAAAAGATAGCAAAATTATTAGTACCTAGTTCAAAAATTAATTAACTTATTTTATACATTATTCATAATTAGATACAGTGATCCGTGGATTATTCTTCTGAATTTATTATTTTTATATTAGAACTCTGGATTCTGGATTCTCAATCCCAAGAGGATGGGTCCCGAATAGAATGCCTGACTGAGAATATTAAAGCAACATAATAGGTAGTTATATCTAGTAATAGATTCATTAAGGAGACGTGTTCAGTCGTGGAAATTCAACAGGTTCATTGATGATCATCACGATTTTTATTTTGTAGTATCATACTTTTTTTTTTCTTTTTTTTTATCCACTACAAGCTAGCCCTTGACTGCGATCTCACCTGATGGTAAGTGATGACCAGTCTAAGATGGTAGCGGGCTAACCTGTTAAATAATATTATAAATGTGAAAGTGTGTTTGTTTGTTGGTTTCTTAGTTTATTGGTTTGTCCATCAATCACGCCGCAACCAAGCAACGGGTCGACGTGACTTGCGTGGGTATAGTCGAGGACCTGGAGAGTGACATAGGCTACTTTTTTTTCCAGAAAAATTAAGGAGTTCCTGTGGGAATTAAAAACCTTATTCCACGCGGATGAAGTCGCGGGCATCGCTAGTCTTATTTATAATCTTAAAACTGCCTCGGATATGTTAGGTAGTCGGTTTGCGCTTGAGTTTATTATACTGCAATACCTCTTCCAGGTTTAGAGCATTTTCATTTTGTAAATTTTACCGTCACTTTCCATCTGATTCTGACAGTTTGTATGCGCAACATTAGTCTAGTTTACTTTTATTTTAAAACTACCTACAACTACATTATAAGGAAAAATTAATAAGTAAGAACCTAACTTTTGTAACTTAAATCTCTTATTATACTTATGTAACACCTTAGAATAGATTATACATATAATAATTAATACGTTTTACACCTACATATTTAGTTATTAAGCATGGAGGAATGTGCAGTGCTCAGACAAGCCGTCAAGCGCTTACGAGCACGAAGAAACCATAAAATATGTATTTTTTACTTGTGAAATAAATAAATAAATAAATAAATAAAAAATAAATAAATCTAGCATGTACCTACCAGTTGAATCGTAACTTGCCGTAGGGTAAATTAATGCAGAAAAACCAAAACAGAAAGAACACTAAAAATACGGAGACCTATACTCGTATAACACTAACCTACTCAAGTGGACAAAAAAATAAACAATGACAAGTAACAGTTATTTAAATACCGTTGTTTTTCCTTACAACCGTTTGATCTTTAAAAGGCATTCACTCGCATATACTTAAGTTATTTCTGGTTCTGGTCTTTTGTGAAAAAACTGCATCAATAACGTCTTTAGTCTCAAAAAGAAGATTTTATGTACGACTTTTCTTATGTGCATAATGTAACTACCTATAAATTGAATTGCGTGTGTACCGTTTAACATTTTGTATACCTACTACTTGTAATCCTGTTGGTAGTTCAAATAAATAATTAAATAAATAAAGAAGGAAATAACAACCTAGAATAGGGGTAGGTAGGTAGTGTAACCTAACTTATAGCTCAGCCTTTGCCCTGGAACAGACGCTGATTTTCAGCTGTGACCCGGATGACCCACAATATGAGTGGGTACATTATCTGAATGAACAATCATCATAATATTATTATAAATGCGAAAGTGTTTGTTTGTTGGTTTGTCCTTCAATCACGCCGCAACGAAGGAACATATCGACGTGATTCTTGGGTATACCTAGTTGAGGACCTGGAGTGTGACATAGGCTACTTTTAACCCGGAAAATCGAGTTCCCGTGGGAATTAAAAAAACTTATTCAACACGAAGTCGCGGGCATTCCACCACAGCCCATTAACGACTCACAGCTGGGCACAGGCCTCCACTCTCATAGGAGAGGGGGAATTAGAGCATAGACCCACCACGCTGCTCCAATGCGGGTTGGCGGGCTTATATTACAGTTTACACTATACCATAATTATATCTATACAATAAAATGATTAAGATTAAATCCATTATTAATCCCAATTTATTATTTTAATTACTTTGAATAATTTTTATAATTATTTTGACGACCTCCGTGGCGCAGTGTGTAGCGCTGTTGCCTTAACGTGCGGAGGTCCCGGGTTCGATCCCCGGCAGGGTCAATTTAGGAATTTATAATTTCTGAATTTTCTCTGGTCTGGCCTGGTGGGAGGCTTCGGCCGTGGCTAGTTACCACCCTACCGGCAAAGACGTGCCGCCAAGCGATTTAGCGTTCCAGTACGATGCCGTGTAGAAACCGAAGGGGTGTGGGTTTAATATAACTGCCATGCCCCTAACAGGTTAGCCCGCTACCATCTTAATAAATAAATAAATAAATAAATCTTAGACTGCATCATCACTTACCATCAGGTGTGATCGCAGTCAAGGGCTAGCTTGTAGTGGATAAAAAAAAAAAAAATTATTGTGATTGGCTGATTTTAAAATAGGTAAGTATTCTTGCTGAAACAAAGAAGTAAAGTCAATTGTGAAAGAGTGTCAGCAGCCAAGGCCTGTCAGAGGTGCTTGCGATTGTGTTACTGAAGTAGACACCCTACATGTGTTCCTAGCGATTCCATGAATTATTTCGAATTTTAAATACATAGCGCAACACTCGTAAAACTTCGCCAGAGACTTAAAACCAAGGGTCAAATTTTTTATTGAAAATACAAGAGCTTTAGAAATTATAAAAGTTAGCTTAGGATATTTTTTTTTTTGAAGCAATAAACCATAGAATTTCACACTAACTAAGCTCAATAAAGCTTTGTAAGTTATTACGGTTGAGACAAAGAGGTCCAAATTCTGACAAGCCGCTTGAAAAGGGCGAGGTACGTAATTGACGGGGTTTTTTTTGCGGCATTTCTTTCGTGGACAAGCGTCAAGACAAAAACTTTAAGATACCAGATGTGGCACAAAATTGGCGCGAAACATGCTAAAGCGGGAACGTGACCATGCGTTCGACTATTGGCTAACACATTGACGCGTCATTGTTTGACGAATCATGTTTGAGCATTTGATTGTGGCGGAAATTTGTGTTTTGCAGTGGGAGAAAGGAGCCAATGGAGGGAGAGAGAAGGGAGATCTTTGGCTCGAGGCGTGCGGAACGACACTTCGATTCTAAGGCTCCGAGAGAGCAGTCACCTATATATAGTCTAGTAATAGTTTTGATATAGTGTTAATCTTAGTTTTGTAATATAAAAACTACATTCTGATCTTGTATCTCCGAGTGGACGGTCAACTAGCCAATAGTCTAGAAGTAGTTTTGATATAGTGTTAATCTTAGTTTTGTAATATAAAAATTACATTCTGATCTTGTATCTCCGAGTGGGCGGTCAACTAGCCAATAGTCTAGAAGTAGTTTTGACATAGCGTTAATCTTAGCTTTGTGTAATATAAATAATATAAAATTGTTTAAACTTCAAGGTATAAGGCTAGGTAAAGTGTTTTAGTGACAGACGCCGAGTTGCTGTTATTATTGGTAATGTACTCAATTTGTTTTCTTAAGGTGTTATAAACGAGGCTCACAGTAAATTCTAGTAATTTAAATCATTCAATAAAGTACTTATTTATTATAAGTGAAGTCAAAATGGATCCGGACACTAGTTTGGATATCATGTATGAAATGACGGGGAAAAATAGAGGAAGTACATGGTCAACCATTGACATTATTACATTAATAATGAAAATTATGGGTATTGCATTTCTACTTATAATGTTGTATAAAAGAACCAAAGTAGGAGCCAGATTATATAAAATAATCACATGTTGTTGCATCCAAAATACCTCCGGATCAGATATAGAATCGGAACCGATAAACTGAATTAATCAAATTAAAGGTATATAGCCGTGAGCCTTGTCGACACATTGTAAATATAATTTAATGTCTAAATTTATGTGTGTGTCTTAACGCTTTTTTTTTCTATTGAACTGATGATTCATAAATGTGTACGTGTGTGTATATAGTAAAGTATAAGGTGTATTTTAGGTTAAATGGTCGTAAGGGTTTTTATCTTGGATTTCTCTTTTCCCTTACAAATTAGTATGGCCTAGGAACGAGAAATTCCACCGAAGTAAACGTTTGCACAAACACTCGAATTCGGTGTAAATAATTTAAACCAGTGTCTCTCTTCTTATTATCACTCAGTGTCGAGTGAAACAAATTAAGTAAATTTTGGGAAAATAAAAGTAAATTATATTCATAACCATTCCTTTTATTATACAGTTAAGTTTACCTTACAGATTTATTATTGGAAGTTTATTTTGGTCTAAACTTTAATTATGGTTTATATCATAATATATTACATTAATGACTTGTGTTAAAGATTATGGATAACACTCCAATAATGAATTTCATCCCACATGTCCAAGTTACAGTCACGATTCTTAACCCTGAAGAAATGAACTAGGTTAATTTTATAGGTCATCGCAATTAATTTAGGTCTACAGGATAATTTCATAGTTCGAGCCTATGAACAGATTTTGTTGTAAACAAAAATCCATTCACTACTTTTTATACAATAGAACAGATAACGGCTCCTCAGAAAGTTTTCAAATGAGATAAGACGACCTAATGCAGTCTAAGAGGTTCCGACTTACACAAATTTGGCATAAGGGTTAAAATAGATCTAAATTATATACATAAGATATTTGCGAGAAATAGGGAACAATAGGTTTTATTAATATAGGTATATAGCATCCGAACGAGAAGGCGGTCTACAGCGACGAGAGCGAGAGTGAAGGCGAAACGAACGGGGCATACGCAAAACAAAAGAGTCAGGCTACAACTATTGTTTCGAAAGCAGGGACGTACTCGCAGAGTGTGGAACACTTTTGGTTGATTGGGGAACCAAATCAATCTTGATAACATGTTTGACAGTGATTGACAATATAGTCAAAGTAATCGGCTACATGGCTGCGTGGTGACAAGTTGGCAGCAATGGTTCAGCACACCATACACACACTCCTCTCGCAGATCGACCTCCGACCATGAATTGGCCAATTCATAAAACTTACTATATGAAATGATAAATAAATAAAAGTCCATGGACCAGGGGCGGGCTAATAAGCCCATAAAAGATAGTACCAGCCGCTAGCGGATGTGGGAATAAATTCGCTTCTCAGCGCAATAAAGGAGGTTGACTGCTGCCCCAAATAACAATGATTAAGGGCCTCGTGCAGGCGTAGGGACCATTCCCCGTGCTCGGTTACCATTGGTCAGCTAAGATGCCTTTTTTAAAGGAAATACATGTAACAGCAACCACTCAATCCGGCCCTGATTTGCAAACTCGAATTATATACTTGTTACTAAACTGTAATTTAAACATTTCTAAGATAGACTTCGCGCTAAGGTATCAATAAAGAATACTATGATTCAGGCGGATTGATTAGGTCTGCCTTACAATGTTCACCCAGCGTACTGTGCTAAGTACCAGTTTTACTGGTAAATCATAACCAACAAATACGACGACCGGATACCTAAAGTGCTACTAACTCTGCAGTGCTATTTTCCGTTTCTAAGTTTATAGAATTTTTTTTCTCTTTTTCACATATACAAGCCACGATATTTAACTAGCCAAGACGATCACGCCGGTGCCATCACAGAATTTTGGTGCCGTGACCAGGATCTATGTCCTGTGTCACAGATCTGTGACCATGTAGGTCACAGAATTTTGTTGCCGAGCGACCAGGGGTCTATGTACGTATTCGAAATAACGGTATGACTAGATCTATATTTAAAAAAAAAAAAAAAAAATATAAACACAACGTAGGAATCGTGACTGAAAAAAGGGAGAAAAAAAAAATAAAATTTTTATATATACATAAAATAAATAAAGAAAGGGTTAAGACACACTGTGCATGTTATTGTATAAGAGATGTGTTTTTCTTTATAGGAATAGCCGAGATGAGCAGTATATCTTATAAATGTAAAATTTACAGGGATCGTCGGGAGATTGATCGCAGTGACCGAGATACTAATCTTGCCTTATATCTTAGATTTATTTTCTTGAATTTAAGAATTCATAAAATCAGTATATACTCCTAAGTTCAAACATCTGGTGTCAGTATTGCATTGGTTTTACATTATTACAATAACAAACTGTCTGACGAGTTCACGAAAGTCGCGCAAGTAAAACGAGTAATTTAGCATTTAACGGGAATTTAGCGAAAAATAGCAAATAGAGAGGTTTAAGTCGAACTAGAGACGATGCCAGCAGGTAGAAAGGGCCGTAGTGCGAAGCAGGTAGCGGAGAACGGACCGGAGGCGAGCGTTGTAGGTACGAGCGAGCAAACAGTGACCGTAGGGAAAGCGACATTAGAGTTGATTTTACAAAAAATCAGTGATTTCGAGAAGAAATTACAAAATTTGGGTTCGAGTCCCAGTACGATATTGAATGAAAGGGCAAGTGTCACGTCACACGATACGGTTAGCGTGGTACGAGGTGAAGGTGATGAAAGCGAAAGGCAGGGATCTAGTGTAGAGTCTACGAGTTCTAGTGTAGCGTCTTCCGAGACTCGGAACATTTATGTGGTACAACCATCGGTTAGCAAACCAAATTTTGATGGAAAACCCTTCACCAACCCTATTGCATTTTTAAAACGATTAAAGAAGTATATAAGGGCTGTAAATGGAACGGATCGCGAGATTGATATAGCGCTAGGATGTATATCGGGACACGCGCGAAAGGTTATGGAGTTGTACTCAAAGGATTGGGTTACGTTCGCAGATTTCGAGGCTGACTTTAGGCGAAACTACTGGACCGAACAGATTCAGGAATCTGTGAGATATAGGTTGATAAATGCAATTTATACGAGCGATTCAGGAATGACTATGTCTGAGCACTTTGCCGAACAAGCCGAATCAATGCAGTCTTTGACTATTGCGTTTAGCGAGCGAGATTTAGTAAATTCTATTATGCGACACTATGCGATAGATATACAGCGATTATGGTTTACTAGAACTGAGGAAGTTAGCATCATGAATGGAGCGAAATTCCTAAGGAGCCTAGAACAAAACATTGTCGAGAAACAAAAGGGAGTCGCGGGAGGTATTGTAGGTAGTGGATTCAGGGGACGGAGGTACAATGAGTCGCGGGTGGCGCGTCCCATTGTTGCAACAATTTCAACTAACAATTGGGCTAGTAGAGGTAATTCGACAAGGGGACGAGGTTATCGTCGAGGTAGATTAGGTTATAGAGCAAATTTTAATAGACCTACATTATCCGAAACTGAAAGAGTCAGACCAGCTATTACTTTTGTAAAGGAGGGCGAAAGCTCTAATTCATCGAAACATGTGGGGGAGGGAAATTCAAAAAACTAAATTTCCCCACACAAGTAAGGTCCGATAGCTTAGTGTTGTGTAGAACGGGGAATAAAGATATATCGGGACATGAAAGAATAGGCTTGGCTTATAAGATCCTAACGAACAATGGATGGAAACCGGGACAAGCTTTAGGGGCCGGCGGAATTGGAATTAAGCGAACGTTGAAAGGCGGAACGAACAACGGTGGTTATAATTTCCAGTCAGAAATTGATAGCATAGGGATCTTATTGGAAAATCAGTTTAGTAACATATTAGAATGCGACGAGATAGATAACGCATGTAAGGGTTGTTTGAAGCGAGGTTTAGACGTGTGTACAATGTTTCACGAACTCGATGAGACGATCGATGTAGACATTGACTATTCTTTGCCTAAATTACCAGAAGTATGTGTGAGATTGTACGGTAGAAACATGAGTGCGCTTATCGATACGGGAAGTCAGATTAGCGGAATAACTAGGGAGTTGTATGACTCGATCGTAAAGGAAAACATAATTTTACCAGAGATCGCGATCCCAGCAATTCAGATACAGGGAGCAATTGGTTCACGGAGTGAGAGTACGAATCGGTTAGTACTGATAGAGTTTCAGTTAGGTAGTACTTTAGTTGAAGCACCTGTATTGGTTATGCGACGGTTACCCAGGTCATTAATACTAGGGTATGATTGGTTAGAGCGAGTAAAAGGAGTAGTTAACTGCGGTAGCGAGCGAACCTTGACGATCGAACACCTAGGTGTTAGATCTTGCGTAAGATTAAATTCGGAATGTAAGATAGAAAGGCTTGGGGGAGTGGCAAACGCCACCACAATTAATTTAATATTAAACCAAAATATTAGTTCGATAGAACTTGGCTTATCGAGAATAGGAACGGACGGTGAAGTTCAAACAGACTATCACTTAGATGATTCGTGTTTAAGTAGTGAACAAAAGAAACTGTTACTGCCTGTGTTAGACAAGCATCGTGAGGTATTTACGGACAAATTAGGGTTAACTAGCAGATACGAGCATATTATTGAGTTGGTAGACGAAACTCCTTTTGTAAAGCACAGCTATCCGGTACCTTTGGCGTATAGGGAACAGGTAAAGAAGGAATTGGAGGAATTAGAGAGGTTGGGTGTGATAAGACAGGAGGCAACTCCTTACTGTAGTCCACTCACATTTACGAAAAAGCGGGATGGGTCAATAAGACTCTTATTAGACGCGCGCGAACTTAATAAGAAAATGATAGGTGATGCAGGTTCACCACCACTCACATCTGAGATTTTACAATCTTTTCATGGAGTGAATTATATCAGCTTGATTGATTTGAATAATGCTTATTTCCAAATACCTTTGCATCGGGATTCTAGGAAATATACAGGGTTCTCTTTTATGGGGAGAACTTATATCTATTGTGTGCTGCCTCAGGGATTAAAAACGTCTGTGGCAGGATTTTCGAGGGCAATGGATATTATACTAAAAGAAGTGCGTGAGTTTTGCGTGAATTATCTAGATGACATTGTCATATTCACTACAGGGGACATAGAACTACATTTAGCACATTTAGACCAGGTACTAGACAGATTAGAGACCGCAGGATTGACAGGTAGGCTAGGAAAGTGTCGATTTTTATGCCTAGAGGTGAAGTTGTTAGGGCACATAGTGAATACAAACGGGGTACGGATGGATCCAGAACGAGTAGAGGCCATATTGGATTTTCCCATACCTCGAACAATAAAACAATTACGGGGATTTTTGGGATTAATAAATTATTTCAGAAGATTTATTTCGAAATATAGCGAAGAGGTTAGACCGCTCTACGACCTATTAAAACAAAATAACAAATGGTCATGGACGGAAGAAATAAACGATTGTTTCGAGAAAGTCAAGAAATTATTCTTAGACACAATACTTCTCGTACATCCAAATCCGAAAGAGATTTATTATCTGCAAACTGATAGCAGTAATCTTGGAGTTTCGGGATATGTTTATCAATTGAACGAAGTAGGGGAAGAGTGTATAATAGGATTTTGTAGTAAGTCATTGTCGGAGGCAGAGCGTAAATGGACGGTTACAGAACAGGAACTGTGGGCAATCATCTTTAGTTTGTCGAAGTTTGAAACTTATTTGAGAGGAGCACGGTTAGTGATTAGGACAGATCATAAGAGTTTGACATTCTTACAAACATGTAAATTACTGAGCGCACGAATGATACGTTGGGTGCATTACATGGGTCAATTCGACTATACAGTAGAACATGTGAAGGGTAAATCAAATACAGTTGCGGATGTATTATCCCGGCACATAAAAGGGACCACCGATGTATTGACAAATAAGGCGACGGGGCCTGAGATGAATTTATTCAAAACGACGTTGGGACGAGTGGTACAGGCGAGATGGGGAGAGATAAGTAGTTATCAAGGGCGTGATAAGGTTGTTAGCGAAATAATTAGGCGTATGGAAATAACAGGTACACCAGAATCAAGGTATTATGCGACAAAGGAAGGGATTCTATATAGGACGGATAAAATTGGAGATAGATTAAGACTATATGTCCCCGAGGACTTACAAAGAGATTTAATTATTAGCATACATGAAGAGTTAGGACATTTCGGACGTTACAAGGTATATGCTTTGATGAAGCATCGTTACTATTTCCCAAATATGTCTCGTAAAATAGGGCAAATCGTAAGGGCTTGCGAGTTATGTCAAAAGTCAAAACTTGCGTTAGAAACCCACACGGGACCGATTAAAACTGTGATAGCAAGAGATATAGGAGAACGAGTCTTTTCCGATATTTATGGACCATTGCCAACAGGACGGTTCGGGTACAAATACATATTTGTGATGCAGGACGCTTATGGCAAGCTAATTAGGTTATATCCATTACGACAGGCGAGGGGAAAAGCTACGTTAACATGTGTGAAAAAGTTCCATAAACAGGTTGAAGTTAGGACATTATGCTCGGACAGAGGCGCGAATTTTACTTCAAAGGTCTTCGAGGCAGGCATTCACCAGTTAGGTATTGTACTAACACACACGTCTGTTAGAAACCCACGACCAAATTCAACGGAGAGGGTAAATAAGGAACTAGGTAGGTTATTCAGAACGTACTGTGACAAGTCACATCAATCTTGGGTAGATTTGTTACCGGACATAGAAGATTGTTATAATCAGGTTATACACACTACAACTGGTTATTCACCTAACGAAATAGTTTGGGGAAAGCGGACCCTGCTATCGACCGATTTTGATAAAGGTAAAACAAACGGGACCGGTTTACAACGGGAGTCGTTAGAGCAGATTAGGGAGCAAGCAAGGTTGAACATAATAAAGGCGGCAGAGAATAGGGAGTTTCATTATAACAAAAATCACAAGATAATACAGTTTGAAATAGGCGACTTAGTGAAATTGAAGACTTTTGCAAAGTCGGATGCCGACAAAAAGTTAACAAAGAAATTCATGCGACTTTATGAGGGGCCTTACATAATAGGAGCAGTGCCGTACAATAATGTATACACCTTAATTGATGTTCAAACTGATAAGGTTAGAGGAAATTACAATGCGATTCATCTGTTTCGGTATTACGGAAACACATAAGGGAATAGGTTTCTACTAGGGATTAGTGTTAACAAAAGGAAATGAGTGAAGTTACCGGTCTCATTAAGAACAATAGAGAGGCCAGGCTAAGCGAACAAAGAGGGAATGCGAATTAAATAGGCTATCGCGATGTTCAGAATATAATAGATGAGCGGGAAGGATTTAGAACTAGCGGAAAAGTATAGAGGAGAAATAGATTTCCAAACGACTAGTATAGAAACTAAGGCATAGGAATACTAGGTGTATTAAAAATCTATTTGGGGGAGTGTGAAGTAGACACCCTACATGTGTTCCTAGCGATTCCATGAATTATTTCGAATTTTAAATACATAGCGCAACACTCGTAAAACTTCGCCAGAGACTTAAAACCAAGGGTCAAATTTTTTATTGAAAATACAAGAGCTTTAGAAATTATAAAAGTTAGCTTAGGATATTTTTTTTTTTGAAGCAATAAACCATAGAATTTCACACTAACTAAGCTCAATAAAGCTTTGTAAGTTATTACGGTTGAGACAAAGAGGTCCAAATTCTGACAAGCCGCTTGAAAAGGGCGAGGTACGTAATTGACGGGGTTTTTTTTGCGGCATTTCTTTCGTGGACAAGCGTCAAGACAAAAACTTTAAGATACCAGATGTGGCACAAAATTGGCGCGAAACATGCTAAAGCGGGAACGTGACCATGCGTTCGACTATTGGCTAACACATTGACGCGTCATTGTTTGACGAATCATGTTTGAGCATTTGATTGTGGCGGAAATTTGTGTTTTGCAGTGGGAGAAAGGAGCCAATGGAGGGAGAGAGAAGGGAGATCTTTGGCTCGAGGCGTGCGGAACGACACTTCGATTCTAAGGCTCCGAGAGAGCAGTCACCTATATATAGTCTAGTAATAGTTTTGATATAGTGTTAATCTTAGTTTTGTAATATAAAAACTACATTCTGATCTTGTATCTCCGAGTGGACGGTCAACTAGCCAATAGTCTAGAAGTAGTTTTGATATAGTGTTAATCTTAGTTTTGTAATATAAATAATATAAAATTGTTTAAACTTCAAGGTATAAGGCTAGGTAAAGTGTTTTAGTGACAGACGCCGAGTTGCTGTTATTATTGGTAATGTACTCAATTTGTTTTCTTAAGGTGTTATAAACGAGGCTCACAGTAAATTCTAGTAATTTAAATCATTCAATAAAGTACTTATTTATTATAAGTGAAGTCAAAATGGATCCGGACACTAGTTTGGATATCATGTATGAAATGACGGGGAAAAATAGAGGAAGTACATGGTCAACCATTGACATTATTACATTAATAATGAAAATTATGGGTATTGCATTTCTACTTATAATGTTGTATAAAAGAACCAAAGTAGGAGCCAGATTATATAAAATAATCACATGTTGTTGCATCCAAAATACCTCCGGATCAGATATAGAATCGGAACCGATAAACTGAATTAATCAAATTAAAGGTATATAGCCGTGAGCCTTGTCGACACATTGTAAATATAATTTAATGTCTAAATTTATGTGTGTGTCTTAACGCTTTTTTTTTCTATTGAACTGATGATTCATAAATGTGTACGTGTGTGTATATAGTAAAGTATAAGGTGTATTTTAGGTTAAATGGTCGTAAGGGTTTTTATCTTGGATTTCTCTTTTCCCTTACAAATTAGTATGGCCTAGGAACGAGAAATTCCACCGAAGTAAACGTTTGCACAAACACTCGAATTCGGTGTAAATAATTTAAACCAGTGTCTCTCTTCTTATTATCACTCAGTGTCGAGTGAAACAAATTAAGTAAATTTTGGGAAAATAAAAGTAAATTATATTCATAACCATTCCTTTTATTATACAGTTAAGTTTACCTTACAGATTTATTATTGGAAGTTTATTTTGGTCTAAACTTTAATTATGGTTTATATCATAATATATTACATTAATGACTTGTGTTAAAGATTATGGATAACACTCCAATAATGAATTTCATCCCACATGTCCAAGTTACAGTCACGATTCTTAACCCTGAAGAAATGAACTAGGTTAATTTTATAGGTCATCGCAATTAATTTAGGTCTACAGGATAATTTCATAGTTCGAGCCTATGAACAGATTTTGTTGTAAACAAAAATCCATTCACTACTTTTTATACAATAGAACAGATAACGGCTCCTCAGAAAGTTTTCAAATGAGATAAGACGACCTAATGCAGTCTAAGAGGTTCCGACTTACACAAATTTGGCATAAGGGTTAAAATAGATCTAAATTATATACATAAGATATTTGCGAGAAATAGGGAACAATAGGTTTTATTAATATAGGTATATAGCATCCGAACGAGAAGGCGGTCTACAGCGACGAGAGCGAGAGTGAAGGCGAAACGAACGGGGCATACGCAAAACAAAAGAGTCAGGCTACAACTATTGTTTCGAAAGCAGGGACGTACTCGCAGAGTGTGGAACACTTTTGGTTGATTGGGGAACCAAATCAATCTTGATAACATGTTTGACAGTGATTGACAATATAGTCAAAGTAATCGGCTACATGGCTGCGTGGTGACAAGTTGGCAGCAATGGTTCAGCACACCATACACACACTCCTCTCGCAGATCGACCTCCGACCATGAATTGGCCAATTCATAAAACTTACTATATGAAATGATAAATAAATAAAAGTCCATGGACCAGGGGCGGGCTAATAAGCCCATAAAAGATAGTACCAGCCGCTAGCGGATGTGGGAATAAATTCGCTTCTCAGCGCAATAAAGGAGGTTGACTGCTGCCCCAAATAACAATGATTAAGGGCCTCGTGCAGGCGTAGGGACCATTCCCCGTGCTCGGTTACCATTGGTCAGCTAAGATGCCTTTTTTAAAGGAAATACATGTAACAGCAACCACTCAATCCGGCCCTGATTTGCAAACTCGAATTATATACTTGTTACTAAACTGTAATTTAAACATTTCTAAGATAGACTTCGCGCTAAGGTATCAATAAAGAATACTATGATTCAGGCGGATTGATTAGGTCTGCCTTACAATGTTCACCCAGCGTACTGTGCTAAGTACCAGTTTTACTGGTAAATCATAACCAACAAATACGACGACCGGATACCTAAAGTGCTACTAACTCTGCAGTGCTATTTTCCGTTTCTAAGTTTATAGAATTTTTTTTCTCTTTTTCACATATACAAGCCACGATATTTAACTAGCCAAGACGATCACGCCGGTGCCATCACATTACGGTAGCTGAAGGCCCACTGATATCGAAGTAGTAAACAGTAAGTATATTTCATTAATTTTTAGGGTTCCGTACCTCAAAAGGAAAAACGGAATCCTTATAGGATCACTTTGTTGTCCGTCTGTCTGTCTGTCAAGACCCTGCTTCTCAGGAACGCATGAAGGTATCGAGCTGAAATTCAGATCAAATACTCACAAATACTCAGGTCTACAGTCCCTTGGAGCTGTGAAAAAATCAAAGTTCTAAGCCAACGCAATCAAAAGATACAGCTGTTTATGCTACAAATTTTCGACACTCGCAAGGGAATCAAAACCTACAGGGCAACTTCTTATAGCACAGATAAAGGAAAAATTGCGAAAAGCATAAATTTTCATGTCGGTGTTGCACAGTGTAGTTAGTTACATCATAATATAATAAATATATTTTTAATAATTTTAAACTTACATGGATTTCATTTAGCAATAAAAATACCTTACCTTTTCCGAGGGTTCCGTTCAAGTAGGTATATAAGTATACCTACAAGTTTGAACGGAACCCTCGGTGCGCGAGTCCGACTCGCACTTGGCCGGTTTTTTTTATTCGCATGAGAAATTAGTGCAAAATATTCGCAAGGTGGACTTTAGGACTTCCGCTCTCATTGTAATTTTAGCATAATCATTATAGCCTTGCCTGAACATAATTGTCACAGATTAATTATTATTTTTAAATTGAGGGAAGTAGGTATCTACTTATGCTTCCTAGGTATATCCGGCGCCTTTCCTTCCGAACACTTTTCACGGTCCACCGCCAATTTATTTTTATTTTTAAATAATACAATATAGTATTTTAATGAATTACAAGAGTGCAAGTGCATAATTTTACTTAACATTTCTAACTACAATATTTTGTTTTAGTCTGAGGAGAGACCTACCTAATAAGTGGTGCTAATACTTAGATAAATTGTTAAAGGCTGACCTATGCCTGTGGAAGACATAATATATATAGAGGTATAGGTACCTACCTATATCTAAATACATCATACTAATATTAAAAATGCGAAAGTCAGTTTGTTTGTTGGTTTGTCCTTCAATCACGCTGCAACGGAGCAACGGATCGACGTGATTTTTGGCATGGGTAAAGTCGAGGACCTGGAGAGTGACATATGCTACTTTTTATCCCGAAAAATTGGGGAATTCTCGCGGGAATCAAAAAAAAACTTATTCCACGCGGACGAAGTCGCGGGCATCAGCTAGTGTTCATATAAAAGGAAAACTTTACTGCCTGACATATCAATGTACATTTCATTCAGCTGGATCTAGATACTTCAGAATTCAATTGTGCATACCTAATATGTAGGGATTTTCTAAATAGGGTTACGCATTATCATAATGTCATTTGGAGTACCTACTGTGCTGTGTTTAAGTATTGTTCAATTTCAATAAGAATAATAGGTAGATAAGATTATGCTGTAAGTTACTAATAATTGCACGCCATGTTTGGCGTATTTGATATACGCCAAACATGGCGTGTTTTTTTAACAAATTAAAAAAAAAAAATCCTTATGACGGAAAAATTTCGGCAGGAAAATAATACCTACCTAAAATAACTGAGACATATGTATCGGATTTCGTATGAAATGAAAGGTGTCTTTGTGTAGATCGCGTGAGCATAATCTAGCAATTCTTCCGTGGTAATATTGTTCATTTAAAAAAAACAGGTAATATTGCTAAAAGTGCTATAGTAATATACTTAGTGCTAAAACGAGCTCAGCTGTTTATCTTACGCCCGCCATGAGTCATGACAGTGCTTTCCCTTTTGTGACATGGAAAATAAGTAAAACGCGTTTACGCGTAGTAGTTAAGTTGCCCTTATTATTAAAGAAATTGCATAAAACATTAAAAAGTAGCATTACTTTGTTATGTTTGTTGTTGTTGTTGTTGTTGTTGTTACCTACTGGTTTGATGAACAGATAAAATGCCCAATGTAAGTAATAAACTTCCGTCAATTCCATGTAGAAAAAAAAAATACCTACATACGGAAAAATCAACGTTAAATAATTAATTCTTTGAATTTTTTTTATTAAGAAATTATGTTTAATTCTTACCATAATAAGAGAAAACCAAATTACCTCTAGCTAGTCTGCTATGCACCGTGTACGTCAAGTTACGAAACTCCAAATCCATTTTGATGTGGCTGCAACAAAGAAAAATAAAAGTTAGATAAATTAAAGACTCTTTTCAAGTCATGTTACCCGGGTAAGACGGGGCAATAGCTACGAAGCCTGAAATCATGGCCGTCGATAAAAATCGCCTATACGTTTTCATTCTCGTGATGTTCTTTGTTTCTAATAAATTGTGAAATGAACGATGACTGAATGGATCACTATTTAAGGATCAAGTGTAAGGGTACCTGGTACAGTTAATTTGAATCGAGTTTGAAAATCTTTGATCGCGGATCACGATGTAGATTGATCGTGTGCAGAGTGTATTGTCGATGGATAGTCGGATTCAGATTGACCGTGTACCGGGTGATTTAGGATTTCTAATATACCTGAATAGAAAGTGAAGGATACCCGGTACACAGTCAATTTGGATTGAGTTTCAAGATCATTGATCGCGGATCGCGATGTAGATTAAACGTGTGCAGAGTGGATCAATCAATCAATCGTTTATTTGCTTGAAACATTGTATAATTATGATGACAGTTCTAAAGTAGTCCACACATGTTTCGTCAATGTTGAAGTGCAAATTTAGAAATTATGGATTGAGGTTGGATAGACGGATCACGATCCGCAGAATGACCGTGTACCGGGGCGCCTTAAGATTTGTAATATAAATAAAAGATTACACTTTTCACAAGACGCAAACAACAACTAACTTTTCTTTTTTTTTTATCCACTACGAGCTAGCCCTTGACTACGATCTCACCTGATGGTAAGTGATGATGCAGTCTAAGATGGTAGCGGGCTAACCTGTTAGGGGCATGGCAGTTATATTAAACCCATTCCCCTTCGGTTTCTACACGGCATCGTACCGGAACGCTAAATCGCTTGGCGGCACGTCTTTGCCGGTAGGGTGGTAACTAGCTACGGCCGAAGCCTCCCACCAGGCCAGACCAGGGAAAATTCAGAAATTATAAATTCCCAAATTGACCCTGCCGGGGATCGAACCCGGGACCTCGGCACGTTAAGGCAACAGCGCTACACACTGCGCCACGGAGGTCGTCAAAAAATAAAACTAAACTATCGTAAATATAAGGATAAATCATTATTTATTCTTGATTGATGTTATTAAGTGTAATTATAATTTATCATAGGTATATTTCATACAAATCGGAAGACCGGAAGAAACAATGACCTTCATGTCGTGTCTGAAAATTAGACGTACATTTTATAGAACTTACGAGAACTTATTCGGACTAAATATTATCATCATTTGATCTCGTGCACGAATCCTGTTTTTTGCTTGCAACGAAACATGAACCATTTTTGTTTTTTATTCACTGAACTGGTTTAGGAGATCCGTGGACACGAAAATGATTAATATTTAATGGTATTTCCCTTTAAAATGTAGCATATAATCTAAAGAAAGAAAGAAAACTTTATTAGGTGATATTTGTACAAGAAATGACTAATAATAAAATAAGACTTATGCATTATTAATATAATTATGATAGCATTGGTAGTAGGTATAGCAATTGTACAAACTTATACCTATCTCTCTCTTGTAGGCATAATACCTAGTAGTTCATGTACTTATGTTCTTTACTCAGAGTTCAGACATAAGATAACTTGGCCGTCTGCTAAATAGTTCTCAAGAGTAGGAATACTGGTGTAAAATTCCCGGTTCCCGGATCAGTTTTCTAAACTGGTTTAGGTCTAGTCGAGTAGAAGGCAGTGCTAAGACGTGTCGATGACCTAAAGCCCATCGAAATTGCAATTTAAATTAGTGCGATTTTCCATTTCCCAGTTTTTTTTACATGAAACATATTCAACGGATGACAAATTTGGAGGTAGTTTCAAAAAATGGTTTTTGTAAAAGAAAGTCGGTCGCTAAATACCTTTTAAAAGCCCTTATCGATCGTAATTACTAATTGGTCCATATTTTATTTAAACGATAAGGTCAATGGAAGTGTCACAAAAGCTCTAATTACCATAATTGCCAGTTGCCACAACCTCTCAGTCTCAAAGAGTTCAATGACGGACAGTGCACTACCTACTCTTTAATAAGTATTTTAATAATATTTTTGGTGGGAACTTATCGAATATTCATTTTAGTTTTGCATGCATTTTTTTTGTTTCGCTCAAATTGCCAACAAATTGCAGGATTTACCAAACTGCTATGGAAATTTTATATTAATAAAAAAACCGGTTTTGCACCTAAAAAAGGCAGAACAATAATTAATCAATCTTCAAGAAATAAAGGATCAGCTACGGATTTCGGATTAAAATAATTGTTTTTATTATGCAGAATTTTCTAATTTTCAAGTGCAGACTATAAAAACTTATAATTAAGTACACATACTTAGTTTTTTGGTCTAAGTTATACCTACCAGGTTGTGGTCTTAGGTAGTTAGGTACCAGGAATCTGAGGTCCTTGTGTGGTCGGTACTCGATTGCCGTAAGAGTTCATTGGCACGCATAATAATTTCAACATTCATTGTCTTCTACCTTTCTCATGCTTTTAAACAGTTGCATTCAGGTCATGTGCTCTTTGGTCAATTTCTTTGTTATTTTCGTATTAAATATTATTGTTGGAATTTTTTTTGAGTTTCGGATACATAGGGCGTGACACGGTGACAGCTGAAACGCAGTTTCAGCTTTTCCATCGACATTCACTTGAATCCTACTTACACTACAGCACTTCTGAGTACTTCTAGGTATACTTAGTCCCACAAACTTAACTGACCCGGTGACAGCGTCGCTTGCATGTATTAAAAATAAAATAAAAACAAAAACTAAACAGGCATAAAAATTAGTTACAATTTTGTGATTTCTACTTAGTTTATTCATTAAATAGGTACTAAATATATACATGAAAAATTAAAATCTAAATTAAATCTAAAGTAAAAAAAAAAAAAAAGGAAACTAAAAACTAAACATTAAAAATATCATCTATTCCACTGCAATAAGGCAATGTGCCCCTGCCCAGAACGCTGGCTGCGTTACCTCCCTGAATAGCCAAACTTATATGTTGGCAGAGATAACTGCCAGCCCTCCGGTCACCTGTGGACTCCTGTCATTTTGTGATTAGTTAGCGGGAACCTTTAATAAATCTTACGAGTTTCATTTTCAACTTTCCCGTCATTTTCTTGGCCACTGTTTCTAATATTATTCTTATATTGATATAACTTTTCAATTTATCCAAATATATAACTTAGTTATTTTATATAAGGTATTAAAGGTACAATTTCTTACAAATTTGAGTATCTTTGAATTTGAAATCTAGGCATTAATTAGACCAATCTCTCGTAAAAGTTTCACAAAGGTAAAGTAAGGTAAGGTTGTATTCAATTTTATGCTCAAATTCAATGTTTCTAAGTAGTAACTAGTAAGTATTGTGTATACAATACTGTAAGAATTTGCATACTTCAGAGCTTGAACTTGCAAAACAACTTAATGGCAGCTTAGTTGGTCAAGTTCATGATAATAGTTTACGAACCAAAAAAGTGGCCTCGTCAAGTAAACAAGTTGTAAAAATGTAAAAACATTAACGTAGGTACCTATTATTTGATTGTATCTCTTTTCTGTGCTAATATTATTATTGCGTGAGTAAATATGTGTCTTTCTGCAAACTTTCCTAGCTAGATGGCTGAACCGATTTTGATGGGTACAAAGATAGCTTGCATGCGCAGACGGGTTTTATAATAATAATTTTCTTTATTGTCAGATAAAATTGTTTTGGTCCGAGTTTAACGCGAGAAAATATCTTTGTCCTGCTGGAAAATATAAATTATGCGTATAAATCTGTTTATTTGTTTGTTAGTTATTTAGCTTCATCTTCCATTCCGAATCGATGACTACGTAGAGGAAATTGGGTATTTGACAACTTTTTTCAAACGTCCAAACGCATGTTTAGTATGGGATTTTGTATGAAACATTGCATAGTGACGTCGTCAAAGTTCGACGCACTTTTTTACTTTTAAATTAAGGAGTTCCCGCGGGAATAACAAAAAACTTAAACCACGCGGACGAAGTCGCGGGCATCAGCTAGTTCAAAATTTTAAAAAAAAGGGGACGTGGATTACGACTTTTGGGAGATCCTCTATTTAATATAAAACATAATTTATTTGAATAGTTGTCAAAAACCTAATTGTGGTGAATAGCTACTATGTACGTAAATAAATACATGATATTAATACTTTACCTGCATATATAAATGGCAGTTATTACTAAATTATTACGAGAAGTACAAATACGCCTTAACGTGATTTCACCAGAGTCGCTTTGTTACTTTCACTATCTCGTAAGTAGTTAACAGTTTGTCTCTACTATCCGAGTTCGTTATGTTATAATCTGTACACAATCACTTGTCCATGTGATTGCCAATGTATCTGTCACCGTAAGATTGTAAAAACCGTTAGATTGTAATCTAACTAGCGATATTGTAAACTGTCGACAGATTGTGAACCGTTCAATGTTCTGAGTGTCAATTTTTGAAATATTCATTGTATTTACGTTTTCTTGTCTCTTTCTTGTAGGTTAGGTTAGGTTAGGTTGGTTAGTTAGTTTAATTAGTTAGTTTAGTTCGACATAATTAATCAGGTAGTTAGTGCCCGGCCGGAGGTTAGGTTTTATCTGGTTAATATACCTAACAGATTGCAATCTACCCAAAAATAATGCGTTAAATTGTAATCTTTCGACAGTTTACAATATCGCTAGTTAGATTACAATTTAACGGTTTTTACAATCTTACGGTGACATATCTACGTCACCTAGCCCGTAATACTACCCACCTGGTGAAATAACAGTCAAATGACTATCTTTGGTCAAGATCTAATTTGTTTTTCTTACTTATAAATTTTTTTGTGGAGTTATAATTTTGACACATACTCGTACCTACATTCAATTTAGTTATGTTATGGCAAGTTACCAAAGCTGCCTCGTTGGTCTAATGGTTGGCATGTTCGACTGCGGCCGACGAGGTCCCGGGTTCGAGGTCCGGGTCGGGCCATAATTAAGTGTTGGGGTTTTCTGACTACAAATTCTCAGTAATAGCCCGGAGTTAGGAAGTTGGCGGTGATTCACCCCCGTGCCTCGGAGAGCACACGGTCCCGGTTATTATCACTAACATGATAATCATACTAATATTATTAATATTATAAATGCGAAAGTCAGTTTGTTTGTTGGTTTGTTGGTTTGTTGGTTTGTTGGTTTGTTGGTTTGTTGGTTTGTTGGTTTGTCCTTCAATCACGCTGCAACGGAGCAACGGATCGACGTGATTTTTGGCATGGGTATAGTTGAGGACCTGGAGAGTGACATAGGCTACTTTTTATCCCGGAAAATTGAGGAGTTCCCGAGGGAATCAAAAAAAACTTATTCCACGCGGACGAAGTCGCGGGCATCAGCTAGTAGTCGTATAGTCGTTAAAGCCCGCCAATCCACATTAGAGCAGCGCGGTGGGTCTAAGCTCTAATTCCCTTTCTGCTATGAGAGTGGAGGCCTGTGCCCAGCAGTGGGACGTTAATGGGGTGTGGTGTGGTGGAAATTACCAATTTATTAAATTGGTAAGTACATATTGATACGTATAATATTCTATTTCCGCATGCCGATGATCAACTTTCATAAAGATAATTCTGCTTACTTTCTTAATAATATTAGTTGCAATGTATTTTAACCGACTACGACAAAGCAAAAGGATGGGCCATGATTTTGATTTACGATATAGATTCAAGATTCAAGTCATTTATTCAAGGTACGAGTACACTGTAGGTACACTTATTGTCGTTAAAAATTAGTTACTTAAAAAGCATGACGGTTCCAAACGCGCCCTGGTCGAAGAGCCCACAACAAACTCAGCCGGGTTTTTTTTTTATTAACACCATCGCACAAATCATCTTAACTAAGCAACATCTATAGTTTTAGCTTGTGTTTGTAGGTATGCATGTATGATGTAAGTATTGTATAGGTATGTTCCACCGTAACGGCTAAACTACTAAACCGATTTTGATAGACGAGGTGTCAAGCGATTCGTTATTATCCGGCCTCCGGGTAACTTAACTAGGCTGCATTTAACATGAACAAAATCGATATGCCGTACGGATGTTGCATCCAAAATATCAGACGTCAATAAGTGTAGTATACCTACCTAAATTGAATAAACGTTCTTTGAGTTTGAGTTTGAGTTTGAAAAAAAACGTGGGGATCTCTGAAATTTCTTCAGTAATCGGGTTACAGTTTATAATACTTAGGTACTGCTAGTTACCTTTTCTTATCAACACGAGTAAGCTTTAAAACAAGTTTAAATAAAACCTATTGGCTATATTACACTACTTGACTACACTGCAATAAATTGCCCATACATAAATTTAAAGTATGCTCCTGAAAAAAGCTTATTAATTATACTGTTGAAGATTATGTAAATGATAGAGGAGCATGGATTTGATCGCTCCAGCAATGCTAAGGACAGCGGTTACTTATAGGCCTATTACACTGCACTTTTCACAGGGACCCTTAACCCTGTATTAGTGTAGTGTAATAAAATTTAGGGAGGAAGGGTCCCTAATTTGGTCCTTATTGCTTTGTAATAAGCGACACCAAAACTAGCGGCCACGCCCACCCTTTCCACAGGGCCCTGTGAAAAGTGCAGTGTAATAGGCCTATTATGTACACATTAATATAATAATTGTAAATTAATTATTTAATAAAAAGAGCAATCACCGAGTTTATTGCTGGTTCTTCTCGGTAGGAATGGCATTTCGAACCAGTGGTAGATTCACTTGACGATTCAAAACTACATGTAAAAGTTTATTTGAATAAACATTTGATTTTGATTTTTGACTTCGCTTATAATTAAGGTTTCCACTGAAAACCAGCAGTCTGCTGCAGCATGATGCTGAGATGGAAATCTTTATTTGGTCACTTATCACTATATATCTACTTAATATTAATTATACTCGTAATTACTTAGTCTAAAATTCCATGTAGTGATCAAATAAAAAACATTTTCTTTTTTTTATGTCGCTCCTGCCACCGTGGACCATCATAGAAATGGGAATCTTGGTTATTACCATTTACCAAGCAGTAGGCACTAATTCTATGGCGACCACCGCCATTGAAATTTCAAATAGTACGATCGAATTAGATGTGTGTGATATCTTCTTTTTACGCAGTCGTAGAAAGAAGATAGAAGCTCCTGTTTGTAGGTAGGTACATAAGGACTAAAATTAAATTAATAAATTATACATCAATGGTATGTACCATAGACTTATAATATTTACTAATGTCATCGGTAGGTACAATCCTAACATCCTTACATAATCCTAAGTTCAACATTTTTTTATCATTTGACATCAAAGTTGGTAATTATTGATCTTTGCTAAAGAGCGGCTGATTCATACGTCTTTGTTTTCCTATGTAATGGGATGAGCCTTTTAAAAGGTAAGTATGTAGGTTTAGACCACGCACAAGTTCCGAGGAATCGGGGCATAAATTAAAGAAACAAAAATCCACGCGGACGAAGTCGCGGGCAACATCTAACTTTGTATTAATATTTAAACAACTTCGATAATCTATAATTCAAAATAGCGGTCGGGTTCTATGAAGGTGACATCAAAATTGGCAATGACCTGGTACGTACTTATTGACCAATTTATGCTATGGCTCTATCTAGAAGCTTACCGCAAGGTGATGGTTACAACATCTAAAATATTATGCTTTTCAACATAACTGTGACCCTCTTAAAATCACCGGTGGGCCCTCCGAAACTGCAGATGTTTGACGTGTATTGTGTAAGCTCAAACATTACTCAAATTTTAGTTTTGTAACTCATAATCTGCTGAATAGATATTGCAAGGTTATTTTTATTTTTATTATCAACTACAAGTTAGCCCTTGACTGCGATCTCACCTGGTGGTAAGTGATGATGCAGTCTAGGAGGGTAGCGGGCTAACCTGTTAGGGGTAGATATATTAAAACTATCCCCTAATCGGTTTCTACACGGCATCGTACCGGAACGCTAAATCGCTTGGTGGTACGTCTTTGCCGGTAGGGTGGTAACTAGTACACGGCCGAAGCCTCCCACCAGGCCAGACCAGAGAAAATTCAGAAATTATAAATTCCCAAACTGACCCTGCCGGGGATCGAACCCGGGACCTCCCACGTTAAGGCAACAGCGATCAACACTGCGCCACGTAGGTCGTCAAAGGGGGCATTGTACTCGTACGTATTTAAATAAGTATTTTTTATAAGCTACTAGGTTTTTTGTGGCAACGATTAAGTATAAAAATAAATCGAAAAGCTAAACTATGACAGCAGTAAACAAGAATAACTAATATGATTCGAACACAGTGGCGTGCAGTTCATAGAGGCATAAAAGCACCGCTTACCCAAATAGAAATACGTCAATGCTCATTTTTCATCATGACAGTCAGTGCACAGGCATTCTGACTAGCTAATGCCTACACTAGCTTCAAATCCTGTGCACGCCACTGTTCGAACATGTTACCAAAAAACAATTAAGAGTTACGTGGAAATCCATACTAATATTATAAATGCGAAAGTGTTTCTGTCTGTCTGTCTGTCTGTCTGTCTGTCTGTCTGCTACGCTTTCCCGGCCCATCTTTTCAACCGATTTTGCTGAAATTTGGTACAGGGGTAGATGGTATCCCGGGGAAGGACATAGGCTACTTTTTATCCCGGAAAATTAAAAAGTTCCCGCGGGAATCAAAAATCTTAATCCACGCGGACGAAGTCGCGGGAATCATCTAGTAACTTATATATAATAACTCGCGCAAAGTTCTACTAAGTAATTAAATGTTTTCATGGTGTTTTTTATGGCTAGCAGGGATTCCCAAAGTGGTCGATATCAACCCCTTGGGGTCGATTTTGGTTTCCCAGGGGTCGATATAAACGAAAACTGATTTTGGGGGTCGACGAGGTCTAAAAATCGACCCCTATTTTAATGTTATTTTTTTCAAAAAATAATTACCCTACTTAAGATTTTTTTTGTAATTTGTAGTTACTGAATTTTAGGTCTATTTATTTTGTTAAATTTTGATGAACAAAATGATGCCAATTTTACTCACTTAACCGACCGCAAAGTTTTTAAATTGGTAAGTATTTTGTATCAATAGGGAAAAACTAGAGATAAGATTTTTAAAGTAATTTGGCTATGGGAGTCTGACGTATCAGTTCATTTTGGAAAAGGGGTCTCTTGCATAAAATAGTTTTTTTTTAATATTTTTATCCACTACAAGCTAGCCCTTGACTGCGATCTCACCTGATGGTAAGTGATGATGCAGTCTAAGATGGTAGCGGGCTAGCCTGGTAGGGGCATGGCAGTTATATTAAACCCATACCCCTTCGGTTTCTACACTGCATCGTACCGGAACGCTAAATTGCTTGGCGGCACGTCTTTGCCGGTAGGGTGTAACTAGCCACGGCCGAAGCCTCCCACCAGGCGATAGTTTGGGAATCCTTGGTTTAAAGCATACAAAAACCTAATTATGCTTGATATTTTTACAGTACCGAGATAGTTGTTATTCTACGCATGGGGCTCTATTTTCGCATAGTTGAGTTTATAACTTGGTTTAAACCAACTGCAATAAATATTAAGTAAATATATGTTGAACAAAACGTATTAACCCTTTAATTCGCAGTGATCACAGATCACGGAAACAACCGTGATCTGTGGCAGTGATCATCCTGACCGACATTACAAATACTAAAATCCTGATCATTTGCTTTTATCTATTTTCATGAAATTTTTTACATACGTCATAGCAAAAACAAAATACAACCGAATAAAAATTATAGCTGGCAGAATTTACTACTATAAATATCAGTTTTTCGTAAGATGTCACTGATATGACGTGAACCGTGTGGATTGAAGTTATTTTTTTAATGATATTAAGCTTTTTGCGCAATTTTTTGGATACTGCACGTTAGCATTTTCTTCTAAAATATACATTTTATTGATACCAATGTAAATCAATTTTATTCATAAAATAAGAATTTTGGATGTTGTAAACACGTATGTTGTTTGTCACCGACACTGCGTTGCTTCCTGAGCCCAAACAACACTGCTCATTGAGTAGTGGTTTAACAATTATTTATATTTTGCAGAAATTTATTTCACTGAACCCTATTTCTGAACTTATCTGTCTGCGATTATCCTTTACTATGCACGAAAGATTTGATAAATTAGGTATTTTATGTCTCATTGAGATAGTTTTTGGATATAATTGGAGTGCGGTTTTGCATATTTATCAGTATTTACTTGCTTCAAATTAGGCCAAAATGGGAATGAATACGAACAATTATGGCACTTATACCACCAAAGTGCACCGTCAGATAGTAGTAGCGATGTTTCTGAACATCCAGGCCTGCTCCAGCAGTCTGGGCTTGAGGATAATTTCACTTTATTACAGCTCTGCTCGAAAGACATAAACCTCATCCCTGGACAACCTGGACATTTTTGGAAATTCTTGATGACAATATCACACCCGCTCAAATTATTGATATAAATAAAATTTGTGTTTTTCCTGAATTTTATATTATTTTAACATATTTTATATGAATTCCTAAACTGTATACACGTCGCAGTGTTGGTAACGTACAACATAAAACCTGTTACCGAAATCATCGTATGTTTCGCAATGTTGTACCTTACCAACATATGTTTTCTCAAAAACTATAATAGTGGGATTTTTTTTTCTATTTTTTAGGCATACTTATACTTATTATGAACCCCCCAAAATATAAAAAAATAAAAGTTTTTGAAATTTTTTTGCCTGCGAACTAAAGGGTTAATGTTATATTTGTTTTGATCTTCAAATATATTATATCTTGGTCTTAACACAAAGGACGGAGACCCTAATCTTTTTACAAAAATAAATGTACAAGTACTAATCATACTAATATTATAAATGCGAAAGTCAGTTTGTTTGTTGGTTTGTCCTTCAATCACGCCGCAATGGAGCAAAGGATCGGCGTGATTTTTGGTATGGGTATAGCTGAGGACTTGTAGAGTGACATAGGCTACTTTTTATCCCGGAAAATTAAGGAATTCCCGCGGGAATCAAAAAAGCTTAAACCACGCGGACGAAGTCGCGGGCATTAGCTAGTACTCAATATTTAAATAATAGGTTTCACTTAGTAGGTAAGTATATAATTGTAAATTGAAAATTAATCTTAGTAAAACCTATTTTAAATCATAAAGAACAGTAACACTGAACGCAGCGTGTCGCGTCGCGACGGCGTTATTTTACAGAAAAAATACGAGTATGTTCCTAATATAATGCTTGCGTGCTGAAGTTAATCAACTTAACGATACCACACGATACATAGTTGGTATCTGTAATCATGAGTCATAACTTTTCGGATATCTCAAATCAAATCAAATCAAATCAAATCAAATATTTTTTATTCAAATAAACTTTTACAAGTACTTTTGAATCGTCAAGTGAATCTACCACTGGTTCGGAATGCCATTCCTACCGAGAAGAACCAGCAAGAAACTCGGTGGTTGCTCTTTTTAAATAATTCATTTACAATTACTATATTATCAATGTGTACATAAGTAACCGCTGTCCCCAGCATTGCTGGAGCCCCAGCATATCTACGATTATGTCATATAAATAGTTATTAAAATTGTGTAATATTGAGGTGCAATAGTTTTCTTTTGCCTCTCTGGAGACAGATAAGAATACATACTAATATAATAAATGCGCAAATGTGTCTGTCTGTCTGTCTGCTACGCTTTCACGACCCACCTGTACTACTGATTTTGATGAAATTGGTATAGGGGTAGGTTGATCCCGGGGAAGGGCATAGGCTACTTTTATTACTATTATTAAGCTAGTATACTATAACTAGATGATGCCCGAGACTTCGTCCACGTATATTAAGATTTTTCGATTTCTGCGGGAACTCCTTAATTTCCTAGATAAAAAGTAGCCTATATCCTTCCCTGGAATGCAAACTACCTCTGTACCAAAATTCGTCAAAATCGGTTGAAAAGATGGGCCGGGAAAGGGTAGCAGTCAGACAGACACACTTTCGCATTTATAATACAAGTATGGACGTATGGATTCGCCTTATGCGGGCAAATTACTATAGGATATCACTTTTGAAATATAGGTACTGTGATACTTATCGAACAAACATTTTTGCTACAAGCATATTTTAAAATACTATTCGAGAGAGAAAAGTTTTTTTCATTTTACTACCAATAAAACCCCATTTTACATACATTTTACTAATTCACGGACTTGCTTGCCTTGAAACCTTTGGACATTTAATATTGCCAATACTTCACAAGAAGGCGCGCTGGCGATCTTGTCTTTTTTTTTATCCACTACAAGCTAGCCCTTGACTGCGATCACACCTGATGGTAAGTGATGATGCAGTCTAAGATGGTAGCGGGCTAATTTGTTAGGGGCATGGCAGTTATATTAAACCACAGATCACGCGTGATCTGTGTATTAAACCCACACCCCTTCGGTTTCTACTTGGCATCGTACCGGAACGCTAAATCGCTTGGCGGCACGTCTTTGCCGGTAGGGTGGTAACTAGCCACGGCCAAAGCCTCCCACCAGGCCAGACCAGGGAAAATTCAGAAATTATAAATTCCTAAATTGACCCTGCCGGGGATCGAACCCGAGACCTCCGCACGTTAAGGCAACAGCGCTACACACTGCGCCATGGAGGTCGTCTACTATTGCCCAATGGTACTCGTTTTCACTACGTATAGCTCAACACTAATAGAGGTGAATGAATATCCTGAGTAGGTACCTAATGCGGCTAATGGCTTTGGGTCACTTGTGTGACATGTAGGATTGCCAGATGGTCGAGATTCGTCTGGATTCTCCCGACATTTTAAATAATCCCCAGACTTCCGACGATACCCAAAATCTCCAGACAAACAACTTCTCGGAAAGTTCGATACAAAATAATTATTTTAAATTCTGATTACTACTTACTAAAGGATCCAAATTAGTGGACTCCTTAAAGTCAAACGTAAAACACACGTAAACACAAACCCAAAAATGAAGTGTATTTTAATTAGTTGTGTCAACAACGTTATGTATTTTTGTAGCCGTTTAATTTGCAAAGAAAAACTTTTTATTTTACATAATTATTTCTCCCGACAACAACCCCAAAATCCCGACATTTTCAAATTTTGTCTAGATATTTTGGTCTTCCGATTTGGCAACCCCAGTGACATGGCGTAAGGTTTCAATGAAAATGGAGTAAGCTGTCGTGATAGCGCATTGTAAAAACCTAAAGACTATGATAGCTATGACGCGTCAAAAGGGGTAATGGTCAAAACCTGTAAAGTTAAAATTATAATAAGGAAACATTAGAGTTCTACGACTGGTCTAACTTCAGTAAATAATTTTATAATTATCTTAGCTCTGGTCAATTTATGGAAAGTTTTGTCACGACGCGTAACTTAAATAAAGAACATTGCCGAAACAATGCGAGCAAGCGTTCACCTATGCGTCGACTTGTTGACGAATACAACAGAAGCTTCGACAGTGTTGATATCTTTGCTCTGTCTGAGGGTAGATATAAAGAGGCTGTCATCAAGGTCTTGAAGGAAAAAGAATTTTTATAAGGATTGAATTTTTACCTACATTGGACAAGAGATTGTAACCATATTATATGTACCTCAATTCTTTTTTCTCTATTCTATTTTCTTATTGTTTCTGTTTATTTATTATTTTTTTATTGTTAGTAGTAAATTTAAATTTTAGTGTTATATTTTAGCATATATATTATTTTAGCATTTTATTTTATATTTTATGTATAACATAGGTATATAATTTAGATAAATTTGATACATTGTCGCCTTCATAATATTCAAAATTTTAAACTGATAACCCGTGGATGGTGTGGTATATTGCACATTTGTTTTATTTTGTTTTATTTTTTTGTTTGTGTTTAGATAATAAGATTTTAATGTGTAATTGTTTATCGTCCCTAATAAATAAATAATAAAAAAAAAAAACATGGTAAGGTAATGTGTTTTTTTGTTCCAGTCAAAGTTGGAAACTAAGAGGAAGTTGTAGTGCCATTACGAAAGCCTTTAAAAATCAGATTGCTGACTAATTTAGAATATTTCCGCTTTAGCAGTTTTGCGTATCCAAAATCCAATGAACGTCGCCTAGTCGTTTAAATTTTACTGTATTGCTTGTGTGATTTATGAGATTAATTTAATGATAGGTAGGTCTACCCACTCACCGATTATATGACTAATACTTCGCGAATTAAACATTTATTACGCTAATAATTATGCAAAAATTTGCTGTTGGATTCGGCACAGTAAAAAACAGGATTTTAAAATATGTTTATGCTACCATCAAAACCCTTAACCGGTCAAAACCACTTTTCCACCAGAACCAGTGGTAAATTCACACGACGATTTAAAAGCACTCGTAAAGGTTTATTTAAATATAAAAATATTTTGAATTTTTAACTGCGAAAAGTAGTTTTGACATGTTTAACTGCGAATATATTGAGTAATATCGATTTTGAATAATGCTCAACGTCTCCCCTTCATTCAGCTTTACCTAGGCTCGCTTCATTCAAGAGTGGACCTCTTTGGAGAGATTCTGGCTTCTCGCTTTACAAAAAACACTCTACGGGTAGGGCAGACCACGTGAAGTCGGGTTATGCTGATTCGTTTTTGGGAGAGAACCACATTTTTTTAAATTACTGTCACCCTTTTACTATTTGTTATACCATATTTAGTATATCATAGGTACAGTACAGAAAGCATTCTTCGTCAAATTCACTTTTAACCGATACAATTTATTCAAAATCCGTATTACCCAATATTTTCGCAATTTAAAGTGGTTTAACCGGTTGCGATTTGACTGTAATAATTCTTGCAGTTAAAAGTGGTTTTGAAGAAAACCATATCGATTATTAATGTCTATCTTTTTAACTATCTCCATAATATTTCTCTATAAAAATAAAAATTGCATTGCTGAATCTAGTTCAGCTCAGCAGTATCAAATACAATCAAAATACAAATCCTTATATTAATTATCAAGAAACCTTCGTAAAACGGTCGTGCGGTGATTTTGCGTAGTGCGAGTTTACCCTACGAGTATATCCTGAACAGGCGACAATATTATAATATGTTTTGAACTTGTTGGCAATTATAATTAATTTGATTCGACAGAGTCATACTCCGTTAACGTTTTAGAACCCTCATGAGGAAAACCCTAATCCACAAACTGGTTCCATTAGGATATACCTAATATGCAAATTCGAAATAATTAACCAAATTATACAGGTATATTATTATACCGATTTTTTTGTGCTATATTTCAATAAAACCCATATTATATACAATAAATTGACCAGTTTACAATGCGTAAGTTCTTAAGGGCGGCCATTTGCCTCATTTTTATAAGACTAGCTTATACCGTGTGAGATAGTTTTTATCGGAAAAAACTATAATTTAATCAATTAAAGAATTTCCCAAGAAGAATTTAATCAAATAAAGAAATTCCATTATATAAAGATGGCAACCCTATAATAAGCCAAAGCACAATAAAATCTGTCACAGTAAAAAAAAATGTAAAATCGGTAGTTGTAAAAAACTTCTAATCAATCTTCTAAGCAAAAACGTTATTTAGGCTTCCGTACCCAATTAGGATTTACGAATTTGGGACTATTAGCACTTAATTAATATCTTCTATGATAAAATTCCTTGCCTTTACACATGTTTAAAAAGTCCTTTAAAAAAAGCTTATTATACTGTTGTAGATTATGCAAAAGATATAATAGCGTGGATTTGACTCGCTCCAGTTATGCTTGGAACTGCCAGTACTGAATTACGAGATTTCCAATAATTATAATTACTGTAATTTTTGATAATTTAAAAAGAGCAAACACTGAGTTTCTTGCTAGTTCGATTCAAAAGCACTTGTAAAAGTTTATTTGAATAAAAAATCATTTGAATTTTGATTTTTTTTGACAGTTAAATATTGAGCTGCCTTCGCTGTCTGCTCGTCCATCTCTCACGGGACTCACTCTCACAGACACTCAACAGCTTCAGTTGTAAGTAGGCCAGTTGAAATTTTTACAGAATATGTGTTACTAGCTGATATCGCGATTTCGTCCGCGTGGATTGAGGTGTTATGTTTCCCGCGGGAACTCTTTAATTTTCTGGGGCAAAAAGTAGACTACAAACATCCATCCATCCAAACTTTCGCATTTATAATAATAAAGCTAGGCAGTCCTCTTCATAACTCTTATCACAGTAAATTTTAAAATGTCCTAAGAAGTTACAAAATTGTACATTTAAAACGTTCTTTGTTTCAGATATATTCAAATACTGTCATAGTTACATACTAATTTTGGGTCAGGTGCCAAATGGTATATCCGGCACTACTAATTTATTCCCTTTGTTTCTTGTGGCAAGTCATAATTATTGTACCTAGTTATTTATATTATATTGTGTTGGTACGGAACCCTATTTGCGCGAGTCGGACTCGCACATTCATATTTCTTCCAATTTGCACTATAATGTAAAATCTAACTATGGATTAGTACCTATCTATTCTCTGTCCAATCATTTATTTTACTTTTAGCAGCTCGATTTAATGATGTTCTAATGCGTTACTGATTCGATTTTTGATAACAATCGATTTTCTTTATGAAGAAGTTTGAATCGATTTGACAGATTGATATTTATCTTTGCTCAACATTTTTTTATTGTTTTATAAACATACGCAAGCGTTTAAATGACTTGCGTTAAATTATATTAATGTATGTATTAAAATAAATCATTTATACATTATTATGTCACCGTAAGATTATGAAAACCATCAGATTGCAGTCTAACGCTTTTTATCTCGATAGATTGTAAACTGTTGACAGATTATGAACCGTGCAATGTTCTGAATGTCAATTTTTGAAATATTCATTGTATTTAAGTTTTCTTGTCTCTTTCTTGTAGGTTCGGTTAGGGTTCGACATAAATAATCAGATAGTTCTCGGCTGCAGGCCGGGCCCTTAGGTTCTATCGGGTTATTATACCTAACAGATTACAATCTACCGAAAAATAATGCGTTAAATTGTATTGCATTTGTTACGGTTCACAGTCTTTCGACAGTTTACAGTCTAACGAGATAAAAAAAGTTAGATTACAATCTAACGGTTTTTACAATTTTAAGGTGACATATAGGTACAACAGTACATTAATTAATGTGAATGAATCCGTTATAGAAGCCATACATCGCCAAAGATAATAAAAGACTAGGTATCAAAAAAGTTAGTGTTGCAGCTCCGTGGACCGTGACTATTTAAAAAAAGAAAGTCGTAGGTACTTGTAATTACTAGATGATTATACGATTTACGAAATATCGGATAGCGGGGCACGTCGCTTCACTACTGTAAAAAACGATAATCGTCTATGGAGTATTGCATTTTTTGTCGATGGTTTCATGACAATAATTACGACACTTCATAGGCGTGCGTATGTCGAAAGTAAAATAAATAGTTGGACAGATATAGTATTGTATCTATTGGTAATCGATGAATGAAAGAGATAAAGGACGTAAAATCCTATAATTTACGTTTCACACGCAACAAGCGGTCGCCTTGACCCAGGAGGCAATGAACTCTCTGGCAGACGTTAGTTGCAACTTGATAACGCGATAACTACAGCGGAATGTAAGACCTAGGCATAGATATTAGATAATAGAATCCGTCTTACTGGCGCGACTTATGTAACCTAAGGTTTAAGTTTTTTTTGATTCCCGCGGGAACTCCTAAATTTTCCGGGATAAAAAGTAGCCTATGTAACTCTCCAGGTCCTCAACTATACCCATGCCAAAAATCACGTTGATCCGTTGCTCTGTTGCAACGTGATTAAAGGACAAACCAACAGACCAATAAACCAACAAACCAACAAACAAACACACTTTCGCATTAGTATGAAGTATGATTGTTGAGTCAATATCTCCTGAGGATGCTGTGTTGGTGCTTATTGAATGCTTGGTTGCTTGCTTTTCCTGCTTGTTTAGAAGCAGGGGGTACATGATAGTGTAGTGAAGTGCTTCCTGAAAGAATACATGAACAAAGTGTCTTTTTGCAACAAGAAAGACTAAGATACGTCATTGGACAATTTCTTAGTACATAAGTTAATTATACGCTCAGGTTAAACAAAAATACTTATTCGTCAAATAGTTTGGCTAGATTGTAATTATATTGAGCACACTTCATTGGTATGTACGCAATAATAGAAAAAAAAAAGCAGGGGGGTCGGCGTTGCATATCGCATGCTACACATGGTACAGACTTGTCTGTTTTAGCCATCGATATATATATGTAGTTACTAGATGGGCCCTTTCATAGAAAAATGTGGGGCGTCCGACTTGCTGAACACGTTCCTCACCTGTCTTTGTCCCCGTCGTAGCGCTGTCACGGTCGCTCGTCGTGTAGATAATTTGTTTTTAGTTAACTTCCAAAGTCTTATTAGTTTGGCACTGTATAATTTTTATTTTAAGCGAAGTGTTTCAATTCACAATTATACATTTCCAAAAAAACGTTTTTTAATCTTCCTATTTAATATTTTTATCCATTACGCAATCATTTAATTTCCGCGGCAAACTGTATGATTTTTTTTTCACTAACTGGCCTTACTTCTTGAAAAAGGCTATGACCTATATTATCTATGACCGAGTCATACGTTTTCAAGCTTTCATCCAAGATGGGGCATATGTTGCAAGCAAGTTACCGCTTTTCGGACTAGATGGCGTTACTAGACATACGCCCACATTTTTTGTTTGACAGGGCCCGTCTATGTAAATTGAGGTCGTTGGTTTTAGTGGATTCTAGCGAATAAAGCTCCTTATTACGAGTAGTTGTTCATTGATTATCATGGAATTCCGCAAAGTAACGCCTGCTTCGATCCAATAATTAATTCTTATTATAATTCATTTCTTATAGTTACTTATTTTTTTTATCCACTACAAGCTAGCCCATCTCACCTGATGGTAAATGATGATGCAGTCTAAGATGGTAGCGGGCTAACCTGTTTGGGGTATTACAGTTACATTAAACCCATACCCCTTCGGTTTCTACACGGCATCGTACCGGAACGCTAAATCGCTTAGGGGCACGTCTTTGCCAGTAGGGTGGTAACTACGGCCGAAGCCTCCCACCAGGCCAGACCAGGGAAAATTCAGAAATTATAAATTCCCAAAATTGACCCTGCCGGGGATCAAACCCAGGACCTCCGCACGTTAAGGCGCTGTGACTTGTGAGCTCACGAAATGAAGAACACAGGCGCGCGGGGGTGAAATCGAGCAAGCGCATGTCGCAAAAAATGCATGAAATAATTTGTAAAAAATTAATATTTACTTTTCAGTACAAATGAATCCAACAATGCGTTTGATTTAGAAATATGAATTTTATTATATATTTCTAGAGCTAATTATTGGTTTCAATAAGGAGAAAAAATGCTTTAAAAGGTAAATTAAGAGGTTTAGGATAAGGATGTTTGAAATAAATTTCAATGCAGCGAATTTTTTTAAATTGTGTTTTGAGATGCGTCAATGGCTGCTCAAAGGTCTTGAAAACAGCACATTATTTTTACAAGCATACATTATATCACCGTTTGATGGATACACTGCTTTTAAAAACCCCCTTTTACGAAGCTCTACACACTGCGCCACGGAGATCGTCAAATTTCACCATTAATTAATAGACTTGTTTTTGTGTGTATTATGTAAGAATTTAGACATATCGTTTCATAACATTAATATTTCGAGAACATTTTAACACATGGAGATTTATTACCCTCGACGAAACGGAGACGGTATATGTGTTTGCCCTAAGAGGTTGTGTGTTTGTTTGTTTGTGCACTTTTTTGTTACCGTTTTCCTGGAAAACTACTGGACCGATTAATATGTGGTTTTCTGCATTAGATATGTATAGTTTGTAAGAAGGTTCTTAGATATATTTCAGAACCATAGACAACCAAGCTGAGCTGTAGTCTATGATTTTAATTTTTCAATATGTTACCATTTTTCTCAAAAAGTACTGGGCCGATTGAGATGCGGTTTTTTAAATTAGATATGTAGATATGTATAGCTTGTGAGAAGGTTTTTAGATATATTTTAGGACCATAGACAACCAAGCTGAGCTGTAGTCTATGATTTTAATTTTTCAATATGTTACCATTTTTCTCAAAAGTACTGGGCCGATTGAGATGCGGTTTTTTGCATTAGATATGTATAGCTTGTGAGAAGGTTCTTAGATATATTTTAGGACCATAGACAACCAAGCTGAGCTGTAGTCTATGATTTTAATTTTTCAATATGTTACTATTTTTCTCAAAAAGTTCTGGGCCGATTGAGATGCAGTTTTTTGCATTAGAGATGTATAGCTTGTCAGAAGTTTCTTAGATATATTTTAGGACCATAGACAACCAAGCTGAGCTGTAGTCTATGATTTAATTTTTTCAATATGTTACTATTTTTCTCAAAAAGTACTGGGCCGATTGAAATGAGTTTTTTTGCATTAAATATGTATAGCTTGTGAGAAGGTTCCAGGTTTTAGGACCATAGACAATCAAGCTGAGCTGCAATCGTGATTTGGTAAGTGGTCATAGGAATTCCTTAAGTTCTTATCGTAAACCTGTCGTGCTTAGACTCTTTTGATTTGTCTTGACTAGCACTTTGTACCTAGATGCTGCCCAGGGTCTCATGATGGAGCCAGGAGGTGGTCATAGGAACTCCTTAAGTTCTTATCGTAAACCCGTCGTGTTTGGACTCTTTCGATTTGTCTTGACTAGCACGTTCTACCTAGATGCTGCCCAGGGTCTCATGATGGAGCCAGGAAGTGGTCATGGGAACTCCTTAAATTCTCATCGTAAACCCGTCGTATTTGGACTGTTTTGATTTGTCTTAACGAGCGCTTTGTATCCCTGGACCCGTCATGAGACCCTGGGCAGCATCTAGGATGCTGCCCAGGGTCTCATGATGGAGCCAGGAAGTGGTCACAGGAACTCCTTAACTGATCACATTTTTTTTAACAATAACTCCTTAACTGATCACATTTTTTTTAACAATTTTTATCAGAATATTAAAATTTAACACTATAATATGACACCTCTACTCCTTACTAAGTTTTATCTCGGAATGAGAAGGGTTTCAAAAAACTCGCTGGTCTATAAAACTACTGAGCCGGCAAAAATGCATTTTTGTGTTTTAGATATTATTTTATAATATACTTTTGCTAAGTTCTAATTGTTGTTTCAATGGAGGTCTGCAGTTCGTCGTGGGTTTTTTAAAATTTTTAATTTTATTACTTGTTACATAATGCATAGGACTTGGCTTAAACGTAATAATATTATCATACAACTTTTCACTCTAAGCCAAAAGGAAGCATCATTCGAGCAGTCTACATAATATGTACCTACCTATGTATGTATATACCTACATATTTATTTATGTATGCTTTACCGTAGCGTCTAAAATACTGAGCCGATTTTGATGAATGAGGTGTCAATCGATTCATTCGACATATTTTAAGTAAGGTACTTAATATATGTAGTCGTTACTCATTACCACTAGAAATATTATAACCATTTTAAAATACTGCCGTTTTTGTAAACAGTAGTTAAATGTCTTTATTTATAAAATATACGGGTTGTCTTCTTTTACTGTGACGTCATGTGGCCTCACATATTATTATAAATGCAAAATATGTAGTTCGATACAAAACTGACTTATTATTGCTTAATGCGCTCGTACCTACTTTCTACTTCGCTCTGTTAATAAAGACCTTGTAGCTTTCTTCATTTCTAGAATACCTTAGCAACTACCCTGTAACTTAAAATTACGAGTAGATAAACCTGTATTCTCTTTAAGATATTACTACTTACTACTACCTATTTATGTACATCCGTGACTTAGCCAGGGGGTAAACTACCATCGGTATCGCCTAAATCAGTATTATTTCACGACATACGCATGCTGACGTCCATATTATAATAAAGATTATAATTATTCTAAAAAACGAACGTCAACAATATAAAAGCAATACGAATATAGGTATGCCCCCAGTGGATCTTGTTACTTGTACCTAATGATTTATTTATGTAAATTTTTAAAGTTTTCGCAATATAGTTTCCTACAATGCAGGTTTAAAAGCGGTCTAACTCCGTTTAAATAAATTATGCCCAGCGAAGGATAAAATGTATCCTTTTAGCGCAGCGTCTTATCCTTACAGTAAATCGTCGCCACTACAAATAATAATTGCAGACCTGTTCATACATTTCACGCTGCATACCAAGTTTTATGGTATGTATGTAATATGTATATATAGATTAAAAATAGAAATAGAAATCTTTATTAATGGAATTACTTAATTAAAGTTCAGAACAATGAATTCCTGACCCCTAAACTAGGACCCGTATCTTATAGGTCAGTGCGTTCCCAATGTGGATGTGGGTATGTTTGTTCATAACTCATAACTTCTAAACTATTCATAATATGTCAAATGAGGTATCGTTGGAAGCGTCTTGATTGTCCGCTGGTTATAGGCTATGTGACGTCATATTAAATTGAATATGGCACCCATAGAGTTAGTAATGGCACCCTATTGATAAAGTCTTGAAAAAATGAGGCCGTGTTGGACATCAAATGAAAGGGCTTATTCAGAACATTTCAAAAATCTATATATTATTGCTCGCAGCTTTGCTTGCATGCATCCTATTTATTTTGGAAATAATTTCTAAAATCACGCCCCACGTGTCAGATAATATTGTGAGCCAAACATATCTCCCCAAACCTTTACAAATTACATATTATAATAGTGTTTTATTATGTGAAAATGATATTAAAATAACCCTAAAATATCGATGTCCCGGGTTCGAGCCATAATTAAGTATTGGGTTTTTCTGACTAGACATTCTCATTACTAGCCCAGAGTTAGGAAGTTGGTGGTGTTTCACCCCCGTGCCTCGGAGAGCACGTTAAGCCGTCGGTCCCGGTTATTATCACTAACATGTAGTCGTTAAAGCCCGCCAACCCGCATTGGAGCAGCGTGGTGGGTCTAAGCTCTAATTCCCGCTCTCCTATGAGAGTGGAGGCCTGTGCCCAGCAGTGGGACGTTAATGGGCTGTAGTGGTGGTGGTGGATAACTAAGTAACATGATAATTACCTATAGTCGTTAAAGCCCGCCAACCTGCATTGAAGAAGCGCGGTGGGTCTAAGCTCAAATTCCTCTCTCCCATGAGAGTGGGACGTTAATGGGCTGTAGTTGATAGTGGAACCCCAAAATAATTGAAATAAAAAGTAAGTTCCAAAACTAAAACCCGATAACGGAAGTCTGAAACATCACGCTCTAAAAAATACGAAACAACGCGCGAAATGGGCCTCGGGCCTTGGCCCTTGACTTCTCACTTATCAGTTTATATTATATCAATATTTATTTCCATGTAAGTGCAATACTTTTAAATAATCTTTAATTATTTGAGACAAACAATACCAGATGAGTGATGACTAATGACCTAATAAAAATATTTATTATAGCTAGATACATAAGCCAACATGACTAATTAACTGTTATCGCTTAAAACGCCCATCCTCCATAACATCATTTTTGCATTCACAATAATATTGCTTTGTTTATAATTAAAAAGGTGACGCCCGTGACTTCGTTTGCTTGAATTAAGGTTGAAAATCCCGGCGAAACGTTGATTATCGGAAATAAAAATTAACTTATGTGTTATTCCACTCCAGTCTATAAACTACCTCTGTGCCAAATTTCATCTAGATCCGTTCAGCCGTTCTGGCGTGATTGAGTAACAAACATCCATTTATCCATATAGTATCCAATATCCATCCATCCAAAGTTTCGCATATTTTATAATATTAGTAGGTACTTATAGATAGGTGACGCCCGTGACTTCGTTTGGGTTTTTAAAAATTCCGGCGAAACGTTGATTTTCGGGTTGTAAGTGGTAAAGTGGTAAGAAGTAAGTGGCGCGCCTTCCCTGGGATAGAACTTATTCATTCGTCAAAATTTCGTTATTTTGTAAGATTTCCATTTCAATTTCAGTTAGTTTCAACATTCGTATATGGTTTGGCGAATTGGGCCACAGCCCACAATATCGTATCGTACGTAAAGTATAGTAAAACATGCTTTTACTGTTAAATTTATTAAAACATTTCGCAGGCAAAGTAAACCGTGTCAAATTTTTGTAAAATTGAAAGTGGTTAAAGGTATAAGTTGTATTAATTTTTTAAAGAAAAGAACAAGTTTCTTCTTATTAAAAATAATTGATAATTTATTAAGTAAATACTTAATAAAACACCGTTTTATAATAAAACGGTCATTTAGACCGTTTTATAATTCCGAATAAAATTAAGTAACTATAATTATTATTTTGAGATTGTGGGTATAACTGTACCTTTTGTTTTTTTTTAAATCTAAGTACTTAACTGCCTCGTTGTTCTAGTGGTTAGCACGTTTGACTGCGGCCAACGAGGTCGCGGGTTCGAGTCCCGGGTCGGGCCTTAATTAAGTATCAAGTTTTTCTGATTAGAAATTCCCAGTACTAGTCCGGAGTTAGGAAGTTGGCAATGTTTCACCCCCGTGCCTCGGATCAGCATGTTAAGCCGTCGGTCCCGGTTATTATCATTTATCACTAACATGATAATAGTTGTTAAAGCCCGCCAACCCGCATGAGAGCAGAACGAAAAAGAAAGAAAGAAAGAAAAACAGTTTATTCGACAATGGTGTCGCCCGTGTCACAGACAAAACAAAGATTACATATGTAAAAATTTTGTCTGTGACACCACCCAGAATGGGTGTACAGCTCAGCATTAAACCCTGCATTGTAATGAGATTGGAGGCCTGTGCCGAGCAGTGGGACGTTAATGGGCTGTAGTGGATGGATGGATGGACTTAAGTAGGTACGTTGTCCTATAATAAGCACTTTTTCTTACTACTTATGATTTATCTTCTCTAATTTGGATAAATCTCGTAATGAACTGTGATGTATTGATGCTCGTACTGCGCGAGAACTTTTTTGGCAATTTGCTTACCATGACACGGCTAACTTGTTAAAAAATACATCCATACTTATATTATAAATGCGAAAGTTTGTCTGTCTGTCTGTCTGCTACGCTTTCCCGGCCTATCTTTTCAACCGATTTTGCTGAAATTTGGTATGGACTATGGAGGTAGGTTATATCCCGGGGAAGGGCTACCTAGGCTACTATGTATGCCGGAAAATTAAGGACTTCCCGCGGAAATCAAAAAACCTTAATCCAAGCGGACGTAGTCGCGGGTATCATCTAGTATTACATAATATATTGGTATCCAAATAATCATACTATCATCATACGTACTATCATACTAATATATTATAAACTAGATGAAACTCCTTTATTTTCCGGGATAAAAAGTAGTCTATGTCCTTCCACGGGATAGAACCTATCCCTGTACCAAATTTCATCAAAATCGGTTGAACAGATGGGCCGTGAAAGCGTAGCAGACAAACACAATTTCGCATTTATAATATTAAGTATGAACCAGATGATGCCCGCGACTTCGTCCGCGTGTATTAAGGTTTTTCCTTCCCGCGGGAACACTTTAATTTTCCGAGATAAAAAGTAGCCCGGGATACAACCTATCCCTGTACCAAATTTCTTCTAAATCGGTTGAACAGATGGGCCGAGAAAGCGTAGCAGACAAACAGATAGACAGACAGACAGAAACACTTTCGCATTTATACCCTAATTAGTATGGATATGGATTAAGGATTTTACGTGTATTCTTCCAGTAATTTAATAAATTCTATAGGTATTCTACACTTTAAGAAAGTAAAAACTACTCATCATAATGTACTTAATATTAACAAAAAAAAACCCGAACAAAAAAGGATCCCGGTATTGGAAGCCCTATATAATCAAGACTTAATATCGAAATATGTATGTATGTTAATGAATAATATTTTTTTCATCCCATGCTTTCGAAAAGGAGGACTTCGCCTTTTAAATGCACCCAAAGTGGTGTTTTCTTTATGAAACTTTTAGCGGTCAGAAATCAGTTTTTAAACCTCTTTTTTTCAAAAAGTGCGCCGCAATTATCTTTGCCGCGCACTTTTTGAATTTGGAACATCTTAGTGTTCACTGTTCAGCGCCAAAGAAATCGAACGCAAATATTGTTTGAATATAGACTGGCTGGTACGACGGCCCATAGTCACACCGCCGCACGGCTGAATAAAAAAAATTAATAAAATTTGAAAAATACAATGCTTATTGAATGGGGAGACCCCATTCAATAAGCATTGTATTTGAAAGTACATAGTGTTAAATCTTGTACGGTGGTACGGAATCCTTCGTGTGACAGTCCGACTCGCACTTGGCGGATTTGTTTTTAGTGTGGACTTGTGGTCCCTAATCAAAATTTCTGTTTTCAATTGATTCTTGCGCTCTTCAGTTTTTGACACTTTGTAGTCCTATGTCTTTGTTTCATTAAAGTGCTTTGAGAAAATATTAAAAAAAAATTGCAAAGTAGGTAGGTACGTAACATAAGTAAATATTATTATACTTAATTGTATTTTTATTTAATTAATTGATCGTTAAGTATATTTTTAAATGTCATGAATATTAACACCAGAGACCAGGCTGGTGAACTAAATTTAAATGTACGTCATACAATTTGAATAATACAACTAATTTAAATTTTGACGCGCTCCATTATTTTAAATACCTCTAAGAAAAGTTCATATTTTATTTACTTTCTAAAAATGATATTTATTAAGATACTTAAAAAAAATTGAATAGCACGGAGGTTTGACCTTAATACATATTACCTACCCCAAAAATTCTAATTATGACCACCCCCGTTTTTTATATTTAAAAGGAGAAACTGACTTTCCTAATAACCTTAAATCAACGTAAGTACAGGACAGGACCTACAGCTCAAACTGCATGGTCTTGAAATTTAGTATCGCAAGAAAGAAAGTTCAAGAAACTACCTGCGAGAGCGAAGTCATGGCAGTTCAGACAATAAAATAAAATTACTTACTATTTAAAAGTAAAGTAGGTAAGTATATCTAATAATAAAAATAAATTTCTTACCTTTCGAACTGCTAAAATTCACTATCACGAACAATAAACAAAGCGAACAAAAATATGCACCAAATCTTAGCAAGAAAACGATGCACAATTTTTGTTATTGACGCACTATTTTTCCGCACGAATCGAAACTAAAAACTTTCGAAATTCGAACCGCACGGCAAAAAAGCGCGGCGTCACTCGACTATGTTCCAAATTCGAATGCGCACAGCCAACGCTTACACGCGCAGTGGCAAACTGAATACTGAACGAAGCTTGAAACATCCAGCAACCACTACATCGCGGGTTTCCACCCCCCTTCAACTCACAACTCGTGAATATTCATGCGACTAATTAATTAATAATTTGTATTAAGGTGACCAAAATGTCAAAAGAAATCAATTTCGTTGTTTCGAAGTCATCGTCCAGTCGGACTCTCCGACTGTCTATATTTCTACATAATATATCTAATACTAGGTAAGTATCTAATTCCAGAAAAGACAAACATTCCCAATTACAGCATTCCAAATTTACTAAATATTGAAATCTAAACAAGGTACCTATCACATTCACAAATCACAATTGACTTCCTGCAGAATCGTTTAAGATAGAGAGGAATTTAAGCAGGGCTACCGATTTAAACGATATTTTTCCATGTAGGTATTTTTCCTGAAGTTGTTAAAAATATGAAGAGCTAATAAGACCATTAACGTCCCACTGCTGGGCACAGGCCTTCACTCTCATAGGAGAAAGGGAATTAGAGCTTAGACCCACCACGCTGTTCCAATGCGGGTTGGCGGACTTTAATGACTATTAACAGGTTAGTGATAATACCCGGGACCGACTGCGTAGCGTGCTCTCCGAGGCACGGAGGTGAAACAGCGCCAACTTCATAACTTCGGGCTAGTACTGAGAATTTCTAGTCAGAAAAACCCAACAGTTATTATGGCTCGACCCGGGACTCGAACCCGGGACCTGGTCAGCCGCAGTCGAACATGCTAACCACTAGACCAACGAGGCTGCTGTTATAGAAAATTTTTCATTTAAGCTCTCATTTAAAACAACAAAATATAGCAGAAAAGTGCCCGCCGACGAAAGCGGGCCTTCGAATCCAGTCTGAAAAATTCGACGATAAACCAATGTTTTTCGTCGAATTTTTCAGACTGGAACCAATTCCATCAAACACTCCTATTGACGGCTTCAGTCATGGTTACATGTTACAGGAACATTGAACATCCTTCAGCATCGCCCTTAGCGTAGCTGAAGATAAACTACGTGTCTATCTTTCTATTTTAGCTTAGCACACTTTTTTAAAGTAACAATTGTGGCTTTAATCACAGTTAGTATTAATTATATAAATTACTAGGATTTTGAGTCACAGTGAGCCAGAGATACTAATTGACCGAGCGAAGTGAAGATCTCAGAGTCTCTGAGTCTACTTGGGCAGATCGGTACTAGTCCGTCCGTCCGTCTGTCTGTCTGTCAGAGACATAAAACCTCTGATTAATTCAAACTAAAGTCGAAAATTACATAATAAGTTTTTTAAAAAAAAAAGCATGGAAATTGTTTTTGAAATTGGAAATTAAATTAGTTTTTTTAGCTTGACCTAAGCTAGTGGGGTTCTCCGATCTGCTTTCAATCTGAGTGTTAAATATATTATATTAACACAGTTTTGCCAATAACAATAATAATTTATCGTTTGGCCAAACTTTACTACTTACATTTAAAAAAAAATTATGATAATCACACCAAACAAGATATTGTGTTCAAAAAATTTCTTTAATATTCTATTAGTAGTTAGTTAAGGCGAACATTGAAATAGAATGAGTACTAGAAACAGGGTCACGAACAAAAAATATCGCAAAAATGTCCCAACTTGCACACACATAAACATTTGTATGCTGAGTGGGAAATGTAGAAAAAGGTATTATATTAGCAACAACTTCAGTTAATTATGCACCTTAAGTTTAACACATAAAGCTACATTACGATTAGAAAATTTTAATTTTTAAGACGTTCTGTCATCAGAGAAAAGGTAGGAATAACCTTTCAATCCAAAACAAAAAGTAATTTTTAAAATAAGTACAAAAATATTTATTATTAAAATAAAACTTAATATGTAAGCAATAAGGTACTTCATACGTTGCCAAATTGATACCTTTACACTATTTTGGAACAAGGCGCAACTCTTGGCATCACATTGTCAATATCAACAACGTCAATTTATTATAAACCTTAAAACTTAGAATTTAAGTTGAATTACGAATGTAGTATGTTTATATTTAAGACCTTTTGTCTTTGTAAAAAGGCAAAAACAAAAAATTCAATGGAACGAAATTCAAATAGAACAATGGAGACATGGAGTTGCTGATTTTTTAAAAGTTGTATATCGTGGTGGTATGTGGTCGTGTATATTTATTACTAGCTTACGCGCCCCAGCAACTCACTTATGTGTTATACTTGTACAGTATGTTTTATTTATCAAAATAAATATTGATACAGTTTTGGTGGGTAGCACTGCGAAAAACCACGTAGGTTTAAATGGCGTACTCTCTCCTCTTCTATCAATATTTATAACTATACAATGTTATGATATGCATAAGTATCTGTGTAAAAACATGAGAAAACTAAAACTAAACTACCTAACATTTGTTTAAGAAGTAAGATTTTAACTTAAAATTAAATTTTCCTTACTTAGTTTCATTTTAAAATTAATATCAAGGTTAAAAATCTACGTTTTATTGACGTATTACACGTAAACTTAAAAAGTACCAAGTAAACTTTATTCAGATTTAGCCTTTGCGGCTTTTATTATTTTTTACTACATTTTTTTATAAAATATTTATGTAAAGTATATATTTAAAGTGTATATTTTATGTGTATTTATGTAACTAAGGTATGTGTGTTTCCAGTAATATCAATTTTGTCAAAATGAATTTGAACATAATTAATGTTATCTGTATATTTTAGATGGCTTAAATAACTCTACTGCATAACGAAATGGATTACCAGGGAATCACTAAGCAACAATACTTTTAAAACACCAACACTACTCCATGCATCCCGTCTATCCAGAACAGTCAATGTTTGTTACAATATTTGACGCATTGTCACAAACATTGGCCAAAGGATATTAGCACACCTTTTATATGAGCACTGCAGCATTTTGACGCGTCGTTATGTTGGCTAAGGTTGGCCCGTACTAATCTCAAATAAGAGCACTTTCGTATTTGTGCTGTAATTTGTCGGGGACATTTTTGAAGCGCTAATCCTACATCTAGTATAGGTACTAAAAAATTCTACATCAATCAAGGCGAATCACTAGTAATTCAGGTGTCAAAATTAAATGCTTGGTCAGCAGCACGGCAAGTTGTAGGTACATTGAACTGCATAATTCATCAGACGTTAGTTACTCTAAATATTTGGCAGCCCTGGTTTAAACGTGCATGACGTGTGAAAATCAATACTATTTTATTAGTTCTTCGTATCGAAACTATACAATTTAACGTTATCAAAATTTCGTTTCGTAATAAACGTAGATAAGCGATATCGATATCCTATACCTATTGTACTTATCATCATATTATGAAAGTAATACCGATTATCGTCTAATTTGTTATACCTACTTAGTACGGAGTACCTATTTAATAATTTCTATTTATGAATTAATTAATAACCTCAACCTGTAAACAACAAAAATATTTTTCATATAACATGCGAGTTTCAATGCCCGTTGAACCACGTGAAACCAGTCAATTTCAGACGAATACGTCATGCAGCGGGTACCCGCTGAATGACGTAGCAGCCCTCCTTTCAATCCTGTCCGAGGTGTCCGAGTATCTTTTGTTTATTTTCAAATCGTTTTATTATATGTAATTACTTATCCTTCCCTTTTGTGTAGTTGTAGATACTAAAAATAACCCTACTATTGTCCTGCGATTCCTGCGAATACGGAGCATTCAGAAGTAGTAGTATAGAAACCGAACGCGACATTGGCGAAGTAAATTGTGCTGTGCTGGCACTAACAAAAGCCACACACCAAACAACAACAACAACTGTCATTTTACCCATCGACTAGACTGACAGATACGATATTCGTAAACAACAACCTAGCGACTCAAATAAATAAATACAATTTTCATCCCACTATCTCGGAAAGAATATTTTTACTACTTCGATATCTGAATGCAGAAGCCGTTATTCTCCTCTTGAGGATAAAGTAAATTGAATTTAGAACATCGTGTGCACGTTAGTACTCGTAAATATCACTCGTCTATGAAGTTTGTGAATTCAAAACATCATTAAAATAGAACCTATTTACTTCTACCTCTATGATGCCGAATTTTCATACAACCGTTTTTAATTTGTTAAAAACTCACACTCGTAACCTACTTGGTGTACTTTTTTAATTTGCTTTGCGCGCACCATTTTTTTCACGTCATATTATCTTGTGGTTTTTTTTGCATTTAGTCATTTCCTCGCTGAGGTGGGATGAAAAGTTACGTGTTGCACTCGAGTGAAAAGATTTTTCACCTCGTGCTCTTTTGATTCCCTCGCTCACGCTCAGGATTCTAATTTTTGAATCCTTCGCTTGCTCGGTCATCAAAATTGAGCACGCAGTTAAAAACAACTTTTCACTCTTGTATAAAACAAATCTATTTAATAAAACTCGCATTTTTAATGCAGATTATATGAAAAATAGCGTGTGCGCCACGGCAAGGGGATGAAATGGGTGATTCTCACTCGTCTGAAATCGTCTTGGTGAACCAAGCGGAGAGATAGATGAATACTTTATTGCACACATGAGTAATAATACAAAGAGATATATGTACAGATATCTAATAACTACGTACCTACGCATAGGCGGCCTTATTGCTTACAGAGCAATCTCTCCCAAGAAACTTTGGTGAGAGCACAGGTGAGAGGATTGAAGCATATGTATAATTAAAACTTGTGTATCTGTGTGTCTGTCTATGGCAATTGGCATCGTAGCTCCCCAACAGATGAACCGATTTTATTTATTTTTTTAGTTTGAAAGGCGACTTGATCGTAATTGTTCTGAGCTATGATTCAAGAAAATCACTTCAGCCGTTTGAAGATCTTCAGCTATTTTGTAGTTGATGAAGGGATGTGCCTCGTTGGTGGTCTGCGGATCATGAGGTCCTGGGTTCGATTCCCGGTCGGTCATAAAAATTGTTAGGTATTGGGTTTTTCAATTGAGAAATTCTCAGTGCCAGCCCCGAGTTGGAAGTTGGCGGTGTTTCACCCCCGTGCCTCGGAGAGCACGTTAAGCCGTATGTCCCGGCGGGCTTTAACGACTATTATCATGTTAGTGATAATAATCACTAACATGATAATAGTTGTTAAAGCCCGCCAACCCGCAATGGAGCAGCGTGGTGGGTCTAAGCTCTATTTCCCTCTCCTATGAGAGTGGAGGCCTGTGCCCAGCAGTGGGACGCTAATAGGCTGTAGTGGTGGTGGTGGAAGGGATGTGAGCAACTGCCCCAGGCGTTACAGAATCGAAATTGGTATCCTGTTACTATTTTCCCTGAAGTTGGTACTGGTGACGGTACTGTTGACCCAAGAGCTGGCGTTTCTTTAGCCTGGCAATTCAGAGAGGCAATAACGCCAGTGTCTTGGGCAATATGCCCATGAACGATCATTTGGACGGTTTTAAATATGTATATATATATATAATCTTGTAACTTTAATATAATAATATGTTGGGTGTCGGGAACTATGCTACCGAGATTACGGTGGGAGATCTCGGGGACGGACATACTTGGTTTTCTGTTTATCCTAAATAATCCGGGATTTATAAAAATCCGGTACGATGCCGTGTAGAAACCGAAGGGGTATGGGTTTAATATAAATGCCCCTAACAGGTTAGCCCGCTACCATCTTAGACTGCATCATCACTTACCATCAGGTGAGATCGCAGTCAAGGGCTAGCTTGTAGTGGATAAAAAAAAATCCACGGCCAAGTCGCGGGCTTTATCTAGTTTGTTATAATCTCGTTGTAAGAAAATAAAAAACAGTTAACTAAGTAAATAGTTTAATGACGAATGATGCAAACGCAAACAAAGAAATAGTCTTAAGTAGCTCGTTGAATTATTGTTTAATATATGCAAATCACATTACGATATGCAAAACAGCTCGGTTAATAAATAAGAGCAATAGGAATTGCAAAAAGAGATTAATTATATTCCTGCCATAGAAATCAGAATAGTTAGCGAACTATTACGAAATGCAGATTGCAGATGGGTAGAAAACCATCAGTGTACTTAAATGTAACTAGTATGTACTCGGGGGATGCCCCGTCGCTCACGTCCGCAGGAGCTACCTTCTACCTCCCTGCACGTGTCCCCTGGGTGCATGCTAAACGAGCGACGAACTTGCAGGCGAAATAAGCGTTCTTTTTATTAAAACGCTTATTATGTACCAAACGCCATACGATTAAATAAATGTAACTAGTTACTAGAATATGCTAATAACTGGACAGACATAGTCTAGTCTTAAGGGCTGCAAATCTACCTTTTTGCACCCTAGTATTAACAGACGATCCAAAAAAAGACAGATGACGCTTATCGTTACAGACTACAGTTTTGTTAAGATTGTCAAAAGCTCAGTTCTTTCGAATTATACAAGTCGCGCGCGAGTTGAATGCAGAGTAAATTTATGTTTCACCATAAATTTGCTCTGCATTCAACTCGTGCGCGATCCATACATATATATTTTTATTTCAAAGTTCACACACTGTGACCGCCAGGTATGAAAGACGGCAAATAGCATTTCTTTATCCTTAATTAGAATTCTGCGATACTGCCTACGCTCTGTAAAAAATAAATAAAACATTACAATTTCCACATAACTGACTCATTTGCAATACCTACGAGTACGTTGCCTCTTTATGGATTACATACGATCCAATGAAAAATAATAATAATAATAATAATAATAATATTTTTATTTTCAGGCAATTACAACCCATAGTTTTACAGACACAGTATTACATGAAAAAGAAAAAAAAAAAGTACAATAATAAATTAAATTAAAAGCAAAACAAAAGTTTAAAATTATTACAATTATAAAATGTAAGATTCATTAGTAAAAATAATGTAAAAATAAAGAATACCTAGGTACTAAAAATTGGTCGGGGAACTAAAATCTAAGTGAAAGCTTTGTTCTCGCACCGATGCAGGCAAGACCAATACTTTGCGAAAGGATTGTTGAAATCCTCAATTATAGCACACAAGATGGAATTGGTACTGTGTCTGAGCCTTTCCCAGAAAGAAGCCGTCCTCGCTCTGAGAATGGCGAAGAAGTCAGGGACTCTCGCAGCAGCAAACATGGCTTTAGCGCTGCAGAAACGTGGCTGCTTCATTAGGATGCGGAAAGCGTTGTTATACTGTATCCTAAGCGCATTGTAACTTCGCTTGGTAAACCTTGTCCACAGCTGGCAGGTGTAAAAGCATTGGCAAAATGCTTTGAACAAGGTCACCTTCGCGTCATCAGAGCAGCGCACGAATCTGCGCGCTATCATGTTGGCTCGCACCGAGAGAGCCCTGCGCTCCCTCTCCATATCTCTGTCGTCTTTTAAGTCTTCTGTTAGTATATGTCCCAAATATTTAAAGCTCTTAACAACCCGAACTGACGATCCGTTCAAAAATACTGGCGGAACCATCTCCGGACCTTTACCAGCTTTAAAGACAAGCATTTCAGTTTTTGCTACATTATATTTGAGACCATGTTCCTTAGCGAACCGGTCACAAATATTGAGCAGTTTTCTGAGACCACTTATCGAGGGGCTGAGAAGCACCATGTCGTCGGCGTAGCTCAAATTGTTAACGCACACGTTACCAATATGACAACCGACCCTGGCTCCTCTCAGCTCCCCAATAAGGCTGTTGACGTACAGATTGAACAGGTCCGGAGATGTCAACCCTCCTTGACGGACACCACACTCTAGTCTATATTCACTAGAGAGTGCGTCGCCCCACTTCACATAGTTAGTTTGGTTCTCGTACCAAAACCTCCACAGGTTCACTAATTTGTTAGGTGCGTGTATTGCAAGCTTACGCCATAGGATTTTGTAGTTGACGAGGTCAAACGCCCGGCTCAGGTCCAGAAAACATGCATATACTGAGGTTTCTCTATTAATATAATAGTTAACAGTATATTTTAGACTTAAAATAGCAGAATCTGTGGAGAGTCCGGCACGAAAACCAAATTGAGCGTCATCAATAAGATTAAAAAATGGTCTTTAACTTGTTTTATGTCGGAGCTTTTGATTTCTTTTTCTTTTGAGTTTAAGCACAGTACGCGTTAGCTTATAAAGTACTCTTAAGCCTCGTACATTTGAGATTCGAGAGATACTTAGGTACTTTGTGCTGCTGTTTGCTAAATGGCTGCTATAAATTGAAGGTATATATAAAGCAGATAAATAGCATTAACAATAAGCTTCCAGAAGACATGCTGACGATGTCTCTGAATAAGTTCAAAGTTAATGTAAAACGTAAACTCATTAAAAAATCTTATTACCATGTAAAGGATTACTTAAATGACAAGGAAGCTTGGCAATGATTTGATCTAATGGCTCTGATAGTTCCTTAGTTAAGACGATTTGTGAAATGGTGATAATGAAAAAAAAACTTTTGTTGTGGGCTCTTCTCAGACCAGGGCACGTTTGGAACCCTCGTAGCTTTAGTTTTAAGATACCGTTACTGATTATCACCATTATATTTTATAAATAACTAGACGTCAATAAGTGTAGTGTACCTACCCTATATTGAATAAACATTATTTGATTTGAACAACTCCTCACCGTCACTTCGCCGTATTATAGGGATTCCTTACCCACAAATATATATTATTATATATAATGTTAATGGTGTCCGCGACTACGTTTTTTGATTGCCGCGGATACGAGTATTAGTTATATTCTTTAATTTTTTGTAGCCCGGGATACAACCTATCCCTATGCCGAATTTCATCAAAATCCGTTGAACAGATGGCTTGTGAAAGACGTAGCAGGCAGAAAGACAGACTCTCTTTTTTTTTAAATGTGAAATTTTTCGCCAAACATTTCACCAACACACATCTAGAGAAAATTATAGAGGGAAATGGATAGTTTTCGAGAACAAAGGCTCTCGAAAACCATCAGTCGGAGAACTACATCCATTCTTCCATATCTACTATCCATACTAATATTATAAATGCGAAAGTGTGTCTATCTGTCTGTCTGCTACGCTTTCACGGCCCATCTGTCCAACCGATTTTGATGAAATTTGGTACAGAGATAGTTTGTATCCTAGGAAAGGACATAGGCTACTTTTTATACCGAAAAATTCAAGAGTTCCCGCGGGACTCATAAAAAACTATCTCTTCAACCGATTTTGATGAAATTTGGTATAGGGGTAGTTTGTATCCAGGGAAAGGACATACTTTACATACATAAGTAACTTATATACTTTATAGTTAACTTATTCTTGTAATTATTTGTGTAGGTATTGTAAATTAGTTATATGTAATTTAATATTTATGTATATATTATGTATTATATTTAAATATATATTTATTATATGTATAATTTTTTATCTGTTTATAGTATGTACCTATTAGAATGTACGTTTAAGTAATTATGTTTTATTTAATGCAATTTCCCGTCTCACAGCAAGTACGGTCCATGCATGTAGGTTACCTGGCAGAGATCACTTTAGTGATAAGGTCGCCTTTTGTTTGTAAAGTTGTAATAATGTCCTTTGTGTGTGTCCTTTTTATAAGCAATAAAGACTTCAATAATAATAATAATAATAATAAGGCTACTTTTTATCCCGGAAAATTAAAGAGTTCTCTCGGGAATCAAAAAAATCTTAATTCACGCAGACGAAGTCGCGGGCATCATCTAGTAGGTATATATGGTCCTGAAAGTGAAAATGCTCAATAATGTCATGGGGTGAACCGGTGAAAAAAGATGGCCATTGGCCACCGTACAAAATATATTTCGTCTCCACACAAAAATTTCGTAAATCGTTCAGAGGCTGTCCAAAATATTTTTATTCCCGCGGGAACTCTTCATTTTTTCGGGATAAAAAGCCTATGTCCTTCCCCAAATTTCATCAAAATCGGTTGAGTAGTTGGGCCGTGAAAGCGTAGCAGACAGAAAGACATACACTTGCGCATTTATAAATTCAGTATGGATTATCACCACTGTATAGGTACTTTTACTTGCTAAGTACTTTGTCCGCGGACCGCGAGGAATTTCTGATTGTGATTGAGATGAGATTAAAATTATTGTTTTAATTCTGTGACAATGGATGGATGGCAAAACGAGGTCTCGAAGCGCATTCATTCATTCATTCATTCAGCCAATCACAGCAATTGTTATAATGGTGATACCTAGTAACAATCATAAATACGTAAGTATTACAACTTTTTCAGAATAGAGCCCTATGAAAATATAACAAAGACATATTTCGCATTCTAAAATATATTCCAAAGTGCGGATTAAAAGTTGATTTGTCCATAAATAGACATTCGCAAAACTGTTGGACCGGTCATTATTAATTGATGAAATGAAACCAGTTGATGTCCGCATAAAAAATATATTTAATTAATATTCTTATTTTGATCAAAACTACCTGACTCTATGTCTATACCTAAATAGATAAATGAACGGTACCTATTTCTCTACAAATGTTACAAATTAATCATGTGTAGGTATTTATTCAAATAGACATCGTAAGTTGGTAAAATAGGAAGGTATCTAAGCTGTTACCTAAGTTGACAGCATGACTCATTTTCTTAGTAGACTCTACCACAGTTTACGACTTTACTTCCTGTGGGTGAGACTTACGTCTAAAATCTTATATTTTTTTATCCACTACAAGTTAGCCCTTGACTGCGAAGTGCGAACTCAATTCTCACCTGATGGAAAGTTATGATGCAGTCTAAGATGATAGACTTAGACTAGACCGTAACTTCGTCCGCGTGGTTTAAGGTTTTTGTTACCCGCCGCAACTGTTTATTTTTTCGGGATAAAAGTCGATGTCCTTCCCCGGGATACAACCGATCCTATTGCCAAATTTCATCGAAATCAGTGGGGCAGTGAAAGCAAAGCGGACAGACAGACACACTTTTGCATTCATTATATTAGTATTTATGTTAAAAAAATATTTCCAAAATACCGACTTCCAACGCCACTGTAATGTAAAAAATCATTTTTATTTCTACCCACTATGTTGAAGTCGGGCGAGCCTGATGCGTCAACTTTGCTTATCCTTGTTATACCCGCCCGACTTCAAAAAAACATCGCGTGGATTCTTCCAAAAAATAAAGACAATCCATCCACTCCACTTTCCAGACAGTCCACTTTCACTTTCGCCAACCCCACGGATTTTTTAAATTTCAAGATTAATTCCTAACAATCTATCTATCTTCTTTTATTCTATTCTCTTCTGTTGTGTTCTATTTTATTCTGTTCTATTCGTTTATATTCTATTCTATTCTGTTCTTTTCTGTTCTATTATGTTCTATTCTCTCTATTTTCTATAGGTATATAAAATCATTCAACAATCAACAGCCTAAACATGGCCTAAACCGGTCCTTTTGACGTAGGCGCTCACTAAGGAACGATTTTTCAAAATTCCACCCCCAAACTGATGAAGTAGGGTTTGAAAGTTTGTATGAAAGTGAATGAATGAATGTTTCACAGTTTTTGAAAATTTTATCGCCAAGGACGTGAAATGGAGAGTTTGTGCTTCAATCACGCCGCAACAGAGCAATAGATCAACGTGATTTTTTTGCATCGGTATATTTGAGGACCTGGAGAGGTATATAGGCTACGTTTTATCCCGGAAAATTAAGGATTGTCTGTGGGAATTGAAAAAACTTATGCCACGCGAACGAAGACACGAGCATCCGCTAGGACTCAATAAATACCTACTTACCTGACTAATGAAACAGATTTATTTAGTAGGTATGCATAGTTGTATGTAATAGATCCTAAGATGCAGTCAATGCAGACTCAAAATATAAATATTAAAAAAAACGCACTGCGCAATTTCGGATTTGCGCCCACAAGTCGTGCTGCAGAATGAATCATATCAAACATCAGCACGACTTGACCTATCAACCAAAAAAAGTCATAACCCTTCGATTTTGGCTTTGCCGTCGGTTAAAATAAATGCACGTTCGCAAGTCCATAAAATACCTACACGCGTGGATGCAAAACTTTTTGAGCGGATTACCTATATCATTTTCCCGGGTCGGACCATTCGAATTTCGAACATACTGAAGTACCTTCTGTGTATTTCAGACAAGAAATTCACAGTACCAGCCCGGTGTTAGGAGGTTTGCGGTGTTTCACCCTCTGCCACTAGAGAGCTTTCAAAGCTGTGGGCTCTGATCTCTCTCCGGCCGAGTCGGGTTTTCCGTCCCATCCCGATAAGAGAATAGTGCACCGTGTTTGCGGACACACGATTTGCACTTTATTATCTCTATTAGTAGATAGTTATTAGGAGAATTATTGGAGATGATGCCCGCGACTTGGTCCGCGTGGATTGATGTTTTTTTTTTTTTAATCCACTACAAGCTAGCCCTTGACTGCGATCTCACCTGATGGTAAGTGATGATGCAGTCTAAGATGGTAGGGGGCTAACCTGTTAGGGGCATGGCAGTTATATTAAACCCATACCCCTTCGGTTTCTACACGGCATCGTACCGGAACGCTTAATCGCTTGGCGGCACGTCTTTGCCGTTTTTTAATTTCCGGGATAAATAGATTTAAATTAATTATAGCAATAAATAACAAAATTTAAAAAAAAAAGGATAAATAGTGGCCTATGTCTTTCCCCGGGATGTAAAATGTACCAAACATGAAAAACGGTTGAGTAGTTGGGCTGTAAAAGCCTAGCAGACAGACAGACACACTTTCGCATTTCTAATATTAGTATGGATTGACCGCCGCCGTGACTTAAGATTTTTCAAAATAATCATGACATTATTCTAAACAGGCTATCAACGCTTTTAACCGCAAAACAAGAACATACCACCGAATCTAGGAAGTCCACGCTGCCTAAAACCTTCATGAGCTAAGAGAGCGAAACTAAGTAGTACTTAAAGTTTATAAAAGTATAATCAGGAAGCAGTTTTGTTTTAGTAGGAAATACATTAAATTGCGTCGGTGTTTAAGCAATTTTTTTCTCAATTTTTCACTATAAATTCAATATTGATCCGGAATCGATTTAAATTTTAAAACAAACCAGTTTTGCTACAATTTGCAGATTGTTTTCAGATAACTATATCAGAATAGGTAGGTGTATACTGTATACCTTCGCATATTCCGTCCACTTAAAAATACAAAGCCACCACTGGTTTAACTGGTCATATACTTACCTACCTAGTAAGCTTCCGATTTCACAGATATGTAAAAATACTGTTTCTCTGTCGTCACTGGGTCCAGTCACTACCGTTACCATCTACAAGCTTTATTTGACAAATGTCACCGTAAGATTGTAAAAACCGTTAGATTATAATATAACGTTTTTTATCTCGATAGATTATAAACTTTTGACAGATTGTAACGCGTTATTTTTCGGTAAATTGTAATATATTAGGTATATTAACCCGATAGAACCTAAGTGAATAAATAAAAACCTACCTGAATATTCATGTCAAACCCTAACTAACCTATAGTTCGCGCGCGAGTTGAATGCAGAGTAAATGTATGGTGACACTTACATTTACTCTGCATTCAACTCGCGCGCGAACTGTCCAAGAAAGAGACAAGAAAACGTAAAAACAATAAATATTTCATAAATTAATACTCAGAACATTGAACGGTTCACAATCTTTCGACAGTTTATAATCTAGCGGGATAGAAACCGTTAGATTATAATCTAACGGATTTTACAATCTTACGGTGACATTAACATCTGCTCAAAGGTGATTTCCTTTATCATCAAAGAGGATAGATCATAAGTAAAATGCAGAGTATGGAATACGATGATAAAAACAGCAACATTTATGTCTTACTAGCTAATGCCCGCGACTTCGTCCGTTGGTTTGAGGTTTTTCGGTTCTCCTTAATTTTCCGGGATAAAAAGTAGCCTATGTGTTATTCCAAACTATAATCTATCTCTGTGCCAATTTCATCCAGATACGTTCAGCCGTTGGAGCGTGATTGAGTAACAAACATCCATCCATACATCCATACATCCACACATCCAATCTTTCACATCCATACTAATATTATAAATGCGAAAGTGTGTCTGTCTGTTTTGATGAAATTTGGTACAGAGATAGGTTGTATCCTGGGGAAGGACATAGGCTTTTTATCCCGGAGTTCCCGCGGGAATCAAAAAAATCTTAATCCACGCGGACGAAGTCGCGGGCATCATCTAGTTTATAATATTTATTTGATTGATTGATTTACTTTACTCACAGATACTATGTGCTTTGACAAGACGTGACTAATATACCTACCTAATGATTTTGAAAGAAAGAAAACACATTTATTCACAAATGGTGTTACAGACAAACATCTGTCATACATAGCTGTACACACAAATTTATGTTTGTCTGTGACACCACCCGGAATGGGTGTACAGCTCAGCCGTATGCATGCATGAAGCTGGACGCTGATTTTCAGCTGTGACCCGGGTGACGTCACAGCCAACGGATAACTCTATAAACTATACAAAATACTATAAAAACAATTAACACATCCTTAATTCACTACAAACCTAAGTCAAAGTATTTACATAAGTGTTATTCATATTAAAAACAAAAGCAAGAGAAAGAGAAGAAGAGAAAGAGATTTCGACTTTCAACGTGGTCTGAGCTAAATCCTTTGTCATAATATCTGTTTAGTCTAGTTTTTCGGTATGAATAACGTTTTCTATATGAGTATCTCTCGGAACTGCCATTTCTGTTCGCATTGAACTTTTTTTTTCTAATCTACTACAAGTAGCCCTTTACTGCTATCTCACCTGATGGTAAGTGATGATGCAGTCTAAGATGGTAGCGGGCTAACCTGTTAGGGGCATGGTAGTTATATTAAACCCATACCCCTAAGCATATGGGTACATTGAAAGCTCAATTGAAAAGCAGAGCTGTATGGCAAAGATTTTCTGGAAAATAACTGGTCAGGTTGGTTGTGTCTGGTTAGGTCACAACACGTATTTAAAAGTGGAGTTCCGTAGACATGCTGTAGTTGCTAAAAACTTGGGCATTAATTTTTTCTCAAAATGGTAGTTTATAGATTGTCCAAACCACAATTTCGGCTCTCATTCTTTCTTGGTTTCAGGTTACGTGCTACCCAGAACTGTTAATTTTTTTTCTATTTATGTGTGGAAGTAACAGATTTGTACAATCAACTGAATAGCTCTTTTTGTTTATTTTTAAATTGACTGTCACACCAAGACAATCTAACAGACGTAATGGAAGAAACTATTAAGTACTTATTCCGAGATTTACTATAGGTACTATTTCTTATTCTGTGGTTTTATTTCGGAAGTGGCGGAACCTTTGACAGACGAAGTTAGTAGTAGGTATACGAATTAACGTAAGTACCTAGTACTAGTTTAGACAACTTAATATGAAGAATGAAGTTGAACGTAACATGAAACATCCTACATCGCTCAACGGGTTTTGACCGTGGAATTTTCCTACTCCTAGGCAAATAAAAGTCCAATGCTCTATTCCAAATTGACTAGCTAATAGACGAAGGTTAAATTTGATTGATTATGGTACCGTGCCAAAAACAAGATAGTAAAATAGTAACCCGAATGATGCCAAGTTGTGTCCATATAGCTGCTTAAGTCAGTAAGTGGCCAACAGGAAAGCCCGCTATCATCTTACAGCTATTTCGCATTAGGTCGTAACGCGACAGTTTTAGCAGTTTTTCTTTTTCTTTTCTCCTGTCTTCCATTTATGGTAGTATAAATTAAGTGCTAAAATGGCCCCGGCGGGAATCGAACCCGGAACCTCCTACATAAAAGACCACAGCGTTCACCAGTGCGCCAGGAAGGTCGTCAAAGTAGTTTTGACCGGATATAAGTACTGTACCTCACTTATCTTACCTTTTTATTTTTAATTGCAAGCTATTGCATTACTAATTAAATTAATAGAACACTAAAACCTACCGCTGTGTGGTCGTACTACTAATACCTACTAAGTATTACTAATTTTAAAACTAAGCAAAAAACCACTCAGCATAAATTTAAATTACAAGACAGAAGATAAAAATTGAGATGATAATTGAATTTATTACGTGTAATTATAATCCTTCCAAAATGCACAGCACAATCATAAATCATTGCCTTTTTTTGATTTGTTTTGATTTTTTTTCCAAAAACGTGCCATAAAACTAACTTGGTAGATAGATATTTTGTAGATTAAAATGTTATTGATGTAGGTACTTATTTCGTCTTGTTGTTTTCCTACCTACAACTGAAAAGTGAGTGAGCTGTGAAACTCACCAGAGATTACAAATACGGGTGCTTATATTAGACTAACTATACATATATAACATTATAAATGCGAAAGTTTGGATGGATGTATGGCCGATGTTTGTTACTCGATCACGCCCCAACGGCTGAACGGATCTGGCTGAAATTTGGCACAGAGATAGATTATAGTCTGGAATAGCACATAGGCTATTTATTCCGGAAAATTAAAGAGTTCCCGCGGGAACCAAAAAACCTCAAACCACGCAGACGAAGTCGCGGGCATTCGCTAGTATATCTAATATTAAGGTATCCGCCCAATATTCTTTGTATGCGGTTTTGTGGTGCTGGGCCCACTTAGCGACGCGGAATGGAGATGCACTGCGAGTTGCGACATTTGTACAAAGAGTACCTACTTGCCGCTACACGTGCTAAACCGCGCCGCGCCTTTGTAGTGGAGCTAGACCTTTACTTCTAAGGAGTTATATTTCTAATCTCTAAACTCTAACTTTTCAGTTCAAGTAAGGAATGATGCGGAAGATAAACATTTTTTACATACCAAATTAAACACTTGATAAACGTTGATACTCGTAAGTAGTTTTTGACGACCTCCGTGGCGCAGTGTGTAGCGCTGTTGCCTTAACGTGCGGAGGTCCCGGGTTCGATCCCCGGCAGTGTCAATTTGGAAATTTATAATTTCTGAATTTTCCCTGGTCTGGCCTGGTGGGAGGCTTCGGCCGTGGCTAGTTACCACCCTACCGGCAAAGACGTGCCGCCAAGCGATTTAGCGTTCCGGTACGATGCCGTGTAGAAACCGAAGGGGTATGGGTTTAATATAACTGCCATGCCCCTAACAGGTTAGCCCGCTACCATCTTAGACTGCATCATCACTTACCATCAGGTGAGATCGCAGTCAACGGCTGTCTTGTAGTGGATAAAAAAAAATTGATTGTTGATTCGAATATTTACTATAGTATGTTGTACTAGGAATAGTAGTAACAGTTATGTTGTTTAGCTATAGGCGACCGTGAAGATACCAATAATAAGTAGGTAACAGTTTTTCATGTTGAGCAGTTTTTGAGATAGATCCCGCGGGACTAGGTATAGGTCTAAAACCGATAGCCACTATAGTAGTTCGCTGCCTAGGTATATATAACAATATTATAAAATAAATTAAAAGTACCTATTCTGTAGGTACCTACCTAGTACCTAGATACTCATTATCTCTGACCTTGGACTCTTAGGTACATATATCATTCTTATTTCACATTTAATGTGCAACTTTTTATTTTTTAACGATAATATATTTAACACCAACCAGTTCCTTATATTGTTACTGCGCTGTAAGTAATTCACGATTGCTGTTTTACTTACAGACCTTTGAGACCATTATGAAGAACTCTTAGGCATGTAGGTACGTACCTAGGTAGGTATCTACCTGAGTTGAATCGCGAATTGCGATGTTGCGACGAAAACGAAGCAATGCAGCAATGCTATTTAATATACATGGGATGTTGGTTATGATATTTCGGATCTGGATACGGGGTATAGGAATAAAATTAGGTATATCGGTTCCGGATACCGTTACGGATTAGATTGAAGTAAAATATAAACACAAATAAGTAGTATGTAATAATTTGGTTTTATATTTTATTTACCTATTTGGTTTTATCTAGTCTAGGTTATCATTGGGTATTATACCTACCTAAATTATAATACCAAATGTAAAAAATAATATATTATGAATTATTATAATTTATAATATATACCTACCTATAAGTACATGTTTTATTTAGACTCCGCCCTTTACGAAACTATCCGAAACTTGTGAAACGGATACGGTTACGGATATATTTTTATTTCGGATATCCGATAGTTTCGGTTACGGAGCTCCATAACATCCCTATAATATACCTATGTACAGATGAAAAATAATAGTTGGTAACTATCGATTCCATATTTGACATTACCTACTGTCATTTTGTAAAATAATGATACCACATATAATAGTGTAGTGATGAACACAAAAATCGATAAACAATCGCGATTTATGTTTATGTAATCATAATATTGGTTTGCCAATTAAAGACTAAATTATTGATTTTTATTTAAATAAATACATAATTATTTATTAATTAGTAACCGCTGCTTTATTTTTTTAAAAGTTTTATAAAAAGCTGCCATTCAAAACTGGCTTTTAGATAAAAATATTCATTACGAACCAGATATGGTTAAAGCTACGCTTTTAGAACTGATTCCTGCACATAACGAGTCTTTTAATAAGTATGTTGTAGACGAAATGGCAGCACAACATAGGATCACGGTTTTAAGACTGCCCCCTTACCATTGCGAGCTGAACCCTATCGAATTGATATGGGCGCAGGTAAAGGGGCATGTAGCTCAAAATAATAAAACCTTCAAATTGACAGACGTGAGAAATTTATTTAAGGAAGGCATTCAAAAAATTACGACTACCGAATGGTCTAAATGCGTATCCCATGTTGTCAAAGAAGAGGAAAAAATGAGTAGGCTAGATATTATGTTAATTGACAATATCACTTTCTGTAGCATTTATTATAACATTTATAATAAATGTTACAGAAAGTGACAGAGATAGCGATAGCGATGACGGCGACGATTTATAAAATAAAATATTACCATAATACATCTATTTGTTTTATTTCTCATGTTCCTTCATGATCACATTTTTTTATTTATTTCACACACAATTATTAAAGAAAACTCTCAGATCCTTAATAAAATTAATAGTCATAACTAAATTATCCGTCAGAAATATTTAATTTCCGGAAATATTCTATTTCCGTATCGAATAATTTTGCAACGTCACTATTTAGTACTAGTCATAACGTTGCAACACTGAAATTGTCAAATCTGGAATCGAATTAAAATTCCGACTATAACTAATGCGAGACTTCGTCCGCGTAGATTGAGGTATTTTGGTTCCCGCGGGAACCCTTTAATTTTCCGGCATAAAAAGTAGCCTATATGTTATTCTAGAAATCTAGACTATAATCTATCAAAGTGCCAAATTTCATCCAGATCCGGTCAGACGTTCTAGTGTGATTGAGTAACAAACACCCATACTTCCAAACTTTCGCTATTGTAATATTACTAGCTGATGCCCGCGAATTCGTCCACGTGGATTGAGGTATTTTGGTTCCCGGCACTCCACGTTTTGGTTTTGGTCCACGAACTCTTTAATTTTCCGGCATAAAAAGTAGCCTATGGGTTATTTCAGAATCTATCTCTGTGCGGTGTGCCAAATTTCACCCAAATCCGTTCACCGTTTTGGCGTGATTGAGTAATGAGTAAGTAACAAACAATCCATCCATCCATCCAAACTTTCGCACAATATAGTACCTATAGAAGTATGGATTCCGAAAAGTTAGCAGTGCCTGCCCGAAGACCGAATCCATATCTACTAATATTAAAAATGCGAAAGTGTGTCTTTCTGTCTATTTGTTTTTTCCTGTTTGTCAGCTACGCATTTAACGGCCCATCTTTTCATCCTGGAAAATTAAAGAGTCCCGGGGGGATACAAAATACTTAATCCATGCGAAGTCTGGAACATCATCTAGTTAAATATTATATACTCAGAACGTAGGATCCCCGGATATATAGGAGATGGAGGCAGGAGGTCGTCCGCTAGGGTATCACCGCATTGCTAAAAACGACACAACGGCACGCGTGTAGGTACTTACCTATTTAGGTATCACAGCGTTAATTTAACATTACATTTAATTACTAACATAGTAGATTATCTAAATTTATAAAAGAAAGGTTTTTTTAGAAAGGTTGCGGTAGAGATTGCTTAGTAAGCAATAAGGCCGCCTTTGCATACCTATAGTTAGTTATAGTTAACTTTACTTTGTATTTTTCTCTCATGTGTGCAATAAAGTATTTATCTATCTATCTATCTATTTATCTTGAGACAAAGATGATCAGGTAAATCGGCTATCACCAGACCTAGTCAAGCTTGTCATGTTTTTCTGATCACCGACGATTAAGTAGGTACATGCTATTCGACTTCCAGAATGTGGAGCGCCCTATACAAACCCAAATGTGAAATAAATAAATGATTGATTCATTATTAAATCAATATACCTACTTACTTAAATCTACTTACGTACTGTATTGAATTCCATAACAACTAATATTATAAATGCGAAAGTATCTGTCTGTCTGATACGCTTACACGTCCCTCTTTTCAAACGATTTTTAATTCACTAGAAGCTAGCCCCTGACTGCGATCTCACCTGATGGTAAGTGATGATGCAGTCTAAGATGGTAGCGGGCTAGCCTGTTAGGGGCATGGCAGTTATATTAAACCCAAACCCCTTCGGTTTCTACACGGCATCGTACCGGAACGCTAAATCCTACGTCGTTGGAATCCAATAAAAACGGCATTTGATGTAGACCAAAGAATTTAATTGGGCGATTGTAGGTCCCTACAACTATAGCGTTCGATTTCTAGATGTAGGAGAATCGAGAATCCTGACAGTTAGGTATCATAAGCACAAGATGGACCCCAAGGAAAACAAATTCATTTGATTTTGAACCTGTAGTAATATATTATAATTTGTGTAGTAAGTAGGACTTTCCGATAGACCAATCCACGTCGAGTTGTATTGTTGTATGAAATCAAGGCAGCCTTAATATTATAATACATATTATATAAGAAAACGGAAGTAGGTACTTAAGAAACAATTAAAATATTAAATAATAATTACATTTTACAATTAATTTCCACATACACCTGGCAATGAGTACAATGACAGGACAATTTTTCGTTTTAAATTGTTTGCCCAAACCTAAAGGTCTTGCTCTTGATTCTTGACAGCCTGCCCTTTTCCTGATACGGCTGTACATTCTAGAATAGGGTAAGTAATACTATGCTAATATTATAAATGCGAAAGTGTGTTTGTTCGTTGGTTTGTCCTTCAATCACGCCGCATCGGACCAACGGATCGGCGTGATTTTTGGCATGGGCTTAGTTGAGGACCTGGTTAGGTTAGCCATAGTCCACTACGCTAACCAACCGCGGATTGGCGATTGGCAGGTGGACATCGGACACTCCATAATAACGAAATTTTTTTTAGCTCGAGTTTCCGCTGTGTTCCTTGAAAAAATGACACTATAGTTAGAGAGTAAAGGCTGTATTTTCTTTAGGCAACGTGGCGGCGGCGAATCCGCTCCAACCGAAAACGCGTTGTTTTCAGTGGCGAGCGGAAAACGCGGCGGAAACGCAAGATGGTACCATTAGCGCATCCTCTACATACTCGTATGTACATACCTACAACCGAAGTCGGGCGAAAGCTAGTAGGCAGGTAGGCGAAATAAAATATTGTGATCTCATGCTTCACATATCACAGTGGTACAAGTTACAAATATGTAAATGGGTATGTATACTTATCTGCATTTAGTGGCATTTACTGAAATGTCGAAGTCGCTACGCTATAATTTAATCGACACAGTTAATGTCATGAATACAGGAAATAAAATAAATATAAATAAAAAATAAATAAGTACAAAGAATAAAAGTCGATAAACTTCGCTATTCTGAGGGGACTCGGTAAATCATACTCATAGTAGGTACCTATACCTAGGTGTATCTTAACCAACCTGTTTCTGTTTTTGCGCGGCATCGTAACGGAACGCTAATTCGCTTTGTGGCACGTTTTTGCCGCTAGATCAAACCAGACCTGACCAGAGAAAATTCAGAACAAATAAATTCCCTAATTGACCCTGCCGAGGATCAAATCCGCGACCAGAATTTATTCTGCTTAAGTGGTCCGTTTTTTTTTATCCACTTCAAGCTAGCCTTTGACTGCAATCTCACCTGATGGTAAGTGATCATGCAGTCTAAGATGGTAGCGGGCTAACCTGTTAGGGGCATGGCAGTTATATTAAACCCATACCCCTTCGGTTTCTACACGGCATCGTACCGGAACGCTAAATCGCTTGGCGGCACGTCTTTGCCGATAGGGTGGTAACTAGCCACGGCCGAAGCCTCCCACCAGGCAAAGTCGACGTGTGCGAGTTGAGCGGTTTTTAAAAATCGCGCTCCACAGGGAAAATGCCGCCAATACCAACCAATGCTATGTCATACTCGGAAATGCTGATCGATTGATGATATCATTTCCTACAACTAGATACTTCATTATTATTCCATCCACATTTAAAACTTCCTAGAAAGAAAAGGTAATAAATCTTCATATCAATATTTACCTACTTATCTACTCAAAATTAAAAAAAAAATCAAAAATTCAAAATCCTAAATGATTTTTATTCAAATAAACTTTTAAAAGTACTTTAGAACCACTGGTTCGGAATACCATTCCTACCGAGAAGAACCAGCAAGAAACTCAAAATTTACAATTTCATTAATTTGTAAAATACTTATGTAACAGCTGTCCTTAGCATTGTGAGCGAGTCAAATCCTCTTCAACAGTATAATAAGCCTTTTTCAGGAGCATAATTTTAATGGACTTCTTAAACTTGTGTAAAGGCAAGTTTAAGATAGGTTGTGGAATTTTGTTATAAAATAGAATGCTCATTCCCACAAACGACCTTCGGACCTTCTTGAGGCGGAGCGATGGAGTCACGAGCTTATGGCGGCCTCTAGTTTGCCTATCATGCAGATCGCATATTTTTTTGTAATTATGAATGTGCTGTTTTACGAAGATTAAATTACTATAAATATATTGCGAGGCTACTGTAAGAATACCTATTTCCTTAAATTTCTCTCTAAGGGATTCGCGCGGTTTTAAATTATAAATTGCACGTATTGCCCTTTTTTGTAATACAAAAATTTTTTGAATATCTGCTGCTTTACCCCATAGTAAAATTCCGTAAGACATAATACTATGAAAGTAAGCAAAATATACAATTTTTGCAGTTTCAACGTCAGTAAACTGCAAAAATTGTATAGATACTTAGATTTTTGTCTGTTAATAAGTATTCACAGCTCACATTATGGCCAAGTAGGTACCTATACTAAGGGGCACAGCTGGGCACAGGCTTCTACTCTCATAGGAGAGAGGGAATTAGGGCTTAGACCCACCACACTGCTCCAATGCGGGTTGGCGGGCTTTAACGACTATTATCATGTTAGTGATAATAATCGGGACCAATGGCTTAACGTGCTCTCTGAGGCACGGGCGTGACACTGACACCGCCAACTTCCTAACTCCGGGCTAGTACTGAGAATTTCTGAATTGAAAAACCCTATACCAATTTTATTACCCGACCGAGAATCAAACCCTGGACCTCAAGTACGTAATTTAATAATTTAGGTCCCCTAGTAATAATTTAGGTCGCCCGCGACTTCGTTCGCGTACAATTTCTGATTGAAATTATGAAATTTTCCCTCTGCAAAAAGCCTATCTATAGAGGCTTTATATATAGTTTATGCAGGTTTTTATTATTTAAAACTAATAACCTTAAAATGCTGATTTTTATGTCTACACTTGAAAATCATAGAACTTTTAAGTAACCTTCCAACCCCTATTTCACCCCTTTTGGGGTGGATTTTCGTGAAATTTCTTGTACAGGTTATTATTATATAAAGCTAATAACCTAAAACCCGATTTTCCAGTCCCTAACTTCAAAGCCTTCATGTAAGCTCCAAACCCCCATTTTACCTACATTTTTTTTTCGTAGGGGTGAATTTTCTCAAAACCGTTTCTTAGCTGTAAGTCTAAGCTATAGAAGGAACCTTTTTCCAAATTTCAAGTTTGTATGCATTATAGTTTCTGAGATATCGTGATCAGTCAATGAGTGAGTGAGTGAATTAGTGGTATTTCGTTTCTATATATTTAAATATAAATTAATTCACTGTTAATCAATATCCTGTACCTATAACTCATAAAGTTACCTTCTAAAATAAAATTGTATTCATTTATTTTTCCATGTCGTGGATTTATTTACTGTGAAGTTTTCACTTAAACGCAATGAAATAAAAGGCATAAAATAAGTCACTATGTTTTATTTACTTAATTAATATAACTAATACTTAACGTAATGTATCCTATAATAAACCCTCCATTTCCTTCATAAACTGCATATACGCGTCGTCTTTGCTCGGAGCCTGTTTGGGTTGCTCCGCCGGTCTCTGTAACGCGGATTTGACCTCTGGCCTGGTCTTTTTGTCTTCTCGTTTCACCCGCAACGCTGATGGTACGAACCGAGTGACATCGGCCGAGAGATTTCTGATTTGGGGTTTCGCGCTTATCGTTGCGCCTGTGAAAAAATATTGAGCAAATAAACAAACTATTAAAACAATTTCTGATTTGGGGTTTCGCGCTTATCGTTGCGCCTGTGAAAAAATATTGAGCAAATAAACAAACTATTAAAACAATTTCTGATTTGGGGTTTCGCGCTTATCGTTGCGCAACTGAAATATGCCCCCCGATTGTCTAAAAGTTGCCGATCAAATCGTCAAAGTCAAATAAACCATAACAGCATTGAATTAGAGCTCAATTTCGTGTATTCAATTTCGTGTTTCGTGTATTTCGACAATTCTTACATAATCGCACCTCTGAATTAAAATCGTTGGTACTGAATTTTTACAAAGTATGAATGAATTATTATTACAAAATATTAATTTTTAAAAAGTAGTGCAATTTTTTCAGGGTTCATGGATATAATACTTATACATAATCTATGACAGGATCCATATGTGCCAGAGGGACACCAACTGGTAGAAATGTTCACTTTCAGGAGCGATTTTTGGCATTAGTGAGCGTTCTAGATGTACTAGGTATATGTATATGTACTACTTATTTACAGGATCTGAAGTATGTTATTAATTTCCTCCCGAATATCGGCCACGGCGACCAATCTCCAGAGATTAGCCATCTGCGCGGGAGATATTAAAGTGCACAAGTGTGTGCGCAAACACAGGTGCACTCTCTGTTCCTTTACTCTCATAGCCCGATGGGACGGAAAATCCGACGCGACCGGAGATATATCAGGCGCAGAACCGACGGCGTACCGACCGACTTGCTCTCCGAGGCAAGGGGGTGAATCTTCCTAACTACGGGTTAGTACTGAGAATTTCTTGTCAGAGAAACCCAATACTTATTACGGCCCGACCCGGGACTCGAACCCAAAACCTCGTCGCCCGCAGTCGAACATACTAACCAACTGTTATTTTGAAGAGTTCAATATTACCTTGAGCAGCATCCTTCTTGGATATAAGTTGTGGTGCGGCGGTGAGCACGGAGACGTGTAACGGAGGTGGCGGCACCAAGGGCCGGAGCAGGCGAGGCGGGGCCCCGGGCGGAGGCCCTGGGGGACGCAGGCCCCCTCGCGTGGGGAGCCCGGGAGGAGGGCCCGGCGGTGCGCCTGTGGGCATAACGGGCAAGCCTGGAGGTCCTCCTATGTAGAAAAAATACATAATGATTAGAACGGTCACTATCCTTGGCGGGTCCACCACTTACCACGGGACCCTTCAAAAAGTATGATATGATTTTACGTAAAATAATGTATGAAACTCTACGTAACATTCGTGTGATACTATTAAAAACTTCGCTACGCTCAGGTTTTAAACTCACGAGCGTTCATGTTTTAATAACCCTTATTATGACTAGAAGTAGAATATGAAGTAGAATGTACTTTTCCCACTCCTACAAAGCTGCGCAGTAATATTCATTTATGCACTAGTGCGGTAATATTATAATGGCTTGCATATAATACCAAACAAGGTTACCTGGCATTCCGAGGGGTGGTCCGGGATGGGGTCCAGGCGGTGGTCCAGGTGGTCCACCGTGCGGGATACCAGGAGGCACGCCTGGGGGCGCTCCGGGGGGCGCACCGGGCGGCCTCATCATCGGCGGTCGGAGCCCTAATAATTAGAATTTAAAAAATTTCAATCTCCCAAAAACCAAGGTCTGACTTCAACTCATTATAGGACGCGAGGTCTCAGTGGTTCAGGTACACTTGCAGCGCGTGACGTCGGTGTCAAAATCGCTCTTGGCGCTATTATTGAAGTGAAAGTTTATTTGAATAAAAAACATTTGATTTGATTTGAAAACTTCTTTAGCCGCGTTGAACACTTTTTGGTAGGGAATCGCGTGACCGACATGCTCGCAAACAGCGACATACTCGAACGTTGGTCTACATTCGAAATTAAATTTGAATGCCTAAGTTTTAATGTTTTTATTTTAATAATTTAAAAAAAAAAAAAATATTCGTTTTCACTTCTATCGGCAGTCCCTATGACTGCCATTTTTTTTAATCCCCTCACTTGCCGCTCGGCTATGAAAATTTGGGCATCGACTGTAATTCTCTACTTTACGCACTCGCAACGTAAACTATTGTTGATTACGTTGCGAGTGCGTAAAGCTCCATATTATGTACTCACCTGGCGGCAGCAACGGCGGCGGTATTTGCCTGACCTCCGCGCCAGGCGGCTCTAGTGCGAAATCGTGGTGACTGTGATGGTGCGCGGCGTGGGGCTCCGTGTCGCTGTCCGAATCGCTGTCTCTGGCGCCGTGCCCCGTACGCTTCAGAGCACTTAATCTGAGGACAAATATGACATTAAAATCCTCTACATTTTCGCTCTTTATGGTCGTACAGTGGCTCTTACTTCACCGCTATTAGGTGTCAAACATGAAACTAACGTCGGCCGAGCGACGGCGACAGCGGGGCGAAAGCTAGCGACGAATTTCGGGAAGGCCCTTTAGGAATCCTGTCCTGCCTGTCTGGTAGAGCGTTTGCGGCTATTTCCCTTCAAAAATATTTTATTAAAATTCCCAAAACAATATACTTTTGGCAATCTGAAATTTTAATCACGTATTTATTGAGTTGATTTTGATTTGATTTTATAACTTCTTTATTCACAAATAACGATACACAAACATTTTGTTAAAATCTTACAAAAGTTTAACATGATTATAGTGATACTTACAGACTAACTTACGCCTATTAAAGTTTTCATACAGAGGAAGGGAAAGAGTATGTTACATTTTCAATCATAGGGTTATTGAAGTAATAACATAATGATTAGGTATTGCGAAATAATTGTATAGTAGATTACTCCGTCGATTTATTGAAATACAATGTACTTAGCTATATCTCTTTTACTTCAGCATGCTGCATCCATTTCTATCGTAAAGTCTGCTGCCTTAGACGTCACATGAAAAGCTAAAATGTAAACATTCCTTGCAATCAAATCGGCAGCTCTATCTCATTCTGTCTTCATGAGTACTTGAAATAAATAATATATAATCAACTCTCTTTTACCTTTGCTGATGAATGGAAGGATTATGCTCTCCTAATTCCATCTCTTTCATAGTCTGTCCTGGTGCTGCTACAATATGTTGCTGTAAGAAATGTAACAAAAGCAATAAGTAACTTACCGAGCTGTTAGATCGGCTGCTCTATCTCGTTCTCTCTTCTTGTGTACTTCTTCCATCTCTTTCATGAATTCGTCTATATTCTGTCCGGATAGCGCCAGCATCCTCTGCTGTAGCGACGTGGGTTTGGGCGCCTGCGGGGCTGCGTGTGGCGGGGACATTTCATGGTCTTCATCCATGGCTTCTCCGTCCAGGTCTTCATGCTCTGTGTCTTCTGGAACTGGCTGGTGCACTGCTTGTGGAGGCTGGCTCGGTCTCTTCAGTTATTTAAAGAAATTGTGCTTGGTATTTATCATATCATACTTAATAATATAAATGCCAAAGTGTGTTTGTTTGTCCTTCAATCGCGCCGCAATGGAGCAACGGATCGGCGTGTTTTTGGCATGGTTATAGTTGAGGACCTGGAGAGTGACCTAGGCTACTTTTTATCCCGCAAAATTAAGGAGTTCCCGCGGGAATCAAAAACTTATACCACAAGGACGGAGTCGCCGGTATCAGCTAGTATTAGTATTAAATATGATTTCTTTGTCATCGATACCTTAAGAATTTTTGGAACAAATGAGTGATTGGTTGATGATGGGGCCTGACAAATGAACTCTGTGAAACACATCTAATTGACTGGGCACCATAAAACAATTCCTAAGTTTTAAAAAACTCGAAGAACACCCAACAAAATTTGTAAAATCTGGAGCATTAATGTGTTGCCTGTTGAATTTTATCTTATATTCTGCCCCAGCCAATGAGGCCCGGGCCGTCTTTAACTTATTGGAGGCCCTGGGCACATCAGGATAATGGGGCCCCTATGAAAAGGCATTGGCCTGCTTTGACAAAATAGTCCTCTGTCCATTTTGTTAAAACGTGCATAAAGAGTAGATAACCAATATTCTAGATTGATTAAATAAATAAATAATGCTTAATTTATTCATTCAACTGTTATTTTAAACGGTTACTTTTTAAAAAACTTCAAGATCAATTTAAAAATCTGATTACAAAACTTATTATTGAGGTATATGTTGAACATATTATTGGGTATAGTTATCGTCAATGAATATCGGCTATCTATCGGTTGGTGTTCTGGCAGTAACTAGGGGGCCCCATCGATCGTGGGGCCCTGGGCACTTGCCCAGAGTGCCCAGTGGGAAAGAGGGGCCTAAATGTGGCGCATTTCTTTGAAAGACTGTGCACCATACAAGGACTTATTTTTTTGAAAAGAGATTTTAAGATAGACAAACAAGAAAACTTACAGTTTCCCCTGGCGGCCCTTCATCCGGCAGATCGGAAAAACGCAGGGTTTTCTTTTCCTTGTGCAGTTTATCAACCGCTTTCGTGGCCTCTTGCAATAGCGCTTCGTAATCCGGGGGCGGGCCGGGTGGCACCCCGGGCGGTTCCAATCCGGACGGCCTCTCCTAAGAAGTATTAAAACTAAATTACAGGTAGGTAAAGGTAAATTTGAGGAATGAATGTTGATACCACCACCACCACAATTATAGGCCATTCACGTCCCACTACTGGGCACAAGCCTCCACTCTCATCAGTGGCCTGCAACTCATAGAGGCATAAAAGCATTTCTTGCCCAAGTGGACATGCGTCAGTGCTCATTTTTTCATAACGACAGTCAGTAATAGGTATTCTGACTAACTGATGCCTAGACTCAAACCCACTGCACGCCACTGACTCTCATAGGAGAGAGGGATTTAGAGCTTAGACCCACCACGTTGCTCCAATGCGGGCTGACGGGCTATAACGACTATTATCATGTTAGTGATAATAACCGGGACCGACGGCTTAACGTGCTCTCCGAGGCACAGAGGTGAAACACCGCCAACTTCCTAAATCGGGGGTTCTGAGAGTTTTTCTAGTCAGAAAACCCCAATACTTAATTATGGCCCGAACCGATGCTGTTGTGAATTTTATTCTGTTGTACCAACAGACAAAACTCACATGTTGGCAAAACTTTAACCTACGACTGCGGTTTTGCACATTGTTGATCCGACTGAGTTTAAACATTGTACAGTTTTTGTTCACAATGGCGTGACTATTTTCAATACAGTACCTACCATCAACAGAATAAAATAAATGACGCAGAAGATCAATTAAATTTTGTGATTACACCTAAGTTTTTTTTAAATGTAAATCTTACTTTATACACGGAGTCCTTCTTCAAAATAGGTCTGACTGGCAAATTAGGATGCACTGTGTCCAACGGCAGAGGGATCTGAGATGGGACGTTGCCGTAAATGATATTTTCAGGCACCTGTAAAAGGTAAATGTGTTAAAGTAACCATGGAATAATAATTTTGTATGGCCCAGTTTAAGTTTAAAGTTTAAGCTTTTTGTGGTAATTCCATAAAGGTTTTAGCACAGTTTATGTGAATACAAATCTACAAGACATGACAGTAAAAATAAATGTAATTATTAGTGGGCCACAAAAAAAGCGTTACACTAATTTACTGATACAATACAATATCGTCTAGTATGGACGAGTTTTTTGTGACAATACGGCTAATGATATGATATGATCGAAACGGGCTTCCATGCTTAAAATACTAGCACCAGTTATCAAATGTGGACCTAGCTTAAAACAGCTTAACAAACAAACTAGCTGTTGCTTTCTATGATGGCTATTACATTACCACACTAGTGCGAGAATGAACATTACAACACCCCTTTGTATAATGAATGATAAATGAATATCTTACTTGTAATGTAGGTAAGGGGATGTCATCAACTTGTACCGACTGTGCGTGTTTGACTGACTCATAATATGATATCAGGTGGGCTCTTCGCTTCTCGTACTCCATTTCTTGACGCTTTAAATCTACCCATTTTTCTGAATCATCTTTGTCCTGAAATACAATACCTATTTTTATTTACTAAGCATTGAATGTAAAACTGGTATCCATATTCATGCCAATTTTATAATTGTTAGTTTATTGTTGTGTAATACTGATATTGAAATCCATTTCAAAAGTTAAAAGTGACACAAAAACAAAATTAAAAAATATTATTTAATTATATTCAATAATTCAGTTCAAATCAATTGGTTTTTAAAATATCACAAAACTACTATCATGTTTATCTTATGTCCTTAATAATCTATACCTACTAATATTATAAATGCGAAAGTGTGTCTGTCTGTCTGCTACACTTTAACAGTCCATCTTTTGAACCGATTTTGATTAAATTTAGTATAGGGGTAGGTTACTTCCCAGGGAAGGACATAGGATTTAATCCCGGAAAGTTAAGGAATTCCTCCGGGAATCTAAAAAAACTTAATACATGCAGGCAAAGTTGTGGGAATCGTCTAGTTCACTTTAAACAGCTAGGCCTTTTTTAATACTTACATACATCTTCAAAACTCTATCAAATGTCTCTTTTAATTTTTTTCTTTTCTCTTTCAAGACTTTTTCATTAAGGGGTGATGGTTGCAACACATTATACTCTGGAAATGAAAATTAAACTAGCATTGTAACAGTGGTGTGCCCAGCTTTAGCCTATTGGCCAGTATTCTTGTTAAAGGATTTTAAGCTAGTAGTACAAAGTAATATTGAGTGCGCAAGGCGCAGAAATCCTTTGTGGGGTTGAGTTTACACGTTTATAACATGGTTCCAAAAGAGTTTCTGGATTTGCCAGTGCATAAATTTAAAGACTGTGTTAAACAGCATTTGTTAAGTCGTGGTTATTATACTACTAATAATTTTCTTAGTGACAAAGTTGCATGGAAGCAACCAGCCTCGCATCCAGTAGCCCCCAAGTCAGTGTAATACTTGTAACGTAAAGTATTGTTGTATTGTTCACTTATTTTAACATTTTTCTATTGAGCAACTAAGAGCAACTTCCGAGTTTCTTGCTGGCTCTTCTCAGTAGAACACTTTCTGAACCGGCGCTTAGTCTTGACATATCATAAGTGACACAAATTGTCCTAAGTGATGACCCATCATGTCCAGAGTGCGGCGAGGAAGAGACCAGCTTCCACTTCATAGCTGAGTACCCCGTATACTCATTGGTAAAGTGGAAATTAATAGGCAAGGACAGGATCAGTGAAGAAGACCTAAGATATCTCTCCATAGGGGATATCGTAAGGTTCACTAAAGCTACAGGTAGGTTCGGGGTAGGCTGCCGGGACACCAGTAACCTGTGTCCTAACACGGGGAAATGGGTGGAGTGGTTCAATTAATGGATCGATCACCCGCCTGGCGATGGCGGGCGTCCCCTCTATAAGTACATACATACATTGGTCCTATGTGAAATAAATAAATCATTTATCATTTATGCATATACATTGGTCCAGTTTTGACGACCTCCGTGGCGCAGTGTGTAGCGCTGTTGCCTTAACGTGCGGAGGTCCTGGGTTCGATCCCCGGCAGGGTCAATTTGGGAATTTATAATTTCTGAATATTCCCTGGTCTGGCCTGGTGGGAGGCTTCGGCCGTGGCTAGTTACCACCCTACCGGCAAAGACGTGCCGCCAAGCGATTTAGCGTTCCGGTACGATGCCGTGTAGAAACCGAAGGGGTATGGGTTTAATATAACTGCCATGCCCCTAACAGGTTAGCCCGCTACCATCTTAGACTGCATCATCACTTACTATCAGGTGAGATCGCAGTCAAGGGCTAGCTTGTAGTGGATAAAAAAAAAAAAAAAAAAAAGTCACATATACCCATTTCATCAATTTTCTGGAGTTCTTCTAGAATTTGAGTCGGATCCTTCATTTTCAGCACTGCTGCTCTCACCATCTGCCTTTGTTTTTTATTTTTCTTCAATTCTTTCTTACGAGCCTCCTTTCCTGTAATGGAATAATTAGAATTATTATCAAATTATTATTATGATATTAAAGCTCATATTATTGAGGCCAGTTATTACTTATTATTTATTAGATAGTACTTAATATTATAAATGTTTGTTTTTTGGTTTGTCCTTAAATCACGCCCTATGGAGCAACAGATCGACATGATTTTTGTCATAGGTATACATGTCCAACATTCACGATCAATTTATTTATATATTTGAATTTTTGGAGACAAACTTTTTGGAAGCCTCTATATTCAATGATATTCAATTCAATCATTTGGGCGAGCATGAAGGCTGAAGGCTCACATCTCAGCCTCGTGGGGATGCGAGCACTCTCTAGAGCTGGTACGGTGGTACCCTCGCGCCAGAACGTACGCTTGATGGAGGATGATTGACTGCCAAGCAAAATATGACATTGTGATGGAACTTGTGCAGTGTTCTTAGATTAATACGACTGCATATCAAAATACAAAGTTCCTTTGATTGTCATAGCAGTCTGTGTAACTTTTTCACTGATAAACTTCTGCAGCTGTCAGTGTACAAGTGGGCACCCATCGGTGGAGACGACGACGACGCTGTCGACGACTTTCTAACTATGAAGCTTTACCCATAGATAATACACTATATACTAGGCTTTACCTTTACTTTTCGTAATTTTATCAACGGAATATTATCTACTTACGGGCTTGATCTGTGGGGTTCATGTATTTACCACTCTTGGTGGTGTTTATAGAGCGACGACCCATCTCGGAGGATCCTTTTCTTATTCACGTTCCTATACCAACAAAATAATAAGCACTCATAAATGCTAATAATAAGAGATTAATTTATTTTACTTCTACAAAATTTAACAAAAATCGAAGCCGCGAGCAAAAGCCATCACATTTCAAAATGTCAAACGTCAAAATCAGTGAAACAATGTCAAATTGACAATGACAGACAGTTGACAAATGTAGCTTGACACCTGACACCACAACAGATTTAAAAAAAACTACAGACAATGAAGTGAAGTATAATGATCGATTTACACTGATAATAGTGAATTGCACAGACATATTAGGGGAAGGTGAAATGTTCACAGATTCGTCAGTAAAACAGTAGTACATTGTTCACTGAAGGAAGAAAGTGTCCGATTACTAACGAGGGAACTCAATACACGCGAATTAGGAATCGCACTTTCCTAGTACATACATAGTGCTTTATACTACACCTGCGAGGAAAATAAGCGATAATACTTTGAAACTTCACTATCACTAGTGGTTCGCCCTGAACTGAGACCTCGTGGCGCCATCTATTTACATCAATGTGAAGTTCTGTTAAAAATACTGAAGCTCATTAAAAATTAAATAATTTCGTTTTCTTACAAATATTTATCTAATTTTAGTATTTGTTGTTCAAGTACAGGATATAATTCAAATAATTGATCAAGTTTCAGGCTCAGCCTTTCAGAAAATTTTGAGTTCTTAGGTCAACTTTGGATGTTGGAAAATCTCCACTTTGAAAGCCCCCCATTTCGTCAATTTTAGGGGAAAAATTAAAAAAAAATGTTCTTGGACTCTATTCCTAATTATCTTTAAAATGATATACTGCAACCCTATGTAACTTTATAAAAAATATTTTACTTCGCATTCGCTTCTATGAGAGCCCCCCTGAAATAAAGATTTTTATTATTTTTTAAGCCATATTCGGCGGGAGGCCGTTGGTTTACATAAATTATATTTAAAGCTGAAGTAACTGCGTTCAGTAATTCAGAAGTTATAATGCTCTGACAGACGGACGGACGGACGGATGGACGGACGGACAAGTGCCAATTCACCCAAGTAGACTCAGAGACCTTCGCTTCGCTCGGTCAATAAACTACATTTTGAGGATCTGTTTTAAAAATTAAAAAAAATCAAATAAAACTAAATAACTAGTGGTTCGCCCCGAACTTAGACCTCGCGGCGCCATCTATTGACATGAATGTGAAGTTCTGATAAAAATACTGAAGCTCATTAAAAATTAAATAATTCCGTTTCCTCACAATATTTATCTACTTTTAGTATTTGTTGTTCAAGTACTGGATATAATTGAAATAATTGATCAAGTTTCAGGCTCATCCTTTCAGAAAATTTGGAGTTCTGAGGTCATCTTTGGACGTTAGAAAATCTACACTTTGAAAGCCCCCCATTTCGTCAATTTTGGGGGAAAAATTAAAAAAAATATATTTTTGGACCCTATTCCTAATTATCTTTAAAATGATATACCGCATCCCTATGTAACTTTATAAAAAATATTTTACTTCGCATTCGCTTCTATGAGAGCCCCCCTGAAATAAAGATTTTTATTATTTTTTAAGCCATATTCGGCGGGAGGCCATTGGTTTACATATTATATTTAAAGCTGAAGTAATTGCGTTCAGTAATTCAGAAGTTATAATGCTCTGACAGACGGACGGACGGACGGACGGACGGACGGACGGACGGACGGACAAGTGCCAATTCACCCAAGTAGACTCAGAGACCTTCGCTTCGCTCGGTCAACTATCGCGATCGCTATGGTTTCTAATTTTTTTAATAAGATAGCGACGTAAACGCAACTGTGAACTGACCAATATCTTTTTGCAAACGAATAAGTATTTGTTTTTATAATATTTTTATTTAAGTTATTAACTAATTATTATTATTTAAGGTTAGAGATAGCATCAACAAAAATGACAGCATTAAAAATAATGCAAACTCTTTCCTAATACTCCCTGCGGAAAGAGACAGAACTAGATTTAAAGCTGTCATTTTAGTTTAGAGATTGTGATAAACCAGAATTGGCCACAATGAAGATAGGAACGTCGCTATAGGTAATGCTACCAACCCTGGGGTTAAAACATCTAGTAGTTTCTGAAAATTCCACCCTCAAAGGGGTGAAATAGAGGATGTAAGTTTGTATCTAGGTATCTGATTTTTGAGAAACTAATTCCACGCGGACGAAGTCGCGGGCAAAAGCTAGTAATCTATAACACCGATCTAGGCTGGCTCAATGCTGTAGGTACCTGTAGGTACCTTACGGCGGTGACCGAGGCATTGAAGTTACGCCAGAAGAGGCGAATCTTCGGAGTCTCCTAGCTCTATTATTCATTATTCTGTGCTTTCAGCATCAAGAGCTGTTAGCTGATACTCAGCAGAGCCATATAAAAGAGATGACTGCAGAAAATTACCTAATTAGTAACAGTAATTAAATTATTTTAATCGTATCTCGTAAGTATAGTGCGTCTTTTACGCGTTTAGCATACTTCAGGAAAAATAGACTGTTTTTACGTCGATCTAAGTGATTGTGGAAGAAATAGTTCCCAAACATAGTAGGACACTGGGACAAGCATTTTCCCACGGCTTTGTGTGAATCTGTGATGAGAAAATTATTTAATTAGTTATTTAATGGTTTTATGAATGAATGGTTCATTCCATTCATACTTTAACACCTTCTTGCTTACTAACGAAGGTAGGTATAACGTAGGTATTGTGTACGACGTACGTAGTATGATAAGTGCTTAACTTAGTTATAGGTACATAGTATACCGGAATACCGGATACCCTATAATCTAATGTAGAGTTAACCCGCACGATGTCAAGAAATTGTAAAGGCAGCGGTGAAGAACTGGATGCAGCTTACCATTAGTTTATGGCGTTTTTTTAAATCCACTACAAGTTAGCCCTTGACTGCGATCTCACCTGATGGTAGTTATATTAAATCCATACCCCTATTCAGTGTCTACACGGCATCGTACCGGAACGCTAAATCACTTGGCGGCACGTCTTATGCCGGTAGGGTGGTAACTAGCCACGGCCGAAGCCTCCCACCAGGCCAGACCATGGAAAATTCAGAAATAATAAACTCCAAATTGACCCTGCCGGGGATCGAACCCGGGACCTCCGCACGTTAAGACAACAGCGCTCAACACTGCGCTACGGAGGTCGTCAAAAACTCATTTGTATGAAGGATCGATGTCCTGCTCCTGCCTCCTAGCCAACCTGATAGAGGCCGGACATCTTAAACCAGCGTCTTGTCGGTTAGTTTGGACCACAGATCAGTTTGGACTTTGGATCATGGACGAATAAAATTATTGAGTGCTTATACCTACTTATTTTATTTGTCCGTGGTTTAGATTAATAATTTTGCTTGGTAGAGTCAAAAATACAAATCACTCATATTATTCTGTCGGTAGACACTAGACGCGAAGGATAAAAGTAAACAGTCGGTGGAGTCAAAAGTACGATCACAAAAGTATTATCAGTACATCCGTCACGTCATCCGATAATTCCAGACGTCCCCATCTACCTACTTAATCCCATTCAGTTTTTTTTTTCAGAAGATGCTATGCAAATTCAAGGTAGAAGAAAAAAATTCGTTAAAAGATAACGAGTAGGTATATATAGCTTTATTCCAATAGATAACGGATAACTAATCATATTTAGTTCTTACTCAGAAAATGACTTACCTAGATGTAGATAAAAATCCAGATGTAGGTAAAGCATGAATGTGAGATAAAAATACCTACCTAAAATAGTTTTGAAGTTTGAACATTTAAAGCATTGTTCGCTAGCAGTTAATAGACAATAGACAGGCCAGTGTATACGCCAAGTTCGGGACAGACATCGACCATACAACCTAGGGGACAGAAGATGCTCCTCAGAAAATCATCGGATCCCGCCTATTTAGATATACCTACCTACTTACCCAACACTGATTTTCGTCAGAGATCGCAATAAAATTACCTCGGCTGATCACTCTTTGTTTTAAATATTTTTATCTTTATAATCGGACTTGCCTCGAAAAATACCCGTACAAAGATTACCTATGTACCTGTAAATAAGTACTTACTTACCTTATCCAACGACTCTACATTTTTTCAACCGATGAACCTGGTAGAGCTGAGGTTCTTCTAGGACCTAGGTCCTTCCAAATTCCTAAATTCCATATTTTTTGTTGCTCTATAATCTATATATTAACGCTAACACGCCATCTTCATCTCGACTCTTTGCTGTGATTCTTTTAAAACCCAATCCATATGTAATTAGGATGATAAAACTATTTTTTAAATCTGTAATCCTCATATTAGGTCACGCGAGGGAAATGGGTAGAATGCTCACTGACATCCTATCCATCCTATCCATCATATTATCTGGATATGATAGTACCTAAACATCCACATTCCCCACAAAGTTTTATAAAATAAAAAACCGACCGGCGTACACGAAGGGTTCAATAAAAGATTTAACACTTTGTACTTTTAAAATACCTTCGTAAAAGAAGCAGAGATTATTTTTATTTGTTGAAACAGCGGCAAGGTTTGTTTTCCCTGGTCTGGCCTGGTAGGAGGCTTCGGCCGTGGCTAGTTACCACCCTACCGGCAAAGACGTGCCGCCAAGCGATTTAGCGTTCCGGTAAGATGCCGTGTAGAAACCGAATAGGGATAAGGGTTTAATATAACTGCAATGCCCCTAACAGGTTAGCCCGCTACCATCTTAGACTGCATCGTCACTTACCATCAGGTGAGATCGCAGTCAAAGGGCTAACTGGTAGTGAATTTTAAAAAATGCAGCTATCTACCTTCTACGGTTCATGAGATATAGCCCGATGACAGACAGATGGACGGACGGCCGACAAATAGCGAAGGCTTATTAGTAATAATGAGCATAAATTAGTAATAATAGGGTCCCGTGACTCGTTCATATCTTTTAGTGCGACCCTAAAAAATCTAAAACTAAAATAATTTAAGACTACAACCTGATTAAGTTTTCCTTTTTATGTCAGTATTATTTACTAAATGATGCCCGAGATATTCGTCCGCGTGGATAAAGATTTTTCTAAAAAAGGGAATTCTTTGATTTTCCGGAATAAAAAGTAGCATAATATGTCCTTCCCGGGAATGCAACCTACGCGTACCAAATTTCATCAAAATCGGTTGAACAGATAGGCAGTGAAAGCGTAGCAGACGGACAGACAGACAGACGGACAGACAGACGAACGGACACACTTTCGCATTTATAATACTTGTATGGATTCGACATGTCATACGCACATCACGTAGACTGTAGAGTCACTCTAGCCCACTACTTTTCCAATATTTTTACAGCAGCTTTGAATCGTTGCGCTAATTACTAATTAGTCAACTCAGTAGTTCAGTACTAATTACGCAATCGTGTAGTGGATCCATCGTACTTACCTAAATAGAAAAAAAACTACTGTACTTTACTTTACTACTGTCTAGACTCTAGGAGCCTGTGCTAGGAGCATTTTGTATAATGTACCTAGAAGTCTACATAGTATTTACACGTATTTACGCGAGACGGCGGCAGCCGCGACGCTTGTATTACGTCCTGTGATTACGTCGTAGCACGTAGTACGTACACACACACACGTAAAACTATACGAGTAGACATCGTCGGCGCGCAGACACCTATATTCGTATTCACTACACACTGATTTCATTCATATACAGAAACTAGACCTCTCTTTCTATCTCATTCATGCTAACGGTGACGCTGTACGTATGAGCGGGCCGGGTAATATCGCGTACGAAATAGCGTTTGTTGAACCAAATAGCCGCGTCGGGTCGAAGCGAACTCGAGTGTTGCTCCCTCGCGCAGTAGCGAACAACGTTCGAGGCGTGCGTTTGACTTGCGGGACATATCGGTTTATTATTGATGCAAAACTTCCACGATGGTTGATCACAACGAGAAATTGTTGCAGGAGTTGCTAAAGAAACCCGGGAATAATGTGTGTGCCGATTGTGGGAGCGAGGGTATGTTATAGTGTTGTTCTAGTGATTTACCTTGTAAGCGTGGTATTTCAATGGGGTGGCTACGCGGGGGGAGGACGTGTGCGTCCATGCTGGAGTTCAGTGACCTCGACGTAAAATGCATTCAATGAAAACAAATCATCGACATTGAGCACAGTAACAATGAAATCAAGCGGATATAGTAAGTAGGCAGCGTAAGAATACGCCTATGAGGCTCATTCCGGTTATAATCTCAATAATTCTCATCATGCCTAATAGTAAATTAATTTCGTATGACTAACTAACAGAGCCATCGACCGACGCGACGGCGTGCTTTTACGCGCCCTTTTCGACAAAATGAGCTTTTTCATTTGCAATTGAAGCTTTCACCATGCTTCGATGTTTTTCATGTTTTATTTATGTGTTCAGAGAACTTTGCACCGTTTGAGAGACAATAGTTATTAAGTACTGCTACATATACTTAGTTTTAATTTAGATTCTGTAATATACCTACTGAATCTTAATTTAAATCCCTAACAAACATCACAAAATAGAGTCCATAGTCAGCCGTTGATACCTAATTTAGAAGCCAAAATAAAATGTAAGTTTCACATATTTTATGCTTTAATCTACAATTACTCTTTTCGTATGTGATCATAATTAGTAACTAAAAAAACTACTCAGCACCGTCAACAGTGCACCAAAATAATGTCATTTTGACTTGCTGCATGGCGCGGCAACGCGGCGCGGGAAACAGTGCAAGAGATAGAGTCGTCAAATAAGTTAAAAATCTGCTACATACATATTCCGCTATATTAACAGAGTACGGTAGGCCTAGGCATTTTAAGTCAAAAACAATTTTAAAAACATAAATCAATGCGGAAATCCATGCGAATCAATGATGACTTGCTTGCATCATAGTCATCATCGATTTGTGATATAAAACACAGTAGGTACAATGAATCTTCTTATATGAAGCCCAATGATGTTTTAGTATGATCTACTGCTATGATAAAGCATAGATAAAGCCCATTAAAACTTTAATTAAGTAATTAGGTATATACCTAGGTAAGTCCACGCAGTCAACGGTCAAGCTTTTTCATGATAGGTTAATACTACATATTATTATGAATCATAACTACATTCGAAATTCGAATAGAATTATAGGCAAACAATCCTTTTTTTCAAATTATGCATGAATTTACATGGCTTTAAAGGAACCTAAAAGGGAAGCCTTTAAAGGAACTCAATAAATAACAACTGTAAAATATAATTGCCAAGATCTCCCGAAAATTTGGCATAAACCAAGCAATATAGGATGTTTCAGTGTTGTATTTGCCATGAAGTAGTCTAGTTGAACCTAATAACTTCCATTTTAAAATAAATATTTATCGTATTTCTCAGAGATACTGAGTCTGTATTTTAGATATTATAACTAAATGCACAAGATGACAAGAGCACACACGCCAGGGAGGTCGTCAATTTGTTATAATTTGACTAGTTATACATTTCACATGAAGGCTTAAGCCGTCTCGCAAAATGTGAAAGGTCAAGGTACATATTTTATACTGTGTTTTCTTTATATTGCAATAGCTGTTTAGTATTCTAGCAGCTTTTTTATACATATAGATTAAATAATTATTTTTTAGACATTTTTGTGTCAGTAACTTATATCGGTATAATAACAAAACACGGATTAAGTTTATGAAGCTACAGCGAAGCAGTTTAATTTCCAAGTACAGTAAATAACAGTAACATAGCGGTTCAATCGTGCCAAATTATTATGGTTTTCCTCATAGCATGGCTGACTCATTCTGAAGCACGTCTAGTCGTGGGGTGCGACTTCCTACCTATAGTCCATTTTCATAATTTCCAATGAGTCATACTGTGAAAACAGTTTTCGCTACATTTAGAGTTGTTTTGATAGGAAATGGTCAGATCTAGAAACAGTTCTGTCCGCCTAATTATTTTGCAATATTAAAACAATGAGGACATTCACATCGACTGGTATTCAACACAAGTTCCGGTCAAATATTTTTTCTCACTGTAGTATGTTTACCGAAGCTATACCAACATAGATCTTTAGAAGAACCAATAGTTTTTGCATAAAATATAGATATAGCTTATTTACAGAGAAATTAATTCATCCACTGAAAAAAGTATTTAAGTAATTTTATTTTAGTTTGAAACCCTGGGATAGCGGGGGAAAGATGCTAGATTCTTCTTTATCTTCTCGTATTACAGAGTCTACAGGAGACAGGAGGGCTGGTAGCAGTTCCCCCGGCTAACATAATATAAGTTTAGCTATTCAGAGGGGTCACGCTGCCAGCGTTCTGAGCACAATTGCCTCATTGCAGCTGTTTGGATGATATATTGAATGTATAGTTTTTAATTTAGATTTAAATTTTTATTTGATTGTAATTAATTATCATAATAAATTTGGGAAAGCTGGGGCTATTTTTAGAGTAGTTGATAGTTTTTGTATCTACTATCTACGTAAATAAGTGATAACTGATAACTTTATACCTACTCTCGGTAAAAAATACCGCGATATTTACAACAGTTATCGAATGCTTTACTGGGTCGGTTAACTATTAAGCTTTCTAAATTATATCTAAGTTTAATTTGGATTCACCAGCCAAGTTTTGTTCTCTTATCAGAACAGAAATCTTTCTCTTATCTCTTAGAACAGCTCAGATTAAAATCACACAGATTAAAATCTTACTAAAACAATATTTTCCCTGGTGGGAGGCTTCGGCCGTGGCTAGTTACCACCCTACCGGCCAAGCGATTTCGCGTTCCGGTTCGATGCCGTGTAGTAACTGAATAAGGCTATGGGTTTAATATAACTGCCATGCCCCTAACAGGTTAGCCCGCCACCATCTTAGACTGCATCATCACTTACCATCAGGTGAGATCGCAGTCAAGGGCTAACTTATAGTGTAAAAAAAAATATATTACCGTTAACCGTTCAACACCTTACTAAACAGCTTCAAAAGTCTTGGGGTGCGATGAATCATGGACCCACACTAGACTTTCTTAGAATATGAGTATTGGAAAGTGTTACCTTTAACAAGTTAGTCAGGTGATGGCCTTTTCTAACTCGGATACGCTTATCGAAGATATTATGTGTCATTTGCAAATAAAATTGGAACTTATTTCTATTATTTGAATAACTACCTATCATATTTCTCAATATTTCTGCTGTAAAAAATAATAACGATAAGTAAATAAGATTACGTACTGAGTACTGACCTTGGAGACTGAAGTCTATGATTCACATCAAGGAATTAGACACTTTGCAAACGGCACATCATTATTAATTTTAAGTTACAAACTAATTACATACCTACTTAAAGGTTGCCTGGTAGAGATTGCTCAGTAAGCAATAAGGCCGCCTTTGCATACCTAGTTTTTAGTTAACTTTACTTTGTATTCACGTGTGCAATAAAGTATTCATCTATCTATCTACTTACTGTTCATTTTAATAACAATAATTATTTGTAACTAGATTATGCCTGTGGCTTGCGGGAACTTATTAATTTACGAATTTCTAAACGTATCAAATACCAAGACTTTCATACCAAACTTCAGCCAAATACCTACGTTAAGCCGCTGTGACGTGGAGAAGAGAAGTAACAAACATACAAACTTTCACATTTGATTGCACTTACCCAATGTCCTTTAACTCTCCTCTTTCTCAAATGCAGCATTGCTCTTGCTAAAATTATATGATAAAAATACGTATACTAGTAAACTACAAACTAAATATAACACGTTACTCAAAAAAAAAACTTTTAGATTAAAAGTGACTCTACTCCATCTATAGCCTCTTAAAGAAATGCAAAGCGATAATCTTTTACTTGTACTTTAATTAAATACACTAGAGAATTATTAGTTTGTGGTTGGGAATGGACGAAAATGCCAGTACTTATGACAAGTTATCTAAATAAATCATTGTAGGTTGCTAGATAATATGTAACATAGGCTAACTATTATTATTAAACAATAGGTAGGTAGTTAAGCATTACGAAAATGTAAAGGTGGGCTCAGCAGTGTGCCGGTTGAAGTGCTGAAACTGCTAAAAGGTGGGTGGATGATTCGCGTAAAAAAATACTTCAGAGATATTGACGAGTCTTTGAAAGTAATTTATACTTACTAAAAACCTGTCAAAGAGAGAAAAAAATTCAAGAATTTGAATAGGTAGAGTATATAATAATGTATAATATGTATTTTAAACTTGATACTTACCTAGCCTTGAATACCTACTTTCACTTGTTCCGAATGTGACAGTATTGTTGAATGGAGTGAATGCGATGGCCCACTTTGGAACTCGTCAAGTGGAAGTATTAATTCGTACTAGGTGTTCCGTGCTGATTTCTTCTTTAGCATCGGCGAACATCAATCAAATCTAATCTAATTCCTTTTTTGCGAACATGAGTCGATTCAGTGTTTATGTGAATGGGCATTGGGCTCGAGCGGGTTGTACGGCTTTTACCTACTCGGAGCGAAACTAAGGTAGGCAGTGAAGTTAAGGGCCCAAAGCGATGCAAAGAACATGAGAAGGACATACTCGTAGTCCAGTCATTATTTAAACATTTGGAAATGCAAGTGAACCGAGAAAGCTAAATTTTGGATATTACGTGGAGGAGGCCTAGAAAAGAATAAGTTCAAATTGTCGACCAAGATTTCCTATGTGCATTTTCCGCCATCTTGAAAAAAGGTGTAAATTCAGTTTTTTCACAATAACTCGGTTCTCCGTTGAGATACGAAAGTTTTGATGCAATACTTTTTTGGTGCTTTTTTTACGATCTACAATTAAGGTCCTTTACATTTTTCACCTATCGTTAATTGTTATTGAGATAATCGAAAAAACCACTAATTTAGGTTATTAAATTTGTTTTTTGCTATTTTCTTTTTTCTCGTGAAAGATATCGAAAAAATTACTAGTATCAAACTTGTAGAGCGTATTCAGACCTACAAATTTGTTTTTTTACTTTTTATTTTTGGAAAAAATTACGACCTCTAGCGCACCGCATAGTCGGTAAGTCTGTGCCCAGTTTTGATTTAGCCGCTCTCGCAGTTGTATCTGTCACCGTAAGATTGTAAAAACTAGCGAAAAAATCCTATGTCTATGGTAAAAACTGTCGAAAGATTGTGAACCGTTCAATGTTCTGAGTATTAATTTATGAAATATTTATTGTTTTTACGTTTTCTAGTCTCTTTCTTGTACAGTTCGCGCGCGAGTTGAATGCAGAGTAAATGTAAGTGTCACCATACATTTACTCTGCATTCAACTCGCGCGCGAACTATAGGTTAGGTTAGGGTTTGACATGAATATTCAGGTAGTGCTAGTGCTAGTTAGGTTCTATCGGGTTAATATACCTAATATATTACAATTTACCGAAAAATAACGCGTTAAATTGTAAGCAGTATGTTACGGTTCACAATCTGTCGACAGTTTATAATCTATCGAGATAAAAAACGTTATATTATAATCTAACGGTTTTTACAATCTTACGGTGACATATCCACACGTTTGAATCGAGATTGGCTGTTCTGGCTTCCGACTAACGCCCGCGGGGCGGGAATGAAGTGCTTTCCACCCGCATTTTGGATAAAGAATGGCTAAATTCCTAATGTGAGATATGAAAAATATTTAGTTTTAGGAGAAAGGAAATTTTTCTATTGTGTAACAAGTTAACTAATATAATTTTAATTATAATTACGAATACCAACGTAATACGTACGTAGGTAATGGAATTCCGCGAGCCGCAAACCGCAAAGAGATCATTGGGTCATTTTAAACAACAACAAACATTAAAACAATACGAATTGAATAATAATAAGCATTGAAATCATGCCTGCGACTTATGTCCGCGCGGATTAAGGTTTTTTTACTCCCTTCCGAACGTTTTCAATTTCCAGGTCAATAATCTTATTGACCCTATGAATAAAGCCTAAAGTAAATAATATATATAGATACATATGTTATTATGTATCTATTTTTTATCATCAAAAACAGTTAAACGGATAGCGTGTAAAAGTTGCAGATAGTCAAACAGACTTTCACATTTATAATATTATAATGGATTAAAAGTCAACTAGTTGTGTAGGTATAATTATTTATGTAATTCGAATTTCCTTCCTAACATTTTCTGATGTTTTTACCTTGAACCCTGACGCACGAGCGGTTTTGTCAAAATGTGGTGTGAATTATGGAATATTATGCTTACTAATAATAGAAATTCATTAGAATTAATGAGGTGAGAACTATTATTTTTGTACTTATACATACCTAAAAAGTTCCGGTCTATTATCTGTAACGTAGACTCCCGCACTTCACGTTATCACTGCGGCAAAAAAAAGTTTGCATGCTCTATGGGTTTATCGTTGAGCGAAAATTAAAAAAAAAATTGGTAGATAATCTTTGTATTAAACCGTATTAACTAAAAAAAAAGGTATGAAACAAAAACAAACTTTAAAATAGATAGGTAAGCTTATTTCTAGCTAATATAATAAACTGCAATATTTGTCTGCAGTAGACATTATTTTTTAAACTTTATTATAGGTCTTTATTTATTTTCCTCATATGCGGTATGAAAAGTAGGGGGAAAATATCCATTCATACCCTCAGACTATATATGCACGGGCGTAAATAATAAAACCATTTTTATTTACCCACACGAGGTATCATGAGAGTTGAGACTGCATAGCCAGTAGCCACATTGGCCGGTGACTATTAGCTACGTATTTACTTTAGAGTTAAGACGCCCCCGCATCCTATTCGGATAGTCGGGGGTTCGATCTCCGGCAATGCCGGCGCCGTTTAATATTATGATAATACTATACGGGCCTCTAACTTTTCGGAGCTTCAAATGTATTGTGTTTTAAGAAAATGAAAAATCATTTGCTTAACGGTGAAGGAAACATCATGACTCATAAGGAAACCTGCATACCTAAGACCCGTTCAATATGTTCTCAAATGAAATCTGCAGTAGCTACTAAAAGAAGCAACTGTAACGGACGAACAGACGGAGCTGACAGACCAACGCGACGACGGATGAAAACACACCATTATGGTTCAGTTTTTTACCTTCATTGGCACGGATAACGGAACCCTAAAACGAAGTTATTTCTCGGGGTATGTGTTTGCGGAAACAACTCTGGAATAAAATTCTCAATGATCCGTGAAAAGAAAAATGCATAAAATTAACCCATTAACCCATATAAGCAGAAGCAGAATTAGCAGCCGCTCACAAAATATGACGCTTCGTTGAAGCGGGACGTGATAAAGTTTTTGAACACCTCTATCGTTCGGTGAATAATATCAGCTGCAGGTAGATAGATACGTATTTAAATAAGCATTGTTCTTAACCCTATCCTATAATGAAGAAGGTGCCCGCGACTGTCTCTGCGTGACCTTAGTGTTTTTGAAAATCCTACGGGATCTCCGTTATAAAAAGTAGATCGGGGAATGACAAATCTTTCCCCGAGATGTAACCTATCTCTGTAGTCAGTACCAAAGTCAAAATTGGTTGAAAAAATGGGCAGACAGAGAGCAACTTCTTTGTCAGTCCACACTCCAGAACCGTCTCCTTTAATCATTTCATGCAAAACTCTTCAAGTTTTACAGCGAGAAGCTCTTTGTTTATCTTTTTACTGAAGAAAAACAGCCTATTATGCAAAGCAGCTAGCTGAGTGATGAAATTGTGGTGTAATTCTTATTATTTTCGAATGTCATTGACCCTATTGTTTCAACTATTCCTATGATTAAATTCTTATCACGGTCTGTCGTGTGTTTGCTAAAAGTAAGATAGGTATGAAATAGAAAATTACGTCGTTTGTCGATAATTCGCATTCACGTTATTAAGGTTAAATACGTTGATGATTACCTAAACTATAGGTACATAATGTACTTAAGTTAGGTTTCATGAAAATTACTAACAAAAATGTATACCTACCTACTTAATCATAATTAGAGATGAACGAAGACTTCAAGACTAGGGCTATTTTACGGCACATCACTAACTTTAGTTTTACTGTTAAGGCATAGGTGTTGTGGCCAGTTAATGTCAATTTTGTATACTTGTTTTTAAACCCCTAAATTAGAAAATCACGCCTGGTCCCCCAGGGGCCAGTTGTTGACAAGTCAGGTTGAGGCCATTTTGTGGGACATCACTGACTGTTGCAATTTGTAGTCAGTAAACAACAGTTTTGTACAACTTGCATCCTGTTTTGGTGCTAAAATATTTCTGGATTTTCCCACTATACTTATTTGTTTTTCAACTCATTAGATTTACAAAATAGATACAAAATTATTTGTATCTACATCATACACGACTAAGGCTGCCGTCGCTTAAATCGCCAACGCCTGCCAAAAACTTTAAAAACCCCCGGATTTTTGGGTGACAATAGTTTTTACCCGGACATGCCAAAAAAATTTTTCATCGTTTATAGTAAATCGTTGGTTTAAATACTCAAAATTATGCAGCTTACGATTACGAATGAATTTTTAACTCAGATTTGTTTTTTATTGCTTAACTTTCAATCAATCGCTATTCCCTTGACACAAAATGACACAAGGGACACTTTTTGAGTACCCCTTCCAGACGACCTTCGGACGCTCTCTAAACTAGTACAAATCCGGGGAATCCCAGACGGATGGCAGGCCTATACACGACTGCATTTCTGAACAATCATTTGTACAAAAGTTGTCCATCACCATTCAGTGTACCTACCAAATGTCAAAACGTTCACTATGGTAACGATCAGCTCCTGGACAGAATAACTAGCTTTACTTCTTCAATACCAGAACTAAATGCTGATGCCCGCGATTTCGTCCTTATATTTACTTTTCAGATTCAGATGGAAAGTAAAATAGAAAAGAAATCTAATACTACAAGTTATAAGTGATAATTTATTCTTGCCTGCGAATGTTGATTATTATCAAGCATGTTGTTGTTTATGTGGGAATGATTATTTATCAGCAGAGTTGTTTACGATCGGACGAGTCTTTTTATACCAATTACCAACGTTCTCATTTACGGCTCTATCTTTATCTAAAACAAACTCTTTCAAATAAGTACTATTAGGTATATCAAATAGGTATTAAACTTGTTCATTTTCTTGGAGATTTTACCTATATGCATTATGCATACGAGATCAAATCAGAAATGAGGAGATCCGTAGGCGAACCAGAGTAACCGACATAGCTCGAAGAGTCGTCAAGCTCAAGTGGCAATGGGCGGGGCACATTGTTCGTAGAACCGATAGGCGTTGGGGTCACACGTTGGGGTCTCAAAGTGCTTGAATTGCGGCCTCGCACCGGGAAGCGCAGCGTTGGACGACCCCCCACTAGGTGGACGGACGATCTCTAGCGTGCAGCTGGGAGCCGCTGGAAACAAGCGGCACAAGACCGTACTCTGTGGCGATCCATGCAGGAGACCTTCGTCCAGCAGTGGACGTCTATAGGTTCAGGTTGAGACGACGACGACGACGATGCATTATGCACCCTGGTGTTTTCTCTTTTACCTATCTCGTAGGTAAGCACCTTCCAAAAGCGACGATATAGCCCCCTGCCCCCCTTTACAATTACTAAAAGAAGTTATACGTCCTCCATTATGTGATCAATTGAGCTAAGAACCCCAATACAGTTTTTACTTTTAATTTTCAACAATTATAGGTAGAAACTTCAACCTACTTTAATAATTACAGTTATGTCGCAATTTAGCAAAGAAACATATGCCTGACCTTAGCTTTAGGTCGATAAACAGACACCATTGTGTATAAATGAGAAATATGTTCCCACGAAATAATATTATACAAGTTTGAATTGCACGAGAAGATTCACCCACAACTGTTATATTAGGACTTGACCAAAACATAGCGTGATAGAGAGAGGCCATCTGCCTCTGTGTGCGTGAACGTGACGTCGTGTCGGTGTGTCCCAGTAAACATAATAATATTGTTGGTGATGCAAAGCTATTTTGAATAGAACTAAATCCGTCTCAAGTCTGACAGGACAGCAAAATGAAACTTTGCGGGAGTTGTGGACTGTGGGATTGTAGTTCTATTTCCAATGGACCCTCGCGAAGTACAGTTTTAATGTAGGTCTTACCTACCACGTAAGGTCGTAGATACGTCACTATAATCACTTCATTCATAGGTAAGCTAGGTATGCCTACGCACACACGCAAAGGCAAACGGATGTGGCTTGCGTTTGCGTTCATTTTTTATTGATTTGTTATTTGCAAAGCTATCGCAATTGGCGGTTGTATTTCTTAAGTTGACGTCATGAAATATGTTATTGTAGATTATGTGGCAGTTTATCCGATAAGCGTATAAGTAAACTGTGTATCGTTACACACCGCATAGTTACTTATTTACCTATAGATAGGTTGTTTCTTACATGTATAGGTAGATAGAAGAACGTAAATCAATGCAAGAACTAAAAAAAGGAATGAAGGATTGAAATCTTTGTACACGAACCCAGTTATACGCGCGTTATCACATCCATTACAACGGGATGATAAATAGAAGTGGCGCCAGGAGTCATCCCTGCTGATTCCAGAAGTTAATTCAATGGGAAAACTCACTGCCCCGTCCTGGAAAACCCAACAGGTGCTCCCGTTATGCGACTCGCGGATAATGCTAACTATTTTAGCAGGAATTCCTCTGCGTTTTAGGTTTGACAACAAAGCAGACCCAGTTCACAGTGTCGAATGCTTCCTGAAAGTCTACGAAAACAAAGTACAGTTCATTGGCATTCGAAAATCTTTCAATAAGCATCCTTGGTATTCTCTAAATATTTTCTATATTCAAATGATGGTTCAGATGATTCGCATATTTGATAGGCTCTAACAACTACCAGTTCTAGTACCAACCTAGAGATAAAATAATTTATAAATGGACAAACAAGAATATTGCCTAGACTTGGAAGTGTTAATTACGTTGGTTGTTTGCGATTAGATGTCGAATGTGCGATAATATAACATAAGCACGTCTGCGGTAAGCAAACACGTGACGTGTACACATTCCATTGTTTCCGCTGATGACAGTCACTTTTTTCATAGGCAAGATAGGTATATCAAAATCATACTCAAGGAGATAATAAAAAAAGAATTCAAAATTCAAATATTAAAGATCATTGATTCAACTGCTAGATTTGGCAAATATAATCGACTAGCTGATGCCCGCGACTTCGTTCGCGTGGATTGAGGTTTTTTGGTTCCCACAGGAACTCTTTAACTTTCCGGGATACAAAGTAGCCTGTTTATTCCAGACTAAATTCTATCTCTGTGCCAAATTTCATCTAGAACAGTTCATCCGTTCTGGCGTGATTGAGTAACAAACATCCATCCATCCATACATCCATCCAAACTTTCACATTTATAATATTAGTAACTAAGTATGATTATAGATTGGCACTACTGAAAGAAAAAAAGCAAGAAAATAAGAAAGTTATATTTGTATTGGGTCAGGGTAGACTAGCTTTAAATTCTATTGTATTGTTTTCAATAAAGGTTATACCTACTTATAATATTTTGAAAAAAATGTAAAATGGACATTCATAAAAGGGAGTACGTACTTACTAGCCCTACTACCTACACGCAACGGAAAATTGACAATGAATGAAACTCAATAACTCGTTATCACAAGGCTAGAGAGGCCTCTATAGTACCGTAATTGTCGTTGGTTAGTCATAAATTTACCAACAGGCGTACCTACACATTTTACTCGTGTAGGTAATTAGATAAAACGTCTAAATTAAAAAAAAATGCTAATTGCCTCAAGATGGTTCATGTTTTGAGGATACGTCGGCTTCGGCAACAATCAGACCTTAATATGCATAATTATATAATAATATCTTGTTTTTATGGAAAACTAGCATGCCCAGCAGACGTTGTCCATGCCCTGAACCTAGAACCCCATTGTAGCGCCCCCTACCGGATCCAATTGTGAATATAAACCATCCCAGTACCCACTCAAGTCTCAAACCCACACAAAAAATTTCATCAGAATCATTTTAGAAGTGATGCGCGAGAACATGCATTTCGGCAATTGACTTTTATTTAAAAAATATAATATCAGTTCAAGATATCGAGAGCAAGAAATTGTGATTTTAAAAAACTATAAAATATTAATTAGTTAATAATAACAGTTACTGCAATGATGAGGCCAATTCTGTATAACACAATTTCTAAACTAAACTAAACTGACAGCTTTAAATCTAGTTCTGTCCCTTTCCGCAGTGAATATTATGAAAGGCTTAGCAATATTTTTAATGCTGTCATTTTAGTTTAGTTTAGAGATTGTGTACAACATATCAGCCCCAATGTTTAACTACAGCAGTATTGTGAGACTTTCTAATCCTAGAGAATTTTGCAATTTCGTCAAAGTCACAGACGATGTATTACCTACTTTACTAATACAGATTTCATTTTCAGATCCCGAGTGGGCCTCATACAACCTGGGAATATTCATCTGCATGCGGTGTGCGAGTATTCACCGGGGCATGGGTGCACACATCAGCAAAGTGAAACATCTAGAACTGGACCGATGGGAGGACTCTCAGGTGCAGCGGATGAAGGAGGTTGGCAACATTGCAGCAAAGAACAAATACGAAGAGCGAGTACCGCCGTGTTATAGACGTCCGACGAAGAATGATCCACAGTAAGCTATATTTTATTTTAAGGCCGTCGCGTCGTTTCCGTTTATTATCACTAACATGATAATAGTCGTTAAAGCCCGCCAACCCGCATTGGAGCTGCATGGTAGGTCTAAGCTCCAATTCCCTCTGTCCTACGAGAGTGTAGACCTGTGCCCAGCAGTGGAGTGGAGCAGTGGGATAAGAATAGGCTGCAGTGTAGTATAGTGGAGTGTATAGTGGAAGTTAAGCAGCTAGAACTGGACCGATGGGAGGACTCTCAGGTGCAGCGAATGAAGGAGGTTGGCAACATTGCAGCAAAGAACAAATACGAAGAGCGAGTACCGCCGTGTTATAGACGTCCGACGAAGAATGATCCACAGTAAGCTATATTTTATTTTAAAACCGTCGCGTCGGTTCCGTTTATTATCACTAACATGATAATAGTCGTTAAAGCCCGCCAACCCGCATTGGAGCTGCATGGTAGGTCTAAGCTCCAATTCCCTCTGTCCTACGAGAGTGGAGACCTGTGCCCAGCAGTGGAGTGGAGCAGTGGGATGAAAATAAACTGTAGTGGAATGTATAGTGGAATATAATATATATGTATATGTATAGTGGAGTGTATAGTGGAAGTTAAGCAGCTAGAACTGGACCGATGGAGGAGTTTCAAGAATTCAAGGGCAGCAAATGAAAAAAGCCAGTGATATCGCTGCGAAGAACAAACTCAGTAATTTTCATAATAATTTGTTCTGATTTGAGTTGAAATAAACAAAATATGAAACCCAATGATATATATATTATGGTTGAAACTTAAAATGCCATTGATGAAACCAAAGCTACCCCTATGAATCCTACTAAGCCTACCTAAGCCTATGAACCTTGGATGAAACAAACACTATTATCCTAAGCTATGAACATAGCATATAAACAACAACAACAAAGTACTTACCTTGTTTGAAAAACAAAAAACATAAACCTCAAAATCTTGACCTAGTATACACTATCATATTATGTACTCATTTTATCAAACGTTCCATACAATCAAACTTCACTGAATGGTAATGGTAACTTGATAAGCATGAAAACAGAGAAAGTAATCTTCTTTCGTATTTAGCAAAAATAAAGGTAGATTAATTGTTTTCACAATAATTAAATTAACTATTTATAGGTATAGTAGATGATACCCGCGACTTTGTCCACGTAGAATCTTCTTATTTCGTATCTTCGTATTATCGTGGATGATAAAATAGCTTTATATAACTTACTAGCGAATGCCCGCGACTTCGTCTGCGTGGATTGAGGTTTTTTGGTTCCCGCGGGAACTCTTTAATTTTCCGGGATAAAAAGCCTATGTGCTATTCCAGACTAAAATCTACTTCTGTGCCAAATTTCAGTAATATCCGTTCAGCCGTTGGCACGTGATTGAGTAACAAACATCCATACATCCATCCAAACTTTCACGTTTATTAGTAAGATGTCTTTCCCCGCGATACAACCTAGATGTAAACTAGTAAATTCGATTGATAGAATAACTCTTAATAATAGACAGATAGAATTGCACATAGTAAAATAGAAACAATACCCAAAAGTATAAATTATATACAGAAGGGTGCAAAGGCGGTTTTATTGCTAAATGTCTTGAGTCTTGACACGTCATAAGTAGTACAAGTGGTACTTACTTCACGTAAGTGAAGCAATATCTTCCAGATAACCTAAATTTTGAAGTAAAGTAAATAATTTAGTTGTAGCAGAGACTGCAAACTTACGTATTCTGATGACAATACGTATCTAATAATATTGTACCATTGAGCTGGTATGTTAAAGGATATAAGACGACGCAACGCGGGACTCCTCAAACTTACTCCATGGAATTTGGACTTGTTACGTTTGCCTATCCTGCCTCCTATGCCTATCCTTCGGTAACATTTTTATTAAAAGTGTAATTTTCAGATGGACGTCTTTCTTGGTGTTTTCGAGAGCTGGAGTACCTACTACCATAGACGTAGAAAGAGTTTTTATTTGTTCCATGCTTTCTACCTAGGTATAGTCGGGTTTTAGTTTTTGAACTTGTATCTTTTTCTGTTACAGAGTTTTGATCGAACAATGGATTCGTGCAAAGTACCAGCGCGAAGAGTTCTGCCACCCAGAGCGACAGAACTACCTCTCTGGCATGATGGAGGGGTTTCTCATGAAGAGAGGCAAAGAAGACAGCCGATACCAGCTCAGAAAGTTTGTCCTTAACGAAAACGAGGACACCTTGAAGTAAGCCCCTAAATTCTAGCTTCTGCTGTTGATTCTACGATTTAAATATACAACATTATTGAAAATATAGTTCATACTGTAAATGTCATAAAACTGTTTTATTGACAGCGTCGATCGCTTGTCAACATGACATTTTTATATGAAGTGACAGATGGCGACTTTTGCCCCATTTGTAAAGAAATTATGCCTCATGCCATGTCCACGTCAATAAAAATTTGCACCATGTGACAAACTCAAGTTCAAGTGACCAGAATGTTGAAAATATCTTTCACTATACCTACTTAACGCCGAAAACGATGCAACCCAAATTTTCATTGGAGTGGACGCATTTTTATGAGTAAACGTAGCTGAAGTGTCTAACTGCATGCTGTTTTGTTCATTGCCATTTCCATTTCAATGTTTGACCATCATACATAGGTACAATCAGCTGCGATACGAGTTGTTTAGCGCATTCTGCGTAAATTTCGCGAAGTTATGAAATTGTCAAATAAACAGATGTACATACCTAACCAGTTGTTATTTAATCTGTTAATACTCTTGCCAAAAAATTGCAAATGTTGTTTACCGAACGCTCGCGATGATAAGGATGATAAGGTGTAAAGTCCGTTCTTGTTTGTCACCGTTTTGTTACAATGTAGTTTTATCATGAGCCTCGTTAAAATGAGATTTACGGAATGACATTAAGGTGCATTTTTGAAGCTCTTAAGAAGAAGACTTTACGCTCTCAATGAACGTCTCCATGGTGTCCTATGACGTGAAATTTACGAAAACTTCCACACCTCTGCTTACGTCAAAACTCTAGAGGCTGGCACAAATATTTACCTACACTCCACGTAATTCAGGTTTACGTTCGTGACTAAACATTTCGAGATCATGCGAATACTATCGAAGTTTCGTGAATCACACAATGATGAAATGCAGATAGATACATTTTTTATTGCACATAATCTGAAGCAAAGCAGCCGAAATATCTACGTCAGGTTAAAAAGTTGAAGGATACCCGTGATTTTAGAAAAGTTCATTACTTAGATCTTTTAGATGTTATAGGTAAAATAGTATCTATAGTGGCTAGGATATTATAATATTTATCATTGTCGATTTGTAGATAGAGGAGGCACAGAATATGTATAATATAATAATTATGTACTATACGTTATAGAGACACCTCTATCATATGAATGATAAATAAAATAATTTACGCAGATGTCAAGTACAATGTTATGATGACTCAGGCGAGCAAAATGAAGTAGATTTAAGCCTAGATACAAAGCGTTTAGGCTTTAAAATTAATCATCAGGGTTTATTCAAGAAAATAAAGAACAACATGAAGACACATAATACAGCTACGAAAGATAGGTTTTCTAAGGAACCGTATATAACCGTATATTGCGAAATGACGCAAACAGAAAACTCGTATAATGCTTTCGTTACTAAGGCTAGGCTTATTAGGTAATTATTATAATCCGGGTGTAAAAGAGTCGATCGCGTCAGAATCTGCAATCATTTGAAGACGTGCGCAAAAATTCTGTGAACTACTTGTTACGTTGTTTCCAATAACACATACTGACGCGGACCATGGAGTAGTAAAAGAAGTAGATTAATCACGTCTACGTCACTACTCACTGTGCCTGCGCCAAACCTACGCAAACCTTGCATTGTGATTGTTATCTACGTAATTTTTACGCCATTACTTACACCATTTAGATTTCTATAGGTACGTTCTCGACAATGGGACTTGTGTTGCACATTGATTTAAATTTTAAATATCTTAAGGCCCTGTGTAGCGTAAAAGGGGGTTTTTAAAAGCAGTGTATCCCTCAAACGGTGACATAATATATGCTTGTAAAAATAATTTGCTGTTTTCAAGACCTTTAACGCATCTCAAAACACAATTTAAAAAAATCTCTGCATTGAAATTTATTTTAAACATACCTCTTAGTTTACCTTTTAAAGCAATTTTTCTCCTTAATGAAACCATTAATTTGCTCTAGAAATAGAGATAAAATTCATATTTCTAAATCAAACACATTGTCCGATTAATTTGTATTTAAAAGTAAATATTTATTTAATTACAAATGATTTCTTGCATTTTTTGCGACATGCGCTTGCTCCATTTCACCCCCGCGCGCCTATGTTTTCAGCTGTGTTGAGAACTTCTTATCTTGACAAAATATCATGGCTTGCCAATTTTAATGGAAACTTTTTGCTGTTGACTTACCTGCAAGAAATATCGACCTATTCCCGTTTAAAGTGGTAGTCGAATTAAAAACCAAAAACAGATTCCCTGTTCTGTACCCGGTAAACCGGTTGTTTAAAAATAGAAACCAGCTTTAGGTTTTACTTCCTTTATCTTAAAATATTTAAAATATTAATTCTTTATCTTTATTTAAATTTTTTTTTAAATATAATATTATATTCATTAGCTCTACGAATATAATATTATATTTAAAAAAAAATATTTTAAATAAAGATAAAGAATTAATATTTTAAATATTTTAAGCTAGTATTCTGTGCTATTAAGTACTACAACCAAAGTTACATGTAACCAAACATGATCTTTAGAAGATTAATTCTCTATGCCAGCTGTGGACAGTAAATCATAACTAGCAAATGCCCGCGACTTCATCTGCGTGATTTGAGGCTTTTTGGTTCCCGCGGGATTTTCCGGGATATAAAGTAGCCTATGTGCTATTTTAGACTACAATCTATCTCTGTGCCAAATTTCAGCCATATCTGTTCAGCCGTTGGGGCGTGATTGAGTAAAAAACATCCATACATTCATCCAAACTTTCGCATGTATGATATTAGTAAGATATATGATTCCCGTGTTTTGTGTCCGCCCTTAGGTATTCCACTTTAAATATGCTGTGCCTTATTATAATAGACTTTTATTAATGTATTTTATTAAACAAGTTATAATTATTACACATCGTACTAGTAAAAAGACGATGATCTCATGTATAATGTGCCTCGCTGGTCTAGCGGTTAGCATAGTCGACTGCGTATCACGAGGTCCAGGGTTCGATTCCCGGTCGGGCATAAAAATTGTTAGGTTAGGTTTTTACTACGTTTTTGTTTTTACGTTTTACGTTTTTGTTACGTTCCCTCAAATATGGTCGAGCGAAGCAATGGCTGGATCATGCGTCATGCTCGTGAACGGGTGCCACCGGCGGGAATGGGGCTACTTTCTGTCTGCCCGTCTTTGACATGAATTGAATAAACAAATTTAAGAAATCCATTAAAAGTATGCTCCTGAAAAAAGCTTATTATACTGTTGAAGATTATGTAAATGATAGAGGAGCATGGATTTGATCGCTCCAGCAATGCTGGGGACAGCGGTTACTTATGTACACATTGATATAGTAATTGTAAATGAATTATTTAAAAAGAGCAACCACCGAGTTTCTTGCTGGTTCTTCTCGGTAGGAATGGCATTCCGAACCAGTGGTAGATTCGCTTGACGATTCAAAAGTACTTGTGAAGGTTTATTTGAATAAAAAATATTTGATTTGATTTGATTTGATTTGATTTTCAATTCAGAAATTCTCAGTGCCAGCCCGGAGTTGGTAGTTGGCGGTGTTTCACCCCCGTGCCTCGGAGAGCACGTAAAGCCGTCGGTCCCGGTTATTATCACTAACATGATAATGGTCGTTAAAGTCCGCCAACCCGCATTGGAGCAGCGTGGTGGGTCTAAGCTCTTATTACCTCTCTCCTATGAGAGTGGAGGCCTGTGCCCAGCAGTGGGACTTTAATAGGATATAGTGGTGGTGGTTACGCAAACGGGCCTGGTTTTGAAAAATCTTTGATTGTCCGGGATAAAAAGTAGCGTATAATATCATTATCCGGAATCCTATTTCTACCATCGTCAAAATCGATTGAGCAGATTGGACGTGAAAGCTTATCAGACAGACTAACAGACGCATTTATGATATTAGTTTGTATAGGTATGGATTATTTCAAGACATTGCCTTTTTTAAAAGCTTTTATTTTATTACGAATATTCTTCCATTACTTAGTACTTACACTTTAAAATACCTAATTTCTGTAAAGTTTATATTAATTCATGTCACATTAATGTAATAATATAACGTACAAATTTGAACAGTCTCGTTACGAGTTTTAGTGTGAATTAAAATAGTGACTTTTGTCTTTACTGTTTAAATATGCAAATGTGCCGCATCACTTATTTGTACAAATGATATGTTTAAATTTTAATTAAGTACTTTTTAATTTATCGTTGCGTATTATTAGCTAATAGCAAGGCCAAGTCGGGAAAGACAAATTATATGAGTGTTTATTAAAATAAAGAAAATTGTGTGGGCTTTTTTTTCAATGGGAACTGGTTTTTGTCCTGGGATAAATATTTCTTATATACAGACTAGTTGATGCCCGCGACTTCGTCCGCGTGGTTAAAGGTTTTTGATTTCCGCGGAACTCCTTAATTTTCCGGGATTCCGGGAAAATATGTCTTCTCTAGGTCACTCTCCAGGTCTTCAACTATACCCATGCCAAAAATCAATCTAAAAAAATCAATCGATCCTTTGCTTGCGGTTGCTTCGTTGCGGCGTGATTGAAGGACAAACCAATAAACCAACAAACAAACACACTTTTGCATTTATAATAGTGATCATCACAAATATCCATTCCACAATCATACTAATATGATTGTGGAATGGATATTTGTGATGATCACTGGAAACTCCAGATATTGATTTTAAAAGGCTCAGCGACAAAAACGTAAAAATCAAAAATGGTCACAATTTTTTTATCTGTGGGAAAAAACCAGAAAATCGGTCACAATTTACTTATCTGTGGGAATAAAAAATAAGAAAATCGATCACTATGTTAAATTTTGAAAATTGTTTCTTCGAATATCGATTTTGAAATGAGTCGGTCCAATAACGAAAAAAAAATAACGGTCACTTTTTAAAATTTTGACCAATATTCATTGATGTAGAATTTTTTTAGTAATATTATTCTTATTTGCAATGACTGAGTCCCCCAAATATGAATTTTGAAAGGAATCGGTCAAATCACATATTTAAACAAATAAAACCGTCTTTTTAAAAAGTTCAGCTAAAAAGGCCATTAAATATTATGCGAACTAAACAGGATAAAATATTTTTGCGGAAACAACATTTTGTTTGGACGATTGTGATGCATTAAAATTTATTATCCCCAATATGTTTCAATAAACAGGAAAAAGCGCCTTTATTATCCTCAGTTTTTATCAAAGCTGCGTACACACGCTTGTAAAAGAGATCGATATGTTTTGGTCGCCCAAAATCGGACAAAAATTATTCTATAATGAGATAGATGTCTACTGCTGGTCTCTTGTAGGGACTTCCACGCTTGTAGGGTCTTATAGGATCTTGAAAGATAAAACTGAGTCACTGAAATGTCTTAGACAGCTTCAGGCGCTAAGTACAGAAGCCTAGGCCTAAGGTTTTGCATGATACAGGAAGGATTTTCAAAAAATTTCCCCGGCCGTATAGCTGGTTAGGTAGTTTATTCTTTATAATATACAGTAGTTTAGTAAATAATCTAGTTTCTCTTAATTCGGAATGGTCCTTAGGTATCACCACCCTTCTGACGGCTGTGGCCGTGCCTCGGGTTGTCTCGGTCGGATTTTCGAACGACTCCGACTCAAAAACTTGAGTCGTTTGAGGTAAGAAGCGAGAATTTAACGATTTAAGCACAAATGAAAGTAAAGCACCCTTTAATAAAACCGAATCTGTATTATCTATTAATATTAATTAATTATTTAATAAGCTCATAGAAAATTCGATCGAAATAAGTGGTCGACATCTAGGTACTTCACGTAATTACCTACGTATAATAGGTACCTACTTGTTCATATATTTCCCATGTACACAATGCTTTATTTATCATTTTACATCGACATTTTCATTCGACATGATATTAACATTGAATAACAATATAACTAAGGCATGAATTAATGCTTGGGTAAAATTAACCATGAAAAATATTCATACTATGCCATTATTCGTCATAAAGTTTGATAAAATATGTATAATGTGTATCGACTTTGCCTTCCCCCCGATTGTCTAAAAATTTCCGATCAAATCGTCAAAGTTCGGCGTCAAAGTAAAATAAACCATAACAGCGTTGAATTAGAGCTCAATTTCATGTATCCATTCTCTTACGTTTAAGTATGTACGATACTCTAAACGGATGAGAATGGATACACGAAATTGAGCTCTAATTCAATGCTGTTATGGTTTATTTTACTTTGACGCCGAACTTTGACGATTTGATCGGCAATTCTTACACAATCGCACCTCTTGTTTAGTATCTACCTAATCTCTACTGTTATACCAAACAGATGCGAAATCCTGGCTTGAAGCTACATTATGCTTACTTACCTATGTACCTACAAGTTTATTGCGGACTAACTATACGTTACAAATATTGGTCAGAGTGTGTTAGTGCGTACGCCTTAGTGCGTATTTTTAAGCCAGATTTTCGCACCGTTTGGTGAAGGTACGTACATGGTACGTACACGTCACAGTTTCACCATTGTAGTTTTTGTAAGGCTCAACACACACTGAGCAAAGAGTCGAAGCGCAGCTACTGAATTCCCACTACGTGTTCATATACATAAATTTTGTTTGGAAAAGCCTCGCGAAAGCGCGACGGCCGATGACGTTTATTTTGGCCTCTTTTCTTCATTTTGCTTGTACGTTACATAGAAATAAATTTGTAAAAAGGGTCTTGTAGAAATAAAGTTCTAAGCCTCTAAGCTTTGAAACAGTAATAAGCAATAACGCGTTGCTCGCTTAAAGGTACTCTGCACCAATATGACTTGAGCCTTACATACGATGTTATATCATTAGTACTACGTAACTCCCAGACTTCAGATATAATCTAAAGTTGTTATACTCTATTCTAGTGAATTATAGAATTCATATTAAAATAATATACCTATTACTGTTTCTATAAGGAAAAGATTGGCAGTTTTCCTAATGTTCACTTCGTAGTGATTTTTTAGTGATTTTTATTATAATATTCTATTAAAATAAAAATCACTAAAAACTAAAAGGTCTCGATCTACGAACATTCGATTCTTTCAATCACATTACGATATCAAAGTATAGGTCGTTCTTTATTTGCCAAGAGCTAGATCATGAAACCTTGTGCGATAGTTTTTCGGATTCTAATAATATGGAAATGAACAACCATTTTTTTGGATAATACGATTAATGTGATTACCACTACGAATCAGCTGTTGACCTTTCAAGACTAGCAGACTGAAATGATTCGTGGCACTAAAGCTAATCACTTACTGCTGCAAGATGAGCACCGCGCCCGCAAAGCATTATTATTAGTACGGAAAATGCGTAACTACTCGTATTATGCGGGCTTAACTTGTAACTTAAGCTCAGGTATATTGCTTTTAAAACTAACGCCTGTTCTGGATTTACTTATGTATCATACACTTCGTTAGAAATTAATAATAAACGTTTGACACTGTTACGATAACAGTTTCCTTACACAATCGGGGGGCTTTTATTAGTTTGATGTCAGTTATAAATACGGGCCTTAGTATCGTCGTTGGGTACTTGTCTTAATTTTCTTAACAATTTCGGTGGGTAATCTTCTTCTATATGTATATATAAAAATCAATTGCTGTTCGTTTGTCTCGCTAAAACTCGAGAACGGCTGGGCCGATTTAGCTGATTTTGGTTTTGAAATGTTTGTATAGTGGTCCAGAGAAGTTTAAACGGTGAGAAAATATAGAAAAGTTAGTTAATTACGACACGCAGACGAAGTCTCAGGCATCAGTTAGTGGAGTATAAAAGAGATTGTTTGTCTGGTGAATATCACATCGAACCACCTGCCACAGCCAAGCGTGTAGACGCGGTTCGATATGAATGCACCGTTCAAAACTATTTTAGTTTTGAACGGTGCATTGATATCCATTTTATATAGCTCTCTCAAAAGATTAACAAGTCGCTTCTGCAGGACCTTAAACAGATTCTGTTTTGAACTACTAAACAAAAATTCTGCAGTTAACAGTCCACTCTTTTATAGCGGTAAAAAAAAACGGAAAAAATACGAAATATAAAATCTTGCACTGCTTGACCTTTTTGTCGCTGCAGGAGGTGCCATGTGTCATTTGCCTGTGCTGTTGTATTTCCATACAGGATACTATATTCTTTTTTTAACCTGTGGAATTTATTATTAGGAAATCCCCTGCTCAAAATAATTATCCTGCTTCCTAGGTACCACGTTAAGGAAAACAAGGAGCCAAAAGGCGTTCTGAAGCTGTCCGAATTGAATGTATCGTTCGCTCCCGCAAAAATGGGTCACATGAACTCCATGCAACTGACCTTTATGAAGGATGGATCTACGAGACACATCTACGTTTACCATGACGACCCAGAAGTTATAAACGGCTGGTAAGACTTCGTAAATCTTTACACTAGATTTTTTTGTCGTAGCCCCCTATTCCACATAGGACCATTTTGGGCTGGGGTTCTGCTTTTACTGAATAAATTGTACCAGATGTTAGCAATAAATCAACCTGGAACCGACGGCCCAAGGAATGTCTAAGACACGGTAATCATTTAAATAAAGATGCAGTACAAAATACTTTCCGCCAATTAAGAAGAAACGCACCGCTTCGCTTCTACCGCTGTGCCTTGAACCTTAGTTTTTATCAATAATCAATATATTTTGGTGGTTCATTGGTGGTGTCCGACTCACTTCCGTACGGAAGTCTATTTTACCCGATATGCCAGATGTTACATCTAAAAAGTGGGGGTCTCTGATTTTTTTCCGTAATCGGATTTTTTAAAATAGGTAGGTACTTTGTTGAAGTGAAACTTCTTTAGAATCGTTGTGACTTGAAAATTCGATGAAGCGACACCAAAAAGAGACAAACATTTTCATAATAGCATTTAGAATGCGAGGGAATGAGATATAATACGAGTTACATTTATCTCATTCTCTCGTAGGATACTTTTCTGAAGTTTCACTTCTGCCGTGTATGAATTGCACACACACTTTGTTTTTTAATATACATGTCACCGTAAGATTGCAAAAACCGTAAGATTGTAATCTAACTAGCGAAATTGTAAACTGTCGACAGATTACAATTTAACGCATTATTTTTCGGTAGATTGTAATCTGGTATATTAACTCGATAAAACCTAACTACCTGATTATTTATGTCGAACCTTAACCTAACCTACAAGAAAGAGACAAGAAAACGTACCTAAATGCAATGAATATTTCAAAAATTGGCACATTGAACGGTTCACAATCTGTCGACAGTTTACAATTTCGCTAGTTAGATTATAATCTTACGGTGACATACACTAACTGTATGGTGTTTTGTACGCATAGGTACACATCAATCCGTTGCGCGAAGCTCCATCTTCTCCAAGTGGCGTTCCCATCCACACCACAGTCGGATCTGATTCTCCGTCTGCCCAAGGACTTCGCGCGCGAAGGCTGGCTGTGGAAGACTGGCCCCAGACCGTCGGACGTGCACCGACGGCGCTGGTTCACACTTGATAACAGGAAGCTGATGTACCACGATGAACCGCTTGACGCGTATCCCAAAGGCGAAATATTTATCGGTTAGTCTTCCTTTATAATATTACTATCAATCAATCAATCAAATATTCATTTATTCAAATTAGGTACACTGTAGGTAGGTACACTTTTTGACGTCAAATTACTTATAAAACATGATGGTGATAATCAGTTACGGTATCTTAAAACTAAAACTACGAGGGTTCCAAACGCCCCGCCCGCCCTGGTCCGCCCTGGTCTGAGGAGAGCCTACAACAAACTCAGCCGGGTTTTATTTTGCACTATGAGCGATCTGGCTAATTTCTCTAGAGATTGGCTGCCGTGACCGAAATTCGGTCGGGAGGACATCATACAAGGGAAAATTCTTTTGTAACTAATATAATATCTTTGTGTTATATTATAGGCCACGAGTCCAGCGGCTACCATATCAAAGTTTCAAACACGGGCAACGGTTGCAAAGAGGCGCGGTTTCCCTTCCACCTGGTAACTCCCGAGCGGACGTTCTGCCTCGCAGCCACCACGCACGAGGACAGAGCTGGCTGGCTCGCGGTCATACAGCAGACGTTGAAGAGACAACTCACACCGCAAGAGTCCACAAGTAAGTTATTTATAACGGAACTGGGGAACATGACGTGAGTGGACGTTCTGCCTCGCCGCCACCACTCACGAGGATAGAGCTGGCTGGCTCTCGGTCATACAGCAGACGTTGAAGAGACAACTCACACCGCAAGAGTCCACAAGTAAGTTATTTATAACGGAACTGGGGAACATGACGTGAGTGGACGTTCTGCCTCGCCGCCACCACTCACGAGGATAGAGCTGGCTGGCTCTCGGTCATACAGCAGACGTTGAAGAGACAACTCACACCGCAAGAGTCCACAAGTAAGTTATTTATAACGGAACTGGGGAACATGACGTGAGTGGACGTTCTGCCTCGCCGCCACCACTCACGAGGATAGAGCTGGCTGGCTCTCGGTCATACAGCAGACGTTGAAGAGACAACTCACACCGCAAGAGTCCACAAGTAAGTTATTTATAACGGAACTGGGGAACGTGACGTGAGTGAACGTTTTGCCTCGCCACCACCACGCACGAGGATAGAGCTGGCTGGCTCTCGGTCATACAGCAGACGTTGAAGAGACAGCTCACACCGCAAGAGTCCACAAGTAAGTTATTTATAACGGAACTGGCGAACGTGACGTGAGTTGACGATTTATAGAGAACAAGCTGATGCCCGCGACTACATCCGCGTGGGTTGAGGTTTTTTTTGTTCCCTCGGGAAATCATTAATTTCCCGGGATAAAAAGTATCCCATATGATATTTCAGACCATAATCAATCTCTGAGCCAAATTTCACCCAGATCCGTTGAGCTATTCTGGTGTGATTGAGTAACAAACATCCATCCATCCATGGCCACGATCAGGAAGTGAAAATTCAGAAATTGTAAATTCCAAAATTGGAATTAATAAAAATTAAAAAAATTCAATTTAGGAATTTACAATTTACCCGGGACCTCCGCACGTTAAAACAACAGCGCTTAACACTGCGCCAGGGAGGTCGTCCAACACACATTATCTATACATCATGTGGTGTGAATCGGATTAATAAGTACCGCTTAAATTCGTTTCGTTTCCTTATTTTCTTTCAATACCTAATACCTATACCCTTCCATCATTTTTATTTTAAAATTTAATTTTACAATACTTTCTTTTCAGTTGAAGCTACCCTCGTACGCAAGCGCACAACATCAAATTCCATCAGTATATTCTCAGGGAGGTAGTTTAGTTTGAAAAAATACTTTATAAGCTTAAGGCATCGGTTAAACTGAAACGGCTTCCGTGCGGGATGCGAATTACTGCAAATCGCGAATGTATCCGTATGGATGCGGCTGTTTTCACGTTCGAATAATTATTTTACTGGCGTAATTGGTATTTGACAAATAGTCAAATCAGCAACTTTTTTTCAAACGTCAAAACATAATATGAAATTCTGAAATGTGACGTTATTAAAGTTCGAGGCACTTTTTTACTTTAATCGATTGTTTAAAATGGTTATTCAACATAAAACTATCAGGGGACGTGGATATTACGACTTTTGGGAGATCCTCTATTTAGTAATCACTAAAAAATATATTTCAATAGTAGTCAATTTACATTAAAGTGAAATAATTTCCGCTTCCCGCGCGGGATTCGCTTCGGTTTTTGGTTGAAGCATCAATCACGACGTAATTTATAAATAACTATAATATTTCAATTGCATTATATTTTACACATCTATATTTTCGATTGCATATGAATAAAATTATGTTAAAAAGATAATTATTTTACCCACAGACCTATTTTTAGAATATTTTATTTGTAAATAAATTTGTTTCAGTTTAATATTATGTTAAGATAATATTTTTAATGATTTAATTTAATTCTGTTGATTATAAGTTTACTGTAAGTTTTATTTGTTAGTCTATTATAAGTTCCAAATGTAAATAATTTATTTTATCATTGATTGATTAATTTTACTCTATAATAACAACAGTGAAGGGACTGAATCTGTAATTTATACATAAATTATTATTATTTTTAGGTTTGTAATTAAGTTCACTTGCTTCATCAAATATGCAGGTACAAAATAATATTCGTTTTAAAACTAGGCTTAACGCACAAGAAATCAACATTTTTACCTTAATAGTATTTTGCTTTTGTAGGGAATATCATATTAAATACACATTTATTATTAAAATGTATGCAGATTTTAGAGCCTGAGAAATCAAGAAATCCGCGTGCGGGATTCCTCTACAATGTATAGGTAATGGAATGACAATGAGTCGATATATTGGACTTTTATATATATACTTTACTACAAAATAATAAGTAAGTAACAGACTGCAAAGACGGCAAAGTTCAAGAAAACTTCGCCATTTTGGTAGTCATCGTCTGATCGCGGATATTCGCTAGTGCGTCCTTAGCCTAAATTGCAGTTAGACTCGTAGAAAACGTTTTCTTAAAAAAAATGTATTGCTCTCTCGTTCGAATGGAAAAGACATTGTACAGGGAATTCGTATAGTTAAATTATTCGTACGTAAAAGTACCATAAATATCTTAAATAATAATGCTTTAGTGTTTAAGCAATAATATAATTGTAGCGTTAAAATATGCCTAAAACGTGTAGTGTAAACTACTACTCATAATTGAATAAAATATAAATATATGGTAGATTTTGTACGCAATATTATGTGGTTTAAAATTAATTATGTATAATTGTATATAAATGAAATCATTACATATTATTATTATGTGACGCATTATATGAAAATTATAAAGTATGGACCTAGTATTTACAGTTGCAGTACCTTAAGTACGAGTTTCCAGATCTTAGTATAGTATTGAATTGAAGTATTGAAAGTTGAAACACTAATTTCAGAAAATAATGGACCTTTAATGCAACTTGTTTTTAAATAGTAATTTAGTAAAGGCGATTTTTATTTCGCAGTTTCCGCGAAGTTTTCGGTATTTAGTTCACTGTACTCTTCAATTTCATTGTTGTCCATTTTACTTTAAAATGTAGCGAATGTATCAAAAAATATGTAGGTAGGTATAATCGGTTCAAATTATTATCAAAAGCAAGTAATGTATTTATTAAATTAATAAGGAAATACATAATACCGCAAATTATTGAAGTAGGTATTCTTCGTAGAAAAAATAATTTATGGAGTCATCCATGATATCAGTTATTTGAACTATTGTCTCTGTATTGTAATTGTCGCTATGGTTTCGTATCAATATCATGCATTATATTATATTGTAGTATTTCTATCTCAGGCGTTAAACACGTATAGTAATTTTTAACTATTAATAACTAGCAAATTATCGTAGTGTCTAAGCCTCGAAGGCAAATTGCACTTTCTATTAATACAAATTACAATGCTCGCTTTTATAGATTTTATTATTAGAATAATGCTTAATTTTTGAAACAGTAAGTAGGTATAGGTTACGGCTACAGTTTTTGATTATTTTCAAAAGATAACATAATTATGGACTCTCCAATTAATAATATATCAATCAAATGAAAGTTATTATATAAACAAATAAGGATAACAAAGCCGATAAGAAAATATTCATTCATAGGTAATAATAGCATTACTGCATCTATATCAATATAACTTCAAGTATTCTCCAATTACTTCTCTATAGCAATAATTAATTATTATTTGGATAGTAGAATAAATTATATAATATATCTTTAGATCCAATCATTTTTGCTGTTTGCATTACAAATTGCTAAAAGGATTTTAGACAAAATTAGTGAAGTATATTTAAATACATAATTTTTCGTAGTACGATTCGTTATTCGTAATCTCGCGGGTGCGCGGGACTTATATTCTTAAATATATACTTTGCCAAAGTTTAAACATCTTCGATACACATAAACCTACTATAGATATAGAAAAAATATGAGCTATATATAGTATAAAATATTAGGAAGCGAAAGTAACAGAATAATCCTCAAGCAAGTTTTAGATTTTTCATCTTCTTCACATAACTACTTAAAATTTTAATTACACACAGTGAAATAAGTTTTTAAAAATTATTCTATTTATTGCAAAAATACGCTATTTCTACGTTTTATTAATGGTTTTAAAAGACATCAATTAATTTAAAATGCCTTTCAAGTAAACCAATTGAATAAATTCTACCTACTGTAATAAGTACTACTATTTGGAGAAATTATTTAACATTAATATTATTTGAAATTTTAATGAAAGGAAAAGGTTCATTTTAGGCCTACTCTTGTACACTCTACCATGAATAGAGGAAAATACATAGATTGTATTAAAAATATAATAATTTGGAACAGTAAAGTACATATACGAGCAAAAAAATAAATTAAAATGTATTTCAAGTTTTCGATACGTTTCCAAGATGGCAATCTTCAACCATAGAGAAGGCAGTAGGCGCGAATGTATCAAATGCCATTTCTGACAGTCACAGTCAAAACAACGTGTTTTTATTTTGAAAACGTCAAAATTCAAATCCGCCATTGCTACCCACTCATGTTTATTGTTCCTTAACTTGGAAAGATTAAATAATTTTACCACTGCAATTACGACGAATTCGTAGATTTGACCGATAAAGTCTGGTCAAGTATTTTATTTTCCTTCATTTCTCTGCTTGTACAAGACTTGGCCTACGCCCCATACAAATCTGAACCGTCTCCTTTAGCTTAAAAATTATATTGATTAGTGTGTGTTTAGCAGGTGAAAAGCTAGGAGCAATGCTACGAGGCTACCAAAAAAGGTAGAGTAATGTTATAGAATACTAGCTATTGGATATGATACAGGTCTGAAAGTATGTGGAATGAATAAAATTCATCATTGTGTGTGTAATTAAAGGTAAGAAAAATTATAGAGCGATATACTTATTTTTATCTGATTATTTTCTGAGGCCGTGGTGTAACTTTGTAAATCAACTAAGTTCGACTTAAGAGATTTTTATTTTATAGCATATGCATATCCGCAAGAGGTGGAAGCTATTGAAATAACAGCTCAATAACGAGTTTCGTGTTCAAAAACTTTTGCTTAATATTCATAGACTTACTAATACTTTTACACTTTTATGACAACAAAGAGATAGCTTTGATAGAAAGGTACATAATAAACCTAAATGTATGTCTTAGATATTTTCTAGTAAATCTTCTAGGTTTATGGAAAGACTTATTTATGTATTATTCATTTATATTTGTAAGACTGTAATAATCAAAAGTAGAGATAATATATGTATCTCGTTCACTTGATTACAGTTCGTTCTTGTCACGTTTTAAATAGATACTATTTTCCCTCTTCATTATAGACAAAAACTAATTACATAATTAAGGGTGTCTTAAAGACAAACTAAGGGTGAATTCGTTCATGAAAAATAAGGGTTTCTCTGAAAATTGCCGGTGAGTTCAAATTATACAATTACAAGTAGATGATGCATGGCCACATAATTAAATTATTTATGTGAACACCCTATCTCAATTTAGTAAAAAAATATAAGCAGAGGTTGAATACCGAGAACATAGAAGGGCGAAAAATAATCATTACAAGTATTTATATATATGTCACCGTAAGATTGCAAAAACCGTTAGATTGTAATTTAACTAGCGAAATTGTAAACTGTCGACAGATTACAATTTAACGCATTATTTTTCGGTAGATTGTAATCTGTTAGGTATATTAACCCGATAAAACCTAACCAGATAAAACTAAACCAGGTAAAACCAGCGGCCGGGCACTACCTGGTTATTTATGTCGAACCCTAACCTAACCTACAAGAAAGAGACAAGAAAACGTAAATTCAATGAATATTTCCAAAATTGACACTCAGAAAATTGAACGGTTCACAATCTGTCGACAGTTTACAATTTCGCTAGTTAAATTACAATCTAACGGTTTTTGCAATCTTACGGTGACATATACATACTAGACGATGCCCGTGACTTTGTCTGCGTAGATTAGGTTTTTTGATTCCCACGGGAACTCCTATATTTTCCTATAGTTTGCATCCTGGGGGGTTCCACTCTGTACCAAACATTAAAATCGGCTTTAAAAATGGCCGGAAAAGCGTAGCAGACAGACAGTAACACTTTCGCTTTTGTAATATTAGTATGGATTAGTAAGTATTTAAGACGTATTTACCAATTTAAATAAAAATAATATAATATATTATTACTGCCACTATAATTACCCATATTGTAGTATTAGAAATATACCACCCTAATGATAACAGTAGATTAATACTATGTATTTCATGGTTTAACCTAAAATTGCCTGTACTGGCTATAATTTTTTAATTGCTATTTGCTAGCAAGTTAATAGCACAGAAGTCTTTATTTACCTACTTGCGTGGATTGCGATTTGTGACAGTGGTTTTTTGGCTTGACAATTGACATTTTTCCAAAAAGCTAGCCCGATTATTAGCACCTTTAAGGCCTTGTGTAGCGTAAAAGGGGGTTTTTAAAAGCAGTGTATCCACCAAACGGTGACATAATATATGCTTGTAAAAATAATTTGCTATTTTCAAGACCTTTAAGCAGCCATTGACGCATCTCAAAACACAATTTAAAAAAAACTCTGCATTGAAATTTATTTTAAACATACCTCTTAGTTATTACCTTTTAAAGGAATTTTTCTCCTTAATGAAACCGATAATTTGCTCTAGAAATATAAAATAAAATTCATATTTCTAAATCAAACAGTCCGATTAATTTGTATTTAAAAGTAAATATTTATTTAATTACAAATAATTTCTTGCATTTTGTGCGACATGCGCTTGCTCGTGAGCTCACAGCGCCTTAAGCGATAATCTCAAAAGTGGTTTAGCTAATTTTTCTCTCCTGTGCGTTTATTTTAAGGCTTATAGGGATAAGATAAGTAGTGCTGTATGTAGTGTAATTATTTAAAAAAAAATACCAAAACGTTGCCTCGCTTAAGTTACATTTTTATTATTATTATTTTGTTGTAAATATCATTTTAGTGTGCCCTGGCATAATACATACATGTAATTGATTAATTAATTATTTTTAAGATTAATAAAACTTTTCACCGGCTAAAAGTATCTTTTATTGCTTTAAGATTACGTCCTGTCCTAAATTTTCAATGCTGCTTAGATTTTTTTCTAAAACATAAGTAGGTAGGTATTTTTCTTGTTGGGGTGTTAAAGCATTGGTAAACTGAGACTATTCAAAGCAGATGTGGTAACTGTCCACAAACTTGAAAAGGACGTGTCAAAGTTAAAACTGACGCTTTTGCAGTTTGCGCTATTTTGCATCCCGCAACTCGCGCGGGATTTGCTTTTCTTTAACCGAAGCTTTATAAAGAATTGAAGCGAGCTTTATAACCCACATTTGAATTCCACTACAGCCCATTAACGTCCCACTGCTGGGCAAATGCCTCCAGTCTCCACTCTCATAGGAGAGGGAATTAGAGCTTAGACCCACGGCCCACCACGCTGCTCCAATGCGGGCTTATCATGCTAGTGATAAGAACCGGGACCGACGGCTTAACGTTCTCTCCGAGGCACGGGGGTGAAACACCGTCAACTTCCTAACTCCGGGCTAGTACTGTCGTTATTACTCGTTAATAATTATTTTCTTGGTTGTTTCTTATGAAACATGAAAATAAAAATTCAGCTATCAAATGCTCATGAACGTGTAAAATCGGTGAATGTATTTTTGAGGAACTGTTTGTTTTGTCAGGTTCCCCTGTCAGGGGAGTGTTACGATATTAGGTTACCACTTAAACAGTGCTTTCATCTAAGATCAAAAGGTTGACGTAGTTTGTCGTCTTTGCTAACTCGTATCGGGTAACCATTAACAAAATTAATTTGTGGCGTAAAATTTTTAATAAATCACTCAGTAGGTATATATTTTTATTGCAATTTTACGATATTATACACACTTTAATAGTACATTGTTACCCTAGGGATGAAAGTAACTTATTTAGTCCCGAGACGGGGTTTGGCGCCCGAGCGTAGCGAGGGGGCCTATAGTTCGAGGGACTAAATAAGTCTTTATCCCGAGGTAAACACTGTGCTTTTCATTACGAATATCCTTCCTCTGCGTATATTGGTAAAACCTACTATGATAGACAAGGACACACTGGGATTTTTTTGGGGGCCCTACTCAATGAAATAAATCTATGGGTAGAAATTTCGTGCGAGGAGGACACCACTTGTAATTTGATACTTTATTTTTAATTTTGTTTTTTTTTTTTAAATATATATGGAAAAGAATCTTTGTGAAATGACTAACCATAGACAAAACCACGAATTTAGAACAAAGATACGGGTAATATTTTATGTTTTACAAAGATTCTATTTTTAAAAACGGGATCATTTTTTAATTTTTTTTTGCTATTTTTCTGTGTTAACCATAAAGAAGAGCGATTACCTTTTAAACTTTAATCTATAGCTATAGTTCATAACGATTTGAATGACATACTTTGTTTACATAGCTTTAGTACGTAATAAGAGATATGTTTATTTATATTGCGCCGGGCGGCCGGCGGCTCGCGAAATTCGACACCTGTTAAAATTGGCTCGCAGGGGCGCGCGAATTTAATATTTAATAAACGCAGAGGAAGGGTTATAAATGTGACAACTAGTTTTTTTTAATTATTTGACAGCTGTCAGTTGAAAACGATTCTCCCTAGGGCTGAAAAGTATTACTTTCAACCCGCTTCTCAGGCAACTTCAGACCTACTTTCCGTGTATGAGTAATGAAAAATAATTTGCTATACCTACTTAAATATTTTTATACCTAAGACTTCTTAAAAATTCCTACCATACTAATTATATAAAAATAAGAAATTACTTTTTTATATAGGTGCAGTCTAAGATGGTAGCGGGCTAACCTGTTAGGGGTATGGCAGTTACATTATATCCATACGTAAGTACCCCTAATTAGTTTCGAACGCATCGTACGCTTGGCGGCACGTCTTATTACATTGTAATTTCAATCCCCTACGCTTCACACATTCCACAAAAAGGTTCCAATTTAAAAAAAAATATCACACATTCATCAATCCGTCGGATGAGTACAAATTTCGCATTTCATAATAATTTTCCTTGTATCCATAGTTAGTGTATTGCATGGGATCGCACCCTTCGTTCGTCTCGTCAAAGTTTCTATCATCGTAATCATTTTCGGAATACTCCTGTCCGTATGTGTCGTTGCAGTTGTTTTGGACCTCTCTTTGCGGTTGCTGGTGCCTGCTTGATTCGGAGTTTGGCTGATTGAGACTCCAACGCTGGGAAATCGTGCAACTTAGAGATCCGCCATGTTGAAAAGCGAACGGCCATGCCTGAAAAAAAAAGAAAAGAAAATTAACCTAACCTAACCATTCTCTCATCTCATCAAGACTGCCTCGTTGGTCTAGCTAGTGGTTGGCATGTTCGACTGCGGCCGACGAGGTCCCGGGTTCGAGTCCCAGGTCGGGCCATGGTTGAATTGGGTTTTTCTGACTAGAAATTCTCAGTACTAGACCGGAGTTAGGGAGTTGGCGGTGTTTCACCCCCGTGCCTCAGAGTGCACGTTAAGCCGTCGGTCCCGGTTATTATCCTTAACATGATAATAGTCGTTAAAGCCCGCCAACCCGCATTGGAGCAGCGTAGTGGGTCTAACTCTAAGCTCTAATTCCCTCTCTCCTATGAGAGAGAGAGTGGAGACCTGTGCCCAGCAGTGGGCCGTTAATGGGCTGTAGTGATTCTCTGATCCACCTACCTACCAGCAAAGACGATAGAGTAAAATAGTCGGAAATGTATTAAATTTTATTTTCTGTTCATGTAAATTTTTGGTTGACTACAAAGAAACAAACAAAATATTGTGATTAAAAGTTGTATATAAACAAACTCTCTAACATCTCGTGGTCTGTTCAATTTCGAGTCGACCTCCCAAGATGGACATTTGATATGCAAACGGCGAACTGCAATGACTGATCATATACTTAATTAAAAAACCAAAGCCAAAAGTAAAAAATAATTTTAATTTCTACACACTATGTTGAAGTCGGGCGAGCCTGACGCGTCAACCTTGCCTATCTTTGTTACACTCGCCCGACTTCAACATAACTAGTGTGTAGAAATCAAAATAATTTTTTACTTTACAGGGTTTGGAAGTCGGTTTTTTGGAAAGAATTTTTATTTTTAACTTTTTAGTGTACTCTTAATCCCCACGGCTTAGAAGTGCAGTAAACCCTACAGCATCAGAGTTGAGGAGTTGGGACTTGGGTTTAAGTATGGAGTCGTTGTTTGGCACCTACAATATAAGTTCACCATAATAAAATCCTAAATTGCTATTTTTAAGGAGTTCTGTACCCTGCAGCATCAGGGTTGACGAGTTGGGACTCAGAGTTGAATCGTATACACGTGACTTGGTACCTACTAGGTGTATGAATTCGCCATCAAAATTTCCTAACTCCCTAGTTTTGAGGATTTCATGACCTACAGCATCAGGATTGAGGATTTGGGGTCAGAATTTCTTAAAAAAATATTCAAATCGGTTTAGAAATCACGGAGATATGCGGTAACATACATTAAAAAAAAAAATACTCGCCTCAACTAAAGTTTATTAAGGATTTCTCTTTAACCCCGAGGCCCAGTACAAACGCTCCCTCCGGGCTCCGGACAGCTGTTATCTATAGCCCTCCACTCTGTTCGGTCCTCGGCTTTTCGGATTGCAGTTTGTCAGTGGAAGGCCAGTGACTGATTTATCCTGGTCGGACCAGCGACTAGGTGATCAGCCGCGTGGTCTTTTGCCCTCCACCTTGCCTACGATTGTTAGGTTAACCCTCTATAAGTATGTACGAAGGTACCTACCACTTTTAATTTCTTACATTCATTCAAACAAAGCGCGCCCAGGGAAACAATAAAACTGGATGATCTCTTAAACGTCCGGAGATAAACTTTATTTATACCCCAAACAGCTGCAAACTTTTGGTCAGCGCGCGCGCAACGCGTAAAACGTGTTTATTGTTATAATCGTTTTGTTACTATCTCTGCGCCCCGGTTCCGAATACCCAGTGTGTTTATTTTTGTTTCAAAAGGCTTAACCTCTTGCTTTAAGGGTGTAAAAAATTTGGGTTTGTTTTTTGAGGATATGTGCCACCGGAACCCCCAAGAAGACGCGGATTGGTACATCTATTATAACCCAATCCAGATGCTTTAGGGGTAATAAAAATAGATTATTCTCTTTTCCTCAGTGATAACTGAAACTTAGAACTGAAATATATACCGGATACGGATAGAATGCTAACTGTCATCATAATATGATAGCATATAGACTTACAATCCCACCAACTTATCTGGCCCGGTGGCCAAAATTTTAACTAATTTTTATACCTGTGGGACTATACCTACCCAGTTAGATAGGCCGAGTACCTACCTACCTATTTATAGTACCTACTTATTTCTTTGTGCGTGTATACGCCAGGGCGCGTTTGGAATACTCGTAGCTTTAGTTTTAACTTTTAAGATACCGTAACCGATTATCCCCATCATGTTTTATAAGTAAGTAATTTTTAACGACAATAAATGTACCTACCTACAGTGTACCTATATTGAATAAATGATTTTATATAATTTGATTTGAATATTATGGTAGGTATAGCTACGTATTATACGTCGACGTGAATTATTAACTAGTCAGTTTTACCATTTAACTCAGAATCAGACTAAGTAACTCAAAAGCTAGTTACCTACTACCTAGTTCGTACCTAACAATAATGATACGCGACAAACTGCTCTAAATATATTCTTAAAATCATCCCCATTTGCGGCTTTAATGCCTTCAGCTCAACCCATTTGTCACTCGGAGACCTTCGTGGAATGTGCGTCCTAATCCGCCGGTGACAGCTCGGAGCTTCGCGTCGCGGTGGCGTTTAGCAAATAGGTACTTACGCCTGATTCATTGCTGCGGTGAAAGTCTAGTGGTGAAGACACCCGATATCCTAGCATAACAGGTCACGTGTTCGATCCCCGGGCACGCACCTCTATGGTTGCCAACCATACTATATAATAACGTATCCTACTTTATTTTTTGTAATTATACTTTATACTTTTGCATATAAATAAAGTATGTGAAAATACTTTATTTTCAACCTTTGCTGTGATGCGTAAAACAAAATACTCATTATGGGTACCTACTTAACTATTTAACAGTACACGTAAGTTAAAACGGATGATGGAAACGATATATTATCATATAATTACTGAACGAAATGTTAGATGTGATGTAGTGTTGTGAATGTGACAGGACAGCTGACATTCTGACATTTGTCACAGACGTCAACGAACTATCAACGAATTTGCAAAAGCACACAAAAATACGTTTTTAAAGCAATAAAAACATTTAATTTGAAAAATACTTTTTTTTCTTCCAAATACTTTTTTTTTCTTATATCCGAACCATTTTATACGATTTTTGTGTCAAAAAAAGTTGGCAGCCCTACGCACCTCCTGACTTTTAGAATTTAAAAAGTTAATATCTTGCTTCAAACGGTGCAGGAAAGTATCGTGAGGAAACATATGCATGACCGAGAGATTTTCATAATGGTTTCGAAGGTGTGTGAAGTCTGCCAATCCGCACTTGTTCAGCGTGGTGGACAATGGCCAAACTCTTGTCATTCCGAGAAGAGACTCGGGCTCAGTAGTATATGACCCGGAAATGATTTGAAACTTGAAATTATGATTCATTGCTATCCCCATATTTTACGAGAAGGAAAATGATGATGAACGAATCAATATCGCGGCGGTACTGACACCTCTGCCTCTCTTTGTACCGCGAATTTTTGTTTCGTTTTGTGACCTCTTAGAATGTGCTTCAGTTTGATGAATTTGCCATAGTCACCGCGAACCCAATAATAAATCTATGGAATTTGCATACTAAAATTCTACATCAATGTGAATTTGACGCGACGGCACAGGACTGCACAATGTTACCGTCGCGCGTTGTGTGTTTCAGGCTTTAAATAATGTGCACATGGCTTTATTCCCTAACCCCCGTGTCACGGATGAATTAAAGCGATGACAAGTGGGACAGGGAATAAATTGTGAACAATTAAGTATACAGTGGTTTTGACGCTTTGTGGTTTCAGATTTTCAAGTCCATTGACTTACGACTAGTTTAAGATACTTACTATAAAACTAAAAAATATATAACAATAAAACTAGCTAACCTAACTTTAAATCATGCTCGCGTGGGATGTTGGCAAGAATGTCGGTTGCATATCCACGCTGGACAGCCAGGCTGATCCTTTGCGCAAAACTTACCAGATTTAATGGATGTGGAGGAGTATGCGCGGACCGTGGCTCGTGGAGGAGCGCCCTCAGGTGTGCTATGTACGAAGCCGCCAGCCGCAGTGTGTCGAGTTTTGACAGTTTCGTATCCGCCGGCACCCATGGCAAAGTGGTTTTCAACCTAAAACCCGTATCGTATTATTTAATAGTGCTAAAAATAGTTAATTCTTTGTTTTATTTGTCTTTTGCCAAGAGCTTTTAACATATTTCATTCAAATAAACAGTGATGAGTGGATCTCTATGCCAGAATTCTTGCTGGCTTTGAAAACCTTTTGGAAAATCTTCTAAAATTAACTAAATATAACAATAGCAGCGAGGTGCGACGCGGGGTACATAAAAATCTTAAAAGTTTGCAATACAGTCAGTAGAATATTAGATAAACAACCATAGTAGGTATATTATCTATGACAGCGACGTTCACTTTGCGAAGAGGGGAGTGACAGGCTACTTTTTATCCCGGAAAATTAAGGAGTTCCCGCGGGAATAATAAAAAAATTAAATCACGCGTATGAAGTGGCGGGCATCAGCTAGTGTTTTATGTATTTCACACACATTCAGTGAAACGTCCTGCCAGGCTACCTATTTTGTCCGCCCTGAGCTTCTCATTACGTACCTATTAATTTAGTAAAAACAAATACCTACTATGTATACATAGGTGTACCGTGGCAATGGGCGGGGCACATAGATCGAAGAATCGATAGACATTGTGGTTCCGAGGTGGTTGAATGGCGACCTCGCACGCGTTGAACTACCCACCACTAGCTGGACGGAAGATTTCAAGCGAGATGCAGATGCGACGACGACGAATACCATGACTTACCTACAAAACGCCTTCGAAAGTACCCTCATTCGAGCTCTTTCGCGTGCATTAGCAGCGTTCCTGTGCTGGGGCTCATGTCCACTTCTACCTGTTAAAACAAAATAATGCTTATAATTGGTTTTTAGCTAGACACCCGACCTGCTATACGGGGTCGCGGGTTCGATCACCGGGCACCTCTTACTTTACGGAGTTGTGTGTTTATTAACGCTTGCTTCAAACGGTGTAGGAAACATCGTGTGCTAAACGTTTCTTAGAGAATCACACTGCTGCATGCCCGAGAGTTCTTCATAATATTCTCAAAGGGGTGTTCGTCAATTCGCACTTGGCCAACGTGGTGGATTTGAAATGAAATGAAATGATTTATGTATTTCACGTAGGAGAACTTGTGTCACTTATGATAGGTAAGTCAAGACTCTACCACCACCACTAAAAATGTATTTTCAGAAGCAATAAAGTTTGTAAAATGTATCGACATGTTACAAAATCGCCCATTTGACAAATAAATTATTTGGTGAAATAATAAATTTCTAAATGATACTCTAACATTCAGCAATTTTGCAAAGGAAAACATTTGCGAATTGAATATTTGTCAAATGATCTTTTATAAAATGATATTTTTGCGGAATACGTTGTTTGTCACCTGAATAGTTTTGGAAACGTTTTTTGTGAAATGGTCGTTTGTTAAACGTTTTTTGTGAAACATTAGTGAACCTAGAGTCATCATTCATCATTATTTCGACTCATTGCCGACTCACTAATAAGCACGTGTAAGCCTCTCAAATGAGAAAGGCTTGACCATAATCTGAAGAATAATCTAAAATGCTGAGTTTCTTGCTGGCTCTTGACAGTAGAATCAGTTTTCCGAACCGGTGGTAGAGTCTTGACTTACACAAACCAACAAACAAACACACTTTCGCATTTATAATATTAGTATGATATGATATAAGGTCTATGTATAGAAGGTCTACGAGATATACTTAGTCAAGTATGCATAATTCGTAACGGGACATAGCGGGACGTTAAAAAACGGAATGCGCGGTCCTCGGTCGCACTGCCTTTAAAAGTACTTATACTACTTACCTATTGTCTACTTATTGTAATCTTTTTCTTTTTTAAGAAAAGAGCAACTTCCGAGTTTGTTGCCTGCTCTTCTCAGTAGAACACCTTTCCGAACCGGTGGTAGAGTCTTAACGTATCCTAGGTGACACAAAGTTATCCTATGTGAAATAAATAAATCATTTATCATTTTTATGCAAGCATTCTACTAAAATAAACTTAAGCGAATTTAGAATAAATGATTTACTTCTGAAATTGCACCAGCCGGGAATTAAATCCAGGACCAGATCAAACCAAAAGAAGTTAAATTTTAAATCAAATCAAATCAAATTAAAACATTTTTTACTCACATTCAATTAAAAAGATTTTTATTACTTACTTGCCTACTTTTGAACCGTCAACTGAACATCTACACTGTTTCAAAATTATATGCCTACCTACCGCGAAGAACCAGAAAGAAACTCGGTTAGTAGCCGGCTCTTATCAGTAGAACTCTTTCCGAACCGGTGCTAAAGTCAAAGCATGACGTAACATAACTAACAGTTGTATGTCCTAGGTACATGGAATACATTAATAGTAGAGCATTGAGTATAGAGCTGATTGTGACTGAAGAAAATGTCTCCAATTCTTGCTATATTTTTTTCCACTTACCAGAACTGGATTGAGAGTCATCAAAGAGAAAATCGTCGTCATCCACGTCATCTCTCTTTTCCACGGGAGATCTACGCTTCCTAGGCATTTTTATTGCACAAATCACATGAACACATCACATTTATTATTATTTTTCAACGTATTAACACATTAATATGGTAATTTAAAATGTATGGATAATCATAGCCGATATTATTACAAAGTAGGATCGAATTATCAGGGGTAAGGAGCTAAGGACCCTTGTCTTGTCGTGTCTAGGGACGGTTGTATTTTGAGTATGTGCAGTGGGATCGTAAGGCGGGCGCGGTTGGGCGGCGCCTACGCATGTACGCCCCTCCCGCTTATTTTCAGGATTATCGACGGACAAATGAGAAATACTGAGCGATTTAATACATAAATAATGCATTTTAAATAATTGGTTTTTAAACTCTAATTACCTACCTACTGCAATATTATGCAACGTATTGAATAACTAGCGAACGCCCGCGACTTCGTACGCTTGGATTGAGGTTTTTTCGTTCCCGCGGGGACTCTTTAATTTTCCGGGATAAAAAGCCTATGTGCTATTCCAGACTGTAATCTATCTCTGTGCCAAATTTCAGCAATATCCGTTCAGCCGTTGGGGCGTGATTGAGTAACAAACATCCATACATCCTTACTTCCGTACATCCATACATCCATCCAAACTTTCGCATTTATAATATTAGTAAGATCATACATTGGTAGACAGTAGAGAGTTTCCTTTTACCTTCCAAACATTTGACTAGCCGATTTTAATGAAATTTGATATAAAGTTTTGTTGTTGAAAGATTTTTTTCTTTATTATTATAGAAACGTGCCTAAGTACCTATCTAGGTTCTATACATATAATGGATCATAATTATATTATGGATTTCAAAAACATACAATGTACCTACAGGTAAAATTGTCTCGTTAACAATTATTAGCTCCGAGAGGATGCAAATCTACGAGTATGATTGACAGCAAGGTCGTCGTCGGAAGCGAGACCCGACGACACGACTCGTGTCGTCGGGTCTCGCTTCCGATTTTGATTTTTGACACTCAATACTTTGAGAACTTAACACGTGCTGCGCACCCCTTGCGATCCAAACTGAGGTAAAAAAAATTAGAGCCGTTTCCATATCATTAGTCATTTCGTCCAGATCTACCTACCTACTATTTCCTACATGTATTATCGAATTCATGGATTTGCACATTATATAAAGAATCGTAAGCTCATAAGTAGGTAGATACTTAGATACTTCATCCACCTCCAAAGAGACTAAGTCCATCTATTTAATCATGGTACCTATATGTACTTACCTAATATGAGTTGGCATGTTCTATTAAGATTTTTTTTTTAATTTGTTGATCTTTTGTTTGAGTTGTTCCTAATTGTGGAAGTGATCAAGTACCGGCTTTCAACTGAGATTTAAGATGGACCGCTTCAAATAGGATTCAGTTAGGGTTGGCAATTGGCAATTCTAAACAGTAGGTACTTACCATCATCATTCACCAGTCATTTAGATATTCAATGCATTGTATTCCGTGAACTACCTACTATTTAAATATCGATAAGCGTGCGAAAGATTTCAGGATAAGTAGGTATATTATATCACTTTTAAGGCGATCGAGGCGGCGTGCGACGAAGGAACGAGATTCTAAGTTCTCACCGCTTCAACTCAGGGTCCGGATGTAGGTATTTGATTCGGACGCTTACTGAAGATAGGTACTTACAGTCCTCAACTATTTTAATATAATAATTGCCCATCCACGCCGATTCAGTCAGTACTTTATGATAACTTAATAATTTTGCCGATCTATATGGTTTGTTATCGTAAGTACGTTAAGATATCATCAACATCATCATCAACCGACAGATTTCCACAGCTGGACATAAGCCTCTTGCAAGGATTTCCACACGCCGCGGTCTTGCGCCGTCCAGCGGCTCCCTGCGATTCGCCTGATGTCGTCCGTCCAGCGAGTAGGGGGTCTGCCAACGCTGTGCTTCCCCAGTGCGAGGTCGCCATTCCAGCACTTTGGGACCCCAACGTCTGTCGGTTCTTCTGACTATGTGCCCCGCCCATTGCCACTTCAGCTTCGCAACGCGTCGAGCAATGTCGGTTACTTTCGTTCTTCTGCGAATGTCCTCATTCCTGATTTGATCGCGCAAAGAAACCTCGAGCATTGCTCTCTCCATCGCCCGCTGAGTGACCCTGAGTTTTCTTATGAGTTACCATGGCCGCTGCCAGAGCCAGGAATAGCGAGGCCGCCCGGGACTAGGGGCCTTGGCCTTGTATAGGTACTTATCCATAGCAATGTTTTGCCCATAATGGCCGCGCTGGGCAGACGTGTTGGCCATCGCAGTGCTAGACTGATTGCACCGATGTCGCTGCTGCCCGATACCAGTCATTTAAACAGTCTAGCCAGTTTTGAATGGTTAAACCGCCAATTGTCGGTCGCCAGAGCCTCATTTGTAAACCAGCAAGGCGTACCTCGAGCAGGTGAGGTTGGCTGTTGGAGCGCTAGACGGTGGTGCACTCCCTTACCCCCGTTAAGATATAAGTATTTTCAATTCAGAAACTTGGTATCCTGAACAAGGTAAAGCGGTACTTCACGCCGGAACAGCGCCTCACTCTTTATCAGGCACAAGTTCGTTCTGGCATGGAGTACTGCTGCCACCTTTGGGACGGATCCGCCAAGTACCAACTCGATACATTAGACTCGATAGATCGCCGGGCCCGAAGAATAATTGGCGATCAATCACTCACGCAGGCGAAATTGCTCAGTCTACAACACCGACGCAATGTCGCCTGCTTATCGGTGTTTTATCGGATATACCATGGCGAGTGTGCACTGGAACTTCATAACCTTGTTCCTCCTTCTCCGTTCTACCACAGAACAGCGAGAAACCGTGAGCGTTGGCACCCTTATGTGGTTGACGTCCAATTTGCTCGCACGAAGCGTTTTTGCTCGACGTTTCTGATACGAACCGCTAAGGTGTGGAACACCCTCCCAGCGCACGTGTTTCCTGCCACTTATAACTTAAGTACCTTCAAGGCAAGAGTGAATAGGCATCTTCTAGGCAAGCGCGTTCCAACCTAGACCTCATCATTGCTTTGCACTAAGCATGATTGTCGTCAAGCGCAAGCCTATCACGCAATAAAAAACATAAAAAAAAAATCGTATCGACAGTGCAACCGAATCGAATCGACGTAGTTCATCATCATCATCATCATCATCAGCCAATATGCATCCACTGCTGGACATAGGCCTCTTTAAGATTGCGCCAACGTTGCCTATCTTTGGCTGTTAGCATCCATTTGATGCCAGCCACTCTCCGGATGTCGTCGCTCCACCTAGCCGGGGGGCGCCCCACACTCCGTTTGCCGAGACGCGGTCTCCACTCTAGGACCTTACGACTCCAGCGGCCGTCGGTCCTACGGCAAACGTGACCAGCCCACTGCCACTTCAACGTGCTAGCCTTGAGAGCTATGTCGATTACTTTGGTTCTTTGGCGAATTACTTCGTTTCCCTCAAAGAAATTCCGAGCATAGCTCTTTCCGCTCTTTCGCTTTCTTTTCGCTCGACGTAGTTATCGTTCGATAATTAATTTGAATTGAACGCTATTCATCCATCATCATCCATCAATCAGCCTGTTGCATCCACTGCTAGACATATAGGCCTTTTCGTGAGCGCCCCACTAAACACGGTCCTCTGCCTTCCTCATCCACCCGCTTCCCGCCACCTTCTTTAGGTCATCGGACCAGCTATAAGCAAACGCTATTCACAACAACTTAATTCGAATTTACCGCCAGTCCGAATAATCTGTCGGTTACTTAACAAAGCGACCCCCGAATACGATTTAAATAAAGCGCTAAAGCTGGTACTCGCAGTAGGTACCTACTGATGCCGATTCTGACAAAATATTTTACTTCCAACCTAATCAACTTCCTTCTTGTACCTAATACTAGACAAACAGACATACACGTGTAGTGTATAATAATATTTGTGAACTGGTTTTGAGTGGTTAGAGTGCCAACCCTACTCATCCAGGTGGGGAATATCAAAGCCGGAGCTGAAGACGTCGAGGTGATTCGTTTTAAGCGCTAACGCCGTTGACTTACGAGGCGATGTTGTTTCTACAAATATTGTTCTTTATTCCACTTACACGTTGTATTACTAATATCTTTAAATTAAACGTAGGTAAGTAGGTAGATATTATATATAATTTATTGAGGTGAAACTTCTTTAGAATCGTTGTGATTTGAAAATTCGATAAAACGAAAAAGCGACACCAAAGAGAGAGAAAGAAAATCTCCCAATAAGAACTCACACGCGTGGATTCACGAAGCTTGCTATCTTCAAGAAATTTGATTCATTATTGTCATCGATATATATGTAAGTACTAGATGGGCCCTTTCATAGAAAAACGCCGGGCCGCCGAGATGCGGAACGCGTTCCGCATCTGTCTTTGTTCCCGTCGTAGCGCTGTCACGATCGCTCGTCGTGCAGATAATTTGTTATTATTAAGTTAACATCTAAAGTTTAATTAGTTTGGCACTGTATAATTTTTATTTATAGGTAAGTGTTTCAATTCACAATCATACATTTCCAAAAAAACGTTATTTAATCTTCCTTTTTAATATTTTTATCCATTACGCAATCATTTAACTTCCGCGGCAAACAGTATGATTTTTTTTTACTAACTGGCCAGTTAGTAAAAACTTTGGGCTTTGGGTTCCAGCCGTAGAATAGTCAGCCCAGTACGATAAAAAAATGCAATCAAGATTAGAGACGGGCAGACCGTACAATAGGCATTAATATTAAAAATTAAACTCTATTTAAATTTAATTTAATATTATTATAATAATAATATGATAAAATGTATTATTGACGTGAATTAAATTTTTAACTACAATAAATTACAAGTTTTTAGCATTAGTAGTTACTGAATTATGCAAAGTGTGACGGACAGACATGTCGCGCCACAAGGGTTGTTTCCTTATCATTTTGGTACGCAACCTTAAAAATGATTTTATTTCTGTCAATTTTCGACAAAACTTCAGTATCAATAACTAAAAAATAATAAAATTTAAAAAACCCACGACGTACTGCAACTCCCCATTCAGTGGACTTTGACCTTAAAATATATCTAAGAACCTTCTCACAAGCTATACATATCTAATGCAAAAAACCGCATTATAATCGGTCCAATAGTTTTACAGGAAAGTTGTAACAAAAGTGGTAAAAATAACAACATCATACTATCATTTATCGTTTACCTCAGAGAGTACACTGATGTAGGTATTATTTTCAACAAGCGTATCTGTACTAATCTATGACCGAGTCATATACGTTTTCAAGCTGTCATTAAGCAATGGCGGATATTGCAAGCAAGTTCCCGCTTTTCAGACTAGATGGCGTTGATGGCGTTGCTAAAAATCGCCCACATTCTTTGTTTGACAGGCAAGACAGGGCCCGTCTATGTAAATTGAGGTCGTTGATTATTGTAAGTATGCACTGAAAAAAAAGAATTGGCAGTCATAGGGACCAATGAAATTGAAGTGAAAACCAATAATTAAAATAACTAAAAAAAAATAAACATTTTTTTTTTTTTTTATTGTAGATAGGCTTGCTCTTGACGACAATCATGCTTAGTACAAAGCAATGATGAGGTCTAGGTTGGAACGCGCTTGCCTAGAAGATGCCTATTCACTCTTGCCTTGAAGGTACCTAAGTTATACGTGGCAGGAAACACGTGCGCTGGGAGGGTGTTCCACACCCTAGCGGTTCGGATCAGAAACGTCGAGCAAAAACGTTTTGTGCGGGCAGATTGAACATCAACCACATAAATAAGGATGCCAACGCAGACGGTTTCTCGCTGTTCTGTGGTAGAACGGGGAAGGAGGAACAAGGTTGTGAAGTTCCTGAGCACACTCTCCATGGTATATCCGATAAAAAACCGATAAGCAGGCGACATTGCGTCGGTGCTGTAAACTGAGCAATTTCGCCTGCGTAAGTGATTGATCGCCTATTATCCTTCAACATACAACATTAAAACCAATTAAAGTTTTTTTATAAAAATCGTGTCCCAAAAACTGATCCACGCCTCTGGTGACCAAAGAGTTAGCGCATAGTTAGTCCAACGGCTTGGCCTTGCTATTCAACGATCACTTGGACGGCGTGTATTTTTTGTAAATATATACATATATTTTAATTTAGATTTTAATTTATTTCTTAGTTTTAATTAAAATATTTGTTGCAGTATTAAAGTTTAATTACGAATGTAATATATTTATGACGATATATTATTACGAATGTAACATGTCGGTGTTCGCGAGCATGTCGGAGCGAGGTGTCGGTGACGCGAATCCACAAGTTTACCCCCTACCAAAAAGTGCCCAACACGGCTGAAGAAGTTTTCACTTCAAAAACACGTATAGTGTACGTAATTAATAAAAAAAATATATAGCGCACCATGGGTCCTAGGATCGCTTCACCTCCCTGATCCCTCCCTGCATCCTCATTTATTATAAATGAAATTATGGCTCTCACTTACACCTATCCTCACGTTACGTATTATCTATGGGCTTTCTCTTCCTGTCAAGCGCTTCATCGTAGTTAACGTTGTCGCGATCGATCGAATGGGAACAAAATCTCCCACTTAGGCACACTGTGTGTAGAGTGCTTTATAAATCTTAATATTTTACCTTCATATAGCAAAGTCGAGTTTTTTCGAACACTTATTTAACTCTAGAACGGCTGGACCAATTTTCATGGTTTTTGATTTGTTGTATTTGTCTCCGTCCCAAATAGCACAATAACTATTAAAAACATTGACGAAAATTGACGAAAAAATAAAATAAATTAAAATACCTTTTCCCTTGATTTTCCCATACAAAATGTTCATGGGTTTCGTAACGTGATTTTTATAACGCATGGGTATTGTTGAGGACCGAGGGTGATATAGGCTACTTTTTATCCCGGAAAATTTAGAAGTTCCCGCGGGAATCAAAAAATCTTAAACCACGCGGACGAAGTCGCGCTAGTTAATATAGTTACTATTTTAATGTTGAACGAAAGTCGAAATTCAAACACAAGTGTCAAAACGACAAAATTGACAATGACATTTGACAACACAAATCAAAACGAACGAAACGAGTTCAGAAATCAGAATTGAATTTTGAGTTTTGACCTAAACTTCGAGTTCGGACGCCGATATCGTATTTATTTCTCTTTGCTGATTTATCTATTACTAAAGAACTTAAAAGTCTGAAATAAATGAGCTACTGTCCTGCTAATATGTGTTAATTATAAACAAGAGTTAGTATTTCATCAAAATGCTGCCCGGTATAGGTGTCTTCGGGACTGGGTCTGTTGCTAAAGTTTTGGTGCCGTTCTTGAGGGAAAAAGGATTCCCAGTGGAGGCAATATGGGGTGTGACTGTACAAGAAGCTGAAAACACTGCAAAGGAGCTGAAAATACCATTCTTTACTAACAAAATAGATGATGTTTTGTTGAAGAAGAACGTGAACCTCGTATTTATTGTGTGTGCGCCTAATTTACACGCTCAAATATCAGTAAAAGCTCTCGGCATCGGCAAACATGTCGTGTGTGATAAGCCTGCGGGACTTTGCCAGGCGGAGGCCCTAAAAATGGTGCGAGCCGCTCAGTACTATCCCACCCTAATATCAATAATAAATCATTCGCTCAGGTTTCTACCTGCATTTAGCCATATGCGAAAATGTATTTTTGATGGTTACCTGGGTAATCCAAATGAATTGACGTTAATTGATGTGAGAGTGCAAATGGGACCTTTACTAGGTGAAACGTTTAATTGGCTTTGTGACGACACTATGGGTGGTGGCACACTTACATTAGTTGGCAGTCATGTCATAGACTTGATTTCGTATTTGAGTGGCCAGAAAGTTGTGAAAGTACATGGTGTCTTAAGAACATTTGTAGAGGAAACTGCTAAAGTTAATGGAATCAGAAAAATAACAGCACCAGACTTCTGCACATTCCAATTACAAATGGACAAAGGACTGCTTGTGACAGCTACTTTGAACAACCATTTACCCGGACCCTGTTTTAATCAGGAAATCTATGTGTGTAGTAAAAGTGGCTATCTAGTTGTTAGAGGAGGAGACTTGCATGGAAGATTACACAAATCATACTCTAAAAGTATGATAGAAGAAGAAAGTAAAAGGTCACATGACAAGGAGGAAGTTATTTATGTAGATATTGAGGACTTAAGCTGCACTTCAAGTGTAATCCCCAAGCCATATATCAAAGGACTCTGTAAGATGATTAGTGCACTTAAAGAGGCCTTTTTACCTGTAAAGGAACAAATGGATTGGATAAAAGAGCCAGTAAAAGCTGCGGCTACATTTGAAGACGGACAACGAGTCCAGGCAACCATGGAAGCACTGAGACAGTCAAATGAAGATGGCTGTTGGAAGACAGTGCAAATATTAACTGAACCTCCTGATCCAAATCCAGCATTGTCTGCTGCAGTGAGACGTACAGCCATATCACTACAGTAACTTTCTAATTAAGTAATTTTACTTGCAAGATCCACCAGTACTGTTTTTCAGTACTAGCAGTGTCTGCAGAATTTGTGATTTTTTTTATGATTATGTTGTGTATAGCGCATTCAGCATAAACATATTGATTTGCCATCATTATGTACCTTTAGATTTTAACTTGTTTTTATAATACAGATTGTAACTACAACTAACATTTAGGCCTTAGTTAATGCTAAAAATATGCCTGTTACTAAGTTTTAAAGAAGATATGCTACTGATTCTATATTATGTATCATCTGTTCATCGCTTTTCAGCACTAGATTAACTGCCATACTCAAAGTTGCTTAGTGTAGATTTCAATACAAAATCTATGTTAAAGAGTTCCATAAGTTATAATTTAGCAACTCTAAGTGCAGCAGTTTGACCTGTTTGGGTTATAAATATGCAACGTTTTATGCATAAAAAAACTTATGTTAATTACATTCCTTAAAACTTGATCAGTGTTATTTTAATGTACTTGGTACAGAAGTCAAGAATGTAGTTATAATTAAGGCCAGTTATTTAATGCTTGTAAATATTATACTGCCTAAATTATCTCAGATTTTTAAAAATTTTTGAATTTAAATAGTGTAATAAATGCTTGTAAAAATTGTAGGTATAATCAGTATTAATTAACAATTATTGTAATGATAGACGTTTTTATAGGACATGCCTATTGCCATAAAAATGATTACATTGTTCTCTGTACCTATACTTTTATCAGGGATGCATTTCATACAACAGGTAAAAAGGTCTTATGTGATTTTTATCTGACTAAGTATGTCACTGTAAGATTTCAAAAACAGTTAGATTGTAATCTAACTAGCGAAATTATAAACTGTCGACACATTGTGAACCGTCCAATGTTCTGAGTGTAAATTTTTGAAATATTCATTGTATTTATGTTTCCTTCTCTTTCTTGTAGGTTAGGTTAGGGTTCGACGTAAATACAATCTTACGGCGACAACTACGGCTAAGCCAAAAGGAAGGGTTATTATTTTAGCAGCCTATGTATGTATGTTCTACTGTAGTGCCTAAAGCACTGAGCCCATTTTGATGAATGGTGTCAATTGATTTATTTTAGTGGGCTAGCTATATTTTACAAACAAAATCAATGACAGATTTTAAATCCAAAAAAGTGGGTGCCTTAGAAATTTTTTCCATAGTTGGTTTACTTTTTTAAATGAATACTTACTGCTTGTTATTGTGATTACATGACTGTTTACTGGTTACATAGCAAATCCAAAGATCAGATGTATAAATTAAGGTGGCTCTGGAGGGCGAATTGCCCATACAAACGTAATACCAAAATAATTTGTAATTCGAGAATATTTCCACCATATTATGCGATTATTAAGATTGAACTTGTATTTATCTAGGTCCCTGGATAATTATATTTTCAAAATACTTTCCCAAAATTAAATGTAAACACATTGTGTTTTGCATGTTTTATGACATAAATGACATGTTTTCTCCTTATTTGTTTCATAATAAAACCAACGATATCTCACATACTAATTGATCAGGAACATAGCCTATATTGTCAAGTTACAGAATAACAACACGAAGCTAAAAACACAACAATTTTTCATTCATCATTTTTGGTATTCACAGAACAAGACTAAATATATAACAAATTCTGTACGCTCATATTGCTATCGCACTTGCACACGATCATGTGTCATCAGCCAAATAGAGATAGCAATATACCGGCAAATGCGGTTCGAATAGAAGTTGCCAGCGGCATTCCCCAGCCTCTTAATAAAATTGGAATCTCGGCTACCTTTACTAATTACAAATTGACACATATTATCATGGAAGTCTCAGGCCAAGAGGCTGCTTGGTTTTGGCACTTTGTTTGTTCTGAGATAGTATAGAAATGTTATTGCTTGTAGAAATGCTGCCTAATTGTTATTCGTATCCTACTACCTATTTTATTTATAAATAAAATATAACATTCAATATTAAATAAGTATTTTTATTTCATTAATTTGACATTTGCTCGGCATATATCTTAATTAAATTCAGAAAAAAAACCAGAACTACCAGAAGGTTCAGGCTGAATCAACACTTCATTTTGTACTTAACCTCTAACATCGATAACATGAAACTGATAAGTAATTTCTATAAGCATAATGAATGTGGCCCTGTGGGCAACAATAATTAAAACAACCAGTTTCATAACATTGTTATAATAAATGCAAATACAACATTATGTTCCACAGCATTGAACATATTACACAATCACAACATCATGTCCATACACTACAAATAACTAACTAACCAATAATTCGAACCGCCAGAAATTATAACTAGCACTAAAATTAATTTTCAATCTTCGCCAGAATGTCAGATTCCCTGAAGAGGTGGTATTCCTTTTCATCATTTTCTAAGCTAACTTTGGTACCACCGTATTCGGGGAGTAACACTCTATCTCCTACTTTGACCAGAATGGGGATGAAGTCTCCATTGTCTTTTCTTGCTCCAGGGCCCACAGCCACGACTTCTCCATGAAGAACCTTGGATTGAGCTTTTTCTGGGATCACGATGCCTCCTGCCGTCTTCGTAATGGCTTCGGCTCTTTTGATGAGGACTCTGTCGAGCAGGGGAATTAACTGTTTCACGATATTGGACATTTTCTTCGAGTAGCTTTTGTTAGATCAAACAATTGAACGCAGATTTTATTTTAATTTGTGACTTTTGTAATCTTCAAAATTGAAATCTAGAATATTCGTGCCGGCGAAATTGAAATTCCATGTGTCTCTGGTGTTGCCAGTATTTTTTTATATTCCACTTTTTTTTAATAGTTTACTTAATAATTAATAAGAAAGTTTTAATCATAAAAATGTTCTAATATTTAATAAGTTACAATTATTTGAACTAAGTAGTAAAGTAGTAAAACCAAATTTATTTATACTCTTACTCATTATGAGTGACAGCTAGTGTCGAGTAGTGGAATTAAATAAAAATGAAAATATTAAAATCGTCCAGAGATGGCACTGTTCAACAAAATAAGAAATTTGACAATAGATGACGCTACTTGTATGTAAGTTTCAATTATTCAGATAACTTTTCATTAATAATAGGGGTGCTCCCCAGTTTTTATTATTATTAATAATGACAGTTTTTTTTTCAATATTTTTTACATAATAATTAATTTGTTTAATAATCTTACTATTAACCAACTTTAAAAAGAGGAGATTCACATTTCGATTGGAATCTTTTAAATAATTAATTAGCCACTATAAAACTTTTAAGCATTATCATTATTTTATCCTATTAGATAGGTACTTCAGTGACTATAGTGTATATATCAGTACTTTAGTGAGTTGAAAACAATAAAACATTTAATTAGATCATTTATTCTGTAAGAGTGATCAATGATCATCGTGGCTTTACAATCATGTCCGCAATCGGCAAGTAAGCACTCGGCGCGGCGCCGCGTCGTGACCATCGAAGGAATGTGCGCCGGCGCCGACCAGTCTCAGACACACCTGTGCGCGCAGCGTTCACTCACACGGCACACCAACGCAAAGGCCAACTCACGCCGTGGCCGGCTTGGAATTAAGTTCTCGCTATATTTCTGAGCTTGGGTTGAATAAGAACTTAAATAAGAGGTTTTGGAAACCAATAGGTGTGGTAACTACCTTAAATATACTCATGCCTGGTTTACTTTATAGCTAGGATCTATCATCTAAATAGTTCACCGAAATTAAAATTTCAACAAAATCGGTTGAAAAGTTGTACCTACCGTAAAGTTTAGCATTCGAATCAAGTAGACTTTGACTAATGCTTTTGAATAAATCGAGTGAATCTACCATTGGATTGGCTAAAATTTATCGAAGCAGCTAGTGTAGGTATACGGACGAAAGAAAATATAAGTCCCACAAACTTAACTGACCCGGTGACAGCGTCGCTAGTTTATATGAAGAATAAAAAAGAAACAAAAACAGACAAGTCAGACAAGTTTGTTGGACTCAAAAGGGAGCTGTGTCAAATTATGTTGTTTGTCAAAAACTCCATACAATTTTTACCATCCATACTAATATTGCAAATGCGAAAGTGTGTCTGTCTGCTACGCCTTAACGGCCATCTTTTCAACCAATTTTGATGAAATTTGGTACCTATAGAGATCCCGGGGGGAGATACCTACTTACATTTTCCCGGAAAATTAAGGAGTTCCTGGGGGAATCAAATGCGGACGAAGTCATGGGCATCATTTACTACTAAACACAACGTCTCTAGTCCCTACGTAACCTATCGACAAATTAAAGAATACAGAGATTAATTAATTATTATTGATAATCAATTTGAGACATAAATGAATAACAAACTATGCCTATACAATCAGAGGTCATTGTTGGAGATTTCGATGGGACATAATAAATACTCCATCCATCCATCAGCCTGTATTGCATTCTCTGCTGGAGGCCTTTTCGAGAGCGCGCCACCAAACACGGTCCTCCGCCTTACTCATCCATCCGCTTCCCGCATCCTTCTTTAGGTCATCGGACCAGCGAGCTGGAGGTCGTCCTACACTGCGCTTGCCGGTACGCGGTCTCCACTCCAGAACACGTCTGCCCCAACGGCCATCGGTTCTGCGACAGACGTTGCCTGCCCACTGCCACTTCAGCTTGCTAAACTTTCATATAACTATTGATGAATAATTATTCAGATTCCCATAGGGGCCATACGCCAACATAGGCAGATATTAAACCAGCGCACATCGGTGTAACAAATTGTAGGCGCTCGACCGCGGCACATGAAAGCACTATAGGCTATTGTTCTCGCGTACACTTGACAGCTCTTGAATACATAATTGACACGTAGCTGTACATAATAGCATCACTCCGCACGAATATGGCATAAAACTTGATAAAAGCTGTCGAGGCTTTGGGCCTCATCAAGTCATGCAAGATGTCAAAAGCAGTTTATTACGTTATACTTATTTTCTGTTTGTGGAAAGGACGACAGAGAAGTTTACATTGTTAGTTGATAAGTTACCAATGTTATTAATTAATCATTCAAATTCTACAAACTGAAAAGTAAAGATGAAATTAGCCCTCCTTGTAGTACCACTAACCCCACACTTCAGATAACCAATTTGGATGAATTTTGGTACAGACTTCCCGGAGATGGATAGGCAATTGCTGTAAGATTCTTGTAAATTGTAATCAAGAAAAAGAAATATTAATAATTATAAGTAGGTAAGTATAGATACCTACCTGTCTAGTTATTTTATGAAAAGCTAATGTCTTTATATAATAAAGAGAGAAAAGGTATTTTGAATCTAAAAAGCGAATTCAATGGCCAATAAAAAAGGCTTTTTATGTTGAAAAGGCTCTGTGATCGGGTTCACACGGCCAGCCGCGGCCGTGGAGCCGAATTTTGCAAACATCTCACGTGTGCGGGTGTAGGAATAGCATGCTGCAAGTAATATTTATTGAGACCACTAGTTGCTACTAGTAACTTACTCTTTATAACAAAAGTGAAAAGGCAGTTACAGGCAAGCGCATGACGAATCCCATCTTGGTCACATTATCACTTCATATCAGGTGAGACTGTCAAGTGTCAAGTATGTATCTATAGTTCCATACCTGGTGAACAAACTCATAAACTCAATTTATTTATCACATGTAGAACGTACAGGTGTCTCTCATGTTACGTCATGTTTTGACTCTACCACCGGTTCGGAAAGAAGTTCTGCTAGGAAGAGCCGGCAAGAAACTCGGCAGTTTTTTTTTTTTAAACGAGATACATAATTGATACAATACGTAGATATATTTTAATACAATAGTGTAAGTTATTATATGTACTATCCTATACAAAATACTGTTGGATTTTTCTGTAGAAATTCTAAGTATTAAGCACGGAGTTAGAAGTTGGCGGTAAACGCACTTCTAGTATGGAAGTTGTATGAAATTCACAATTTGACGTCATCAAATTTCAACGCATTTTTTTAAAATCCATATTTTACAATGGGTTTCAAACTTAAAACTAACAGAGGATGTGAAACACCACCCCCGTGCCTCGGAGAGCACGTTAAGCCATCGGTCTCGGTATAATCACATGATAACGGCCGTTAAAGCCTGCCAACCAGCATTAGAGCGTGGTGGGTCTAAGCTCTAATTCCCTCTCTCTTATGAGAGTGGAGGCCTGTGCCCAGCAGTGGGTCGTTAATGGGTTGTAGTTATTGGTGGTGGTGGATACAAAAATAAACTATCGTTTATTGTATTGCAGAAATACAAACAATAATCGACAGAATAAAATTAGTTTCGGTAGGTACTAACATAGTAACTAGGATACTCAATAAAAGGCAGCATAACAATATAGCATAAATGCCCATTCACCTGTGAGAGTACCCACCACGGTTACCTACTGGATAGCTCTGGAAGGTTGAAGTTTGGGCGCTCTGTCCCTTTCATCGTACCTATTTTTATATCTTATATTATTTATCTATCTAAATATTATATAATCTATCATATACTTACGTTACGATAATGATGGCTTGCCTTCGTCCGCGTTGATTTAGGTTCTTTTATAATCCCGTAGGAACTCTTTGATTTTCTGGGATAAAAACTACCCTTTATCCATATGGCGCCAAGATGAAAGCTATCGAATGGTAAATAGAGTCCAGTTGAAAAGGCCCAGCAAAATATAGACTTTCGCATTTTTAACACGTTTTCGTACCTATTAGTAAATTGAATGTATTTATCTTATACCAATACCTATAAAGGTATCGTGACATGAAAGAAAGATTGAATGGTAGGTACTTATAAGTTATAACCAAAAGTATGGTCACTGTTTAGAGTAAAAAGTTGCAATGACTTTGCGGATGTTCAAAGCGTACAAAATAACCCAACAAACACCGCAAAACACCTGATACAGCTTTATAATAATATGTATATGGCTACCATCAACATTTAGATTTCATCGTTTTCTTTATAGCTTCATGTATAGAGTTGAAAATTGAATAAAATTATACCATGCGCACATATGTATAAAATTGTTTTTGCATGGAATGAGATCGTGGTCGGTTCTCACGACAGAGCGGCACACAGGTGCGCATCCGGCTATCTCAGTCCCAAAGCACTGGGATTTGAATTTTGAATCGTTTAGTAGGTACCACTCTAATGTTCTAAATAAGCGTGAAACAGTAGTTTGGAATTTGTGAAAAAAAAGATACGCGCCGAATTGAAAATCTCCTCCTTTTTTTAAAGTCGGTTAAAAAGGGTTTAACTTTTATACTTTCTGTGCTTTAAATAATAGTTAGACTAGAAATGAAACCATGAGGCGGGTATGAATCCAAATTACGTTTAAAATTAAAACTACATCAGACACATCGCCAGACCTATACCTTTATTGTAACTTATTATTTGTAGTTCTTTGAATTACCTACCTACTTATAAAATACTTACTAAAAGTACAAGGTTAATTAACATCCAACAAATTAAAGACAGAGCACAGGTGGTAGAACAAAATAAATGGTAAACGCTAAATAAATATTCTGAAAATTTCTGAGATTTTATAGCTTTTTACATTTTTGATGATCCATAACTATTATTAATAAAGGTTTTTTTTCCAGCTATTATTTTTAATTAAATTACACAACACTATTTTGGTACACAGATTGTCATTGTCAACGTGTCAAGTATAACATTGACAGCCGTATACGACCCATCCATCAATCATTGTGATTGGCTGAATTTATGTTATTCTTGCCACGTCAATGGATTTTGGCCAATAGCGGAAGAGTGTAAACCAATCAGAGGTAATTGTCATTTTTAAATAATGAAAGAAGAAGAAGAAGGCTGCCGGCCGGGCCGGGCCGATTTCTTTTTATTATATGACTAGCGAGTAGCGGCTAGTTTATTAAGTTTATTAGTTAAAACATAATTCATCTATGATTTACCGAATGCCCAGCAAGTGTTCTGAATAGATAATTTTAATGACATGAGTTAGGATAAGTGATAAGAAATAAGAATTAGGTACAATCTCTTCAACTTGCCGTGATCGTGTTAAACTTGTCAATATCGAAGAACAATCATGAATCCGATTGTAAACGTAACGGAGGGAAAGTTGTCTGGAAAAGTTTGTAAAACCGCGACTGGAACGCAATTCTTATCCTTCAAGGGTATCCCATACGCCAAACCACCTGTGGAAGAGTTAAGATTCGCTGTAAGTTAACATAACCTTACCTGCCTGACTTATGAAATCTTCGAAAATACTATTATCAAATAAAACATTACTATGATTATTATCATACGTTATACATTATTTAGGTGTGTGCTTTCTATAAATATTTGTAATTTATACTGCAAAACGGACAAACTAATTGTCTTTATGACTTAACTATCAATGTATAGCTTAAACAGTTGAGAGTTTCATGTAGTTTTTCTCTGAACTTAAATGGACCTAAAAAAAAAATTTTTGATTTATTCATAAATATATTCAGTTAGTCCACCAGTGCAAAGATCTGTGGGTATGCAAGCAGGGAATGTTTTTAGAGATAACCTGTATTTACTTACCTAATAGAATACTATTTCAAATGTGTTCAATGTTATCATTTTTGTAATCTAGCTTTGTATTAAATTGTATCTTATTTCTGTTGTTTTAGGCACCTGAGCAACCTGAACCTTGGGAAGGAATAAGAGATGGCACTAAGGACTGTAATATCTGCGCCCAGTTTGATAGAGAAACTCTTCAAGTTGTCGGAGATGAAGATTGCTTATATTTAAATGTCTATACACCATGTCTACCCCATTCCGATTCTGCACCACTTCCTGTGATGGTTTTCTTTCACGGTGGCGGCTTTGTAAATGGAAATGGAACAGATGACTCTGTTCATGGACCAGACTATCTAATTGAAAAAAATGTTGTAGTCATTAGCTTGAATTATAGACTTGGAATTTTAGGATTTTTATCTTTAGACTGCAAGGAAGCACCTGGTAATATGGGCTTAAAAGATCAAGTACAGGCCTTGAAATGGGTGCAACAGAATATAAAAAGTTTCAATGGAGACCCCAGTAATGTAACCATCTTCGGTGTCAGTGCTGGTGGGGCATCTGTAGAATATCTTTTACTCTCACCAATGGCAAAAGGTCTGTTCCACAAAGCTATAGCACAATCCGGCTCATCCTTACTGCCTTGGGCACAAAATAACAGAATTAAAGAACTTGCTGCAATGATTCCTCTACTAAAGAAAAAAGTTGTCACTGACAATCAGGAATTACTCAAGTTTTTGAAAACAATGTCTACAAAGGACCTTATAGCCACTGCCATGCTTGTACTGGCAGCTAATTCATTTAAAGGAGGAATACATTTTGGATTTGTTCCGAGTATCGAGAAACAGGGTGATTGGGAGCCATATTTAACGAAATCCACTTATAAAATGTTAGCCCAAGGAGAGTTCAATAAAGTTCCATTGATAACTGGCTTTTGTAGTCGTGAAGGTCTCATAATGCTTCCGTTTCCTGACATGTTTGATAGAATTGCAAAAGAAAAGAAGTTTGTTGACCTTCTTCCATTCCATCTAGATGATACACAGAAAATAGAGTATGAATCCAAATTTAAAGCTGTTTATTTAGAAGGAGAGAAGGAATATAAAGATGAGGATTCATTTGCAATTGACTTCTTTACTGATCTTGATTTCCTAGGCGGTGTTTATGTTGCAACTTTACTGATCGCAAAAAACAACTCTCCTGTGTACTTTTATGAATTCAACTATGATGGAAATTTGAATTACTTGAAAAAGAAGCTTAAAATTGACAGGGAAGGCACTTGTCATGGTGATGATGGAGGCTATCTAGTTAAGAGTGACTTGCTTAAAGATAATCTCTCTGACACAGACAAGTTGGTGCAAGATAGGATGTGTCAAATGTGGACTAACTTTGCTAGATTTGGGTATGTATTATTGCATTTTATTATCTTTCATCAATACATATATATACATATACATATTTGTGTAAGAGATATGGGGATTGAAGGACTAGAGGTAACTTCTCCATAGATTGATGTTACGCATTGCTTAATGCTTATGTCACACCTAAAGATTCTAAAAAGTATGTCTGCTATGTGCCACTTGTGACTTCAATTCTGTACTGTACAATTGACCCTACAAAGATACATAAAAAAATTGGCTTGGCATTCACCTGCCCACAAGGTATTATGGTAATTTCTGAGTTTCTTAGTGATTATTTACAGTACAAGCTGCTTTTAAGTTCTTCTAAGTTCTTATCTTGATAAGAGCCAACTAGGTACATGAAATAAATATTTTAAAACATATTATAAAAGTTTAAACTTTTATTTTATTCCAATTAGTCCACAAGCTATAAAAGACAAAGTTACAGTAAAAACATAGTTGTCAAATAAGTACCTACTTATAAATTATTGTATATTGCAATATTTTTACAGTGATCCAACTCCAAAAACAGATAACCTCATAACAACAACATGGGAACAGATTGCAGAAACCGGCATGTCTTGCTTGCTCATAAATGACAAGCTAACGATGAAGTATGATATTTACCCTGAAAGGACAAAATTGTTCAAGGAGCTCTATGAGAAGTATTATTAAAATAATAATTTATATGAAATGCAATATTTTGGTGCATCTGAGATTGAGTAAACTTTGTATGATACATAAATATTTTGATTATCTGGGTAAGTAAAAATGTGTTCAGAACAAACTATGTATTTAACTTTGATCTTTATTACCCATCGACCATATAACCTATAGACGATATAGGGCGAACACTTTCAGACAACACATCAGACTAATTGGTCTTATATAATATCCACACCCACTAATATCGAATTAGTAACGTTCAGATCTGTGACCAGTTAATGTCTCTGCACTCGCTTACTACAATTATCGTAAAAAAAAGAGAAATATATATATATAGCGTGGCAAAAAGAGTCAAACCTCAAATTTTAAAGAGGGTGGTATAACATTTCACCGGTAAGACACGTTCCTTTTATTAATATTAAGATATTATACTCGTTTTTGTATCACCGGAGTTCAACATTAAACTGGTGGGTCAGTAGACATTGTCAATGGCACGTGTAAATAGTGGTGGGCGCTTTAGATATGGATATTATACATAGTTAGATTGTCGATATCGGTTCTAATGATAAATTGTAAATTTTATGATTTGATTGGTATAATTATAATATTATGATTTAGATATGTTAATATACTTTATTGTTAATACTATAGCAGAGATTATCATTTATCGGACGGAAATAACGCTCTATAGCCTGTTGACGCAGTTTCCGCTATTTAAAAACATATTTCGTTCAATATCGATCACTGAGGATCTCTAGGATCACAAAACAGGAAACTGGTCTTCAATACCATAAAGACCACCACAAAGTTCGGCGTCAACGTAAAATAAACCATAACAGCATTGAATTAGAGCTCAATTTCGTGTATCCATACTCATCCGATTCTGGTATCGTACATACCTAAACCTATGAGAATGGATACACGAAGTTGAGCTCTAATTCAACGTTGTTATGGTTTATTTTACTTTGACACCGAACTTTGACGATTTGATCGGCAATTCTTACACAATCGCACCTCAGGACTTCCTTATTTTTTTTTACCTTGAGTAGACCAATCGGCGTTTAGTACCCCGCGCCCGCTTTCCTCAGTCATTTGACTGAATTGTTTGCATTACGAATGCATAGTAATTAGGCGTCTATAGGCTGTATGGTCGATGTTATTACACAAAGGTTCATCACAATTATTCTTGTTATAATGTATAATACACAATATGACATTCAAAATAAATGTTTTGATTTTTTGAATGTTTTGAAAGTTATCATATCCAGCTTAAATAATTAATCTATACCAACAAAAAACAATATAATATAATATTATGTACTTGTTATTACTTACAGACTATCATAATATGTGATTATAATAGGTTCTAATTATTATACAACATAATATACCGACAGTGCAAACTGCAAACAACTTTCTAGAATGTAGGTAGTATTTTTTATGTTAAAGTAAATAAAGAAAAATATAAAATAAAGAATTTAAAAAAATATATTTTATATTTATATCAAAGTTAATTTTGTTTTCTCATTTCTCGTACTTTTCGTAAATTTCTTTGAATATCGCCATCTTTTTGGGTTCGTAATCAGACTTGATTGTGATATCTCCATCGATGCTTACGTAGAGTCGCGAATTTTCGTTGAATACAGGCCACTCTACCGAAATATCATCAGATGTGGGCACACTAAAAAAAAACAATTTTATTATGAAGAAATATTATAATATCTCGAAGAACTTCTACCAAGTTTTTTTTCTTTTTATCCACTGCAAGCTAGCCCTTGACTGCGATCTCACCTGATGGTAAGTGATGATGCAGTCTAAGATGGTAGCGGGCTAACCTGTTAGGGGCATGGCAGTTATATTAAACCCATACCCCTTCGGTTTCTACACGCCATCGTACCGGAACGCTAGATCGCTTGGCGGCACGTCTTTGCCGGTAGGGCGGTAACTAGCCACGGCCGAAGCCTCCCACCAGGCCAGACCAGGGAAAATTCAGAAATAATAAATTCCCAAATTGACCCTGCCGGGAATCGAACCCAGGACCTCCGCACGTTAAGGCAACAGCGCTACACACTGCGCCACGGAGGTTGTCAAAAAGTATTCTGGTGATTCCGGATTCGTTCGCAAATCAAACAGTTAACCTGAAGCTGTTTTCTGCAAATGGGCGTGGATGTAGGTACTATGTTACTGTGTAGGTGCGTCCAGATGCTATCATACTATTAATATAAATCCAAAAGTGTGGCATGGGTATAGATACCTGGAGAGTGACATAGGCTACTTTTTATCCCGGAAAATTAAGGAGTTCCCGCGGGAATCAAAAAAACTTATACCACGCGAGCCAAGTTGCGGGCATCAGCTAGTTAGGATAATAAAAATAGGTTCATCTCTTTTCCTCTAAATTACACACACTCAAGAGAAAAGGGAAGAATTCTAGATAACTGTCATCCCAATAGCATCTGGATATGATAGTACCTAGGTAGTACGTAATTTAATAAAACACATTTGTTGTACATATAATGGTAATGTATTTTAAGTGGAAGGGTTATGTATGTGTATTATATTATGTACTTACATGAATCTCAATGATTTACTCGTAGGTACGGGTACCTAGATATCGATGCAATCTTTTTCGTGGCTCAGAAAAACAATTTGTCGTGTCGTATCTCGGGGCTTATTGTGAAGAAACTTAAATATTAACACTAAGATAACGTTTTTACGCGAGGAGGTGTAACTTTTTATATTATAATGTACGTACTTATTGTTTTTTTTTTAAATATTGAAGCTGTTTCCGAGCAAGTAGGAGAAAAATAACTTACTTTGTTTTTGCAAAATTCGTCCAAAGTTTCGTCAGTTTAGTTCTCACCGCCATGTCTTTTGCGTCGGCGAATTTTGATATCGTGTGTTTAAAAATATATGCTAAATCCATAAGGCCATGAGCGGTGACTTTTCTCTTTATTCCAAGATAATTTTTGAAAAATTTAATATGTCCTTCATAGCAAAGTTCATAAAAATATACTGGTAATCCTAAATTGGCCATCATCTCGCCACTCAACCAAATTCCTGCCACGAAATCGAAATCCCCAAAGAAATCTACTGCTATTTTGTCTAATTCATCATCTGGTTGTATATTGTCCGTGTAGGCGGCTAAAAGACTTGGTTCCCACCTTTGCTTATCAGTCTGTTCCATATCGTAAGCCCAATACTGAAGAAATTTTTTTGTTTCAGTCAAATGGCGAGAAGCATTTGGATTGAAAGCGCTAGTTAGATAGCCTTCTCTGTTACAAAATCCTTTTATGACTGGTACGCGATTGAATGTGCCTTCTTTTAATATTTTGTGAGGATTTTCTGAAATGAACGATTCGTTATTCCCGAAATCTTTTTCTATAGTGGGCACAAATCCACAGAAAAAGCTGTCACGGTGACTATACTCTCCTATGAGTTTATAACACGGCTCTACTATTCGAGCCGTAGGGATAGTTAGCAGATAATTGTATATGGCTCGATTGTCTTCAGTGTCACCATCGTATTCCAATAAATCAAGCAATTTTAGAATTATCTTTTTAGGTTCAAAATTGATCGTCCAGTGATTGAGACTAGAGCCAGACTGTAGAATTGCCTTGTGAAAAAGTCCTTTCGCTAAGGGCGACATTATAAGGTACTCCACGGACGCTGATCCAGCACTTATCCCAAAAATTGTAATGTTATTGGGATCTCCACCAAACTTATCGATGTTATTTTGCACCCATTTTAGTGCCTGCACTTGGTCTTTTAAGCCCATATTTCCAGCTGCTTCTGGTATGTCCAATTGTAAAAAGCCAAACACGCCTAATCTGTAATTTATTGTCACTACAACGACACCATTTTCGATGAGATAATCCGGTCCCAGCTCTTCTTTGACAATGCCGTTGCTGTATACGAAGCCGCCCCCGTGAATAAAGAACATCACCGGCAGTAGACTGGTATCGGAAGTTGGCAGCCTTGGTGTATAAACATGGAGGTAGAGGCAATCCTCGCTTCCTATTTGAATTCCTTCTTTTACATCCATTTGGCAGCAAATGTTATTTTTATCAATCGATGTTGCATCTCGCTCACCTTCCCATGATTCTGCAGGCTGAGGACTCTGGAATAAATAAATACTCATTTCTGACATTCAGGGATAGATTTACTTAATAATTATTTATTATAGAATACTCTTAACGTATAGACACCTAGATGATGTTAGATTAAATATGTTTTTTAATTCCCAAGGGATAAAATAATGTAGCATATGTCCTTTCCCGAGATGTAACTAACCTGCATACCCAATGGCGAATTTCATCTAAGATTGAAAAGTATGGGCCCGTAAAGGCGTATTATGCAGATAGACAGACACACTTTCACATTTATATTATTAATAGCATGGATATTTGTTTAATAGGTTGAAGTAGGATAAAAAGAGAGAAATTACTAATGTTAAAGCCATGATATTTAAATGGCATGATATTATATTGTATGGTAATGATAATATTATATTTTAATTTGTAATGATAATACATATTTGTATTTAATTAAAAAGACAGTAAGGTGACCTGAAATTTTATGGAAATAAAGTTTATTTATGTATTTATTTAAAGCCTGGCAAACTACTTATAAAAGCTAAATCGCAGTAAAATATGCGTTGCATTGGCGAAAGGCTATACTATTTTAATATTTTTGCGAGCGAAGCGAAGTTCTCAGAGTCTACTTGAGTGAATTTGCACTTGTCCGTCCGTCCGTCCGTCTGTCAGAGCATTATAACTTCTGAATTACTGATCGTAATTACTTCAAATTTAAATATAATATGTAATGCCTCCAGCCGAATATGTCTTAAAAAGTTATAAAAATCTTTATTTCAGGGGGGCTCTCATAGAAGCCAATGCGAAGTAAAATATTTTTTATAGCGGTACATAGGGTTGCGGCATAAAGATTTTAAAGATAATTAGGAATAGATTTCAAAAAATTGTTTATTTTATTTTTCCCTAAAATTGACGCGAAATGGGGGGCTTTCAAAGTGGAGATTTTCGAGCGTTAGGTACATAAGGTTGCGGTACCTATATCATTTTAAAGATAATTAGGAATAGAGTCCAAAAATAGTTTTTTTTTAATTTTTCTCCTAAAATTTACGAGGGGGACTCTAAATCCAAAAATCTCCGCTTTGAGATTTTCTAACGTCCAAAGTTGACCTCAGAACTCTCAATTTTCTGAAAGGCTGAGCCTGAAACTTGATCAATTATTTGAATTATATCCTGTACCTACTTGAACATCAAATACTAAATTAGATAAATATTATAAGGAAACGAAATTATTTAATTTTTAACGAGCTTCAGTATTTTTAACAGAAATTCACAATGATGTCAATACATGGCGCCCTGTAAAAGTTTATTCGTTTCTCCAATAACTCTTTAGCTCTTTTGAGTCTAATGTTAAAAGTTAACTATTACAATATATTAATATGTCACCGTAAAATTGCAAAAACCGTTAGATTGTAATCTAACTGGAGAAATTGTAAACTGTCGACAGATTACAATTTAACGCATTATTTTTTGGTAGATTGTAATCTGTTAGGTATATTAACCCGATAAAACCTAATCAGGTAGTGCCCGGTCGCAGACCTGATTATTTATGTCGGACCCTAACCTAACCTACAAGAAAGAGACAAGAAAACGTAAATACCTACAATGAATATTTCAAAAATTGACACTCAGAACATTGAACGATTCACAATCTGTCGACAGTTTACAATTTCGCTAGTTAGATTACAATCTAACGATATTTGCAATTTTACGGTGACAAATGCTGAGATCTATAGAGCGTACTTTGACTTGGCACAGACTTTACTTAGAGTTAAAACGAGATGGACTTATGTGAGTAACATAAATCTGTCTCGTTTTAACCATGTCTTAAGTCTAAGCAAAGTCAAAGTTCGCTCTATAGATCTCACACATATAGTTAAAACTATCTTATGGATACCGCGAGGTCTCAGTTCGGGGCGAACCACTCGTAATGGGTAATAAAACATTGACTAATGACAAAACAAATTTAAAAGTTGTTAGCAATGGAAAGTCTGTCGATCTTGAAAAAATCATACATTAGCTCTGTTTTACATTACCATGCCTAACTACTAGTTATTTAAGTGACTGTATAGTAGTACTCACTCACCTTAAATCTCAAGTCGCCTACCGGGGGCTTTGCGTACGGAACACTCAGAAATTCATAATAATGTACACCACTGTCAGTTCTCACTTCCGATCCTCTTAATGTACCTTGGTTTATAGTCACTTTAGCCATTGTTTACAGTTTACCTATATTAAATACCTGTTTGTATACGTAATCGTAAATTAAACTAGTAGATACTATAAAATAACTCGATACCTGTCGAGCCTCTGCACTGACTGTATTGGCTATAAGGAAAAAACATACGAAAATAATGATAAGTATCGCAAAAACTAGATCCGTATATATTATATACTTGCCTAGTGGGCCTAGTTACACTACACTTTTTCAAGGGATCCTTACACTGTAATAAGATTTAGGGAGTAAGGGTCCCTAATTTGGTCCTTATTACTGTGTAATAAGCGTCGCCAAACTAGCGGCCACGCCCACCCTTCCACAGGGCACTTTGAAAAATGCAGTGTAATAGGCCCTTTACCGCTTACTCGTCAGAGTAGCTACAGTACACTATGAAATGAACTCCAGTCGCTGTTGACTGTTGAGGTCACTACCTACTCACTAACAATCACAAACAATTTTGTCAATAGATATGCTTGTGAAGTTAGGTATAAGTAGGTAATAGGTAGGTATACGAGTAAATAATAGTCTATCAAACTTTTCATAGCAAACAAAATTACTAGCTCGTATAATTAATTGCTGTCCTATTCTTATTACACTTGTTTAATTATGCCAAATTTAGTTTTCCTATTTTATGTTAGTATTTGTGTGCATAAATATCTCCTTACTATTAATTTTCCTGTTTCAGTTTGTATTTACGATTTTAGTGTTATCACAGGCGATCTAAAAGGTGATATAGGTATATATTTTGAGCAATTATATAGGTAATCTATTAAGTTTTGTTTGACGACCTCCGTGGCGCAGTGTGTAGCGCTGTTGCCTTAACGTGCGGAGGTTCCGGGTTCGATCCCCGGCAGGGTCAATTTGGGAAATTATAATTTCTGAATTGGCACTGGTCTGGTCTGGTGGGAGGCTTCGGCCGTGGCTAGTTACCACCCTACCAGCAAAGACGTGCCGCCAAGCGATTAAGCGTTCCGGTACGATGCCGTGTAGAAACCGAAGGGGTATGGGTTTAATATAACTGCCATACCCCTAACAAGTTAGCCCGCTACCATCTTAGACTGCATCATCACTTACCATCAGGTGAGATCGCAGTCAAGGGCTAGCTTGTAGTGGATTAAAAAAAAAAAAAAAAAGTTCAGAGTTGCAATCATGTAAGGATCGCCGATCATATCGTTAAAGCTCGCCTTCAAAGCAAAATAAACCATAACATCCATTCTCATACGTTTACGTATGTACGATACGTAAACCCTAAACGTATGAGAATGGATACACGAAATTGAGCTCTAATTCAATACATATGTATATATGGTTTATTTTACATTGAAGAAGAGCTTTAACGATTTGATCGGCGATCCTTACATGATTGCACCTCTAATTATTAGAACGTATACCTTCTCAGTGCAAATAACTTTTTAGTATGTAGGTACTAGGTATGTACTTACTTTTTATATTCAAGTTAGGATAAAATATAAAATTTATAAAAAAATATATTATATTTATATCAAAGTTAACGTTGTTTCTCATTTCTCGTACTTTTCGTAAATTTCTTTGAAAATAGCCATCTTTTTGGGTTCGTAATCAGACTTGATTGTGATATCTCCATCGATGCTTACGTAGAGTCGCGAATTTTCGTTGAATGCAATCCACTCTACCGAAATATCATCAGATGTCGGCACACTGAAAAAAAGCAATATTATAATGAAGCAATATTATAATATCTTGAAGAACTTCTGCCAAGTGGGTGATTCCGGATTCATTCGCAAAGTGCTTGGGCAAACGTTAACCTGAAGCGGTTTTCTGCAAGTGGCCGTGGGCTGTGGATGCACTACGTTTAGTTATGTAGGTGCATCCAATAAATTCAGCGATTAGGATAATAATCACAGATCACGGAAACAAGGGAGATGTGCTAAGGGGGCGTGTTGCGTGCGAACTCATCAGGCACAAAATAGGCCTGATGGCCGTTTTTGTCTTTAGTCGCATGTCATTCAAAGATTGGTTCACTTCTCTCGGTTTTTAACAAAATGCCGCGTTGTTCAGTGGTTGTTTGTAAAAATTCAAGCTGCAAAGTGAATTACATGAAAGATGGCATCTCATTTCACACGTAAGTACAAATAAATTGTTGTAATTTTCCATTAAAATCAATAAAACATTATTTAGTGGTATCATAATGTAATAGAGTGACAAGTCTATATCTCATTATGAACAAAAACCATTGCTTGCTTAGTAGAAATCTATCAATGAATCGGCCAGTCTTACGACGCAATGGTTAAGTGTTCTTTACCGATTCTTTCACTAGCACGATAGATCAAATTTCGTAGTTCGGCCGCTGTCGGCGTGCCGTGAACTAGAGATGTGACGATGCAGGTACGAGTACAATGCAGTTGTCGATATTTTAGCGACCAAACGATGATCTGTGATACAATAATTAATAGTACCTTAATTATAACTTAGTAAACAATTATTGCTATTTTAACGTTTAAACTATCGTGAGTAAAATTCATTATAACTATATTTTTAGTCATAATTATTACTATTTTTTTTAATGTAACTACTCGACTTACTTAGCTGACGAAACGTATAAAAAATATACTAGGTGAATTAATATAATGTCAATTTACGTAGATACTCATTACTCATTTATTGATATATTTATTCTGCTTTCATCTGTGAGTCCCACATACCCGCCTTGTGCGGGATGCGTAAATGCATTTTTCCAGCAAAAAAAAAAAGTACAAATTCTGTGTCTAGTTGGGACGTTTGGGTGATATTTTCGTCGCCCAAGGGTGGTTAAAGTATATTTAATAACGAGGAAGTAAGAGCCACTTTACGAGCAAAGGTCTTGTAAAATAATTTTTCGATTAATGTGTACTTAAAATTCACCCAAACAAACAAACAACCAAACAAACTTGAAGAAAAAAGTGTTGTAATGTGCACAAAAAGAACCTCGTCCTTTTTTCGGAAAGTCGGTTAAAAATAATCTAATATGAGATGATTTTTTACATCTTATTTTTGGTACACAAGTAAAATATCACTTTTCATAATCGGTAGTCATTGTCAAAAACCCAAATATTAAGAAATTTAGCATCGATAGATCCATTTTAGTCAACCACTAATTGTATCATATTTGAATTTTGCACAGCACATCGACAACGTTTTACGTTTGTGTGAGTAAGATGCACGGTGATTGAAATTGAACCCTGTTTGGTAAACAATAAAGTGTATATTTGTTCGTGCCTCATGCACTGATCTATCGGTATGCGTGTGTGTGAGTGAGACTTCTTGTCTATTGTATTTATTTAGTTGCTTGTATTGGTAGCAGGTAGTAGGGATAGGTAGGGATAAACTGGAGACAGCAGGTTTCAATACAATTTGATACATAGGCATATCTCCCTTGTTTCCGTGATCTGTGGGTACACTAGAGAAAAAAGGATAAAATACTAAATGTCATCCTAATAGCATCTGGATATGACAGTACACGCAATTTAATAAAACACATTATAATACAATAAATTTAATAATGGTTAAATTATGTATGCATATATATTATATTATCTCTATGATTTAGGTACGAGTACCTACATCTTTTTCGTGGCTGAGAAAAACACAATTTGTCGTGTCGTAGGTACCTCGAGGCTTATTGTGAAGACACTAAAATACTAACACTATTAATTATTGTATTATCAATAAAATATAAAAGAGCCAATATACGTATTTTTTTTTAAAATATTGACGCAGTTTCCGAGCAAGTAGGAGAAAAATTACTTACCTCGTTTTTGCGAAATTCGTCCAAAGTTTCGTCAGTTTAGTTCTCACCGCAATGTCTTTTGCGTCGGCGAATTTTGATATTATGTGTTTAAAAATATAGGCTAAATCATCACCATGAGCGGTGCCTTTTCTCTTTATTCCAAGGTAATGTTTGAAAAAGTTAATATTTCCATCATAGCAAAGTTCATAAAAATATACCGGTAATCCTAAATTGGCCATCATCTCGCCACTTAACCAAATTCCTGCCACGAAGTCGAAATCCCCAAAAAAATCTACTGCTATTTTGTCTGATTCATCATCTGGTTGTATATTATACGTGTAGGCGGCTTTAAGACATGGTTCCCATTTTTGCTTATCAGTTTCTTCCATATCGAAAGCCCAATACTGAAGAAATTTTTTTGTGTCAGTCAAATGGCGAGAAGCATTTGGATTGAAAGCGCTAGTTAGATAGCCTTCTCTGTTACAAAATCCTTTTATGACTGGTACGCGATTGAATCTCCCTTCTTTTAATATTTTGTAAGGATTTTCTGAAATGAACGATTCGTTATTCCCGAAATCTTTTTCTATAGTGGGCACAAATCCACAGAAAAAGCTGTCACGGTGACTATACTCTCCTATGAGTTTATAACACGGCTCTACTATTCGGGCCGTAGGGATAGTTAGCAGATAATTGTATATGGCTCGATTGTCATCAGTGTCACCATCGTATTCCAATAAATCAAGCAATTTTAGAATTATCTTTTTAGGTTCAAAATTGATCGTCCAGTGATTGAGACTAGAGCCAGACTGTAGAATTGCCTTGTGAAAAAGTCCTTTCGCTAACGGCGACATTACAAGGTACTCCACGGACGCTGATCCAGCACTTATCCCAAAAATTGTAACGTTATTGGGATCTCCACCAAACTTATCGATGTTATTTTGCACCCATTTTAGTGCCTGCACTTGGTCTTTTAAGCCCATATTTCCAGCTGCTTCTGGTATGTCCAATTGTAAAAAGCCAAACACGCCTAATCTGTAATTTATTGTCACTACAACGACGCCATTTTCGATGAGATAATCCGGTCCCAGCTCTTCTTTGACAATGCCGTTGCTGTATACGAAGCCACCCCCGTGAATAAAGAACATCACCGGCAGTAGACTGGTATCGGAAGTTGGCAGCCTTGGTGTATAAACATGGAGGTAGAGGCAATCCTCGCTTCCTATTTGAATTCCTTCTTTTACATCCATTTGGCAGCAAATGTTATTTTTATCAATCGATGTTGCATCTTTCTCACCTTCCCATGATTCTGCAGGCTGAGGACTCTGGAATGAAAATTACTCATCGCGGACATTCAGGTACTAAGTATATAATATTTATTTGTTATAGACTACTCTTACTGTAAACATTAGAAACCTAGATGATGCTCGCGAATTTTTCCGCGTGGATTAAGTAAGTTTTTTTAATTCCCAAGGGAACTGGATAAATTAATGTAGCATAATATGTCCTTTCATGGATTTGATCGCTCCAGCAATGCTGGGGACAGCGGTTACTTATGTACACATTGATATAGTAATTGTAAATGAATTATTTAAAAAGAGCAACCACCGAGTTTCTTGCTGGTTCTTCTCGGTAGGAATGCCATTCCGATCCAGTGGTAGATTCACTTGACGATTCAAAAGTAGTTGTAAAAGTTTATTTGAATAAAAAATATTTGATTTGATTTGATTTCCCGAGATGTAACCTACCTGCATACCCAATGGCAAATTTCATCAAAATCGGTTGAAAAGTATCCGCCGTTAAAGATATTATATCTCTATGGTATCAGCCGACAGACAGATAGACAGACACGCTTTCGCATTTATAATATTAGTATGGATATTTGTGTAGTAGGTTGGTGGTAGGATAAAAATAGATAAATTATTAATATTAAAGCCTGACAAACTACTTACAAAACCAAAATCGCAGTAAAATAGTTATGCGTTGCAGTGGCGAAAGCCACATTGACTCATAAATCAATGTGGCTTTCGCCACTGCAACGCATAACAAAACAAAAAAAGTTGTTAACAATGAAAAGTCTATTGATCTTGAAAAAATCATAGCTCTATTTCACATTACGGTGCCTAACTACTAGTTAATTATTATGTGACTGTATAGTAGTACCCACTCACCTTAAATCTCAAGTCGCCTACCGGGGGTTTTGCATACGGAACACTCAGAAATTCATAATAATGTACACCACTGTCAGTTCTCACTTCCGATCCTCTTAATGTTCCTTGGTTTATAGTCACTTTAGCCATTGTTTACACTTTACCTATATATACCTGCTTGTATACGTAATGGTAAATTAAACTAGTAGTAATATAAAACGACTCGATACATAACCAGCCTCTGCACTGACTGCATTGGCTATAAGGAAAAAACACGAAAATAATGATAAGTACCTATCGTAAAAACTAGATCCGTATATGTATGTGTCACCGTAAGATTGTAAAAACCGTTAGATTATAATATAACGTTTTTTATCTCGATAGATTATAAACTTTCGACAGATTGTGAACCGTAACATACTGCTTACAATTTAACGCGTTATTTTTCGGTAAATTGTAATATATTAGGTAATTAGGTATATTAACCCGATAGAACCTGGCCGGGCACTACCTGAATATTCATGTCAAACCCTAACCTAACCTATAGTTCGCGCGCGAGTTGAATGCAGAGTAAATGTATGATGACACTTACATTTACTCTGCATTCAACTCGCGCGCGAACTGTACAAGAAAGAGACAAGAAAACGCAAAAACAATAAATATTTCTTAAATTAATACTCAGAACATTGAACGGTTCACAATCTTTCGACAGTTTATAATCTAGCGGGATAGAAACCGTTAGATTATAATCTAAAGGATTTTACAATTTTACGGTGACATTACGGTGGCTACCTACACAATAAAATGAACTCCAGTCGCTGTTGAGGTCACTACAACAGTGCTAACAATCACAAATCATTTTGTCAATAGGTAAGCCTGTGAAGTTAGGCAGTAACATAGAGTTAGCTATATACAACTCTATGGGCAGTACACTACTCCCTACCTAACTTAATTATCAAACTTTTCTTATCGAACAAAATTATTAGCTCTGATGGTTATATTTAGGTAGGTATCTTATCTTATTTCTTGACAAGGATTCCTGCTGTCACGATTGCAGTGCTTGTTACTATTAGATCATAGATTTATTATTGGGTTCGCGCGATCCCGGAAAATTAAAGAGTTCCCGCGAGAACCAAAAATCCTCAATCCACGCGAAGTCGCGGGCATCAGCTAGTATTATAATTGCGAAAGTGTGGCTGTCTGTCTCACTGTTTAAATACAACCAAAATGTTTAAATGACCAAAGTAAATTAAACTTTGGTCTATTCTCACTTTGGTTTCGTTAGGTAACTACTTAGTTATCTCCTTTTTTTTTATTCCGCTACAAGTTAGCCCTTCACTGCGATCTCACCTGGCATCGTACCAGAGCGCTACATCGCTTGGCAGTACGTCTTTTGCCGAAACCTTCCATAATACAAAGTTATACCTATCTACCTACCATCGAAATTTCAAATGGAATTTTATGGTTCCGATGAAGTGAGTTTGCCATCCCACAAAATATGGCTGATATGGAACCTGTATGGCTAGCATGCGCACGTAGAGAAATGTTTCTCTAATTTTGTCGCTCTCTTTTCTCTGTCTATCAATATGGATCAGAAAGAGAAAAGAGAGCGACAAAAGTAGAGAGATATATCTCTACGCGCGCATCCTAGCCCTGCCGAAGTACCTACCTACCTAAACACTGATAGAGTGATCTGTCGAAGGCGTTACTTATATAGGTATTAGGTACTCACTACTCACTACTGTCTAAAGGTTGTTAGGTACCATCGCCCGGCTGTATGGTCGATGGTTGTTACCTATTTGTTATAATTCTCAAAATCTCAACTGTTATCATTCTTACATCTTAGTTTTTGCTAAAGTTGGTTAGGGTTAGGGTTAGGATGGGTTTAGGTACCTGGTAATTAATTTCTTTTACTCTTTATTAATGGCAAACGCACATAAGCAATGACCATTTAACGCTTCTTACTTACTTTAGCAATTTAGCATAGCAAGTCAAGTAGGTACAACTACACTATAGACTAGCCTGCAGGCGCAGCGCGCGTCCTCCGTGTTTTGTTTTTCCAGACCAATTTCGTCGGTATTTCAAAGTATATATGTCACCGTAAGATTGTAAAAACCGTTAGATTGTAATCTAACTAGCGATATTGTAAACTGTCGACGGATTACAATTTAACGCATTCTTTTTCGGTAGATTGTAATCTGTTAGGTATAACCTAAGTGCCCGGCCTGAGGGCGGGCACTACCTGATTATTTATGTAGAACCCTAACCTAACCTACAAGAAACAAGAAAACGTACATAGAATGAATATTTCAAAAATTGACACTCAGAACATTGAACGGTTCACAATCTGTCGACAGTTTACAATATCGCTAGTTAGATTACAATCTAACGGTTTTTACAATCTTACGGTGACATATATAAATCTGTAGCCTGTACTGTTGTATTGTAAATAATAAGTGTAACATTTTTCTGTTTATGAAAGTCAACTGCTGATTTTCTTGCCGGTTCTTCTCAGTAGAACACCTTTCCGAACCGTGCGTGGCACAAGTTATCCTACATCATTTCATTTCATTTCCTGTAGCCCTATTATGTAAAAGCACAATCATTTTTACCATTGTCGTAGCAAGTTAGGACTTTAGAGATTGTGTACGTACCAGTAGGTACACTAATGATGTCGGTTAGCGGGTGACGGGCAGTTCGGCGCCGGTGAGTCGCCGCGTGAAATACTCAGGTGCATCCGTAGACCGTACCTGCCCACGGGTTTTATAGAGGCTGTTTGTGCTTGAGGGCTAGGCGTAGACGAGTGACCCCCATTTGAAAAAGCTGGGCAATAGGCATGATGACTGATTTTGAAAACTGGTCAGATTATGTTCGAAATATCTACTAGGTATTTCGAAAAAATATCTTATTTCAGCAGAAAAATAAGGTTTGGGAGATAAAATTGGCATTTGAAATTTTAATTTTAAAATTCACGCCAAATCGCTATTGCCTTAACGTGCGGAGGTCCCGGGTTCGATCCCCTCAGGGTCAATTTAGGAATTTATAATTTCTGAATTTTCCCTGGTCTGGCCTAGTTGGCTACCGGCAAAGACGTGGCGCCAAGCGATTTAGCGTTCCGGTACGATGCCGTGTAGAAACCGAAGGGATGTGGGTTTAATATAACTGCCATGCCCCTAACAAGTTATCCCGCTACCATCTTAGACTGCATCATCACTTACCATCAGGTGTGATCGCAGTCAAGGGCCAGCTTAAAGTTGTTTAAAAAAAAAGCGTGCAGTTTTTCTCAGGATATTTTCCCCTTCACCGTAAAGTCACAAAATAGGTTTTGGGCAAACTTTATGTGGGTATAGTCTGTCAAACTTATTTATATCATACCTATCGTGTGCGCAAGGTGCAGAAATCCTTTGTGGGGTCCAGTGTACTTACGTTTTTATAACATGGTTCCCAAAGAGTTTCTAGATTTGCCATTACATAAATTTAAAGACTGTGTCAAACAGCATTTGTTAAGAGGAATTCTCCCGGAGATTTCTCCATACAAAAACATTTGTCTGTTTCCTCTGTGGATAATTACAATATTGAAAATATTCTTGCACCATAAAATCCACATGTATCCGTGCCATGCCCCTATGTTTTCCTTTTTTCGATAAATTAATAATTTTAAGAACATGGAACCTTCACAACCTGCAAAAAATGGCCCAGTTTTCGTGCCATCATCAGACATCCCGCAAATAAATTTGACGGATATAATAAAAAAAAGAAAAACATACCGACATAGCCTGAGCCCTTGTTAAATTATTCGTAAAAACAGAATTAAAATCGGTTCAGTTTTGAAGGTGGAAACAGAAAAATACGAGAGTGAGAATTCTACTGTTTTTCATAGGTATAATCGGTCCAAGCTGCAGTTGTCCCTATCGGGTTGTATCGGCCTCTATTCGGGGAGGTTAAATACGTATACACACACACATATGTACATAGTTAGTGAGTTCAAGCGTAGTCGATATAATTATATTATCGATAATCTAGTGTTGTTTATCGACATCGATATTTAACTTTTTACTTATTCTGTGAGCATATAATCCATACCCAATAATAGCCAGTCGGCAGTGGGCAGCACATGTCAGGTTTTTTTTTATCTACTACAAGTTAGCTCTTGACTGCGATCTCACCTGATGGTAGGTGATGATGCAGTCTAAGATGATAGCGGGCTAACCTGTTAGGGGCATGGCAGTTATATTAACACTGCGATATCTCCGCACTGCCGGCCGCCCCCTATTTCTATTGCGCGTTAATTTATTTCTTGACTGCCTCGTTGGTCTAGTGGTTAACATATTCGACTGCGGCCGACGAGGGTTCGATTCCCGGGTCGGGCCATAACAAGTATTGGGTTTTTCTGACAAGAAATTCTCAGTACTAGCCCGGAGTAAGGAAGATGGCGGTGTTTTACCCCCGTGCCTCCAAGAGCATGTAAAGCCATCGGTCCTGCGCCTGATCTCTCTCCGGTCCTGTCGGATTTTCCGTCCTGTCAGGCTATGAGAGTAAAGGAACAGAGAGTGCTCCAGTGTATGCGCCCACACTTGTGCACTATAATTATCTCCTGCGCAGATGGCTCTTTGGAGATAGGCCGCCGTGGCCGAAATTCGGTTGAGAGGACATTATAGCAATCCTGAAACGCTGTGGTCATATTGTGGGAGGTTCCGGCCCCGGGTACGATTCCCAACATGGTCCACTTGGGAATTTATCATTTTTAAATTTTCTGTGTTCTGATCTGGTAGGAGGGTTCAGCCGTGGCTAGTAACCACCCTACCGACAAAGACGTACCTCCAAGCGATTTAGCGTTACGGTAGATGCGTGTAGATACGTCATGCCGTGTAGAAACCGTTAGGGGTATGGGTTTAATATAACTAACCCTAACGAGTTAGCCTGCTACCATCTTAGAGTGTATCATCGTTCTCTATAATGGCTCTGATAGTTCCTTAGTTAAGATGATTGTGAAATGGTGATAGTGAAAAAAAATCCTGGCTGAGTTTGTTGTGGGCTCTTCTCAGACCAGGGCGCGTTTGGACTTTGGAACCCTCGTAACTTTAGTTTAAGATGTCGTACTGATTATCACCATTATATTATGTTATATGTTATAAATAACCTGACGTCAATAAGTGTAGTTTATATTGAATATAAACGTTTTTTTACTTTGACTTTGTCTAACATCAAAGATCGCAGTCAAGAGCTAACTTGTAGTAGAATAAAAAAAACATATAAAATAGTTCCCAACTGAGTAGATGACCTCCCTGGCGCAGTGGTGTGAGGTGTGCTGTCATGTAAGCGCAAGGTCACGGGTTCAATTCCCGGCAGGTTCAATTTGGAAGTTTATATATCTGAATTTTCTCAGTTCTGGTCTTGTGGCAGGCTTCGGCCGTGACTAGTTACCACCCTAACGGCAAAGACGTACTGCCGAACGATTAGGCGTTCCGGTAGCAACTAACCGATGAAGGCTACTTAGGGCTTCAATGTTACTAACTGCTTTATGCCTGACAGGTTAGTCCGATACCATCTTAGACTGCATCATCACTTACCGTCAGCTAAGATCGCACTCTAAGGCTAGGTAACTGTTAGTGCATTAAAAACATTAACAAGTTATAAAATTTAAAAATTTAAAAACCCCACGACGAATTGCAGAGCTCCATTGAAACAACAATTAGAACTTAGCAAAATATAAAATAATATCTAAAACACAAAACTGCATATTTGCCGGCTCAGTAGTTTTTTTGACCAGCGTGGTGGACTATGACCAAACCCTTCTCATTCCGAGATAAAACTTGTGCTTAGTAATGAGTAGAGGTGTCAAATAGTGTTAAATTTTAATATTTTGCTAAAAATTGTTAAAAAAAATCTGATCACTTAAGGAGTTCCTGTGACCACTTCCTGGCTCCATCACGAGACCCTGGGCAACATCTAGGTTTAAAGTGCTTGTCAAGACAAATCAAGAGTCCAAATACGGAGGATTAACGATGAGAACTTAAGGAGTTCCCATGACCACCTTCTGGCTCCATCATGAGACCCTGGGCAGCATCTAGGTACAAAATGCTAGTCAAGACAAATCAATAAAGTCTAAACACGACGGGTTTACGATGAGAACTTAAGGAGTTCCTATGACCACTTACCAAATCACGATTGCAGCATTGTCTATGGTCCTAAAACCTGGAACCTTCTCACAAGCTATACATATCTAATGCAAAAAACCTCATCTCAATCGGCCCAGTACTTTTTGAGAAAAATGGTAACATATTGAAAAATTAAAATCATAGACTACAGCTCAGCTTGGTTGTCTATGGTCCTAAAATATATCTAAGTACCTTCTCACAAGCTATACATATCTAATGCAAAAAACCGTATCTTAATCGGCCCAGTACTTTTTGAGAAAAATGGTAACATATTGAAAAATTAAAATCATAGACTACAGCTCAGCTTGTTTGTCTATGGTCCTAAAATATATCTAAGAACCTTCTCACTAGCTATACATATCCAATGCAAAAAACCGCATCTCAATCGGCCCAGTACTTTTTGAGAAAAATGGTAACATATTGAAAAATTAAAATCATAGACTACAGCTCAGCTTGGTTCTCTATGGTTCTAAAATATATCTAAGTACCTTCTCACAAGCTATACATATCTAATGCAAAAAACCGCATCTTAATCGGCTCAGTACTTTTTGAGAAAAATTGTAACATATTGAAAAATTAAAATCATAGACTACAGCTCAGCTTGGTTCTCTATGGTCCTAAAATATATCTAAGTACCTTCTCACAAGCTATACATATCTAATGCAAGAAACCGCATCTTAATCGGCTCAGTACTTTTTGAGAAAAATTGTAACATATTGAAAAATTAAAATCATAGACTACAGCTCAGCTTGGTTGTCTATGGTCCTAAAATATATCTAAGAACCTTCTCACAAGCTATACATATCCAATGCAAAAAACCGCATCTCAATCGGCCCAGTACTTTTTGAGAAAAATGGTAACATATTGAAAATTAAAATCATATACTACAGCTCAGCTTGGTTGTCTATGGTCCTAAAATATATCTAAGAACCTTCTCACAAGCTATACATATCTAATGCAAAAAACCGCATATTAATCGGTCCAGTAGTTTTCCAGAAAAACGGTAACAAAAAGGGCACAAACAAACAAACATACAAACAAACAAACACACAACCTCTTAGGGCAAACACATATACCGTCTCCGTTTCGTCGAGGGTAAAAAAGGAATCAAAAACAGACAAGTCTAAACACGTCAAATAAGTCAAATAAGTCCAGGGTCAGAGTTATTAGATAGCAAAAAATATACGAAACACAAAACACATCTAGGTATATCATTTTGCCGACTGCGAGTAGCTCAAACACATATTTTAATTTTATTTAGGAACTCGTTCGAGTGAGCGGCGTGCGTACGCATACATGCGCATTGAATAAGCGTTCGGTCTTCTCCCGGAGCAGCGCGACGGCAATATACCTACCTGAATACCTACTCTCAACTTTGCCCGTTCATTCGCATTGCTCTTAAGTCGAGCTTATTATACTATCGACGATTCTATTAACGACAAAGTTGCATGGAAGCAACCGGCCTCGCATCCAGTGACCCACAATTCAGTGTAATAGTGTGTACCCTACTTGTAATGTTACGTATGTATTGTATTGCTTAAAATATTGTAACCTCTTTCTTTTTTGAGAAAAGAGCAACTGCTGAGTTTCTTGCCGGCTCTTCTCAGTAGAAGCAGCTTTCCGAACCGGCGGTAGAGTCTTGACGTATCATAGTGACACAAGTTGTCCTATGTGAAATAAATAAATCATTTCATTCAGCGTCGCTAGTTTATACGAAAAGTAAAATAAAAACAAAAACTAAACAGGCATAAATATTAGTTCCAATTTTGGCCACCGAGTCAGATAAGGTTGTGGAACTGTAGACGGAATTTAAACAGCCTGTATATAAAAGTGTCCTGAGATCCTGGCACGATGCTGTGCGCGTCGTGATTTGATTCCCACAGAGCGAACCGAATGCTCTCCCTTTCTCTTTTTTTGTTACGTTATTGTTTGACGGTGAGATAAATGGTTTAACTCAAATGTGTTACGAATAACGAATTTTAATTTGTACCTTGAGGTTTTATTGATTTTGATTAAGTATGGTGTACTTACGTCTTACGTACCTACTTAGGTGTTAAAGGTTTCATTACCAAAAGTTACACCATTAACTAACCATATAATATTATATTGTGTATCTAGGTACATTCTACTCTTATATTTATATATTACTAGCTGACCCGGCGAACTTCGTACCGCCTTAGTATGCAAAATTAAATGTATATTTTTCAATATTTCTGAGAGATTTTCTTAATATTTTTTTCCGTAAGAACCTTCTCCTAATAATAACAAATACAACAAAAAAAGAATTAGTGAAATCGGTCCAGCCATTCACGCGTGATGCCGTGACCAAGGAAAACGGGTTACATTTTTATAAGTATATATAGATATATAGAAGATTATAGGTATATTATCTCTTCAGTCTTCTTCCTATGTGATCTAGGTAATTATTAGATAGGTAAATAGGTAGGTAGGTAGTAGGTATATTATATTTCGGATGGGTTTTGGGTAGGTAATATGTATAGACTTGAGGTGAGGCGATATATAATAATATTGTCTTCATTGATTAAAAGTCAAAACACAGCGAAAGGCGCTCTTAGGTGTATTTCCAAAACAAATATCTACCTAAACAATGACCACCAAAACCTCTTTACAATATAACCTACCTGTCTCTAGTCTCTACGAAATAGTACTAAAGTGCTAAATAATTTGCCGATAGATGTTAAAGATGATTTTGCCGTGAAACGTGCTCTCTCAGGCCGGCCATGCCGTTGACGGTTGACGTAGTCATTGGGCGTTCATTTAATATATTACGTATGTACATAACATAAGATGATATTCCAATCTTGTTACAGATTACATTTGCGCTCAGCAAAAAATATCTACGAGCGCCAGAAAAAGTACCTATGCACCTACATTCATATTCAGCCACGTCTCGGAAGCTACCAATGCATATGCGCTGAAGATGACCACCTAGAGGGTTTTAGTAGGTCTACATTCTCTAGAAACCGACGACTTCCCTCTCTCTCTCTATCTGCTTCGTATTCCTCACTGCTGAGGACCGTGACCCATTCCATTAATCTTCTTCTGTAGTGTTGTTTCTGTAGTGCATCAGGGATGTTCGCCGGGGCGCATGTTGATTGTTTTTATGCCACTATGCGCAAAAGATGCGGAGCCCTGGTGCGCAGAGTGCGGGGCAGTACCAACAGCATTCTGAAGTTAATTGCCAGCAGATTGGACTGCATATATGTGGGTCATTGCTGTGCTATTTCTAACGGAATGGCACAGCGATGACTCGTATTTAAATTTAGTTTTAGTTATTAGGTTTAGTTTTTTAGGTTAAGTACTAACATAGGAAATAAGTTTGTATAACTAACAAAATATGAGTCATTGTCGCTCGAAATAAAGTTTTATTTATTTATTTATTAATCACATAATGGCAGAGGTTTTCTTGGGATTGGTTCGCTATCCCATAGATTAAGGATTAGTATTGGACTGGAGCCTGGAGGCCAATCTTATAATCTATGATTTAAAATGGAAACTATTTTGAGGCAATACCTGAGTAGATCTGGGATATCTTCACACACTTCTTGTCTTACGTGTTTTATACCTAGAGGTAAGTCACCTGCGGGCACGTCTGAATACAGCCTAAGTTGGTTATTTGTTGTAGGTGTAAGCTGTAAAGGCGAGATCGAGGCGGAATGCGGGCGTTGATCGCTGCCTATTGTGCGGAGCCGCTGCCTATGCAGGTGCACTCGTGGGAAAGCGATATTTGGTTATTACGGATTAGACGCTGAATCAGTTGTATGGCAACATCTTTATAAGGTTATTGATGTATGCTAACTACGTCTATTCGGTTCAATATTATTCTTATCCACGTTTACCCTCACGGTATTGCCGCTCGGGTCAGGCGAGGGTCAAAATCCTGCGTACGAAGAAGTATCTAGAGTTAGAGCCTGTTTTACAATCACTGACGAATGAATTTGAAATTTTAACAGAATTCCTATACAACATCTGTCAAAATCCTGACATGAAACAAGGGCCTAAGTGCCCTAAGTAAATAACCATCAAACAAATAAACGCATCTGGGATAAGTACCTACCTATAAAAGGCACGGCTATCTGGAATAGGCAAAAGATACGCCGCGACGACGGTAGAAAAAGAAAGTCGTGATTCAGAAACACCCTTAATAAATGGGCTGGCATGACATGGATAATCCTTCAATAAGAGAGCATAGAGCTAGAAATTAGATCAATTTCAGATAGGAAACATAAACCCTTCGAAGATCAATACAAAAAAACCCTCAAACTGTGACACATTGCATTCGATTACACGGCAATAAAGTGGATAAGTGAACAAATGTGATATTGAAGTGACATTTTGAACGTGCACGCCATATTTGGCTCTTCGGATACCCCAATTATCAAATGGCTGACATTTGGCTCGTTCAGGCTACTTGCCTTCGCTAAATACAATAATGTAAAGCATTGTGCACAATTGTACCCATATTTGTTAACAATGGACCGGCTGCATATTGACATCTGGTGGGTATTCAATTGTATGCTACCGCGAGATTTCATCGAGTTATTAAAAAAGAATGGATCATATGGACCTGTGCTTAAAGTTCCGTTTCGATGGACCATATTCTAAAATGGTACAGAACAATTTTGTCCATAGGCGAGAATCGCTTAGTGCTTTTTGGATGGTAATGTTAAACATTGGAATTCTACTTCTGAGTTAATTGCGCGAGGGTGACAGATATTTAGTTAAGTATACTTTTTTGTTGTTGTATGTCAAACATGATCTCATTTTGTTTATCTTAATTCATTTTATCGAACCACAAAACAAGGGATCATCTTATTACGAACTATTCAACTTCTCAGTATTTTGAGCATTAATACGTTTATTATAGTCAAATATAATCGACTGTTTTAGACTGTTAGCTACTTACGATGCGTTTAATTTTCGATTACAATTAGCTGTTGTTAATTTTTCCTATGTACCTATGAATATATTTATGGGTATATGTATTTACCTACAAATAGAACTGACTGACTTAAGCTTGATTTTGAGTTTAATTTTAAGTTTGTTTACGTTAACATGAAAACTGTATGCAACATCTCAAGCTGCAAGACCCAGCGGTTCGAGCTGTAGGCTCGTTGAAAATCAGGCAGTCAGCCTTTTCAATATTTTTTTATTAATATAGGTATCTAAGTACTTATAGAAATTAGATATAAAGGTTGCTATGTATCACATACCATTTCACAAGGCTCGGTATCACGGTATATCGGTTGATACAGATAGGTACCTATATCATACTTCATACTAATATTATTATAAATGCGAAAGTCAGTTTGTTTGTTGGTTTGTCCTTCAATCAAGCTGTAACGGAGCAAGGGATCGATTTTTGGCATGGGTATAGTTGACGACCTGAAGAGTGACATAGGCTACTTTTTATCCCGGAAAATTAAAGAGTTCCCGCGGGAATCCAAAAAAACTTATTCCACGCGGACAGCTAGTTACATAAAAAAATAATAAAAAAAAAAATATAATTTTTTCAGTATAAATATTGAAATTACAGTATAAATATTGCAAAGAATTATACCTATTGGAGGTAATCTTCCGAGAGTTCAACATTCTATGCGCAAGTGTCTGCAAAGTTGACTTTATAGGTAGCCTTGATAGCGGCCAAATGAGAGTCACCTGCCATTATAGGTACTAAAAATCTAATGTTTTATAGGTAGGTACAGTGACATAAAAAAATCCTTACAAAAAGGTCTCCCCAGTCTGCTCAAGCCCTTTTGATTAATTCCTTCCACGATTTCAATTCCTCTGTCCTCAGCAAATATCTACAATGATTTAAATAAATGTCAATCAATTAACGAGTGTTTGATAATGAATTATTAATAAATAGCTTCTGTTCTGTTTTTATATGGCATTCGCACCTCTACCCTACGCTTATGAAATACGAACACCATTTGTGATAAATGATTATTCCGAGGCGTTCACAGTTCACACAGACATACTAATGACATTTTTAACCGACTTCCAAAAAGGAGGAGGTTCTCAATTCGGTGCGTATTTTTTTTTAAATGTATGTCGGTGCATATGTCCGTGGTTTCTGAACCGATTCGAATTTTTTTTCTATCAGTCTTTAGAGGAAGCTGTCGAAGTGGTCCCAAAAAAAAATCTGACTCCAAATCCTCAACACTGACACTAAAAAGTTAAAAATAAAAATTCTTTCCAAAAAACCGACTTCCAAAGCCACTGTAAAGTAAAAAATAATTTTGATTTCTACACACTATGTTGAAGTCGGGCGGGTATAACAAGGATAAGCAAAATTGACGCATCAGGCTCGCCCGACTTCAACATAGTGGGCAGAAATAAAAATTATTTTTTACTTTACAGTGGCTTTGGAAGTCGGTTTTTTGGAAAGAATTTTTATCTTTAAAATTGTGATGATCATAATATTAAATTCCTCAAAATTCGGAAATCACAAATTGACTAAGTACTTAAAATTTTTTATTCCACTACAAATTAGCCCTGTGCAAACTCACCCGATGGTAAATGATGATTTAGATTGTTTAGATTAGAATAAATGTGAATTGCTCTAAAAATGTGCGGAATAGTTTATGGAACTGCTCGCTTTCCCGGCTACACGTTTATTTCGCTAAGTAGACCGTACATGATAGCCGATGTCCAATGTCCATGGACCTCACTTCTGAGCTCTGTGAGTTCTGTGACATAACGTGAGGTCGACGAACGACGTACACACGGCGTACCTAGTTCTACGATACGGTGTTTATTTTGCAAGCGAGACTATTTGGAGGAAAGTTTGAACTCTTCAAGGGCAATATACTATTCTTAGTAATTTATTATTTTCGCGCAGTCATATGATTTAGTATAAGATTCACACCTGTAGTGGTGTAGTAGTGTATCCTTATAGTATTTGCTCTTCTTTTAATTTTAATTTTTAATTTTTAAATATACTTCCTAGAATAAATAACTGTCGAGAAATACATAAAAATGTGATGGTAATTTTTGACGGGTGTCGAATTTCGCGAGCCGCCGGCCGCCCGGCGCAATATAAATAAACATATCTCTTATTACGTACTAAAGCTATGTAAACAAAGTATGTCATTGAAATCGTTATGAACTATAGCTATAGATTAAAGTTTAAAAGGTAATCGCTCTTCTTTATGGTTAACACAGAAAAATAGCAAAAAAAAATAAAAAAATGATCCCGTTTTTAAAAATAGAATCTTTGTAAAACATAAAATATTACCCGTATCTTTGTTCTAAATTCGTGGTTTTGTCTATGGTTAGTCATTTCAGAGTATTAAGACACGATACAAAGATTCTTTTCCATATAAATTTAAAAATAAAATAAAAAAAAGAAATAAAAAATAAAGTATCAAATTACAAGTGGTGTCCTCCTCGCACGAAATTTCTACCCATAGATTTATTTCATTGAGTAGGGCCCCCAAAAAAATCCCAGTGTGTCCTTGTCTATCATAGTAGGTTTTACCAAAGTTTGAAAAGAATAGAGACAGTATGGTATTTGTAAGAAATATAAATGTGCCGCATCTGGCGGAAGCGCGTGGCGTCCATACTAGCGCGGACTTTAGAAGTCCGCGTCGCAGCTGCCCCGTTAAATATGTCGAGGACTTCAGAAGTCCGCTCCGCAGGCGAGCGGTAATAAGTCCTAGAGTAATTTTTTTAAAATTGTTATGTTTTCGTTGAAAAAATTGGGTCCTTCTATTCACCCCTTCATAATGCACTATAAGACGCACCCTGTATCAAAATAATAATATAATTAATAGTACCTATCCACTATCAGACTATCTACTTTTACGTGGTATTTGAAGGTACCTACATATTTACTATTAGTATACCTACTACCTATTAGATAGGTACTTACGGTACATAAATGTCATAAATCTAGGCTTATTCTATAGTGTAAAAAATAAAGTAGATACTAACTTGCTTACCTATACAAATTAGATTACAAAAAGATAATATCTACGGTCATCTAGTTACGGTATCTTTTATACATAAAGACATTTTTGTTGCTAAAAGCCAATTTCAAAGTGAAGTCTATTCTTATCGGCGATATTTTGCGTATCATCTCTTGTTTTAATACGTAACACTGATAGTAGGCACGTCAACATTTATCTTGCACTCGGTTCCGCGCCCGACCCGCTAGTCCGTGTGCTTTATTCCACACCGCCTTGAATTGTAATGATTTAAAAGACATACTACGTCAACTCGCTTTAGTATTGCATTCGACGCTTTTATAATAACTCGCGACAACATGGCTCAGCCAAGTGAAGTGAAGAACGAAATCTATTCATCCGCTTTGGAACTCATCGGAAATACGCCTCTACTTGCTCTGGACAGATTATGGACGGGGCCCGGACGTATTTTAGCTAAATGTGAATTTATGAACCCCGGAGCATCAATCAAAGACCGTTCATCACTTTACATGATACGAAATGCTCGCGAAAATGGAGAATTGAAACCAGGCGGGCCCGTCTTGGAAGTCACGTCTGGGAACCAGGGATGCGGCATTGCAGTCGTTTGCTCCGTGCTCGGTCACCCCGCAACTCTCACTATGTCCAAAGGTAACAGTGCGCAAAGAGCAATACATATGGAAGCTCTCGGTGCTAAGTGTCTCAGGGTCCCTCAAGTTGAAGGCACGTACGGGAATGTGACCTTGGCGGACGTAAAGGCAGCGGAAGCGGAAGGCTTACGGATAGTCGAAGAGACGGGTGCGTTTTACGTGAACCAATTTAACAATGACATGAATTCCGCTTCACATTATTTTAGTACTGGGCCTGAGATTTGGAGACAGACAGGGCAACGCATTGACGCTTTCGTGGCTACAGTGGGCACAGCCGGCACGTTTGCGGGAACTTCTAAATTCTTAAAGGAGAAAAATCCTTCAACATTGTGCTACGTTGTCGAGCCGGCTGGCTCGGAGCCCATCAAGGGTGAGCCGATAACGAAACCCTTACATTTGCTACAAGGCTCTGGATACGGGTGTGTGCCTAATTTGTTTGAGTTCGATCACATGGACGGAACTCTAAGTGTTACTGATGAAGAATCCACATACTATAAGAAGCTTATTGGGGAGAAGGAAGGTCTTTATGTTGGTTACACCAGCGGCGCGAACGTGGCTGCAGCCGTGAAGCTTCTAAAGTCAGGAAAACTGCCTGAAGACGCCTGGGTAGTGACCATTCTCTTTGACAGTGGTCTAAAGTATACACCGGTTCCTGATGAGCTTACATCATAACTTTGACAAAAATAAACGTAATTTAATATAATTACTAAAACTGTTTAAATTACAATTGATAGATAATATATACTCGTATATTAATAAGTAAATAGATAATACGAATTTTACGATAGGTGGTCACAGTTTGGCTAATTGGGTATTTGACAACTAGTCAAATCAGCGATAGCAACAATTTTTTTTTTCACACGTCAAAACGCGTGCTTAGTATGGGATGTTGTGTGAAATATTGAATAGTGACATCATCAAAGTTTGACGCACTTTTTTACTTTAATAGATAGTTTAAAATAGTTATTCAATATAAAACTAACAGGGGGCGTGGATATTACGTCTTTTGGGAGATCCGCTATTTAATAATCACTAAAAATATTTTTTTTTAATAGTTGTCAAATACCCAATTCTTGTATACGGTCTCTTATGTAAACCAAATTGACAGGAATACATCTTATTATTATTAAAATAAATAAAATATACTTTTACTGTGCTTAAAAAGTTATTTTTAACGCTACCTAATAAACTCCACAAGTCTGCCTCCATATCATAGGCTTGTGAGGTTTACCTTCCTAAATTACATAGGTACCTACAGCTACATCTTCTATGAGCATTGGAATCTAAAAATAAAGTTTTTTTCTTTTCATTTTATTTTTGGCTACTGCTTCATCCAGCAACAATTTACCCTATTTTCTCTCTTAGGTACTAGATATAATATGTACTAGCTCATAATTGTAGCATAGTCTATGGTCATAGATGTCAATGTCTATAGAAAGGAAAGAATAAAGTTTGTCTTTGATCGGAACTGAGAGCTGTGTCATTGAATAAACCTGGTTTTCCCTTTAGAATAAAATAATAAAATATAAAAGCCAACAAATACTCTCCACTAGAAGGCCAAAAATACATGGTGTCAGAAGATAAAACGAAGAAATAAGAAGAATCAAAATGGTAACGCCTGAAAAGTCACAAAACGTAATCCTCGCGAACGGTCTCAAGCCGCTGAAGCTAAGCGTACAAAATGGCGGAGGTACGGAATGCGCTAACTCGGAAAAATGGAGGAGATGGAAACAAAAATACGAAATTTACTGTGAAGCAAACGACTTGGAGAAGCTGCCAGAAAAGAAACAAATCGCAATATTGCTCAATGCGATAGGCGACGAAGGACTGGAAATATATGATTCATTTAATGTTCAAAGGTCAGAAGAAATCGTTAGGTCAATTCTAAAAAGATTTGACGAAAAATTTAATGCATGCAAAAACACAACAGTAGAAAGATACAACTTTTTCACCAGATACCAAAAGGATGAATCAATAGATGAGTATGTGACGTGTTTAAACAATTTAGCTTCCACGTGCAAATTCGAAAATCTAAAAGAATCCCTAGTGAAAGACATGTTTATAATTGGTCTAAAAAATGAAAACATCAAAGAAAAATTACTACAAAACAGCGAAATAAAAGATGTCAATGAAGCAGTCGCAATAGCAAAAACCATAGAATTGTCCGGCACAAGATCGAAAAGAATAAAACAACATCAAGAATTCCACAGTCAAGTTCAAACAATTTCAAAACAATTTCGTCAGCCAAGACCAGCCTCAAGACCGTCAAGACCAAAAACAAGACCAAGACAACCAAGCCAGGATCGCAGTAGATCAGAATCAAATAGCCGCCAAGCCAGCAGTGGGACGTGCAGAAGGTGTGGGCAGGTACACCGCTACAAATGTCCAGCGCAGGGCAAGACCTGTGCAAGTTGTCAGAAGCCGAACCATTTTGCTAAGTATTGTCTTACCAGAAAAGTAAGTGAAATATACAGTAGTTCAGAAATAGACCCTAATTTTAGTCAAAATAGTCATAGTCCTAGTCAAAAGAATTATAGTCAAGAAAATTTTATCATTGAAACAGTCATAAATAAAGTAGAATGTAATAAAAATAATTGGAAAATTAATCTTAAATGTCAAAATCAGTTGTTAACTTGCCGAATTGACACTGGTGCTGAAGTAAATGTTATTTCAATTTATACTATCAAAAAATTAGAAAAGGATAACAACATTAAAATTCCAGTCAGAGAATCATTTGATAACATATTTTCATTTTCAGGACAACAAATAAAAAATTTAGGTAGTGTAATACTGACTTGTACACTTGAAAATGGGACTCAAGCTAACATTAAGTTCATTGTTGTGGATTGTGAATGTTCAACCATACTGGGTGCAAAAACATCTGAAGACTTGGGCATTGTCAAAAGACTGTTTGAAGTGACAAATCAAAGGTCAGTAACATCATTGTTGGAAACTTATTCTGATACATTTGAAGGTTTAGGCTGTCTGCCTCACAAGGCACATTTACAGCCTAAAATTTGTCCCGTCCGTAGAATTCCTTATGCTTTACATCCAAAACTTAAAAATGAGCTAGATAGGATGGAAGAGTTACAAGTCATAGAAAAAGTCACAACTCCTACAGACTGGGTAAATGCAATAGTTCCGATAGAGAAACCTAATGGTCAATTACGCATATGTTTAGATCCAAGACCGCTGAACAAAGCAATTAAGCGACCACATTTTCCATATCCTACTTTAGACGATTTAAGATCTAAGGTAGCTGGTGCCTCAGTATTCTCAAAATTGGATGCAAATTCAGGTTACTGGATGATGCAATTAGATGAAGAAAGTAGTCGACTATGTACATTCAACACACAGTTCGGTAGATATCGATTCCTTAGACTACCATATGGCATTAAGTCTAGTGGAGAAATATTTCATAAAGTAATGTCAGATTTATTTGGAAACTTACCAGGAGTACTCATTTTTGTCGATGATATTTTAGTATTTGGATCAAGTCAAAAAGAACACGATGAAAGGTTAGAAAATGTTTTCAAAAAAGCTCGTGAAGTAAATCTAAAGTTCAATAAAGCCAAGTGTATGTTTGACAAGACGCAAATAAGTTATGTAGGTCATATTTTCAATAAAAATGGCATTTCAGCAGATAAATCTAAAATCGAAGCAATAGTCGAGATGCAAAGACCAGAAAATGTTAAAGAATTACAACGATTTTTGGGAATGGTGAATTATTTAGGTTCATACATACCAAATTTAGCTAATGAAACAAATTTGCTCAGAAGTCTACTTAAAAAACAAAATATCTGGCAATGGACAGATAATCATGAAAAAGAGTTCATTAAATTGAAAAATCTCATTAGTCAGTCACCGGTCTTAGTTCATTATGATGTCAATAAACCGATTAGAATGTCAGTAGATTCGTCTAAAAGTGCGGTGGGTGCAGTTATTTTTCATGGAAAAAATCCTATTGCTTATTCATCAAAGTCACTCACAAGCACACAGCAAAATTATGCTCAGATCGAAAAGGAATTATATGCTATTTTGTATGGGTGTAAAAAATTCCACCAATACATATATGGTAAAACCATACAGGTGGAGACAGACCACCAACCATTAGTCACATTGTTTAAAAAACCCTTGGCAGATGTGCCAGCTCGTCTGCAAAGAATGATGATTGCACTGCAGTCATACGACCTGATTGTTTCATATACAAAAGGTACTGAAATGTATGTGTCTGATACGCTTTCAAGGGCTCCAATATCATCAAACACTGCTATAGAAAAATTTGATGTAAACGAATTGGAAAGCAACATTGTTTGTCAAGTAAACTTACTAACCTCCAATTTAGCCATATCTCAAAACAAATTACAAAAAATTAAAGATTGTACTAAGTCAGATGTAACTTTGCTAAAATTACAAGAATATTTTTTGAAGGGATGGCCAAACAATAAAAATCAATGTGATCCTATAACTTTACCTTACTGGAATGTTAGAGATGAAATTCATGCCATTGATGATATTTTATTCAAAGGTCAGTCTGTAATTATTCCAAAGTCAATGCGTACAGAAATATTAAATATCTTACATGAAGGTCACATGGGTGTAGAAAAAACAAAAAACCTAGCACGAGGTTTAGTTTTTTGGCCCAACATATATCATGACATTGAGATGAAAGTTAGACAATGTGAAACTTGTATGAAATATAGTCCAAATAAAACAAAAGAAACTTTATTGACTCATGACCAGCCTAGCCTGCCATGGCAAAGGTTGGCAACAGATTTATTTGAGTACAATAGCAAGAGATACCTATTAGTAGTAGATTACTATTCAAATTACATAGAAATTGCTCAATTGAATACAGATCATAGAAGTCAAACTGTCATCCAGCATTTGAAGTCAATTTTTTCACGTCATGGAATCCCAATGCAACTGGTCAGCGATGGGGGTCCACCGTATAATAGTCAAGAGCTCCAAAAATTCCTTAATGATTGGGATATTGAACACATAGTGTCTAGTCCTCACTTTCCAAGGTCAAACGGTTTAGCCGAAGTGTCTGTAAAAATAATAAAGAATATATTAAGAAAATGTCAAGACTCAGGTACAGATTTTCACTTAGGTTTGCTACAATATAGGACAACACCTAGAGGAAATTTAAAGTCACCGTCAGAATTACTCATGTCTAGAAAGCTCAGAACTAGGTTGCCATACCAGTATGAAAGTCTAAAGCCTAAAGTGATTACATTTTCAGAACACTCTAAAAATAAGTCGGAAATAATTTCCAAAAGAGAGACATACTATAATAAAAGTGCTAGTTCTCCAGAGGAGTTTCAGTCAAATGACTCAGTATTTTTCAAGAAAAACCCAAATGATGTGTCATGGACAAGAGGTACAATTGTGTCTAAAACTAATTTTCCAAGATCATATTTAGTCAAAAACTCAGATGGAACAATTTATAGGCGAAATACTCAACATATTAAACTGTTCAAATCATGTTTGTCAAATTCAGAGTCTAGATCTAGTAATAATGTTAAGTCTAGGTCCAACAGTCTCAGTCAGTCCAACAGTGTCAGCCAGTCAAACAGTCCAAGTCAAAGTATGTCAAACTCCCAGTCAGAACAGTCGAATCAAGTATTCACAAATAAAAACTGTCAGTCTCATAGTCACGGGTCGAGTCAGTATAATAAATTTAATTTAAATCAAGGTCAAGATGGAGAAAGAGAAGATAATCGTATATTTTACTACATACCTGAATATTTACTTCAGAGTCAAATGTCAAGTTGTCAGTCTAGTCAAGATGGTTCAGATAATGAAAGCTTTGTATCGAGCCAGTCAAATGAAAATGTATCAAGTTCTAATTCTAGCCAAAATAATGAGTCTAGTTCAAGTAAGTCAGAACCTAAGGGTCATAGTAAAAAGAATGTAAACAATGATAACTTACCTTGCATGTCAACATCTATTGTTCAGAAAGAGGAACCTCGGTACAGTTCGAGAGGTAGATTGTTAAAAAGAAAAAACAAATTAGATCTATAAATAAGTTTATTTAAAGAAAATGACATTGTATTTAAAATAATAATAGTTGACGAGGTTTCCACTGATGTAATTCAATTTGCACAAGTATTTAATTTCACTGGTTTAATGTAATAATTGTAAACATAATGACGAATAGATTGTTGTTGTATATCAATATGTAAATTTAATAATAATGTTAAAAGTATTTAAATGTAATTTCAAATTATGTATATTTAATAATTAAGCTCTTGTTTGCCTAAGGTAAATAAAGGTTAGCTGTCAAATTGTCGCATGCCATGTCAATGTCATCTGTAATTTTTTTGTTTTTTTTAAAAAAGGGGCATGTAGCATAGTCTATGGTCATAGATGTCAATGTCTATAGAAAGGAAAGAATAAAGTTTGTCTTTGATCGGAACTGAGAGCTGTGTCATTGAATAAACCTGGTTTTCCCTTTAGAATAAAATAATAAAATATAAAAGCCAACAAATACTCTCCACTAGAAGGCCAAAAATACAATAATCATATACGTAGATAATAGATATTATTATCAAAAAGATATTGTTGTTAGTGGGTACCTATCTCTTATGTTGATAACAATTTCGTACTTTGATCATGACCACACCCGGTAAGTGATAAATATAAATGTAATATCTATATGTACAAATGTGTACAAATATGTTCAAAATTCATTATCTTCGCGAAATGTTAACACCCTCTTGTTTGCATAACCTTCAGTGCAATTAGCTCGAGTCCGACAGTGCATTCTCATACTCATATGGAAGCTCCAATCAATAAGATCATCAATACTTGATAAAATATATCAGACTTAATAAAAGGGACAAACGCACTCTATTTCGCTCTAATATATTGATGACGATACAATTATAACAAGTGATTACAAAAAGCTTCGCACGACATGGCTAAGACCAGCGAAAAGAAGACTGAAATCTGCTTATCCGCATTAGACCTCATCGGAAATACACCTCTAGTTGCTTTTGACAGACTGTGGCCAGGACCCGGACGTATTCTAGCCAAATGTGAGTTTATGAACCCTGGAGCGTCGGTCAAAGATCGGTCATCGCTATACATGATCAATACTGCGCGTGAGAATGGTAAACTGAGACCAGAACATACAGTCGTAGAAGTTACGTCAGGTAATCAAGGATGTGGCTTAGCGGTGGTTTGTGCAGTTCTAGGGCATCCCTTAACTCTAGCAATGCCGAAAGGTAACAGTGTGCAACGAGCGATACACATGGAAGCGCTCGGTGCAACGTGCATCAGGGTACCTCAAGTAGAAGGCAATTATGGTAATGTGACCTTAGCGGACGCACTAGCAGCTGAAAAAGAACCTATAAGAATAAGTGAGGAGACAGGAGCGTTTTACGTGAACCAGTTTTCCAACAAAATGAATTCAGGTTCACATTATTATAGTACCGGACCTGAAATTTGGAGACAGACTGGTCATCGTGTCGATGCTTTCTTAGATACAGTGGGAACTGCAGGTACATTTGCTGGGACTTCCAGGTTTTTGAAGGAAGTACATCCAAAAGTGTTGTGTTACGTGGTAGAGCCGGCTGGTTCAGAGCCTATTAAGGGTGATCCGATTACGAAGCCTCTGCATTTATTGCAAGGTTCAGGATATGGATTGGTGCCTGATTTATTTAACTATGAACACATGGATGGAACACTTAGTGTTACTGACGAGGAAGCAGTAGAGTACAAGAAGCTTATCGGTGAGAAAGAAGGTTTATTTGTTGGCTACACGAGCGGTGCCAACGTGGCTGCGGCTGTGAAACTGTTGCGGTCGGGTCAGTTGCCTGAAGACGCCTGGGTGGTCACACTCCTCAATGATACAGGACTTAAATACACCCCTATTCCTGATAACCTAAAATAATATTAGCCTATCAGTAAAAATTAATCTGGTGTAATCTGGAATTGAGAATCGGAAATATTTGAAAACGTAACGGACAAATCTGAAAAAATGTCTGCATAGTTACTAGTACTTTTCCGTATTTAGTTCTTCTTAGATGCAGTAACTTAATTACCTTATTACGGTATCATTAGGTGGTGGTTTTAAGGTTTTATTCGCAGGTCACACTATGAACATGTAGTAGGTTAATTTAATTAGTTAGGTAGGTGCATTATTTTAGTTAAAAGGTTGTCAATTGTCTACAAATACCATATCTACTATCTATGTGTGTCCAAAGAAAATTTGTAAGTTCCAAAATAAGATAGGTAATGAAAAACCACAATTCGAGTCCGTTATACTAAATGTGAAAGATAACACCTAAAAACATGTCCAATTATTGACCATCTTCCAGATTTTATTGCATTTTATTGTAAACGTCGGCAAACCAATGAGAACGCCAGCGACTAACGACTTTCGAAACTGTAATTTAACGTCATTGATTTCACAACAAGCCATTATGGATATGTCCATATAGAATTGGCAAAAAACACCTGATCTATCCTGCCGCTGCAGCTGTTGCCAATTATTAAAAAATCTACGGTTGTTAGGTCAGGGCGTTATAGAGGCAACGCACACCCGCTACATTTGAATTGCAGTTTTGTAGTTTTTACTTCACTTTTTTATAAAACGACGATGTAAAACTAGGAACCTGTACTTTTTTTTTTATCCACTATAAGCTAGCCCTTGACTGCGATCTCACCTGATGGTAAGTGATAAGATGGTAGCGGGCTAACCTGTTAGGGGCATGACAGTTATATTAAACCCATACCCCTTCGGTTTCTACACGGCATCGTACCGGAACGCTAAATCGCTTAGCGGTACGCCTTTGCCAGTAGGGTGGTAACTAGCCACGGCCGAAGCCTCCCACCAGGCCAGACCAGGGAAAATTCAGAAATTATAAATTTCCAAATTGACCCTGCCGGGGATGGACCTCCGCACGTTAAGGCAACAGCGCTACACACTGCATCACGGAGGTTGTCGCCTGTACTTTTGTTCTAGCTTGCCATTTTATGGCACAGCCATGTTATTTATTTTTACCTATATCGATTTTATCTATGGTCGTTTAGCTTTTCGTTTATGTAAGTAAACTTTTTCTTTTGACATGAAACTTTTGTTACTTATTTAATTTTTATTAGGTATTTTTAAATTTGGCTCTAATGACTACAATTTTTTGAAAAACTATTGTGAGTGATGATGTGAAATAATAATATGTACTTAAGTATAGTTAAATGCAGAGCAAACGTATGTGTGTGTATACATTCAAGTCGCGCGCGAACTGTTCATATCTATACTACTAATTATAAATGCAAAAGTTTGGATGGATGTTTGTTACTCAATCACGCCAGGGCGGCTGAACGGATCTGGATGAAATTTGGCACATAGATAGATTATAGTATTTTTATCCCGCGGGAACGAAAAAGCTCAACCCACGCCGGCGTAGTCGCGGGCATCAGCTAGTTACAAAATACATATTATAGTAGTAGCAAGTGTACGCAGGCTCTTTCGTCTCTCACGATTTTAATGCCCGTTTAGATTTTTTGGCGAGCGATGCCAATTCGTACGATATTGTTTCTAAATCGCTCTAGGGAAGTGATGCAAAAAATCTAATCGGTTCGTTTGTTCCGTTAATTGCCGAGGACGATGTGATTTGGAAGGATGTAGGATGATTTCTAAGAAACAAGCTGCTCCGTTGCAGACTATCAATTTGACACTAAAAAACATCCTTTCAGGAAAATAAACAATTTCTAATAAGTAGGTTATATGTTAATTGTTCCATAAATAAGGATTTACTTATGGTAATATCCTTCTCCTACATACTTAGGTCATTTGTCGCTTGAATAGTTTCTTAGTTTTCCCTCTGAGTATAGTTACTTAGGGAAATATTAAGCATGTGATATGTGGGTCGCCCCGATTCGAACTGAGACCTCATACCTTGGTCTAAACAGATGAATTTGCTATTGGGGCTGATTCTGTAGTGCACAATCTCTAAACTAAACTAAAATTAGAGCATTACAAATATTGCTAACCCTTTCATAATACTTCCTACGGAAAGGGACAGAACAAAGCTGCCATTTTAGTTTAGTTTAAAGATTGTGTTATACAGAATCAGCTTGTCTATCTGCCATAGTTTTCTAAATTAATTAATTTACTTGAGTACCTACTTACTTAAAATTCTCAAAAATGCGCCTGCGCAGCCCGCTAAAACCCCGCAGCCCGCGCGTCCGCGCTGCCCCCGCTCATGCCCCGGCGTTGCTCCAACGGGGGGGAGGGCTCGTTGTGCCATACTGCCAAGTGCCAACGCTGTTTCTCTCTGTCTAACGAAACCTCTCTGTTTGTTTGGAGCCAAGAAAACAGAATGATAGATATTATTCATCCCCGGGTTCTACGAGATATCTAGCTTGGCTTGCTAGTTTTTAATACATAATTTAGGTAATCAAGAGATGGAAAACCTATCTACTTACTTATCTTTACCTCGTCGACATCTGAATACTTAGATAGTAGTAGTAAAATCATATTATTTGTGATAGCGTCATTCTTCCTATTATATTTGCGATACCAAGTAAATCCAACACTCATAATGGTATTTGCCCGTAAGCCTTTATTTGCAGTGATCATTATTTGTTTGAGATCGTGCCCCGATCGCCTCCGAGGAGCTCTAACGTCTTATATTACGTTATACTGCCAGAGCCCAGAGCAAATAGATCTAAATTAAGTAGATTAACAGACTATGGCGTGCTATGGCGAAAGACTGTCATAATATATTACCAGAACCTGCCACATTATCCATGCGGGCATGACTTGACTATAAAACTTGTAGGTATCTAGTATTTAGGTTAGGATATCTAACTTGAAGTTTTTTTTATCCACTACAAGTTAGCCATTGACTGCGATCTCACCTGCTGGTAAGTGATGATGCAGTCACCAGACCAGACCAGACCAGAGCAAATTCGGAAATTAGGTATAAATTCCCAAATTGACCCTGTCGGGATTGAACCCTATAAGCGTTTATGACAATTTAGCGCTCACCATTGCGACACAGCGCACTGTGAAGAGGGGTTTTATTGTAATGTTTTCAGTCATGTTTCTAAAATTAATTCAAAATCCATACGGACAAAGTAGCGGGAATAACATTGTCAATACATACCTAGTACCTAAAAGCCACCGAGTAGTAAACCTGTCTGTGCTAAAAGCCAATATTTGAGTTGGTATCAGTTTATGATAAAATTATTAGGTACCTATCTACCTTTTTACGCATTACACAATTATTAGGTACCCAGTACCCAGCTGGACTAGACAACCTACGGTACCTACTATATCTAGGTAGCCTAACGTACGATTGTTGCTAGTTCGAGTAGGTTGGGAGACTACCACTTGTTAAATCCATACTTCCTTATCCATATCCATACTAATATTATAAATGCGAAAGTGTTTCTGTCTGTCTGTCTGCTTTCCCGGCCGCTTTCCCGGCCCATCTTTTCAACCGATTTTGCTGAAATTTGGTACAGGGGTAGATGGTATCCCGGGGAAGGACATAGGCTACTTTTTATCCCGGAAAATAAAAGAGTTCCCGCGGGAATCAAAAATCTTTATCTACGGGGACGAAGTCGCTGGAATCATCTAGTAAATTATATTTTCGAATGAAGTGACTCATATACCTACTCGTAGTTATGATAGAACTTCACCTTACAGGTAATTTCGTTTCACTAATTCTCATAGCTCTCTCGAATCTGCCTTACCTAATCCATATTTATACTTACTAATATTATAAATGCGAAAGTGTGTCTGTCTGTCTGCTACGCTTTCACGGCCCACCTGTTCAACTGATTTTGATAAAATTTGGTACAGGGATAGTTTGTATCCCAGGGAAGGAAATATAGGCTACTTTTTATCCCGGAAAATTATAGAGTTCTCGTTTGGTATTGAAAAACTCAATCCAGGCGGAGGAAGTCGCGGGCATCAACTTATATGTTATAGATTGTTACAAAAACCAACGCTCTATTGGAAGGGACAGCAAAAAATAAATTAACATTTAACTAATAGAGGTTTCGTATAATTGAGGCTCATTTTGTACCATCATTAACATGACTTAGCGCGTGCTAGGACACGTTTTTGTATGGAGCAAATTATAAATAGAGTGCATTATGGACTATTATTATTATTATGCGTTATATTATACCTACATATTAGCAATTTAAGGTTTTTACGTAGATAAATGTTGACCGTTTCTATAGTATTAGGTATACGCGTACGTATAAACTATAACCGATAGTCATCCCCACACAGTAGGTTACATCTAGATATTTATTCTTTAAAAAAAAAAAAAAATTATAAAAATACATAGATTTATCTACATATTTTATGTGTGGTTAATTTAAAGATGTTACATAATATTAAATGCACGTTACGAGTTACGACTTACGAGTAGGTAAATAGGCTTTGATTGTAAGTTTTCCTCATGTTGAGGAAAAATCAATTTTATAAATATTATAGATATAAACAAACTAGATGATGCCCGCGACTTCGTCCGTTAAAGTTATGGTTAAAGGTTTTTTTTCAAGCCCGCGGGAACTCCTTAATTTTCCAGGATAAAAAGTTGTCTATGTCTTTCCCCGGGATGCAACTTACCGTTGCATGTACCAAATTTCGCCAAAATCGGTCGTATTGATGGGTCAGGAAAGCGTAGCAGATAAACAGACAGACAGACACACTTTTGCATTTATAGTAATTAGTATGGAGTATGTACTTAACTAAGTAATATTAAATGAGTGAATGAGTAGATAAATTATTATCCTAGGTACCTAGCTTCTGCCTCGTTGGTCTAGCGGTTAGCATAGTCGACTGCGGATGACGAGGTCCTGGGTTTGTTTCCTGGTCGGGCATAAAAATTATTATCTACGTATTAGGTTTTTCAATTAAGAAATTCTCAGTGCCAGCCCGGAGTTGGATGTTGGCGGTGTTTTACCCCCGTGCCTCGGAGAGCACTTTAAGCCGTCGGTCCCGGTTATTATCACTAACATGATAATAGTCGTTAAAGCCCGCTAACCCGCATTGGAGCAGCGTGGTGGGTCTAAGCTCTAATTACTTCTCTCCTATGAGAGTGGAGGCCTGTGCCCAGCAGTGGGACGTTAATAAGCTGTAGTGGTGGTACCTAGCTAAGCGCCGTGTTTTGCGCTAAGATATAGGTTCTACTCTACTAGGTACTGGTAGTAAATAATAGTGTGAGCGGACTACGGGCGAAAAGGGAAAACAACGGATCGCACCGGAAGGACGTGTTGTCCGGACGCCTAGTGTGTGCGCTCCATATAAAAGTGAACGATGCCGTCTTATCGTTCGGAAATATTTTCCTGTCCGATCCGTAGTGTACGTCCGTTGCGTTGACGACCGCCCTGGCGCAGTGTTGAGCAATGTCTTAACGTGCGGAGGTCGAGGGTTCGGCATCCCCGGCAGGGACAATTTGGGAATTTATAAATTCTTTTTCCCTGGACTGGCGGGAGGCTTCGGCCGTGGCTACCAACCTATCGGCAAAGATGTGCTGCCAAGCGATTTAGCGTTCCGGTACGATGCCGAGTAGAAACCGATTAGGGGTATGGGTTTAATTTAATTGCTATGCCCCTAACAGTTTAGCCCGCTAACATATTTGACTGCAACACCTCCACCTTGAGATCGCAGTCAAGGGCTAACTTGTAGTGGATAAAATAAAAAACTTGTGTTTTCGCCCTACAAGTTAAATTAAATTCCTTCCTCGAGAGTCTAGATAATACTTAATATTTATACTTGCCTAAAAAAGCACATCATCAACAGCAGTTCTAGTAAGTACCTAACGATTCTACTAAGTAGGTAACGTTTCTAATGAAACCGCGACAAAAAACCTGTTATTAAAATTTCCCACAAATAAGGAATTTTAATAGCGGCGCCAACATCGATTAGTGCTAAGTATAAAATATAGATAATTTTATTTATTTGATTGACACATCGCAACCGTTTGCATCAAAGTAAATATATGATTAGTATGTCGTATATAATATATGCATTCGGCTCGTACTTTCTTAGCGAATGGCGAGGTTGAGGTACTGCTGAAAGTAGACGTAAAGAATGCTTTTAATTCATTGGACAGGGCAACTCTGCTTAACGAAGTTTTAACACAACTTCCCGAAATTTACCCGTATGTTTGGCAATGTTACAGCTCTGCTTCAAAATTATTTTTTGGAGATGGCGACATTAAGTCGTCTGTAGGTGTTCAGCAAGGGGATCCCTTAGGTCCAGCCCTGTTCAGCTTAGGGATCCACAACCATATCTCAAATTTAAAATCTAAATTTAACATATGGTATCTTGATGATGGAACCATTGGAGGCAACGTGGATGACGTTCTAAAAGATCTTAACAATGTTAAGCAACAATTTGGCAAAATTGGTTTAGAACTAAATTTTTCCAAATGTGAACTGTTTTTTACAGAAAATCTGTCGCAAGATAGAATATTATCGGCTTCTGAATTATTTAACGAAATTGCCCCTAATATTAAGATTCTTGATAAACATTCACTTTGTCTTCTTGGTGCTCCTCTTTTTAACGAAGCCATACAACCAATCTTGGACAAAAAAGTCAAAACATTTTCGGCACATTCTGACAAATTGGGCGCTCTAAATTCTCACATTGCATTTTCGATCCTAAAATATTGCCTCTTTGTACCTAAATTAATTTATATTCTCCGTGCGAGCCCAATTTGGAAATTTCCTGGACTACTCGATATCATGGATGCCACCTTAAGAGATACGCTAGAAAAAATTCTAAATTTATCTTTTGATGATCAGTCCTGGAATCAAGCTACTTTACCGGTCAAGTATGGTGGCATCGGCGTGAGAAAAATTTCCAGTGTTGCTCTTCCGGCTTTTCTGTCCTCTGTGCATAGTATAAAAGAGCTTAGTTCTCAGATTCTTAATTCTAATTCAGTTTCATTGATCTATGCCACAGAGGCCCTAGAGAGTTGGAAGCTCAGGTGTCCCAATGACGACATCCCGAAGGAATGTTTCACACAAAAACTTTGGGATGTGCCGTTGGTTCGGCTGACACATACAAATTTGATTCAAAATCTTACGAGTGAAAGAGATCGAGCAAGGCTTCTAGCCTTATCTGAAAAAGAATCCGGGTATTGGCTTCATGCCTTGCCATCGAAAAATCTCGGCACTCTTTTAGATAATGAAAGTTTTCGTGTGGCTCTAGGTCTCAGATTGGGAACACAGATTGGTGCTACGAGCACAGATGTCCGTGTGGAAAAGAGGTTGATAAATTTGGAATTCACGGACTCTCTTGCCAAAGGAGCGCTGGTAGGATTTTTCGGCATGGCTCTCTCAATGATACGATCAAAAGGGCTCTTGCCACCATAGATATTCCTGCGCTCATTGAGCCAGCAGGGATTAGTCGGGATGATGGCAAGAGACCTGATGGATTGACTCTGGTTCCCTGGGAACGGGGACGGGCGCTAATGTGGGACGCAACATGCGTAGACACATTGGCCCCGTGTCATATCAGGGAGACAGCATCAAGGCCGGGAGCCGCAGCAGAAAAGGCTGAAACCGGCAAGCGGCGGAAATATGCCTCTCTCATAGAGAGTTACATATTTGTTCCGTTTGCCGTGGAGACCCTGGGGCCATGGAGTCTTAGTGCCAAAAAATTTTTACGAGATATTTCACCGCGGTTAATTGCCTCATCTGGTGACAGAAGGGCTGGCTCATTTTTTGCGCAAAGGATCAGCCTGGCTGTCCAGCGCGGAAATGCAGCCAGCATTCTTGCCACCATTCCACGCGGGCATGATTTATATAGTAATTAGGTTAGGCTAGCTAGCTTTAAGTTCTATTGTATTATTTTCAATAAAAGTATGTCTTTATCTTTAGGAGTAGGACACAGAACAAAAATGAACACTGAATGCAGATTTCCAATTATGTGGTTTTGAACCATTTTAACCAATTTTATGCAAACTCTATAACTTGTCAAATGGTGACTTGGTTCATATAAAGCGACTCTTATCAATTTTACAAAAAAAAACAGCAAACAGCTTTGTATAATACACACATTAATTCTCGATAAAACTTATCACACTATCGTTATTCGTTGGCTAAGAGTAGGTAAAACCACGGCCTACGACTAAAGTAGGTATCTATAGGTACGTTTTTTTTTTGTAACATTTATTGAAAATAATACAATAGAACTTAATGCTAGCTAGCCTAACCTAATCATGCCCGCATGGAATGGTGGCAACGGCAAGAATGCTGGCTGCATTTCCGCGCTGGACAGCCAGGCTGATCCTTTGCGCAAAAAATGAGCCAGCCCTTCTGTCACCAGATGAGGCAATTAACCGCGGTGAAATGTCTCGTATCTATACTATAATAATATTATAAATGCGACAGTAAAGATGGATGGATGTTTATTACTCAATCACGCCAGAACAGCAGAAGGGATCTGGATGAAATTTGGCACAGAGATTATAGTCCGAAATAACACAAAAGCTACTTTTTTCCTGGAAAATGAAAGAGTTCCCGCGGGAACCAAAAACCTCAATCCATGCGGCCAAATTCGTGGGCATCGGCTAGTATAGGTATACAGCAGGATGGTGCAAGCTACGGCCTGTTTCAAAGAATTTCGACTTTACGCAATCTAGGAATTTGACATGAAAACGCGTAGGTGCACTTCCTCTGCAACAGGTTTGGGAGATAGTGGATTGATCTAATCAGTGTCAATATTGACACGACGCGGCGCGGAGGCGTGGTGAGAACCGCGCGGTGTGCACAGGTGGCCCGTCTTAACTTTATATACAGCGTGCTCCTGAAAATATAACAATAGGTACTTTCACCGCTGTCTTCGTCGTCGTCATCCGACAGACGTCCACGGCTGAAAGTACTTAGGTCTTTTGTAAGTAGTAGGTGTATTCGTAGGTACTAATATTACAAATGCGAAAATATCTGTCTGTCCGTCAGTCAGTCTGTCCGTCTGTCTACTACGCTTTCACGGCCCATCTGTTTAACCGGTTTAAAATTTTGAAGAAAGGTACAGACACGGTACAGATATAGTTTGCATCCCGGGGAAGGACATAGTTTATCCCTTAAAATAACAGATTTTCCGCGAAATTCTTAAAATTGAAATCCACGCGGACGGAGTCGCGGTTATCATTTCCTGTTATATTTATGTATTGTAACCTATTTTTAAAATTGATATAAATAACTTGTGCCTACTAATGTTTTTAAATGGAATGCTTTTCTGCATATCTATTTCACTTGGCTGCAAAATACAAATTATATAGATAAACTAGAGTAAATGTAATGTTGTACTAACCTCTCCATGTTCATATATAAAAATTAAGGTTCTTGACTATTCAGTTACCGCTAATGATTATTATCAACTTGCTGTAAATAGCGAGTAATTCATGATTATGGTAATATTTTTGTAACACACAACATAATATTATAAGATGTTTTAAGATAGTCATGTAAATTTAAGCGGCTGCGGCCTGGGAAAGCTTTTACTGCAGAGCTGTACAATTTTAGATTGAGATTTTCAAGAACTTTCATGGTTATTTTTTGAAGAAAAATATACGCACTTGCCACTTACATAAAATGCTCCAATGTAGCTGTATGAACAAAAGTAACTAGATAAATATTAAGAGGTGTGAAACACTGCTAACTTCGTAACTCTGGGCTTGTATTGAGTATTTCTTGACAGAAAATTCCAATAGCTGTCATAATTCCCGACCCGAGAATCGAACCCAGGACCATTCACTGTCGATCATGCTTACCACAAGGCCATCGAAATAGATCATAACCGTATATCGGACTAGGTAGGCATAAAATGATACTGATTATACCTTTATATTAGGTCTTTTTTGGTCGTTTTTGACGACCTCCGTGGCGCAGTGTGTAGCGCTGTTGCCTTAACGTGCGGAGGTCCTGGGTTCGATCCCCGGCAGGGTCAATTTGGGAATTTATAATTTCTGAATTTTCCCTGGTCTGGCCTGGTGGGAGACTTCGGCCGTGGCTAGTTACCACCCTACCGGCAAAGACGTTCCGCCAAGCGATTTAGCGTTCCGGTACGATGCCGTGTAGAAACCGAAGGGGTATGGGTTTAATATAACTGCCATGCCCCTTACAGGTTAGCCCGCTACCATCTTAGACTGCATCATCACTTACCATCAGGTGAGATCGTAGTCAAGGACTAGCTTGTAGTGGATAAAAAAAAAAAAAAAAAGGTAGGTACGTGAAAGATAAAGAGTTCGAGAAAAGCCGAAGCAAAATTTTACAAGTAGGTATCGTGTTACTATGTTGTAAAGTAGCGCATGGAAGAAAATCGACATTTTCCCGTGGCAGGTGTTCAATGTTCATATTCCATTTTCTACGTCTAATGAGCCCGGTCTAGTTTACGGCTGGCCAGCTAATATTCATGCAGTTTTTGCGCCGCGGCAAAGGCTTCCTGTACTGACTGATGACTGGTTGAGTTGATTGCTTATCGCTAGACTTTTTACCTCATTTATAAATGCAGGCCTAGATGATACCTGCTACTTCCTACGCGTCCCTTTTGAATTTCCCGTAGGCACTCTTAAATGTTCCGGAATAAAAGTGTATGTCTTCTAAATAAAAGCCTAAGGCCTTAATTTCGTCAAAATCGGTTGAACAGATGTGCCGTGAAAGCGTAACAGACATAGACACACTTGCGAATTTATAATATTTATGCAGGATTTTATTTTGTACTGATTGAAGCCACTGACCCTGTATACCTAGTATAACTCGTTCGTCCTAATCAATCTGTAGGTACGTACTCTGTGCTGTGGGTCCGCCGTCCAGTTTAGTATAGTTTTATATTAATTAATAGTTCTATGGTCTATATGACTGTTACCTCGTTCTATGGTCTTTGGTTTTCAAATGCAATAAAAGATCAAGGTATCCAGAACCGTAAAATAAATTAAAAAAAAAAGATCAAAGATGGTTGAATATTTTTAAGTCTTTTAATTGAATACAAATTAACACCAGCCACATCCTATGAGTATATTTTTTTCTAGCGTCTGTGTCACGAAATGTGTTCGGGGTGTCTTTATATTAATATATATATAGCTGCTCGTGCTGACTGACTCATTGATCACCTCTCCTGTAAAATTTTGTATGAACATTTTTTTTTTCACTCATCGTTTCGTATACAAGACAAAAAATCATTAAGAGGAAAAATACAGAGAGAGCTGATGATTGAGGATTTCGAAGACGGATGAAGAGCACCAGCCAGGGTATTGAAGATAGGTGGGGTGTGCTCGACCAAATGTCACTCGAAACGTCATCCAATTGACAGTTAGCTGAAAAAAATTTCAAAATGGCGGATATAAGATGGCCGCCATACAAATTTCGTCGGTGTCTATCTCGGAGAGTATCAGAGATGGAAGAGTGGTTTCTTGGCAAAAGATGATCAGGACATGAGGGTCTACTTGATGAACAGGAAAAAAATTCAAGATGGCGGAATTTATTTTTCCATAGAAAATGTATGGCGAATGTTGACTGGGATTTGGAAATTATGCAAGACCTTTTCAAAGTTTGTATCTTCGTACTGTCATTCTGACAAATGATTCGGAAAGAAAATATGGAGATCGAGGGTTTGCAAGATGGGTGAAGAGCTACTAGCTAGCTAGAGAGCAGGGTATTAAAGATAGGTGGGGGCTGCTCAAACAAAAAAAGAAAATGAGCTGAAAAAAAACTCTTAAATAGCGGATACAAGATGGTGGTTATACAAATTTCATAGGTGTCTATCTCGGAAAGTATAAAAAAATTTAAATAAAGCTGAACGATAGCAACTGACAAGTATTCATTAATTAATATAATTAACTAGATGATTCCCGCGACTCCGTCCGCGTGGATTAAGATTGTTTGATTCCCACGGGAACTCTTTAATTTTCCGGGATAAAAAGTAGCCTATGTCCTTCCCCGGGATACAACCAAATTGTACCAAATTTCATCAAAATCGGTTGAGCAGATGGGCCGTGAAAGCGTAGCAGACAGACAGACAGACAAACGGATAGACAGACAGACACACTTTCGCATTTATAATATTAGTATGGATATGATTGAACTAGAATTTAGTATCTTCATCGAACACTCACTAGATGGCGTTAGAAGTCAAAGGCCATGAAATAGTTAAATTATAAAAAAGGTTCTATAGAATAAAATAATAAAATTACAAACGTCCACTAAAATGATATAAATTTATATACCTAAAATATGCCTACAATGCTAAGTGGGCTTGCACAATACAGCGACAATTTAAGATAATAATTTCAGAGAGTAAAAAGTGTCAGGGTGATTTCGTTTTTTTTTATTCCACTACAAGTTAGCCCTTGACTGTGATCTCACCTGATGGTAAGTGACGATGCAGTCTAAGATGGTAGCGGGCTAACCTGTCAGGGGTACGGCAGTTATATTAAATCCATACCCCTAATTGGTTTCTACACGGCATCGTACCGGAACGCTAAATCGCTTGGCGGTACGTCTTTACCGGTAGGGTGGTAAGTAGCCACGGCCGAAGCCTTCCACCAGGCCAGACCAGAGAAAATTCAGAAATTATAAATTTTCGAATTAACCCTGCCGGGATCGAACCCGGGACCTCCCACATAAGACAAAAATTTATTCAGAGGAAAAATACGAAGAGAGCAGATGATTGAGGATTTCAAAGACGGATGAAGAGCACAGCCAGGGTATTGAAGATAGGTGGGGGGTGCTCGAACAAATGTCACTCGAAACTTCATCCAATTGACAGTGAGCTGAAAAAATTATCAAAATGGCAGATTTAAGATGGCCGCCATACAAATTTCGACGGTGTCTATCTCGGAGAGTATAAAAAACGGAAGAGTGGTTTCTTGGCAAAAGATGATCAGGACATGAAGGTCTACTTGATGAACAGGAAAAAAATTCGAGATGGCGGAACTTATTTTTCCATAGAAAATGTATGGCGAATATTGAAGAGGCTACAAGTGTAGAACTATGCAAGACTTTGATGCGGTTCCTTTTCAAAATTTGTTTTTAAAGAAGAACTCTCCATAATTTTTCGGAGAAAAAAATATATGGAGAACGATGATGATCGAGGTTTTGAAAGATGGGTGAGGAGCACGGCCAGGGTATTAAAGATAAGTGGGGGCTCCTCAAACCTAAAGTGTTTACTGTCTACGTGTTCTGAAATAAACAACACACTGCTATGCTAGCGAGCACAGTGGAAGCGCCAACGTGCCAAGCGTCCGACAGACGTAAAAAAAAATCTCATAAGAAAACATATAACAGAGACCCCCCTAAGAATCTAAAAGGGCCTTTAAATGTTAAGAAACTTTCCTGACATGCATAAGTTGAGTTGAGCAGGAGTGTAAGAGACCGTTGAAGTTAAAACACAAAAACTCCCTTAGTTGATTAATTAAAAAAAAAAAAAGGCAGTAAACACTTGGATAGAAGGAGAGCAAGTAAGTAGACAGTGAGCCACGCGGTCTACTACGCGGTCCGCTTCAGCGGGCCGCGCATCCACGCGCCATACTAGCATTATATACGTTTATAGTTCTTTCTTTCATCCGGGCTTAAGAATCTGTTTGGTAAAGTTTGTTAGTAACGATGACTAGGGAGATACCTCCCTAGTCATCATACGAGTAAATGTAGTATGCCTAGATCTTAAGCCGGCTTTCACAATCGCCTGCCGACATATCTATTTGTATTTTGTACGGTCATGCGGTGGTTAGTGTTAGAATGTGATTGGAGAAGTGCAGCAGGTGGCGGCCGCGGGGCAGCCATTATGCGTTTCCTATTAGAATCGTGTTAGAGAGACTATTCTGTAATTATTGTGCCTCTATAGGGTTGATGCGTTGAGAAATTCTAAACTTCTAATAGGTCCTTAGTTAATATTATAAATGCGAAAGTATATTGGTTTTTTGGTTTGTCCTTCAATCACGCCGCAACGGAGTATTGGATCGACGTGATTTTTGGCATGTGTATAGTTGAGGACCTGGAGAGTGACATAGGCAGCTTTTTATCCCGGAAAATTAAGGGGTTCCCGCGGGAATCAAAAAAACAAACCATGCGGCGGACGAAGTCGCGGGCATCAGCTAGTAAGTACATATTGTGATAATTTTCTGAGCGTTTTGCCTTATTTATTCCAGTCACTTACCTATACCTAAATAATAGAGGTTCTCGTGTCATAATGGAAAAACTTAGGTACCAACTACTTTTGAAGAATTATGTAGGTAGGTATATTTTTAATATTTCTTATTGGAATCTTGTACGAATACAGACACACTGTTAGAACATACATTAATGTTATAATTTTAGCGTATGGATTCCAGAATAGGTTTATGAAAATTTGACAAAAAATTCCAGAATAATATGTTTAAGTAATTTAACCAATATGGTATTTTAAAATAAACAGTGGACATTTTTTAGCACCATAAGAAACCTTACCGATGGTAGAAATTATTTGAAATAATAGACTTTGTAAGTATTTCAGACATCCAAATTGCAATTGAAGAGAAAATGTGTGGTCGATATCAAAATATTTCTTTTTCACTGGAACATCTACAGAAAGAAGAAATTCATATTATTTGAAATAATGGACAGAGGATGACAGGGCATCTTGTGTGGACAATGGACATAGTCAAAATATAAGTATTTTGTTCAATTGAAACTTTTGACCATTACTGGAAGGAGAAAACAGTTTTTCTTATGATCGCACTTCGCAGCCCTGCGTAAGAGCTGGCAGGTGCGAGGCGCCCACGTAGAATACAAGACTCATTTATCTATTGACATTAAGTAACGGAAATCACAGACGATGCATATAAAAGCCATTGTTAGTTTTCATAAAATAACCATTATTTCACGCTCCTATCAACATAAAATGTCGATCCGGTTAAATAAGTATGGCTGTTTGAATAACAATCAGTGGTTTGTTAAACTTGCAAGCTCTTGCAAGCAACTTGCAAGCCAATTCGAAGGGTTTTTTTAATAACTAGCTTTGCGGCTCTGGAGCATAATAGGGACGATCCCTATATCAAAAATAAATTATTTCTAACTGATTATTAAATAGAGGGTCTTCCAAAAGACCTAAAATTCACATCCTCAGTTAGTTTTCAGTTTGATAACCATTTTAAAATATAGATACAAAGAAAAAAGTGCGTTGAAAAAATTTGATGACGTCACTATTGTGAATTCCATAAAACTTTCATTCTAGAAGTGCGTTTTTAAGTTTGTTATAGAGTTGCTGATTTGATTGAGTTGTTATCATGCCTATTATAAGGGAGTGCATTTCAGTTCACAGCTTTAAACGGCAACACCACATACGGACGCATAGAAGGCGGACTACAACCAACTTAATCATACAAAAAAAATATTTGAAACTAAAAGATAAAAATATCAAGTCTAATTAAGGTGATTAAATGTGAAGTATAAAATATTTTTCCCTCCAGAAACAAGTCTGTACCACTACCACATTATAAATTACAAGCAAGCAATGCAAGCTGAAGGAAGCGTACGTCTATCTCTGTTCTAACGATTTTCTAACACCGCCGGCGCGCTGGCCACCTGTCGCGACACTTTTTAATCCTGTTACTACCTACTTACCATACCGTAATATATATGTAGTCGTCTAGAATTACGCTATTACACTCGCCATAGACTTAAGAACGGAGCTTAGAAGAAACTTTCTCGACCTTTTTTTCAATAAAGCAGTCTCGGGGATCCCCATTACATCCAGAACATTCGTAGAACATAATAATAATTTATAAAGCAATTATTTAAGTTAGTAAGAGGTAATTTTTCTTATAAATTCAGCTATAAAGTATATAAATAAATTAAAATTAATAAAATAAGTATTAATCGTTGTAGCCATATTTCCATCACCTCTAACTTTACGTACCACGTTTAAAACTTAGATACCTTCAAGGCAAGAGTGAATATAGGCATCTTCTAGGCAAGCACGTTCCAACCTAGACCTCATCATTGCTTTGCACTAAGTGCATGATTGTCGTCAAGCGCAAGCCTATCTCACAATAAAAATTAAAACGTATTATAATTTCTTCCAGGTTTTTTTTTTCCAACACTGAATTAAAAGGCGTTCATCACAAGGACCTTTTATTTACTGTATCTAGTAAAATAGCTTTAAAAATTAAGATACATATTGCTGATTTGCTGATGTACCCGTTGCCGCTGTCTAACTCAACTACCGGTCCAGAAAGGAGATTCTACTAGGAATTTATACCGATTTTAAGAATTATTTATGAGGGATAATACACTTATCTAATATTGTATTCAAAAGTAAGCTTCCTAAGAAGTTCCTATGTCTATGGGTGGTCATAGTCCTGCGGTTTATAGACGTGATTTGAGCTCTAACGCCGGAGAACGCTCGTCCTGTCACCTGCCCCTGCATTCCTCGCCGAGATTATAAACACCTGCACTTGCATCGCAGCGCACCATGTACTTACTTGTGCCCACTGCCCAAGGAAATGTTTAAATGTTTCGATATTAGGAACTAGATGATGTGGTCCGCGTGAATTAAGGTTTTTTGATTCGCGCGGGACTCTTTAATTTTCCGGGATTTAAAGTTTTCCTGAGTAATTATACCAATTTCATCATAAATCAAATTGGTTGAACCGATGGGCTGTGAAAGTGTAGCAGATAGACACACAGACAGATCGACAGACAGACAGACATACATTCACATTTATAATATTAGTAGATATATAGTATGAAAGTATAGATGCTATACCTACTCATTATGGGAGACAGTGATATAATAAAAATGTACCTATCAATTTTTCGTGAATTCCAATTTTTTTTTTTCAGAAACCTTTCCTATGTTTACAATGTATAATGTATATATTTTATATATTCATTACTTAGATGTAGAGTTATTATATTTTATATCACCTACATAGTCATGAATAAATTATTATTTATTATTTATTTCAGAAATAAAAATCTTGTAAGTAGGTACCTATAAAGTGCTGCTACGTATTCACTTGAAAATTGGGCAGAGATAAGGTGCTCCCCGGGGAAGGATATACTTTGAATGATATTTCAAAAACCTAAATCCAAAGAGAGCATGATTTAGTTATGTCCTATGTTTTCAAATAAAGATATAGAATTATAAATTTTAAAAAACAATATAATTTGTTCTTAATTTGTTTTCATCGTGCTGAATTGCTATATACGTAAGTGATTGAATATTTAGAGGTGCGCATAGTAGGTATTTTAATTTAGATCACTGTATACTGTATATTAAAATAATATTATTGGAACCAGACGTGAAAGCCCTCACATTTATAATAAAGGTACTTACTAGTATACCTAGTGCTAGCGCTAAGATATTTCATTATATTTATTTCAGTTACGCACAGAGGAAATGGCGCGAAGTTATCTAAAAATAAACATTTCCTTGCATTTATAAGTAATTTATCGTAATGTACGTGTTATAGACGTTCTTCAACAAGTTTGAGTTGCGTGACAGGATATGAAAAGATAAAAGCTTGTAATAAATTGTATTTTAACTGCATATAGGTGTAGCGTTTACAAAACTTAAGGTAAATATAGAAATAATTTTTCTTTAACTCTATACCTACCTACCTATATAGAACAACATTTCATCTCTGTTTCGAAAATACTTGGTGGGTGGGTCCTTCGTGACAGCCGTACTACCAGTTACCACAGAATAGGTAATAGTGGTACAAAATCAAATATATCTCCCCGGCCCTGAGTATATAATATATCTTGTTCTGTGCATCAGTTCCAGCCATAATTTCGTCAGGGCGCTGTCTACAAATAACAAAGGTGCATTATGTCACCGTAAAATTGTAAAAACCGTTAGATTGTAATCTTACGCTTTTTATCTCGCAAGATTGTGAACCGTTCAATGTTCTGAGTGTCAATTTTTGAAATATTCATTGTAATTACGTTTTCTCGTCTATTTCTTGTAGGTTAGGTTAGTGTTCGACATAAATGATCAGGTAGTGCCGCAGGCCGGGCACTTAGGTTTTATCGGGTTCATATACCTAACAGATTACAATCTACCGAAAAATTATGCGTTAAATTGTAAGCAGTTGTTACGTTTCACAATCTTTCGACAGTATACAATCTAACGAAATAAAAAGCGTTAGATTACAATCTAACGGTTTTTACAATTTTACGGTGACAGATTTAAACTACAAAACTTCCGAAAATGTCTATGTTTTTCTAATTACGTAAATAACCGAGCGACGCGACGCCTCGATAAGTCTGAAATAAATAAGCTAGACGCATTTTTGACGATAACCATTAAACGGTTCTAAGGTCGCCAAAGTTATTTTCGGTAAATAGATTCGAGCAGGCTTTATCTACCTATATTATGTAGAGTCAAAGTCTAACTTTACGATGCACACTGCCCACTGGTGACTATTATTTACAATCGATTTCAAATAAGACGTACGTAGTACATATTATGTCACCGTAAGATTGTAAAAACCGTTAGATTATAATATAACGTTTTTTAACTCAATAGATTATAAACTTTCGACAGATTGTGAACCGTAACATACTGCTTACAATTTAACGCGTTATTTTTCGGTAAATTGTAATATATTAGGCATATTAACCCGATAGAACCTAAGTGCCTAGTACCTGAATATTCATGTCAAACCCTAACCTAACCTATAGTTCGCGCACGAGTTGAATGCAGAGTAAATGTATGGTGACACACATTTACTCTGCATTCAACTCGCGCGCGAACTGTACAAGAAAGAGACAAGAAAACGTAAAAACAATAAATATTTCATAAATTAATACTCAGAACATTGAACGGTTCACAATCTTTCGACAGTTTATAATCTAGCGGGATAGAAACCGTTAGATTATAATCTAACGGATTTTACAATCTTACGGTGACACATATAGTATTCATGTCCACTAGCGACTTCGCTCCCGTGCGTAGTTCGAAAAATCCGGCCTTATTCCTCGGCTACATTATAGGGTTCCTCTGTACATGAGCTTTCTATAAGTCCAAGGGTTTTGGCTGGGCGTTGTTAATAAGTTTGTGAGTCAGTACTTTGCTTTTTATGATTTCCTATTAAGTATAAACACATAAATTTCCATTTAATCTTTTAGGTTCGCTAAGAAAAGTATGAGATTTTAAAGATTTTAAGCAGTCATCAACATAAAAAATCACGCTAAAACGGCTGAACGGATCTGGATGTCTGACACATAGGCTACTTTTCACCCCGGAAAAAAAAGTTCCCGCAGGAACCAAACAAACCTCAAACACGCCGACGCGCGATTATCTACGAGTAGTTCTAGTTTATAAATATGTTCTGCATAATACTAAAGTACACTAAATACTTAAAATACTTAAATAAATACCTAAAAACTAAATACTTAAAGTAAACTCATTTGCAAAAAAAATGGGCGGTTTCGATTTTCTTCCTGGCTGAAAAAAATAAAATACCAAAAAGGTTTTAATCATTTGAACATGTTACTGGCCAGTTATAAAAGTGCCATAATGTTTATAAAAGTACATTCCAAATTCAAATTTTTGACTGAGCCTGGCATAGATGTAGAATTTTTTTAGTACCTTTCTATTTCAATGGAGCCTGGTTTTCAAAGAAAACAACTTTTAACTACATTTTGTGGCGCAAAGTCCCTATAGTTAATATCGACTCTAATTAACTTTTTGTCAATTTTTATTAAATTATCTGATGTCCTTGACATTTAAAAGTATTGTTATAGCTGTTAAGCAATCTCGAAAATGGTAGATAAAGTGATAAAATCGAGCAAAATTATTGCGCTGCTTGAAGAAGGTTGCAGTCAATGCTTCGTGGCTCAGAGGCTAAATGTGAGTTGGTCGACAGTTCAAAGGACCTGGCAGCGCTATCAAGAGACCGGTTCCGTCAAGAGAAGGCCTGGTTCTGGCAGAAAGACATGTATCGAACCACGGGATGATCGTTTTCTAGTTAGTCAAGCTTTGAGAAATCGCAAATATTCTTATGTGACCCTCAAGAACAGCCTCGAAGAAGTAAGAAATGTGCAAATTAGTCTATGGACGGTCAGGAGGGGGCTTCTCGCTGCTAATATACACAGTCATCGCCCGGCACGCGGCCCTAAATTACTCCGTGGACATCGAGTTGCCAGGCTTAGCTTCACTCGAAATTGTGTGTCATGGACTCATGAAGACTGGGATAGGGTATTGTTCACAGATGAAGCCAGGATATCTCTGCATGGTGAAAACCGACGTCGGCGAGTGCTACATAGACGAGGAGAATGCTTTGCAGAGGCATGTTTTGAGGAAATTACACCTTATGGAGGGGGCTCTGTTATGTTTTGGGCAGGAATAAATTCTATGGATCGTACGTGGAGTTAGTCTTCATCGAAAACGGTACACTGACTGGACACCGATACATAACAGAAGTTCTAATTCCTTATGCACAACCCGCTTTAGCCGCTCTTGGCGAAAACTCAATTTTTATGGACGACAACGCTCGCGCCCACCGGTCTGGCGATGTGGAAGCGTATATGCTAGAAGTCGGAATTCGTCGTTTGGACTGGCCAGCTAGAAGTCCGGACCTCAATCCCATAGAGCATGTCTGGGACGTTCTGAAGCGACGAGTGAGATCAGTGCAGCCGGCTCCGCAGACCATCAGAGAGCTAAAGAATGTGATTACCGCGGAGTGGAAACGTATTCCCCAAGAAACCATAAGAGATATACTCGCTAGCATGCCCAGACGAATGCAAGCTGTGATTTCAGCAAGAGAGGGTCACACTCAATACTAAACTTTTATCTGCTTTTTATTTAGCGAGCAGGTACAATAATAGTGTTTTGAGCTTAAACATTATTTCTCAATAATTTAATAAAAATGATGAAAACTATTCCTTCCTAATTAATTTTAAAATTCTGAGGATAACAATACCTAAAATTGTCAAACAAACTAATTAAACTCTGGTCACTTCTAGTTAAGATATATCCATGTTCACACAGTTCCGTGGCAGACTGTCCGTGTACTTTATATGTTTTGTTCAAATCGTACAGCTAATGCCTAAGACTACCTTCATTATAAATTTAAGAGAAATTGAGGAGTATGTTTGTTGTAAATTATAGTAAAAGTATAGTATTAATAATTATAGTAAACTTAATCCTGTGCGCTCAACATGCCAAATCTTGTACAATGTTAGCCTTTAAGTCTCAAATAAGTGAATTGTAAAATTCTTTCTGAGACAATAAATATCTTAAACCACAAACCACAAAGTATGAATATCCATAATGTAACTTTAAAATCTCCAGTGTATAGCTTGCTTCGTGTTTCTCGAAATCCCAGTTGTGCCGGGGTGGAATAAATAGTAATGTATAATTTAGAAAAGGGATGAAATTAAATTAAAAATGCAAAAAGTTAAAAGGTAAAAAAAACGTTTATTTGCGGAACTCTAAAATAGGCACAGAGATACCGCAACTATGCTCAAGTGGTAGGCACACAAATTTGTAGGGTCGTGGGTTACTCAGATCCTGCCTTGACCTAGGTGGTAGTGTAAAAGTACTCCCCTGGTTAGGTGGCCAAGGTGTTAATGGCCTCGGAGACGCTGGGGGAAAGGCGGCTGGCACGCAGACCCGCTGACGAAGTGACGCCGATGCTAACGCGCACGGGACGTCGACCGTCGCGATCTGGTGACTGTGCCGAGATGGTGGTGGTGGTAGCTACCGTGCAGTGGTGAAAGCTAAGTCCGGGCGTAACTCCTGGAATTGATATACCGACTGATGTTAGTGCCTGGTAATATCATTCCGTTCTGAATCCCACCTTGGCAACACAGGGATGTACTCAAGCATGATAGAAATGCCGTTGTGGTGTGAAATCAGAACGGAGTTACAAAAGGATTAAACTAAATGAAAAGCTGAAGGCCAAAACATAATTGAACGATAATCTAAAGCAATTAAATTAGAGAAAACAAAAAAATCAAAATGAGGGTTGTACAAAATATTAAGTTATGTATCCATATGGAATAATCTAGGATTATTAGGTAGCAAATTACATAAGAAAGTATTGGATATAAAGCAAAGCTGAAATAAAACAATTATTATAAACAAGTTTAGCTAAAAACACAAAGAAATGGCAAGTTAGGTACAAATTATATGACATTGAGAAAAAATAAGCTATGGAATGTAAGATGAACAATGATTTTATGCAATGCTACGTGTTGTGAATATTTATGGTGTCATTCGAAACTTACCCTAGAGCGGGAGATATCCAGAATTTTGGTTTTTTAAAGAAATCTAGGCAAACTAGGTGCGCTCGCGCTAAATTAAAATTATGACACGTCTCTCCCCTAGAACGGCTCGAGACGTGAATGCAAAATCCAAAATGGAAGACGCCGCGCACAAATTATCCGCGCCTGCGCGAATATAATAACTATTCGACGCACTGGCTTGTGGCTGGGTAAAATGCCTAGTGATTAAAAAAAAAACTAACGAGCATGCTTTGTTTAAAAAAGAGGCCTAAAAGGTATATATATAAAAATAATTAATAAAAATATCGTATTGTGTAACGTTTCGTTACATTACTCCCCGCTCCCTGGTAAGGATTTTATTTTAAAAATAAAATCCGCTTAACTAAAACTTGACTCAACTTCTTACAATTAAAACTATCATACTGCCTTTCATACATCACCTTGTGCTCTAACGTTTCATTACTAATGAGTAATGAGACGCGTCCTATCACAAAGAAAATCACATGTCTATTAACGACTCATGACTTTTTGTAAGAAATGTAAATGATGATACTAAAATGGGAGAGTAAATGTAACGAACCGTTTTCAATACACAAAATACATATTATTTTTAATACATAAAATACATAATATAACTACAACAATATAATAGTAGATTACGTAAAATATAATAAACATGTAATATTTTTAACATTGTTGACCATGAATTTTTAAATCTTTTATGTGCCAAGTGCCCAAGTTATTACCCGACATGTCTTCTAAAACGTAGACAAGTGGCGAGCGTTTAGCGATAACTCGGCATTTTATATATTTTGGGGCCAACTTCTTACTAAAATACTTGTCTTTGTCGGACAGGACATAGGCCCTTTTATAAACAATGTCACCAACATTAAATTCAAATGCCTTTCTTCTTAAATTATATGCCGTTGAATTTTTTGCATGGGCATGATATAAGGACTTCTGTACCTGGTCAAACAGAGTACTCATGCAACCACGGTTTTCAGCATACAAATCACGAGGCATGAATAATACTTCATCGCCTATGTCGTTATCGAGGTAATGGGAACCACAAATTATCACTTCTCGGCCAAAAACAAGAAAAGATGGCGTAAATCCAGTCACCTCGTTAACAGAGTTATTAATAGCAAACTGAACCGCTGGGATGTAGGTATCCCAAGATCGATGATCCTGGTCGACAAAAGTAGAAAGACAAGTAATAATAGTCTTGTTGTACCTCTCCACAGTATTAACTTGTGGGGTATATTTTGGTGTGAAAAACACGTTAGGGATATTATATTTTTTGAAAAGATTATTGGTTAGTGTACTAATAAACTGTGGCCCATTGTCAAGAAAAATAGTCTGACAAACGCCATGAACAAGGAATATTTGTTCTTCTAAAATTTTTACAATTACATCTGAAGTAGCTTTTTTAATGGGGAAAATATGACAAAATTTGGAAAAACAACAGGTAATTACTAGAATGTATGAATTTTGTTTACGTGTAACCGGAAGAGGACCCATTAAATCGATGGAAATCATTTGAAATGGTCGCGAGCACTGCTTAGGCCGACCCATTTCTCCGAGTGTAGGGTGATTTTGTACCTTGTATTGTAAACAAGTCGAGCACGAACCCACATAACTTGCCACATCTCGGTACATACCTGGCCAATAATACCGAAGCGAAATGCGACGATATGTTTTAAAAATACCCAGGTGACCCGCAGTTGGCTCATCATGATTTTCGGCAATGACTTGGTCACGGAGCTCAGATGGGACTACTTCCTTCCACGAAAATTCGTCGGTAAGTTGACATTTATTTTTAGTTAAGCGAAAGAGACAACCGTTTTTGATTTGATAATTTGGATAATTTTCGGGTTTCGTGTTGCAATTATTATAAATATTTTTATACCAATCGTCACTAGTAGTCGCGACGGAATTGGCAGTGACAATAGCAGATACAGCTACAGCTCGAGATAACGCGTCAGGAATAACGTTGTCGACGCCGCGTCTGTGTTTAATTTCAAAATCGAACGACGACAAACGTAAACCCCATCGCGCAAGCCTACCCGTTGGGTTATTTAACGATAAGAACCATTTTAACGCGCTATGGTCAGTATATACGGTGAAAGTTTTGCCGTTCTCCACATAACAACGCCAATGTTCCAATGCGATAAGGACAGCTAAAGTTTCACGCTCTGTAATACTATAGTTCTTTTCCACTGCTGTCAAGGATCGACTCATATATGCAATAGGATGCTCAACGCCATCTATGGTCTGCGTAAGCATAGCGCCTACCCCATAGTTACTAGCATCCGTATGCACTTCGAACGGCAGATCATAATTTGGACAGGAAAGAACTGGAGCGGAAACTAAACATTCTTTTAGCCTTTTAAATGCTAAATCAGCTTCCTCCGTCCACTGGAAAGGGGGAGAATTCTTTTTATTGGAAGTCAGCTTATTAAGCGGTCCTGCGATCGTGCTGAAATTTGGTACGAAACGACGGTACCACGTAGCAGTGCCTAAAAAACGCTTGAGCTCCTTACGAGTTTTAGGGGTAGCATAATTAAGGATGGCTTCTACTTTGTCTGGGTCAGTCCGTAATCCATTCGCGTCAACAACATATCCTAAATACTTGAGCTGACTCCGGAAAAACTCACACTTTTCTAAATTAATTGTTAAATTAGCTTTACGCAACTTTTCCAACACCCGAAGTAAGAGAGAAACATGCTCTTCAAAACTGCCACTGACGATGATGATGTCATCTAGGTAAGCAAAAATGCGATGATCAACATCACCTAATAGGGCGTCTACTAAACGCTGTTGTGTTGCGGGAGCATTCGTTAAACCAAACGGAGTAGTCTTAAAACGAAGCGTACCTCGACCTGGAACGTAAAATGCTGTTTTGTCTCGATCTTCCTCGGCTATAGGAATTTGCCAAAATGCTTTAGACAAATCTAAGCTAGTTAAAAATCGAGCATCACGTAAGTTATCTAATATTTCCGAGATATAAGGTAGGTTATATGCGTCTCGCTTGGTGACAGAATTGAGCTTCCTACTATCAAGACAGAAACGAGGCTGACCATTCTTTTTAGTAACAAGGAGAACTGGGGACTGCCAAGCACTCTCGCATGGCTCAACGACATCAAGACTTAGCATCTCATCTACTTGTTCGACCAGGATCCTCTGTTTCTCGGGAGAGAGTCTATAATACCTCTGCCTAATCGGTGGTGAATCTCCAGTATCGATACGATGAGTTATTAGATGAGTGCGACCTAATCCTTTATGTGCAAACGAAATTTCCTGAAATTGTTTGGTAATATTATCCGCAATAGCTTTTTGAGTATCATCCAAATTATCATAAGAATGAATTAATTTTTGTGAATTAGTATTTAAGTCTGTCATCGGTTCAACCGATAGAAAAATTGAGCCTAAATACTTTGGACATAACTGAAAAGCTCGCCAAAAATCGATACCCAAAATTAAGGACAAGGTTATTCCTGGGACAACAAGTGCTTTAATAATGTGAAATTGGCCCTCAAAATGTATAGGTAGGTTAATATAGCCTATACTACGAAGATTTTGACCTCCGGCAGCGACTATGGAAAGTTCATCGTGTGGAATTAATTTTAATCCATTACGAATGAAAACTTCATGAGCACCGTTACCTAAAATGGTAATAGTTGCTCCAGAGTCTAAGAGACCAGAGACATCAATATCACCAATTTTAACATTTAAATAAGGCCTAGGATCATTAGTAGGTTTGTTAGGCAGAATTGTTGAAATCTTGTAAGAAATAAAAAATTTACGTAAAGTATCTAGCCAGTCAGCCCATTCTTTCGGATCGAGGTGACCCTTAACTGGCGATAGACTGCAACAATTCTGCGCACCTAGTTTTTTGAATTAGAATTACAATTTGGACAATCTGGTTTTTTGAAATTTTTACAACCACACCGGAAACAGATTATATCCGTATTTTGGCAATCTCGCAGATGGTGAGAATTATTTCGGCAACGGGGACAATAAGGTTGTTTATTAGTATTAGTAGGATTAGTCTTATTAATTGCATGTAAATATTTTTGATTAGTATTATGGTTATTAGTAGGATTAGGTTTAGGATATGAATTTTGTTTATAATTATTAAATTTCGTATTGAAATTTGGATTATAATTATTATTTTTATTGCCAGTATTCGGTTGCTTGTATGCAAACTCCGGCGCTAAAGTGTCGGATGTCGCAGCTGTAGGTTCGCGAAATTGAGATAAACGTGACTGAACATTTTCATAGTTTCTGCATAATGTTCGTAATTGATCAACTGATTCAATTTTAGCGGCAGACGATAATGTGCTTGCATAACAAGGTCGAATATTGTGCAATATTATTTCGAGCTTTTCCTCCTGTGACATGGGTTTTGACAGACGTGCAAACATGCCGGATAGAATCGATAAATAAATTGTGATGTTCTCGCTTCTACCTTGAGTCCTAGCACGAATCTCAGAAGACAAGCGGTAATCATAATCCGATCCGTCAAAATCTTTCTTAAGGAGAAGAGCAAGCTCATCCCAAGTTGACACCTGATCTCTAATACTACGAAACCAGTGTAAGGCATCATCCACAAAAATCTCAGTAGCGTATGACAGTAATTTGGTACTGGTTATATTGCGAGCAAGACTAAACTCGGTAGCTCGTTGAAGGAAAGAACGTACACACGTCTTACCATTAAATTTTAATTTTCCTAGTTCGGAAGAAATTTTTGAACTACCTTCACACGTCACGCTAACATTTATAGGTGTTGGGGAAGCGAGGATATCTGAACTGGGACTAGCCACTGCGAGGGGGTCAATACACTTTGATTTAAAATTTAAAAGTTTTGTGTAAAGTTCTTTGAACAAAACATTGCACTGGATGTGGCTATCCAAAGAATGCTTGTCTGATTCGATTCTGCTCAGTCGATGATAAATGTGGTTAAGTAAATTTTCAAGTCGACCAAGAGTATTTTTATCTAAAACTATGTCAGAATTGAACGATGTGTCTACCCTGTCAAGCAGTTCTAAGCAACTGGCTAAGTCCTCCGTTGGATCGAGGTGGGAACATAAAATATCCTCAGAAGGGTATAGTTGGCCGAGTTTATTAATTTGCTTTCTAAGTTCAGCAACTGTACTTGCAGGAGTTTCGCCTCGAACCGCAACTTCGTACTCCAATTCAGGCTTTTGCAAAGAAAAATATTTAACAGGGTACGACATGTTGAAAAAAAAATTAAAAAATATTTAGGTATCAGAAAAAAAAACAAAATCCTAAACTACTAAATCCTAAATGATATCAAAATCAACCGCAAACACAGGAAAAAAAAAGTCTATGTTATTGGGTGGGTTTTGAATGGCACCATAAAATACAATGAAAAAAAAATGCTCCGTTCTGTTACAATTAGCTTAACAGAACGCTTTGGTTTAATGAAAATGATGATGAAATGAATAGCAAAATAAAATAAAAAATGATCAAAAGAAAAAAATATTTGTAGCTGGTGTGAACGCGGCTTTATAAAATCGAAGTACGTACTAGAGCGCACGGAAACTTCAAACAAAGTATAATAATAAAATTACAATATTTTTATTTTAATAATTTTGTAGCCGACTGTACCAAAATGCACAAACAAGTTAAATAAATGTAAACGGTATGAAAATATACAGCTTACGTTCACCGCAGCTACGGCAAACCAAAAAAATGAAGCGTTTTACAAAAATACCACTAACCGTACAAAACTACCACTATACCACTAAGGCAAAGACAGGATCTACCACGTAAAAGGGCGCCAGTGTGCCGGGGTGGAATAAATAGTAATGTATAATTTAGAAAAGGGATGAAATTAAATTAAAAATGCAAAAAGTTAAAAGGTAAAAAAAACGTTTATTTGCGGAACTCTAAAATAGGCACAGAGATACCGCAACTATGCTCAAGTGGTAGGCACACAAATTTGTAGGGTCGTGGGTTACTCAGATCCTGCCTTGACCTAGGTGGTAGTGTAAAAGTACTCCCCTGGTTAGGTGGCCAAGGTGTTAATGGCCTCGGAGACGCTGGGGGAAAGGCGGCTGGCACGCAGACCCGCTGACGAAGTGACGCCGATGCTAACGCGCACGGGACGTCGACCGTCGCGATCTGGTGACTGTGCCGAGATGGTGGTGGTGGTAGCTACCGTGCAGTGGTGAAAGCTAAGTCCGGGCGTAACTCCTGGAATTGATATACCGACTGATGTTAGTGCCTGGTAATATCATTCCGTTCTGAATCCCACCTTGGCAACACAGGGATGTACTCAAGCATGATAGAAATGCCGTTGTGGTGTGAAATCAGAACGGAGTTACAAAAGGATTAAACTAAATGAAAAGCTGAAGGCCAAAACATAATTGAACGATAATCTAAAGCAATTAAATTAGAGAAAACAAAAAAATCAAAATGAGGGTTGTACAAAATATTAAGTTATGTATCCATATGGAATAATCTAGGATTATTAGGTAGCAAATTACATAAGAAAGTATTGGATATAAAGCAAAGCTGAAATAAAACAATTATTATAAACAAGTTTAGCTAAAAACACAAAGAAATGGCAAGTTAGGTACAAATTATATGACATTGAGAAAAAATAAGCTATGGAATGTAAGATGAACAATGATTTTATGCAATGCTACGTGTTGTGAATATTTATGGTGTCATTCGAAACTTACCCTAGAGCGGGAGATATCCAGAATTTTGGTTTTTTAAAGAAATCTAGGCAAACTAGGTGCGCTCGCGCTAAATTAAAATTATGACACGTCTCTCCCCTAGAACGGCTCGAGACGTGAATGCAAAATCCAAAATGGAAGACGCCGCGCACAAATTATCCGCGCCTGCGCGAATATAATAACTATTCGACGCACTGGCTTGTGGCTGGGTAAAATGCCTAGTGATTAAAAAAAAAAACTAACGAGCATGCTTTGTTTAAAAAAGAGGCCTAAAAGGTATATATATAAAAATAATTAATAAAAATATCGTATTGTGTAACGTTTCGTTACACAGTGTCAAAGGTGAAGATTAGCTTAATTACCCTTACACCTGAGTGTGTGATGCTTATCGCGGCATTCGCGTGTAATGCGTACTCGTTAGTATAATTCACCTGTTTTACCGTTTTACGGTTCGATAGCTAAGATACGAGTTGTTCTAAACAAATGTAAAAGCCTAAGTGGAAATTAAATCGATAGTGGTGCTATTTTTCTTGTACCTATAACCTACTTACACAATCTCTTTATATCTAGTTTTATGCTTTTTGGAGTTTACCTCCTTCATATTATATAAGCCCGGGGTATGAAAATTTATAGGGAGTAAAAACTAACTTTTTCTGTTACGTTATTCACTTTATGTTTCTATGATAACACTTAATTATGGTTCCATGACTGATGTATTTTGATGAATATAAATGAATGTATCAAGCATGATTTCAGTAATAAAAAAAATGCGTTCATTTACCCCTATTTACTAATCTATATATTTTATAATCGTTCGTAAGGAGTAAACTCCAGTCGTGCGTCAGAGCTGACACACACTTTTATTGAAGTGAAAACTTCTTTAGGCGCGTTGAGCACTTTTTGGTAGGGAGTAAAAATGTGGAAACGCGTGACGGACACCGTGACCGACACCTTGCGTTGTTACGAAGACAAAAGGTCTTAAATATTGTACATTCGTACATACTGTACGTACTGTATGTACGTATTGTATTTTAAGGTTTATATTTTAAGTTTTTTTTTGTTATTTTTTTAATTATTTAAAATATTCGTTTTCACTTCTATCGGCAGTCCGTATGACTGCCAATTTTTTTTTATTGTACATCGGTTGATAAATTATAATTGAGTGCAATTCGTAATCGAAATGAAGAATACGATCATGATGCGAAAAGCTTCATTATTTATTATTATTATTGAACTCTTTATTTGTACCACACATAACAAAAGTAAATTACATAAAACATAAAAAGAAACAAAGAAGTACAAAGGGCGGCCTTATTGCTAAGTAGCAATTTCTTCCAGGCAACCTTATTAGGAGAACACAAAGATTGGAGGCTGCAGGTGGCGCAAAATTATACTAATACTACATACAAAAAAATTACATAACAATACATAGACAACAATACACAAATATCTTAATACATACAATGCATAACTAAATATATTATAAACTAACATATATAATACATATATACATACCATAATATAGCTTAAATATATTATACAATTACATATTATACATACATATACTTACAATAAAATTAAATATAAACTAAACTATTTAAAGGTGCTTTGCCTATATTAGCCCTGCCCAATGATGTTAATTATAGTTCTACTTATCCCTATTTTAATCCAACTAATAGCATTATGTCGCTGACTCTGATTCTCCTATACTTACTTACGATTCTCCAAATTTCTGATTTGATCACGTAGGGACACTCCGAGCATAGCACTCTCCATCACCCGCTGAGTGACCCTGAGCATTCTTATCAAACCATCATCGGTAAGTGACCATCGTTTCGGAGCCATAAGTCATCACTGGCAAGTGGCAACAGCCACTGTAGCGAGTAGCTGGGAGCCGCTGGAAGCAAGCGATCCATGCAGGAGACCTTCGCTTTGCAGTGGACGTAGGTATAAATAGGTTGAGAGTGAGACGACGACGTCAACGACTTGCATTTTTGCGACGGAGATATTTCACCTGCAATCTCACCTTCCTACATCAATCCTGCAGAATTGGCCTCCTCTATATTATTATAATTTAGGTATATGTTAGTGTCCAACGTTTAACATTGAAGTCTAGTATTCAGGTGATCTTATCCATGACCATGACAAGGCAAAAACAAAAAGCTATTGAGAGTCAAACGTCATAAGCTCGTCTTAGAATAACTACTCAAGTTTTTGCTAGTCTGTGATTTTCATCTTCACTTTTTGTACAGTCTAAGCTCCAGACGGATGTAAAAATAAGTACCTACAGTCTTAAAATATTTAAGTATTGCTCGACTGGGTCACCAGGCGGTATATCACGCCCGAAGGGTCATGGGTGAGGCAATATAATGTATAGTCAGGAATCTCTTAATTTATAACTACTTAATAGCTTTTCGTAGGCAGCTTGTACCTTATCAACAGAGTCTGTAACACGACATTAAAGATATCCATCCTCGGTTGAACATATTTTTAATGAGATGATATGAAATAAGTGGAGCCCTCATGAAACACACACTTTTTATTTATTTTATTTAGGCAAGTGATAAAATTTTATGAATAATGCCCTGTTATCACAACAATACCAAAATTTTAGGGATAGGGAATTTTACAATACCTTACAGTTGTATGTGGCTGGGCTTCGGTGTTCCCTAAAAATTCGACTTTATACCAACAACCTTTTGGATTTGGATTAAAATAGGGATAAGTAGAACTATAATTAACATCATTGGGCAGGGCTAATATAGGCAAAGCACCTTTAAATAGTTTAGTTTATATTGCCTTAACGTGTAACGTAACGCTGTTGCCTTAACGTGCGGAGGTCCCGGGCTCGATCCCCGGCAGGGTCAATTTGGGAATTTATAATTTATGAATTTTCCCTGGTCTGGTCTGGTGGGAGGCTTCGGCCGTGGCTAGTTACCACCCTACCGGCAAAGACGTGCCGCTAAGCGATTTAGCGTTCCGGTACGATGCCGTGTAGAAACCGAAGGGGTATGGGTTTAATATAACTGCCATGCCCCTAACAGGTTAACCTACAACCTGAGACGTTTCAGAGTTTAGTTAGTACAGTAAAGGCGGACATATTTTATCTGTAAGTACAATAATATTTTGTTATTATTTTTTATATTCTAATTATGAGAAGCAAATACGCACTGCCGTTAAAACACAATCAAATTTAATTTACAGCAGTAACTAATTTCTTTAAGTTATTACGTGAAGTTTAATGGTGTCCATAAAAACACCTCTCTCGTTAAACATGGCTTTTGAGGAGAAAGTTTTAATATTTTGTACACTTATCACATTTTTATGTGACGTTTTTTAAGTATAATAATTAAACTGAGCTGAATAAGCCGACTCGCGTTATAAATCGTACAAACACTTATTAGGTTGTATATATAGGTACTTCTACTGTCTTTCTGCCCGTCTGGCTGCTTGCCTGCCTGCCTGCCCGTCCATCCATCTGTCTGTTTGAATTCCGAAGACAACTATATATACAAAACTAATAATACCAATATACGAGTACATAGGGCCTGAATTGGTTACAATTTACAAACATTCCGAAATACGTCTTAAACGTAACGAGATAGTGGCTGATATTCTTTGTAACAATTCAGATTTCCAACAATTTGGTTGAGTAGTTATTTACAAATTCAGTACCTATTGTGGAGTGTCACATTCTACATAGCGCAGTTCAATTATTTGTTTTGTTATACCTTGGCCGTAAAGACCATGATTACAGACTCGAATTGAGAAATATGTCAAGTCAGTAAACATTTAGATAGCATCCGTTAAATTGTCGCTTTTACAAGAAAATGCTTGTTAGTTGCTTTATTCTTGAAACATTGAATTTAATTAACGATTTAAAGTTCTTTTGCGGGATCGGATCTAGCCTTTAGCTTTGTTCTGAGCTACGAATTCTGCGATACGAATCTTACTTGAATGACTTGGTTCACCAAGTTGAGATAAAGCTATAATAGGAACGTAATCTTACTAATTATAAATGTGAATGTTACGTGTATATGGATGTTTGTTACTCAATCACGCGCCAACGGCTGAACGGATCTGGCTGAAATTTGGCACAGAGATAGATTAAAGTCTGGAATAGGACATAGGCTTTTATCCCGGAAAATTAAAGAGTTTCTGCGGGAGACAAAAAACCTCAAACCACGCAGACGAAGTCGTGGGCATTCGCTAGTTACTTATAATTTTTTACTTTCTGTCTAAGGAGAGTAGAGTCAATGTAATCAATCGGTCGATAACTTTATTTTTATTTTATTCAATATCTAAGGCTTATACGCTTGACCACATCACGCCTGATGGTAGGTGATGATGCGGCCTAAGATGCCTAGAAAATGCCTATTCACTCTTGATTTAAAGACACCCGGATTGTAATTGGTGGGAAACACAGAGTTAAGTAGAGTGTTCCAGACCCTGGCCATGCGAATTATTTAGTAACTTTTTTGTTCGGCCACGCTTTCTTTTTCCCTGAGGAACTTATATGACAGTAATAATTATTAAAAACGGTATCGTAAAATTAAATAAACGAGGGTTCCAATGCGCCCAGGGTCTGAGAAGGAGCCCAAAAGTCACAACAAACACTCATTTTAATCGTTAATGTGGTAACTTCTACTTTTATTTCAGTTCATGCCTATGGCTAGTGGCGTTGCAAAATAAACTTTAATAGGTATTCATGTCAAAACTAACAAACAGAGCAGCCCGTGTCCGATTGGGTTTTTCCGAAAACTGGTTCGTGCAAAAAACAGCCGGAATTCAGCATTAGAGGTTCCGCGTTTGGCGACGACCGGCCGAGGAATGCTGTCTGGTGGAATTAATCTCTAACGATTTATTTAGAACAGCCTTCAGGTGCTTGCGCTAAACATAACATTTGCGACTTGAGTTGTGGATACTGGTTTTGTTACGGTTGCCAACAGATTTGTTTTGACGACCTCCGTGGCGCAGTGTGTAGCGCTGTTGCCTTAACGTGTGGAGGTCCTGGGTTCGATCCCCGGCAGGGTCAATTTGGGAATTTATAATTTCTGAATTTTCCCTGGTCTGGTCTGGTGGGAGGCTTCGGCCGTGGCTGGTTACCACCCTACCGGCAAAGACGTGCCGCCAAGCGATTTAAGCGTTCCGGTACGATGCCGTGCAGAAACCGAAGGGGTATGGGTTTAATATAACTGCCATGCCCCTTACTCAGGTGAGATCGTAGTCAAGGGCTAGTTTGTAGTTTTCTTTGGAGTATCTTATGAGCTACGTGTACGATAACATTTTTAGAAAGGGAAACGTAGATGCTAGGCTACGTACTCTTGTAGGATATACCTACTTAGGAACCTATTTATAAATTCCTAATCATCATTGTCATAGAAGGAATTTAAAAATATTAGGTACTTATGATTTTTAACGATCATGGATTAAGATTGCATTGCACCTATGCTTAAGCAAATTAAAAAGTTCAGTGGGAGATGTCCTCAATGCAAAAACGGTTGTTCTGAAACTCAATTTCAACAAGGTAGCTATTTGCAATTATTCTCACGAATTGTCGTCTCGAATGCCTGATTGGACGCCTATTACATTAGCACGAGCAAATGTAACTAACCTATAGTTGTACCTAATACAGATTAAATTAGCGGGTGCCTATTAGAAAATAATTATTTAAACTCAATTTTTTAAAATATCCAGCACCGTACTTACAGTAAATTTTACAACTATTGTCGTGCCTATTATGTGCTATTATTAAGATCTAGTACTTGCTTATTTACACTTATCATATTGCAACCAAAGCTGAAATATGAAATCCATTACTCAAGAGATACAAATTATTATTTATATTTGCTATCTCTACCATCGATAATATTATTATATTATTATGTATTGCCATATTGGTCAGCGCAAATTAATAAATGAGATACCATAACCGAGAGTAGTAGCCGCGGCGACGACCAGGCGGCCGCACACCTGCGCTTGCGCATCTCGAAGCATACAACTGGTTATCAACTTTATCTCTTTCCGATTGAGATCATTTTGAAGTATACGAACTGCACACTCATTACGAATCACGGACGTAACAAACAAATATATTCAAAACTCTGTACCTTTTACAGCAAAGTCGGATTTTATGGACATCTGAGACTGAGATTCCAGACGAAGAGTTATGGTCATGATTGCTTTTTATGTTTTTTTATTCAAGCAAAGGTTTTCTTACCTAGGTACCGCAAACGAAATAATGCGAATACTTTCGTTTGCATTTTTAAAGTATATATATATATTAATTTTTTTTAGTATTTGGTCATGGCAAATAGAATTTTCACATTTTCTCAACTTAATAGTACCTGACATTGCCCACAGATGGCACTGTCACATCTAAGTCGCTGCTTGATTTAAGCTTCAATTTTAAATATAGTGTAATAAAGAATAACCTCAAAAGAACATACTAAAAAACACAGACAATCATAAAATAACTATTTGTAGTAGAATAATAATAATATTTAAGAAGAAAAGTTAAAAATAATGGAAAATTCTACATCGCGCTATTAAAGTTTTTTTATATTTAGAGTCTATATACCGTAGTTCTATGTCACTTAAAACGAGTTCCTGCCAGTTCAGCTATCGGGGTCACATACGAACCTCCATGGTTCCTTCACCCTGTGGAAAGTCCCCGGAGACAGGGCGGAAAGCGCCGCATCGTGAAGATGTAGGCCGAGTGTGGCATCGTAGGGAAGGCTAACCTGCGCGATGACAGCTCGTAGCGTTGCTCAGAGCACAGCTAATGTTGCAAGGGACACTGTCCAAAACCAAATGGGGCTTACTCGGATTTGGAACTCACCTTTTGCACCTCTTCTAAGATACGGGGTTGCTGTCTTTGTTTGGATTAGAACTCGAATAGAGTTTTATTGTTGGGCGGAAATCGTAGGCTTAAGTTTGTTTGTTATTAAACTAATTGTACCTCTCTTGATGAAGTCATTAAGTAATTTATTTTGTTAGGTATAATAATTGTTTATTCCAAATATTATGTGCTTTAAGAAATATATAACAAATATATAAGGAAATACACATCAACTTTACTTAGGAGTTCACTGATTTTATGTACCTCGTACTATATTTTTTTTAGGTCTATGAGGAAAACGTAATGCCTATAATTGCCCTGGATAACAGCTTGGATATTTTAGTTACTGATCGTAACTCAACAAAATAGGAAAAGCTGGTTTCGCCGTATTGCCTCCAGAGAGATTTGAACTCTCGACCCCTGGTTTACAAGACCAGTGCTCTAACCCCTGAGCTATGGAGGCTCTGGAAAATATATCAAAAATATGAAGTTTTCGTATTAGGTGGTTACATTGAACTTAGCTACTATGATAATTTCCTTGCTTTACGGCTTCCTTTCCTTGTGTTTTTGAATTATGTACTTACTAGCAGATGCCCGCGACTTCGTCCGCGTGGTTTAAGTTTTTTTATTCCCGCGGAAACTCCTCAATTTTCCGGGATAAAAAGTAGCCTATGTCACTCTCCAGGTTCTCAACTATACCCATGACAAAAATCACATCGATTCGTTTCTCTATTGCGGCGTGATTGAAGGACAAACCAAGACCCAACAAACACTTTCGCATTTATAATATTAGTATGATAATATACATTGTTATCATCATTTACTTTACCGCTGTATTTGTTTAAAACCAAGGCAATTGCCTAAATTAATGCAAAACCTTGGATGCTAACTATCTTGTATAAGTATCTGCCTCGTTGGTCTAGTGGTTAGCATGTTCGACTGCGGCCGACGAGGTCTCGGGTTCGAGTCCCTGGTCGGGCCATAACTAGTATGGAGTTTTTCTGATACGAAATTCTCAGTCCGGAGTCAGGAAGTTGGCGGTGTTTTACCCCCGTGCCTCGGAGAGCACGTTAAGCAGTCGGTCCTGCGCCTGATCTCTCTATCGGTAGTGTCGGATCTTCCGTTCCATCGGGCTATGAGAGTAAAGGAACAGAGAGTGCACCTGTGTATGCGCACACAATTATGCACTATAATATCTCCCGTGCAGATGGCTAATCTCTCTGGAGATTGGCCGCCATGGCCGAAATTCGGTCGGGAGGACATTATAAGTAGGCTAGCTATCAGGCGGTTCGTATTCTTGATTAGGTACTAATTTATCAAAAGACTAACATTCTTCTAAATCTAGGTAGGTACACATGCAAGAGAAGTGAAAGAATAAATAAAAGATCTGTATACTAAAACGGCTATTGCGCAATTCACACAGACGTGAGACATTTGGTATACAATACACACGCGTAATGTTGACTTACGAGATGTGCTGTGCTGCATATATGTATGCAGATGCAATATGTATGGAGTCATGACTTTGTGAAAGGTGATGCCATAAGGTAAATGGGTTAACTACTCGTAATACCTCATCTATAAGTCCAAGTGCCCACAAGCAAGATTTCTTGCAGAAGTAAGGTACCTGATGCTGTAATTTCAATTACAAGTTCTGTAAGTTTTCCCATTAAGGTTGGTTGTTGTAAACTAATACGACAAAGTAGGCTTATGGCATTCAAATTGCGCCCCTAGGAATATCATCTTCACAGGTTTATATAAAAATCTTTACTTGAAAGTGCCCAGTTTAAGAAATTAGTCAAAATAATGACTAATTTGTGAGTAACTCACGTCAAACTCATTATTTTGACTAATTTCTTAAACTGGACACTTTCAAGTAAAGATTTTTATATAAACCTGTGAAGATGATATTCCTAGGGGCGCAATTTGAATGCCGTATGCCTACTTTGTCGCATTAGCTTACAAATTGCGAAAATCCAAATTAAATTTGAATTTCGCGGGCAGACCCTTGTCTTCCACCTTAAAAATTCCTTAATAGTATTTCTCATAGTAATTTACCATGCATAAAGTTTTCGCTTTCTGATTAAATACAAAATTCAAAGTTTTTCTTAAAGAATTAGTAGAACGGAAAATTGAGATATCTCTGTTTTCCATTTCATGAATATCCGTTTGTCTCCTAGTAAGCATATAACTGAAGTTATAGTGCTATAGTATTGTGTATATCCAAAGGTACTATTCGTAAGTAGGTATCTTACCTACTTACCTATTCGGTGTGTAAGTTTGCCTACGAGTATGTATTCCGTGGTTTAAGCCCAAAGAGCCCGATTTGCTTCACCTTTTGAAGTTTAGTCCACACCATAAACCCTGAGATTTGACTGAGCCCTTTCAGCTGGTCCTACTAGGTAATCTACAGGTATTTAATAATGGTCTCGGGTTTTATTCCGTGCTGGGGAAATTTGGAAATTAAGGATTATTTCTGATCTGGAGGTTGGCTATATAGTAACCACGACCACCCTTATGGCAACGATGATGTCGAGAAATCGAGAATAGCTTTCAGAAGTTTATACCTACGGTAACGTTCTTCCGTTTAAGACTGTAATATTCTAATATACGTTTGAACTTATTATGATTAATAATACTCGGGTAGGTATAGTATGTGAAAGCTTATTTTGTCATTGAAATACGCTTTGTTTTAATCAAACTAATTTAATTTTTTTATCGCTTTGGATAAGGGACGTATCCTGTAGGTACTTATTTGCACCGGCAGTGGACATCTGATCAGGGTCTAAGGACTGGTTTCTCATCCGCATATATTGCGGATTGCCACATGTCCAAACGTAGACACTTGATCACTGGAAGGATTGATCTGTATTCCTTATAAAGGTCGGTACGATATTTATACGCATGACTCAGGTCACTTGAGGGTATTGAACTTGCGGAAAAACGATAATTTATAATGACGTTTGATAGATTACGTTCTCGCCATGGCATAAGATAATTATTTTACCTTTTATAAATCTCTGCTTTTTAACTGACTTCCGAAAAGGAGATTCTCAATTCAGCGCGTCTATTTCTGTTGAGAATTCATTAATTTTGGCTACTTGATATCCTGCCGGAAACCTCATATTTACCTCCAAGAGATTAACCGGATCCAATTTTGATATTGCGGTTTGCAAAGTGCTTGGAAAATGCCTTCTTGCATTTTTTTATATCCACTACAAGTTAGCCCTTGACTGCGATCTCACCTGATGTTAAGTGATGATGCAGTCTAAGATGGTAGCGGGCTAACCTGTTAGGGGCATGGCAGTTATATTAAACCTATACACCTATTCGGTTTCTACACGGCATCGTACCGGAACGCTAAATCGCTTAGCGGCACGTCTTAGGGTGGTAACTAGCCACAGCCAAAGCCTTCCCACCAGGCCAGACCAGGGAAAATTCAGAAATTATAAATTGCAATTACAGAATAATTGCATCGAAATTACGATCGTTAGATCAAACACAGATTTGAAAATAGTTTCTTCGTTTTCTCAAGTGAGATGTCAGCAAAGCGTAGTGGGTGGGAGTGTTTACGCAAATATTTAGTTTCTCTTTCTCAATATAAAAATCATAAATCCACTAAAATACTTACTAATAATCCCACTGCCAAATAGGTGCACTTTTGCAATTTCCTTGGAGTTGGAGCAAGATACAATAAGCACACAAATGTTCCTTGTAGTAAAATACATAATGTTCATGTAAAAGAGATACTTTTCTTGACTGTAATACATACATAAGTCATTACTCCTTACAACAAAGTAACAAAGAATTTTAACGATTATTATACTACCGTATGTATTATAGTACCGTAAAAGAGAAATACGATTTCAGCGATTACCTTCTCAAGTTACGAGTAAATACGTAGGTAAACACATACTGTAATTATTGCCGAAATGGACAGGGTGATCGTATTATATTAAAGACATCTCCTCTCAAATAATTAACATACATTATACTAATATTATAAATGCGAAAGCGTGTTTATTTGTTGATTTATTGCGTTTGTTGGTTTGTCCTTCAATCACGTCGTATGGTAATAGAGCAACATATTGACGCCCTCGTCAATCTGTTGCTTTGTTACGGCGTTATAGTTGAGGACCTGGAGAGTAACATAGGGTACTTTTTATCCCGGAAAATTAAGAAGTTTCCCTGGGAATTAAAACACTTATTCCACGCGGGCCAAGTCTCGGGAATAAGCTATACATAATATGTTGGTATGAAGGTGATGATGAAGGATTCGAAACGATATTAAAAAGGCGTATTAATATGATATTAATAAATTACCATATTTAATTTCAACTAGCTGATGCCCGATCTTCATCTGAGTGGAATAAGTATTTTAATTCCCACGGGATAATTTTCCAGGATAAAAAGAAGCATATGTCAATGTTCAGGTCTTGGATATAATCACGTCGATCCGTGGCTCTGTTGCGGCGTGATTAAAGGACAAACCAACAAATAAACACACTTTCACATTTATAATATTATTAAGTATCATAACTGGCCTCAATATGAGCCTTAATATAATTGACCGAGCGAAGCGAAGGTCTCTGAGTCTACTTGAGTGAATTTGCACTTGTCCGTCCGTCCGTCCGTCCGTCTGTCAGAGCATTATAACATCTGAATTACTGAACGTAATTACTTCAGCTTTCAATATAATATGTAAACCAATGGCCTCCAGCCGAATATGCCTTAAAAAGTTATAGAAATCTTTATTTCAGGGGGACTCTCATAGAAGCAAATGCGAAGTAAAATATTTTTAAAGCGTTACATCATTTTAAAGATAATTAGGAATAGAGTTCAAAAATATATATTTTTTAATTTTTCCCCTAAAATTGACGAAATGGGGGGCTTTCAAAATGGAGATTTTCTAACGTCCAAAGTTGACCTCAGAACTCTCAATTTTCTGAAAGGCTGAGATTTTTTGAATTATATCATGTACTTGAACAGCAAATACTAAAATTAGATAATTATTGTAAGGAAACGAAATTATTTAATTTTTAATGAGCTTCAGTATTTTTAACAGAACTTCACAATGGTGTCAATAGATGGCGCCGCGAGGTCTCAGTTCGGGGCGAACCACTAGTACCATATTAGACGATGCCTTCGACTTTGTTCGCGTGGATTAAGATTTTTTTAGTCCCGCGGGAACTCTATAATTTTCCGGGATATAACCCGGATGGATGGTCTTCCCTGGGATATCTACAACATACCCCTGAATTTCATCAAAATCGGTTGACCAGATGGGCCGTGAAAGCGTAGCAGACAGACACACTTTCGCATTTATAATATTGGTAAGTAAGCAATTAACTTTTGGGAAGTAGTTAAGTATTACTTACGCTCGCAATATTCATTACACAATAATTCTCTCTACATTATTCGATTTGGCAATATAGTCACTTCGATACAACGGTAATTCGGTGCGACATTAATGTGAAATCGGTAATCGGCATCGATGAGGCTTTTTTCGACGTAACTATATTTTACTCATGTGGCTTTAATATTTCAGTTTATTATGCTCCTGATTTATTACTGTTAGTAAAGTTAAGTTACAGTACTTAAGTATTGTTTGGAAAGTTCCAAAAACAGGAACCAAATATTTCAGATTCTCTCTCTATAGTTAGGTTTATGTTATTTGTGAAGTCTCACGAGTCACAATTAGGAAGGAAATTATATTCTTAACTCATGTCTCATACAGAAATGGGGATATTTTAAGTGATTAAAAATAAAAAATACCAACTGCTGAGTTTCTTGCCGGCTCTTCTTGGCAGAATCTTCTTTCCGAACCGGTGGTAATGACGTAGTATAAGAGGACACCTGTATGTCCTACATGTTTGAAATAAATTGAATTGAATTGAATTGATTTTTATCTGCTGTAAATTCTGATTGCGTGCATCGAAGTAAGTAATAAGTATAGTATGTTTAGGTACTTAATTGATGGCGTGGCCTGGCGTGTAAACGTGTAAATGATAATCTATATATATAAAAATGAAACCCGTTTTCCTTGGTCACGGCATCACGCGTGAATGACTGGACCGATTTCACTAATTCTTTTTTTGTTGTATTTGTTATTATTAGGAGAAGGTTCTTACGGAAAAAAATATTAAGAAAATCTCTCAGAAATATTGAAAAATATACATTTAATTTTGCATACTAAGGCGGTACGAAGTTCGCCGGGTCAGCTAGTTATGTATAGTTATGAAGGCTAAGTTGTCGAGTTAAGCTACACTGTGGCTGCACGATTGATTTTTTGTTTACAAATTCATGAATAGGTACGCTATGGTCCCAGCAGGGTCTCCATGGCAAATAAATATGTAAGACTAGTAATTTTGAACGCGTAAGAAAATTCCGATTCCGATCGTCAAATTACAATTGCGGTACCACAACGAGAATTGGGCATCATTAAAAACTCCGATTATGGTTATGGGGAACCACGGTCAAGTAACCGCAAACCGATAATTTACTTCAACAGTAATGCTCTCGTTACAGGTTTTTTCATTTCGTATTTCCATTTTAACTTTTATTTTATGTCCGTTAATTGGTACTACCTACTTACTGATTGAGTATTATTCGTCGATATAACACACTATCCATTAAGATAAAAACTTAATGAATACAAAGTAGGTAAACTTGTATTACGAACAAAAAATAAAACTTAAAGAGATGTATTTCACAGACACAGAGATGGAGAGATAAACCGACATACAATGAAAAATGTTTTAATTAAAGCAATGTTGCTACTTGCTTTCCCTTCCTTTCTTCCACGGAATTTTTTCAGTTATTAATTTTTGTAGGTTATTTTTATAAGTTCGTGATAGGAAATAGGAATTAGGAAGTGGTGAAGCCGCGCTGCTAATTAAGGAAGGACTAAGTACGTTCAGCGGCTGTGGAAGTCCACGTGATCGTGTGATTTATTTGTATGTAAACAAGTAGATGTGTAATTTCATATTGTCCTTGTTCATGTAATTTACTAAAACCTCTTTGGATGTCACTTTTACTAACTATGGTTGGCAATCAACTTTATAGGTATAGGTCGTTAAGTCCATCCATCTAAACTTATGACACGCGGACGACTCCGCGGGCATCAGCTAGTTCATAATATTAGTGCGGACTAACATTCAGCTAAACATTCTATACAATTGGAATGACATTCCGAACCAGTGGTAGATTCACTCGACGATTCAAAAGCACTTGTCAAAGTTGAAATTAAAAAAAACTTGATAATTTCCTTTATTCCAGGATGCAGGAGACTACGTATGCCAGATATCGGACCGCTGTACTCCTGTCTGCTTTTGGCGAGGCGTAACAGGTCGGCGACTTTCTGTCCACCAGACAAAATATTGTCGCCGAACGTCGATAGTCAGCCTAACTCACTTTTATATCATGCACACCACATACACTATCGCGACAGGAGGTACCCTTTGATGAAAACAGTTTGCCCAGAAGTTTCGTCCAGTATGGTGCCTCGTGTGATTTTGCTATAACTTCCACTCCCGGATAGCCATGAAATCTTTCTGCGCACCAACGCTCTTTTTCAAAACAAAAGCTGCCTTTACTCATTTGCCAAATAGAAAGTAGGAATCGATGCTGTTATGATCATGCCATGTAATGTGTCTTAATTTAACACTTTAAATTACGTTTTTTTCGCAATTCTTAACCTATGTGCAAAAATAACAACCAGTGCAATAATTTGATTAACTCTTTGAACTCACTTGTGAGATTTGCGTCCTTCGGCTACTTAGGAAGAGACGTTAAACTGAGTAATGGTTCATAAGGTCTGGTTTACAACAGGAAGAGGGGTTGCTTTAATAAGGAAACAATTGGTTACGTCTGTTTCAGCTAATTGTAATTTATTTTTGAACATTTTATTGTTGTACGGGTAACTAGATGATAAACTAAAAATACTTCTTCAAGGAAGCATTAACACTAACAAAATATCTAACATAAAAAACCCAGATGTAACAGAAAGATTGAATAGATATTTCGTTTAAGCTCAAGCTTCGTCAATTTATTATTTATAGTTTCCTAGATTTTCAGTGCTTACCAATACTAATTATGCATTTATGTTTTCTATTTTAAAATTACAATTAAATCTTTCACGAAATGATTAATACCTTCGTAAGTATCTAAAACTTTACGGCATAAAGCTTTAAAATGTTTCATTGAATCTTCTCAATTGAATCAAACATATTTTAATGATGCACAGACACCTGATATTTTATCGCTGTATGTTACGTGGCGAGTGAATTACCAACTAATTTATCCACTAAGACACTGGTATGATCGAATTTAAACACGCTTAATAGCTTCTCAGTCAGTGGTGCGAGCGTGAAAAAATTATCTCGGCGTGAATTATTTGTTATGGCCCTTCATACAGTTTGCACTGATGGCATTCAAATAAATATGTATGATGTATGGATGGATGTTTGTTACTCCATCACGCTCCAACAGCTGAACGGATCTGGATGAACTTTGGCACAGATATAGATTACAGTCTGGAATAACACATACTTTTTATCCCGGAAAATTAAAAAGTTCCCGCGAAAAAAGAACCGAAAAACCTCAATCCACGTGGACGAAGTCGCGGGCGTTAGCTAGTTAACTTATAATGTAGTACTATATTAGATAAATACGATTATAACAATGATACAATATCTATGTGAACCACTATGTGGTTTTTTTAAAAGACAGAAAATGAAACCTAAAAATTTTCCTGAACAATGGTTTACCATTTCAAAATCAGGATCAGTATTATATTGCGCTTGCCTATATAAATGCTAATGCTTCACTAATCACTGTGTACTTACCTAGAATTATAATTATTGTGTTTATGACTGCGGAAGGATATTACTGTATAATAAGTATGTAGGTACATGCGATTTCTTAGATTATTAGGCTTTACCCATTGATGTAGAATTTTAGTAACTCATTCTATTTCAATATGCCAACTATCAAAGAGGAAGTTAACAAGTACTCCAAAAAGTATAAGCAAAGATTAGAAAATCACCGTAACATAATTGGCACATAAACTGCTTGCAAACGCTAACACAAAACGCCTTAAGAGATCAGAGATGGCATGTACTGGATCTGGATGAGAGATAAACTTCCTCGATGATAATATAACCTAGGGGAGGATATTCATTGGAATACCCCTCAATAATTAACAATCAATCAATCAATTAGCAATATAATTAATTTTTTTTTTTTAAGTTAACTTTTAACAGAATAAATATAATTAATATACAATTATCAAACCAACTTCTAAAATCTGATTATGGCTAGAAAGGCGATGGCAGATAGTTGAAATGGGAAAAAAAAATTATATTTCAATGGCTTTACCTTAAGTTGTATTCAGTATGAAAAGGCTCCGGCCAAATGTGCGGACCCGAACCGGACTGGTCGCCGATGTTTGCCTGATATAAGTTGTCATCCATATGCCAAAGGTCCGGCGGTCCGTCTGTTTGTCCAGCAGAGCGCAGCGCGCGCTGTGACGTGTGCTCTGCAGCCAGGGTTACCATGATATTGTGCTAAAATGTTATTTGAACTGAAAGTGCCAAAAATTTTTTACGAGATATTTCACCGCGGTTGATTGCCTCATCTGGTGACAGAAGGGCTGGCTCACTTTTTGCGCAAAGGATCAGCCTGGCTGTCTAGCGCGGAAATGCAGCCAGCCAGAAATTACATAGTTACATACATTGCAAGTTAAATAAAAGCTTTTAAAATGATTTGTGACTAAGGCCATTTATTAAGCAATTAAATTAAAATATAAAATTTAGTATACGTTCATAAACACATTGATAAATTCAAGAAGAAAAGATAATAAAAAATTAAAAAACCCGGCTGAATTTGTTGTGGGCTCTTCTCAGACCAGGGCGCGTTTGGAATCCTCGTAGCTGTAGCTTTAAGATACCGTAACTGATTATCACCATCATGTTTTATAAGTAAGTAATTTTTAACGTAAATAAGTGCATACCCACAGTGTACCTATACTGAATAAATGATTTGATGATTGATTGATTGCATAAAAATACCTGTGTCAAGAGGCCTAGCTCTTTCAAATTTAACAATAACATTAAATATAACAACTGTATGTGCTATATGAACTGGGTTGAGCTTTAAGGTATTGGGTTATTCTGACCAGAAATTCTCAGTACTAGCCCGAAGTTAGGAAGTTGGCGGTGTTCCACCCCCGTGCCTCGGAGAGCATTAACATGCTCTCCGAGGCACCGGGAATAACCGGGACCGACGGCTTAACAGCCGTCGGTCCCGGTTATTATCACTAACATGATAAAACCCGCATTGGAGCAGCGTGGTGGGTCTTAGCTCTAATTCCCTCTCTCCTATGAGAGTGGAGGCCTGTGCCCAGCAGTGCGACGTTAATGGGCTGTAGTGGTGGTATGAGCTATATAAACTGACACAATTCTCAATTTTATATTGGAATATTGTGTTGTACTTTTGGAAAAGAGTTTGCGTTTCATTACCCATGTCTTCATCTAGGTCTGCTTATCTAACGAATCACGCTATCTAATAGTTGAGCCGTACTACTTACCGAATAGTGTTTGAACTTTGTAGACAGGTTTGTTGGCAACCGTAATCGCGTGGCATCAGACTCAATTTGCAAAGTTGTGTGAGCGTAATTCCAGAAGGGACAAACATATATTTTAAAACCAATTTTAATTATTTGCCATAATTAAAATTGGTTTTAAAATATGTTTATACTCTCTTTAAAACGTGCACGGGCGAATGGTCACAACGTGTAGCAGTTTCACGAGAGATTTAATGTAAACAGTTAATTATAAAAACTTGGTTTAATTATTTGCCATAATTAAAATTGGTTTTAAAATATGTTTATACTCTCTTTAAAACGTGCACGGACGAATGGTCACAACGTGTAGCGGTTTCACGAGAGATTTAATGTAAACAGTTAATTATAAAAACTTGGTTAAACTCAAAGAAAATATTCATTTGATCCTGCCACGATTGCTATCGTTAAACTCTAATCAAATTGCGATCAATCGCTGAGTCTGCCAGCAGGAGACTAACTTTCCAACGTCAAACTTCGCGTATTTATGCAAATTATTCCAATATGGCGTATCCCCGCCAACAAACTGACTGAGTGAAATACATCGAATGAGTCAAATATCGGTTTAATTAAACCTTCATCAATAAATAAAATAACAATCTTTTATCTTTTCTAAAAATTCTATTTTAATTTAAAAGCAAAGCTAACAGTTGATAGGGAATATTAAATGGAACCGAGAAACACATCATGTCAGTATGGTCACCCTGGCTGCTTCGTAACTGAGATTCGGTTACCGCATGACGCCGTATCACCTTACTACCTTCTCTCGGAATATGGTACGAGCGGCTACAGCGGCACAGCCTTCAAAGGACATACGGTGTATGGATTTAAAAAACAGACCTGATAAATCAATGTGGCGTACATAATATGATCGATGATGACGATGATTAATAACTTAACTTACGGTATTTCATGAAAATGAGGGAAAATTTGTAGGTAAGTGCCAAAAACCTGGGAAAAGTTTATCCTTAGGGAAATGCCCAATGCCTTGATCTTTGTCGTCTTGACACTCTTTAGTCTTTACCCAAGTGCATGTTGAAGAATTGCGTATTAAAGCTGAAAGTGACATTTGCCCCAATTACAAATGTAAACTGTCCCAATTGTCTGCGCGTACGCACCATATTATTGCAACGCGTTGAAATTGGAATAGATTACACGCATCAACGCCGCTTCCTGTCGGCCATTCACACGGACACCCTCGCAAACAAATGACGTCGTCGTGCGACTGATTTTATGGTAATTTTCAAATAAACCGGGGTGACTTTGATTCATTATTGATTTGCATCCGTGTGAATTTTACACGAAAACTAAATTTGATTGATGTAATTATTACTATTACCGACATAATATTGGGCCTCTACTATACTTTAATATCATTCGCACGTTACTTCGAACCTTTTTAAGCAGGTCATCCAACTTGCAACCAATTTTATGACAAAAATAAAGAAATTTCAATCTAAAATTGGTTGTTTCAGGTAAGTATGCCGATTTGTTGCGCCTCCCAAAAGGGATGGAATAAAAGTAACATACAGTAATAAACAGTACAGTACAGTAGTATTAGTATAAACATCAAAAAAACATATAATTAGTTAGTGTAGGACCGTACCTAAAATCCTATGAGCATGGCCGCTCGAAAAGAGAAAATACTCTCAAAATAAAGATAGCTCAGTTCAAAACAATGATTAGTAAGGAGAACTACATTAATAAGGAGACATAAACTGTATTCATGGATAATTAATTATAAATCTGCAACTGATATTACAAGTTTCAAACAAGAAGAGCAATTAAACAGATCTCGTAACTTTCTGCTTGAATTGATACTAGTCTAGATGTCTTTTTTCATTCGCATGTTATCTAAGGCCAGTTACTAAGATAAGTACCTACCTATAGTGTTTTTATCGCGGACCTGAGTAAATTATATTGCGGTCACTAATTATAGGTTTTTTTAATGATTTTACAATGGAATTCTGAAAGCATTGGATGTGGTCGACAGCTTGGAGAAATAAATATTTAAATAGATATATAATCATAATGGACTATTAAAGTTGAGATTGAGGTTTTTCGGTTCCCGCGTGAACTCTTTAACTTTCCGGGATTAAAAGTAGCCTATGTGTTATTCCAGACTATAATCTATCTCTGTGCCAAATTTCATCTAGATCCTTTCAGCCGTTGGAGCGTGATTGAGTAACAAACATCCATCCATACATCCATACATCCATCCATTCAAACTTTCACATTTATAATATTTATTTGATTATTTGATTGATCATCATCATTGTCATTTGTTTTACATTCTGCTTAACTAAGTACTTACATAACATTTTGTTTCTATTAAGTACTAAATGTAACTAACTTGTCCAATATGTTTTCATATTTCAGTTTCACAAAAACATGACTCTTACCTCTCTAACTTATGGAAGTCAGTTTTTATTATTATTATAAGCTAGCAAAATAGCAGAATTACTACATAAATTTGCATTAGATATTTCAGTTCTACCCGAACCCACACCTTGATTGTAAAGCGAATAAAATCTTACGCCTTTGATCATGCTATTTTGTTTTCAAATACAGAAAACTTAAACTGTTTCTAAGTGTTTCGCCCCATACAGTATCTTGATTTCTGTACAAGTCCACCTGATTGACTGGCTGAAAGGTCCATTCGCTGTAAATGGTATCGTCTACAAGCAGCCTTAGGTACCACTGACGGCACTTACACGGTTTTAATGCAGGAACTGGTTTGCAAACAGTGGAGGCGTGAGAGTGTCCAGTGCAGGGATATTCTCAGGGCCAACGCCACTGCACCTGCGTACTGACAAAAGGACAATGTCGTTAACTTATCCAATTGCTTTTCAAGTTCAGACAAGTTGCTACTCAAGGTTCCACTTCGGCACCTGATTTTAATTGGAAATCGATAGTGTACGTTTAATTTATTGATCGCTCCTGTTATCCTGCGATCGGTTTAAATTATAGCCGTTTCTTTGGAGTTTGGACCTTACTTTTTAATTAATCTATTGAATTTAAAGCAAATAAAACGTACCTAGGTACATATAAAAATAAAAAGTAGCTTCCTACACCGTAAAGTAAGCGTAAAGTTATGATACTATTCTGCGGTAAGTTCTGTGACACACAACGATAAAGAAAACAAGGATTGATCTGAGAAAACATGGAGAAAACAATGATAAACTGACGTATGGCGTACCACCTTCTATACTCCATTCTCCCACAAACTTAACTGACCCGGTGACAGCGTCGCTAGTATCTATGACAAATAAAAAAATTAAAAAAAATAAACAGGCATAAAAATTTGTTCCAATTTTGGCCACCGGGCCAGACAAGTTTGTGGGACTGTAGGAGGTAGCTATAATATAGTATAATTGGCTTTCCATAAGCTTTAACTTTCCCAGTATGGTAACTTTAGTAGGTAGTTGATGACTGCTGCATATTGAAAAACAGAAAAATGGATCTAGCCCATTTGGCTTCAAATTATACATTTTAAATAAAAGTATTATCCATGTTATATCTGTCCCAACGGTCGCCACCGACAGTGCATGGTAATTTGCAGAATATTGTGCCTTGTAACATTTTTCCACGAGATTGCTCCGAATATCGCAAACTTGTCCAGTGTGTACGCGAAACCTGTCACTGTTTACCGTACACTATAACGGTACATTTCTGTACAAAAAATATGCAAGTATGACGTTTGTAATTACTTATTTGTAGGTACTGTATATTACAAGCAAACAATTTTTTTATTTATGATTTCACTAGCTAATGCCCGTAACTTCATCCGCGGTTCCCGCGGGAACTCTTTAATTTTCCGGGATAAAAAGTAGCCTATGTGCTATTCCAGACTATCTATCTCTGTTCCAAATTTCAGCCCGATCCGTTCAGTCGTTGGGGCGTGATTGAGTAACAAACATCCATACATCCATAAATCCATCCAAACTTTCGCATCTATAATATTAGTAAGATATTATGAACCTGAAACACGGTTAAGTAAAACACGATAATATTTATTATGTTTAGTTTTCAAGTCTTCCTTTCGTAAAAAAATATAGAGAAATAATTATACAGAAAATGATATAAAAAATCGGCAGATTGATCTCAATGAGTATTGTTTGAAATTGTGACTGCTAATAATTAATTCTTTTGGTAAATCCCATGATAACTTGTCATCTATGACAAGTTATCATGGTATATATCATGAAACTATGAAACGGTAGAAGGCACGAGAAGGTGACGATGACCTCCGTGGCGCAGTGTGTAGCGCTGAGGTCCCGAGTTCGATCCCCGGCAGGGCCAATTTAGGAATTTATAATTTCTGAATTTTCTCTGGTCTGGCCTGGTGGGAGGCTTCGGCCGTGGCTAGTTACTACCCTACCGGCAAAGACGTGCCGCCAAGCGATTTAGCGTTCCGGTACGATGCCGTGTAGAAACCGAAGGGGTGTGGGTTTAATATAACTGCCATGCCCCTAACAGGTTAGCCCGCTACCATCTTAGACTGCATCATCACTTACCACCAGGTGAGATCGCACTCAAGGGCTAGCTTGTAGTGGATTAAAAAAAAATATATATACCGGTAGGTATGCCGGAAGGTAAATATATACGACTGGTCGTCTTTTGAAATTAATTATTATGTTCCTCTTATCATCCGAAGACTAGCGATGTATTTACCATGCGACGTTACAGGTTTAACTTCATTCAGCTTAAGCAATCAATGAATATTGACGGTGGAAGAAAAACCCGTGGAACATACCTAATGTACACGTTAAACATTAATTAGCATAGATTATGAGATTGATTGATTGGGAGTCGTTACGCATGGTATTGCAGTAAGGTTGTCGGCGTGGGAACCTCGGCAGGTGTTTTTGTGAAGATAATGAGTATACGAAAATTATGCCTTTTAAAGACATACGAGTATTTGCAATCTCACCTTATCTTTCATAACTTGCGAGTTGCGACTGGTTGGCGATGCAGTGCAGAGTGCTACGTTAAAAACGGCATTATTATTAACAGACGCCTCGCATTTCCCATTTGTTAAACCGATCTGATGCTGCAGTAGGTATGTATAACAATATTGGAACTTAGTACTGTTACAGTCAAATTTTCAGAGTAATGAACATTTCAACCTCGTTGGTCTAGTGGTTGGCGTGTTCGACTGCGGCCGACGAGGTCCCGGGTCGGGCCATAATTGAGTAAGTATTGGTTTTACTGACTAGAAATTTTCAGTACTAGCCCGGAAAGTTGAAGGTGTTTCACCCCAAGCTGTCGGTCCCGATTATTATCACTAACATGTAACATGACAATAGTCGTTAAAGCCCACCAACCCGCATTGGAGCAGGTCTAAGCTCTAATTCCCTCTCTCCTATGAGAGTGGAGGCCTGTGCCCAGCGTACATTCTCTGAATGAACAAAATCACCGTGATTTGCGATAAGTTAATAGTAACCAGGCTTTCCGGGCTTGCCTGATTTTTGCTTTAGTACAGTTTCAGTCTGAACTGAAAAGAAGTTGTATTCCATTCTAAATAAAGACTCAATTATGTCTTATTCTTTTTAAAAATAAATAGAAAATCTTATGGGTAAACGGGGCCAGAAAGTTCTCAGAGGGAACGTGTTTGCATGCGACAAGAACTTTTTGTTTAGCGAATTGCTAATAGAATACAACCTGTTGCAAACAAGGTTGTCCGGATAAAAAATCACATCCTGAACTGACGGAGGCTCTAAAATGATTGCGAATGAATAAAAAAAGCATTTATTGTGTAACAGACGTGAGAACCGTGAGCAGGTGCAAACGCCGGAGGAAATCTCGTATACGGCTTCTGTGCACTAATCGCTTAGATATTACGATCAAATTATGATATTATTAATTAATTTAATTATTATTTATTATATTAGGTATACTTATAGCTTTTTATCGAAATCAAAATTGTATTTAACGGCTGCTAAAGTCACTTGTCATGTGCTAACGCCTAACGCTGTTACCTCCACAGAAAAATGAATCTGCTTAGGTATCTATGTTCTGTGGTTACCTCCGAACCTTATGAAGATGTAACGGATTTCCAATTCCAAGTACCTACACGAAATAAATTTTTAATTTGAAGAGGAGGTGCTGAGTTTCTTGTCGGCTCTTCTCGGCATTAACTTTGAATTGAATCATCAGAGTTTCAGAAAGGTTTTGTAGAGGTGAGAGTTTTCATAAAAACGTAGGAAAATAAAATGTGTTAATCAAATAATTAAGATACCTAATGAGTTCACTTATTCGTTATTTTATTTAAAAAACAATATGGCCATATGGGTACCTACTTAGCATGAAAGTCCAATAAACATATTATGTATGATTGCCCATTATAAATATTTTATCGAATTCGAAACAATCCAACGAACAATTTGAAGTATTCTCAAACATAATTCATTGCGCGTTGGTAGGTAATATTATAATATAATTATGTTCCCATAGTAATTATCTTAGAGAACAGGAGGAAGTCGTGAGAATCTTCAACAGGTGTACGTACGTAAACAATTATAATTCTTTTTGTTTATTCTCAGCCAGTCGATCTCCGTTATTGTTCGAACGTACTAAGATACTAAATAATAATAATAGATACTAAATTATTATTATTATTACTAAATATAATTAAGTAATCCTATATTTGTGAGATGGTGATGATAAAAAAACCCGGCTGAGTTATTTGTGGGCTCTTCTCAGACCAGGGCGCGTTTGGAACCCTCGTAGCTTTTTAAGATAGGTACCGTAGTTAATTATCATCACCAAGTCTTATTCCTTGTAAACATGACGTTCAGAAGGTGTACTTTGTAGGTACCTATCATCATACTAATATTATAAATGCGAAAGTGTGTTTGTTTGTTGGATTGTTGGTTTATTGGTTTGTTGGTTTGTCCTTCAATCACGCCGCAACGGAGCAACGGATCGACGTGATTTTTGGTATGGGTATAGTTGAGGACCTGGAGAGCGACATAGGCTACTTTTTATCCCGGAAAATTAAGGAGTTCCCGCAGGAATCAAAAAAACTTAAACCACGCGGACGAAGTCGCGGGCATCAGCTAGTTTTGAATAAAGATGCTTTGACTTTGACTTTGAAATAAAATAATGAAAAAGGATAGGTACAAAAGGCGGCCTTATCCCTAAACAGCGATTTCTTCCAGGCAACCTTAAGATTAGGAAAACGCTAAGTTATTTACTTAGTTAGTGGGGCTGATTCTGTAGTGCACAATCTCTAAACTAAACTAAAATTAGAGCATTACAAATATTGCTAACCCTTTCATAATACTTCCTACGGAAAGGGACAGAACTAGATTTAAAGCTGCCAATTTAGTTTAGTTTAGAAATTGTGTTATACAGAATCAGCCCCACTGTCTTATAATTATTAGGTACTACTCACTATCTACATGAGAAGAGTGAGGACTGTACTGCTTTAGGTCAATCTTCTCAATCAAACTTTTTTAAATCCACTACAAGATAGCCCTTGACTACGTCTCTCATCATCGTCATCTCACCTGATGGTAAGTGATGATACAGTCAAAAATGATAGCGAGATAACTTGTTATGGGCATTGCAGTTACATTAAACCCATACCCCTCATTGGTTTCTACACGGCATCGCTTGGCGGTACGTCTTTGCCGATAGGGTGGTAACTATAGCCACGGTCGATGCCTTCCACCAGACCAGACCAAAGAAAATTCAGAATTTATATAAATTCCCAAATTGACCTTGCCGGGAATCAAACCCGGAACTTCTCCCGTTAAGACAATAACGCTCAACACTGCGCCAGAGAAGTCGCCTAATTGTGCCACTGTACTAACTACTTAGAGTTAAGTATTTACTCAGTGCACACTTGGCTTCAAAAGAGATACTCAATCTCAAAAATAAAAAGAATCAATTACGAACCGATAGGTGCCTATCCTGAAAACCCCGTTAAAGAGCTTGTTGTGGTTCAAAAGAGAAATCCAAAACCTCTAGAAACCAGTAAAATAGGTAATAAGAACATTGTATAACTGAGTCACCGTGGGAAGCTGTACAGGTGACGGGCTAACTGAGACGCGGACGGCGCCAGCGCACGTCTTGCAACAAGCTATACCTACTATGGCATGACATGTCGCCGTAAGAATTGTAAAAACCGTTAGATTGTAATCTAACTTGCGATATTGTAATCTGTCGACAGATTACAATTTAACACATTATTTTTCGGTAGATTGTAATCTGTTAGGTATATTAACCTGATAAAACCTAAGTGCTGATTATTTATGTCGAACCCTAACCTAACCTACAAGAAAGAGACAAGAAAACGTAAATACAATGAATATTTCAAAAATTGACACTCAGACTATTGAACGGTTCACAATCTGTCGACAGTTTACAATATCGCTAGTTAGATTACAATCTAACGGTTTTTACAATCTTACGGTGACAGCTATACTACTCGCGGGTCCGAAGCATTCTGTGTTCATGACGTTGCAAGCTTAGCTATTGAAATGAAAAATGTGTGTCAGCTCCGACGCACGACTGGAGTTGTAATCCTTACAAACGAAAAGTGTTACCATGGAAACATTAACATAACGTAACGTAGCGGAGAAAGTTTGATTTTACTCTCCAGTTTTCATACCCCGGGCTTATACCTAATGAAAATCTCCAATAAACTCCAAAATTATGCAAAAAAAGTGTCAATCAATAATATAAATGGGTCACCAACCGGCCTCACTATTAATATTGCTATAATAAAACGTTTTAGTTGTTACTAAAGTACAGATTTTGTAAATTGAATGCTGCGTGTCATTGGAAAATGTCAATTCAGTGTATATTCATTGATGTAGAATTTTTTACGCATTCTATTTCAATGTGTATATTAGGTACTCCGCTGGTATGTCGCTGGAATCCATACTAATATTATAAATGCGAAAGTGTGTCTGTCTGTCTGCTACGCTTTCATGGCCCACCTTTTCAACTGATTTACGAAATTAATCAATAACTATTTTTGCAATTGGTAAGATAATGTGACGTCAATCGTTTACCTACTGGCATTGCACGCATGTTCCTGTGAGCTGCAAAGATAATAATAATAGTGGGTTTATGTAAACTGAACATCAATAAATGAACCGATCATTTGCGTTCAGGATTGAAATGTTGTAATAAACTATACAGAAGTTACAGTTTAGTATGGAAATGTATCAGTAACAGTAAGCCATTTTAACTAACTAAAATAATAATGGTAACTAATTAAGGAGCTATAGGAGAAGATCATAAAACAGGTTAGCCCGCTACCATCTTAGACTGCATCATCACTTACCATCAGGTGAGATCGCAGTCAAGGGCAAGTTTGTAGTGGATAAGGAAAAAAAAAACATACTGGCTGAGGAAACTGCGCCAGTTGTTCCTGTGGTTCACAAAAGCACCCGATCACAATTTGGAGCTGCAGTGTGTAAAAATTTACCATAATATAATAATTAACAATTCGAACTAAGTAAAAGGAATCAAAATAAGAAGAAAATAGCATTAATTATTTAATGCTATTTTCTTCTTATTAAACAAACTATATTAAACACAGGTAAGTACTTATTCCTTTCGCCCTAGCCACGGAAACGTAATACATGACGTAAGAAACGCAATATTGATTTCATGTTTGCTTCCTTGCAAAACAAACAACCAATGAAAAAGTACTAATAGTACCTATAACCAAAATGAATGAAAAAGTGGAATGAATTGAAAAATTCAGTAGATTAATCAAAAAGATCCAGACCTTGCGTGCGCGCAAATAAACATAAAGCAAGAGCAAAGGCCACACGCATTGCGACGCTTAGCACTAATAATACCATTGGAAGTTGGAAGAAGCAATTTTCACAGCGCGGACCGAATCGCCGCTCTGTTGGTGTTGGCGCGGTGTGAGAACGCTGCTTATAATTTCTACTCTATGCGTTTTAACTTTGAACAGCACAGCTAACTAAACTAAAATGCATCTAAAGTGGAACTTTTCTTCGATTTTTTTTTTAATATCGGGCTTATTTTTACGTGGTCATAATTTACCAATTTTTATGTGAGTTTTCTAGTAAAAGTGAAGCGATTTTTGTAATCGAGGTACAAGTTTGCCGGGTCATGCGATTTTGAAGTACCATTGCTTGATCTTCTAAATTGAATTGCAAAGTAAGGCTGTAGCCTGTAACTTGGGCTGTAAGTGATTCTTTGAAACAGAAAAATAGAAAGAAGGGTGGAGCTTTTTAAAATACAAATTAGGTATGTTTGGTAAGTAAAACATCAACATCGAAACAATTTACCGCTTACAACTAAAAATCTAAATGATTGTAAAAACTACCGTTGATACCGTAAAAAATTCTTCGAAATGGTTTTCCAATATTTTACGTGCGCAATTTTGTTCCGTACATAGGTACTTACTTACTTAGGTATGGGAGAGTATAGAAGCTTCTTATAATAATAATTGGCTCAATGTGTTTTTAATCCATACTAATATTATAAATGCAACAGCGTGTCTGTTTGTCTGTCTGCTACGCTTTCACGGCCCAGCTATGCAATCGATTTGGATGAAATTTGGCACAGAGATGGGTTACATCCCCCGGAAGGACATAGGCTACTTTTTATACCGGAAAATTGAAGAGTTCCCGCGGGAATCACAAAACACCAATCCAAGCAGTCGCGGGCATCATGTAGTTACTTAATAAGTAGGTACATTACCTAAATGAAAATCCCATCGCGATTTACTTTCGTTTCGATACTATATTGTTTACACTGTTTTAGTTTCCATTAAATCACCGTAACATCTCTGGCCTACGCTTAATTTCCACTGTAATACATTTACACAGTTGCACTGTTTGTACTGAAAATACATTTACACTGTCAGTTGTTTGATCGAGCCGTTTAATGGATTTGGAAAAACAACAGCGGATTTACGAATTAGATCGCGTATTAACGTTCCGTTTTGGGTTCTTTATAATGTGGTTTGTTTACTTCGTTTAGATGTGGTTTCAATAGATGAAATAAGTAAAATGTAGCGTCTGAAGCTATTAATTTCCTTACTACTTCTCTAACAGAGAGCATCACATATAAATTAATGTCTACTTTCATAGATTTGTATTCTGTTTTATGGCACGCTTGTAAGAATGTGAAAATTTTGTAAAAGTTAGATAAGTTCGGGTGGCATGAAACTTTCCATGGTAGATTCAAAGTAAAGTTCAAACAAAGATGACAAAAACACGAAGGTATTTTTTTTTAATTCAACTACAAGTTAGCCCTTGACTGCGACGGTGCGATCCCACCTGATGGTAAGTGATGATGCAGTCTAAGATGTTAGCGGGCTAACCTGTTAGGGGCATGGCAGTTATATTAAACCCATACCCCTCGGTTTCTACACGGCATCGTACCGGAACGCTAAATCGCTTGGCTATACATCTTTTGGCGGTAGGGTGGTAACTAGCTACGGCCTACGGCCGAAGCCTCCCACCAGGCAAAATCATGCAATTTACTTCATGCGAGTTTTAGCTTAATTTAAATGTTCAGTTGCTTTCACTAAAATTAAAAATAAAGAACCAATCTTATGGAGATATAATGATCAACAACTGCGTAAAATACCTCATTACGGAGCGTAAGTTAATAATAATAATCAACTTAACCGGCTACCGGGAGTACCGTTGGTGGCATCCTTACATATCGATAATTGCACCAGTCCGTTAGGAGATAACTTGTTAGTCAACAGATAATGATTATAAATAAATAAATAAATAAATCTTTATTTAGGATTTCACACAACACAGAAAAAACAACATAACAATTTACAAAAATAAATAAATAAAACTTATAGTCTAGCAATCCGTGTAATAGAAAATCCCAAAAAGGGTATCAAACTCAGCGTAATGCTGATATGGAGTAGATGCACCATATCAGCGCTGCTTTTCAGTTGACCCCAACTATCATTGAATTATCAACTCAGGATAGGTACAGATTTTTAGCGAATAGCGACCAAAGATTTCGAAGACTTGAAGAATCAATGTGATTTGAAAATTCGATTAAACGAAACGAAACGAAAAAGCCACACCAAAAAGAAAGAAACATATTCATAAATATGATTTAGCCTGCGAGAGAATAAGATAGAATACAAGTTATATTTATCTCTTAAAACTCTCCCTCTCATTTATTTAACATTTAAACGTAGGTATGTGTTTCTTATTGTAACCTCTTTAATTTAAGAAAAGAGCAACTGCTGAGTTTCTTGCCGGCCCTTGTCAGTAGGATATCTTTCCGAACCGGTGGTAGAGTCTTAACGTATCATAAGTGACACAAGTTGTCCTACGTGAAATAAATAAATCATTTATCATTCTCTCGTAGCCTACTTTTTTGAAATTTCACTTCTGCCGTGTGTGACTTATGCCGTGTGTGACACACTTTTTTTTAAATTCGTAACGGTTTTGAACTTGATCGGTGAAAATGTAATTTTAAAGAAAATGGGTCATTTAAAAAACTTTTTTTTTTTCACTTCCCTTCTGAATCTTGTTACCAAATTGTAAGCCAAACTAATCAATTGACAGTAGCCTCAACCCATTGATAAAATGAAACAAAACAAGTTAATTTAACGCTAGACTCAATACACAGATGATGCGTATCGGGCATCGGCAAAAGTCAATGAGTTCCAAACCACGGATATCCTCATGAAGGCCGATCGCCCAATACAATCGTGGGAAACGGGTAACCGATATTGTTTTTTGTAATAAATCAACGTAATTCTTTTTGTCTTTTCATAGTTGATTGCACCTGTAGAAAAAAATTCACAGCTGTGTTTCGAATTTGATTAGGTACTTACCTAGTATTTTGTAGGAAGACTTTAAGACCTATGTCCAGCAGTGTACGCATACAGGCTGATGGATTGGATTGGATTGAGACTTTTTTAAGTACCTGTACTATTTGACATACCCTAAAAATTTCTTTGTGATAAGTCGAGACCAGACAGACAGAATTACAGACATGAAGAAACTATAAGGATTCCTTATTGAACACGGATCCCTAAAAACTTTGGATTGAATATTGCATGATATTTTATATCGAAATTTCATTTTATTTAGTAATATTGTAGTTTTGTCCCACATTTGGTAAATCTTATTGATTAGACTTATATATTACACATATGGTATCATGTACTCCCTAATGTTTAGAATGCAGTCGATAAGACGAACTAATAATAGAAAATATCAAACAGAAGGTAACAATAGGTACGCGTATGAATTGTATACAAACAGATGCGCAAACGCAGAACGTCACAGCTGCCCGTGTCGTGGGTCAACAGCTTTACAAAGTTTTAATACAGAAAGTACGTAATAATAATGTAATTGTTTAATTTGAGCTAAATCGTAATCTTCAGCATATATCCACTATCCGGAAAACATGCTGGTCCTTTAATTTTTCGCATAATATTGTTCTAAGTCTTGCATGAATTATTTTGGTGTTAAAATAATATTTCCTCAAATAGGAAATTGCTTTTGAATAATTTCAGATCGCCATGTATTTTGGAAATAGCTTTGCTGAATTACTACTCCAACTGCGATGCAATCGCTTGAGTGCTGGAACTTGGAAGAGGATATATCCATTAAACTTTAATTGAATTATTTTAATGGGTGTTAGGGGCTCCTCACTCCTACTCCCAAATAGGACCATTATTAAGAAAGAAATGGAAATAGATTACATACCTAAATGATCTTTCAAGAAATGCTTCTAAATCGTCTTGGTGAATCCTCCAAGGGCTTGGAACATAGTTACTACTCGGTGGCTTGGAATGGCAAGAAGACATTATGGGTTTAGTCCGCTTTTATACCACTAAAAAGGTTCAGCTACGGCTTGCGTACTTATTCAAGATTGCCTAATGAAATCATAAATCGGCACACCGTTTGACACTACAATAAAATCAATGTCAGTGCCAACGTATTTTTGCATCTGTCGGCAGCAGCCGCCATGACATGTGCGAGTAAAACAAAACCTACCCCTCATGGGTGAGGGGTGAGTTTCCTCCACCAGGTGAGAGTGCACACATATGTTGCCACGTGTGGGGAACCCCTTACAGGTGCCACAGTGAATGAAGTCTTTGTTGCGGGCTTCATTGACAACTGTGTTCGTTTGGCGCCGAATTTTGGCGGGCTTTCTCGTACATTCATGCCTACTTAATTATTTTTTTATAATAATAAACTAACTAAAACTTCGCCGGAGTGAAGCCAGGGTGTTATAAGAAATTAATAGTTGCAAAAATAATATTTGTGACAACTGTTTTGAGTTTCACTCCATTTAATAAACTAAAAATTATTCATAATCATACTCATAATCATTTATTTATTTGCTGATTGTAGGTACAACAAAAGAGCTGTTACAATAGTAATATTATATATTACATTCTGTTTCAAGAGTTCTTGTTCTTGTACCTAGTGAACATATTATTACAATACAGATGTAACAACAAAAGTAAGTAAATATTCAATTGTAACGGCGACTTTTTTTTGTTAATTCATAATAAAGTGTCCTGCTTGACCCTTGCTTCTTTCCCATGATTAAGATTCCCCAAGGAATAATTCTGCGCTTCCCCCAAACAGGTGTCGCTGATTAAGGTCAAGGAGTTCCCAGTGCAATGGGTCACTGATTGCCGTGCTTCCCTGGTTCCGCACCCGACCATGGATGACCGTTAAGATGTTAACGCCATAAACTTCTGTTTGTAAGGAGTTGGCGTATAAAAAGATTCACCTTATCAGGTGACGCTACTACGAAGTCGTCACGCAAGAACGAGCTGGATGTTTTTCTAGGTTTTATGGATCACGCTAACATAATCATACCTTAAAGGCTTATTTTGTTTTAATTTTAATGCTTTTTAAAAAAGTAGTCGAGCTTCTAGTAAGAACATAAAAGAATCATTGAGTTGTGATTATAAAAAAATGATACATTACTCGTAAACGTAATATATATATTACCTACTAGGTAGAAAAAAATACGTGGTTTTGATAAACACGCGTTGGTAGGCGCATTTTCTACATCTGTATACCTATTTGGCACTTAAATAATGATGTAGAAAATTGCTCTAACATAATATCACAATATCTGCACATTGCAAAAGAAACCGTCGTGCCTCTCTTTTGCTGTAAAATCTTTTTTGTACGTAAATGCTTAGTAAATGGGAGAAAAAGAAAGATTAGTTTAGTTACTCTGCAGGTTTTTAATGCTATGTAATTACTTCGTACACCTACACAGTAGTGTAGCAATTAGAAAATGAGAAAAATACCAGCAGTTCAGGAACACAGGGTCGCCACAACGAGTCGTAGCAACAACTTCCTCATTAGTGTGCCCTAATCGACGCTTCCGCTAATTACCAAGCGCATGGAGCAGTCGGACATTAACTTGGTAATACTGCTAGTAGCGGAAATCTTTTGTGACATCATTTACATACTTTAATAGACTTTAATCTGTGCCTTTTGGTGTTGAAATTATGGAGTCGTGCGGCGAGGTTACTAGATCCTTTCCCGTTTCACGAAATCCACAGATGACCGGAAGGCTGGCAGTTAGTTACCTCGACCAACAAAATTTTATTAGTTTACCTATGCTTGGCTAAGGCTAACTCAGCGGGGTAACACAGCCAACGTTCTGGGTAAGTACATTGCCTCGTACCAGTGGTTTAGATGATTTTAACTACTATTAATTTTTAATTTAGATTTTATTTTATTATTCTAAATTTGTGTTAAAGAAATGCAATTAAATGTTTTATTTTATGTGAGACGAGTTATTTCACTTATAATATGCCATGTTAAGAGTCAGGGGTCAGGACTCTACCAAAAATAACTATTTAAGTAAATACTTAATGTAAAATCTTTCTTATAAATTACAAGCCACTCTCCTATTAGCAGTGTTGACAATATAAACGAGAAAGCGGCTCGGCATTATCAACATTTTAGGTCATTTATCTCTGACGAATAGTCGCCGGCGAAATGTCTTTGGTAGACTTTGTTAAAATATTTTTATGCGTGCTCTTTCTTTCAGTTAATTAATGGATTTATCAAGCTTTCTTAGTTACATACATTAATTTATTATGGTCGGACCATGAATATTTTTAGATTATTAGCAATTCAAAGTAAATTCGTGATAGGTTTTTAAAATTGTATACAGTATAATTAATTTTGTGATCAATCTATCAACGAAACTTTATAGAACAGTCGTTGTGTACCTATCTATTATCAAACAAATAAATAAATCTTTGTTAATAATTAATGTTCAGAGAAATTAAAGGACTGTCAGGTAAGTATTTTGGAAAGATTATGACAATGTAAAATGTTAATAATATCACCTTGTATTAACTGTAATGAAATTATATTATGTCAGCCGTGGGTTACGAATAACGTATTATATTTATGTACGTAACGTATCGTAGCTATAAATTACTGGCGGTGCTCATAATGATGTAATGCTGTGTAATGTGTATATCTAGAGCTGATGATATGCGCTTTGCCTACTTCTATCTACTGGCAAACAGCCTGGATTAGCATTTATGTAGCGGACCGTCACCGACTACAGCTGCAGAAGAGATTTGGTCAGTCCTCCGTAGCCCTGACTAGTGATATGCTAAACATTAACATATTAGATCCATGGCCTTACTGCCTCTATGGCTCTCGAGAGTGACAGCACTGGGTACGTTTAGACGGGGATCGAGGTGGAATGTCAAGATGGCAACCGTGTCTGTGAGAAAATTGAGGAATGCACACTAATACTAATTGACTAATTTTACTAATTTACCTATTATATTATAAATGTGAAAATGTGTCTGTCTGTCTGCTACGCTTTCACGGCCCAACTCCTCAACCGATTTGGATGAAATTTGGTACAGAGACAAGTTACATCCCGGAAAAGGACATTGAAGAGTTCCCGCGAGAATAAAAAACCAATCTACGCGGACGAAGGCATCATAATTATAGTAAATAATAATTAAGTGGATAACCGGTGTTTCCTTCTAAACCTAGTAATTTTCTCGCTGGGCTACGTTCTCAGGTTTCCGACTGTGCGCTAACTAACGACTATGAAGTAAGTAAGTAGTTTTGTAACATAATATGGAATACGGCCGTATTAATGCAGATCTATTGTTCTGGCGCTTAATTTATATTGAAAGTCCCACAAAGCCTTCAGGATCTTTACACCATGATAATAACTTGATACCGGTATACAATTTACAATCACGACTCGCGCGTGACTACGAATCGTGAGCCAGGTGCGCAACACCTAATTGACGCATTCCTTGACGCCCGCGCGTAATTGGACGTCGTTTACGGACATTGCGCGCCGATTGGCCGATATAATTGTCAAACGCGCTACGCTTGTCACGAAAAAAATATTTTAGGGACCCCCATGGAACTAATAAGTACTAGATGTACGTAGTACTTATTAGTTCCATGGGGACCCCTAAATTCGATACACGCATACACAATATCGTTATACACATACATTATCGTTATATATATACACATTATCGTTACGACGTTACCACGTTATACTACCTGATATTTGTAAATTGATCATTTTGTAAGAACATATCATTATTAATGTCACGAATGCTTTACATGTTACACTTACAATTTACACCAACCTACAACAGTTTTAATTAAAAAAATGGCAGTCCCTATGGGACTGGCGATAGAAGTGAAAACGAATATTTGATTTTTTTTTCTAATTAAAAATAAATAAATAATAAAAATAAAAATATTTCAAATATAAACTTTAAAAGTAAGACATTAAAGTTTAATCACGAATGTACTATATTATTATACTTAAGACCTTTAATCTTAAGAAGAACGGTGTCGGTCTCGCGTATTCCACATTTTTACCGCCTACCAAAAAGTGTTCAACGCGGCTAAAGAAGTTTTCACTTCAGTTATACCAAATAGTCTTCAAATAAATCGAAGGGATTTCACAATCACGGTGATAACTTGATACCGGTGAAGAATTTGTGATCACGATTCACGATGTGAGCGTGCGAGCGTGAGTACGAATCGTGAGCCAGGTGCGCGTACAGCCTAATTGACGCATTCCCGACCTCAGCGCATATTACAGAAATGAGCGTCGATTAGCCTATATAAATGTCAAACCCGCTACAGTTGTCACGAAGAAATTATTTAGGAGACATAATATAATATGTTATTTATCAACCTTGTCAACCAAACTACTATCTTGTCACATAATTACGATTTTGTATCGGTGTACAATTTAATATTTTGATAGTAGGTAATAACTTCATGATCGTCTTGTTCTAAAGGAGCTTAGACGTGCCAGCACAGTCTAGTTTCACAATTCTTGCAATTGATGGAATAAAATTTATTTATTATTTAACAGAATGTGCACAAATTGATTATTTACCTAGCTGATTTTCTGCCAAACCGACACATAAATAGTACCTACTTAATCTATTTGACTACTGAATAGGCAGGCGTCCAATTTATTCCTAAGTTTACTATGTACTTTGAATGCAATTTGTTCTATTGTATCTTTATCATATTTTTACAGCGTTGTCGTCTGCGTGAAGCCTTAAAGTTATTTTTATTTTTTAAGTAGAGAAAATTAAAGCCTACAGCAAAGCCAACCTCATCGGACATTTAACGAGGTAATACAATACATGTGCTTGGTGCTCGTTAAAAAAGTGTCGGTTAAGAAAATCAGTTGGCCCTTAATAGCGTGCTCAGATACCATGAATCCTGTGATTCACTTTTTACTCTTGCCGGTCATTCACCAAAACGCACTAGAGCGAAAATAAAAGTATGAATAAAAAGGTGCGGCGAGGAATCACGCTGCGTAGACACCCTACAGCCTGAAGAAATAATAAGCATAACGATCGGTAAGGAACGATTGAAGACGAAGGAACTGTGGTGTGTGACCACCCTTACAGGAAACGTTGTATCAAGCGAATGTGATTTTTTTAATGATCAGGTAAGGCAAGATATACTTATGTCAGTGATACTTAAATAAAAAATATCCCTATCTAAGTCATAAAACCAGACGTAAAAGTTGTGGGATTTTTATCTGATCGAACGCGTTTTTATGTAAACCTAAAATAAATCGCTTCATGACAGATGACAGCATGACGCTAGATGAATTAACTCTATACAAATCGTAGTTAGACCCAATCGGTAAAGTCTCAGACACCTCGGCACCGCCAACTTCCTAACTCCGGGCTAGTGTAGAGAATTTCGAAAAACCCAACATTTGTTATGGCCCGAACCGGGACTCGAACCCGGGACCTCGTCGGCTGCAGTCGGACATGCCAACCTAGACGACAAATCGTAGTTAGACGCTATTGAGGAGGAATTGAGTCTCAAACAAGGCCTACAGAATAACAAAATATCAACACTCAACAGCAATAAAAACGCGCTTTAAATCCCAAGACGAATGTCTAAAGGAAATTGTTTACTTATGACCGATTTTGCATTAGTTCTGGTATATGATACCGCCCATTAAAATCGCATTTGTTCAAGGGATTATTCCCGCAAGGTATCCGTAATAACCAATATTATTGCAGTCGAAGCGAAGTGAGTTTTGTATATAATTTGATGCTATTATAATGCAAGCATTAACATGCATTTTCACTAGTGTTTAAATATTATAATAATAACTTTCCGTTGCTTGAGATTTTTTTAAATTGCGAGATAGGCTTGTGCTTGACGACAATCATGCTTATTACAAAGCAGTGATGAGGTCTAGTTTGGAGCTCGCTTGCCTAAAATATGCCTATTCACTCTTGCCTTGAAGGTTCTTAAGTTATACGTGGCAGGGAATACATGCGCTGGAGCCTGGAAGGGCATTCCACAACCTGGCGGTTCGAATCAGGTACGTATAGCAGAACAGTTTCGTTCGAGCTGACTATTGACTGGACGTCAACCACATAAGGATGCCAACGGATGTTTCTTGCTATTAGAACGGTGAAGGGGGAACAAGGTTGAAAAGTTCCTGAGCACACTCTCCAAAGTATATCCGATAAAAAACATACGCGCCGAATTGAGAACCTCCTCCTTTTTTGGAAGTCGGTTAAAAAACCGATAAGCAGGCGAATGTAGCTGTAGATGGTACCTGACTTTCCACATCCCAGAATACACATGGCATTTTAATAGAGTATGGCTGCAGTCAAACTTGCTGGCAAGAGATGAATGGTCTGCAGCTGAAGAAGAGTGTACTTGCCTAGAAGATGCCTATTTTCTCTTGATTTATAGAGGGAAAACGGGGCCGGAGGGGCAAGTATAAGTCCGCCACAAACTACAGTTGTAGCTCTCAGTGGTCAGCTCAAATTTTTTGAACTGTACAGCTTTCAGTTTTTGCTCCACACATTTTAATCTAACAGCCCAACTGAACAAGTAAAACTGTACAGACTGAAGTAGAGCCTCCGGATGGATGAAAATATTCTCAACTCTTATTTCATAAATTGTAAACAACTATTATTAGTATCCAATACTTACCTTTTATTGCAACAAAAACAACCTCAACAAAAATAAAATACCTACTGTAAATCTTAAAACACTTTATTTCAATCAACTTCAATTATGAGCTATTTTACTACAACGATAGGGGCCGTAGGGCGCACTGAACACACTTGGCTTCTTATCTCCTTCCGAACGTAATTCATGAACTGTCTGCGTAGTTGCTTAGCGAGGTGATAGCCAATGGCTAGTATTACCATGATAATTAACCCGATGACTATGATATCACTCACTGATAGCACTTCCATAACTTCTTCGTGCGCGTGACCGCTGCCCAGTGCATCCATAATGCTACGAGAACTGACGTAAATTCATTACCATATTCCACAATACATATACAAATATCCAGGTTGAATCTTGAAAAGTTGCTGTTCAAAAAATAATTATTCAAGTAAGTATTAGTAAAATGATGACTAATGAATTAGCATATCGGTTTTCGTTTTTGTAAGCACTAAACGCACAAATTATGTGCCACTTTTTACTTGCGACATTGCGGAAAATTCTGCATAAATGTTAAATTATTATGTGGGCTACTTTTTACTTGCGATATTGTGGAAAACTTGACTTGTCCAACACAATTTAAATGTTAACTTTAGGTATAGGTACATGTAATTTTTTTGAGCCATATTTTCTTAAATATCCTACAATCCTTCAAATTCAATCCTTTTGTAAGCGGCGGGCTATGACCTTTTTTGTTTTGTTAATAGCCTCCTAGAAGAAATTAAAATTACCTAATCATATCTTTCGGCCTTAAACTAAAAATCAAATAATTCATATTGTATGTGACTGTGTTAGGGAACACAGAACCAGTTTTATTTGTACGGCAACTTGGGTCAGCACTTTGGGAATGCAATAAGTGAAAAATAAGCGAATACGCACCTCCAGGGTCCAGAGAAAACAAAAGGCTTTGTTCAGTTCCACGTATACCAATTTTTAGACTAAACGACGATGAAGATTTTGCACATAATGATGCTTATTGATGCATAAATAATATTATAAATGCGAAAGTGTTGTCTGTCTGTCTACTACGCTTTCACGGCCCACCTATTCAACCCATTTGGATGAAATTTGATGAATCGAAAAAACTTAGTCCACGCGGACGAAGTCTCGGGAATCATCTAGTGATGTTTATAAGTATAGTACAGTTTCAGATACATAAGGTTTACCGAATAAACACATTATGGTGCATTTTTCGGTGAAAAAATTATTAAGTATAATATTATTAAAGATGGCTCACACATTCTAGAAATTAGACCGGAACTTTTGAATTACCACGGGAACGAAGTCGCGAGCGTTCGCTCGTCCGTGAATAAAAGTGCTGATGCCTATGCCAATTCCTGAAAAATTTTGCAGAAAGTTCATTTAGGTACTCGTAGAAAATATAATTTTCAATATGGATCCGATAACCACATTATCGTGACGATAACGTAACGTTGTCGTGTGTAGAAAGGCGCTTTTACCGTCGGTGTTGGGTTACGGAATTCTATAACTAATCGAAATGCTTATTGTTTCGCGAAATCTGATTAGCTCCTTATTCTTTGTGTGTTTGACGGCCCCTTGATTTATTACAGGGGCTTTGATGTTTACAGTGATTAATTACCATCCAATTCCCGCGACTTCTTCTGTTTTTTCAAAGCATAAGCATCAGTTTTATTTAATATTTGAACGCTACATAATAAGACGTGAGGTGGTAAAAAGCCCTGTTACTTGTTAGTATAGCTTCTTTCCCCGTGTAACCACTGCTATAAGTCATAACATGAAGTAGGTAAACACGTTGCGAGCTCTGTATTTTGCCAGATTTTGCCACACTAACGATTTTTTTAAATACCATTCAGTATTAGTAACCCAGTAGTATATTTACATACTGCAACTGAATACCTACTTATTTACGAACTAGCTGATTTCCGCGACTTTATCCGTTTTGACATAATTATTATGTTCTTACATATTATATCCCGTTGGAATTTCTCAGAATGTTTTCTTAGTCGAAGTGTAGGTCTACGTTGTAAAGAGAACCTACGAGAAATTTCCATACGTTTCTTCTTATTGCCTTTTTCCAAAAGAGTTTCCATTCATAGGGAGATCTTTGTGTGAAGGCTGCCAATCCGTACTTGCTCATCATGATTTCTGAGTTTCCTGCCGGCTCTTCTCAGTATAACCACAGTAAACAGATACAACAGATATAACCAGTATGGAAACTACCTAGAAACGTTCGAAACAGCTCACTCACACAAACGTGCGCATCGACGCGGCACTCACTACTGATGGCACTGCGACGAGCGCTTGGGATCTCGTCGATGCGCACGTTTGTGTGAGTGAGCCTGTTTCGAAAGTTTCTAAGTAGTTTCCATACTGGTTGCATCTGTTTACTGTGGTATATATAACCATAGAATAGGTAATAGCACGTTGTAGTATAACACCTTTCCGGACTTTGTGGTAGAGACATGTCATAAGTAGCCCTAGTTATCCTACGAGAAATAAATAAATCATTAAAAATATTTCATAATTTATGAATAACTAGCTAGGTGATGCCCGCGACTTCGTCCGCGTGGATTAAGGTTTTTCCGGGATATTAAGTAGCCTATGCGTTATTCCAGACTATAATCTATCTCTGTGCCAAATTTCATCCAGATCCGTTAACTGCCGTTCTGGCGTGATTGAGTAACAAACGTCCATCCATCCAAACTTTCGCATTTATACCTAATACTAGCTGACGCCCGCGAATTCGTACGCGTGGATCGAGGTTTTGTGGTTCCCGTGGGAACTCTTTAATTTTCCGGGATAAAAAGTAGCCTATGTGTTATTCCAGACTATAGGTAATCTATCTCTGTGCCAATTTTCATCCAGATCCGTTGAGCCGTTGGGGCGTGATTGAGTAACAAACATCCATCCATACATCCATACATCCATACCGACATCCATACATCCAAACTTTCGCATTTATAATATTATATATAGGTATATATAATATATATAAGTAAGAAGTAAGATAAGATAAGATATTAGTATGGATAGGTACTTTTATGGTGATGGTAGGAGAGTTCACAGTGCTGATTATAGACTAAAACATAATAAAGTTGTGTGTACACAATGCGGTCAATTAAAAGCAATCGCGTCAACAAACAGCTGTTGCTCATGAATGGGACGCAGAGCGCGGCACATCGCTGGCGCCTCGCGGGTTATCGCGGGTCGCGCCTATCAATGGACGCAGCTGGCTTCTGCTCTATTGCATACAGACGCCGCTGATTACATTGCTACGTACTCCTAACTCGTAAGTAAGTGAAAACTACTTTAGGGGCGTTGAGCACTTTTTGGTAGGGGGTAAAGGAAGGTGTGGAATACGCGAGACCGACCGCGAGACCGACACCGTTTTTCTTCTTAAGACAAAAGGTCTTAAGGATAAATAGTAGGTACATTTGTAATTATACTTTAATGCCTTAATTTTAAGGTTTAAATTATAAATAATTCTGTAATAATTTGATGATGGTTGGTATATTAATATGGTTATCGAGAGCCTATAATAATATTATTCTCATCGAATCTCATCTGAATCTAAATTTAATGAAACAAGGTGACAAGATGAGGTTTTATGTCTGATCTATAATAAAAGAAGAAACTAACTGGCTGGCTTGGGCTATGAACAGTTTGCATGAAGTTGGGATTCTAGAGGAAAAGATGAGTCTAAAGTGGAGAAGCTATTCTTCCTAAGTAACCTTGAGAACCTGTAACTTGTGAGAGACCCTCACTAAGAAAGGATTCTAAAAATTCAATTGGGATTACTTATAAATTAAAATCCTTTATAAAAACTGACTAAGTCATGGGAAAGAGAAGCTAAATAACTATGTGAATAGCTGCATTGTGGACATTTTGCCTTCATGTTTTCTGTAAAGATGTAGGCACCTATGATGAAGATTAATGATATCCTAACGAAAAGATTTTCAGGAATTCCTTCCAAGTGAAGCCGGGTACCGAGCTTAGACTGTTAGACTTTAGAGTAAGTTTTATAAATTTCTCTTCTTTCTTACATTGGTTCAGACCGTTGCTGACATGACAATGTTGGTCACTCGATGTTCCACCACGTTCCACTTTATGTTAAGTATTAATACATATTTTTCAATGTGAAAGCGTTCTAGTGTAATATAGCCTCACCAGTTAACTAGACGGATTACGCAACTCTAACTTCCCATTGATAAGTAACGGGAAAATCGATTTATGCTCAACTTTGGTACTTACGGCAGGTGTCTCTGGACTTGGAGCCAGAATTTTAATATTCCATTCATAAAACTCGCTTTCGAGTGGGTTAAAGGTATCGTGTGGGTAATAATTTTTCATTGACTACTAATTAATACATAATTGCTCACATATACTGAGTGGATTTTTATCTGTTCCATCACCATTCACCAGTATTTCATGAAAGTAGATATGGGTAGGTAATAAATAATGTTTCTGTACTGGTTACGACTGAATCTAATGATAAAATAACTTATTCCATGTTGTTATTATTTGGTTAGCTACGATATAAACAGAAACTTGATCAACACAAATAATAATTGAAGATATATAGTTACTGTATAGCTATGGTTCCACGTTCTCTTTTACTTTTTTAAAATTTTTACTCAAAGATTGGTATAATTTTATACGGAGATGACCAAATGCAATACTTATGCCATAATAGCTAATGCCCGCGACTTCGTCTGCGTGGATAAAGGTTTTTCCAACTCTTTAATTTTCCGGGATAAAAAGTAGCCTATATGCTATTCCAGAATATAATCGACCTCTGTGCCAAATTTCATCCAGATCCGTTCAGCCGTTCTGGCGTGATTGAGTAACAAACATCCATCCATCCAAACTCGCATTTATAATATTATAGTATATATTATGTACATATACCTAGTATAGTATACTGTATACAGTACCTGAGTGAAGTCTAGTTTTTTTTATCCACTACAAGCTAGCCCTTGACTGCGATCTCACCTTGTGGTAAGTGATGATGCAGTCTAAGATGATAGCGGGCTAGCCTGTTAGGGGCATGGCAGTTATATTAAACCCATACCCCTTCGGTTTCTACACGGCATCTAGTAAGTATAGTATAGATTGATTCGGGTCATATCTGCATTTATGAAACGTAGGTATATCCATGTGATGTTTTTTTATTAAACGTGTATCACTTTTAGACTTACCTTTAAACAGCAGTAGGTAGTATCAAATTCAAGAGTGTCGCGTTACTTCCAACGCATCGCATCGGGTCAAATGGCGGCGGCGCCACTGGCGCGTTCCTGTCGACATAATTCATGGAAAACTTATGGCTTTATACATTACGTGTGGTATAACGAATCAAATTCCACTTATTAAAAGTTGTATCTATTAGCATAATTTCAAAACAAATTCTTGGACTGATGCATTATTCAGATATACAATAGGTAGTTATTTTAAATTTAGTTTAAGCCTAGTCTGACTTTAACGATATGATCTGCATTCGGCAGATGCAGAATCTATTACGATTTATGGATAAATTGATTAATTACTAGTTTCGGCGGAAACTCCTCTAAATAAACATTTAATCCCAAATAACATTAAGTATTAACGTACTTAATGTTATTACATAACATAACATTAAGTATTAACGTACTTAATGTTATTTAACAATTAAATGGCCAACTTCCTATTTAAATATTGGCCATTAAAAGTACGAGTAGGTACTGAGATCAAAACTTTAACCGAGTTCTTTGCTGAACGCTTTGGAATATGTGAATTCATTGATGTAGAATTAAATAAATAAAACTTTATTTATTTATTTTATTTATTTATTTTTATAAATAAAACTTTTTTTATTAAATTTATAAATAAAACTTTATTTATTTATTTTAGTGTTTATAGATTAAAAAAAACAATCTGCCAAGCTCAAACTGAAATTTCGTAAGTAGTTGAATTTTCACCTTAATACCGTTGATCTTCATTGTTATTATTCCTTTTCGTTTTGTTTCATTAACTACCCTAACATACATACTACCCAATAAATAAAATATACCCAATAAAAAATAAATAAAACAATTTAATTATTGGAAACTTTCGAGTCGACGACATATTTACATCGCAAATAGCAATGTGGTTGAGCTGTCTAACCTTCCTAAATATGCCAAAGTGGTGTTTTGTTTTGAAAACGTGTATTCATAAGCGGGCTAGTTGGTACGGTGTGAACTATCAGGCTGAGGCTACACTACCATTATAGGCCCCACAAAATTACTTTTAACATAGACTGTTCTTCAAAGTCTCTGACTCTACCATACTACCTGCAAAGACGTGCTGCTAAACGATTGAGCGTTCCGGTTCGATGCCGCGTACGAAACAAACCGATTTGGATCATGAGTTTAATATAATATAACTTCTATGTCCCTATCAGGTTAGCCTGCTACCATCTTAGACTGCAGTATCATTCATCCTTGCATTCATCACTTACCATTAGGGTAACGTAATGTTCATTGACGCGGACGTCCGCAAAATCGTGGATGGTAGGTGCACCATGGTAGAACGTGCGGGTTCTTCCGCCTGGTATTAATACGAAATTGGCTGAATAATCTCATACTTAGTGGCTATCAAAAAATGAAAGCCACTGACCATCCACCGACATATATTTTTTGATAGCTACTGAGTTAGAGACTACTGGAGAAGGCAACTATCAGAACTAGTGGATATGGACATCTGGATACGTACACAGTTGCGATCTGGTGCTCTGCTCCTGCTGGGTCACCACCAGGTGAGATCGCAATTCGCAGTCAAGGGGCAAACTTGTGGTAGAATTTAATTTTTTAAATAGTCTTGATCTGATGTAGCCTTAGCCTGAAACAGGCTGGGCAATCGCGCCCGCACGCAGCTGCACAACTATTTGCGGTGAGCGTATTGCATCGCTATGCATCGACACTGCAATGTTACCGTTGCGTGACCCATTTACCTCCTTTTTATCTTTAAACGCGTCATATCTACCGATGTGACTAGAATTTGCTTATTAAACAACCAGCTGTTTGTTACCTACGAGTTCGCTCGAATAAAGTTCAGAATTCAGATCAAGCTCCTAACATGTTCTTTGTTTGTCGTTGTACCATTATAACACGCACAGACAACAATAACAAATAATTTGTTTATTGTTATAGTCTTTTGTTCACCGTATGTGTGAACAATGTAAAATATTAATTCATAGCGCCATCTATGTTTAGAAATAAGTATGCATGATGGCACACACTGAATCGATAACTATAAACTTACTTCAAAAAGCCGAATCATTTGATGTTGTTGAAGCCAATTTGGAATAATCAAGGAACAAGAAGATTAATTCGCTATATAACACACCACACAAATCTTCTACCGCACTCTCAACGTACGTTTCACTATTACCTATTTTATGTTTTCACTCCGGTGATAACGGAGCATTCTCGGGAGATGTTGACTAAAAAATGCACAAAATATGATAAATAGTGTGTTGTGAGTGTGACGGTGCGTATTCTTGGTTACTTTCTTTTCCTGCATGACCTATCATTAACCATATTCATTGAGCAATTAGTTATTAGAGTAGAACCAACTGAGATATGGTACTGAGCAGAATTAGGTATTGAAATAATATATGACTTCGAGAGGCGAACAGTGGTGACGAAACAAGTTGTTTACTTGGACGTGCACGTGTTAGCAAATCAACTAGATAATATCATAACGTGGCTTACGTTTCCATCAACTTGTGTCTCCTTCACTGTATTATATTTTTAAATATGTTGTATCCAATATTAAATTAAACAATAACATTACATATTACAATTAACATTATAAATCTTAGAAAAATACCTGAGCTTATGCAGTGATGCCGTTAAGAGACGTACTATGCATGGCGCTAGGGCTTTGTTCTTCTTCTTCTTATTTTGTTTTATGAAGACGAAGAACAAAGCACTTTAAAATGTTATTTCTATAAAAATATTATGTAAACAATTAATAGCTAAAAGCATCTCCAACAAGTAGATAATGGGGCTGATTCTGTAGTGCACAATCTCTAAACTAAACTAAAATTAGAGCATTACAAATATTGCTAACCCTTTCATAATACTTTCTACGGAAAGGGACAGAACTAGATTTAAAACTGCCATTTTAGTTTTGAGATTGTGTTTTACAGAATCAGCCCCAAATGTCGCTATTTCATGTCCTATTGATTCTTTTACTTTCTTTTTTGTTGAGACTGTATTTTAATCTTTCATATCATAAATATCTTATCTATTCTGTGTCTTAAGTATATCGTTCCGGTACGATGCCGTGTAGAAACGATTAGGTGTATGGGTGGTACTAGTATATCTGTGGTATGGGTAACTGCCATAACCCTAACAGTTCCACCCGCTACCACCATGGTGAAATTACAGTCAAGGGCTAACTTGTAGTGGAATAAAAACATTATTATTTATTATTATTAGGCATTATGTGCTATATTCAATAGCACCAGCACTGTCGTTCCCTTACAAAGTATTATCTCAACGTATCTTTAGAATCATGCTGGATTGCAGTTGGCATTGTGGAAATTCGATCGTCTCAATTTATCAACGAGGCAATAAATGCCTGTCATGTATTTCGATACGAGCAATTAATTAATTCAGTTCATCGCGCCGTATGAATAAAAATTGATAAATTTGTAACAAAATACGCTTGGAATGTCGAAGAATTTTTATCACTGTCTGTTTATTATTCCACATGAAGATCACTATTGAGCAAAATGTCAAACGACATGTACCGAGAAGCATAATCATTATGCTCCTGTACGATACGCTCTACTACTTAGCTATACTTTACCTTGTTTCGCAGATGAATGTTTGTATTCAGAATATCATACCGGAACGCTAAATCGCTTGGCCGCACGTCTTTGCCGGTGACTAGCCAGAGCCGATGCTTCCCATCAGGCCAGATCAGAGAAAATTCAGAAATTATGAATTCCCAAATTGACACTGCTGGCGATCGAACCCGGGACCTCACAGGCACCACTTGAAAAAGATCAAGTTAGGTATCAAAACAAAACGTTCGAACGTTTTGTTTTGATACAACATAGACACGATTGGATAACGTAGATACACTAATTTACCCTTGACCGAATCTAATAAAATAAAACTATAACGAGATGTAACTTGAGCCGTTAAATCCTTTTTAAATTGATTATGTTGAAATTCTTCACGACATTAAAATCGACCTTGCCATCTAACTGTTTTATGACAAAGTCGGAAAGCCCCGGCGTTATGTAAACGACCATTTTATTATTGAGTTGGCGGTAGGTACCTACAGCTGATTTGAGATTTCGATATCCATACTAATATTATAAATTCGAAAGTGGGACCGTCTTTTACCTTTTCAGCCATCCTTTAAACTCGAAATCTGGTCTAGGTTCGCCTCCGGAATTTAAAGTTATCTACACCATTGAAATAATATGTACTTAAGTAGGTAGGTACGTTAGTGCATTATACCTCAATGATTTATTTACATAGATAGCTTGCCTTTTATCCTGGGAACGGACAAGTGCTAACAACTTTTATACCAGAAAATTAGAGAGTTCCCACGAATATTTATAAAAATATTATATTATTGCAAATTTCTAGAGGATACTTGAAGAAGAAAGACCAAAAAGCTCTCCTGGCACATTTATTTGCCTGAACATGATAAAAATATTACAGCAACAAATAAAATCACATAATATCGACACGCGACGACGAATGACAAGGAAGAGACCCTGGCAGCAGCGCGCGCACCTTTTATAAGCTCGTCCGTGACACAGCACTGTTTTGAAATTCATTCCATACTTGAATCATGTTTTCTTCTTCACAAATGAGTATAACTGTGGACAGAAGGAAGGAGTATTATATGGAGCTTCTGCAATAATATATAAATCCAAGCCAACAAAGTTGCGGGCGTCATCTAGTTTAGTATATAACAATTTTACATAAATGGTGAATGGTAATCCGGATTGGAGATTTTGCGTTCAAATATTCTACGGTTAGATCTAGACTAGATATAAAAATAAAATTACGAATATGTATCTAGAATCCAGATCAGTTGTCTACTTCTTCGTAGCTTGGCAGTTATGAAATTAGTTTTGAAATTAAATTTCGTTTTAATTAAATTAAATTAAATTATGATATTTATTACATTTGTAACAGAAGATATCCTCGACTCTTACAAATACACAAATAATATCAAATGATCAAAAGGTTATGTAAATTTGTGTTAGTTCATAATATAGGTACATAATACTTATCTATTAGGTATAGTTACTTCTTCTTATCTATTCTACTAAGAAATCTAAGAATTACTCGAGGAATATTGTCCCTATTTTCCATTTTTTATATATACTATAATAACCGCCTATTATAACTTAAGACTGAAAATAAACAAAATTAGCTACCTTTTATATTCGACCTTGTAGCGGCAGCCGGCGCTAAATATCGGCCAACGTGACTTTTGTGCTTCTACCCGGAACTATACAATTACTAATCTGTTATTGAAAAAATTGATTATACCTAATTGAGCAAATTATGAGCATCCGCGTATTGAATACGTGTTGACATTGGTCTCCTTTAGCTTCTTACCGTCTCTTTACAATATAACCGGCTTTCAGCAGGCCGAGTGGGCGTTTTTTTTTCGTATTTCGAGTTAATGTTAACTACCATTTTTAAAGAACTGATCGAGCGCCAGCTGTTCTGACATCTTACTAATATTATAAATGTGAAAGTTTGGATGGATGTATGGATGGATGGATGGATGTATGGATGTTTGTTACTCAATCACGCGCCAACGGCTGAACGGATCTGGCTGAAATTTTGCACAGAGATAGATTATAGTCTGCAATAAGCACAATTCAAAAGCTTACTAAAATCATATAATTTCTTTTTTAATATTTTATTTCAGGTTTTCAATATTTTCTTTATAAATCTATCTATCCTCGTCAAAACAAACATAAGCGAAGTGTTAAAAATCATAAGTCTCTCAATCGATTTCTTCGCATTAGGAAGTGTCAACAATTTGTTTGACATGTGTCGAGATTATAGCTCGTAAACCAGGATATTTATGGCGCAAAATATATTGAATTTTAAACGGCTTGTGTTCACAGATGGCAAAATAGGAACCCAACTGATAAGATTTTAATAAGTACCTATATGTCTCCTTTATCTCAAATATTTTTAAGAGTTGATAAATATTGACGTTGAAAACATTATCTCAAAAGTTATTGGATTTTGACGTGGTAAATACGGTTCATAAAAAAAGATAATAGTTTATACTAGTTTAGCTTTAGACAATTAGAATATGACAGATAAAGTTATGTTAATACACTTGTATGTATGTATAATCTAACTATTATAATTTTCAATCATTACTGTGAGATCATTCTAGTAATGTAACCAGGTGTTAGTCATATTATATGGTTTAATGTTTGGACAAAATGTGTATTTCCGCCTTAGCACTTCAATCGACAACGACAAATAACCGCGACTCAAGAGCTTCCTACAACAAAGGGTTATTCAGCGAAAACATAAAGTTTTTATAAATTTAAATGTTTCAACAAACAACCGCTTCTCCTAGTATCCAAGTGAGAGGAAACTTCGTAATCAGGACTAGGCAGTAAAATAACCATCAAACAACTCGACATGACGAGTGTGTCGTTGTAAAATAACAAACAACTTTAAACTGTACATAGAAATGTCTAATTATCCTTTAAGGACTTGGAAATAAAGATGTATTTTCCATGCATGATGTACAGCTTCATGACATCTTTGGTGGTTTATGTGTAAAATCCGCTCGCCCCATAAATTACGCTCCGTACGACAGAGCACGTTGTTGCGAGAATTTTTACGATCGAAAACATCGATATGGTTAACTTACTCATTTTAAAGGTCACCAGGTGATTTTGTTTCGGTCTATTACAAGCGAAAAAAGGAGTTTTTGTTTATTACTAATTAGTGTAACGTAATAAAAACGAATAATGCGTTTTACTAATGAAAAATAATAAACTTGTAACACTTAATGTTTTACGTAGGTATACTAGGTAGAGTAGTTGTCATAAAATTGTTGTAAAGGATCATGTAGTAGGTATTGTTCGAGAACATGGATAGGTGTTATGTTCATCCATAGAGTTAGTATATATAGTCTAACTCTATGTGTTCATCCATCATATCTGTGTTTAGTACGTCACTATTAGTATACTACATAAACTACTAAAAATAATGACGTAGTCTAAAATTTCTAGTAGTCTTGAAGTAGTCTTCACTGGAAAACCCCAGTCAAAGCAGCATAAGATAGATAATCTTGCCCAAAACGAACATCGGAACAGTGAAGGTTGTCCAAAAGAACATAATAATGGCTTACGACATTGACAACATAATAATATAAGTATAGACATTTAGCGTTTTATACCTAGAGAACCTCGAAATTAAATAGTTTGTTGCGATAAAAACCTTGCTTAGCTAGTATAGACTCGTTATTTGTATTCTTGTGTACTAAAATATTTTTATCCTACTCGACCATAACTTATTTACATTATGTTCTATGCCTGAATATGAGGTAATTGCTACTGCTTAAAGAGTGTGTCTTCAGAAAGATTTCAAATCTTCTATACCTACTTACTTATTCACATAGCGTTGTAAGACCCTGCGATATATTTGTCATTTGAAATCGTTTCAGGACCTGAGGATAATTATCTTTATTACACTGAATTCGATAGTCAGGCAGACTCCTGAGCTCTGACTGAAGATATGCCCAGGTCCAAATCCAAACGGTATTTAATAAATATTAGCAAATTAGCATCGGTAATCATAACTAAAGTTACAACCAAAGACTACATAATATGCCACAGCTAAGTCTCGGATGCAATTTGATCAATATGCTGTATGACCACATAGGTGTTTGTAACTTGTTAGATGACTAATAAAAGAAAGTTAAATAGGTACATGTATTATTAACAGACGTTGATTTATCATAACTGATACTGAATGTACAATGCTTTATTTGTTAAACAACACATAGCTAAATATGAATTGATGACCTTTTACCTTCCTTGTCCGAGAAAGGTATCCGTTCTTGGCGGACATTCTCTCAGCGAATCTGCCGGCCTTATAAAGACAACGCAAGTGAAAGAACAAAATATGACATCATTGAAACATCTTCACAGATAAAAACATAATGTAGAATGCAGAGAAATTAAGATAATAAAGGGAAGTTATTATGCAGATGCATGTTTGTGGCACGAACTTTTACCCGTTCTTAAATCGAAACTCGAAATACTTACGAGCGAAAATCTAGTAACAACAGTAAACAATACAATCGTGACTGATAGACGATGACTCAAAGATCAGCTGCAGCCTCATTCAAATGCCTTAATTACGAAACGCCACACCGGGGATTGACGTCATTCCCAACAGCCGAGGTATTCACAATAACGACCATGGTTAGCACTCCTACGGTCCCTATGGAACTTCAATATTATTGGATTTAAAGCCAGGTTTAGACGAAGCCAGTTTCACTGGCAGCCAGCGCTGGCTTGTTATTGGCCTCGTGTGAGGCCGCGTGTAGCCGCATCGCGTCAGTTGCTGGCGAATATCCGTAGACTGTACACGCGTTTGTTTATCGAAAGATTTTCCGCGATGTCGTCAAAAAAATTCAATGAGGACGAAACGTTAAAATTTATCCAACTCTATAGCTGCACGAGTGCTTGTGGGATAAGCGTTGCGATGCTTACAAAAATAAGCAAATGCGCGCTTCGGCACTAGAAGCCCTGCGTGATGGAATGAATAAGGCCTCATCTAAACAACACGGGCCAGGCCAGCGCTGAGGACTGGTGCCAGCGTTACTGGCTTCGTCTAAACCTAAATTAAGGTACTAACATACGCGATATAATATTATCTATCTAGATCACGACAACAAACTCAGCCGAGATTCCTATAATCAAATCAAATCAATCAAATAAACATTATAAAAGCGAAAGTTTGGATGGATGGATATATGGATGGATGTTTGTTACTCAGTCACGCCCCAACTGAAATCGATCTGGGTGAAAGGCACAGAGATAGATTATAGTCTGGAATAACATATAGGCTACTTTTTATCCTTGAAAATTAAAGAGTTCCCGCGGGAACCGAAAACCTCAATCCACGCGGACGAAGTCGCGGGCATTAGCTAGTATGTTATAAATTATAAGTCTCAATTATTGAGTACTCTACGTACGTAGAGCAAGCGTATTAATTAATTTCAATTAATTTCATTTATTTAAAAACAGACAACATTTACGGTCCATTATTGTTAGTAACAATATAATTCCTAATAACTATGTTAGTACTTAAAAACTACCTTAAAATCTAAAGTGTTAGTAACAATTTTACCTTAATCTATGTTAGTACACGAAAACTAAAAGGGATTTAGTCCTCTGTATGAGTTTCCCAACCAGAGGACTATCCATTTTCTCTGCTATGCTGTTCAGGATGCTGTTGCTACTTCCACGGACTCTGGATAGCAGTGATGCGGTTTTCTTGCGCCAGACAGCATCAAAGCTATCTGTCCGCGCCTGGGAAAACATCGTTGACGCGCTGCAGAACCTAGGCCGCCGCAACAACACCCTGAACGCATTATTATATTGGACTCGCAGTGCGTTGTAAGCCCTTTGCGTATACCGGAACCACAGGCTCGCTGAGTATAAGGATGTACAGTAGGCTCTGAAAAGAGTTATCTTCACCGCCTCTGTACATCGGGCAAACCTGCGGGACAGCATATTCGCCCGGACTGACAACGCCCTGCGCTCCCTTTCCATGTCCGCATCATCCATTTGATCGTCTGTTACAACGTGCCCAAGGTACTTAAATTTATAAACCCTATTTAGAGCTGCTCCGTGTAGCTTTAAAGGAGCTACATAACTTGGGCACGCTGTACCAGCCTTAAATATCATGAATTCTGTCTTCCGGACATTGTATTGCAAGCCATGCGACGCAGCGTATGACTCACACACCGCAAGCATCTTTCTCAGTGCATTGATTGAGGGAGCCAGCAGCACCATATCGTCAGCGTAACTAAAGTTATTCATGCAGACACCATCAACGTGGCAGCCCACCGGCATGCTGCTGAGTCCCTCAATCAACTCGTTCACGTACAGGCTGAAAAGCAAGGGAGAGCTTTTTCCGCCCTGCCTAACACCACATTCCAGCCTGTACATGTCTGAGAGCTCATTTGTCCACCTGACCTGGTTCTCCTGCCTCAAGTACCAATACTCAAAGAGGGAGCTGACCTCCGCTGGCACCCCGGTGATTCTTAACTTATGCCATAGAAGATTGTATTGGACCATATCGAATGCCCGCGATAAGTCTAAGAAACAAGCATAAACTGGAGTGTGTCTGTCCGTGTAGTACCTAACAGTATGCTTCAAACTAAGAATGGCTGTTTCCGTTGACAGTTCAGACCGAAATCCAAATTGAGCATCATGGAGCTTAACATTCCTCTTCAAATGTTGGTTGAGTACACTGTCAAGCACTTTTGCTATGGTAGTGGCTAACGAAATAGGTCTGTAGTTACACTTATCAGACACATCCCCAGTCTTACTCTTTACAACAGGTACCACCACGGTCTTCATCAGGTCCTGAGGCAGGTACGAGTGACTAAGACACAAATTAAATAGTAGAGCCAAAACACGAGGCAAATGATATCCGGCATACCTCAGGTGTTCGACGCTGAGCCCATCATGACCAGGAGATTTACCTCTTTTTAGTTGATTAATAATTTGTCTTATATCCTTGGCCAAGATAACAGTTGATATCTTGTCACCCCTGGTCTCAGCGTCGAAGTCCCGATGCTGCGGTCCTCCAAGCGGTTTCACTGAAAAGTGGTTTGCAAACAAGTTGGCAATCTCCTTAGGATTAGTATTACTCCGAAGATCTGGATACAGTCCGCAGCCGATTGCCGAGGTTATTACCCAGTCATAAGTCTCGATAAAATCTTGTATATTGTTGTATGTAAATCTCATTGGAAGTCTGATAGTGCTTTATGTTGCAGATTGGCATTTCAATAACGATAAATGGTGGCGAGGGCGGACTGCCGGACCGCTACGCAGCTGGCCGCCGGCCGGCCGGACACGTGCGGTCGTCACGAAAACGTCTGAGGGACCTCACGACTTCGCTATCACGGTCGTGACTCGTGATACATCCTACGAGGGCTCATTAAAATTACTTTCTTGAAATACATAATTGTATATTTCCAAAATATCGAGATAAGCGAGAAAAAATTACGCTACAAGGTGAGCACTGAGCACGCTTGGGGCATTATTCATAAAATAACGTATGATCACGTACTATGCCCGCTTTTATTTTAAACATGTAGGAAATCTTTATTTATCCTGGTCCCTGGATAGGTAAATAGCTCTTTAGATGTGTTTATACAGGAAATTAATGATGTTGTTAAATGTGACATATTATACCTAGATATTTGTGCGATAGAATCTACATAATTATTAATCCGTTTACCGTTTAGAATTGAGAAACAAACCAAACATCTTTACTTACATATTTTAACATTCTCCATGTACTTACTCGTAAGTTAGATTAGCGAAGATGTTAACTAAAATTAGCTCGTCTCCAAACTTTTTCAACTTTGCATAGCTTACTTTATCTGACACGGTTAGTTTCACCTCATGAAAAATTCTAAACTAAAGCAACTCTTCAAGTTGCTCAAACGTAGTTCAAAGGTGAACATACCACAATGACAATGCAATGAATATTCGTTCAACAACAGCTGAATTGTATCGAAAACAATCGCCGACTTGGAATGTAAAAAACATCAGCAAACAATAACTACAATTCAAAGGGAACACGCCAAATCGCATACAAAAACAAAAATTTGGATGATGAAATATCATAATTCTACATCAATGTGAAATATTAATGCATTCAGGTGGTCTCCATTGAAGGTTTATTACACCTTGTTTTGTAAAACTAGATAAGTCGATTACCTTACCCTGTCATCATGCAATCGATCTCCTTTCATAAAGGTTGCCTGGAAGAGATCACTCTTAGTGATAAGGCCGCCTTTACACCGCAACAAGTTGTAAATTATATCATGATTAGTTTTATCTCTGTTTTGTTAATCGTTTGTGTGTAATAAAGTGTTTTTACTTACTTTACTTACCTTCTTTAGGATGAAATATGATCTGCTTTCAGTATTTAATAGGTACCTATTCGCAATTAAAAACGCTAAATATGATAATTACGAAACAATAGCTATCATTGCATTTCAAAATAAACTTTTAAGAAAAGTAGACCACGTAATACAGCCGATTATACACTATTTTTGTCGGTACATAAAATATTGTTTTTGGATTAGATCATTTCCTTTTAAATTATTTATTAAATGCCTTAGGTTGTTTACAAGTTACATATATGGATGCATTTTATTGAAAATATGCTTTTTTGCTTAATTCACAGCTACCAATAAGCTATTATTGTTTTCTTAATTTTCTACCTCGTCTATGACAAAAGAGTTCAGTAAAATGTGGTTTTAACTTATGCGAACACTGAAACACAAATTCTACTAAGCCTAGCCGTTAGGTATGGCCAAGCTGTGGTTGCCATTATGACCTGGACAAGTTGCATTATTTTGCGAGTTGATAGAACTGTAGATAGCTAAATTTAATGTTGAAGCTCCTTGAAATAATAGTAACGTTCAATGGCATGTCTGCATGTCTGCTTAACCAGAAACAGGAATGTTTACTAATGTTGCGCCTGCGACTGCTCAGGGGCGCACGTGGCCACCATCTCCGACAGTCGACACCCCTAACAGTAAGCAGAGTGACTATTTACGTAACCGTCAAGTAATGATGTTTTACAGCTAAACCGTGCAAGTCTTCACATAATATACGACAACGAATATTTTTGGATTTGGTACTAATTTTTTTATTTATTTATTAAAGTAATACAATAGAAATTAATGCTAGCCTAGCCTAACCTAATTACTATATAAATCATGCCCACGTGGAATGGTGGCAAGAATGCTGGCTGCATTTCCGCGCTGGACTGCCAGGCTGATCCTTAAGCGCCAAAAAGGAGCCAGCCCTTCTTTAACCAGAATACTAAATTAGAATATAATAAGTTCATTTGAGGTGAGGTTGATAAAAAAGAAATTATTACGATTTTTAAAAAAAATTAACAAAGATTTACTAGCCGTCCAATATTGTAGTGTGCCTACAGTAAATGTACCCTGGTGATTCTGATAACCTACTTTTGAAGCCCTTTAGACCTTATTCAACACTCAAAAGTCTCTATATCTGCCAAAAATTTATGACATCTCTACATTGATGTAGAATTATAGTAATGCATCTCTAATACTTACAATTTTAGTAGTAGGATATGTAAATGTATAGGCCGACCGTTTAACTCGCGTATCGCCTGCGCGGTAAGAAGGGAGCGGGGGGAGATGTTAGCGGATGGATGTTAAGATACTTATTATTATTTAATTCTTTACCAACAATGTCTATCTCGAGATAAATCTTTGGATTATTGACTCCGTGTGTAGCGTTACCCGCCCCCGCTCCCTTCTTACCGCGCAGGCGATACGCGAGTTAAACGGTCGGCCTATATTTCTAATCTCCATAAAAAATGACACGTTTGAACATTAACGTATTTTGGAGCCTCTGAGGCTGTAGTGTCACTTTTTGGGGTTAACTTTAATGTTCTATTTCCTGAAAACTTCAGTACGGGCTCGAATTGAAAATGTCTTCATTGTAAGTAGTATGTCTGGCCGTACATAGCAACACAATCAAATGCATTCAAATGGCACATAACTCGCATTGAATATATTGTTGGCTGCTTACAGAAAGCCTAGGGCATTCATATGCGACGAATATTAATACTGGTAGGTATGTATGTCTAGAGCCTCCTGCTAAAAATAATCGTATGTTACGATGTCATATCCGGCGGACGATGCCAAACGTGTCATGTTTGCATATGAGCATATGAGCCTTCGCTATAGCAACCACTGGCATAAGTGCGCATATCAAAGATCTATTATTATATTAAGTAGGTATAATCGAATCAATTGTGCTCGTCAAAATACCGACAAATGTTTTATTCATGCCATTGCGATGTCGAATTACGATATGCTAAGCTTGCCGCTCGAACATAAATTGCTAGGTAGTAGTAGATACTTACCTTAGAACTCATACTCATAATCTTCAATCTTTATTTCATTTGGCATAACTTGTGGATTGAAAACATTCTTTATTTTGCCTCATCGAACTTCCGTGGTGAAAGAAATGTTGAAATATTTCTCAACAATGAAAAACTAGATATAGTAGACGACGTTCTCTTCCTTGGTCTGACCATTGATTCTAGGTTACAATGGGGACCGCACATTAATAATCTGGCAAACAAACTAAGTTCAGCGGTATTTGCAATTCGTAAAATAAGGCAATTAACAGATGTGAAAACTGCTAAAATAGTATACTTTGCGTACTTCCATAGCTTGATGTCTTATGGAATTTTGTTGTGGGGCTCGGCTGCTGATTGGAAAACTATTTTTATACTCCAAAAAAGAGCCATTCGCGCCATTTATAAGATGAAGCCCAGAGATTCTCTCAGAAATATCTTTAAAGATACCGGCATTCTGACTATGCCTTCACTTTATATATTTGAGAATATTATGTACATTAGAAAACATCTAGCATCGTATAAGAAGAATTCTGACTCTCATCACTATAATACACGAAACAAACATAAGTTAACTGGGCAGGCATTCAGGTTGTCTAAAACAATTAAATCATTTATGGGCAGCTCGATACGCTTCTACAACAGAATTCCAAAAGACATGACCGATCTTTCTGATAGACAGTTTAAAAGTAAAATAAAAGAATTTTTTATTAAAAAAAGTTATTACAACATAAATGAATACTTAGAAGATAAAAACGCATGGAAAATATAACACTGCACAAGCTATTTAATGACCAAGGATAAAAATTATGTACTTGTGTACTTGTAATATTGTATTGTGATTACATATTTTATTTTATTTTGTGACATGAAAATTATGTACTTGAGTACCTTTTTTTTTATTCCATTTATGATTTTATTTTATGACATTTTTATTATGACAATTTATTATGAAATTATGACATTTTTACTATGAAGATACGACACATATTTGTAAATCACATTATTTAAATTTTGTATGACTAGGTACTTAAGTAAATTATTAATTTTTATGACATAATATTGTACCTATTGTATTATATCAATCTGACTTTCGTAAGCGCTTTTTATAAGTCTATGCGAAGAATAAATATAAATATACAAATATACAAATATTCTGAGAGGAAACCTCTACTGGACAGAGGTAGAGGTTTCCTCTCAGAATGTTTTCAATCGCAGGTTGGCTGGCTACATACACCTCATACTCGTACTACCAAACAAGAGTGAATAAGCATTTCTAGGCAAGCGCGCTCCAACCTAGACCTCATCAATGCTTGTCGAGAAGCGCAAGGCTATATCGAGCAATTAAAAAACAACATCTTTGAGAACATTTTGAAGAGCTACCACTACCTATGTTCTACCTGTAGGCTTTCACCATTTTAACAAAGATTGCTGTGACCCTAAAGACAAAAAGCACACGCAAAACTAAATAAGCTACTTACACAAGTTGCAAAACTGCAGTCGTATATGCTAGATGGCCATGTGCTAAGATAAGGCGAGCATGTGCGTATCAAATGTGCTTCCACACAGGGCTCCCATTCAGGAGCAGCGACTGCCACCCTGCCACGTGCTGTCCAGATTGCTACCACGTGCACAACCACTCTGTACTAACGATGTGTTTAATAAAGTTCTTTGATTGACTGCGAGCTATATTAAGGCTGGGCGTCGCGACGTAAGCATCACTTTCAACGCGTAAATTAGACGTAGGTATTTTAGAGTGCTTTGAAAACTGATTCCTCTAGGCTTAGTAAAACTTCTAGGCTTAGTAAAACTAGCATTTAATTTGTTGGAAACAGTGTCCGCTTCTACAATAAGCTTCCAGAAGACATGTTAAAGATGTCTCTGAATAAGTTCAAAGTTAATGTAAAACGTAAACTCATTAAAAAATCTTATTACCATGTAAAGGATTACTTAAATGACAAGGAAGCTTGGCAATGATTTGATCTAATGGCCCTGATAGTTCCTTAGTTAAGATGATTTGTGAAATGGTGATAATGAAAAAAAAAACCCGGCTGAGTTTGTTGTGGTTACTGATTGTTATCACCATTATATTTTATAAATAACTAGACGTCAATAAGTGTAGTGTACCTACCTATATTGAATAAACATTATTTGATTTGATTAATGGTAATACATACTGAATTGTTAGTTGGATCAACGTGTCCACGTAACATCTAGCTGAAATCATTTTCTTTGCATTTTAAATTCGCGGTTAATTCACTGTTGGATAGTTTCTTTAATTTGTTTGCTTAAACGATTTTGACGAAATTTGATTAAGAGATAGCTTGCATCCTGAAGATGGATGGGTGACGTCCTTTATCCCGGAAAATCACAGAGCTCAACGGGACTTTTGAAAAACCTAAATCCGTACCTACGAACGAAATAGCAGCGAAATAGAATCTAATTTATGTATTTTTATTGAACGCTGCGGGGTTCTCCTAATCTACGTTTTATGTAAAACTAGACAACAATAACCACCTGCTCCATACAGTATCAGGTTATCTAGTAAAAACCCATCGAAAAGAAAACTTATTGGAATGTGAAAATAGTGCGGATGGAAAACTATCCTGACTATCCAAGGCACCAGTCGTGCGACGTCAAGTCGTCGGTTGTCATCGTTTCGGCGACTACAAAGCTCCTATCGCGATGTACCTAACCGCCATTGTTCGTCTTGACTCTTTCGACGTGCTCTATCAGGACCGACATCGATGCTCACAACACAACGTGACACAGATGGCAAAGATTATTTGAGAGTTTCGACCCTCTTTGGAAATGATGCAATCGAAACAATGTTTGCTGTTTTGTCTTGGATTTGTTCATTATACAATTACCAAAAAATATTTAGGTAGGTATATATGGCGAGCTAAAAAATCAATCATTAATATTAAATGACTAGCTGATGCCCGCGACTTCGTCCGCGTGGGTAAGTTTTAAAAATTCCCACAGGAACTCCTCAATGTTCCGGGATAAAAAGTAGCCTATGTAAAATCACGTTCACAATTCACAATCGATCCGTTGCTCCGTTGTAGCGTGATTGAAGGACAAACCAACAAACAAATATACTTTCGCATTTATAATATTAGTATGATGATGTTGTGTTATGAATTATGATTATGAACTACTAGCTGACCCGGCGAACTTCGTACCGCCTTAGTATGCAAAATTAAATGTATATTTTTCAATATTTCTGAGAGATTTTCTTAATATTTTTTTCCGTAAGAACCTTCTCCTAATAATAACAAATACAACAAAAAAAGAATTAGTAAAATCGTTCCAGCCATTCACGCGTGATGCCGTGACCAAGGAAAACGGGTTCATTTTTATATATATAGATAGGTACTGTAAGTAACTTTGAAAAATAGAAAGGAAGATTTATATTATCCCATAATTAACCGAAAATTGGACATTGGCAATAGAGTGAAGTAAAATTGGGTTGAAAACAGGTAAAAAATATGAACTGTATATACCTACGTACTTTTAGACGGAAAAATCAAAACGAGTGTTCATGGCATCACTGCCTTTACGGTTGTCGACTCTACTCTCTAGTGTAGAGCTGGAAACACTAGGCTAGGAACTCTTTGATAGATAGATGGGTAATGGCTAATAACGGCCGTGTTTGTGAGATTAATTATTGTGAAAATAAATAATAATAAGTGGTTATGAGTGTTTCCTTTTAATAGTACCTACCTACTGTCGAAGTAGTCAGGTTAATTCCCCATGTGTTCAAGCTTTAAAAGTTTTTATTTCAGTCGAAACGGAATATAGACTTAGTCAATTAACATTACCAACAACATTAACGAAATTCGTGCTCATTTTCTAATGTTTACCACAAAGGTTTACCAGCACAAAATTGATTGACAATGGGCATTGGCGTTCATCAAAAGCGATGACGCAATGCATGCCAAATGAGCACCGATTCTCTTCTATTGTTATCCACGTATGTAAATCGGGACACGTGCTTCCGGGCCCAAGGTTCCTGCGAATTAACCGTCAACCCACGGAATAGATAAAGGGTCAACCGAACCAAGCGCATTGAAATGTAAAAGAGTCAAGTGATATTATTTATTTGGCAGTCTGCGATCATCAACGAGATAGGTACTTGACCGCTGTTTCATGCGACTATGACCGCAACTGATGCTCGTTTTAATTAAAAATACTTACTGTAAAAAAGATCTATATTTTTAGCCATGTCAATTAGCGCAGTACTTAGGCTCTGTCCGCACTGCGTCCGATCCGAAGCCGAGAATTATATTATATCTGAAGTAGCCGTAGTAGATACTATTTTGTAAGGCGTTGCGCACTAGATCCGGATTACTGGATTCGGATTCGGAAAATGAAATCCGGATCTAGTGCGCAACCCGTCATACAAATAGTAGGTACTACGGCTACTTCGGACCGACATTTATCGGATTCGGTACGGATGCAGTGCGAAAAGAGCCTTCCTTACTCTGCTACCAATAATTTTAGCTACTTAAATTTTTGGACAAAACTACTAAATTGATTCTTTGCGCAAATTTTACGGTAAAAATGGCAATATAGGATCTAGTGGTTTGTGACCCTGAATGAGAGGCGCAAGGCAATATTGCCTATACTAAGGTTTTTTTGTAGTTTATGTAATTCTTAAAAAATCTCCGCTATCTCACAAATCAATCGCACATCAATGCATCATGTTTTTTACGCACCACGAAAATAACTGAATTAATTTTGTTTTTCCTCGTGTATAGTGAATAATTCGTGGCTAGCAGGTCTTTTAGGTCATTCATAAAAGATCTATCTAGTTGTTTTCAAAACAGCCCACGCACAGAATCATAGACCTGTGCTCGATCCGAATAACAAAAATATAAGCCTTTCATAGGATTTGAATTATTTTTTATTCATTCCTGAATTGTCTATTCAGTGACGAGAATGAAATTTACGGTATATATTATATGAATAACCTTTATTCAGCGTAAATAAAAATATGAACCTACTATACGATTTATTTTTTGCAATCACAAACACTAACGTAACATTTTTTTTTAGTAAGTATAGACTATAGCTGAGAGTCTCTGGATGGAATCCATTTTCCGGTGAGTGTTAGCGTTTTAAATCTACAATTAGGTATCCATGTATCGAAGTAGCCACGTACAATTAAAAGGTTTTTCATTTACTATTACAATATAGAGTAACGTACTCCCACACAACGTTTAGATTTTACGAGTAGGTACCTATAAATAGCCTATTTTCAGTAACAAACAAATATTTTGAATATAAAATTTATAGCATGTAGCAAAACCAAGGCAGGTTTGTGGTAGAAAGTTAACATTATGATTCTTATAATCAACTAGCTGATTCCCGCGACTTCGTCCGCGTGGAATGAGCTTGTCGTAGAAACGTTTTCGTTCGACCGTTTTTTCTCCGTCATACTCGTACATTGCAAATCCGACATAAAATAATATTGCGGCTATAAATTAAGATGTAAGCTATCCTTTCTTTCAAGTTGGATCAAACTGCACACGGTGTGCAAATTAAATTTAAAATCGGTTAATTAGTTTATGAGTCCAAACAGCGTGACACGTGATTTATATATATTTAGAAGATGACAAAATAAATTTATATTATAAGTATCAAATAAAATGCCGCGAAATTTATATTGAAACAGTACAGCAGAAACGATATTTCTGGAACTGTTCTCTGAAGAGCCGACATCTGCATAGCAGATTCATTACATTTGCCCAAAATCCTGCAATCCAGATGGACGTGAGAACGTAAAGGAGTTTTGAAAGAAAGACTCATTATTTTTATAACAGCCCTCCATTGGTAACACGTGGAAATGTTTTTGGAATTGTCTTTTGGATTGTTTTAAAGAAAAACACGTTTAGAATTCTGTTTATTACTTAGCATATGTTTTCAAAGCTATAAAGGTACCTACTCTTATCAGCTGTTGGTCCGTAGCTTCTATAATTTCGCAATTCTGAGTAATTTACCAATATTGAAAAATCTGGATCGGATTATGATTTTAGAAGACACATATTATATTTCTAAAATTTAAATTTAAATAGCGTCAGCTGCAGAATTCCTAGCACCTACATTTATTTTGTGATAGTTATTACAAATTGTTTTTTATACATACTTACTTTTATTTTTATTTATTTACTACTAATAGTACCTAGTTCCAAAATTATTCTGAAGGTGATAGCTGACAGACAGGACAGCGCTTTCAAAGCGCACTGGATGTCAGCCTTAGTTTGTAAGTGTATTAATTATATTAACTAACATAGAATAAGTCATACTATAACACATATTGTTTATTATTATTTATTATGTAACTTATTGGAATTACTAACATAGGATAAGTCTTTACTAACCATTATGGACTTTTGTTGTCTGGAATTAAATAAATTCATTCATTCATTCATAGTTTATGACAAATCTATTTTTGTAATATTATAGATCAGGACTATATTATTATTATTATTATTATTATTTAAATCTTTATTGCACACAAGTAAAAGGACATGAGAAAGACAATAAAATTACAACTAGGACAGCACAGTATGCAAAGGCGGTCTTATCGCCTAAGGCGATCTCTTCCAGACAACCTTTGGAGAAAGGAGTAGAGAATACAAACGGGATGGTGCGCAAACTACAAATAAATAAACTATAAATATCATCTACATACAATACTACCCCAAATACAAAATATACATACGTACATAAGTTTAAAGGACAGTAGTTTACAGGACTATATTATGATCTTCTGTAAGATTTTCCACATTTAAAAACACAGAATAGTGGTGTAACTTGTAAGCATTAAGTTTCGGTCAATAATTTGTATTCTGGATTCTTCAAAGCACCGGCTATTTTTGGGTTGTTCTGTTTTTAAATAAAGCTTTTTTTATGGAGATCAAATCGTGAGGTTCTACTCATATATAAGTGGCTATAAAATAAAGTGCAAGTTGGAATCTACCGGCTACCATAAATAGAATTATGTATATGTCACCGTAAGATTGCAAAAACCGTTAGATTGTAATGTAACTAGCGAAATTGTAAACTGTCGACAGATTACAATTTAACGCATTATTTTTCGGTAGATTGTAATCTGTTAGGTATATTAACCCGATAAAACCTAAGTGACTGACTGATTATTTATGTCGAACCCTAACCTAACCTACAAGAAAGACACACGAAAACGTAAATACAATGAATATTTCAAAAATTGGCACTCAGAACATTGAACGGTTCACAATCTGTCGACATTTTACAATATCGCTAGTTAGATTACAATCTAACAGTTTTACAATCTTACGATGACATATATTTTGATGTTGAGGACTGCCGCGGTCAAAAAAAAGCACGCCGGTATATGCCATTACGTAATAAATACGGGAATGTTAAGAATGATGGTTCATCAAAAGCGCATATATTTAGGCGTGTAATCGTCACACGTGTTCGTCTCTCCACAGCTGCGTGCACGTGTGATTATATGATCGTACCAGGAGCCAGGTAATCCCACGATATTTCTGTGCCACAAAATCGAATTATACTTAAATATCGAAAACCAATATTACTTAGTATTTTTTCAAATTAAAACTACAAAATACATTAAAATTTAAATTAAATTAAAAATATTAGTATGTATGGAAGTATCTACATAATATTATCCATACTTCTATGCTAATATTTGCATTAATGCGAAAGTGTGTCCGTCTTAAAAACTTAATTCAAGCGGACGAAGTTGCGGGCATATATATTGCGCAATTTTGAGTTGAATATTGAACTTATAGGCGAGGCAGAGATGAAGACGGTTACTGTTAGAGAAGCAAAATAATAGGTACTTAATCAATAATATCATAATGCATGCAGACCACGTAATATTCGTACGGTCTAATTGTGTTTAACCAATGGCATTGATGAAGTCTTGGCAATGAATTCGTCATGATGCCGCCATGAAAGAAGTGCTACCTATCCATGAAAAACAACACAAATAAGTATTTTGGTTAACTACCTATCTTTTGATATGGATGTTCAATTTTCATATTTATTTATTTTTGAACGATTTTTTTGGTTTTCATCATTAGCATTATTATGGCATTCCGAACCAGTGGTAGATTCACTTGACGATTCAAAAGTACTTGTAAAAGTTTATTTGAATAAAAATCATTTTTTTTTGAGCCTGGCACTAGCGGATTTGATTCCATAAACCATTCCATTCGATCCATTCAAAGAATTAATAATGTAGATGAATAAAGAATATATCCAAACATTTTTATTACATAATAATATATTGCACAGATACCTATCCCTTTTTTATATTTAGTAGAAAAAAGCGATCCATTCTATTTATAAATTCTGATCACGCAAATCCCTTGGTGAGAAAGAGATTGGCATTCTCGACGCCTTTTCAATACATTAACAATAATATTTTAATAAATCTCTGTTAGGCAAAACATTAATCTTTTTAGGCTATTTCTATTTATGTTACGAGATACCTACACGCCATAAGAGCAACTGTTGAGTCCCTAACAGGCTCTACTCATTAGAATCTCCTTTTCTAACTACCAGGGACACTGGTGGTAATGTCACCGTAAGATTGTGAAAACCGTTACATTATAATCTAACGGTCACAATCTGTCGACAGTTTACAATCTATCGAGATAAAAAACGTTAGATTACAATCTAACGGTTTTTACAATCTTACTGTGACAGTAACACGTAACGTGTGTTTTCTGTTCCGGTTGCAATTAAATCTCTCAATACTGTTTAGCCACATTAATTATTACGTGTCATCTGCCATTTGTTATGTACAATTTATTAATAGCAGGACTAGGATTTTGCGGGAACAAAGAATGCATTTCCGAACCGCTGATAGAAACTCTGCAGAGTGTACTTAGATACCCAAAGATATTTTTTTACCATGATCTACTATAACATCGAAGCTTACAGTAGCTTAGACATCCGGCCTTCTATTCGGGTGGTCGGAGGTTCGATCCCCGGAGCACGACGACTTTGACTTTCTGGAACTATGAGTTAAATATCGCTTGCTTCAAACGGTGTAGGAAAAGTCGTGAGAAAACCTGCATGCCCGAGAGTTCTTGTCTTGTGTACCACCACCACCACTACCGGCCATTCACTTCCCACTGCTGGGCACAGGCCTTCACTCTCATAGGAGAGAGGGAACTAGAGGGAAGGTGTGTGAAGTCTGCCAATCAAGTCTTGGCCACCGTGTTGGACTTTGACCAAACCCTTTTCACTCCGAAAAAAAAGACAAGTGAATGTCTTCATGTACAATGTACATGTTCCCTATAGGATCATTACTTATTCTGTGGTAGCACTTAGTGTATATGTACTCGTAAGTACAAGGCTTAAATTAAGAATTTTCAATTTAGATAATATCAAGTCTTGGACGAATTAAGTTATTAAGCACTGTTTCATCCAAGTTCCAAGTTCTTATACTAGAGATGAAACGGATAGTTGTTTGGCCGGATACCGGATATCCGGCTAGCTACGAAGCCGGATAGCCGAATATCCGGCGGCCGGATAGTCTCGTAGCAGGTTGTGACCAGCTTAGCGCCGCACAGGTGCAGCAAAAGCGATCGGATCGGGCGATTTCGGTTTGATTTAAGTGCAATTTAGGACAAAATCATTGTGAGTTTTTGTAACTTTTCCGTTTTAAATAAAATCATAAATATTACCTGTTGTCGTATTATTTAGTTACCTCACAAAAACTTATGTTTTAAAGTTTATTTCAGGAAATTGTCGTAGTTTTTGAACATCCGGTATCCGGCCGGATACTAAATTTACGCCGGATAGGCCGGATACCGGATACATACCGGATATCCGTTTCATCTCTACCTTATACTCTACCACAGCAGTACACTTCCATATTAATGAACAAATTCGTACTTAGACAATTATTAACTATTAATAATAGTATAAGATATGAATTATTATTTATATAGCTAACTTGTACGGAGTCAACACACCTGTATAAAATCCTTTTGTACCAACTTGCACTGAATTGCCCCGATACTCGAGTGCAAACTGATTTGCACCTGAAGAGTTAACTAATCCAGATAGCACCGATAAGAACTGATAACACTGCTGCGTTTATAAAGACTAAAAATGTTTACGCCAATATTGGTATGATAAAGATAATACAAAAAGATAAAGTGAAATAAGATTAGCTTGTGATAAGTTTCCAATAGCGTTCCATGTCAGGCAGGTGAGTAATAGTATAAAAAAATGTTTATCACAGCAATCAATGACATCTTCTTTTCCAAAAAATCGCCTGAAAATAAAATGAAACCAAAATTCATCAATTGTCATTTAGGTATTTGAAAATCCATACTAATTGCATATCCTGATATTATAAACATTGAAGTAATATGTAGTATGTACTAATTATACCTCAATGATTAATAAATACAAAAGTTTGCCTGTCTGCCGTGGCTCTTTGTCCAAATGATTTTGACGAAGTTTGGTACAAAGATAGATTGCATGCTGGGGAAGGACATCTGTACTTTTGATCCCGGAAATCGAAGAGATCACACGGGATTTTTCATAAAACCTAAAAACACGCAGACGAAGTCGAGGGATTCATATAAGTAGTCTGTATAGTGTACGCCTTTAAATTCTGAAAATAACTGCCCATGTAACAATACTACTAATACTACTATAATAATGTCCTCCCGACCGATTTTCGGTCACGGCGGCCTATCTCCATAGAGATTAGCCATCTACGCGGGAGATATTATAGTGCACAAGTGTGTGCGCATACACAGGTGCACTCTCTGTTCCTTTACTCTCATAGCCCAATGGGACGGAAAATCCGACACGACCGGAGAGAGATCAGGCGCAGGACCGACGGCTTAACGTGCTCTCCGAGGCACGGGGGTGTAACACCGCCAATTTCCTAACTCCGGGCTAGTACTGAGAATTTATTTTCAGAAAATCCCAATACTTGCTATGCCCCGACCCGGGACTCGAACCCGGGACCTCGTCGGCCGCAGTTGAACATGCTAACCACTAGACCAACGAGGCAGTTATAGTAATACTACTATACTACTACTACTACTACTACTACAACTACTACTAACAAAATAATTCCTAAAATACCACACAAAGCGCTATCACTATCAGCATGAGCTACCGCCTACGGAATCGTACCTTATTAGAATCTGCATGCATTATATTTAATTATAGTATGTAATATTAACCTAAATACTTAGTTCAACGTCCAATGCCAGAGCACAACACAGAGCAGCGTTATCACTACCGCCAAAGCATGTGGCGGGCTACCGGCTGATAACAACAGACGAACTGACAATCTGCCACACAGATTTGCCAACAAACGCTGTTTCCTCACACGTGCACCGGTGGGAACATATTGCGAAGAATAGGGTTGTCAGTTGTCACACGGGTTTTTTCCTCGTGTTTTGTTCTAAGACACAATAAGTACCTTTGTACTGAAATGTTATGAAAAAAAATATTTTTGTTTTGTATGACCTTAAAATAAACTGACAAATAAATAACGATGATACAAACATATGAACGTATGAGTACGATGTATACATAAATGTCCATAGATGAAGTATTAGAGTTGAGTTACCGGTGCCCAGATGAATATTGAATCGATTAGAGTTAGAGTTTAATAATTATATCTTCCGAAATAACAGCAGTAGGAAGTGCCTCTCTGGACTAAAAAATTCAAATGTTTTTTTAAAGTAAGTAAATAAACTTTTACAAAGTCTTTTGAATCGTCAAATTAATCTACCACTGCTTCGGAATACCATACTGGTAACTGTGTATCTCGTTGCTGAACTTTAATGTGATTTGATAGGATATGTACATGCATCGTTAGTTTTTATAAAAAGTGGCAACCCTGGTTGCACATGGTGTAGATAACGACCCGTTTTATGAAATGTTTTACAACTAACGTATAGCTTTCTAAAGAAAGGTGATCACCAAATGTGGCGGGCACCACGTTTCCGCCAAAGCGGCCGATCATCGTAAAATAGTAATAAAAGGCGTCTCATTGTATTTCCTTATTCAGGAATTAAAACGCATGTGCTATGCTTACCAGTTTTTTTAATAAGTACGCAGAGTTAACCATTACTAGGCTAACCAATAACAAATAACGACATGAATTTCCTAAGCACTTCATAAGAAAATGTAGTTAGTTTTTGTATTGACCCGACTGAAAATCGAATCCTACTTCGAACACACAACATCGCAATGGCACCTGGCCCTGGTGACAAAGATCGTCCGATCTATCAATACTTAATATGAATTAATTGTTCCGAAGTCACAATTATTATAATTATCATTAATAGGTGACATTTAGGTCATTTACTATGTCCATACTATTAACATATATGACTTCGACCGCGTGGATTAAGAATTTGATTCCCGCGGGAAAAAAATTATGTCCTTTTGACCTACGCCCATGTTCCCCGGGATACAACCTACCCCTGTACGAAATTTCATCGAAATCGGTTGAACGGTTGAGCCGTGAAAGCGAAGCAGCGAGACAGACACACTTTCGCATTTACGAGTATAATATTAGTATGGATATGTACGAGTATGCCCACTTCTCTGGCCCAGTGGCCAAAATTGGAACTAAGTAATTTTATGCCTGTTTAGTTTTTGTTTATCTTCTTCTTCCTGTCCTTGTCCCACGCTATGTGGGGTCGGCACAACATGTTTTCTTCTTCCACTCACTTCTGTTATCCGTCAACCTATCATTCACACCTTTTATACGCATATCCTCTTTCACACAATCCATCCATCTTTTCTTTGGTCTCCCTCTACTCTTTTTTCCTTCCACATGCATATCTATCATTCTTCTCGTAATATGCCTTTCTTCCCTCCGCATTACATGCCCATACCATGCTAGCCTATTACTCCTCATCTTTTCTATCACTGGCGCTACTTTCAAACTTCCCCTTATATATTCATTCCTAATCTTATCCATTCTAGTCACACCACACATCCATCTCAACATTCGCATTTCAGTCGCATGTACTTTTCTTTCATCCGTCCCTTTCACCGCCCAACATTCTGAACCATACAATGCGACAGGTCTAACGACTGTCTTATAGATTTTCCCTTTTAGTTTAAGGGGCATTCGTGGGTCGCATATTACACCCGAGACCTGTCGCCATTTCATCCATCCCGCATTCATTCTTTTGTTCACGTCTCGGTCAATGTTGCCGTCGTTTTGAAGGAGCGAACCGAGGTACCGGAAATCGGAACAGACCGGTAAGGATACACCATCTAAGGCAATATCATGGAATCGGGAGGGGCCACCGAAGTCACAGAACAGATGTTCTGTCTTCGTTCGGCTGATCCTCAGGCCAACACTCTCCAATCTCTCTTGCCATTTTCCCAGTCTGCTCTGGACCTCGGACGCCTCTTCCCCGACAAGCACAATGTCGTCAGCGAACATCATGCACCAGGGTGCCTGCTCCTGTATGTCTGATGTTAGAGCATCCATTACCAGGAGAAACAGGTAAGGACTTAAAGCCGATCCCTGGTGCAAGCCCACTTCCACATTGAACTTGTCTGTAACGCCAGCTTCTGACCGGACCCTTGTGCTCGCTTCTGCGTACATCGCTTTCATAAGCCTCACATACTTCTCAGGTATTCTTTTCACTTTCATAGCCCACCACAAAACCTCTCTGGGAACTCTGTCGTATGCCTTCTCAAGATCGACAAACACCATATGCAAGTTTCTATGTGCACTTCTGTATTTCTCGCACAGTTGTCGAAGTGCAAATATTGCATCTGTCGTTCCTCGTCCCGGCATAAACCCAAATTGATTCTCTGTGATCTCACTCTCCTCTCTCATTCTTCTTTCTATCACTTTTTCCCAAATTTTCATGCTATGTGACATGAGCTTTATTCCTCGATAGTTATTACAGTCCTGTACATCACCCTTGTTTTTGTAAATGGGCACCAGCGTACTGTTGCACCACTCTTCTGGGATCGCCTCCTCGAGTAATAACTTATTGAAGAACAAAGTCAGCCAACTCCATCCATCTGTTTTTAGAAACTTCCATACTTCAGCTGGTATACTATCTGGACCTGTCGCTCTACCATTTTTCATACTCTGCACTGCCATTCTTACTTCATCTACACTCACCTCTTTCACCACACCCAAGTTGGGTGGTACATCGTCTAGTTCTCCGCTCCAGTCATTTTCTTCATTCATCAACCTTCTAAAATATTCCTTCCAACGTACTTTTATTTCATCGTCATTCATTAAAACCTTCCCATCATCACCTTTTATGCATTTGATATGTATGATATCCCTTGCACTCTTTTCTCTCATTTTCGCTAGCCGGTACAAATCTTTTTGTCCTTGGGGGCTTTCCAAGGACTCATAAAACTTGTCTTGGGTATGTCCCCTAGCAGTAGCAACAGCTTTCTTAGCTTCCCTTTTACTCTTCACATATACTTCCCTTTTATTCTGTTTTATCATGGTGTCACTATCACTCACACTTTTCCAATCTTTAAAAGCATCCTTCTTTTCTTTCAGGACTTTTTGTACATCCTCACTCCACCACCACGTGTCTTTATCTATCTTTCTTTTATTCTTTGTCACTCCAAATACATCCTTCGCTACCCTTCTCATACACGCAGCCATTTCATTCCAGCATTCATTTACCGACATTTTTTGAAAATCACCATTCATCTCAATCATTTTATCCACAACTTGCATTCGAAACTCTTTTGCGCGTTCCTCTTTCTCTATCATATACCATTTTATTTTGGGCAGGGCTTTAGTTTTAGATTTTAAAATCTGTACCTTTACTTTTATTTCCATTAATAATAATCTGTGTTGTGGTGCTAATGGTTCCCCTGGTATAACTTTACAGTCTTTAACTGTGTTAATGTTGCTTCTTCTAATCAGAAAATAATCTATTTGGGTCCTGTGGGAGCCGCTTTTGTATGTAATTAAGTGTTCATCCTGTTTTTCAAAAAATGTATTAACTATGGCCATGTCAAAAGAGGATGCCACTTGCAGAAGTGTATCCCCCTCTCTATTACGGGTACCAAAGCCCCAACCACCATGTACTCTCTCAAAACTTCCATTCATTCTTCCGACATGACAGTTAAAATTTTATTAATAATATATATAAAAATCAATTGCTGTTCGTTTGTCTCGCTAAAACTCGGGAACGGCTGGGCCGATTTAGATGATTTTGGTTTTGAAATGTTTGTCGTAGTCCAGGGAAGGTTTAAACGGTGAGAAAATATGGAAAAAATAGTTAGTTACGACGCGCGGACGAAGTAGCGAGCATCAGCTAGTTTTTAATATATACGTACTATAAAGTATATGCACGCAAGAACGGAATTAATTAGCATGATATAATGTAAGGTCCTCCCGACCGAATTTCGGCCACGGCGGCCAATCTCCAGAGAGATTAGCCATCTGCGCGGGAGATATTATAGTGCAGAAATGTGTGCGCAAACACAGGTGCACTCTCTGTTCCTTTACTCTCAAAGCTCGATGGGACGGAAAATCCGACACGACTGGAGAGAGATCAGGCGCAGGATCGACGGCTTAACGTGATCTCCGAGGCCCGGGAGAGAGACACCGCCAACTGCCTAACTCCGGGCTAGTACTTACTGAGAATTTCTTGTCAGAAAATCCCAATACTTGTCGTGAACCCACCCGGGACTCGAACCCGGGACCTCGTCGGCCGCAGTCGGACAAAGCGTGATATATAAATAGTGCAACGCCAACGTTACATTTTATCTGAGCATTTTATATTAGAAACTGTAGAGGTGAGCAGTGAGCATATAGGCCATTTGTCATACACGTCATTAATGACTGATAGACAGACATATTAAAATACGATGTAACAACTTCGCATACTACTGCGGCTGGTTGGCCCGGTACAGCAATCAATTACTAAAATATCATGGTAATTTAAATACGAGTCGCTACTCGCTACCTGTAACGGTTGATAGTTATTGATCCTATTAAGGCGCTGTGAGCTCACGAGATGAAAAACACAGGCGCGCGGGGGTGAAATCGAGCAAGCGCATGTCGCAAAAAAATGCATGAAATAATTTGTAACAAAAATAATATTTACTTTGCAATACAAATGAATCCGACAATGTGTTTGAGTTAGAAATATGAATTTTATCTTATATTTCTAGAGCTAATTTTTGGTTTCAAAAAGGAGAAAAATTGCTTTAAAAGGTAAATTAAGAGGTATGTTTAAAATAAATTTCAGTGCAGAGATTTTTTTTAATTGTGTTTTGAGATGCGTCAATGGCTGCTCAAAGGTCTTGAAAACAGCACATTATTTTTACAAGCATTCATTATGTCACCGTTTGATGGATACACTGCTTTTAAAACCCCCCTTTTAAGCTACACAGGGCCTTAATCAATTTTAGTACTATGCCAAGAGCTTTATCAGCTTATGTAAAGAGATAGATACACGTAACATATCAATATTCTATAGACACAGACCTACCTACTATCAATCTTAAAGGTTTACTCCTATAGGTATAATATGTTTATGCTTGCCGTAAATACGACAACCTGTACTTTTAACGTGCTTTGAACCATTACTATTGCATCCATTTTTTAAATGCAATAAATTAATATTGCATCTCAAATTATGAATACGAAAATGTGTATGTCTGAATGTCTGATACACTTTCACAAACTTTCTATTTAACCGATTTTGATGTTTGGTACCTATAGAGATAGGTTGGATTCCGGGAATGGGTCATGCTACTTTTCATGCCGGAATATTAAAGAGTTCCCGCTGGAAACACAAAAACTTATCACGAGGACATCCATTAAAGTTAAAGTATTTAAAATTAAAATTGCCGATTCTAAAAAAAACAATTAAGGTTTTTACACATGCCACAATAAACTGGCACAAAATGTTCATGAATAATCACATAATATTACATCGCCCTGAATAGGATATTCCATAAAATAAGACGTAGATAAATGACGACCAAGATACTAAAGGTTGACGGATCAAAGTCTGCGGGACATACACCAAGGAATCAACTCCCTAATCAAATTTCTGCTGGACAAAACAGTACACGGCATTACACCAACCGGTCCCTAACGCGTCATATTAAATTATGCAAGTAATAAATTCCTCTGCAACAAAGTCACCCTTTGAGGACGCTATTTTTCAAAACATTGTCGCGTCATTTTTCATTGCGTCAATCAAGAGTCACTTGACGATTATAGTTCAGGGATGTCACTACAAAGTATCCCTAAGATAGCGTATCTTTAAAACTTGTTGTGCGGCAATATTTTGCGTCAACCAATTTCTATTGGCTTAGGTCATCTCATGGTAAGGAGTGACAAGGTGAATCTTGGTTTTTATGATTTATCCATAGATTTAGGATTGGTTTCCGCATCGTTGGAGTGCAATCCTAAATCTATGGATTTATCTCATTTTATTTACTACAACTATGTATATTATATCTGACAGTTGATACAGTGGTTATATGCATATCTTATGTATACACTCGTTCATGTACGTATGTTTACGACTGCCCCTTATCCTCTTCTACACGATGCATTTTAAGTTCTATGTATTAATATTAAGCTGGTATTTCATCAATTTCACTAAGTAACTATCGCCTCTTCTGCATACCTCTTTAATTTTTATGTTTAACGAATTGCACAGGACTTTTTTACAATGTGTCATCCTTGATAAACATTGTCTCATCAACTGTTAACCAGAGTGTGATCCAATGAATATTTTCATCGACGCGTCCAACGGGTCCGCAAAAGATTGTGACGGACTACGTCGCGACCTGAATCCTGATTCATGCTTTTGAATTTGAAACCGTATTCTTTTGACCAATAAAGATCATTTTACATTTCATCAATCCATTTAATCACATCAACGCAATTTTGTTTTAATTTAAAAGGAATATGGTTTAAAGTCCTTTGGTTGACGAATATGGCGTAACGTAAGTCGAAAGTCATCAAAATAATGTAGCTAACAAGGAGATCTGCGAATGATATTATGGTCCTTTCTTGTTCGTTTCTTATGCAAATATTGACACAATGTTGCAATCATTAATCAGTCCAAATGCCAGGGGATAAGGGGAAAGGCCTGAATGTGTCAAGACTTGAAATGTTCACGTGCCCCCATACATCTAACCCACCGAGATCAAGATCATTCTGAATTGTTTATTTATGTAACATTATTTATCTGTATCATTTTTAGAATCTGGGTTTTCTGTTCTCTATTGGGAATAATATCAGTATACATTTTAGAAATATACCTACCTACTATACTACCTAATATTTACGTTCCTCGTGTCGGAGTCGGACATGAGAAATTCCCTAGACAGATAGTACGTACCTACATGTTGTACACCTAGCATAAGGTAAGTACATGTTTATTGCTGTCATCAAATCAAATCAATCAAATAATATAATAAATATTATAAATGCGAAAGTTTGGATGGATGGATGTATGGATGGATGTTTGTTACTCAATCACGCCCCAACGGCTGAATGGATCTGGATGCAATTTGGTACAGAGTTAGATAATAGTCTGGAATAACCATACATAGGCTACTTTTTATCCCGGAAAATTTAAGAGTTAGTTTTCCCATAAAATGCATTATCAGTCATCACTCAGAAAACACCAGTTGTAACAAGAAGCCCTAGCTACCTTTTTTTTTTAACTAGGGGGAAATCTTCTGAAGATACCCGATCTCCTGGGGGGGGGGAGTGCAGGTGATGTGGGATTTTTACCCACTAAACCCCCTCGGTGGCCATCCTCTGAGCATAATGGGAATCTCCGGGAACTCTCAAAGAACATACGCCGGAGACGCCCTACCTACCTTTTCTTTTGTATTGTAAAATCCTGCCTGTTGTAAATTGTAGAGCGCGGTCGATAAAATAAAGTGCTGCGAAACTTACTTCGTCCTGAAAAATACATATTTCTGGACCGTTATGGAGCGATAATAATATTGTAATTTATATATCTAAATATATATAAATCACGTGTCACGTTGTTTGTCCGCGATTGACTCCTAAACTACTTAAACGATTTTAAATTAAATTTGCACACTGTGTGCAGTTTGATCCAACTTGAAAGATAGGATAGCTTACATCTTAATGTATAGCCGCAATATTATTTTATGTCGGATTTGCAATGTAAGACGGAGAAAAAACGTTCGAACGAAAACGTTTCTTACGAAAAGCTCATTCCACGTGGACGAAGTCGCGGGAATCAACTAGTAATATTGTAATTTGTCTGCTCAAGCTGAAGGAGTCATAGCATTTACCACGCTGTCGCTGTAAAAAAATATCCAAACGACCCATATGCGTTGCAGATTTGACTGTTGCCTGCTTTCCAATGTTTTCAACAAATGTTTGTAAAATGTTGTTTTTTTTCCGACGACTCTGACGACTTCTGGCCTTTTTTGGTAGGATCTAAGAATTTTTCGAAGCTTTGAAATTGAATTCAAAACAAAAATCACATTAATATTACGAAATACTAAGCTATCTAACATAATATACCTAACATGACAGAAAAATCCACAGTCTAGTTTAGAATCTGAAAAGTAAGATATTAATAATTTTTACATTGTAAATTCTGGTTTTTACTTTTATTTTTATTGTTTACCTACATACATTTACAAAGATAACTTTTAAAATTTGCATAAAATACACATGGTTACATTAATTTGTGATTCGTACACGACATGTAGACTTATCTCGTAACAATAATTAACTATTCCTTAGAAGATCCTTATTAGAAAATGTGTTGTATCTCATCTCACACCATTTATCGCCCAATAAAAAGCGTTATCACCTCGATAATCTACGATGTATGAAAGTTAAACGCCCATGTTTAGCCGAGTCGACAGTGGCAGAGTGTTAGGGCGTTTGCATACGGTAGCAGCTGTGTGTGCGGCAGCTGTGGTGTATGTGAAAAGCCGCGGGCACAGATTCACAGACTTCACGGGGCTTTTGTGAGGGTAGTAACACCTTGCCCTGAACGATGGCCTGTGAAAAGCTTTTCCGGAATTTTCGTTGATCAATCAAGCAAAAGTGTAGTTTAACGATCGTGAAAATCAAGTATAATTTTGTTCGTATCATTGAATGTTATAAAATTGAGTCAGATTAACAGAATGTTTTAAAATTTACTGTAAATTTGTATTGTAGTCATTTGAATGTGGCGAAAGCAAAACTCAAAATATTGTAATATTTTTATCTGTTGATCACACTTAAGTAGATATATTTGGTTAATGTAGGTAGTAGGTACCTACCTACACTAAAAGACGAACTAGTCACCTTTTATAGTTTTAAAACCCTTGTCACAAAAATTTAATTTAAGTAATTTATCGATATTTTATTAAAAAGGACAATTTAGGGGTTTATCGATTTTACCATTCGGCAATCTACAAAACAATAAAATGCTTCAGCATACCTACAACAAAAAAGAGAGTGCAAACATCGTTGTTAACAGCACAAATAACTAGCACACAATAGAGAGCAAACTTTAGAGCTTTAAACAGATGCTTTTCAGCAGCCAAAAACGGTAAAAGTGTACAAATAAACCAATAGCGGCGTCAACTACACAACAATACAACCATACAATCCATATCGCATCATCTGCAATTAGGGACCACGAATAATTGAAAAGGTTAAGGGCGTTTCTTAAAAAAACCAACATTCATAAAACCCTCATAAGTTTAAAGTGAATCAAGATATCGGTCCCCGTATTACACCGCACCTGGCTTTCACCCCGGCACAGCCCTATTTTGTATTCTTAAAAGTACACACTCCAAAATATTAATAACGCTTTTCATAGCTCATTGGTTTCGCGGATTGCGAATATATTGTGCATACGGCTTTCATGTGTCGCTATTATTTAGTTTCATTGTACATAGAACTAATACGGGTAAATTTTTAAAATGCATACCTTTCGTGAGGGAAACTCATTAACAATTGCCACTCAAGTGGTATAATCGCTAAATCTCAGTGACAAAAGCTTTGCTTCTGAAAGGCAATCTAGTAATAATATTTCACTGAATATATTTTACGTAGGTATATTTAAAAAATCCCTCATTTCCCTTCTGGAAACAAACGTCTATACCAATATTTTAATTGAATAAGTGTTTCTGTCTGTCCGTCTGCAACACTTAACAGCCCAACTGTCAATTGATTATGACAAAATATTGTACAGAGACAGGTTCCATTCCGGAAAAGGGCATATTACGACTAATTCCGGAAAATCCAAAATTTCTCACAAGATTTTTCAAAAACCTAAATACACGTGGACGAAATCGCGATCATCATCTAGTATTGTATAAATTATAACGAATATAGAATTATTCGAATATAGATAGTAGATATATCGCTGGGCAAAACGAAACGTTCTCATATCTTTTGGTACAATTGTCTTCTATATTTTTACCATAATATCTGCTCTAATAAGAATACCACAATATCCATTGCTGACTTTTATATTATATTCCTCAAAAATTCATATAGATAGTCGTAGGCAGCACTCTGCAGTAGGCTTGTTCCAAAGGCCCCTATCTGTATGGAGACCTCTTTCCGAATCATAATCCAATGTCCATTGATGCCGACAACGAATGAGCAAAACGAATCCGTCTAATGGTCCTATGGTTCCTTTATCAGCGCTGAGTTAAGTGCCTTCACAATGGAGGCAGCTCCCACGCGTGTCACAACACCCTATAAACCACACACACCAACATAAAGAGACCCATAACAATAATAACTCCTCATGTATCGCAATGAATAAAATACGGTGTATGAATAATCGAAGGTCATCGTAAAATGGTTAGTTTATGTCAGGGTTCCGTACCCCATAGTAATGATTCAATCCGCGTTGATCCCAACGTATTATTGTAACGATTGTGGGAAAATAGCAAAGTTTTATAATAAATCTGTGGGAGTTACATTTGTACAATAGAATCTGTTGAAAGGCTTGTGCAAAATGTTGTAAACAATGAACAAAGAATGACTAACTTTACCATAAGTATGCCTACTTATTATCAAGTAAGTATATTAATTAATATCATAAAAAATATAACGCTTGGCGTAAGACTGAAAAGAAACAAAATATTGAAAAAATATCTTAGAAAATTTAATAAAGCACTCGATTTATCCTAATAAAATTCTTCTCGAATTCCCTAGATATAGACGCAGTGACTGCCTTCTCGGTTAAAAATTATCAGCTAGAACGACTGATTAATGAGGAAACCATAGTGAGGATATTGTATATCCCAATGTCTGAATGTTGATGAGGCAAGTAGACAGGATACCGCTCATTAGAAAGTTAAAGCGGTGACAAAACGGACACCACCACGAGACCCAGAAAAAGAATACAATTTCGTGGAAGAAGATCAGAGATCTATAGAAAATTGGAAAATTTGTACTTATGGTTTTATTCGTCTCTATCTTTTGCATCTTTATGCCAAGAAGGAAAAGATAGAGCTGAATAAAGGAGAATCCTAGAAGACCAAAAAAACGTTTTAGGGCCGTAGGAAGGGGAAAACGAGCTTCATTTATTACTAACAATAAACTGAAATTGTAAACTAACTCGCTAAAATAAACAAAATTTCTAAATTAAACTAAATTCTAGCAAAAAAAAAAGGTCAAAGTACCCATCAAGCTCACAGCATTGCAGCGCTGTGTGGCGATAGACAACTTTTGGACATGGTAGGCCAACGACAGCATCTCAATGCATGATTACCGTTGGATTCACAGTAAGTGCTAACTTTTTAATGATGATTGCAACAGGTAAGGATAGGTACCTTTAGTCCATGGTGCGATCCCAGATACACACATCTAACTTTTCACTCGCATTACTCAAAATATGCGCGTTTTAACCGGAGGACCATTCTTATACCTATCCGGTTCTTATATCTTTGGTTTTTTTTATATCAAAATCCAGTAGGTATGTTTCACGACCAATCCATGAGATTTTGATAAAATGCTTAATGTAATAGCTTCTAAAATTCACCCTCACCTCACCCGCATTAGATAACATAAAGAAAATGTTGCCGCGGTCGCGTGACCGCCACGTGGTCTCCCCTCCCCCACACCCCGCGGCTTCATTACGCGATAGCTGGGTATTTGTTCACTGCACGCGCACGCAAGCGGACGTCTGCATTATTAAGGCTACTATATCCCAGCACTTTAGGCATTTGTCGCTCACTCAGACCCGCGCTACGATACCTACCGATCATTGCCGTGAGTCGCGCAGTTCAAATGAACTCCGTGACCCTATCATAAATATTTGCGTCACAGTATGAACTGTTACAGTTGGACTATTTACATTATAATTCGCTTCACGAAATACATGTTGGAAGTTGCGTTTTTACCTATATTTTGATTTAGACTATATAAAATGAAATTCAGGGTATAATCTACTCGTATCTATATTGCAAATTTCAACCAACTTACATTCCAAATTTCAAAATAAGAGTAAAAATATTAAAACTTTCCCATTTTAATAGTCATCCCCAATTTTATTAAATAAATACTAAAAGGGAATAAAAATAAATAATTACTAAAAGGGGATTTTCGAACACAATTTCTATAGATCTTTATAATCTCTTTATAATTTAAAGCCGATAGACCTACTGACAGATTTTTTTGCATCAAGCATTTTTAAATTTATTAGCTGTCAATATCGTGTATACAGTGGTCAGGGACGGACTAAGTCCATTGGGAGCCCGGGGCGGCAATCTCAGTGGGGGTTGCTGTATTGTAAATACATTGGTGAAAATCTCTTTTGTTACTGATTCACTAATTTACTTTTACCCGACACTTTTTTGGTATGCAACAATACTATAACTAAACTAACTAACTATACTAATATAGACTTCGTTTTTTTAATTTGTGCTAAGAAAATTTTAATTAAGTTTATTAAAATAAAATACACACATTTTTATTTGGTTTTTAAATGAACAAACTTAAACCACTGAAAAGCGCCTACATACTTATAAAATTATTATTACAAAAACAATCAAAATTCATCGTAAAAAATCACGCGTGAGCTTAGACCTGGTTGCTGCAAATCTGGCTGCAAATCAGAGGGTGTACTAGATGAATGTTTTTTAGGCTGCACGTTTTCTATATCTTCCTGGTCTCGTATAGGCATGCCACGTTCATATCAACTATCTATAATTTCAGGCAGTAGGTATTTTAAATAAAATTGTAATATCTTTGGCTCCATGTTCTTAAACCAGAAAGTATCATCTTTATCGATGTACTCTGTATATAAAGGCTCATTTTCGCCTGCCCAGATTCCAAGCAGACACACTTTTCCTGTAACAACAAAAATATTTTTAGGTACGTTTCTAGGTTTGATAAAATTCACAGAGTAGGTATTTGTTACCGAATGAAAAAAAATATTGACAAAAGCTCTTAAACCACCTTAAACTCTAACTGCATCTACAGATTCACTGTTTGAAATTATATAAAGGTGAAATAATATTACGGTGAGGTGGTGAACTTGAATATAATTTGATTACAGGGTGAGTTACTGGAGGCCCCACTTTAAAAAAAATTAAGCAAATTGAATTTAGTATTTCAAAGAAATGCGAGTGAAGCTAGCACAAATATTTTATTTTTTAGTGAATAATTAAATTACGAGCACAATATAATGTAAATTTTATAAGCCTTGAAAATATAATTATTATAGGTTCGATATATTAGGTATAGATTAGGTATATAAGGTTCTTGGGGAACTCTACACCAAGAGTCCGGCCACCGGTGTGCCCTATCGCCCTTAGGGCCGGTTTTTTGAGACATAGTTAAGTCAACCAATAGTTAAAATTTGTAACAAATAGTTAAATTTCGGAAAAAAACGTTTTTTGAGACAAAGTTAGCCTAACTAATGGTCAAAAACCTGACCATTTGTTAAAATATTTAACTACAGCAATGCCGAGGGTTATGCAGATGGTGGATAGTAAACTTTTGTTACAACATCTGTTCTTTTCAACTGTTTTTTGCTTTAAACAACATTTTGTTAACATTATTCGTTGAAGTGAGATTATATTCAGTAGAAAAATTTGTGTTTTTGTTGATTTTATAATGAACAATATTACCAGATATTTTGAGAATTCTGAGAGTTCATCTGATGATGAATTATTCACGGAATACGTCCTAATGAGAAGATCTAAAGTATTTAGACTACGAAATTCACCGCTGGACCATTGGGATGACGTCGATTTTTCGAAACGATATCGGTTATCTAAAGAAACTGTTGCCTGGATAGTCGTACAAATAGGTGTAGAATTACAAACGTCCACTACAAGAAATCATGCAGTACTAATCCTCGAGCAGTTGCTTATTACTTTAAGATTTTATGCCACTGGAAATATGCAACAGTGTTCCGGTGATCTTTCTTTCTTTTTTTTTCAAAATCAACCATATGTAAAATAATCCACGTATTGTCAAAACAGATTTGTGTTAAACTAAATCATTTAATTTCTATGCCTGAGACTGACGTAGAAATAAGAGAAGTTGTGCAAAAACTTTATTCAATTGCAAAATTCCCAAGTGTTATTGGTGATATAGTCTGTACACATATACGTATAGCGAGCCCAGATGGTGATGATGCGGAGCTCTATAGGAATAGGAAAGATGTCTTTTCCATCAACACCCAAAAGAGTTGTAGATGGAAACTTCAAGATAAGAAATATTGTAGTATATTCCTATATTGCCTGGTGGGAGGCTTCGGCCGTGGCTAGTTACCACCCTACCGGCAAAGACGTGCCGCCAAGCGATTTAGCGTTCCGGTACGATGCCGTGTAGAAACCGAAGGGATGTGGGTTTAATAAAACTGCCATGCCCCTAACAGGTTAACCCGCTACCATCTCAGACTGCATCATCACTTACCATCAGGTGTGATCGCAGTCAAGGGATAGCTTGTAGTGGATAATTTTTTTTTTTTTATGTACCTATATAATCACCACACAAGTCACAAACAAAACGATGTCACGATATCAACGATCTGTCAACGTCATATTACATTGGACTCTTCAAGTGTTGCCATAAAAATAATGACTCCCTACGAGAAATGATCTCGATTTAGGGAAATAAAGTGTTCATAGCAATGGCAATACTATGGATATTAGTTAATGCTAACTATAGTTAAAATTGCGATCAAAAAACGAAACAGTAGTTTAACCATTTGTTAGCGTCTTAACTATAGTAAACTTAACGAATTGTCAACTCTCTGTTGACTATGTCTCAAAAAACCGGCCCTTAGTCCGCTACTGTCTCACTTTCTCACGTATCAAACAAAATATAATCTGTATGGAAACTACTCACATGTCATCTTTTTCAAGCGGTGTGTCGTCTCTCTTTTTTGATGCAAAACGATTTCCTTTACGAGGGATATTTGAACTGAAATAAAAATTTAAAGAATTATTATTTTGATAGTACAAAATCGCTAACAGAGTCTCGTTGGTTTTATGGTAACTACTATCTTCGACTGCAGGTCTCGGGTTTATCCCCGGGTTTGGCTCCTTAATATTATTTGTATTTTTCTACAAACTAATTAGTAGGTAGGTGAGGTATTTCTATTTAGTATGAACCAAACTAGGGGTTGGAAGTTCAGAAATATCTCCCGCGCAGTTGGTAAATTTCTATTGACCGCCATGGCCAAAATAAAGTCGAGATTTAGGATAGGATATTATTATATCATGTATTCATGAGAAACTCAGTATAGCCAAACAAAAAAAACCTCGTCTCCCTTACTGACTGTATATAGGTATAAACTGTGGTTACGCGTGATGGTATTTGCACGTGGCGGAATTTACTCTACCTATCATAATTTTCTTAGTTCGTATCAGATTTTCTTCGGAGCTTTTGAGGACTAGGTATTTTGATAAACTCAAGAAACACTTACCATATATTTTTTTTATTTCTCCTTCGCTTCCTGTCAGATAGTTTTTTTTTCCGGCACTTTTATTTCCCATTTTAAATAAAAATCACAAGCAAAGAAACACTATATTTACAGGCTAACTAAAACTATTTTAATTTTATCACTAAATGTAGCAAAAGAATTTATTTACAAATAATTAAAAAATAAATAATTTTAGCGCGAAAGGAGCGTGATTCGTGAAAACTTGCGCAGGTCCTTCTCGTATAGAGGCTCGTGAGCCACTGAGTACATCGCTTATTCGATGCGTTAGATCATTTTATGACTTCTGTTAGGCGAAATTTTGCAGCAATTTTTTTATTTAAAATCGGTCTGTACAGTGAATAGGTAATACAATGAGCTTAATTTACGTATAATTTTTATGAAATTTAGTCTAAAGCTTTGGAAATGCCATTAGAAAAATGAACAAAAACAACCTGTTTTCAAAAATTTTTATGATCGAGGCAAGTTTAACTTATCGTGTTTTCATGAGTACATTAAAGAGATAAGGCATGTATCTTTAATATGTATTTTTAACAGTGAAAAAAAAACTATTTTTTCATGACTTTGAATTGGTTTGAAAAGTGGCGTAGTCGCTAAAAACCGGGATAATGGGCCGTTAAATGCCTTTTACGCTTTTTGCAAATTAAACCCCCCCGCCTACATTGTAAGCATGTTATTAATCCTAGTCAGGGTTATCAAACGGTGATATGGAATTATTAAAACCATTAATCATTCGTATGAACTGTTAAAAGATTTGTTGAAATATTTAAATGTATGTTTATGTCTTTTTTAAATAGGTACATAAAACAAGACCGATTACTGATGAATACAATGATTGTAATTGAATTGTAAACAATAGAGTTGTGAGACTAGTGGATTTATGACTCTACTACGACTATACAGATAATTCATTTTCATATGAGAGCACAAGGTATAAAACCAATTAAATACAGATTAAAAATCTATAGGTAATTAAATGTATCCGTAAAAAAAATTGGAATTTCATATTCTGCCATTAGGCGTTAATGACAACATTTTGTGCAGATGAACTAATGAAACAAAATAATAATTTATAAGACTACAAAAAAAATAGTAGTAGTTTTTTGTAGTGAAAACATGAAACAATTAATGAAAATGCGTCTGAATAAATGCCCTGTGTTCATATGAACAATATTATGGATAATAACGAATCTCCCAGGACGCCCCGGCGAGGTGCGCGTGAGCAGACGCTCGCTTCGCCGCAATTATCCCGGCGACCTGTGACCCGGGCCGCTTCCCACGCCGCATCGCTCTTTATTCACACGAGAACATAACCATTCCCATCAGAACGATTTCTTGACCTTAGAAATTCTTAAATCGATGTCCAATTTAATAAACATATACGACGCTATTTTCATACGTCACGAGCACAGAAATAGAAATCTGCTAGTGTGGGTAAGATGGTGTTTTTCTTTTAAAAAAAAAGTAGATTAGCTATTGGATGATAATTAAAAAAAATAGTACTTAAGTACCTATAGTGCTAATTTAGTTGAATATGCTCTCTAAATTGGCTAAACTGAATTGACGGATACGGATATAGCACAATATTTAGACGCGTCATTAAATTAGAGATTGTGTACAACCGAAAAGGATCAAAATTGTAATTAATAATGATATAATGTTTATATCATCGCGTCATGACAACGCGCTTATTCCTAATACATATAGCACGCTCTTATCTATTGATCTATGTCGATCAAAGAGATTGTTCAAGTGCGTGCAGCGTATTCGATCCGCAAAACTAAAGTAGATAGGCCTTGCACGCGCCGGCACGTGGCGGAAAAGCGCGTAATGAGCCCGCACCTGCAGGTTACGAATTAAGGGATTTATCGCGCCCTCCCGTGGGACCGGAGGGACGCGGTTCGAAATGTTTGCCCTGTCAATAAGCGCACACGGAGTAATATCGGATAGCCAATATAGCCCGTGGTCTTTTACGGCTACGAGCTAGTGCATTATTTATTAGAGTTGCCCATTTTATGAGAATATACTGGCTATCCAGCTGTAGTAATGAATTTCAAGAACTATACATGATAGGTACGTATAGCTAAAGATTAGCTAGATTAAATTAACTAGCTGCCACTATGACTCGAAGACGTATAATATAATCTAACCTAAAAAATGTGTGTTTCAGCACATCCACCTCTAATTTCGGTTTATAATATTTAATAATGTATTGTAATTTTTACAAAAACAAAACACAATGTGAAACAAAATGAAATTAGTATCTTGAAACATTACAGTTTAGATTAGGTAGTTAGGTAGTTAGGTAGGCAAATAAATTTCATTAGAACTTAGAAATCGGGCAAATATTTTAATACAATCAGTCTGAATGGTTTCACGCACTAATCGATTGTCTTTAGACATTAGAGTGCATTTAGGAAATGAATAGAACAATATCGGGTTGCGATCAATCGGGGTGGTTCACGCGATGGGAGCGGCACGCGCCCGGCACTCCCACGGCCGGCACGGACCCACGGGGGTGAATGTAAGCACTCCGCCCCGAGTCTAATGCAATGGCCTTAATGAAACTCGTTATTTAATGAAGGATAAAGCGACATTGGACTTATTGTTGTTTTCCTTTTAACGTAATTGGAAATAATCGTAGGCGGTAGACAAATTCGTATCCATTTCATTATTAGTAACTAGATTACGCCCGCTAATTCGTCCGCGTGGATTAAGTTTTTTCAATTCCCGCTGGAATCCTTTGTCCTTCTCCGGAATGCAACCTATCCCTGTAGGTACCCATCAAGATCGGTTGAACAGGTGGCCCGTGAAAGCGTAGCAGACAGACAAACAGACAGACAAACTTTCGCATTTATATAATACTGGATGATTCCCGCGACTCCGTCCGCGTGTTAAGATTTTTGACTCCTGCGGGAACTCTTTAATTTTCCGGGATAAAAAGTAGCCTATGTGCTGCCCCGGGATACCATCTACCCCTGTACCAAATTTCATCAAAATCGGTTGATCAGATGGGCCGTGAAAGCGTAGCAGACAGACAGACAGACAGACACACTTTCGCATTTATAATATTAGTATGGATATGCATGGATTGTGAGACAGGGACCTTGCTAACGAAAACCACGGGAAATATAAAAAATATATGTATTATAGTAAGTCCTATGCTCAAATTACCTATGGTTTTAAATATTTACCCAAAGACTTTAAAGGTAACTTTGTAACACACAAATACGTGGCCGGAATATTATTACAATGTCCCGTCAACTTTACAATTTCACACTCGAAATCCTTGAAAAGGTCCATCATACACAATTTACACCTGCGAGAACAAAACTTGTGATCTATGATTTTTTTGTGCCATAAAAACACCTTACGAATCACAAACGAAGTGTCCTTTTAAAGTTGTTGAGGTGTTTACGGCGCTGTTGTCTTTTCTTCTTACGCTTATTGTCTCAAGATTGACAAAGGACGATACCTGTACGTCGGAGACAATCTTCTGTAACAAATTGCAAGGTGCTTTTAATGCAAGATTAGGTGTGGACAAAGATTCTCGACGTACGTGAGGACACAATAATGTTGTGCCTGAGAACAATTTTAATTTCTGTGGTAGCCATGAAAACACGTTTTGAGATGGAACGGTCATTACGTAAATAATTTTTACCTGACCAAGACAACCTGTAGATTACTTAAATTGTGATGTTATCACAATAGGATGCTTTGATTACTTAAATTGGCTTAAATATACATATACCACGGTGATGCCCACACCTCAGCCTTAGTAGATACCTACTAAGGCTGAGGTGTGGGCAACACCGTGATTTAGGCGTGGTACCGTGGCGTAGATTTAGGTTCCTAAAAACTCGGGGTAACTCTTTGATTTTGCGGCATTACAAGTAGGTACCTAGCTTATATTATCCGCTCCCGGGTTGTAAACTATCTGTGTGCCATATTTCATCAAAATTATAGGTTATTTATAGGGATAAGCCGTGAAAATGTCAAAAAGACAGATGGACAGAAACTTTCACATTTAAAAAATAATAATAGCCTAGTAGGTACCTATGAATTTACAGATAGGATGTCACATGCCGAGATGCAGCTACACCAATCATGACAAAAATAAAATATTATGTAAGTATATACATAATACCATAATACATTGCTATTACATAAATTTAAAGACTGTGTTAAACAGCATTTGGATTTTCTGAATGACAAAGTTGCATGGAAGCAACCGGGCTCGCATCCAGTAACCCACAAGTCAGTGTAATACTTGTAACCTAATGATGTGTTGTTACTTATTGTAAACTTTTTCTTTTTTTAGAAAAGAGCAACTGCTGAGTTTCTTGCAGGCTCTTCTCAGTAGAACATCTTTCCGAACCGGTGGTAGAGTATTGACGTATCATAAGTGTCACAAGTTGTCCTACATGAAATAAATAAATCATTTATCAATATAATATATAACCGTAATCAGCTAGGGTTAGCGCATTTTCAACGAACTCTGTAATGTAGAGCTCGTTGGATAACTAAATTTTTTTTAGCTTAGGTGGCTAACTTAACAGGAGTACCTAATCAATATATTGTTTTTACTGGGGGGATATCATAATCTACAACGATTTGCCTTTAATCTGAACAGTCATCACTTAAGTACTTACTTAGTCATTATTTAAGTACTTAGGTAGGTACACCGCGATTCTAGACGTAGGTGATATCAATAAACATTATCTAATCCGAGGTATTAGTTGACACGGCATTTCAAACTTGTGATGTGAAGAGTTCGATCAATCTAGATCTAACAGAGGCAAAATACTTAGATAATATCTCATTGTAATTATTATACAGTAGGTACTTACTCTGCACTTCTATACTAATATTATAAATGCGAAAGTTTGCACATGCAAACTTTCGCATTAACTTTAGTTACATAACTATGTAAGGCTGGATGGATGTTTGTTACTCAATCAAGACCGGATGGGCTGCACGGATCTGGATGAAATTTGGCACAGAGATAGATACCTAATCTGGAATAACACATAGGTCATAGGCTACTTCATTATGCCGGAAAATTAAAGAGTTTCCGCGGAAACCATAAAACCTCAATCCATGCGGACGAAGTCGCGGGCACCAGCTAGTTATTTTATAAACCAAAAAAATAATCGGAAGAAACATAAGTACCTAGGTATAACACTTAATTTTGTTCTGTTCGAGTAGATGGTAGCAATAAGCTTATTTCTCAAAAACTATACTTAAATCATCAAATAAGGTCCCTGTCAAATAAAGCAATTTACTACCTGAATTCCTCTCGTCCAAGGTGACTTTTTGCTGATTCTCTTTTTTTACATTCACTGTTATTAATACAACTCGCTCTCGGACCTCTTTGTGTGGCCATGCTCGAGCCTAATGCTCCAATGTTCCATTAGAATGACCATTTTAAACTTTTTATAAAGTGCCAAAAAAAATTATCGTTTTGTTTTGTTCATCTAATATTTGATTAGACTAATTTATTCAGTAGGTACTTAGGTAGGACAACCAATATTTTGTTTTTTAAAAAGAGCAACTGCTGATTTTCTTGCCGGCTCTTCACAGCAGAACTTGCTTTCCGAACCGGTGGTAGAGTCAAAACATGACGTAACATAAGAGACACCTGTATGTCCTACATGTCATAAATAAATTGAGTTTATTAATATCGAATTAATTTGATTTTAAATGAAATGATTTTTTTTATTTTGTTAAATGTGACTATACCTAACAAGATGGAGAATGAATAGAAGTAGGCATTTTAAAATTATGGCAGTGAATAGAGAATAGAAAATTAGAGAACTTTTGATATTTCATTTATAGGACATAGACTACTTTTTATCCCTGCAGAAAATCAAAGAATGCCCAAAAGATTTTCAAAAAACCTAATTCCTCTCGGGCGTCATAATGTACTTCATAATTTAGGAGTCCGGCACTATCCGGTTCAGACTGGATGTCCATGAGGATTTTTCCCTCCTACAACAAAAAAAAAAAGTAAGTATCCACCAATGAACTTGAATTCCTACCAAACACAATTTCATGGTCTAAACTCTAAATTATAAAGGTATACTATCTACAATTGATTTCTACCTGAATATGTTATTGGGCTTGGATTGCCGCAGCCTCCGAAACCTGTCGCCGCGACAAGTGCATGCCGTCACGTACGGCTATTGTTACCCATAACCCCCCCAGACTCCCTTCTCGAAATATTGTAGATACTCCGTTTTGATTGTGACACGAAGGTACGTGGGTTATTCTGGATTAAAAGTGATCACCTATTTAAAATTGTAAGATATAATTGACCACCTACCTAAAAACCGGTTTTTTTTTCCAAAAATTTATTTGGTGACAACTGACAGGTGATCACACTTTTTAATTGCAAGATAGGCTTGGGCTTGACGACAAATACCTAGGTATGTTTATGAAAAGCAATTATGAGGTCTAGGTTGGAGCGCGCTTGCCTAGAAAATGCCTGTTCACTCTTGCCTTGAAGAAATATAAATTACAATTAAGCTGACCAAGACTTCGCGCTTATTTAACCCAACGGCTAATCCAGCTAAGTAATACGATATAGCGACAGTATCTTGCAGTTTCAGGTCATCGCTTGGATCGCATCGCTAACCTATTCGCTCAGACCGAGAAAACAATAAAGATTAAGCCTGATCGATATGGGTATATTAAATAAGATAAACTAAATAAAATAAAGGCTCAAAAGTCAAAACAAACAATGCAGGACAAAGTGCGTGTCACGAGCGCAACGGCCTTAGCCAGGGCCGCCCAACCTTAGGCAGACGCCGCCGTGCGCCGCCATGGGAAAATCAGGCTTTGCCGCCCCCTCCGCGCGCCCATTGGCTCGCCCCGGCCCGCCCCGCGCCCCACCCGTGCCCATAAATACGACGTCGCACCGCGCATCTCTTCATTCCTCACCCGTTACTCGTGTAGAACGCGTTGCGCGCCGCGAAATTCGTACAATTCCTACCAGTGTTCGTGTTTAGTGACCATCACCATGAAAGCTATAACTGCTGTGTGCGCTACCGGAGCGTCCGTGCCGGCGATCGCCAGCGGACGAGTACAGAGGCATCGGGATGGCGAAAACGCCGAAATCCAGATGTACCTTTCCAAATTACAAGACCTGGTTCCTTTCATGCCAAAGAACAGGCGGATCTCGAAGCTAGAGGTCATCCAGCACGTGATCGACTACATCTGCGACCTACAATCGGCTTTGGAGAATCATCCCGCGGTGGGCCAATTCGAGGCTGAGGCGGCGTTGGCGCCTGCGTGCGCCTCACCCCCCAGGCCGCGTCGCCGACCGCTCGGACCCCGACCGGCGCCCAACACCATCCTCCCTGCTGACAAGGCCGTATCCTCATCACACCACTCTAGCCACACGGTAAGTCTTCACACCCAAATTTATTTTCAACAAATTACAATACCGACTTTCAAATATAAGGAGGTTTAAAAACGAAAAAACATAACGCTGACGTGGTAGATTACTTCTTATATTCAAATAAAATTTTAAAATAACTACAACTTAACATAGTACTCGTATCTAGACATTGCATAAAAACGTAATGAAATCGTTCGTTCGTGTCAATGTTTTTGCGCCGCGCGCGCACCTGCGTGTTTCGCAAGCGAAGGTAAAAGTGGAGATGCTGGCAGTTTCACAACCCGTGTCGACGCACGATTTACTTAGTAAATAATATTTTTTGCACAGTATAATATAGTAGGTAGGTACGTACTGTACTATTTTAAACAATTCTATTCAATTTGCGCATATTGACCTAATAAATGATAATCTAAACGGAAATATAAAATAAAATTATTATTTTTATAAACGGTTCAGCAATAATATGAAGATTTGACACATTTATTATTTCCATTACAAGAAACTTACGATGCAGATTCATAGTCAGTTCCTGTATGTGCTAGTGATGCAAAGTCGTAGCAAAGGTACCTATTCGGTAAATAGTCACAACACAATCTAGACCGCTACTCACGCATGCGTGACGGCTGTTTTGAATTTCAGCCTTGAAGCGCGGCCACCTGCGCCGGCGCCGCGTAAACGACCCTGTACTGACACACAATCTGAATATTCACGACATTTCTGCCTCATTTAGCATTCCGATAGACACCTGCGTATGATTATTTTATCTCCGAGCCGCGCAGCGTAATTACCCTTAAGTTTCCGCCAAGGATGAGATTAGCGAGGCTATAAATGCATGATGAGTTGGCTGGATACGCACGGCAGGTGCATCTCCGAAGGATTTATTCGAGCGCCTTGCGTCTACGAGCCGGGCTCGTTAATACTTGGTCGCGCCACGTAAATTTTAATCACTGCCAGTTGTTACAACCGAGGGAAATGTTCAAAACAAGAGTGATTTAGGAGACGCAAGGTGCAAGAGTTTATACTGAGACCGTCATGTATTTAGTGCATCTGCCCAAAACTGAAATTTATTTTCGTTTTATTGTCTGGCATAATAATACCTACGTCGCCACTCGTTAGATTACTTGAACACAATTATTATTAGGTAAATACATCATAAATAATCGTAATAGCATATTTTTTAATGATAAATAATGCTCTCACAAAATGGCATTGGCTGCGTTATAGATATTTACTAATACACCGCCTACACTATGAAGGAACTATCGGAATGTCGAGTAATTTAAAACCGCATTCCAGAATACAAATGTGAAATATTCAAACTTACAAGGACGTCCAACGTTGAGTTTATTCGTCTTGCGAACGCCGATTCGATCGGACAGGTCCATGTAAAAAAATAATATGAAAAGCTTGAGAGATCGTGCTGGAATGCCGTGCTCCGTGAGCGTCGTGAGGCGGCATTTCACGGCGATATCTCGAGAGGCATCAGACGCTTGTGTTGTGCCACAAACCTCGGTCACGAACATACGCCACGGCAACTATCACGCGATCAGACTTAAATTGTTACCCGCAGCTGACTGCCCTCGGGCCTTCACGATCGTGGGATCTATTGCCAACTTAACGACTGACAGGCATCCATCTAAGGAGGAGGTTCTTCCCACATCTTTGTCATTGATATAGGAGTACATCTATAGGCAAATGCTTGACTTTTCGCCCTAACCATAATAATGAGGAGCTAAGTATCCATCATAATGAAAGGGATAGGCGTGTAATCTGCTACACCCCCTTAGTTAATACTGGTATTGAGAAATTAATGAAATTAAGAATTAATTGGTACATATATTACTATAATTTATTGAAAATGCGTTGTTTAAGTAACTGATACATGGTAAACGAAGATATATAACGGTTAATTCTAATAAATCATTAGAATGGAAAAGATTTCAATTGATGTAATCAGTGGCACCTACGCACACGGCACAACATCCCGTCATCAGGAGACGCTGCGACAGGCGACAACAACACGCCGCCAGGTGTTCGCGCCCACGTCTACCGTTCGCTCGCTCCTCTGAATATCTTTGTCTCCGCTTACTTTGTGCATAAATCGTGCATGTGAAAGTTTTACGAGCACCTTTACGCTTCTCCGAACTAATAAACCGGCATCGGCGGCGAGTAGACAATGCAGCTCCACCGCGAAATATCTTGGCAAACCTCTACCGGCCTGCACACGTGCAGCGATTTCGCCGATCGGTCGGATTCCATCGTCGATCGATCGAGGGCATTGTGCGGGTAACGGTCGTTCACAGCTGCGTATGAGCGTACACGTGACGGCTCCGGTGGCGGATAGCTAAATAAATGCAACGCACCTATTCATTATCCAGCCGACAATGCTGCTCTCATAAAGGGATTTCACGTGTTCGCTCTCGCGAAGTCCCGATCCGTTCGGGACATGTGCGCTCTGAGCTCTCCCTTCGGCGATGTCTGTAAATAGGGTATGGCCACGTGCGGCCGTTCAGCTGTGTCGCGGATGTGCGGACGGGAAGCGGTAATCTAACACTCGCTGATACTCAGAACGATTCGTCTAAACTACACTGTGAACTGCATGATAACAGCTGATAACCCATCATAGAACTGATCACTACCAACTTGTGCCACTCCTTTGACCAGACGCTAATGAATTAAAACAGTGTCGAAACAGGGCATATGTGGTGGCAGATGGCCGGACGCGGGCGGGATGCGCATGTGCCACCCGATACACTATTTGTCACAATCAGTAATAACTGTAATAACGTTCAGAGGGACCAATTAATTTGCCTCGTACTTTAGATGTTGAAAACATTGCACGGTTTGTTAAGCAATTAACTCGTGATAACGATGATATTTACGAGGGTAATTCTGGTATACGTAATACTGGATTGGTTATTCTTGAGATTACAATCTGTATTGTGTCAAATCAATGACTCAAAGTCTTTTTCTCTTTGTTACAGACCCCAGAAAAACAAGATCAACCAGACAGGCCGATGTCGTGTTAAGTGGTGAATATAGTTTGTAAGGACATTTTAATTAATGGTAAACTTCAATACCTCGAGGTGCAAGGGAAGCGCTCCGCGGGAGAAGTACGGTAGCAGTACCTCAGAATCAGGGGCCTCCTGCATCAGTTCCAGTGAAATTCATCTCACGATGATATCCTAAGTACGATCTCGTTAAGATCAATGTAATACGTTAATTTAATTATTTCGTGGCATTACGTGCAAAGACTTATTAAGCATTGCAATGCAATCGACCGTTTCGTTCGCCCACCGACGGCGGCGGAGCATCGAGGCGGTTTGTTTTGTTATAATGTTAATGTAAAAAGCTTTATTAGTTGTTAATGTAGGTTGATGTACGTGAACGTGTTTGTAAATAATAATGTTGAGTGGTTTGCGACATCTAGACAATTTTTAGTATTTTCTTCAAAAAAATAATTACACAATACTTTTTCAATATCATGCAATAGGATGCAAAAAACATTATCTTCAATCCCTCAATTTTTCACAAGGACAATTGATTTTTTCTTTTATAATTAGGTCTTTAGTTTTAAAACGATGCTTCCATTTATATCAAAGACGTAAATCAATTCTAAGTTGATTTACCTATATAATTATATTAATTTAAGTTAAAAAATTCTTGAGTGTGATTGATTATGCATGGCGACTTTGTTGCTCTTATAGATTATGAAAATATAAGTTCTAAACGCAAAATTTCTTTTATTAATTTATCGTTCTGCGTTTAGTTCAAATAAATGTAAATAGTGTATGTAATCATATGAAAAATTATATAAAAATCTAGCGAAAAATTATCAAATTACCTTTTATGATTTTATATTGAATGTAAGGTGAAAATGCTTTAATTATCTTATATAATCCTTATTAATTATGGTGTATTATGATTTTAAACAGACTGTTATAGTTTTAGTTATTTTCGGGTTGCGTTGTAAATGGTAAAAACAACTTGTATTGTTTGTTATTAGAATATGACGTATGTATTGGGAACGTAGTACAGTCGTTTTCATTATGGAAATTGCGGTGTGCCTAAAGTCTAAACAAATCCTGACTATTCTTTGTTTCGCTTATCACAATATATTTATGGTTCCAATGACCTCCACGACCTCTCTTGAACCTACGTCAATTTCCATAATGGATCCCTCTTCTCGCTGATACCAATTTTTTACTACACCTTACAAGTTATAACTAGTATTCAATCCTCGTCACAAAATGTTAATGGACTGATTCACAAAATCTTTGAACTTTTTTTCAATTTTCATATCACTTCAAATTTGCACTGATTTATGTATAAGTACCGAAAACAACAGAAAATAAAAAAGCATTATTGAATTATTTACTTCTTTTATTGGGACTACTAACCCTATCCACCTTAGCCGTGTTCAGTTTATTTATCTGTTCTCTGATCTCTGATCTGTAAAATGGCGAGAAGTGAAAACCGCACAATCGCTCGACATGCCCCCCGATTGTGTATGGAAAACGTAATCGAACTCGTTTGTCATACGGATAGTCGACCTGTTTGAGGAGTTCAGAAGATGCCTACACGTCAAAAAGCATGTAATATAAGCTCCTTAAACAGTTCGAGTAATACGTTTTACGCTGTCAAATAATGATGATTTTCTTGTCCTATGTATAATATTAAAGTTGAGCAAAAAGTTTAAAATTTCTCAAATTCGTCTCAATGCGACTCACGCGCCATCTATTGTATGATGATGATAGCACAGAATAGGTAATAATTCAATGAAAGTAAGCCAGAAAGGCCTTCACGCAAGTGTTAAAAATACATGTGCAAAGTTTGAACTATAATTTATGAAGTCCATAGTCCATCTATAGACGTGTTTACTGTTTGCAAATAAACTTAGATAAGAATGCGGTACCTAATCAAAACACCGTTGATATTTTATGAGATGTAGACACCAACAGTACAAGGTTAAAAGATTGAGTGACATACCTACTTAATAGAATTATCTTCAAACAAGCATCGATTATTCTAATAAGCTATAATAATTAGCGAGTAGATAGGATTAATAAAATAATAGGAAGGGGCCAAATATCAAGTAATTGACGACCTCCGTGGCGCAGTGTGTAGCGCTGTTGTCTTAACGTGCGGAGGTCCCGGGTTCGATCCCCGGCAAGTTCAATTTGGGAATTTATAATTTCTGAATTTTCCCTGGTCTGGCCTGGTGGGAGGCTTCGGCCGTGGCTAGATACCACCCTACCGGCAAAAGACGTGTCGCTAAGCGATTTAGCGTTCCGGTAAAACGCCGTGTAGAAACCGAATAGGGGTATGGGTTTAATATAACTGCCATGCCCCTAACAGGTTAGTCCGCTACCACCTTAGACTGCATCATCGCTTACCATCAGGTGAGATCGCAGTCAAGGGCTAACTTGTAGTGGAATTTAAAAAAAAAACTGCTAGGCATTTTTCATCTTTCACAAATATTCAGAAAATTGAAAGAGATCTAAGTAGAGATACCATCAGTGATGTTTTAGGAACAGAAAGTCAGAAAAAAGACATGACAATGAATACTAGGTAGGATCACGCGATTGCATCACGGCCAATTATCGCCACTACAATATTTGATCAGCTGCGCTTATTTAAACTGTTACGCCGTTAGTAACGGATCAAAAATCTACCTTAAAGCTTTGTTATAAAGCCGCATTTCATATATTTAAGAACGCACACGAAGAACAATGAATTTTCAGACTTAAGACTCTAATAATATGTGCTATTATTGCTTACTTATAAAGCTGTCTTAAATTTTTCGTGAATTGTACTTGTTCGCCAAACATTGGCTCAATGTCGTCACTTTTCAACAATACAGTTAATTACCTTTGTAAGGTAAGCGAAGCAAGCAAATGATTTTAAGCAAATAAAATTATCAAAAAAAATCGATATTGCGACCCTGCCAGGATTCGAACCTGGAATCTTCTGATCCGTAGTCAGACGCGTTATCCGTTGCGCCACAGGGCCGGTTGAGCGAATTAGTGAAATTCCTGTTGTAGTTTCATAATAAACAAAGTAAGGAGTAAGTACCTATTAAAAATATCTTTTTTTTATTTTTTATCCACTACAAGCTAGCCCTTGACTGCGATCTCACCTGATGGTAAGTGATGATGCAGTCTAAGATGGTAGCGGTCTAACCTGTAAGGGGCATGGCAGTTATATTAAACCCATACCCCTTCGGTTTCTACACGGCATCGTACCGGAACGCTAAATCGCTTGGCGGCACGTCTTTGCCTGTAGGGTGGTAACTAGCCACGGCCGAAGCCTCCCACCAGGCCAGACCAGGGAAAATTCAGAAATTACAAATTCCCAAATTGACCCTGCCGGGTATCGAACCCAGGACCTCCGCACGTTAAGGCAACAGCGCTACACACTGCGCCACGAAGGTCGTCAAAAATATGGACCTCGATACTAAATTATTAATCTAAACTTCGAGGAAAGGATGGTACGTGTTATTTGTTTGCTCGTCTTGACGGAGGCACTGCCGTGCGATTATGTGTTTTCGAACATAATGAAAAAACTAGAAGTTCAATTCGCTATAATCCGCCATAGAAGGCAAATGTACGTGATACAGTGCGTATATTGAACTTGCTGCCCGCGATATTCACCACACCACATAAACCCTCGAAAATACCCTCAACGTACGTTTCACTCCGATAATGGAGCATCTTCAACCAAAGCAAAATAACACCTGCTTTAATCCAATGTTTTCGAATAGGCAGGCAGGACACCAGATTGTAATTTGTAATTAATATTGTAGGTTTACCTATTCGACCTTCCAAATAGCGGACTTTTATAATGGAAGTGCCAACAATAATGAAAGAAGGAAGATGTACTATCCTACCACCATGTACTATTATGTTGCCACACCCAAACTGGGTATCCATAGCATGCTTTATTTACTAATGACTATAACATGTTAATTAAGTAATAATGTAACTATGGAATTGCAATAATAAAAAAACTGAAACTGAAACTGAAACTGACCTATGTTGTGTGACTGGTGTCTCAGTAAATAGGTATTAGGTTCCTAGTATAATTACTGGTAGGTATGCTGAGCAATCATGATGACCAAAGACAGCAGCAAGCAAAGGGCAGAAACAGATGGAGGAATTTGGAACAGGCCCGGGCTCACAAAGGGTCCTGGGCACAGTGCCGGTGTTGATGATGGTAAGAACTTGTTACCTGGCAGGTTCAAGAAAAGAGGAGCTTTACTATGTAAAACTGATCGCTAAAGTGTGAAGATCGCAGTCAAGTCTGTTTGATTAACACTCTTCCGCTATTGGCCAAAATTTATTGCTGCAGCAAAAATACCATCAATTCAGCCAATTACAACAATTGAGATTTGAGACTGTAAAAGTGATTGATGCAGGTTTACAATTTACATAAGTAGCTACCTATAGATTCTAGCCCAAATGCAAGGAGCAATTCTACGACGAATACTAAAGATGAAATGACTTTTTTTTATTCCACTACTAGTTAGCCCTTGACTGCGATCTCACTTGATGGTAAGTGATGATGCAGTCTAACATGGTAGCGGGCTAACCTATTAGGGGTATGGCAGTTATATTAAACCCATACCCTTAGACGGTTTCTACACGTACCGGAACGCTAAATCGCTTGGCGGTACGTCTTTTGTCGGTAGGGTGGTAACTAGCCACGGCCAAAGCCTTCCACCAGGCCAGACCAGAGAAAATTCAGAAATTATAAATTCCCAAATTGACCCCACCGGGAATCGAACCCGAGACCTTCCACGTTAAGGCTACAGCGCTCAACACTGCGCCAGGCAGGTTGTCACCTCAAACCACCATGGGAAAAAACCTCATAATACAACATAAGGTAGCTCTTGTGGCATTTCTACCCAACGTTCCACCTACGCTAGGTACTATGACCGAATCGAATCTCAAGTGTGTGGCTGATAAGGCATCGCGTGATAACAGTTATAATGCGATTACACAGGTGTGCCAGCTGGTGTGTGCGCACTGGAAGACCTTTCTGAGTGCAAACTACGGGTATCAAGCTGATTTAAAGATATCAAAAACAATGAGGTACCATAATATAAATGTAAAGCTCGTGTAAGTTTATTATACCATATATATTATGTTTATTTTATTTTTATATACATGTATGTTAAATAGTATGTTATTATAGTATGTACTGTTATGTAATACGTAATAGTACCTACTTATTATAATTTTTCTTTTAGAAATGTATGCACCACCCTGTTATCATGCAATCTATCACCTTTCTCATAGGTTGCCTGGAAGAGTTCACTCGTAGTGATAAGACCGCCTTTACACCGTAAAAAGTTCTAAATTTAGTCTGGTCACCCCTTTCTGTTATTTGTTTATATTATGTGTAATAAAGTGTTTATACATTAATTATGAAATCAATGCATTTAATTTAATTCTCACACCTTACTATTAATAAGACGGGTAGTGGTACCTATGTAGTATGTATACAATTCAGAAAACATAATCTCATCAAATACCTACATAATTGTGAAATGAGAGCCAAGTTCAATATTATGATATATATAACATAATATCGTTGTTGTTGTTGACTCCAAGTTTCAACGACAAAAGAAGTGAGAACTAAATGGGTGCCAAGTTGAATGGTCATTCCTGAAATTTATTTATAACAACTTCTTCTTATAACTTAGGATAATAATATGTTGAAGACTATGGTTTGACTTGGCTAGTTTTCATATACGAATTATAGCCTTCGCAAGTGGTAAAGCTGTAAGTTCTTATTTTATTCTTCCGAAAATTGGGCTTGCTGGTAGAAACTGTACTTTTAGGTACCTATCACACCTTACTATTAATAAGACGGGCAGTGGTACCTATGCAGTATGTATATGTCACCGTAGGATTGTAAAATCCGTTGGATTATAATCTAACGGTTTCTATCCCGCGAGATTGTAAACTGTCGATAGATTGTGAACTGTTCAATGTTCTGAGTATTAATTTATGAAATATTTATTGTATTTACGTTTTCTTGTCTCTTTCTTGTACAGTTCGCGCGCGGTTTGAATGCAGAGTAAATGTAAGTGTCACCATACATTTACTCTGCATTCAACTCGAGCGCGAACTATAGCTTAGGTTAGGGTTTGACATGAATATTCAGGAATATTTAAGCAGTATGTTACGGTTCACAATCATAAGTGACACAAGTTGTCCTATGTGAAATAAATGAATCATTATACCTATATTTATCAATCTGTCGACAGTTTACAATCTATCGAGATAAAAAACGTTAACGGTTATAACGGTTTTTACAATCTTACGGCGACTTGTACAATTCAGAAAACATAATATTTAAATGAATACCTACCTACTAATCGTTGATTTTGCGTATTTATACCTACGTGTACGTACGTGTATTTAGGTACTTAGATAGGTATTACTATGTTTTCCTTATAATATGCAGGTGTCTATTGGAAACAACCTAAACAGTTGATAGTTACGCAAACTATAATTTTTAACTATCTAACGCTACCTTTAACCTAATTTCTAACATATTTCTCATTAATTTACGTCACTTTTAAGAAATTATCTATGCACTAGCATTGAACTACCGATAGGTAGGTAGGTAATAGGTAAACTATATAATATATAGGAACGCAAGTTAGAGTAACAGGGTTAGGTTGTTTTGCCCCTAATTGGATTTATATCATGACATACCTGCAAGAGGTATTGGTAAGTCAATGCGTGCAAGTTAGTGCGTGTCTAAATTTTGCCCCTAATTGGATTTATTTCATGACAAAGGTACCGTTATGTATTATCTGGCTTCAGCGACGCTATTTATCAAGCTACGTAATTAAGACAAGATAATCCTATTTAACATACAAGTACAACTAAGGGAGAAAACAAAACACACTACGGACAGGACAGGTCGTCGGAGGAGAAACACGGTTTTTCCTGCTGAGATAGCCCGTGCAGTTTCAAATATATGTCCGTAGGTATTTAACTATTTACTGAAATATTCCTTTTGACTTATGTACAATCACTGCTCGTATATCTTAGATACTTAGCAGGTATGTTTTTAGAACGAACTGATTTACCCACAATGTAACTCAGCTTGTTCTAATAACATACCTACCTGCCTTTTGCCTGGTGGGTGGCTTCGGCAGTGGCTAGTTACCACCCTATAGGCAAAGACGTGAAGAAGAAACGAAAGAAGATTTAGCGAGTTAGCGATTGAGCGTTCCGATACGATGCCGTGTGGAAACCGAATAGCCCCTACCATGCCCCTAACTGGTTAGCCCGCTACCATCTTAGACTGCATCATCCCTTACCATCAGGTGAGATCGCAGTCAAGGGCTAACTAGCTAGTCGTAGAACTAGCTTGTTCTTCGACTCTACGTGCTCCATTAAAAGGTTCTTGGCTTCATTAGTTAAGTTTAATTTATTCACGCTCTAAGCTATATGTGTTGCCGACTATTTCATAGCCCTTAAAGTGTTTTAATATGCGGAAATCATCACATATTGTTCCTTATCGCGCCGTATCATAATCACTAGTTTCTAAGATATAACGGTACATGGGACAGGTGGTCTCAGCAGGTGTTTGCACTTGCTAGGTGTGAGCACACTGACTCTGATAACAATACTGATAACAGGATATAAGCCTAAAAGCGTACAATAACGAGTACGAGCATAAATTATTTAGGTACATCATTTTGAATCATGAAATCAATCTATTTAAATAGAAAAGTAATACGCTAATCAACCCCCGGCCCCAATACTTAGGACTAGAAAGCTAAAATTTTGCACAGAGCTTCCGTTTTTTTTTTTTTTTTAATCCACTACAAGCTAGCCCTTGACTGCGATCTCACCTGATGGTAAGTGATGATGCAGTCTAAGATGGTAGCGGGCTAGCCTGTTAGGGGCATGGCAGTTATATTAAACCCATACCCCTTCTGTTTCTACACGGCATCGTACCGGAACGCTGAATCGCTTGGTGGCACGTCTTTGCCGGTAGGGTGGTAACTAGCCACGGCCGAAGCCTCCCACCAGGCCAGACCAGGGAAAATTCAGAAATTATAAATTCCCAAATTGACCCTGCCGGGGCTCGAACCCAGGACCTCCGCACGTTAAAGCAACAGCGCTACACACTGCGCCACGGAGGTCGTCAATAATGTAGATATGGAATAAGGCGGGATCTTCCAAAATTTCAGAAGAAGTAAAGCCGCGGGCGATCCCGATAGTGCATGTAGGACCTACCTACCTTTAGAACTTTCGAGTCGTACATTAACAGTAGGAAGTAGGAACGCTATGATTGAAAACTTTTCGGTTAATATTGTGAACATGATAATTATTGATGCCCGCGACTGCGTCCGCATGGATGGATAAGTTTTTTGATTTCCGCGGGAACTCCTTGATTTTCCGGGATAAAAAGTAGCCTATGTCCTTCCCCGGAATACAACCTATCCCTGTATCAAATTTCATCAAAATCGGTTGAACGGTTGGGCCGTGAAAGCGTAGTATACAGACAGACACATTTCCGCATTTATAATAAGTAAATACGTTGCCATAAAAAGTTTTGATTTAGTGTTTAGTAGAAATAAATAGCTGGGCATTTTTTTTAATCTGACGGGTATCGGGACACTGTCGACATTACCAGCGCTTACCTCATTAGTATGGATTAGGTACCTTTTTTTTTTTTTTCTTGGGGAAATCCTCATGGATACCTTTGCATTTGGGGAAATGCAAAGGTTATGTCGGACTCTTACCGACTAAACCCCCACGGTGTTCCATCTCGTCACTGGCATATTTGGGCACAGGGTCACAACGTATTCTACTGTGACCCAGCCAGTGGCGCCCGAAATGGATTAGGTACCTACTTCAACATAGGTAACTAGAACCTACTACCTACTTACCTAATATTGGAATACCCACCGAACAGCGAATCAGCTTATTTCCATTTATTACGCGGGTATACCATATCCTGTTACATTGAAAAAAAAAACAAATGGCATGGTTTTCCCGAAATACTGGAATTTTCCATTAATTAATTAATCCACATGATTATTTCAATGTGTATTTTTAAATTCTAATTAGCGGAACAAAGCTTGATAAGCTTTTAATAATGGCTTTTAAGTAATTTCATGTTTTGTAACGCAATTATTCACGTATATATTATGTAGTTATGTAGATACCCATATATTTTGTGGTATGTGTAGGCCAGTAAGTATGTGATCTATTTTAATATTAATAAATATATTTCCAGCCATTTTAATCCTATCGACGAGAACTATTATAAAGCTAACTGTAAGCACATTAAAAGTCTAATGAGATGCAAAAATCTATTCAGTTGAACCGTTTTACTAGCTGAGCCTCATGTTAGTTGTCGATTTTGCTACAATGTGAAACTTACATTGCATTGCAGGTTATTTGCAGGGAGGGAGCTGTAGCCTGTATAGCCACAAGACGGCTACGACCATATACATATGATTTTTTCGCTACGTACATTCTAAGTCTATGGCTACGACAACGTTTCATGTCCACAGTTACTTATCATGCAAGAAATCCAATACAAAGTTATCCTTATTTGGGTTATGTTAAAGCAACTTTGTTGTATCGTAGTTGTAACTTAGGTATGTTACATTGATAACCGTGAGTCGTCACTGAAACAAGAGTTCCTTTTAACTTTACAGACGTCGCGGTAAGCACTCACACACAAAGCAGAAATACTTAAATAAAAAAGAAATAAATCGAGAATGAGGATTGAATTGACTTGGTAGTTAATTTTACACAAAGCTACCTGTCCATTTAGAAACCAGCAGTACCTAATATATATTTTCTTTTTATATGACTGATAATATGTGAAAAGCTGGTGAGCTTAAAGTATTTTTTCAAAGTAAGGACCGGGAACCTTCCCTAGTCGTCTTAAGAACGCTAGAAAAGTCGAGCTCGGGAGACATTTTTGTCGATGTCGTGCACATTTTGGTTTTTTTTATTAATTTAATATGCTGGCTATTTTGATTCAGAGGCCAGTAGAACAAACAACCTCAATTTACATAGACGGGCCCTGTCAAACAAAGAATGTGGAATTATTTTACTAACGCCATCTAGTCTGAAAAGTGGGACAGCGCTATTGCGGGGACAGCCGGGACACGGACAGGCTTGTTCAGGTGAGGGGCATGCCCTACAAGTCGGACGCCCAACTTTTTTCTATGAAAGGGCCCATCTAGTACCTACATAATATATATCGATAAGTAGAACCGATAGCACATTTTACATAAGATTAGTACTATGTCTCGTATCTGATTTAGCTAACTCTACGTCAGCGTTTCCCATTAGCCGGGTCGCGACCCGGTACCGGGCCATCAAAATTAAATACCGGGTCGCAACATTCCCGCCTAAAAATAATACCTGATATTTAAAATAACATTTTTAATGCCTTTTGTCACAACTTATAAATGTGAAGCTGGGTTTTCAACACTAGTATAAAAATAAATATAGAAACCGACTTAGGATAAAACTTTCGTAATTTTCCATGAACTTGGATTCTTTGGTAAAAAATAACCAGCAGATCCATACCTCGCACTAAAATTTAGTGATTAAATTGGCGATATCAAAATATGTAGTATTAATAAAACATTTTTACTATTAATAAATGTTTATTGTACCTAATGGAACCAGCTTGGGTTTAAAAGTATTAAGTGGGTCACGAAGAGGTAGTGTGAAAATTACCGGGCCATGGCAGAACAATGTTTGGGAAACACTGCTCTATTTTTTATTAACAACCAATGACCTTCTATACACTAGAAGGTCATTGTTAACAACCACAAGTTAGCCCTTGACTGCGATCTCACCTGATGGTAAGTGATGATGCAGTCTAGGATGGTAGCGGGCTAACCTGTTAGGGGTATGGCAGATATATTAAACCCATCCCCTAATCGGTTTCTACACGGCATCGTACCGGAACGCTAAATCGCTTGGCGGTACGTCTTTGCCGGTAGGGTGGTAACTAGCCACGGCCGAAGCCTCCCACAGGCTCTACGTAGTAATAGTTATAAATAAATTCTGTGGCTCATCTGAGCCTCTACATTTCGGCCGAGAGTGTACTAAAAAGTGAACGAGTCCGATTTATTTCATGCAAATTATATTAGTGAGTGATTAATTTATAACCTTTTAGCATTGTGACAGTTAATTTGAATAAACCGCATTAATTATTTATCACATTTAATGTTTATCTCAAACGCTAAAACAATAACACTCAATTTCGGCACTTGTACCTAAATGGCAGGTGGACGCACCAGACGCACTAAACGCACCTAAACGTACCGAATTCGTACCAAGAAACAATAAAACACAGAAACTGATAAAGTGATAAATAAGTCCTAGGTACTTAAGGCGAGTCACCTCCAAGATTTTAGGAGGTGAGGTGTGGGGTGCCGCCCGCGTGTCTCGCGGTACATTTCTCGTAGAGACTGGCGGGGAAGCGGGCAGCGCAGTATATTCTGAAACCGCTTGGCAACGTTCAAGTTCTGGGATTAATTTGAATTAAATAGATATAGGACTTCAGTTTGAAATAAATTTTTGCAGGTTCTCATTAATACTTCAAGAGGAATTTATCCATATAAAAATGATGAGCAAAGTCGAAAATTTTATTAATAAAAAATTCGTTTTAAACTTTTAATTTAGCCTGTTTCAAGATTTTTTTTGATCGAGTAAAGTACATCCTATCGTGTAACAAATTAGCACATTCTTTAGACAATATCTTTAAGTGTATCGGATTTTTTTTGTAAGACCGTTATTTAATAGTAAATACCGAAAAAATTTGATCTAGCAAACCAGTTTTCACCGCTGAGCTGAGGTGACTCGCCTTAAAGTATCTACTCATGTTCCTACCTCGGACTGTATACGTACTTGAATTACAAGACAAACACAATATTATCTTTTTTTATTTACCTACTTTAACTTGAAAAAATAATCATACGATGACGCGCGATAAAAAATACTAAATAGGTCCACGTTCATTCATACCTACTTAGGACCATCGATAAATTGTAAATTCATACTATGAATTTCATAATGAAAATCACGAAATCAATTTAGCGACATGTTGAGCGACAAATAGGTCGAAAGGTAGGTAAGTACCTACCTAATTATATAGTCATCACATAACACGTTTACCAATAATATACTAGGACGTACCAAGCTAGTTCAATATTTTTAGCACGTGAAAAACGTTAGACATCTTCTATCTATCTATCTATCTATATATCTATATCTATATCTATATATATATATAAAAATGAAACCCGTTTTCCTTGGTCACGGCATCACGCGTGAATGGCTGGACCGATTTCACTAATTCTTTTTTTGTTGTATTTGTTATTATTAGGAGAAGGTTCTTACGGAAAAAATATTAAGAAAATCTCTCAGAAATATTGAAAAATATACATTTAATTTTGCATACTAAGGCGGTACGAAGTTCGCCGGGTCAGCTAGTATTGTATAAAATTAGGTAGGTACACTGTAATTATTTTTAGGTGGCTAAAGATTTCGAATTCTATATATACCTATTACCTACCTTTTCTGCTCCCTATGAATAAATTAAATCATTTTTCAGGCTGTTACACCAAAGGGACTGATTATAACATCTAACTGTCATAAGATGAACTTAACAGAATAAGCATGATGACTGATTTTGATAAATGGTCAGATTATGTTCGGAAGTATCTACTTATTCGAAAAAATATCTTATTTCAGCAGAAAAATAATGTTTGGCAGATAAAATTGGCATTAGAAATGTAAATTTTAAAATTCACGCCAAAACGCTCGGCGGTATCATGGCGTTGTTTGTGACGTCACTATTGTTTTTACCAATGTACTCCGTGCAGTGTGCAGTAAGCAATAGTGTGGTTGTCAAGCTTAAAACAAACAATTGTGACGTCATTCGCGTCTTGGTGTTTAATCCATTATGGCGGATTGCTGTATTTTATAGTTTTATTTTATCAAAACAAAAAAGCAATCACACTGGAAATATTAAAATAAATACGTTTTTTATAATCCATGAATATTATTTCATTAGATAAATTCATAATTTCATTGATTTTTGGATACTGTCATCATGCCTATTACATGGGTATCATTATACCGTGACGAATAATAAGCGTACATTGGTTTTAACTTATAACATATCATATTATATCATGTCAAGCATGTCAGGGCGGCCGGCGTTAACCTTTCACGAAGCTCTACTTACCTGCTCTTCTTTATTATTCATGTTTTAATGGCCTGAGTGAACTTCGTGTCGATCGACCTGTTACCCACTTAGTAGTACAATTATTCCTCAAGTAGCTACCTAATTAGATAGATAGTACTATCTACTAAATATCTATAACTTTAAATAGCTCTAACTTTTACTATTTACATATTTTTTTTATCCACTACAAGCTAGCCCTTGACTGCGATCTCACCTGATGGGAAGTGATGATGCAGTCTAAGATGGTAGCGGGCTAACCTGTTAGCCCACGCTAAACGAACGCTAAATCGCTTGGTGGCACGTCTTTGCCGGTAGGGTGGTAACTAGCCACGGCCGAAGCCTCCCACCAGGCCAGACCAGGGAAAATTTAGAAATTATAAATTTCCAAATTGACCCTGCCGGGGATCGAACCCGGGACCTCCGCACATTTCCCGACCGCGAGTAACATTAACATAATTCAAAGAAAATGTATGGAAAAAATGATAGGTTATTCTTATATATGCGCTATTCTAAGTTCCAGTTTCTGGAATTTTCAGTGGAAGCAGTAGTAGTTTTGAACATATATGTTAAGTACTTAAATATCATACCAGAATGGATGTTTTATTTGTTTCTTATAGCTGTATAGTTCTAAATTATTTGATATGCACCCTCTTATACATTTCTTAATATTCAATATCTATACAAAGTGTACCAGAACTACTCATATCAAATATGCACAGAGGTCGGGGTGAGTGAAACAGACGGTAGCTACCTTTAAATATTCAAAGAGTGTAAAGGGCAACGACGCGTAAGTATTCGTATATTTCCCTCGGGTTTTGGCTTGCCCTGTGTTTACGAGTAAGTAAAAAAATACTATAATACTAGATGGTACTAATACATACCTATCTGTAACATACGATGTTCATATCTAATACTAGTAGATGTCGTAAAATAAGTTTTATATAGCCTATGACACTCACAAATAAGGTGGCTTTTTCTATTGGTACCAGAATTTTCAAAATCGGTTCTGTAGATGCAGAGATTACCCCCTACGACGTCACAAACACACAAACTTTACCTCTTTATAATATTAGTATACTATATGTTCTAAAATGCACACGTAATGTATAAAATAATGGCAAACTATACCTAAGCTTGTACCCAAAAAAATCCAATGTCTGCCTTTTCCGGTCCGGTAGCCGTTTCCGGTCAATTTCCAGTTCAGCAACTAAAAATGCGGTATTAAGACCGTATCTGTATCTAAATTACCTGTAATGGACTTAACTGTAATCTAATAATGAGACAACATGGGGCCAATATAGGTGACACAAATTTTAAAACCTACAATGTATGTAATAATTACGAGTATATTGTTCTAAAAGTTAATTCCTATTCAAACTTTCGAACCTGCATTATATCTATATATCTCTAAAAATAGGCTTATAATATCAATTCGAAAATACGCTGTCTTTCTGTTTATATGTCTGTCTGTCTGTCCATCTACATGTTTGTAACCTTTTCGTCTTCACAGCCCATCACTCAACCGATCTTAACGAAATTTGGTGCAGAGATAGTAGGTTTTTTTAAAAATATATAGGCTAGCGCTTGGCTGCAATCAGACTTGCATGCAAGAGGTGATGCAGCCTAAGGTGGAGCGGGCTTGCCTAGAAGATGCCTATTCACTCTTGATTTGAAGATATTATAAGAGGAGGGGAAAACGGAAGCATTCCATATCCTAGCGGTTCGGATTAGAAACGAGGAAGCAATTCGCTAAACGAGGTAGCCATAGGCTACTTTTTATCCCGGCACTTCAAACTTCAATCTATTTTTTATTCAAATAAACTCTAGTGAATCTACTGCTGGTTCGGAATGTCCAAAATATTATACAGTTCCCACGGCATTTAAAAAAACCTGAATTGTCACAGACGAAGTCGCGGGCGTCGTCTAGCAGTTACATAATAGCCTGCGTGTGTTATTATGTAAACAGGGGGCCGTAATAGCAACTGCATCGAACGTGTAATGTATTGTTCATGTTTACAGTTATTTTCGCGAGCATTACATTGTGTTGGGTTTCAGCACACCGCGGTTTGGTAACATGGGCAGGATTTAATAGAATGGCTTAAATATTATCTACTATAGTCACGTAGATAGATACTTAACTATAGCAAAATAATGTGATAAGTTGTTGTCGTCTACCAAATATTGTATTGTTTTAATATTGTTGATGTTCGTGTTTTAGAATTATTATCCTTATTTTAGGAACGTCAAGACTCAAGGTACGTGACATGAAACTGTAATTTTCAAATAATATTGCTTTATGCGATGGTAGTTACCATAAACTCTTTATAAATTACCGTAAGTAGGTAACCCCCAGTTTTATTTTAAGCAAGAGGTAATTTTTTCCCCCGTAGAACTTTGTTGTTAAGAAATTCATTAAGTAATATTATTTAGTAGCCTTGGCTTAACAAATGCTGTTATACACAGTCTTTGAAATATTATTTAAAAACAGTATGTACTTATTTAAAAACACTTGAGTAACTATTTTCAGGTCTGTGGATGAAACACTCACCTGGAGCTTAAAAATTTACCTAAGTGTTAGCCTTATATTTCCACTGCATATGAGCGCAACGAAGGCCAATCTAATCTATTCTATAATGTTAGCTTGGTTATATTATTATGTACCCATCATTCGTCTTTTATACGCTAGAGGAACAATTTATTCTACTATACAATATCTCATAATATACAGGCATGCTTTACACAAACAGAACGCGCAGCGACAGCGTATTCAAAGCGGGGTTTAGAAGCTGTAACACCATGAAGGCAATGAGACTGCAAAGAAGCCGCGCAGTTACAGATCCCCAAGAATTATTACAAACTAGCGATTGCCCGCGACTTCGTCTGCGTGATTTGAGGTTGTTTGGTTCCCGCGGGAACTTAATTTTCCGAGATAAAAAGTGCTACAGCCAGATCCGTTCAGCCGTTGGGGGGTGATAGAGTAACAAATATCCATACATCCATACATCCATCCAAACTTTCGCATTTATAATATTAGTAAGATATTCAGTGAGACGTCCAGTCGCTCTATTTACGCTGATCGCAGCCGTCGTCCGTTCTGTGTGTTGTATGCTTTAGTATATACATGTTTGTAGCGCGTCCTCGGCAGGCATGCAGCGGAAGTGATGCCCCAGTCACCTCGTGCATTGTGTACCAAATACCTACCGCGTTATCTATGGCGTGTACAGAACTCTATTTTTAGTCTCGCCACCCGGTGCAGCGCTGCACATGACAGGCTTACATAAACGGCTAAATACCGGGAAATTACGAAATAGCTGTATTTATAAGCCTGTGAGTATGATTTCTCTGTAGAATGGGATGATCGGGATCTGAAAAATGGCAAAATTGAATAGGCTATCCGGCTATCCTGTGCTGAAAGTGTGGCGATAAAGAGCCTTTAAAAAGTTGGCAGCCCTAAATTAAAACATATTTATACCTACCGAAGTCACATACCATAACCACCATACTTATTTCCATAAATGTCCATTGTGGTAGAATACATGATACCTGTAAAACTAACATCTTACCTACTTACTGTATTCACAAATAAATGAATTTGATTTGATTTGATTCCTTTAAAAGACAAAATTCAAGTTTCTCATTATAGAGGATGCAGATTTCAGCGGAAATAGATAAGTCATAACAACATAACAACCCGCAGGCCGCAACTAATTTATTTGGTTGTTAAAAACACGTGCACATGCGTATTGCGTGGTACATCATAATCGCAAACTGGAGATTTCCCGCACCATTTAACTTGTTTTACTATCTAAGTATATCTGCAAATCTGTAAGGAGGGTAGGTATAACATATAACTTCTGTTTACAAACAATCTATTAGAATTTTGTCTATGTTCTATTTTAGTACATAATCGAAATTATATGTATTACTAGATGATGCCCGCAACTTCGTCCGCGTGGATTTTAAGGTATATAACCGCGGGATCTCTTTAATTTTCCGGGAAAAAAGTAGCCTATGTCTTTTCTCAATCTAACAGGTTAGCCCGCTACTATCTTAGACTGCATCATCACTTACCATCAGGTGAGATCGCAGTCAAGGGCTAGCTTGGATAAAAAAAAAGGCTCTAGACTATCTCTGTACCAAATTTCATTTAATCAGTTCAGTAGTTTAGGCGTGGTTGAATAACACACAGACAGATAGAGTTACTTTCGCATTTATAATATTATGGATTTTAAAATTAAAATGATACTAAGTGCCTGATGAAATGTTATACAATTTCAACTCATTGATCGTAGCAGTCGTGGCCGAGCGGTTAAGGCGTCTGACTAGAAATCAGATTCCCTCTGGGAGCGTAGGTTCGAATCCTACCGACTGCGAATTTTCTTTTGTGCATTTTATTTTATTTCATTTTTTGTTTTTCATGATTTGTACAAAATAATTACAAGTTTCTTAAATACAGCTACACAAATCTTAATGCTCTTGAAGCTCTGATTGATCTAAATTCTGATTACATAGTTTCAAAAGATGTTCGTACGAATGTTCGTGCGAACGGGCGCACTTAAAACCCTTGTACTTACCACGTCATGTGTCTTTAAGATATCGTAAATACTTAATTAACAAGTAATTATCATGATGTTCGAAAAGTACTACAGTGCTACGAAATTCGAATACGTAAATGGGTATCATGTTTGACTTTAGTGCAGATGATACTGTCTATTGGGTCTTGAATCTTGATACAATGGGTACTAAACTATTTCGCATAGAGGCGGTAGAGATTAAGTATTTATTAATTACAGTCTACAGAAGATAAAACAGTAGACAGACGGGAAACTAACAACGCGGTGCAACAAAATTACAAGCTAAATGTCTCTCTCAATCTACCTTGATATTAAAATAGCTGCACGAAGGCATTACACGAACGTAGGAACTCAGAACAACAAAACTAACGAGCTTCCCACTCATTGATCGGTCGGAAGATGGCCGGCCAGGCTCTCATTAAGCCGCGTGCACGTGCGACGCCCACGGCATTGCATTTTACCAGGGTTGCGACATAAAATAGCTCATATTTATACCTATTTACCTACCTGTATGCTTGTATACCTACGTATACAATCTATGCCAGGGTTGTGCAGGGCCTCGTGGCAATGTTCAATGTTATTGACTTAACTATGTGACTAGAGCTACTGTAAAAATATCTCCAGATACTGGGTAGAATTTGATGGTGGGATTCTCATGTTGCTTCGACCTCATAATATGAGTACTTATTAGCAAAATTTTAGTAGATATACCTCTTTAAAAAATTGGTAGGTATAACAGCCGTTAGCTACTGATACTGTTATTACACCGCAAACTAGAGCGGAAGAGAGATAATATAGGAGATCGTAATTAAACAAGAAGTCAACACACGCGAAGGCCACCGAGTCACATTAAAGCAAACTTATGTGTTTCCTATCTCGCTATCATTAACTACTTTAAATACTTCCATAATGGGATTAGATGAAAAAAACAACGTAAGCGCGAATAAAAACACAATTTGTGCTGAATGAAACACTAAACCACATTAGCTCCGGCCAACTGGCACCCCTGCGCAAAATAAGTTTTCGTCATGGGATTACGACTCCGCGTCAGGGATTTAAGGTTTCATTACTTCGCTTCGAGTTCTCCCTCCGTCTCGGCGGCCTTACCAATGTAATCTTCGCTATACTTGCGGTGGATTTCGCCCACTGCTTTTGAACTTTTTAATGGATGTACTCTAGATGAAACAATACAAAACTTTGTTCGAAATACACAGTCTTTAACTCTAATAATTGTACATACTTACTTAAGTACTTCAGAAAGTCAAGTTTGTCTATTATCTAGAAATTTTGAAGACGAGAATACGTATCTGCTTTTCAACTTGCCTGAAGTTCGTGCACATCATAATAAAATATAATGTTTAGCGCCTATTACCGGTTCTAAAATTACCTACTGTTATTGTTAAAAAATTTACACTATTTCATAAAGCCCTTCGATCTTATATAGAAAGGCGTTAGTTTCAAACGTCTATCCTGAGCTTTAAGTAAATAAAGTAGATTATGATAAGAAAAACCTAAAGCTCTACTATAGGTTTAGACTTTTCACCCAACGAGTTTTAATGGTACGCACCTTCATCCCTCGTTAAAAGTAACTCTATAGAGTCAAGCTGGGGGCTATGCGTAGCGAGGCGAGACCTCTAATGTACAAACATTGCGGGCGAAATGAATATATTCGGCCCCATTCTATTCGCCCGTCCCCCGAGGGCGAGACAAGTGCACGTTTTGATTAAGTCGCTGATATGAATGTATGGAGGCACAAATTCGAAGGGACATTTTCGTTAAGATAGATGGGTTATTTTATAGCTTTCTTTGTGAATGTCAGCGACAATTACGTTTAGATTCTCTAATTCTGCATGATTTAGAAAAAATTAGGAAAGTTCTGGACCCAAGACAGCCTTATAGCAGCAGCAGATTTGACGATAACGAAGACGTCGACGAAGACTATATTGAGAAGACAGCGGAGAAGAAACGGATGTTAGTACGTAAATATAACCAGGATCAGAAATTACAATACCTGGTGGTGGTGACAAAGAGAAACATTAATCCTAATAGACTGCGATGAAGTTAAACATAGATAGATAGATAGATAAATACTTTTTGCACACTTGAGGGAAAAATACAAGGTAAAGTTATAACTATAACTAGATATGCGCAACCTTTGGTGAGAGGATAGAACAACATACTAAGTAATCCGTATATTTTAGAAGGTTATCCTTATGTAACTTAATTATTTAATTACTTATATAACTTATAAATAAATAAGGTTTTATTGACCACAAGTCAGAGAATAATAGTAATAAAGGAAAAACTAAAACTAAAAAAATCTTGATTCTGTGTTATTATTTTCCGAACTAGTAAAGTACAATAGGATCGTAACATGAAATTTTTGAGATGCATAAAGTTTAGGATCAAAATCCTGGTTGCTTTCCACAAAAAACTAATACATACCTAGCAAGCTGATAGTACTTGGTATATATAGCAATTTTTTAACGTGGAGAATCCTAAAACAATGTTTGTGCGCAAAAGCTGACAGTTGTTCCTAATCGGACCAATCCTTAGAGCGGTACGTCCCAAGTGTCCCGCTAATACTCCATATGGCGTTACCCAATGCGCCACCTATAAATAACCACTATCAGAAGACCGTTCATAGCAAATGTACATACTTGTACAAGCAGACCAAATTATACTGGTTTAGGTTTGTACTATTGAAAGGGCGGAAAAACTGATGCAATGCCATGTGCATGCATTAGGGCTGATGAGACAATCAGACACCAGTCGCGTCGATTAGTTCATACAACTGGTCACTGTGGATGACGACTACATTAGAAGATAATGCAAAAAAGGAAAGTTGTAATTATAATAATAATAGGTATACCATTTGATATTAGTGACGAAATGTAACACAACCATATTAGTAGGAAAAGCCTTCCACTTATGTATATAGGTACCTATCCATATTAGGTAAACATCTGGATATAATTAATTTAGATATCTTTATTGCACTCACAAAATATATACATATATATATAGTTAAAAACAGTAGTAAGACTACATAGAAACGTGCAAAGGCGGTCTTATTGGTAAAGAAATCTCTTACAGACAACCTTTGGTGAAAGGATAAATAAACAGAATACTAATAATGAATATTGTGGTGTAGTAAGTAGGTATTTCTTCTGAATTTTCATTCATACCAGGGACAGTGCAACTGTATTTAAATCTGGGTTAGGTACCTACTCCCTGTAAATATTCAGATCTCAAGGCATTATTATTTTATTATTTATATTATTTTAAAATAATTTAAGTTTTTTTACTTCTAACGTTTTTGAAATAATAGTTACGAGAATAATATGATACATCACGTAGTGCAGGATCAACACGTTAATAACATTAGTATGTAAAACACGTTAAGATTACGTAACAGATTGGAACGGTCGCTGAGGTGTGAAATGTGAGGGAGAACGTCCGTGTGAACCGCAAACACAACGGCGAGCCTCGAGGCTGCACTAAAAAATCTCATATTTTATGACATGACTTTTCCGGTGTACGCGACATGGCTTAAAATGATTAATTTTACCTGACATTTTGTGGTCTATTTTAAACTTGGACGAATAAGATTTCAAAATAAACATAAAATTATCGTCACGACTCGTCTTAATAATATACCTAAGATAACTATGCTTAATTCGGTTCTGGACCCTAATACTAATTTGAATTTTGTTGGCAGGTTAACACTTAACAACCTGGCTGGCTTAACAACCTTTTTGCTTAATAAATTAATTATGATGAAGGCTTTAAAATCCACTCACAACCTGAAATTAACTACAGATTTTTTTCACGAGCCACAAACGTCGATGGATGGTTGATACCTTTATCAAGAATAGGTTACCAACCTATCCATATTTGGGCTGTTCCAGATCGGGACTGTTCCAGATCGGGAACTATTGGTACTTGTTGATACAGGATATGGTTTAAAAATAAAAGAAAACACAAATACGAATAAGGAATAGGTACGTAATTACGTGCATAAAATTTTATAAGTAAAGATTAGCTTTGTCAGATTGTTTTCGTTTTAAAACAAACATGCATTTACGAAAACCAATAAGGCTTGCAGGCACGTAATCCTGAGTAAGTACTTACGCAACTCACTCGGTCATTGTATTGTAGTTAGAAACAAGCGAATGTGTCATCTAACCGGCGCGGCGCCACGATGGCGGCACTTGCAAACCGTGCAAAAGAATTTGCAGACTTTGACAAAATTATATGTGAATGTCTTCTAATTACAGTTACACATTCCAAATCCAATGTAGGTATAGCTAGGAATGTTACTTGCATTTTTATCCGCTGAGTTGATTTGTTCTTCATCATTATCGTGCGCTTTCTTCAAAATTAAGTTTGGCATGATCATCAAGCAAAAAAACTCTATGCATAGCCGCCTACCACATTTGAATTCCTATCATAAAGGATATGATACGTGTTATGTACTGACGTGAGGAATAGCCGTTAAGGCCGGAACCTAAATAGGAATATTTAGGTTCCGGCATTTAGGTATATACTGAAATCAGATATGAAACTGAACTCAGGTTCTGAAAACAGTAAGCTCAGAATTGCATACAACTTAGTGGATGCTGAATTTTTTCAAATTGATCTGCCAGAAAAATTCTAACACGAGCGTTATGAATTTTGTGCTGAACTGCTGCCTGCTGATTGTATACCTAATATCTTCATTCTATTTCGATTTGTTCATCCATTATTTGAATTCGAGCGACACGTTCGACGACAGTCAGAATGCATTTCTATCCTATTTTGTGATGTTAAAGGGGCGCTAAAGGCCATCAGGAGTTATTAAAATTCCTACAATATTTTACTCACCAGTGATGATGACTACTGAAGTTTTAGCAAATTCTTACACATATTACTGTGGCTTTGGCCGCTTTAAGGTCGGTCTTGTTCTCGTAGACACGCCAATATTAATCAGTTTTTAAAGGACCAGCAGCCCTATTCTCTAACTCAGTGACTATCAAAAAATGAAAATCACTGATATAAATTTTTCATCCATTGAAGGCTTGCTATGAAATAAAAAATAAGTTTTTATAGCAAACCTTCAATGGATAAAAAATATATGTCAGTGGCTTTCACTCTTTGATAACCACTGAGTTACAGAATAAGGGGGCAGTTTTGTTTATCAACCATCGAAATACTAAAATTCTACATCAATGTTATCAACAATTGTTAAGTACCTCGAGTTGGTGTATGTATGTTCAAAGTATGTTTTAGTTATTCATATTTAATATTTTCAGCGATAAAAATACTAATTTGCTTTCTCTAGCTTTTCTATTATATACCGTCATAAAAACATATATTTACGAGGGGAAGTGGTGAGAGTATGGACTTGTCGATTACGCCAGTCGTCGACAGGTTGATAGCCAGTGGAACCTTGTCGATCTAATTTACGGTACCTAATGTTCTTCGTGATATATTTTATAGTATGAAAAATAGCTGTGCACGAGGAAATGAGAACGATCTTTAAAAAAAAATAATTCATGTCCACTGAGCGACGACAGGCGACTGGCAAGCTTTAGGCGGGTCGAAAGCTGTGTAATGTTTTGTTCCGCCACTCTGCTCGATTCATGCAAAATGCTTTGAGTAATTATTATACTACATAATAATTCAATGGCAAAATGGTAGATACTTTGCATGGATAGGTAGGAATTCACGTTTAGTATACGTCATAATATACGTAATACGAGGTACTTATAGGTAAAATTAGCTCGAGACAGCTGTGGAGCCCAGTTAAAAGAATGTATTAATATCTATAAAATTAATAAATGTAAACTATGAACATAATAAAAAAAACAAAAATCAAAATGATAAACCTGCGACCCTGCCAGGATTCGAACCTGGAATCTTCTGATCCGTAGTCAGACGCGTTATCCGTTGCGCCACAGGGCCGATGTTCGAATTGTTAAAATTGTAGGACACTATTCTCTCACATTATTCGTCTTTATGTTTCAGTTTGGCCTCGAATTTTTTTCAGATTTGCAATGAATTGCGTCATGTGTTTTTTTTAAATATCAATCAGGTCATGTTTCATACCTACATGAATATTTTTTTAAAAATAAAGGTCAGACAGTTTTGCTTAACAGAAAGCTTTGCTTTAATTTAAGACAGTAATTGCTACCAATTTATTATGGTGTATCAGTCTCCCTCATCGACCATACAAGTCTCCCTACATCTCGTGTGCGTATAGTGCGCATAGCGCGTGTCCTCGTTACATAGCATTGTTTCCGCACGTGTCGCCACTGTGCCGCTTTATTTATCGTCGTATTGATTTGCTTTCACAATGTATAGTGGTACCTACTAGCTGGGTATTTATATTACATACCTAGAGCCTCAATGATCATTTATATATCCTAGCATACAACAGCCAATAATCAAAGTGACAATCTTTTCTGTCTATAGGTATGCAAGAAGATGCAGAAAAGATTGTCATTTTATTGACCCATCTTATGTAGATGAAAAAAAAAAATCGCGTACCTACCTGAGTAAGTACTCATAAATTGTTTCCTATATTTCTGTGAGAAGGCAGTAAGTACCTTCTACCTACCTAGGTAGTCCGATGGAAAATTTTACAATTGAGTACTACCTACTTACTAAGTATACTAGGTACTACTATCCTACATGTAACATCCTTACTTACCTTATCCTGCCTTATAGGTAAGTTTGGTACGTATCTATAAGTACTCTATTGCATATCATATCTAATTAGTACTTATCGATAAACTACTCAACCTACTACCTATGCCAATTTCCATCCCAGAACACAACTTGAAATGGAAAATAGGCACTAATCAGCTTAAAATAAAGAACGAAGAAATGTTAATTCTCTTTGTGTGTTCTATCGTCTCTGCAATGGGGAGTGCTCTGAGGAGTTATTTAAACTAATACCACCTTCCGTGTTCTCCAGTCGCACTCTTCGTCGCAGAAACAAATTTCATCCTCACCACCTGGATGCCTGGTCTTCTTCCACCTCCCGTTGTTCCAGGTCATTACTGCCACGTACCTGCAAATTGTGGAACGAGCTTCCATCTTCTGTGTTCCCTAATGGGGCTCTTCAAAGGGCGGATAAACCAATTTCTCAAAAACCAGCAACGCATTGGCGGTTCCTCTGGCGCTGCAAATGTTCATGGGCGGCGGTAATCACTTAACATCAGGTGACTCGTCTGCTCGTTTGCTGGCGATATAATATTATATATAAATATATTAAAAAATTAATAAATGCAAGTGTGAGGCACTTGATCTTATCTAAATCATCGATAAAGAATAAGTTGTACGTAAGCACCGATATAATTATGTCAACGACAACATTTTAACGATATACTCGTAGCTTCAAGTTGCAACGCCTCCGCAAATTTGAATAAAAAATTTAAAAACCGCTAACTATTAGGCACCACTTCAAAAATACATAAACCTTTCATCACGTGAAAAAAGTCGGTTCACTTATCTTACTATTTGTTAGTTAAGTGTCAAAACACACCAACAGAAACATTTTAAACAAATTATGTTCGTGTACAGATAAGATATATATAATAACTTTGTGCTTATACAAAAACTTAAGCCCATATTAACATCCATTTAGAAAAAAGTTAGTAGCATACCTATCTTATGTTAAATATTCATAGTCATGAATTTAACTGTCTTTTAAAGTAGTATTAGGCAGTATATCAACTCAATAAGATAAAACTCCCTGCCTACTGACGAAATCGTGACCGCTTCTGATACGACATCATGGCTTATAGGAATCTAAAACTAATCCTCTTAAAATAGCTTATAATTTATTACCCTCAAAAATGTTGTTCAGTACCGCACCTGAATCAACGTTCTCAGGAAATTTTCCCGATTTTTCTTAATAACATCAAATTTGCCTCCTTAATATTATGGCGGTAGGCTTTTCTGGTTTAAGTACATAGATAACGACCAAGGACCCTGATATATTATAGACTGAAATCATTAGATATGTACCTACTATGTACGTTAGCTTCAACTAAATAAAATAAAATACCTGAATAATAAATAACCATAAATCAAATTGGATATTACGTATTTGGCAATAAAATATGCCATATTTAATATAATTTTGGTTTGGGATATAATTTGAATGGGATAAAAAATAGCTGGGGTCCAAAGCATAAAGTACCTAAGTATAAGTAATTGGTCCAGATTCCCGGCCAAGTCTCCAAATAATTTGTTAATCAAATATTTGTAGCTTATTTTTATACACATATTTTACATAGATACTAAAATAAATGTCACAATATCCGTTGTTTTCCATCGTGCCAGCTGTTTCTACTATTTGTGGACGCTTATCAGTGGGGGTCAAGAGCGAACGCGCCTTCCGCCCGATAAGTACTATCGCCTCTGTACAGCCGAAACCCAGCATCCCACATGCCAGGGCCTTCGAACTGTAGGTCGCTAGAACGCGTACTATATACGTACTTTGCAACATTTAAGAAATTAAAATGACTTTCTTATAACGGCGAAGGAAAACATCGTAAGGAAACCTGCATGCAAGAGTTCTTCATAATTTTCTCGAAGGTGTATGAAGTCTGCCAATCCGCACTTGGCCAGCGTAGTGGACTATAGCCAAGTGGAGTACGAACGATAAAACGTGATACGACATCTCCATTGCAGCAATAGCTTGGCAGTCTTATCTATGCGTTAGGTGGAGGCGCCACTGTCTATTAAAAAATCAACATTTTAGGATTGACGCAGGTTCTGTTGGTTCCGAATTTTGCCACACACAGAGAAGATAAGATTACCAAGCTATAACAGTATCTAACGAGGTTCCAGTAGGGGCAAATAAAATAATACAAAAGTAGTCATTGTTAAATCGCTGGTCTCAAATGGAAATTTAGAAGTACCTATAAAGAAGCCCTTAACTCGACTGAAGAAGACGTATCTAGTTTATTTATATCCCAAATATCAATACAATACATAACAAAAACGGGTGATATCGCTGTCGCGGACGCGGGGCCTGTCACGCTTTTTGTTGCTGCGTTTTCTGACACCACGATAAGAAGTGTTTTAGATAAACTGATTGGTAGGTACAGTGAGATGGAAAATTTTCAAGAATTTCGATATTTTAATAATTATTCGTAATAATAATTTGTAACTCATGAAGTTATGGTGTATCGACATTATAATCACCTACATTGAATTGTAAACTTACAACAATCATATCGAGTGTAAAATTGGCGATTCCTCTGGTGCTGCAAATGTTCATGGGCAGCGGTAATCACTTACCATCAGGTGACCAGCCTGCTCGATTGCTCGCTATATATATTTTAAAATAAAAAGAAAAACAAAATTGGGTCTTACACTGACAGGTATTTAATTTATCACGGGATTTCAAAATCGTAAGCTTTTTAAGCCGAGTAAATGAATCATTCTGTAACTACACAAAAAAGTAAAACCGAAATTCGAAACACAGTGAGGTACCGAAGATACCGGTTATTTTTAATCAATCAATCAATCAATCGTTTATTTGCTTGAAACATTGTACAATTATGATGACAGTTCTAAAGTAGTCCACACATGTTTCGTCAATGTTGACGTGCAAATTTAGAAATTATGTAAGTACCTACTTAATTAATACTTACAATCTTTAAATCATTAGTAATCAGTCATAATAATAAATAAAATTCACTACAACGTTCAATACTTGATTAATAGCTTAAATAAATAAATAAATGTCAAAGTCATTAAATGGTTACACCTTATGAATTTTAAGCTCAAGAAATTCCTTCACTGAGTAAAAGGAATGAGTGAGAAGCCATTTTCTCAGTGTTGATTTAAATTTTTGTAATGGCATCAACTGTATGTCTTTGGGTAGTGCGTCGAAGCGATTAAGTTCTTCAAAAGCTTTTTGTTCTTGACAGTACATACTTCAGGATCTTCCGTGCGTGCTTCAGATATCAATACACAATATCGTTTGTGTGCACGTTGAAGATCTCGATTTTAAATATTTTCTTACCTTTTAGGCCCTCAGCGATATACGTGGAGCAAACATCCTGCCTGGACAAATATTGGTCTGTCCGAGATGGCCCGGACATCACAGACATGTGCTAAACGCCTATCTAGTGTAAACTCCGCATTATGACTTTTTTAAAAGTCGCCATCACTCTCTATTTGCTCTTGTCTAGACCCTTGTTCGTAGGTACCTACTAGACAACATTTTTCCTATACGTACTTGCTCAAAAAGAATTCATTCTTCTATATTTCCATGGAACAATTTTCAAAGCTTAGCTATATATAGACAGATATGTGCGTAGATATTATTACTGCACATAGTTTGGTGGAAAGGTGCAGTGTCATTGCTAAAGCAATCTCTTACAAACAAACTTTGGAGAAAGGGAGACTATTGACTATTTATTCACTTCGATTCTGTTCTGCTCCATACAAAATTGATGTTTTATAAGGATGCATACGTTCAGCTTCGGCTTTCGCAGCAAACAGGCTTAAAATAAGGGTATGCAGTGTTTTAACATTGGTATTATTGCTCTGACTGCAGTTGGAGACGAAAAGCCATTGAGTGTAGACCGCGTGAAAGTGAGATTAATGTGGATGCACATGGACCGACGTTATAAAGAAGGTGGCGGGACGCAGGCGGCCTTCTGTGGCCTTCCCTGGCGGTACCAGGGAAGGCCACAGAAGTTCAGGAAAGCCTGTGGACGTCCACAGGCTGATGATTCTTGTTCTTGCTAACAATGTCAGCGTTCAGCGCCGCCGCCGGATTCTCTCAATATAAGGCTACTATATCCCAGCACTTTAGGCATTTGTCGCTCACTCAGACCCGCGCTACGATACCTACCGATCATTGCCGTGAGTCGCGCAGTTCAAATGAACTCCGTGACCCTATCATAAATATTTGCGTCACAGTATAAACTGTTACAGTTGGACTATTTACATTATAATTCGCTTCACGAAATACATGTTGGAAGTTGCGTTTTTACCTATATTTTGATTTAGACTATATAAAATGAAATTCAGGGTATAATCTACTCGTATCTATATTGCAAATTTCAGCCAACTTACATTCCAAATTTCAAAATAAGAGTAAAAATATTAAAACTTTCCCATTTTAATTGTCATCCCCAATTTTATTAAATAAATACTAAAAGGGAATAAAAATAAATAATTACTAAAAGGGGATTTTCCAACACAATTTCTATAGCTCTTTATAATCCATACTAATATTATAAATGCGAAAGTGTTTCTGTCTGTCTGTCTGTCTGTCTGTCTGTCTGTCTGTCTGTCTGCTACGCTTTCCCGGCCCATCTTTTCAACCGATTTTGCTGAAATTTGGTACACGGGTAGATGGTATCCCGGGGAAGGACATAGGCTACTTTTTATCCCGGAAAATTAAGAGTTCCCGTGGGAATCAAAAATCTTAATCCACGCGGACGGAGTCGCGGGAATCATCTAGTCTCTTTATAATTTAAAGCCGGATAGACCTACTGACAGATTTTTTTGCATCAAGCATTTTTAAATTTATTAGCTGTCAATATCGTGTATACAGTGGTCAGGGACGGACTAAGTCCATTGGGAGCCCGGGGCGGCAATCTCAGTGGGGGTTGCTGTATTTTAAATACATTGGTGAAAATCTCTTTTGTTACTGATTCACTAATTTACTTTTACCCGACACTTTTTTGGTATGCAACAATACTATAACTAAACTAACTAACTATACTAATATAGACTTCGTTTTTTTAATTTGTGCTAAGAAAATTTTAATTAAGTTTATTAAAATAAAATACACACATTTTTATTTGGTTTTTAAATGAACAAACTTAAACCACTGAAAAGCGCCTACATACTTATAAAATTATTATTACAAAAACAATCAAAATTCATCGTAAAAAATCACGCGTGAGCTTGGACCTGGTTGCTGCAAATCTGGTTGCAAATCAGAGGGTGTACTAGATGAATGTTTTTTAGGCTGCACGTTTTCTATATCTTCCTGGTCTCGTATAGGCATGCCACGTTCATATCAACTATCTATAATTTCAGGCAGTAGGTATTTTATCTTTGGCTCCATGTTCTTAAACCAGAAAGTATCATCTTTATCGATGTACTCTGTATATAAAGGCTCATTTTCGCCTGCCCAGATTCCAAGCAGACACACTTTTCCTGTAACAACAAAAATATTTTTAGGTACGTTTCTAGGTTTGATAAAATTCACAGAGTAGGTATTTGTTACCGAATGGAAAAAAATATTGACAAAAGCTCACCACCTTAAACTCTAACTGCATCTACAGATTCACTGTTTGAAATTATATAAAGGTGAAATAATATTACGGTGAGGTGGTGAACTTGAATATAATTTGATTACAGGGTGAGTTACTGGAGGCCCCACTTTAAAAAAAATTAAGCAAATTGAATTTAGTATTTCAATGAAATGCGAGTGAAGCTAGCACAAATATTTTATTTTTTAGTGAATAATTAAATTACGAGCACAATATAATGTAAATTTTATAAGCCTTGAAAATATAATTATTATAGGTTCGATATATTAGGTATAGATTAGGTATATAAGGTTCTTGGGGAACTCTACACCAAGGGTCCGGCCACCGGTGTGCCCTATCGCCCTTAGTCCGCTACTGTCTCACTTTCTCACGTATCAAACAAAATATAATCTGTATGGAAACTACTCACATGTCATCTTTTTCAAGCGGTGTGTCGTCTCTCTTTTTTGATGCAAAACGATTTCCTTTACGAGGGATATTTGAACTGAAATAAAAATTTAAAGAATTATTATTTTGATAGTACAAAATCGCTAACAGAGTCTCGTTGGTTTTATGGTAACTACTATCTTCGACTGCAGGTCTCGGGTTTATCCCCGGGTTTAGGCTCCTTAATATTATTTGTATTTTTCTAAAAACTAATTAGTAGGTAGGTGAGGTATTTCTATTTAGTATGAACCAAACTAGGGGTTGGAAGTTCAGAAATATCTCCCGCGCAGTTGGTAAATTTCTATTGACCGCCATGGCCAAAATAAAGTCGAGATTTAGGATAGGATATTATATATCATGTATTCATGAGAAACTCAGTATAGCCAAACAAAAAAAACCTCGTCTCCCTTACCGACTGTATATAGGTATAAACTGTGGTTACGCGTGATGGTATTTGCACGTGGCGGAATTTACTCTACCTATCATAATTTTCTTAGTTCGTATCAGATTTTCTTCGGAGCTTTTGAGGACTAGGTATTTTGATAAACTCAAGAAACACTTACCATATATTTTTTTTATTTCTCCTTCGCTTCCTGTCAGATATTTTTTTTTTCCGGCACTTTTATTTCCCATTTTAAATAAAAATCACAAGCAAAGAAACACTATATTTACAGGCTAACTAAAACTATTTTAATTTTATCACTAAATGTAGCAAAAGAATTTATTTACAAATAATTAAAAAATAAATAATTTTAGCGCGAAAGGAGCGTGATTCGTGAAAACTTGCGCAGGTCCTTCTCGTATAGAGGCTCGTGAGCCACTGAGTACATCGCTTATTCGATGCGTTAGATCATTTTATGACTTATGTTAGGCGAAAATTTGCAGCAATTTTTTTATTTAAAATCTGTCTGTACAGTGAATAGGTAATACAATGAGCTTAATTTACGTATAATTTTTATGAAATTTAGTCTAAAGCTTTGGAAATGCCATTAGAAAAATGAACAAAAACAACCTGTTTTCAAAAATTTTTATGGTCGAGGCAAGTTTAACTTATCGTGTTTTCATGAGTACATTAAAGAGATAAGGCATGTATCTTTAATATGTATTTTTAACAGTGAAAAAAAAACTATTTTTTCATGACTTTGAATTGGTTTGAAAAGTGGCGTAGTCGCTAAAAACCGGGATAATGGGCCGTTAAACGTAATTATATGCAAAAAGTCAAAGTCAAAGAAAGTCAAAGAACGTTTATTCAATTTAGGTAGGTATAGGTACCATTGACGTCCGGTTATTTATAACATATACGAGTATAATATTATAATAGTGATAATCAGTATGACACGAGATGAAAAACATGGGCGCGCGGGGGTTAAATTGAGCAAGTGCATGTCGCAAAAAATGCATGAAATAATTTGTAAAAAAATAATATTTATTTTTTCACACCACATGCTCGACAATGCCGAATTATATGTCATGTAAACCTTACCGAAAGCAAGACATTTTATCTCTTGGCTTTAGCCGGGTTATAATGTTCTATTGAATTTCATTATAACCCGCTGGTCAATAATGTGATTTTCACTTTCATAATTCTTATTGCTATATCCATAAAGCCTAATTTCGCTAAACAGAATGTGTTCTCAGCGGGCGCGACCAACTCGATTTTCTAAAACCGAAGCCGTGGCCCACTAGATTCGCACTGAGACGAATTTCATTTGTTTGTCAAATCGAGTAGGCCACGCCAGCTGAAAGAAATTGCTATAGCCGTAGCTAGTAGTACCTTTAGAAGATTATATTACAACTCAAATAAACACCAGCTCAATCTCGATAAACGTACCAAATAAAAATATAACAATATTACCTTTCCATAATTGGACTCATGTCTCCAATATCAATTTGCACTTTTAATTTGCTGTAATAAACACTATCTACTAAGCCTGGTTTTTTATTGTCTCGCATAAAATGAGTAAAGTAGAGTATACACCACCGGGATAAAACTGTTTTTTTCTTGGGCGCTTGAATCCCTCACTGCACTCAGGACTCAATCTTAATTCCCTCGCTTTGCTCGGGAATTAACTCATAACACCCTCGCTACGCTCGGGAGTTACATTTGGAGTCCTTCGTTACGTTCAGGATTCAATGTAGCGCCCGTGACATAAAACAGTGCTTTATCCCCTTGGTGTATAATCTACTATTAAAACCAAATGAAACCGACAATGTGTTTGATTTAGAAATATGAATTTTATCTTATATTTCTAGAGCTAATTACTAGTTTCAATAAGGAGAAAAATTGCTTTAAAAGGTAAATTAAGAAGTATGTTTAAAATAAATTTCAATGCAGAGTTTTTATTTTATTGTGTTTTGAGATGCGTCAATAGCTGTTCAAAGGTCTTGAAAACAGCACATTATTTTCACAAGCCTTCATTATGTCACCGTTTGATGGATACACTGCTTTTAAAAACCCTCTTTTAAGCTACACAGGGCCTTTAACTAAAGTGAGGAGGGTTCCAAACGCGCCCTGGTCTGAGAAGAGCCCACAACAAACTCAGCCGGGTTTTTTTATTCCATTATCACCATTTGACAATCATCTTAACTAAGGAACTATCTGAGCCTTAAGAGAAAATCATTGCCAAGCTTCCTTGTCATTTAAATAACTAATCATTTACATGGTAATAAGATTTTTTAATGAGTTTACGTTTTACATTAACTTTGAACTTATTCAGAGACATCTTCAACATGTCTTCTGGGAGCTTATTGTAGAAGGACACTGGACAAGTATTGGACACTGTTTCCAACAAATGAATTGCTCGTTTTACTAAGCCTAAAAGCAGGCATTACAAGCTTATTTTTATTTCTAGTAGATATTGACATTATGACAATCACTTTTCTTCTTGAATTTATCAATGTGTTTATGCACGTGCAATACTATTGTGTGTTAAGTATGCAAAATGGTGTCTGCTATAAGTATACATAATATCTTCAAACTATTTTTGTAAGTACCCCAAATCAAAATTTAACATGGTAATGTCTATCCGCGCGGCAAGCGCTTCGCTTTCCAGTGCTACGAACTGTGAGGCGAGAATCATTCGATTAACGTTATACGAGTATAGCACATCGCACTCGAGCACCGTGACTAAACTAGTTACTTGTAACGATGGATATCATCGACTCCTTACAGCATTCTTTGAACTACATACCCAACTACTAAGGCCCACATGCACGCCGCGTTATGTTTAATAAATTTGAATTTTGACAGAAGATTTCTACCAATTCCAGTCAGAGCAGCAGCGATCTCTGGGTTAATAGGACAACCCAGCGTTTCTGCAAGCGTGCCTAAGGCACTTACACTAGGAACTGGATAGGACAAAATATCCGCGCGTAACATCCGCGTCAGAAGGGGAACTCGTTTTGTCCTGTTACGCTGGTCTGTGCAGCTCTATATAAAAGAGAGTAACGCGGATGCTTTTCTGTCCGGTTACTCTAGGTTCTTATGTAACGATTCTTTTTCATTTTTATCCATGTTCAACACACAGCGGCAGTATGAGCAACCTATTTTGTGGTATGAGTTAGTCGGGGACCCTGAATTGCTCATGAGCATGTTTTTCTGGCTATACTCTGTAGGTACTAAATTATACATATCCTTCATGTACATGAATAAATATAATAAGTAGGTACTTATACAAAAATAAGACCCCAAATAAATAAGTTTCCGTAGCTTTCGTTCTATGAGTCAACGAAAAATCAACTTCCTGTGTGGCACGTGAACACATTTCCGGCTTCTCGGGAAACGACTGAGCGCCCGGTTTCACGTTGGTGAGAAAAGTCTATCGATTTTTCGGATTTAAATAAAAGGGGAACTTAAGTAGCTATAAAAAACGCGTTACGTGTTTAATTGAAGTGTCCTTTGGCCACTTTATAGTACACTAGCTTATGCCCGCGACTTCGTCCAAATTAAGATGTTTTGGTACCCGCGGGAAATCTCTAATTTTCCGGGATAAAAAGTAGCCTATGAGTTATTCCAGACAAATCAACAAACCAAATCTACAAAGATCTAAGATCAAACATCCGTCTATATACATCCATCCAAACTTTCGCATTTATAGTTATTAGTATAGTATACTTAGATAAGTTAAATAAAATTTTGGTTAACATTTACGATTAAGTTACTAAACCATAAAAACTTTTTAATTATCCTGGTATTTTAAAATAAGAATACTAATCTTAGTTAATGGTATGCTAATCTTGTTTAATGGTAAGATCTCATGTAATGAGGCATTTAGAAGGCTATCCATCCTCTCGCTAATGACTAACTGCAAGTTAGGTACATGAAGTCCACAATAATTATGTAATTACAAGTGCATAAAATCCAGCTCATTATTCGTTTAATAGATATCCGAGTGTCAATTATCGGCCTCAAATAAGGCTTTTAGCTCAGCTTTTAATTACATTGATTGGCAGGTAACCTAATACCACAGCTAAATTAATAAAACATTAATTAAAGAGACTGGAGGTGTTCTGTCTAGAGATCCTTTAATTTTTTCTCATTTTCTTCTCAATGGGCAAATTTTCTTAATTTTCACCAGGCCGATATTCTTTACGAGTTCGTTTTTAATTATCTATACTAATATTATAAAAGCGAAAGTTTTGGATGGAAGGACTGTTGTTACTCAATCCCGCCAGAACGGCTGAACAGATCTGGATGTCATTTGGCACAGAGATAGATTATATTCTGGAATAACACATAAGCTACTTTTTATCTCGGAAAATTAACAAGGTCCCGCGGGAACCATAAAAGTCAGGCATCAGTTAGTATTTCATACCTACATTTAATCCATACTAAGTACTTACTTCATTTTATTATGTACTTATTGTAATGTTAGACTCTATATGTAACCTTTTCAGTTTCACTGCTCATTCACTGAACCGATCGCTCGAAGTCGTGGTGGTTATCAGTAATCATTGTGTAAGCTTTTCGCTGTTTTGGTGGGTTGGTTGAAAGCTTGCTGGTCGACTATCGCAAGACCGTGGATTGGGAGCCTACGATATTGGCTAGGTAGTTTATCTTATCAATGATGTTTAAAAATACGTGCTTATGGCTCGCTCGAAGATCTTAAACCTGAGTAAATATAATTAAAAGGTCAAAAGTCATTTCTACGCGGAATGTTACTAAATTAAGGAATATGAGCTGCCTGCCTAGTGCCTATAGGTAATATTCATTAGATTGGCTATTTACGCGTATCGCTAAGCTAAAGCATTCACCTTTATTGTAACTTTGTAAGTACCTACCTACGTCCTACACAAAAGTACTCACAAGTAGTGTACATTTTGATGCTCAGTCATACCAAGCAGCTATCAGATCCGCATAATCGTTAACCGATGTAATGTGCGTGCGTTATGACCGCGGAGGTAGGTACTTACAACGATTTCCACTCAGCTTTGAGGGAACAAAATTACACTAAACGTGCTTGCAATTCACAAAATACATATATCCGAGAGACTTCTTTACCAGCTTTTATAGGTACCTACGTCCCGTTGCATCGGATCGATTATATAGGTAGGTAAAGGTATAATTTAAGCTATTTCTTAGACTTTCTCACATAATACGTAGGAAAAATTACAATATTATAGTCGCCTACAGTATAACCTGTGGTATAACTTCTTATAATGTATAAACTATTAGATATGTGATGTTTGACTGAACGTTGCTTTGCAATTGAAGCATGAACGATGATATTTAACTTTTATATTTTAGTCTATATACTACCTACATACTTGGAGATCCATGCACATGCAGGAAACCGTCATCCAGCAGTGGGCGTATAGTTGAGATGACGACGACTGCTTACAGGCATACCTTAGGTGTAGAATTCATATTATTATTTGCTTACTAAGTACAGAGTCGAAGCAAAGACTATTAAACTACACCACGAAACACGATAGGAGTTCTATTTTACTTTAATAAGGTTCATTTTACTATTCGCCTACTATAAACAGAAGAAAACTTACGCAGTCGAAATTCCGCTGGCTCGTATGAAGCGATTTGCTTCCTCGTTTCTAATCCGAACCGCTAGGATATGGAATGCCCTTCCGGCTTCCGTTTTCCCCTCCTCTTTTAATATAGGTACCTTCAAATCAAGACTGAATAGGCATCTTCTAGGCAAGCGCGCTCCACCTTAGGCTGCATCACCTCTTTCATGCAAGTCTGATTGCAGCCAAGCCTATATAAAAAAAAAAACAGCGAAACCTTTAGAGTGCTAAGCTCGTAAAACGAGTCTCATTGCTCATTAGTGCGTCTAATTTTATAAATCATTGCTAAGAGGGCTACAATTGAGCAAATTAATCTAATTTGAGTAAATCGGCTTCGGTATAAATCATACGGGCGAGCCCGTACAAGTCGGCCAGCTGTGCGCCCTCAGCAATTTAATAAAAAGGTTTCCCATTGAGCACTCGATAGTAATGAAACCTCTTGCACGTGCACTGTTTGTGTTGCTGTTGATCGGAAACGCAATTTTCTTTCCAGTTTATTTACATAATACCGTAGTATCTAAGCCAAACTTCATATTATATATGCGTGTCCTTCTGCTACGCTTTCACGATCCATCTTTTCAGCCGATTTTGATGAAATATGGTACAGATAGGTTGCATCCTGGTGAAGACTTCAGCAATCAAAGAATTTGCACTTGCCATGGGATTTATATATAAACCTATATCGACAGGGACGAAATAGCAGCACAGTCTAGTTACCGACCTAGTTATAGATATTTTGATTTTTTCGACATATTTCTTTTCGATGTAGAAGAAGAAATCCCACAGATCACGGAAACAAGGGAGATATGCCTATGTATCAAATTGTATTGAAACCTGCTGTCTCCAGTTTATCCCTTCCTATCCCTACTACCTGCTACCAATACAAGCAACTAAATAAATACAATAGACACGAAGTCTCACTCACACACACGCATACCGATAGATCAGTGCATGAGGCACGAACAAATATACACTTTATTGTTTACCAAACAGGGTTCAATTTCAATCACCGTGCATCTTACTCACACAAACGTAAAACGTTGTCGATGTGCTGTGCAAAATTCAAATATGATACAATTAGTGGTTGACTAAAATGGATCTATCGATGCTAAATTTCTTAATATTTGGGTTTTTGACAATGACTACCGATTATGAAAAGTGATATTTTACTTGTGTACCAAAAATAAGATGTAAAAAATCATCTCATATTAGATTATTTTTAACCGACTTTCCGAAAAAAGGACGAGGTTCTTTTTGTGCACATTACAACACTTTTTTCTTCAAGTTTGTTTGGTTGTTTGTTTGTTTGGGTGAATTTTAAGTACACATTAATCGAAAAATTATTTTACAAGACCTTTGCTCGTAAAGTGGCTCTTACTTCCTCGTTATTAAATATACTTTAACCACCCTTGGGCGACGAAAATATCACCCAAACGTCCCAACTAGACACAGAATTTGTACTTTTTTTTTTTGCTGGAAAAATGCATTTACGCATCCCGCACAAGGCGGGTATGTGGGACTCACAGATGGAAGCAGAATACCCACTAAAAAACCAGCAGCACAGTCCGCGTCTACAAAGAGAGGTCTCAGGGTCCCAAGGCGTATTCTACTTAGACATCACGACGCTGAACCGACCATAGGGTCCTAGACACCTATACTAAGGCGGGAAAAGGCGAGCGAAGCGTCGCCTTCTTCCCCCCTGTCGTCTTCTGCGGATCAGTGGAGCGTTGAGTTTAATGAGTATCTACGTAAATTGACATTATATTAGTTCACCTAGTATATTTTTTATACGTTTCTAAGTAAGTTTTATTCGTAGCTAAGTAAGTCGAGTACTTACATTAAAAAAAATAGTAATAATTATGACTAAAAATATAGTTATAATGAATTTTACTCACGATAGTTTAAACGTTAAAATAGCAATAATTGTTTACTAAGTTATAATTAAGGTACTATTAATTATTGTATCACAGATCATCGTTTGGTCGCTAAAATATCGACAACTGCATTGTACTCGTACCTGCATCGTCACATCTCTAGTTCACGGCACGCCGACAGCGGCCGAACTACGAAATTTGATCTATCGTGCTAGTGAAAGAATCGGTAAAGAACACTTAACCATTGCGTCGTAAGACTGGCCGATTCATTGATAGATTTCTACTAAGCAAGCAATGGTTTTTATTCATAATGAGATATAGACTTGTCACTCTATTACATTATGATACCACTAAATAATGTTTTATTGATTTTAATGGAAAATTACAACAATTTATTTGTACTTACGTGTGAAATGAGATGCCATCTTTCATGTAATTCACTTTGCAGCTTGAATTTTTACAAACAACCACTGAACAACGCGGCATTTTGTTAAAAACCGAGAGAAGTGAACCAATCTTTGAATGACATGCGACTAAAGACAAAAACGGCCATCAGGCCTATTTTGTGCCTGATGAGTTCGCACGCAACACGCCCCCTTAGCACATCTCCCTTGTTTCCGTGATCTGTGAGAAATCCAGACTCTAGGTCAGAAAACTTTCTAAAAGAAGCATTTCATCACAAGTATATGTCATTATTCAAGAATTAAATGAAGATAGAGAAATAGGGTAAGGGTACCTCCCTACCTCCTCAAGGTAGGTAAGGGGGTCATAATTAATTTACAGGTAGGTACAGCTTATTGTTACTAATGACATATAATTACTATAGGTACTGTCAAAACTAAGGTACCTAAAGCTAATAGAGCATGAAAGATATACATTTACTTACATAATATTGTTATGTTCGCACGATATCGTTCGTAGGGAAGGGGGCTGATTAAATTACTTGACATGCGCGCGCCAATTTGTATCACAGGCTTTTGCTCCCCTCTTGAAACTACACAGAATACTTCGTTGGACAAATCATATTACAGTTTCATAATTAAATAGGCGTTGTTTATAGAAAAAATAGGGTAGTTTAAATGAACAGTGCTCAGATGTTTGAATTTTTCTTAAGATCTAGCTTCTGACGACCTCCGTGGCGCAGTGTGTAGCGCTGTTGCCTTAACGTGCGGAGGTCCTGGGTTCGATCCCCGGCAGGGTCAATTTGGGAATTTATAATTTCTGAATTTTCCCTGGTCTGGCCTGGTGGGAGGCTTTGGCCGTGGCTAGTTACCACCCTACCGGCAAAGACGTGCGATTTAGCGTTCCGGTACGATGCCGTGTAGAAACCGAAGGGGTATGGGTTTAATATAACTTCCATGCCCCTTACAGCTTAGCCCGCTACCATCTTAGACTGCATCATCACTTACCATCAGGTGAGATCGTAGTCAAGGGCTCTAGCTTGTAGTGGATAAAAAAAAAATCTAGCTATAATAACCTGTATTATACGTAATCGTTTACGTCATTTAATTTCATAATAATACTTTAATAGAATAGCACATAAAAATATCTCATCTTGTACCAGCAAAAGATTCTCGATTGTAAACACACTCGATCTGTACTTTCTAATTCTCGTAACACGTTTGTTTATACGATGCTTTCGCATTACATACTCATAAAGCACACTAAAAGCTTCTCTCATCGACCTCCAGTCCACTTATACACTTCCTACTATAAACAATAACATGGAAACTTTTTAACACGTCATATAGTTTATACTCTAGTAGCAAACGAGGCGAATAATTCGACTTGTTAAGAAAATACGCGCACGTGCAAGCGGGCGCGTGGTTCAAGTGAAGTTTATTTTACATTTTCCAAAATTAACGACCGATCAAAACTGATAAAGGACTGTCGATTTAACGTTGAAGTTCAAGATTATACGTGCAGTTAAAGATAAACAAGTTTATTATGGTAATCGCTCTGCAGTCTACAGAAGTGAGATGGGGGAAGATGATTAAGAAACTTAAAATTTTACTCAACAAGCCATCTGTTATCAAGCAATATATTAGTAAGTCGTAGCTCTACCGAATGACCTATGCCCATGCAATGTACACGACATTAGATTACGAATAAGAATAACAATACACCTAGGATATTGTACGAAAAAAATTGAAACTAATTTGTAGCAGCGTTTTGTATTAATAGTTGTTGTATTAATATTAATAGTTGTGGATGATTATAATTGACAACATTAAACTTGTACCACGCAGTTATACAAACATAGGGCGGCGCCGACGCCGAGGAGATTATGATCGGCGTGATTAATAACGAACTAGGCAGCGCGCGCGCAGCGATGCTGGGATATCTGTGAGCCTCTTGCGGAAATATCTTGTATGACCAATCTAAGTAGGTATTAGAAAGAAAAACGATTACACATAACAAGCAAACAAATACAGCGATCTCGAAATGCTATAATAAAGCACACAACAGAATAAGATAACGAATTTTTTTCTTATTCCAGCATTATTCTAGAGGTAAAATAGTAAGTAGGCAGTTTAAATAAAAGGTATATCTGATCAGCCATAGAGTTGATACTTCTATACCTACTATAACTGTAGGTAAGGTAGGTAAGCAGAAATCTTGATATTATCCCTCCAACTATGTAGCTATTGCCAACCATATTATTTATTAAAATATATGGACGAAGAGCAATAAAATTAGGTAAATAGGCAAGCAAAACACCTATTTCTTTATTTGGCGCCACCACTACACTAAACGATGATTGTAATAAAAGCAACATTTAAAATAATGTGATTTACAATCCATTGTTCTCAGGCTGATGTCGATACGAACGATCACCAAAAAGATGAAAGTCAGAAACGTAATAAATAAATCACTACGCATATAATATACCTACGAACGCAGTTAGTCGTCTTCGACCACAATCTTTGACACTGACGTTTGAAGACGACGGCATTTCTAAAAAGCTTATGATTCATTGGAATCGCATTGTGATTGTTACGTACCTAAATAAGTACTTGATAGGTACATTTTTTTTCAAATAATTACACACTTACTAACTGCAAACAACATCAGCTCCAATAGCACAGAGGGCGACCGGCGATGTAGAAAGTGATGTCTTGTCTCTCTTATTCAGATTTCCAAATGTGGAGGTAACTAATAGACGGGGAGTAACTGTTATCGCTCGTAGAACGGCGGCTATTAGTGAAGTTAGGCGTGGCAAATATTTTATATGTCGCAGAGAGGAGAAACGCTGGATCCAAGAGCTGCTGGAATGGCAACCAGGCCAGCCACGCACTGGTCCTAAATAGCTCGATGGCGATTCGATATTGTAAAGACAGCGGGGAAGTACTGGATGCCAGCTTACGAAGAGCAGCAGTATATGGCGTGCAACTAAAGAGGCCTTAATTCTGCAGTGAACTGAAACAGGCTGTAGTTAATGATCATGACTTACTGCAGGCTACGATCGTTCTATATAAAGTTATTTGGGAACGCAATAAGTCTAAAACACGAAATGATATTTACAATGCATTGTTACAAAGTAAATTTCGATTACCTTAAGCAAACAAATGAACAATCTCAGCGAAAAGACTAAAGACAGAAACTTATTAAATAAATCACAGCGCTCGCGCCAGCGTCAAAGACACCGCACAAGCTTTTATGTCTCAGTTCTAGAGAGCTTTTCTATTTCAAAATGCTCTTTTATATAAAGCCGCACTTTAGTCAAAAAATCTCTACTTAGCTGCACTACCAAAAAACGAAAACATAGGCAATCAGTTAAATGTACCAAAACTTAAAGAGCAAAATAAGAGTAACAATGGTTGTTTTCTGTATACAAACCAAGATACAAGCTTACTCAGCAACGAAATAAAAGACTCAAGCGTAATAAATAAATCAGTGTGCGCGTGTCGGCGTCGTCGACTATGACGATGCACGACGCCACTTGACATGGGACAGTTTAATGACTCATTCCTTCAGAGCTTTCTATTTCATTATTTTAATTCTGCGTATTTGCAACTGAAAATAGGCCCATGTGATAACACATTGGAACAAATCGACACGCTGGGTAGCAAAATTGTTTCTTATTTAACTGATATATTTGAAATTCAAATATACGAACTGCTGTTTAATATAAATAAATAATTGATTAATATAATACTCGGAGTACAACAAAAACAATACAATTATACTTGTCAGATATGTCCAATAATTATAAGCACGAGCAATTATCTTGACAAATATCGAACAGCGGTTCCTCGACGTCTTCGATTACATCGCGAATGGATTTTAAATTCTTGTAAATGGCGGGTATGTCGTTGTAATAGGGTTCAATTCGATCATAAGTATGCTGATGCTGACGCTGAGACGCGCGTACGTGTTTTATACTTATTTGTGAAAGTGACCTAACTACGTGTTCAGTTTATAACTTAGGTTTTAATTTTACCTCAAGTTTTTTTCCAAGTTAAACCAGGTCAACATCTAAAATGATAATTTCAATCTCATGGTTCACCACGCATCATGGTCATACAGTGCCTACTTGAACCCTGTTGAAGTATCGAGTATGCTGCGACATTATGATCCAACCATATTTTGTGTTTTTAGTTGGACAGCGAGCAAACGAGCAGGCGGGTAAAGATGAAATTTGTTTCTGCAACGATGTGTGCGACTGGAGAACACTTATATGCCCGCTTTTGTGTCCGGTCAAATAGTACTGGGGTGCTCCGGCCCAGAGCAGAGAGGTGATCTCTCTCTTGATTCTTAAAAACTTGATTGATCTTTCTACGTCCAAAGAAAATGGATTTCCATCCTATAATAGATATATGTGGTTGACATGTAGGCTAGTTCCGCTGAAATTGGACCCAAATGAATGAAAATTTATCTGTTTATATTTATTGTGTAATATTTTCTCTTCATAAGTGGGATTTTTAACGATGTTGTCTGGAAAAGTGGTGATTCGTTAGTTGTTACATTTTCTTCGAGCATGTGCGATATGTGGTTAGCGCAAGTGGAGCGCAGCTGTTGTGACGGCAGACAACAGTTGTCACCGGAGCGAGAGCTGACGTGCGCTGCGAGTGCGCATGCGCAACGCATTAACCACTGATTTATCGTACACTATTTTTTATTAACATCTGCCTGATTACTCATGCTTTAGACCAAGTTGAGCCTAATTTATTCTGAACCTAGTCCTTGTCTAACTTACAAGAGATACAAATGTAATCAAGCGAATGTTCAGCTGCAGACATGATCGATGCTCCAATTTGACTTGATTACGGTTGTCTTCGAGCATCACGTGTGAGTCTATAAGTACACTTAATCGTCTATAAGTGCGGTCTTAAAGCTCTGACACTTAGGAACTTAAGTACGGTTTATTTCTTGCTTGTTATATTGACTCGTCTCTTTAGTGCAAAAATTGTAAAGTAGATTAGATAAAATTGCTGTCTTTAGAAATATGTATCTTATACTGCTATCCAAAATGTGTTGTTAAAACTACTAACTTGTCTTAAATGAATAAGATATAAGTTAGTCAACTAATGATAAAACAGTAAAATGCCTAGGTACCTACTGATAAATGACTCATTTTCCCAAGTTACTCACGCGTTTTATTAAATTATTTTACTTAGTACCTAACCTCGCCCATAACCGACCAGTCACATAACTGAATGTGAAATTATCGTTTTCCTGTAGTTAATTATTATAAATGTCCTCAACGAGTTAACCTAGCTGAGTGTTATTTATTGTTAAAAACGTTATTTATGACACAAATAAAATGTAGAGCGTTATTTTTCACGTGTCGTCTCGCCGAGCGCGGTCAACAGCCCGTCCAATAAATACTTTTGTATGAATTTTTCCATGTCATAACTATTTCGTATAGACTTTTCACTCGACACATAATAATGTCGTCGTTATTAGGTATCTTCCTGTGTCATTTAACGCACGGGATAGACAATCTTATCGTTTAAACGATAGCTTTACGTTTCGTTTTCTATTTAGAATAGGTAGATAAGTTCTTGTCTATTCTGAAAGCGTTATTATGATAAAACGCCTTTCTTATATTATTATGAATTTCAATCAAACGAGCAGGTGGGTCACCTGATTCTCAGTGATTTCCGTCGTTCAAAAACATTTGCAGTTACCTTCTAACTAGAGGAACCGCCAATGTGTAATCGATTGGTTATCGTTTGGTTAAAGGAAGAAGGAGGAAATCCGCCCCTTGAATAGCTTTAAGGACAATTCTTCTTGTTTTGTTTTATGGCCTTTAGTAGTGCCACGCCTTATGGAAATTCACTAAAATATTTGAGTATTGCGCTAGTTAAATTCATTCAATTCTATTGGAATATTGCCTAGAAGTCCGAGAATACGACACTGGCGCCGCGCCGTTCGCCGTAACGGGTGTACGTTTTCCAACGGAACCGCACTGTATGCTCCTGATTAAGCCACCAACTGTTGTGATGTGATTTTTAAAGGAAAACCGTCCAGATGAGCGCTGTATCTTGTGACATGAACGAAAATAATTTGACGCAGCCGTTCGTCGGGCGACATACGGGGACACGTGGGCACGATATATTACACGCGAGCCGCGCACTAAAAATATTGTGTTGGCAAATTAATGGGCATTCTCGACGGTAGGTTGTGGGATGAAAGGAAGTGCCTTTTATATGTGAAACGTTGGTTTTGTATGAAAACGCACGGCAGCCGCTCACACCTGTCTGCACGCTTTTGATAGGCCGAGAGAGAGCTAGGCGACAGGGCTGGCGATTGATGACTGTGTGTGTCCATACTTATACACCAAGCTTTTGAAGACCTCCCTCGCTCAGTTGCAAGTGCCTGAACTTGGAAGAAATCTGGCCTGACGTATGTGGAAGATCCCGATTCCCGTGTTCTAAATTGGAATTTATTTTTAAAATATCCCGTATCTGGTATAACGAGAGGCTTTCAAGGAGAATTCAGAAGAAACCTCCAAGATTGCGTAGAAATAAACGGGCTACTGAAAATTCCAACTTTGTTCTTTCGATAAATAAAACGTGTCATATTTTCTAAATAAAATGTTCTCATTACACGAAAAAGTCTCCAGGTTATTTCCAAACGGGCGGTGTTTTCTTTTTATTCTCTTTAATCAACACCTGACAGCCCTGGCGGATGTGTCAAGGAAAACGTGCATCCGTGTCGCCGTAGCCGTGTCTGCTACAATATAATGATTGAGAAAAATCATGTAACCTAACCGCATAGTTTTAGATTTTCATATAACATAAGATCTACCAAGCTTTCAAATTTTCACTCCTGGAAATTCAGAAGAAAGAGAAAGAGATTATAGATGGAAACAGTGAAAATTTCTTAAAAACTTGGATCAGTTTGGTAAGGTCTACAGCTCTATCAAACTCTAGCACAATCAGGGTGTAAAATATTGCCTGTTAAGTCTGGGCAGGTCCAGTTGCAGATTTCTCCTTATGTCGATATTCGCGGATATTTGCCATCTATAATAGGTACGTCATATTCATCATAAGGATTCGGGACCGCACAGAACCGATAGTTCAACCAAGTACATAACATTCATTAGTGGCTTCGTGCTGAGTGAGGCGTGTGGTGTAGTGAGATTTGAGGTATTTTTGTTATTTTAGGATTAAAGATTCTGTCATTCTGGGGTTATTTTGGTTAATTTCCTAACTTGATAACCTGTGCAATCGTTTTATCGTCCAACCCATTTTTAACATCATACTAATATTATAAATGCGAAAGTGTGTTTGTTTGTTGGTTTATTGGTTTGTTGGTTTGTCCTTCAATCACGCCGCAACGGAGCAACGGATCGACGTGATTTTTGGCATGGGTATAGTTGAGGACCTGGAGAGTGACATAGGCTACTTTTTATCCCGGAAAATTAAGGAGTTCCCGCGGGATCAAAAATCTTGAACCACGCGGACGAAGTCGCGGGCATCAGCTAGTCTTTAATAATAGAATACTTCTTTAATTCTAATAATCATGATAGTTTTAGGTCTTTTATCCTTTGATATAGAAATAAAATTTACAACCCGTTCAGCGGATGCACAGACAAGACAAAACATATGTCGCGGTGTGCGACAGTGTCGTAATAATTGAATAGATTAATAACCCTCAGGGTGTTCATATTTCGCCGTCCGGTCGCGCCGCCTGTCGTCTCCTTCCGTCAGCCGCTATACCGACACTATGGCAGCAGCTCAGTTAAGAGTGCACTCATGAATTTCTTAATCTTCTATAATCAGGATGTTTGGCTTGCAATAAAATTAGGTATGGTGAAGTTTAATCTCTGTCAAGTTTAAGAAATGTGTAATATACTTTACTTTTGTTACTTGCGTATAAGTTACTTGTGGTAGTGCTACGAAGACTTACGAAGTACTGCGAGGTACTTACTACTAAACATGCAACTAATTTAATTAGGTAACCAATTAACCATGAAAATACTACACATAAACGATTCATCCTGATATACACACCGACTTCTACTAGAATTACGTATATTCTTCCTTATCGATAACTCTTCAGATCTGCTCATGACAAAAAATATAGGGATAGTGATAAAGTCTGATCACTATCCCCACGCCATAGATATTACAAGCGCGCAATAAAAATAATTCTCCGCGACTTTTATTTAAAAACTGTTTATGATCTACTTTACTTGGTAGGTATACTCACTTCCCGTGGTATTCTTAGGTCTCTATATGCGATTGCGTGGAAGTGTATCGGTATTAAAAAGAAGTAGCAAAGATCCTGGCGCAGGGCGGGCGGGCGGCGTAGGTATAAATACGCCACACATGCGCGCGCGCAGCTGCCGGCCACGTGCTGCCTCTTTACGTAAAAATAGATCATTGTCTCTATTGCGGACACGCCCACTGAACATATAAAATACCACATCAAAAGAAAAGCCGTAAGGGCTAGAACACATCAGCGGTTTTTCATTCGAAACTTTTAATAAGTAAAGTCTATAAACAATAAAAAGACCAGGTACTGTCTTATCTGATCTCTTATTAACATCATACTAATATTATAAATGCGAAAGAGTGTTTGTTTGTTGGTTTGTCCTTCAATCACGCCGTAACGGAACTACGTATCAACATGATTTTTGCCATGGATATTGTTGACATGGACAGGACCTGGAGAGTGACATAGGCTACTTTTTATCCCGGATAATTAAGGAGTTCACGCGGGAATTAAAAAACTTAAACCAGGCGGACGAAGTCGCGAGCTATTAGCTAGTAATTAGTAGGTCCGAAATGACAAGTTTCGGATTCTTCTAATATTTAAAAGGTACATGGCTGTTATGGCCATTTTTTAATTATTCAAAGTACAAATTTTACAATACACACATAGTTTAATACACATTGAAAAAACCACAGAGGTTTGACCTAAGCGTCTGTGCCTTGTGATGAATAGGTACAGATTTCTTATAAGACGAAAAATAAATAAATAGGTAACTTAGGTAAATAGGGCAACATGCTATGATAAAATAATAATTATATTGCAATTTGCAACTATGGATCAGTGTGGTAAAGTTGATAAGTTTTTATATTAAAACCTTTTACCTTTAAAATGCTCTCATTTTATCGTGAATGTGTACTTAGCTTATATCTGCCGTTCGTTCAGTAACCAACTCTGTTGTACCACCTGCACTAACTTTCCTAATGTTTTCTCAGATTCATGAGCTTTTTTATTGATCAAATGTTTAGACACGGCTTGAAAGTAACTAAAAACAGCAAAGAATACCGCACCAGATGCAATAATGGTTTTCATATTGCTTTATCGGCCTATAAAATTGTTACTTTTTTAATTTATGTGTCAAGAAATTGGTATGTATTATCACAGAATAATAACTAGTACTTGATATTATGTATTACTATTCGAACAAACGAATTGTATCCGATTTTTTTCTCTATTACTGAGTACCAAAGATGCTAAATATAATAACAATCTAGCCAGAATATTTAGCTAATAAGTAGTTTTTCTCCTACTTGCTCGGAAATTGCTTCATTATTTAAAAAAATCTTTCGTTGTGAGACCATGAAAAAATCCTATGTCTATGGTTGAGACATTCTTAGTCTATGGTTGATATATTATTTTAAATTTTTTAGCTACCCTGTGAATCCCGTTTTACATAATTATTTGTACTAAATATTTTGACTAACTAATAATTGATAGTGCAAAAGAAATAATTGATTTTACGACGCCAGATACAGGAAGTAGCAAAATTATTTCCTTCGCCTCGTCCTTCTAATATTACTCAGCCGTGAATTGCTTTATTTCCGACCTGTGATGTAATGTACTATGTATTACTTTAACTTTATAAATATCTTATATATTGAGAACTGAAGAATTAAAGAAGGACCGAATTCAAAAAAAATTTGGCATATACCTACTTAGAATATTTACTACTTTATTGCATCCATACTTTTAATATTATAAATGCGAAAGTCAGTTTGTTTGTTGGTTTGTTGGTTTGTTGGTTTGTTGGTTTGTTGGTTTGTTGGTTTGTCCTTCAATCACGCTTCAACGGCGCAACGGATCGACGTGATTTTTTGCATGGGTATATTTGAGGACCTGGAGAGTGACATAGGCTACTTTTTATCCCGGAAAAACAAACAGTTCCTGTGGAATAGGATGCTCTTTTTCTCGCATTTTTCTTCAATTAGGCGGCAACGGCACACCGGATAGAAGTGATTTTTTACATGGGTATAATTGAAGAACTGGAGAGTGACATAGGCTACTTTTTATCCCGGAAAAACAAACAGTTCCTGTGGAATAGGATGCTCTTTTTCTCGCATTTTTCTTCAATTAGGCGGCAACGGCACACCGGATAGAAGTGATTTTTTACATGGGTATAATTGAGGAACTGGAGTGACATAGGCTACTTTTTATCCCGGAAAAACTAACAGCTCCTGTGGGATAGTATGCTCTTATTCTCGCATTTGTTCATCAATTAGGCGGCAACGGCACACCGGATCGACGTGATTTTTTACATGGGTATAATTGAGGAACTCGAGAGTGAAACTGGCTACTTTTTATCCCGGAAAAACTAACAGCTCCTGTGGGATAGTATGCTCTTTTTCTCGCATTTTTTCTTCACATAGGCGGCGACGGCACACCGGATCGACATGATTTTTTACATGAGAATAATTGAGGAACTGGAGAGTGACATAGGCTGCTTTTTATCCCGGAAAAATAACAGCTCCTGTGCGATAGTATTCTCTTTTTCTCGCATTTGTTCTTCAATTAGGCGGCAACGGCACACCGGATCGACATGATTTTTTACATGGGTATAATTGAGGAACTGGAGACTGACATCCATACTTCCATATCCATACTAATATTATAAATGCGAAAGTCAGTTTGTTTGTTGGTTTGTTGGTTTGTCCTTCAATCACGCTTCAACGGCGCAACGGATCGACGTGATTTTTTGCATGGGTATATTTGAGGACCTGGAGAGTGACATAGGCTACTTTTTATCCCGGAAAAACGAACAGTTCCTATGGAATAGGATGTTTTTTTTTTCGCATTTTTCTTCAATTAGGCGGCAACGGCACACCGGATCGACGTGATTATTGACATGGATATAATTGAGAAACTGGAGAGTGGCATAGGCTACTTTTAATCTCGGAAAAATAAACACTTCCTGTGGGATAGGATACTCTTTTTCTGGCATTTTTCTTCAATTAGGCGGCAACGGCACACCGGATCGACGTGATTATTTATATGGGTATAATTAAGGAACTGGAGAGTGACATCGGCTACTTTTTATCCCGGAAAAACTAACAGCTCCTGTGGGATAGTATGCCCTTTTTCTCGCATCTGTTCTACAGTTAGGCGGCAACGGCTCACCGGATCGATGTGATTTTTTACATGGGTATACTTGAGGAACTGGAGGGTAACATAGGCTACTTTTTATCCCGGAAAAACTAACAGCTCCTGTGGGATAGAATGCTCTTTTTCTCGCATTTCTTCTTCAATTAGGCGGCAACGGCGCAACGAATCGACGTCATTTTTTACATGGGTATATATGAAGACGCATAGGTTACATGCTGCTGCAACTATGCGACATCGTTTGTATAATCAGGAATCTGTATAACGTGTAACCTATAGCATTGTGTTTTCTTTCGTAGATATCGTGAATATTTTTTTTCATTTTTCGTGCATGAAAAACCTTGCTCTTGCCTTTCGATGAAATACGTCGATACTAAACGTCTCAGTATTCTTCTCCATGGCATCCTCTTGCATGCTTAATTTAAATACAGTTTTCTAACAAAAACTCATTTATTGTTCCCTTGAGCCACGCGAGCGAAGCCGCGGGTAATAGCTAGTATATATATATGCACATACCTAATATCAATGAGTTTCAAAAATATTGCCGCGGTATCCCCATCTTTTTACGAACGACGTCACTGAGCTTAGAGCTTTAGTAGGCAACAAAAAGACAATCGACCTTACTTCCGCGCCGGTATGCTTCCGCTAATGATAAACTGCCTTTATTACACGCCAGTGCAGATATTAAAAATGTATACCTATTGAGGTATCTAGGTACAGCTTGTGTATTGAGAAACTTTAAAACGGTCTATATAGTCTGCTTCCAAGCCTAATAATAGCGGTTTAGTAAGCAATTACATACTTTTACAGGAAAAATTTCCAAGAAAACTTCACAAGCAAAACTCCCACAGAAAACAAGGACCTCATTTAAGTTATCAATAATTTTAATGACAACGCAAATCAAATACTTACAGCCTATCAAAACATTACCTACCGATATAATACATGCGAAAGTACCTATGTCTGGTCTGTACTCTGTAGTCTGTACGTCTGTCCGACTGTTTGTCTATATCTGCCTAAGTAACGTTTTCAAATTTGGTACCTAAGTATAGTAAAAAGGTTGCATCTCGGCGAAGGACATCTACTTTTTAACCCGGAAAAATAAATAATTTCCACGAGAATTTAAAAAAACTAATTTCACGCGGACAAATTCGCGGGCATCATCTAGGTATGAAAGTATATTTAAATTTCGCAAAACATTTTATACTCCTATTGCCGTTTTCTATGCACAAGGGTAAGCAAAATTCCAACACGCCTAAACACCCTCTACCCTCTACCCTCCCCACCGATCGATAGTCGCCATTTTGAATTTTCCGACCAATGCACGTAGCCATGGAAAGCGATTGCCATGGCAACGCGACGACTCAACCTGAAGGGGAAAGCAAGGGAAAGTGTAAAGGCTTTATGGTCGTTTTGCTACCAACCTATAACACATAGGTACTCGTAGATGTATTTGTAATTAATTCGATTACCGCCGTCCTTTACCTGTAGGTATATTTATACCCATACAAAGCTTTAATATAATACACGACCCTCGTTTATTATTTGTCAACCTTCCATTTTATTTCACTGTATCTATCGCCTCTTGCTATAAATTTCATCCACCCACCACAAGTGTAATGTTTCAAAATTAATTAAGTAAATAGAAAGAAACGAGAAACGAAAGTTGTAGCAATCAGAATTCTTAATCTTTCTATTAATCCATACTAATATTATAAATGCGAAAGTCAGTTTGTTTGTTGGTTTGTTGGTTTGTTGGTTTGTTGGTTTGTCCTTCAATCACGCTTCAACGGCGCAACGGATCGACGTGATTTTTTGCATGGGTATATTTGAGGACCTGGAGAGTGACATAGGCTACTTTTTATCCCGGAAAAACAAACAGTTCCTGTGGAATAGGATGCTCTTTTTCTCGCATTTTTCTTCAATTAGGCGGCAACGGCACACCGGATAGAAGTGATTTTTTACATGGGTATAATTGAAGAACTGGAGAGTGACATAGGCTACTTTTTATCCCGGAAAAACAAACAGTTCCTGTGGAATAGGATGCTCTTTTTCTCGCATTTTTCTTCAATTAGGCGGCAACGGCACACCGGATAGAAGTGATTTTTTACATGGGTATAATTGAGGAACTGGAGTGACATAGGCTACTTTTTATCCCGGAAAAACTAACAGCTCCTGTGGGATAGTATGCTCTTATTCTCGCATTTGTTCATCAATTAGGCGGCAACGGCACACCGGATCGACGTGATTTTTTACATGGGTATAATTGAGGAACTCGAGAGTGAAACTGGCTACTTTTTATCCCGGAAAAACTAACAGCTCCTGTGGGATAGTATGCTCTTTTTCTCGCATTTTTTCTTCACATAGGCGGCGACGGCACACCGGATCGACATGATTTTTTACATGAGAATAATTGAGGAACTGGAGAGTGACATAGGCTGCTTTTTATCCCGGAAAAATAACAGCTCCTGTGCGATAGTATTCTCTTTTTCTCGCATTTGTTCTTCAATTAGGCGGCAACGGCACACCGGATCGACATGATTTTTTACATGGGTATAATTGAGGAACTGGAGACTGACATCCATACTTCCATATCCATACTAATATTATAAATGCGAAAGTCAGTTTGTTTGTTGGTTTGTTGGTTTGTCCTTCAATCACGCTTCAACGGCGCAACGGATCGACGTGATTTTTTGCATGGGTATATTTGAGGACCTGGAGAGTGACATAGGCTACTTTTTATCCCGGAAAAACGAACAGTTCCTATGGAATAGGATGTTTTTTTTTTCGCATTTTTCTTCAATTAGGCGGCAACGGCACACCGGATCGACGTGATTATTGACATGGATATAATTGAGAAACTGGAGAGTGGCATAGGCTACTTTTAATCTCGGAAAAATAAACACTTCCTGTGGGATAGGATACTCTTTTTCTGGCATTTTTCTTCAATTAGGCGGCAACGGCACACCGGATCGACGTGATTATTTATATGGGTATAATTAAGGAACTGGAGAGTGACATCGGCTACTTTTTATCCCGGAAAAACTAACAGCTCCTGTGGGATAGTATGCCCTTTTTCTCGCATCTGTTCTACAGTTAGGCGGCAACGGCTCACCGGATCGATGTGATTTTTTACATGGGTATACTTGAGGAACTGGAGGGTAACATAGGCTACTTTTTATCCCGGAAAAACTAACAGCTCCTGTGGGATAGAATGCTCTTTTTCTCGCATTTCTTCTTCAATTAGGCGGCAACGGCGCAACGAATCGACGTCATTTTTTACATGGGTATATATGAAGACGCATAGGTTACATGCTGCTGCAACTATGCGACATCGTTTGTATAATCAGGAATCTGTATAACGTGTAACCTATAGCATTGTGTTTTCTTTCGTAGATATCGTGAATATTTTTTTTCATTTTTCGTGCATGAAAAACCTTGCTCTTGCCTTTCGATGAAATACGTCGATACTAAACGTCTCAGTATTCTTCTCCATGGCATCCTCTTGCATGCTTAATTTAAATACAGTTTTCTAACAAAAACTCATTTATTGTTCCCTTGAGCCACGCGAGCGAAGCCGCGGGTAATAGCTAGTTAGCATATAATTTAGCTCCGGCACCTGCTGCTTTGTTTGTAATTAATTGCATTTTTGGGATCCAGCCAATAAAGACATAATTCACATGCTACATACGACGAATACTTTCATAACTACTTTTAGTAACTAATACCTATTGTTATTGTATAACTGCTGTTTGTAATTTAAGTTGTTGGACAATGTAACGAAATACTGTGAGTTAATCTCAATAAATACCCATCCATTCATGCTTGCCCCATGGATCTTTGTTCGAACAATTTCCCTAAGCTCGAATTTCTCAATAAGTCTATTACAAATTGAGCATGCGTATAACACTGTTATATAGAGGTTGGCAGAGAGCATTTCAAGAATTGCAACAGTATTTCCCACATACACGCTACATGAATGGTGTACCCATTTTTACTTAGAAGAGCGCATTGTATTGTGATGTTTTGCCAACACCGATGCTCGCTGCACAATGCCAACGTCATGCTAATTCCTTTTATACTCAAGTAAATTTCAACAGTATGAACAACTTCCTCGTCATTCTTCCCTACAAACCGCACTTGCATAGAAGCGAGGTCTTTTATAAGTGTTCCACATTGTTTATATTCAAGTTTACAGCAATGAAGCTCTCCAAGCGGCGTATAGACACCTGCAAGTATCGACCTACCTGTGTATACAGCGAAATCTTTAACAACAACGCTTTCAACTTTACTGTTTCCTGTATTTGTTCGCCAACAATGGGCTATAACACCGTTGGGACGGCGTTGACAACCGACGCACCATCTTTACTTGGTAAACTAATCTTGACGTTGTGTTCTTGACATTCATTATTGTTATGTAGAAACACCTTTATTTCTAAGAGATCTGCTATGGTCATTCGATTTGGTATTCAATCATTTGTACTTACATTTAAGCCCATATAAACTATGTAGTTCATTTGTCTTCAAACTGTTTTCATCTGAATACATTTTTTACGTCTTATCATCGCTTTACTTATCTTTGAGCTTGTGGGGTTATCTAAAATTCTTTAAATCTTTTCGGTGAATTACAAACATAATTAAACAAGAAAACGATTCGAAACATCCAAAGACCTACAGCGGAGTGCCATTACTATTATCAACAGATAGTTAATTTGAAATAATTACACAATGAACTTGACCAAGTTCAAATTATAAATGGAAATGTAAACCTTTTATGAGCTTTCCGATAAAATAGGGCCTTTAAGATTTCAAAACAAAGTTAATGACTCTCATTTAAATTAGATGTCACAATATTGTGACACATTTTCTGATTTTCTTAATTGAACGATACCTATGTATTATAGAAAACAAGTAGATACATAGGTACCTTAATAGGTACCTACCTACACCAAAACCATATTGTAATTATATGAGCTGAACGAAGTAAAATACACTGCTGACAAGATTTTATGATAGATTGATGTCTATAGCAAATAATATAATTCACTTTTCACTTAAAATCTTGTTAAGTGCACAAAATACATTTAACTTTAGTTTCGATGAAATAATGTAGGTAAGTACATTAAATACATCAATATAAAATAAGTTTGTTGTTAGATAAAAAATGGTTTGACCTGCAAGCAATATTGTCTAAACGGAGAAAAATCTAGAACGCTAGTCTCTGACATCTTCATACAGCTAATGACTAAGTATATTCAAAAGTAAAACTCAAAGTCAAAAGTCATTAATGACAGACAGACAGAAACACTTTCGCATTTATAATATTATAATATTATGGATGTGATGACATTTTTTTCAACAGTTTGTGTTTTAGAGAAAACTTTATCATTTTTATTGAGAGGCAATTCTAAATTCTAATATAATTTTAAGAGTTAATCGTAAAACTATTAACAATCAGATATCGCTATAGTTTTTGTCATAATAATGATAATAGTCCACATAACATTCCTGTTTTGTGGAGCAGTGTTGAATCACAGTCGCCCTGACCCGCAGGCCCTAGCAGCATTCTTATCGCTAGGCCCGGCTCGGCGCAGGCACTCGGCCCACACGGGCGTCGGAGCATTGACTCTGCAGGTGTCGCGCATCTCGCGATGACGTCACCCAGCGATTCCTGCGCGTTGTAAGGATGCTTTCATAATGTACTATTGAGTCATCGTCAGTTCACGTTCTCGCATTATTTTACCTACTTCATAAGTACCGATCTTGGAGTGATCACATTGCGATTTGCGATGATCGCACCCATCGATAGGTATAACAGTACTAAAGATGGGCCCTTTCATAGAAAAAAGTTGGGCGTCCAACTTGTAGAGTATGCCCCTCACCTGTATAAGCCTGTCCATTGTCCCGGCCACCCCGGCCATAGCGCTGTCCCGCTTTTCATACTTGATGGCGTTAGTCAATCTGTCATAATATGAACTTGCATATATAGATTCGTGTTTATCTTACCTTGTTGCCACGAGACGTTTCGTTGGTTCCTGCGGAGACGATTTAATGCTAGATGTACCTATAATAGTAGGTTTTTCAATAATTGTTTTTTTTTTGTGTTTAAGAAGCCTGAGGCGCAGACGTTTCTGCATTGAGGTCAAACCTCTGTGGTTTTTTTCAATGTGTACTAACTATGTGTTTATTGTAAATTTGTAAAATAATAAAAATAAAAAAAATAAAAAAATAAAAATAAGTCCACATTCATTGTTTGACAGCATTGTTACTAAAATTCTACATCAATGTTTGACAGGGTCCGTCTGTAAATTGAAGTCGTTGATCGCACTTGCTGACTGAGTGTGTACTTCTGCATGATTCCAATTGCTAACAAAATGCGGCTCAAATCTTAAAGCTTCAGCTAAGAGTCGCGATTCACGACAGTTGGCACTCTGAAAGCTTTTTCAATACTTACGGATAAATTATTGACTTTACTAGTTTGGGACCCTACTCGATAATTGAAATGGGTGACAGTAATTCGGTGTGGTAGACCGTAGAACTTACATTCGCCAGTTTAATTTTCCAGGAGAACAGAGCCAATAAAACTCGATATTTTATTTATTATTCAGTAACGCAATAAAAATAATGTTAAAAAGAGACCAGCAAGCGTAAGACTTCATTTAAAGCAATCTGTATGATCGATAATTACAGGTAACCATAGTGTACCACCACAAGCACTTGACCACCTCATTGTATTGTTATAGTGGCATTCACTTCACAATAAATACGGACGCCAGAGCGATGACTCCAAGATTTTGCGTAGCACGCGGTGGTGACTGGTGATAGTAGAGTAAAAATATTACGATCCCTACTTGAGTAAGCTTGAGCTTTCATATGCCTAAAGGAAGAAATTCTAGTCACGGTTATGCTTTAGATTTAAAAGTCATCACTCATAGTAAATATATCAAATCGATTAGTGAAAATACCCGAAAGTTAATCCACGTAGATATATAGGTTTTTTTAAATTCCCGTAGTAATTCGAGATAAAAATGCCCATCCCGAGGATATAGGGTATCTCCATGCCAATATCGTCAAGGTCGGTTCAGCCATGCAAAGGCAACAAAAACAATAACAATCGCTTAATAACATTAGTGGATACCTACTACAAAACCAGGAAATCAAATTACCGAATAAGCCATTGATTCGCAGGTAGGCGTATATATCGCTAGAGTGAGTGACAAAACAAGCAGTCATTATGTCGGGGCCCTAACGCGGCCGGCGCCGGCGCGCGCTCGCCTCAACAATGCGCATTATACTTTGATTTACCTCGCTCTACCCATATAAAGAAAATGCTATGTCCGATGCATTCAATTTGAATTTAATGAGACTACATTTCATATAATAGAGTTAGACCATTTGTGGAAATTGTTACCAAGTGTTATACCTATAACTTTTGTATTGATTAAGTTCTTCGTATTTCGCTTAGCAACGGTCTGAGATAATAGCTAATACACACTTGTATTAGCTATTATCTCAGACCGTTGCTAAGCGAAATACGCTAATAATACACTTATTATTGAGTGCAAAATTATTGTGAGTTAACCAGTATTAAACAAATCTAGGCTACCACATAAGTTTAAAGAACTGAAGAATACCATAAATGGTTAGACAGTATCATCCACTGTGAACATCATATTTTCAGGGCCTCATGTCCATGCATGCTAATAGCTAATTGTATTAAGTAATATAATGTATTAGTAAGTAAGACATGAAAGCTATCAATAAATAAATGACTAAATGACTAAATGAAATTAACACAATCAGAAATTGCATTTTTTCTGTTTTACTTATACCTGCAAAAGCAAGTACTTACTTTTTACCCAAAAAATTCAAAACAATGTAGAACGTTGACGATTCCGCTTAATTTAATGATTATAGACGCTTAATACGGTAACTCATAAAAAAATACTTCAGCAAATTCTGCAGCGAAAGCAATGATATGTACCTAATGTTTTCGAGCCTTGCCTTAAAAGCATTGATGTAGAATTTTTTTAGTACCTTAAAAGGCTTACAAACTGATTGACAACGTTATAAAAAGGTATTATTGAGTCTGACTTTTCTTATTAGGCAAAGTCTGCACTTTCGTGCGCTTTGGCCTCCTTTTATGGGTGTGTCTTATAAAAGACTTTTTACGTTTATCTCAGCAAGGAAAGTTGACGTCGCCTTATCTTTTACATTAATTCAATAGCCAATCGTTTATCTAGGTTTGTAACTCGATGTGTCTCTAAGTATATCTTTTGCATAGCTTTCAATTGGTTCGTGAAAGCGAAAATACAAATTAGTACTTGTCAAATTACGTTTTGGATCCTGTGAAATAACCTAACAGAAATTAATAATAATGACTGAATCAGCTTATGAACAAAAACTAATAGAAAATGGCAAAGTTAAAAAAAAAATGTTTGAATCAAAAGATAAAATAAAAACAAATCACATCGTACAGGAAATAATGTGTCAGAAAAAGTTACGCGTCGAAGTTAGCATTAAAACCACAAGTGTCATGCTTATGGAGCTTGCTTGCAAGAAATCACTGCGTGCACATATCATTAACCCATATTAGGACTAAATGGACAGGCGGCGTTCGCAGCAGGTGTACTGAAAGGCTTAATAATGAAAATTGTACGTATTTCTTATAAAGCTTTTGCTTTTGTAACTGTTCAACCATACTAGGAAGTATACTAGGGTCATATTTTACTACTAAAATATGACGTAAGTATACTAATAAATGATGCGGTACGCAAAATGGGAATTCCAATAAGGATAATATCATACTTGATGCTGTAAGTACATAATTAGTTATTGACATAATAATCGCCAGTTAATGGAGTGATCCATGGTAACTGATGGGTCTCTTTAAAGTCTTATAAAAAGCTTAAGATATAGCCGCTAAAGTACATTGTCGCAACTACGATAAGAAAAGCGCTTTAAGATAGAGCACTTTTAAAAACTCCGTAAGACCACCCTCGTTTTCCTCCTTTTTACAAGAAGCTAAAACCTACTATTTTTTTGGTTCGTCTTTTTTTGCTATTTTCTATTGGAAGTGATCCATCTCAGGCTTTATTTTATCAAGTGGACTGTATATAAACGAATATTTACCTATAATCGAGGGAGGCGTCAAGCGTCCCTCGACTATAGGTAAATATGAAATATTTTGGCGTAGATTTTAAGACATAGTTAGGTACATACTTACTTATTTTGAGGGTAGATGAGTGGAAGAACATTTGCTTACAATAAACATGAATTAACCTATTAAAAATCATTAAGTAAAGAGGAAACCCTGGTTATCCACTTAATTATTATTTATTCCTTATTTAATCGCACAGACGGTAGCCATCTCGACATTCCACCTCGATCTCTGCGTGTTCACTCCAACAGTGCTATCACTCTCGTGAGCCATAGAGGCAGTAGGACCATGGATTTAAGTTAATGTTCAGCCTAACAGTATGAAATAGGCAACGGGGAGGTCTGTGGAATTTCTAAGCAAGCACAGGCACATCATTGTCTAAGCAAGGATAAGAATTGTACATCATTTGTTAGATATGTGAAATTTGTGGAGCCATTCGTTCTGTTGGTGGTCATTACGACGACCGCGTCATACCGGCGCCGTGTTATCAACTTTCCAGCTGTGGCATTTGTCCATTTATCAAATACCAGCTTTAGCTTCTTAGCCGAAATCATCCTTCAACAGTAGTTTGTAAGCTACTTTACTACACCAAAAAAGTTGCCTAAAATTAAAATGCTCAAAATTCATTAAAAATCTTTTTAATTTAGTCTTTAGATCCGTTTCGACAGCAATCCTGTAGTTGCATCTCTTGCAACAAGATAAAATATTATTAAGTAAGTAATAGGGCTTCCAATACCGGTAATGGCTAATACTGGGATCCTGGACATTATTTCGCCGGTTTTCAATACCGGTATTGAAATTTCTAGTAAGTAAGTACCTACTTTGGTTCTGGTAATGGTTTCGAAACGATACCAACCAATTGAATCAACGATGTAGAGAACGCATGTGATACATGACTCTATGCAATGTAGGTAATTATTATAAGTGAGGAAAGAGGAATGTTGCTTCAGGGTTGTCCTAACACAAGTTTGTGCCATAAACACTATCCTATTAAACTTATAAGCTTTCCATTTGCAAATCTCGATTTTCATTTCAATAAGTGTATTATTGCACGATTTAAAAGAGGTTTTTTGAATTATTCTTCAGAATCAGAATCAGAATCAGAAATCATTTATTGCATTATACACAAATATTATAAAGGTGGTATTTAAAAGACAAAAAAGTCAAGTGTATTACCATTAATTGGCGTGCAATACTTAAACATAATCTTAATTAAAGTTAATAGTATTCAGTTAATTATTATAAAAATATTTAATATAATATGTCAATTTTTTAAAATAAAATAACCAAAAAAAAAATTAAAAAAAAAAGAATTGTTTGAGTTTGATAATACTATTAGGAGATTGAAATATGTCATACATTTAGATTTTTCCCTATACGCAGCATATAATTCAGCCAACCGTCATTCAAAAAATTCTTCTAAGCTGTAGTAGGCTTTGCTTATCAACCAATTCTTTAAAACTCTCTTGAATTTGGGTAGGGGCAGTTCTTTGATGTTATCAGGCAAATTGTTATACACTCGTATGGCCATAACGTATGCACTTTTACGGAAAATATTACAATTAATCAGAGGCAGATGGAGTCCATCTTTTTGTCTACTTGGTCTGGTGCGCAATTCCGATTTCTTTGTAAAATAATGGCTATTGTTTTTCACCAGAAGACATAGTTCGAGTATGTAAATACCTGTAAGAGTGAGAAACCTTTCTTTCATAAATACTGGACGTACGGATTCCTCTCTTTTTTTGTTAAATAAAATTCTCAGGCAACGTTTTTGTAGTGTAAACGTACTTTGCACGTTTACAGAGTTTCCCCAGAATATGACTCCATACAGTAAAATTGAGTAGACACTACTATAATAAAAAGCAGTAGCCACTGATATAGAGGATACATCCATAAGCATCGATAGAGCATACGTGCAACTGGACAACCTTTTGTTGACTTTATCGATATGGTCTATTAATCCATATCAAATCTTTTCATATAACCTGCATTACAAGTGCTAGTTTCAATGTCAGTTGAGCCACCAACTACTAAACTAGTCAATTTCAGACGAATACGTCTTTCAGACTTCGTCTTGTTTCACCCCTAGGTACCTATCCCTATACCCCTACACTATTACATTTTATTGCTTTCATGTTTCAGCATATTATTTGAAAATTTGAAAGAGTACCTAAATTACCTTTTGTGGTCAGCCCTATGTATTAGATATTTACCATGTCCGTGGTCACAGGTTATCGCGGCGACTGGGCGGCGCCGTCGTCGGTCCATAAAGGCATCAAGCTTATCAACCTGCCACTTGCGAATTGGAACTATTACTCAAATACTCAGTCGAGTCAATACAACTGCCACTATTTGTCGCGCTGACATCATGCATTCCCAAGTGGGTATTAAACTGAAGGCGCAAGATAACCATGATATTGATAACGTTGTTTGTAAACATCTAGCAACCAGAAACTATTTTGAGAGATAAGGTCCGTATTAATAAACCGACATCAGTTAAGAACACGTTTTCAAGTTTTGGTCAGTCTAAGCTTATGGCCGGTTTTAAAGATAGATTAACCGAGACTTGATAACCTATTGTCGGTTTATTAATACGGGTCTAAGTGTTTTTTGTTATGCATTGCTATTTGCTACCTTTTATGAAGAGCCGTAAGCTTGAAATCTGAATAAAATCTAAATCAAAAGATTATTATTCTTGGTACACTGTACAATTTTTGAACATCAATAAGACGTGGTGGTGATAATTAATAACTTACGGTATCTTAAAAATAAAGCTACGAGGCTTCCAAACGCGCTCCACTCTGAGAAAAAACCACGGCAAACTCAGCCCGGATTTTTTTCGCAAGAGGCGTAAAATTACCCTTTAATGAGACTAATATTTTATCGTCTCAGCTTTATATGATTTGCTTTCCTAAAACAAACTGAATACGATGAAAGAAATTCTTGATTTTTTTTATCCTCTACAAGCTAGCCCTTGACTGCGATCTCACCTGATGGTAAGTAATGACAGTCTAAGATGGTAGCGGGCTAACCTGTTAGGGGCATGGCAGTTATATTAAACCCATACCCCTTCGGTTTCTACACGGCATCGTACCGGAACGCTAAATCGCTTGGCGGCACGTCTTTGCCGGTAGGGTGGTAACTAGCCACGGCCGAAGCCTCCCACCAGACCAGACCAGTGGCAATTCAGATATTATAAATTCCAAAATTGACCCTGCCAGGGATCGAACCCGGAACCTCCGCACGTTAAGGCAACAGCGCTACACACTGCGCCACGGAGGTCGTCAAATGGCTCTTGATATGATTGATAAATTACCCACTCACGCACTTTATATCAACTTAGTTTTACTAATGTGGCTGAACCTTCTCCACCCTAATTTAAATTCCAAAATAACCCAGAAAATTATAACGACTATAAATGACTAATCAAAATACCGAGCTTCCCTGCAGAAGATATGAAATGGAAGTTGTGGTTCCGTACCCACCAATACTATTGTACTTTAAATATTTGGAGTGGTTTACTATTTAGATTAACATATACAAAGTGGGTTTTTAAATAACTGTAAGAAATTTTTAGTAAAAAATAAATGGAAAAATTACAAAACGAAGCTTATTCTTAGTGATATTTTTATTCATTATACTGAAATCATTTAAACGCTTGGGTATGTTTATAAAACAATAAAATAATATGTTGAGCAAAATACCTATAGGTACCTATATCAATGTGTCAAATCGATTAAAACTTCCCATAAAGAAAGTCGATTTTTATCGAAAATCGAATCAGTAACGCCATTGATGTAGAATTTTATGAGTATAATAAAGCATTATTAGAATCATTGACTCGAGCTGCAAAAATTTAAATTGGACAGAGAATATTATATGCAATTTGAAGTAATAGGCATAATGACAACTCAATCAAGTTAGCAATATCAACGCTTTATAAGAAGTTTGTATGAAATACATAGTTTGTAACGTCATTATATTTCAACGCACTTTTTTTATTTAATCTATAGTTTAAAAAGGTTAATAAACTTAAAACAAACCCAGGATGTGAATTTTATGTCTATAATAATCAGTAAGAAATCATTTTATTTTGTCATATTTATAAACTGCACCGTATTATATTCAATAACTCAGAAGTTATAAGGCTCTGACTGAATGACGGACGGACGGACAGACGGGCAAGTGTCACTCCACCCAAGTAGACTCAGCCACTTTATTGTTATCTACCAATACTGTGACTCTGCAGCGAAGGTACAACAAATATTATTACTAATTGCAAGGTACTGTATAACAACACAGCAACAACAACAATTAACATGTAGGCACAGCAACTAAATAGCTAAAGAGCTAGATGTCTGTACCTACCATCTTAACTTTATTTTCTGTACTTTGATCAATTTATTTTATCGTATTCTTTGAAAGGAACCCCACAATGACTTATTAACAAATCTTGGGAAACTGCTTGACATTGTGAAGGCTTTTAAAACACAATAAAAAACATACACATTTCTTCAATACAAAAATGCACCTGAGAATGAAGGCGGACCACTTGACTAATATTTCGATTATTATAAACCACTGCAAGCCGATCACCCTTATTCGTGCTGATGCATTGCCGGTTATTTCACTGCCTGTGTATTTTGTTTAATACAAACTGTGCAATGTATTTGATCTTCGTTTAAAATTTCATCAAACACGTTCGACATCAAAAGGAAGTTGCAGGTAGTTGAATAATTCGTTTAGTACAAGTCGCACCCACACGGTTTTTTTCACTTTGGGCCACACAGGTGCGCCTCCTAATTTACTATTCCCAATACGGTACACGACCATGGGACTTCGTCTGGAACCAAGGATTTAATGGCCCTTTGTAGGCTCCGTGATAGGATTTTGTTACCTATGTCGAATATTTTAATATTAATGCTTACTTTTATACAAACCCACAGATCACGGAAACAAGGGAGATGTGCTAAGGGGGCGTGTTGCGTGCGAACTCATCAGGCACAAAATAGGCCTGATGGCCGTTTTTGTCTTTAGTCGCATGTCATTCAAAGATTGGTTCACTTCTCTCGGTTTTTAACAAAATGCCGCGTTGTTCAGTGGTTGTTTGTAAAAATTCAAGCTGCAAAGTGAATTACATGAAAGATGGCATCTCATTTCACACGTAAGTACAAATAAATTGTTGTAATTTTCCATTAAAATCAATAAAACATTATTTAGTGGTATCATAATGTAATAAAGTGACAAGTCTATATCTCATTATGAACAAAAACCATTGCTTGCTTAGTAGAAATCTATCAATGAATCGGCCAGTCTTACGACGCAATGGTTAAGTGTTCTTTACCGATTCTTTCACTAGCACGATAGATCAAATTTCGTAGTTCGGCCGCTGTCGGCGTGCCGTGAACTAGAGATGTGACGATGCAGGTACGAGTACAATGCAGTTGTCGATATTTTAACGACCAAACGATGATCGTTTAATAATTAAATATTTAGTTATTGTTTAGATAGTTTTAAATAATTAATAGTACCTTAATTATAACTTAATAAACAATAATTGCTATTTTAACGGTTAAACTATCGTGAGTAAAATTCATTATAACTGTATTTTTAGTCATAATTATTACTATTTTTTTTAATGTAAGTACTCGACTTACTTAGCTGACGAAACGTATAAAAAATATACTAGGTGAATTAATATAATGTCAATTTACGTAGATACTCATTACTCATTTATTGATATATAATGTCACTCTTCCTTCACCTCGTCCTTTTTTCGGAAAGTCGGTTAAAATAATCTAATATGAGATGATTTTTTACATCTTATTTTTGGTAGTCATTGTCAAAAACCCAAATATGAAGAAATTTAGCATCGATAGATCCATTTTAGTCAACCACTAATTGTATCATATTTGAAATTTGCACAGCACATCGACAACGTTTTACGTTTGTGTGAGTAAGATGCACGGTGATTGAAATTGAACCCTGTTTGGTAAACAATAAATTGTATATTTGTTCGTGCCTCATGCACTGATCTATCGGTATGCGTGTGAGTGAGTGAGACTTCCTGTCTATTGTATTTATTTAGTTGCTTGTATTGGTAGCAGGTAGTAGGGATAGGTAGGGATAAACTGGAGACAGCAGGTTTCAATACAATTTGATTCATAGGCATATCTCCCTTGTTTCCGTGATCTGTGTACAAACCTATTTGTCAATACGTCTTATTCAATCGGATTTTATCGCTATACTTTTGTAATAAATAGTTGGGTCAGTAATTAACCTACCGAAAAATGTGGTAGTTGGTACTTGGTACTGACAATCCATCTCATTCATACACTGTTTCCGTTAAAGAGCTGAAGAAACCGGGGGACAGGTAATGTATCTGAAACCGTGAGATTGCAAAAACCGTGACATTGTAATCTAACTAGCGAAATTGTAAACTGTCGACAGATTACAATTTAACGCATTATTTTTCGGTAGATTGTAATCTGTTAGGTATATCAACCCGATAAAATCACTACCTGATTGTTTATGTCTAATCTAACCTACAAGAAAGAGACAAGAAAACGTAAATAAAATGAATATTTCAAAAATTGACACGCGGAATATTGAACGGTTCACAATCTGTCGACAGTTTATAATTTCGCTAGTTAGATTACAATCTAACGGTTTTTACAATCTCACGGTGACATATTATCTATCAATCTAGGAATAAGAAATAATCTAGAAATAATATTATTACTTTTATTACAAATCATGCTATTTCTACTATAGGTTTAATTTAAAATGTCTGTGGAATAACCGATACGGTCTCGTAAGCTCTTGTACTCTTCAATTTTATGGGCATTTAGTCGAAAACGACACAATATAAAAGACTCACCACAGTCCACAGCTTGAACATTTACTTATAAAAACTCTATGGGAAATTGAGATTTGGAGACCTTTTCCTTTTTGGACGTCGTCGGTTAAAAATAGTTTTTTTTTAAATCCACTACAAGCTAGCCCTTGACTGCGATCTCACCTGATGGTGAGAAATGATGCAGTCTAAGATGGTAGCGGGCTTACCTGTCAGGGGCGTGTCAGTTATATTAAACCCATACCCCTTCGGTTTCTACACGGCATCGTACCGGAACGCTAAATCGCTTGGCGGTACGTCTTTGCCGATAGGGTGGTAACTAGCCACGGCCGAAGCCTCCCACCAGACCAGACCAGGGAAAATTCAGAAATTATAAATTCCTAAATTGACCCTGCCGGGAATCGATCGAACCTACACACTGCGCCATGGAGGTCGTCAAAACGATTACATTATACAAGCAAACTATCTACTCTATTCTCCCTTGGAGCTTAGACTAGAGTAAAGTAATAGAATAGACATAGAATAGAAATCTTTATTATTGGATTCATCAAAGTATACAGAACAATGTATTCCTGACCCTAAACTAGGTGGACCCGTATCTTAGGGGCCAGTGCCTTCCCAAACATTGATTAAAATATCATAGGCTTAATCTCTAGTATTTGCGAACATTTTGTAGAAATGGATTCTATACTTCTTATACTATATTCTAATGAATTATTTTCACAAGGGGGCAAATAACGTCATCTTCAGAGCAAAGATATGAATTGAATAGCACGAGCTCGTGACCAATCTTAATGGATCAGAAATCTGATCAATTTGTTGCGATAAGATCGAAAGTCGAAACGTGCCAGTTTGCTCGGATTACCGTTACTTGCTCTTATCTAGACTAAATCTTAGACTAATGGATTAATAGCCAAAACTTTTCAATGTCTTTTCCATGACACTTATCTCTATTTTATTTATTAACTAAGTAGTACTCAGATTCGACAAAAGACGGCGACAACTCAGAACAATCAGGTGAGATAGCAGTCAAGGGCTAACTTGTAGTGAAATTAAAAAAACAATCCCTTACAATGTGTAGCATTGATACTTTCTATTGCATCTGTCACCGTAAGATTGTGAAAACCGTCAGATTGCAATCTAACGCTTTTCATCTCGATAGATTGTAAACTGTCTACATATTGTGAACCATTCAATGTTCTGAGTATCAATTTATGAAATATTCGTTGTATTTACGTTTTATTGTCTCTTTCTTGAAGGTTACGTTAGGGTTCGACATAAATAATAATAGGTTCTATCGGGTTAATGTACCTAACTGATTACAATCTACCGAAAAATAATACGTTAAATTGTAAGCAGTTGTTACGGTTCACAATCTTTCGACAGTTTACAATCTAACGAGATAAAAAGCGTTAGATTACAATCTAACGGTTTTTACAATCCTACGGTGACACATCCAACTTAACTAGAAAAGTCATACCTTTCTCCAAAGTTCTTTCCACTAGTGACTATTGAATTTTGTGATTAGTTTTCTTATTATACCTACTTACTTATATAAAACAAAGTTAAAAAACATAACACGAGTGCACGAAATGCTAATAAATATAACGGAATGATTTTTATCCGATATTGCCTAAGGGTTAATCATGATCAATCAGTGTTCGGGTCGGTCATGGACCCGGCCCTGATTGTGCTGCGACCAACAATAACAAACTTTTTTTATATTAATAGGTACACAGTAGGTAAGTAATTTGGTAACAATGAGAAACTATTTTTAGCACGGTCATACACTGTGCCACTTTCGCAATGTCACTGGTTTGCTTTCAGTGAAGTTGTATCTACTTCTTCGTTAGCTCTTATTTTCTTCTTGTTAAACATTGGAATAAAAATAAAGTTGGTATTACGGATTGCCGCGAAATCTTTAGATGTTTTGTTGTAAGTAACTAACAGGTATATAACTGACATATTTAAATGGTCACTTATTCCATCTCAATGCTTAATACGTATATACCTACAAGGTAGAAGGTGTAGGGTAAGGCCAACGTGACAATGTATTTGTTGATCTCATAAAGTGTAAGAAGAATGTAACAGAAAGAAAGATCAGAAGCAAAGAAAATCGTTATTTTAATTTATTTTCTCGCAATCGAAGTGAAAAGTAGAGTGTTTAACTCGGGACTAAAAACCATTCTACAATAGCATTCTATAGCATCCCTTGCTACGCTCGGGAGGCTAAACGTCTTGGGTGCAATGGCTCGTTTTGGTACAACAGCTGTGCTATTGCCTATTCCGTGGTTTTAGTCCCTTGTTGAACAATCTACTATACTTACTCAAAATCATACTTATTACGAGTATGTATTATTTCACTTGCCTGTAATATTCCACGCAGACAAATTCCATGACGCAGATAAAATACGACCTTCAGGCACCAATAGGTACATGCAACACCATAAGTAATTATAAATAGGTACTTATAATAATTTTAGAGTAGGTACGGACTTGACGACTACGAACTACGAAGCAGGTAGCAACAGTCTGATTTAAATTCCATTTTTTTTTTCGGATTAAGCTTATATCGTGATCAATGTTAATCGATCCACGTAACAAACGGGAAGTAGTTGAAATGAAACCTCTGTCACAATGGCGGGAGGCTATAAAGCAAGGCGCCATTTTGAATTGGTATTGACGCGATGCAAGCATTGTCACTGGGAGGTCTACATCCGGCGCCGGCCATTTGCATCGAACGCGACTCGAATTGATTATTTAATTTAGAATTAAATCGTAGTCATTAATAGTCCTGACCACGGAATAGATAATGACGCCTCACCATGTCAATAAAGCTAGGAAAGTGGTGTGGTTGAAAGTAGTCTGTCTTGTTCTAACTCTACAGTCTACACCCTAGGCATAGATTAGGTTAGGTTAGGTTAACCTATCACCACATTCTAAGCAGATACGTTATTTTCTGCTAGTCATCCGACGGAGACTCAAGACAGAACAACGCTACGGGTAGACAGCGGCAAGACAAGGGAGCATATTCCCAAGCTAAAAAAATTTGATATTAATTTAAAAGTCAATAATTCTAGTGTAGGTAAAGTGTAGGTAGGTGAACCTGTGCAACCTATTTGCATTGGCGTCGAACTACTTATTGTAAGGAAAATTACGCCATGATAGTGCCTTCTTGCTACTCCACTAGTAGGTAATATATATTATATTATTATATATTTTTACCCACAACGAATACACATCTAAATATATATAAATCACGTGTCACGTTGTTTGTCCGCGATGGACTCCTAAACTACTTAACCGATTTAAAATTAAATTTGCACACCGTGTGCAGCTTACATCTTAATTTATAGCCGCAATATTATTTTATGTCGGATTTGCAATGTAAGACGGAGAAAAAACGGTCGAACGAAAACGTTTCTTACGAAAAGCTCATTCCACGCGGACGAAGTCGCGGAAATCAGCTAGTAAGACAGTAAATTTACTCTAGAGTTTGACCCGCCTAAAATAAACAAAAAGTCTATCCTACAATGTTGCAATTAAGAATTTGCATGTACCCATTAAATGGAACAGACTTATAAGTGCAGAATCAACGACAGGTGGCCAGGCACGTGCTGGCTTGAATAAAACCATGAATGTCAAACGACGGCGAATCTGCATCCGAGGGCCCTTTAATTCACAGTCATGTAACAAAAAGGCACTTTTTCTTCACGCAACTAAGGTCGAAACCATATAGACTACAACTAGCTCATACGACTTTCCGTCAACGAAATAGGAAAGATACTTTCTGATTCCATATCATTAAGATATTTATTGCGAATGGTGCGCGTGCTATCGTTTTATTTTGGCGGTTCGGTTCAGGCTCATAAAAGACAATTTCGCCGGTACGGGGTGAGACGCGGGACTGAGGGTTCATGCGCCACCCTCTATGACTGTCTGACTTTTCATTATCGAGATGTTTTATTAAAGGAGGGCCTGGTATTCTCTGCTAGGGGAAAATTAGGGTTGCTTGTGGATTATTAAGGAAAAAGCTCATTCAGTCACAACCAGGTGTGCCTATAAAAGTTCCTTAGGTGTCCTAAGATTTTTGAACTGATAACTGAAACAATCATGGATTTTGAGAGCTAAGCGATTCATGGTTTTCCTGCAATTACTTCATCATATTAATAAAAAATGTTACATTATTTTATTTTAAAAATTCATTGGTCTGTCATTAATTTAAAATAACTTGAAGAAAATTTCGACAACCCTATAAAGGATCAGCCGCCAAATATTGAGTTACCCAGTCGAAGGGAGTGGGTGGAATGTTTACACTGGGATTTAGGGTTGGCAATATTGCATTCCTACACACTTTACTTCAAGCTTACGCTCATAAATGACTGTGTAGGTAAGTACGCCTATCAAATCTGCTAAACTATTGTTGTCAATTGTCATGAACTAACTATCATATTGTCATATTGATGACTTTCAGACTCTTGGATAGGACAGTATTCAAATAAGAACTTAAATAATGTACTCATCATGGCAGGTTTTCTTCGGATAGGTAATAATGCGGTGGGTTCCCACTTCCCAGGTCCTTCCGCATACGACTTGAAAAGAGTAGGTACTATTTCAACTCTTATTTTTTAACGATTATTATCAGATGTTGGTGATAATAACCGGGACCGACGGTAAAAGGGGGTTTTTAAAAGCAGTGTATCCATCAAACGGTGACAAAATGTATGCTTGTAAAAATAATGTTTTTAACACCTTTGAGCAGCCATTGACGCATCTCAAAACACAATTTAAAAATCTCTGCATTTAAATTTATTTTAAACATACCTCTTAATTTACCTTTTAAAGCTATTTTTCTCCTTATTGAAACCAATAATTAGCTCTAGAAATATGAGATAAAATTCATATATAATATAGGTATTTCTCCTCTAATATAGGCCTATATATAAAAGCTTGTTATGTCTAATATCCAACATGAGTCCGGTATATCGCACGTTGTCTATCAAACAGGACATTCGGTACATTAAACAAGCCGATGTTTTAACAACACAGTGCCGGTTCCACGAAACTGTTAACTAAACACGATAGACAATGCCACGCGCCGAATCCAAACATGTGACTCAGCCATGTTCACTGCTGACCAGCAACCAGTAACCACCGCTGATCGCTAACATGAATGTACATTTAGAAAAAACTGTACTATTCCATAAAATTGTGTTCCGAATCAACATACCAAATCTGCACTGTTTTTTTATCAGTTAGGTATAATTCAAACCCTAGACGACGATCTCACCTGGTGGATAAGCGATCACGCAGTCTAGAAGTAGACCATTTTTATTAAACCTATCCTCCTACACCCCAAATCGATTTATATACGTAGCAAATGGAACGTAAAACATCGTAAAAACAGAAATCTGAAAGATCATAGTTCGAACTTACCTCACCTGATACCTCAGTCAAGCTGTATTCTTATTTAGAAAATCTTTTACAGGTACCTAATTATAAACTAAATAACATAATTTGATTATAACATACTAATATTATAAATACGAAAGTCAGTTTGTTTGTTGGTTTGTCCTTCAATCACGCTGCAACGGAACAACGGATCGACGTGATTTTTTGCATGGGTATAGTTGAGGAGCTGGAGAGTGACATAGGCTACTTTTTAACCCGGAAAATTGAGAAGTTCCCGTGGGAATTAAAAAAACTTATTCCACGCGGACGAAGTCGCGGGCATCAGTTAGTTATGAATAAATTTATGGTAATCCACAGTAAAATCTATTCATAATTCGGGACAGAGGCAGGGACAGCACCAGGACATAAAAAATCCCATGACAGTGCTCCACTATAGAGTAAGCAGTCATCCCTAGTGCCAACTGCCAAGGTAAGAGCTCAAGCACTTGAATAATGTCTAGGCGTACTTACTATTTGCTCCATATCTCACATAATATTCCGTTCATTATTCACTTTAGTTCTTCCGTGGGCGAACTACTAAGCCTTGCACGCCAGATGTACCGACAGACTTACCTTCATTATGCACCGAGCAATCTCCATATTTTACGACATTTACATAATCTGGAAACATATTGTACATAACTATAGATTTTAAATATTTATTTTGTAGATTAAGTAGCTGTTCACTATGGACAACGATATAATTAGCTCTATCCAAAGTCTAAAATGATATAATATATTATAGAGCGTAATCGTTATCGTAAAAAAACCTGGAACTTGGCTATCGTATTTTTGAAAAATTAAAGAAAGAAAGAAAGAACGAAAGAAAGAAAAACAGTTTATTCGACAATGGTGTCACAGACAAAATAAAGATTACATAATATTATGTAGAAAAAATTTTGTCTGTGACACCACCCAGAATGGGTGCATAATATAAATAGCTCAGATTGCATGCCAATAAATTGCATACAAAGCAGGGCGCTGGTTTTCAGCTGTGACCCGGGTGACGTCACAGTAACAAAAAATATTAATATAATAAAACATAAGTAAATTTTATAAGCAATCACAAGTAGGCAGCAAGAACTCAAATTATATGTCATTTATAATATTAGGTACACATTTACACAATAGCCTCTGAATATTTATTTAAATACTAGATGATGCCCGCGACTTCGCCCGCGTGGATTAAGGGAAAAATTCCCGCGGAAACTCTTCAACTTCCCGGGATAAAAAGCAGCCTATGTCCTGCCTCGGAATACCATCTTACCCAGTACAAAATTTCATCAAAATCGTTTGAATAAATGTGCCGTGAAAGCGTAGCAAATAGACACTCTTTCGCATTTTTAATATTAGTATACATAGATGTAAAGAAATTGCGACGAACAGCTTTTCTGAAAATTTTAAAAGCTCCGCTCACAGATCACGGTGATCTGTGGCTCCGCTCCTATCCTCAAAAATGTCACGAATTGAACATAAAAGCTCAATAATAAGACGCAACCTACGTTAAAAAAAAGCAACTTGGTGTTGCTTACCTAAACTAACTCATGAATAAAGGCTAGACTCTAAATTTAGGTATAACAACCTATACCATTCGGGCGTACTCCGACAGTAAGAATGTTTATATATATAGCGAATATCACGCACGATAGTTCTAATAAATATTTTAAGTCATGATTGTAACTTTAAAATATCAAGATTTTATCGTCCAAGAACTCCAAGCAATCTTCCTCAACCAATAAGCATCCTCTATTGGACAGCGCCAACTTTCTATAATATCCTCATCTTGTTGTGCCATCAACATCAAACTTTGAATCCTGGTAGTCCAACTTTAGTTTGTTTACTAAATTACTACATAAATCGCCTTTATAGGTTCATAGCCATAGTGTTATTCTGGATTCTGCCATACAGCATTATTTTTTTTTTTTTTTTTTATTATCCTACAAGCTAGCCCTTGACTACGATCTCACCTGATGGTAAGTGATGATGCAGTCTAAGATGGTAGCGGGCTAACCTGTTAGGGGCATGGCAGTTATATTAAACCCATACCCTTTCGGTTTCTACACGACATCGTACCGGAACGCTAAATCGCTTGGCGGCACGTCTTTGCCGGTAGGGTGGTAACTAGCCACGGCCGAAGCCTCCCACCAGGCCAGACCAGGGAAAATTCAGAAATTATAAAATCCCAAATTGACCCTGCCGGGGATCGAACCCAGGACCTCCGCACGTTAAGGCAAGAGCGCTACACACTGCGCCACGGAGGTCGTCAAAATATTAAATATGAAATATAAATATTAAATTAATATATTATTAAATTATGTCATATGGTATATTATTATGGGGTAATGCTGCTGATATTAATTCTTTTTTTGTGCTGCAGAAGAGGGCTGTTCGAGCCATATATAATATGGGACCAAGAGAGTCACTAAGAGATAAAATAAAGAAATCAATATTATGACAGTGCACAACCAATATATATATTTGAAAATTTAAGTATACGTGCATTTAAAAACACATTGATAAATTCAAGAAGAAAAGTGATTGTGATAATGTCTGATACTAGAAATAAAAATAAACTTGTAATGAGTGCTTCTAGGCTTAGTAAAACTAGCAATTCATTTGTTCGAAACAGTGTCCGCTTCTACAATAAGCTTCCAGAACACATGTTGAAGATGTCTCTGAATAAGTTCAAAGTTAATGTAATACGTAAACTCATAAAAAATCTAATTACCATGTAAAGGATTACTTAAATGACAAGGAAGTAATAAACATGACAAGGAAGTAGTAGTTTATAATTTCTGAATTTTCTCTGGTCTGGCCTGGTGGGAGGCTTCGGCCGTGGCTAGTTACCACCCTACCGGCAAAGACGTGCCGCCAAGCGATTTAGCGTTCCGGTACGATGCCGTGTAGAAACCGCAGGGGTGTGGGTTTAATATAACTGCCATGCCCCTAACAGGTTAGCCCGCTACCATCTTAGACTGCATCATCACTTACCATCAGTGATCGCAGTCAAGGGCTAGCTTGTAGTGGATAAAAAAAAAAAAAAAAAAAAAAAAAAAAAAAAAAAAAAAAAAAAAAAAAAAAAAAGCTTGGCAATGATTTGATGTTATGGCCCTGATAGTTCCTTAGTTAAGATGATTTGTGAAATGGTGATAATGAAAAAAAACCCGGCTGAGTTTGTTGTGGGCACTTCTCAGACCAGGGCGCGTTTGGAACCCTTTAGTAGCTTTAGTTTTAAGATACCTTTACTGATTATCACCATTATATTTTATAAATAACTAGACGTCAATAAGTGTAGTGTACAAAACATTATTTGACTTTGACTTTGGAGTCTCCAAAGTAAGTAAACGTCGCGTCGGAACTAAGTAATCCTATATTTTTAAGTGAACCTTTTTGTAACGATTTGGGTGAAATTTTATTATAAGATATTGTTTTACTGTAGGCAAAGTTTATCTATACAGTATTTCCTCGGGAATTCAGTATAAGCATGCTGAGCGAAGCTGGGTCGGTCCAATGTCAGTTATTAAGATACAAACCGTCCAACTGTAGGCCGTAGGCTCTGTGCAGCCCACCCGCTATGGATTGCATTTTGTCACTACACTAGCCAATTACACAATACCACAGAATAATATAATAGTACTAAACAATACACTACAGGTATATTTACAATAGGCATACTTTACACATTACTTTGTCGACCTCCGTGGCGCAGTGTGTAGCGCTGTTGCCTTAACGTGCGGAGGTCCTGGGTTCGATCCCCGGCAGGGTCAATTTGAGAATTTATAATTTCTGAATTTTCCCTCGTCTGGCCTGGTGGGAGGCTTCGGCCGTGGCTAGTTACCACCCTACCGATAAAGACGTGCCGCCAAGCGATTTAGCGTTCCAGACTCCGGTACGATGCCGGTTTAATATAACTGCCATGCCCCTAACAGGTTAGCCCGCTACCATCTTAGACTGCATCATCAATTACCATCAGGTGAGATCGCAGTCAAGGGCTAGCTTGTAGTGGATAAAAAAAAACACATCATTGAGAACATTAAAGAGGCATGCAGGTTTCCGCACGATATTTCCACTGTTAAAGCAAGTAAAGTCCAAAAAATTAAAGGATCCCCGAATGGATGTCGCTTTCTCAGCTCTAGCAAGTACTACACATCTCCGCTCCAGTCTAGCCAGTAGGTACACATCTCCGCACAGCTTCGGTGGATACACCGTAGCTGAAAAACATCTCTTCTCGTCTCCGCTTCAGACATCTCCGCACATCTCCGCTCTGGTGGAGACCGGGCCTAACAGTACGTCCTACCTATGAGCTACGTGAAGTTTTTAGATTATAATTGAACTTGATAAAGGTAGTACTATTTTAACTACATTCCTCGGCGGATAATACCTACGTAAAATACTTACAATATGTAGAATTCATTTGCTTCAATCTAAAGCTTTGATTGAAGTAACTACCTTATAAGCTTACGCAGGAGCGTGAGCTATTTAAAATTAACATACAAATATGAATAACCGACGTCCGACACCAATAGGTGCCACATTTGTAGGCATTTGATGGCATACGTTTAACTTTAAGCCTTACTAAAATATGCTTGAAGTCAACTTACATGATTTAGGGGCCGTAAACCGCAACCGCGTAGAAACATTTTTTGTAGACTTTACATTCGATCAATAACTACTTAATCAATAAAAATCGATAGATTCGTAAAAATTTTATGTACTTAGATAAGCAAATAGTAGGTAGGTACTCGTAGGCAAAAGTTTTCAACTTGTGACACTGGAGAGTGGAGACACTTTTTAGGGTTCCGTAGGTACTTTATAATATAAGCTTTATATTTCGTCCAGTATACCTTTCTGTCTGTCTGTCCGCCTTTTTGATTCTGATTTGGTACCTCGTCGAATTATTTTATTTATTATTACTTTTTTGAAATCATAATATTATAATCATAATAGGTTTAGGTTTCTTGAACAAATTTTTTAAATAAAATCTTTCAGCCTAACGTAAGAAATGACGATCTCCACAGGGGCCATAAGGTAGAGTTCGTATAATCAAAAACATACAAAAGTACCTACGCAAAATCTCATGAACAACGACAAGCTTGTCGATAAAAATAGGAGACATAAAATAATGAAACCGTTCGAATAAGTGTAAAAAAAAACGGCCATGAAGAGTTGGATTTTAAAAAAACTGACATATCTAATAATATTTCCCGTTGAACAATAAATGCCTGTTTGTAAATCGTAATGAAGTTGAACAATTTTTCTAAGAGATCTGGCCCCAAAGTGTATGTTTATCCCCGTGGTTTATCCCACGGTTTATCCCACGGAATAGATAAAGTATGGTTTATCCTAACTCTTATTGATAAATCTCAAAACTCTGGGATAGTTACTTTACCTTTAATAAAAATGCATACACAATGACACGTAAGTTAGGTAGTTCCGGCTCTCAACTGATGTGGAGATTTTACCCGTTTTCAAGGTAGCACACGTGCACGGCGCAGGGTCGTCGGCTCGCACGGCTGCGCTGCGCTGCGCCGATCGACCGAGCTCAACAAACGTGATTCATAAACGGCAGGTAACTAGTTATACGATAATACTGAAGTGCTTAGCTCATTCTTTCCAGACACTTATTGTAATTCCAAAACAAAAATAGCACTAAAAATGTACACTCTAAAGGTAAGTAGGTTTATTGTTTGTTAAAAATAGCTATATTTATGGGCCTATTTAACTAGTGTCGGGTAAAGTAAGTCTGGTAACTTTTATTGGGCTGATTTAGTACGTCTGTTTGTTTGTTTGTTTATTGAAGTTCCAACATTATGTATTCCTGTATATCTAATTATCTAGGTAATTGAGAATTCAGCATTCAGCAGCAACTAACTTAGCATAGTTTAAATCATTTTAACTGGCTTCAAAAATAAAGGAGGTTCTCAATTCGGCTGTATTTTTGTATGTATGTTACACGATCATTCCGCCAATTATGATTCATCATGTTTGTTTGGTAGATCATCACATCAGAGGTGGTCCCGTATAAATTTTATCGAAACTGATTTAGCGCTTTTTGAGAAAATCAACTAAAAACAATATATATTATGTATAAGTACCAAGATATTAGTTTTGGTTTGTTTGAAGTCGGTTTATGTTTTTTTTTAAATTAATTTTATTATTATTCTATTTGTTACGCTAATATAATATAGAATAAACTCAAACTGTGGTAAAACGAAACTCAAATACACGTTCAGTGTCTGGTAGACTGATGATCCAATAAAGAACGCGGCGTCTCAAAGTGAAATGGGACCAAATACTCAGGTGCGGCCACGAACGGATACATTGTGATGCCGCGTCGCGGCCCGCAGTCACAAAATAGAATTAAAACAACCACAATGGAGCGGGCCTACAATACACGGACAAATACGAAGCTAAATCCCACCAAAACGCTTCAGGTGTTCGGTTAATGCCAAGGTTGCTTATTGAGAATAAAAAACCTTGTTATTGTTGGTACTTACCTACATGATTACTTATTTACATCTATTTATAATGTTTACCTGCTCATAACTGGTTATTTATTATGGCTGCTCTTTTGTTTTGATGGTATTAAAAGTTACTCGCTCGCTGTCTCGATAAAAGCTACATTTAATTTTATTTTCAACCTACCATTGCATTTCAATAACTATCTAGGTAAATTGATGTACTAATTGGTTTTCGCGACTCTCTTTCGAGCATTTAATTAAGAAATTAGGATCGTGAAGGAAGGAAATCGTGAGGGACGGGATTGGGATGAATTAATATATTCTTCGTTTCTTCGCCTTTGGTCTCAATCAAAAGTGATTTGTTTATAAGAATGTCGGTTAATTTAACCAAAAAACAATTGGTATTTACGTTCTTTTCAAGCTAAGGAACGGAACCCACAATGGGCGAGACTGGCTCACACTTGACCGGTTTTTTATCTTCATTATTTTTTATTTATATTAGCAGTCACTCTCTCAGAGCAGGAAGATGTTGTTCTGAGGTCACTCTCAAAGGCATAACATGAACTAAGTATCTGAAGATTTCTCAGATTTCAAAGCTCGTGACTAAAAGCTCTTTTAACTGTCAGTGTCGGAAAAACACAGGTGTGGATTGACCCCATCTATTGACGCATTTCCTAAGTAAACTTTTCTTAAATTGTCACTAGATGTCGTTTTAAGTACTATTTGCACAGAGCCATCTATCGTCGCATAGCTAAAAACTAAGCGCCATCTATTGTTGAGTAGCCAATTTGTTTAAAATGACTAATTAAAGTTTAAACCATAGATAAAATAGAATGTATAAGGTTTGAACAAATATATAAAATGGCAACACTATACTTATATATATCGACGCCATGTCAAAAAATCCTCAATTTTGATTGGTTACTTCAATTGACAATTCGTCTCTGATCTTTGCTATTCGTGAAATGGGCGTTGTTGTATCTTTGGAACCCGCTTCCGCCATTTTGCGGCTGTTTCGAGGAGAAGCCGGCAACAAATCTGTAAATCTCGCCGCATTGCGGCCATCGGTTACTTATTCTATACAAGTAAGTGATTTAATGCTATATTTTGCATTTAAGTTGATTTTACCGCATTTATTTTGCACTATAAGGTATCTCCACGGCAGGATTTTTGTCGGTCGTGGTCGTTACGTTAGTGCTATAACGATTAAGCTCACCCATTCGGAGGCACAAATCAATTCTGCTTTCGTCAGTTACGAGCATAACATGCAAATATTCTGTCCATGGGTTATGAATTCTACACGTGCGTAAGTTTTCTCTAAAACATCTTAATATTCTTTCAGAGTGGATAAGGCCGATACAAGATGTATTTGTATAACCTGACACTGCAAGGGTCAACGGCCATCACACATGCAGTCCACGGTAATTTCTCCGGCACGAAACAGCAGGAGATAATAATATCACGTGGCAAAACATTAGAGCTTCTTCGGCCGGATCCCAACACTGGCAAAGTTCATACGCTGATGAAAATTGAAATATTCGGCATTATACGATCAATGATGTCATTTCGTCTCACCGGCGGCACAAAAGGTAATTGACATATTATAACCTAAATCGTCACATGGTCATTGACCCCCCGCGCTAGTGTCATGAAATTAATGTACTAATTCTAAAGCTAACTTCAAAAGAATTCAGCACTGCCCAATCAATGATACTTATCATAGATGCCATACTGCTGCATTAGTTTATTGATTTTCCTACTTCTAAGTTAACCTATTATTATTCAGCTAATTAAACTTTTGTTTTATAACCCCTATCAGATACAAACGTGAGGTCTGTGCTGGTCTAAGGCTTAGACAGACACACTTGAGCTTAGACTCCCTCTTAGCTCTACTATTTCCTTTGTTGCTCTGTGTTCGCACATCTTTGGCTTATTTTTGTTTTCTTTCCTGTAGTTCCATACAATGTAACATTACTTTAACTTTAGAAGAAATTGCATTGTCTTGCTCCATACCCTTTTGGTGAAGGTGTATGGTATAACTAGATGCATAGATTGTATCCATCACGTCGCTCTTTGCTACTGTGATAGTGGCTGAGATGTTCGTTGTTATGGAACATTTTGAAACTAAACCAATAGTACAGATGGTATCGGGAGGTTCAGGATTAGTTTAATATCTTCAAAACTTCCAGTTTCTAGTCTTAGAAAAGTTGAGCTGAACGTTCGTTTATTTTTATGCCTGCAGGCTGCAACATTGTCTGCAAAAATTTAGGTTTTTTTAAAAATTCCCATGGAAACTTGATTTTCCGGCAGCCACACTTCCATAATTAAGTATGAAACCAATATTAGGAGTAAGAAAGTTATAAGGAATTGCAGCACTATTCTGATTAAAACTAATTTTATGAATATATTTTAATTTTTAATCCTTTGTTGCAGATTACTTAGTTGTTGGATCAGATTCTGGTCGCATAGTGATATTGGAGTACATTCCAGCTAAGAACATTCTAGAAAAGGTGCATCAGGAGACATTTGGCAAGTCTGGCTGTCGTAGAATAGTGCCAGGACAGTATCTGGCTATTGACCCTAAGGGCAGAGCTGTTATGATTGGTAAGTTGCTGAAGATTATCTTAACTTTTCATTATTATGCTAGTATGACTTATAACTTTGTACTTAGCACTGAAATGATGACAAAAATACACAAATAACTGAACTTGTTGTTGAAAACCCTGCAGTCCTGATCTTATACTACAATTTTATTATGTTTCTATTGCTTTCATTCTCATATTTTATAGAAACAATGATTTGTTTCAGGTGCCATTGAAAAGCAAAAATTGGTGTACATTTTGAACAGAGATGCGGAAGCCAGATTAACTATTTCGTCTCCGTTGGAGGCGCATAAGTCTAACACCTTGGTTTATCACATGGTTGGTGTGGATGTAGGCTTTGAGAACCCCATGTTTGCATGTTTGGAGATTGACTATGAAGAAGCTGATGCTGATCCATCAGGTACCATTATGTCTCTTCTAAGCTTTGCTTTTCAAATTAAAATCACAGTAACCAATGTGTTACTGTTTGTACCTTAAATGATTATTCTGAGGTCCGTGTTTCCGATTGGCAGTGACGTCAAATCCTCTTCACAATGATAAGTTTGACCAATATTCTTAGTTCACATTATTGCACTGGTTAAGTATAACGATCATTTTCTTTACAGGTGAAGCTGCTCAAAAGACACAACAGACCTTAACTTTTTATGAATTAGATTTAGGTCTCAACCATGTGGTCAGAAAGTATTCTGAACCACTCGAAGAACACGCCAATTTCCTCATAACAGTCCCTGGAGGAAATGATGGGCCTTCTGGTGTACTTATCTGTTCTGAGAACTACCTCACATATAAAAATTTGGGAGATCAGCATGACATCCGATGCCCCATACCTAGAAGAAGGAACGACCTGGATGACCCCGAAAGAGGAATGATCTTTGTCTGCTCAGCAACACACAAGACCAAGTCTATGTTTTTCTTCTTGGCCCAAACGGAACAGGGTGACATATTCAAGATAACAATTGAAACTGATGAAGACATGGTCACAGAGATTAAGCTCAAATACTTTGACACTGTGCCTGTGGCCACTGCCATGTGTGTTTTGAAAACTGGCTTCCTGTTTGTTGCTTGTGAATTTGGCAACCAGTAAGTATTTTATCTACAAGTCCTTAAAAAATTTTAAACTGATGGAACATGTTAAATTGAAGTACCTATGATGTCGATGTGTTTCTACTTTATTATTTACTAGATGTTTCCTGCGACCGTGTGGATTAGAAATTTTTGATACCTGCTGGAACTAAATTTTTCGGGATAAAAAGTAGCCTATGTCCTTCCCAGGATCCAACCTACTCCTATACCAAATTTCATCAAAATCGGTTGGAGGGATGAGCCGTGGAAGCGTAGCGGACAGACATACACACTTTCGCATTTAGTATGGATGTCACCGTAAGATTGTAAAAACCGTTAGATTATAATAATATTATAATCTTAAAAATATTATAATCGAAAAAACGTTATATTAAAACGTTATATTATAACGTTTTTTATCTCGATAGATTATAAACTGTCGACGGATTGTGAATCGTAACATACTGCTTACAATTTAACGCGTTATGTTTCGGTAAATTGTAATATATTAGGTATATTAACCCGATATTCATGTCAAACCCTAACCTAACCTATAGTTCGCGCGCGAGTTGAATGCAGAGTAAATGTATGGTGACACTTACATTTACTCTGCATTCAACTCGCGCGCGAACTGTACAAGAAAGAGACAAGAAAACGTAAAAACAATAAATATTTCATAAATTAATACACAGAACATTGAACGGTTCACAATCTTTCGACAGTTTATAATCTAGCGGGATAGAAACCGTTAGATTATAATCTAACGGATTTTACAATCTTACGGTGACATGGATATGGTTTTATAATATTAGTGTGGATTAATATGGATATTTGATAATTTTTTATATGCATGTAAGCCTTGTGTGATTGATTTATAGTCAATTGCACTACTATATTATCATGCTAGAAAAGACATCTCTGAACCAAGGTCCTCCCTTTTTATGGGGTGAGTGCACACTGATATGAGATGAACAAAACTCTTAATCTAAAATAAATTATACTTTCACGTTCAAGTGAAAACATTACTTCATAACATCTGGGGGGCTAAAACAAGTTATCACAATGCATTAGTGACTAATATTTATGGGTTTTTGGTTTTTATTTTCAATTCATTTCCTAACACTTCTGTTTGTTGCAGTTATTTGTATCAAATTGCTCACTTGGGCGATGAGGATGACGAGCCAGAGTTCAGCTCAGCCATGCCCCTGGAAGAGGGTGACACATTCTTCTTTGCTCCACGTCCGCTGAGAAATTTAGTGCTGGTTGATGAACTGGATTCACTTTCACCCATATTAGGTAAAAATCCAGTTTAATTAATAACTAAAAATTTTACAGAGCAAAATATGTAGATTACTTTCAATGATGTGAAACCTTTTCGCTCCGTGTTTCATCTGAATTACATTGACGATTCATTAACCAGATCTGAGATTAGCCCTTTGGGATAATTTTCATCATAATATCTTAATTCAGCGCATATACCAGTCACTTGGTTTTAGCTTGCCATGTGGCAGATTTGACTGGTGAAGACACTCCGCAAGTATATCTAGCCTGTGGAAGAGGACCTAGGTCATCCTTGAGGGCCTTGAGACATGGTCTGGAAGTGGCTGAAATGGCTGTATCTGAATTGCCAGGCTCGCCTAACGCTGTGTGGACTGTTAGGCGACATAAAGATGGTGAGTACATGTATATTATGTAGCGAAACAAGACTTGTTAACTTTAAATATTTGTCCTAGGTTATATGTAAAAATTTACCTTTGGTGTTTGCACATTATTCGTCTGTTTTAATTAAAACTTTGTACAGTTGTTGACACTTGGTTGAAGATTTCCGGCATAGTACCATCAATAATACAAAAAGTGGCATGCATTTCATTCATTGTAACAAATGCCAGAATTTATCTAGTAAGCTAAATAAGAAAATCTTACAAATAGCAACACCAAGCAATTAATATCATTTATCAACTGTGTAACTATAAGAAAAGAAAATAAAAGTAGTGGATATAAAGCTGGTTGGATAACTTGTTCATCATGTACAAAACCAGAATCCCTCTTTGATGTCTAAGATAATTAGGGAGCTTAATGATTAGAATCATTGGTCCGTGTTACTGAAATACTGTGACGCTACAAAACAACCACTTATGAAAGCTCCTCCTTTATCAACAAGTTACTAATAAAACCCTGGTTGTTTGTCATACATAAACACCAGTGGTTTTTCGTTTCAGAATCCTCTGGGCGATGAACAATACAGAAGGTCTTCAATGATCCACAGGTAGGCATCAAAGTACCGTTTTACTGGAGGCGGCCGTCACAAGAAGACACTGCTCATATTGAAACTTTGACCCTGTGTACTAGATTCTATCTGTGTTCTTTCTCTTGGTTGCAGACGAGTTTGACTCTTACATCATAGTGTCGTTCGTTAATGCGACCCTAGTCCTCTCTATTGGGGAGACTGTTGAAGAAGTGACGGATTCTGGGTTTCTGGGGACGACGCCTACTTTAAGTTGTCACGCTCTCGGCAGCGACGCTCTAGTGCAAGTGTACCCAGATGGAATTAGACACATTCGCGCAGACAAAAGGGTAAACGAATGGAAGGCCCCGGGCAAGAAGTCTATAGTCAAATGTGCCGTGAACCAGAGACAAGTGGTTATTGCACTCACTGGTGGGGAACTGGTGTACTTTGAAATGGATCCTGTAAGTAATAATCATCGACCATATCAATATTGGCAAAAAAGAATGTAATCCCTTTGTTAACAGGACAACTTCTTTTTAGCAATTTTTGTCAAGACTTGAATCTTGTAGTGTAGGTAATTACTCTTCATAATATTATTAGTGACAAATTAAAATTTTCTTTCAATTTTTTCCACATTTTAAATCTGCCATGCAAAAAACTATTGGGTTTTGTGTAAATGCTAAAAATATGTTCTTCCTTGCTGATTTTGATATGTACTATAAAATATTTTATCTACTTTTCATATAATTTTCTAATGTAATAAGTAATAACTATTTTTACAGTAGAATCCTGATTATCCGAATCAAATAAACCAGGGATATAATGGAAAATCCAGATAATCAATTTTAAAGTCAAATCAAACAATAATTAAATTTGAATCACTTTTTTATTATAGAAAGCGTTTTACATACGTCATTTAGACAAATCATTTCTAAGTCGCTAAAATTAGAGCCGTGAAGAATGAGTCTGGATAGTCTGATAATAGGCATGATGACTGATTTTGAAAAATGGTCAGATTATGTTCGGAAGTATCTACTATTTCGAAAAAATATCTTATTTCAGCAGAAAAATAAGGTTTGGTAGATGAAATTGGCATTTGAAATTTAAATTTTAAAATTCACGCCAAAACGTTCGGCGGTGTCATGGCGTCGTTTGTGACGTCACTATTATTTTTACCAATGTACTCTGTGCAGTGTGCAGTAAACAATAATGTGATTGTCAAAGTTCGAAAATAATTGTGACGTCATTGTCGGTTCATTGGTGTTTTAACCAATATGGCGGATTGCTGTATTTTATAGTTTTATTTTATCAAAATAAATAGCAATCTTACTTGAAATAGGAAAAAAAAGTACGTTTTTATAATCCATGAATCCAATTTTATTAGATAAATTTATAATTTCATTGATTCTTTGTTACTGTCATCATGCCTATTATCTATCGATGTTCGGATAATCGAGATTCTTCCGTATAACCGACGTGTTTGCGAGACGTGGCTTTCGGGCCGTGTCTCGCGAGGGTGGGTGGTAGCTGCCCCATGCAGTGATGAGCCCACAACGTCGCAGAGCATGCCGTGCTCCCGCGTGTGCGGTAGAGTATGGCTCTTGGCATATTCCATAGCCAAACTGGAGTCATTCAGACTGTGAAGGTGGCAAAACCATGCCATGGACAAATATACTACTATGTGTTCAAACTTAGAATAGGAATTAGTTGTGTGTCTGCCTAGCTGGGATTTTTTTCTATATAATGTATTTTCAATACATTTTCATGTGCTTGGAAAAACAATGGCTTATATTCTTACTTAGGACTATTCTAATTTTGAACGCATTTATTGGCTTTGTTTTTCTTTATACCTGTTGCTTGCTATCAAGACTGTTTTATGTAATTTCACATGATACATTCCAATTCACTCACTGTATATTACTTTTTCTTAAGTGGGTGATTTACTTTGTCAATGGGGCTGATTCTGTATAACACAATCTCTGTTTAAACTAAAATGGCAGCTTTAAATCTAGTTCTGTCCCTTTCCATAGTAAGTATTATGAAAGGGTTAGCAATATTTGTAATGCTCTAATTTTAGTTTAGATTAGAGATTATGCACTACAGAATCAGCCCCAATAGCTTAGTAAAGGTACCACAGATTTGGCACTGATACTAAAGTGTTTAGTATTATTATAAAATTATTAGTATTTTGTTTTGTCAAAAAATTATAGTTGTATTTACAATACTATTTGTTTAAAACCTTTGAAAAGGGACTAACTATAGATTACTTCTTATATTTAAAGTTGTTTTCAGACTGGCCAGTTGAATGAGTACACTGAAAGGAAAAAGCTATCATCTGATGTGTCTTGTATGGCATTAGGATCTGTGGCCACAGGCGAGCAGCGGGCCTGGTTCTTAGCTGTGGGCCTCGTAGACAACACTGTTCGAATCATTTCATTGGACCCAGCTGTAAGTAAAATAATTTTTCTTCATACTACATAGATATTATTATGTTTTTATGATGATACAAGGACACCACTGAATTTTTGTGATTACAAAAACCTAAAATGCGTTATTCTCAAACTTCTGAATCTTACAAATGTAATATCATTGATTTGTATAATCTAATTTGTAGCTAATTAGTTACTATTGCTTCTAGGATTGCTTAGCTCCACGTTCGATGCAAGCATTGCCTGCCAGTCCGGAATCTCTGTGTATAGTCGATCAACCATTTGAATCTGGCGCCAAATCCGCCTTACATCTAAATATAGGATTAAACAATGGAGTACTGTTGAGAACCACCCTGGATTCTGTTAGTGGAGATTTAGCAGACACAAGAACAAGGTAAGTATCCATATTGATTGTGATTTGTAAGACCTCCAAGTATGAAAACTCTATCTACAAAAAAATTCAATGATGTGAAACTTTTTCGCTCCGTGTTTCATCTGAAATATATTGACGATTAATTAACCAGATCTGAGAAACCCATTACAAAAAATATATATTTAGTGTCTCAATTTAGTAAATAACCAGTTAACTCTCTTGTTAAAGGTACTTAGGATCTCGTCCAGTAAAATTATTTAAAGTGAGAGTACAATCTGCCGAAGCAGTATTAGCCGTGTCTTCTAGAACATGGTTGGGCTACCAGTATCAGAATCGGTTTCATCTAACACCACTTTCTTACGAATGCCTAGAATATGCAGCAGGTTTCAGTTCTGGTAAGTACAAAGTGGAATAAAACCCTGGTTTTTATGAGTTTACCTCAGTCATTTTATTATAAGTGGTAAAATATTAACTGTAACTGTTACAAATGCCAATAGTAAAATACTACTACTACTACTAAACGTAATTTTGGCGCAAACCTCTAATATACGATCGAGTCATGGTGTTAGCCCTGGTTGATTAACAATGACATTTTTGTGGCAAGATTTATAGTCTGTATCCATACTAATATTATAAATGCGAAAATGTGTCTGTCTGGTGCTACGCTTTCACGACCCATCTGTTCAACCCATTTCGATGAAATTTGGTACAGGGATAGGTTGTATCACGGGGAAGGACAAAGACTATCCCGGAAAATTAAAGAGTTCCTGCGGGAATCAAAAACCTTAAAACGGACGTCGCGTCGTCTAGTAGTTTATAAAACCCGACGTATTAGCATAGCGTGGCTTTCGGGCTCCGCTGTGTTGATAGTGGCGCGTAGCTGCCCCATGCAGTGATGAGCCCACAGCGTCGCAGAGCAAGGCCGTGCTCCCGCGTGCGGTAGAGTACGGCACTCGGCATATTCCATAGCCAAACTGGAGCCGCTCAGGCCGTGAAGGTGGCAAAACCATGCCGTGGACAAACTTATTACACAAAGAATTGCTAAATTAATACACGTAGATAATGTTTGTTTGTTCGTTCATTACCTATGCTTTCGTGCGTCATACGTCGTATTGTGTTTATTGAAAATGTATAATACTGGCGCAAATAGTATGTTGACGATTATTAGTCAAATAAACAATTTTTTAGTGATTATTAAATAGAGGATCTCCCAAAAGACTAAATAAATATTAAGTCTACTTGTCCAATACTCAATTGCATTGCTACGCATGGTGTCTTGCATCAGCTAGTTTTTTCTAGCACTAAAAAGTTACCTGTAGACATATACTAACTTGAAAAATCGTTTGTTTGACTGCAATGTTGACAGTATGGCTTGATTGTATTGTGTACTAAGCAGAAATTTTATTGCAGAACAGTGTACTGAGGGTATTGTGGCAATCTCGTCGAATACGTTAAGAATTTTGGCTCTGGAGAAGCTGGGAGCTGTATTCAATCAAACATACCAACCATTGGAGTACACACCACGAAAGTTTATCATAAATTCTGAAAATAATCATATTATTATTCTAGAAACTGATCACAACTCCTACACAGAGGAAATGAAAAAGCAAAGAAGGTAAATGAAAGTTCTTTGTAAATAAAAGAAATAAGCGTTGAATATCATTGTCTATATTGTACTGACTTTTGACTTATTTTTGTAGGATTCAAATGGCCCAAGAAATGCGAGAAGCAGCAGCCGGTGGCGGGCCAGAGGAACAACAACTCGCAAACGAAATGGCAGATGCATTCCTATCGGATGTTTTACCGGAAAACGTGTTTTCGTCACCTAAGGCTGGCGCAGGTATGTGTATTGTACTAGGTGTTCATTAGCCACATTCTCTGGGCAAGAGCAGAGCTTGTCTTGGAGCAGTCTGTCTCTAATCGGGTGTGGCCAGATCAAATCCTTGCATTAATCCCAGACTGCTTTCTATAAGTTGTTTGATTCAAGCACAGGATACATTTTAATAAATTGTTTTCTGAATTGTTTTTGAGGAGTAACAAATCCCTTTTTATGTAAGAATTGAAACAAAACGTGGTGTAAGGTATACTTAACCTTGAGTTCTTTATAAGGCAATGCGAGGTTTAGTATAGTTCTTAGCGGATGCGGATGTGAAGGGGCTTTGCCTCCGTGGATGTCCGCATCGGTTAACGGAGGCAGAGATGGATTTTTCTCCAATCACATCGTCCATTTTCTGTGCTTTGGGATGCGATAAATCCCACATTAGTTTTTTTTTTTTTTAGGATTCTTCTAAGGAGTACCTTTTTGCTTATTGTAATGGTATTGTATGTTATTGTATTGTAATGAAACTGACGTCATCTGCTTCGATTTGTACCTCTCGCATTGTAAGTCAACATAAATAAACCTCCGTTACAACTCCGCAAAAAACTTTACGGAGGCAGAGGCAAGGTTCCGTTACAAACCTAGTATAAATCCGTTGTCCATTCATCGATAGTGATCCATTTGACAGTGGGTATAGCATAAGGTAATTCTCCAGTCAGTAACCACTGGTACTACTATGTGTGACGTCATCATATGTGCCGTGTGTGGTATCCACCATCCTCATTTAGGACATTGTTGTTGGCAGGCATGTGGGCATCCCAAATCCGAGTGGTGGACATGACGACAGGCGGCACGCCCACTACGGTGGCAAAGCTGCAGCTGGAGCAGAACGAGGCGGCCGTGTCGCTGTGCGCGCTGCGCTGGGCGGCGCACGCGGAGCACGCGGCGCTGCACCTCGTGGTCGGCGTCGCCAAGGACTGCATACTGTCGCCGCGCTCGTGCACCGAGGGCAGTCTGCACGTCTACAAGGTGGGTCGTGTAGACAGTTACAGCTTCGCCGCTTGCATTCTTCATGAGGTTCCTCGTAGATTTAAAACAGCACGACGCGCCATTCGTAGAATTAAGGCCCAGTGAAGCGTAAAAAGGGGTTTTTAAAAGCAGTGTATTCATCAAACGGTGACTTAATGTATGCTTGTAAGAATAATGTGCTATTTTCAAGACCTTTGAGCAGCCATTGACGCATCTCGAAACACAATTTAAAAAAAATCTCTGCATTGAAATTTATTTTAAACATACCTCTTAAGAGGCCGGTTCGCGCCGCTCGCAACTTCTATTCGAACCGCAAATATAAATTTGCCGGTATATTGCTATCTCTATTTCACTGATGACACATGATCGCGTTCAAGCGAGATAGCAATATGAGCTTACAGAATTTGTTATACATTTAGTCTTGTTCCGTGAATACCAAAAATGATGAATGAAAACTTATCGTGCTTTTTACTTCGTTTTGTTATTCTGTAACTTGACAATATAGGCTATGCTGCTGACCAATTAATACGTAAGATATCGTTGGTTTTAATATGAAACAAATAAGAGGGAAACATGTCCATCTTGTCGTAAAAATATGCAAAACGCAATTCATTTACATTTCATTTTAGGAAAGTATTTTGAAAACATATAAATCCAGGGGACTAGATAAATACAATTTGAATCCAAATAAACTCTCATTTTGGTGGAAATGTTCTCGAATTATTAATTATTTTGGTATTACGTTTGTATGGGCAATTCATTCTCTGCTGGCACCTTAATTTACTTAATCAATTCTCGCCCAATATTGCATGCTCAGACTGAGTGGGTCCATAGGTTTTATGCCACTAAATCTTCAAAAATATCTTGATGCCTTATGCTAAGCGTCCACCACATCGACAGCGATGCCGATTGCCGACGCCACTTCATTTCGATTTTCGTAGTAAGCGGACGTGCAAAATGCGTGTGGACAGGACGATCGTCAAATGCAAATGATAGACGATGCGGAGCGAGCGCCGGGGCGCATCCACCTGGTCGGCATTCCGTATGACGTCATCGGCACGCATCGCAAAAGTTGCCTCCCCGAGCATCGGCGTCGGCACTGTGTATTGCTGATGAGCAGATTCGAGCGATCCGTATGGTGCGGATCAGTGGACGCACTTGTGTAACTTTCTATACAAAGAATACTACGATCCGTTTGATGCGATGCGTCCGATGCGGACAAGTGGACGCTTAAGTTAATTTATTAAAAATTTATAAACGTTTTTTCTTTATTACAGATTTACAATACTGGAAAATTAGAATTAGTTCACAAAACTCCAGTAGACGAATACCCTGGAGCATTAGCCGCATTCAACGGGAAACTTCTAGTTGGCGTTGGACGTATGTTGAGGCTGTATGACATCGGCCGGAGAAAATTACTTCGCAAGTGCGAAAATAGACACATTCCAAACCTCATAGCAGATATTAAAACAGTTAGACAAAGAATTTTCGTAGCCGATGTGCAAGAGTCTATATTTTGTGTTAAATACAAGAAACGGGAGAATCAGCTAATCATATTTGCCGATGATACAAATCCTAGATGGATAACAAACACTTGCATATTAGATTACGATACAGTAGCAATGTCTGATAAGTTTGGCAACATATCAATCATGAGGTTACCTCACTCGGTCACCGACGATGTGGACGAGGACCCTACAGGGAATAAAGCTCTTTGGGATAGAGGTAAGCCCATTATTCATTACAATATTAGGAAAGTAAAATTTCTCCCTAATAGCTATAAATTTTTCAAAGTAAAATTTCTCCCTAAAAGCTCTAAATTTTTCGTCTTAGTAAAATGATGAAACACACAATTCATACACATGCTAGACTAATGAAAATTAATGATTAGTTTATAAATCTGATAATTGCCTTGAATAATTATTATAAATTTCATCCTCACAGGAATTTTTTTAACTAAATCAATTTGACATTTTCAGGTCTTCTCAATGGGGCTTCACAGAAAGGCGATATTTCCGTCAATTTCCACGTCGGTGAAACTGTTACGTCATTGCAAAGGGCTACGCTGATTCCCGGCGGTTCTGAAGCTCTCCTTTACGCCACTGTCAGCGGATCCTTAGGAGTACTTCTGCCATTCACTTCAAGAGAAGACCATGACTTCTTCCAACATTTGGAGATGCACATGAGAAGTGAAAATTCGCCACTGTGTGGACGCGACCATTTATCCTTTAGAAGTTATTATTATCCTGTAAAAGTGAGTACAAATTAATAATATAAATTGTTAGATGATGTCCGAATCCAGATTTTCTAGAATAAATATTAGCAAGCTTTGACAAATTTCTTCAATAACTAATAAAAACGGGATGGAGCGTGAAATATGTAAAAGACTAACAGAAATATTAATTGTACAATTGTATTATCAGTTTTATGGATTATACTTATTATAATCTTTAAGTAACAATTATTCAAAAATGAATGTTACCAATTTTCATAGTGCCTAATGGAAAAGTAAAAATGGGTAACAGAAACATGTAATAATGTGGAACTTTTCAAACAACTTAAGGTTAAAAAAAACAAAAAATTTATGTGGCCCTTAAAAACAATATCCAAAGTTCAAGTCAACAGGTGTCTCTCATGAGGCAATCTGTGTTACGATTTTGGTAGAGCGAGCGGCGAGCCCCCGCGGCCGCGCGCGCGTCGTGCTGGCGAGCGCGCGGCCGCGGCCTCGCTGCGCGTGCCCGAGAGTCGGCCGCGTCTAGTCGCGCTGTCGTAGTAGTTGGAACGAACACACGAACCCCAAACATTTTAACGTTTAAATGATACCGATAATATAAAAATAATGCATAAAATAACTAGTCCACCATCTTCGGGAGTCCGCCATATTGGATTTAGAATGACGTCACTTAGCAAACCATGCATTTTCAACCAAGCTAAACGTGTATGCAAAATTTCAACTCAATCGGTTAAGGATGACAGTTTTAATTATAGTTAGAACCTAAAACACTGCTATTAGATAATGCCAGTGACTTCTGCTATGTGGATCTAGAATTTTCCAGGATATAAAGTACCCATCTAGCTAGACAGTAAATTTGACAGGTGGCACACTTACTAATATCGTAAATTCTGGTCCGTTACATTCCGGAGTCAGACATGAAGTATGGAAGAAGTCGCCGTTATCAGCTAGTTTACCATATAGGAAGAATCAAATCAAGAAAAGATACAGCAGAATCCAAAGAAAAGATTGCTTAGAATTATAATTGAACTTTGATTTCTTTGTTTCAGAATGTGATTGATGGAGATCTCTGTGAACAGTTCAACTCATTGGAGCCGGCCAAGCAAAAAGCGATCGCCGGTGATTTGGAACGGCTGCCGGCTGAGGTGTCCAAGAAACTAGAAGATATCAGGACCAGATACGCATTCTAAGTTTAGTTTAGTCTTAATTTACATACTTAATTATAAGAAAATAGATGGATTGTCTGATAAAGCTTCGTTTTATTTTCTCCAGGGAAAAATGCAAACCCTAAATAATAATTCTATATTTATGAACCAAATTAGTCTTATCACCTAATTAGCGGGCTAGATGGTCCAATATCTAGGGTAAATAGTACCTCTCCTTAGACAGATTCTAATGTCTACCTAGGGTTAAGCATATAACATATTTAACTCTGGATGATAAGGTTCTGGGGTTCGATTCAGGGTCTGAGCAAAAATATAAGTAGAGGGCATTTTCCAGTGGTCACCAAGAAACCAATATCTATTTGAAGATACAGACTAGTGGGAACAAAAGTTCCCATTAGCTAGTCGAACTAAGTAATCTAACCACTGGGAAAGATTGGTTGGATTGGTCGTCATTCTATCCAAATCACACCTTGTAGGAGCGAATTCGCTACGAATTGTCTTGCGCTTAGTACCTTTTGGTTGTATTTGGAGCAAATTAAACATGGTTTTGAGTTATTTGTCAATAACATAATATCTTGTAGCTACCAGCTCCTCGACCTGATGCTACAGTGCAGATACTATACCCACCTAAATCATTGGACTAAAGATCTGCCAATTTTGATATGAATATATTGTGGCCACGTGACTCTGTCACTATTCTCCAGGTTCCAACTCTGCCTAATTGCTGCAGTAGTACTGCTCACCTAAACGATAAGGACTGAGCATCTGCCGATCTTGAATGATATCGTGGCTATCACTGCATCACTAAATACTCCAGGGCTCAACTGCACACCCTCATGCTGCAAGAGTACTGCCTTCATAGGTATCATCTAGAAAAGAAAGAAAGAAAGAGACCGTCCACGTCACGATTATATTATAGCACCTAGATAATCCATACTTCCATACATACTTCCATACTAATCTTACTCTTACTTATTACTTATAATATTACTTATTACAATCTTACTAATATTATAAATGCGAAAGTTTGGATGTATGGATGTCGGTATGGATGTTTGTTACTCAATCACGCCCCAACGGCTGAACGGATCTGGATGAAATTTGGCACAGAGATAGATTATAGTCTGGAATAACACATAGGCTACTTTTTATCCCGGAAAATTAAAGAGTTCCCGCGGGAACCACAAAACCTCGATCCACGCGTACGAAGTCGCGGGCATCAGCTAGTATAATATAAATGCGAAAGTGTTTCTGTCTGTCTGCTATGCATTCACGGCCCATCTGTTCAACCGATTTGGATGAAATTTGGTACAGGGATAGGTTGTATCCCGGGGAAGGACATAGGCTTTTTATACCGGTAAATTAAGTAGTTCCCGCGGGAATCGAAAAATCTTAACCAACGCGGACGAAGTCGCGGGCTTCATCTAGTTATCTATATATCTACACTGGCCTGCATTTCGATTTTCTATAACAACTCACGAAAGTGGTGTGTGACGGTGTGACCTAGTTAAGTATACCATTTGTATTTACTACAATTTACATACTCGTAAGTCGTATAATATTAAATGTCTTACGTAAAAATAACATTGTATTATAATAATTTAGCTATTTAATTTACAATGTTAAGTGGACTAAAATTAGGCCACATTTCCCCTTGCTTTTAGGCAAGTACCTATACCTACCATAGTGTTTTCTGTATCTTTGCACGCAAGGGGATTAATAATTACTCCTAGTTTTCCTCAATAACTAGAAAAATATTACAAGAGTACAAGCTAAGTTTCATGATGTTGTGAATAATATCATATTTAACACAAAAGAAGTAAAATATAGATTAAAACTAATAAATCAGTAGTTTTTTTTTCAAATCCATCAATAAATGACTGAGAAATGACGATTTAAAAGTTTGATTAGATTGCTGTATCTTACTCGACTGAGAAATTTTGTGAGTGAGTTTTAATACCTAGCCGAGATTTAATACTTCACAATTATCTTCACCCACAAATTAAGTGCTTTTAATTCAATGATTCTGCTTTTGATTCAATGAAGTCGGTTGATAGGGAATTATGACGTCACGTCTCCCGTCTTGCAAGCGTAACTTTAAAGTTCCATAACTTTTTCATTTTATTTTATTGATTCTTTCATATTTTTGTTTTATTTTGTCTTAATTTTCATAATAAATTAAAAAAAAAGGTAAACTTCTCCATTAAGATCATTGCTGGTAGGGTGGTAACTGGTTTAACTGATAAGCATCCGACAAAAAAGGGGAATAAAAGTGTATAACCTGTATAGTAATAATATTATGATAGGTATCATCAGGTGAGATCGCAATCAAGGGCTAGCTTGTAGTGGATAAAAAAAAAAGGTAAGTACTACCTACGTATTTACTGATTAGTAGGGATGCGATTTAATTGAAATGAACTTGATTTAATTTTAACTTTAGGTATTATTTCTTTAGTAATGTAGGTACCTATTTTGCTAAAGGACGATCCATTCTAACGGCCTTTCGTTTATGGCCGGAAAACTAAAATGCTAGTTATTATAATAAATTAATAACTAGCAATTTATAGATAAAAGAAATAAGATAGTACACCTAATTATACTTTTTACCTTCAAAAATTTAAGTAGAGACAGAATAGGTAATTGGTAGAGGTCCTACTTATCTAGAATCTAGATTTTTCATTGAAATACCTAGATTTTACGAAGCCAGTAAACTTAAGATTGTTAAGTACCTACTGTAATAATATGTTCGAGGATTATGTAATTAATTAATTTGGCTAAGCATAGACAATAAGTACCCACTACCCATACACAAGTTATTATTCCATGGTAGAAAATCATTCATTATGTTGTCCTGAATGCATATTTTACTGCCTCGTTGGTCTAGCGGTTAGCATAGTCGACTGCGGATCACGATGTCCTGGGTTCGATTCCCGGTGGTGGGTGGTGGTGGACCACAGACCATCGACCATACAGCCACAGACCATTACAGTGATGGTGACACATACTCTGCATTCAACTCGCGCGTATATTTGGGTAAAAATAAAGAAATAAGTTAGGTTAGTTTTTCAGGATTTTAGAAAATTCCATCCCCTCGACCTTTGATCATCCGAGCGAAGCTGGGGCTTAGAGCTAGTAGGTTCATATAGATATTTATATGATAAGGTAGATAATCATGTAGATTTAATCCATACTAATATTAAAAATGCGAAAGTGTGTGTCTGTCTGTCGCTATGCTTTCACGGCCCATCTGTTCAACCGATTTGGATGAAATTCGGTAGGTATAGTGGAAGGACATAATATATTTATCCCGGAAAATAAAAGAGTTCCCGCGGGAATTAAAAAACCTTAATCCACACGGATGAAGTCGCGGGCATCATCTAGTAAATAATGAAATACAATGTAAGGCTCGTAGGCATAAGATTACTTATATGTCTCAACTTTGAACCTATCAATTTTGGTGTCAACCTGTGGTGGCCTAAATGCAAATAAGAAAAAGCCACATTTCCTTGCTAACACGTAAAACGAACGTTACTATGACGATATCGATCGACGGCATTTCCGAGGCTTTCGTCTGAAGTAATTCACGTTGCGTGCTGAAAATATGAGGGCTGAAAATGTCTAGACGTCGTGACCTGCGGTCGTGGCGGTTCTTTGTTCAGCGACGGGCAGGCATTACGCCCTGAGTGTGCTTTATTATGCGCAACTGCGAGCCTAAATTGTAAAAAAATCTTTGTTATTGTGGGTTCGTTTGAATATAACAGAATACAGTGCGCGCAAACAATGAGTGCACAAGTGAATCGAGGCGCGACGCGCAGCCGCCTATGCGCGAGCGTCTGCTTTAAAGAGCACTCCGGAGCACTCGTTAGCCGGTGCACCGTAACTGTGCTGTTGAGAGGAAACGCAACGCGTGATATACGGGCTATAATAGTAGAAAGTGTAATGTATATTGCGCGATGCTGTCAGTGGGCAAGCCCGTGTCGCTAGTCCAGCAGAAGAAACAACAGTGGGCCCAGGAGAGAGGTGCGTACCGCGTGCTCTATGCGCGCTCCTGGCACACGCTATGTCGGCGGGCGCGCGGTACAACGCGTTAGATGCGCGTGCATTCAACTAGTTTAGCACTGTTTTGCAATAATTCACGGTCGCAGTTTAGTTGAGAAGTTGTTCTGAATTAGTGACCACTGTCCACTGTCACCATTTAAATCGAGTACCTGTCTGCACGAAACGCTTGGCTGAAGGAAGGCTGATAGAAATTTGTGCAATTATTGAGCACGTATGTATGCACCAATTATAATTATTTGAAAGCGTTTAATTTTTCTACGGTGAATAATCCTATATACTTATGTACAATTTTCTACAATTATCATATTAATTATAAATAAGATTTTCTATTTTAAAGGATTTTCCTTTTAGATATAGGTACTTACTTACGTATTATTTACCTAATTACCTATACCTACATAGGTACAGTAAATAATATAAATAAGTAGGTAATTATGTACTTAGTACCTACTTACTAACCTGTCGAAGTACTTACCAAACCCTAGGGAAATACGAGTAATTTTGTGGCTATTAGCCATTTCTTCAAACAGTGATTAACTAGGTAGATTAAGTACACCTAGGTGGGAAGTAATTGACACCGCATCAAATTCAAAACAACTTAATACTTACTTACCTACTCGTATTAAAATAGGTAGTGGTAAGTAGGTAGGTACCTACTTACCTATTTACTTTCTGCAAATGCAATTACATACAGTCAAGTAACTATATCGGTACGTACTACGTAGGTAGGTATACCTACTTGTAGGTACTTATCTGTTTTCAATCTCAATTTTCAAATTCAAGGTTTCAGTCAAATTGAAATTACCTAGGTAGGTATAGGTATGTTGCAACATTGAGAAAAAAAACGGTAATTATGAAGCAGTTGCAGTGGTAGGTAAGATTTTTTTTATCCACTACAAGCTAGCTCTTGACTGCGATCTCACCTGATGGTAAGTGATGATGCAGTCTAAAATGGTAGCGGGCTAACCTGTTAGAGGCATGGCAGTTACCTATATTAAACCCATACCCCTTCGGTTGATTGATTTACCAGCTTGTCTTTCCCGTTGTAATCCCTGATTAAGTGATTTTTTTAATAAGTAGATAGGTTACCTAGGCTATTAAGTTTGGTTACCTAATCTTAATTAGAAGTAGGTACCCTAATGAAATTGCGTCTGATGCTCTTTTACTGAAATGTTGAAAGTGCGAAACCATGCGAGCGGAACTATTCGTAAAAGCTATACTGTCGTAGGTAGGTAGAGGTAACTAACCTAAGTAAAATCTCTTTACAAAAACTAGAAGATGCCACAAACGTATTACGTTGACCCGTGACCACGAAATACCTACCTACTTACCTTGCAAATCTAGCAATGGGGCTGATTCTGTAGTGCACAATCTCTAAACTAAACTAAAATTAGAGCATTACAAATATTGCTAACCCTTTCATAATACTTCCTACGGAAAGGGACAGAACTAGATTTAAAGTTGCCATTTTAGTTTAGTTTAGAGATTGTGTTATACAGAATCAGCCCCATTAAGCTGATAAGCTGTTTGAGAATTTAGAAATCGAAACTATTCTTAAAATACCTTGATGGATTACAAATTTCGGGCACAAGTCTATACGATCACGCATCAAAAAAAGTGCTTTGTAATTAGAAAGCAGTTATGTACTTACCTACCTAGTTAGATTCTTTTAAATTTTACACATACATTTGAAAAGTAGGTAGGTATGTGGATCCAAGTAAAAAAGTATCCATCCAAACGTAGGCAGCGAAATTGTTTTTTCTACTGTCAAGCATCATGACGTCTGCGTCCCATATATTGTTCTTCTCATAACTCATTATTGAACAAATAACACAGAATCCATACAAACTTACTAATACTAATATTATAAGTCTGTCTGTCTGTAACGCTATAGCGGCCCATCTTTTCAACCAATTTTGATGAAAGATATAGGCTCCCGGGGCTTCCTATCAATCGCATAAATTGTGTCTCAATCACGTCTGAATATTCGAATTTACTATTCAAATATTCAGTGATATACCTACCCGCTCGTTTACGACATCCACTCTTATTTTCGTAACAATGCTAATATTCTTATAACTTAATTAAATCATACCTAATAGCAAGCAGCTTTTTTTAACGTAAACGATTACCTAACACACGCTTTCGACTTAATATTTATAAATAATTAATTGTGACAGGAAATATTAGCATTTCTTTATGTCAAACGAGGTCAAAAATATTAAGTACCTACTAACTTATTGGTGATAAGAATTTACCTAGGTAGGTACTTAAAAAGTTAGAAGTTAGTTATTAGTTAACATATAATAATTATGTACACCTAAATACTTAGCAGGTAGACTCACACTAAATGGGCTACCTACTTCTGTATCTAATGCAATACAATACTAATATCTTGAGTGTCTATTTCCATTACATAAACCTTAGCGTAGCGTTAAAATAAAATATTACAAAAACATTCTCTCGTGAATTTATTGCGCACGAAAGCGTGGCGGGTAACAAAATAATATTAGAGTTGCTCAGATTATTTTTAATGCCTAGCCGATCTTGTTGTCTGCTAATTGGAGCAACGAAGCAAGACGAATTTATAAAATAAACACCGCTTATATCTGTTTTATGAGTTAAAAATAATTATAAATGAATTAAGTACTTATACATAAAAATTAAAAAATATAACCGGCCAAAATCTTTTAACTGCGAAAAGCAGTAAAAAGTAGTTTTGAGTATGGACGATGGTCAAAACCACTTTTCACTGCAAAAACTCATAACAGGAGTTTTGACTGTAACATATCTTAACCATGCAATTGCTAACGAGTACCTAATTATAAATGATGTATAAAAGTTGGGCTTGCTAATCTTTAATTAACATTTAATTATCTCTGTAAAACAAACACTTTCAATTAAGTTACTATTATCTCTCTGGATCCAAGTAAGCAGGAACTTAGGTGCTTATGTAGTCTACTTAGGTAAGTGCCTACCCTCTACCTACTAAAAAACTGACCGGACAGACTGCATCATAAGGGTTGCAAACCTATCTTTTTGGTACCTACGCAACCTTAAAAAGAAAAACAACTAAAGAACACTTAGGTACTCCTCCTATCTTTCAATAAAAGCTTGTAGCACGCCGTAACCTACTTATATTAAATCAAAATAAAATCCTATTAATTATTATATACCTATTCTTACTTATAATAATTATACCTACTTTATATAGGTAACTACTAGGCTACTATATAATATCGTGTTGTAATATTAGGTAATATTATGTGTTAGCACCGTCAAACTTAGTTAATCTTGTTTAATAACTTTACGTTCATAAAACGTGTTACGGACTAAGGCATAAGTAGGTAGTTGTAAATAAAATAGGTGGTATACTGTTGGCATGCATTCCTTCCGTTGTGCTACTTAATATGCTTTATCGATAAAACTTAAAAAACCCCTTAAGTTACGGATAAGGGGAAAATCTTGGTTACATTTTTCGAAGAAAATAAGTTGCCCAGTTCAAAACGACTTTCGTTGTGCGTGGTTCTTTTGAAAATTCACTGAATCACTGATTAATATACCTACTTAATATTTTACCGGTGTTTAATTATTTTACAGAGGAGATGTCACACCTATATCTTCCCTGGGGCTCAGGCGAGCGGTACACTAATCGTTTGCAAGTACGAAACCAATTTGCAAGTTCTCTGGAACTGCACAAGCAATCCTCATACGAATATCAAGATACGATACAACGGCAAAGAAGTCCAAGTCTGCCACCCATACACAATATCGAACTTAACAAATCACTAGAAGACAGAAGACACAAGGAAGTGTTAAACAGGAACCTATCCAGCGCAAAGAGATTCGCCTTTTACGATGAAGATGCTGAAGGTGATACATCAGGTTACGGCAGTGAAACTCTGAATATCAAGAACCAATGCGAGTCCTTCCATGGAGCACCCTTAAATCACAGTAACGACAACGTTGTGGCGTGGCAAGAAGTTGGAAAAGACAACAGGTTAGTTAGTCAATAAAAGGTTAATCCCTCTCTATTGTTATAGTAGTTACATAATATTTCGATTCTACCCGGGTGTCTTTAAGATCAATATCTATCTGCGTCTAGATAAGCTTATTAAATTGTAACGACGATACGATCACCTAAATATTCTAATAATGATGCTAAACATATTTGAATTAAGTAAATAATTTGTTAATTAACATTATTTCACTTTTGTCGTGCGTGGCTTTGGTTGTTCATATTTCCCCCATTAATTGACATTAATACTACTGCTATTTCGAATTTAGGCCATCGCCATTTGACCCCCATTAGTAAAATACACAAAACTCAAAGGCAGTGAGTGCGCCGTCGGCAATTAGACCATACAGCCGGTCATTGTACCTGCCATCAATCTATACCTATACTTTAACATTTTTAAGCACTTAACCTTTTGGGGTTATACTGTTAAACTATAGCTAAACTATCGGACTTCTTTATCCATTGAACAAACGATTGCGTGTTAATCTGGAATTACAATGTTCGAGTATAGAATGAAATTCTAGGTACTTTTCATAATTTGGGGTTGATATTTGAATTCTGTTTTTTTTTTAATTACCCCAACTGCAGGACTCTTGGGCTAATTTTACACAATCTGGCAAATGTTGTTCGCTCGCATCCATTGTTTTAATTGAAAGTAGAAAATAATAAATTAAAAGGTCACTTTCGCGATACCTATTCCTTTCAACTACCAACTGACCATTGTTAATGTTTCCACCAGGAAACAACCTTCAAGTGGGCGTTCAGGTATGACGGACGGTGCTTTATCCGCGCGTAGCACTTCCGGCCCTGAGGAGGGTCGGCCGCGCTGGGGGGACAGGGGCGTCGCTACCGGCAGGCTGTGGGAACCCACTGCCCCCACCGCTAGGCTACCTCAGGTAACCTATTGATTCATAGGAAATAATTGCCTCATACATATCAAAGTTTACTAGCGGTAGGAAAGGTATGGAGTATGGACATGTAGAAATATCGACGAATTATTGTTTTCAGATGCCAAATCAAAAAAAAGGTACGCCATCATGGGTGGAGCGTGGACTGAACATGATCGATAGCGCGTCTGATGTACTCGTTATCGACCAAAGAAGTTCTACTAATTCCGGATTGGATTGCGATCGATCGTCTTATAATGGTAGTGATGAAGGAAGGTATGTTTAGTATTTTATAACTTGTAAACTAGCAAAATATTCATTTAAGTATATTAATTAGCAAGGCTTCTTTTTAGGACATTCCTAAGAGGACAGAATGCTCCGTTGGAACCCGAAGTAAAGGCTCAAAGAGAAAATAAACGAATTAAAGCTTTAGAACTTCAATCTGCTATACTAAGTCAACTAGAAGAACGAGAGAAGCTTCGTCAAGAAGAAAGAGAAAAGAAATTAAGGGAAGAGCGTATAGAAGAATTAAGAATACAGAGGCAACAGGAAGAAGACAGATTAAGGCTGGAGGAGGAAAAAAGAAGGAACAAAGAAAAACAAATTCTCGAGCAACGCAAATTAGAAACCCTGAAAAAGGCGCTTGAAGATGCGGAAAAGAAAGCTAGGCTAGATAAAGAGAAGAAATTTAACTGTCATAGACAAACAACAAGTTTTAATGAAATAAACGATCAAGACAAAAATAATGAAACTGTTCCATGTGAAATATTACAGGCGAGTCCCACAAAAACTTGCAGTCCATCTAAAACTCATAGGACTTACAATGTTCAGTCAGCGACAAGTCAAAAAGAAAACATCTCACAACAGACTTCCGCTTTTAATTCACCTAGATCTATAACAGCTAGTAATTTGAATTTGTTTATCCATAATGTGCCACCTCTTGCTCTAACGGATAATAATCAGTTCAATATTGTGCCAATTGGTATAACCAGTGCTACTGAAATAGTAAACGGCCAGTCAAATAATATACAACTAGCAGTTTTAGTACCACAAAATAAAAATGTATACAGTATGTCGTTGAATTCTATTGACAATATACACGAATTAGGTGAAATACAAAAAATACTCACACCTAGTAAATATCGCAATCTTAGAACAAAAGATGCTTGCACACAAACCGACACAGATTTCATATGCACACCATTTTATGATAGAGTAGAAAAAGACGAGACTGAAAGGGTTATTGACAAGCATTATCCAAATATAGACGAAAACGCACCTCAAGATCACCGTAGTACTACAAAAAAGGATCGCCGATTACGATCAGAAGAAAGGTACAAAAAGGATATAGAAAACCGTCCAAAGTGGGGTGCAAACAGACCTGTAGCACAATATAAAAAACAGAGCGAAAAAGATCCATTTTATACACAAAAAAGGAAGATACGTCAGAAGTATCGACCCCAAGTGCGGCAATACATATCTCATTCAAGTGAAGACAGTCGGTCTCCGAGCCCACAAACAAGGAGTGAAAAAACTAACAATAACGTTAAACAGCGGAATTCGTTAAGTCAATCCTATTGGAGAAATAAGAGATGTAGTGCGGATTTTTCAACAACTAACGTTTGTGAAATGTCAAACAATACACTTCCAGAATTTACATCCTTATCTCAAATAACAGGGGACTCAAAAATAGAACAAAAGAAATCCCCAAAAGTATCCCCCACAAACAGGTTCACATTATCTCAAAAGTTCATTAATGACAAATATGGCACCAGAAAATTATGGTCAGACGACTGTAATGAAAACGCTTCTAAATTTTGTTTAAGTGATCTAGATAACCCAAAGAGAAACAGTGACGAGATAAGTATAAAAAGAGATATCAATGCAAAAAGTGAGGGCCAAATTTAATATATAACTTGAAACTTTGTTATTGAAAGTTAACTAAACGTATTTTATTTATAAGAACAGCACGCAATAACTTGGGTATATTTTCACAAGCGACTTTTCACGTGATCGTTATTTATATTGATCCAACAGTCTCCAGGTTGTACAAACAAAATGTTAAATCGATAGTATCAAGCAGTACTTCTCCAGAATCGCATTAATAATCGTGAAGTTGTTTTAAATTTTTGGTTTAAATCGAATATGTCCAAACTAGATGATTTATTTGATAAAAAGAAGGATGAGGCGCCCATGTTAGACTTGTCCAAAGTTGTAATAAATACAGCTGAAGAATATCGCGCAGTTCTAGACAAAGTACCGGATTTTAAAACTAGACCGGAAAAGGTTTGTTACGATAAAACTTTAAAAATTCAATTGATTTTAATTTAATGACTTGATTATAAAATTAACCCATAAAGGTGAGGCCTGAGGATGTTAAAATTAAAGATAAGCCTGAAGATCAAAAAACGAAAACACCAAAAAAGGAAATAAAGGCTTACGAGAAACTGGGCACGCGAGGTTATGAAGAAAAACAATTCACATTTATGGACCCGATACCGGTGGAGATGCGCGGATTGAAATTCGACGAACTCTGTGCTGTCCCAATCGAATGGCGAATGTTAACCTCTATAAGACCTAAATCCAAACTAGATGAAGAATATTTTAACAGGTAAATAAGTGTTAAAACATATTTTGCAAATGTATTGGTAGAGTCAAAAAAATGTATCTAACATAAGAGACACTTGCATGTCCTACATACAATCCAAGCCTAAAATCCTACATGAAATAAATAAATTGAGTAGGTATTGAGTATTAACAAAACCATTATTTTATAATCGTGTTAGATCATCGATATTAGAAACTAGATGGACCCTTTCATTAAAAAAAATTGGGCGTCCAACTTGTAGAGCACGCTCCACACCTGTATAAGCCTGTCCTTGTCCCCGCCATAGCGCTGTCCCGCTTTTCAGACTAGATGGCGTTAGTGAAATAGGTGCACACACGAGTGGTTATATTCTCTTTGGGTGCACATTCTTTATTTGACAGGGCCCGTCGAGGTCGTTGTGTTAGATAGATCAAGTTTTCTCTTCTAAATAATATCAAATATTATAAATTTAACTATTACATAAATTATCATATTATTATAAAATAATTTATTTCAGCAAATTATTCCGAAGTCCTACAAATAAAACTTCTGAAATGACTTTTTTCAGATTAGTGGAGTTAGGCAAATCTGAATTGAAAACCAAAGCAAGGGACAAAAGAGAATTCGCTAAAAACAACATGATCAGAAAAACCAAAACTCGCTCCGGTGTGACGGAGACACGCATCGTGTCATGCTCCGAGTGCGGCGAAGAGTACTGCAATGGTGCGTTTATACTCCCTGATTACTCATTACCGTTCATTTGATACGCTGCACTATTTCAAATTATTTATCATTTACTAACTGTACCTAACCTACGGAATTCGAATTTCGAATGAAGCTATTGCTTGGTCGAGTAACAAACCAACAATCGTGTTGTTTTATGTCGTACCTAGTATTTACCCAGATACCACTTGGTGTAGGCTGGAGGTGGGCGTCTGATTTGGTAATTGACCTGAATTTTCAAGAAGAAAAGATGTTTTTTGTGTATGATTTAAATCATAGGTACACAAAAAAAATGTAGGATTTAAATCATATATCTCAATATCATCGGCATCATCGCAAGTTTCAACCAATCCGGTCCACCGTCCATTACTAAGCGCGGGTCAACGCTCATAAAAAAAGGTTATAAAGGTAAAGGTTAGTGGTTAGGACTATAGTTCACCACGCCAAACAAATGCGAATTGGCACACTTTGGCACCTTTGAGAACATTACCACCATTGAGATTTTTATGAGAGGCCTTCATAACATATTTTAATCCATTTTTTTATAAGCTCGCAAGTCTATAGAACAAATTGAGTGCCTACCTAGATATACTGACATATGTATAATTGTGTAAGACGTATGTATAATTAGGGTTCTGAATCTGTAGTAAGACAAGAAGGTATAGAAAGTATAATTAATTACTTAATTTTGTCCAGTCCGTCTGATGCCACATCCATTTAATTGGTCTATTAGCGTACCCCATAAAAGGGCTAGATAAATAAAATGGTGGCCATAAAGTATAGACCGTATATGTCACCGTAAGATTGCAAAAACCGTTACATTGTAATCTAACTAGCGAAATTGTAAACTGTCGACAGATTACAATTTAACGCATTATTTTTCGGTAGATTGTAAACTGTTAGGTATATTAACCCGATAAAACCTAAGTGCCCGGTCGGCGGCACTATAACTTGTTATTTATGTTGAACCCTAACTTAACCTACAAGAAAGAGACAAGAAAACGTAAATACAATGAATATTCCAAAAATTGACACTCATAACATTGAACGGTTCACAATCTGTCGACAGTTTACAATTTCGCTAGTTAGATTACAATCTAACGGTTTTTACAATCTTACGGTGACATAATATTATATGGACGCAAAAGTAGATCGTTGATTTTAACTCACCACCATTTCGTTGTCAGGTAAAATGTGCACCATCACAAACTACGACATGTTCGCCCGGCTAAAGCTGGAAGTGGCCGCCAAGAGCACGCGCGCCCAGCTCCCGCCCGCACAGATGGGCAAGCTGAAACGCGTGCGGCGCCGCGCTCGACGCAAGCCGCGCAGCAAGAGCGCCGCGCCCGCCTACCACAAGCCCAGCGCCAACAAAGCCGGCGCTAGAAGCGACACTGAACATTAGACTCTCTCATACAAACTCTTCTTTTAAGCTCGCCATTGGGCTGATTCTGTAGTGCACCACAGTAAACAGATGCAACCAGTATGGAAACTACCTAGAAACGCTCGAAACAGGCTCACAAACGTACGCATCGACGAGACCCCAAGCGCTTGTCGCAGTGCCGTCAGTAGTGAGTGCCGCGTCATCGCATGTTCGATGCGCACGTTTGTGTGAGTGAGGCTGTTTGGAACGTTTCTAGGTAGTTTCCATACTGGTTGTATCTGTTTGTGTTTACTGTGAGTGCACGATCTCTAAACTAAACTAAAATGACACCATTACAAATATTGCTAACCCTTCCGCATTTTCCGTAATACACCCTGCAGAAAGGGACAGAAAGCTGTCATTTTTGTTTAGTTTAGAGATTGTGTTATACCTAGTACAGAATTGGCCACATTGGCGATTTAAATCATTTAACACCCTGAATACCGTTCATTTGATACGCTGCACTATTTCAAATTATTTATCATACCTATAACTACTAACTGTACCTTACCTAGGGAATTAGAATGAAGCTATTGCTTGTTCGAGTAACAAACTAACAACCGTGTTGTGTTACGTACCTAATATGTACTTACACACTATACTGGTAGGTACCAGTGTAGCGGTAGGAAGTATTAGGTACCATACCACTTGATCTAGACTCAAGATGGATGGACGTCAAAATGTTTGCCCACTCACGGCATCAGTCCAGTTGAGTTCATTTCCGGATCAACTTCCCCTCCTACCAGCGAGCAGCTTGATGCCACGACGCACGGATTTCGCAATCATGGTCAAATGTCATGACGCCAAATGATTTAATGGATTATGGTGCGTACAGAATTTCCGTGGAGTGGCATCGCACCAGATTTCATACTCAAGGTCAATATTTGAATTTATGTCGTGATTTTTAGGGCCTATAGAATTAAGGCCTAGGGTTGAAATAAAGAATATAGATAGGTACTTAAATTAATCCACGAAAATGCCCCCCAAATCTTATTTATTGTGACTATGGTCACTAAATATTTTGAATGTATTTTGTAATGTTTGCCTCTAGCCTTTGAGGGCAGCTTATTAGATAGTTTTCGATACATACATAAAGAAGCATAATTTTAAAACAATACTTTCATTTATATTTCATTGCTAGTTTCGTTAAGACTTATTTATTATTATTTACATTATCTATATCCTCTTTAGATGATCCCACGACCCGTACTCTAAAGTCATTCGTAAAGAACTAATACCTACAACTGAAAAAAAAAAATATAATGATTCATATTAATACATGATTGTTACGTATTATATAAAGTACCAACATAATATTTTTAGGCGGGTCCTAATTCCTACATGTTTTGGAACATAAAATAAGTAACATTTACGTTCTATAGTCTTACTGAAGCATTACATTAGGTACATATAAACATTACATTAGGTACTTACATTACATTATTATTATTACATTATTACATTAGGTATATATAGGTATTAGGTACGTGTAAAGCTAAATAAACATTTATTTATTTATTTATTTATATTACATTGTTGTGAATCTGCCGGTAAAGAATTATATTGATATTAATATCTAGTCGGTAGTTCTAATTTTTTGCATAACTGAATCTCATTTTGTATTGTTACGTACATATTTACACTAATAAAAACTGAATACATACGTATAATCAAAAGTTTGGTTTTATTTAAGTCTATCTTACATGATATAATCCATTATTAATATTATAAACTAGCTGATGCCCGTAATTTCGTCCGCGTGGATTGAGTTTTTTGGTTCCCGCAGAAACTGTTTAATTTTCCGGGATTTAAAGTAGCCTAAGTTTCATTTCAGACTATAATATATCTCTGTGCCAAATTTTATCCAGATCCGTTCAGGCATTCTGGCGTGATTGAGTAACAAACATCCATCCGTCCATATATTATATCCATCCATCCATCCAAACTTGCACATTCATAATATTAGTATAGATTAGATTGATTTGATTACGTAAAACGGGACCTCCAACCACCAACCACAACAGCCCATTAACGTCCCACTGCTGGGCACAGACCTCCACTCTCATAGGAGAGAGGGAAAACGGGACCTCACTTATCAAAATAAATGAAGCACTTCCCGGGCACATAGCTCTACGCAAAAACTACTACTTAGATACCTAACAGATTTTAATGTTGTTCAAGTGAATTTCGGATATTCAGAGCTATGGTCGTTGTCTTATAGTAATTAATCGGTGCACTATTTAGGAAGTTATGGACATGTGTTCGAATGATCGAATACGATCAATCGAAATTGCAATGTTAAAACTGAGACTTATTCTGAGATCTATAGCGTACTTTGACTTGGCTGAGATTGCGTTATGTGAGTAACATAAATCTATCTCGTTTTAACAATGTCTTAAGTCTTAACTGAGAGTCTAGTTCTTACTGAGAATCTAACACTGCGACATTGAGAGAGAGAGGAGGGCACTCTCGATTCGTTGCAACATGCTAGCCCGAAGATTTGGAAAATGCAGCAAATCGGTCAAGATTGTACCTACTGTTTAACGCGTATTGTCAGTGTTTTTACACCTGCCAACTATGGACAAGTGTTCTCAGCAGGTCCTACACGGCAATGCGCGTGCAGTACAATGATGCGTTTCGTATATTGATGGGCTTGCCGAGATACTGTAGTGCCTCGGGCATGTTTGCCGAATCGAGAGTGCCGGATTTCTATGCAGTAATGAGAAAAAGAGTTGCCTCCTTCTGGAAGAGGCTACGTGCATCGCATAACAGCATCCTCAAAATGATCTGTGACGGAATGCCCAGAAATATCTTCACATATTGGCTATCTGTGCATCGAAAGAATAATCGGAAATAGTAGTAAATAGTAAGTTAGTTTTGACCATGACGCCTGGGAAGTGTTTTTTAACCTTCCTAGATAGTTTATAAGTTTTATGTAAGTATACTTTACTGTATGTAGTTATGTACTTTTTATTTTATTTTTTGTATTTATATTAACTCTTTGTGTGAAACATGTATACTGGGCAACTTAGCCTTTAATAAAAAACCTTATTATTATTATAAGCAAAGTCGAAGTTCGCTCTATAGATCTCACCCTAAGGACACAGAATTTATAACCATCGTCGAAGGTATACCTAGGCCACATTGTGAACTAAATAACACAAATTCTTATTAATATCACTCTTTATTGATTTTAAAAAAATATTTATATTACACATTCCTGTTTTAGAGCCTATAGACAACACTCTGAAGATAAGACCATTTTAATATTGATAACTCTGTCTTGGACGCGACTTCTCGAACCGCGAACTATTTTTACAAAACTATGGTATACGAAGCCAAAAAATATATCTTTAAATCTAATGTACCAATGATAATATTATTATGTATTTATTAATGAAAACTCGCTACATTTTCAATAATTCTATCCTATATTTTAATGTTAAGTTAGGCCCTAAGTACAATGTTTAATATTAAATATCTGAGCACAATTTTTATAAACAGAAACAACTGAAAAAATAAATTCTTCAAACTTTTCTCATACAATAAACTTCCCGATAGAAATAACAATAAGGCTGCCTTTATAGTACTTCGTAAGCGTGTACGACACGCTTTTAATTTGAAGGCAGCATGCTAGGTAACCCACCTATCTACGCTCAGAGGAATTTCGCAATTCCAATAAAATCTTACATTTACTTTACTATTGCAACGAACTACAACCCTCTGATACAATGATATCACACGAAAAAGAACGAAGTATAAAAACTATAAAGAATAATTTAAAAACTGGGCCAAGATCCTTCGACAACAGACACCGTGAATCCATACACAGCCGATGTACCCCATCTTATAATAATTATAACAACCTACTAGAAAATTCGAAGCAACCAAACTATGTATTGATACGTTGACATTTATTTTCAAGTTATCGATGCTGTCGATCCTAAACTACTATTATCTATAATAATATTAATATGTTCCGTACGTTTTAAACTCCGTAATGATCTTCGATATTATTTCCGAGTACTTAATATATTATACTTAAATCTAATTACGCTAAATAGGAATCTGCAATAAAAAATCGATGTTTCGCTACACGCAACAATAACAGTATGGTCTTGTGAAAAACTTTGCCCCTAAATAAAAATATGTTTTTGCTGCATGCCCATGCCCACACAGGGTAGATGGCAGATTCACCCAATATAAAAATATTAATCTCATATTTGGGGCTGATTCTGTATAACACAATCTCTAAACTAAACTAAAATGACTAAAATGGCAGCTTTAAATCTAGTTCTGTCCCTTTCCGTAGGAAGTATTATGAAAGGGTTAGCAATATTTGTAATGCTCTAATTTTAGTTTAGTTTAGAGATTGTGCACTACAGAATCAGCCCTATTGTCTTTTTTTATTCAAAATTCAAATGTTCAGAAAATTTTGTACCTAATCATGAACGTGTAACGACAGAACCATGAGAATTTTGTAGAATGTAGATTATATTGTATAGTCAGAAAGTTTAGCACATTTAAAGAAATATATAATGGACGGAGTATCCGTTATGGTTGTTTAGGTAGTTCTAAAAAGTAATAACAAAAAAAACGTATGGTATTCACTGGTTTTTGTAATTAAGTAGTTTGGTCCAAATCCTAGACTTGTACCTTTAGAGGTAATGCTTAAAATGCTACAGTACTCAGAAGACTATTCATATAGTAGATAAATATACTGGAATTTAAAATAGGTTAGTAAAGGATAAATATACAAAAATGGAATGGAGACAAGACACTTAACACTACAAGCACCAGAAGATCTAATATTATTATGAAGAGTTATTAGTATTTAACTACATAAATGTTATGTTAGAGACTCATCATACCGCTTCATACATACATTTCACTGACTAAACTATAAAGCATTAACACCAAAATATATTGCAGATTCCAGGTTCTCTTCCATCCATAAAAAATATAATGACTCTTTTAAAACATATAAAAACAATTTCTATTATGCTTCAATGAAAAACAATAATTAAATTATTACGAAAAAACAAGTCATAACATAAAATATGCGACTAACACATGGACGTAAGTAAACTGAATGTGTAAGAAAAGCATTACAATAAAAACTTAATATTTTTAAACAAATTCACACCATATAAAACTACAATTGAAATGTCACATTCACAATAATTATATAATCAAAAATATAGTATTACTTTATAGTGGTTTTCTTTATCGCTAAAGATACCCTAAAATTGAAGTATCATGTCATATATCAATAATAATTGTCGGCAGTTATGTATCAATGAAATATTAGCAATGCAGTCTATATAATTTTGCACACATTTGGAGGATATACTCACTAATAATTATAAAATGTATCTTTATAGTATATCAAAACGATCCCAGTATAATAAATATTCGCATTAATAATATTATTTATATTCAAGTAAGAGGTATGAACCAAAGAGTACGGTATTTGGCAATTATGTCATCATTATGTCCACATTTTGTAGTTTTACGCGTGATGTGAATGGCGTTGAGCTAGCGGGAGCGCCCCGGACCCTATAACACTTCACTCTTTACGAGCCTTCTTTTTGCCCTTTTTAGATACTTTTGCGTCTGTCCAAGTATCTGTAACAATGGATAACATAATAAATTGACTACAGAGTAAACTGGAGCAATGTCATATTTTAACATGATGCCATAGAAAGCACATAAAGTCGGCCCTGCGCCTGATCTATCTCCGGTCATGTCGGATTTTTTTTGTCCCATCGGGCTATGAGACTAAGAATAGGAAGTGCTCCTGTGTTTGCGCACACATTTGTGCATTATAATTATAAACTTGTGTAAAGACAAGTTCATAGATAAGTCACACCCAGACTCGAAATAAACGGTTGTGTTCATAACACAAAGGTATCAAACCACTAAACTAATTAGACAGCCCAATAAGAAATTTGACCATTATCCTATCTATAGATACTGATCAAATAGAAGTTGGGAATGTCAGTTAACTTTAATATAAAATCAGACTTTACTCTCACCTTCTCACCATGACCTAGTTGTGATAACCTGCGTCAAATTATTGTGCTTATCTAGTATAGCGGACCGATTTGAACTTTGAAACCAGTAGTAACTAGCAGTTAATTTTAATATGCCAAGAGTATTCAATGTATGGAAGCACACCTATGAAGTTCCATAATTATTATTGACATGACAGGCTACCTAAACCAAAAATGTTACCCTTAACACACTGTTTTTTTCTTCTTCAAAATAGTGAATCGACGTGTTCTTTAGCTCCGATATTTTGCAACTCGTATACTTCAGTCTCGTATACTTCAGTAATTACCAGTACAACTTTACTTTTTTATATAGCCATGAAGCCGCATCACAAGCTCTCTTGATTATCGTTCACCACACATCATTGGCGATGGATGTTGTCTATGACCAGCCTTATTGATGTTGCCAAAATATATATACAGTAGACTGGCACTACTGTATATATATTCTCACTAGTCTGGCACTTCAATAGACCGATACGTCCAATAATTCGGCACCCTCCGCCCACTCCTCCCTCGCCCAAAAACAGACCTTAATCAATGATTATTTTAAAATTATGTAATTATTTAGTTGTGAGATATTTCAGTTATAAAAAAGATATTTAGAACATTAATACAAATATATTATATTATCTTTATGAAGTTCTTTATTTTTCTACATAATCCAATAATCCGAACATTCCAATAATCCAGCACCCTCTGGTTTTTAATAGTGCCGGATTAGTGATCTCACTAAAAACCAGAGGGTACTGCATATATATCTATATATGCAGTACCCTCTACTGTATATATATTTACTGTACTGCTTTACATAAGTGATTTATTTTAATACATACAATATAGTCACTTAAACGCATGGGTACACTTATAAAACAATATAATAGTGTTGAGCAAAAATTTAATTTAAATGCCTCAAATTGATTAGGCCTTCAAATCACTAACAATATCAAAAATCGAACAGGTGATGCATTAGGGCATCATTAACTAAAGCTTCCAAAAGTTAAATAAATGATTGGACTAGGAATAAATTCAAATATCTATTAATAAAAAAAAACAAATAATAATCTTACCTCCAAGTTCATCAAAAACTGGGCCAGCCGGTTTGTCTTCTTGTTTCTCAGAGGAATCAGAGCTCTCCTTCTCTTCTGCCTTCACAGATTTGGCTGCAGTCGTTGCCTGAAAATTTATTTAATTACTATTATTAGAGGAGCCCATTTGGCACAAGTCTTATATCTTTAAAAAAATTAGCCATAGAGAGAATGCATTTTGACATCTGTTGTTATCGGTTGCAGTGGACAAAGAACCTTAGTTTGCCATGCAAAACAATAATAAACTGGTAACTTTCATAAATCAATAATTAATAAATTAAATCGAATAATATGTTCTTATTCTAATACAAGATGATTGATTATACATTGATTGAATTTAGCTGTTTTAGCAATACAATAATATTATTATGTTTATTTTGAGTTGATATGATGATATAATTTTTAATTTATTTAATTTGTGTAGGTAGATAGGTCCAGGACCGTCTTAAATGTTTTGAAATATAGTTTTATTTTAAGAATTTAGTATAATTAATTATTCGTTTTAAAGTATTTGAAGTGTGACTGCGCTAAATGGTTGTTTTCTAGTAGAAAAATTATAATATTTTAGCAATGATCAAATTCATACAATTTTAACTATTTAGAATACTTGAGAAAAAAGATAATTGTAGAATAATTGAGATTAAGCAGATATCATCTGCTGAATAAATTTCGTCTTTTTGTCTTAATTTTTTAGTCATGAGTGCGTAAATGAGAGCTTCAACACATAGGACGTAAATAAAGGTATGTTTATAGGCCTAAAATGCTATTAAAAGTTGCATCAAATTTAAAAAAAATGTATTTTGGAAACTTCATATTCCACACTATAAACACGCATGATATAATGTATTGCATTTTTAATAACTTAAAATAAAACAAATAGTTCTTCATATTTCTGTAAGAATTTTCACTGATTTTAAGGGCTTGCTTAACTTATTAACACTTACAATAAAATAAGACACTTCAATCATCAGTTAGCTACATTACTTTAATATCAAATTATGCAAGACTAACCTCACTAGCCTTCTTCTTGATTTGCTTCTCTTTGTTTTCCATCTTCTTGTTGCTTCTGAGATCCTTGACTTCAGTCAATTCATTCTCTGTGCCACTCTCTCCTTCATCAGTGGTGCCGAGCAGGGCCTTGTCACGGAGTTCTGCCTACCAAAAGAAAAAAATTCACACAATAGCAATGTTTCTCATTAGAGTTTAAATTTGACCAATTTAAAAAAATATATATAAACCTGTATTTTTATTTGCTTAAAGAATAGTGTAAAAAAATAAAAAAAATACATGCATATTCCGTACTCTGGACTGGAATCTATGATTAAAATCGTTGAAATATGAATAACAAACTATATCAGATTCAGATTCAGATTCTTTATTTGCATTTAACATGAACAATACAATAATTGACATGTCACCCCGTTAGGGCATATGTAGTATATGTATATTAGTCTTTCAGCTTCTTCATTATAATATAATTTCACCTGCATTGTTGCAACCTATCACTACAACTACTTAGCATGAGTCTTTTTCACTCAACATTATAAAAACCTCTCAGGCATACAGGTTTTTCCTCACCAGTTAAGTAAGTGATAATTAACAGCGTAAAATCCACATAACTGAAAAGTTAGTAGTTATCCCAAGGATCAAACTCCTAACCACCTATAAAGGAAGACAAGATCTCACAAGGGTATCTCTGATGTTATTTAGTTAGGACTAATTACCTCCTTAAGGACTCTCTGTAGCTCCTCAACCTGAGCCTGCAGAGCTCTAGCAGAATCCTCATCCACATCTGGGCCCTCAGCACTCAGCACTTTAATTGTCTCAACAGCAGGTTCCTTCTGTTCAGACTGGCTTACTTCTACATCTGCTTCTTTCACTTTCTTCTTATTCTTCTTAGATGGACTTTCCTTCTTTTCTTTCTCCTCTGGGCCCTTTACTTTCTTCTTGTCACTCTTTTTTGGCACCTCCTGCCACAGGCCATCATCAAAATCTGCTGGCTTCTCTGCCTCAACTACTGCTTTCTTCTTTCCTTTTTTAACTTCAGCAGGTGCTTCCTTCTTAGCAATTTTAACTTCAACCTTCTCTTTGGGCTTTGGCTTTTCAACATCTTTTACTTTCTCTTCCTTTTTCTCCTTAACTGGTGATTTTTTAGCACTTTCAGTCTTCGACTTTGCGTCGTCATTTGAGACGCGGTTGGGAGAAGCTTTCTAAAATAAAAATTAATATCTAAAATAAGAGACTTTCAAAAAGTAATTAAATATCGCAAATTCTTATTAGACATGGGAAACATATTTTTAAAACCAAAACTCTCTATTTCATACTCAGTTGTGTACTATTCCTGAAATAATTGGATTTATATTTCTTGTAAGGTTTTATAAACATATGTTTGAAGGTTAAAAATAAAATGAGCACAGGCAGCAAGCACTGGCCGACCGTATAGTTTCGATGGTTTCGAGCACTCACCTTGGTTTTCCTTTTCTTATTGGACGATTTCCTATCGTCGACGACCAGCGGTAGCTTGTCGAATTGCGGTTGCTCCGCCGTGTGGAAACCGAATATAAATACGAGAGTTGCGCATACTAAAACAACCGCCACAGCTGCTGCGGGAAACAGGAACTGTGTATGGGACACCTGTCTTAACAACTCCATCTCAAATTTTATATCCTCAACAGTCTTAACTTTAAATTCCACATAAAAACGTTTCGCTAAGATGTGATAATGCCAAAAATTAAATCCCCAGTGATAAAGGCAGACACGGAGACATGATGACGCGGCTGTGACGTGCCAAAAAATTGCGAACGCGGAACGCGACCATAGTAGGGTTGCCGTAAAGGAAAAAAACTCTATCCATACCACAATCCACACTCTTCATATAGGCAGAGGCAGATTATTAGGAACTACGAAGGAAACTTTATTAGTTTCTTGAAATCCCTTTTTTTTTCTTCGTAACAAGTGCTAGCAGTAGCGTAATCTATGGCTTATTTAAATTAAAATCTGAGATTAATACCACATTAATACAATGTGCGTTCATCTTATAATGTTGCCATATTACTTCACCTTTCGTAGGAAGAGAATGGGAGACCGGAGAAGAGAATCTTAATAATTTAAAGTCCTGTTTGTCACTGGGTTTACCTCATGGAGGTAGGAAATTAGTATTGATTTTGGACTGGTTTTGGTTTTACAAAGGTTTTGACCTTTTGACGACCTCCATGGCGCAGTGTTGAGCGCTGCTGTCTTAACGTGGGAGGTCCCAGGTTCGATCCCCAGCAGGGTCAATTTGGGAATTTATAATTTCTGAATTTTCTCTGGTCGGGCCTGGTGGGAGGCTTCGGCCGTGGCTAGTTACCATCCTACCCGTTAAGACATGCCGCCAAGCGATTTAGCGTTCCGGTACGATGCCGTGTAGAAACCAATTAGGGTTATTGGTTTATTATAGCTGCCATACCCCTAACAGGTTAGCCCGCTACCCTTACCATCAGGTGAGATTGGAGTCTAAGGTTAATAATTTGTAGTAGATTTAAAAAAACTTTTCTTTGGCTTTATCCATAGAGGTAAGAAAGTCTTCAACGTCTTACTGACCATAGACTTGTTATGAAGGCTCAGAGTGGCTGGAAGCCAGAGCCAGTTATAAAAACACTAGCGAATTCCCGCGACTTTGTCTGCGTGGTTTGAGTTTTTTTGAATCCCGCGGGAACTCTAATTTTCCGGGACAAAAAGTATGCTAAGAAATGTAGGCCTATGTGCTATTCCAGACTATAATCTATCTCGGTGCCAAATTTCAGCCAGATCCGTTCAGCCGTTAGGACGTGATTGAGTAACAAACATCCATCCATACATCCATACATCCATCCATCCAAACTTTCGCATTTATAATAATACTAGATGATTCCCGCGACTTCGTCCGCGTGGATTAAGATTTTTGATTCCCGCGGGAACTCTTTAATTTTCCGGGATAAAAAGTAGCCTATGTCCTTCCCCGGGAAACCATCTACCCCTGTACCAAATTTCATCAAAATCGGGTGAAGAGACAGTTTTGATTTTATTCCCGCGGGAACTCTTTAATTTTCCGGGATAAAAAGTAGCCTATGTCCTTCCCCGGGATACCATCTACCCCTGTACCAAATTTCATTAAAATCGGTTGAACAGGTGGGCCGTGAAAGCGTAGCAGACAGACAGACAGACAGACAGACAGACAGACAGACACACTTTCGCATTTATAATATTAGTATGGATGTGGTTTGTGAATACTGAATAGTCAAGTGTGTGCTAGGAGTAATAAGTGTTCTGTGGTGTGTGCTCGGTGCTCGTGACACGGCTCAGAAGGACTGGAATCCAGAGCCGTTAAACCAGTTAATTAAAAAAAAAATGCTCGTGACACTTGACAGGTGCTTGACAGTGACATTTTTGGATTTTTAGGTTATCTTCGAAATCGACTAAAATTCCTTAATTGTCTAAAAACTGAAATGGTAGTTTTGTTTTAGGTTAAAACTGGTATCATCAATAAAACTATCTCAACTAGACAACTATAATGGGACGCAATAAAAAAAAGAAGAATGACAAAAGCCCAAATAGCCAGCAAAGTACGGAAGACTTGGTTATCACAGAATCCAATACATTAGGCGAGACACATGATGAAGATTCAAACAAGACGCGCAGTAAAGAAGAAATCAGCGAAATACCCGGTAGTCAGGTGATGAAAAGACCGCTTGAACATGACAGTGAAAATTCAGACACCGAAGATGCACCTAAGAAACCTAAGAAAAAGAAAAAGGCCCCAGCAGCAGTAGACGAGCCTGCAACAGGTAAAAAAAATAAAATGTCCAAAAGACAAATGAAAAAGGAAAAATATGCTGAGAGACTTGCTTTAGAACAAGCACACGCAAAGGATCAAACTAAGTTGCAATGTCTTAATTACTTATCTCAGTGGAAACATGACAGGCAGAATTGGAAGTTTATGAAAGCAAGACAACTTTGGCTTCATAAAAACAAATTTTCAACTCAACTAATACCAGAGGCTTCTTGGCCTTTATTATTGGAATATTTTGAGTCTGCAAAAGGTAATATTAAAACCATACTTCTTAATGATGCTAATAAAATCATTAAACAAATGGATGAATGGACAGAGTCACAAACCAGTCAAGATGGTGCATGTGACAAAGAACAGTCTGAATCAACTGAACTAGTGAAACCTGATGAAACAGTTTATAATAGAGCTAGGAGTTTAATACAATGTTTACAGGAATAAAATATATACTTTTCGCCTACATTTTAATTTAACTACAATATTATGGACAACAAGAACAATAAATTATATTTTAATGGTCAAATCTCTTTTCCTCCATCAATTGTGGACATTGACTTCAGAGTCATCGGATGTAAACTGTGTAATCCACCTTCTCAACTTGTCTGTATCTTGCAATCCTACCAATCTTTGTTGCACTTTACCATTCTTGATAGCTACAAGAACTGGCACAGAACTAACTTCATAATCCAAAGCCAAGTCTGTTTGTTCATCGATGTCCACTTTGGCGAGAATGACTTTGCCTTTATTCTCCGAGATTATTGACTCAAGTCGTGGTGTTAGCAGCTTGCAAGGATTGCACCATCTAAAATTTAAGAAATTTAACTATAAATATTATTTACTCTAGTAAATGTATTCATACTAAAAATATTATGCTAAATGGGTACTTACGTTGCAAAGAAATCCACAACCACAGGTGTTTTACTGTTTATAACTTTAGCCTTAAAGTCATCGGTACTTTGAATTTTTATGATATCGTAGGTGGGCGAGGAAACCGATAAGTTTCTTAACATTAAGGAAGGTTTAGCGAAGCACGGATTTCGTAACAATAGGGTTCGTCCTAACATTTTAATAGATTCTGCTAAACTTACAATTTGTGAAAAATCTGCGAAAATTGTCTGAAACAACGGAGTGCGATTTTCTTTTTCTGTCATTAACACATAGGGATGTAAACGATACATCGATGTTGCTATAGTTTTGCCGTTTAATCAATGTACTCTGTGGTTGTGATGAACGTTATTATAGACGGTAACGCCGGCCATACACGGACTGCTCGAACAGTTGACAATGATCAACATACACAGACAGAACACAAACCGCCCGAAGCAATCGCAACTGCTCGAGCGGTTCCATGTATGTGTGTACGTAGATGACTGTAGTTCAGTCGCAGTCTGCTTGAAGCAGTCCATTCTGACTGCTGCAGCAAGCTGTCCGTGTAGGCATGTATCCGAGGCCTAAAAGCGTCTAACATCGACATTTCACTCATTCCGTTCGTCCCAGGACAAACGTCATTCAAGACAGGAAAAGGCTTCTGGGGACTATATTTATCCAAGCTTCTTTTCATAAACTCCATTTCGAAACGTGATGCTGATGGATGAGATAATAAAAATATCGATGTTTTTTAACGTCGATGTATGTCGTGGAAATATCGATGTTTCCAAACATCGATGGTTATCCCTACTAACACAGATTAATATTCAGTTGTCAAATTATTTTACGGCTCTGGGTTCTAGATCTTTACAGCCTAGGAATTGCATGGAAGGCAATGTATTTCCTACCTCCATGGCCTGTTGTCAACATCTGAATAGGACAGCAATATATTTGCCTGCCCCTGAGATCTGCCCACGTCAATATTCCTTAGAATTTGTTTGTGTGATTTGTGCTCTATTGAATATTCTGTGCAATCACTGTGCAATTAATTTTATCTGCCACTGGCATGCCACTGGCGTTGTGTCGATGCACCTTCATTGAAAAATACAACAAGAGTTGGGGAATCCGGAGAGTTCGACTTGCGAATTCGATTAAAAAGTTATAATTATCTATGGAAATAACCTCAAAAAATAAAAATCTCAAATCTGTCTCGAGCTCAGATTTTAAGTCTCGAGTGACTTTTTTTGCCAACAAAGTGTAATTTATGAATATATTCCTCATAAAATAGTAAAATGTATTCGAGTGACGATTACAATGAGGTTTGTGTCTTGTTCTGAAAAGTTAAATTTCCAAAACCAATGGATTTTGTTTTAATATTTTAACTTATAACCTACTATTATGATTATTATTTCCTGCTATTTCTAGTCTAAAAATGTATATTATATGCATTATATAAATTATTGTGAAGACTTAACTCTTTAAAGTTTTAACACAATCATTTGTCTAACTATTAACTAAAATAGGGATCTTCCAACCATTATTATGTTTATGTACCCAAACATTCTAGGGTGGATATGAGTCTTACGGAGACTACGAGCCCCACACAGGAGATCCACAGTATGACTTAGAATATGACAGATCATCATACTACCAAATGCCGGAAATGGTAAGCTATTAATCCCCTAGACAAGTCATGCCTAGTTAAAAATCACAATAGTTACTCATGAGTGCACATTTAATTTAACTGTTATATTACAAAAATCGACAGGTAAAAAAGTTTCTGGTGTATTTCCGCAACATGATCACTGAGGGAATGACTTTTGAGATCCTGAACCTCTATGAAAATACATTCCCTAAGCTTACCGAGCAATATTTTGAGAATACACCCTGGCCTGATGAGAAAGAAGTTGCACCAGTTGTGGATAATGATCCTGTAAGTTAAATGGTTAAGTAAAAAAAAAACATTTTATACAATGATTATATTTCAGTAGATTGAAAGAGTTAGATAGTCTGCCCTGTCAGAATATAAAACAATTCATTATTATTCTAAATTCTAATTAACTGTATTGTTTTATTTTCGGTATAAATCATGAGAGATTTGTACAAGAACAAGTTTGAGAGATTTGGACAACAGATTTTCTTAAAAAGAAAAAAAATCCTTTTTTACATTAACTTATATTTTTAAGGTTTTCATGATCCTGTACAAGGAGTTGTACTTCCGTGATATCTATGCTCGAGTACCCGGAGGTCCCAAACCTGAGCAAAGGTTCCTTTCATTCTACAACTACTGTGACCTGTTCAACTACATCCTGTCTGCGGAGACCCCTGTTCCTCTGGAGCTACCTGACCAGTGGCTGTGGGAACTTATTGATGAGTTTGTTTATCAGTTCCAATCATTTGCTCAGTACAGGCAAGTATTATAAGAAACGCTAGTTATAGTTGCTGGAAAGCATGGGAAAGTTGATCATATCACAAGAAACAAAGGATAATGTCTAATGATAAGCCAATAACATGCTTTTGTGCAGTAGAAATTCTCTCACACCCTTTTTGTCCCACTGAAGAGACTAAAAATTGGTGCATTGCTCATATAATAGGTCTTTACCTATGAAATTGCTGTTTTGTATGGAATAAGTGAAAGTACTTCTTTTTTCAAACTTTTTTATTTCTGTTATTCGAAGTAATCACCCATGCAATCGACAAATCTTTGCCAACACATTGGCAGTTTATTGATGCCCTTATAAAAATCACCTGGACAGGAGGCAACAAACTCTTCAAAGGCATTTTGTACTGCCTCTCGGGAATTTGAATTTTTTACCCACTAAAAAGTTGTCTAAATTTTAGAAAAAGTAATAGTCAGTAGGTGCAAGGTCTGGTGAGTATGGCGGATGAGGGAGAGCTTCCAACCCCAGCTCTTGCAGCTTGGAGACTGTCTGTTGCGCAGTGCGTTCGTTTACGTGCCGTTTGTTTCGCGTTGGTGCCACGACGGAACTCATATTCCATAATTACACGAATTTTTAAAGTATCCATTATGACGAAAAATGTTGAAATGTAATGAAAAATGAAAATACATCGCTAATCAAAAACCAAAAGACTGAGTTTGTAAAAAGAATGTCATGGTTTTAAAACAAAATTAATTTGAATTTAGAATACAGAGCCATTACAAACTTTTTTTTATTTGAAATGACCAGTACTGAAGAAAGGCAATTTCATAGGTAAAGACCTAATAGTTAGCCATGCCCTGTACAACGTTCAGTCATATCAGTTATTGTTTGACTTGATTCGACAAGTCTTTCTTTTTTCAACAAGAGTCCTTGTTTTTTAGGTCTAGAACCTCCAAATTGAGCCAAGCTGAAATTGAAGCTCTGAACACTGAAACCAAAGCATGGAATGTGCTCTGTATTCTTAATGTGCTTCATTCTCTTGTTGATAAGTCTAATATCAAGAAGCAACTTGAGGTAAGCGAAGCATTGGTACTGCAATTTCAATTTTATTTGACTAATATTATAAAAGTGAAAGGCTGGCCTTCCATCAGATCGGCAAAAACACTCTTAGACTTAAGAGATAACTGCACTTTTTGTAACTATCGCCTGAAAAGCTGATTCAGTGTTAGGTGGGTGTAGGGCTCTCCACTGATGTCAAAAGTGAAAGTCTGCCCACATATGGCTGGGCCTTTTGCTAGATATGGCCGCTTAAAAACGGTTTATCATTACCAAAAATGAACCGTACTTAGAAAAGCTGATTCTTGTACAGTATTAAAGTATGCGCAATACCTATTCAAACAATATAAGAACTGACGGTAACTTTGGTAACGATAAACCGTTTGTAAGAGGCCATATCTAGCGAAAGGCCCATCCATATGCGGGCAGACTTTCACTTATGACATCAGTGGAGAGCCCTACACCCACTTAATACTGAATCAGCTTTTCAGGCGATAGTTACAAAAAGTGCAGCTATCTCTTATAACATCTGATGTCAAAGTCAAAATTAATTATTGGCTATTAGCGTCCGCATGGTTTAAGTTTTGTTTTATTCCCACGAGAACTCCTTAATTTTCTGGGATAAAAAGTAGCCATTCACAGTCACAAAAGTCACATTGATCCGTTGCTCCGTTGTGGCATGATTCAAGGACAAATCAATAAACCAACAAACAAACACACTTTCGCATTTATAATATTAGTATGATAATTTTTTTTTGTATAAATCAAAGCCAAAGATATAGACCTAGACCTTGATTAGACTGAGATTTTATTGTACTCAGGTGTACGCAGCCGGTGGAGACCCTGAATCGGTGGCGGGTGAGTTTGGACGCCATTCTCTGTACAAGATGCTGGGCTACTTCTCTCTGGTGGGCTTGCTGCGTCTGCACTCACTGCTTGGGGACTACTACCAAGCCATCAAGGTACCCAATCACATGAATAGGCATTATGACAGTAACCAAGAATCAATGAAATTATGAATTTATCTAATGAAATAGAATTCATGGATTATAAAAAACGTATTTTTTTTTCTATTTCGAGTGAGATTGCTATTTATTTTGATAAAATAAAATTATAAAATACAGCAATCCGCCATATTGCGAATGACGTCACAATGGTTTCTTTCGAGCTTTGACAATCACACTATTATTGCTTCCTGCACACTGCACAGAGTACATTGGTACTTCTAATGATAGTTTCTATAATAATGATTGTTATTGATATAGATAGATATAGTGGTAAATTGTATGACTTTCCGAATTTGTTAAGTACATATTAATAATTGTGATAATACATATTATAAATGATAGTTTGCACACCATACTATGTTGGTAGATTGTGGCTCGACGCTATTATGTCTTTAAGAACTTCCTACCTACAATCAGCAAATAAATATTATGATTATGATTAAAAATAATAGTGACGTCACAAACGACGCCATGACACCGGGGAGCGTTTTGGCGTGAATTTTAAAATTTAAATTTCAAATGCCAATATTATCTACCAAACCTTATTTTTCTGCTGAAATAAGATATTTTATCGAAATAGTAGATACTTCCGAACATAATCTGACCATTTTTCAAAATCAGTCATCATGCCTATTTAAAAAAAAGGTTTCACCTTATTACCATGTGCAGTTTATATGACTTTTTCAATAGGAAAAGTCATAAAAAGTCACAAAACCTTACAACACATCTGCTCATAGTCTGAAGACTGATCGCACGATATTGCACAGAAATAAAAAAGTTTTTCAATAACTATTTGCATACTGGTTGTTTCCACAAGCAGTGGATCCCTCAGTGGTCGAGTCTGGCTCACATTTGTTTACTTTTTATAACCAACTAGCTGATACCCGCGACTCCGTCCGCGTGGATTAAGGTTTTTTGGTTCCCGCACGCTATTCCAGACTATAATCTATCTCTGTGCCAAATTTCGTCCAGATCTGTTCAGCCGTTGGGGTGTGATTGAGTAACAAACATACATCCATACATCCAAACTTTCGCATTTATAATATTTGTAGATGATAGACTACATAATAAAAAAAGTTTATAGTAAATCTAACTGAATTCAAACATTGCAGGTGCTGGAAAACATTGAACTGCACAAGAAATCCCAATACTCTCACGTGCCAGCTTGCCAGATATCAACTTCCTACTATGTAGGCTTTGCTTACATGATGATGCGTCGATACGCGGACGCTATTCGTACGCTGTCGTCCGCACTACTGTACATGCAGCGTACTAAGCAGCTGTTCTCATCACGATCGTACCAGAACGATCAGATCAACAAGCAAACAGAGCAGATGTACCATCTATTGGCCATCTGTTTGGTGCTCCATCCACAGTGTGTGGATGAGTCTATTCAGCAGGTTAGTCTGATGTGATACCTACTTTTAAGAGAAAAAAACTTTTTTAGTCAACTACAGAGGTAGCTGACTAAAATATCCATTTTAATATTATAAAAAATAAACTAGATGATGAAAAATTGCAAGATGATGATAAAAGTCGCTGGCGACTTTGTCCAAGTGGCTTTATGTTTTTTGAAAATCATGTAGAAACTTAGATTTTCCAGGATATTAAATGTACTTTTTCTCAAACATGCTTGGAAATGTGAGCATTATTTTGACAACCTTCTTCGAGATAAATCGAAATTGCTGTACTGGCCACATACAGCAGAGCAGCGGCCTTCTAAAGTTGTATGAAAATCCATATCTGTCGTGGTTTAGCGACCAAATAAATTACATAGTAAATTCTTATCTGTCGTGTAATTTAAAAATGGAACGATCTTTTACTCCGAAAAATGGCAACCAAGGAGGTAACTTATCGAAGGTTTTATTTAAATTTCGAACTAGCTTGCAAATAGAAAGCTGCCATGTTTATTGAAAAAAAAAAACAAATGAACACTTATGAACGCGGGAAAAATTATTGTTGTTCGTTGTTCGTCATTGATTTTGAAGTGTATTTGACAAAATGAGTTCAAGTGAAGACAATGAGTGTGATGAACTTACTTTAACGCCACCTGAAATTCAAGAGGCGGCAAGAGCCGTAATAGAAAGTTTGTTACCGCCAAAATCGAAAGAAAAATATTTGAAAACGTATGAAAATTTTGTTCAATGGAAGAATGAAAGGAAATCGAAATCCTTATCCGAAAACGTTTTTTTGGCTTATTTCGGCGAACTCGCCAAGAAAGTTAAGCCGACAACGCTATGGGTCATCTATTCAATGCTAAAATGCACAGTTTTAATGAAACATAACGTGAATTTAAAACAGTATGCAAACCTGACTTCTATGCTCAAAAGACAGTCGGATGGATACAAATGTAAAAAGTCAAAAGTTTTCACCGCATCAAACGTAAAAATGTTTTTGTTTGAAGCACCAGACAGCGTGTATCTGGACCTCAAAGTAAGTTTTACTCTTAATAAAATTAACCTCTTTTTTTAAGTAAAATTACCTATGTGAACGTAAACGTACTTTGTTCTTGTTGCAGGTTATTCTTATATTCGGCATTTTTGGTGCATGCCGATGTAACGAAATTACAAATATTACTATAAAAGACGTAGAAAATCACGAAGGTGTGATAATTGTAACTCTACGTGATACTAAAACCAAGATCGACCGCACATTTGTTATCAAAGATGAATCAGCTGAAATCGTACAAAAGTACGTAGCGCTACGTCCTACTGATGTAAAATCAGACCGATTTTTTCTAAATTACAAAAATAACAAATGCACAAAGCAAGTAATTGGAAGACACAAAATTGCCGCAATGCCAAAGGCAATTGCTACCTATTTAAACTTGCCAAATCCGGAATATTATACTGGGCATTGCTTTCGTCGATCTTCAGCGACTCTTCTTGCTGACACAGGTGCAAATTTAATTACACTTAAAAGACATGGCGGATGGAAGTCTGACCGGGTAGCTGAAAGCTACATAGAAGAATCGATTGAAAATAAAAGTACAATTACAAGTAAAATCAACGAAAGTATCCAATCTCGACCATCGACCTCCCATCAAAGGTTTGAAATACAAAATCACACGGAAGAGACTACTATACAACAAACTTCGACCTCGTTAGAATTATCCCAAACCAACATAATCCCCGGAAAGTCCACTTTAAATTTCAAAAACTGTACATTCAATAACTGTATTTTTAAATAAAAAGTTCTGTCTAGGTACTACTTAGTTTTAATTTCCGCGCATTATTTGAGAAAAGTACTATACAAGCCTTGGCCACAACTAGGCATTGATGGACTTACGTATGTGTGCCTCGGCTTCGCCTCGGCCCACATTTACACGTTCGTCCTTCAATGCCTGTTTTGCTGGCCGCTGCAGTAATGTACTATTCTAGGATGCCGCCTATCTCTGTGCCAAATGCCAACTGTAGCAGATAGACAAAGAAAACTTATTTTTTCGTATGGAATAAGCGGTCTATATTTGTTGAAGTGAAACTTCTTTAGATTCTTCGTTTTGATTTGAAAATTCGATGAAACGAAAAAGCGACACCAAAAAGATACAAAATTTTTTTTTTTAATCCACTACAAGTTAGCCGTTGACTGCGATCTCACCTGATGGTAAGTGATGATGCAGTCTAAGATGGTAGCGGGCTAACCTGTTAGGGGCATGCCAGTTATATTAAACCCATACCCCTATTCGGTTTCTACACGGCATCGTACCAGAACGCTAAATCGCTTGGCGGCACGTCTTTGCCGGTAGGGTGGTAACTAGCCACGGCCGAAGCCTCCCACCAGGCCAGACCAGGGAAAATTCAGAAATTATAAATTCCCAAATTGACCCGCCGGGGATTGAACCCGGGACCTCCGCACGTTAAGACAACAGCGCTACACACTGCGCCACGGAGGTCGTCAAAACATATTCATAATAGGATTTAGCCTGCGAGAGAATGAGATAGAATACAAGTTACATTTATCTCATTCTCTCGTAGGCTACATATCTGAAGTTTCACTTCTGCTGTGTGTGAATTGCACACACACACTTTTTTTTAATTTGCAACATAATTATTGCATCTATAAAATATCCCCAGGTGCTGCGTGAAAAGAACTACCACGAGAAGATGTTCAAGATGCAATACGGAGACCTCGGCGAGTTCGAGAGCTGCTTCACATTCGCGTGTCCCAAGTTCCTTTCGCCCTGCCCGCCGCCCATCGAGCCCGGCTCCAACTACGGCCGCGACGCTGTCAAACATCAGACGCAGGTGTTCATGGACGAGGTGTGTATAATATGACGCCGCCCATCGAGCCCGGCTCCAACTACGGCCGCGACGCTGTCAAACACCAGACGCAGGTGTTCATGGACGAGGTGTGTATAATATGACGCCGCCCATCGAGCCCGGCTCCAACTACGGCCGCGACGCTGTCAAACACCAGACGCAGGTGTTCATGGACGAGGTGTGTATAATATGACGCCGCCCATCGAGCCCGGCTCCAAATACGGCCGCGACGCTGTCAAACACCAGACGCAGGTGTTCATGGACGAGGTGTGTATAATATGACGCCGCCCATCGAGCCCGGCTCCAAATACGGCCGCGACGCTGTCAAACACCAGACGCAGGTGTTCATGGACGAGGTGTGTATAATATGACGCCGCCCATCGAGCCCGGCTCCAAATACGGCCGCGACGCTGTCAAACACCAGACGCAGGTGTTCATGGACGAGGTGTGTATAATATGACGCCGCCCATCGAGCCCGGCTCCAACTACGGCCGCGACGCTGTCAAACACCAGACGCAGGTGTTCATGGACGAGGTGTGTATAATATGACGCCGCCCATCGAGCCCGGCTCCAACTACGGCCGCGACGCTGTCAAACACCAGACGCAGGTGTTCATGGACGAGGTGTGTATAATATGACGCCGCCCATCGAGCCCGGCTCCAAATACTGCCGCGACGCTGTCAAACACCAGACGCAGGTGTTCATGGACGAGGTGTGTATAATATGACGCCGCCCATCGAGCCCGGCTCCAAATACGGCCGCGACGCTGTCAAACACCAGACGCAGGTGTTCATGGACGAGGTGTGTATAATATGACGCCGCCCATCGAGCCCGGCTCCAACTACGGCCGCGACGCTGTCAAACACCAGACGCAGGTGTTCATGGACGAGGTGTGTATAATATGACGCCGCCCATCGAGCCCGGCTCCAAATACGGCCGCGACGCTGTCAAACACCAGACGCAGGTGTTCATGGACGAGGTGTGTATAATATGACGCCGCCCATCGAGCCCGGCTCCAAATACGGCCGCGACGCTGTCAAACACCAGACGCAGGTGTTCATGGACGAGGTGTGTATAATATGACGCCGCCCATCGAGCCCGGCTCCAACTACGGCCGCGACGCTGTCAAACACCAGACGCAGGTGTTCATGGACGAGGTGTGTATAATATGACGCCGCCCATCGAGCCCGGCTCCAAATACGGCCGCGACGCTGTCAAACACCAGACGCAGGTGTTCATGGACGAGGTGTGTATAATATGACGCCGCCCATCGAGCCCGGCTCCAACTACGGCCGCGACGCTGTCAAACACCAGACGCAGGTGTTCATGGACGAGGTGTGTATAATATGACGCCGCCCATCGAGCCCGGCTCCAAATACGGCCGCGACGCTGTCAAACACCAGACGCAGGTGTTCATGGACGAGGTGTGTATAATATGACGCCGCCCATCGAGCCCGGCTCCAACTACGGCCGCGACGCTGTCAAACACCAGACGCAGGTGTTCATGGACGAGGTGTGTATAATATGACGCCGCCCATCGAGCCCGGCTCCAACTACGGCCGCGACGCTGTCAAACACCAGACGCAGGTGTTCATGGACGAGGTGTGTATAATATGACGCCGCCCATCGAGCCCGGCTCCAAATACGGCCGCGACGCTGTCAAACACCAGACGCAGGTGTTCATGGACGAGGTGTGTATAATATGACGCCGCCCATCGAGCCCGGCTCCAAATACGGCCGCGACGCTGTCAAACACCAGACGCAGGTGTTCATGGACGAGGTGTGTATAATATGACGCCGCCCATCGAGCCCGGCTCCAACTACGGCCGCGACGCTGTCAAACACCAGACGCAGGTGTTCATGGACGAGGTGTGTATAATATGACGCCGCCCATCGAGCCCGGCTCCAAATACGGCCGCGACGCTGTCAAACACCAGACGCAGGTGTTCATGGACGAGGTGTGTATAATATGACGCCGCCCATCGAGCCCGGCTCCAAATACGGCCGCGACGCTGTCAAACACCAGACGCAGGTGTTCATGGACGAGGTGTGTATAATATGACGCCGCCCATCGAGCCCGGCTCCAACTACGGCCGCGACGCTGTCAAACACCAGACGCAGGTGTTCATGGACGAGGTGTGTATAATATGACGCCGCCCATCGAGCCCGGCTCCAAATACGGCCGCGACGCTGTCAAACACCAGACGCAGGTGTTCATGGACGAGGTGTGTATAATATGACGCCGCCCATCGAGCCCGGCTCCAACTACGGCCGCGACGCTGTCAAACACCAGACGCAGGTGTTCATGGACGAGGTGTGTATAATATGACGCCGCCCATCGAGCCCGGCTCCAAATACGGCCGCGACGCTGTCAAACACCAGACGCAGGTGTTCATGGACGAGGTGTGTATAATATGACGCCGCCCATCGAGCCCGGCTCCAAATACGGCCGCGACGCTGTCAAACACCAGACGCAGGTGTTCATGGACGAGGTGTGTATAATATGACGCCGCCCATCGAGCCCGGCTCCAAATACGGCCGCGACGCTGTCAAACACCAGACGCAGGTGTTCATGGACGAGGTGTGTATAATATGACGCCGCCCATCGAGCCCGGCTCCAAATACGGCCGCGACGCTGTCAAACACCAGACGCAGGTGTTCATGGACGAGGTGTGTATAATATGACGCCGCCCATCGAGCCCGGCTCCAAATACGGCCGCGACGCTGTCAAACACCAGACACAGGTGTTCATGGACGAGGTGTGAATAAAAGGGCTGCTTCACGTTGGTGTCATAAATGTACCTATAATGCTGGCATTTGGGGTCATTACAATTTGACCGTGAGTGAAATCCGTCCGGACTGCGTACTAACTCTCTGCGTGGCTAAAATTTTGCCAATGTAGTCTTTTCAATATTAACAATAGGCTACGTTCGCACTACGAAAAATATTTACTACGATTTATTTTTCGCGTACGGCTTTCACCTACTCCGCACTGCGAATGCGGTGAGCGTCAGACAATTCCGTACAGCACAAAATACTTGCCCGAATATAATTCTAACCGCACCACGTGAAATTATATCAAACCAGCGATTTTAATTTCGCAAGTGCACGAGTCCTCCATATGATTTCTAGTGTTACAGAAATGCGAAAAAAAAAACGCGCGAATATTTTTTGTAGCCTAAGAGCGTGTTGTTTGCGGCACAGGTCCGGCAGCAGAAGATGCTGCCGACCATCCGCTCGTACCTGAAGCTGTACACGACTCTGCCGCTGGCCAAGCTCGCGGCCTTCATGTCTGCGGCACGCGGCGGCGAGCGCGACGCGGCGCGCGAGCACGCGGCGCTCGCCATACACCTGCTGTGCTTCAAGCACAAGATGAAGAACGTCGTCTGGTCCAAGGGGCCGAGCGGGCTCGACGGCAAGTTCCAGAGCGGATCCGAGGTGGGCCACCCGTCGACACTAGTACCTAACTACATATCAACAGATTACAGATCTTACCATATCCATACTATATAATATTATAAATACGAAAATGTGTCTGTCTGTCTGCTACGCTTTCACGGCCCATCTCTTCAGCCGATTTTGATGAAATTTGGTATAGGGATAGTTTGTATCCAGGGTAAGGACATAGGCTACTACACCAATCCACGCGAATGAAGTCGCGGGCTTCATGTAGTTAGTTGATCATATAAATTCTGTGATAAGCTTACACAATTTCAGCTACAAAATTTGCTATCTAGTTGGTGCTCATACTTTAGCAATAATTTCTATAATTGCAGTTGGACTTCTACATCGACAATGACATGATACACATTGCCGATACGAAGGTGGCCCATCGTTACGGCGATTTCTTCATCCGCAAGCTGCTCAAGTTCGAAGAGTTGAACCGAAAGCTGCACCACATCAAAATATAAATGTCTCAAATTATTATAAGACATTACATTTTTACATCAAATAAAAACTATCAAATAATTTTCATTGTTTAATTTCTAAACTTATAATATGTATATATATCGGGGGAGAAGCTGGATGGGCTTCGAATCTGCAACCCGATCTGAGGAGTTTTATGATAATATTAGCAAGTACCTACTTATTTGTTTTCTATTTATTTCGCGACCAAGACCTCAGTTTTAAATCCATAAACATTTCTTTAAATCTCACGATGTTAGAAACAATTAATAAACTTTAACAATAAATTGCTAATATTATCATAAAACTCCTCAGATCGGGTTGCAGATTCGAAGCCCTTCTGGCTTCTCCCCCGATATACATATTTACAATTTAGGAGTATAATGAACAAATTTGCGATTTCTTTTGTAAAATTTCTTAGGCTCTATGATTTGAAAGTTTTCTCTTTGAACCGGTGTAGGATGTGGTTCCATGAATTGTTTCCATGGGTGTTCAGGTTTCAATGCTTCCTCAATGTTGATCTCTTTTAACCAGTTGTTATAAATGTTGCTAAATCTCTTGTAAGCAGCTTCAAGTACTGGACTTTCTCTATTTTCCTGTTGATTCTGAAAATAAATGATTGTTAAAGCTTTTATATATATGTTATGATATATTGTTATTTTATAGCAAGAGCTCCATGTTAGCAGTAAGGGTAAAATTATCTTGTTGGACATGCAATGCATAGAAATCAAATATTACCTTTTCTATAATTTTAAGGCATCTATCATTAAAAATCTCCAAATGCTTTATAAATGAATCATTTACTCTGACATTTTCCTTTTTCACTATATCCATTATGTACAGAATGTAACCAAACTGCATTTGAATTGTAGCATTCTTCAATAAAGTACCCAATATTTCTATATTAATCCTGAAAGAATAATTACATAATTAAGTATAGGTTTATTTTAGTCAGAACTTACAGAGTTCTATGATTAGAAAAGTAAAAGTATTTAAACTAAATCTTACTTGAATTGTTTTTCATTCATTTCATTCAGTAGTTTTTCAGCTTTCTCCTTTGTCTTACAACCTAAAGCTAGTACACCATAAGTCATTATGTTGACTTTTATGATGTGTTTCTTATTCAGTGGATGTTTTTTGTTTCTCTTATTTTCCTTCTCAATAATTTCTCTGACCTCCTATAAAATTAAGTTCATTGTATTAGTTTACTAAATTGAACTCATACATTTTTTTTTAAACTTTTGTAACTTACCAAAGCACCGTCATAATCTTGTCTAAAACATCTCTTTTTAATCAATGCATTGTAAAAGTCTATATCAGTTTTTATATTTAGATCTTGCATTGTTTCAAGAAGTTTATTTTCAGCCACTGAATTGTCTTCTATTAAGGGCAGCATTTGTGTGAATGTTTTTATATCTGGTTTCACAGAGTATACCTCCATTTCTTTGAGGAAGTCTTCTTGTCCACCAATTATTGCAAACTTGTCTTGAGGTGTATTCACCTCTTGAACACCTAATATTTGATCAATTTGCACAACTTTAGACAGCAAATTAGGTGTATTCCTCTTTTGCACATGTTCTGGACTTTTATAATTTTCTATGAGTTCTAAATTATTGTTATCTTCATTTGTTAAAGCTAAATCAGTACTTGCTTCTGTATTTGATTTAATATCTTCCATAGGGTTGTAACTAAGATCTGTAGTTTTGTCTTTTACTTTGTGATTTGAATTGGATTCTGATTTGAATGTGTGATTATTTACATTTTCATGTTTTGGAATATGTATGGAAAAGGAGGCTTTAGAATCTTCAATCTGAAGCATGTTTGCTTTCATATTTAATAAAGCCATATGCTCCTGTATCAAGCTAACTACTTCCAATAAATCCTCCTTTGATCCTAAATTACAATCTTTCACACACTTAAGCATAAGATTAAATGAGTAAACATTTGGTTTTTCTCTCATTTTCAACATTTTCCTCCACACAATAAGTGCGTGCTTTAAGCCATAATCCTTGTCTGATATACATGCTTGGATCAAGTGGTTGAAGGTGTGAACTCTAATCTTGATTTTCTTGTTAATCATCTCATCAACAATTTGGAAAGCTGTTGGTATATCTGAACACCTTCCAAATGCCTTTATCATGACATTATAATTGGTTAGATTGGGTTCTATACCTTTCTCAATCATATGATTTCTTAGATGAGTTGCCATTTTTAATCCATCTGCAGGCCATGGATTATTGATACAAGCTTCGAACAGACAAGTATATGTGTCTCCTGTTGGCTTTAATGCTCTTCTCTTCATATCATTAAACAGCTTGAAGGCTTTTTTTGTATATCCCACCTCAGCACAAGCACCAATTAATATGTTGTAAATATAGTTTTCTGGTTTTACTCTATCATCTTTTAACATTCTTGTTTCAAGAATATCAATTGCCTCTTTTATTCTTTTGTGTTTTAAATATTGCTTTATTAGATCTGCATATTGCTTGATTGTTAGTTTTTGGGACTTCAATGGTTTATTTTGTAAATATTGCTCCTCTTTAATATCCCCCTCATCTTCTAATGTATCTGGAACAGGTGCTCTACCTGCAAGAGTCCCAAAACAATCTGGATCTTCTAAGTAGGTAATATTATTCTCGGTTTTATATTCCTTTAATTCACTGATTTTACTATCCTTATAGGTTAGTGTGGACATAAGATTGTGGCGTGATATAATGGCGCTACTGCATTTTATATTTCGAAAGAGATTTATACAACGAAAAGCCATTTTACTATGTATTTATTTCTTCATAATTGATAGTAAGGAAAATATGTGATACTCAAATATATTTTAAAAGTAAATCATCTTTTTAAATATAAAGCATAAAAATGAGAACTCTGCAAACTTAATGAGTAAGATTAGAACGGTAAACGTTATGGGAATTACAAAATATGAGAATAACAAAATAACATTATTATTTATTTTGCGTTTTTCTAACCTAAAAAGTTGTTTTAAGTTTACCTCTAAAAAAAGGTTTATGTTTACCAGAGACTAGTAACATATAGGATGCACTGGATGCACTGTGCTGTTTTGGCACTTCTGAAAGCCAAAAACCAAGGAACCTCAGAAGGACTGGAATCCAGAGCCGTTAAACCAGTTAAATAAATAAAAAAACCAAAACCAAGAAAAGAAGGTTGGTTGGTTTGACACATTGTGTAGTCTGTAGACCACCAACCAGAAAAAGGTGTAGAGCTCAGCAGGGCGACCGCGTATCTTTTACATCAATCATTGATACATCGCAATCACCTCTGATTGGCTGAATGTATGGTATTCTTGATGCGTGCATGTGTTGCAGGCAAGTTGCAGGTGTGTTGAGTAAATACTAAATATGTTCCTTGATCGGCATTCGGCATTCGTTCCAGATCTTCTTTTTCTGGTCGGTGGTTTCAATTCGTTCGGTATCGGTGTGCACCACGTGTGCACTACCGGTGTGCAGAGACAAGTAACCAGTAACATATAGGCAGTATAACAGCCGGCAAACTTCTTGAGCATGAAGTGATATAGTGGGGGCAAGTTCGCGCATTGTACACATGCGTGCAAAAAAAGGGTACACTCATATTTCTGTGATTATCTGTATTTATTTAGGTATTAAAAACTTATTCATTAATTAATTATTTATTTGAACACTAATATTACATAAAAATAAATTACAAAATTTATGATTATTAGTTTTGACTTAATGGATGACTTAATTATTTCTAGCTTGCCTTTTTAATACTACGTTCGATTTTCGAGGCATAATGGGCAACAAAAACTCAACAAATAGAAATAAAACAAAAGAGTCAACAAACAATTATAACAACAAGTGTCAACAAATAATTACAACAAGAGAGTCAACAAATAATTATAACAACGTCAACAGATGAAAATAAAGCACTATTTCACTGCACGCAAGTGTATTCGGGAGCCAGCGGGACGTAGACACGGCGCGAAAGGCACAGGTCGACTGTACGCTTACTCGATCTACTAATCACGCGATCGATACGATACTCCCCGCCGTCGCGCCCCGCATTTACCACCAAAGGGACCTAAAATTCGGTTGTGCGCAGCCAAGGTCATATACCCAAGAAGTTTGCCGTGCATTATAACATATCCTATAGGTTACTTGCTCCCCGTAGTAAATATGTTCCTTGGTAAATATGTTCCTTGGTTACTTGTCTCCACCTTGTCTCTGCATGTGCTCTGTGCATGCTGTGGTACTCTGCTTAAAAAATAAAAAAATAAAAGGATACCGGCAGAGACAAGTAAGTTAAGTAAGCGGTAAGTAAGTGTTCTGTGAAGATAAGATACCGATTACCGCCTACCGGTCTGCACGTGTTTTGTGAAGAGTAAAGACTATATTCTTTGGTAAAGACCAAGTAAAGACTATAATCCAGGCTCGAATAAATTATTACAGCCCTCAGCCAGGACTTCCTTGTAATAAATATGTCTAACGAAAATGAGGAACAAATGGAGGGCAGTTCGTCCGAAAGTGAGGATGACAGCATGGATGAAGAAGACCAGAGTAATGGCGAGGAATCCGGGCCAAAGACCTATCTCCCGGGCCAGCCGTTACAAGAGGACGAGCACTTGATTTGTGATCAATCGGCTTATGTGATGCTTCATCAGGCACAAACTGGTGCCCCGTGCTTGAGTTTCGATATTATAACTGATAGTCTTGGCAACGACAGGCAACAGTTCCCCATGACTGCGTACTTAGTTGCTGGGACACAGGCTTCAAGTGCACACCTTAATAAGTTAGTATTATATTTTCAACATTGTTGTCATCTCAATAAAATTTGCAAAGGAATATAGGTCCTGGTGATAGGTTATAGGATACTTTTTGTCCCACGTTAATAAAAGAAAATCAAGGAGTTCCTATACAAGACTAAGTAATTACTGAAAAACTTTAATTAAGTAGTGTGAAATATGAAAATGAAACGATTTATTTCACATTGAACAACTTGTACCACTTATGATAAGTCACAAGAATCTACCACCGCTAATACCTAAACAAAAAGTATTGTTTAGGTACTTCAATATTAGCTAGATTTAAGCCAACAAGCACAAAATTAGTTTAGACAAGAAGATGATTGTGACTTCGTCCTTGTGAATTAGTTTTTTATTCCCGCAATGTCCTTCCCTGAGAATCAAACTACATATCTATACTAAAACTAAAACAATACTCTTTGTTTAGGTACTTCAATTAGCCAGATTTAAGCCTGCAAGCACAAAATTATTTTAATTTTCCAGGATAAAAAGAAGTTATTCTAGATTATGTGTTATCTATCTCTGTGCCAAATTTTAGTAACAAACATTTATCCTTCTATCCATACATCCATCCATCCAAGCTTTTGCATTTATACATTTACAATATTAGTAAGTATAGATTTGGCATGTTTTACAAAAATTACCTATACTTTTAAAAACTTTGAACATAAAACAATAACTCGATTAGTTTAGTTTCAGTTACTCAGACATAGATAACCTAAACTGTTTCCAGTCCTCCTTCATTAGAATAGAATATAATTTATTTTATTAGCTGACCCAACACAGCATACATAGATCATAGGTACACAGAAAAACTTAAAATCTAACATAATTTATTAATGTCTCAAATGTGTCATGAAAATAAGAGGAATTAATTTAATTATTAAGGTGGATGACAAGGGTCTGCCCGCGAAATTCAAATTTAATTTGGTTTTTCACAATTTGTAAACTAATACGACAAAGTAGGCTTATGGCTTTGAGTTACTCACAAATTATTCATTATTTTGACTAATTTCTTAAACTGGGCACTTTCAAGTAAAGATTTTTATATAAACCTGTGAAGATGATATTCCTAGGCTCGCAATTTGAATGCCATAAGCCTACTTTGTCGTATTAGTTTACAAATTGTGAAAAACCAAATTAAATTTGAATTTCGCGGGCAGACCCTTGTCATCCACCTTAAGGAATTAACCTTTCTTTTTAGTGTTTTAGTAGTCAAAATGTCAAACTTGCATCCTACATCAAAGCCTGAGGATGATGAGCAGTCAGATGATGACGCAGAAGATGATGATGATGAGGAAGAAGATGAGGAGAAAAAGCCACAGATGACATTCTCCTTCATAAAACACCAGGGATGTGTTAATAGGATACGGGTAAGTGTCCACTGTAACTCATACTGTAAATGTAAAAGTATCTGTATGTCTGTTTGCTACAATGAGGTTGATTCTGTAGTGCACAATCTCGAAACTAAACTAAAATGACAGCATTAAAAAGGTTAAAAGCATTGCTAACCGTTTCATAATACTACCTGCGGAAAGAGACAGAACTAATAGATTGAAAGCTGTCATTTTTGTTTAGTGTAGAGATTGTGTTACACAGAATTAGCCAAAATATTTTCATGGTTCAACTAATAAACATGATTGGGACAACATTTTGCACCGAGAAAACTTACATCCTATTATAACAAAGGATATGTTTTATCCTTGATAGTGGGTGGCTCATAGTTTTGTTTTAGGGGGATACTAAGCACCACGAAAATGAAATAAAACTTACTCCGTACAAAAGTGGACCTGCCTGTTACCTTTTAATGATTCATCCATTTAACTGATTTTGATGTAATCAGTGACAGTTTCCACTCTGTTTTTATCCTATAATATCAAAAAATTCGCACGTCGCACGTACGATTCTTATCATATCTGAATTTCCTCTGGTTTGGGCTGGTCGGAGGCTTCCGCCGTGGCTAGTTACCACCCTCCACCTTACCGGCAAAGTCATATCGCCAAGCGATTTAGCATTCCGGCATGATGCTGTGTAGAAACTGACTAGGGGTATGGGTTTAATATAACTGCCATACCCGGACCCCTGTTAGCCCGCTACCATCTTAGAATGCATCGTCACTTACCATCAGGTGAGATCGCCAGTCAAGGGCTAACTTGTAGTAAAATAAAAAAAAATCATGACGTAATGTTTGATTTATTTACAGGCTACAAATTTTAAGAACTCAGTTTTAGCAGCAAGTTGGTCAGAGCTGGGCAATGTGGACATTTGGAACATAACACAGCAGTTGCAAGCTGTGGATGAACCAGCTTTGCTTGAGCGGTACAATCTAGACGCTGTCAAAAACCCTGTGAAGCCTTTGTTCTCCTTCACTGGCCACCAGCAAGAGGGCTTCGGTATGGATTGGTGCCCTACAGAACAAGGTGTAGGTATTATTCCTATTGAAAGTTTAATTCAAAGCTTTTTATGATAGATTAGACATAGGTGTTTAGACATTTGGTGCTGCCGCAAGTGCTTTATGATAATTGTAAAGTGCTTAACTAGTCTATGGAGAGGATTTTTTTACAGTGAGTGTAATTATTGTTAAAAAGTTGTACAAATATAAACAGCTGTAACCAAGATAGGTTACAATTAATCAAATTAATAAATTATTATTAAAAAATAAACTATGTTTGGCCTTGTAAAATCAATTTATAACTAAAATAAATAATTGTGGTCCTATTGTTTAAGGGCATTACTTTTAGTTCTATCATTTTAGCTTTATTTCATAATACTAAAATTGTATAGCGCTTGTTGTTTATGCTATAATTTACTTTAATTTAAATCATTCTAGGTGCTAGCAACTGGCGATTGTAGAAGAGACATTCACATATGGAAACCCAATGAAGGTGGCACTTGGACAGTGGATCAGCGACCTCTGGTTGGACACACAAGTTCTGTTGAAGACATACAATGGTCACCCAATGAAAGGTATCTAATAGATACTTATTAGTAACTAGATGATGCCCACAACTTACGACCGAGTGGATTAAGGTTTTTTAATTCCCGCGGGAACTCTTTAATTTTCCGGGATAGAAAGCAACCTATGTCCTTCCCCGAGATGTAACCTACCACTATACCGAATTTCATCCAAATCGGTTGAACAGATTGGCCGTGAAAGCGTAGCAGACAGACAGACACACATTCTCATTTATATTACTAGACTAGATGATGCCCGCGACTTCGTCCGCGTGGATTAAGTTTTTTTGATTCCCGCGGGAACTCTTTAATTTTCCGGGATAAAAAGTGGCCATGTCATTCCCTGGGATACAACCTACCCCTGTACCAAATTTCATCAAAATCGTTTGAACGGTTGGGCCGTGAAAGCGTAGCAGACAGACAGAGAGACACACTTTCGCATTTATAATATTAGTATGGATCATATTGTTAAACATTGAAAATTTTCAATAGTTGAGGTATCTTCTAGGACAAGATATGTTGGGTATTTGAAAAACCCAGCATATCTAGTCTTAACTTTTTCAAAATTCAGAACCTTTACTGAATTTTTGCCTACCCACCTTGTGATTTCAATCATTTAAATCTTAATGTTATAATATTGATTGTAGGAATGTATTGGCGACGTGTTCAGTTGACCGGACAATCAGGATATGGGACACAAGGGCAGCTCCACAAAAGGCTTGCATGCTGGTCGCTGAAAATGCTCACGAGAAAGACATCAATGTTTTATCATGGAACAGCAAAGAACCATTTATTGCCAGTGGTAAGTATCTTACCACTGATGAGTTGAAAATGATAACTAAAATCTATATTATATATAAAATTCGAAGTCCTGACTGACTGACATAAATATCAACGCACAGTCTAAACCGCTTGTCCTAGAGACATGAAATTTGGAGGGTGTTTTCTTTGTGAAGAGTAAAATTAAATATCCACAATATCCAATATTTGGGCTACCTGTTCACAAATGAATAAAAATGTGTTTCGCCATTTTTGAAAATTCTACCCTCAAAGGGCTGAAATAGGGGATGAAAGTTTTTATAAAAGTCCGTCGTTTTTCAAGTTATAGCCATGAAACTTGGTATTTGGACTTCCGTTTTAAAATTATGAAATACGTAATTCACAGTTTTGATATTTCTAGCCCCAAGGACGTTAAATAGAGAGCTTGTCTTTCAATCACGCCGCAACAGAGCAACGGATCGATGTGATTTTTTGCATGGGTATAGATGAGGAACTGGAGAGTGTCATAGGTGCTTTTTAACCCGGAAAATTAAGGAGTGCCTGTGGGAATTAAAAAATTCATCTCCTAGTATACTAATATTATAAATGCAAAAGCGTGTCTGCCCAAAAGGGCGCAGCAAGAGGCTTGCATTGCTTTCACATTAAAACCATATCAGAACCTTGGGTATTGGCAATGCAAAACTTTGCAATACATAGTGTGGTTAGTGGTTACTATACATTATTTTGGCAATCAATTAGCTGTTGACTTCTGTGTATAAATGTATCTCTTTTGTACCTTTATAGTTTCTCTCTCTGCGTCGTATTCCTCATTACTGAGGGTCGTGACCCCTTTCCATTAATCAAATAATGGTAGGAGTTTTCTTGGGATAATAATTCGGTGGGTTCCCATTTCCTTCCTCATACGACTCTACTAAGAGTATTTAAACTCTTGGGTTTTGGTAACAATTATTATCAGATGTTAGTGATAATGACCGGGACCGACGGCTTAACGTGCTCTCCAAAGCACGTAGGAAACGAAAAGGCCAAATTTGAACCTCCAAATTCGGTCACCCATCCAGATACCGACTTGGGACAACGTTGCTTAACCTTCGCAATCGACTGTTATGCATTGTCACAACTAGGCCACTCGTCCCTCACCTTAAAAAATCCATCTGATTGCATTGCAACTTTATACAGTTATTTCTGGCAGTTGTGCAAAAGTTTCTGATATAGTAAGTACCTTTAACTTTATTTATTTAACATTTTATTTATTTATTACTGTTTCCAGGTGGTGATGATGGCTTTCTCCACATATGGGATTTAAGGCAATTCCCAACCACTACCCCAGTAGGCACATTCAAACACCACACCGCACCGATCACATCAGTGGAATGGCACTGGACAGAGCCAAGTGTGCTAGCCTCGGCCGGTGAAGACAACCAAGTTGCACTCTGGGACCTGGCAGTAGAGAGAGACGATGAGGAAATTGTCGATGAAGAACTGAAGGTGAATTTAAAAAGAAATAAAATATAAGTGATAGCTGGGAGATTCTTAAGAGGAATTCTCCCGGCGATTTCTCCATACAAAAACATTTGTCTGTTTCCTCCGTGGATAATTACAATATTGAAAATATTCTTGCACCATAAAATTTACATGTATCCGTGCCATGCCCCTATGTTTTCCTTTTTTCGATAAATTAATAATTTTAAGAACATAGAACCTTATCACAACCTGCAAAAAATGGCCCAGTTTTCGTTCCATCATCAGACATCCCGCAAATAAATTTGACGGATATAATAAAAAAAAGAAAAACATACCGACATAGCCCGAGTCCTTGTTAAATTATTCGTAAAAACAGAATTAAAATCGGTTCAGTTTTGAAGGTGGAAACAGAAAAATACGAGAGTGAGAATTCTACTGTTTTTCATAGGTATAATCGGTCCAAGCTGCAGTTGTCCCTATCGGGATTTATCGGCCTCTATTCGGGGAGGTTAAATACGTATACACACACACATATGTACATACCTAGTTAGTGAGTTCAAGCGTAGTCGATATAATTATAGTATCGATAATCTAGTGTTGTTTATCGACATCGATATTTAACTTTTTACTTATTCTGTGAGTATATAGTCCATACCCAATAATTGCCAGTCGGCAGTGGGCAGCACATGTCAGGTTTTTTTTATCCACTACAAGTTAGCTCTTGACTGCGATCTCACCTGATGGTAGGTGATGATGCAGTCTAAGGTGATAGCGGGCTAACCTGTTAGGGGCATGGCAGTTATATTAACACTGCGATATCTCCGCACTGCCGGCCACCCCCCCTATTTCTATTGCGCGTTAATTTATTTCTTGACTGCCTCGTTGGTCTAGTGGTTAGCATATTCGACTGCGGCCGACGAGGGTTCGATTCCCGGGTCGGGCCATAACAAGTATTGGGTTTTTCTGACAAGAAATTCTCAGTACTAGCCCGGAGTAAGGAAGATGGCGGTGTTTTACCCCCGTGCCTCCAAGAGCATGTAAAGCCATCGGTCCTGCGCCTGATCTCTCTCCGGTCCTGTCGGATTTTCCGTCCCATCGGGCTATGAGAGTAAAGGAACAGAGAGTGCTCCTGTGTATGCGCCCACACTTGTGCACTATAATATCTCCTGCGCAGATGGCTCTTTCGAGATAGGCCGCTGTGGCCGAAATTCGGTTGAGAGGACATTATAGCAATCCTGAACGCTGTGGTCATATTGTGGGAGGTTCCGGGTACGATTCCCAACATGGTCCAAATGGGAATTTATCATTTTTAAATTTTCTGTGGTCTGATCTGGTAGGCGGGTTTAGCCGTGGCTAGTAACCACCCTACCGACAAAGACGTACCTCCAAGCGATTTAGCGTTACGGTAGATGCGTGTAGATACGTCATGCCGTGTAGAAACCGTTAGGGGTATGGGTTTAATATAACTAACCCTAACAAGTTAGCCTGCTACCATCTTAGACTGTATCATCGTTCTCTATAATGGCTCTGATAGTTCCTTAGTTAAGATGATTGTGAAATGTTGATAGTGAAAAAAAAAATCCCGGCTGAGTTTGTTGTGGGCTCTTCTCAGACCAGGGCGCGTTTGGACTTTGGAACCCTCGTAACTTTAGTTTAAGATGTCGTACTGATTATCACCATTATATTATGTTATATGTTATAAATAACCGGATGTCAATAAGTGTAGTTTATATTGAATAAACGTTTTTTGACTTTGACTTTGTCTAACATCAGGTAAGATCGCAGTCAAGAGCTAACTTATAGTAGAATAAAAAAAACATATAAAAATAGTTCCCAACTGAGTAAATGACCTCCCTGGCGCAGTGGTGTGAGGTGTGCTGTCATGTAAGCGCAAGGTCACGGGTTCAATTCCCGGCAGGGTCAATTTGGAAGTTTATATATATCTGAATTTTCTCAGTTCTGGTCTTGTGGCAGGCTTCGGCCGTGACTAGTTACCACCCTAACGGCAAAGACGTACTGCCGAACGATTAGACGTTCCGGTAGCAACTAACCGATGAAGGCTACTTAGGGCTTTAATGTAACTAACTGCTTTATGCCTGACAGGTTAGTCCGATACCATCTTAGACTGCATCATCACTTACCGTCAGCTAAGATCGCACTCTAAAGTTAGGTAACTGTTAGTGCATTAAAAACATTAAAAAAGGAATCAAAAACAGAGAAATAAGTCAAATAAGTCCAGGGTCAGAGTTATTAGAAAGCAAAAAATATACAAAACACAAAACACATATAGGTATATCATTTTGCCGACTGCGAGTAGCTCAAACACATATTTTAATTTTATTTAGGAACTCGTTCGAGCGAGCGGCGTGCGTACGCATACATGCGCATTTAATAGGTAAGCGTACGGTCTTCTCCGGGAGCAGCGCGACGGCAATATACCTACCTGAATACCTACTCTCAACTTTGCCCGTTCATTCGCATTGCTCTTAATTCCAGCTTTTAATTTGTTTTTAAATGACAAAAACAAATTTAAAGCTGGACTTAAGAATCTCCCAGCTATCACCCCACCAGTCCCTAAAGTATATCACTTACATTCCACTGATCATAAGGGAAGTAAGTTGTACCAATCTATTACTAACGTGGGACATAAAATAAACTAACCATAAAACATTGGAAAAAGAAACCTGCCATTAATAGGTACATAATCCAAATTAAAAGCTGGACATTTAGAACCTCCCAGCTATCACCTATAAAGCGTGTCTCCTCCATTCCACGCGTCATTAGCTAGGTATATTGTACCCATTTGGTACAAGCCATGCACTCAACAGGTTAGGCCACTACCATCTTAGACTGCATCATCACTTACCATCAGGTGAGATCGCAGTCAAGGGCTAGCTTGTAGTGGATAAAAAGAAACAGTAAAATTCATCAAATTATCAGGTTTAACTAATATGCAAAAGGTGATGAAAACCCACTTAGCACTTTGAAACTTGGTTTTATTTAAAACTTGCCAATGAATCTTGTCCGAGAAAAAATTCTATGACACAGTGCAATAAGATTGGTTTAGCAGTTGAGTTGTAAAACTGTAATAGACCGACATATTTCACTGATATTTAATAGGACATGTATTATGTGTAGGAAAATACAAACTTTGTTTTGTAAATGTAAAGACAATGCAATTTGTTTCAGAATCTTCCTCCACAACTCTTGTTCATCCACCAAGGGCAAACGGACATCAAAGAGCTGCACTGGCACAGACAACTTCCTGGTGTTATTGTGACGACTGCACACACTGGGTTTAATATATTTAAAACTATTAGTGTATGAATAAATTGTTATAGAAAGTTTATCTTTCATTTCCTTATAACATAAGGTGTCTATATATCTCTGCTCAAAACCTAGACTTTTTTTTATCCACTACAAGCTAGCCCTTGACTGCAATCTCACCTGATGGTAAATGATGATGCAGTCTAAGATGGTAGCGGGCTAACCTGTTAGGGGCATGGCAGTTATATTAACCCCTCCGGTTTCTACACGGATTCGTACCGGAACGCTAAATCGCTTGGCGGCACGTCTTTGCCGGTAGGGTGGTAACTAGCCACGGCCGAAACCTCCCACCAAGCCAGACCAGAGAAAATGCAGAATTTTTAAATTCCCAAATTGGCCCTGCTGGGGATCGAACCCAAGACCTCCGCACGTTAAGGCAAACACACACACAAACATACACACTGCGCCTCTGAGGTTGTCAAAAACTGTTGATGTTGTGTACCCATTCGAATTCGACGAAATACGCTCCGAAGAAAAAGAGCCCTAGTGTAACTAAGCACAGCCAGTAGCAACTAGAAAGTTCTCCGCGAAGATTAAATAAAAGGTGGTTTCAATCTGCGAGGCGACTCGTGGATGTGATGGGCGAGAATCGGAGAATTGGAATCTCGCCAGGTGCTAACTCTCCACGCCGGATATATGTATAGAGCACCAGAATGTGCTCAAACACAGCTGGTGCCTTGTTTATTCCCCTATTTTGTGGAGTGGGTCACTGAATCACAAACATTTTCATAAAATTCTATCCGTCCGATGCGACGGCAATCTGAAACAACCGGAGGGAGGTATCAGGCAGGTTTAGGAGTTGGGGAATGTCTTACCACAGTAAACAGATACAACCAGTACTGAAACTACCTAGAAACGTTCGAAACAGCTCACTCACACAAACATGAGCATCGAACATGTGATGACGCGGCACTGCGACCAGCGCAGCGCTTAGGGGTCTCGTCGATGCGCACATTTGTGTGAGTGAGCTGTTTCGAACGTTTCTAGGTAGTTTCAGTACTGGTTGTATCTGTTTACTGTGGTCTTACTGGGGATTATGATTTATACTAGCTGATGCCCGCAACTTCGTCCGCGTGGATTAAGGTTTTTTGGTTCCCGCGGGAACTTTTAAATTTCCGGGATAAAAAGTATGTAGTTTGGGTTAATTTATAGCAAACCTTCAACGCGTAATAAATATGTATGTATGTGTGATTTTTATGTTTTGATAGTGAATAGGGGCGCAGCGTGGATCTCCACCGTACACGGGTACACGGTCCTAAGCCGCTTGCTTCCAGCGGCTCGGAGCTACTCGCTTAAGATCGTACGACCACTCTAATAACGTCCGTGCGTGGTTATCTCTTCAAATTATTTGAGTAGGTAGTACGTACCGGATTTTACTTACAATATAAAAGTTTCACGAATATTTTAAAGTTTAATTTCAAAAACAATACTGACTAAACTCAACATGATTTAAAATATTATTTTCAACGTTATAAAAAATTAGGATCCATTTTCCCTAGTTTGAACCATGGCCAGATTAACAAGATGCCGTATTGTAGGCCGTCCGTGAGGGCAGTTCTGAAATAAAATGGTATTACTGCATTTTCACTTTAGAATATGACTGTAAATAAAGCTTAGCTTTTGTTAGACTAAAAGTTTAAAAGCAACTTTTTTTGGGTATTTCTTAAATTACATAAATACTAAGATGATGTCCGCTTTGATTAAGTTTTTTCGATCGCTGCAGGAACTCCTTAATTTTTCGGGATAAAAGGTATGTCCTTCCCCGGGATAAAGCCTATACCAAATTTTATCATAATTGGTTGAAACGTTGGGCCGTGAAAGCGTAGCAGATAGACAGACAGACACTTTCGTATTTATTATATTAGTATGGAAATATATGAATATTAGTGTGGATTTCGTGTGGCGTGCCGCATACTGACTGCTTTTCATTTTCCTAATCAGAGTGGGTTTAAACTTAGATGCGTTCTGCAACTGCTTGATTAAAATCATTCTTCTCTAGTCTCTCCAAGCAATAAGACAGGAGATCTCTTGACCTCATTGAAACCCAAAAGAAGATACCAGACCAGATAAAAGGAAAAGGTGACTGTAATAACTGACTGTAAACATGCGGCTTCTAGCGCCGTCTCTAGTCGTTCGTGAGTCGTAACACGGACTATACATTTGAGGATATAAATTATTTTTGCAAATGCCAGCCGCCAGACTAATAATGAAATTAGTGATAAAATTTAATAATTTTCTTCATACTAACCCATGGTTTGTCAATTTCTGCCATATGATCGACCAGTACCCGCATATCTGCCTTAGCGAGGGCTGTTCCTATCATCACAGATTTCCTGCATGCTCGAGATGCAAACATAGCTCTGACTCTGCTTGGCCTACAGTGTTCCGACTGGTTTTCCTGCAATCACAGTTGGTTCAAGATTTGCACATCTTAAATCTATGAAATTGAAAATAATCAGGTATCATAAATATTTTATTCCTAGACGATGCCCGCGACTTCGTCCGCGTGGACTAAGTTTTTTCGATTCCCGCAAAGAACTCCTTAATTTTCCAGGATAAAAAGTAGCCTATGTCCTTCCCCGGAAAACAAACTTATTTCTGTACCACATTTCATTAAAATATGTTGAACAGGTGGCCCGTGAAAGCGTAATAGACAGACAGACACATTTACATTTATAATATTAGTATTTATTATAAACGACTTTTAACTATTTTTTACTAAAGAGGTTTGTCAAGTAGTTAGTGAAAAAGTAGTTTTCCAAATGAAACCCTAAAAGATACCACAATATAATAATATTATCTTTAAAAATTTTAAAAATATATTTTAGTGGCTTACTCTTAACATAAAAAGCAATTCTTCTATGTCGTCCTTTCCAAACAGCCAATTTTTAGACATAGGTATTGTTAGCAGTTTCACTCTTTTAGTTGGTGGTGCATGTTCATCTATTTTAAAAGTAAACCCATTCTTTTTGAAAACTTCAAGGTTATCCATTAATATCTGTTCATTGACTCCTGTAAGCTCTAATTGCTGTGGACTAGAAAACAGATTTCATTATTAACATTTTTTATAGAAAATCCAACAAGTATAATAGATAAATAATTATTATGACTTACATTACAAGTTTTTGATTTGTTAATTCAGTTGTATTTTGCAAAGTTTCAAAGTTATAAATTTCATCCGTAGCATGTTGATCTATTATAAAGAGATCGTCATCTAATCGCGTAATTATAAAACCTAAATTAAATTGACCAACAATAGCCATTCTTTTAAAAGAATCTTTAAATATTTCTCTGCTCAATTCTTCTTCACATTTCTTATTAAATACAGGATTTATAGCAGACTTAAACTTAATCCTGTCAGGTTGTTTCCTATTTATTTTCTTATCATAGATATCTACCAAAGCTTTCACGTGTTCTAAAGATGTTTTCAAATTTACAGTCTTTCTATTATTTTGTCCTAATTCTTCTTTGTCCGTAACAACTTTCTGTATTTTTGGCTTTGGCGTTTTAGGCTGTATTTCCTTGAGCTTACAACGTATAGTATGCGATTTTTCAAACACTACATCAGATATATTTCTTATTTGAGTGTCTGGTATTTCATCTGTATTCTCTAAATACAGTATATCTCTTTGTGTAATGTTTTTTTTTTCTCCTAGCTTAATACTATCAATTTCTGTTATTATTTCAATATCACGATTTTTATTAGATTTTACACAACTAAATTCAGATTCTGAATCATTATTATCAGCAATGACCTCGGGTTCTGAAAGAGCTTCCTCAACTTTAGACACATAACTTTTTTTAATGGCTATAAAGCTATCTAAACTTGTTGTAGACTTTCTCTTTAATTCAGATTTATCTGATTTTTCAGTCTCACATTTTAGAGATGTTTCTGTTTGATTTTGTTTGACTGAACTGAACTGTTTTATAAATGACTGGAAAATCCTGGGCTGACTCAACTCAGGTTCTAATTTCTGACTTATAGTTTGAGCAGTGCTAACACATGGTTCAACTCTCAATGTTCTTGGTATACTTTCAAAGATTTTTAGCAAGGAATGTTTCAATGCATCCAATACAGCTTTTTCTTTAGTTAAAAATAGCTTTCGCTTATCAGGAGTAACATTTACATCAACAGAAATTCTGTCTACATTGATATTTAAAAACACAAATGGATATTGATGTGGATTATACTGTCTATAAATTTCATTAATCAATTTTATGACTTTAGTTGGTTCACATGGCCTAGAATTAACGTAAAAGAATTGTCTGTCAGTGCTGGATCTACCACTGCCATGAGCACATGAAGATATGTATCCTGTAAGCTTGACAGGCTCAGGGACATTTTTGTAGCCTTGAGATTTTTGTGAACTAGTTATAGAATCTTGTGAGTTATTAATATTATTTTCTGCATCATTGGAGTCTTCAGATAAATCAATTTCAACATCTTCTATGTTTACAGATTCATCATTCACCCTTGCTTCTCCAGATAGACCTCTGAGTATATTGTCTATAATGTTTGGTGCACTTTCTGTTTTAATTTCAAGGATACTTTGTAGTTGTTTAATACCAAAAATACAAGCAATATTATCCTTATAAGAAGATGAACCCTGAGTTGCAACTACTACAGATTTAGTATTGGAACTTGTTTGATTGCTACATGTTATTCTGAAAGATGAATTACATAATTTTTGATATGAATAGATTAAAATAACAAATTAAAAGTGGAGTTACTTTAAACTTGAAGTAAAAGAAAGTTTATTATTATTTAAGTATGTTCTGTGACAGAATAGTTTATTAATTGATACACTCTCAAGTTACACATATATGCTACCAATTACTTATTATAAAAACAATGAAATAAAATACGTACTTAACTCCAGTGGATATTAAACAATATGCATATAATAAATTGGTCATTTTATTGAACTCCCTTTTAGCATTTTTATGGAATTCTTTTTGTCTCACTGGCAGAGAGCAAAATAGATTAGATAGTGTAACAGTTGTACCAACTTGTCTTGAACATGGTTTCTTACTTGTGATATTGCCTTTGTGATCATATTCAATTTTTGTGGCTGAAATGTCACTTAAATTATAAAGACAAGTATTTCATAAAATATATCTGAAATGGAAAATTGGAATAAGAACATTGCTCACTACTGAGCATGAGTCTCCCCCTAGAATTAAAAAGATTTGCCAGGGGGTATAAGTTCACCACACAGGCTTTGTAGGGCTTCTGACTCTAATAATAATGGAATACACCTGACTATAATTATTTAAAGTTTCTCTCTTCCTTGACATGGTCAGTTGAAGGGGATATAAAGAGTGTATACTATTATGTGTAATACTCACAATTACAGAAGGTTAACAATATCTCAAATTATAAACCCAAGGCTTGTTTAAAGTTCATAGCTTACCAGACTTGGGCTGAAGAAACAGTCCTATTGGTAAATTTCTCAAAAATCCCTTGCTATGCATTTTCTTACAATCTCCAGATTAATATTTTTCAATGCTGGGGGATGTGACACCTTTTTCACTTAGCATTTGGAAATGGTCAGCATTTGGTGAATCTTGTCAACATTTTGAACATTCTTTATCTGACTGATATTTAAGATTTTCAAACATTTGATTTTCATAATATACCTACAGAAAGTATTACTAAAGAAAAAGGTGGACTTACCAAATTGACTGCTATGATGTCTAGTTGTAATTGTGAGATTAGCCATAGAGCACAGAGAGCTTAAAGCTTCGCCTCGGAAGCCAAAGCTAGACACTCCAAGTAAATCTCCATAATCACTTAACTTTGATGTGTGATACTTCAATGCTAATATAGAAATAATACATTTAATATTAGAAACACAATAATGACATAATTCAGACATTACAATGCTGTTGCTTATTCTATTACAATGATTTGGTGTGAAGTGGATGTAGGAGTGTCTAGTTGAGGACATTATAGTAGAGGACATTATAGAAGGAAGATCTTGTCACAACTCACATATTATAATTACCATATAAATCCTTTAAGTCTTTGTCATACACAAGGCAAACCAAATGATTTGACTTTGTAATGTATGGTGTCAGTTGGCAATACTGAGGCAACAAGATAGTTGTATTAGCTAACTTTGTATGAACCACATCAGACAGAAATATGAAGCAAGAGCAAAGAGTACCGGTCGTGTTTGGTTACAGATTATTCGACATGTGGACAAGATGGAAACATGTTTTTTTTAAGAATGTGTTAAATATACCCAATGTTAAACATCGCAAGGAGCCTGACACTAGCCTTTGTCATAGTTTGTTTTTAGCATTTGCTATGGCATGAGTTCACTTTGTGATGCTCCACACCATTTCCATGCATTCACTTGACACCTCAGTTTGACACTTTGGTTCCCCCTGCTACACGTTCACCATGCATTCAGTTCGACAAAGGCTTTAGCTCTAAAATTGAGTTAATTGATTTATGAAAGAGTAGGATGGGTGCTATATTCATGACCATCTGCACATCCACACTCATTGATGATTAATCTACAACATGATATGCCTTTGCAACTCAATGGTTCTACATCCTACTATTTACTTATGTAGGATTGGATAACCAAACAAAATAATCATACTTAAAGCAGCAAAGTTGTCCTCTGTTACTCCTGATCCATTGTCAGATACTTCTATCAATTCAAGGCCATAGTTTTTAAATCTTATATCAATATTTGTAGCACCCGCATCAAGAGAGTTTTCCACAAGTTCCTTGACTGCTACTGCTAAGCTGAGAACTACCTATAGATGTTTATTTAAATGTATTAATAGAGCACAGTGTTATAATAAATTACTCACTTTTTTACAGTTGATAAATTACTTACTTGACCAGAACAAATTCTATGCACTGAATCTTTGTTGATAGGCCTAATGCAACTGACTTCAACGTTGCTCAAATCATTCGCATCGACCATATTTTAAATTATTCATACAAAGTTTTAGTTAGAACATAGTAAAAAAACAGAAAAATACACCTAAATTAAACACAACAACAAAAACATGATTTTCAGCAGAGTTTCAGGTCTTCAGAGACCGATTTTTCATTTTTTATATGTTACTTGTCTCTGACCGATTTTCAGTCACAACTATCCCTATATGTTACTTGTCTCTGGTCACAACTCACAGACATACTTTATAAATCTGTGTTTTCAGTCCTATATGTTACTTGTCTCTGATTTAAGATTTTCAGGTTTTTTCAAATCTATGGGTTTTTTACCCACTTTTTACCAGAGTATATCTTGTTCTCTGAGATCAGAGACAAGTAACCACAGAGTACATTACATATACAAGTAACGGGGGTATGTTCCGATATACACTCACGGTCACCACTGCGAGTACTTTTTTAAAGTTAGCTATACTGGTTGCTGTTTAAAACGGAACACAGTGAACACTGAGAGCACCTTACATCGAAAACGCCAGTGCTCACAGTACATAAATCATAAATGGCGACGATTTATGACGTCATACTATATTTCCCTAAGATACTGCGTATGGAGTGTAGAGGTAAGGATATAAATTTGGTTGAGGTTGAGGTTGCTATAAATAACAATTCAAAAACTTTCCACAATGGCGCTGGTGAAGCAAAGGGTATGGTATGAATGTAGCAAATCGTAGATTGAAGTGAACTAAAATAGTTAATAATTGAAAATTTCAGCAACTATTATTAGAGTAGGTTTGAGAAATAAACAAGGAAAGAAAACATTCATCACTATTTTGTATAACAATAAACATGGAAAGAAAACGTACAAAAATTGATTCCTACTCTAATAATATTTGGAGATTCCTTTTAAATTTACCTTGATGCTAATGTGGTGCCCCCAATGTGATGCATTTCGACGGACACATTTTATAAACAGAGATGTAAGTTGTAACATCTCTGTTTATAAAATGTATTAAGTAACTCCTTAATCTTATCTTCTACTCTGCATAATACAGCGGCAGTTCTCTGGTTAACTTGTCTGATGTCTCTGGGCAGTATACTGTCAGTCTGTAACGTCTGAACAGCGCTCGCAGTGTATTACTCCACTTATGTGGTGTTAGCATGTCGTTAAACGGTTAAACGGTTAACGGTTAGTGGATGAAAATATTAGTAAACAATCTTTACTCGTGTGCACTAGCGAGTGAAAAAAAATTAGTTTTTTTTTCACTATAGTTTGTTAAACGGTAAGCGGTTTACGGTCGTAAACGATCTCTACTCCTGTGAAAAAAAACATTGTTTTTACAATACCGCTTACAGCCGTTAACCACTAACCGTTTAACCGTTTTACGAAATGCTAACACCTCTCTAGGAGTACATAATATGTAAGCGTAAATCGGAACACACCCAAGATCTAGGATCCTGGATCATAATCTAATCTCTTTGTTTATGATCTTGTCAGGTGCAGGTGCTTGTCAGCTGTCAGCGTCAGCGTCAGTATCCTAATATGTTACTTGTCTCTGGTCAGCAAATATCCTATTATGTTACTGGTCTCTGTAGTCTGTCAGCAAAGTTCGAGAGTTTACGAAATACGTATTTTTATCGATTTCGATTTGGTGCAAGTGAAAAATTAAAATACTTACCGGCTGAATTCCCGGGACTAAATCATGTCTCTAAATACAGCTCACGCAGATCATGGTGTTTTAATACACGCTGGTGAATGGTTAGTCTGTTTATATTATTGTAGATATGATTCTAGTCGAAATCTACTTTGATTGCCATGAGTCATAGTTAACTCCGTATTATCATCATTAGCATTCTTCTGAAACTATAATAAAAATACCTCGTTATCGAAATATACTTGATGATATTGTCATGGTACAATAGATTTTCTTCCATTTTCGTTAGTTGTATGTATAAAGCAAAAAGGAGAGCTACCTACATAATTATTATAACTTTTACATTAACTACACTACAGGAATTTGGAATGTTGTCAAATAATGGTTTATAAATATTATGTTTATCTTTTGCAGCATAATTTTATTCTCTGATAATGTGGTTGTGGAGTTCTATGGAAATGATACGCAAGAGTTCAAAGGCACAAAGAATGGGCGAATGTATCTTACAACCCATCGTATGATATATAACTCAAAGAACAATGCTGATCCTCTGAGATCTTTCAGCTTTCCCTTCATCGCATTACAAGATGTAAGTTTAAAAATATACAATTTCTTTTTTCTTTACATTATTTATTTATATATGAATGTGTGTTCTACACAGATAATAAATATATGAGGAAATAGTGATGCAATCATGATAATATTATAGAAAAGGAATAAGTAAGTTTACAAAAAAGATAGTTAAACTGATTCTACTGAAATAAATTAAAATTATTGAAACCCCAACTCGGACTTCGGTTCCAATAAAACCACCTCAAAATCAATATCAATCAATCAATAAAGGTGTAATCAATTATTTTAAAATTTTGTAAGAGTATTCATCATCATTTTTTCAACTCATCTTATCATTCAAGTCTTATCTCAGAATGAGAAGGGTTCTAGTTATAGTCCACCACACTGGCCTACTGCAAATTTACACACCTTTTATAACATAACAAGATCCAAGGAATTTTTATGTAAATTATTATGTATGTATAGGTGACAGTGGAACAGCCAATGTTTGCTGCAAATTATATTAAAGGCAAAGTCCGTGCTCAGCCAAATGGGAACTTCATCGGTGAAGTCAAATTCAAGCTGACATTCAAATCTGGTGGAGCTATTGAATTTGGTCAGGCTATGCTTAAAGCTGCACATCTTGGTAAGAATATTTTATTTATTCAATTGTTAAATATTTTTAATAATAAAATTTCAATTGTGAGTCATTGAAATAATTTCTGTTTTTAATCTTATGGAAACAATTACTAGATATCTCATATCTATACAAATCTAAGGAAAAAGTAGACCTATCTGGATTGAGCTGAAAGCAGGCTTGGCTTGGCTTGGCTCGTTAAGTACTAACATTATAAATGCAAAGGTGTGTTTGTTTGTTGATTTGGCAATTTGTCCTGCAATCATGTGGAGCAACAGGTCGATGTCATTTTTGGAATGGGTATAGTTGAGGACCTGGAGAGTAACACAGTCCCCACACACACTGTGGTGTCACCCTGCCTTAGTTCAATGGTTTCCTGCAACTAAAGTCATTGGTCCTCCTAGTCCAAGTCCTCCAAGAGAGTCACTAAGAGATAAATTTAAAGAAATTAATATTATGACAGTGCACAATCAATATATATTTGAAAATTTAGTATACATGCATAAACACATTGATAAATTCAAGAAGAAAAGTGATTGTCATAATTTCAATACTAGAAATAAAAATAAGCTTGTAATGCCTGCTTCTAGGCTTAGTAAAATTAGCAATTCATTTGTTGGAAACAGTGTCCGCTTCTACAATAAGCTCCCAGAAGACATGTTGAAGATGTCTCTGAATAAGTTCAAAGTTAATGTAAAACGTAAACTCATTAAAAAATCTTATTACCATGTAAAGGATTATTTAAATGACAAGGAAGCTTGGCAATGATTTTCTCTAATGGCCCTGATAGTTCCTTAGTTTTAAGATGATTGTGAAATGGTGATAATGAAAAAAAAAAAAAAAAGACCCGGCTGAGTTTGTTGTGGGCTCTTCTCAGACCAGGGCGCGTTTGGAACCCTCGTAGCTTTAGTTTAAGATGTCGTACTGTCGTTATCACCATTATATTGTTAATCGTATATGTTACAAATAACCGAACGTCAATAAGTGTAGTGTATCTACCTAAATTGAATAAACGTTCTTTGAGTTTGAGTTTAGTGGCTGATTTGCCAACACTACCCTTTTCACAGTAGGGTGGGCCCTAGAGAATCCAATCTAGCTTATTCTGTTGTATCTTTCATCATCACTGCATACCTTCATCATAACGAAGTTTTTCAGTCATCATGCGAAGTTTTTCTATTTTGAGCCGCATCTTTTAGCCTTGGATAGCTAAGCCCTGTTCACCCCCTTATATCGTCCAGCCACTTGTGCCTTTGGCGACCTGGAGCTCTCTTGCCTGCAATCCTTCCTTCCAAAATTAGTCTATTAAGTGAGGATTGGGGCTCCTCTTTGCAGATGTCCAATGAAAGCCAGTTTTCTCCCCATGATGGTGGACACATGTACCTTTTAACCAAACTTAAATGGCAGCAGCTCAGACAAGTTTATTTGAATAAAACATTTGAATTTATGATGGTTGTTTTAGCTTCTCGGCATATGTCGGCCGGCGCGCCGCCGCCGCCCTACACGCCGCCGTCGGGGCCGTGGTACGCCGCGCCGCCGCCCGCCTACGCGCCTCCACCGCAAGGATATTACGGATGGGTGCCTCCGTACACTGTAAGCTGTATTTAATGCTTCAAATACCATGTAATGTAATCTAATAGCTTATTTTTAAGCCACTACAACTTTTTTTAGCCCTTGACTGTGATCTCACCTGATAAGTGATGATGCAGTCTTAGATGGTAGCGGGCTAATCTGTTAGGGGCATGGCAGTTATATTAAATACCCCTAATCGGTTTCTACACTGCATCGTACTGGAACGCTAAATCAATTGGTGGCACGTTTTTGCCGGGAGGGTGGTAACTAGCCACGGCCGAAGCCTTCCACCAGGCCAGACCAGGCTTCTAAAATTCAGAAATTATAAATTACCAAATCGACCCTACCAGGGTAGAACCTGGGATCTCCGCACGTTAAGACAACAGTGCTCAACACTACGCCAGGGAGGTCATACCTTTTCAACTTTATTATGTTAACTATATTATGCAATTTATAAATCTTCGAATCTCGTATGTGTTTAGTTTTACCCCTATCATGCAAAGTACATGCTTTATTTATTTCTTTGCAGGCATTTCCCGACCAACCTTCCCCGAACTCCGTGTTCATTTCAAACACTCCCCCTCCATATCCTGGTGTGATGGGCGTGACGTATCCCCCTGGAGGCAGCTTCTCGGGAGCAGGGCCGAGCCCCACAGGTGCGCAGGCTCCCGGCTATCCGGGCTATCCCGGTTACCCGGGCAACCAGGCTAACGGGCCCGCGCCGCCGCCGGGTTACCCGGGCAACGGCCACCTCCCGCCCCCGGGCTACCCCGGCGGCTTCGCGCCAGGAGCACCCGCTATGTCGCCAAATGGTGAGACTTGCACAAGAGTTAAATGAAATTGTTGACAATTTTTGCAGGTTACGTTACTATTATAAGGGGGATATGGCTGTATTGAGATTGTAAGTTTAGAAAAAATATGGTGTGATATACCAGATTAGCTTGATTTTGAAGATACACATTTTTTTGGACTTATTTAAGTATAACCTTTTTGAAATGTTGTGCTTTGGATTAATATAACCATTTCCTAAACAAAGCGTGTGCTTAGAATACACTGCATTAAGCCCCTGGGTGGGATTTAAACATAAGTTTGGTCTAAGCTATTCTTCATAAAGCTACTTTATGCATAATTCAGTCATTATTTATATGCCATAACATTAATGAAACATAATAACTAATATTATATTTCACTTTCATATGTTCATGGTCTCTTACCATTCAAGGTTTTTTTAAATACCAGGCAATACCTATTATACATTGCAATGTTACTGGCGCGTGTTAACTTAGGTAACATGCAGACAAACAGTGATTATCATAAGATAACTGTGTTATATACATATATGTCACCGTAAGATTGTAAAATCCGTTAGATTATAATCTAACGGTTTCTATCCCGCGAGATTGTAAACTGTCGAAAGATTGTTCAATGTTCTGAGTATTAATTTATGAAATATTTATTGTATTTACGTTTTCTTGTCTCTTTCTTGTACAGTTCGCGTGCGAATTGAATGCAGAGTAAATGTAAGTGTCACCATACATTTACTCTGCATTCAACTCGCGCGCGAACTATAGGTTAGGTTAGGGTTTGACATGAAAATTCAGGCCGAGCACTTAGGTTCTATCAGGTTAATATATAGGTACCTAATAGATTACAGTTTACCGAAAAGTAATGCGTTAAATTGTAAGCAGTATTTTACGGTTCACAATCTGTCGACAGTTTATAATCTATCGAGATTAAAAACGTTATATTACAATCTAACGGTTTTTACAATCTTACGGTGACATATACATATATGTATATAGCTAGACGATACACGCGATTCGTCCGCGTGGATTAAATTTTTTTGATTCCCGCCGAAACTCTTTAATTTTTCGGGATAAAAAGTCCTTTGTCTGTCCTTCCCCGGGATATAACCTACCCCTGTACCAAATTTCATCAAAATCGGTTGAATAGATGCGCCGTGAAAGCGTAGCAGACAGACACACTTTCCCATTTATAATATTATAAAGTACCTATGGATGATGCAGATGAATTGTCAACTAATTTTGTTTAACTCTGAATGAAATTGAAAATTTAAAGGACCAAAAAATGACCAAAATGTTTTGATATTTTATTAAATATAAAACCATCTTTTGCGATGCTGATGCTCCTGTGTGAGTAGACGTCATTTTACCGTTTATTTATTAAATTGTTAATAGTATTCATTTAATTTAGAATATTGAAACATTTTAGACCCACTTTGTTAGTAATGGCTACTTACTATTAACTCTTAAAGTAAAATGGTTGACGTATAATGTAGTGTGTTGTATAAGTTTTGATATTTGTAGTAGTTTGAATACACCGATTTCAGATGCTAAGGCAGCGGAGGCTGCTCGAAGCGCTTACTACGATCCCAATAAGCCTCAGACGGCTTATGTTCCACCACCCTATGTAAGTAAATATATCTACTAGAATTATATATAGTATAAGCAAACAGAAGTGGATAAAATCAAAAAATAAAAGCAGTTAAGTCAAACTAGATTTTTTAATTACACAATTCAAACAAATCACACAAAGTTCAACCAAAAACGAACATACAAGGAACAAATTTCAATCGAAACACACAAACACAAGATTTTAGCACTGTTAACACAACTAACACAAATTCACAGTAATAAATTTATATGGTCGCACACGCATGACAATAAGCGTATTATTGAGTCAAAAATGGAGACAAGAGTGGCGCTGCGCCCGTAGAACGCACGCTTTTATTCATCAACGACAGTTGGACAGTCGGTTTGATATTTAAAAGCTCGTGGGTACTTCAACAATACAATAATTAACTCTTATAATGAAAGAAAATAAATATGTCACACTAGAACTAAGTACTAGATAACTGTATATTATGCGAAATAATGAAATGAAAAATATATGAAAGAAAATTGAACTCTATATGTAAAGCGTAATGTACATATTACATTATCAATTTAAAGTACCATGTTGTGCAACGCAGCCTCCTCCTAGGGAAACACCTTGTAGACCCTGAAGAGGCAAAAAACATCCCGGCCAAAAAGTTGCTGCTGTTTCTAGCGGCAAGCAACATTGGTCAGGAACTTTAGATAGTGGCGATCACAATAGATCGGCGACGGTCAAAGTGATACTGGGTCTCGCTACAGAGCCCTGCAAAGCCGCATCAACAACAAGAAGAAGACCATGTTGTGCGGCGTAAGAGACAAATCGAACACAACATTCCACAAAAACTCTTAAGCTCCTAATCGAGGCGTGTAAGCTGTAAACATCATTTGATTTTCAGTAGAAAAATAGACTAGAACTTAGAAATAAGTCGTATTAAGCTAATCGCACATTTACATGTACTAGTCGAATTTAAATTTAAATATAGCTAATTTATGTTTGACTCGATGATACCCGCGACTTCGTCCGCGTGTATTAAGTTTTCTTAATTCCTGGGGGAATTTTCTGAGATAAATGTCCTTAACCAGGATGTAGCCTACCTCCATACAAAATTTCATCACAATCGGATGAAAGTAAGTAAGATAAGTAAAAGCGTAGCAAACTGAATAACACACTTTCGCATTTATAATATTAGTATGGATTATCATAAGACGATAAATCCGTTTTCCTCAAAATCCTCCTTTAAGTTAATCTTAAGTTGCAAGAACCAAAGATTGAATAGCTAGTCAGTTATTCCGATAGATGTAGAATTAGATGAATATGGTCATCATTTCCCGATAGAATAGTAAATGATCAATTTAATTTTGCAGGATCAACCGCCGACCTATCAGGAATCTACGTCCAAGAAAGAAAACTAATGCACTGTCCACACTATCACATGAACCAGGCTTCACACGATACGCCTTAACGCTATTTTGATTCGGGAACTAAAGTAAGTTTGTAATCTTAACAAACATGAACTGTGAACTTGCCAAGAAATTGGCAAGTTGCTTGCTATTTAAGTTTTTCTTGTATGTATAAGGCACTGTACAAGATTCAAGATTAATTGATTGCAATTTTGGGTCTTACAGTCCTCGAATTATGTATAAACAATATTTTTTTCATGTCTATGAAAAAAAACTGTAAATAGCTAAAATAGAACCTTAATTTTATAGTTCACGCAATTTAAGAGATGATTCTCTCATGATTGTATTCAAACCGTCTCTGTGAATTTCATTAACTAAATTATCATTATGGTCAGGATTTTTTATTCAAATTTTTCACCGCAGTTAAATTTAAATCTTAAGGTGCCTCTCTTTATGGATGTTAATATTTTGAACCAGATCACTAAGAGTGCTTGAAGTCAGTGCTGTATAACCAATGGTTCTTTAACGATTGTATAATAGTCTTATAACTAAAGCATTGCAGTTCATGTTACTATTATGCGTTTTGTTAGTTTTCAACTTTTTAGCATTCCATTTATAAGATTGCTATTTATAATGTTAGACATTATAACTGTGTAAAGTTTATCAGTATTAAATAATTTGCATTGAAAAAATATTGAATTTAAATAATGTATAAAAGTATAATAAAACTGTTATAAAATTGTAGCTGATATCGAAATCTTAATCGGAATTGTAAAAAACTAAAATAAATATGTGTGTTGCATTATAGTGCTTAAAGATTAATTTTATAGATTGCTTAAGCAATCTATATAATTTTAACCAGCAAAATGACTGGAAAGACCTGATGAGTTCACCTTTTCGTGTTATAGAAGTCGAGTCATCCTCTATATATTATAACTTTTATATTTCATTAATAAACAATAAATTATAGTTTAGAAAAAAAAATTAGTTACCCAATTTTCTACTGATAAACACTAGTGTGGTAATAATAGGTTTTTTTATTAAGTTCTAAATGTAATGTTTTTTAAAAAGTATAACATGTACCTACGGATTTTGTTGGACGTAGGCATTAGTTAGAACATTTGCCAGCAAAATACCACCCTCCAAACCTTTAACAGAGGAGGCACCGTAAGTGTTGTTTAATTTCATCGTATTTGCCTCTATTAAACTATATTATTAAAAATAAAAAAATACACAAAAAATCTACTATTTTAATGTTTATCCTAAATGTTATTGTTTAATATCTTAACTATTAATTTTTGTTGTACCTATGTATTGTAGTTTAGTTTAAATAAATACTTATTACAAATGTCTGTACAGTCCCACCAACTTGTCTAACCCGGTGGCCAAAATTGGAAATAACTTATGACTGTTTAGTTTTTGTTTTTATTTAATATTTATTGGCAACACTAAATGCGATAACAAAGACGCTGTCGCCAGGTCTGGTAAGTTTGTGGGACTTTACAAATGGAACTGATTACTATGGTACTGTTGTACACAATCTCTAAACTAAAATGACTTCACTGAAAATATTGCTAACCCTTTCATAATACTCTCTGCAGAAAGGGACAGAACTAGGTTTAGAGGTGTCATTTTAGTTTAGTTAAGAGATTGTTTTGTTACAGAATTTGCCACATTATTATTATTCGGCCGATAAATGCGTCTCAAAATACTTACAACAGTATTAATAATGAACACTGTTGCTTTAAAATAAGTGATATATTCGAGTATGTGTAGGTGGCGCCCAAGGGGTTTTGAATATTTTGGCTTCCAAGAGAGTCCACACGGCGCGTTGCGTCAGCGCGAGCGTTGCGTCGACGTAGTGGTGTCGCAGCGTCGTTACATACAAATAGTCATATTGTACAGTTGTACACACGGTGCGCTGCGTCGACGCAACGCACTCACGGCAGAACTGCGCCCCCGAGACGAAGCGTGCGGGGGTGTACTCATTGCGACGTAACGCTGCGGTGACGCAGCGCCCGTGTGGCCGGCTATGTGTCAAAATATATGCGTTACCACGACGCAACGCAACGCAACGCGCCGTGTGTACTCTCTGTTGCCTACCGTTCCGCCATTTTTATTTTTTTCGAAATAGTGACCACTCATAAAACTGTATTAATCAATAGCTGACATTAATATGAGCAAGTATTATCTAAGACAAAATCTTCTAAAGTGTCAGGTTTCCAAAATATATAACAAAGTTATGGTTTACTCGATGATGGCGCCACCAATATGGCATTGATAGCTTAGTATATCTTATGAAAGTTGAAAAAGTGTCCAGTGATTGCTGAAAATAACAGTTCAAAAACCTTCCACAGTGGCGCTGGTGTAGCAAAGTGGTGGTGGTGGCAAAGGGTATGAATATTATTGTCGACTAAAATAGTTAATTATTGATTTCAACAACTTACGTTGTACAAAATAATGATGAATGTTTTATTTCCTTGTTTATTTCTCAAACCTACTCTAATAATATTTGGCGCTTCCTTTTAAATTTACCTTGATGCTAATGTGGCGCCCCCAATGTGGTGCATTTCGACCACATTTCGACGGTCACTTTTTATATACAGCACAGACATAATAATTAATAAATAAGAGATGTTACTCCTTATCTTCTACACTCCATAGTATATCTGAGAAACCGTGAAGAAACCTGACGATTTTAGAAAATTTTGTCTCTGAAAATACTTGCTTGCATTGATGCCAGATAATGATGAGTGGACGTCCTGTACGTCGTAAGGGATAGAGCATTCAAAATATTATGAGGTGCCATTAGAATAAAAATGCATGTTATGCTTATGCAAAGCTACTAACCATTTGAGGCTTGCCTTTATACAAGTTTTAAAAGTCAATTAATATGCTCCTTAAAAAGCTGTTGAAGATTATGTAAACGATAAAGGGACGAGGATTTGACTCGCTCCAGCTATGCTTGGGAATGTAATTTTTGAAATGATTTTTCGCATTTGTTGCTTACGTGCAGTACTGACGTAATGAACTGTGCAGTGAATTCCTAAAAATATAGGATTTTACTGAAACTCGGAAATGTTACGGAAACTGGAACTCTGATCAAATACCACCTCGGATAATTGTATGCTCCAAGCCGGATGCCCTCTTCTCGCCAGAGGACACCCTTGAGGATTTAGTGGCGTGCTCAGGTACTTTGAATAGGGTAGGCATTAAAGCTCCTGGTTGCATATGGAGCTTTAATAAGAAAGTCATTCTTCAATGTGAGTAACAATAAATAGTATGGGTCACAATATTCCGGGTAGGCAGTGCTTTTATGAATATACGGAGAGCACGCCACTGCTTGAGATATTGTATTCTGTGCCCTTGAGCGAAGATCAAATAAAATCTTCTTGCATTAAAGAAGTTAGTGAATGTCATTATTAAAAATAGAAACTCAAGAAGAAGATTTACCGGCTGTCAAATATGAAAAATTCACGTGTCAATTACAAAATGTACAAAAATAATGATTAAAAATTTATAGTCATGATTAACACGAAATCCCCGTCTTTATAAGCTTATAGCATGGGTAAGTTGCACTCCTAAATATCTAACAGGTAGTTAGTTAAGGGATTTATAATTGACAGCTTTGTACAAAAAGCCTGTAGATTTTTAGATAACGAAGCCAGCCTGCTATGGGTATTAATACCTGCCACTATAATGAACAGGGTTTTTAGTAAAAGTACAAAAGTTCAATAGTTGATTACCTACTCGCTTTCAGCTATCTTAAAAGGCAAATTTCTTAATGTTAACAACAGGCGTTGAACTTTTGTACAAAGTTGTTAATAATTACTTAATTTAAAATTAATTATCTATTTTTAATAACGATTTTAAGTACTTTATAAAAATTCCAACGGAAATTAAAGAAGTTTTTTCTCTGTTAACTTTAGTTTTATAACGGCAGCTGCAGGTGGATATAAATAATCGGACGAAATCAGAATATAACATGAGCAAGCAGTGTGAGTATCCACTCATGCGACTTGTATAATATTATTCCTACTCTTTACGTATCTTATCTCGCGATTCAACGGTTTTATGAAAAACATTTCGTGCGTTTTGATCCGCGTAACCTTCGCGTCGTTCGGCGTATAAAGAAACCTTTTTCATTTGTGATAGTGTAACTAATGTGTAAGTTTGATATCAATTTTCTTAAATATCTGTGGTTTTTACGAGTGGCTGATTTGCTAATGTAGTAGAAGCTGGCTTCAGTTATCATAAGTGAATCTTAGTGAGACTTATGCATTGATAGGTACTTAAATTTTTTTTTAGAGTAAAACTCACGACTAAAGATCCATGGCTCCTTCGATTCACCCGCCCTGTACACCGACAGCATCATGTACGCCCATACGATGCCACCCTACGCCGCCGCCGTGTCAAAATCCAGAGCGATGCCTACAAAAGACTACCTCGAAAAACGTAAAGCCTTGTCTAAGTGCTGTTTCCATAATGAGAAACAGGGAGAAGGTCAAGGCTTCATGCGGCAGCTGCAACAAACTTAGACGGTCTTCTAATCCAAAATCTGTTGACGAGTTTCTGAAAAAAAAATCAAAAGAGGGAAGGCTGAAGAGGAGGGATAGAATAACAGGAAGCCACAGTTATGCAAATTATTCTAAGAGACAAGGCTCTCGTTTATCTGAGTCCGACTGTTGCTTGGGCAAGGGACATAGAGGACGACTGAAACGACCCAAAAAATGTTGCGAAATACTTTAGTAACTCTACCAAGATGCCACTTAATAAAAACTAAATAAAACCTTTCTGTATTTCCATTTTTTATTTATTTACGTTCTCATAATGTTACACACTTAAGTTATTAATACAATATTTTAGAAGTAAGTATCTACACCAGGAATTAGATATAATAAGTTTTTATGTTCCAGCTGCAACTAACAGCCTAGCACCCTGTATATCTGCACCGGCATGCAGTGTTCATAAACATAGACCTCGACCCCCGCCGTGTCTGCAACCAGATAAATGCTACAATAAAAGTAGGAGAAGTACAACGAGATGCCCCAGCGCAGTGGATCAAGTCGATCGGCTAGGGTCTGCTTGCGAATGTGCCAGGGTGCAATCAAAAGATTCGAGAGTGAGCAACAAGAAGACCTATAAAACGCACAAAAAGCGTATGCAGAAAGCATATAAAAATCGCTCCATGACGTCGCGTTGGCGTAAAAAGAAGAAATGCTGCACAATTTTGTAATAATTTAACACCGAAACTAAGTAACCGGTATAGTGATACAAAAATAGGTTCAAGCTCTGTTTTCGAAGCAGAAATCTCAATAATACGGTAATTTGTTGAATTTAAACATTTTTTTTATTTTTTACAAAACGTACCTTAAAATTAGAAGTTATTAGTTTACCTCGTACATTTACCTATTTGGGGGTAGACACAAAAACAGAAAATTCGAAATTCAGAGATTAAAAATTCCCAAATTGATCCTGCTGGACATCTAACTCGGGACTTCCGTAACCTCCCAGACCACTGCGCCAGGCTGGTGTGTCGAGCTCTATACCCAGTGGCGGCCTTAGGGGGTGGCAAGCAGGACAATCGCCCGGGGCCTCGCTTTTGCAGGGGCCTCGCACTCTTGCATACCATTGCTACACTAGAGCAAGTAGAAAAAGTCATTAGGTACTAAATACTAATGTGTATTTGAATCTCGTGCCTCGCAAATATTGGCTAAGGCCGCCCCTGCACTAACAATAACTTAAAAAATTCTTGTCGGACCGATTTATGAATATATACTAGCTAATGCCCGCGACTTCATTCGCGTGAATTGAGGTTTTTTGGTTCCCACGGGAACTCTTTGATTTTCCGGTATAAAAAGTAGCCTATGTGCTATTCCAGACTGTAATCTATATCTGTGCCAAATTTCATCCAGACCCGTTCAGCCGTTGGGGCGTGATTGAGTAACAAACATACATCCATACATCGCATTTATAATATTAGTAGGTATAGATAGAGTTATCTTATTGAGTTTCCAAAAACTGCCACAAACTGGATCAAAATCGGTTAATTTGTTCCAGACTTCCAGAGATATATCGCAATTCATAATTTACAAAAAAGTGTTTACAACCATAGATTTCGGATTGGTCTCCGCTGCCAATCTAATCTATGTTTACAACTTCGTAAGGAAATTTGTCGAGCATTTTTCTTTTTGAGATCGCACAAGTTCCAGAGACGGCCTGCTGGGTCGAAGTTTTTCAGATGTTTTTATTAAACTTCAGATTAAGAAAACTTGCTCCCGATAAGATTACATGGGTCAGCACCACTCAGCACGTTTGGGACATCAAGCTGTCTGTATGATACTCAGCCACGCTCGAGTATTTCAAAATGGCGATTTTTTATCGCATTTTCAAAAAACTGCAGCGACTTTGCATAACGTCTGAATCGTCAGTCGGTTAAATAGGAGCTTCCACTTAACATTTCCTCTGAATATCTGACATACATCCGTACATCCAGATTCCAGAGACACGTGGGGCGTATACACAATACGCTATCAACATCTGACGCGCTCGATTTTTTCAAGTGACCGGTTTTGTTAGTTTTGAAAACTTGTAGTAGACGCTCCCCCTACTGGTAAAAGGGTACACATCATAATATTATAAGCTTTTTTTCTTTCTACCATCAAATCTTCAAAATCCATTATGTCTCCGCGACGCGAGTTAATCCACATTTTTAGTACCTATCGTGGGCTCCCTTACCATGGTTTGACATTATAGGTGGCAGTGGTCATGTGTGTGAGAGGGACACCATCTCGTTTCGGGGCCGTCTACAATTATAAAGAGGTACAGTTTGTGACGTTGTAGGGGGTAATCTCCACAGATTTATAAAGGGAAGGTAATTCTGGATCTACTGAACCTATTTTGAATATTCTGGTACTAATAGAAAGCAACATTATTTGTGAGTGTCATGCATAGGCTATAGCTGTATGGAACTTCCTAATTTTTCTTGTTAAATAACAAGAAAAATTAGGAGCTCCCGTGGGAATTTAAAAAACTTATTTCACACGGACGAAGTCATGGGCAAGTCTGCTAAGGCAATAAGGAACATTAACTAAACCATAGTAACCACTCCCAATTCAAAACACGACACAAGTCATAGAAGTCATGTTTATGATCTGTGACAGTGGAGAGCAAACAGTGTTGTCAACTTCATAGATTTTACACTAAAACGGGTGGTTTCTGCCCACGATGGTCTGAAAGTAGATCGAGTAAAATCTCTAAATACCTATTTGAAGCTAATCCCAGTTATCGCTATCCTACTTCAACTGCCAAGCAAAAACAAGGAATCGAATACCACTAGTGTCCGACCTCTCGCTCTAATTTATTAGTCGACGTGGGCTAGCGATAAATAGGTATTTGTTTCAGGTAGATATTATGAGTGAGCACTCCAGTCTTTACCTATAGCTTCGGGTTTCTAACTTTCTACAAACCCGAAGATTTGGTACTGGATTTTTTTAGTTATTTAGTAGAATTTACTTTCAATTACTGCGAATGCGGTGTAAATCGAGGGATGCATGCGAAATTGCGATCAAGTAACTTACCTACACCTTAAAGGAAAGACATTTTTTTTTTTTTTTTATCCACTACAAGCTAGCCCTTGACTACGATCTCACCTGATGGTAAGTGATGATGCAGTCTAAGATGGTAGCGGGCTAACCTGTTAGGGGCATGGCAGTTATATTAAACCCATACCCCTTAGGTTTCTACACGGCATCGTACCGGAACGCTAAATCGCTTGGCGGCACGTCTTTTGCCGGTAGGGTGGTAACTAGCCACGGCCGAAGCCTCCCACCAGGCAACATGATGAAGGTTTGTCTTTTCTTCATGTTTCAACTGGCAAAGTATAAAATATGTCAGTTTTTGTGTAGGGTTGGTTTTCAAATTTACTCAATATTAAACGGAATAATTAAAAAATACAAATCCTACCTCAATCACCGATTTTATCTGTACAAAAAAAAAGTTTTATATTACTTTTAGAACTCAATCTATGTGGAGCGCTAGCTCAATTATTGGCAACACTAGAGCAAGGAGGCTGGAACCATAGAGTAAGTGTATGCTGGAAGTTGGAACCCAGAGCCTTAGAGCGGAATAGAGCCAGTCAGAGACAAGTTAAAAAAAGAAGCAAGAGCAGGCAAGGGGCTTCAGATTGGCCTCGCATAATTTTTGCGATTTTTCTTAATAAATTTATGTATCGTGAAACGTCTGAATAATTTAAATGAACTAATTAGGTATATAAGATTACATTAGTGCTTATCATATTCGTTTCTTTATATGCACTTACGCGAATTGAAGCTGTCCCGGATTATTGACGTTTCGTCTACAGGATAGAAGGCTTCCGAATACGAATGTATGTTTGTGTCGAACTGTTGTAAGAGGGTGTGCGGTATCGGGTGTACAATTTATTTAGACTTAAATAAATAAGTATTAGTGAAAAGTGTGAAAGTGTATTATTAATTTAATATGTGGTTCAAATTAGCACTGATGTGGCAAACCGGATCGCACCTAGGCGTTGAAAACGTGACTCTTTTTTAAGGTCAGTATCAGACTCTCTGTTTAGTTTAAAGTAGTTAAATTCGTAGTTCGAGCATAAGTTCAAGAAGTACCAGCCAGCCACTACAGCCTATCAACGTCCCACTGCTGGGCACAGGCCTCCACTCTCATAGGAGAGAGGGAATTAGAGCTTAGACCCACCACGCTGCTCCAAGGCGGGTTGGCAGGCGTCAAGAAGTACACATTGTTTAAATAGGGTACACAAAATTTTAATAATAATGCCCAAGTGTAGTGCATTTTATCAAAATATTTTTACTATACCTAGTTACTTATATCAACTACTTATGTATTTACTATTTTTAAACCTGAGCAGAATGATTATATTTACGAGTAAAAGTACCTGTTGCTTATTTTTATTTCACCATTCTATTATTACATTAAGTGATTAATTTAAGTACTTACTAAATGAAAAAATTCCTCTCATTGATTCAATGACATTATTAACTATGTCCTAACAAATGTATTTCGGCTGGGGTGGCCAATGTGCAATCAGATTAGCTATCTATTTCAGAGATACTACAATGGACAAGTATGTGCATCAACATGGGACACTTCTATTCTCTTAATCTCATAGTCTGCTGTGACAGACATTTTATTTATTTATTTATTTATTATATCTCCCAACTTATATCTATCTACTGACTGGATGGAGATCTGGTGTGACAGACATCTGATCAACTGACTGGATGGTCATCTGGTGTGTTCTCTTTATGTGCTTTCTAAGGCATAATATAGAGTTAACACTCTTCAGCTATTTGTCTTCTTAAACCAATCAGAGGTGATTGCGATCGAATTAAGGCTCCCATATTCAGTGCTATAGAAAATGGGAGCCTTATTTTCATTTAAGTAAATGAGGATGAAGAAAGTAAGATGAAGCAATCCTGGGGCCCCAATTTAAATTTCACATCATCATCCTCATTTAAATGTAATTAAGGCTCATATATTCTATAGAACCCCGCTTTCATTTTTATGTAATAAGACCGCTGTTTTCCAAACTGATGGTAGAGTCCTGACATAATGTCATAAGTGGCACAAGTTGTAGGTATAACTTTTCATTATTTTTTAATTTTATTAGTTATTAAACATTATTTTCATTTACATGAAAAAAATGTTTAATTTCATTTCAATTGTATTTTTGTTGTTGTTTGTCACCTTTTTATAAACTGGTATAATAATTAAGTCACAGCAGTTGTTGGAGGAAGAAGAAGGCACTCATTTAAGAAGTTTTCAGAAAATATCTCAATAACTATAATTATGTATATAGAGTCTCTAATCACAAAATGCTTAATATGTTTATATATATATATATTAGAAGGGTAGACAAAATTAACAGAGGAAAAGTACTTCAAATAATGAAGTTATTCCTTTATTTTGTTCATTATTAATCTGTAGAATACTAGAGTAAGAAGTTTTTTGCTCTTATTGTGTTTTGATAATAAAATAAATAAGTAATTTTTCACTGTAAAACAAAACTCAGACAGATCACTGAATCGTCGCCTAAAGTATAACATGGTATGTTACTGTTCTGTGGTCTCCACATGTTGGTATCTTTTGTCTTTGGTAACTCTACGGCACTCTCAATCTTTTTCATACATAGGGAGGCAACTCTGACAGATCGATTAACAGCAAAAGTATGATAAAGAATTAATAATATCATCCATTTTATAATGTTATTTTTCTCTCTCTCTTCGGTCGTTCCTTCATTGCTGAAGATCGTGGTCCTGGCTAGATCCTACCCTCGAACGGATCATTCGCTTCCATTGGCCTCTGTTGGTAGCCATTCTCACTAAAGAATGAAATTTCGACGTGCTAGACTCTCTCAGCTGGTCAGACCACCTAGTTGGTGAGCGGCCTCTCGCTCTTTTGCCCTCAGTGTTGCCCGTGACAATCAGCTTCTCGAGACTACTGTCCCCACGTCGTATGATGTGTCCGAAATACGAGAGCAGCCGTTGGTAACATATGGAGGAGAGTCGAACCGTGATTCCCAGCTGCGAAAGAATAGACACGTTTGTGCGCTTGGCAGTCCACGGAATCCGCAGCATATGCCTCCAGCACCACATTTCGAAAGCATCTATTCTTTGCCTCTCTCTTGCTTTGATGGTCCATCAATTTTTAGCATCAATTTTTAGTTACATCAGATAATAAAAATATTTTTAATAATTTAAACTTACTAATGTTATGGATTTTATTTAGCAACTATTGGTCGCCCGCGACTTCGTCCGCGTAAAATTTCTGGTTTCCTATGACATTATGAAATTTTCCCGCTGCAAAAAGTCGATCTAAAGAGGCTTTATATAGCTTATGTAGGTTTTTATTATTTAAAACTTATAACCGAAATGTTGAATTTTTATGTCTCTTTCTACAAAAACATACAAATTTTCAACCCCCATTTCATCCTCTTTGGGGTAGATTTTCGAAAAAGTACTTATACTTTAAAACTATTTTTATAATTAAAAACTGTTAATATTTATTATAATTTAAAACTGATAACCTAAATCCGGATTTTCTAGTCTGTAATTTCACAAACTTAGAACCATCATGCAAACTTCCAACCCCCATTTAACCCTCTTTGGGGTAGATTTTCGGAAAAAAAATTATACAGATTTTTATTATTTTAAACTTATAACTTAAATGCTAATTTTCATGTGTCTAAAACAAAGGACTTTCCTACAAACTTCCAACCCCCATTTCAACCCCTTAGGGGTGAATTTTCCCAAAACCGTTTCTTAGCTGACGTATACACTATAGAAGGAACCTACCTTCCAAATTTCAAGTCTTTATGTTTTATAGTTCCTGAGATATCGTGATGATCAGTCAGTGACCTTTCGCTTTTATATATATAGAAGATAAAAATACCATAACTTTTACTTATATACCTACATTTTTGTATGGAACCCTCGGTGCCAACAACATGCAACAACATCGGAGTCCAACTCGCACTTAGCCGGTTTTTTTCTAGTCTAAAATGACCATTGTTCTTTGGTCATGTAACATGGCCAGGTTGCCACTATAGTCCCATAAACTTATTTGACCCTGTGACAGTGTCGCTTTTATTACATTAAAACTTGTTAATAAATAATAAAAATAAAATAAAACAAACACTAAACAGTCTAACTTTGTAGTCAGTGTAACTAACTAGTTACGGCCACCAGAGCAGAGATGCCTCGTCTATTATATAGTATAATATGCCGATTTTATTAAAGTACTTATTAATACATTTTTATTTCTAAATAAGGTCGATCGCTCTTTACTTACACACTCGGCTATCAAGAGCGGGTGTGTCGTGTCCAAGTGGCGACAAGCCGGACCCTTCGCAAGACACTGTGAAATATGAGGGCTTACTTCTTTTGTAAAGCATTTGATTAGTTAACTAACTATTAATTAGTACTTACTGTGGTATTTTGTCGTGATATAATTTACCTACTACCTACCTAGGAGGTTACTATACAAAATTACCTTTACTAATTTAAAATATATGGCATGTTTAAAATTAGTTATTACTTATAAAGAATAGAAGGCATCAGTAATGAGAGATGGTACGAGAGCAATACCGATGCCTATAATGGCCCGTTTACATTAGGTCGGTTTGGCCGTATTCGATCGTAGCTCGGCGCGGCAATGACCAGCCTAGTGTAAAAGTTGTTACGGTTGCCGTATTCGGTCACAATCGTCTTACGGGAACTTGCTGTTGGCCGAAAACCTAATATACGCCCGCCGCAGTCACCGACCTTATCGAAACAGTCCGATTCGGATAAAGAATCCGGTTAAACCAAATGCGGCCGACACATTAGCCTAATGCAATGTTCACTTCAATTTTCAGTTCACATATAATTTCCGAAAGTAAAAATTTAGACACATTTTAAGGAACATTTTAACACTTTGAATTACTTGTATACTAATCTAGTCCATTTTTTATTACTATCGAGATACTATCGATAAATATAGATGATGTATAAAAAATTAAGTAAACCAGATATCCTTATAACCTACCCTAAATAGTATACTGGCACAAAGATCAGCCCGCTGGGCTGATCTTTGTGCCAGTACCACCACCCACCACCCACCAACCATCTCACAAACCAATACCTTTTATTTGCTACCACAACACTAAAGCTGTGCTGGAGATACGGAGTTGACCGGGACACATAAGCCATCAGATTAATTTTCTGGAGGAGCAAACAGAGTTAGATAGTAATAATTATTATTGATGGAGAAATCGTCTGGAGCCGCCGCCGCCGGGCCGCAAACGTCTATAACGCCAGTGATGATTATAGATGGAAGCCTAAGCGCTTCAAGCATTACTAGGATTGCCTTCGCTGTTGCTTATGCTTGCGTTTGCTTCGTCTTTGGCCTATCTATAAAATGTCGAAAAATATTATGTACATTAGGTAAACATGGAAAATGTAAATTCTTTGATTTTTTTGATTCCTCTGGCCACTGCACTGGTACAAATTTATTCTCTAACGGTTAGAAAGAGAGCCTAACCCCGTTGTTGCCATATTTAGAACGTTGATCTTATTTAAAAATAACCAGCTATAACCAAGAAGTCGCTTCCACCTTGTTCGATTTGGTGGTTGCAAATTGCAATCCCTGCAAACCGCCAGTTTCCCAGCTACATTAGATTATGTTGTAAATGTAATTACTGATTGCCAATGGTTAATAAAAGTCGCTAATTAATAGGTACGTCATCATCATCACTTCAACTTATTGCCGGAGCACGAATCCTCTCTCAGAATGAGAATAGCCATAATCCACCACGCTGGTCATTCTTATTAATACGTAATGATATCTAGATATGCGAATGGACAATTAAGTACGTAGTTAGCTACATTCTCGATCCGTATTCTGTAAATTATCGGACTCAGTATCAAATAGAACAATGTTTGAAGATAAAATTAGCCCTTTTTTCCAATAATACATGTAAGTACTGTTGTATAATGTTTAGGAAATACGGCAAATGTCTGTCATAATATGGTAATTCTACCCCCCTGTTCCAGATGGGCGAGCGCGCGCGGCGAGCGGGCGGCCGCGCGGCGTCGTATTACACGCGTTGCGCGACGCTTGCACCATACACCGGGTCGACACTTGCAGCGTAAGTACTAAGTACCGTCCAGCGATATTATTTCATGTTATCAAAAGTACTTCTCCAATATCGGCTTCTTCCTTAAAATCAAGTGCAGTGACAGCAGAACTACAACTGCGGTACACACGTTTCTGCCGGGCGTTGCCTGACCAAGGCTTAAGGATCTGTCATAGCGTAAAATCGGAAAAACTGAGTTTTTTAAAGCAGTGTATCTGCTCATAACCGCGGGACACCTACCCACGTCGTCGTGTGTTGCCTGACCAAGGCCTAATTTAGTTCAGAAGAGTATGTCTGATGGCAGTTGCCAAATACCAAAGTACCAAATTCCACTAATAATAATTGGTCCTAATTTGAAATATCAAAACTTAAAGAAATAAAAACCAAGCCTACATTTATAGCATCAAACATTGTGAAAAGGACTTTTTATTAGGACGAATTAATTAATATCATTTACTGTTTTATGAAGATTAATTCACTTTGTTGAGGAAGCGAACGACATCAGGCGACTCATTACTTGAAAATTTAGGGTTTATAGAGGCTAAAATAGAAAAGCTAATCGCTGTCTTAGCGACGACCATCCTGCGCCACAACTGTTCGTAAAAAAACATAAATTTTTATATTATATTAATTAAATATTGAAAACTTGCCTTATAAAATATATTTAAAGTATATATTTTTAATACAAGAATTTAAACAATAGAGCTATAAAAGAACAACTGGAGCCTATCTTATTGGTCAAGGCTCTCTCCAGTTCTACTGGTAGTGGCTAAACACACTGGCGGCCAGTCTTTCTCATCCAGCGGGTAGCCATCTTCATCGACGCAGTATCTGACATCGCCTGCATTCTGATTTGGGCGGTAGTTGCCGTTCGGTTGGCACACTTCTGAAACTGTCATACCCCTTTCTGGGAAGTACACCATCGTATCACGAGCGCAGTCTGTTGGAAAGTAACAAAATGGAGGTAGAATATGGCAAAGAATATCATATATATCACATTGCAAACACAGTTGACCAGTACACCTCCCATATCTTCATAAGATATAACTGTTGGTTAAGACTTAAGACATAAATCGAGTACTTATTTTAAAGAAAGTTAATTTAAGCAACAAAAAAATTTCACTGGTTAATGTTATCTGCAGGCCTGGTGGTAGATTTTTAACCTATTCGATCGCGTTAATGTCTTTAATAGTTCCATGGTTAAAGTTAACTACCATTTGTATAGAATTATCGAGCGTCAGCTGTCTTCTGTCGTCGAGCGCTTGACAATAATAAAATTATTCCTATATGTAAAAATCTCCCACTAGGCCTCATGATATCTCTAATTCCGAATCGTTGGTGTTTCTTGTTTAGCCACATTTGAATCATTGTTTTGTCTCTCTGTAAATATCTCTTGAAAGATCAACTTTCACTTTTATCAAAAGCAAAACCGAGCTTATCTCATATTTTTCATGTCACGCTTCTCTTATCGATGAGTGTAGCCGTTGCGTATGTCAACACGCAAACTTTGTTTTCCACGAACTGGTCAAACAGTACTGTTATGTTTTGGTAGGAGATCAAGTATTGCGGCTCCCGCATTCCATCAGAGCGTCAACCGATTGAATGGAGCCGTTCAACATGTCGGGAATAGGGTCACGGTCGCAAACCGGTCGCCGCGCCGTGAGTTTACTCTGCAATGCGTGTGCGCTAACGGTATTGCCATACGTTTCCGCGTATTTTTGCTTTATTACCGTTTTTACATTATAAATTAAGGAATATGCATCACTAATAAGCATGTGAAGAATTATCGATGCTGTCACGAGATGTAACTAATAAATATTATCGAAAAAATGAATAATAATTATGAGATACAGAATCAGGTTATCTGGAATGTAGGTTTAGAATGTGGAATCACTACAATGCCATACATGTCACAAGATCCAGTTTCGGAAAACAAAGATCGATGTATAGCTGTACTTGGGTGTAAAAATATAATAGATTAATGTAAAAAATCTAGACTTACTGCAATTAATTCCCCGCATTTCACTGACTACGACTTGCCAGGAGCCCAATATTTTACCGTCTCGACCGGTGCAGTAGGCGCTGAAACAAAAAATACGTCAAAAGATATTTCTTATCTAAATAATGACCTTTCTTCATGTATGGCATTCCATTGAGAATGTTTTTCACAAGTATTATGTAATTTTAATTGATTGCAAATGTTCTCGTCTTTATTGAAAGGGTAGGCGATTTATTCACTTTATAACTACATCTGCCAATATTGCTGTTCACAATAATATTAAAAAATTTCTTACATTCCATTCTGAATTTGATACGATCCATAGCTTCCGTCATAATCGCAGAACGTTATTGGATTGCCTAAGAAATTGGTTCCGTGTGCCGTCTGTTCTCTGTGAATCCTGGACAAAGCGTACACGATACTTTCACATCTTCGCAGATATTGCTCACCGAGGGCTGCCGCACTGACTGATAAGAGAGAAACTCAATTAAAAGTAGGTTTTGGATATCGTAGTGGTGTACGTTCAGTTGTTATGTAAAAGGGATACACATATTGTGTTAAATAGTTTGTATCCCTCACATACATCATAAAGGAGGAGAATAAATGAAAAGGATCATTTCAGTAAATGATCCATTGGGCGACACAGATCGTTCGCAATCCATCCTTGATATTACTTGCCAAAGAAAGGCAAATCTCTCTTAGCTGATAGACAATTAGTGTGTAACGAAACTTATACATATTATTTAAAGGTCTTCTTTCAATGTCCCACCCTATGTCAATCCCGATTCACTAAACGTGAGAGTCAGCCGTTCTATTTTGAGCGTATGCTTTGTCTATAACAATGTTATTACGTGACAATCTTTAAGACGTTTTTCGTGACAAAAGCCTGATATTTAGAATGTAAATCAAATATAATATAAGCAAATGAAATCATTCCTCTTATCAGTTTATCTAGATTTCACTTTCAAAGAAATGTTAAGATGCATATTATCTACTATAAGTCTGACCCGTAATTTACTAGTATAGATGTCCAATTTAGGCCTTATTGCCGATAGACGGGACTTCCTCAGTTTAATAGGGTTTCCCCGAGATTTTTAATATTATACAGAAAGTATTTACTTAGTAACTTCTATGTATAAGTAATTTAATTAATTAGCCCGCCAACCCGCATTGGAGCAGCGTGGTGGGTCTAAGCTCTAATACCCTCTCTCCTAAGAGAGGCCTGTGCCCAGCAGTGGGACGTTAATGGGCTGTACCTAGTGGTGGTGGTGGATACGTAATTTTACTGAAAATAATAATTACAACAAGGGAGCCTCCTCATGTCGACCTCTTGCACCGGCGGTGTCGTAGGTTGTCCTGTTCTTGTTTGGGCGCACCAGCACATGCCATCGTCACATTGCAGTTGCTCATAGTCCCCATTAGGTGTACAGTGTAAAGTACTGATCTTGCCGTGTTTCGTTTCCAATTCATGTCTTTTGCGGCTGCACGCTAAAAATACAGGAATATTGTTTTATAGTTGATTGCGTTCGCAAAATTTTGCTATTTTTTTTTTGTTTTTATTTTTTTATCCACTACAAGCTAGCCCTTGACTGCGATCTCACCTGATGGTAAGTGATGATGCAGACTAAGATGGTAGCGGGCTAACCTGTTAGGGGCATGGCAGTTATATTAAACCCATACCCCTTTGGTTTCTACACGGCATCGTACCGGAACGCTAAATCGCTTGGCGGCACGTCTTTGCCGCCAAGCGATTACCTGGCGAGTGGCTGGTAACTAACCACGGCTAAAGCCTCCCACCAGGCCAGACCAGGGAAAATGCAGAAATTATAAATTCTCGAATTGACCCTGCCGGGGATCGAACCCAGGACCTCCGCACGTTAAGGCAACAGCGCTACACACTGCGCCACGGAGGTCGTCGTCAAGGTCGGGAGGAGGTCAGCAAGTATTATACAAATACTTGCTGATGCCCGCGACTTTGTCCGCGTGGAATAAGTTGTTTTAATTTCCACGGGAACTCCTTAATTTTCCGGGATAAAAAATAGCCTATGTCACTCTCCAGGTCCTCAACTATACCCATGCAAAAATTCACGTTGATCCGTTGCTCTGTTGCGGCGTGATTGAAGGACAAAACAATAAACCAACAAACAAACACTTTCGTATTTATAATATTGGTACGATCTGTGCTGTGTGAACTACGTCCTATATACTCTACGGTGGTAGAATTATTTTTACTCTTTGCTATTGGTAATAGAATTGTCAATCTCTGTCAAACAGATTTTGACCATGTTTTGATTTTTGGAATTTTTGAAACCCTGTCTGAAATTTTATTGTTTACTGCATTATACATGCTCCTTCATTTTAAATTTGCTAGTTTTATACCAAAGTATAGAGAAATGCTTTCTAGCTTATTTTCCGTTTGAATGGATTTATACGCGAGAGAAATTTATGCTTATAGAATAGAATAAAAATTACTTGAACACACGACCATGTATAATCCTCAGGTATTTCTATTCGTTACTAATGTTTGTGTAACTTACCGCAAGTCATTTCATTTGCTTCACGTCTCCACATTTGTCCAAATATTCTGTTCCCATTTTCATCAGAGCAGAAACATCTGTATATTGTGTAAATAGTACATTTCAACGGTGAAACGTAAGTGCATTCGAGCGTAGTTGAATAAAACTTAATTATGTATGTACTTAATTATTTGGAAACAAACAGTCTCTATTTTAAACATTTAAAAACTGATATTGAACTAAATAAACTATTACCGAAGGAAAATGCATTAAATGTACTTAAATTTTTTGTTATACTCGAAAAATGGGCGAGAACAAAATCGATAAAATTGAAATCGACTTAGTCAATAATGAGCAAGTGAAGTATCGTTAGTTTTTGTCAGTCATTTCGTAATTTTAATTGCATATTAACTTGCCTCCCCGTGAACAAATCGCCTTTGCATTGCACAGGTGCGTATCGTCCGTCCGGTAAGCAGTTGGCAGGGGGTCGACACCCTTCCGAAGGATCCGTTTCTAAAAAAAATATTATAATTTACATTTATTGATGATGTCCGATGCCTGTGACTTCGTCCACGTATATTTCCATTATCTTGAACCAGTGGGACACTGATAAAAAGTAGCCTACGTCCACCTTGGAGATGGATCTAATCTCTGGATTTAAGTACCTATGTATGTATGATGCTTGAATTAATTTGGTTAAATTCAACGCCTGCTTTGAATTTATCTGTCCTGGGTTCATCTTTCACTTTCAAAACTTTTTACTAATAAAATATTATATAATCCGAAAGATAATAAACTTTCAAAAAGTTTTGATTGGCTTTTTAATTTGAAAGTGTTCAGCTGATTTCAAAGGCTTGAATTTGACAATAAGCAAGTATACGAGTATATACTCGGCGATTGGCTCGTAAAACAACCTCTGCGACAGCAAGTTTCACCAATACAACAAATAACACGTTTGTGTAGCGGTTCACTTTCGCCTTATAAAATATCGGCCTTCATCTTTCTAGTTTTACAATGACTCATACCACGTATTTAATTCAAATACTATATAACTTATTCTTTGTTAATATAAGTATACATAGTTGTTATACCTACAAAATGAAGCAAGTATGTACTTAACAAATATGTTTTCCTTTTAAGCACAAACATAACTTTTTATTACTTAGTTTCGTTATTAGATTTTAATAGTTTGCTACCAGGCTTTAACTGATTGGTAAAAAGTAGCTAGCGCGACGTTTATTGTAACTAATATTTCTGGATCAAACTATACATACCTACGACTCGCGATTAATTAATTATTTAATAAGTGATAACAACTTGTAATAAGAAAGAATTTATTTAATTTCATAACATTACCACCACCTCCTCCGTCGCCTCCGCCAGTACCGTCATCGAGTATGCACCCAGGGCAACATCCAAAAATACTTGAATTATGAACCAGCGTCATCCCAGCATCGCAATCCGCTTGCGATAGATCAGTCACACATATTTCAGCAAGTTCACATCGATTATTGTTAGCTAGGACGCTAGCTAAAAAGGAAAACAAAAATGTAATATAAATATTTTTCATGTTTGCTACATTAAAACCGTATACATGGCGGTCGTATAACATGACGTACTGTATTAATTACGCTGTGATATCTGTTAATCGTTATCAATAAATCTTATCACAAGATTATTTCATTTTTGAAGTGTCTGTACAATTTTACATAGAATAATGTTGATGGTGAAAAACCTATAGGGGTGTGCTAAGTAGAAGGTATTTATTGTTATTATAATCGAGGAAAATCGCACCGCCAATTGCCACTAATGTTTTATTATTCATTCATTACTAAATTTTAGTTTGAGTGATAATAATATCTTTGTTTTAAAACCCGTTCTCCTAAGGTGTAACTATTTAATACATAAGTATATTATGAAATGCAATGTCAACTAAGTAATGTCTGATACGAGCAAAGTATTATCAGCGCTATCGCTATCTCGAGTTCTATTTCGCGACAAATGAAGGCAAGACGTAGTGGTTGCGTCGCTCGCACTAGTGTCCGTGCCGAGCGCCTAATACCTGCGCGTCTAGCGTTTATCTTATGTTATCAGATGTTTGAGAACGCGGCCTATTTCTCATATTTGTTTAAAGTGAGACATGAAGATATTTCTCGTTAACTCATCATGGATAATTCTTTTTCCAGGTTGGATTGAAGCGGCCGTACCCGGCTAGTATGGAGGAGTGCAAGAAAAGAGCACAAGGCACTAAAGTTTCCAAAATTGCTAATATATTTCAAGGGATGCCGTCGAGAGACGATGAAGATATGCGTGGAAGTGATGTGACAGTCGTGCGAACCGAAAGCCATCTGGCTAGGTTTAACAATGCTAGAGCTTTGTTTGAGAAATTAGGTGAAGAAAATCGTAATTTTCGTATTGAAAAGTCGCCTTCAGCGGCTGCAAGTTTCGCCGGAACGCGCGGGGTTCTTCCGGTGATTCCTGCGCGCTCTCGGTCTAGCTCAGCGGGTTCTGTAAGCCCGACGCGAAACAATGCTACGGCAACATGTACCTTGGCAACGGCTGTCAACGGCGACCGAATATCCAATGGTGCTGCGCAGCAACCACCACCGAAACCAGCTAAACCTAGTGTGCTCCCTAAGCCAGAAAAACCAGACAGACGTTTTAATAAAGAACTTATAGAAAAACAGAGAAACTGGACCGCTCACTTTAATAAGTCCCGGCCGTCTAGATACGACCCTGAACAGAGGTCCGATTATAAAACACCACCTGGGTACCAAGATAGGAAGTCTCCGGAAGCGACTGATAGACATGTAGTCCCTTCACGAGTTTACTCACCACCGCTGTCGCCGGGTGCTGGTGCTTCACATCTGGAACGCCCGAATACCCTTCCTGCTTCATTAGTTAATAGAGGTATACATGTTGCGAAAACCCCTAGTCCTGTAAAAAACATCGCGCCTGTGTTACCTTCACCTAGAACTAATAATGCTACACCCCCCACCGCTAGAACCGAAATAGTTTCTTCTCCGGTAGTAAAACGAGATAATTTAAGTTCACCTATTAGACAAAGTCCTCAGAAAGATGAACCAATAGAAAGGATAAATTTAAAAAGAGCATCAGTTTCTTCTGATGTAGAAAAAGCAAATAGCGAAATATTAGAAGAATTTATTCAACAACCTTGTTATTTGCCACTTTCGAAAGAAATAGAATCCGCATCCCCCAATAAATCACATACGATACAAGAATGTATTGACGGCGATAATAGTTCAATATATTATAAAGCCCCGCCATCCCCTCCAGCTCGGCTACCAAAATCGCCACCCCCATTACTCGATGAAGAAGACTTAATTTTAGATACGAACATTACCACAACACCAATAGCAAGTAAATTTGAGTCTATACAGTGCACACCAAAAGAAGTCGATGGCAACGATAACACTGATCATGGAGTAATTTTGCAATCGCCTTCCTCTTCATCGATCTCGTCTCTGCAACGTGATGTGGCAAAAGAAAACAACATTCCTGAGTTAGAATCTTCTATGCAAACACCTGATATATGTAACATTTTGGTAAAGTCACCAACAAACAGTCAAGAAGAAGATGGCTATGAGACAATACAATACAGTGGTGAATGGGACGATAAGAGTAAACGAAGATCATCGACGCCCGAGGCGTATCCAAGCGTAGTTCAGACTGATGATGCTCCTCAGTCGCCACTCGTGTCACCGCTGGCGTCACCCGTTAACAGTCTACCGTACTCTTCATCCCCGGCCCCAGCTTCTCCTTCGCAAGGTATGTTAGCTTAATCATTTAAATTTAATTTTCATGTAATTGTATAAAATGAAGACTAACTAAATTGCTTATCTTTTATCTCTTTGTTATACAATTGCGTGAACTGATAAGCATTTTTCAAATAATAAACGCTGTTGTATCTTTGATTTTAAACACGACAACGTGCAATTGTTGTCTAAAGTGAAAACTTTTCTTAGCCTGTGACAAGTCTTACGTCAACTTTATTAAAGTTAAGAATGTAATCTAGCCTAGGTAACATTCTTAACTTTAATAAAGTAGCTGTTAACATATTTTCAGTAAGATTTACTAAACGAACTACTGAGGTAAGCACTGAATTACATTTTCGCCTGAGCTAGTGCTAATATTTAGCGTAATGTATTATAAGTATGATTATTATAAAGAGATGAAAGACCTCATTCAGAGTTCAGACGCAAAAGAAGTGAAGTTTGCGTCTTTTTGCAATGTGGGACGTTTGTTATCCTAAGATGTCTGTACAAGTGGGCGTCGATTGACGTACGTTTGGCGGTCTCGTGCTCAGCGGGTTCAATGTAATATTGAGGAAGTCAAGGTATTTGAGTCGTTGCGAGAGTTGCGAGTCGATCCCGATTTAGATGCTCCGGCGCCGCCGCGACGACGCAGTAACCCGAGCGACGTCGTCCTGCGCGCCCTTCCCTAACCTCTTTAATTATTCACGTCTACAAATTGGGCCAGTAGTTTTAAACAGTTCAATAGCCCACTTTGATCGCGCTGCCAATGTGACATTTGTGAATGTGTTCATGTTCGCACCGTTTGTGCATCAATTTTTATGTCTTCTTGTTTGGATGCAATTTGTAGTGAATTTATAACAATGATACATTCAATATCTGAATGTATGTTATGAAGTTCACAAGATAGTGAAAGTGTCTCGTTGATCATTGAATGCGAGTAGCTGTAATTGAACATCGTCAGAGCTGTTTCTAATACGTTCAGTTTGTAAAGTTCAGGTCATTCTCATTATAATACTTGACGTTTGATTGAAGTGCTGAGTTTTGTAAACAATGTTAAAAATATTCATCAAATCATGTATGAGGTATTAATTTATTACTCAGAATGTAATGAAAATGGAAAGAATAGTTGAAGCATTTTACATTTCAAAAACGAAATACAGCAGAAAAGAGACCTATTTATTTAAGCTAGGTCCGTGTTAATTCCTATTATCTTTGTCAATGTTGTCCTATTAGAATTTGCACAATTCATACGTATTAATGGAATCATAAACAAAGTTGAAAACATAATATGAGTAGGTATTGATAGCCTCTTTTAAGTGATCCTATGTGTTTTGAATGAGATTTGTACAGTTAAGTAAAAAGAAAAACTCAATCTTTACAATTATTTCTTGAGACTAAAATACATATGACTGCGTCTGGATGAGGGATAAAATAAGTGCACTGGGACTTGACACAATACGCCGCTTGGAGTTAAAAGTGAGCGTGAGTGTGCGAGACGCGAATCCGCGCGACTGGCGACGATGGCGCGGCAATGAGGCGCATGGTGCGTGCGCACACCCGCGCTCGCACAACATGCGACTCTGCGGATGTTGTATTGGTCAGTATGTCAAGTGTCAAATTTATATCGCGGACAATAGTCATAATCTTAGCTTAAATACACACGTGCGTTTAATATAGGTAGTTTTGATCGATTTTATTATTTTAATTTACATAAATAGGTACTTTACTACAGTTAAAATAGTTTCAAAAAGCCAGTAAAGATGTGATGTCGCTAAGTGCTCTTCTAATAGCTTTCCGAGAATAGGGCATTTATCTCAAACTGTAAAGAACTTATTTAGATGATCTTCCGTGTGTAGACCACCTCAAGTGATCGGCCAAATAGTCACTAGGTACAGTCTATAAGAACGTAGGTACAGTCTTTACTAGAAGTACAGTCATATACTTATGTAGGCACTTGTATTATGCAAAATATGCATTCGCGGTATGAATGAAAAGTTGTTTTGCATAAAATACAAAGCTAGCCGCGCTCGTATCAATCTTGGCACGTCTTGACGTACAGTTGAGTGAACCCTTATAATAACGAGACGACTTAGTATGCAACATTGTGTATAAATTTATTATTAAAAGACTCGGTTTCATAACATCTACTACTTGTTTAAATGCAGTAGCTTCCACATTAATTATTTAAAAGTACAGCACTTATTTTAAGAATTACACATTAAAGTATCATAATATTTTAATGGCAATTTGTTATTGTGGCATTGTATGAGTATCTGAGCTATTTTTTCCGTTTTAGGGGGTAGATTTATTTATTAACTAGATATGCCATTTCGCCCTCGTGGCTTTAGGTCTTTTTTCAATGACGTGGGAACTCTGATTTTCCGGGATTGATTTTAGCTTTTTTCAATCTCCGTGGCTTGCACCGTTGCGGTGTGATAAACAGATAGAAGAACAAGCCATTTTCGCTGTACCAGTTTAAATTAGATCCCAACATATGAACAACAAAGGGCCGTGAAAACGTAGCAGACAGACGGACACACTTTCGCATTTATATTTGTATGGAAGTATGGATTGCTTGATTTATTAATAAATAATAATTAATTATTGCAAAAGGCTTTAGAAAATTAGTAGGACACGGTGACCGATGCATTTAGGTGTAAAATCTAGTCTCATTTGCAAAATAGTTTTAGGAATAATGTCACAAATCCAAAAGGAATATATGTACCTATATTGATGCCATGACAATAGTTGTTACAGTTTAAGGGCTCTCTGGAATTATTAAATAACCATTTCCGCAATGAATTTGAAACATTTATGAGATCACATTTATTTAAAAAAATATCTTGTTCTTTACTAATGCGTGGGGCTTTGGACTCGTGAGCATCATTTAGTTAAGTGCGGTCATTGCCTATTTAGGAAGGTGGTCCTAGTCCTCTGCAGTAATATGGAAATCATTTTCAAACACCAACAGATTTCAAGCCTTTATTTAGCTAACATTATAATACTATAATATAATGTTATAACTTTTTAATATCACAATATGAGTGACCTGCCGATTATAACTGCCTACTACAAACTAGTCTACAAATGAAGTAAAGTCATTTAAGTAAATGGACTCAAAAACTTGTCAATAAGTTAGAAACGTTGTTGTTTGATTATATTTGACAAATAACAACGTTGCAGAGTTACTTATCGACTTTATTACTGACTAGATGATGCTCGCGACTTCGTTCGCGTGGATTAAGTTTTTATTCCCGCGGGAACTCCTTAATTTTCCGGAATAAAATGTTTCCAATGTCCTTCCCCGGGAGATTTCTATCTCTACCAAATTTATTAAAAAGAGGGGCTGTTAAAGCGAAGCAGACAGTCATACTCTCGCATTTATAATATTATTATGGATATATAGTATATAGAAATGTGTTACATGCAGTTTGCAATATCATTTTGAATGTATCAACGCTACTAGCAAAAAATTTAAAGAGCTCCCAGCAGATTACAAATCTAACTGGCTGTGTCCTTCTTGTCGCTCTAAACAGCCACGGGGTGATAATACCAATACGCCTGTTCGTGGATCTTCTGGCTCCGATACTAGTCCGTCGTCAAATATCACGCATAGGCGCGCACAGGTGTTAACCCAACCACAAGCCCAGGAATCTTTCACCCTTGAGGATGTGAAGCAGCTCATGAAGGAAGAAATGAACATTCTTTTGGCAAAAATGGAAAAAAAACTGAGTAACATATTAGAAAGCAAAACAAAAGAAATGTTTAAGGAAATTAATGAGATCAAGGATTCCGTGAGCTTTATAAATAATCAATATGAGGACCTGAAAAAAGAGATTCAAGGAAAACTAACGCAGGTCAAAGAACTAAAAGAAGAAAATGAATACCTAAAATCTACAGTTAAAGATCTCAATAGTCGACTAAGTATCATGGAACAGCACTCGAGAATGAGTAACCTGGAAATACAGTGCCTACCCGAGCACAAATCCGAAAACTTACCGAATGTTATTTTACAAATTGGGAAGGCGACTGGCAGCAGTATATCAGACTCAGATATCCACAAATGCACCAGGATCGCAAAGATCAACCCAGATAATACGCGTCCGCGCTCTATAATTGTGAAGTTCTCGAGTCCACGGATTCGTGATACCTTCTTGGCAGGAGTGATCAAATTCAATAAGAAGAATAAAGAAGAGAAACTGAACACGAGTCATATTGGAATAGGAGGCGAGAAAAAACCAATTTACGTGGTAGATCACCTGACACCGGAACTGAAGAAGATACATGCCTTTGCTAGGTTAACAGCTAAGAAGTTAAATTATAAATATGTTTGGATAAAAAATGGACGTGTCTTTCTGAGAAAAACAGACAACTCTGAACATATTGTTGTGAGAAATGTCGAGCAGCTAGATCAATTAAACTCTTAAAATGTTCCCTTTTAATGTCTAGTCTCTTATTATAATTTGTTACATTCGATAATTTAAATATATATTACCAAAATGTAAGAGGAATCCGAAGTAAAACACGAGAGGTAAAACTTAACATACTATCTAATGAATATGATATCTTAATATTCACAGAAACCTGGCTCAACGACGGGGTATTTGATGGAGAGTTTATAGACAGCCGTTATATAGTTTATCGAAGAGATAGGGAGCAAACTGATATAAACAAAATAAAAAATGGAGGTGGAGTCATGATTGCTGTTAAAAATAACCTTAAATCTTGCCGCGTACCGCAATGGGAGAGTAACTGTGAAGACGTATGGGTGACGGTGGAGGCAGTTATACAAAATAAACAAAGACATATTGCTATTTGCGCAGTGTACTTGCCACCACCAATCAAAAGTGAAATACTGAATCATTTTTTAATGAACTCGTCTAAAATAATTAATAACAATGATCAAGTGCTCCTTGTAGGTGACCTGAATATAAGTAGTCTGACATGGTCACAATTACCTGAGCTAAATTATATGCACCCGTCTTGTAATTGCAGTCTAGACTCTATACTGGTGGATTTTATTGAAGAACACGATTTAAAGCAATTTAACTCTATATTTAATACCAACAAAAGATTACTTGATTTAGTCTTGTCTAATTCTACTCAAGTCATAGTTAACAAAAGTCTCAATCCCATTAGCATAGTCGACAATCATCACCCACCTCTATTGGTAAATGTTAAATTGGATAAGGTGGCTATAGTAAATGAAAAAGTCGTTGAAAAATTCAATTTTTACAAGGCCGACTATGACGCTATAGTAAAAGATCTAGACAATACTCCATGGATTGACCTATTTCTAAACTGTCACAATGTTAATGCAATGCTCACTTTATTCTATGATAAACTTAAATCTATTATTGAAAAACACGTTCCAAAAACTAAACCCAGAAATAGCAAATTTCCTGTTTGGTATAGCAATAAACTCATTTCGATGTTAAAACTTAAAAATAAGTATAGGATAAAAGCAAAAATCTACAAAAATCCATTAGATATTCTCAAATTCGAATCCTTAAGAAGTGACAGCAATAACCTAATCAAGGAATGCTACGATAAATATATTGTATCGATAGAAAACAATTTATCAAAAAATCCTAAATACTTTTGGACTCACTTAAAAAATATAAAACAATCGCCTAATACATATCCAGCAAAGATGATGCTTGCTGATAGGATCGCCACTGACGGTCCCAGTATGTGTAATTTGTTTGCGGACTTTTTTGCCTCTGTTTATGATTCAGGCGATCCACCTGTTACCAGCGCTCATGTACCTATCAACTCTGTCAACTTTCTCTGCAATGTTAACTTCTCTGTAAAGGAAGTATTTATAAAATTAAAAAGACTTGATACAAAGAAAGGCGCTGGCCCGGATGATATTCCACCATTGCTGATTAAAAAATGTGCTAACTCACTATCGTTACCTGTTTGCATGATATATAACAAATCATTGCACACTGGAGCTTTCCCAGATTTTTGGAAACGTGCTAGAATAGTACCCGTTTATAAAAAAGGTGGTCGTGAAAATATTACCAATTACAGGCCTATCTCGATATTGTCTACCTTGGCGAAGGTATTTGAGTCTCTAGTACAGCCAATATTATCACGCCATGTTCTCCGTGAGCTCTCAGAGGCACAGCATGGTTTCGTAAGTTCAAGATCTACCATAACTAATCTGGCGAATTTCATGAGCTTTGTTACAGCCTCGGTCGACTCTCGTAAACAGGTGGACGCAATTTACACAGATTTCTCGAAGGCCTTCGACAAGGTAAACCATAAATTATTGGTGGCAAAACTGGCTTCTTTTGGACTAGGTGGATCACTCTTATCGTGGCTCTCTTCATACCTAGTGGATAGATGCTCATACGTAGCAATTAAAGGTCACTGTTCACGGTCATACAGTGCAATTTCAGGCGTGCCTCAGGGATCTATCCTGGGACCTCTTTTATTTAATATCTTCATAAATGATATTACTAACTGCATATTAAATTCTAAGTGTTTGATTTTTGCGGATGACCTGAAATTGGCAAAAGAGATCACAAAACAGGATGATGCATTGTTATTGCAGGATGATATAAATAGGGTTGCTGAATGGTGTAAAACTAATGGTATGCACTTAAATCCCACCAAATGTTCCTATATTAGTTTTACACGTAAACGCTCTCTATTCGAGGGCAAATACACAATAAATAACAGTCCGCTGCAAAAACTGGAATCTGTCCGCGATCTAGGGATTACCATTGATGCCAAACTACGCTTTAATGTTCATATCGAAAATATATGCAGATCGGCGCGAAAAATGCTGGGCTTCTTATTTAGAAATGCAAAACCATTCAAAAATTGTCTAACTAAAAAAATACTTTTTGCGACATTAGTAAGAAGCAAACTCGAGTACGGCACGGTGATATGGAACCCCAATTACCAGATCCATAAGGATCGTCTGGAAAGTATACAGAGGCGATTTACACAATTTTACTCAATTGGGCGCGATAAAAGATTACCATATGTCTCTAGGCTAAAAAAGTTTAAATTGCACTCACTTACGGATAGGCGAAAAATGCACGATATGGTTTTCTTACATAAACTTGTAAACGGTACCATGGATAACCCGGAACTGTTGAGCCAAATATCTTTCAAAGTCCCCTCTCGGATGCCTCGGTATCCTATCTCACTGCTCACTCATCGAACCCACAAAACCAATCTTGGCCATCATTCCCTTGTACCCAGGCTTAGCCGGCTTTACAGGGAATTTACGGTAAAGGACAAATCCATTGATTTGTTTTGTGGAAAACTACAGAAATTCAAAGTTAAACTACTCACTAAAATCACTTGACTCTTAATACGATATTGTCAGATGATCCTCTTTGCTGTGTTTCCTAATCCTATATTTATAAATTTTAAGCATCTATTTTTTTACTTTTTGTCCAGTTTTTTTATTTTTATTTTATCAATAGTTATTTTCATTAATTTTTTGTAGTCTTATATTAATTTTTTGTAGTCTTATATTAGTAATCATAATTATTTGTTAATAATTTCCCAATGTAAACTTGTGTCAATTATGTACGACTTTTCCTATGTGCATGATGTAACTACCTATAAATTGAATTGCTTGTTACCTATTGCCTAAGCCATTCAACATTTTGTATACCTACTACTTGTAATTCTGTTGGTAGTTCAAATAAAATAAATAAATAAATAAAATTAGGTACAACAATTATCTATTACCTACAAAAATACAATTTAGTCATACAAAAAAGAACTTGGCAAAGTTTACTGGAGGCTTTCTCGATGTTAAACTCGCTTAGCAATCAAACATTTTGTCTTTTAGATTCGAATCCAAATAAACAACATAAATTATTATTATCCGCATATTCACGCAAGTCCTACTCGACTCAAAGCTAAAGTCTCAAGTTATATTTACTTAGTTATGCTGTACCATTTGCTTAAGAATTAGATCACGTACATGTGACCAATGCCAAAGTATAGTAAGTTAAAAAAGGGATTTTTTAGTTTATAAAAATGAAAAGAATCCGTCACATGATGTATTGAGTTATTATGACAAGCAACGAAAACCTAATTTACTGAATAATGTATAAAGTATGTCATTCAAGTAGAATAAAAGCGGAGAAATCCTTTTTTAGGGTTCCGTACCTCAAGAGGAAAAAAAGAACCCTTGGGGAGGCTTATGGGATCACTTCGTTGTCCGTCAAGTGTCAACCACCTTTTTCTCGGGAGCGCGTGGTCGATAATTAAGGTCATTATAGTGAGTGTCGAATTGTTTGTCAGGCGCTACAAGTTTAGCCCTAATATTATGTGAGCCAGTCATTTCACCTTCTTTTTTGCTATTTATTAAAAAAAAATTACAGTGTACGGTTTTTTTAAATTTTTAGCCTTCAATTTCTATGCATGGAAATCACTTAAATTAAATTAAAAAATACCACTCTGATCTAATCTGGAAATAAATAAATGACAAATGTTAGGTGTCATCTATTAAATTATTCATTCTAATCGTAATTCAGAGACAGGCTTGTATTTTTTTATTTGAATATTGGCTTTTTGACTTGAGTCACTTTTGTTTGAGACTACCTATCGTATACTCCACTCGGTTTGGCTCAGCAACTGTAGAATTAATAGCAAACAAAGCTCCGACGATTATTTATTAGCTAAGTGGGACTTGTTCGTTGCTTCAATGAGTTAGATTGCGTACTAGCTTCGCTATACCGATTTCAGTACTAATTACGCGACTGAGCGAAGTTGTAATGCTTTATGTAAATTCATTAGATTTTATTTTTAAATTCTCAACGGTTCTAGTCAAAAAATATCCACGGTTTGATGTTTACTGCTTTCAAAACATGTTTCACATTTATAAAAGGCTTAGCCTTTCATTTATGTGAAACATATTTTTAAAGATACAAGCACGTTTTTTTATGGACTTATGACGGCGCAATTTTCGCAGCTCATTAAAATATTTTATATTGACATCAAAGATCAAAATGTTTTCACAGCGTGAAAGCAACTGTTTTCTTCATTTGAATACCTATATAAAAATGTGCCTGAGAGTTTCCCATAGTACGTTTTGTTTATTTGTGTCGGATACCTGAATGGCTGAATGCGTGCGGCGGGCACCTGTGGCTGAGTCGATGTTAAAATTAACTATATTAACCTATTTTCGCTGTAGTCTCATTCAACTATTCGGAGCGTATTTTATGTATATTTCTTGTTAAAGGTACCTATGGTTAATAATGAGGTTAGAAACTTTTTACGAATACGTTAAGACAGTCCATGCAGAGAAATTTATACAGTATTTAAGATTCTTGATGAAAACCGTCCGTGTCCAGGATGCAAACTATCTCTACCGAATTACGTCAAAATTTTTTTAGCGAATGGGTCGTATAAAGGAACTGAAACTAACTTGTAACTATAGATAATACTTCAGTAAGAGCTTGATGCACTCGTCAACATTTAAATTTCTACATTACGTCTACCTACATGTAACTACTAGATATAAACCATGCCTTGATTGATTACAGATTTTATAACTCATACAAATACGTCATGAACGTAAATGGATAAAAACGGAAACGGATAAAATATCTGACGAGTCTAGAGTACCTATATAGGACATCTCTCTCTATATACAGGACGAAACGGGAATTTTACAAAATCGCCACTTCTAACCAACGAGTATTCGTCATAATCGAATACTACTTCAATCTTATAATATAAATGCCGCACTCAAAATCGCTAATCATTACTTAAGGAACTTCTTAGTATATTAATAGATTTTGAATTGAATTTGAAAAAAAATCCTTTGAAATAGTAAGGAGTTCCGATTAAGTGTCTTCGAGTGCGGCAGTAAGCTAAGTAGGTAATTAACTAATCTTTCATTAAAGGTACAACATGGACATTAAATCAAAGAAAACCTTTTTGGATCTAAAATGGAGCTCGTTAACCTGTCTATAATGTGCGTACACACCTAAAACTTTTTATTTTTAAGTAAAAAAATAAAAACTTCCTTCCAGCAGCGGGCGGAGGTCGCAAATCATCAGAGAGCGAGGAGGCGGCGGGTCGCGCGCGGTCTCGGGCATCCAGCGTGTCAGACGAGGGAGGCTTCAACGAGCCCTCACCCGAACTGGTGGTGCGCCTGAAACCGGCGGACTACCGCGAGCCGCCCGCACTCACGCGGGATATTCGCGACGCCGAGCGAGCCCGCTCCGATCCCGACACGCTATCTGTACTCCAACAGGTAAATTACCCGTTTATACATTACATATTATAAATAAAAAGATTGGCAGTCATAGGCCGATATTGCCGATAGAAGTGAAAACGAATATTAATTTAAAAAAAAACAAATACAAACCTTAAAATTAAGGCATTAAAGTTTAATTAGGAATGTACTATATTTATATTTAAGACCTTTTGTCTTCGTAACAACGCCAGACGTCGGTCTCCTTTCCACAGCACTTATTAATATAAACCTTAAACCTAAGACATTAAAGTTTAATTACGAATGTACTATTTATACTTAAGACCTTTTGTCTTAAGAAGAACGGTGTCGGTCTCGCGTATTCCACATTTTTACCCCCTACCAAAAAGTGCTCAACGCTAAGTTAAATCACTTCAATAAAGTTTTTATTGCATTGTGTTACAGTTTCGGTCTCATATGTACATTAATTATATTAGACTTAAAAACTTAAGGACAACAAAAGACACAATTGACTTTGCTTTTTGATAAAGGTTTCAAGCTCATGCCAACGGTTCTGCATAGGTTCTTAGGTCTACGGTCCCTTGCAAAAAAAATCAAGCTTCTAAGTCTACGCAATCAAAAGATACGGCCGTTTATGCCGCATTTTTTGACACTCGCCAATAAATCTAAACCTATAGGGTACCTATAGGGATCAACGAAAACGTTGATCTAGAATCACGTTTGTCAAGAAGCAAGGAGTCACAGCCTCCGCTAGGAGTTCTGTGAGTGGGAGTGTTCTGTGGTCACAGCACAAGTATAGGAAAAAAACCGAAAATCGTTAATTAGGGTTCCGTATTCATAGGCTGTCGAATTGTTTGTCATGAGCTACCCGTTTAGCGCCATACGTAAGCCAATTATTTCATAGCTGATTATGTGCCAGAGATTATTTTGTTATGACATCTTTCATAAAGAATTTACATTGTGTAGTGGTATCCTTTGTGCGTGAGTCTGACTCGCACTTGACCAGTTTTTTTTTCAGTAAAAACTAACTTCTATATAACTTGTGAATCTATGCCAGGTCTTGTATATATCTCCTCTCCTTATTATAATGTATCAGAATTCTGTTATCTTAAAACCAGAAACATTTGTTTAATCTGCTACTTATGCGGTTTTGGTACACTTGTTAAAGGTGAAATGACGAGTCTATAAATCCGCTAGCAATGCGGTCCGCCCACCTTAAATCGTTACATACATGATACACGACGCCAGATCCGATTTGGACACACTTTCTATGTTTCATCGGTTAATTAATTCGATTCGAGTCTTGATTTTTACCGATCTAAGCGACGCGACGATTGTATATTTTGTTCAGAGTTAAAGAACTATTAATTTATCTATATTTTACATAGTTTGTCGATACCGTTTTTCGCAAGGAAGCCCTAAACAGCAGCCCTTGCTCGAGATTGCGAGAAGCAACAGAATTTGAGTTAGGTACATGCTTTTAAGAAAAAAACATGTGCTGAATTGACAACCTCCTTTTTGAAAGCCAGCTAAAACTGTTATTATATTAGGCTCGTTTATGTATCATGTAATTGTTTTCGGTGCTGACTGATTAGTTAATGCAGCTACGTTATGCGGATGCGTTTTACGCATCCTGGAAACAAACGTGCATTGAAATTGCATAAATTACAAGGAGCTTGAAAGGTCGTTTCAGTTGACTGGCGAATGAGTAGACATTGAACTAAGTAGTCTCAATCGCTGAATAGTTCAAGCATATTAGTTAGAATTTTCGGAAATAAAAAACTTGTGTCGCTCTACGACAGGCGCGTATTTTCAATGCGCCAAAATGTTGACAGCGGGATTTAATTAACAAAATTTAAATATTATTTATAATCATAAATCTGATAAACCTGCTACTCCGTAAGGTAGTATAGTTTTCACGATAGTGTGAACTATTACCTAGCTGATGCCCGCGACTTCGTCCACGCAGTTTGAGGTTATTTCGAAATCCTGTGAGAAGGCTTTTATTTGCAGGCAAAAAACCGAGTCCTATATAAAAATCACGTCGATCCGTACATCAAAACAACACACTTTCGAATTTGTAATACCCGTTTAGAATGACATCTGTAAAAATAATGTGACTATAGTTGAGACAGAAATAGAGAAGCGCTAGTCACATAACTTGACAGCTATCTAACTGACTTGACTGCTGCTGAGAAAAGAGCACTATGGTCGGAATTTTAATTCGATTCCAGATTTGACAATTTCAGTGTTGCAATGTTATGACAAGTACTAAATAGTGACGTTGCGAAATTATTCCATAAGGAAAAAGAATATTTCCGGATCGATTCTTCTCGTTTATAGTAGTATGTCTAAACAACTACTACTTTAATAGAAACTAAGTATAACAGGAAATTAAATATTTCTGAACTGATAATTTAGTTATGACGCTTAATTTTATTAAGGATCTGAGAGTTTTCTTTAATAATTGTGTGTGAAATAAATAAAAAAATGTGATCATGAAGGAACCTGAGAAATAATACAAATAGATGTATTATGGTAATATTTTATTTTATAAATCGTCGCCGTCATCGCTATCGATATCGCTGTCACTTTCTGTAACATTTATTGTAAATGTGTCTGTGATATTGTCAATTAACATATCTAGCCTACTCATTTTAACAAAAACCCAACAAAATAACAAAATATTGATTCACAATGAAACAAGAAATTGGTGCAGTCAGACTGGGAGAATGAAGCCGAATGACAAGATAAACAAAATGGCGCGATAGCTGCACGAGCGCGCACGGGTTGCCAATACAGAAAACTATCTAGGCTCTTTTATTATAAGTTTTGTTTTTAATATAAAAAACAAAAATATTAACTTTTTATAAAATAAAGCAGCGGTTACTAATTAATAAATAATTATTATGAATAATTATGTATTTATTTAAATAAAAATCAATAATTTAGTCTTTAATTGGCATACCAACATTATGTCGCGATAATCGCGATTTATGTTTACATAAACATAAATCGCGATTGTTTATCGATTTTTGTATTCATCACTACACTATTTTAAGTGGTATCATTATTTTACAAAATGACAGTAGCTTATGTCAAATGTGGAATCGAATTATAATTCCGACTTTAGACCCTGCTCTATTTTAAGGATTAAATGATATTTATTGGTAGGACTCCGGCGTAGTAGTAAGCGAGGCGAGTCAGGGCTCCATAGAGGTGCTCGACAAATCGACCACCAGCCAATGGAGCGTGTCGGAGGAGGCGCCGGGCGAGGCGCGCGGGGAGGCGGGCGGGGAGTGCGCGCCCGAAGACGACGCGAAGCAGCCCGACAGCATGACGCCCGACGAGGCGGAGATACTGTTGAGCTCCAGGTACGACGGCACCACTCCACTCTATCACGTACACCACTTCAGGCCCGCCACATGTTCGGAATTCCGTTTCGAAATTCCGATACAGAATATCGAATAGGGATTCCGTAAATACATCACATAGGTACGTTTATTTCCGTTCGGAATTACAAGGCTCAGATGTTGGGAGACGAGATATTCTGTCAGCGAATATAATATAATATATAACGAATGTGTGATGCAATTCATATAAAATCTATGGAAGACTTTTTTTCCGTTCGTGATTCCGAACGCTATGCTTCCATTCGGAATTCCGAAAGGGAAATAAATTCGAACGGAAAACTATTGGGCGTGTGTGACAGGACAGACCCCTAGATTTTATATGGATTTGCTGCGTTCGAAATTCCAATTCTATATTCCGAAACGGAATTCCGAATGTATGTGGCTAGGCTGCATTTTCGGTGGGCAGAGGTGAGCGGAAACGGAATAAAACACGCAGCGTTCCGCAGTTGTGTTTTCGGTGATCTTTAACGGAAAACGCCTATCTGCCCATGTCAACTACGCTACATGAGCGGTAAACACTTGCTTGCTTGCGATGTCGCGATCCGCACGCCGCGATTTCCGGTCGCTTCTGAAAACATTTCATACAAAATGTATGGTGCGAGCGTACCGCAACCTCGGATCCGCCGTCGCCCCGCTGCCCACCGAAAATGCCGCCTTTAGGCTAGAGGTGTTAACATATAGCTAAACGGTTAACGGCTGTCAACGGTAGTAAAACATAGTGTTTTTTTCACTTGCTAGTGCACAGGAGTAAAGATCGAAGAAGAGAAAGTTTAACCTTTTAGCGATATATTAACATTAACACCTCTGCTTTAGGCCCGTATTAATAAACCGAGTAGTATCGATCAACTTATGCTCAAGGTCTCAGATACACGAATAGCTTGAAGCAGTCAGAATGAACTGCATCAATCAATCATTGGCTAACTGCTCGAGTAACCCGTGGATGGCCGCACTAAGACGTGACCGACTCTTGAGAACCTGTTATTAGCTGATGTCGATTTCTTAATCAAGGCCTAAATTGATAATGTCGGTTCATTAATACGGGCGAAAATACACTGGTCTGGGCGTTCAATTTCAAACTATATATCTGCAACAATTGTTCTACGCCTATCTACTCTTAACAAAAACACAAGGAAAAGAGGAATATCAGTCGTGAAACATTATAATACACATCATATTCTTAAAAAATCATTCACGCACATATCTGCAGGTGGAATTGAAAAGATTGCTCTGTTATTTGAATATTTTTGCGAAGGAGCGCTATGCTCGAGACACGATAAGACTCGCTTGTTCAACTTTGATTAATAAATGAGTGTTATTTGTATTCCCTGAAACTTTTTCCATTAGTCTAAGTATATGTATGTACCGAATGTAGTCTGTAATGCAATATTTATAGCTTTTAATAAGTTCTAGTCTAAAGAATATCTACATTTTTTTTAGTACTTGTAATATAGTAATTCTTTTAGTAATGCGTAAGAATCTTTAAGTATTTTTAGCATGCTAATGTCAACAAAAAAATAAACTTCTGAAAGAACAAGGACTAATTAGCATCACACATCAAGTTATAGGCCTACTACACTTTTCACAGGGCCCTGCGGAAAGGGTGGGCGTGGCCGTTATATAACGAATAACTCTCCCTAAATGTTATTACACTACACTGATTCAAGTGTAAGGGTCCCTGTGAAAAGTGCATTGTAATAGGCTTATTAGCCCTTGTTGGTTCAAACAGAACTTTCTTAGTACCATTCCTACTTCTCTTTTGGTAGCAATGGTCCAAGTCGCTTTTACAGTTGATAAAGGGATTAGAATATTTTAGTATGAAGCCTACTTACCGTTCCGCCATTTTTATTTTTTCTCGAAATAGCCGCCATGCATAAAACCTATATTAATCAAGAGCTGGCATCAATACTAGCATGTACTATATCAGACAAAATCTTCTGAAGCGGCAGGTTTTCGATATATAATCTATCAAAATTATAATTTACTGGATGATGGCACCACCAGTACATCTTTGATAGCATGTATCTCGGAAACTTGACGCTTTCGAAGATTTTGTCTCACATAACGTACGCCAAATTATTCAAATCCCTTTGCCATTATCTATTCTCTCTTACAATTATTTGATTATTATTAAATTATGATGATAAAAGGGTATCTCTTATTATTTTTATGTATTAAGTTAATTGAGTGAGATTTCAAACATATAAAATGTATAATTTACTTTATGTACCTACTTACTATTTGTTAAATATTTTTCTTTTTGCACATAACTATTTTATTTCTTATCTGTTGCACGCTTAATCTTTGTTTTTAAATCTCGATATTACGTGTGAGTATAATCTTTCTTTGCTTTTAGATCGTTTAAGTTTTACTTTAAGCTTGTTATTATAATAAATGTTTGATTTTTATCATTTGCATGCTGCCTGTGCGCACAACGCTTCATTCTTGACGATCACATTTGCAGTATTCTGGAGAAAAAACTTAGGTAAGCTTGCTTTCTTCGAAAGTACGTATTTTCCTTTCTTATTTATGAATATAGTCTTGTAACTGTTGATTTTTTATTATTGGTCTTTCCAATAAAATCAAATCTATAGAGTTTTGTTATTCATTATTTTGGCTCACACGCCCAGCGCACTCGCTAAAGGAAAAAGATTTACTGAGTCTTCAGGAACAAAAGTGTTTATACAAGTGATACCAGTTGTACGCACGTGACGCACATATTATCATTGCACCGCACAAGTGCTGTGAGAAATTGGCTTCTTCACATTCACATCTTTTGACGGCACGATTACCGTGTGTCTTTTCCTTTAGTATGTGTACTTATTTTAGAGATTCTTAGTTTATGTATCGATGAGTAACTTTCGTGTACCGCTCTACCAGGCAGGAAGCTCTGCTGTTGTATGCATGTTAGCATTGTATCGCACTAGTGTACTATGTACTACCACTTTTGTACGTCGCATCGGCAAAATTCGTTTGCGCAGAGTAGAAGCAACCTAACGCCGAACCAATGAAACACAGACCTTATTGCTTGACGTTAAGATATAAAACACAGGAACAACAGAGTCTTGTGCTTTCTATCTAACGTGCTCGGACTCCGAACATGGCGCGTAGGAAACAACCATAATAGCGGACGGATGTGCGCTATGATCGGCTGAGATATTTTCGCGCCATTCAAAATGTTGTAGTACTGTACTCAACTAATATGTCACCGTAAAATTGTGAAAACCGTTAGATTGTAATCTAACGCTTTTTATCTCGATAGATTGTAAACTGTTGACAGATTGTGAACCGTAACGTACTGCTTACAATTTAACTCATTATTTTTCGGTAAATTGTAATCTATTAGGTATATTAACCCGATAGAACCTTACTGCCCTATAAGTGCTAAATATTTATGTCAAACCCTAACCTAACCTATAGTTCGCGCGCGAGTTGAATGCAGAGTAAATGTATGGTGACACAAACATTTACTCCGCATTCAACTCGCTTGTGAACTGTACAAAAAATAAAAAATTAATACTCAGAACATTGAACGGTTCACAATCTTTCGACAGTTTACAATCTCGCGGTACAGAAATTGTTTGATTATAATCTAAAGGTTTTTACAATTTTACGTTTATTTTACACGTCAACAAAATTGTGCGCCTACCCACCGAAAAAAATTATCTTTACTTATACTATGTTGGGTCCTTCAGAGGTTTGTAGTTTCTGTAGCTGTCGACTTATAATGTCGGTGTACCGCCCCACCAGGCAGGAAGCTCTGCTATCGGACGAGCAGGCGCAGGAGATAGTGGCGATGCTGTCGCCGCACACGCTGCCGCACGACAACGGCGTCTCGCTCAACGACAGCTACCAGTCTAGTCCAGTCAGTTGGTTGCCTGGTAGAGATCGCTTTAAAGCGATAAGGCCGCCATTTGTACCATAGCTTAGTTTTATTGTAATTGTTTATAAGTATGTGTTTCGTGGTGTACAATAAAGAATTTTTCATTCATTCATTCAGTCTGTGCTCTCCTACGAGAGGTAACTATCCGTTGATACCGTCGATGTATATGTAGGTACTAGATGGAATATTTGATAGAAAAAAATTGGGCGTCCAACCTTTAGAACTTACCGTAGTACCCAAGTACTATTTGGACAAGAACCATGAATTTGGCGCCGCCTTCAAAAACTACCTACAATATAAGTTTTGATTTTTTTGTTCATTGGCTAAGAGTACATTAGATGAAAGTAATTAAAAAATTATTTTACGCTTTTCAGTGCTTCTGAAGTTCGTTTTCCTTTTTTTTTAAAAGTTTTATTTAAATAACGACTAGCCACCGCACCGCAGCATGAAGCGGCGAATATCAACAGCTAACTAAAACTAGCAGCACTGGATTAGCCATTTCAAACATCGATATATTTATGTAGGTACTAGATGGGCCTTTTCATAGAAAAAAATTGGGCGTCCAACCTTTAGATCACGCTCCTAACCTGTATAGCCCCGAAAATTACTGAAACAAATCTGAAGGGCGCTGGAAGGAAATCTGCTCTTACATATTGCAGGCTGTCGGAAATTTGCCCAATCAAGATTCTCGCAGAATGAATGCGACAGAATGCTTTTTGATAGACACTTATTGATAATATTATGATGAAAAAAGTACTAAGTTTCTGCTGCAGGAGTGCTCTCTCCCAGAATCTTGAGGCGATATTCTGTATAGTGTTTATGCCCGTTCACGCAAAACGGCAAAGGAAGATTAGAATCACAATCATATTTGCAAAAACACTTTAACTTTTGAAGCGAAAGTTTAAAGACCGTTTGGCAAAAAGTGAAAAGTGTCACTAAAGAACCGTGTCATATCATATCATAGCTCACAATTTGCTCATCAACAGCACATACATATGAGTGAGCTCAGTAAAAGACACCAAAAATGCTTCGTTTTAAATGATTTATTTATTTCACGTAGGACAACTTGTGTCACTTATGATCTTCTACTGGGAAGAGCCGGCAAGAAAATCAGCAGTTGCTCTTTTCTTATAAAAGAAAAAGGTTACAATGAAATGAAAAATTAAAATGAAACAATAAGTAAACAATACAACACATACGTTACGTTGCACTGACTTGTGGGTCACTGGATGCGAGGCAGATTGCTTCCATGCAACTTTATCATCATCATCAATAATGCATTTAGTTGGGTAACACTAGTTTTTTTTTAACCCCCGACGCAAAAAGAGAGGGGTGTTATAAGTTTAACGTGTCTGTTTGTGTATCTGTCTGTGGTATCCGATGATGGATGAACCGATTTTCGTTTAGTTTTTTTTGTGTCATAGATAATTTTATCCCGAGTGTTCTTAGCCATGTTTCATGAAAATCTGTTCATCCGTCTGAAGGTCATCAGCGTTTTTCTTAATCTGCTACTTCCATATTATGTCGGGGGTTGTTTTAAATTTGTGATGTATACTTGTTTCCAGCATGCAGTCAGTGGACGAGAGCTATGAGTTTGTGTCTCTGGAGGCGGACGCGGGCATGGCGGGCGGGGACGCGGCCACTGTCTCCACGCTGGAGTCCGAGGCGGCGCCCGAGCCCGAGCCGGCCGGGGCGCCGCCCGAGCCCGCTACGGTGTTCGACCACTATCCGCCCATGTCGCTGCGGGAGCTCGCCGAGGAGAACGGCATCCACTACTTCGAGGATGGACACTTTTATACAGAGGTAGGCAAGTAGTGTAGGTAGTAGAGGTAGGCAGAGGTAGGTAAGTTTTATCCTCTAGACAATAATTGCTAATATTTTTTTATAGTTTATAACGTCTTTGAGAGGTGATATGTAGTGAAAGGCCCGATGAAGACCGTCAGTTTTTGTACTGTTTACATAGGTTCTGTGCATACTTTAAAGGGCAAAACACACAGGGAGCGGGTGCGGGTCGGTTGCGGGCCGGGTCGGGTGTCAGGCGGGTTGAATTCCTTGTACGTATATGAACGACATCACACAGAACGCGGCCGCGGGTCGGGCGCGTGGCGGGTGATGCTGTGTGATATATATCCATATAAATACAAGGAATTCAACCCGCCTGACACCCGACCCGACCCGCGCCCGCTTCCTGTGTGTTTCGCGTATAATACTCTACAAGAATCAGCTTTTCTAATCACGTTTTTGATCGGCCATATCTAGTGAATGGCCCATCAGCATGCGGGCAGATTTTCCCTATGGACATCAGTGGAGAGTGTAGCACCCACCTATTATCAGCTTTTCAAGCTCACTGAATCAGCTTTTCAAGCGATAGTTACAAAAAGTGCAGCTATCTCTTAATCTATATTACACGTTTTTCCCGAAGCCATTTTTTTAATGCTTACGTCTTGTGTGTAACGATAGTCTATGAGTATGAATACAGCATATTCATAGACTATCGTCGAAATGCCAATAATAGGATATTCAGGTATATTCTGTACTTTAGAAAATAAGTAGTAATTCAATAAAATTTTGGCCTGTATACTAAGCGAGTCATACAGTCACATTACATTGAATTTCTGATGGCGTCATATGTTTAATCATCGTAAATACAATATCAGCTTATTATCGAATACCAGGAATTCAATATCCTTTTCGGTAATTAAACATTTATGATGTAAATTGTTGTAGGTCGCCGGACTTCCGCCGGTCGAGGAGGACGAGGATGATGATTATTACCCACCAGTATTTGTTAAGAGAAATACCAAAGTTAAATTCAGGTATCTATAATAATTTTTGAAAATTTTCTTTAGCCATTCTGTATGACCACCCTTTTGATGACCTCCGTGGCGCAGTGGTATGCGCTGTGATCTTATAAGTGTTCCTGATTCGATCCCCGGCAGGGTCAATTTAGGAATTAATAAATTCTGTTTTTTTTTCTAGTCTGTGGTCCAATTTTTTAAGGATATCGTAATCAATTGATAACGATATTACTGTCTGATCTGGGACTGGTCTGTGTGTCATTAGCTGTGTTACCAACTTACAGTCCGCGAAGCGTAAGGTGAGCTTTGCATTTGTGTGAGTGTACATAGATAGTGTAGGTGTAACATTGGCCTTAAGCGCGGCGCGTCCCTTGCTTGGTATAAACCGGTTCTTACTGCTTTTTGACAATCGGCCTGAGGCGCGGTGCGTCCATCGCTTGACGCAACTTCACCTCTTGTACTGGTAGCAGCGTGACGTGTTTCTTAATATTTTATTTTATTTCATTTTTATTTTTTATTAAAACATTTGGGCTATGATAAAAGGCTACGTTGCGAAAAAAAACGTGTCAATGAATATGGATGTAATAATGAGGTTAGTGACAGAAAAAGTTGGCAGTATCACTGCACAAGAATGGAAAAATGTATGCGATCACGCAGTAAAAGAAGAAAATAAGTTTAAAGGCCACGACGCTGTTCTTGATGATTTATCGGAACGATTCATTATTAACACAGACGACACATCAGACGAGAGTGAAAATGATGATAAGGAAAATGATGAAGATGCAATGTCCGATGTAGAAGAATTTTAATATTTTTTCATGTTTGAATTGTATTTATCTTTTACGAATAAAATTTATTTTTAAAAGTTTTTTGTCTGACTCTACTTTTAGTGATCACTCACACAAATGCAAAGCTCACCTTACGCCTCGCGGACTGTACCACCCTACTTACTTACGCTGCGTCGTTTTACATACTAATAATCATAGTGTACACACGGTGCGCTGCGCCAACGCAACGCACTCACGACTGAACTGCAGCCCCGAGACGAAGCGGGCGGGGGTGTACTCATTGCGACGCCATTGTAGTAACCGCCGTGTGGCCGGCTATGCGTCAAAATATATGCGTTGCGACTACGCAACGCGCCGTGTGGACTGGCTCTTGGGGTGCCCAATAAAAAAAAAACTTAGTAGAAGGATTTTCTATTGATTTATTAGCTGTAAAGTTATGTTCTGTTTCCAGTACGGATCCAATGCGCGTGTTCTCAACGCATTCGGTGCGCGAGTACGACCGCCGCAACGAGGACGTTGACCCGGTCGCGGCCTCCGCCGAGTACGAGCTCGAGAAGCGCGTAGAGAAGATGCACGTGTTCCCTGTTGACCTCGTCAAGGGCGCCGACGGATTGGGCCTCTCTATTATTGGTAAGTTTTAGGCACAGTAGGGATGATGACAACACAATCAAATCAGCAACTCTTTATCAAACTCAAAACTCGCTTCTAGCATCAAAGTTTGTATGAAATACATAGTTGTGACGTCATTAAACTTTAACCTCAATCAATACCTTAAAATTATTATCACACTCAAAAGTAACAGATGTGAGGACTTTTGGAAGACCCTATATTTGATAATCAGTAAGAAATAATTTATTTTTGGCGTAGGCATCATCCCTATTAAAGTAAGTTTTAGATACGACGTTTGGTCGATTGTGGACCATCCAACCATTGGATGGCTATCGTTTTGCCCACTTAATATCATTTAAAGTGCACAAGCACAAGTCAGTATTTTTTCATAAATAATTAAGATTTTAAGTCAAATTTTAGTAAAAACATACCTTTATTTGTGTAACCCAGAGTGGTTTTATGGTGGTCAAATTTAACGATAACCATAACCATCGATGGTGCAATCGACCCAAATAGCGTTTTGTCAACTTAAACTCAGCCCTTTTTGATTTGTTATATGGTTGAAATTGCGATAAAAAAATCTTCATTAGTATTTCAAATAGACTGCTTCACTAAACGTGCACTGTTATCAAGACATAGGAGTGCCAATCGTCAGAACCTGCTATCCGAAACTAGTAGTAGTCCCCGACTACTCATAATAATTGAAACCAGTTTACCTGCATGAAAAAAAACATTTCATTTCATCAAGTTCGAAAAGAACTTACATATTCCAGGTTTTATTTATTTATCTGTTATATGAAACCTGGAATATGTTTAAGCCAATACATTCGTAAGCGTACAAAGAGTTAAATATCGACATGAACGAAATTTACGTTATGACTTTTTATTATAATACATTTTTTTTCAGGAATGGGAGTAGGAGCGGATGCAGGGTTAGAAAAGCTGGGAATTTTTGTTAAAACCATCACCGAAAGCGGTGCAGCCGCGCGTGATGGTCGGATACAGGTTAACGACCAAATCATCGAGGTCGACGGAAAAAGTTTGGTGAGCGCTAGCATTTATACCATGTACTTATAAAAAATTGTAAAATAAAATCATTTATTTTTGGTAGCATATTCATTGTCGTCTAGAGATAGCCACTGAAACTAATTGCGAAACGAAACATTGGTAAAAAAGACTAATTTGGGGGTATCTGGGTCTCTATGCTTTGTGGTTTTTACTCCTAAGTTGACTCGTATGACCTTGTACAAAAGTTTATCCACGGGAAGCGGGATACCCGGCTGAACCATTTGTGTGCTACAGGATGCGTTTTGCACTCGTAGCTATAGTTTTTGACGTATATGTATAATAATAACCTTGTACTACATATGGAGTATGGACTTAAAAAAATAAACAATGTATTTACCTACTCTGAGAAATAAATCTTTGACTCTGACAAGATATGAGGCAAGTAGGGCGTGAGAAGCAAATCATCCTCGCTGAAAACGTAGGAACGTGCTAGGCTAATGAGTTTCATGCTCAAGAGAAAGTGGCAATGTGGCTAATTCTGTATTACCCAATCTCTAATCTATAGTTTAGTGTAATAATTGAGCGTCTAGCTCGGTAACTTTCTGCATGTCATTTAGGTTTAGAGATTGTGATTTTCTTTATCTATTACAGAGATTGTGTGTAACGGATTTAGCTGCAATATATGCTTGGTTGTGCTAGGTGGGTGTAACGCAAGCGTACGCAGCGTCAGTTCTTCGCAACACGTCGGGTCCCGTGAAGTTTCTCATCGGACGCGAGAAGGATCCAGAGAACAGCGAGGTCGCACACCTCATACGACAATCACTTGCGGCCGACAAGGAGAGAGAAGAAAGGTAATATGAGGAAGCGAATCCTACTAATTGTTTTTTACAATCGTTATTTATTTCTCCCATATACAAATAAATAATGAGTGATATTGCGCAACTGTGCACAGAAAAATTAAAACTTCAACAATGTCTCAATACTTATCAATCTTATGAGACAAATCAGCGGCCTAGCGATATGATAATATGCTGCAAAGAAAACGATGAGGTGCTCGGATTCTAAAATTGCTCTAATCTCTCCCAGTCAGATTATATTTTCTACTTTGAAATTTACGGTTTCTTTGAATTTCATTGTACTAAACTGTCGTAAACATTTTTTTTTTTTTATCCACTACAAGCTAGCCCTTGACTACGATCTCACCTGATGGTAAGTGATGATGCAGTCTAAGATGGTAGCGGGCTAACCTGTTAGGGGCATGGCAGTTATATTAAACCCATACCCCTTAGGTTTCTACACGGCATCGTACCGGAACGCTAAATCGCTTGGCGGCACGTCTTTGCCGGTAGGGTGGTAACTAGCCACGGCCGAAGCCTCCCACCAGGCCAGACCAGGGAAAATTCAGAAATTATAAATTCCCAAATTGACCCTGCCGGGGATCGAACCCAGGACCTCCGCACGTTAAGGCAACAGCGCTACACACTGCGCCACGGAGGTCGTCAAGAATAAGAACATCCTCGTTAATAATGCAGTACAAACTAATTGACCATGGACGGTAAGTCATTTGACTCAACTCGCGATGTAAATCAAATCTTTTATCGTGAGTGTGAAATCTGTTAGCCAAATTTTGGCGCGCTGCCAACCCACGGAAATTCCGAGCATAATCCACAGCCTAAGTCATTTGGCGTAATGACATGTTGACCATAATTGTGAAACCTGTGCGCCAAAGTATCGAGCCCCGTGTCCAGTATCGATCGAGAATTCTAAATTCGATTGTTAGTCGTCGATAGTCATTTGGATTGATGCCGTGAGCGAGCAAAAATTTTTGCGTGCGTCCACTTTAGTAGTTCGGCTGAAGTCAAATTACTTATCGTCAATAGCCAACGACCTCGATTTACATAGACGGGCCCTGTCAAACAAAGAATGTGGACCTAATTTGCTAACGCCATCTAGTCTGAAAAGCGGGACAGCGCTATGGCGCGGACAAGGACAGGGCTATACAGGTGAGGAGCGCGCGCTACGTATATATATGTCACCGTAAGATTGTAAAATCCGTTAGATTATAATCTAACGGTTTCTATCCCGCTAGATTATAAACTGTCGAAAGATTGTGAACCGTTCAATGTTCTGAGTATTAATTTATGAAATATTTATTGTTTTTACGTTTTCTTGTCTCTTTCTTGTACAGTTCGCGCGCGAGTTGAATGCAGAGTAAATGTAAGTGTCACCATACATTTACTCTGCATTCAACTCGCGCGTGAACTATAGGTTAGGTTAGGGTTTGACATGAATATTATGGTTAGGTTCTATCGGGTTAATATACCTAATATACAATTTACCGAAAATTAACGCGTTAAACTGTAAGCAGTATGTTACGGTTCACAATCTGTCGACAGTTTATAATCTATCGAGATAAAAAACGTTATATTATAATCTAACGGTTTTTACAATCTTACGGTGACATATATATCGATGTCAATAGCGGCTTTAATGTTGAACATAACATGTGTGTCCAGGGCGAATCGCGAGCGGCAGCGGCGCCAGCAGCCGGAGGAGGAGACCAGCCCGCCCGCCGCCGACGCGCGGCACCCCGACATCGCCGAACTGCGCGCTCTGCTCAATGAGGTGCCTAATTACCTTTGAAACCTGTTCAATATATTGTTGGATGTCTCTTTTTCAGACGACATCGAAAATTTTGGCGGCATGATATTTGACTGACTATTCGGTTGAAACTTTTTTAGATGAAAAATGAGCATTGACGTATTTCCGTTTTGTGTAACCAGTGCTTTTATGCCTCTATGTACTGTAGTGGTGGGTCGTTGTCGTATTTTTGACGGACGAAACGCAACCGTTTTCCTGGCGACGAAAACGGCTGCAGAAAACGGTCGTTGTTGCAACTAGTTTGAAGACGGCTTAAAAACCATCTACAAACCAGTTGCAACAACGTGTCGTTAAATCAATTCATTCTCGACTGTATATCATGGGCATAAAGTTCACTTTTGATTGTAAGAACTGTTTTGTGAAAAAACGTGGAACGAGGACGACTACGTTTGCGACGACGTGTGTCGTTGAATCAATTCATTCTCGACTGTATGTCATGGGCATAAAGTTCACTTTTGATTGTAAGAACTGTTTTGGGAAAAAACGTGGAACGAGGACGACTACGTTCGCGACGACGTGTCTCGTTGAATCATTTCAAGTTATGTCAAGACTGGTTTGTGCAACGAAGACTGTTTTACCCAGGACGTAAAAACGGTTTCACTGTCGCAGAACAGAGAACGGTCTTTAGAAACGGTTCGTCGTCGCAACGCCCACCACTAATGTACTGCATGCTACTACTGTCAAACTTACCAATAGGAGCGCTATGTTCTAACATCTAGCGATTTAAGCTATGAAAATCATCAATCAAATCAAAAGCGTTCCTATGGGCGTGGATTTGACGCAAATCTGTAGCTTGGCAACAGCACATCTGGAATGTAAACGCACCGTAAACCTTTAATTTATTGTTGTTTTCAGCTGATGGGCATGGAGGCGGGCGGCGGCAGCGGCGCGGAGATCAGCGCGCGCGTACGCGAGTGGTGCGCGGCGCGCGCTCCCAGCGACCACTTGCGCCGCGCGCTCTCCGCCGCCGCGGACACGGCGCAGCGCGCGCACCGCAAGTACGACAAGGTGAGCCGCACTGTAGCTAGCAAGAGGTGCGATTATGTGAGGATTGCCGATCAAATCCTCAAAGTTCGGCTTCAAAGTAAAATAAACCATAACATTATTGAATTAGAGCTCAATTTCCTGTAACCATTCTAATACGTTCCTTTAGGGTAGCGTACATACCTATGTTTGGTACCTCAGTGTGTGTGTGTTTTACTTTCTTTTTACATTAGAGATATTCGTGAATAATCTGTCTAATAATCTATTCATAATAAGAATTTTAAGATATGAGTGTAGATAAAATTATATAGTACATACTATTTCTATGAGTTATGAAGAATGCTGTGCCCTGGCAGGCGCGGCGCGCGTTGCGCGAGTGGCGGCGCACGCGCGCGATGGTGCGCGCGCGCGAGGAGTGGTGGAGCAGCGCGCTACGCGAGGCGCACCGCGAGTACGCGGCCGCGCTGTCCGCGCTGCACGACCGCGTCGCGCGCCTCGAGGTGCTGCTGCTGGTGAGACACACACGTTTATATTTGACCGAGCGAAGCGAAGGTCTCTGAGTCTACTCGAGTGAATTTGCACTTGTCCGTCCGTCCGTCTGTCAGAGCCTCTGAGAACTCTGAGAGAGAGAACTTCTGAATTACTGAACTTAATTACTTCAAATTTAAAATAAATTGTAATAATATGTAAACCGATGGCCTCCAGCCGAATATGGCTTAAAAAGTTATAAAAATCTTTATTTCAGGGGGGCTCTCATAGAAGCGAATGCGAAGTAAAATATTTTTCTAGCTATATCAACTAGAACGCCTTTGAACAGAAAGGTCCACTGAAAAGATTTAGCCAAAAGAAACTGATAGAAGTATAAGCTGACAATAGACATCATCAAATTCAAGATGTTCATGTATTACGTTTTATCTCGCAGGAAACTCAAAAGAAAGCTGGCCTACCTGTGATGTTGCCTCACGAACCTTCCGCTCGGCGAGAGACGCCTCCCCTACCACGGCGACCCGACCCAGACCCGTTGCTTATCAATGGTAAAGTATAATTCTTCGATAATTGACAGTTAATTAAACTCACTTTCGCAATTATAATATTAGTATGATGGGATAAAATAATATATAATATGTAGTCTATAGCTAATCATAACGTCAAATTTGCCTTTCATGCAACTGCATCTACGCAATTTGGTTCAACTGGACCTGAGTGTTTGGGTTATTTTAAAATAAAATTAAATAAATGTTTATTGACCAACAATCCTTTTTATAGAAAGAACCAGAAGTTTAATTTGCTATTATCCGCGACAACAGGAAAATCTATGTGGTACTTTGTTTTTTTTTCACCACACCACAGAAATCCTCGTTGTACTCTCAACGTACAACGTTCGGAGTGAAACGTACGTTGAGGGTAGTTTTTGGGGGGTATCTGTCGTGTGGAGAAAAAAAAAACGCTGTACCACATGATTTTCCTGTTGTCGCGGATTATAACGAATTAAACTTCTGGTTCCTTCATTATGATGGACTTCCGCAAAGTAACGCCTGCTTCTATCCAATACCTTTTTATAGATCCTTGGAGTTCAGACAGCGATCTCTCCGACCTGTCGCCGATAGAGGACGAATACGCTAAGGTCGACAAGTCGGACAAGAAGCCGCGTGAAGCGCCCGACATCGGTGACGTCACGGCCACCACCGCCAGTGACGTCACACCGACCAACGTCACCACCAAGTATGTTGTTGTCATTCTAAGTGCTAGCACAGCACAGACCACTTTCTTCCGCTTTGCATAGTATTGCGCTATATTATATGAAGTACGGTCAACGAGAAGCGATACTTAAAATGATTAAAACATTATTATAAAGTTAAAGCATCATCTGCCACTGCTTCCTTTCGAGACTCCTCAAGAAAATCGGCGGTTGCTTAGCACATCCGTGATTTTTGTGTGCGTTTGCGTTGCTATTTCGTTTCTTAACATAGAAAAGAAAAGGACAGATTGTGACGATCAGGTAAAGATAAATACGAGCAAATGAAACTAACTTTATTTTTTATCTTTTTGTTATACTTTCGTATCGTTTCTCTTTCCGTTTTACTTGTACAGCTTGTAAAGTTTTGTCTGCATGATGCCTCGACACGTCGAGCTAACGCTAACGGGGTATGTGGCCTATAAGTTGTGTAGTGTGTCTTATTACTTACAGGGTGCCTGAACGTTGCACTGGTTATAACATCAGACAGGGGTGCAGGAATATACAGGGTGTCTTGTTGAGATGGGTCACTATGGACAGGTTTGACACTATTATAAAACAAAATTACCAAGGGGTCGATTGCGCTAAAATGCCAGAATTGTGGAGATCGACATCACATCTTGTGAGACGACAAAATAACGAGTGTGAATTGGCCGTCACTCTCATTGTTACTCGTATAGCAAGAATAAGATTAATTCAGCCAATTGCAAGAACTGAGATTGAATAATGATTAATGCAAACTTTCGCAATAGACAATGGTCTATTGCGAAAGTTTACATTAATCATTATTATTTTTTACGACATTATTTTTGGAGTACTTTTATTATAAAAAAATATTCCAATAATTCGAACCTGTTCATTTCCTTCGAAAGATCGTAAGTTGCTTATTATTTGCACTATAATTATTTTACCAAACAGAATTCCAGAATTGAAATTTGTGCAGTGTTTCAGTAAGGAGCTCTGACAAAGGCTCGTGAATACTTTATCTTGCTAGCTCGCTGATGTACAATTTGTAGCAAATTAAGGCATGATGTCTGTTTCTGCATGCCTAAACTTAGAAAGGGCTTGGTATTTAAATTTGTGACAGTTTTCCTTATGATCAATGGAATAATTTCAATTTTCATAAAACGTCTTATAATATTTTAAGGGTGGGTAAATTCGAACTACCCTAAGATGTCGACTTAAGAATGACTCCATTTATCCGATGCCAGTGTATGTGGCCTGAAGCGATACACAATTAGCATACTCAATCTCAATGTTAAAGCTAAACTTCGTTTAAAAACGTTTAGTATAGGATAGAGATAGCTGATCATCTAATTGGGAAAAAAGTTAAATGATGTTTGTGCCTAAAATGACAGGAATCCCAAGACACCTCATGGCCGTTTATTTATATAAACGCAAAATAAGAAAAAAATGTTCTATTTAAAGTTCTGTGACGTCAAACGCTAACGCGACCGCGACGTACGCAACGGTGAGCACGTCGACGTCGTACAGTGACGTCACCACGGCGACGACGTACGTCAACGTGACGACAGCGGCGACCAACGGCGCGCCCGCCGCCAGCACCATCAGCCACGTCACTGTGACCACCGTAGCCCCAGCCGTTGTGACGGACACTGTGTAAGTACACATTTCTATGTAAGCTATTTGTGTTCTAAACCATCCTCCCCTAGATTAAGGCGTCAAACACGAAACTAGCGACGGCGACAGTGGGGCGATGTGTTACGAGAGCTAGCGACGAATTACGGGAAGGCCCTTTAGGCAAGCTGACATAGTGAAAAAATATGATTACGTCAACTGGCGAATCCAGTCCTGCCAGTCTGGTAGAGCGTTTGCGGTTATATCTCTTCAAAAATATTTTATTAAAATTCCCAAAAAATATACTTGGGCTACTGGCTTACTAGTAATTTCAATAATACCTGCAAATTTCCAGACAAATTTAGCAGTTTTAAGCGTGAATAAAGTTTTCAAATGAGTACGACAAAATTGCGGCGAAATTCGTCGCCAGCTCTCCCGACTAATCGCATCGCCCCGCTGCCGCCGTCGCCCCGCCGCCGCTCATTTCGTGCCCGTACACTAAAGCCGTGACGATAATCATTTGACTTGTGCCACGATATAAAGCCATAAGACCGTGAGTGTTATGCACCAATATTTGGTTGTGGCTGACAACGGAGATTTCGTGCCCACCATGAGCCACCGCCTTGCGTCACTTGGCAAATTTTTTGGCAATAAACGCCTCAACCAAGACTTAAGTCAATTGACTTACCGTTAATAGCGTGCCTAAAGATGAAATTCCGTAATCATCAGTATTAAATAGATACCTATAGATATTCCGTATACAATACTTTCTTATCTACAGGAGTGTAGCGAGCACCACGGGGGTTTCGGACGCAAGCGTGACCTCTATCCCTGCGAGCGTGACGAGCGGCGTGGTGAGCGGGACGACTGCGCCGAGCGAGGTCGTGACGTCACGCGAGCTGGACGCGGCCGTGCCTCGAGGCGCGCTGCTCGACACGTCGGTGCACCGCGCGCGCACCGACCTGGCGCGGCACAGACACCACGCGCCGCTCTCGCACTCCACACACTCGCCGCACTCGCTCAGCAACGCCAGCTCCGTGAGTGTTCACTGACTATCCCCCTTTTTTTGTTTTTTTTTTTGGGGGGGGGGGAATCGGGTTATGTAGCTAGTCAGTGCTTCCTTGATGACCGCCCAAGGAAGAGAGTTGAAAGCGTTTATGATGTCCAGAATCACCGCTGACGCAACCCCACCCATACAAACTGCCCGTTGCGAAAGGAACACGTAGGATAGCGCTTTCCGACAGATCGGGTCCCACACGCGACAAGTGCTCGAACAGGCGGGCTGAAACAACACGCTCGAAGAGCTTACCTACCTCATCCAGCAAGCATATTGGTCGGTAAGCAGCACTGAAAATCCCCTAGTTTGTTCCAAACATGCGAGTATCTAGACTACCGCTACGAGCGTGACGAACGGGACGGCGCCGAGTAGGACGTGACCGCGCATTATATGACACAGCCTGTAGAGATAATATTGATTATTTTATTTTGCCAAATTGTGGATAACAACAGTTGTTTTCATAGAAATAGTCCCGTTCACAATTTGCTGTCAGTGGCAGTGTGCAAATGAGTGTGAGATGCTTTTCTGAAGTTGGTTTACTGACATGTCTTGAACGCCAATGGCCTGAAAGATGGATTATACCCACCGTCATAAGTTGGATATTGCTTAGTAATAGAGCTTATCACAACAATTTTTCCTATGTGATCAATATTTTTACTGATATCCGCGCGGTAATCGAGTAGTTATGGTGAAGAATACATTTCAACATTTACGCCCATACCATCCGGTTCGCTATCGTAGTAGCAATGCTCTGGTGGATAGCTTATTTTTATTATTTATTTATATATTTAGTACCAAACTTAAAAACTAAACATAAAAATTTAAAGGACATGTACAATACCTTAGCTTACCATGCTTTAAAAGGCTTACCAATGAGCAATTACATCAAATTAGTTATTGACATGTACACTGTGAGACCAAGTACTTATAACTCGCCTCTTGCCTCTGAGACTTTGTTTCTATGTCAATTGCCGAACTTAATTACAGAATAGCGAACAGCTTATAAGAACACTTTAATTTAATCCAGGGCCATATTTTTTTTTAAAGAGCGTATGGTGTGAAGGGTCTCTGTTGCGCAGGAACGCCAGTTTATAAACTTTTTGTTTTCCAGTATGACGGACTAGACGACTCGTATAACGACTCAGCAGATGAATCGCTCAGTGAATCCACGTCTGGCGCGCCGCCGCACTCATCTCACCACACGGTGAGTATTTACTCTATTAGAGGACCAATTGTCTAAGCAAATCGGAATCATTTGACAGCTTAAAACGTATGACTAGAACAGTTTAGGAGTTTATACATGCTTTGTGACGTGCAGGCATCTATGAACTCCTTAAACAGGTCGAATTATACGTTTGACAAACGATTACGGTTTCCTTACACAATCGGGGGGGCTGATCTGAATAAGGATATCTGAAATACTTGTAGTTTGGGCAGTGAGTTGCTATGTCAGTCAGTTGCTCCTTTTATATTGATCTACCTTTTCCCGCAGCGGGACACGCGACAAAGTTGTGGCAGTTCGGTCGGCAGCGCCACCGATGATGGTATCTACTCGCGCGACCACAGGCATCATCCGCTCTCAGGTATGCTTCACGCTTAGCATTCCAAACTGCGTATCATTTGTAAGTAACATGAGTGGCCAAGCTTTATATGAAAAATGCAATGTGTAGTTCCTTTATAATATATTCATATAACTCGTGCCAATAATTAAATGAATAGAAAATGGCAGCGTTAATCATTCCCTCTCACTCATTCACTATACATATTGTGTAATGTCACCAATGACTAAGGAATATGTATTCACAATGGACATGCCCTAAGCTAAGTCAAAACGTGTCCAATTTATCAGCTGATTATGAACATAAAATGGCTGCCTGTTCTTAAATGTTCATAAATAATTATAACATAAACAAACTTTTGACAGCAAACCTACCACCAAGAGTGAACAGAAAATGGCGAACCGTTCCACATTTCGTTCATTCATATTTGTATAAACGCTAGTATGTATAGAATGTAAGGGCCTCTCCATGTATATATTATCTCTATGAATGTCACACATTACACAATATGTATAGTGAGTGAGTGAGACAGAAAGATTAGCGCCGCTTCGTTTCGATTTGTTTCTTTATTGGCGTGTGTTAAGTCGACCAGGTCTGACAGATTTATCTTGGAAAAGCCAGAAAGATTACACCATTCCGAAGGAAAAGTCTGGAAATGTCTGTGTTGATACATGCTTATGTTTTGTGTGTTTATGTTACTGTATCTTCATCTTTAAACACTTCTTCGACTCTGAACGACCGACAGCTGATGAAATGGAAAAAAAGCCGAGTTCTTATATCGTTTTCAATACATCGAATTCGCCGTCTGTTTAACATCTGTGTACAGTTAAGGCGAAGCGACGACATGCATCTATGCAGCCGCAAAGTTCATTATTCAGTTCACTGTGTGTTTCGCCAGAAATAAACAATAAGGAATACATTAACGTTTGCAATAAAATAAAATAAACCTTTGGCTAATAAGTATATACAGCAGCGCCTTTCAGGGTTTACATTGAATTAAAACGGCCATATTTTTATGCCAGAGATATGTTTTAACACTGAGCTAAGATTCGATTATCAATAATTTTACTTTCCGTCGAATGCCTGCTTTCAACGCCAATCCGTAAATTTAAGTCCAATTACGTCACAATGTGAGAACTGTCACCTATCGTGCTTTGAATTTCGCTTAAAATTAAGAGTTTGATGGTGTGGCACTCTTTAGTATGTTAATTCAGAGAATCCCTTAAAAACCCCTACCACTAAAGACTATGTGACTAAAAGTTAGGGTTACAACCCTCAGCAACACGGCGCAGCGAGATAAAGAAAATCCCTTCCACTGTCGCGATCTATTTGTCGTTGGCGGTGGCGGTGTGGGGTAGATCCCTTCCACTGTCCACTTTTTCTTGGAGTTGAATGTATGCGTTGTATGGCGGTGTGGAGTAGGTTCCTTCCACTGTCCACTTTTTCTTGGAGTTGACTGTAGTGGTTGTATGGCGGTGCGGGGTAGGTCCGCCGGCGTCGTTGGCCGAGCAGCTGAAGCAAGTGCTGGCGGAGCGGGAGCGCCGCCTCGCGTCCGGCGCCTCGCCGCACCCCGACCCCGTGCAGCTCACCAACGACCTCGTCGACGAGATCCGCCAGGCCGTCAGCGAAGCGAACGCCAGAGGTTTGTGTTGTACACCCTGGTCATTTAAGACATCGCGCAACCGTACTAATTTTTTGGATTTTTTTATTGTGGATAAAATGTAGATACTAATAGTTAAACCAAGTTTACAACTTCACAAGATTTCACACGTCTTGACGTATCAGATCTTTCGAATAGTCTTACTGTTCCGTCCGTACGTAAGGCGTCAGGCACGAAACTATGACGGGCGAGCGACGGGGACAGCGGGGCGATGCGGTCCGAGAGCTGGCGACGGATTTCGGGAAGGTTTAAGGACCTTCCCGAAAGCTGAAAATGTGATAAAATATAATTACATCAATTGGCGAATCCAGGCCTGCCAGTCTGGTAGAGCGTTTGCTGTTATTACGCTACTGCGCAGCATATGACATTTGCAAAAAAAAAAAATTTTTTTGCCAACTTCATTTTTTTATCTTTAAATTTAGTACTTATAGAATTCGAAAAAAATCCCAGTCGTTTTTGTCGGCTATAAAGTTTTACCAGACCTCTTCAAAAATATTTTATTAAAATTCAGCCAGCTCTCTGACTAATCGCGTCACCCCGCTGTCGCCGTCGCTTATTTCGTGCCCGTACACTTATACTGACGCAATTTTTGAGTCTACGGTGACTGGCGCAATTCGATTCTGTTTAATCCTTAATAATAATTATTCTTAAATATTTATGAAATGCTTTCACCCATTGCCTGGGAGACTGTATGTCCCTGATACCAGATCATTTATGATTTTAAATTTCTCAGTCTTTCTCGCAAAATATTGGAAATAATATTATGAAAAGAATAGGTGATTATATAACGCTGATGATTTTACTTATTTCTGCAGTATCCTAATCCTCCATGGTGATGGTAATTTATTTATGCTCTGTAGCTTTCTGTTCCCGTTATTTTTGTGACTAATTAGATAATTAAAGTAATTATTGTGCTTTTGTGTTATTTTTTGTTTGTTTGATTATTTATTGCTATGATTTAAATTGAACCCATTTTAAGTCGATTAATTTACAAACGATTTTTTTATTTCGATTTTTTTTAATGCTACAAATCTTTTTAGTGTTTTTAATGATTTCACACAGTATGATCAATTTAGGGCACAAGTTCATATTATAACTAACTCTTAATTGAGAAGGCGCGCACACTTAAATGGTTGCGTGCATCCGTGAGATTATAGATGTAGTACCAGCATTTCGGAAGAAGTGAAACTTCTTTGGCTTATGTTTTCACCTTCATAGACTTCCATAAATCTGTAATAAAGCAGTATTTGAAAATTATATCAGCCGGAAGAACTTGTTTCGGGAAGTTAAGCCTGAGGACAGCTGATCCAATCCTTGAATCTTGGAAGTTTTACATTACCTATGCTTAAGACCAATACTTGAGAACGTATTCTTAGTTGATGTCAGTTAATTAATACGGGACTTGATTTCCGTTCCATACAGTGCCTAAAGAAGTTTCACTTCAAACTTATACATATTCATCTATGACTTCAACGTAATGTTGGATAGAAACAGGCGTTACTTCGGACGTCCATCATAATGAAGGAACTAGAAGTTTAATTCGCTATAATCCACGATAATAGAAAAATCTATGTGGTCCAGTGTGTATCCCGCACCTATAGCCCGCGATATTCACCACACCACAGAAATCCTCAAAACTAACCTCAAAGTCCATTTCACTTCTTCTTCGTTTGGGGATTTCTGTGGTGTGGTGAATATCGCGGGCTATAGGCCGACCGTTTAACTCGCGTATCGCCTGCGCGGTAAGAAGGGAGCGGGGGGAGATGTTAGCGGATTAAAAAAAAGATACTTATTATTTTATTCTTTATTATTACAATGTCTATCTCGAGATAAATCTTTGGATTATTGACTCAATGTGTAGCGTTACCCGCCCCCGCTCCCTTCTTACCGCGCAGGCGATACGCGAGATAAACGGTCGGCCTATATACACACCACAGTAAACAGATACAACCAGTACTGAAACTACCTAGAAACGTCCGAAACAGTTCACTCACACAAACATGCGCATCGACGAGACCCGCGCTGGTCATAGTGCCGTCAGTAGTGAGTGCCGCGTGATCGCATGTTCGATGCGCATGTTTGTGTGAGTGAGCTGCAGTTTTGAACGTTTCTAGGTAGTTTCAGTACTGTTTGTAATCTGTTTACTGTGAACACACTGAACCACATAGATTTTCCTATTGTCGCGGATTTAATCGAATTAAACTTGTAGTTTATTCAACGCAATGTGCATAGGCAGTAGGCGGTGTGCGTGTCGCGTGTAGTGTATAAGTGACGGGCGCGTGTGGTTGTAGTGAAGAAAGCTCCGGCTTGTGTAGTCGGCGGCGAGGTCCCGTGGCAGCCGCTGTCGGCGGCCGCGTCCGAGGCGAGCCTGTCGCCGACGCCCGCGCCGCCGCCCGCGCTGCCGCTGCCGCAGCCGCCCAGCCTCTGGAACAAGCAGCAGGTGAGCGCAGTGTGCAACGACCTTTGTGATCTCTCTAACATAACTGCCGCTGTAAAAAAAATTGGCAGTCATAGGGACTGCCGCTAGAAGTGAAAACTAAATCCATTAAATTTTACTTCACATTAAACATTTGAGTTTCTGACTGGGAAATGTAGAAAAAGGTATAATAGTAGCAACAACTTCAGTTAGGTTATTATGCGCCTTGGGACTAACACGTAAAGCTACATTATGATTGGAAAATATTAATTTTTAAGACGTTCTGTCATCAGAGAAAACTTAGGAATAACCTTTCAATCCAAAATAAGTAATTTTTAAAACATGTTAAAAAATAATTATAAAATAAACCTTAAAAATAAGTTATTAAAGTATAATTTCGAATGTAGTATATTTACATTTAAGATCTTTTGTCTTCGTAACAATGCGAGCTGTTCTCGCTGTTCGCGAGCATATCGGTCACGCGAGCATGTCTTTCAATCCAAAATAAGTAATTTTTAAAACATGTTAAAAAATAATTATAAAATAAACCTTAAAAATAAGTTATTAAAGTATAATTTCGAATGTAGTATATTTACATTTAAGATCTTTTGTCTTCGTAACAATGCGAGCTGTTCTCGCTGTTCGCGAGCATATCGGTCACGCGAGCATGTCGGTCACGCGAATCCACAATTTTACCCCCTACCAAAAAGTGCTCAACGCGGCTAAAGAAGTTTTCACTTCAAAATATTTGCCAGTCTTTTGTAACGATAAGTCAAGTTAAATGTGGATGGACGAAACCTTTCGCCCACACACGGCATCAGTCCAAATGATCTCATTTCTCGATCGAAGGGCCTCCTACGATTACGAGCGCCTTGATTTCGCATTCACGGTAAATCTCACATATGGTGGGCGAGGAACTTCCATGGGTACTGGGTAGGCATCGCGCCAAAAATTGGCTTATTGATTTCGCACTAACGTCGATCTTCGATCAGAGTTCGACTTTATTTAGTGGATTTTAATTTTAAGTCAAGTGACTTACCGTAATGGCGACTTTATAGTTGCTTCGTATTCGGCATTGTATAATTAAGGCTCATGTTAGGGAGGTTTTCCGTTCGTTTAATAGTTCGTAATTGAACTAATTTGTTGACCTTGATGCTAGGTTTCATAGCGTCATGAAGTTTGGTATAGGTACCACGTTGTGAATCATGGTCAACGATTTAGCGCAGTAGAAATTCAAATACATAGTACACGCATTAACTACCCGAGACGCGTAACTATTTCTTGGCCAAAATCGAATGACGCGCATTTCAATCAAAGTCGTGGATGGAAGCCTAAATTTTTAACCACTCACTGCATCAGTCGAAATTACATAATTTTTAATACCTACGAATACTCCTCCTACGACTGCTTACAATGCGTATTTCACACTCACGATAAAAAAATCATTTATATCGCGACTAAGTCACTCACCGTCAATGATCAGCTTTATTATGCCCGAGATTTTAATAAAAAATGTATGACGTCAGGTATGGCAGTGGGTGTCCGGCCTGGGAGAGGGGCTAGAGCGGCACGCGGGCGCGTTCGCGACGCGCGGCGTGGACGGCGCTCTGCTCATCACGCTGAGCTCCTCAGACCTCAAGCTGCTCGGCCTGGCGGGCGACGACCGCCGGCGGATGAAGCGACGGCTGAAAGAGCTCCGATCCGCTCAAGAGAAACACGTCAAAGCGATGAAGAAGGCCGAGAAAAAGGCTAAGAAAAAGTAACATCTGCCAAATTAAAGTACATAATAACACTTCTCTAGTAGGACTGCTTCGAAAGCAACACTAATGTTACGATCGTTCGCGATTTTATGTCGAGTCAACATTGCGTTTCACGTCGTTAGTTTTTTTTTATTCTATTACAATTTGCCAAATGAATATTTTAGAGGCATTCAGACATTTTCTTACATCATGTAAAAACTATTAGTTTAGTCCCTGGAAGTAATTTTTAAAATATATTATGTATAAAGTATATTTGGATAAATCGCTACGTGAGCTCAGTGTAATGACTGTTATGAATGTGGCTGTATGCGAATAGCAGTCCTACACAAGATGATAATAAGACTAACACAACGACGTCAAATTCTACTCAAAAATGTAGTACGTCCTACATAATGTAACTTTATTATTAAATAATAATAGTAATTAATTATCGTCGTATGTCGTAATCGTCTAGTTGAGAAATGATCTATAAATGCACTCCCGCCAAAGAGAGACGCAGTTCACATCAATCCACAAGTCTCTATTATTCTTTCCTACTTATGCATTTCTTGCCTTATTTATTAGCGTCTGAGCGTTGTATGTGGCAGCTTAACTCTTCTTTTTTATTTATTCAATTACTATAACGACAAGTATGTTTAAGTATGACACGTGCGTGATTGGTGTGAACTGTCTCCAACTCATTAATATTGTATTATTATTTTTTAAACAAAAATATAGTAAGTTAAAATGATGTGTAGTAGAATGGTGTTCGAATTAAATGGAGAGCTCAGTTTTTTTATTTAGTAAAAATTACTGTGTTTGAGGTTGCCCCCGGCGACTTTTTGCATCGTCTCAGTGGCGCGTTTCGCTAACGCGCTTCTGCGTCGCTGTTTTGGCAGCGGACGACAAAAGCGATTCAGTAGCGATACAATCACAATGTATCGATTCAGCATCGCTTCTGCAACGCTACTAACGCGCGACTGTTTCAGACGACATCATAAATCGGGGTGCCGGGAGTCACTATAGCGTAAGACTGTATCGATGCTGTATTGCGTTAGTAGCGATGCAAAATCGTAATTACGTGGGCGATGGTATACGACCAGCGACTGCATCGCGATATTTTGCGGTCTTTTCGAGATTGTATCGTTGCAAAAAAGTCGCAATGGGCGTCCTCCTTATGGCATAATTAATTGTAGTATCGCGTCATGTTATCGTTCGCCACCATAAAATTACCATTGTTCATGACATGTGGCTTCTCATAGCTCGCTCGATGTGATTATTGTCATCGGCGTCGACTGCTGTGGAAGCTGTGTGCTTACTCTAAGTTTTTGTTCAATTGATCGTATGACCATTCGATCACATTGGCGTCAAAGTAAAATGAACCTTAACAGCATTGAATTAAAATCACAAATTCAGTACAACTGATTTTAATTTAGAATCGTATCGTATTCATAAACGTATATGAACGCGTAAACGAAATTGAGCTCTATCTCGATGCTTCTAAGGTTCATTTTACTTTGAGGCTAATGTCATCGAATTCTTATACGATCAATCGAACAAAAACTTAGAGTAAGCACGCTGATTATTATAATTACGATAAATCCATGCAATTAATAAGGTATATTAAAACACATGACTGACCCACGAGTAGTCATAGCGGAGTACAGCATCTTGTAGCATAGAGTGCCATCTGATTTGTAGCTTTTAGGGGGTAGCGACGATGGAGCTGCTACGGAAGAGGAATCGAATCGTTATGATCGAAAAGTAGGCTAAATATAAGTAAACATGAAATAGAAAGATCCAATTGATATAATAAGCGCTACCAAAGTGACACAAATACGACTAATATATTTTCAATGCTGCAATTCTTCGTTGTTCCTACATTTTATACTAGTGGTTCGCCCCGAACTAAGACCTCGCGGCGCCATCTATTGACATAAATGTGAAGTTTTGTTAAAAATACTGAAGCTCATTAAAAATTAAATAATTCCGTTTTCTTACAATATTTATCTAATTTTAGTATTTGTTGTTAAAGTACAGGATATAATTGAAATAATTGATCAAGTTTCAGGCTCATCCTTTCAGAAAATTTAGAGTTCTGAGGTCATCTTTGGACGTTAGAAAATCTCCACTTTGAAAGCCCCCCATTTCGTCAATTTTGGGGGAAAAATTAAAAAAAATATATTTTTGGACTCTATTTCTAATTATCTTTATAATGATATACCGCAACCCTATGTAACTTTATAAAAAATATTTTACTTCGCATTCGCTTCTATGAGAGCCCCCCTGAAATAAAGATTTTTATTATTTTTTAAGCCATATTCGGCGGGAGGCCATTGGTTTACATATTATATTTAAAGCTGAAGTAATTGCGTTCAGTAATTCAGAAGTTATAATGCTCTGACAGACGGACGGACGGACGGACGGACGGACAAGTGCCAATTCACCCAAGTAGACTCAGAGACCTTCGCTTCGCTCGGTCAATTAAATGTCTATTCTTCTCTGTGAGTTGGATGTGAGATTGTCTGATAATACTGGCTCAATCTAGTCATAAGATCAATTTGTAAGCTATTTGGAAACTTATGAAATACCACTATAGCATTTTTCTCGGGAATTTTCAAGTTTTTAGGATAAATTATTGTAACTTTGAAGTGTAATAATTTAACATCTACGTATTAATAAATGATTACATTGAGATAGTTATCTTAGGTCAATATTCGAAATATACAAATTGATTTTTGGTAATGGCATTTATTTATAAAATTGTATTGCACAAAATGTACTTAGTGCGGTGACAGAATGTTTGTATACGTCACCAATTTATTATAGTATCGCAACATTATAATATTAAAATTCATCTAATCATTATTATGTGATCTCATCATGAAATAAATATCTCCATGGTTTTATTACAGTATTTGCTAGATGAGCTCCTTACACCACAGTTCCTGTATTAAAATCTACATGTTTTATATTACATTCCAATAACTTACTCTCAATATAGTTATTTCAGTGTGCGATTTGAATGATTTAGGCTTTATAGTTTTCTTAGGCAACATTATTAGGGTTTATCTAAGTGTAATCGGTCTGTGTATTCATTGAGCGTGTTTGGTTCAGTAGCTACGTTTACCATGTAAATATAGTCTCGAAGTGGACTGACTGGAGACTTATTGGACGTTTGTTGTGTTCGTATGACTGAATGTACATCATTTAGAGTATTTATTTCAATTAAGATTTAACGATTAATATAATACGAGTAAGTAGAACTCCATCAACTATTGCCAAAATTATGAGTACTTTTTTATCTTTGTTGACTTTTTTTTATTTACTCCCCCTTAAATTATTTAAATATTTATTTTGGGACCAAATTAATTTATTATACTTAATCCTACAATTTATTTTTTGTGTATTTGGGTGTGTTCAGAAAAAGATTTTTATTTATAAATAAATAAAGAAACCAAAGTCTATGTCATTTTGTTTTTTTTTATCCATAATCCCAGTTTATCATATTTATTAGCATATGCAGGCGTTCTCGGAAACCTGACGCTTTAGAAGATTTTGTCTAGTAGGGTAGGTGGAACAAATTTCACTCTCACGATGGTGAGGACTAGTGGAACAGGTCCAAAATTTGAAATCTATGGTTTCACCCAAACCATTTTATTTTTCACTGTTTTTTATGAGATGCATGGTTTGGGGCAAAATGTTTCATTTCATTTTTGGCGTTTTCAGTTATAAATTTAAAACAAAACATTATACTTTTAGTTAGTACGTTTGACGTTAGGAACAACCAGTCAACCCATCCCTAAAATTTTATTTCCAGTAAAGATTCTGCCCATGCAATATTAGTGTCACTATAGGTATAATTTTTTTATAATTTCAGTCATAGTAACTAGTTCAGACAACTAACATAGGATATATTACTACCATAGAAAAAATTTATCTATTCCGTGATTACTACTTTTTTTTTTAATCGTATGGCATTTAATACGCCTCCTGGTTCGTCGCTCGCTTAGCACCACCCGGGGGACACGTGCAGGGAGGTAATAGGTAATTCCTGCGGACGTGAGCGACGGGGCATCGATTGTCAGTAACGGCAAGGTCCAGGCGCCCAGCACTACATCGGAGCAGAAAGGTATATTTACAACACTAACTAGTTTAACTTAACTAATAAAGGATGCAAATTCTTTGTTTAAACGAAATAAAATTGGCAGTACCGCGCGATTTTACGCGCGAGGTATTAACTGAAAATAAATACAAGATAGGACTATAACTGCCAATCTTATCAAGACATAATTATGTCAAACATGTTTGGCCTTATCATCCCAAACAATTAATATTTTAATAGTCTTTATGCCTATGGTCTTTAGTATAGTTGTAACAATATTTTCCGCATTTTCTTACTAGCAGTATAACTGGGAAAAGTCCAAACTGAGATGCAAAAAATAAAATCCCTTTTACATTTATTCATCAGTTTTATTTTTCTTTTTATTTCTCCTTCTCCTTTTTGCTTTTTTCAGAGAGGGCTCTGTCACATTAGTGATTTTCTCTGCATTTTCATTGTCATAACTTATAGTTACAAATGCCCCTGGCTTCCTTTTCTTTGGTGGAATTTCTGTCTTATTGTTACCATCTGATACATCACTATCACCATCTTGCACATTTTCTTCTTTTTCATTTTCACTGTCTGATTCTTCCTTCTTAATGAGAGTATTCTGTCTATTTAATGCTATGCAAGTCACTCTACAAGCAGCATTTAAGGAGCGTATCTCTTTAAGCTTATTATCAGTTATAGACCATGCTTTAAGTTCCCCAGAACTTGATGCTGAATATAATGTGTTGTTTTCATAATGCAAACATTTGACTCTATGTTTATGGGCATGATAAGTCTCTGCTTTTGTTTCTGATACTTTGAAGTTAATAATATTACCAGTTTCAAGCCCAACAAACATTTTGTCATCATCAATCCATTGTACAGTTGTTGGTTTCGAATTACAAGTCAAACGTTTTTCTAAGCCTGCTTTACTGATTGTCCATACATCAACATTTTGTAAAGAAACTAGGGAGAATCTATCTCCACCAGGTGAAAACTTAATTTCAGTTGGCATACTGACCCCTTTGCTGGCTAGGTTTATGGTAAAGGCTGGTCGACCCTTAATTAAATTCCAAGTACGGAGAGTTTTATCCCCACCAATACTTAAAGCCAATTTGTCTGACTGATGCACAGAAATTGCAGTAACTGGTTGCCCTGAAACCAATTTTAATAATTATTATATATTATCCATACTAATATTATAAACGTGAAAGTGTGCCTGGCTGCTACACTTTAACGGCCCATCTTTTAAACTGATTTTGTTGAAATTTGGTATAGATATAGGTTGTATTCTGGGGAAGGACAAAGGCTACTTTATTCAGAAAAATTATAGAGTTATAAATTATAGATTACGATATAATTTTTGTACTTTAAAAACATTTATCTCTGTAGAAAGAAGTTACATTATTAAGTCTTTGTGTGAAGTCTTCCAAAGTTAGATCAAGTTGAATATTTATCATATAAGTTTGTCAACACTTAGTTTTAGAATGTGTAATACCACATATTATATAAATTGACAGCAACAAGCAAAACCATACTAATATTATAAATGTGAAAAAGTGTCTGTCTGTCTGCCCGCGGTTCCAGCGGGAATAAAAAAAACTTAAGTAATCCACACAGACCAAGTCACCGGCATCATCTAGTTATAAATAAAAAAGTGGTAATAAAACCACTAAACCTACCACCATGGGCTTTTTTCCATATCTTTTCAATCTGCCAGTTGCCTGTTCGAGTTACAATGATGCTTCCATCATCACTGCCAGTAAGTAGGTGCGTACCCCCATGAGTAAAAGCAACGGTGTTAATCGTCCCATCGTGGTTCATTAAAACTGTATGTTCTTTACGGGTTTTTAAGTCTATAACAACCACTTTATCATCAGTCCCTCCTGATGCCAGGAACTTTCCAGCAATGGATACGCATCGCACAGATGCCGTATGAGAATGAGTGGCGAAAGTTTGTTTTAATTTCGTTCCCTGAAACACGAGAAATATTTGATCAATAGGTACTTAGGTCTCAGCTGGTTCACTGTTCAACAGCTGAGCAAAACTTATATTCGTTTTTACTTACTTCATCTTCAGGTCGTAGTGAATACCCCAATAAAAACCCTTCATATGTTCCTACAATAACTTCATCCATTTGAAAATGCAATAAAATAAAAATTTAACTTTACAGAACAACAACAACTGCACATAACCTCAAACAGCACGTTCTTTCTTTCACCACCTTAGGGATCCGCAAAAAGTATCGATACCTGAGTAGTATCGATACTTTCGTTTCGATTCGATTGCAAACTGCAAAACATTCTTCAAGATGAGATTCTTTTTTTATTTTATTAATTAAGTAGCAAAATTGTTGTTGTAATTTGATTGGTTTTCAGTTAAAAATCTGTAAGTGTAAATCAGGCATCAGCATTACTCCACCCCACGAAGTCTTTTCTGCCCTACCCCTAAAGTGTTTCTGTAAAGCGCGAAGCCAGAGGCTTGTGGCGTAGCCCTTCCTTTTTACATCTCCATTTTTAGACGTTTGATTATATTTATCTTTAAATAATTTGGTGATCATTTTTGATGAAAACTAGCATAGTTTTCATCAAAAATGGTCACCAAGTTCAATAATTTAGTTGATTATTTCATGAAATGATTAATTCTGCTCTATGATTTCGCGATTTAACGATGGATGGACTTAGAGTTCTTAAAATCATCTAAATAACGTAAAAACTCGAATTCTAACGTATTGAAACTGGTAATGTCAAAATTTCCTAGGTTTTTCTAGGTTAACGGTTTCCGGACATAAGCGGTAACAAAATCGCTAAATAAATAATTTCTAAATTAAAATGTTGTTTTTTTGTTACTTCAAATTTCATAAAATATTACGCGATACCCATTCGAACCATATCGATATCAATACTTTTCATTCGATACTTGGCATCGAGTAGGTATCGATACTTTAAAAAAATTGCAGATCCCTACATCTGGTTAACTTGTTTCTGTTCACCACTTTTCACTTTTCACGGTTTGAGAGTCTGAGACACAGAACACTTAACTCCTAGCGTCTGAGAGTGATTAGACCACAGACATACTAAACAAATCTGACATTGTCTCTGGTGATTTGACATCAAATCCTCCAAATTATAGGTCATTGAAATCAATAAATGCATTGTATATGTCCATGATAAATGCACAATCAATGTAAAACCATAGATGTTTACACCAATGACAACAACAAGAAATCTATGGTCCATACGATATTACCCAATATTACCTCATCGATTTACTTTTGATCCTTAGTTTTATACATAAATCTATCCAACCATTTAATTTACTTTTGACTGCCTTCATATGCCTGCATATGCCTTCTATTAAAGAGCGTTTTCAGTAATTTTGGCACTCTATAACCGGACAATCTCCTTCGTGCCTCCCTCAAGCAACACGATACTGGCGAAGTTCATTAAATTCATTCAATAAACAAATCAAAAGCACATAAAATAAGCTATCATAATATGGGTGAATCAATGATCTTTCTATTATGGCTGCTTTGTTATCTCAAGTCAAAAGTTATAGAACCAGGTGAGGACATGTAAAATCACACATTTGTTTTTGCAACGTAGTAATGTATACCTGATCTGTGGGTTTGACATCCGAAATGTGTTTCTGCGCAGAGTTTAACTTAAGCGGCGGCTATTACACAATATGTAGATAAGTTAGACTATCACTATCGCATACTGTGTACGCTGATAGCTGGTCTATCTCTTACTCTGGTCTCTACTTAGCTCTCAAGGATTTGGATTTGGTTCAAGACAAGACCTTTTTTTCTGGTCGGTGGACACATATATTAAAATCTATGGTGGACACATAGCTTAGTAGCGAAAAAATTCTATGTCTATGGGTGGACAAGACACCACAGAGTACATCATTTGACAGAGTAATGTTTGACAGCGACAAGTAAAATTTTGACCACCGACCAGAAAAAAAAAATTTGACAGCGTGAAGAAAAAAAGCTTCCGCAAGTGTTCCACAGTAAAATTTCCTATTTTACCTGAGAATAGAAGATAAAATTGTTGTATGGATATTGTAAAACAAATCTAACAGAAAACTACTCTTTCCTAGTCGTTGATAAAGGCATATTTTCATTCTGGTAAGTGTACATATCCAATAGTGTTCGGAGTTCCATTGGCATCCTCAATCGATCTTGAAAACAATATTTGTTTTCTTATTCTTTGGTGCAGGATTCCCAAAAGAGGACTTATTTAGACATCTACAAGATGGATTTGGCGGAGACGATGAAGAATGTACTCGCGAAGAGCTCGGGGAGCGCGAGTGGAGCGGCGAGCAGCTCTAGCGCGTCAGGTCCGCATGGCGCGGAGGGCTACGTGACGGAGAAACTATACATGCTGCTACAGCTGTATTTGCAGAACAAAGGCTGGAGCCCCAGCATAGAGCTCCTGCAGTGCTTCAGTGACCTCAAAGAATCGTCCATGCTTCCTAGTGCTGCCTATTTACAGTAAGTTTTCCCAGTTTATCATCTCGTTTTTCAACAACAACACAAACAAAGGAAAATGATTTTACTTATGTAAACTCATGTTTGTGTACGATGATTAAATACTGTGTACTTATAAAATTGTTCTAAAATTTATAATCTAATAAGAAACAACTGTCATAACCTAACATTATAATAGTTAAAATTTGGGCCTTTTTATTGCAATAGGGTAAGAATTTAGTGTGGGATTTGAATCAAGAGCCTGCTCCCACATTCTTTTCAAAGTTATGTGCGTGTGTTAAGTATTTTGCAATGAAATATTGATTTCTTTAACAGAAAAAAACATTGCTAGGATTGCTAGACTCGAGAGTTCTCCATAATGTTCTCAAAGGTGTGTGAAGTTTACCGATCTGCACTTAGCTACCATAGTAGACTACCCCAAGTAAGAGTAATTGTTTCTAATTCTGAAATGAGGCCTGTGTTTAGTATCAGGCTGGCAAACCCTATTTGACAGATGATGTAGCAATTATTTATAAAATTTAATCCTTAGAATGATGGCATCAAGAGTCGGGTTAGATGCGCAAGGCAGACTAATATATCGTGAAAATGGGAAAATAATTCTCCCATATGAACATTTCGCCAATGCTGTGATGCTGAAACACATGAATGGACCACATGGGCTGCATCTTGGCTTGGAAGCTACTGTCAGAGCAGTGAGTGTACTTTTATGATTCCACTTTTAGTGCAAGACCTTTTGTATACAAAATACATAATTTATGTAGACTAGGTATATTATTATTGCTCATCTGAAAGTTTGCTGAGCTAAGATTATTAGAAGGTTGGAATAGCTCAGATAGGTTTATCATCCATGTAGAACAATGTGGTGAAATTCTAACTACACCACCACTGACGAAATTCCTGGTGTAGTGGTGAGTGCTGTTGTCTTACAGTCAATTTAGGAATTTATAAACTGTCAAAATTCTCTAGTCTGGGCTTGTGGGAGCTGCTACTGCTGGAGATGGCTAGTTACCACATGGTTAGCCCCACACCCTTCCAGCATGATACAATGTAGAAACTAGAAACCAAATATGAGTATGGGTTTAATATAACTGCCTCATATCAGGTAAGCCCGCTACCATCTTAGACTGCATCATCACTCGATTTTTTCAGAGTGGATTGTTTATTTTTTAATTTCCACCGGAACACCTACATTTTCTGGGATAAAATGTAGCCTTTCTATCAATACGATATAAACTATCTCCCTTTTGAAATTCAGCCAGTTTGGTTCAGTCCTTGTGGTGTGAAGGAGTAACAAATATCCAAACTTACAAACTTATCCCATGTTAATATTAGTAGGATTTACTTACACCTCAAAAGTTTAAAAATTTAAAATTTTTTCAGGTTGTGGAGTCATATACCATAGGCCGTGATCAATTTGGAATGGAGAAAGAGTTTATAGTGGAAGTAGTTCAGAACTGCCCAAATCCAGCTTGCCGGTACTACAAGAATCAATTGGAGATGACACAGAAGTCCATCCAGCAGCATCTGTCCCAACAGCCCACATATATTCCAGGTTACAATTTATCTTGTACTAGATGAGGCCCCAAACTTCTTCCATGTAGCTTGTTCTTAAAATCCCACAGGGGTTTTAATGACTAAACTTATTTTAGAAACAAACTGCTATCATCAGGTGTGCAGTTGTTGGCTCTATATGAAAAGCATTCCACTATATCATCGGACCATTATTTTTATTTATTTACTAATCAATTAAATCTCAAACAATTCAAACTACAACATACAGGATTATCAGGAGTCAGAACATGCACAAAGCAAACATGATCTCTATTTTTTTGAAAATACAGGTGACAAATACTTAAATTGAAAAATATTATACATTATTATTATTTAAATATAATAATCAATATTATACATTTAACTGTTTCTGATCTATTGTGGTCAAATATGTCTAGGAATAATCTATACTGATATTATAAATGCCAACGTTTGGATGGATGGATGGATGTTTATTACTCAATCACGCCAGAACTGACGCCAGGACAGGCTGAATGGATTTGGATGAAATTTGCCACAGAGACAGATTATAATCTGAAATAACACAGGCTCCTTTTTATCCCGGAAAATTAAAGATTTCCATTGGGAACCACAAAACCTGAATCCACATGGACGAAGTCGCAGCTAGTGTTAAAATATAATATAATTTTCATATATCTAGAGGCAGGCAGCGGCTCCCTGCCGGACAGTGCGGCAGTGGAGCGGTTGCTGCGCGGCGCCGCGCTGCCGCAGGACTACCAGCTGCCGCTCGCGCCGCATCTCGCAGCCCTCAGTGAGTACGATCGCGGTGTTCACTGTCTTCATATATCTAGCAGCAGGCAGCGGCTCCCTGCCGGACAGTGCGGCAGTGGAGCGGTGTATATTATAATGCACAAGTGTGTGGTGGACCAGTGCACTCTCTGTTCCTTTACTCTCCCTATAGCCCGATGGGAAAGAAAATCCGACACGACCGGAGAGAGACCAGGCTCAGGACCGACGACTTAACGTGCTCTCCGAGTCAAGGGGGTGAAACACCGCCAACTTCCTAATTCCGGGCTAGTACTGAGAATTTCTTGCCAGAAAAACCTAATACTTGTTACCACCTTGTTACTACCTAACCACTAGACCAACGAGATAGTGGGATAACCTGGAAGGGGCATGGCAGTTATATTAAACACATACCCCTAATCGGTTTCTACACGGCATCGCACCGGAACGCTAACAATATTAACACACATTTTATCAGACATCCCAAAATTTGTGTTGTTTGTGTCAATGTATGGTATTGCAGCGAACCTAGCGGGCGAGAAATCGGAGCGGCGCGCGGAGAAGCTGTCGCAGCAGATGCTGCTGCAGGGGCGCGCGCTGCACGCGCCGGCCGACAAGTACGCGCACGCGCCGCGCGCGCACGCCGCCGACGCCAAGGCGAAGCACCACTATGCGGACGAGCACAAGCTCACCGACTTCCTGAGGTAACACTACGCTAAATGTACAACTAATGCTCCTAGTCTATATTTTTTAAATTTTAAGAAAAGCCAACAATTAATAAATTGGTTTAATTTTTTTTTAATTAGAGCTAACCTGGAGAGCTTGGAGTCGCTGTCCGGAGGTGGCGGCGGCGGCGGTGGGCACGCGGAGCGCGCGGGGGGCGGAGCGAGCGGCGGCGCGGGGGCGGGTGGCGGCGCGGGCGGTGGGCAGGAGCGCGTGGTGCGCGCGTTCGCGGAGCTGGCGCGCAACCTGCAGCGCATGCGGCCCTGCGTGCGTCCCGCCATGTGCAAGCCCTATGGCAAGCAGAGCGAGCAGCTGCAGAAGAGTGAGTATGTGGCACCCCTAGCCTGGGGCCTGCCGCAGTTACTCATACAATATGCTTTTTATTCCTCATACTTAAGACAGTACAAGTTTAATTGCGGCTTAACAATAATGGAGCTGGAAATAGGTAGTAGATAGCGTATTCGAGGATCGAAAGTGAAACACTTTAGTGTTAAAGTAAAATGGACCTTAATTCTCCTAAAAATCGGTGTTCTTACAGAAATATCAGAAAATATTTGTTTTAGTTTTAGTTATTGAAATGCAATAAATGAATTACATTACTAGCTTGTTCATAGTGTGGTCATTTTTTATGAATTCGACCACTGCTAAAATATTGTTTTTCTACTAAAAACCAACCGTTTAGGGTAGTCACACCTCAAAAACTTAAAAATGAAATAATTAATTAATTATTTAATTAATTATTATTCATTATATTAAATAATTTTTATTAATAATATATAATAATAATTATTATTAATTATTTAAAAAATCATTTTGTTTACATTTATTATTATTTATACAAAAATGCGCCGCTTCGGAAGCCTCTGGTAAGATAAAAGCTAACTGTTAGAGAGGGAGACCTAAGCTTTAAGTTCGTCACTAAACTCACAGCCACATGTCTCATCCGTTCAACATTTGTATATATAAATACTAGATGACGACTTTGTCCGCGGGGATTAAGGTTTATTGATTCCCACGGGAACTCTTTTAATTTTCCGGGATAAAAATGTCCGGGTTCACCGGGTATCAAACTATCCCTTTACCAAATTTCATCAAAACCGGTTGAACAGATTAGCCGTGAAAGCGTAGCAGACAGGCACACACTTTCGCATTGTATATATATAAAATATATAAATATTGAAAGTAATTAATCTTGTTTCAGTTCTGTTGGATACAATCCAGTTAGTGCAATCGCTGCGGAGCTACCTGCCTCCTCCGCACATCCAAGTCACATCGTGGAAGAATGACGACAAATTACGGTAAGTCATATGATGTCCCACAGAACCTTGCTGTTTGGTAAAGCTGCAGATATTGAGATACATTTTGTATAACAGAGGTATGATTTTGTATAATACGTTCAATTTACTATTTAAACCGCGTGAATCCCTTCGAGAGAAATTAAAAAAAAAATGTATTCATTCTTACAATAGTGTAATTTAAAATCAGCGGTAGGCAAACTGGAATTCACAATAAGTAGGGTCGGGTGACGGGTCCCCTTTGCTCCGGGTTAAGAAAGTCTGTAGGTCGTTCGTGGAAATACCTGTTGTCTTTTATAGTTAAAAAAAATGGCAGTCATAGGGACTGCCGAAGGAAGTGAAAACGAATATAATTTTTTTTTTGTAATTAAAAAAAATTATATTAAAAATATTTGAAATATAAACCTTAAAACGAATGCATTAAAGTTTAATTATGAATGTACTATATTTATATTTAAGACCTTTTGTCTTCGTAACAACGCGAGGTGTCGGTCTCCTTTCCACAGCACTTATTAATATAAACCTTAAACCTAAGGCATTAAAGTTTAATTACAAATGTACTATTTATACTTAAGACTTTATGTCTTAAGAAGAACGGTGTCGGTCTCGCGTATTCCACATTTTTACCACCTACTAAAAAGTGTTCAACGCGCCTAAAGAAGTTTTCACTTCAAAATTCCATAATCCGGCATTCGTTTCTATTTTTCAGTTCAAACAACATGGAAGAGCTGGAAAGTCGCAAAATCGTTAGCGGTAACTAGCCCTGACACGTACTGTATTGTACACACACATTATGTATCATTTATTTTGGGTTAACCCAGCGTATCCTACACAAAATATGCTTATTTAGAAGTCTTCTTTCATGTTTAAAAATGTGCTTTAAACAGGGATCTTTTGATTTAATTTACACATTTTCGAATAAGTATCGAATCTCTATGTTATAAAACAACAACAAAATAAAAGAAAAAAAATTTATAAATAAAATAAAAAATAATCGTTGTCAGTACAATAGTGTTACAATCTGTGCGGATTCACGAATGCTTGCAATTTATGTGCATTTTTTGTTGGAATTGTAATTAACTATTATAATGACAAGAAAAACACGCAGGCAGTGTAAATTTAAACATTTCTAAATCATATTATGATCTATAGTTTTTATTATTTATAGTTTATATTATGGTAAAACATTTTCAGCACAAAATCTAATATACATAATATTTAAAATAGTTAAGTATTTTATTATTGTTCGTAATATTTACTTTATCCTTGTTGGTGTTTAACGATGAAATTCTTCATCTTATCTTTATTTCCTTTTTTTATTTTAATGTTACGTACGTTTTGTAACTATAGTTTAATGCTTTTGATGTTATATAAAAATATTAATGTAAGTTTATTTTTTAAGTGACGTTTCAAGTGAAATTAATTGCTAAGCCTAATTGCAGAGTAGGTAAAATAACCAATCACATTATTACAAAATGTCGTGATAAAATTATTACGTGATTCTATCAAATATGATTAATTATCTACTCAATTAAATACATTCGCTCTGCTCCGAAGTTTAAAGGTCCGATTTACTTCATGGTGATTTTGTTTGAGACGTTACTACGTAATAGTTCGTATAAAATTTACAATTATTTGTATTTTTTTTTACAATTTGTCCTAGTTACGTTATGTTTAATCCTGGTCTACTGTTGTAAGTGCATTATTTACACTGTGATAGAGGTGTAATAGCTGTAGGTTTGAGCGGAGTCTTGACATTGATCTTGTGTAAGAAAAGTATTATGTAAGTTAAGGATTTCGAGTGTGAGTTTATAATGGAAGTAAGTAGATTCTAAAAAAAAAATATTTTTTAAAATTATTCCCAATTATTACAAAAATGACTAGCTATTCGAATAAATATAAATTACGTAAAATCTATATTGGTTCTTTATATATATTTTTTCGATTCTACGCCCACTACTTGCTGCTGAGTTAGTCAACTAAAATTAATTTAAATGGTTAGCGTTTGTTACAATTATATAAAAAAAAAAGCAATCGCCATGGCTTGTCTTGTAAAGTGATAGAGAGAGTAGTATCGTATTGAAGACTGCAAGTTTTTCACATTGTCTAGACTGTAGATGTGTGTATAAAATAAGGTTTGATAAATAAATAATCGTAGGAACGTAAACTCTGGAGTAAGTGCTTGAGAAGTTGATAATGATTTATTTGATTATATATATTTTTTTGTATTCCCTTTACCAATAACTGTAGTGTAAATTTACCTACAATATACTTCCCTCCCTTGCCCTCGTTCATTTGGGGTCAAGCATCTGTGTATGTAAGCGCCAGGAGTTTTTGTCTCTTGATAAAAAGATATAATCTGAAACTTTACAGTTTTTTAGCTAACTAAAACTTCAGTTATTTATTTATACCATGTTTATCGGTAACTTGTGTTATTGGTTACTTTTATTTGTGTTTTGGAACAGTTTTGTGTTGTACCATGGCATCTGTTTTTCACATTTACAATATGAATATGTTAAGCTTTAAAATTTTACAATTCGATTTATTTTCTACAATATTAATATTTAATCTTAATTTTATATTGCCTTTACCTACATCATGATTATTTATAACATCACATGTAAAATCGACTTCATAAGTTTGTTAGTGCAATAATAAGGCAAAGCCTACATTTTTTATACATTAGCACTTTAATATTCTAAATTGTAAAGCGTAACATATAAATACATAATTATATATTATTTAGGTTTATGAGGTTGTACTTGAGTAAGAAATATTAATTCATCTCTTTATTAAATTGTACTATTTAGGCATCACGAAATTCGTTAATTTTATATTATAACTATAACCAGCTTTTTACAATTTTTTACGCTTATGTGTATACCGAATATATTTTTATTAGCTGGAAGAAAATCGTACTGTACTTTGGTAAGATGATGTTTTGAGAAATAATTATATCTGTGAATAGGGATGATGACAACTCAATCAAATCAGCAACTCTGTATTAAACTTAAAAACGCGCTTGTAGTATGGAAGTTGTATGAAATTCACAGTTGTGACGTCATCAAATTTCAACGCACTTTTATTCTTTAATCTATATATTAAAATGGTTATCAAACTTGAAACTAACCGAGGATGTGAATTTTAAGTCTTTTGGAAGACCCTGTATTTAATAATCAGTTAGAAATAATTTATTTTTTCACATTTACAATATGAATATGTTAAGCTTTAAAATTTTACAATTCGATTTATTTTCTACAAAATATTAATATTTAATTTTAATTTTATATTGCCTTTACCTACAGCATGATTATTAATATAACATTACATGTATAATCATCATCCCTATTATTATGCATGTACATAAAAATATCGAACTAATGTTTGAGAGGCGCTAACATAACATTTAATCCATTGCCGCCTCTTCCAAATACGTAATGAGGCTATTTCATACTCTTCTAAAACTTGTACAAAAACATCTAGTAAGTATTAAGTTTTTAAAATCATCAACATTGTCTTTGAAGTATTATAACAACTGTGTGAATCTCTCTCTGTATTAGAATTAAGCTTTCTAGTCAAAAATTGATATCATATTTCTTAAAATTGGTCCTATTGGGGGAACTAACGATTGGAATTAGTTCATTTTAAGTTGAATATACTTTATACAGTTAACATATCATGTTTGTGACGCAGAGCTACTGTTTGGGGGAAAATTAAAAATTTTGATCTCAACCACATCATCTTCATCATATTTTTTTTTTCTGTAATATCACATTTTATGGAGGTATGTCTGAAAGAAAATTGGTAGTTGGACATGCAAAATTTGAATTCATCCTTATTAAATTTACACAATAAAATTATTTATTAAAAATTCTCTTGTATTTGTGTAAGAAATATATTATGACATAAATTATTTCTTAATCGACACATTCACTTTGAGACTACTTTTTTAAAATTGAATTATAAAAATATCTTTAATAAAATCATGAGCTGTGTAGTGTCGGTCATTTATTTTCTAAATGTTGCGTGCTGAGATTTCTTATAATTATTTATTTTTTAATAATTGGACCTCTCTTTACAAAATTCTGTTTATACTGAAATAGAAGGAATATGTTAAGGAGGATTAATAAGGGAAAGGAATAGGAAAAGACACCAGTGTTTTGAGATAAGCTAAAAAGTATCTGCGGCAACTGTGCCCTCTTGCAAAAAAAAAAACATAATAAAATATACTGTTATATTATTATATTAATATGATATTTAATAATAAATTATACTAAGTTAGTGACTGAACAGCAAACGTCTTGGATTTTTTTTTTAACATATAATGGTAGGCACATTAGAAATATGCGAAGGAATTTTGTTAATCTGTTTCGTACAATAGCAGTTATCCTTTTTTACATAACCAAAATTTTCATTTAAAATGTTGCAATCTGAATGTCTGTGATAATTCATAACTTCAATCGATACAGTTTCTTATTTAGTTAACTAGATGTTTTGTCTTTAATAACTTCCTACATTTTTGTAAGTGGTGTAAGTTTGGCCTTGCCATTAACTGTTTATTTGCTGATTGTTTATCATCTGTAAAAAATTCATTGAGCAAGAAATGCATTAGAGTAAATAAAGTGATGCAACAATGTTGTTTTTCTTATTTCTCCTCATCTAAATATATGGAAAAAATAAACAGCTGTTCTATTATTTTGCTTTCAATTTCCATGATTCGTCGATGAAAGATCTAAAATCTTATATTTCCCTACTCAGTGTAAAATCGTAAGAAGCCAACAAGACGGTTAATTTTTGCTTTTATTTTCGATACTTGATCGATGAAGCGTTGAAAATGAAAGCATAAAAATGAGCCTGAAGACCAAAGGTCCTTAGTAGATTTAAATTTAGATGGTTCTATTTACTATTTAGTAGAGTAGACCACAGAGTCAGATAGACGGAGAGACTAGAGAGAGAGAGAGAGTACATTATATAGAGTAGACTTTAAAGATTGCAGAGATTCATTAGTTAGATATATCGGTCCGTATAGTATTAAAGTCCAAACTGATCCGATGACAGCGTCGCTAGTCTATAAGAAAAATAAAATAAGAACAAAAACTAAACAGGCATAAAATTAGTTCCAATTTTGGCCACCGGACCAGATAAGTTTGTGGAACTATAACTTATTATTTGCACAATATAAAGTTATAATATGTGCTAATCATCGGTTTGACAGAATAAAGCGTCGTATTCATTATAGTATAATATATTCAATATATAGGTCCCGCGACACGATGTCGTCTGACATCTTGTCTCGGAATATTTTGTCTCCTGTTGCTAGACTTGTCGTGCACTGTCTCGTTGGTCCAGTGGTTAGCATGTTTGATTGCGGTCGACGACGTCACGGGCCGGGCCTTAATTTTAGTATTAGGTTTTTCTGACTAGAAATTCTCAGTACCAGCCCGGAGTTAGGAAGTTGGCGGTGTGTCACCCCCGTGCTTCGGAGAGCACGTTAAGCCGTCGGTCCCGGTTATTATCACTAACATCATAATAGTCGTCAAAGCCTGGCAACCCGCATTGGAGCAGCGTGGTGGGTCTAAGCTCTAATTCCCTTCCTCTTGAGTGACTGGAGGCCTGTGCCCAGCAGTGGGACGTTAATGGGCTGTAGTGCAATACGAGTCTTTAAAACAAACTACTCTTTAGAAACAGTATAATGCAATTTATTAGCACGTTAATATAGGTAAATAAATATAGCAAAATTAACGAGAAATTGCCAATTTTCAGTATAGTATGAAATCATGATTTTTGACAAACTATAACAGACAAGTTGTTTTTTTATGTAGATAATCATCGTACTAAAATTATACATCAATGAGATAAATAGTAGGAGTAAAAAATAAATTAAATCAACAAGAATTTTTAAGTGATTTTTTACTAAATAGAGAATATTAAGTTTATATCGTTTAACTACATAATATTACAATGTATCTACACTTCATTCCTATAAATTACACAAAATGGAAGTAATTATTAGAAAAATCTATAATTTTCACTTTTTTAAATTAACAGTGTGTGTGTTACATCACCATATAAAAATATCGAATTATAAATTGATGTTCTTAGAATTTATATAGATTTTTGATATTTCGGTACATTACAAACAATACAAATACCTTTTTGAAAATTGAAAAATCTTTTTTAAATTAACAGTGTGTGTGTTACATCACCATATAAAAATATCGAATTATAAATTGATGTTCTTAGAATTTATATAGATTTTTGATATTTCGGTACATTACAAACAATACAAATACCTTTTTGAAAATTGAAAAATATCAATAAGGACACCCATATCTACATATTATATAAAAAAATATTAAAATGATTTATTCCACGCTACTTACGAAGATGAGGATAACTGTTTACGTATAATATAATTATAATAGAAGATACTATATCACTCGTGGGCAATGAATTGTATAAATTAGAAAATTTGCACCAGTTTTTAAACACATTGTATAATTTATGTTGTGTTCTTCAATATATAGGAAATTTCAGTTCTTCATTAAATCTTTTCTCGTTATAAATGCAACGGTGGTCTCAAAAATGAGGTAGAAAAACCTTGCGCTTACATTTTATTAATATAAATAATTATTAACTTACCATTACATATTCAAACCGATAGTTTGGGACGATATAAAGATTTTAATTGATTTTCACGTATTTGTTAAATATAATTTGGAATGTTTCTTTATGCCTAATATAATTTAAAAATATTTTAGCACTTTCACAAGAGGTTTAAAATTTAAACACTAGTTTAAGTACCAGGAATTCTCGAGGAATTTGGCAATTTTAAAAAGTACTTACTTTTACCTACTAATAATAAATATTTGTTGGCCACAGCTTTTTATTAGTTTGTCGTTGAAGTCGTTGAAGTGCAAGCCCTATGGAAGACGCGAAGCGATTAAAGACGTCTTCAATGGAAAGTGAATATTTTTGGTGGGTTTTCCAGTTTCTTTGTTGTCTCAGTATACTTTTGACTAATGTGGCCAAACCAAGTCATAAAATTACGAACACTTTAGACATTTTTAGTGTAATATTTCTAGTTTTAGATAGAGAAAAATGGCGAGGTCAAATACTAGTTGTTTTCAACATTTATCAACAGTATACTGAGACTACTATCATTAAAATGTGCCACAGAGAGGAAATCTTTGGTTACTTCGCCACCTGGCTGGAATTAAAGTAGTTTTTGATTAGTTTTTATCTCTCGTGCGTATGAGGTCTCAGTAACAGACCAGCATACGATCAGCTGTCACAAAAGTTCGTTGTCAACCCGGCACCATGTTAAAATATACTTTGCGCTTACAGCTGTAAAAAGCTTTGACTTAAGTCAATTAGGCAGTGTAAATTTAAACATTTCTAAATCATATTATGATCTATAGTTTTTATTATTTATAGTTTATATTATGGTAAAACATTTTCAGCACAAAATCTAATATACATAATATTTAAAATAGTTAAGTATTTTATTATTGTTCGTAATATTTACTTTATCCTTGTTGGTGTTTAACGATGAAATTCTTCATCTTATCTTTATTTCCTTTTTTTATTTTAATGTTACGTACGTTTTGTAACTATAGTTTAATGCTTTTGATGTTATATAAAAATATTAATGTAAGTTTATTTTTTAAGTGACGTTTCAAGTGAAATTAATTGCTAAGCCTAATTGCAGAGTAGGTAAAATAACCAATCACATTATTACAAAATGTCGTGATAAAATTATTACGTGATTCTATCAAATATGATTAATTATCTACTCAATTAAATACATTCGCTCTGCTCCGAAGTTTAAAGGTCCGATTTACTTCATGGTGATTTTGTTTGAGACGTTACTACGTAATAGTTCGTATAAAATTTACAATTATTTGTATTTTTTTTTACAATTTGTCCTAGTTACGTTATGTTTAATCCTGGTCTACTGTTGTAAGTGCATTATTTACACTGTGATAGAGGTGTAATAGCTGTAGGTTTGAGCGGAGTCTTGACATTGATCTTGTGTAAGAAAAGTATTATGTAAGTTAAGGATTTCGAGTGTGAGTTTATAATGGAAGTAAGTAGATTCTAAAAAAAAAATATTTTTTAAAATTATTCCCAATTATTACAAAAATGACTAGCTATTCGAATAAATATAAATTACGTAAAATCTATATTGGTTCTTTATATATATTTTTTCGATTCTACGCCCACTACTTGCTGCTGAGTTAGTCAACTAAAATTAATTTAAATGGTTAGCGTTTGTTACAATTATATAAAAAAAAAAGCAATCGCCATGGCTTGTCTTGTAAAGTGATAGAGAGAGTAGTATCGTATTGAAGACTGCAAGTTTTTCACATTGTCTAGACTGTAGATGTGTGTATAAAATAAGGTTTGATAAATAAATAATCGTAGGAACGTAAACTCTGGAGTAAGTGCTTGAGAAGTTGATAATGATTTATTTGATTATATATATTTTTTTGTATTCCCTTTACCAATAACTGTAGTGTAAATTTACCTACAATATACTTCCCTCCCTTGCCCTCGTTCATTTGGGGTCAAGCATCTGTGTATGTAAGCGCCAGGAGTTTTTGTCTCTTGATAAAAAGATATAATCTGAAACTTTACAGTTTTTTAGCTAACTAAAACTTCAGTTATTTATTTATACCATGTTTATCGGTAACTTGTGTTATTGGTTACTTTTATTTGTGTTTTGGAACAGTTTTGTGTTGTACCATGGCATCTGTTTTTCACATTTACAATATGAATATGTTAAGCTTTAAAATTTTACAATTCGATTTATTTTCTACAATATTAATATTTAATCTTAATTTTATATTGCCTTTACCTACATCATGATTATTTATAACATCACATGTAAAATCGACTTCATAAGTTTGTTAGTGCAATAATAAGGCAAAGCCTACATTTTTTATACATTAGCACTTTAATATTCTAAATTGTAAAGCGTAACATATAAATACATAATTATATATTATTTAGGTTTATGAGGTTGTACTTGAGTAAGAAATATTAATTCATCTCTTTATTAAATTGTACTATTTAGGCATCACGAAATTCGTTAATTTTATATTATAACTATAACCAGCTTTTTACAATTTTTTACGCTTATGTGTATACCGAATATATTTTTATTAGCTGGAAGAAAATCGTACTGTACTTTGGTAAGATGATGTTTTGAGAAATAATTATATCTGTGAATAGGGATGATGACAACTCAATCAAATCAGCAACTCTGTATTAAACTTAAAAACGCGCTTGTAGTATGGAAGTTGTATGAAATTCACAGTTGTGACGTCATCAAATTTCAACGCACTTTTATTCTTTAATCTATATATTAAAATGGTTATCAAACTTGAAACTAACCGAGGATGTGAATTTTAAGTCTTTTGGAAGACCCTGTATTTAATAATCAGTTAGAAATAATTTATTTTTTCACATTTACAATATGAATATGTTAAGCTTTAAAATTTTACAATTCGATTTATTTTCTACAAAATATTAATATTTAATTTTAATTTTATATTGCCTTTACCTACAGCATGATTATTAATATAACATTACATGTATAATCATCATCCCTATTATTATGCATGTACATAAAAATATCGAACTAATGTTTGAGAGGCGCTAACATAACATTTAATCCATTGCCGCCTCTTCCAAATACGTAATGAGGCTATTTCATACTCTTCTAAAACTTGTACAAAAACATCTAGTAAGTATTAAGTTTTTAAAATCATCAACATTGTCTTTGAAGTATTATAACAACTGTGTGAATCTCTCTCTGTATTAGAATTAAGCTTTCTAGTCAAAAATTGATATCATATTTCTTAAAATTGGTCCTATTGGGGGAACTAACGATTGGAATTAGTTCATTTTAAGTTGAATATACTTTATACAGTTAACATATCATGTTTGTGACGCAGAGCTACTGTTTGGGGGAAAATTAAAAATTTTGATCTCAACCACATCATCTTCATCATATTTTTTTTTTCTGTAATATCACATTTTATGGAGGTATGTCTGAAAGAAAATTGGTAGTTGGACATGCAAAATTTGAATTCATCCTTATTAAATTTACACAATAAAATTATTTATTAAAAATTCTCTTGTATTTGTGTAAGAAATATATTATGACATAAATTATTTCTTAATCGACACATTCACTTTGAGACTACTTTTTTAAAATTGAATTATAAAAATATCTTTAATAAAATCATGAGCTGTGTAGTGTCGGTCATTTATTTTCTAAATGTTGCGTGCTGAGATTTCTTATAATTATTTATTTTTTAATAATTGGACCTCTCTTTACAAAATTCTGTTTATACTGAAATAGAAGGAATATGTTAAGGAGGATTAATAAGGGAAAGGAATAGGAAAAGACACCAGTGTTTTGAGATAAGCTAAAAAGTATCTGCGGCAACTGTGCCCTCTTGCAAAAAAAAAAACATAATAAAATATACTGTTATATTATTATATTAATATGATATTTAATAATAAATTATACTAAGTTAGTGACTGAACAGCAAACGTCTTGGATTTTTTTTTTAACATATAATGGTAGGCACATTAGAAATATGCGAAGGAATTTTGTTAATCTGTTTCGTACAATAGCAGTTATCCTTTTTTACATAACCAAAATTTTCATTTAAAATGTTGCAATCTGAATGTCTGTGATAATTCATAACTTCAATCGATACAGTTTCTTATTTAGTTAACTAGATGTTTTGTCTTTAATAACTTCCTACATTTTTGTAAGTGGTGTAAGTTTGGCCTTGCCATTAACTGTTTATTTGCTGATTGTTTATCATCTGTAAAAAATTCATTGAGCAAGAAATGCATTAGAGTAAATAAAGTGATGCAACAATGTTGTTTTTCTTATTTCTCCTCATCTAAATATATGGAAAAAATAAACAGCTGTTCTATTATTTTGCTTTCAATTTCCATGATTCGTCGATGAAGGATCTAAAATCTTATATTTCCCTACTCAGTGTAAAATCGTAAGAAGCCAACAAGACGGTTAATTTTTGCTTTTATTTTCGATACTTGATCGATGAAGCGTTGAAAATGAAAGCATAAAAATGAGCCTGAAGACCAAAGGTCCTTAGTAGATTTAAATTTAGATGGTTCTATTTACTATTTAGTAGAGTAGACCACAGAGTCAGATAGACGGAGAGACTAGAGAGAGAGAGAGAGTACATTATATAGAGTAGACTTTAAAGATTGCAGAGATTCATTAGTTAGATATATCGGTCCGTATAGTATTAAAGTCCAAACTGATCCGATGACAGCGTCGCTAGTCTATAAGAAAAATAAAATAAGAACAAAAACTAAACAGGCATAAAATTAGTTCCAATTTTGGCCACCGGACCAGATAAGTTTGTGGAACTATAACTTATTATTTGCACAATATAAAGTTATAATATGTGCTAATCATCGGTTTGACAGAATAAAGCGTCGTATTCATTATAGTATAATATATTCAATATATAGGTCCCGCGACACGATGTCGTCTGACATCTTGTCTCGGAATATTTTGTCTCCTGTTGCTAGACTTGTCGTGCACTGTCTCGTTGGTCCAGTGGTTAGCATGTTTGATTGCGGTCGACGACGTCACGGGCCGGGCCTTAATTTTAGTATTAGGTTTTTCTGACTAGAAATTCTCAGTACCAGCCCGGAGTTAGGAAGTTGGCGGTGTGTCACCCCCGTGCTTCGGAGAGCACGTTAAGCCGTCGGTCCCGGTTATTATCACTAACATCATAATAGTCGTCAAAGCCTGGCAACCCGCATTGGAGCAGCGTGGTGGGTCTAAGCTCTAATTCCCTTCCTCTTGAGTGACTGGAGGCCTGTGCCCAGCAGTGGGACGTTAATGGGCTGTAGTGCAATACGAGTCTTTAAAACAAACTACTCTTTAGAAACAGTATAATGCAATTTATTAGCACGTTAATATAGGTAAATAAATATAGCAAAATTAACGAGAAATTGCCAATTTTCAGTATAGTATGAAATCATGATTTTTGACAAACTATAACAGACAAGTTGTTTTTTTATGTAGATAATCATCGTACTAAAATTATACATCAATGAGATAAATAGTAGGAGTAAAAAATAAATTAAATCAACAAGAATTTTTAAGTGATTTTTTACTAAATAGAGAATATTAAGTTTATATCGTTTAACTACATAATATTACAATGTATCTACACTTCATTCCTATAAATTACACAAAATGGAAGTAATTATTAGAAAAATCTATAATTTTCACTTTTTTAAATTAACAGTGTGTGTGTTACATCACCATATAAAAATATCGAATTATAAATTGATGTTCTTAGAATTTATATAGATTTTTGATATTTCGGTACATTACAAACAATACAAATACCTTTTTGAAAATTGAAAAATCTTTTTTAAATTAACAGTGTGTGTGTTACATCACCATATAAAAATATCGAATTATAAATTGATGTTCTTAGAATTTATATAGATTTTTGATATTTCGGTACATTACAAACAATACAAATACCTTTTTGAAAATTGAAAAATATCAATAAGGACACCCATATCTACATATTATATAAAAAAATATTAAAATGATTTATTCCACGCTACTTACGAAGATGAGGATAACTGTTTACGTATAATATAATTATAATAGAAGATACTATATCACTCGTGGGCAATGAATTGTATAAATTAGAAAATTTGCACCAGTTTTTAAACACATTGTATAATTTATGTTGTGTTCTTCAATATATAGGAAATTTCAGTTCTTCATTAAATCTTTTCTCGTTATAAATGCAACGGTGGTCTCAAAAATGAGGTAGAAAAACCTTGCGCTTACATTTTATTAATATAAATAATTATTAACTTACCATTACATATTCAAACCGATAGTTTGGGACGATATAAAGATTTTAATTGATTTTCACGTATTTGTTAAATATAATTTGGAATGTTTCTTTATGCCTAATATAATTTAAAAATATTTTAGCACTTTCACAAGAGGTTTAAAATTTAAACACTAGTTTAAGTACCAGGAATTCTCGAGGAATTTGGCAATTTTAAAAAGTACTTACTTTTACCTACTAATAATAAATATTTGTTGGCCACAGCTTTTTATTAGTTTGTCGTTGAAGTCGTTGAAGTGCAAGCCCTATGGAAGACGCGAAGCGATTAAAGACGTCTTCAATGGAAAGTGAATATTTTTGGTGGGTTTTCCAGTTTCTTTGTTGTCTCAGTATACTTTTGACTAATGTGGCCAAACCAAGTCATAAAATTACGAACACTTTAGACATTTTTAGTGTAATATTTCTAGTTTTAGATAGAGAAAAATGGCGAGGTCAAATACTAGTTGTTTTCAACATTTATCAACAGTATACTGAGACTACTATCATTAAAATGTGCCACAGAGAGGAAATCTTTGGTTACTTCGCCACCTGGCTGGAATTAAAGTAGTTTTTGATTAGTTTTTATCTCTCGTGCGTATGAGGTCTCAGTAACAGACCAGCATACGATCAGCTGTCACAAAAGTTCGTTGTCAACCCGGCACCATGTTAAAATATACTTTGCGCTTACAGCTGTAAAAAGCTTTGACTTAAGTCAATTTTTCACTAACTGGTTTGTAAGGCGAGGCGTGCTGGTCTGGTGCTGAGGCATTAAGCGATCTCGCGCACTAGTAGTCCTAGACTACTGGCCGTATTAGACCAAAAGTTCTAGGAAACTATTCAGTATATAACGCACTTGGTCGCTTATATCGTCGAGCTTGGTCTTTGACTATGGACTACTAGTCCACGAGAGCCCTAAGACGTCAGGCACGAAACTAGCGACGGCCGAGCGACGGTGACTTATTATTCCCAGACGTTTTTGTCGGTTATAAAGTACTTACTAGTCTTCTTCAAAAATATTTTATTAAAATTCAGCCAGGTCTCCGACTAATCGCCCCGCCCCGCTGTCGCCGTCGCTAATTTAGTGCCCGTACACTAACTGCGAATGAGGTGTTTATTCTATGACAAAGACACGTTAAGTACGAAGAGGCGTGAACACATAGACGGAGTCATCGAGCCAGTAGTATGCCTGCGCGAAGTCGCCCTCACAGAGGTAGGGCGCACGAGAAAACGCCGCTAGCTCGAAGCCAAGCTCATCACGCATTATTTGTATGAAGGACGCCGCTTGCTCTTCAAACGTGACTCCTTGGATCGGGAGACGCTCTTCTGGTTTGTGGTCCGACGTTACTGCAAGATTGAAAAAGTAATGTGATCATTGCTTTGCTATGGTTAGCTAGGGTTTCATTTGATTTAATTAGAAGCTTTTTATTTAACTTGCAATGTTGGTTTAGGTCATATCTTGAAATTCCCCAACCGAATGAGCTGAAATTTTGCATACACGTTTAGTTTGGATGACAATGAGAGGTTAGCTCAGTGACGTCATTCTAGATCCAATATGGCGGACCCCCAAAGATGGCGAATTATGTAGTTAGGTATTTTTATGCACCTTTTGATATGGGTATCAATTAAAAGGTTTTCCTGAGAATAATACGGAAAATAAAATGACATCACACTAAATTCAATACGTAGTAGAGTTAAATATGATTTTAAATGATTTAAGACTTATGTTACTACAAGTTAGCTTGACTTGACTGCTATCTTAACTATCTGATGTAGTCTAAGATGCATAAAAAAGGGCTGAACTTGTAGACGTATGGCGGTTAATTTTAGTGTCCAACATCCTGGAAGTGACTTATATATGAGTGGGCCTACCTTCCACGTAGGGCTTGTATGGCAGCACTAGCGCCAGCAGCAGCACTCCGTCGGGCGCGAGCGCGGCGCGCGCTTGCTGCAGCATGGAGCGCGGCCGCGCGCAGCGGTCCAGTAGGTTCAGCATACACACACAGTCGAACCGCTGCTCTCTCCACCACTCCTCTGTGTCAAGCAACCTGGAAACGAAACATTCAAACTAAAACTCATATTTTTATATTCAAATAAACTTTGCCGACGTTGAACAGTAATCTCCTGTTCTGCTGGTAATATTGTAAAACCCAGACACTCACGTGACACCCTTTAGTATATTTATTGGTGTAGTGCGTAGCGTGGTGTTAAAAGCTGTGCTTTTGCTGAACTAAAATTCTAGTAAAATTGAATGACCTTCCGTTTCCCGCGCCGATGTCTACCAGGGAATCAGCGGTGTTCAAGATGCGGTATTGTTAAACTAAAATATGGTGCAAATGAGTTAACACTCACGTGAAACCTTTACTGCTCAACGCTTTGCGCATACAGCCGGATATCTCGGTAGCGTATTTGTTGGTGTAGAGGTGTGCGAAGCGGCGGCTGACCTCCCCGTCTCCCGCACCGATGTCTACCAGCGAGCCCGTGTTGTCAGAGCCGCGTTTAGCCGCACTCAGCAATCTGTGCGCTTGATCCGCGGAAAGAACGAACATGGAGCCTCTGCCTAACCATCTGCGGAAGAAAGGAAACTTAGTTAAGTAAGAAAATAGTTTAATACATTTAAATTAACACAGTTTATTCCATGTTCTCGATTCTCTCGCAGGTTCGATCCTCGGACACACACTTTTTAGAGACATGTGCGTTTTAAGTCGTAAAATATCACTTGTTTTAACGGTGACGGAAAATATTGTAAGGAAACCCTGCATACCCGAGAATTATCCATAATATTCACAAAGGTGTGTCTGCCATTCCGCACTTCACCAGCGTGGTTGTACTTGTGTATGACTAAAACCAGTCTCATAGGAAGGCACTTCACCAGCGTGGTTGTACTTGTGTATGACTAAAACCAGTCTCATAGGAAGACACAATATCAGTAGGTAGAAGGCCGGCGATGGGTTGAGATGACATCTTAGTTCCTTCATAAATGTTGGATAACAACTTTTAGATGCATTGCAGAAAATGTCAATTGACGGCTAACTAGGCATTCATATAAAGTGAAATATCCGTAACGTAGATGTTACATTAATTGTTAACTTCAAAAATTACACTCTAAATCCTCGAGCCCGCCCCCGGGTTATGTTATTTTTATGGACCTATCATATAACGTAACAGTTAACAAAGTTGCATCTAGGCTACTTATTTAGGTGCAAAGCTATATATAGTGGGTCGGATGCAACAATAGCGCAATTACCCTCCACCGTCGGTTGTGTGGTGGTGTGTTTCCAAGGCGATTCGTGCTGGGCTCGCAATTACCGAGGATAAAACACAAAGCTGTGGGCTACGGCGTTGGGCGTCTAGCGATCGAGCGCAGCTAATTGTGCGCCCGCGGCTGCCGACCAGTGTTGCCTCCAAATAGATTGCTGAATTCCTCAGAATTTCTAGAAAATACTGGGAATCCATACTGATATTATAAATGCGAAGGTGTGTCTGTCTGTCTGCTACGCTTTAACGGCCCATCTTTTCAACCAATTTTGATTAAATTTGGTATAAGGGTAGGTTACATCCCGGGGCAACTTTTTATCTCGGAAAATTAAGGAGTTCCCCCGAAAAACTTAACGAAGTCGATGCCATCAGCTAGTCATCAATGAACTGTTAAATCTGACGATCGACCTGGTCAGTGCTGTCAGCTGTGCTATATTATAATTCAGAGGTTCCACGTGTCCATTTCGTTTTCGATTCGAAAATTAAGTAATGATTTGTAAATTATCTCTGGTCTGGTCTGGAGGCTTTGCGCTCTGCCGCGCTACTATGCCGTGTATAGAAACCAATCAGGGTACTAGGTAGATCGGTGGCAATTAATTTAAATTTTAAACCCACTTTTAATAGTGAAAAGGGGCTATAATTTTTTTTATCTTTTTTATTTTGGTCGTAGGTATGATGTGGTTAAGATAATTTGTATACGTTGCACTATCGATAGGGTTCACGTTAAATTTAACCATCCTTAACCTTACCAACCTTACCATCGAAGGTGCACTTGACCGTGGACTAAATTATTATAGGTAATAAGGAATCAACAAACATTTTGATTAAATTACACTATCGACCATTACCTACTTGACTAGATTACCTCAGTTTCTATTGAAAAGAGAATCGGGTTCATCTAAGTACTTAGTTTTCTGTAAGTAGTTATTATAGGCCGAAGTAATTTTGCAAGCGGATGATGATAGAGTTAAACCGTGCTCTTGATTAAAGAATCCGGAAGCGATAACATTACCCTAGAAAGGGCATTTACGTTGGAGGTTGGTGCGCCGTTCCTTCCCGCGACGTCTTCATCGCGCTGCGGGCTAGCGGCGAAAGTGGATAATGACCAGTAAATTCTGCACTCATTAGCTGAGAGCGAGCGTCGCAATCGTCTTTGCCGAGAAAAGGATAATCGGCACAAGGCCCGAGCTCTGTTATTAGACGTTGTATCATATATCACGCGCGGCATTACCCGGGCCCCCGGCGTCCGCGCTGCAATTACTACGGTGCAAGCATAGCACAGCTTGCTATAAGTCTATAAGCACATGACGGCCCAGTTGAACTTTGGTCTATTGGATATCAACGACTTTTATCATCATCTTCGAGTTGAAGTTTGGCGGTCATCGCGTGAAGAACGCTTTAAATTACGGGTTTATTGTCCTGTCTATCCCCTTATCGTCTAACCGCTAGCGTCTTAGGCGACGGCCTCTTGCCTGTAGGTAAGCCTTTCTTCCAACACTAGTGTTGGGGATGGGAAGTGGGCTACTCTCTGTAGATGTCTAAAGATAGCTACAGGTTTCTCCATAATATGAGAGGGGATGTGACTATAGCCTGTAGACCCAGCGGTGTGTTTCGGTTGAATCGGTGTGTTTTCCATCATAAGAACTTTAGTAGGTTCTAAAGCTGAACAAATCAGGATAACTAATAGACTTAGTAGGTATTATTATTTGAAACTTTTGTCTCATGCTTATTTATCGATATGGGTTCGGGGTATAAATAACTAGCTGATGTTCGCGACTTCGTCCGCGTGGATTGAAGTTTTTTGGAGCCCGCGGGAACTCTTTAGTTTTCCGGGATAAAAAGTAGCCTATGTGTTATTCCAGACTATAATGTATCTCTGTGCCAAATTTCATCCAGATCCGTTCAGCCTTTCTGGCGTGATTGAGTAACAAACATCTATCCATTCATCCATCCAAATTTTCGCATTTATAATATTTGTATTGATGCCTACCCAATCACTTGTTTCGACAGGAAATGTAATCTCGCAGGTTGTTTAGCACTCGCTCCTTTAGGATTGTTGGTACCATAAATGGTGCAAACCCTTCATCGCGTAATGTCTTTCCGTTTTAGGAGGCTCCAAGTTTCGACATAATTCGACGTATACAGATCTATATACCTAATTAGTGAAACCCCTGAAGATGTTAAGTGCCAGAAGAGAAGAAAATATCAAAAAAAACGGGCAATTACGTGTCGGGCCACGCGCAGAGAAAGGTTCCGTAGTTGCACGTCACAATAAGCGGACATTTTATACGTTAGCCGACTATTACTCGTAAACTTGTAAAGTCTATACATAGGTAGGTAATTGTGATATTTATCCTTGTAACTATACATTTTTAAATAAACGACCTATCCAACGACACCCCACATTATGGGATAGACGAGAAAAAAAATCCATCCCCACTTTACGTGTAGGGGAAGATACCTAGTACCTACCTACCCTAAAAAAAATGATTTTCAAAATTTTATTTAGTGTTTAATACGCATACCCATGCCAATTTACAACTTTCTAAAACTAATAGTCTCTGAGCTAAGCCACGGACGGACGGACGGACATGGCGAAACTATAAAGATTCCTTGTTGACTACGGAACCCTAAAAAGGACCCTCAAATACGGATTCTGTAATTGGTGATTGCATTTTTCATGGTGCGATTTATGACAACGTATCGCTGGTTATCGTTCCGGAGCTCGTTTAGGGCCGAACATGGCGCGCTGGTGGCGACGAAGCCGCGAATTGATTGCTTTATTGTCCGCTCCAGGCGACGTGAGATACATCATACATGAGGTCGCACCTCGCGTCTAATGAGCGGTGCCATCACGTCATTGTCGCTGCTCCTAGAACGACCTTGCTCCTTGCCGCCAAGTCACGACTGAGTTCCCACAATCCAAGGGGATATAATGTGTCCTTTTTAGAAAAGCGCATGATTAAATTGATATTCATTATGCTTTGCTAGGATCTTAAGTGCTACGACATGTACATGAATCCGAAATTAGCATTGATTAATCTGCAAGTAGGGTAGTTTTAAGAACCAGCCTCTTTTACCCACAGTTCCTTGGATGAATCTATATATTATGTAGGTATATCTCAGGACTCTAAGACATAAAATAACATGGATAATTTAGTCGCTAAGTCTCGTCAGGCATCATTTGCTAGTGCTACCTGGCAAAATACCTGAGTGCTATAAGTATCTACTATGCTTATAAATCTCTAGTAAAGATTTTACAAGGTGATACAAATCTTTTGAGGCAGTACTAAAATGCCTACTCCTACTCCATCCGAGTATATCACTTGAAACAAGTAACTGTATATCGTTGTGAATAAGATGATCCATATAGAGACAAAACTTTAACACGTAAGGGTGACACGGAATACCGAATAGAGAATACGTAGGTGGTTGGAGTGTATCTATTTCAATAGGATGCGGTGGCTTGCAACAAGGAATCCGATGCGGTTATCGAAGACGGAGGTGAGAGATGTGTGCGCGGGGCGCGGGGTGGGGGGCTCGTATCGCGATTGCATCGGAGAGCAAACAAGCGGGCGCGGGGTGTCGCGCCCGGGGCCTTCAAATCATATTACCCCCGGCCTCACACCACACGTCATTTGAGTGTGCGTCGCTATGGCGACGGCCCGGCCCGTGCATGATATTAGTACGCTCATCTCCGGGTGTTTAAACTTAACGCCCGCGGGGGAAATTAAAACCGGCCCCGGATCCGGAAAGCGCTCGGCCCTCGTCCGGCCGTGGGACCGGCGCCGGCCACTATCCGACCGCCTCGCCCCACCTCCCGGAGCTTACAGCGCATTCTGAATATGATTTTGCCTCGTATAATAATAATTGAGATATTTTTGTAAAGTGGATTTGTTTTATGCAATAAAGAATTCAATTTAATGAAATTACCTACTTAACTAACTAACTAGAATAATATGTACGCGTGGATTTAGGTTTTTTAAATCCTGGAAACTGCTTGATTTTCCGGAATAAAGAGTAGCCTAGGTACTTCCTTTCCAGGGATGCAACAATGGATGCAACCTATAACCTGCAACCTAGTGCAGAGATCTGCACCTACCAAATTTCGTCTAAATTGGTTGTACAGGTGGGCCGTGAAAGCTTAGCTGGCAGATGGACAGACAACCTTTCGCATTTATAATATTATAGTATGGATTATTTGAAGCACTGATATAATCTACACGTGTAACTAGATAGGTAGGATCGAAATAAATCATGAGAATACCAAGAGAATTTTGTTCCTGAAAATGTGTACAATATAATTAGTCATACCGCAACGTGTAACATAACAGTCATGTAAAGTGGGTAAGTAAGTATATACAGACCTCCTCGTATCTATGAAGCGTGAATCGAGATAGAAGCAACCCCACCCCTCGTATGTAGATATAAGATACCTACACATTTGCTTTGCTCAAAGACATTGTCGCTTTCAGGCACCTCATTAGAGCGCGTCCCATGTGAGCCTACCCGGTGGGTAGCACCCCCCCACACACTCCCTGCACCCCTGCGACCCCCCTCTCTCACAAAGGAGAGCAATTCTTTTCCTGAGCTCGCAAACTTGGATGGATAATTACAGTTCGGTACCAACCCATTTCTTGTTTATTGTCTCTGTCGTTATGTAGAGATGTGAAGTTAATTAACTCTATCTAAGGTAAAAGACTAGCAGGACTAGTTAAGTATTTATTTTTTCTATTGATTTGGAGCAGTGAGAGAGGCGCGGGTTCAGTCCCTGAGTACGCCCCGCCCCACTTACTTTTCTAGTTAGGTATGTGCATTTTAAGGAATTAATTATTTGCTACACTTAAGTAGGTAAGAAAATGGCCTCGTATAAATGGAAAGGAAGTTGTTCTCAAAGGTGTGTGAAGTCTACCAATCCGAACTTGACTAGCGCGGTGGACTATGCCCTAACCCTTCTCATTCTGAGAGGGGATGTGTTGAAATGATGATGATGGGGACTAGGTATATTAAGTTTATGTTTTAAATGTAAGACGAGAAGCAAATGCACTATTAGATGATGCTGATGTAATATCGATATCTACTGTACTGGGACACTGATAACGTTCCTGAAAACATGTTTACGGTTTACACTTACAGATTTCAGGAGGTAGAGTCTAAAGAATGAGCTAATCTCCTCTTTATGTCTACATACTGTTGTACTCGTATATGGGCTTCCTCAAATAAGTTTGAGACGACAAAGATCAGATGCTGAAAGACGTAAATAAGTAATAACGAACCGAGTAGATAGAAATCACTTGATATCGGAATACCAGACACTATTTAACCTCAATAAAAATCAAATTCGATGACATATAATCGAAGTTCGAACCGTCACACAAACGGTTACGTGTCGTTACCCCGAACGGCACTCGAGTCGCAATAAACTATAAAAAAGTGGATAGTAAAATGTTATAAACAATGAGAGCAGCGCTAAAACGTTTTAGTGTTAAGAGTGGGGCCGTAAACCGTAGACACGCACGCGTAAAATATTAACGATACGAGTAGCAAAGAGAAAAATGACGACTATCAATGTACCGATTTTCGGCCGCCAGGACGTACAAATAAGGCATTTTCCCACGTGAGCGACAAACGTGACAACGCGACTCGATACGACGCGACAGTAGCTGACTATATTCAAGTGGCCTCTACGCTGTTGCGTAGATATTAGTATGTTCGTTATTTACTTCGTCGCGTTGGTCAAAATTAAACTGCGGAAAAAAAAATTGTCTGGCGGACAAAGAGTTCGCGCATGCCTTTTAATATGGAGCTGCACAGACTACCACGACAGGACAAAACGTTTCTCCTACCACGCGGAAGTTTCGCGCAGTTTTGTCCTGTATTGTCAGTAGTGTGCTTTCACCCTCAACGTAAGGCACCGATTTTCGGTCGCGAGGACGCGTGACAAATAATGGCGGGACAGAATTTATTCTTGGACCCGAATTGGCCCGATTGAATATTTTACCGCGCCACGAATGCGTCCGACGATATTTTTCTATTCCGCCGCCCATTTCTACTATCAATTGCTTAGTTTCCCCTTTAATATTATTCCTGCGATCAAAGATTAAAGTCGTATGCAAACGAGTGTCGTGTATTGGATTTTTCTTTTAGGTAGTCGAGAACACTTCCAACTGAGTAGTCGAACGAATTCCACGATTAGGCACTCGATATCGTGAATTTCTCGTCACGGTTGCCTTTTTTTCAGAGATCTGTCCTGAAAATCGTTCAAATACCTATTTAACGGGTTACCTACGCCTTATACTTATTTTATTAATTGAAAACTTGCAGTTTAATTAATGAAGCTATCCATACGATTTCGAACTAGAAAAAACAATTTGTAAAAGTAGTTCAAATTTAATAATATTTTTGTAAAGGTAAGTAGCGAATTTCTTCAATTGCAGAAACTTTTCTCTTCCATTGTTACTTGTAACGAGTTTAATAGGAATAAAATAAATGGGAACCTGAAGAATAAAGTATCCAGCGCTCCTTGTAACAAGGGAATCATGAATTATGATAGTTACTCGGGAACCCGACGACTGGTGCTTTGTGTAGCGACCTATTTTACAATTCCACCTACTCGTACCTACTTCTTGAATAGGATTTTTAAGGCTAAAGATTGAACGTAGTGAAGGGATTAATATATATAGCTGTAAATTTTAAAATAATTTTAATTAATTCTGTTTCTGGTACATCTCATTCTTGCATTTGGGAGTAATATAAAATTAACATAAAAGCTCTAAAAGAACATGAACATAGATGATTCAACCAAAGCAGCTGTCAGCAATGACTATAGGTAGGAAATAAGTTGAGCGTTTTTGAAACACAATAACCTTTAAAAGGCGTAAAGTCACATCCCAGACAGACTTTAAAATAACTTCTCGGAGGCGTATAGTTTATTGCTTATTGAGTGCTGACGAAACGCGTTTGCGAAGCTAAAACATTCCGGGATGGAATCTCAGTCAATATGACAATATACGTGGCGACATTGAAATTATCGCTCGGTGGGAGGTGCGGGCCGGCTGCCGATGAGATGGAGTGGACTAAAACAAAATGAGAATCGTTTGGAACAATGAGTATTGTCGCGAAGTCGCGCGCGCAGGATCGCTGCGAGCGGGCGCGTTTGCGGGCGCGCGCGCGGGCCAGCTCGTTAGCGGGCCGGCCGCCATTGGCCGCGACGCGGTAGGCGTGGCGAGCGACAAACTGCGCACACGCAAATAGCGCACTCGCACACAAATTAAAATAATAAAATGAAAGTAATAAAACAAAGTAAGCGCCAAAGAGTACCCGCTATAGAGCCTTAATGGCCGGGCGGAGACGACGCGACGCTTCGATTTATTGAGTGAGACGCTTTCACACCGAGCCACGGACGACGCCGTCAACGGGCATTATTGTTTCTATATCTTAAACAATGCTTTAATGAAGTTGTATTTGATCCAAACATCGTAATACCTTAGCAGATACAGTATAATATCTAACATTAGGTGCCGATGTAGATAAATTATATACCTAGGTACCTACATAATATTTTTATTTCATAAAATACATCTTGTTTTGATTATGAAATATTATAAGTACATTGAAATGAAAATGAAGTTGGAGGAAACTGCTATTACGTAATATAATATTCCCATAGGTATGTAAGAGTTAATGAGGTAGGTAAGTTTGCAATAGGACAGGTCGGTAGCGGTTCTCTTACTCTGGAAGGCTTTCAATGAGCGCAGGGGGCTGGCGGGTGGCGGGCTGAGGGTGGGCGGCAGAGGGGGGGGGGGGGGCACGTAACGAATGTAGCCTCATTTACTAATGTGTCACACACAGGCGGTGCTGTTTCACGAGTGGGGGGAGGCTGTGTGTGGGGTATATCCAATTATGTTATATACTTCTGCATACGAGGACTTAATTACTTAGGATAAACTCAATTTGATATAAATTGTTTATAAACATCTAACTGAGCTTTTGGCTATGTACCTACTTAGACACAAAAGAGGTGTCCGTAAGACGTTAGGTTATGATGCCAGCTTTGTAAAAATTACTTGTTGACTGACTTAACAAAATATTAGGTATTTTTAGGCACAAAATACTGTAGGTACCTATCTATTTTGAGCTGATGTGCTTTGTGACCTTTACCTAGTTCACTCTACCTTCATTGCAGACTTGAAGAGCTACCACCGCCGCCACCACCATTACAGCCCATTAACGTCCCACTGCTGGGCACGGGCCTCCACTGTCAAAGGAGAGAGGGAATTAGAGCTAGACCCACCAAGGTGCTGCTCCAATGCGGGTTGGCGGCTTTAACGACTATTTTTTAGTGATAATAACCGGGACCGACGGCTTCACGTGCTCTCCGAGGCACGGGGGTGAAACACCGCCAACTTCCTGACTCCGGGCTAGTACCTACTGAGAATTTCTAGTCCGAAAAACTCAACACTTAATTATGGCCCGACCAGGGAGTCGAAACCGGGACCTGGTCGGCCGCAGTCGAACTTTTACTTGAAGAGCGTATTTTAATTTTTGTTGGCAGACTTTACATAGGTATTGAGGACGAAATTATAAAAAGCCTTAAAAATGGCAATTTTGAGTTAATTTCAGGTTACTGCCTACTTATAGTAAGGCAGTAAGTAGGTACTTAATCTACATAAAGGGAATGTTCGACAGATAAACTGAGAAGAAAGGCGTGAGAAGTACCTACTTAGTTAGGCTGGTAATCTAAGAGTAGGTAGGTACGAGAGATATTTAATGTGCCGGGATAAAATGGTAAAAAAGATGCCTTTATTATATGCCAGTTTCATCTTATTTTAACAAAATTTAGTTTGCAATAACGAAGTGTTTTTACACTCGCCGTCTGATTTTGTTTACAAAAGGAAAACTTAATGTTTTTCCTCGTCGAGGAGCGCGCTTTTTTAGTTAGCCGGCTCGGGCTGGGAGAAAACATTTGACCTCAAAGCGTGATTGTGAAAAGGATCGTGATTATTACAGTGCGCGTAGTTAGCGGAGGCTTCATTAGACGCGGGTGACGGCGGCGGGCGGGGGGAGCTCATCTCAGGACTCGGGTGCATCGTGGCTGCGCGCGCAAACAAATTAAAAACGTAAGACGCGCCCTAATCAATAGCCGAGTACGCCGCGGAGCCGAATTAACTCGCCCGAATGAAAAAATGAACAAAATTATATTCGCGCGAGACCTCGATCCCAAGCGGGGGGCGCCCGCCCGAGGAAATTGCTTTTCTTTCAGTGGGCGCACACACACGGCCGGCGTAGCGGGCGACGAGCGTCGAGAGGCGAGAGGGTTAGAGCTCTAGCCCGACACACACAATATTATAATTTACGTTCCCCGTATATCGCGCTGTAAGTAGGTACTTTACCTGGGCGTTTCACGCCTGCTCAGCCCTCGCGGGCTCTCGCTAAATCTGAGCTTTATACGTTCACTTGACGCGACGAGAGCGATATTAGTTTCGAGCCAACTCCTTTTCCACTACGTTATTTATTAGTGTTCTAAGAAGCCAGTTCTAGTTTTCTCTCTATACTCTTTTAAAGCTTCTATTTCAACGTAGTTATTGTTTAAAATAGTATTATAAGCTACTTTTTAAAAGTTAAACCTACTTAAAAGTTACAAAACTCCACTCATCACTTTTTTATGACTACTTACTGAAAAATTATCGTGAATTTATCTTGGAAAATTGTGTCTCATCCTATCTATGAAATCTTCAGTTACAAGAATAATAATACAAGCTTTTATGTGATTCTTCGAGTTTTATAAAGACAACGAACACAATCTTGAAAAAGGCTTTTCTTGTATGATTTTCCTAGCAGTTTATTGTATTTTGAAGTAACCTTAATTTATATACCAACTCAAGGGATCAATCAGATCGTCAAATAATATTCCAAGGACTAGGTTAAGAGTTGGTTAACCTATAATAAGGTCAAACATAATATATATACCTAATAACATACCGCGTGTATACACTTGGTTGGTATCGTGAACTTTACTGTCATTTCGTTGAGTGATAGGACTTATAGGACTCTCGCTCCCTTGTAAAGATATAATATATCTACTGAACATTTTTAAAAGTATGATGTATAGGCCTGCACCTATTACCTGTCTTAAAGATATCTTAGTTAAATACATGTATAATCCGCCCTGCAATTAACTTGAAAATATTCTAAGTTAGAATCAAAATGTCAAAGTTAGGCAGTTAATTAACTATATACCCGTAGGTACAGCTAAAACAATAGGTAAAGCTTCGCAATTCACTACACAGCTCTCTGTATAGACGTGGCAGGTTTCTCATTAATCGAAGGCGCCCGTAGTCCGCCCAATTAACGCGTAGGCGAAGATCCGCCGCCCAGCGCCGGCCAATGGCTGCCGCGCGGGGATTAATTAAGTAACTTCCCGGCAACTCACCCCCTCGCCCCCCCCACCCACACCCCGCACGTCCGCAGACTCCGCGGACACGCCCGGAAAACTAACCACCTAATGAGGGGAGATGACCTCACGTGTTTGTGTGCTTTGTCTGTCCGTGTACGTACAAACAGAGTCCGAATGCTGGTGTTGGCCTTTTGTGTACCCGTTATGTATTGTGCTTTATGTTCCTGTACTACCCCCATTAGCTTTCATTTGCTGCAACGGACAAGGGTTACCGCAATCTCGCATTCTGTTCGCTGATACTATTTATCCGACAAAGGCTAATAAACTCTCCTCTATTCGAGGTTCATGATACTCGGTACCTAATATTTTCAGCTATAGTACTCGTAAATAACAGTTTATAGAAAAACGTATGCAACCGTAAATTAATACCGGAATTGCCGATTTCTATAGGTATACTTAGGTTTAGGCTGGTATGGATAAGGTAGGTACAATGGAATATATATATATATATATATTGTTTTTTTTAATCAACTACAAGTTAGCCCTTGACTGCGATCACACCTGATGGTAAGTGATGATGCAGTCTAAGATGTTAGCGGGCTAACCTGTTAGGGGCATGGCAGTTATATTAAACCCACACCCCTTCGGTTTCTACACGGCATCGTACCGGAACGCTAAATCGCTTGGCGGCACGTCTTTGCCGGTAGGGTGGTAACTAGCCACGGCCGAAGCCTCCCACCAGGCCAGACCAGGGAAAATTCTGAAATTATAAATTTCTAAATTGACCCTGCCGCGGATCGAACCCGGGACCTCCGCACGTTAAGGCAACAGCGCTACACACTGCGCCACGGAGGTCGTCATTCTTATATGATTGCGATTGTAATGTTACCTCGATCATAAGGGATCATGATAGGTACCTTATGATCGAGGTGAACTCGGACATACATTCGGGAAAGGCCCTTACGTTTACGGAATTTACGTTATAGACGTTACTATTTCGGAGCAAAACCGTTTCTGTTTGTTCACACGGTCAGGGTCAATGTCGAAAGTTTAGATAACATACGAAAGGAGCTGTAATGTACTACGTTTACGTACCTTCGATACGCGGACACTGTTATTTTAAAGTTATTTGGATTGTATTTTAGAGTAGATATACTTTTACAAAAACCGGCCAAGTCCGTGTCGGGCCACGCGCTATGTAGTTCCGTAGTTGCCCGTCACAATATACGGATTTTTTTTTATAAGTTGGTTTCGACTAGTAGTAACTAGTTAATTTGAAAAGTCTACTTAGCTGTGATAGTTTTCCTTTGTTAAAATATATTATATACTACTGCCATAAATTTTATTACATAATCTAAAACAACCGTTTAGCTGGCAGAGAAGTGCGGGGCGGAACCACATGACTCTAACTAAAATTTGCACTTTAAAGCTTTTATTAAGCTTTAAAGTGCAAATTTAATGGTCAAACGAACTAACCTGTAAGTGAAGTTTGATCATAATTTCTCGAACTAATTTTCGGTCCCTGAATCGAAAAAAAGTTTTCCCACAATATTTTTAAACGACCTATCCAACGACACCCCACACCATGGGATAGACGAGAAAATCTTTTTCAAAATTTTATTTTACCATTCTGTCGGCGTAATTAGTATGTATCCCCATGCCAAATTACAGCTTTCATGCAGTAGGTACTTGAAGAGTCTAGAAAAGCTTCCGAGCTACGCCGCGGACAGATAGACAGACAGATGGACGGACGGGCAGGGCGAAACTATAGGTACCTAAAGGTTCCTTGTTGACTACGGAACCCTAAAAAGGCTGGCATTGAATTCCGAAACATCGTCTGTCAACAGATGATAGTGTTTTGACCTACAAGTGTAGGTTATATTTTGTAACATTACCTATATAATTTGTAGCTGTCCGGCCACTGAATCCTTATATTATTATATTCGATGTAACATTCAAAACATCCACAGCACTTTTCGTATGATCTCACTAAATGAATTCCTCACGTATTTCCTACTTCGATGTCATAGAAAATCCGGGCCAACCAAGATACTGGAACGTTTTCACGAGATGACCATTTTTATTTCTGTAGTTCGATCTAAGCTGCTTGCTTCGCTTCTGGATTGAACTCGGATGTCCAGAATGATCCCGTATAGGGAGACGTATCAGCGATCTCACTCTTAACGAACGGTAAACAGGCCCGGCAAGTAGAAGAAGTTGGTCAGAATGCATATAATCACCTAATATTTATAGACGAGCAGCGCAAAAGTTAAAAGTAGGCTACATCGGAAAAGCCGATGACGGATGGGAAGGGAGACTGTTGGCGCCGCGCCGACGAATAATGGACAGATGTGTATCTTTATAACAATACAAGCAAGCTTCTTATTTTGCTTCCTACTTGTCGCTGTTAATCGATAGACTTACACTGCTGGACATAGGTCTCTTTATATCTGAAGGTATTTCCATACTTCACGATCTTCCGATCCTCCAGTTGTCGGCAATTCGTTTGATGCCATATTTTCTGAATCTACCTACTACTCATAGTTACACAATCGAATATTTTTTTAAATTAATTTAAACTTCAGAGAGAGATTTCAAAGCATCAAGTTTTGCCTTCAGTTAAAGATTATTTTCGGTACAGTGTTTCTCTTGACTTACTTGAAATACATCATTTCATTCAAAGATCATTCGCGCTCCTTCTTCAACTTCCGTTTTTCATCTTAGTTAATCCCATACAACCAATGAAGTTTTGGTAGACCGATTTTATGGCGGTGGATGTGCTGTTGGATTTATTCAATATACACATTTCTTCTTCCCTGTGTTCAACCAAATCAGTTTCTTGGGTGTCTTGTCCATACATTGCACGTGTCAAGCCCAGTGTAATTTGCGATTTTAATATGCGCTCGGCATAAGATAATATCAAGAATGTTCTTTGGGCGAAGTGTCAAGTATTGCACGCCCAAAAAAATACCATCAGTCACTTATTTATAAGGGAAATTTCCATTAGACTCGTCGTTTTGGCCTTAAACTTGTTACTGTTTAGGACGTCAATTGTGTATTTTATAAATTCAAATCATCGGCATTGAAATTCACTCAATGTCAAACTACCTGTAATCTTGTAGTATAGGTATCGAGAAATCCTTAATATTAGGTATCCTGACATAACATTGTCGTATTCAATTTACAAAAATCGTGTAAAGGGGAGCGAAAAAAGTGTTATTACTTATTTGCCCCTGTAAACTGATTGATAGAAATTGCCTTACCAATTTCTCTATCAGGTTTCGCTGTCAGTTTTGCCAGCGGATGAAAAACTCAGATTTCTCAATCATGAACCAATCGCTGCAGTTCCTATATCGCCTAATTAATGATATGATAACATAATGTCAATGGTTTAATGTCATATAATATGATAATATGGCCTGAAAAATATGTATAAGGGATTTAAATAAACTTTGATGTATTTTTATGACGTATTATACATATTTTAGTACCGCTATTTATCCTTGAATTTGTTAGTATGTATCTCATGTTTATGATTGACGCAAGTATTAAATATGTAGTCGGGTTCATAAATAAGTTAACAGCAATGAAAGTTTTATGGGCCATATACTTTATCATGTTTTGAATTTCATCAACGCTACTGTAATGCGAGATTTTATCGTTAAGTTCTTTATATCATGTGACTTTTGGTTGAAATAAACAATATCAGACGGCATATGTTATAGATTCTATAGTAATATCTGTAGATATATTTACAAAAACTACTGTTACCTTCAATTTATTAACTCTAAAAGGTTTTATTCCCCTTATTCCCGTATGGGAACTTACTTAATCAATAAGTAATTATTTACTATGGGAAATTAAAATACTTTAAAAAAATCTTTCAAAAAAACCGACTTCCAACGCCACTGTAAAGTAAAAAATAATTTTGATTTCTACTTTTTGGCGTTGGAAGTCGGTTTTTGTAAAGAATTTTTATTTTTAACTTTTTAGTGTAAGGGTTGAGGATTTGGAGTTAGAATTAATGGGATCACCTCGAGAGCTTCCTCTAACGACTGAAAAAAAAAAACCACGGAGATATGCATCGAAATACATTTAAAAAAAATACGCGCCGAATTGAGAACCTCCTCCTTTAGTGGACGTCGGTTAAAATTACATAAGTTCATACTTCAGAGGCATAAATAGATTCGAAATCTGCTCGCCTCATCGACGTTGTCTAATACGTTATTGCGACCTACTTGGACTGTCGATCACATCATTCGCATTTTCAGTAAGCATAGGCTACTTATATGAACACCTACACAAAATTCACCGCGTGCTCTTCGGGCTTTTACGGGTCCTCTCACCCCTGGTGGTTAGGTACCTTATGGGCCACTTCGGAACTTCTAAGCTCTGCATGTTGATATAAAATCTACAACTATAAAAATAATTCAGAATCCTGTTCCTGCCAAAGTTTCGGAAATATCAGTGGGATCTAGAATTTTCTACATATTTCAATACTTTACGTAAGCGGGTAAAAACAAACGGGCTAGTATAATCGTCGGCACGGGATGCAGGGGTGCCAAAATAACTAATAGTTTTCGCGGGGGCGTGTTAGCATTTTTCTTCTGGCGGTGACGGCCGGGCGGTATAGGGGGTGTAGGGGATGGGGGGGACGAGGCCGACTTCAGTGGCCCTGCGGATCATTTACACTTCATCGGCTCTCTTAATAACACGTTAGTCTCGAATGCTGTTGTTATTTTTCAATGCCGTATCGATTTAAGGTACACTGTTGTGGAAATCTATTGGAAAGGCAGCTTAAATTTGATGCCAATCTGATGAGGTTAACGTTTATCGCTTAATTGAAAAGATGCCTCATATTAGGTATCTACTTAGTACCTACAAGTGCAACTCGCGTGACAAAAATCTGACGCAATGTTTAGGCTAGGGAATGGGGTATAGTCTGGGTTCTTACCAATCTTGGTTCTAGTGTATCTAATAAGGAAATTCAGCTCTTCGATGATTTACGCTCGAGCGTGTACGATAGATCCTTGCGCTGTCTGGATCCAGCGGTTCTCTACGACTCGTTTGATATCGTCCTTACATCGAGTGGGAGTCTGCCAACGCTACGCTTTCCAGTGCGGACCATTAAGAGTAGGACCCCAATGTTTATCGGTTCTTCTGTATATATGTAACATATACCACCATGAAAAACAAAACCTAATTAGTATAAAATCCACGCTCGACTGACTCCAGTTTCCAAGCTATACATAATTAACGTCCTATTAGAAACCGCATAACTTAGACGCTATGTTAAGTCGATCGCCCACTAGGGAGCGATTAATCAACGCCCTCTCCCAGTACGCCCGGAAAAGCAACCCTTTCGTCTTAATTACCACGCCTCGTTTCAGTCCTCGCCTCCCATTGGCCGGGTCTCGTGACGCTCTGTCGCCCCCTTGTTTTAATTGGTCGATGGTAATTAACGCGAAGTAATCACCAACCGCGGCGAAGGGGAAATTCATTTGAATTTTTAATTACTCAGCTGCCAGTGTTTTCAGACTGCTATTGGAGGATTTTCCGACTTGTTTACTTTGAAACAATGCCCATTGGTTCACTGATGGCGGAATATAGGTACTCGTAGCGTCGCTAATGATTTCTTATTGTTTAGGTAGATTGTTAAATTCGTGATTATATTTTGTTTCTACTATTAATTTATTAAGTCTGAATTCAAAATTACAGTCGGCATTTCTTTGGAAATTTTTAAACTAATACCTGTTTTGATCAGTGTCTACTGTGTTTTTTTGATGACAAGATTTTCCGGGATAAAAATTACCTAGTCTTGGTCACTCTCCATATCTGACTAGCCCCCCGATTGTCTAAAAGTTGTCGATCAAATCGTCAAAGTTCGGCGTCAAAGTAAAATAAACCATAACAGCATTGAATTAGAGCTCGATTTCGTCGATTTTATGTTTTGTACTGTATAAGAGTATAGTTTATACTTTGTAAAAATCACGTTGACTTGTTGCTCCTGAGCGGCGTGATTTAAAAACAAACCAACAATAGACATATATGATCTTAGGTACCACCATTACAGCCCATTATCGTCCAACTGCTGGGCACAGGCCTCCACTCTCATAGGAGAGAGGGAATTAGAGCTTTTAACGACTATTACCATGTTAGTGATACTTAATAACCGGGACCGACAGCTTAACGTGCTCTCCGAGGCACGGGGGTGAAACACCGCCAACTTCCTAACTCCGGGCTAGTATTGAGAATTTCTAGTCAGAAAAACCCAACACTTAATTACCAGGACTCGAACCCGGTCGCAGTGGAACATGCTAACCACTAGACAAACTAGGCAAAGGCAGAGATCGTGGGTACATGCATGTATAATATTAGTATAGGATTACTGCTTGGTATTTAGAAAATAATCCTCTGGCAATGCATTTAAGTTACGCCTGAACGCGCGTAGCTAATCATTTCATAGAACATTTTTTAAACTGTATACGTAGGTACGACGCACATAGTACCTATATATTTTGTTACGCTGTGTAATCACCAACAGGCAAGAAACTCATTAGAATTTCTAATTACTTGCCCGAGAATATAAGCGGCGATTGGTAGATTATTTTACTTGTTTGCTTTCAAACAATTACTATTGGCTACATAATAAGCATACATTTTTTTAGAAAATTAAATTACCATACTGGATTACGTATCTACTATTACTGTGTGGCTGTTATCAAATCTCTGATATCTATATCTGATACTGTACTGAGAATTGGCGAGCAGTCGAGTCGGTAAAATGTAGATTTGATAAATTAGAGTTTAGGTCACTTATTTAACATTATTCGGATTTCCAGAGACGGTATACATTAGTAGACTTTGGTAGAAGGTAGTTAAGCATCTGCAAAAAAATACTTTATACTACACCCGCTCGGAAAGTACCTTCATTCTTTTTTAAAACCGAGGTAGAAAGTACGTCATTGCTACAAACCAAATATGCGGGAGGGAAAGATGTATGAAATTTCATTTCTAACGTGCTAAGCGGGGAGAAAAACTATATGAAAATCCATTTCTAACGCGCTGTTTTTTTTTAATTTTAAGTAAATTAGGTATATATGGACGTTGAGAATTTGGGTATGTCCTTATGGATATCCTTCCTTATATTATATTATATTAGCTTCCTAATCCTAATGAAAATTTCTACACAATAAAGAAAAATAATAAATGTTTTTTTTTTACATAATATGCAAATTGCGTGATCTCTAATGTAATTTGTACCTAATCATATTTTTATCGATAATTTAATCGTTGAACCTAAGTCGATTACAGCACCTAATCGATTGTCAGAGGACTCGGCCACAGACGTAGTTTAGAAGCAGCTTCACCATATTTGACATAGGTACAAAAGTCAAATATGGTGGATGTCGATTGTCGATATCAATGTCGATTTTGATGGTCGATTATCGATATCGATGTTGATTGTCGATATCGATAGTCGATATCAGTGTTGATGTCGATTGTCGATATGGTAGTCGATTGTCGGTATCGATGTCGATTGTCGATATCGATTGTCGTTGTCGATGTCGATTGTCGATATCGAAATCTATATTGAAATAATCCTCAAAATGTACCTAGTCTACTTTTGATAGTGAAGCTTCGAATGAAGCGACTCATATAATTATGATAGAACTTCACTTTGTAAGTTCGTTTAATCACTAATTATTATCGCTTATTTTCCTCGCAGGTGTAGTATAAAGCACTATGTATCACTCGGTAGAAAGTACGATTCCTACCTCGCGTGTACCTATTGCGGCCCTCCGGCTACGCCTCGGGCCTCAAACTACACCCTCGATAGTAATCGGTCACTTTCTCCCCTCGGTGAACAATGTACTATTACTTAATTTTCCTAACAAGCATAGGTGTTTGCTTCATTTATTTAATCTAAGTTTTTAATAGGTAGGTACTCCAATGACAGATAAAAAATTTATTTTAAGAATATAAATTGTTATTAATATGAAAGTAGGTAAAAATAACTCTTCATTAATAATCTAATTATGAATAATTGGATGCTGCCATAATTTTTACATTAACAATAATAATAATAATGGCCTCCCGACAGAATTTCGGCCACGGCGGCCTATCTCCAGAGAGATTAACCATCTGCGCGGGAGATATTATAGTGCACAAGTGTGTGCGCATTCATAGGTGCACTCTCTGTTCCTTTACTCTCATAACTCGATGGGACGGCAAATCCGACACGACCGGAGAGAGACCAGGCGCAGAACCGACGGCTTTACGTGCTCTCCGAGACAAAGGGGTGAAACAAAGCCAACTTCCTAATCCTAATGAAAATTTCTACACAATAAAGAAAAATAATAAATGTTTTTTTTTTACATAATATGCAAATTGCGTGATCTCTAATGTAATTTGTACCTAATCATATTTTTATCGATAATTTAATCGTTGAACCTAAGTCGATTACAGCACCTAATCGATTGTCAGAGGACTCGGCCACAGACGTAGTTTAGCAAGGCGCGCCTGCCGCATGCCGGATTAGCTCATTACCTTCGCTCCAAATTCAACCCTCTTAAGATTTATCCCCCGACTTTCGCTATTGCCAATTTGAATAAGGCCGTCTCTCGGCACTTGTAGACCGCAAGGCTCGATTGGAACTGAATTTGAAATTGGTCATTTTGGTCGCAACTTTTGGCAGTGTCATAATATGAACGGGTTATATTTTAAATTATTTTTCACACCACATGCTCGACAATGCCGAATTATATGTCATGTAAACCTTACCGAAAGCAAGACATTATATCTCTTGGCTTTAGCCGGGTTATAATGTTCTATTGAATTTCATTATAACCCGCTGGTTAATAATGTGATTTTCACTTTCATAATTCTTATTGCTATGTACATAAAGTCTAATTTCGCTAAACAGAATGTGTTCTCAGCGGGCGCGGCCAACTCGATTTTAGAAAACCGAAGCCGTGGCCCACTAGATTCGCACTGAAACGAACTTCGTTTGTTTGTCAAATCGAGTAGGCCACGCCAGCTGAAAGAAGTTGCTATAGCCGTAGCTAGTAGTACCTTTAGAAGATTCTATAAATATTTAAAAAAATATTTCAAAAATGTCGAGTGATGTATATTTATGAGTGATGTGATGAGTATTTTGACTCCAGAAGCTATTAAATATAACGTTATCTTTCCATAATTGGACTAATGTCTCCAATATCAATTTTCACTTTTAATTTTCTGTAATAACGACCTCCGTGGTGCAGTGTGTAGCGCTGTTGCCTTAACTTGCGGAGGTCCTGGGTTCGATCCCCGGCAGGGTCAATTTGGTAATTTATAATTTCTGAATTTTCCCTGGTCTGGCCTGGTGGGAGGCTTCGGCCGTGGCTAGTTACCACCCTACCGGCAAAGACGTGCCGCTAAGCGATTTAGCGTTCCGGTACGATGCCGTGTAGAAACCGAAGGGGTATGGGTTGAATATAACTGCCATGCCCCTAACAGGTTAGCCCGCTACCATCTTAGACTGCATCATCACTTACCATCAGGTGAGATCGTAGTCAAGGGCTAGCTTGTAGTGGATAAAAAAAAACACTATCTACTAAGCCTGGTTTTTTATTGTCTCGCATGAAGTGAGAAAAGTAGAGTATACACCACCGGGATAAAACTGTTTTTTTCTTGGGCGCTTGAATCCCTCACTGCACTCAGGACTCAATCTTAATTCCCTCGCTTTGCTCGGGAATTAACTTATAACACCCTCGCTGCGCTCGGGAGTTACATTTGGAGTCCTTCGTTACGTTCAGGATTCAATGTAGCGCCCGTGACATAAAACAGTGCTTTATCCCCTTGGTGTATAATCTACTATTATGATTACCCTCGAGTGTTTGGATGTGAAATAATTTAAAGTGGTCGTCGCTACTGATACGCGCACAAGTATGTTTCATACATCTGTAAGTACATAATTTATGCGAGGTGACAATCTCGCATTCTTTCAACACTTCATTTTCAGAATTCTGTGGTTAAATTTTTTTTCTTTTGAATCTGCAATCAGTCGGGGAACTATAAGCAGATGTGTTGTTCTCTTGGATTGACTTTTGTGAACGAGGGAGCCAGCGCTCGATAGTTCGTCAGATATCGAGCACGTCAGCTCGTTTTAACCTTTTTACTCTTGGGGCGACTAGTAGTGAGTTGGCAAGTGGGTTTGGGTTGTGGTTAAATATGTCTGGTACCTTTTATAATATGTATTCTATGATCTTATTTATATTTTCATACCCTAGTCATAAGTCAAATCACATACGCTATACCTCTATAACACACATATTTTTGGAACATGCACCAATCCCACAAGCACACATTGCGGTAAAACCGTATCTCAACATGATCAAAGTTTAGAATAATAATAACATGTTATTGTAAGAGTCTGGAAATGGAGAGAACAATTGATTGATTATGCGACGTCTAGCAGTAAATGAGTGAAAATGCCTTATTGGACGTTGCATGAATAAACCAAACAATTCTCTTTTACGGTAACCATTCTGCGGGCACCTAAAACGGTGAGTTAGAGATACCAGATACTAACGTTTTCAGGGATATTTCATTTAAAAATTCAAGCTTCTTGTTTAAATCTATATCTATTGACGTCTGTAATTTTATAAATGGAATGGATCAGCTTGAGTATATTTGTACTAGTTCGGTGAAAATAAACTAACGAACCTAACGTCCGTTGTCCTTTGACCAGACGTATTCAAATCCAAGCCTGTCTCCACTAAGACACAGTGTTGATGTTCGGTTTCTAGGATTATCCTGAACGTGCCAATGGCGTGGTATTGTTAACGATGAGCTAAGGAGGTGATTATGCGCTCGTACCGCGGCTACTGACGTTGAGTGACGCTACCGTCCATACAGATGCACTTAATAAGGTAAACGAGATGCTGCGCATGATTACGATTCGGGGCTAATAATTAGCACTGAATAAAATTTTTATACAAAAAAAACTGGTTTTTGTATCCGTATTTAAATACTCATTACAGTCCATCCTCACGCGCCGGTCTGATCGCAATGCATTTTCTGTACTGAAAATGCGATTGAAATCTGTAGAACAATTGCGATCAATACAACACAATTTCCCTGCCAAGGGAACTTGCTTCAATTATAAGTCATCCATTAGATGAGAGACGGATAAAGTGTATGAACTCACTCCATGACTTAGCGACTTTCACACTTTTTGTCTTCGCAAAGCTATTTCAATTTGACGAATATTTAGTGGTAAAACCGCCACTTTTAAGATGATAAAAACCTTAATTACAGACTTCAAAAATGGCACCCAACGGACTTCATCAGAAAAATAATCAACGCGGGCCGCGCAAGAAGTTCATTATCCAAAAATAATTTGTCAACGTTATTTTCTATCGATAAAAACGTGTCCGATCTCATTTTTTATCCAATTAAAGAGATACCTTCTTCTTACGAGTTGTTAGTTTTTTGAAGGTGTTTTTGCCTGGGGCACGGGTCAAGCGTGCTGAGACAATGTGCGGCATAGCTGGCTGGCGCGCGCAGTGTTATCACGTAAGGTCTTAAATACCCTAAATGGGTATTTGACCGATAATTTAATTAATTCCAATTAATATCCAATTAAAAAGGTACCTTCTTCTTACGAGTGGTTGTTAGTTTTTTGAAGGTGTTTTTGCCTGGGGCACGGGTCAAGCGTGCTAAGACAATGCGCGGCATAGCTGGCTGGCGCGCGCGGTGTTATCAGATAAGGTCTTAAATACCCTAAATGGGTCTTCAAGTAAAAACTTAATATTACAAACACACAAATAACAGAACAGAGGTAACACGAATCGTGACAAAATTTACACCTTGCTGAATTAATTAAAATTAATAGGTTCCACTTACTGCCATTACAACGCAAATATGTATCTGTCTATGTTATTTCTTTATTGTTTATATGGTACACACAACAGGAAATAACAACAACATTTCAGGTAAGTATTGAATGATAGTTCGCTACCTATTCAAGGTAATCCATTATCCAGTTAACCGATTTTGATGAAATTTGGTACAGAGATAGCTTGCATCCCGAAGACAGACAGGCTAGTTTTGTATTCCGCAAAATTAAAAAAACCATAGGATCCTTCAAAACCTAAATCATCACAGAGTGCGGACGATGTCGCAACTTTCAGAAATTCTCTATGGATTTTTGTATGGAGATTAAATTGTTTCAACTCGCCGTGGTGGATTTAGGTTTATTAAATTAACGTGGGATATGTGTTAATTTACGGGATATTCTTAAAATGTGTTAAAAGGTACTTTATAGTAGTTTATTGATGTGGCTAGTGCTTTTACTCTGCGATGGGCGACAGTTGATAAAAAATATATGTGAAATGTGTCATCATCACCATCAACCCATCATCGACCCACTGCTAAGTACGAAATAGCTATTAATTAAAAATATTCTTAAAAGGTAAGCCTATAGGTAGGTAAGGTAGGTAATTGCCTTAAAATGAGGTAATACTTTAAAAATAACAACTAGCAACACTGTTCGACCGTCGTGCCGCGCGCTTGGTTCCGCGTGCCGGACCCCATTCAGCGCTAATCGCTTCATTCACCGGCGAGCCAGCGCTTTTTCCTCCGTAGCGATCGGTCATGCATTCCGACTGAACGCAGCCCGTTGCTGGCTGTAATGTCGTATGTACTCGATGTATGCACGCAATCTGTCCACTCTGTGGCGAACGACATGTTATATACGTTAACATTCCATAGCTGTTGTAAGTGCATTGTTTCATTTGACAATTAGCTTATTATTGTTAGAGGTTAAGCTAAAGTATGTTTGTATTTAGATGGCGTAAGAAAAGGTTTTCACAGTGCAAACAATTCAAAAGGGTCCGAATATCGAATTTCAGACTCAGTATTGAAACTTTCACATCGTATGACTTGGCTGTGATTCTTGCTTGCTGTAAAGGTTTACTCGCCGCTCGTCGACTCACTAAACCGCGGTTTTGTGATGATCCACCAGCGAGGGTCACCCGTGAGTCAATGAGCTCTACCGCGTCAAGCTTGCACGTTGCTTGCAGTGTGTAGCGCTGTTGCCTTAACGTGCTGAGGTCCCGGGTTCGATCCCCGGCAGGGTCAATTTGGGAATTTATAATTTCAGAATTTTCCCTGTTCTGGTGTGGTGGGAGGCTACGGCCGTGGCTAGTTACCACCCTACCGGCAAAGACGTGTCGCCAAGCGATTTAGCGTTCCGGTACGATGCCGTGTAGAAACCGAAGGGGTATGGGTTTAATATAACTGCCATGCTCCTAACAGGTTAGCCCGCTACCATCTTAGACTGCATCATCACTTACCATCAGGTGAGATCGCAGTCAAGGGCTAGCTTGTAGTGAATAAAAAAAAACGTCAGTCAGACGAGGCTTTTAAAAGCGATCATAGAATATCAGCCTATAAAAGATTGTATGTCTTATTTTACTCCAAGTTCAAACCTTAACAAATGCAGGTTTGTATCATAATGGCATATTAACAGATAGATAAATAGAAAGACAGGTAAGCATATTATTATCGAGGCTTTAAATCTAAATGAAACAGCATGAAAAAGCGAATAAACGGTATTAAACTAGAGCAACAGGAATTCGCGATGTAAAATAAAAGAAACAGGCAAAACTTTATGATTGGATTCTAACTGTGAATGAAACAATTAAATGCTCTTAGCGTTGTGGGAAATGGAAGCAAATTGAGAATTTTGTAATTGTAAAAACGGTTTAATTACTCAGCGTGACTAAAGGGTGACTAAAGTGTCAACTAATTAAAGTTACTGCGAACTTGCGATGGATACCCAACATTTGGTGCCGATTTTATATTATTAGTTAGTTAAGTATAGCTTTGTATATTTACGAACAATCGACTCGAATAGATGACCGACGGCTTGAATGGATTCCATTGATCTTAAGTGTAATTTATATCCAACGATATAGATGTGATATGATAACTACTTTGCGTTATTAATTATTGCCATTGCCTACCTTTAAAATACATTTTTTTTATCCACTACAAGCTAGCCCTTGACTACGATCTCACCTGATGGTAAGTGATGATGCAGTTATATTAAACCCATACCCCTTCGGTTTCTACACGGCATCGTACCGGAACGCTAAATCGCTTTGCGGTACGTCTTTGCCGGTAGGGTGGTAACTAGCCACGGCCGAAGCCTCCCACCAGGCCAAACCAGGGAAAATTCAGAAATTATAAATTCCCAAATTGACCCTGCTGGGAATCGAACCCAGGACATCCGTAAGGCAACAGCGCTACACACTGCGCCACGGAGGTCGTCAAAATTATTATAAGGTCCATCACTCTGATGTCTGACATACCCAAAAGTGGGACATAGACATGGACAAGATCACAGTGGTAACCGCCACAAAATTAATCGCAGTAGCTGCGTGTGAGTAAATAATAATTTGTAAATATTACGAGCAAACAACAAATTTATACTACAGTCGAGCTATACGCGGCTTAAGGTCCACTAAGCCAGCGTGAAATAACGACGTAACAATGTATTTTACAACATACGACATTATATCATATATTATTTCAATCATGCAATGACAAATTTTATTTTACTCAAGCAACAAGCGTCCTTAACTAAACAAGGAGACATTGTTCTCTTTTCAAAATACCATTAAAAAAGAATTCAAATGTTTTTTTATTCAAATATTTTACATGCTGCTCTTATATATTTACTGCCCTGTTAGATTGGTCTTGTAGATTCACGGCCGAAATTAATAAACTCCACTAGTAATCTCTAGATACTAAGTGCCGTATCGTATAAAAATCTCCACAATCATTCAACAGAAGCAATACAGGTAAAAACACCATGCTACACGGTTAACATTGTTGACACCATAAAAATATGGAGGATTTATATAACATACAACATTTTCGATCAACGAAAAGCTTTTGAGAAAAACTGTTGTACTGTATAATAAACCTCTATCAGCAAAAATTGTATTGTCGACATTGTCGTGATCACTTTCGTATCGTGTCGTCGTGGTATCGAGTAAAAATACCCAGATATTGTACTTGTTTAACTCTTGCTGACCGATATTCCGTAGAACATATCGCGCTTAAAATCATACTACCTACTTATTTGGTTAGGCTCAACATCAATATCGCTTAAGATGAATATTAGGAAGTAGTAAAAATCAGATTACTGTTATGATTGTAATTTGGTGGCAATCAGTGCATAAATTGCAATTTAAGAGCTGCAATGGTTAACTTAATTTACGTTTTGAATTCGCCTGAGATCAGACTTTGCTGAGAAGATAACGATGAATATAATGTTGCTACAATACGTATAAAAGAAACAAAATAGATTGATAATAGGGTACTTACCGCACGAGTAATAAATGCATGTAATCTGATAGCACCTACTAGAACAGTAGTTGTTGCAACGGATTAACAAGTTCAGTGAGCGTGAGTGGACGACGGGAGCTCTGGCCGAGCGGAGGGAAGTTCAGTACGCTTACTCTGAGTTTTTACATTGCAAATACGGTTGATCGACGTGAGAACTCACCTCGCCAAGTGTAAGCGAACGGTCAAAGTAAAATGGACCCAAAAGCTCTTGCTTTAAAGTCACAAATTCAGCGTTTGGAGCGCTGGCTGTGAATAAATACACATACATGAAATGATGAAATGAGCTCTAAACCAATGCGGTTAAGGTTCATTTTACTTTAACGTTCGCTTACACTTGGCTTGGTGAGCTCTCACGTCGTTCAATCGTATTTGCAATATTAAAACTCAGAGTAAGCGTACAGGGCATCTAGGTGGTCGGCGTGATGGTGCGCACTGCTCGAGCCATGACTCACATGCTCAGCACAGCGCGTGAGCAGTGAGCGAGCCTGTGTAACCCAAGCCAAGCAGTAACGCCGCGGTCGCGCCATAACATAATTAAAAATGATTTAAAGCATTCGCTCCGGCTGCTTTGTTTCGCGCATTATGTTTCACTTGTTCGCGTCGCCGTCGCTCGTACACCTCCATTTTTAACGCGTCCGCTCTTAATTCTGTCACAGTTTTTATAACCCTTTTGTGTTTATTAATGCCCTTTTGGCTCCGGTAGCGCTACGGTTCTCGGAACACGGTTTTGACGCGACATTTCTTAGGCCCGCCGTCGCGTCGTGTCCCTGCGTTAATGAAGCATCCGATTGCAGACCCGTTAGGGGTCCAAATTTCAAAAATAGTTAATTACTTTTTTTCCTCATTCGCTTCTATTCGTCGGCTCTTATGGAATTCACCAATGGGGCCATAAATAAAATTGTAGATACGCAGTGTGCTATAGCTACGTTACCAATCGGGTCCGTAAATAACCAAGTGGGAATAAAGCATTATAATAATAGCCTTTAAAACTGAAGGTGAAGTAGGTAATAAAATTTTAATACATCTTTGGTGAACAATAGCAGTATTAAGGCAGGAGGCGCGGGCTGTAAATAAGTATGAAAAGGATTAACTCCGGCTTGTTGACGCGTCGCGGCCGGTTATCGGGTCGCCGCCTGTTGCCCGCCGGTTACGAACGGTTCCATTCCGCGACCGTGTCCTGGCCGCCGAAAAATAATTATTCACGGGTCATACAATGTTGTTGACGACTCTCTATACGTTTGACGTTGCGAATTGCGATCACGTTCTGGAAGCGATTTGACAGAATAGGGATGATGACAACTCAATCAAATCAGCAACTCTTTATCAAACCTAAAAACGCACTTATAGTACAATTTTGACGTCATCAAATTTCAACGCATTTTTTTCACTTTTCTTTAGTCCATATTTGGTTATCAAACTTAAAACTAACAGAGGATGTGAATTTTAGGTCTTTTGGAAGACCTTAATAATCAGTGAGAAAGAATTTATTTTTGATATAGGCGTCATCCCTATTATAGGGTACTCGATGATACCCGCGACTTCGTTTGCGTGGATGAAGATTTTTTGATTCCCGCGGGAATTATTAATTTTTCGGGATAAAAGTAGCCTGTCCTTCCCCGGGATACAATCACCTCAGTATCAAACATCAAAATCGGTTGAGCAGATGGGCCGTGAAAGCGTAGCAGACAGACAGACACATTCGCATTTATAGTTTTAGAAAGTGCACAGCGTTGCGTTTCCATAAGTACACAAAATTGTAGACTGATAAGTACTGTATGTTTCGAAAACTTAGCAACTCCCAGTCCCAGCCTTAGCAACTCGGGCAACAGGTCAGTACTGTCAACATGACTGTTTTATATGGGATGACTAATATTAAGCGTTAATCGTTAAATAAAAGAAAGAAAGAAAAATATTTTATTCACCAGTGGTGTCACAGACAAAACTAGATACAAATGTAACACTTTCGTCTATGACACCACCCAGAAAGGGTGTACAGCTCAGCGTTTGCCCTGCGTTGTATACCCATGCATACAAAGCAAGGCGCTGATTTTCAGCTGTGACCCCGGGTGACGTCACAGTTACACCAAAAAATTAAAACTAATCAAAATTTTAAAATAATAATAGTTTAAAAAAACTAAAAAACACGCTTTTGACGCAGACACTCCGGGTCTCAGGAAAACAAAAAATCGCTAATCCTGATTATCCTAGTAAGGATAACGGGTCAAACTGTTTAAAATATTGAATTGTCATCGGTCCTTAATAAGTATGCCAAATTTCGAGTTAATCATGTTCAAAGATTCCGTTACATACTAGCATACATACGTCTGAAGCTAATAAAAAGCGTGTAATGAAGCAGCAATTACAATGATAATTCGCTATTAATATTAATTATAATAATATTCGCTATACCTATTAGAGTTAAAAAAAATTAACTAATTGAAATCCTGAATTATTTTTGATTTACACACACACTACAATTATTCCTGTGTGTCTGAAATCTGAATTAATAAAAAAAACATTTTGAATTAATGAATAACAACAGCAGCGTAATCTAGTAAACCATTGCCTTTGTCGAGGTCACTTGGCTCAGTCGCACTGGTGATCCATCAAGCGGTCTATCCGTCACTGGCTTGTGGGCTGCGGGCGACTACGGACAGTCGAACGCATTTTATTTTATAGATTGCGAGCTGCCTTTGACGTTATGCTTTATGTACTTACCTACGGGATTAGGTAGGTACTCTTATATTGCACTCATTATAAAAATCTAAATATACTTTTAAATATACTTGAAGAGTTGACGGTATAACTTAAGGTGTAGTTTTACAACTGTCTAGACGAGATAACGAGTCATACCCAGGTATGTTAATTAATACCTTGAGCAATAACATTTTGCATCAATCACTTCCAAGGTCACAAGTGGTAACGGCTGATGGAGCAGATCCAAGAGTAGGATCATGCAAATATCAGTCATTTTATAACTGTGGGAGAACGGTCACCAAAACCTATCGTCTAATGGACGCCTAACAATTACGAGTACCTAGTTAACAGTAAATATTCGGTCGCAACTCGGAACTTACGGAAGTGGAACCAGCTTTTACAATATGGGCTATTCAAGGCAGGAACAATCATCCATATGAATACATTCCTCAACAGCAGGCAACGCATTAGCGGTTCCTTCGGTATTGCAATGTTTTTGGGCGCAGGTAATATCATTAAGCCTCAGGTTACCCGCTAGCTCGTTAGATTGCTATAAAAAAACTTACTATGGGGTGTACTGCAAGCCGGCATAAATTTACTTTTTACATTAACCAACAAAAACATTACCTTTTTGAATTCGCAACAAAGAGTAGCCTTTTAATTTAGCACCGTGTTTAAAACATGAAAGGCATCTGCATAAAAATATTGGTGCTATTCAGTTTTAAATTATCCCGCGAATGCAGCAGCGCGGTCCGCGGCTCCAGCGGGCAGAGTCCATCTTTGTTAATTAGTTTTTTGTGCCGGGTGGGGCGGTCGACGCCATCAAATTACGATGAGTCGGCCTTTCGGCTACCGGCGCCGCTGATAATAATTACACACTCGTTACTACCGTTCTCCTGCCGCGCCCGCGCCTCTCCCGACCTCGCCGAGTAACGAAGAGAATAAGAGAAATCACTCAGACTATTGTGTAAGCGTAGATACAATTCAGAGAAGCGTATTATGATCTGTCATTGTTTTGTGACCGATGACGAAAGAGGATGTCTAGGCTTGTGTGGGTGGACTACAGAATATTTAGAGATTACAGCTTTATTCCACGAATCATTAATTATGCTTACCAAAATTGAAAGCTCAAGTGAATAGGTATCACTTTAAGAGACCCCAAATTAAGAGTCGTTGTCTCGTTGGTTTCAAAGGTCAATTTCCGGAAAATGATAGACTATTAAAGTTCAACTAATAAACTAGCAGGGTCGGTCCTAATTAAGAAGCAAGTTGTTAGGGTGAAGCATGTTCTTAGAATCAAGAAGGAAAGAAGTAGTTCTTGATACATTCCTGCTACTCAGTGAGAAAACGTAGGTATTTTCAATTAAAATTACTCATCGCTCCCACTTGATACAATATAATCAGTGCACTAGTTTGTTTTTTTCTAATGATGTTGCGTGAAGAGCATAGGGCCGTGAAGCCGCTTAAGTATCGTCGATAAATTCCATCGATAAAATCGGCGACGTCGACAGCGCTCGGTAATTTCTTAACGACAGCGTAACTCGGTGGCGACGCGTGCGCGTACGCATTTTATTTCTCCGATCCCAAGATGCCGACTCGGAAATAATCGTCATCCACTCAACATAGATGGTAATCAAGTAGACTATTACGTTCTTAATGTAACTTTTTTGGGCTTCGAACGAGAATCGGAGATCGAATCTGGAATATGGCGGTTACACGTGTCTGCCCTCTTAGTGGGCTATAAAAGATGTCTGATTGAGATATCAATAAGTTTGATTTCGAAACTTTCATACTTAGGTCTGATCTCAAGCTAAGAAGAAGTTCTCAAGTATAGGCCAATTTGTGTTAAAGAACTATAATCTATTTTATCAAGGATCCTCTAAAAATCCCAACATTGAGGCCTTTCAAGCTTGAGCCACAGATTAATAAAAGCAACGTTTTTGAACGTTTCTTATTCATGATGGCGGGATATGCAAAGAACTTTTCGAATATACAAAATTCAAGAATTATGATGAAAGTTAAAACATTCCACAATGTTTATAAAATTGAATTAGGTTTAGGTGCTGTTTAAATTCTTTAACCGATCACTGACCGAGTCGAGGTGCTACCGTCTTTGTTCCCTCTATTCATTGAGCTCAAATGAGCTTTCTTTTAATTACCATCTAGGGTTGGCAAAAGGATACAGAAAAAAATTAAGTTTATTACTTTTATTCTCTTTTTAAATTATTTATTGTTATATCTGCTACAAGCTATTCGAATAATACATATAGATAAATATTTTGGCAAGTGTTACGTTAATTTGAGACTTTGTTCTACTGTTTTTTTTTATTACTGGTATTTTCATTTTAATATAAGTTTTGAGAATTTGTTTTACCTACTGAACATTTTTACAGCAAAATTTTGTTTGCTGTAAAAAAAGTTTAGTATCAAATTCAGTACAATAGTGGCAAATATAAAAAAAATGATTTAGGTATGTACGTTTGTTTATTTTTTAACTTACCAATTTGTTTGAAAGGTTGTAATTTGGTGTAGTATTATGAATTTATGGTGTTTTAAATATTAAAAACTGAAAAGTATTAAAACGATTGCCCATGTTTTTATGTTGAAGCCAACCCTGGAGGGTTGAGTGCGAGGTAGCTATAGAACGTGCAGCTATGTTACATTTATCTTTAATTAAAAACTGGAGAGGCCATCACTAGATTAGTCGAAGCGGTCACAAAAAGGGTTACGAGGGACCGAAACACCTTCCCGATTCGTCACGAATCACAGCTTTATTTTTATTTGAGCGAGCCTTTTGTTAACCCTAACCGAATTTGCTGTTCAATAAAAACAGTCTAATTAAGAAATGTTCGGGCAGCCGTTAAAAGTTTTCGCGTTCTTATGTCCTGAATGACCGGACTCAAATTTTATCGCGTTAAAATATTTCGTTTGTTAATTTTTGCGAGTTCACGTTGTATTCTTTGGCCTATACCGTTATTTGGTTTATGTTCATCTGTTAAAATGAAACCCGCCGTCCATAGTTTTTGTTTACCAATTTATTTTCCGATACTCAGAAAACTGCTTCGTGACAAAAATATCGAGGTAAGTCTTTTAGTACAGGCAAGATTCTTGTTAATATTTGTTCTAATATCTCGAATTGTCTTTGATCTATTTTAAGGCGATTTTTAATCGCCGGATAATTTTCACGACTGAATATAGGTCGGTATGTTTGGAAAAACTTTTTCCATAAATACCATTAAATGTTATAGAATCGTGTTGCAATGTTTCCAAGTTTGTACGGTAATATCGATATGACACAAATGAAATAAATAGTAACAACACTAAAAGAAAAGGAAAATGAATATAGACAAAATGGACGACAAATGCAAACATGTACATACCTATTTTGAATGCGAAGTGTTTAAATTATACGAGCTAAACATTTTTCTTAAACATAGGTCCTTCACCAGATACTCTTCATTCCGGAAAACTTAAAAAAAAAAAGAATTCCCATGGGATCTTTATCTTTTATTAAATCTTAATCCAAGCGGACGAAGTTGGGGACATTACTATACTAACATTATAAATGCGAAAGTGTGTCTGTCTGCTACGCTTTCCCAGTCCATCTTTTCAACCGATTTTGATGAAATTTATGTAGGTTGAATCCCGGGGGAAGGGCATAGGCTACTATTTATCCCGGAAAATTCAGATTCGGAATCAAACCTTAATCCACGCAAGTATCATCTAGCCTGGTATAAAAATGATATAATTTGAGAGATAGGTACACCAGAATCCCTATAATCAAATCATTGCCAATGTCGCGATGTAATGAAAACATCACAGGATTTCGTTTGAAAACAGGCCGTTCGCTTTCATTACGCGCTGAAATAAATCAAAATAATACCAAGCAAAGATGGTGTATGAAAATCAGCCCATCCCTCCCCCGAGTGATTTATGCCGGTAATTTTCCGGACGGTTGGGAAAGTAACCTGCGATTTTTCTTCGCACACACGTAATTAGATAATTTCCGTGGATTTTTGTTTTTGGATCGTGTCTTGTGAATATGGAAATTTAAAATTTCAGTAGCATACCTAATTGGAGTTGTTGCATGGGCCGCTGTAATACTTTATTAAAGTATATTCGACAACGTAGACTAAATTGATGAAATACTCGTAGGTAGGCACCTATATATTAAACTTAATACAATACTTAGGTAAGAAACCTTTATGATATGTATGATGTTTTAACTACCTTATTAATTTTGATATAGTATATTTTGTAGAGCTACAACTCCAAGTAGGTATAATAAACAAAGCAGGGAGAAATTAACAGTAAATCAGATAATATTCATAAATATACAAAGCCGCGACGTTTTCGTAATGGTATTAATTTCCGTCAAAGCTTTAATTGCTTACTTCACGCTTAAGCTTTTAATAAATTCGGGGATAGTCGGCTTAGCTCGCAACGACCAAAAAATACACAAGCAGCGCCCGCTCCGCCAAAAAAAGGACAGATTTTAATTTATAAGAGACAGGACAAACGATTAATAATTTATTTGTATCCTCCGTTTCTTGCGCGAGAGGGTCCGAGCGTTAAAAACAACCGTTAAAAGTTAAAACCGGCGACTTTGTGTAGCTCGCGCTTTGCCCGAAATGCCAATTGCGGGTAGACACAAGTATACAGCGGGTCGGAATGTCGCTTTAAAAAACCTCGAAAATAAATAAATCGCGTCGCACGCACCGGCCATGGGAAAAAAACAACTACCATATTCGATTCTTTAATGTGATTTTAAAAAAATAGAAGTAAGCGGAGGCTGGCTTCGATTGAAAATGAATGAGGGCGAGCGCGATAGTGGAAATTAGCATTGAACTGGGATTCAGGAGCGGCTTTTGTGCGATCATATCGAGGTGTATTCTTTGCGCTTTTTACGGCCGCGTCGCGCCCGCGCCCGCGCCTTTCGCCCTTTGAGGCCTTATTACGGGACTGTCGCCTTTTTGTTGTAAATAATTACGGCCCATCGCAATCGCATGTCGATAAATTTAAGGAATAGCCGACGTCAAACATGTTTAGCAGGTCGACAAAAGAATCTAATTTTATAGGGCCCATAGCGGAGACTTCAAATGAGGTTTCAAAGTATGTAGGTATAATGAAATACATTATTATATCGAGCAACTAGTTGATCCCGACCGATTCCAAGCGAAGTAGAGGCGCCATACTTCGCTCAGGTGGAATTTACAAAAATCCCTATAAGTGCGTTCTTATGGTCACTATCTACCTTAGGCACTACCAACATTTCAAATTTCTAGCCTCAGCGGTTTAGGCTTTGCTCAGTAAATTATTCAGTCATTTTATATATTTATAGATTAAGATTCAGATAGCCAGCCACATTGGGTAAAGTTTGATAAAAATAAACACATGTAGATATTTTCAGCAGTATAGGCCAGTAGGTAGGTAATAGTGCTGTAACGTTATCGCAAATCACTGCCACACTGACTTATCGATACAAAAGGCCATTAACGAGCGAGATGAAATCACGCGGGCGCGATTTATAAATTAACGATTACGCACATATCGAATAATAAAGGCAACAATGGGATTCAATGCAGATGAGCAGGAGGGCGAGGAGTGGAAGGCGAACCGATCGACATTTGTATGCGATATCTAAGCCCACAATTGGAAGCCGGCGCGAGGCTTCGCGCTAATGGTACAGTATCGAATGATCGCTCGCCTTGAAAAGTGGCGACCGCCTCGGAATAGGGACCACACGGCACCGCATTACACACAATAAATAAATACAATGCGACGATTTATTATACAACTGAGGTACCTACAACTAGTGCACTGATATGATCGTTTTCATATACCGGAACATTAGTGGGAACCTACCTGGACGTAATTTTAAAGTTTGCTGTTATATGTAGCCGTCGTATACCTACATAAAAAGAATCCTCAAAGAAATCTTGTTTTAACTTTTCAATTGTTAAAATCATCAATTATATCATTTATTGCATTCAATAAGTGTGCAGTGCATAAATTTATATGCAATGCTACTCAATTTGTATATAAATGATTTATGACTTTGACATTGAATAAACTTTACCGAGAAGTATGCTACAAAATACAAAGTAAAACAAAGCCCTAAGATGCAAAAACTTTAGTATTAAAATAAAATGACCAAATAATAATTAGTATATTCTGAAAATCGTAATTTTGACGCCAACCGAAACACTCAAAGGTTTTTATGGTCCTTTCGGCGTACTTTCAATAAAGGTCAAAGTAATTAAAATGTCCGAACAGCGATTTTTTAACTCGAGACCTTTATGTTAGTGCTTATTAATTAAACCTGCCTTTGCCACAGTGACCAGTAAAATGCTCTTGACACGGAAGATGATTCATATCACGAAAATTTAAAAGTCATATGAGTAATAAATAACTTTGGACCACTCAAAAGAGTTGCTTGCGAAGATTATACAGTACGGAAAATAAATAATTACTTGATTGATTATTATTATTATTATTACTCCGCGATACCTTTACTCGAAAAAATCTGAATTTTTGAAACACGTAGGCAGCAGGCATGTACCGTGAATTTGTTGATTTTCACAGGGATATAAAAGTCTACATCTGTTTCCATTATTTTGTAGTTCCAGTATGATAATCTATACTAATTTTATAAATGCGAAAGTTTGTATGGATGGATGGATGGATGGATGTTTGATACTCAATCACGCCAGAACGGCTTGAATCTGGATGACGAATCTGATGATGGATAGATTAGGTATAGTCTGGAATAACACTTAAGCTACTTTTTACCCCAAAAAATTAAAGAGTTCCCGCGGAAACCAAAAACCTCAATCCACGCGGACTTCGCGGAAGTCGCGGGCATTAGCTAGTAATGTTATTAAAACGTGGATACGTAGCATTTTTTAATGTCAGTTTTAACAAAAATGCATCGAATATGAATATTATACAATTTTAACATGGTAGTGTACACGTATTAGTACGCAAAGGGTACTAAATCTTTTAATATCCTACATTTTCTCTGGCCATTCCCTCGTCTGCATCTCGCCGATACAGGTTCCAATTAGTCACTCACCTCACCCTTTTGTTGATGAAACAGAATTAGCAACAGGTAATTTGTGCGCTTGATTGAGTGCTCATAAAACGAATGAGGTAGCGAATTGCAACTCGATTGCTGTCATCGAACTCTACCTCTACTGTACGCATTGTTATTATTGAGCTGGCAATAAGCAAGCACTAATGCCACTGTGATAATGAACTACTAGTATGAGCATTTTTACGGCACATGTACGCATATCGAATTTGAACATACGCTTTTCGTTCGTGCTAATTTTCCGACTTTACTACCTCATTTTTACCTGTTACTGCAATATTAGGTCTGTTTGGTTCGTTGGATTAAATAAAGGGATGTTGAATCTTTATTGTGTGAAGTCTTGATGAACTACCAGTATTTCAGCTCGTCGTATCTGATGCCTGTCTATGCCAATGGGGGCTATCGCGCGTGATTTTGCCACTAGAGGCGCTGGTGTCGCGTGAGGTCCAATAACATTCACTTTTCACTGGTTTTGGCGGGCTTCGTGACATAAATTATAATTTCTTTAATTTACCTGTAGAAAAGTGATCTCCTTCGTGAAATTATCGCAAAAATGGATTATATTTAGCGATTAATGTGAACGTTTTGAAGGCGGAATTAAGAAAAAGAGGCGCATAAATAAGCGCAAAAATTCTTTTTTTGACGTTGTTGATCTCTTCTGCACGTTTTCTTTTAATTTCCTTTCTCTCTTCTCTCTGGACTAGGTAGGTACAACTTTTGGCTTTAATTTAGGAGATGAATAAGAAAGACTTACGATTTTCTGTACTAATTTGATTCTTTGGGTAACACATAATCCTCGGGGTTAAAATGTTTTTTACAAACACGAGAATTTTTTGTCGGGGTATAGTTATTCCTGCAAATCGCCACTAGCCACTGTTTTAGAACAGTTTTATATCTTGGAAACATGTGTTCTCCTCTTTTTTCCGATTAAAACGGAGCTGCACAACATAGCTACTCGATATGATGATAGATAGTTAACTATTTAACTAAACTAATACCTATTATAAAGAGGAAAGATTTGTTTGTTTGTTTGTAATGGATAAACTCAAAAACTACTAAACCGATTTTAAAAATTCTTTCACCTATAGAAAGCTACATTATCAGCAAGTAACATAGGCTATATTTTATTTAAAAAAAAATTAGAGATCCTTACGAAAATTGCAATAATGTGAACTAAGTCGGAAAAAATCGTCTCTTCTGAGAGCTTACGCGGCGTGCGCTGCGTAAATAGTTAAGGTTACACGAAAACAATGTATGGTAAAATTGTTCCTCTTAAAAAGTTCTAAAAAATAGTCCGCAATAGCATATATCTATCTTTTAAGGTTGACTCACAATAACCATTTTTATGATTTTCAAATTTGGTCTAAACCAATGCTTTACTTGCGAAGGTGTTTTTACCGACATAGTATTAATCCTTATCAAAATAAATATATATTAATCATCTCAAGTATTTTACTAAGATAAAAATTGTCCTTTACACCATTTAATTTAGATGAATAGCTTATGAGATATCATAGAAATAATGAGGACGGGGCGTACTCTTACAATGTAATATTAAAATGTAACCTGCCCACTGCGCACTGGCTATATTGGGTAGGTATATATTAGGATTATAAGTGCTACCCGTGCGAAGCCGGGGCGGATCGCTAGTAATTAATAAACTTAATGAGATTAATCAAGATTTAAAACTTTGTTTCGGCGCCAATCTTATAAAGTCGCCTTTGACAGCTATACCTCTGGACCTTAGTCAACAGTGGCGCCAACTGGTGAGCAAAGAAACGATAGTCCCCATTAGTTAGTTTTGTTGTTTCACAAGCTCTACTAAATACAGACGACCTTGTGGGCCTACAATTTGCGTCCTAGCCCCAGGACGCCAACGCGAACGCTTGAAGCAATACTACTCAAAATGACAGTTTGATGTCACGTACTTTGACGTTCCTGAAATAAGAATTATAATAAGAATTATAATTCTAAAGCACGAAAGTCAACAATAATGAAACAGTACGACCTCTGCGATCGAAATCCTGTTATATGTAGTCACGTGAAATTTCTACTAACACATTGTGTAATACAGGCGAATTCACAGTACAATTTCCTATAGTACCTATTGGTATTTTAATAAAGACTATGAGATCTCTAAAAAACTGTCTAATGAAAACTAGCTATCTAATGATAAAAAAAATATTAAGATAATGTAGGAAACATTTTCCGATCATCGTAATCCACTGTACTAAAAACGTCAAAAGATATAAAAAGTCAGGCAAAATCTCGGCTTGTTTTTCCAAAATGGGGCATTTTGTATCAACTCTTGTCACTTCGTACGACATCAGCGAACTGCCTGTCGAACTGAAGCCAATTGATTTTGACAATTTATTGACTCTGTCAACAATACTGCTTCAACACGGCCGAAAAGTTGATTGAGCTGCGTTGTTTGTTAACTTATATGAAAGAGGTTTAAGGTTTAAAGGATTATAATTAATCTTTTCAAGTGGTACTCTGTTACTTACTAATTTATATTCGATAAGTTTTTTTTTTGTCAGGCTATAACCTTGGATGTAAACACTGATCAATATTGTACCTCTACCTCTGTTGCGTCGTTTGCAGTTTTTGCATTAAATTGAAAACGTTTATATTTCTCACAAAAAAAACACGGAGAAGTGCGATTTGTTTTTGCAGTCAGTGTTCCGTAATTCAATAGTTCGTTACCGTGCACCGTTAAAATACCTACGTATCGTGACAAAATCTAAAATGAGCAGTTTTCCTTCGTTTTGACACTATACTTTCTAGTCTCTATATATACTTTGACTCTGTTCTAGAAAGGTTTCTATTGATTGTGACTTATGAGTTAGTTTACGGGCGCCTAAAGGACCTTCCCGAAATTCGTCGCCAGCTCTCGCACCACATCGCCCCGCTGTCGCTGTCGCTCGGCCGTCGCTGGTTTCTTGCCTGACGCCTTAGACATTTTCTTTCTTGCTACGTGATACTGATAAGTGATAATGGTCAAGATTTTTTAAAAGCCCTTTGCAATAAATTTGCCGTTTTTACTTTAATTATCTAGAAAACTAATAGAAACAAGAATATTAATTACATATCATCATTCATCCATCAGCCTATATGCATCCACTGCTGGACATAGGTATTTTCGAGAGCGCCAAACACGCTCCTCCGCCTTCCTCATCCAGCCGCCATCATTTTTTTTTGATGAAATTACATAAATAACAAGGAAATGTATAGCGTAAAAATGATAAAGCTACAAAAATGAATATTTAAATGTTCACACACAAATTTCGATTGTGTATCGACGTCTGTCACTCCGTACGACAACGAGAGGACGCGGCGGCCTCGCGGAGTGAAGCCAATTGATTTTGGCAGTTCATTGCCTGCGTCAACAATATTGTTTTGAGGTAGCTGGTGTTTTGATTGAAATGCGTTGTTTCTCGTTCAAAAAAGTTAAAATTTCAGCTACAGCTACTTAAACCAAACCCATTGTGACTTTTTTTTCTTAGAGTTTTAGAATAATGTAATGATATGTTTTACAAACTAGGTCACAACTTCGTATGATTACAGGCTACAGCGTACAGTGGTGATATAAGAATCCGCGGTTTCCAAGAGACTAACGCCTCAAACCATCCAAATAATATTTTACTATGGCTGATATCTTTATTTATTGGCTCAATAAATAAAGAGGAAATAAACGGTGGTGCTGGTGGAAACACAGATTCTCATAATACGTCAGGAAAACTATGTCAATTGGTGATATGACTTTAAGTAGGTAAGTAAGTGAAAACACTTTATTACATTGTGCGCTTAGGTACTCTGAGTTTTTACATTGCAAATTCGATTGACGTATTGAGCGTTCGATCACATTAGCGTCAAAGCAAAATGGACCCAAAAGCTCTTGCTTCAAAGTCATAAATTCAGCGTTTGGAGCGCTGGCTGTGAATAAATACACCAAATGATGAAATGAGCTCTAAACAAATGCACTTAAGGTTCATTTTACTTCAACGATAATGTGATCGAACGCTCAATACGTCATTCGAATTTGCAATGTAAAAACTCAGAGTAAGCGTACAGAGGTAACACAAATCGTGACATATACAAGTTGTTACGATGTAAAGACAATAATTATGTAGATAAAAGTAAATTCACACGATTAATTAACGGGTAGGCATTTCGAGCCTTCGCGTTATCGCCCGCACAAATCACTCGTCAGGAAGCAACTGTGACGTCGCTCCCCTTAAGCAAAATATCCGGGATATTAATCATTGCGCCTATAGTTAGGATAAATGACTCAATGAACGCTCGCCTCGACGCTATTGACTTTTCCGGTGTAAATGTCCAAATTAATTGATTCCAATGGATTTCTATTTATTTTTAATCAGTTCAAATCAGTGCGTGATTTTTAACTATAAGTAACTAGTGGTTCGCCCCGAACTGAGACCTCGCGGCGCCATCTATTGACATAAATGTGAAGTTCTGTTAAAAATACTGAAGCTCATTAAAAATGAAATAATTCCGTTTCCTTACAATATTTATCTAATTTTAGTATTTGTTGTTCAAGTACAGGATATAATTGAAATAATTGATCAAGTTTCAGGCTCATCTTTTCAGAAAATTTAGAGTTCTGAGGTCATCTTTGACGTTAGAAAATCTCCACTTTGAAAGCAATTTCGTCAATTTTGGGAGAAAAATTATTAAAAAAATATTTTTGGACTCTATTCCTAATTATCTTTAAAATGATATACCGCAACCCTATGTAACTTTATAAAAAATATTTTACTTCGCATTCGCTTCTATGAGAGCCCCCCTGAAATAAAGATTTTTATTATTTTTTAAGCCATATTCGGCGGGAGGCCATTGGTTTACATATTATATTTAAAGCTGAAGTAATTGCGTTCAGTAATTCAGAAGTTATAATGCTCTGACAGACGGACGAACGGACGGACGGACGGACAAGTGCCAATTCACCCAAGTAGACTCAGAGACCTTCGCTTCGCTCGGTCAATAATTATTATCTACTAACTGATGCCCGCGTGATTTAAGTTTTTCTAATTCCCGCGGGAACTCGGAAATTTTCCGGGTTGAAAAGTAGCCTTTGTCATTCGCCAGGTCCTCAACTATACCTACCTATGTAAAAATCATGGCAATCTGTTGCGGCGTGATTGAAGGACAAACCAACACATTTTGGCATTTATAAATATTAGTACTAGCTGATGATTAAACATACACACAAAGTTAAACACACAGTAAAAGTAAAACGCACAGCAGCAGCAATATTATAACCATGTTTAGTGGAGATCCATGCAGAAGACCTTCGTCCATCAGTGGATGTCTATCGTTTCGACATAAATATTCTATGTCTTTGGTTGAGACTACGACGACAATACAATAAAATTGGATGTACCAACGATTACATTATCGATTATAAATTATAATATAAAAAAATAACATAGGCAAAGAGAAATTACTATATATTTTGGGAGCAGTATTATGTTTGTTGCTAGTGTTAACAGAAACTTACTTTTTAATATAAAAGTGGACGCACATTCAATAAAATTAGCACCTAAGCAATGCAGAGCGGTTGCAGTGTACGTTGGAGCGGCGGGGTTTGGTCGACAAGTAGTAAGTGATAAATAAAGCGTAATCGAGAGACGGAAACAGCCAATGAGTAAATCTCGTCCGTCAATTTATTTAAATTATTTATTAGTGCCCGCTATAGACACCCGGGCGCGATCGTTTTCAGTGCACGTTCACAGAGAGTGCTCCGGACGCGGCCAGTGCGAGAATTAACTTATGACGTCGATATCGATAAACTGTATTCGATACTTTTTTTTACAATGTTGAGCAAATGTATAGTACGATACCTACCTAATTTCTTATGAACTATGAACATTATTATTGCAAACAATAAAATAAAACTACAAGAAATACCAAGAACATAAAATATCTAGAAGAAATAAGACTTTGTTTGTTTTTCCAACTCGTAATCCTGACTATTATGAATGCGAAAGTATGTCTGTCTATTATTACCATGTCTGTTACCTTTTCAAGGCCCATTAGATTAACCATCCTATACAAAATTTGGCACAAAAATTGTTTTTATCTCGGGGACGGGCATAGGCAACATCTAGGTATATACCTATAAAACATGACATTCGTTTCAACACAGAAATTATAAAAAAGAATATATTAAAGAAGACGAAGACGACGACGACAAGAAGAATAGAAACTAAAGAAGGATTTCATTTTAATTATTTCGCAGATAAAATAGGAAAACAGATCAACCAAATAAAATATCGACAAATGTTTTACGTGGACGCCACTATTGGCGACTCGAATTAGTTAATTTGTGCAGATACAACACAATGGATGAGGAAATAATATAGTCGCATGTACTTATGTACCAGGAGATTGTAATTGGCGTAATTGGACGAATCTGGACGCACTTAATAATGTTCCATTGTCGTGATTCAAACGGCAATTCATCGTTTGTGTAAGATGTGATTCATTAGTATGTACCAAGGTTAACGTTTTCATTTCGGCTGATAGATTTAGATAGTTGATTTGATTATATTAAAATTGTACGCATGTTATAATTTTGGTGACAAGACTGAAAAGGTTGTAAATCAACTGAATGCTGTCAGCCAGATGACCAAAATATTATGTAGTACGAGTACCTACGTGTTTTAAAAAAGCTCAAATCTTATAAGAACTGAGATAAGTTATTTGACCAGGAATATAAGCTATTTAATAATATTTGAAAATGAAGCATTTGCCGATGATTATCCTTCTTTGTCGCCTTATTTCTAAATCAGAGTAGGAACTAGACTTACCCATTGATGTCTGTGATAGTCCAAAAGTATTTCAGGACAGCTTTCGCCAACAGGTACCAGATCTGCGTCCACACCCACGAAGATTTATCAATGGAAGACGCGAGGAACTCCTTGGTCTCATCATCAGGTTCGAGCTGAACGAACTTCTGTTGCAACTCCGGGCTCAACCGGCTTTTGTCAACTCGATACCACTGTAACAAGCAACACATTATCCAAAAACTATTTTTTTTCGGAGAGTCAATAAAAAATTCACCTAAAAAGAAGATAGATAAGACAATATGTTCCTAGAAAATATCTTCTTTTTATCGAAAAGAGGGATGTAAGTAGAGGTATTAATTACTAGGCTAGTGCAGTATAGTTACGAGCTACAGATACCCCAAAATGCCACTGATCTGGTTAAAGAAGAAGCACCCAAGATAGAGAAATACATAAGTGGCTAAGTCATTAGCATAGTAAAAATAAACGGTTAAACGTTAGTTGCAGAAACAATTCAGTAACGATTACAAGTTTTTGCGTCGATGGTGGAGCGAGCAAGAAACCGTCTAACACATCGAAAGGAGACTTCTGATTATCTCAGTAAATTAGTAAAGACGTTATTAACGTAACGCGGATCCCGGGAGCGTAATCGTAAATTGATGTTTAACAACTGGCCGGCTCAGATTTTAATGAAAGTTTATAAAAAGAGTAATGGAGTGCAAATAAGAGAGCGTAGTATGAAAGAAGCGTGTAGCTCGTCACCCGTTGTATGTTTAAGTCAGCCGCCGCGGTCCTACAAAGGGCATTGCGGCGGCTGTTAATTTCACGCTGCCTCGAATTAACATTTCTTTACGCCACAGAATAATAACGAATTAAAAAAACTTCTCGCCTCTACATATAGTGGTAATGACGGCAGGCGGCGGCGGGACGGCGAACTCATCAGCCCGACTTAATTAATGCCCGATCTGTCTTTATATTAAAATCGAAGTCGGCAGCAGCGTACAAAAAATTTATAACACATTAGGTACACATGGACGCGAGAACTAATGATTGATTTACAATTAACTACGATGTTCAAATAAAAAACTAAACCAACTTCTGTTTTTACACAGCTAGTATGCTGCATGCTATACATACAAGGTACCTACGTATTATAAATATTAATTTGATCATTATCACTTTTTAAAAAACAATAACTATAAATACGAGTATATCTCGGGTTGTAACTCACACACACACACTTTTGCCGGAAAATGTCCGACTAGTTAAAACGCTAAAACAAGAGAATAGGTTTGAACCACTCGAATTTTGGTCTTCCTAATAATTACGTACTTAATGAGACAACTTATATTATGATGCAAATTAAGCAATGAATAATGAGTGAATGAATAACAATTACGAAGTACCTATACATAAAGTAGAGATAAATACATATTTATTAAGGGAATAGTGATGGCGAACCACGTTGATGATTATGCAATGTTCCGTCTTTACATTTAAAATAACCTGCATCAGAACTACGGGATCCGACGAGGCGAATTCTCCAGACGGAATACAAATCGTGGAAAATTTTGAATGCCGCAGTCATTGATAATAAATACACTGTTTACAGATTATTCTTCGAACGATGATCTAATTTGCTGTTTTTTGATGTAACTAGACGAAGTAAACAGATACGGAAATTTTAATACAGCCAACGTGACCTCAAGTGTTTCAAATTCAGGCAGTTTTGAATTGATATTGGTAACAAGTTGATGGTGTTGATGTTTCCCAAAGTAGGATTTTTACAACATTAGCTAACCAATAAAATTTTACAAAATTCAGCTAATTTGATCGTTGGAGAATTGGGTAAAATACTCTAATATCTTTGGAAGTAGCTCACGTTCGATCACGGAAATGCGATGTAGTTGCGAGTGTAGTTTTTGTTTTCGATACTTGACATGTTTTGATACGTTTGAGACGTGCTGAAAAGTCTAGATGCAACATCATACCTGTGATTATACCTAACCGAGGTGCAATCATGTAAGGATTGCCCATCAAATCGTTGAACATAACAGCATATATAGGTATACACACGTGTACGATACCCTATGAGAATGGATACACGAAATTGAGCTCTAATTCAATGCTGTTATGGTTTATTTTACTTTGAAGCCGAATGATAACGAATAACGATTTGATCGGCAATCCTTACATGATTGCACCTCTGAAAGGCCACGATTACACTTATAAGTTTTGACGTAAATAGTGCGCGTAAGTAACTTACACATTTGCATAGGATACGCGACTTATAAGACTGTTTACATTTCGTAAGTTACATGTTATGTTATGTTATATTAGACTTACCTACATGAGTAAAACTTACAAGTGTATTCCAGGCCTAACGAAATGACTTCCGCGTTGTTGTTTTTGAATTTTAAGCAATATGTAGTCATACAGGCGCCCGGCTCAATTTTATTTATGAGACCGATGCTTAGGATTCAATTTCTGCTCGTGTAGAGCTAGGTTTGCATGAATAAAAATATATGTATTTCAAAAATCTACCTGCTATGTAAGTCAAATCGATAATGATTTATTCAATTCGACGCGCGATTGAGGCCGAATTACTCTTGTTTATTTTGAGGACTTTATGTGGGTTACCGATTTTTACGAACCGGTCAACGGGTCAGTTGGTGAAAAACGGGGTTTACTTCATTCTTTGTGTCTTCTGCTCTTCAACTTGAGCTGTCATATCCCTTTGAATGCGATCATTATCCTCCGTTGACTCGTTAGCGGTCAGGTCAACGAAGGTGCATCGATGGAACGAATGGGGGGATGCGGATCCTTTATCCACCGGTCGTTCGCCTCTCGGCTAATGAATCAAAGACCTGTGCGAGCATATTGTCAATACGGAGCGAAATATTAACTCTGAATGCGTTCGACCTGCACAATGCCAGATTAATTCCCATTTAAGTGTGTGAAATAAATGGTGACGAGCGGCAATTCACAGGCAAATGGCGGTGCATTGAGAGCTGTGACTTCCAAGCTCTAATACACAATGAATAGCCGCCATTCCAGCGGTACTATTTAATAAATATCATTATTAACAATTAATGACTCTCTCAGAATATTCTGTTTGCTCACGCCATTATATTATAACTAACTATACTCATCAAAATGTAATTACAGTAAAGTCAAAAGAAAGTGGGTTTAAAAACTTTCTTTTACATAATTAGGTTTTTATTTGTTAATTGTGTTTTAATAAGAAAATGACTTGATTGGGATATAATTACCATGAGATTACGGAACCGTTACAAGAGTCACGAATACCTATACATACGATTCGAGCGAAAACAATCGCGCTAGTTAAACTTACATAATATAAATCTCGCAGCAATTCCAAATGTGGCATGAGCCGGTACAATATATTTCCGGAAGTAGAAGGATCTCAGTACATAAATGCAATCACACATAAGATGCACAAAGTTCTAACATTTATTTGGGCAGTAGATGGTATAAAAGATAAAATGTAGTAACTAAGTGGCGCATAGGATCTCTGTGGATTTGCCGGTAAGCGGCTCGGGAGCTTGTTTGCCGGCGCTCCATTAAAATGGGATCAGCCTGATGCAGATTGCCTGCCGCGCCGTTTGGACTCTACGCTCTACCTACATAGGGCGCTACATGTTACATGCTAAATAAATTTATAAGTTTAAGTGCTTTATATTTACTGCATTAATCAGTTTACTGAGACTTGAGTACATTTCAAGTTTTAATAAACGCTTTAAATTTCAGCTTAAACTTTTCAAGTAAATATAAGATAGTGATCGTCCCTTGAGCGTTGATGTGTCATAGTATGAACGGGCAAACGTGACTCGTGATTTACTTATTACAAACTTTGGTCTGTAAATTAATCTTTGAAACTCTAAAGTATCATAAAAATATCTATCGTGTCTTAAAATTTATCATGTTCGTCAATTCTTATTAATTCTAGATTGACATAAAACTATCTACTATAGCTAAGACGACTTTAAACACTTTAATCTTAAGAACAGCGACTTCGTGATCCAGTAGTCAATAGTCTTGACTTACCTACAGTCAATAACTCATTATGTTTACTAAGTAATAGTAAGTTTTGTTACAAATCTTTTGAATTAATTGTGAGATAAGTAAATCTCGATACCTCATGAACTTTATTTAACAATATCTATTTCCAATTCTAATGATTTAGATCTAGACTCCAGAGATCTACAGCATTGATATTACTAGTGCATAAATATGCTATGGTAATAGCCTTGAGGAAATATATACGTCTGCGAAGCTCAATTAAAGATCAAAATGACTTATGGCAGTAAAACTGTAAAACAATTGTGTTCGATTAACACTAGACAAAGCTACTAGAAGATAAATCTAAATTGTATAGATTTAAATCGATTCATATGCCTATAAGGAATATCACTTTGGCCTGGCCAAAGAATATGAAATAAGATAAATACTGATTTTTCGTTGCATTTTCTAAACCACTAATCAAGAAAATAATATGACAGACTTATAGAACTCGTGGGGAACAAAGTTACCTATTGTTCGATCTAGCAGCGTTGGAATGATAGATTGATTGATACATAATTTACGGCTTGCGAATAATTATAATTATTATAATAATTTCAATAAATGCTAAATGAGTCGCGATGATGGTCGCGATGATATTTTGCGCACTGATTTATTTTAATTAAATGTATTATGAAATGTAGGTTAGTGCTGAACTGCTGACGGAGCAAATTACGGTTGGACTGTCGACCGTACACCTATGGAGTATGGACGGCAATAACAAAATAGAAGTAGAAATAGAAGAACGTTGAATAATTGACATAAAACCCAGGCAGAATTACAGAATAAGTAAATAGAGAAAGCCAAATAAAATGTTTAAACGAGGAACCTAATCAAGAAATCTCTTTTAAAAATGAACTAAAATCCATTTCGAATAACTGTTTTAAGACATGCAAACTATTACTTCTAGTCAAATTCATTGCGATGGATGTTGTGTGCATTTGTTCTATGGTATCACGGCCGCCTGAGGGCCGCTGTTGCGTAATTGTTTTCAGCTCGTCTTTTAATTGTTCTATCGAGGGATGGGATTTATGGGCCCACGTGACCTCCAGCCAAGACACTCTTTGGGGCAATTGTTATTCAACAACCGTTATCGGCATTATCATTATCAGCTTTAAAAGCAGCAAGTAGATTCTATGGATTTAGACAAGGTATCGAACTAACAATAAACATCAATTTCAATGAATATTTAACTTTTCTAAAGTTTATGTACTTACTTGATAATGGAATTACAATGCATACGATTCCGATTGGTAGGTAAATCACAATTGCGGCAACAATTCATTTCCACCATTATTTCCGCACGCCGGACCATCGGTATTAATCCCGACAATAGCAATTTTAATCAAAGATCATTCGCTCTTAGCCAATAGAATTAACATTTAGGATAATTGAAATCCATTGTTTTGTTTATGTAACTCTCTGCCCCCATTACGAAGTTTCGTGATTTCTAATCATTTCTCTACAATAGAATCTACTAGATTCTTTTGAAATCACACATCCGAACAATTTTCGTTCGTTAAATCAAACTATTTGTTAAATATATTATGTTTACCTACTTAACTTGAATTTCATCACTAATATTTCTTGTAGAAAGAAATTTCTGTTTGTTATTTAAGTACCTATATGATTTTGGTCTCTAGGGCCACAGACGCTTATTTTTAGAATTACTATGTGTGGAGAAAATAAATGTGAGAAAGACAACCATGATCGACGACGGCGAAATCTTTGGGAACTGAGAATAGCTTGGATGGTATTAGCACAGAATAGGTAATAGTATGTTGTATTAGCTCAGTATACCGAAGTTTGTCGTGTGAGGATGTCTATCTCCAGACTCAAACGGTGGATTAATGTGGACTTAAAATGAAAACTTATGGTTTGAGGTTTCTAAATACCTTTGAAAATGCTTTTTCGTAGCAATATGAAATGAGGTCGCCGTAATACCACCGAATAGGTACTATGGTAATACGAGAAAAGTACTGTATTGTCAAGGGTTTTCGAAACTTATGTGTGCAAGATTTCAAATAATTAGGATATCGGGAAGTGTGGAGTTGAATTGAAATATTCCATTACATAAGGGTCATTATAATTAAAGAGTGTTAAAAGGAAGATTAAGTTATATCTGTTTTCACCTACAATCCTTTAATTTCAGAGAAAACCTAAGCCCAATGCACAATAGTATTAGGTCTCTCTCTTCGGTCGTTCCTTCATTGCTGAACATCGTGGTCCTGACAAGATCCTAACCTCGAACGGATTATTTTTTCCATTGGCTTATTGGTAGCCATTTTCACTATATCATAAAATTTGGACGCGTTCGTTCGGATAGTATTAGGTAGGAGTAGGTAATACCTATTCGGGCTAAGGAATAATTATCGGTGAAAACTGGCATAAGATAAATTTCTTATTCCTAATAAGATGCAATGTGTTCCTAATTTTGGCATAAGGATGGTATAAGATTCGTCTTGTGCCATATTCGTTTGAGATGCAATGTGATTCGAGGCGTAGGCACGCGTCAGGGAGATTTACGGGTGTATTTAAACTGGTTTTACATTAAGCTCCAACTGAGGCGATTTGATCGTAAAATCAGCCGTTACTTCTCGAGACAATATCGTAGCTGCTTACCACCCAGGCCGAATGGTGAATTAAGCGCGGGTTAACTATAGGTCAGGTTTGTGCCCGAATTGATTTCACATCTTACGTGCGAGATTAACTTTTAACAGCTTATTTCCAACTAGGTGATGTCCGCGATTTCTTATGACTAGCTGATCTGCGCGGCTTTGCTCGGGTGGCATCTCCGAAAATTCTTATTGAGGAACCTTCAAGCGTCTAGATAGGTACAGCAGTTTGTTGGTACTTTATTGTTTATACTTTAATAGTTAAATAGGTTGTCTAAGCCGCTGTACACACCGGAAGAGTGCAGTACTCAGATGCAGTCGGGTAATAATTATAACATAGGTACTAAAATTCTACATCAATGATTATAACACAAAGATGTTTTGGCATATCTGGGCGGCACGTGGCCCGTCCGAGCGTATAAGCACGTCTTTTGTTTTGTTTTCCAGCACTAATTTCAACCGTGTATATAGTGCATTAAGTTAAGTTTAAGTTCTTTCCAATAAGAGTGGGCTCGACTCCTGTAATAAATGCGTTGACCGAAGAGCTTCGAATGTACTAGGACTGCTGGTCGAAGCAGTCTACAGTACTTCGATTTACGGCAAAGAGAGACGCTGTATCCACATGAGCTACCGCACCTTGACGACTTCTTCAAGTCACAAGTTATTTTGTAGATTTTCTCCATCCCATGTTTTAATTCGGAAGAGAAGACTATCCATTTGAGAAACCTCAGTTTGCCTCACACCGCAGCTCACCCAATAGATAGGTACGAGGTTTTATAATAAAATATCGAATCTTTATTTGAAAAGACATTGAAGATAGATTTGGGTCGCTGATTAAAGCTTACAAGTGCTCTACATTAGAAAGCCAATCCAGTATGCATGTTCTTGACTTGTTACATTTATGGTTTAAAAAAATGCAATATTTTCAACAGAAAAACTGACATGACAATGTTGACAAGCTAGTTTTTTTTATAAAGTTTAAGTTTTTCGAAAGCATTATGTGGGGTACGTTATTTACTATTAACTGTGTGTTTAAGTAATATGAATATAAAAGGACATAAAAGGATTTTTGAACGATTAAGAAAAGCCAGCACACGACTGCCCATTGTGAGAACGGGCTTTCGATGACCATTGTCCAATAAAATTAACAGTACCTATCGACAAAAAGCGGCTGCCTTTGAACGTCTACGTTGGTCTGGTTGGTCAACGTAGATCTCTTTCTCGTAACAAAAATCTATACTATACTAATATTATAAATGCGAAAGTTTGGATGTATGGATGGATGTTTGTTACTCAATCACGTCACAACTCACAAGGGCTGAACGGATCTGGGTGAAATTTGGCACGGAGATAGATTATAGTCTGGAATATCACATAGGCTACTTTTAATCCAGGAAAATTAAAGAGTTCCAGCGGGAACCAAAAAACCTCAAATGGATGTTTGTTACTCAATCACGCCAGAACGGCTGAACGGATCTGGATGAAATTTAGCACAGATTTAGATTATAATCTATCTCTGTGCTAGTCTCTATGATCTATCTATGTGTTAGTCCAGACTATAGTCTGGACTAACACATAGGCTACTTTTTATCCCGGAAAATTAAGGAGTTCCCGCGGGAACCACAAAACCTCGATCCACGCGTACGAAGTCGCGGGCATCAGCTAGTATTTTATAAAAAATATTAAGTAGGTATCAAAATGTTTTTTCCCCATTATAGTCAGTGTTACCATCTCAACTTTCTGAAGTGAAAACTTCTTTAACCGCGTTGAGCGTTTTTTGATAGGGGATTAACTTGTGGATTCGCGTGACCGCCACCGACATGCTCGCGTTGTTACGAAGACAACAGGTCTTAAATATAAATATAATACATTCGTAATTAAACTATAATACCTTAGTATTAAGGTTTTAATTTAATTTTTCTCTAAATATTTAAAAAAAAAGATTTGTATATTCCTTTTCACTTCTATCGGTAGTCATTATGACTGCCATTTTCTTTAATTTGCCGCGTTTTAGGAGTTTATCTTTCGTTAGCCAGACTCTACACGGTTTAAGTAGTAAAATATTACCACAGAATGAAATACACAAAACCTCCGTATGAAATTTATTAGCTCTTACTTTGTTTTCAGCTTGGAACACGTGATTATTTACATTCAATCTTCTGTAGAGGATAAGTTGAAGTACCTACGTAGTTGATGCGGGTGTAGTGATAAGCTTGAATCTATTTTTAAGGAACAATGTTTAATTCATCTAGACGTACTTTACATTTTCATTGACAGCGGTCTAGAGGAAGTACGTATCTTACCAACAATCGTATTTGGTTATCGACGACAGCGAGATATTACATAATTTTACAGAGCTGTCACCGTAAAATTGTAAAAACCGTTACATTATAATCTAACGGTTTCTATCCCGCGAGATTGTAAACTGTCGAAAGATTGTGAACCGTTCAATGTTCTGAGTATTAATGTTTGAAATATTTATTGTATTTACGTTTTCTTGAATGTTCGCGTCGCACAGAGTAGGTAAATGTACTGTGTCACCATAGTTCTTACAATTTACCGAAAAATAATGCGTTAAATTGTAAGCAGTATGTTACGGTTCACAATCTGTCAACAGTTTACAATCTATCGATTAAAAGCGTTAGATTACAACTATCGATTAAAAGAGTTAGATTACAATCTAACGGTTTTTACAATTTTACGGTGACGAGTCAAACTTAACTCTTGAGTGCCTGTCAGTCAACGATTTTCAATTATGATTTAAGCTGCTTTTCGGCAATTTATATTTATGACTTTCACGGTTGACGTGCGGCGTTTGAATTTTTGTGACGTCACAATATTTTGCAGCGGCCAATCGAATGCTGGCGGTTGATTGAATTGATTTTAAAAGAAATGGAGAGGGGCGCGAGGCTTGATCCGAAGGTATTTTTATAGCCTGTACGGGCTCCAGAACGCGGTGGCGAGACATTCCCGACGTGGCGACGGTTTTTGTAGTCCAACTTGGATTAGAAACCGCGCCGCTTGGACGAGAACACGAAATAGAGACATAATTCTCTGTTTATTGGGTTTTCACGTGCAAAATATTCTGATTTTTTAATTCTTCACAAGCAGTATTAAGTAGAATAATTTTAACAATCGTCCCAAACTTAAAATCTTTTTCTCTGGACGCATAAAGTCACAGTTGTCAACTTTAGTCGAATTTGTTTTCACATTCATTACTTTCTTGTCTCAGTGGCTTCTTTTATAACTGTCGATTTATGTTCCATTTTGAAAATGTACCAAAGCTCGTCGTAAGAAACGTGTGTTTGTATTTTTCGACGTTGCAAGCAAATGGTCGCTCATTTTTTTTCAGCACACACAAATCAATTGAGAAACTGCAGACTGGTTTCGTTTTTCAACCAAGATTTATATTCTGGGAATCTTAGGAAATAAAATAATCACAGCAGCAGCGTCGATTTGCATACAATGGTAAAATAATTTTACGCGCGTTTCGCCGCGCTTAATTCTACTTTTTATTTGGCTTTCCGCGTGCTATCTATGAATCAAACGGACAGAACGAGGGGCGATTTAAGTGTTAATATTTTTAAAGATGCGGTAATTTTCTTTTGTTTTCTTCAAGATTTTCTGTATCGTAAGCTGTGATCAATGATACATGTTTTGTTTAATAAAAGTGTTTCTACAATTTCAAATTGTCGTATAAGCGCAATGCGTTCGCTTTTTAAACGTGCTCGGTCGGGAAAATCCGCTTGTAGCAGACTGCGTGGCGAGGTCGTACGGTTCACGGGCACCAACAGTCGTCTTGGCGCCGTCTACGAACACAGATGCACGCCCTGCGTGCGATGCCGCACCACATTCCTCTATACGTAGGTACACAATAAACACTCGGAGAAGAAAAATGGTAGGTAGCAACGTTTTACGTAATTTACATTCAGAACAAACATCGCCTGTCATAAATTCAGCACAAAAGTGCGAGCGAAGGCCGAGCAGCAACAAAAGGGCATGACTTTTCCCGCAAAAAGATGATCCTTAATCTGATTAAATCTCCATCGCGGCGGACGTCGGGCCGTGAAAGATTAATGAATATTTGTGCGAGGATTCCCGGAGCTGGGTTGGCACGTAGCACTGTCATAATCATATTAGCTGCGACCGGAGGTCGACTAGGCACGCACGCACCGCAGGGTTAGGTAGCCCCGGTCCCTGTTCAACCGTAAGGGCAGTTCGGCATGGAGCGTGACACTTCCGTTCAAACTTTACGATGTGACTACACGGCAGCGGTTACGTAAACACTCACTGCGACGGATTATGGTATCACTTTAAAGTTTGATCCGACCCTTTGTATAAACTATAATGCCTAAGCTTTTCCTTTTTTTCATGTTTCTTAAATTTCGTTTCTCAAAAAATGTAGTTACGTCATTACGTCTCACTTTATTCGGGTTAGTTTCTTGAACCTTAATAAAGAGTTTAAGGTACATACCTACTGCAGGTAATTTAGCTAGGTGATAAATCTGGCAAGTCTTTAAAAGCGAATATCACAATCGACATTTCGCACATTGGAAGCATAATAAACACACTCGTAAAAAAATCAATTGAGGTCCATAAGAAATTAAACGTGAGAATGTATTGTTTCATAAAAGCGTGCACAAAACGAAAATCACTGTTGCGTTAACCAGGTCTCGGGTCGTTTTCAACCCATTCTCGTGACCAAAAAGTACTAACTATTAACGGGCCATATGAAAATTATTACAATAATAAATATGGAAGCTGTTTATTTGAAAACTAATAATACCTACAGTAGCTGGTCATATTTCAAATGCTTTTTTGGGTTTTTAATCTCTCTTTATTATTTGACAGAAACACGTAAACAGCCACAATTTTCTCGACACAAATAGTAGGTATTTTCCAAAGAATGCTCCAAAATCTTGATATTTTTGTGTTTCATTTTGAAACGGTAAAGACAAAATTTCGAGGGTTGATATGATATGAACTCCACACAACAAAATCCTTTTGCGGAGACCGCAAAGGATCAATGCAGTGCGAACAATCCGAGGGTACCGTACGGTGTCCTGGACTGCTGCAACACTCCTGGCGGGCGATCCCCCTTGGGAACTCCAGGCCGAGGTACTCACCGAAATGTACTGCTCCCGAGCGGACGTGAGAACCCAAGGAGAGCGAGTGGGGGCTGAGGAGATCGACAGAATGAGAGCCCTGGCCAACGCAGCACTAGTCCGTAGATGGAAGGCGGATCTGGAGTCCCCCGCCGCTGGTATCTGGACGGTGGAAGCAATTCGGCCTCATCTTGAGCAATGGCTTGAAAGACGGCATGGAGCACTTACGTACAGGTTAGTGCAGGTGCTTACGGGACATGGCTGCTCTGGTAAGTACCTGAATCAGATTGCGAGACGAGAAGAAACACCAGCCTGCCATGAGTGCGTGCTCCTGAAGATACAGTACATCACACCTTGATGGAGTGTGCGGCGTGGGGACCTCAACGACACATTCTGTCGTCTGCGCTAAGTGGGAGCCTCTCGCTGTCAAGCATAATCCACGATATGATTGACGGCGAGACATTCTGGACTTTAATGACATCCTTCTGTGAAAGCGTCATCGCACTGAAGGAGACTGCGGAGCGGGAACGTGAGCTGGACGCATTAGCGTTCTACGGATCGGTGGAGCATTAGCTCCACCGATCCGTAGAAGAAGACTGGGTGGAAGAAGGCCACGATATGCTCACCTTCTCCCGCCATAGTGTAGGTGTTAGGTGTCAACGACACTATGCCGGTTAACGTCGAGTCGTCTCAGTCGTATCCAAGATTTGGGACCCTGAGACGGTTCATTCTAGACGCGGACTGAGCCGCTGGTTTTTTAGTGGGTATTCCGGAGTGAGTACAAAACCGCTCGTGAGTCCTACATAACCGCTTAGTGCGGTATGCGTAATATAATTTTTACGCATACCGCACTAAGCGACCAGCGATACAATAAAAAGGGTTGATATGAAAATTGTCTCGTGCTTGTCAATAACAGCGATTTATCAGAAAACATATTCCAGTAAGTAAATTAATAAAAATGAAAAAAAAATGCATAAAGTAATTTTTATTTTCCGCCATCTATAAAACACCTATATTAAAAAAATCTAATTACTAACATTATATTTTACTGTAATAACTCAAAGGTAATTAACAGTCATAAAAACATATCTCTTAATGAAAATAAAAATGTAATTAAAAATTAATTATACACCTCAGAAATGAACGAGGCCTTGGCATTTGATTGAGTTCGGCCACATGAGACCGCAGAGCAAGTCAGGTACCTTTGAGGCAGGTAATTAATTATTTGACATTGTCTGCGGTAGCAATAAAGGCCACATCAATGATTCAGAGAGAGCAACGCGTGCAGCGCAGGCATTATCCACCGTAAGACATCATAAACGGGGCACCATCATCTGTTCTTATAAAAAATTCATGCTCATCTCACATTTCGGCGCCCCTCTTAATTTCGTGAGCCTCTTCTTCTAGCCTCGTGTAAAAACTTCGGGTGTCTTTTTATGACTTTTACTGCGGTATAATTGGGAGGGGCAAGAGCTTGCGTCCCCGAGGTGACATAAATACACCCCCCACACTCCACGCTTTCAACTACTCCGGCTTTAATCTCATGTAAGACTATAAGGTAAGATATGTTTTGGCAACTGTTGGTTAATTTTGGATAACTTGGCAAGGCTTTTGTAAGATGCAACAAATCATATTATGTATATTATATTACTTAATACAATGTCCCAATTAACAATTTGGATATGTCACCGTAAGATTTTAAAAACCGTTAGATTGTAATCTAACTAGCAATATTGTAAACTGTCTACAGACTGTGAACCGTTCAATGTTCTGAGTGTCAATTTTTGAAATTTTTTTTTGAAGTTAGATTACAATCTAACAGTTTTTACAATTTTACGGTGACAGATATATACATTGTAACTTTAGAGGTAATAAATAAGTCATAACTTGCTCTAACTTTCTTGGAGAGCACGAATAGGTACGGCAGTTCCCAACTCACTGATTTTCTTTGATGATAACGAAAATTATTCCATCTTTTATCGATAAAGAGTTGCTAAGGTCAGATGGAAATCTTTCAGTGCAATACAAAATTCGCTAATGCAAGTATTAGCTCAGGTAAAGGTTTGAAAGGAAAACAGTGTTAGCAACTTATAAGGAAAATGTCACTACACTATGTTCAGAACTTTTTCTAAGAGTACCTATAATGTTTATAGAAGCTTTGAAATGATTATACACTGCTGTCTGCTAAGCATCGGTTAAGTGCTAACTGGTCTCAGGTGGGTGTATCGCAAACGACTCTTTAAAGGTACTTGCGCGGTCTTGTAGAGTGCATGAATTATAAGATCAATATTCTTGTAAAAGCATTTATGCATTAACCACAATTGCTAGCATATTTTGTATTTGTCACCGTAAGATTGTGAAAACCGTTAGATTGTAATCTACTTAGCGAGATAGTAAACTGTCGAAAGATTACAATTTAACGCATTATTTTTCGGTAGATTGTAATCTGTTAGGTATATTATCCCGATAGAACCCTACCTGGTTATTTATGTCGAACCCTAACCTAACCTACAAGAAAGAGACAAGAAAACGTAAATACAATGAGTATTTCAAAAATTGACACTCAGAACATTGAACGGTTCACAATCTGTCGACAGTTTACAATATCGCTAGTTAGATTACAATCTAACGGTTTTTACAATCTTACGGTGACATATCCAAATTGTAAATTGGATATGTCACCGTAACATGTCACCGGACTTCGTCCGGGTGGATTGAGGTTTTTTGGTTCCCGCGAGAAATCTTTGATTTTCTGGAATAAAAAGTGGCCTATGTCTTATTCCAGACCATACATTCAAATTTCATCTAGATCCGTTCAGTCGTTCTTTAGTGATTGAGTAACAAATATCCACCCATCCATACAAACTTTCACATTTATAATATTAGTATTGTATAGAAGTATAGATTAATACTATAATGCATACAAAATAATATTACTCTGTCAACTTGGCTGTATCTTGTATACAGAATTCTCATAATCCTCAATATCGTCGGAAACCATAGGTAGCTTTCAAGAGACAGTCCCCGAATGCGATTTCAATTTTAAAGGGAGTAGTGAGGCGCTGGGCGAGGCGGGTTGCACGTCGTGTGCATGTATTTATTTGCAAATTCCGAATAGCTTTCAATATGTAGAGGTGCCACTGACTCCCGCCTGTCGATCTACTCCAATATCGTCTCACGTCACGAAGGCGGTGCTGTTATTCGAGGCGACGATTGGATCGAACCAATAGTTTGGGACGCATGATAGATGAGCGTCTCAAAAAATAAACGTAATTGAGATTTCTATTACTAAAATTGATGGTAGCCGATCCGTTTTTTCATGTTTGTTTACATAATGTGAGTGGCGACAGTGTGCTATCGCGTTTCGGAAGCGTCGGCGAACGTCAATTTGTATATTGTCATTATTAAAGTCAGTGCGGAAAGTTTGGTTGCGTTCATCCATCATAGTGTGACGGGTAGCCGGGCCCGATATCGCGCCTAATACGTATTGATTTCCCACTTAGCGTTTTTCTTGGGAAGCAAAGGCTCCACCCTTCCGTCCGACTAACGCTTAACGAGCTGTTTGTCCTCCACTCCCAATGAGCGTCGACACTACTCGCCTCCGCTAATTCAATGGCGGTGATTTAACAAGGCGTGAAAAAGGAAATGCATTAACTTACAAATATTTTAGTTCCGAGCAATGTAGTTATTATTTGGCACTAAAGATTTGAACTGCCTATTCACTGTTCAATTAAGTCTACACTCTACAGTATTTAAAGTTAAAGGGCAAGGAAGTACGCCAGCTGCAGTAGGCGGTCTATTGCACGACTGTGTAACAGGCTGTCGGCCGCTCTGTCAAGAATGTAACGAAGAAGAAGTAGAAGATATTAATTATTAATGAATGCCTTGATCGTTCAGTATTTTTTTTGTGAACAGGTACTGCAACTAAATTCGTAATTCGTTTTACAATTTGTACTCTTCTCTTTTCAGCGACACCCATAGTTGAAGCTGCAGGATTAGATTAATGAGGAAAAGAAAGTGTGAACCGAATCCGTAAATCTGAAATGTGCTACTAAACCGATTGTACTATTGTCGTAAACGTTTGGTTACTTTTACGTCATCGTAAGGAGGTTGAATTGAAAGCAATGTGAAACAATATAGAGGTAACTGCTAGTAAAATACCAAAAATAGGAAAAATGCTCACAATTGTAGGGTTATTCTGAAGTATGATGAGTTAACTGAGTAGTTAAAAACTAAGATCAAGAATTTGTCCTGGAGTTTCAGGATATTTTTGCTCCTCAACGAATTCTTGTCCAAGTGTTATTTTTCTGATATTTGTAAAGTATAAATGCTCGAAGAAACAAAATAATTTTCGCTGCATGAACATCACTATTGTTATAATATTTTCTTTACAGGGAAAATTTACAAGATACTACGGGAAATTATATTGTGTATGCATAAGAAATTAATGTTTCATGCGTAACGTAATAAGTTCTTGGATAGTGTACATTTATGTAAATGCTGAAGAAAAAGATTGCGTCACCAAGGTCCCCCGTGGGGGTGGAAGCGAGAACAATGGTTTCGGTTCTCACACGTGTGGAGGATTATTTGCATTCGGAAATAAAGAGAGGAATGATAAAAGAAAGGCGCGAGAGAGGTCCCACCGCCCCGGGGCAGGGGGTGGGTACGTGGGGCAAAGGGTGAGCGGGCGGAGGTGGGGGGAGGGGGCTCGTTACGCGAACAATGGAGAAATAATGTACAGATTGCAGTGAGCGATGCGCCCAGCGCGACTCAGGTGTCTTAGCTGTGTGCGGACATCACGCCTCTTGTATCGCCAATGCACAGTAACTGTATAATATTATGTAGTATGTACCTTTGAAAACCTTGTGTTCACTCTCTATTCATTTCTATGTTCAACTCTGTAGATACTAGATAAGTGCCTATAGAGTAGGTGCATGTAAATGACTTAAGTCTTAAAGGATGCTTATAAAAGTTTATGTATTTGTTAAAACTATAGGTAATATAGACTTTTCTGGGATGGGATGGAAATGTGTAATTACTTAAATTCTCAGATAAAATTGACGAAGTACACACCTATAAAACTAGAAGAAGTAAAGAATAATCGAAATAGTCAATGGGTTGTGAATCAGTGCGGGAACATAACCAACCAACCAACTGACCGAGTGAAATACATCGAATGAGTCAAATACCAATTTAATTAAACCTTCGTCAATAAATAAATAACCAATCTCTTATAATTTCTAAAATTTCAATTCAATTTTAAACACAAAGCTGACAATAGTTTGACGACAACGACGAAACCTTTATGAGTATCACGCTTTGGTTTTAGATATTATTTGACGATCGCTATCAACGATCACAATTCGTAGTTCACACTGCTTTCTCTCAAATTGGCAAAATTATACAGTTCCAGTAATGTGATGTAATCGCTAAATCGAAGAGAGCAGATCATACAAAATTTTCCGTTCCACTTCTGTGCAGATGCGTACGCGCAATAGTCACACAATCTTTGCCATCATCCGTAATCACGGCTATCCATTCTGTTAAAACCACCCGGGGATAAATTAGTTAAGTAGACGCTTCCGTTAATCGTCGGTCGCGGCCGGTGCCGGGCGAGCGTTCTAAATGGATTAATTTATACTTATGAACGAGGACGATTTCGGTGTCACGCAAGGCTAGGGTGATTGTGTTGTGATTGCTTGCTATGAAGGCATCCTTTACGAAGCGATTCGGCCTTAGTGCCAAGTGTTAACTGCTCTCTGCCAGACCTATTAAATTGACTATGGAATATTTTATAATGGACCTGTGAATATTCTTTGATTTATGTAACTACCTACTCCTACGACGTATATGTATTGACTATGCAATTGTGCTTATACGTTTATTATTTACTTCGTCCAGAATACTATACTTATTATGAAATTGGAGCTGAGTTATGTTAGGTTGTTACTACGAAGTAGTTAGTAGGTGCTCGTTTACCTAAAACCTATGCTAACATAATTTATACAAATTGGGAATGATTTTTAAAAAAATCACATTAAATTTTAATTACTAGAAGGGTTGATGTCAGTCCGCATATCAACAACGCAAATATGCTAAACATGGAATCGCGGCGTAAACTTCATTCGGCCACAATACTGTTTGGCATAATCGCTACAGGCAAACCAGCTTATTTGTATGAGAAAATTAAATGGACTGATGTAGGGAGTAAATACAGCGCGAGGAGAACTGCACCCAGAATCGCTATGGCAAGACACAAAACTGCTGCATTCCGGGGCACATTTAAGCATGCCACCTGTAAGATTTGGAATGACCTCCCTCCCCCAGCTCGAATGCTAAAATCTATAATTACTTTTAAAACCCACTTAAAAAAACATCTTTTAGAACAGCAAAAAGCACGGCCGTAGTTAGGCCGGTGTTAGTTTCAGTTACAGTCGTTATGTAGCTATTGTATCGTGTGTTGTGTTACCATTAATGTACTTATGTATGAATCTAGTATATTCTTATACAAATATATTACACATTTATACATTATACATTACATTTAGGATCTATAATCGTGTCTTACTAAATTATATGCTATGTTTTCTGTTACTACCTCCTACCTCCTGGCTCCTACCTCCTAGTGTACGCTGGTCGCTTCCGGTTCGTGAGTCGTGACGCGACATAAGGCTCTGTCTGAAATTCAGCGCTGCAGTTATCATATACTGCAGCAATAATATGCTGAGGCAGCCTTATTAGCGATTACACTTAGTAATTTATTTTTTGTAGTTATTTTGTAAAATACATCTTGTATTTTAGTAAGTTTAGTAAGTTTTTATTATGAAGTTATAATTTCTCATTTCTGTATTTCTTTTCCATGTAGAGCTAAATAAACATTTATTTATTTTATTTTATTTATATTTAATTATTTGGGTTAAATCAGCCTTTCTCATGACAAACTGCTTAAAGATATTTTTGTGTAAACGTCTGAAACGTAGATATAAAATAATCTGTGCCAATAATTATGGAAAAGTCTTTACCCGCTCCAAGTTTTCAGCCAGGTCGCTGGAACAGGCGTATAAAATTCTGGTACTTGCCTGGTTCTTTATTGATCTTGAATTTGTTGAAGTTGAAAGGTTGTCGCGAAATAGTTATATTGGCTTCCCAATTGTTATGGAGCGGCTTATACGATAGTCAGATGTTTGTAATCCCGCAAGCTCGCGACATTTTAATAACATTGATCAAATAGAACAAAAGTATGTGGACCGAGCACTCGACAGAGATGAAAGTTAAAAGGGTCGCGCGGGTGAGAAGGGACGAGGCGGGGGAGAAGGTTGAATGTCTTATTCCCTCCACAATTCAGAGGTATTTCGTGTTTTTCATACGCAAATATATCCTCGTTACTGAAGCACACGTGAGGCCCGATTGCATGTACCTACATTCTACAGATGAAAGTCCCGGCATCTAAGGCTGCGAGGGAAAGTGTTTCTACCAATCAACGTACCTAGTTGGGATGTTGTCGCGAATCAAATTTGAGGCAGAACATTTTTGTATTACTCAGGATAGAGTTTCGTAACCATGTATCTTATCCTTTGATTGTAAAAATATATTATATATATATATTTTTAAATGTATAGGCTAGCGCTTGGCTGCAATCAGACTTGGATGCAAGAGGTGATGCAGCCTAAGGTGGAGCGCGCTTGCCTAGAAGATGCCTATTCACTCTTGATTTGAAGGTACCTATATTAAAAGAGGATGGGAAAACGGAAGCCGGAAGGGCATTCCATATAGTAAAATAATACATATCCATATAGGTACATGATGCAAGGGACTCCGTCCGAGCGGACTTGATAACTCCCACGGGAAACTTTTAGATTTGACGGGATAGACTATGTCCTCCTCCGAGAGTACCTATCTTTGTAGTCTGTACCAAGTTTCGTCAAAATCGGTTGAACTGATGACCGACATACATACAGGGAGTCTGTCTGTCTGCTACGCTACAGTGATACTTAGACGGATAGGTAAAACTAAAGGTAGGTACTCGTAGGTAGGTAGACAGACGAATAGAAGACAGAAAGATAGACACTTTATGGAAGTATGGATTCTCATACATTTATAATTTACTAGATGATGCACGCGACTTCGTCCGTCGTGGATTTAGATTTTTTTGGAAAAACTGTGGTAACTCATTGATTTTCTGGGATAAAAACTTGCAACCTGTCTCTGTACCAAATTTCGTCAAAGGCGGTTGTAGAGATATGCCGTGATAACGTAGCAGACAGACTGACACACTTTTACATTTAAAATATTAGAATGGATCCACTACAGCATATTAACGTCCCACTGCTGGGCATAGGCCTTCACTCTCATAGTAGAGAGGAAATTAGAGCTTAGACCTACCACGCTGGTCCAATGCAGGTAGGTGGGCTTTAACAACTATTATCAAGTTAATCATAATAGCCGGGATTGATGGCTTAACGTTCTCTCCGTGGCACAGGGGTGAAACACCACAAACTTTCTAACTCTGGACTACTATTGAGTTCTAGTCAGAAGGACCCATTACTTAAATATGGCCCAACCTGGGACTTGAGCCCGAGACCTCATCGGTTGCAGTCGAACATGCTAACCACTAGACCATCAAGGCAGCATTAGTATGGATTCTGAATCACAATCAAATAACACTTTTCAAGCACATACGTTTAGAATTAGTCACTTAGATTGCTCGCAAGTGCAGTATCTACATAGCGCCATACTTATTTGTGCGCAGCTTAATTTTTAATTTATAACTCAACTGGCATAAAGGGATGGCATGTGTGAGACTGTAACAAGAGAACAGCTGTAGCTAAATATCTTCATAAAAATGACATGTACTGTTTTTGGTAAAATTTTTCTCTATCTATCAACTTTTCACGAGCCAACATTGAAAAGCCTAATTTCATATGGAGAAAGCTTGCATCCTCAAGTTCCAATGGGATTTCTAAAAACTTAAACTGACACTGATGAAATCACAGCCAATAGCCACCATCTATTGTCATTAAAAGTTATGTCTAGCCTGAGGTTTACCCTGGTGGGCTTACCAATTTTATAAAGGAGATATGAATGTGCCTAAGTAATTATTTTCTTTAAAAAATATCCTCAACTATAGGAAATAGTAGACTATCACTTAGAAGTTAAATTATATTTTCCTTAATTTAGGACTTATTTTTCTGCATTATTCCTAAATAAACCTGCCGGAACTCCTCAATCCTCATTCAAAGATCACTTGGAGATTAGAAAACGTCCCCACTTATTTATATAATAATATCAACATTAAACAACAAAAATGTGACTTTGTTAATTGTTTAATACTATCAAGAGATTCACAAGGATATATTTAAGTAGTTAGATAACTAGCACTTTACTTTATGGTTTGAAAGCTAACAAATATAGAATAAATTGCAAGTATAGGATATTTCTGGACTTTTAACTAGACTATTCTTTTAATTAACCAATTTACTGATTTGTATTTAGTACTTGCTCCGGCTTGGTACATCCTGACTGCACACAAGTACCTAGTAAAAGTTCCACAGATGTTTTTTGATAATGTTTTTTGTCACTTACAGTTAATCTTTAAAAATATTGTAAGCACTTGCTTACTTAATTACTAACATTAGTATATATTGATTTGTTTGAGATGAAAACACATGCAGATCATTGTTTAAAAAATCTATAAAACTGAAAAATCTTTCAAGTAATGTGATTTTTACTAACCTTTTTGCATACAGAACTTAACTTGGCAATTGGACTTTTCTTTTATTGTACTTTAGTAGTGATACTTCTTTGTATAGATAAAATAAACAATAAGCTTACCTCGTTCTGGTCAAACTCCTGCAGGTGTCTATCATTTCGTTGTTTCTCATACAAGGCTCTGGCCAGCGCACTTCTGGGCCGATATAATCCATTCAACCCCGAATTACTCGCCATATCTTCATCCTCGTATGAATTACTTATAGAAATATCCAAATTTGACTCATTTAGCTCAGTGTATCCATGACTCCGACAGATCTGGTCATAGTCCTTTATGTGATGAGAATAAATATCAAGTTTTGAACATGTGTGCCAATGTTCTAACAACAACACTGGGTATATTATACGTAAACTTACGGAAATACGTAGAATAGTTGACATCGACTGAGATTTGAACAAAACCCAGCACTAAAATGTATAAATCTTTTAGCTACTTTTAAGTTATAACCTCAATGAGATTTTTGTGAAGATCCTTAGGTTACCTATATCACAAGATTGGAAAGCTTATAAAACTACGTTAACATAATTAGAATATTAATTAAGTAAAAATTCATTGCTAATATAAATTTCAAGGACGAAAACAGAGTGTTCTCAGTTTTGTTAAAAAACTGTCACTGTCAATGTTGTTTTTGTTGTCAACTGTCAATGTTAAGTCATATGTCACTTTTTCGGAAAGAAAGTGCGTTCCTTTTTACGAAGAATGCTAGGAAAATATTTGTAAAAAAAATTGTCATGCTTAAAGAACTTATTTTGAAAATCCAAAACATTTATCAATTCAATCATCCATATTCTATGTATGAACTATGAAGAAATTCTTCCAGCAAGGTAGAGGTCTGAAACGCATCACCATAGAGCTGTTAGTATATAGCCTACGCATCACATTGGGTAAGTCCTAAGACGAGAAGGATATTATTAGTCGACTTCCAAAAAGTCCTTGGACGAGAAGCCAACTTCCAAAAAGGAGGACGTTCTCATTTCGACGCGTATTTTTTAAGCTTTGTCTTTGTCTCTGCGAATTTTACCTGAGTTCGTTCAAAGCTTTCAGTGATGGAAGGTTCTCCGTTCGAGCACTGTTCGACCATGGTTCGACCACATAGATTTATAAGAAACACAAAAACAAACCTTATGTTGTTTCGATTCAACTGAGGCGTTCGTCACAATTTCTCGTAAGACGGTGTTCATCATTTGGTAGCACAAACTGCACGCCACACGATAAGCAGAATGTTGATTTAAATCACAATATTTAATGTTATTAACTACGAGAAATGATTGAACTTTTGCAATTTTATAAGAAAAGCTTATAAAAAGCACTTAAATAGGTAAGTTTATTTTGGAGATAATTTAGAACTGCAGTAAGTGAGGTTCAATAAATCCGAATCTCAGTTCAGCCTTGGCCGTGACCGACCGTTCACTGTCTCACCGATGTGCTTGACCACTTCTTAGGGATTTCGTTAGAAGTTATAAAAACGATTGCCTTTGCAAATTCAAATGTTTCTTATGCAGGCTACTTCGTAACGGTTTAGAATCTAGATGTGCGATAGACGGCTATAGAATATAGAATAGGTAAATGGCAATAATTAGCAATCTTGGTAAAAAAAGTTTTATTCTATTTCCAAAAACCTCGTGCGAACCCATGTCGATAAAGTAAAATGTATGCTGTGCGTAGTGAAAAATAAGTAGGTAATTAGAGAGGATCGTGAAAATTGTAGAGTGTTTTTTTTTAAATCCACTACAAGCTAAGCCTTGACTGCGATCTCACCTGATGGTGAGTTATGATGCAGTCTAAGATGGTAGCGGGCTAACCTGTCAGGGGCATGGCAGTTATATTAAGCCCATACCCCTTCGGTTTCTACACGGCATCGTACCGGAACGCTAAATCGCTTGGCGGCACATCTTTGCCGGTAGGGTGGTAACTAGCCACGGCCGAAGCCTCCCACCAGGCCAGACCAGGGAAAATGCAGAAATTACAAATTCTCAAATTGACCCTGCCGGGGATCGAACCCGGGACCTCCGCACGTTAAGACAACATCGCTACACACTGCGCCGAGGAGGTCGTCAAAAACACGGAGGTCGTATGTGTGGAATTAGATAAGTAGGCACTAATTGGTAACAAACTATATTACTGTTATTTTATAAATTCAATAATAGTAAACCTAATCTAAACAAATCAGCAAGTTAAAGTACCAACTTAGTTAATACAAATAAGTTAAGTGCTGGTCATACTTTATGGGTAGGTACTTACGTCTTCTCGAATCTCAGGCACTTTTAACTTATGAAAGCTTTCCATCACTGAGAAACTAAGTATTTATTTAAAAGTTAGTCACATTTAGGTTTTAAAAACAAAACTAGACGTAGGTTATGTTATGGGTTAAGATTTTCCAAACGTGTTGAAGTTAGTGGCGAATTCGAAATGATGTTTTGATAGTCTCGCCGCATTACACAATATCACATTGTTAGCAGTGAAGTGATAAATAGGCAGGTATCTTGATATTATCATACCATATGACTACAGCACTAAGTATTATATAGTAATCTATGACTAGGTTGATAAGACCGATTGCTTGGGATTTAGTTTTTTTAAAGTCCATCGCTATTTAATGATAACATCTGATCATTGTCTTTACTAACCTTGAAAACTGGGACAAATATGATAATGGCGGGTATTATAATAAAGACAGAATCAAACAGGAAAACATTGCGATACGTTCTGTTGGTGCATTCTATAGAAATATAACTACTAAAATTCTACATCAATGGTGCGTTCTTATAACGCGTGCCAATGAGGAGTAAGGAGTAGCACAAGGTGGTCTTTTTTTACTGATTTTGTTGAGATCAGTAAATGAACAGGATATCAGATAACCTCACGCTGTTCTGGTGAGTTGGTTGTTAGTTACTTGCTACTTGTCTCAACCGCTGCTTATTTTGGGAACCAAATGAAATCTGCCTTGGTAGTTAGGTTAACAGATAATTTGTAAGAATTGTTGATTAAGTACCTACTGCTTGAAACTTTAATTTTTCGGGATAAAAAGTACCTAATAAATGTTCCCGGGGTGCGATCTCTATAACTACCCGTCGAAATCGATAAATCGCCAGCCATGAAATCGTAGCAGTATAATATAATACTAGGTATACAGTACTAGGTAATAGGTATTCTATGGGAGATCCATAAATCAATAAATCGGAGTTATATGCATTAACCTATTGGCCGTAACCTGTAACAAAGCAATCTAAATGCAATTAAAATAAAAATTAAAACAATAGCTAATTTCGTGCAAGTTCAATATGGTGTTTCGATCACGCGCGGATCGCCCGAAGCAAGTTGGGCTTGCGCCTGCTCGCGCGGGACATTTAAAATAATTACAAGCCATCGGAGAAACGTAACAGCCAGTGTTTTGAGACCATTACTTATTTTTTAATTCCAAAAAAATGTTTTAAAAGCGCACACTTAGTGCCTCAGTGCTATGCGGCAAACGAGACAATACTTTTGAGCAATTTCGTAACTGATTTATATTGCAGAAAATTATTCCGTTTTGTTCATTTTTTAAAAACGTCTGTCCTGTCTTCCTCAAGTTAGGTAGGTAACTAAGTACCGACTCGAGTAACCGTAGCAGATTTTGAGCATTAATATGCTGATCTGACTAAAAAGGTCCTCAAAAACAACAGAATCATAATTATTACTAGTAGGTACCTACTTAAGCATTCAAATTTGAGAATTCATATTCTAGGACAAGACGCGGGCGATACTTAGTCTTGATTAGGTTGATAGGTGACGAAAAACGTGACAATGCGACATGATATGGTGCGACACGACAGCATCAAATAATATTGTTGAAAATCGTATTGTTGATCTACGAGTATGATATGGCCAACGTTGTCGCGTAGTCTTAAAAAGTTTGTAATTTTCTAGAGTCGTATCGCGTTGCGTTGCGTCGCGTCGCTTTCGTCATTCATCTAGGACAATAGGTATAAATAATTACGGGTCAGCTTAATTCCACTGATCATAACCTTGAAACGTGCAACTTTGTCTGCTTGGTCACCATATTCCCAGTTAGTATCACATCCGATTTCTTCTATTTTCTACTTTCCTGCTATACTAATCTTTTAGGAGCACCTGCACAGTGTTTACTCATAATTATTTTTAGCGCATTTCAGCCTTTGTTCACAAACTTTGTTGCTCCTACAGAGACCAGAGTAAGGCGAGGTATCGGTGGTATATCGTGCAGCCTGGATTATAATTACTCCTATTGTTGAGGTTAATGATAAGGTGCTTCGAAACAAAAGCAATTGGTCAGTTTAATTTCAATCCGTGCTCGTAGTTTTTGCACCCTCAACCGCATTCTCACAGCGGCGACTTGATGCACTTCAGTTCTGATTGGATCATTACTGAGTTCATCATACCCGTGCGATCCTCGGGCGCAGACAGAGAAGGGGATACCTACCTAAACTGTAGGGTTGTCCAATGATTAATAGTGTCTAGATGAGCTACCAAGAGCTAAGTTAGTTTCAGTTTATGTAGATGACCTGTCAGCTACATAAACTGAAATACAATACAATATAACAATACCTACTATGCAAAATACATTTTACATACTTAGTAGGTATTGATAATTCGATCGCAAACTTTGAAGTTGACGCACGATGCTACGAGAAAGGTATGCTCAGTAACTCATGTGATTAAACTATTGAAGCAACGCAATAGAATAAAAAAGCAGAAAAATTATCATGCTACACAGGTACTTACAAGATATTTTCTTCAACGATGTAGGATTTGTAGGCCTTCTTATACTCTAAAATCTACTTAGTCCGTCAACGGTAAGATCCAAAATATCTAGTCTACAGGAAGCAATAAATTTTGATAATATTTATAAAAAGACTTAACGAAATATATTGGTCCCTTGTACAACTCCATTCCTTTCCTTCCTTTCTTGTAGGTACTAAGTAAAAAATTTTTTTTGTTTGTGACCCCAATATGCAGAATACAGTACTTATATTACTTCGTTAGGGTTCCATCGTAAAACAGTGCTCCAACTTCCAGTCTAGTCAAGTCGCGATGAGGCAGCCCTACTGTGTGAAGAAGAAAGAGCCGCACGCAGCACGGCCACATCGCCCAAGAATTATTTCATATCATGATTATTGGAACTTTATTGCACTCCGTAACTAACAATTGACATTAGGAAATGCAATTTCATATTGATTTCGTAATCTCGCCCGTCGTTTATTTTTATCAATGCAGCAAATCTTTCTATGACTTGCGGCTAACCATCTTCGGTCATATTCGTTGTTTTGTTGTGGTGTATCTTCGCTCGGAGAAAATGTCATTAAAAGCTCGATGGGGATTAAGCCGGTTAAACTTTCACGTAGCCCGGCAGGAAATCAGTTTAACCGTCACAAAGGGTGGGAAGATACCGAGAAATTATCTTTTGGTCGGAGTATAAACCGCTAAACAGGCAATTACACGTTACAGATTGGGGTATTGAGCGATCGAAAAATAATAATTTTTCACACCGGCCGGAAGGTGGTCGCGGTCATCACGTAGGTACGGCGGCCGCAAAGCTCTGGATCCTCTGATTTCGGCACAAATACAGTCATTACGTTTCTAATAAAAATCCCTCAGTCAGGCATCTCGTATTGCGTAACCGCATTTATTTCCGTTAATGGTCGCCTTTCTTCGCGTTAATTTACATCCGAGTGGTCTCTATAACCATAACTCGACTTGTTATCGTTAAAATATATTTTCGTGCGTATCGTTTGCAGTAAACGTATCACTCGAAGCACTTAACAGTGTCATTATCTGTAATTATATCAAGCACAGCGTTAAATATACAATGTTGCACGGAGAAGACGTGGCTAATTTTGGTAGTGGAGTACCATTCAGGAGTTATAAATTTGTTAAACTGCTCTCTTTATGGGAATGCCTACTTCAAATCGAATCGGCCTTTCTTATTACTTACTAAGGCAACATAAACGGTGAGCATTACTATTGAGATGGATCTGAATTAAACATAATTCGGATAATCGTAGTCCGAGCGATACAATAAGACAAAGACATAGAGTGCGGCCGACATTAGTGAGGGAACGAAGGATTTCAATTTTGAACGTGATGAGGCGAGTTTTCATTTACGTACAGTGCCTATGTTCGATGAGGTTCGTGTTTGTAATCATGCTGTGGAGGAATTATTGTACTCCGATCCTACAGTATATCATACGAGTAAGTAACTATACTGCTACGAATAAAAAGCTACTAATATTTTTTTAATATTTAATACCCTTGTAAGTATTTAATCTAATTACTTAGGTGCCTGTTGTAATGTAAGTTCCTGTAATTATATAAGGCAAATTATAAATAAAAGACTAATTAAGACCTACATTTTAGTAGTACCAGTAGTTAACACAATATTAGATAATACTAGAGTTTAAAAATATGATTGTAAATGAAAGAAAAGAGGAAAACTGTTGAATTTCCATCAAGTTCATACAGAAAAAAGTATGTTTGTTGGATTTAAACTTTGTAAAGTTTATTAGTATTTTACTAAGCTGTATAAATCCATATAAAAGTAGATTGGACCGAAAACTGTTCGTCTCTTCATAGACTTGGCCAGTAAGTACCTACTACCTAATAATAGAGCCTTTTTAATATGACTAGGTATTAATAAGTGGGTACTTAGGTAGACATCCAAAAACGTGTAGTTGCTCGATGTTTATAGCCTTTATCATTCCTTATAAAGCCCGCAAAGTCGTGAGCAAGACTCAACTAAATATAAATAAGAGCGCGTTAAATGCAATGGATTGGAGTCATACCTCATTACTAAAGTTGAAGCTCGATGACCGCCGACAGGCTTGGTAGTTCAAGATGCTAATTCGAGCTCTCTTCAAGAGTCTGTGGGATTACCTTACGTCAGTCAAATATGCACCCTACAACTTATCACACAAGGTTGAAGTTAAAACTTTGGGTTCTCGTATAAGTCATATTCATCCCGAGAGCCAGAGGTGTTCGTTAGGCAGTTCCATAATTAAAAATTAAATTGACGCTTGCGCGGCGAAGTGCTGAATGTTGTACAAGCAATGCTTGAATGATGTTTTTGCGCAAAGTATTTTTATGCGCTTTATTAATATTTATGATTTCGAGAAGACATGTCTAGGTACTTTCGAGTCGTAATAAATTTGGCACTTGCTTTATTGTCTTCTTTGACCCTGGCGTAGTGGTGAGTGCTGTGGTCTTTGTAGGAGGTCCAGTGGTTAGGCCTCCGGCAGGGTCAATTTGGGAATTTATAACTTCTGGATTTTCTCTGTTCTGGTCTGCTGGGAAGTTTAGATCGTGGCAAGTTACCACTCTACCGGCAAAAACGTGATGCTAAGCTTTGGTGTATGCTAAGCTAATGGTGAAGAAATCGATCAGGAGTAAGTATGGGTTGAACATAGCTGTACCTATCTAGCCCTAGCAGGTAAGCCTGTTACCTTCTAAGCCTGCATCATCTCTTACCGTTTACAACATAGTCTGATCGCACTCAAGGGCTAACTTAGGTCTGTAATTTCAAGCATGCAAAATGTAAATAAGTAAGCTCTCTCAGGTACCTAAGTATGTGCAACGCAAACGTATCACCGTAGAACAGATCACACAGCAAACCTGCTAAATGGATACTAGGCTTCGGAAGGCTACTTTTTATTTGGTAAAATCAAAAAGTTCCCACGGGATTGAAAACAAACCCACACGGACGAAGTCACGGACATAATTTAGTTCTCAACAAACTAAGTTCGCAACGTGTACCTACAACCGTGCGGCATTTCCCTCATGTCATTTAGATTACAAAAACAAATTATGGTACATTCCCCACTCGTCACCGCCTTGACCGGGCAAATAATTAAAGGCACTAATAATTACTGGCCGGTGCTTAAAATGCAAATGTTGTCGCCCGCAGAGTCTTCAACTTGTCGCATCTCCAGTGCCAAAGTGACATAAGCCTTTTTTTGGAAATATCGGTCGTCCTCGTCCGTCATCTCAATCGTTGAACTGGTGGACGCACCTCTGCTAGATTTCAGTGGCTAGAGTAAATTATATTTTAGTAGCCTGAGGATATTTTTTTGAAACTTTAATCTGGCCACACAGGAAGGCGAATTTTCTGCAGATATTTAATAATGATTAGAAAATTTAGAAATGTGAATTATTAGAAACTAGATGATGGCCGCGACTTCGTCCGTGTTGATTATAGTATTCGATTCCCATGGCCTTTGCCCTTCCCCTACCTGTGTACAAAATTAAAAAAGGAAAGCGTAGCAGACAGACAGACAGACAGATAGACAGACAGAACGACACACTTTCGCATTTATAATATTAGTATGGATCTTATCTTCTTACTATATATAATTATATATATAATATTATAAATGCGAAAGTTTGGATGTATGGATGTCGGTATGTATGTATTAATGTCGGTATGGATGTATGGATGTATGGATGGATGTTTGTTACTCAATCACGCCCCAACGGCTGAACGGCACAGAGATAGATTATAGTCTGGAATAACACAGGCTACTTTTTATCCCGGAAAATTAAAGAGTTCCCGCGGGAACCACAAAACCTCGATCCACGCGTACGAAGTCGCGGGCATCAGCTAGTTGTAACATAAATTATACCTACATCGGCTTAGGTACTTTTTAGCTTTACTTTTCTTCATAAAATTTTCATAGTAGATACAAATTAAGGTGGGTAACTGTGGTGGTAGAGGCTTAATGTACATAGTCAGGAAAACATGAGCGACTGCAAAATTAGGCAAATGTGGAATCAAAATAATTTGATTTGAAGACACTATATCCATCAATATTTACTTCCATTCGAGTAACGAATACTATGAATCCATAACTAACTAATATAACCCTGGTTATTAATTTTTGCACTTAGCCACTTTTGGTTTGATGTTGCGACGTAACGTATGCGAATTGGCAACAGATAAGGGCATGAGATTTACACTTCGCCGTGTCATGTCTTGTACCGTTCGTTGACCCAACATCGTGGATTATTTTTTTGGGGTGTCCCGGACTCGTTTATCGAGGCACCATTAAATAATTTACACCTACCCAATTCCCTTTAATTACTTACTGAGATGAAATTAATTTTTTCCTTTTAATATGCGTGCCGTTGAAATTTTTGAGCCATAATTAGGGATTAAATTGGCATTTTTTGGCACGTGATTTAAATTTTTAAAGCTTATTAATGGCACTAAGAAAAACAGAGCTTAATGTAGCAGGGAACAATGTAAGGTTATATTTATTGAGTTCAATAAAATATGAAATGGTTAGCCCCAAACCAGAGATTAGTTAGACGTCGCGCTCTATAGATTCGTCGCATACCTACGTATAGAAAGGAAGATAGCTTTTGATGAAAATCCGATTTTTAGATACAACCTGGAAAAATACAAAACACAGCAAACATCTAAAAACAGCGCATGTATAGGGTCAATTAATGTAAGTAATCAATTTAAGTTCATGCAGTAATGCAAAATTTTCTTTATAGGCAAGTAGGTACATTTAATAGTCTTTTATTTTCCTTTAGTTATCTGTTTGATACTTTTTTTACAGTAGCGTGCAGCGAAACCGTAATGGAGGTATTAAAACCAAATTTGACTTAAAAAAATGACTAATACATAGCAATTTTTCACAATTCTCTGATTGAAAACGAATACCGTGATTCGGTTGGCACGTTACCGTGACTTAATAATGGGAAATTCGTCATTTGCTCGCTATTATTTCAGCAGCCATCATCGTTTACTGTGACAGTTGCATTTTGAAAGTGTCATTCGATTTGTGTACCTGCTCCTAGCTCTTGAACAATCTTGATACTTGATTTATGTGCCTACTTCTGGTCTATCTATCATCGATGCCTTCTGATTGAGCGTTGAGATTTCCTTCTGAATGGCGTGTTGTCAGCTGCGAGCATTCAACCCATAGGAGACGCCTTGATGTGATATCGTTGAACAAAAGTTCATATTTTCTTAAATGGAAAATGATATTTACAACGAGTAATTTATCGATAGGCCAATCAATAGCTTAGAAATTATAATAATTTACTACGTAAGTATTTGTTAATATATTTACTTAAGCTGGAGTCAGTGAGGAACTCTTGTCGATCTTTCTGTTTATTTTAGAAGATTTAAAGTAGTTTTAAAACACATAATATATGAGTTTATTTGAGTATAAAATCTCGTGACTCTGATTTTGACTTTAAAAAGTTTCGTTATTGTTTATATCCAAGGGATTCCAAACGTGATGCTATTATTTACTATAGAAGACATATTTTGTCTTAGTAGAAATATTATCCTGGTCCCACTATATTTAAGCTTGATGATTGACTGACTCTTTCTAGTCTGTTAGTAGGTTAAACATAACCGGACCTAGGATATCCATTATCCATACTAATATTGTATTGTATCCATTATCCATAATAATAATAATAATACTGACATAAAAGTGTGTCTGTCTGTCTGCAACGCTTTCCCGGCCCATCTTTTTAACCAATTTGAAGGAATTTGGTGCAGAGGTAGGTAACATCCCGGGGAAGGATATAGGCTTTTTATTCCGGAAAATTAAGGAGTTCCCGCGGGAATCAAAAAATCTTAATCCACGCGGACGAAGTCGAGGGCACCATCTAGTACATAATATTTTATTATCTGTGGTCGACGGTTATAGAAGTTATAAAAATGTTTACATTATAGTAATTATTTATTATAATGACCGAATTTGAATGGTTTATGTTATGTTTATTACCTACTTAAATCTATTCTAATAAAATATCGCGAACAGCTATCGTGCGATTTACATTCTCCAACAATAACGTTTACACTAACCATCTAATGGCAGGAATAAATTTACAAATTTTGTTTACACTGGCCACTATAAATCGATGATTGAAATTGGAAATATATCAAGATCAACTTATTGCTCTACGTACAATTTTAACCCTTTTTATGAACTGCGAAAAAGCCTGAATTATGCACGACAAGTCTTGAATATAATTTAATTTTATGACGATGTTTGCAGCTTGATGAGGCAAATCGAAGCAAACATATTATTTTGGCGGTGTCTATAATTTAACTTATATCGCGTCGTATTGTGTAAAATGTTATTAGACAAAGAAGATTGGCAGACTCTACATTAAATAAATTTGTCCTCTTTCCTCTTTCATAACAGCAGCAGAGGCCACTTGGCCACTTCTAATTTCACAAACGTTCTGTTTATATGTATTTGCACATCCATAGCATTTATAAAAAAGTTGTCTTTTTATTACATAATTAAAAGTTTTAATTTTAGGTAGGTACAAACATGTATCTACAGCTACAATATACCTGACTACCACAATATATAATATAAACAATTGGACGAAGTAATTTTTTCTTGTAAAAATTGTTGACTTATCCATACTAATATCAAAGTCAAATGTCTAAGAAGTCTAAATGTCAAAGTGTGTCTGTCTGTCTGCTACGCTGTCACGGTCCGTCCGTTCTACCGATTTTGATGAAATTTGGTACAGGGATAGGTTGTATCCCGGGGAAGGACATAGGCTATTTTTAATCCCGGAAAATTAAAAATTTTCCGCGGGAATCAAAGAACTTAATCCACGCGGATGAAGTCGCGGGCTCTAGGTATCACCGACAGCCCTCTATGCAGAGCCTGCATGTAGAGCGACGAGACACCAAAACACGTGCTGCTCGAGTGCAGCGGTGTTTCCACCCAACGAGAAGCCTACATTGGCTCCCCAGCAACACTACCTACCGGAAGTATTCGCCGACCTGGGCGGCCAGCTTGGATTCTGGAGTGAGCTCGGCTGGCTGGAGTGATCCAGCAGGGAGTCGCACCAGTGGTTTTCACGCACAGCGGACGCCTACGTTCAAGTGCGGAAAATAATCCCAGGACACGAAGAAGAAGAAGTCACGGCCATATTTTCTTGATTATTATCATGTTGTATCCTTAGCCTAACGACAATTAGTCACGGCTGACCAGAAATAACTTGGGATATAAAGAATTGTATTGTCCTTCTACATACATACTTGTATTTTTTCTTCCGTTTTCCGTAAGCAACAACAATAGGCTACAAATCCCGTAGGTCCAGCGGGAAGCGACCGTGATTTAATACAAATTATTATTAGAGAACATAAATAACGACGGTACGGGCAGAAGCTCCTTAATAAGTAATAAAGGGGTCATCGTTCATACTTGCGGTATGGGGCGGAATTAACCCGGGTGGGACATATGGACATGTGGCGTTATTGTTGCCAAGGGCGGAGTGACCGAAAGAATCTGGGTTTTGTGTTACTTTTCGACACGATTTATCCCCAGATTACCTACAATTAACTACGTTGACTAACAGGCATTCTGTATAAGACAAACGGTTAAGTTACCGGTTTTATCTAAGTAAGTATAGCCTTCCTACTGCCAATGCTGTGGCTGACAAATAATCTACTTACCTTATGTTATGATGTCTTATATTTGGATAATTCGCTACTTCATTATTCATTCAAGATTAGCGAACTAAACTTATGCAGAGATTATTCTATTTGTCAATCAGTCTTAGGGACTAATGCCTGGCTGTCTCCTTAGGTGACCTATAATCACCTGGCTTAGGCAATTATAGATCACCTAAGGACCTGATAATTTTTTTTGGAAGGGGAGTACAGTACTATTAAATATTCCGTCGCAATATAAACACCTAGAAAATGTAATAAGCATATTTTAATTACCGTAACTGCTTTTGCTTGAATAAAATAAAGAAGTATATAATAAATGGTAATAAATACATCACCATTACAATTCTTTTTCCAAAGTAAGAATAAGGTTCTACAAATTAAGTTAACTGTACGGTCTAATAATGAACAGAGGCAATTATTATTGCAGGTGCGTGCCCTAACCGGGTAGTTGTTTATGATAGGCGCAATTCATTCACCGCTGTATTAGCACTGAGCGTGAGAGGCATGCAAGTAGTTGGCGAGGGAGTTGATCAATTGATTTGTAACCCTTTGACTAACCTTGTTTACTTCTGTATAGCTTATTATTAATTGGACAACGAATAAATCATGATTCTTACCTAATAATATCTAGTATTTTTATAAGGTAGGTACTTCGTTAGGGTTGTCATTATAATAAGAATAAAAGCCGCGTACTCTCGCAGGACTAAAAATTAAATCCTTTAAATCCACTAATTAATGTAATCCTTATGGTCTTTATAGGTGCTTTAAAAAAAATATAAACCTTAAGCCTTTTAATTACAATGTAGTACCTGCATATGTTTATATTTAAGATCTTTTGTCTTCGTAACTACCTACGCGGTGACGGTGTCGGTGTCGGTGACGGTGTCGGTGTCGGTGACGTGAATCCACAAGTTTACTCCCTACCAAAAAGTGCTAAAAACTAAAGAAGTTTTCACTTCAAAAATATTTGGGAGGCCAGGGTACCTACTTATCATGATACCTACTGAAGGGACCACATAGGAGAAACCATATTAACAATACCTAATATTAAAAACAACAAATAAAATAAAACCAAATATTTGTGAAATGAGCAATCCAGACTTAGCCTGACTGATGAAGTAGGTACCAGTTAAGTAGATCCATAATTCCGTTGGAGTATTTTTGTATCTCAAGCCATGACTTGCTTGTCTGCAGCTTGGTTGTAAACTAGTTGACTGCAACTCGCGTAGAAGTTCAATAAAGTTCAATAGGATTTCAGCCTTCGTCTCTAAAGAAAAGTATCATAAAATTTGGTCAGTCCTAATAAATTAACATAGACGCAAAGCCGCAGAAGGCTTACAGTCTTCTCAAAGTAATCGCTACAACATCAATCCACTTGCTCCTCCGAGCATTCTATGATATAATTTTGATAGCTTCAAAGCTGAAAGGGTTAGCATTTACCACAGAGATCCGCAAAGCGGTGTTTCTACAAAGCTCCCATTACGTACTAATCGGCAGAGTGCCGATGCTCTAAATATCGCTTTACGCATATTTATCGAACCATAAATAAAAACTCTATGAAAAATATAAATGCCTCCCATTTTTTTCTATCGTTTTCCGAGTATCGCGTTTTTTTCATAGAGTCAAAAGCTTGAACAGACCACTTTCGCATTATGGAATTGCCAAAACTCCATTTGCGATTTATTTTCAAACGGCTCTACCTTCAGATGCATTCAATCTAAATGCGACTTTATTGCTATTCGGAAAGATGGTTTTTCCGTTTGTTAGTAGTGTTTTTAGGTCGTTTTAGAGTCGCAGAGCGGCAGTGAGCGTAGAAATGAGATATTTTGGCAGTATTACGCAAATTGGATAGCTTTCAACACTCAACGGAGTAGGTTCCGAACTTTCGCGGGGAAAATTGAATTAAAAATATCATAAGATGTAAATATGTATGGAGATCGTAATGATGTTGCTTCTGCAGCTGCTTATGCGGTAGGTTCATTTTATACTGAATTCTATTTCTTAACTACTTACCTCCTTGAATTTTGTAAAGTACCCAAATACATGCATTGCATTTAGAATTGACTTCTACGTAAAGAGTTGATTGAAGTATTTTTATTATTAATATAATATTATGTATTTCCTTTTTAATTTTTGGTAAGTATTATGATAATTAGATTCTAATAGTATGGTTATCTTGATTCGCTTCTTATTTAATTTAAATGGAATAAAATCTAGTCCAAAATAGCACTCTGAATCAGGCCTGATGTTTGGGTTGTTGGTGTAGGTATAATTTAGTCAGTCGATCTTGATGATTCAACTTGAGAATCTAGCTGCAATTAAAATAATTACCTTATTACAATAATAACAGAGCTATTGGTGATCCGTCACTCTTGCAGCCTCCGAGTTTGTAAGATTATCTCACGAATAATCTATAATTAAAATGTACTTAATCTGATTTGAGACTTGACCAGTGATAGACTATTTGATATGTTCGTGATACATTCCGATGATGACGAACAAATTTTGTAGTGAGAAAAAGTAGATATACATATGCCTAAGTTATAGAAATTGGATACCATGCTATATACCTATAATATAGATAATTCATACTATCTTCTTGTAAGTTGTAGATGTTCTTATGCAGTCCACTCTATGATAAGTTTCTATCCAGTACCGGATACTTGTAAACGCTATTTTGCTTGGAAAAACATGCTTTGTATGTGGATGAATGTCCGACAGTTTAAATCTTGATAGTTTATTCATAACTAGGTGTAGATAACATAGGTATTAGGTAGGAAGATATATTTAACAAAAACAAGGACTCACTCTAATATAATTATTCGTGATTAGGTGACGTAACAAAAACCCGAAACGGCGGCTGAAAAAACGGGCATACATATGTAATTTTTGATAATTACCAAGCCCAAAATTAACTGGACTACTTGAGCGTGGGATGAAGACACACATACGTAAATAATTGTTTCTTATTAAAATCAACGTTAATCTTTTTCGAGGCAGATTCCGGCGCACCATCGCATTATGTTTAAGAATCGACAGCTATAATTTCTGTTCAATCAAGATTTAATTGTTTTAATGAGCCAACATGCGTGAATGGCCGCCCCAATTATTCTTTATTTTTAATCGCCTCAAGTGGTTTTTACGTTCGCAACCAGGCACGCAGGGAGGCCCGGAGCGATCATTTTCATTATTTTAATAATGTAAACTTCCAATAATAATTTACAGTGATTTGGGGTTAAACACGTTAAGAGATATTTATGAATACCTCGAGAGATCCGAAGTAGTTAGGTTCGTAATTTGATCCTCGGTTCGCGGTTTTGTTTTCTTTGTTGCAATTAAACCTTATCGGAGCGAATACTAACAAGTTCATCCAATCCTAAAGCGACGTGCCAGTGCCACCTTGTACCTCCGGAAAGTTTTACTGTCAAAGGAATGGCTGAGCTACGTTACCGACTTATCGACATCGTCAATTCATAGAAAATCATCGGCTGAGTGGACCATGATTAAGATACCTCGAAAAACCTAAGAAAAATCTGTCATGACCTCTTCCATTAATGCATAATGGTGAGGAATGTCTGGGGTTGCAGTGAGATCCCACATCCTTTTAGGTCTCGTTTCTCGACTAAGTGTAGGTAGGTGCGATTTTACGATCGGCTACAAGGTCGGTAAACAATGATGTTGTCAGGACCAACGTTTATCTGATCTGCGAGGCGGTTAGTAGGTTAGCGGCCCAGTAGGTACCAGCACCTATGGGTTCTTAAAGGAATTCGAAACTTCCCAATATACAAAGGGAACTTTAGTATGTAAAAATCGAATACAATCCGATTTTCCCCCCAGGAAGTTATGTAGTATACGAAAAGGTCATTCCTAAATATTGGTAAGCCATTAAATATCAACTGAATTGAGCAGTGTTTAATAGCAATAAAATTGGAACAATATGACAGTTGTCAAAATAGATTTGGCCTGATTGTCAATTGAATACGTCATTATTAGTGAGTTTCATAATTGGGAGACAATTCGCATGTTATTCCGGCCAATTAAAAGCAATTGGCTGCAGTTTAAATATACGTCTGCGATGTGATTGATACGCAATAGATTTTGTAATTTATACGAACTAGGTACTAAGTACTTGTTAATGTTCCTCAAATTACGATCAGAGTATGGGTACCTACATTACTATATGTTGTGAATGTGATCCACTGAGAAGAACTGCAGAAAAATTCGTGCTAGTTCAATTCGCCTCCTTGCTGTCCTTTCTAATTTACTACTAATCTATTGAAGTGCCTACTATCATAACAATGTAGGAGCTTACGATACACAGATTATAATGATGATATAATAATCACGGGTAGTATCGAACAACAAAAGTGTTTGCAGGAATTTCATAATCTATCCTACAAAATTCTACCCACTATGTTGAAGTCGGGCGGGTATAACAAGGATAAGCAAAGTTGACGCGTCAGGCTCGCCTGACTTCAACATGGTGGGTAGAAATAAAAATTATTTATTACTTTACAGTGGCGTTGGAAGTCGGTTTTTTGGTAAGATTTTTAACTTTTTAGTGTCAGGGTTGAGGTCAGAATTTTTTATGGGACCACCTCGAGAGCTTCCTCTAAGACTGATAGAAAAAAATTCAAATCGGTTCAGAAACCACGGAGATATGCACCGCCATACATTAAAAAAAATACGCGCCGAATTGAGAACCTCCTCCTTTTTTGGTAGTCGGTTAAAAATACTTATACTACTTTTACTACTGGGTTCTACATCCTCCCTTCTACCATTACCTACTCAAGCAGCAATTTACGAATTTCAATCGCTCATAAGCCCGCTTTCAAGAATTTGGAGGTTGTGGAGCTATTATAACATCATATGATATTTTTACATTACATTTTATGTTTCGGACGTCAATCATTGTACAATGTACCTAAATTGAATAAATAAATATTGAATATTATAATTATTTTGTTGTTAAACCACTAGTTGACAAGGACAGAAAAAGCTAAGCAAAAAAAAGGTAAGTACTTTTTTACTAATTTTAAGAGAATAATAAGTTAATCATAACTTGATTAGCTGTTTCAGACAGAAAGGAGGAACGGAATTTTCTCCAGAAAGCTTAGTGTTGTTGGGTCTAACCACAGATGTAGTACTAACAGATACCGCGCTCGGAACACGACAGTGCGGCCAAAATTTATTCTAGTGTGCGTGACAGCACTGTCTGGACACATGCATCAGTGTGCGTGAAATGTTGCCACATTAATGAAAAAATGCCAAATTAATGTAAGAAATTTTAATTGTTTGTTCTATCTTTAGACCTTAACTACTTAACCGATTTCAACGACATATGGTAGGAGAATAGCTTGTATCCTGGAAAAGGAGATTCGCATATTACTGTGGTGGTACGCTGGCTACTTTGGAGCTACGCTGAGTAATTTAGCGGAACGTCGAATACTTTCAAGATATGCCAGTTAAATTGGAGGTACGGAGACTACTTTGGAGGTAGGCCGACTACTTTAGAGATACGCCGACTACTTTGGTGGTACGTAGGTACGCCAGCTGCTTTTGAGGTACGTCAGCTACTTTGATGGTACGTAGGCTACTTTTAAGGTTCGCCAGCTTCTTTAGAGGTACGCCAGCTACTTTAGAGGTACGCAGGCTACTTAGGAGGTACGTAGGCTATTTTGGTGGTACGCCAGCTACTTTAGAGGTACCCGGCTACTTTAGAGGTACGCAGGCTACTTTGGTGGTACGTAGGCTACTTTTAAGGTACGTCAGCTACTTTAGAGGTACGCCGGCTACTTTAGAGGTACGCAGGCTACTTAGGAGGTACGTAGGCTATTTTGGTGGTACGCCAGCTACTTTAGAGGTACGCCGGCTACTTTAGAGGTACGCAGGCTACTTTGGTGGTACGTAGGCTACTTTTAAGGTACGTCAGCTACTTAAGAGGTACGCCGGCTACTTTAGAGGTACGCAGGCTACTTTGGAGGTACGTAGGCTACTTTTAAGGTACGCCAGCTACTTTAGAGGTACGCTGGCTACTTTAGAGGTACGCCAGCTACTTAGGAGGTACGCTGGCTACTTTGGTGGTACGTAGGCTACTTTGGTGGTACGCAGGATACTTTGGTGGTACGTAGGCTATTTTGTAGGTACGATAAGTCTGCCTTATTGTACCTACGTCCATTTCAGCTTTTTTAATCTGTTTTGCCTCTATCTGTTTCGGTTTTCGGTTTCAATAAGTAAATGATACAGAAAACTTACTTTATTGATTAAAAGAATTAAATTTGTAATAAAAATTACAAGAAAAATTATAATTAATTATTAATTATATTTATTAATTAGCCTGCGTACCTCTAAAGTAGCTGGCGTACCTTAAAAGTAGCCTGCGTACCAGCAAAGTAGCCTGCGTACCACCAAAGTAGCCTACGTACCTCCAAAGTAGCCTGCGTACCTCTAAAGTAGCTGGCGTACCTCCAAAGTAGCCTGCGTACCTCTAAAGTAGCTGGCGTACCTTAAAAGTAGCCTGCGTACCTCTAAAGTAGCCTGCGTACCTCTAAAGTAGCTGGCGTACCTTAAAAGTAGCCTGCGTACCAGCAAAGTAGCCTGCGTACCACCAAAGTAGCCTACGTACCTCCAAAGTAGCCTGCGTACCTCTAAAGTAGCTGGCGTACCTTAAAAGTAGCCTGCGTACCTCTAAAGTAGCCTGCGTACCTCTAAAGTAGCTGGCGTACCTTAAAAGTAGCCTGCGTACCAGCAAAGTAGCCTGCGTACCACCAAAGTAGCCTACGTACCTCCAAAGTAGCCTGCGTACCTCTAAAGTAGCTGGCGTACCTTAAAAGTAGCCTGCGTACCTCTAAAGTAGCCTGCGTACCTCTAAAGTAGCTGGCGTACCTTAAAAGTAGCCTGCGTACCAGCAAAGTAGCCTGCGTACCACCAAAGTAGCCTACGTACCTCTAAAGTAGCTGGCGTACCTCTAAAGAAACTGGCGTACCTTAAAAGTAGCCTACGTACCATCAAAGTAGCTGACGTACCTCAAAAGCAGCTGGCGTACCTATAAGCTAATCGGCGTACCTCGAAATACGCCGGCAGCGTAGCTGTTTCACAAAAAAAAAACTATCTACTAACAGCTCATTTACACCTTCTTTAATTTAAGGGAAAATATTACAACGTAAATTAGCAACACTGATAGATATCGTTGAGGTTTTGTGTTTCAAGTCATCAGCAATTAAATAAAAAGGGAAAAAAAACTTACAGAATGAAAATATAAATTCTTACCTATGAAAAGAAACACCATTATCCTTTTTAAATTTTTGGGAACAATTTTTACAGTGTTTCAAGACACAAGAAGGCATTATTTTGAGAAACTTGTTTAAACACACGTTACGTCGAAACTTCTCGACGCGTCGCATCCAACTAAATGAGATTTGTATTTGCTTTTCGTTTTGTATTTGCTTTGTTGGCGCGCCTGCCGTGTTCCTAGCGCGGTATCTGTTAGTACTACATCTGTGGGTCTAACGAACAAGTTAATTTAGCCCCAGGCCCTATAAAGTTTATATCGTTTTGCATTATGCTTCATTATCTTAGCAATTTTTACCTTGTTGCAGGGCTTCTAATATTAGGAATTCTAGGATAAATTTATACATTCAAATTCAGAATTATAACTCAAATTCGGTCAGATTACGCGTAGGTTTGCAAATATTGTTCTGTCTACTGGAAAATTAATGTTTTGAATTGACTTTCATTTTACCTTCTGCTTAATAAATTATATTTGCCAACGCAATCTTACTTCTTACTATATTATTAATATTATAAATGCGAAAGTTTGGATGGATGGATGTTTGTTACTCAATTACGCCATAGAAATAGATTATAGTCTGAAAGAACAGATAGCTGTTCTTCCAGACTATAATCTATTTCTGTTTCAAATTTCATCCCAGATCTGTTCAGCTGTTCTGGCGTAATTGAGTAACAAACATCCATCCATCCAAACGTTCTTAGTATAGATAAATGCAACCTACAAAAAGTATAGTAGGTACGTACTATACAAGTTGAGCCCACTAATCACTATACAAGTTGAGTAGTGAGCATATTGACAATAATGATGATAGATTTCTCGAAGAAAAAGCCTGAACCAATAGTTTGAGTTCGATCATACATATTAGGCCAGACAAAACAAACCATAACAAAATGTGTCAGTTGTCAGTACTGAATACTGAATGTATGGCTTTAAAAGGGATTTCTTTGATGTTAGATAATATGAGGGGACGTGCGACATGTCTTAACAATATTATTGTAACTTCCACTAGGTACTGAGGTACAGAATACTTAACTATAACTGAAGGATGCTCGGCAGACCCCCTACTAGGTGGATGGATGACCAGAGTCGCAGGGGGCCGCTGGATAAAGGCGGCGCGGGCGCAAGGCCGCGGCGTGTGGAAATCCCTACAAAAGACCTATGTCCAGCAGTAGACGGATGGACGGCGATGGACGTTTATCGGTTGATGACAACGACGACTACGTAGAATGTTTCACATTCGGAGTAGGTATGCAACTCTTGTGGCGGGTAGTGCCCCTACATCGAATGCATATCAATGTACTTGCTTGCTTTAGTATTAAAATTCAAAGCCAAAACAAATATTGGATAAAGCCTCAACCCTGAGTCACAGATTGCTAGAGGCGGTTCGATCGCTGCGCCCGCGCCTTTTTCCTCGCCCTTTGATCGAACGCTGTTCTCGACAATTAGCATGCGATCTACCTATAAACTAAATACTAATACATGAATCGAACCGGAAATCACTAAACCATAATATTTAATTATTTTTAAGATAATATAATTAACCATAATATTTTATTATTTTTAACATTTTTTGTTTGTTAATGTGCATAGGTATATCAATCATCCATACCATCAGGTGAGATCGCAGTCAAGGGCTAACTTGTAGTGAATAAAAAAAACTTAAATAGGCAGGTACTCGTTTGCGTCTTCAACAAAAGAATGTCATAATTTATACAAAACGATAAACTTGAGCAAACAAAAGTTTGCTCAAGTTATAACGTAAGGCCAACTAGAGTTTACCCCGTTTAACAGTTACTTAACGTACAAACAGCATTAGAGGTAAATTGACCATTTTACTAAAAGCGGACCAACCTCAATTAGGCACAATTGTAATAGTGACGCCGGAGAAATAAATAAGAGTTGCCTCCATTAGAGGAGAGTTAATCTCGATGACGGAACACATTACCGGCGGCGGTAATGAGTGGAGCGTGAACTCGGAACAATTTACAAACTCCTAGAGGCATTTGGAAGTACGGATAGGCACCGATTCCGTTGGGCCGGCCCTTGCGCATAATAACTAAACCACACGCTGCCATTGTGACGGATATGCGAGGCTTTGGATTGTTCTGGCCAATTGTGCCGCAAACTATGGGCGCCTGCAGTTCATAGTTCTTAGAGGCATAAAAGCACCGCTTACCCAAATTTAAATTACGTCAATGCTCATTTTTAGGGTTCCATACCTCAAAAGGAAAAAATTAAACCCCTATAGGATCACTTTGTTGTCTGTCCGTCTGTCTGACCCTTTTTCTCAGGAACGCATGGAGGTATCAAGCTGAAATTCATATCAAATAACTCAGGTCTACTGTCCCTTAGAGCTGTGAAAAAATCAAACTTCTAAGCCAACGCAATCAAAAGATACAGACGTTTATGCTGCAAATTTTCGACACTCGCCAGGGAATGAAAACCTACAGGGTAGGTACTTCCCGTGAACTCAGAATCTTGAAATTTGGTACGAAGCAACGTCTTATAGCACAGATAAAGGAAAAATTGCGAAAAGCGAAATTTACATCATATCGTAAAAATATTTTTAATAATTTTAAACTTACTAATGTTATGGATTTCATTAAGCAATAAAAATACCATAACTTTTACTTATATACCTACAGGTTTGTACAGAACCCTCGGTGCGCGAGTCCGACTCGCACTTGGCCGGTTTTTCATCATGACAGTCAGTAAATAGGCATTCTGACTAACTAATGCCAACTCTAGCTTCAAGCCCTGTGCACGCCACTGCGTCAAGAGCAGGCTAACGGTTCTGTTGGGATTCATTAAGAAGATCTTGACCTCGCTCATTTATCACGGTAGAGGTCTTTTAATCTTAAAATGACCTACTCAATCGTCTTACCTTTAAATAATCTTTACCTGTGTACGCAATTAATGACAGGAAAACTAGTGTTTCAAAATCCAAACGTGGCCTTGATAAAGTAAAATCCGTACTAATCCATACTTTTTTTTTTAGTGTTTCACGGCCCATCTGTTCAACTGTTTTTGATGAAATTTGGTACAGGGATAGTTTATATCCTGGGGAAGAAACGTAGGCTACTTTTTATCCCGGATTTCAATTTCAATTTCAATTTATTTATTTGATTACAAAAAATATGTACAAATACAGTAGGTATACTCCTTAAAAACTAGTCAAGGTTTTTATTATACCGAAGCATTTGAACAAAGGAGTGCTTAGACACCCGTACTAAGATAACTTGTATTACGGGTGTCGTCACCTTCCTCCGAACCGTTTACAATAATATGATTTCATTAATAATTCTAGTTATATTATACTAATAACGATATTGTAAAATATATTTTGACAACTAAACAGTTGACAATTTAACAGTTCCCGCGGGAATCAAAGAACTTAATCCACGCGGACGAAGTCGCGGGCATCATCTAGTTGAAGATATTTGTGCAAATTTGAGATATACACTAACTTTTATGCAGGAAAACACCTCAGCTCAGCGGTGAAAACTGGTTTGCTAGATCAAATGTTTTCGGTATTTACTATTAAATAACGGCCTTACAAAAAATATCCGATACACTTAAAGATATTGCCTAAAGAATGTGCTAATTTGTTACACGATAGGATGTTCCCTCAAATATGGTCGAGCGAAGCAATGGCTGGATCATGCGTCATGCTCGTGAACGGGTGCCACCGGCGGGAATGGGGCTACTTTCTGTCTGCCCGTCTTTGACATGAATTGAATAAACAAATTTAAGAAATCCATTAAAAGTATGCTCCTGAAAAAAGCTTATTATACTGTTGTAGATTATGTAAATGATAGAGGAGCATGGATTTGATCGCTCCAACAATGCTGGGGACAGCGGTTACTTATGTACACATTGATATAGTAATTGTAAATGAATTATTTAAAAAGAGCAACCACCGAGTTTCTTGCTGGTTCTTCTCGGTAGGAATGGCATTCCGAACCAGTGGTAGATTCACTTGACGATTCAAAAGTACTTGTAAAAGTTTATTTGAATAAAAAATATTTGATTTGATTTGATTTGATTTGAAAACGAGTTTTTTAATAATAAAATTTTTGACTTTGCTCATAATTTTTATATGGATAGATTTCTCTTGAAGTATTAATGAGAACCTGCTAAACTTTGTTTCCAACTGAAATCCAGATTTATTTTAATCAAATTAATCCTAGAACTTGAACGTTGCCAAGTGGTTTCAGAACATACCGCGCTGCCGCCTGCCCGCTACCCCGCCAGTCTCTACGAGAAACGTACCGCGAGACGCGCGGGCGGCACCCCACACCTCACCTCCTAAAATCTTGCCGGTGACTCGCCTTAAGGAGTTCCTCTGGATGTCAAGAAAACTTATCCCACGTGGATGAAATTGCGGGCACCAGCTAGTTAGTGTCCCATAGTTTGCCAATGATACAAAAATAAAAGTTTAAAATAAATAGCAAGCAAGTTTTTTTCAAGATTTAGCTTGTACCTACTTAGACCATTGTTATACTTAAAAATAAGCTAAGTTTTTTTCAAGACAATTCCTTAGCTTGTTCTATATCTTATACAATAATATTTTTAAAAAAGTTTATAAAAAGTTGGTACCTAATAATGTAAGATAAAAAAAGATAAGATAAGATTTTTATTTATTGCAAAAATAAACGTGTAGAGCTCCTACAGTATTTTTGGAAACAGTGTACTACCAAACATGGCGTGCAATTAAGCTATTTAGAAATACAACAAACTTTGGACGAAGTGATTCTTCAAACTAGTTTATCATTAAATAAATGGTTACGAAAGAAAATAATGCTAACCGTAGCCTCTGGGTGCGATTAACGATTTTATGAACGCAGTTTTGTTCAGGGGGGTAACTACCATCGCCTAAAGCAGTATTACTTCAAAATTACGGTATTATGTCACGTATCTTGACATCCCTAATAAAAGGATTAAAATTATAAAACACGAACGACAACAATATTAAAACAATACTGCTTTAAGGGATGGTAGTGCGCCCGCTGTACTAGACTGGTCGCGAAGTATAGTGGTAATAAATACGATGCACTGACACCTCGATTTCAAAATCTTAAGGTATATATAGGTAACAACGTTTGTCAAACTTTGGAATCCGTGACTTAGTTAATTCGAATGCTTTCCCACTGTGATATATCATCTTAGTATAAAATTAACTTTCAACTCAATCTAAACTTTGTCTACCTAAATCTAATCGTGGCTCAAATACGACCGTATAATAATCACTCATCCATACTAATATTATAAATGCGAAAGTTTGGATGGATGTTTGTTACTCCATCACGCCAGAACGGTTGAACGGATCTGAATGAAATTTGGCACAGAAATAGATTATAGTCTGGAACACAAAGGCTATACCGGAAAACTCAGCATCAGCTAGCTAGCTAAATTAATACAGCTAATTACATGTTAGTCCACAAAACTGACTGCAATTACAAAATCAACCTTAAAAACATTTAACAAAATTCACTGAGGTATATATAATTGCGTCTTCTTGATGTGGACATGGCATGCATCTTATTTGGGTACTAATTAAAAACTTAATGACTAGGTAGGTTCAGCGTAAGTTACGTTAAAAGAAAAAAAAAGAAAAATTATTAATAAAAATAATAAATTAAACATTAACAAGACAATTTCGTTTTTGATGGTTTTGATGCTATCACAGAAGATATCTATATTTCCATGGAATCAGAAGAGATCCATGATTTGGGAAGCAATGGTCAATAAAGTTCGACGTGACCACAACGATAGAAAATTAGCAACATCGCATAGACTCATGGTGAAGAATGGGGCGCCAGAGGCAGTTTCGCCGTGCTGTATTGTAACAAGGTTTAACAAAAGCCCTGGCATATCGTCGTAGTTCCGTGACAAATCTTTCGGATGCCTCAAGCGATATGCATTAGAGGGCGATCAAAATTAGGTACTTCCCTTGTGAGATTTTGATTTATCCATAATAGCCTGCTTTGCATCCCCAGTTACGATCATTTATTCATCGGACCCAATAATCAGAATGCTGATTAACTTGTCGTGTTAGTCTTACGAGTAGGTTATATAATGCGAAGTTGTTGGTACCCTATAGTATTGTACTGAGATAGTTGTGTTTGTGTTTAGCTACGCAATCAATATGATACCAGTATTTTTGAAAAAAAATATTGATTAATGATGGGTCCCCAAGGTACCTACTGGAAAGTCGGATGTATATCGGTCATACTCAATACTCAATTTATTTATTTCAGGACATAGAGACACCTAGTCTCTTGAATATATCTCTTATGCATAGTCAACCGACTCTAGATCTAGGCATCATCAAACGAGTAGCAGGGAGTCAGTGGCTTAGACTGTGGAGTTTGGAAATCACTTGAAGAGTCCAGTAGTGGACGTTCGTATAGGTAAAAGTACCTGCTCAAACTCTTACTGAGACACTTTATGTGTAATGTATTATAAATACCGCCATTGATATCAAAAGGTATCAATGGAAAATTTACTCGCGAGAATTTGATACACTCGTATCATCGGTAATTATTACAATAACCTGTTTTGCATCCCTAGCCCGTGCTGCGATAATTCATCCTATTACACCAGGTTCTAAGCGGTGACCGTTCACTAGCAACGATTGATAATAATCGCTCGCGAAGTATAATGGCGTACACCCACGGGTAATTATTGTTGTGCAGTCGTGAGTTCGTGCGCCGGTGGAATGCATCTCCTTCGGGGGTTGCTGTAAACCAACACGGCTCATTCGTCCGCAAATAACTGATCGCTTTTCCGTGCTAATGATAGTGCTCCTCGGCCTCTTAGTCGACGCTGACCAGCAGCCTGATTCTGTAACTCAGTGGCTATCAAAGAGTGAAAGCCACTGACATATATTCTTTATCCATTGAAGGTTTGCTATGAAATGAAAATTAAGTTTTCATAGCAAACCTTCAATGGATAAAGAATATATGTCAGTGGCTTTCACTCTTTGATAGCCACTGAGTTACAGAATCAGGCTGCAGATAAAATAATTACGAACAGATTTTAGACTTTCGCAATTCATCTAAAGTGTGTTCCAATAGAGATGAGCTATTGTTTCAACTTCTTTAACGTCTGATCACGTAATCTCACCTGCCATTCGACCAATAATGATGGAAGTATCTACAAACTTGACGACATTCAAAACTTCCATCACTATTAGTGAAGTGCCAGATAACATGACGTGATCAGAAGTCTCAAAAAACAGCTCATCTCTGTTGGAACCGGCCAGGTACTAGTCTTTCTACTACTACTATTATGACGTCGAAAGTAGAAACCAAAAGGACGTTAGTAATTTTGGTCATATTATGTGCCTCGAAACAAATGGATTTCCGGTTACTATTTTTGCAGCTTTTTGAAATTGGTCTCAAAGAGCTGCATCATTGGATTGTATGGACGCTAAATCTGTGAGTTTTCAGAATATCGATAAAATGTGGTGGTGGATGTGGAGCTAGCTTTTTCAGTGGATAGGGATGGGATCACGGCAGTTACTTGCTAGGAAATGAGGGGTGGATAACTTTTAGATGACTCTTTGTGAATTAAGCGTACACAATTCTACGAACTGCAGTAAAGTTTTTAGCTGAAGTGTTCCAATGTTACAATGAAGTCATTCCTTTGTCTGGATCACCTCCCGCCTCGGGGGCTCATCGCAGAATGCTGCAAACATCTGAGGCTGCATTGACGTTTGGTCACGGGCCATCTTCGGGACCTCTCTTAATATTAGGCTATGTACATACTGCCAGAAACTATCCTCAGATACTTATGAGATATTAATTTATTAAGTCATAACTCATAATAGTGAATATCGTTGGTCGTTTACGTTTAGAGTAAACGTAAGATAACTTAACTCTTGTTAGAGAACAACACAGTTCAATTTAGTAGATAATGTCAGGACATAAGGTACGCGACAACTCAGAGAGTCCATGAAACTTTTATGATATACAGACATGCAACAGTGAGTCAGCTGATACGGCTCTTTTCCCATATTATCACCCGTCGACACCGTGACTCGATACGAGGCCGACGCAACAGTATCAAGCAGTAGCTTCACGTGGCCTACGTTGTCGTGTAGACAAGTTTATTATTTTCTATGGCGTCATATCGCGTCGCGCCGCTTCTGTCACACTGGTAAGTTAGGCAGTGTAAGCTAAGGAGTTGTACTAGTATGCGATTGCAAAGTGCGCGTGGATATAGTAATACCTTTAAACGAGCAATTCTTGTATATATAAATTATATAAAGAATCTAAATCTCGGAAACGACTCTAACGATTTTCATGAAATTTAGTATTATTTATTAGTTTCGGGGGCGATAAATCGATCTAGCTAGATTATATTTAGAAAATAGCTCAGGTGGGAAATCGGGCGGTCCCGAAACCAGAAGACCCCGGTTCGAGTCCAGATATCTTATTTTTTCAATTTTTTTTCAAGTGCCTTCTTTTGTGAGAAAAGCTATTATTTTTTCATTATTATGTCGATGAATATTTTTCATAAATATTATTCATATTTCATCAGTATATATAATTCGTATTTAAATATAATTTCCAAAAAACACGATTTATCAACAAAAAAAAACGAGTAAAGCTCGGGCATGCAGGTACTTTTGTATGAAACTTGACCACCTGTGCGTGAGTGTGATCTTACCTTTAATGGTCGGACCGACCGACGGACCCGTTATCCCTTGTAGCTAATGATTGGCCGGCATTAAGTCCCGACTGTTCCGTGCGATTATTGGATCTAACAGATAATTTTATATCGTATTGTCCCGAAGCGCAAAATTTCCTCTTATTATTACAGAGCGCGATCCCTTCGTGTATCTCGTGATCTTTTAAAGGGTTAGGTAGGTATAATAGGTAAGGAACTGGATTGTAATAATTAGGTAGTAATTTAAATGGAACATTGCTTTTGAGGATGCTCAAGATAATATTATTGAGTATTCTAAAAAAACCCGTTACCCGAAACAATACCAAAATCCTAACTCAATCTAAAATTAACTTGATTAGCATTGATGTAGAATTTTAATACCCATTTGATGTCTTAAATTTTAAGAGCAGCGTGAAATCTTTGTCGTCTGGAGTAGTACATTTCAATCCTAATTATATCCTTTCATTTCTGACATACATTTCCACATTTTGTTTCACGACGAACTCTTAAATAGTTACCTATATTCTGTCGAATGTTGAATTTTATGACCTCTCACAACATTCCTTGTAAATCATTTTTTATTTGTTATTTATTGTATGTATTTTATACAAAGTACAAACATCGTAGGTATATAACCTGCGCACGAGCACATAATTATCGAAATAAACATCACATCCAATGATGTTGAAAGGATAGCCGATGAGAAATTACGAATAGAATTATCAAGAGACCCGCTAAGGTCGGGTTCGCACCTCACGATTCGCGTTCCCGCGCTGTAATGAGCCCTCTAAATCAAACAATGGCATTAAAGTGTCAATACTAACTCGATAACACCTAGCCGTTTTCTTTTGGAATTACGGCCATAAATCCGCGCGGATCCGTTCCGAGAGCGCGATAGCGTTTCATTTGTGCATTGTTATCTGACAGCGTGTCTCAGTCGGATAACATACCTACAATGCGATTCATTCTGTCATTGTTTTGTTAAAATTAGCTAGGTTAATGTATCTCAAACCAATAAGCGGATAATTTGACTTCTATTACTCAGTATAGTGCGAAAGTTTGTCAGCATTTTACGTCTCAATAGGTACGGGCGTATGATAATTTTTATCTCCAAAAATCTAAGACTGTCCAGGGATTTCTAAAAAGCGGGCATTATCTAGTAGACAATAAATAATCCCTATACCTAATCATATATAATATTAGTCTCGAACCTTCTTTTAAAAATAGGTTTGTTTCTAGGGGGATCCTAGATTTGGGAATAGGTACCTACAGGTCAGAAGGATATCTTGTGCGTTTGTCCGTTTGTTTGATTGACAGTCTGTCTGTCTTCGATGTCACTCGGTTCATCTATTCAACCGATTTCAATAATTAATTATTAATGTTTTGATTTCACTGTAGCTGTATGTACCTAGATGTACGCCAGAAAACGTTCAAAATCGAAGCCAATTTGGGGCAAGGCAGTGATCGGAAACTGAGATAAAGTCACAACTAACAAAGTCAATCGAAACGCAAGGGTTGTAGATAAATACGAGCAGCGTGCGGGGGTCAGATAAACAGTGCACAATTTGTATCCACACATACTACACGCAAATGCACAACCCTTTCGAGAAGAGGGCGCGGACTGTGATCTATAAAGATTGTAAGTATACTTATCTTGTATTAGGTACGATATTATCTAAAGTTTTTCAGAATATTTCATTTATAAGTCAATCTCCGATAGTTTTTCGCCTCACTGACCGCTCCCGAAAAAAACTCCAGCGTTAATTATTGAGATTTGAGACCCATCCAAATTTAAGTGTGAAGTTTATTTTATCCACTACAAGTTAGCCCTTGAATATGATCTCACCTGATGGCTTACCGATTGCTAGCCCGCTAACATCTTAGACTGCGTCATCACTTATGATGACGCAGTCTAAGATGTTAGCGGGCTAGCTTTTATGGCATGGCAGTTAAATTAAACCCATACCCCTAAGCAGTTTCGGCACGGCATCGTATCGGAACGCTATCGCTAGGCGGCACGTCTTTGCCGGTAGGGTGGTAAGTGGTAACTAGCCACGGCCAGACTAGTGGCAAATTCAGAAATTACAAATTCCCAAATTAACCCTGCCGGGGATCGAATTCGGGACCTCCACACGTTAAGACAACCAGCGCTCGTCAGAGATCGTCAAAACTAGTGAAACAATGATCTCCAATTTGCGTCAAAGTACACAAAAATCCAAACGTATGATACCCTATGACGTGCTATGACAGCAATGCTGCTATTCGTATGACAGAATATACCTACTACTGCTGGGTACATTGATGTAGAATTTTAGTACGTACCTATATTTCAATGGCTGGGTACTTATGCTGGTGTTGTGATGACCTTTCTACCAAAGCCTCTAATCCTCATTGAGAATGCCGAGTAACAGCAGAGGCACTCATTAATCACCCGCAAACTTTGTCTATTCAGCAGACTCCACCTGACTCGGGTATTTTCTTTTAACTTTTAAGCTTTGTTCGAAACTTTTGATGGACTTTGAGTTTTAAGTAAGTTGAATAGTAATATATCTCTGCCGGTAGCAAGTTTGTATTGTGTTATCGTGCGCGTTTTGTGTAGAACTTTTAAAACTATTTTCATAATGGATTTATTGTGTGCGAGTTTTATTTTGGAGTTTTGTAAATTGCATGTACGAGTATGTACGTATGCAAAATACTAACAATACCAAAAATAGAAGCGGCGTAGCTTGGGCTTCTGGCAGGTCGTCGGCCATATACATATGTCATATATGGGCATATGTCGGTCGGGTATATAGGTAGGTATAAAGGTACTTACAAAAGCTTTTGTCCATGCTACGCCAGTCAAATCTGAACCGGCTTTGACTAATATTTTTTCTTTCCAAAGATTTTACAGTCAGACTAATTTAATGAAGATATAATGAAAATTTTATTTATTTATTTAGATATGTATATTGCACACACAAAATATATAGTATAGGTATACAGTTTAGAAGCAGAAGTAAAATTACATAGAAATGTGCAAAGGCGGTCTTATTGCTAAAACAATCTCTAAAATGAAGTGGGTAGATGAAAGGCAGAACTCCTCAACGGCTAAGTAAACTATCAAATAATCAAATAAATATTATAAATGCGAAAGTTTGGATGTATGGATGTATGGATGGATGTTTGTTACTCAATCACGCCCCAACGGCTGAACGGATCTGGCTGAAATTTGGCACAGAGATAGATTATAGTCTAGTATAGCACATAGGCTATATTCCAGTTTTATCCCGGAAAATTAGAGTTCCGGCGGGAACCAAAAAACCTCAAATCACGCAGACGAAGTCGCGGGCATTCGCTAGTAATAATATAAAGTAGATTTTTAAGGAAAAATAATATAAAGAAAAAACTGGGTTGGCTCAATTTTAACATTTTCATTATACAGTTGGAACCTACTTACAATAAGCATCAGTTGGAAATCTGAGCACTATTCTAGAGAAATCAACTGTAATAGTACACCTAATTTCAAGAATCAAGATCACAACCTTCGTGCTATTTTACTAAGCATCGAACAAAACCATTAGATAAGGCCCATTTCAATCCAACTCGGAATTAGTTCCACCTTATTGCCAACTTGAGAATTTTTATCACAGCTAAAGCAATCAGAGCGCCAATAATTTCCCTCATAATGACTCTTTGCTCGTAAAATTTGAGCATTGCGCCAAAATGGTGGCACATTAAAATTCTCTCCCCATCGTTATAACGGGAGTTATCGGTTCGGTGCGCGGTTCGGGACATTCTGCATTAGGACTCGACTGCGATGGACGAACAAACTCGTACGCGTAATCGCGTATGATCTTGAGCATTTTTCAGATAGAATAGAGTCGCGTCGTCAGTAAGATATCACAGGTTTGGCCCCATTCACGAAATGCGCAATTTATTTACGAGGTGCTCAACGTCGGGATATCAAGCTTACCAACACACCATCTACCAACAGCTTGCATCTGGTATCAAATTCCACTAAAATTAAAAAGCTACAGACAGCTACGTTTTGCTTTTACCTATATAATTATAAGACCGCCTTTTCGTACTGTATAGTCCTTTTTGTAGTTTAATGACTTCTTTATTTCCGTGTACTTGTGTGCAGTAAAGATTTAAATAAATAAATAAAATAATTCAAAGGACCAGTCAAAGTTTCCAAGTTTCAAAATATGTAATTCCATTAAAAACTCTTATTTTGATTGTTTTTGAAACGCGTTCTCGCCACGCCTCATGTGTTTTCGTCCTAATATCACGAAACGGTTCGCCTGCGCCCGTCAGTTTTCTTTTTTAAATCGCGCGTTAAGGATTCGGCGTAAATGCGTGAAGGGTTGTTCTCGACCCGCCCTCTCGTACGTCCTCATCGGCCTTCGGTTCCCAATTTGCGTATTTGATTGTTCTTTGTTTTCGTACCAGCCAGCCAAAATGGCAAGTCGGGAAGTAGTATGACAAAAATGCTTCAAATGCAAAACATTATTCTTTAGACCGGCTTTCGAAATTGCTTATTGCTGGAAATCTGGCATGCACAAAAGACTTAAATTAAAGACATACTTAACACTTATAGTATTATGATTTTTTATATGACAGCGTTATAGACAGCACCACAAAAACACAATTGCTCAACCATATTGTTTTTTTTTTAAATTTATAGCCAGTGTTGCTAGGGACGATATGTAAGGATTCTAACGATACCTAATACGCCAAATCCAAATCTGTTCAGGCATTTACAAGTTATAGTGGAATAAAGAAACTCAGATACACACAATATACCTACCTACTCATGAACCCCGAAAACATTACCTTTCTTTTTTGGGCAGTCGTGTGAAAACTAATATTATACCTACTCACAGAAAATCATAATATACCTTAACCATCTACATTGTGCAAATGAACTAAATTCAATACATATAAAAGCTCAACTTTAACAAGAACATAAACATTCCGCATTTTATAACCAAAACTGCATCCACAATACGGGCTCTACACTTGAAATCTGCAAGTCTGTCTCATGTATGTAAAATAATGCGGCCGACCTAAGCCTCCCGAGAGGGTGGGGCGGCCCCCGCGACTTATTCCGATATAATCAATAACTTAGTGAGATCCCCTTTGCATCCGGCCGTGTGACAGTTCGATCGAACGGGTGATGGTTCTTGCAGACGCTAGACAACTCTGTCTTAGGTTTTCGTTGGCACGCGATATTTTCACGCCAAGTCAACGCGCGTTTTACGAACGCCACCTTAAAAATACAGCGAACTTCTTTGCGAGATTATGCAAAGTAAAAAAGCGGGACTATGTAACTATGACTGGACGTGACGTAAAATTATGCTGTGCACAAAGACACAGCAGTAAGCGTATAACTAAATACTTAATTGCGAGCATAAATTTAAATCAGCTATGTACCTAGTAGGTGTCAAGGTGTATAAAATGTTGTTTGACAACAATATAATGCCGATTATCTTATTAAAATTTCATCTGTGTGCTCTGTGTGTCATAGATAGATGACCTGAACTCTCTTTTAATTTGCCCATATTTTTCATATAGTACTTTTAGTTCAATAATAATCATAATCATTTATTTGCTAATCCACATGTAAATTATAAATATTGTCATTATCATAAAAACAATAAGCGGCAGTTTAGCAGTTAGCTAGTACAAGTAGCATGTCCACATCTCACAGGGAAGACTGAGGATAGGGTACGATAGAACTTGTAGTTTGTACGTGGAATTTGTGTTACCGTTGGTAATGTAAAATGTCTGATGTCTGCGCAGCTTTAGATAATACTTTTTGTGCAAACAGTCCCTGATTAGAGAAAAGCTGGAGCTTGCTGGAGATGCCTTGATGTTGACGTTTATTTACGAATGGCCAATTTTACAGTTAAGTAGGCACCTACCTATTAAGCAATGGAGTTTGCTTTGATGTTGCCATTTCATATATATATATATTTAAGTTAGTACCTAAGATTCCACGAATTTTATTATTCGCTGAGCTAATATTATACTACTCGAAGAAAATTCAAGTGTTTTAAAGCCCAAAGGTTAAGTTGAAGTACGAGTAGCTCATCTCACATTATGGGATGGGAGTTGGGCCGGCGGCGATTTGACACGATCGCAGAGGGTGATAGCTTTATGTATTATTTTGGGTACTGATCGTAAAGTACTGGGTTCGGGTCCCGACTCGGGCTTAAAAGTTAAAATTAGTTCAATTTTTTATATTGATACCTATATATACTTTATTACTTACCTAGGGTACCTTCTAGTCTTGAGCTCGTCTCGTCTCTATCTACGTTTTTTTTATCGACTACAAGTTAGCCCTTGACTGCGATCTCACCTGATGATAAGTGATGATGCAGTCTAAGATGGTAGCGGGCTAACCTGTTAGGGGGTATAGCAGTTCTATTAAACCCCTGATCGGTTTCTACACGGCATTGTACCGGAACGCTAAATCGCTTGGCGGCACGTTTTTGGCGACAGGGTGGTAACTAGCCACGGCCGAAGCCTCCCACCAGGCCAACCCAGACAAAATTCAGAAATTATAAATTCCCAAATTGACTCTGCCGGGGATCGAACCCGGGACCACAATGTTCAACACTGCGCCAGGGAGGTCGCCAATTATCTTACCTACGTATTAATCAATTGATTTTTTGTATCTCTTAAGTGATCTAAGACCAAATTATTCTTATAGATTATTATAGATTTACAAATTGTAATAACCTGATAAGGATACCAAATAGCAAAAGTTTTATCAAAATCCGTACACTACGTAAATTAAGAGCCTGACAGGTAAAATCTCAGGCTTACTTTTGTTCTCTGTCAAAATAGATCACGTAAAACTGCTTCGCATAACGCACACGGTGGATTACTAAATATTTCTACGTAGTTTTAGTAGGTTCAGTACAGTATCTACTTATGTGGTTATGATTATAATATACTAGATGATGCCCGCTTCTTCATCCGGGATTTACGTTACGTTTATTTAATTCCTGGGGGAAATATTTAGTTTTCCGGGATAGGCCTAGGTCCTTTCCCGTAATGCAACCTATCTTTATACTTTAAATTTCATCAAAATCAGTAGAAAAGATGGACCGTTAAAGCGTAGCAGACTGATTGTCACACTTTTGCATTTTTAGGTATTACTAGATGATTCCCGCAACTTCGTCCGCGTGGATTTAGATTTTTGATTCACGGGGGGGGAAAAAGTAGCCTATGTCCTTCCACTGGGAACAAACTATCCCTAGGTATACCAAATATCATCAAAATTGGTTGAAGAGATAATTTTTTTGATTCCCACGGGAACTCTTAAATTTTCCGGGATAAAAAGGTCCTTCCCCAGGATACAACCTATCCCTGTACCAAATTTCATCAAAATCGGTTGAAAAGATGGGCCGTGAAAGCGTAGCAGACAGACAGAAACACTTTCGCATTTATGATATTAGTATGGATGATGCCCGCGACGACCAAGTTTTTTCGATTCCCGCGGGAACTCCTTATTTTTCCGTGATAAAAAATAGCCTACCTATGTTCTTCTCCGGGATACGACCTATCCCTGTACCAAATTTCATCAAAATCGGATGAACAAGTGGGCTGTGAAAGCGTAGCAGACAGACAGACAGATACACTTTCGCATTTATAACATTAGTGTGGTTAGTATGGCTGTTAGTATGGATTACTTACCCACTATACTTACTTATTGTCCTAGTGTTCACCGCTCGGGATCAGGAACTAGAGGTTTTAGATCTAATTCCCCTTTGGTGAGTTGTAAGATTCAGGGTTCTATGTAAAATCAGTTAAGTACCTACCTAGATACTATCATAGAAAATATTTTTCAACACACTTATCGCTCATAAAGTGGCTCTAATTTCACCGCAATTAGGCACATAATGACACTTATAATCAAACTGACTTTTTCATTACTATTATTCACAAGTGAGTTATAGAGTTTTTATTTTATTTTATCTACTAAATAAAATTATTGTTTAGTATTATTATTATTCACAAGTGAGTTATAGTTTATTTTTATTTTATCTACTAAATAAAATTATTTTTTAGTATTATTTTCTTCACAAGTGTGTTGAAAAACGTCGTATGATACACGTGTGTATTGATGATTACCGTCCTCGGCTATCTTAAGACCCGAGCCGTTAGCGGTAATCACCAACATTACACACTAGTACCATAATGTAAATATAACTGCACTTTTAAAATGTACATCAGCAGTTTATTGTTCTTAAAATGCTTTTGTGAAGAAATGTTAAAATGTATCCAACTATCTGGGACTCTAGTCCGCGTTTTTTTTAAATACCGTAGGAATGCTTAAAAATGACATAGAGTATCTTTCGCCTGGTCCCCGATTTTGTAAGGAAACCGTAATCGTTTGTCAAATGGATAATTCGACCTGTTTATGGAGTTCATAGTTGCCTGCTGGTCTGAACGCATGTATGAACTCCATAAACAGTTCGAGTAATAAGTACGTTTTATTTAAGCTGTCAAATGATTAGCGATTTGCTTAGACAAATGGGCCTCTGATAATCTTCAGTAGATATAGTTAGTTGGTTAGAGCTTTGTGCAAAATTTCATAAAAATCGATTCGGCGTCAGAATCAAAAACACAGTCAGAATAATAAAAACCTATTTCTTAATAAGTAGATTATTCCCGCGACTTCGTCCGCGTGGGATAAGGTTTTTAGATTTCCGGGATAAGTAGGTAAGTAGTCGCGTTTATAATAGGATAATATGAATCTTTACAAAAATTAAAAAACACGACTGCCCTGCCAAAAAACTACCTAAAAAGTTAAATGATATTTTTTTGTGATTCACTGGATATTGAACTATAGTGTTATATATTTTTGGAATCTACTCATCATTTTCTAGATGATATTTATCAAAATCGGTTCAGGCGTATAGAAGTTATGGTGGAATATACCAACTGACATACATACAAACATACATGAACCCTGAAAACAATATACTCCTTTTTCCAGGCAGTCGTATAAAAATTTACCTTCTGTGTTTCTCATGCAATTCTGCAATGTTTACAGGATACTAGAAAAATAAAACACCATACTCTGATAAACTAACTTTGAGTTTATTTTTACCATTTACACTTGACAATGTATTCGTAATCTGTTGTAGGCTGCGGGTGGCGAGCGTCGTAGGCGGGTAGCTCTCGCCGGGGCCTACGCGCTGGTAACGAAAACTAGGCGCTAAACGTACAATACAGAATGACATGCTTACACAAATAAACAGGCATCGAACCAACACATAAACTGCATCAAACTTCACATGGTCTATTTCCGAATTCACATAAAATTTATAAGGATTTTTGTTACACAATACAATTTATTAGGAACGGTATATTTCACTATGAAAGATTTCAAAATAATTTAGCATTACAGTATAGGAACTATGATAGACGCGAGTGCTACCTTTTACAATCGTTTAACTTATATCGAAACCATTAACATCTAGAGGATGATCGAGACAATAATATATAATTTCACAATAACAAAATTTCAATACACAGGTAATCAATAATAATAGAAAAGTGCAGTTATACAAAAATATCGAAACAAATCAAAAACAGCCTGTATAACTGAACGAACAACGTGGCCGTGGCGGCACCTCTAGTAGCAGATACAACAGACAAATCCGAATTAATCTTAAATATTAAAATTTGTATTCGGAAAGTATAGTGAAACTCTAGATGCGATAATATTGAAATATACATAGGAACCATGATTCATTCCGCGGGCTGTCGTCCGCGGAGACACAACATCGCTACCGACTTCCACCTACGCTAACCCAACTTACGAGTACGCATACTCCCGATTACAAACCGACTAAATAAATATCTCCGAGTTACGCGGTGGAGCTTGCGAACGCCTCAACAAACAATAGGGGTCTTTAATAAATACACTATAATATTATTAACGCAATAAACAAAATAATCATGTAGTATTAAAAACGCGCGCCGTCGCGTCGGGAACGATGCGTGCGCGCATTGCGTCTGCAACTGATACGCTCACAATATATTCTTGCAGTTGAAATCTGCTTTTGACTCTTTAGTTTGAGCATATAATTATTCCATCATTATTATCCATACTTATAATATAAACTCTTTAATTTTCCGGGATTAAAAGCTTATGTGTTATTCCAGACTATAATCTATCTCTGTGCCAAATTTCATCCAGATCCGTTCTTGAGTAACAAACATCCATCCATACATTCAAACTTTCGCATTTATAATATATAGAAGTATAGATGCGAATGTCTGTCTGTCAGTTCTTCCGCCTGTCTGTCTGACTGTCAGTCGGTCTGTCTGTCGATTTGTCTGTCTGCTACGCTTAAACGACCCATATTTTTTACCGATTTTGATGAAATTTGGTACAGAGATAGGCCATATCACGGGGAAGGACATATTATACTTTTATCAAGTTTTATCCTGGAAAAGTACCCATGGGGATTCAAAAAACATAATAACCGCGGACGAAGTCGCGGGCATCATGTAGTCTCTAACATATAACTTTTACAGAGTAGTTTTTCTTAACCAAGTGAAATTGAATCCACGGTGGTTTTATTTTTCAATATATAATGTGATGGCTGTCAAAGTCAACCCAGCTCCAGCTCTTAGTCCCTTGGTCTCTGGAGAGTTGTGAAGCGATCGGAGGGTGACGCATCGCGCGCAAGCACGCCCCATTGCATAACAAGGACCGCCGGCTACCGGTGGAATAAAACATTGCACTTTATAAAAGAACTAACTCAATGTTGTAGTAGGATTCGCTCGTAGATAAAATATCGTATTACACTCCACTAGATAAAATGTAAATACTATGTAAAATATTTTTAATAACGTGATCTGTGCCATCGAAAATATTAGGGACTCCACGCACACGCTAAAGTAATGAACATACATGCGAGAGGGCCGAACGCGGGCGTCGCGCCGCGCCGCGTGCCGTCGCATGTACTCCACGCCTTTGACTCACTTACGCCACTACTAATAATAATCGTTACAATATCAATAAAAATTCAAGAATCACACTTAGTTCCAAAATAAACTCACTTGTATGCGAGGTAGGCTGAGCGCTGGCGCGCAGCCCGAGTTTCGAGTTCGTTCGTTTTGGAAAAGTTTGCTACGATAATAATTATTATAATTAACCGTTACCAATAAGCCTACGCGGTTTCGTCGCGTCTCCACGGGCGGCTCTCGAGTGTGCGAGCGCTCTCACCTCCCAGTCCCCGTCCGGTGCAACCTGCGGTACGCGTGGCCACTCGTCGTCATTTTCGTCGAAAGTTACACCACTCGGCTAATACGGAGGGTCGCGTATAATTTAATTTCGCGGGGACACTTTTTTATCGTAGGACCCGCGCGAGAGGACGACCGCACTACTGCCTAACATACGTACCTAACTTCGCATCACGTTTAAAAAATCATATATACGTATATATATCTTCATACATTTACGATGCATCAGGAACTTCTTACGAGAACGTATCTATGCCTAAAATTAGAACGATTATATGTATGTATTACATAGCTTTAAACAATAATTAAATCGTAATTATCAATATCGATAATATTATATGCCATAAAGATAGGAACTTGTTTACCTGGGAGCCGATGTTAAAGATTCGTCCGCCGGCTCGGCCGCGGCGCTCGTGCGGTCGCAACGATAAACGTATATAATAAAACCTGTCTAACGTATGATATGGAGTGCGGCGCCGAGACGCGGCCGAGCTGGCCGCCGCCGCCCCCTCCCAGTGCGCGGCGGCGGCTGGGGAGCCGCCTCGGACTTTGCGTTACGTACAAAACTTACTACGATGGCCGGCTCCCAATTAACCTACACTTACACAACTACAAGCTTTAAACGTATAACTAGGAAAGTGCCGCTTCCGCAGCGACATTCATCAACGAAAAGAAGCATTAAGAGCTAATAGTGAACTGTTGCGTTGTTGAACAACGGAGAGAGCGAGGGGCTCTAGTAGTAGTAACTATACATTTCTTAGTTAGGATTAATGGCCGGCGCTCGCGAGCGGGAGCTCCCCGGGCTGCGGGAAGCGCGGGCCGGGCGCGCAGAAGTTGACGTTGGGATCCTTCGGGGAGGTGTCCTGCGCGGCGCGGGCGGCAAGCAGAGTGATCTGGTTGACGACGTCTTCCATCTCGTGGGAGAGAGGCTCCGGCACGAGGGGCGCAGAAGGCGGGGCAAGGTTGCGAAGATGAAGCTCGGTGTCAGCGTGCCGGCGGAAGTCTGCCGACGAGCGGAACCGTTCCCCGGGGCAAGTGCGGCATTCTAGCGCGGGCTGAACTACTCGTATAACGCCGCGTGCTGCCTCCCGGCCGGCGTAGCAAGAGCGCGCCTGATGGACCTGTAGCGGAGCGGCTGATGGGAAAGCCACTTTACAATGCTTGCAAACGTAGCAGAGATCGAAATCCGATTCGCGGGCGCCCGCTGGCAGCTCGCTAGCAGGTGGCGGAAGGCGAAGAGTAGAAGCCCCGGGGTCTGCAGCGATGTGTCGGATTTGTTCGAGCGTGGTGGCCGGCAGTTGGAGCACGCTCGCACCGTTCCCCGTCTCCACGATTAGCCCTTGAGGTTGTGGTTGCGGCTGCAGCTGCGGTTGATTGGCATTGGGATTTCCACCTGCAACAATACATAAGGCTACGTTAAAATTGAGTAATTGACCGAGCGAAGCGAAGGTCTCTGAGTCTACTTGGGTGAATTGGCACTTGTCCGTCCGTCCGTCCGTCTGTCAGAGCATTATAACTTCTGAATTACTGAACGCAATTACTTCAGCTTTAAATATAATATGTAAACCAATGGCCTCCCGCCGAATATGGCTTAAAAAATAATAAAAATCTTTATTTCAGGGGGGCTCTCATAGAAGCGAATGCGAAGTAAAATATTTTTTAAAAAAGAGGGGGTTTTCGGTTATATATTGGTATCTTGTATCTAGGAACCTACACCCCTAATCCCTATGTAGAAACTAGAACACCTATAGTATGAAGGCTTAACACGTGCCGATATTAGCACGGATATTAGCGTAAGATGTGTAGTAACAAGGTTAATCCAATTATAAACGCGTGCAAATGTGCACTGACATTCTTCTTTTAATGTGTAGGTGTTTAAGAGTGTAGGTGTTTAATGTTTATTACGTCAAGAGTCCAGTATATTCTAGTACAAAACGTTATGACGTTTTACCCGTCCCTACGATGTAACACGATAAGGGTAAAGAAATCACTTTGATATCCTAATCAAATTGGTATTCCACCTAGTTATGGTCCATTATCAACAAAAAGTGATCAGTGTACATCAAACCAAAAAGATAACAAACAAGCATCAATCAGTCCAACTAAGAGTAGTCCTAATTTGGGTGTCCCATTGTTTTCCCTGCCCTAACACCAGATAAGAACAGTTTACCTGACTGCGACCTATTGAAGATGCGTGATGCGTTTCCGACGAGCCAACCCGCCTCGGTAATTGATTCTGGCTCTGGTTTATGCGTTTTATATTCAAGAATGCATAATATATCTCTCAGATGTCGAATAATCAATAGATTGGTAACTTGACCGGCTAGCGAAGTAACCCTTAGCGTGGACCGAAAATGTTAATATTCTCCTTCATTATGTTTATTTTTGCTTCAGCAAGTTTTGAGATTGTGTATCTAAGCTAAAGTTATTGGATGGTTTCAAAACAAGAACCGAGATTATCTTTTAAAGAAAAGGTACCTAAATAAAATTTTCAAAGATTCTTCTTAGCAGAAAATTATGGAGCTCCAAACATTATCGTGCATCTAAAACAATTGTTAGTTTGATTATTCATTTAATTGTACATTAATTTAGCAATTCACACAAACACAGACTTAACGCCATTACAGAGAGATACCATAGGCCAGTATTGCCACTGTGGACCATGCAGGCAGTGATACCATATACAGCTCGCTTTAAGTTTCCATCTGAAATTAGGTACATTGCAGGAAAGGTATTTAATGATACTTTTTTAAGAAGAAAAAGATCGACTTCATAAAATTTTCATGGGTAGGAATAGCAATTGTTTGTGCAGGAAACATATTCAGCTAAGATAATTGTTGAGAAATAAATATTTTTGCCATGTGAAGTAGAGTAGGTTCCAATTTCAGCCAATTTAATAGCAATGCAGTAGAATCTGTTTGAATAATATTGTGCGAAACGGAGCGTAGCTCTCGATCTCCTAACAATCGTTCGCTTGATTGAACGATCGTGTGCGCAGTAATGAGGCCTTACCTATTGAGATTGTTCGTACTTTGCGTTTAACAATGTTCGTAATGAATCCAACATGTCCAAAAGGATTGAAAATGAACGCCGGGGCGCGGTTGACGTGGATTGAATTGCATTAACTGGGTCAGTAATAACGACATGACTAATGTGCAACAAACTGCTAAATTATTCACTGATCATGGGATTTTAAGTAATGAAATATATTGATTGTTTGTCACTATGGTGTGGAACTTTAAACCCAACTTGATTTGTAATAGTGGAGTAAGAGGCATCGGATATGCACGCATCATCATTTGCAAGATTTGCCAAGTAATTGAAAAAAAAAACCCACCATATCCGCTACATTTTAATAAAAGGATAACGGCAAGTCTCAGGGAATTGGAAACCTTCAGTGTCTTGGTATCGATTAAAACCAAATAGTCGGGGATCTTTTTGATATCCCATACAATTTCGTTTAATGTATAATTGGAAGTAAACAACTATTTATCAGGCTCTGAAGGCACAAAGCCGGTTACTACGGCTCGCCGTGGCCGTGACGTTAATTCACAACCCTTTCTGCCAATTAGTTTCAAAATATCCACACTATTGTGCTGCTAACACCGCCGCACATCGTACTTAGTAATGAAGATCCTATAATCGAAAATGAACCTTAAAGTGTAAAGTAATAAAGCATCCTATGTTATACAGAAGACAGTTAAACGTTGGCGATTTTCCTCAATGCCTAGGTTTAAGTCAAAGGGCTTCTTAATCCAGACTTGTAGGTCGTTACGCGTTATTATAACGCGGCCGGAGTCGGCTACTTCTTCGCTCATTTACATCTCATTAAGGACGCTATTATTGGACTAGGGACGCATTATGCGCGTTTCGTTTCTGCCTTTCAGCATTCATGCTATTTTCTTGGAATAGATCACAATGCTCGAGTTAAGCGGCTTATGGTAATCAATTAGGTTTCTCGTTTCTCGGCACGTTTGCTTTTTTTAATACAAATTAAATTAGTAGTCCATACAAGTATACAATAATATTATAAATTAATGTTTTATTTCACTTCTTTTATTCTTGCATGACTGTGGATCGATTTTTAACAACATTTCAAATTCAATCGAAAGCTTTAACTTTGCGTGCCAACCGCTAAGTTTATTAATTCAATACGAATTTCCTTATAACCAAAATTAAAATGGCCTGGCCCTGCTTATCTAGATTCCACCAATAGGCTTTCACGACGTATATCCAACTGTCTCTAAAGACGCTTGCATTAGCGACATCAATTACTAGGCCCGTCCGTATTCGGTGAGACGAGAGTTTACGCATCGATGCAGGGATGCGATATCCACTGTGATCGATGGTAATTAAAGTGGATAGCCAAACAAGTGCTGGGAAACCATTGACCTGACTAACTGACTGATAGATCCAGAAGTATCTTTGACTTTGCTTGGCACAAACATAGTAAGTTAATTAATTACCACTTTATTTTCCATTCTACCTCTAAACTTAATTTCTCCAGTTTCATGCTTCGTACATTTCTGGTACATGCAGCCAGATTTAAAAACAAAATTGGAACGAATTTTTATGCTTGTTGAGTTTTTGTGTATACCTAGCGACGCTGTCACCAGGTCAGATAGCTTGACGGACTATACTCGAATGTTCATTAGAGAGAAAGAAGAGCTGTGCTGTGGCCTAATTAATTAATTTTAAATATTATTAGGTGTAATTGATGGGCCGTGACGTCATGACCCTTTTTTTTTTTTTTTTTTTTATTAATAAAATCAGTAGACACCTCTGACGTAGTCAAAGCCTTTGTTTATCTAATTATTAATTGTTTACGGTCATTTTTTATTTGAAAATTATATTAATAATATTTATTAGTTATATTAAGTATATACTAAATTTATTTTAGCTATGTGTGCACTATCTATATTTTGTTCCTATATTCTAATAATACAGAGTAAATGTAGATCTATCCTATACACATTATCTTATAGCTTACGTTTTATTCCTATCTATGACTATATTAACAACTTTTTTGGCATACTTTAAAAATAAATCCCTTGTTTTATTAGTTTTTAATATATTAGCCAGGGAATCCTTGCACAGATTCATTTGCATCTCCTGTTCTAGATTTTCTCTTTCTCTGCCGTGCTGCGGACACTCAATTAATATGTGTAATACAGTTTCGTCACAGTTGGGGTCGCAGACACAGCCTGGATCGTCTTTGCATTTGAATCTGTGCAAGTATTCTCCAAAGCCGCCATGCCCCGTAAACAATTGGGTGGTAACACTGTCCAGGGTGATCTTTTGGACCATTCCATGCGCTTCAACCGCGTTTGGGAAGAATGTTTTGGTCGTTCCTGCAGTTTCGCCTGATCCATATCTCCGGTTCCATTCGTCAAGGGATTCCTTGCGGATTTGGCCCTTGACAAATGATACCGGGCATAGATCGTAGTCTGGACGCTTTTTTGAGTAGAGGGCGGCGCTTTTCGCCAGCTCGTCAGCGCGTTCATTTCCAGCGAGGCCAGCGTGGGCTTTTATCCAGAACAAAGTGACAACTTTGCTCTGGGCAAGAGCCCGCTCCAGGTTCTTGCGGGCCCCTACTGCTAGTGGGTGGTGCGAGTGATAACTGACTACAGTCTCCAGCGCAGATCTGGAATCACTATATATTCCGAAACTTGTCTCGGTGCTCTTTAGGACCTCCGCCGTGGCTCTGCATATGGCCAGCAGTTCAGCCTGGTAAACTGTACTGTAGGATGGCAGCTTTAATTTTACGGGCTTGATCTCCGCTTCTTCGTTCCAAAGGGACAGTGAGGCTCCGACTTTGTTTTCAATTTTGCTGCCATCTGTGAAGATGCGCATTGCTTGACTGTTGTTATTGTCGACATCTTCTTGATCTACCAGGCTAATGAACTTGAGGCTCATATGGGTTGCCGGGTGGCCGTTCTCCGAGTAGTTGGCCTTCCGCTCGATCTCCCCGCCCGCCAGCTCCGGCCGAGGCACTCCCCTCTTCGCCTCATACAGGGCTGCTGCCTCTCGTATGCGGAGATCGAGTGGGAGGATCCCTGCCAATAGCAATGCGGCATTCAGGGAGACCGTTCGGTACGCCTTGCTGATTTTTTGAGCAAATCCGCGCTGCACACCGCCCAGCTGCTTTCTAACTCCAAGCTTTCGCGCCGCTGGCGCCCAGGCGCTCGCCGCGTATAGTATTATGGGTTCTACTACTGCCGTGTATATCATCCGGATTATTTCCGGGTGTAGGCCCCAACTAATCTTTGCCGCTCTCGACAGCTGCCTGTAGATGTTTGATACTTTTTTGCATGTATTCGTAATGTGTGTGTTAAAAGTCAGGGAGCTATCGATGGTAAGACCAAGAATTTTTATTTCCTTGGTCATATTTATGGAAACCCCTCCCATGTTCAGGAGTGGCGTGTCGTATTTTAACTTTCGCGTGATCAGCATAGCATTTGTTTTGTGCGGAGCGAATCGAAGTTTATTTCGGACGCCCCACTCCTGAACATAGGCGAGGGCGGCGTTGGCTTGTCTCTGTATTTCCTGCGCAGTATTGCCATCGAAAATCAACACAATGTCGTCTGCGAACGCCTGACAGTACTCACCCCTCTCCTCTAGGCCTTTTAACAAAGGGTCCAGAAGGAGATTCCATAATATGGGCCCCCCTATGGATCCCTGCACACATCCTTTGTTGGTTGACTTGCTGTATTGCTCGCCGGCATACCGCACATTGACACTCCTGTCTTGTAGATAATTATTGATAAGCCTACGTATGTTGACTGGGCAGTCCTCTTCCACCAGTCGAAGCTTAATGGCTGGCCACCAGGCGCTATCGAAGGCCCCCTCTATATCCAGCGATATCATCGTTACAAGTTTTTTCAAGTTCAGCTTGTTCCGTATGTATTGCATGAGGTCATAGAGGGAGTCTTCGGTGCTCCTCTGTGGCACAAAGCCATACTGGCGGGTGCTAATTTTTGGCAACAGGTGCCATTTCAATCTACCGACCATCATTTTTTCTAGGATCTTCCCCATTACAGACAGCAGTCCGATCGGTCTGTATGATTTTGGGTTTGTCAGATCTTCCTTGGCTGGTTTCTTTAATACGACAACTGCCGCCCGTTTCCAGATAGTCGGAAAACTGCCCAGTTCGAGGCATTTATTGGCGAACGCCAAGAATGTCTCCGGATCCCGCGCTATAACCCGGCTGCAAATGTCCGCAGTTAGTCCGTCTTCTCCCGGGGCCTTCTTGGGATTGAAGCTTTCCACGGAGTTTTTGAGTTCCTCCAGGGTAAATGGGGGGTCATGCGTGCTACCATGGCTCGGTCCATTTACCTGGTGAGCGGCTTTTCTTATCTCTACGTGGTCGGCGTTATCCTGGCTTTCGAGGTCCTCCGGGTAAAAAGTCTCGGCCAGCAATTTAACGGATTCTTTTGCGGTAAGTGTGGTGCCATTTATGTTTAAAGGGATATCTTCCTTTCTTTTAGTTGTTCGACCAATCACCCTATATATACCCTCCCACATTCCTTCCTTGTTCTGTTTACCGCAGAACTCCTTCCAACTGTGGACCTGTGCTTCCTTTGCCTTATTCTCATACTCTTCTTTCTTTTCTAGGTATTCATCAACTACTCGGGCTCTTCGTGTCGGCGCAGCGCTTCGTATTTTTCTCCTCCTGGTGTTAACTTCTCGTCTGAGCTCATTGAGTTCTTCGGACCACCACGGCAAGGTAAGTTTATTGTTAGTTTTTATAAGTGGTATATGTTTTTTACATGTAGTTTGTATTATGTGTGTATATGTTTCTATTGTATTTTCTAGCTGTTCGATATTATTGATATTTTGTATGTTTGTTTCATCTATTCTATGTTCAAGTTTTAGTTGGGCCATTTCCTCAAGGAACTGACTCCAATTTGCTTTTTTGGTGTTGTATACCCTGGTAGTTCTGTTTATGCTAATTCCTTTGCCTTTTTTAAATTTAATTTTGAATTTAATGCCGTTGTGATCCGAGCTCGTCATACCCTGGACCACTGTCCAGTCTTCCACCAGGTCTAGGATATCCGCGGTGCACGCTGTTATGTCCACATAACTACTAAAGGATCTACCCCCCCTTATCGTGTCGAAGGTTGGAACAGTTCCCACGTTGAGTACATGGAGGCCTAGTTGATCCAGCGTTCCCGCCAGAATGTCTCCTCTTGCATCAGTTTTGCCACCACCCCACCAAATACTTTTTGCATTGCAATCCCCCCCAATGAGCAATCTAGTTGACTGTGCTCCGGTCTCTATCCTCTTGAGCTGCTCCAGGTAAGGCTCCAGGGGTTTGTCTGGTTCAAAATAGAAGGAGACGAACACGGCCTCCCAGGCGTCAGTGCGGATCCTGACAACTGCGATGTTATTTGTTGTCAGTTCTGGGCACTGTATTGCGTCTATGTCTTGATCGAAGACGGCAATTGCCGCTTTAACAGTGCCCTCTCCCGGGTTGATGTTCTGGAAGATTCGTGTCCGTCCATATGATTTCATACTTGACCCTCCGCCCACATATGGCTCCTGGAGCAGAGCCAGAGCCGCTTTTTTCTCCGAGGCTTCTTTCATAAGCTCTGAAGTAGCTAGTTGTTTTCGCTGCAGGTTTGCTTGAAGGAAGAGATGGGCCTTGTCTTTGACTTGGGGGGGTTGTGATGTTAAGTTGGTGTTATGGGTGAGGGTTGTTACATTGTCATAGATGCTAGACTCCGCTATGGTGCCCTTAGCAGTAAGCAACGCTGGACCTTGCTAAGGTGTCAAATTTTTTACGCGTGATGCAATCTATGCTGAAAGCGTTGTGTTGCGTTTCTGCTAGCTTAGTCTGATGGCAGTTATTGCATCTGGGGGGATCACCAGCCCGCAGTGCTGGGCATTCGGTACGTAGATGGTGGCTCCCACAGTGCGAACATATGTCCTTCTCCTCAGTGCACTGCTTCTTGCCGTGGCCGAAACGCAGGCATCTCGTACATTGCATGAGCGGGGTTTGATCATAAACCCTCACTCGCTGCATGTCGATGTGAACCCGCCCCGCCTCAGTCAGGCGTCGCCACATCTGGGGAGAAACCCGCATCACCACATGGTTCTCATGCGGGTTTCTGGCACGCTTCCTATATCGCACTTCTATCTTCAAATTGTCTTCATTTAGGCCCTCCAGTATGTGGGAATTCTGGTTGAGTACTGCCCTGGTGATGTCCTCGTCCGTATTATATGAGAGGACGTCTTTGAACACCACCAGGGGGAGCTTATTGACGGCTTCTTCAACTTTAAGGCTTTCCGCTGATTTTTTCAGTCTCTTAGTTATTTGCTCCAGATCCGACTTAGAGTGACAGCCTAGGACAATTTTTTGGTTTTTTACTTTCCGCAGCTTGTCTACTCTCAGTCCGGTATCTATCGCGTTTAATGCGGCTCTAACTTTGTCCGTCACTGTCCCACTGGTGTCATTCTCATCCTCGGATGAGACGATAATGGAGTGCATCGGTGGGGGCACAGCAGCAGTTCTTTTTGCTGCAGCCCCTGCGTAGGTGACCCCTTCTGTGAGATGGTTATTCGGTGTGGGGTGCGGTATCTGCATCGTTTGCATTTCTTGCGTGAGTGCACGTGTAAAGTGCGTGCACTCAGCGGTACTTTTGTTGCAGACCCTCATCGCCTCCATGAGCTCCTCAATTCGGATGCCAAGCTCACCCTTTTCCTTTGATTTGTCTTTTTGTGCCACGAGTGTGTCTCTTCTTTCATTCGTTTCACCCTCAGGTGCTATTTCCACCTGCACTTCCCTTTGCTTTTCATCCTTCCCCTCCTTTCCTACTGCTTCCTTAAAAAGCTCATAAAGCCTCTCTATGGCCTGAGTAACCCCAATTTTAATGCAGGCCTTAAGGTTACGAGACTCATCTAGTAGTGTTTTCCCCCGGACGAGGCAGGCTTTCGCCTCTGTTCTTCTGCTGACATATTTAACGGAGGATGATTTAGGCATCGTTCCGTTTTCCAGGCTCTGAGGGACGTGTTTAGAGCCCTTTTGGCGGGTCTCTCGCGCCTTAGCAGGGGCTGGCGTGGCGATGACCTCTGACCCCGGGGTCCCCTGTGTAGCTCCGGTCGGGGATTCGTTTCCTGTCCCGATGTCTATATAAAAAGACTCGGACATTCGTCCTTGGTCTCCTTTGGGGATGCCACCAGTGACCTCCTTAGGAGGTGTTTTAAACATATTGACAGGTTTCGAGGTTAAAAGATAATAACTATAAGTAAATTGTTACTTGTCTAATAAAGTATAAACCTGTGTGAGAATATAATGTCTAATAAATATTTAATTAAAGTAACTGGGTTGTATGAATAGCAACCCAGTTGTCAATAAAACCAACCCAACCCAACCAAATGTACGATCAGTGTGTACTAACTATACTATATGTATGACTAGATGACTAGATGGGAGTCTAAATGGAGTCTAAAGAGATTGGGAGTGTAAATGGCTTCCAAGGTCAATCTTACAGACTAAGAGTGGTGGGGAGGTGTATAGGATCTCCCCCCGTCAGGTACTATATTTCTGCAAAAGCAGATTGTCTAGTTTTGGCTTATTAAATGATTTAAATTAATTATCCAACCTAACCTAAGTTCTAAACTTGGGAGAGTAAATGGCTCCCAAGGTCAATCTTACCGTCTAAGAGTGGTGGGGAGGTGTATAGGATCTCCCCCCGTCAGGTACGATTTTTCTGCCCAAGCAGATTGTCAAATTTTGGCTTTTAAATTGATTTAAACTATTCCGGTTCTCCCTATGGTACTGCCGCCCGCCACTTGAGTCACGACAAGTGGGTGGGTGGGCGGGCCCGGAAACGCGTTTTTCGCGTCGGAAAATCGCCGGAAAAGAGGTGTAACGGTGCCGCGCGCGCGATTGCTCGCTTATAGGCGTCGCCCGGATCGGAAAATGCAGGAATTTGGAAGATATACTACTATTTAATTTTTCTTTGAAATTTTTCTAAGTGCCGAAATTTGTATGAAAATAGGAAAATTTAAAATTTTGTTTTTCTTTCGCAGGTCGCTAGTGCCGGTCGAAAGCAACGTCCTGTGAAGATTTGGCTGGAAAATGAGGAAAATTGGGGCGGCGGCGCAACAATTCCACGAGTTTTCGCTTCGAAATCGATAAGTTTGTATGCAGATCTTTACCTATGATATGTACTCGGTGTCGAATTTAAAAAGTTGGGAAACGCGCTTTTCGCGTCGGAAAATCGCCGGAAAAGAGGTGTAACGGTGCCGCGCGCGCGATTGCTCGCTTATAGGCGTCGCCCGGATCGGAAAATGCAGGAATTTGGAAGATATACTACTATTTAATTTTTCTTTGAAATTTTTCTAAGTGCCGAAATTTGTATGAAAATAGGAAAATTTAAAATTTTGTTTTTCTTTCGCAGGTCGCTAGTGCCGGTCGAAAGCAACGTCCTGTGAAGATTTGGCTGGAAAATGAGGAAAATTGGGGCGGCGGCGCAACAATTCCACGAGTTTTCGCTTCGAAATCGATAAGTTTGTATGCAGATCTTTACCTATGATATGTACTCGGTGTCGAATTTAAAAAGTTGGGAAACGCGCTTTTCGCGTCGGAAAATCGCCGGAAAAGAGGTGTAACGGTGCCGCGCGCGCGATTGCTCGCTTATAGGCGTCGCCCGGATCGGAAAATGCAGGAATTTGGAAGATATACTACTATTTAATTTTTCTTTGAAATTTTTCTAAGTGCCGAAATTTGTATGAAAATAGGAAAATTTAAAATTTTGTTTTTCTTTCGCAGGTCGCTAGTGCCGGTCGAAAGCAACGTCCTGTGAAGATTTGGCTGGAAAATGAGGAAAATTGGGGCGGCGGCGCAACAATTCCACGAGTTTTCGCTTCGAAATCGATAAGTTTGTATGCAGATCTTTACCTATGATATGTACTCGGTGTCGAATTTAAAAAGTTGGGAAACGCGCTTTTCGCGTCGGAAAATCGCCGGAAAAGAGGTGTAACGGTGCCGCGCGCGCGATTGCTCGCTTATAGGCGTCGCCCGGATCGGAAAATGCAGGAATTTGGAAGATATACTACTATTTAATTTTTCTTTGAAATTTTTCTAAGTGCCGAAATTTGTATGAAAATAGGAAAATTTAAAATTTTGTTTTTCTTTCGCAGGTCGCTAGTGCCGGTCGAAAGCAACGTCCTGTGAAGATTTGGCTGGAAAATGAGGAAAATTGGGGCGGCGGCGCAACAATTCCACGAGTTTTCGCTTCGAAATCGATAAGTTTGTATGCAGATCTTTACCTATGATATGTACTCGGTGTCGAATTTAAAAAGTTGGGAAACGCGCTTTTCGCGTCGGAAAATCGCCGGAAAAGAGGTGTAACGGTGCCGCGCGCGCGATTGCTCGCTTATAGGCGTCGCCCGGATCGGAAAATGCAGGAATTTGGAAGATATACTACTATTTAATTTTTCTTTGAAATTTTTCTAAGTGCCGAAATTTGTATGAAAATAGGAAAATTTAAAATTTTGTTTTTCTTTCGCAGGTCGCTAGTGCCGGTCGAAAGCAACGTCCTGTGAAGATTTGGCTGGAAAATGAGGAAAATTGGGGCGGCGGCGCAACAATTCCACGAGTTTTCGCTTCGAAATCGATAAGTTTGTATGCAGATCTTTACCTATGATATGTACTCGGTGTCGAATTTAAAAAGTTGGGAAACGCGCTTTTCGCGTCGGAAAATCGCCGGAAAAGAGGTGTAACGGTGCCGCGCGCGCGATTGCTCGCTTATAGGCGTCGCCCGGATCGGAAAATGCAGGAATTTGGAAGATATACTACTATTTAATTTTTCTTTGAAATTTTTCTAAGTGCCGAAATTTGTATGAAAATAGGAAAATTTAAAATTTTGTTTTTCTTTCGCAGGTCGCTAGTGCCGGTCGAAAGCAACGTCCTGTGAAGATTTGGCTGGAAAATGAGGAAAATTGGGGCGGCGGCGCAACAATTCCACGAGTTTTCGCTTCGAAATCGATAAGTTTGTATGCAGATCTTTACCTATGATATGTACTCGGTGTCGAATTTAAAAAGTTGGGAAACGCGCTTTTCGCGTCGGAAAATCGCCGGAAAAGAGGTGTAACGGTGCCGCGCGCGCGATTGCTCGCTTATAGGCGTCGCCCGGATCGGAAAATGCAGGAATTTGGAAGATATACTACTATTTAATTTTTCTTTGAAATTTTTCTAAGTGCCGAAATTTGTATGAAAATAGGAAAATTTAAAATTTTGTTTTTCTTTCGCAGGTCGCTAGTGCCGGTCGAAAGCAACGTCCTGTGAAGATTTGGCTGGAAAATGAGGAAAATTGGGGCGGCGGCGCAACAATTCCACGAGTTTTCGCTTCGAAATCGATAAGTTTGTATGCAGATCTTTACCTATGATATGTACTCGGTGTCGAATTTAAAAAGTTGGGAAACGCGCTTTTCGCGTCGGAAAATCGCCGGAAAAGAGGTGTAACGGTGCCGCGCGCGCGATTGCTCGCTTATAGGCGTCGCCCGGATCGGAAAATGCAGGAATTTGGAAGATATACTACTATTTAATTTTTCTTTGAAATTTTTCTAAGTGCCGAAATTTGTATGAAAATAGGAAAATTTAAAATTTTGTTTTTCTTTCGCAGGTCGCTAGTGCCGGTCGAAAGCAACGTCCTGTGAAGATTTGGCTGGAAAATGAGGAAAATTGGGGCGGCGGCGCAACAATTCCACGAGTTTTCGCTTCGAAATCGATAAGTTTGTATGCAGATCTTTACCTATGATATGTACTCGGTGTCGAATTTAAAAAGTTGGGAAACGCGCTTTTCGCGTCGGAAAATCGCCGGAAAAGAGGTGTAACGGTGCCGCGCGCGCGATTGCTCGCTTATAGGCGTCGCCCGGATCGGAAAATGCAGGAATTTGGAAGATATACTACTATTTAATTTTTCTTTGAAATTTTTCTAAGTGCCGAAATTTGTATGAAAATAGGAAAATTTAAAATTTTGTTTTTCTTTCGCAGGTCGCTAGTGCCGGTCGAAAGCAACGTCCTGTGAAGATTTGGCTGGAAAATGAGGAAAATTGGGGCGGCGGCGCAACAATTCCACGAGTTTTCGCTTCGAAATCGATAAGTTTGTATGCAGATCTTTACCTATGATATGTACTCGGTGTCGAATTTAAAAAGTTGGGAAACGCGCTTTTCGCGTCGGAAAATCGCCGGAAAAGAGGTGTAACGGTGCCGCGCGCGCGATTGCTCGCTTATAGGCGTCGCCCGGATCGGAAAATGCAGGAATTTGGAAGATATACTACTATTTAATTTTTCTTTGAAATTTTTCTAAGTGCCGAAATTTGTATGAAAATAGGAAAATTTAAAATTTTGTTTTTCTTTCGCAGGTCGCTAGTGCCGGTCGAAAGCAACGTCCTGTGAAGATTTGGCTGGAAAATGAGGAAAATTGGGGCGGCGGCGCAACAATTCCACGAGTTTTCGCTTCGAAATCGATAAGTTTGTATGCAGATCTTTACCTATGATATGTACTCGGTGTCGAATTTAAAAAGTTGGGAAACGCGCTTTTCGCGTCGGAAAATCGCCGGAAAAGAGGTGTAACGGTGCCGCGCGCGCGATTGCTCGCTTATAGGCGTCGCCCGGATCGGAAAATGCAGGAATTTGGAAGATATACTACTATTTAATTTTTCTTTGAAATTTTTCTAAGTGCCGAAATTTGTATGAAAATAGGAAAATTTAAAATTTTGTTTTTCTTTCGCAGGTCGCTAGTGCCGGTCGAAAGCAACGTCCTGTGAAGATTTGGCTGGAAAATGAGGAAAATTGGGGCGGCGGCGCAACAATTCCACGAGTTTTCGCTTCGAAATCGATAAGTTTGTATGCAGATCTTTACCTATGATATGTACTCGGTGTCGAATTTAAAAAGTTGGGAAACGCGCTTTTCGCGTCGGAAAATCGCCGGAAAAGAGGTGTAACGGTGCCGCGCGCGCGATTGCTCGCTTATAGGCGTCGCCCGGATCGGAAAATGCAGGAATTTGGAAGATATACTACTATTTAATTTTTCTTTGAAATTTTTCTAAGTGCCGAAATTTGTATGAAAATAGGAAAATTTAAAATTTTGTTTTTCTTTCGCAGGTCGCTAGTGCCGGTCGAAAGCAACGTCCTGTGAAGATTTGGCTGGAAAATGAGGAAAATTGGGGCGGCGGCGCAACAATTCCACGAGTTTTCGCTTCGAAATCGATAAGTTTGTATGCAGATCTTTACCTATGATATGTACTCGGTGTCGAATTTAAAAAGTTGGGAAACGCGCTTTTCGCGTCGGAAAATCGCCGGAAAAGAGGTGTAACGGTGCCGCGCGCGCGATTGCTCGCTTATAGGCGTCGCCCGGATCGGAAAATGCAGGAATTTGGAAGATATACTACTATTTAATTTTTCTTTGAAATTTTTCTAAGTGCCGAAATTTGTATGAAAATAGGAAAATTTAAAATTTTGTTTTTCTTTCGCAGGTCGCTAGTGCCGGTCGAAAGCAACGTCCTGTGAAGATTTGGCTGGAAAATGAGGAAAATTGGGGCGGCGGCGCAACAATTCCACGAGTTTTCGCTTCGAAATCGATAAGTTTGTATGCAGATCTTTACCTATGATATGTACTCGGTGTCGAATTTAAAAAGTTGGGAAACGCGCTTTTCGCGTCGGAAAATCGCCGGAAAAGAGGTGTAACGGTGCCGCGCGCGCGATTGCTCGCTTATAGGCGTCGCCCGGATCGGAAAATGCAGGAATTTGGAAGATATACTACTATTTAATTTTTCTTTGAAATTTTTCTAAGTGCCGAAATTTGTATGAAAATAGGAAAATTTAAAATTTTGTTTTTCTTTCGCAGGTCGCTAGTGCCGGTCGAAAGCAACGTCCTGTGAAGATTTGGCTGGAAAATGAGGAAAATTGGGGCGGCGGCGCAACAATTCCACGAGTTTTCGCTTCGAAATCGATAAGTTTGTATGCAGATCTTTACCTATGATATGTACTCGGTGTCGAATTTAAAAAGTTGGGAAACGCGCTTTTCGCGTCGGAAAATCGCCGGAAAAGAGGTGTAACGGTGCCGCGCGCGCGATTGCTCGCTTATAGGCGTCGCCCGGATCGGAAAATGCAGGAATTTGGAAGATATACTACTATTTAATTTTTCTTTGAAATTTTTCTAAGTGCCGAAATTTGTATGAAAATAGGAAAATTTAAAATTTTGTTTTTCTTTCGCAGGTCGCTAGTGCCGGTCGAAAGCAACGTCCTGTGAAGATTTGGCTGGAAAATGAGGAAAATTGGGGCGGCGGCGCAACAATTCCACGAGTTTTCGCTTCGAAATCGATAAGTTTGTATGCAGATCTTTACCTATGATATGTACTCGGTGTCGAATTTAAAAAGTTGGGAAACGCGCTTTTCGCGTCGGAAAATCGCCGGAAAAGAGGTGTAACGGTGCCGCGCGCGCGATTGCTCGCTTATAGGCGTCGCCCGGATCGGAAAATGCAGGAATTTGGAAGATATACTACTATTTAATTTTTCTTTGAAATTTTTCTAAGTGCCGAAATTTGTATGAAAATAGGAAAATTTAAAATTTTGTTTTTCTTTCGCAGGTCGCTAGTGCCGGTCGAAAGCAACGTCCTGTGAAGATTTGGCTGGAAAATGAGGAAAATTGGGGCGGCGGCGCAACAATTCCACGAGTTTTCGCTTCGAAATCGATAAGTTTGTATGCAGATCTTTACCTATGATATGTACTCGGTGTCGAATTTAAAAAGTTGGGAAACGCGCTTTTCGCGTCGGAAAATCGCCGGAAAAGAGGTGTAACGGTGCCGCGCGCGCGATTGCTCGCTTATAGGCGTCGCCCGGATCGGAAAATGCAGGAATTTGGAAGATATACTACTATTTAATTTTTCTTTGAAATTTTTCTAAGTGCCGAAATTTGTATGAAAATAGGAAAATTTAAAATTTTGTTTTTCTTTCGCAGGTCGCTAGTGCCGGTCGAAAGCAACGTCCTGTGAAGATTTGGCTGGAAAATGAGGAAAATTGGGGCGGCGGCGCAACAATTCCACGAGTTTTCGCTTCGAAATCGATAAGTTTGTATGCAGATCTTTACCTATGATATGTACTCGGTGTCGAATTTAAAAAGTTGGGAAACGCGCTTTTCGCGTCGGAAAATCGCCGGAAAAGAGGTGTAACGGTGCCGCGCGCGCGATTGCTCGCTTATAGGCGTCGCCCGGATCGGAAAATGCAGGAATTTGGAAGATATACTACTATTTAATTTTTCTTTGAAATTTTTCTAAGTGCCGAAATTTGTATGAAAATAGGAAAATTTAAAATTTTGTTTTTCTTTCGCAGGTCGCTAGTGCCGGTCGAAAGCAACGTCCTGTGAAGATTTGGCTGGAAAATGAGGAAAATTGGGGCGGCGGCGCAACAATTCCACGAGTTTTCGCTTCGAAATCGATAAGTTTGTATGCAGATCTTTACCTATGATATGTACTCGGTGTCGAATTTAAAAAGTTGGGAAACGCGCTTTTCGCGTCGGAAAATCGCCGGAAAAGAGGTGTAACGGTGCCGCGCGCGCGATTGCTCGCTTATAGGCGTCGCCCGGATCGGAAAATGCAGGAATTTGGAAGATATACTACTATTTAATTTTTCTTTGAAATTTTTCTAAGTGCCGAAATTTGTATGAAAATAGGAAAATTTAAAATTTTGTTTTTCTTTCGCAGGTCGCTAGTGCCGGTCGAAAGCAACGTCCTGTGAAGATTTGGCTGGAAAATGAGGAAAATTGGGGCGGCGGCGCAACAATTCCACGAGTTTTCGCTTCGAAATCGATAAGTTTGTATGCAGATCTTTACCTATGATATGTACTCGGTGTCGAATTTAAAAAGTTGGGAAACGCGCTTTTCGCGTCGGAAAATCGCCGGAAAAGAGGTGTAACGGTGCCGCGCGCGCGATTGCTCGCTTATAGGCGTCGCCCGGATCGGAAAATGCAGGAATTTGGAAGATATACTACTATTTAATTTTTCTTTGAAATTTTTCTAAGTGCCGAAATTTGTATGAAAATAGGAAAATTTAAAATTTTGTTTTTCTTTCGCAGGTCGCTAGTGCCGGTCGAAAGCAACGTCCTGTGAAGATTTGGCTGGAAAATGAGGAAAATTGGGGCGGCGGCGCAACAATTCCACGAGTTTTCGCTTCGAAATCGATCCGTCATGACCCTTGGGCCCCTCCTGAAAATCAGCGTTGCAGTATGTTGGGTATAGGTAGGTAAATACCTATCTCATGCTGCGGCACGGGCTGAGGAGGTGGCCCATTGACCACACGTAGTTTATGTTTAATTGGTAATAGTATAAGTTTAGTTAAAACTAAGTATAAAATTGTAGTGTTGGTCAATATAATTTTTTTTATTTTAATTATTATGAAAAACCTGCATCAATAATTGTTAGTCTCAACTGTGTTGATTTGCTTAATTTATGGTATTTTTCCTGCGTCTATGTATTTTGACCAATTGTGGAAGATTTTTAACCAATCAGAGGTGATTGCAATCGTTACATTAAAGCTGTCATTTAAAGCCAATTGCCCCCTGCTGGGCTGCCGGCTAAAACTGACAGCTACAGTGTAACGATCGCAGCCAATCGCCTCTGATTGGTTAACACTCTTCCACTATTGGACAAAATCCATTGACGCAGCAAGAATACCATAAATTCAGCCAATCACAACAATTGATACTGTAACAATGATTGATGCAGAAGTTACGCGGTCGGCCAGCTGTTCACCATAGTTTGACAGCTGTCTGACCCATTGTCCTAGGTCAGCGACAAATGCGGCAACGCGATGCGATGCGACGCGACGCGAACGTATCAAACAGTAGCTGACCCTTCACGTGGCCTACGTTGTTGCGTATAGGTACGTCTGTCATTTTTTGTGGCGTCATATCGCGTCTCGTCGCTCACCTGGAAGGGGTAATATTATGCTATGGCTGAGAAATAAATATAAAGCAGGACTCATGCCGCAACAGAGCAACAGAAAGTACAACTTATTTTAAGCGGACGAAGTCGTGGGCATCAGCTAGTGTGTTTATGTGTTATATAGATTATTATAGCTGAATTTTCTTGTCGCAAATATTGATTATTCTTGTTTTAAAACATTCAATATTTTTCGAATCGAACATAATATATATCACAATTAGGCTAACGGGCTATACATCTAGCTGTCACCAAAGACGCTTACATTAGTGACTTTCAATTTACTGTATGGTCCTTATTAGGTAAAACGTCTACCCATTGATGTTGAGTTGATTCGATTTCGTCATTGATCGATAGTAATTAAAGTGGATCGCCAAACAAGTGCTGAGAAACTATGGACTCCCCTAATTGACTGACGGGGTCATTAGTGGTACCAATCTCTATCCATGTTACATTTCGCCTTCCACTGTATCAATGACCAATTACGATTACTTTACAGTGGCTTTGGAAGTCCAGATTTGATTTATGAAAGCAATTAATGAAACTGTTTTGATAAATAATTGGTTCTGGTTTTTGTTCCAGTTAAAATTTTTTAAAGATCTAATAGGTTAGCTCTGTACTTAATTGCTTGTAAACAAGCAAATCTTTGACAATCGTATCCGTATTTGCTATCAAAGTACTATGAATTAGTCTGTAACGTGTAATAGGTACTGTACGTAATACTGTTATATCTCTTCTACAATATCTATTAGAAAACTTAAAAATAATAACATTTACCTAGATGCGGGTTGATGAAATTAGTTCAAGTATGTAATTACAAATCCATACTTCCTTACTTCCATACTAATATTATAAATGCTTTCTGGCTGTACGCTACGCTTTCCCCGCTTTTCTTTTTAACTGATTTTGAAGAAATTTGGTAAAGATGTAGGTTGTATCCCGGGGAGGCTCCTTTTTATCCCGGAAATAAATACAGGATTTCCCACAGCAATCGAAAACCTTTAATCCACGCGGGCATCATCTGGTTAGGATTATAATATGGGCCCATGAAGACATGGTTTTGTCCCATGGTTTCAAGGGCCCATATTAATAAACCGACATCGAGCTATAACAGGTCAAAATTGGAACTAATTTTTATGCCTGTTTATTTTTTTTATTTATTTTTAATATACTAGTAACGCTGGCTCCGGATCAGATAAGTTTGTGTGATTGTACGCGGAGCTAATTCGAAAACAACAGTGTATTGTATTACGGAAATAATTACACTGTTTGAGGATAGTACACTAATGCTACTTACATTAACAGTTAATGCCATTACACCAGTTCCACCTCACGCGGTCACGCCACATCTGACTACAAACAATCTTATTCACTGTAATGCACGAGTGAGCTTTATTCAAATTGGCTTTGAAAGCTTTTTAGTATTGAATGCAATGTATCTCTTTACAACATTGATTCTAATGAGATTATTTTGAAAAAAAGTGTAATTTAACCTGGAGTAGCCTATAAGCGTCCCCGAGATTCTTCGTACCTCCGTAGTCCGTACCAAAGCAATTTGTTAATATTGGTTAAATGGAATGGCCGTGAAATGGATTAAGATCGTCATAGTACCTAACTAACTAACTAGCTAAAGCTAAAATTGACTATGATTCATTTTTGCATGTAATTAATAATAATTCTAATAATTAACATAACATTTTATTAAATATACTGACATTTAACATATTATGTATTTATTTCCATTATTATTTACACAATTGACGGAGCACTCAAATCTGAAAACAGTGCCGCTCACACGAAAAAAAAACACTTCTAATTTCACGACCATCGTGATTTGGCACCATTTTCAGAGCAAAACTCGCAACAAAAAGGTCTCTGACACAATATCGTCAGAGGATAATGGGTGCGAAATAAAAAAAAAAAATAATAATGAATAATCATACTTCATACTTAATATTATAAATGCGAAAGTGTGTTTGTTTGTTGGTTTGTCCTTCAATCTCGCCGTAACGGAGCAACGGATCGACGTAATTTATGTCATGGGTATACTTGAGGACCTCAAGAGTGTCATAGGCTAGGCGAGTTCTCGCGGAAATAAAAAAAACTAAAACCACGCGGACAAAGTCCGCAGACTTTGTCCGCGGTCCGTTTTCTATTATAAATAACTCAAAGCAGTGCAAGTGGGATAAAATAAACTTATTGCCCCACATGCACTGGCTCGACGTGCGACAAGCGACGACGTGTGGCGAGTGTGGCTCGCCTTCGCTCTCAGGTACTCAGGCTCTCAGCCTACTAGGTACGTTTCTCTCGTGCAAATTTTTTTTACGGCGTCAAAGAAAGTGAACAAATGGAGAGTGTGGACGTCTAACGTTCGTGAGGCCTTCTGGGACTGCATAATTAATTTGGGCAAGAATTGATAGCGTAAGCTCAGAAGAGGTTTGGGAGTAGCGGTGACAGCCTAGTAGATAGATAAAGGGGTCTAGTAGTTATAAAGATAAGAAAGAACATGGTTTCGTCGGAAACGATAAAGGAAAACATCGTAAAGAAACTTGCATGCCTAAAAGTTCTCCATGTTCTGGTGTGTATAATGTGGTCTGCCAATACACACTCATCCAGCGTGACGGGCTATCATAACGAAAATCCTACTTATTCTGAGAGGAGACTCGTGCTCAGCAGTGGGTCAGCGATGGGTTGATGATGACGAACTGCATGAAACGTGTTTGAAGTTTGAACTACCTACAATCTATCACTGCACAAAAACGTCTGCAAGCCTAGTTCGCATTATGCTAGTATTTTAGTCTAGTAGCGAGTTATTTAGTAGCTAAAATACTCGCTTCAGCACCAAAATCGTTCGCACTTCGTTCGAGTACAGTTTACAAGTGAGTGGTGTTTTGTAAGATGAACAGCCTATACATAAACCGATTAAGTTAATCATAACGACGATTTTAGAGGAGGTAGATGAGGTTGATTAATAAAAGAAGCTATGTAAACGAAAATGGATCGATAGAAGGGATAAACTAGGAGCTACTAATTGTCTTCTGAAGGAATTAGTATTGGAAGATCCCAAAGAATACTTCGATAGTTCGCGGTAACTAATGAACTCGACTAATTCGACAGGTTCAGACTTGTTTAAGCCTAGTTCGCATTATGCTAGTATTTTAGTCTAGTAGCGAGTTATTTAGTAGCTAAAATACTCGCTTCTGCACCAAAATCGTTCGCACTTCATTCGAGTACAGTTTACAAGTGAGTGGTGTTTTGTAAGATGAACAGCCTATACATAAACCGATTAAGTTAATCATAACGACGATTTTAGAGGAGGTAGATGAGGTTGATTAATAAAAGAAGCTATGTAAACGAAAATGGATCGATAGAAGGGATAAACTAGGAGCTACTAATTGTCTTCTGAAGGAATTAGTATTGGAAGATCCCAAAGAATACTTCGATAGTTCGCGGTAACTAATGAACTCGACTAATTCGACAGGTTCAGACTTGTTTAAGCCTAGTTCGCATTATGCTAGTATTTTAGTCTAGTAGCGAGTTATTTAGTAGCTAAAATACTCGCTTCTGCACCAAAATCGTTCGCACTTCGTTCGAGTACAGTTTACAAGTGAGTGGTGTTTTGTAAGATGAACAGCCTATACATAAACTGATTAAGTTAATCATAACGACGATTTTAGAGGAGGTAGATGAGGTTGATTAATAAAAGAAGCTATGTAAACGAAAATGGATCGATAGAAGGGATAAACTAGGAGCTACTAATTGTCTTCTGAAGGAATTAGTATTGGAAGATCCCAAAGAATACTTCGATAGTTCGCGGTAACTAATGAACTCGACAAGTCACGGCACGCGAGCGATGTAGCTACACTGTATTCCTGTTAATGCTATTAGCAATAAGCGGATTGGAATATTTACACGCGTAGTGGGAAGCGAGCGAGCGGCTGAATGACTGACACCTAGGGTTTCTTCGATGTTCCAACGCGCTTCGACTTTAATAAGTAGTTTTACACTTTTACGTAAGGCAATATTGTTGGTACGAGTAGGTAAGTGAAAAGTCCCTGACATCATATTTATTTCATAATATACCTACTTTGACGTCGTTTATGCATTCCACTCATGGAATTAGTATGTGCTACGTTAGTGCTTCTAATACCATGATCCCACTTTCTGCTGAAGTGGTTTATTTATGACGGCACTGGTAGAAAAACTAGTCTATACTTATTATAATATTATAAATGCGAAAGTTTGGATGCATGTATGGGTGGATAGATGGATGGATGCTTGTTACTCAATCACGCCAGAACGGCTGAACGGATTTGCATGAAAGGCACAGAGATATATTATAGTCTGGAATAGCACATAGTGAAATTTGGCACAGAGAATCTGAAATAGCACATGGGCTACAAATCCAGGAAAATTAAGGAGTTCCCGGCGGGAACCAAAAAACCTCAATCCACGCGGACGAAGTCGCGGGCATCAGCTAGTAGGTATATTATAAACATGAAATAGATTTTATATTTTTATAGATTTTAGACTCCAGTGCGTATAGTTAGGTGGTCACTTCAGCATCGATAGAAGAGATGAGGTTCGCTTTCGCAAGAAAGCCGTATATGTATATAACTAGCTGATGCCCGCGACTTCGTCCGCGTGGTTTAAGTTTTTTTTATACCCACGGGAATTTTCCAGGATAAAAAATAGCTTATGTCACTCTCCAGGTCCTCAACTATACCCATGCCTAAAATCACGTCGATCCGTTGCTTCGTCGAGGCATGATTGAAGGACAAACTAACAAACCAATAAACCAACAAACAAACACAATTTCGCATTTATAATATTATAAGTATAATAAGTATATAAGTATGATATGATAGATAGATAGATCGCAAGTAAAATATTACTCGTACATTGTGGCTCACTACAAGTTTAACAAGAAGGCAGTTTTATTCCAGTTGGGTTATGGACTTGTCTATGGGTGGCAGGTGCTATTTTACCTACCTGACATAAAAAAAAAAAATACTTCTAAGTTTTCGTACTTTTGGATAGGTAGAGGTGCTACATTATATTAGCTCAAGTGATTAAGTTAAAAATATTAAAAATAAAAAAGCCTTTTATTTCTTCAAATTGCTTCAAATTGTTTTGTAACGGAGAATATAACTAGAAAATAAGTGTACAAAATTAGGAAATTAATTAAAAACTCTTTTTAGAACTAGTTTTAAATGTATAGTAATACTAGCTGACGCCCGCGACTTCGTACGCGTGGATTGAGGTTTTGTGGTTTCCGCGGGAACTCTTTAATTTTCCGAGATAAAAAGTAGCCTATGTGTTATTCCATACTATAATCTATCTCTGTGCCAAATTTCATCCAGATCCATTCAGCCGTTGGGGCGTGATTGAGTAACAAACATCCATCCATACATCCATACCGACATCCATACATCCAAACTTTCGCATTTATAATATTAGTAAGAAGTAAGATAAGAAAGAAGTAAGATGAAGAACCCTTTTCAGGTCAAGGCCTCCTCCAGAGAAACCCATTTCGCCATATCTTTGGCTATGGTCATCCAGTTCGGTCCCGCCACTTTTTTTTGAAGTTAAAAATAATAGGTATGTTCATTTCTCTCGAGAGTGAATCTGTCTTGTGTTCAGGGCTTTATAAAACTGACGAGTTTTTTCTCGAATCTCTAGGAACCATGACCGTTGTTATCAAAACGGATCTGTTACAATGTTGGTTACCGCCAAAATACGGATAACCTGTGAGCATCAACAGTAATCAATCAACGCAAGGGGCTCAAATAAACGATTAGTTTTTCAGTCAGTGAGCCTTAGAAAAGATTTTGATATAGATAATATCTTAAAATAAGCTTGAGGAAAATTGATTAGGACCTTCTTGGGTGTGACATGCCTTCTTTATTAAAGAAATCTCGTTGCAAGTATCGAAGTGTTTGCACTTTTTGTTAAGTTTTTACAATTTGTTTGTGATAACTTGCTATTATTATTGCAGGATAGGCTTTCACTTGTTGACAATCATGTCTGAAGGAACAATGATGAGCTGTATGTTTCAAATCAAATCAAATCAAATATTTTTTATTCAAATAAACTTTTACAAGTACTTTTGAATCGTCAAGTGAATCTACCACTGATTCGAAATGTTGGAGTACGCTTGTCTACACAAGATGCCCATTTACTCTTTACGTTGGATTCCACTCTTTATTATGGATATTCTTTGGGCTTAGTCAGCAATAGTAATACTAAACTAATTTACAGCTACTGATTTCCAAGTAAGCACCTACTTACAATCACGGTTATATTAAAAGCTATCACAAAAGCAATACGCGAACCGAGTCCATTCCCCATAGTAATTTGAGCGACCATTAAGCAATAATTTGATCGAATTTTATATCCATCATGGCACCGCGCGAGTGGCTCGAAACCTCCATTATCTCAACTTCCTTCCGACTCCCCGCGGAAATCTCACCGCATTCAAATATTTAATTACTTTAGCTCTCGATCATTTATAAACTCGGGCGGGAGTGCTATCATAAAACGCGGTAATGCCTTATAATTAAAATATTCTCAACAAGCCGTGGCGTAATGGCACCTCCGGCGACGGTTTCCTCCGATGGAAAAAAACGCATAAAAAATTACATTCACCCCAGAGCACTCACCCCTTGTGTCGGGAAAATCGATTAAAAAGAGGAGTCGCGGGTGAAACGGTACGGGCGGGAAGCGGGGAGTTTAATATTATGTACGAAAAAATGCACGACGCCACGGGAGCGAGGGAGAGCTTCTTGGAGTGGGTCTCGAGATGGCTTCAATTTTATAATTACGTTCATACGTGAGCGCGGCCGCTGATGTCGCTTGCAGCCGCGCACCGCACCGCGTCGTACCGCGCCGTCCCCCAGCCTCCCTCTACTTAGTTATTTAGAACTGCTCACATCTCGTTACGCTACCCGATATTAATTTTTAATGTTTTTTTTAAAGGTAATAATCATGAAATGAAACAGTACGCTCTCAGAAAGAATTGAATTTTATACTCACTTTACAAATCGGTTCGTATGTAATACTATACTACTCTCAAATATTTGATCTTGTTCCAGGAAAAAAAATCTTCGAAATTTAATCTAATATCCATCAGAGTAATATAACCAAAACTTTTTACATACATAGCAATCATGTGAGGAGGAGGCAATAGGAGCGGGATACCGGCTAGAGGACGTTATCTCAGGAGACGGTTTGCAAATGAGCGGGAGACGCACACAACCGCGCTCACACATACGCTAATCTACGTTCATACGCGCTACGTACACGCTTGCGTACATTTTATAAATAGATATCGTTTTTTTATCCCGGTACAAGAATACGGAGGGGGTGCCACCCGGAGGAGGAGGACCCCTACGGGGGACGTGTTGGATTTCAGATTGCTACGAACTGCAAAAATGAGGGATGAAAGAAATATAGCTTAAAACGCAGATATTTCCCGGCGTCTTAAGGCGCGGGCGGGAAAGGGGAGGACGGGGTGTGTGTGGAACAAAGTAGAGTGGCGATATTGAACCAAAATGAAATGGTAAACGAACCGTGCGCGTCCGTTCTAATGCGAATTTATAATTTGGACATTGCCCCGGCCGGCGCACTCTTTGAATTCCGAGGGTGGGTTACAAAGGTGATTTTACAAAGACGTAGGATGTGATTTATAAACAGGGGAGTGAAGTTTAGTGGTGGTCAGATTTTTCCTCAATCCTTGAGGTTATTAATGCAAGAAATTTATCACAACGAGCAGTGTTTAGGCGTATCCTCATTGCAGGTTAACGCGTATGTCCGCCGACCTAATTGTCTTCGCGCCGTCTAATCGGGATATGCGCCACGCGATAATTGCGACAGATTACTGTTACGCTACAAGCACTAACCTTTGTGTAGAAGCGGCACCTCTTCAACAGGGTTATAAACTCACTGAGTATAATTAAACCTACGAGCAAATAAATAATCATGCAACTACATAAAATATGCAAAGCAATAAAATGAAATCCGTCAATGAAACCACAAGGTTTAAGATTTTTTCTCAAAGTCATAAAGTCAAGTACGGAGCATCTGCGCAGTTTACCATCTTTGAGTTTATTACCGTCACAATTGCGAGTCTTGCTAATTCACTAATGAGTTATGTAGGTGTAGCGCGGGCGACATAAACGTTTTGCTAACAATTGCCTTACATTAGTACTAATCAGACAAAACTTTACATAGCATGACTTCAGACTTAAATTAGACGTCAATGAGTAACTACAAACGGCAAAAGAAATCTTCCATAATAAGAAACTATAGAACAATGTAAGAGGGAAAGTGAAAATTGTGTGTACGTGAACGGACGAAGAAATATTAAAAATTAATCAAGGTTCGAGTCGGGGCTGGAGAGGAAGGGAGCACATGTGTCGACAAAAAACCGTCTCCCTCAACGGGGCACGTGCGAAAAGCCGTTACGGCCTCGTCCCGCTGCCGAGTTAAAAGTTCTTTCGGACAAACAGAGGATTTGTCACAATTACGGCGGGGCGGCGTGTCCCTACTTGATTAAAACCTAAATCACGTGACGTGTTTACAGTCTCGCCGGAGGTGTTTTCAATTTGGCGACTCTAGGAGTCTACAAACTGACCATTGGCGTTCAGAACACGTTTCGACGCGCCTATCTAGGGGCAGTCCAGTTTTGAATTTGTTGCGAATCAAATTATTGCCGATCTAATCGGTTCAACAATCTTACCCGCTCCCCTGGTGCGTTCCGACTTCCACCGAAGGGTGCAGAGTACACACCATCTTCTTCAATGGTCACGTTTCTTAATTATTTTTAAACGCCACGAGAAAATCCGTGAACGAATGGGACGGTCCGTTACGGTAACGTTTCACCAGTAAAAAAGCCAAGTGAAAAGAGATTAACATTTGAATTAATCGGGAGATTAAACATAATGAAAGAAAATCTCATTACGATCCGTATAATGGCGGTGAGAAATATCTCCCGGAGAACGGAAGGAAAAAACGTGCCGCATAAAAGAAAGGCGAGCGCAAAGAAAATTAAAACCTCGAACGGAATTAAAAAATGTTAAAAAAATGTAATCGACGCCGGAGCTCGGGTAGGGGGAATGCAAACTGAAGTGAGGGGTGGGGCGTTAAAAGTTCTCAATTAAAGAGCAGCTACGGAAAGTCTTGTTGTAATTAGATTTTTCTCATCTCCTTAAATCGGCTCTTCGCGCCGGACTGACACCAGTCTGTGTAATTTGTAATCGAGACTTGTTAGCTTCCGTTTTTCTTTTAATTTCGTTTCATATTTAACTAGACATTTTTTGCCTACCTTTGCGATAATGATATGATCTACAGATACCTACTAGTATATGTATGAGTATTTTATCATAGGCACTGCATTCTCTAACAATAAAAATAAAAATATATTAAATAGGTATGTTAAAATACGTCGGTAATAGATCCATCTGCATGAAATACACAAAAAAAAAACAAGTTTTTAATTCCATCACGATATGATTTTAAATGAACCACAAAAAAGCTGCACAAACTGCAAAAGCAGCTAGTCCACTCGGAATTCAAAGAGGAACTTATAAATGGAAACTTATCCCACTTTCCCATTCAACCCTCGCTTCCCCGTCTCGACTTTAGACTCCTAATTAATTCCTTGGTTGTCCGAGCGTCGCGTCGGGCGTAATTAAACATTTCGCCTTGTAATTACCGACGCTTAAACTTGTCGGAAGTTGTCGGAAATTGTCGGGGATTGCCAGGATTGTCGCATTTAAGCGGTCGGTCAGTGGGCAATTAAGCCCGTAGTAGACGATTAAGCAATTAACGAAGTTGGGGCGGACTCTCATTTGGCTCGCCTCTGATTTTCCTTGAGTTTAAAATTTTAGAGGTTTTCCGCCCAAACGCCTATGGGGACGGTTTGTTTGTTTTCCTTTAGATATTGTTTCTTTGGGGGTTGGAATTTGATTTTGCGGGTTTTGCTTTTGATGTTGTTTTCGTGGTCTATTTTTTGGGCTTTGAATTTTTAGGGATGTTAGCGTTTGTTATTATATTTGGAAGTTAAATTAGATAATTAAACTTATGCGTTTATAAATATGTATTTCTGGTAAGTATCACAGAACATTTATCGATGTATACAACCTTTTTATTTTATCTATGGACATATAGGTGTCTCTTATGCTATTTTCTCATACTACTAAAATTCTACATCAATGTATTTTCTGAAAAGTTAAATTTTCTACTATTCTATATTTGAATGGCTGTGTTAGCGTTTTTGGGGATGTGTGTGTGAGGTAGTTTAGAGTATAGGTACTCAATTATATAAAGCTTAAAATAAAACATGTTTAGGTATGTGTAGAAAAAATACTTACTTGGCTTTTACTGGTCGGTTTCACTTCGTATCTACCACATTATACGGGTATGCTGAAGTTTGCCAAAAGTGTATGGGACTGTACTATATATATAATAAAGAAAGGCCACGCTTTCGCTTTCCTTCCGCTCTGGGAGTGTGTCTAGACGTAAGAAAAACGATATTTTTATGACCCACGCTTTGAACAAAAACCGACCTTTTTACCCAACTGCGGGAGAATAATATTTACGTAGTTAATATACATCAGCTATGAGTGGTTCATCGGTTTTCTCATAATTGCAGCCAAACTACGTATTAGAATTTGATGAATAAGACGTTATCGTTGGCTTTGTTTTAGCGGGCGTAGTCTGAAGATTTTTCACTAGAATCTGCTTCCCAAACTGATGGTGGAGTTTTCTATACTCACAGGTTTGAATGTGATGTAGCGGATTTGACAAACGGAAAAATACCTACGTTAAAGTATAATTTATCGAATTCTAGACGAGAGCCGTGACTTCGTCCGCGCGTATTTAGGTGATCTAAAAATCCTTACGGGATAAAAATATATCCTTCGACGAAAGCTATCTCTATACAATATTTCGTCAATATCAGTTTAACGGATGGGTCATGAAAAGTAAACACACAAAAAGACTTGTTTTTGAAATTAAAAATTAAAATTATGAATCAAATGAAATTTCGTAGTTTTGTGTAGTTTTCTAGGTAGGTACTGGTAAGTATAGGTATATAATAATAATTATGAGCTAAACATGAGTGATATTCTTAAAAGAACAGCCAAGATTTAAAGTGTGAACCGTACCAATGTTGTACTTTTAGTTTCTCATCAACTGACTTTCCGAGGTTTTGCAATACCTAAACATGTTTCTTGTTCATTTATTTATCTAAGTTTATACAAAGCTTTATCATTTCGAACCCCTGTTTGACTTAATTATCAACGATTAACCCATTAACACCCTGGCCTGCTACCCGAACGCCATCTATCATCAAAGTTTAGCTAATGACAGAGCAGAAGGGTTAAGTCATTAATTAAAAGTCGGAATCTCCTTACAAACAAGATATCATCCCTTCAACCCTTTATTAAGTCGAGGTTGCGGTGCGCTTTAATTCAATAAAGCTTTGTAAACAGGCGGAGAAAGGGTTAATTTGCATGTCGGAATTTTCAGTAGGGCTACCAACTTTACAAAAAAAAAAAACTACAGTTGAACTTTTTTTCAGTAGGTATTTATTCGAGTGGTTATTTTGAATGAGATAATAAGCTACTCTTATTGTAAAAATAAGTAAATATGTATTTAACTCATAAAACATAATTAATACAAGACTGTATTTAAGGTGACCGGAGGATTGGCAGTTACCTCGGCCAAACTATAAGTTTGGCTATTAAGTGGGGTAACGCAGCCAGCCAGCTGGGCACATTGCTTCATTGCATATCTTTAATGTTTAGTTTTTTAATTTAGTTTTAATTTAAATTTTAATGTTTTAACACAATTTTAATGTGTTAAGTAGTAGAATTCGGCAGTCATCATCACCTCTTCGATGGAGAGAGGGACACCAACTTTTCTTGGGAAATCATCTGTAAAATAAAGTAAGTATACTAATTTGCAGATCCAACATGTAACCGGTTTAACATTTTCTTAAAGTTATAAATGCTTAGGAGTACTTATTTAAAACTGTTTTCCTGAAGAAGCCAACCCTAGTTAGTAGGGTTAACCGAGGCTTCGTTAGGGTTTGCAATTAAGGGGGAAACATGGGAAAGTTGAGGCAGGTCAGTGGTGGTAATTAAGGCATTAAAGCGCTTAGCTGTTATTGCTGTGATTGTTTTCGTGGAGTGAAATGCGGAGGGTTTTCTTTTTTTATTCAATGTTCAAACATAGAACCTTTTATTACTAAATACTAAATAAATAAATAAAATCTTTATTATTAATAATAAAGATTTATTATTAACTAGCTAATGCCCGCAAATTCCGCGCGTCCGCGTGGATTGAGGTTTTTCGGTTCACGCGGGAACTCTTTAATTTTCCGGGATAAAAAGTAGCCTACGTGTTATGTGTTATTCCAGACTATAATCTATCTCTGTGCCAAATTTCATCCAGATCCGTTCAGCAGTTGGGGCGTGATTGAGTAACAAACATCCATCCATACATCCATCCATACAAACTTTCGCATTTATAATATTTATTTGTTAATTAATGTTTTGACGACCTCCGTGGCGCAGTGTGTAGCGCTGTTGCCTTAACGTGCGGAGGTCCTGGGTTCGATCCCCGGCAGGGTCAATTTGGGAATTTATAATTTCTGAATTTTCCCTGGTCTGGCCTGGTGGGAGGCTTCGGCCGTGGCTAGTTACCACCCTACTGGCAAAGACGTGCCGCCAAGCGATTTAGCGTTCCGGTACGATGCCGTGTAGAAACCGAAGGGGTGTGGGTTTAATATAACTGCCATGCCCCTAACAGGTTAGCCCGTTACCATCTTAGACTGCATCATCACTTACCATCAGGTGAGATCGTAGTCAAGGGCTAGCTTGTAGTGGATTAAAAAAATAATTGTTATCTTAATATGTAGCTCGCCTACTTTCAACTACACGTCATGTGAAAAAATTGTGTTTAGTAAGTAGAAAATATGTTCTGTTGTTTTTAAGTAAAATATTAACCACCGCTTGTCAAATCGGGTTATACAGTAAACTATAATTATGTTAAGAAGTTGGTACAAAATTTAAAAAAAAGCAAGAACAATAAAAACCGTGGGGCATAAAAAGACAAATGAAGAAATGTTCGGAACACGCGGAGGGCGGGCCCCATGCATTCATAATGTACTAATTTGTTGTTTCTACGGCACGAAATTATAGTACCAATTACATTAGTATTAATAAGGCTACTGTGGTATTTTTTAGCTGCCGTTATAATTTTACGTTATTGCGATATTTCTTATTGACAGGTTGTTATGTTTTTCAATGATATATTTTGTTTTAAGTTAGTCCTCTGATTTCAGTGTAGGTAGCTAAGTAGGGTATACCTATACATTTTAGAGGAACTAAAATCGCTCACAAAAATACTATGTAGGTATGTGAGTAAATATTTAAAAAAAATCTTTCCAAAAAACCGACTTCCAACGCCACTGTAAAGTAATAATTAATTTTTATTTCTACCCACTATGTTGAAGTCGGGCGAGCCTGATGCGTCAACTTTGCGTATCCTTGTTATACCCGCCCGACTTCAACATAGTGGGTAGAAATAAAAATTATTTATTACTTTACAGTCGGTTTTTTGGAAAGAATTTTTATTTTTAACTTTTTAGTATCAGGGTTGAGGATTTGGAGTCAGAATTTTTTATGGGACCACCTCGAGAGCTTCCTCTAAAGACTGATAGAAAAATAAAATTTCAAATCGGTTCAGATACCACGGAGATATGCACCGAAATACATTTTAAAAAAATAACGCGCCGAATTAAGAACCTCCTCCTTTTTTGGAAGTCGGTTAAAAAGAATAACGCATTTGCGTTTCTCTTGATATCAATTAGTGCCACTTGATAGAAGGCTATACAGTACAAGTTATTAAAATATATATAGGTATTACTGTGCACCGGAACTAATTATATCAATTGATTTTATATTGGAAGTAATCAAATTAAATTAAACATCAACTCAATTTTACTACTCGTTTAAAATATAATACATTTTATGTATTACTAGCTGACCCGGCGAACTTCGTACCGCCTTAGTATGCAAAATTAAATGTATATTTTTCAATATTTCTGAGAGATTTTCTTAATATTTTTTTCCGTAAGAACCTTCTCCTAATAATAAAAAATACAACAAAAAAAGAATTAGTGAAATCGGTCCAGCCATTCACGCGTGATGCCGTGACCAAGGAAAACGGGTTTCATTTTTATATATATAGATATTTACACAGTACTTAAGTATAGATTATTTTCATATAATATATTTTAAACATAATTAGTATTCAACACAATTTACCATTCCGTAACTGAATTTTCCCTGGTCTGGCCTGGTGGGAGGCTTCGGCCGTGGCTAGTTACCACCCTACCGGCAAAGACGTGCCGCCAAGCGATTTAGCGTTCCGGTACGATGCCGTGTAGAAACCGAAGGGGTATGGGTTTAATATAACTGCCATGTCCCTAACAGGTTAGCCCGCTACCATCTTAGACTGCATCATCACTTACCATCAGGAGAGATCGCAGTCAAGGGCTAGCTTGTCATTATTAAAAAAAATGTGCATAGCATACGTGCGTACACGTTACTTGAAGCAATAAAGAAATTAATTATCGTCTAAGTAATTTATACTGACGTTAAATTGTTAAAGAAATACCAATTAGCCTGTGTTATTATTACAAAGCTTCTATTATAACATTCATACATTAAACGTGTAAGCTATACGACTTTTTGCTAACATTTCATGGTCCGTTTAACTTGAGATATACTAGTATGTACTTAGTTAATTGCTGCAATAAACAAGCAATTGTTTCACACTTCATATTTATTCTTTACTAGCTGATGCTCGAGACTTTGTCCGCGTGGTTTAAGTTTTTTTAGATTCCCGCAGGAACTCCTCAATTTTCCGGGATAAAAAGTAGTCACTCTCCAAGTCCTCAGCTATACCCAAAAATCACGTCGATCCGTCGCTCCATCCGAAGGACAACCAAGCATTTATAATATTAGTATGATTAAGTACTTACAGTTCGCGCGCGAGTTGAATGCAGAGCTAATGTATGGTGACACATATAAAAGCTCTGCATTCAACTCGCGCGCGTACTATAGGTACTTACTTTATTAAATCCACAGAAATGCCCTTGAAAGTTGCATATATGAAGAGGTGTCAAAATTCTAAAAAACCGAAGGGACAAAAACATTTCATTCATATTTATCAGTGCAATGTTACAATAAATATTATTTCAATAGTTATCAAAATGTAAATTACCTGCGAGTATATAATAAGTTCATAGGTTGATCAGAAACATTGAATTAAATGTGGAGATCGTAGATGAGAAATAAATAAAGACATTAAAAGACAGTACAGTCCCACAGCTGGGCACAGGCCCAGGGAATTAGAGCTAAGACCCACCACGCTGCTCCAATGTGGGTTGGCGGGCTTTTAACGACTATTATCATGTTAGTGATGATAATCGGGACCGGCAGCTTAACGTGCTCTCCGAGGGGGTGAAACACCAGAAAAACCCAATACTTAAAATTACTTATGTAATATATAAAGTTTTTTATTTGTTTTCACTATAATTCTGTAGCCCGGAAAGACGCTTTGGGCAACTGCAAGGTCTCTTCGGGTCTGACTAAAAAAAAGAGTCGCTTGGCGTTGGCCTGGCAGTTTTGAAATTGGAATAAAAGTAAATACTCTGATTCTCTTTTTTACGAAAACATACACTCAGATTTTGTTATTAAAAACATGAAATTATATTGTGATTCGCAATATAATAAACAATGGTGCGTTTCCCGCGTGTTCGCGTGGGCCCTGGGTAGGGCTGACTCGATCGAGCGATGCAATTTTGATTGATTGCGCTGCTTAGTGTAGTGTAACCAATCTTATTGAAAACTTTGTATTGTACGCGATCGGAAAGGCCACTGCGATCGACGCTCGCCTTGTCAAACGGTTTAAATTGAAAAAAAAAACAGGGGGCAACCCTAATGGCGACGCGTAACGTCCGTGACATTTTATATTTCGGGGAGTTATTATATTTTTGACGAAAAAAACCATCGGTATCGAGTTTTATAATAGATATTGTCGCAAAAAGCTTTTAGAGTCTGCACAACTAATATATATATATTTTTTTCTCCTTAAGTGATGTTTGCGGTTTTATCATAACACTGCATGATAAAAATAGCTAAAGTTAGGTAAGAGGTATCGCTTACGGTCAATTAGTTTAACAGACTAATTTAACGCAAATGCAAAATTAACAGTAACTTTAGCCACAGAATAGCTAATAATAGCCAACTCACTAAGATACGAACCGATATTTCATAGAAAAAAGAGATCCTACAAGTAATCCATACAATGTCTGTCTGTCTGCTACGCTTTCACGGCACAGCTACTCAACCGATTTTGATGAAATATGGTACAGGGATAGGTTACATCCCGGGGAAGGACAAGCTACTTTTTAATCCGGAAAATGGAAGAGTTCCCGCGGGAATCAAAAAACATCAATCCACGCGGACGAAGTTGCGGGCATCATCTAGTAACCACTATTAAAGAAGCTATCTAACTATTGATAAGTACTTAATTTAAACTAAATCCACGCGGACGTAGTCGCGGACATCACACCTAGTTTACTGAAGTGTAAGTATTGCAAATAGAAATAATTAACAATCATTGGTGCCTGTATTAGATTGGAATACTTACCTGTGCGTGTGGTGGAGGCGCCACTGCCTATTAAAAATCTAAATTTCAGCATCAACACTGGTAGTTCCGAATTTCGTCACATGCACAAATTAGTTTGCCAAGCTATAAATGGGTTGGTCTTGCAAACGACACGGGCGGTGGCTTAAAAGCATGTCAAACTCAACTATCGATGCATTTCGAGTTTTAATTGATAGAGGGCCGCTAAAGAGGGTTCCAATCGATTTTTATACTTCAAACACGATTAAATAGATAGGATTTCAGTTCTAAATTGGTTTAAAACTACGATAGAAATTAAGTATATATGTAACCCACATACCAAGAAACACTTATTTTTAATTTTTAACCGATTTCCAAAAAAGGAGGAGGTTCTCAATTCGGCGCGTTTTATTTTTTAATGTTTGTCGGTGCATATCTCCGTGTTTTCTGAACCAATTTGAATTTTTTTTCTATCAGTCGTTAGAAGAAGCTCTCGAGGTGGTCCCATAAACAATTTTGACTCCAAATCCTCAACCCTGACACTAAAAAGTTAAAAATAAAAATTATTTCCAAAAAACCGACTTCCAAATTCCAACGCACCTGTAAAAAAAATTGATTTCTACCTACTATGTTGAAGTCGGGCGGGTATAACAAGGATAAGCAAAATAAAGGCATCAGGCTCGCCCGACTTCAACATAGTGGGTAGAAATCAAATTTTTTTTTACTTTACAGTGGCGTTGGAAGTCGGTATTTTGGAAATAATTTTTTTAGCTAGAAAGTATGAAAATAACACTGTGGTAGGTATTTCAATAAGAATACACAAGATTTGAGAAAACAATAATTAGAATAGCCGATATTGGAGCATTGCCGCGAGCGCTCTCCGGCCCTCCCCAAGCCTCCACAATATTTTATCTAATCAAAAAGTTTTAAAAGGAAAAAATTATACCGGCCTTTATTATGAGTCAACTTTCTTTGGGGGAGGTTGGCGTAGGTATGTTTTAATAAGGATTGTGCTAAACAAAGTCACCGCGAGAATGGGACGCTTAAATCTTATTATTGTACGAGACAAGAATTTATCTTTGGTGGTGCAAGTTTTTTTAAACATTTTTAGGTTTCCGTTCCTCAAAAAGAAAAAAGGAACTCCTATATCTATATTATTGAATCAAGTTGAAATCAATACCTATCAAATACTTTTAGGTCTTATAAAGGCGAAAGGTTATAGCTGTAAAAAATCAAGCTTTAGGCCGTTTATGCCGCATATTTTGCATATAATATATTGACACTCGCCAATAAATCAAAACCTATAGGGCACTTCCCATTGACCTAGAACCATGCCATTTGGCAAGAAGCAAGATCTCACCGCACAAGTATAGGAAAAAATCCGAAAATCGATAGGCTTCCGTATTCATAGGGTGTCGATGTGTTTGTCAGGCGCTGCCCGTTTAAGCCAGTTATTTGACAGCTGATTACGTGTTGTTATGACAACTTTCTTGTTATTTACTAAAAGAATGTAGGTACATTTTGTGGTGGTACGGAACCGCTTTTTTCTTTATAGAATTGCTATGCTATGGATTTACTGTACGGTGGTACTATTGCTAGATTGCAATCTTCCATTACTTTCTTATAATAATATTGTCTCTTCTGATAATTTATAGATTTACAGCCATGGTTTATAGTTAGTTGCGCGATCAAAATGTTAACCCAAATTATAAACCCATCTTCAAGAAATATTCCTCGTATATATTTTTAGGTTCTTCTTATTATAAAAATAATAAGAAGAACCTAAAAATTGTCGCTTTGCCGAAAATTTAATTAGGGAAAAAGAACAAATCTAGATTTCTCTTCAACAAAGTCTCTGCTAAAGATTTTCTATTCAACCCTATCTATTATGTTCGTACTTCCATTTTGAAATCAAACGAGAAAAGTTCTTTATTACAATTCCAATTAGAATTCTATCTTCGTGTTCTTGTTAGAAAAATTTATTCTCTTCTCCAATACAAAAGATGCAAGCGCCTTTTATGCAGCGTTTTAAATTTCACTCAGCCTACGATCAAAGGCGTCGCGAAGCAAACCATTTCTATATAATTAAAGAACGCGAAGAAAAATTGGTGCCGAAAAAACGAGGGTCTGGAGTGGTGAAGACTCCCCAAACAGTTTCTTTGCACAACGCTTTTCCTGTAAATACGCTCCTCTTGATTCTTGTCAAATGAAAACAAGCCCAGTTTCCCACTGTTACGGTACAATTTCGCGTGACATGTGGACTGAGCACAATATTTTCTGAGGCAGCTTTATTATTGCACACCTTGTATGCGTAAATCAGAGCTTGGGGCGAAATATTTTTTACAGAAAAAGATGCAATTATATGCAGAGGGTGGAAGCCACTCTCGTAATAACACTGTTTTGCGGATCTCTACATTTTTGTGTTCTCTAACTTAATCGTATTGTTTGGATATCTTTGTTTTGTTTTATCTTACTTTAATTTTTTTTTTTTTTCTTACTTTAATTATAATAGATAATTGGCCTCTTAGATTTACTCTATTTTCTTGGTAAGTAAGTCTAGTCTCAGTAAGGTTTAAATTACTTAAATCTTATTTTCTCAATTGATCGCACTTTAAGTGAAAATAGTACAGTAGGTACTTAGCAATAATTGAAAACGTACGTATGGATTACATATACACAGACTTCAATAAAAAAAAAACAACTTATTAAGGCCTATTTAAATCCAGAATACCTATTTGTCTAAATAAAAAACCCTAAAAACAGAATCAGTAAGCCACGTGCTTACAACGTGCCCCACGTGAGAACGAAAGAGATTTTGCATCATGCGATCCGATATTTGTATCAGAGTCCGATCCGACATCCGATCGAGCAAATCACTTATACAACTTCTTCCGCACGGTGGACTGTCTGAGTCTAACCGTTTTCAACAGTCCAGTGCAAAGTCCAGTAACTGCCTCACTGTGCAAACCCCGTGATTTAAACGCTAGCTCGAGTAAACCGACAGACGGACAAGAATTTATAAGCCTGCGCTTGGTTTGAAATTGACTTATGACGACCTCCGTGGCGCAGTGTGTAGCGCTGTTGCCTTAAAGTGCGGAGGTCCTGGGGTCAATCCCAGGCAGGGTCTATTTGGGAATTTATAATTTCTGAATTTTCCCTGGTCTGGTCTAGTGGGAGGCTTCGGCCGTGGCTAGTTACCACCCAACCGGCAAAGACGTACCGCCAAGCGATTTAGCGTTCCGGTACGATGCCGTGTAGAAACCGAAGGGGTATGGGTTTAATATAACTGCCATGCCCCTAACAGGTTAGCCCGCTCGTCACACACTCTCTATACGGTACACTTCCCTATTTTTCAAATCCACGTTAGCAACTTTTTCGGACCTCTCCGTCGCTCTGTAACTAGCATCACATAAATATAAAATGTCGTTGAAGGGCATGTAATGTGGCCGAGTCGCTTCATTCGTCCTATCTTGCATTAAAATTTCCGATCGGCCTTAAATTCGGATCCGATTTACATTGAATTTAAAATTATAAAGTCAACTGAATTTAGAAAATCTTTTCCTATAACTTTTCAGAATAACATAGGTAATATTATTATGAAGGATGGGTAAATTTTTACATTGTTACTATAACATGAATACCTACTTACTAACCTCCCTTAAATGTATCCATACTCATATACCACCAATCATAGGATCGATATTGTAAACTAGTGCAAAAGACCAGCAGCCTGATTCTGTAACTCAGTGGCTATCAAAGAGTGAAAGCCACTGACATATATTCTTTATCCATTGAAGGTTTGCTATGAAAACTTAATTTTTATTTCATAGCAAACCTTCAATGGATAAAGAATATATGTCAGTGGCTTTCACTCTTTGATAGCCACTGAGTTACAGAATCAGGCTGCAGGATGATTGAAGATGATGATGATTGGCGGAATAAAGTATTTAAAGATCCAGAGGGATTGTTTTTATTTTCCGGGATTTAAAGCAGTCTATCATATCCGTCTCCAGGGCAAGCTATGAAAGCGAATTTGTATTGGCTTGTGCTTTTTTAGCAATGAGTCTTCGTGTGGGCATAATATCCTACTACAGTCTCTTATCAACCCATTACCGGCTCACTACTGAGCACGAGTCTTCTCTCGGAATGAGAAGGGGTTTGGCCATAGTCCACCACGCTGGCCAAATGCGGATTGGCGGGGTTCACACACCTTCGAGAACATTATGACGAACTCTCGGGCATGCAGGTTTCCACAAGATGTTTTCCTAAAGCGTTTGAAGCGAGTGAAATTTAATTTCTTAAAACGAATAGACTCGTAATTTCGAAAAGTTGAATGTGCGTGCCCGGGGATCGAACCCGCGACCCCATATAGGAGGACGGGTGTCTTAACCACTAAGCTATCACCGCTTCTTCTGGTCAGTACTCAGTACTATTTAAGAGTTCCAAATAAGGGAGAAAAACCTCGGACCAAAGTTTATAAAAAATATTCCTGTTTGTTTATCATTTTTTACCGCATGAAAGCCCGTAAGGATAGGTACGTGCGGGGCCCCACGCTGCGCTCTTTTACGTCCACAAAAACACATTTCCGTAATCACCTTATAAAGGGATTACTATAAATAAAGAGGAAAAAGGAAATTAACCGCATTAGGCGAGGAAAAAATCCAACCCCCTTGCAATATGTGAGCTCCCACTGGTAAAACACTTTATATATACGGCCTTTCGCGGCAATGAAACAATGTGTTATTTATGTGATTCTTACGAGTAGGTACAATAAGGATATCTAGTCAATGATAATAATTAAATAGACTCTCTAAATTTTGTTACACTTAAAATTATCTGGTCGAGCAGTGGGACGTCCATCTAATTATCTACTGACAAAAATAAGTAACATAGGGAAGTATTAAATAGTTGCAATCTATATAACAGTTTGATAAATGGTCTCGCTCAAGAAGTCGCAGATTTTCGTTAACGAAAAACGAAGTTAAGTTTTTCGTCACAGAATAACTGTATACATGACTTGATACATGAATATGCTGAAAGATATCTGAATCACTTAAAAACAAACCGTAACGATTATCTTAATAGGTAAATAAATAATAAATGATCATTTGTTAATTATATTTTGAGCCATTAAAGACGAGAGCATAACTGAAAGTTGAAAATAATCATTATTTTTGACTCCACGAAGCGAATTTTCTTGATTCTTTCTAGTTGAGAGGCAGGTTAACGAGGGCGTACGAAACTTTAAACAAGCTTTTAACTCGGAAACGACGTCATTATATACCAAGGGTTGCTCAGATGAGGCAAAATCCTCAAGGATACATAAAAATATGCAGTAGGCAACCCCTGCGTAGGTTTATACCCGGGAGGCGCTGCGCGTAGGGGATAAAAAAGAAAATGAGGAGTTATGTTTTCGGTAATAAAGGCCGGACGAGAGAAATCGTTTAAGACGCCGCCAAATGAGATGGAACGAATATATTTGATTATTTTTATGGCGTGGAATGGCGATACGGTACGGTCTCGGACTTAATGTCTATTTGTTTTACTAGAATTTTATATTATATTGCTTATGGCACGTTCTTTATAGGCATCTGTTTAATTCTATTATAATAAATATTATAATAAACTTAATGACGTCCAGTCAAAAGGTTTTATGGTTTTACAATACCTACCTACGCTTTGGTGTAACAAGAAGCCATCGCAAGAAGCTTTGTAATAACTGCTGACCTACCTAGATTTTGATTTTTGTCTACAGTATCACCCACATTGGTGTCTTTGCTAATCAAACGCCCACTACTTATTACACAGTGTCATCTTGATACAGTTTTTGTTTTAATATTTTATAGTCTAGATGACAGACGTTTAAACACATTTGAGTACCTACACGAATTCAGAGGGTATAAATATACGCTATCAAATGTTTATAAAAATAAATAAAATCTATACTAAATGCAATAATTGAGTTGTTAGACATTATGACTCTCCGAGTACCTCATTCGTTTTACCTTACTCAGAACTCGGGGATATCACACGTACTCGTATATGTATTGAGTTCTGATTCGGCATTTAATATTATCATTTATAAAGGAAAGCACTTAATAAATATTAGTAAAACTCCCAGATGTACCTATCTATAGGAATTATAAAATTTATGAATGATTAGTTAACCAAGACTAATATTTTTCGCATTTTGGTAGCAATTTTTGAATAATCTGACCTCTCTAACATGAAACTTGTAATGATCAAAAGAAATCAATACAGTGGATATCCCCTTTCGATTTACGATTATAATAATTGAGAGACAGTCGTTATTTTTATGGCTTCTGTAAAAAGGGCATGAATCAATGGGACACAAAGCGTAATTTATGTCACTATGGCCACTCGTTTAATTGCTGCGAGAATAAATAAAAAAAATATCGACATAACTTGTGAAGCATCCGCATTAATAAGTCTTTTTTAGCTTTTGGATATTATTTGAGTCAATATTTTTGTTATGTTTCTTTTACAGTATGTACCTACCTAACAAGTTTGTTGAGTATTAATTATTATTGCTGCTCGATGATGTTGATTTTTGTGCCAAATTAACGTTTACAAATACATTTTTGCATTTACATGTAAATATGGATCCATAAAAAAATCGTTTTTAAATTAAAGTATATGTAGAGATGTTATAGTCCAAATCCGATTAATCCTATATATAATATACTCATATATAGGATATATGTACTTTATGGGTACCTGTTACAGATTGTTATTAGAGTAGTCTTAGAGTATCTAAATTAAAAATCTCTTTGATTATTTATACTAATTAAAAATGAAAACAAATCCGCAAGAAGAACCAACTAAAAAAGTTACGCACACATTTGCACATTGGACCCTCACAACACAAATGAAGGGAGGGGTACCATGATATAATGCACTTTTTTATTGCTAACCGTACCCACATGAAAAAAAATACTGACTGTGCGCGTATTATACATTTTAACTATTAGAACAAGAAGGGTTCGAAGTTCAGACGGACATGGGGTTGCTCGGTTAATAAAAAATTCACGTCCATTGAAGTTTTTTGTGGAGGAAAACTTTGAGGGTCAAGTGAGATCATAAGATGTTTTTCATTCAATCTATGTTCTGTACCTATGAGTAGGTGAGTGATACTAAGAAGTAAATTATATACGTTAGTAGTTTTTAATGAAATGGTATATTCAGTAAGTAGTCTTTCATACTATATGTTCAGTACCCGATTTCTAATTAAATGGCGCTCTGAAGGCGGCAAATTTTTATTAATTTATCTATTAAACCTAGGTATCTCGCACTTTTGAACGCAACACAAACATAGACGACACAAAAAAGTATAGGCCGTCTGCTACAGCTGTGTCCAAACTTACTTTTTGGGACGGATAAAACAGATATTCGATAAAATATCGTGGGCACCGATGAATATATTTAATTTAATGCCTTTTCACCGTTCCTGTCGTCTGTGTTTTATCGCCAGGTAGCCTTCTTGTTTCTAAGAAAAAAATATTTATATCTCCTTCTATTAGAAGGCCCATTGTTCGTGCGGGGGCATGTCAGCACGCGACAAAAGGAACATTAATTATAATATCCGATTAAAAAACGTCATTTAGCTGCGCGAGAGACCTCCTTTGTTTGAGATGATTGAATTTGGAATTACCAACATTAGATGTCGTCTCGGGGGGAAAAATATTTTTAAAAAACTGCCTAATTTGCATAGGCAACGGCCTCTACTTTTTTTAGATAATATTTTAGAGTTAGACATGTTTAGAGTACATTCAGTGTGATATAAACATATTCGTTAGTGTTCATTTTAAAATTCCTTTGAAATTCACAACATCGAGAAGGAAGAGTTGTCAATTATAAAAACTAATATATGAATCAACAATAGTCTTGCTTTTTGAGATAGGCAATATTAATCCCGTTGGATATTAAATATCGTGTTACGTAGAGGCGTGCTAAGAGTGCTAAGACAGTGAGTAACATCGTATAAACAACGAAAAACTGCCGAAATATGAGCATCCAATTCCATAAACCACATCGGTAGGAGGAAACGCGAGTTATGCCCGTACGTGCCGGGACATAGTAATTAGATATTACGTTTCCCAGCTAATCGTAACTCGCACGGGTGTTGTTTTTAAAGGGAGAGTAAATCACACGCGCATTTGATACCAAAAGCGTAAAAAAATCACAAAAAGAAACAATGTCAGCCCGCGGAACAAAAGAAATTATACCGACGCGGATACGTCGCGAAAAAAATCGTTATGATAATAATAAATGGTTAAATAAAAGGCGAGATATAAACGAGAACAATAGCGGCGCTTTATGCGTTCGGAAATGAATCGAGGTTTGTTTAGTTAGCTTCATAGATAAACTTTTTGGCGATGCGCGGCGAAGCGGCAGCTGTCGCGAATTTTTGGATTAAATTCGTACGCGCGAAGTGCTTTATTATAATGAGCCACTTTATTTCGCTTGTCTGTGCGTAAATGAAGCTTTTTTTAATATGACGTGACTGTAGATTTTTTTTAAATTTTAACATTGCGTTAGCTGGTCGTGTTTAGAAATGATAACCTCATACGCATTTTGGTGCGTTTTCAATTTTGCATACCCGGCCATAAGAGTTTTTTGATTAAATAATTGATAACTTTATGTTTTAGCTAACAGCGTAATTTTTCTTGAACGTTACGGCCAGTGAAGCGTATAAGTTGTTATCAATACAAAAACTTCGCGTACGTAATATTACATTTTAAAGATATTGGAAAGTTGCGGTGAGATTAGGTCCAGCGTAATAGAAACGCGGTGTAATGGAGCAACGGGACCGCCATATTTTTATAATAACGCACGCCACAGATGCACTATTAATCTCGTACGATGTGTAGTTATTAAATCTTGGACGAGCGGACGATGTCGTCCGACGTATTATTAATGGAAGTGTATCACGGGAGCCATTAGATACGTAATTAACATCGACCGTGGTTAAAAAAAAAAAGAAAAAAACGAGTCGAGTGCTCTAGAGAGGCGAGTCGTCACTCCTCCGACGAATAAAAACGTCATTAAAGATTGATCGCCCGGAGGAAGTATCATTAATATTATTCAATTAATAAAATGTAATTTCGCGAGGTAAAATGCTCACCCCGAGGAGGAAAAGCAATTAGTGGCTAGATTGCGATCCGTCAAAACAACTGCGTCAAGCATAAAAAAACGCCGTGGAGCGTTCATTAAAAATAGAAATTCGCTGGGGTGAATAAGTAAAAAGTTTTTTGCATAAGACGGTGGCACCCTCGATTTTTCAAGTTTTTTTTTGTATAGAAAACAAACTATGTGGGTGCTCCGTAAGCGGTTTTCGTCACACTCGCCCAGTATTAGTGCAAGCGAAGTTTTTTTTAATTGTGCGCGTAATGACTGTTGTTATGTTTTTATGGCTCCGTAATGAGCGGAGTCTCGCGGTGACATTTGCATGTGATCGCGGGACGTTTTTTTACGTTGACACTTTTGTTGATGAAGTTTTTTAACCGTTTTTTCTTGTTGTTTATGGCGTACGATACGGCTTCATTTAGAGTTTGTGGTTAAACATTTCAGTAGCTGCTTGTTTATAGCTATGGGGTGGTTTATTGTTCTTTTTTTTAAGTGTTCTAATTTAGCGTGTTATTAAAATTTGCATTTCCTCAGTTTGAAATTATACTTTTACGGTAATTATACCTGCTTAAAACGATATAAATTATTCATTAGTTATGTTTAGACTTCGCTACCTAATAAGAGTGAGTTCTTAGAGGATAAGGTATAAGACCTATATTACCTATTAAAATACCTATCAATTTATGCAAGGAAGGTATGATAGACGTTTTAATAATCTTATGTTGCATACAAGATTTTTTGTCAAAATATTAAGCAGTCTGAGCTAGTGAACGTAGTAGGTATCTACGTTCACTAGCACAGTCTACTTAAGTACTTACATATGTCAATCAAATAAATTCGGCGGTTTGAATCGATAGTAATCGACGATCGGTTGACGTGCCGCCATGGCCGATTTGGGTATTAGCAATCATTAAATTGGAAATAACGCTATATCGGCGATACACCGCTTTTCTTTTATAAATATCTCTCACGTGATCCCGGTGCCGTGTCGTGTCACGAACCTTACGGAACGATGGAAATATTCAAATGGCGATATAAAAAAGACAAGTTAGGTAGCATTTAAAAAGCTTGTTTGTTTAGCGACGAATCGCTTCTAGACATGACACGCAGTGCATCGAGCATCTGAAATTGTATTAGCCAAGTTTATAATGCAATGTTTTTCACCTTTATTGCAACTGTGTAGAGTTGAATTTCTTGCAATTTCATTGCAAATGTAAGTTGGCAATGCAGAATTACGATATGGAATTGATCTAAAATACACAAAAGTTCTTCAGAAAATAATAAGAAGAAAACTGAAAGGCACCTTTTCATGACATGTTAGCACGTTAATTTTAAAAAAATATTTTACTTTCACTACTTATTTGAAATATCATATAGGTTTGCATTTATAAATTCTAATAATCTTACATGAATTGTCCATAGTTAACTATTGGTAAAAATATTCGATAATTCTAACAAGAACATTTTAATAGCATTCCTCTCACGAATACTCTACGGTCAAAAATCTTTTACGCGCGTGCACTGACAAGCGCGACTTGACGAAACGTGTTTCTCATACGACACCGACGTTTCGCGCCCTTTTTGAAGTTTTTCGTGTCCTTTCTGTAGTGTATCTCCTGCACCTTACTTATTTAGGGGGTAGTACTTAATAGGTAAACATAGACTGGTTGGACACGTCATGTCTTTATGAAATATAGGTACCTAATGTGTTAGAAATATATTATTTTCAGTTATAAATCATCATGTTAGTACTTACAACTAAATAAGCAAAGTATCTACACGTGCAGCCATCATACCCGTTAATGTCGCGCCATTTTATATCAATTCTATGCATTCAATTTAAATATAATAATAAGAATGCCATATTGAAAAAATTATAATCGACGTTATGAATATTCATATAAATCAACATTACCCACTGCTAACAATGGAACATTTATCGAAACTCAATTTATTTGCTTATTTATAGAAATTTGTTACGCGTGTTAATAATTTTTTTAACTATTTTTTTATTCACATAAATCTAATTTTATTTGCTGTGTTCATTTTAAAAGAGTGCGTTAGAAAGAGATAGTCGTATATTTGATAGTCCTTTTAAAAGCAATCGATAGATTTTGTGATCGCAATGAAAGTCATTGATAGGTTTTTTAATGGGTTTAAAAAATGGCGACAATGGCGTGCAGTTGATTCGGAGCGCATTATTTATTGCCGGTCGTAAATTTCCAAAATTAAATCGCCTACAAATCCCTCTTTCCTTTTCCCTCTTTAATGACGTGTATGTAGCTAATATTATTTTCAATAATTGCTATAAATCAATTTGTAACTCTTTGATAGGAGAAAATTAAATTCGCCGATTTGAAATTATAGTAATATGTTACGCTTAACAGCTTGAACTATTGAGCTATATGCCTTTGCTAATGGCAATCTATATCTATACCTAGTAATATTATAAATGCGAAAGTTTGGATTAATCAATGTATGGATGGATGGATATTTTTTACTTAATTACGCCAGAACAGCTGAACGGATTTACGGAAATTTGGCACAGAGATAGATTATAGTCTGAAATAGAAACGAAGTCGCGGAGTTTGAATATATTACAATCACTTATTCTAATTTACTTTGAGTTTTTTTATATAGGTGTACATTTAAGTCGATTTCACTCAATATAAACTAACTTGCAGAAATCAATAATAAATAATTATTTAACCTAATGCTACTACTTTTTCATGTTACTCTAGGTTACTCTACAACAGGATAGGTATTTTTCAGATATTTAAAGGTTGCATAATATAACGAGGCATTCAATGATAGATGGAGATCAAAAAGAAAATCGTATTAATTTGTGCAATTTCCTTTCTGCAGTAGGAACAAAGAAAATCAATAGCGGGCAATAAAAATCTCAAGAAACACAACAGAATCTTTAGAGACGTAACCGCAGTGCTCCGAGGTGCCAAAGACAATGATAATTGTTCGTCGTGAAATATAGTGTTGCCACCGACAAAAGGAGCATAGAGAAAAAATTACATTTTTCTTTGTAAGTATCGGCCCATTCACTACAGGTGGGGCTGTGGGGTGGGCATGGACAATGGATTGTATCAATGGACGATACGAATATATTTTTTTAATGTAAAAAATATTAGGAAAGCGGTCCATTAATTACGAGGAGTGATGGTCAGAGGCATGACTTGGGGATTTGCATGGCTGAAAAAGTATCTACATATTCTATTTATTATTAGGTAGGCATATCAGTAACACTACAAATATTCTCTTATTTTAAAGCAGAGTTTACCTTAAAATAGACCCGTGAACGATTGACTGGCAAAACACATAGGTTAAACCAGTAGAACAAGAAATTTGAAATTAGGAGAACATATTCCTTGAGTGGGTACTTAAACTAGAGGATTAAGGATTTGGCTAACGATTTAGCTAACAATGAACCTGCCTATATTATTGATATTATTAAAACTATGATATTAACAAAATGCTCCAAGTTTTAACCAAATTCTTGATTATTTTAATGAAAGGTACAGTTTCCATGACACCCTAGTAATAATTAAAATTATTTCTAGCAAAAAATCTGAATAAACAATGCAATCTCTGAATAGGGGATTAAACGGGAAGCCATTTGTTAATATATCCAGCTGCTTGCGTTGCCCATCGCAGTGTAAAATCGACACCGATGACAAAACGTCCCCGATGTGCGATAATGTGTGCGGATTCGCGTTGAAGGCCTGACAGACAAAACGCGCATCGAAAATAAAGTTCGGATGTTGCTCGTTCTACGCTGCGTTGACTCACTTTGTAAATGTACTTATGTGTGTAATATAATATGTATTATAATCATAATATTGTGTAGTTCCATAAAACATTGGAAAAAGAAACATGCCATTTATACATATAATCCAAATTATAAGCTGACACTTAGAACCTCCCAGCTATCACCTCTAAAGCGTGTCTCCTCCATTCCACGTATAAGTAGGTAGGCGTTCAGATTGCGGAGCACGTGTACACAGTACTATCCCGTCACATGGAAGCAATGCATGTTCTGCCCAGAACTTTGCCTCGTTGCCCTAGATTCTAGAACGGCCATGACATCGAACATAAACTTATAATCTCAATGGGCCCTTACGAGCCGTATTGCAGTTGTCCTGGGCAGTTGCATTGTCGCACCGCAATGTAACGTGTTTCAGTTTTAATTTGTCATTTTTTAATGTATAATCAGAAAGTTCTACATCCTCCGATTCAGTGCATGAAGAGCAACTTACGTGTGAAATTCTGCCATGTTATATGTATCACGCGCTTTTTTTGTCGCTTTGTGTTTAACCAAGCCTTTATATTTATATCACAAGAACCTATTCTAATCACGTGTATTTTTTTAGATATTATAGAATGCCATGGTTTATATTTGCGTAAAATTAAAATCATTCACGGCTTGCACATATTATACTAGAAAGATACCTACATCGAATTTGTATACCAATGCTTTTAAGTTCTAGTGAAAATATTATTTTTGGATTTCCTAACCGCTGCTATATACTATTGATACACAAAAGGGGAAAATTGAATATCTTATCTTCAATAAACATCATCCATCCACGTGCCTAGACGTTTGAGCAAACTTTACAAAATTTATTACCACTCGAAATTCTTAAACTATGCACCCAGGTAGTTTAGAGAGTTCCGTCTAACAACAAAGGATCTATGCATATTGTTCTATATCACAAAAAACATTGAAGCCTAATCCAAAAACAAAAGTCGGTTTACGTCACGGCTTTAAAATAAAAGGTGCCGTTCGTCAAGGGATTACGTCCCTTGTGACTAAACCACAATATTCAGCTAGACAAAGCATTCAGGTAGCAATTTCTGTTCACGAAAATAACAAATTTATTACTGCTCCTCTAATCTAACTGTTCAAATAAATTTAAACCTTCAGGTTTCAATAATAGAGTCCTTGCTTAAATGTGGTGACTGCATTTTGCGTTGGCTAATTTGCACATAAGTTGGCATTTTCTAAGAAAGTGCTGCATTAGAAATTATTCTGCACACAATAACTTTATACGGGATATTTTCTTCGTAAAAGCGCAATTCAAAATTGGAAAATAGATTGATGAACGTATATACTATAAACATGGACGTTCTAGGTCCTCGGTTTAAAAAAATAGGCTCTGGAAAATTTTCGGCTTACATAGGTAGGATATCCTTTCAGTTAGGTATACTAGGTACTACACCAGAAAGTTTCAAAAAAAAAACATTAAAAATCACACCTGATTTTGTCTGCACGTATCAAAATGCAATTATTAAGTACTTTAATTACAAACTAGAAGATGCCTTCGACTTCAATCGGGTTTAAAAACCACGGGGAACTTTTTGATTTCCGGGAAAAAGTAGATTATGTCACTGTCACTACCCGGTCTTCATTTACACCCAAGCAAAACATCACGATTCAAGTCGATTCGTTGCTCTGTTGCGCCGTCATTGAAAGACAAACCAACTATCAAACAAACTCATGTTCGTTATAATATATAAGTATAGATTATTATGGATTTAATATCGAAAACGCCTCAAAGTAAACAGATAACTGACCCTTGTCTTTACACGAAATAACCGGAAATTGTAGACCATCGTGAAGGTTCGAAAATAAATAATTACCGTGAGGTTAGATTCCGCGAAACTATTTGGTTTAGATAAACCGGAGATGTTAGCTCTACATATCATCCGGCAAACTTGGCAACCAATAGCTATAAATAAATGACTAGTATAGACATGTGGCATTGTCTACGAAAAATCAGACGAAAGAGAAGAAATGAAAAAAAGTCATCTATAAACGCAATCAGATAAAGGTTTCTTCATAAAATCATACATACCTACCATCAAAATCAGTAACTGCATAATGCATGCATGCATGCGTGCATTTAAGGTAATTAAGTAGGTTCTGTTGTAAGAACCATTTTTTTTAGAACAAGTATATTAGGTATATATATTTTTCTGGCATTTAAAATATTTTAAAAGGAGAAGGTTAATTTATGGGGGAACTCTATGATTATTCGGAAAAAAAAATTTGCTTATGTCATTCAAGTCCTCGAGTAGTAGAATATATTGATGTGATCCGTTACCCATACAACGGATCACATCAATATATTCACGTTTCTGCGTGAAATAAAGACAAACCAAGAGACAAACACACTTTCGCATTTATAATAGGATGGATACTGAGAATACCCAATATAAATTATATTCTATCTTTTAACGCGGCGTAAAAATGGTAAGAAACTATTGACGCTTCGGCAAACCAAGATAAAATAAATATTTTTAGGGTGGGCGCGCCCTAAACAAACATATCCGAGATTTGCTGACCGCCGATATACTTTCAATTTATTACCAAATTTCATCACTTATAATATGCCCAGTCAGGACCTCATTCCTCCTTACATAAAGGGGCAAAATTTATGTAAATTGGAATTTATATTATGATAGGCTCCGGATTTTGTCTCTATGTATTTTTATTGGAATAACGTTTCAAGGGAAAATTTCTTCGTAACCCCAATACTCAATAGGATATTGATGAGAATTGAGAATATATTCAGATTAAAAGCATGCAATTGCCTTTTGTGCTTCCATTTAAAAAAAATATATAAACTAGACTAAACAACAATAGTACATAGTAGTACAACATAGTTAGGGAAGGATCAGTCAGTCACACAAGATATGAGAACACGCGTGGAAAGTTGCTCATTACATGTAGGTACATCTTAACATAAGTACACGGATAAGAGCTGACTGCAGAGTGGAGTGGAAATGAATACAACTTATAATACAACACTGAAGTGATAGCCGTTCTGCCAAGAGAAAGAGAGTTACTAAAAAGATAACATTTTAAACCACAAAAATTAAGAATTCTTGTATTAATTAAAAAATAATCCTTTTTTAAATGTGAAAACTATCAGATAACAACACTCCATGAATAAAAGTTTGAAGTATTCTCACGTATAATTAATATTGGCAACCGCAAGCGAGGCGCGGGCGCGGGCGTTATCGCGAGAAATTATCAAAGCCGGCAATATTTCTTCATTAACGACGTGCGGCCTGGCTCGTCATAATGCAGCACTATGTTCCCTGTAAGTACGTGAATTATGGTCGTCTTATTGTATTCACACATGTGGATTAAATGTGCGTGTACCTTTAAAAGTTTGTTGAGAACATAAACTATAGTATGGTATTGCGAATTGGATTACGCTACTTTCAGCAGTTAACAATTACTGTCCTTAAAACCTTCATTACGTTCTTTTTTCACAACCTTACTAATATTATGAATGCGAAAGTGTGTTTGTTGGTTTGTTAGTGTGTTGGTTTGTCCTTCAATCACGCCGCAACGGAGAAACGGATCGACGTGATTTTTGGCATGGGTATACTTGAGAACCTGGAGAGTGCCATAGGCTAGTGACATAGGTTTTATCCCTGAAAAATAAAGAGTTCCCGCAGGAATAAAAAAAAATTAAAACAGGCGGACGAAATCGCGGGCATCAGGTTTAGGAATAATTCTGAGTATGGTTTTCAGTTGAACTTTTCTCGAGCTTTTGATTTTTAAAGCCTGAAAGGAATGCTTTAAATAAATTCCCAAGTTCCATGTACGTGGCTTGTTTGTTTCTGTTTATGAAGTTTTCACAATAGGTTATCAAAAGCATCTGTTAGCTTGTTCATTTAGCCGTAACTGTTTAAATATTCCATGCTCAATACCTTTGATCCAGGATTTAACATCCCAGAAGTCTTAATTTCACACTGGGCACGTAAATCGAGATCCGCGAGACCTAACTTTCAATAACAACTTCCAAGAAACAGAAAACGGTAGCTAAGTCATAAACACGGAAAGCGAAACAAATGTACGGTCAAAAGTTGTTTTTTATCGAACAGGAGTCCCAACAAAAACCGTAGGCGATTTATCAAAAAATATGACAGCATTCAAAGAACATAATTTTACAGGAATTGTAAAGAGTATTGTGTTTCATAATTAATGAAGCAAAAGGCTTTCTCGGTAACGAAATATCACCGATCTTAGATTCGGATCGTCATTACTTGTCTCTTTGTGCGACATTCTTTGCGCCCAGGTGTTCCAATAATTATACTGCACGGTGCAGGAAAAAGACAAATAGACACAGAATTGTTCAGAACGGAAAGAGAGGACGGAACGGCCCTTACGTTGATTGATAACTGTGACAAAAATGTAGCGGATGAAAAATAATAATTATGAAATCTTTTGTTACAAGCATATGAGCTTAAATAGGGGTGCGCTTTGGGTTTATTTTTAATTACAATCTACTGTTTGATTATGAGCACATTAACGGAAGCTATATTACTATATATCAGAAGTAGGTAGTAATTACTAATTGTGTTAGGTATTAAATTAAAGTTCCTATTGGTCATAATACCTACTCATAATCTGGCTAAAGCGTTAAACATTTATGGCATTGCATTGTAACCACCATTTAAATGAAATGCAGCGTGCTATTTCATTTGAATATTTTATATTCTTTAAGCTTCTTTTATTAATAAGGAAATTTTAATAACATTGCATAATGTGATTATTTTTATTTTTAATGGAAGAATTTATGGATAATTACAAATGTAATGGTATAAAATGTAAAAAAATATCAAAACTTTATAAATATTTAAATTAATCGGCAACCCTATTAAGACGCATCGCCGGCTGTGCAGTTCGCATTCAGCGAAGCTGGGTAGACAATGAGCTGCAAAGCATACGCAGGTAGATGCATCACACAATTTTATATTTCTTAGTCAAGCTTATCACGTTAGCTGCAATATAGTCTTTATATTGAGTGTCATTAGATTGGTTATACTGAATGCAGCTGTTTTTCAAGTGAATTTTTAACGTTTACAGAGGTGTACTTGTATTTTTTTCGGTTTTCATTAGCTAAGTTCGCGCTTTACGGATCACGATCGAGGGTTGAGACATGTCTTATTGTTTCGTCAAATACATGAGAAACTTTGTCAATAAAACTGGGTGGTATTGTTTTTTTTTCTTCTACGGTTTTTATTTCCTTAGATAAATTTTTGCTAAAGTTTGCTTTTGCGTTTCGGATATCACACGTGGCATCCTTCGAAACCCCTGAATTGTTACATTTACTTATCTATTTACTTACTAAATTTTGTTTTAAGATTCTACTTCTTAATTTAGATTTTTTTTAGTTCATGGATTAGCTGAAATTATTCGTGATGGATAAGGCGATATGAGTTTTACATTTTTCATTTATTTTTATGAAAAATGTATTCCCAAAAAATTCCCAATTCTATGACCTAAGTACAAGTAGTAAGTACATACGCGTGTCCTATAAACTGTCACTACACAACACGCTGGGGTACTACAAAGTAATGTGTCTGCAGCTTAACTTATGCAGATCCTCAGGTACTTTGTCGGTAAGTACAAAGACTGACCACTAGCTATGGTTTGTTTAACAAATGATTTTTAATTATTTTCTGCTATTGCAATTTCAAATTACGTATCCCCTAAAAAAAAGTAAAAAGGCTGTGATTTGCACTTACCTGAATAATGAAAGTTAATAAGCATGAAAGTATTGAGTTCCAATGAGAAGAAATTAAATTTTGAGATGTTAAAGATAGTGTAAGTTAGTGGCTCAAATTCCAAATTAATATTGGAAGATAATCTCATTTAGACTTGTGAAGCCATACCTAGAGCTGTTTTCTCGTGAATCTAGTCTTATTCGAATATCTAAATTTTGGTCTGTGACTACATGTCTTTGATCTATTTCTGGCTAATGTTAAATTCTTGTTAACATTGCATCGATATCTATCTAGTGATGGTCTATTTTATGGTAGATCTAGATATATTATTTTTTCTTCCCTTTACTTCTTTTACTATGAAAACGATGTTTACTATGATAATTTTATTTTATTTTATTGCGTGATAGGCTTGCGCTTGACGACAATCATGCTTAGGGCAAAGCAATGATGAGGTCTAGGTTGGAACGCGCTTGCCTAGAAGATGCCTATTAAATTATTTATTAATTAATATTATTATTATTTATTTATTAATTAGAATTATCGCTTAAAATCCGAAGGTCATAAAATACTTGTCTAACTAGAGTAAAATAATGCTAGAATTCTTATGGATAACTACCAGCACTTAAATATTTGATTAATCTATATTCTATTTCCATGATAATCAGGATAAATTAATTGAAATTATGTAATCACGTATAGCTTATGATGTCACACTATTCATTATTTTCGATTTTGAACACTGCAATATGTAGAACGCATCGTCGTATCGTGCACTGTATGATACATCGACATTTATGGTAACATGATTGAAACTTATCTGCCTATCTAATAAAAAATGTTTACGGCTCTCATTATCCCGAAGTATTTTCTCTACTTAACAATAGTCTATCAAATGTTCGTTACGGTCATTATTTGCAGACATTAATTACATCACTAGTGGGATAACCACGTTCGTTGTCGTAAGCGGAAAATCTTGCTTGCAGAAACTGTATTATAGCAAGATTTCTCGCTCATTTCTTTCATCTATTTGAATTTTGAGTAGTTTTAGATGTACCTAGTGACTTCCACTTGGAGCCAACCTTTAGAGCCAATATACCTAATCAATGTAATGTAAGTGCTTTATATCCTTGAGTCTGCTGCTCTTATCTATGGTAATTAGATTGCGTTTCTTGTGTCAAATGGGCTTCAATTTTATTATAGCTTACATTAACCTGGTTTTTTGGTGAATCCTGATAAATTATGTCTAAAAGTTGGCAAGCCTACTCACAAGCGGAGCTATCTCAACATTCGATCGGTACAGTATAAATCAATTTAATCTAATTAAAAGCATTACATGTTTTTTGTTGCGGCGAAACAAGATGAGGTATTAGAAGATGAATCGTGGAGATTAGGAGGTGAGGCTGTAACCGCATAGGGTCACCGATCATATCTTTCTCTACGTCAAACCGTCCATCCACTGTCGGGCTCTACAAATCTATATAGAGAAAGAAATGGAATTGTTTGTCTGTGAGTTCACAGCAACTGTCATCTAAAACACGCATAGCCCGAAAAAGCTGCATCAATCATGCATCAATCCACCAAAATTTTTGCGGTTGGCTGAATTTATTGAGTCCTTGCTACGACAAAGGATTTTGCCGAATAGCGAAACAATGTTAACAAATCAGAGGTTCAACAATAGCTGTACTGTAGCAATCATTTTACTAAAATAGGACCTTCGGGTTATTATGAAAATCAGCGCCCCCCCATTGCGTGCGCATTTGGACATGTTAAGCAGGGCAAATCAAGATAAACTTAAAGATACTTGGTGGTAACCATGATTGTAGGGTTCTATCCGACGATCTGAGGCCGTAACACAGACAGGCAGTATGACATTATTACAGGAGTGCTTTGTGTGTCATCATCAAAGTATAAAAATAGCTTTTTCTCTAAAGTTTTGTGTGTGTGTTAGACCGGGCATATCTTTAAAACTGCTAGACCTATTAAGACAGGATACCACAATTAAAAGGAGGACCTGGAGGCACACTATCATCGCTTAAAGGCGTATTGTTTTAATATTGTTGACGTACGTGTTATATAGAATTATAAGCCTTATTTTAGAGACGTCAAGGACGTGACATAAAACTGACATTTATAAATAATAATACTTTAAGCGACATAACTAGTAACCCCCAGGCTACCTTGCAAATCGAATTTTAAGTCTACAGAAGGCCCCGCGCGGACGTAGTCGCAGGCATCTTTTAGTTTATACCATAATTTATAATGAGTAGATAATAAAAGATGCGGGGTCAGCTTTGAATCTACATTGATTAGAATTAAATTCCTCAGGTACATTATTAACTAAAAGCTAACAGGAACTTAGATGTTATTTTGTAAAATTGTTTGTTTAGCTGCTATTAAATTATAAGCTTAGGTAAATTTTACTCGCTAAGGTACTTTTATACTTCTAATAGTGATAAACATTCACGTGTGGAGTTCATAGCGGCTAGCAACGATCCATGATTTACCAAACTTGACCGAACAGCCTACTTAAAAAAGGTATGTTCCAAATGGTACCCATCTAGAGTTGTAAGAGTAGGGTCGAAGATCTCTGGCGTGTAATGCGAGCATTTTACACGACCGCATAAAACATTTCCATTTGTCGACACCTATACCTACGAAAAAAGTACGCAGTGTACCTACCAGTATCACGTGCATTAACGTTAAACTTGACCTTAGAGTAAACTTTAACTTGCCTTGCTTTGAAATCTTTATTATTAGGTGATTAATGACATTTTGAAACGCCAATTTACTGCACCTATAGTCCGACAAACTTATCTGACCCGGTGACAGCGTCGCTAGTATCTATGAAAAAAAAACCTAAACAGGCATAATTAGTTCCAATTTTGGCCACCGGGGTCACATAAGATTGTGGGGCTTTCCCTAAATAAAAGTCAGAGTATATAATCAATATCTATCAATTAGATTGGTTCAGCGGGTCAGCTGTAGGTATACAGGGTTCAAATAGACAAATTCATTTTTAGTAAGATAGGCTTAAGCTTAGTTTTGAAAATATACAACCCTCTTTCACACAAACGAAGCTGAAGGCATCACGCAGTACCTACCATCTAATTAAATTAAAGTCCCCTGACCTTTCGATGTTGCACTTGGCTCTGGAAAAAACCTCTCGCACCGTTCCACGTGACTCATGTAAGATTCATGCCTCTTTATTGTATTGCGTTAGGGAGCGAATTAAGGCGCTACGGTGGTACGCCGACGGTTCTAGTCGATTTCGGTACTCAGAGATGGTGCGTTATAGAGAAGCAAACCTAATACACTCGCTGCGTCAGGTAGGTCGCATACAACATAACTGAAGGTAAGATTTCGACTCGATCAAATTATTTTCAGATGGTGATACTAGCTGATCTTAAAGTGTTTTGTCCAAGTCTGTCACCTAACCCAAAGCACACGACGCATGATTCAACGTACTTACTTACTAAATTTTTTTTAGGTTTTCATTTTATTCATAATACTTTAACTTTTAAAAGTTATTTTATATGAGTGCGATAAACGTAAAATTATTGACAGTACTCAAACGTTGTACCTAAATATCCAGTAATTTGTTACTGAAAGACAAACGCCCTCTAGGATAAAGCACCTCTCTGTTTCGTATTACAAATGAATGTCGACTATAAATGAGTTGATTCGTACATTTAGGCGTTTCCGAAATGAATTACCTATTGCGTGTTGTTTCGAAATATTACAATACTTACACGCCGTTTTAGAAGGAAAAAACGTGTGATATTTTGAATCCATACAGACTTGTAAATATGGTAATTCTCAGGTGAAGTGTTTTGCGGTATATTCGGATTGATATGATTTTTGAAGCTATTTCTAGTATGCATTCTGATTTCAGTGATAAGTTATACTTATTCCGGACTTTATTGCCTCACAGGTTCATTCTAAACTGAAGAATGGCGTGTGTCTGTAAAGGTACGTACACGGAATCACAAATCGGCTTAGAGGTATGTGTATTAGGTACTCGTACAACTATGTTGGATGATTGTGTCTGTTTCTGTAATTTAGGCTTTATTTTAATTGTCTGGGCATATGACAATCGACTGCTTGTATTTTTCTATTAGCTGGTATGTCGGATTTTGATCATTTTGAACCAATACGTCACTACCTACTAATATTCCCAATCCGATCTCAACTCGCACTTGTTTGGTTTTACTGGTTTTACAGTTCGTACCACATAATGAACACTTCTGAATGTTGTGTTCTATGTCTAAGCATTATTTAGTGGCCAGGATGCCGGCCTTGCACCGCGTCTCGCCACGCAGTCTCGGCCGGGTTTACGACCGACCGCCAGCCACTTTTATTGGCTACCTCACATCGAAGCCTCCGCAGCCTCCCATTCACTCCGAAAGAAATATACTTTTTTATTGCTCTGTCACTCTGGTAATTTATTGACAATGAACACACGTGCATTTCTATTAATATTTTATGTAGGTACCTTTTTATTTTTTTCGTGCTACGTTAGTACAGGACCATTGTTGTCCCTGCGTGGTTTGTTTTATGTCAGTTGCAGGAATTTATTGGACTTAATTGAAGGCTTGGAATTAATAAACAACCCTAACAACCATACAGATGTTCGGCTGTCTGGACCGAATTTGTGATTCGAACTGTTTGTCCCACTTGGCTCCACTTGTGGGTCCAGCTGGACTAATGGTTCCATTGCATCATGGATAAATTAATCAAATTATATACCTACCTAAGTAAATACAAAGTGTCAGTGCACTTGTAAAACCAGTAGGGGTCTTCATAACAGGAGTGGGGACATCAGGATTCACAAATCATTTTTGCCCCATGGACATGGGCATGGATGGAGTTGGACATTGGATGTTGAAAATCCTACTGGACCCACAAGTGGGACCACCAGTCTGAAACGCAGACTTTACAAATAAATTGTCGAGATCGGTATCGAGTCGTAAGTACTAAGTAGCTATCTATAGCCATCCCTATTTGGGCGCAGTTACGTAAAGTTTTTAAAATTACATTGTAGCTGAAATGTGTTCATAAATAAAGGTTATAATTAGCCAGTGTGCATACCAATTACCATTTACGGCACTCACTAACTAATCAACAAGCATGTGGTTGGAATATAATTAGTATTTGTGTAGTATTATTTTGCTGCTAATTAGGTTTTTAATGTAAATGCGATGACCTGACCGACAAGAGGCTCATAAACCATGGCCTGTCGCCGTAAAAGCCTTGTGTGGTTTTTCAACGTCTGACGAATTTGGTACAAAATTTTATTCATAATAACGACAATTTCTGGTTATAAGTTTGAAAGTGTCAGTACGTAGATACAAGATACCAATAATAATTCATTAAAGATTGTGAGTTCTATCTAGTTACCAGTAAGTTTACTTACAAAAGGTTGTCTTTGTGTTTGTTGATCCTTACCTGAAAAAGAAAGATATAGATTAGTTATACATACTTTTATGACGAGTAGGTATATACTTATAAACTACAATTTAATGTAATGATATATCCCTTATTATGATTATATACTGTTAGCATTAATACTATTTGTCATTATATCTCATGAAACAGGAAGTATAATATCAGTTAATTTGACTAGTTTCATGTCATTCGCTTTAAACTGGGGATACGGACGCCATATTGAAAATAGTTGGTATAAATGCGAGTATTTTGACGATGGTAAAACAGTCTCCTTTGAGTCTCCTGCCGGCAGACTCAGCGATTATTGAATACTTTTGTGTTTAGATCGCATTTTGATTTAGAGCTTAACGATAGCAATCGTAGCCAGATCAAATGAATATTATCTTTAAGTTTGGACAACTTTTATCTAATTACATTAAGGAACCTCTACACGTTTAACCATTTATTCGTGCAAGTTCCAAATGAGAGTAGGTACAAATATATTAAAAGTGTCTCATAAATACCTACTTCTGGATTGTCTCTTATAATACCTAGTAACGATTATTAGTACACGATATTATTATTGGCGTGAATTTTAAAAAGATTCCAATTTTTTTTAAAGAATTTTAGACATACAAAGGATACGTTCAACGTACGTATGATTCTAATCGAACAAAATAATTGGTAAAAGCTAAGCTAAAACCCGAGGTATTTGTATTGAAGTGCGGAAAACAGTTACGTTCAGCCAACACGAGTGTGACGTAGTTTAATTGCACAAAAAACGTCTCCGACAATCTAGTCCGAGAATACACCGCTAATAGCCGGCCGCTCTAATACCAGCGGATTACAGAATGTCTACAATACGTTATTGCTAGGAAATCTCTATTAGACACGATTAGTTCGCCGGTATGTACCGATGAACACGTAGAGCGCGAGAGGCCGCATGCCTGAGCTTTTTCAATACATTCCTGAGTTAGCTAGGAAAGTTCTTTCTATAATATTAGGGCGAAAATATACTATGAAATGAAATGTAATGATTTATTTATTTCACATAGGACAACTTGTGTCACTTATGATACGTCAAGACTCTACCACCGGTTCGGAAAGGTGATTCTACTGAGAACAGCTGGCAAGAAACTCAGCAGTTGCTCTTTTCTCAAAAATTGAAAGAGGTTACAATATTTAAGCAACACAATAGGTACATACGTAACGTTACACTGACTTGTGGGTCACTAGATGCGAGGCCGGTTGCTTCTATGCAACTTTGGTCGATGGTCCTCGCGCACACTTTTGGTTAGAACAGCATAGACCATCTCGACTGGATGACATGTGTATCCTATACGACAAAATTTGTGCGGACTCCTGTCCTGTCCTCTTTCATATTTTAGCCTTTTTTCTGTACTGTAAGTTTTTTTTTATAAAAAAATATTTAGGTCAATATTTTCAGAGGAGTTTATAAGATATCCTGAGGTAGGTACTTAACAACCAGGTCTCAGTACAAACGTAATGGTTATTATTTTATATTTCTAGCTCTATACGCTCCGTAATAGCAAAACCATATATTTTATACTAGATGATGGCCGCGTGGGTTTAGGTTTTTAGGTTCCCGCGGGAACTCTTTATTTTTCCGGGATAAAAAGCAGCCTATGTCATTCCCTGGAATACAAACTATCCCCATACCAAATTTCAACGAAATCGGTTGAACAGCTGGGCCGTGAAAGCGTAGCAGACAGACAGACGGACAGACACACTTTCGCAATTATAGTATACTCGCTGATGCCCGCGACTTCGTCCGCGTGGTTTAAGTTTTTTGATTCCCGCGGGAATTCATTAATTTTCCGGGATAAAAAGTAGCCTATGTCACTCTCCAGGTCCTCAACTATACCCATGCCAAAAATCACGTCGATCCGTTGCTCCGTTGCGGCGTGATTGAAGGACAAACCATCAAACCAATAAACCAACAAACAAACACACTTTCGCATTTATAATATTAGTATGATATGATATTAAGTAAATTAAGTAAAATTGAGTAAATTAAGTAATTAAGTATTAAGTATGGATTAATTTGCAAGAGAATTTCATTGTTGGGTGTGAAACTGTGTACCAGCATTAAATCAGGACAATCGGGTAAGCGTGATCAATTATACCGTGGTTCGTGGTACAGACAATTGAAACAATTTATGTTCTTCAGTAAATTGCTTGATTCATACATCTCTGGTGCTCTCAAAGGGCAGTCAACGTGTCTTTCGAAACTACTCATTGTGATATAATTTACTTGTGTTGATAATGTATGACATCTAACCTTTACTGGGATATAAAATATAGGTAAGCATTGATTTTTTACACAGACGTGTGCGGTATTTTTGAATGACCTATTTTAGTTTATTGAATTGTTTACCTATACAGCTGTTTTACCCACAATTTAGCAAAATAAATGATATATAAGTTATTATTATGTTATTATTTATGTAAAGTAAATGCTAAAATTATGATGAGTAGGTTAGTACTAGCTGAAAGTTTACAGAATAAACATTATACTGAAATAAAAGCTGTATAACTATGATACTCGTAATAAGCGATTAAAAAATTACGATCTAAATTAACGTAACGTTTTATAATTTGTTACATTAATCAAGATAAGATAAAAAAAGACTAACTATAGAGCTATTCTTAACTGATGATAAAACATTATAACGTATACTTAATAGAGCAATCAACATTTTAAAGTACCATTACGGAAATCAGCGCCATAGATATGGAAGCACGAAGAACAAATTAAATAAAAATTAAAGAGTCATTTAACGAATCGGAATTTAGTGGGAATTTCCTTGGAAAGCTCGAGTATATTTTTGATTTGATTAGGTACGTGTCTGTGGATCAACTTCATGATAACAATTTACTGTTCTTTTTTTATTTTTCCACTACAAGTTAGCCCTTGACTGCGATCTCACCTGATGGTAAGTGAAGATGCAATCTAAGATGGTAGCGGGGTAACCTGTTAGGGGCATGGCAGTTATATTAAACCCATAGCCCTAATCGGTTTCTACACAGCATCGTACCGGAACGCTAAATTGCTTGGCGGCACGTCTTTCCCGGTAGGGTGGTAACTAGCCACGGCCGAAGCTTCCCACCAGCAGACCAGGGAAATTTCAGAAATTATAAATTCCCAAATTGACCCTGCCGGGAATCGAACCCGGGACCTCCGCACGTTAAGGCCACAGCGGTCAACACTGCGCCAGGGAGGTCGTCAAAAAGAAGTTCGTCTGAGCCTTTTTAAAAAGTGAATACTACATAATCTGTGCTAAGTTTGACTAAAATCTATGTTTGACTAAATATGTGGTCACAGTGTAAGATGGAAATGGGCTGACCTAGATTTGATAAGTCAGTTTTAATCTATACTGCTCAGCCTAAGCGGTTTCTACCCGAGATACTTCCGATATGCAATAGTTAAGTAAGTAACGGCTTTGTGGGATGAAAATAGAAAGAAAACCATGGCTAAAACCTCCTCATACGACATACCTGTAGGTCACTGTGTGTAGGTCGGTGGTTGGCAAATGACGAGGTCCCAGGTCGGGCCATAATAATTTATTCGGTATTAAGAGGTTTTTGACTGCGATTTCACCTGATAGTAAGTGATGATGCAGATGTTAGGGGTATGGCAGTAATAATATTAAACCCAATCCTAATCGGTTTCATACCTTCGGTTCTTGACATACCTACCTAATTTTATTTAAAGAAATCTGATATTTTAATGCTGTAATTTTAATGAGTTGAATGCGATGTAATTGTTTAATGTAATAATTTTAAATAAGGAGAATACCTTATCCTAATTATAACATTTATATTTATTTTATTATATTTAATGTAACATATTTCAATTTTAATTATTGTATTTATTTAATTTATGTATGTACTTTCTTTGCCCTAACAGGGCTTGAAATGCAAAATAAATTCAATGAAATAACATCATATGAAGACAAAATAAACAACTCGATGTAAGATGAAATTATAAAGGATGTTAAGTTAATAAGAGCGTCGGCTCCTCAATTCCGGGAGTCAGGAGTTATGAGCATGGGAACGGTTTAACAAGGCGAACCGATTGAGAGGCGAAGCAAAGAGGAACATCTCACGACGCTGCCTCATTACAAATTATGGACGCATTCTTGATTCAGCCATTTTAAAGCCCAGTGCAGACTATGCAAACAGAAGAAATGTTAAGATTACCTACACTCGACCCCACAAAGGAATTTCTGCACCTTGCGTACACGATATGACGCTGTTACAAGCTTACGGCGGTTTCTAGTACATCGATTGTGAGTATCATTTCTTTGTTTATAAAGATTAATGTTCCGCCTGACAAAGACTATATTATTGTGAAGGCACCGTAAGTATACCAATCTCTTTAAAATTTTCACGAAGTGATTCGCGTGATCCGAGTTCATAAATAGAACGGATGGCTCTTTTCTGCAATATGAAAATTGTTTGGATATCAGCTGCTCTGCCCCACTATAAAATGCCGTACGACATGACACTGTGGAAGTAGGCAAAGTAGTCAAGCCTAGCCGCTTCAAATTGTAATGATGATTATGATGAGATTAATTTCGTGTCATTATCTATATTTGTAATTCTTATTAGGTAGGTAGGCACATTTCGCCGTTTACACTTTGCCAAGGTCAGCCTGTGCCAATGAGAATATGAAGATGAAGAAGGATGAATATTGCTGGTATGACTTATCAATAGTGTGTGCTGGCCTTTACCTTACAGAATGCAATTAAAATCAGATAATATAAGTTTGCAAAAACTGAAGCGGAATAAATGACAAATTGCATGCAATGAAACATTAAATATTGTGTTCTATGCAGATATTGCGAATCATTTTGATTTGAAAAAAAAAACAAAATTATATTTTCTTTTGTTCTAGGTAACTTATAATGCAAGAACAAATTGCAAGGGTACCTACCTACAAATTACAGTATACATAACTAGTTTGTTGCTTTTAATGTTTTAGTAAACAACATAAAGTATGAAATGAAATATGTAGTAACGAAATTAAATAATTAATCTTGGTAAAGTTTTGTGCAGGTGTATACCTAATATATTAAGGCACACGTAATCACATTTTCGGAGAGATAGAAACTTCGATAAAAGTCGATTTTCGACTAAAAGAGGTCCCTTTTGAGTGCATCTAAGGATCTAAGAGAACTTGATATAGGCAGAGAGAGACTTGATATATTTATTTTAAAATAATTAACGCAAATGCTCCGATTTGAACAGGAATGTTTATAAATCTTGAATAAAAAAAGTTATAGAAAGCATTGTACCTATAGGTATTTCCATTGAAATGAATTAAAAAGTTACAAGTTACAACCAAATCACTAGAGATCGGCCGTCTGTTACTACACTCCGTTGACACGGCGTGGCATCTCAAAACAACCTTTGTACTCTCGTTACCTCCGGAACGACCACCCGATAAGAATAGAGACAGACATTCCACGAGCGCGCGCCGATTACATTCGTAGGTGAAAATAAAAGATTGTTTATAAAAGCCGAAGAAACGACATGACAATAGACCACGCTGATGCCCAGAGACAGCGTCGAAGACATTTAAGACATCGGCCGTCCATTCAATTCAATCAAAACTGGTATTTACTACCAATGATTTAAAGTTCATTAATTTTGAGACGTCACGAAAACATGTGACTTTAGGATGATGATTATGAAAAGTGGGGGCGTGATGTGCGAGAGAGAGGGCTTGCTACGAGTGAAAGGGAGGCATGCACCGTGAGGGTCACAAGCGTGATGTCAGGTCAGCCAGTTTTGCACCTCGCCATAACAACGCGTCTCAAATTATTATGGACGTTTGATAAGTGTTGGGAGATTGCCCCGTCTTGGTACTTTACGATGTTAATTAAATGTTTACTTTAGATATTGGTGTTAGCTCTTAAAAATGTTTGAATACAATATTAAGGCTCATTTTTATTACTTTCTATAATAAATATATCGTTTCCAACCAAAAACTGTTTGATCTTTAACAATATTACTGTTACGAGTAACCTCCAAGACTTAAGACGTATTGTAATGTTGAAATAATACGTTATCAGAAAAGAATTTCATCTGAAGAACGTTGATTAGATACTAAATATTTTATCATGTTTTCGTACTGAGAGTGATCCCCGGAATAGGCATAATAAAATAATGTAGGCGGTAATAATTTTATAGCAATAAAAGCAGTTATGACGTCAGTCAATAAACCGACCAATCTGCGTTTTAAAATAGCTAGATTAAGAGCGAGAGACTGGTATACCAGAAGCGGTAAAGATGTACCTTAATGCGTCTTAATGTGTATTTTATGATTGTTACACAAGACGCGAACAGTTTTACGTCGCTTTAAGCGATCTCTATCTGAAGTTATTAAATCCTCTGATGTACCGAAACATCAAATTACGAACGAGGAATAAATCAAGAGGGTCGTAAAACGCTTTATATTTTTGTTCTGGTGGTTATTACGATTACTCTTATAAATTGGCCCAGATCTGGTCCCGTGCAAATACGAGTTATGACTTTGTTGCCTTCGATTAGTCGTAAAAATTTCTATTTGACCAGGTTACTAAGTGTATGGTCTTGAAGTTCTGGTGTTTAAACGTATCTACGTAGAAACAATTTTACAGCTTTGGTCTAAATATTGAATCTTATTTTAATCTACATTTAAATACGCATTGAATCTTTTTTTAATCTGCATAGTAATGGTAGAGTTGAGAAATATAGATCTATGACTAAGGTGAACTTGAAGAAAAGTCCAAAAGTTTTCAGCCTTCGGCAAGAGCAACAGGTTTTTAATAGACGATAGACATAATATTATTATCAAGTCGCGTGAAACGCCCATAGTACATAGTAGAACATAAAGTAGGAAGTGTTTTTCTAAACGTCAATTTAGTTAAAAGATACATTTCGCTAATGGTCGGACACCTACTTTAGATCACGTATCATAAACGCTTTATACCTACATCTAATGAATATTATGAAAGCCCGTATTAGCAAGGGTGCAGCCGCGTCGATATGATGAATGTGCCCGCGATGACTGGCGCAAAGTCCCGACTTTGATTCCCATTTAGAATTTAATGTTTATGCGTCATTTGGAAATCGAATAAGTCAATAAATAACAATAATTTTATACAATTTATCACAAAAGATCAAAACCTTTCAGTTTACCTTTAGAGGCACTTTACCGACTCAAAATTTTGTTACTACTTAAGGTGATCGCATACTACATGTACTGAGCGACCCGAAAGACTCAGGAGGCGTATGTCCAAGCACGAGGGTATGCTTCTCCCGAATCCAGATGTAGTTCTTTCAGAGCCAGCCTTGCAGTTCTCATCACAAATGGGTTTTGCAACATATGCGGTTATTGCCTTGTCGTCTATTTTTGTTCCTATGCGATCACCATTACTAGCTATTTTTATGCTTACATCTAAGTAAATTTACCATGGAGGTAAATTTACTTAGATGTAAGCATAAAAATTCCTTATTTTGACAAACATAACTTATCTCTTTACCATTGTGTCGCGAATCGCGATATCAAAGCCTGCAGGTCAAGCACCTTTGATTTTTTATACAACTTTAGGTAGGTATACTTATTGCTTAATTTATAATTCATCACGTCATGTTCTTCGGTTAAGATAAAGGACATTTATAAAAAGCCATTAATTTTAATGCTTCAACTTTGCAGTGACATTATTTGCATTATAAGCAAATGTAGGTAGGTACCTACCTACCTCATAATAAAAGCTTACAATTTAAATTTCAAATCCATCAGAATCATTAAGCATATAACATTACCATACCGGGACAAAAAACGACCAGTCTGGCTATTCCTTAAAACACACAAACAATCGGACGCTCCGAGAAAAAACGTGATCAAAACCTGAACGAACACAATGACAACTGCATGCTGAATCAATCACAAAAAACGGAATCCGGACAAAAACAACAATTAAAAACTGAACATCGGCTGCCCAAAGAAATATTTAGAATACGATGCCGTGAACATCATTTCATTTTTAGAGTTCCGTACGTAAGACTGTTTCAAACTGCAGACAAATCACAAATTTTAGCATTATTACTGTTTTTCATTATATCTCATGAAACAGGAAGTATAATATCGGTCAATTTGACTCGTTTCATGTCATTCGATTTAATCTGTGGATACGGACGCCAGATTGAAAATAGTTAGTATAAATACGAGTGTTTGAACCATGGTAATTCCGTCATAGGCTACATATACATTAACCCGAAAAATTACGGAGTTCCCTTGGGAATTCAAAAAACTTATTTCACGCGGACGAAGTCGCGGGCATCTGCTAGTAATATATACGCTCCTTGATAGCGATGAAGTTGTAGTTTTCCCTCAAATATGCATGAAAATAAACCCTTAGCGGACGATTTCTAAAAATCACAAACTGAAGATCTCGAGGCGCGATAGGTTAATTGAGGCACAGTTATAGTGTTGTAAGTACAACGTACCTATTTTAAAAGAGCTTCGCTGCAAAAGCTGCACAAATATCTAGGTAATTTGTTTTTTATTGAGCTAGAACTTTAAATAAGAAGCTCCGAATCCAATTATTTGATCCGAGTCTTACCTGGCTATATTTTTTTAACAATACAGGGCCCTACGCGTGTTTTAGGATGTCGTCTTTATTGGTTTAGCCCAATTAATGATGTCTAATATCGTTAATTCTCGGAACGAAGTCGGTGTAATAAATTACGAGATATTTTACTTTTTTGTGATGTCAGAAATAAATCTTATTGTCATAGTTTATGATCCACGGTGCTTAATTAATATTTTTAACTCTTCTATCTACCTTCATAATAATAAATTGAATTTGAAGTTTAGAAACATATATTTGTAGAAAATTTATTTATGTTTGATGCGTTCATCATCATTGACTTCAACGTATTAAGCTCGGTTTTGGCGAAACTTTTTTATGGCGAATCTATATGTGAGTGACCATGGCAGGCACTACAGGCAAAGCAGCTGAAATTAATAGGGCACAGAGCCAAAGTTTCGTCTATTTATCGTGCTGCAATCAGAACGTCAAACCAAGCTTGCTTTTAGGGTACAAGCAAGCATTGACACCTGAGCTAAAAATCAATCTTCTACTAGTTTCTCATCATAGATACATAACACATTTTATAATATGTAGCCTTCTGATGTATAGCTAAAAATTATAAATGTAGGAAATTTTAAATTTTAAATTTAGATTTAATTTAATATTTTAAATAGATTTTTTAAGAAATTGTGTAACTAATAAATTATAAATAATTAAAAAAAAGGAAATATTCAGTTCCCAAAAAAAATATTATTCGCTTTCATCTAAAACAAAAGCCGACTTCAAAACTATACCGATAAGTACCAACTTAAACTAAAAAGTAAAAAACATTATCTGGGTATATATTTAGTTTTTTGTTGATTTTCTCAAAAAAGCGCTGAATCAAATTCTCTCAAGGTAAATCATAGCTCTGAGGTATGATCTACCCAACAAAAAAAGAATTATCAAAATTGATTGAATTGATAATTGACGGAATGATCTCGTAATATACATACAAAAAAAACATACAGTCGAATTGAGAACCTCCTCCTTTTTTGAAGTCGGTTAAAAAGTTGGGTACCTACTCGTATCTCAGAATTTGTTTTCAATCAATCCACCGTGGAGGCAACGCTATCGCTGCTCCTATTTGCAAATGTTCAAATCGATATAAACTGAGTGATTGAGGCTGAGCGCTCTCCGGTATTGACGTAGCGCATTCTATGTAAAATATGGAGCCAGGTTGCTCCCGGCCGTGATGGCTGATAACCACCGCGATGGATGCGGTATTTGAACCAGGGGATAAACACTTGAAGCCTGTGTCATGTCAGACATAAATTGCTTAAGATATGCCTTTAAGTTTACTATCTCATTACGATGAATTTATGTTTGCTCCGGTACGCGTATTCTGTTATGGAACTAGTTACACGTACCTAGACAAAGTACATGCTATCCCTGATTTCCATTAAAAATAATCTAAAATAACATCACAGATTTTTCATGGCAAGACCAGTGGATAGTTGATCGAAATTGAAGTTTAATGCCTATCAACGTACTATTAAGTATTTGGTGCTTCTACCTTACGCATTACTTAGTACTTACTTATAAGGTTATCTAGTTTATTGAGATATCTTCGAGCGAAGTAACGGAACTCTTAGAAACTGGACCTTTCCTGTAGTAAACTGGTCATTTTCTTTGACTCAATTTTTTTTCGCAATATTAAGCTTCAGTGGCGATCTCAAGGGCAACTGCAAATTTGACAATTTGTTATTTGTTATAACGTCTGGTTGGTACCTTTTGTATACCGTTGGACTGTATCCATTGTATTTCTAGTGCAGGTATCTATATAGGTCTAGGATGAAAAGATATTCAAATTGATTGAATTTAGTACCTACTTGACTCATGTAAATGAAATCTAAGTAGGTAGGTACATAGCGCAACGATATTGACGATTTTTACATAAAGGGAGTGGTGCTTTGGCTAGGCTGCGAATGGCTAGTACCCAGAGCCGTAAAGGCAGTTAATAAAAAATGTGCTTTGGCTACGAGCCCAGTCATAGGCAGCGCCAGGTTTTGACCTTCCCTGCCCTTGGGGTTCCAGTCTAGAACTTGAGCTAAGCAAGTAGATGTCTTCGTTTCTACATAATATGGTGCAGTGGAATCTATGCATACGATACGAATACATTCCCACCGTATCCATAGTAAGTAGTTGTAACATCTCATACATTGGTCATTCCATACATAAAGCTGACCGCGATGCCTATATACTGATTGAATTATGGTTGCACTACACCTGATTAATGCGACAACCCGCACTGACGTGCTATTGTCTGAGCGGATCTGCATCGGCCAATAAGAGGAAAAGAATAGCCGACCGGAATGTGTAAGTTTGTATCGGGATTTGCTGCTGTAGGAATCTTAGATACTTTGTGTTTCAATGCTATCTTCAATACTATGCGTTTTCTTGACGTATTGTTTTGTGGTACAGTGCCTAATGTTAATTCTTGCTGCACTGCTACACAAAACTCTCCTCTATGCTGGAGATTTATATAGTAACGCGTGCGTTTCAGTGGGGGGATAAATACGCTCGCGCCATACATTTTGTATGAAATGTTTTCAGTGGCGAGCGTATAACGCGGAGGATCCGCAAGTGTCATTAGCGGATCGACGACATCGCAAGCAAGTTAACGTCTTCCGCTCATATAGACTGAACGGATCTGGCTGTAATATGGCACAGATATAGTGTTGGCACAACGAGCCCTCCCCCCCGTTGGAGCAACGCCGGGGCATGAGCGGGGGCTGCGCGCATGCGCGGGCTGCGGAGCTTCAGCGGGCTGCGCAGGCGCCCGGCAGAACGAAACTCGCGATCCAACACATCATTTGTGTCCAATGTTATATTGTTATGTTATATACATTTAATTATATTTATAACAACCGAACCAGTGTTCCTATTCACATTCAGTACTTATCCACGCTCAATCAGATAGACTATAGTCTAAAATAGCACATAATCTACTTTTTTTTCCCAGAAAATTAAAAAGTTCCCGCGGGAACAAAAAACCTCCAACCACGCAGACGAAGTCGCGGGCTGATGATGCCCGCGACTTCGTCTGTAGTTTATAGTAAAGTAAAAGCCTACTTTAATTACAGAAGGTAATTTTCAGTAAAAGTGTTCACTTAAGTTAATTAAGTTAGAAATAAGTTAGCGTTAAGTTTTTGCAATGCTAAATATTGAATCATGGAACAAACAACTACAAAGTACATTTGTTATAAATTATACTTACTTATTATTCATTAGGTCCAACCATTCTCTACTCGTTACAAATTCGAGCTTAGCGAGCAATGCACCATAGTGCATATTTTAAGATCTTGCTTAGACCACCCTTTAGCTATAGTTCTTAGGTTTTGTTAACATGAGCTTTAGGAACATGAGTCAATGAATATATTCTGTAAGAGGTTTTAAATATTGTAACATATTTTACTTTTTTAGAAGAGCAACTGCTGTTTTTTTTTGCCGGTTCTTCTCAGTAGAATCGATTTTCCGAACCGGTGGTAGAGTCCTAACATATAATTAATTCCCCAAGTTATCCTACATGAAAAAAACATTTAATTTTATTTTATCTCATTTTGATCCAAAGGACATTGGGTTTTTCTGATTAGGAATTCTCAGTACTAGCCCGGAGTTATAAAGTTGGAGGTGCTTCACCGCCGTGCCTCGGAGAGCACGTGAAGCCGTCGGTCCCGGTTATTGATAAATAATAATTATAGTTAAAACCGCCAACACGTATTGAAGCAGCGTGGTGGGTCTGAAGCTATAAATTCCCTCTCTCTTATGAGATTGGAGGCCTGTGCCCAGTAGTGGGACGTTAATGGGATGTTGTGTGGTGATTGTAGATCCAAAGAAGTCTAGTAATAACGTACATAAAATGAAAAGATATCCATGTCCAGTTTAGACCTTTAGTCTGCTGTCTTTTGACTGCCATGTGTTCTGGTTATGACACTTGAGTTATGGGCTATGGGATTGTCCTTAATTCACATGAGCTTGCCCTAAAAACATATTAGGTAGGTATACCTTCAAAACTTATAACAAATTAACTACTACTAGTAATAGTAAAATTTGTTACTAACATAGTTATTTCACTAAACATCCACATGTTATTAAGCATTTTTAAAAATTGATTCCTTTCTGAACAGGGCAAGACCGTATTTGACTGAAACATCTGGAATTTTGGATTTGGCTGTGATTTTAAGCCGTATGTAGTCAGTAACTAAGGAACTTCTGCAGGTACTCCTATACTCCGTAACGTAACATTAATAAAGTAGCTCCGATACAATCTTAACAGACAACTCGACTGTATAGAAATGTAACACTTTCGAATACAAATTCAAATGTTTACAACGTATTCAAGCAGTATGTTCTGTTGGAACGAACTTATTTCAAGAGTTAGACAGTCTATAAAATATCAATGCAATCAAATCGATTAAAATTTCTTCATAAATAAAATTGATTGTTATCAAAAATCGAATCGGTAACGCATAAGGACATTATTGACTCGAGCTACCAAAAGTAAAATAAATGATTGGACAGAGAATAAGAGCCCACGCGCACATGCGATTTAAAATATTTTTGCGTAAATTTTAGGAATTTCCCCTAAAGCTATTGTTTTAAAATAAGTCGATGAGTGGTCAATGTCAGTGGTGGTGATTGTGGTGGTGGTGGTGGTGAAGAAATGACGAATTCCATTAAGCAAAAAACATTTGTCGCGTTAGATATAAACATAATTAAATATTCCGTCTCTTGCGTAGGTATATTGATTCGCTAATGTACCTACATCCGATGAATTTGCGATACGAATGCTAATCAATTTCTTGCTATATTTTTCACATTTATTTTATTCGCACGTTACCTCTATTCATACGTGATCGTTATGTATTATTTGCTTTTAAATGGCTTTGTTTTGAATGAAATCTATATTATGATCAATTTCAGCAGGTAGGTAGATTGTTTTAAGTACTTATGAATAATATAGGTGATCCTCAATAGAAGCAGTACCTTAAAATTTTCATTGTAAAGGTTTTCATCTATCTATCTATCTATCTTCTATATATATCTTCTTATTCTTATATTATATATATAAAAATGAAACCCGTTTTCCTTGGTCACGGCATCACGCGTGAATGGCTGGACCGATTTCACTAATTCTTTTTTTGTTGTATTTGTTATTATTAGGAGAAGGTTCTTACGGAAAAAAATATTAAGAAAATCTCTCAGAAATATTGAAAAATATACATTTAATTTTGCATACTAAGGCGGTACGAAGTTCGCCGGGTCAGCCGGCGAACTTCGTACCGCCGAGGCGGCAGGGGCGGGCGGCGAGGGGTACCTAGATAATAAATAGTTTAATTTTTGAAGTAGGTACTAACTAACGTCATGTAACCAACTAAGTGCGTTGGTGATCTGTGATTTGGTATCGAGGGACAAACGTTTTGATTTAAGCAACAATATCCTTGAATCATTATTTGAAACCCCCACAAAAATTTGTCAGATTTACGTAATCCCATGATGCCTTCATTAGATATTTCCAACATGTAGACTTACACAAAGGACTCAACATATAACTTAGTGAGATTAATATCCGGGCAGGTAGGTGCCTACTATACCTATTCGTTAAATATTATAAATGCGAAAGTGTGTTTGTTTGTTGGTTTATTGGTTTGTCCTTCAATCACGCCGTAACGGAATAACGGATCGACGTGATTTTTGCCATGGGTGTAGTTGAGGACCTGGAGCACTTACATACTGGGACTTACTGGGACATAGGCAACTTTTTATCCTGGCAAATTAAGGATTTCCCGCGGAAATAAAAAAAACTTAAACCACGCGGACTTTAGTCGCGGGCATCAGCTAGTTCGTTATAAACATAATACCTGTACCTACTTAATGAAAATGGTATAACATCACTGTATATTATTATATCTTAAACGTACCTACTGCATGTGATTGTAGTGAACAAATAAAGAGCCCATTAAAATTCCAAAAGAAAGGGTCTCTAAACGTAAAGGTAATTTAGCCGCATTAAATCAAGTATTGTACGGGAGCTTAATTCGCCATTACGCATAGACATAAGATCGCAGAACAAAAAGCTGGCAAAATGTCAGCAGATATGCGGCGTAGGCAGCGTGCCGAATCGTAACGACAGCCGGGGAAAGCCGCACGCTGATTTATAGCTCTGATCACTTATTTGATCACTTTATGATGGCGAAAAGTGCCAGGAAAGCTCATAAGGTACGCAAATCGCGAATTAACCCGCTCATAACGGCCAGAGTTATGTATGCATGACGACCAAATGTACCGTACCGTATTTGTGAAGTGCATCTTCATAACGGTAGAGAAATTTAACTACCGTGATGGGAGGACAATGAGGAAATTTGCAGAGGAAAGGTAAATGACTCTTTAATTTGTTTGCAAATAATATTCAATGGAAATGAGGAGTGGGAGTGAGAGTTTGGCCTGGTGGGAGGCTTCGGCCGTGACTAGTTACCACCATATCGGCAAAGACGTCAAGCGATTTAGCGTTCTGGTATGATGCCCTGTAGAAAGCGATTAGGGGTATGGGTTTAATTTAACTGACATACCTCTAACAGGTTAGCCCGCTACCATCTTAGACATGGCTCACTTACCATCAGGTGTGATCGCAGTCAAGGGCTCACTTGTAGTTGATAAAAAAAAGAGTGCAAAGAATGGTAGCTTGCAGTGGCGTGCAGTTCATAGAGGCGTAAAAGCACTGCTTACCCAAATGGAAATACGTCAATGCTAATTTTTCATCATGACAGTCAGTAAACATGTATTCTGACTAACTAATGCATACCCTAGTTTCAAACCCTGTGCACGCCACTGGTAGCTTGCACTTTATAAAGCCGATGAAGCTATTCTTAACACTTATGAAAGACTAGACGATGCCCGCGACTACGTCCGCGTTGATTAGTTTTTTTATTCCCACGGGAACTCCATACATTTCTGGGATAAAAAGCCATTCTCCAGGTTTTCAACGATACCCATGCCAAAAAACATGTCGATCCGTTGCTCCATTGCGGCGTGATTGAAGGACAAACCAACAAACCAATAAACCAACAAACAAACACACTTTCGCATTTATAAAATTAGTATGATTTTCTGAGATAAAGTCATAATGATCACAGCAGTTTATTCAAAACTAGCGATCCGCCCCGGCTTCGCACGGGCAGCACTAATAATCCATATATATACCTACCCAATATAGCCAGTGGGCAGTGGGCAGGTTACATTTTAATATTACATTGTAAGAGTACGCCCCGTCCTCATTATTTCTATGATATCTCTTAAGCTAGCTAAATTAAATGGTGTAAAGGACAATTTTTATCTTAGTTAAATACTTGAGATGATTAATATATTTATTTTGATAAGGATTAATACTATGTCGGTAAAAAAACCTTCGCAAGTAAAGCATTGGTTTAAACCAAATTTGAAAATTCATAAAAATGGTTATTGTGAGTCAACCTTAAAAGATAGATATATGCTATCGCCGATTTTTTTTAGAACTTTTTAAGAGGAACAATTCCACCATACATTGTTTTCGTGTAACTTTAACTATTTACGCAGCGCACGCCGCGTAATCTATCAGAAGAGACGATTTTTTCCGACTTAATTATTGCAATTTTCGTAAGGATCTCTAATTTTTTTGAAAATAAAATATAGCCTATGTTACTCAGTGATAATGTAGCTTTCTAATGAAAAAAGAATTATTAAAATCGGTCCAGTACTTTTTGAGTTTATTCGTTACATACAAAAATACAAATCTTTCCTCTTTATAATATTAGTGTAGACAAAGCCTTGGGTCTGTGGTCAATAACATGAGCTAGATTTATGAAAGTAGAGATGTGATGAGTAGCTATTTAGTTAGTTATTTCACTCACATTTCCCAGCTCCTTAGCAGTAGGTAAGTCTCTATAACATCGCAATGAATCACTAATCAATAGGTGTAATAAACTCATTGAGTTACATGACTCATTTGAGGCGTAAAAATAGAATTATATATTTTAGCAGTTGGTCCCACCGTCACGTTTATAATAAGAATAAGTTAATTTAAATAAAATGTCCAAATTAGCATGCAACTGGGCGTCTCGGATCTTTCCATTGTTTTCGCTAAATGACATCAAAGTTGTGGCGGCGAATTGTATTTAGCATGTGAAATAAAATTGTTCGCCGTTCCTAGAAACGCGTAGGCTAACAGGTGCACGCCTGTCGACATCGGCTTGAGACATTATCGATTAATTTACCTAGTGTTACAGGTAGGTACATACAAAGTATAAAACCGATGTTTCATAAATACAGACAAATTCAAATTTCTATTAGTAAAAGAAAGTAAATATTTATTTTAAGCAATATTTTTTCGAAGTTCAAAAAAATTATGTCGGTCATAGTAGGTAATATGTACTGACTTATAAGTATGTAAAAGCTTATTATTATAGTATACTAGATGAAGCCCGTGACTTCGTCCGCGTTGTTTAAGTTTTTTGATTACCGCGGGAACTCCTTAATTTTCTAGCATAAAATGTAGCCTTCCCGGGATACAGGCTATCCCTGTACCAAACGTCATCAAAATCGGTTGAACACTTGTGTCGTGAAAGTGTAGCAGACAGACAGACACACTTTAGCATTTTTAATATTAGTATGGATTGTGAGGAAAACTGACTCTTTGCATTGTGAAATATGTGGTGATGCTGATTAAGTGTGTATCTTGTTTAGGTACACATAATATATATGGATTTTTTTCAGATTCAACTGGTTGATCAGCAGGTTATCATACTTAAAATTATAAATGCGAAAGTGTTTGTTTGTCCTTTAATCACGCCGCAAAGGAGCAACGTATCGACTTAATTTTTGGCATAGTCGAGTGACATATTCTACTTTTTATCCCGGAAAATTAAGGAGTTCCTCCGCGAACCAAAAAAAAATTAACAACGCAGACGTAGTCGCGGGCATCAGCTAGTTTATTATACTCAAGTTTATCATCAATGTGTGGATTGTTTCGAACAAATCAGTATGATTTAGAACGCGTTAAACCGTCACGCAACCTATAGGAATATTATTAATAAATTATTCAGAAGGCTGAATTTTCAGTGGGTAATATGTAAAGTGTTTAAATTACTGGTAATTTATTAGCTTTGGCGTCATGTTTTTGTTCTGCTATTTGTTCTGTTTTTTATGAACTGATTTACTTATTTCACTCAAAGTACCTAATAATAAGTAACTAGACCGTATCTGTGTTTGTTTGTTACGAATAGATTTACTATACGCATTTTCGCGTATCATACATCCAATAATAATATGAGATACTAAGAAAATAGCACAAACAAATAATGGAATGAAATAGATTTTAATCTAGGAAAAAAAGGAAACTTTATACCTTCCTCATACTAAAAGACATCAGGGATTCGTACATGAAACAAAAGATAAACATAAATGTGAATAAATTTCATTAGTTTAAACAATTAATTATAGGTATTACTATTAGGAAAGTTCTGATCCCTCACATTTCTAGTATCCACCACCATCACCACTACAGCCTATTAACATCCCACTGCTGGGCACAGGCCTCCACTCTCATAGGAGAGGGAGGTAAGTAAGTTGCTAGTATCATTTTCTTATTAATTAATCATACTTATATTATAATTAATGTGAAAGTGTGTTTGTTGGTTTGTCCTTCAATCACGCCGCATGAGAGCAACGGATCAACGTGATTTTGCATGGGTATAGGTTGAGGACCTGGAGAGTGACATAGGCTACTTTTTATCACGGAAAATTAAGCAGTTCCCGTGGGAATAAAAAAATCTTATTCCACGAGGACGAGTCGCGGGTTTTATCTAGTACGTGTACCTACATTAAAATTCAAGACGTTTGCTAGATTTCACTAACACCAGTGTCGAATCGTATAACTCAAATTTATACATGCTCAATATATAAATATTTATTTATTCAATTTTGGTACACTGTTCTCTTATTGACGTCCGAAACTTATAAAACATGATGGTGCTAATCAATTATGGTATATCTTTATATTCAAGGCTACGAGGGTTCCAAACGCGACCTGGTCTGAGAAGAGCCCAAACTCAGCCGGTTTTATTTTTTATTACCTATCACCATCTCACAAACAAACCTGAGTATGTATGAGTATGTACGCGAGCTTTCAAGGTCTTATGTAAATCATCGTAGGATTTCTTGAAGGTTCCTCAAAATGACACCTGATCATTATTTATCGAGTTCGTGAAAAGACACGAGGACGTCACGTCGTATACAGTAAAAAATACATGGAAAACAGTAAAAAACCAGGGTGATATTAAAATAAACTAGATATGCGTGATATCGGGTCGCCGTTGGGTGCTAGTAGGGAGTCTACGTCTCAAAGAAAACGTGGACACGGAGCTCAGAAACTGTGGAGATTTAGGGCCGAGTGCACCATCTTTTAAAACGGCTGATTATATCAGATAAACAGCTGATTAGTTTATTTTATCTGATTTAGCTTAGTTTATCAACATCTTCGTCCCAACCCTAGTTTTAAAGTGTTGGCCTTTTAGTACACCAAGCTGGCCAAGTTGCAATTATTTTAGTATACTAGCTAATGCCCGCGACTTCGTCCGCGTGGATTGAGGTTTTTCGGTTCCCGCGGGAACTCCTTAATTTTCCGGGATAAAAGTAATCTATGTGTTATTCCAGACCATCTATCTCTGTGCCAAATTTCATCCAGATCCGTTCAGCTGTTGAGGCTGGGGCGTGATTGAGTAACAAAATCCACCCATACATTCATACAACCATAACTCCATACATCCATCCATTCAAACCTTGCGCATTTATAATATTAGTATAGTTTGTTACACGATAACTTAGTACGGATTGCTGTGAGTGTGGAGTGGTTTAAAGGAATTCGGAAATATATAAGTTGATTATAAAATATTCCAGATCAATTCTACGTAGGTCAAGAACCTACCTTCTTGTTTTCAGATAAATCTATCTCCACTATATATTGATATAAAACATCTACCTATAGTATAGACTACTATTAGACAAATAACGAACTATTTGCCTATCTCTCTGCGTCGTATTGCTCATGACTGATGGTCGTGACCCCTTTCCATTAATCACATAATGGTAGCAGTTTTTTTGGGATAATAATGCGGTGGGTTCCCACGTGTGCCCGCCAACCCGCATTGGAGCAGCGTGGTGGGTCTAAGCTCTAATTCCCTCTCTCCTATGAGAGCGGAGGCCTGTGCCCAGCAGTGGGACGTTAATGGGCTGTAGTGGTGGGTTCCCACGTCCTTCCGCATACGACTCGACTAAGCTTACGTTTTTTACGATTATTATTAGATATAAGTGATAATAACCGGGATCGACGGCTTAACGTGCTCTCCGAGGCACGGAGGAAACGAAAAGGCCAAATTTGAACCTCCGAATTCGGTCACCCATCCAGTTACCGACTTCGGTCAACGTTGCTTAACAATCGCAATCGACTGATATGCGTTGTCCCTCATTTGCCTATAGTTTGAGTCAAAATTTTGCGGCTAGTCAAGTTTACCCTATCAATATTGACTATAGGAAGCCTAACAGCAGGGCGACCGCGTAACTTCTGCATTAATCATTGTTACAGTATCAATTGTTTTGATTGGCTGAATTTATGGTATTCTTGCTGCGTCAATAGATTTTGTCCAATAGTGGAAGAGTATTAACCAATCAGTGCGATCGTTACACTGTAGCTGTCAGTTTTAGCCGGTAGCGATGATGCTGGTTAAAAGTGAGACAAATCCGTAGAAAACCTAAAGTGTTGTAGCACTATCCTGAAGTCACGTTCAGCGGTAATGACAAATTCGCGCCCATTGTTATTGTTGACTGACGATTTTTTTTACCTCCAAGGTTTTCATTTTAAGTGACAATACGAACGTGTCAATAGCGAACATTTTGCGAGCATTAATTACGTAAAAAATTCGTAACTGCGTCACTTTATGATAGAGGCCGAGTGTTTTAGTTGCTTAGTTAATTTACAATTAAGGCTTGAACGAACAGAACGCGTGACGGCACTCTGAATTGACTGCAACGATCCGTATCGAACTTGGAAGTATGTAAAAACTTCGAAACCGCGGTCTAGCAGTCGCGTGTCATTGGCTGCACGTGCTTGAAGATTGTCGTACTGCTACGAGTAGGTAAGTAGGGCAGGAACTTTGAGTGTGAATCTGTTAATGTCCAACACGACACTAAATACTTTTCTCGGAAAATGTCAGTGCTGAATTCCAGTTTTACGCATTATAAGTTACATTAGAGCTCCTCGGTCCTTGCAAGGATCGTAACGAACCGCGTTTAAGACGACCTACCGTGCTCTTTATATGGCCACAGAATATTAAATAATAATTAGTACTACTCGCTGCGTTCCCGTCGCGCGTTGTATGTATTTCAGGCTTTATTTGCATTTCAGGTCAGAAGTGAAATCTGTTTTGTTATCATTATCACGCGGTCGCCCTCGGAGCAACGGATGCGTGTAATTGCGACAAAGCCATAGCAATTAAACGTTTACTTGACGCAACGGTTATTAGCAGAGGCGAGCTCTAAGGTATAATTAGAAGAGTCCATACTTATCAGTCTGACAATGCGTTACGTAACTAAGAGAGACCACACAAAGAAATTTCCCCGCGCGATAATTTTACGGCAGGTTGGTTTTTTACCTATGATGTAAACTCCGTACTAATAGTAATAATGCGAAAGTGTGTCGGTCTGTCTTTGTGTATTTTACATTTTCATAGCCTTTCTGCTTGACTGATTTTAACGATATTTGGCACAGCGGTATATAGTTTGCCCCCTGATGATGGATATAGATTACTCTTATATAAATTAAATAAAATTAATTACATACCGGAATATAAATTAATGAATGTAACTAAACCTAATTATGTGAACAAAGTCGCGGGCATCATCTATCATGTAAGTAGGTACGGTTCAGCTTGGTGAATGAACGTTCAATGTACCTACTTAACTAGGTACATTGAATTTGAATTAAATTGATATTGAAATTCATGCTTGGTCACTTTAAAATACCGGCCAAAACTTGATCAAAATAATTAATTAATTTTATAATTAAACTTTATTTTCACTACCTTGATATTTTGTTAAGTGCTACCTACTTACTTACCTAATCACAAAATTATTCGGGTGGTGATATTTGATTTAGGATGGTTCTGTCTAAAATTTAAGATAATGTAGAAGCGTTAGGTATGACACGGTAAGTAAAAAAGTAACGTGAATTGTATTAAGCTTCTTCAGATTGTCAAATGAAACGCTGGGCTTTCGTATAGTTTATGACATTATGAAAAGATAGAAGGAATCCACTGTTACACCGAAATCTATTCCACGACGTCCACTGCTTGCTTTTCACGCCTCAACTACAGATTCAACAAGAGTGGAGCTCAATGTACATTGAAATAAAAAAAGAACTTTCGAATGTGTGTGTGCGTGGTGGAAGAAATATTAATTACATCGTCACGAAGGTGTATCAGGGGCCTCATTAAGGGAATAAAGCCTGTGTAAACAATAAAGTGATAGTGGAATCACGCGACGCTGGCTCGCATCGGACCGTGTTCTTAGGGCCATCACACACACGATACATCGTTCGGAGATATGGTGACTATATGGTCCGGGAGGCAGCGACATTATTGGTGCGATTATTCCTACAAAGCTGATTCTTTGCTATTTTGTTATTTTGAGACCGTACGTAAACAGAATGGCAGTCTGCCGCGTCGATGTTGTTGCAAATATTTACAACAATTTTTGAAACCTGTAAATAAATAATACGTAAATGTATTATACCTACAAGACTGAAACTTCTTACAGTGAACAAGGATACCTAAATATACAGGATAATGATAGTCTGCCGGATTGGAAGCGTTGCCATCTAAGGTCTTCCACTCACGTAATGTGTTGAAAAATTAACTTTTTGGACTTATTTCTACAAGGCTGATTTTTTTTTCTCGAATAGTTAGGTTTATACAAGAACAAAAAAAGACAGTCTGCCGAGAATCCAATGTTGCTAAAGCCTTGGTAGACGTGATGGAATACACTATCTCCCGAGCGCAGCTACTGCGCCGATCCGCTATAAGTCGCTCTGAATAATTGGACATACCGGCATTAAATTAAAATCTACAAAGCTGGTCTTTCGTCTACAAGCGGTTTACGATAATTATTATTGAATTATCTTCGTCTACTTTCGATAGAAGGTGGCTAAAGCTTCGGTAGACGTGGCATAAGTTGTAGCGCAAGAACTTGATGGAAATGTAATGCCAATGAACGAATAAAATTTCTAATTTAAATCTTAATTTGATTTTTTTGTTTGAATTTATACCGGGATAACTATTTTTAACCGACTTCAAAAAAAAGAAGGAGGTTATCAATTCGGCTGTATGTTTTTGTATGTTTGTAACACGATTACTCCGCCAATTATGAATCAATTTTGATGATTCTTTTTTGTTTGATAGATCATACTTCAGAGGTGGACCATATAAATTTGGTGAAGATCTGATGAATATCTTCAGACATGGTGAACGGAATTCCTCAATGGATAAGAGTAAATTGCTCGCGATCAGTGTAATAGCTTAGTAAACAGTAGGTTTTTAACCAGCCATCCATACTAATATAATAAATGCGAAAGTGTGTCTGTCTGCCTCTCTGCTACGCTTTCACGGCCCATCTGTGCAACCGATTTTGATTAAATTTGGTACAAAGATAGGTTGTATCCCGGGGAAAGACATGCTACTTTTTTATCCCTGAAAAATCAAAGGTTCCCGCGGTAATCAAAAAATGTATCTGTTCAACCGATTTTAATGAAATTTAGGAAAGGGATAGGTGTATCCCGGGGAAGGACTTAGGCCACTTTTCATCCCGGAAAATTTGAGAGTTTCCGCGGGAATCGAAAACTTATTCCACGCGGACGAAGTTGCGGGCATCATCTAGTAGCCGTGACCACTAAAAATTGTAAAATATAAAAAATTATAAAATAAATAAAACTTCAATAACCACAAACACTAAAAAAATCTCGTATATATAAAAATCAATTGCAGTTCGTGTGTTTCTCTAAAACTCGACAACAGCTGGGCCGATTTAGCTGATTTTGGTTTTGAAATGTTTGTCGTAGTCCAGGGAAAGTTAAACGGTGAGAAAATATGGAAAAATTGCGAGAAAGATAGTAAAAACAACAATTTCATTTTCCCATATATTTTGTCGTTAGGATAGGTGATACGAAGGACACCGGGTTATTTAATATTTTCATACATTACCATTTATTTTGTAAAAACTTTTTATAGTTTAAATAAATTGAGTTCTATTATTCAATGTTATTAATAATTATCGTAGACAAAAAGGTATGTCCAATTATTCAGAGTGACTTATAGCGGATCGGCGCAGTAGCTGCGCTCGGGAGATAGTGCATTCCATCGCGTCTACCAAGGCTTTAGCAACATTGGATTCTTGGCAGACTGTCTTTTTTTGTTCTTGTATAAACCTAACTATTTAAGGAAAAAAATCAGCCTTGTAGAAATAAGTCCAAAAAGTTAATTTTTCAACACATTACGTGGGTGGTAGACCTTAGATGGCAACGCTTCCGAGGCGGCAGACTATCATTATCCTGTATATTTAGGTATCCTTGTTCACTGTAAGAAGTTTCAGTCTTGTAGGTATAATACATTTACCTATTATTTATTTACAGGTTTCAAAAATTGTTATTAATGTTTGCAACACTAAAAGCTTGGCAGACTTTCACTTTCATTATTTACACGGTATAAACATTGCTTGACAGAAAAATTAGCTTTGTAGGAATGGGTGCAAAATTTCGGTCGCTGCCTCCCGGACTAATACGTAAGACTAGCTCGATGCTGCAATTGAGCTTTTTGCACACATTTGAATGCCGGTCGCCGTGATTTAAGACGATCGCATACCAAGCGTCGAGTTGCAGAATCATCGTAAGGCGCAAGTGGCGCATGCATTAATCTTGCGCTTTCGGTGGTGTTTTGGAGCTTGCAATAGTTTACGATTTAATGAAGGAACTAGAAGTAATAATTCGTTATAGACAATGTGTATTCTATGCGGTACAGTGTGTATCCCGCACTTATAGCCCGTGATATTCACCATACCTCAGAAATCTCCCAAACTACTCTCAACGTACGTTTCACTCCGATACCGGATCATCTTCAGGAGATGTTAATTGTTGACTCGACAATGCTCGATTGTTGATTGTGCTTAGGAGGCTTAGCTCTACCCAACCAAAACGCGATGCAGCAACTAATCGTCGATGCTAAAAATAATGTGTGTTTTGGCCTTTAGCTTTGGTCCGTACGGATAGTGAAACGTTGTTAAACGTGCAATTAATTGCCACTGCGCCGTCCCGCTCATGTGTTTATGTAATGATAGGTGAAAATGGCGGTTGTCATCGGATGTTTTATTATATTGATGGCAAGTAATTAAAATGATTGGCGGTTTAGGGTACTCAATTGTTTTGTATACACAAGAATACGCTAAGATCGCCATAAATCTATGAGACTGAGGTAAGGTTCGTGGATGCTATAAATAACTACCTGATGCCCGCGACTTCGTCCGCTTGGATTGAGGTTTGGTTCCCGCGGGAACTGTTTAATTTTCCGGGATAAAAAGTAGCCTATGATTATAATAGAATATGTGTTATTCTAGACTATAATCTAGCTCTATGCCAAATTTCATTCAAATCTGTTCAGCCGTTCTGGCGTGATTGAGTAACAAACATCCATCCATCCATCCAAACTTTCGCATTTACAATATTAGTTAGGTTATTTACAATATTAGTAGTATAGATTTGAAAGCCTGTCGCCGCGATTTAAGGTGATCGCATACAAAGCGTAGACTTATAGAATACTCATAAGGCGCAAGAGCCGCATCTTGCACTTTTAGTGGTGTTTTGGAGCTTGCAGTAGTTTGCGATTTCTTTTAGGAGGCTTAGCTCTACCCAACCAGAACACGATGCAGCAACTGATCGTCGATGCTCAAACTACTGTGTGTTTTGGCCTTTAGCTTTTGTCCGTACGGATAGTGAAACGTTGTTAAACGTGCAATTAATTACAACTGCGGCGTCCCGCTCATGTGTTTATGTAATGATAGGTCAAAATGGCGGTTGTCATCGGATGTTTAATTACATTGATGGTAAGTAATTAAAATGATTGGTGGGTTAGGTACTCAATTGTTTTGTATATGTCACCGCAAGATTGCAAAAAGCGTTAAGATTGTAATCTAACTAGCGAAATTGTAAACTGTCGACAGATTGTGAACCGAATTTTTCAAATACTCATTGTATTTACGTTTTCTTGTCTCTTTCTTGTAGGTTAGGTTAGGGTTCGACATAAATAACATTTAGGTTTTATCGGGTTAATATATCTACCTAACGATTATATATTTTTTTCCGTGGTGTCACCCAAATAAGGGTTCCGGCTGAAAATCAGCGCTGTATGCTTTTGTGCTTGCACTAGACACTGTCATACAGCATTATGCTGAGCCTGGACCATTTTTCGGGTTGTGCCATACGTAATGCAGTTTATTCCTGCGCCTCTTTGCTGTAGTTTAGATTCTATATATTTTCTGGATCGTTGAGGTGCAGGGGTGATCTACCTCTTTAGGTATGCTATTTATGTGTGGCACAATTTTGGAAATAAATGTTTTTTTCTTTCTTTTCTTTTCTTAGATTACAATCTAACGAAAAATAATGCGTTAAATTGTAATCTGTCGACAGTTTACAATTTAGCTAGTTAGATTAGAATCTAACGGTTTTTGCAATTTTACGGTGACATAATTATATAGACGCTAACGCTAAGATCGCCATATATCTATGAGACTGAGGTAAGGTTCGTGATTCCTATTAGTTAGCTACTAATAGACTCGATAAAACTCAAATAAATATTATGATGACTTGTGCAGTAGGTACGTTATGCGGCTAAGTACCTCTCCACTACAGCCCATTAACGTCCCACTGCTGGGCACAGGCCTCCACTCTCATAGGAGAGAGGGAATTAGAGCGTAGACCTAACACGCTGCTCCAATGCGGGTTGACTATTATCATGTTAACCGGGACCGGGACGGCTTAACGTGCTCTCCGAGGCGCGCAACCTTTTATATTTCAATTTCTAAAGACCTAAGTAATATATTTATCTCTGAAGCGAATATAATAATAATATAATTCTTTCCTATACTGGACGTATCACTAAAACGTCCATGGGAAAACGATACAGAGAAAGAGAGACAGTCGCCATCATCGACCAGAATAATAATAAAAGACAGTCCAGTTTAATTAAAACTAAAATTAAAGTTAAGTCTCCATTCAGGGTGACTGCGTTTCAAGAGGTCATGAATAAAGAAACCGAAAGGGGACATTTTGATACACTTATTGAATGTCCCGTTGCTTTAGCAAAATAAAAGAGGCGAATAAAGGAACTGGTTCTTAGGACAAAGGACCCTCATAATGAGACTGGGGGTATTGTGTGAAGGACCCTTAAAATCAAGGCCGATATTGCGTCGCCAATATGTTTTTTTATAATGGGAGAGTTCACTGAGTTAAGTATTTTTTTGACTATGATGTTAATCACGAATGCATTGAATAACTCTCGGTTAATTTGTTAACAGTAAAATATCTTCAATATCTTTAACGGTTCGGATTGTTGCCTAAAATGATCCTGTAGGTTTGTAATAGGTATAAATGTATCTAAGTATACTAAGTAATTTCTCATTTCAGTTCATTATGTTAGTTTTTACTTCTAATCCAATGATTTCGCTGAGAAAATCATAAACCTAAAGGAACATACCTAACCTACCTAACTACCTACCTACCTACCTATACTAACCTCAGAAGGTACATACTTACCTACCTACCTACACTAATAATTAAATAGTGTCTGTCCTCTACACGCTACTAAAGTAAACTCAATTTTTTCAAGGTCTATGAATACTAACTCTGCTTTTAAATTTTTACGATTAAATAAAAAAATCAACTTAGGTCTTCTTATAACCCAAATTGATGATGACCACGATTCGCATGCATGAGTTTAGGATTAAAAATCTCGTGCGAACTCTTTTCGATTTTCTACGATAAAAAGTAACCTATATCTTTTCTCTTTGTTATTTGTGGCAATAAATAATTTATCTATTTATCTATCTATCTATATCGCCAGGGTGCCATGAGTAGTATCAAATTTCTTCAAAATGGACGTTAATTTTTTTTTTATCCACTACAAGCTAGCCCTTGACTGCGATCTCACCTGATGGTAAGTGATGATGCAGTCTAAGATGGTAGCGGGCTAACCTGTTAGGGGCATGGCAGTTATATTAAACCCATACCCTTGGGTTTCTACACGGCATCGTACCGGAACGCTAAATCGCTTGGCGGCACACGTCTTTGTCGGTAGGGTGGTAACTAGCCACGGCCAAAGCCTCCCACCAGGCCAGACCAGGGAAAATTCAGAAATTATAAATTCCCAAATTGACCCTGCCTGGGATCGAACCCACGACCTCAGCACGTTGAGGCAACAGCGCTACACACTGCGCCACGGAGGTTGATAAAGTGTTAGGTCGGTATACGCAAACTTTTTCTAATTTATAAATTTTATAAGTAGTCTATATTGATACGGATGAATTTTATTGATCTTGTATATCTATTCATTCTTCAATTGAGAAAAATGATATTTCGCTCGTGATCTCTGTATTGTACCATCATTCTCACCCACCGCATCAAACGTTTATTCCATATCACATTCATGCACATTGCACATGTATGAGAAAACAATCGGACTAATTCCCAATATCCCTTGTCGGCAAGAACTAGACAGGACTTCCTTATTGCATTAGATCTCGGCTCAATCAGATAAGTATCGCGGCCCAATCCCGACTATTTAGCGCGCGCGATGGACTCAATTAGGACATGGAGGATATGCGGGCCCCTTGCTTGCGTGACGGTCGGACGGTAAAATGCCGCCACTTGTGATTTATAATAACTAAACTAGATGATGCCCTCGAATATGTGCGCGTGTTGAGCTTTTTAAAACTCCCAGAAATTTCCCAGGAAAATCAAAGAGTTTCTCGAGAGAATAGGCTTTTTTTAAATTGAAACATGACGTCCACAGGCTGCAACTTCGTAAAATTTGGTCAAAACTGATTTTATAGATGGGCCTTGAAAGGTAACAGACAGACAGACACACTTTCACATTTATAGTATCAGTATGGATAGTCCAGAGGCACTCGCTTTAGTGTAAAGTTTCGGCGAAAAGTAAAAATTTCCAAAATAGTATTGTTCCTCGCCATTTTTTGTTTCAAAAACTAGGCATATTGCAATAAAAATATTTTGTCTAAAATGCCCGTAGTTTTATTGTCATGACTTGGATTGGCTACATATTTTATCACAAGTCTGTACACCCCACCGCTTTAACACTTGCTATTCTAAAATCTGACTTAAGCATATAGAGTCAAAGAAATTAAAAACAAGAGTCTGCGTTTATGTTTAGAATGTGTTTAGTTTAAGGTAGTACCTATAACTTACTGTAAAGGGTGCTTTACTGTAAGTTATAATGCCTTCTTTTTGAATAAACCTTTATAACTCACTCATTTATTCCTTCTACATGAGGTCCGATTACAAAATGTTGAGCGACATTTTAAGCCCCCACTGTACACTGATTCCCGCTGTTATTAGTGAACAAGTGATTTCAACTGCGACATTAAACAACCGTTAGAACAAATTTTGCTTGTGATTTATTATTTTCTTATTAAATAATGTTGTATTTTAAATTATTTAAACAGCGTAGGAGCGCTTCGCAAGCAATGTCAACCAGTCACTATTCAGACTTCAGCAAGATGTGTGACTAAAAATCTGTTATCACATGGTTATCACACTAATATTATAAATGCAGTGTTTGTTGGTTTATTGGATTGTTGGTTTGTCCTTCAATCACGCCGCAACGGAGCAACGGATCGACGTGATTTTTGGCATGGGTATAGTTGAGGACCTGGAGAGTGACATAGGTTACTTTTTATCCCGGAAAATTAAGGAGTTCCCGCGGGAATCAAAGAAAATTTAACCACGCGGACGAAGTCGCGGGCATCAGCTAGTAACTAATAATTATGTTATTTTTAATTATCGTAATAGTTACAAAATTTTACAATACACACAGAAAAAACACAGGGTTCGTCCTCAACTCTGCTCTCTCTATGTGAAACTAGTAATTGGGGTAGGTATGATAACTATTCAAATAAATATTTTTTAGTGATGATTAAATAGAGAATCTCCCAAAAGTCGTAATATATACGTCGTCGGTTAGTGTTATTTTCGAAAGCCATAATTAAACTATCGATTGAAGTAAAAAGATGAGTCGAATTTTGCTGACGCCACTGTTCAGTAGGTATTTCATACAGCATCCCATTATAAGCGCGCTACATTTGACGTTTGAATAAAAGATGCTGATTTGACTTGTTGTCAAATAACTAATTGGTTTTATATTATAAGATTTTTAAAAACCAACTTTAATTTAATTGGAAGTGTCAAAAAATTGTATTAACAAAACCACTGTATATGTGCAAAGATTAAGCTGAAACTTGGCAACGGTCTCAGAAGTTTTCAATGCGTACAGTATTATAAATTACTTTGGCACGTATCCCACAGATAAGGCACGCCTGTGAACTGGCTGTGTACCTACTTAAAATACAGTGAAGACTACAATTACTCTATAAAATATAGTTAAAAGTTAAGATCTAAAATCCGTTTTATATGTCTATCTGATGTCTATAGAAAATCATCAATCATGTTTAGAATGCGCTGTCAACGCACATTGCAACATGCAAGTCTTCTCACAGGTTCACCTGGCAGTCAAAACTATGCGTTCAAGTTTGGAAACCATCCGATTTGACTGTACAGGCAAACTTGTGAGATACTTTACCTAGGGAGGTATCTCACAAGTTAGCTCCTAGTCCTTATGGTATCTTGGTACCTAAGCCCTTGTCTTGGACCTATGGTTCATTTTTGAGAAGCATCTTAACGGACAAAGAAGAGTAACGACGTACTTTAATAGGAAGAAATGTCTATCTAAGCTGCCTAGCGCATCGTGATTCGTGAGGCTATTAAGGCGCAAGGCACACCTGCATAATGAAGAATGCACTTTACTCTCTAGTTGTACATTAGACCTTAGAAAAAAGCACTAACTTGGAAGAGGTAGGCGTAGGTCATGAGAGTTTTAATGAACTTTAACTTACTTGCTAATACTTTTCAATCACAGAAGATACTTTCAGAATAATTAAGAAAGGCCTCCCAGCCTTATAGGTTCTAACGGGCGGTCATGTTATTATAAAAAACTAGCTGACCCGGCGAACTTCGTACCGCCTTAGTATGCAAAATTAAATGTATATTTTTCAATATTTCTGAGAGATTTTCTTAATATTTTTTTTCGTAAGAACCTTCTCCTAATAATAACAAATACAACAAAAAAAGAATTAGTGAAATCGGTCCAGCCATTCACGCGTGATGCCGTGACCAAGGAAAACGGGTTTCATTTTTATATATATAGATTATAGAGCGTTACATAAGAGACAACAGTGTTAGTAATAGACATAAGACATTGTGTATAACTACATGACATCATTAAAAGTCATTGCTTAGATAATAACTACAAGTAATAATCTGTTAAGGTTTCCTTGTGTACCCAAGTAAAAATGAGTAAGTACCTATGACGTAAAGTTAATATCACAGCCCTGTTTAAGGTCAATCATTCTTGTTGACTTCGTTCGCGTAATAATCAACTGAGTACAATGACAGTGCGACAAAGTAAAAAAGCACCGATAACAAACTATAAAAAACTCGGCGCAAATTAGAAAATCGGTAACAAAGTGGCACAATCCTCGCGCGCGGTTAGGGCAAACCGCGTTATACACGCAGAGCTGGCGGGTAGTTTTGAGTGAGGTACCAACCTTCTTAACAATAGTCAAAAATTATACCTTCTCTACATCCTTAAGGAAATTATAAACTAAACAAATCACACACATAAGGCTGCATTACTTTTTACCATTTTTAATGTTCCAGGGTAACCATCCATAGTATAGTATAGTCCAGGAAAATTTCTAAATTACAACTTTTACGTGCTTTTAGATCGTCACCTTTCGTTCTGAATGTCATTTCTACTGATAAGAACTAGCAAGAAACTTGGCGGTTGCTCATTTAAAAGTCTTTCATCCTTTTCAATCAATATTTCTATACGTCAGGCAGTCCATCTGTCTGTCTTTCCGTATCATGGCTTTCCTTCGTTCCCATACTCATTCCTTCACGGGTAACGTAGATGGCAAACATAAGAAACTTTTAGCTTTTTGCAAAGAGGTACCTAATTCCTTGAAACTTTCCCCCAGCTCTTGGCCAATTAGTACCACGCCCGCGATATTTTCATTGCCACCATAAATACTGTGGAGTGGCGGAATGAAGCAATCTTCGCTTCGACTACCCATTGAGGTTGCAACTTAATTACATTTCACGGTATCCACCTTCCCCTTAACACTAAAATGTAACACGTGACATTAATGTGTTAAGTGTGCATTGTTCTCAGAAGAATATTTCCGATTTACAACATGTCGCGGTCAACAGATTTTTTTTGTCTATTAAAAATGGTGGTTGCTTTCGATGTCGATTTGAACTTAACGTGAACGAAGCTGCGGGTAAAAACTGGTTTTTATATAAAAGGTAAGTAGGTTGTCTATATATGTCACCGTTAAATTGTAAATACCGTTAGATTATAATCTAACTCGCGAGATGGTAAACTGTCGAAAGATTCCAATTTAACGCATTATTTTTCGGTAGATTGTAATCTGTTAGGTATATTAACCCGATAGAACCTAAGTGCCAACAAGTAACCAACAAGAAAGAGACAAGAAAACGTAAATGCAATGAATATTTCTAAAATTGACACTCAGAACATTGAACGGTTCACAATCTTTCGACAGTTTACAATCTATCGAGATAAGAAGCGTTAGATTACAATCTAACGGTTTTAACAATTTTACGGTGACATATATAGGTATAGGTATAATAGATGTAAATTAAGTACACATTTTTTAATTACTTTGACTTTGATGCTGTCTATAGAAAATAAACTGTATAGGTATAGAAATTTTCAGGTCATCACGATCAGCAAAATTAAGTGCAAGAAATGCTTCGTAGAAGACGAAACTCGTAGCCGTTTAATTTAAAATTAAGTAGGTACTTAGTACCTATCTAAGTCATGCTAAGTATCTACACCTTATAATACACACGTACAACAGCTACAACTTATACTAATGTTTTTAAGTAAGTATCTAACGTCCGAGTCGTAACCATGTCGTAACAAAATGTTACGACGTTAAACCTAACTGTCAATAAAAAAGTTTAAATTTTTCACAAAAAATCTAAGGTTATTAATAATGCCATGAAAACGGCGCTAATAGAATGTTAAAAAAAATGAAAAGTAAATCAACAACTACTTTTAGACTGATAAAACATTTTTTCTTCGCGCGTACCAGTTTAGTGACCAGCAAAACGAAAAGTTTATAATGGATTATGCAATCCCAAATTTAGGCTCGACTATTCAGCATTTTCACGGAAATATAAGGTCCCAATGATTCGGTTAATCTAATACAAATTTTCTTAGTGAGAAAAGATTATCCGTTGATATTCCGTGAAATAGAATTAGATATAGAATAAATTGAAAAATTGCCACTTGACATCTTATTAACAGGCACAGCGGAACAACTAGGCAGTAGGCATTTAGCACAGAGTACGTATTTTCGACGCTCTTAGGAAGCTTCCCCTCTGTACCGATATATACTCGTGTGCATTTAGAGTTGTGAAAAATTGGGGGATCAAAATAGCCACTAATGGGATCGATATAATATAGGAACAGGTCTGTAGAACCCTTGATAAGTATGTTTGTAGGAAGAATGTACATAATGTACTTCAGTGGTCTGGAGTCGATACTTCCTGTAGTGGAGACCCTCTCTTTCTGCGTGGGTAGGATGACGATGAAAGTGTCTCGCAAAGAATGGACACAAAATGCCTAGAAAAGACAGCGTTGGCGCTAGGTACTTATAAGAGGCCTATATCCAAATCCATTGTTCGCACAGATAGGTCTTGATTGTTCTGCGAATTTTTTTTTGAACAAGGTTCCTTTAAAAAAGGGACCGATGTTTATTCAAACATGACCAGGTATATTATGCTTAGGTACAATAAATGGATTCCACCACAAACACAGGCAATCAAACGTCCAGCGTATCTACAGCATTGCATATCATACCAGCACAAATTAATTATGAACAATAATGAATACTGAATAGCAAACAGGCATTTAGTACCTCCCCCCGTCCCCCAATATGGCCGCCACGCTTTGAGAGTCAGATTGGTGATTTCCAGCTGCATTATAATCAATTCTGCCTGAGTGTACTTTATATTCCTTGGGTATTAAATGAGGTACAAAATCATCACAAATTACCTTAAGATTTGACTGTGAGATATATTTATGACGGGTCGGCGCGGGCGAATTGTTGTACGTAGGTATTTGATTAATTCATAGTGGAAGATTTCTGGTTCCCTATGTATAGAATGTTCTTGTGGGAATTATCCGCGACCCTACCGATGTAAATAGGAATGACGTCTGGTTTTGATTTAGGCATCAAGATCGCAATTCTAATTCAGTCGCACGTGACTGACTGGGAGCGCCTCACGTTTTGGTATCACACTAAATAATAAGTAGATATTTACAGTGACCACACTTTGTATGCATAGGGACACTATGCTGCCCAGACGGTATTTAAATGTAATAACTCCCCTGAGTAGTCCAATAATCTGAGGTAAGTTTTAAAGTGGATAAGGTAGGTACCTACTTAGGTACTTACAGGTTTAATATTGTTATAGGTTTTCAGTATAATATGTGTTTGCAACAGGTAGGTATGTGGAAAATAAAGATTTCCTAGATTTGTGTACTTAAATAACTGGTATACCTACCAAGTACGATGCTAGTACGTGTTAGAACTCGGAACACTCTTATATTTAGGTAGGGTCCCGTAGACATGCCTAGTGCCTAGTGCCTACGCTACTCCACCTTATCAATGTGTTGCTAGAAACTTTGAGAGACAGTAATCTATATATATAAAAATGAAACCCGTTTTCCTTGGTCACGGCATCACGCGTGAATGGCTGGACCGATTTCACTAATTCTTTTTTTGTTGTATTTGTTATTATTAGGAGAAGGTTCTTACGGAAAAAAATATTAAGAAAATCTCTCAGAAATATTGAAAAATATACATTTAATTTTGCATACTAAGGCGGTACGAAGTTCGCCGGGTCAGCTAGTTAAGTATAAAAAAAAACCTAACTACTTAATGATTTTAAAGTACCTGTATTCAAAACGGCTTTCATGTTCAGATTACCTATTTAAGTCCGAATTAAAATTTGCATTATTAATTAGCGGGAATAGATTTCTTTAACTGTGCTAAAATTCAACCTTACAGTTTTTATTTTACTGTTCAGTCCAGTAAACCAGTTTACTGGATAATGCCCGCGACTTCATCCGCTTGGCTTAAGTTTTTTTAATTCTTGCAGGAACTCCTAAATTTCCGGGATATAGCTATATCCTTCCCGGGATATAATCACTCTGTACCAAATTTTATCAAAATCGGTTGAACTTAGACCGTTAAAGATAACGTGGGTAAGAGCTGTGGTAGAGTTAGTTAGAGAGTAAGTAGGTATAGGCATAGTTACCGTTAATCTTTTAGCAATTTCTCTTTGTTAGGAGAACGATTAAAATAATAACCACGACTTTAATAATCTCTAATGAGACGTTCTCGTCTTTGAAATAGGGCTCACGGACACCTCAGACAAAATTGTCTACTTTAGAATTCTACGTTTGCGTGTTAAATAAATCCAACTCAAAATTTGCCAGATAAAGATTCCTAAACAGTTTCGAAATACATATGTAAGTACACTTAGGTAGCTATTTAAAAAAAACTAATTTACCTCTTGTAGTACTAAACTAAAGTATTACATCATGCTCATATTATATTTTTGAACAACTGTAGCCACCTAGACAACTAGAATTACCTACTCTAGCCGCTAAATAATATTTGCGACAGAGTAGTCTTGAGTCTACCGTGTGTATAGAGCCTTAGTAATAACTAGGTGTCTAGCCCAGCTCGTTGCTTTGTCAACCTGTTATTTTGTAAATAAATGAGCGTTTTGCGGAAGTGCGGGCGGTAATGAGTGTTCTCTAAACTTTGAAGGCTCTATTGCAATTACTTAGGTGTGTAATAATAAAATAAATCAAGCGGTTTTGTTGTTAATTTCTTTTCGTACCTAGGTTGAAAGAATGTTAACTGTTTTAACTGTGGTTCTCTGTGGGTTTGGTAGGTTATAAACACTGAAGAAGGTAGCAACTAGCATTTTACCGCTGTATTTAGATATATAGCAAAATCTTCATCATTTTTACTGAGCTATTAGATTGTTTAGTTTACTTTGTATCGCCACAGAACAAAGTACCTATTTTGCCTTACAGGGGAACTTTGTTGCTTATGTCGTCCTACCACACCAATATCTCTAAGCTCTCGTTCATACAACCAGGTAACCAGCATTTTAACTTTTTAGTAGTCCAAGTAAATAACACCTAAGTACCTACTAATAATAATAGTTACCTACATATATACTTCGTAAACTTAGATAAGTAGATACTTAATTCTTTGATTAGGTACTTTACAGGTGTGATTGCCACCAAGCTCTAAGTAAGTATTACTTAGGTAGAATTTTGAGATTTCATTAAAATTATGTAAGTAATAAGATCTAGGCAATTTACATATATCTAGGTACTTATCCACTTACACTAAGATATCGTAATTTGTAGATTAAGAACTATGTAATTGAAATGCATTAGAAAGTTGAGTCTTCTCAATCTTCAACCAAAGATCGCTACGTCAAAAGAACCTAATAGTTCGTTGGTTAACTTTATTTGACGTGTTGGTCCAAGTACATTATACTTCATAGCATTTATTAGTACAGAGCCAGTTCTCATCAATGAACGTGAATCTCACTATGTTCACACCACAAATCAATTTCGCAAATTGAAACATGACCGCGTGCTTTTTTTTCTGCCCCCCCTTGATTGCGGTGAGTGAACTATGAATTGGCTCTTGTCATTGATCTAATAATCATACGTACGGCTTAGGTATGCCTACGTAGTAACTAGTAGTTAGTACATACAAAGTAGGTACTACATGCCTATTACAGACCAGTTAGGTATATGTCGCGAGTCTGGGACTTAGGAAGTTAGGAACTTAGGACCCACTTCTCCAAACCGAACAGACAACACACGAATTATTTTATTGGCAAGTAGGTACGTTGAGACGCTAATTAGCTAATTGTAGATTTCAATTGGAGGTCCCGGGTTCGAACACTGGCAGGGTAAATTCGGGAAATTATAATTTTTGAATTTTTTGTGCTCTGGTCTAGTCTGGGAGGCTTCGGCAATGGCTAGTTACCACCCTACCGGCAAAGACGTACCGCCAAGCGATTTAGCGTTCCAGTATGGTGCCGTGTAGAAATCGGTGATAGGTGTTACCCTGAATATAACTGCCATACAACAGGTTAGCCCGCTACCATCTTAGACTGCATCATCACTTACTATCAGGTGAGATTGCAGACAAGGACATGTAGTGGCGTTAAATAAAAGGTAATCTAACGCAAAGATTTTAAATTACTTTAATTTAATTAACGAAATTTAGTAAGTACATGATAAACAGTGAATACGAGTCAAAGAGGCGGTGTCAACAAAAAAAAAACAAGTGTGTTATGGTATGAGAAATATGATACATAACTGAAACATACATATACGAAACGTAACTGGCTATGAGAGAAAGAGAGAAAGAAAATGTGTGCTCGCACCTCACTCTCTTGCCCCTACAGTAATGTACAAAACGTAACTCTCTCTCTTTCTATCTTCATTAACTTATAAATCTCCCTCACAACTTTCGTTCGCCTTGCCCGATCACACTTTGCGTAACGCTCTCGTCACGCATTCAACAGCTTACTCCCCAAATCAAGCGTGCGTAAAGAAGTTTTACTACAATATTATATTTTATAGAAGCTCTACAACCTTTTTTACAAAAATGACTCTTTAACTATGTATTGAACTAATTATAGCTTCTTGCTTCAACTATGTAGGACTAATCCACGCAAATATTGCACATTTTAGTTTTTAATCTAAAATTTGCCCGTACATTACGAATGATAGCTAGCATGAGACAAGGGGACGGAGTCACGTCGAGCCCCGTCTCATTACTCGCTCCAAACCGTATCGACAAATAACGACAATTATTGGGACGCTCTACAATCTTTTTACAATTTCTCCTCTCCGTTATTATATTTCTATTAAGCCTTTTTTGTAATCAAACTACCTACTAATGATTCGATTCCATTTCCTAGACGGACGTGCCGTCCCGCAACCCGCGATGTTAATGACGCTATGTAATTAGATCCGGATGGTTTGCGGGCGTTGACTTGCTGTGCTCATCTGCTAGACGGTAATGGCGAAGTGTCAATTTTACTAAAAATACGGTAATTTACAGCGTTTTTGTTGGAATTATAAACATTAAATAAATGGTGTGCTGACAATGAAATTGGGTGGTGAGCAAGTGAATTTGACGGAAGTACCTAGTTCTACCTACGCATAAAAAATTACCTAGTAGGTGGTAGGCTTATGCTTACACATAGGTACACAAGTCAAATTATAAAGAGTAAGATTCTTAAAAAATAGCACGCTTCATCTTTGACTCTATACTATCATTATTCAATCGGTTTTACTACCTACCTAGGTATCAGTGTAGGTATCAATCCACATAGACTGAATTTCAATGTTTCTGATTCCGATGGATCTACCAATACGCGGCGTAGGCGTAGCACATCATACGCAATTATCCATTAGCCTTTATTATATTATGATCTCGTTTACTTTGTCTTTTTTTTTATCCACTAGGTACAAGCTAGCCCTTGACTACGATCTCACCTGATGGTAAGTGATGATGCAGTCTAAGATGGTAGCGGGCTAACCTGTTAGGGGCATGGCAGTTATATTAAACCGCTAGGGTGGTAGACTAGTGGTCTGTCACCAGCGCGCTGTGTAGGTTTGTTTAGGTATGTACTTTGGTCCTCCAAATCAGGAATCATGTTGTACGCATGTCGCCTGTCGATGGCGCAATCTACGACGCGAATCAATTTGAAAGCAACCTAAAATTACCTACCAATTAGTTACGTCGTATCTAGTTACTTACCATAAAGTAATCAACCGTGAATAGGTACATACCATCGCGATTCGCGATGACTTTAGTGTAAAATATCTACCTAAATAAATAACTAATTATCCTAATGCGGTGGGATAGTAATATTATGTAGCGCTATACATAGGTACGTACTCGTAGCTCTCATACTAGGCACTTACCTACTTAAGTTAGAATTGCTAAATCACCTACCTACTTATTTCAGAATAATGATAAGCTATGAGTAACGATTAGATAACACGAGAACAACAGATTCTTGATAAACATTATTCAATTTAAACAAAAGTGTTATGTAAAATTGAGACGCTGTGCTTAACTGACTTCATTCAATTTACCTAAAACTTGTAAAAATACTGTTTAAGTCTCGCACTTTCCTTCGCGGTTAATTTTAGGAATTTCATTGGAAGTCTAAGCTGAAAGTATTTTAACACCTAGGTACCTACTTATCTAAATACTAAAGGTTATCTATATAGCTTAGGGTTACCAACCGTCCCGTTTTTGTAGGACTTGTCCTTTGATGTCATGTGAAATGTTCTAAGCATGTTTGCAAAATGTGAGTTAAAAGCTAGATTTTTATCTTTATGTAGGTATTTGGTTTATTTAAATACATCAATAATATACTTATTTTAAAATTTTATCATTTTGTCATGTCATTCAATTATGATTTATGAGGGCATAGACGAACCAACAAACGTCAACAGTAACTAGTCAGATAAAGTTGGGAAGCGCGCGCGTTGATGTCTTTTACTCATTAGGTAGATAAATGGGTAGATTTGTCTCTTGATATTTTATCATGAAATTTTTCTATTTTTCTTTTGGCTACCTAGTCCAGTATTAAACATTGAATAGACTAGTGAAGAGCACTGCGTTTATCATCACATGAGTTGCGTAATAAAGTAAGTACCTACCTACCTAATTAACCCCCAAAGCCTTGAATTGATTTCAACCTCGGTAGTTATGGCAACCCTATGAAATTCTTGTTCTATTTTTTACGTTAAAAACCGATAATACGAGGATCCAGAGCTCACTTAAATAAGATACATTGGCTAAACTACCTAAACAAAACTGACTGGTCTAATCCTATTGCTATCCATTTCAGCTGCTGGAGCATTATAAAAGTATGTATATGGATTGATATTTGTTACCCAATCACGCCAGAACGGATCTGGATAAAATAGGCACAGAGATAGTCTGGAATAACTTAAAGGCTACTTTTTATCAAAAAACCTCAATCCACCGGACGAATCTGGCACTTTAGATATTAAGTTAAGGTATCTACAAAATAATAATTAGTCACACTCATTGTAGGTTGTTTCCCTTGAATACCTAGCCAGCAAGTATAGAAACCTGGATCAATGTAGAAATTATGACAACCCCGCTCTAGTTCAGTCGTCAATGATACACCTACCTACCTACAATATGGTTAATACCGTCATGATATCGGTTCGATTCGTTAAAAAAACCCTTTTGTCATTTAACAAAAAGAGTTGTTTTCTCGAAAGCACGTCTTATATTATTGTGTACCACAATGAAATAATTAGTTGGTTCGGTAACGGGAGTTTTTTTAGCTGCATTAGCTTTATTTCTTTGTTGGTTGTGTAATTTAATATTTTTTGTAATCTCTCGAATATTGAACGTTAGGCGAAAAAATGTGCGTTTAGTTCAAATCAAGGGAATTGTCCAAAATAGCTATCAATAACCATCAGTCATTACTTTAAGATTTAATTATCTGTAGCCAGCCCCCCAACCATATAGTAAGGAATGTCAAAAATCTGTAGTTAGAACAGAATTTGCATCTTTAAATCATGTGCAGTAAGGTCCATTTTACTGTGAATTATTATCAAATTCAACACCTCCTGAGAGTAAGTATCTACTTATATTAAAATTGTTACCCTAGACCACATTTCACCCTAGACTGAGATTAACTTCTATTAACATAGAGTCTCTACGATATCTATCGTAGGTAGGTATATTATATCTATTGTTTAAAATATGCTATACTATAGGTAATAGATATATACCTTAACTTCCTAAAAGCATTATAGATAGGTAAATTTAAGCAGGTAATTAGATATTTCATCAAAAACGACCATTGATAGGTACCTTTCCAAGGCATTCTAGTTGAAAGTTATTAATAAATACATACCAATAATTTACTTACCATCACAATTCAAGTTATAGGTACATAAACTCTTCGTCAAAGAAACCGTAGCTCCGAATCAAAATTCAAAAGGTAACCTACCTACGTTTATGTTATTTTTGTGTGACCCAATTTGTAGGAATTTAAAGTGTTGGTTCACTCACAAATGCAAATATTTTACACCTACTCATGGGTGAAGTTCTATACTGTGTATTTCATTTGCTTATTTTATGTGCTATCTCTATTTGAAGAGCAACTTAGTTGGTAGGAAGGTATATAATTTTTTTTTATCCTCTACAAGCTAGCCCTTGACTACGATCTCACCTGATGGTAAGTGATGATGCAGTCTAAGATGGTAGCGGGCTAACCTGTTAGGGGCATGGCAGTAATATTAAACCCATACCCTTTCGGTTTCTACACGGCATCGTACCGGAACGCTAAATCGCTTGGCGGCACGTCTTTGCCGGTAGGTTCGGCCACGGCCGAAGCCTCCCACCAGGCCAGACCAGGGAAAATTCAGAAACTATAAATTCCCAAATTGACCCTGCCGGGGATCGAACCCAGGACCCCCGTACGTTAAGGCAACAGCGCTACACACTGCGCCACGGAGGTTGTCAAAATAGTAGGTGTAGGTATGTAACATACAAATAATTACTTGCTAAATATGTGCCGTCACGATCGTATTACTTTAGAATTTTATTGATTTAAAAAATGGCCGAACTAGCAATCTGTTCTTGGTAAATAAGCAAAGCAAAAAAACAAAAAATTTCAAATGACAGCACCACCCACTAAGTGAGAAAAAATTGGATCTAAATTCCTTTTTGTCTTTAGCTCGAGTAAAGTCCTTCAATTTCAAAAGAGCCCACAATGGCCCCTTTGTTTTAACTCCTCAGGCAAGAATTATGTTAAATACCGTGAATTTACGAAGGTAAGCTCCCAATTCATTAGTTTTGTTCACCTGCCCAGAGTTTGCCTTTCTAATTCTTAGCTGGAGATCGCCAACAAATAACCAAGAAGATTTACCAATGTCTAGTGTTTTCATTGTTAGTAAAAAACAAAAAATACGAACCAAGGATAAAGGAACCAAGGAAACAAAACAAAAAAAAACATAACTCAATAATATAAATATTGCATTTATTTCAACGAATTCGGCAAATATAATAACTGTAGATAATAATAATTATAATAATACTATTCAGTTTACAAGATTTCTCATCTCTCTCTAGTTTAGTGACGATTAATATCGTCAAACCAAAGATACTTTTCACTGGCTGGCACTGGACTTCAATTTTAAAAACTATTCCGAAAATATCATCTGAATAACAGTAAATGCAGATCGCACATAGGTAAACTTAAATTATACAAATTAAAATAAAGTTATTGGAAGTCGTAATGGAGGCAAATTCAATATCAAGGCTGCAGTCGGCTAGTGAGCTGACGCACCAATGTACACAATAATCTAAACGAAACAAATAAAAATAATAAACTTAAGAACAAAAATAAATACAAACATAACAACATAATGCAAAGAAAAAATAACATAAAGCGATATGCAAATAATTCAATACCTGTAAAGAGTTTTGCGGATCAAAAATATTTTAAATATATTATGGACGATTCCAAAGTGCAATATTTGCATTTGAAAGGATAATAGGAAAGTATCTTGGCACGTAAGACGGGAGGTAGGTATTCACGCAATAAATAGAAACTCAAAGGCAACACCCGCGGCGCGTGCGCCGATTTGTTTGGTGCTCAGGAGGCGGCACGAGCTTTCCTATGTAGTGCATTTAAATTTGAAGAAAATATTTGCATATCGCCCAACTCCCCAATTTCCAACCGCTCTTATGTAAATGCTTCGGGAGAATATCAAAAACTGCAGCCGGCGACCCCACAAGTTACCCAAGTATTCATTATTATGTAAAATACGACAAACTTTCTATGTTACGTCTGTATTTATTTTTGTTCCCCTCGCAGAAGATATGCGTAGTACACTAATTAGATACAGTTATATCACAAGTTTTTAAGATGCCTCTATGAAACGAACAATATATTTATTTAAATCTATCTATCTATTACATACCGCATACCACTAAACGCAGTACACAAATATCGAACAGCTGTTCGAGACAAATTTTACAGCAACCTAACATTAAACTCTAATAGTATACTTTTACATGATCAATTAATTATTTACAGTGGAGCTCTGGGAAATAATTTACAAACATACTTGGATCCTACAAGGCACCTTATTTAAATAGTTATAAAGACTTCAGGCTTCGCTTTGACTTTACATAATAACTAAATGTTTTAAATTCTCTATAATATATAATTTGGTTTTCATTACAATCCTACAACAATCGACAAGTCTCTACAACCTAATAGGAGTTTTAAATATGAACAACTAGAAAGAATAATATTATGCAACAGATTACTAGTATGTTACGCGGACCTGGGTGATGGTGATTTTCAATGCGACAAATTATTACATATTTCAATAGGTCGATAAAACAAAAGAAGCTATCTACAGTTGCGGAGAAGTTTCCGAGAAAGTCTTTTGATTGGCGTAATTTGAATAATTGATTATTCATGTGGAGACATGCATGTGCACCAGATCGGTCGCATTAGATATACGACGTCCTTCACGCGTCCTAACTCCTACCATTGTTGTGTTCGTTTGCATTTAAATAGCGGCGGCTTCGAGAGAGACGCCCACCGGCCCGCCGACACGCCTTTCGCTCCTCACCAGTCACCACGACGCGACCAACCTATCGCTCTACCAAAACCGTAAAACAAAGTTCAAATACACAATGACGAGCCAAATTTATCTTCAAATAAAGTTTGACTCACAGTCACGGTATCACCACGCTTCAAGTGGTACTGGGCAATTATTTGAAACGAAATAATTTCCGAGATTGAATTGGTTGCGTACGTGTTGTTATTACGGACAACGAGCGTTGCGTTCGCGACCCATCCGATGCCTACTTTTGACAACAACGTTAATGTAATCTTGAAGTTATGATAATTACTGTCGCCATTGAAAATTAGCATCACTTAGGCTTTGCGTAACGATATCGCGTAACATCTAAAATTATTTACAAAAGGACTCACTAGTAGGAAAACAGACCAACGACCGTCACGGCACATTATGAGCTTCGCTCTACTATTGGGTTATCTATGTGAAATCTCTTCGGTAGCAAAACTCCAGAAGAGAGCGAAGCTCGCCGCTGCGAGGTTCTACGTAAACGTCAGGAAGTCCGTAGTCGCGTAGCACTCGGAAGCACTAAACGACGTGGACCGCTGTCAAGTGCACTCACCGTTGCCGGCGAGCTGTGGCCGCAGAAACGCGTTGTGCAGCTCGCTTCCGAGCCCGCCCTCTAGTCGCGCCGCCATCTGCATGAGAGCAAGCGTGCTGTCGTCGCCGGCGCCAGCGCTGCTCTCGAGCCGCGCGCGCACTGCCGCGATGTGACCGCGCGTGAACACATGGTCCTGCACTGAATACTTGTGACTGTACTTGAAATCACACACTCTGCATTCCTCCGGTGGTTGCGCGTCGGATATCTCCGAAAGGCCAGCTGCGAGACGCGCCTTCTTTTCTTTAGCCCTTGCGTTCTGGAACCACACTTGAACGACTCGCTTAGGTAACCCGATTTCTCTTCCGAGTGCCTCGCACTCTGCCATCGTCGGCGTTTTATAGTCGCCGAATAATGACTTCATGATTTTGACTTGAACAGAAGACATTTGAGTTCGAAAGCGTTTTCCGGGCGGCCTCGGCGTTTGCTGGCCTACGATGGGTGACGTCGGTTCGTCTTCCTCGTAGTACTCCATTGTCTCAGATGCAGTGTCTGAGCGTTCATCGGCGTCTGATCCCGGCCGTGACAGATCAACAGGTTTGCTGAGATCTAAAGGTATTTCAGATTTTCCATGTTCTCCTCGCCTCTCAGAAGGTTCATCACCACCACTGCCATTTTGTTGTGCTGCAGCGTGTGCTTGGAGCTCACTCACGTATCGCTTCATGGACTCCTCACTGTACTGCTTGATAAACTTCTCCATGTCTGAGTGGAAAGGCGGAAAAATAGGGGGCAACATGGGAGCCCCCGCTTGGGAAAAATTTTGCTGTCTGTCACTTTGTTGGGAACCAAAACTTGGTGTCGATTCTGTGCTTAATTCTTCATCTGGAAGTGCATCAACATTGATTTCTCCTCGTGCACACTGGTCCGCATGCTTCGTACTCAAGTGACTTTCTAGTGCACTTTTAACTTTAAATAATGCTGGACAGAATGGACAACGCTTGTTAATGACTTGAGCGTGTGCTCGAAATTGGCCTTTTCTCTCCCGTGCTCGTGTATTTTGAAACCAAACTTGTACCACTCTTTTTTTTAATCCTACTTCGCGGGCAATATTTTCCAACATTTTTCTTGAAGGATTTGATTCTATTTGGTACTTTTGGTAGAGGTAGTCCAATTGTTCTGGTAAAATGGTAGTCCTTAAGCGTTTATCTTTCGGTTGTTCTCCCGTGTCTGCTTCTTCAAACTCGTCAAATTTTCTTTTTGCAACTTGTTGATTTAATGCAGCTACTAATGGATGGCGTGCTTCTTCGTTCGTTAGTGATGCATTCAGTTGTTGTAATTGAGCATGCTGTTGTAAGATTCCAAAAGGAGAGTCAGGTGGATATGTGGGGAATAAATTTGGGTTCATAATGTGAACTAGTTGATGCTCTCGCCATAAGTCGAATCGTGGGAAGACTAGATTGCATTTATCGCATTGAAAATTTCCATCTTTTTCCTCTTTGGGTTGATGGGTTAGTGGAGTGACGGGTGTATGCGCCATGTGTGGCGTCGGTGGTGCCGGGGAGACGGGGTAGGTAGGGGCTGCAGGCGTGGGTGTTCGAGGTGGTGCCGGTGACACTGGCACATGCGGAACGTGGTGTTCTACGGTACTTGAATTTGAATCTTCACTGCTTAATGTAGCAGCGACTTGAGCAGCAGCGGCCTGCGCCTGCGCCGATCGTTTCGCATCCTCTTCCTTAAAACAATGAGTCTTCTGATGTCTTATCAATTCGTAATATCGTTGAAATACTAATTGGCACTTTTTACATTGGTAATTGAGGCCAGGCGTGCGTTGAAATCTATTAGCGTCATCCATCGAGCCTGCCGGAGGATCGGCTGCCGGCTGATTTTCATACACTTTTCTTGCTTTTTGACGCGCATTTTGAAACCACACAACGATTACTCTAGGGCTCAGCCCCAATAACTTTGACAAATATTCTAAGTCATCATCTTTTGGATATGCATTGTTTTCAAAAAATTCTTGCAAAACTTTGATTTGATAGTCAGTAAATCTAGTTCTGTTGGCGCGTTTGCCAGAAGACCCCGAGCTGTTGGATCCGTTCGAGTTGCCCCCGGAAAGTCCGAAATCGGCCGGTCCTCTGCCAGGACTGAGGCTGCGATTTGGGGTCAAAGGTAGGACGTTCGGGGGCGCGGAGTTTGGGGACGTGAAATTTGGATTTATTTTAGGTGGAAGCATCGTCGGATGCGAAGGCTGAGGTATACTCGTAGCCGGTATCGAATCTAATTGAGACTGTATTAGAGAATTTAGCGACACGTGAGTTGGTGTTTGTGGTCGCGAAAGATTATGTATGATTTCAGAAGTATTTAACGCGGGACTTTGGAGAGGAATTTGAGGAAAGTTATAACTTCTGTCTTCTTGATGTCGGTCGTCATATGAATTGTACTTTTCTTCCATAGTAGGTTCGTCGTTTGGCTCACATTTAACTTCCTGCTGGTTTATCATAGACAAAGCGTCCTCAGTTTTTGCTTTTTTTTCAGGCGGTGGTTTGCCTTCATCAGAGCTGGCAGAAGAGTCTAAAGGTGTTACTTTGGCTTCCCCAGTCTTCTCGTACTCTTCAAGGTTTAAAGTCGTGGATGGTGGGTTGTTAAAGTTGTAAGGCGAATCTTTATTCCTTTGGCGTTCTTTAAATAGCGTATTCCGGAACCAATGTTTGATTACCTTAGTGGCGAGTCCAGACTGTTTTGCCATTTTCGCAATCGCTTCGTCACTGGGAGAGTTATTGATGTCGAAGTGCGAGCGTAATATTTTCAACTGCTCGTCAGTGATACGCGTTCGAGCTCGTTTTTGACCAGCAGCAGCATTCGCCTGCAAAAGAAATACTGTTATTAGCTCGATTAGTAAATATATCAACGTAATACCCAGTAATTTCACAAAATAATTGAAGATACAGTGATCGAAAACTCCATTTTAAGCGCCAAATTTTAGCATATTTATAAACGCTTCAAGTATTGTTTATAAAACGTATTTTATGTAGGTAATCAAGCTTAGTTTAAATGAAAATCGTTTGCAGGTAACATCGTATAATAACCACACTTTGTAAAGTAATAATACGTTGCCCCTAAGATGCTTAACAATGGACCCTCTATTGGCTTGTACAAACAGATAGGTAAGCCTTATCTAACAGTACGAGGTAGATAATATCCTTATTGCCTTACGATAGAATTTACTTAATACAGTCGAAACTTGAAATCAATAATCGAGCGTTGTGAAGCAATGTTATAATTTATGCGAGGTTATGTGATAAAAATATAACCATGTAGTACCTACTACCTAGTCGTAACAGAATTTAAATATCAATGCGAAGCTAATACGTACAAGTTTATGAAAATTATTATGAAGAACATATTAATTTTTATGAAGTAACTACTCGTATAGTGAACACACACGTTATAGGCTGCTTGCAGTTATTTATGATTTGGTACTAAAACTGATAGTCATTTAGTAACGACTGGCATACCTATTTAATAATTAATAGCTGATGCCCGCGACTTCGTCCACGTGGTTTAAGTTTTTTGTAATTCCCGAGGGAACTCCTTAATTTTCCGGGATAAAAGTATCCTATGTCACTCTCCTCCTCTCCTATACCCATACCAAAAATTAAGTCAATCCTTTGCTCCGTTGCGGCGTGATTGAAGGACAAACCAACAAACAAACACACTTTCGCATTTATAATATTATATGATATATGATATGATATGATATGATTATAAAATAATCTATACTTACTATCTATACTAATATTATAAATGCGAAAGTTTAATGGATGGATGGATGTTTGTTACTCAATCACGCCAGAACGGATAAACGGATATGGATGAAATTTGGAACCGAGATAGTGAATAGTCTGGAATAACACATAGGCAACTTTTATCCCGGAAAATTAAAGAGTTCCCGCGGGAACCGAAAAACCTCAATACACGCGGACAAAGTCGCGGTCATAAGCTAGTATATCATTAACTCTTTTTTATTTCTTTGGTATAATTGAAGTTTCTTCATATAGGTACATGCATTGTAGAAGAATTAATATAGGAATTAATTTTTTTTAGATTTATCACTAATCACCGAAAGTTGTCGAAGATCCGTACTGTAACTTTGAACATAAAAAAATCTTTAAACATTACCCCTTAGATTAACTTTTAAAGCAATTTTTCTCCTTATTGATAATAATTTTCTAACTAATCATTTTTATTACTCATATAAAATTTTAATTTCTATCAAATTACACTGTCAGATTAATTTGTATTGAACAGTAAATATATTTTTTAAGTTAATGTTTCCATTTTTGCGACGTGCGCTTGCTCGATTAAACTCTAGCGCGTCTGTATTTCGATCTCGTGAACTGAGAGCGCCTTAAAACCAAAAAGGGCTAAGTCACTAATCGTTGGTATTTTGCAAAATGTATTTTCGGAAAATGGCGTTTCAGTGTGGCTTTAACTAAAAACAATATTCTAACAAAATGATTTTACTCTATTACGCTGGCTATAGCTACTATGGGTATTTAAAAGTAATTATTATTTATCGTTAAAATAAAATCCTCAATTTTATTATGGCCTTGCTATATATCACAAATATTGTAAAGATATATAAGTATTAAGTATATATTATTATACCTTAGTATTTCCAGTTATCTCACCTGCTGCTGTTGCTGGATTAGTTGTTGTTGTTTCATTTGGGCGTCATGTGCGAAGGGCATGGCGTCAAAGGGCGGTGGTGGCAGCATGAGGGAAACCAGCGGCGGTTGCAGGTTCATGGCCGCTAGCGCACCCATGTTCAAGCCCAACGGAAGTCCTAGAGACAGCATCTGAGCCATCATTGGATGCAACTGTCCGAGCTGTTGTTGCAGTTGCAGCATGTTCAAAGCAGCTTGCATCTCTTGCACTTGCGCAGCCAGTAGAGCTCCAGCTTGTGCCTCGCCCGGACCGTTCGCGTTCTCGTTGAAACTTCCACTGGTGTCACCACGGGGTGACGGTGACCGGTCACCCTGCGGCGCGGGAGAAGCTGCACGCGGTGAGTTTGGAGCACCCGATTTCCTCTCATATTCCGATTTAAACTGTTCCGCGAACTGCTCCAAAAACTCTAGTGGAACTTTATCTTTATGCACTTCTTCACAATGAGTCTTTAAAACAAAAACACTAGAAAACTCCTTATTACAATGTTGACACGTCGATTTCGTTTCACCGTCCGGCGGCTTCTCCTCAGGTGGCGGCGGTGGCGGACTCGGAGCCCGAGCCATTTCGCGCTCCTCTTGTAATTTGCGCCGCTGATTTTCATTGTACTGCATCACGAGGTCGAATCCGAAAGTCTCCAGGAGTTGTTTATACATTTGTGAGTTTCTTTTGGGCGGATTGCCCTTGGCTACCATCTCGTCTATAGCCGCTGCTTCAGCGTCACCGAGCGGCGAGTGCGCTCGCGCATCTCCAAACGGGCATGAAGTTGCGCGATGTGCGTCGAGTAGCTCCCCAGTTGGGAATGACGCGTGGCAGCGCTCGCACAAGGCGCTACCTGCGCGAGGGGATCGCGGACTACCTGGGCGAGCAGGGGGTGAGGAACGCGGCCCCCCGCTGCTCGTAGACGAAGGGGATGTATTTTTCGGCGACAACACGTCTTGTAAAATTTTGGCGGGGTCGTTTCTCTCCGGCTGCTCTACTAAAGGCCGTGTCAAGTCCACGTGGCCCGCGGCGGCGAGCTCCTGCAGTTTTCCCGCTCGCGTTTGATGTAAAACTGACCTCATATGAATATCAAGTGTGCTCCCTTGCGTATACGCAACTTTGCATATGTTACATTTGTATCTTTTGCGATCGTCCTCTTCACTAGATGTACTTTTAGGCGTAAGAGTTAAATTGGAGGGAGCGGTCCCAGCACCAGGCGAAATAGGCGGGTTATTATTATTTTGTTGTTCTTGCATAGCACGTTTTAATTTATGCAAATGACTGACACTATTGTAATGGACGAGTAAGATATTCTTTTGCGTGAAGGATTCCTTGCAAACGTCACATTTGAATGGTCTGTTTGGATCGAGATATTTTTCCATTGGGTAAGTGAGTTTTTCACCTTTTCTATGTAGGAGGGTCTTGTTATGGGCTGTCAAATATGATTGGCGAGTGAAAGCGACTTTGCATCGATGACATTTATATTTCCTGTTGGGATCATTGTACGAGTCTTCTGCCATCGCTTGTGAATTCAAGTAGTCTTCAAGGAATTGTTGATCTTTGTAAATTATAGAATCATCAGAGTTTTCTGCATCATTATGACCGGACTCATCAGCGGCTGTCGCACTGGAGTCCCGGTCTTCCATCTCACAGAGTTCATCTTCGGGACTTCGCAGAGCCTCTTTTCGTAATAAATCGGCGGTTACAGCATCTAATACGACGCCCTGTCCAGCTTGCAACAAAGGATTTGAGGCGAGACTTCTTTTAAAAGCTGATAGTTCTTCCTCTGAGAGTTCTGGATGTGAAGTTTCAACATGTTTTTGAAGAGCTAGTACAGATCTAAAACTTCGTCCACAGAGCACACATTTCGTAGCATCTCGTATCACATGGTATTGGGAGTGTAATTGCAATTTTTCTACTGTTTTAAATGCCAAGCTGCACTGATTGCAGCGGTATTTATACACATGCTTCTCAGAAACCGACATATTTGCAATAGAATTACGCGCATGAGCTTCTCTAAAATGGTTTTGTAAAGCGTGCGCGGAATCAAAATATCGGTTACATCCTTTTTTCCAACAAACATAACCTGGTCCTTGCGGTGTTTGTTTTAGTTCTAGATGACCAGACTCATTTTGATGTTGGCATAATTCATCGACATTGCGAAATGTGCGATTACACGTCGAACATCGTTCCATCTCACCATCAGCGCTGCCTTCAGAGCGAGGCGATGAGATTTCTCTTTCATTTTCTTCTCCTGATTTCGACTCATCCCTCTGCGCTTGGGCACCACCATTCAGCCAATGACTTTGATCTACAAGAAGAAGCAGTCGTTGAAGTCCTTCTGAGTTAACAGAATGTATCTGCATTACATGTCTTTCAAGTGCTGGCCTCTCCTTAAACGCATCTTGGCATAGAGGGCAAATGAAATGTCGAACAGTGTCGCCGTGAACTGAGTTGACATGTGCTGATAATCTATGTTCACCGTTACAGCTAAAGTTGCAATACGGACAGACGTGTGGTCCAGGTGTTTCTTGTTCGTCATCTTTATCACTACAGCTTTGTTGAGATTGTTGCTGGGCAGCTTGTTGCGCTTGATGTTGCAGTTGCTGATGTTGTTGAACAGCTTGCTGCTGGTGTTGTTCTAAAAACCGCATCATTTTTTGTTCTTGCGTTAATTCAGGTTTTTGATCGATTGGCTCCTTATTATCTGTTGACAAAATTATATATATTATGATTTACGACACTTCTTAGTTTATTTTTATTATATTTCGTAAAAAAAACTAGTTTTAATATTATGTATCCGACAAACCTCTCACTTCAGAATCTACGACCATAATGGGATAGCGATCAGTAAACTCTGTTCATATATTACGCACAATGTCTACCTACATCTACGTGAGATTTATCTGCAAAAAAGATTATTTTCTATAAATGAAGCTGACTATTGTTCGGTGTAGCGTTTGTTGCTTTTCTGAATTGAAGTTAAAAATAAAATTCTTCTCCTTTATATTATTAGTAGGACTCGTTTTGTTTGCGACGTCCCGGCAAGACAAAGGTATCGCTCTATCCATCCCGTACGCACACATCTACAGATGTATTAATGCTAACGTAACAAGTATATTGTAATTTCGCACACAAAGGAGATACAGGACGGGCAAACAATCATTGTTCATTATTACAAAAGGTTTCGAATATTTCGTTTCGCATCGGATCAAATGCATTCGGGTGATCGACATACGTGACGATGAGAGTGAGCGAGATGAGGATACGTGGTAAGTGTGTGTGCAATTATTATTTGACCAGGGATATGTCCGCCAGCGTGTGAAAGAAGCTGGCCCGCATTGTTTACGCTCAAATAAGGAAGGTGAAAGAAACGACCGATGCGAGGAGCCCATGAGATTCGTTAAGGAAACGTTACAATTAGGAGAACTTTAATAGAATAATAACTGATTTTGCAAGGTCCCTCCCGGGATAATATAAGTGCGAAGTACTACGCGAGCAATTTTCTTTTTCAAAACATTGCTGTAATGTTATTTACTAAATCTGTATGATGCTTAACTATTATGTACCTATAATGATTAAGTTATCTACCTGATATTATATAAAATGAGTAGGTAATAACTTATTTCTTGTTTAGAAATAAATAATTTGTGTAACTTGAAAACTTTTATAGAATACGAAGTTGAATGATGTGAATTATTTAATTTATAGAGTTTACAGCGAAAGTATTAAAAAAATATGGGAAAAAAAGCGAGCGAATGAATGTAAAAGCAAAATCAAAGCAAATTGACGCACCTTTTCATACAATAATTAGGACTGAAAGGACAATGCGTAATTTTTTTTAACTTAATTAAAACTTGAAATTATCTCACACTCGGCCGCAGCTGAAACCAGTCTGTCCCCTGTTTGGGAACCTGTTTCTTAGTTTTAAGCAGTTAAAACCGTTACATCTAATGAAGGGGAGAGGGTCTAAGTAAGTACGACTCAATGTAATAATAATCAAAACAAAACTGACCCCAATATTGGACTGGTAGTGACCGGTATGTGAGCTTTGCTCCTTTAGACATTTCCAAACGTAGAACAATATAATCGAGTTATTCGTGATTACGACAAATTGTTCCATATTCTAGATCACGCTTTTCGCTTTTGTTTCGAAACTTTCAAGCTGATTTAAGCAGAACTATAAATACTTAATAAATATTTAACGTTGAGATGCCACTGCTAGTGCCTGTTTAAACAGATGGTCTGCACTATCAGGGTGTAATTAAGTAACTTTCAGGCATAGATGCCGTTGTAGGCAAAAGCATGTTCTCAACTATCATCGTTTTCCAACCAGGCAAGATTATCAAGCGCATAAAAAAATAGGTATTATTATTTATAATGTAATGTACAATTTGCCGACCCAAAGTCTGGTAGGAGCATAGAACAATGGCCAGGTAAAGGGACTGTGTCTGCATAAAATGGCATCTCCAACGCTTTTTGTCAATGGACAAAAGGTATTTTCTAAGGAAACACCACATCGTTATAGCGTCGTAAAGTAAGTATTGTGCATGAGTTTTGTTTTGCGAGATTTGGGTCAGGATTTTTACAATGTGGCGTCAGGGACAACAATGAGATTTTTGAATATTTTATGGCCGGTTTTGTAACTCGGGGATTTGGTAATGATTTCCGTTGCGTATGTAATGTCTAAGACTTCAAAGAGGATTAGAATAAATTAAATATTTAATTAAAATCTGTAGTTGAACAAAAGATAACCCACTTAATTAAAATTTTAAAATTGTGTTACTTCTAGCTTGGAAGCAAGGAAGCTTAAAAATAATTTGCTCTAAGGATTCTGATAGTTCTTAAGTTTAAGATGATTTGTGAGATGGTGATAATTTTTAAAAAAACCAGCTGAGTTTGTTGTGGGCTCTTCTCAGACCAGGGCGCGTTTGGATCGTAGCTTTAGTTTTAAGACTAAACTTGATTTGATCTCATGTAGTAACTCTTACATCATATTCGGGCACTAACTACCTACTAACATTTTAGTTAAGGATAATTTGAAAAACACTGGTAATATTTAAATCAATACAATTTCTGGACACAATACAGTTTAAAGATAATTCCAGGTAGGTGATAATTCATGGAATGCACCGATCAATGATTTGATTTATTGCGTGGTTATCAGTGATTCGTAAGAATTATAAACAGTTTATAAATATACACCTGGTCAAACAAAAATTAAACTACTACAATTTAATAATATGTAGGAACTTGAGTAGGTACCTAATCATTGGAGCAAATTGAAATGGTGTAAGGCTTAGGAACAAAAATTCAGAACTTTAGCCGCCTAGCGGTCATTTGCCACACAAAAGGTGTTGTTATATTATAAACAAGAAAATATTTTAAACAGTCACCAAATACCTGTTTGTCGTTATTGAGTGAACCTGCCACTATCGAAACAGGCAAGCCCATCTATACTTACCTATAGCAGAAATAGGGGTAGGCATACCTATTTTAAAAATCATAAACGTCTGACCTTCTACAATACTTCTTGAATCATACTTTAATATTATAAATATATTTAATATTATAATACACGTGGACGTAGTCGCGGGCATCAGCTAGTTAATTATAATCCTAACTATTAGGTCCAATTTTTTTTTTAACTTTATCGTCATATGTTGTTAGTTTACCATCATCCAATACAAAGACAGATAAGGTATTTTATTCTTTCTAAAAGATAGGTAGGACTTATCAAACACGAAACTAGCGACGGCGGGGCGACAGCGGGGCGATGTGGTACGAGAGCTAGCGACGAATTTCGGGAAGGCACTTTAGGCAAAGTGAAATTGTGAAAAAATATAATTTCGTCAACTGGCGAATCCAGTCCTGCCAGTCTGGAAGAGCGTTTGCGGTTCTTTCTCTTCAAAAATATTTTATTGAAATTCTCAAAAAATATACTTCTGGCAATCTGAAATTTTAATCACGTATTTATTCAGTAATATCAATAATACTTGCAAATCGCCAGACAAATTTTGCGGTTTTAAACGTGAACAAAGTTTCAAATCAGTACGACAAAATTGCGGCGAAATTCGTCGCCAGCTCTCCGACTAATCGCATCGCCCCGCTGCCGCCGTCACCCCGCTGTCGCCGTCGCCCCGCCGCCGCTCATTTCGTGTCCGTACACTTACTTTTGCTTCGTTACTTAGAAGACAGTTTAATCAAGGAAAGGAGACCAAATTTTTTAAACTGATGTAGTCGAATAATGGTTAATGCATCAATATTGGGAGAGTACTCAATAAGGTGAAAATAGGTAATAAGCGTAAATATGAGAGCACAATGGGGCAAAGCGGATTTCTTTCGTTTGTGCATTTCACTCGGAGTTTATCGTATTTCACAGTGGCCATAAAGATGCGACGGGCAATGTGGCCGGCGATGCGGCGACATTGTAAGATGATGTAGCAGCCTCATCACAAGGGGGCAATCATCCTTAATGCGCAACGGCCACATACGTAATGCGAGTCATTGTCCCGCGTGCGGTACTTATGGAAAATTCGCGTTCTCAATTCAAATCTTCTCTCCGTCTCCGTCGCTCGCGGGGCGGAGCCGCTTGCGGCCAATGACGAGTTCGAATGTGGCGACAACGTGTAAGGCGTTCGTTATTAAAGAAACCTGTTCTAATGTTGCGCGCTTTAAATTAAATTTTGGTCCGTGTGTAATTATCTCATTATTGTTATTACGAATTCCTCGCTAAATGCTCATCGCTTTTAAACGAGATTGCCTCTTGAAGTCTCGAATCCGAAACGAGGTGACGGTCACGTGAACGCGATGATAACGATCTCGACACCGACTTTACAAACAAAAATATTAAAAACTCTTACGTCGATTAGCACGTAATAATCCTACGTTCTTTCACGTGGTACACGAAAGAAGCTTTGTTTAAAAAAAATGCATTAAGTAGGTACAAAATTGATTAAGGAACGAATCGGATTAAATTGGAAACCGATAGTGACGTTTCGAAACCACATTCATAAGTTGGTTCAGTAGGTACTACCTACTTTATCGATACGAACGCCGGTAATGGTTCTGGTTGAATTAATTTTAATGGGATTTTCACGCCTTATAGAATAAAAGTTGCGAAATGTTCTTATCACAAATGTAATAAAAAATAAAACGTTTTCCATATTCCAATGGAAAAGGATTAAAATAGAAAGTCTTGCGGCTACCAAAAAGACAAGTAATGGATGAGAGCGCACGCGCATCTAATAGCACACCGAGCGTTTTTATGTACCTACCTATACCTTGTAGTGCAGACATATTTTTTGTAGCAGAATTTGTTCCCATCTTAGATATCATTAAAACTTGTTACTTTAAGAGACAATGACTCGAGGAAGTTAATTCACAATAATAATAACAATAGGATAGTCACGCTTGGAAAGGCATTAGTGGCAAACACGAGTAGCAATTTCCTTATTACCAATCTGATAAACATGAAAAGAGACAACGGCGTACCTACTCCATAGTCGAGATTAGTTTGAAATAATTCGTTTAATTAATTAGCTATGAGGTTTGTCGGATGAAATTATTAATTGTTTTACTTTAAAAACTAAAGCTTACCATTGTCTTGTTGATCGTATGGGCTTGACAACTCAGACGGTTGAGGGATGACTTGGAAGAGCTCGGCAACATCAGGCGTGGGATCTTTGCCTTCAGACCGGCGTTGAAGTTGGTGAATCTGTTCCATTTGCAAATGTTTTACCGAGCGCACGTGCTGTAGAAGTGGCAGTCTATGTGGTGCACCAAAACCACATAACGCACATCGGTATACTCGAGGTCGTTCACGTGGTATCCTTGAGGCACAGTCTCGTAAATGTCTCAACAACAGGGCAGCTGCTTCATGCCTAGCTCCAGCGGCATGCAGTTGCAATTTGTGTGCTGAGTTCGTATAATAATCACAAGCACAACATCTGACCTGGACACCACCAACTCCTGCACCACCCGTCCCTACACCACCACAGAACTTAAGTTTCCATTCGTTTCTAGGACCTCCTTCCTTTACATGATTGACATGCTGCAGCCTTTGTAGATGTTTATCAGTTTTGCAATGTAATTGAAAATTGGCTTTTAAATTAGTTTTGTATGTGCATAATTTACAAACGTAATGACCAGCCACTAATGCTAATATTTCCTGTTCTCTGATCTTTGTGCGATCTTGTGCTAAATGATGACCCAACGCTTCCAAAGAATCTGTTGAGAAGCAGTTGCATATACAGCAGTGAAAAGTTCTCTCTGGTTCTGGATCCGCTGGTTCTGGCGGTGGTTCCATAGCCTCTGGATTTAAACCGACATCTAAATGGGCACCTAATTCTGGAGGCGATGGCCCAGGGCCACCAGTCATAAGCTGAATCATCAAGGCCTGGTTGTACGCCATGTCCGCTAAAGCAGCTTCTGGGTTTGGTGGAGGGGCATCACTACCATGAAAATGTAACAAACTCTCTAATTGCTGTTGACTTTGTTGCCTATGATGAAGAGCTGACAATGTCTGCATGTGTTTAACATTTTGCTGAAGGACAAGCATGTTATGAGTGTGCTTCTCCGATGTCATATGTATCCTTAAATTACGTGCAACATTGGTTTCATAATTGCAAACATCACATCGAAACGTTGGCTTTGGCTTTTGCCCCAAGGGTGAATGATGGGGTAGAGGAGGTTTATGTACACCCGGTGGCGTATGCTGGGCTGGTGGTAAGCTACTTTCTCCGGGATTGCCACCATTCTGCAACTCTTGCATATTATTCAGATGTTTGTCAGACTGCATGTGTATGCTAAGATTTCCTTTTGTCGTGGTAGAGTAATTGCAGACTTCACATCTGTAAGGTTTGTATCCACATGTATAAGTTTCCCCACGTGCTAATCGCGGGTGTGGTTGACCGGCAATACAATAAATACAACTTGTTTCAGCTTCTGGATGTTTTTCTTTCATATGTATTTCTAAAGTTTCTTGATATTTATAATGCCAATTACACTTTGGACATTTCAATGTTTTACAGGAATTTCGACTATGCATTCCAGCCAAGGGACCACCTAGTCTACCAGAATTTAAAATAAGCTCGCATTTTGGACAATCAGCTCCAGAGGGTCGTCCTCCAAGATGATCTGGACATACTCCTATCGTTGTCCCGGAAAGAAAAGCAGGAGGAGCTGCTTGAAACGGTGGGGAAGAATTAGGGCTACTACGAGGTTGTACAGAAGCATTTATTGTATGCGGGTGTGCGACTGAGATCATGGAATGTTGTGGAATCAGTGATTCAGCCATCGATCTGGGCGGCCTCCACGATGGCGGACTCGGTCTTCTATCATCACATGATCCATTGGGTAACATTGATTCATTTTCTCTGTCTGGCGTCATTACTTCCAGTCGTTTGTCCATAGAAGGGCTCGATAGTTCTGATATATTCGCGGGACTGCCTGACATTGAAGCTCGTGGTGGCATAGCAGCTCCAACTGGTTCTAAAAATGAGACTAGAGATTCTTTATCTTTTCCAACGCACTGTATGATTGCTGATGCATTTTCTCTTGATAGGGCATCTCTTTCTGTATCAAGTAACGATAAGCTGTGATCCGATTGGGCATGCGCTACAAAAGATTTAGCGTAACCAAAACTCAATTTACAAATAAAACACATAAGTATCGGTTTAACCGGTACGCTAATAGGGCACTCCGGCACTGGAGACGATGGTCTAGGAGCGTCTTTTCCTCCACGAAAACTAAACACTCGATAACTATGCATCACGGGCGCATCTGGCCTAGCTCGCGCTCTCTCAGCAGCCAATCTTCCGTACAGCGCACCATACAAAGACGGATTTCTTGACACGTAGAAAGCACTGGCTATTTGCGGGAATTCGAGATGCCTCTCCACCACGTTGCTATCCCGGCTGTCGACTATGCACCCGGGTTCTATTTTGGGTAGATCTTGCAAACTCGTCTCGCCCTCCGATATTTCTGGGTCTTCGATGATGTACGCAGATCCGTCAGGATTGTAGACGATCTTGCCATCAAAATGTTCTACATCGGAGGAGAGGGGTGGCGAGTCTCGGCGCGAGGTGAGGTCGATGGCGTCCGGCGCAGCTGGAGGAGACGTGGGCGCTGGCGCGGACGAGGGCGCCGGGGTGGGCGCCGCAGGGGCCGCGGGAGCGTTTCGCGGCTCCTCCTCGGGGCTCATATCGCCGTCGTCTTCGTCGGGCTCGAGTGCGGCCGAACTCTGGGGATCGTCGCGCTTGCGGCGCCGCTTGCGCTCCGGAGGCGGGCCGCTAGCGGGGCCGCCGGGCTGCAGCGGCGTGGGCATGGCGCCGGGCGTCAAAGGCCGGCATCACATGCTCTCCTGGAATTTAAAAACTTGAATTAGACCTTTATATTATTCCAAAATATTTAACAAATTTAATTTTCAGTAGGAACAATTGCAGAAGTTTAATAAATTACGGATTTGTGTCCAAGTATGACGCAATGTACTTTTTTCTCACGGCCTAGTTTAACTTAATAAGCTACGACAATTCAATACATTTGTATAGGCCGACATTGTAAACGGAAATAGGTGGAGACGATCTTTTATATTCGAATGATTGTTTTTTGTTTTATTATTTTCAACTAAAAAGCAATGATTTTAAAAGTAAATATACCTTCTTGTCCCAAAGATATTCTGGAGTTTAAATTATACTTAATGTTGAAAATCAAAATACTCAAAACATGAGCGGTTACTGATTAAACGCACGTTTCCACGGATGATAACTTATGAAATGAACCTATTGAAAGATCAAATTAAAAAATTTGATAATAAGCTCTTATCTAGCTGGTATTTGCGCAAACAACTGCGATCAATTTATCCGAGTGACAGCCTGTCATCGCTGTCAAAAATGACATTTTTACAATTAAGCAACCAATATTACAGGAACTCGACAAACATAACTTTAAGAAAGTAAATGTACGAATATCTGCCTTAATTCATACAGCATTAGAAACGTAAATGAAATACACGAAAATCGATAGAGTTGTAAGTAATCTGGAATGAAAATTTGTTAAAAAACGAGATTAAGCCGTCATCTTTGTTATCTTTTGGGTTATCTAACAAACATATAGGAGTTTGTCCGACAAATTCTTACCTGTATATAACGAAAGCTGACAGATTAGGTACATGCCTGTTTATTTAATTGACAGTGTAGATAGTGATAAGAGACAAACTAAGTAAATTTTATAGGTGTTTATGGTTAAGGAACGAATACCCTGCAAAGTAGAACAAAAACTGATGTTTACATAATATAGTCAAACATTAAACTAAATGCAATTCTAGTTGATAAAGTAACTTCTGGTAAATCAACAGGAAAATACGCTACTAAAGAGATAACAAAATGTATACCATAATTAATAAGCCAGTAAGTATAATTATTTAACTCGTAATTTGCAGAATTTTTTACTCATTTTATTAATTATGACTAATTCGCGTATTTCACAATATAGTAACCATACCTACTGACTAATGAGTGAATAATCACAGGATGTGTCCTCGATAGCTGGATTAGGTACGCACAATAAATTACACTAATTAAAATCATCAGTATTGTAGTTTATAAATCATCACATTGAGGGCTGAATTTTTTAAATCTCCAAATCTCTGAAGAATAATCATTACACATTTCATGGCTGTTTTTGTGTAGAAAATATGTTGAAATGTATTAGTTTATTAATAATACTTAATAGGTAAACACATTTAGAAGATGCGCATAATGAAATATACTTCTTAAATTAGGTATTTTCATTTAAGGAATGGATAATATGATCCTGTTTTAAAATTTAAACAGCTCATTTTCGAATCGAAAATCTCAAACCTGAGCTACTAATAATTAAAATTGACGAATATTTCAACGAAATGGGGCTAAACACCGGATGTCTATACTGGACATAAACTATGCAAATTTTGATAAGATTTTTTTTTACAATTATGAAGAAGACCTTGGAAGATTTTAATTCTCGTTTTAGGACCGCACCCATTTTCTTGTTTACACTCCTAACGGTCAAGTATGGGCTCTTCAAATTGATTAAGCGATAAATTGTTAAGGGTATTACATGGGAATTTGATAACAATGTTTATATTAAACCAATCGACAGTTATTTTATGGTAAGGAATTCGTTGTCTGGGACTGATAGGAAAGATTGTACCTAGGTACTTTGTTACCATTAGGTATTTGTACGAATATGAATTTAAGTAGGTACCTAACTTTAGTTTTTTATTAAATTACTCAGCTATGTAGGCTAGATGATGCCCATGACTTCGTCAGCGTGTCTTGACATTTTTAAGTTTTTTGAAAATCCCGATTTCATGAAAATTGTTTGAAAAGGTGGGCTGTGAAAACGTAGCATACCTACAAAAATAGTTACCTGCATATAGTACGTTGTGTGTGTACGTTGTACGTTGTATAAGTGAGTATACAGACAGGTGTCTGTATACACACTTTTGCATTTATTGTATGTATTTAGTATGGATTATGTGTTTGTGTAGAATATTTCTCTACAAATATGGAACCGGCCGAGTAGATTTTAATTGAGGTTTTAATATTAATAGGTTTAAGTAACTAGGTAACTAGTTTAAGCACTGGTAAGTGCACTGCGTTACATTGAAGTGTAGTTCCAGTCACTTTGTTATTTAAAATATTTTATAGTCAGTCCCCGCTTAAAAGTTGCTCATTAATTTTTCTTACTTAGGGAGAGGAAGTTAAGTAGAAAGTATTTATGCTATTTAACGTAGGTAGTATAGGTACGCTTCAGTAAAGTTTAAAGTTTCTTAATAATAATTGAAAGTGGGTAAATTCGTGGTAAAATAATAAAATACTTATCCCACATTTTAAATTTGATAGTTAGCGTCTCCTTATCTAGTGAAAGCTGAGAGATGATTCCTTACCATTTTAACATACTGGCAACACTGGAGTCATAATAACTAAATTTAAGGCACAAAATAGTACATTCGGGGATACCTGATTTTATTTAAAATTTCCCGCCATTGTACACTGGTTTCACTGGACTGACTCTACCTACACATATAGGTACTTGTCATCATACTAATATTATAAATGCGAAAGTGTGTTTGTCCTTCAATCACGTCGCAGCAGAGCAACTGATCGACGTGAATTTTTGAATGGGTATACAGTTGCGGTCAGTGACATGGGCTACTTTAATGAAGGAATTCCCGAAATTAGAAAACCACGCCACGAAAAAAGAAAGGCACTTGCAGGTAATTCTTTAAAATAAAATTAATAGGTTTCTACAATAATAACATTATGTACATGTAGCTACAGTGATAAACTAGCACTCAGCTATTTACCTCGGAATATTTTAAGTGACATTGTAAAAAGGATTTAATTACACAAGTAATTACTACGTACGTCGCAGACAGAGCAATTTGTGGATCGCTCTCGGTGCTAATGTGTGTGCAAATTATAGAAAGAGTCAGTAATTAGAGTCGAGGTGAACGTTCTGTAATGGTCATAATCTTATGACGTTGGTTCCAGGATATAATATATTATAGATAAATAACAAGTTATTATATGTTAAAAGCTAATAATAAAGAGAAGTCGGAAATTTTTCAGACGAACGAGTTCTTGTTATTTTTAAACAAATATCTTTGGTTGGTAGATTTAAGATTTCGGATAGTATAATTATTAGATAATAGATGATGCCCGTGACTTCGTCCACGGCGATATAAGTTTGTAAAAATCCTGAGGGAACGCTTAGATTTTGCGGGATGAAAAGCTGATAGCCTTTGTCACTCTCCGGGTAAATCGCCAAAGTTCATCAAAACCAGTAAACCGTAACAAAATGAGAAATACTTCTAGATTGCTCTTATAAAATAATCAGTTAAGTAAACCAATCCAAAATTCGATGACGTTGTCTTTCATGTACCTACCTCTACTTACCTACCTAATTTATGTAAAGGTATGAACAAATACCAGGACAAATACCCATACCTATCTAATAACATTTTATTCTTTATTCTTTACTAGCTGATGCCCACGACTTCGCCCGCGTGGATTGAGGTTTTTCGGACTCTTTAATTTTCCGGGATAAAAAGTAGCCTATGTGTTATTCCAGTCTATAATCTAACTCCGTGCCAAATTTCATCCAGATCCGTTCAGCCGTTCTGGTGTGATTGAGTAACAAACATCCATGCAAACATCCAAACTTTTACATTTATAATATTAGCATAGATTTATGAAACACGCCTGGGGAGACATATTACCTATTGCAGTTGCCCAACTCGTCTCCCTAAACTACAAAAAGTACCTCAAAATCAAATTAAAGCGACAAAAAAAAAGGCTAACTATACTAACAAACTAGACATAGGTACCTAATTAAATTTAAAAATTCATCAAAAACAATATTCCTATTATTTACTTTCTACATGGGTTTTATTTTATGTATGAGTTGGAGCGGTGGGGTGTTTCTTTTGTGCTAAATCTTTGAGCGCAGCACGTGGAACTTGCCCAGCCATTGACTGTTCTGCAGCAAGAACATGAATTTGGGACTTTGGGAAAATCCAATATGAATATTCGTCTTATTAGAATTATTATCAGAATACACATAGAGATAAGGTTCCTCTTTTAAGTAAGTATGTTTCAAAATATACCCACCTAATTTCAGTTGGAAAATTTAGTAGAGACAGTAAAATCTGAAATAGTGCATATTAACACCCGCCTTCTTCCATTAACATAACAAACAAACTCAAAAAATAGTTCCTTATTGCATATTTTTCTAGCTATGTAAAATAACACCTTAAAGACATTGAAAAGTATGTAACCTTAGTTCATATTTTTCCGGCTAAGTTATTATTTTACATGGCTATTAATTACAATTTTTCATAATCTGTTTTGCAAATGCGGTGTCACATAGGCACCGATTATATTAAATGTTTAATGAAACACATGCTTCCATTCACAGCAGGCATGGTGTTATCAATTTGCATGACAACTGTGGCCGCGACTAATTTTTCTATTAAATACAAAGTTTAAATATAAAACTTTACGTGAGTGTGTGGGCACATAAGCAGATTCCTATTTCTGTGTGTGTGGGTCGAGCGTGAGAAACTGTGTATATGACAGTGTGCGAATACGCTAACATATGTAGGTAATGGTATGTCCACATTATGAGTAGTTGCATTTACATCATATTATGGTGTGGCGTGATGGACTGATGGTCGAGTGGTAAATTCACTCGACTATTCAAAAGCACATGTTAAAAGTCTACTTGTATAAAAAAATATTTGATTTGGTTTGGTTCCACTACAAGTTAGCCCTTGACTGCAATCTCACCTGATGGTAAGTGATGATGCAGTCTAAGATGGTAGCGGGCTAGCCTGTTAGGGGCATGGCAGTTATATTAAACCCATACTCCTATTCGGTTTCTACACGGCTTCGTACCGGAACGCTAAATCGCTTGGCGGCACGTCTTTTGCCGGTAGGGTGGTAACTAACCACGGCCGAAACCTCCCATGAATCTATCACTGGTCCGGAATGCCATGACACATCGGATTCGGAATGGCACAAAATATTACATGACCTGCAGTTCTAGAAATATTGGTACGATAAATCACTTTTTGAAGAAAACACTGTAAGCAAGATTAACATAATAAATTTCCGGTTTGGAATTTGAAGTAAGTAGAAAATTAATCTGGTACAGAATAATTATACTATTGGTATCCAGAATTTTCTAATTCGATAGACCCTTGCATCCTTGTTTAGCCATTGAAGTATCAAAAAAATATTATTAAATATACGTATGAATAGATGATAGACATATATATGATAGATATTTTATGATTTAGCACCAATAGGTGTGGCGAAACCATTACATTTCATGGCTCAGATCCTGCATACGCACACACATACACCACCCGCATTAGATTAGTCTCCTACAATAGGCGTTATCAAGTCCGTCATAATTAGGGTTGCCACCCACATACGCTTTTGCAGACATGGTCTCGGAACATATCTATCTCGTGAAAACTCGTGTTTTATAGCATATTTCAGATATTTTTAACTTCGACTAAAAATACTATGTTCTGAAATGATTCTTCCCTGGGATACAATCCACCCCTGTAGGTACCAAATTTCATCAAAATCGGTTGAACAGATGGGACGTGAAAGCGTAGCAGACAGACAAACGGACAGACAGACAGACAGATACACTTTCGCATTTATACCTAATATTAACTGATATAATATTATTTGATATTTTGTCGCGGACTATAGCAAATTAAACTTCTGGTTCCTTCATTAACAAGTTAGCCCGCTACCATCTTAGACTGTATCGTCACTTACCATCAGATGAGATCGCAGTCAAGGTCTAACTTGTAGTGGATAAAAAAAATATTAGGTGTTAACTATAAGTACATATTTTGTTCAAAATTCTAACATTGTTCTGATTTTGTAGTAACGGTGTCCTCAATTTATGGATACCCTAGTCATAATGAAGATGTGAGCTTTATATCTCATTAATGAGGCTCCCACAATGTTATTGATAGGAACTGGTGAATGCCATTTTATCCGATCGTTCGATGTTCAATTACTACTAATAACAGTTTATTCAATACGTTTAATCCGACTTGTTTATTCTATGAGAAATTGCCTGTAGGTATCAACGGACGTTTAAACCGCAATACCTATACCTAGGTAAAAATCTTAAGCTGGTTCTCATAAATAAAATATAAAAAAAGAAATCTAATGATTGCAAAATACACAAGACACAAGTAACAAAATACAATTTTAATTCAATGGACGATTAAGACATCATTTTTTTTTTACAAGTACGATTCAGAAGTCGCCGAAAAACACTTAGGTACTTCAATTTAACTTTAAAAAGATGAAACCAAGACACAGAATCGTGTTGGTTGTTAGGAAAGTGAAACATAGAATTAAAAAAGAATCTTCTTCTAATAAGATAGGTACATAATAACATAATAAGTATCTCTAGAAATTGGAAGTTTGCGTAAGTATTTTTCTGTAAGTAAGTACTTATGTTATTTATTCTGTATTTTAATAATAGATAATTATATCTAACTTTGAAATTCAGAAAGATTCACAAAAAGAAGGCAAGTAACGAGACTATAAGCGGTAAACTACATTCATATTAATAATCGGCGGTTATTATGCAGTCCCTCATTAAGTCGCCGGTCTCACGAAACCGCAGAACACTGCTAAATAATTACCCTCAACGTGCTTTCTTCACGAAAACATCGTAAAGGAACATTAAAGAACATCTACTAAATCTCGTAAGAATTACAATAAGTAGTAAACTTTGCGTTGTTGGACACTAATATGAAAATATCGTAAAAAGATTATTATAGAGGATAAAATTGAGCAAAGATGGAGCAAACCATTTACTTATTACATTAATAAGTGGAGGGAACGGTAACTAAAATGTTGAATGTAATAGAGGTACTCTGATTACACGTGGGAAAGTAGACAAAGCATGGTTACTGATACACATGATATATACGTACCTACCTACGAGTATCTACGTGGTTAGCGTTGTCCAACTGTTAGGTACAGTTTAACCAAGGTCTCTATGGTATCTCACTCAAGGCATGAGAATTTCTTATCTGCATAAATTGCACACGATTAACGACATGCTACGGCCAAAAGTGGTACAGGGTTTAACTTTTTGTGAAACTATCTCAATCTTTATTTAAATCAAAATAACGAATGTTTAATAACGTAATTGGTTCGTCTTCGAATGTAAAATTAGTAACTAACCTCAATCTAAAAGGATTTGCAATCGAAGATTATTCTACAAATTAGCGTGCCATCTACATATAATGATAATCGACTCGATAGAGAAATAAATAAAGAGGTGGATGTAGGTAATTTAAGCGAATTATTATGCTAGTAACTGACGCAAATATCCGTCATTTTCTTACAAGATTTCGAATAGAAATAAGAGTAGATAGATATGGAGAAAGCTGTAATTAAAATGGCTTACACAAAAACAGTGACATTGCAGAAATGTGTAATTACAAAGCCTATGAGGCGAATGACGATAATCATGGTCTGACAATTAGCGAAATCTAATTTAACTTTTCCATTAATTTGACTTGTAATTACAGGTGAAATTAAACTTGAAGCGAAACAAGGTATTCTTATAAACGATTATATATAATATGATTGATTGAAGAAACGGAATATACTTAAGGCAGACGGTGTTTCAAATTTTCTAGGAAATCCGAATCTATAGGTACTCGTATATGGTGATTTTTATTTGCTTTGATTTTTAACCGAGCAATATTATGCGGTACTGTACCTTTAGATGTGTGTAAAAAAATACTTTATAATGGTAGAGAAAATCGTTGCGGTAAATAAATACAGTGTGGATTCAAAGGTATATAGACAATTAAATGTAATAGGTACATACTAAGAATATCAGTAAACATTGGTCATAATATAGTTGTTATGACAGCTATAGGTAATACCTAGGTATATGACAATATATTTTGTAATGACTTATCAATTAATGGCGATTTATTTTGATGATTCGTCGTCGTACGAATCCTCAGGTAATCTGGCAGGCGCCACTCGACCGATCCTATGCTCTTAGGAACCTTCAATTTGCGTCTGTAATTATTGCGGACCCTTCGATACTTATTTCTATTTTTTCCAGGCTTAATTGTTGCCACAGATGACTTTTTTGTCGAACCACCTCAAAGAGAGCGGAAAGGCATCAAACGGAGCGTCGAATTTGGAAATAATTATACATAAATAGTCCCTTGAGCGGCCGATTAAGACAATTTCCGAGGCAAATTGCCGCAGACGAGCATAATAGCACACGCGCAGCGCCGTCATAAATAAATCTGGATTACGTTTCTGTACAAGATTAAGATTGATTCGATCTCGATGCTTTCTGCTATTAATGGTTATGCCGGATAATGCCTCGATCGTGTTAAAATTTTAAATCATTATATTTCGTTTTTGTGCGTCCGATTTGTGAGATAATTACGGTCGACAAATTGCCGGCCGTCATTAAAAGATAACGGGTGGACGGTATCGGAGCTTCGTACGTAATTAATGATCGATACATGTGAAATAATTAATTAGCGGCCGGGGTCGGATTGGATCCTAAGGCGCCCGAGGCTGCAACACAAAAAACAATGACGTGCGGTTTTTAGCTGCGCCGGCGCCGCTGAAGCCGGCGACATCCGCTCTGTATGTCTATAATTTGGAAGGCCACGAATTACTTTTAAACTTATTTCCCAGCGATGAGCGTGACGCCGGCCCGCTAGAATGTGTCATTATTGATAATTTGAATGATTGTTATATTTTTCTTAGTGTAATTATCTATAATGTTTCAAATTTAATGTAAAACAATTGTAATCAAATCAGGGTTTAATATCGTTTTGTTGAGATGAAACGTCGTGTAAGTAATGCTAAGTGAATTTAAGCACTTTATGAATGGGATTTCGAAGAATCGTGTACCTACTTAATAATAATTCCATACTTTTCTTATAAGTAAATAATGTGGTTACCGAAAGATTAGGCAAGTAGATAGATATCTAGCTATGTTCCGATATCCAACGATAATCTATATTTGCTCAACATCGCTGAGAAGTGCGTTATCGCTAACAATATCTACTACCCATCAGTTTCGTGAGCCGATAGCAATTAAAATTCCCACGATTTCCACAATATTGTAATTTGTACCTCCAAATCAATAAGAGCTTAGTCGCGATCGGGATGCGTGTGCGCAATTAAAATGAAACCTACAATCAGCCCCAGCGGCCATGTTTGTACACGGACGATGTTAATAGCATTCAGTAATTACATACCAGTATCATGCCATCGTTGCTTCTCGGAAGGCTGATCAAATTAATAGAACCTATTTAGGCGAAGTATTGTTATAGCAACATTGGGACATTTTACATCAAGGGGATTACATAATGTTTTCTATAGATAGGTATCTAAGTATGGTGTTTTATCCCAGATTATAATTGACTACTTGAGTGAAATTGCACTTGTCCGTCCGTCCGTCAGTCCGTCTGTCAGATCATTATAACTTCTGAATTACTGAACGTAATTACTTCAGCTTTAAATATAATATGTAAACCGATGGCCTCCAGCCGAATATGGCTTAAAAAGTTATAAAAATCTTTATTTCAGGGGGGCTCTCTTAGAAGCGAATGCGAAGTAAAATATTTTTATAGCTTTACATAGGGTTGCGGTATATAATTTTAAAGATAATTAGGAATATAGTCCAAACATATCTTTTTTTTATTTTTCCCCTAAAATTGACCAAATGGGGGGCTTTCAAAGTGGAGATTTTCTAACGTCCAATGTTGACCTCAGAACTCTAAATTTTCTGAAAGGCTGAGCCTGAAACTTGATCAATTATTTGAATTATATCTTGTACTTGAACAACAAATACTTAAATTAGATAAATATTATAAGGAAAAAAAATATTTAATTTTTAATTAGCTTCAGTATTTTAACAGAACTTCACAATGATGTCAATAGATGGCGCCGCGAGGTCTCAGTTCGGGGCGAACCACTAGTTTATTTATTTATTGGATACTGAACATATAAAGCAAACAATACAGATGCAGTAATAACGACACCTACTTAAATATAGTCTTCAATAACGTCAGCATAGACAAAGATGAAAGAAGCAGGAAGGACATACCTATGTAAGTTCAGTGTAATTGCCATGTAATAATTCAGGATTAAATTGCGATTTGAGATGGTTAACCTCAAACAGAAATACCGTTGACTTGCAGACTATAATAAGTATCTGAATTTCACATTAACAAATAAATAAATGAAACCAATAAATAGGTAAACAAGCTAAGTCAAATTGAATCTAATAATATATTAACTATTGTATAAATGGGATGTTTTGATGTAGCATAGCTAGATTTACATGTAAAATATCTAATAACGCGTGATATTGTCACATCGTCTCATATTCATATGTTTAGGCACGTAGCTACTCCAGCCGCGGAACTAGCGGCCCCACCTCCCTGCCGCTATATACGGGGAAAGAAATCTGAATTCAATTACAAAAAGGCTTCTATCCGAGGTGTGCCACTGCACCCGCGCCTCCTCCGAAAAGGGTGTATAACAACTCAATTTCTCCATATTATTAAGACGATGGGGTGCGGGTAAGTTGGGGTGGCGTGGAGCACAAAAGAATGCTAATTTAAAATTCCTATTGCCGTGTTTGTATGCGCGCGCGCTTTATATATTATCTTTCGTGTAACAAAGGAGCATGCCACCCGAGTACGTAATTTCAATCTAATATTCAATTTGAAGAAGTATCGTGGAGCTTCTTATGACATCTTTTATTTTTTTCATTCAAATTTAAACGTTATTTTCATAACATGGAGATTTCGAGCGTTTTAGGGACGTATATTTTTATAACTTATTTATATGAGTGACACGAATGTTAATACCTACCTGGAAATATTTTCTTGGTTCCATCTAGGGTCTGTCTAGTGAAAGATGAGAGTGCAAAATTGTGTGAAATAAATAGGTAGGGAATTATCCCCGAATAGGTTATAGCTTTTTATTATGAATTGAGTTTTGTATGCCTTCAGTATTGCCTAGTATCTAAAACGAACTCGCAGCAAATATTATTTAGATTATAATAAAAATCATAACTATTATTTATCATTTCTATATCTACCAGCTTTGATGAATGCAACGGTTAAGAATATAAATCACGTAGGTAGGTACCTAATTGAAAAACATTTTCTTGTCTCTGCCCTGGCAGTAATTTTTTTTGCTATGCTAAAAGCTATTTATTTTACATTCAATTAAAACGGCAGTAGGATTACACATTGATAGAATTATAATTGCTGTGATAAAGCGAAGCTCAAAAAATTTACAACCTCAAATAAGGCTTTCATATAATGAGAGTATAATACAATATAATTATGAGACCTATGTCTCATAATTATATTATATCTAAGAGTACCTGGATGACCGAACTTTGCTCGATTTTTTTTTTTGGTAAATCGTGTTTTTTGGAAATCATATTTGGCGAAATTTACCTTCGTATTCTAATGATATTGTAGCAGTTTTTCATTGCCTGAAAACACGGATAAAACGACATTTTCTAGAAATGAATCCTCTATCTACATCGATTTTTCGCCCCCGAAACCCCCTGCATACCTACTAAATTTCATGAAAATCGTTGGAGCCGTTTCCGAGATTTATTCGCTCGTTTATTATTAAATATCGTGTATTAGATCGATAAGACTATGTCCCAATAGTTTTATTTTATTTACCTATAAGTAGGTAAATAAAATAAAATAAGATTTATTTGCAATATGATTTGCAATATAAATTGTGAAGTTAGTAGAATTCCCTGAAATACCTAATACCAGCCTATTTCTTTTATTTAGATATTAAGTTTGAAATAATGCCCACAAAAAGTAGTTTTATTATGCCAGTTAAATGATTAGTTACACCAACCGAATATGCATATAACTGTTCCGTGTATATTCAGGGTTGTCACATAACCAATTATCGCCCATGTTTTACCTGTTATGCATTTTGTTCTGGCGATATATTAAAAATGAATGAGATTTCAGATTAATACAAAAAATAACATACAGAAAATTATGATATTTAACCGGAACAAGAAGAAGATACCTACTATTATCTCCTATGTATACCCAAACGTGTTCCATATAAAGTAGGTACCTAGTTGGTGTTAAAGTACAAGAGACGTAGGGAGAGAAAAATAGTAAGTATCTTACATCTTTAAAATTAAAACATTAACTATACAATAATTCTGATATTAGGTACGCTCATAAAATTTTGAAATTCAAATTCAAAATTCAAATTCAAAATGATTTTTATTATAAATAAATTAAATAAATCGACTTTATTTTTCTGTAGTTGCTAACTGCTACCGGGTTTTAGAAAATTTTTAGGTGCATAGATTTTTTTTTTTTTTTTGAGTGATAAAGATAAGTTTATTTCATAAATACAGTGTGGGACAACTAAATAACATTTATAGCCTTACACCTAGGATAAAACTAATATAGTTGATATACATTTTAAATATTATTGTGCACCTGTTCTCCGAACTAGTTAAAACTGTGTCTCGGAAAACAGGGCTTCCAACTCGAGACACAAGAAGAATACAACAATGCATGTGCGTGTAGGCTTGAGTTTGCATGACCAACCAAAATATCTAATACCTACAGAATTGAGTACCTCTATTTTTTTGTCAGCCCTGCATAAATAATCCAGTTTTGTCGAGTGATACACATTAGATTGGCATCGAACTAAATAAAATTATTTTGTTCATTGTTTAGAACTTTTAAAGTCAAGGATGTCGATATGTCTTCAATTTCAATTATATCACGATCACGATTCAAAACGTCGTGATTTAGTAAAATAAGTTAAGGTCATGGTTCGTTCTTTTGGGAATTATTTCAAGGCTATAAGATTGAGTAATAAGTTACCCTGTTACAAATATAATTGTTGGCTTATAATAATAGACGATGCCCGCGACTATGCGAGGGTTATTTTTTTTTATTCCTGCAGGAACTCCTTAATATTCCGGGATAAAGCCTATGTCGTTCCGCGAGATAAGTAGGTATAAGATAAGTACCTCTGTACCGAATTTCATCCAAATCGGTTGAAAAGATGGGCCGTGAAAGTGTAGCAGACAGACAGACAGGCACACTTCCGCATTTATAATATTAGTAGATACCTACCTACTTATGGATAATTTTCTAAAACTGTAAGGTAATGGTTCTGTTGAACCCAAAAATATATTATGCTTCAAATCACTTATTACTACTACCACAGCTACTACATATTAACTAGTCGTAATCTTTGTTTTTTGATTACTTTAATTATTTATTCTATATCTATAATATCTTTGACTGCCTTCTTCCCATAATATTATGACTATTAATTTTACATTTATGTAAACATAGGTATACCTACAATACAACCCTTAGGTACTTTTCTAGCTAGATAGTTACATTTTCCTATAAATGATAAATGATTTATTTATTTCACATAGGACAACTTGTGTCACTTATGATACGTCAAGACTCTACCACCGGTTCGGAAAGCCAATTCTACTGAGAAGAGCCGGCAAGAAACTCAGCCTATAAATACCGATAATCTGTGTGAGTATTTACAATAATAATTTTTGAATATAATATAATTAAAAATAAAGTAGCCTGCATGTGGGCGCTATCGCCATACCACCATGCAAGGAGCTTGTAATAGGAGAATGAATTATATATCGATAGGTAAACGGCGTGTTGTGAAACTGACCTGAATACGCAGCAATTTTAAACATATTATAAATTGTACAATAACATAATACTTCGGTAGGTATATACATGTATTTAACACCTTTCCGAAGAGAGTATCTTGACACATTGTCATCAATGATATCATCTTATGAATCAAAACAACTATCCTAATACTTTTTTTAGCAGGTTGGTATACTTACATGGTATTTTAAAATTTTGGGTAATATACCTACACGTAAATACGTATAATTATATTGATCAGTAGACCAAATTTTAATTGTTTTTTGGTGCACAAATACAAATAAACTACGAATTGTTTTCATTACTAGGCATAACTTTAGCCGCATGATAATGTACTTAACTGGCTCTAAATAGGTACGAAGTCTATAATTAAAAACATGCATATAATTATGAATTAAAAAAACCAATTGTTTAGTATTTATTTTATACTAGATGATGCCCGCGACTTCGTCCGCGTGGATTAAGGTTTTTTGTTTCCTGCGGGAACTAGCGGAAGCGGGAATAAAAAGTAGCCTATGTCCTTCCCCGGGATACAATCTATCCTTGTACCAAATTTCATCAAAATCGGTTGAACAGATGGGCCGTGAAAGCGTAGCAGACAGACAGACAAACAGACACACTTTCGCATTTATAAAATTAGTTTGGATTATTTTTGTGCAATAATAATACACCAAAACAGTATAAAGAAATATAATTTTACAACTTAATGACTCAATAACAAATCACCAATCCCACCGATCGTTGTACCTACTCTACCTAGAAAGCCTAGGTACTCTCCAGACCAGTCCTATGAATGCATTGGAATTAAACAAAAGGCTATTAAAACACTTGGATCATAGTTTGCATAGCAGTGCGTAACTCATAATTGTTTTGAGGATGCAATGTGTGTCCGATATCGAAACGGTTGCATAGTTATTTGTTATGCTTGCCTACTGTGCCTATGAAATGAGGATAGAATTTATAGAATTTTCATGCTCTATGTGAAACATTGTACTCACGTTATCAACTTATAAATAATCCAGGAAGCAATAGGGCAAGCGTCTTGGGCGCGCGTCTTATGAATGAACATGGGCGCCAATGCCCATGAATGAGCATTAAGCTGTAATAATATTTGAAATACTAAAAATCTTTGAATGAAATAAAATTGACGACCTCCCTAGCGCAGTGTTGAGCGCTCTGAGCGGAGGCTCCGGGTTCGATCCCTGGCAGGGTCAATTTGGGAATTTATAATTTCTGAATTTTGTCTGGTCTGGCCTGGTGAGAGGCTTCGGCTGTGGCTAGTTACCACCCTACCGGCAAAGACGTACCGCCAAGCGATTTAGCGTTCCGGTACGATGTCGTGTAGAAACCGACTAGAGGTAGGTACTTATGGGTTAAATTACCATACCCGTAACAGGTTAGCCCGCTACCATCTTAGACTGCATCATCACTTACCATCAGGTGAGATCGCAGTCAAGGGCTAACTTGGAGTGGAATAGAAAAAACGTACACCTCTATTCATCATTCATTATAGGTCATTCATTTTTTTTAAATGCATTAAGTATTTTTAATTTGTTTACGTCAAATTAAATTTTCAATACTAAGTTAGATAAGTACCTACATACCTACTCGTAGGTGATACTTTATTATATCTTCGAATGAAGCGACTCATATAAATAATTGTGATCGAACTTCACTTTGTAAGTTCGTTTAATCACTAAATATTTTTTTTTAACTGATATTTCTTAAGTTTGTATAAGTTAGGTGATGTAAAATGATGCAGGTACTCAGTCTGATATCCTGCGTGTAACAGATAAGTACTATTTAAATTACACACTGCGTTTCATAATGTGATAGGTACCTGACAATCGACCAGGGCCGCTAAGTATTATTTTTAGTCTTTACCGTGTTCAGAAAGCGTGCGCGAGCGTTTTGCGATAATACCAACTTGGTGACGCGTCTAAGCTACGCTTGCGCATTTACCTTAACAGAATACTCGTTCACAGGTAAGAAGAAATGTGTATAGGGTGTAGTCACTATTATTATAACTTTTAGCAGAAATCGATATAATATTGTAGGTATTAGATAGGAAGAGCAGTAATTGGGTAAAGTGAAAGGGTTTAAATCTCAGATACGCTCCCTTGGGAGTATCGAAATATTATATGTATAGATTGCTTTAAGGCGAGTCACCTCAGCTCAGCGGTGAAAACTGGTTTGCTAGATCAAATTTTTACGGTATTTACTATTAAATAACGGTCTTACAAAAAATATCCGATACACTTAAAGATATTGTCTAAAGAAAGTGCTAATTTGTTACACGATAGGATGTACTTTACTCGATCAAAAAAAATCTTGAAACAGGCTAAATTAAAAGTTTAAAACGAATTTTTTATTAATAAAATTTTCGACTTTGCTCATAATTTTTATATGGATAAATTTCTCTTGAAGTATTAATGAGAACCTGCTAAACTTTGTTTCAAACTGAAGTCCTATATTTATTTAATTCAAATTAATCCCAGAACTTGAACGTTGCCAAGCGGTTTCAGAATATACCGCGCTGCCCGCTTCCCCGCCAGTCTCTACGAGAAACGTACCGCGAGACGCGCGGGCGGCACCCCACACCTCACCTCCTAAAATCTTGCAGGTGACTCGCCTTAACGGTGAAGGAAAACAATTCAACGACCTCCCTGGCGCAGTATTGAGCGCTGTTGTCTTAACGTCCGGAGATCCCGGGTTCGATGATCAATCCCCGGCGGGGTCAATTTGTATAATTATAATTTCAGAATTTTCCCTGGTCTGGCCTGGTAGGAGGCTTCGGCCGTGGCTAGTTACCACCCTACCGGCAAACATGTGCCGCCAAGCGATTTAGCGTTCCGGTACGATGCCGCGTAGAAACCGATTAGGGGTATAGGTTTAATATAACTGCCATGCCCCTAACAGGTAAGCCCGGCACCATTTTAGACTGCATCATCACTTAGGTACCTACTATCAGATGAGATGGCAGTCAAACGGCTAACATGTAGTAGATTTAGAAAAAAAACATCGATAAGTAAGCTACATGTCTGAAAATTCTCCATAATGCTATGGCCTTAACCCTTCTCATTCTAACAGGACACCTAACTATGCTCAGTTGTGGGCACGCGCAAGGTGAGATGACAATGATGATGATTGCCCAAGTAACATTTCATTCGGGCCTAGGTTGTAAAAAATGCCTTTAGGTTATATATGAGTCGTCAAAAGGTTAATGATTTACTATCTGGTCATATTAAGTACTTGAGAATGATTAATAAGTCCTAAAACTAATGGTTTATTATTAGAACCTTGGAGCCATTTACAAGAGCTTAAATTAACGTTATTTTGACCTGTGTGTCAAGAGCATATAGTCTTAGGATCTTAAAGCTGTCGTAGACTCCTGATTAAGTTCTGAAAAGCCTAGCATTTTGCTAAAGTGAGATCTAAAGGTTTAATTTTTAACTTTGATATTACCATAAAGTTATGGAATGTTGAAATCACTTATAAGTAATTTTTAAAACCTACCTTAAACCTTTAGGCTCTGTAAGAGTTGTCTATGCGAACAAATTAGGACTACGAGGTGAAAACCAAACCAATGAGCTATTGTTTATGAGCTGAAGGCATGTTTAAAGTCCTATGAGAATATTTTAAGCTGTAGAGGCACATCTTCAAAAAACGTCAGTTGTTTCCGCGACTTCAAAGCAGTTGTAAAGCAAAGATGAACCGACACAGGGTGATTTCAAAATAACCGAGTGGACATTTCAAACGTAAAGTACGTAAAAATTTCTTACGAATATTGAATACATCGGTAAGTTTTTATTATTTTTATTAATTGTTATTGTAGGTAGTGAGGTGACTGGTAAAGACTACTTATTAGGGTTCTTACAGGTCGGCAATCGCTGTTAGCGACGGTGAGGTCGCCGATTTGTACGAGCCCTTATACCTAAATATAAAATAATCATGAAGTATGGCTAATCTCGACAAAGGGTCTTATGGATTAAAACTAGGTTGATCGCCTGTTCTATTTTAATTATTTTTACAGATCATTGAGACCATCGAAGATGCACAACCTCCTGAAAGACCTCCTCTTCAGTTCAAACCACAGATGACACGACACCATCGGAAATATTTGAGGAATCACAAAACAGTAAATCCAATGATGGTGATGAGGGCAGTTTATCTGAAGATAGTGAAGACTTTGAAGTTCATACATTAGAAACAAGTGTTGATACAGTAAAGGACTTAGAATATGGCCTTTGAAATCCTTTTGACGCTACATGGATAGATCAACCATTTTTTTCCAGGGACAGAGTTTTCATCTAACATGCTGCTGGCTTCTGATCTTGGTGGCCAAGACAGAGTGCACACTTTCTCCCAGTCGTTGGGTACAACGAAAAGGCATATTTTTCCATTCTCTATGGTTTGGACGACCTTGTCAGGCATACTGAAAACAAAACACAACTTTAAATTAATGAAAGAGCCAAAAAGATGTACCTTACTTAGAGTTTACCGCTTGGCATTTCTCGGCTGTTATCGGAACAGTTCAGAAGTAAAAAATACACGAATTACATTGCTGCATATTCAAACACCGGGTGTGTTTGAATTAGTAGTAAAAAAGTAATGTACTGAAAGACCTGAGCGGTAAAAATTATGAATGCGTAAGAATTTATTTATCCGCAATCAACGTGACGACATAATAATTGCTAATATTTTTTACAGTATGAATGTTCATAACGTCTTTGACAGGTGATATCTAGTGAAAAGCCCGATGAATAGCGTCAGTTTTAGTACTGTTTACATAGGTATTGCGCATACTTTAATACTGTACAAGTATCAGCCTTTCTAGTTATGGTTCATTTTTGGTAACCATAAACCGTCTTGCAGCGGCCATATCTAGACAAAGGCACATCCGCATGCGGGTAGACTTTCACTTTTGTCATCAGTGTAGAACCCCACACCTACCTAATACTGAATCAGCCTTTCTGGGGATAGTTACCAAAAGTGCAGCTATCTCTTATAATAATAAACGGAGAACCGCGCGACGCACTGCGTGACGCGACCGCACGTGTCTAGAAAAGAGCCCTTAGTAATCGTACTGTAAAATAAAACTATCTGAATCCTTATTTCTGTGGCCAAAATAAGTCAAGAAATTAAATGTCAATTATACCTACTCTCAGCACTTGTAAAAAAGTTTATTTGAATAAAAAACGTTTCTATTCTATTATATTCTCAACACTGTCGTTATCTATCAAACATAATCTAAAAAATAGGAACTTACTTGAACTCTAAGAGCAGCCTGTAGCTTTTTGTTCAATACCCGTGTCGAAACGTCGAACGCACTTTATCCTACAACCAAAACCTAAAAGGAACTAATTGTGCTCAGCGGTTGTTTTCGCGACTGGCAAGTCTTGAACAACTCCTGGCGATAACCTTAAAGCTGCGAAAACAGCCTTGTCGTTTTAAGTAGCTCCACGAGATTACCTTTAGCTCTTATTTTGGCAAACATTAAGAGCTTCTAGTTGTTACAGTCCTGGATTGGTTATTTTTAATACTCTCTAGTAATTTCCTAACGCCAGCCATATTTTTTCACTAAAATAAAACAAAAATCTAAACAAAAAGCCATATTTTAAATCAATAAGGCAAAATTAAGAAACGTGTACTATTCAAAATAAAATGTTCTTACATGGATATAAGTTTTATTAATTCTAATTCGACTTACCACCAACCAACTAATTTTATAATTATTTTAATTGTAATTATTTTATTAAAATATCTTAAAATCTTTAACTTACGAAAGGCCCACCTCGTATATAGCACTATTATCCTAAATTTTCACGATAAAGTGCCAGTCGCACTAATTTTTTATTTTTCCTGACTTCAGCAAGTTACTTATTATTTTTTATGAATATAACACTTGTACGTCCTATCTAGTTAGCCATTTTGAAACTTGGTATAATGACAGTAAAAGGCGCCATTATGAATTATTTTTAAATCCACAATTCTGTGTAAAAAAAATCTTACACAGAAACCTTTTAAAACCCGCAAGTCCTGGAAAGGCATTTATTCATGTCCATCAAAAAGGTTATAGGTTGTCATAGAGTTACATCCAAGACTAATTTAGAACTTAAAAGCTGTCTAGCAAGGTTATATTAACCATAAATTAAGGTTGTGAAGGTTATATTCGGGTTCTGTGTAAGTAGTTGGAAAGGTTCTGGATTTGAGCTATAGGCTTTGCTGTAGCTCTCAGAAAGGTTCTACAACGAGGGCCCTTTTTGCACTCAGGAGGTTAATATAAGGTTATTATAACGTTATTGAGCCTATTAAGACTTACGAGCAGATTTTCATACAAAGGTTCTAGAACCTTTACAAAACCTTTCTAAAACCTAAAATGTTACTTGGGTGTATTACTCTGCCGGTGTGCGTTATGCCTAAGGGTGAAGGCACAAACAAATCCGAAAAACTAGCATCTTGTCTTTGAAGAATTAGTACTGGTCTAAGGTATATTCGGATCTCGAACTATACGCTGGGCATATTAAGAAGTCAAAAACTACCTAGTACATCATGTATGCTATAAGTTCGTAACAGGTAAGTTTTAGTAACATGTGACCTTTACTAGAAGTCAGACATTCAGGAGTCGAAGTTGTTTTTGTTCTTTCCCTTTACATAGGTGGGTATTGAGCAACAGGTGTAAGCAATTGACGCGGACGTTGGATTTCTAGACGTTCGACAATGTAGCTATTGGAATGACAGCATGGTACCTACTTACATTAAATCTACACGTCGCTTGATCTTACGAGTAGTTTTGCAATCGACTGGATACATTCTATTGAATGTGATAAATAATTTCGTCGATACACTGTAACCACACATAAAATAATAGTTACTTCGCTTGTACGAGTACGTTAAGTTCCTTATTGTTTTGTCTGTTAAATATAAAAATTAATATCATTGTAAACACAGCCTTAAATTGTAATTCATCAGGCACCCACTCCCGAGTAAAAAATTAAAAACAACACAAAAAAGACCAAAGAGATAAAAACGACATTGTCGCATGATAAATGACCAGATTTAAATTTAGGACCAAGAGTTAAGGTACCAGCACCTTATAACGAACGCGACGCGACGAGCCCCGTTTATAATTATAATTAATATTCTTACAGAATTAAAGTGGTCGACCGGGAAAAAAATGAGATTCGGCGCGAGAATTAATAACAAACAAATGGGCTACCTGCCACGTTTTTTGTGGGCCCCCACAGGTAAGGCCGTGATGATGAAAGGAAATCATATGCAACTGTCTTAGATTTTAAACAATATTGCCAGATTTTGACACGGTTGCACCTTTTTTTGTACCAAACAGCGGCTCCATTCATAGGAAACATCTTTACGTGTAAACAAGGAAAAAAGATACGTCGCCACTACTTGGCGAAAGATGGCGTCATCATCGTACAGTTATTTGCGAAGGCTTTAATCAAACATACGGAGGTGGGTATAAAGTTGAAAGCTCGAGCGTCATATTTCTTCACGGGTGTGATTGTGACTTGTTGGAAAAGAAAACAAAAAGCTGCACTGGTAACAAGAAACCGGCGATTCGAAATTCGGGACAAAGGAGAGGAACTCTCTAAACGTGATACCATAATGACAAAACAGAAATATGATTTCGATTAAATTGTGCGACAGAGATGCTTTGATTAGCTCTCGTAATGTGTGGGAGAGGGATAGATTGCTAGTTAATAATAAAAATATTTTATTTGTATAGTGGGGTAAAACACCCCCGCTGTGGGCTGTTTGGTCGGGACGGCATCCATCATCATTATATTAACCGATTTAACACTTTTGAACAGATTCCGATGTCGGTTGGTGGTAAATTTATATTGGGGACAAAAGTGCAGATGAAACACGAGTTTTAGTAACGATAAGGGGAAATTATAACACCATTTTTATTTTGATATAGATGAAGTTAGTATTGATCTCTTAAAAATTACTTTGAAACTTATTTTGAAATAGGTATTTCTTCCAAATAGGATAGGATAGGATAGAGCATTTGTATGATATTAGAAGGGCTTCCAAGATTCCATGAGATCATTCAAAAGCTCAAAGAACATCATGTTTTAGATTTCATGCTATTTTTAACCGACTTCAAAAAAAGGAGGAGGTTCTCAATTCGTCGGAATCTTTTTTTTATTTATTTTTTATTTTTTACGTATGTTCCCCGATTACTCGAAGACGCCTGGACCGATTTTGAAAATTCTTTTTTTGTTTGAAAGGGTATACTTCAAAGGTGGTCCCATATAAATTTGGTGAAGATCTGATGAAGATCTTCGAAGACAGATGTTCCCCGAGATCTTCGAAGACAGGTGTTCCCCGATTTCTCGAAGACGCCTGAACCGATTTGGAAAATTCTTTTTTTTTGAAAGGGTATACTTTCCAGGTGGTCCCATGGTCATTAGGTCTGATGATGGAATCCTGGGGAAATCAAAGGAACTTAAATTTTATAAGGACACGAACCCAGATAGTTATTAGTACAGGTCTGTCTACCTTTCGAGAAACAATTATTATTATTTTTTTTTTATATATTTACAGCACTAAAAAGCAAACAATAAAATTATTTTTAAATTAAAAAAAACCGCCTTCAAAAAGCGGCGGTTTTTTTATATTTATCATGCGAAAGGATTCAGGTGAAAAGGCATTCTGTCATACACGTAGGTGCATAATGCCGAACTATATAACTTTTTAAATACACACACACAATCACTACGTGTTTAATTTACTTTAGTGTTTAAAGTAGTTGATTTAATTAGATCTTTATAATTATATTGGTAGCCATGTTGAGCAACATAAACCGATTACTGACCCAGTCCATACAAACCCTGCATGGTCAGGAGGATGATTAATACCCGAGAGGAAACTAGGTCAAACTAATTTTCTAGTCAGCCAACATCGTCTCAACGTGAATCGGTCTTGAGTATTGAATCATAAAGTTTATATCCTTCCTATTTAATAAGCAAAGCGAGTTTGCTACTAAACAATTATGATAACTGATTTATTTATTTATGATTTATATAATTTTTTTTTATTTATGATTTTTATATTATTTATTAATTTTATTTTATTTATTTCTCTCTGGATACTGATTCATTAATAATTTATGGCCAGACTAGCTGATGCCCGCAACTTCGTCCGTGTGGATTAAGTTTCATGATTCCCGCGGGAACTCCTTAATTTTCGGGGATAAAAAGTAGCCTATGTCACTATCAAGGTACGGCATTTGTTTCGTTTTTACTTACCTTGGCTAATAGAAACCTGCCATCGCGCCATTAAAAAGGTTATTTCTGTGCATTAATCATAAAAATATGAGTAGATAAATAATTTATATACTGAAGTCGATATGGAATTGCAACAAAATCCTTTACAAATAACTGCAAATTCTTGGCCATCGACTGGTATAAAAAGTGCTAAGCTGTTTTTGGTCGCATGTCTCTAAGCAACTCGGTGCTCATATAAGGAGTTCGCCAGCCATTACTTCATTACGTTTTTTATGTCAATTATTATTTTCCAATGTAACATTAATTGACATGTAACTAACTTGTAGACTCATAACAAATCTATATTTATAATAATATCTAATAAAATCATCGATTAGGTTAATTTCTCTGTACTGTAACTATTCAATAGTTTATAAATTGAGTTCACTTGACGTTTTAATATCTTTATTTTATTTTAATAATTGGTAGAGTCTTGAAATTTCATAAGTAGCACCAGTTCTTCTATGTTAAACAAATGAATGATTTCATTTCAATTTGAACAGAAAGTATGTATCTTCCATAAATTTCGACTTAGCGTTCCGGTACGATGCCGTGTAAAAACAGAAGTTGTGTGGGTTTAATATGACCGCCATCTTAGACTGCATCATCAGTTACCATCAGGTGTGATCACAGTCAAGCGCTAACTTGTAGTTGATTAAAAAAAAATAGAAAGGGTTGACTTTGCTAAAAGTTATAAGTAACTATACTGTGCTAAAAGTAAGTCATTCTATATATTATTTATCAAGATGACAAGGGCGAAACAAAATTTAAAATCTATGAAAGTTAACTCATGAAAAACATTTGCTACGGACGAATCCCGAAACGTAAACTCATTGAAAAATCTTATTACCATGTAAAGGACTATTTAAACGACAAGGAAGCCTGGCAATAATTTGCCCTAATGTCTCTGATAGTTCCTTAGTAAGAATATTTGTGAGATGGTGATAATAAAAAAAAAACAAAACCCGGCTGAGTTTGTTGTGGGCTTTTCTCAGACCAGGGCGCGTTTGGAACCCTCGTAGCTTTAGTTTTAAGATAACGTTACCCATTATCACCATCATGCTTTTAAAGTAATTTTTAGACGAAAATAAGTGTACCTACAGTGTACCGATATTTGAATGTGAAACCTATATAGTTAGTTGCACTCAGAAAATGTGATGAAATGAAATGATCCATGTCATATTAAAATGGGCATGTATTGATATGCAAAGCTGGTTAATACAGTTGCGGCCGATCCCAGACTCTCCCATGCCGTTGTTCACAAATTTTTGTTCACTAATCAATAAGATTTGACCCTAATACCGATACATTTAGCTAACAATAGAATTTTGCCTTCAATGGAACGCTTTGTTTCGACTAGGTATGTAATGTATTTAGTTTGTTCGACTTGCAATAATATCCTGGGAATTTACCAATTTTGACACCGATTTAATGGACATGTATAAAATACGACAAAATTCAATTGATACGACTAAAAGTAGAGTCAGTTTTTCCAAAAAAAAATCTCCGCAGAAAACGTTTTTGTTTGTTTTTTGCGTTATTCATTTAGTTTCGGTTTATGTCAGATGATGTTAGATATCGTAGATAGAAAGTTGCGTATACTTTTTGTATTGCAATCAGTAGACTAATTAATGTTAATTGTAGAGGCACTTACCTAAATGCCTCTCTGAGGAAAGTTCACCTTCAAATCCTTCAAATCCTTAACTACTTATGAAGGTGAGATAAAATATCTTTGAGTAAAATTACAGATCAAGAAATCACAAAAATGAGCTGATCTTATTTTACCGAATCATTTGCTTTCCTTGACTTTTAGAAGATTGTAGTTGTAGCAAACGCTGCAGAAAATAGGCGGTAAATCTCACAATCATAAAAGTTTACGGTCCCTATAAAAAAACCTCAAGTATAGACTCCGAACATATTAGTGTCATATAAAGCCACGAAGGGCATCAATTTCGCAACGTTCATGTACTGCAGCCAATAATTAAGACAGTGATTAAATCTCGGGATAAAGCTCATTCCGTTAATTACTCCCTAAAGCTACAGGTTCGCCGGCCTCGGTTTTTGCCATCGACATAATTTAATAAGCATATTAACCGGACCGATGCCATAGATAAGTAACTCGCCTCGGGCCATTCTTGCTAATATATCTACTGTATAAAGTTTGTATACATCGATAGTTAAGAAATTATTGTTATAAATAAATTATGGATAGGTAGAATTTTCCTGTTGTTTTTATAATAATAACTGGTTTATGGAATATGTTTAAATAAAATTTTTCGTCTCTACTATTGACTCCCAAATTTACGAAGTTCACTGTTTTATGAATTGAGAGATTAAATGTCTTTTACCAAAGCTAAGTCACTAGTTACATAGTCAATATCCTCTCTCTAAAGGTTGTGTGGAAGATATTGCTTTGCAATAAGACCGCCTTTACGGATAATGTTTTTGCCTCTTGTATGTTTTTTAAATTGTGTGCAATAAAGAGCTTTTCTATTCTACCAACAAATTGCTGTAGTGAAAATGTGCGATATTATAAAAACTGAAATTTTTCTTACGACGCAAATTAAGTTTATGGTCTGTTTTGTGTCAAAAGCACCGTAGTAATTTTAATTTCCAACGGTAAAGATAAAGACTAAGAGCAGGGTGTGATAGCATTTGCAATATAAACGTTGACGGTACGCACTTATTGCGGGGGTCAAAGAGGAATGACCATGTAAACGTCTAATGAAAGCCAGAAGATGTTTCTGACTCCAATCACAGTTGTTCAAAAGACATTCACATTACAATCAATTTAAGCCCTCACATCGTTCGGGCTACGACACTGCGTCTGCCGGGCTATCTCTGCGTGTGGCGTCCTATCTAACTCTTTAATAAGGATACTTTGTATGAATCGGCGTTCCTATTACGATGCAAGGGTTTACTTCTAACTTACAATAAACGTTTAATGAATATGCATCTGGTTCTGTTTTTAAAAGCACAAGGTACTTAAGCTGATTTCTTTTTTATTATCATGGATTTAATACCTATCAATTTTCAATAAGTAATAAAAGTATGCGATTTTCTCGAATTCAATTATTAACTTCAACTTAAATGAAAATCAAATTTTGCAGATAGAGGTTTTGAGATTTCATGAATATCAACATCATTTCAAACCATCGCCCGGCCAACTTCAGAGAATGAAAGTTACTCTTTTAAAAGTGAGAAGAGCTCAGGCTTGTTCACCACGATGATCAGAGGTACGATTATGTAAGAATTGCCGATTATATCGTCAGCTATATACGATGCCCTAAACGGATGAGAATGGATAAACGAAATTGAGCTCTAATTCAATGGTGTTATGGTTTATTTTACTTTGACGCTGAACTTTGACGATTTGATCGTCAATTCTTACATAATCGCACTTCAGGTCTGGATTGCCAGACTCAGGTTGCAAGTGAATATACTTACTAGGATTAATACCCAAAAATGCCCGTAGAAATTCAAAGTAGGTATAAACAGGAAACGGAACATCTAAAGTTATTGAGTAAATTTTAATATCCTATTGCTGTTCATTAGGATGTGGCAAATAGAAGTGCGTTATGACATCGCCACAAAAGACATCCATTAGCATCTCACAGGCTTAATTAGACATCCACGTATCGGGCGGTCGCCCACGCCAATGCGCGTCCGTCTGTGGCAATCAAATTAGAAACCGGCAAACAATGCGGCCGACTCGACCGTGCCACCCCACGACAAAACGTTTTCTCGCAATCTTCGATCACCGGATTAAGGGTAAGTCTCGTCTCGCACGTTTTATCTCCGATTGTCCGCACTTAACGCACACTTTACGCGGAGTGCCCCTCGAGAGGAAATTGAAAGCGATCGCTTTCCCCACTATCTTATCTATAGTGTTACACTAATTAATCGATGTACCGCGACGCTCGTCGTTAGAGGTAAATAATGCCTACATTGAAGCGGGCCGTGATTTATCGGTGTGAATAGACAAAAGTGTCGCGGGCGGAGCGGGCCGGGACAATGCTATGGAATGTCGTCGCAAGCCGGTCGCTCGCCGCGCTCGTGCGGCTCGTGAATGCGGATTATTAATAACTCGCCCTCTCTTCGAGACGACACGGCTTGAGCGACTTGCATCCCACTCGTAGCCTGGGGCATCACCTCCACCTGTGCTATATGACCGCGCCTTAATTTATTTAACCTTTTTAATATTGCTTTACTTAACTGCCGAGTATTTCACCATACCTTTGTACTATCATCTACTGATATTATGCAAATACATTTAGCATCTGTTTTCCCCAAAATTCGCAAATACAACGATATTCTTACCGATACCACGAATTATTCGAATATTCTATGAATCTCCCCTCAATTTCATCGCTCCCGCTTCGATGTATGAACAATACATGACAATAGCCTCACCGCGGATTATAACAAATTCCCCTGATTGTGTGGGTTCATATTTTCGCAACAATAAGACAAAATAGTTATAATGTCACATGTGTGTACATTTTACCGCATTTGGAACTAATTGGGATATTTCATAATACTTCGATTATACCTATTGAATGTAACATCTGCCCAATTTATCTCTTTCAGAATAATACGTTAAACATTCTTTGCTACATTATTAACTTTGAAAATAACTTTAATTCTATTACTCATAGTCATAGAAAAATTCATAGCACTCCAAACTATTTTACTGCAAATTAAACTATGCAACTAGGTAATATCAAAAGTAAAAATGGCATATAAAAGTTCTAGCTGTAAACTAAAATGTTCTGCAATAGTCATGTGCAACCTGCTGCTACTGCAAATCAACACCTAATAGAAGATTCGAAAATAATAAACAGGTAGGTAGGTATGATATAGAACGGAAAGATACTTAAGAAAAATAGCATAAAGAATTTACTCACGTTAAAAAACTGATGGCACTATAAAGTTACTAGAAAAAGTTACTAGGAAAAAATGATAACACTGGTAAGGGACTATTTGTGGAGGCGTGTCAAAAGGAAAATGCAGTATGAAATTACCTTTCACGTTCTGTAGTTATCACCGGGGCAAATGAGCTCAGTTTTTGTCGTCAGTGATACCTATGCAGGTTCGCCGGCCCTACAACATCACGTTGCAATCCGTATTACCAAAACGAAATCGTCCCAGATTTTAGGTGTTCCGGGGCGTAAGATAAAGGCATATTTATGGGTGCCTTACGATCTTTTTACAATGCAAACGAATAAGTTTTAACGCTCCGAAAGTCACAAATGGCATTTATTTTCAAATGTAACATGATTTTTGTGCAAACCAAATAAAATTCTGCACTTGATAAAAGGCATCAATAAATTTCATATTTTACATGAACGATAAAAACATGGTGGGTACTTTATGTACCTACACTTTTTATTGTTTTGCTCGCAAAACATGTCTAATTGTACGGAATGTTACAGTAGGTAGAAACTTAATTGTTAAAAATTCATACAAATATTATAAATGCGAAAGTGTGTGTGTCTGTCTGCTAACTAGTACTTTTTATCTCGGTTTTTTTTTTATACACTACAAGTTAGCCCTTGACTGCGATCTCACCTGATGGTAAGTGATAATGCAGTCTAAGATAGTAGCGGGCTAACCTGTTAGGGCATGGCAGTTATATTAAACCCATACCCCTTCGGTTTCTACACGGCATCGTGCCGTAACGCTAAATCGCTTGGCGGCACGTCTTTGCCGGTAGGGTGGTAACTAGCCACGGCCGAAGCCTCTCACCAGGCCAGACCAGGGAAAATTCAGAAATTATAAATTCCCAAACTGAACCTGCCCGGGGATCGAACCCAGGACCTCCGCACGTTAAGGCAACAGCGCTACACACTGCGCCACGGAGGTCGTCGGAGGTAGGGTTTGTTTATTTTTTAAATACTTTCTCTGTTTAATGTTGATTTATTTAAACATAAAGATGTTTATGAGCCAAAATAACCGTATGTACTAACGGGCAATAGCTAGGTATTTGGAATTTCCTTTTTATTTTTTGTCTAACATTTTCCAGATTTTAATATCCTTCCCCTACCTGATTATACTTTCGCTGGTACGTTTAGTGAATTTTTTGTTTTCAGTACTTAAGTATTTCAATTAACAGTGGATAGAGTCTTTGAGAATTTGTAACATTTTAGACTTTTAGACATTAACACATTCTAATGCTAATTATTGTTCTCAAAACGTTTCGTGTAACACTTATTAAGAGAAACGATACTCTTCCGAAATTTAATTAACAACTGCGCAATGACACCAAAAACTAGTTGCTGTCATAAGAATATTGTTACATAAAGAACGTGAAGGTATTGTTAGCAATTCAACGTCTGAAGAATTTAAGAGACCTACTACTTTGACGACCTCCGTGGCGCAGTGTTGAGCGCTCTTGTCTTAACGTGCGTAGGTGCCGGGTTCGATTCGGTCTGGGATTTATAATTTCTGAATTTTCCCTGGTCTGGCCTGGTGGGAAGTTTCGGCCATGGCTAGTTACCACCCCACCGGCAAAGACGAGCCGCCAAGCGATTTAGCGTTCCAGTATGATGCCGTGTAGAAACCGAATAGAACCGGGGTGTGGGATATGGATTTAATATAACTCCCATGCCCCTAATAGGTTAGCCCGCTACTATCTTAGACAGCATCATCAGTCATCACTTACCATCAGGTGAGATCGTAGTCAAGGGCTAACTTGTAGTGGATAAAAAAAAACTTATTTACTTTAGAAAAAGATTTTCCTTTGCCTTTCTGAGTCAGTTCATTGGAACTTCGAAGTAGCAGACTATTAATGATTACAAAATTGCCGTCTCTAAACATGGTTGGAATGCAGTATGCATATTTAGAAGTTGACATTTATCCCATTGTTGATTAGTGATACTCATTAAGTAATTAATGGGTTAATTAAAACGCACACAATATGGAAAAGTAATATAATATATGACATTATTCCGTTCGACGTCAAAGATGTCATGATCATCAATCTCAATTGTTCATGAACAATCCTATTTTTAAAAACTAACTCTAATAAATGAAACGGAATCTTTGAAGGTGTATGTAATTTATGAGTTACACCAAGTCTTACCTTGTTATTTGTTATCAACGAAAAAAAAACTACCAATTTTTAAAACACTTAGGTATAAGAGATGCTATAGTACCTACAAAGTCTTAAACGTTAACTATTGTTATGAACTCAAATAATATTATACTATTATTTTAACTTCCAATTGGCAACCATGTAGAACTATCGTATAACTTATATGAATATAATATGAAAATGTAATTGTTGAGTTGCTCGTGATTGTTGAGTTAATATCTCACTGACCAATAGAATTGTACTGAAAACTCTACTTGTCTTTATAATCATAACGTCCAAGCAACTTAATGAAACCAAACTAATTTGCACTTTATGCTCAATCGAGAAGGTCTATATTAGTACGCCCGAAAACTTGCGATAGACGTCAGTCAGCTAAGTCAAATAGCTTTTACCAGGTGTCCGATAAATGGAAAACTACTAATTAAAGTACTTTACTCCATTGCGACTTAAATGGAATAACGTATAGTTAGTCGTAAGAAGTTTAATTAATCTGCCTTCTGAGTTCTGACGCAACGAATGGATCGTTTTCTTCCTATTAGTGGCCGAAAGCAGTTTGTTCAATTGATTCGCTATGTAGCAATAAACATTCACAGTCTCTCCTGTGTTTGCGCTAAAAATTTAAAGAGTTAGAGTTTGTAAAGATCAAAGCGACAGATGATTAGCGGATCGCTTGTGGATATTGTTGTTATGTAAGTAGACACTAATGGTGCTAGATGGGAACACATCATAAGTAATTGTGATACACGTTTTAGCGCATCTTTGTGACCAAGGCCGCAGAGATAAACTTTTAATTGGTTATGCACTGACAGTTAAAATAGGATTAGGAACTTGTGATATCATTAGAAATAGTCATACTTAATATAATTTTAAAGGTAGCGCCATTAAAATCTGAGCGAGACAATGCACTTTTAATGAAAGTAGGGGCGGCCAAAGAAATTATTTACGCTACGCACTATTCTAACGACAGTGCAACAAATACGGGTACACATAAAGGAGATGTAGAAGACCAAGTAACGATGTAAAGTGAATGGACAACAATAATTACAGCGCGCAGTGGAGCCTTAGTGCGTATCGTCGCTACATTTCTCGAATTGGAATGAAGAAACGCTTTAGATCACATTCCAAAGAGGCCGTATTTTATAGACATTAAACAAAATGTGTTGTGATACAATAGTAGATCCAATAAATCCAGTTTAGTGAAGATTCTATTGTAATAAAGAAGGTGATATTTCGAAGACATTAAAGTTCTCCGGGTCGTAATAATTACGGACGACACATTTTAACATTAAGACACCCACGCATTCTATGTTGTGGCTTTAAACTTGTATAATTTGTGTTAATGCCGTAATATATGAGGCTTCAGGGATCCCTCTCGCCCAGCGCGCCGTGTATTCGATCGTTAATAAAATTATCAAAATCTAAACAGGTTTTATGAACGTCGTGAGGTTTAAAGAGTCCGTAGCCCACTTGGGGTTATGAATGGGAATGTATTTTGATATTTCTAAGTGTTTTAAGGTCGTAAATAATGTTACTCCGCGTGATATTTCCGTTGGTCGAATTTTAATGTTTGAATTGATCATCGCCGCATTTCGATTGCTACTGGATTTTTGATCCGCATCGACGTTTGTAAGAATTCTGTTCGAAATTCAAATTACATAATACCTATTTCAATCGTAGAAATAAAAATTATTTGTAAAACAGAAATAATCCTTATTGCTGTTGAATTATTTTTGGGTGTTTTGAATTGTCATGCAAATGCTGTATCTCAACGAAACAATTATGTCATTCCTAAAAGACCATTTCATTGTCTTTCAAAATTAATTCACTGTGTATTGTCGTACGTGACATATGTACCGATTGCTTGCTAAACTTGACACGAACGCGTTCATAATATACATTATACCTAGTCAATGAAAATGAGTTTTTTTAAGTGAAAACTTCTTTAGATGCGTTGAGCACTTTTTGGTAGAGGGCAAACTTGTGGATTCGCGTCACCGACATGCGACATGCTCCGCGCCGACATGCTCGCGTTGTTACGAAGACAAAAGGTCTTAAATATAAATATACTACATTCGTAATTAAACTTTAATAACTTAGTTTTATGGTTTTTTTTTATGAATTAATTTTTTTTTATACATATATTCGTTGCACTTCTATCGGCAGTCACTATGACTGCCAATTAAAAAAAAATGCGTTATGTAGAATCGAGGTGATGTGAAGACCATTATGCCTGACCACTACCATTAAATAATGAACCCTTACCAAGTAGATAAAAGTTCTTACTACCATTACCAACAGCGCAAAATTTATTCTAAATAATTACATTAGGCCCGCTTCACAGGGAAATACGTGATTTGAATATACAAAGTAGGCATCTAGGTGCATAATAACTTTTCGAGCACATTCTTGACACTAAGTAGATCGCTGTAAAACTAGCTAGATAAAATATTTCAGCAATTTTTTAGGTTATACGAAGGCTTTACTTTTGCTATTGAAAAAGACATTTAAGTTAGTATGGAAAAGATTACCAAGTACCAACTAAGGATGTAACTGCATCTGCAAGTAAAGTTGATAATCCAATATGCCGTAGAGGTATACCTCCATAGGTATAATTATTCAGTACACAAGTGAATTTACTTTATGCGGCACACGACCTGACTTCTCAACACACACCCTTCTGTTTTGTAGGTTAACGACTTAGACCCATTTTACAGATCGATCGACAGATTTTGGTTACACATATGACTTTTCCTTATTGCAACTTTTAACAATCCTTTCTTTACATAAGTTTTACATCCTACGTAACAAAATAACAAATCCTACATTGTTACTTAAAAACAATAATACATTAGTATAATTTCAGTTTTTTATTGATGAATTTAAGCAGTAGGTAACTAACCAGTGGAAAATCTTCTGAATTTTTATCAAAAAAAAGGTAGTTACATTTTCCGAAAATTCTTGTCCGGCTTATTTAATACAAGCTGATGCCCGCGACTTCGTCCGCGTGGATTAAGGTTTTTTGGTTCCCGCGGGTAGGTAGGTACCTACTCTTTAATTTTCCGGAGTAAAAAGTAGCATATTGTGTGCTTTTCCAGACTATAATCTATCTCTGTGCCAAATTTTATGCAGATCCGTTCAGCCGTTCTGGCGTGATTGAGTAACAAACATACATCCATCCATACATCCAAACTTTCGCATTTATAATATTAGTATAGATAAATTAAGTACGGAGGAGTGCTGATTTTTTTATTTTATCAAGTTTGCTTTCAAATATGAACCTTTATCTTCAACCACAGCTTCAACTCCTCCATGGAAATAATGGATACCTATTATTGAATTAAAGGTAACCAATTATAGGTTTAAATTTATCGTACCTACTTATGTTTTAGATTCTGTTTGGTTTCAAAAGAATTGATGCCTGAGGTAAAATGGGTACTAGAAGCATTATTGTTAACTAATAACTACACGATTATTAGCCTAAAATAAGAATAAATAAAGTAGTAGAAACTACCCACTAGAGCTGAAACACAATTTTAAAAAGCTTAACTTTTTTAATTCTACCCTCAAACAAAAAAAAGAAATGTGTCGGGAAATTGGTATTGATCGGTGACCCTACGCATATCGGACCATGAAATCGTCGCAAGTTAATTTGTTTGCATTTATTTTGTTTGATCTCAAAAACTGTTTTGACGCGGGGGCCTCGTGTTTTGATAATGAAGCGACGGTTTGGGCGTAAAACCGGTAGCTGCAGCCACCAACGAAGGCGATAATCTATAGCGCTCTACATTGACTCATACAACCAGTAGGTACGTCTTTTGAAGATCAGAAATATAATAGGTATCACTGCAAATTAGACTGTATGACAAACGTAATAAGAGTTATAAATTCGTGCGATAAAAATTGAAAGGTTATGTTTGTAATTTGATTAGAGGCAATTGATTACCCTTACAAAAAATAACCTCTACACGATGTAAGAATTTTTGACAAAAATCTTCTCGATTTGATCATTATACTTATCATTATATTTATGAATTTGTTATTAAAATTAAAACATAACTAATAAATGTATGTTATTTAACATGAAACTTCAAAATTTTCAATTTATGGACAAGTTTGCTGTCCTATAGGTAAATCCTAGGGGCATTCTAAATTCTAATATCGCTTAAAGGCGATGTAAACGAGATGTAGCAAATACAATCTTTACCTTATGCTTCTTGGCAGTAGTGTTTCATGAAAACAGTGAATGAATTTGAAGTGTTTCGCAATATGGTTCAGTAGATACTTACTCTTCCTACTACATTTGCTTAAAGTCGATGTACACGAGATGTCTCTAATACAATTTTTATCTAGTATGCTTCTCGGCCGTAGTAAAACAATATTTCATAGGAGCAGTAAATAAAATTTTGAAGTGTTTCCCAATAAGGTTCAGTACTCTTCTACAATTCGTTCATACTTCATACCTCCAATAGTACCTACTACCGACAATACTTCTTTGTCGCCACTAATGCATCACAGCATCTAACCTTGATAAACTTGCCTACTAGTTTATCAATGAAATAGTAACTGAATATGAATGGCGACCGCTCATGGCAGTAACAACAAACATACGAGTTCAATTCCAAGCATGACACCTCCAATGTTATCAATATTCAACACTGATTTTCCTTACAGATAAGTCAGTCGAACTCGGTAGGTTTTGCCTACTAGGTCTAAAATGCCATGACTATTTATGAGGTGAGGTAAAACATTTTAAATTGTGAAATGTTTGATAAAAATATGTATTGATAAACACCCTCAATTTGCTTTTTAAACCTAAAGGTAAGAGTAGTATTAGTGGTACTCGTAAGAGCGACTGTAAGTGTAAACGTAAAACGTTTACGTTACGTTATAGACAGTAAAAAGAATATGCTAGAAAAAATATCTACAAACTATGAGATCTTAATTAAGTATCTAGGTATCAGAATTTCAGAATCTTCAAATCTTCGTATTTGTTATCGATAACATTAATCTAGGTAGGTATCACTGGTTCGGAAACTCGTATCAGATACTAGAAAAACCAACAAGAAATTCAATGTTATTACTTAGGGCAATTAATACATGTATCATTTTAAAGAAAGCCCATACCAATTATCCTAGGTATATTGACCGTAAATCAAAAGAAAACAAACTTTCAAAACCCTAATGCAAAATCAATGAAGATTCTCAAAACCTCCATTAGATACAACAAACGTTGCATACACCCGTGAATTCGGATTGGAATGAAATGAGATGGTAACACAGTAATGAGAAATTTATGGTGTAAAACCGGTAGTGGCGTCCATCATACCGTTAGAGCAGGCGTAAACATTAGACACCAAAAAACTACATCAACTATGACAATGTAAACGGTCGTTGTGGAGTTACGTGCCGTAACTTCACTAGAACTGCTCTGCTCTTTATGGCTAACAGATTGATTGGTCGCTTTGGTTTATTTGGAAACTTTAATGAAGAGGCCATGGTTAGAGATCGAGGCAAGTTATTTATATTTTAGACTAGTTATATACTTAGGTAAATTATTGTTTGTAGTGGTAGGACGGGGATAGGTTGAATCCCGGGGAAGGATTACTTTTTATCCCTTAAAATTAAATAGTTCCTACGGGCATAAAAACTTAATCCACGCGGACTAAGTCGCGGGCATCATCTAGTACAATATAAAAGCACTAGATACTACCGAGTTTAAAGTTTACAAATGGTCATCAAGTTGAATCTAAAGCAAAAGCTAAGTATTCACGTCGAACAATTAACGCCGTACCGTTAAATAACATAAATTCATAAACTGTAACTTTTCTAAAACAGTAGGGTTTTCCTACCTAGTCAATGATCTCAGATCTCGCCTGTCTGCGTCACTTATCAATAAATGCTGTTTAGAAACCGTCTTGACTAAACTCTACGTCGCCCTTACACGGCACATTCTGATGAGCTCCTACTGATTTCAATCGAAACTGCTTTTAATTAATTTCCAACTAGATTATAGATGGTATATCACTTATTAATATTTGATCTTACGGCCGATGAATCTTAATTAGAAAACAGATTTGAATTTTCGTTATCATTGATTTCAATTAGTCAGTTTGTATCACCTAGGGGTGATATTTTATTATTTATGTCAACTTTCATCCTATTTATATCCCTTTCGGTTACTTCATTCTTATTTGAAGCTCTACGGAGAATTGTATTAATTAAAGTGAATATTTTAATTTCCGTTATCGTAGGTACCTATTTGGAGGTTCTGTATAGTTGTATGCCGTTATAACCACACCTCAATAGTATAATATGAAAATTTATATAATCACCGTCATTAACATAATCAAAATAAATTAAGAATCCGTGACAAATATTCAAATGTTGTAACCCAAGAATCCGAGTCAGTTCTTCTTTGTTATCTTCACAATGATAATTTCGTCCGAGTTAAACAGCCGGTTATTTCAACACAACTAATTAATAAACATCTTATTACAAAACCTTGAACTTTTGATTACTCAGAAATGGACAATAGAGCTCGTTATTTATATCCACAGCTCAAATACGCGAGTAACAATCAAAGAGACGGACGTATCTCAATAATTAATCGTGGCTTATGATTGATTAAACACATTAAGGCAAAACACGATTCCCATTTAAATATTAAATCTATTAGCCAAGTGACATAATACAGTTTTTATCTACGCTCCTGCATTAGAGTTTACTTTGGGAAACAATAACGGGTCTTATGGATTATATTTATTAATACTTTTGAAATATTAGATGTGATTATAGTGCACCTTATTGGGAACCAAAGCCCTTCATTATTCAAGGTAAAATGTGGTATTTTATTCGTGAATCAGAATTGAGCCTTATTAAACAGAGTTCTTCCACGTTACCTAAATAGATCAATCGCTTTCAATTTGAAAAAAAAAATCTTGTTCTGAAGAATGAACATAGTAAGAGCGTTTTGTCTGTTTAAATGAAAAAAGAATCATCGAACTCCGATCACGTATTACCTACCTATTGGGATTTAAACATATATATATGCGAATTAACATGCGTGTAATTTTGTGTAGAGACAAGGTGACATGCATTCCATAGATACAACAATATACAGTCAACTCTACGTATGATTTTCAGTTTCATGTGATATTAGTACTAGACACCGTGATAGGTACCTAAGTTAGTAGGTATGCCTATTAATAACATTAATCCAAATAAAACCTGGAGCTCAAATCGCAAACCCTAGATGTGAGTGATACAGCATAATGAAGTGCAATTTAACTACTGCAAAAGGGAATGTATGTGAGCAAATGAACTTGCACTCGACAATATTTGTTAACGTAACAAGGTAAACGGGGATATTTATCGTCACGATGTTTTCAAGTGGGCAACCCTTTACCGCGATGTAAAACGCGGGCTTCACAAACACGCACTAGTGATGCGTAACGCAAACATCGATATTTGTTCTGCGACTGCAAACACTGACGCTCGATATTTGAACAACTCGAGCTAATGGCGTTGAGGACATGTTTGCAGGCGACAGATTCACACGACCGCTCCGCTACTGTAATTAACGTGACTTTTGGATTTTATAAATTTAGTGAAATTAAATTTTTATTTAACAAAAACGCTAGCTGATATTTAATGATTAACAGAATAGGTTTATACTACGTAAAAGTTTGCTTCTTTGGATCATTGAGGTTCATGGCACCTGCCTTTTAGGCCTTATTTCAACTTAGGTATATTCAAATTACAATGGCCATAATAAACGCATAAACGTGACCGCGTATACACAAAATAAAATAAAAAGAGAAAAGCCATAACTTCATTTTGAATTCATTTTTGTTCCCGTCTCGCTCGGATCGCAGCAGGGGGCGCCATCGTTCTCACCTCACGATGCGAGTGGTAGCCGGCCTTTAATAAGTATCGATAAAATATGAATATACATATAAATATTTTCGATACTTACGTCGAGAATGCACCACCAATATATTATTAAATGTTTGTAGGTATGATATTTACAGAACACATCGATGTTCTATTAACACGCGTTTCAGATTATTGGAAGAGCCCTTTTGTTCAAGACTGTATATTTTTGAGGAACTACTATGTGTAGGTAGATTTATTTAAGTGCTATTTTTTTTGGAGTGGCACCTATTAATATTAGGTATATATATGTAGAGCTGAAATACATTTTAAAGGTACAAAGGGAGATAGGTTTTCATTTGCAGTAGGTGCCTAACGATAAGAATCTGTATTCAGTAACTTAATTAAATTTTTACGCTAATTTATTTCTCTTATCAATATATCGTTTAGTTCTTAACGTGATTTACTTAATTAAAAATCTCTAGTTTTATTGAACATTACAGGTAGGTAACACTTATCAGTTATCTACACGGAGATCAAAAACGGGTTTAGAAATTCAATTTGCGCCGATAGGTACCCATTTAGTTATTTGTTATTAGATCGATAGCGGTAAGGTGTCATTGGGACAGCACTAATTAATCTTTTGATTGGTATCATAAATAAAGCCCCATAGATCTGAAACACTTTGATTTAACTCCTATTTGTTTAGGGTTAAAGTTCTTATCCGCCCGAACAAACAAAACCAAAAGCATATTATGTTACTATACTAAGAATTTTATAAAATTAAAAAATGTAGGGCACCTGCTTAATTGGTATTGCAAATTATTAAACTGTACGTATTATAAATTTAACTATGATATTTTAAAGCTCAGTGTGTTCGTACCCTAAGCACATTACATTTCCGAGCAAAGTGGGAAAAATTTATGAAAATTAAATGTCATTCCGTAACAAAGGACGATCATGTGCTATTGACGTAAAGCCCAGTTCACACGATACGATCGGACGCTTTCGTGGGACACGAAATTGTATTTTTTCAACACCAATTACGTAACTAAATATGATGGAAAACAAAATCGTTGTACAAACGAGTAGTAAATACGGATCAAAATGTTATGCGTTGTTTTTGTATGGATACGCCTTTGCTTTATAATATATTTTTTTACGAATCTAATTATTCTTTTTTCTTGCCCGTTACGAATATCGCAGGGAGGATTTTCAAGTGAGAATAGTTTTCAAAATAAGCAATTTATCAAATGCAAGGTACTCTACCATACAATCCTACGTCCACTGTACCTGTAAATAAAAACCAGTGTAAAACCGTGGTAAAACCTGATCAAGTTCTTAAAAAGGTATAACTTTCTTTGTTGACAATGTTAACAAGTAGGTATAGGTACAGTAACTAAGTCTCGATTAAAATACGTAATTAACTTCATAAAAAATATCCCAATCTACAATGGCGGCACGACACGTATAGAAATCGTAGCTGTGTCCACTTTTCTTACGACCGTAATCAAAACGTGATTGTCGCGCATTCCCAAAAAACTTACTTAATTGTGTTGGGGCGATGATGATATAAACAGTAATTACCTCGGCGACCAAAAATGTTATTAAAATACGCTTAACCGACACGGTTCGTGTATTCCTCTGTGGACGAGTAGGAATTTAAAAAGAAACTCGCACTTATGTTATAATGCGAGGTGACGATAGAAATTGGAAGTGTTTTTGAGAATGATATTCTATTTTTTTGTAGTTATCTCCACGATAAGATTGATAATTGCGTTCGTGTTTATAAACGCATTTCTAAAACTGCATTAATTGCTTGAGTATACTTAATATACTGCACTTTAATGAAATAATTTTATTTAATTGCATAAACAGTGCAGTAAAAGATAATCTTCTTTTAGAGCTAAAGATGATGACATGATAAATAAAGTATACGTTAGTCAAGTAATAGAGTTAAATCTTTGGTGCTATAGATGATCTGCTTTGCTGTCAAAACAATTGGATGGAATTAGTTAAAATTATTGGTAAAATAACGACCGTAAATACTATATTGACACTTCGAACTTTTTACTTACTGCTGTAAAGAATTATCGCACCGCAGCGAAGGTGAGACTAATTTGCATTTTTTAAAGGGAACAAATCGATTTCTCAAATTAAAAGATGTTAAAAATAACCAAATGTAAGAATTTATAATAATAATTTTTAAGGGCTATAACATTATAATAACGTAAACAAAAATCCGAAACCAGTAACACTTAATATTCGGCTAAAACATGCGAAACTAATTCGTACCGCAATATTATTAAAGTGAATTGCCATTGAGAAATTTGAATGCAGTCCCCCGATCAGTACAAATCCGAAATCGTTAGTATTGGTATTAAAAAATATACGGGCCTTTTAATGGCTATTAAAAACCACACCTGTTCGAAGCAAGAAGCGTTTGAGGCGGTACACTTTCGAAAATAATTATTAATAATTATTATGTAAAATTTTCGCGGCAGTCTTGCCCTGGGGGTGCTATTGTCTTAAGGTAATTTTTATTGGGCCGCAAAGCCATGGACAATAGTGGCCGCAGGGTTAATTCTGTACTTCGGATGCGAGCTTAGCTCGTCGCTGTGGACATAATGCAAGCTTTTTTGGCTTTATTTTTGGACATTGCACATGAGTAAAGGAAAAAAAAATACGCTACTATCAGTGGATGTTACGATTAATATTTAAAATGCATTTTAATTTTATGTTACTAAAAGTCCTCATACAATGCATGCATTTTACAGCAATTGTTATCTTACCTACCTACCCAATGCGCATTTAAATTTTAAACCTATCTTTGCTTATTTTACAGATTATAAGGTAAAGTAGGATAATTGTTATTCTTATTTGATAAATTTTACTGATACGGTGGGATATAACTTCTTAATGTTACCTAAATGAATAATTTCGAGTCAAATTAATTATCTCGATTTATTTTTTACTATTATGATTAATGACATCAACCTATCTGGTACGGAATGTGATTTTAATCGAACATTTATTGTTTTAAAGTATAGAGCAGCGTATATTTTATACACAGCGGTATGTTTAACGAGGTGATATTAGCCCATAACAATTAAACCATAAACGTAAGATACAGATAAACAACTTGAAATAACACCGAAACATACTAATCCAGTCTGATTTACAATAATACGTAATTATAGGCCTTAACAATTAATTGCCTGCAATATTAATAATTATCACAAAGCGAAAATTCCGCAGATAGGTACCTAATTGTCGAAAATTAACTGATTATTTTATACATAAAACAAATTGCGTTGTAAAACGTTATTACGCTTAATACGTCACCATTTTTATTATTAGGTATAACTAACAGATACCTATGATATTGTCTCTCAAACTCTATATGGCATGTTATTTATGTGTTGGCAGTGCCACATCATTATATGAAAAAAAAAATTTCTTATCGTCTAATTCAGACTCCATCTGCACACCTCTCTGTTATGTGCTTATCCATGCTTTTCTAGCCCACCCATCAAACAAAAATGTTACAAACATTTATGTTATGAAATATTTTTTTTCTTAAATAAAAAAATGTTTGTAAGTAATGATTTATTTGATAGACAGATTTAATTAAAATGAAAAAAAAAAACTTCAAATGTATCTATAGTACCACAGACTTATCTGACCCGGTAACAGCGTCGCTAGTAAATATGGACACTAAAATAGAAACAAAAACTAAACAGGCATAAAAATTTGTTCCAATTTTGGCCACCGGGTCAGATAAGTTGGTGGAACTATACTTAGAAATACAAGTATGAGATTTTTTTTAATTTGTTTATCCATGAGTTTTGTATAGCAGTGTTGCCAGTGTCTAAAATTTAAATTCACGATCGTATAGGATACCTTATAAGCATTTGAGCTTTATAGATACTTGTATTACTGAAGAACATAATATCCATGTTTGAGATAAAAATGATGTAAGTTTTTTGGTAACGAACATTTCAAATGACCTTAATATTGTCCACATGGAAAATTGGAAACCATGGAGTTTTCCAAACAACTTTGTATGTGCAATAACTAGTAAAACTGTTAAGGATAACGCAAGATGACGTCAGACTATTAATTAGAGAACAAATAGACTTAATGAATATTCCGTTTTTGTCGACATCAAATTAGCATAAGCGCAGATATCAACACCTTGGTATAAAAAGGCGATCGCACACTGTCCAGAAACCGATAGCAAAATATGACGCGCAGTAAAAAATAATATACAGAGCTTTGCTGTTGGTGCTGCTGTTTGATTCAGAAGGATTTGAATTTTGAAGAAATCTTCATTCCGAACCATTTTTAAAGGAACGAGCAGGTCACGCCGTAGCATACTCGTAGTTAGCACAAATCGTCAATAACTATGTACGTAAAAGAAAGAAATCTAACTGGAAATCTCTGTAAGATTGTTTTTAGTTTTATTTCATGAACGAATCCTACCTACCTACCTACCTACTTTTGTTACATCGTGGAAAGCTGTACTGAGAAGAGCCAGCAAGTACCTAATGGCGAGCCGAATCTTTGCGCTGTCATCAATCGGATTTTTAGGCTATTTTAATGAATTTCGTTTCCTTATTGTAAAACTGGCGGCTGTTGCGCCTCTCGTCTTGTGGTAGGTAAGTATATGACCACCTTTATAATATATCTACGTAAAGAAAACAGTGCTACGTCATAGTTATTTTCAACGCGACAATGAGCTATTCCCAATGCCTTTAAAAAGTCAACCGCATCTGCAACAAAACTTAATTAAAGTGACACTTGGAATTCATAATAAAATTATTCAGGCGCAACCGAGTTGCATACTGCACACTCTAGTGATGTAACCGATCTCTCGAATAAGAATACAAACTTATTGGTGTGTATCTCCTCGAAATCAATTATTGTGAATTATTAATCTATCCATCCAAATTAATAAATCCAATTATTTAATGTAATAATGCTAAGTAAAATAATAATTGTTAAATAAGTACCACTTTATTAATATTAGATAGAGCCAGTAGAAGTCACAAAAGTATGATTCAATGTAAAAATGCTAAGTAAAATAATAATTTGTTAAATAAGTACCACTTTATTAATAGATTATAGATAGATTTAGATAGAGTCCGTGGTTTTGTGACTTTTGCATGCATATACCTAGTGAAATAGGTCCAAAAGCGACCAAAGATGGAAACTGTGACTTATCTTAGGACTAATGACATAGTCGCATTCAATTCATTTTCGAACTGAAAGCTAAAACACTTACTTAATTTAAAAATAGAAGGGAATAACTAAAATCATTTCAATATAAGTACCTAGGTGTATATTACTACAACGTATTATTACCTATTCTGTGATAATACCTACTTACTTAAATATATTTACATTTAATACGAATGCGCATTTTTAAGTATTTAGGCTTAAGAACATCACTAGCGCATTCTGTCCAACGCTTTGCGGGAAATTCATAGGGTACTTACTTCTCGGACCAGTTTAAAGACGAAAAAGGATAATATTTAACATAAACAATGAAATCGAGCCGCTTAATTCTCCATTCCTATTCTTTTTATGTATATAATAGAGCTGTTACAGGTGCTTGTTCCAATGAAAATAACTCTTTCCTAGGTAGGTAGGTACCTATGGTACATTTTTGCATTAAGTTAATATACCTATTTAATTTAAAATGTGATGTATCGGTATTTTAATCACCCGACGCGACATTCTTTATTCGAAGGCAAGATTGTTTTTGTTTTTGGTAGAGCTCCTTTTTACTTCTCCTGCGAACGATCTTGAATGATCGGTCTTCTACCTCTAAACATATTTTATTATTTTAACCCACTGAAGTCTCTAGTTACTAGTTTAGGATGGGCGGTAGTAAGTTACTATACCGCCCATCCTAACCTCTAGTGTCGCTATTGTATTTCTTACTTTCTAGTGTCATGAGTCCTTTTGCTTTTACTCGTATGTTGTCTGAAATTTATGAAGTTTGGTTCAGATGAAATTACCTAGGTACTTAATATTGAAATATCTACTTAATTTAGGACGGCACGGCGTTGCATAAATAAAGTCCAATATGACACCTAATTATAATGGATATATTAAATCTAAATCGAGTCAAATTGGTACCTAGTCTTTTATAAATATATCTAAGTAATAAATTGTAAATTTATTACTTAGATATATTTTAGGTGATATTTAATTATAGGTGATATTTTATTAGGTATATTCCTCAGATTTAACGATCACCCAACGGTATTTTTCTGGAGTTCCGAAGTGCGATTATGTAAGGAAGTCGTATTAATTTGACGGCCTAAAACGTATGGTTATGTACATGTCAAACGGTTAATTCGTATTATCTAAGGTGTTCATAGATGGTATTCGATCAAAATCGTTATTTTTGACGATGAGTGAATAAAGCGACCAAAGATGGAAACTGTGACTTATCTTAGGACTAATGACATAGTCGCATTCAATTCATTTTCGAACTGAAAGCTAAAACACTTACTTAATTTAAAAATAGAAGGGAATAACTAAAATCATTTCAATATAAGTACCTAGGTGTATATTACTACAACGTATTATTACCTATTCTGTGATAATACCTACTTACTTAAATATATTTACATTTAATACGAATGCGCATTTTTAAGTATTTAGGCTTAAGAACATCACTAGCGCATTCTGTCCAACGCTTTGCGGGAAATTCATAGGGTACTTACTTCTCGGACCAGTTTAAAGACGAAAAAGGATAATATTTAACATAAACAATGAAATCGAGCCGCTTAATTCTCCATTCCTATTCTTTTTATGTATATAATAGAGCTGTTACAGGTGCTTGTTCCAATGAAAATAACTCTTTCCTAGGTAGGTAGGTACCTATGGTACATTTTTGCATTAAGTTAATATACCTATTTAATTTAAAATGTGATGTATCGGTATTTTAATCACCCGACGCGACATTCTTTATTCGAAGGCAAGATTGTTTTTGTTTTTGGTAGAGCTCCTTTTTACTTCTCCTGCGAACGATCTTGAATGATCGGTCTTCTACCTCTAAACATATTTTATTATTTTAACCCACTGAAGTCTCTAGTTACTAGTTTAGGATGGGCGGTAGTAAGTTACTATACCGCCCATCCTAACCTCCAGTGTCGCTATTGTATTTCTTACTTTCTAGTGTCATGAGTCCTTTTGCTTTTACTCGTATGTTGTCTGAAATTTATGAAGTTTGGTTCAGATGAAATTACCTAGGTACTTAATATTGAAATATCTACTTAATTTAGGACGGCACGGCGTTGCATAAATAAAGTCCAATATGACACCTAATTATAATGGATATATTAAATCTAAATCGAGTCAAATTGGTACCTAGTCTTTTATAAATATATCTAAGTAATAAATTGTAAATTTATTACTTAGATATATTTTAGGTGATATTTAATTATAGGTGATATTTTATTAGGTATATTCCTCAGATTTAACGATCACCCAACGGTATTTTTCTGGAGTTCCGAAGTGCGATTATGTAAGGAAGTCGTATTAATTTGACGGCCTAAAACGTATGGTTATGTACATGTCAAACGGTTAATTCGTATTATCTAAGGTGTTCATAGATGGTATTCGATCAAAATCGTTATTTTTGACGATGAGTGAATGAACTGTTATATTTTTAGTAGGGTTTTGACAGCTAATTCGAATTGTCTAACTTTGGTTTTATCCCCATAATAATCGTCAAGCAACGACCGCTTATCGCTATGGTGTGGTATCGATTATTTAATAGCAAATATCGATAACATTTTGGGAGTTATCGATTATCACTAATTATTGTGAGATAACCCACTATTACGGCAGTGAAGTGCCTTGACAATGTCACACGAGTATACAATGTGCCCACTTGGCTAATCTAGCTTTTTATGTCATATTTAAATTCAAGCTATTTATGTTTTGACGACCTCCGTGGCGCAGTGTGTAGCGCTGTTGCCTTAACGTGCGGAGGTCCTGGGTTCGATCCCCGGCAGGGTCAATTTGGGAATTTATAATTTCTGAATTTTCCCTGGTCTGGCCTGGTGGGAGGCTTCGGCCGTGGCTAGTTACCACCCTACCGGCAAAGACGTGCCGCCAAGCGATTTAGCGTTCCGGTACGATGCCGTGTAGAAACCTAAGGGGTATGGGTTTAATATAACTGCCATGCCCCTAACAGGTTAGCCCGCTACCATCTTAGACTGCATCATCACTTACCATCAGGTGAGATCGTAGTCAAGGGCTAGCTTGTAGTGGATAAAAGAAAAAAAAAAAAAGAGTCAATAAAATGGAAATGCCAAGCCACAGGAATCTAAATTCAAACACTAATTTTTCCCTCTGAGTGATCAAAAATGACTTTTTTTCACTGGTTTTAAGCAATACAGATGGTTTTATTGAGCTAATGTGCTTAAGATACAAGTTTTAAAATAAAAACAGTGGCATGTACCAAGAAATATATGCAATAGTCACTGTTTCATTTATAGTGTCACCAATACCGGTATCCCGGTATTAGACATTTCAATACCGGTATTGAAAACGGACGAAAAAAGTCCGGGATCCCGGTATTAGCCAATACCGGGATCCCGGTATTGGAAGCCCTAGTTCCTACCTACGTGTAAAGCAAATAACAATAAATTACACCTGATACCTACCTGATGTCTCCATGCTGCATAATCTCGGCAAACCCTCGAATGAAGCTATACCAGCAAATGGGATGTACGCAGCAAGACTGCATCACAACCATAGACTGAATTCGCAGTAAAGGTAGTAAAAGGCTTTAAGCGCCACCACGTGAAATGGCAGTAGGTAAGAGGAGTCACTATTTCAGGAGACAAGTGTGTGTATGGGTTTTTATTAAGTTGTAAATAGCGTGTCGTAAGCTCAGCTAAAAGGCTGGATAAAGGAAGGCTGAGAGGAAGGGTGGTGCCGCTCACTAGGTAAGACAGGTTCAACAGATACGTCCGCACGATATGATGACGATCCTTGATGACTATCGAATGGTGAATTAGCAGTAAAGGTCGGAAATGACTATAGGTGCCGCCACGTGAAATCACAGTGGGTTTAGGGCTACAGATAACTAGCGTGACGTACCTACTTAAGCTAAACTAAAAGGCTGTAAAAAGGAGGGCTGATAAGAGTCATTAGGTAAGGCAAAGGTTCAACAGTGGACGTCTGCAGGTTGATTATCCTTGATCAAGCTACAATCAAGAGTGAGTGTGTGAACTTGTAGAAACTATACCAGCCAAGTCCAGCCAACTGTTTACTATGTACCAAGCTACAATACTTTTTACAATCAATGAAAAGCTGAGCTTACGCCTCGCGGACTGTAGCTTGTAATAAAAACCCAAACACATACACACACACACACTAGCCTTCTAAAATAGTAAGTAACTCCTCTTTAAAAGTTGGCAATGGTCGGCTAGGTACAAAGAAAGCAATCAATAGGATTAAAAGCAATTAGCGTCTACTTATCCAAGCTCTAATTATTTGTTGTAAAACCGCTGATATATGTATTTATCTGTTAGATATAAGCTATATACGAGGGATTATATGCGGCATCTTATCTTTTATTAATTTGTATTAAGTAATTTATTACACTGTACGTACACACGTACTTAACTGAAAATTTATGTTTCTAGCTTAGAACTGGAGTTAGGTTTTAGAAAACTAATTGTACGCTTACCTATTTAAGTAGGTACATACTTTTTATTATTAATCATGGTAAAATCTTAAAATACTTGAATAAATTTTTCTAAACAATTTATTACAAAACTTAAACCTTACTAACTATTTCAAAATTTAAAACTATATAAACAAAACATTATAATCTTATAGTAACCTAAGTATTTAAAGTATTTATGTATGTACGGAACTAGATACTTCGCACATATATAAAGAAAATACTCCCATCCCTACTACGCTACTCTCAGTCTTTAATTCGATAGATCTTAACATAAAAAAGTAAATTATTGTAAAGTATAAACAATGGGTACTGATTAAGTGCTGACATTAATAAATATATGGCAATTATAGTTGGGACCATAGACATAGGATTTTTTCGCTACGCTCAATAGACTGACAAAGCGTGGGAGCGAGAGGTATTTAGTTAATAAACACTGCCGCGAGCAAAAAAGAGACAGCGAAACAAAAGGCCAGTATGTCATTGTTTACGCGAGTAAGAGGCCATAGCGTACCGGCCTTTTCCAAGTCGAGGTGAATTTTGTGTATTTAATTAATAATCTTACGATTAAAACTTAAAATCTTTATTCTGCCACCATGGTGTCTTGTTCAGTGAATGAATGTGACGTTACAAGACGTAATAACCCGCATAAATACACGTTTCACAGGTAATTACTGAATATTTTTATGAATTATTCATAATCATTATTTCGTCACTTGTTGTTTGAAAATGAGGCAAAATAACTATTGAAAGCTTAGATAATAGGTTTCCCTTAAGACTTTTCGTCAAATTACATTGCTAAATAAAGAATTTTTGGATATTTTGTGTAAAACTTAAAAATGTTTGGTTACGATAGGGATTGACTAAGTGATAACGTCATAAGTATCGATAGTCGATAATCGTGTCTGCCGGTAGGTTTGACGTGATTGCTCATAAGCTTAGGTGTGTAGAGTACAATATTAAACACTACTTTCCTGTAAAAGAAAAGAACGAAATAAATATTTTCCTTAATTTTTGTTTTATTTGGCGTGTCTTAGATTTCATATGTACATAAAATATATATGCAGGGTATACTGTACATACTGGTAATTCAGTACATTATGTATTTAAGTGCTTATCGGGGAGGTCATTAGCTATGACTTGAGCGCCATACATGGTTATTATTTATTTTTATTAACTTGTCACTTATACATTATATCAGAGTATTATTGTAATTAATCAAATTAAAACTACTTGCACCCTTTAAAAAAATAGCGCCGGTAAACTAACAATTTTTATGAAAAATCTCAAAAACTGCTCTATTTCTCAAAAAAAATATAGTGTATATTTTCAGGCAGACTTTTTAAAAAATATCTCTATTTTAAAAGCTTTCTTTCGAAATATCAAAAGAAAACTTTTATGGGGCTAAAATATCTATAAGTATCTCATAATATTTACAATGTTATGTTCTAGGTTTCCAACCAATTCTTTGCTACGTAACAAATGGTTACGGATTATAGATAGGGGCTCCTGGTTTAGATAGATATTAGTCTGAATAATAAATAATTGAATGAATTAATGAGAAAACTAATGTTTGAATGGACATTCTTTTTTTCTTAATTATTTGTATGTATTAAAAGGATTATTAAAAGAGTTAAGTGTGAAGACTGTGTAGGTACATAGTTTATTATCGGACCCAACAGCTCTATGTAATAATTCGTTAATTATTAAGAGAGACTATTCGAAAACACACAATAAGTATTTGATATATCCAGCTAATGATGTTGCATTGTGTTGTAACGCTGAAAAACTTTTTAGAGAAAACATGGTCATCTCATCAATAAATAATTTGTACCCAGCTGTAGCTTTGTTGCTATTTGGTTTTTTAAAATTAAAAGATAGTTATATTTTACTTCGTTAAACTAACTCATTAGAGTCCTATGATTTCACCAGTAAGACTATCGATAATACTATGCTAGAGTCAAGACAACACTATTTCACGCACACATTTACATTTCATTTTTGGTAACACCGTAATCTGTCACTGTTGGTCTTGTACATTCTAAGTCTATGGTTGGGACCATTGAAAAAATAAATACAGCTTATCTATTCCGTGGTTGGGACACGTACCTAGTGCGAAGAACCGAAGACGGTGGGGTCTCAAAGTGCATGGCGACGAGCGAAAGGAAGTCTTTAGATCCGGTGCAAGATAGTCCCTACAAGAGATCTATGCCCAGCTGGGGACGTGTAAGTGACTAAGGACTGAAACAGTAACTGAAATAAGGGGTTTAAACACTGTTTTTTGAAAGTGTTATAAGACAGAAACATTTATAACGGAAACAGAAACGATACTGTAAACTAATCAATCTGTAACCGTTTATTTCTGTAACCCTAATAGGGACATGCCCTAACTAACTGCAAGGTGTGACAACGCGGTCTTCTCACTTCATTGGACTTTACACACACTGCCACAACATGGCAATGTTTTTCTTAAAACAATTGCAACCATCGCTGCTTTCACCTTAGGTTTAAATTTGAATACGCGTCAACAGTAAATTTGGCAACGTCGCTATTTCGGTTACACTTTAAAACACTTTCATTACTGGTACAGATTCGTTTCTGTTACAGAAATATAAGTGTTAACGGGTTAACAGAATTAAAAACACATTCAAAAGAGTTACAGCTTCGATTCTGTTACACTTTTATTCTGTAACCTTTATGAATCTGTTTTTCAGTCCCTGTTGACGACGACAGCGAATATTGAATAAGTAAATATTGATTAAACTCCAAAGTGATTACACAGTTAGGTAGGCGTGAATCCCAGCGCGATGTCAACGCGTAATAGCACGAAGCTTCGCATTAGCCTCGGGCACTTTTCAATAACCAAAATGTTATTATTTAAGATACGTGTAGTCGTTTCGGAACCATAAATTTATTTTACGCCACCTAAAGCGAACTTAGCCGATAAATTGGTAATAGATAGGCGAGATTTTTAGATCTATATTCTTGTTCATTTTAAAGTTTTTTTTAATGATCTAAAACGAGTTGATACATCAAAATACCTACGTAAGTACTTAATTATATTAACAATCCAATAAATTTCTGCTTATGTTTTACATAGTTGTAATTTCTTATATATATATTTTATACGGCTCTACACAAATCCAATATGAAGCTAAATTGACAACTATTCAAAGTTACCGTTTTTTTAATGTCTATGAAAATTGTTGGGGTCACAACCAGACCTAGTCCTTGAATACCAGTATTATTTTAAGTAGAGATATGTATTACAACCAAATATTACGTCGGCATATCCACAACCTAAGTAGGTACCTTTTTTTTTATTGTGAGATAGGATTGCGCTTGACGACAATCATGCTTAGTGCAAAGCAATGATGAGGTCTAGGTTGGGACGCGCTTGCCTAGAAGATGCCTATTTACTCTTGCCTTGAAGGTACCTAAGTTATACGTGGCAGGAAACACGTGCGCTGGGACGGTGTTCCACACCAATCAATAAAATTTATATCAAATAAATACTTACCTACTTAAATAGTGAGATATATACCTATACTCACTAATATTTTACAGAGTTATTAAAATTGGCAAACGTCATCTTATATCTATATATACTAATATTATAGATGCAAAAGTTTGGATGGATGTACTTATGGATGGACAGATGGATGTTTGTTACTAAATCACGTCAAAACGGTTGAACTGATCTGGATGAAATTTGGCACAGAGATAGATTATAGTCTGGCTAGATACACATCTAGGCAGCTTTTTAACCCGAAAATTTAAAGAGTTCCCGCGGGAACCAAAAACCTCACAATCCACGCGGATGAAGTCGCGGCATGAGCTAGTAAAAAATGTCTAATAGTAACATATGCTCGGTGTACAATTAAACACAAGTCGATGCTATCACAATAGAGTCTGACATAAAGTTGTTTTTGTCAATCGTCGAGTGTTGCGAGTTGAAATGGATCGTCTCACAAAATAGTGGGTTCAGTGCGAGGCAAGTTCGACGGCTGGCCTTGGCGGAACCAGTTCGTCTCGTCCGAAACACCTCGAGGCAATTATTCAATAAAACAAAAGCGTCTCCCCACCTTTACGTCACATCGCGAAATGCTGTCAGATTAATTTCGGTTAATTAGCAAAGTTCACCTGCTCTTTATTGTGCATTTTGATTTTTGACAAAATCTTTTTGAAGATTTTTGCACTTTTATTATATTACTCCTTATCTTACTTAATATTATAAATGCGCAAGTCTGGATGGATCTATGGATGTATGTATGGATGTTTGTTACTCAATCACGCCCCAACGGCTGAACGGATCTGGCTAAAACTTGGCACAGAGATAGATTATAGTCTAGAATAGTACATCCTAGGCTACTTTTTATCCCGGAAAATTAAAGAGTTACCGCGGGAACCAAAAAACCTCAAACCACGCAGACAAAGTCGCGGGCATTCGCTAGTAGTAACTAGTAACATATATTAAGTAAGTAAAAAGGAAATACTTAAATTCAATAACTGAAAAACACAGGTACCTACTTACTTCACTTCAAGAAGTGTGAACTTAGACAAATTTCGCTTATTAGCAAACTTATACCTGCTCTACCTACTTAAAAGTTTGCTTAAACTTACCTATTGTGAGTTTTGATTTTTGGTTAGTTAACAACCACGAACGGTTTTTGAGAGAGTAAACTAGGTATTCTGAAATTCAATTCGTTTTTAAGCTAATTTCACTTGCCATTTTGTCAGAACATTGAACAATCTTTCGACAGTTTACAGTCTCGCGGGACAGAAACCGTTAGATTATAATCTAACGGATTTTACAATCTTACGGTGACATCTACTATGTTACCTATCTAAGTTTAGAATCCATCAGTAGGTATTTGTATAATTTACCTGCGAAATATCACATACACACACAATCAGGTGTCGTAAGGCTACTTAGAAACCTGCATAGGTCATATTATAGGTACCTACCGTATTCAGCTAACTAGGTACTACGTACTTAAGATAATTTATAAAAAAGTGCAGAAACTCAGTTTTACTTTTTATTTCAATAAGATACAAATAGGTTAGGTACATCGGTTAGGTTAGGTTACCTCTGGATGTACTAAAGTGTAAATCAGTTAGAATTACCTATAATTACTAAACGGTTCCTCACACAATTGAAAGCTCCTTTCTACTGACACGTGTGTCACGAAATAGGTCCTATTATCCAAAATTCCTACAAAAGAAAACTACCTAAGCACGAGACTGAAAAATAAACCACGAAATTTGATATGGCATAGGTAGGGTATTGGTACGCCTCTCCGACCATTGTAAGTCCTAGGCACGAGCCATACGAAATATTTCAAATGCAAATCGTGCTAACGCCATGAATGTAATAGTTTGTCGTGGCAGGCGCACGCGTCGTAAGTACCAACACCGGAAACAAATTATCATACCCATATAAGCGCGCAAGAAACCGAAAAACTTATTGATGTTACCGGGCAAAGATAAATTGAGCTAAACGAGAAAATGGAACCAGAATGTGGACACTGTAATCACTCGAATACACAGCCGTTGGACACAACAATATAAATAACGAATTGGGTATGTAGTATTTCGTCAAAAGAACCGTTGGAATTATTATTATCTCTTAACTTGGAGATGGAAGAAATTGGGACCGACTCGTCGGTTAGTACCTAGGTACAGCTATGGAATATGTATGCGATGAAAATTGTAACGTTCTCGAACCTTAACTAATTAAGTTAATTAATAAAATAGATCAGTTGATATTCGTATATCAATTGTTTTTTGTCTAGTTAAGTAGCAGGAATTTAAATAAACATTAATATTTTTATGGAACACATTCCATTTTTACTGGGTAACTACCAGTGACAGTTGATAAATAAGGTAGGTACCTACATGGTCGGTAACCCACAATATTTCTCAAGCACATTTGTCAAACTATTTACATTTATTACTTAAATGTAAGTACTTAATAACTGGTATTTTGTATAAATAACCGTCAATTTGTAAAACAAACATCAAATGATTTCAACAGTTGCTATGAAAATGCGGCGTTGAAATTTTGGGTAAGTAGGTAACTAATCGATTTATTCGACAGTGCCATGTTTGTTGACATTTGCGTAGCACGACCGTGGTTGAACGGAAATTTATGATCTGGCATGTGAATTTGAAAAAAGAATCAACGAACTTCGAACGATTTTTAGGTAAACGATGCAGGTCACACGTGCCGATTTAACGGTTTCACTGTTACATGGTTACATCATGAATTCGAATTCGGAACCCATTCATAATTGGAACCGTTTAGATGTTTAGGTATGTACATTGTGTGATCGACCTCTGGGCCGACCTCATCCTGTTATGTAAAGTTGTAAACTTCTTGTGGCTGCATTCAGTTTAAACGCGTCTTAAGCGCCTCACCTTTATTACTTATTGTTCTTATAGTAATATTATTCATACTAAGTAATTTTACATGCGAAAGTCTGATTTTGAAAGGAAATCAAAAAGTGCCGGGCTGCCGTGCGAAGTCTCCAAGCTCATTTAGTACTTAGTTAACATTAGGTATCATAATATTAATTTAAACATCATATTTAAATGCGTAGGACGCATAGTAGCTACGATGAACTTAAATCTGAAAGCAGACCTCGCTCGCACGAGAGCTTTTTACCGCGCGTTATTAAAGCGTACCTACTTAGTAGCGAAACAGGCATTTATAAGATTTGACATTTTACTGTCACCGGTCGCGGAACAAGTAGGTATACCTAGACATAAGACATCACAGTACAAATTTATTTAACAAAATTTGACTTTTATTTAACACGGCTAGCAAACCATTCAACTGCCCTTACCTACCTGTTCAACCTTGTGACTTACCTGTCACAATTTGACAGTTTTATTGATGTTACTATTGTTTTTAAAAATATGCCTGTTAAGACAGTAGTTAATTTTTGGATACAATTAAGCATCAGGCTTATAAATAAATAGGACACAAGTTCGCAACTTCGTACAGTAAGCATCTATTCCTAAGTTGTACTTAAGTACATTAGGTTAGCGCTTTAAATGAAAATGTCTCACTTTTAAATAGAACAGTTTTGGATTCAACGATCAGTGGTGCGAAATTCAAATTGATATGGGTAAGTAAATACTAAATACGTACGGTCTACCTGAGCTTCAACACAGCGCTTTTTGGACTGTCGTGCGAATAATACAAATTTCCGAGGCTTATATCGAGATCGGTCAGATTTGAGAGAGCTATTGTACTTTCATAAATATTGTAGGTGTAGGTACCAATCTAACGTTACTAGGCAAAATACCGATGCCCTCAGGTCAATGACTTGAGAAGCATTATCAGGTAAAAAGCTAATGCTGTGACTTTCAGTAAGTGTAAGAGTTAAATCAGTTAACGAGACTCTACCAACCTGTAACTTACAATAATTAAAAATTGTACCTAAGTAATTGAAATATAATTTAAGTACGTACTTAAATAGCTTGTGTAGGTTATTCGCTATCACAATTATTATTATATCATTAAATAAAACTTCAAGTCACATTACCAAAAAATAGGAAAAAAAACTTTTTGATTGGCTATTGGAAATTGCACAAGTGAGTACCTAGTTTTGAACCTACTCACGAAAATAAATAGGTACTAAAAAGTGTTATCTCCCTATCTTACGTCCATCTCAACAAGCCGTCACGATGGTCCTTATCTCTGAAGTGTGTGCCGCGCGTTTCCCAGGCCGATAAACTTAGTTGCACTACCGCCCAATAGATGGCGTTAGCCGACCCAGCGAGATTCATCACGTGGATACGATGAATTTAAATATCTAAATATTAATATCAGTAGTTATTTAAATAGTACAACATCGAAACATATTTATAAGGGTCGTCAGACTGATAATGAGATCCCTATATTATCAACATAGGTAACTAAGTACTTACCTACCTAAAAATATCTAGAACTAAACCAAGCATAAATTGGGTCTTAAAAAAAATTATTAATTTTCCCTAAGATCTAGGCTTTCACTAAGAAAGGATATTAAACGTACGAGTTAAACGTAAGTATTCAATATTATGAAAAACTTTGTAGGATATTTGCTTAACTAGGGTAAACCACTCTATAGTCGACATTTTAGCGCTAATTCGAATTTAAGTGTTTACTTATCTTTATCTAATAAATACATTCTAAGTTGGTTTAAACCCCAATTTCCCCAGCCCCAGAAACCCCAGTATCAATTTCCAAAATCAAGAAGCGTTAAATTTATTAAAAACTAAGTAAGTAAGTAACTAGATGTGTAAAAAAAGCTTATTCATGTATTAGTAAAAAAGACTTAAATTCGTATATAAAAATACTTGATCAAACTGGCTAAACTTTATACGCCTTAAATAAAATAAATTTCGCACAAGTAAATCTTTATGGGGCATAAAAATAGGAACTATTAAGTAAACTACTTAAGTATATAATTTATTGTTGAATGTAATGCTTAGTAGATAAACATATCTTCTTTTCTACTGTGCATAGTAAAATTAAAATAGCCTAAGAGGAAGACAATCACACACATACACCTTTACAAGTAAAATAAACAATATTGAAACAATACTTAAATTTAAAATGGGACTCACACTTGTCACACGTCTAGGTATGTGGTAAAAAAGTCATTGATCACATTTATCATGTTTCTTATTTATTCTATGTGCTCTCTATACTTATTTAAACAAAACAGTATGCAAATATAATAAATTTCTATACCGACGGTGGCGCCATTGTTATGTTATTCGCACCGGCCTCTTGCGCCTACGCACGCACCTTTATCAATTATAGTCTGTGCTCTGTAATAAATTAAATATTGTTTGATCACTGATACTGATCTAAGGTCGTTTTGATTAATGACTATATCTGTCCCGAATATCGTCTGGGCGATATCTGGACGGGTCGACGTGAACTCGCAAGATGGCCGCCCCGTTGTGCAGGGAATGCGCACTCTTTGTTTTGTTTTTAAATGAATATTCAATAAGTATTCGATAACAAAAGTACCTAGTTCTTTGGTAATAAAAGGTAGAGTTAAAATTTGTGCAGAACTTTATACTGAAATTATTTGAACTGAAACATTTTTATTTCAATAACCAACCTTAATTCTTTGCTCGCGAGTTCACCTACTTGCATAGTCTTGCTTAGTAGTTACTTACATATATTTTCTTATTTAGAAAGGTTCAATTTGGTGGTAACTTATGTGTGAATCATAAATTGGACCTTTCATAGCAATTTAAATTATAATAACTTAGGTACCTACCTTCCAATAAAGTACTAGGCACGTTATAGTAAATACGGTTCAAAAATTTCAAATTTCCCGATACAGCTTAGTACTCAGGTACGAACCTTTCCTTTTAATAGAGACGACCATAATTTACAATATTACTTAGATTACCTGAATACAAAATACCCAGGCTTATTATTAATTATTTACTTACTCATTCACATACTGAGACATACATAAATATATTACTTATTAAAAGCATATTTTATAATATTACTTAGATAGGTATTTTATGTGCATAAAATCATGGACCTGTAATCGTAGGTCAGTAAGTTGTTAAGTAGTTAATTATAATACAGGTATCTATCTTTAATCCATACCTACGTACCAACTAGATATGGGCATTCTTTGCTTGAGCAATTGTGTCTACTTATCATTCTAACGGTTACTCTTTCACGGCTCAACCGCTGTAAAACTAAATCTAGACGAAATTTGGCATTAAGACTTTCATGTGGCACAGATAGTATTTTTATGTTATTTTGTAGCTACGAGTATTTCAGGAGTTCCTAAATTTTTAAGTTCACACGGACGAAGTCATAGGCATCAACTAGATATCTGGCAGGTGCTCAAATAGTATATTTGTATAATTTTACAGTAATTAGTTACCTAGGTACTAAGGACTTAATGCAAAAATTTATGGAAAACATATTTTTGCGATAATAGTTTTATTAAGTAAGAAAATCAATACATAAATGTGTAAATAATTATTTAATATTTTTATCAAAGTAAAGAATGCTTTTGAAACTAAAATCATAGTAAGTAAATAAAAAATAACAAACCATTAAAACAACCTTTTATGAAGTTCCACACATACACTATTTTTAAATAAAATAAAATAAAAGCCCAAGTTTAATCAAATCCTACTAGACATTTTTAACTATGAATAAAAGGCAATTCACTCTTCTTATGATATGTAAGTTTCAACCCTGACGAATCCCTAGTAAGCATGGGCCCAAAGCTTTATCTTATTGTGGTCGTGTCAAAGCTCATTTTAATTAGCAGCAGCATCTATCTTAAATAAGAATCTTATGCCCCCCCTTAATTATACATAACTTTCTTAACAGGAATTTAAAAGGCAATTCTATCCCACGTTATTGAGAAATTCTACATACAAACAATAAACTTATTTTTGTTTAGGTAATTAATTATGATGAACGGCATAATATTTTAAGCAAAAAAAAAAAATATAAAATTGATAGTATTATTACTAAATTTAAATATACGTAACGTTAAGAGCCAGAAACCTAAGACGCTACATTATTTAAAATGACCATCGAAGTACCTACTTAATTTAATGTATTTACTGAGTCCTGTTTTTATTTTTCATTCATGATTATGATTGTGTTCATGTCTAAAGTCTTAGAAAATTGTGATGACTAAAAAGTAATTTTATAGCTATAAATCATTATCAGTACTTACCATATATATATATATAGATTAGCTCTACCATTTTACATAAGAAGCAAGAGATACTTAAATTTAAGAAAATTAATAGGTATTATGGGTTATACCTACCTTGACTAAATGTTTTTCATTACTCAAAAGTGAAGATATCCACACTTTACCTATTTGTAACGTATGTGTTGTATTGTTTACCTAACCTTTTTGTAACCTTTTTCTTTTTAAGACAAGAGCAACTGCTGAGTTTCTTGCCAACTCTTCTCAGTAGAATCACTTTTCCGAACCGGTGGTAGAGTCTTAACGTATCATAAGTGACACAAGTTGTCCTACTTGAAATAAATAAATCATTTATCATTTATATTCTAAATTAGGAATACTGAAGCAGTACTTATTTACAATGACTTCTTTTACTTACGTATTAACATTATGCATAATAAAAAAGTTAAGGAAAAGACGTTCGATCTTTAAAAATGTGAAGTGTCGCATTATGCTGTCTTTACCCTATAGGTACGACTGTATTATTTTATTATTGGAATTAAAGCTTAATCTATTGGTATATTTACCTATAAGTATTTTTTATTTATTGGATAAGTACCTACCTAGTACCTACCTAGTATTATATCTAAGCATATTATGTTTACTAATCTAAATTTTATTTCCAATATAAAATGGCGATCCAATTTTAAACATAAAATCTTATTACGATTTGTAAAACCAAACGATAAAAATAAATCCTATTAAAATTTTATGGAATTTTTACAACTCGACCCTAATTCCAAAATTATATTTTGTCACGCGTAAAATCACTTGATTTTTAATTTTTATGTTGATTATGTAGGTATGGTAGTGCCATGCCAATTAATTTTGCGACGCGACGCGACGGTCAGAATTCGTTATGTTATTTGCACATTGAAAAATAAACAAAGGTTCATAAGTATGGCTCTAAAAATCACATTAGCCTCTTTCAACTCAGTCAATAACAAATTAAGTTTCCAGCCTTTAACTTTTGTATATTTCTGACATTTATTTAAGTTCTCCACGAGTTAAGACTAAGTAGGTACCTATCCGCGAAGATTGTTTTTCTAATTAGATTCCAATTCTTCAGGCAAGCACTAAGATGTTCTGTTTTTGTAGTTAGTTTAATCAGTTACCTAATTATGGTTTTCTATTTTGTGTAGGGAACAGAAAAGTGCTCATTTAAAATCCATTTTGAGAACTTTTGGTTAAGAGTACTTAAGACTTCAATCTGGAAGACTGAATTCCTTTGATTGTTCGTCACATGGGATTAATAAGGTACCTACCTAGCTAAGTTATCCTATATGAAAAAATATTTATATTACCTAGCGATACGTGAAAATGTGTGTTAAAATGATCCTTCGACCCGGATGCCTATTCCGAAATGTCAAGAGTGTTGTTCGCTGGTTAACTAAGTACTGAAAGTAGGTACTTAGTTGCCAAATTAGGCAATGATACAGTCCACTAAATGCTTTGGCCATAATGGTCATTCAACCCGAATGCTTAGTTATTCTGGGATGTTGAGGGTTGGTAAGTTTAGTTAGTTGAATCTGGTTGCCAACTAAGGTTTTCAAGTAAGACAGATTGTAGTATCACGTAACAATCAAAACAAATCCGCACTCATGTACTTCCGTCACGATACTAACTCAAAATCGTTTATCGATAACACAAAATGAGAAATTACTAAGAAGGCTATACGTGGTCCATACTCTATCTCCATGAAAAGTGCGAATCCCATTAGAATAATGTAAATAATAACCTGTGAGCATTGCCCGCAGAACGCCGCTAAGCACGTATTTGCGGCATAACACGTAGCCACTAGCACTTGTCCAATATTCGTATAACTCAAACAACACTTGATCAGTCAAAACACAAAAACGGGCACGATAACACTGAACTGTTAATGAGGAACTGGTGTTGATGAGCTTGTATCGTTCGGGTTGAAGGGCGAACACGCGCGACGTTGCACTGTCGACGGTCGCCGGCACACTGCGCGGCCGGTCGCGGCTGCCCCCCGCTCTGCGCCGCCGCCCCCCGCGCCTGGTAGAGGGCGGGGCCGAGCGAGGCGAGGCGAGGCGAGCTTAATTACGCTTAGCGGGCGAAGCGGGACGGCGATAGAGTGGGCGCGAGCTATTAGCGCGCGGAGAGCGGGACGACGCTCGTCTTAAGTATTTTGTATAAGTAATGAGGGGCGCGCGGGGGTGCCGCGGGGCGCGGGAGGCAGCGGCGCATCTCCCGCCAATCTTTAATGTTGATTACGTCCGCCGCCGCCTCTGCGCGTCCCTCATTAACGCGGCCACGCCTCGGCGTTAATTACGCGAGGTAATTGCGGATCCGTACACAATTATTGCTTTTTATGCGAATTCCGCGATTCGAGATTTCTTTTCGGCTCGCCGCTCCGAAGATGGTCGCGGTTTTTAATTGGACAAAATGTAATGGCATTATTTTCATTTGCTAGTTTCCGGATTTTTAAATGCTGTTTATTACATTTTTCTGTTTTCTTATCTACGAATATGATTTTTTTGGCAGTTTTATAAGTTCGCCTATTAAGTGCTTAGTGCTAACTTATAGCATAAGTAATGCTTCTAAGCTCTAGGTATCTCCCTATCTAGCAACCACCTTGTTAGAAAACCAATAGGAATCTGCTAAGTATCTAGGTAACTTACAACCTAGGTCACTTACTGCAGATACCTAAGTACAGGTAGGTACCTACTATCATGTGCCTAGCACTTGTTTAAAAAAGCTTAAAAAGTAGAAAGTAGAGTCCGGTTACTACTACCTACCTAGTCTAAGTTAGAACACAATCTCTAAATATAATTGAAAGGTCTAAAAATAGTATATAGGGTAGACTGGGGTCAATTGCACCATTTTTGGAGTTTGCCCGGGGTATAAACATTTATGGGGAGTAAGTAAATTCAAAATTTCTCCGTTACGTTATTGACTTTATGTTTCCATGGTAACACTTGTTTATGTTTTCATAACTATGTAATGTATTTTGATGAATATAATATAATTAATATAAATAAATGTATCAAGCATGCCTTCATGTCCTAATATTATAAAAAATGCGTTCATTTACTCTCATTTACTAATCGCTATATTTTATAATTCTTCGTAAAGAGTAAACTCCAGTCGTTTGTCGGAGCTGACACACATAATTTTTTTACTAAACAGTTATTAATTGTGACTGTATTATATCGGCAATTTTATCGGTTAGACAATTTTATTCAACTAAATAAATTAATTCATATAGGTACCTATCAAATTGAATTTTGTTAAACAAGTGAAAAGATATCAACAATTTAAGTGACCGGAGGAAAGTAGTTCGATTGGGGTCGTTTGCACCAGATAATACCTATTACCTATGTATTCAAATTACAAAAGACATTCTTAAAGTCTACTCATATTTAACTAGCTGATGCCCGCGACTTCGTACGCATGGATCGAGGTTTTGTGGTTACCGCGGGAACTCTTTAATTTTCCGGGATAAAAAGTAGCCTATGTGTTATTCCAGACTATAATCTATCTCTGTGCCAAATTTCATCCAGATCCGTTCAGCCGTTGGGGCGTGATTGAGTAACAAACATCCATCCATACATCCATACCGACATCCATACATCCAAACTTTCGCATTTATAATATTATAAGTAAATAAGTAAATAAGTAAGAAGTAAGAAAGGATTTATTTTTACATATAGGAAAAAATATATATGCACATGTTAAGTACTAAATATAAAATTTTCACTATGAATGGTAAAAATATAAAATGTATGGAAATTAAAACATAGGTAAGTATAATAAAAGTAATCACTGAAATTTTAATCCACTGATTCAAAGTTCTAGGTACTATTTTTGTAATTTCCATTCGAGACTCCTGTAAAACTTCAACATTTAATTTTTCAAGTCTGTTTCAATTGACCCAGTGGTGCAAATGCCCCAATGGCACAATAACTGACCCCGATCAAAAACACAGTATTTTATTGAAACTATAGAGCAAGGAAAATGTGCAATAATATAATTGCTATCAATTGCTTGCTAGCATAGTTCAATATGTAAACAAAATTATTATTAATAGTAAATTTAGTTTTAAAAGCGATGCTTTATCGCATGCTTACTAGAGCCAAGATAAAATAATAACAATTAGATAGATACTCTAACACTTAGTAGTAAAACTTAGTTCTATTTCTTTTAGTATTTTTATATGAATTTATTTTATTTTCTTGGTCCTATCAGTAAATTTAGGTTGTTTCCGTGGCCTCTGCTAAAAACATCTTTTGTATCTACTAAGTAGGTAAGTACCTATCTAACTTGTCAGTTAACCATTAAATTGCACTGGTGCGACTGTCTCCATGCAAAGTGGTTCAATTGCTAAGTACGACATGTTTTATTAATTTTTTAATTTTAGTTAAAAGTATTTAATTAAAATTCGTAACTTATTCGTTAGGTATTAGGATTCAAAAAGCGAAATTATCAACATTTAATGATGAAATGTATAATGGTTGGAAGCCATACAAAAGAGTGTCAGTTTAGTAATTGGCACCTAACAATGGAATATTAATTATGATCGTCGAAAAACTTTTTCTCTTCCGGTTGACGCGCACGCTGCACGAGAGCTCGCGGCTGATTGACATCTAAGTACATACAAGGAATGCTTTTAATGCTTAGGTATGCGAGAAATGTTGGCCTACGCAAACTTAGGTCGTGTAGTTCCTAAGAAATCGTCTGTGGTACCTACATTATTTGAACCTGTGGATCAAACGACCCCAGTCTACCCTATCCTTTTCAGAAAAATCTACATATCACAATTTTACTCCGATCTTACCTACCTACTTACTTTCCCTACAGCCGAATTACCAATATTGTACAAACTAGGTATATCAACTAGGCAGGCCATAGGTAGGTACATAGGTAACCTACAGTCGTATCCGTAACCAACGTACGCGACTTACAGATATCGTAAAGTCAAAAACATTTATTACCTACCTACTTACTTCCTAAATGATGTCCGCGACTTCGTCCGCATGGATACTAAGTTTTTATTCTCCTTAATTTCCGGGATAAAATATAGCCTATGTCCTTCCCCGGGATGCACCCTATAACTTTAGCAAATTTCATCGAAATCGGTTGTAAATATGGGCCATGAAAGTCTAGCAGACAGACAGCTATAGATAGCTATAGATGGACAGACAGACACACTTTCGCATTTATAATATTTGTATGGATTACAAATTACAATCACATCTTTCGCAGTAATCCCCTAGCACTTGTCTAATTATTTTTTTTCAAGTTTTCAAAACAGACTTTTTTCAAGATTGCTCGGTCTAGTGTTTAATTTATAGATACCTTGATGTACTTATAAACATTTTATTAGCATATTATAATCCATGATTATCATGGTAAAACATCATGCCCAGCAAGTGTGACAAGCGGTAGCAATAAATAAATAAATAAATATACGAACGGGCCACCCATGGCGCATGTGCAAAAAATATATGCCACTAGAGCCGTCTGTTAGCAAGTGTCACTGTTTGAATAGGCTTCTGTATGTAAGTATATTTTGTCAATTTAAAAAGGTTTTTACATCTTATTTCCGTATGCAAAAGAAAAACTAGAATGCGTCGTATTCCTCATTACTGAGGGTCGTGACCCCTTTCCATTATTCAAATAATGGAAGGAGTTTTCTTGGGATATTAATGCGGTGGGTTCCCAAATCCTTCCGCATACCTACTACTCGACCAAGAGAGGTTTTTGAAACGATTATTATCAGAGGTGCGATTATGTAAGAATTGACGTATACAAGGTATGATGCCCTAGAAACGTATGAGAATGGATAAACCAAATTGAGCTCTAATTCAATGATGTTATGGTTTATTTACTTTGACGCCGAACTTTGACGATTTGATCGGCAATTCTTACATAATCGCACCTCAGATGTTAGTGATAATAACCAGGAAAGACGGCTTAATGTGGTCTTCGAGGCACAGAGGAAACGAAAAGGCCAAATTTGAACCTCAAAATTCGGTCACCCATCCAGTTACCGACTTGGGTCAACGTTGCTTCACATTCGCAATCGACTGATATGCGTTGTCACAACTAAGTAGGCCACTCGTCCCGAATGCAAAAACAGGGTTAAAGTTTAGAGTGGCCAATAGAGTTCGTAACTAATTCAAACGGCAGTCTCCTAATTACCAAAGTACCTAGGTATACCTTTTTATTAAAAGCCTGTCACTAAATACTTCTTTTTCTTCTCTTAACCTTTAATTTAGAGTAAAAACGTAATAGGTACATTTGGCAGCTCGAGTCAATGATGTTCTAATGCGTTACTGATTCGATTTTTGATAACAATGGACTTTATGAAGAAGTTTTAATCGATTTGACACATTGATATTTATTTTTGCTCAACTTATTTTATTGTGTTATAAACATACCCAAACGTTTAATGACTATGAGAAAATTCGTACTGCTAATTATTAAATGAGTAACTACGAAATATCGGTTAAAAGGGAACGTTCCTTCACTATTGTAAAGAAAATCTGCGTCTATGAAGTATTGCCTTTTTTTGTCCATGGTTCAGCCTGCCAATAAGTATGAAACTTCATAGGCGTGCTTATGTCAAAAAATAAATAAATGGTAAAACAGAATATACCTAGTTTCCTCCGTCACGTCCCTATCACTCCGCAGCTTTGCTTTGCCTAGGCGCCTCCGTCGTACAACTGGTAGGAAAGAACGATATCTCCTTAGAGCTTAGACTGTGTCTGTGACATTATTAAGGTTACTATCAGCCAGAAGACTCTACCATCTTCTAATCTTAACTCTAACTGACACAAGTTGTTCTATGTGAAATAAATAAACCATTTATCATTTAACCATAGACTACCCATTTATTTTCTCTCTGCGTCGTATTCCTCATTAGTCATTACTGAGGGTCATGACCCCTTTCCATTAATCACAATATAGTGGTAGGAGTTTTCTTAGGATAATAATGCGGTGGGGTCCCACGTCCTGCCGCATACGTCTTCTTAGGGGTCGTCGTCTTAGGAGTAAGAGGAAACTCTTAAGTTTTTGTAACGATTATTATCAGATGAATTAAGTGATAATAACCGGGACCGACGAGTTAACGTGCTCTCCGAGGCACGGAGGAATGCCAAATTTGAACCTCCAAATTCGGTCACCCATCCAGTTACTGACCTGAGTCGACGTTGCTTAACAATTGCAATCGACTGATATGCGTTGTCAAAACTAGGCCACTCTCACCTCATTTTCTATAACTACTTATTTCGACACGTAGCATTTTCTGCTTTTCGAACTGGTGGTAGAGTTAAAACATGACGTAGGTACCTACCTAACTTATGAGACACGTGTTTATATGTTTATTTATTCCATTTTTTTTAATCCACTACAAGCTAGCCCTTGACTGCGATCTCACCTGATGGTAAGTGATGATGCAGTCTAAGATGGTAGCGGGCTAACCTGTTATGGGCATGGCAGTTATATTAAACCCATACCCCTTCGGGTTCTACACGGCATCGCACCGGAACGCTAAATCGCTTGGCGGCACGTCTTTGCCGGTAGGGTGGTAACTATAGCCACGGCCGAAGCCTCCCACCAGGCAAATTGAGTACATATTGAGTACCTATTGAGAAGACTAAAATCGTAGCGGGCTAACCTGTTAGGGGTATATAGCAGTTATGTTAACACGATAAACCTAGTCGGTTTCTACACGGCATCATACCGGAACGCGGTACATATTCGCCACGGCTGAAGCCTCCCACCAGAAAAACGACTAGGTAGGTACTTCTGCTATTAGAAACACAAGATAGGTGCGTAAACATTCATTTAAAATTTATCAGTAAACCCAACCTATTAATTACTAGTAGATATTTTATAATGTAAACTGGTAACAGTTATGAGGTAACAGCTCAGTTAATTTATCATACACTGACGTACCTACATACGGTAAGTTTTGACGCCTATAACTTTAGCCGAGTAGAAGTAGGTTGGTATACGACTAATTTTTAGAAGACAGGTGGACATACGTACCTACTCATACATACTCACTTTATATATTTTGTTGTTTAATTTCTTTCAATGACCGTGACAATGTCTCTACATTAAAGTTATTTTCGTAGGTAGAGTAAAATAAAGTTAGCCAGTGAATTGAAGTCTCAAAAGAGCTGGAACCCGGAGCCGTAAAGCCAGATAATAATAAAAAAACCAGTGACTTGATTATATTAATATTTAGTATGCAGATGGGTAATTTATTTTATACAAGTCTAAATTATGCCTAAGTATCAAATAAATATTAGATATGCGAATGTTTGAATGGATGTATGGATGTTTGTTACTCAATCACGCCCCAACGGTTGAACGGATCTGGCTGATATTTGGCACAGAGATAGATTATAGGTAGTCTGGAATAGCACATATGCTACCTTTTATCCCGGAGAACTACGGAGTTCCCGCGGGAACCAAAAAACCTCAATTCACGCGGACGTAGTCGCGGGCATCAACTAGTATCTTAATAATAGTCTAGCGGAAAAAGTTCTTAGAACGTTCCTAGTTCCTACTATTAAATACGAGTAGGTTGGTAGGTACGTAAACACAAGTCAAAAACAATTTTCAATTCAAATAGGTCCTGCCTACCTTTTCAATTTATATAATTCTATTAAACCTACTTAGCTTATTAAAAAAAATCATGCGTCAAAATAATCATCAAATTAAAAATACTATTTCATTAATAAATTTTCTATTAATTTCTCTAAAAATAAGCGAAGGTCGCTCATAAACAACGTTCGAAATTTGAAAAAAAAACCGGAGGAAAATATTCGCGCGCCGTGTTGACCCGTCTATTCAACAAAGCAGTGCGGGCGTTGACCCAACCAACCCCTGACCTTGGCGTATCGTAAAGTGTACCGCGTGATGTAACCGTGACTTTACGCTCTAACCGTGTGGCTGTGTCGTAGATGCCTTGCTACGTGAACCTTTACTATAGGTACGTAGATAAGATATTATTAGATAAACAATATCCAGGGTTTAAAGCTAGGGTAGGCATTAGTTAGTCAGTTTACCTATTTAGTGACTGTCATTGTTGCAAAACGTACGTATTTCCACTTGGGCAAGCAGTGCTTTTAAGTCTCTATGAACTGCCACTGGGTGCATCTGTGTAAAAATACTTCTTCATATTTTGTTTTATGGCTTTTTGAAACAACAATAAAATAAAGGACCGACTGACGAATAAATTAGAAAATTTGAGAGAATTCCAATACAATTCCTAAAAATAAAACCATTATCAATTCATTTCAGTGTGTAATCATAATATTATTATCTAATTTATTTCTTACTTTATGATGCCCACGACTTTGTCCCCGTGGATTCCCGGGGGAACTCATAAATTTTCCGGGATAATAAGTATATGAAGGACATACCTTCATCAGGATGCAACCTACCTCTGTACCAAATTTTGTCAAAATTCGTTGAAAAGATGGGCCGGGAACTCGTAGCAGACAGACAGACAGACACATAATTTTGCATTTATAATATTTGTACCTATAGTAATAGTAGGTAGGTAGGTAGGTACATGGATAGTATTGATAGATACCTATGTAGACTTTATTCTAGGGGGTTCAAATATTATCTTATTTTTAAGTATATAGTTTATATCGATTAGAATTTTATGAATGTAGAATATAATAATACCTGTACATAAAACAGATTTAGTTAACACCATGGCTCCGATTGTTATAAAAGTAGTGAAATGGTAACATCTACCGCCCCCTATACGATAATTGCGAAACTATTAACCTGCAAGTAATGAACCACCCTCGAAAAGAAAACTTGAGGAAAACTCCCTAACGGATCGTGTGTGGTGAGTAACATGTGGTTTTAGATACGAACCATTTCTTTACACTCCACATGTGCTGCCATCTCTTAGCGGATAGAAGAGTTAGTTTTATTCCTTATTTTATGAGGGAATCGTAACATTATTGCAGTTATGGTTATGGTTGAATAGTTGAGCTTTCTTGGCATTCTTACCAAAACTATCTTGTTTGCGGCATTTGCAAAGTTGCTCGGGTGTTAGTTTACGGGTTTACCTGTAACAAGAATAAAAATAGTTTAGGCAAAATCGCACTGTTTATATTTTAAAACATTGGTACCTATTTAAGTGTAACTGCAGTATGAATTTGAAATCCAACATGTATGCAAGTGGTGATGCAGCTTAAGGCGGAGCGCGCTTGCCTAGAAGATGCCTATTCACTTGAATTATTAAATTAAAATGCTTGATGCCTTGATTAATTTGGATAACATAATTAATATATTAATTAGAGTTACCTAACAAGGAAGTAAACTAGATCAGGTATATTTGGTGGAAGGCTTCAGCCTTAGCTAAGATATAAGAAGTAAGACGTGCTTAGTATAACGTGATGAGCATTTCAGGATCTCATGACGCCAAGTTATTGATATAAAACAACCATTCCCCTTTGAAGTTAATCCCACGACCATTTAAAAGTACAATCGGATTTTAAGCTGAGGAAATTGCGAGATGGAAGTCAAGGACAAACTTCACTATCGCATGAAATCATTGTAGATAGCTATCAAGTACCTCGTTAATGCTACAGAATGATGATGATGTTCGGTCTACGGACAAAGCAATAAATTAGGTGGCATAGAATCAGTAACAAAATATTTTTTTTTTATTTCTAAGATTTGATAATATGTGTTATATGATCTGTCCATTATTGAGTGTAATAATAATTTTGAATTTAATTGACCAATTTAATTTTTGTAAATAATTTAATTAGTATAATAATAATGTTAAATCTATCTATATATATAAAAATGAAACCCGTTTTCCTTGGTCACGGCATCACGCGTGAATGGCTGGACCGATTTCACTAATTCTTTTTTTGTTGTATTTGTTATTATTAGGAGAAGGTTCTTACGGAAAAAAATATTAAGAAAATCTCTCAGAAATATTGAAAAATATACATTTAATTTTGCATACTAAGGCGGTACGAAGTTCGCCGGGTCAGCTAGTGTTAGATATTAATCATTCTAAATGTTGTACGCCAGAAATGGCAGAATGCATGTTAATATTGTGTTCACAACAAATACCTAAATCAATAGGTAGAGTAGAGAAACCTACTTACGGTATGATAGAAATATTAAGTTAAAATGAAATTAACATTAGAACATTTAAATAAAATAAAAAAAAATGTTAACATGGTAAAGGTAGGAAGGTACCTACCTCTACTTACTTAATATGATAATGCATAAATGTAATTTAAAAATAGTCCGGGCAGGAAGGGGTGACACCGCATTTGCGATATTCGATATCGTTCGGGTGACATTTTCGCAAAATCGATAGCACCCCTTATTGGTACCGAAATGATTGAACATCCTTATCGCGACATTTTTCTAATGGCGGCCCGTGTTTGAGACCCTTTTTCTCTTTTAGGGAGATTACACACCCGAACGCAATTTGTCATATTTTACCGCGTGACATATTCCCTTTTACGAATTTCTTCATAAAATTGTACCGATGTGGTTGAGCCTGATTACGGACATGAAATAAATTAATCAGTATTAACGGTGTTTGTGACAAATTCGTTCATCTAAGCCTTTAATATATACCTAACTATAGATACGAGTATGTTACGTATTCATCGGTACCATTCCGTTCACTTAAAACTTCACGTTTGTTAAATATTATTCAATACATTTTTCAACACACCTGCTCATAAAGTGGCACTAATTTCACCGCAATTAGGCACATAATGACACCTATGATCAAACTCTGACTTTTTCATTGCTATTATTCACTAGTGAGTTATAGAGTTTTTATTTTATTTTATCTACTAAATAAAATTATTTATTAGTATTATTTTCTTCACAAGTGTGTTGAAAAACGTCGTATGATACACGTCGTGTGTATTGATGATTACCGTCCTCGGATATCTTAAGACCATCACCTAACGGTTCGGGTCTCAATGGCGAATCAGCGGTAATCACCAACATTACACACTTGTACCATAATGTACTATTATCTAACAATAGTACCTAAATATTGTTTAACAACAGGATTATTTTAGAGAATGCTAACATCTTGAAATTTTTCTGAGTGATTTTATTAGTAAAATGACGTTATATTATTGTTAGGTATAGATTGTTGTAAATTGTTGAAGACTATTTATTTAGCATTTGAATTTGCATGCAATTTTAGCTCTATATTTATTGTTTCGTGGCAGACCTTATATAGACATAATATCGGCTATAATTTGAACTAAGTGTTATTGATATGGGTGGGTTATTGATATTATTCTCTTAATGGTCACAGTATACTAAATTATATTAATGACAATCATAAATTTCTTAATAATTCGGAAAAACCCGTGTGTAGCAAAATAATATAAACAAAAAGCTGTATTACAATCTGTCAAGCAATTATTGTTTACTAGCTGATGCCCGCAACATCGTTCGCGTGGTTTAAGTTTTGTAATTACCGCGAGAATTCCTTAATTTTCCAGAATAAAAAGGGCCTATGTCACTCTCCAGGTCCTCAACTATACCCTTGCCAAAAATCACGTCGATCTGTTGCTCCGTTGCGGTGTGATTGAAGGACAAACTAACCAACCAACAAACCAACAAACCAACAAACCAATATACAGACACACTTTTGCATTTATAATAATATTAGTATGAAGTATGAAGTATGATTTTGCTTCCTTGTAGCATTAAGAAATTGCCTTCGGGCCCAATGTCAGCATTTGGGTGTAAGAGGTTAACACCTCAGCGCTTTGTTGTATCACGAAGATAATAAACAAGAACCTATTAGAACTTAATAGGATAGTTTGTTACGATAATTCAAGAGACGGGATATCCGGTTTGGACGATTTGCAATCCGATGATCTTGCCCAATTTAAAATTACCTATCTGAACCGGATTTTTGATTTCAGCTTGTTACCGATAACTATTGGATCTTTTCGAGGCTGTTTGGACTATTCGTAGATGTAGATCATTATAATGCGAATAGTCTAACACTTATCAAATTATTTATAATATTATCAGCCATACGAAAGTTCAATATACCCGAATGGCTGGCTCAACCATGCAGATAAAACCGAGCATTAGCTGTGCAGATTTTTAAGAAGATAGAACCTGTGAGATTTGTTCTCCTTTAGATCACACAAATAGTCGGTACAATAAATAATTAGTCAGTAAAGTATTCTGATGCTAATTAGATGTTTTAATCTGGTGAAATGATTGTTACACTGCTAATTTCGTAATCACCTATGGCTAACTCTTTAGCTATAGTCCAAAATTTATTATCACAGCAAGAATACCATTAATTCAAGCAATCACAACAATTGAGACTGTTGGTAATAATTATTGATAATAAAATATTATATGGATGTATGGATGTACAGATGTATGGATGTTTGTTACTCAATCACGCCCCAGCGACTGAAGGGATTTTGCTGAAATTTGGCACAGAGATAGATTATATATAGTCTGGAACATAGGCTACTTTTTATCCCGGAAAATTAAAAAAAATTCCCGTGGGACCCAAAAAACCTCAAACCACGCAGACGAAGTCGCGGGCATTCGCTAGTCCAATATTAATGATGCAGGTTTTTCGGAGTAGGGCTTCTGGTGACATTATTTTACAACGGTTTACAAAAGTGTATAGGCTGCCTAACACCCCTTTTCTTTTTACATGTCGCGAGCTAACGACAATACGAAATCAATACGAACACCATCGATGCGAAAATCGTGAATTTGCGATTGACGCACACATTTGTGAATTTTGTGTGTGTGTGTGCGTGAGTCCAAATAATATGCAAGCTTCGATCGTGCGAGGCGAAGACTTTTAGTAGAGTGACCATGATTTTGAATTTTGTTTTAAAAAATTCGAAAAGTTGAATCTTAGTTAAATCAATTGAACAGCGCCTCTACTTATCCAGAATCCAGATTAAACCGCGATATACGTAAGTTTGCCTTTTTCAAATTACGATTTCGACAGTCCGTACATTATATTAGGGATGTATGATAATGAACAGAATGTTTTTATAAGGAGTAGGTACACCCAGTTGCATTTAAAATTTGAATACCAAAACCAAAACAAAAATATTTCTATTTTTGTAGAAAAAATTGTTGTACCGTTTGTGAACTTATGAAAAATATAATATCTAACCGAACCCAAGTCAACAAAAAGATAAAAAATAGGTAATTTACTTAGGTGACCGGATCAAATGAAGGGGTTCAAAATTAAAATTAAAAAAAAAACCCAGTAAGATGCTTAAAATTACAATCTGAATAATTATTTATACCCAATGTCCCATTTTATTTCCCAAACGCGTAGTCACTGCAAAAATTGGTAAAAAGAAAACGCATTAACACATATAGATGAGTAGTCACACGCACGCACACGCTCACGCCGCCACCCCCCACCCTTTAAAAGCCCCTCTCCCAGGAGGCTTTTGATAAGGAAATGCAGACATTTGAAGAAAAGCTAAGTATCGAATAAGCATTCAGACGTAGAGTGGCGGTATTTAGGAAAGGATGTCATAATCGACGTGTAGGCGTTCAGAGTTTTATATTCCGGGATCTTTTTTATATTATGCGAACATGTTTAGTCGTGCTATATTGGGAGAAATTTTGTACTGAGAATAGATTACGTTTCCTTTTCTATCTATATCATAAATATATAAAATAAGTTTTTGAATTTTACCTCCTTTAGAATCGATTTCGAATAAGCTCGGGATATGAAAATGTATGGGGAGTAAAATCAAACTGTCTCCGTTACGTTATTTACTTTATGCTTCCATGACTATGTTCCTTATGTATTTTGATGAATATAATTATATAATTAATACAAATAAATGTATCAAGCATGCTTTCGCAGTAATATAAAAAATGCGTTCATTTACCCTCCTTTACTAATCTATACATTTCATAATCGTTCGTAAAGAGTAAACTCCAGTCGTGCGTCGGAGCTAACACACACAATTTTTGTGGTTATCTTTGTATTGAAGCTGTCTGCAATTCGTTTTAAATGTTTTTAAGTTGTATTGGCATAGGTATGCCTACGAACGAGATTAACAAAGGATTATTGTTAATGGGTTTGAAGTTTAATTCCGATTTGATATAGGTTTTTGGAACAAGTAAATAAAATGAAAATGAAATTTCATATAGGTACTTTCACACACTGGACGTGACAATATTATGAGGTGACTCAACCGCGAGTCGAGTCAAGCAACGTCGCCTAGCCTTCTGGCTTTGATTCATACCGATGTCGTTCGTTTCTTTCCCGGAGTTAATGAAAGTGAAGAAAATTGAGTAGGTAACTAGAGATTTATGTTTGACCTCGATAGCCGTTTAGGCATAGAATTAGATATATCATTGCGTTCACGGTTAGCCTACGCTTGCCACGACACTTGTGACCTCCTTTGCGAGATGTGATTCCGAGAGTGTGGATTGATTAAAAATGATATATATGGAACTAGCCAACTTCATCCGCGTGGATTGGTGTATTTTTGTTCCCGCAGGAACTTTTTAATTTTCCGGGATAAAAAGTAGCCTGCTATTCCAGGCTATAATCTATCTCTGTGCCAAATTTCAGCTAGATCCGTTCAGCCGTTGGCGCGTGATTGAGTAACAAACATCCATACATCCATCCAAACTTTCACATTTATCATATTAGTAAGATAAGATTAGGTATACGCTTTTCTTTCCATCCGAGATATAAGCTCATATGGAAGATCTTTACTGCAGTAAAAGAGGACTCATACAATTTTTTTTTTTTTTTTTTTTATCCACTACAAGCTAGCCCTTGACTGCAATCTCACCTGATGGTAAGTGATGATGCAGTCTAAGATGGTAGCGGGCTAACCTGTTAGGGGCATGGCAGTTATATTAAACCCATACCCCTTCGGTTTCTACACGGCATCATACCGGAACGCTAAATCGCTTGGCGGCACGTCTTTGCCGGTAGGGTGGTAACTAGCCACGGCCGAAGCCTCCCACCAGGCCAGACCAGGGAAAATTCAGAAATTATAAATTCCCAAATTGACCCTGCCGGGGATCGAACCCGGGACCTCCGCACGTTAAGGCAACAGCGCTACACACTGCGCCACGGAGGTCGTCAATGCTAACAGTGCAGAGTCTTCACACCCCCCCCGATGTCATCGAGCCCTAGGGCTCTTTTCGCCTATCGCTCTAGCGCTCGCCCAACCCCCCGGTGACGCTGTAGCGGCCAATAGGGCCATGCAGCATACTCCATCCGAAAAAAAAAAAGTCTTCATTATGTAGCAAAATACTGAGACTTAGATCCTGAACATAAATGCCCTAAACTTTATCAGGAACGCAAACCGTCTTTCATCTGTCCATCATTTTATCCTCCCCATTCATAATTACAGTGAGTTTTCCGGAAAGATTATGTCGTCATAAAACAGTGCCGTAAAACCAACCCCGTTTTCAATACAAAGAACAAACAGCGACTCACTCCCCCGATTACCAAGTGGTTTACATTCCTCTGAAAAGCGCTAAACTCAGCGAAATCCGCTAATAATGAACTCCCCCCACTAATTACAAACGCTTTTAATTGCTGCAAAAGGCCACCTGTTGCTGTCTTTTGTCTCATTCGCACGTCACCCGTCTCTTTTGGATGCTGTGAACCGTCCCGTATCCGGATATCAGGGCTGTAAAATGTGCTTTTCCTTCAGGATCCAATGATTTCCCGGTATTTAAGCAATCTAGTTATTACCATTCGAAATTCAAATTCAAATGCAAATGTTTTTTTATTCAAACAAACTTTTACAAGTGCTTGTGAATCGTCGAATGAATCTACCACTGGTTCGGAATGCCATTCCTACCGAGAAGAACCAGCAAGAAACTCGGTGGTTGTTCTGATACATTTGATAGAGTTAAGCAAGTGGTGTTGTTTCTTTTAGCACTACAGCCACCTACGGCTCAGTTACATCCCTCTATAGAGTTGTCTGATTAGAGTTACAGAAGGAGCTTTAAATTAAATAACTTTTTTTTTAAATTTATGGCTAGTTTTGAAGTAATCATAATGATAAAATTATTTAAACATAAAATATCTAATAATCATAAAATAAGTGACTACAAGACAAATTAACCACAAGCAGTTTCAGAAAAGGCATCTAAAATAGGTGTCAACCCTATAATTCGATACCCGGGTATAATTGTCAGAAAATTCAATTTTGAAACAACCTAATTGGGGCGAAATGAAATTTTCACGGACCCCGATCCTTTGTTCGAACGCCTTCGTCCGTGATTTAATTGCTTGATGAAATAATGAATTAATTGTATTTACTTCCTTTTTTTCCTCACAGCTATTGCCATTAAAAAGTTATTTTTCTTTTATATTTATTCTGTTTGAAATCCTCGTTCAGTATAATATTATGGTACCCACTGAAAAGTCTTAGGAGTTATCTTAGTCTTTATGAACATTGTTTTGTTATTTTCATATTCATAGCCTCAATCCTTGTACTTCTATTCAAACACAATTTGTGAATAATAATTAAGTTACAGAATTAAGTTAAATTACTTGTAGATTTATGGAAAAATCTCTATCTTGGATTAGTTTTTAGTACGTACTAGGTATATTATAACAAGTTATGAATTTCTGTCTCAAAAAGACTTTTTCATCATCGGGTTCACCGTTCACCGTTCACCGAGTTTCTTGCTGGTTCTTCTCGGTAGGAATGGCATTCCGAACCAGTGGTATATTCACTTGACGATTCAAAAGTACTTGTAAAAGTTTCTTTGAATAAAAAATATTTGATTTGATTTGATTTGATTTGGGTAGGTAACTTTAAATCATGATCCAGATATATTATCCTACCAGCTGAAGCCCGCGACATCCTCCGCGTGACATAAGTATTTCATTACCATGGAAACTCCATAGTTTTCAGGGATAAGTATCCTGTGTCACTTTACAGGTCCTCGACTATATCCAATAGGTCGATCCGTTGCTCCGTTACGGCGTGAGTTACGAGTAAAGACTGACCAACAAACTAACACACTTTCTGTCTGTCCGTCCGTCTGTCTATCTGTCTGCTACGCTTTCACGGCCCATCTGTTCAACCGATTTTGATGAAATTTGGCATAGGGATAGTTTGAATCACGGGGAAGAACATATGCTACTTTTTATCCCGGAAAATTAACGAGTTCCCGTGGGAATCAAAAAACTTAATCCACGCGGACGAAGTCACGGGCATCATCTAGTTTATTAGTATGATGCCGACTGTACAATAAGTCACTCAGGTCACACACATAAACGCTGTTCGGTATAAACAGAAAATAATTTACTTCTAATTATATAGGTTAGCGTGTAGTGTATTAAAATTGTGGCAATCTATCACAGTGCGCTATATCTAAACGCAATCAACAACACCACTTATATTTTATAATAGTACAAAATTGCTCTCAGCGAAGCGAACGAAATTATCGGCCCATTATCAAATGGAACCCCTTTCTTTAATTACCTGCACATAATGTTTGTTTGTTTGTACGTTTCCACCAGAGTCATTACAGTAATAACTGTGAGCCTCAATTTTGAGATAGACCAATGATTAACGTTGATTAGTCGTAATTTGGTATCATAACGTACGCTCAAAATATATAATTAGATATTTTTCCGGGTAATTATCGTGTGTGATTATATTAATTGTTTTATTCCCTTTGTTTCTTTCGTGTTTTCATATTACGTTTTTTTAGAGATCTTGCGCTTGACGAATATCATGCTTAATACAAAGCAATGATGAGGTCTTTATAGGTTGGATCGCGCTGGCCTCTATTCACTCTTGCCTTGAAGGTACTTAAGTTGTACGCGGCAGGGAATACTCGTACATGCGATGGAAGAGCATTCCAGATCCTGGCGGTTCGAATTAAGAACGTAGAGCTGCAGAACCGTTTCGTTCGGGCAGACTGGATGTCAACCACATAAGGATGTCAACGCTGCTGGTTTCTTGCTTTTCTGTGGTAGAACGGTGCAGTGGGAACAAGGTTGAAAAGTTCCTGACCACACTCTCCAAAGCATATTCGATAAAAAACCGACAATCAGGCGAGATTGCGTCGGGTTGACGTTAAATATAAATATTGTTTTTTACTTGTACATATCTTCATCTTCCTCTAAACGTAATAGAGTGTACTAATCGATAAAGTCGAACTCGCCATCCTCACCATAAACGTCAAGTTTTTTAGAGGTTGTAAATTGTAAAGTTTGTTCTGATCAATAAATAAATAAAAAAAACAGTAGTGAAAAACGCCTTAAAATTCACAAGAATATATTATATTTAAGAAGTCATAAGTAAATAACCAAACATTGCGGGCAGTGACTTTGTTTTACACTGTTTAAACAAAACAGACGCCGGATTGAACCTCCTCCGTTTTTGGAAGTCGGCTAAAAAAGGAACGAAGTATAACACGAACATTGTAAGTTAAAAATTATAGTACCTATGAAGTAGAAGCAATCTTTTGTTAATAATTAATCTGGATTTATATCGACGTTGATAAAATAATGTATCGCCTGTAAAAACAGAGACATTAGCATGACAAGTAACGTATGGTAATTTTGAACTAAAATACGAGTATCTCGTTTATCATTTGACCCCAACATATTGGTCTTAAATATTGATTCGGTATTTCCCATAAAAATGTTATATCTTAATGAAGACCTATAAAGTTACAAAGCATCAATACATTGTCTTGATTAATTAATTATTGATTAAAAAATCACGTCTGACCGGTCTCACACTGCGTCTAACAAAAATCGTTACAGAGATTAACATAAAAATTTTAATTGCTTACCGTCGTCATTATTACGGTGGACAACATCTCGAATACGCAATCAATTTTAATCCTTAGTATATGTAGTAGTAGTTATGGATTTATTGAGTAAATACTCAATAAATCCATACTATTATTATAAATGCGAATGTCTGTCTGTCCGTCTGTCTGTCTGTCTGCTACGCTTTCACGGCCTATCTTTTCAACCGATTTTGATGAAATTTGGTATAGAGCGGGGTTGTATCCTGCGGTTGGAGATACCTTTTATCCCGGAAAGTCAAGGAGTTCCCGCGGGAATAAAAAGACACCATCCACGCGGGCGATGTCGCGGGAATCATCTAGTAATAAAATAAGTGTTATTCAGCTGAGGATGTGTACAGGATGCCCGCGACTGCGTCCACGTGGATTGAGGTATTTGATTTTCGGGGATAAAAAGTATTCTGCGCGTTACTCCAGACTATAATCAATCTCTGTGGCAAATTTCATCCCGATCCGTTCAGCCGTACGGGCGTGATTGAGTAACAAACATCCATCCATCAATCCATCCATCCATACTTTCGCATTTATAATATTAGCACAGATACCAGTGTTAATTTTTGACGGTGTTTATATAAGGAATGCATTATTTAGCTACCCGTGGAGATTTCGCATTAAAACAATAGCAGTTTATGTAATATTATAGCCAAATCGACATGCTAATTTGGCGAATTAATTAATTTATATGGACGATTCTTAATTTTTACGCATCATTATGACGAGTTTCTTAAAATTATATTATTGTTTTTTATCTGACCTATACCACCCATTAAGGGTGCGCCAGCTCAATATCTCTAAAATATATTAGAAACTTGTAATTATAATAAAATATTAATTTTAAGCTCATCTATTATAATAATAAAAATTCCGGTTTAATTGTTAAGAAACATTCCAATTCAAATTATGTATTTAAATTAGCAATTTTATCTGAGACTTAAGTGCTTAATTGTTTTTCATCACAAACAACAAAGGCGTGGATGGAAATTTCCAAATAGGCAATATTAAAAATTCTTAAATTATAATTTATTGGTAATTATTAAATGGCAATAGTCAAATGGTAATCTTGAAACACATAGAGATTAAATAATAGGTTAAAATATGATTTACTTGCTTTGATAAGCAATCAAATTCTCCACAGTGTTCCCAATTCCGCAAAGTGGGATGATTCCCCACTTCAGATATCAGACTTGATCGCAAGCTTGTCGTAGAACAAATAAAATATTTGTGACAGACAGACAGACACTTCGACGACCTCCCTGGCGCAGTGTTGAGCGCAGCTGTTGACTTAACATGGGAGGTCCCGGGTTCGATTCCTGGCAGGGTCAATTTAAGAATTTATAATTTCTGAATTTACCACCTAACCGGCCAAGAAATTTAGTGTTCCGGATGCCGTATAGAAACCGACTAGGCGTATAGGTTTAATATAACTGCCATACCCCTAACAGGCTAACTCGCTACCTAGAATGAATCACTTACCATCAGGTGAATCGCAGTCAAGGGCTAACTTGTAGTGGAATAAAAAAAAAACATATAACAGCACCAAGGTTTTTCGTGTACTAAAAAAATCGACGATAAAAAACACATGAGACATTTTGGTTGTGCTAGAATGCAAGCACTTGTAAGAAACCTAGGGTACACCGATGCGCTCGAATAATGCCAGCAAGAGGTGTAATTACACGCACGAAATGTTACGCTAGGACTTTTTACACCGCTTAGTAGTAATTGAACAGGAAAATACGTGTAATCGTTACACTAAGTAATGCGTTTACATACTTCTTGAAAGCCGATGACACTCCTTGGACATTATAAGGTTGTAAGATTTAATACTAGAATGTATAACGTGAACGCAACCGGTGATCATGGTAGTATTAATGCATAGGGTTATAATGTTGATAATGAACAGTTCTGGGACATGATAATGGGTCCTTAATGTGTTATTTAATCTAGTTTTGTAGGGCTTGTATTAAGGTACTTAGATCAAAATTGCATTGTGTTCATCTTATGCAGTCTTCGTTAAACCTGGATCCTCTTTCTGTTTCCCCATCAATCGAGGCATCGCTTTGCTGTATTAAAGGACAGGTATAGAAAATTTAACTTAAACACAATTAACGAACTTGAGCAAGTGGGCCTTAGTACCTACCCAGATTATTGAACTGAAGTTTTGTGGTAAAGCTATTAGATTAATAATTGCATTTACTTGCTTGATTTTGACCCCCAAAATTTACCGAAGAAGTTAAATACATAGATATATTTAATTATTCTGTTTATCTGTCACCGTAAGTAATAATAGTAGTTTATACACCAAGGGGATAAAGCACTGTTTTATGTCACGGGCGCTACATTGAATCCTGAACGTAACGAAGGACTCCAAATTTAACTCCCGAGCGCAGCGAGGGTGTTATAAGTTAATTCCCGACCAAAGGGAGGGAATTAAGATTGAGTCCTGAGTGCAGTGAGGGATTCAAGCGCCCAAGAAAAAAACTGCTTTATCCCGGTGGTGTATACTCTACTTTATACTTCTACCACAACAGTAAAACAAACTGTAACGGTTAGATATTTATTGCAAATCATAGTAAGTAGGATACATAGCCTACATAGGTCTTGTAAATAATAAAAAGAAAAGACAAATTAAAAGTGAATGTTCACGTTCGATAGAGTCACATTTGTCCATTTGTCATTTTGCTTTTCATGCTGCCAGTGTTTATGCAGGTACACATACTCCTTGGTTTAAAAACTTTTATGTCAAATGGTACGATCGTTTGGTCGACCAGTCTGGAGCCTAGACTCTGTTGTTTACAGTATGGGGTTGGTCAACTAGTTGGGCGATCGATCGACTAGATTACGGCCCTAGGGCATGAAGACTGACTTTAGACCCGCAAAAGTATGATTAAAACAGTAGTAAAGGTATGTTAGAAGTATAAATACTTTTATTGTGCCACCCTGCTCTGACATAACATGTATGGAATTGTAGCCATACTTTTCATACGGAGCAATAAATTAATTGGTAGAGTAAGTCCCACTATAGTGATAGTGGTTTATTATAAGCTTCCTTCTTTATAATCAGATCTAAAAGATTTCGCTGACTGCGATTTTTTGATAAGGTATACAATAAATAAGACCAAACAACTTGTTGACCAAATTGGCTTGGGAATATGAACCGTCATCAGACAGTCTGTGTTTACAACAAGTATTAAATTGGTTAAAAAAGTAAGATTAATTACCAATATAGTTAACTTTTCTCCACTCGGTTTGGAAGTGAATTTAAATTTCAAATCCAGCAGCTGCCGATAATCAGGAGTCTAAGGCGATGTTGATATTTATTTACGTCTCGTTATACGGCCACAAATAAAATAAAGCGTTTATTAGGATTCGCGTTTTGGTTAGGCCCGGAGAGTGCCCATTGTTTTTGGGCCGCCATCAATCAGCCATAGTTCGGAGACAGGGGCCCGGGGGGGACCGGAATAACGGTTATTGAAATGAGACGGCCCCCGCTTTTTTCCCAAATTTAAATTTTGATAAGGCAAGTCCCTGTTTTGCTCTAACTCGGGTTCGGGCCACGTTTGGCAAGGGTGGCGGGTTTTTGTTTCGATTTGCTGTCTGTCCGTGGTGCTAACGTTAAATTTATTATTTCGCTGGAGCGGTCCCGGCAACCGACGATTGTTTCCTTTTAACGCCTCGCGTTTTATGCCCGATATCAGGTTTGACATTGTGTTAGATGGTAACCGAGACAAAGTTGTACTGTTATACTTCGTTTCTGATCTTGGTTAGTTTTATTTAAAGCTTGAAGTTCTCTTGATCTATACTAATATTATAAATGCATAAGTTTGGATGGACGTATAGAAGGATGTATGGATGTATGTATGGATGGATGGATGGATGCATGTATGTTTGTTACTCAATTACGCCAGGACGGCAGAACGGATCTGGATGAAATTTGGCACATAGATTGTACTCTGGAACTTTTTATCCCGAAAAATTAAAGAGTTCCCGCGGGAACCAAAAACCTATACGCGGACGAAGTCGCGGGCATCAGTGTTAGTGATATCTAAAAATGAATCATTTGGTTAAGTATATTTTATTAACTCGGCAATAAACTCTACAGATAATGAATTCTTGTATACACTATAATAGATCTGCTTGTCCATTATTACGGAACTGAATAAAAGTAATAAAGGGCTCTAATGCTCCATCATAAGCAGAAAGAATGCACTGATAGCGATATTCGCCGTTAACTCTCATTTCAATTCACTTTACATCGGTAAAAGTACCTCAATACAATTCCAAATATTCGGTAATTCCGTTTTTGCCGGGGACGGACCACGCCACCCGAATACATTATAGCACGCCCGAATAAAAACGATATTAACATACATCCAAAATAACAAACTGAACGCTTTTTTTTTGTTATGTAAAAATATAAAATTCCTTAAATTGGTGCTCGGTGAAAATGTACGGGACACTCATTGACACCTACGCTCATATTTGGTCCTCCGAAAGGCCTATTATTCTCGTCTCATCGATATTCATGGTTCGTGAGAGTTGTAAAAAGTAATAAAACACCATTTTTATATCTCGTGTTTAGACGGTGCCCGAGAGGTGATAAGAAAACCTGTACTCAATACTGGAGGACCGGATATCGAAGACCATTCACAAAAAATCCACACGGACACACATTTACTCCTATGTGTGCATGTGTGTGTAAGTGGACGCTAGCGGCGGTCACTTCGGTTCATTCATAAAGTTAAGCTTTTACAAACAAAATAATAATATAATACATGGTATTTTCGGTGTTGATACTTTTTTTACTAACATTCTATGACTAAGATTAGATATCGAAGTTGAAAATGGAATATCGTTAGAGATTTCAACTGGTTTATTATAATTATTTTCTTCTTGCTTTTCCACTTTTATTTGCTCATAACAGTTTTATCAAAATTTTAAATTTAAAAATGATGAGATGAATTATCAATCTGTAATATAATTAATTTCAATTATATGTTTGCTGCTTGAACAATTTTATGACCACCTTCCAAAATTAATTTCTGAAACGCAAAAAGAATCCGTATTAAAATTATTGACAATTATCATAATTTCTAAAAACCTCTTTGGAATAGGTGAATGATCTTAACAATAAAAAATAATATATCGATTATAAATTTAAAATGGCGTGACACAAACTAAAGCAGTTCTTTATTTGAATGTTAGATCACGTGTATTCACATTTCGTAATATCCAGTTTTATAAAATGAACTTTCTATAGGTAAGTTAGTATTTTATGCGTAGTTTTCTGTCTTCAATCTTCTTAGTGAATAAATTATAAAAAATATAGATAAAGATTGTTTGGTATTTTGGAATCAGCTAAAATAAACATATCATCCTAAGTATAATATGAGCCTTAACATGAAAAAGTAAGCATCTTTCAATCACAGTTGAAATCGACAAATTAAAAATATTTCTAATCACGTACGACGCACACAAAAGTAGTACCACCATAAATTCTTAACACAATGTAAAAACTAAAGGATGTATTAAACTTACAAAAAACCCATCTATATATTTGTGACAAGACGAATAGAGGTAATAAAGTGCTGGGCTACCACATCATTTTATCGATAATAGCGGATCACGCCTACATACGAATTAATTAACACGTGCGTGACGTTTTCATAGAACGAGTTCTCGATATCGATGCCAATGGTTGGGTGAAATGGAACGGAACAATAAAGACAACAGTCGACATTTTTTATTACACTGGATTAATATCTTCAATGAATCACTCTATATAGTCTATTTGACCATGTAGAGGCGTAATGAGTAGGTTGCATTGTGGAGCTGTGGATCCAGTAATGGCAGAGTCTACTTTCGATTATGATTCTAGTAGATACTGCTTTTAGTGGTAAGGCTTTAGAGTGAGGTATACCAACAATTGTGGCATGAAATTATTGTTTCCGCTATAATTTTTTAAGGCTAAGTGCAAGGATGAATGAAACCAGTTTACAGTTACAAAGATAATAATGAGTAAAAGAAATCGAGGGACATAACGTTTTACAGCAAAAATTTTACGACCGGCTTAAAATGACATCATTTGACATCAAATAATTTTGTACATGCATCGAAATTGTTGATTGGATATCCAGTAAATACCAGACGCTGTTATAGCCCTTAACAACAAAAGGTAAAGGTCAAATTTTCTGTAAGGCCGTGTTCAATTGTTGGTTGACTTTCGAAAACTGTACGTCGTAAAGCGAAAACAAGATTATTGCGATTGAAAATGGAACCTGATCCCCTATATCGTACAGGTAAGTGTGCCAGAGATTATCAAAAATATTGAAACCTGCTAAAATTTCCAATTAAAATATGTATTAAAACGCATCGACGCTAAGCACAATCATAAAAAAATTATGTAGCTGATTTAATAAACACCGAATGTAAAAATTTAAATTATCTTTCTTTTATCGAATTTTATAGCAACTAGAGCAGCGTAGTGGGTCTAAGCTCTAATTCCCTCTCTCCTATGAGAGTGGAGGCCTGTGCCCAGCAGTGGGACTCTCTAATTAGCCTCTGTAATTAGTGTAGCTAAAATTCTATTTTGTGTTTTTGGAGTGGTCGAATAAACTCGTTCACTGACAAACTAATCCCGAGAACAGCGGTAAGCGTATAAATTACAGGATCGTCGTGTGGACGACAACCGTCGCTTAATCTATGTTTCTTAACCAGTATACTATATATTGTCCATTGTTGGTTATTCTTCTTAGAATAGCTCTCTTCTTGAAGAACTTAATATTGAATACGAAAAAAGCTGTTATTGTGAATTTTTGTGATATTCTCTAGGTTTTCTTAATAATATTATTTCTTCATAGGTTTACAGAAGAACTAGATCATCGGCAATTTTATCTGCGACTATTTGAGCTTGCTCCAATAGATTTCCTTCCGTTAGTGAGGTTAAAATGTGATGGTTGGAAAATTATTTTTGAATATGTGATAGAATATATGTGCAGGCATTACTTTGCGGAAGTCCATGATAATGAAAGAAGTAGAACTTTAATTCTCTACAATCCGCCACAGTAAGTAAATCTATGTGGTACAGTCTGTATCTTACGATATTCTCCAAACGAAATTATTTCGAGAATAATCAATTGGAAGATTTGTGTGGTGTGGTAAATATCGCAAGATAAATACTGAACCACATAGATTTACTTACTGTGGCGGATTATAGCAAATTAAAGTTCTACTTCTTTCATTAGGAAATTATTTTTGAATTCAATGCGGTATCACAAAAGAGTAACTAGTCTGTCTTACATCAATATAGCTTTCTTATCTATAAATTCCTCCACTGAAGTTCTAAAAGAATAATGTCCACATAAACTCGTTCACCGTCGAATAACCACTAAACAGTTACATTGTCTAAGCTAATAGAATCGTTCACCGGATATTGTTTGTCCGGACGTCAATGAAGCCAATTATAAGGGTTAAAGGTTTATAAAATAAAAAGTGCTCAACGCAAGCATGTCAGTGACGTGAACCCATAAGATTTTCCTCTACCAAAAAGTGCTCAACGTGGCTAAAGAAGTTTTCACTTCAAAAATACTAAAATATTCGTTACATTAATTTTTACCAATTTCTTTCGTTTCTTCATACATCCATACATTACTCTAATACGTCATTCTAATACCTGTGGTATTATTATGGTGGTATTATTTTCGTAAGTCACCAATATCAGCTAGCTGACTTTTATCATCAAGTCATAATTCTGTCTTTGTATTGTATGGTTTGTATATTAATTTTGATCTAGTTTTAAAAGATAGTGAGTGATCGAGCCAAAAATCTGCCATTGAAAAATGCATTTACTGCTAAAGCTCTCATGCATGATGCACAATTGAATCTAGAAAAGAGCATCTAAGAATGACTGACTTTTTAATAATGCAAGTTTCACTAAAATAAATAAATAAGAATGAACTAGAGCTGAAAACACGAGAAACAATGACAGCAATGCAACGAATCTATTAAAGTTGCAAAGTGAAATATATCCATCCCGGAGTGGGTCCGTGGACATGCGCGAGCGCACTACAAATTACAATCAACACGGCGGACATGTCCGCACGTGAATCGCGCTATCAATTCACGGATATATAGCTAAATGTTTATTTTATACTCGGGTAATTTCTCTATTAACCTCCCACGCTAGTGTAGTGCGTGCTCGTATTGTATGTACGTATTAGCTGTTACTTATTTTGTGCTATTAGTACGATATCGGTTTACTATTCATGTATAAAACTGTCATTTTAGCACATAATATTAGGTTATTGTTATTGAGGTAAAACTTTTTTACGCACAACTTGAGAGTAGCTTAGACCGTTTTTGGACGGAAGTTCATTCGTCACTTCCGCCGAAAATAGTCACCAAGCAACACAGCTTTTTTAAATTAAAAATATATAAGCTAGTGTTTGGCAAAAAGACTCTTGATTTGAAGCTGTATTCAAGTAGTCATCTTTTATCGATTGTTTTAAATTTAAAGTATCAAGATTGGTTAGGTGCACAATTTTCTATTATTTACACGGCGTGAAGTATCAAATACGAAAAGAAAATCATTTTTACGTGCGAAGCTTCTACTTAGGTTTTTAGGTTTATTATCCGGGATAAAAAGTATCCTATGTGTTATTCCAAACTATAACATATCTCTGTGCAAAATTTCATCCAGATCCGTTCAGCTGTTCTGGTGTGATTGAGTAACAAACATCCATCCATCCAAACTTTCGCATTTATAATATTAGTATAGATTCTTCATTTTAAACCTAATTATTACAAAATGTATACAAAGCCACCTTGCCCATTCAACAGATAAGATCAATATCTGCCCTGACAAAAATTGTATGTACTTATTACGTAGGTATTTAAATTTTTGTATAAGGCCCGTTCATATTTTCATTCAGTTCTTTATAAAATTGGGTTTATTGTTAAGTAAGAATTATGTTATTTCTTTTGGAAACAAGTAGGCGAGTTCAACGCCCCCGATTATATGATTAAATAAAGGCCTGGTCATACAGACAGCGCGACGGCAGTGGTACGGCATAATATCATTATATCATATAGTATACGACTATAGAACTGCTGGTTACTTCGGTACCGTAGTTGTAGGTTTTTAAAAGTCTTGACTTATTCTTGACTGTCCGGGATAAAAAGTGTCGAATATAATTATTATGTTTGGATTTGCAATACAAGGAACTGATGAAATTCACGTCAAACTGCAAAGAGCAACAGTGCGGCGAATTCAGAAGTGCTGTGTTTTATTTTAAAGTGTTCTATCTTATTCTTTGATTCAGAGTTTTAGGTGTACCTATACCTACAAATTTTCTTGTGTTACAATTTCTAAATGCAATATAATCTGTGGTATTTCTTTGCGTGCCTGTTATTTCTTTCCCTAGCAAACTAAATCATACAGTGCGACCATCTAGGATTATGATAAGTTCATAATGTTATCATAAATATGACTTTAGGTTAGAACAAAATTTATCGTTATCTGTTTTGGTTGTAGTCTAAGAGCCGTATATAACCACGACCTTCACCGAGCTGTATAATGGATGAAACCTACTTTTTATTTTTATTTAATAATAGATAAATACACCTAAAATAGGTTGCCTATCAAAATCCGGTTACATACGGATCTTAGACGATTGCAAAATAAATAAATAAAATGAAATAAATGTTGCCGTCACTGACGTGGCACGTTGTGTTTGTCCAAGCCTTAAAGATGGTTATAATGAACGGTTATGGAATGACATCATTTTTATGTACAAAAGCAGGACTAATATTTGACACCTTTAAAAAATTTGTTTGTTTAAAATTTGTATATGGACAAGTATTAATAAATTTTAAAGGATTTTAAAATGTTTGTGTATTGAAAAAACCACTTTTATGTCAACCGAATTAATAGTATGTGACACTTAAGGCACTGAATATTTTAAGGTTAAGTGTCTTATGGCCCGTAGGTACTTTGTTTAGATAATATGGTAGTAAAAATCAAGGTGAAAGGGCCTATCTCAAAAATTTCAAACTTCAATATTTTTTACTCAAATAAAATTTTAAAATGCTTTTGAATCGTCTAGTGAATCTACCGCTGGTTCGGAATAACATTCCTACCGAGAAGACCCAGCAAGAAACTCGGTGGTTGTTCTTTTCAGTCAAAATTACAGAAATTATAAGGATACAAGTAGTTAACTGCAGTCCCAAGCATATCTGGAGCGAGTCAAATCCATGTTCTTTTCTATTATCGCGTACATATTTTCAACAGTATAGTAAAGCTTTTTTAAGGAGCATACTTTTAATGAACTTAAACTTAAACTTGTGTAAAGGCAAGTCTAAAGGGATTGTGTAATTTCCATGGTCAATGCAAGGGACAGGGAATCTGCTGAGTACTAAGCATTTCAATGCCGTGATCTACTCGTACGTGTGGCAGCCCAAGCACAAAGAGAGCGATAACGGTTTCTTGCGGCTTTTAAATAAATAAAAAGAAGCTTTCTTATTGCCATACAAAATATACTTTAGCTTTTATTAAGTTTGTCGTAAAAATGTGGTTTTCTGAATATAAAAAATACGATTCAGAACAAAAGTGAGACGTTTTCATTAGTTTGCCTCGTAACATGTCTTACTCTTAACATTACATTAAACTATAAGGTAGAAAACACACTGCAGACAAATACATTTTGTTCGCCTGCACGCTAATTATGGTACCTACTGCACATACTACTGCAACAAGAAAAAATGCATTTGCCATACAAAGAGGGTATTTAGCGCAGATTTTTTGTCCTGTCCCAAGAAAGGGCGAAAACTCATTTTTATATGGAGCTACCCAGACTACTGCGACATGACGAAGCGTGTTTCCCATATGTACGCGTGGGTGTTTTATCTGGTTGGGTCCCTGGGGCCATACCAGCAATACCTAAACAATATCACTCAAAATGACAGTTTGATGTCACGTACCTTGACGATCCTAAAATAAGGATTATAATGATAAAACACGAAAGTCAACAATAATGAAACAATATGGCTTTAATCGTTGGCAATATAGCCCCTGGTGTGTTTTAGCCCTAAGGCGAGTATACACAATGCATGAATCAGGAGTGTTCGCGCAGACACAGCTATTCGTGTTCGAACATCAGCCGGCACTATCTGGTATTCAAACTATTTTAATGGAATTTCTAAGCAAATCGCTGTAGGGATTTCATTTCGAATAATATTATCGCTCAATGAGGAACTTTCAAGTCTACGTTCCTTAAAAATATCATTTGGCGCTGAAATGCTACCTAAGTATATTATGAGAGTGAAATGAGGTGTTACCATAATCTAATGCTCTATGGCCTTTGTGGGCATTTTTTACGAAGAAAACTAAGGCAAGTGACTCACTATTTCGTTCTGCGATACGGTTTCCTGATTTCATTGAACTCATTTAATTTTTTCTGCTTTGAATTTGGATTCCGATTACCACTGTATTTTTTTTATCTACTTACTACAAGTTAGCCCTTGACTGTATATGAAGACCTGGATGCAACATTTTTATACCGATTCTCCTGCATATTGAAGAACAAGAAAGTTTCCAATTTTTTATATTAACTATCACCTCATTGCACCTGTTGTCCTTAATGTTTTAAGGAACGTAGGCTGAAAAGTTCTTCATTGTTGATGATATCACCGGGATGTATTATAACAATGCATTATGTGGGTATAAATAAGTATATTATAAATTATAAACGCTTCGGTCAGTGACCTAGTAATGATGAGCTTGAAAGACATCTCAAGAGGCTCTAGCTTGGCTAATGGATTAAGTGTGTTATACTATGAAGGCTGTGTGACTTGAGATAATGTGTACCTAATTACCTATCCCATACGTAACCACGAACCTAGATGTTTTATTACGTCTCTACTTCATTTTTTGTCTGTCACATACAAATCACCACCAGGTGAGAACGCAGTCAAGGGCTAACGTGTAGTGGATAAAAAAAAAATTGTTTAAGTTAAAAAGCTGTTTTAATGCGAATAAATTCAGTTTCTTGTTTTATTTTATGGAATTCTGTTCAACAATGATTATAACAAAATACTAAGAAATTATATTGTATTAAGTATGTTCGAATAAATGGGATTATTTTATTTCTTACATTTTGGCGCATGGACTACTGCAGCTGCAGTAGGTACAGTATGAGTGACTAGATGATACCCGCGACTTCGTTCGCGTGGATTTTTCCGGGATAATGTCCCAGTCTATGTATGTCTACCGCCTGCAATAACCAATGTCCGAGATTCCCTGGGATAAAACCTATAAGTACAAAATTTTGTCATATCGGTTGAACAGATTTGCCGTAAAAGCCTAGTAGACATTTATAATATTTGTATGGATTACTGAACGCTAAAACTCGTAAAGGGCGCGTTTGGAACCCTCGTAGCTTTAGTTTTAAGATACCGTTACTGATTATTATCACCATTATCATACTAATATTATAAATGCGAAAGTCAGTTTGTTTGTTGGTTTGTTGGTTTGTTGGTTTGTTGGTTTGTTGGTTTGTTGGTTTGTCCTTCAATCACGCTGCAACGGAGCAACGGATCGACGTGATTTTTGGCATGGGTATAGTTGAGGACCTGGAGAGTGACATAGGCTACTTTTTATCCCGGAAAATTGAGGAGTTCCCGAGGGAATCAAAAAACTTATTCCACGCGGACGAAGTCGCGGGCATCAGCTAGTATTTTATAAATAACTAGCTGACCCGGCGAACTTCGTACCGCCTTAGTATGCAAAATTAAATGTATATTTTTCAATATTTCTGAAAGATTTTCTTAATATTTTTTTCCGTAAGAACCTTCTCCTAATAATAACAAATACAACAAAAAAAGAATTAGTGAAATCGGTCCAGCCATTCACGCGTGATGCCGTGACCAAGGAAAACGGGTTTCATTTATATATATATATAGAATAGATAGATAGATAGAAGACTAGACGTCAATAAGTGTAGTATACCTACATAAATTGAATAAAACATTATTTGATTTGATTTGATTTGATTTGAACTTATTTTCCTGGTCCATTTCTTAATCTATACTAATATTAAAAATGCGAAAGTGTGTCCGTCTGTCCGTCTGTCTGTCTGTAGTATATGGATAGGTTGTATCCCGGGGAAAGAACATATGCTACTTTATATGCCGGAAAAATAAAGAGTTCCCGTGTAAATGAAAAATAAGCGGACGAAGTCGCGGGCATCATCTAGTAATAATACAAACATACAATTTTAATGTTATCAAAACAATAGATATTTATACACTTTAAGCGTCCGACCGGAGCCCTAGTGGAATATAGCAACTGATTTATAATCAGGCTCAGGCTGTCGATCCGTGAGCGCCTACGCACATCGCTATTATAGTTAGCACTACATGTATTATTTATGGTAAGGAGCTTTCATGTGGATTATGGAGATCGTGTGTCAACAATGATCGTATTTTTTAGATTTGGATCTCTTTTTATAATTCATCGAATAGGTGTGGATACTGCGTATACAACACCCTTAATGGTACGCTTTCTTCTTTTCATTATTATGCTTTGACTACTCTGATAGTCACACCTGATAAAACGTGATGGTGCAGTATTTAAATGGATTGGAAATCTAAATTTAAGACCCATCCAGAAGTATTTTTAACTTGTGGACGGTTCTAAAATTTAGATCTATCTTAAGAATTCATCCCTCGGCCCTTGGCTCTGCTATTTTTTACTACTTCTACTGAAGAATACCTACTTACTACTACTATATTTTTAGTAAATAGCAGTCCTACGGGATTTTAAAAATCGAAACCCATGAGGAATAAGTCGCGGGCATCATCTAGTATAAGTGAAAGGTGACTGTCTGACTGACCTTTCAATGCACAGCGTAAACCACTGGATGGATCGCGCTAAAATTTGGCATACAGATAGCTGTTATGAAGTAGGCATCCACTAAGAAAGGATTTTTTAAATTTAACCTCTAAAGGGTTAAAATTGAGGTTATAATCGAACTGTGGTTTGATGTTTTAAAAGCCCTTGACTACGATCTCACCTGATCGTAAGTGATGATGCAGTCTAAGATGGTAGCGGGCTAACCTGTAAGGGGCATGGCAGTTATATTAAACCCATACCCCTTCGGTTTCTACACGGCATCGTACCGGAACGCTAAATCGCTTGGCGGCACGTCTTTGCCGGTAGGGTGGTAACTAGCCACGGCCGAAGCCTCCCACCAGGCCAGACCAGGGAAAATTCAGAAATTATAAATTCCCAAATTGACCCTGCCGGGGATCGAACCCAGGACCTCCGCACGTTAAGGCAACAGCGCTACACACTGCGCCACGGAGGTCGTCAAACCACGTCAAACCACGGCACGTGTTTCCTGCTACGTTTAACTTAGGTACCTTCAGGACAAGAGTGAATAGGCATTTTTTAGGTAAGCGCGTTCCAACCTAGACCTCGTCATTGCTTTGCACAAGCATGATTGTCGTCAAGCGCAAGCCTATCGCTCAATTTAAAAATAGAATTTTATGTGGGTGAAGCCGCGGGCAATAGCTAGTTTTGTCGTAAAAGTTAAAGAAATTGATCCGAAACGACAGTTGAATAGTAAAAAGCAGTGACAACAAATCTAACGAATCGCTAATTGCAGAACTTTCACAATGTGGACATAATAACCGTCTGACAACGTTGCGATTTCGCCCGCTCATCTCTATGGTTAGATAGGTGAGGAGCTGTTGGATATTTCGGAATCATTAGTTCATCATTTGAATTGTCAGGTACCTACCTAACAGATTTTCTAAGCTTATGAATAGGGTAAACTAGAGTACGAGAAAATATTTTAAAAAGACAGATGGAAAAACATAAAGCTTAGGTATCGATAACATGGTCCCTTCTCGTTCTGAGAGGAGTTTTGTGCTCAGTAGCAGCCAACAATGGGTTGCATTGATGATGACGACCGCTAAAAAAGCTACCACCAATAAAAAATTAAGTACAAAAAGTAGCTATAATAAGCCAGATGCTTTGTAGTAAATTTACTATCAAATATTGACAGCTATAGGTAAGAATAGGGATGATGCCTGTATCAAAAATAAATTATTTCTAACTGATTATTCAATAGGGGTCTTTCAAAAGACCTAAACTTTACATCCTGGGTTAGTTTTAAGTTTGATAACCATTTTAAAATATAGATTAAAGTGCGTTGAAACATAATGACGTCACTATTGAGATTTTCATACAACTTCCACACTAGAAGCGCGTTTTTAAGTTTGATAAAGAGTTGCTGATTTGATTGAGTTGTCATCATCCCTATTGCAATCTTTTAGCTGACACTCTGCTAACATTAGAAATAATTGCATAGTCTTAGCAATAGTAAAATATTAGTCGTAATGGAAATTTCACGACACGTACAAAGCATTTTGGTTTCCTCCTTTCTAATTAGAATCTCTAAGTTTAGGATATAGGACGTGCTTCCGAATTTCTTTTTCCTTCCACTTTTAAATGCTTTTCATAAGCATTGCTGGCATCAAATCAAGAGTAAACGCATCTTGTAGGCAAGCCCGCTCTACCTTAGGCTGCATCATTAGGTATTTAGTCTGATTGTAGTCAAGCGTTATAGCCTATAAAAAAGAGTTTTTGGACAATTACGATTAGGCAACGCGTTTTCACACGAGCCTTTAACCACCAGCTCCTTGCTTACGTTTTTGCAAACAGCTGGGCTCCACCTTTGATTACTTTAGAATTACGAGTTCCGTAACGTACTGATTATAATTGCGCGGACAGGAACATCTGATTCGCGTGACCAATCCGTGCCATAATGACGCGCCTACCAGTTACCACGCACTGCGGAATGAAGCCTAACGAATGTATCAAAACACAAGTACAATACACAAACCGGTCAATACACTGCTCGCTTTGTAAACCAGCACATAAGTCACAATAAATATTGACGCGCAATGAAATGTTAACAACCCCCTTTAAGTAGTTTCTTTTTGTGGTGCCTCGATCGAATGTGCACTTTCGCACTTAATCGAGAAATATGGCTCGTGCCCTTATGCCATTATTTATTACTGCTGGCCTTCGAGCGAGGGATTAAGAAGCGCGATTCATATTGCCCTCATTAGTAAGAATTGATTAAGCGTGAGCTTTCCACGAATGGTGCTGTGCTTTTGCATTGCCCGAACAAAACCAACTAAATCATTAAGGCTGTCTTGCCTAAACTGATTTGGTATAATTTTGTGCTGTCACTTTTGGATAAGTTTATGCTCTATCTATGTCTAACCTATGTAGGTTGAAATGAAAAGGACAGGATCTCTAGGAACTAGGTTCTTTGATTATCATGGACTTCCGCAAAGTAACGCTTGCAAATTGAATGCTATCCAATTTTTGGAAAGTAAATTTATCGAATATTCTCGTAGTAGGTAATATTAGAGAATTTCCTTTAATACTTAGGTATAAGCAAGTATTTGTGGCTTTGTAAATAATCTACCTGCAATTAAAACTCGCTGCACAGGAATAAATATGGTTATAAAAAAATTTGGGAATCATGGAGAGGTCAGAGGATTATGTCAGCACCTTTTCACTGACATGATTCTCCACGATAAGAATTAGGTACATTACCTCTTACTCATAGTGGTAGATACCATGAAGTGAGTGTACTGGATGAATTAGACTAACCTAGTTAGTACAGTCTTAAGAATTTATAGATAAAAAGTTGTTTAGTGCTTTCAACCCAGGGACTATTAATGTTTGAAAGCTCAAATTTTGCAACCAAAAAAGGCTGCAGTGCTTTGCAACCCAGGGATTGTTTGTTGACCAATTTTGCGACCTAAAAAAGTAAATATAGTGTTGTCTGTACAATTTATATGTCCAAAATACAGGAAGACACCTGGAACAAACACGATTGAAAAACTTCGCGTGCTGCCCCACACGGCTCATTAAATTAATTACCCCCTAGTTCTACACAACACCCCCTAACAAACAATACAGGCATATTTAAAAGATAAGCGGCCGACGATTTATTGCGTGCATTTCTTTTGTCAGCTTTGAAATTGTACTCGCATAAGTTAACCGAGATTAAAGTAATCGAACTTATAAATTTTGTCGTCTCACCTTTATAAGGCGAATGTCGACGCGAACTTTGTTCAAATTAATGGTGCACATTATCAGATCGGGCCTCGTACATGGCGTTTATGCGAAGATAATTTTGTGCGCGGAATTTTTTAATTCTTTCACGCTCTGCGATGTGGGCTCGCGCGGTGCGGCGTAGGCGCTAAGATCATGTTCTCCGAGGTAGATAATGCTATGTTATATCTTTACCCTTTTTATTCGGTCGTTTGTGAGCCGTTAAAATGACTTAGAACAAGTTAAGTAGAGATAACATTCAACAAACAATGTTAGAGAGCGACTCTATCGTACTATCCTCGACTTTAGCCTTAGAGCGAAAACACACTATTCCGCGGATGCGTCGCGTCTGAGGGGAACGACTTTCTGTCCTGTCGCCTGTTGTGAGTGATGATAAAATGAACGACGCCGACTTTTTGTCCGACAGAAATAATATTATTCTCCGCATACTTAGTGCGTTCACGCCCTTACTATCCTCTTCCTCCTTCACTTCCTACCTTTCTGTCAGTACAATTGCTACAATTGTAAGAAAGTAGTAATTATGTATTTGGTTATTTTAGTGAAAACGATCTGCAAACATTAAAATAAGTTTATACATAGTTTAACCATCTTTAATTCTATTAATTAACTTGTCAGTTTAAATACTTAATTAAAAGTATATACGACACCAACTACTTAATCATTGACGAATAAAATTAGCGATTTTTTCGCAGTATGTAAAATTCTGACATGATTTGTTATTGGTTTTCTGATGTAGCGTAGGCGCCAAGATCATGTTCGCCGCGCTCTAGAATTTATTGAGATGTTTGTGAACCATTTAAAGGACGTAGGATAATTTAATTTCAGATTATTTTAAGTTATTGGTAACACTGTTATTTTTAAGGTCAAATTAATAAATTATCTCCGGTCAAATTGATAATTTTATGACAACTTTACTACTCTTCTCAATTAAGTTATTTTCTATGGATGTCCTGATACTTTGATCTGATCTAAAAACACCGAAAAACTTCCACGGTCATACTTATATTAAGAATGCGAAAGTGTGTTTGTTTGTTCTTCAATCACAAAGCAACGGATCAACGTGATTTTTTGTTAATTAAAATAACTTATTTTAATATATTATCGTCGGTCAAATTGTAATTTTTTTGGCAACTTCACTACTCAATTGAGTTATTTTGTATGGATGTCCTGATACTTTCATTTGATCTAAAAACACCGAAAAAATTTCCACCATTATAAATAATATAACTAAGGTACCATACTTTAACAGTCGTCCATTTATTTATTTTTCAACATAATCTAAAAAATATTTGTCATATACATTAAAATTAAAATCTAAATTAAAAAACTAAAAATTAAAAATATCATCTATGCCGCTGCAATAAGGCAATGCGCCCAGAACGCTGGCTGCGTTACCTCGTTGAATAGCCAAACTTATATTATGTTGGCCGAGGTAACTGCCAGCCGGCAGCCCTCCGGTCACCTGCGGACTCCGTGAGACGAGAAGATAGATCATTAAAAAAGGGTCTAGCATCTTCTCCCCATGACCCCATGGTTTAGGTACCATACTTCATTCTTAATTTTTTTAGAAGATTACAAAGTACTGTAGTCCTAACTCCTAAACCTAACACATTATTTTAACCAGTAGGTGAACGAATCAAACTAAGTAACTTAGTAAGTATGTTGTAAGTTTTAAAACCGCTCGGCCACTAATTAAGAAACTAAACAACCTTCAACAGCCATGAAATTCCTTATACGAGCGTTGGATAAACCAATTTAAGGCACTCTAAAATTGAGGCGTGCACGCAGTTGCCTTAGTAATTTTATCGACAAATAAAACTGTTACATGTTAACTTACGAGGCATTATTTACTCTTTGTACGTTGACAAAAAAACGACGATGTACATACAGGTCGCAAAATTTAAAATATAAGGAAAAATTGCCCGAACATTTATTTATTTTATTTATTAATATTAATCTTATAAAATTTACACGAAGTTGCGTTGCAAGCAGTGCCACAAAAACCACAGTCGGTTTTACTGTGCACCGTGTAATATTACATAATTTAATATTACATCTATACTAATATTATAAAGAGGTAAAGTTTGTGAGTTTGTAAGTTTGTGACGTTGCAGGGGGTAATCTCTGGATCTTGAACCGATTTTGAAAATTCTGGTACCAATAGAAAACCACATTATTTGTGAGTGTCATAGGCTATATATTAACTCGAAAAATTAGGGACTTCCCGTGGGTATTTAAAAAACTTATTTCACGCGAAGTCGCGGGCATCTGCTAGTAAAATATATGATTATAATAATAATAAAAATTTATTTTCAAGTTACATTGACTCATATTTGTTAGTAATACAAACTTATTACCTATGTTAGTACTTAACCTAAAACTTATCATTAACTCGTTAAGATGCGAGTCATCGCTGCGCCAATCCATTTGAAATAGCGCAGCAGTGACTCACATATCTACAGTCTAACCTACTATTAATGAGCATCAGGATGCTGTTAGTGCTACCCCGCAATCTACGCACCAGACCTCCGCCTCTTTTGCGCATCGTGGCATAAAAGCAGTTGACTCGCGCATTCGCGAACATCCCTGATGCGCTACAAAAACGGGGCAGCCCCATCAGCACCCTGAATGCATTATTGTATTGTACACGGAGAGCGTTGTACGATTTTTGAGTGTACTTGGCCCACAGGTTGCACGTGTAGAATGATGTACAATAGGCTCTGAACAGCGTAATCTTAACGTCGCTTGAACAACGCGCAAACCTGCGAGCCAGCATATTTGCTCTCACTGACAACGCCCTCCGCTCTCTCTCAATATCAGTGTCGTCTTTGAGGTCGGGAGTCAACATATGGCCCAGATATTTCACTTGAAACACCCTCACTAGTTCTGTGCCACTAAGCACTACGGGCGGTACATTATTTGGTGTTTTGACTGGTCTACCCTCGGCCTCAAAGACCATCACTACACTTTTCTTGGCATTGTAGATCAGACCATGCCTTCCCACATAAGCCTCACATATGGCCATCAGATTCCTGAGTCCACAGATCGACGCACTCAACAACACCATGTCATCGGCGTAGCTTATATTATTGACACAAACTCCGTCTATGTGGCATCCGATCCTGGTGCTGCTGAGCTCGCCAATCAGATCGTTCACGTAGAGGTTAAAGAGCGTTGGTGAGCTCAACCCCCCCTGCCTCACCCCGCACTCCAACCCATTATGAACTCTCGCAAACAGTTGAACGGTTTTTGTACGAAAATTATTATTATACTGCCGGAAAATATAATATTTGTATTTTAATGATAGATTTTGTATACAATTTTTTTTTATTCCACTACAAGCTAGCCCTTGACTGCGTCACTTCTTTGCCGGTAGGGTGGTAACTAGCCACGGCCGAAGCCTCCCACCATACAAAATTAAAACTATGTTCATAGTCATCCTCAAAGAATTATTCGATTTCTAAGCAACTGTGTATCTACGGACTGATCCTGTACCTAACTACAGCTGCATTACAATTTACAGGACATAAAAACTGTACCTACTTCCTCTTTTATTCTACAGTAAATGGTAGGTACTTACCTACGTTAAAGAAGCCTTGCACAAAAGTAAATGCGAAGCGATTAAAAATAAATTCTTTGATATAGAGTTTTACAGACAAAAGACTTTAATTTCTTTTATGGAAAATTAACTTCTTTGTGAACATGGATTTTGTAAATAAACAATAAATTAAAAAAAAAAACAAACATCATATTTTCAGTTAGTTACTTTGGTGATATTTTTTACAATCAAAGCAAAAAATAATACAAAATAACATATTTGTTGAATAAATTCGTTTAAAAAGAAACATCTTATCAGCAGAATTACAAATTGCGGTCCTTAAAGTCAATGTTAAACAGAAATGAATAATTAACCGAGTTATCAAGGGCCTTTGTCTTAATTATTACACCATTTTAAAGTACGGGCACTCCCCTCGGCGACCCTTGAGCAATGATACCGACTAATATGAGGGGCAAAAAACTTGTAAGACAAGGCGAAGTATTAATTAATTCTAGTCGACATCGAGTTTATTAAACGGTTCATTTCCATTTCGCAGATTTTTTGTCATAACGACTTAGGGCAACCACAAGAGGAAGACAAGGTTAATAAAATAACCAACAAGAAAAGACAACAACTGAAAACAGTCAATTTTATAAAAATAAATCTTAGTAAAAATGTTGTACACGTATTTACCTAAGCTAGAACATACGCTTCAAGTAGGTATAGTAACTTTTCAGTGAATGTATGGTCAGTAAAAATCATCTTAGAATCGTATCAGGTGGATAAACGCAGTAAAATTTCTGTAGACACTGCCTCGGTCCATTAGTTTACTTGATATTTCTGATAACATTTAATTTGGTTTTAGGTGTGTGATATTTGTATTTAAATCATAATTATGTAAGATTATAATATTATTACGCTTTGACGTTATTTGAAAAATTAAAGGTTGCCTTTTTGTCTTAACGCTTGTGCTTACCCTAAGCTTTCTTTATTTCCAGACAAAGGGAAAGCGGGGAATGCAAATGTTTTTCTCGCGGTTTCATTTGAATTAATTAACGAGTTTAATGACGTAAAACTTTTTCATCGCTCCGTCCGGTCGTTTTGTTACATTGTTGGTGAAACTTGTCAAGGAAATGTTTTTTCTCCATCTGCCAGTTTTTTTTTCTTTTCTTTTTAATTCGTCCGCTTTTGTTTGCGACGGAGTTGGTTCGCGAATTGTTTGGATTTATTCGCGTAATTAACGAAGTTTGTTTGGCTCAGATTAGTTACTCGATTCTGTTTTTTGATAAGAATCCAGGGCATTGTTGTTTAAATTTTTTCTTCTCTCCATGTCTTTATTTTACTATTTCAAACAGAAAATATAGGTTAATAAAATTGGTGGTGTGAAATTCGATATATGCAGTTTCGATGTATAAAGGTAGCCTATTAAAGAAGTTAAATCCATCTAATATTATAATTTATTAATATCAAAATGAAAATATATTAATAACTGTTCAGCATAGGTACGATTGGTAGATACGTCATATCAAAAGTTTCACTTTCAGCTAAATCTTATTTGGCTATGCCGTCTTCATAATCCATTCATAACCGCTCATTTACTTCCATCGTAATGAAGACGTCTTCATCAAAGGCGTGGTAAAAGAATATTAATGATAAATCCCGTCAAAGACCACCCTAAATTACATCGCCCAAAATTAAACAGACTTTAAAAATCCAAAGAAAAATACCCCAGCCACCGATAAATTATATCAAGGAAGGGTTAAAGAATAAAAAATGAGATACCGCTTGTCCTATAATAATTTTAACCCGTTTAGCGCAGTCCAAGTAATAAAGATTAAAAAGTTTATTTTTTAACACTTTCGGTGCTAATGAGGGGGCGTTGGAAACAATTTGAAGGATTACCTTCTAAAAGCTTCCGTCAGGTTTTTAATTGAGACTTTTTTGTGGACCGAAATGCTTTTAGCCCCTTTGCGGCTCGCGCCTTGCCTTTTGTGCTCACCGGTAATCTATTAATGAACGAATATACTTTGATTTTTTTGGTCAAATGGCACAGTGTCGCTGGCACGTATGCTTTACATAAAATTTGGAACAAAAAAAGGAATGTGTTTCTGATCTGATATGTTTTAGATATTTGGCTATTCTTAGTCGAAGTCGATTATTTCTTGGTGACCTGGAAATTAGCCAGGTTAGCCCGCTACCATCTTAGACTGCATCATCACTTACTATCAGGTGTGATCGCAGTCAAGGGCTAACTTGTAGTTGATTAAAAAAAATATATTTACTAGAGTTACTTACTAGTCTATTTCCGGAAGGGTATCTAGATATATCACGAACTAGCTTTTGCCCCCAGCTTCGCTTACTTTAAGTTCGATTTTCATACAAATTTCGAACCCCTAATTTGCCCCCTTATGGGTTGAATTTTCAAAAATCCTTTCTGAACGGATGCCTACGTCATAAAACCTGTAGCTGTATGTGAAATATCCGCTCGATTCGACCAGTTGTTTGAGTGTCATGCATTCTACCACAGCTACAGAAAAAAGATTGTTACGAGTACAATCAGCTGTTGGGTATACAAACGCACCTAAGACAAAGATTAGGATTTTAAATAAATAAATAAATAAATATAAAATAAATTTCAAGAAAACTTAAGTTATAAAAAGCTAAGACATTAATATTATTGTATTGCTTATCTGATCCAATCCAATATATTATACATACTAGCTGATGCCCGCGACTTCGTCCACGTGGTAAAAGTTTTTTAAATCCCACGGGAACTCTTTAATTTTCCGGGATAAAAATTAGTCTATGTCACATCTCCAAGTCCTCAGCTATACCCATGCAAAAAATCACGTCAATCCGTTGCTCTGTTGCGACGTGATTGAAGGACAAACCAACAAACCAACAAACAAACACACTTTCGCATTTATAATATTAGTATGATATATAAATATTTCTGTCAGATGTATCTAGTATCTATCTATATATCAACAGTCATGATGCCTGTCTGAGACAGTGTTTATCAGTGTTCCGGTTTTTTGCCTCAAGGGCCGAAGTTGAAGATGACAAATATTTATATTGGACTATAAGTATTATTGAGTAAATTGTGTTGTCTTGGCATAAATAAAAGCCTAAAATCAAACTAAGAAGAAGATGAAGTATTATTGACCATAAAGTATAACATTCACACTCCTATTCGCCTTTTTTTTAGGAAGTTTACGTTTCAATGTTACAAGTAATTTAACTGTATTCGATAAAAAAATTCTTCTACTACCTGTAATACTTCTATTAATGAAGAAAATGAATACTTCTGAAACTAAAAAGTGTTTGCTAAAATAGTACTCACAAACAAAAATTGACAGGATACGTATATCAGAGAAGGTGTTCTCGTATAATCATACCGATACGTTTAGTTTCGGCACGCCGCGTCTGTATTCCAAGTGTTCAAAGAAAATACAGAAGAAACATCAAGCAAAGCAAAGAGCGCTCGTTTTAAAAATAAACCTTATCGCATTCTAAACAGGTACCTGAATCATTTGTATAAACAGAGTATTCAGCTGACCGATCGCCGCTGAACATAAAAAGCATAACTCTAATCTCGAGTAAGACATTACGAGAATACCAATGCATACGCGAAAAATCGATCGCACCGTCTTAAATTCCTCACCCTTTTCGAGGGGGCTCCCCCAAAAAAACGAAAGAATAAAAGAGGGAAAAAATCTAAATCGTCTCATATCTCCCCCTCCGCCCCCGGACACCTCCGACGTCAAGCGCCCTCCTTATTTCGTATGCGAGTTCCTCCGGCAATCATTATAAGGATATCGATTAGACCCACGTCTCTAACCTGCCCATATCTTTGTAAAACAGTTGTGTTTACATAGGACTGCTGCTGTAGGTCATGCAAAATCTAGAACATCCCAGGCTTAGCAATCTCAAACAAAATCCTACCTGAACTAAATTGACTGGACTGGAACTCAAGGCAAAATATCACGTCATTCATCAAACATTTAAAAAAAACGAGTGTTCTACTTTAAATGAAAGCTTGAAGAAATTAGGCTTCTGCCAAGAAACTGCTTAAACTGAAGTGCGATTGTGTAAGAAAATCGTATCGTATGTTGATTTGATTCAATTATTATTTTAGTAAAAAGAATGTTATATTCATTATGTACCATTTCAATAAAATCATGTTCGCGCAAAACAGAAATTCTCCATAAATTTTTAGTGTAACTCCACATTTTATCGCAGGACGTTCATACACTCAACTGCAGCTTTCTTCCTCGACGGCTATTTAAAATTCAAATGCTAAAGGACCATTTGAAACACTATAAAAAATAAGTTTACAAGGTTAAACAACCAACGAACATAATATTAGGTATTTAAAAAAAAACTTGATAATAGGTAAGTAAAGCAAATCTTGATAATACTATCACCTAATTTCTATTTCAGATGAGAGTCGGTTGTGTGGGTTCGAGGTCATACGTTGTTTAACTAAGTACTTACTCATATTATTTGCCTATCAAATTAATTTTTTACGCTTAGTTACATTACATGTCCAACCAAAAAACAACTTTGTAATATTTTTTTGTGTCTGATGTTACACACTAGGTAATCCAGGTTAACCTATCGTGTGTGTAAATACGTAGCCCCTGTTTCTATTATGACGAAGAAGAGGCATATTTTGTAGGGGGATATAAGCTAGAATAGATAATGTAATATTTTCTAACTAGTGCCGTTATATAGTGGGACGTAAAAGAAGTAGTTCATTTTAGATTAGCAAATCCAGATAGGTAATAATATTGCTTTGGCTAAATTGCCTTTGTAGAACGAAAAAAGGGCACAGTCAACAAGCGAGGTTGGACTACGCATAAGTATATGCAAATCGCTCACGTTAAACTATTTCGGAAGGTAAACAAGAAGGGATGGGGGCCCACGTGTTCTGGCAACGAGATTAAAAATGCTGGATGTCGGGTCAAGACGGAGTTTCAGAGAAACCGCTTGCCTATGTAAATGGAATGGTAATGTTTGAATTGGGATATGTTGCAGGATTATGGTGGTCTTGATATAGTATGTAGTCTACCCAATACACATGTGTATTGGGTAGACTACATACTATATCAAGATATAGACATTGGTAAAAATGCTTCTTTGAAGAAAAATAAATGCTAAATACTGGAATTTTTGCTTAGTTGAGTATAAGTAAATTACTATTGGGTGATGCCTGCCACTTACGCAAAAGGCTTCCGCATTTAGGTTGACCGATGAGAATTCTTTGACTTCCGGTGCAAAAAGTTACCTTTATTACTCTCTCAACCTTTACTTACATCCTTATAGACTTTATAATATTAGTTATAGTCCTATTTATAATGAAGTATTGATCAAAATGGATGTTGGATAAATCCTCAAATAAAAGCTAGCTAAAGAAATCAGTAAATGTCAAGACGAAATCAGAATCATAATCTTTTAAGTCTACTGTGTAAAACAAAGGTATTAATAATAAAAATTTATAATATTTTATATTCATATCTCCAAGACGGCTAATTCCGTTCGGCTGAATCTAATAAATCCAACCGCTGAGCGGAATATCTTAGGGCGGTCTCATTACTCGGCATTAGACGGCGCGCGGCCACGCAAATCTTGGCGTCCCTTCGTCCGAGCTAAGAACCCCCAATTTCTTTCATTACTTACCTCCGTACTTACATCCCGAGACAATGGCAAGACGACGACAAGAAAAAATATAATAATTTCAAGTGGAATAACGCTGAAAATCTTTTCACGGGGAGAAGAATTATTGTTGTTTTGCAAGCGCTCTCAGGGACAAAATGCACCATCCTTGTTAAGGCATTGTTCGGTGTTACGAGCTTTATTCATTTTTACTTGGCTCAACTTGAATGCTTATTAATTTAAGACCGTGATAAGCCCGAATTCTTTTGAATGAAGCAAGGAATTGTCTGCCCATTGTTGGCTATTTTACATTCTATTGAATCGCTCTATATGCAGAGTTTAGGCGGAATTTTAAAGTAACCTCCGAAACAGCCCTCTTTATAAGCTGCTAAAGCACGCCATCCATATCGTTAAAAATGTGGACAGATTTTTTTGTTAAGTATTTTCTAGACACACTGAAATATTTACCTAACTTAATTAATATAAAGCCATCATTAAAGCATTATTTACTTACTTAAATATTATGATACTATAACAGTACGATAGATTTTAAAACGTTCAAATTAAAATAGGTTTAAGAAAAAAATCATAATCATCGTATGTATTCATTATTGGATTCCCTTAAATGGAAATGTAAGGGAAATGTTAAATTTTATTTTTATTTTTTAGTCATAGTCATAGTCATAGTCATTTATTTATTAAATATAGATACACTGTAGGTACACTTATTTTCGTCTAAAAATTACTTACTTAAAAAGCATGATGGTGATAATGGGTAACGGTATCTTAAAACTAAAGCTACGAGGGTTCCAAACGCGCCCTGGTCTGAGAAGAGCCCACAACAAACTCAACCGGGTTTTTTTTTTATTATCACCATCTCACAAATATTCTTACTAAGGAACTATCAGAGACCATTAGAGCAAATTATTGCCAGGCTTTATTTTTTTTATTTTTTTTATCCACTACAAGCTAGCCCTTGACTACGATATCACCTGATAGTAAGTGATAATGCAGTCTAAGATGGTAGCGGGCTAACCTGTTAGGGGTATGGCAGTTATATTAAACCCATACCCCTTCGGTTTCTACACGGCATCGTACCGGAACGCTTAATCGCTTGGCGGCACGTCTATGCCGGTAGGGTGGTAACTAGCCACGGCCGAAGCCTCCCACCAGGCCAGACCAGGGAAAATTCAGAAATTATAAATTCCCAATTTGACCCTGTCGGGGATCGAACCCAAGACCTCCGCACGTTAAGGCAACAGCGCTACACACTGCGCCATGAAGGTCGTCAAAAATGCAGAAAAGATACGAGTAGGTACTAGGTAACTTCTAACATTGAGAACTGTCCGCACCGGATACGTACTTAAAAATATTATGTTCCACATAAATATATCGCAATCATCTAAAATGCCTTGCGGTTGTCGTGACTGCAGAACAAATAGGTACCTACGTTTAACTTAGAATCTTGCCGATAAAAGATGTATTATAATAACCGTACACGTACGAGTATGAACTTCATGCCTATTCCATGCCGAAACAATAAATGCACGTACTATACATCACATCGAGCGCTTTATGGTAATCGAAATATGCCCAAATATGTTGTTAAGAGGGCAGAAAACTACCAGCTAACATGCAAGGATGAGCTTTCATATTTTGCGGGCAACCCGTAACGAAGAGGCTAAACTTCCGAAGTAGCGTGCATGTAGAAATTTTTAAGGCGTCTATAAACATTCCGTCGTCTGTCGCAAAGTGACTCGGGCCTCGTAATAAAGTCATTCGTGTAAAAGCGGTTGAAGTTTCTTAAATCACGACTCCACAAAGCCTCGGAAAGACGGTCCCCCAGCGGGGCGAGTCAAGAGTGATTACGAATTTTAATTATTTTTTTAAGCCGGTGGCGAAGAGGTGATGTTTCCCCGGCGCGGGCTTATGCAAACAATCGACTCGCACTTGGAATTAATCCGACTCCGGTTTTTTCCTTCGCGACAAGGAATTAACAAGCAAAGAAGTCATTAAGTCGGAAGATATTTGAGAGTTTCCTTTTAATTGCGGCTTCCTCAACGTCCGACGGTCTAATTGGTTCGTGTCGACGGATTGGACAAATTGAATTTCGTAAAACATTTTTTAAGACGATTTGTAATTTGTTTTGTGATAAATTAATTAATATTTTGAAAAACTTGAACTTTCGACTTGGATCGCTTTAATAAAAATGTAATTTTTTTTTCACACAGTAGTACATCAAGTAGTTGCGAATGACTTAATAATATACAAACGATGCATGAATTTTACTAATATTATAAATGCGAATGCGAAAGTTTGGATGGACGGATGTATGGATGTTTGTTACTAAATCACGCCCCAACGGCTGAACGGATCTGGCTGAAATTTGGCACAGAGATTACAGCCTGGAATAGCACATATGCTACTTTTTATCCCGAAAAATTAAAGAGTTCCCGCGGGAACCAAAAAACCTCAATCCACGCGGACGTAGTCGCGGGCATCAGCTAGTAAATTCATACTTACTAATACCACTTAATACTTTAAATCCGAAAGTGTAGCTTGCGAATCGAGCTATCGTATGGCGCCATGGAGGTAATCAAGAACGATTACTGACAACTTTTTAAATAGCTTTTAAAACCTCATACGACATGGACAATTTCCATTTTTTATCACTTACAGCATATCAGAAGAGTAGTCACGACATTTAAGTGCATAAGACCCCTATTATTCAATTATTTCTAACCTTTCAGTTGTTTCACTACAGTAATTACACCATGTATTAAACGTCCACATGACAGTAAGTGATTGTACAATGGATGCACTAATTATTTGTGGTTTGCGTGCAATAAGCAATTCTTTAATTGTATTGTATGACGGGGCGTCAAAAATCAAAAGGGCTGTAATTTTTACATACTTTTAACTAACGCCAGCTCTGTTTTTGTAACTGCCTAATTTTGCACTCCTAGCCTGTTATATTCTCTTAACGCAGGCTTAATATTTTCTCAACAATATTTGAATTAACTTCGCTATGAATTGGAACTTGGAATTCTTTCATGATACAGAAAAGTTGTACTAGTATATTTCATCCCTTTTTCTACCATTTTTCAATATAAAAGGGGTGCAACGATTCACCTAAATCTATGCATACGAAGTAGCAAATAAAAGCTAGTTTGCACTAACGATGGCTCTCATTACCACTAAATCTCCCGAATCTGATTCATTCAGAGAATATTTGCTAATTGAAAATGAAATCTGATTTTCTCCCCCGCCCATTGAATTGAGCCCTAGTGATTAAAAGTATACGAAAAAAATACAAATAATAAAATTACAATATCGCTAACGACGCTCGCCGTCTCCCCAGAATCCTTTTGTATTTTTCGGGGAATAAATTAAGGCCTAGGAAGGGAAAGAAAGCCACCGGCCCGCAAACAGCGCCTAACGATTTCACGTTGTTCAACCCCGGAATTGAACTAAGACTAGGCACACAAGCGACATGTCTCTCCATGAAAAGTTTCTTAACCTGGGCAATGACTTTCCCAAATACCGGTAAACCTATATACTAATATGGTGCTGGAATGTCAATCTTGCACCAGCAATCAGAGTTCTCCTTTAAATAGATGAACGACAAACGAATAGTCGCATGTGAAACAACACCATGTTCTGTGGAAATCCTTGCAAAAAGCTATACTGTACAACAGCCAAATCTTTACTTTGTTATATTAAAATGATAGAGCTTGTCTCTATCATTTTAATATATATAAAAACCATAAGTAGAGGTGCCAACTCCAAGAGGTACAAGAAAAAAATGGTCAAAACTATTTTTATTATAACTGTGTTTGATGGCGATTATAATGCGTTAAGTCTTAATTCAGTTTAAAATAATCTATCTCTGTCGCTTAGTCTTGTCAAGTGATTGCAGATTGCGACAAAATATTTTGCAACTAAAAGTCGCCAACACATCGTTCTACTAACTTACCAAGTCTTACGACCATTATTATGGGTTGTAAAAGTTTCTTTAAATTTTTACACGACACCAAAACTGCTGCTACAGTATACACCTTCCTTAAAACAATTAACATGGCTGCAACCCTTACAGCACCAAGCGTTTATTTAGTAGTAAGTAGCAAATGTTTGCTACTTTGTGGAAGAAGATTACTCAATCATTTTCATTAGAATTTGTTTCTTGGCTCCACCTCTACATTCTTGAAATATCGCTCTTGATTGTTACCTATATTTTGGCTGCAGTATTATAATGGTCAAAAGTGACGAATCTTGACGAATGGTGTTATTCAGGTCTGGTTATTAGTGGTTTGGTTTGATAAGTTTATCATAATCACTATGCAAAGTCTTTGAAACGCACAGTTTAAAAATTAAAATCCAAAAGGACGCTCAAATCCTACCGGTAAGTAAACTATTGTTGTACATGATTTATTTGATTTAATTGTATTCAGGTATTTCTGATTGAGTAAAAAAAACAGGTAATTTAAAACCTCATTATATAATAATTATTACTTAATAATATTAAATTATATAAATATATTTAACACACATAAGATTTTATTTAGTTACATTATAACACACAGTGGTTCACAGTTAACAGGCGTAGCAGAAAATTAGAGTGACAGTTTGTCCTCCTATACAAAGCAGAGTGCTATTTGATCCACTGGTGGAGCCAGACGGTGGATCCTAATGAAGTGTTATCGGATCCACCCAGACTATTGGTGGATCCTAGTGAACTCCAAAGTTCTAGTGGATTCAAAAAGTAGATCCTAGTCGATTGAGGGTAAAGTAGGGAGAAGAAGAACAAATCTTGAATTGTGCAACTCATTTAGCGTTTAGGTACTGTTAAAATTGAATGGTAACCGTACCGTAACTATAACCGCCTGCAATGCAACTGGACTTAAGTCATAAGCGAAGCTGCAGTAAAATTCAAGGTGTAAATATATGTGTATCTTTAAGGAGGCATCTATTTTTCTCGCTATTACATTTGGGTTTATGAGCCTTGTGTAGCCGAATGAAAAATTGCCCTATTTTGAGGATGGATGACGCGAATTAAGAAAGCAATTACTCATCGGGACGCACGGGGGAGGAATGTTAATAAGACAGTGTATGAGAGCTGTTTTCCCGTCAGCTCTCAATGGATGCCCATGAATGCGTAATTAAGATGGAAATTTTGATATAATACAGGGTTGTTTTGGTTAAACCATTTTCTTTGGTATGGTTCTTATTACTAGAGTAACAGCGACTGGATGAAGAAACCTGACGACATGGTGTGGAAGGCTTGCTTAGCTCTTACTAACTGGTTAACATCGGCTCCGCTTTTTTAATTCGCTACAAGTTAGCCTTTGACTGCGATCTCACCTGATGATAAGTGATGATGCAGTCTAAGATGGTAGCGGGCTGAACTGTTAGGGGCATGGCAGTATATTAAACCCATGCCCCTATTCAGTTTCTACCTGGTATCGTACCGGAACGCTATATCGCTTGGCGGCACGTCTTTGCCGGTAGGGTGACGATTTCAATATTTCAAGCTTTAGGAAAATTACATCATACAGTCAATTCCACATCCTTTTATACATTAATCTACCTACATTAATTAATTAAGAGGATAAGATAATTCCAAATAAATGTCAAAACCTTACTTAAAGTACATTTATTGATCTTTAATCTTAAGGGCACAAGTCAATAAAGTGTGCCACAGAGACATATCTCACTTGGACCCGATACGGTCCGTAATTAAGCCGATACGTGTTAATTATCACGTACCTCTACTATCGTTTCTTTCTTGGTAAATTCTTGAAATGAGTGAGAATTTTCATACATTAGGAATATATTTTTCGAAATTTTATTTATGTTTTTAAGAATGGTTTTTGAGATAACACGAGTTGTACATACGAGTACGTATTAACCAACTAGGTGTACGGACGATCTCAAGCGAGTAGCTGGGAGCCACTGGAAGCATGTAGCACAAGAGCGTGTTCTAAGCAGATCCATGCAGGAGACTTTCATCCAGCAGTGTATAGACTAAGAGATAGCTGCACTTTTTGTAACTATCGCTTGAAAAGCTGATTCAGTAAAAGGTGGGTGCTACACTCTCCACTGATGTCCATAGTGAAATTCTACCCGCATGCTGATGGGCCATTCACTAGATATGGCCGATCAAAAACGTGATATGGTTACCAAAAATGAAGTAGGTACCTCTGTTAATTAAGACGACCCAAAAGCTGAATAGATCTGGCTGAAATTTGGCACAGAGATAGATTATAGTCTGGAATAGCACATAGGCTACTTTTTATCCAGGAAAATTAAAGAGTTCCCGCGGGAACCAAAAAACCTCAATCACACGGACAAAGTCGCTGGCACCAGCTAGTAGGTAATATAACGATTCGCAGCTGTGTGAACATTATAAAGGAGATCTTTTCTTAGGCAAGCACGATGTAAGAACAATATCTAATAAAATATGTTTGGTCACAACTAATAAATTCTTAACGACTGAAGACCTAGATTACAATTTGTTTGTTCCCAATACCGAAGATTAAACAGGCGCCAGCCAAATTAAGGTAAGTAAAGTTGGGAAACTTAGAAGAAACAAAACTCCCATAATCTTATTAGACCGCAGACGCAGCGTCTAATCCAACCCATCAGCTAATTAAGCCAAGTTGATTTTCTCAAAAAGTTTCAACTTCGCTCGGAAGTAATTTCACGCCAGCATTAGCGGGGGCCGAACTTCACACTTAGCTCTCTCGGTAAACACTCATGACGTTTCCTAATTAACGGACGCAATTAGTGGTCGGTCGATGGACCGGGGGTGAGATGGGGAGTGATAAGTGACCCGGAGTTGAGCAAATTCGAGTGCTCACGGAACAAACGCGCAATGCGATATTTCTTCTGTACGACTCTTTGGTTTGACTTTGGATCATTTATATCCAAGGAATAACTTACATATTTCTTCCGTTGGCCCACGATTACACTTGTAAGTTTTGCTCACGTAAGTCGTTCACATGAGTATCATCGAAAAGTGAGAAAGTTTTTAATCAACTAGATAATATCCGCGACTTTGTCCGCGAGCATTTAGGATTCTTTAAATCCCATGCAAACTCTGATTTCAAGTATAATAAATAGCATATATCCGTCTCCGGTACGTAAGCTTGTTGAGTGTAAAATTTCATCATAATCGGTCAAACGGAAACGGCTGTGAAAAGGTAACAGACTGACAAGCACACAAATAGACAAACAGACAGACATTTAGATAGACAGACAAATAATGTAACTCATAATATTATCATAGGTAGTACGGATTCCATTGGTTTTCAACCGACTTCCAAAAAAGGAGGAGGTTCTGAATTCGGCGCGTATGTTTTTTTTTTATTGATTCACGTTAAATTTAAGGTCGAATTATGAACTTGCAGATTCTGCCCCGCGATTGTGTAACGAAATCGTAATCGCAATCGTTTGTCAAACGGATAATCAACCTGTTTAAGGAGTTCATAGATACGGAGCACGTCAAAAAGCATGTATGAACTCCTTAAACAGATCGAGTAATACGTTTTACGTTGTCAAATCATTACGATTTGCTTATACAATAGGGATGAAGACAACTCAATCAAATCAGCAACTCTTTATCAAACTTAAATTAAACGCACTTCTAGTATGGAAGTTTTATGAATTTCACAGTTGTGACGTCATAAAATATCAACGCACTTTTTTAAAAAATCTATATTTTAAAATGGTTTTAACTTAAAACTAAACTAACCAAGGATGTGAATTTTAGGTCTTTTGGAAGAACCTCTATTTAATAATCAGTTAGAAATAATTTATTTTTGATATAACCATCATCCCTATAACTCTCTCACTCTCATTAGCAATAGGCTCTGATTTACACAAAAATACTCATAGTTCCTTGACGAAGTGTGCGTCTTACGTTTGCCCTATCATATGCTTGACCTCCTTTTATGTTAGTTTGCCAAAGTTTTACCAGTGCTTAGTCCTTTCAGTAAACATTCTCGACGTGCCCTAATTGCCAGACTCTATTAGTGGCCAGACCATGTGCTGGAAGAGAATGAGTGGTCTCTCAGAATTGGGTAAATTCAAGTCTTTAGCACAAACAAGTAAATTTCGCATGCTTTTCGTTTTCGCATCCATTCGTTTATTTATCGACGTGTGTTTCTATGTAGTTGTGATATTGCACATCAGTCGTGATTGTTAAGCAATTTAAAACCAAGTTGGTAAATGGATGGGTGACCGAATGAGATTCCAAATCGGCCTATTCGTTTCCTCCTTGCTTCGGAAAGAACGTTGAGCCGTCGGCCCCGGTTATTGTCACTAATATCTGATAATATTTTTTACAACATACCTAATAACAATTGAAATACCTAATCATAGTCGAATCGAAAACGGAAGACCTGGGAACCAATCACATTACTACCCCAAAAAAAATCCTTCTATAAATAATGTGATTAATGGAAAGAGGGTCACGACCCTCAGCAATGAGGAATACAACGCAGAGAGAGAGACAGAGTTTTTAGAATTACCTCGATTAAAATAAGGACGATTATTCAATCTAATGTTCATATTATGCATTTTTTATTTCTTACGGCATGATCACAGTACAATACCTAGTTTAATGAAATTGGAAGGAGCACCGACTTTTTATTCTGTAGGATTAGCTTGTGCAATGTAATCTATCTTTCGTTCTGTATATTTAATCTGCATCACCTAGGATGTTTTAGACTTAATTCGGTGTGGCGAGAGAGTGAGAGAAATTAACGAAATATCCCAAATATTTGTGAAGCGGTTCAGCATGATTGTGTTTTGTTATGACAGCGCGAGTTGGCAACGCGGGTTCGGCGACCCCACCCGGTTTTAATGATAAAAAAATGCGTACGAGGGGAGACGAGTAAGTGCCATCGAAGGGAAAAAAACTACGGAGGAAAATATTTGGCGCGACAGGTTGCCCCCCTCGCCTCGTCTTCTTGGGCCCTTGATAAAAATTAAATCTTAACGACGGAAATTTAAAGATGACGCTCGAGCGATCAAGAGGAGTGCGCATCTGAGACCGGGGGCGCTTTAATTGGGCCGAGTGTACTGACGATGTGCGTCGAGTGCTCATTTATTACAACGTTTCTTTCATTCATCTGATTGATGCTATCTACGCGACAGAATTAATCTTCTACGTGACCATTTTTAATCGTACAGCATAAACATTGTTAAAAAAAACAGTAACCGGTAATGTAGAATTACCGTCGATTTGATCCGCCCAACTAGCTAAGTACAAAAGCCTATACCTAGGTACTATTTAGCATATCGCGCAGTAGTATATCACAAAAGTTTGATTTCAGGGTACCTACTTACGTACTTCTCTCTTAGATCTCACAACCTGGGGCATAATCTACCATCGCATAAAGCCGTATTGTTTTAATATTGTTGACGTTCGTATTTTACAATTATAGCTCCTTAGGAACGTGACATAAAACTGTCATTTTCAAATAATACTGCTTTAAGGGATGGTAGTAACCTGCCTGTAAAATAATTTAGCAATTTAGCTCTTTGTATATCAGTACTCAGCTATGATATGTCTAAGAACATGTCAAAGAACAAACACATATAACAAGATAAAAAAAATATAACAGTTAAAAGAATATCAGGTATTGAAAATGTGTTCTCATGTTGCGGCATAGAGTTAAGACGACTGACGTCCTATCTGATTCAGATCCTCATTGCATATTGATTATTATGATTAAATATGGAACCTATAAATAAAAGGTAGAATAATATTGTAATACGGTGGCTATATAATAACGCAATTTGAATAGATATCGGAATGTTAATGCTAAATAAACAGCGAGGAACAATACATCGTCTCAAATCAACCGAATTGAAATTCAAATCTCTCTGCAGATGCACAAGATTTGCATCGGCGGCATCGGCTATTGATTTTTCCTACGTCTTGGGCCCTATTGCAATACCTTGTTTAAACTTTTTATTTCACTCTTCACGTTTTTTGTTTCAACCACTCGCCCCTAAGTCTCCCTAAGCAATCCCCCTTGCATAAAAAACGCGTCTAATCGATAATTTGTGTGGGGGTGCATTAAGCATATCGGCAGAAATGTGCCCGACTGTTTTTCTCAGTGCTTGGAGATTTCACCCCCGGGGCCATTCATGTTTGCTGGCCATCTTTGTAATTGGAAAAAATACTCCTCAAGATGCCTTTACAGTAAACCGTATAATCTCAAAATTGTATATTTGTTTCGACTATTACCATTGTAAAATAGATTTCATTAAACAGTTTTAAAAATGTTTATAGATTTCAGAAATTGTTCGAGATAATATTTCGAAATTTCGCACACGTCATTATCAGATTTAGCTACATATTATGTTTTCATATTTTCCTAGTTAAGTAATGAATTATGCAAACTATGTAACTTTAATTAATTTAAAAATAAGGTGCGATTGTGTGTGTTTTGTATAGGCTCAGAGTGTAAAATCATAGCAGATTAAGAAAACTAAGGCTCTGTCTAGTGCGAAATATAGATAATGTGAAAATTGTGTACTGTTGTGAGTTGTGAGTTGAGTGTGTGGCTGAGGCAGCACCTTTGCCTGACATCAAAATAAACTTTTAATGTTCTAGTTCATAATTTTCGTGTCGTACCTAATACTGAATAGACGTAACTCAAATAGGTGCCATATATTAAGAACGGACACACTAATAATCATAATTCCGTTGCGAGAAAATGAATAACCTTTCCCATTTGTTTAAAGCACGATTCTATTGCGTTTTATTGCGAGCATAAAATCCGATTGATTGAAAATAAGCATTAGTTATCTAAGCTGGAACCAAAGCAAGCTATTGCTGACATAACAATTGCTTATATCAGAAAAGGTTTATATATCCCTATATCTTATATAGTAGTAGTAGGTACAAGGATTTCAAATATTATTTGCGTTGCGCAGTCGGATAGAAAGGGATAGAAGGGAAAGGTGACAATGATTCAATGCATGCACTACCTGATTAATTATGTCGAACCCTAACCTAACCTACAAGAAAGAGACAAGGAAACGTAAATATTTCAAAAATTGACACTCAGAAGATTGAACGGTTCACAATCTGTCGACAGTTTAAAATATCGCTAGTTAGATTACAATCTAACGGTTTTTACAATCTTACGGTGACATATACAAGCTTCAATTGGAGAGTGATATATATGGGATACTTTTATCCCGAGAAAACCTACCTACGAGATTTTTCCTAAAATCCAGACGGAATCCTAAATCCTTTTAAAAGGAAATTTAAATCCGCAGCAAAAAAGTTGATTATTTAAATAATAATAATGTACTTTCAATAAACTAATTTATTTCCACTATGCATCAATCGAATTAATTCTAATTGACAATTTCACAACACGAAACCTATTAAGTTCAGATGGAGAGAAGTCATAATGTCTCAGACCTAAGTCATTTATTGAAAAGGCTAACGACTTTACAATTGAAAGTTCCCATTATAGTTAAGCTTGATGATGAGAAAGTCCATAAAATAAGAATTATGTTATTACCAGTCATTTGTGTTTTGTTTACCTTTGACCTAGCTTGTTTATAATATTTTTGATTACACTATTCTCTCATTTATTTGTACAAATTTATAAAATTATTTGTAAACACGTTTTACATAAATATATAAAATACTATACAAAACACATTTAAAAATAACCTTATAAAACTTTCACCCACTGCGGGGTCTTAAAGACCCAAGCAGCCGGTGGTCAGGGCTCCAGAGAGAGGAACTTCCTCACAATTCGTGCCGTCTCAAGGATAACCGCCTTCTGTACCCGACCCTTAATCCAACAACCAAGCGAAAGCTTCTTAAGGTGTTGATCGAAACTTTTCGCAATAAGACCATTAACTGATACTGATTACACTTATTATTAGGAATATTAGGCAGGGAGGTCCCTGGCGCAGTGTTGACCGCTGTTGTCTTAACGTGCGGAGGTCCCGAGTTCGATCCCCGGCAGGGTCAAGTTGGGAATTCATACTAATATTATAAATGCGAAAGTGTCTGTCTGTCTATCTGCTAAGTTTTCAAGCGATTTTAATGAAATTTGGTATAGCGATAGTTTGTATCCCGGGGAAGGACATAGGCTACTATTTATCCTGGAAAGTTAAAGAGTTCCCATGATAATCAAATAACCACGCGGACGAAATCGCTGGCATTATCTAGTACGATAATTTCTGAATTATCTCTGGTCTGGCCTGGTGGGAGGCTTCAGTCGTGGCTAGTTACCACCGTACTGAAAAAGACGTGCCGCCAAGCAATTTAGCGTTCCGGTACTATGATGTGTAGGTTAGCCCGCTACCATCTTAGACTGCATCATCATGTACCACCAGGCGAGATTGCAGTCAAGGGCTAACTTATACTAAGTGGATAAAAAATACACAAAATTATTATTATATTCAACGGAATATCGGTTTATTTTCCATTTGGCTAAGTGTTTTTTGTAAGTGTTGTTTGTGGAAATTTATTTATCCTTAAACTATAGGTAAGTACCTATTTTTAAAATAATTGAAAAAATGGATGATTTAATATTCACATCGCTTGAAAATTAGTCCTTTGGTATTCAAGTTTTTCTTGAACATTTATATGCATAGCATACTATTCCAGAACAAAATTCCACAACACATTTAAACTTACCTTTACACAAGTTAAAGAAATCCATTCAAAGTGTGCTCCTGAAAATTGTATTATGCTGTTGGTTATGTAAATGATAAAATAGAATATGGATTTGACTCGCTCCAGTTGCAATGCTTAGGACTGCGCTTACTTTAAGTATCTACAAATTAATATGATGGTAATTAATATTTTTTTAAAAATAGAAAATACCGAGACTTTTGCTGGTTCTTCTCAGTAGGAATGTTATTGCGAACCAGTGGTAGATTTACTCGACGATTCAAAAGCACTTGTGAATGTTTATTTGAATAAAAGTATTTGACTTTGAGGTTTGAGTGTTTTAAAAAATATATAAAACATTAACTATAACTATATATACATTTGAAAAATATTGCAATCATAACTTGAGTGAGTCAGCACCTACCTTATACTGGTAAAATGACAAATTAAGATCAAGATAAGGAAATATTCTCCAGTATTATAATATGTGAAAGATATTGGCACCATCAGATCTAATCGCCAAAGACGCATGGATGGTACTAACTGCCAATATCTGATGCATCAGATCGCCCATTGTATTTGTTCTTTATGTTTTTTACGGGAGGGATCCAATGATAATGTTTTTATGGCCGAGGGTCGCTTTAATCAGGGTTCAGTGTGATTAAACACTGTCCTCCGCGCTTTTCCATCCAGCACTGTTTTTTCCTTTATGTTTAAACACAGATCACGGAAACAAGGGAGATGTGCTAAGGGGGCGTGTTGCTTGCGAACTCATCAGGCACAAAATAGGCCTGATGGCCGTTTTTGTCTTTAGTCGCATGTCATTCAAAGATTGGTTCACTTCTCTCGGTTTTTAACAAAATGCCGCGTTGTTCAGTGGTTGTTTGTAAAAATTCAAGCTGCAAAGTGAATTACATGAAAGATGGCATCTCATTTCACACGTAAGTACAAATAAATTGTTGTAATTTTCCATTAAAATCAATAAAACATTATTTAGTGGTATCATAATGTAATAGAGTGACAAGTCTATATCTCATTATGAACAAAAACCATTGCTTGCTTAGTAGAAATCTATCAATGAATCGGCCAGTCTTACGACGCAATGGTTAAGTGTTCTTTACCGATTCTTTCACTAGCACGATAGATCAAATTTCGTAGTTCGGCCGCTGTCGGCGTGCCGTGAACTAGAGATGTGACGATGCAGGTACGAGTACAATGCAGTTGTCGATATTTTAGCGACCAAACGATGATCTGTGATACAATAATTAATAGTACCTTAATTATAACTTAGTAAACAATTATTGCTATTTTAACGTTTAAACTATCGTGAGTAAAATTCATTATAACTATATTTTTAGTCATAATTATTACTATTTTTTTTTATGTAAGTACTCGACTTACTTAGCTGACGAAACGTATAAAAAATATACTAGGTGAATTAATATAATGTCAATTTACGTAGATACTCATTACTCATTTATTGATATATTTAATGTCACTCTTTAATATTAATATTTAAGATATCCGAAGGATGCAGAAAGAAAAGAAAAGTGGATAAATGCTACAGGAAGAGGTCCAAGCTGGTTTCCGACGAAAAATAGCACAATATGCTCGTATCACTTTGAGCCAAAGTGCTTTCAACCATTGAAGATGGTTCGTCGGCTCTTCGAATGGTCAATCCCAACATTGAACTTGCGTTTTGTGTTGACTGTAAGTTAATAATACCCACTAGATGATGCCCGTGACTTCGTCCGCCTGGATTAAGTTTGTTTTAATTTCGCGGGAACTCCTTAATTTCCGGGATAAAATAGTCTAGTAATTTCTGAGTGAAGTAGGTACAAATTCTGTACTTACGGGACATGGCTGTTTCGGTAAGTACTTGCACCAGATTGCGAAACGGGAGGAAACAGCCATCTGTCATGAGTGTGGTACTCCAGAGGACACAGCGCACCATACCCTAGTGGAAAATGTTATGGAGCTGAAGGAGGCTGCGGAACGGGAACGAGAGCTGGACCCTAACGCTCCACTGATCCGCAGAAGACGACAGGGGGGAAGAAGGCGACGCTTCGCTCGCCTTTTCCCGCCTTAGTATAGGTGTCTAGGACCCTATGGTCGGTTCAGCGTCGTGATGTCTCAGTAGCCTTGGGACCCTGAGACCTCTCTTTGTAGACGCGGACTGTGCTGCTGGTTTTTTAGTGGGTATTCTGCTTCCATCTGTGAGTCCCACATACCCGCCTTGTGCGGGATGCGTAAATGCATTTTTCCAGCAAAAAAAAAAAGTACAAATTCTGTGTCTAGTTGGGACGTTTGGGTGATATTTTCGTCGCCCAAGGGTGGTTAAAGTATATTTAATAACGAGGAAGTAAGAGCCACTTTACGAGCAAAGGTCTTGTAAAATAATTTTTCGATTAATGTGTACTTAAAATTCACCCAAACAAACAAACAACCAAACAAACTTGAAGAAAAAAGTGTTGTAATGTGCACAAAAAGAACCTCGTCCTTTTTTCGGAAAGTCGGTTAAAAATAATCTAATATGAGATGATTTTTTACATCTTATTTTTGGTACACAAGTAAAATATCACTTTTCATAATCGGTAGTCATTGTCAAAAACCCAAATATCAAGAAATTTAGCATCGATAGATCCATTTTAGTCAACCACTAATTGTATCATATTTGAATTTTGCACAGCACATCGACAACGTTTTACGTTTGTGTGAGTAAGATGCACGGTGATTGAAATTGAACCCTGTTAGGTAAACAATAAAGTGTATATTTGTTCGTGCCTCATGCACTGATCTATCGGTATGCGTGTGTGTGAGTGAGACTTCTTGTCTATTGTATTTATTTAGTTGCTTGTATTGGTAGCAGGTAGTAGGGATAGGTAGGGATAAACTGGAGACAGCAGGTTTCAATACAATTTGATACATAGGCATATCTCCCTTGTTTCCGTGATCTGTGTGTTTAAACCTACTTCAAGAATAAGAGCGTTGAATAGCTGTTTCTTTTTCATCTGCAATCAGTAGGTACTTGGGTCATAAAAAGATAATGTGGCTTTTATTTTTAACCGACTTCAAAAAAGGACGAGGTTCTCAATTCGACTGTATGTTTATTTTAAATCAATTTTTTTCGTATGTTACGCGATCTTTCCGCTAATTATGAATCAATTTTGTTGATTCTTTTTTTGTTTGGTAGATCAGAGGTTGTTCCATATATACTAATGATAAGAAAACAACTTATTACCCACAATTTGGCAAAATAAAAATTATGATTATGATTATGATTGAAATTGATTTAGCGCTTTTTGAGAAACTAAAAAAACAGAATATATGTACCCAGATAATGTTTTTTACTTTTTAGCTTAAGTTGGTACTTATAGGTATATTTTTGAAATCGGTTTTTGTTTTTGGTGAAAGCGAATAATTATAATTGTTTCCTTTTTTGATTTTCTGACGACTTTCTACTATAAGGATAGAGTTTAGTTTGCTTAATCCTGTCCACCGGAAGTAAAGTTTTCATTGTTTATGTCCTAGTTGGGTTGATCTAATAAACTTTTCTACAGAGAAGACAATTTTTGTAATTAGAAAATATAAGATAAGATTACAAAATTTACAAATTTCTTTTGAATGAGTGTTTTTTTTAATGAGATACAAGCCAAACATTATTAGTCATTCAATAAAAATTCTAAAATACTGACTTGACTTAAAAATCCAATCTAAACCGACTCTTCACAAAGTAAAGGAATAAAAATTATAATATCTACCTTTCAATAAAAATCGTACAGTATAATTGTTGTTTTATTGGTATCTAAAATGTATGTTAGTCATACTTAAAACTCCTGCATTCGCTTTCACGCACGCCATCCACCCGTACCAAGCGTATAACGACTCAAAAAAGGCAATCCAACACAGAGTTTTTCATAAAACGAGGTATATGAGTCAAGAACATTGGGCTTCATAAACATACCACCCCACACGTTCACCCCTTGCTCGAAAAAGTCACCCCCGCACGTAACAGAAAAAAGGGCACCAAAGGGACGTTACGCATCCCAAGTACGCCGGCTCATTGGGGTCTGCAGATGTCTTTAATGGCTTTAAATTATATGTAGAGAGAGCTAACTGCTTCTCCGAGGTGATAGATTGTAGTGGATATTACTGCCTCTTGCCTGTACTAGCTGGGATCGTTATTGGGTTTTCTCAAATTCGCTGTGTGTTTTCTCGCTATTGACTACAGCCTGTATATAATGTGGAAATGAATTTAATACTACAAAGTATATTAATAAAACTATTCTAACGTCCTACGCCACATCCTTATTCCTCAAATCGATGTCTAACTTCATGTGAGGAACCATTTCTTTCATTCTATTCGCGTATATTTCAGACTAGCTGATGCCCGGGACTTCGTCCGCGTGGAAAAAGTTTTTTTGGATTCCCGCGGGAACTCCTCAATTTTCCGGGATAAAAAGTAGCCTATGTCACTCTCCAGGTCCTCAGCTGTACCCATCTAAAAATCACGTCAATCCGTTGCTCCGTTGCAGCGTGATTGAAGGACAAACCAACAAACAAACTGACTTTTGCATTATTATATAATATTTGTATGAAGTATGAAAGTACTCTGTTGCCGTAAGGCTAGATATGAAAAAACAGCAATAGAAAGCCACTCAAAAAAAAATGGCTAGTTTATGTATTTGAACTTGAACCTATAGTTTCTTATATGTAGCACGGGAATTCAGTCCGTAAGGGCGAACAAGTGTCAAGGAAGACAACCGTCAGAGTGGACGCATATCCAATATTTCGACCACGGCCAGTCTACGCCGAAGAATAAGAAGAGCGAAAACAGAACGGAAGAAAAATGTTTGGCAGACAAAACTTTTGCGTCATGCATTTTTATAATAAGGAGCGCGTACACTTTCGTCGACAAGACAAAACGTCGTTGCCTATCAACGCGAACATTTTTTATTGTCCGTAGTGTGTTTTAGCTCTAACTGAGGTTGCACTATCTTTGAGGAAGAAAATTAAAGGCGCATTCAGACCTAACAGAGTCGAGCGCATTGCGTTAAATTTACGTAGGCAATCGGTACACAGGTGGCTGGGCACGATTTCGCGCGATTTCATTATGCAGGAAAAGAAGGAAAAAATACTTGCGGAATTGTAAAATAATGTCAATTACCGTACAAGCGCAGTAACTAACAATCGTCATTACATTGTCGTGGTTGCGTAAATAGGGACTATTTGGCGGGGAAGTGAGGCGGGGCGGTTCCTCAGTTTTCCGCTTCGTTCGTCGCGGGCGTTTGCACTTGTTAATGTTGCCGTGTCTTTGTCTCTTATTAAGGTGCCTCAAACTTTTCTAGCAAAATACGTCATTTTTTTCAGAGCCGGACGGACGCATACGGCATCGTTGTCTATTAAGTCTTTTCAAACTTTTGTCTAGATCTTGGCAATAGCCAAACAATGATTTAGAGAGTTAATATAACGTATCATATTTTTCATAACGTATCATGTATTATCATAACAATATAAATATACATTAAACGTTTAAATATTATCATAGCATCCAAAGTGCTGGAGATTTTGTTTCATGTTGACAACCAGAAAGATATGTAGTTTCTTTAGTAACTGATAATAATTTATTATTTACTTATAATGTATCAAAGTGGACTCTTTTGGAAAAATCTACTGTTGCCAGCTTTGGGTTGTCGTACAAATTACGCAAGTGCTCTTCCACTGTTTCGTATTTTAGGTGCGTCGTCTTAAATGGTTAGATACCTAGGTAGGTACTAATTTGACGGTACGATTCCGGTATTTATCCTGGGCGTGCTTGATATTGTAACCGATTTTAATGAATGGATATAGCGGCTAGCTTGCTTTAGCTCTAGTTGCCATAAATGATATTAATATGGTCAAGATTATATTTATTTTACTACTAGTAAGTAAGCTTTAAAACCTTTTATAATTATATATTTTTTTTAAGAGTAGTCCCCGCCGAGATTCTGCTGGTATAATCTATAATGTATCACAATTTTATTTTTTCTATGATCACAATTAATATTATAAATGCGAAAGTGTGTTTGTTGATTTGTTGGTTTGTCCATCAATTACACCGCAGCGGAGCAACGGATTGACATGATTTTTGGCATGGGTATAGTTGAGGACCTGGAGAGTGACATAGGGTACTCATTATCCCAGAGAATTCACGAATCCCGCAGGAATAAAAAAAACTTAAATCACGTGGACGAAGTCGCGGACATCAGCTAGTAATCTATAATCTGTGTCTGTAATCTTTCTACGTCCAATCCGTTTAACTGATTAGACATACTTAGCGGACTCGTGGATAAGCTCTGATAGGATATAAAAATAAATTAACAGAGATAGTGATCAATAAACAAAATAGAGCACGTCATATTGTGACGAGTACGAAAATCGATTCCATTCAAAACTTTCATACAACATACAACAATATTAGCATACAGGTCTGATTGTTTTAGACACACAATAGCGCGGATGTGTCGCGCACGGTCGATTGGACAGTGTGTGTTTGTGTGTCACTGGGGCCGATGGTGTGAAACAATGATGCTTCCTGCACGTTACATCGATTTCTAGCTCATAGCGACATTTACCTATGGTAACTGTTGATTTTATTAATAGTTAATTTTTATCTGGATGCACGCTTATAATTATTAGCCTACGACTAAGATATTATGATTCCGAATGGAAACAGCCGATTGCTTAGACAATCGGGCCTCAGATTAGGTAGGGGTGATCTTAGACTGAAAATACACTACGGGCTAAAATTTGTTAATGTTGAATGTCCCGTTTAACTGAATTTGACGAAATTTGGTACACTGATAGCTTGCATTTGAGCTGCATTTTATCCTAGAAAATAAAAGAGTTCCAGTGAGATTTAAAAAAATAAGCAAGCTGATGGCAGCCAAGCGTTAGTCTATAATATTAAAAAAAACCTACACAGACAAACTCGCGGGTATCATCTTGTTTTCATATAAATCGTTAAAGTAAGGGGTAGGTACATTTTAAAGTTAGATAGGTATTCAATTTACCCATGTGAACTACGAATTTCTCGAATATCTTTGTTTCGTATTCTGAGTAAAATTCTTTACGTAGATGGATAACTGTCTACCGAGCATCTGCTTGTATCTAAATTAAAATATAAATTAAACTTACCTACACATCGGATTCAGGGTATCCCCCATTTAGGTTAATAAGCAGCATTGTATCCACTCACCTTCTGTAACAAAAGAGGTTCACATTAAACAAAAAAATTAAAAGAAAAATATCGAACTGTTTTTTTGGCAAATAATGGATTTCCTTTTTCACACAGAAATAAGATACAATGAAGGCAAGGTTAGGGGAAGATTTCTAAAATATGTGTGACAATTATCAGTACACGACGTTAATAGCGTCTTACATTGTAGGATAGAGATAGAAAAAGTCCCCTTACTTAGGAAGATTTATTCGCAAATTACTTATAAATTTTGAAGTTCGCGTACACCGAGCGAAATAATTCCATATCAACGATAGAAATATAAACTTTAATTCTTGAAGAATAAGAGTCACAGGTGGGTTATATTCATGCGGTTGGCCGTACATTGGGCTCGCTTATAAAAATGTATTTAAAACGTCGCCGTGGAAAATGATTTATTATGTACGCGCCGTCATAAATTTGTCCACTTAGACTATGGGGGGCAATAAATATTGGCAACATTGTCCCTGTTTCGTTCCGAATATTATTGGTTTTATTTTCGGTCTGTGCTTGCCTTAATTTTTTGAATCGTGAATAAAGTAGTTTATATGCATACCTATAAATTTAAAACTGTATTATGCAAGTAGTTTTACTTGTGTGTCTTTCGTACAGTAGTGAGTCCTGTGTTCTTACAACGGGTTTGATTTATAACAGCAATATCAAATTGGGAATTCAAAGTACCTATATCACTTCTCTCAGGTTGTGTTTGGTGGGTGGCGGCTTAGGTCGTGGCTAGTTGCCATCCACCACCAAAGCCGTGCCACTAAGCAATTTAGCGTATCAGTACGATGTCCCGACGTAGTATATTGCAACTAAGACTACGTCGTCTTACCATTTTATGATATCGCAATCTACTCTCAGAAAAATATAGAAAGTTTGAATGCATGAAATTTTTTCATTAAACACTATTTAATTTTTAGAGTACCTACTGGATACCTACTACTCTCTACGTATATATAGTGACTTTTTAAGTGCTAAAAACTAGTACTAACCACTACTACTTAGTACTTAGCACTCTAGTACTTAGTACTTTGATTTACAAGTAGATGATCAAACTAATTATCCAAAAATATTAAAATAAGTCCAACTACAGACTAATATTTTTCTGTCACAATCGGATGTCATCCTAATACACATCCGACTGAAAAAAAGTATAATAATAAACATGGGAATATTCATGTCGTGTCCTAATACGCATCCGTTAATTTATGCAAGACGAGACGGCTTTGGATCTTTAAGAATATACCTAACAATGGCTTCCATCAAGAATCGCAATCACGACTGACATCCAACACTATCGAAGGGTGGCGAAAAAAACCAACCCTAACCTGACGTGTCACTTATTGTGCTCCATATTTTTGTCACTAAAAGATTTTTTTCTTCGATTCAAAGCAAGGAACAAAAACTGTCTAATTGTAACAGTTTTTTGCTGTGAAATTTTAAGCTCGATTATTTTTTCTTTTGTGCCCTTTAAAAAAATAAAACGCTTTAAAGCTGCTCTGTATGAACCGTTACACTGATTGACATTGGAGACTGGTACACAATAATAGGTACAGAAACACACATGGTTTCGATATAAATAATCAGCCTTAAAATAATAACTTTACCGTTATTATCGAATATGAAATAATCCGAATAAAATTCAAATCGGATCCGAATCCGCATACAAATTAGTTAAGCGTATCTGTGAAATGATTTATAGTTATGTAAAATTTTATTATCCTAAAGAACTTATTACCTATTCCTATAAAAACTGATAGTTTTTTAAAAATATCTTATAAATTTATCTGAAACCTTGAGTAAACCGTATTAAATTTAAATCCACCATTTTGCACCTGTGAAGAGACAGGAGGTGAAAAATACGTACCATGTTATTAAACCAATCTGATCGATTGGAAAGGGTGCTTGCTATTCAAGGAACTTATAATAATTGCGCTCAAAGGAGATCCGGTCCGATCCGGATTTCTATTATTTATAGTTTCCGATCGAAGTTTGAATACGCCTTAATTATCGGCTGCAATGTGTCGTGCCCTTAAATGTTTTCTTTCAAAACTTTCACGATTGTTATAGGAACTTTCTCGCGGTGTAATTTTAACCGAAATTTTAAGGGGTTGTGGTAATTATAAAATAATATTGGAAAACGGCCTAATGGTTCCGTTTTTAGTAGCTTAAAGTATTTAGAACAATCCATAAAATACTGTTTAGGTACGTTTTTGGTTGGTAAAAATTGTGTGGATTGAGGTTTATTGCTTCCCGCCGGAACTCTTTAATTTTCCGGAACAAAAAATAGCATAGTAGGTATGTGTTAGTCCAGATTATAATCTATCTCTGCGTCAAATTTCATCCAGATCCGTTCTGGTAAAACTCATCGAAAATATTATGGAGTACATCATATTTTTAATCCCAAAAACAAATGTGCAAATATTGACTGAGGAATACCGTTACAGTTCGTAAATAATGGGATTAAAATAATAATACACTGGTGGATATTGGTAAAAATTTAAATTATAACATAAACAAGGAATATTGCTTCTTATGTCTGGTAAAAGAGGTTTATTTTTGCTTGAAAGACACATTTTTGTGAAGTAATTTTTGAACGGATATAAGACACTTTTAATAAACCGAAAGTGTTTTGAACGGTGCTTCGCAAAGCGTAAAGATTTCTCGGGGATTATGTCGATCGTCAATACATGCCTGTGCAGAGGTTCCCAAAGTACTGGAATACTTATTATACACCAAAAAGAAACAAACATATTGATAATATGATTTAGCCTGCGAGAGAATGAGATAGAATACAAGTTATATTTATCTCATTCTCTCGTAGGCTACTTTTCTGAAGTTTCACTTCTGCCGTGTGTGAATTGCACACACACACACTTTTTTATTCACAAATCCCTAATATTGCGTAGGTTTGAAATTTTTCAGGTGGATTTGAATGTTGCAATGTAAATTTTTCTCACACGAATTCCATTCATTTAATTTTTATTAAAAGGTAACCACGATGCCACCACACAGCTGGTACACAAATAAACATGTTCAAAAACTTATTATAACACCCTTATGTTTTGTAGTTAAAAAATAAAATAATTTTGAAGGAACTAGAAGTTTAATTCGCTATAATTAGCGACAATAGGACTATGTGGTACAGTGTGTATCCCGCACTTATAGCCCGAAATATTCACCACACCATAGAAATCTTCCAAACTACTCTCAACGTACGTTTCACTCCGATACCGATATAAGAGCGGGATACACATTGTACGACATAAATTTATCTAATGTCGCGTATTAAACTTCTAGTTCCTTCATTATCATGGACTTCCGCAAAGTAACGCCTGCTTCTATCCAATATTTAAAATAATTTAACCTTTGGGAGCCGCTGAAAGAAATCAACCGAACTCGCCATTGATTGGTACCACAAAGAACCCAAACTTTGCTCTCGTATTGTAAAGTGATATATTTATATTATTTTGCTAGTCCCCTGCCGGAACGGGGCACTAATCCCCATACAACGATACCTTTACATTCCATACAAGTTTAAACTACATAGAGAAACCAAATGTAAATATTATACCTACCGTTATTGAAAAATTACACTTTGGTTAACTTCGGCAAGCATTCTTATGAAAATTAATGATGTTTGTTTTGTTGTTGAGATTTGAAAAATTGCTAAATAAATTGGCACTGTGTGGATAATATTTCAAGAATAAGATTCTGTCGCTTCGGGTTATGTAATTTGGACATATCTATTTATATTGGCATGTGAACACGGTAGGTATGCCATATTTAGTATTTAATTAAAGGAGTATTTTGGTTTAAATTTTCTTTCAAAGTCAAGTGACCGTGCCTATTTTTAATAACGCTCAGAAGTAGAGTATTTAATGGAATCATAATAATAGCAATAAATTCAAAACTATTAAATCTACACAAGCTGACACTGAAGTACTGAATACTGAGGTATGTCCGTCAAAATTATAGTCGAACAAACTTAATCTGACCCGGTGGCCAAAATTGGAACTAACCTTTATGCCTGTTTAGTTTTTTTTTTTAATTATAATTTTCATTTAAACTAGTGACGCTGTCACCAGTACGCTTTTACATTGCAAATACGATTGATCGACGTGAGAGCTCACCACGCCAAATGTAAGCGAACGTTAAAGTAAAATGAACCTTAAATGCATTACTTTAGAGCTCATTTCATCATTTTGTGTATTTATTCACAGCTAGCGCTCCAAACGCTGAATTTGTGACTTTAAATCAAGAGCTTTTGGGTCCATTTTACTTTGACGTTCGCTTACACTTCGCGTGGTGAGCTTTCACGTCGATCAATCGTATTTGCAATGTATAAACTCAAAGTAAGCGTACGGGCACAGAATAATATTGGTACGGGTCAGATAAATGTGTGGGACTATATTATGTCTGTGGTGACATATATAATATTATAAAATATTATATGTGTGCGGTGACAGCTGCACTACCACTAAGGTCTATTACAAATAAAATAAAACCAAAAACTTAACAGGTATAAAAATTAGTTAAAATTTTGACTACTGGGCCAGTTAAGATTGACAGACTGTACGTGTGTCTAACTAAAAAAATAATTTATTTAACAATTGCAAAATATAACATCTTCGGAATTTGAATTTATGCAAAAAAATTTGAATGCGTTGAAAAATTAAAATTAAAAGATATTCTTTGTACCTATAGCCAACCAAAGGCAATACAAACAAATATACTTATATGCGTGATGATATTAATATTATTAAAATAAGTAGATAAAGCGAGTTCCTTAATATGAATATATTGATATTACCAAGAGATCTCATAAAAATTCATATCAAAGTTAGCCTGATAAGTCATTCATTCTTATCATTTTACACGCATTTCAGACGAGTGCTCAAAATGTTATGACAGAGGAATCTGAGCGTTCCTTGCACCCTTATTGAGGCGAATCATAAAATAACCATTCCCGACATGTTATATTGCCCCGTAAAGACATATCCGATAGTACGGGTTAAATGTGTATCTAAACGTGTATTAAAATCACACCGATACAAACTACTCGGTTGGAAACCGTAAAAAATCACACGGGCTCCATAGACTTGGTAATAATGCGACATGGCATTGAAAGGTTGATAGTAGGTACAAACATGCATTTGTGCTTACGAAATGATATTGTGCAACAAAGTAAAAATAAAGAAATTTTATTTTGTTCATTAAAACAAATGATAATATACCGGAGGATGTCCGCGATTTCCATGATAACTAGCTTATGGTCCTTCCCAGGAATGCAAGCTATTTCTGTACAAAATGAAGTCAAAATCGGTTGAACAGATAGACCGTGAAAGCATAGCAGATAGATGGATAGACAGGCAGACAGACACAGTTTCGCATTTTTAATATTATAGTACCTATTTTTTACTTTTAAAGTATAAGTTTAAATAAAGTAAAGAATATTTTATTTTTATAGTAGGTACATTTTATAGTATGGATAAACGATTGACTAAAACACCTGCCAATGGCATGGAAAGCTTTATAGTTTTACAAAAAAAAATCGAGAAATGTTTCTTCTTCTTCTACTTGTCCTTATCCCACGCTATGTGGGGTCGGCAAAACATGTCTCCTTTTTTTCCACTCACTTTTGTTATCCGTCAACGTTATAATCGAAAAACGTTCATAGAAATAAATTAAAGTAAACGTATTTTACCATTAATTAATATTTTTAGTTTTTTTTTACATGTCTATACGTTATTAACTCTACCGGATCTATAAGTACCGCAAATCGGTTGCAACCCAGGTAGCGGGTTGAGCATGTGAAAATTGTGTGTTCGACACACAAAAACCCATAAATAAGACATTAGCAGCTCATTTTCGATACTTTATCCGTCGTTCGAGCATCATTGTCGAACGCAGTTTGTTTTATGAGACAACATCGAATTTATGTCTTTATAAAGAAAGACAAACAAGAATCAATTTTTTGTGACATAATATTGTAATACCTACATACTGTGTTTCAGATTCTTGATGTACTTAACTTAAATGTCGTGTAAGTTTACGTAAAAAATCTTGCTTAAGATAGCTATGAACCATCAATATAGTAGTGGATTTAGCAAACTAATTAATGGGTCAAACAATGTTAACTTAGTCAACTTGATTTTTTTAAAGATTCATTATAACTTTAATTTGAATTTTAATATTTAAACTTAATACTTAAAATAACTTTTCGCGGAAAATATTTCTATTTAATTATATAAAAGTAAATACCTAGCAAAATAAAGAAATACAGAAGTATAAGCACTATTACCTATGCACCTATTTTCACTAACAAAATTTTCGATGCTAATTATTATTATCGAAGCAAAATATTTAAAAAATGGTAGCTATTAATTCTCATTGTAAAAATTGGTAGATAATATTAACAAGGGCCGCAACAAAAAAAGTTGTTAAACCATCAATTTTCCAAGTGATCTATCATAATTACAGAAACAATACAAAATTACATAGATAAAGTGTTCATTATAGTAAAAAAACATGTGTTTTCGGTTTTATCTGTGGTTCGATCGGCGGTCAAGTGTCAAGCGCGTAAAGTGGTCAAGATGGTACGATACGGAACCCCACGTTTTCCATTCATAGAGTGGTATTACAAAAAAAATATTCGGAATAGTTGTGGGTACAAAAATGAATAACGATGACATTAATATACTTGTTATTATGCTGTTTTAATTTTTGAAGTACTTCCTATTTTATAATTTTTCTTGCATAATAGGGAATATTATATGACGCTCGCGACATTGCAGTGTTAAATTTCTTGATTAACTTCGCGACTTAATTAATTATATTTAGGATATAACCTATGTCTGTACCAAATTTGGTCAATATCGTATGACCCATCTGTTCAAAGCAATACAGTTACGTAACGAGATGAGTTGATAATGTTGCGTTTGAGTTGAGTTTTTTTTAACGATTTTTAGTAATCTTAACTTAGTAATTGCATAAAAATGCAAGAAATAGATTGTAAGAGTGTCAGGCTAAGTAGTTGTCACGTGAGGCGTAGGTCTTGTAGCACGGTTTATGTAATCGATATATCGAGCGCACAACACTAGGTTAGGGCTTCCGAGATCCGGATTGGACCTAATCTTTATGACGTTATCGAGATTTGGTCCAACGCTATATCATTTTAGATTTCTGGTGTACTATTTTAATGCATTCTGTAAATAAGTGTACCACTACAGCCCATTAATGTCCCACTGCTGGGCACAGGCCTCTACTCTTATAGGAGAGGAAATTAGAGCTTAGACCCACCACGCTGCTCCTATGGGGGTTGGCGGGCTTTAACGTACTTTTGCTTTCATCTTCGTTATGTAAGATCAGTTCGCAGTCAAGGGCTAACTTTTCACGTACTTTCCATTTTATAAAAAACACACAAAATTGTCTCTGTGTTACTGTGTATGGTGCTTTATACCAAAGAATGTTGCAAATATATCTTAACAATAGATTAGAAGCAATAAAATATACAATTTGAAATGTCAATATTTTTTAATGTGAAGACATTGTTATATTTACATATTAAAACCGTAATGGACGAATTTGTCCAAATTAATACTGATATATTGGCAAAAGGCCATTTTGTATTTCCATAAATTTTATCAATATTGGAAAAATAAGAAAATGACTGATCGCTCTTAACATTTAGGTATACTTTTCATCCTGGATTTAGAATATCATAAATTTTTAGGTCTGTCTTTGCGTTACCTTTTCTGTTGTGTTATAATTAAATCTATAGTCCATAATAATAATGTATGGTGGTTTAATTAATATCAGAGATTGAATACGCTACCTTTTTGCTCACGAAAGTTCATGATGAATGCTCCATGCCGAATAAAAACAGGGAGATATGAAAATTCAACAGTTCCGTATCGCCAACAACATGCTGATGATTTTTGGTAGAAGACTGGGAAGGGAGGAAGAAGGGCGAAGAAGAAACATGGGATAACTACTATCTAAATATTTATTTATTTATTCACTTCTTACATCATCTTTACAGGAATCCCTAATACGATGGTGCAGTTACAATATTAATATATCTAGTTTAGCCTAAAGAAATGTACAAAACATAATATCCTATTAAAAATAAAAATAAAAAAACAAAAATATCACCTACTTATAAAAAACAAAAATATTACCTACTTATATAACTTATAGTCCACATTGCTACCTTTGTGAGTTCACTCAGAGAACAAGGAAATATGTCAATCTTTACGGCTATAATATTAAGCGTGTTATATTTATTGCGTCACAGTGGTGGTGGATTCGTTGATTTCTGATCAATTTTGAAGACACGATAGCACACTACACAAATGGGTAATTGACAACTAGTCAAACTTTTGCTCAAAATTTAAAACGCGTGCTCATTATGAAATTTTGATTGAAATACTGAATTGTGACGTCATCACAGTTCGACACACTTTTTTATTTTAAGGTTCAAACTATCGTTTAAAGTCTAAGCGAAAGTTTATAATGGTCATTCAACATAAAAATAGCAGTTGGACGTAGATATTCCGACTTTTGGGAGATCCCTTATATAATTTAAAAAAATTGACCAGTAGTTAAATACCCAATTCAGAATACTCAGAGGGAACTTGCAAGTTGCAATCTATATACCTACAAACATAAGGCAAATAATAATCAGACATTATATTATCTAAAACAGAGATCAGACATCTAACAGCTACCTTGGATTAGAATCTGCATAGACGCAGACTCTTTTCGTCTTTCTACGCGGACAAAGTCGCGAGCAACAGTTAGTGGAAATATAATATTGTTATCTAGCGCTCTATAAAGGAACGTGTACACACTCCTACGCAAAGATTTACGTAGGCATTATTTTAAAGTCTTACAATTTAAACGGCAGTGTCGAGTTGCCTCGGTTTATAATAAATTAAACTTTAGCGTGGTTTCAAGTTCAGTGTTTCCTATCGTGTTCGAGTGTCGATTTCATGCTATATAAAATCATTATTATAATACTACAGTGTATTTACTTAGCATTTCATATTTAAATTCAATGCCAATATCAAGGAGTTTGCTATAGTCTAAATCTCATTTAATACTGGAGTAGTAATAGGGCTCTACATTCAATTATATATATTATACAATACAATTGATTGTTTGGCTCGTTAGCAGTAAAGCCTGAATCACACACAAAACGCGCCGGATACGTATCCAACGCAGGTTCTGAAAGTATCTTAAGCTGTACAGGAACTGAAATCAGTTGAGAGACATCCTTGATACTTACTAGTCTGTTGTTGGTAGGAAAATTGTACAATCGTACGCGCGCGTCAATTGTGATGATATGCTATGCGGAAAGCGTATTACTTATTTTTCAACACACTTGCTCATAAAGTGGCTCTAATTTCACCGCAATTAGGCACATAATGACACCTATAATCAAACTGTGACTTTTTCATCACTATTATTCACAGTTGAGATAAAGAGTTTTTATTTTATTTTATCTACTAAATAAAATTTATTTTTATTATTATTTTCTTCACAAGTGTGTTGAAAAACGTCGTATGATACACGTGTGTATTGATGATTACCGTCCTCGGCTAGACCCTCACCTAACGGTTCGGGTTTCAATGGCGCCTCAGCGGTAATCACCAACATTACACACTAGTACCATAATGTACTATTATTTCAGGCTTAATGTATATTTCTTTTTTTTTAAATATAACTGCTAAATTAATACCGTACACACCTATGATTCAATACAATGACAGCGAATTTATGTCACAATGAAAATGATGGAGGACATGGGTCGGGAAACCGGATGCATCTGAACGTGTCCTGACGCCGGACCCGAACTATTATTAAAACGATCAATATTAGGTGTCTGTGACTGTTAATTAACTTCTTAGTATAAGTCCATCCATCCACTATAGCCTATTAACGTCCCACTGCTGGGCACAGCCCTTAGACACTTACACAGCAGCTTAGACCCACCCCGCTTCTCCAATGCGGGTTGGCGGGCTTTAACCACTATTATCATATTAGTGATATTAACCGGGACCGACGGCTTAACATACTCTCCGAGGCACGGGGGTGAAACACCGCCAACTTCCAACTCCGGGCTGGCACTGAGAATTTCTTAATTGAAAAACCCAATACCTAACAATCTTTATGCCTGACCGGGAATCGAACCCAGGACCTCGTGATCCGCAGTCGACTATGCTAACCGCTAGACCAACGAGGCAGTATAAGTAGGTACATGGCAATATTTCAAATTTATAGGACGCCGCCACGATCATGCAATGTGAAAATCACTCAAAATACTTTCTAGCAAGAAACGTCCATAAACTGAGACAAGTCAGATGACGAAGAAAAGCTGTAAAAAATAAATAAATATTTTTGTTAATCAAGATTATGGAATATGGACATCGAGTTGAATCCGATCGAGTTGAACGAATGATTTGAAAAAAAATATAAATTTAAATAAGGCACTTGTAAATTAATGACGCCTTTTAATTTACTTATTATTTCTACTTTTAGGTGAATTCGCAGTGTATTTCGATAATATTTGTTGGGTAAAATATTTCTCCTCTTTCTGAATTCAGTACCCTACAGTCAAGAATACTGAGTGTACACTAACTTGGTATCCCAGAGTCCATGCGGATCCATCTTTCTAGAATCTAGACTCGACAGATGGATCTCCGAATGATAAGTTTTATAAACCTTTGAAGTATGTTAGTATACCACGCGTTTGTTACGACGTAGTGGGCACCGGTTAATGGAATATAAAACTTTATAATACGTTACAAAATCGAACATCACCGGACAGCTAAAACCGGAAATGATTATTTATTTATTAATGGGTATGTCGTAAAACCGCCGTGAAATGACTTTAGGAACAAAATTATGGTAATTAATGACTGTGATTACCAAGTGAATTGGGCACTTTATGTTAAATTTAATGACGCAAATTAATAATTTAAGAATGGGGTTAAATTTATTTAGAGTTTTGTTTTCCTATTAACGTTGATAATCTAACAGCTGGCTTAGATAGATGTAGCGGGTTAATCAAATCAAATCAAATCAAATCAAATCTTCTTTATTCAAATAAACTTTTACAAGTACTTTTGAATCGTCAAGTGAATCTACCACTGGTTCGGAATGCCATTCCTACCGAGAAGAACCAGCAAGAAACTCGGTGGTTGCTTTTTTTAAATAATTCATTTACAATTATTATATCAATGTGTACATAAGTAACCGCTGTCCCCAGCATTGCTGGAGCGATCAAATCCATGCTCCTCTATCATTTACATAATCTTCAACAGTATAATAAGCTTTTTTCAGGAGCATACTTTTAAACCAACAAATACTGCAACAAATAACAATACTAACTAGAATAAGACAAACACTAACACAACTAACACTTATTTCATCTAAAAAGTAGTTATATACAATTGTAAATATCATGAGATTAGTAATAAAAAGGCTTATTATTATTATTATTATTACTTTTAATGGATTTCTTCAATTTGTTTATTCAATTCATGTCAAAGACGTGCAGACAGAAAGTAGCCCCATTCCCGCCGGTGGCACCCGTTCACGAGCATGACGCATGATCCAGCCATTGCTTCGCTCGACCATATTTGAGGGAACGTAACAACGTAATTTAATATTTACTAACACGTCAGCTAAAGTGTTGAACGCACATTGCAACCGATGCCGAGTGTTGAGTCGTCAGTCATCACATGAGGCTTCATGAGGCATGAGTCGTGTACTGAATTTGAATTTTTGAATTTGAAAAAATTTTTTTTTTTTTGTAGTCATGGACTTAGACAAAAACTTTTTTACATGTTGAGTAATCTTAATAACGAAGCCACTGAAAATCTAATGAAAAGTTTATACGCTTAGACACACACACACACACTTATATTTATATACACACACCCACACTTAGGATTAGTTGTTTGCTATATTGTGTATCCATATAATTAATGTTATTTACCTTTCTTCAGTTCCTGTTTCTATCATAATATCATAGGTATAGTGCACAATTACTGGGAAGAGACTGACCCCCAAGATACGGGCTATCCTAGTTTTGGGGTCTAGGGTAATTTAAAAAACCTTTGTAATATTTATTTTCGAACAAATAAAGTTTTTTTTTTTTAATTTATTCTACACAATGACATACCCAATTGTGATGCATGCGTACCTACTAAGCATCACATATTTTGATTATATTATTATCTACCGTACTAAGATGTACGGTAGATCATACTTCATACTAATAATATTATAAATGCGAAAGTGTGTTGGTTTGTCCTTCAATCATGCTCCAACAGAGCAACGGATAAACTTGATTTTTAGTCGTATAGTTGAGGAGAGTAACATAGGCTACTTTTTATCTCGGAAAATTAAGTAGTTCCAGTGACGATTAAAAAAACTTAGCTCACTCGGACGAAGTCACGGACATTAGCTAGTTAATAATAATTGTTTGTTTGTTGATCTAGTTAAGCCGGACTTTACGCTTAATAATCTAAAGGGTTGATTGCATTAAGTAATTACAGTGTATTTAATTACTGCGCTAGGTAATTTGCGAAGCCCTACAGGGCAGTGCAACAGCGATAGGGTTTCCAGACCTCACTCATTTACACTTGCAGTGTGTACTTGTATTTATAATTATATTACGAGGTGTTGCGAGGTTAGAAACTGTACACTTCGAGTGGATATCGGTTTAAACACCCTACCCGTAAAGCCATACTGCGATTTTGTTTGTAGAAAAGTAGGATTACATCAAATATCCAATCAGTTTGACAAAAATCATACTTACTACTATTATAAATGCGAAATCCAAAAAAAATAATTCCACGCGGATGAAGTCGCGGGTCAAAAGTGGTCAAGCGCGTGTCTGAATAATAAATATAGGGTTTGGTTGTCATTTATTTAAAAAGCCGCCATAAAACTTGAGTAAATTAAAAAATGAAATTACGTTCCTTTTTTTCTCTTCCCTATGTCTATACAATTCGCATCAAGTCTAACTTAACAGGTTTATCTTACACATTTTACTGATTTTTCAGGCTGGATAATTTAACTAACGTAAAATTGCCTTTGGGGTTTATTCGTTTTTGTCAACAAAAAAACCACTTAGATATCTTTCAAAAAATACATACATTTAGCGAGGATATGCCATTTTTTAAACAAGGCATTGCATTTTTATACATATAGCGAGCAAACGAGCGACGAATCGCCTGATGTTGAGTGATTACCGCCGCCCTTGATGAACATTTGCAGGACCAGAGGAACCGCCAATGCGTTGTCGGCTTTTGAGAAATTTGTTTATCCGCCCTTTGAAGGGCCTATTGTTATCATGAGGGAACACAGAGGATGGAAGGTTACTTAAATGTTATTAAAGAATTGAAATGAAATGTAATTATAAAGTATTTAATATACACTAATTGTTATCTTCCATAAAGACAATAACAGCCACAAATAAAATTTAAAGCCAACATCAAGTAATTTGTTGTTTGCATTGTGCACGAAATTCGTAGTGCAGTATTTCATTAGCTTTTATGAAAATTCTCTGCATTGTAATAAAAACTCTTTCGGTTATTTATTTATTTTGTTTATTAGTCTGTAATCAACAGCGTTTTTACATATTAATTTACAGTTATCCCTTAAAAAACTAAAATAAGGCCAAAAATATTACATAATTATTATTGATTAGTTATGGCTAAACCTTTTAGGCTGAGAGCTGATGAGTATCTGGTTCACTTGACTCATACGTAATAAGTAAGTGTTTTTAGCAATAGGTACATATATTTTTTTAGTCTTTTAGAAGCGATTACTTTCGCGTAGATTTTTTTTTAAATTGAAGTATCCCTTTGTTTATCTGAGTGAAATAATATTCTGTCTATCTCCTAAATATACAAGCTATCTTTGTATTTTTTTGGCAAGATTTTCTTTCGATTTTCGTTAAGCGGTTCAGGTGAGACAGACCTAAACACTTTGGCATTAATGACGATAATATGTACGTATGCAATAATGAATAAATGATTATTTATTTTTGGTATACATTGCATACCAAACGTGATAAGATAATTTAAAAATATTCGTAAGTAAATAGATTACTAAATCTTCTTCATCTTCTTCATCGCGTCTTGTGAAAAAATCACAGGAAATCTAAAGTAAATCGCGTGTCGAAAGCCGACGTGAGGCGGTAATGAGAATTAAGCGTCCATGACGCATACTTGGTGTTAGTAACACCTATAACCTTGCATAACTGAGGTGTTCTAAACATAGCCCAAAGGTTAAGCCTTTTCCAATACTATGATAACACGTTTGAGTACATTTTTAATATTCACTGCTAAAATAAATATTTTTTGTTCATTTTTCATTCATTGCTAAATAGCTGGTCTTAGCTAGCTCTGATACTATAATTTATATTAGGATTTCGTCTATCTGCAGGAATTGTGTTATATTAAATTAGCATTTTACTATTAATAGATACTTTATTTTTTTTTTACTTCTGTTCTGAATATTATTATGAATTTCTTTGATACCTTACCTAATAACGTAATACCTAATAATTGTAATGTGTCATTTTAAAAGTAATTGTTTATGAACTAAGTGATCATATACATACGAGTACTTCTATACTTGTAAATGAGAAAGTGTGACTGATAAGTTCTTATGAATCTTAGATTGTTTGATAAGTTCTTATGGCCTCGATGTTCAACCAATTTTGACAAAATTTGGTACAGCAGTAGATATAGATAGTGATGGTAGTTTGTAGTTCGGGGAAGGACGTAGGTTAATTTTTATCCCGGAAAATCAAATAATGCCCACAGAGTTTTCAAGGAACCTAAGTCCACGCGGACGAAGTCTCGGTCAACATCTAATTAGTTGATCAAACCTCATCCTTCGTATATTATGTGGAATTGCAGAATTTGATTTTCGGTCTGAAATCATATCACAGAAACATAGGGTTGCATTTAACCAAGAACTCGCAAGATCTATAAATGATTTACTGTATCAGTTTATAGAGATACGAACCCTATAAAAGATGTCACTATGCAAATGAGATAGTTTATGCCGCGCGCGCCTCTAATACATGCAAAGTACTTAGTACCTTAAGATGACTTACTGATATGAATTCTTATTCGTATGGAAATTTATGTGTGAATTACATTAGGTTAGTTATAGCACGAGCCGTTACAGTTAGTGTGGCCACGCGCGCATAATTTCATTTTTTATATGGATTTTTAAAAATATTTCTTCATAAATCGTGTTTTAACTTAATATGCTTCTTAAATTTTTCACCATCTCTTACATTATGAATATAGTGAAATAAATAACACTACATCGAATGTTCCACTCGGGTGATAAATTCATTCTTAAATAGAGTCTACGTAATTTAATTAGGTAACCTAAGTAAATGCTATTTGAAGTTAATAAATAAAGTTTTTAGGGCTATACGTTGATAATTATTATGTCAGTCAGACAGTTTATTATTTTAGACCTAAAATATTATGATTAAGGGATTTTATAAGGATATGTTAAGGAATAGGTACTTACTGAAAGTAGACAGGTTTAAGATGGTTTGATGCTGAGTGGTAACACTGATTGTAAATTTTTTTTGGGACTTCATTACATGCTATATCATAATTAGGTAGGTATATAAAAAGGAAACTAAATTACGTAATTCTCGAACTTGTCAAAAATAGAAAATTGGAAAATTTGTGCTTTAAAAAATGGAGCTTGAATCTCGTTAAAAATTGCGATTCCACAATATTATTTTATCTAACAATTGCTAGAATATCATATCGCGACAATATTGTACAGGCAAGAACAAAAGACATTCACAGAGATCGCGAGCGCTGTCGGGGCTGTGACGTCAGACGTGGTTCCATGCAACGTTTTCAGCGTATATACCGTCACAATTAGGTTTCAGTCCGCTTCTCACAATGATGTGGGTATAGTTTTGTGTCCGAATGTACCGCGTACAACTATGACCACATTGTCTACGATGCATCTGCAACAACTTTGCTTTTGGATACAACTAGAGTGGACATACTCGTACATACATTTTCATATAAAATGCCGTGGTTCTCTATTCATTATTGTCTAATCAAAAATTAAGTCGTGGTTTACCAAAACGTTAACACACGACGTTAATACGGAATGATCGGTTTTAAATGTCGGTTTCAAGACGACTAATCTCTTGAGTTTTGTGCATTAGAAACTTTAATTTATAATAATAATTTTAATTTAGAACTTAGATTATACAGTATGGGGCTCTTAAAGGGGTGGATATTTGGATAAACAAACTTTTCAAAAGCCCGCTACGCAGTGACGGTTCCTCTGGTGCTGCCGCCTGCTTGTTTGCACACTATACACTTAGAACTTAAATGATAAAAAAGATTTGAAAAGCGTAATGAGCTGTTTTCAAATGAGCTAGCAACCAAATATGATTATATTCTCTATGGAAATTAACTATTTGATAAAATTAAGGGAAACTATGTATAGGTATATTATATTGCGGCACCTAATACCCATAGATATGAACAGACAATAGAGACTAAAAAAGAGTAAATTGTGATCTAATGTAGCGATGGATATATATGTAGGTAAGTAGGTAGGTAATTATTTTCCGACTATGTAACAATGTCCTATAGTCAGTTCAATATAACAATGCACCATCCACGCATGTATATATTGTATGAACAGCACTATTAATTTTAATCGAACCTCCATTGTCACACTCAAATTACGAGAACCGTAACGACTCCGATCAACGGTGTAATATTTGAATATTTTTTCAATCAATAACTGATATATGCAAATACACGCAAATACCTATATAGAAAATGCGTGCGACAATACATCGACCGTTATTCTAACAACTAGAAATTTAACTAAAGGTGCGCGAAAATAATAATTGATCGAACTCCTTTGTTGCAAATGATACACGGTCGGACCCCTTCAACGTGGAGAGGTTGGTTGGGAGAATCCGAAAATTAACCAACTGTAGGTCTAAATTTAATTTTACGATCCGATACCTGCCCCTTGCCGACAAAAGTTCTCTAATCAAATTATGCAACCGATCTGATCATTGTTAGGTGCATGCATAAATTGAAGGCATTGTAGACAGACGGAAGGGTTAAGAGGAAGCTAGGTAATGGATGAGATGTATTGAGATGGCTATTGAATGTCGAGTTGCGACTTGCAGTGTGGGAAGGAGGGTAAAACGTGATGATACTTATCAGATAATTGTTACGAATTATTGCATCTGCGGGATTACTTTGTGTTTGCCGCGTCCTTAACTTATGCTCCATATACCGTAAAAACTAATCCAGAATGATTTTCATCGAGCTATGAAGCATCACCGTACCTATTCTATCCGGTGTTTTCGGAATCATTCAAACTATATTTTAATTTTGTAGAATACCTATCTCAATAAAGGTTTTTTTCGTGCTTCTGGAGGAAAGAAAAGGCAATAATTGCTTAGCGAAGCATTGGTAGAGTCGTTAATAATCGACTGACCGCAACGAGCTTGACTTCTTAGATATTTTTTTAAAACGATGGGGTTATTCAATAAACACCTCAAAAGCCGGCAACGCATTGTCAGTTTCTCTAGTAGGTTTTTTTAATCCACTACAAGTTAGCCCTTGTCTGCGATCTCACCTGATGGTAAGTGATGATTCAGTCTAAGATGGTAGCAGGCTAATCTGTTAGGTTCTGTAGATGTTTAGCGGACGGTGGTACTTTGCATCTGAATGTGCTTGTTTTCTTCCTATTCCTATCAAAAAGTAGGGCCGTTAAAGGTATCAACATAAACTAAATCGTCAAAGCTACGTATTAGTAAGCAAGAACCTTCATATTTGTTCTTTGGTGAAAACAGCACGACGTATATCGTATTTCAAAAAGTTCGTTACAAATCGAAGCCATTACCAAAGGGTATGCCGTATGACAATATAGGGTGATCCAATTTTAGTGAAATTCTTTGTAATGATATGGAGCACGGGCTTTGCATATTTTAAAGACCTTACACACGGTATGAATTTTACGGTTCTTTTGGGAACAAGTTTTTGCCATACTACATGCCTGTAGGTACATGATAAATTGATAGCGCACGAGTGGAGTTGGACTTACTAATTTAATTGAATGTTAAAACTGCAATAAACTTAACTACTGAAATTTAAACAATTAAAAAATTCAATACCAATTAACTCACTAGTTAGTTAATAGCTAAAACGAATACACAGACAAAACACGAATTGCGATTTAAGTAAGGACCTACCATGTACCTACCTAGTTAGTTTATTGGTACTTCTAATCAAAGAAGTCAATTTTTTTTTGTATTTATATACAGAACTTTTCTAATGTTTTTTTTAAGGTTGTTCCTTAGATTACCACGGATAAGACAGCCTATATGGACTTAGTAGAATATTCTAGAGACGACAATGTATTAGACCAACGCGCAACGTTCGTATCGTGTGAATAGGGTTTTAGTGAAAGAAAGAAATTTCCTAGACGTTGCGTACATTGATATGTAGATGAGATGGCACAGGTAGCGAAGGGTGTTATTGAAATTAGAGATACATATGAAATTCGAGAATATCGACTGCCGTTCGTGTAGGTATGGGGTGTGACAATCGTTGGGACAGGTGGGACGATCTATATCAAACGAAACCGTTTTGATATATGGATTGATACATATGGGTACATTTAATTAAAAATATAAGTACTTACCAGATCAATTTTTACCACAAAGAGCTTTAGCATATGTTTTGAGCAATGAGTCTGTGATTTTGATTATTTTTACTAATGTTAGCTTATTTATTTTTAATTACAAATGAGGCAACGGATGTTTTGGACAAGTTTTATATTTTAGCGCATGTGCTGTACCTATAATGAAGTACACTATCGAAATATTTACCCAATGTTATTTTTATAATAGACAACATTAGTATTTATCTATCACATTCGGGAACGGAAGCTGTTATGGTACTTTGCATAAGAAGAGTCCACGTGCGAATTAGCATATGCTGGGAGGTAAGCATCAAAATTGACTATCATTTTAAATACATTACCATACATTAGACGTTCCATAACGGCACGGGACACATTCATAGTTAATTTAAACGAAGTACGTGTCATGCGTCGCATGCCATTTGCATAGGTCCGGCACGAGACTAATATTTTTGCATATGCAGATAGTAACGCTTCTCCAAATGTGGTTTACTATGGAAGTGCTAGGGTGTTAGTTGTATTATTCATCCTTGAAATTTATAGAGGGATACTTAATCTATGTTATTTATTTAAAATGCATTGACAAACATGTTTAATTTTATATAAAAAATAATTACTATATATTACTGCTAGTGTGTACCGTAACTATTTTAGACTAAAAAAGTACGTAAGTGCTTGATAAATAAAAATTCTTAACAAAATATACTGAGTTTCGTGGAAGATGCCCTATCCACTATTACCACCAACTTTAATATGATGCGAAACGCACTAACCAGTGATAATAATTGTTATTTAAACTAATATTATAAATGCGATAGCGTTATTGAATATAAAAAATATTATATTCAATAACGTTAGAACGGCTCAACGGATCTGGATGAAATTCGGCAATGAGATAGATAATAGTCTGGATTACCACATAGGCTACTTTTTATTCCGGAAAATTAAAGAGGTCCCGCGGGAACCAAATAAACTTCAATCCACGCGGTTGAAGTCGTTGGCCCAGCTATCAGCTAATATTCTCATAAGTTTTGACTTTACCATACAATTTATTTTAATTTAATTCCATCAAGGGGTGCAAGGGAAACTGGTAAAGTTTCACTTTGCATGAGAAGAGTCCACGTGCGGACATGCCTGGTAGGTATCTACCCTCTTTATAAATTTGACTATCATCTAAGAATGTGATTCCAAATTACCATATATTAGATGTGTTATAATAGCACGAGCTAAAATTTCATACTTTATTTAAACGCAGTACGTGTCATGTATTGCCCGTTATTTGCATAAGTCCGGCACGAGGCCATTTTTGCATATGCAGATAACACTTCTCAGAATGCGGTTTACAGTATTGGGGTGAAAATATTTAACTTTTATTATGTCTAGTGCATTTCATTATTATAGTAGATAAATTATTCTTTATGTACCTAGCGTTGTTAAAAGTTTTAAGCAAAGTACTATACCTATTAAGAAAAGACTTTTGGGAGTTCAGGTATATCTCTGTCAAGTTAAAGGAGTAATAAATTGAATTAGGAAAATTCTTTCCAAAAAACCGACTTCCAAAGCCACTGTAAAGTAAAAAATAATTTTGATTTCTACACAATATGTTGAAGTCGGGCGAGTATAAAAATATAGGCAAAGTTGACGTGTCAGGCTTCGGTTTTTCGGAAAGAATTTTTATTTTTAACTTTTTAGTGTACTCTAAATCCCCACATCTTAAGAATGGAGTACCCTGCAGCATCAGAGTTGAGGAGTTGGGACTTGAGTTTAAGTATGAAGTCGTTGCTTGACACCTATAATATGAGTTCACCACAAAAAAATCCTAAATCGCTATTTTTAAGGAGTTCTGTACATCGTTCAGTTCACGTTCCATCAGGGTTGAGGAGTTGGGACTCAGAGTTGAATCGTATATACGTGACTTGATACCTAATATTATATGAATTCACCATCAACATTTCCTAACTCCCTAGTTTTAAGGATTTCATGTAGTACGGTACGGTACACCTACAGCATCAGGATTGAGGATTTGGAGTCAGATTTTTTTATGGGACCACCTCGGGAGCTTCCTCTAACCACTGAAAAGAAATTTTTTCAAGTCGGTTCAGAAACCACGGAGATATGCACCGACATACATTAAAAAAAAAAAAACATACGCGCCAAATTGAGAACCTTTTCCTTTTTTGGAAGTCGGTTAAAAATAGTGTGCTTCAGTATCACAGACCTAAACACACTGTACAGGCACAGAATACTAATAGGTTAAAAATAATAATAGGTTAAAATAGTGAAACTAATATAATTTATGACAATACTATAGGCCGACCGTTTAACTCGCGTATCGCCTGCGCGGTAAGAAGGGAGCGGGGGCGGGTAACGCTACACACGGAGTCAATAATCCAAAGATTTATCTCGAGATAGACATTGTTGGTAAAGAATAAAATAATAAGTATCTTTTTTTTAAGTATTTAACATCTCCCCCCGCTCCCTTCTTACCGCGCAGGCGATACGCGAGTTAAATGGTCGGCCTATAGCTGATGCCCGCGACTTCGTCCGCATGGAATAAGTTTTTTTGGATTCCCGCGGGAACTCCTCAATTTTCCGGGATAAAAAGTAGCCTATGTCACTCTCCAGGTCCTCAATGCCAAAAATCACGTCGATCCGTTGCTCCGTTGCAGTGAGATTGAAGGACAAACCAACAAACCAACAAACAAACTGACTTTCGCATTTGTAATATTAAAGTACGAAGTATGATATTTTGCGCAAGTTAAAGAATTTAGTACCTATCGAAAATTTCGGCAAAACTAAGAACTAACTTTCCCGATTCGCCTGACACGTCGACACTATTTAAGCCAGAATTGCCAGCATGCAATTAAAAAAAATATCGCGGGTGCAGTGAGTCGCCTGGTGAAAAAATGTAAAATTTGTTTATAAACTGTAGCAATTTGTCAGTAGGTACTCCATATCGGGTCGGCATAGTCGATAATAAAAATATTCGGCGCTTTTTCTTGTTTTAGGCAGTTTTAAGCACGCGAAATAGTTTGGAGTCCCGAAAACAGTATTCAGTTGGTACTATTTACGGCATGATCAAATTTAAAAGTATCTTTATTGCGCGATATAACTTGATCATAAAAACATGTAACTTTTTTTCATAGGAGTAAATATATGAAGATCACTGTAAGCCACCGTCTCCAGCTATTTACACTGAATCCATATAATGATCATGTTCTATAAAATTTGCTCTTTAGAAAGTAATAAAATTATTCTAAAATATTAAGCATAAATAAATGCAAAAAAAGAAGTCAGTACTTTTGTAAGATGGTACGTTTCGATACGTGATCATGAACCAAGCGAACAAGAAGATATTAAAATTTCTTATTTTCATTTTCTTTTAGGGTTCCGTACCTCAATAGGAAAAAATTAACCCTTGTAGGCTCACTATGTTGTTCGTCTGGTTGTCTTTATATCCACACCCTTTTTGTGGAGGTATCAAGTAGAAATTAATTTTAAAATAATTAGTCTACGGTCCCTTGAAGCTAAAAAAAACAAGTTTTTAAGTCAACGCAATCAAAAAATACGGGAGTTTATGCCGCATATTTTGCATTTTTTGACACTCGTCCTATAGGTACACCGACTACTTCCGGGTACTTCGTTGACCGGCTACGTTGACCTAGAATTATGAAATTTGGCAAAAAGCACGGCTCCAGAGCACAAGTATAGGAAATAATCTGGAAATCGTTAATTATTAGGGTTCCGTACTCATAGGGTGACGAATTGTTTGTCAGGCGCTACAAGTTTAGCGCCATATATAAGCCAGATATTTTACAGCTGATTACGTGTTGTTCTGACAACTTTATTGTTATTTACTAAAATAATTAATATTGTGTCGTGGTAAAAAAATTCTTTGTATGCGAGTCTGACTCGCACTTGACCGGTTTTTTTAAATGAATCTCAGAGGCGGTGCAACGAACCTATATCAGATGAGACTAACACCGAGTAAGTACCTAATGTAAAATGTATTCAAATATTTGATGGCATAGCTTTGAGAAAATAAGATTGGTCGTGACCACTCGGACCGATTTGCCAAGAACTCGCCAACAACTTCCGATGACCGGGCAAAGAATACTTTCCTTATTTCAGGAAATTGGTCTTTTGTCTTATTGAATAACTTGCTAAAAAAACCTTGAAAGTATTTAACGTACCTAATTACGTCCATGCCAATCGGAATATTTACTTCAAATTAAATTTCGAATATTCGGAAAACAATAATACGAAGTTTTCTCTAACAAGAATGATTCCAAATTGATATTTATCATATGAGTGGTATGAAGAATTTGCTGATATAACTTGATTGGAATAATACCAATTTTATTGAATGTATCTAACAAGGCCGTTTCTTCTAGCTGGAATTAATCAAATCAACTAACCCCTACCCACTACTTTCCGATATAATTAACACATACATGTATGCGTGGACAATACGTGAATGACCTTTGCATGTGTGCGATAATGAACGATTATAGGAGACCTAACTTTGCTTAAGTGCGAACGATTCTGTTCTAATTGGAACGTTTTAACCGTTATGTTAAGGTTGATAATTTGAATGTGGGGTTATTATGCGTTAGCTCATAGTGTGAGCTTTGTTTGCTAGTGTGGGTTGATGAGTCACATTTTTTTTTGTTTTGTGGGTAAGGCGCGAGGGAGCCGGCGTGGGGTGGTTTGGTACCCCTTGCTCGCAAGTCGCAACCCCATCTTATTAATCAGTGAAGTACCAGCGGTCTCTTCACATGTCTGAATTGCGTCTTGTTTGAAATTAGACGTGTTGGACACGTCCCACCGGCGATTTTGTCGTGGATTACAAGGTGTCAACGATAACGATGACTTATTAATAACCCTTTTGAAGTGAATGACTTGACGTTAATAGTATGGTGTTAGGCGTTAAAATTCTCGCTGTTCTCATACATTTTACTAGTAGCTGACCGAGTTATGCTAGTATATTCATATTATGTAATTTAAGCCAGCATTGAAATTATTAATTCCAGTAAAGTACCTACATACCAGTTTTTAAAGGTATATTTTAATACTTTATCTTTGTAATGTAATATATAAGGACATATTCTGTAAATTTCATATTAAAAAAAACTTTAAATAATTCTTCCACACATCCCGATACAAGTCTTATAGGAACTAATAGTGAGATGGCAAAAGATTTAAAATACTGGCAGTTTTTTTAGATTTAGTCGCTTCCATCTTGATCTGCTGTTACTAACCAAGGAATAAATTTCTATTATGGTTGAAAAATTGGGTTCCTATATTAAGCTGTTGCATAACCTTTTTGATGCGGGGGAGCTAGTATTATAGTATCATAAAATCAATGATAGGTAACAACAGATGAAATCATTTTTGTTTATCAAATAGAGTGTCTTATCTGAACGTAAGCGGCACAAGAGTATGTAGCTCTGAAATCCAGTTAGGAGACTTTCGTCTAACCAAACTACTTCTACGACTTTCGTCGTCAAGTCGTCTAGTTTCGGCTAGTTAGTCGTAAAACGAAACAGAAAGTCTATCAGTTAAGACGACGACGACGAAGTGGGGAATTTATACCTACTTAGTAATTTTAAGAAAACTAAAACAATTATTGATCCAAAAAGGAGTAAAGCAAAGGTTTTAATAGTTCAAAAATAGCTAGTTGTTAATAACAAAATGTGTTGGTAAATTAGAACTAAATACAACTCATAACTGTCGAAACTTCGCGTTCAAATGAATAATTATGGAAAATTATAACCGTCCCCATAGACGCTATTAATGTGTCAAGCGAGGTGTTCGTTCAGTTAGCCAGTTAGCCCCTATAATTAAAGACCGACCAAAGTATCGACTAAACAATCAATAGAAGGCCGATCTATAGAAAAGAACACAAAAGCTCGACTAGATAACAATCCACACCCCTCTACCCCCCTCATTAATAATATCGACCCCCTATTTCACTAATTATGTGTGTTGCGAATGCATACACCCATACATACACACATACACATATACACAAGTACAGCCCGCATGAAAAGTGGGAAAAAATTAAATCAATAATAGATAGTAATGGACGTTAAAGGGATTTACGAGTATATTCTTTGTTTCGTGAACCGATCGCGTGCCTTTCGGCTGTTTTGATTTCTGAAATGTTAATCGCTCTGGGAGATTTTTATTAAGGGTGACTTAACTTCTTCGAAGTTAACCGGAATGTTGGTGAAATGGTAGATTAGCGCGAAACTCGGTCGTGACGAGTGGTTTTTGTATCAAACGTCGGATCGTTAGTGCCTCATTGTAGTGTATTTATTTAGTGGGTTAGTAAGGAAAGTTCTCTAGAGGTGTCTCCATATTATCAACAAGTCAGGGCACACCACAGAAATAGGAATCTGCTTATCACTACCGATATTTTGTCGACTGGCAACGCTACACGCGTAAAAATACTATAATCTCGTATTCTGAGTCATCTCCACTCAGAATGAGAAGGATTAGGCCACCAAGTAGACTACACACACGCTTTTGAGAAAAATATGGAAAAATCTCAGGCACGACTTCCTCACGTTTTCTTTCACTGCCATAGCAAGTGATAATTATTAAATTGCTATGTACTAAAAACGCACATAACTTCGAAATGTTTGAAACTGAGAAAAGTTATAGGTAGATGAATGGATGTAAAATATTATGGATTACATCCAGAAATATCTTTCTCTCTACAGATTGGACATAACTGAGTTTCTTAATATATGAGGATAAAAACCTATAAAAAAATATATTTAAGGACACTGTATTTTTAATTTAAGACTACTTCGGATCATATCAAAAACATTTTTGTTTTCCAAAATTTTAGATCCGTTTTTGAGAATTGCCCGGTTTAGTGATTAGAAATCCATCATACGAAATGTGTAGTGTCAGTTTAGTCAGTTTGTAGTGTTTGTCAGTGTAGGCTACTGTTTTGAAAATACCAGTTTAGATAAATTACCAATAAATTGCGATAAAGGTGGTGGTATTTAGAAATAAAAAATGCGAAAGTTTGGATGGATGGATGGATAGATGTATGGATGGATGGATATTTGTTACTCAATCACGCCAGACCGGCTGAACGGATCTTGATGAAATTTGGCATAGAGATAGATTATAGTCTGGAATAACAAATAAGCTACTTTTTATCCCGGAAAATAAAAAAGGTCCAGCGGGAACCGAAAAACCTCAATCCACGCGGACGAAGTCACGAGCGTCAGCTAGTTATTAATTATTGCAAAATGCAGTACATAATATAGGGTTCACTTACTACGTCATGGTATTTTCGCATAGTGTGCATCGCGTGCGTAGGGCGCGTGTGTGAGTGTTTGAGCAAGGTCAGGGTTGCTATCTGATCAACGGTCAACCTCGTTCGCGAAATGGCCTGCTTCGAATCGATTCTAGTAGTTCTTTATTTACAAAAGAAACAACAATCATATAAGTTTTTTGTAGAAAATTGAGAATTATTAAAAAATAATCACGATATTTAGGAATCTTGTTCGTAGTTTACTTAGTTGTAATATAGTAAAATATTACAAAAAAAATGTCAATTAATTGATACTTAAATTACCTACTACAATTAATAATTTAAATAAAATTAAAAATCGATATAATGTAAAAATCAATTGCTGTTCGTTCGTCTCGCTAAAACTCGAGAACGGCTGGGCCGAATTAGCTGATTTTGGTTTTGAAATGTTTGTCGTAGTCCAGGGAAGGTTTAAATTAAACGGCGAGAAAATATGGAAAAATTAGTTAGTTACGACGCGCGGACGAAGTCGCGGGCATCAGCTAGTAATTTATAAAATTAATACATAACAAAGTTTATAACAAATAACTAATAATAATATAATTTATAACAAGTTTTACTCGTATGTGTTACATTTAATATCTCACGAGAATCGAGATAAAGATTTATTTTGCAAAGCAGTCACAACAAAATGTTGAAAATAATTAAGTACATAAATTTGCATAATTCATTAGCATTTTAAACTAACTAATTTTTAGTAAATTAATCGTTTATTTTATATTATTCATAAATTTTAAAGGTCACAAAAGGATTTTGCCATGAATAATAATTAATAAAGCATTTTATAAACGCTGTTTTCATAAAATAGGTTAAGAATTAATGTAAATTATTTTAGTTCTTCTAAAAAGGGGTTTTATCTACAATGATTGGCAATTTTGGGTGTAAAAAAACCTTTTAATAAATATTGTTTTGTAGCATTGTTTACAAAAGCAACGGGCGGCTAGCAAAAAAGTGATCCAATATAAACTGTATAATTAATCACTTGATTAATCAGTGTGACGAATAAAAACAGTGTAATGACTCGTTTCCTTCCATCGATCGCCGTGACGTCATCAATAATGGAGTGCAACGTCATTGGGTTGTAAGAATTTCATCGATAACTTTTTTTAATTCAATATAGTTTACCTTTACTAACGTATTCTTTTATTTTTTTGATAAAAAATAACACCGATTTGCACTATAGATGGTTATGGTAAACGTTCTTCTTTCCTATAAAAAAACAAGGAAAGTCGATACTCTTATCTAAATAACTAAGGTTAAGAGTTTAATTTAGGTATACAGTAGAAGACTTTTGCGAACCAAAGTGGTTAAATAAACCACTTTGACCAAGTTTAAGTTAATCATAACCATCGATGGTGCATTATTTTTAAACTAGTCATTAAACCTATCAAAATTCACGTAACCAATTGAAACATTTATGTCAAAAGTTTTTGATTCCCACGGAAACTCCTTAATTTTCCGGGATAAAAATTAGCCTATGTCACTCTCCAGTTCTTCAACTATACCCATACCAAAAATCACGTCGATCCGTTGCTCCGTTGCGGCGTGATTGAAGGACAAACCAACAAACCAATATACCAACAAACAAACGCACTTTCGCATTTATAATATTAGTATGATAATCAGTCGACATTATATTATGTTAAATCGAAGCTGACAATGATTACAACAAGAACAGCCGACATAATTTTTAATCGATACTCCCAAACACTACGGGGGTGGCGTCAGATTCTCGTGGGGCAGAAAAAAAGTGAAAAGCAATCAGTGTGGCGTAATTAGTGAGTTGTAAGTATGGGGCGCGTTGCCATAGCAACGGCGTCAATGTCGATACCCGTTGCTTACCCGTCGTGTTAATTTCGAAAGGAATTAATCGAATCAAACTATCGCTGGTTATCGATTTGGTGCCGTCGGCCCTAACCTCTTCACTTTTGTTTTTGAAGGGCAGAATTTTACGAAGAATTAGGTACTTATATCATGAAATATTTTTTGACAAGAATGATTTCGTATTTTTTACTTATTTTTCTTATTGGTTTATTAGGCTAGTTTTATTATAGGTTTGATGCCGTTTTACCGAAACCTATTAAAGGTAGGTTTAAAATATTTACTGCCATACCAGTTATTATTGCACTATCACTTACCACCAGGTCGGATCGCAAATAAGGACTAACTTATACCTGGTTAAATAAAAAATCGTGTACCGTTCATTTGTAGGGTGGCAAAATAATATTGTGCATTCTCTCAGTAGAATCTGCTTTGTGGTGGGAGAGTCAAAACAAGGCGTATCCTATACGAAATATCATAGTTTTTTTGTTAGAATTTTAATTTAAATTAAGATATTTTTTAATAATTAATATGCTTTGATTAAGAAACTTGGTCCTTATTGAAAATAAAAATCCGGCAAGAAATCACCAAATAAAATCAATTGGTAAAAGCACTTAATATTCCATCAATGATTTAGCCTATATAAACTGGCTGATGCCCGCGACTTCGTACGCGTGGATTGAGGTTTTTTGGTTCCCGCGGGAACTCCTTAATTGTCCGGGATAAAAAGTAGCCTATGTGCTATTCCTGACTATAATCTATCTCTGTGCCAAATTTCATCCAGATCCGTTCAGCCGTTGGGGCGTGATTGAGTAACAAACATCCATCCATACATCCATACATCCAAACTTTCGCATTTATAATATTAAGTTTAGATTATACTTTGAACCAATTAATATCACAGCTTGGAATATCTAATTTACCTAATAACCTAAGTTATAACTAAGTATCTACCTCAAAAACCGCCGAAAGCGGCACTATTGTGTCTAACCGAAATTATCATCTTTGAATGTATTCAAAATTCGATAATTTATTGCCGAAATAATATAATTACAGTCGGCTGACGGGACGGATTGGCTGAGAGCGGAAGCTCCAAATTACTGAGAAATTAAAGCGGAAACATTTGGCCATCGCCGCTAGCAAGATGGCGCGAACGATTATTCATTTATCGAATGTTCGGTTTATGAATGTCGCCTCTAATTATTTTGTTTACTCTACAATTATGGTATTTTATCTTTTCTGAAAAGAAATTAATCATGGTTTCAAAGGACCAATTTCGAATTTGGAATATCTTAAATTAATCATATTATCCAATCATTGACATTTGAATGGTTTCCTGTAAGAACCTATTACGTTATATTATTTTTCAAAATAATTGGAATAAAATAAGTGGAATTATTCAATAGGTGCCTAAAATGGTGCCTGATAACTATTATCTGAATAAAGGCAATTTTTAAAATGCCTATATTTGGATTTTTGAATAATTATTATATCGTCATTATTACAAAAAAGAGTTTAGTAGAGTCGTATGCCAACCCACGGCATTATTATCAAAATAAAACTCCTACCATTATGTGATTAATGGAAAGGGCTCACGAACCTCAGTAGTGAGGAATAAGATGCAAAGAGACAGATTACCTATATTATTGTCAATTTAATTGTATAATATTAAATGGACAATTTAAAAATCAGTCTTACAAGTAATTGGAATAAATAAACCTTGGATGTATTGCACTGATTATACACCTGTTATTAAAAAGAAATTAAAATATGTTTTATCAATATTTTTAAAAAGCTGCTTATCTTAGTTTAATAAAAATGCTAATAATTTTATTAAATTATTCGATCAGCTTATAAGTTGCAAATCAATTTTAGAGGTTTATTGTCTCAGTAGTCTTTTTATGGGCGAAATCACGTGAAATCAAATTAGAGACACTAAAATCCATGCAAGCTACAATTTGTGTAAGTTGCTCTATCGTCTAATAAGACATTAGACATCGCGTGCTTGCAATCCAATAGTCTAAGTGAATCCAGGTAACTTAAATTTTTGCTGTTGATTACCAAAACTCTACCATACAATATTTTTTCATTGTTTTGAGCTCGATATAAAATTGTAGTCAGGGTTGTACCACTACCACCAGCGTTTAACCGATTTAATTGCCACCGAATAGAAATGGATGGGTTTTATAAACTGGTATATCCCTTACTGGTTCGATTTTCATTTTGGACTGTCATTTTACCATCAGGTGAGGTCGTAGTCAATTGCGCGTACTTAGGGCGAAAACACACTATGCACATAATCCCACGCGCACATTTTTGTATGAAGCTGCACACACTACCGCAACAGCACAAAACGTGTTTAAACGCGGGCTTGTAGTCAGTAGTGTGTTTTAATAATGTCCTCCTTGACCGAATTTCGGCCACGGCGGCCTGTCTCCATAGGGATTAGCCATCTGCGCGGGAGATATTATAGTGCATAAGTGCGTGTGCGCATATACACAGGTGCACTCTCTGTCCCTTTACTCTCATAGCCCGATGGAACGGAAAATCCGACACGACCGGAGAGAGATCAGGCGCATGACTGACGGCTTAACGTGGTCTGTGAGGCACGGGGGTTAAACACCGCCGATATCCCAACTCCGGCCTAGTACTGAGAATTACTTGTCAGAAATACCCGACCCGGGACTCGAACCCGGGACCTCGTCGGCCGCAGTCGAACATGCTTACCAGTAGACCAACGAGGCAGTTAGGTAGTAGTGGTAGTGTGTTATACCCTAATAACGTCAATATCAAATAATGTATGCTCAACACTTACCTGATAAAAAGCAGCGCTTGCACATCCTAAGTGAGCCATGCGTTCTTATTCACATACCAGTCATACAACACGCCTGTTCATAACACTTTGCAGTATTTGATATCAATAACATTTAGCACCTGCAGGTGGGGAATTCAGGAATATAGAGGTACGTCGTGCCCTCAGTTCTTTTTTTTAAATTCGGAGACTAGCACTTGATTTTAATCTTAAATTGTAAAATTGTAAAACAAAATTTGAAAAAAAAAACTCATACCAATAAATTCTGATATTGCAGACAGTCATTTGTTTCAAAACGTCACATTAAAAAAACTACGCTAAACCACTTTAAATCTGGTCTTTATCGAAGACTTATCCTCTAGCAGTACCTAAAGATACTATTGAAATAGTAAATAAATAGGTACAGCCAAGTTTTTTTTCCTTTAAGCAGAGCTAAACGGCAAACGGAACACGACATTTGTTGTCTTTCCATCGCTTGTCGATATGGAAATTATCTAAAATTATTCTGATTCCAAAATTTATGATCTCTCCTTTTCAATTTGAATTCTTAACGTAACGTAACGTAACGTAACGAGTCAGGAATCATCGAAAATAAGCTTTTAATAATAAAGGTTGACAACAATAAGTCGAACGGCAAAACATTTCGATAAATGAGTCTCCAATGAAGGCACGACATCGTAGACTGTAAATCATATAAAAATAAATCCGCTATATTGTGAAATACTTTCACTAAACAAAAGGGCATTGTGTATGCAAAAGTGCATTCCGCGACGAATATTTTTCGTCGCCTGCTGCCTTGTGCGTTTTTTTAATTTTATTTATTTGTTGAACTGACCTGTGTTCGATTTATCGGTTTTCGAATATAAACAGTCGTGGTGGTTGATCACGATTGCATTTTTGAATAATCGAATTAAAATTTTGCTGAGGAATAGTTTTTTTTAGATTTAATTAAAAAATTAAATGATCATTGCTCTCTCTTTATGAGCTCTTGACAGAGCTTATAAGCTTTTTATGTATTAATAAAGAGTTATTTATTTATATTATTTTTTAACGATTTGTTCATAATTTAACACTAAATTCATTGAATAAATCCTTGTCTGTATTGTGCACAAAACTCAAAATTTTAAGCGCATTAAGGATTCAAAACAATCGTCCGTTTTAGTACTTAGTTCCTTTTCCATTTTGTTTAATACCACAATTCACAATATCAAGATTTATATCTCTCCTTTGACGACTTATAAATCACCTGAGGACTAATTAAAACCCTTCGAAATCGCATCTCGGAACCCGCGAACCAAATTTACGATATCTTGCCGGTCATCGCATAAACTTTCTAATTTGCAGCCAAATATAAAATGGACCAAAATGGACCAACAATAAAAACAACACCTCGTGAAAACTTTAAAAATATATTGCTGTCAATGTTCAATTTTGTCTTGACCACACCCGGGAACCTTTTCTACCGACCATACCAGTCGTTGATGTCTGTCCGAGCAGCAATTAAAGGTGTTTGATGTTGCAATAAAAAAGCGATTAATCCTACCTTTGGAATATGGATTTGCATTTTCGTACGTAGCGTGCGTCCCGACTAAATTTTTTTAACCCGTCAAATTAGAACGGGGTGCAATAAAGTACGCGGTGAATATTTTTATGACGAATTACGCAGGTCTATTTTATTTGAGAAATTATTTTGTGGTATTTATATTTTATTATTATTGAATTATTGAAGTAAGTTTGTGTTTGAGAAAACTTAACATAGAAGCTAGTGATGTAAATGGGAATGTAAACAAGTTTAACGATGGCAATATTTTTGATGGGATTACACAATGAGGCAATATAAGCGATTTATTTACCTTTGCACACTAATCGGAAATAAAATATTCACCCGCGAAGTCTTGGAAATTGCGATTTAACCCGTCCGAGGCGAGTAATTTATTTTTAAAGCTCGTAAAATCTCACTCTTTAAGCAATAAAAGTAACATTTTAGCAAAGTTAGCAACGCGAGCCACGATTATGGCGTTCGTTAACTCGAGGCTTTCGCATTCAGAAATCACTTGTAAACATTGTGACACTAAGAACTGACGTCAGCTGCGCTTAATACGTTGATAGCGCTGAAATAGGCGTATTTGCATATATTAAAACGAAACCCGTCACGCTTGCGTTCCAAAATAAACACTTGGCGCACGCGAATTTCTAGACTGCATTTTTGCATCACACGCGAAAGTATTTCACATTATAATGATAGCGAGTAGAACAAAAAGTAGGGGAGCGAGATGAGAAAAGTTACTTCAAGAATATACGGAAGTTAATTAGAAGTGGAACGAAAAACAACCGTAACTGGTGGCGAAGTTGGCCGTTCTAGTGCGGCCAATGGTACAAGGCACTCACACACACTCAGCCCTCACCACCGCGGGTAGATTTGCATACCGCCCGCCCAGGCGCGCGCCGACGCCCAGCCTGAGCGACAGGGACGGCACACCGAACAGACGGCTTTGACATTGAATTCCAAATTTGAATCTGCTTTATTTTTTTAACACACTTGCTCCAAGGGCGTTCATAACCCTACAAACGGGTTCGGAAATTAAACAGATGACACGGTTAATGAATAAATTTACTTATTTTAAATATCGACGTAGGCAAATTAGAGTGCGCGGCGCATGGAAAAGGATGAAAGTAAATTTATCACCGTCGTCGCGGAAGCGGCAGCGTGTGATAAGTTCGGGAGACAATTCGCATGGAGGGCATGAATGAGCTTAGATGTGACCGTAATGACGGCGCTCGCGTGATTGATTGTGACGTAAGTATGTTATCCATACAGAGTGCTGTTCCGATTTTATTTTCGTTCGCGAAATTACACTGTGCTCTCTTTATCTGCACCTGTGAGTAGGTACAATGCCTGTAATAGTTTATTCATATTCCTCCTAAGTTCCTCACTGAAAGGCAATACTTGCCACACATACCTCCATACAAATTATATCTCGTGTCCTCACGACGAACATATTTCGTCCAACGCTGCCTGTCTTCAAAGAAACTGCCGAGATACTCGTATGCACCTATTGAATATCTATTCCACATTAGGGAACACTGGTGTACTCTCTATTAATTCACTCTCATAGCTCGATGGTATGAAAAATCCGACATGATCAGAGAGGATCAGGCGCAGGTGCGATGCGTTTACGTTCTCTCCGAGGCATGGGGGTGAAATATCCCCCACTTTCTAGTGTAGTTTAGAACTAGTTTAAGTAAGTTTTTACTAGTTTTTTAGTTTATTAACAATAACACAAAGCTTAGGTATACTATCTAATAATGGCCGACCCGGGAATCAACCTGACGACCTTGTCATCCGCAGTCGAACCTGCTAAAGAACACTTACAGTTAAATACGCGATACATAATTCAAGTATTCATATCTTAATGGTTAACTATAACATATAAAGTTAAATTTTGGAGAATAATCTGGCTTTGCTCTGTGGAATAAAAATCTATAAAGCTCTGTAAGAAACATCCGCAGACTTATGGAAGAAAATAGAATGTGAATAGAAACCGATGGGGTACCTACTTAATTGGGTCGTTATTACATTAGTATGACGATGCATGATAAATTGATTGATTGATTCCTAGAAGTTTCGTCTAAGTAACTTTTGGTTATAGAACTAAGGGCTGCAACAGCAAAGTGCAAACGGTGCAACACTACGGAGTGTTCAGGAGGAAAGAACAACATATTTGACCGATTTACAACGTGCGTGCTCCATATAAAAGTGAATGACGCGGACTCTTAGCCCGCCACACCAAAATTTTTTTTTAATCTGGACAATCAATGATATTTCCCACAGAATTTTCCAAAATCTAAATCCACTCGGATGAAGTCGTGGCTTCATCTAGTAAGTACTTAATAAAGTTACGCCAAAGTCCCTACTCACAGATATTCATTAAACAACGAAATAGCGGAGATGATCTAAGTTTACCATGACATATTAAGTCTATCTAATAGAATTACCGCTTGCATGAAAAAATGTTTTGAATAGGAAAGTGTCTCAATCTAATGAAAACACACAACAGACAAGAACATTGTAATTACGAGGACCAGAAGATTTATTGCTAGAGTATAGCAAACCACACGTGACCTACGAACGACTGAGTACGTAGCCACAAAACAAAATATAACAGCGGAGAATGATTCTTATTTTAATAGTAATTAACCTCAATTTCCTTAAAACAAGTGTTATAAGTTAGTGTCTTTGTACGTGTGAGATGTGCATATGCATTCGCGATGTGTGTGAGCACCAAAGCGGAATGTAGTAGTTAATTTTTGCGCAAAGCTGGCGCAAGCGAGAGGTGTGCTCATTTACAAATAGTTTCCCTAAGTGCGAGAGGGATGGGTGAACTGGGGGTTAATTAATGAACGTGGAAGCTTGTGCTCTTTATTGCTTTCGTGGCTGGACGCTAAGACGTCTACGCTTAAGGAGTTTTCCGACGAGAAAATAGAGCCATGGCATATATTATTATGTGTTTTTCCATAGCCGCTATCAAGAGATACTTATCATTAGCTGGATGTATTACTTACCACACAAGTAAATTTTAAATTATTTACACTGAAAATTGTTTATTGGAGTTTAGTTTTGGTACCAACTGTTCCCTAAACTTTCTATAGGTGATACATAAAAAGATTGGGAGGCCAGAATTAAATTAGGAGTGAATATACCACATTTGACGAAGTTGTCAGTAGAAGAAAATTGTTGATAAAAATATTTGATACTAGCTGATGCCTGCGACTTCGTCCGCGTGGCATAATTTTTGGAACGATAGTTCCATATAGGACGATGCGGAGGGGTACCCTAGTCGGCAAAAATCGTCCGTAAGAAAATGCGTAAAGTAAGATTTTTTTTCCTTGTGGGAACTTAATTTGCCAGGATAAAAAGTACTCAAATAAGTCCATGCAAAAAATCACGTCACAAATCCGTTGCGGCATGATTGCCCAGACCAACAAACAAACACGTTTGCTTGCATAATATTACGTGGCCCACGTCAGAAACCTGAGGCATGAGACATGAGCATAGAGACGTGTCTCTACACTTTGTAGAGACACGTCGTAAACTGTGGCAAGTGTTGGTGTACCTCCGAGTAAATTATTATAATTGTTGATTTCACTTATTGTTAAGAAAAACATTGGAGACCTGTATGCCTGAAAGTTCTTCATAATGTTGTCAAAGATGTTTGATGCTAACACTTGGCCAGCGTGGTGGACTATGACCTAACTTTTCTTATTCTAAGAGGAGACGCGTGCTCAGCAGTGATGCGTTGATGATGGTGACAGTTGGATACAAAAATTAAACTGCTATAAATAGAAAAGCCCACATCTCAAAAAAAGTAAACATACCTAATATACTTACATCTAAGTATATAAACTTACCAAAGTATAACGTGACCTAATTATTCTAAACTATTTGGCTCTGCAAACAATATATCTTAGGTAAGTATCTACTTAACACATCAGCATAGTACAGCGGGCGGGTAATATAAGAGAATGTTTTCTTAATTTTTCCACTGCGTGCGGAGCGGTTAAGAAATTAAGAAAAAGCCGGCGTCTACGAGCCGCTTAAAACAACTGTATAGTTTTCAGAAGGTTTCTTCTACTAAAATCTTAAGGGGTTGTATTACCAACTGTTTTAGAGTTCGTTATGTAACAATGAATGAACTCTCACTCTCAACGTAAATTGGAGGATTAGTGTGGTGTGGTGCTGTGTCGGTGCGAATTGCTGGGTGGTGGGTGTTCGCATGTTGTAGGTGAAAGACTTCTAGTTCATTCATTATCATGGACTTCCGCAAAGTAACGCCTGCTTCGATTCAACGTTATGTAACAATTTATGACAGTATAAAATGAGTATTTCTCCAAAATTGTAGTTTTGCAAAAACTGATTTTTAAAAAAATTGTGATTTTTAAAAAAAAAAATAAGCTAAGTTCCAAAATCATATCATACTATATACTATACTATCATACTAATATTAAAAATGCGAAAGTGTGTTTGTTTGTTGGTTTGTCCTTCAATCACGCCGCAACGGAGCAACGGATCGACGTGATTTTTGGCATGAGTATAGTTGAGGACCTGGAGAGTGACATAGGCTACTTTTTATCCCGGAAAATTAAGGAGTTCCCGTGGGAATCAAAAAAACTTAAATCACGCGGACGTAGTCGCGGGCATCAGCTAGTGCCATATATTTTTTTATACTTACTGCAAAAACTGTGTTAATTTCTACCTACCTTAGGGATAATCAACATATTATTTTATTTATTGTATTTAATTAAACCTTAAATACAAAACATACACATATATTATAAACGCTTTGTTGTCTTAAAGGACGTCTTCACTATCATGACAGAAAGGTTAAGAAATTAAGAAAACACCACCGTCTACGAGCCACAGAGACTGTTCTATATTCATGAGCTTATATGACAGCGTAAGATATGAGTTTTCCTCTTAAACTATTTTTCATAATCTGATGAAAAATAAACATTCTTATTTTTTTATTAACAAAGCAGAAATGAGTAACACAGTTAACATGGGACTTCAAATTTCATATACTTTTAAATGTAATGCAATGACAACTTTTCAATTTATTTCAATAACTGTCTTAATCCTTACTTGAGAGATATGAAAGTTTTATTTAAGTAAACCCTAAACATTTATAGGTAATTAGATGACACCCGCGATTACGTTTTTTTTTAATTTCCGGGGGAATTCCTTCATTTTCCGGGATGAAACCTACCGCTATATCTACTAACTTTCATCAAAATCATTTGAATAGATGGAACGTGAACGCGTAGCAGACAGAGAGACAGACACACTTTCGTATTTAAAGTATTATTTTCGTATTTCGTATTTTATTTCGTATTTAAAGGTTAGCCCGCTACCATCTTAGACTGCATCTTCACTTACCATCAGGTGAGCTCGCAGTCAAGGGCTATCTTGTAGTGGATAAAAAAAAATTGGTATTAGTATAGATTAAACGCTTTGTTTCCAAAAGGAAGTCCTTACTATCACTACAGGGCATCAGTAGGTATTCAGTATAATGCGGCGCGCGGGTAATATGGCGAATGTTTTCTTAATTTCCCGCTGCGTGTGGAACGGTTAAGAAATTAAGAAAATGCCGGCGACTGCGAGCCACTTAAGCTTGGCTGTATTGTCTTTGTAGATGGTTTTTGTTCTAATGAAACCCTAAAGGTTTTGTTAATGAGTGTAATAACATCTGCACTGTGTCTGTAGTATTTAGGTTGAAGGTGCTACAAGTTTATATCAATTTTCTATTGTTAATAAGAATTAGATCATTTACTTTACAATCTATAGATCTCACGCGAGTTGAATGCAGAGTAAATGTATGTGTCACCATACATTTATTCTGAATTCAACTCGCGCGCAAACTATATATTATTATATTTGTAACTGACACGATGACAACATTTACGACCGACAATTATTATTATTGTAGACAATAAATATTACATTATACTGGAAATTTTAAATAATTCGCTATCCATACCCGGTATTTAATATCATCATTATAATTATTCAGTTAGTTTATTAATAACTAGTAGGCCCGGCAGACGATGTCCTGCTAGACCTAGAACCCGACTGCAGCTCCATCAGGTCCAATTGTGAACACACACAAAAAAATCCATACATCCAAAGGAGGCCCTTAACAAAATCTGCTTTCAACTTATTCTCTATCTGTGAAAACTTGTAATTGGCGTTATACTTATTCTTTATCTATCTATCCATCTCTGTTGTAGTTGTAAGTTTTCTATACCAAATAAAAAAAAAAAAACAAAAAAAAACTATAGTAACCAAGGCTCAAAAAAAGAAATTCAAAACAATTAATTTTAGCCAGAGATTTAGATTTTATAATCTAGGTTTAATTAAGATTAATTATTGATACAAAGTTACGAGTTCTCATTTTAAATTAAATAATTATTATTTTTGCGGGGTGCATAATATGTTAATGTTTTAAAGGTGATATTACCTTTTATTCTCGTACATATAATTAAAAAATTAATGAATCATTATGGTATGATCTAATGAATTTCAGTGACAGCAATAATAAACGTGGTTCGTGACATTTTAGCGGAATGCAATTATAACCCGACGGCGTCAAGACAAGACTATAGGGGAGAACATTGTTCCGACATACATTCAAATGTTTGTACGTATACTTCACACTTCGCTAGGGTTGAACCTTGCGTTTGTAGCCGTCCGATTGTTCAGCGGATAGCGTGCTATTTTGGTAACAATTGGTGCAGTAATTCTGACTATACTAATAACATGCTTGTTTTTACGCCACTACAAGTTAGCCCTTGAGTGCAATCACACCTGATGGTAAGTGATGATGCAGTCTATAATGGTAGCGGGCTAAACTGCTCGGGGTATGGCAGTTATATTAAACCACGGTTATATTAAACCCATACCCTCAATCGGTTTCTACACGGCATCATACCGGAACGCTAAACCGCTTGGCGGTACGTCTTAGTTAGCAAAGGGCTTAGTTAGCAAAAGCTGTAGATGTGATACATAATACAAATCTACAACTATCCACTGATGTCAGATGGTTTGGTATTCAGTTAGATGCCGAAAATAAATTTAAACTAAATAACTCAAATGTGCCAACCCTGTCTTCGAAACTGCTACGCCTTGCTAAGGTTCTACTAGATCTAACCTCTAAAACGTCGATACTAAACTAATTAATCAATATCTATCTTCTATCCGTTCAAATATCTTTTAATGAATTAATATTCATTGATTGGTATTCGTATTTGCTTAATAAAGCCACATAGCCGAAACCGCATTCAAAAGCTCGTGACACATAAAACGACTATGTATCCGATTTCAGTGTAAGAGATAGCAAAAGTTAAGGGTGTCAACCCTATCTTTGGTGTAACCGGACGTCACCCCTAAGGATTAGCAGCGTGACTATAGGATTACCACATTGGCCGCAAATGAAGAATTACTGATTACATTCATTTACTTTTACATGCTTACACGAAAGTGGTCCTTATTAACCTGCTACATTAGAGCTAGTTTTAGACGATAATCTATGTCCACATAGGTCCACAGTTATTATCATTAATTTTTATTTAATTACCATTTAAATAAAATTTAAATAATTTCCGAGGTGGTCCAAAGTAATTAAACATAAACAATAATTACTCAGTAATTCCGAGCTATACCAGTTAAAATGTAATCATAATTTACCAAATACGTTGTATCGTTTAGACTCACCCCATTGTAGTTTCATAAATAAAACTTGTTGAGCTAAGTGGCTCACACATGCACACACACACACACACGCATACATACATCTGCCCAATTTCTTATCAAAAGCCATAAGGTAGTTTCAATTAAAGATACTTTAGGGACCATTCTTAAGAAGCCATCATTCAAAACAGCATCATGATATGCGAGACATTCCTTCCTTTTATGTTTTTAATTAATTGCATTAATTTAGCCATATGACTCATCATTGCTCACGTTATTACTTAGCAAATATGTTTGTAAAGCTGGCACCGATTCCGTACCCGTTTCAACCAATATCATTAAGCATTTATAACGCTGTTTATGAGGAATTCCTCTCATAACTTAATACGCTATACAAAGCCACAACACATTACTTACTCATTCGAAAATAATCCAAACAAACAGGACCTCTTTTGCGACACTATGCAGTGCAGTTAATTTTACATGTTCAAGTTCATAACTCACGTAACTCACGCATTTCGCATCGTAAATAATCTCTAAATGAGTAACTTTCGATCCGCAACTCTGAACTTTTGTTTACATTTCAGTGCCGAAACGTCACAAGTACGCGAGTTTTGACAGATGCTCATAAAGAACGTCACACAGGCGCATTCACATTTACATACGCGTCCCGGCGACAGCGGCTGACGCGGCTCACGCCGGTGTTATGATGCGTTCGAAAATAATTCCTCTTTTTTGGTTTTCGTCCCGTTTTCAGCTCGTTTTTCGTGTGTCCGTCACACAGTTTGCGTTAGTACTGACCACAGCTTAGGGCGCCGTCCACGCGGCGATGTGTGCGTGTGTGAGCTTTCTGCACGCGATCTCTTCAGGCTTAAACGAGTGGGGAGTGCGTCCGTGTGCGTAAAAAGTTTACTTGTAGAAGTAGGAGGCTAGACTCATTGACTGCGGCCCTTATTGTATGAATGTGGAAAAATTATAGTCGACCAATGTTTTGCCTGAAACAGCGATGCGCATTGTTTATGGGTCCCAGTGTAGTGGGGCACTTAAGGCTCCCAATTTGCTCGAGACGTTAATGTCCACTCGTATTGTCTCGCGGACATTATTTCTTACTAAGTACAGCAATTAAAATCCGACTTTCTATGCCACCAATATTTCTTAGTTTTCAAAATATACTTATTTACTAGAAGAAACCCACGACATAGTTCGCATGGTTTGCGGTTTTTGGTTCCCGCGGGAACCCTTTAATTTTCCGGGATCAAAAGTAGCCTATGTGCTATTCCAGACTATAATCTATCTCTGTGCCTTTCATCCAGATCCGTTCAGCCGTTCTGGCGTTATTGAGTAATAAACATCCACCCATCCATACATCCATCCAACCAAACTTTCGCATTTATTTTATTATACTTATTTGTTTTACTTTATGCATCAAAATATTTTCAACTAAGTGTTTCTTTTTAACTTAGAAAAAGTCACAGTTCAGCGACTATACAATCTTTCAGCACTGTACAGTCGCGTACAATCCGAAAATGACAGTTCTCAATTATAGATCATTTATAAAACTGCGAGTAGTAAGGTTTTTACATAAATATACATAATTATATTATAATATAAAAGTAACATAATAATTGCATAAAAGTAACATAGGCACAACGAGCTATAATAGGTAAGTTTATGTAAGTAAGCTTCGGTTTTACACATAAGTTTCAATACAACAAGTCTAGAGTTTGATTCCCAGTTGGCTCAGTCTGGTTACACCAATAGGCGTTCCGCCGTGACTAATCGCCGCCCTGGCAAAAAAGTAACGTAAAGAAAAACGTCTTATAACAGGTTTAAGTAAAGTAAAGTAACAATTCCATTCTCTAGCAGCGACATCCTCATGACCTCCGTGGAGCAGTGTGTAGCGCTGTTGCCTTAACGTGCGGAGGTCCCGGGTTCGATCCCCGGCAGGGTCAATTTGGGAATTTGTAATTTCTGAATTTTCCCTGGTCTCGCCTGGTGGGAGGCTTCGGCCGTGGCTAGTTACCACCCTACCGGCAAAGACGTGCCGCCAAGCGATTTAGCGTTCCGGTACGATGCCGTGTAGAAACCGAAGGGGTATAGGTTTAATATAACTGCCATGCCCCTAACAGGTTAGCCCGCTACCATCTTAGACTGCATCATCACTTACCATCAGGTGAGATCGCAGTCCAGTAAAAAAAATAAAAAATAAAAAAAGACATTTATCAGTGCGAGTGTTTACTCATATTATCTGTATCGGGACTATCGGGAGATGAGGCGAAGTGAGATTTATGATTCAGAAAAATCTCTTAATGGACCCGCGCATGCTCGTCCCAAGATAAATGTGCAATTTCAACTTTGAGAATGCAACCCGAGTTTTGACTTCGCATGATGTATGTATTTGTGTTGTTCGATTGTTTTGTTGTCTTCGTTAGGTACTTAATGGAAAGCGAGATGTTTTTATCTAGTCCTAGCTTACTTGGTCTGGCCTCCGTTGTGTTGAGTTTCGGAGAAATTTTTGCTAAGAAAAACAATCAAAATCCCATGGTCAAAATTTCCTTTATTTAGTAGACGTCGCGTCTCGTCGAATCATACTTCATATTCAGCCACAATAACTTGTCAATATTGTATATGGAAATAAATCATTTTTCATTTTCATTTTTTCATATTTACTTATAAATGTGTGTTTGTTTGTTTGTTTGTTTGTTTGTTTATTTGTTTGTTAATTTGTCCTTCAATCATGCCGCAACGGATCGATGTTATTTTTGGCATGGGTATAGTCGATACTTTTTATCCCGGAAAATTAAGGAGTTCCCGTGGGAATCTTAAAAACTTAAACCACGCAGACGAAGTCGCGGGCATCAGCTAGTTCGTATATAAAGACAAACAGCATGTCCTCACTTAGTTACCAACCTGGGTCTACCACAGGCGTAATTACCAGACTGTATTGTGTGATCTATGCATCAAAATAAACACATTAACGCAAACAATAATATAATTACGTTTGTTAGAAAAAAGTATCATTACAACATAGGTTCACTCGTACCTACTTTGTATAATTGTTATGACGTAATTTATAATCACATCAAGATATTAAATACCGAACTATATCCTGTATAATTAGCGTTAAACGTTCAAGTTCAAATACAAAAAAAAAAAACATCTTGCATGAAGCATTATACTTGATAATTATAAGTTAGCTCATTTAATTATTCGTTCATTTCGTGTATTAAACACGGATCTCCGCCCTACATTCAGTTTTAAGTACTGCAAACCATTTAACCTGTCTTCAGAACTTGACCGTACAAAGGAGCTTTTGTTTAAGAGCCCATGTGAACGAACTAATGAATGAGCGAATGAGTATTCGACGAATGGAACGTAATTAAATAATATTAAAAAGCGAACTTAAGAGAATTTCTTGACATTTATCGAGAGGCTTCGTTTTTGATTTACGTTTTTTGTGGCATTAAAGGTCCTATTTATTTTGAGATAAAAACACTTTTCATGCGTTTTAACGACCTCTTTGACCAAGAAGGCACTAGTCTATTTGTTGTATGGTCAGGTAATTTTAGAAAAAAAAGCCATTTTCCCAAAATTTTCACTCATAGATAAACGACTAATTTAATTTCATGCCAATATTATAAATGCGAAAGTGTGTCTGTTTGTCTTTCCGTCTGTCTGTCTCTCTGCTTATTTATTACACTTTTACAGCTCATATTCTGTTCAACCGATGTTAGTTTAGTTGCAGCCCGGGTAAGAACATAATTATTATGGTACTTTTTATCCCGGAAAATCAGAATTTTCCAAAACTTAAATGGACGCGGATGAAGTCACAGGGATCATATAGTTACAGATAATTTATTACGATACGTCAACGTACCTACTTAATAATATACCACCCATTTATCATCAGCATAAAGTCAGGTGAGATCTTGGTATAAGTACCTACTTGTTATACTTAGTTACTTTAAGAGCCAATATTTCTTTTACTTTTCACCTGGACACACTAATAACTAGTACAAAAGTAGGTGGCTATACATTTTATTAATTTGACACTTATAATGTTGCGCATTCATACATTATTTCTATTAACATTATCCGAAGGCCAGCGAAACAAGAATTCACCCAACAATGCACCCTATACTTACGCGATAATGACCGTCCACGCGTTACGTAAATACACTGGGAATCGATAAAAGGTTCACACTTAAGTACAAGTCGCTGCATGTTCATTCGTATCAAATCAATTTTATGAAAGGGTGTGCTTTATTTCTAGATTTAGAAAGCTGAAATTCAGATGTTTAAATATTAAACATCTGAATCTAAGCTTCATTTATTTTTAATCTCTACTAATTTATTATAAACAAAAGTTTAGATGGATATTTGTTACTCAGTCACGCCAGAACGGTTGAACGAAACTGGATGAAATTTGGCACAGAGATAGATTATAGTCTAGATTAGAATAACACAAAGGCTACTTTTTATCCTGGGAAATAAAGAGTTCATGAGAGAACCAAAAAACCTCAGTTTTTTGGTTCTCTCATGTTCGACCACGCGGTCGAAGTCGCGGGCAGGTGGTGAAAAATAAATTAAGCTTGTCTCGCTCAGTTTGGACAGTGCTAATGAGCTGGATCCAAGTTGAGTGAGACAAGCTAGTGAGGGATTGGGTATGGACACGCCAAATTGTTTGCCTCGGTCAACAATCAACTTGGCTTGGCTGCGCGCAAGATGATGTCGAAATCTGAGAGAGGTTGCCGCGCTCAGAGTTAATCCTGCTATCAAGGATATTTATTTAAATTTTAATCGTTGTAATGCCACCGGCTCAATTACTTAATTGGTTATCTAGTAAATATTTATCTGTTGTCGTACTCAGAAAAAATGTTTAGATTTCAATCTTATTTAACTACAATTTTATTAACTACACCTGGCATGAAAACACTTACAAGCAGTAATATTTCCTTAATTAGTAACTGAGTAAGTTATAGTTTCTAATAATAATTGTTTTTAATAATAGTTTTTATGATACTTTATATTGACAATGACTGTACAAAAATTAAATAGACTGCCCATATGGCGTTCGACGGAAGTGCGTATCGTCTGACAGCCCTTTAATATTATAATGAAACGAGCATTTCTTTTCTGACCACTCAAAGGAGACAATGAGATACAAGTCTGACGTGGAGTCATCCGGAGGGTTCCTCTGGAGGCTTTGTTTTGTATAAATCCCGCTCATCTCGTGTTGGTTAATTTAATAAAATTATTATAGGTTGATTTACATTTCAAATCACGTCTCCTGTGCTCAGTAGTGAGCCAGCAATGGGTTGAAAATTGAAATAATGATGATTTGTTGGTAATTATGTTGATTTGATACCACCAGGTGAGATTGCAGTTAATAGCTAACTTGTTGTGGATAAAAAAAACCTTAGTGGTTCCAGGCTAATTTAAATGCCTGCCTTTTTAACAAAAAAAGGAAATAAGTTAGGAGAAATAAAATTTAATGTATTGCCTTATAATTTGTATTACACTATCAATTTTAATATATTGGTACCGTATTAGGTACATAAAAAAATTTGGTTATTCCATACTTATAAAATGCAAAAGTGTGTCGGTTTTTCTGCTACGGCCCATCTTATCAACCTAATTTGACAAAGATACAAACAAAGGTACGGAGATAGGTTAGGACATGGACTACTTTGTACCCTGAAAGATAAGAGAGAAATTTAAAGAGATTTTTTCAAAATTCGCGTAGTCGCGGTCTAAAATATTTGTTTATTGCATTACCATTGACGTTATTATTGGTTTCTCGCTGAACTCAACTAAAAGTCATATTAGGTTATGAATAATATATTAGTAAAGGTGTAAGAATGGGACGGTTTACGCGTAACACGGACAGACGGACAATTGCGACGCAAGTTTTATTAGGGGAGTTAAGAAGGTGCACGTTAAGTTGGCTGCCATTCACACCGTGGCGTAATTCTAGTGTGAATGTTTGTATCGTTAAGTGTCAGGAATCACTGGGTGTGTTTTAAAGGCACGGGCTATGCTATGAAATATATTTATAAACTCACGTTCTCAACTCATAACGTATACTCACGCAAATCGAATCATAGTTTTATAGTAATAAGCAGCAAAAAGCACAATTTGATGATTTCCAAACGACATAGTGTTATATAATTCTTAGTAGATTTTGACAGGTTTTATTCGATGGAAAATAATAGTAATTTGCCAAAATGCTTTTAAGGGGTATCATAATGTGTAAATTGATCTGATGCTGGAAGTAATATCTTGTAGGAACTATACCTAGGTACGCGTAATGAGAACATTTATATACTATATAAGTTTAAAAAAGAATTATTATTGATGCTTACGATAAAACATAACGTGCTATTAGAAGAAAATTATCTCAGCTCAGAATATTTTCTGAGTTAATAGAATGAGAATAATTACTTTCTCAGTGAGTGGTACAAAATATGGTTGTTAGAATAGTTACACGAGTTATGTTTACAAAAGTAAAAGTAACGACTATGTTTTCAAAATATTATAATATTATTTTGTTAATTCTCTCGTAAAAATTAAAACAATATTTAGACATCAGCAAAATTTATTCGCCATTTAATTTTATTCGTCCACGTAAATACACGTGTTTTATTACGCGTGGGTCTGAATCGTCTCACCTTTAAAATTGAAAGTGACGTAAGTGCCATTTTAGTACGCAATCGGCGGGCGAAAGTCGTAAATCAAAATTTTAGTGTCGAAATGTTGGGATGCGCGGGCCACTGGGGTGGCCGGTCTTAAACATTTTTTCCCTTTAAAAAAATAAGTTAAAGAAACAATATAACAATGTTCAGTTGGTGGAAACATTCAGGTATTGTTCGGGACTCACGATGGCTGCTCGCTAAAAATACTTTCGCGTTGACATTGTCTTGTGATGGGATAAATATGGGTGTTTTAAGTTTGCTCTGTGAATATGCATACTGTTTCGAACAGCATTTTTTCACAGTTTCGTAACTTTTTGTTTAAAACGGTTTTTACTTATCTAAAAATACTCAATAAATGTACTACATTTTTTATATTCAGCCTTGAGTTTTGCATAGCCCAATTTGCATAGCCCAGTGTTGCCAATATCTAGAAATCTGACTTGCAGCTTTCATGATTCATTCTGTTAATTATTTATAACTAACTTTGGAATGCAACATAGTAATATAGGTTTTATTTGCTTGTTTTGTTAGAGGAATATAGGTTTTATTTGCTTGTCTTGGCGGAGTTTCACCCCCGTGCCTCGGAGAGCACGTTTGACGACCTCCGTGGCGCAGTGTTTAGCGCTGTTGCCTTAACGTGCGGAGGTTCCAGATTCGATCCCCGGCAGGGTCAATTTGGGAATTTATAATTTCTGAATTGCCCCTGGTCTGGCCTGGTGGGAGGCTAGTTACCACCCAACTGGCAAAGATGCGCCGCCTAGCCATTTAGCGTGCCGTGTAGAAACCGAAGGGGTATGGGTTTAATATAACTGCCATGCCCCTAACAGGTTAGCCCGCTACCATTTTAGACTGTATCATCACTTACCATCAGGTGAGATCGCAGTCAAGATTCAAGATCACAGATTAAAAAAAAAAGTTAAGCCGTCGGCCTCGGTTATTATCTCTAACATGATAATAGTCGTTAAAGCCTGCCAACCCGCATTGGAACAGCGTGGTGGGTCTAAGCTCTAATTCCCTCTCTCATATGAGAGTGGAGGCCTGTGCCCAGCAGTGGGACGTTAATAGGCTGGAGTGGTAGTGGTAATGGTAACACTTAGTAATTTAAGACCAGACTCAACCCAAAATATTGAGCTAAACTAGATTCTAAGAACAAATCCACTTAGTTCAGACGGCTATCATGAACGAGTGTTACTCCGTTGCACAGAAGTGATTAAACTAACCCAGCTGTAAAACAATGCCCGTCAAATCGTCCACGGTTCTTAGAAAGTCATATTTACTGAGAACAAGTAAAAGAGTAAAAAGTTTTGCCACGCGGTTACACATTGTACAATTTACACCATAATTTGCACACGTTACAACAACAAACACTATGTGTAAAACAGGTGTGTAATTTTTTATATCATTACTAAATTAAACATTTAAAAATAAAGTTTAGTACATGTAAGCATAATATACTTAGCTACTATGTAATATGTAATAGCTATGAACTCGTCGAACATTTTCCGAAAAATAAATATATAAGTTATAACCGGTGTCATACCTTAACATACTAATATTATAAATGCGAAAGTCAGTTTGTTTGTTGGTTTGTTGGTTTGTCCTTCAATCACGATGCCGGAGCAACGGGTCGACGTGATTTTTGGCATGGGTATAGTTGAAGACCCGGAGAGTGACATAGGCTACTTTTTATCCCGGAATATTGAGGAGTTCCCGCGGGAATCCATAAAAACTTATTCCACGCCGACGAAGTCGCGGGCATCAGCTAGTATATGTATTATAATCAATACTAATACATATTACGATTCATTCGAAACTGTATATTCAGTCTGTCTGCTACGCTTTCACCACCGTGTGCTTTCACGGTACGTCTAGTATGTTTATAATATACTAAGCTGTTAGGCTGTGACTTGTGTATAGCTAAGTTACCTGCTAATTTTGTTTTGTCGCCTGCAACATGTGATATTCGTCATTCTTTTTTCCCGTGGTTTTATTGATTATAACGTAAAAGGAACTATAAAAATAGAAAGTCACAGTAAAAAAAACAATTGTTTTTCATTGTAACTTACTTAAGGGTTCCCGACACATTTGTGAACCGACGAATATTTTTATCAATAAATTTCATTTCATTTCAAATTTCATTACATTTCATTTCATCCATTTTATTTCATTTCATTTCATTTCATTTCATTTCATTTCATTTCATTTCATTTCATTTCATTTCATTTCATTTCATTTCATTTCATTTCATTTCATTTCATTTCATTTCATTTCATTTCATTTCATTTCATTTCATTTCATTTCATTTCATTTCATTTCATTTCATTTCATTTCATTTCATTTCATTTCATTTCATTTCATTTCATTTCATTTCATTTCATTTCATTTCATTTCATTTCATTTCATTTCATTTCATTTCATTTCATTTCATTTCATTTCATTTCATTTCATTTCATTTCATTTCATTTCATTTCATTTCATTTCATTTCATTTCATTTCATTTCATTTCATTTCATTTCATTTCATTTCATTTCATTTCATTTCATTTCATTTCATTTCATTTCATTTCATTTCATTTCATTTCATTTCATTTCATTTCATTTCATTTCATTTCATTTCATTTCATTTCATTTCATTTCATTTCATTTCATTTCATTTCATTTCATTTCATTTCATTTCATTTCATTTCATTTCATTTCATTTCATTTCATTTCATTTCATTTCATTTCATTTCATTTCATTTCATTTCATTTCATTTCATTTCATTTCATTTCATTTCATTTCATTTCATTTCATTTCATTTCATTGTAAACACGTTTTTTTAGATACTACTTTATTATTACGGCTGTTTTTAATATGCAACTGTATCTATTTAATCATTGTGTTTACTAAAGAAAATTTATCGTGATAAAATGACGAGTAAAAAATTGTTACTTCCAGGGTTTCGCATATAGGCGGTGAAGCGTAATACAAAGTAAGTTTTAAGCTTGTTTTAAGAGTGACAGTAAACTGGAAAATTGATGGCTATCCCAGGTGGCCTACTCGTAGAATATTTTGCTTATATATTATTATTAATAAATCTATTATGAAGGCAAAGCAAAAAAACTACGATACTTATTAATGCACCTTATTTAAAGTATAAGTAAGTAAGTAATAATATACAATTATATTAAATTGTGATTTACAATGACCTCGTAAATCGTAATATATTAACATAGATTTATATTATATCCAGGATTATTTTAAACTTTTTAAACCATATCGGTTAAGCGTCAGGGTGCATACTACTGCCAACGCTTAAAGCTATTAATTATTATTGACTTTCGTGTTTTAGAATTATAATCCTTATTTTAGGAACGTCAAGGTACATGACATCAAACTGTCAATTTGAGTAATATCGCTTAAGTATTGCTCTAAGCGTAAGCAGTATGGCCACTGAAGAAGAAGCACAAGCTCATCTGCCAACAGGTGTGATTATGGTCAAACGTGTGAGAATATTAATGTCGCATTCTATGCAAAAATAGCGACTTTTACCAAAAAAAAATGTGTGTCAGCTCCGAATGTAGTTTACGAACGAAAAGTGTTACCATGGAAGCAAAGACATAACGTAACGGAGAATGTTTTATTTTACTCCCCATAAATTTTCATACCCCGGGTTTATATATGAAAATCTATATTCTTTAGGAGGTAAACTCCAATATTCTTCTTATCTTAAGAAATCATTAATTGTTCTTTCATAAATAACGTGTAAGAAGTTATGTGAGGCGATAAAATATGGTACCTTATAGTAATCTAGACACTATTGGACTCGATAGTGTCTAGATTACTCAAAATACATCATCATCATCGGTTTCAGTACTTAGTTGTTTCAGATTACGGTCGAGATCGGCAATTAAATTAATTTATTAAGATCCTCTTTCTTGTTGCTAAAATTGTTGACACGTAAGGTCATTAACCCAAAAGGTATATTTACGAACCGAAATTTCGATATTATTCTTTTCAATACAACTCTCTCGAAATACAACAAAAGGAATAAAACGCATCACGTCAACGCGGACACGCTCCTTAATGAGTTCGCAACACAAAGAGTAATATTATAATATAGGTACAGTCGGCTATAGATTTCCTTTAACTTGTTAGATAGATATTATGTCGATTTTGTTTGAGCAGTTGAATGTTGAACAGCAGTAGACAGCTGATGTGGAAGGCTCAGGGCGGTCGGTAGGTACTGCTTGACCAGTTACTTGTATGACTAAGTATGCAGTTGCAGCTCAAAACGGCCAGCCCTGGGAGTTATGAATGCTGTAGGCTGCCCGTGTGAGGATTTTTCACTTTTTTGCTGACAGTAGTACTGAAAATAATACTTTACAGTATATATTCCGTCAAAATTTTGCATATTAATATAAAGTGCAAAATGTCAGTAGAAGTAGTGGATTAAAAAAAAAAAAATGTCAAAGGTAAGCATAATAATAATTATAGTAGGTACCCAGCTCGTTAACGCACTCATTATAAAAGTCACTAGTAGCTGATGCCCGCGACTTCATCCGCGTTCATAAAGGCTTTTTGGTTCCCGCGGGAACTCTTTAATTTTACCGAATAAAAAGTTATTAAATGATAAATGATTTATTTATTTCACATAGGCCAACTTGTGTCACTTAGACTCTACCACCGGTTCGGAAAGTGAAGTTCCTACAGAGAAGAGCCGGCAAGAAACTCAGCAGATGCTCTTTTCTTCAAAAAATAACTAGAGGTTACAATAATTCAGAACTAAATATTCCAGACTATAATCTGTATCTGTGCCTAATTTCATCAAAATCCGTTCAGTCGTTCTGGCATGGTTGAGTAACAAACATCCATCCATCCATCGAAACATTCGCATTTCTAATCTAAGTAAGTATAGATAAATCTGCTAAGTACCTACCTATTCTATAATAATTTAGTCTCTAGAAACTCAATCAATTTCTTTAGTCTTTCTCTTCATTTAACTAAAATTTTGTTGGCAAAATATTTTTTACCATTTCAATGTTCATATCATCGAGTATGGTGTAAGTTTGTGGGAAAAAATCACCCAGTACATCCATCCATCCATCCAAACATACGCATTTTAAATATTAGTAAGTAAGTAAGTATAGATGTAAGGACTCGTGGAGTCGGGAAAATGTCCCAACTTCACAAAGTTACATGTCACAAAGGTAAAGCTGTAATGATTGCGTGAGGGCTCTAAAATGGTTCGCCTTTTTCCGTGCCAACTGTACTTTTCATGACACCGTATCGCGATTCATTTAGCCTGCGGTTACTTAACGCTTTGGTTCACTTGCGGTGATACTCGATGTGTGCGAAGCCCGTTGGGTTTTCATAATTAAAATTGGCTTTACATCTCACTGGGTGATAGCTTGAGGTGATGAGGTGGTTGGTTTAATTAAACTCTGCTCGTGCTTTGGGTGGTTTATTTTTAACCAACGTACGGCGAACCTAAAAAGGTTGCATTATATTTTTTGCAATGGAAAAAATAATGTAAGCTTTTCAAAATTATTGTTTTTAGGCATTGTTAGGTGTTAATGTTGGTAACTGCGTAGGTAATAGGTGTTTCTATGACTTATACTAAGATTTGAATCGTAAGTTACGGAGTGGCGTATTCCTTATGGAACAAACTCCAAAAATTAAGAATTAAAAAAAAAAATAGTAAGAGTGTACCGGGTCGGTTTTTTTTTTAAATTATCACACCAGCTTCTTTGCTATTGTTAAAGATCACAAGGAGACCTATTATAAAATCCCAGGACTATTTTTCAGATACAAGGTATGGCTGCATTCTAAGCTCCATTTTCTTTACATATCTATGAGTTAGAGAAAATACCACAGATACTTCATTCAACTCGCAACCCTATTCAGTATTCACACAACAATTTCATTTGCGGCAGCCATGTATCACAGGTGTCATATTGTCGTCTATCTTATCAGCCTTCCTCTGATGAGCAAGGAATCTGAAACCTATAACTCCACTTTTTGCCTCACCCCGAGGCCATAAAGACACAATAAACGTATTTTATAAGCGCTCACACTTAACATTTATATCTCCTTTTAAGTAGATCGGGATATAATAAAACTAAAGAGAACGAACATCAAGAAAGCTATAACATCATTATCATAGCAAGTCCGCCATCTCTTTCCGATAGGTCTCACCCCTCCCTTGGCCCCGCCTACCGCGTATCGCCTCTGTCACCTGTATATCTCGAAACATTACACATATGCAAAACCTTCGCTGCCTTCGCGCTCGCATCTCTGGGCACACATGCAGCCTCCACTCACACCGACCCGGCTCCTGCAACTTGCACTTCGGCGGTGTGTGCCCAGTGGGGCTAGCATACGCACAACGAGTGAACTTATGTCTACCCGATATCTCTATTTGTCTATCGAAGCTAACATGGTTACTTGTCTCGCGACGTCAATAGTAGAGATTAAAGTAATATTTCTTATCTGTTGTATTTTTCTCTGCGAACCCTTACATGCCGACAATTTTTTTGGAGTTTACCTCCTTTAGAATCGATTTGCATACAATATAAGTATGAAAATGTATGGTTTAAGTAAAATCAAAATTTCTCCGTTACGTTATTGACTTTATATTTACATGGTACGTAACACTTGTTTATATTCCCATGACTATGTAATGTATTTTGATGAATATACATTATAAAATAAATGTATCAAGCATGCTTTCAGTAATATAAAAAATGCGTTCATTTATCCTCCAGTCGTGCGTCGGAGCTGACATTCAATTTTTTTCTTGCAATATACCGCATTTTGTGCATGTTAGGATAAATGAAAAATAAGCCGGCAACGACAACATATCTCACTCTTGTCGCGAGACATCTCGTTGTGCGCATGCTAAGCCTGCTGGTCGGTATAAATCTGCTAGATAAAAATTGTGCTATATTGCTTGCAGTGTGTACCACGGCCGTGGTTCTCTTTTTGGTCTAGATAGTAGCCCGTAGGCGTGCCTAGTGAGTTGTTTGCACCTCGCACAGTGGTCGATATTTCACAACGCGGTGTCATCGACACGGACGTCTCCACTAAAATATATGTAGGGCTTATCTCCGAGGAATGCTAACTTTTCTGTTCCATCTTTATCGGATTGTTCGATAAATATGTTTGTTTCTGGGCTTCAGTTTTAATTCTTTAGTACAATACGAAAAAGGATGACTTGTTTTTCCTTGGGTTATTTTATTTTGTTTATATCAACTTTTTTTTTCGTTTCTTTGATACCAAAAGGCTTATGTTGCTTGGTCGTAGAGAATCTCAATATTCACGATGTCAAATAAAAAATAATTCCTGTGTTATAATAAACCAATAGATTTGCATTATATTCCTATCATTATGAAGAAAACTATAATCGGAATCGGCTAATATACACTTGCATGCCAGTTACCCACTGCAGCGTTAGAGTAAAATGGACCTAGCCTGTAACCTTGTGATATAACAATCGGTGGTACATAAAATATCGACTTTTAATCAACCTATTATTGGTCCATTTTACTCTGACTTTAGACACTCGAATTCTATAAGCGAGCGCATTAGTGAGATGTACAAAGTCTAATAATAATTAATAACCCTACAGGATCTTAAAAATACTACGTTTACCTTCATAGAGGTGATTATATCCCTGAATTCAACAACCAAAACATCTGTAAAGATATTGAACTAGGTAGGTAATAGATATTCTTGTCATATACAGACAATAAAATAATTTTCAGTACCAAACAAGATAGTTACACTACAGCAACTCTATCTATTAATGATTCAACAATTTTTCATCCATCCGGAATTCTGCCAAAATCAATCTGAAAACTACACAAGTAGATACTATTCTAATTTTGATGACCTCCCTGGCGCAGCGTTGAGCGCTGTTATTTTTTTTTTTATCCACTACAAGCTAGCCCTTGACTGCGATCTCACCTGATGGTAAGTGATGATGCAGTCTAAGATGGTAGCGGGCTAACCTGTTAGGGGCATGGCAGTTATATTAAACCCATACCCCTTCGGTTTCTACATGGCATCGTACCGGAACGCTAAATCGCTTGGCGGCACGTTTTTGCCGGTAGGGTGGTAACTAGCCACGGCCCAAGCCTCCCACCAGGCCAGACCAGGGAAAATGCAGAAATTATAAATTCCCAAATTGACCCTGCCGGGGATCGAACCCGGGACCTCCGCACGTTAAGGCAACATCGCTACACACTGCGCCACGGAGGTCGTCAGAATTATTGTTATTTAACGTGCAAGGTCCCGGGTTCGATTCCCGGCAGAGTCAATTTAGGAATTTATTATTTTCTGAATTCACTCTGGTCTGGCTAGCCTTCCAACAGGCAAGACCAGAGTACCAGACTCTGGTCTGGCCTGGTGGGAGACTAGTTACCACCCTACCGGCAAAGATGCGCCGCCAAGCCATTTAGCGTTCCAGTACGATGCCGTGTAGAAATCGATTAGGGGTATGGGTTTAATAATATGACTGCCACTCCCCTAACAGGTTAGCCCGCAACTGTTTTAGACTGCATCATCACTTACCATCAGGTGAGATCGCAGTGAAGGGCTAACCTGTAGTTGATTTAAAAAAATAGCCCTATTCTAATAGGATCTAAAGCGAAACCACCAAATACTTAATGTTGTGACAACCATCGACACATACATACACAGACATATCACACATCAGTAAATTTTCAATAGTAACAAAATACGACATACCGTGGACTCGTAGCCAGTCAGTCATAACTATTTGCTCTAACAATTTTTCGTTCATCCGCTCCATTTTGAACGGCGATTAACTCATGAACGATTTCAGTCACGGGGGCAACTGCTATAATTATTCGCATTGTACAAACAGTCGCACTGTAATTACGCCGCTCTGATTCAGTGTATTGTTCAAATGTCGCCACGTGGAGTTTGAATGAGAAAATATCATATTCGCAACAAAATATGTACCTATTATGAATTGCCTGCAATTAATTTTATCAAGGACTATTGTATCCTCGCTAATTACCGATCGCTGATTGCAATTGCACATGTAATTTACAGGTAAAACTTAACCGTTGGATGTTATTATTACTTATAGAGTAACTAGCTGATGCCCGCGACTTCGTCCGCGTGGTTTAAGCTTTTTTGATTCCCGCGGGAACTCCTTAATTTTCCGGAATAAAAAGTAGCCTATGTCACTCTCCAGGTTCTCAACTATACCCATAGGAAAAATCACGTCGATCCGTTGCTCTGTTGCGGCGTGATTGAAGGACAAACCAACAAACCAATAAACCAACAAACAAACACACTTTCTTATTTATAATATTAAGTATGATGTAAGTTTGGTTTTGTAAGTAAGTACTTATTCAGTTTTCTGAAACTTTTAAGATTATTATTTGTTTGTCTTTTTTCTTTGGTACGATGGGGCTGACTTATCCAACGGGACAAAAGCCTTTAAAAAAATTGGTTCAAAAACCTTTGGGTAATAATAATCTGCTGTCGCAAGTACTTTAAAGAGCAGACATTTCACTCATACCTTGTAGAAGTAATTGAATTTTCATCTATCTACCTTTTAATACCTTACATTCAAAGGTTTGCTACTTACTATCAGACCAGTAAAGTATAAAGTATATGCCAGCATGGTGACTTGCAGGAGACCTAGAACTGAACGAGTGGCATCATTAGATTTTTTGGTAGCGTATGACGGTTCAAATTCTTATGCTTGAATTACATTATTTTTAACTAATGCAAACTATAGTTCCTGCAGGCATGGGTATAAACGATGCTTCCTGACCAATTTTGCTTGTTTGCAAGCAGCTTATGCTTTAACGTCGTTTTTTTAATATTGTTTTTTTATATTTTGCTACATGTGACTTTCTACTTTTTTAATATCTATGTTATTACTGACTTCATACATATTATTTTAATTAAAACTAAGAAATAAATTAAAATCTAAATGTGTATATCGTTATTTTAATGTTAGTTCATTATATCTTTTTCATTTTTGTACTAGGGGAATATGAGATCGAGTAGTCTAACACAAGGTCGATTGAAAAAAGAAACTATCAATACTCAAGTCCAAATCAATCCTAAATATTTAATAACGGTTTATTGATATAAAAAGTTACTTTATTACAAAGCAGCAGACAGCAAATGACACAAATGCAAACAATAAACAACGTGATTTGATGATAAAGTCATATTTTTTATTATCTTTATTATAACCTGGCACAATACGAGTGGCCTCGGCGCGGTTTATAATTAAAGTGTTATTAGCGAAATTAAAATAATCGTCATTATACACGAGGTGGGCGACCGAAATCCGTGGAAGGCCGCACTAATGAGAAATAAATTGTCGTTGGCAATCTACAGTAATTAGTGCAGTTCACTCATTTGAAGCGAGCGTGACACTACCTGTGGTTTATTTAAATTTTAAGGTGCAATTCCTTTGTAAGTATTGTTATTCAATTTATTTTATTAATCTTCAGCTATATACAGTTCGCGCGCGAGGCTCCGGGAATCTTAAAGCATGTTGATGTAATGAGATAGAGTTGTGATTTAGTCGATATTACGTTATCAATACTAACACATGTTTAGTATCGGTGCACGTGAATTGAATTAATTATGAAATAATAATTCTATGAGGATATTAAGTGCAATAAGGAAGAAAAACCAATTTAAACAGCAATAGCTGTTTAAATTGGTAAAAAAATACTTAAAAGTTTCTTTATCTGTGCAAATATGCACAGATAAAGAAACTTTTAAGTATTTTACTATTTATAGTACAATATAACCCTGCTAAAGCAAAATTAAAAAAAGGAATCGATAAAGCGTACTCTTGCGTCAAGGTCAGCACTAGTATGGGAGTGTACGGGGTAAGAAGCGACGTTCGGGCGCGGGGCGCACCCGCCCTCTACCTCAGCCCCCGATTCCTCAGAGCTGGCGCGCAGACTATAGAACTAGCGCGTGCTAGCGCGGACTAGGCTTCGCTTTGGAAAGCGCAGCGTTGTCAGAACCCTAACCACATAAAAGGTACTAGGTAGTATAGGTACTAAAAAAATTCTACATCAATGAGGTAGGTAGATGGACGACAACAAGCGAGTTGTTAGGAACCGCTGGGTCCGGACTGCGCAAGGCCGCGGCATGTCACAATCCTTGCAAAAGAATTCACCTGTGGACGTCTATCGGTTGACAACGGTATAATAACAAGTTGGCTTTGGTAGTATAACAAGTTGTCTTTGGTTTGATTGCGGTCTGTGACCTCTCCTAGTAAAGCTATAACGTAGTGATTACATACTCTTTGGTAAAGCTACGGGTAAGTGACGATGCAGTCTAGATGTAAGCACGATACGTGGAAGAAGGGGTAGTGCAATTGTTTAAACCCGCACCTCTAATAAGGCATTAAATTGAAATGCATGGAGACATTGCTTTGCAAGTAACGGGTCGTTAGGGACTAAATAGACAAATTGTATAACCTTAAACTCCAAGGTACACATCTTCACAGACAGACAAAGGGTACAGACATCTGCTTCTTAAACTGGAAATCTGTCGACACTCCGTCGTGTACGTCCTAATGCATAAACGAAGTATGCACCTAAACTTTAGACAAAAGGACACGTCGCTTCACTATTTAAAAAAAAAATGTGCATCTATGAAGTATATTGCCTTTTTTGTCGATGGTTGCCTGTCAATAGTTATGAAACTTCATAGGCGTGCTTATGTTAAAAGTAAAATAAATGGTGGGATAGATATAGAGAAAGACAGTCATCTGTATGTCTGTCTAGTTATACGTAGTTATTAAAATCACATAAAACTACTTGGAAGAGAACAGTTAATTACTCACTCTACCTCTTCGACCTTTACAAGTCATTTGCTCACCTACTAATTTTATACAGGTTTTATGCACGTTAATAACAGATGGAAACAAAGCTTAAACGCCACAGTTATTAAAATGTTTAATTACAGGAACGGTGCGGACGTAATCGTAGTGTGCGCTACAGTTTTATCTAAAACATAGTCATTACAATAGAATTACACCTAAAGGCCCACACACATTGAATAATTGGGGTATGCTCAAAAACGACGACCTCACTGGCGCAATGTTGAGCGCTGTTGTCTTAACGTGGGAGGTCACGGGTTAGATTCCCGGCAGGGTCAATTTGGGAATTTATAATTTCAGAATTTTCTCTGGTTTGGTCTGAAGGTGAACCGTGGCTAGTTCAGGTACGATGCCGTGTAGAAACCGACTAGGGTATGAGTTTTAATATAACTGCCATACCCCTAACAGGTTAGCCCGCTACCATCTTAGATTGCATCATCACTTGCCATAAGGTGAGATCGCAGTCAAGGGCTAACTTGTAGTGGAATAAAAGAAGCAGCATTTGTTATAATATTACTGTTCAATAAAATTAATCTATTGTTTGATTGATGCGACAAAAGTTAAAACTTTCGAAAATAATAAGCTATCTTGAGTCTCGAGGCTTTAGCGACGTTTTAAGATGAAAAGGCGCAAAAAACGTTACTGCAAATGTGCTTGGCATACTGACTTGTATACTCGCTGAATTGACTCCAGGACCTCATTCCACAACGCTCACCACTGTGCCAGAGGGGTTTTCGAAAATGTCTATTGCTCATGTTATATTGATGTGAATATTCACTAAATCGAATCCAAAGCTTCCCTCTTACAAGACCTCAGCCCTCACCACTGTACCAGAGACTAGTTTGTCGAAAATGTCTAAAGTAGTTCATTGAACTACGCCTTACCAAATTCTATCATAGCTGAAATTCCTTACATCACACTAGGCTATAATATCACACACAAAATACTGGTCTTTATTTTCGTATGTTAATCTGCATGCACCCTTAGGCGTACTAATCGTTACTGTGAAATAACACATAAGTGTACACCGATTACAACTGTAATTAACCAACGAAAATAATAAACAGCGCATTGTGAAGGTTGCTTTTGACTGCTACATTAATTTTTTAGGTTTCCATTTGTTATTACGAATTCTTGTATCCGTTAGTATTAGCAAGTGCGCCATAGAAAATTCAATATATTTTTTCATTAATATTAATTGAAAAGTCTTATTATAGTGTAAAAGATAATTTGAATGATAGGCAGCCATGGGTATGAATTGTTCCAGCGGCTAATTATGTTATAATTCTAAATATAATTAAGTAATCCTATATTTATGAGATGGTGATAATAAAAAAAACCCGGCGGAGTTGGCTGTGGGCTCTTCTCAGACCAGGGCGCGTTTGGAACCCTCGTAGCTTTAGTTTTAAGATACCGTAGTTAATTATCACCATCAAGCCTTATTCCTTGTAAACATGTCGTTCAGAAGGTGTACTTTGTAGGTACCTATTTTGAACAAAGATAGTTTGACTTTGACTTTGAATACTTAGTTTGAAGAAAATAGGAAAATAACTACATATTGTGATAGTTCAAACTTAATACGTTTAAACGTTCTATTCAAAATATAAAATCTTCATAGGATAACATTAATATGTACACACACAATATTAACATGTATACACATGTACCTACGTAAGAACAAGAAAGAATTAAGCATACCTACCTGTCTATCTGTGACCTTTTCACGGTCCATCCATTAAACCAATTTTGATAAAATTTTGGTATAGTAATAAATCCCACCCATGCCATTCCACGGCTATTCCACAAAATCAAAGAGTTCCCACGAGATTTTAAAAACAATTTAATTTTTAATTAACACTTTTAATCTACACGGACAAAATCGCCAGTACCATATTCCATTATTGAATACTTAAATGTATTTGATAGCTAATGATAAAGATTAAAAATTATTATTATTATTGATTAAAGATAGGCAATATAAATATTCCCGAATTAAATACCTTAACAATGTAATAATTATTTCCGAACAAATCACTCTAAGCCTTACAGATCAGAACTAACCAATCAAAAGTCGTCCACTTCATTATCCTCCCAATAAATAACCTAAAGGAGCTCTCACCCTAATCACAAGCGCCTTAAAAATGACATCGCAATCCTCACAAAGGACGTCTCTAAACGTACGCACACGGAGATTACACCGATCCTTTGTACTAGAGCCTTATCTCACGTACGGGGAATCTTGCTAACGACGTCCACTCATCTCCAAACGACACAATGGCCGGACGAATTGAAACTGGTGAGACAAAGGCGGCGGAGGGAATCGGCGGTCAAACGGCGAGTGTAAATCTGCCCTAATACTGTAGTGTTGAGTGGAAACTAGCGTTTGTGAAAAGTGAATTGAGCTTTTTCCGTTATTTGTATGTATGTATATATGTAAATATTAAAAAGGATACCTATTTTAATCTAATAGATACTGCTATCCTAGTGGTTAAGATTTGCATCTTATAGTCGCGAGTTCGGATCACAGGCAGGCACCCTGTAACTTTTCGGAGCTAATTATATTTTAGGCGATAACCTAAATATCACTTACTTTAACGGTAAAGGAAAATAAACTTGCATGCCGAAACATTCTGCGTAGGTACTTGTAATGTTCAAAGATATACTTACTGATTAATTTAGGCACCATTTTACGCTACATCTTTCACCACTAATAATTATTCTGATCTTGTATCCAATAAAGATACGCAATGTTTTTATTACTGCCACCAACATGAATACCATTAATTGATATCCATGCTAGGTATGTATGATAAGCTGGCATTCCTTAAGAACTATATAACAAGCACTTCTAAAGCAAAAGCCCAGCATAATCGGATAAATTCTGTAATTGTGTCTAAACGACAATATTAGTTCTCGAATAAGTTCCATCGATACTTTCATCGATGTCGGAGACATTCATTAGACACAGACGCACACCAGCGTCACCTCACTATGATAAATATTGCCTGTGACTGAGACAATGTACGCGGCATTATATTAGCATGGAAGTGACAGCACTATAGAAAAAAAATCGATCAAGTACATGGAAAGAAACGGACAGACGGGCAGGCGGTAACGGACAGAGTTAGTTAGTTAGATAAGGGTCCCTTTTCTATGGTAAAATTGTAAAATTGAGACAAATTCAGGTTTTGGTAAAATTGTAACATGAGACAAATTCAGTTTTACACCATCTCTAAGCTAAACTAAAATGAGAGTTCTAATTGTATTGTTATCCCTTTCATAATACTCCCTGCGAAAAGGCGCTGCACTAGGTTTAGACCTGTCATTTTATTTTATTTTAGATTGTGTTAAACAGAATAGGCCAAATTGTCTAGCTATACTAATCACATCACAAAATATATTTGGGGGATGAAAATAATGGGGGATATGTGAAAAGCTGTAATAAAGTTCAGACTTTTAGCTTTACCAATTTAATATGTAATTGTGCTTGTATAATTTATTGACCAAAAATAAGTAGCGTTTTAAATATGCTTTTGAATATGATGTACTCGTACCTACTCCAAATTAGCTGCAATTTAGCCAAAAGTTCAATATTGAAGTCATTCTCTTGAGATCCGACAAAATCAGTGCGTATGATTGTATCTAATATTGTGACAATTCACGTAAATACGTTGAAAAAACCCCCCGATCTTTAAGCTCTAGCTAGTATCATAATTATTTTTGTTCGACAAAATAAATTAATATCCATTCTTTGAATGCATTATAAACTAGTGGTTCGCCCCGAACTGAGACCTCGCGACGCCATCTATTGACATCAATGTGAAGTTCTGTTAAAAATACTGAAGCTCATTAAAAATTAAATAATTTCATTTTCTTACAATATTTATCTAATTTTAGTATTTGTTGTTCAAGTACAGGATATAATTCAAATAATTGATCAAGTTTCAGACTCAGCCTTTCAGAAAATTTTGAGTTCTGAGGTCAACTTTGGACGTTAGAAAATCTCCATTTTGAAAGCCCCCCATTTGGTCAATTTTAGGGGCAAAATTAAAAAAAAAATTTGGACTCTATTCCTAATTTATTATCTTTGAAATGATATACCGCAATCCTATGTAACTCTATAAAAAATATTTTACTTCGCATTCGCTTCTATGAGAGCCCGGGGTGAAATAAAGATTTTTATAACTTTTTAAGCCATATTCGGCTGGAGGCCATTGGTTTACATATTATATTTAAAGCTAAAGTAATTACGTTCAGTAAATCAGAAGTTATATATGCTCTGACAGACGGACGGACGAACGGACTGACGGATGGACGGACAAGTGCAAATTCACTCAAGTAGACTCAGAGACCTTCGCTTCGCTCGGTCAATATTAAAAAAGTTCTACATTTACCACTCTGGCGCTTCCAGTAAAAAAGCATCTTAGCATCATCTTCGTACGTCATACTTCAAGGGCGTAATCAAGCAATATTCTTCTTAATCAGCCCCACCCACGGGGGTCGATCCACCAACAAAGGAATTGATTAAGTAACTATGCCACGATATTACCCCGTATTATTCCAATAATAAAGAGGGCTCGGTTAGTACTTAATGAGAAAACTCGATTAGAATTGGTATCTTGTAATTGATGAAAAGTTGATTACGCAGTCTTACTATCTTGTATGGCGCCATCGCTTGACGTCACTTGTGTTATTTATTCCGTGCTAATACGAAAATCTTGCAATACGAAGTCTTGCAATGAGTTATTATTATGTACGTACACGATCTTACTAGTAGTTTACTCATGGCAGACGAGTCTGGTGCAGTGATGTGCACCTACCTCCAGTTCGCGCGCGAGTTGAATGCAGACAGAGTAAATGATACACACATACATTTACCTACTATAGTTCGCGCACCTACTATACGCGTTCGTTCGTTACGCGTTCGTTCGGACGTAAGTAACTACTATAGTTCGCGCGCGAACTATAGTAGTTACTTACGTCCTTTATAATCTTCTTGAATTATTTACCTAATAGTTGGAAATCCACTCTTAAGTCTTTCCGTTTGTTTTTGTTTAACAGACTGAAGAAAATCAAAGTTCCCAATGATAAAGTAACCTAAATTCACATCAACAAAGTCGAGGGCCGCGGGTATCTCTAAACGCTCCACTGACATACTGGCCGGAAATACCTTACGTGGACGGAGTAGAGCAAACTGTATGAAGCGTTTCATACAGTCCCATGTATAGCATTACAGCATATTAGAGCATATTAGCATGTTTGAGTATTACAGCTTCTAGCATATACCCTTCTCATGCAAGGTGCCGCGCCGTGCATCTGTAGTGGGGCTAGACCATTAAATGGGCTGACGATGGGTTTAGATGATCGTGATAGCTTCTGGAAGCGTTGGATATGTTATTATTATTATAAACTTTATTTGTACCACCATAAGTAAAAATAACAAAGACAAAAATTGGGAAAAAAAAGTAAACACAGACAGGATACAAAAGGCGGCCTTATCGCTTAGGTAGCGATCTCTATACCAGGCAACCTTAGGAAAAGGAGAAAATAAGGGAAAATAGACCGCAGGTGGATCTATAATATACTTACATTCAAATAACTACATGCTATTATATAAACCAATAATAAACATATAAATTATATATAATATAGCTATAACTTATAAAATATACTAATATATATGAATGTTAATGTGTTATGTTGTTATGTTATGTTATGTTAACGTTGCGCGTCGTTGGCAACGCCCATTATATCTGTCCAAGCTTGGTCAACGGATGCGATCTTGTACCAACTAACCTATCAATCCGATTTTATGACTATTATACCATGACAATAGCATTAATTATACAAAACAAAGTCCTCAAGTAACTTTTTTTACGTACACAGTCAAAATTCGATTAAAACTTTACTGTCGCAATGGTAAGCACCTGGTCCCAACAACGCCTCATAAAGCGAGGCAACTTCGCTAATTAGGTTCGAACACCAACTTTGCTGGCATTAAGGCTCTTAGCACATCACACTGCTATCAAGTAAAGACAAGCCCGCGACTTCGTGCAGATCTAGGTTTAACCCGTGGGAACTTTTACAATTTTTCTAGCACTCTTTTTTTAATTTTCAGGACAATTATGAAGTAGCCTTTATCAAGTTCCATGTATATATAACTATATTCATGCAAAAATCACGTCGAACCGTTGTTGCTCCGCTGCGTCGTGGTTGAAGTCAAGTCAAATTACCAAACAAACACAGTTTCACTTGAACTAAATAGCCGTACTGTCTATGAGTTTATCGTTCATATTACGTACATATTACCTACACTCATTTTAATGTTTTTATACATCTCACAACCATATTTTATTATCTAAATATTATTGAGTGATGTGCACATATATATAATGTCATATATTATTTATAAATAGTAAATAGTACCTAAATAAATAATTATAAGTAGTAAAGTAGTAAATAATTAATTATGTAGTAGTAATTAGTAGATGAAAATGTAGAACGATGAAACGAGCGAACACGAGGAATACCGGTGTACCTACGGATAAACCCGATCAGGGTTTTTGTTACACCGTAACTAAATTATAAATTGTTATGTTTAAAAATGTATACTTGTTTTTAAATAAATAAAATAAATAAATATGGTAAGACAGTTTGTTTACGATACTAAACCAAAGTGACATTACATAAGAATTCCAGTTATAATAATGCACTGCATAGAAAACCACTAATGCCATCAATTGCAATGGAACAAGTTGCAAGTTCCAGTAGCAAGTTGCTATTGGAACTTGCATTGATATGATACACTGATGATGGTGATGCAACCCTGAATACCGAAAAGTATCCAACTATCCTGAGTCTATTATTATCTTAATTAATCGTTGTTTTTAACTTTAACATTTTGCGACATTAAACATCCCCAAAAATAATTTTAAAAAATGGTTTTCAGCAACAATTATAGGTTATTAAAAAAAAATTAGGTACCTCGTGGTAAGAATAGTAACACATCAATAACAAAATTAATAGACCTAATGGTACATTCAAATTTCAGTGTCGCAATAGGCACCTGATCCCGATAATACGGGCCTTTCTTCTGAAAAGTGTATTTTTATCGTCCAAGAAAGACTCTGGAAAAATACTATCTATTTAGTAAAGACTCTATAGGTGACAGAGTTATTTATAGAAAACAATATTTGAAATGACGTAAAATTCTTCCATTATCGATTCGGAAAAAGCATTTTAATTATTTACGTTAGGTTGCAATGGGTTGAATTATTAAATTTTTTTGTTATTTGGCAGTTTTTAGCGCAATTTTATCGCAGTTTAATGTGGAAAGGGTCTAAGAGATCCCGCTAAGTAGCCTAACTTGAAGTTATCTAATGAGAGCATCTTTCGTTACATAAGCTAACTTAATTAAGAACTAGCAGATGAAAGTGGGCGCCGACGGGAGGCGAAAGATGCTGTGTGGTAAGTATATGCATTAAAACTTAAAAAAAACTTTTAATTAAAAATAAAACAAGCTTATTATATAATTAAGAATAATAAATAAAATAAATAAAGCCTTTATTCAGACATTTACATTTCTTAAACTTCACTATTAATATCCTGCACTGCCTCGACAACCCCGTCCGTTTGCCTAATGGCAAAGGCCTCCTCCAACATTTTCCACGCCTCTCTGTCTCTAGCCGTTCGAGACCATATGCCACCTGCCACTCCCTGAATATCGTCGACCCATCTTTTCATTGGTCTACCCCTTTTCCTCTTTAGATGACCTGTGTACCAGTTCATTACTTTTTTGCTCCATTTATCTTGACCCCTGATTGTGTGCCCCGCCCACTTCCACTTAAGGCTCTTGATTGTAACAGTAACATCTTTTGTTTTTATATATTCCTTTATAGTGGTTGTTTTTATTCTGTCTGTCAATTTTTTCCCCATCATACTTCTGTTCATGGCGTTCTGACAAGATGCCATTTTTTTCATTTGTGCTTTAGTCAGGGACCATGTTTGACAGCCATATGTAAGTACTGGTAAGATACAGGTATTAAAAAGTTTTCTTTTAATGGCCATATTTATATCTCTATTTTTGAAAATATTTTTGAGACTCCAGAACCTCTTCCATGCGTTTCCTATGCGTCTTTCTATTTCCTTTGTTGTTTGGTCTTTTAGTGATATTGTCTGGCCTAAATATATATATTCTTCTACATATTCAATTATGTTGTTTTCAAGGTATATAGGTACTTTTGTTCCATTTGTGATGGCCTTGGTTTTTTGTGTGTTCATAACTAATCCTGCTTTCAGACTTTCTTCCGCTAGTTCATTAAGCATTCTCTCGAGACTATCGTGCGTTGGGGATAAAATAATGATGTCATCTGCGAATCTTAAATGAGACAGACTTTCCCCATTTATTTTTATACCACTATGCTCCCAGTTTATTTGGCGAACGATCTCCTCCAGAACTGCAGTGAATAGCTTCGGTGACACTGGATCACCCTGGCGGACACCTCTTTCAATCCTTATTTCGTTTCCTTCTTTCTCTAGTTTTACCTTTGCTTTACTGTTTCTGTAGATGTTCTTCAATATTCTGACATATTTTTGTTCAACCCCCTGGTTCTTAAGTGCTCGCCAGATCACCTCATGTTCGAGTGAGTCGAATGCCTTACTAAAGTCCACAAAGCAGCAGTAAAAGGTTATATTGTATTCCTTGCTCTTTTCGAAAAGTTGTTTGACTACATAAATGTGATCTAAGGTTGAGTAACCACTTCTGAATCCTGCCTGCTCCATTGGTTGGTTTTCATCCAGTACCTTGCTTATCCTGCTAAGAATTATTTTAGCAAAGATTTTGTATATATTAGAAATTAGACTAATAGGTCTATAGTTGTTTATGTCATCTTTGCTGCCTTTCTTATGCAATAGAACTATGGTTGAAGTTGTCCACTGGCTTGGAATGAATTCACTTTTTATAACATCATTAAATATATATGTCAGGATTGGTGCTAAGGTATTTATGTTTCCTAGAAGAAACTCGTTTGTTATACAGTCAGAGCCAGGAGCTTTGTCCTTTTTTTGAGATTTTATTGCCTTTTCTACTTCTGTCAACATTATTTCTGGAATTGTTTCCACTCCTGTTAGATCTATGGAAGTTAAAGTGCAATGGCTCGAATATAAGTTCTTGAAAAAGTTTGTGGCTAATGCTCTTATGTCTGGGCGTTGGGTCAAATTTTTGCCACATGTGGTTCTCATTTTTGGTATCCAATCTCGTTTTTGGACTAGTTGTTTGACTGCTTTTTTGGTACCACCTGTTTTTTGTATACATTGTTCTAGCTTTTCTAATCTGTAATCTTCTCTGTCTTTTCGTATATTTATGTTTATTTCTTTGCTAATCTGAGTTATACACCTTCTTATACTTTTGGTTTTATTTGGTGTATTAATAAGTTTGATTCTGTCTTCTAATAGAGTTTTTGTTTTATCGGATAGCCATAGTAATCTTGTGTCTCCTCTCATGACTGTCTTAGTATTTTTTGCAGTCAACAGCTCTAGCAATATATTATATTTTTCTTGTGTGTTAAGATCTTTGGTGTTCTCAATAAAGTTTTCAGTTTTATCCTTTAGTTCTTTAGCGTCTACAAATGAGTGTTCACTCTTCGTTTTCACTTTAAACGGTCTACGTTTGTTTGCATTCAGTGCTAGTTTGGCCCTGAGTGCTCTATGATTACTGTTGAAGTTAAGGTTCTTTATTACTCTACAATCATTGAAAGCTTTGCTTCTGTTGGAGAGAATATAATCAATCTCATTTCTATATCTACCATCTGGAGATTCCCATGTCCATCTGTTACTAGATCGATTTTTGTAATGGCTATTTAGTATTCTAAGATTATGTTCATACGCCAATTGTATAAGTTTTTCTCCATTTCTTGTCCTTTTACCTGAGCTATAAGAGCCCAACACTATTTCTTCCCCATTTCTGCGATCACCAATTTGGGCATTAAAATCTCCCATTACTATCAAGTTTTTAAATGTGTGGTTTTTAATGGCTTCTGTAAGATTGCAGTAGAAAGAGTCGATTTCAGTGCTAGTAGATTGCTCGGTTGGGGAGTAGACTTGAATGATAGACCACATTTCTTCCAAAGGCGGCAGCATAATGTTAAGTATTGCGATGCGCTCTGATATTCCTATGAATTCATTAATATAGTCTTTAAGTTCTTTCTGTATTAAAAAACCCACTCCATGCTTGCCTGGCGTTTCTCCTTTATGATAGAGAATAAATTCTCCGTGGTCTTCTATGTTTTCTCCCAATCGTCTCACTTCGCTCAATCCTATAATGGACCAATTTACATTTTTTAATGCTATCATGAGTTCTGACAATTTTTCTTCTGTTCTTAATGAGAGTGTATTGTATGTGATTATGCTGTGAACAACATTTCTGTGGTGAGGTTTTTTAGGTGGCAGTTTTGTTTCCATATTTGGAGGGTAGTAGTCGGCTTCCCCCACGGTGACTAGCCGGCTTGGGGTGCATTTTTTCTGTTTTGGTTTTAATATGGAGTTAGTTTTAATATTGTTATTCCGGTTATCGAGGTCAGTTAGTTGTTTTTTGAGGCCTCTGATGTCGAAAACGATCTGCCGCGTGCTACGTAATTCATTATACTGGGTTTTACTGTTTTGTCTTGTGTGACAGCTGCTGTGAATGGTGTCTTCGCGATATTTGAGTTTGATCTCTTTTGTGTAGGCGAGTTCGGCGAACCAGTATTTTCTCTCTTCCTCTTTTCACGGCTTGGGTCATTTGGTTTCCTAACTATAAGTTTATCATGTTTTAAATATGCAATGTTTCCTTTCTTTCTCTCCTCTTCTACTTTCGATTGCAGTTGCTTTCTAATTTCTAGTACGTTTTTAGAGTAGTCTTCTTTGACGTAGATGCCAGCAGGAAGATTAGATTTATTCTTGAGTATTTGATGTTTTTTCCATGTCGTCGTTAAAGTTACAACTACGGGGCGATTTTTGTTGGTTTGCGCACCGATCCTATAGATATTGCTTATTTCTTGACTATCTAGATGAATTCCCGCTTCTATTATAATTTCCTTGATATAGTCAACTAGTTCTGTTTCTCTTTTCCCCTTTTCTACGATGCCGAAAAGAACCAGATTATTTCTTCTTTTCTCAATTTCGATTTGATCTAATTTTTGTTCAAGTATAATTATAATAAATATAATTAAGAAGCCAACTCAAAACTACGAAATAAATGACAGCACTTATTTTTATAGTGATTGTAAATTCGGCGATCGTAAAATATGTGGAGCGAATATTATTTTAAGGTTTACTTTACTGGTGACAAAGTTACCACAACATAACACAGGTTTATGTTTTGATTTAGGTGTCAAAGCAAAGGTTTCCATCATCACAAATGTAAGTTTAATTTCTAAAGATGTCAAAGTTCAAGCGCTTTATAATTAGGACAAAATATTTCGTACGAAATTTAGCAATTGTTTAAGATGCAGCACACTGCTACTTACCCTTATGCTTCAAGAGGACTCCTAAACTAAGTGCTAAAACTTATGTGTGAGTAAGCGATGTACTCGGGAAAAATAACTTTCGCAAGTGTGCGTATAATATGTGTGCAATGGATTAGTCTTATAATAAAAGTTTTTGTAACAGATGTCAGATATTAAACACTGCTTCGTATTAATGGGTGCGAGCGGAGGAAAATATATAAAAAGTTGGTAGATTAGTCCGGCGCGCCGTAATTTGTTTTTCTTGGTTAATGTGTCTTATTCAAGTTGTTTGTGTGAAGCTGATCTGTAAACGGGGGAAATCGACGGTGGTTTATGTTGGCTTCGATTTATTTTAATACTTTATTACTGAAGTTCGTGATAGTTTATTCGACTGGTAAATAGTTCAATACATCTTCGATTCTGACTAGCTTATAAAATTTCTAGGTTTTATAATATACTAGCTGATGCCCGCGACTTCGTCCGCATGCTTTAAGTTTATTATTCCTTCGGAAACTTCTCAATTTTTTGGAATAAAAGTAGCCTTTGTCACTCCTTAGGTCCTCAACTATGCCTATGCCAAATATCACGTCGTTTCATTTCTCCGTTGCGGCGTGATTAAAGGACAAATTAACACACCAATAAACCGACAAACAAACACACCTTTGCAATTTAATATTTTAGCATGAAATCGTATTAATATATTGGTATCATTTTATTTCATAATTTTTTTACTGAATTGGCACGTTTAAAAATAATCACATAAAATATTAGATATTTTTGACTTTTCAAGCTACCATTGGAAAAAAATACCTGACCTATTAAAGACATTAAATTGATCAACACATTTCCTGAATCACGAATAACAAGTATACATAAGCTATTTAAATAATTGCGCATTTATAAACCGCTACTCTTACCTCTTGCTCTAACCCTCTTTAAACCGCTGCACCATTACGAGCTATACAAAGTTAATTATAATAAACATTCTACGTTAGCTACGCCGTAGCCCGTAGCACGTAGATAAACATTCAATGAGGTAATCCGTACAATCTGCCGCCCTGTCGGTTAATTACTTATGTAAACCGCCCGCCCTTGCCATCTGTGGACACTCAGTTATTTGGCAACAAACATTCATGAGATGTTTGTGGCTATATTAGTGGAAGTTTCACGCTGTTGATAAATCGGGATATTGAGTTATTAATTATACTTTTTTTCTTGAATCTATCTTTATTGTTTGTGATAGGTTTTTGACGAACTCCTTGGCGCAGTGTGTAGCGCTGTTGCCTTAACATGCGGAGGTCCTGGGTTCGATCCCCGGCAGGGTAAATTTTGGGAATTTATAATTTCTGAAATTTTCCTGGTCTGGTCTGATGGGAGGCTTCGGCTGTGGCTAGTTACCACCCTACCGGCAAAGACGTGCCGCCAAGCGATTTAGCGTTCCGGCACGATGCCGTGTAGAAACCGAAGGGGTATGGGTTTAATATAACTGCCATGCCCCTAACAGGTTAGCCCGCTACCATCTTAGACTGCATCATCACTTACCATCAGGTGAGATCGCAGTCAAGGGCTAGCTTTTATTTTACCTAATGTTAATATTGCAGGCTAAGTGACAATTAATTTGAAATGATAGATTGTCAAACACACCCACACATCAAACCCGGGGCCACCTACTTATAAGACACACACACAGGGCTCATCACTGCACCAGGCAGGTTTTAGGTATACGGTAAGGTTAACAAATTAATTTTTATAACCAATTACTATGCTATGACATCAATATAATTTGTAAATAAAAGTAATCTATTTAGAAATTTTTGTGGATGCAATTGACTTAGTCTACTTGTATTTTGGGTTTCCAAAATCCCCTGGGAAGTCTTTCATTTTTCAGTCTTTCATTTTCGAGTGGCCAATCACTGTCAAGGTGAAGCCTTATTCCTACAAAAATTACGTCAATTCATCACTTCGTTGCGGCGTGATTGAAGGACAAATCAACAAAGATACCCTTTGGTGGTCACACAGACGTTCATACTAGCAAGCTTTATAGAGGAAACTAATTTACAAACAAGTTTTAAAAAAACCCTTGATTACGTCATTATTCGCAAGTGTTGTGGAAAGCACCTCCGTTTCCCACCGCCGCTCGTTAAGTTCCAAGCCAGATGTTAAAGGGTGACACGAGAATTACACGAAACCCTATCATTTTTACACTATTATGTCACAAAGAACATCATTTCGAGAGCCTAATTACGTACAAATTACTCTTGTATGTGAGTGTTTCGAAGGACAGCTCTCGTACCTAACATTAATAAAAAAAATGTATAATAATATTACAATCATCTTGAAAAATTAAAAAAATTGTATTCACATTTTTTTATTTTTCAAGTAAACTTTTACAATGAGTCACTTCGCTGAATAGCCAAACTTATATGTTGGCCGAGGTAACTGCCAGCCTTCCGGTCACTTGTGGACTCCGTGAGACGAGAAGATAGATCCTTAAAAAAGGATCTAGCATCTTCGCCCCACGACCCCAAGATTTCAACACCAAAAGGCACAAAAATGAAATTATTTTCTATAATTTCATATTTGCGTCTCTTGGCTCTTTCTGCATTAGTGCAGGCCGCCGCCCCCGCCGTCATGGAGGTCGCCTGCAAGTGGGACAACGCCAGCGTATCCACGCCCGTGGCATCCCAAACAAGCGACCTTCCTTGCTTCCAAGGAACCACAGTCATCCCGTCATGTCTCTTACCATCACTACGCGCCAAGCCATTTGGCTCTAACACTGCAGGCACTTTAGTTGAGTTCTTATAATAGTGATTCTACTATCTATGGGTAGTTTAACGCATGGTAAAATAAAATTATGTCTCAGAGAAAACTAACAATCTATACCATTGATGTAGAATTTTAGGTACTCATTCTATTTCAATGATCTATAGGTACAGTAATTTATTGATAAACGACTACTTCATAATTTGAATGAGCTACGATTGCTCAATTATGACACTAATAATGAAATATTTGCGTAATTAATAAAAAATAAGCATTTGTTTTTATCATAAAGCTTCATTTCATTCACCCCAGAGGAACATGAGTGCGGCTTTGAGGCATGCCTCAAAGCCGCACGGTACAATAAAATAATGTAGCAATAATCGTGGAGAGACCATCGCGATTCAGGGTTGCCAACTTGGGGGTTTTCTCCCTAAATTTAGGGGCAAGTTAGATGGAAAGGGGTATTTTAGGGGCGACACTTTTCTAGGGGCATTTTTTGGGGGGAAACCATTTTTTGGGGGCATTTTCTAGGGGTATAAACACAAAAACAGAATAGTATAATACGTATTATAAAACAAAAATTTGCAGTTCATTCTTATCATTCAAAATACAGTAATGTAAGATGTAGGTCGACCGACGTGCCATTGTGTTTGTGTTCGTATATGTGCTTTTCTCTTTTCTGGACATTCCAGAAATGACCACCACCTACGGCGGTCGTACTATAATATTTCGATTCTACAATACGATTTTGTCTGCAACATAGACTGCTGCATGCAGCATAAGGCCGCAAAGTTAATGTTTCCATTACTAGCACACTGTATTGTCGCATGTTGTTGCTCCAGCGTTAAATAGCCTCAAAGGTACCTACCTGCTTTGACGGAACCATTTTATATCAGTTTATTAAAGGCGTAAACACACTACGGACTCAAATAACATTGACTAGCAGACAAAAAGTCTGCATTCGTGAGTTTCACATACGACTCCGACGTATCGTGCTGACGTTTTGTACTGTCCTGGCCGTAGTGTATTTTTGCCCTAATGAGCTATCATAATTAATCATATATTGCCATACCTACGAGTATATGGAAAAATATTGCAAGCCGTGTGAACCAACACGTGCTAGGCGTGAACAAAGAGTGTAACGTGTCAATTATATCTACTTGCCTTTTTTCCTCCGTAACGAAGCGTAATGCAATTATTCGTAATAACAGGATGAATGCGACAGTAGGTACAATCAAACGCTGTAAACTTCGCCGATATTCCAAACTTTGTTGATATGACAATAAGACCCTCCGATCCAACGGAGGAAGCGATGCCCGGTATACAAGTCCGCCGTACAGTAATCACTCAGACAATTAAAATGTCATTACCTCACCAGTTTTTACACCTAACCGAGCTCCTTTAATTATGTCGGGATAAAAACCGAGTAAAAAGACTATGGAATTAATGCGGCCTTGGAGTGAGTTGAAAAAATCACGCTCCCAAATAAGCCTGCGTGACCAACACTTATTTCGATTTGAGACTAACTTCGGCGTATCATTTAAAACTGAGCATGCTTATTATCCTTTGACAGATTTGGCAGACCACCAGTTTTTACACGAAGCGATTTTTAGTCCTTAACGATCTAATAAAGATGGGTCAGAAAATGTCTAAGTACCGAGCTATCTTTTTTTAGCAAAAAAAAATATAAATCTCTACTCTATTCTACTCTAACCGTTTATAATATGGCATCATTAAATTAGTAATATTTGATACAATTACCTACTATATGCACTTGTGTGGAAGGATAGTTATTACTTAATACTAGTTGCCTGTTTAGTTTTGTTTTTATTTAATTTTATTTTATTTTTAATGTATACTAGTGAAGCTGTCACCACGTCAGTTAAAGTTGTGTGACTATAATATCTAAACTACAATAACGACTCAAGTGACTTGAATCTGATACTATAGGTAAGTAATTATATTATATTAACAACAAGTTTCTGATATTCGTTTCCTAGTATATATTGACGTGAATCAATCTTTTTTGCCAGTAGCTGCATCGATTAAATGGGAACCAATTAAGTTTGACCTAGCAGTGACAGCTTAATAAGTATAAATAGGGGTAACCATCTTCTATAGTTTTTAACCGACTTCCAAAAAAAGAGGAGGTTCTCAATTCGGCGCGTATCTATCTATATATATAAAAATGAAACCCGTTTTCCTTGGTCACGGCATCACGCGTGAATGGCTGGACCGATTTTTCAAATTCTTTTTTTGTTGTATTTGTTATTATTAGGAGAAGGTTCTTACGGAAAAAAATATTAAGAAAATCTCTCAGAAATATTGAAAAATATACATTTAATTTTGCATACTAAGGCGGTACGAAGTTCGCCGGGTCAGCTAGTTTTTTTTTTAAAATGTATGTCGGTGCATATCGCCGTGGTTTCTGAACCGATTTGAATTTTTTTTCTATCAGTCTTTAAAGGAAGCTCTCGAGGTGGTCTCATAAAAAATTCTGACTCCAAATCCTCAACCCTGACACTAAAAAGTTAAAAATAAAAATTCTTTCCAAAAAAACTACTTCCAACGCCACTGTAAAGTAATTAATAATTTTTATTTCTACCCACTATGTTGAACTCGGGCGGGTATAACAAGGAAAGTTGACGCATCAGGCTCGCCCGACTTCAACATAGTGGGTAGAAATAAAAATTATTAATTACTTTACAGTGGCGTTGGAAGTCGGTTTTTTGGAAAGAATTTTTATTTACTACAAACAATCCTGATCTTCTTATAGAGAGCACAAATAGGTGGTTAAATATGTTAATACATACATATATAAGAACAAACACATACATTCTTTTACGACTAATATAATATGGTGGTAAAAGTAAAGTAAAATTATTATTTGTATTGATAAAATCTTACGTACCTATAGACAATGAATCTATCAAATTACTCTTCAAAATCTTTGTATTTTCATTTTTTTTTAAATTTCGAAAATTTTGCCCTTTTTTATCTCGGAAAACTGAAAAGTTTAAATACAGACGCGAATCAATAAAACGAAACAAAGTTTGTAATGTAAAAAGTTATTAATTAACTGTTATACCACCTAATTAGGAAACGGCTATGTATCAAAAAACTATTGACAAACAAAAACTCGAGAACGGTACACTTCATCTATATTGTCAGCAAAAAAGAAATTTAATCATGAGAAACAATAATAACGTCTCAGAAATTAGTCCGGTGTAACTACGGGAGCCACGCAACTTAAGTTCGGTTGTTACTTTTTGAATACCTTTACACTAAACGTACAATATGAACTAAAGTGTATATGTATGTAGATAGAGTGTAAATTCGAGTAGCAAGTGATGATGATTTCACTATTGTTAAGGCTGTATGACTATCAATTATGTCCATAGTGCATGAGAGAGTAGTTTGAGATTGAACAGTAGCTTTCGTTCGGTCACTGCGATTGAAAATTAAAGAACTGATATAATTTGAGATCGAGTAGTGATGTGAAAGCGTGAATTGTAACGTCAAAACAAATTTGTAATTGATTTTTTAATAGATTGTCTAGATCGTGAATCAGCACTATTAAAATATTTGTGTAGAGTTGTATGTTTTTTTGTTGTTATCATTTGTTATTCTTCTAGATGAAATGCGATTTGGTTGTTGGTAAATTTAACTCGTTATTTCGCTTGTTATTGAAACACGCTTTGCGTCAACTTGTTTTGTGAATGAAATATAATAGTTTTGTTATGTAAGCTGGTGGTTATTCAGCAGAAAATAATAATGTGAAGTATTATGTATGTTTGATTTTTTAATTTTATTGATTCAAGAAATTTTTTTTGTATAATAATTATAGAATTGTTCATAAAGAAAAAGCTTAAACGTCCCATTGCTTTCGAACTAACAGTTATCAGTTCTTAGGTCTGAAAAGCTAGATTTATAGTTACTTAAAATAGGAATGCATAATATTGCCACCATAAACATAATAGCTGTTCCCCGCGATTGAGTTTTTTTGGTTCCCGCGGGAACTCTTTAAATTTTCGGGATAAAAAGTATGTGTTATTCCAAAATACAATCAACATCTGTGTTAAATATCCAGATCCGTTCAGCCGCTATGGCGTGATTGAGTAACAAATATCCATCCATACATCCAAACTTTCCCATTTATATTATTAGTATAGATAATGCCCGCGACATCGTTCGCGTGGAATAACATTTTCTTTGATACCCGGGGGAATTCTATAGCAAGCCTATGTCCTTCCCCAGTATACAACCTACATCTTTACCAAATTTCAACATAATCGGTAAAAAACGTGGGCCAAATAGACAGACACACTTCCGCATTTATAATAATATTAGCATAGATATTCAAAACACAATTATATCATATTACACTAGCTAGAACATTGCAATAGTCTAGACGAAGCGGATGTTGTCGATAATTTTCGTTAAGTCATTTTCCGAATTATTAGTAAGACAATCGACAATTTGAATACAGTCCCATCACTACGGCTGACATTAACACGTCACTCGCGGAGATGATAATGGCCGCCGTGCCCCAGTTAATTGCTTTAATAACTTCCTGTGTCAAAATAACAAAGAGCCGTGCGGTAATAATGAACGCCGGTAGCTTGACTGACTCTCCAACTATAAAGCTAGGTATGTTATAAAATATGTAGAAAGTTTTGTTTTGATGCTGACTGAGACCTAAGGTTTACAAAAATATAATAATAATTAATTATAATACTTTATTAATAAACGTAAACACATTGTTTTCCTATGAATTAATGCCCAGCACAATCTATAGTATGGATTGTTTTGAACTATGTACATACCTACCTATTTTTTTTTTAGTAAATAACTATCGTTGGAAGAGATTTGAATGAAAACTTTCGCAAATACACCACCCGCAAATACAATACTCGCATTGGAGTTGGTGAAAATAACATTTGAAGACAAGAATTATTGAGGGTTTAGGTTTTTTTATAAATCAGTTGCCAGGCAGGTATATCTAATCTAATAAAATTGTGGAAATAAACCCAAATAAAACTGGACATCATTAAAGTCCTCGCTGAGATTTTTTAATAACCTTTCAGTCTCATAAATTTCCAGAAAAGCTCTGTGAAAGAACTTTTTGACCCTAACCTAACCTTATTATGTATTTTTTAAATTGCAATACACAATCTGAGTAGCGTGCCTAACTGCGTTGTGATTTCTATAGATTATTAAATTACGATCATTAACTTTGATTGTCTCAGCTATTAACTTTTTTGGGTAACTGTGCCAAAATGGTTCACACAAGAATTAACACAAAAATTCATCGAATAGAAAATTCGTGTGAATGGTATTTGAAGTCAAACGAGCTATTATTATTGTATTACGCCATCTTTACACATTATGATCCGATTTCCACAGTACAAAAATTACTTAGTACCTGCAAAGTTCCGACTTTCTTCCTGTATCAGTAACTGAACTAAATTGCGCTGATTAACCTATTTAATCCTTCCGTTTTTTATAATATATACCTATAAATATCCAATCCTGAGTATCCAATAGAAATAATTATTCTAAGGCAGGTGCGTGCTCAATTTGGGTAGCTTCAGACCGAGCAGCCTAGCCTTATGGAAAATTTAAGCTGCTCAAATGGATACGTATATTCAACCGACTCCACCAAATGCACAATACAGACAGGCTTCTTTGAGCTTGACAATACTTAGATAAATTAAGTAATACGCCTCATGGACTGGCGTACTTCAAGTTGATGCAGTGTTTTCACTTGAGCTGCAGCGCTTCGTTGGTCGAAGGCTAGCTAATTGTATGTACGATATTATCGTGTCGTGTGATGTAAGCACGCCATTTGCAGTATTATTTCTGGCAAACAAAATTATTTATGATTATTTTAAATACAAAAGGAAGTGTTACTTGTTTGATGTGCGGTGAAAGTATTGTCGCACGATTTGTCGTCGCTCTATGATTAATGTACTAATAACGTTAATGAAGCTTAGCATTAATGACTTTTTTCCTGCAAATTAGTACGGAGATAATCGTTAGTCGATTGAAAAACTTTCTTTTCTTAGATTATGTTATTCCAAAAAAAAAAGTTGCTACGCTCCTCCGTCATAATATTTTGGTTATTGTCACTAGCATTAAATGATGGTAGGTAGGTATGATATGGTAGGTTCATCATCATTCTCAACCAATAGGCGTCCATTGCTGGACATAGGCCTCTTGCAAGGATTTCCATACGCCGCGGTCTTGAACTCGAAAAATAGCGGCTCCCTGCGACTCGCCTGATGTCGTCCCTCCAGCGAGTAGGGGGTCTGCCAACGTTCCAGCACTTTGGGACCCCATCTTCTATCGGTATATTATGGTAGGTAACATAGAACAAAATGAAGTTAGCTGCTTATTTTTTTTGCTGGTTGTTTTTTTTTTTACTTAGATACGTACGCGCCAATCAAATAGTCGGCTCTGAGCTTTTTTTTTTATCCACTACAAGTTAGCCCTTGACTGCGATCTCACCTGATGGTAAGTGATGATGCAGTCTAAGATGGTAGCGGGCTAACCTGTTAAGGGCATGAGAGTTGATTAAACAAATACATACCCCTATTCGGTTTCTACACGGCATCGTACCGGAACGCTAAATCGCTTGGCGGCACGTCTTTGCCGGTAGGGTGGTAACTAGCCACTGCCGAAGCCTCCCACCAGGCCAGACCAGGGAAAATTCAGAAATTATAAATTCCCAAATTGACCCAGCCGGGGATCGAACCCAGGACCTCGTTAAGGCAACAGCGCTACACACTGCGCCACGGAGGTCGTCCACACTGCGCCACGGAGGTCGTGAAATGAGCTGAGGTTCGAGTGCTTGTTTGCGCAGCTCTCATACATACCATCGAAGTCAACGTACATAAGTAGTACGCGCCAAAATATGCTATTGCTACGCGTCCTGCCGTCAACTTCAGACGCGACTATATTTTGATTGACGCTGGCTTAAAAAAAAAATGAGCCGGGACGTATCAGCCAGTTACAAAAATAATAACTTTTATAAAAAAATCTATATGAATGAATGAATGAATGAATGAATGAAATTTATTTGCTGAATATGAGTATGTACAGATGTTTACAATTTTAAGGCGTCCTTCATATTCTACTATAATTTAGCATGCAAATATTTAATGTCAGTACTCATTAGAAATAGTATTATATTTAAAAATTATTCTAATGAGATTAAGAGATCTGAACATAAGATCTTGATTACTACAAAAAAAAAAAAAAAGAGTCCATATAAAAATAAAATTCAATAGTTACATTATGTCAATTTAAATAAATAATAATATGTCAATTAATTGTTTAAAAAAAAATCTGATACGGAATAAAAACACTTGTCACACAACCAACGAAAGAGATTTCTTTTAAAGCTATTTGTATTTTGATTTTTTAGGTTGTTATCTAATTTATTATAAATTTTAACACACATAGCATGCGGCGATTTACACGTTTGTTGTAAATTATAGTTAGTAGTGCATAGTCGATTTTTGTTTCTTGTTATATTATAATTATTTAGTTGCGAGAAGGTCTTGAAATACTCCATGTGCCGATGTACAAAAACTGCTATTTCATATATATATAGACATGGCAGGGTGAGGAGCTTGTGCGTTTTAAATAACGGTCTACATGAATCAATTGGCCCTTTTAAATATATGCTCCTTATGCTTAAATATGCGCGCTTAGGTAGGTACTTTACTACTTCTTAAGACTATTGACAAAACAATATTTGAATATTTAAATAATTGATTCAAAGATCTGACGCGGATCCCAACAAGACCCTTTAAAAAACACGTGTGCCGACCTTGGACCATTTACAATCAAAAGATTTAATTACCTTTGTTTAGCTCTGTGTTATATTTGCACGTGTTCTAAATTCAAAAAGATGCTTAATACATTTGTACCTAATGAATTGTAACATTTCTGTTTTTGTTTGATTTTGGCTTACAAATTGAGCAATCGTTTTATTTTTGTTTATAAATTTTCTTAATTTACTTATGTAATATTTTCTGTGTTGTTTTGATTTAATTATTCTTTTATTTTTCATGGAAATATAAAGACATTTTGTAAACAATTGCCCTGCCTGAAAATGAACTAACTATAAGACCACAGCGCTCTCAACGGCTCTAGGGAGGTGATCATGGAAAATTAACCTTCGAGTACTAAAATTATATCCAAAAAGGTATATTTCTTAAAGCGAAAACACACTCCGGCTAGGTAGGATTTAATATCGGAGGGGAACTAAATTTTGTCCTGTGGCTAGTGTGCACGCTTCGCATAAAAGAGACGCGGGCTTTTTGCATAGTGTGTTTTCATCCTTCAACAAGCCTCTGTAATCTCGACGTAAGGAATCAAGTATCAAGTGAGGCTTAGTACAGAACAAATCTTGAATCGATAAAAAAACTGATAATTAACATTTCGATTGGGCACAATTACAAGTATTCCTTAATAACCCTTAATTATACTTTTGTTACCGAAGAATACCCATCCGTAAAATAACACCTATGTTACATACAATAAGTGCTAATTGCACATACAATACATCGTGTACGGATGCTATCTACTTAAGTTTCATTATAACTTAACAGACACTTAACGCCAATTATACTAAACCAAATTGTTTCTACCATTGGTTACATAAATAGAACTACTAAAAAGTTCTATATCACAATGGAATAGAGGCTATGATTATCTTCATTTGTTAGAATGAGACGCGTGTGTAAGTTTGTCAAGATTATACTAGAGAAAGGGGAAGGCGAGTTTCTTGATAAATTACAATAGAATTTTAATGTCCTAAACGATTTGATAATGCTTTTATAATTTGTTTGCTTTATTGTCTGCTTTGAATTTTATTGTATTTAATTAGAAGCATTTTCTTACTTGAGTGCCTTTGCACCGTAACGTAGGCATCGAGTTTGACCATAGAGTAGCGTCAGCACTTATCGCTGTCCACTAACCAAGACGCAGTCTTAATTATAGATGTCACCGTAAAATTGTAAAAACTGTTAGATTGGAATCTAACCCTTTTAATCTTGATAGATTGTAAACTGTCGAAATATTGCGAACCGTTCAATGTTCTAAGTGTCAATTTTTGAAATATTCATTGCATTTACGTTTTCTTGTAGGTTAGGTTAGGGTTCGACATAAATGCCCCGAGGCTGATAAATGCTGCTGCTGCCCTCGGAAGGCTGCTGCCTAACGTAGGGGGGCCGGATTCGACCTGTCGGCGACTCTATGCCGGAATAGTGCGGAGCATGGCTTTGTACGGGGCGCCCATATGGGTACACAGCTTGACACCGAAAAATAAGGCACTATTACGGGCACCGCAACGAGTCATCTCGGTGCGTTCGATCCGAGGGTATAGAACGGTGTCTTGGACAGCTGCCACGCTTTTGGCGGCTGACCCGCTCTGGGAACTTCAGGCCGAAGTACTAGCCGAAGTTTACCACTTTAGGGCGGACGCTAGAGCTCGAGGTGAGCGCCCTGGAGCAGAAGATTCGGAGCGAATAAGGGCCTCCGTCCAGGACCGGCCGCTGCCGGTGCCTGGACGGTGGATGCGATTCAGCCTCACCTTGAGCGTTGGATCAAAAGACGCCACGGTACATTAACGTATCGGCTGGTGCATGTACTCACGGGACATGGGTGTTTCGGTAAGTACCTGCACCAAATTGCGAGGCGTGAAGAGACGCCTGCCTGCCACGAATGTGGTGCACCAGCCGACACGGCGCAGCACACCCTTGTAGAATGCGCAGCCTGGGCGCCGCAGAGGCACGCATTGTCGTGCATCTTGGGCGGAGATCTCTCGCTTCCGAACGTAATAAACTGCATGATCGGAAGCGAGGCCTGTTGGGCGGCAATGGTGTCCTTTTGTGAGCAGGTGCTCTCACTGAAGGAGGCGTCTGAGCGGGAAATAGAAGAGGCACCCGACGCTCATCCGATGCGCCGTAGACGCCAGGGGGGCAGGAGGCGCCGATATGCGCACCTTTTAACCCCGTAGAGGCGAACATAATATAGTGGCTCTACCGTTGAGACGGCATAGTAGTATACACTTTTGTGATCCTGTGCCGCCCCATTACTGCGGAAGACGGGTCCGCTGGGTTTTAGTGGGTATTCTGCTCTGACAGTGAGTCCCACATACCCCTCCGGAAGGAGCGCAAGTCTACTTGCGCTATTTTCGGGGGAGATGCCTAAACGCATTTCCCGGCGTTAAAAAAAAAAAGGGTTCGACATAAATAATCAGGTAGGTTAGGTTCTATCGGGTTAATATAATATATCTGACAGATTACAATCTACCGAAAGATTATGCGTTAAATTGTAATCTTTCGACAGTTTACAATCTCGCTAGTTAGATTATAATCTAACGGTTTTTGCAATATTACGGTGACAGATATATTTGCAAATATTTATTTATTTAATATTTTTTTAATTTTATTAATTTATAGGGTTCACTAATGTTTCGCAAAAAACATTTAACAAATATTCATTTCACAAAAAACGTTTCAAAAACTAATCATTTCACAAACGTCGTATTCCGCAAACATATAATTTATTAAAAGATCATTTGACAAATACTCAATTCACAAATAATTTACTTTGCAAAAGTGCTGAATGTAAAATTGTCATTTACTAATTTATTATTTCATAAAATAATTCATTCTTCAAATTCATAATTTTACAAAATATTAAAATATAAATTGTTATTTGTAAAATAAAACTAACTATAGGTCGCCTGCAACGTCGTCCGCGTACAATCTCTGATTTCTTATGAGATTGAGATTTTTTATGATATGAATTCAATATATACTCGTAATATAATACGTTACGGGTAAGGCTAGAAGATGTTGTAAACCTAGTTTTACACGGGTTTACTTAGTTTTGGGTAAAGTTCGAATAATAAGTAAAATAAATTTAATTCGGAATTTACTCATACCTACTCACCTAGGTCTACCCAACTCTGGCTGGATAATGTTAGGGATATGGGTTCTCTCCCTCTCCCTCTCACCCCCTCCAAGGCCAGGTCGACGGAGCCCCGCTTCGCGGGGCTCCTTCTTTCTGGGTGGTATAAAAAGGAAATAACCACGAAGAGGATGGCGGGGTCTTTCAGACCCCGCCATCCTCTTCGTCACCTAAACCATCCGAGTCGGAGTGCCCCCAGTCCCGAGCTCGCTTCGCTCGCTCTTGCATGAGTAGGAGTGGTGCCTAAAAAGGAAGTGGAGAAGCTAGGAAAACCACTCGACCTTCGTTTCGCTACGGAGGTCGCCGGTTCGCTTCGCTCGCCCGCTCCTCCCTTCGCTCCACTCGGCCTCGTAGGCTCGCTTCATTCAGGACCTCATTCGCGAGCTTCTGCCTACGCGCTTTACAAAAACACTCTAGGGGTACCCATACCTACTCACCTAGGTCTACCCAACTCTGGCTGGATAATGTTAGGGATATGGGTTCTCTCCCTCTCTCTCTCACCCCCTCCAAGGCCCGGTCGACGGAGCCCCGCTTCGCGGGGCTCCTTCTTTCTGGGTGGTATAAAAAGGAAATAACCACGAAGAGGATGGCGGGGTCTTTCAGACCCCGCCATCCTCTTCGTCACCTAAACCATCCGAGTCGGAGTGCCCCCAGTCCCGAACTCGCTTCGCTCGCTCTTGCATGAGTAGGAGTGGTGCCTAAAAAGGAAGTGGAGAAGCTAGGAAAACCACTCGACCTTCGTTTCGCTACGGAGGTCGCCGGTTCGCTTCGCTCGCCCGCTCCTCCCTTCGCTCCACTCGGCCTCGTAGGCTCGCTTCATTCAGGACCTCATTCGCGAGCTTCTGCCTACGCGCTTTACAAAAACACTCTAGGGGTACCCATACCTACTCACCTAGGTCTACCCAACTCTGGCTGGATAATGTTAGGGATATGGGTTCTCTCCCTCTCTCTCTCACCCCCTCCAAGGCCCGGTCGACGGAGCCCCGCTTCGCGGGGCTCCTTCTTTCTGGGTGGTATAAAAAGGAAATAACCACGAAGAGGATGGCGGGGTCTTTCAGACCCCGCCATCCTCTTCGTCACCTAAACCATCCGAGTCGGAGTGCCCCCAGTCCCGAACTCGCTTCGCTCGCTCTTGCATGAGTAGGAGTGGTGCCTAAAAAGGAAGTGGAGAAGCTAGGAAAACCACTCGACCTTCGTTTCGCTACGGAGGTCGACGGTTCGCTTCGCTCGCCAGCTCCTCCCTTCGCTCCACTCGGCCACTCGGTAGGACAGACAAGACTGCGTGGAGTCTGAGTGCTCAGATTTCAACCCAAGAATGTCAACTTTTTAAAACGGGCTACGCCAGACGACTCTTACAGTATTTATCAAACAATTCATTTTATCAAAAAATAAATACGCTTTACGTTGTTTTATTAAATAACACGATTTATAAATCAATTGTTTGTCAAATTATATTTTATGAAATGATAATTTATCTGTTAATTGTTTTATCAATTGAATTATTTATAGGACCAAAAGTTTTATAACGATTAATATATGATTCATAATTTTGCGAAACGTTGTTTGTGAAATGAAAATTTGTAATTTGTTTTTTATGAAATGATCGGTCACCAATTTATAGAATAGCGCTTGACTGCACTCAAACCTGCTGGCAACAAACTTAATCTAAAGAAAGACACAATGTAAGAGCACGTTGGCGAATTTTAAAAGAGGCCTACGACCAACATTGGGTGCATAATGGCTGATGATGATGGTAATGTAGAATATCGATAGACAGGCAACTTTGCGTCAATGTTACACACTTCGAAGCTTAGAATTGAGTAACACTTGGTCACCAATATCTCAGACTCTTATTAGGTCTGGTATAACTTGCAACAGTCACCTATAGAACAATTTTTCTATAAATTGCTGCTCTAGTAATAATATGACAACTCCCTGAATATATAGATATAAAATGCGATAAAATGATTGTAAAAACTTTACGATTGTTTTCGGGTTATTAAGTGAAACGAGCTTAATATGTTATGAATAAAATTAAGCATCATTTGGCAATCTCCTAAACTAATAAAAACTGTTGTTTTAATGAGTGACTGACTGACAGGCAACATAATTTAGACGAAATAATTCTTTTGGGAGTGTCTGTTTTAAAATTTTTCATCTATTAAAAGTAAAATGGGGGAAATTTCATACGAAAAACTGTATCCTTTACGTCTATCAACTTTAAGGTTAAGGCATATTGGTGTAAATCTGAGGTAAAGTAAAGGTCTCGACTGTTCTGAAATTTTCTATTAGGTGCAAAATGCAGATAAGGCATGAATACGATGACAACGATGATAATTATTTTTTCACACAAGCTGTGAAATCCCAACCACTGACCAATCCCAGCTGCGCTGAGTAGCCTAAAACTACTATATTAAAATCTACACTAGACTCGACGTTGTAGAAAATATGCAAAATATCAAGTTCCTAAACTGCGATTTGAGCTGTAAGTGTGTTGAAGTTAATATTTCAGTCAATTTAGTTTCTATAAAAACCACAGAGTTACGAAATATTGAGTTAAGTTATATTTCAAATAATTTTAAAGCTTCGCGTCGCATCGCTGCGTGTGTCTCCACTCTGCGTCAATGTGCTTTAACCCAAACTTGATGCATATATTCATCCATCCATACTTCCATAATAATATTATAAATGAAAAAGTGTGTCTGTCTGTCCGTCTGTCTGTCTGCTTCGCTTTCACGGCCCATCTGTTCAACCGATTTTGATGAAATTTGGTATAGGGCTACTTTTTATCCCGGAAAATTAAAGAGTTCCCACGGGAATCAAAAATCCTTAATCTACGCGGACGAAGTCCCGGGAATTATATAGTAGAAAATAATTTCAGGTTACGAGTTACGACCAACGAGCTGTATGAATTCTAAACAAACAAATCCATTATTTTAAAATTACATGGTGCAATAATAAAAATGAACTTTAATAAGCAGGTAGTAAGTATAACAAACAAGAATACTCTTAAATGCTAGTAATAAAGCCTTCTTACAATGATAATAACTGTATCAACTTTATCTATTATCAGTATGAATAATGGCTCTTATTAACGCCTACAAGTACAAAGAACTCAACAAACTCCAGGAAAGCTTAATTGATGCCTTATTTGCCTGCAAACAGATAATTGTAGCTTCAAGTGTGAATTGTAAGGGTTAAACTTTACAAAGATGTAGATTTTGCAAAAAAGGCAACTGATTTCTAGAAGCTTTTTTAGTAAGTACCTACATATTTATAATTTATAATAAAATAACAATATTGACTGCGATAAACTTAACACTTAGCAAATATACGCCTATACAACAGCTGTGCAGGGACGTCCCTAATGAGTTCGAGTAGGTACAGCCTGTGCTGCACCTGAAATAGGTTCAGTTCACAGTTTTTGTTAGGTACATATTTTATGCTATAGTTCAGCCAGTGCAGGTGTTTCCTACTCTCCTATTATTATTTGAAAATTCATATCCATACCAACATTATAACAGCGAAAGTGTGTCTGTCTGTCTGTCTGCTACGCTTTCACGGCCCATCCGCTCAACCTATTTTGATGAAATTTGGTAGAACGATAGTTTGTATCCCGGGGAAGGACATAGGCTACTTTATATCTCGGAAAATTAAGGAGTTCCCGTGGGAATTAGAAAACCTTAATCCACGCGGACGAAGTCGCGGGCATCATCTAGTTATTAATAAAATTTCATTTGCACTTACCTATTATTCTTTAATTAAAAAAAAAAAACTAAAAGCATACAAAAATTGCCATAATTCTGTCTTTTGTAAATATTCAAACAAACTACTAACAGGTACTTACGTCATTTCGGCAACATGACGTTTCCAGTAGTTTTGTATCGAGTAATTACTGTTGCACTTGAATCTTGCAAGTTCTGCCCTCCGGTTTAAATTATTGTGTCAGTAACCGCAAAATAAAAAAAAATACTGTTTGCATTGTAAAAGTACACTGCAAGAAAAAGTGATGAGTCGGGGAATATACCATGGAGAGTGTGCTCAGGAACTTCGCAAGCTTGTTCCTCCTTCTCCGTTCTACCACAGAACATCGAGAAACCGTCAGCTTATGTGGTTTACCGTTGGCATCCGTGGTTGACGTTCAATCTGCTCGCACGAAACATTTTTGCTCGACGTTTCTGATCCGAACCGCTAGGGTGTGGAACACCCTTCCAGCGCACGTGTTTCCTGCCACGTATAACTTAGGTACCTTCAAGGTAAGAGTGAATGGGCATCTTCTAGGCCAGCGCGTTCCAACCTACATTTCCTCCTCGTTGCTTGACACTAAGATGCACTTTGCATGATTGTCGTCAAGCGCAAACCTATCTCACAATAAAAAAAAATTCGCCATAATTTTAAGTACTAGTTGATACTGACCACCTCGTGACTAATTTTTTTTTAATTTCGTGGTAACTCTTTAATTTTCCAGTATAAAAAGTAGCTCATTTTACTCTTACTCTATTTTATTTTTAAAAAAATTATTGGTTGCTTTAACACGGTTTTACTCTACCAGACACGCGGTCGACGGCCACTGGCCAGGTTAATAATATTTTTAAATTACTCTGTGTAATCTAAAAGACCTGGTATTGTAAAATTAGCTATTACGAGCAGATAAGCTAATACAAAAATATATGTAAGGGTGTTTTTACACAATAGGCCCTTTTAATAAACATATACCAATGCCTTTATAACAAGCATCGAATTAATCTCCAATTACGGATACCTTGTATTATACGAAATATAAAAGAAAATACACATTTTGTTGCGGTTCAAAATAATTATATTGTAATATTAATTAGAGTTATTATCTGTGGTTTTGAAAGCGGTGACTATCCCTTTGTTGAAGGATAATAACGTGACTCTTATTATAAATAACATTTGGCAACAAGAAACTCTTTAGTAGACCTATTATTATTGTATTTCTGTTGTGGTTACGTAAAACATGCGTTTTTTGTTAAATTCTATTATTTTATTAAAAACAATAGGTAAGTACATCAAAGAAATGTACTGACTCACTCACTGACTGACTCATCAAGTCATCAACGGCCAGTCTGGATAGTTATTATTATGCACAGAAATTCCCTATTACATATTGTAGACAAGCGAAGCCACAGGCAGTCACTATAGTCCATACTTACATAGACAGACAGACAGACATGCGAAAGTGTGTCTGTCTGTCTGTCTATCTGTCTGTCTGTCTGCTACGCTTTCACAGCCCATCTGTTCAACCGATTTTGATGAAATTTGGTACAGGTATAGGCTGTATCTCGGGGAAGGACATAGGCTACTTTTTATCCCGGAAAATTCAAGAGTTCCCGCGGGAACAAAATAAAATTAGCTCTTCAACCGATTTTGATGAAATTTGGTATAGGGATAGTTTGTATCCAGGGGAAGGACATATGCTACTTTTTATCCCGGAAAATTCAAGAGATCGAGCGGGAATCAAAAAACATTAATCCACGCGGACGAAGTCGCGGGACAGCTCATCTAGTTTATTATAATTAGGTAATAATAGGACCTAAGTTTTGTCCACTGCTTCATAAACCGACTGATTTTTATCAAAGAGGTAGGTATCACAATGCTTAGGTTTGGCCGACATGATCTTTTGAGAATAGCTACCAGATATGTATTGTAATTAGTGTGGTATTTAACGCACAGATTTTTTTTAAAATCCACTACAAGCTTCTCCTTGACTGAGATCTCACCTGTTGGATAATTTTTAAAATATTAAAACGTAGGTATATATTTCAACACTAAAACACACGCATAAATGTCTTGAATACACCGTTATGTAACAACATTTTGACACTATCGTATTTGATGAGTGATAATGCATCGCGTCAAAACACACGAGCCATTCAAATTCTGTGAGCCTCTGTTTATTGCACTCAAAATGTGTAACGTTCGACTGTCAGGTGATAAATAGAACCCCATCATTAAACTAAATAAACATCACCCACATGGCCCTATCTAACCCCCTATCGCGGAGGCGGGGCCTTAATGACCGCTAATGAGACTTTTTATTATTTTACACTAAAATAATTTCTTATAGCCTCTTTATACCTAGATAAACATCAAAACTCGCTTCACACCTCGATCTGATAATCGAATTAATGCTCTCATACCATTTCACGCCGGTTTATTGCTTTTTGTGAGGTTAATACGGGGTTTCGTATTGTAATTTCGGGTTATCAGTGCAGCGAAGTGATCTCGATTTTTGTTTTGTAGCAACTGTTATGTTTATGCGGAAGTGTATTACTGCAAATTTCGTGGTTCAAAAATACAAAGTTATAAAAATGTATGTGAAAAATTTTAATTTTTTTCTTACACTACAAGCTAGCCCTTGACTGCCATCTCATCTGGTGGTAAGTGATGATGCAGTCGAAGAAGGTAATGGGCTAACTTGTTAGGGGAACGGCAGTTATATTATTATTAAACCATACCCTTATTCGGTTTCTCCGCAGCATCGTACTGGAACGGTAAATTGTTTTTGCCGGCAGAACGGTACATACATTTTATACAATAATATTATAATATTACTAAGTAAGCTGTGGTCTTTCGGCTAATTTTATACATTTAAAGGTACCGAGATTAGTAATCATAATATTATGGAAGAATCACACCAAACAAACAAAGCTACGGGCAGATCTTGTATTATTAATGTAATATAACATCCTGCAGGTACCAGAACGAAACAATCACGGCTGGCGATCGTCAGATCTCGGACTCTGATAACCCACCCTAAGCCCAAATAATGCAACTATTAAGCAAAATGTATTATAATGAACGACGCCTTAATTCGGCCTCTTTATCTTTTGTTACCGTCGAGTGTTGATGTTTCTTAATAACATGTCATTTTCGTTCCTTAATTTCCGAAATATATTTCTCGTAACCTATTTAAGGGTTATATTTTTACGCTCGTAAATTTGACTCGGTATTGTGTTAAATATAATTCGTAAGTTTTTGGGTCGATTAAATTAATGTTCATCATTCGTTACTATTGTTATGAAAACGTTGAGTAACAACGCTACACTTTGATAATCTTCACATTGCATTGGTACAGCAGAGCCATTTTAAAAGACCCATTTTGACAATTAACTTTTTACTTAAGCACTGACTGGATATTGACACGTTAGGTATAACTTTAATATTTTATAGTAAGTTATAGGTACAATATATTCACAGTACTTCGAACTTCCCTGGTTGTGAAAATATAGCTATTATAGTGGTAGAAGTGTGAGATGGAAGATAAACGTATTATGGTAGTTTACTAACTGGCTACGGCCAAATCCTTCCACCACACCACCTAGAGAGAGAGAAATTATCAAATAACTCCAGGGAACCCAACCAGTAACTCCCACCTAAAAGACCATAGCGCGCACTACTTAAGCCAGAGTATTCGTCAAGTGTTAAATTTTAGGTGTTTAATATAATGAAACTTTACTGTACACAACTATACGCTATCAAAACTTTATATTACTTCTACTACTAGGTTACGTCTCACCAGATCTTAGATACAGCACACCGCGTTTATATTTTTTTACAAAAGTTCTTAACAGCTGTCAAAAGTGGTCTATTAAAATGGCTCCAAAATAATTCATTGCATCTTACCGAATCCAACGCTCGTATTATGTCAGTAACGATTAGACGAGCATTACGAAAACAAAAATCTGATAGATTCCGTATTAAAATGACAGATTGACGTCGAAATGTTGCGCACACGCTCGCGGAATTCTAAATTTAAATAGTATTTACATTGGGCTATCGAGAGCGCGTAATTAATACAATCTTTGTTAGAGGGTAATTTGCCAGAGCTAATGCCGGCGTGTGTAATCTTCAAAGGGGATTTAGAAACACGCGTTCTATTCTATTTTGGTCGTGTTCTGAAACAGAGAAATATTTACAATCTCTCTGGAACACTTCGGCGCATCCGACGGTCGTTACGTGCGAACGCATCGATTCGTGAGTCAGGCAGATTTGATTGGATCTTTGGGATGAAGATGCATTCATTAATGTTGATGGTGGCTTGAGTTAGCGCATCAATGCCCTGAATATTCGATTTCGTATTATTTATCAGGTTGTTGTATTATTCACTTTGGATTTCGACGATTGAATTAAATTACTAGCTAAGGTTCAAATAAGATGTAATTGAAACTAAAAATTAGTCCTGTCAAGCTTGGGCCGCTTGCATCAAATTGCAATTTAGCTTGATTTTCATTTTAAAGTGAGCTCACAAACATGACTGACTGATGATGATCGTGATTACCTATGATTATTAGGACTCACATAGCAGCTGTTTATACTCTTATTTGAAACGCTTAGTAGTTATTACAGTAGGTATATTTGACTCAAAAAAAAATTGCTCATAGCACTTCTTTGCTCAGAAAAATAGTTTCTTTAAAGAGTCATTATAGCAATAAAAACATATATTTCATTCTTTATTAAAAACATTATTCGATGACTAACGTTTCAGTAGTGATTTCAACTGCTCAATTTATCATAATAACTGGCGCCATTGCGAAGCGAAATTAAAATAGATTTCATTATAGCGTTTTTAAAATTGTTCTAGGTCAAATGCTTTTTGTCATTTCCAACTGCCTACGCAAGAAGTAATTAAAAACGAAAATAAACAGAGCGCTTCCAATCGTAAAAAAGAATATCTAAGTCGTCTATAAATGAGTACAGATGAACGCAATAAAACTGATTCAAGTCACAGAAATAAGTCTTATGCGTATTCGGCAGCATTGAGTTCTATACCGTAGAGAATAGAGACGCTCTCTCTCTCTCTCTGTAGACAGTTCCTCATTAGTCATAAGTTATGACTGAGGATCCTGATAATTTAATTGCCTATTAATATCAAGTACTTTCCCCAACAGTCAACATCACGGTCAACATAATGCTGTAATTATTGATGTCCATCCATCGTCTTCTTCAAGCTTCGTCTTAGTTTCCTTCTTTCTACATTTAGACGTCAGCATCAGACCTTTTACATCAATAGTTTTAATGGTAACTAACTCATTTTATAAAATACACTCAGTGTAGGTATTATATGCGGTAGAGTTATATAAGAAAGATTATAATTTTGACAGTGAGGGTCAATAAGGTTAGGTTAGGTTAGGTTAGGTTAGAACTTAAATTTAAAAAAAAAACAAAATTCAAATGGTTTTTATTCGAATAAACTTTTACAAGTACTTTTGATTCGTCGAGTGAATCTACATCTGGTTCGAAATGCCATTCCTAACGAGAAGAACCAGCAAGAAACTCGGTGGTTGCTCTTTTGAAAAAAAAAATTTACAATTCCATTAATTTGTACAATCCATAAGTAACAGTTGTCCTTAGCATTGCTGCAGCGAGTCAAATCCATGCTCTTTTGTCATTTACGTAATCTTCAACAGTATAATAAGCTTTTTTCAGGCGCATAGTTTTAATGGACTTCATAAACTTGTGTAAAGGCAAGTTTAAGATAGGTTGTGGAATTTTGTTCTTAAATATAAGGTTCATTCCCACGAACGACCTTCGGACCTTCTTGAGGTCACGAGCTTATGGCGGCCTCTAGTTTGCCTATCATGCAGATCGTATATTTTTTTGTAATTGTGAATGTGCTGTTTTACGAAGATTAAATTACTATAAATATATTGCAAGGCTACTGTAAGAATACCTATTTCCTTAAATTTCTCTCTAAGGGATTCGCGCGGTTTTAAATTATAAATTGCACGTATTGCCCTTTTTGTGATATAATTTACATAAAAGGTGTTACTTATTGAACAGCAAAATAATTATATAGATCTACCTGGTCATCAGTCACCTTGGAATTGTGTTGCGGGGCATCTTCACCTCTAGTATATTACTATAATACCTCTCTGTTCAGAAGCATAGGTGAGAAGGCTCAAACGTTTTTTATAGTAGCATGCTGACGCCAGCCCAGGAATGCTATTAAATAAAAAATTTGGCCATGCGATATAAAATTATTGAGGACCGTATTATTATACAATTGATAGGAATAGAAGCAATAAAATATTTGGTATTCGCAGTAAATAAAGCACTGGCCGATGAAGAAATAAACATTGTAAATTTAATAGGGTGTACGGAAGATAACTAAGTAGATTTAGTGGCAAATAAATTTCCGAAGAATATTGCTTCAGATTACTCTTTACAAAAAATAAAGCTATTTGCTAACTGCATGAGTCTCGTTAATGTTAGTCTTAGAAATAAGAGAAAAAATAACACAAACATAATAAATTCATCACTATTACGTAAATAGCTATTTAACTTAGCTTCAAACTCTTTCACTGAAATTAACTAAACTGGCATACGGTTCACTTGTTTATATTACTGTAGCGTACCTATAATTTGTAGGTGTAATTATTTTTGCTCATATTACATAGTTTAATTTAATTTTTCTGTTTAACTTATCTTTACATTGATATTATCTAATTTTTCTGTTTAACTTTTTTTAGCATTGATATTATCAAGTTTTTTTTCAAAGTTTTTTTCAAGTTTAAATTTCTTTACTCATCATCATTTCATCATTATGCAGGCCATTCGATCTATGTGGACTGAAAAGTAATTTTGAGTCAAGCAGTGCATTTTTGGATCGACCTCTAGGATACATTAAATTTTAATTGTTTTTTTTTCAAAGGAACTTTGATGGCCAATCGTCATAGATTACATCTCTATATCATCTAAGTCATTGAGAGGGTCGTATCACTCTTTTTCAAAGCGTTGCAATAAAAATTGGTCCAGATTCCACATCGAAAATAAGACGTTTTTTGGTCGTCTGCCAAGTTCATTATGAGCGTTCATGAATTTTCACATTTGAATTATTTTACTGTCTGACTTATGGCCGTTACTTAAATATTTCATCATCATCATCATCGTGTGCCTTCTTCAAATTGAAGTTTGGCGGTCATCATCCGAAAAACTTCTCTATTTTGAGCCGCATGTTTGAGCTTTGGATAGTTAAGCCCTGTCCACTCCCTTATATCGTCCAACCACTTGCGTCTTTGGCGACCCGGAGCTCTTTTGCCTGCAATTCTTCCTTCCAAAACTAATCTTGGAAGTGAGAATTGGGCTCCTCTTTGTAGATGTCCAAAGAAAGCCAGTTTTCTTCGCATGATGGTGGACATGAGTTCTCTATTCTTGTGGACTAGTTCCAGTACCTTAGTGTTCGGTGTATAGCTGTTCCAGGTGATCTTAAGCATTTTCCTGTATATCCACATTTCGAAAGCTTGCAATCGGTTAATTGCTTCCTTTTTGAGAACCCATGTTTCGCAACCATACAAGAGAGTGGACCAGACGTAACATTTCACAAGGCGGCATCTTAGCTCGAGCTGTAATTTAGGATTGCATAGTGTCTTGGACATCCTGTGAAATATAACTTTTGCCTGGCTGATACGGCATTTTATTTCTTGAAGGTGATCTAGGTCCGAAGTGAAATATCTTCCTAAGTACTTAACCTTCGGGACCACGTCGATACACTGATCTTTTAATTTCAGGTGGAAAGGACTTTCCGGACTTTTTGAAATAACCATGGCTTTAGTTTTACCGACGTTGATGGACAATCCTTTAGCTTCGCCAGCCTTTGCTACTTCAGTTAGTAATAATTGTAGCCCGGTGGCTGAATTAGCAATCAATACTGTATCGTCAGCATACCTGATATTGTTGACGCACACTCCGTTTATTGTAATTCCTTCTGGAATAGAGTTTAGTAAATCTGTCAGGATCTCTTCAGAGTACAGATTGAAGAGTAATGGAGACAGTATACAGCCCTGGCGGACACCTCTAATGATTGGCTGCCATTCTGAAAGTTTCCCATCGATTTTAACTGCAGCTTCCTGGTTCCAGTAGAGGTTTCCGATTATTCGGAGATCTTTGTCATCCAAACCCTTCTGTCTGAGCACGTCCATGAGGAATTGATGTTTAACCCTATCAAATGCCTTTTCATAATCTATGAAGCAGAGGTAAACATTCTGTTGCATTTCAATAGCCCTCTCTGCTAAGACATTTAAGGTGAAAATGGCTTCCCGCGTTCCTACTCCGGATCTAAAGCCAAACTGTTGCTGGCATATACTATCCTGGCACTTTCCTATTACTCTATTATATATAATTTTAAGGAAAACCTTCGCAGTATGGCTCATTAGACTAATAGTTCTGTAGTCAGAGCATTTGGTCGCCCTAGGTTTTTTGGGGATTGTAACAAAGTAAGATCGAAGAAGATCTTTCGGAATATGTCCGGAGTCGTACATCTTATTAAAAAGTTGTAGCAACATGTTTTTGCTCTGGTGCCCCATACTCATTAAAAGTTCTACCGGTATACCATCCTCTCCTGCCACTTTTCCGTATTTTAGCGATTTAAGTGCATAGTCTAATTCAACAGGGAGGATGGATTGACCACTTAATGGGGGTTCCACAACTGTTTGTCTGGGTCGGTCGTCATGGTATAATTCTGCGATGTATTTTGACCATATTTGTAGGCGTTCGTTCAGATCCAGAATTAAATTGCCCTCAGAGTCCGCTACAGCATTTGAAATTGAGATGTTTCGTTTGGTTGGAGTGTCTTTGATTGCCTTGTGGAGTGCACCATGTTGGTGTGTCGCTGCAAGATATTCTATGTGGTTACACCGCTGTATTAAATCTGCTTCTTTGGCTTCTCTAATTTTTGTTTGCAAAACCTCATTGACTGCGTTGTATTTACTAATATTTTGTTTGCTGTCTTTTCTCGTATTGAACAGGTCAATTATTTCATCTGTAATCCAATGCTTCCTACAATCCTTATGTTTGAAACCAAGCGTAACTTCAGCAGTAGCTAACACATTGTGTTTTATATGCCACCATAAGTCCTCTTCTGTACATTCTTGATGTTGTCTCGTACCAATTACTTCGTCAGTCTTAATTCTGAAGGATTTTGCAACTTCATCGTTCTTTAATTTATGTACATCAAGAACCTTTTTTGGCTTAGCTTTATCCAGCTTCTTTAATCTAATTTTCACCTTAGAAACCAATGGAACATGATCTGAGTTTATATCTGCGCCTGGATAAGTTTTAACGCTGGTAATGGCGTTACGAAATCGTCGATTTACACATAAGTAATCGATTTGGTTTCTTACAATATTTGAGCTCGTGTGAGCAGGGGATTCCCAAGTGTACAAACGCCTTTTCGGAAGTTTAAACCATGTATTCATTACAGTAAGGGTGTGCTCTGCACAGAACTCTATTAGGCGCTCACCTCGGTCATTCCTTTCTCCAAGACCGTACTGCCCGATAATGTTGTGTACAGGTGTCTCCCCCACCTTAGCGTTGAAATCGCCCATTATTATATTAATATCATGCTTTTTTGTCATCTTCATTACCATATTTAAATCGTCGTAAAACTTCTCACAATCATCATGCGTACTATCCGCTGTAGGCGCATATACTTGGATTAGGTTTGTACGAATTGGCTTTGTATTTAATTGTAGCAGAATTATTCTCTCTGATTGAGGTATGTAACCCGATACACAGTCCTTTATGTTTTTGTTCACCAAAAAGCCCACCCCTCTATAGTGTTTATCCCCACCTGAGTAGTAAAAATGTGTATTTCCGTAAGTCGGTATGTCACCGTTTTCCTTCCATCTGGTTTCACTTATGCCCAAGACATCCCATCCATGTCTTTCCATTTCTCTGACAGCATTTTCAATCTTTCCATCCTGGTGCAATGTCCTAACATTCCATGTCGTTACCGTTAACTCGCCAAGGTCGTTGTTAAATCTCAATCCTCGCCCGGAAATTATCGCCCTCATATGCCGGGAACTGAGGGTCTTCTTTTTCTTACTTTTCGTCATGATGATTTACTAGGGAAATTAGTAGCAGTGGTTTCCCGTTGCCTTCTGCCCCATGCCTTTTAGGAACTACTTACATCCCAAGGTCGCTGTCACCTCTTCCGACTGAGTGATCAGCCAGGTGTATAATGGATATACCGCCATTGATCGGTCGCCAGAGCCTCGTCCGTTGTCTAGCAGGGGGTACCACGAGCAGGTGAGGTTGGCGTTTGGGGCCGACTAGATGGTATCGTCGTTTTCCCCCTTGCCCCCCTTAAATATTTGGTAAACAGGAAAAATATAGCTCTGATCGATCAAATTTAATGTGTTGCGTTGAAATAGCTTCTATAAGTGGATCGCGGCATTATATTACTGATGATTTTTAGTGCCCTGGAGTTTCATAACAAGTAGATCATCGTCAAAATATTATAAATGCTTTTAAATATCTTCGTTTTTAAAAAGTTTCTATGGCGTTGCCACTTGACAGTTTTTCTTAACAATTTTATCATTTTATTAATTTTTGGCCTTATAAGTACTGTAGTTACAAATAATTGTATTTTATTGATAAAATATACCGCAGAAGACATTACATTTGCCAAATTTGACTCCTAATGCTACAAAATTTAAATAAAAAAATATATAAAACTGTGTAGATACCTAATTGGCAGAAGGATTTATACCGCTAATCTAATCATCGCTGGCGAACATTATTGGTAACAAAGCACTGGACATTGCGCAACTCCAGCGTGCCATATTCCATCTAACAATAGAATGGAACATTAGGCATGAATCATCTCCGACTGATCCATACACCAAAGATTATCGAACTAGAACACTAACACTTGCGGGATGCATTAAAACGCACGTGAACCTAATTTACGCGTGTAAATAATCTTCTTGACGCAGCCAACATTAACAAAGTAGAGGTTGATGCATCAAACGGTATGGCATTTGTGGTTAATAAGTTCTAGGCCTTAAAATATCGCGTCTATATCTAAAACGGCGTACGCATCAAGTAAAGTGAGGAAGCCCCTTTATTTATAGTGTGCCATATGTCAGATCGAACCCGTTCCGTATTCAAATTCAAACTATGTGTTCTAATTGGATTGTATTTTTGTTTAAAGTGCTTCTAATAAGCTGGCTGGAATCACGCACATTGTTACAATCGTAACAAACACATTGACGTGTGTTTACGTGTTCGCAATTAGATCATCCATTGATGTATTGGTGTTGCTTTAGTATGTCGGTGTGCAATGCGTCCGATTGAGAAGTAACGCGAGGGATCTGGTACTGATTAGCATGTGCCAAAGTGTGAGTGTGGAGTTATGGATAAAACGTACGTGTAGTTGCGCATTAAGTATGCTTTCGATTTTATTATTTAATGATTCATCTTAGGGATGTAGAAATAGTCAGGAATGCTTGAGCCGGTTTGCGTTGAAAAGCCAGTAATAATAGAATATTGGCACATCTGCCCCACTGTATAAGTTTTAATGTTATTACTCTTCTCCCGTATGATATTTCGTTCCAGGTTTATTTTAAGAGTGTTTTATGTTTTTAATTGCGATCCGTGGATTATTTTTCAACTGCGAACTAAGATTTTTACAGCTGTTTTATAACGACCACCTTTCCGATGACAGAATTAATATTGTTTATGAAATATATTCTGGCGAATAGTGCCGATAAATTTTGATTACTGTTTTGATACTAATACGAGACTCGTAAATGTGTATAAAATTTTCATATCGATGTGATTTGTGATGATAATATTAAAATGTTATAATCCTACGTTCTTTAAAATAATATTATGTTAATCATCTTTCTTTATTTATAAAAGTGCACTTTTAAACTGGAGCAAGTCTATATAACTTTACAATATAGAAACTGGTTTTTTATTTTTTTTACAATGTCTGCACTTTTTACTCAGAAAATATTTAACCGAAATATTTAATTCTTGGATGATTAAAAAAATCATGCCATTAGAGTCCATGGCATCATCGATGGCTATTGCTATATATGACCACCATAATATACCTACAACTTTGAGCTGTAAAAGTCAGGGGTCCTCTAGCACCGAAGGTTTGCAAATCATATAATATGTACTTATGGATGTAAGAATACTGACTGGATCCACTCACTTAGCCAGCTTTATGGTGGGCAAATTTAACGTTAACTATTACCATCAGTGATACAATACACCCTAAGCTTACATGCCATAAGAATACGCCCTAAGATTTGAACGCCCCATGACCAGACATTACATTACCGTACAAATTACTCACGTCGCTTACCGCGCCAACATGAAAATGCTTAAATCTGAAATTAACGTGTAAACACGCCCAATTTACACAGATCCCTAAATCGTACAACTCCTGCAAAACCTTCTTCAATTAACACAAATTTTCAGGGGTCTCACTAAAATGGGTGGCGGAAAATAATCCGACGCCATTAATGTCGATCATTAAATGTAAATTATAAATGTAAAGTAAGCACAAGAAAAGCAATCAGGTCGTCCATTATTAGATTAAATATCTGGTGGTTCCGTGGACTTAATCAGATTTTTACTTACACTTAAACTAATTTGGAAGTGCTGCGTGTGATTTTTAACTAACCAATTTCTTTTGAATAGTAAGGACTTTTTAGAATTAGGAATCGCAGTCGGTGGGTTACCTACTTGCAAGAACTATAAAGTAGTATAAAAAGTTTTATTTTGTTATTATTCTATTCGCTATTGAAACTTATGGGTAAAAGAACAAAAAAGTGAGTCATAATGTGAATCTGAAGACGTATCATAATACAAATGATCAAATGTAGGGGAGACCCGTACAAAACCGTATACCGGGGTAAAACAGTACAGCATACTTATTTCCGTCAATAATTTAAATTTCCCGCGCGTAATTCGCTCAGTGGCGTCGACCAATGGGAGCTATTCGTCAACAAACACTTGTCGCTCCAGGCACGCATGTTACAAAAATTTTCGATTTTATTGTTTTTTGAATGACTTTATGTTAATTTTGTGAAAATTCAAGCAACAGTAGTGAAGTTTACGTATACTACAGGTAATTGTCTATTTTACTACGTTCAAGTGTGTGTATTTACTCGTAATTAACAATGTTTATACAGGCGTCATTAATTTGCATGTGTAGTAGTGAGTGATATGTTTATACATTGAAGCTTGGGTCAAAACCGTACGGGGTATAACCGGTTAATATACGATTTTGACCCCGGTGTTAAAATAATATGAACTAACTTTTTATTTATTTATTTATTTGTATAGGTGGAATAGAAATGCCGCGCAATTACTTAAGGACTACCACCAGACAAGATTCGGACCCAGATAACATGAAAAAAGCGGTTCAAGCTGTATTTAACGATACTATGGGATACTTGAAGGCATCACAAGCATATAAGGTACCTAAATCTACATTGCAAGAAAGAGTAAAGAAATTTATACAGAGCAATGATCTGGACTTATCGACACGTAAAGGTTTAGGACGATTTAAACCGATTTTTTCACCTGCTCAAGAACATAAGCTTAGTTGAGCATATATTGACGATGGAAAGACGGTTGTTTGGGCTCACATATCTTCGACGTTTAGCGTTTCAGCTCGCAGAAGCAAATAATATTGATCATTCTTTCAATAGAACTTCTATGTTAGCAGGGGAAGATTGGCTAGCTGGGTTCATGAAACGAAACCCGCAATTATCACTGCGTGATAATCACTGCGTGATTTATCAAAAAACAAAAAACTAAAGCCATTAATGAAAACGTTTGTCTGTATTGTCTCGAAGAATATGGTTCAACCCGCCTAGATGAAGGCTGGGTGCAATATGTGGGATGTAAAGGCTAGGCCCATGAAGGCTGCACAGGCTATGACTCCGAAGAGTTGAATAATTTTTCGTGTATGGGATGCATTGCTGCACGTTAATTTATCGGGACAGTGTCGTATATAGTATACGGTTTTGTCCATGTGTCGGGGCAAAATCGGAATAAGTAGAGGTTTCGTATTTTTATGTTATTTCTGTTCAATATTCTAATTGTTTAAAATTTATTTGCGTGTTATGTTACTTAAGAAACTGATTATATATATGTGTTAATTTGATCAATTTTTGTTTTGAAATGAATGCCCCACAGACCTAAACCCTTAGCTATACGGTTTTGACCCGGTCTCCCCTATTACCTGTAGCACATACCATAGTATTTCTCGTGTCTTTAATACTATAGTGAATTTGTGTTATTGTCTAACTGCACGAGCAAAGATTTTGTCCTGAACGTGATATGGTAAAAAGAATAGTGGTATTTTTATAACAATAAATAAACTCATCTATATTAGACCTTACTGCACCTTACAGTGTATACTTCGACAGCGGCACTATAGTGAGTTAAAATATTTTTTTCCAGCAAGCTCTATTATACCATTTATCTTAACTTGTATTTTTATCATTAAATCGTAGAAAAAAATGCTAGAACCGTTGGTAGAAGCAACGATTATTGTAATTGCATCGTCCCAAGGCACAAAATGATAAAATCGGAAATGTGGACGTATCATGAATTATTAAGCAGTATGTGAAGACAGTTTTAATAAACGCTTCTTCGATTATTTATTAACTTTACAGAATTGAGAAGTTTCATGATGTTGTGAATATCATAATTAACACAATGGAAGTAAAATATAGATTAAAACTAATAAATCAGTGTTTTTTTTTACAATCCATCAATAAATGACTGATTTAAAAGTTTAATTATTTAATGTACACCGATTGCTGTATTTTACTCGAGTGAGAAATTTTGTGAGTGAGTTTTGATACCTAGCCGAGATTTAATACTTCAAAATTATCTTCACACACAAATTAAGTGCTTTTAATTCAATTAAATCACGTTAAGTCCATTTATTTCTTTTATTCGGCTTTATAAAGTCTGTTGATAGGGAATTATGACGTCACGTCTCCCGTCTTGCAAGCGCAAATTTAAAGTTACATAACTTTTTCATTTGTTGAGATATTATAATGATTCTTTCATATTTTTGTTTTATTTTGTCTTAATTTTCATATTAAATTTTAAAAAAAAGGTAAACTTCTCCACTATGAATTTGCTTAATGGTACCTATTAATTGGGCACTAATAATAATGTAGCAATTATTAGATGTTATCAGTTGTGTTATGATGCGTTACAGATATTGTGGACATACTTTTAAATATTGATTCTGGTTTTTTTTTAATCCACTACAAGCTAGCCCTTGACTGCGATCACACCAGATGGTAAGTGATGATGCGGTCTAAGATGGTAGCGGGCTAACCTGTTCGAGGCATGGCAGTTATATTAAACCCACACCCCTTCGGTTTCTACACGACATCGTACCGGAACGCTAAATTAAAATAAATAAATAAATCACTTGGCGGCACGTCTTTGCCGGTAGGGTGGTAACTAGCCACGGCCGAAGCCTCCCACCAGGCCAGACCAGGGAAAATTCAGAAATTATAAATTCCTAAATTGACCCCCTCGGACCCCGGGACCTCCGCACGTTAAGGCAACAGCGCCACACACTGCGCCACGGAGAAATCCTGGTTGATCCTAGTCTTTCATTTTCAGGAATTGTTCAAAATCGGTTTCTATGACTAGAGGGAATAGATTAATAGATTTAACCATCTTTTGTTTATGTTAAGACATAATGTTATGTTAGTTTGAGACTTTACTTACACGAATATAATCGTAGATTCGAATCACAAGTGAACTTTATCATAATTATTTTCATAGGCCATAATGACGTACTCATAACGGTAAGTGCCTTCATTGCGTTACTGGGACTCATTAGGGAGCCTCCGAAATTGCCCAAAGTGTGACGAAATCTGATAATTTTCTGACTCGAACGTATTAAAGCGTAGCTAATGACTTGAACTATGATTTTGTATTAAATCAGTTGGTATTAGCTTTTAGCTATGAAGTAGAGTTCATAAGAAATGAGAGACTAGAACTTAGTTCTGATAGTGATATTGTATTAGATCGGACAATGTAAAGACATTCTAAGAAACGTCCTGATTTGTATAGTTCAAAACTAATGAGAGACAAGAACTTAGGTCAAGGTCTTTACACAATCAGATCCGATATCGGATGGAAAGACCCTGTGATGTGCACCTTTTTTTGTGATCGACAAGGTAATGATCACACCCGTTGTTTATTCAGTGTCCGTAATATCGATGGTAGTTAAAGGGTACAGTCTTCGATGATACGCTCATGAAGTTCGGACACAACAAAGTTCTGTCAGTAGCAGATGTATTATGTATAGTAACTTAACCTAACCCAACAAGCAAGAATTTTTTTACATCGACAACTTGGCGGGGCAAAGTGTAATTTATCCGAAGTAGACGTAGACAAAGTGAACGGTAAAATGAAAGAAAATGGGCCCCTCTTTGGAGGAATAACGTCAAGTCGAAAAATTAGACATTGAGCCAGTCTATCAAGCTCTTCATAGTATACAAAAATAGGAATGGGTCGGGTTGACGCGCTTACTTATAGTAATTATTACATAACGGATCGGAGGATGTAAAGACGCCTTTAGAATGTAACTCCTACTATTATATAGTCCACACAAGAATGAATGGGTTACCGTCCGTCATACATATTTCCGACATGGCCGACGCACTGTGCTATTCATTATATGGTTTATTTTAATGTTTTAAATTAGATATCGCTATTTGGCTTATACCATTAGATGCGAAATTATTCTAGCTATTGAATGGTATAAAAAAAACTAAAAGGGCGTATCTCAGAGATAGCGCCTTTCGGCTTAGCAGGGCAGTATAGTCCACACAAGAATGAATGGGTTACCGTCCGTCATACATATTTCCGACATGGCCGACGCACTGTGCTATTCATTATAAATGAGATGCAAGAACTTATTACCATCTGATTCAAGCTTAATTTCACTCGTTTATAATTAATTAGTAGTAGCATAGACAACATAATATTATTATGTACTTTTTTTTAATCCAGTACAAGTTAGCCCTTGACTGCGATCTCACCTGATGGTAAGTGATGATGCAGTCTAAGATGGTAGCGGGCTAACCTGTTAGGGGCATGGCAGTTATATTAAACCCATACCCCTATTCGGTTTCTACACGGTATCGTACCGGAACGCTAAATCACTTGGCGGCACGTCTATGCCGGTAGGGTGGTAACTAGCCACGGCCAAAGCCTCTCACCAGGTCAGACCAGGGAAAATTCAGAAATTATAAATTCAAAAAATTGACCCTGCCGGGTATCGAACCCTGGACCTCCACACGTTTAGACAACAGCGCTACACACTGCGCCACGGAGGACGTCAAAATGTACTCCTGCGTGCGGTTTATACAGGAGTAGTGTATGGAGACGTGGCACGGATTACCATAAATAAAATATTCTGGATAGACTTCGGAGTTGTCCCACAGGAGGTAACTATTTAAGTTTAATAATACGAGTACCTAAAGGAAACTTCGGGTTGAAAAAAAGTGGTGTACTACTAATATACTACAAAAAAGTATAGAAGCGCGTTTTTCATGTTTGTTAAATATCCCATTTTGCATTGATTTTTCTATTTACATAATAATGAATGTTTTAAGAAACATAGACTTAGGAGATTAGCTACCTTTTTTGTGCATAAATAGCTATTTGGTAGATTATAATACAAACTTTCTTAATAACAGAACTTTGGCTGGCTTTATCTTCCCATTAATCTTTTATCTACTTACCTAAAATTTCGTATTATTTTGTCTTCACAATCCTACCCACAAAAGCCATGTTACATAATAAGAAGTGGTTGTAGTTCAACTTCCCAGAAAGGGGATTCTTTTTAATTACTCTTCTATTACCAATAACTGAACTTGACCTAATTAAGAACCGCAACTTGGAAGACACCAAGGAGGACATTCTTAGCTATTCTTGGACGATCTCTCATACGCAAAGGCGAGCGTGAGGTACCTGGTTCGATTCCTGGTAAGGTACGTTTGGGAATTTATTATTTTTGAATTTTCTCTGGTCCGGTCTGGTGGGAAGCTTTGACCGTGGCTTTACCACCGTACCGGCAAAGACATGCCCGCCAAGCGATGAAGCGTTCCAGTACGATGTCGTGTAGAAACCGATTATAAGAATATAAATTTAACTACCCCTTACAGGTAAGCCCGCTACTATCTTAGACTGCATCATCACTTACTAGTTACTATACCTAAGAGGTGAGATCGCTTTCCCTTAAAACATTTTTTTATTAATAAAAAAGTTATAAGACCTAGCCCTTGTAGTGGAATAAAAAATACTTCTGAAAGGTCATTGACCTTCGACGTCAGTAGCACAAAGATTCATAATATTAACCTTACCTTATTCTTATAAAACAACCTCTTATAATACCACATAATACTGAGCTATGATAATTTATTAATTTCTCCTTCTCCTTTTGTTTGCTCCCCAATGATCAATGTACACTTCCCCCAAATGATAAGTTTTGTTTTCGCGATTGCTCTTTGTTAATCATACTTTCCTAATTAAGGGAAAGTTGTTTCGGAGTTAATTTGTGACGATCGGGCGATAAGGTTACATCTACAGTTTGCTCGGCAGTTAATGAGTTCAGGAGTGTAACTTTACATGTTTTTGGTATGATACTAAACGGAAGTTGCGTTAGTAATACCTACTTTATCAAATTATTTATTATATACAGTCCTAGAATTATAAAGGTATTACTCAATTACCTCAAATCGTTTATGAATTTACCTAAATATTGTACGTAGGTTAAGTTTTTTAAGACAGCTTTTATTTCAGATGTTACCTACTTACCTACGCTTGAATTTTTTTTCTTTAAATCCCTTAAGAAATCTTATATTTTCTGGCTAGCTTATGTCCGTCTCCAGAATAAATGAATAAATAACGCTGTGCCAAATTTCATTAAAACTAGTTCACCTTTTTAGCCGTGAAAAGACAGACAGATGGACAAGGATAGTCAATCAAACAAACTTTCACATTCATAATATTTATAAGTATGGATATGAAGTTTGGGGTTAGAAGTGTTACAGTTTTTATTTGTTAAGTGTAAGGTGTATTTTAGATGTTTATAAGTGCATCTTAAGAAAATTTTAGACTCCTGGATTTCAGATAAAAAAAATACGCAGCCATCGCTTACTTCACAAACGTATAGTTAGTCCAGTTTGAGTAAACACTATATATACCTAATCCAAGCTCGAACAGCTTATAGATACAGCCCCGGCACGCTTTCACAATGCTATCCGAATCCTGCGTAGCCGAAGGGTGATTCTCCTATCAATCTCAAAGATGATAGCCGGCTACAATCGCCAAGATGCATAATGCTCGCCTCAGATAGCTGTCTCAAGCACGAAGCCTGCGAGCCTCGCAATTTATTGTTTCACGATCACAACCGGACTCATTATTAAAACGGTTTGGTACGTAGAGGTGTTGCTGCCGCGGGCCCTGCGCCAATTACTTCGTGATCCCGTAGTTGTTTGTAACAGCGCTGTACTAGACTTTTAGTGCCTCTTATTTGAATCTGATTTCCTGGTATTGTGTAACCTTTCGTGTAATTTAAAAATGGCAGAATATGGGAACGTAAGATGACGTTCCTGGTTGATACCATACGTTTGAAATGAAATGTTTAATTCATATAGGTACATAAGAAAACTTTTGCTAGGTATATGTTAAGACTCTACCACCGTTTCGACTTTATAGTATGGCTACATGCAAAAGTTCCATGTCTGATTCATATTTTATCCATTATTTCAACTCATCGCAAGCCCACTACAGAGCACGAGTCTCGAGACAAGGGCTATGACCATAGTCCGCCCCGCCGGCCAAGTGCGAATTGGCAGACTTCACACACTTTAGAGAAACTTGTGAAGAACTCTTGGGTACGTATACAGGTTTTCTTTCCTCATGATGTTGTTTTCCCTCACAGTTGTGGCTAGTAAAATTTTTGGCTTAAAATGAACATAATCCAAGTTACAAGTTAAATTAAATTATTACATTACATTAAATCTAAATATATACTGACTGACTGATCTATCAACGCACAGCTCAAACCAGTGGACGGATGTCCACTGGTTTGAGCTGTGCGTTGCAGCTGCTGTGCGTTGCAGCTGTGGGCTGAGGCGTACAGATAGCTATAATGACGTAGACATCCGCTAAGAAAGGATTTTCGAAAATTCAACCCCTGAGGGGGTAAAATAGGGCTTTGTATGAAAATCGAACCAAACGCGAGTGAAGCCGCGGGCAAAAGTTAGTTCAATATATGGTAGGTATAGATTAAAAAGGTAAAACATACTTAACAAAATATATAGAAAGATAATGGTTGGTGTTTGTGCCTGAGGATTGAAGCCTATGGTCACCTGAATAGGGGGCCGAACTTCTTAAACACTAGACTTATTTGAATATATTGTTTGAGAAAAATGATAAATCATTAATTAGTTGCGGACATGTTCTATCTCTGAAACCATTTTTTATTAGTTCTTAACGTCTTCTACAAAACCCTGTGACTGCGACAAATACGAAGCAGGTTTTTGTCGGTCAAATATTTGTCAAGAGCGGAAATTGATCCCGCGACCCTTAACGCATCGGGGGGTACCTGACTGGTCCACTCTTTTTATTATCTATCAAAGATAACACAAAACTCTTTTAACCTCTTTAAAACTCTTTTTACCACAGCGTTAGTAAATATTCTCGCAGTGGACTAACGCCAATACAAATTGCAGACTAAACTTCACACCTACACCTTTTGCTAATTTAGTGCTAGAATTTTTTGAATTTTGGAGATCAGTTCGGCGATATTTTCCCTAGTTTCGGTCCTGACACTTCGTTACTCTGCATTGACGTTTCTGTCGGACGACTGGTAGAAAAGAAAGTATCTCCTTAAACTGTGTTTTTTATAATTAAGTAAAAAATATATAATAATATGTACTTACGTAGGTTAACGCCGTTCTATAACAGAAAACAATTACGGTATCCTAACAAACAATAAAACTATTGCCCACATAATTTACATCGTACAATCAAATGATCGAAAAACCATTAGTAGGATAAAAAAGATAATAGGTTAAAAAAAATACTGCGCCGATTAAACGTCGAACTAAAACAATTTTCTTCAACTTCAACAAACAAAATCGATTGGGCTTAATTGTAGTCTGATCAATAACTAATTGTGTTCCCCACACGTACCGACGATAAAGAATAATTACTGGCTGCCGGCCAAATGAATCGATCCACATCAAAACGCGAGCTTAATCCATCATTTAGATATAACAACGATTGAGGCTTACTGTTTTTAATTCCCAAAATTACACCGGTAAACTCGGTCGGAGGCGCCGAACGCGTAAATATAATTACTGTGTCACAAATTGACCACCATAAAAGACCCGTGTTAAGCCGGCGTCACACCAACCTGTCGTGTTATTTCAGTAATCACTCCTATTCCGTATAACACGACATTAATTAAAATTTAGTTTCAGACCATTAGTTTACCGTCGCGTTTCTTTAAGTTTCATTTTTTTCCTGTAATTATAGAGTGCGGGCGCGAGGCTAAATGGGCAGGGTAGTGACAAATAACATTGTATCGAAGGCAGCCATGAATTTTGTATTCAAATTAATGCGACTAATAGGTTTTAAGTGTGGATTTTGTGGCGCATTGCGCTTATATTAATGACTAAGTTCCTTCATCAGTGATAGCTTAGTGATTAAGCGGTAAAAGCATAGTAGTGTAGACACCCGACCTCCTCCTCACGATACGGGGTCGCGGATTCGATCCCCAGGCAGGCACTTCTAACTTTTCTAAGGTATGTGCGTTTTAAGAAATAAAATATCACTCGATTCAAATGATGAATGAAACCTAATGTTTTCGAAGGTGTGTGAAGTTCCCTAAACCTTCTTATATCGATGGGAGACCCGCGCTCAGTAGTGAACCGGCAATAGGTCGAAATGATGATGATGAGATGATAAATTTCCTTCAATACAGTGAGCTCGGAACAAACTTTTGACTGCATAGCTGAGCTCATTAGCAGCGTCTACACAAATCCATTACCGTGTGATTAGAAATCAAGAGTCGAAACTGAGAACTGGTTTAGGTCAGTTTAGACTCGTGACTTGTGAGATTTTACCGGTAATAAGGCTGTGTATACACTGCTCGGCGAGTTATTAATTAACAGGTCGACAGCAAACAGAGAGCGGCTACCGGGCTGCGCTCGGTACACAGACTTATTTGCCCAACGAGACCCGAGCGGCCGGCGCGCCGCGGCATCTAGAATCTCATTACCATGGTTCTGGGAATATTAGAAGTGAGAAATGGACTTAAAAAGATAATGCTAGTATGTCGATGTTGCCGTTTTTGTTCCCTTGTTATCGCTCGTCAGACGCTGTGTTAGATGTTCTTGGAAGGGTTACCTTTGACTTTTTTGTGGATGGAAATGCTTAGGGCATACAATCGACAATGTGGCGATTTGAACTATTTCGTTTTTTACGGTTGTAGGTACAAGGGAATTTTTCACATAACTGGCTCACAAATCCTTAAGGTTGAAAATATCTTGAATATCTTATTTAGTGTTTAAAGAAAAAAAAAATTAGGCTCGTTTAAAAAGGAGGGAAAATTTTTAATATCAAAATTGACTAGGTAGGTACTTTTGGTTTTTATTTCTGCATAACAAAAACATTTTAAATGATTAAAATTTTGCGCAATGTTGAAGTTAAGATTGAAGAAAATGAATGAGTGACCTAATATGATAATGTTGATAAATAACTAGTTCCCTCTATTCTTAGAAATTCCACCACCACTTCACCACTACAGCCTATTAATATCCCACTGCTGGGCACAGGCCTCCACTACCATAGGAGAGGGAAATTAGAGCTTAGACCCACCACGCTGCTCCAATGCAGGTTGGCGGGCTTTAACGACTATTATCGTGTTAGTGATAATAACCGGGACCGACGGCTGAACGTGCCCTCCGAGGCACGGGGGTGAAACACCGCCAACTTCCAACTCCGGGCTGGCACTGAGAATTTCATAATTAAAAACCCCGATACCTAACACAATTTTTACGCCCGACCGGGAATCGAACCCAGGACCTCGTGATCCGCAGTCGACTATGCTAACCGCTAGACCAACGAAGCAGTCTCAGAAATTCCTTTTATACGATCTCTGCGTCGATCTACCTATTTCCATATATCGCTGCTGTATTATTTCCTTTAATAAGTGAAGTAAGTAAAGAAAAAGCTAGCTTACAAATTGAAACGTGCTACAATATTATTATGATGTATCCTAAGTCTCTTAACTTGTCCTAGGTAAGTACCTATATGAAATAATAAAATAAATTAATAAATAATATTATTATTTCAATCCAATTTCTCCGCAATTCAATGTTAGGAGGAAAATCAGGTTAGTTCTTCCTGGGTAAGTTAATAGTCATAATAAATAAATAATCAAAAGATTCCTTATTTTTCGGAGCGTTTCTTATCCAATGCATAAATGTTTTTACTAATTAATACGTATTCCTATTAGAAAGTTTGATGCACCAGTGTAATACAAACTTACAAGTCATTATGCTAAAAAACAAACACTGTACTGTACGTATGCATACACGCAATCAAACATACCTGAATCGCGGTAACACTCCGGATGTACCTTGTAAAAAAAAAGCCTGGTTCACTTATTGACAGCTCAAACATTTGTTCCCAAGTGACCAGCCAGTTTGTTCGTCACTCGACACGTGTTTACACTGCACAGAACAATCACCGTTCTGACATTGACACTGATAGCACTAACAGTGACATGATAGCACCAAAATGATACCGGGATAAGCGAAAACGTGATACGTATATCGATTTTTCGTTCGTGTTTTGGGCGGGCGGCGTGGAAACGTGCGCGGGCGCCGGCTTCGAAACTAAATTGGCTTCTCGGATGCGATACACGCAAAGTTTGTGTTTCTGATATAAGCACCGCTGTCAATGAACAGAAGTTACTTTGTTAGTGATATACTTACTATGTTTTAAACTTCTATATCTTCTTGATTTTGGGTAAAAAATAAATTCTTTTTTAATATTTTTGGAGTTTCAGAAAAAAGTAATAGCCAGTTTTCAGGTTTTTACAATAAACAAAAACTGTAAATATTATCATACTTTGAAAAATAATTTATGATTGATTTACATTTGTATGAAGCAAATAAAATTATTAACTTAAAAAAATTAAGAACATGGAGTCTAGATTTTACACAGGGCTATATTTACTAAGGTGAAATTCTGCCTTTTCGTTTCAGAGCGCGTTTGGAACCCTTGGAGCTTTAGTTTTAAGATACCGTAACTGATTATCAAAATCATGTTTACAATTAATTGGATGTCAGTGAGTGTGCATTGCACCTAATTTTAATAAATAAATATTGATTGATTGATTGATCGACTATTTGATTTTCCAGGATAAAATTTCTTTTTGTACGTTACCGTGACGCCTGCTATCCTCGATTGTCTATAGTCCCTAGCACAAAAAGAAAAAATAAAACTTCCAATTCGTTATCTTAGTTTCTTTATGAAAATTACACACGACGTTAAATTTATAACGTCTCTACATTCCAGCTTGTGAAAAATATTCAAAATGTTAAAAAACAGCATTATTAATGACACAAAAATTTACAATATTACAGATTAAAATTCGTCCACGCAATCGTAACGGATGACTCCATTCTTATTTTTTATCGGGAGTGGAAAGTCATAATGAGAAATGCTATTTTGGCTTCCATTTTGAGTGGTTATACTAGCGACATGTCACACGATAAAAAGTTGATGCACTATATGTCGAACAAGGAAAATTTTAGGGCCTAAGTTCCTTATACCACTACAACCCATTAACGTCCCACTGCTGGGCACGGGCCTCCACTCTCATAGGAGAGAGGGAACTAGAGTTTAGACCCACCACGCTGCTCCATTGCGGGTTGGCGGGTTTTAGTAATAAATAATTAGAAATAACAAAAAAAAATACTAGTAGTACAATTGGCGGCCTTATCGCTTTGAAGCGATCTCTACCAGGCAATCTTATGATGATGATCCTTCGCTAAGAAAATGACAGAAATTTGTACACGTCATGTGGTTGTGTCATGTACACACGATAAAGCGAGAGGGAAAATAGTCTTAAGAAAATGTAGCTACTGTGATCTTAGGCTTATAATGAGAAAATGCTATTTCTGATTCCACTTAGTATAAGAATACGCGATATCGGCTGTTTTATGCCAGTGCGACCTTGGTCTTTAATTGAAGGTGTTGACATAGATAGATGATTTATTAGCATTTCATGTATACTATGTACTTTAGGTTTGGAGTGGTGTTTTATGACGGTATAAATCAGTTGTATCGACGTTTCTAAACAATGTATTTTCATCGTGTTACTTTGAGGTGACGTCAATAAATTTATTGGATCGAAGTCATGGATTTGCTTAGTGTCGATATTGCGTAAAACCTACATACATTATGTACGTCGGTTGAATAAGTAAGATAGCGTAAACCGTAAACTAAGGAACTCCCGAGGCGCAGTGGTTGTTGTGTTCGTATTAAATGTGAGTTTCGGGCTTGATTCCTGGCTGAGACAACCAAGTAATTTCTAAATTGGATTAACCTGGGAACGTTCCGGTACGGTGCTGCGTAGACGACGAGAACAAGAAGAGATATGGGTTTTCAAATAAATATTATAAATGCGAAAGTTTGGATGGATGGATGTATTTATTGATGTTTGTTACTCAATCACGCCCCAACGGCTGAACGTAACTGGATGAAATTTGGTACAGAGATAGATTATATCCCGAAAAATTAAAGAGTTCCTGCGGGAACCGAAAAACCTCAATCCACGCGGACAAAATCGCGGGGGACTAGTATATTATACTTAGCTACTATAGCCCTTCGAGCTAAGTCCGCTATTCTTTTAGACGGGTATGTATGATTGGCAAGTACCAAGACGATCAATCACGTAAGAAAATAGTATTAATTATAAACAAAGAATTCGATGTTTGCGATGCTTATTAGAGTTAATTAGACGTCGTTACCTTCCACTGTACCTAATTGGTAGAGTTAATTAGAGCATTCCAATAAAGCTTCGGCATTAATTAGGTTAATTAGGCCACGCGACACCGGGTCGTAGCCATTAATTACGCCAATTGCATCGCCAAATCTGACTGTGCCACTAATTTGAATCCGCCTAAATATTATTGACTCAGAGACAACTGGGGTCTTACACTCATACTTATGGTTTAAGCAGTATTACTTTAATATTGTTGATTCTTCTGTTTCAGAAATATAATCCTTATTTTAGGGATACATAAATCTGGCATATTTTAAAAATATATTAATATACTGCTGGTAATAGTGATGGTAGTATGGCACCTGGGCCACATAAGTAGTCTATATCTGTACGGATATTTGCTCATATGCCTGGGCGGTCTTAGGATTCATTAGAAATTGACCGAATAAATATTGAAACGTATTTTAAGGTGATAAGTCTTGTAGTACTGACTGCCTCGTTGGTCTAGCGGTTAGCATAGTCGGCTGCGGATCACGAGGTCCTGGGTTCAATTCCCGGTCGGGCATAAAAATTGTTAGGTATTGGGTTTTTCAATTGAGAAATTCTCAGTGCCAGCCCGGAGTTGGAAGTTGGCAGTGTTACACCCCCGTGCCTCGGAGAGCACGTTAAGCCGTCGGTCCCGGTTATTATCACTAACATGATAATAGTCGTTAAAGCCCGCCAACCCGCATTGGAGCAGCGTGGTGGGTCTAAGCTCTAATTCCCTCTCTCCTATGAGAGTGGAGGCCTGTGCCCAGCAGTGGGACGTTAATAGGCTGTAGTGGTGGAAGTCTTGTAGTATGCCAAGAGCACTTGTTATAGAGTTGCTAGAGTCGCTAGAGCTGCAAAGCGACGTCTTCCCTGGCGTAGTCTTGAGTGATAATATAGGTAGTCTTTTTAAGAGGAAAGTTCTGGGTGTGTATGATGTCACGGCTTTTCCAGTTAGGTGATGCAAGCTACATTTGAAGCCTCTGGCTGCATTTTGTGGGCAGCGGGCGGAAGCGGATCCGGGGTCCCGATAAGTTCGCAATATAATTTTGTATCGAATGTTTTCGGTGGCGAGCGAAAACGTGGTGGATCCGCAAGTGTCTAAATAGCGAGCGTTTTCCGCTTGTGTAGGCCAGTTGACATGGGTGGCTCAGCGTATTCCGCTGCTGGTCATAAACATAACTGCGGTATGTGCTATTTTTTCCCGCTTCCGCTGCCCGCTGCCCACCGAAAACGCAGCCTAAGGCTACTCTAGACCAGAGCCAATATAGAAATTCAAATTTTTTAAATCTCCTTGCCGGGAATCGAACCCGTAGCCTCCCATTACTTACACCACAGCACTTACTACGGTCAAACTAAAAAGTTAAGTGACGAGAGCATTTTATGTGCATTCCAATATAAAAATGAAATTAACGACTCGGGGACAGTAAATTGTGATTTAGTGGGGGTCAATTAGAGTTTTAATCGCGACAATAGTGCGGCATAATTTGTTAAATACTGTCATTCGTCCTGATATTCCATAGACCTTGAATGTTCTAGACATGCCACTCAAAATTATTATGAAACTTGAGATTTTGCATGCCTGTTTTTTCTATAATGAGGAACTTACTAAGAGAAGATTTTCCAAAAAATCAGCGGTATTTATTAAAAACCAGAATCCATGCAGAAGTCATGGGTAACAACTAGTTTATTTATTTATATTATGTCAACAGGTACTGATTGAAAAAATATGTGAGTAGAGTACAGAACAAACAAAAAAACAAACTTTTGCTAGGACTGTGCAATTGTAATGCTTTATACATAGAACTAACATTGCTTACTGCATGCAAATTTAATTAAGTGGGTCACATAAAAGCACTCATTGAGTGAATTCAAGTTATGCTTTTTAACATGATTGTAGACCGCTGGTGAGTTTGTTTATATTATACTAGCTGCCAACGACTTTGCCTGCGTAGATTGAGGTTTTTCCCGCGGAATCTCTTTCCGGGATAAAAAGTAGATGTGTTATTCCAGACTACAATCTATCTCTGTGCCAAATTCTCTGTGTCAGTTCAGCTGCTCTGGCGTGATTGAGTAATAAACGTCCATCCATCCATACATCCATTCATCCTCCCACCCATTCAAACTTTCGCTTTTATAAAAAAAACATCTGCAAAATAAGATTGCACTGCGCCCTAATCAGAGGAGGAGGAGGAGGAGGAATCCTCTTTATATTTTAAACATTCTTGTAACATTTCCTTTCTTTCGATTATTCCTGAGCACTTCAAATACCGTCGTGTTAATAAAACAAACTATTTAATAAAATAAGATAAATCAAACCCCCTTTAGTCTACATCGCTCTCGAAATGCGGGCGTCCGTCTAATTGTTGTGAATTAATTGTTACATCCATTTAAAAACCACGAGTGCTCCATTGTGTCAGACAATTGTCGCCTTCGACGTACTGATTGGAGCTGTAATTTCTCTTATTGAACAAAAAGTGCGTTTAATTGGCCAACACCTCGGTATATGGGTTTGATTTTGAAGTGAAAACTTCGTCAGGCGCGTTGAGCACTTTTTGATAGGGGGTAAACGTAATACGCGAGATCGACACCGTTCTTCTTAAGTCAAAAGGTCTTAAGTATAATAATATAGTACAAACGTAATTAAACTTTAATGCCTTAGTTTATACCTTAAAACCTTAAGGCTTATATTAATAAGTGCTGTGTAACCGTGGGCGACACCTTCCGTTGTTACGAAGACAAAAGGTTTAAATATAAAATATATAGTACATTCGTAATTAAACATCAATGCAGTAGTTTTAAGGTTTATATTTGTTTGTTTTTTTAATTAGAAAAAAAATTAATTATTCGTTTTCACTTCTATCGGCACTCCCTATGACTGCCAAATTTTTTTTCGATACTGTACCTTCTGTCAAGTCCTAGAGGCACCCTGACAACGCGTATCGTGTGTGGCACAACCTGAAAAAGGCATCAGCTCAGCATAATGCTGAATGCTTTGCAATAAGGTACAAGAGCATTCAGCGCCCTACTACAGGTGACGCCACGGCTATAATACATAATCGTATCAATCCTTGATTTTAAAAATTGACTAATATTCATAATTTTATTGGATGGTCCAATATGACAGATTACTTTTTAGTACATACAAAAAGATTAGAAATATATTTGTGTTATAAGTTACTCATTTCAAAATAGTACCACCTAACATCATACAAACCAATACCCACTTGACATAGTTATCAGCTATTTTATGTTACAGCACTACCTAAAAAAAACAAATAACAATTTTAATTGTAATTTCTCCACCCCCCTAAAATCTACGGAATCTAATAAGCTCTCTTATGCCCACCACTTGACTGATTCATGTATCAGGAAGACAGTAAATGACGCACACATAACGTACCATCAATTCAGCCCAAACAAAATGGTTCGCGTTATTTCGCGACACCTGATTAAAACAACAAAACATTTAAGCATTATTCTATTTCAATTATAGTGAATACAAATATACGTACGTAATCAACGTCAAAGGAACAAGCGTCTTCTTACGACTATTAAGTCCAAGATCTCGTAAATAGGATAAAAGCGATCGTACGTACTCATTTCGTGTCGTATTTTGCAATCGTTACATTTTTCAGAGGCATTTATCATTTTTAACGTTAACAACAACCTTGAATAGTTCTCGAATAACAGCTTTTTATTAATTTTAACATTTATAATAGTGTCATTTCTGTTGACATTTTTAATATCAAAAGTATAAATTAGGCGTTCAATTTATGTCGTCCAGAAACTATACAGGTTTTTACACGCATAATAATTAATTTTAACAATTTCATCAAAATGAAATCTATGTTAAACTATACAAATAACCATGATCACTGGGCGTAAAAATCCTACATTTGTTAGAATTTCTCTTAAAATTGCCCAATGGTCATACATCAAGGCGGTGTTTCAGATTGCGCCTGCGTCACGTCTCAAAGCGGGTGAAGTGTGAAAACGCGAAATAAAAGCAATTCTTTCTAATTAACTCCCGTCCGAGATTGAGTCGTGGCCAGAAATAGAATCAACAGCGGCTGATTTACGCACAACGACTGTTTCTGAACGCAACCGAATAATTAACGTTTGGTATTTATATGAATGTTTTGATTCAGACGGCTTAGTGCGACGTGACACGCCTCAAGAATTTGATTTTTGAATGCACCTGAAGATTAATTTTGAGTCTTGTTTAACAAACTTTTATGTCAGTATTTATATGAAAAATATTTTAAAAGTACACAATTATAATAACTATATTATTTTTGATTAAAAAATAGACATGCAAAAATAAACACTTGTTCGAAAGGGACATTTGAATTCGAATGATTAATTTAAAATGAAACAACTGAAATTTTATCAATACTAAGACGTAATCATATTCAATCGAAATCGATTACGTTTGTCAGTGCGTCGAATAAATTAAAACCCTGTTTCTTAAGATACAGACACATTGATCTGTGCACACAAAGAAAAAGAAATCAATGATAAATAACGAAGTTCACGGTTTGATTAAACAGTCTGTCATCGATGCACCAGCCGCGCATTTGGACAGAATTTCAGGGACGGCACAAACGGTGGTTGAAATCCATAAATGGATATAAGTTTGTACAACATGACCACAATATGAGTCATGACTTAACCAAGTTCTTAACAAAACTTCTTTGATTAAAAAAAAAAGTAATATTTCTTTCTAAGCGTGAGACTGCAAAAACCTGTTATTATGGCTTTATATTATTGTTAATTGAAGTTCAAGTTTTCATAATAAGAACTACAGCCGAATTTCTTGTCTATTCTTTACCGTAGTAGGTAACAGCATTGCAAAACAGTTGATTCATTTGACTACTCGATAGCACTTGAAAAAAAAAACATTGAGTTAATATACTTAAAATACTAAAACCAAAATAACAAACATACCAATACAATTACATTAATTTTTTTGCACCCGAAGAATTTTATAAATGTCGTGTCCCAAAATCTGATCCTCGTCTAGTCTGGTGACCAAAGAGCTGGTACTTATTAAGCCCAACGCTTAGCCTTGCTTTTCAACGAGGTAATAGCATCAGTATTTTAGGCACCATGCCCATTAACGATCACTAGGACGACGTGTATTTTTGTAAATATATAATTAGTTATAGTTTTTTCTAAATTTAATTTTTGTGTAGTCACATTAATAAAGATTCTGAATAGTATAGAAAAAACTAAAAAAGCTGTTAAGAATCATTATCTTGCAAACAAACATACTGCCAAATAAACGTTATTTTGTATATTGAAGATGCACCGTTGCGGCCATGCCCTTCGTCTGCGCCGGCCCTAATTGACCATTTCATCGCACTTATTGCTTCATTAGTATTCACGTCTAATTCGGTATCGAAGTCAATGTACAGCGAATACCGCGCTAAGAACTGACCAGAATTAATCGCGTTTAATTATATTCATATTGATGTCGCACCTCGGACCCCGTTACGCCGCGTCTTGGAGTTCCAGCAAAACATGACTCAATTAAATTAGCATCACAACGGCTAATGTATCGCTCTACATTCTGAAAGCTGTAAACTTATTTCCATAAGTACGTACTAGGTACCCATCTATTTATACAAGGAGAAACTTAGGATGAAGACACACTACTGTTGGGACATGATAACGCCTTTGTAATATGGGAAACACGTTTTGTCGTGGCGTGCAAGTGCATGCATGTCAAAAAACATATATGAACTCCCTAAAATGTTCGAGTAATACGTTTTAAGCTGTCAGATGAGTACGATTGGCTTAGACCATTGATGTAGAATTTTTTTAGTACCTATACTAAAAAAATTCTACATCAATGGGACAGTCATTAGAATACAAAGTAAAATGTAAAAGGCATTATGCAAATTAACGTAGATATACCTATTTACCTAAAATAAAAACAGTTTCTAATAATACTAATATGTACATAATTTATGTCGTCCAGTTTCGAGAAATGTAATAAAAAATTATAATGAAGACATTGAATACGTGTTTTTTTTTTAATTTCCTTCTGAGGACTAGCCTAGATGTTATGAAGACTACAAAATGATTTATGTTAAAACAATGAAAACTAATCGCCAACATTAGAAAACAGACTTATTTTTATAGAGTAACAGTGTAATTAATATTGCTAGATTTGTTTATTTGCCAGAGACTAAACTTGCGTAATAAGTTTTGAAAGACATGTGAAAATTAAATAAAGTTAGATTTACCTATCGCCCTTTCATAACATTTCAATAATCCATGTTTTGAATTATGTGGTTCCGTGCATCGCTTGTTGTTTTGATGGATCTGGCACGTGTTTTACCACTTGTAGGTAGCATGGTTGGTAAGGGTCATTAATTAGAAAATTTTCAGCTTCCATTGTCTACATTGTTTAACAGCGTAGTCGATTTCAGTCGAGTTGTCAAGGCGTCAAAGTAACAAAAAGATTTAGTTTCACATCCATACAAAATTAGTGACACCTTAAACTTTATCGAACTAAAATCAAACACCTCATAAATTTACCGGACCTGAGCGAGTCACGTGATCCTATGTGAAATATTTACTATCAAAGCAACATGTACGACAGTAAACCTAATCTTATATCAAATGTGCTTGGCATAAGATCGAAGATCCTAAACAAGCGATATAATCAGGACGATTATTGTCGAACAAATTGAACCTGTTCCTTGCTGACGCTCGAGCTAAGGCATTCTTTAGAATTAAGACTTATTTTGAAGTTGGTCTTTCCCATTTCTTTTGTTTAGGTCAAGGGAAGTCATAAAGATTAGCTCCAATCTTTACTTAGTGCCGCTTGCACAAAGACTTTATACTAATTTAGTAAAAATTTGTAATGCTGTCGCTGTGTGTGCTACATATTGGCAATTGCAAAAGCATTTTGCAATTGCCAATATGTAGCAGCATTACTAAAATAAATTTTACTAAATCTATTTAAGATTCATTGTGCAACTGGGCCTTAATATGTAAAACTTGGTGAGCCTGGTTATTCAAAATTTTACTTGATATTTTGGAATCAACTTTAATAAAATAATAAAAACCTATTTTTGCATTTCATTACAAGCCGTAACGTATTCTTGTTTTAGTACTTATTCATAAGTATAATATTTAAACATATTAAACAGAAGATAAACCCAGATAAATAGCTCTAAAATGTGCTTTAAAGCTTTCAAGTTATCACGTGGTTCTCACCACTTATTTCGAAATCTTAACCTCGAACTTAAATCTCATCTCGCATTACTAATCGAACACTAATAACGTCGTCGGATTGTATTTCCCCTTAAACTTTTTGTCGTGTGTGGCGGCCATTAAGATCATCGATTTGCATAAATCTAATTTAATTTGGATAGTGTTTAACGTATTAATCAAACGGCTTTTTTAACCTTAGATTCTTTACTTGATCCCGAGTCGAATTGAAATATTAATCAGTAATCGGATTCTTGTCGTTAATTTGCATTTTGATGTAATTAAACAACAGATTGGCTTTAAAGTTCTTTGACTTTTTTATCTGATAAAAGCGTGGGCGTATATTAAACGATGAGACTTGTTTTTACAAAACTTGATTTTATTGGTAGTTAGTACTAATATTAATTAAAGTAAATAATTAATTAATACCAATATTATAAATACAAAAGTGTGTGTATCTATCTGTCTGCTACGTTTTCACAAGCCATCCATTTAACCGATTTTGAAAGATTGTTTCCTGGAGAAGGGGCTACTTTGTATGCCGGAAAATCGGAGACATCAAAAGTTGCCGTTAGGTATCACATAGTACCTAAAAAATAGTTTTTTATATTGTTCCTAATATCTACTGGCTATCTTGAATTAACTGCATATATCTTTGGCATGACATTATTATGTATATGTGACCGTAAAATTGCAAAAACCGTGTGATTGAAATCTAACGCTTTTTATTTCGATAGATTGTAAACTGTCGACAAACCGTTGTGAAATATTCATTATATTTACGCTTTCTTGTCTCTTTCTCGTATGTTAGGTAAATGTTCGACATAAACATCCAGGTAGTGCCTACTTAGGTTCTATAGGGTTAATATACCTAACAGATTAGGTACGATTTACCGAAAAATAATGCGTTAAATTGTAATCTTTCGACTGTTTACAATCTCGCTAGACAGATTACAATCTAACGATTTTTGCATTACAATTCACGAGTATAATATTACTTATGTAAACTTTTACATAAGAGAGTTTTACATAAGCGTCCTGATTTTTTTAATTTCTTTAAGCTCGAGCTTTTGTTCTTTTGCGATTTCTAATCTGTATCAACTTTAAATTGGTTCAACGCCTACACTCAACGTAGCAAGATAGTTTCAACGTCGGCTATTGACTGCGCGTGCCATTTGTTTACTGTTCTCGCGGAGGAGTTAATGGTCGTTCTTTATCTTTATTGCAATGACGCAAGGCTGATAATCTATGACAATAAAAATTCAAACTCACGCAGAGTGCTCGGACATTAATTAGCGGAACTCCAAAATTTCAATAAATACCTCATATTCGACATTATAATCGTATTGATTTATTTTATTGCTTCTCTCCTCATTTTGACCATAATATGTTTTACTTTGTAAAAAATGTTTATATGAGACATAATTAGTAGCTACATCTCCAAATATGAGCGTTTGTTGAGGCCAGGTGGCTGAAAAAAAAGATGTTCACCTACTCGATGGACATATCTGATGTAAGTGGTGATCAGACAAATGGGCTTGGTACAGCTATCCCTACTAGTAGGGTTAAGTGGAAAAAGATTCACTAAAAATCCCAAACTAGTGGAAGTTTTTTTGCAATGTATCTCTTATTTCACAGCTATTAAAATATTTATAGGAAGGAAAACATAACTCGGAAAGTGGTGTATGCCGATTCAAAAACACGGCTGAGTATGATGACTGATGATGATACCCGAACCTATAGTGAACAGGATCTTATTAGCTAATGCGGATCTATCAAGAGTACACGAGTGAGTCTAGGAGGTTTTAAAGCCTGAGTTACTTTTTATAGGAACAATCGTAGCTTTAGTTTTAAGATACCGTAACCGATTATCACCATCATGTTTCATAAGTACCTAAGTAATTTTTAACGCCAATAAGTGTACCTACAGTGTACCTATATTGAATAAATGATATTGATTGATTAATTATTGATTGATTGATTATTTTCATAATTTACACCATCGTAATTATTTGCATGATAAGTAGGTACCTACTAACAGGCCCCTTAATCTATTATTCCGTGGCTACTAAAAATTTAAATCCACTGACATATATTTTTTATCCATTGAAGGTTTTCTATGAATCTATGTTATTTTATTTCATAGTAAAACTTCTTCTCTTCTTTCCCCGAGCCTTTTCCCATTATCTGGGGTCGGCTCTCCTCGTCTTTTTGCGCCTTTCCTGGGTTGTCTCCTCTGAAACTGCTTTGCACTCCATGTCCTTGGCTACTGTTGCCCACCACGTGGCTGCAGGACACCCTCTCCGCCTCATGTTCTGCGGGAGTGCCAATGCTCTCCGCACAACATGACCTTCTCCTCGCCGCATGATCTATCCGTACCACAGTAAGCGACCCTCTACCATTTTATCGAGTCTCGTCACACCTGCCGCCCATCGAAGCATCTTCATGTCATTGCCATGTAATTTCTGTGCGTGAGTCTTTTTGGGTGCCCAGCACTCAGCTCCGTACAGCATTGTAAGTCGAATAGCCGTTTTGTAGACCTTGCATTTTGTCTTTATGGGCATCCTGTTATCACAGAGGACTCCAGACAATGCGCGCCATCTTAACCATGCAGCGTTCACCCTGTGCGTTACATCTTCATCTATTGTTGCATCTGCTGTTACCATAGACCCTAGATATTTGAATTTACTCACTTTAGGTAGCGGTTGTACCTCTAAGAATAGCTGTATCGGATGATGTCTATCCACTATGATATTCAGTTTATTGCACTCGAGATATTCAGTTCATAGTAAAAGTTCAATGGATATAAATATATGCATTCATTATACTCAGTGACTGATAGTCACTGAGTTAGAGAATAGAGGTGCAGTTTTCCGAACTAATTACCTGTCCACTGAATCAATTTGGCTGTTGGCATAAGTGAGTACTCGTTCTTTTGTTAATTCCTATTTTAATTTTAAAACAAATAAACGAAACCAAACCCGTGAATAGTTCCCAAAAAAGAAAACAACCTTCGGTATCACTGGCCATCTTATCCAAAGATGTGGTATAATTAATGTGTTTGTCACTACATAAGCCAAAGTTATTTATCTTCGTAGCCGTATTCCAACTGTGCTGTACATGGACTAATTATAATCCCGTATCGACCGTATTGGGATTGATAAAATAACAATTAAGGCATTCTTAATGGTTGATACAATGGGGCCTGCGCCTGCGACGCTCTGATAAATGACTCTCTCTCGAAACGCTCTTGGCGCGTATTTGATTTATAACATTGTTCGAAAAAAGAATAATGTTTATTCAAACTTAATCGATATAAAGATCGCTCGGAATCTCAATAATAGGGGTTCCGATTGTTCCTGATTTAGAAGTGTCGTTTCTCGTTTCTTTCTATTTGATAAATATATAGTAATGTATTTGTTTATATATAAATACATAATTGTACCAAGTAAATTTTTTTATAATATTTTTCGTCGCAATTTTAGCTATTATTACGATCTCACACATCGTTTTCAAATTGTAAAACCCTTAAAAAACATATTTTTTAAACACTGAAATTATTATCACCATCATGAATAATTGCCGATACGACGCAACGGTTGTCATTAGCCTACGTTATAACTCTTTTCAGAAGCATTTGAGGTGAAGTATCTCTATATTTTGATCATACTTTAAATCTTCAAAAACAGTCTATTCAAAATTCAAAATGATTTTTATTCAAATAAACTTTTACAAGTACGAGTACTTTCGAATCGTCAAGTGAATCTACCACTGGTTCGGAATGCCATTCCTACCGAGAAGAACCAACAAGAAACTCGGCGGTTGCTCTTTTGAAAAAAAAAAAAAAATTATTTCCAATTTCATTAATTTGTAAAATACATAAGTAACAGCTGTCCTTAGCATTGCTGGAGCGAGTCAAATCCATGCTCCTTTGTCATTTACGTAATCTTCAACAGTATAATAAGCCTTTGTCAGGAGCATAATTTTAATGAACTTCTTAAACTTGTGTAAAGGCAAGTTTAAGATAGGTTGTGGAATTTTGTTATAAAATAGAATGCTCATTCCCACAAACGACCTTCGGACCTTCTTGAGGCGGAGCGATGGAGTCACGAGCTTATAGCCTAATAATTAGGCTTAAGTAGTTAGTATTAACCACGCTATTCAGAGAGCATTCAGTAAAAGCAGTTTTTTTTTATCCACTACAAGCTAGCCCTTGACTACGATCTCACCTGATGGTAAGTGATGATGCAGTCTAAGATGGTAGCGGGCTAACCTTTTAGGGGCATGGCAGTTATATTAAACCCATACCCCTTCGGTTTCTACACGGCATCGTACCGGAACGCTAAATCGCTTGGCGGCACGTCTTTGCCGGTAGGGTGGTAACTAGCCACGGCCGAAGCCAGACCCGGGAAAATTCAGAAATTATAAATTCCCAAATTGACCCTGCCGGGGATCAATCCCGGGACCTCCGCACGCGCTACATAGTGATACACTACTGCGCTTTTGAGGTCGTCAAAATGTCACATGTTAGGATAAAATTCGTCCGCTATCTTTAACGTAAATTTGTAAGATAAGTATGCGCCTTTCTGGTTGTCTAAATATATTAAAATCAAGCGTTGGTCCTCTGTAATGTTAAAAAGGGTACAAGCTCATTTTTACGATCGTCATAAATGCCACATAAAAAAGGATAAAGTGTTTTAATTTCTCCCGCTTCAAATAAGATGGCGTTAATTTTAAACCATAAGAGGTTAGTACACGAGTTTGTGGTCAATAGACTTACATCAATTAAACATTGTAAAGTACATACAATTTATTATTGTCCTATACTTACAGTGTGACACAATTATGATGCCAACGTTATTTACTTAGCTCCTATGCATGATTTTTTTTTACGTCACTACAAGTAAGCCCTTGACTGCAATCTCACTTGAAGGTAAGTGATGATGCAGTCTAAGATGGTAGCGGGCTAACCTGTTAGGGGTATGACAGACAATATTAAGCCCATACCCCTAGTCTATTTCTACACGGCATCGTACCGGAACGTTTAATCGCTTGGCGGTACGTCTTTGCCGATAACTAGCCACGGCCGAAGACACTCACCAGGCCAGACCAGAGAAAATTCAGAAATTATAAATTCCCAAATGGACCCTGCCGGGAATTGAACCCGGGACCTCCCACGTTGACACAGCGCTGAAAACTACGCCAGGGAGGTCGTCAAAACACAGACGGAGTAGAATATAAATAAAACTTAGCATTATGTATCCCATACATACCTTTGGAATTGGCATGCCGAAAACCAAATACAGTAGCGCGCGCCTCCGCCCTTATTGCGAAGAAGTAAATAAAGATCAGTTTAAGGTTTCAGCAAGAAAGACTCCGCGTTTCAGCTTTGTTGATGTGCCTAAGTGAGTAAGGTAAAACTAAAATTTTACTGTTGCTAAGGTCAAAGAATTTAGTTATAGTATACTAGTTATACAGGCTTGCTAAATATAGGCCGCAAGTTACCTAATACTCAAAAGGTTTAGTCAATAGACTATTGCTCAAGTTTCACTATAAAAGAGGTTATTTTCGGAACGCAACTTTAATCCACTCAATAATGCCAAGCTCTTTGTCTACATGCTTTAGGCTAATTCTTTGTCATTATAAGAAGTTTTATGTTTCTTCTTGCATAGCTTACTGCCTTAAATATCGGCTGGTTATATTTGTTGATTTTACTTTAACATAGATATTCCCTACAAATTAAAATTTAATTTTATGGTATTTTATATTGAGGAATCTTTGAGGTGTTCTTTTATTTTAGAAAAGTAGTTATGTGGCATTTCTAAGAAGGTGAATTTTAAAATGGTTGTTGTCAGCATTTATTTTGATTTTTTACCAAAAGTGGAATGGTGATGAAGTAATACGTTTGGCATCATTCATGTGGCTGTTGGTCTAATTCCATTTTCTTCCAACATAGTTCAGTTTTATAATATCATCATCTGCATCATATATGTACTCTGACATAGTAATTACCTACTTACGATGCCTATTTAAATTTTGCAGCACTCGGATCAGAGGTCGATCGGAAGTGGGGATTTTTGGCAGCAACAATTTTAAGGTCCAAACCAAAACCAGCTTTCCAGGATTTTTTGCAGGTTGAGATATTTTTCCTGACCTATTAAGGAGAACACGATTTTAGATGATATATTTCACTGCTATATGCCACCAGGGGGTGAAAAACAGAGGTTGTGAGATTTAAAAACTCTCTTGTGAGCAGACTGTAACCACGTACTAACTGTGATTATGTACTAGCAGTAGTACTTTTGAAAGCAGTCTTATTTTGTACATCGTTGGAATTTTTTCAATAATATTATGTGCGTAAACGAAAAAATCATTAACGATTTAAATACACCAACTAAAAGTACTAATTATATCAAATATTGCACTTTAATGTTTGCACAAAAATCGAGGTTATAAAAAGGGAAAAAATAATTATCGAACAAGTCGATGTCCGAGACGCGTCATTAGTTTAACGCGTAAAAAAAATACATTTAACGATTTTGTTTTGTGAATGTTTTTGTATATTTTGACTCCAAAGTGCTCATACAGGGTTATCTTCAAATAAAGATAAAAATTTAAAGGACGCTTAATTATTGACAATTTGGACGCTTATTATATTAATAATAACGGCGAAAGGCTTGTTAATAATTACCTAGCTGGTTTCTTGGAGATCCACATAGCTGAGTAAAAACTGTAAAGTTTGTTTTGACTTTCACACAACATAATATAAAATGTATTGTTAACTAATCTATCTACCTAAACCTACCTAACCATTGTTATCTACCTAAAACTACCTCGTTGGTCTAGTGGTTAGTATGTTCGACTGCGGCCGACGAGGACCCGGGTTCAAATCCCGGGTCGGACCATACTTAATTATTGGGTTTTTCTGACAAGAAATTCTCTCTACAAGCCTGCAGTTAGGAAGTTGGCGGTGTTACACCCCCTTGCCTCGGAGAGCACGTAAAGCCGGTCGGTCCTGCGCCTGATCTCCGGTCGTATTGGATTTTCCGTCCCATCGGGCTATGAGAGTAACAGGAATAGAGAGTGCACCTGTGTATGTACACACACTATAATATCTCCAGCTGCGCAGATGACTAATCAGCTCTCTGGAGATTGGCCGCCGTGGCCGAAATTTGGTCGGGGGGACAATTATCTACCTAAAAAATGTAACTGCAATTTCAAGATGCATGTCTGACCAACTCATAAGTACCTACCTATGAAAATGCCGGTAAAATACTAAGGTTTATCGGATATATTACTCTACAATAATTCGTCTACCTATATCCATTAACAAGGTGGTTCGAGACTTGCGAAAATCGCAATATAAAATTGTAGAATAAATAGAATCGTATACGTAAAACGGGTTATTTATGACTCAATAATTTTTAATTCAGAGTAGCGCAACAAATCACGGGATCAATAAATTAATGTCAATTACAGTTTTTGGCAAAGGAAAGGAATAGCTTCGCGAAAACGCTGCAAAAGTGATTAAAATCTGCGTCGATGAAAATATAAGTAGACCTAGTAATTTATTGCCTTTTGTTTTGAATTTAGTTTGAAAATAGGTATGCAGTTATACTCGTACCTAATATACATACAAATGATCAAATTTTTTATTATAAGTTTATTTGTTTTTATTTGGCGTGGAGTGGGATAGTTGTATTGCTTTGTACCTATTTAAATTAGCCCGCCAACCCGCATTGGAGCAGCGTGATAAAATAAAAGAAATATAAAATGAAATAAAATAAAATAAAATATTTCTTACACAGTCAATTTTTAACTTTGGTATCCGCACTAGGGAAACTGTATCGCGGAGACCATAATGATGGGTTTAAGCTCTGATTCCCTCTTTTCTATGAGAGTGGAGGCCGGTGCCCAGCTGTGGGACGCTAATGGGCAGTATTGGTACCTATTTAAATTAGTAATATTTGATTGTAGGTATGCAAAAACGGACAGCACAGGTAAAAACTTCCACGCGAAACGCTCGGGTCGTATGGGAAACAAGTTTTGTCCTGTCTCGGTAGTAGCGCTTCCCAAAAAAAGTTCCAAAATAGGCTATTCTGGCGACAGAAGGGCTGGCTCATTTTTTGCTCAAAGGATCAGCCTGGCTGTCCAGGGCGGAAAAGCAGCCTTCTTGCCACCATTCCACGCGGGCATGATAGAGTAATTGGGTTAGGCTAGCTAGTATTAAGTTCTATTGTATTATTTTCAATAAATGTAAAAAAAGTGTAGTGTGTTTTCGCATTAGTGGGGCACGTTTAGCAAGACCTACATAATCAGTGTAACAACGCGGCAGATACAAATACAATAAATTAAAACTTTTCACCCGATTTAAACTCTCATTTGTCCATTTATTTTATGTTTAATTTAATTTTACAAATTTTTAAAGCTTGCAACTTGTTTAGTCCCTTTTATGAAACCTATGTTAGTTTTAAGTATTTTGCACGCCATTGTATGGCTGATTGTAACAATATGCTCTCCTTATTACATAATAACACCGTACTATGTACCTACTTACTTACAATCATGCAAATAAATAAATATTCTATTCTATTCTATAATCCTTTAAAAATTGAGTTAAGTAATTTCTTAATGAATTGTTGTGTGGTTTGCATCCGTATATACTAATATTATAAATGTGAAAGTGTGTTTGTTTGTTGGTTTATTGGTTTTTTGGTTTGTCCTTCAATCATTCTGCAATGGAGCAAGTAGCAACGGATCGATGTGATTTTTTGCATGGTTATAGTTGAGGACCTGGAGAGTGACATAGGCTAATTTTTATCCCCGAAAATTGAGGAGTGGAATTTAAAAAACTTATTCCACGCGGACGAAGTCGCGGGCATCAGATAGTCTTACATAATTCCTTATTATAATAAATATATAATATAAATAATAATATAAATTATAATAATATAATCTATGCAAAGCGTGTATTTATAAAACCGATAAAAATTAAAAATGTCACAAAGATTGGGAAAGAACATTAATAGACTGTCAAGAATTTCGCATAAAATTATAAATCTTGATGCTTGTCTCCTTTGTATTAATTTGTCAGTAGGTGCTAGCTGTATGATTTGTCAGGGTTAAAGAATTTTTATTAAGACAAAAATAAAACAGTCGTATTGTTGTTTTTTTTAATACCGAATGGATGGTGCCGCTGAAGTTCAACCCAGTTTTTTTTAACAAAAGTTAGCTTTCGAAAGATTTCGATGGATCAAGATTTATTCTGATACATGATAAGCGTTAATGTACCTACATATATAACTCTGATAAGGAAATAGGATAAGATTTCTAGCTTCGAAGTAAACTAACTCGAATACTCAGAGATTTTATATTTAAGTCTTACATCTCTGCATCAGAGTGTTCATCAAAAAACTTGAAAAGTACAGCTACAAACTTTTATAATAAAACGTTATACACATACCAATACTGTACAAATAAGAAATCGGACACGTAATACCGCCGTGACCCGACTGCGTCGCACTCATATATTTACTTTATCTTGTTCAATACACTTAAATACAAATTAATACAACCGAAGGACCGGCTCTTAATGGCGGCTCGGACTGTTTATTTTACACCTCGGGATGGGACATGCAGGTTTTATTTTTAATTTTTTTATTTCGTCCTGTCACTGGGCCGTCGCAGACATCAGACGTAAAACACGTTTTGGAGACATAAAACTTTCAGGCATGTAAGTGTTCTTACGTTTTAAATATTTTCTTTATCTACAGTACTTAAAGTAGAAATAATCGTGTCGCAAAACTGCGAAAACGAAAGTTCTCCATAACGTTTTCAAAGGTTTGTGAAGTCTACCGATCCACTCTTGGCCAGATCCAGATCCAGATCCATTTTGACCTAACGCTGTTTTTTTTCTAATAAGTACTCAGCAAGAACAGTGTAGAATGAGTTTCAGCACGATGAACTGATGAACTATATTGTACTGTGGCGGAAGGCCGCCGTGGATGATGATCCCGTAAATACCTACCCTTGTTTTTCTTACATGACCGATTTAGATAAGATGATTAGTAGAGAGATATAACATAATATTATGAATTACAATCATATAAATATCATCTTTCCCTATCATCTATCACTTCTCGTTTAGTATCAACACAAAGAAGAAAGAGTAAGACACTGTATGAACGTCTTGCACCAGTCTGGTCGAGAGTATGCTGCTGCTCAGATATGTTCCAGCTACATTGCTTTTAGCGCCTTCTAACCGGGACAACTAAACATATTTCTTGGAATTAACTGCTAATACTTTTTGAATTGTTCAACTATTTTATCAAAACTACTTTGAGAATTAAACATTTTTCTTATAATTATCATTCCCATATAACAAACCCTAATAATACAATATAAAACGCATACAAATGAGTGGTGTAGTAATAATATTATTCCTGTCGAAAGAGATTATGATTTTATTCTCAATTTCAGTTGGAATTACGTACCTACGTACCTAATACCTTGATTTACGTACTCTATCTCTGCATCGTATTCCTCATTACTGAGGATCGTGATTCGTGACCCCATTCCATTAATCATATAATGGTAGGGGGTTTCTTGAGATAATAATGCGGTGGGTTCCCACGTCCTTCCGCATACGACTCGACTAAGAGTATTTAAACTCTTAGGTTTTGTTACGATTATTATGAGATATTAGTGATAATAACCGGGACCGACGGCTTAACGTGCTCTCCGAGGCACGGAGGCAACGAAGAGGCCAAATTTGAACCTCCAAATTCAGTCACCCATCCAGTTACCGACTTCGGTCAACGTTGCTTATCGCAATCGACTGATATGCGTTGTCACAGTAAGGCCATTCGTCCCTCCGATACGTGTATTTGTGTCCAGTGTACGTACTAGATACCCCTAAATAAGTTTACACTTCACAGAGACAGGGCACTTTGGTCGTGTTTATCACGTCTAATCTACTTTGCAGTTTGATGATTTTGGTCCATCCATCCATACACTACAGCCTGTTAACGTCCCACTGATGGGTACAGGCCTCCACTCTCATAGGAGAGAGGGAATTAGAGCTTAGGCCCACCACGCTGCTCCAATGCGGGTTGGCGGGCTTTAACGACTATTATCATGTTAGTGATAATAGCCGGGACCGACGGCTTAACGTGCTCTCCGAGGCACGGGGGTGAAACACCACCAACTTCCAACTCCGGGCTGGCACTGAGAATTTCTTATTTGAAAAACCCAATACCTAACAATTTTTATGTCCGCGACCGGGAATCGAACCCCGGACCTCGTGATCCGCAGGCGACTATGCTAACCGCTAGACCAAGAGGCATTCAAGTGATTTTGGTCAATACTTCTACATTATGATTATTTGAAATATAAAAGTGGTTTATTAAATGCTTGTAACCTAATTCATAAATTATGGATTTAAATAATTAATCATCAAAGTGACTCATCACATTGAGGACCCAGCAAGGTTATCAGCTTAATATGATCTTAACGAGTTATTTTAATACGAACAATATTTTGATACGATCTTTAGGTATTTTTTCATCTTAAACTGAGTATCGTTGTCATATTTATGTGAAAGCACCAGATTTATTCTTTGAACGATTTAGGAAATGTCTGTCTTAAGTGGTCTTTGGTAAGAGTTCATGACTGTTCATAATAAAAAGCATGTGTGTGTGCAATTCACACACGGCTGAAGTGAAACTTCAGAAAAGTAGCCTATGAAAGAATGAGATAAATATAACTTGTATTCTATCTCATTCTCTCACAGGCTAAAGCCTATAAGTTTGTCGATTTTTTCGTTGAATTTTCAAATCACAACGATTCTAAAGAACTTCACTTCAAAAGTAAGGTTATTAGTTTATACTTAATAAAGTTTCGCCGGTTAGAATTTTTTTTAATCGGTAAGTACCAATTAGTTGACACAGTAGTAGAAACACAATTATTATGCCAATAGATCAAACTTCAATCTGAGACTAACAGTCATACTTTTCCGGATAGGTTAAAAAAATAGGTAAGTAGCTAAGTACCTGGAATCTAAATAGTAGAGTAAATACTCTATTACATAAAATGTTACATGTATTCGTATATATGGTACAAATCAGTGTCTTAAGACCGAATAAAGTGATACTTACTGTCGATATAATATTGATATTAATATTCAAAAAATATTATCAAAGCGCCTCTGCTCGATAAGAATGTCAGGCCACACGCAGCAAGTCATTAGACACCTCCCCGAGGAAAATAAATTAAAGTAAACGAGATATCTCGACCCATAATCTTATTGGAATCACATCGACTGTCGTTTGTTACGTAAACTACAAAACCTCTACATCCATTGCGCCTCAACAACGTTTGGCTCTCATTTTTGTAGAGTAGAAAAAGCAATGGCTGTGAGACATTATAATTGCATTAGTGTCGTTGACGTCATAATAAGTAAATCCGGATCAATTAAATGCCATCCGATCCAAGTGCAGTATGAAAGGGAAATCCAAGAAGTAATGACTCTAGAATCTATTTTATGATGAAAGGTACGTTTTCTTTTTACGAGTTGTCCTTATTTATTTTTTAGATACCTACCTGATATTCATAATTTAAACAGTATTTCAAATTCATATCCTTACGCGATACTTTAGTTTCATTGATTCAATATTTTTTCAGGTTATAAATTATTGTGTACAAAATTATGCGTAGACTATATAAATAACTGGGACATTTCGAAAAAATACGAAACAAATTAATTGGTATTATATTTATTTGAACATGTATTACTTTGCATTATAGTTATTTAAATTTGTATTGCTTATAAATTATAATATATTTATGTGCGTGCAAAACTAGGCGACAGGGCAAAACGTGGTTCCTCTCCAAAGTGGATCCTGATCTCCTGTCTGATTCCCAGTAGGTAGGTAAAAGCTATATTTTCGCTCTGAAAATTTTCATTGTTTTCATTAAGAGTCGCGCTACGTGAAACCCTATCCAGCGACATCTTCTATCTTCCGTCTCGACACAAAGGACTTTTCAAAACACGAACCAATAGAACATAAAGTTTTGTCCTACGAGTACATCATACTTATTATATCGTTTCACCCAATATCCCACGAGAGAGATATAAAAGTGGATAGTTGTAAAACAGTGTTTTATGTCACTAGCTGCCTCCGTTTTACAGTCTACCCTCGGATTCCTAGAATAACAATGATCGTTCATTATTCAACCGGACACTGCTGACAATTAAAAGCCGCTCTGTATGCGCATAACGTGTGTAAAACGCTCAACTGACGTTTTGTTACCAATAAAAAATGTAAGTTACTATTATTGTGAGTATACAACGATTTAGATGTTAGTCAGTTAGTTAAAATGTCAACTGTAATCGTGATTGTGCACAAATGTACAAAAGTTCATTCTTTTTTCCCCTACATTCGTAAGCATGCGTTTTGTGCAGTCAGGTCATCATTGTCTCGCCACTTGATATAAGATGGATGGAATCTATACCGTGATGAACTTACCGGTTACCTTAGTAACTACATGATGACCGCGACTTCGTCTGCGTGAATTAAGGATTTTTGATTCTCACGAGAACTCTTTGATTTCCCGGGATAAAGGCCTATGTCCTTCCCCGGGATACAATCTAACTCTGTACAAAAATTCAACAAAATCGGTTACTTAGATGAGCCGTGAAAGTGGAGTAGACAGACAGACACACTTTCGCATTTATAATATTAAGTATGGAAGTATGGATTACAGATTGTAAGTCTCTCCAATTTTTTAAAGTTACTTAGTTAAGTAATACCTACTAGAACTGTGGTATCTGGAACTGTGGTAGATTCACTTGACGATTCAAAAGTACTTGTAAAAGTTTATTTGAATAAAAAACATTTGATTTGATTTGATTTGATTTGATCTATTAGCTTTTCAAAAAAAAAAACTTTTCTCTTGTCTCTCATATTCCGATCCTATATTTGCAAAAAGAGGACTTGTAAGAATAGACTAAAATGAGCTATCGTGTTACGTTGCTTGCTACCCGACTTAAATTTTGCCGAAAACTACAAGATAATGAAATTTTACTAATTACTTTGTACACGGATCCTATGAATCAATATGCAAATTCTGAAATCATAGCAGCTACCTATCACGAAATTTGGCACGCAACGATAAATCAAGATGAATTACAACAATGATCGGATCTTGATGTAATCCTGCATTCATTATGTTGTACAACGTCGCGCCGTCGCCTTCTCCGGTGAAAATTGGGTCGATATCTCATTTATAAACCATTTCCTTTATTATAAAGCATGCGACTTCATCAACGAGGATTTTTGTATAGATTTTCATATAACCTGCATTGAAAATGCGAGTTTCAATGCCTATTGAGCCACCTGAAACTAGTCAATTTCAGACGAATACAACTAAACTGACAGATATGAAATTTGTAAACAACAACCTAGTAACTAAAATAAATACAATGTAAATAAAACTCGCACTTTTAATGCAGATTATATGAAAAACAGTGTGTGCGCCACGGGATGAAACACGATTTTTAGATTTTGGGTGATGCCAGCCCTCGCTTCGCTCAGGCAGGTAGCTTCACCCTCGTCTGAAATCTTCTTGTTTCACGCCTAAGCACACAATATACTATTATCATCCAAAATTAAATGAAAAACCACACTAACTGTGCCCGATTTTGTCAAAATCAGTGAAATGGTATCAGATAGATAAAACGACAGACAGATTTACAGTCGTAATCTTAGAACAAGATTATTTTTAAAGATTAAATTAGAGTTAGGTTGTATCCCGGGTAAAGGAAATAGGCTAATCGGCAAATCAAAATCCCAAGATTAAAACCTAAATCCACGTGGAAGAAGGCATGAGCATCATGAAATAAAAATATCACGAATAGCTTTTGTAGGAAAGCGTGACAAAATCCATACTAATATAATAAATGCAAAAGTGTGTCTGTCTGTCTGGTACGCTTTCACGGTCCATCTTTCCAAACCGATACTGATTAAATTTGGTATGGTAATCCCGGGGAAGGACTTAGCTAAAAATATGAAGTTCCAGCGGGGATAAAAATAAACCTCATCCACGCGGATGAAGTCGCGGGAATAAACTATTGAAAGTATACGTAAAATTGCACAAACGAAATTCGCAGAAAACTATTAGTATTTCATCGAGTTAAAATGAATGCGGTCAATGAAAATAATTGCATGCCAATACATTCTTAATGGAGCTTAATAGAGATTTTCTAGGCATATCACCTATTTGTGTATTCTATGCAGGCCCAGTCAATAATATCATCCGATACATATTACAAGTCACACAGTAAGTTGTGACATGGCTTTCAACGTCTATGATGCAACTTGGCCCATTTTACAAATTTCAAATTAGTCACTGTATTATATATTTATTTGTACTGTACCTACTTGCATTGTTAATTTAATACTGTCTCTCTCTGCGTCGTATTCCTCATTACTGAGCGTCGTGACCCCATTCCATTAATCACATAATGGTAGGAGTTTTCTAGGGATAATAATGCAATAGGTTCCCAAGTCCTTCCGCATTCGACTCGACTAAGATTTTTTAAACTCTTAGGGTTGTTACGATTATTATCAGATGTTTGTGATAATAACCGGGACCGACGGCTTAACGTGCTCTCCGAGGCATGAAAAGACAAAATTTGAACCTCCAAATTCGGTCACCCATCCAGTTACCGACTTGGGTCAACGTTGCTTAACAATCTCAATCGACTGATATGCGTTGTCACAGCTTGGCCATTCGTCTCTCGAATTTTAATGATTAGTTAAAATTAAGTAAATTGTATTCAAGGGATAATATTATGGCGTGATTGATAATAAGCCTTTTCGCTTTCCCAAACTTCAAAAAAGAACGCTGTGTCCAAGGTACCTACGTGGAATTATCATCGCAACGCACTCGTTGAAAAACGTTACTATATTTTCAAAGTCAAAGTCAAAGTCAACGAACGTTTATTCAATTTAGGTAGGTATACTGCACTTATTGTTAGACTTATTAGTTATTTATAACATGTAACATTTAATGGTGATAATCAGTACGACATCTTAAACTAAAGCTACGAGGCTTCCAAACGCGCCCTGGGCTGAGAAGAGCCCACAACAAACTCAGCTGGGTTTTTTTTTTCATTATCACCATTTCACAATCATCTTAACTAAGGAACTATCAGAGCCATTAGGAAAAGACATTGCCAAGCTTCCTTGTTATTTAAATAATCCTTTACACGGTAATAAGATTTTTTAATGAGTTTACGTTTTGCATATTCAGAGACAATTTCAACATGTCTTCTGAGAGCTTATTGTAGAAGCGGACACTGTAGTATTTATAATATAATATGTATATGTATTCAATAATAGTTAATAATCTAAAATAAAATCTTTTTGTTCGTTATTCTTACTAAACAGATAGATTTAAAATAAGTAAATTATCATGCTTTACTTTGTGTACTTTAGTGATATAACTTCGTCGATCTTTTTGTCAGCCCTAACGCAGACTACGGTCTATTTGGGCTGCAATTTACAAACGCCAGCCTTTGTTTTTATTCTAGTGCTTTGGTCTGCAAAATTGTGGTGTAATTTTAGATTTTTTTAAAAGACATTAAATAAAATAAATAAATAATATATTATAAAGGTTTTACTAGAAACTAGCTGATGCCCGCGACTTCATCCGACAGACTATAATCTATCTCTGTGCCAAATTTCAGCCAGATCCGTTCAGCCACTGGGCCGTGATTGAGTAACGAACATCCATCCATACATCCATACATCCAAACTTTCGCATTTATAATATTTATTTGAAGTATAGAATAGTAAAGCAAAATGGAATTCGAGCTGTCCAATTATATGATTGTATTCCTATTATGCAACCAGAACGAAACATAAAATTTGCATAAGAATAACGTGAAAAAAATGTTGATCCATTTATCACTTTTATACCGGAACTTAGCATTTTAAAAATACAAGTTTTAATTAATTCAGAATTCCGATTTAATGTTAGGAAAATTCGATAGGAAACAACTTTGGAATAGCAATGATGACACCTCTGCGTGGGCTGAAGATAATTTATTTTATACTCGATATGAAGCAGAATGTTTGAAAGTATTAGTTATGCAAATCATATTAAATTTATACACATAATAAAGGAACATCAAACCCAGACTCTACATTAACCAATTAATCGAATTTATTTTAATTTTGTAAATACAGAAGCCGAAATGGTCGATTAAAGAGCTTTAAAGTTTTCTGTAAGCAACAACAAGCTTTAGACGAGAATTAATAAATTTCGATTATTGGTCTACATTCTGCAGTTAGATTGGACGTTTATTCGTTAATTTGAATATTACGATCCAGTTTAAATTAAAATTAAACAAGCACTAGGAAGTCAAACCTGTACCTACTACCTTTCACGACCTCCGTGGCGCAGTGTGTCAATTAATACCTTGGGATTAACTACCTACTACCTAAGCCAAATTAGATGTACAGTGTACAAAATTATTATTAACCGACTCTGCGTCTTGCCGGGCATCAGCTAGTAAAAAATAAACAGAACATGCAATATTAACCTTTTCATAACATAACAGACACTTACTGCATTATGTACCTGAACAATATTTAATACATAAAATAAAAAACATCCTAAAAGAGAGTGTGGGTCTTCACCGTTTGGCCCGTGAGGGCCAAGCGGGGGTACGGGCTTGGAGGCCGGGAAAAAACGACCTACGTGGCGCAGTGTGTAGCGCTGTTGCCTTAAGGCTCCTTGCTACTCCAGCGGAAATTTCATTCTGAGAGCAAGGTATCAGCTATCGCACTCCAACGTCTGTTACCGGTTGCGAATGGCCACAGTGTAGAATAATAATAAAACGACGCACCGCATTTGCATGAATTCTTAACGTTGTAGTTCCATTCAAGTTAGCTCTGTTAGTTTTCGCGAACTTAAACGAATAATTATGTTTATGAATCTTATTAATACCTAATAATATATGATATTGATTACCTTTAATTTTTATAGTCTAAGTAGATGATTCCCGCGACTTCGTCCGTGTGGATTAAAGTTTTTTGATTCCCGCGGGAACTCTTGAATTTTCCGGGATAAAAAGTAGCCTATGTCCTTCCCCGGAATACAATGCCAAATATCGTCAAAATCGGTTGACCAGATGGGCCGTAAAAGCGTAGCAGACGCACAGACAGACAGACACATTTTTGCATTTATAATATTAATATTAATTTCACTATATGTTTTTTCAGTCTTTTTATACAACTAAAAAACTGTGATGTGAGTTGATAGTAGTGCAAGATCGAAAAAATTCTATTTGCAATAAATAAAAAGATAATTATGTACTAGGATTAGCATCGTTTGAAATAATCATTACTTTCCAAGCATTCTAAATTTTGTATTCTTACCAAGAGATTTCTTATTTTGTTTAGTTCGTATTAGGTATGGAATATAACCTTTAATAAAAAAAATATATAACAATCTATTGATACAATTCAATTTATACTTTAAAGGTAACTAAATAAGGTAAGTTTTAAGACAAATATTTTACACTAGTAACTTTTTCTATGACGGCGAGCTTAAATGGTCATAAAGCTTATGTTGTATTGTTTCTATTGTATTGTATTGTATTGTTTGTATTTCTCGCAAATTTGAACAAGTTTTTATAACAACTGCTAACTGTCATCCAAATAACATTTGGATATGATAGTACTACTAATCATGTTTTCATTATAATTTGTATGTCATAGGGATACGTTATCAAGTGCTAAAAACCCACTAAAAACGACTAGATAAGGAATTATTAATTTTTTTATTATTTTTAATACATATTTCACAAAAGGTTTAAACAAATACCAACATTTATATAATAAAATAAAGGAATTCGAGTAAAACAAAATGGAGAATTGTCAAGGATGCCAGCATCCATGCATAAATTTGTCAAACACCGTATCTAGTGAAGCGCAATCTTAACTGCCAAACCATTCTCGACTTTGCTGACGTGGAAATAATATTGAAAATCAATCGGCAGTAAAAATAACAGAAAAAAACGACATTACACACTTTATATGAAGCTAAACTGATGTACTAATCAACTCTAGTTACAATTTCGGTGCAACTTACCCCTTTACTTTTGGAGTACTTTCAAAAACTTTTTAATAATATACCTACGTTTTTTTGATGACATATGAATATCGTTGCTTGCAAATTAATACATAACGATTTCTTTAAATTCAAAAATAGCCAAACTGCTAAATGACACTATAGGACACCTACACTATGCGTCCTAACCATAGTTTTAGGATTCACGCGCTCCACGGATACCAATCCTAAATCTTATTTACCTACCTTACTAGACAGCCGATCGGTAATGGCTGACCGTGATCCCTATTTCACCTCAACTGTACGGATAATCTTAAAAAATGTTAAAAAGGAAAAAATGCCCTTTTGAAGACGTCTCAGGTTTAGAACCTACGCATCTGCGGTATATACTCTGTCGTTTAACCGCTGCGCTACCAAACGCTATGATAATTCAAGTGAAATAATCTAATGGAACCAGCCCAATTCTGATGACATTAGTTATAAACGAATAACTACATTTATAATAGTATTATATTTAGGAATGGTAAACTCCACTTGCTCGGGCTGGAAAACTTATATGGTTTTTATTGTTATTTTTTTAAAAATGACATTAAAGTACCTACATTCTATAATAACCAAAACTGTTACGTTATGGATTTAAAAATTTGTACGTAAAGACTAATAATTTGAAGTACCAAGAATCATAAGAATCCAAAAATGTTTGGTGTTAATTTGCACTTCTGAATTTGATACATGTAATATGTATCTAATTTAGTAATCAAGTAAAAACAAATTCACTGCCAAACCATTCTCGACTTTGCTGGCTTGGAAATAATATCGAAAATCTAGCAGCTAAAATGGACAGTGAGGGCAAAGAAATTAGGGCTAGACGTTGGTTAGCAATGACCGATATAATCCATAAAAAAATACTAGTCCTACCGTTGCGCTAACAAGCGGGGTTGTAAAATCCTTTTGTCCTATGACAAAGGAAGGTGTCCGCGGCTGAGACAAAAGAATTGTGAAAATTAGATACGAATTGCATTTGTAGCATTATTAATTTATTAAAAAGTAAGTACTGACACTTATGCGCTAGCAACTTCACAATTGCAGTTTTTTTTATCTTTGCTATGACAAACCTAACAAAAATGTACCTACAAAAAATGTAAAGAAATCGAATAAAACATCCATACTATATAATATTATAAATCCGAAAGTCTGTCTGCTACGCTTTCACGGTCACACGGCGGTGTTTTACTATGCACCGTAAAAGTCAAATCAACTAAAAATATTTACCTTAGTAGGTTCTGGATTTCAATTTATTTGAAGTGTACATTACTACTACATTACAAAACTAAAAAGTAAATTATAATGAAGTGATAGAGTCCGAACACTATCATAGATATTCCGATAATAATATCGGATAAAAAATTACACTCAACTAAGATTCTTATTCATCAATAAATATAAGTCCTTCCGTTGCGCTAATAAGCGGGGTTGTAAAATCCTTTGTCTTTTATGACTATAAACCACTGTAGAACACAGGTGTGCAAAACCATCTGAAAAGGATTGTTTATATTTCAACGCACCTGCAAAATAAAATGACTTAAAATTTTATAATTGTGTTTTGTTTATAAGTTAAAATCCTTGTTATTGTAAATTCTGTCTTTAAAAAAATATCTTAAGCGTGCATATGTTTCAGATGTTTTTATATCGTACTAAATAAAACCGAAAAAGATAAGATTAAGATGCGTAATAATAAAAAGGAGTCATGAAGCCGAGTCTATTTGGATAATAGGTTAAACTTAATTTATGTAAAAACCACATATTCACACATTTCAAAACATATTTTTAAATTAAGCAACTAATCGAAAGTAAATACTACAGCTAAAATGTAGTAATAACTCGAATCAATTTTTATCATTATTTCAATAACATAAATAAACAGCATATTAACTCATTTTGATGGGCATAAAAATATTTTATCATTACCTACTTTGTCATTTTCTAATAAGATACCATTCTGAATTCGTTACACTATGGCATTTTTTGGCATCGTAATAAGCCCTAGGCGCTTAGAGAACCTGACACAGGTCCAACCGCGCTGAAGCGTCGCGTGTGACTGACAAGATAACGTAACTACGGCCCATAACTCTCAAGCAATAGGGTCGACAATTCTTTGTACTCGCTTTCCATGCGATTTGAACATTTCATGGAGACATGCGAGAATTAAAGTAATCAAGAATATCATTTGAAATACGATACCTACCGCAAAATAAAGTGATCCAAATCTTAATTTGATTGTTGTACACCTATACTGAAAGTTTCGTTCTTATAGGCCGAGCCATTTAAGAGAAAAAACCTTCTTGCTCTTTTATTCTTCATGACTTTGGAATTTTTTTCTATCGAGAAAATTTCGTCCAATCATGTTTTCCTGTGATCCAATACTTGAAAATATGATGAATTATAGTATATATTAATTTCAAATTTTTCCATCCACGCGTTACAAACTTATATCGATTTTAGAATCGACGAAAACGGAGAGAGCGGCGTTAACGTGCGGAGGTCCTGGGTTCGATCCCCGGCAGGGCCAATTTGGGAATTTATAATTTCTGAATTTTCCCTGGTCTGTCCTGGTGGGAGGCTTCGGCCGTGGCTAGTTACCACCCTACCGACAAAGACGTGCCGCCAAGCGATTTAGCGTTCCGGTACGATGCCGTGTAGATACCGAAGGGTTTAATATAACTGCCATGCCCCTAACAGGTTAGCCCGCTACCATCTTACACTGCATCATCACTTACCATCGGGTGAGGTCGTAGTCAAGGGCTAGCTTGTAGTGGATGAAATAAAAAAGACTAGGGCCTGCCTTGTAGGCTACGGGCCCCTGTAGGCTACGGGCATCTATAAAGAAAACCTACAGAAAAGAAATTATATAGCTACCAATAGGTGGCGCTGTAGTATTTTACCTCGCGCTACAACATCATGTCTTCTCATGAATGATAATATCATACTCATCACTGTTCGTAACGGTAATGTCAATTCAGATAAAAGTTTATATAGTTATTTTTGGAATGGATACCCTTTCTGGTATCTATGTTGTAAAGTTTAAAATAGTACCTTAATATTATTTAAAATGAATGGATGGATGGATGTTTGTTACTCAATCACGCCAGAACCGCGGAACGGATCTGGATGAAACTTGGCGCAGAGATAGATTATAGTCTGGAATAACACATAGTCTACTTTTTATCCTGGAAAATTAAAGAGTTCCCGCGGGAAACAAAAAAACCTCAATCCACGCGGACGAAGTCGCGGGCATCTGCTTGTATAATAATACTTATTAGTATGGATTTTAGTCACTGGGGTGCAGATGTAGTGAAGTGAATAAACCTTTAAAAATGTGAACTGTAAATGTGTATTGTATGGATGGATGAGTTAAAATTGAAATTAATCACGGAATAGATAAAGGGAGATTAATTATGCAGTACATTACACAAAATTCATATTAGCCATACCTTAACCAGTGATACTTAAACTCGGGCACTTAACAACAGCAACAAGCATTCAGCCGTTGAAACGGGACCTAGATCTTATACGAGATTAGAAAGCTACTCATAACGCCCCGGTCTGTGATCGCTTTATTAATTATTCCGAAGTGTCTTTAACCGTCCGATTTGAATAGCCTACCGCCACAAACAACGGTCTTGATATTCCGAGAACAATACAATTGGGAACTACTAATGAATCAGGTTGTCGTAGTATCTACCTGTCACTGATCTAAATGCTCCAACGGTAAAACGTTTTATTAGGTACAAGGCGTTGTTGACGTTCTTGTTAACATTTGGAAGCATTGTTACTAGTATAAAGTAGATACCTGTTACTGATACCAGTAATGCTATCTGAGATTAGGGCAATAAGGCTCTAAAGATCAGAAGTAACATGAGGGCTTAAGTTTTTTAGATCAGAAGTATGAGCCGAATTGTTAGTAAGCTTTTATAATCAACTAGCTGATGCTCACGACTTCGTCCGCGTGGTTTAAATTTACTTGATTTCAGCGGGAACTCCTTAAATTTCCGGTATAAAAAGTAGCCTATGTCATTCTCCAGGTCCTCAACTATACCTGGACCAAAAATCCCGTCGATCCGTTGCTCCGTTGCGGCGTGATTGAAGGACAAACCAACAAACAAACACACTTTCGCATATATAATATTAGTATTTTTTTAATCCAGTACAAGTTAGCCCTTGACTGTGATCTCACCTGATGGTAAGTGATGATTCAGTCTAAGATGGTAGCGGGCTAACCTGTTAGGGGCATGGCAGTTATATCAAACCCATACCCCTATAAGGTTTCTACACGGCATCGTACCGGAACACTAAATCGCTTGGCGGCGCGTCTTTTGCCGGTAGGGTGGTAACTAGCCACGGCCGAAGCCTCCCACCAGGCCAGACCAGGGAAAATTTAGAAATTATAAATTCCCAAATTGACACTGCCGGGGATCGAACCCGGGACCTCCGCACGTTAACACAACAAGGCAACAGCGCTACACACTGCGCCACAGAGGTCGTCAAAAAATAATATTAGTATATTAGTAATTAGTATGATAGTATAGTATGACTAAGCTTCTAAGCTTCTGTGTTACAATCATGTGGAGAATGAGTTACTAATCTCAAGATTTTTGTAAGCATAATGACGTATTTTGAGGATACCTAGATTGCGTCTACAAATAAAACTTTCAAGTGTGTGAGTTATTAAAATTCCATGCGGTAATAAGGACACGCGCTCTATGAATCAGATTTTTTGGAACTGACACACGAATTGCTGTTCCCAAATTGTAGTTTCTTTTTTCCTTTACAAAATTTATCCTTAGTAATTAATTTCGTGATTCACTTATGTATCATATACGTAGCATATTTTTTTATATCCAAGTCAAGTTTTCTGCTGTTAGTAAAATAAATGTAAAATATGCCAGCCTGAATGAACATTAATGTTTAATCAAGGGTGAAGGGTGAAGGGTGAACATCAACTTGTGGGCGTTTGGTTTTCAGCTGCACGGCTTAAGGCAAGCAACATATTCGATGTTAGATGCACTTGCCTTTTGATTTAATTGGTAAATATTTGAAACGTTAGATATTTGTAAAAATGTTTTATAAGATCCGAATATATTGAGTGAAATTTCCTTCGAATTTACACCTGACAAAAGCGTTTCCTGTAAAAAGGGAGAACTTTTCTTTCACCAAGTTGGAAAACTCAATATTCCTGCAAAATTCCTTATTATATCGAGAAAAAGAAGTCCTCCCTTATAAACAGTTTTGGAAGGAAAATCAGAAGGAACGTCGGGATATTTCTCTCAGTATAGAGAAGTAGAGTTCAATTACCCTGGTGATGTGATTGAAATAGATACAGGATTACTTACTGTATTCTAAATGAGGACGAATCAAGGAATGCGGATTTATTCGTAATAGAAAGTACCAAGTATGAACTAACTTGCAAATATTTGCCCGGTTACGTCATTCCAATAAAAGGTACGTACGTGCTTTTACCGCTAACAAACAAACATTAATATGGGAAGCTCGCCTCTTCCAATGTGCCAGCCAACGCTGCCCCCTCAAAGATGGCCATTGTCTTTCCAAAACGTGACTTCAAATGTTAATTGGACGATTAAAAGCCGAATGCGGGTCATTTCAACCATTACCAGGGTAGCCCTTTTGAATATGTATAATAAAATTATTAGATAAACTGGGCACTAAATTTGTGTTAGGTTTCTAATGAGGTTATGTGCTTTCTTGTCACAAATGGTGTTTGCGTTTTGAATGCGCAAGCGCAGAGCCGGATGCGCGAAATGGTATTTGTTGTATGGCTAACTGTTCGCGTCGGATACAGAATATTATATTAATGTTTTACTTGTGGGAGCTTTAATAGAGTATCCCAGTTATGATAGTTCTGCATTACAAATCGTCTGTTGAATGTTTATGTGGCGTGCGTGATTTATTTTTTGTTGGATTCCATCCCGCCACTTTGTACGCTTCAACATACCTACTGTAGGTATCAATATAAGCTTGGTCCTAAAACTACATCAATGGGTAAAATCACGTACCTACGTACACTAATACAGGAGGTTTTTGACGACCTCACTGGCGCAGTGTTGAGTGCTGTTGTCTTAACGTGGGAGGTCCCGGGTTCGAATCTGGGCAGGTTTCATTTGGGAATTTATAATTAACTAGATAATTCCCGCGACTTCGTCCGCGTGGATTAAGATTTTGATTCCCGCGGGAACTCTTTAATTTTCCGGGATAAAAAGTAACCTATGTCCTTCCCCGGGATACCATCTACCCCTGTACCAAATTTCATCAAAATCAGTTGAACAAATGGGCCGTGAAAGCGTAGCAGATAGACAGACAGACAGACAGACACACTTTCGCATTTATAATATTAGTATGGATATGGATTTCTGAATTTACTGGTCTTAGGCTGCATCATCACTTAAACCATCAGGTATAATAGAATAATACAAAACTGTAAATAGTACCTACCGAGAAAGTGTTTTACCGTAAAGAATGTCATTGCTTGGAGAATCGCCAAACCGTATTAGATTAAAAGTAAGTTGATAGTTTCCACAATCCATTTAATACAAATTCAGGCTGTAGTTTGTAAAACTTTGCTGTAAATAGGTCTCCGAAAATCAGAATTGTTACCTTTACATTATGACTACAACCTCCTTGACAAGTCTCGGCTATGTCATAGTTCACTCTGGATTTGCTGAAGAATATACATAGAGGATTCTTATTGAAGTATTTTATCTAGGGTTCTATACATATAGATGATAGGATACGTTTCCCGGCTGAGTTTGTTGTGGGCTCTTCTCAGACCAGGGCGCGTTTGGAACCCTCGTAGCTTTAGTTTTAAGATAACGTTACCCATTATCACCATCATGCTTTTTAAGTAATTTTTAGACGAAAATAAGTGTACCTACAGTATACCGATATTTAATAAATAAATGACGACTACGTCTTACTGACGTATTATGTCAGGTCCTATATATATAGAGGATAGGATACGTCTCACTTAAAGGGCCTATACAAACACAACAACACACCGCTACTACTCCTTTCGCTGCAAAAGTCAAGCATTGCTATGGCTCATTGTTTTTCCACGCCTTTAACTAGTATATCGTAGGTAATGAGATCTTAGACGATCACAAACCTGTTATACATGAAAAATATTATCTTAACAGTGATAACATAATATTATAGTAAGTTTTCCATAAAACGAGAATTCGGTGGTCAATTAAAATCAGTCAACAAATGATAAATAACAGAAGTGCATAATATACATACAAATCATGAGCACAGTAAACAGATACAACCAGTATGGAAACTACCTAGAAACGTTCGAAACAGCTCACTCACACAAACGTGCGCATCGACGAGACCCCTAAGCGCTTCTCACTACTGACGGCACTGCGACGAGCGCTTGGGGTCTCTTCGATGCGCATATGTTTGTGTGAGTGAGCTGTTTCGAACGTTTCTACGTAGTTTCCATACTGGTTGTATATGTTTACTGTGTCATGAGTCAACTAGTCGCCAACGTACTCGTATGACTCATAATGTTTAATGTTATTTTGAAAACGAGTTACTAGTTGATCATGTACAGCTTGCTAAGTGTAAGCTCGGCTTAGAATTAAAGCTCACTAGACGCAACTTGTAGAAACATCCTGTTTTGATTTTTTATTTTTATTTTTCAAGCATTAATATGTAATACAATGTTTGTCTCACACTAGATGATGCCCGTGACTTCGTATGCGTGGACTTGGTTTTTGAAATGCCCATGGGATTTCCTTGGATTTACGGAATAAGAATTAGCCTTAATGTCATTCCTTGGGATACAATATAATAATTATGTCCATACTAAATTTGACTAAAATTCTTTGATCAGATGGGCCGTGAATCAAACAGATAAACAGACACACTTTCGCATTTATAATACTATATACAAAAAGAACTATAGAAGCTTCGTTGTTTTGCTTTCTAGCTTAAAACTGCAATGCTATCGTCGTCGTCTCAACCTATAGACGTCCACTGCTGGACGAAGGTCTCCTGCTTGGATCGCCACAGAGTACGGTCTTGTGCTGCTTGTTTCCAGCGGCTCCCAGCTGCACGCTGGAGATCGTCCAACGCTACGCTTCCCGGTGCGAGGCCGCCACTCAAGCACTTTGGGACCCCAACGCCTATCGGTTCTACGAACTATGTGCCCTGCCTATTGCCACTTGTGCTTGGCGACTCTTCGAGCTATGTCGGTTACTCTGGTTTGTCTACGGATCTCCTCATTTCTGATTTGATCACGCAAGGATACTCCGAGCATAGCTCTCTCCATCGCCCGCTGAGTGAGCCTTCTTATCAGGCCCATAGTTAGCGACCATATTTCGGAGCCGTCTGTCATCACTGGCAACACGCACTGTTCGAAAACTTTTGTCTTCAGGCACTGAGGGATTTTGGGCGAGAAGATGTCGCGCTGTTTCCCGAACGCTGCCCATCTGAGTTGGATTCGGCGGTTGAGCTCTTTCTCGAAATGCAATGCTATAGGTATGCTATGCTGCAATGCTATGGATTTAAACAATAAATTGACAAAATACCTACAGTTCACGCGCGAGATGAACGCAGAGTAAATATATGTGTCACCATACTTTTACTCTGCATTCAACTCGCACGCGAATTATACATATTCCTCTTTTATTTCGCAATAGCCCATCGATTTTATTTATCGCTCCATAACCAAGTCCCGACCTTCCACTGAAACGATTCAGAAAGAAGATCATTCGAGATAAATTAACCTAAGCAGACACCCATACATTAACATCTTTCTCGGCTCATTATGTTTCTTTTCTTTTGAGAACTGTTGGTTTACTGCCAACACATTATTATTTATGCTGTATAAATTTACGCCTAAACTTTTATGTAAGCGATATACGTATATTGCTTTTCATGTACTTCTATCGTTATAATAATGAAATGATCTGTTTTGACCTCATTTTTTCAAGTATATCATCTCAGTTGTTAGTAGATTGCTGCTAACTAGAAGACTAAAATCAGAAAAGTAACTATGAAATCCTCGGATCCAAGCATTCTTGGTCACCGACAGTAGAAACTACCCCTCATGACGTATTACTTCACCTAAGACTTGCAGGTCTAACTATATTTCATCAATCCGGTGCTACCTTGTTCCGAAAGGATATTTTGTTAACCATGATCTAAGCATCCAAGCTTGGCTAGCGCTCATAAAGAGGGGGGCTTCGGCCGTGGCTAGTTACCACCCTACCGGCAAAAACGTGGCGCCAAGCGATTTGCGTTCCTGTACGATGCCGTGTAGAAACCGAATACGGATACGGGTTTAATATAACAGGTTAGCCCGCTACCATCTTAGACTGCATCATCACTTACCAACAGGTGAGATCGCAGGGCATGATTTTCGTCAACCGCAAGTCTATTTAAACAAAAAAAAAGCATACTCGTCTCATAGACTGATCCGTTCTTATCCAAGCCAAGACAGTCTCTGCGACGCATTCAATCCCTGGTGGATTGTGCATCGGAGAGACTGTGTCCTTAAATACTCCGTTTCTTTCTAAGACTGGTTAATTACAAGTAATCTGGTCAGTCCAAATTCTTCCGAAAAGCACTATAGATATATCTAATTTGACCCTTATACAATAAGTAATTCGATCTAGGAAAAAATAATAAATACAACGATTTTGCCAACCACTGATCGCAAAATTTATTATCATATCAAGGGAAAAGGGCTTAAATATACATCTTTAAACATTTACTGCATTTATTTTATTACAGCCATAAAACGGGATCAATTCAAAATTCATAATGCGCAGGTAATACCTATCTACTTTATAAATAAAATCAACGTGTGCGCGATTCGCATACATGCATTAATGAAGGTTTGTTGAACTTTAGTAGATTTCGAAAAGACTAGCAGATGTTCGCGACTTCACGCCCGCGTGAAATAAGTTTTTTAAATTCCCACGGGAACTCCCTAATTTTTCGAGTTAATATAAAACCTATGACTCACAAATAATGTGGGTTTTATTGGTACCAGAATATTCAAAATCGGTTCAGTAGAACCAGAGATTACCCCCTACAAAGTCATAAACTCACAAACAAAACTTACCTCTTTATAATATTAAATAAATAAATAAGCCCTTTATTTCTAAAGATTGTTTACAGATAATGGAGAATATAAATAGAAAATAAGTACCTACTTATACAAAATTAGAAGTACTACTTCTTACTTTATAATATTAGTATAGATTATCAAGTACTAACATTATTTTTTTAAATACATGAAAGAATGAGTAACCCCACAAAATATCCTTTCCGAGTATCGTCCGTGACAATGCAAACAAAATAATAAAAATCGCGACAAGAATTTACAATTAGACACTCACAGGGGAATTTCGCAAATGTGAAGAAAAACAATGAGTTAGTTGTCGTATAAATTGTGTTTTATATATTTTGTCGCCGACTAACTATGAAATGTGTGTTCATTTGAAAAACCTAGAATCCGGAAAAAAGAAAATGAACTGTGTCCTTTTAGTTACTATTTAACATGAAATTGTTTTTATGAAAATTTGTTTGTTTTCAACAAATAGAGTTAAATATTTATGGTAACACTTTACAAGATAATATGGCCAAACTAAACATGATTTAAATACGAGGGCAGGCAGTAGCTCTAACTAGGCTTATTAGAACTTGGCAAAACCTTTATATGAAGATATGTAAAAAAATAAGTAATAAAGTATAATATTATTATCCATAAGTCACAAAAACTTGTGTGAAAGGTAACGCTTTCACAACATGTATTCAGTAAAATCGACAGTTTTTTTTTAAAATGTGTAGTACTGTATGTATGTTTTGGCATTAAATCAGATAATCAGTTCACTTAATTTGTTTAGAGAAATCCAGTATCTGTTTTCCTTACCCGGGTATAACATAATCAAATTCCTAGGTTTTCGATCAAAACACCGATTTTATTCTTAAACTGCGACTCAATATAATGAGTGTGTCAAGCCATCTGTCAATGGCGGTATGGGACGGCATATCTTATAATTATACAGGGGCATACGTCGAATAGCAATCGCATATTGGTTCGATCGCGCGAATGAACTGCAAACAATGCGAATCGCATTTCGAATGCGCGGGCGCAGCTAACGCCTCGAATCAAGATTTCTCGGTCGCGATCTATAAACAGGTGCTTGCACACTTCTTTTGATACGTGCTTGATTACTCGAAGACTTGATTTAGATTTAAACAGGATGTGCTTAGTACATACCAACATAAAAATTGTAAAGTGCGTTTTACTTTGTTGATATTATCTCCTTTTGAATCTAAAGGAACAGCATTCCGAACCAGTGATAGATTCACTCGACTATTTAAAAGCACTTGTAAGAAGTCGTCTTCAGTAAAAAAATATTTGATTTCATTTTATTTGAAAGCGCAAATGTAAGTATCTTTTCTTGTTAAAAAATCTATATGTTTCTGTACGTTTCATAGTAAAATATGATGTTAGCGTACCTAATCAATTTTTTTAATTCAATTAGGTAATCATCTATTTTTTTTAATTCAATACCCTTGATCACAAGTCTAGGTTTGATCGCGCTAGATGCCTAGTTATTAGCCTTTAGTGTACTGCTCAACTCTTTCTACTCAATGATAGAGATGAATATTTAAATATTTACAAATACCTATTTAAGCGGGATATTGTTTCATAATAGTTTTCAAAAGTATATGTATACCCAACTAGCTGCTAGCCGACTTCGTACGCGTAGATTGAGGATTTTCGGTTTCCGCGGGAACTGTTTCATTTCCGGCTTAAAAAGTAGCTACAGTAATGTGTTATTCCAGATAATAATCTATCTCTGTGCCAAATTTCATCCAGATCCGTCCAGCCATTCTGGTGTGATTGAGTAACAAACATCCACCCATCCATCCAAAATTTCGCGTTTACCTATAATATTAGTGTATATTATATCTAATCTAAGAATAGGTAATAATAAAAATAAAATGTACTTAGGTAAAGTGGGAACGTTTATATATTTTATATTATTCGTGTTTTAATTCAAGTCATAGCCCCAACGGCCGCTAATACACGTGCTACGCGGTACAGTTAAAGAGGCGTACGGTGCCAAATGCGTTTCGTAACTATTTACAGCCTATATACGGCACATAAAGGCAGCACCGAAAGGCAAAAAGAGTCAACGGTAACGTTTTATCTCTCTTTAATTCTAAATCTAGCCATGTTTGGTTATCTTAATTGTTTTAGTTAGGTTGGTAGATATGATGCGCAAAAAGTTGTTACCAAAGAATTTTGTTAATAAATTTCTTGGCGCTCCTACATGTTCTAGCAATGAGGTTATAACAATTATGTATGTATAGGCACAGTCTGTATTTACATTCTTCTCATCCGATCTAGAGATCCGGAACACACTGCGCTGCGGGGTTACAGGGGGCAAGATTGGAGATGTAGGATTCTCTCGCAGAATTTTCAGTACAGTATTCATTTATTCTAGCACAAAATTAGTATTCGACTGAAAATAATATTACACTAAGGCTGTAGCTTAGCTTGGGAACATGAAAATTACATACTTCTAAGATAGAAGTAATTTTAATGACCTGTTGACAAGATTTACACCATTTTCTCGATTATCAGTTCAAAAAAATGTTTACGATAATACATGTTATGTTATTATGACATTATGAATTTTATTAGTCTGTTTGCAATTTTGTTAAAACAAGCAATTTTTGGAAATTTGCTTTTTAATAAGCAACCGGGACCCGCGGCATCTTACATCCTCAGCGGTACTTTTATTCTGTCTAAGATACAAATCTCAAACGTGAGTGTTGTTCCTAAGTACGCACCATATATCTATGAATGTCTTTATTACTGTTGCTTTAAGTCATTTGTAAGATTTTCTCATAATGATTGCCTCCAAAACGAGTGTGCCGTCAAAAGCTTTTGTCTAATCGCTGTTACGACTCGTTCACGTTCGTTCTTCTCGTTATAATGTATCCTGCTTGTAATACACTAGCTGATGTCCGTGATTCCTTTTCTGTGTACATACCTAAGGATTTATTGTTTCCATAATCTGTAGCCCCATTCCGAAAAAGATTCATTAATCATTGTTACAATCTTAATTTTTGTGATTGGCTGAATTTATGGTATTCTTGCGAAAGAGTATTTGCCAAGATCGTCGCACTGTAGCAATCACTTTACTGTAATAAGGCCCCCGTTGAAGATGATGATTATCCCTTTCAAATTTTGGAAGCAAAAGGCCTCAACAACATTATCCGTCACTTCTGCTCTTGCGTCTTGCCATGACCGACTAACTGAGACTGTCGGATCTGTTTAAGTAATCGTCTCGCCACACAATATGCTGGATTAGCCGAATACTATCCTACCCTTGGAGAAAAATTTTGTATCCTGGCTGAACCGTAAATAACTTATAGCACAGAATAGTTATCTAAGTAGTAGTGATATTTTCATATTTTTAAATACTGAAAGATTAATTGAGCTTTCCGGCATGGGTTGTCTTACATAGTTGGTACTAAAATTAAAATTTATTTTTGTTAAAACCTTTAATACATCATGCCACCTTTAAAATAGTAAAAATAAAATATTGTCAAAGTAAAAAATAATATAAGACTTCTCAAATTAAAATTAATAATATTGTATGTACCTACCTAACACACAGACACTTTTTTCAAGTTAAGTACTTAAAAATTTGGACACAACTTGTACCTACACTACTATCGCTTGATCTGGTATAATTTTTATTGCACTAGGTTACAAGAATATCTAGTTTACGGACAGAACTAGTTCTAAAACCTAAGTAATATTTACTTATTCTGTGGTATGTATAATATTCGGTTTAAAAGTACATAATTTATTGCGAAAATACTCTTTTTCTAAAAAAAACTTTAACTAATTAAATTACATCGTTTTCATAACAATGTAACATTTTATGCACATCAATAAAGTTACAAACTTGATAAAAATCAAACATAAGTTGAAGACAAAAATATATTCAAATTGAAAATACGACAGTTTAATTGGTCGTTTAGTAAACCTTTAATGCACGTTGACATTATTTATAATTGTAATTATTCCTTGTTCCCACATTAAAACCTTATTAAAATGCACATTTTTATCGTGTTTTTCTTTTATTACGCCTATTACCTGCTCAATTTGAAACTTTTTCGTTGATTACAGTTCCTCCTAGGATGTAATATTTAGGAGGATTGTGGAGTAGACTCCACTAAAGATTATTTTAGTATCCTATCAGATAATATCCGCGAATTCGCCTTATGAATAAATTTTTTAAAATTCCCGTGTTCAGTCAGTTTGCATCCCGAGGATGGATTCAGGATTCTTTTAATCACATAATTAAAAAAAATACGGTTTAACAGATTGTGGAGATGAAACCAACAGACAGACGAACTTTCGTAAAAAGGATATTGTAGATCTTGATAGCATTTACTTTTGTAAATCAAACACCGCATATTCAACAGAAGATTACACATTAAATATTAGTACAACACTCTTTAAACGTGCCATAAGAACAAGGAATTGGCACCAAAACGCATGGCCTATTGCCAAAATCGGCGGGGTAAGCGGTGAAAGATTAAATACATCCTTATACGGTCGAGACAAGTGTTTTATCACATTCGTTAGTCCGTATCAATAATTCATAGCGTTGATATTATGCGCTTCGACGACCGTTACTTGGAAGGCTTACACCATGCATTAGTAGTTTCACCGCGGCTCGCTTTGGCAAAACCGCTGGGCTACATAGCACTGAAAAAAACGATATAGATTAACTGGATATGGCCTTGCTTGGAAGATACGTTTGAAGTCCCTGGTCTGTCACAGATGCTGGAAGCGATGCTGTCTAGCGTCAGCAGAAACTCAATGTCGCTTACAGCACTGGGTTGAGGACTGTAGGTTGTTTGACGACCGTTACTTGGAACACTCACCTACACCATGCATTAGTAGTTTCACCACGGCACACTTTGGCAAAACCGCTGGGCTACATTGCACTGAAAAAACGATATTAGATTAACTGGAGATGGCTTTGCTTAGAAGATATGTTGGAAGTCCGTGGTCTGTCACAGATGCTGGAAGCGATGCTGTCTAGCGTCAGCAGAAACTCAAAGTCGCTTACAGCGCTATAGGTTGCAGACTGTAGGTTGTTCGAAGATCGTTACTTGGAAGACTTGCACCGTGCATTAGTAGTTTCACCGCGGCTCGCTTTGGCAAAACCGCTGGGCTACATAGCACTGAAAAAACGATATAACTTTTACTGGATTTGGCTTTGCTTAGAACATACGTTTGAAGTCCGTTGTCTGACTCAGATGCTGGAAGCGATGCTGTCTAGTGTCAGCAGAAACTGAATGTCGCTTACAGCACTGGGTTAAAAACTGTTGTATTGCTGGTCACTCTGAAACTTCAACATTTAAATTAGCAAATTTGGTAAATTTCTATGTGATAAGCAGTAATAAAAAGATGGCTGACTTGTCTAGTTATTTTGGGGCTATAAACTTTATAAAGATGAAAGTAAACTATGTAATTATCCACATCTTTATCTATATCCATGTACAAAAATTACGTCAATCTGTAACACTGTTGCGGTGTGATTCAAGGACAAACCAAAAGAAACAAACACACTTTCGCATTTTTAGTGGGTATGGAGATAAGAATCATGTATTGATCAAAACTTGTTCAATTGTCGCAGAAGTGATAAAGGCGATGGAAAACTCTCGAGTAAAGAACGGATACCAACTGAAGAAAGTAGCTAGGAACCTTCAAAAAGTTAAGGAAGGTTGGAGAACAGGATATGAAACTCATTAGAGGTAGCTTTAGTTCAACGGTCATCCACCGACTGAAATAATGATTATACAAAAAGACGAAACGCATGCCTCATCCATCCATTGCCTCTATGTCTGTGTAACATTTCCACGCCATTCATATAGTGTTCGTGTATTGACGATTTAATTACACTTTGATCCGGCTACCAGCGAGGTGGCGATGTGGGTGTCCGATATATGTATGCTAATATTATGAAGTATGATACACGGAACGCGATAGCGGTGCTTTACTATGCTATAAATGAAGAAGCAATTTGTATAATTATAAAAGGATACGACTATTATATTGTACATAATACTATTATTACCTAAGTGTATACTTATATAGCAATGGCCTCATAGTGTGGGTAAGTACATATTTTAAACCCGAAAACAATACTTTCTGAAAGATTATTTAAATATACATAGATTTGAACTATTGCCAATTACCTACCTAGACAAGCAAATAAGATTCCTATATATACGGTACGGTAATATTAATAATTAGGAACTGGGGAACAATACCGGAGTAGTCCGCGAAATTATATTTGACCAACGACCTCAATTTACATAGACGGGCCCTGTCAAACAAAGAATGTGAACTTATTTTACTAACGCCATCTAGTCTGAAAAACGGGACAGCGCTATGGCGGGGGCAAGGACAAGCTTATACAGGTGAGAGGCATGCCCTACAAGTCGGACGCCCAACTTTTTTCTATGAAAGGGCCCTTCTAGTACCTACCTACATATTATATATCGATGTAAGGAAGGCAAAAAACTAAAATCACTGTATGTATGGAGGACTGTATCTTTGGTATAGGACTAATCCGATTTTCGACCTACTCAGAGCCAGTTTTGATTTTAATTATTACAAGGATCGACGCAACTGGATCAAGATACCACGATTCGAAAAAAAAATGTGTTCGAATTATAGTGGACTAATCCGGTTCGCCAGCTAATCCATCTTTTTTTTTCAGCAGAAAACATTGTAAAGGGCATAAAATCAAAATCCGATACGCCATAAACGTAAACCACCTGAGTACAAACATCTGTCTGTCAATAAATCACGAACCTGTAATTCGACGGGAGTTCCCTCATTTTCGCAACCTCAAATGCATTTTCCATTATGTCCATGTAACTACACTACATTTAAGTTAATTATAGGATTACGGCGGGTTGCATTTAAAGTGGTATTTTGGTAATATAATAGTCAGATGGCACGCCCGATAAGTTCTAACCGATACTCGGAAAGGTGGACTCATTACGCATTCGGGCCGCAAACGAAGCCGGGAACAAACGAATATAATAATTATGAGAGGAGTGGATTAACGGTTGGATTTTGTTTTTTTTTTTTTTTTGGAGGATGAACTGTACGTATTATTTTTGTTTTTATTTTTTACTAGCTGATGCCCGCGACTCCGTTCGCGTGGATTAAGGTTGGTACCCGCGGGAACTCCTTAATTTTCCGGGATAAAAAGTAGCCTATGTGCTATTCCAGACTATAACCTATTACAGTGCCCAATTTCATCCAGATCCGTTCAGCCGTTGGGGCGTGATTGAGTAACAAACTTCCATCCATACATCCAAACTTTCGCATTTATAATATTATAGTATAGATTGTGAGATAGGCTTGCGCTTGACGACAATCATGTTTAGTGCAAAGCAATGATGAGTTTTTTTTAATTTCTTTATTAGTCGGTTAAACGTAATTGGAGATGGAGAAATCGGCCTATAGTAGTAGTGCACTACTATGGGCCGATTTCTCTATAACTGCACAGTTACTAGTATTTTATACTTACCTAATTTTATAAATGTTATATCAACCCATAGGTATTATGTAAGGTTAGGTTACCTTTAAATTGAATTTTTAGAGAGGAAATCCTAAAGTTAAAAAACGTAAGTTCAGTTAGTGCAATAAAACAATTTGTTCCACAATTGAATTATATTATTTAAAAACATTCACAATATACAAAAATAAAAACTTTATCAAAAATTTCTATCAAATCCAGCGTGAAATTACATATCAGAACCAAAGCCCGGTTAGGTACATATTGCGAAGTAAACGATCTTAGAAACATTGAAATAATAACTATGTTCGTAACTTAATAGCTCAAGTACAAGTCTCGCGTCTGCTAAGCAAAGGTTAAGTTGATTAATTAAGTTTTCGTGATGCAGATAAGGCTAAGGTTCCCACACCCTTCGGTTCGGCGTGGCACAGTGGCAGGCAGCGCTTTAAGCGATATAAACAAATCAGAAAGCTTCTGCAAAGTCAATCTCTATTGATATAAAACAACATAAAATATAATAAATATTGTATGAATAACTAGCTGATGCCCGCGACTTCGTCCGCGTGGATTAAGTGTTTTACTTCCGCGAGAACAACCTAATTTGCCGGGACAAATACTGGCGTATTTGTTATATCAGTTTAGAGTCTATCTCTGTGCCAAATTTCAGCCAGATCCGCTCAGCCGAAGCTCGTAGTAAGTAGAAATGAGTGGTTTCAGCGCTTGGTCAGTTAGTTCATCATGAGGATTTTACGTGTTCCTAATAATATTACACTCACACACTGGTAGAGATCTCTTATAGAGATAAGTGCTTCCTTGTCCACTATGTATCTGTTTTTCTTCGTATTTTATAACTTTTTGGTACTAAATAAATTAAAAAAAAAAAAAAAATATACACTTTTTATTGATACAAGTTATGTAAGAAGTGAATTCAATATACCTACTTATTAAAATTGATGTAGTACGTACTAGTGACGATGTTATATTATAACGCGAACGAAAGCCAGAGCAACTGTGTACCTTTGTCAAAAAAAAAATTGTAATGTGTAAAAGTATTCCATTCAACTATTGTTCATTTAGGAAACAGCGCTTTCCGCTTAAACGGACATTTTGACCGATTACATGTAATTGCTCCGCAATTAGGACAGACCGTACCAGCGCTGCAGCGTAATATCTGCATGCGCTAATTACGAGTTCAAGCGATAATTGCTGCTTTGGGTCGACTTCGTGGCTTGTATAACGCTCTGATCTGTCTACATTGACGGGTGTACTAAGAACAATTAGATTTGTTCGATCGCACACAATCGCAGATGTAACTAAACTTAGTAAATTTTTTCAAAAATACTTCACAATGTTCACAATAATGTACCTAACACGAATAAGTGTAGTAACTATGAAGTTATGTTGCAGCTTAAGGTGGAGCGCGCTTGCCTAGAAGATGCCTTTTCACTCTTGATTTGAAGGAAGATAGAATATTAAAAGTGGAAGGAAAACCGTTAAGACCTTTTGATACCATAGAGGTTTTTCTCTTTGATGAAAATTCAGAATATTCATTCAAGTGTCATCGCCTCAGTGACATTCTCTATCCTATAGAGCGAAATCACATACTGTTCCAGAAGTTTCTAGATCCATAATTTTTAACTATAAATCAATAATTATTGATAAATAGATAGTTTTTATGAAAATATAAACACAGACGTACCTAGTCTGCATTGGCCCTTATTATAGGAATGCACTAACATATTCGACTGATTCATATTTATGTATTCCATAATTTTATTATAAAATATTTACATAACTAGAATGTAACAATTAAAACAATATTTTCATGTTAATACCATTATTTATGCGGTCATAGCACGCTACATTTCTATAATTTTATTACAATCGACTCAGGTCGTAATAACACGACATGGAGAAGTTTTTTTTCATAATGTTTCATACGCTATAGTCTATACAAATAATAATAACTTCAGAGAGTGAATTTTTTTTTGTTTTTATTTTATGTGTTTCACTAGTCTATTTATCAGATTAAAATGTTGATACCATCTAGATCAGGGATTCCCAAACTATTTTGGGCAAGAGAGTTTTTAGACCCCCATAGCCAAATTACTTTAAAAATCCTATCTCTAGTTTTTTCCTATTGATACAAAATACTTACCACTTTGAAAACTTTGCGGTTGGTAAGTGAGTAAATTTTACATCATTTTCTCATCAAAATTTAACAAAATAAATAAACATAAAATTCAGTAAATATCAAGTAGGTAATTATTTTTGAAAAAAAAAACATTATAATAGGGGTCGATTTTTAGGTCGTCGACCCCCAAAATCAGTTTTCGTTTATGTCGACCCCTGGGAAACCTATATCGACCACTTTGGGAATCCCTGATCTAGATTATACTTGAACAGAATAGTACAGCTGTACTTCAAGACTTAAAATATAGGGAAAATGTTGGTTATTGACACTAAATGACTCCATGCTGCATATTTTTACGCCGGTACAAGTTAGCCCTTGACTGCAATCTCATCTGATGATAAGTGATGATGTAGTCTAAAATCTTACCTGTTGGGGTATGGCAGCCATAATCAAGCCCATAGAGTTAAAGGTCCTGTTTTTGTGTTTTTCCACCTTGTGGGTTAACTCGTGGTAAACAAACCATAAGTAGCCCGTCACGTACTTACCCATCACTTAAACAAAGTAGTACTCAATTAAAATGCACATAAAGATCCTCAAAACAGATGGCTAACGCAAGTAACAAATTACTTTCCTTATGTTTTAGTATTCCGATCAGGTGGGGCAAATTTTTCCATTCTGTTATAATAGTGAGTCATTTTAACATTTATTTGACTGTAAAAGTCACCGTTTCCAAATGTGTACGCGATTCGCACGTAAATTGTTCATTAAAAAGTTCTTTCAATTGTTTTAGAGTTTATTAAATGGCATACTTGGACGGAACACCTAGGAATGCCTTAATATTATTGTTGTATTACACGAATTTCTTTTGAATAGAAACTGTCGTATTATGAGTTGCGAAAACAATTTTAGAACGTATCGCAATAGAATAATATATCAAGATTATTTAAAAAATATAATTAGTATGCTTTTACTTTTTTCTATTACAATTTAATAGTTTATATCTGTTTTAATAAACAATAAAATGTTCGTTTCAGAATATATTAAACAAAAGATGAGATGATTTACACTTAAACCTTACTTACAGTATCCGGCAATAAATATTGCACATCGACCTTTGGAAAGAGACAATCGGTAGTGTGCGACAGAGATAACGCTATACGAAGCCGAAATAACCGATTGTCTCTTTCCAAAGGTCGATGTGCAATATTTATTGCCGGGTACTGTACATACCTAATAATATAATTTTCAACACACTAGCTCATAAAGTGGCTCTAATTTCACCGCAATTAGGCAAATAATGAGACCTATAATCAAACTGTGACTTTTTCATTGATATTATTCACCAGTGAGTTATAGAGATTTTTTTCATTTTATCTACTAAATAAAATTATTTTTTTGTATTATTTTTTTCACAAGTGTGTTGGAAAACGTCGTTTGATACACGTGTGTATTGATGATTACCGTCCTCGGCTATCTTAAGACCCTCACCTAACGGCTCGAGTCTCAATGGCGCCTCAGCGGTTATCACCAACATTACACACTAGTACCATAAGGTACTATTTCTCAAATGTACTAAGGCGATGGTATCCGTTTATTTTACGTGGTAAAAAACCACGTAAATTAAACGGATTTTTTTACAGGAACATAGTCGTTAAGGCAGTATTCATTTTATTTTGCTTTATCTCGTTGCGAAAGCTCATCTTAATAGGTATGGCTCTGAAAGCCCCTTCAAAAAGTTCATTATAAGACTCCTAAGACAGTTTTACTAAATTCTCTCTCAGAGCTGTTATAAATGCGATCAGTTTTCTGCGCCGATTCACTCGAACCGTATCAATTATGGTAATTCCGCGTTTAATTTCCTGAGCGAGATTAACTATACCCCCCCCCGCCCCCCTTTTTGTAATAAATTTGATTTATCGGGCGAAGTTTTAAAATCTCAATCCCTAAACTTTATTAATGGCTCTTTATATTATTTTTACGAGGATTGTACAGAATCTATTGCGGTATAAAATTATTAAACTGAAATTTTGAGGAGGAAAAAAATTCACTAGCTGATGCTCGCGATTTCGTCCGCGTGGATTGAGGTTGTTTAATTGCCGTGGTATTTTACAGGATAAAAATATACACATAGGACACATAGGATATGTGTTATTCCAGTCTATGATCTTTGCCAAATTATATCCAGATCCGTTCAGCCGTTCTGGCCTGATTGGGTAACAAACATCTATCCATCCATCCAAACTTTCGCATTTATAAGATTATGTCGTGTTCCGCTTGATTCTAATTCAGTTTAATCCCATTTTTGGAGGTTATGATATTGGATTGTAACTTATGATATATTGAACAGGTGTAATTGCGGGCTTCTGCTAGTTCAAAATAAATACTGAGGCCCGTTAGAAAGCAAACTGCCGCCCTACTAGAATTAAACGCCTCAAACAATTGAATTACCTGAATTTTCTCGTCGACTTTTCGAGAACAAAAGCGTTATTAAATACGTAATTATTCACATTGGCGTGCAAGGTTTTAATTCAAAGTTTTCTACGTCCAATTTAATTCTAGCCGAACTAATTGTCCGCGTGGGTCGGATAATTTTGTTTACTGCTTTTTAAACGACCCCACCCACAGTCTCATTACGTTTTATTGTAATTATTGTTTTTTTAAAGGAAAAGGTGTGGTCACTTAATACCGAACATGGATATAATTAGTGGGTACGAGATAAATCATTTGTCAAACAAGATGAAGCTATAGAGCTTAATCTATTTCTAAGTCCATAAAGTCCTGTAATTTGGTTACTATTTCCTTTTTGATACAAAGTCATTGAACCAGTCTCCACTGTTCCGTAAAAGTTACATCAATTTTATTCTTACAATCGAAATTGTTCGGATTGGCTGAATTTATGAGTTAAGATAAGAGTTTGACGACCTCCCTGGCGCAGTGTTGAGCGCTATTGCCTTAACCCGGGGCCTCTCCCGGGTTCGATCCCCGGCGGCAAGACGGTATTGCCAGGACTAATAAATTTACATTAAGATGTCAGGGTTAACCGCGTACAGATGGGGTTGTTAAGCCATACCACTTCTCCTCATCATTACCTATGGACATCATCACTATTCAATATAGACCTCTTAAAAGTACCTGTAGGCACTCGTGTGTTATCGCCGGTTCACATGGTAGTGACGCACTAAAACCTGGTTTACTGAAACATGGTTTCCAAATTGAGGACTACATTTTGATCTATCCCCGAAATCAGTGCTCACATTTCAGCTCCAAACATCATAAAGTAGAAATACCTACTAAGTATTCTACAATACTCAGAACATTTTCATATTACATTTATTTTGTTAACATAAACAAATACCCTAAAAACAATATTTTTTTTTTAATTCCACCCATTAAAAAATCATTACCGATGATTAATAACTTGCTAGCAAACACAGATTAATATCGACACGCGTCAGCAATAGAAATACTTAACCCTACCTATTCTTTGTACTAAAGGCTTGTTCGAATTAATCAAATCACTCTCTTGATTCTTATCTTGGAGAGTGTATCTTTAAAATTAGAGCAGGAGGGAACATCAATTGTTTTCTCTCGCCCACGGTAAATTCCGTTGTTATTTTTTCATAAGGTGCCTATGTTGTATAGGAATAGATAGATATAACGGATTGTAATCATCTTATTGTGTGAGCTAAGATGTGTCTGTGGTTGCGGCGATTGTGTACGAAAGTTTTGATCACGATATCAGAAGCTTTTTTTTATTTAGCATTAAATAAAAAAAAACTTTTAAGGTAATACGCATGGCTCCCTTTAAATAAAGAAGATTAAGCTATGGATAAAAAAAACAGGTCCAATGTCTGAACTTTTAAACTATCTCAAGCTTATTAAACTTTGTGATTCCCTAATTCAGAGACTTTAATTACCATTTTTCAGTTATTCAAATCCGTATTATTAATTATATATAAAATATCTCTAATCTACTTATCTAGGCAAGCGCGCTCAACCTTAGGCTGCTTTGCTACTTCCAGCAAGTCTGATTGCAGCCAAGCGCTAGTATATAAATTTAAAAAGAAAGAAAAATGATCTAGCTTGAATCTGATACAAAGTTGTTACAAATATAATCTTATTAATTAGGTTATGTATTGTTTTGTTATTTATTCGTTAAGTAAAATTACCATGGGCAGCAAAGTGAATCCTAGAATTCATAACAACATGGGTTTCCGGTTCGACTATAGAACCCCACAAAACAAACTTACTACATACACCTTTGCACTTTGCAGTCGGGCTAGAATCCAGAACCAGTTAAATAAAATAAAAAAATTGCAGTCGGGGAAAATAACAACCAAAACTTTCTCGTGGTCACACAACTTACCCGACCTGATAAAACAACATGTGTTTCTTCACCTAACGAATCTTCCAAGCATAATGAGTACAACAATGTAAAGTGGGGCCGTATTTACATAATGTCAACTAAGTAGGTGTAGTGAGTGTCGCGGGACCATCTCATACTCGAACATCATTAATCGAACGCTGGAATGCTATTGTAGTATGTTTTTCGACTGGTGCCTTTGATTGTGTGATTATGATTCGATGGAATCCTTGTTGTATTGACTATAGGGTTGTGAAATGGGCTTTGCCTCTTTGCTAAGACTTATTCTTACCTATTTTTTTTTGCAATATGTACATGATTGTTACTGACAACTCTTTAATTTGTATTCATTTTATTTTATTTAAGTACGTGACAATTTAAATTTAGCTAAGATTATTATTTACGTAGGTACGTGTTTTATGCTTTTCAAATGAATTATTATAATGATTTGATGAAATCCTTGTTATTAGATGACTAAAGGTTTATGAAATGTACCTATCGCAATCTTGTAATATAATGTATTTTAATATGAAATCTTGCTTGATGTGATTTGGAAATTCTTATTCTACATTTTTGATAAGTGTTAGAAGGAAGGATTGCAGGCACGATAGCTTCAGTTATAAAAGAGCTTAAGTCTTTTACACAAAATTGGCCTTTTATGATTTTTTTATTAGCTTATGTCCATATCTATGGGCGACTTCAACCGAGATGCCCCGCTGTGCGCCGTCGCAAAATAACAATGGACGTAAATAAATTAGGCAACTACCTACAGGTAAATTTAATTTATCGCACGCTACGGTATTAGGAAGTATTATAATATTATATTTTATGAGATTGATTCTGGCATAGGTCACCGTCTCGATGTTTGAATGAAAAATTTGTACTACCTACCATTAATGAATTTGTGGAATGTTCTCTATATTTAGCTTTAATATATAGAGACCTACCAGCAAAGGCGTATAGGTACCGCCAAGAGATTTAGTGTTCCGGTACGATGCCGATGTAGAAACCGACTAGAAATATGGGTTTAATTTATCTGCCATACCCCTAACAGGTTAGCCCGCTACCATCTTAGACTGCATCATCACTTACGATCAGGTGATATCACAGTCAAGGGCTAACTTGTAGTGGAATAAAAAAAAACGATTTCAACAAATGTGCTGCGTGTGCTACGTTTGAACAAAATCAGGCTACTACAAGACGTTCAATTATTCTAGCCACCTGAATTTCAAGAATAGCATCTTCAATTTTACGTGTGAATTAAGTTAGAACTTGTATGAGATTTCAGTACGCTTACTCCGAGTTTTTACATTGCAAATACGATTACTCGACGTGAGAGCTGACCTCACCAAGTGTAAGCGAATGTTAATGTACAATGAACCTTAACTGCATTGGTTTAGAGCTCATTTCATCATTTCGTGTATTTATTCACAGCTAGCGCTCCAAACGCTGAATTTGTGACTTTAAAGCAAGAACTTTTGGGTCCATTTTACTTTGACCGTTCGCTTACACTTGGCGAGGTGAGTTCTCACGTCGATCAACCGTATTTGCAATGTAAAAACTCAGAGTAAGCGTACAGTACTACAATCAAGTGATTGAGTGGATAGCGTACCTACGTACAACAGACGGACAACTTCTAAAGAACAAAAACGAATCTTCAAAATCTTCAAAGGAAAAAGAAGAGGTGTCGGTAATCATTATGTAGTACCTAATAGTTAGTTTACTGATTAGCATTATGTGCATCAGTAGGTACCTATAGTCTTCTGAAAATACCATTGATTTTCTTTGAACTCACTTCTTCTTTGTGTATCTTTGTGTTTCGTGAAGTTCTTACTACAGAAATGTTCATGTGAACTAAGGTAATTTTAATTATTCTATTTGACATTTTGAATTTGAATTTAACTTTTTAAGAAGTCGACGTAGGCGACCATTTACAAGGGGTGGTGGGCCAGGTAACCTCCTAGTGTGCTTGGGCGCTGCTAGTCCCTTTGGATACGTCCGGAGGGAAGGGTAGCGCTTGGGCCGGTGCACCCCGGTAAACATGGTTAATAATTTCTCTATATGGGATATTGTTAGTCATGGCTAATAACCTGGCGGGGGGGGGGGTTGGTTCCATTCACTTGTCCCTTGGATGAGGAGCGGGACTAGTGAGTGGAACCTGGGGGTGGGGGACCCCGGGGCGGGGAAGGGGGCGGTTGTCTCTTCACTTGTCCCACTATTATGGTGGGACAAGTGAGGAGAATTGTAGGGAGGGAGTTGGGATGTGAGACCCCGTGATGGGTGCTGGAGGAGTTGGTTAGGCGGAAGTTGGAAGCGAGGGCAGGTATTAACATTACCTGTGTTGGTGGGACAGTCTTGCCTTTACCGGCTGGACTGTGAGGAAGAAAACCTCGGTAAAAAATCACCCCAATCCTAAGCGGCGGCGCATCGCGAGGGGATGAGTGACTATTGGGTGTATAGTCCTTAATGCGAACCACGTCAGGGTACCGGCCGACCCCCTGATGTAGTAGGCTTATCCGGGTACAGGGGGCACTGCTCGGATGGACTTTTTATTTCCCCCATACTCGTGGGATCAAATATGGAACCAAAACAAAAATCAAAAACAAAAACTAAATCTATATTGGAGGGAGGAAAGGGAGAAAATGGTGAAAGGGAGGAGAGAGGGAAGGAGAGTCCTGAGCATGAGCACAGGTCTCGGTGTCCTTTGGTAGCAGAGCCGGAGTCACAAACCGATGGCATTTCGTCGAAGACGACGACAAGGGATGCTCGCCGATTGAGCCGACGGGTCGTCGTCTCGTCACAGGAGGCGAGCTCAAGAGAGACATCGATGTCTCGAGCGTCTTCGTCGCTGTATTCGAGGGATTCGACCCCTGCTGGACGAGGAACGGGGATTCGTAAGGCAAGGGCAGACCTCAAAGCTGCCAGGGACGAAGCCTTCGAGGTTTCACTCGATAAGCGCCTCAGAGAGCGAATGAGTAAAAGGAACGCGAACGCGACCGATGCAGCGCTTGATACTGAAGAAGCATTTGGACCCGACGCTGCTATTGAGGATCCGAGCAGCCTCAGCGCCGAGGAGATGAGAGCCGCTGCTGGACGGAGAGTGGCGGCGATTATCAACGTTGCTGCCAAGTCGGGAAACCTGAAGGGAACCTTTGTGAAGTGCCTGAAGCAGTCGGCCTCAGCACTACAAGGGTTTGTAGACACCCTTGTAGATAGGACGGAGTCCGAGGAAACCCGTCGGCTGAGGCTGGATAATGCCCGACTTCGCAAGGAGGTGGGCGTACTTAGGTCGGAACTAAAGGCCCATAGACGTGAGTTCTCAGAAATGAAAACCAGTATGGCGGCAGCAGGCACCGCTCCTGCGAACTTGCCAGGCGGGGACATCTTTCTTGAAGAGCTTAAGGCCTCGATTGTTTCGTCTGTCGGCGTCATGCTGGACGCTAGATTCGCTGGTATCGAAGAGCGGCTCCTACCGGAGAAAATACACCGGCCTACTTTGGCGACGAACAAGAGGAGGGTTTTTTTTTTTTTTTTTTTTTTTTTTTTTTTTTTTTTTTTTTTTTTTTTTTTTTATCCACTACAAGCTAGCCCTTGACTGCGATCTCACCTGATGGTAAGTGATGATGCAGTCTAAGATGGTAGCGGGCTAACCTGTTAGGGGCATGGCAGTTATATTAAACCCATACCCCTTCGGTTTCTACACGGCATCGTACCGGAACGCTAAATCGCTTAGCGGCACGTCTTTGCCGGTAGGGTGGTAACTAGCCACGGCCGAAGCCTCCCACCAGGCCAGACCAGGGAAAATTCAGAAATTATAAATTCCCAAATTGACCCTGCCGGGGATCGAACCCAGGACTTCCGCACGTTAAGGCGACAGCGCTACACACTGCGCCACGGAGGTCGTCGAAACGTCGGGGTGACCCCAACACCGCAATCGGGGCCGCTCCCCACTGCTGTTCCCTCGCCTGCAGTCGCAACCCCAACGGCCCCAGCCCCGTCGCAGGCCTCTGTGGTGGCGGATGAAGCCGAGCCTATGGAGGACACTGATTGGGCAACAGTGACTAAGAGGGGGCGAAAAAAGGGGAAGAATGCACCCGGTACAAGTAACGCTACCAACTCTCCGACGGTCCCACCTACTGCCAGGCCCAGAACTAAACAGGCTGCAACCCTGAAGCCGCATCAGACCGCTGCGGTGGTCATTACCTTGAAGCCGGACGCGGAAAAAAAGGGAGCGTCTTACGCGCAGGCTATTGAGCACGCGGAGAGGAACATTAACCTCCAGGAGATCGGCATCCGGGAGGGCTTAAGGATTCGTCGTACGGCGACCGGGGCCAGGCTACTGGAACTCCCGAAGGAGCAGACGCCGGAACAGGTCGACGCGTTCCTTAACAGACTGAGTACCGTCTTGGATGAGGTGGCCAGTGTGACCCGTGCAACGAAAACCGCCACCCTCCGAGTCACGGACCTTGACGATTCTGTGACGAAAGAGAAGATGATCGCCGCCATTAGTTGCGTCAAGAATTGTCCCGCGGAAAACATAAAAGTGGGAGATTTCCAGTCTGATCTCAGGGGAATGCGCTCGGTTGCAGTACACTGCCCAGTCGAGGTGGCAAAGTTGATAGCAGATGCTGGCAAACTCTTAGTCGGTTGGAGCTCTGCTAGAGTGCAAGTGCTAAAGGAGCGGCCCCTACGCTGTTATAAGTGCCTCGGCATTGGACACACGAGGCCGACCTGTCCTGCCACAGAGTCCAGGGACGGCCTGTGCTTTCGATGTGGACAAGAAGGACACAAATCAGTCTGTTGCACCCGCCCTATGCGTTGTGCGGTTTGCTCCGACGCGGGTCTGCCCTCAGAGCATATTATGGGAGGAAAGAACTGTAATCCTAGCCCTACGAAGGTTAATGCTGGACGACGTCGACAGGACGAATCTGGTAACATGTCATCATGAGTTACTCACAAAATACAAGATTCCTCCAGTCGAATCTGAATCACTGCGCCGGGGCCCAGGACCTCATGCTTCAGGCCATGGCAGAGTGGAACATAGACTTGGCCGTGGCTTGTGAGCCTTATTACATCCCCGCACACCAATCTCACTGGGTGGGAGACCTGGACGGCTCGGTGGCGGTCCTGACCAGCAGAAGCGTCGGCCCCGACCTTTCAGCTTTAGAAAGAGGTTCAGGATTTGCGGTAGCGAGGTGGGGGGAACTAGTCATTGTGGGTATATATTTCTCGCCCAACCGCATCCTGGCGGAGTTTGAAACCTTCCTTGACTCCGTTAGGGAAGCCATCATCAGGCAGTCGAGAATTGGATACGTCATCGTCTTGGGCGATTTTAATGCCAAGTCTCGAGCGTGGGGGAATCCCAACACCAACGAGAGGGGGCGGGCTGTGCAGGCCTGGTCTCTGCTTTCGGGTCTGTCCCTTCTCAATAGAGGAGCGGTGCATACCTGTGTGCGACAACAAGGTGGATCCATCGTCGACCTTTCCTTTGCCGTGCCTGCAGTCGCTAGCAGAGTCCTCGACTGGAGAGTGGAGGAAGATGTGGAGACCCTCTCCGATCATAGGTATATCCGCTTTGGGCTTTCCAGCGCCTCTGTCCCTGCAGGTCCTCCTAGGGGACCTAGCCATTTTCCGAGGTGGTGCATCAGTCAGCTGGACCGGGAGCTGGCCAAGGAGGCGGCCATTGTTCAGCGGTGGTCGTCTTCCAGCAATGGTGCTGGTACTGGCGTGGAGGAGCTCGCGAGTTCCCTGCAGAACGCCCTTACGAACGTCTGCAACGCAGCCATGCCGAAAGCCCGCCGTCGGTCACGCCGCCGCTACGTGTATTGGTGGTCGGCGGAAATCGCGGAGCTTCGCACAGCTTGTGTAAGGGCACGTAGGGCGTACGTCCGAAACCGCAGGCGGAATGGGCTAGACCCAGACCGAGAGAGCCAACTGCACGACACCTATCGCCAGGCCAAGAAGGCGCTACAACTGGCCATTAGGCAGGCAAAGGAGGCGGCCCGCGAGGATTTACTGCAGACACTAAACAGGGACCCGTGGGGGCGCCCCTATCGTATGGCGCGTAACAAACTCCGTGCCCAGTGCGCCCCGCTGACGGAAACTCTGCAGCCTGATGCCGTACTGCGCCTGGTGGAGGAGTTATTTCCAGACCACCTGGGTCATATCCCCCCGGTCATGGCCCCTACTTTCGAGACCGTGCCGGATCTCCACATCCCTCTTATCACGGTAGGAGAGATGGAGTGTGCCTGCGAATGCCTAAGAACAAAAAAGACGGCACCGGGGCCTGATGGTGTCCCGGGCAAAGTAGTGCACATTTCATTTGAGTATCTGGCGGAGCGGCTTCGGGAACTGTTTAACGAGTGCTTGCGCGTTGGGCAGTTCCCGAAGTCTTGGAAGGATGGGAAGCTGTGCCTGCTTCGGAAAGAGGGTCGCCCGTTGGACTCCCCTGCGGCATACAGACCCATAGTGCTGCTTAACGAAACGGGCAAGCTCTTCGAGAGAGTTCTGGCTGCCCGTCTCACCTCACATCTTGAGTCGGTGGGACCGGGATTATCCGAAGTGCAGTTTGGGTTTAGAGCGGGCCGCTCGACGTTAGATGCACTGGAAGCCCTAAAAAGCCTATCCACGGAGGCAGTAGGGGAGGGAGACGTTGTACTCGCGGTCTCTCTCGACGTCACAAACGCCTTCAATAGTCTCCCCTTTGAGACGCTACTGGAGGCGCTTCGGTACCATGAAGTGCCACCCTATCTCAGAAGACTGTTGGAGGCGTACCTTCAGGAAAGGGATGTCCTATGGGAAGGGAGCGATGGCCGACTGTACAGGCGCCGTGTGGGCCGCGGAGTCCCGCAGGGTTCGGTTCTCGGGCCGACCCTTTGGAATGTCGGATTCGATTGGCTCCTGCGGGGTCCGCTGCTCCCGGGGATGAAGGTGTTATGTTACGCTGACGACACCCTAGTCACTGCCCGGGGGGAGACTTACGAGGCGGTAGCTCGTCTTGCCGAGGTCGGTACTTCCATGGTGGTGGATAGGATCCGGAGGCTAGGCCTAAGGGTTTCCATCCCCAAAACTGAGGCCATCCTCTTCCATGGCCCACGCAGGGGACCTCCTCGAGGTGCACGAATCACCGTCCAGGGTGCAACTGTGGAGGTAAAGGGTCAGATGAAATACCTGGGTCTGATACTGGACGGCCGATGGAACTTCGGGGCACACTTCCAGCAACTGGCCCCGAGGCTGATAAATGCTGCTGCTGCCCTCGGAAGGCTGCTACCTAACGTAGGGGGGCCGGAATCAGCCTGTCGGCGACTCTATGCCGGGATAGTGCGGAGCATGGCTTTGTACGGGGCGCCCGTATGGGTGCACAGCTTGACGCCGAAAAATAAGGCGCTATTACGGGCGCCGCAACGAGTCATCTCAGTGCGCTCGATCCGAGGATACAGAACGGTATCCTGGACGGCTGCCACGCTTTTGGCGGCTGACCCGCCCTGGGAACTTCAGGCCGAAGTACTAGCCGAAGTTTACCGGTTCAGGGTAGACGCTAGGGCTCGGGGAGAGCGCCCTGGAGCAGAAGAGCTGGTGCGAATAAGAACCTTGGCCCAGTCGGCTCTAATCTCTGGATGGAGGGAGGACCTGCAGTCTCCCGCTGCCGGTGCCTGGACGGTGGACGCGATCCAGCCTCACCTCGAGCGCTGGATCAAAAGACGACACGGTGCGTTAACGTATCGGCTGGTGCAGGTACTCACGGGACATGGGTGTTTCGGTAAGTACCTGCACCAGATTGCGAGGCGTGAAGAGACGCCTGCCTGCCACGAATGTGGTGCACCAGCCGACACAGCGCAGCACACTCTCGTGGAATGCGCAGCCTGGGCGCCGCAGAGGCACGCATTGTCGTGCATCTTGGGCGGAGATCTCTCGCTTCCGCACGTAATAGACTGCATGGTCGGAAGCGAGGCCTGTTGGACGGCAATGGTGTCCTTTTGTGAGCAGGTACTGTCACTAAAGGAGGCGTCTGAGCGGGAAAGAGAGGAGGCACCCGACGCTCATCCGATGCGCCGCAGACGCCAGGGGGGCAGGAGGCGCCGATATGCGCATCTTCTAACCCCGTAGAGGCCAATATAATAAAGTGGCTCTACCGTTGAGACGGCACAGTAGAATACTTTTTGTGATCCTGTGCCGCCCCATTACTACGGAAGACGGGTCCGCTGGGTTTTAGTGGGTATTCTGCTCTGACAGTGAGTCCCACATACCCCTCCGGAGGGAGTGCAGACTCCTGCACTATCTCCAGGGGGGATGCCTAAACTCATTTCCCAGCGTTAAAAAAAAAAAAAAAAAAAAAAGGCGACCATTTACAAGGTAGCCAATGAGTTCAATTTCTTTATAAAATTTTTGAAACTATCCATGTTGCTTTCATCATGTTAAACATGAAACCTAACCTTTTCCGCACTAAAGTCAACAAGATAGTTTCAATAAATAGCTGAATAAAACGTAATCTAACCTAACAAAAGATGAAAGTGATTTACTATCTATTTCACTGTCTTTTATTACTAATACAGAACCTGAGTAAGATACGATTCTTCAATGACGTAGGTCCTTTTTCTACGCCAGCTTTGGTTACTGGATCTTCTTTTATTAATTCAAATTATGTACTGTGTAATATGTATTTATGTTCAAAGTACTATGTAAATCCAAAAATAATAGTAATCAACATATTATTACAGATTTCGACACAGGGGCAGACACTAAAGTTCCTATTTGAAAAAAATCAAACAAACATTTCATACAATATTCAGTGCGAGACATTAACGAAATACCTACTAATTTAGGTATGCCACTGTATAACTTTGACTTAGGGAAAATGAAATTAATATCTTGGAATACTCACTTTATTATATTACAAGCTGATGCCCGCGACTTCGTCCACGTGGATTGAGGTTTTTGGTTCCCGCGGGAATTATTAAATTTTCTGGGATAATTATTATATAATCCACTACAAAAAAGTAGCCTATGTGTTATTCCAGACTATAATCTATCTCTGTGCCAAATTTCATCCAGATCCGTTCAGACGTCCTGGCGTGGTTGAGCAACAAACATCCATCCATCCATTCAAACATTCGCATTTATAATATTAGTATAGATAGTATAGATATCATACTTCATACTAATATTATAAATGCGAAAGTCAGTTTGTTTGTTGGTTTGTTGGTTTGCCCTTCAATCACGCTGCAACGGAGCCACGGGTCGACGTGATTTTTGGCATGGGTATAGTCGAGGACCTGGAGAGTGATAGGCTACTTTTTATCCCGGAAAATTTAGGCGTTCCCGTGGGAATCAGAAAACATAAACCACGCGGACGAAGTCGCGGGCATCAGCTAGTAGATAATAATTATCAATAAAAACACGGCCTGTTTTCTAATTTAAATTTGTTTTATGTAACAGTAATTTTGTATATTTATATTGTTCGCATTTGCAATTATGTAGATAACGTAGGACGGCGTGTGGTCAAGTGCAAACCTGTTAACGATAGTAAAATAACTTCTCTACGATTCTATAGCGGGAGTTGATACAATATCTCTTTAGTGAAGTTGTTTCTATAAACAGATTACGAGAGATAGAATAATAGAGTTGTCACGCAAATTAACCGTTAATATAGCGGCCAAAAATATAATATCGGCAATCTACCTTTTACAGTTATTAGAAACAGGTTAATGTGGTAACAATGTTAATCTGTAACTAATAACATAAAATATAGTAAACTAGTTGATGCCAGTAGTTTAAGTTTAGTGGTTTAAGTTTTTATGATTCCCGTGGGAACTCCTCGATTATCCGGGATAAAAAGTAGCCTATAATACTCTACATTGTCTTCAGCTATACCCATGCCTAAAGTTGCTCCTTTGCGGCGTGAATGAAGAACAAACCAACAAACATACACACTTTCGCATTATAATATTATAGTATTATTGTAACTTGATAATAATTTATTATGTTATTATTTGATTATAATGATATAAAGTGATATACACTTAAGTGCAGGTAGGTACCTAATGTCAAACGAGAACGAGTTTATTTTTTAAGCTAAAGTTTATCAACTTTTTAAACATGATTTAAAAATTAATAAATAAAATTTAAAACGATGTCTGTTTGTATCTTATTACGACGCACTTAAAAATATTTACCCAGCTATCTCAGTTACTGTAAGAACTTCGTCTATGGCATCTTCTCGCATTGCCTCTTCGACATCGCAACTTGTTGAGCTATAATTTACTAAAACAATAAAAACAAACATTGTTTGAACAGCAGGTTATAAAATCGTTACGGATAAGGCACGAGCGCATCTGCTTTGCATTTGCATAGCCACTGATTGGGATGCAAGATTAATCCCCATCATATTTTTTGTCTTGATCATCATTTATACGCAATCAGGCGAATGGAGAAGAAAAAAAATGATCATTATCATACTTCAGCCCTTAAGCAATTTTTTCAGACGCCAAACAAAGGGGTGCTTGTTTGTTATTAGGTTAGGGGCGATAATGTAATGCAATTACTTTTTTTTTTGGTGTAAAAAAACCCAAAAAATCATTATTCAAATCCGCCAGCTGAACAAACGAGGAATCGTGATTAGGATTTATTATTAGGTTAAATTAAAGGGATGGTTCAGTTAATTCATCAGCCAATACTTAATAAAAATATATTTTGGAAAATTCAACGGGAAAGGAAAACTCTAATCAGTAAAAACCAAGCGCATTTCTTTCATCTTTGTAAACACTTGTCTGAAGAGATAAAGATACATCAGTTAGAGATCTGAGTGGCCTTCTTGGATTTCGGTGTGAGTTCGGCTAGCAGTAGTGCTCCAAAAGGGGGCAGCTTCAATATGGATAGATAGATGAATGGATGGATGAATGTATGTATGTATGGATGGATGTTTGTTACTCAATCACGCCAAAACGGTTGAATGGATTTGGATGAAATTTGGCATAGAGATAGATTATAGTCTGAAATAACACATAGGCTACTTTTTATGTCGGAAAATTAAAGACTTACCGTGGGGACCAAAAAACTCAATCCACGCAGACGAAGTCGCGGGCATCAGATAGTTTTTCGTAATTAAAACTGAATGACAAGGCTTAACGTGTGGAAAATAATCCGGGACGGAAAAAGAAGAAGAGCATTAACACACTAGACGTTGTTACTTAATTATTATTATGCCTTACTGAAGAAAATTGTCTTAAATTCGACTTGTTTCAAAAAAGCATTATGCTGAATACAAGTGCCATACAATTTCCTGCGCGGTCAATACAAGTACTGGACAAAATATTAACAATCAAACTAGATATTTATCATAAGTTTATTACAAGATCTGTTAAACGTTACAATTGGAGAAGGTAGCCAATGCAATTATATTAATGGATAAAGTTTCTCTATTGCAAAGTGTATTAGGTACAGAAAAATAATAACCTACAACTGCCCTCACAAACAATAATACCCGATTCCCCTAAGAACAGATGAGAGAAATTCATAAACTGACTTATCACTTCATCTCGCAACAGTTACAACCCTTCTCGACAGGGCATCATTAGACGGAATAAGACCATTAGCAGTCCTTTCTCTTAGCGACCATGAAAGGGTTAAATCGGCCCTTTGGCACAATGCCTTTATTCTATTACAGCCGGTTACACGCGCGATGTAATAAATATGAATGTTGAACAACGTGGATTATGCTCCTTTGCCGGGGGTCAAAATATTTGAATACGACTGAACAATTTGCGAAGGGTTAATTGTCTGGGGCTTATGAAGTTTATGAATGGTTCTGCAGATTTTGGGACGTCCACTGGCTGACGTTATAATTATCAGCATCATAATTTCAACCTGTGGACGTCCACTGTGGACCGTTTCTATAAGCACCACCACAACCAATCGTCACTCCTCAGACTTCTTAATCGCGCTAACCTCCTTTTATGTCCTTTGTATTTCTTGCTGGAGGAGCTTAACTAAAATTCAAATTCCTGACTATAACTGATATAATTATATCAACGCACAGCCTTAAGCTCTGGTCCTAGAGATATGAAGTTTGGAGGGTGTATTCTTTGTGAAGAGTAGGTATCCACAAAGAAAGGGTTTTTCGTAATTTCACCCCCAAACGGGTAAAATTGGGGTTGAAAGTTTGTATGAAAGTCCGTAATTTTTCAAGCTATATCCATGAAACTTGGTATATGAGCAACCGAGCTTAAAATGAAGAAATACGCATTTCGCCATTTCTGAAAATGGCTGGCTAAAATAGGGAGAAAAGTTTGTTTTACTGTAAACAAAATCTGAGGTCCTAGGTACAAATAAACTTCAGGTACCTACTTGGTAAATAAGGTTCGTTTCATACTGTCAGAATTAAGGTAAATATATTAAGAAGCTTTGATAACCCAAGTTTATACAGATAAGTGCAGCCAAGCTCCCGTACAATAATATTTTATCTACCAAATTCATGCATTAAGAACTATAAAGCATATTTCGACGTCGCTAAATACAGTTTTGAAGAGTACTCTAAAACGAGTCTACGAACTGGTTCGCATAATCATTGAAAGAGCGCCGATGGCTAATTACAAAGCGCTGAATGGGGTCTATAGTCAAAAGAGTAAAAAAAAACAATTATTAACGATACAGTGGCCGCTGGAGTGGCCCGGTGCAGTCACATCTGTTCTACCCTCGCGGATTAAAGTGATAATTATTCTGCAGCTATAATTATTGGATTTAAGCGCGTAATACCCATTGTTTGGTGTGTCATATACTAAGGGACGGCGATTATCGAGTTTCATTAATAATTAATCTTTGCTGAGTACGACATCTGTGCAGACTGCAGAGTGGTTTCAACGATTTATAACGCGGAAAAATCCTCTTCTGCATAGTTGAAAATTCCAAAATTATTGGAATAATAAATTAAATGTTTGGTCAAATTTGGTCTGTGTCATTTTAATTGTGCAATGTGTCCAGCAAATAAAAGTTTTTTTTTTTAAATTTATTTATAAAAGAATGACTTTTTATTTTAAAAAATCTTAATTAATTAAATTATAATCACTAGCATCGTTTTCGCACTGATACTGAGCTGCTGGTATAATCCGATTTATATACGAAAGCTAACATATAAAATAAATTAGAACCACCAAAAATTTACTACGCCTAGTCATAAAACGAACTTTCAGATGATTGACAACTAGTCAAATCAGAAACTTTTTTCCAAACGTCAAAACGCGTGCTTAGTATTGACTTTCATGTGAAATATTGAATAGTGACGTCATCTAAGTTCGACGCACTTTTGTTACTTTAATCGAAAGTTAAAAACGGTTATTGAACATAAAACTAAGAAAGGATATCACGACGAAAAAAATAATATATTTGACTAGTAGTCAAATACCCAATTAACGGGCGAGTTCGAAGAATATTCTAGCCTCTTGTCTGCACTTGTGGACGGAAATCACTCACAGCCAGATACAGTACAGCAAAGTATCAAACATGAAGTATGCTTTACATAAAACGTTTTGACTCACCGTATGTATGTACAACCCTTTAGCATATTGAGAGCCACGTGCCAAAAGGGCTGCCTTTGTTTTTTCTTTGTGAAAAAAAAAGTTCAATGATGGTATCGTTTTCAATGGCGTAATTACTGTGATTCGGTTAATTGTTCAACCAGGGCCCTTCGCGGCTTTTGTTTATGAGTTCCCTTTGACCATATTATTGCATGCCATATTGAAACTGTGAGTGTTTAGCTTTGTTACAAGCATGTTTATGTTGCTTGGGAAATATGAATCTGGATTCAATTTTGTGCTTTTAGTGTCGTTATTATATCGAAAACTGTACAAACATACTAGGGACAAGAAAAAAAGTCTATCTTATCTTTCAATGGACTTTCTATCCGTCTGTACTGCTGCACTAAGGCCTTTTCTAGACCGCGTCAGGGACAAAAAAATTACTGACTTTTACATGAAGCACATGCTAGCGCGACAGAACAAAACGGAGTTCACAAAAAAACGGAAAAAAGCGAAAGTAGCGCAGACGTTTTCTACTGTGCGGTTCCAATTTTCTCTTCGCTGTAAAGGTCGCAACTCACAACTTAAAAATAATGACTGTAACAAATTTTCAAAATTCAAATGTTTTTTATTCAAATATAGTTTTAAAAGTGCTATTGAATCGTCTACCACTGAATCGGAATGCCGTTCCTAACAGGAAAAACCAGCAAGAAACTCGGATTTAAGTCTGGAAAGTACCAACGAGGAATCAGTGATAGTGTCTCCAACTGCAATTTCTGGACCGACGGCTTAACGTGCTCTCCGAGGCACGGGGGTGAAACACCGCCAACTACCTAACTCCGAGCTAGTACTGAGAACTAGTTTGGGTTGGGTATTGGGTTTTTCTAGGACCAGACAATCCCAATACTTAATTATGGCCCGACTCGGGACTTCAACCCGGGACCTCGTCGGTCGCAGTCGAATATGCTAACCGCTAGACCAACGAGGCAGTTTCAAATTCATACCATATTCATATATTCGCTATAGGGTTGAAAATTACGAATCGAAACGAGTGTTTTGAGCCCGCATAGTCCTTGTTTAATTACACATTCATATGCAAATGCGCGAAATGCTGCAAGATTCGTTCATACATTTTACTGGTAAATATGCGTTCATGCGTGCTTCAAGTACAGTTTCCCCTTCAAAGTTGAAAGAAAATGTGTTTATTCGAATGTAACTTCTATTAATCACGACATAAGAACCGTATTATACTGAGCGGATTATGTTTTTTTGTGCATGCATACTGGTAGGATAATTAGCTGTAACATTATGAATGCAAGGTTTTATCAGAAATTGCCAGCTTTTTAATGATGGTAAATGCATTGGTTTTTTTTTCGTAGTTTATTTTTGACTTGGCAGACTGGTATTTAAATATCTGAGCATTTTTGTAAACACTTTTCGAGATTAAATGTAATTACGTATGATGCATAGGGATTTACAAATCAATTTTTTTCATCATCGGTCAGTACTCAGTAGGTTTAGGTATATTGTGTATTGCAGCGCGGCGGCGACGCGCCATCTTTTTATATTGCGTTAACGTTTTGAACTTTTTTCATAAGTAACAAAATATTGCTTAAGTAGAAATTTCTATATGATAAACTTATTTATCTAACTATAGCTGACCCACTTCGGCAACGCTTAGGTAGAATTTTGAAAGTTCCTTCCTAGGTAGGCTTTCAAAATATATGTTAAACTCAAGAATATTGTGATAAGTAAGAAAAACTTCTTGTCTCAAGTTTGTAGATCTAGTTTTAAGTATGTTAACTTTAGGTATAAAAGGAGAAATTCTTAAAACTCTTATAATTTTCATTCTTAAAGTAATTCCTAAAGATTAATAATATCAAGTATAGATAAAGATTATTCCGTTTTGAACGCAACATGTTTGAATCAATGTTTTGACAAACAATAACTCCATTTAAATGTTTGAACACTAATTTTATTCAGAGTTGGCGCTATAAACCGTAATCCGTCGATGTTTCGATGTTTTGGCCATCGCACGCGATCCGACTCGAGATCTCGATGCTGTGCTTCGAGCAATAAAATAAATCTTCTTTTAAGAGGTTCGTGTATACCTGATCGGGTCCTAAACAAGCCCACGGTCTTCGTTACGGGCTTAATTAAAAAACAAAATCAATTTTATTAATTGGAAGTGTTAAAAACGGGCGGAAGAGCCTCACTTGGTCCGTATCTCGCTCGTATCTCTTATTTAATCCGACAGGGAATGTGTTATTTTTACTTTTCTTAGTGGATCTCGAATAAATTTTATCGCTTGGGACTAATTTGGTTACAAATTTATTTGGCTGTGGGGTCGTTAACAAGGGGGGACATCCTTGTGGCTATCGGGCCTGTACTCTTTAGTGCTCGGACATAGCCGTTATAACAATATATCGACACTTGAGTCTTGATAAAATGAAGAAGACACTTCACTTAGGATTAAATAATAATATTCTTTTTTTAGGGTTCCGTTACTACTCCGAGGCTCCGTCCGTTTTGTTATCTCGTTCGTAATGCTTCAGAATTTAAACGTCATTGTAATAACATTGGATTTTAAAAACAACGTGCGTAGATATACTTGTAGAACTCTTTATTAATTCTTGGGGATATTTTAATATTCTTTATTAACACTCACAGGGGTTGTTTGGCTTCGCTCCTGTGGGAATTTTGAAAATAACGTCCTCATTCTTTGTCCGCAAAATAGAGGAAACCTCTGAGCAAATTTCCAGCTTTCAAGGCCTAAGGGTTTTTTTTTTAATACTATCCCTCTAACATGATTAGAGACTGTGGTTGTGAGGCCTAAGGGCTGGGCTTGATGAGTCAATCAGTCAGGATTTTTTTCTATAAGTATAGATAATTTCTCATGAGTGGCAAATCAAGTTGCATTGATTCGCAACTTATTTGCAAATTAATAATCCATACTAATATTATAAATGCGAAAGTGTGTCTGTCTGTCTGTCTATCTGTCTGTCTGTCTGCTACGCTTTCCCGGCCCATCTTTTCAACCAATTTTGCTAAAATTTAGTATAGAAGTAGGTTGTATCCCGGGGAAGGACATAGGCTACTTTAAATCCCGGAAAATGAAAGAGTTCCTGCAGGAATCAAAAAACCTTAATCCACGCGGACGAAGTCGCGGGCATCATCTAGTAAATAATAATCCATACTAATATTATAAATGCGAAAGTGTGTCTGTCTGTCTGTCTATCTGTCTGTCTGTCTGCTACGCTTTCCCGGCCCATCTTTTCAACCAATTTTGCTAAAATTTAGTATAGAAGTAGGTTGTATCCCGGGGAAGGACATAGGCTACTTTAAATCCCGGAAAATGAAAGAGTTCCTGCAGGAATCAAAAAACCTTAATCCACGCGGACGAAGTCGCGGGCATCATCTAGTAAATAATAAAAATAAATAAATAAACTTAAGAATAGCCTTTATGTACTGAACCATCGGTGTGCAAATCTTTAACTCTCTTAACGAGAGTTATTGAATAATACTTTTGGGGATATCGAGAGCATGTCCACGGCATAATTTTTTTATTGTTACGAGCATATGTATATTTCCGTTGCCTTAACACTTAAAGTATACAAACCAAAGACATTGATAACTGATTATTTATATTGTTGTTTCTTTAATAACTATGTCACGACCCTCATATTTTGCATCAATAAAAATCGAGCTTTTTCCATTTAGGCACGACGTAAAAAGTAGAATTTAAGTGAATGTAGGTAGGGCGGACCTAATTTTGACCTTTTTTCAGTGAATCCAAGTAAACTGAGATTTAAGGCAATCTTAAGGCTCCCCCACACAGGCGCGTTATTATAGGTCGATAATATCGCATGCGGTATTGCGATAATGCGTCCCGATTACACACAGCTGCGTTTTTATCGTCCGATATTTCTTACGAGAGAGCGCCGCGCCGCGACGTTATACCATCTCTCTCAGGTATGCAAAAAAAGTCAACGCAGCGCACGCACATGCAAGGAAGACTCCAACAATTAGGTAATTCCACGCTGTATTAATTACCTTCGTTTCTGGCGTCTTTTTTGATCATCTTCCATTGCTACTGTTAGTAATAAGCATTCTTCATCTGATGATATGATATCCATATTAAAGAAAAGTTTTTAGGACACTCATACAGTCATGTAACCACTCTCAAACTGTCGATAAAACCAAACGTCCTACAAGTACTACAGGTGTATGTACGGTTGTTTGCGTCCTGATACAAAACATTCTAGAACTCATATCGAAATATCGCAGGACGCAACGTCCTACTTCCATTGCGGCGTTATTATCGCAGCAGTGTGTAACTACATGACCATCCTAATACAAAATGTACTGAAAACAGATATCGCAATAACGCATGCGATATTATCGACCTATAATAACGCGCCTGTGTGGGGGGAGCCTTTGCTAAAATAAGATTAATACCTAGTTACCTTATCGTAAATACTTATTTACCTTAATATAACTCTCAGATGTTCAAACTATATTGGGCTCTACTCAAGTTACGAAATTGAAATATAATATTTTGATTTCTGTATATTTCTAAATTTAGGTTAAAACTTTCGATAACTTTCATTAAGGCCAAAAGCTATATTTCTGCAAAATTAATAAGTCTTTTTTTTTGGTTATTCATAAAAACGTTTTTTCTTTCTGCGGAAAACTTTTCAAGTAAGTACCTAGTAACTTACCTACTTCTCATCATAAAATTTCAGTTGTTTACCTTGTAGCTTTTTAGATATCTAGGTACATGTTTGCAACCCATGTTGAAATTTATGAAACTATTTCGTTCAGGTGGACATGACCAACATTCGCCATTATTCTTTTAGCTAATTTAACAACTACTAAACTTGATACGGAATATTATGTCAAACCTATTCCGCTTAGGCTTCGATATTCGATAGGTGTAACATTTTCCTATAATATAAACTAATAGAAGCTAAAACGGCCTGTCATTCCGATATAAGATAGTATTGTAAATAAATAGATCACCGCTGGTCGGTGTGGGCCGGCGCTGCTCTTACATGGCTGGCGTCAGATTGTAACTCATGGCAGAGGTGTTACATTGCCACAGGGGCGTATTGAACACGATTTAATTGTATTTATGACTTTTTACTAGTGACCGTAGCAGGTAGCGGTTGAATAGTCTGTCTAGCGAATGCTGAGAGTGAGAATTAATCTTGGAATGAATTCTCACTTCTTAGTTTTGGAAGGAAGGATTGCAGGCAAGAGAGCTCCAGGTCGTAAAAGGCGCAAATGGTTGGAAAATTTAAGGGCGTGGACAGGGCTTAGCTATCCAAGGCTAAAAGATGCGGCTCTCCCAGCTTTCAGACATACCTACTCTAGTAGCGATCGTTTTTCCGTCCTAATTTTGGTTACGGTGGCCACTGGCCAATCTCTACATAGAAACGCCTAGAAGCACCGGGAATTTACAGTGAAAAAGTGTGTGCGCAAACGCATGTGTGCATTTTAGACTCGTAGACTTTTCGTTTTTTCCATCGGAATTCTTTGATTTTCCGGGATAAAAAGTCTAGCCCTAGAATACAAGCCCATGTCTGTCCCTAGAATACAAGCTATTTATGTACCAAACCGGTAACCTATTAAATAGCTAGGCTGTGAAAAGGTAACAGGTAGGCATACTTTCGCATTTCTAATAATATAAGTATGGATTACTTTTTTCTAAATACGTACCTGGGATGGGCGAAGTGCAAAATACTGTCTACTCCTTGCCCTGATATACTGCGCGGGAGCAGCGTAAGGCACGCGGGATGTCTGTAACAATAGTGTTACCGAGTTCCTATCCTATTTTTGATTTGTTTTTTATTGGTGTATGCCAAAATGTAGTTAACAATCAAATATGAAGCATTTCAAAAAATTTCAATATTTATGGTAAATTAGATTATGCTTGTATTTTTTTTGTTTTTACGTAAGTGCCAATAACAACTGTACAAAACTTTACTCATTAGTTTGAACCACTGTGTACCTATTTATTAAATCTAATAACTGACAATAGTTTATTTAACTGGTTCAAGGCTTTAAAATCGCAGTATACCGAAGCCAATGAAGTAATCAAAGTTGTTAGTCATTTATTTATCAATCACGATCAGCTATAGAACTTCTTAATTAATTCATTATCTGGTCAAAGTTTTATAGGTCTATATCACTCTATATCCTCCAACGAGATAAGATCTATAGAATGAAACTACTACGAATAGAGTATACACGACACGGTCCATTTTATTCACAGACCATAATATTATAACCAATGTAATATAAGATGACTGGGTGATTTTTTCACACAAACTTACACCATATGAATAAAAAAAAATATAACCAACGAAAGGAAAAGGTTCATTTTGGGTGTAGTCTTATACACTTTATCGTGAATAGAGTTAAATACATAGATTTTATTAAAAATAAAATAAATTCTAATAGCTTGCAAAAAATAAAAATCTATTTCAAGCTTTTAGATATTATGTTTCCAAGATGGCGTCCTTCATCCATAGAGAAGGCACTAGGCACGTAATGTGTAAAATGTCATTTCTGACAAGTGACGTGAGTCACAGTGCTATCCCGGAAAAATAATTGGTTAAGATCTACTTTCGTAATACAATACTAGTACCATTATCTAACTTTGACTCAAGTGACGTCACTCAATCAGGTTTTTATCTAAGAATTCATTTGACCCATGGTCTGCCACCCACGACGTTACGTTCAGATTGGACCCAATATTTTGATACGATTACTAAGGTTAGGATACAATACAGGGATAGCCGTTGCGGTTTATAAATAATCATCAATTTGGTGGCCTTAGTGACCAACTTATTGGTGGTGATGGGTTGATTAACACAAACACAAATGGTGTAAATTCAGTCTCGATCGCAGGCCGTCTTAAAGAAACAATCAAAATTAATTAATTTATAAAATTTTATATCAATTTAATTTAATTATTTATAGGTGAAATTACTAACAAGTCAAATAAAAATCAAGAGCTAGTGGGATAAGAACATCATGAGTATTCAATTATCCCTGCACAGGGATCATCTATTCTGCTTGTTCTATCATTTCCATGATAAAATAGAAGTGATGTTAAAACAGGTACTACGTAAATTTAAGTAAAGCTATAGAAAGGTTACATATTATGTTTTAAATATTGATTTTATCTTATAACAGTAATTAATAGCTATTTATGCAACTGTATCGTAATGAGGGTCATTTTAATTCGAGTGCTGTTTTTTGATACGAGGCTTGCCGAGTATCAAAATAGGATAGTACGAGAATTAAAATGACTAATTACGTACAGTTGCATAAAAGATTTTATCTACGACAAGGACGTCTTTATAATTTTTTACTTTGTAAATTAATAGAAAGTCAAATCAATTGACTGGTTGGGAAAGTGCCAGAACCCAGAGCCGCTAAGCTATAGGTATCCTATTTATGAAGATAACCATATCGATACAGCTACGACTCATAACGATACAGCTCCCATACAACGAACTGTATCGTTATGAGAAGCAAACACGAAAGAGGGGAGTTCGATATAGTTGTCAAATTCGAAATTGGAACTTTTCGATGCTGGAGTAGATAAAAAATATTTCTAATTTAAAACACATATCTTACGTATTTATTGATGTGTGTGTTTAATAAAATAAATCAAAACGCAACTAATAAAAATAGGATGTATACCGTGCTTAAAAACTAAAGAGTAGGTATTAGACCCTTATAATTTTTAAGAGCTTCTTCGAGTGCTAATAGTAATTAAGAAGAGATTTTGAAATCTCTAAGAGATTCAATGTTTTGTAAATGTTGCGTCGTTATCTATTCATTAGCATAATTAGAATTTTTAATTGGAACCCGATAACTTGTGGAAGGTGATTGATTTTTATTATTAAGTTAAGCATAATCTACTCGTACAATAAAAAAAGATTCATGTGAGAGCCTAAGTAATTTTCATAAAATAATCTCGACAAACATGTCTGGTAAATTTAAGAAATTATAATTTCTGAATTTTCTCTGGTCTGGTCTGGTGTTAGGCTCTGGTAGTTGCCACCCTACTGGCAAAGACGTAGCGAGCCAAGCGATTAAGCGTTCCGGTACGATGCCGTGTAGTAACCAACCAGGGGTATGGGTTTAATATAACTGCCATACCCCTAACAGGTTAGACCGCTACCATCTTAGACTGCATCATTACTTACCATTAGGTGAGATCGCAGTCAAGGGCCTACTTATAGTGCAATAAAAAAAACACTACCTAATATTCTTAATTTAACTTAGTATATCAATAAAATACCGCTATCCCAAATTTTCAAATACAGATTCAAATAAGAATTTGAAATATAGAAAGTTATTTCTGAAATAAATAGTACCGGAATTTATATAACAATTACGTGTAGCTGATGCCCGCGACTCCCTCCGCGTGGTTTATGTTTTTTGATTCCTCAGGAACTCCTTAAATTTCCGGGATAAAAAGTAGCCTATATCACTCTCCAGGTCCTCAAATATACCCATGCCAAAAAGCACGTCGATCCGTTGCTCCGTTGCGGCATGATTGAAGGACAAACCAACAAACCCTTAAACCAACAAACAAACACACTTTCGCATTTATAATATTAGAATGATATGATATTACTAACAAAAAGCTTTACGTAAATACAATTGGTTGATAACTTAAACTTGTAAATAAGATGGGAACTGTGCCACATCAGACGGTTGACCTCGGGTCGGCTCTCGCCTGATCATAATTACCGGTGAAATAACCTGATTGTGATCACCACACGCACACATTCATTATGCCAGTATTTGTTATGCCAGTGGCTCTAAACTTCTTATCTTATCTTATCTTACTAATATTATAAATGCGAAAGTTTGGATGGATGTATGGATGTATGGATGTTTGTTACTTAATCACGCCCCAACGGCTGAATGGATCTGGCTGAAATTTGGCACAGAGATAGCACATAGGCTAGGTACTTTTTATCCCGGAAAATTAAAGAGTATCCGCGGGAACCACGAAACGTCAAACCACGCAGACAAAGTCGCGGGCATCCGCTAGTTAGTAATAAAAGCTGACTTTAGTATACAAATAAATAAATAAAATAAATTTAGTAAAATGACTTTAGTATACAAGTCATTAATTCATCAATTCAACCAATGGCAATAACGTAGCGCTGTTGCCTTAACGTGCGGAGGTCCCGGGTTCGATCCCTGGCAGGATCAATTTAGGAATTTATAATTTCTGAATTTTCCCTGGTCTGGCCTGGTGGGAGGCTTCGGCCGTGGCTAGTTACCACCCTACCGGCAAAGACGTGCCGCCAAGCGATTTAGCGTTCCGGTACGATGCCGTGTAGAAACCGAACGGGTGTGGGTTTATTTAATATAACTGTCTTGCCCAGTACTGAGCACGAGTTTCCTCTCATAATGAGAAAGGTTTGGCCATAGGCCACCACACTAGTCAAGTGACTCAAGTCCAAATTGGATTACAATATATTATAAGTATTTGGCGAAAAGTAGCGAACCGGAAATTAACGTGATCAGACGAAGCGCTGCTCATTGAGACTTTTAAAACAAATGATTTCACTCCGTAGAAATCTATTGCTGGATATAGGGAGCGCCACAATAGCTTAGCATTTCTCCCCCTGTCACTCAGCGCCAACCTCTTTGTGTATTTGTGGCGTCCTGAAAAACACAGGCGCGCGGGGGTGAAATCGAGTAAGCGCAAGTCGCAAAAAATGCATGAAATAATTTGTAAAAAAATTAATATTTACTTTTCAATACAAATGAATCCGACAATGTGTTTGATTTAGAAATATGAATTTTACCTTATATTTCTAGAGCTAATTATTGGTTTCAATAAGGAGAAAAATTGCTTTAAAAGGTAAATTAAGAGGTATGTTTAAAATAAATTTCAATGCAGAGATTTTTTAAAAATTGTGTTTTGAAATGCGTCAATGGCTGCTCAAAGGTCTTGAAAACAGCACATTATTTTTACAAGCATACATTATGTCACCGTTTGATGGATACACTGCTTTTAAAAACCCCCTTTTACGCTACACATGGCCTATATAGGGTACTCAAAATATTATGCTCCGCTGAATTATCATCACAATCAATTCAGTTTTCAATAATTGTAAATGGTTTTGTGAAATTGAATTGGTCTACTTCTTTTGCCGTAGGCCAAGACCGTAGTCGGCTCGGGTATGACCTTGAGGCTGATTCTCTCAGTTACCTTGGTTCGTTGAAATTATTTATCTACAAGCAAAAGACGTACGTAGGTACGCCAAGAGCTTATAAATAATATACCCATGCCTAGTAAGAGCCAATTAAAACTTACAAAAAAAAGTAATGTATAAAACTGAGCTACAAAAAGTATAGATTTTATTTATTTTTATATAAAAGATAACTTTGAGAACCACATAAACAAACAATGTAATGCCAATGTCCGTACAAACCAAACGTTTGTTACTAGGTAAGGCACCCCAACGTCTTTCACATACCGACAAGCAGACATACCATTTTGTCTATCTGTCCGTTAAATAGCCATATCGGACTGTCGATACATCAATCAAGCAAACAAGCGTGTATTAATAAGTATTTTTTTCTCTCCAATTAGATCTTTTGTGAGAACGGAATCCTCGAATTTAATGTCGTTTAACATTTTTGGTATCATTCGGTGAAGTTATTGTTAAATTTTGTTTTGTGTCTATTATGAGTGATTTTTTGTAATATTATAGGTTGGAGTGGTGATAGCCGAGTGGTTTAAACACCTTTTCTATTCGGGTGGTTGGAAGTTCGATCCCGGACACGCACCTCTAACTTTTTGGAGTTATGTGTTAAAAAATTAAATATCACTTGTTTTAACGGTGAAAGAAAACATCGTGAGAGTTCTTCGTATATAGTCTCAAATTTGTGTGAAATCTGCCAATCCGCACTTGACTAGCTTGGTGGACTATGGCCAAACCTCACCTGTAGTAGGCTGGCAACGGGTTAAAGTGCATGTGAATTTGAAACCAATAAATTAATATGGTTTACTAGCGAATGTCCTCAATTTCGTACGCTTTTTGGTTCCTGCGGGAACTCTTTAATTTTCCGGGATAAAAAGTAGCCTATGTGCTATTCCAGTAATGCTATAATCTATCTCTGTGCCAAATTTCAGCCAGATCCGTTCAGCCGTTAGGCGTGATTGAGTAACAAACATCCATCCATACATTCATCCAAACTTTCGCATTTATAATATTAAGTAAGTATAGTTTATGTAGGTAAATATTAATAAAATTGCCAATTTACTACTTTGGGATTCTGCTTCTGTTAAATCGAATCAATATCTCCATGATCAGGGATTTTTTTTATTTTAAAATAAGTATTCAGATGCATCACATGCAAAAATCAATAAAATAACCAAATAAACATAAGAATCGATAACAATGGCCGCTCAGCAAATAATAAGAATCACTTAGTGCAACTTTTATTTGGCGAACGTTCGATGCGAAACGTCGATCATCTTAATTGATCATTCAACGTGATCCTGCGCTAAACTGAAAATATATGAATCCCAGACACTTAATCAAATTACAAAGATCACAAGCGGTATACTCATATCTTTCCTTTTGTACCTAGATTAATATTTAAAACAGATATGCCACTGCTGTTACCCCGTGATTTATATAACCTGAAAACTAAGGTCGGGACCTTAGTTTATCACCCTTATTAAGTACTAGCGAATGCCCGCGACTTCGTCTGCGTGGTTTGAGGTTTTTTGGTTCCCGCGGGAACTCTTTAATTTTAATGGATAAAAAGTAGCCTATATGTGCTATTCCAGACTAATCTATCCAAATTTGCCAAATTTCAAGCCAGATCCGTTCAGCCGTTGGCGCGTGATTGAGTAACAAACATAATATATACATCCATACATCCATCCATACTTTCACATTTATACTATTAGTAAGAAGTAGAATATCTTGTAGAATATCCAATCCTGTGATTGTGCTCATTATGGAAGATCTATTTCTGAAATATGACGACCACATAGTAATTTCTGGAAATAATAATGAAGAAATGCAGTCTGCACAGAAATCGAAGAATAAATCAGCTGATGGAAAAGTTAAGAGTTACTACTATGAACTTTTTGCGCAAAGTATCGTCTTGGCTGTTCAGCTTTGACTTGATAGCTTTTGCAATTTATATTATTAGCACCTCCTATGCGGATTTGATATTTACAGTGCAGTATGCTGATTAGATTGATTGTAACATTACATTTAAAAAATACAATGTTAAATCATATCTTAAGACATATACTCGTATCTATGTTACACATCATAGTTACTAGTTCCAAAATAATAAAGTATACGTCATTTATTTATTCATGAAAACTCACCTATATACCTACACTGTTTTTTAAAAGGAAATATAGTACAAGTATAAACTTAAATGGTAGGTAGCTAAGAAAGAAAAAGTAACAAAAATAGCATCTAGCTAAGGTTCCTGACCCCCAAACTAGGATTATTATTGCAATTATTTCGTAACGACGTAAAATAATCATAACGTTTTAATTCTTTAGCACGTCTACACGTCCAATCATCATTGCATATTCGTCTGACAATCGTCAGCATCGCAGTGGAATTCAGTAAAGGGCAATCTTTAGCCGATTGGGTGCGACCTTATCTCCCTTTATGGTTCGATCTTAAAAAAGATTTATGATAACGCACGGCACGGACGCAGTCCAACACTTTAAAATAAACGACAAGAAGTCTCTTCCAATTGTGATGGAAATGCTTTCTGTAGTAAAATTAAACGATAACCCTGTCGTTTAGGGAGATTTAAATGGCTTAGGGACTTTTATTGGGTCTGCCTACATTTAGTTTAGTTGGATTTTACAATTTTATGTCTGGCACCTGAGTAGTGAGTTACAGAGGGCATCTATAAAAATATCGAGCTTATTCATTCAAGTGGGTACCTTTGAGTGCGCTTAACGATATCAATATTTATTTATGGAAATCAGACATTTGAAAAGTGACAGATACAAGATAACATTTAATTAATACCAAATGATACAGCATATTTTGTAAATAATAAAATAATTATTGGTCAAGCATTTATTCCCGGCTCTGCCTACGTGAATTTAAGGGTCAAATTGTATCTCAGACACACCAATTTTGGCCAATTTCGGTATTTTATAATGATGCTCTCAAACTGAAATTTATCTATAAAGAAGATTTTGCAATGGTAGGGTCAGGTCGAAATGGGAAGTAAATCAGTTTTCTGAAGCTTTTGTTAACTTATGTTGTTAGTATATGGTAAAATCTGAAAAGATAATATGATAGCTGTTTTTTACTCGACTGCGCAACGCAAAGAAATTAGGTACATATTACATTGTGTTCGTCAGTATAAACGCTCTGATGTTATATTAGACTATTATTCTAGATCTGCGTCAATAGCAACCAGCCTTGTCATGATTCGAGTACCAGGCCGCATGAATAAAGGTGACTGTTTTGTTTAATGTATTTAGTTGTTCTAGTTCCAAACTGCGGGTGGTCTTAACAAGTACCAAGGTGTTGCGCTTAACATTGTATGCAAAGCATTGCGAAGGCACTAGATTAGTAATTAGGTCAAATTTATAACCCAGTTTTGCCTGCAGCTTCGAGGAAGGAATGCCTTGGCCTGTGTTTATATGCCTACCTAATATGTGAAGGTAAAAGGAAAATAATGTATAAAAATAACGTTTACCTGCCACGATAATTTTGATACATTAGATAGGTACTGAGCTGATTTATTTAACAATATTTTGACGTGATGTTGAGTTGCGTGGATCAGCTCGTATCAACACAACAACAATATGTTTAGAGCAGTCATTTTCCACTGAAACAATCTATTTACCTATCCGCTTTCTGGTTCTTTTTGAAGGAATTTCACAGATTGTATTCGCTAAATTACATTAAACTGGAGTCGTAATTTCCTCGAGTGGAGACCGCATCTAGGCAACCAAATCATAGGGCGACCATCGGATAGGTGGAACGATGACATCCGGAGAATGCTAGCATCAAATCGATGCAAACAGCTAAGAATAGGCAACGTTGGCGCAATCTGAAAGAAGCCAACGTCCAACAGTGGATATGCGCAGTCAAACAAACAATCAACAAACAATATACTAAAAAGTACTCGCTTTGATGATCATGAAATAACACTGTATATATTTCTACCTCTGGATTCCACATTAGAGTTTAAACCCGTGAATTTATACATGAAACAAGTCTAAAATATTATTACTTACCTGAATTATAATTGAGTATTACTTCTGGTATGCAATTTGAAGTGTGTTGTATGTAATTAGCATAAATGTACAAGCACTTTTAATAAAGATTAGCATGAGATTAGAAGTGTTAGGTTTCTACGACCGCCTGTCCATAAACATCTATATTTTAACGTAATATACGTTTAATATGACCATTTATTTGCAATATTCTATGGTTTTAATTAAAATATGTGTGCTCATTCAAATAGCGTGGTGTGTGGTATGGTTTAATCGGTGTTTTGGGATTGTTATGAGCCAGAATCCAACTAGCGATCCCATTTGTGAATTGTGATAAAATCAAACGTGTAAAGTTATATTTTTTTGAATGTGTATGCCTAGCTTTATTTGCATACTAGCTAATGCCCGCGACTTCGTACGCGTGGATCGAGGTTTTGTGGTTCCCGCGGGAACTCTTTAATTTTCCGGGATAAAAAGTAGCCTATGTGTTATTCCAGACTATAATCTATCTCTGTGCCAAATTTCATCCAGATCCGTTCAGTCGTTGGGGCGTGATTGAGTAACAAACATCCATCCATACATCCATACCGACATCCATACATCCAAACTTTCGCATTTATAATATTATAGTAAGATTTTGAAGTTCGTATTTTAGACTTGAAGAAAATCAACAGCAGAATGGCTACGTATATTCTATGATGATTCTACGATAACAATGATATTATATTGTTATGTATAGGCTTGTAGTCATGAAAGATTGGTAGAAATCAACTGAATATTTTTTCACGAATCTCCATTGCTGGAAGTTCTTCTTCTTCTTACTGTGCCGTCTCCTTACGAAGGTTGGCAATCATTAAGGCGATTTCAACTTTTGAGACCGCTGCTCTAAACAAGGACCTTGTGGTCTTCCCAAACCACTGGCGCAAGTTTTTAAGCCACGATATCCTTCTGCGGCCAGGCCTCCTTCTGCCAGCCACTTTTCCTTGCATAATTAGTTGAAGGAGTTCATACTTCCTGGTGTTCCGCATCACGTGTCCAAAATATTCCAGCTTCCTTTTCTTTTCAGTCGCGAGTACCTACCTCTGTACCTTTCCTTATTTTCTGTAGCACAGTGCTATTCCGTACGCGGTCTGTCCAAGATATTTTTAACATACGCCTGTACACCCACATCTCAAACGCTTCCAGCTTTTTAGACATGGCCTCTGTCAGCGTCCAAGCTTCTACGCCGTAGAGGAGTACAGAAAAGACATAGCACCGTAGATTTCGGTCGCAGAGTACTTTCCTCATTCTTGAGAAGGCGTTGCGTGCTTGCTCTATTCTACAGCGGATTTCGAGACTGTGACCTCCTCTTTCATCAACCATTGTACCCAGATATCTATATTTAGATACACGTTCAAGACCTTGACCTTGCTGGAAGTTAGATGTTAAAATTATTTATACTCAAGCTCAAATCCAATAACTCAGCCTAAAAATGTAATTATTTAGTTAAAAGTTCAGAAAGCTTCAGAACAAGACTAAAGAACTAAACATCCTAGAGTTAAACTCTTCTTCTTCTAGCAGTTTACCTATAAAATTAAATCGTAGGCGTTGCTCACGATTACGTAACGAGCACCTTAACGAAGTTATTTTTATTTGTTACCTACAGTGCGACAACAATTTGTTTTATTAATAACACTTAAACAGTACTTAATGAAATGTAGGTGGGAATTATTTTCATTTCGAAACGCTTTTGTTCCAGGTCATTGATATTAACAGCCGAAGATACAAAATCATTGTATCATTAAATAAACTTTACCAGTTTTGCAGTTTTCTTATAAATAAAAAAAGAAAAGTAATAGATAGAGTTGGATCTAAATGCCATTATTGCTCTCTTTTTAAGAAGTACTTATTATGTTTTCTTTTTTTACTACGTAGTCGTTGCTAATCTTCTTAGACATTTCCGAGTGGCATGACGAAGAGGCGCCGTAACTTGACTCGAAGGACTATTCGTTGGTAACAATTGTCAAAGTCAAAAGACACTTGTTCAAATGGCACTATTAACTTCTTGAGCGTGTTTGAATTGTTTAATTTAACAAATCCTTCCACCATGGTAATTATTTGTAATTACCACCATGGTAATTATTTACGGTATATAATATAAATAGCTGATGCCCGCGACTTTGTCTGCATGAATTAAGATTTTTTGGTTCCCGCGGGAACTCTATAATTTTCCGGGATAAAAAGTAGCCTATGTGTTAATCCAGACTATAATATATCTCTGTACCAAATTTCACCCAGATCCGTTCAGCTGTTTTGGCGTGATTGAATAACAAACATCCATCCATACATGGATCCATCAATCCATTCGCATTTATAAAATTAGTATAGATAATAGATATAGATATCCATACCTACGAGGGTATCAAACGCTGCAATGAGGGTATCAGGGTGACGAAGAAGTTGTTTGATGTGCAGGTTTTTCCAAACCTTGCCCAAGGAGATTCTCATAGAAGCAATAACTTAGTTCTTAACAAGCATATTATATGTACCTTTGTAGAATAATCCTTTTATAGACGCTTTTCCAGTTTCCACACGAGGACGTTACTGGTGTATCTTTATAGTATATCAATGTCTCTGGCTCATACTTTTATCGGGGCCTGACATTCAATGTTTATTTAAAAAGGCCGTATAAGAAATTTTACAAAAGGTAAAAGTAAACCAATTAAGACAATTTATCGTACGCAAATGTATTTGGACACTCGTTGGACCACCAGAAAGTTGATAAGTAAATATGCAAGTGTTTCAGATCGAATAAAAGTTTTAAAGTACAAGCGCTTGATGACACTTTTACTGTAAGATTTTTTTTATCCACTACCAGCTAGGGGACTGCGATCTCACCTGATGGTAAGTGATGATGCAGTCTAAGATGGTAGCGGGCTAGCCTGTTTGTTTTATACTTATTGCTTATATTGTAAATTGATTGAATGAAGTGTTTCCAATTGATGTTAATTCAAATGATTTCTTTCTAAAATATTTTTAATTATGAGCTTTATTTATTAATTGTACCTATTCTAAGAATATTTGTGGAATATGAAATTTCTGGTAATCCAACCAGGAATTATATACAAGTTCTTCAGACTGATAGGCTGTAAACTTTACGTCTTCTAAATAGTCTTGAACTAAACGTGATTTTAATTCTAACTACCCAATTCTGACGACTTCGTACCCCTCCCGTCGGGATACTAATGATCTTTCGGGATAAAAAATAGCCTACCTTTACCAGCTATTTTTTTTAAATATATAGGCTAGCGCTTGGTTGCAATCAGTCTTCCTTGAAAGTGCTTGTAAGCTGTAGGTACTTATTATGTGCCTATACTGTCCAGGCCCTCAACTATATGCTCATGCAAACCACGTCGATCTGCTACTCTGTTGCGGCGTGATTTAAGGACAAACCAACAAACCTCAATACAGAGATAGAGGGAGAGATTATTAATAAAATAAAATAAAAGTAATAATTGTGCAAACAACGTTAAGTAAACTGACCTTTCAGAAGAATACTTTGCATCAATTAAAACAATAGATCTCAACCTCAGATCCGCATTCTTGACACTTGTATGAGAATAAAGGTAATTGACCTTTCCTTTGTCATTTGAGTGCAAGCCATTTTATCTTCAGTCACCTTTCTTTAAGCACTAAAATTGTTTAAAAAGACTCATGCGTTACCTTTTTCAGATTAATAAGGTTTTATTTTTATTAATTCGGTTTTTTTTTAAATTTATTATTCATTAAGTATACCTACTCATATTATTATACTGAGATTAAATCCAGCTACCATGGTAAAATGCACTGATGGCTGGATTAACCCAAACTAAATAATACCCTAATTGCGAAAGTGTGTCTATCTGTCTATCCGTCTGTCTGTTTGCCTGCTTTTACGAGCTATCTATTCGAACCTATTTGGTAGAATTTTATACAGGGTTTTTCAAAAGCCTAAAGCCTGCACGCAGACAAAATCGTAGTTATCTTCTATGAATATATTGATTTCGATTATATAGCTGCTTAAATATAAGAGCGAAAAGCAATGCTTAGATAGAACAAGATATAAGATATAAGAGATAAGCCTATTAAAAACAGGCTATGGACCTTTGAAAACGATGTTGGACGTGCATCCTTTGAGTCTAAAGCTAGGTTCTATCAACATATTTCAACGGACATAATATTATAACCTTTAAATATGGCGCTAACAAATGTAACCAATGTAAGCGTTGATTCATCATTATTTACCATAAGCAACACTGACAAAATTAACAGACGTTAATATTCTTACGTGTGTTAAATTAATCTTAACGAACGTAAGTTACGATGACCAATGGTCTGAACCTACCGGCCTTATAAGTGCTAGTTTTTAATTAAAGGTTTGCATCTTAAAATTGACAGAACACGTAATTAAAATTGAATCTTTCATCAGTCTCCAGTAACATAGGTGGGTATGCCACTAACCACATTCTGTCCATCAGTCATTGTGATATATGTGGTGCGTTTAATTTCTCAAGCAGCCAATAAAATCGCCCAATAAATATCCCAGCCTCATTGTTAGAGTTGTGTTTCGACCTGTTTACGACCAACCTCAAATGTTTCGATTTTCCAATGATGTTTTGTGAGATTTCGAACTTCTTTTGTTACACGTTATTCGTAAAGGTGGTTCTCCACTGCAAACGATACTCAAGAGCACAAATACAAAAGCAGATTTTTATCTCTATGTACAAATATCTGTATAGAGCAGATAATATGTCAATTGAAAATATCTAAAAAAGGATAATACTTTCAAACTTTTGCATTGGACACTTGAGCATTCACATTCTGCATTCTTCAGTGGACTAACCTCTTCAAAGCCAAGCTTCAAGCTTTTTATTATTAAAAATGGCTAAATAATACACTTAAGATCGACAAAATTCACTTCACAACATCTAATAGCTGCTGTCGTTGATCTAATATAAATCAGGTTTCATTTAGTATAAGATCTTATCTCACGGTACACCTATCTTGGATAAACAAATTTATTTCAAAATAATTTACATATCCCAACAATGAACATAGAACCAATAACCAATAATGTAAAAAGGCTGACACTAATACATATTAATACACTTCGAACTAATTCCGATGCATAAGAGCATATCTATAAAATGTGAGAATTGATATTCCCTGTTCAAACATTTGTATACCTCTTGTGTCTTTGGAATACGGTTCACATTGGTAATAAAAAATGGTTGAATAGAAAGTGTAACATCTTGAAGTCGTAATAAGCTGGGTGCTGGTCGTAAGGATTCTGGTCCATGGTGTCAAGTCATCGCCCTCTCATCTATATTGAAATACACCTCATTGTTTCATCTGTTAACAAATTCAATTAAGAAGTTAGAAGTAATGAAATTGCCTGGGAGAACTATTTTGAATTCAACCTTTGATGATTTGACATAATTATCCAAAATTTCAAAATCACTTTGTCTGTTTTGATAATATTGAACACAAGGAAGCAAGGAAGTACCTTTATGGAAAGATTTTCCCAGATCGCATATACGAAAAACGTAAACTTGATATACAGGATTAAAACAAAGATGATTGTACGAGTTTAATGGAGATTTTAAGACCAATTTTGACCTTAATGGCGCGGCGCGGCGGTAAAATATTGATTGGACCTATAATTTTGTACTTCAACGATATTTGAATTCAAGAATTTTGTCTCTCACTATTATAATTTGAAAATCAACACCATTAAAATATACAAAAACCTAGAATACATAAAATAAAAAAATCACGTATAAAGAATGATAACTTAGAATGTATATACCTATTACAAAAAAAAAACAGTATATATTCATTACACGATAAACCATAATCTGTTAACTAACGAAATCTTACACCGGTATCGATAAAACAGCGATTCACTCGGTGATCAACAACGTGCAATACCATTTCTAAATTAAATTCTACGAGGTTGTGATTTAAAACAATTCACAGCGGTAAAGCTCCGAGCTAATCAGAACTATAAAGATTGTGTCGGAAGACAAGAAAAAAAAATAGAATAAAAATATCCATATAAAATTTGTTGTTAGAACGAACGAACTGACAGACAAAGTTCAACTTAAGCCATAGAAAAATGGGATTCGTGAGTACTTTTCTTACATCTAAATATATAATATGAAAAGGTGACTGGCTGACTGATCAACCCACAGCTCAAACCATTGGACAGATCAGGCTGAAATTTGAAATTTGGTAGGCTTTTTGAAAATTGAACCCTAAGGGATTTAGGTAGTGCTTCGAAATTTGTATGAAAATCGAACCTAACGTGAGCAAAGCCACGGTCTAAAGCTAATTAATTAAAAAAAAGGGTCTAAATAGCTAGTTCCATAATATTGAAACTGATTTTTACTATGAAAAGTTATGTGACAGTACACTGAAACAAAAGTGCCTTTTGTTTTGAGGAAGGGTTTTAAGAAAATAATAAAATAGATTCAAGTACATAATATAATTGGAGAAAGACAAAAATTAGTAAAAGAGGTGTTGAAATTCTAACTGTGCGGACAATGCTGCGCGTACAAGCTAGTTATAAATATAATAGCGCAAGTCATAGTTTCCGACGTCGACGCTCAGAAGATCGAAGAGATAGCACCGACTGGGTGTTTGCCAGTCCAATTATCATTACGTGGAGAAATTCAGGCAAGTCACCGTGTTGTGGGTGACCCGCATTAAATCGGTTAATTCAAACTATTTATCAACTCCATTCGTTATGCATAAGATCTGATTTTGAAATTGTTTGGTGATGTTATGGCATGAGGCCCATTGTGTGGCCGCGTAGTTTGATGGGTGTGTACTATGCTAACCGATTTGTGATTGTATCGATTGATATTGGGTATTAAAGCATAATAAACTTTTCTTGTTTCCAAGCCCCATCTCCAAAATCAATTGTCCTAGGCATCTCATAAAATAATATGCTGACTTCGTACGCATGGATTGAGGTTTTTTGGTTCGGTTTGGAACTATTTAATTTTCCGGGATAAAAAGTAGCATAAGTGTTATTCCAGGCTATAACCTATCTCTGTGCCAAATTTCAAACAGATCCGATCAGCTGTTCTGGCGTGATTGAGTATCAACCATTCATCCATACTTTCGCATTTATTATATTAGGCTTAGATTATCATTTGCTTCCAACCTAAGGTATATATCTAATAAAAGTCCAATGATTTTGAAAGAAATAGTTTAAAATATTTCATCACCACCTCTTATATTAGTTTATCTACTTTTTAAATAATAACCTTCTCAAGAAGTTCTTGCAGCAAAAAATTACAATATAGGAGTTTGGAAATTTATATAAAGGTAACTCGTAGAGCATGAAGAAAATAAAGACATTTCTCTAATTAAGTTTACGAATAAGGAAGGGTTGCACTGGGTTTAATTCGTACGCCTCCACACACTCAGTGAAGTACAGCAACTGGCCTGAGAAATCGGAGACCTTCACCAACAAAGGGGCTGTATATCTTGGGTTGACGTGTTCCCAACTTGGCCAGAAGCGCCGTCGATCGTGAGCATTAATAGTAATTGGCGATAAATTGGCATTACAAATTCACCGTCAACTATGCCACGGACCCAAATAATCCAAACCAATCGTTGATTAAATCGATTGGTACGAGTGAAAACTGTTATAAAGTACATAATGTTAATGTCGCGGTGAATGTCCAAAACTAAAGCACGAGCGGCAAGTAGGTACAATGAGGCAATTGTTCACGTCCAATGAATAGATTTACAATGCACGCTTGACACAAATGAGCAACTAATTGGAACATTACGACATCACATACTAAATCCGTGCTAGATTGTGTGGGAGACTATATTTTTTAGCAGAGATTAGTTGATAAGTAGTCATGTCTGAATAGTAAAACATTTGTTTTTTTTTAATTCCACTACACGTTAGCCCTTGACTGCAATCTCTCATTCATTTTAAGTCTCAAAGGTCAAATTTGAAAAGATTGTTTAAAAGCAACTTCTGGTAAGACCAAAATAATTCAGTCAATTTGTAAGTATTATTTTTTATTTGTATAAGTGCTATAGAGACGTTTTAGCGTGAACAAATTATAGAACAAGGTACAGATACAAGGTGCCATACTGCCAAAGCTTAAAGCAATACCTAAGCAATATTACTCATAATGACAGTTTAATGTCACGTACCCTGACGTTCCTAAAATAAGGATAAAAATAATTCTAAAACACAAAAGTCTAAAATAATGAAAAATATGGCTTAGCGTCGGCATAGGTAAGTATGGCCCCAGTTTTATGAAATGTTTTTTATGTAAGAACTAGCTAGCTGATGCCCACGACTTCGTCCGCGTGGATCGAGGTTTTTCGGTTCCCGCGGGAACTATTTAATTTTCCGGGATAAAAAGTTGCCTATGTGTTATTCCAGATCTATCTCTGTGCCAAATTTCAGCCAAATCCGTTCAACCGTTGGGGCGTGATTGAGTAACAAACATCCATCCATACATCCATAGTCCATACATCCAAACTTTCGCATTTATAATACGTGTATTAGTATAGATTTGATTTAAGTACCTATTTACTTACCTTTAATATCGTATGGCTTAGTAATTATAACGAACGATAAAATAATTAGTAACATAAAATTTTATCCTCAAACCAAGTTATATTATTATGCAAAATAACATGACTAATGACGTGGGGAAATACCCTATAAAAGATAATTGCTTTGTAAATCACGATCGGATTAATTAAGAAAAACACGCGAGACAGTTTTCTGTGAAAAATGCCAATTTCCTCATAATGTTTTCCTTATGATTTTTTTTAACTAAAATCCATTAAATCCGTTTCAATAACAACAGGTTAGGTATCTTATATTTGAAATTTTCGTAAGATCTATTAGATTCTTGCGAAAAATTACGTAGAGATTGAACTCATTTAGTTCAATCTCTACTTAATTTTTTGAATTCGTTTCGGGCAAATAAACGTTTAATAATATTTTATTAATATTTTAATAATATTAAGTAAGATGACCGTTTATATTAATATTATGACTGAATATTGATTGAACTGAATGTTTTTTTGACGACCTCCGTGGCGCAGTGTGTAGCGCTGTTGCCTTAACGTGCGGAGGTCCCGGGTTCGATCCATGGCAGGGTCAATTTGGGAATTTATAATTTCTGAATTTTCCCTGGTCTGGCCTGGTGGGAGGCTTCGGCCGTGGCTAGTTACCACCCTACCGGCAAAGACGTGCCGCCAAGCGATTTAGCGTTCCGGTACGATGTCGTGTAGAAACCAAAAAGGGTATGGGTTTAATATAACTGCCATGCCCCTAACAGGTTAGCCCGCTACCATCTTAGACTGCATCATCACTTACCATCAGGTGTGATCGCAGTCAAGGGATAGCTTGTAGTTGATAAAAAAAAAATGTTTTCACTTCCTCTATAAAAAGCTTATAAACAAGTGCAACATCTAATCATTCCATGTTAAACCAGTGAAACGTCTGGAGACAATAGAAGAACACACATCGATAACCTCGAAGCCTATTTTGTGACATTTTGAAGTATGTCAGTCAGTCTTCGTGTAACATCATGTCGTGACGCCCGAAGTGGCGACTTCGTGATCCAAATTAATTAAAACGGAGACACAAAACTGAGGCAATCACGATTACTTTCGATGTTTCGATGTTTGGGCTAGTGTGGATGTGCCCTTATAATGATTGAACAGCATAACCTTACCGTACTAATAGCAGACGATTTTAAAAGAGATTTATAAGAAAATAAGAAAGAAGAAGTTAATGGATAAATATTACCTGAGGTTATTGATATTGATAGAAAGGTTTATAATTAAAGTTTTCCTTTTGAGAATATTTTAATATTGGGAACATAAATCAGCCTTTATTTAAATCGAAATAAATTTAATAAACACCTGTAAGCATTAACATTAAAAACGTTTAATGCGTATCCATGTGTTAGAGCTCATAAAAATCTTAACATCGGGCCACCGCTGTGCGGTATGAAGCTCTGCACGCCAACCGTCACATTTCAAAATTCAATATGCTAATTAACATGAACCTTTTTTTGATTTGCGCTACGAGCTCTCAGAAACGAATGCAAATTCACGACGTGCCTTTAATTACGTTCCAAACACGACCAACGACGGCGTTAAAGATGCAGTTTTGAGAATCCTCAATGTTTGTTCTGCGCATACGCAGGGATTTAAGTGGTAAGCGGATTTAGTGCACGAGAATGACTATGGAAATGTTTATGACTACTTATAAATAGGGCTGTCTCTTCCAGGGATTCTCCACTTAATGACTTTACTCCTTTGATTCATAAGTCAACTTAAGCACTATTAATAACAACAACATTTAATTCTCTCGCCCTTACTTCCACGAACCACCTCTTAACAATGCCTTAACCTTTATCGAGTCAATTCAAATTTATAACGTTGGAGATGTCACCAATCAACAATAGAGAGCGACATTAATTTCTATCCATCATGTTGGACCAAAAAAGGGAAGTTCATTAAAGGATGCATTCCTCAAGTATTATTCTTTGAAAACTGGTAATAAAAATAATAACAAGAGGGCCACCCTGCCAAGTGCTATCAGCTCCATCTGTTGTCGCTGCGGACAAACTCGCCTAATGAACGATGATAAATCATATTCGAGAGGCGGCTCGCAGGCTCTTCCATGTTTTTCTTAGTTTATGGATGGGAAAGTGCTTACAACCTGCATACTTTCCATTACAGCCTGCTCTACAGATGCATACATTAGTCTTAAATCTGAAGCAGCAATGGAAAGTGTACAGTATTAATTTTGTCGGCGGTGGTGAAATGTTTACAGGTGATATTGTAAGGTGCCTTCGCCCCGTGTCCCTGCCCGCACACCATTGTGCTTACTAATGATTTTATGCAAATGCAGCCTCTTTAGATCGAAGTCTTAGCGCGATCTCGAACCGTCAGGTACGAAGCTCATTATTAACAATTTGAAATATGACTTGGAAATTTTTAACAATATACAGGGAAATAAATTAGTTTTTTATTGAGTGTCAAATGTGAATCAGGATTTATTTACGCGTAAAAACGCTCTTTGATAAATTGCAAAGATCACTATGAATATTAATCAAATTATATTATATCTACATAGGTAGCATAGATCGTTCAAATGGACGATTGTGACCTATTTTCACTTTCCTCTGTGAGGTACCCGTTTACTTCTATAAGAGCTGGTGAAGCATTGTTTAACTATTTCTATTTTACAATATTAATTGAATAAGTACCAAATACGAATACCATAACCTACTTGCTTTACTATTAAATCCGAAAGCATGTTTGTTTAATCACGTCACAACGAAACAAGGAATCTACGAGTATTTTTTTCACATTGCTATGGTAAAGGACAATTACATATTAGTGACATAGGCACTAGGCAACCTTTTATCTTATAAAATGAAAGATTTCTCACAGGGACCAAAAATACTTTCTGCAACGGCTCTGTCGTAGCTGATGTTTACATGGAATAAAAATGTATTTAATTTTGTGTGTTTATTTTTAGTTTTTTTTTTAATTTTGTACCCTTATCAATACACATTAAACAAAATTAGGTACCTATTCACTAGGTTAAACTGTATATTAATTATCTTTCCACAGTCATTGTCTACGGTTGAATTGATGATAATCTGTCAGCAACATTCCTTTCGAACGGTCAAGTTAAACGGCTTTTTAATACACACAAGCACGCTAATGAGTAACAAACCCACGTTCTTCCGTCAAACTGTAGAACAAAGGAAGCTGTAAATCGTTGTTTAACCTTAATTTCTGTAATTGATGAACTCCTTGTCACAACTCACTACGCTAAAGCGAATACCTAAGTACTTGCTTCGGAGAAAACGCTCGGGTCTCTGTTAAATTAAAAAATATACAATCGAACAAGTGGCAAGTTGAAATCTTTAACATTTCTTAATTTTTAAGCAAAGCAAGGTGGCAATACGAAATTAGTTTTTAAGCAGAATTCTTCAAATGGTAAGGTAGGTATGCCAAATAGGTAACAAGGAGCCATAGACAATATTATTCTCATTGTTCATTGAAATATTTTGTCTAATGCCCTTTCCGAACCGTGGGAAAGCTCGCGGTTCTTAATGAGCTCCGTAATTTGAAAACTTGGTGACTCACAATCTCAGTTGATTACTTATTAAATGCGTTTTTAATTCATTTAATTTTAATCGCTTGAGCTTTTAAGGCTTTATCTTTCATAGTTATGATAGCCTGGTACTACGACTCGTTGAACATTCATACAAGGTGGTCTCAGGGTAAAAAATAAAAATATCCAGTTAGCCTAGCTGTGGTCTGGTGCCTAAGCTACTTCTGGGCGGATATCTCTATAAATTTACGACATTTTCAAGGTCCCTTAAAATCAACTACTGGGCATTTTTTTGAAATACTTTCGAAATATTTATAGTAAGTCAGATCCAGGAGCTGACAGGTACTCGGGTCAAAGAATAACTTCGGCCATCCAAAGGGGCAATGTTTCACTATACCTCGGTTTCAATGAGAATTTTTTTTAAGAGCAGTTATTATTAAGTTCGAATTTAAATGAAATACCTAAATACCTACTTGTGTGACGTATGGGATTGAAGTACTGATATTTTATTATTATTTAAGCGATAAGGCCACCACTTGTACCATTGCTTAGTTTTATTGTTATTTGTGATTCTTGGTGTCCAATAGAGAATTTTTAATTAATTCATTCATTTTTTCTAGCCCTTGACTGCGATCTCACCTGATGGTAAGTGATGATGCAGTCTAAGATAGTAGCGGGCTAACCTGTTAGGGGCATGGCAGTTATATTAAACCCATACCCCTTCGGTTTCTACACGGCATCGTACCGGAACGCTAAATCGCTTGGCGGCACGTCTTTGCCGGTAGGGTGGTAACTAGCCACGGCCGAATCCTCCCACCAGACATACATTTATTTTAATGTAACATTTTAACACACCGACCGGTGTTCTCCATTATGTTGAAGTAATTAAATGGCAAGTAATTATGCACGTAGGTCGGAATGCAAATGAAGTACGGTGAATTACCTGCACATAATGAGTCGAGGGTTCTCAGAATCACATCTCATTTAATCATTTAAGATCACGACTTATTAATTGGCGTCATTTCCAGCACAGCCAACTGTTGCAAAAATGAACTACAGTCGAGGAGAAATCAAGTAATTATTATTGATTGTGATTCTATCTTGATTGTTTTTTTTACGTGGCCAATTAAACATTATACTGTCCGATTACTATGTTTTCCTTAGTCCTACCCGTTGGTCTTACCAAGTGGTCATGGAATCAGAAAAGCAGTCTGTCTGAAGCCGATTCAAAGCACACTTCAAAGTAACTTTTGTCACCGTTTAAATAAATATACAAAATGAAACGCGTGAAAATTATTTCTTACTTTGCAATGGCTATTGAAATCGTTTTTTTACTTTTATTTATTTTACTTTACGGAATCGATAACCTATGTTCATCGTCATCTCTATCAGTAGTAAATTAGTCAAAATCCGTCAAACAGCCGCTAAAAGGTACAGGCCAATTAGACTGACACATTTTCGCATTTCTAAAATTAATATCGCTGGTATAATTATACTTTTTCTTCAAGACTGTACACTTATGAATACCTATATTGCAATCGCATACATGTAAAATACCTCGTTATTCCCATCTGTATTTCTCAAAGTTCCGTCTAATTCCTAGTCGTGTCGGCGATATTGTGTTTCGTTCTATTGTGTTTAAATTAATTAGTGTTGTTTCGGTCGCCGCGACGTGAATCTCGCCGTATTTGACTTATTAGCTCCGTGATCACTCAAAGGTTAATATGTGAGATACGTGAATACGTACGGTGGGCAACCCACTTTAATACTACTGCTACATTAGGGCTATTCTACGCAAACTTACACTTGAGATGTTAAAATCTTACGTTGTTTTGTTTTAAAATTAAATTAAATAAACATCAAGGTTAAACATTAGAACTCAGAAGGTAATTTTATTCTAATTTAATGGGTAACATAATGCTAGAAATGTAGTAAATAAGTATTGTATGTTTACAGCTGCCCCAATTGGCTTAGGGTGAAAACACGCGGTCGGACGTGTTTTCATCCTTTCATGTCGGCTGAATGTCTTTGTATTTTCGGCTTTAGCTCCTAACCTGTACATTTAAAATCCGTGAAAATTTTAGAAGATATAAAAATAGTAAAATTATGGCCTATCTAGAATTATAAAACAGGTTGATTCAAAATTTGGTGGAATTATCACAATAACCTCAACAAATCACTTCTAAGCTAATTACGCTTTTTCTGTATACCTACAGTCCAAGCATATTCAACGCGCTGAACGTTAAACGCTTTAGCGCAGCGATAAGGCAAGAAAGATGGCAATAAATATATATAAGTATATATTTTTTGGTTACTTTGAATGCCAGAATTAGGTATAGCATAACTTCTCTCACAAACTATATATACATATTTTTTAATTACTTATACCTTAATTTATGTGGTAAGTAGGTACTTCATAATGGTTCATTCTTTTGGTATTATATCAGGCATAACTCCTCAAACATACAAAAAGTAACAAAAAAGTACTCCAAAAAGGTACACCGTCGGGCATGTCAAGCGGCCTGCATTAGTCAGACGCAAACAAAGATTCACAATCCCAAATCTTTTAATTGGCATTAAGTATGACGACAGACGGTGACTTGCCTAATCTGACATAATATAATGTCTATAGAGTTGCTACAACTACCTTTCATATTCATAAACTTAGGTCGTACACTATTTTTGACACCAGAATCTTCGAGAACTTTTTTCACCTGTTTTTAATTTTAATAACTAGATGATGGCCGCGACTTCGTCCGCGTGGGTTAAGGTTTTCTTGATTCCCGCGGGAACTCCTTAATTTTCCGGGTAGCTTATGTCCTTAGGATGCAACCTACCTCTGCACCAAATTTCATCAAAATCGGATGTAAAGATGGGCCGGAAAAGCGTAACAGACAGACACACTTTAGCATGGATTAGTAATGATGCTTACTTCTATCAGCAGGACTAGATTACCGAGTCAATGTAGCTAGTTTTAATATTGTTTCATGAGCTTACGTTTTCATTTTCTTTCACTTGAGATTTTCTTCAAAAGACGTCCATAAACTTGACGATGGTGATTTGGGTCACATTTAATATTATATTAAAACTTTACGAGTGGTTAGCATGATACTAATAACTTATTCTATTAATTAACAAAGTTACGTAGCGGTATTATCTACTCTCGATAGTAGCTCGAATAGATTCCATTCTAATCTGTCACGTCTAAGAGGTCGGCCGGTGTAAAGTTCATCAATGCTGAATTCAATTATCGATTACACCATTGTGTTCCGTTCTTTCGATTTATATTTAAATATCAGACGTTTACGAGAAATGTATTGTGAAATTAGATAACTATTTTATTGTATTTGACGAAATAGACCGCCCGCTTCGCTCTTAAAGGTATCTCACACTACCGAAAATAATAATTATAGCCGATCCGATTTAAGTCGCAAATACAATTGATAGAAATACACAGCTGTTTAATAGTTTGTCAGTTCACAATTTACATAGTACGAGTGCGAAAAAGGCAAGGCCACCTTATTAAAATTATAACAATTGCAATATTATGGTATTACTAGCGAATGCCCGCGACTTCGTCTGCGTGGTTTGAGTTTTAGGTTCCCGCGGGAACTCTTTAATTTTCCGGGATATTAGCCTATGTGCTATTCCATACAATAATCTATCTCTGTGCCAAATTTCAGCCAGATCCGTTCAGTCGTTGGCGCGTGATTGAGTAACAAACCTCCATACATCCATCCATACATCCATCCATCCAAACTTTCACATTTATAATATTAGTAAAATGAATTGTCTGAAATCTTTCTACTATTAAGTAAAACGCAAAGTAACAACGCAAGATAACAATACCTACTGCACACTTTCATTTTACGCACTTATTTCCAGTTATTTTCTAACACTAAAATCAGATTATTAAGTATGTAAGTACGAATTACCAATTTCCTCGACTTGATCCGATTTTTGGTGCAGAGAAGTAAGCAAGCCCTAATATAGAATATCGTGTTAGTTGAATCGATGTAAAATGAGGCAACGCTTCTCAGCGTCAGCTAAGGTTTGCCGTTGACGGAAATAATCGGTCACGGACTATTATCGGTCGTATGCGTTAGCTCTAAACAAGACCTCGCCTTGTTATTTGTTATTTTGCATTCTAATTCGTGTCTTAGCGGCTAGTAATTACGACTATTATCGACATGCGCTGTATCCCCAAGCTGTATACCCTACATTTTAAAATCTAATTATAGTTTAGAAAGTTTCCCACAGTGTCTTGCTAATTTTTAATTAAATGTACTACAAAATCTACTTAGCAGTTGATGAATTTGAGGAAAAAATACTATTTAGACGTTAGATTTTTGCTACGATCGCACCTTTATTTATTTGTTAGTCATATCTAATTAGCAACTACTCATAAGGATTTAAGATTTTGTCTAGATTTACAAAAATAAAAAACATAGTATATACTTCTAAAAACGCAAACTTAATTGATCAATAGTAAGGCAAAAAAACTTTGTTTTTTTTCTTTTAACAATCATAATAATATATTGTCTGTTTTTTTATTTAATCGACTGCAGTACTCGTTGTTTAGGCTCACCTATGGTTGTAAGTTGTAATTTGGAATTAGGTGATTTAGTGAAGCCTTGTTCAAACACAGGAAAATTCTTTAGAGCTGCCCCAACGTAAAGGTTTATTTCAGTAGTTCTAAGAATTATTCTGAAAGACCGGGAACTATACACGTTACCTCTTGCTTGTGAACACAAGTGTTAACTGTCAAAAAAAATTTTGATAGTTAACAATTGTGTAAAGCCTCTATTACCTACTTAAAAAAAAATTAAACAAGTAGCTTATCGCTGGAAACACGTAAGAGACTGGCTTTTCACGGGGGATAGGACGATGTTACCGCGAACTAAAAAAGTGTGTGTGTGTGCAATTCACACACGGCAAAATTGAAACTTCAGAAAAGTAGCCTACGAGATAGCGAGATAAATATAACTTGTTTTCTATCTCATTCTCTCGCAGGCTAAATCCTACTAATAAGTTTGTCTCTTATTGGTGACGCTTTTGCGTTTCGTTTTATCAACCACTTCAACCAGCAATTAACAAATCAGACTTTCTACTACTACAATCAAACAGAAAATTACAAAAATGGAATGCTTTCGCTTTCCGGTGGGACCACTTGTACCGTGGCGACAACATCCGTTTCATCGAATTTTCAAATCACAACGATTCTGAAGAAGTTTACTACTATAACACGAGAACGTCTAGAGCACCGGGGAAAGCACATTGATTACGCGTTTCGCCATGTATTTGTTTACATATTTAGTAATCGCAATTTGTTTACCTCTCTACCCTCCAAGAAAAACTATATTATAGTTCATAATATCGTACAATATATCGTACGACATTAAGACGACATTTAACCAAAAATGTCACATACGCGTGGGTGGACCCTCATCTAAGCACACAGAAGCTCCAATTAACCGATAACGTTGTCTCATAAACAAAAATGTATCGGTTGACAACGAACGAAAATTTCTTTGGTGGTCTGTACGGAATCGTAATCTGTCATCCGAACTGTCAAATTACTAACGGAAGAGCGAACGATCGGCTACCGAACGTGTTATAGATAAGGGGGACAAAGATTATGAACTGGTTGTAGAATGATCCACTTGGCAATGTAGACATTAATGCCTTGCATTTATCTAGTGACTCACAGAGGATTTAGGAATTTATTGTGCCTATCATAAATTACTACGTACCTACAATATAAATAATTTCTCGTACGTCTTAGTTTCACCAAGTTATGCAGAAGGTCAAAGATCACTGTCTTGTTCCGTAATTATTGGTATGCCTTATATTTAAACTACAAAATAAATAAGCTACCTATTTATGACGTGTATTCATTTTTTCGCAAGAAGTTATGGTGTAATTTACTGTAAACGTGTATTATTAATGTCGTTACGATAAAAATACGTAAAAATTATTAAATATATTTATTTGTAACATTAGTCTATACTTTGTTGTGTATATTAATCTTTGACCGTATGCAAAATAAAACAAAGCAGGCGTACTCTCACGAAGACACCTCTGATTGGTCTTGTTGTGTATTTTATATGGAATTTTAATTAATTTTCGCTGTCAACCGTAGTCAAACAAAACGCATGTAATGATTAATTTGGGTCCCAAACCGGTTGGTTCTGACACCATAGATAGGTGCATGGCATTTGTCAAACCAACCTTCGGCAATCGGGCGTTGATATTTCGAATAAGATGGGTTTAATTTATAATTAAGGTTCTATACCTACTCTGAGCGTGTATGCGTGAGCGTTACTTACTCGACTGAACGGCAACCATCCTTACTTGGGATATACTATTTTGATTAGGGCTTCTTATGTCTATATTCTACCGACCAAACTGAAAACTAAAGCAATGGATTCTTGTCTTACGACTTGTTTGACTTTCGCCGCTCAGACCTGGCCACTAACCAAGAAAAACCTAGACAAGGTGAGTAAATGTCAGAAAGCGATGGAACGCAGTTTCCTAAACTTGAGATTGAAAGATAGAGTGAAGAATGTTGTCATAAGGAAGAAAACTAAAGCAATGGACGCAGTCAAACACATTCTTCGCTCAAAATGGAAATGGGCAGGTCACATACAAAGAGTTACAGACGAAAGGTGGTCACGCATAGTCACAAACTGGTACCCACGTGACTCTAAACGCAGACGAGGCCGACCTTTTAGAAGATGGTGTGACGACATAGTCAGAGTGGCAGGAAATATATGGTCGAGAGTGGCTAAGGACAGAAAGCAATGGTTGCTAATGGAGGAGGCTTTTACCGCAATAGGCGGTCCTTACAATGATGCTAACATAGTTTAAGAAACAGTTTACTAACCTACTTATTCTTTAATAAGTACCTAACTATCATTTAATTATTGTATTGTAAGAAAACTATTGTAAGGAATAAATAAAGCTATTATATTATTATTATGTCTATTTTATGGGCAACTGTATTAAATTATATGGGGTTCTAGGTGAGCTCTATTTTTTTAAAGACTGCATCATCATCATAATATTAGCACAGACTAAGGAGATACTTCCTATTCTAAGAGTGAATCGACGGAGGTCTTGATAGAGTAAGTAAGTAAAAACACAAACTCGTGACAAAATTTACAATTTGTTATGGTGTTAAGGTGGCCTTATTACTACGATTGATCTCTTCCAGGCATCTTATCTATCTCTTAAAGGAGAATGGAGATATTGTAGTAAGACCGGGGACTTTGTAGAAAGAGAATTGAATCGAAGGCTGCCGGGACACCAGTAACCTGTGTCCTAACACGGGGAAATGGGTGGAATGGTTCAATTATTACCGATCGCCGTCGCCAAGACAGGGGCAAGACGGGACGGGAGAGGCTGGTAGAATCTTCAGTACAACATTTAACTAGACCTACTAGTACGAAATAAGTATGCAGCGAAGTGTAGTAAGTACCTAGGTGTGGAATCTGTGCTGTGCAATGCAATTTGTCCACTGTAAGAATATAATATGCTTACCTATAATATATAACATGCTCAGGACTGGTCAGGTTATCAGTATCATCTCTCACTACAATTTTATTCAACATTGGGAAAGTAACATGACCAATATTAACTATACAGCAACCTTACTCCGATTTTCTACAGCTTTGAGGGGTATTTTCAGCAACGGGTAACAATTTTTTATAATAATATGGTTTAGATATTTCTTCTGGTCGCGCCACAGGGGAACGTCGTTTTGTCCTGTGGCACTAGTGTGTGCTGTTACGCGGACTTTTGGTCTGACAAGCAAATATTTTGGTCAGTGTGGTTTCGCTCTTAAAGGCGAATCCCACGACATCTACTGACGCTTCTCTTGCCCTGAGTTATGTCATCGTGGACTGAAGAGGCTATAATAGTCCAGGCAAATTACATTTTTACAAAGAAAAAATTGTTAACAGGATGGGAACAGTTGGAAATGGTAAAGTGGCGTATAATAAACTTTAAAAAAAAATGCGTGAGCAGGGGTGTTTCCAGATATATTTGGGGGGTGAAAAGGGGGGAATTTTGGGTTATTGCTATTTCTGGCGAAAGTTGACGTCGGAGAGACAAGTGTACCATGAAAAAGTTGTAGACCATTGTTGTGAAATTACTTTGAGATCCTTTACTTTGAGATATTGTTTCATCAGAAGTTTCCAATTAAGTCTCTACTTTAACAAAGGCGTGTGGTAAGACTTCGTTATTTCTTATTCACATGCACTGCCTCAAGAAAGGCTCACCGAGTCAAATTCACTATAACTGCGACATTCCTATGTCGCAGTTATTACCAACAAATCGTTATAGTGAATGCGACATTAAGATAAATTTGCGACATTTGCATCGCGTTCGAGTACTAATAAGGCTAATACGTGAAGCTATTGAAACGAATGAGCGGTTATTAAGAAATATACGCGGCGAGAAGGAACTTTATAGAGCTTTTTGTTTATACGAGAAGGTCGTGTTGCGAAGACTTGTTTTATTGAATCGTATCGACCGTGAAATCATGAGATAGTTTTAAATTACAATAAAAATTACAATTTAATGGCTGTGACTATAATAGTTACAGAGAGAAGCAGTTGCTTGGAATAAATTATTGTAGGTAGGTTTTTGACTCATAACCCGTATTTGAGCAGCGTTGTTAATTGGTTTCCTATGAGAGTGGAGGCCTGTCCCCAGCAGTGAGATGTTAATGGGCTGTAGTGGTAGGTATTTGACTTTTAACTTACCCTTTCAGCAAACCGGTGGAATGAGCAAGGGTAGTTTTGAAAAATTTACAAAATATCCTAATATGATTTTTATTCGCTTTCACCTGAGTGATGCGTCTTGTCGGGAACGGAACGGTGACAAGTTTTCTAAGATATGTGACTGGCTAAATCATTGCTCTGATAAAATTAATCAATTCGCTGGAACGCTATATCGCTTGGCGTCATGGATTTGTGTCTGAATGGCAGCTAGCCTTAATTTTTATATTGACGAAACGACCCTGAGCGGAATCCAATCCAGGACCACGGTCAGACCCGCTCATCACTACGTCAGTCGTCAAAACTTAGGGATTAGTCATAACAAGCGTCCGAGGCGCGCGCCCGGTACGCTGCGTTTTGGATGCTCTTAGGTAAAATCGTATGAATTGTATGGATCGAATTGAATCAAGCACATGATGCACTCGGTAGTCGGTACGCGCTCGATACGCCTGTTAGTATAACTAGTCCCTACCCGTTGTCCTAGGTGACGGCAACAGCAACGCAACGCAATGCGACGCGACAAGACATTATCAAACATTAGCTGACCTTTCACGTGCGTTGTCACGTAATACGTCTGTAATTTTCTATGGGGCGTCGCTTCCGTCGCTCACCTGGGACAACGTGTTACACACTGGTTTACATTCACTTTTAAATCTTAATAAAATAAAAATTGTTTAATTCAAAACTCCAAATCCATGTTAAGTAATTAATATTATAAACGCAAAAGTGTCTGTCGCAGACATTTTACCTTTTTTGTAGAAATTTGTGTATCCCAAGGAAGTACATAGGTTATTCCTCATTATTTTCTACTTTATCGGGATTAAAATTATGTAAAAGAAGTCGCGGGCATCGTCTACTTAATCAAAATACTTAGATACAATACGAATTCAAAAATTCGATATGGTTTTTGTGCAACAAAGTAATGTAGAGTGAGATACAGTCAGGTCTTCTCGGAATGGTCACTTGATGCACAACGCTTAATGATGGCATTGGAAATAAAAGCGAGTGCAGTCACACGTCGGTGAGCAATGGCCCCTGTCCGAGGGTCATTAAGAATGCAGTGTCTTATCTAACTCGGAATAATTAATGAAAGTGTGGACGGAATTGCGTCTTGCTGTGAAGTATAGTGCGCTTGTAGCGTATTGGCATGACGTGATTTATCTAAAGGAGTTAGAATATTGGTACAGTCAGGTTACTTACCAAGTTTTTCCCGTGTTTTAGTCAACTTGATTTTTGACTATTTAAGAATCCATGACTTTCCGAAAAAACCTTCCTTTCAGTACTATATTATTATGAAAAATCTTGTTGATAAGCGTGTGGTCTTATCAGTGTCTCTAGTTGATATTATCGTGCGCGACACACTGTGCACACATTTGCATTTGTGTGCACAGTGCACACCAATAGTACAGTATGTCTTGACATACTGTACTATTGGTGTGTACTCTTCGCGTCCCGCGCACTGCCTGGACCAGTTTGTGCTTTTACAATAGGGATGATGACAAATCAATCAAATCAGCAACTCTTTATCGAACTCAAAAACGCGCTTCTGGTTTATACTATATTTTAAATATTTTATAGTTTGTATGAAATACATAGTTGTGACGTCATTAAATTTCAACATACTTTTTTTCTTTATACGATAAGTTAAATGATTATCAAACTTAAAACTAACAGATGACGTGAATTTTAGGTATTTTGGAAGGCTCTATTTAAGGCCCTGTGTAGCGTAAAAGGGGGTTTATAAAAGCAGTGTATCCATCAAACGGTGACATAATGTATGCTTGTAAAAATAATGTGCTGTTTTCAAGACCTTTGAGCAGCCATTGACGCATTTCAAAACAAAATTTAAAAAAATCACTGCATTGAAATTTATTTTAAACATTCCTCTTAATTTACCTTTTAAAGCAATTTTTCTCCTTATTGAAACCAATAATTAACTCTAGAAATATAAGATAAAATTCATATTTCTAAATCAAACACATTGTCGGATTAATTTGTATTGAAAAGTAAATATTAATTTTTGTACAAATTATTTTATGCATTTTTAGCGACATGCGCTTGCTGGAATTTCACCCCCACGCGCCTGTGTTTTTCATCTCGTAAGCTCACAGCGCCTTAATAATCAGTAAAAAATAATTTATCATCTCTATTATTACACATGCAAAGTTCAGCTTACGTCTCGCGAACTCCTATGCAACAAAATAGTGCAGTCGCGAGATGGCCATTTTAGCATGGTCCCACTATAGCTCATTCGGATTGAATGCTGCATGTAAGATTTAAAACCATGGTAAGCTATGGGGTGCAAACTATTATTTGAAGATGAGTAATGACTCGCAATCATTGCACTCATGATTGTGCAGATTCCTTTGACCTTCACTGCATGCCCTTTATATTTGCTTTCTATTGATTGATTATCGCAACATAATATTGGAGTTCTTTGAAAATCTCTGTATGATTCATAACCATTTATGCGCAACAATGTGAGCGTTAATTAATTTCTGATTCTCTATCAGTAAAATGCAAATGAGATATGACACGGCTTTACCTGGATGACTTCTTGTCAAGAGTCAAGATACTTAAATTGGGTATTTGACTAGTCAGATCAGCAACTTTTTTTGCAAACGTCAATACGTATGGGATAGTATGGGACTGCATAGTATGACTTGCATAGTATGAGATTTTGTATGAAATATTGAATAGCGACGTCTCAAAGTTCGACGCACTTTTTTACTTTAATCGATAGTTTAAAATAGTTATTCAACATAAAACTAACAAGGGACGTGGACTTTTGAGAGATCTACCTATATAATAATCACAAAAAATAATTTATTTGAATATCAAATACCCAATTACCTACATAATACAATATAAAATAAATGCTGAAAACATTTTCTAAGTAATTAATAAAAAGTAAGTAATATTTAGGTAGGTACATACAAAAACATTATATAAGTGTCAGTAATATATTATATTGTAATCATTTTCGGTAAAAAAACATTTTCGATACAAAAGCTGAAGTGCAAAGCTTGAAAATTTACTCGTAGTGAATGATACAAAATAATTGTATATCACAAAATTCCTATTTATACTGCTCTATTATTTGGATCAATGTCATCTTTTATTTATGTAGAACTAGCTGATGCCCACGACTTCGTAAGCGTGGAATAGGTTTTTTTTTAATTTCCACGAGAACTCCTTAATTTTTTCGGGATAAAAAGTAGCCTATGTCAACTATACCCATGCAAAAATCACGGCGATCCGTTGCTCTGTTGCGGCGGTGAATGAAGGACAAATCAACGAACCAACAAACAAACACACTTTAACATTTATAATATTAGTATGATTCAACCAAGTGTTCAATTATTTTAAGGTTGTCATGCATTATACTGGTACGCTGATGGAACATAGAGATTTTTGAACTTCAGAAAATCTAATTTTCTTTTATAAACTTTAATTTTTTGACCAAACTTTCTAGCTTGTAAATCTATAATATCAAATAAATTCAAAGATTAGGAATAAACAGGGACGTCATTCATTAACTCGAATTGAATTGTTTAAAAAAAAACTATGTTAAAACCTCGCTCAAGCGCGTTCGCAAACTGAAAGGTTTCTGTTTGAGTGACAACCCTAATCTGCGCCTAAAATATTTTAGAAGATGTCATTGTACAAAAAAGTATCATAGACCCTAATAAAGTTGGCTCCTTAAAACCATTCCGATCAAGGATACAAAAAAATGAATTAAAAGTGAAATGAAATCCTTACCCTGATTGACCACAAATCAGTATTAATGATCTATGCCAGCGGGTGTTCTGGTGGTGCGTTCCTCTATCTTGCTTTTGGTTATTGAAATGAGAGAGACGAAAGATGTTTGGACACGACGCCCTTAGAGCGTTTTAAGTGCTAAACGAATAAAACCATTAATTACACGCAATTCAATGTACATATTGAATTTATTCAAATGGTGATAAATGGGCGATGTAAGACACAAGAGGTGCGAAGGAGATGCTAGTTTTGAACTTTGAGGGCTTGTTTGATGCATGGCTGGAAATTGGAATGCGTGATTCAGTGCGGCTGATCACGATACGGGCAAGGTTTAGTTATATAATAGATACTTGCTTGGTTATATTAATACTAGTCTGTACCCACGACTTTACTCGCGTGGTTTCTAGTTTTTTTTTTAGTTCCAGAAGAGCACTCGCAGGGAAGAATACCTACTTTGATTTTCCAGGATAAAAATTTTGACTGAACACTAAGTTTTATATAGGTAAGTATACTTTGTTCCGATTACAATGCGTTAATTTTGTGCGCCTCGTTGGTCTAGCGATTCGCATGTTTTATTGCAGATTACGAGATCTTCTTTTTGAGGATCTTAAACCTCAACCAGTTAGGTGTTAGGATTTTCTAGTAGAGTAGGTACAATACTTTCTATAATATATACGAGTGTATTTATTGGAAAATATTATTTACTCTAATTTAAAGACGAGTGAAGTAATTTCATCGTAATATTTCAGATATTTATTAATGCGAAAGGGTGTTTTTTTCGTTGGTTTGTCCTTCAATCACGCCGCAATAGACCACCGGTAGAATGTGATTTTTAGGTATAGACCTACCTGGAGACCTGGAGATTGGCATGGGCTACACTTTAGTCCGGAAAATTAAGGAGTTCCCGAGGCAATTGAATAAACTTATTCCATACGGACGAAATCGCGGGTATCAGCTAGCACTGTAATAATATCGTAGGTAATTTAACTGCCTCGTTGGTCTAGTGGTTAGCATGTTCGACTGCGGCCGACGAGGTCCCGGGTTCGAGTCCCGGGTAGGGCCATAGCAAGTATTGGGTTTTTCTGAAAAGAATTTCTCAGTACTAGCCCGGAGTTAGGAAATTGGCGGTGTTACACCCCCGTGCCTCGGAGAGCACGTTAAGCCGTCGGTCCTGCGCCTGATCTCTCTCCGGTCGTGTCGGATTTTCCGTCCCATCGGGCTATGAGAGTAAAGGAACAGAGAGAGCACCTGTGTTTGCGCAAACACTTGTGCACTATAATATCTCCCGCGCAGATGGCTAATCTCTATGGAGATTGGCCGCCGTGACCGAAATTCGGTCGGGAGGACATTAATATCGTAGAAGTCTAGAAAGTCATAATATTATAGTACATACATATTTCGTACCTAACTATCCCTAGCTAGAGACCACCACAAATCACCGGCAACTCGCGTTATGACAAACGCAAAAACCATAAAATTAAATAAATGCCCGCTCACCACTTGCTCTGAGGTCGTTAGGAGGCGTAAGGAGGTTCTACGCATTGTTTTCCTTATAAATGTAGACACTTACGAGGTAGGTTAATTGCTACTTTTTTTTATTCTTTTAAAAGTTATGTAGCCCTTGACTTTCACCTGTTGGTAAGCGATGATGCAGTCTAAGGTAGCAGAGGGTTAACAAGCTATGTCAGATATAATATATTACATGGCTCCATAGAGATAATATTATAGTAGATATATTATATTATATAATAATAATGTCCTCCCGACCGAATTTCGGCCACGGCGGCCTATCTCCAGAGAGATTACCCATCTGCACGGGAGATGTTACAGTGCACAAGTGCGTGCGCATACACAGGTGCACACTCTGTTCCTTTACTCTCATAGCCCGATGGGACGGAAAATATGACACGACCGGAGAGAGATCAGGCGGAGGACCGACGGCTTTACATGCTCTCCGTCTTGGGTGTGAAACACCGCCGACTTCGTAACTCCAGGCTAGTACTGAGAATTTCTTGTCAGAAAAACCCAATACTTGATATGGCCCGACCCGAGAAACGAACCCGGGACCTCGTCGTACATTTTTTTTTTATCCACTACATGCTAGCCCTTGACTGCGATCTCACCTAATGGTAAGTGATGATGCAGTCTAAGATGGTAGCGGGCTAACCTGTTAGGGGCATGGCAGTTATATTCAACCCATACCCCTTCGGTTTCTACACAGCATCGTACCGGAACGCTAAATCGCTTGGCGGCACGTCTTTGCCGGTAGGGTGGTAACTAGCCACGGCCGAAGCCTCCCACCAGGCCAGACCAGGAAAAATAAATTATAAATTAAAAACAGAAATTATAAATTCCCAAATTGACCCTGCCGGGGATCGAACCCAGGACGTTAAGGCAACAGCGCTACACACTGCGCCACGGAGGTCGTCAACATATATACTCTATGCATGGCTCTCAATTAGTTTCTACGTTGACTAGTACTAGAACGCTCAATTGCTTAGCAGCACGTCTTTGCGTGTAAGTATGGTGGTAATTAGGCACGGCCGAAGCCTTATATAATTGTACTAGATCAGACCGGAGACAATATAAAATTGTCAAATTAATATGACAATGTAAGAGTTTAGAGTTTATAAAGTAGGTAATAAATAACGAAAGTGGGAAAAAGTTTTAAATAATCTAGTTTGTACTGTAAAGTACCTATTGTCATATTAATAATGCATAAGTATTATTGCCTTTTATATTGTAAGTAGATCAAACCACTTGTATCGTGTTGTATTTGAGAAATAAATGATTTGATTTTGATTATGATTGAATTGTTATATCTACCTACCTACAATAATTCGTTACTTGTAGTTCCACTAACTTACCTGACCCGGTGACAGCGTCGCTAACGTCGTAAATTTAAAAAAAACTTAACAAGCATAAATATTAGTACCAATTTTGGCTACCGGGCCATAAACTTTCACTTTAATCTGAAGATAGTATAAAAATTATTGTATCAAATAAATTGTATTCACTGCTTATACCTATAAATTGTTTTACGTTAGTTCACATGTTTATCACAAGTCACAAGGTTTTACACATACGTACAATCAAATCACGTTTCTTGTAGACATCTTTACCGGAGACCATAGACGCTCCTCTGCAGGCGTTTACCACAGAACATCAAAACATTTAATTACATGCTACACTTATTACTATATTTTCTTCAGGAATTTCAATGATAAATTATTAACTAGGCGGTAGGCCGTAGGAGAGGTGCTCTAACTTATTTTATAAATGGAAAAAAGTACTTGTCTACTCACAGTCGAGTTCATTCATTAAAACTGATAAGTTTTGAAACGAGAAAATAAAGATTCTTCAATATAACGAGGAAAGTATGTAAATGATTTATCTCAACTCAGTGGAAATAAATGAATACAGTTTCTGACGAAGCTACATTTTACGAGTGAACTAATAGGGGTTTAACTAGACCGCTTACGCCATCTAGTGTTGAGTAGCGTGAACAGTTTTATTCTTTTTATTTATTTATTTTGAAATACTTATAATAACACCTAACCACAAAATTATTAAGAAAAGAAAAAGGCAATATATGACATTAATAACAACATAGAACAGTCCCCGATCGCCACGACAGAGGAAAAATGGAATGACTCAAAAAAGTATGCAGACGTGACATGCAAAACTTTAGTAGTTTACTGAAAGGTTCGCGTTAATATATTATTATTTAATATACAATAATAAAATAATTTGCATAATAAATAATATAGGTACGACATAATAATAATAATGTTTAAAAAAAATGTGAGCACCTAGCTCTAAATCGGCGACGCGTGGTCTCAGGTCATAGGGAAAGTACCTACAGCTACACAATTTATATTGTTATTTCCTTACTAGATGATGACCACGACTTCAGCGACGTCAGCGAGGTTTAAGGTTTCTTGATTCCCGCGAGATCTCTATTGCCAGCCAAATCAGGTCAGTTATTTGTAGCGTGAAGGAGTTACAAACATCTATACAAACAAACATCCATACTTTCACTTTATATTTTATAATTTTTTCTGCTACTGATCATACTTACTATAATATTATAAATGTTTGTTGGTTTGTTGGTTTATTGGTTTGTTGGTCTATCCTTCAATCACGCCACAACGGAGCAACTGATCGACGTGATTTTTGACATGGGTATAGTTGAGGACCTGGAGAGTAACATAGGCTAATTTTTATCCCGGAAAATTAAAGAGTTCCCGCGGGAATCAAAAAAACTTGTACCACGCGGACGAAGTCGCGGGCATCAGCTAGTTATATGATAAAATTGCAAAAGTTTGGATGAATATCCATCCATGCAAACTTTTGCATGTATGGATTGATGGATGATTGTTACTCAATCACGCCAGAACGGCTAAACGGTTACACATAGGCTACTTTTTATTCCTGAAAATTAAAGAGTTCTCGGTGGAACCGACAAACCTCAATCCACGCGGACGAATTCGTGAGCATCTTTTAATAAAAATTTCTGTTATTATTAATTCCTTTCCTGGTTGCCTGGAAGAGATCGCTTCTCAGCGATAAGGCCGCCTCTTGTACAGTTTTTCATAATTTCTTATATTTGTTTAAATTATATATTTTCATTTCATTTCATCTTGTTCTGCTTTAAAGATAGACGTCTGTGGTACGATTATCACTCATAGGTAGGTAGATATTATGTATAAAGGCTTAACATCTTTTCTACCTTTTATAAAAGGCATCTAGGTATAAAGTCTGACACACACACTATGTACGAATTCTTAGGATCAAAATGCTATTTCCTGATGAGGCTCACGTGCTAAGGCGAAGTCGTAAAGGTTTAATGTGTGGGAGAGGCTGATTAATTAAGGCTATTGGTTTATCGAAACCCACCCAGCTTGATAGTGATTCCTGATAGTGATAGTTTGCTGTATTACTTCACCAAATTAGAATCACAAATTTTTGAAGTGAAAACTTCTTTACCCGCGTTGAGCACTTTTTGATAGGGAAAAATCATATGGGTTCGCGTCACCTACATGCTAATGTTAATTGTATATCTATATCTAATAGTATATATATATATATATATATATCTATATACTGGCGCATGCGCAGTGGCCTGTGTACACGAATACATATATATACGTAAACATGTTTATCACAACGTATATGCCTGACCGTGTGTTGTGCGCGTTAGATGCTTTTTGGACGGGTGAAAATATCTTATTTGTTCGCGTCACCGACATGCGTAATTGCATTATATCTGTAGCTGTACTGTGTATATCTTAACAAGTAAAATTGAATGGATTTCGTTTCACTTCTATCGACAGTCCCTGTGACCGCCAATTTTTGAAATTTGAAAAATTTTGAAAAAATATGAAATCTTCTCTAGGAAAATGAAAGTAAATTAAGCGTTGCACAAAAATATTCGTTTCCAAAAAGTTACCCGTTAGCACAAGTAGAGTTTACTGTTATAAAAATGTATCATACTACATACTAATATTATAAATGCGAAAGTGTGTTTGTTTGTTGGTTTATTGGTTTGTTGGGTTGTCATTTAATCACGCCGCAACAGAGCAATAGATCGATCGTGATTTTCAGGGGTACCTATAGTTGAGGACTTGGAGAGTGACACAGGCTACTTTTTATCCCGGAAACTTTAGGAGTTTCAGCTGAAATTTAAAAAAACATTCCACGCGGACGAAGTCGCGGACATCAGCAAGTGTTGTAATAGATGGTTTCTTTTTGCGTAGATACTAGTTGTGAAGGATAATATTATGTAAATAGTGCCAACATTCAAAAGTCTAAGCACGACTTTGATAACGCATCAAAAACACGAGATTTCCCTTCCCGATAGCGCCTCGCACTCCTTTGTTAGAGTCCCCGAAAAAGATTTCCTGCACCGCTATGGAGACATATTGCTTTTCGCGTTTTTGAACTCGCGATCTCGACGCGTATTTACGTATTCACACTCGCATTACTCCTAGTAGTATGTTCGAGATGAGATGCGAGCCTGTGTGAGAGACCTGTGTATGCGTTAGCTTAACGATACCACTGTATGTTGCACCTTTAAACCTCCCGCGGCTCTATGCAAACGAGGCTAGAGCACGGATGACGTATGTAGGCACGGGGATCTCGCTCTATTGGTGATTTGCGACGTAGGCTTTAGCGAGTGTGTGCGTGTGTTGGTATGCCAGTCGCCTCTAGGCGCGCAATAGATGGGGGTGGGCTGCCCAAGAGGATGGGGTATAAAGGAAAACCATTTACATTTGAGCGATTCGTCCAATTTAAAATTCCTACAAGATAGCTTAGACACGGGTGCCATTCTTTTGAAGAGGCGAGCATCATGCAAGGGACATTCGTGCTCTGTTATTTCTTCGAGTTGTTTGGAATGGAGTTTTACTTTTTAACGAGCCAATCTATTCCTGACGACACGTTCGCATGATTATGTTCAAGTGGACGAAGATTTTTTTTTTTACATTATGGAGGTTTCAGATAGAAAGCGATAGGAGCAGACGGAGTGTTATGAATATGAATCTTGGGTACGGGAATCGGTCGGGGAGCATTCCATCAAAACGTCATAGGTCGCACTCAGGACAAATTTGCCCGCTTGGCCACGTCCCGCGTTTTACGAGCAATGCCGAAGATTCAGCACCCAAGGGACACATTCGGCCTCCAAAAACTTTACCCGTTACAAATTTGTTTTTTTTTGCCTTATCTGCTCCCCGCGCTTTTGGCAAACCTAATTCCGTATTCAAAAATATTTCTGCAAGTATTGTGCTCGTACGGGAACGAACATTTTATTGCCGTCCATATAACGTTTTAAAAGTTATAGTCAGTTTTGCCGCGCGGTCGCGTTCCTTCGATATTCTTTCGAGTGTCTCTTGTCGTTTTTATAAACACGGCAATTATTATCATTGCTTGATAACTTTTTGTGCTTAATGGTTTTATGGTATTATATGGTTATGGATTGCGTGACTTTATTCAAAGTTAAACAAACGTTTAATATTTTCTCTTTTACAGACAGTTACGCTGCAGAAAGTTATTGTTAAACTTGCCCACCGAAAATCTAAAAAAAACCGGCCAAGTGCGAGTCAGACTCGCGCACCGAGGGTTCCGCACAAACCTGTAGGTATATTATAAGTAAAAGTTATAGTATCTTTATTGCTAAATGAAATCCATCCATCCGTAAGTATAAAATTATTAAAAATATTTTTATTATAATATGATGTAACTAAAAACTTATGCTTTTCGCAATTTTTCTTTTATCTGTGCTTGACGTTGACGTTGCTTCGTACCAAATTTCAAGATTCTGAGTTCACGGGAAGTACCCTGTAGGTTTTGATTCCCTTGCGAGTGTCGAAAATTTGCAGCCTAACCGGGTGTATCTTTTGATTGCGTTGGCTTAGACCACAGTATTGGTATCTACCAATACTGTGCTTAGACGTTTGATTTTTTCACAGCTCCAAGGGACAGTAGATCTGAGTATGATATTAATTTCAGCTTGATACCTTCATGCGTTCCTGAGAAGAAGGGTCTTGACAGACAGACAGACGGACAACAAAGTGATCCTATAAGGGTTTCGTTTGTTTCCTTTTGAGGTACGGAACCCTAAAAACTGATTGGCACTATAGTATTCTTACATCCATTAAGGTTATAAGTCAAATTTTGGTGGAAGACTTACAACCCAAAATGGCATTTTTGGGAGGTTAAAAACGTTAACCACCTGAAATAACCCATTGTTTATAGTCTAATCTCAATTCGTCATTATAATAATTCGGATTAATAATTCTACTCTCGACAAAATTTCTAATATCACTTAAATAAAATTCAAATAAAGTTATGTAAGAAAACGTAGACAAAATTTGTACAGAGCTCCCAAAATTGAACCTACTACAAATGAGCTGACATTTTCATAAGTCATAAACAACTGCAAAAGTGGCCCATACAATCTACAGTAAGTTCTAATCAAGCTCAACACGACACAGACAATACGTTGCGTTGTTAGTGCCTTATTTTGCATTCATGGAATTTTCTTAAGCGATCCGAACGGGGTGGTCGTACCACCCAATTTAGCATTCATATTTTGAATCCAATTGAGCCAATACTAAAGGTCGCGCGTTGATTTCGCAAATTTGTATTGCACTTGTTTAGTTTTTAAATATGTAGGTATCAAGATTTAGTTTGGACTCGGAGGGTAGTCTTATAGCTTTTCGAATTTAATATCAGGTTGAAAGATAAATTAATTAACCTTTCATAAGTTGGTAGAGCGGTCGTGGTCATCCAGAAGGATCGTTTTATCTGAAAACCTCCCTGCACGTCCAAAAAATTTTTTTTAAATCCACCACAAGCTAGCCTTTGACTACGATCTCACCTGATGGTAAGTGATGATGCAGTCTAAGATGGTAGCGGGCTAACCTGTTAGGGGCATGGCAGTTATATTAAACCCATACCCCTTTGGTTTATACACGGCATCGTACCTGAACGCTAAATCCTAGTTGTGACGCATTCGATTGCGAATGTTAAGCAACGTTGACCTAAGTCGGTAACGGGGTGGTTGACCGAATTTGGAGGTTCAAATTTGGCCTTTTCGTTTGCTCCGTGCCTCGGAGAGCAAGATAAGCCGTCGTTACAAATAGTCGTATGCAGACTTGGGAACGTGGGAACCCACAGCATTATTATCCCAAGAAAACTCCTACCATTATTTGATTAATGGAAAGGGGTCACTATCCTCAGTAATGAGGAATACGACGCAGTAAGAGATAATTTAAGTTAAGAGGTTTAATTCATTCAGAGGTTAAACAGTTAAAAACCATGACGAGTAGATAAAAGGACGGAAAAACGGACTCAGTCAATTTCACCAGAATTTGAAATGAGACCTTTCTAAATTTCTAAAATGAGAATGTCTGTAATTTTCATTTTAAAATAGCAAACATAGATTGGTTATATTCAATATTCGCAAATATAATCTATACAGGGAGCATCTCGTGTCGTTCCAAATGACATTTCACCACCGGCGTATACGGTTTCTATTTGATTTCCTGCACCGTCTTTCCATTTTTAAGTAGTCATCGCGACATTTGATTTTATTTTCAAACGAAAAGTCATAAACTTCTATCTACGAGTATTTGTATGAATTTCAATTTGGAATTGTTTTTGTTTCAAATCTCTAAATAGTGTTTAAATATTTTTACTGTGATTAATAAATTTAAAAAACTTCAACTTTTACTTTAATTATTCTTAGTTAATTAGTCTTTAATTCAGAATAACCTGTTATTAATATAGTATATTTTTCTTATTTTTACTAAATAAGCTATTATTTTTTGTAAGTAAAAAAATATATTTATATCTATTTTTTACCTTACAAAAGTCTGGGTACGTTCCAATCTATACTAATATTATAAATGCGAAAGTTTGGATGGATGAATGGATGCCAGAGCAGCTAAACGGATGTCGATGAAATTTGGCACGGAGATAGATTATGGTCTGGAATAACACATTGGCTACTTTTTACCCCGGAAAATTAAAGGGTTTCCGCGGGAACCAAAAAACCTCAATCCACGCGGACGAAATCGTGGGCATCAACAAGTAATATATATATTTTTTTAATCCACCACATGCTAGCCCTTGACTACGATTTCACCTGATAGTAAGTGATGATACAGTCTAAGATGGTAGCGGGCTAACCTGTTAGGGGCATGGCAGTTATATAAAACCCATACCCCTTCGGTTTCTACACGGCATCGTACCGGAACGCTAAATCGCTAGGCGGCACGTCTTTGCCGGTAGGGTGGTAACTAGCCACGGCCTAAGCCTCCCACCAGACCAGACCAGGGGCAATTCAGAAATTATAAATTCCCAAATTGACCCTGCCGGGAATCGAACCCTGAACCTCCGCACGTTAAGACAGCGCTACACACTGCGCCACGGAGGTCTTCAAAAGTAATAAAATAATTAAAGTTTTTTCACGTGTCAATTATAAATGTATCAAATATGTCGCTAGAACCGTACGTGTAGAAAAACAAGTGTGAACAATATTGCAGGTACCTTATTTTTTCACGTAGGTACTAAACATTACAATAAATAAAATGCCTTCAACATAATTTCTTTAATTTTCCGGGATAAACAGTATCCTATGTGTTATTCCAGGCTATAATCTATCTCCGTGCTAAATTTCATCCAAATCCGTTCAGCCCTACTGGCGTGATTAAGGAACAAAGATCCATCCATATATTAGTATAATATTAGTATAGATTTTTGGTGAGTCAGTCAATTAGTGAGTAATCAAAATACTGTCTAGAAAATTAAGGTAAATATAGGGCACATCATTGTCTTTTTTGATTATTATAATGTACTAGCTGACCCGGCGAACTTCGTACCGCCTTAGTATGCAAAATTAAATGTATATTTTTCAATATTTCTGAGAGATTTTCTTAATATTTTTTTCCGTAAGAACCTTCTCCTAATAATAACAAATACAACAAAAAAAGAATTAGTGAAATCGGTCCAGCCATTCACGCGTGATGCCGTGACCAAGGAAAACGGGTTTCATTTTTATATATATAGATAATGTAGGTATGTTGGTGTAAAATGATGTAGTCAGATAATACCGGAGACTTGTCGTTTTGTTAGCATTACGTGTCCTCCTAAAAATTATGTGAAGTTATAAATATAAGGCACTTGTCAGAGGTAAATTTTCTGCAAAAAGACTTCATCTTGACGAATGTAGGTACATCCATACTAATATTATAAATGCGAAAGTGTGTCTGTCTGTCAGTCTGCTACGCTTTCACGGCCCATCTGTTCAACCGATTTTGATGAAATTTAGTAGGTACAGGGGTAGATGGTGTCCCGGGGAAGGACATAGGCTACTTTTTATCCCGCAAAATTATAGAGTTCCCGCGGGAATCAAAAAATCTTAATTCATGCAGACAAAGTCGCGGGAATCATCTAGTAGGATAAATATAGCCCCAGAGCTTTTATAGAGATTGTTGCAGCCAGTCAATTGGCATTGAACCTGGTTTTACATTGTAACTGTAAATGCTCATATCTTTGTTCTATTTTACTCAAGGGATGAAATGAGTTAGTAGGTACCTACCGATTTAGATTCTGTAGATTTGTGGGTAACCATTTAAACGAAAACATTTGCTTGAACTGTTTTCAAGAAGGGTTTAATGTGTACTATTTTAAAATACAAACGCTTAGTAGCCATGGGTATTGTATAATATTGACGTCATTATTTAAACTATAAACAAATAACAACCGATAAATACTATAAAATATCGATGCAGATTTACCCGCTCCATCGAATTATCATTTGAATAATATCAATTTATTGCATTTGCACAACAATTTTCCTTGCACACCAATGTGAGCCAACTGTTTTATTATTAAAATCCAAAGGGTGACCCGGCACTTAGATTACATTGAATTTTAATTTGAGACAGACCGCCCGTTATATTACCAAACGTTTATGTTAAACACAGTTTTCCTAAAAACACTTCCTTGTCATTGAAATTCTGCTGAATGGAATTTCAATTCATATCATAACATTATTTGCTACAAGCTATTATGAAATGGATTTAGCCCTAGCTTAGGCTTATCCGACTACGTTAAAAATATGAAATCAGTCATATTTTATAACGCTACTAGCCTATGCCCGCGACTGCGTCCGCTTGGATTGAGGTTTTCGGTTGCCGCGGGATCTTTAATTTTCCGGGATAAAAAGTAGCCTATATGTTATTCCAGACCATAATTGACCGAGCGAAGCGAAGGTCTCTGAGTTTACTTGAGTGAATTTGCACTTGTCCGTCCGTCCGTCCGTCTGTCAGAGCTTTATAACTTCTGAATTACTGAACGTAATTACTTCAAATTTAAATATAATATGTAAACCGATGGCCACCAGCCGAATATGGCTTAAAAGATTAAAAAAATCTTTATTTCAGGGGGGCTCTCATAGTAGCGACTGCGAAGTAAAATATTTTTATAGCGTTACATAGGGTTGCCGTATATCATTTTTAACATAATTAGGAATAGAGTCCAAAAATATATATTCTTAATTTTTCCGCTAAAATTGACGAAATATGGGGCTTTCAAATTAGAGATTTTCTAACGTTTAATGTTGACCTCAGAACTCTCAATTTTCTGAAAGGCTGAGCCTGAAACTTGATCAATTATTTGAATTATATCCTGTACCTACATGAACAACAAATACTAAAATTACATGAATATAATAAGGAACCGAATTTATTTAATTTTTAATGGGCTTCAGTATTTTTATCAGAACTTCACTATGATGTCAATAGATGGCGCTCTGTAAAAGTTTATTCGTTTGCTTACAAATAATAACTATCTTATGGATACCGCGAGTTCTCAGTTCAGGGCGAACCACTAGTCTATATCTGTGCCAAATTTCATCCATATCCGTTCAGCCGTTCTGGCGTGATTGAATAACAAACATCCATACATCCATCCATTCATTCATCCATCCATACAAACTTTTGCATTTATAATATTAGTATAGATGCATAGTTTATAGCAAATTACACGAACAGTCACATTAACACTAAATAGAAAACAGAGGCATTTCATCTCACAAATACGTTACGTGACAATAAATTCTGCACACCATCGACTCAGCCACACGCTTAGTTATACAAAATAGCGATATGAAAGCTTGAAGGCCTATTATGTAAAATTGTTTGCAATTTCCTCGACAGAACTTAAACGATTTGCAAATGCGGATTTCACATACGTCATAATTCTTTGGCACACAATGAAATTGCAAACGCTTTTTAACGTTTGCTATAAAATCAGTGTAAAGTATGGGCATTAAAATAATCTGATGTTATTCGAAAACTACGACGGAATATTTTCTATGTATCTATTCATATATTTATAGGGACAAAAACGGAATGAGGGAAAAATAATACAGTACTACAATACAATTTTTATTTTTCATTTCATTTAAATTTTTGGTCGAAAAAACATTACAATAATTTCGGTTACAACTAGTGGGGCAGTGTATTCCACACTAGGATTCCCTGTATCGTGGAAACTGGAAATCACTTCCTTCCGAGGGTAGGTAAAAATAAAAAAACTTAAAAATTGAAATGTGAACGTACAACTTTACAAAATATACACACATATTAATCATTAGTCTATTGATTAAACAAGTGTGTTTGTGTGTGTGATCGTGCGTGTTTGTTTATGGTTTAATCTTTGGTTCGATGACAATTATTGTCAATAGGATGGCAAAAGTTGGTCCAAAAACATAACATAACAACGCTTAATGTTCTAAAGAAATTGGTTAAAAAAGAATTAGAAGAAAAAACGTAAGAATGATGATGATACTTAGAGAATGAATTAACGGAACAAGGACCGTAACTGAGTGACCGAAAAAGTCGTGAAATGTAGCTCATATACTACATAATATTAATTACTACTTGTTAAAAAATTGTGATAAAAAGAGAATTTATTGGGTAGTGCAAAGCTCGTCTGTAGGACTTCTATATATCTTTAGTACCGAGTACCGTTTAGTACCGAGTTTACGCTTAGTAAGGAAAGTGGAATATATATGGCAAAGTTAAAAACCCTAAGTTAAAAAACCTAGAAAAATATGTCACACAAGACGTTATTATTACCTACCGTATCTAATAGAAAACATTACAGAGGAACACGCTAGAGCCCTACTAAATACGAAAAAGTAATAAATATAACGACTCGGCATCACGCATCCAAACTCAGTCAAATTAAAAGTTGACTGTTTGCCATAAACGATAAAAATTCCAACCAGGCTCTTCCTACGGTTTTATTAGTTTCGTTTGTTTTAATGATTTTTATGTAATGAGTTTTCCCGATAATAGAGAAGGCATTAAGTTTATATTGCTCGATGCTTATGTTATTACTTATGTAACTTACGCACAAACTAAATAACCGACTTGGTTTTGGTCAACTTCTAATAGGTAATTCAAATTATTCCGAACAAATTGTCTTTTGGAAACGTTTACTGTTCAGATAAAAGTGGAAAAAATTTAGGTAAATAAGAACCATGTTTTCAAAATGTATAGCTGTGTAATTGTAAAAGGCATGACCAAAAAAATTAAAATTAAAGAAATGTAAGTCTCGTATTTAAGAGACGTAATTGCAAACTAACATTAATGTTGATAACAACATTCAATGTCTTCAATACGAGACTTACATTTCTTTAATTACTTTACGTCTAGAGATAAGATAATGAAAATATAATATAACTGCTGAAGATAAAATGAGTACAACATAAAATGTAAGCAATTTTCTCAAAGTAATTCCGAGTCATGAAATAAAAACATCAAATTAGCTGCGACTCAGTACAATGGAAGACAGTTTCAATAAACAACCGTTTAACGAGCTAAGAAAAAAATTGCTATAACCAGTAGCAATTACAAAATGGGCATAATCACGCTGGTTAGCTATTCACAAACGACTTAAGGAAATAATTCTTAATACGACATTGATTAGGCCGTAGTCATGAAAATCGGGCTGCACGTATCTAGATAATGACAATTTAAAGACTTAAAGGTCCATTTTATTATCATGTCATATGATTCTAGGACCTATTAACCCTTACGACAACAGCGTAATGATTTTGGAGCACGCGAATGCTTGTTTTTATTTATTTTGTTATGACTATTAGTTAAGGATTTTCATAATGCATCTTGTAGTTACTGTTTTATACCTTTTTGAACTATTCACTTGATAATATCATATTACTAGTACTTATGTAATCATGTCACGATTCCCAAATCCTATAACATTATTTTTTATTGCGTGATAGGCTTGCGCTTGACGACAATCATGCTTAGTGCAAAGCAATGATGAAGTCTAGGTTGGAACGCGCTTGCCTAGAAGAAGCCTATTCACTCTTGCCTATTGATATTGGGAAATGTGTGGCTCTATTTATTATTTATCATTGAAATAAAATATGACTAAGTTCTACTGAAATAAAGAGTAGTTAGACCTAGTTACAACAACATATGAAAATATGTACCTATCTATTTGTTGGTACAATAACCAGCAAAAAACTCGACGTTTGCTTTTTAAAAAGAAATCTATTTTTCATATCGGACTGAATTAGACAACTGGGTTTAGTCGTACTAAAAAGCACTTTGATGAAAAAGGTTCATGAAATTTGATTAAATGTTTCATAAGTAAAATGGAAAGTAATCTAATAAGGTAATTACTGCTTTGAAACAATCTTAAAGAATTAAAGCTAAGTAACAGGGGCCCTGGGAGTTTACTAATTTATTAACCGCAGCTATCGACCAACTTACACAAATTAACTTATCCATAATACCTTCGTACGTAGGTATCGGTGTAGAATGCTCAAAATGTCTTGATACTTTGCACTGATTTACCTACAAAGAAGTATTTTATTTATTCTAGTCTGTGTCATCATTAAAAAATAAAACGATTCGTAAGTATTTTGTTACCATTATAATTTACTTATCTTCTCTTAAAATATTATAAGTCGAATCTGACCGGCCAGTAATACCTACCCTTACAGCCGTTTTTAATTCTAGACAGGTAAATCATACTTCATACTAATACATACTAACTTGACGTATCATAAGTGACACAAGTTGTCCTATGTGAAATAAATAAATCATTTATCATTTATCATCATTTATTATAAATGCGAAAGTGTGTTTGTTTGTTGGTTTGTTGGTTTGTCCTTCAATCACGCCGCAACGGAGAAATGGATCGACGTGATTTTTGGCATAGGTATAGTAGAGGACCTGGAGAGTGACACAGGCTACTTTTTATCCCGGAAAATGAAGGAGTTCCCGCGGGAATAAAAAAAACATAAACCACGCAGACGAAGTCGCGGGCATCAGCTAGTTATTTCATAAATGCAAACTTTTAAAACGATTTTTTAAAGTAAGAATACTTATTTTGTATCAACAAAATAAGTATCTATTCTTACTTATTTTGTGTATTCTTACTTATTTTGTTGATACAAACTCCGAAGCTCGGAACTCGTAAGCATTACTATTTAAAGTACCAACACATCACAGGTTGCCTATAACAGATCGTCACGGCAACTCATAATAGGCTCGAAATTTTCTTATACGTTAACTTTTACATACATTAAGGTATATCTTAGGGGGTGGCTACGACTAAGTATCAACAACCATTACCGTACTAATCTAAATTGATGGCGCGTCCAAAAAACCGGACATTTTACCCTGCATTAGTAATTTTTCCGCGTAAAATAATGTAATAAACTTAAGCCATTCATTACTTAAGGCGGTGTATTAGCCTCTTAAAGATAATATGGTTTGTTCCAAGGTAGTCCCCTTACTTTATATTAGTAGATTAACGATTTCTTTCAATGTAAATTAAGAAATTATTGAAATTTATTTATTACAATATGGCCCATTTTACAAGGGAAAGAGGAATTGTTTAAAGGTGAGGATACTTTGTGCGTAGTTGAAGTAAATCATGCTAGACCAAGCAGCGCCCGTATTCCACCCGGGTCCAATAATGAGTTTTCTTTTTTTATCCACTACAAGTTAGCCCTTGACTGCGATCTCACCTGATGGTAAATGATGATGCGGTCTAAGATGGAAGCGGGCTAACCTGTTAGGGGTATGGCAGTTATATTAAACCTATTAGGGGTAATAGGTTTCTACACGGCATCGTACCGGAACGCTAAATTGCGAAAAAGGGAAAATTCAGAAAATATAAATTCCTAAATAGACACTGCCGGGGATCGAACCCGGGACCTCCGTAGTACATTAAGACAATAACGCTCAACACTGCGCCAGGGAGGTCGGTTGATATGAATACGGAATACTCGGCTACGGCATTGCCCTAACACATAGTATAGGAATTGTCAAAGATCCTACCCGTTCACGGCATAAATTAAGGCCCTGTGTAGGGTAAAAGGGGGTTTTTAAAAGCAGTTTATCCATCAAACGGTGACATAATGTATGCTTGTAAAAATAACATGTTGTTTTAAAGACCTTTGAGTAGCCATTGACGCATCTCAAAACACAATTAAAAAAAAATCTCTGCATTGAAATTTATTTCAAACATACCTTTTAAAGCAATTTTTCTCCTTATTGAAACCAATAATAAGCTCTGGAAATATAAGATAAAATTCATATTTCTAAATCAACACACATTGTCGGTTTCATTTGTATTGAAAAGTAAATATTAATTTTTTTACAAATTAATTCATGCATTTTTTGCAACATGCGCTTGCTCGATTTCACCCCCGCGCGCCTGTGTTTTTCATCTCGTGAGCTCACAGCGCCTTAATTTAATTAGATAAATTTGACAACGTACGGGTACATGTGCTTACAGACATGGTATAAAATTTTATACAAAGCAAATCGATTGCGACAGTTGCATTAGACAAAAAAAAAACACTGTTAATTTAGATAATTATCTCCATCGTATGACACCAATATACAGTCACGTGCGTACTCATTGGCGATCAATTATCCACAATTTGAAGCACTCAAAGATAGCATGACGACCGTACGAACAATTTGTATATGACCACTAATTGTACAGACTACTGAACTTTCACAGAGCCATCCAGTAGTGCTAACTGCAGATAATTAATTTCGGAATGTTAACACGGCCTGATTTTTGTCTCTGCTTTTACTGTTATCTCGTCTATTACAAATTGGTGTTAGGTGACATATTAGAAAATATGCCACTTTTAAGAGGTGTTAATTTAAATTCCACTCGCTTTATTGTATGGTTTATTGGCTTTATGGACATTTTTGTAACAACATCATTCAACTGCGTACTTATTCGTTTAGTTTTCTCTCCATTATATTATTAAAAATTAAAAGACAAAATATTTAATTAATGTCTTCACTTTAATACTATTTAGAAATTAAAACTCGAAAATATTTTGTGTTATTAATTGGATTTTTTAAAGTTATTTCAAATCAAAATGAATATTTTAGTTTATTAAATAGGTTTTATAATAATAATTTAGTTCCTTATTTTTTATATGTCACCGTAAGATTGTAAAAATCGTTGGATTGTAATCTAACTAGCGATATTGTAAACTGTCGACAGATTGTGAACCGTTCAATGTTCTGAGTGTCAATTTTTGAAATATTCATTGTATTTACGTTTTCTTGTTTCTTTCTTGTAGGTTAGGTTAGGGTTCGACATAAATAATTAGGTAGGCACTTACGTTTTATCAGGTTAATATACCTAACAGATTACAATCTACCGAAAAATAATACACCCAAGTTAAACAATTTTAACAAAGACATACCTCTCTATTTGAGCTACATCCAACAATTCAATATAATCCTGCATCAAATTACTCTGTACAATTAGTCTAGATTGCCCATTAAAAGCGTCAGAGATTCATGCAAATGACCCTTACATACGTATTTCAGAATGGCAATCAGCACCAATCAATAATCTATTGGCAGACTAATGACTAGCCAAGGATGCCCGCCGGTTACCGCTGACAATTATTGGTAGCCGCCGATTCTAATTGGACCCTCTCAATAATAATTGGAATAATTAAAACTGAGAGCTGTATTGATGCGCGCTCGTTGACAATTTGCGAAATCTGTGCTATGATTAATCTATGTAGTTAATGGTTATTGATTTGTGTTTTGTTCATACTTGGAATTTAATTTACAGAATTGATGCTTGGACGAATTACTTAACCACGGGACGGTGATATCGGCCATATTTGCCTTAGCCCTCTAGCCGCGAACTGGGCAGTTTCACCATTAATTATGATATTATTGTGTTGTCATAGTGATAGACATTTCATGCACTAGTGTCAATAATTGGGCAGAAAAATGACAAGACACTCTCCCTTCGCCCCGCAAAAGTTAGTTGAACGTGATTACATAAATTTTTCTTATGTTTCCTATCCCGTGTTTATTTCATCCAAGCGTTGATGTTATAGGATCTACGAATTCGCTCGAATTTCTCGTGTTCCAAATATTTTTTCGTATCTCTGGCTCAAAAGAGAATATTGGCTTATTTTTTTACATTTTACACAATTTTATTGACGTTCAAAAGTGCACGATGCTACCAGCTTTGAATAAATGGCTTTTGAAAGAGACTTATAACATCCCCGAGGCATATCTACACTGAACCAGAACTCAGATCGGAGGTTAGCCAGGTAATCCTATATGGGCTTGATGTGAACACATGGTGTTACACAAGAATTGTTTCATTCATCCCAGCTTTACTGAAATTCTTACTTTAAAATCCCCCTAACGCAGACTACGGTCTATTTGGGCTGCAATTTACAAACGCCAGCCTATGTTTTTAGTCTAGTGCTTTGGTCTGCAAAATTATGGTGTAATTTTAGACTTTTTTAGAGGCATTAAATAAAATTTTAAAAAAAACTACGAATTCTCTAAGGTTGTTCAAATATCAAGGCGAGATTGATATGACGACCTCCGTGGCGCAATGTTGAGCGCTGTTGTCTTAATGTGCGGAGGACCCGGGTTCGATTCCCGGCAGGGTCAATTTGGGAATTTATAATCTCTGGATTTTCCCTGGTCAGGCTTGGTGGGAGGATTCGGTCGTGGCTAGTTACCACCCTACCGGCAAAGCCGTGCCGCCAAGAGATTTAGCGTTCCGGTACGTTGCTGAGTAGAAACCGAATAGGGATATGGGTTTAATATTACTGCCATGCCCCTAACAGGTTAGCCCGCTACCTAACTGCATCATCACGTACCATCAGGTGAGATCGCAGTCAAGGGCTAACTTGTAGTAGATAAAAAAAACTCACATTAAAAACTTAACGAATCCTCTAAGGTGTATGTTAAAATATCTTTTAAGCTTCTGTTATTTACTCGTAAATAAGTTCGTATCTCGTATTCTCATACGCGTATCTTGTTACAGTATTTAACAGAACAAATGACACATAAGTACAAACAGTTCCACCAATATCGTCTATCAACGTTTTTACTGCACTAAGCTAAGACACACAATCTTAACGTACGGTTATCCAATAAAGACGGGGTAATGTAAAGAATAATTAGTTCCAGGGACCACCGAGTTGTCTTGCCCACGCATCCGATGTCCCATAAACTAGTGGGGGTAAGGAATCCTACCACAATTGTTGTGTCCGGTGTTAATAAAACGGCGTATATTTTAGCTATTTTGACAGTTCGAAGCTATTCGTAACACGTGATACACACAAGTCTCAAGAACGAACAGCGAACTTCGAAAGTTTTATTCAATTAAAAAAAATCAATTAAAAACACTGCCAAAAGCTTTCTCTTGTATATTCTAGAAGATCTCGTTTAGCTATTTCTAATCATATAATCAAATCAAAACAAATAATCAAATATAAATATCATAAATGCGAAAGTTTGGATGGATGTGTGGATGCATGTTTGTTACTCAATCACACCCGAACGGCTGAACGAATTTGGATTGAAATTTGGCACAGAGATAGATTATAGTCTGGAATAACGCATAGGCTACTTTTTATCCCGGAAAACTACGGAGTTCCCGCGGGAACCAAAAAACCTCAATCCACGCGAACGAAATTGTGGGCATCCGCTAGTACTTAAATATTTTTGTTATATTTTTATGACGATTTCATCAAACCTATAGGTTGCTTAAATTTGTTTTCAACGGTCTGATTTGTATGTAGCCCAGTTCGCTATTCAACAAGTGCGTATGTAACAAATAATAGCTGGAAGCAACTAGTACCCGCCTACAGTGCTCGTGAAAGCGTTCAGCTTACAACTTGATTTGTGATTTCGAAGATTATTGCTTGTACACTCTATTATTGAGTTTCTGTAATTTAGTTTAAAGGTTCAATTGCTTTGTAATGGTAACTAATAAAATCAGCGACAAATGACGGTCGTTCTGACGAATAGTTAAATAATTTCCTGTATTTAATGTAAAATATAATAAACTCAAGACCAATTTGATTCAAGGTTATTGAATAGTTAGCAGTTAGCACATTATATTATTATGATTAATTGATCGGTATTGGGTTTTTCAATTAAGAAATTCTCATTGCCAGCCCGGAGTTGGGAGTTGGCGGTGTGTCACACCCGTGCCTCGGAGAGCACGTTAAGCCGTCGGTCCGCGGTTATTATCACTAACATGATAATAGTCGTTAAAGCCCGCCAACCCGCATTGGAGCAGCGTGGTGGGTCTAAGCTCTAATTCCTCTCTCCTATGAGAGTGGAGGCCTGTGCCCAGCAGTGGGACGTTAATAGGCTGTAGTGGACATTGATTAAGCTACAATCTGAATGTATTTAATTAATATTAGAGTCTTAGAAGTACTTTTGCCTGGTGGCAGGTTTGGGCCGTGGCCTACTCTACCGGCAAAGACATGCCGCCAAGCGATTTAGCGATTAGGGATATGGTTTTAATTTAACTAGCATGCCCCTAACAGGTTAGCCCGCTAACATCTTAGACTGCATCATCACCATCAGGTGAGATCGCAGTCAAGGGCTAGGACATAAAACTGCCATACATTTTTAGGTTAGCGCCACTTCCAAATTCATAATTATATCTACGAGAGATACCCAGTAAAAACCTTTCAAAATATCAGCCTAAAATTCTTACATACTGAACGAAAAAACTTGCGAACACGAAAAAATTTACGTGAACGAAGATTAAAGTCAAAAGGTTCCTTAAAAAAAGTAACGGTCCTTATTATGACGACGTACTTCAGAATTAAGAATTTCCAAACGCTATCAGAATAGGTATAGGAACCTACAAAGGTGTGTCATCCAAAACGCCCACTGGAAGCACTTTTTCGTATTTTCATTCATGATGACCGATTCATGACGTTACCTTAGTACTGCCTCGATCCTTACAATGAAGTCCATTGACTCCTTTTTTCTTTTTTTAAGCATTTTATTTTTTATTTATCTCACTTTTATGACAATTTTATTAAGGCCCGCGCTAAGCCTACGCATTGTACCTCTCATTCATTAGAATGATACGTGCCTTGAAATAAGAAAGACCTTATGGCTACATTATGGTTTCCTTTCCACATTTTAACTAACTGCTTATTTTGTTTGCTTTTCCGAATTCTGACGACAACTTGTATTCTGAGACTGATTTTTATCCGATTTTTTATCTGATAGTGGAGTGATTAGACTGTAAGAAGATGATGAATAAGTGATGGTATACCAATTTTACAGTTTACTTCACACCCATACCCTTTTCTCATTGGCAACCTATGTTACCTACGTGGTTGCCTAGTAGACATCGCTTCAATTGGTGGCCTTATAATAATATCCGTACGATAACTTCTACAGTACCCGGCAATAAATATTGCACATCGACCTTTGGAAAGAGACAATCGGTTATTTCGGCTTCGTATAGCGTTATCTCTGTCGCACACTACCGATCGGTAGTGTGCGACAGTGCGATGTGCAACATTTATTGCCGGGTACTGTACATATCTACTTCTACATACGATGGACTTCTACATATTATTTTTCTGTTCATGTAGGTATATTTCCTTTTTATGATGTCTAATCACTAAAAACCTAAAAAAATTGTTAAACACTAAAACTGTCTAATCCTTGCTTAACTTCCCTAAAAAAATATTGGAAACCTTTGGAAGTCGGTTAACCACCAAAAACATTACTTGTCTACTCACTTTATCGTACACGTATGTATTGTATTTAACAGGTTAGTCCGCTATCATCTTAGACTGCATCATCACTTACCATCAGGTGAGATCGCAGTCAAGGGCTAGCTTGTAGTGGATTAAAAAAAACTCCAGCTCTATTGTAGCGCGATCTCGTCGAGTTTTAATCTTATTCAAATATGCAATTCACGTGTGGTGCAGTGAACACGCCTCTTATCTTGTAATCGCAAGGAGCTTGCATCCTGACGAATTATTTCATTAAGAATTTTGTCCGTAAGACTTAGTGTTCACGAGCGATTTTCTAGAAATATCTTATTAGTCTATCTGTTATATTTTAATAATTAAGTATAAGTTCCACACAAGATTGCAATACATTTTTTTAATTTAACAAACACACCTGATGGGAAGTGATGATACGGCCTAATAAGGGATGCGCTCTTGATTCAAAGATACCCGGATTGTTATTGGTGGGAAATTATATTATTATTTCAAAACCTTATATGTACGAGGTAAATTTGTATGAAAATTCTATGTTTTGTAGTTGGAGACTTGAAAATCGGAACTTAGGATATAAGATTTAAATAATAATAACCTTTATAAGCAATTTTTACGAAAATCCATCCTAAAAGGGGTGAAATGCGGGTTGGAAGGTTACATAAAATGTTCTATGATTTTGAAGTATAGACATGAAAATCAGCATTTAGGTTATTAGTTTTAAATTATTAAAAGACCTGTATAAGCTATAAGCTATAGCAAAAAGCCTCTATAGATAGGCTTTTTGCAGCGAGAAAATTTCATAACCTCACATGAAATCAGAAATTGTATGCGGACGAAGTCGCGGGCGACCTCTAGTAATAATATAAAACAATGATAAATAGTGTATCCTCTACCTAAGTTATGAAGTATCTGTGAACTACATCCGTACATGCTACCAAGTTGCGCGGGCGTTTTAAGATGCGACCAGATTTTTCTACTGGTAATTTGATAGCCGCACCTTGTTTGTGCTTATATTATAAAGCTTGAAACACAGAACGCGCGACGGCAGCGCATCACGATGGAAAGATGACTCGGCCTATAAGAAATTGAACAAAGCGTTTGAGAGCGTGCACATCACAATTAGAACCGTGAGGTGACAAAGTAAATCTAAAGCTGATATTAAGTTGGTAAAATAAAGACGCCTCATTTTAACGCGCGGTTAAAGCGCCTCGACCCAACTTAAACTCACTACGGACGCTATGCTGTCTGGATCTACAACTAATTTGCAATACAGCTGTTTGTAGACGATCATTCGCCAAAGGCGCTTCAATAAAATCGACTGCAAGTGAAAATTTCGCCATATGCATAACAAGTCTAAATGAATGGTAAACGCATTGGTTCATGGGTGTGATATTACTCACTGCGGACGCTATGCTGTCTGGCCTCTAAAACTAATTTGCAATACAGCTGTTTGTAGACGATCATTCGCCAAAAGCGCTTCAATAAAATCGACTGCAAGTGAAAATTTCGCCATATGCATAACAAGTCTAAATGAATGGTAAACGCATTGGTTCATGTGTGTGATATTACTCACTACGGACGCTATGCTATCTGGCCTCTACAACTAATTTGCAATACAGCTGTTTGTAGACGATCATTCGCCAAAAGCGCTTCAATAAAATTGACTGCAAGTGAAAATTTCGCCATATGCATAACAAGTCTAAATGAATGGTAAACGCATTGGTTCATGTGTGTGATATTTCCCGTCGCGCGTTCTATTTGTTTTAGCCTTAAGAAAGTGTCCCCTTTAACCTAATATTTTTAACAACGTTTCTTGCAGAGCAGACGTGTGAAGAATAATCTTCTAAAATCTTAGTAGCAAGAAACCTTTCTTTAATAGTTACTTTATTTTGATAGGATATATCTAGATATATAGTAGTATATATAGTCACCTAACATTAGCTGAAATGAGCCCTAATTTATTGATTAAGAACAAAAACATATTAGAGATTGGATAAAACGCCTGCGTGGAACGTCCCCGTTAGGGAACAACGCTTTGTCGACAACGATTCATATTATAAATGTGTATAGGCAGACTTTTTGTCCAACAGTCAATTTTTAGCCCTAGGTCCTACTTAGTAAGCATGTTTTCGCGCTAACAGTCTTGCACATTGCTCGATTACTTTTAAAGATTTAAAGGTGGGAAATTTATGTGAAAAGGCGATATTTTGTGCCATACATACCCCTCGAACCCTACGTAACATTTTTGTCATACCAAAACCCTATTCTACTTTTGGAGCTATATATTTATACAAAAAACTAAATTAAATTTTGAAATGTCCGTTTCGACGTTAAAATAACGGACAAAAACAATAATTTCTCATGTTTCAAAATCCATTCGCATATCGCACACCTACCTACCTAATTGTGATTCGGCCCACGCTCCTTGTCTCCAAGAATGCATTAAAAATATTGCTGCAAGCCTTTTTTCGCACGGGAATTATTAAGGCCTGCTAAAGTAATTGTTGTAGGTACACATTGCTAAGATTATGATGTCATGTTGGTTTAAGGCTAAGCGATAACGGTCGTGTTGGAAACGTGTAGCGCCATCTGTTGACGAGTGGACGTGACAACTAATATGATGAATAAACTTACGACCTCGATCACCGGTCACCCGCGTTGATGATCCCCATCCAAGGTCCTTGTCCCCATCATAATAAAATTTAGTTACAAATAATCCATATTAATATTATAAATCCAAAAGTGTATCTGTCTGTTTGTCTGTCTGCTACGCTTTCACGGCCCATCTGTTCAACCAATTTTGATGAAATTTGGTATAATGTTAGTTTGTATCGGAAGGACATAGGCTACTTTTTATCCCGGAAAATTAAAGAGTTCCCGCGTGAATCAAAAAATCTTAATCCACATGGCCGAATCTTAAAGTAATTAATAATAGGTAGGTATAATCAGTCCAAATTTTCAATAGGGACCATGACGAGGTATTTCGTAGCGTGTAACCTAATATCGCTATTTTAATTTACCCATGCGTAGAACAAAGGGTTCCTCGTTTTAATCAAGGAGTTACGTGGTCGGAACTCTGCAAAGTTTTAATATGTTACGTACTGAGTGTGAATTGTGAACCTTTGAACCCGGTACCCTCCCTCCGCTTAACATTTTAAACATTTAATTGGTGATTATGTAAGCTTGTGTGGTCTCCTACAATTCAATAGCTCTACATGCTCCTATAAATCTACGAGATGGTAGGTAGTAGGTACAGAAAAAAAATCGCAATAATAGACTTCGTAAGCTTTAAGACAGTCCATGTCTTTTTATATTTCAGAGGAAAAAGAAAATTATTCGGTCAATATAATTTTATTTTAATTTTACCATAAACAAATACAGGAACTTTTTTAAGAAAAGCTTGGTATATTTTATTCAGACAAATTGCTACTTTACTCAATCTACGCAGTTACAGTAACAGTATTTATTAGATTTATTATTAAATTTTCATTAATTAAAAATGAATAATTTTAATTTACAAAATCCTACCAATTGCCAAATGTAATAAGTAGGTAATTAATTTATTTTGATAGATAGTGATATAATGAAGGTACGTGTATATGGTCAGGGTTTCAGTGTGGCATGCATTATGCGTAAAGGCATAAGTTCAAGCCCTTGGTTGAAGGGAAGACACGTACTACGTTGAGATGTACGCTGTTAGATTAAGTCATTACTTAGAAACTGAATGGGAAGAGCCAACCCACGCGCAATTAAGAGACAAAAAATGTGAAATCTCTCAGTTTTCTAGGTACTTTTAATCCGACTTCAAAAGAGTTCTTCTATGCTTGAAATTAATATTATAAAGGAGAAGGTTCATTTTGGGTGTAGTCTATGTACACTTTATCATGAATAGATTCTAATACATAGATTTTATTAAAAATAACATAATTATGAATAGCAAACTAAATAACGTGCAAAAAATTTAAAACTGTTTCAAGTTTTTCGATATGCTTCCAAGATGGCGGCCTTCAGCCATAAAGAAGTCAGTAGGCGCGAAATGTGTCAAATCTGACAAGTGATCAGTGAATTCATCTTGTAAGCCATAAAACAAAATAAGAAGAAGTATTTTTCTTTCATTATAATATTTGACACTTGACAGAAAACGTCAAAAATATGAAACCACCATTGTCACCTACTCACTCATGTTAAGTGTTGCTAATCGTGGAAAGATAAAATAATTTCACCACTGAAATTAGGACGAATTCGTGGATTTCACAATCAAAGCTGGTTTAATATTTTATTTTCTTTCTTTTCACTACTTGTACAAGACCAGTCCGACACCCCATATAAATCCGAACCGTTAACTTAATAAAAATATGAGATGATAATTTTATAAAAATCTACTTCTTTGATCCCATTAAGCTAAAGACAAAGCGTTGTATAAGCCGTCATTATCTGTGCTTTAATACATAATTATTATTATCTTCTGTGCTTTCGTTACTATCCTGATGGTGAATTGCTAGGATTTTTTTTGTATTCCCTTTCTGAGCTTATTAAATGATTGTTGAATCAAGTAAAAGGCATAATATGTATGTTTGGTAATTATGGTTGTCAACATAACTATATCGAAGCTTTGTCTAGGTATTCTAAAATATAGTGAACTCCAAGTGAATCTCACAAAACGTACCATAGTTACTAGAAAGACAAAAAACCTAAGAAAAATGCGTGTTCCGATCATAACAGTGATTATTCGGAAGCAGCAAACTTTTTAATAACTATTATAAAACGTTACCAAGCCCAAAACAAGTTATAGACAAAACAGGTAACAAACTAAGCAAGAAATTTTGTTTATCTACGAGAAAAAGAAGAAGTAAATGGCCATTTCGTTAAAACTAGTGCACGTGCGATGAGCAGAACGGACGAACTTATTACACGAGATAAACATCAGTTAATTTTATTCTAAGCGTAAACCTTTGTTAAGTCGGTCCGTAACGACCTCTTTAATATTAAAGGCACGCCCGCTACTGGTTGTGACATTTTTTGTTTCCTACGTTTAATTGTTACTGCTGCTATCGTGGGCATCTATGACTTCATGGGAACCCGGTGTATGTTGTCGGCAATTTGGCCGAAAGCGACAATTCGTGTTTTCTTAGTAATGAACGAGATAATAGCGTGATTGTGTGACGGAGCCGTTTTTAAAGTATTATAACCCTTTTTTTAATGGTCTTATTGTGGTAAGTTTGTTAATCTACCTTTAGGGTAGGATCTCATGAGATATTTTTTATATCAATACTTTTTGTACTGTCCTCTTCCACTGATCTGGCAGGCTTAGGATTGGAGCTTTAAAGCAGAGCTTTTACAAATTCTTCGAGCTTATATCACCTATAGGGAAAAGGGAGTGCACCTCCCAAATAGCGCTCCAATATAGCCCTCCCCGAGGTACGCCCTATTGGTCTCGATATTTTGTTCGCTTATCACACTAGATAAATGGCTCAGGCCAGTGTCGAGCAGCGGCGATGCCAGTGCTACCAGTCTATTTAACCCTGCGATCACTAACACGCCTGCTCGGTGTGGTCATTATGGGCAAGAATGGATAGCTTTAGGCGGCGGAATACCGTGGCATGTGCAACTCCCTACAATAATCCCGCAGTGGAGGCTCAGAAGGCCTGGAACCCAGAGCCGTAAAGCCAGTTAATAAAAAAAACCGCAGTGGACGTCTATCTGTCGACGATGTTAAGCGATAAGTCGTTAGTGTGCTCTTACTAAGCAAAGGTAAGTTTGTTAATCTACTCTTAACATTGTATAGTGAAACGTCTTTATAGGCAATTTGGCTGCACGTGAAACATACATAGTATGTAATTTTCTCACAACGCAGATCTGATAAGTTGAGCATAAATATTATTTTTAAGCATTCATGTTGATATTCATTATTCTTTTCACGAATTTGTTTTTGAATTTGAGACCTAAAGGAGTTGGAGAGTTACAAACTTAAAAACCTCCAACTCCTTTAGGTATCGCTCAAATCTTCAGATTATTTGAATGTACACTTTTCAGCATGTAATTAACTCACTCTACCTTAATCTGACGCGCTCGAGTATATTTGATGATCGATTTTATTTATTTAATATTTTGATCTGCTGTCGACATTTGAACAGCATGCGTCTGCGTAAGTCCTAAAGAAAATACTGAAAATAATGTCGTACCTAGATACGGGGAGTTATCATACAACTGGTGTTACACACCCTTCCAGAACAAAAGCACTTAATATTCGCGTCAGTCGGGCGGCACGCTGCCGTGCTCTAATATTATTCATGCCATTTGTATTAGTTTCAAACGAACGGTTACCAATATCATTTAAATGCTAATTCAATAATTAAGCCGAACCGTCCGTAACGCGCGCTATTGATTCGATACCCATTGTGTGGATTTGTATTATCTGATCGTCTGTATTACGTTAGTGTGGCCACGCCCTTATATAGGTAATATTTTAAAATTTTCATTTACTTTTTGTGGGAAAATTTCAAATGGTTTACAACCATCAATAATTAAAAGTTAAAAAAATTGATCTTTTCAGCTATGGCACCTACAATTTAAGTACCTGATGAATATAATATTTTTAATATTCAATTTTTAACAACGATTTTTCATTTTACCTTGTGTTCATGAAACCTAGGAAAATTTTGAGCAACGTACAAAGACAAACGGTGGGGAGAATTACAAAAAAATGTGAAAAATATGTGCCCATTAGGTACATAACTGTTGTAAGAATTTGAAATTTTTCTAGATAAACAGTATTAGACAAAAGCATTTCAAGATATTAATCCGTATACTAATATTTAAAATACGACAGTCTTTCTGTTTGCTACATCCACGTACCTACAAATTGATTTTGACGTCATTTTGTACAACTTTACACTCTTTACAGACTATGACATGTGCATCCTAGAGATAATCATATTACTTCTTAACCGACTTTCAAAAAGGAGGAGGTTCTCAATTCGGTGCGTATTTTTTAAATGTATGTTACCGCATATCGCCGTGGTTTCTGAACCGATTTGAATTTTTTTCTATCAGTCGTTAGAGGAAGTTCTCGAGGTGGTCCCATAAAAAATTCTCACTCCAAATCCTCTACCATGACACTAAAAATTTAAAAGTTTTTTGGAAAGAATTTTTATTATTCATATAAAATCAAAAAGTTCCCTGTCAAATTTTTACTATGCGTACCTATCGAACTTTTTCTATTATTTCATCGAATTCTCTATTAATTTTAGGTAACTGATATCGCGTGCCACAGCTAGTCAAATTACAATGCCAAGTAGGCACAGATAATATAAACAGTTCGCACAATAATGAGTCGGTACCAGTCGTGTTCGTATTCATATTCATTAGAACGAAGGGCCCGCTTGATTGCACAAAGAGCCCACTAATTCGCTCCCGTGACTTAATATATTTAGATTTGTAATAAGAGCTAAGTTGGGAAACGTAATTGTGCTGAATTTTAGATTGGCGTTTCAATACTATCAAATGAAGTCAAAGTCAAAAGTCATTAATTTTCCAAGTGATTACAGAACTGTACATTGTGAGGATAATTTAAAAAATACGCGCCTCCTCCTTGTGTTAAAAAAATATTATTCATTTTAATATTGTTAAAACTAAATAAGCTGTCGTTGTGGTCTCAACCTATAGACGTCCACGGCTGGACGAAGGTCTCCTGCATGGATCGCCACAGAGCACGGACTTTTTTTTTAATCCACTACACCCTTGACTGCGATCTCACCTGATGGTAAGTGATGATGCAGTCTAAGATGGTAGCAGGCTAATCTGTTAGGGGCATGGCAGTTATATTAAACCCATACCGCTTCGGTTTCTACACGGCATCGTACCGGAACGCTAAATCGCTTGGCGGCACGTCTTTGCCGGTAGGGTAGTAACTAGCCACGGCTGAAGCCTCCCACCAGGCCAGACCAGGGAAAATTCAGAAATTATAAAATTATAAATTCCCAAATTGACCCTGCCGGGGGTCGAACCCAGGACCTCCGCACGTTAAGGCAACAGCGCTACATACTGCGCCACGGAGGTCGTCAAAAGGTCGTTGATGCTTGATTCCAGCGGCTCCCGGCTACACGCTTGAGATTGTCCTCCCACCTAGTGGGGGGTCGTTCAACGATGCGCTTCCCTGCAAAATAGGCTGTAATAATAGTTAATAAAATGATTTTTTTTCATGAATAGATTTATTTAAAAAATATGATTATTGGATAAAAGCAGGCGTTACTTACTTTGCGGAAGTCAATGTTAGTGCAGGAACAAGAAGCTGCGCTATAATCCGCGAAAACAGGCAAATCTATGTGTTATACATGTAGCTTGCGTTATGCACTGCCCAATAAGCCAGCAATTCGTACCGCCACAACACCACACCGCCCAAATCTTCCAAAAAAAATTTGTACGTCAGGGTTGCCCGATTGGATATCCTGCAATTTTTCATACTGTAACCATCATTGTAACACATATTCAGACAAATAAATTCTTAAAATAAAATTACTCTCAAGTCTCAAAATCAAAATTAATCCCCTAAAATATTGCGCTCTTACCGAATAGGTATTGTTATGTAGGTTGATACAAGTTAATCAGCAAATGAAACGTACTGTGTATTAATATTAAAGGATACTAAAAACAAGTTTGACAGTGCAGCCTTATGTAAACGAAGCAGCGAGGGGTAGTAATTTACATGAAAATGAATTGTTTACAAGAGAAACTGTTTTGTATTCGTCGCTGTACACCGATATTAAGCTACCGTCGTGAGAAAATACATACGTGTGAATGATTATAAATTGTCGATTTTTAACCTATTTCATAAATTCAAGTAGGCACCTGGCAAGTGGGTAACTTTACAATTTAGGTAAACTCAAACGAAATTTAGCATGCATTTAGACACCTTTTTTATCCACTACAAGTTAGCCCTTACCTGCGATGCCACGGCCGCAGCCTCCCACTAAGCGCAATTTGATTTTTTATCAGATGCAAATCGCCTGAGACGTATTTTTGGCCATAGCTTCGAGGATTTTGGAAGGGTCGAGATGGGAATTATACCAAGAGTTGAGGAATTTATCGAGACACGTGTGAACGTTTGAATTTTGAAAATCGGCTGGTAACTTTCTTAGGAATTTTGAAAAAATTAAAAAAAAGGTCCTGAGGTATTAGTTCAGCCACAAAATGGCGATTTATTTTTGAAAATCGGTTAATAATTGTGACCTGGAATCCCTTTAGATTTGGAATTGTAGAAAAACGGGTATTTCTGTATATAAAAGTAGAAGTGATGTAGCTTCTATGATTATTGACCGATCGTCATGGAAAGAAGTGTTAAAAGATGTGGATGCAGGCGAGAAATGCTTTAGATTTTTTTTAAATACATGCCTCATTAAGAACTTCCTTCTCGGAAGTTGGTTAAAAACCGCAGAGTAGTTCGAAGGCGTTTCGTTTTGTTTATGTATTTTTCTCCCTCATGATTAATATTGTTTAAAAATCACCATCATAGAAGAAAATCCATTTATCACATTTATTCATCAATTTAATTTATAATATTATCCCTGTTCATACTACGTAAAATATGGATGAATTTCTTGGCGCTAGAATTATATAATTAAAAAAAACAACAGCTATTCTAAACTGAGGTAAATCCTTCACCTACTAACTTATTCTAATTTGAATAATTCAAAGTAAACCATGACCTTCAATTAATTATATCTTTACCTCTTTACTAACAAAAACACAATCCTATTTTCTATAGGTGTACAAATTGAAGTGTGTACCGGTACGTACGTTTTGAACAATTATATAACTACATACCTACGTGTTACCTAGGTATTCCTACCTATTATGCGGAACCTAATGTATATAACGTGTGCTATCGGCCGCTCCTTCCATTAGCATATTCCACTGATGCTAGACTCAAAATCCATTTAGAGGCAACTGTTATGACGTGATATGACACCCCGATATTATCACTACTTCCTACCTACGTAGGCATGGTGGAACTAATGCAACTGCATCGACCCAACTGAGTCAAATTTAAAAGAACAGGACGTAATGTGGCGTAGGTAATTATAAAGTGAATTATCTCACATAAAATATTAAAAATAGTATAAATATGGGGTTTTGAAGCAAAACACCAAGGATACCCGAACCTACTCGTAGACCCGAGTTTCCCACACTCCTCACTGCTGCATCTTTAAGAAGATAGTTTAGAGCATCCATATACCTACTAATCCATACTATCCAATTCCATACTTCCATACTAATATTATAAATGCGAAAGTGTGTCTGTCTGTCTGTCGCTACGCTTTCACGGCCCACCTGTTCAACCGATTTTGATGAAATTTGGTACAGAGATAGGTTGTATGCCGGGGAAGGACATGGCTACTTATTATCCCGGAAAATTAAGGAGTTCTCGCGGGAATCGAGTACACGCGGACGAAGTCGCGGGCATCATCTTGTAATACTACAAGTTTCAATGACAATGGCAACGAAATGATAATTAATGATTTACAACCCGATTACACCTCCTAAAAGGCAATATTACAATCAAATAAATGATAGATCAATTGAAGTACCCATTGAAGATAAAAGCCACTTCAAACTTAAAAACTCCACGAGGAATTTCACTTGTAATTAATACAACTCTCGAACGGAAATATCTACACTCCATCAAACTGGAACAGTACAAAGGCAATCAAACGGCACGATACGGCGGTGGAAATTAAACCGTGCAAATTCAGCCGGGGCCCGAATACCCGAAATTCTCGGAACAAGTGCCCGGATTACCCCTTGCCTTTTAACCCTTCTTGTCATTTGAAGAACAAATTAATCATCATCATTTACATGCAGCAACAGTAGCGAGATTTGTTTCTACGATTATGTCACCCTCGCTTGTTAGTGTCGGGGCGGGAACAGATTTTGTGGACGTGTTTTAATATTTTCAGATGTTAATTGAGGATCGGGAGTTGTGATTCCTGCTACTCATTTGGTTGATTTACCTAATGGGAAAGTTAATAAACTCGTTTATATTAGGTATATCGTACCTACGTACCTACGTACCTATTATTAACCTACGTTATGCCTAATTATATTCAAATTCAAAATTCAAATTTATTTATTCAAATAAGATACACTGTACACTTATTGACGTCCACTTATAAAATTGATGGTCATAATCACCTACGGTATCTTAAAACTAAAGCTACGAGGGTTCCAAACGCTAAGTTGGGGCCTAAGGGCCTAAGGGCCCTAGTCTAAGAAGAGCCCACATTTTATTCTATAGACATATTATTTTAAGATTATTTTTTTTACACTTTAGAGTTTAGTACAGGAATCATAAAAGCATTAAATATGGAATAGCATTGTACCTACTTTGGTGTCGATGCGATGGCTAATGAAAAAGGATGGCAGCAAATGTCGACTCGAAGCTTGCAGCTTGTTCGACGGTAGCACAGAACCGACAACCACTGGAGTCTAGAAGAGACCTTTACTGTAAGAAATAATACTGATAAATATCTGCTATAAATAAAAGGTATCTTTATTTCTATAATCAATCTTGACGAGTTGTAGAACCTAAGATGCCCTAAATAAACCTGATTAATTGTATGAAGAATAAAATTATTACTGTGAGAAGGACAATCGATGATAATAAATCACTCATTCATCTCATATGTGTAGATCTAACGTTTCGCTGATTTATATTAAGATTTATTTACATATTCAAACTTTATTTTTCCTGTTAACCATAAATACGTAGGTAGACCAGCTTCATTTTATTTTTTAATTTAATTTTTACTTTAACTTTAACTTTAACTTTACGCTTCACTCGCGTGAATATTGGGCAATATTAGTGCAATTCGATCAAAGTTACAGCAATATTTAAGGCTAGTGTATGTTATGATCATATTCTAAAAGTAAGCAAAATGAACTATTGTAACTAATTTATAACACTTCAGTCCATACTATCCTTACATCAAAAACCAAAAATAACGACGCCCAAAGGCCATTCGCAAAATGGGCAGCTACAATTATTACGTTCATTTAGATTTAACACACGGTCCCCGGGACCGCGCCGGCGAAGGGTTGAATGCGTAACGAATCCACTCTCATAGAAAATTAGTATATTAATGAATTTAGTTCGTAGTTTTTAATAACACTAGTACTAGTTATTTAAAAAAATCCGAAAATTTTCAACAAAAAATGTAATCTGTCTGCTAAACCCGGCAATTTGATAGCCCAGAATGGTTGGATTTGCTTCTTGGACTTGGTTAAAGAAAGATTTGCGCTCTACATCATATTTCATCACGGCTTTTTTGGATAGATTTTTCCGCACACTACTCGACTATGGACACTATTTTAACAGGTAAATTGTGATTAGATAGCCGGAGCTGATAGATTCTAACACGCTCTGAGAGACAGACGGACAGACTATCGCATTATTGAAGAATAGTTGAATATGAGCCATTTAGCTAAGGCTCCGTAATGAAGCCCTATTTTAAAGAACTCAATAAACATAGTTTAATACAAAGCTTAGTTTAATCAATGAGTTATAAATCTTGTTGCAACTAATCTTTTTATCGATTTTTATTATAGCCAGCAGCCCTCAAAGATTTATCAATTTTTTACGTGGTCTTTATGTCGTTCTGTTACACTTACGTAAAACAGAACGAAATAAAGTTTTGTATCCGACTTTCAATCGATTTCATCTCAAAATAAGCGTCGTGGAGGAAAATTTTCACCGGTTCATTAGTCACCCCTCGTCGGTTCTGATTTAAAGGAGACGATTGAGAAAGTGTTTGCAGTACCCCTAATATTCGAGGATTAACACCACCTTTTAAAATCATAGAAGATATTAAACTTTTCATTACCCGCCATCTTCGCTCAACTTGATGTTCGTTTACTTAAAGGCAAAATTAACCAGACGTGTTCAAACTCCTAGAAATTTTAATTCAAGAAACTGTATGTAGCGGTGATAGCCTAGTAGATAAGACTTCTTCTACTTAGTCGGAGGTCCGGTGTTCGTTACCTGGGAACTAACTTTTTGGAGCAAAAAAGGGGATATCAATACACATTTTGGACCAGACATAAGGTTAAGTCATTTTACAGAATTGGGTATTTGACAACAAGTCATAAGCAACCTTTTTTCAAACGTCAAAACGCGCGCTCAATATGGGATACTATTGGGTACACATTTGTGACGTCATCAAAATCCAACGAAATTTTGTTACTTCAATCGATAAAATAGTTTACCAACATATAACTATCAGGGGACTTGGATATTGCGAGATTTGGGAGATCCTATATTAATTAATAATTAATCACTAATAATAATTTATTTCCTAGTTGTAAAATACCCAAATTAGCTGTCAAAATTAGGTCCATTATTTGGCAGTTGGGGCCTGAGGTGACACATACCTAAGCTCTAAATTCAACTCGCGCGCGGACGATATGTTACACAAATTCTCTACATGGAACAGATGTCAAAGATAAACAGGCTTTCTAAGTCCACCAACAGCATCAGATCCTACTATTAGATGAGTGCGTAGTCAAGTTTTAAGATCAGTCATTAATAAAAAGTAGTGGTCTCTTGTTAATACACAATTTATTACCTTGCCTTAGCTTAAACTTCGTCGCTATTGTTCGCCACAAAATGACTGGAACAATACATTCATAATTTATTTTTCGATGCATCCCTCTACTACGGCAGATAAGTCGTGATAAGGAATGGTAACTAAAATAATAAAATAAACCGTGGCCCTCTGTAGCGACATATTACATTAATAACTAGCGATCTGCCCCGGCATCGCACGCGTTGCATAGTCCACATCAATTTGTTTTCTTATATTATGTTCCGAAATATTCCGTGTCCCTTAATTATGCATTTCAAATAAAACGCTTCTAAAGCAGCTACACTACAACTGATCACTTTTTTGAAGTGAAATTTCTGTTGGCGCGTTGAACACTTTTTGGTGGGGGGAAAAAATGTAGATTCGCGTGACCGTGACCGACATGCTCGCGAACATATAAATATACTACATTCGAAATTAAACTTTAATGCCTTAGTGTTAAGCCAATTTTGTTAAATTTAAAAATTCCCACAGTACAATCAACAGATGATTACATTTTCATGAGGTGTTATCATAAATTCATATAAATTAAACTTTTTTTATTTATTAAATTCATTTAAATTAAAAGGTAATGTAAGGGCATTTTTAATCCTGATAAAATTAATGATTACCTACTTAGTAGCCCATAAGGTAGCTAGATTTTCAATGACAGGACGGCAATCGTCATGATTTGTTTTTTCTATGGTCATCATAGTATATGTATGACCAGTTCATCAAACTAGAGCTTTTTAAATAAAAATCAAAGCTTAGTCTAATTCTACACTTATAGCTTTTGCCAAAATCATTTTATCTATGATAAATAAAAAAACCTAATGAAATTCTACACAGGCGTACGTGATGCGTTCTTGGTAGGAATGGCTTGACAAATGCTTTTGCATCTTCAAATGAATCTACCATTTCTACCACTAGGTAAAATCATTTGAAGATTCCAAACCACTTGTAAAAGTTTATTTGAATAAAAACCTTTTGAATTTTAATAGACAGACAAACCCGGACAGACTTTATTTCATGTAATAATAATATGTATTGAAGGCAAAACAAGCATCGAGGTATCATACGGACTCACTTCGCAGTGTCCATACGTTACGGAGATAAAACAAAAGATTCGAACCCGTTGAATTTATGCGTTATCGGAGACTGATGCTGGGTGGAACAATGGGCGATCGTGGCGCCCCATGCGGCGAGCGACAAAAGCTGGAATTACTTATAAGGTTTTGTGTTAGCCAAAGCGACATCTATTATCAAGTAGTATAAGCAATATAAGTATTAAATAGAAATATTATTGTAAACTGTGTTATCTTGTGTGCTACTTTTTAGACTAGCAGCCGCTCGTTACTTTGCTCGTAAAGTAAAGTAAAAAATAAGCTTTATTGTACACCATAAAAAGAAATAAAATGACAAAAGCAATAATATTAATAGGTATTTCACAACAGCCTTATCGATTAAATAGCGATCTCTTCCAGGCAACCTTAGGACCATAGAAAAAATTAATACAGCCTTTATCTATTCCGTGCTTAGGACAGAGGAATCTTTTGAAAGCGGGCGGAAGGGGATTACTGAGGATATTATAAATGCGAAAGTGTGTCGGTCTGTCTGCTACACTTTCACGGACCACCTTTTCAACAGATTTTGATGAAATTTGGTACTGGGATAGTTTGCATCCCGGGGAAGAACATAGGCTACTTTTTATCCCGGACAATTAAAGAGTTCCCGCGGGAGTAAAAAAAACGGAGTCGCGGGCATCTAGTTATTATCATATCAATGCAAATCATAATCCGATGTATCTACCACAATGACCTTCTAGAAGGTCATTGATCTACCATAATCTTATTGTCATGGACCATGTAACAACAGTAAAAACATAGTAAAAACAGTCGACATGTAAATGATCGTAGAGAAAAATACCACAGATAAGAAATATTACTTTTGTCTCTACTTTTGACGTAACGAGACTAGTAACCATGTTAGCTTCGGCAGACAGAGAGAGATAACGTGTAGACATAATTTTACTCGTAGTGCGCATGCTAGCCCAGATGAGGTAATTAATCGCGGTGAAATATCTCGAAAACTTTTTTTGCCACTAAGACTCCAGCCCGCAGAGTCTCTACGGCAAACGGAAATGCCATTATGCCAATAATGTAATTTGCCTGATTTTATTAGTTTGAAATAATTTAAGAAAATGTTTTTCAAAACTCTCAATAAGTGAAGTAAGTGCATGAAGGAACTAAAGGAATTATTAAAGTGTAATTTATACCATAAAGATAAACAAGAAACTCCCTCCCAATGGGTGAGCGTCGAATTTTGTCAAAAATATTCTTAAGCTGTCATCAAGCGACTGGACCTACGCCAGATGCGGCGAACCGACGACAAAATATTTCACAGCAAAATACCAACTTACTCAACGAAATCACCCTGCCTCTCTTTAAAATCACTTTTGAGAAATTGAGCGGCAATTCCTTAAAAGTTTTCCCCGAAATTAAGCTTCCAAACTTTTTTGGTATTATGAAGTAAACTTCTTCGTGGTTATGACTTATGACAGGTGGATATTTCTTCATAGCCGAAATTATATTTACAGACTGTGGGGTATCGACTCCTGGCAACACGCCCACTACTTAATTAAGTCTGGAACTTCCTGGAAATTTCAAATCCGTATCTTACTTATATCATCGTAACGTATAGTGCTCACTTCCGTACATTTCCCTAAACGCACCATTACAGTCACTGGCCCGTTGCTCCGTTATTTATGCCTCGCATTAAAAACAAAATGATATGCCTTCGCCGCTGAAAATCTAAAAAGAATAAGCAATAAAACGATAAAACCCAAATCTGATACATACTAGGGCCGCAATCTCCCGCAGGGTGTGCGAAGGGGATGGAGCTACACATCCTCGAAATGAATGCGATGCTACTGTTTCATCTCTCACCTCTATCGCCAGGCGATCTCTGAAGCGTCCTAACTCTTTCAGCAATAAAAGAAAACTCGACCTTACATCCAAGATTTAAACCTCCAATATCCAATGCAGATTACAACAAATGGATTTGAGATTAATATAGTACGAGTGCCACCCCCGTCTCATACCACCCCATTCGACGCTCAGCATTCAAATAGGAATCGAACGGATGACCAAAACATAATATCGTTGGAAGATTCAGCGGCCATAAATCAAATGAGAAATAATCTGTTTCGGAACGAGATAGTCGCTATCATAAAAACGCAAAACGTTTTCTCTGATTGAAATCGTTACGTTACAGGCGGCTTTTTACCAAGCGTTATTTCCTTTTTATTTTCCTTGATGTATAATCAATGTGTTAACGGATGGCCGCCAACCGAGGGCTTCGAGAGTAGATTTGCCACACAAAAGATTCTGATATTGAGTTTCAAAGTAGTTTCTCTTCTCCTCCTTTATGTTAATGGCACTTTCCGCGACTCTTGGTAATGGTTTGTGTGAATAAATGTCGTTTCGCTCAGAAATAATCCGTTGACAATAGATTAAAAAGCTTTCAAAACAAACAACAAACGCTAACCCTTATTTATTTTACTGAAGTCCAAACAAGTGTTGAACTCATAACTTATCGAATTAATCCGAGAGAAGCGATTAACCCGTCAAATTATAATTTTAAAAATTCGATAATATAACCCAACAGATTGCACCACATGTGGTCAACCTGTCCCATAACCGCGGCACATGCCATGCCTACCTTCCACAATTACTACTTGAGCAAAAAAACACCTTAAAATTCCACGTCTTTCCAACTAAAAATAAACCTTTGTACTATGACAGAAATATCAAAATCGTGTGGATCAAATTTGTCGTGGATCCGGCCATCTGTTCCGGATGATAGTTATCAAAAAATTAACAATTTGTTTAAAGCAAATGAAGCGAGGTCAAGTCATCGATAAATTATTGGGACGTTTAGCGATGCCTTTAGACTTTAATGTTCACCGAATGTCACCTTTCCTGTACGAAGTATGCTCTTATCTGCTTAATCTGTAAACGAAATTTTAATATGTTTTTTATTGGTCGTCACATGCGCCGATGAACAGCTGCTGTCTCGTACACTTTAGTAAGCGTTTGGGCACGGTCGCAACTATTCAATATTTACCGATTGATAAATCAACATTCAATTAAGTTGTTTTCATATCACCACAGTAATAGTCCAGCTGATATTACTTACACAAACTAAAATTTTACTGGCGGTAATTCACAAATATATTAATTCATAAAAGTACAAACAAAAATTTTATTGGCGGTAATTCACAAATATTAATTCATAAAAGTAAAATACCACTTTCACTTTGTGCTATTTAAAAGGTTGTTTGGAATTTTGGTGTGTTGTAGACCTTTCAGCCTTTGAAGTGGCCCTGATTGCTGGAATATTTATTCTGGATTATAATCTATATCTGTGCCAAATTTCATCCCGATCCGTTCAGCCGTTCTGGCACGATTGAGTAACAAACATCCATCCATCCATCCACGCTTTTTTAATATTATAGTATAGATGGCATCTTTCGTTTTGGTGGCACTGCCTCCCGCGCGATTCTACTCGAGATGTACTTAGATGACGGTTGGTAGCGAAGCCCGAGTAGGTATTCCATCTTGTTAGGCCATGCCCATCAAACAGGATAGTCCACCTAATGCTAAATTGAGTCTTCATTATTTAAAGGCTAATAAAGAAGAAAAATAGTAATTTTTGACCTTTTTTTTTTCTTCTTCATTTTGATCTTTTTGGATTTTGATATTATGTTCATGTTTGGACTTAATAATATAGGCACCAGCTTATAATATAGATCTTTAGCTGGAAAATTAATCAAAGCAGTCAGTGGATTGATTGATTTAGTATAAATATTCTAATAACCAAACTTGTTTGATTGCCTAATCGAAACGCTTTGTAAAGCAATAAAGCCCAAGGAAAGGTAACGTTCTCGCCCGAGGTTAAAGCTAAATCAGAAACGTTTTACTACACTTTCTTTTACGACTTTCTAAGAGAATTTCGCCCGCATTGTGTTCGTGATAGCTCTTCATTTAGGTGTCATTAACAAAATGATATATTACGGTGAATAAAAATCTAAATTAACCAACTTTGAGCCCCAAATAGACAATCGCATGTTGATAACTAATTATTAAACCGTTCGCTTCAGAACTTTTTTTTTGTATCGTGACTCTTTGAACAATAAATCTTAGCCTAATGAGATATTTATGCGAGCCCAGTCTTCTTGTCAACGATTAATCCTTTATTCTGGAAAAAATACTTACCGTTTCGTTAACAGCAACTTTGTAGAAACCCTGGATGTGCTATTATAATAATAATATAATTTTTATTTCAGGAAACTGTCCCATATTTTGTTAGTTACAATCACTTAACCTATGTTAGTAAATACAAAATACTTAACCTACTCTACACCTATACCTAATACAACTACAAGGCCCTCCTCGCGCGACTGGGTGCACCATTCCAGCACCTCCAGAGAGGGCTGTCCAGTTTAACCACCAATGTGCCAAGGAGGGTGTTGGAGATACTCAATAGCAATGGACGCGGCACGCTTGCGTATGATGATTATAGCTTTAAAATATTTTTTGGGCACATTTTTCTATTCATCTCCTTTTTTACTATAAAAATGAAGTCCCCTAGTCTCCTCTCTGATCTAATATTATTTATAGATGTTTCCATCCACCACGGCCGCCACAACAGCCCATTAATGTCCTGGTGGGCACAGGCCTTAACTCTCATGGGAGAGATGTTTCCATATCATGGAGGACTTTGCGAACTCTACACTGTCGACTCTCCGTCTATAATTAGTCCCTAGACTAGTCTTTCTGTCCTCCTTATATCCACAGTAACGATCAGTTAAATAAAAATCTTCTTCAGATACGATAATTTTCGTATCGTAATTATAATGAAAGCTTTACGTATATTTTTTGAGTTTTCCCAATAAAATATTACATAACTAGCCAATGCTCGCGACTTCGTCCGCGTGGTTTAAGTTTTTTTTATTCTGATGGCAACTCCCCAATTTTCCGGGATAAAAAGTAGCTTAAGTCACTCTCCAGGTCTTCGACTATTTTCACGCCAAAAATCACGTCGATCCGTTGCTCCATTGCGGCGTGATTGAAGGCCAAACCAATAAACCAATATACCAACAAACAAACACACTTTCGCATTTATATCATTAGTATTCTTCTAATTTGTTCTTTTCTTTCTTTGTTATTTTATATTACTTTTGTTTTCTTTAATGCCGAATAAGGTGAAGTGTTACTAGAAAATAGAGATGGCTGAGGGCTCATCTAGTAAATAAAGGCATTTTATATACTGAATTCATGGCTTACCTAAGTCGATTCTTTATTTTACATTCAAAACAACTGCGGATGACGTTTTGATATTAATCTTGCTTAAAATTATTCACTTTCCTTACTTAGGCTTGCCTTTCGCGACGTTTTTCATAATTTGTGACCTACAGTTAGTCTTTGCGAATCCACGAAGTATGTTTTATAAAGAAATGTTCAAGGAATGCGTATTATATAATACGCAAGAAATGATCGTCTGATTTCTTAGGCACGCTACAGAACAGTGTCAAAAGTCAAAACTCATAATAATATTCCTTGGTCTTTTTGAAGAGGTATAAGTAAGTACACAATTCATTTCATACACATAGAACGAGATTCCTACAATGTCACACCAACATAATATTAGAGTTTCGACACTTCGAGTTTTGACGTTGCATTGCAAATCGTTTGTAGGGTTCCGTACCAAAATGGTAAAATGGAACCCTTATGGTGCGACTTTCTCCGTCTGTCTGTCTGTCCGTCCGTCACACTCGATTATTTCAGTAACTACCGAAGTTATCGACATGAAATTTGGAATAGTTGTGTATATTAGTGGCCCAAAGACACTGGAATTAAAAAAAATTGGAAATTATTTTTGTTCTTATTTAAAAAGGGAGGAAAATCGGAGGGTTGAAATTTAAAAGTGAGATAACTGTACTGTGTGGGGTATCATATGAAAGGGTTTACTTTGTACATTCTAAAACAGATTTTTAATTATTTTTAGTCATGATAGTTTTAGAAAGAAGTCTAAAAAAATACCGTTCCCCCCCCCCTTATCTCCGGAGTTTACCAATCGAAAAATCTGAAATAATTATGGTCAATAGGAATTTATGTATATTTTACAGGAAAACTATAGCCAATGCTCTAACTAGCATAGTTTTTTTGATATTAACAGTAAACCTCTACAAACAAAGTTAGTTTTGCGGTTCATTAACAAAGGTAATTATTACCGTTTTACATCTTTGGTCGTTACAGTTTTCAGTACGGAACCCTCGGTGCGCGAGTCCGACTCGCATTTGGCCGGTTTTTTTTTTTTTAATTCATTTAATTCAACAACCCAATTGATACAGCTTTTAAATAATAGGGAAACTGGTTCCACGCTATGCAGACTCGCGCCCATAAACAGCTTGTCACTTTTAATTTTAAAAAGCATGTAGCATTCAAAGCTGCCTGAATAAAATTACACAGCTGATAGTTTCAATTAATGTAGGGTGCATCTGATTAGCCGTGTTTAATTGCCGTTTAATGACCGTTTAGTATACAATCAGTTACAATCAACAAGATAAATATCTAGTGACTTTTTATACTGCGGGCTATGGTAATAGGCATGATGACAGTAACCAAGAATCAATGAAATTATGAATTTATCTAATGAAATAGGATTCATGGATTATGAAAAACGTATTTATTTTTCAATTTCGAGTGAGATTGCTATTTATTTTGATAAAATAAAACTATAAAATACAGCAATCCGCCATTAATGGATTAAACACCAAGGTTTTCGAGCTTTGACAATCACACTATTGTTTACTGCACACTGCACAGAGTACATTTAAATTTCAAATGCCAATTTCAAACCTTACTTTTCTGCTGAAATATGATATTTTTCCGAAATAATAGATACTTTCGAACATAATCTGACCATTTTTCAAAATCAGTCATCATCACTACAAGTTGGCCCTTGACTGCGATTTCAACTGATGGTAAGTGATAATGCAGTCTAAAGATGCATGGTAGCGGGCTACCTGTTCAGGGTATGGCAGTTATATCAAACCCATACCTAGTCGGGTTTTTCATGGCATCGTACCGGAATGATAAATCGCTTGGTGGTACGTCTTTGCCGATGAGTAAGTCGTATGTATTCGAGTGCGGTCAAAAACAATTATTTTTATTGGTCTCATTACCGGCGTATGCATTGAAGCAGAAATCCTTTAATTATTATCGATAGGTAAATAAATAATGCTGCATAATGCCTTTTAACACACTGCCATATAAATTGTTAAGCCGGTCATGTGTGACCGTTTTTATGGCCACGATAATATGATGTTATCTGCTCTGTTTTTAATTAATAATTATTTACAACTTAGTTGAATGATAGCTTTTTTTATGGTGGAATTAGATAGCCTCATCAGACAGATCAACCACTGTGGTATGGTATCTACTATCTATAGGTACCTATATGAAATAACAACTACTTATTGCTAAGGTAAATCGGGCTTGCAATTGGTACAAGAATCAATGGAGAAGTTTACCTTTTTTTAAATTTAATATGAAAATTAAGACAAAATAAAACAAAAATATGAAAGAATCATTAAAATATCTCAACACATGAAAAAGTTATGGAACTTTAAAGTTGCGCTTGCAAGACGGGAGACGTGACGTCATAATTCCCTATCAACAGACTTAATAAAGCCGAATAAAATAAATGAATGGACTTAACGTGACTTAATTGAATTAAAAGCACTTAATTTGTGTGTGAAGATAATTTTGAAGTATTAAATCTCGGCTAGGTATTAAAATTCACTCACAAAATTTCTCACTTGAGTAAGATACAGCAATCGGTGTACATTAAATAATTAAACTTTTAAATCGTCATTTCTCAGTCATTTATTGATGGATTGTAAAAAAAACCACTGATTTATTGGTTTTAATCTATATTTTACTTCCGTTGTGTTAAATATTATATTCACAACATCATGAAACTTCTCCATTAGGTACTTATAGTAGACTGTGTCAGTACTGTCTCTTTTTACAGCTCTATTAGTTTCTTGCCGGCTCTTTTCAGTAGAATAATTTTCCTAACCGGTGGTAGTCTTGACATGTCATATTGTGGCACAAATTGTCCCTTAAATAAAAACAAATCCTTTCTCAATCTTAGGGCTGTATAAACAAACTTCTGCAGCTAAGAACAGATTCCTACATTTATGGCCAGTGATTAGCTAACATTACACGCACTTATTAAAATGATAGAACATAAAACCTACCTATAAAAGAAAATGCCTAACATAAAAAAGTTATTCGCGTTAAAACGTTAGCAATATTGAAATTCGACTCAATTTAAATTAAGTAAGTGCTACGAGTAAATATACAGTAGGGCTGACAATCTCTAAACTAAACTATAATGTCAGCATTAAAAATATTGCTAACCCTTTCATATAATATTGCAGGCTCCATTGACCCGTGCGCTGCGCTTGCTCAACGATTTAGTTCGCGAAAATTCGGGACTAGACTTCTTCCACACCCCACCGCTTCAGCTCGCAAAAGTGATAAAAAAAATATTGGAAAGTCGATAACCTTATTGTTATTACATTGTTTTTGTGATCTGTGTACCAAATTATGTGTTTTTTATGTATTTTGTTAGTTGTAAGTTGTAGTAATTAAGTTTTTTGTTTATTGTCACTCTATCTGTAGCCCGGAGAGACGCATTGGGCAACTGTAAGGTCTCTTCGGGTATGTTGTCTAAATAAAATAAAAATAAAATAAAAAAATAAAATACTCTCTTCGGAAAGGAACAGTAGATTCAAAGCTGTTCTTTAGTTCAGTATAAAGATTAAGTTATACGGAATTGGCCACAGTCATCGAAATATATTAGAATGAGTACTAAAATTCTACATACAGGCCATAATAGACTATATGATTAGGAAAACATTTTCTCACTCACCTGTTAGAAATCTCGATAACCGAATAAATCCGAGACCAAAATCCTCTAACTCGAGCAATTTATGGTAGAGATGGGAATAATCAGGCCGGTGGCAAATAAATCTTGAGCCATTTGTAAAATAGGTGGTGCGCCGGCCCCGCGTCACCCTCGCAGGTAGCTTATCCTACGGGACTTCATGTGGAGCCAATCGTCTCCCGAAAAAGGATTTTGAATATCAATGTTCCTTAGAAACTTTTTTTTCGATATTTTTTCAAAATTGCAAATTTTACAATAAAAAGTTTTGCTATATTTAGCTTTAACCTCACCCAATACAACTCATGCTTGCGTGGAGTTTCAAAAACAGCAAAAAGTATAGGTAACTGAGTAGATGTTGCCCACGACTTCGTTTGCGGTGATGCAGGTTATGAAAATCCTTTGGGAACCCATTGATTTTCCGAGATAAAATGTCTTTTAATGGGTACAATTTACTCACTCACCACTTAATTACTAAGTGCCAAGTACCTACCTATTAAATAAATTGACTCAATACATTTAATCCAGACTAAAATATTAAGTTCCCCCTAATAAATGCATGGATACCTTAATAGCTGGAAATACCTGAAAAGTGACATGGGCTTGTATTACTCTGGGATTTTAAAAGAACCTACCTAAAACCATTAATAGATTTTAATAAGATGTTAAGTTTAAGATCTATAGCTAACTCATTCGAACCCTATAACTGTGAATAATACGGGTAGGTAGTATTATGTAAACTAAATAAAATAAAGCTCAGGCAACCCGATAAATCCCCTTATACGTCCGTATAACCGCGAAATTTTCTCATATAAACGTGTCATGAACTCCACTACACTCTACTTCACACAAGCATCGAAAATAAAACCGCGGTGTCTCCTCTCGCGGAATTTTACTAGTTCACACTTCACCCCATTGATATACAAAACCAAAGATATACCTAGACCAACGCGTTGACGACCTGGGATGGCTCAGTGTTGAGCGCTGTTGTCTTAACGTGCGGAGGTCCCGGATTCGATCCCTAGCAGGGCCTATTTTTTTTCCTCTTACCATAAAGTTCCATTAAAATATAACGGCAACTTTATTGTCTACTACCATCTACCAACCTAGCAGGGTTTATTTGGGAATTTATTATTTATGAATTTTCCCTGGTCTGGCGTGGTGAGAGGCTTCGATCGTGGTTATTTACCACCCTACCAGCAAAGACGTACCGCCAAGCGATTTAGCGTTCCGGTACGATGCCGTGTAGAAACCGAGTAGGGGTAGGTTTAATATAACTGCCCTAACAGGTTAGCCCGCTACTTCATCACTTATCATCAGGTGAGATCACATTCAAGGGCTAACTTGTAGTGAAATAAAAAAACCTCGATTGATCGTGACTCTAAGAAGCAATGATATGAACTGATACGATTTTAGCACTTTCACTGTAGTGTGAGCCACGCGTGGCATGTAGAGTGTGACCCTGGAACATTTTACTGGGTAGGTACATCTCGTGACCCACAAATTGTTAACGGGACCTGCATGTGACTTTATGACCAATATTTTCTCGGAATGTGCTAGGACTGTTATGTACTACACTGTGTGACTGTACATTTTATAATAGGTTATGTATTAATAGCTCTACGCAACCAGACGAAAAAAAAACATCAAGTAAATACTTGATCCTATAATCTACAAATGAAAACGACATAAAGCAAATTCACAATGTTTAGGGTAAAACCACACCACGGACGGGACGTAAGGAAGGCTAATGTGTTTTGTGAGATGGTGATACCTGAAAAACCCGGCTGAGTTAATTGTGGGCTCTTCTATGACCAGGGCGCGTTTGGAACCCTCGTAGCTTTAGTTTTAAGATATCGTCATTAATTATCACCATCATGTCTTTTACTTTGTATAATCGACGATAAAAAAGTGTAGGTACCAATCATTCTAGGGCTGCTGGAAGAAATCTCTTCTAGAGATAAGTTGTCCTTGTACATGTCCTTTAAATTTTTATGTTTAGTTTTTAAGGTTGGTACTAAATATATAAATAATATATAAATAAATACTTCATACTAATATTATAAATGCGAAAGTTTATTTGTTGGCTTGTCCTTCAATCAGGCCGCAACGGATCGACGTGATTTTGGGCATGGATGTAGTTGATGACCTGGAGAGTGACATAGGCTACGTTTTATCCCGGAAAATTAAAGAGTTCCCACGGTTCCCAAAAAAAAATAATCAGCGCGAAACAGTATTGTGTTAAGTACAGGTACCTATAATATATCGTAGGTTTTACTTTTAAATAGTTCACCCCTTTGCTATCGGAACCGTCGCTGCCTAATGTATTTGGAATCTGTCTTGGAGCTTTATCTGTTGGAAATTGTTTGGAACTACTGAAAGTACTTTTAAGTACGAGTTATAAATCCGCTGTAAGGCTGGGCTAGTGCAACTCTGCATGGGGAGGTTAACCTAAATCGGATCAGTTGTACTTATCAAGTGAATATTTTTCCTTAGGCAGGTATAATATAGATATCTATACTCTATACTAATGTTATAAATGCGAAAGTTTGGGTGGATGGATTGATGGATGTTTGTTACTCAATCACGCCAGAATGGCTGAACGGATCGGGATGAAATTTCGCATAGAGATATTTTATAGTCTGGATTAACAATAGGCTACGGAATACCCAGGCCCCTTCTATAGATTCAATCGCGCTCCACCTTAGGCTGTATCAAAATACTTAAAATAGGTATTATAAGTACTCGTAATACCACCTTTTTATTACTACTATTTTTTTTTCTGACCGCATCTTTTTGTCATAGTATTTAAGTCAAAGTCAAAGTCAAATATTGGGGCTGATTATGTAGTGCACACTCTCTAAACTAAACTAAAATTAGAGCATTACAAATATTGCTCACCCTTTCACAATACTTCCTACGGAAAGGGACAGAACTAGATTTAAAGCTGCCATTTTAGTTTAGTGTAGAGATTTTGTTATACAGAATCAGCCCCGATGTTTATTCAATATAGGTAGGTACACTACACTTATTGACGTCTAGTTATTTATAAAATATAATGGTGATAATCAGTAACGGTATCTTTAAACTAAAGCTAAAGAGTAATAACCTACGGAAATGGTTATGAGGTTGTCTACACGTAAACTTAGGCGTTAGGCTGATATAACATTCCAAAGTAGGTATTGTAAGCGTCAGTAACCGTCGGTTTTCTCATAAAAGTGTCATGGCCTTTCCGCACACTTCTACAAGCTTTGAAAATTAAACCGTGTCTCTTTTATATCGGAATTTTTAATAAGTTTCCACCCTTCATTCAGGGTTGTCACTTCCACTTCCAGAATCTATCTTGAAGTATTATCTATTGGAAATAGCTAAAGGGACTACCAAAAGTACCTACATACTTATATAAGAATTAAACGTCAAACGTTGTTTGATGGTTAGGAAAAGTGATGTTAACGATAGGTATAATTTTATCAGTACTTAAGTACCTGTCTATGCCAAATATAGCGTTACACAAGTAATAGCTAATTCTGTTGTACCGAATGTCAAAATCAAACTAAATAATTGGTAGGTCTGCTTTTAAAACGCTCATGCTTACCAATTTACATACTTAATAATAATTAAGTAGACACATAGGATACGCACTACGCAGACTACAAACATAGTAACCTCTAAAGTCCTTGTGGCTACGTTACTTATGCGTACCTACCTACCTTCCTATAGTAGCGTCGTAAGGGCTTAGGTAGGTACGTTTATATTTTATTAAAAAATCCATACTTATTGTAAATGCGAAAGAGTGTCTCTCCTTGTCCGTTCATCTGTCTGCCTGTCTGCTACGGTTTCACGGCCCATTGTAGCCCTAGATAGGCTACCTACTTTTATCCCGCAAAATCAAGGAGTTCCCACGGGATTGTCCAAGAACCTCAGACGGCATCTAGTCGGGCTATTTCCGATAAAACGCGTGAGTCAAAAACCAGGTTACATGAGGGTTAATCTTGTATACAAATTTAGTAGTCGAAAGATAAGTTTATAAAATAAATAAAAATTCCATCGGGAACAAAAATCCAAAAAAATTACAGTTTCCTAAGACGAGCACAATTAAAATTTAAACCACTTGTCCAATTTCCCCTACCTCCTCCCTCTGTATCGTAGACGGGCTTTATACGAATCTCTACGAAAATTCACATTAATATTAAATGGCTTGGAAATGCGTGGTGGGGCCGGGTGGAAGGTGCAATAAAAATGGGCGCCGATGATACAGTTCGTTTTAAATTGCATTTGTTTGTTTTATAATGTTGTTTTGTTATTTATTTACTAATTGTTATCCTATAGTCTGATACAGGTATATATCTGCTTTTTTTTATCCACTACAAGTTAGCCATTGACTGCGATCTATGGTAAGTGATGATGCAGTCTAAGATGGTAGCGGGCTAACCTGTTACGGGCGCGGTTTTTTTTTATCCACTATAAAAAAAACGCTCAATTGCGTGGCGACACGTATTTGCCAGTAGTGTGGTGGTCCCACCAGGCAGGCCTTGTTTCTTTGCTTAAAATTAAGTTTCATGCATTGCGTGCGTTTTAAGTTATATAGGACCTAAGTACAGGTAGGTAGAGTACCTTTAGGGAAATCTTTTGACTCCTTTGATTTTTACTAGCATAGAGACCATAGGTAATAATTATGTAGGTGGGTAGTTGTACCTACCTGATTTACCTACTTGAATATGTTAACCTTTATCTTATCTACAAACGTTAATAAAGAGTAGTACGTCAACTGTTTTAATGTAGTATCTCCTAGTATAAAGACATAAAATATGATTAAAAAAATTTAAAACAAAAGCAACTATAAACAATCCATCATCAAAATAAAAACAACTCGAAACAGCTCCTAACACAAAGCCATTATTATTCCGGGTTTCATACAAGCAGATTATGTTACCGGAGCTATCATCTATAGAAATGTCAACCGAGCCATTTCCCTTACAAAGCGCGTCGTACGTGTTTTCCTTATATTAACTACGTCGCACTATCCCCCACCTCCCCCCAGTAGTTCTACCACCCAATAAGAGATGGCGCTAAGTTAAACTAGTACCAGTGGTCTCTCTCACGAGCAATTTACTCCTTGCACTAATTAAAACCGAGCGAGAAAGGCCCCGCCTACATCTGAGAACAAATAAACGGGGGGGACGAAACCCACCAATCAGGAGGCTTGATTATTTGTAATTAGAACGCCGTCTCATCCTCCGCTCGAGATGACCAATAGGATTTAGTATTTAGCGGCACGTCTTTGGTGTTCGAGAGAGAATTCTCTTAATTATGACAAATTCCCGATCTGCAAAATTAATGGTGGGGATACTGAATTAATTTTCTCGTGCCGCTGAATAATATTGCCTATTTACTTAAGTCTGGAAATTACTTTGTTTTTTCATACCAAATTGTTCGTTTTAATAATGGCTTCTCAGAAAAGGGGTAAGGCCTCTTTGAATAAATAAAATTGCGAACATGAAAGTAAGCGTAACTCGCTGTTATGAATAACGATTCTAATTATGAAAAAAATTGGGGCTTCTATCAGTATTTGTATTTGAATTATAATATAGATTGGTATTAAAAATTGGTAGCCGTCATTTAGTAAGAAGGAAGAATAAGACGTAGGTAGGTATATAGGTACCTACAGTAAATCTGATTAAAAATCACATAGGAACATAGATGAATCGTGAAATACATACCTATTCTAGAAAAGAAGATTTCGTTGTTGTTATGTAGGATACTAAATACCAAATATTTAAGAACTACAATTGAGAACTAGTCGTTATATAGGTACCTATATCTGATAGCGTTAAGTGTAGATAACTTAGATTAGTTAGTTATCCACCGCGACTTAATCCGCGTTGGTTTCGATTTCTTTGATTTTCCGCGTCTATGCTATCCCTGCACTAAAGTCCGTCAACATCGGTCTAGTCACAAACTCTCTCTCGGCGTCGTATCCCTCATTACTGACTTGTCGTGACTTCTTTCCATTAATCAAATAATGGTAGGAGTTTTCTTGGGATAATAATGCGGTGGGTTCCCACGTCCTTTCGTATACGACTCGAGTATTTAAACTCTTAGGTTTCTGTAATGATTATTATCAGATGTTAGTGATAATAAGCGGGACCGACGGCTTAACGTGCTCTCCGAGGCACGGAGGAAACGAAAATGCCAAATTTGAACCTCCAAATTCGGTCACCCATCCAGTTACCGACTTGGGTCAACGTTGCTTAACCTTCGCAATCGACTGATATGCTATATCACAACTAGACCACTCGTCCCTCAGTTTTGTCACAGTAAGAATAGCAGATTTTACTGAATCGAGCTCGTGAGCATTATGTAGGTATAAACCTAACGTCTGAGTAGGTACTAGCCTAAAGTTTAAAATTAAGTATCATATTCATAAACGCGAACAAGAATATAATAATATTAAAAAAACATAATAGATATTTCATTTCTTAATAAAAAGTGTATAGTTCGCGTTCCAACAAAAACTTTCTCATTCCATAGACCATTGAAACAGCACAATCACGAAGAAAAACTTCGAGAATCAGAGCAACCACAATGAGAAGTTCTAGCTGCCAGTTTGCATATAGAGATAAAAGTGGGGAATATTAATGGGAATCGCCTTTTATTCCCCCTTTACCCCCCTCGAGTGGGGAGGGGTGGGGTGGCACTTTCTTCCAGGGCGAGTGGACCGCGGGACAGTCGAGATTTTAATTATATTGCGACGTGCGACCGTCCAGAGTTATAGCTTTGTGAAAAGTTTTATGCTATGTATTTAAAAGCTTGAAAGCTATCATATCGTAAATAATTATTACAATAGGAGCTTATTTAAAACTTTAGGGATTTTTACCTTAGGTATAGGTAGGTATGTGTTTGAGGTCTTATGCCACTCTGATTGAAATAGTCGGTTTAATTTAGTTTGCCAAGTAAATGCATAAGAAATCCAAGTTACGTAGGTACGCTTGAAGAATATAGATGTAACGCTTTAGAGTTTAGTTGAAAAAGTAAAAGGCTAATAAATCTCATGCATATTCAAATCTCGCTGAATCATAAACGAAATCGCCGAAATCTTCCAAAACTACAACAATGGAGTTCCATAAACTTAACCCCTTATTCAACTATACATCCAAGTCACATAAATTTCTTTCGACAAACTAATGTCAATGTAAGAACGCCATTAAACAAATTCCGAGACCTTACTACAAATACAAGTTGTTGTGTGAATATAAAATATATGCGCGCAAGTGTGTAGTTGTGTGCTCCCTGACTACACAGTGTACTTTTAGAATAGAGCTCAAAATGTCTTACGTCCTTTTAAAAGCGTTCGAAAGTAGGTACAAAATTTACGAAAACTACACAGTATATATTTAATCCTTAATTAAATGAAAGTTTTATGTCATTTATTTTATTAACTGCGAATGATTTTTTTAATCCTTGAGTTGAAAATAAATAAATCTAGAAAATATGTAAGGTTTTTGCAGTCGCTTTACATCTTTTTTTTTAAATCCACTACAAGCTAGACCTTGACGGCGATCTCACCTGATGGTACGTGATGATGCAGTCTAAGATGGTAGCGGGCTAACCTGTTAGGGGCATGGCAGTTAAATTAAACCCATACCCCTTTGGTTTCTACACGGCATCGTACCGGAACGCTGAATCGCTTGGCGGCACGTCTTTTGCCGGTAGGGTGGTAACTAGTCACGGCCGAAGCCTCCCACCAGGCCAGACCAGGGAAAATGCAGAAATTATAAATTCCCAAATTGACCCTGCCGGGGATCGAACCCAGGACCACCGCACGTTAAGGCAACAGCGCTACACACTGCGCCACGGAGGTCGTCAACTCTGAACCTGAACTCTGATCTGAACTCTGAATTGTTATGTAGGTAAATATACCTAATAAGGTATGTTCATTGAAGTGAAAACTTCTTTACACTTAGCACTTTTTGGTAGAGGGTAAATTTGTTTAAACGCGTGACCGACACCGTCACTGACACCTCGGGTTGTTACGAATACAAAAGATCTTAAATTAAATATAGTACATTCGTAATTAAACTTTAACGCCATATTTTTAAGGTTTATATTTTATTATTATTATTTATTTATTTTTTAATTAATTTTAAATATTCGTTTTCACTTCTATCAGCAGTCCCTATAACTACCAATTTTATCCTAATTTCGAATGATTTCTCTAATAAATTAACAATAATAATAATTTATTGATGTATGGTAACGATTTACGATTGTAAATAAAATATTTCAGCTTAGATATTTTATTATTTTGCGTAGGACCAAGAAGATTTGGTTGTAATGGAATGCTCAAATTAGAATTCCAATCTGCTACATTAAATGCTGTAGTCTGTAGGGTAAATGCTCCCGGACAGTACGGCCATAAAACATCAAAAAATAACATAAGCGTTTGACATTCGAGGTTGACGTTTTCGCAAAAAGAGTCTGGCGCATAGCTACTCTGCGCGGCATACATACGTCACAGTTAAAGGGCGCATATGCATATGTGGGAGCGTATGTAAATACGTAAACGTTAAACTGTAAGGATGTGTGATGTTGCTCCAGAGCGAGAAGCCTCTCTCATTATCGACCTAGGGTCACGGCGCATGCTCCAACTCTCTCGAGCCTGCTAACGAACGCCTTATTGCGACAGTGGTTCATCTACGTAATTGAGTTACGACTTTTTACGTAGCAATTTTGTTTTTCTCTTAGAACCCGGTCACGCTAATTGGGGCGTTTTTTACTCGCCGGTCTTGAGCAAATATTGAATTAGACGTAATTCAGGCGGCTCTTTGAATAGAATTTGGCGTAATGAGTTTTATGTTACATAATTTTATTGTAAATTGGCAGTTTTAGGCTGCCCTTTGATAACATTTACCTAATTATGTAGATGTTTTATTTGACTAAATTTATTTTAGTGATGTAATCAACTTTAATTTAAACTTCTGTGTCAATTGGCATTAGACCTATTAATAAATGGGTTCTTAAATATTTTTGAGTGTGATAAAACAGGTTGCAAATTAATGTAAAATTTTCAGCTGGGTGTTTGAAACAATTTGGCATTGAGAACGTCATTCGTTTTAATTTCTAACCTAAACAAAGAACGCTTCCGTCCCTTTAAGTTAAATTAAGTATTTGTTCGAAAAAAGAACTAACAAACCCTTCTCTCTCTGCTCGCGATATTTATACCGTGCCTATTAAAATTCCCTTCAAGTATTCTATACAAGGGTACAATAGATTCGAATGTAACCCGGCAATGCGAGCAGTTGCAAGAGATCAAATATTCATTAAGTGACCGCTCTTTGCGCACTATTTCACTTTATATTCACAAAACGTTCTTGTTAATAGTTCGCCCGCTTGGTCTTATCTTCGACACTCAGACTTTTAGCGCGAGGAACTGGTTTTGATACTACAAAATCGGGTACATGAGTATTTTTACAGCAAGAAATACAGCCGCAGAAACTTACAAACGTTACATACCTACTTAGAATATTTTTTTTTGCTTAATGAGACAGTTTATGATGAAGGTAAATTACTGTCAATAAATTGGCTTACTTTTCTTTTCAAGTTGCGACTTGTACATTTGTATAAGTTATTCTTGTAAATGATATGAGCATAATAACGCCTGGTATTTAAATTATCTGATGCTTGACATACGATATTTAGAAATGAATGTTGAAAAATATTAATAAGTATTGTCTCATATTCAGATATAATTTTGTATTTATATACTATGTTTAGCAAAGAAAAAGTCAAACCTACTATCTTGTGCTATCACCAAATCTTACCACTAGAGCAGATCACTACGTTTGATTATAATTAAACCATTAAATTCGAATTTTACGAGTTCGGCGATTCGGTCGCCATTAAACGTGAATACCTAAGTATGCGAGTAGTTTAATCTCTGCTCGGTTCTAATGTGATTTGTCTTTATATTGCTTTTTTATTACCTGTTTTATTGGTTAGTTGTTAACGCTATGTGTTTTCTGTTCTCGTCTTGTACTGATTAATATGTTGTTAAATGGATGTCACGTTCTAAAAATACCACAGGCGATTATCTCTACACTTAACGATTTTACTTTTTTAAAGATCATTATCTCTATCAACAGTCGAGACCTACCAAGATTTTTAATGTTTGAATTACTTATGCTTGACTGTAATCAAACGAGATAGTTTATGGGATTTACTAAGATTAATATGTAATCAACTACTTTTTAAGTTTTGAGTATTACAAACAGCGTTGCTACCTTATTCTGATTTCATTAGATAATAAGTTATTCATTAATTTTTTAAGTACCTAGACTAACTTTACGAATACGACTCTCGTTAGTCTTCAAAATAACGTTTACTGAGTTTATGTCTCTTATAACACAGGCTTAATGGCTTGGATATTAAATGAAATTGGATGAATAGTACAGTATAAAGATACCTACCTGAACCGTTGAACCAAATTCAAAAATATTTAAACACACTACAGTAATGCTTTCGTTTTGAAATTCTAGAAATCATATACCTATCATTAAATGACCGGTCACTAGATAAGGTATTATTAAGTATATATGTCACATACAATAACTGTTTTTTTTTTTTTATCCACTACAAGCTAGCCCTTGACTGCGATCTCACGATTTCTATATTGGATCAAAACAAGTCAGTCGATCTAAATTACTTCGTTTTACCTTATATACGTCGGCTGAGGGTGGGGAGAGGGTTATTCGTTTGTTAACCACTAGTAACATGATGTAGATGTAACAAGAGAAAATATTTACCTCGTTATCTTCAGCTACGTGCCTAGTTAAGCCGTTCTTTCTTGGATTTTGTTTAAACCTATTTTTAAACCGGGTAGAGAGCTCATAGTTAGTGTCATATACACCTATTTAACTTTTTTTTGTAATTAGGACGGTCTTCAAGATTGTCTTCAAAGAAATAACTAAAGAAAATAAATGAAAAGATACAACTCTACAATTGCTGATGATATCTTTCTATACTAATAATAGAAATATATATTATGCGAACATTTGGATGTATGGATGTTTGTTACTCAATCACGCCAGAACGGCTGAACGGATCTAGATGAAATTAGGCACAGAGATAGATTATAGTCTGGGATACCCACATTATTTGTGAGTGTCAAAAGCATATAGCCTTAGGCATTAACCCGGACATTTTTAAACTCACGAAGCCTATATCTGTTACGTGGTTCAACGGCCCCGTGCCTAACGCGTTAGTACACAAGATATTATTGTTTTTTTTTTCTACCCACTTTTAACTTTTAGAATAAATGTTCCAAGTAGTTATGTATGTATTCTACATCGATATATATTATGTAGGCACTAGATGGGCCCTTTCATAGAAAAACGCCGGGCGTCCGAGTTGCGGAACACGTTCCGCATCTGTCTTTGTTCCCGTCGTAGCGCTGTCACGATCGCTCGTCGTGCGGATAATTTGTTATTATTAAGTTAACATCTAAAGTTTAATTAGTTTGGCACTGTATAATTTTAATTTTAAGGTAAGTGTTTCAATTCACAATTATACATTTCCAAAAAAACGTTATTTAATCTTCCTATTTAATATTTTTATCCATTACGCAAACATTTAATTTCCGCGGCAAACTGTATAATTTTTTTTTTTACTAACTGGCCTTACGGCTATGACCTATACTATCTATGACCGAGTCATACGTTTTCAAGTTTTTATTCAAGATGTTGCAAGCAAGTTCCCGCTTTTCAGACTAGATGGCGTTGATGGCGTTGCTAAAAATACGCCCACATTCTTTGTTTGACAGGGCCCGTCTATGTAAATTGAGGTCGTTGGTATTCTATGTATGTACTTGTGTCATAAAATTGTTAGTTAAAGTTGTAGTATTAGGACGTTAAAGTTTATATAATCGTATAGTGTGTACTATTTATAGTTGTGTAAAATAAATTGTAATTCTATAGTAAGAGTATGAACAAGCCTATTGTCGGCGGCACTGTGGTGTTCGGTAAAATTCGTATGAATTTATGATAACACCACATCAAAATGTAAACAACTACCTACTGATAATATTATGTAAGATTTATTAAATAAATAAAATAAAAACGATTTTGAAGTTAGGAACCAGATACCTACATCTCTTTGGAGTTTGTCATAGGATAACTTTATGATGGAACATTAAAGATATAAATAGATCAACAAGATTTTAATATGCTATTAATCCACGTGCCAGAAGTTGCCGGGTTCGGCTTAGAATAAATCATTAAAAATATACCTACTTACCTACTCGGCCCCTACCTTTCTAATCGATCAAAACTTAAAATAAATAGAAGACGTCCTAACTCAAAACTTACCTAAACCATAAGATAATTTGGTTACGACAATTTATTTCACAGGAATATTCCATAATTCCTTAGTCTGATTAATAAATCTGATAGAATGTAAACATAAACAACAATTTTTCAAACATACTTTAATACTTAATGTATTAAAATTACGTCTTCTATATTTCGTTAAACCGAGCAGACGCAGTATCAACTGCCACAGATTATAAAAAGTAAGTGTCATTATTAATTTGAACAAACTCTGTTAGAGACATGTTCGACTCACACTAGAACTCACTATATTTTTAGTACGGCTTAAACACTAAATTTTTAGTTTTATCTATTAATTATGTAAATATGCCTACTAGAAGCTGCCTGATATAACACATATCTAGGTTTCTCTTTTAACATAATAGGTACTAGGCTCTGTACACATCACTAATATTGCGAAAGTGTGTTAGCACGTTTAAGCTTAAAAGTTTAAACGTGTTAAAACCAGTTAACTGTTTTTAACGAAATTTGGCACAGATATAGCTTGCAATCGGAAGATGGCGGAAATAGGATACGTTTTATTCTAGAAAATCCCGGGATTTCTAAAACTAAACCCACGTTAAGGATCATCTAGTTAAGTATAGACAATCATTTAGTGTCCCGGGTCACATTGACAATAATAAGCTCATATTTTTTTAATTCTTCTAATCAACGTACAGACATACAGTCAAATGATTGTGGAATGTACAGAATAGATACAAAATATCCACTTAATCGACAATAATGGCTCGTGTCGCCGATTACGGAACACGTGTAATCCGATAACGAACAGTAGGCAGTAGTTATCAATAACGATTGTTACAAAATGAATATAAAAATGTAAGCACGTCATTAACACGTTATAATGACAATAAATGACAGCAACTCATCACCCGGCGTGTTAATTCGTCCGTTAACAAGCTTGCTTTGGTATGCAAAGCTGTGTCCAAACCTCTTAGCTATTAGTCTTTGATATTGGCTATGTAAGGGTGGAGGCGGATTTAATTTCCTTCTTGTGTCTTTTTGAAATCAAATGAAATTTTTTTCTCACGTAGGACAGGACAACTATTGTAAATTAGTACTGATTTATTTAACTCCGATGAGGTATAAATAACTCTTAAGAATAAATTTGAAATTTTGACGTAATTCCTGTACTACATCAGAATTGGAGTGGGAGAAATCAGCTTTTATATGATTAGTCCACTACCATGACCACAACTCTACCACTGGTTTGGAATGATTTAACTGAACGCCGACAAGAAACTCAGCAGATGCTCTTTTGTAAAGAGAAAAAAAAATTTACAATATTATGGTGGGAGGCTGCAGTCGTGGCGACCTACTACCCTATCGGGAAAGACGTTAAGCGATATAGCGTTGTGAATAAACCGATTAGGGTTCAACATAACTTTAACATACCCCTGACTGGTTAGCCCGCTACCATCTTACGGACAATTATTGCACCATCGATGGTAATGGTTAACATTTAATTTTACCACTAAAAACTAGCAAAATTAGTGGCACATGTCAGTATTCGTACATCCAAAATTAAAGTCATAAGTCATAATTTGTTATAAAGTAATTCTGACTTTTGCGGTCAAAAGTGGTTTTATTAGGTGGTCAAATTTAACGTTTACCATAACCTTCGATGACGCAATTGACCCAGACTGTCATCACTTACCTTAGTTAGCCCAGATCGCAGTCAAGGGCTATCTTGTAGTGGATTTAAAACAAATACATACTGCAGCAAATGATGATATTATTATGGAAAGCATCTACCTTCAGTTCAGAGAGTAGAATGTTAACTGAGAGGAATATAAAATAAAATAAATAATCCGGCTCCATAGTTCTCAACAAGAGGGTCCGTGGGGTATTAGGGGGCGTCCAGTGTCCACTCGACGTTGATGTATCATGTCGGATCAGGCGCGTCTGTCCGCTACCTAATCTCCATACATTATTGCCGTGGATATTGTTCAAATAAATGGTACTCGGGACTTAAGTTCCGGAGATAGGGTTGCGTTATTTTTGCTCTAAAATAGGAAATGCAAATGCTCGAAGCACTATTTGCTGAAATTTTACTAGAAACATTTATATTGAACTAGCTGACCCGGCGAACTTCGTACCGCCTTAGTATGCAAAATTAAATGTTTATTTTTCAATATTTCTGAGAGATTTTCTTAATATTTTTTTCCGTAAGAACCTTCTCCTAATAATAACAAATACAACAAAAAAAGAATTAGTGAAATCGGTCCAGCCATTCACGCGTGATGCCGTGACCAAGGAAAACGGGTTTCATTTATATATATATAGACTAGTTGATGTCCGCGTGGATTAATGTTTTTTAAATACCCACTGGAATTCTTTAATTTTCCGGGGTGAAAAGTATCCTATGTCTTTCCTCGGGATAAAAACTATCCCTGTACCAAATTTCATCAAAATTAGTAGAAAAGATGGGCCGTGAAAGCGTAGCAGACAGACAGTCAGACAGACAGAAAGACAGACAGACTCACTTTCGAATTTGTAATAGCAGTATGGATGATTGTATTTGGATTTTGAATAGCTTTTTCCCTATGTCTAGTAGGAGACTTCAGGTTAGGTTTTATCGGGCTAATATACCTAACAGATTACAATCTACTGACAATTTCGCTAGTTAGATTCGGTTCTTGCAATTTTACGGTGACATATTATACGCATAGTTCCGTGGAAGTTTCTGATTCGCTAAATTGATTAAAAAAGTGATTTCCCAGGTTTTAACTTACAATAAATTCAAACTTTAAAATTTCAGGTTATTCATTCCAAATATATCGAAAACATAACGGAATATGGTACGAAATTTCCCGCGTTATATTGATAGCCACACCGTGCACACAATAATGTTTTCCTTCCATCAGCGGCTCGTGCTTCTGAAATGAACTTGGGTATTAGAAACGCTACTATCTCCCAGACTATTTCCAATTTATTTTTGAACACTTAAAGGAGATCATACACAGCAAGATTCGCTAGAGGCAAAAAAGCCGCAAGCTTTTTTTTGGTGATATTAGCTTTTGGCACCAAGACTATCTCCCAAGACTAACGCGACTATATCTCCCAGACTATTCCCAATTTATTTTTGAACACTTAAAGGAAATCATACACAGCAAGATCCGCTAGAGGCGAAAAAGCCGCAAGCAATTTTTTGGTGCCTTGAGCAAGTGACATTAGCTTTTGGCGCCAAGACCATCTTCAAAGACTAACGCGACTAAGTATCTCCCAGACTATTTCAAGTATTTCAACACTTAAAGGAGATCATACACAGCAAGATACGCTAGAGGCGAAAAGGCCGCAAGCATTTTTTTGGTGCCTTAAGCAAGTGACATCAGCTTTATGCGCCAAGACTATCTCCCAAGACTAACGCGACTAAGTATATCTCCCAGACTATTTCCAATTTATTTTTGAATACTTAAAGGAGATCATACACAGCAAGATCCACAACCACCACCACCACTACAGCCCATTAACGTCCCACTGCTGGGCACAGGCCTCCACTTTCATAGGAAGGACTTTCAGCAAGTTCCGCTAGAGGCGAAAAAGCCGCAAGCATATTTTTGGTGCCTTAAGCAAGTGACATCAGCTGAAGGTGCCAAGGCTAGGTATATCCCAAGACTGACACGACTAAGTATCTCCCAGACTATTTCAAGTATTTCAACACTTAAAGGAGATCATACAGGAGATCCGCTAGAGACGGAAAAACTTTATGCTGCTAAAAATGCAAGTGACATCAGCATGGGGCGCCAAGAAAAATGAGAAATATAGAATATCTCAGTCATTATTACAGAACCGTACCGGCTTCGTTTGAATGGAATTAATGAAAATTGATATGAAATCTTCTAAACATTCTAAAAATTTCTTATTTTTAGACCAACTTTCATGGAAATAACTTGAAAAATTACGTTACAAATTACATTAACCTATCTACATTCCTATCTTAATTAACCCCTAACAGTTAAAATTTCAAGTTCGTAAGAAACTCGTTTTCAGTTTATCAGATCAGTGACAGTCATAAATGTGCCCGTGCATAGATCAGTCAGTCAGTCAAGGCAAGTCTTTTAAACGTAAGTATAGAGTATGACGATTGAAGAGTAGTTAGTTTACATGCACTACAGGTCCAATTCAGCGATAATATTTTTTAAACAAATAGTTTTTCCTGAATTAGTGACTGGGCAATACAATGATGTCGTATAGAACGAGATAATTTATAAGAACATATCAGAATGGCTCGATCCTAACCCCGCGTGTAGCAATAATGCGTAAAAAACTCATCTCCGACGACCGCCCGCCCGCCCGGGGCTTCAGTGAAATATGACGTTTTCCTATTCCACGCGGACACGATTAGAAAATTCGTCGGACAATATTTGTGTATGATATACCTAGCATACATTTTTGTATAAAACTCAATATTAGAATATTCATAAAAACTCTGCGCAAAGTACAGAAATACTGTTATAGTACTGTTGAAGATTCTGTTAATGATATAGGAGCATGGATTTGATCGCTCCAGCAATGCTATAAGGACAGCGGTTACTTATGTACACATTGATACAATAATTGTAAATGAGTTATTTAAAAAGAGCAACCACCCAGTTTCTTGCTGGTTCTTCTCGGTAGGAAATAGGAATGTAATTCCAAACCCAGTGGTAGATTCACTTGACGATTAAAAAGTAGGTACTTGTAAAAGTTTATTTGAATAAAAAACATTTGAATTTTTGAAATTGAAGTATTTTTATATCTTAAAGGGTATTTTTAAGCTTTGTACGTAGGTATTAGTATAATTTTTTTTCCGCAGAGGCATAATTTTGGAAGCACGGATTGATTGTTGTGGAAAGAGACACGGCTGTTACTGCTTCCTCATGTTTCTCAAACTACAAGGCCATATACATCCTTATTTATTATTATAAATTACCTATATTTTGATATAATTATAACACAAGCGGTTCCGATCCGTGTAGTATTTTACAATTTTACGGTGACATATTATTACATAGGACAGACAGTCAATTATTTTAAATATAACAAAACACCTATATACTAAACATACTTAATATTACAATACATCTAAAAATCTTAAAAATAAATAAATAATAATATAACAACTAAAATATATTATTAAAAGGAGTCCCTTTAGGCAAGGTTCCAAAGATACTGGCAGCGTTCCCCCTTTGAATGGCTAGACTTATTCTTTGTCCGAGGTAGCTGCCAGCTCTTCGGTCTCCTGTGATGTCGACTAACCTTTTTGCTATTTCCTTAAAAAGCCTTATAGCGCTAGGACCCCACGGACCAAGGGTCTCGACACCGAATGGGACAAAATCGTATTCGGAGCCTAGACCCCTGTATTTGCATGCTTTAGCTTTTTCAGCCGCTTCACAAGCCGCACCAGCTCTGTTGTTGGTTCCATGTAGATGGGAAGGGGCCAGCGTGTCTGAACAGGTTGCATCCCATACCAGCACCCGGCCCATCTTCCATGGAATCAAACTCATACCGTCCGGTCTCTTGCCATCGTCTCTTGCAATACCAGTCGGCTCAAGTAGACTTGGCACGTTGACGGTGGCAAGGGACCGACGTATGATATCGTTAAGCGCGGCATGTCTCGAGAAGCGCCCTGCACTTTTTTGGCATGACAGTCCGTGATGTCCTAGCTTGTCGACATCACTGCCACAGGGACATTTATGAGGAGCGCAGACCGGAACCCCAAGCCGTAGACAGGTTGCGATTCGGAGCGTGTCAGGCTCAAGAAAAGTCCCTGTATTTGACGAAGGGTACGCGTGAAGCCAGTAGCCGGCCTCATGCGTACCCACAGCCAAAAGCCTAGCACGCGCCGAACCTGTACTACAGCTCAAAAGATTTTCATAAATTAATTTGCAGTTTATGTCATCCCAGCTCCTCTGTGAATTTGGAGAAACTGGAAAATTTTGACCTGGGCATGCAATTAAGAAAGCGTTTCTAGCTTCTTCCAAGCCAGCAATCTCAAAGTTTGAAGGGGATGCCCTTAAAATTTTACCTATGAGTTTTGCTGAACTATGGACAGAAGATAGGAAAGCTGGTAAAGCGACACTGGAAATTTTGCGAATCCCTAAACCACCATAACGGATGGGTAGGGATGCTTGGGTCCAAGATTGCTCGTTCAGATGCATATTAAGAATCGATTCTAAGCTAATTTTGATTAAGTCGTCTACATGTGTCAATAAATCTGGGTGGTTCCAAAAGGAGCAGCAACGGAGCACATACGTAAATTTTGGGACGAAAAGGCAGAATTTTAAGATGCAAAGTGCATAATGTGGACTAATTTCAAGGAGACGGTCAGCAGAATTTTGAAATTTAGTAATTGAATTGTTAATATATTCAGAAATAGATTGATCAAAAATTGGAGAACCTAAAAGGTAAAGGGAGTTACTGTTAACTATTTTAATATTTGGAGCCAAAATATTAAATTTTTGTTTTACGTCATTTAAATTTAAGTCGCAATTATTTATAAAAAGTTCGCATTTGCTAAAATTAAGCTCCAAACCAATGGCTTCAAATTTATTTTTTATTAAAAAAAGGTCCGAAAACACAGTATCCACGTCACCTCCTAGGGTTCCGTCGTCCAAATACCAAACGTTGAATTTAGAATTTAAATTTTTGATTATCGGATTTATAGCCAAACTAAAAATTGCAGGCCCAAGGGGATCACCCTGTTGACAACCTACTTCCGAGGACAGTTCATTACAACGATATAACAATTTTGTAGGGTCAGCGTAACTGAGAAGAAGATAATTATATATTTCCGGTATATGTTGTTTTATTTCCGTCAGCAGGGTTTCCCTATTTACCGAATTGAATGCATTTTTGACATCAATTTTGAGCAACACGTCAGGCTGTCCGTAAGTTAGGAAAGAGCGTAGGGCATGAACGGCTGCCTCACACCCTCCTTTTACACCGAAGCCTAACTGTACGGGTTCAAACTCCGAATTTAATTTTGGTAAAATATGTCGAACAGCAATTTTGGAGGCCAGACGTCGTAGTGTTGATCCAACAGCAATTGGTCTCACCCCTCCGTCCTTTTTGGTGAGGGCAATGAGGTTCGCGCCGAAAAGAATGGGAACAATTTCTGGATTTACATTACCGGAATACATAAAATTGATTAATTTAGTGATCGAATTTACAAGTTGCTCGCCTGCATCACCCACAGAATGCGATGTTAAGTCTTTCAAATGTTGGGGTGAGATTCCATCCAAACCTGCAGCCGAACCTGGTTTGAAAGATAAAATGGCATCATTTACATCTTTGTTTCGAATTTGAAGGCATGCTTGCCCTGCTGTTGGTGGGTCGAGAAAATATGGATTTACTGGAGCTGGAGGATGTTTTGTCTGTAAGGCCTGAAGGGTGTCAGGGGTATCTGGTGATAGCACGTCGTTGGAGAACAAAAGGCGAGCGGCACCTTTGAGATCTCCGTCACAGATTTTGTTTTCGATGATTTTGTTGCGATTACGAGGGGCATCATGTTTGATTAGAGGTGCGGGAGAAGGCGAGGAGCTTACAGCACAGTTATTCTTAATCTTTTGTGTTAAGGATAAATTCGGTTCATCAGTTTTTATTATATGTAGTGTGCTGTAAGAAAATAAAAATAGGTTCTGCCAGTCTTGAGTACAATTGCTTATGTAACATTTCTGGATTAATTGTGACAAATGCGTAGCAACGGTTATTCGAGCTCCTCGAGGGATTCTTTTAACTATGGGTATACTATTTTTCAAATGGCTAAGATATGTGTGGAAAGGAGTTGGATCGTTGGCTACAGAAGTAGGCGCACTAGGAATAATGGGATGGATGTCTAAAGGTGAACTGTTTTGGCTAATACATTTCCTGTGTGTTTTTGAGGAGTGTATGTTGAGGCCTTTCAAAGATTTAAAAGACTTGTTGCACTGTGTACATGTATGGGTCGAGTTCGACGTGCCATCACAAGATTGGGTCACGGACTGCATTCACAACAGTTAAATACATTCACAAAAAAGAATAACTTAAGACAAATTAAAAAAAACACAATAAAGTAACTTAAAATGAATATAAATAAATATAAGTAGGTATATAAGTATTATTTGATACTTCGTATTTTCTTCTTTATTTTACTTTTTATATGATTTCACGCTGGATAAAACCGAATCAGTTCCAATTTGTCTGCTAGTCGATCAAGGATAGAGTTGAAACTGTGTCCTGAAAATACACTTTCCATCATGACCATTATGATTTGCTTTTGGTCTTCTCAAATGGCTTCAATATATTTCACTATTAATGGTGCTTGCTATATTTTTATTAAAGATCTGGTAGTTTCTAACATTTTCCATTTAACAATATACGTTTGCAAATAGCTAAAATCCTTAAAAGGGTATTATTTTCAATTTTCATGAAAATTTTTCTTGTTTACGTATTTGACAGCTTACGCCAAAAAATATTAAAAAATATTAATATTATACTTAGGCCATATAGTACGTTGAAATTGTTGGGAAATTAAAGCTCACCAGTCACCACTGCGCGAAGGAGTTCGTGGATAGTCAGCTAGCTAGGCTGTTCCCACAGCGCGATTTTTTCCCATCCTTTCCTACGAATATCTCTTCCAGCTTTGTGAAGAGATAGCCGCGAGAAAGCCTTCTTGCTTGGGTTCTACTTGGTATCCAAGCAAGCGATTTCAAACAAGTTCTTAAATATATATTTTTTAGTAATTTAATTAATAAATAAATAAATGTTTATAGGCCAACTTTACGGATAAACTTAAACAAATTATTACATAACATAATATTATATGTACCTACATCGTATGTACCTATTATGTACATAGACATACTTAAGTATAGTCAATGGGCCACCTCCTCAGCCACTGCATGAAATATTAGGTACATACCACAAGGTAAATAGGTACCAATAATTCAAAACCTCATTCGACATTCATACACCAAGATAATATGACAGCACCTCTCATTCCCTTGTGATAATGTAAGCATAAATCAAAACAGGACGTCCAGCGCGAAGGATCAAAGCCTATATATCAAGCTAATGCTGATATGATATGTTAAATAAATAGACGGCTACAGGATATTGGGTTCGGGACGGGAATCGAAATGAATGGGACACGTAAACACAACACGCGGGTATAGGGAAAAATCCCCATGATTTATTATTGTGATGTTATTCATATAACAATTAAAGTAAAACGGGACCTTTACATAAATACCAGAGTCTAGTAGGTACTACCTACTCCTGGTCCATGGCTAATCTTTGTATTGATATGCCTTTGATCTTTCCAGTGAGCACGAGCCTTTCTATGCTACTTTTTGCCCTCCCTGGCAAAGTGGTGAGCGCTGTGGTCATATAAATGGGAGGTGCCGGGTTCGGAAATAAATAATTTTTGAATCTTCTCTGGTCTGGCCTGGTGTGAGACTTGGACCGTGGCTAGTTACCACCCTACCGGCAAAGACCACCCTACCGATTGAGAGTTTAATATAACTGCAATAGGCTGCATCACCACTTACCATCAGGTGAGATTGCAGTCAAGGGCTAGTATGTAGTGACGTAAAAAAAAAACCTCGCAGACTCCTCATTCAGCCTCCTTTTCCGCAGATACTGATACTTACTTACTTACAGTGATACTTAGCCATTTTTTTTACAACAATGACTACAAAGTCAAAGAAAAATATTTTGGAAAATAAACGTCAGAGTAAGTATACTTGACGACCTCCGTGGCGCAGTGTGTAGCGCTGTTGCCTTAACATGCGGAGGTTCCGGGTTCGATACCCGGCAGGGTCAATTTGGGAATTTATAATTTCAGAATTTTCCCTGGTCTAGTCTGGTGGGAGGCTTCGGCCGTGGCTAGTTACCACCCTACCGGCAAAGACGTGCCGCCAAGCGATTTAGCGTTCCGGTACGATGCCGTGTAGAAACCGAAGGGGTTTGGGTTTAATATAACTGCCATGCCCCTAACAGGTTAGCCCGCTACCATCTTAGACTGCATCATCACTTACCATCAGGTGAGATTGCAGTCAAGGGTTAGCTTGTAGTGAATAAAAAAAAAAAAAAACTTGAGGTGTAACACCTGTGAAAAATATGGAGTTAAAACTGTAACAGATTGAAAGCCTAATCTGCTAGTAGGCTAAAACAAAAGGTCTAGGTATACATATTCTGATGTGAGCTTTTAATATAGAACCCGGAACTGAAAGCCACGGATGCCTGTAAGAACAATGAAACTTTTAATTACGGGCGATAATTACCTTTTATGCCTTTTCTACCTATAACATTTACCACTTTGCACCTTGATTCTAGGCGATTTGCTTTGTTTCCAAAGGTTAATCTGATTGATAATTAATAATAAATCGTTGTACTGGTCACTTTGTCAGACATGATGAATGTTGAAACCCATATCTATAATGCAATTTTCTCACAATTTCCTCGGGAACGTATTTTTAAGACAGATTGCCTCTAATGTTAACAAAATTCGATATCAATATATCGGAGCCAATAGGGCGTGTCGTTCACACTATCTACTAAGAAATTACATGTTCCTAGGGGGATGGGGGGATGACGTCACGCCTCGAATAAATGTGATGGAAATTGGAGGATTTGTTTACCCTTATTCTTCTCACACTTTTGACACTAAAAGGTGGAGCGGGTAATGCTTTGTTAGCGAAGCGACTATTGTTTTCATTGCTATTTCGGCTATGCGAAAAACTAGTTTCTTCGTAATGGAAAAATAATGTTGGGGAAATGTATTCATATAAGAGGAAATGTAAGCCAATAACAATGCCCGTTTTGCTAGCACGAGTTTCAGTTTTTTGCAATCGGGTCAATTTAGAAATTTTTGTCTGTTTCCTAACAAAAACTCTTTTTTAACTCTTTATTGAAAACGAAACAATAACCTTGCAGCTAGCCTAATTTGATTATAAAAACTTACAATCACTAGAAATAAAGATCGATAACCTGTTAGCTTTAATTTTTAAGCTTACTTACCCTTCTTGCGTTGGGATATAGAGGTCCTATATCTAAAATCGTATAAAATAATTTAACACTATATTATATAATAGTATATATGCGAAAGTGTTTTTGTCTGTCTGTCTGTCTATCTGTCTGTCTGCTACGCTTTCACGAACTATCTTTTCAACCGATTTTGATGAAATTTGGTACAGGGATAGATTGTATCCCGGGGAAGGACATAGGCTCTCTCGGAAAATTCAAGAGTTCCCTCGATAACATAAAACCTTAATCCACGCGGACGAAGTCGCGGGTGTTAACTAGTTATTTCTAAAAAAGACGTTAATAGAATTGTTCCATTCACATAAAGAGCACCTTCACAGTGCGTTTTAAAAAAAGTTGTTTCAATTTTCAAGTAAGTATAGTATTGAATTCAATTTATGTAGGCTACAAACAAAATATTCGGCCTATTTATCAGCGTTCGGTGGCGTCGCAAAACCAACACATTCATCCTGAAACGCACCTCCCATACAAACTAGTAGCTGTACGATTACCTAATATATTCTGGTGTCGAGGTGTGCCATTTTTCCATTCGCGCCTGACTGGGGCCCGGGTTCCGAAACGAGCGAGAAAAGATCTGAGAAAAGCGCAAGCGTTTGAGCCAATAGGTATAGAAATTACGGATAACCCCAAATGAAGTTAGGTAGGTACATGTAAATTAGTTATAGGTTTATCTAGATGAAATATATTTATAATTACTATACAGATGATGTTCGCGACTTAGTCAGCGGGGATTCAAGTTTTTTTAATCCCTTGGGAAACCTAGGATACTGTTGTTCTGTTACTGAATCTTTAAACCGGGATACTTACAATACCTATTACACTGTTGTTGTGTTACTGAACCTTTGATTTGATTTGAACCGGGATCCTTTTTATCCTGGAAGACAAAGTCTCTCCCGTCCGTCCCAGCTGTGCCAAATTTCAGCTAAGTAAATGAATTACCTAAACGGCCGAAAGGCAGTTGCACAGCCAGACAAGGAACAGTCAGGCAGACAAAAATATACTTACTTTAGTTTAAAATATGAGTATGGATGAAGACCGACGTTACCCTCACTGGTATTTATTATTATTATATTTATTTAATTAATATGTTTTTTTTTTTTTTTAATTTATTATCCATACTTCCATATCCATATCCATACTAATATTATAAATGCGAAAGTGTGTCTGTCTGTCTGTCTGTCTGTCTGTCTGTCTGTCTGCTACGCTTTCACGGCCCACCTGTTGAACCGATTTTGATGAAATTTGGTACAGGGGTAGATGGTATCCCGGGGAAGGACATAGGCTACTTTTTGTCCCGGAAAAATAAAGAGTTCCCGCGGGAATAAAAAAAAACAGTCTCTTCACCCGATTTTGATAAAATTTGGTACAGGGGTAGATGGTTTCCCGGGGAAGGACATAGGCTTTACTTTTTATCCCGGAAAATTAAAGAGTTCCCGCGGGAATCAAAAATCTTAACCCACGCGGACGAAGTCGCGGGAATCATCTAGTATTATCATATTTACACCAGCTCAAATACTGTAATGAGGGACAAAACCATACCAGCCGTTGCGTGCCAGCGACACATCCACAGTCACCGACAGATAGTCCTAATTTTATAGCTATTTACTAGAACGGAAAATACTATGATTAGGTGACGTTGAAAAATTGTTAAAAATCCTGAAAAATAAAACAGATGATCTGTTTTAACAGAAATTTTTTTTTAACATTAATCGCTCGTTTTGAGACCCGAAAGCGTGCGAACGACAAGGTAATACGGGACTAATTTAAAGGAAAATTCTTAAATATACATTTGAAGTAAGAAATTGGTACCTACATTTAAATAAATACGTTACTATAGATAGACCAATAATTGGTATTGATATTGAACCTTTACAGCTACTTTGACCTGAGAAACTAGCACTATGTACTATATACCTCAGAAATATAGTAGTATGTATGAAGTCTTATGGCTAATTTTCATCAAAATCTGATAAACGTATGGGCAGTTAAAAGCCATGCACTTTACACTTTGCAATGCAAGACAGACACACTTTTGCATTTAAGTAGGTATAATATTATGCATTTAAGTAGGTACGACGTTTACTTACTTAATAAGTAAGTATTTTATTATTATACTGCGTAACAACCCTTATACCCTTACCCTAAGAACGTAGTAATAATAATATTCTGAATCCTAAACTCTATTCAAGCATACAGCTTTGCGAAAACCAACCTACTTACTATAGTAACCGATTGACGCAAACGCACTGTATGCCAAGTTATTCTGATCATCATAACGAATTTCATAAGGATTATCTTTTTAAACGGCCAATGCCAGCATGAAACGCCCAAAGAAACCAATTCATCTCTTCCCATATCCGGCTATCGTCATTTTATCAATCGCCCGGGGCCGTAACTGCTCCCAAGATTATTTTAAGCTTCAACCCTTAACGTTTGATTAAACTGTCATCCCCTGCGTTCGCACTAGCCCTTCCGGGGGAAAAAACGATTGTATCAAGCAATAAAAGTAAAATGATGTAAAACGAATTAAACCTTTTTTTACGACAAGAGGTACCTTACCACAGGATATCTCTCCATAAACTCCGCAACTAGTAGAATCAAAGTAACCGACATTACTCAGGAGTGTAGCAAGCTGAAATTATAGTGGGGTGGTCCTGTCTGCTGCAGAAGTCAGAACCTAACTGACCTATGGTGGAGGCAGACGTGTTCTGGAATGGAGACCGCGTACCGGTGAGCGCTGTGTTGGACGATCAGCTCACAAGATCATAAGAAGGGGCGGAAAGTGGGTGGAAGGACTGTAGTAATTTTGTAAAAATTACCTCATGTCCATTAAGTATACAGGAATTTGGATGTATTGATCTAATTATAAGCAAATTAGTATAAAGTACAGTTACATTAACCGATGTAGGTAGACAGTTGAAGTTTTCACAGAGTATGTATTACTTTTGCTGCTATAACAAAAAATAGCTAATAAAAATTAAATTAAATTAAATTACAAAATATATAAAGAGGCCCCCATACAAAATCTTGAGTTTTGAACGCCTCTCTAGTGTTTTGTACGAAAATATTCAAAAAGTGTTAAATTTTGTGCGACAGTATGGAAATGGAACCCTTCGAATGCGAGTCCTACTTGCACTTGGCCAGAGTTTAAATAGAAAAGTAGATAGAATTCAGAAGATATTACTTCTCTTCGTTCCAACCACCAACCACTACAGCCCATTAACGTCCCACTGCTGGGCACAGGCCTCCACTCTCATAGGAGAGCGGGAATTAGAGCTTAGACCCACCACGCTGCTCCAATGCGGGTTGGCGGGCTTTAAGGGCTATTATCATGTTAGTGATAATAACCGGGACCGATGGCTTAACGTGCTCTCCGAGGCACGGGGGTGAAACACCGCCAATTTCCTAACTCCGGGCTAGTACTCAGAATTTCTAGTCAGAAAAACTCAATATCAATATGGCCCGACCCGGGATTCGAACCCGGGACCTCGTCAGCCGCAGTCAAACATGTTAACCACTAGACCAACGAGGCAGTCTTCTCTTCGTTCACTCTTTATTAACTCTTTAGTCTACTTTTTTAATCTACTTCCAAAAAGTTTTAAGTAGGTGGTACATTTTGCGAGTGATTTTCTCGAAGTAGGTACATACTAATATATAATAGTTAAAAGCATCCCTTAATGCAAAGAATAACACTAGAGGCTGTGATAAGGGTAGTTTATAATTGCACTATCCAACACCCTTTGAGAGACCAATCACGCGGACGGTCAAAAACCGTCCCCTAATCCCTAAGAAAAGCTTTTTATAATTTTCTTTCACCCCGACCGTCGAAGATGTAAAGAAAGGACCCATTGAGTGAAGGATCAAGACAGAATCATAGTTTTAAAAATCTGCGGCTTATCTATACTAATATTATAAATGCGAAAATTTGGATGGATGGACGGATGATGGATGTATGTATGGATGGATGGATGTTTGTTACTCAATCACGCCAGAACGGTTGAACGGATCTGAACTAAATTTGGCACAGAGATAGATTATTGTGTGGAATAACACATAAACCTCAAATGGATGTTTGTTACTCAATCACTCCAGAACGTCTGAACTGATCTGGATGAAATTTGGCACAGAGATCGATTATAGTCTGGAATAACACATACCTAGGCTACTTTTAACCCGGAAAATTAAAGAATTCCCGCAGGAACCTAAAAACCTCAATCCACGCGGACGAAGTCGCGGGCATCAGCTAATAAACAATAATCGTCTGACCTTAAAATAATTCCACATCGTTTGGGTACCCAAATTCTGTTTTAAATCTTCCTTTCCGCAGCGGTGGAGCGCCGTGGTCTTACAAGTAGGAGGTCCTGGGTTTGATTCTGGGTAAGGCGAATTTGAGAATTTATAATTATTTTTAAATTATTGTCTCTAATGATTTCTGAACGCTTAAACGGCTGAGTTTATTGGAACTGGTCAATAGTTCGTTTAATCACTACTAATTATACTTCATCGCTTCATTCTTCAGATATAATTTATTTTTGTAAAGTTCGTTATACTTAACTGACTCGGTGGCCAAAATTGGAACAAATTTTTTTGCCTGTTTAGTTTTAGTTTTTATTTTATTTTTAATACTGAACAGCGACGTTGTCACCGGGCCAGATAAGTTTGTACTTAGGTATACCTGCTTATATTTTTTGTACTCACCCATAATTGAGTAAATAAAACTAAATACCCTACTAAAATATTAAATAACCCTACTGAAAAATTCGTGTCGCCAAGTGATTTAGCGTTCCGGTACGATTTGGTATTATAGAAATTTAGAAAGCGACTTGGTGTATGAGCTTATTACAACTGCCAATTAACAAGATATAGGTATCCCGCTTCCATCTTAGATTGCCAATTACCACCCGGTGCAGATGTCGCTGGCAAAGGCTTGCTTATAATTTTTAATACCTAGTATATTGTGTATCTAGGGATGATACAAGACAATTTCAGTCCAGGGTGACATCACCCGTAGTTCATTTTCTACCCGCTGAATGATGTATTCGTCTGAAATTGTTCGGGTGGCTCAACAGGCATTGAAACTCGTACTTTCGTGAAGGTGATATAAAAAAATTTTACCACCATTACGCACTTGTTTAGTAATAGTTAGTATTCCGCCCACCACCTACGATTACCTTTGCCACAATATAAATAAATGATTTAATTAAAAAATATAGAGAAATAACGAAGCATAGGTCTTCACTCGTCCTGTACTCCTAATCACGCATAGGGGTCCTCTAAAGAATTCACGTGATTTACAGCAACCACTAACACCCAAATCCATTTGCAATTCGGGTCCCACAACTATTACAAAATAAAAGGAATTCCTCGTACAAAAGGGAAACCTGGGGAAAACGAATAAAAAATATAATAATTCAAAATGGCGTCTGGCCACTTAATAACTGGCTGACACCATTGGGAAATATAATTTAATTTTTCTCCGTGCCTATCCCTTTCCCTCTACGGGATTTTCATAATGTCTATCCTTGTCTTGCATTTTCTCAACTAAGCCATCCCGCCTCCTTCCTGAAGCTTGCGTTTGTTGGGTGCAGGGCTGTCAGCTGCAAGACTTTAAATGCGCGCTACTGACCGATTTCGGATCTGCTTTTTTAAAACTAAATAATCCCCGCGACTTCATCCGCGTGGATTAAGTTTTTTGATTGCCGCATGAATTCCTTAATTTTCCGGGATAAAGTGTAGCTTATGTCCTTCCCTGGGATACCACCTATCCCTGTACCCATTAAAATCGGTTGAACGGTCGTGAAATCGTAGCAGACAGACAGACACACATTCGCATCTATAATATTAGTATGGATAATACTTGTTGATGCCAGCTACTTCGTTCGAGTGGATTAAGTTTCGAGATGGCGATCATTAAAAAATTACCTACCTTGTTGTTGTCGACTTCTCAGACCAAGGTGCATTTGATACCTTCGTGACTTAAGATGTCTCTAATATTGAGTTGTTGATTCACCAAAATAAAAAACTGTACTTGTACAGTTCTGTACCCACTCCTGCGAAATGTTGTAGTCTTTACTGGTATCTGTATTAAGCTTTTATTTTCTTAATCGACTTTTTACAACAACGACAAGAAGCAGACAAATCATACAAACAGACAAGTATATTGTCTTCTTTTTCTGTAGGTACCTAAGTATACTGGGTCCAACAAATATTTTTAAAAAAAGACGTCGATAGCATGGCAATAATTGGCAGCCCTGCTTATGTTACTCTCTGTCACCCAGTGTTCTGGACAAGAAATATTTGTGATATTTTGTATTAGATGATTTGTGTACAGAAATGTACGTTCGGGTTGTGGTAGTTCATTGAAATATGGCCTTTAAATCATTTGGTTTAGATATTATTGTGGCATGTACATTTCGTGTGGGGTCGACTGTGCGTAGGTATGTGGGCAAATTTATAGCGCTATTAGACTCGTATAGGTGCTGAGAAAAGGGATAAAATTATAGCAAATAATTGTTTTTTATCCGATGGGAGACTTCGACCGTGGTCCGTGATTACTATATGTAGGTACTACCTACCTAGGTACTGCCTGATGGCCGCTAAGCGATTTAGTGTAACATTGCCGCAGCGTGAAAATCCAAACCTTTAAATCTTATTTTAATACTAGATAATAATCTTAGTCATGAACACAAAACATAAAATCTAATTTCACTAAATGTAATAATTTATTAAAAATGTCTTTGCAAGTAGCCCGCCATCTATTGAATAGCGCCAGAACTACTTAGCCAGGACTATGTATGGTTAACCTAAGGACCTAGAAGAACCCGCCAGACGACCGACGACGAAGACTTTAGCACCGTCATAATTCTAGAGTTTGATACAAGATGGCGTTTATAAAGATAAAATGTTTTCTTCGCCATAACTTTTTATTTGAAAAATAAAAAGATTACTAAAGAGTTATATTATCTCAAACCAACTGTATTAATGTGTTTCAAAATAATAAAAACTGCCTAAGTTTCAAAATTGGTGAGTAATAAGTATTATTATAATAAGTAGCAGGGATGTTATGGAGCTCCGTAACCGAAACTATCGGATATCCGAAATAAAAATCTATCATAGTATCAGTCTATATCAAATACAAAAATTTCGAATAATTTCGGATAAAGACAAAGGCTAATTATGACATAATATAATGATAGATTTTTATTCTTATTAAAAACAAAAATATAATAAGTAATTACTAACCTATAATAATATGACTGATTATAAATTATAATTAGTCATAACATAATATTATATTTTACATTTGGTATTAAGTATAATTTATAATACAAAATGATAACCTAGACTAGATAAAACCTATCAATAAAACCAAATTATTATATGCTATTTGTGTTTATATTTTACTTCAATCTAATATCCGTAACCGAAACTATCCGAAACTAACGGATAACCTGAAATAATAACATACCCGTAACCGTATCCACCGATATAATTTAATTCCTATATCCATATCCGTATCCAGATCCGAAATATCATATTATCCATAACATCCCTAATAAGTAGGTACATATTATACCTAGTTAAGGTACCTGCTGGCTGCTACATAGGTAATAAAACAGAAAATAAGTTAACCACTAAGGCTACAAAATAGCAGAAAATTAATCCTTTCACCATTATTTGCTGAAAGATTTGAGAAGAAAGCCGTCTTTATCATTATCGTACGGCGTACCTACCTACCTGCATAAATAATTTATTGTTGAAAACATTATAAGCGCGCGAGCGCATGACAAAACACGCATCAAAAGTAAGATTTTTGTTAATTTTAATTCGAATAGTTTTAAATTAAAGAGTTAAAATGAGAAACGCCACAATAGCAGTGTCTCCAATTTATTTCAACGTGGCTGAATATTGCTTATTCGGAATCAATTTGGGTGTTGTTATTGGAATCGTTTTGTATTTTTTGTTTGTGAATAATAAATACAATACGGTGGCTGGATTTCTGTTTGGTGCAAAAAATATGTCTGTCGTATCAATTTCTTTGGGTTTAATAGCTAGGTGAGTTTGCTTCTAATACTTAGGCTAGGTACTTATTTTCATGGTTCTTCTCCAACGCAAAGATGATTAATTTTAATAGGTACTCAATAAGGTAGGTCTCATTACTTTTCCGAAAAACATTTTCTTTGTAGACTAGGTAGGTACCAAGGTATGTATGTATGTATGTATATACTTTATTGTACACCACAAAAACACAAAAGAAACAGATTATAAAAATGAAAACTTATAACGTAGGTACAATAAGGCGGTCTTATCGCTAACCAGCGATCTCTTCCAGACAACCTATTACATTATTATTATTAGGTACTATTTTTACATTTAGTAATTTTATATAGGTAGGTGCTTAATGTAGGAGTATTGTTGTTTTTAAGTAAGTACCTACCTACTTAATCGATTTATTACGGAATATTAGCTTAAACGATAAAAACATATAATTACAGCGTACCTAATAATACAATATTATAAAATAAAAAAATACTTACGCGACGCCGTTGAGTTAGACCATGGAGCAGCAAACTTTATAATAGTAGGATATTCTTTGCATGCGGCGAAGATGTGCTCGGAGCCCAAGGATCCCGGGGTCAAAATCTCTGATCATCAGAGTGTCTGGGACATTCATAAAATCAGACGACTAGGTAGGTACAGAAACATTATCTGCTAAAAGAGAAAAGTCCTACAACTTGAAGAGTCAGGTGCATTTCGTTGAACATCGCAGCCATAATATTATTATGATTAAAATCTAATGAATGATTTAGAAATGGGTCATTTATCATTATTTTAATCGAGTTCTAGATTTTGACAACTCGCTGACCACAATGACTGCGTAGGGCTGCCTATATATAATTATTAAAAGTAATGGTATTTTTGTGCAGGTACATTATTATTTCACTGTATGTATTTTCTTTTTTTTTCAGTCATCTAACAAGCATAACATTACTTGGTGTGCCGGTCGAGATATATCTTCGGGGTACACAGTATTGGGCATCAGCGTTGTCGCTTATCATTGTCACTTTCTTAACAGCTGTGATTTATTTACCAGGTAAATATTATTTATGTGAATGGTGTCTTACATTTATTTGTATACCTAAGTGAATACGCAGAGTTAATTAGTCTTTTCATCTACATTTGCAGCCATATACCTAATCTGTAAACTTAAATAATATTCGCGAACCAAACCAAACAATTATTTATCCAATTCCCAAAGAATATTTCTTAAGTTCTTTGCTGCTAATCTTATAAATATTCGTAAAGTTATCCAAATATTCATCAACTTGATTAATGCCGGATGATGATTCATTTTCCGGGATAAAAAGTAGCCAATATCCTTCGCCAGGTTACAAACTATTCCCATACCAAAATTCATCAAAATCGGTCGAACAGATGGACCGTGAAAGCGTAGTAGACAGACAGACACACAGGCAGACACATTTTTGCATTTAAAACATTAGTATGGATTTTATAATGTTACGATTTTATTCTTTTCAGTTTTCCATAGACTGCAGTTGTCATCGAGTTTCGAATATTTAGAAATAAGATTTTCCACACACACACGAACGATTGCGGCAGTCCTGTTTGTGGTTAGCAAGCTGATGTTGTTGCCAATCGTGCCTTATGTTCCCCTTATGGCCTTCAGATTAGGTATGCATCTTACTTTTGTGTAATACTTAAAATATGTTTTAACAGCAGTATCCTTTTAATAGTCCTACTACTACAATAGATCACATTTCATACATATGTTTGTTTTATCGCCCTTGTAAAATTGTAGTCTTGCTACAAAAGTACCTAAGCATATAGTAGATAATAAAGCGCAGGGCTTTTATTACCTTAGAGCACAAGTGCCGCATAATATATTATGTGGTCTAAAATTAGATATTACTATCTAAAGTCAGCAATCAATCTCAAACATCTGCAGCAGGCATCTGCAATCTAATTCATAATTTACAAGTACTAAAATTCTACATCAATGTTTACAACACATAATTTGACAGACAATTCCTTTGTTTTTCTACTATCTTTTATTCGGATATTATTTTACTAAACTTTTAAATCTATTAATTTTTATTTCAGTAACAAATCTTCAAGCAAGTCGAATTACAGCGGTGATATGCGTTGCTTGTTCCACTTTTATTGCAGTTGGTGGTTTAAGAGCTATAGTCGGAATTGGTATAGTGACCACTTTCTTGGCCTTTGCTGGCACTGCTCTGCCAAGTGGCCTAGCGCTGCTGCCATTGGGATTCAAACAAATGTGGGAGATCGCTAGTCATGGGAGCAGATTAGTTATTTACGAGTAAGTTGTAGTAGGTATTTGGGCATTTATAATTTTACACGTATTGAGAGCACATTACTAACTGCATTTTCAGGCTTCTTTTGTAAAAATCGATCGATCGATCAAAGGTTGCACTGATATAAAAAACCGCCAGCCTCGCAAAGTTAGTACTGTAAATTAATTCATTTAATTCATTTATTGTCAAGAACATGGTACATTATAATACATATAGATACATATTACATATTATGTTACATTAAAGACATAGTAGGTTCTGCATGTTCTACCGTAACCGGTGTACAATTTTCAAGTTTATATTGTAAATTAATTGTAAGCCCTTATTAATGATTAAATAATCCTTACATTCAAACTATAGAAAATCAGTATAACAATATGCACAATAAAAATGATTTAAATTATTTTGTATTAATCTTATAAGAATTAAATTTATGCTTATAATTTTTATGATAATATTGTGAATGTCAATTACATTCTTAGAGCTCCTCTTACACCAGATCATTAGATGCAATTTATTCAACTATTTGTTCTTTTTACCTTCGATAAAATGGGTTTATTCATGGCAAACTGAACAAAATCCCTAAAAAACCCCATAGCATTTGGGATGTTCCTGTTGCTGCAAGTTTTGCTGGGGCAGACCACTTTACATTCGTTTATATGAGGCAATATTCCCAACAGTTTCCTCTAAGTGTAGTGGTTCAAACTTAGTCAATAACGATGTTCTGTTAAAATTTCTCTCTTAGTTTAAATTTCTACCTGGTTTAAAGTCTAGAATACCACTACCTTTGCATAGTCTTACACAGTCGTCAATTTTTAATTACAGTCCGGACCCCGAACTTGCTCACCATACTTCCTTTTTCGTAGTGACATTGGCTTTAAGCACAAATTGGCTCTGGAAGATAGCTCTCAGCCAGTCTTCTCTGCAAAAACTCTTAGCTGTGCCCACAATCAGCAAAGCCAGAATATGCTTGGCAATCTCCTGTGTTGGGATAATACTTATGAAGTTATTGTCATGCTTCCTTGGACTGGTGTTGTATGCTTGGTTTGCTGGCTGCGACCCGTTGCTGACTGGACAGATAAAGAAACATGAACAAGTAAGTGCAATGTAAATCTTATATAATGAATATAACGACATGGTTCATCGAGAAGAAAATAAATCGAGATTTATCAAATTCAATTATCATCGATTAGTCACATAATGTACAGATTCCATAATTATTATGAGTTAATATAAAAAAAAAAATAATGAATAGGTACCTACATAATTTTATTTAGTTGGGCTTTCGGTTTAGGTAACTTTCTATGATTAGTAGCTTATTTTAATAGCATTATTTTGAAGTAAAAATCAAAGATACCAACAAATCCATAAAAATTGTGTACAAAATCTAATTTCATTATATTTTTTTTCTTTCCAGTTGGTTCCTCATTTTCTTAATAATTTATCGACAATGTTTCCAGGGATCTGTGGTATCTTTATAATTTCAATCTTCAGTGCGACAACGGGGTATGTCAATAGATCTAATACTTATACACAGTTTAATGACACTCATATTGTGTGTTTATTTAAGATTGTAATGTTGTTACAGTTGTATTGCGTCTATCGTAAATTCAATATCAGGAGTTGTGTTTGAAGAATTTATAAGACCGTGGATGCCTCAGAGTACAAATGAATTGGCCTGCTGCAAAATTATGAAGGTGAGCCTATTCGATAGTATATAATTATATCGATAGTATATAATTATATCGATAGTATATAAGTATATAATTATATCGAGATTTCATAGAACTATTTTTTATTTTCTTTGTAAGTTCATATTATTGTTAACTAGCTTGTGCCCGCGACTTCGTCCGCGTGGATTACACAAATTTCAAACACCTTGGCGGCGCGCGAACTGTCAAACGCGATGAGTGTAAATATAGTAAAATTAGTAAATTTTAAATAGACGACTCTTTTGTTCCAAAAAATATATATTTACCTACCTACGTACAAACATGAACATGGAAATTTTATTTATTTATTTTATTTCTTTGGGTTCACAAACAACGACATAGTAGGTATTACATAGGTCTTAGTATAACAATAATAACTGTGGCGTCAACCACGTAAACCACAAATTATAGAAATTAAAAAAAAAGCTGTGTAATTTTCTCATATATATTTATTATAATATTTATATATAATATTTATCCAAAACAGCTGTCTGCTAAATTCGAACTTAAAATAGTCGTTAATATTTCTGAAATTATCCAATTTCCTGCACAATTTTCTTAATTTTTCTTTCCTTCTACAAAGTATTAGAAAACTTAAAAAAAGATGAATGAAAGATGAATAAGTCGTACTCAAGTTATGGCGTGAGTCGTGACCAAGTGAATCAGGGATTCATTTTTATTAATATATAGATTTATGTAATAGTAGGTACATACCTAAACTTACTTATTTATAATATTAAATGTATTCTTCAATTTTTGTTTTTTATAATTATAGTCGTTATGCATATTGGTGGGAGTATATTGCGCCTCTGTGATATGGTTAGCGAAGGAACTGGATCGCCTGCAACACGTTGCTTCAGGTGTCACTGGTGTTACAGCGGGAACTCTTCTCGGTCTTTTCACTTTGGGCATTGTTTTCTCAAGAGCAAATTGTTCTGTAAGTACGATTTAGTAGATAAATACTCGTTAAATTGAGAATCTCAGTATTCTCAGTTAAAAATAAAATAAAATGTTTTGTATATTGTCGTTGCGTAGCAACCCTAAAAACATTTCATAAATAATTAGTCCGCGTCATGACGCCACATGACGCGGCGCCGGCGCTTGTAGTCGCATTAGCTGCAATTTTTGTAGGACTTCTTTCATGACAGGAATTTAACGTACTTTATTTGAATTATTACCATCTAGTATAAAAACAAAGAGCTATTACCGTTAGTACTATTATATTATTCTGTGCTATTACATACAGGTATGGTACATCGACACGAACCAATTTATTAGTTTAGCTCCATTTTACATTTTGCAACGTAATATGAGACATTTGGATGGCGCTGTAGTAAAAATATGAAGAAGTTCATAGCTTTTACAATAGATGACTATTCAAAGAAAATTAACCACAGACCGTAATATTATTGTGAAATTGATATAATATAATATGATCTAATTAATAACTTACTAGATGATGCCCTTGACTTCGTTCGCGTGGACTAATATTTTTTATTACCTACTGCGGGAACTTGATTTTCCGAAGCCTATCTCCTTCCCCGGGATACAATCTATCTCCGTACCTTTCATCAAAATCGGCTGAAAAGATGGGCTGTGAGAGTGTAGCAGACAAACAAGACGCACTTTCGCATTTCTTATATGAAGTACATGGATTATAATAATACACTATAATATTACCGGTTAGCTGGCTTACTTTTCGAAGTGGCGCCACCTGGCGGTGGCGACAAGGGTAGCTAATCGTGACGTCACAATTTCTGGCTCACTTTTCTAAGTCGCCGGCGCCGACAGGTGGCATCGTTTGGCTTGGTTACGCCACTCGTCGAAGACAGGTGGCGTCGCTGAGTTACCCGTCGACAGGTGGCGCGTGCCACTTACCGATAGGTGGCGCCGTACTTATTTGTGTGAAGGATGCTGTAAGGGAATTAGGTATCACTAGGGTAACCCACTTAGGCCTAGAAAAATGTTAAAATAACTAAATAATAAGTACAACACATACGTTACGTTACAAGTATTACACTGACTTGTGGGTCACTGGATGCGAGGCCGGTTGCTTCCATGCAACTTTTGCTTTGAGAAATTCATCGATAGTAGCTGGTATAATAAATAATTTATGCAATAGCAAATCCAGAAACTGTTTTGGAACCATGTTATAAAAGCGTAGGTACTCGACCCCACAAAGGATTTCTGCAGTGTTTTTACTTACAATTTCAGGGAGCGCTGAGCGGTTGCATCCTGAGCCTACTACTCTGCGGCTGGCTGCTCATCGGTGCTGAGAACGCTTTAGCAACAGGGGCGTTGACCTTTCAGGTAGGGAAACCATAATTTAAGAGTCCTGAAAAACTATGTGTCCTGCTAGTCCATTTATGGGATCCGTTTTTTTGATATTTGCATGCTCAGTACTTACTCAATTTTTCAGTCACTATCCAGGCTCAGCGTAGCTGCCTAACAGCCACGCTGACGATGGTTTTGACGACCTTCCTGGCAAAGTATTGAGCGCTGTTGCCTTAACGTGCGGAGATCCCGGGTTCGATCCCAGGCAGGGTCAATTTGGGAATTCATAATTTCTGAATTTTCCTCGGTTGATGGGAGGCTTTTTTAATATTTTGGCCTGGTGGGAGGCTTCGGCCGTGGCTAGTTACCACCCTACCGGCAAAGACGTGCTACCAAGCGATTTAGCTTTCCGGTACGATAGGTACCGTGCAGAAACCGATTATTAGGAGTATGTGTTTAATATTGCTGCCATACCACTAACAGGTTAGCCCGCTACTATCTTAGACTGCGTCATCACTTACCATCAGGTGAGATCGCAGTCAAGGGCAGCTAATTTAACATCAGAGAGCGAGAACACAATATAACGGCCAGAAAGAACTTGTCCGACGGAAAAAAAGTCTGCGTAACTCACTTTTATATTATGCAGCAGAGACTAGCACGATAAATAACACTAGTTGTCCTGCCTAAGTGTTTTCATTCTATGGTGTTCCTACTTTCAGGGCAAGCCGCTTGTTACCACGGGATGCGGCAAAGCGAACTTTACTCATTTGGTGAACGTGACAACAATCATTTCTAACGCTGCGTGAGTATACCTAGCGCTTTGGGCCCTTAACTACTGAACTGGCTTAGCCAACTGTTTCAAACAAAGCTATAAAATGACATAGAACTTGCAGAATTTGAAGAAAAATATCTCTTGCAAAAAACCGCATTATAATTGGTTCACTAGTTTTCCAAGAAAAAGGTTATAAAAAAGTGCACAAACGCACAACCTCTCAGGGTAAACACATAAATATAGTTTGCGCGCGAGTTGAATGCAGAGTAAATTTATAGTGACACATACATTTACTCTGCATTCAACTTGCGCGCGAACTGTGTACCATCTCCGTTCCGTCGAGGGTAAAAAGGTTTATAGATAAACGCTGGTTAGGTATAATAAAACACAAACTGACTAGGCACGGTTATCGTCTTGACGATATTCGCGCTAAAGAGCCGCGGTCTAAGTTTTAATCTTAGTTCACCAACTCTGGTGATATCGGCTTGAGCTCAGTTTTATTTGCTCCTTATTAAAACTTTTCCCATATTACTATTACTCGATTCCCGCACTTTTATGACTTTTTCTAGTGTCTCTTCGGTCTTTCTTGTCACGGACGATTATAAGGGTGCGTTTCCACCAGAGATGTGCTACGCGTACTAATAGGAGCGCTTCATTTTCATAGCTTTACAGCCCCACCAACTTATTTGGCCCGGTGGCCAAACTTGGAACTAATTTTTATGCAGTTATTGTTTTTATTTTATTTTTCATATTATCTACTAGAGACGCTGTCACTGGTTCAAATAAGTTTGTGAGACTATAGATCGCTAGATGTTAGATCAGGATGTTAGATTTTGACACAGTGGGGCTGATTCTGTATAACACAATCTCTAAACTAAACTAAAATGGCAGCTTTAAATCTAGTTCTGTCCCTTTCCGTAGGAAGTATTATGAAAGGGTTAGTAATATTTGTAATGCTCTAATTTTAGTTTAGTTTAGAGATAGTGCACTACAGAATCAGCCCCATTTGTAGCTTAGCATCGTAGCACATCTCTAGGGAAAATCATGGGGAAATGCACCTTCTAAAGGATAGGTCAAACACAATGCGCGTGTTATATTGTGACAGTGTAACTCCAAGAAGTTTTTTTTTACATTTACAAAAATCTTTTTCAGTTCCCAACTGCCTGTGAAGCCGCTACAATCTCTTTTCCGGATCTCTTTCACATACTGTCCATTCGCTGGTGCGATTGCCGTGCTCTTAATTGGAGTTCCAATGAGCTACCTCACAGAGAAATCGAAGGCAGATTCCATGAACCCGGATGTCTTCTGTCCCCTCACCCAGAGCTTCCTTCACAAGTTGCCGGCAAGGAGTCGGTCCACCTCCTCCGAATTAAGAGCCCCAAGCACTCAAGAAGTATACATGGCTCTCGATGAAGCTTTGAAACATTTGAAAGAAGTTATTGATCGATAAAGGCTGAGATTTTTATTTTTGTTCTTATTGTTTACTTACGCTTAGTTTAGACCAAAGATAATAACATTCTAATATTAAAAAATGGACGCGGAGGTTATAGTTATTAAAGATCTGCATATACCATTGCTACTGACCAATTTAGAGTTATAATTATTCTCATGGGTAAATTTAAAAACGTTTCTGAAATTTTGTTCATGAAACATCAACAAAAATACCATAGATTTAGGATTGGTCTTTACGCGAACCCAATATTAAATCTATGAACAATACATGGTAATAATCACGTAATGTACGTACAATTACCGTCATTGACTTCCAAATGTAGAGAATGGATGTCATTTAACAATTCAACGCTGTCAGCAAATTTCACCGTCATCTTCCATTATTCATGTGACGTAACGATGATGTATTACGTGTCATTAAGTCTCTACCTGATACGAATTCATGGCGTCATAAACATTTTCATTCGTCATTTTTCGCCTCATTCATCTCTGGTTAATCTCCGTAAGTAAAATTGATGGATCGTGGTTAATATAAGTCTTTACCGTTATATTATTGTTAATTAACTAGATAACCTGCTCTGTCTACGCTCGGGTGGTTATTTTCAACGTATATATGTCACCGTAAGATTGCAAAAATCGTTAGATTGTAATCTAACTAGCGAAATTGTAAACTGTCGATAGATTGTGAACCGTTCAATGTTCTGAGTGTCAATTTTTGAAATATTCATTGTATTTACGTTTTCTTGTCTTGATTAGATTATTGTTAGATTTCGTTAGATATAGTTCTGTTCTTAGGTTAGGGTTCGACATACTCAGGTAGTGCATAATTAGGTTTTATCGGGTTAATATACCTAACAGATTACAATCTACCGAAAAATAATGCGTTAAATTGTAATCTGTCGACAGTTTACAATTTCGCTAGTTAGATTACAATCTAACGGTTTTTGCAATCTTAAGGTGACACATAGGTATAACATAACGATGCAGGCTTACCGATTAGCCATCTTTACGATTTACTACATCATCATCATTATCAGCCCATCGCCAGTCCACGAATGAGGATACATTCACGACTTATATATTGTAGTCTTATTACTGGTGGGCAGATCAGAGAAAAACATTAGCTATAGGTACATAGCTCTGCTTTCCGCTCACGGCTATCTACCTACCAGGAAAACGGTTCCTTGTCGCTCCGCTTTTTTTAACCGACTTCCAAAAAAGGTTTTTTTAATGTATGAATTTTTTTTTCTATCAGTCGTTAGAGAAAGCTCTCGAGGTGGTCCCATAAAAAATTCTGACTCCAAATCCTCAACCCGGACACTAAAAAGTTAAAAATAAAAATTCTTTCCAAAAAAACGACTTCCAACGCCACTGTAAAGTTAAAAATCAAAATTATTTTTTACTTTGCAGTGGCGTTGGAAGTCGGTTTTTTGGAAATAATTTTTTGTCCACTATAAGTTAGCCTTTAACTGCGATCTCACTTGATGATGCAGCTTAAGATGGTAGCGGGCTAACCTGTGAGGGGTATGGCAGTTATCCCGGAACGCTAAATCGCTTGGCGGCCGTCTTTGCCGGTAGTGTTCTAGCCACGGCTGAAGCCCTATAGTGCGACAGGGTCATCGTCCCGCTGAGTTTTTTATCTCGCTCCCGCTGACTGCTGCCCACCGAAAAAGCGGCCTTCTGTTCGGGTTGTCAAGGGTTCGATCCCCAGTCATGCACCACTAACTTTTCGGAGCTATGTGAGTTATTGAGAAGTTTGATCTCACTTGCTTTTTATCAGTGAAGGAAAACATCCTGAGGAAATCTGCATTCCCGAGTAACAATACATTCGATTCTTCATGATTTTCTCACAGATGGGTAAAGCCGATAGATCTGCCGATCCGATCTTGACTAGCATAGTACACTATGGCAAAACCCTTCTCATTCTTATAGCCTTTATCCTTATCTGGGAGTTTGATAATAGTACATTATGGTACAAGCTTGTAATCATCAATACACACGTGTATCATACGACGTTTTTCAACACGCTTGTGAAGAAAATAATACTAAAAAATAATTTTATTTAGTAGATAAAATAAAATAAAAACTCTTTATCTCACTTGTGAATAATAGTAATGAAAAAACAGTTTGATTATAGGTATGTGCCTAATTGCGGTGAAATTAGAGCCACTTTATGAGCAAGTGTGTTGAAAAAGATTTAATAAATATACCTACTTACTTACTCTATGCTCCGTAGGAATAATATTCATTTTCAGTTTATAACTATGTTTCGCCTCCTATTCTTGGAGAGCAGGAACTTTCGAAGTGTAGGTTTGAGATTTTATAAATCCTTTTTTGTCAAACATTTTCACACAACCAGGAAGGCTTAATCACGAGTCACAACTTTATGCCGTTTGCACAAGAATACAAAGCCAGAGGATTTTGCTCCAGACATGTCTGATAAACAAAGGAAAAACATTTGCGAGTGCGTACTAGCGTGCTAAGGTTTAAGGTACGCTACATTAATTCCTAGACCGCAAGCCTACTGTCTCGAGTACTTACAATGCAACCAAAAAGTCTTATAAACCTGTGTAAACGTCTTAAAAATACAGCCGTATTAAATTAGAAATAGAGTTTGTAATGCTCTTTATTTTTGAATATAGACTTCTAGAGACTTTATCAGGACGAGTTGGGTTGTTTGTCCTGGTATAAGGGAAAGCTTTCGAAGGGAAAAGAAAAAGTATGTTGCGGTAGTGATGAGAAAAATCGGTGCTCTTCCTGCTACTGAGTCTTGATTTATTTCACTTTATTTGAGTAAAAGAGTTGTTTGGATGAAATATACAACAATACTAGTGCTAGAGCTAGACTATTGTCTATTTTATCTATTTTTTAGTATTAATGAATGAACTAGAAGTTTATTTTATTTTATTTAATCCGCCACAGTAGACAAATATATGTGGTACAGTGCGTGTCCTTCACCAAAAGCATGCGAACACCAGCACCCAGCAATTCGCACCGGCACAGCACCACACCACACAAATGGCAAGAACATGTTTTATCCCTGAAAATCAAGTCCCTCGGGGTTTATAAATTAATTAAAAACCACAATGCACTTGGAACGCGGTTATCATCTATCATAATACCTACTAGATAAGTAGAAGAAGTAAGTTCAAATTTTCTTTTAACTATACTTAACAGAGAGATTTGCTGCTGCACATTGTAATACACAATTCAAGTGGCAAAAGCTGGGTTGTTTTCACATTATTGGAAATCTCAGAAATGCCAGTGCATTCCGTAATGGCTGCACTGCATTGCTAAATCTGTGACCATGGGAGTGCTAGATAGAATTGGTGCCATTCCTAGCAGATTTTTGTTCGATTATTACGTATTATGGATATCTAGGTTAGCAACCAACCAAAAAACTCCCAATCTCTTTCCATATTCTGTGGTCTCAACGGAAATAGGTATTTTAATTTGCTCGATAATAAACCTTTATACTAACCTAATGTTCTTCCAACCAAATTTCGGCCACGGTGGTCACTCACTAGTACAGAGCCCATAGCACGCAATACAAACTCATACACAGATGCACTCTCTATTTCCATACATGCCCATTTTATATGTCCAATGAGATGGCAACCTGACTGGAGCGGAAACGTAGGCACGTAAGGTGAAACACCGCCAACTTCCTAATTCAGCGCTAGTACTGAGAATTTCACACAATTTGACAGAAAAACCCAAAACTTTTTTTCGGCCCAACCCATGTATTGAACCCAGTAGCTCGTCGTCCGCTAGCAAACGCATAATGACCACTAGATAGCTAGAAGATGACCTTTGTATTATCTATACTCGTAATAGTCTATCAATAGTCGAAACTGGGCGTACGCATTCGACTTTGTAACGTTTTATAATTTTTCGTTACATGATAACTTTTTACATGATAATCATATTATTAAAAATATAATTAAAAGCAATATGTAACTAATTATGCATGTATGCAAATTTTTGTGAATAATACTACGTATATGTCTATTGGCAGGGCACAATCTTCAAGGCCCTTAGAATGCCGTACTACATCCGTAATAGTGCCCCCTATCACATAACAATTCAGACAATGGGCTGTACTTGACAGTTTGGTTTCGCGTTACCATCGCAGGATCGAAGTGGCGAGACGCATACGTCACTTTACCATTCGGAATTAATGTCCCCAAGCGACCTGTTTCCATTGATTAGGAGCGAAAATACATTACGATACGAACAACCTATCCCGTCCGCACGGAACTGTCCGCGTCGAAGAGGATTGACGATTTGTCCGGCTGCTATAATTATAGGTGGCTACCAAGTGGCTACGTATGACTTTATATTATGTTGTGTGCGGACTTCTTTTTCTTGTGTGTTTTTTGTGTGTGTGTTTTTGGCAAAAAAAGTTTTTTTAGGGGTATGGCAGTTATATTAAACCCATACCTCTAATCGGTTTCTACACAGCATCGTACCGGAACGCTAAATCGGTTTGCGGCACGCCTTTGCCGGTAGCCCCGGCCAAAGCCTCCCACACAGGCACCAGGCAGTTTGTGAGTGAGAAGTCAATTTTAACGGGGACGAAAATTTCCGTCTTTTTGTTATTTTTGGTTTACGAGCGAAATTTGTGTTGACATGATAATTGGACGTGATAGTGTTAAAATATGATTACAGCTATGGCTTTCAAATGCCTTATTCTGAGTAAAACATGATATCAAACTGAGCCGGATATTTATAATTTTTATTATCACCACATTACTACATCGCAAATAACTCCAACACGTCGTCTTATTTAGATTTGGATCCATATCAATAATATAAATGTGAAAGTGTGTCTGTCTGTCTGCTACGATTTCCCGACCCTTCTTTACAACCGATTTTAATAAAATTTGGTTCAGAGGTAGGTTGCATCCAGTGGAAGGACTATGCGGCTAGGCTTTTTATTAAAGCTTTTAAAAAAAGGCTAAAAATTAAGGAGTTCCCGCGGGAATCAAAAAAACTTTAACTTTCTGGGATAAAAAGTAGCCTATGTGTTATTCCGGACTATAATCTATCTCTGTGCCACATTTCACCCAGATCCGTTCAGCCGTTCTGGTGTGATTGAGTAACAAATCCATCCATCAATCCAAACTTTCGAATTTATGAAATTAGTATAGAGTATAAATAATTTGCTAAGCCCAGACCCCAGACGTCATTGGCAGAGGAAACGTGCACAGTTCTATCCATTTACGTCCGTAAAGGGGTAGCCACAGCAGTAATTGTCGTTTAAATTCTATGAATTAATATACGTGGTCACTCCATTATTAAGTTTTATAGCGTTGTCGATTGTGCACACACAGCGCAGAATGTGGGCTTTTTGCCTTTAATGCCAATAGCATTTATTCATGATAATTTTTATCGTGTGCGGACGCGCGAACATTTTTATTTGCATGTGAGTTGTTTACTTACTTGCGAATAAAAAATATATGTTAAAACATTTTTGAGTTGTTTATTATTATTATTTTAAATAATATGAAATACATTTTAAAAATAACATTATAATAAAACTCATTAACTTCTTGACAAGGCACTCTCCCCTCGCCCCGCAAAAGTTAGTCGAACGTGTTTTCATCAGGGACTGAAAAACAGATTCATAAAGGTTACAGAAATATAAGTGTTACAGATTGAAAGTGTAACAGAATCGAATCTGTAACCCTTTTGAATGTGTTTTTAATTCTGTTAACCCGAAACACTTATATTTCTGTAATAGAAACGAATCTGTTACAGAAGTGAAGTGTTTATAGTGTAACTGAAATAGCGACGTTGCCAAATTTACTGTTGACGCGTATTCGAATTTGAACCTAAGGTCTAGCACCGTTGGTTGCAATTGTTTTAAGAAATACATGGCCATGTTGTGTCAGTATGTGTGAAGTCCGATGAAGTGAGAAGAACGCGTTGTCACACCGTGCAGTTTGTTAGGGCATGTACCTATTAGGGTTACAGATAAAAACACTTAGATATTAACATAAATAAACGGTTACAGATTGATTGTGTTACAGTATCGTTTCTGTTTCCGTTATAAGTGCTTCTGCTTTATAACAGTTTCAAAAAACAGTGTTTAAACCGAAATAAGGGTATTTCGGTTACTGTTTCAGTCCTTAGTTTTTTAATACATTTTTCTTACGTTTCCTATCCCGTGTTTATTTCATCCACGTCCAATAACTATTGCACCGGGACATATCCATCGCGTAGAGCCTTCACGAGAGTAATCTTAAATGTGAGATTGAACAACAAGCGGAACTGGACATTCAAGAGAGTCGAGAAGTCATTAAGGTTCTTATTATTAAACCTTCATCAGCTAAGAACAGATAGCACATTCTCAAGTATCGGTCATTACTTATAAGGTAAAGACCGGTCTTAAGCATAGATTAACCGATACTTTTTTTTTTATCCACTACAAGCTAGCCCTTGACTGCGATCTCACCTGATGAAGTGATGATGCAGTCTAAGATGATAGCGGGCTAACCTGTTAGGGGCATGGCAGTTATATTAAACCCATGCCCCTTCGGTTTCTACACGGCATCGTACCGGAACGCTAAATCGCTTGGCGGCACGTCTTTGCCGGTAGGGTGGTAACTAGCCAATGCCGAAGCCTCCCACCAGACCAGACCAGGGAAAATTCAGAAATTATAAATTCCCAAATTGACCCTGCCGGGGATTGAACCCAGGACCTCCGCACGTTAAGGCAACAGCGCTACACACTGCGCCACGGAGGTCGTCACTTGAGGTCCTCCTAGATGTAGTTGGTTTATCAATATGGGCCTAAATATTCCTAACATAGAAAGATAAAATAAATGATTAGAAATAAGTCTCTTCTCAGTTTCAGGTGTCAAAATCAAATTGCAGCAATATTATCAATGCAATAAAACAGCTTGCAGAGACAAAAATGTCACGTTTTCGAAGGGTTGATATTATTACATAAAATACATAAAATAAAATATAATAAAATAAAAAGTCCAAAGGGGAGGCACAGGAAATTGAATACGAAATTTTAATTCCATTATGTCGTATATTTTTGGAGACCTGTACTTACTTTAGAGCCTACTTTATAATATATTATATCTTACTAGTTGATGCTCGCGACTTCTTCCGAGTGGATTAAGTTTTTATTTCCCGGGGGAACTTCTTAATTTTCCGCTAGTAAAAAGTAGCATATATCCTTTCCCGGGATGTAACCTATCTCTGGCTATTTCATCAAGCTCATTTGAAAAGAGGAGCCGTTAAAGTGAAGCAGCTGTACAGACAGACAGCCAAATAGACAGACACACTTTCGCATTTATAATATTAGTATTTACTCAGTTTTTACTCTATCTTTTTAACTGACTTCCAAAAAAGGAGGAAATTCTCAATTCGGCGCGTATGTTTTTTTTTTTAATGTCGGTGCATATCTCCGTGGTTTCTAAACCGATTTGAAAAATTTTTTTTCACTGGTTAGAGGAAGCTCGCGAGGTGGTCTCATAAAAAATTCTGAAAAATTCCAAATCCTCAATCCTGATGCTGTAGGTGTACCGTACTACATGAAATCCTCAAAACTAGGGAGTTAGGAAATTTTGATGGTGAATACATATAGTAGGTATCGAGTCACGTATATAATTACAATACAACTTTTGAGTCCCAACTCCTCAACTCTGATGCTGTAGGGTACAGAACTCCTTAAAAATAGCGATTGACGATTTTTTTATGATGAATTCATATTGTAGGTGTCAAGCAACGACTTCATGCTTAAAACCAAGTCCTAACTCCTCAACTCTGATGCTGCAGGGTACTGCAGCCTTAAGCCGTGGGGATTTAGAGTACACTAAAAAGTTAAAAATAAAAATGCTTTCCAAAAAACCGACTTCCAAAGCCACTGTTAAAGTAAAAAATAATTTTGATTTCTACACACTATGTTGAAGTCGGGCGGGTATAACAAAGGTAGGCATAGTTGACGCATCAGGCTCGCCCGACTTCAACATAGTGTGTAGAAATCAAAATTCTTTTTTACTTTACAGTGGCTTTGGAAGTCGGTTTTTTGGAAAGAATTTTTATGGTATAGTAATGTACAATGGTGGATAAACGCTATTAAAGAGCTAAACATCTGGACCACAGAATGCAGCTTAAAATGCTATACCAAATTTGGTGAAGTGTAGGTATTTTTTTTTTTTTTTTTTTAAATAGGTAATTATTATTATTATTGCTGAAAAGTTCAAATTGTTTCTAAAATATTTAAGGTCCTTTGTAATAGGTTATAATAGCGATTTATGTCTATATAGGTTATAGTAATAATCATATCTACATGTTCTTTGAAAATAAAAATACCGGGGAAAACAAGATATATACCTAACCCCCACGCCACTCAGGTATTTTAACACCAAAGTCCGAACATTCCTCATAAAATAAAGTGTTTTAAAACCCTCTAATTCCAGATGCCTTCCAGTGTAATTGCGTATACAGACAGCATAAATTGCAGGTTTTTAGGATAAAATTTTACGAGGGTAAACCGTCATTTGGGCACCGCCGCTATACCGGAGCCGATGGGGAAATCAACCTACGTCAACTCTCTTAAGATTCAAAATAAAATTGCTCGAAATTGTTCGATGTAGGCAAATGTCTCAACAAAAGTATAAAAACTCCGTGAGGCTCATACTTGAGGGAAAGTCAAAATAGTATTATGAACAGTAAATACAATAAACGGAAAAGCTCTTAAAAACAAAACTTCAAAACAAAAACATGATATACTCCTGACAAAACATGAAAGTAAAGGAAATAATTGAACTTTACATAATATGTTAACTATCTTCATTCATATCTTAACAATGAATACATTTGTTTTAAATGGACTCGAAAATGGAGTGTACATCATAAATAAAAAAAACCCGGCTGAGTTTGTTGTGGGCTCTTCTCAGACCAGGTCGCGTTTGGAACCCTCGTAGCTTTAGTTTTTAGATACCGTTACCCATTATCACCATCATGTTTTTAAGTAAGTAATTTTAACGACAATAAGTGTACAGTGTACTTAGATTGAATAAATGACTTGAATCTTGAATCTTGAATAATAAGGAAGGAAATGGAATGCCCATCCGGCTTCCGATTTCCCCTCCTCTTTCAATTTTCAAAATATCAGACGAAGGGTTAACATAGGCTTCAAATCAAGAGTGAATAGGCTTCTTCTAGGCAAGCGCGCTCCACCTTAGGCTGCATTACCACTTGCAAAGCAAGTCTGATTGCAGCCAAGCGCTAGCCTATTTATAAAAAAAATCGATCACTTTACAGGAATTTGTGACTTTAAATGAAGATCTTTTGGGTACATTTTTAATTACGGTCAAGTAAAAACTTCGACTAAGCGTACTGAGTTGTGGTTAAAGCGTTGAGAATCTTGTTCGGAAATCGATATATAAAAAAAAGAATAATTAAACTATTATAATAAAAAAAATATTTATGCTCTATTTATCGTATAAAATCACTTCAAATTATTATTCTGAATAGAATATAAATTCTTTTCAACCCCTAATGCCACGTAAATTATACTTCCCAAAACATTTCGGAGTCTGATTAAAAATACTGAGTCCCGAATTACTCAACACAGAGTTTCGTAATCTAATTTATTTGGGTGTAAGTGAGAGGAATCACGTATTCAAAACACGCCGTCACCCCTGTTACATCATCGTTGGCATACTTTGAACATTTTCCAAAATTCATAGGGTACCATTTCTTTTTCAAAGTACCTTTGCAAGGTCGTTATTTAATTTATCCTATCTACCAACTGTATAGGTATATCTTCTTCTTGGTCGCCTTCTTCATTGCTGAAGGTCGTGTCCGCATTGAAGTGACCTCGTGACGCTCGACACGATAGCCCTCCACTCCGTCCTGTCCTCGGCTTTCCGCATTGCAGTAGTAAGCGGGAGGCCCGTGAGCGACTTGATCTGGTCAGACCAGCGGCTAGGTGATCGGCCGCGCGGTCTTTTGCCCTCCACCTTTCTTACGACTATAAGCTTATCCAGATTACTAGGTTGGCGGCGGACAATGTGACCAAAGTAACCCAGAATCTTTTGGTAACAAATGGTCGACAGTCTTGTGCTAATTCGAAGCTGCTTCAAGATAGAGACATTTGTTCTTTTAGCGGTCCACGGTATGCGGAGCATCCTTCGCCAACACCACATCTCAAATGCGTCAATCTTCTTCCTCTCTGACACTCGGATCGTCCAAGCCTCAGAGCCATAGAGGAAGATTGAGAAGACTAAGGTCTGCACGAGTCTCTTTTTCGTCGTGTTTGATATCCTCCGGTTTTGCCAAATCCGAATTAATTTGCTCATGGCACCTTTGGCTATCTGGATTCGTCTTCTGATATCATGTTCGCTTCCTCCATTTTCAGAGACCAGAGATCCGAGGTACACAAACTCGTGCACAAACTCCAGATCGGACAGTTCGACAGTTCTAGCGAGTTGACCAGTTCTATCGATTAGCATTACCTTTGTCTTTGACTTGTTAATACTAAGTCCAGCCAGTCCGCTCTCCAGTTCTAGTCTGCGAAAAAGTTGGGCTAGTTCCTTTTCTGATGCCGCAAAGAGTGTGGTGTCATCCGCGTATCTCAGGTTGCTGATTTTAACGCCTCCTATGGTAATTCCTCCCTCCCATCGATCTAGGGCTCTTCGCATGATGTATTCTCCATTAATGTTAAAGAGAATGGGAGACAGGATACATCCTTTCCGTACTCCCTTTTTCGGCTTGAATGGTCCAGAGATGACGTTATTAACTCTAACCATGGACTCACCATCTCGGTATAGGTTCACGATCAGTTTTATGAGGTGTTGGGGCACACCCATTTCTCGTAATATATCCCACAGACAGTATAGGTATATACGTGATTATTATTATTATTATTACACTTTATTTGTACACCACAACACAAAAAAAGAAAGAAAATAAGGAACACAAATACACAGAAGGATACAAAAAGGCGGCCTTATCGCTTAGCAGCGATCTCTGCCAGGCCACCTTAGGATTAGGAGAAGTTAAGGAGATTAACTTGCGGGTGGTGTATTAATATAAACATACCTATTTACAAACAAACATCACACATTTACACAAATAACATAATACTTATAATAAACATATGAAAATGTTTTTAATTTATTTAATAATAATGTATTTAATATTACATACACTAAAAATAACAATCTATTTATCTAATGATTATTTATCTATTCATGAAAAGCTATGTAAAATTAAATTAGGTACTTACACTAAGTTAAGAACATTTTTAAAGTTAGCGTCGCTTGCTTTTGCGGATTTATGTAAAAAAAATGTCAATCTCTCTCTGCTTTGCGTTAAATTGCTAAATGTACGTAATATAAAATGGCACAATAGAGAAGCTTTGGAATACTTCAGCGGAATACATTTCATGAGATTAGATGCCCCAAAATCGATCCAATTAGTACTTAATTGGTTTAGAATGTTTTGATTTGCGCTATTTTGACGACCTCCGTGGCGCAGTGTGTAGCGCTGTCGCCTTAATGTGCGGAGGTCCCGGGTTCGATCTCCGGCAGGGTCAATTTGGGAATTTATTATTTCTGAATTTTCCCTGGTCTGGCCTGGTGGGAGGCTTCGGCTGTGGCTAATTACCACCCTACCGGCAAAAACGTGCCGCCAAGCGATTTAGCGTTCCGATACGATGTCGTGTAGAAACCGAATAGGGGTATGGGTTTAATATAACTGCCATGCCCCTAACAAGTTAGCCCGCTACCATCTTAGACTGCATCATCACTTATCATCAGGTGAGATCGCTGTCAAGAGCTAACTTGTAGTGGTTAAAAAAAAAAAAAGAACCTGCACATAAGCGTACTCTATGTACCTATAATGTAAACATATTATACAGTATAGAAGTAATGAATGGACTGGTAATGAAAAGGCGATGCAATTTAACAGCGGGTAGCAGCTGACAATAAAATTTGGAGCGGTAAAGCAACGTTTGGCTCAGAGAAATTAGCTCATTGTCGGGGATTTAAACCGAGAATCCTATTTACAACCCATTCATTGTAGATTGCTTGCGATAAAATCCGAGCTTATTGGATTTTTTACCTAATCCTTTAAGTATTCGGAGCTGGCCCTATATGGTCAAGATGTTTCTAAAAAAGAAACTTATTATAAAGTAAAATATCAATTGAAGCATATTATGGATTTACTAGCGAATGAAGTTGTTTGAAGTTTTTTGCTTTTAATTTTCCGGGATAAAAAGTAGCTAGCTAGTAGTGCTATTCCAGACTATAATCTATCTCTGTGCCAAATTTCAGCCAGATCCGTCCAGCCGTGGTCCAGCCGTTGGCGCGTGATTAAGTAACAAACATCCATACATCCATCCAAACTTTCACATTTATAATATTAGTAAGATAAGATTTCTACTGAAAATGTGACGATAAAAGTTATAGCTATCTAGCCCTATTCTAATAAATGTGTAAATAAGTTCCACGTGGGATGATGGGAAGAATGCTGGCTGCAATTCTGCACTGAACAGCCAGAATCAGCCAGCCTTGCGCAGAAAATGAGCCATCCCTACTGTCTTTGCCCTTATAAATAAGTAAAAGGTATAGTTTATAGCTCAAGAGCTGATGCATATGTAGCTCAACACTGGCTTAGCCATTACTATACAGCGAGGCAATAGCGCTAATGTATTGGGCACCATGCGCATTATACTTAGTAAATTAAAATTGGAAGTAGGTGCCATACATGGCTTTGTTTTTAATATTTATGGGGAAAAAAATATTCATGAAATCTGATTTGTATTTTGTATGTAGAGTATCGATTTATGATTGTATTAGCATATTATTTGCATGAATATTGCATTAAAATTAAAAAGGTTATAATAGGAAATTGTATAAATCATACTTTAATATTATAGCGAAAGTGTGTCTTCTCTAGTTTGTTGGTTTGTCCTTCAATCACGCCACAACAAGAGTATTAAAAAAACTTATCCCACGCGGACGAATTCACAGGCATTAGCTTCTATGTTATAACTGATTATGTTATATGACTTATGGAGTTAGAAACAATTTTATTCTGTTTACCAATAGATAATATCGGTAAGTATCAATTTTCCGGATAGTAAAAGTAGCCTATGTCCTTCCCCGGGCTACAACCTGTCACTGTACCAAATTTCATTAAAATCGGTTGAAGAGGTGGGCCGTGAAAGCGTAGCAGACAGACAGACAAACAGACCGACAGACACACTTTCGCATTTATAATGTTAGTACGGATTACTTATATATACACGTAACACAGAAAAAGTGTTTATTTTTGCTTCTAATGTTAAAATGTTAATTCCAATTTTACTATAAATTCTTATAATAATAAATTTTTGTGTTTTTATTATTTGTGTTCATCAAAAGACCTCGACCTAATCTCCAATCGAACCCGACTTTAGTCCATATAGATTAGCAATGCTCCGTTGCGTCATGAAGGTCGTCAAACCGAAGCGAATTGGTTCCACTTGTATGATAATAAAACCTAACACGAGCAATACAAGTATGTATCAAATATAAGAAAATTAACATACTCGTACAATATTAATAATGAACTAAAAAAAATGCACATATACAAGTATAAAAGGTCTCCGACCATCACATCGGAGGGTATCTCGTTTAATTAAATAAAAAAATAAAAATACAAGTATGTATACTCCTATACCTGATGTTCTCCTTCTTCTCTTTTTAATTTATTTGTGTTACATTGTTATTTGTTAATAATCACCTGGTTGTAAGTGGCATTGTCGTTCTGATTAGATGTAAATAAATAAATTAAAAAAATACAATTATATAGGACGTTACGATATCAATCTACCGCTACCGGTTTCTAGTCCGGGCCACTTTAATAGTCCAATTAGTCCACTTGGACAGAAAGTATCAAGATACAGACAGACAGTCAGATGGACATACAAAAATTAAAAAAAATACAGTTTTGTCTTCAGTATCAATTAAAGAACGCCCTCCAAGAAATTCAAAATATCTTCAATACAGTTTTATTATAATGTCCTCCCGACCGAATTTCGGCCACGGCGGCCATTTTCCAGAGAGATTAGCCATCTGCGCTGGAGATATTATAATGCACAAGTGTGTGCGCATACACAGGTGCTCTCTCTGTTCCTTTACTCTCACAGTCCGATGGGACGGAAAAAACCGACACGACCGGAGAGAGATCAGGCGCAGGACCGATGGCTTTACGTGCTCTCCGAGGCACGGGGTTGAAACTCTGCCAACTTCCTAACCCCAGGCTAGTGCTGAGAATTTCTTGTCAGAAAAACCTAACACTATTATAGCCCAACCCGGGACTCGAACCCAGGACCTAGTCGGCCGCAGTTGAACACGCTAACCACTAGACCAACGAGGCAGTCAATTAGTCAGTCAGTACATTACAAGTAAGTACTAAACTACTAGTTAAAAATAGTTTCTGAGATTCTATTAATATATTTTTATATTGTTAAGAATAAAACATTGTCTACAAAATCTACCATAACTTAAAGCAGTATTATTTTAATCTTATTTAATCTTATCTTGTTTCAGAATTATAACCCTTACTAGCTGATGCCCGCGACTTCGTACGCGTGGATCGAGGTTTTGTGGTTCCCGCGGGAACTCTTTAATTTTCCGGGATAAAAAGTAGCCTATGTGCTATTCCAGACTATAATCTATCTCTGTGCCAAATTTCATCCAGATCCGTTTAGCTGTTGGGGCGTGATTGAGTAACAAACATCCATCCATACATCCAGACATCCATACCGACATCCATACATCCAAACTTTCGCATTTATAATATTAGTAAGAAGTAAGATAAGATATAACCCTTATTTTAGGGACGTCAAGGTATGTCATATAAAACGTCAATTTCAAAATAAGGCTGCTTTATGCGTTGTTAGTAAGCCCACACTCCACAGTAGCCGATAAATAATATTGACAGAGGTCACTGGTCAGTATGCAGTGTGAAGGCTGCGCGCGCGCACCGCGCGTTTGTTGTGAATATAATTATTTTATTAAAATAAAACGTGCGGCGGATTGCTGTCTCTAGTTATTATCAAAAACAATGGAATTTTTTCTCACATCTGATGGTGCCTATCTAACAAGTAAATTTATATTTGCCGCCTTTATTGGGACAAAATCTATAAAAATTGACGTAACATTAATAAAATAAAATAAAATAAAAGTACCTGAGTCCCAATTGTCTATCAAATCGTAATCATTTGACAGCTTAAAATGTTTTACTCGAACTGTTTAAGGAGTTCATACATGCTTTTTGACGTGTAGACATGTCGTCAAACAGGTCGAATTATACGGTTGACAAATGATTACCATTACGATTTTCTTACACAATCCTAGTTCACAAGTACTCAAGTTTCAAGCACGGAACCCTAAGCACGAGTCAGACACCTCCTTTTCCGGTTTTTTTACTTTCAAGTGTAACTTACGTAATAAACTTGTCCATAGATAATACACTATATACCTGCTAAACTTGTCGATCAAATTAGGATGGCTTATTAATTAGTTTAAAAAGTAAGTAAGCAAAAAATACTAAACAGTTTGTAAGGTTCCCTTATTAACCTAGGTACATTGTCAGACACTATTATTGTTTATTTATTTTAAAACGTATAAAGTTTATTTATTATTCCAGGGAAATACAGAATAGAATCACTGTCACCTATAACATTCCCCGGAGCGCTGAGAGTAAGTAACGCTAAGTGCTTAAGAGTATTACTTTAAGTTGAAATATACTCGAGCAGTGCGAAATGCATTTTCCACTAGACAAAATGAAATAGATGCTAATAAATTGTCGCAAATATTTTCCTCTTAACATGCAGAAATTAATAAACCAATCCTTCTGGCTTGTTTTTTTAAGGTACTAGATTTTGCTCGCGAGTTCCATATATACTCTCAAACATAGTGAAGTAAATTACGCGATGTGTGTCAATGTCACTTAGATGAGGTTAATAATTTAATTCAGATCGGAATACATAATTAGTATAACCGGTTACAGTTGATATACATACTAAAGGTATTGTCTTGTGCCGTTAAACTACGCAATTAGTGTGAAATCATTAAATAACATCTTATAACTAGCTGATGCCTGCGACTACGTCCGTGTGGATTGAGGTTTTTAGTTTCCGCGGGAACTCTTTAATTTTCCACCATAAAAAGTAGCCTATGTGTTATGCCAGACTATAATTATCTATCTCTGTGCCAGATTTTATTCAAATCCGTTCAGTCGTCCTCTCGTGATTGAGTTCCAAACATCCATCCAAACTTTCGCATTTATAATATTAGTATAGAAGTACAGATTTAATCTTATTATTTTTAATTTATAATATATTTATTGGTACAGTTGATATGATAGTATGTAGGTATTGTCGATATTTCAAAGAATTTTCATAATAATTGTTCACCTATTTATTTATTTATTTTTATTTATTTATTTAGATCTTTATTGCACACACAAAATATACAGTATACAGTTTAATAACTAGTAAGACTACATAGAAATGTGCAAAGGCGGTCTTATTGCTAGAGCAATCTCTTACAGACAAACTATTTATTTATCTAATTAATTAATACCGTGTTTGTTACATCGATTATTTTTAAACATTGCACGCCATAACAATGATAATACACTTGTCTTTTTATCTTTTGTACCATAATATTATGTGAATCAAAAATGCAATAAATAATTTCTGATTCTGATTCTGATATATCTCATTAACAGGTAATAAGAGATGACTTTTGTCAAGACGAATACGTGTCCATAGGAGCCGAGGTGAACAAGAATCCGACAGCAGCAGAGGAACTGCTGGAGCTTTGCGCTGATGCTGCACTGGATGGAGTCTCTTTTGTTGCCGTTGAAGTCAGCACAGGAGCAGTGGTTGCGGTTTCTTTTAATAAAATACAGGTCAGTGAAATATCCATAATAATATACTAGGTTTTAATATCTTAAAGTTGATAAAGATAAAATGTTTATTATTATATTTTGATCAATTATAGTTAAGGCGTACAGTATATTTTAACTGATTTCAATTGCGAGGTAACCCCTCACAAGGAACTTAACAGGGACAAAAAAAATACGCTGACCAAGTTGCAGGCAAAAGGTATATTAATATTTATACTAGGCATACCGTCGGATCCCCTATAAATTCCTATCATGATTCGGAGGGAAGGTCACATGGCCGTAGAAGAACGTCTTGCGGTTGCCAGTGGTACAAAAACTAAGAGTACCCTATTGTTATTCTGCTCAGAAGCCTTCAAGATGCAGTCAGCCCTGATATTTACCCACCTTTGATAGAAGATACCCCCACATTCAGTATAAACACAGTCGTTTTCTAGAATAAAGTAAACAGAAATGTAGGTATTAGCATGAAAACGTACAATTTGAAAAGCTAAAGCTGGTAGGTACTATAGAAAAAAATCACTTTAAACATAAAATTAAATGTTAAACCGGTTTTATGAAGGCGTGAAGAGAAAATGAAAATTCATTTTTTGCAGATTCAAACGACGGATGCGTCGGAAAAGCCATTCTTCGAAATATTCGCCGAAGAGCGCTGCACCCAGGCCTCATCCCGCTCGCTTATACAATTTATGGCCAACGTCGATGCGAGGTGCAATTTTTTCGAAAAGTAAGCACATTTTACATATTCCTCATAGGGAAGATACTCTCAGATTATGAAGCAAACATTTGGTTCGGCTTTACCAAAAGGTCATTGACATCACAGAAAAATAAATCTGCTTATTGACATGACGTTGTAAGTGATATATTATTTGTTTCATAAACAAGCGCTAATTTTATCAGAGTATGCTTCGGTTTCAAACTCGTCCACTACTTACTACGATTAGTCCAATATAGGTAACTTGTTCTCGTACGGTCAACGATCTCTTTGAACTGTTGTTGATAAGTAAACAAAGACTCCTCTAATCAAAATTAATTTTAAATGGCCATTGACATTAGGATTTTAAACCGTACGGGTAGAATCGTGCATGTCTATGGAGATCTTCTTTCGGATTGATTGTACACATTTGGGTGCCTTGATTCGGTAACCACATCAGAGAACCTGCCGCGAAAACCTGATATTATATATGTGGTGGCCATATTATATGACGGCAAATAGAAACATAAGAAAGCGAGGTCTTTAATAATGTCAAATGTTATACTTAAATGCTAGATATGGCTGGATGCATGTTGTTCACAACAATAAATAAATATATCGAAATCATGTGTTAACAAGTAATAAAATTAAAAATTTTAAAAAACCCACTACGAACTGCTGACCTCCATTGAAACAACAATTGGAACTTAACAAAAGTATATATTATAAAATAATATCTAAAACACAAAAATGCATATTTGCCGGCTCAGTAGTTTTTTGACCAGCGTGGTGGACTATGGCCAAACCCTTCTCATTCCGAGATAAAACTTGTGCTTAGTAAGGTGTCATATTATAGTGTTAAATTTTAATATTCTGATAAAAATTGTTAGAAAAAATGTGATCACTTAAGGAGTTCCCATGACCACTTCCTGGCTCCATCATGAGACCCTGGGCAGCACCTAGGTACAAAGTGCTAGTCAAGACAAATCGAAAGAGCCCAAACACGACGGGTTTACGATAAGAACTTAAGGAGTTCCTATGACCACCTCCTGGCTCCATCATGAGACCCTGGGCAGCATCTAGGTACAAAGTGGTAGTCAAGACAAATCAAAAGAGTCCAAATACGACGGGTTACGATGAGAACTTAAGGAGTTCCCATGAGCACCTCCTGGCTCCATCATGAGACCCTGGGCAGCATTTAGGTACAAAGCGCTCGTCAAGACAAATCAAAAGAGTCCAAATACGACGGGTTTACGATGAGAATTTAAGGAGTTCCCATGACCACTTCCTGGCTCCATCATGAGACCCTGGGCAGCATCTAGGTACAAAGTGCTAGTCAAGACAAATCGAAAGAGTCCAAACACGACGGGTTTACGATAAGAACTTAAGGAGTTCCTATGACCACCTCCTGGCTCCATCATGAGACCCTGGGCAGCATCTAGGTACAAAATGCTAGTCAAGACAAATCAAAAGAGTCTAAACAACACGGGTTTACGATGAGAACTTAAGGAGTTCCTATGACCACTTACCAAATCACGATTGCAGCTCAGCTTGATCGTCTATGGTCCTAAAACCTGGAACCTTCTCACAAGCTATACATATCGAATGCAAAAAACCTCTTTTCAATCGGCCCAGTACTTTTTGAGAAAAATAGTAACATATTGAAAAAAATAAATCATAAACTACAGCTCAGCTTGGTTGTCTATGGTCCTAAAATATATCTAAGAACCTTCTGACAAGCTATACATATCTAATGCAAAAAACCGCATCTCAATCGCCCCTGTACTTTTTGAGAAAAATGGTAACATATTGAAAAATTAAAATCATAGACTACAGCTCAGCTTGGTTGTCTATGGGCCTAAAATATATCTAAAAACCTTCTCACATAATATACATATCTAATGCAAAAAACCGCATCTCAATCGGCCCAGTACTTTTTGAGAAAAATTGTAACATATTGAAAAATTAAAATCATAGACTACAGCTCAGCTTGGTTGTCTATGGTCCTAAAATATATCTAAAAACCTTCTCACAAGCTATACATATCTAATGCAAAAAACCGCATCTCAATCGGCCCAGTACTTTTTGAGAAAAATGGTAACATATTGAAAAATTAAAATCATAGACTACAGCTCAGCTTGGTTGTCTATGGTTCTGAAATATATCTAAGAACCTTCTTACAAGCTATACATATCTAATGCAAAAACCGCATATTAATCGGTCCAGTAGTTTTCCAGGAAAACGGTAACAAAAAAGTGCACAAACAAACAAACAAACAAACAAACAAACAAACAAACAAACAAACAAACAAACAAACAAACAAACAAACAAACACACAACCTCTTAGGGCAAACACATATACCGTCTCCGTTTCGTCGAGGGTAAAAAGTGGAGAAACAGGCTGACTGCAATAAAAAGAATGTGTAACTTAAACAGCACTGAGAAACGATTTTAAGCATTTCAATCCGACCAAAGCCACGATAGATCAGCTCTCTCTGCGTCGCGTCGTAGGTACTCCTCATTACTGAGGTTCGTGACCCCTTTCCATTACTCAAATAATGGTAGGAGTTTTCTTAGGATAATAATGCGGTGGGTTCCCACGTCCTTCCGCATACGACTCGACTTGAGTATATTTAAACTCTTAGGTTTTTGTAACGATTATTATCAGATGTTAGTGATAATAACCGGGATCGACGGCTTTGCGTGCTCACCGAGACAAGGAGGAAACGAAAAGGCCAAATTTTAACCTCCAAATTCGGTCACCCATCCAGTTACCGACTTGGGTCAACGTTGCTTAACCTTCGCAATCGATTGATATGCGTTGTCACAACTAGGCCACTCGTTCCTAAACTAGGCCACTCGTTCCTCAACTAGGCCACTCGTTCCTCAACTAGGCCACTCGTTCCTAGATCAGCTAGTAATAATTAATTAACATTCATTGTTCTTTGTACAGATATAACGTCGACTGCAGCCTTGAACTGATGTTCTTAGCGACTCACCGGGAACACAGAAATAAGAAACTAGCGACGTTTTTATGCAAATATTCCATAGACGTTGCAAGAAAAATAAAACACGGCCCATTTGCACCGATGGAAGTGAAAAATCTTGGACCAAAATATTCCCATTTACAACCGCGTAAGCCCATTGAGACGTATCCAAAGATTTGCCAAGCTATTTGGACGTCGGAAGGATCCCAAAGAATTGGAAAAGTATTAAATTTTACCGTGCACTTGACAGTACCTTTCTCGGAGTTTGTATTCAATGGAAAAACTTACTCGGAGCGTATTGGAGACGATTCTGCATTCTGTGAAGTAGCTGCATTAGCTCTGTGATATATGAAACATAAAATAAGAACTAATTGAGTATTATACGTATTTTTTCTGTCATTGTTATTTAATTTCTATTTTGTTCATTTCCTTCCAATTTAGGGTATGTAGTCAATACTTACTATATAATGTATAACTATTCAGTGGTTGTTAATGCACTGCGTACTACTGCTGCGTTTGTTAACCTGAATAAATAAATAAAATTATTCCAACATCTTCACTACGTGTACGAAAGACAAAGCAAGTGATGTTTTGATTCAGGCCATGTGGAAGTCTTTACACGGGACCTATATCCAGCAATGGGCGTGTTTATAAATAAATGATAAATGATTTATTTATTTCACATAGCACAACTTGTGTCACTTATGAAACTTTAAGACTCTACCACCGGTTCGGAAAGCTCTTCTACTGAGAAGAGCCGGCAAAACAGCTTAATTTGACGACGACGATTAATAGATTAAGAGAACCCTAAAATATAAACGAAATCATTGGAAACTCTTTGTAAGATTTCATCCTCTATAATTTAACTCTTGGCGAGATAAATCAAAACCAAGTTTCTCTGAAATCCAAACATAATAAACAATAATTCGATAATCAAGTTTCAAGTTTTATTTAGCAGGGGCGTTGGATATCGACTGTTTTGATTGAATCTGTTAACTTGAACAAATTGGTTCTTGTTAATTGGTTTACTTCCAATGTTGACTTTCACGGGCTGTCGGGTGTCGTGTAGCGGTTAATCCATAAGTCGTTCGTTATTGTCACATTGTTCATTGGATTATGGATCCTTTCTGTTTCCATCGATTTTCAGTTAATAATATTCATAACATTCCATCTATCCATCCATCCATCCATCCATCCATCAATGCACCAATATTCATACACCATTAATTGGTAGAATGTATAAGGCTCTCAAACTGTAATCATGACAACTTTATATCACCTACATTCTCATGAATAAATTATTATTTATTATTTTATTAATGCATACAGGCTGATGCATGGATGGGAATAGGCCCTTTCTAGAGGTCACGCCACCAAACACGGTCCTCTGCCTTCCTAATCCACCCGCTTCCCGCAACCTTCTTTAGGTCATCGTTTATGAATAACTTTACTGATAAGTATTTCCTTCATTGTAGCGGAAGCTAAATATACTCGTAGTTAGAGTATATTTAGACTTCCTCCAACACGATCCTTCAAAGTGGCGTGGATTATTTACCGGATGGGTCAATCTATTAATAATTCACTAAGGACGCAGCCTTACCATCATGATGTTTTTATTGCATAGATACGATTCTTGTTGCATCCTAGTCTCATATTGTAAAAACAGAATATAAATTGTCATACCCATTTCAGGTTACCGCGCTTCCGTCAAAGAGTGGATCGTTATTATAATCAAGTTTGTTTCGCCAATCACCCGACATCAGAGCAACAAATAGTCATGATTTTTCTATATTTGAGGACCTGGAGAGTGACATAGACTACTTTTTATGCCGGAAAATTGAGATGTTCGCGTGGGAATAAAAAATAACTAATTACACGCGGACGAAGTATCTGACTAAAGTTGTATCATACTTCAGTGCACCAATAGTTATTCGCATAATTGGAGTTCAGAAATAACAAATAGACTCTTCTTTGGAGATTCTATGCCGAAATAATGATCAATTAATAAATCCTCTTTCGCAAAAGATATTTGTCTCGCCTTGTTTATTCCATTGATTTTATCGGTGATTTGTTTTCTTAAGTTATAAGTGCTGGCAGTACTTTGTATTTCAATTAATTTCTATTTGAATTTAAGTAAAAAGCTTTAATTTTATTACTTTAAATTTCACTTCAAACTTCAAACCTTGCATTTAAAAATGTGATACTATATTAAATAAATATTGAATATTGAATATGTATAAAAGCATAAATCTATATAGTCACTAATCTAAAATTGTAAGTGAAGTATGGTAATTCCAAACCGTAACAAAGGATGATATATCATTCACCGAGCGGGTGTTGTGCTCGGGCACCACTGGTCCGACCGTTCATCGTTGGAGGTCGTATATAGGCGTAATTCAGAGAACGCTTCGCTAGCGTGAGTTAGGCTCTTCGTGTTCATCGTGCGCTACTAGTAATGCCATCTATTGGATTATGTGCGGACTGCGAAGACCGCTACAATACCATTAATGATTTTCCAAACATTATTTTCCTTAATGATAATAACGGTATTCAAATACATAACACTGATCATTAAGATAATGAAAGTCACGAACAAAAATTCAGCTGTAAGGTCACGTCGTTATAAAGCCCATTAGGGACACCAAAGAGTCTAAGAACGTCCTTTACGGTCGTCTCGTAAAGTAAATATCCGCTGATCCCGAAAGATGTTCGCGGTGGAACGGAGTGCTTATTAAAGCGGTTTATAGAGGTTTTATGTTTGAAATTATTTTCTAACATGAATTTGGGTATTCAGATAATGTTCGTTGTCGAATCACTCGTCCCCACTTTCATCCTTTAGGTAGGCTATTTTTTTTGTCCATAATATTCCGTGCCTCAAAAACCGACTTCCAAAGCCACTGTAAAGTAAAAAATAATTTTGATTTCTAGACACTTTGTTGAAGTCGGGCGAGCTAACAGGTTAGTCCGCTACCATCTTAGACTGCATCATCACTTAGCATCAGGTGAGATCGCAGTCAAGGGCTAGCTTGTAGAGGATAAAAAAAATGAGATTGCAAGCTCGTTTGGGAATTAATCATCGGTGCCTCGTAAGCCGTCGGTCCCGGTTATTGTCACTAATATGATAATAGTCGTCAAAGCCCGCCAACCCGCATTGGAGCAGTGTGGTGGGTCTTAGTTCTAATTCCCTCTCTCCTATGAGATTGGAGGCCCGTGCCCAATTGTGGGACGTTAACGGGCTGTAGTGGTGTATTAGATGTAGAATTAGCGAGTGTTATTGTGGAGACAGCAACTCAGATAGGATTTTTGCAATGAAAAAGATACAGATGGTAGGTATCGGTGATCACTTTCGAACCAGGACCAAACTTATATTACTAACGTTAGCTCCTAGTAGGTGGACTGACTTACTGAGAGCAAGTCGCTCCGCAAATGGAAGAAGTTCAATAACACAATAATAAACCGATTATAGGCTCATCGAAGTTTAACGCAAAACTATTTCAATTCGAGAGATGCAAATCGATCGCATTCGTGGTGCAATGGAAAACTAATATGCACTCCTTGTACCTGCGTAGATTTATATTGAACTTTTGTTCATTGATTGGAAGATTCTTTCGTGAAACTATTACGGTATTTTTGATTAAGTAGATGCATGCTTGTATGTAATATTATTATAGGATATGCTTTGTTAGTTATAATATAGTAAACTAGTATGGCGCGTGGATGCGCGGCCCGCTGAAGCGGACCGCGTAGAAGAGTGAATAATAAGTCCGTTTGGATTTGTAGTTTTGGTGTGTTATAGGTAATACATAGTGGTGCCTTTTATTATATTATTGTACTAAAAATTCTTCATTTTCTTCAAGTTACCCCGGGTAGCCATATCGAAGAAGACTCTTACAAATTCTTACAAAATATGTATTATCTGAAACAGGAAAATAAACATCGGTGACTCAACTGGTCCACTATTACTTATTACGTTTATTTACTTTACATTTTTATGTATCAACTTTCTAGTGTGCTTTACTTTATAATATCAAAAAGTGTAGTGGGCCAGTTTCCAAGCCACCGAAGAGGTATGGCCTCAGCTATCCTATCAGAGGTATCCCGGCAGGGTTAATTCGAAAATTTATAATTTCTGAATTTTCTCTGGTCTGGCCTGGTGGAAGGCTTCGGCCGTGGCTACTTACCACCCTACCGGTAAAGACGTACCGCCAAGCGATTTAGCGTTCCGGTACGATGCCGTGTAGAAACCAATTAGGGGTATGGATTTAATATAACTGCCGTACCCCTGACAGGTTAGCCCGCTACCATCTTAGACTGCATCGTCACTTACCATCAGGTGAGATCACAGTCAAGGGCTAACTTGTAGTGGAATAAAAAAAAACGAAATCACCCTGACACTTTTTACTCTCTGAAATTATTATCTTAAATTGTCGCTGTATTGTGCAAGCCCACTTAGCATTGTAGGCATATTTTAGGTATATAAATTTATATCATTTTAGTGGACGTTTGTAATTTTATTATTTTATTCTATAGAACCTTTTTTATAATTTAACTATTTCATGGCCTTTGACTTCTAACGCCATCTAGTGAGTGTTCGATGAATATACTAAATTCTAGTTCAATCATATCCATACTAATATTATAAATGCGAAAGTGTGTCTGTCTGTCTATCCGTTTGTCTGTCTGTCTGTCTGCTACGCTTTCACGGCCCATCTGCTCAACCGATTTTGATGAAATTTGGTACAATTTGGTTGTATCCCGGGGAAGGACATAGGCTACTTTTTATCCCGGAAAATTAAAGAGTTCCCGTGGGAATCAAACAATCTTAATCCACGCGGACGGAGTCGCGGGAATCATCTAGTTACTTATTAATTAATGAATACTTGTCAGTTGCTATCGTTCAGCTTTATTTAAATTTTTTTATACTTTCCGAGATAGACACCTATGAAATTTGTATAACCACCATCTTGTATCCGCTATTTAAGAGTTTTTTTTTCAGCTCATTTTCTTTTTTTGTTTGAGCAGCCCCCACCTATCTTTAATACCCTGCTCTCTAGCTAGCTAGTAGCTCTTCACCCATCTTGCAAACCCTCGATCTCCATATTTTCTTTCCGAATCATTTGTCAGAATGACAGTACGAAGATACAAACTTTGAAAAGGTCTTGCATAATTTCCAAATCCCAGTCAACATTCGCCATACATTTTCTATGGAAAAATAAATTCCGCCATCTTGAATTTTTTTCCTGTTCATCAAGTAGACCCTCATGTCCTGATCATCTTTTGCCAAGAAACCACTCTTCCATCTCTGATACTCTCCGAGATAGACACCGACGAAATTTGTATGGCGGCCATCTTAAATCCGCCATTTTGAAATTTTTTTCAGCTAACTGTCAATTGGATGACGTTTCGAGTGACATTTGGTCGAGCACCCCCCACCTATCTTCAATACCCTGGCTGGTGCTCTTCATCCGTCTTCGAAATCCTCAATCATCAGCTCTCTCTGTATTTTTCCTCTTAATGATTTTTTGTCTTCTATACGAAACGATGAGTGAAAAAAAAAATGTTCATACAAAATTTTACAGGAGAGGTGATCAATGAGTCAGTCAGCACGAGCAGCTATATATATATTAAAAAAAATTGTGTGTGTCAGCTCCGACGCACGACTGCAGTTTACTCTTTACGAACGATTATAAAATATACATGGTATAATGAGGGTAAATGAACGAATTTTTTATACTATCTACTGAAAGCATGCTTGATACATAAAGTGATAACATAACGGAGAAATTTTAATATTACTCCCCATAAATTTTCATACCCCGGGCTTATATATCAAAATCGATTCTAATGGAGGTAAACTCCAAAAAAATCGCAGAAAATAATCCCTATTCAACAGTTATAAAGTTAATACCTAATTAATGAATAAAACACCTTTATTGTTTAACGTACTAAAAAATACAGAAAACAAAAACATTTGTTCAGATCAGTAATAATAAGTTTCACGAATCACTGATTCATAAAATTATAAGAAAGTTGAAAGCTATGATAAATAATTAAACGAATGGTAAATATTTAATTATGATCTTGAAACCGTCTATGTATCTACATCAATTTATAAATTAGAAAATATTTCAGGATCATCTGAGGATAACCGATAAAATTAATAAAGGATAATTTCTTTTTATTTTGTAAAATATTATGGAAAATTAATAGCCAATGAAAATAAATAGGACATAGGAAAATAGTTTACTTCGATGAAACTAGTGTGAATATTCGAATATTGGATGTAATTTGCATGGAGTATCTTGGAGCAAATTGGTTTTCGTTGTTAATTGATTCCGACCCGACGTTGGATTCCTCGATGTCGCCTGTCACGGAGCGATTATTCCATTTATCGGTTCAATAAATCACTGATAAAGGGTTGAATGAATACAGAAAGAAAATGTGCATTTATTTGTTTAAAAAATTAAAAATACTTACAACTTTAAACTTTAGCTTTCCATTCATAGTAAAATTTGGAGTGTTGTTATATTACAACTATATATTTTTTTAATATGACTGTCGTAGCACCAGTACTTTTAGTTCGACCCTCAGTTGAGATTCTCAGTTTAAGCATCAGGTTCTGTTGATATCCAAAGTTAAAAGTTAAGTTAAAGTTAAGTCTCCTTGAGCAAGCCTTGAGCTCAAGTTTGGCAATTTTCAAACTAATCCAACTAGACATTAGAAGTGTCTGAAAATCGATTTGCTTGACTATTCTACGAAATGAGGCTGAATACTATAATATATATCTACTACATTCAAATTTACTTTATTGATAAAATCTCCCAGCATTTGTACATATTGTCAAAAGAGGGATGAGATCGATCATATACTCAGCCAAATTGAGCAAATTTCGTTGTAGAACTATAATTGGGGCATTTAACTTGCAAAACCAATGTCTATTCAAGAAGAAAGGAAGTACTTAATGGTCAATCAAAAGTATTGGCGCCGTACAAAGTTTTTATAAGAGTTTTATATTTGTTTGCCCCGTTATTGCATCCTTAATAAGGAAAAAAAACATTGATTCTGGTCTTTGATCGGAACAATCAATGTCTGTTTTAACGGGTTCTATTGTTTTTGTTCTGAATTTTTGTATGAAATTCAATTTAATCTCTCTTTCTTTTCTTTTACTTTCTTTTTTAATCATCCCCTTTTCATTTCAACTTTTAGGCCACTCGTTATATTTTGAGCACCTACTAAAAAATCTAAGCGTGGTTTTACGATTGCCTCATAAAATAAATATCGTTGATCCCAAAAGATGTTCGCAGGAAAATGGCGATTTCGCCAAACAAAGATATCGTGTTTGAGTTAATCTTTGACCAAACTTGGGTAAGGTTTAAGGACACGCTCAAAATAATATTCTTTTTACAACCTTAGATGAATGAATGAACTCATTATAGATATGAAATTTGATCTTCACTAATTGTTCTAAATCTTCATAAGCTTTTAAAGTTTATGATAAACTAGCGAATGCCCGCGACTCCGTCTGCGTGGTTTGAGGTGTTTTGGTTCCCGCGGGAACTCTTTAATTTTCCGGGATAAAAAGTAGCCTATGTGCTATTCCAGACTATGTTTATGCTGTGCTATCTATCTCTGTGCCAAATTTCAGCCAGATCCGTTCAGCCGTTGGCGCGTGATTGAGTAAAAAACATCCATACATCCATCCATACATCCATACATCCATCCAAACTTTCACATTTATAATATTAGTAAGATAATTGAAAAAGATTTACCTTAAATGTAACATTTATTAGGATAAAAGCTGGCCTTTTGAATAGAGAATGGCTCACTATCTACGTACATAGAGGTTCGATAGCGATCGAGGGGTAGTTCTTTTTGAACACAAAGGCATTGTTGAAAGTTATTACCGCCATAGGTGTAGCACATTGCTTCGTGACAATGGGGGTTTTTCTGGTTCGAAATTGATAAGGGAAAATCGGCCTTTTTATGGTTTCTGTGGGACGTGAAAATATCGAGGTCCCTTTTAGACAACAAGAATGATGCAGGGCGAGGCTGAATGTGCTACCAAGGTTTAAAGTACCTACATAATGTAAAATTTTGGGAGTTTATTTTAGTTTTAATATTAAAGTCTGTCTAAAATTAAATTACTATAATGAAATCGCCGAACTAATGGTGTAATGTGATAAATGGGTAAACGGTTCTAGTAGAAAAACAGACGAGTCGAGTCAAAGTCCGTGTAATTTTACCTCTTATTTTATTAGGACAATATTTCTTATTTTCAGGCAGAAATAACAAAATAAAATCCTCGAAAAGCTTTCCCATTGTCATCCAGAATACTTGATAGAAAATCACGAATGAATATCCGATACGCAATTTCGTTCCATTATTGACTTTCCTCTAAATAAAGCGTAGGAATTTTAATCTGGAGTTTTTTGATCGTTTTCTTTCATTTATTCCGTAAAGGAATTTGGTTTGTAAAAAATTTATAAGCTTTGAAGTGGTTTATTATTCTGTATTTATTTATTGAGCCGGAAATTAAAGCATGCGTACATTATTTACTAAGTTTGCCTAGACTGAAAAGTTCATATAAATTTGTGTGCTGTCAAGGTCTATTCTGAGGCTCTGAGTTTTTTCATATCACAGCTCTACTTAAATATATCCATACAATAAATATTATAAATGTGAAAGTGTGTCTGTGTCTGCTTCGCTTTCACGGCCCATCTCTTTAACCGATTTTGACAAAATTCGGTTGAGAGATAGGTTTCATCCCGAGAAAGGACTTTACTACTACGTAGGTAGTAGTAAAGTTTATTATTTATTTTTACTACCTACTTGCCTACTTTTTATCCTGGAAATCTAAATATTTCTCGCGGGAATCAAAAAACCTAAATCCACGCGGACGAAGTCCAAGCAATTATAGTTTATAGTAGGTATAGCAAGTTAATATTCATTATGGTGACTGTTTTTACTTACTGTTGCCTAAAAATCTCATACAATTGAAACAAATTTAAAATCAATTGTTATATGATTTCATTTCATTTGAATACATAAAAGAAAAGTCCTGGGGTAATCACTCGCCTTTGCCTCAGATGTAGAAAGCTAAAATTTTGCATCCCAGTTCCCTTTAGTCACAATTTAAGTAAGGAATAAGGCTGGATTTTTAATATCTCGTGGGAACGAAGCCGGGTTCAAAATAATCCACTAGTTGAAATAAAGTGTTTATATAGAGGGATAAATAAAAGTAGATAAATTAAAAATCGTCCCGAAAAACACCGATGATCACTGTTTTTTCCATCGTAAATTTTTACCTTCAACCTCGTAAATCGCGATGGCGCAAGTAATTTAGTGTGCAAAAAATCTTCTGCAACAGAACAACAGAGTTATTTATCTAACAGGGGGAAGTTTGCCCGGCGACGATAAATCGAAAGCCTCGTAAACGTCTTCGCGGAAGGCTTAATGTGTTTTCAATAGCCTGACTCGATGGATTAGGGAGATAAGTCGAGTTACGACGGTATAAATGGGACCCTCATTTGACTAAGCAGTTGTTTCCTCTTTTGGTACAGGGTGGTAATTGTTCGATGCAATCCCGTTGCCAAGTCGCAAATTATTGATAAGTATTCGAAGTGGGTTCGAGTTAAGAGTTTAAGTTACGCTGATAGAGTCTGAGTTTTTGTTTGGAACTAAAGTCAATTTCCAAAGTAAGAGGTCTAAGATTTAAAAAAAATGTAAATGGGTAGTATATCCATAATCCGTGATATAAAATTAATGATGCAAAATTGATAAATTAGATACCTAATTACTAAATTTTTTATTGCATTTTATGTTTTAACTAGCTGATGCCCGCGACTTCGTCCGTGTGGAATAAGTTTTTTAAAATTCCCTCGGGAAATCATTAAGTTTCCGGGATAAAAATAGCCCATGACACTCTCCAGGTCCTCAAAGCAACGGATCCACGTGATTTTTTGCGTGGTATACCTTGCAAAAAATCACGTGGATTCGTTGCTTTGATGCGGCGTAATTGAAGGACAAACCAATTTACCAACAAACAAACATACTTTCGTATTTATAATATTAAATGTTCTAATACCATTAAATCTAATATAAGAAAATAAACTGCAATCAAAATAGAGCAATTAGCAGTTAAGGGCTCTGAAAAGCATTAAGAGAAATTGATTGCCTTCACTTTTATGGCAATGTTGACCATAGATTCCTCTTAAGATAACGCTAGGTCAGGAAGATATTTAAAATACATTAAGTATTCGTAATACAGCATTGTCATTACGTCGTGGTTATAAAGATAGCAGTGGTCTGCACAGGGTTTTAAGCCAGGTTCTGTCAGCATAGATGTAACTTTCGAAAGAAACCTCCGACCTCCTTTGACGACCTCCGTGGCGCAGTGTTGAGCGCTGCTGGCTTAACGTGTGGAGGTCCCGGGTTCGATCCCCGGCAGGATCAATTTGGGAATTTATGATTTCTGAATTTTTCCTGGTCTGGCCTGGTGGGAGGCTTCGGCCGTAGCGGCTAGTTACCACCCTACTGGCAAAGACGTGCCGCCAAGCGATTGCGTTCCGGTACGATGCCGCGTAGAAACGGAATAGGGATATGGGTTTATATAACTGCCATGCCCCTAACAGGTTAGCCCGCTACCACCTTAGACTGCATCGTCACTTACCATCAGTTGAGATCGCAGTCAAGGGCTAACTTGTAGTGGATTAAAAAAAATAATAATAATAGGCAGGTAATTATTTTTACCCTGTGTTTCGCTAACCAACGTTTGATGTAAGACTAGCTGATGCCCGCGCCTTCGTCCGCGTCGATTGAGGCGTTTTGATTCCCTCGGGAACTCTTTTATTTTCCAGGACAAAAGTAATTTATATGTTATTCCAGATTATAATTTATCTCTGTGCCAAATTTCATTTATATATCTTCAGCCGATCTGGCGTGATTGAATGACATACTTTCATCAATCCGAACTTTCGCATCTATACTTAAATTATTATCTATACATATTATAAATGAGAAAGTTTGGTTGAATGGATGTATGACCGACCAAGTCGCGGGCATCAGCTAGTTAATTATAATATTAAGTAAGTATGCCTAAAAGTATGTTTCGGAGCTATATAATATTTTATTTATTGGAAACAAATACATTCGGACAATAATAGCCAATGTAGCTACTCAACTGGTGCGTTTATACCAGGGTTGTAACGGAGGCGTTCTTAGCGGAAGCAGAGGCGGATGCGAAGGTGAAGGGGCTTTACCTCCGCGGATGCGGAGGTTAACGGAGGCGGAGGTGGATTTCTCCGATCACATAGTCCATTTTCTGTGCTTAAGGATGAGATAAATCCCACATTTGATTATTTTTTTCAGGTTTCTTCTAAGGTCAGTTGCCTTTTTGCTTGTTGTAATGGTGTAACTAACGTCACCTGCTTCGTTTTGTATCTCTCGCATTGTAAGTCAACGTAAATAAACCTCCGTTCCAACTCCGCAAAAACACGGGGGAGGCGGATGCGGAAGCGGAGATACGATTTCTTGCAAAAGTTCCGCACTTACGGAGGCGGAGGCGAGGTTCCGTTACAACCCTAGTTTATACTTACACAATATATCATTAAAAGAAAGCTCAGGTTGTATTGTGCTTAGGAATTCCCTTTGCAATGACGAGATTACGGTCTCGTTATATAATTGGCTAGCTACACGTGGTGGAATATAAGCTCTTTAATCTTCAAAGGGTTCTAAGGGACGGTAATTGCAAATATTAAATATTAAAATTGAATATAATAACCCAGGCTTAAGTGATTATGCAATCTTCTTCAACCGAGTGAATATTCAATACGTGCACGGATAAAAATATTATTAGGTATGATTTTAATAGATATACCTAGGTAAGTTGAAGCAAGTAATATATATTATTCCATAAAACACACATTATTATGTCAAAAAACTGCCGCGTTGGTCTTGTAGTTAGCATGTTCGACTGCGGCCGACTAGGTCCCGGGTTCGAGTCACGGGTTAATTAAGTTTTGGATTTTTCTGACTAGAAATTCTCAGTACTAGCCCGGAGTTAGGAAGCTGACGGTGTTTCACCCCCGTGCCTCGGAGAGCACGTTAAACCGTCGGTCCCAATTATTATCATCACTACCATGTCTTCAAAAACCCGCATTGGAGCAGCGTGGTGGGTCTAAGCTCTAATGCCCTCTTTCCTATGAGCATGGAGGCCTGTGCCCAGCAGTGGGACGTTAATGGGCTGTAGTGGTGGTATGTCTGTGAAGTGGCACGGGCTCGAAGCCCAAACAGGAAGTCGGGATCACTACGCTCGACCGATCTGTTCAACTACTTTTGCTGAAATTTGGTGAAGGTAGAGGTAGATTTCATTCCGGGGAAGGACATAGGTACCTAAGCTAATTATTATCCCGAGAAATCAAAGAGTTCCTTCGGAATCGGGAGTTTGTATACGTTTGTATAATTAATAAATAGGCAGAAATGTTTCGCTGCTGTTGATTTATCTGGAGCCTTAAATTTGAATATTGGTGGTTTAGGACATTTATCTGTGATAATGTAAATAAGGCACCCTCGTCAAGATAAGGCGGGCACGTAAGGGACTGGTTCCTTTCACAGATTTTCATTTATATCCACTGATTCCTATAAATACTTAACTTTGTAGAAATCATAGACACAGAATACTAAATATTACTACTAGGAAGCTCGAAATATGTCCCTGTAGTCAGTATAACAATGATTTTAACTAAACCTACTTCAAATAATGAAATGCAACCTTTTTATTAGTGGAAATACCGTCATGAAAATGACTATTCTGTATAGCCTTATCGGTTTCTTTATCATATTTTGTATGAATAGGAAAAACCGTTCAACACAACAAAGTAACGGCCACACCTATTCTTCGATCGCAGCAATAGCCTTCGACAACATTCTTTGTGATGCCTTAAAAAGAAAATATTTCTTGCCTCCAACACTTTAATATTGATGATTATAGGAAAAATAGGAATATTCCATCTTCACTTTTCGCACAGAATATTACTTTTGGCTGTGATTGTAAGCAGGCATTTTGCGACTGCAATAAATCTTTCCTGCGGCTTTATTCGTTGCAATAATGCGTTGCACCACGAATCTCTCTACACGCATGGATTGTTCTAAGGCCCGGCTGTAGAAAAAAATTTGCTAGAATGAAAGTCAAATCCCTTCAAAACAAGAGAAGATAATATTGGATAGAGCAGGCGTTACTTTGCGGAAGTCCATGATAACGAAGAAACTTGAAATTTAATTCGCTATAATCCGCCACAGGTAAATCTATGTGGTACAATGTGTATCTTGCAATTTTTTTTTATCCATTACAAGCTATCACCCGTGACTGCGATCTCACCTGATGGTAAGTGATGATGCAGTCTAAGATGGTAGCGAGCTAACCTGTTAGGTTAATATTCACCACACCACATAAATCTTCCAAATTATTCTCAACGTACGTTTCACTCCGACACTGGAGCATCTTCAGGAGATGTTGACTCGACAATGCACGGTTGTAAAGTAACACTTTACAATTTACACTTTTCAAGTTTCTTCGAGAGAAGATAATATTTTTACTTTTTTGCAAAGCACCATTTTTTGAGCAACACACAACACATTGAATCTTCCATCTTGCTTGCTTGGAATCTTGGAATTTTTTGTCCTTCTGGACAAAAAAATTAGACAATAAGTAGATTATAATATATTTTGTCCCAAAGTATGAGCTTGACCCAATATTATGACGACTATTCTATGCCAAATCTTTAAGGTAAAAGTAGGTACTTAAACTTGTCGTCATTTTAATTTGCATTCATATTAATTGCTATTTATAGGATCGAAGGCAGCAGTTATACTATTCTCTTGCGAAAATATCGTGACATTAAAATAGACATCTCATGTCGTTTATGTTTTACAACTGAAAACAATAAACGCTTTTTAGATCTTCAGTTTCAATTATCTTATCCGATTTCTTGTCATGGCTTTTTTATGCTTGCAACCTTACCGACATGAAATTTATTCCTTTGGTTAGTTTTTTACCCTCGACGAAACGGAGACGGTATATGTGTTTGCCCTAAGAGGTTGTGTGTGTGTTTGTTTGTTTGTTTGTTTGTTTGTTTGTTTGTTTGTTTGTTTGTTTGTTTGTGCACTTTTTTGTTACCATTTTCCTGGAAAACTACTGGACCGATTGAGATGCGGTTTTTGGCATTAGATATGTATAGCTTGTGAGAAGGTTTTTAGATATATTTTAGGACCATAGACAACCAAGCTGAGCTGTAGTCTATGATTTTAATTTTTCAATATGTTACCATTTTTCTCAAAAAGTACTGGGCCGATTGAGATCCGGTTTTTTGCATTAGATATGGATAACTTGTGAGAAGGTTCTTAGATATATTTTAGGACCATAGACAACCAAGCTGAGCTGTAGTCTATGATTTTAATTTTTCAATATGTTACCATTTTTCTCAAAAAGTACTGGGCCGATTGAGATGCGGTTTTTTGCATTAGATATGGATAGCTTGTGAGAAGGTTTTTAGATATATTTTAGGACCATAGACAATCAAGCTGAGCTGTAGTCTATGATTTTAATTTTTCAATATGTTACCATTTTTCTCAAAAAGTACTGGGCCGATTGAGATCCGGTTTTTTGCATTAGATATGGATAACTTGTGAAAAGGTTCTTAGATATATTTTAGGACCATAGACAACCAAGCTGAGCTGTAGTCTATGATTTTAATTTTTCAATATGTTACCATTTTTCTCAAAAAGTACTGGGCCGATTGAGATGCGGTTTTTTGCATTAGATATGTATAGCTTGTGAGAAGGTTCTTAGGTATATTTTAGGACCATAGACAATCGTGCAATCGTGATTTGGTAAGTGGTCATAGGAACTCCTTAAGTTCTCTTCGTAAACCCGTCGTGTTTAGACTCTGTTGATTTGTCTTGACTAGCATTTTGTACCTAGATGCTGCTTAGGGTCTCATGATGGAGCCAGGAGGTGGTCATAGGAACTCCTTAAGTTCTTATCGTAAACCCGTCGTGTTTGGACTCTTTTGATTTGTCTTGACTAGCACTTTGTACCTAGATGCTGCCCAGGGTCTCATGATGGAGCCAGGAGGTGGTCATAGGAACTCCTTAAGTTCTTAACGTAAACCCGTCGTGTTTGGACTCTTTTGATTTGTCTTGACTAGTACTTTGTTTCTAGATGCTGCCCAGGGTCTCATGATGGAGCCAGGGGGTGGTCATGGGAACTCCTTAAGTTCTCATCGTAAACCCGTTGTATTTGGATTCTTTTGATTTGTCTTGACGAGCGCTTTGTACCTAGATGCTGCCCAGGGTCTCATGATGGAGCCAGGAGGTGGTCATGGGAACTCCTTAAGTTCTCATCGTAAGCCCGTCGTATTTGGACTCTTTTGATTTGTCTTGACTAGCATTTTGTACCTAGATGCTGCCCAGGGTCTCATGATGGAGCCAGGAGGTGGTCATGGGAACTCCTTAAGTTCTTATCGTAAACCCGTCGTGTTTGAACCTTTTTGATTTGTCTTGACTAGTACTTTAAACCTAGATGCTGCCCAGGGTCTCGTGATGGAGCCAGGAGGTGGTCATAGGAACTCCTTAAGTTCTTAACGTAAACCCGTCGTGTTTGGACTCTTTTGATTTGTCTTGACTAGTACTTTGTACCTAGATGCTGCCCAGGGTCTCATGATGGAGCCAGGAGGTGGTCATGGGAACTCCTTAAGTTCTCATCGTAAACCCGTTGTATTTGGACTCTTTTGATTTGTCTTGACGAGCGTTTTGTATCTAGATGCTGCCCAGGGTCTCATGATGGAGCCAGGGGGTGGTCATGGGAACTCCTTAAGTTCTCATAGTAAGCCCGTCGTATTTGGACTCTTTTGATTTGTCTTGTCAAGTACTTTAAACCTAGATGCTGCCCAGGGTCGTTAAGGTTGAGGTTCTGTTGATGTCGCGATCACTGAGATAGAAATTTTTTAATGTCAAATTGACATTAAGATAACCAAATATAAATAATAATACTTATGTAAAATAGTACATACGAGTATATATTGGTTTTCTTAATGAAGTGTAAATTGCACCCAAGCGAATCCGGGTTCAGCTCTTATCTATACTAATATTAAAAGTGCTAAAGTATAGATGGATGGACGGATGGATGGATGGATAGATGTTTATTACTCAATCACACCATCTCAGTCTGGAATAACACATAAGCTGCTTTTTATCCCGGAAAATTAAAGATTTCCCGCGGGAAACAAAAAACCTCAATCCACGCGGACGAAGTCGCAGGCATCAGCTAGTATAAAATAAAATGCTTACCTGAACCGACAAGAAGGATAATAAAAGAGAGGATATAAAGGAAGAAGCCAAATTAGCTGCATTATTAGCAAATAAAATAGCACGAATGTTTGCTCAGCCTCGTGCGACGTCGCAGAAAGGCAATAACGGAGCGGTAATCCTGCAGGATTTTAGGATCCAGCCAGGAAAGTATCATTGTGTACCTTGTACCAACCTAAAGCTAGATTAACAAAGCTGAAAGCGATATGTTGCTGTTAGGGATGTCGTATTTGCAAAAATATTTCTTTTTACACTAATAACTAGCTAGCTAGTAGTTACTAATAAAAGTTGAAGTGCTAGGACTAGCTGACCCGACAGAAATTGTCTGACTTTTAAATACAAAAATCCCTTAGAAAAAACATTTAGTTTTTCCTGAATTTGAATTTATGTGAGATACTTTTCAAATTTTTCGTTTCATAAAAACCTAATTGGGCAAATGAAACTAAGAATACCCAAATCGGTCCAACCTAAGTCAAGCGCATACTAACGATCTCCATTTCATTTTTCTTTATATAGACTATGTGTGTCTCATTGAGTCTACCATATTCAGTCGCGTCCCGGTAATTAAAACTTATAAAATATAACAATAAAAATAGATGCTGATATTTTAAACATCATGTCATCACCCTTTTGGTTAGATTTCCACACGAAAACTTCCCGTCTTTAAACGTAATTTGCATATTACAGGGCAGTTTGTAGCAGAATAGTCCGAGGATTTAAATAGGGTGACAGGAGGGAGAGAAGCTGGAAGAGGCTATATTAAGGCTAATTATTGAGGTTACATGAAAAACTAAGTGTGGTGAATGGTGATGGCCGAAAACTGCATGTGGTTGAGCTCTTTGGGAAAGTCTTACAGTCAGAAGCCATCAGTAATTTAGTGAGTGTTATGATGATGATCACGAACTCTGTAACCAAACCGTGGATGCATAAAACGTTATTACTAGCGTTTCTCAGAGTTCAGGAGTATAAGAAGGACATTAAAACTTTTGAACTTTGAAACTTACTTTACAAACTTACGTTCATAAAAATACAATAGCGGTGTCATACTAAGCTTTAAAAGTTAGAAGCGTTAGTGTCGCAGACATAAGTCCCAACTTGTTTACGCGAAGCTCGTAAAACTGAATTTTTATGTCGACGGATCTGATCGAGCAAACTTTTTTAATTTCTCTTTTTTATGTTTTCAATAAAACCCACAGTTTGTTTCTGGGTCACGTAGGTATCTTCTTTAAAATGATTGAATTGTTTTTTTATATCCATCCATATTAATCCATACTGACATTTTGAATTCGATAGTTTGTATATCTGTTACCTTTTCACGCCGATCCGTTTAACCAATTATGCCAAAATATTATATACAGACATCGTAGGTAGACCTCGGTACTTTCAAATATAATTGTTCTGTTGTATCATTAGCCTGGTCCATACCAACCGTGGCAGGGCTTTTTTGTACCTGATAGCGCAATCGTAAAAGTGCTGCCGCGCTATACTTATGTCCACTGAGGTATAACCGAGTGTAGGTATTTTCTTTTTTAAATATTGTTTTTTAAATATTTGTTTCATATTTTTTGTATATTCTTTTTTTTACATGCGCTTTTGCCTCCGCTCCGTACAGCTCACGTTTGCTGTGAAGGTAATAACTACTAACCAACTGTCAGGTACCTATTTCACAAAATGAACACATAAAATACCTTAATCTAGAAACCTATTAACCTGTCATGAATGTTTACATTTTCAAGGCACCGTAAGATATATGGCAGCAAGTCAGGCCATTACGCCGGGCATTAGTGTTGAAAACGTTCACATACGGCCTATGAGAGGTTCCCTTGCGTTCTTCGCATAACTGAGCCCCCCATTTTGCCTTCAATATGTTCCTGGTATCTTACGACTTGCGTAATTTGATTTCAGTGAAATACGGCGAAAGACGTACGACGTGGGATAATGTAAATAGTCTTATAATATCATTGTATAGTGCATGTAAGGCCGGTAAGTTGTATATGGTAATGTACCGGCTTCTTGTTATGTAATTAATAAAAAAAGAAGTCGGTACGTCAAAAGGGATGCCAATTAGGTTGCAAACAGTACCTACTAAATTTATACTACATTCCGTTAAACCAAACAAACCCGTATGGTACAACGTGAAGTATGTGATACCAACGTCCTCCCGCTAACCATGCAGGAAAATGCAGGATACACTCCACTAATTCACAGCAACACATTTGTCCCCGGGGGGATCTACAATATGACTTTCTGTTACACGGTCACTATTCCATTAGCAGTAATAGTTCCAAAAGCTTGAACAGACATTAACTTAACTTTAATCTACGTAAAAGTAAAAAGGAAAACTCCAAATTAAATTATGCTATTACACCTACCTAATATGCTATTAACCAAGCGGCCATAACTAACTCCTTCCATAGCCCATACCATTATCTTTAATTTCAATTTGCAGTTTAGCCTCCGTATTCCGTAGATCCCTATTTAATATTCGACCCATTCCCATTCGGTATCGCTGCCATTTTACATAAACGAGTGTTCCAGAAATAGCATGGATTTTGTTACCACAAATACCAACACTTGTTATATAAGAACATTGTTCTTAAATAACAAGGTACGTCATGACAAAAATATTACTTCAGATGCAAGCGGGCTTTCACCATATTGTATGACTATATAGGGTGTGGAACATTCTAGTAAATTCATTTTTATTAAGAAGCTGAAAGCTATATTGATAGATAACGAATAAACTATCTATATAGATGACTCTGCAAATAAAGAATTTTGAATTTTATATCACAAATTAACACGTAGCTTTTAATAAATTAAACGTGGTGGGTGCAGGACAGTGGGATAAGCAAAAACCGGCCAAATGCGATAAGAATTTCAGCTTGATACCTCCTTGCGTTCCTGAGAAGAAGGGTCTTGACAGACAGACGAACAACAAAATGATCCTATATGGGTTCCGTTTTTTTCCTTTTGAGGTACGGAACCCTAAAAACTGTCCAAGTCATAGTATGGACGACAAAAGTAATTCGTATTTAAAGTACAGAAAAATTACTGCTACTACTTATCTAATTAAAATCATTTATATTAGTAAATATTTCATTTAATTAATGTTTTTTCAAGACTTGTTTTCCAAACAAATTACCTAGAAGTTTACATAATTACATTAAATACATACCGACGAGGATAATATAACATTCCGTTTCGTTATATGCCAATTACTGACAAATAAGATCCAATACGCTTGATATGGTACTGAACACAAGACTACTTAAGAAAAAAAGGCAATAAAATATAAAAAGCTGTTACCCGTGACTTGACTTGTGTAGAATAAAATATATATTATATTCGATCAGCTATTATTGAAATCTATACTTCTCTACCCAATAATATTATAAATGCGAAAGTTAGGATGGATGGATGGATGGATGTTTGTTACTCAATCACGCCAGAACAGTAGAATGGATCTGGATGAAAGCCACAGAGATAGATTATAGTCTGGACCACATAGGCTACCCCGGCTTTAAATCCCGGAAAATTCAGGAGTTTACCCGGGAACCAGCAAAAATCAATCCCCTACTTCTTCTTCGTCGTTACACTCTTTTTTTTTTAATCTTAATTTATTAGGGACTTTTGTCCGACACGGACACGTCAGCCCCATCGTAACCTAAATTATAATTTAAAAAAACTTAATCATCCTATCATTAGGTACTATACAAAATTGATCCGGTATTACTCCCTATGCAGAAATATTTCGACTACCGATCTAACTTGAGAGAGGGGTTGTGGTCAACACGAAGTGACGGCTTTTGTGGCAGATGTAACCTCACGAGCATCCACCAATTCTCTCTGCTGGCCTGGTGGACTCGTGCAATGAACCGCCAACAGCCGACTTAATTTGGTCGGTCCATCGCATGGTTGACCGTTCTCGCGCTCTGTACGCTTACTCTAAGTTTTTACATTGCATATACGATTGATCGACGTGAGAGCCACGCCAAGTGTAAGCGAACGTCAAAGTAAAATGGACCCAAAAGCTCTTGTTTTAAAGTCACAAATTCAGCGCTTGGAGCGCTGGCTGTGAATAAATACACGAAATGATGAAATGAGCTCTAAACCAATGTTGTTAAGGTTCATTTTACTTTAACGTTCGCTTACACTTGGCGTGGTGAGCTCTCGCGTCGATCAATCGTATTTGCAATGTAAAAACTCAGATTAAGCGTACTGGTGTCCTCCAATTTGCCCTACACGACGAGGCGCTCGATGGAGTCTTTCTCACGACGCGACGGGAGTTGCTGGTACCAGCTAGTACTATACAAATTATCAAAGTTTATTTCTGTTGATTTGAAACAGACGATATGTTTACTGCAGTGTGTTACTGCAGTTTTATGGAACAAACCATTTTCTTACCACAAAACATAAATAGTAGTGATCATTATGCACTTTGGAATAACTCTGAGAAAACAAAAGAAAGAAAAAATATTATGTGAATTAAGTATGAAACGGTTTAAACATAATCAGCGTTTTTCTCTACATTTTATACTCCTTGATATTTTTAATAATTGATCGATGGACATACCAATTCGGTTTCAGATGTCTAAGAGGAATATATTCTTTACTAGGAGTAATATAGGACCAAAAAGTTAATTGAAATTTGAACAGAAAATTAAAAAGACCTTTATTTATTTCCTAATGAGCCGTCGTTGTAACTTTCACAAAAAGAGTACAAAAAACAAAGGGATTACAAAATAATCCGAAATTAGGAACATATTACGTGAAAATCCTTCTCCAATCTCAGTTTTTTTTGTTCTTTATATTATTTACTAAAATTATTAGGGTTATCATCAATAGTAAATGAATGAGAATGTTTTGACTAAGTATGTACCTACATACTGTCTGGATATTTTTAATCATACATAAAAACCAAAATTGCATGAGAACTTCATTGGAGGTTTCAGTTACACAATCAACAAAACTTGGACTCGACCAAACCTTTTTCAATACTGGGTTAAATAATAAGCAGACCGTTCGAAAACAAAAACTTATGAGACTGAAATAACGGATATGTTTGTTTATGGGAAGCGGAAATCCAAATCCGGAGAAACAGGAATTCCGGCGAAGTTGGCAACCCTGCTCGTAAGTAATATGAGCCATAAAAGGAAGAAAAGCGTTACGTAATAATGCCATGTGTTTTGTAGATATCACTAGAAATCTTCTAACGAAAGAAGTTGTGTTCTCACTGGATTTATTTTTGTAACTGGAGAATTATGCATCTCGTCTGGATAATTTATCTGTTCTCTAATCGCCTTCAAAAGTTAATCAGCGACGAATTGGATTCTTAGGACTTTGCTCTATGGGATTTGAAATGAATTTGTTTTTATAAAGCCACCTTCAAATGGTTAAAACTAAATTCATATTATTGTGATAATTTATATGCGGATGTGTATCCATCTGACAGTCTGTCTGCATTCAAGGCTTTGGCAAAGAAATTACACCCTGAGGAAGGACATGAGCTTCTTTTTTCACCCCAGAACATCAGAGTTCCCCAGGGATTTCTACGCAGATGAAGTTGTGGGTATCATCTAAATGATGAACTCTGCTACTGAGCCAAGAAAGTATATAGTATATAACTACAGTACACTACTACCAACCACGATACTATACTATCAATCTGTGGAGACACATCCCTAAAATTTTAATGGACTATTTAAAAGATAAAATATTCAAATTATTCATTGAGCTCAATCCCGACATAATCCACAAATATTCGCTGTAATGTAGCAACTATTCAACTCTAAAAAAACTCTAATAAAATTCAAAAGTAGTGGAGTAAAATGGACTTTAAGAAAACTTTGTTAGGTTTTGGCTTTGAAATTGTAACAAAGCCTGTCTGAGCTAAGGGAGTCTGAATAGATTGCCTTAGCGACCTATACGAGTAAGTATTCTCTTTGGCTATCTTTTGAATTATGCTCGCAAAATAGATCGCTTTTTATACATAGATGTTCATAGAATTTGAGGTAAAAGTACTCTTTTCAAAGCTTTTAGATAGGACTAAGATGATTTGAAATGTATTTTTTTGCTGATAATACTATTCAAACAAACACAAAAACCTTCTTTTTCACTAAGAAGAGACATGAAACTAGCTAAAATTTTGTGACTGGTGATGACCGTAAAATAAATATAATCATAATTACTTTATCTCAAAAACATCTTAAATAATTACAAGTGCAGAAAATTAACTACCTCGTTGGTCTAGTGGTTAGCATGTTTGACTGCGGCGGGCGAGGTCCCGGGTTCGAGTCCTGGGTGGGGCCATAATTAAGTATTGGGTTTTTCTGACTAGAAATACTCAGTACTAGCCCGGAGAAGGAAGTTGGCGGTGACCCCCGTGCCTCGGAGAGCACGTTAAGCCGTCGGTCCCGGTTATTATCACTAACGTGATAATAGTCGTTGAAAGCCCGCCAACCCGCATTGGAGTAGCGTGGTGGGTCTAAGCTCTAATTCCCTCTCTCTTATGAGAGTAGAGGCCTGTGCCCAGCAGTGGGACGTTAATTGGCTGTAGTGGTGGTGGTGGTGGTGGTGGCAGAAAATTATTGTGTAAAGAGACAGACAGAGATCAAATCATTATAAGTCAAATTACAGGGAGAACTAGATTTACGATTTCTTGGTCATGTAACTGGAATTTTATTATGAGACTATAGTTCTCTGGTATAGTGGGTTCTTAGTCGTAATTGTCTCGTTGGTCTAGCGGTTGGCATAGTCGACTGTAGACTGCACAGGGTCCTGGGTTCGATTCCCGGTCGGGTATAAAAATTGTTAGGTATTGCGTTTTTACAGTTAAGAAATTCCCAGTGCCAGCCCGGAGTTGGAAGTTGGCGGTGAGTTACCCACGTGCCTCGGAGAGCACGTTACTTTGTCGGTCCCGGTTATTATCACTTACCTACATGATAGCCCACATTGGAGCAATGTGATGGATCTAAGCACTCATTCCTTCTCTTCTATAAGAGAGACGTGAATAGACTGTAGTTTGGTGGTCGTAACTATTTATTTTACAAACAAGAAAACGCAGTTCTTTATTTTTAAAAAAAATATGAGACTAAAATCACCCAATCGATGCAATCAATCAATTTGAGCTAATCTACGTTTATGGTTCATGCAAACTTCGTGTTTGGTAATAAAAAACAATCGTATAAATGAAATTTCGTGACTTAACACGTATTTTTGTTTCGCTGAATCATTGTTTCATTTGAGCTTGGCCATTATTGTTGGGCAAATTACTTTTTGAATTTTTGTTTCTTTTGCATCTACAACTACGAATTCACCTAGCCTAAACGGGTCATCTTTTACTGATGAGTTTGTTTATAAAATCAGCTTACTAACTGAAGTGACACTGGACAGGTCATATCTGTCGCAGAAGGGATATGCGCAAGGGTAGACGTGTCGTTCTGCAGGTTCTTCCCATTAGAATCTGCTTTCTGAACCGATGGTAGAGTCTTGACATTTCATAAGTGGCACAAGTTGTCCTTCATGACTTCAACTGGCTAAATAAATAATTAATCAAGAATAATGAAGAAGAAGAAATAAATATTAATCATTTATCATTTACAAGCTGATGCCCGCGACTTCGTCCGCGTGGTTCAAGTGTTTTGATTCCCGCGGGAACTCCTTATATTTCCGGAATAAAAGTAGCCTATGTCACTCTCCAGGTCCTCAACTATACCCATGCCAAAAATTACATCGATCCGTTGCTCCGTTGCGGCGTTATTGAAGGACAAACCAACATACCAACAAACCAACAAACAAACTGACTTTCGCATTTATAATATTAGTATGATGCAGTAGAAACTGCGTTTACAGGGTAGGGCGATGGGTGATCTGGAAGTTGGTGGATGAGGAAAGCGGTCATTTGGCTAATGTCCAGCAGTTGGTGCGTGCAATACTTACACTACATACACTATTTTGGATTAGTAATAAAATATATAACCACCTCGTCAAAATGCTAAAAGGCGAATCATCAGTCAATGTCGACCGAATATACGTATACACGTACCTATGTCAGAACCATTTTAACTTTTTGACATATTCATCCAAAAGGGAAATTCCCTATTGTGTACAGATATATTATTATTTATATACGGATACCTCCATTGCCTTTGTTCGGTTTTCGCATTGCTGTCCATTTCACGGCGAACCCTTTTGACCAAATAACTATTTGGTATTCGTGCAAATAAATATTTCTTCCTTCGGAAGCCTTCTCCGTTTAATACCATACTATTACCTATCCTGTAATTATTTATATGCATACTCGTGTATGCGTAGTAATTAGTTTCCCGTGACTTCGTCCGCGTGGTTTTAGTTCTTTGATTCCCGCGGCACTCTCTAATTTTCCGGGATAAAAAGTAGCCTATGTCACTCTCCAGGCCAATAAACCAACAAACAAACACACTTTCGCATTTATAATATTAGTATGATGAAGAAAAAACAGATACATAGTGGACAAGGAAGCACTTATCTCTATCTTATCTTAATCCCTTGACCCTTGGCAGTGCGAAAGGTTGTGGAGGAGGACTAGCTTTTTTAGCTACGAGCGCTGCGACAGAGAGCGCATTATAATATTTGACTGCCGTTTCCGCTTTTTTTTTAAAGTTTATATCTACAACTAGCTGATGCACATGACTTCGTCCGCGTGTAAAAAGTTTTTTTGGAATCCCGCGGGAACTCCTCAATTTCCCAGGATGAAAAGTACTCTCCATGCCTATGTCACTCTCCAGGTCCTCAACTATACCCATGCCAAAAATCACGTCGATCCGTTGCTCCGTTGCAGCGTGATTGAAGGACAAACCAACAAACCAACAAACAAACTGACTTTCGCATTTATAATATTAAAGTATGAAGTATGATTTAATAACAAGCTTAATCATTATAATGTAGATATTCAAAATTATTTTATTTTCGTAAAAGTCAGGATTCATTATGCTGGAGACACACTAAGCTATCCATACGTGTAAAGTTGCGTACCCGTAATTTAATGAAATGGGAAAAGTTCATGTATGTATTTATCATAAGCTAATTTTATTCAACAAATTACTTAAGTGCTCGAAAAGGCTAAAGGTAAAATGAATATGCAGTGACTTTTACATTTGCTTCCGTTGGAAACGGTAAGTAATTACACCCCTGTAAGGTCTTTCAAATAAGTTAACCTTTATTATTAATTAGTAAGTATCTTTTATAACCTTAAAGGGCACTTATTACAATGACATGGATTTTTAGCTTGGAGCATATTACCTCATAATGTAGTACCTCATAAGTACATACAATCCTGTTTAAATAACGCCAAAATCCATTCGAGAGGTATGTACACAGTTCGGCTAGACATAATTTGTTTCGGCAATGTTAATGAATTTTTAAATTGAGTTGTTTCGGACGATCACATTTAATTAAAATTCTAAACGAGTAACAACGAAATTCGAAAGGCCCGAACGGCTAAATATGATTTCATTTAGCTTTTGATATAAAACATGTTTGAATTTTCATGATAATTTGATATTTTCGTTGTTTTATTTAGTTTCTATCATGGTCTACTCTCAATCAGTTGGGAATTTGGTCAAGCTTCTAAATATCTCCTAGAAAATAATTGTAGATTTTGTAGTCAATATGAAGTTCATTTTAATACCAGTAAAAGGTTTCCACTTGATTACAACCTCGTCTAAAATTTATCTCGTTCTGTATAGTGTAGTAATCACTATTCGAATCGTCAAAGAATTCCATAAAATGATCAAACCGAATTCCCTTACAGAGTAAATAATAGAAGAAGAGTTCTCGAAATTTCGAGATTAAAATTCCTACCCTTTATTTAGAGGAAAGTCAATATAATGAAACGAAAGCTGCGTATCGGAGATTCATTCACGATCTTTCAGCAAATATATTCGAGTACAATGGAATGGCTTCTCGAGTTTTCCTCGCTGATTTTCAATTCAACATTCCTTGAATAAAAATTTAAGTACCCAGTCTTAATCATACAAGTAGGTATTGTTAGGCTCTGCTTAGTCGAGTCTATGATACTACTGGTCTATGGTATTCTGTAATTCCCAGGGGCAACCAGGGGTGGTCTTTTTGATTAGGGTTTTATTTTTATTTTTAATAGTAGGTATATAAGGATTTGTTTTAAATTTATTGTATAGTTTGTATAATATTTAGATTTTAGATTAACTTTTACATTAATTATTAGATTCTGTAATTGCGTTAGATATTAATCTATGGCATATGGCGTTGCGGATGTATTTGTGTAAATTGCTAAATTAAAGTATAATTAAATGAATAACCAGTGTTTTCTTCTAAAAGTATAAACCACAATACATTTCTATGCCGTGGTATAAACCAAGCCTATAAAATTTCTTCAAGAGTTTCTTGCCTTAATAAAATATTCATAAAATTTTGATGTTTATGCGCCTGCATAAAATGATGGAATAAATTATTCAGTCCACTTAGCTACTCGTGCTTGTATCTGGCAAAGGGTTGATCATCCCCTATAGCAAATGAAGAAGTACCCCTGCTCATAAATAAATAAGTCAGAATCTTATTATTTAATTAACGTGTAAAAGAGAAGCAAAAACCTTTATTTGCTCTCTTATTATTGAAATGGTATATAAATTTAGTTCAATTTTTAGGTTTCCGGTTGCTCATTATAATTACCTACTGAGCAACCGAGTAGGTGGGCCGTCTGTTGCTAGATTCATAGAGATTTAGAATAAATTCCTTGAGTACGTATATGATTTATTTTATTATCCACTACCAGCTAGCCCTTGACTGGGATCTCACCTGATGGTAAGTGATGATGCAGTCTAAGATGGTAGCGGGCTAACCTGTTAGGGGCATGGCAGTTATATTAAACCCATACCCTTTCGGTTTCTACACGGCATCGTACCGGAACGCTAAATCGCTTGGCGGCATGTCTTTGCCGGTAGGGTGGTAACTAGCCACGGCCGAAGCCTCCCACCAGACCAGACCAGGGAAAATTCAGAAATTATAAATTCCCAAAATGACACTGCCGGGGATCGAACCCAGGACCTCCGCACGTTAAGGCAATAGCGCTACATACTGCGCCACGGAGGTCATCAAAAGAACCTTTAAAAGAAGGCATTAAAAATCAACGTTTATCCTATGCGCCGTTAATTGAGCTTGCCTATAACCCTAATTTACTGAGAGGTTTCATTAATGGTTAAAATATCATTCATAATGCTAACTTAATGCATTGTTAAAAAAACACTTGCACAGAAACAAAAGCAAGTACAGTTATATTATTCTGACTGTGCGGTTGAAAGTTCCGTACCGTCCCTTCATCCCTTGACTCCCTTTGCAAAATTAATTCGCCGTTACGTAGACCACTCGTAGTGGAGTGGTCGCGGAGTGGTCAAATTGGGGAGCGACGTTTTGAGGGCATTGGATGAAGTTGAATCTTTGTTGCGTTATGAACTGTACTTCTGCTTTAATATTTGAATACCACTGTACTTCGCATTATTTTTCATTTATGAAAAAACAAAGTTTTTCCTTTTATCTAGCTATTCGCTTTGTACGGTTGCGTAGGAAGCCTGTGAATTTTTCCATTGTCTAATTTTAGTGATCATTATTTTCAGGCTTCCGTAACTTAGTGTCTATAAAAGAAAGATAAAAAATTGTTCAAGGGGTCTCATTCTTGCAATTTTTGGCATTGAAGAGACCGGAAATTTACTCGTGACCTTTTTCTGTGTAAAATTTTTTGTTCCCATAATATTCTGAATTGGTTTATGAAGTTAAATAAAATAACGCTAGGCCAATTACTTCACGTTTCTTCGATGGTATCATCTCGCGTTCAAGTAACATTATTACATACTACTCGTAGATGGTGCCCGCGACTTCGTCCGCGTGGATTACGTTTTTTTGATTTTTTGATTCCCGGGGGAACTTCTTAATTTTCCGGGATAAAAAGTAGCCTATGCTCTTCTTCTATTTCATAAAAATCGGTTGAATAGATGGACCGTGAAAGCGTAGCAGACAAACAGACAGACAGACACACTTTCAAATTTATAATGGAAAGTATGTATTACCTTACGGCAGCAGTAATTGTACATATCACAGAACGATTAATCTTGAAAAAAGAATAAATAATTCAAGGTTTGCTGAATCACGTACCAGTTGGCCCGAAAATTTTCCTTTCCTATGTAAATAAGGCCTTCGTCAAGATAAGGCAGACGTGGAGGTCGCATTTTCATAATATTGTTGTTTGTCCACTGATTCCTCAGGAAAGATTACATTATACGCATTAATATAAATAAGCGGCTTTCTTTTGTTATTTTTGTACCTAATGTTACGTTTAGGCGCTAGGCTTAACTCAGCACAAAGGATTTCCAAGTAAGCTAAGAAATAAGCCAGGTTTAACTCTGAATCATTATTTCAAATACCTTTCTTTCTTTTCATATACCTAAGGTGTATCGCGTCGCTACAATAATACTTTGGAAACTTTGACTTACAATCGATGCTTTGGAAAGAATAATCTTGGGAAGGCTTTTCTAGGCCTCAATTCTGATTCTTTGATCATGGAGAAAAATTGATATTATGCTATGGAGCTATGTTACCCTGATACCTTAAATTATGATTTTTTTCTGCTTCTGTGGGTCTACCCCCCGATTGTGTAAGTGTACTTAATTGTAAACGTTTGTCAAACATATAATTGGAACTGTTTAAGGAGTTCATAGATGTTTGCTTGCCAAAAAGCATATTGTATGGACTCTTTTAAACAGTTTGAGTAATACGTTTGAAGCTTTACGATTACGATTACGAATCGCTTAGACAATTGGGCCTCTGATTTTAACACCATACTTTTCTATCGAGACCATAGACATAGGATTTTTTTCGAGACTGAGGAGCACAGCGCGTTTCAATAACCCAGGTAAAAATGACAATCTGACAGTTGATCCTATTTTTTTATTATGTTACCAACTCTGTCTGATTATGGATAACTTTTAGACTTAGAAAGAGAAAGACGAATGCACGAAAATGGGTGACATAAAACTTTTGACTGGTAAGTGTCATGATACACTTTCTCAAAATTTCCTACAGGCTTTTCGGACTCAAATACAATTAAAAAAATGAAGGAATAAAGGAAATTTCTCTAGCAAGATGAACAATAAAAGGTGAGAACGGCTTCCACGATGAAACCAATAACAGTTTAAGCGAGGCGGTAAATTCTCCTCCGAGACCGCTCTGGAACAATATGTAAACTTCGATACCGCATCTTTACTGCAGCTCCATAAAATAAATAACAGTCTTTATCTTTCTTGGCCCCAAGAGTGCTGTTAGAAGGCTTTTATGCGAATTTCTTGCCTAGATGTTTCCGCTATTGAAAAATCCCTATAAAATTCAATTAAAAAAAAAACAATTTCTCCTTTAGAGAAAATCATACACTAAACCTACATACTAAAAACTTATTGAGAAAAACTCTAGGGGGCTAAGGCTGTGCATTTATCAGTCAGTCAGGCAAGTATTTTATATGTATAAACATACTAGACGATGCCCGAGACCTCATCCGCGTGCATTCAATTTTTTAAATTCCCCCGGGTACTTAATTTCCGGAATATTAGAAGCCTATGTCCTTCCAAATTACATCAAAATCGGCTTAAGGGATGGACCGTGAAAGCGTGAAAGCAGACAAACAGACACACTTTTGCAAGTATAATATTAGTATGGATTAACCAAGCTGTAAATTATTTATTTACTCGTAACTGCGAATTTCTATAAACTGTAGAATTTAGAGCCAATCGATTCGTATCTATTCGAGCAAATTAAACCTGAGTTGTCGGGTCTGAGATGGGATTCGCTTTGCATAGCTCTTGAAATTCAAATTGTTCAGTTCATACCAAGCCTCCTGTCTCGCTATGATTCCCTAATAGCCTTCAATTCTATTATAACTGAATTGTTCTTTACGGCAGTATCTTTTAATTTTCTGTACTTCACGTGTCAAAAATATAAACTATTTTAATCCAAAACAAAAAGGAGTAAGTGAGCTGTACAAGGCAGATTCAAACGTAGCAGACAGGCAGACAGGCACTGTTTCGCTTTTATTATATTATGATGATGATGTGAGTAATAGATTATAGCTACCACTACAAAACTCTATGAATTAGACTCTATCTGCTAGCTTTACTAAACCGTCGCGGTCGCGTCGAATCCATTCCGTGCAATCCGTACTTAGTTTGCATCAAGTGGGATCACGTCAATTATCAAAAGTCTAAACCTAGTCAAAACATTCCTTCAGGATCCAAAACTAGCAATAGTTAATATCCTGTGTCAAATCCAGACCTAAACCAACAAATACGCGCCTATGGGATGTTATCTTTATTCGTCAAACTGTGGTGCTCCGCTAGCTGGCCTCTTTGATTTGCACCGGCCAGTGCTTACGTCCGCGAGCTCGTATTGAAATTCGAATATCGAATCGCTCATTGGGAGAAAGCAGCGTCGAGTGACCGGTGACGCATTCACTCGAAATACGCGGACAAGCGTGGACCTCTGGCCGTACTGCCAGAACCATCTTTCTTTTAACATATACCTATACAGTGATGTTATACAATATGTAGCTATTATTTTAATATACCATCGTGTTAGTTATCATCGAGTGTATTATTTCAACGCCTGCACTTAGGAAGTGAGTCCTAACTAGGTGGTTGTTTGTAGGAGGCAAGAAAGTCATAACGCCCTACAAAACTACAAAATATTACCGTTTGTCTACAGTCAATGTTTTCAGATAACAAAGCTTAAATAAACGGGCCAACATTTAATATAGCGGCATAACAATAACACCAATGTTAACATCATCCCACGCTATTTGTCTTTTGCAGCAATTTTCCTCAGTTAATATGTCAGCAGAATCAAATTACGAAAGTCGTAAGATGCCGAGTATGTACATAATATGGATAGACGGATGGGAGGCACAGTTATGTCAAGAATGCGTAGAATCGCTTTACTGGCTTTATGTAAGCAAGTGTATCTACTTACGTTATTCCCTGACTTAAAATTGTATACTTACCTTGTTATTTTCAGATTTGCTCATATAAAATTCCTGGTTCTCATTTTCTACAATATATTCTGAAATTTTCATACATTTCTATTGAGAACGACCATAAAATATGTATGTCGAGTCAATAGATTTGTAGACTAGAAGTTCGTTAAAGTAGGTAACCTTCGCGGCGGATCGCAATAAATTTAATGCAGTTTCACTTAACAGAGAAAAGAGCTCAGTCGTAGCTATAAAATTGTTGAACGATCAGTTAATATGTACCTATTACGTTTGTCTACTGTTTATGATATAGAAAAGTTAGTTTATAGCATAGTTGCTTCTCCCCCAAATAAATAAGATTTACTTTTTTTTTTTATCCACTACAAGCTAGCCCTTGACTACGATCTCACCTGATGGTAAGTGATGATGCAGTTTAAGATGGTAGCGGGCTAACCTGTAAGGGGCGTGGCAGTTATATTAAACCCATACCCCTTCGGTTTCTACACGGTATCGTACCGGAACGCTAAATCGCTTGGCGGCACGTCTTTGCCGGTAGGGTGGTAACTAGACACGGCCGAAGCCTCCCACCAGGCCAAACCAGGGAAAATTCAGAAATTATAAATTCCCAAATTGACCCTGCCGGGGATCGAACCCAGGACCTCCGCACGTTAAGGCAACAGCGCTACACACTGCGCCACGGAGGTCGTCGAACTTAAAATATACTTCACGAGATGAGACTTAACGTTACACTCAGCGGGTGCTTTATGACTACGCTATGTTTTAGCTGAAGGAGCTGGGTAACTTACCCTGATGAAATCATGGATTGCAGAGTTCCATGGTTGTAATGGCGACAGGCCTCGGTAAGCAGCGATGAAAACCATACCTACGTGGATGAAACCAAGGAGCATAGAAATTCCTTCATAAGTCCTGTGTCCAACAGTGGTCGCGCTGTGGTCGTCACTATACCTATTGGTTAGAATAAAAACTGGCTGGGATATACTTAGTCGATAGATCGAGATACTAAGAAATTATTGAATAAGGTAATGTTTAATTTTTGCCTCGAAAGTCAGTAAAAACCAAAATATATATCTACAATATTTTAACGCAACTTTTTATGAATACAAATTGGCATTCCAGAGTATGATAATAATTATTACGATACAAAATGATAAATTCATGAGTAATTCATGAGCATAAATGCCGAATATTGTTTCAACAATAAAAGTTAATCACTCCGACGAAACTGCGTGTTTTAAAAGCACCATAACAGCCACATTCGTTACGTCGAAAATGTTAAAAGTAATTTGAATAACCACAAAGGGCAGAACTGAAATGAAATTGAGTGACAATGCGGAACGCTAAATTGTGTAAAGTCATTTGTGAACTGGTATTCTGGAAGCTAGAAAATGAGTATTGTATAATCCATACTAATATTATAAATGCGAAAATGTGTCGATTCATCCATCAGTCTGTATTCGTCCACTGCTGGACATAGGCCTTTTGGAGAGCGTGCCACCACACACGGTCCTCCGCTTTCCTCATCCCGCTACCAGCGGGCTGGAGGTCGTCCCACACTGCGTTTCCACGTATTGATTACTTAGAAGTTTATATATGTCACCGTAAGATTGTAAAATCCGTTAAATTATAATCTAACGGTTTCTATCCCGCTAGATTATAAACTGTCGAAAGATTGTGAACCGTTCAATGTTCTGAGTATTAATTTATGAAATATTTATTGTTTTTACGTTTTCTTGTCTCTTTCTTGTACAGTTCGCGCGCGAGTTGAATGCAGAGTAAATGTGAGTGTCACCATACATTTACTCTGCATTCAACTCGCGTGCGAACTATAGGTTAGGTTAGGGTTTGACATGAATATTCAGGTAGTGTAGTAACCCGATCAGGTAGTGTAGTAACCCGAAAAATAACGTGTTAAATTGTAAGCAGTATATTACGGTTCACAATCTGTCGAAAGTTTATAATCTATCGAGATAAAAAACGTTATATTATAATCTAACGGTTTTTACAATCTTACGGTGACATATACACGATGTTACAAGGTTTCTCGCTATGCACATATTCGCGGTATTTGCTTAGTACAATCACAAAGGTAGACGACCTCTGTGGCGCAGTGTGTAGCGCTGTTGCCTTAACGTGCGGAGGTCTCGGGTTCGATCCCCGGCAGGGTCAATTTAGGAATTTATAATTTCTGAATTTTCCCTGGTCTGGCCTGGTGGGAGGCTTCGGCCGTGGCTAGTTACCACCCTACCGGCAAAGACGTGCCGCCAAGCGATTTAGCGTTCCGGTACGATGCCGTGTAGAAACCGAAGGGGTGTGGGTTTAATATAACTGCCATGTCCCTAACAGGTTAGCCCGCTACCATCTTAGACTGCATCATCACTTACCATCAAATCAAATCAAATCAAATATTTTTTATTCAAATAAACTTTTACAAGTACTTTTGAATCGTTAAGTGAATCTACCACTGGTTCGGAATGCCATTCCTACCGAGAAGAACCAGCAAGAAACTCGGTCATGTGTGATTCGGTCAAGTACAATCAGGTGTGATTGTACTCAAAGGCTAGCTTGTAGTGGATAAAAAAAAAAGGTAGAACTCGAACAAAGTCTATAACTAACACATCGTGGTGGAGGACCTTATAAACTAGAACAATACAAATAACGTTTGGGTTAAAAATATGTAATTTCCAAATGTTTCCTCTAATGCCTTATAATTGACGTACATTCGGTTACAAAATTATTATGTTTTATTGTTTGTTTGTTTTTATTGTTTGTTGATTATACATCTTAAATGTGTCTGTCTGCTACGCTTTCACGGCCCATAGGTAGTATCCCGGGAAAGGATATAGGCTTTTTTATTCATTATCTAGTAGGTACTTAATATATTTTTTGTTCGATGGGTTTGTATTGAAATCTGGAAAAGCTTGACCTGCAGTTGAACTTTCGGTCCAGTGAATTGTTCAGAACAAATGTTTGCCCGTTCCATCGATGTTTGAATAGGTCTGAACAGAACTACCTCGGTCTCCGTGCTTAAGCACAAATAAATCAGCTTTTCGGATTGGAAAAAGAGTTCAATTCATATACTTAACTAGCTGATGCCTGCGATTTCGTCCGCGTGGAATAAGTTTATTTAAATTCTCACTAAATATATTCTTGTCACCTTATTCAAGTATTTTGGAAAGGAATACCTATCTGATAGAAACTGCAGATCAACAAAAATAGGATATTATGGGATTTCAGGAAAGAGTACCTCAGACTATCTTCGTAGTTTCTGTTTCTGTTTCTGTTCAAGGCTGAGCTTTATTGTTGAAAATCTAAATAGGTATACATATTTTGTTTTTACTATGAGGCTACAAAGTTTTTGTTAATAAAAATGAGAGCTGGTGCCGTACCACCGTCGCATTAAGCAGTATTATTATAAAACTAGCTCTTGCCCACAGCTTCAATTGAAAACCCCGATTTTATCCCTTTAGGGGTTGAATTTTCGAGCGCACGTGTTTCTTGCCACATGTAACTTAAGTACCTTCAAGGCATTCAAGGCAAGAGTGAATAGGCATCTTCTAGGCAAGCGCGTTGCAACTTAGACCTCATTATTGCTTTGCACTAAGCATGATTGTCGTCAAGCGCAAGCCTATCACGCAATAAAAAAAAGATCCTTTCTTAGCGGATGCCTATCTTATAAAAGCTGTTACATGCAACATTTCAGACCCGTCAAGTGATTTGAGCTGTACGTAGATAGATCAGTCAGTCAGTCTTTCACCTTTTCCCATTGATGCAGAATTTTAATACCTATATAATTTAAGAATTTTATACCTTTTCCTTTTATTTATTTACATGTCACAACACCAACCATATTTTAAAAAAAAATTTCTTCAAGCGTTGAAATTTAGGTTCAAAAAATTTGAAAAAAGCTTTTCCCGCTGTTACAAACCTGAAAAAGATTTAAATAAGCAAACGACCAGTAAGACTAGCAGTGAGGCAGTCTCATCCCTTGCAATTTAGTAATCGCGTTAGGTAATGGTTGCATATAAATTGCTCTTTTGTTTGCTATTGTGCCATCAACGCTATTGTTTGTTGGCCCCCTTGCCTCATTACGTCAACTTGCTGTAGTAAACACCTCTATGTCTACATTTAAAGCTCTTTTACCTTTAGGTACTGTATCATATAATTTCACTTCCACTCTGATGACTACAATGTAATGTAGCTTGTCAGTAAATATTGTGTAGATTTTTTATACTTGTGACTTGAGAGACAATAGTATATTGCGTGCTTAGGGGTGAAACAAGACGATTTCAGACGAGGGTGAAGTTGCCTGCCTGAGCGAAGCGAGGGCTGGTATCACCCAAAGTCTGAAATTGTGTATCATCCCATGGCACACATACTATTTTTCATATATTTGTATAATATATTTATTTAATATTTACTTACATAATATTATGTTGTTTGTTGATTATCTTGCTTTGGCCTTTAATATGAATAACCCTTATGTATATGCTTTGACTTAGGTTTGTAGTGAATTAAGTATGTGTTAATTGTTTGTATAGTTTATAGAGGTATCCGTTGGCTGTGACGTCACCCGGGTCACAGCTGAAAATCAGCGTCCAGCTTTATGCATGCATTTATATGTATGATGCTGGGCATACGGCTGAGCTGTACACCCATTCCGGGTGGTGTCACAGACAAACATAATTTTGTGTGTACAGCTATGTATGACAGATGTTTGTCTGTAACACCATTTGTGAATAAATGTGTTTTCTTTCTTTCTTTCTTATATAATCTCCAAAATGGCGGCGGCCAGCTCAAGGGTTAAAAGTGCGAGTTTTATTAAAATTGTATTTCTTATTTATTTTAATTGCTAGGATGTTGTTTATAAATATGCTATCTGTCAGTTTAGTTGATGGGTAAAATGATAATTATAAAGGTTTGAAATAAACAAAAGATACTCTGACAGGATTGAAAGGAGGGCTGCTACGTCATTCAGTGTGTAGAAAACTATCACTTTCTGCCCTAGGGCACAAAGTGATGGTTTTCTACCCGCTGAATGACGTATTCGTCTGAAATTGACTAGTTTCGGGTGGCTCAACAGGCATTGAAACTACAATACAAAAACACTTACAATGCAGGTTATATGAAAAGTGTTTTAATTGACCTATCAACGTCTCTATCAATATCAATCAAAGTGTTTTATCCGCAACATCATGTCAACAATAAATATATTCATATAGCGCACCAAATTTTATCCCACATTTAATAGGTAAGAATTCTGATTAGATAATCGTATTCCCGTTTACTGTACTGTATATCCTCATTTTATATTCTAGATCCTGCCAATGTCAATGCTATTAGAATTTGAAAAGTTAATCATGTAAGACTTGGATAGTACCATATTAGGCTGATTTTATCCCGGAAAAAAAGTCGGGTTGCAGCTAGTATTGTAATAAATATGACACTTACACATGTAAAAATGATCCCACGCCATTTGTCTGTCGTAAATTTTCTCAGTTAATATTTCAGTGGAATCAAATTACGCAAGTCATAAGAAGCCGGGAACATATTGAGGGCCGGGTGGGAGGCTCAGTTATGCGAAATGCGAGAGGGAGCATCATATGGGCCGTATGTGAACGTTTTTGGGGCTTTTTCCCCGCGTAATGGTCTGCCTAACGTCAGTTTAACTTTGTGAATGGCTAGGTAAACGAATATTGCATGTTAAGTTAGCATATAGCTAGAGAAATCAAAAGAGGAAAATTACAGAGACTGTATCTGTAGATTCTAAGGCCGACTGGCGCTACACAGCTTTAAAAACTGATTTAGTTAATTTTAACGTTTCTAGTTAAAATTTAGTGATGCTGCCACTGTTTGATTAGTTTATTCCGGGTTAACAACACAATTGCATGACAGCGCTTTATTAGTCTTAGTTTTAGTTCTATTTTAAAAGTTAAATGCTAATCTTATATTACGAGTATGTACCTATAAATTTATATAAATAATTTGCGATTTGACTGTTTGATAAATTAAGTTGACATTGTTTATATTATAAGTATATTTGATTGTATAGATAATTTAAATTCTTTAATATTCAATATTGCAATGCCTCGACGGGGCCTCATGTCTCATTATATTATGACCATTGTACATGAAATCAATTATAATAAACAATAAATAACAATAAATAAATAAATAACATGAAAAGGACGCGTAAAGAAAATTTTACTTAAACACATCTAGTGTACAAGTGGGCCTGAATTCCGTGATGCAATGGGTCTTGAATGGTGGCCTCGCACTGGAAAGCGCAGCGTTGGACGACCCCCCACTAGGTGGACGGACGATCTGAAGCAAGTAGCTGGGAGACGCTGGAAGCAAGCGACACAAGACTGTGTTCTGTGGAGATCCATGCAGGAGACCTTCGTCCAGCTGTGGACGTCTATTGATTGAGACAACGACGACGATGAAGGCTTCGGATTGATAATAAGTAGTCGCAACGGTATTATCTTTATGGTCAGTAATATTATATAAAAAAATGTTTCGTACATATATATATGTATTCGTATATTCAATCAATTTTGTACAAAAAATTATTTCTTTGACACATTACTCTTAAGAAAATTTTATTACATTTTTGTATACAAATCATCATATTATTATGTTAACATAAAGAATAACGCTAGCGTATAAAAATATTGGCACAGCTTCGTTCATTTGCTTTTAATCCTCGGCTAACCATATGTCCGAAGTGCAGTCACCTCCCGGATATCTAAAGAAAGAAGGCATTTTGATAAAGATTTATAATTTTGACTGATTAGTTTGATGAGATGAGTATTTAACTTGATTAGTTCAATGAGATGTTATTTTTCTATCACTTGATTCTGTTAAAATAATGGACTCGGCTATGACCGCTAATTTTATATCTCGTAACCTTAAGAATACATCAACGCACTGATATGTCAGTTAATCAGTTTCTTAAGATAATAATGCCCTCCCCTCCCAATTTTTGCACGGGTGCCTATCTCCACAGAGATTAGCCATCTGCGCAAAAGGTATTAGGTATAGTACACAAGTGTTTACGCTAACAGTTCATGCACACTATCTATTTTCTTATTCTCTTAGGCCGATGGGAAGGAAAATCCGACAAGACCGGAAAGAGATAAGGCGCAGGACCAGAGCGTACCTACTTATCGAACCGAACCGTTTTACGTGCTCTCTGAGGCATGGGAGTGATATTGAACCAGAGTGAATAATAGGTCGGTCAAGTTTGATATAATATAAAAATTAATGTGCACCTAGAACTAAGTAATACACGATTCTAATATTTAATCTTTTAACAATATAAACTCCTGGTGGGAGGCTTCGGCCGTGGCTAGTTACCACCCTACCGGCAAAGACGTGCCGCCAAGCGATTTAGCGTTCCGGTACGATGCCGTGTAGAAACCGAATAGGGGCATGGGTTTAATTAACTGCCATGCCCCCTAACAGGTTAGCCCGCTAACATCTTAGACTGCATCATCACTTACCATCAGGTAAGATCGCAGTCAAGGGCTAACTTGTAGTGGATAAAAAAAAAACTGCATGCGGAGTTTTTTTATCGCAAATTTTCAGAAATTCCCTTTAAAATAACCTGGTAAGGGCCAGCTAGTAGGGAACATGGCGCTGGGGCCATACTGCCAATTCTTAAAAAAAATTACGTTTCTAAAATAAAGATTATAATTTAAAACACGTAAGTCAACAATAATGAAACAATATGGTTTTTAGCGTTTGCAGTATGGCCCCAGAACAAGGTTTTACAACGTTAAATTCTTTTGAATTCGATTAAGGAAAAAATTAAACATTTAAATGCAATGCTAATAAGGTTACCTCATTTCATGCGGCAAGACCGCTCCGTTCGGTTCTTTACCAAAGTCGACAAGGAAGTCTGGATCCAATTTTATGCCCCCATTCACCGTGTCGACGTCCAACTTCACTATCCAGCCTCCCTGAATTATAATAAAATGCAAATCAATATTAAATATCCATCCGAGCAAGGAAACGATATCTTCTGGCGCGTGTATAAATCTGCTTTTATCATAAGAATCACTTCAAAAAAATATCGGAAAAAAGGATATGGTTGTATGATGGTTTATAAAAACGACCGAGTTAAAAGTTCTGCAGTAAAATTTGCTACTTCTCTAGCTTCGTCTGCTATATAGTGAGTTAATCTAAATATTTCATAATCACCACATAGTACCTAGTAATAAAATGTTAATCTCAAAACCTACGAAAAAGTTCGCGAAACATTAACCTGGCGACCTCCCTAACGGCGCAGTATTGAAAGCTGTTGTCTTAACGTGGGAAGTCCCGGGTTCGATCTCCGGCATGGTCAATTTGGGAATATATAATTTCTAAAATTTCTCAGGTCTAGCATTGTGGGAGGATTCGGCCGTGGTATGTTACTACTCTAATGGCAAAGACGTGCCGCCAAGCGATTCAGCGTTCTGGTACGAAGCCGTGTAGAAACTGATTAGGGGTATGGGTTTAATATAATAGCCATACCTGTAACAGGCTAACCCGCTTCTATCTTAGACTGCATCATCACTTACCATCTGGTGAGATGTCAAGGGCTAACTTGTAGCGGATAATAAAAACGATTTCTATGTTTATGATAATCCAAATCTATAATTTTTTTTCAAATAAACGTATACCAGAGATAAAATAGGTCGAACATTTTGCTATAGAAAGGTGAAAGTGTACCTACCTCTTGCCCCATTTGAGGGTAAAATTGTTTGTCCCAAGGCGAGTAAAGAGACGATGATACGTATAGACGTTTTCCATCTAAAGATAGTTGCAGCATCTGGGGACCTCCAAGCAAGCGTTTTCCTTTCACTGTTACTGGTTTGGGCGGTTCCTTTATTAATTAGAAATGTAAATATTAGTAAGGAGATATTGTAGTGTCGTAAATACAGCAATACAAGCCTTAAGTAAAAACTAAAGAAAAGTAAGTTTTAGTATCAACTCGTAAAAATTCAGAGGATTCGATCGATTTAGTTGGAGTAACCCGCACAATAATAACGAATCGTTTGATGATCATCAGAATCGGCTCAGTAGTTTCGGCGCTACGGTGGAACATACATATAGGTATACAAACACATACCTACATACATAGACTGTTCAAATTAAAACCCATCCTTTTGGCTTTGATGATTACAAATGGAATTTCTTAATAATATAGTAATATATAGTTAAGGTGTGTCCTTACACAGAGCGATAATGGAGAAAGAAGTTTACCAATTTTTTTTAAATTTATTATGAGAATTAAGACAAAATAAAACAAAAATATGAAAGAATCATTAAAATATCTCAACAAATGAAAAATTTATGGAACTTTATAGTTGCACTTGCAAGACGGGAGAAGTGACGTCATAATTTCCTATCAACCGACTTTATAAAGCCAAATAAAATAAACAAACGGACTTAACGTGGCTTCATTGAATTAAAAGCACTTAATTTGTGTGTGAAGATAATTTTGAAGTATTAAATCTCGGCTAGGTATTAAAACTCACTCACAAAATTGCTCAGTCGAGTAAGATACAGCAATGGGTGTAAATTAAATAATCAAACTTTTAAATCGTCATTTCTCAGTCAATTATTGATGGATTTGAAAAAAAAACTTACTGATTTATTAGTTTTAATCTATATTTTGTTGTGTTAATTAAGATATTCACAACATCATGAAACTTCTCCATTGAACGCAAGAACATCAACAATTCGTAAAATTCGATTCTCGCTTGTGCATAATTTTCTTCTTCTATTGTTTTAGTGATGTATTTCTTTATTCTATAATATTACTTTAATTAAACTATGCATAACTAGATAATGTCCGTGACTTCATCCTCGTGGATTAAGATTCTTATTACCGCGAGTACTCCTTAATTTTTCGGGATAAAAATTAGCCTATATCATTCCCCGGGATACAATTTGATGAACCAATTTTGACGAAAATTGGTATAGATATAGACCTCTATACCAATTTTCATCAAAATCGGTTTATGACATGGGCCGTGAAATCGTAGCAGACACACAGGCACACTTTTGCGTTAACAATAATATTAGTATGGATGGATACTTGCCGTAAATTCTTTATCCTCAATTAATTTGAGACCATAGTTCGCGATTTCACCGCCTAATTGGATACGACCTGTGAGTTTCGGGTGTTTCGGGTCTGATACGTCATACTGTCTCACATCCCCGTGAAGCCAGCACGAGAAATACAGGTACTTGTCATCCAACGATAATAGAATATCTGACATTAGACCTGAAAATGGGTGGATATCTTACACTGAGCCATTGCTTTAACGGAATCGTGTGTCCCAGAATTCTAGCATGTCATTAAGTAGCACTTTGTAACCCGGTCGAGCATGAACTCTAGAAGAAAATGTTTGACGACCTCCGTCACACGAGAATATATTACTCTGTGTCTCCGTGGCGCAGTGTTGAGTGCTGACGTGTGTGTTGTGCTGGGTGTGTGTTGTCTTAACGTGCGGAGGTCCCGGCTTCGATCCCCGGCAGGGTCAATTTGGGAATTTATAATTTCTGAATTTTCTCTGGTCTGGCCTGGCTTCGGCCGTGGCTAGTTATCACCCTACCGGCAAAGACGTGCCGCCAAGCGATGTAGCGTTCCGAAACGATGCCGTGTAGAAACCGAATAGGGGTAGGTAAGGGTTTAATTTATTACAACTACCATGCCCCTAACAGGTTAGCCCGCTACCATCTTAGACTGCATGACTCACCATCAGGTGAGATCGCAGTCAAGGGCTAACTTGCAGTGGATAAAAAAAAGTAACACTTTGTGACACGGTCGAGCATGACACTCTAGAAGAAAATGAATTATAGAAAATGTATGCTAGCAAATTGCTAGCATACATTTACAATATAGTAAATCATGTTACCTATTAACAATCCACAAAACAAAAATAAATACTTAAATAAATATTTACCATTCATTTGAGTTTCTTTGCCATTTTTAAGAACTGTTTTGGCCGGTATATCAATAACTTTCTCAGTTGTCCATTTTCCGTTATTCGTTTTAAAGAATCTGGCAAAATACAAAATAAACTTACCGTGAAATGATTTAGTAGCAACGCAATATTGATATCTGAACAAAAAGTTTACTAACAGTATTCGACCGGATTAACAATCAATATAAACAAAATGTACCTGTTATTTATGTGCAATTTTCGTCTCTTAAATAAATCTGTTCAAATCTCTTACCTGTATACATTGGCCTCGACGGCGCACCCAACAAATCCTTCAGCGGATTTAGGATCATGAAGGAATCTTATTTCGAGTGGCGCACACCCCTCTTTCCCTAAATCTATAACTTGCTGTAGCTCTCGGGTAGACCATTTGTAAACATTTAGGGATGTCCCATACCTTTCAGGGTTTGCGATATCGTCTGGATGAAAACCTCTGCGGAATAATAGTTATGACTTTTGAGTTATCATACTGAAAGACCAAAACGCATGTGATTATTGAGAAAATCGTCCTTCTTGTAGTCGCTAAAAACAGTTAAAATAATATTATGAGCATTCTATTATTCATGGTAAAATAGTAAACTATATTGTGTGCTTAGGGGTGAAACCTGATGATTTCAGACTAGGGTGAAGTTGTCTGCATGAGCGAAGCGAGGGCTAGCATCACCTGAAATCTGTAATCGTGTTTCATCCCGTGGCGCACATACTCTTTTTCATATAATCTGCATTAAAAGTGCGAGTTTTATTTTCTATCCGCTGCATGACGTATTCGTCTGAAATTGACTAGTACAACAGGCATTGAAAATGCAGGTTATATGAAAAATATATTACTCACGTTTTGAAGAATTTTGGAGTGCCCCATTCTGACGAAATCATTACATCGTGATAAGGCTGGTACCAAAAGTCGTAACCGAATTTTGCGAGTCGCTCTCCCCTCGTCCACGTATCTAAAACGTAGTTTATTTACAGTTGGAGCTATAAAATCAATCATATTATCTCCCCTACATCAGAGCATTCGAAAGGCCTCAACCGTTTACCTGTCACTTTCAATGTTTTCGCATCGATGAGTACGAAATCCCCTTTTCCGTTTTCATTCTTATCACCCATCGTCGAAATCATAATTTCACCAGTTGCCAGGCAGTGTGCCGTATGCGGGAAACTGCAGTTGAATGACCTCATCTCAGAGCCGTCGATTACCTGGTAATAGGATTTTCGGGCTATGAACATTATTCCGATGAGGGTACGCTAATGCATTTGCTGAGATTGGATTTAAGTTTTAAACCTATTCGAAGAGTTGGCTTTATCTCATAGTTTGTATAGTAAAATTGGCAAAATATAGAATTGCAAAATCTTAAATAAAATTCTGTGAATTTATGCATATTATATAAAAGCTATTAATTTCAAAACAAAACGTAACTATAATTATAGTTTACAGAATTACCTGCTTATTTCGGTGAAATGATCATACTCGCTCAGCATGGATTGAAATCGCAGGCAATTATATTTAAAATCATGTAAATAATTATTATAATAAGTATTTAAAAAGAGCCTCAGGAAATTGATAATGAAAATAGTCACAGCCACAGAGGAACATTGAATATTAGTGGTATAAACGTCACAAATAGTAAAAATATTCTTATCATGATGAATTTTAGTTAATCTGGATCAGTCGAAAGTGTTTAAATAGTTCGTAAAGAGTTAAAAATAATTCGGCGTGAGTCGGAATGTTCAAAGTTAGAGGACAGATTCGGGATGAGCTCAACGGAGATAGTTAGCGAGTAATTTCACTTTAGAACTATGTGGTGTTCCGGGAATAATAATTATGCCTGAGTTGGGCAATGATGAAGTTTTCGGGGATATGCGTGTAATAGTGGTTGAAATGTTGCATTGAATAAATTATATATCCAGCTAGATTTATTTGGCACTGGCTTTGTGTTAAAATGGGCAATTTGTGTTTATTTTAAAGGCGAACTGAGAGGAGCCTCAGTTTTTAGGGTTATGTACCTGAAACGCAGGTTCGCAACCCTTATTTTGTTTAATTTTATTGTAACATAGAAACTAAACTAGTGAATGAAATTGTTTTGAAGTTTTGAAAAATGTCTTCAAATCTAAATTTCTTTGGTGCGTTGTCCTAAGATATTGTGTTGAACTGTTGAAGAAATAATTAATGGCCATACCTTCATAATTCATACCACCTACTTGGATTTCGATACCATTTTTTTATTATTTAATTTTTAAAAAAATGCAACAATGTTGAACAAAAATTAAATCTCGAGAACCTCTCACTTTGGCGAGATTTAATTTGGTGGGCCAGTTTGTTGGCCAATCTATAATTAATTTACTACATATCTAGTTACAAATTACTCAACCAATTAAGATCCATCGTGGTGCAGTAATGCATTCTTGGTCTGGGTAAGGACTTTCAAATCGCCAATATTATACTGTTACTTGAGCTATGTTACATTTCAAACAACAGTTTCATGATGTTATCGTTGAAAGAAAGAAGTTACCTTATGCAACTCTGGTTTGCGAGGGTTGGTGCCAACATCAACTGCAAATACTTTACAGGAATGCAGGCTAGGTAATATGAGCAAGTTTCTCTCAAGTTCAGGGTTGTCATAGCAACTGGAGCAGACATTCCATCCGCTGTGATGAAGCTCGTCTCCAACGCTCCCGGTATAAGTGCGATGGATGACCTAATAAAATAAAAAGAATGAATTTTACCTATAGGGATATTTAACAATGATATCAAAGCCTAGGTAAAATGATAGCTACGGGTGTAGCTGTCGCAAATCCTCCCTGATTGGCTAACATATACACTATTGACAAAAAATCAGAGTCGCTGTAAGAAGAGAATAAATTCCGCCAATCACAACATTTGAGATTTTTTGACGAACTCCGTGGCGCAGTGTTGTACGCTGCTGTCTTAACGTGCGGAGGTCCTGGGTTCGATTTCCGTCAGAGTCAGTTTGGGAATTTATAATTTCTGAATTTTCCCTGGTCTGGCCTGGTGGGAGGCTTCGGCCGTGGTTAGTTACCACCCTACCGGCAAAGACGTGTAGAAACCGAATAGGGGTATGTGTTTAATTACTACCATGCCCCTAACAGGTTAGCCCGCTACCATCTTAGACTACATTATCACTTACCATCAGGTGAGATCGCAGTAAAGGGCTAACTTGTAGTGGGTATAAAAAAAAGATTGTTATTTCATGGAGTGCTTTCAAAATAGAGCTGCGATACTGAAGTTAGCAGAACTCATAGCCTGGCTGCCTGTCTCTTCTCTGTGATTTTAGTGACGAGTTTGATGCGGTACTAAAGCTGATATAATTTTCATTTATAAATAAATAAATACTCTTTATTGGAAGCAACTAAGGCTCAATTTGTTAGTACAACACACACCTTAAAAATTAATGTTAGTAATTACCTCCAAAAATATAAACATTTTTATCATTATACTATTTTGGCCTCACCAACACTTGAATAATGTGTCCAAGCATTGGCGATTTATGTAAATAACAAACTACTCCAATAATATGTTGTAAAAAGTATTATATTATATTTAATTTAGGCAAGTATTTGAAATTTGCATATCGGATTAAAACGTGTCTGTTGTACATGCTGCAAATATTGATTTTAATTTTAACACAAAAGCTCTCGACCACATTTCGCACAGCTGTTTCGGACCAAACCAAGCTTTTATCGGGCCGTCCTATAATATGCACAGAACAAACAGAATATCGGAATTGCAATACTCTGTGAACTTCTCGAATATTATAATATCCATCCGGATTGAAAGCTTTGATTTACATTCAGAATATTTCAAGAATACTTAATAGCTTCCAAAGACGGGCTCTCGGGAGTATGTGCTCTCGCTTGGAGATATCAGGTTCACGATAGTGAGGTCATTAAAAGAAGTGTTTTGTGAGATGACCTCGCTGGCGAAGAGCTAAGCGCCATAAGTGGGAGTTCCCGAATTCGATCCCCGACAGGGTCCATTTGGAAATCAATAAAATCAATTAATTTTCTCTAGTCTGGTCTGGTGGAGGACTTCCGCCGTGGCTACAACTCTACCGCCAAAGAAGTGTTGCTAAGTGCCAAGCTTTTTAACTTTCCGGTACTATTCCAGTACGACTTTTATCCCTAAAAAACCTAGCCCGTTACGATCTTAAACTGCATTATCACGTCTTTGTCATCAGAGGAGAGCGCAGTCAGGGGCTAATTTACAGTGGAATTAAAAAAAAGTACCTAAGTATAATTATTATGTTTGTTAATCCGTATACCTGGCTATATGTAGGTGATTTAGGGTCTACATCGACTGTAGCGAGATAGTCCTGCTTCGTCTGGTCTGGCTGCACACAAACAACGTAAAGTAATTCCTCCCTGGGGCCGTTACGGAATGCGTCAAGTGGGGACGCGTATCCCGGCCCTCCTTTACCTGTACACAATGAATTATTAACGTTAGGAAAACGTATTCTCGGGAAATTTGTATAATAGAACGAAACTCGGATTAATTTATGGTAGGTATTAGTCTTTCTCTTGGAATGAAAGACCATAAATACCTAAGTAATAACGGAGGTGTGCTAAAAAAGACCTGACTATTAAATATTAGAGGTTATTCATTGTAAACCAAAGTTAGACAGGATAGATAGTTATAGGAAAGTTACAGTTAGCCTCTCTAATCTATTTTGTTGCGTTCGCTATGGAAATAATTAAGATAAAAAAAGATTATCTTGAATTTTTTTTTTATCTAGCTACTTCGCCGTGAAAGAAAGCCTGGCTACTCCTATTGACTGGTTGATACTCGTTAGCCTGGTTGGCTGGCTAAGAAAGCAGGCTGGCTTTTGCTCAAAGCAATAGCCTGACTGTTCAATATGGGAATGCAGCCAGTGTTCTTGCTACCATTTCACGAATGCAGGCCTTGTATAGTAATTATGTCAGTTTGGCAGAAAATTTATATAATAAGAGTTTATAAGATTCATATAAGGTAATAAAAAATGTGTAATTTATAAATGGAAATTGTCGCAAAAGATGCTTTCTATTTGTAACTAAAACTTTAGCTATTCTGTTTATAGCACTTCATTTGCACCCTTATCTACAACTCTATCAAGCAAAGAAAAACTGTCTCATTCAATTTTTTCCTCCCTTCCCTTAGGTGCGGCCCGTAATTGACTGGGAAAATGAGTTTCTTTGCGGAAAAGTGGAACTGTCAGATTCAATTAATAGTCAATAAATATTGCAGCATCGTTATGCTTCACTGGGTAGTAGGTATTAGAGGAAAACGATAATCTTTTTCATCAATATGACGTTTTATTAGTAATCGTAATTAGTGAGGCTCACTAAGTATATAATATTACTAGCAGATGCCCGCGACTCCCTAATTGTTTGGGTTTATAGCCTATGCCACTCACAAATAATGTGGCTTTCTATTGGTGCACCAGAATTTTCATAATCGCCTAGTAGATCCAGAGATTACCCCCTACAACGTCACAAACTCACAAACTTAACCTCTTTGTAATATTAAAGTATAGATTAATTAACAATGATTTTAAAATATAACAAAAATACCAAATATACAAAATAATGCGAAGGTGTGTTTTTTTATTAGTTTGTCCTTCACTCACGCTGCAAAATATTGTTAGGCTGAGAGAGAGAGAGGGACAAGTAATGTTAGTGCTGTCCTGCTCGAACTAATGTATTGCACTCTGTAATTGCATGACAGATTGTTCTGTAACCTATGGTTGACTCGGCCTCTGGACTCTGCAATGACACCGACTGTATTATTCGTGTGGAATTATTTAATAAAAGGCTATTTATTGGAGAACCAGTGTTTCATCTTATTAATATCAACTGATTGACCTAATTTTTATTGACATGGGTATAGTCGAAGATCTGGAGAGTGATATAAACTAATGAATTAAAGAAACTGAAGTTTCCATACCATACTAATACAAGTAGTATACATTTAATTTCAATTCAATTCAATTTCAATTTATTATTTCCAAAAACTTACACACTAGCCACACCAATATCAAATATAAATTACATTTAACTTACTAGTAAACTATAACGGAATAATTTGGCCATTTGCGTGAGTGGCTGGGTCTGAATCCTAACTAGTTTGACTGTGACTAGGATTTCATGCCCACTTCCATCGCGGTTTGCGGCTCGTTAGTTTATCCAGTTTATCCAGTTTATTATATATTAAGATAGGTACTTTACTCCAGTAAAGTACCTACCTCCTTAGGTAACTAAGTAATTGAAGAAACTTATTCCACGCGGACGAAGTCGCGGGCATCAGCTAGTAAATATTAATTTCTATAAAATAATTTCTAAATAGAACTTCTCAGATCTCGTTCAGTTAGTAAGCAAGTAGGTAGATGTTTTGTTGAAACCGTAATAGTATGAAGTTGTATTTCGTGTTGAGACTATTAGTTGCTTTCTTCAGTGTCTGCTTTATTGGAATAGCTGTTTTCTAATAACTTAAATTCTTGGAGCTTGAAAAATCTCCTACAACCCGTTAAAACTAGTCCAGCTATTTCATATTTAATTACACATCCAGAAATTTTGCCGGATCCGCAATAAACAAATAATGTTCATTAGATTACTAAAGAAAATAAGATTCAATAAGTGCTGATTTATTTAAAATCCATTCTAATATTATCAATGCCAAAGTGTGTTTGTCTGTCTGTCTGCTACGCTTTCACGGTCCATCCGTTCAACCGATTTTGATGGAATTTGGTACAGGGGTTTATCTCGGAAAATTAAAGAGTTCCCGCGGGAATAAAAAAATCTTAATCCACCGGGAATCATCTAGTTTTAAATATAGGTATACTAGCTAATGCCCGCGACTCCGTCCGCGTGGATTAAGGTTTTATGGTTCCCGCGGGAACTCCTTAATTTTCCGGGATAAGAAGTAGACTATGTGCTATTCCAGACTTTAATCTCTGTGCCAAACTTCATCCAGATCCGTTCAGCCGTTGGGGCGTGATTGAGTAACAAACATCCTTACATCCATACATCCATACAGCCAAACTTTCGCATTTAGTATTCTTTATTCTTATTCTTTATTCTTTATTATTTATTATTATAAAAACATTAGTATTAGTATAGATGTAGCTAAAAAACTAAAAAATGAGAACTAGAGATATTATGGACTTCTTTAATAGCAAGCTGCTTGGAAATAAAAAGTTTTATACCAACAAGCGACGTAATAGCACTGGATTTGTTGAAACGACAGAGACGGATACTGGCCCCATGCAATTTAGTAATCACATCAGGTAAAGCTTGCATACAAATTACTGCTCCATTCCGTACAAGACTATTAAATGTTAGATGCCATGGGGCATTGTTTATTTAGCTCAATGGCTTGCTTCATTACGAAAGCTTAGTGCAAATGGACGTTGCGATTTACACTCTACGTTTGTATAAGTTTTCTTTATACGTTTCATGCAATATGTCTTTCTCTATCTACTGACAACCTAGCCGTCCTACTAAAATTGCTCGTATCACAATTGGTTTTCAACCTTGTTAAAATTCGTAATCTATTTTTTGAGTTGTCTCCTATTTTCCGGGATCCTATCTTCGTACCAAATTTCGTTAAAAGCGCTTGAATAGATGGGGCGTAATAGAGGAGACAAACAAACTTTCACATTTAAAATATCAATACGGATACGACAACGTTTGAGAGAGTGCAGCGGCCTTTCGGATAGGTACCGATTATCCGCTATAACAATTTTTTTAAATGCATTAAGTAAGTATAAAAAATTTGAGGATATTTGAAGAATCTGGTAAGACATTCTATTAATTAGAAATTTTTATTAGTGGATTTCAATACACTATACAATGAAATCGTGAATTCCTGACCCCAAAACTAGGAAAACCCGTAGGTATCACTTTATAAATATTTTCTTATGCAGCCATCTTGCAAAGCATCTCTCAGTTTCTTGTAAATAGAGATTACCCAGCGTCGCTTTGATGATATTGCCCCAGGCAAGAGTAATTTACAAGCCACTTTGAGTAAAAGACTGTCAGATCTAGCGTTTAACCTTAACCACGCAAATAGCTGTTTTACAAGAATGTTTTATCTAACCTCAGTTTCGCATAGTAGATTCGAATCTTGCTATATTTTCCAATTTATTAAACCGATTCAACGGCTTTTTTCCCCCACTACGATAGATAAAACTTCGGGTTTCAATTCTTCGATCCTTTTGCAAATGATTATAAGGAGTGAGGATCAGCAAATTGCCAAATTATAATATGACGATGAAACTGTAACTTAATTAAATAATAATAAGTACATAAACATACAACTCCATATTATTTTCATACAAAGGTCAAAATGATGCAACTATCAACACTTTATTTTTATGTATTGTTTCCAAGCGTTGATAAGCTAATATTTGAAAGCAACAAGTTTGAATTTTGACATTGTTGATAATCAATGCTTTTAGTATTAATGCGCAAGTGTGTCGGTCTGTCTGTCTGTCTATCAGTCAGGTATTCATAAATTTTCCGGGATAAAAAGCCTATGTTACTCCTCAACTATACCCATGCCAAAATCACGTCAATCCGTTGCTCCGTTACAGCGTGATTGAAGGACAAACCAACAGACAAACACACTTTCGCATTTTTAATATATTAGTAAGAGTAAAATCATATAACTATAAACCTTCTTGAAATAGCAGTCTATCCGTTTTTGATAACCGGATGATAATCCCTACCGACGTTTGAACTGAGTTTAAGTTGAAACCTCTCCTGTAGTCGTAAAAAACTCGGTGGAAGAATCTCGTTGTTTTATAATTATTATTATAGTAGTGGTGATAAGAATTATTCAGTTTAACCTGCAGGTGCATTAAGACACTAAGATATAATATTGTTATCATTTCGATACCTACCAACACGTCTGCCTCATTAGCATTTAGCTGGGTACGCGCATTTTAAATAGCTGGAGCGACTAAGTAGTTTTTACTTACTGTCAATAATGTAATGTTATTGTAGTTATGTTTGCCTTTAATTACTCTTTTTTACTGAAACTAAACAATACTTATAGGTACCTATTTTATACAATTTGGTATGTAGGCAGCTACAAATATTTATTGAAGTGTGATTAAGTCATATTATTGTCTGAAGCAGTCACAAAGCTGTTATGGTAGATTTTGACGCTAAGTTACTAATGGATTATCAAATCAACCTTTAACATCTTGTATTAGGGCTAAGAAAAGTTAATAAAACACTTACAACAAGCCATTTTGCACGTAAACTGTATGCGTGTAACTTCCGTAATCACAAAGTAAACACAACAAATGAACCGGTCTCGGGTCTCGATGTCGATACGACCGGTCGCGATGACAGTTGATGCGTATGAGTGAGACACCAGTAAACAAGATAGTTCAATGTACATATACAATAACCTGTCTCGCTCTTACATACACATGTAATCACACATCACAGAACATCTATATATATAAAAGAAAGTCGTGTTAGTTACACTATTTATAAATCAAGAACGGCTTAGAGCCAGGAGACGGACATAGGATACTATTTATTCCGTTCGACAGTGTTCCAAAAAAAAAAAAAAACAACGTTGAGTATTGCAATTCAGTAAAGTCCATAAAATATATTTGCAAATATGTCACGAAAGGCAGCGATATGGCGGTTTTTGGATTGCAATCCTCAAATACCAACGATGAAATTTCACGCTATCAAGTTAGTCGTTATGTAAACTGTAATGAAGCGATTTGGCGTATATTCGCATTCCCTATTTACGAACATCATCCTACTGTTGTGCATTTGGCGGTGCATCTGGAGAATGGTCAACGAGTATATTTCACGGCTTCGAATGCTATGCAACGTGCTGAAACACCTCCAGCAACTACATTGACCAGTTTCTTTGCGATCTGCCAAAGCGATCCGTTTGCACAAACTTTGCTTTACTCGGAGATGCCACGTGCTTGGAATACTTGGAATGCTTCATCGAAGAATTTTCAAAGACGGAAGCAAGGCGATGCGGTTCCTGGGTATCCGGATGTGGGGTTCCTGGGAATAAAGATGTAGACGACCTGAACTATATGATTCAAAATAAGATCATTGGAACAATGCATTCATTCAAAATATCTATTGACTGCGTTACAAATGAAGATGAAGCCACCAACTATCCAATTGAATTATCAAACTCCTTGGATGTGCCTGGCTTACCACCGCACAATTTACGCCTAAAGGTTGGCTCCGTAGTAATCATGCTTCGAAACATAAACCAACCAAAACTGTGCAACGGTACGCGTTTGGTGGTTTGAAAATTGATGAACAATGTAATTTACGCAACGATACTACTGAAATACTGAAAGGAAAATTCAAAGGTGAGGAAGTTCTCATTCCGAGGATCCCGATGATCCCAACCGATTTGCCGTTTGAATTTAAAAGACTTCAATTTCCGATCCGTCTTGCATTTGCCATGACCATCAACAAATCACAAGGCCAATCCTTAAAAGTTTGTGGTTTGAATCTAGAACATCCATGTTTTTCCCATGGTCAATTATATGTAGCATGTCATTTCATTAAGGCGGAACAGAGTTCGCCGGGTCAGCTAGTATTATAATAAAAACAGAATTTTGGCTAAATAGTAGCTGAAGTATTTAAATATACTGAAGTTTATTTGAGTTAAATTCACAAAACATGTAATAAAAAGATAGAATTTTGGCTAAATAGTAGGTAGCTGAAGTATTTATTCGTTAGTAGTACAAGTAGCTAAACGTTTAGCAGTCACAAGTTACCCTGGGTTTTATGTCCACACAACTGTAGGTCCTCTAATACTTATTTGTATATCACCATAATTTTTATGTGGTCATTGTGACTCCACGGATGTCCAGCGCTGCTCATATTATTGTTTGCACCCCAGACGTACAAAACGGTTTGTAAACTCCATTTGAAGCCACACTATTCTTATTTTTAGACTGTTCTGTTTTTTATCTAAGCTAGTGGTTCAAAATAAATAGGTACTTTTCTTTCCTTTCGTTTTAGAAATAATCCCTTCAATCAATCAATCAAATATTCATTTATTCAATTTAGGTACACTGTAGGCACACGTCATGATGACGTCAGTTACTTACTTGTAAAACATGATAGTGAAAATTAGTTACGGTATCTTTTAGTGTAAAGCTACGAGGGTTCCAAATGGGCCCTGGTCTGAGAAGAGCCCACAACAAACTCAGCTGGGGTTTTTTTTTTCATTATCGCCATCTGTCAATTCATCTTAACTATCAGAGCCATTAGAGCAAATTATTGCCAAGGTTCGTTGTCATTTAAGTAATCCTTTACATGGTAATAAGATTATTTAATAAGTTTACGTTTTCATTAACTTTGAAATTATTCAGAGATATCTTCAACATGTATTCTGGGAGCTTATTTTAGAAGCGGACACTGTTTCCAACAAATCAATTGCTAGTTTTACTAAGCCTAGAAGCAGGCATTACAAGTTTATTCTTATTTCTAGTATTGACATTATGACAATCACTTTTCTTCTTGAACTTGTCAATGTGTTTATGCACGTATACTAAATTTTCAAATATATATTGGTTGTGCACAGTTAAAATATTGATTTCTTTAAATTTATCTCTTATAGTGACTCTTTTCGACTTGTAAAGTATGTATATCTGAAGGGAATGAGATTAGCCTACGAATCCTTTGACGTATTAATCATTCAGCTACATGTGTCTTAAACCTCTGGCTTTAGAAATCTGTCAGTGAGTGTTATTTTGTTTGGGTATCATGCCTATTAATAATAAATGTGTGTATCCGATAAAAGAAAACCTAACATTTTATTTTAACAATATATGATGTACAAGACTTTTCCAAGAGGTTTTTCGAAAATCCTATATTACCTTTTCTATAAAATATCTGGAATCCTATAGTTTTGACCCACGTAAAAACTATGACAGACTGATAAGATGCATTAAAATCAGTACAGCATATAGAAAAAGAAGTAAGAATAGTAATAGTAAAGCTTCTATCTTAATTTTTTTTTAATATTTAAGGTTTTTTTTTAATTTCATACAAGTCTTGATTACGATCTCACCTGATGGTAAACAATTAAACAGTCTGAGATGGTAGCGGCCTAACCTGTTAGGGGTATGGCAGTTATATTAAACCCATACCCCTAGTCGGTTTTTACACAGCAACGTGCCGAAACGCTACATCGCTTGGCGGTACGTCTTTGCCGGTAGGGACAGGAATCGTCCTTAAGTTTCAGTTTTATTACAAGTATAGATTTATTCAGATACTAGCTGATACTCGTGACTTCGTCAATGTGAATTAAGGATGTTTTGGTTCCCGCGGGAACTCTTTAATTTTCCGGGATGAAAAGTAGCCTATGTTTTATTCCAGTTTAATTCCAGTTGGGTTTAATATAACTGCCATGCCCGTTAAAGGTTAGCCCGCTACCATCATAGACTGCATCATCACTTACCATCAGGTGAGATCGTAGTCAAGGGCTAGCTCGTAGTGGATAAAAAAAAGACTATAATCTATCTCTGTTCCAAATCATCATTTGTTCTGTGTTCAAAATTCATCCAGATCCATTTAGCCATTCTGGCGTGATTGAATAACAAATACCCATCCATCCATCCATCCATCTATCCAAACTTTCGCATTTATGATATTATTATAGATGACTGACGGCGCTATCCGACACTGTGCCCATATCGGAATAAATAAATTCGCATCCGACGGCTATAATAGGTATTATTTAGACATTGATATTTTTATCACGATTTGCGGCTTCAAGGTTAGATTTGCAAATCAAATCAATATTTATGCATTTTGGTTTGACAAATATAGTAGACACGGTCTATATACTTACTTAGATTGATTAAATAATGAGTATGAGAAACTTATACAAATTTTTAAATATAGTATGGATAATTATGTTTTGTATACCTATTTTAAAAAACTATTTTACAAAAAGAATCTTGGTAAACACGCAGCTAACACAAGAACTGTAGGTACCTACCTATAATACTGTGACTCTCAGATATTTATTCACAAAATGATATTATATGAGAGTCACACTTCAAAGGATATGGAATATATATACGAATAAATAAACGAATGTCGCTTTCATAAGTACAAGGTAGAAATAACACAATTTAGAGAGGCACGTAGGCATATTCCGTAGCAATTTGGTTAAAGCAACCGCGTCTCCTACACAACATACGGTAGCAACGTTGTTATTCAAGGAGCGTCGAGTCATTAAACTTGCAGACAGAAACTCAAAGAGCCAAAGATACTGTAAAACTGAAACAAAAACTTCTAATATAAAACTAGTAACTACGTTCTACTATATACATACGTGATTTCAAAACTCAGAGATCTTTGATCCTGATAGTTACTTCAAGTCCTTACCTAATAAAAAGTTATTGTGGCCTATATTCTTGGTCTTTAACAGTATTTTAACTCGCACTTCAGTTACAGTTTGCTTACAATTATCGTCACTTATATTGTCTTCATTAACACAAAAGCTCACTTCATAACTCAAATTGAGTCTATATTTAATATCAGTCTTGACAACAAATTTTATATACTTGAGTTTTAGCGTCGTGCTAAAACTTTTTGTCTTCCTAATTTATGTTTGTGCGTATGCGTGTTAGCATCCTTTAAAATTCTCCGCAAACTGGAATGTTGATGGAACTCGTGTCGTATTGAAATGTGTCTGCTAATATTTTTGAACAATATATGCCACAAGGCTTTGTCCTTATTCTTCCACAATAAATCCGCAGTCTTCTCCTTAATCCTACGCATATTTTCCTCGAGTCGCCTAGCTTTTATTTCCATTTGTATGAGCGAGCGGGTCGTATTTGTCAAGAGACGGTACAGGTATTCTTTCCTCCTCGTTTTTCTCGGCTCTGTCGTCGCATTTATCATAGGCTCATATTCGATGTCCTCTGAGTCGTGGACAGCGTTTGTGTGTTTGATTTTAGCCCGAAAGAGGAAGCCGGCTAGTATTACCGCTATAATGAACATTAGTATCATTAATGGTTTCGCATGTTTGTGAAGGGGTTTCGATATAAAATGCATGACAGTTGTTTACTACATCATCTCGCGGGGTAGGAGGCTGCGCGTCTGTGCGGCGAGCAACAAGTCACGTGGTCTCGCGACGGATAGCACGGCGCCCTCTCGCGGCCTCAGCGCGAACGGCACTGAGACTGAAAACACGCCATGCGACGCTCCCTACGAATTTCCCCAATGACTTTTCCTCCCCGATGTGAGAAGAATTATGGAGGAGGTAAACACTGCAAGTAACTATGCTTATAATATTGCCCCTGTTGTTCGAGTAAACAAAAATTGACAAGAGATTAACAATTCTACTACTGACTTGATTGAAAAATATTCAAAACTGAATGGAACCCTGTGATTAAATTAGTTTAATCACTACTTTAACTTTTAAATATTTTTTCAAAAACTCAGGTTTAAATATGGTTTAAATACGTATGTGAATCTCCTATTTCTTCTTTTGATTATTTTGTCAAAGAAGATACTAACAAAATCAAGAATTTGTTTTGTTAAAAAGTATTGTACATCGTATAGTATGAGTAATACGCGGAAGGACCTGGGAACCCCCCGCATTATTATTCCAAAAAATCCCCTGCCATTATGTGATTAATGGAAAGGGGATACGACCCTCAGCCATGAGAAATACGAAGCAGAGAGAGAGAGATAGTATGAGTTCCTCTTGTAAAATAACAACCCATTTTCAGAGAGCCGTAGTTTTGGTAAGTATGTAACTTCCAACACACAGAATTTTTGGGGAAAAAGAGATTGTTTTGGTTTTTCGCTCCATGTTGCTAGGTGCGTAAGTGGCATAGGGCGGGCGTGAACCCGTCTCACCTCTGGTAATGTATTCTTTCACTATCTACCCGCCTGTCGATATTATTTGTTTTACAATGCCTTAGTATTCGTACCTTTCAAACGTTTGATTATAAACGTGTACTCACTTGAATTGAATGAAAGGTAGAGTTCTTTTTTATGGAGGTACTTTAGACTACAAAGTGCTCTTTGCACTTTATCGGCTAAGACTGTAAAGTTTGTGTAATGTTCGGATGTTTTGTCCTTTTACGCACTAATGTGCGGATTCATATATAAGTGAGTCATAATATTTTGCACTTAGCAGCCTTGATAAAATTAAGCCTTAGTCAAACGTTGCGTTGCGACTCTTGAAGAAGATGTTTTACAAGAACAAACACTTTCCACGGCACTAGGCTGTTATTATAATATGGTGGAGATAACGTAACTTTCTTCATACTAGGTATTATCCCTTGTTTAACTACTCTGGAGTTTCGCGTTGCGCCAAAACATGTTTGTGTTTTAACAAGGCCTATGTCTCTCTTTGCGTCGTATTCCTCATTACTGAGGGCCGTGACCCCTTTCCATAATTCAAATAATGGTAGGAGTTTGCTTGGGATAATAATGCGGTGGGTTCCCACGTCCTTCAAGGCCTATGTAATCCTTCACTTTGAAGTTTTCTTAAGCCTCAATATCAATTAAAGTTAATTGATTTTAAGTACATAGAACGATTTCAATGACCCTTCGAAAAAACGTGCCCTTTCAGACTTAATTGGACATTTTCCGCCCAAAGCATTTTGTTCATTACAAAATTAGTCGACTCACCCGGCCGCTGGCCGCAAAAACATGTTTTACCTACTTCTAACATAACTTCTTCCACCTAGGCATTTGACGCGTTTTAATGGTAAACTAATGTTAACACTTTCAAAGTTAAATACTGGAATGATTTATGATCGTACTGTACCGATGTCTATGTTTTTTATTCATTATATTCGCTTGACCACAATCACACCTGATGGGAAGTGATGATGCGGCCTAAGATAGGACGCGCTTGCCTAGAAGATGCCTATTAACTCTAATTTAAACTAAATTAGAAGTTGAATATTTTGTGTACAACATTATCTTTGAGATGAAATTGAAAAGATGTAATATAGAAGAAAATATCGCTGCAGGGATTTAGGGCGAAAGCATACTACAGAAAGGTAAATTTTTCGGGCGGAAAAAAAGTTTACGCGCGCACTTTTATACGGAGCTACACAGACTACCTTGACACGAGAAATCGTGTTTCACGATGCCAAGAGTGTGAATGTGTCATGCGGATATATTGTACTGTCTTACCCGTTGTGTTTTTTTACCCTAAGAGTGAAAGATTTTAATAAAACCATAGATATTATAGTCTCATCACAGCTGGCGCCGCAAGATAAGGGGCCCTCTGTTTTAAGTTCTTTGTCTTGAATTGATTTTTAGAGGGTTAAAAAGGGTCCATAAAATATTTAACAGCGTCGTCCAAAAGACGTTACAAGTTGACTCAAGTGCCGATAAACTTATCGATTTCCGAGCTCAGGGTTTCTGAAAGGGGTTTGTATTGAATCCGTAGGCATGAAGGTGTACATTCAATGCCTCCCGAACTGAAAAATATTTTTTGCACCTGAAATAACGTATATTCTTTGCTTGGGAACATTTCATATTATATCTTCAAATAATATAAAGCTCAAAGTGGACTACTTTTATCTGTTTTTTTTCCAATCCTCTTTATTTTTAAATCCAACTTTCAATGTGATTTACATTTTACACCCTCATCTTTTTTTTTATCCACTACAAGTTAGCCCTTAACTGCGATCTAACCTGATGGTAAGTGAACATCAACAAGATAGTCTGTTAAGGTTGTCTGTGAGTGACCACCCTTGCCTGCAAAGCTTTACTATGTTTATTTCTTGTAACCCATTTCCAGTTTTTGTGTGCAATAAAGTATAAATAAATAAAAATAAGATTAGTAAAATATTTAAGTAGGTATATTTAATAGTGTATTATTTATACTTTAAATGTAATATTATCGGTAAGTATACACTTTTTACAAACCTATCCTTATATAGCTGGTTCAATTTATCAAACTGCTTATATATTCTAGCTATTTCCGAGGACACCTAGGAGTCTATTGTAGGAAATATCCGGGTGCCAGCGGAGAATGAATTGCCCATACAAACGTAATACCAAAATAATTAATAATTCGAGAACATTTCCACCAAAATGAGAGTTTATTTGGATTCAAATTGTATTTATCTAGTCCCCTGGATTTATATGTTTTCAAAATACTTTCCTAAAATGAAATGTAAATGAATTGCGTTTTGCATATTTTTACGACAAGATGGACATGTTTCCCTCTTATTTGTTTCATATTAAAACCAACGATATCTTACGTATTAATTGGTCAGCAGCATAGCCTATATTGTCAAGTTACAGAATAACAAAACGAAGTAAAAAGCACGATAAGTTTTCATTCATCATTTTTGGTATTCACGGAACAAGACTAAATGTATAACAAATTCTGTAAGCTCATATTGCTATCTCGCTTGAACGCGATCATGTGTCATCAGTGAAATAGAGATAGCAATATACCGGCAAATTTATATTTGCGGTTCGAATAGAAGTTGCGAGCGGCGCGAACCGGCCTCTTAAAGTCCAATTTCACCGAATTCACGTATAGTTACAAAAATACTTTCTGTAGATAACTATATGTGCAACTTTAAGCTCGATACCTCTAGCCTTTTAGGCAGAGCCCTGATTAATCAGTCAGTGAGCAAAAGCTTTAAAAATAGACGACAGAATTCGGAATTCCATGTAAAAGGATAAACCGATTAACTGGCGTAATCCTGGGTATGGAAACTTGAAAAGTTTCATGTAGGTTATAATATTACGATGAAAACTCATTTCCAGGTAAGATTTAAGCTTTTTACCGAACTTTAGAAGGCCCGCTTGCAGGCACACCGGGTAACGTTTAAACTAGTAATAAATTTTAAATTTTAACAGAAGTTTTATACGAATTCAGTTAAAGTAAGTACGAGTTCAGTTTTGACGACCTCCGTGGCGCAGTGTAGCGCTGTTGCCTTAACGTGCGGAGGTCCTGGGTTCGATCCCCGGCAGGGTCAATTTGGGAATTTATAATTTCTGAATTTTCCCTGGTCTGGCCTGGTGGGAGGCTTCGGCCGTGGCTCGTTACCATCCTACCGGCAAAGACGTGCCGCCAAGCGATTTAGCGTTCCGGTACGATGCCGTGTAGAAACCGAAGGGGTATGGGTTTAATATAACTGCCATGCCCCTTACAGGTTAGCCCGCTACCATCTTAGACTGCATCATCACTTACCATCAGGTGAGATCGTAGTCAAGGGCTAGCTTGTAGCAGATTAAAAAAAAAAAAAAGTAGCGGCTAAGGCGGTGGTGGTAGAGTCTTAACACACCTTAAGTGGCACAAGGTGTCCTACATGAAATAAATAAATCAAATCACATCTATTAACTCTGGGTTAAAAGGATAACCCGGACCCCTTTGTTTCTGCAAGCGGGCCTTAGAGTTAAACGAGTTTGAAAAACAGCAGCTTTGTTACTTCACTACCAGTCAGCCCTTGACTGCGATCTGTCCTAGTTATAAGTGCATTCTAAGATGATAGCGGGCTAACTAGTTAGTGGCATGGTAGTTATATAAAACCCCAACTGCTTACGTATCTCGTGTCCTTTAAGGTGACATGAGTTGCAGGAAAAATACCGGTAATCTTCTAGTGGCATTTAAACCCGGGATCACGTGTATGCTTAAAAAGCAGGACTTGCAACCATTAGGATCCCTCTAGAGAACTGTAAATTTCCATTCAGAGTACAGTTGTTTGTGAGATTAACACATTATAGAGGGGACGCCGGATTTATGCTGTTCCCGGTTTATTATATTATACCATTACGTGATTAATTGTTTGGAATGCGACTGACTGCATCATTAACGCCATTATAAAATGTATCTACCTATATGAATTTAGTGTGAATGGAAAAATTATAGGCATCAAAAAAAATTTTTTTTAAATTATGGAACCCTGTGCATGATAAAATACCTCATAGAATTCTTAGCTACTAGCAAATACACTACCTTCCACCACTACAGCCTATTAACGTCCCACAATTGGGCACAGGCCTCCACTCTCATAGGTGAGGGGGAATTAGAGCTTAGACCCACTACTCCAATGCGGGTTGGCGGACTTTAACGACTATTATCATGTTAGTGATTTCCATTGTACTAGGTTTCCTTTAGTGAACCTATCACTAAAGGAAACCTAGTACCGCTGATGTTGAGTAGTGCTGAAGGATGGAGCAAAGGTGCGAATATGCTGCGCAATATAATGGCAAGACGGGTAAAGGACGAACTGGATAGGCAAAAGAGTAACGAAGCCTAGCCTGACAGCCTCCCTCCTGAAGCTTTGCACACCTGCAGTACCGGGAAGGACGGCCAGTGAAGGGAGGAGGTTTTAGTCCGTAGGGCACCGAGAAAGGTGAAGTCGGACATACCACCGAACTATGGTGGCATCCATGAGGATTTCCTCCTCCCCAGGGAAAAAAAAAAAAAAAATCATGTTAGTGATAATAACCGGGACCGACGGTTGAACCACTAACGTGCTATATACTGTATTACCCACACTCGACCCCGGGACCTCGTCGCCCGCAGTCAAACATGCTAACCACTGGACCAACGAGGCAGGTCTGAATAAAAGGGTAACAACAAAGTACAACTTAATAAAATACTTAATAAGAAAAAACTAAACTCAAGTTGATCTGCTAATCCCCATCAGACCATTTTCCCAAATTTTTAAATTAAGTAACTAAACCGAGTAGAAAAAAACCCTGGAGTAAGTTGCTGATAAACAATCGCCCACAAAGAATGTGCGGAACTTGGGGTCATTACGACCGCCCAGACAACAGCTATAGAGTGCGAAGTTTGGTACATTCGTACTTCACATAGAGCCTGAGAGGTATGGCGTTAACTGGGTCATTGAGATTCAACTCGACATTCGAGATGCTTCGTGTCGGTAACATAATAACAATGTCCTCCCGATCGAATTTCGGCCACGGTGGCCTATCTCCAGAGAGATTAGCCCTCTGTGCGGGAAATATGAAAAGAAAATGAAATTCTATGTTATCATTCCAATTTAGTATTTATAATTTTGTATATGCATGTTGTGTTAGCCTATAATTGGTTGTAAATTTAAGATATATATTTTGTATGCGTTTAAATAATATAATAATTTATTTTAATGTAACAACTGTTGGCTATCCTAATAAATAAATAAATAAATATTAAAGTGCACAAGTGTGTGCATGCATACACAGGTGCACACTCTGTTCCTTTACTCTCAAAACCCCGATGGGACGGAAAATCCGAGATGTAAAGTACTTTGATACCTGAGATTATACCTATTCAAGTTTGTTGTTATCAAAGTAATTTTATCTGAGCGATATTCGCCTAGTATTACGTTTCTATAGAAACCTATAGCTGAATGTGAGTCCCCAGGCGATACCGATGAATGAATATAAAAGCTGAAAAGCGTGCTGGGGGAAAACATTTTCACCCGTTATGGAGAAACAATATATTTTTATTTTTGTGATCCCCTTTTCGAGGTTCATAAAAAAATATTTATTGTAAGCTAGCTGGTATTTGTATACAGCGTTATATCCTCGTTAAAATCGATATTACTAGAGGCTTCAGGTACCTTGAGGTTAGGATAATGGTGACTTTTTTGTTTGTATTCTATGAGTAATATACAGACAATTTTATGAAAAAAAAAAAAACTATTTTCTTTATCAATTTGTGCGAGATTACTATGATTTTTAAAATACTTTGTTTAATTTATTCTTATAGGTTCTTCTTAGTGGTTGACATGCGGCCGATGAGGTCCCGGGTTCGAGTCCCGGGTCGGGTCATAATTGAGTATTGGGTTTTTCTGACTAGAAATTCTCAGTACTAGCCCGGAGTTAGGAAGTTGGCGGTATTTCACCGCCGTGCCTCGGAGAGCACGTTAAGCCGTCGGTCCCAATTATTATCACTACCATGATAATAGTCTTCAAAGCTCGCCAACCCGCATTGGAGCAGCGTGGTGGGTCTAAGCTCTAATTCCGTCTCTCCTGTGAGAGTGGAGGCCTGTGCCCAGCAGTGGGACGTTAATGGGCTGTAGTGGTAATTTATTCTTATGGAAGTTCACATAGAATGCATAGTTAGTAACATTATAAATACAAAAGTGTGTCTGTTTGCCCGGCTGTCTGTCCGTCTGTGTGTATAAAAGCGTAGCAGACAGACGTCTGCTACGCTTTAACAGCCCATGTTTTCAACCGATTTTAATGAAGGTATAGAGGTAGAATAAATACAGCCCGGGGAATGGCTACTTTTTAACCCGAAAAATTAGGAAGTTCCCACGGGAATGAAAAAACTTAATCCACGGAAATATTGGATTATGAACTGGTCACTAAGTTCAAATTGTCAAATGAAACGTATTATGTTTTATACAGTCTTGTTAATACAAAACGTTACAAAATTAATTTTGTTGCTTTGAAATTTGTGGTTGCTGAAAATCTCATTTATTGCACCCACCTATCGGCTTTCACTAGGAAGATCATGACGAGTGACAAACCATACAGATAAACATCCTGCCATTTTATTTATTGTTCCTAGGGAACTATTTTTATGTTCGCACACGAATGCGTTTGACAATACAAAATCATGTAAAATTCGGATTCCAATTACTCAATCCTAATACTTTAGGCCCGTAGACCACAAAAACCACTGTATCGATAGACTCGATTAATTTGTTAATAATTTTAAATTTTCTTTTTTTGTCTACAAGTGACTATATTGCAATTAAGACAAAGCACTTTCTGTGAAAGATCTGCATCGAAGATAAACGACGTTTTGTCCTGTCGCCTAATGTGCGCGCTCCATATAATAGTAATGATATGGACTTTCTGTCCACCAGGCAGTTTTTTGTTTCGAAATGTGTTTCACCCTACATAATTTTGTACAAAATATAGTGTCAGGCGTATAACTAAACCCACCCCCATACTGCGAGGTCTACATCCGCTAAAGCTGTAATAACCTAAACCAACATTACAGGCTAATCTTGTGGGACCATAAATTCATATTTACATTAGGTATTTACTAAGGGGAAAAAGTTTAGCCCGACACGGTGATAAATTGTATAAAAGGTAACATTAGGACCCAAACAATGTGTGGCTTTATCGTATAAGACCATTGATGTAGAATTTTTTTAGTACCTCATTCTATTTCAATGTATAAGACTTATATATTTTCTCAAGTATACGAAGCAGATACTACTAGAAGTACTTACATAATTTAGTACTCAGGTTGAAAGAACATAAATAATTTATACCTACTTAGAATACATACGGGTCATAGATAGAAATAGCTAAAATTAAGAGAAGATAATTGTTAATGAGAGTGTAAAGTATCTGTTTTTGTAGTAAACTTAAAAATCTAAAATAAAATATAAATGTATAAAAAGTGACTGTCTACACCCAAACAGCTCAAACCACTGAATAAGGTCAAGCTGAAATTTGGCATTAATTTCATGGACCTTTTTTCGTTTATAGGTCATGGGATTAATTTGAAAGTATTTCTGAAAATACAACCCCTAAATAAGGGTTCGAAATTTTTATAAAAATCGAACAACACGGCAGCGAAGTCGCGGAAAATGCTATTTGATAGATATAGCTAAAATTAAAAGAAGATTGTCTTAATTTTTAACTACATATTATCTTAGTTTGAAGTTTAATAAAAAAAGTTTGGGTATTTACTTATACTGTACTTTTTTATTTACCTTTACGCAGCCCTACTTTTATGAACAGGTAAACATAAACATTTTTGTTAAAGTTGGTTGACCCAAAAGTTTCGTTATCGATATATAGGGCGATTGAGGAAGTATTATATAAATTATGTGAGCCTATTTAAACTTAAAGTTTGCGAGCATTTAATAGAGTTTGAAACTTCATAGAGAGAACCCCTATGGAGTAGACACATATTTGATGTTGATTGTCAAAGCTTTTGTGTAACTTCTCATTGTTTTACTTTAAACTACGGGGTGGGGGTTCCACTTACACTTGTTAACATCGTTCTATAATATAAGAGAGATTTAACTATTGTTAATCTTTTCAAATTGAAAGACTCCGACTAAAAAGGTATCTTCTTATTCCCGCGTTCTCACGTTCCAATCCAGCCCCCATCATATGAATTACTAGCGAATGCCCGCGACTTCGTCCGCGTGAATTGAGGTTTTTTGATTCCCGCGGGAACTATTTAATTTTCCGGGTTAAAAAGTAGCCTATGTGCTATTCCAGACTATAATCTATCTCTGTGCCAAATTTCAGCCAGATCCGTTCAGCCGTTGGCGCGTGATTGAGTAACAAACATCCATACATCCATCCATCTATCCATACATCCATACATCCAACCAAACTTTCACATTTATAATATTAGTAAGAAGTAAGATAAAATGATTGTCGATCTTTTCAAATTGAATGACTCAGGCTGAAAAGGCATCTTCTTATTGCACGTTCTCACGTTCTAATCTAGCCCCGATCGTATTATGATTGTCGATCTTTTCAAATTGAACGACTCACCTGAAAAGGCATCTTCTTATTCCACCTTCTCACGTTCTAATCTTGTCCCCGTCATATGATTGTCGATCTTTTCAAATTGAACGACTCAGACTGAAAAGGCATCTTCTTATTCCGCGTTCTCACGTTCCAATCTAGTCCCCATCTTATGATTGTCGATCTTTTCAAATTGAACGACTCAGACTGAAAAGGCATCTTCTTATTCCGCGTTCTCACGTTCCAATCTAGTCCCCATCTTATGATTGTCGATCTTTTCAAATTGAACGACTCAGACTAAAAAGGCATCTTCTTATTCCACGTTCTCGCGTTCTAATCTAGCCCCCATTATATGATTGTCGTCAAGTGAAATTCGCAACAAAAAATAACAAGAACTTTTACTTAATAAAAAGATAAAAGTTTACTACCATGGGAAAGCAACTGAACCGCATTACCTACGAGTCTGTCTTTTCATATTACCATAATCAGTCAATAGACTGTAATGAAATTCCAAACCACGTCAGGTATCGCAGATTGTGTCCAATATGCCCTGGAGGGATGCATAAAGCATACGCCTATATCGAAATAACCACCGTAATTTGATTCATCTAAAAATTGCTTATAGGTTTTAAAACATGAGTGTTAAGGTTTAATACAGCGTGTAGCTGGATCTCTTTATGCTGGCAGGTTGTAGTAGGTGTGTTTCATGCAATTTCTTGCGCCTGCAGGCAATGAAATGACATGCGGGACGCATCGTGTTATGCCGATGCCAACGATGTTAGCCCCCGGGTGATATCGGGGAATGAATATAAAGCCGAATACGGATAAACATTTTCGCTAGTTTTTGGATCATAGATACCTAAACAATCACATATCACCTACATTTATTTTGGCGCACTTTTTGGCTAAAAAATAAATATTCTTTAGGAGTAATCTATAAGCCACACATTATACACGTTTTGGAATATTGATTGAGCTATATCTATAGACTAGTGTTTCGCCCTGTGCGCGAGCTGCTAAAGCAGCTCACGGGTTGTGGTTTTTGGGATATTAGGGATCCCCAGTTATCGAATTTGAACGAAATCGGTCAATTAACAAAGAATTTCAAAATGGCGCTGAATTTTCAAAACTTTGGTAACAGTTTCCTGTATTGAAATCCCAGGGAGCCCTAAATATCGATTTTGAACGAAATCGGTCCATTAACAAAGAATTTCAAAATGGCGCTGGTTTTTTGAAAATTTTGGTAACAGTTTCCTGTTTTGTAACTTCAGGGAGTCCTAAATATCGATTTTGAATGAAATCGGTCAATTAATAAAGAATTTCAAAATGGCGCTGATTTTTTAAAATTTGGTATCAGTTTCCTGTTTTGTAACCCCAGGGAGTCCTAAATATCGATTTTGAACGAAATCGGTCAATTAACAAAGAATTTCAAAATGGCGCTGATTTTATTTAATTTCAGTACCAGTTTCCTGTTTTGTAATCGCAGGGAGCCCCGTCGTGGGTAAAACGAAACCGTATCAAAATCTTGCATATTCTTCAATATTGGCCATATATTTTCTATGGAAAAATAAATTCCGCCATCTTGAATTTTTTTCCTGTTCATCAAGTAGACCGTCAGGTCCTGATCATCTCTTGCCAAGAAACCACACTTCCATCTCTTATACTCTCTGAGATAGACACTGACGAAATTTGTATGGCGGCCATCTTGAATCCACCATTTTCGAGTTTTTTTTAAACTCATCGCCAATTGGATGCGGTTCCGAGTGACATTAGTTCGAGGACCCCCCACCTATCTTCAATACCTTGGCCGTGCCCTTTACCCGTCTCCGAAATTCTCAATCATCAGCTTGCTCCATTTTTTTTTTTCAAGTTATATTTTCTGACTTCTATACGAAGCCATCAGTGAAAAAAAAATATTTCATACAAAATTTTACAGGAGGACATTTTTGGGGAAAATCTCGAAAACTACCCCAAATGTGGCAACACTGTTTATTTATCTCGATACTGCCGGTCGAGCTACACAATCGATCCATACATGTCAACTTTCCCAAATGTTGCCAACTGCCTCAAAATCGTGATCGAAATTTTCAAAAACACAAAAAGAATACAAAATGGCCGCCACCTCGTTTCACACAAGCATTTTACATAGTTTCATAATTTTCCCGTAAACTACAGGATATACCGCTCCTGATGACGTTTCAATTTTTCATCTCGCTCGCACCCAGCCGAAATGATAGCTCCTGAAAAGAGACCATGTCGAAAATCACTTTTACTTTGATAAATTCCAGTGTTGCCAGACCTCGGCGACGGAAATACCCAAACATCATTCGTACAAGTGGGACACGTGGTCGCTCGTACTCGAACTTTGCAAAAAATACGTATTTCGATTTTTTAATTTTTGAGGAAAATCTTGAAAATTTCCCGAGAAATGGGGTAAATTTTTTTCCCCAATCCATTCTTCGAGTCGGTACACACAATCGCCCCATAGAAGTCGAAACGCTCCGACGTTGCCAACTGGGAGAAAATTGAATTTTAAAATTGCGTTTTTTCGTACCTCAGACCGAACGGCCGCCGCGACAGCCGCCATCTTGAATTTTTAAAAACCACTCCCGTTCTGTCAAAATACAGGATAGTTGTAGGCGAAAAGAGTAAAAAATATTACGCTCGACCACGCGGTTTCGGATCTGTGGCGCCGCGGTTCGGGGTCGAAAAATCAAAAATTTCAAAACACTACAGCTCGGCCGCCATCTTGTTTTTTCAATTTTTTCCACTCTTTCTATTGATCGTTTCCTAGTTTCTTCAATCGTTGCGAGTTGTAACGAAATCGGTTGGAAAACAAAAGAGTTGCAAGAATCACGTCGGCCGCCATCTTGTTTTTCCGAAATGTCATAATTTTTCCTTACTCGACTCCCGCACCCGAACACATCTCCCCTACATCATTCTATCATTTTCTGTCTCTTTCTAGGAGAACAATTATGTCAATGAGTGAGTGAGTGAGTGGTAATTGAGCTATATATAGTATAACTAGTGTTTCGCCCTGTGCGCGAGCTGCTAAAGCAGCTCACGGGTTGTGGTTTGACTTACAAGTAGTACCTACAGACTTTACTGTACTAAACTGAATTCATTTATTATGGTTATAGCAAAATTATTAAAAACGGCGTTGATTTTTTTAAACTTTGGTATCAGTTTCCTAGTTTGTAATCCCAGGGAGCCCTGAATATCGATTTTGAACGAAATCGGTCCATTAGCAAAGAATTTCAAAATGGCGCTGATTTTTAAAAATTTAGGTATCAGTTTCCTGTTTTGTAACCCCGGAGAGTCCTAAATATCGATTTTGAACGAAATCAGTCCATTAACAAAGAATTTCAAAATGGCGATTTTTTTAAATTTTAGTACCAGTTTCTTGTTTTGTAATCGCAGGGAGCCTCGTCGTGGGTAAAATGGAACCGTATCAAAATCTTGCATACTTGCATTTACACAGTCTCGTAGTATTCTTCAATATTGGCCATATATTTTCTATGGTAAAATAAATTCCGCCATCTTGAATTTTTTTCCTATTCATCAAGTAGACCTTCAGGTCTTGATCATCTTTTGTCAAGAAACCACTCTTCCATCTTTTATACTTTCTGAGATAGACACCAAACAAATTTGTATGGCGGCCATCTTGAATCCACCATTTTCGAGTTTTTTTTAAGTTCATTGCCAATTGGATGAGGTTCCGAGTGACATTAGTTAGAGGACCCCCCACCTATCTTCAATACCTTGGCCGTGCCCGTTACCCGTCTCCGAAATCCTCAATCATCAGCTGTCTCCATATTTTTGTTAAAGTTATATTTCCTGACTTCTACACGAAGCCATCAGTGAAAAAAAAATTTTCATACAAAATTTTACAAAGTACATTTTTGGGGAAAATCTCGAAAACTACCCATAATGTGGCAACACTGTTTAGATATCTCGATACTGCCGGTCGAGCTACACAATCGATCCATACATGTCAACTTTCCCAAATGTTGCCAACTGCCTCAAAATCGTGATCGAAATTTTCAAAAACACAAAAATAATACAAAATGGCCGCCACCTCATTTCACAGAAACATTTGACATAGTTTCATAATTTTCCCATGAATTACAGGACATACCGCTCCTGATGACGTTTCAATTTTTCATCTCGCTCGCACCCAGCCGAAATGATAGCTCCTGAAAAGAGACCATGTCGAAAATCACTTTTACTTTGATAAATTCCAGTGTTGCCAGACCTCGGCGACGGAAATACCCAAACGTCATTCGTACAAGTGGGACACGTGGTCGCTCGTACTCGAACTTTGCAAAAAATACGTATTTCGATTTTTTAATTTTTGGGGAAAATCTTGAAAATTTCCCGAGAAATGGGGTAAATTTTTTTCCCCAATCCATTCTTCGAGTCGGTACACACAATCGCCCCATAGAAGTCGAAACGCTCCGACATTGCCAACTGGGAGAAAATTGAATTTTAAAATTGCGTTTTTTCGTACCTCAGACCAAACGGCCGCTGCAACAGCCGCCATCTTGAATTTTTTAAAACCACTCCCGTTCTGTCAAAATACAGGATAATTGTAGGCGAAAATAGCAAAAAATATCATGCTCGACTACGCCGTTTCGGATCTGTAGCGCCGCGGTTCGGGGTCGAAAAATCAAAAATTTCAAAACACTACAGCTCGGCCGCCATCTTGTTTTTCCAATTTTTTCCACTTTTTCTATTAATCGTTTACTTATTTCTTTAATAGTTGCGAGTTTAAACGAAATCGGTTGGAAAACAAAAGAGTTGCAAGAATCACGTCGGCCGCCATCTTGTTTTTCCGAAATGTCATAATTTTTCCCTACTCGACTCCCGCACCCGAACACATCTCCCGTACATCATAGTATCGTTTTCTGTCTCTTTCTAGGAGAACAATTATGTCAATGAGTCAGTCAGTCAGTGAGTGAGTGAGTGGTAATCGAGCTATATATAGTATAATAACTAGTGTTTCGCCCTGTGCGCGAGCTGCTAAAGCAGCTCACGGGTTGTGGTTTGACTTAAAAGTAGTACAGACATTTATTATGATTATAGCAAAATTATTAAAAATGGCGTTGATTTTTTTAAACTTTGGCATCAGTTTCCTGTTTTGTGATCAGAGGGAGCCCTGAATATCGATTTTGAACGAAATCGGTCCATTAACAAAGAATTTCAAAATGGCGCTGATTTTTTAAAACTTTGGTATCAGTTTCCTGTTTTGTAACTCCAGGGAGTCTTAAATATCGATTTTGATCGAAATCGGTCAATTAACAAAGAATTTCAAAATTGCGCTGATTTTTTTAAATTTTAGTACTAGTTTCCTGTTTTGTAATCGCAGGGAGCCCCGTCGTGGGTAAAACGGAACCGTATCAAAATCTTGCATAGTTTTACACAGTCTTGTAGTATTCTTCAATATTGGCCATATATTTTCTATGGAAAAATAAATTCCGCCATCTTGAATTTTTTTCCTGTTCATCAAGTAGACCTTCAGGTCCTGATCATCTTTTGCCAAGAAACCACTCTTCCATCTTTTATACTTTCTGAGATAGACACCAAACAAATTTGTATGGCAGCCATCTTAAATCGGCCATTTTGAATTTTTTTTTGCTCTTTGTCTATTGGATGAGGTTCCGAGTGACATTAGTTCGAGGACCCCCCACCTATCTTCAATACCTTGGCCGTGCCCTTTACCCGTCTCCGAAATCTTCAATCATCAGCTGTCTCCATATTTTTCATAAAGTCATATTTTTTGACTTCTATACGAAGCCATTAGTGAAAAAAAAATTTTTCATACAAAATTTTACAGGAGGACATTTTTGGGGAAAATCTCGAAAACTACCCCAAATGTGGCAACACTGTTTAGTTATCTCGATACTGCCGGTCGAGCTTCACAATCGATCCATACATGTCAACTTTCCGAAATGTTGCCAACTGCCTCAAAGTCGTGATCGAAATTTTCAAAAACACAAAAAGAATACAAAATGGCCGCCACCTCGTTTCACAGAAGCATTTTACATAGTTTCATAATTTTCCCGTAAACTACAGGATATACCGCTCCTGATGACGTTTCAATTTTTCATCTCGCTCGCACCCAGCCGAAATGATTGCTCCTGAAAAAAGACCCTGTCGAAAATCACTTTTTCTTTGATAAATTCCAGTGTTGCCAGATCTCGGCGACGAAAATACCCAAATGTCATTAGTACAAGTGGGACACGTGGTTGATCGTACTCGAATTTTGCAAAAAATGGGTATTTCGATTTTTTAAATTTTGGGGTAAATCTTGAAAATTTCCCTAGAAATGGGGTAATTTTTTTTCCCCAATCCATTCTTCGAGTCGGTACGCACAATCGCCCCATAGAAGTCGAAACACTCCGACGTTGCCAACTGTGAGAAAATTGAATTGTAAAATTGCGTTTTTTCGTACCTCAGACCGAACGGCCGCCGCGACAGCCGCCATCTTGAATTTTTAAAAACCACTCCCGTTCTGTCAAAATACAGGATAATTGTAGGCGAAAATAGAAAAAATTATTACGCACGACCACGCCGTTTCGGATCTGTGGCAACGCGATTCGGGGTCGAAAAATCAAAATTTTCAAAACGCTACAGCTCGGCCGCCATCTTGTTTTTCCATTTTTTTCTACTTTTTCTATAAATCGTTTCCTAGTTTCTTCAATCGTTGCGAGTTAATTAACAAAGAATTTCAAAATGGCGCTGATTTTCTAAAACTTTGGTATCAGTTTTCTGTTTTGTGATCCCAGGGACCCCTAAATATCGATTTTGAACGAAATCGATCGATTAACAAAGAATTTCAAAATGGCGCTGATTTTTAAAACATGGGTATCAGTTTTCTATTTTGTGATCCCAGGGAGAACTAAATATCGATTTCGAACGAAATCGGTCAATTAACAAATAATTTCAAAATGGCGCTGATTTTTTAAAACTTTGGTAACAGTTACCTGTATTGAAATTCCAGGGAGCCCTAAATATCGATTTTGAACGAAATCGGTCCATTAACAAAGAATTTCAAAATGGCGCTGGTTTTTTGAAAATTTTGGTAACAGTTTCCTGTTTTGTAACTTCAGGGAGTCCTAAATATCGATTTTGAACGAAATCGGTCAATTAACAAAGAATTTCAAAATGGCGCTGATTTTAAAAACATGGATATCAGTTTTCTGTTTTGTAATCCCAGGGAGCCCTAAATATCGATTTTGAACGAAATCGATCGATTAACAAAGAATTTCAAAATGGCGCTGATTTTCTAAAACTTTGGTATCAGTTTTCTATTTTGTGATCCCAGGGAGCCCTGAATATCGATTTCGAACGAAATTGGCCAATTAACAAAGAATTTAAAAATGTCGCAGATTTTTTAAAACTTTGGTATCAGTTTTCTGTTTTTTAATCCCAGGGAGCCCTAAATATCAATTTTGAACGAAATCGGTCGATTAACAAAGAATTTGCAAATTGGCGCTGATTTTTAAAACTTGGTTATCAGTTTTCTATTTTGTGATCCCAGGAAGTCCTAAATATCGATTTTGAACAAAATCGGTCAATTAACAAAGAATTTCAAAATGGCGCTGATTTTAAAAAATTTCGGTAACAGTTTCCTGTTTTGTAATCCCAGGGTAAAACGGAAACGTATCAAAATTTTGCATAGTTCTTTCTACACTTGTAGTCTCTTCAATATTCGCCATAATTATATTTTCTATGGAAAATAAATTCCGCCATCTTGAATTTTTTTACTGTTCATCAAGTTGAACTTCAGGTCCTTATCATCTTTTGCCAAGATATTATTCTTCCATCTTTTATACTTTCTGAGATAGACACCAAATAAATTTGTATGGCAGCCATCCTAAATCCGCCATTTTGAATTTTTTTTCAGCTCACGGTCTATTGGCTGAGGTTTCGAATGACATTTGATCGAGCACCTATCTTGAATGCTTCGATCGGTTCATTTCGGCTAATCGGCCGCTATCTTGTTTTTCCGAAATGTCATAATTTTTCCCCACTCCCATCACGCACTCGAACATATCTCCTATACATGAACTATCCTGTTTCGGATCTGTGGCGCCGCGGATCGGAGTTGAAAAATCAAAAATTTGAAATTACTGCAGCTCGGCCGCCATCTTGTTTTTCAGTTTTTTCCACTTTTTCTATTGATCGTTTACTAATTTCTTCAATAATTGCGAGTTGTAACGAAATCGGTTGGAAAACAAAAGAGTTGCAAGAGTCACGTCAGCCGCCATCTTGGTTTTCCAATTTTTTCCACTTTTCCTATTGATCGTTTACTAATTTCTTCAATCATTGCGAGTTGTAACAAAATCGGTTGGAAAAAAAAAAAGTTACAAAAAGCACGTCGGCTGCCATCTTGTTTTTCCGAAATGTCATAATTTTTCCCTGCTCCTGTCCCGCAGCCGAACATATCTCCAATACATGAACTACCCCGTTTCGGATCTGTGGCGCCGCGGGTCGGGGTTGAAAAATCAAAAATTTGTAAATACTGCAGCTCAGCCGCCATCTTGTTTTTCCAATTTTTTCAATTTTTCTATTGATCGTTTACTAATTTCTTCAATAATTGCAAGATGTAACGAAATCGGTTGGAAAACAAAAGAGTTGCAAGAATCACTTTGACCGCCATCTTGTTTTTCTATTTTTTCCACTTTTTGTATATATCGTTTACTAATTTCGTCAATAATTGCGAGTTGTAACGAAATCGGTTGGAAAACAAAAGAGTTGCAAGAATCACGTCGGCCGCCATCTTGTTTTTCCGAAATGTCATAATTTTTCCCTACTCGAATCCCGCACCTTAACACATCTCCCATACATCATTGGATCGTTTTCTGTCTCTTTCTAAGAGAACAATTATGCGGGCATGTTGGTAGTTTTATGTTTTTTTTTTCATGCATTTGGTCGAACACAACTCTTTCTTCAAAATCCTCAATCATCAACTCGCTTCACATTTTTGCCCCCAAAGATTCGTTAGAATGAGGGAACCATAAGTACCCAGTCCTTATAAAGTTCCTAATTGCCATATAATTTGGTATGAAAAAAATATTCCGCCATCTTGAATTTTTTTTCATTTTGCTAAATAGACCTCCTCGTTCTGAACATCTCTTGCCAAGAAACCACACTTCCATCTCTTATACTCTCCGAGATAGACACTAACGAAGTTTGTAGGGCAGCCATCTTAAATCCGCCATTTTGAATTTTTTTTTTGCTCTTTGTGAATTGGATGAGGTTCCGAGTGACATTAGTTGGAGGACCCCCCACCTATCTTCAATACCTTGGCCGTGCCCTTTACCCGTCTCCGAAATCCTCAATCATCAGCTGTCTCCATATTTTTGTTAAACTTATATTTCCTGACTTCTACACGAAGCCATCAGTGAAAAAAAAAATTTTTATACAAAATTTTACAGGAGGATATTTTTGGGGTAATTCTCGAAAACTACCCCAAATGTGGCAACACTGTTTAGATATCTCGATACTGCCGGTTGAGCTACACAATCCATCCATACATGTCAACTTTCCTAAATGTTGCCAACTGCCTCAAGATCGTGATCGAAATTTTCAAAAATACAAAAAGAATACAAAATGGCCGCCGCCTCGTTTCACAGAAGCATTTTTCATAGTTTCATAATTTTCCCGTAAACTACAGGATATACCGCTTCTGATGACGTTTCAATTTTTCGTCTCGCTCGCACCCAGCCGAAATGATAGCTCCTGAAAAGAGACCATGTCGAAAATCACTTTTACTTTGATAAATCCCAGTTTTGCCAGACCTCGGCGACGGAAATACCCAAACGTCATTCGTACAAGTGGGACACGTGGTCGCTCGTACTCGAACTTTGCAAAAAATACGTATTTCGATTTTTTTATTTTTGGGGAAAATCTTGAAAATTTCCCGAGAAATGGGGTAAATTTTTTTCCCCAATCCATTCTTTGAGTCGGTACACACAATCGCTCCATAGAAGTCAAAACGCTCCGACGTTGCCAACTGTAAGAAAATTGAATTTTAAAATTGCGTTTTTTCGTACCTCAGACCAAACGGCCGCCGCGACAGCCGCCATCTTGAATTTTTAAAAATCACTCACTTTCTTTCAAAATACAGGATATTAGTAGGCGAAAAGAGAAAAAAATATTACGCTCGACCACGCCGTTTCGGATCTGTGGCGCCGCGGTTCGGGGTCGAAAAATCAAAAATTTCAAAACGCTACAGCTCGGCCGCCATTTTGTTTTTCCAATTTTTTCCACTTTTTCTATTGACCGTTTACTAATTTCTTCAATAATTGCGAGTTTAAACAAAATCGGTTGGAAAACAAAAGAGCTGCAAGAATCACGTCGGCCGCCATCTTGTTTTTCCGAAATGTCATAATTTTTCCCTACTCGACTCCCGCACCCGAACACATCTCCCGTACATCATTGTATCGATTTCTGTCTCTTTCTAGGAGAACAATTATGTCAATGAGTGAGTGAGTGAGTGAGTGGTAATCGAGCTATATATAGTATAATAACTAGTGTTTCGCCCTGTGCGCGAGCTGCTAAAGCAGCTCACGGGTTGTGGTTTTTGGGATATTAGGGATCCTCAGTTATCGAATTTGAACGAAATCGGCCCATTAACAAAGAATTTCAAAATGACGCTGATTTGTTAAAATTTTGGTATCAGTTTCCTGTTTTGTAACCCCAGGGAGTCCTAAATAGCGATTTTGAACGAAATCGGTCAATTAACAAAGAATTTCAAAATGGCGTTGATTTTTTTAAACATTGGTAACAGTTTCCTGTTTTGTGATCCCAGGGAGCCCTGAATATCGATTTTGAACGAAATCGGTCAATTAACAAAAAATTTCAAAATGGCGCTGATTTTTAAAAACTTTGGTAATAGTTTCCTGTATTGAAATCCCAGGGAGCCCTAAATATCGATTTTGAACGAAATCGGTCCATTAACAAAGAATTTCAAAATGGCGCTGATTTTTTAAAATTTTGGTTTCAGTTTCCTGTTTTGTAACCCCAGGGAGTCCTAAATATCGATTTTGAACGAATTCGGTCCATTAACAAAGAATTTCAAAATGGCGCTGATTTTTTAAATTTTAGTACCAGTTTCCTGTTTTATAATCACAGGGAGCCCCGTCATGGGTAAAACGGAACCGTATCAAAATCTTGCATAGTTCTAGTCTTGTAGTATTCTTCAATATTGGCCATATATTTTCTATGGAGAAATAAATTCCGCCATCTTGAATTTTTTTCCTGTTCATCAAGTAGACCTCCAGGTCCTGATCATCTTTTGCCAACCTATCTTCAATACCTTGGCCGTGCCCTTTACCCGTCTCCGAAATCCTCAATCATCAGCTGTCCCCATATTTTTGTTTAAGTTATATTTTCTGATTTCTACACGAAGCCATCAGTGAAAAAAAATTATTTCATTCAAAATTTTACAGGACGACATTTTTGGGGAAAATCTCAAAAACTACCCCAAATGTGGCAACACTGTTTAGATATCTCGATACTGCCGGTCGAGTTACACAGTCGATATCTACATGTCAACTTTCCCAAATGTTGCCAACTGCCTCAAAATCGTGATCGAAATGTTCAAAAACACAAAAAGAATACAAAATGGCCGCCACCTCGTTTCACAGAAACATTTCACACAGTTTCATAATTTTCCCATGAACTACAGGATATACCGCCTCTGATGACGTTGCAATTTTTCATCTCGCTCGAAAAATCAAAAATTTCAAAACACTACAGCTCGGCCGCCATCTTGTTTTTCTAATTTTTTCTACTTTTTTGTAGTGATCGTTTACTAATTTCTTCAATCATTGCGAGTTGTAACGAAATCGGTTGGAAAATAAAAAAGTTACAAAAAGCACGTCAGCCGCCATCTTGTTTTTCCGAAATGTCATAATTTTTCCCTAATCCCATCCCGCACCCGAACGTATTACCAGTACATGAACTACCCCGTTTCGGATCTGTAGCGCTGCGGTTCGGGGTCAAATCAAAAATTTGAAAATACTACAGCTCGGCCGCCATCTTGTTTTTACAATTTTTTCTACATTTTGTATTGTTCGCTTACTAATTCCTTTAATCATTACGAGTTGTAACGAAATCGGTTGGAAAACAAAAGAGTTGCAAGAATCACGTCGGCCGCCATCTTGTTTTTCCAAAAGGTCTTAATTTTTCCCTACTCCCATCCCGCGCCCGAATACATCTCCCATACATCATTGTATCGTTTTCTGCCTTTTTTTAGTAGAACAATTATGCGGGTATGTTGGTAGTTTTATGTTTGTTTTTTTTCATGCATATGGTCGAACACACCCCCTCTTTCTACAATATCCTGGCCGTGCTCTTCACCCGTCTCCGATATCCTCAATCATGAACTCGCTTCACATTTTTCTCCCAAATATTCGTTAGAAGTACCCAGTCCTTATAAAGTTCCTAATCGCCATATAATTTGGTACGAAAAAAAATATTCCGCCATCTTGAATTTTTTTTCATTTCGCTAAATAGACCTCCTCGTCCTGATAATCTTATGCCAAGAAACTACAGTTCCATCTCTTATATTCTCTGAGATAGACACTGACGAAATTTGTATGGCGGCCATCTTGAATCCACCATTTTCGAGTTTTTTTTAAACTCATCGCCAATTGGATGAGGTTCCGAGTGACATTAGTTCGAGGACCTCCCACCTATCTTCAATACCTTGGCCGTGCCCTTTACCCGTCTCCGAAATCCTCAATCATCAGCTGTCTCCATATTTTTGTTAAAGTTATATTTCCTGACTTCTGCACGAAGCCATCAGTGAAAAAAAAAATTTTCATACAAAATTTTACAGGAGGACATTTTTGGGGAAAATCTCGCAAACTACCCATAATGTGGCAACACTGTTTAGATATCTCGATACTGCCGGTCGAGCTACACAATCGATCCATACATGTCAACTTTCCCAAATGTTGCCAACTGCCTCAAAATCGTGATCGAAATTTTCAAAAACACAAAAATAATACAAAATGGCCGCCACCTCATTTCACAGAAACATTTGACACAGTTTCATAATTTTCCCATGAACTACAGGATATACCGCTCCTGATGACGTTGCAATTTTTCATCTCGCTCGCACCCAGCCGAAATGATAGCTCCTGAAAAGAGACCATGTCGAAAATCACTTTTACTTTGATAAATTCCAGTGTTGCCAGACCTCGGTGACGAAAATACTCAAATGACATTCGTACAAGTGGGACACGTGGTCGCTCATACTCGAACTTTGCAAAAAATACGTATTTCGATTTTTTAATTTTTGGGGTAAATCTTGAAAATTTCCCTAGAAATGGGGTAATTTTTTTTCCCCAATCCATACCTCGAGTCTGTACACACAATCGCCCCGTACAAGTCGAAACGCTCCGACGTTGCCAACTGTGAGAAAATTGAATCTTAAAATGGCGTTTTTTCGTACCTCAGACCGAACGGCCGCCGCGACAGCCGCCATCTTGAATTTTTAAAAACCACTCCCGTTCTGTCAAAATACAGGATAGCTGTAGGCGAAAAGAGAAAAAAAAATCATGCTCGACCGCGCCGTTTCGGATCTGTGGCACCGCGGTTCGGGGTCGAAAATTCAAAAATTTCAAAACACTACAGCTCGACCGCCATCTTGTTTTTCCAATTTTTTCCACTTTTTCTATTGACCGTTTACTAATTTCTTCAATAATTGCGAGTTTAAACAAAATCGGTTTGAAAACAAAAGAGTTGCGAGAATCACGTCGGCCGCCATCTTGTTTTTCCGAAATGTCATAATTTTTCCCTACTCGACTCCCGCACCCGAACACATCTCCCGTACATCATTGTATCGATTTCTGTCTCTTTCTAGGAGAACAATTATGTCAATGAGTGAGTGAGTGAGTGAGTGGTAATCGAGCTATATATAGTATAATATAACTAGTGTTTCGCCCTGTGCGCGAGCTGCTAAAGCAGCTCACGGGTTGTGGTTTTTGGGATATTAGGGATCCTCAGTTATCGAATTTGAACGAAATCGGCCCATTAACAAAGAATTTCAAAATGACGCTGATTTGTTAAAATTTTGGTATCAGTTTCCTGTTTTGTAACCCCAGGGAGTCCTAAATAGCGATTTTGAACGAAATCGGTCAATTAACAAAGAATTTCAAAATGGCGTTGATTTTTTTAAACATTGGTAACAGTTTCCTGTTTTGTGATCCCAGGGAGCCCTGAATATCGATTTTGAACGAAATCGGTCAATTAACAAAAAATTTCAAAATGGCGCTGATTTTTAAAAACTTTGGTAATAGTTTCCTGTATTGAAATCCCAGGGAGCCCTAAATATCGATTTTGAACGAAATCGGTCCATTAACAAAGAATTTCAAAATGGCGCTGATTTTTTAAAATTTTGGTTTCAGTTTCCTGTTTTGTAACCCCAGGGAGTCCTAAATATCGATTTTGAACGAATTCGGTCCATTAACAAAGAATTTCAAAATGGCGCTGATTTTTTAAATTTTAGTACCAGTTTCCTGTTTTATAATCACAGGGAGCCCCGTCATGGGTAAAACGGAACCGTATCAAAATCTTGCATAGTTCTAGTCTTGTAGTATTCTTCAATATTGGCCATATATTTTCTATGGAGAAATAAATTCCGCCATCTTGAATTTTTTTCCTGTTCATCAAGTAGACCTCCAGGTCCTGATCATCTTTTGCCAACCTATCTTCAATACCTTGGCCGTGCCCTTTACCCGTCTCCGAAATCCTCAATCATCAGCTGTCCCCATATTTTTGTTTAAGTTATATTTTCTGATTTCTACACGAAGCCATCAGTGAAAAAAAATTATTTCATTCAAAATTTTACAGGACGACATTTTTGGGGAAAATCTCAAAAACTACCCCAAATGTGGCAACACTGTTTAGATATCTCGATACTGCCGGTCGAGTTACACAGTCGATATCTACATGTCAACTTTCCCAAATGTTGCCAACTGCCTCAAAATCGTGATCGAAATGTTCAAAAACACAAAAAGAATACAAAATGGCCGCCACCTCGTTTCACAGAAACATTTCACACAGTTTCATAATTTTCCCATGAACTACAGGATATACCGCCTCTGATGACGTTGCAATTTTTCATCTCGCTCGAAAAATCAAAAATTTCAAAACACTACAGCTCGGCCGCCATCTTGTTTTTCTAATTTTTTCTACTTTTTTGTAGTGATCGTTTACTAATTTCTTCAATCATTGCGAGTTGTAACGAAATCGGTTGGAAAATAAAAAAGTTACAAAAAGCACGTCAGCCGCCATCTTGTTTTTCCGAAATGTCATAATTTTTCCCTAATCCCATCCCGCACCCGAACGTATTACCAGTACATGAACTACCCCGTTTCGGATCTGTAGCGCTGCGGTTCGGGGTCAAATCAAAAATTTGAAAATACTACAGCTCGGCCGCCATCTTGTTTTTACAATTTTTTCTACATTTTGTATTGTTCGCTTACTAATTCCTTTAATCATTACGAGTTGTAACGAAATCGGTTGGAAAACAAAAGAGTTGCAAGAATCACGTCGGCCGCCATCTTGTTTTTCCAAAAGGTCTTAATTTTTCCCTACTCCCATCCCGCGCCCGAATACATCTCCCATACATCATTGTATCGTTTTCTGCCTTTTTTTAGTAGAACAATTATGCGGGTATGTTGGTAGTTTTATGTTTGTTTTTTTTCATGCATATGGTCGAACACACCCCCTCTTTCTACAATATCCTGGCCGTGCTCTTCACCCGTCTCCGATATCCTCAATCATGAACTCGCTTCACATTTTTCTCCCAAATATTCGTTAGAAGTACCCAGTCCTTATAAAGTTCCTAATCGCCATATAATTTGGTACGAAAAAAAATATTCCGCCATCTTGAATTTTTTTTCATTTCGCTAAATAGACCTCCTCGTCCTGATAATCTTATGCCAAGAAACTACAGTTCCATCTCTTATATTCTCTGAGATAGACACTGACGAAATTTGTATGGCGGCCATCTTGAATCCACCATTTTCGAGTTTTTTTTAAACTCATCGCCAATTGGATGAGGTTCCGAGTGACATTAGTTCGAGGACCTCCCACCTATCTTCAATACCTTGGCCGTGCCCTTTACCCGTCTCCGAAATCCTCAATCATCAGCTGTCTCCATATTTTTGTTAAAGTTATATTTCCTGACTTCTGCACGAAGCCATCAGTGAAAAAAAAAATTTTCATACAAAATTTTACAGGAGGACATTTTTGGGGAAAATCTCGCAAACTACCCATAATGTGGCAACACTGTTTAGATATCTCGATACTGCCGGTCGAGCTACACAATCGATCCATACATGTCAACTTTCCCAAATGTTGCCAACTGCCTCAAAATCGTGATCGAAATTTTCAAAAACACAAAAATAATACAAAATGGCCGCCACCTCATTTCACAGAAACATTTGACACAGTTTCATAATTTTCCCATGAACTACAGGATATACCGCTCCTGATGACGTTGCAATTTTTCATCTCGCTCGCACCCAGCCGAAATGATAGCTCCTGAAAAGAGACCATGTCGAAAATCACTTTTACTTTGATAAATTCCAGTGTTGCCAGACCTCGGTGACGAAAATACTCAAATGACATTCGTACAAGTGGGACACGTGGTCGCTCATACTCGAACTTTGCAAAAAATACGTATTTCGATTTTTTAATTTTTGGGGTAAATCTTGAAAATTTCCCTAGAAATGGGGTAATTTTTTTTCCCCAATCCATACCTCGAGTCTGTACACACAATCGCCCCGTACAAGTCGAAACGCTCCGACGTTGCCAACTGTGAGAAAATTGAATCTTAAAATGGCGTTTTTTCGTACCTCAGACCGAACGGCCGCCGCGACAGCCGCCATCTTGAATTTTTAAAAACCACTCCCGTTCTGTCAAAATACAGGATAGCTGTAGGCGAAAAGAGAAAAAAAAATCATGCTCGACCGCGCCGTTTCGGATCTGTGGCACCGCGGTTCGGGGTCGAAAATTCAAAAATTTCAAAACACTACAGCTCGACCGCCATCTTGTTTTTCCAATTTTTTCCACTTTTTCTATTGACCGTTTACTAATTTCTTCAATAATTGCGAGTTTAAACAAAATCGGTTTGAAAACAAAAGAGTTGCGAGAATCACGTCGGCCGCCATCTTGTTTTTCCGAAATGTCATAATTTTTCCCTACTCGACTCCAGCACCCGAACACATCTCCCGTACATCATTGTATCGTTTTCTGTCTCTTTCTAGGAGAACAATTATGTCAATGAGTCAGTGAGTGAGTCAGTGGTAATTGAGCTATATATAGTATAACTAGTTTTTCGCCCTGTGCGCGAGCTGCTAAAGCAGCTCACGGGTTGTGGTTTGACTTACAAGTAGTACAGACATTTATTATGATTATAGCAAAATTATTAAAAATGGCGTTGATTTTTTTAAACTTTGGTATGAGTTTCCTGTTTTGTGATCAGAGGGAGCCCTGAATATCGATTTTGAACGAAATCGGTCCATTAACAAAGAATTTCAAAATGACGCTGATTTTTTAATACTTTGGTTTCAGTTTCCTGTTTTGTAACTCCAGGGAGTCTTAAATATCGACTTTGATCGAAATCGGTCAATTAACAAAGAATTTCAAAATGGCGCTGATTTTTTAAAATTTTAGTACCAGTTTCCTGCTTTGTAATCGCAGGGAGCCCCGTCGTGGGTAAAACGGAACTGTATCAAAATCTTGCATAGTTCTACACAGTCACATTCTTCAATATTGGCCATATATTTTCTATGGAAAAATAAATTCCGCCATCTTGAATTTTTTTCCTGTTCATTAAGTAGACCTTCAGGTCTTGATCAACTTTTGTCAAGAAACCACTCTTCCATCTTTTATACTTTCTGAGATAGACACCAAACAAATTTGTATGGCAGCCATCTTAAATCCGCCATTTTGAATTTTTTTTTTGCTCTTTGTCAATTGGATGAGGTTCCGAGTGACATTAGTTCGAGGACCCCCAACCTATCTTCAATACCTTGGACGTCCCTTTACCCGTCTCCGAAATCCTCAATCATCAGCTGTCTCCATATTTTTGTTAAAGTTATATTTCCTGACTTCTACACGAAGCCATCAGTGAAAAAAAAAATTTTCATACAAAATTTTACAGGAGGACAATTTTGGGGAAAATCTCGAAAACTACCCATAATGTGGCAACACTGTTTAGATATCTCGATACTGCCGGTCGAGTTACACAATCGATCCATACATGTCAACTTTCCCAAATGTTGCCAACTGCCTCAAAATCATGATCGAAATTTTCAAAAACACAAAAATAATACAAAATGGCCGCCACCTCGTTTCACAGAAACATTTGACATAGTTTCATAATTTTCCCATGAACTACAGGATATACCGCTCCTGATGACGTTTCAATTTTTCATCTCGCTCGCACCCAGCCGAAATGATAGCTCCTGAAAAGAGACCATGTCGAAAATCACTTTTACTTTGATAAATTCCAGTGTTGCCAGACCTCGGCGATGGAAATACCCAAACGTCATTCGTACAAGTGGGACACATGGTCGCTCGTACTCGAACTTTGCAAAAAATACGTATTTCGATTTTTTTATTTTTGGGGTAAATCTGGAAAATTTCCCTAGAAATGGGGTAATTTTTTTTCCCCAATCCATTCTTCGAGTCGGTACACACAATCGCCTCGTACAAGTCGAAACGCTCCGACATTGCCAACTGTGAGAAATTTTAAGTTTAAAATTGCGTTTTTTCGTACCTCAGACCGAACGGCCGCCGCGAAAGCCGCCATCTTGAATTTTTAAAAACCACTCCCATTCTGTCAAAATACAGGATAATTGTAGGCGAAAACAGAAAAAAATATTACGCTCGACCACGCCGTTTCGGATCTGTGGCGCCACGGTTCGGGGTCGAAAAATCAAAAATTTCAAAACACTACAGCTCGGCCGCCATCTTGTTTTTCCAATTTGTCCCACTTTTTCTATTGAACGTTTCCTAGTTTCTTCAATTGTTGCGAGTTGTAACGAAATCGGTTGGAAAACAAAAGAGTTGCAAGAGTCACGTCGGCCGCCATCTTGTTTTTCCGAAATGTCATAATTTTTCCCTACTCGACTCCCGCACCCGAACACATCTCCCGTACATCATTGTATCGTTTTCTGTCTCTTTCTAGGAGAACAATTATGTCAATGAGTGAGTCAGTCAGTGAGTGAGTGGTAATTGAGCTATATATAGTATAACTAGTGTTTCGCCCTGTGCGCGAGCTGCTAAAGCAGCTCACGGGTTGTGGTTTGACTTACAAGTAGTACAGACTTTACTATACGATTTTGAACGAATTCGGTCAATTAACAAAGAATTTCAAAATGGCGCTGATTTTCTAAAACTTTGGTATCAGTTTTCTGTTTTGTGATCCCAGGGACCCCTAAATATCGATTTTGAACGAAATCGATCGATTAACAAAGAATTTCAAAATGGCGCTGATTTTTAAAACATGGGTATCAGTTTTCTATTTTGTGATCCCAGGGAGAACTAAATATCGATTTCGAACGAAATCGGTCAATTAACAAATAATTTCAAAATGGCGCTGATTTTTTAAAACTTTGGTAACAGTTACCTGTATTGAAATTCCAGGGAGCCCTAAATATCGATTTTGAACGAAATCGGTCCATTAACAAAGAATTTCAAAATGGCGCTGGTTTTTTGAAAATTTTGGTAACAGTTTTCTGTTTTGTAACTTCAGGGAGTCCTAAATATCGATTTTGAACGAAATCGGTCAATTAACAAAGAATTTCAAAATGGCGCTGATTTTAAAAACATGGATATCAGTTTTCTGTTTTGTAATCCCAGGGAGCCCTAAATATCGATTTTGAACGAAATCGATCGATTAACAAAGAATTTCAAAATGGCGCTGATTTTCTAAAACTTTGGTATCAGTTTTCTATTTTGTGATCCCAGGGAGCCCTGAATATCGATTTCGAACGAAATTGGCCAATTAACAAAGAATTTAAAAATGTCGCAGATTTTTTAAAACTTTGGTATCAGTTTTCTGTTTTTTAATCCCAGGGAGCCCTAAATATCAATTTTGAACGAAATCGGTCGATTAACAAAGAATTTGCAAATTGGCGCTGATTTTTAAAACTTGGTTACCTATCAGTTTTCTATTTTGTGATCCCAGGAAGTCCTAAATATCGATTTTGAACAAAATCGGTCAATTAACAAAGAATTTCAAAATGGCGCTGATTTTATAAAATTTCGGTAACAGTTTCCTGTTTTGTAATCCCAGGGTAAAACGGAAACGTATCAAAATTTTGCATAGTTCTTTCTACACTTGTAGTCTCTTCAATATTCGCCATAATTATATTTTCTATGGAAAATAAATTCCGCCATCTTGAATTTTTTTACTGTTCATCAAGTTGAACTTCAGGTCCTTATCATCTTTTGCCAAGATATTATTCTTCCATCTTTTATACTTTCTGAGATAGACACCAAATAAATTTGTATGGCAGCCATCCTAAATCCGCCATTTTGAATTTTTTTTCAGCTCACGGTCTATTGGCTGAGGTTTCGAATGACATTTGATCGAGCACCTATCTTGAATGCTTCGATCGGTTCATTTCGGCTAATCGGCCGCTATCTTGTTTTTCCGAAATGTCATAATTTTTCCCCACTCCCATCACGCACTCGAACATATCTCCTATACATGAACTATCCTGTTTCGGATCTGTGGCGCCGCGGATCGGAGTTGAAAAATCAAAAATTTGAAATTACTGCAGCTCGGCCGCCATCTTGTTTTTCAGTTTTTTCCACTTTTTCTATTGATCGTTTACTAATTTCTTCAATAATTGCGAGTTGTAACGAGCTGCTAAAGCAGTTCACGGGTTGTGGTTTGACTTACAAGTAGTACAGACTTAACTATACGATTTTGAACGAATTCGGTCAATTAACAAAGAATTTAAAAATGGCGCTGATTTTCTAAAACTTTGGTATCAGTTTTCTGTTTTGTAATCCCAGGGACCCCTAAATATCGATTTTGAAAGAAATCGATCGATTAACAAAGAATTTCAAAATGGCGCTGATATTTTAAAACTTTGGTAACAGTTTCCTGTATTGAAATCCCAGGGAGCCCTAAATATCGATTTTGAACGAAATCGGTCCATTAACAAAGAATTTTAAAATGGCGCTGATTTTTTAAAATTTTGCTATCGGTTTCCTGTTTTGTATCTCCAGGGAGTCCTAAATATCGATTTTAATCGAAATCGGTCAATTAACAAAGAATTTCAAAATGGCGCTGATTTTTTAAAATTTTGGTATCGGTTTCCTGTTTTGTATCCCCAGAGAGTCCTAAATATCGATTTTGAACGAAATCGGTCAATTAACAAAGAATTTCAAAATGGCGCTGATTTTTTAAAATTTTAGTACCAGTTTCCTGTTTCGTAATCGTAGGGAGCCCCGTCGTGGGTAAAACGGAACCGTATCAAAATCTTGCACAGTCTTGTAGTAATCTTCAATATTGGCCATATATTTTCTTTGGAAAAATAAATTCCGCCATCTTGAATTTTTTTCCTGTTCATCAAGTAGACCTTCAGGTCCTGATCATCTTTTGCCAAGAAACCACTCTTCCATCTCTTATACTCTCCGAGATAGACACTGACGAAATTTGTATGGCGGCCATCTTGAATCCACCATTTTGGAGTTTTTTTTAATTTCATCGCCAATTTGATGAGGTTCCGAGTGACATTAGTTCGAGGACCCCCCACCTATCTTCAATACCTTGGCCGTGCCCTTTACCCGTCTCCGAAATCCTCAATCATCAGCTGTCTCCATATTTTTTTTCAAGTTATATTTTCTGATTCTACACGAAGCCATCAGTGAAAAAAAAAATTTCATACAAAATTTTACAGGATGTCATTTTTGGGGAAAATCTCGAAAACTACCCATAATGTGGCAACACTGTTTAGATATCTCGATACTGCCGGTCGAGCTACACAATCGATCCATACATGTCAACTTTCCCAAATGTTGCCAACTGCCTCAAAATCATGATTGAAATTTTCAAAAACACAAAAATAATACAAAATGGCCGCCACCTCGTTTCACAGAAACATTTGACATAGTTTCATAATTTTCCCATAAACTACAGGATATACCGCTCCTGATGACGTTTCAATTTTTCATCTCGCTCGCACCCAGCCGAAATGATAGCTCCTGAAAAGAGACCATGTCGAAAATCACATTTACTTTGATAAATTCCAGTGTTGCCAGACCTCGGCGACGGAAATACCCAAACATCATTCGTACAAGTGGGACACGTAGTCGCTCGTACTCGAACTTTGCCAAAAATACGTATTTCGATTTTTTAATTTTTGGGGAAAATCTTGAAAATTTCCCGATAAATGGGGTAAATTTTTTTCCCCAATCCATTCTTCGAGTCGGTACACACAATCGCCCCATAGAAGTCGAAACGCTCCGACGTTGCCAACTGTGAGAAAATTGAATTTTAAAATTGCGTTTTTTCGTACCTCAGACCAAACGGCCGCCGCGACAGCCGCCATCTTGAATTTTTAAAAACCACTCCCATGCTGTCAAAATACAGGATAATTGTAGGCTAAAAGAGAAAAAAATATCATGCTCGACCACGCCGTTTCGGATCTGTGGCGCCGCGGTTCGGGGTCGAAAAATCAAAAATTTCAAAACACTACAGCTCAGCTGCCATCTTGTTTTTCTAATTTTTTCCACTTTTTCTATTAATCGTTTACTAATTTCTTTAATAGTTGCGAGTTGTAACGAAATCGGTTGGAAAATAATAAAGTTACAAAAAGCACGTCAGCCGCCATCTTGTTTTTCCGAAATGTCATATTTTCCCTAATCCCATCCCGCACCCGAACGTATTACCAGTACATGAACTACCCCGTTTCGGATCTGTAGCGCTGCGGTTCGGGGTCGGAAAATCAAAAATTTGAAAATACTACAGCTCGGCCGCCATCTTGTTTTTACAATTTTTTCTACATTTTGTATTGTTCGCTTACTAATTCCTTTAATCATTACGAGTTGTAACGAAATCGGTTGGAAAACAAAAGAGTTGCAAGAATCACGTCGGCCGCCAGCTTGTTTTTCCAAAAGGTCATAATTTTTCCCTACTTCCATCCCGCGCCCGAATACATCTCCCATACATCATTGTATCGTTTTCTGCCTTTTTTTAGTAGAACAATTATGCGGGTATGTTGGTAGTTTTATGTTTGTTTTTTTTCATGCATATGGTCGAACACACCCCCTCTTTCTACAATATCCTGGCCGTGCTCTTCACCCGTCTCCGATATCCTCAATCATCAACTCGCTTCACATTTTTCTTCCAAATATTCGTTAGAAGTACCCAGTCCTTATAAAGTTCCTAATCGCCATATAATTTGGTACGAAAAAAAATATTCCGCCATCTTGAATTTTTTTTCATTTCGCTAAATAGACCTCCTCGTCCTGATCATCTCTTGCCAAGAAACCACACTTCCATCTCTTATACTCTCCGAGATAGACACTGACGAAATTTGTATGGCGGCCATCTTGAATCCACCATTTTCGAGTTTTTTTTAAACTCATCGCCAATTGGATGTGGTTCCGAGTGACATTAGTTCGAGGACCCCCCACCTATCTTCAATACCTTGGCCTTGCCCTTTACCCGTCTCCGAAATCCTCAATCATCAGCTGTCTCCATATTTTTTTTCAAGTTATATTTTCTGACTTCTATACGGAGCCATCAGTGAAAAAAAAATTTTCATACAAAATTTTACAGGAGGACATTTTTGGGGAAAATCTCGAAAACTTCCCCAAATGTGGCAACACTGTTTAGATATCTCGATACTGCCAGTCGAGCTACACAATCGATCCCTACATGTCAACTTTCCCAAATGTTGCCAACTGCCTCAAAATCATGATCGAAATTTTCAAAAACACAAAAAGAATACAAAATGGCCGCCACCTCGTTTCACAGAAGCATTTTACATAGTTTCATAATTTTCCCGTAAAGTACAGGATATACCGCTCCTGATGACGTTTCAATTTTTCATCTCGCTCGCACCCAGCCGAAATGATTGCTCCTGAAAAAAGGCCATGTCGAAAATCACTTTTACTTTGATAAATTCCAGTGTTGCCAGACCTCGGCGACGGAAATACCCAAACATCATTCGTACAAGTGGGACACGTGGTCGCTCGTACTCGAACTTTGCAAAAAATACGTATTTCGATTTTTTAATTTTTGGGGAAAATCTTGTAAATTTCCCTAGAAATGGGGTAATTTTTTTTCCCCAATCCATTCTTCGAGACGGTACACACAATCGCCCCCTAGAAGTCGAAACGCTCTGACGTTGCCAACGGTGAGAAAATTGAATTTTAAAATTGCATTTTTTCGTGCCTCAGACCGAACAGCCGCCGCGACAGCCGCCATCTTGAATTTTTAAAAATCACTCCCTTTCTGTCAAAATACAGGATATTTGTAGGCGAAAAGAGAAAAAAATATTACGCTCGACCACGCCGTTTCGGATCTGTGGCGCCGCGGTTCGGGGTCGAAAAATCAAAAATTTCAAAACACTACAGCTCAGCCGCCATCTTGTTTTTCCAATTTTTTCCACTTTTTCTATAAATCGTTTCCTAGTTTCTTCAATCGTTGCGAGTTGTAACGAAATCGGTTGAAAAACAAAAGAGTTGCAAGAATCACGTCGGCCGCCATCTTGTTTTTCCGAAATATCATAATTTTTCCCTACTCGACTCGCGCACCCGAACACATCTCCCGTACATCATTATATCGTTTTCTGTCTCTTTCTAGGAGAACAATTATGTCAATGAGTCAGTCAGTGAGTCAGTGAATCAGTGGTAATTGAGCTATATATAGTATAACTAGTGTTTCGCCCTGTGCGCGAGCTGCTAAAGCAGCTCACGGGTTGTTGTTTTTGGGATAATATTAGGGATCCTCAGTTATCGAATTTGAACGAAATCGGTCAATTAACAAAGAATTTCAAAATGGCGCTGATTTTTTAAAATTTTGGTTTCAGTTTCCTGTTTTGTAACCCCAGGGAGTCCTCAATATCGATTTCAAACGACATCGGTCAGTTAACAAAGAATTTCAAAATGGCGCTGTTTTTTTTTATTTTAGGACCAGTTTCCTGCTTTGTTATCGCAGGGAGCCCCGTCGTGGGTAAAACGGAATCGTATCAAAATCTTGCATAGTTCTACACAGTCGTAGTATTCTTCAATATTGGCCATATATTTTCTATGGAAAAATAAATTCCGCCATCTTGAATTTTTTTCCTGTTCATCAAGTAAACCTTCAGGTCCTGATTATCTTTTGTCAAGAAATCACTCTTCCATCTTTTATACTTTCTGAGATAGACACCAAACAAATTTGTATGGCAGCCATCTTAAATCCGCCATTTTGAATTTTTTTTTTGCTTTTTGTCAATTGGATGAGGTTCCGAGTGACATTAGTTCGAGGACCCCCCACCTATCTTCAATACCTTGGCCGTCCCCTTTACCCGTCTTCGGAATCCTCAATCATTAGTTGTCTCCATATTTTTGTTAAAGTTATATTTCCTGACTTCTACACGAAGCCATCAGTGAAAAAAAATATTTGCATACAAAATTTTACAGGAGGACATTTTTGGGGAAAATCTCGAAAACTACCCCAAATGTGGCAACACTGTTTAGATATCTCGATACTACCGGTCGAGCTTCACAACCGATCCATACATGTCAACTTTCCCAAATGTTGCCAACTGCCTCAAAATCGTGATCGAAATTTTCAAAAACACAAAAATAATACAAAATGGCCGCCACCTCGTTTCACAGAAGCATTTGACATAGTTTCATAATTTTCCCATGAACTACAGGATATACCGCTCCTGATGACGTTTCAATTTTTCATCTCGCTCGCACCCAGCCGAAATCATAGCTCCTGAAAAGAGACCATGTCGAAAATCACTTTTACTTTGATAAATTCCAGTGTTGCCAGACCTCGGCGACGGAAATACCCAAACATCATTCGTACAAGTGGGACACGTGGTCGCTCGTACTCGAACTTTGCAAAAAATACGTATTTCGATTTTTTAATTTTTGGGGTAAATCTTGAAAATTTCCCGAGAAATGGGGTAAATTTTTTTCCTTAATATATTCTTCAAGTCGGTACACACAATCGCCCCATAGAAGTCGAAACGCTCCGACGTTGCCAACTGTGAGAAAATTGAATTTTAAAATTGCGTTTTTTCGTACCTCAGGCCAAACGGCCGCCGGGACAGCCGCCATCTTGAATTTTTAAAAACCACTCCCGTTCTGTCAAAATACAGGATAGTTGTAGGCGAAAAGAGAAAGAAATATTATGCTCGACCACGCCGTTTCGGATCTGTGGCGCCGCGGTTCGAGGTCGAAAAATCAAAAATTTCAAAACAATACAGCTCGGCCGCCATTTTGTTTTTCCAATTTTTTCTACTCTTTCTATTAATCGTTTCCTAATTTCTTCAATAGTTGCGAGTTTAAACGAAATCGGTCGGAAAACAAGAGAGCTGCAAGAATCACGTCGGCCGCCATCTTGTTTTTCCGAAATGTCATAATTTTTCCCTACTCGACTCCCGCACCCGAACACATCTCCCGTACATCATTGTATCGTTTTCTGTCTCTTTCTAGGAGAACAATTATGTCAATGAGTCAGTGAATCAGTGAGTCAGTGAGTGGTAATCGAGCTATATATAGTATAAAACTAGTGTTTCGCCCTGTGCGCGAGCTGCTAAAGCAGCTCACGGGTTGTGGTTTTTGGGATATTAGGGATCCTCAGTTATCGAATTTGAACGAAATCGGCCCATTAACAAAGAATTTCAAAATGACGCTGATTTGTTAAAATTTTGGTATCAGTTTCCTGTTTTGTAACCCCAGGGAGTCCTAAATAGCGATTTTGAACGAAATCGGTCAATTAATAAAAAATTTCAAAATGGCGCTGATTTTTAAAAATTTTGGTAATAGTTTCCTGTATTGAAATCCCAGGGAGCCCTAAATATCGATTTTGAACGAAATCGGTCCATTAACAAAGAATTTCAAAATAACGTTGATTTTTTTAAACATTGGTATCAGTTTCCTGTTTTGTGATCCCAGGGAGCCCTGAATATCGATTTTGAACGAAATCAGTCAATTAATAAAAAATTTCAAAATGGCGCTGATTTTTAAAAATTTTGGTAATAGTTTCCTGTATTGAAATCCCAGGGAGCCCTAAATATCGATTTTGAACGAAATCGGTCCATTAACAAAGAATTTCAAAATGGCGCTGATTTTTAAAAATTTTGGTTTCAGTTTCCTGTTTTGTAACCCCAGGGAGTCCTAAATATCGATTTTGAACGAATTCGGTCCATTAACAAAGAATTTCAAAATGGCGCTGATTTTTTTAAATTTTAGTACCAGTTTCCTGTTTTGTAATCACAGGGAGCCCCGTCGTGGGTAAAACGGAACCGTATCAAAATCTTGCATAGTTCTAGTCTTGTAGTATTCTTCAATATTGGCCATATATTTTCTATGGAGAAATAAATTCCGCCATCTTGAATTTTTTTCCTGTTCATCAAGTAGACCTCCAGGTCCTGATCATCTTTTGCCAAGAAACCACTCTTCCATCTTGTATACTTTCTGAGATGGAAATCAAACAAATTTGTATGGCAGCCATCTTAAATCCGCCATTTTGAATTTTTTTTTTGCTCTTTGTCTATTGGATGAGGTTCCGAGTGACATTAGTTCGAGGACCCCCCACCTATCTTCAATACCTTGGCCGTGCCCTTTACCCGTCTCCGAAATCCTCAATCATCAGCTGTCCCCATATTTTTGTTTAAGTTATATTTTCTGACTTCTACACGAAGCCATCAGTGAAAAAAAATTATTTCATTCAAAATTTTACAGGACGACATTTTTGGGGAAAATCTCGAAAACTACCCCAAATGTGGCAACACTGTTTAGATATCTCGATACTGCCGGTCGAGTTACACAGTCGATATCTACATGTCAACTTTCCCAAATGTTGCCAACTGCCTCAAAATCGTGATCGAAATGTTCAAAAACACAAAAAGAATACAAAATGGCCGCCACCTCGTTTCACAGACACATTTCACACAGTTTCATAATTTTCCCATGAACTACAGGATATACCGCCTCTGATGACGTTGCAATTTTTCATCTCGCTCGAAAAATCAAAAATTTCAAAACACTACAGCTCGGCCGCCATCTTGTTTTTCCAATTTTTTCTACTTTTTTGTAGTGATCGTTTACTAATTTCTTCAATCATTGCGAGTTGTAACGAAATCGGTTGGAAAATAAAAAAGTTACAAAAAGCACGTCAGCCGCCATCTTATTTTTCCGAAATGTCATAATTTTTCCCTAATCCCATCCCGCACCCGAACGTATTACCAGTACATGAACTACCCCGTTTCGGATCTGTAGCGCTGCGGTTCGGGGTCGAAAAATCAAAAATTTGAAAATACTACAGCTCGGCCGCCATCTTGTTTTTACAATTTTTTCTACATTTTGTATTGTTCGCTTACTAATTCCTTTAATCATTACGAGTTGTAACGAAATCGGTTGGAAAACAAAAGAGTTGCAAGAATCACGTCGGCCGCCATCTTGTTTTTCCAAAAGGTCATAATTTTTCCCTACTCCCATCCCGCGCCCGAATACATCTCCCATACATCATTGTATCGTGTTCTGCCTTTTTTTTAGTAGAACAATTATGCGGGTATGTTGGTAGTTTTATGTTTGTTTTTTTTCATGCATATGGTCGAACACACCCCCTCTTTCTACAATATCCTGGCCGTGCTCTTCACCCGTCTCCGATATCCTCAATCATCAACTCGCTTCACATTTTTCTCCCAAATATTCGTTAGAAGTACCTAGTCCTTATAAAGTTCCTAATCGCCATATAATTTGGTATGAAAAAAAATATTCCGCCATCTTGAATTTTTTTTCATTTCGCTAAATAGAACTCCTCGTCCTGATCATCTCTTGCCAAGAAACTACAGTTCCATCTCTTATATTCTCTGAGATAGACACTGACGAAATTTGTATGGCGGCCATCTTGAATCCACCATTTTCGAGTTTTTTTTAAACTCATCGCCAATTGGATGAGGTTCCGAGTGACATTAGTTCGAGGACCTCCCACCTATCTTCAATACCTTGGCCGTGCCCTTTACCCGTCTCCGAAATCCTCAATCATCAGCTGTCTCCATATTTTTGTTAAAGTTATATTTCCTGACTTCTGCACGAAGCCATCAGTGAAAAAAAAAATTTTCATACAAAATTTTACAGGAGGACATTTTTGGGGAAAATCTCGCAAACTACCCATAATGTGGCAACACTGTTTAGATATCTCGATACTGCCGGTCGAGCTACACAATCGATCCATACATGTCAACTTTCCCAAATGTTGCCAACTGCCTCAAAATCATGATCGAAATTTTCAAAAACACAAAAATAATACAAAATGGCCGCCACCTCATTTCACAGAAACATTTGACATAGTTTCATAATTTTCCCATGAACTACAGGATATACCGCTCCTGATGACGTTTCAATTTTTCATCTCGCTCGCACCCAGCCGAAATGATAGCTCCTGAAAAGAGACCATGTCGAAAATCACTTTTACTTTGATAAATTCCAGTGTTGCCAGACCTCGGCGACGGAAATACCCAAACATCATTCGTACAAGTGGGACACGTAGTTGCTCATACTCGAACTTTGCAAAAAATACGTATTTCGATTTTTTAATTTTTGGGGAAAATCTTGAAAATTTCCCGAGAAATGGGGTAAATTTTTTTCCCCAATCCATTCTTCGAGTCGGTACACACAATCGCCCCATACAAGTCGAAACGCTCCGACGTTGCCTACTGTGAGAAAAATGAATTTTAAAATTGCGTTTTTTCGTACCTCAGACCGAACGGCCGCCGCGACAGCTGCCATATTGAATTTTGAAAAATTGCTCCCGTTCTGTCAAAATACAGGGTAGTTGTAGTCGAAAAGAGAAAGAAATATTATGCACGACCACGCCGTTTCGGATCTGTGGCGCCGCGGTTCGGGGTCGAAAAATCAAAAATTTCAAAACACTACAGCTCGGCCGCCATCTTGTTTTTCCAATTTTTTCCACTTTTTCTATTAATTGTTTACTTATTTCTTTAATAGTTGCGAGTTTAAACGAAATCGGTTGGAAAACAAAAGAGTTGCAAGAATCACGTCGGCCGCCATCTTGTTTTTCCGAAATGTCATAATTTTTCCCTACTCGACTCCCGCACCCGAACACATCTCCCGTACATCATAGTATCGTTTTCTGTCTCTTTCTAGGAGAACAATTATGTCAATGAGTCAGTGAGTCAGTGAATCAGTGAGTGGTAATCGAGCTATATATAGTATAACTAGTGTTTCGCCCTGTGCGCGAGCTGCTAAAGCAGCTCACGGGTTGTGGTTTGACTTACAAGTAGTACAGACTTTACTATACGATTTTGAACGAATTCGGTCAATTAACAAAGAATTTCAAAATGGCGCTGATTTTCTAAAACTTTGGTATCAGTTTTCTGTTTTGTGATCCCAGGGACCCCTAAATATCGATTTTGAACGAAATCGATCGATTAACAAAGAATTTCAAAATGGCGCTGATTTTTAAAACATGGGTATCAGTTTTCTATTTTGTGATCCCAGGGAGAACTAAATATCGATTTCGAACGAAATCGGTCAATTAACAAATAATTTCAAAATGGCGCTGATTTTTTAAAACTTTGGTAACAGTTACCTGTATTGAAATTCCAGGGAGCCCTAAATATCGATTTTGAACGAAATCGGTCCATTAACAAAGAATTTCAAAATGGCGCTGGTTTTTTGAAAATTTTGGTAACAGTTTCCTGTTTTGTAACTTCAGGGAGTCCTAAATATCGATTTTGAACGAAATCGGTCAATTAACAAAGAATTTCAAAATGGCGCTGATTTTAAAAACATGGATATCAGTTTTCTGTTTTGTAATCCCAGGGAGCCCTAAATATCGATTTTGAACGAAATCGATCGATTAACAAAGAATTTCAAAATGGCGCTGATTTTCTAAAACTTTGGTATCAGTTTTCTATTTTGTGATCCCAGGGAGCCCTGAATATCGATTTCGAACGAAATTGGCCAATTAACAAAGAATTTAAAAATGTCGCAGATTTTTTAAAACTTTGGTATCAGTTTTCTGTTTTTTAATCCCAGGGAGCCCTAAATATCAATTTTGAACGAAATCGGTCGATTAACAAAGAATTTGCAAATTGGCGCTGATTTTTAAAACTTGGTTATCAGTTTTCTATTTTGTGATCCCAGGAAGTCCTAAATATCGATTTTGAACAAAATCGGTCAATTAACAAAGAATTTCAAAATGGCGCTGATTTTAAAAAATTTCGGTAACAGTTTCCTGTTTTGTAATCCCAGGGTAAAACGGAAACGTATCAAAATTTTGCATAGTTCTTTCTACACTTGTAGTCTCTTCAATATTCGCCATAATTATATTTTCTATGGAAAATAAATTCCGCCATCTTGAATTTTTTTACTGTTCATCAAGTTGAACTTCAGGTCCTTATCATCTTTTGCCAAGATATTATTCTTCCATCTTTTATACTTTCTGAGATAGACACCAAATAAATTTGTATGGCAGCCATCCTAAATCCGCCATTTTGAATTTTTTTTCAGCTCACGGTCTATTGGCTGAGGTTTCGAATGACATTTGATCGAGCACCTATCTTGAATGCTTCGATCGGTTCATTTCGGCTAATCGGCCGCTATCTTGTTTTTCCGAAATGTCATAATTTTTCCCCACTCCCATCACGCACTCGAACATATCTCCTATACATGAACTATCCTGTTTCGGATCTGTGGCGCCGCGGATCGGAGTTGAAAAATCAAAAATTTGAAATTACTGCAGCTCGGCCGCCATCTTGTTTTTCAGTTTTTTCCACTTTTTCTATTGATCGTTTACTAATTTCTTCAATAATTGCGAGTTGTAACGAAATCGGTTGGAAAACAAAAGAGTTGCAAGAGTCACGTCAGCCGCCATCTTGGTTTTCCAATTTTTTCCACTTTTCCTATTGATCGTTTACTAATTTCTTCAATCATTGCGAGTTGTAACAAAATCGGTTGGAAAAAAAAAAGTTACAAAAAGCACGTCGGCTGCCATCTTGTTTTTCCGAAATGTCATAATTTTTCCCTGCTCCTGTCCCGCAGCCGAACATATCTCCAATACATGAACTACCCCGTTTCGGATCTGTGGCGCCGCGGGTCGGGGTTGAAAAATCAAAAATTTGTAAATACTGCAGCTCAGCCGCCATCTTGTTTTTCCAATTTTTTCAATTTTTCTATTGATCGTTTACTAATTTCTTCAATAATTGCAAGATGTAACGAAATCGGTTGGAAAACAAAAGAGTTGCAAGAATCACTTTGACCGCCATCTTGTTTTTCTATTTTTTCCACTTTTTGTATATATCGTTTACTAATTTCGTCAATAATTGCGAGTTGTAACGAAATCGGTTGGAAAACAAAAGAGTTGCAAGAATCACGTCGGCCGCCATCTTGTTTTTCCGAAATGTCATAATTTTTCCCTACTCGAATCCCGCACCTTAACACATCTCCCATACATCATTGGATCGTTTTCTGTCTCTTTCTAAGAGAACAATTATGCGGGCATGTTGGTAGTTTTATGTTTTTTTTTTCATGCATTTGGTCGAACACAACTCTTTCTTCAAAATCCTCAATCATCAACTCGCTTCACATTTTTGCCCCCAAAGATTCGTTAGAATGAGGGAACCATAAGTACCCAGTCCTTATAAAGTTCCTAATTGCCATATAATTTGGTATGAAAAAAATATTCCGCCATCTTGAATTTTTTTTCATTTTGCTAAATAGACCTCCTCGTTCTGAACATCTCTTGCCAAGAAACCACACTTCCATCTCTTATACTCTCCGAGATAGACACTAACGAAGTTTGTAGGGCAGCCATCTTAAATCCGCCATTTTGAATTTTTTTTTTGCTCTTTGTGAATTGGATGAGGTTCCGAGTGACATTAGTTGGAGGACCCCCCACCTATCTTCAATACCTTGGCCGTGCCCTTTACCCGTCTCCGAAATCCTCAATCATCAGCTGTCTCCATATTTTTGTTAAACTTATATTTCCTGACTTCTACACGAAGCCATCAGTGAAAAAAAAAATTTTTATACAAAATTTTACAGGAGGATATTTTTGGGGTAATTCTCGAAAACTACCCCAAATGTGGCAACACTGTTTAGATATCTCGATACTGCCGGTTGAGCTACACAATCCATCCATACATGTCAACTTTCCTAAATGTTGCCAACTGCCTCAAGATCGTGATCGAAATTTTCAAAAATACAAAAAGAATACAAAATGGCCGCCGCCTCGTTTCACAGAAGCATTTTTCATAGTTTCATAATTTTCCCGTAAACTACAGGATATACCGCTTCTGATGACGTTTCAATTTTTCGTCTCGCTCGCACCCAGCCGAAATGATAGCTCCTGAAAAGAGACCATGTCGAAAATCACTTTTACTTTGATAAATCCCAGTGTTGCCAGACCTCGGCGACGGAAATACCCAAACGTCATTCGTACAAGTGGGACACGTGGTCGCTCGTACTCGAACTTTGCAAAAAATACGTATTTCGATTTTTTTATTTTTGGGGAAAATCTTGAAAATTTCCCGAGAAATGGGGTAAATTTTTTTCCCCAATCCATTCTTTGAGTCGGTACACACAATCGCCCCATAGAAGTCAAAACGCTCCGACGTTGCCAACTGTAAGAAAATTGAATTTTAAAATTGCGTTTTTTCGTACCTCAGACCAAACGGCCGCCGCGACAGCCGCCATCTTGAATTTTTAAAAATCACTCACTTTCTTTCAAAATACAGGATATTAGTAGGCGAAAAGAGAAAAAAATATTACGCTCGACCACGCCGTTTCGGATCTGTGGCGCCGCGGTTCGGGGTCGAAAAATCAAAAATTTCAAAACGCTACAGCTCGGCCGCCATTTTGTTTTTCCAATTTTTTCCACTTTTTCTATTGACCGTTTACTAATTTCTTCAATAATTGCGAGTTTAAACAAAATCGGTTGGAAAACAAAAGAGCTGCAAGAATCACGTCGGCCGCCATCTTGTTTTTCCGAAATGTCATAATTTTTCCCTACTCGACTCCCGCACCCGAACACATCTCCCGTACATCATTGTATCGATTTCTGTCTCTTTCTAGGAGAACAATTATGTCAATGAGTGAGTGAGTGAGTGAGTGGTAATCGAGCTATATATAGTATAACTAGTGTTTCGCCCTGTGCGCGAGCTGCTAAAGCAGCTCACGGGTTGTGGTATGACTTACAAGTAGTACAGACATTTATTATGATTATAGCAAAATTATTAATAATGGCGTTGATTTTTTAAAACTTTGGTATGAGTTTCCTGTTTTGTGATGAGAGGGAGCCCTGAATATCGATTTTGAACGAAATCGGTGCATTAACAAAAAATTTCAAAATGGCGCTGATTTTTTAAAACTTTGGTAACAGTTTCCTGTATTGAAATCCCAGGGAGCCCTAAATATCGATTTTGAACGAAATCGGTCCATTAACAAAGAATTTCAATATGGCGCTGATTTTTTAAAACTTTGGTAACAGTTTCCTGTGTTGAAATACCAGGGAGTCCTAAATATCGATTTTGAACTAAATCGGTCAATTAACAAAGAATTTCAAAATGGCGATTTTTTTTAATTTTTGGTACCAGTTTCTTGTTTTGTAATCGCAGGGAGACCCGTCGTGAGCAAAACGGAACCTTATCAAAATCTTGCATAGTTCTACACAGTCTTGTAGTATTCTTCAATATTGGCCATGTATTTTCTATGGAAAAATAAATTCCGCCATCTTGAATTTTTTCCTGTTCATCAAGTAGACCTTCAGGTCCTGATCATCTTTTGCCAAGAAACGAATCTTCCATCTTGAATACTTTCTGAGATGGAAATCAAACAAATTTGTATGGCAGCCATCTTAAATCCGCCATTTTGAATTTTTTTTTTTGCTCTTTGTCTATTGGATGAGGTTCCGAGTGACATTAGTTCGAGGACCCCCCACCTATCTTCAATACCTTGGCCGTGCCCTTTACCCGTCTCCGAAATCCTCAATCATCAGCTGTCTCCATATTTTTTTTCAAGTTATATTTTCTGACTTCTATACGAAGCCATCAGTGAAAAAAAATTTTTCATACAAAATTTTACAGGAGGACATATTTGGGGAAAATCTCGAAAACTACCCCAAATGTGGCAACACTGTTTAGATATCTCGATACTGCCGGTTGAGTTACACAATCGATCCATACATGTCAACTTTCCCAAATGGCCATATTGGCCATATATTTTCTATGGAAAAGTAAATTCCGCCATCTTGAATTTTTTTCCTGTTCATCAAGTAGACCTTTAGGTCCTGATCATCTTTTGTCAAGAAACCACTCTAACATCTTTTATACTTTCTGAGATAGACACCAAACAAATTTGTATGGCAGCCATCTTAAATCCGCCATTTTGAATTTTTTTTTTGCTCTTTGTCAATTGGATGAGGTTCCGAGTGACATTAGTTCGAGGACCCCCCACCTATCTTCAATACCTTGGCCGTGCCCTTTACCCGTCTCGGAAATCTTCAATCATCAGCTGTCTCCATATTTTTGTTAAAGTTATATTTCCTGATTTCTACACGAAGCCATCAGTGAAAAAAAAATTTTCATACAAAATTTTACAGGAGGACATTTTTGGGGAAAATCTCGAAAACTACCCCAAATGTGGCAACACTGTTTAGATATCTCGATACTGCCGGTTGAGTTACACAGTCGATCCCTACATGTCAACTTTCCCAAATGTTGCCAACTGCCTCAAGATCGTGATCGAAATTTTCAAAAACAGAAAAAGAATACAAAATGGCCGCCACCTCGTTTCACAGAAGCATTTTACATAGTTTCATAATTTTCCCGTAAACTACAGGATATACCGGTCCTGATGACGTTTCAATTTTTCATCTCGCTCGCACCCAGCCGAAATGATAGCTCCTGAAAAGAGACCATGTCGAAAATCACTTTTACTTTGATAAATTCCAGTGTTGCCAGACCTCGGCGACGGAAATACCCAAAAGTCATTCGTACAAGCGGGACACGTGGTCGCTCGTACTCGAACTTTGCAAAAAATACGTATTTTGATTTTTTAATTTTTGGGGTAAATCTTGAAAATTTCCCTAGAAATGGGGTAATTTTTTTTCCCCAATCCATTCTTCGAGTCTGTACACACAATTGCCCTCTAGAAGTCGAAACGCTCCAAAGTTGCCAACTGTGAGAAATTTTAAGTTTAAAATTGCGTTTTTTCGTACCTCAGACCGAACGGCCGCCGCGACAGCCGCCATCTTGAATTTTTAAAAACCACTCCCATTCTGTCGAAATAGAGGATATTTGTAGGCGAAAACAGAAAAAAATATTACGCTCGACCACGCCGTTTCGGATCTGTGGCGCCGCGGTTCGGGGTCGAAAAATCAAAAATTTCAAAACACTACAGCTCGGCCGCCATCTTGTTTTTCCAATTTTTTCCACTTTTTCTATTGATCGTTTCCTAGTTTCTTCAATAGTTGCAAGTTTAAACGAAATCGGTTGGAAAACAAAAGAGTTGCAAGAATCACGTCGGCCGCCATCTTGTTTTTCCGAAATGTCATAATTTTTCCCTACTCGACTCCCGCACCCGAACACATCTCCCGTACATCATTGTATCGTTTTCTGTCTCTTTCTAGGAGAACAATTATGTCAATGAGTGAGTGAGTGAGTGGTAATTGAGCTATATATAGTATAATAACTAGTGTTTCGCCCTGTGCGCGAGCTGCTAAAGCAGCTCACGGGTTGTTGTTTGACTTACAAGTAGTACAGTCTTGTAGTCACTTCAATATTGGCCATATAATATGTTCTATGGAAAAATAAATTCCACCATCTTGAATTTTTTTCCTGTTCATCAAGTAGACCTTCAGGTCCTGATCATCTTTTGCCAAGAAACCACTCTTCCATCTTTTATACTTTCTGAGATAGACGCCAAACAAATTTGTATGGCAGCCATCTTAAATCCGCCATTTTGAATTTTTTTTTTGCTCTTTGTCTATTGGATGAGGTTCTGAGTGACATTAGTTCGAGGACCCCCCACCTATCTTCAATACCTTGGCCGTGCCCTTTACCCGTCTCCGAAATCCTCAATCATCAGCAGTCTCCATATTTTTTTTCAAGTTATATTTTCTTACTTCTATACGAAGCCATCAGTGAAAAAAAAAATTTCATACAAAATTTTACAGGAGGAAGTTTTTGGGGAAAATCTCGAAAACTACCCCACATGTGGCAACACTGTTTAGATATCTCGATACTGCCGGTCGAGCTACACAATCGATCCATACATGTCAACTTTCCCAAATGTTGCCAACTGCCTCAAAATCGTGATCGAAATTTTCAAAAACACAAAAAGAATACAAAATGGCCGCCACCTCGTTTCACAGAAGCATTTTACATAGTTTCATAATTTTCCCGTAAATTACAGGATATACCGCCCCTGATGACGTTGCAATTTTTCATCTCGCTCGCACCCAGCCGAAATGATCGCCCCTGAAAAGAGACCATGTCGAAAATCACTTTTACTTTGATAAATTCCAGTGTTGCCAGACCTCGGCGACGAAAACACCCAAATGTCATTGGTACAAGTGGGACACGTGGTGGCTCGTACTCGAATTTTGCAAAAAATGCGTATATCGATTTTCTTATTTTTGGGGTACATCTTGAACATTTCCCGAGAAATGGGGTAATTTTTTTCCCCCAATCCATACTTCGCATCTGTACACACAATCGCCTCGTACAAGTCGAAACGCTCCGACGTTGCCAACTGTGAGAAATTTGAAGTTTAAAATTACGTTTTTTCGTACCTCAGACCGAACGGCCGCCGCGACAGCCGCCATCTTGAATTTTTAAAAACCACTCCCGTTCTGTCAAAATACAGGATAGTTGTAGGCGAAAAGAGAAAAAAATATTACGCTCGACTACGTCGTTTCGGATCTGTGGCGCCGCGGTTCGGGGTCGAAAAATCAAAAATTTCAAAACACTACAGCTCGGCCGCCATCTTGTTTTTCAGATTTTTTCCACTTTTTCTATTGACCGTTTTCTAATTTCTTCTATAATTGCGAGTTTAAACAAAATCCGTTGGAAAACAAGAGAGCTGCAAGAATCACGTCGGCCGCCATCTTGTTTTTCCGAAATGTCATAATTTTTCCCTACTCGACTCCCGCACCCGAACACATCTCCCGTACATCATGGTATCGTTTTCTGTCTCTTTCTGGGAGAACAATTATGTCAATGAGTCAGTCAGTCAGTCAGTGAGTCAGTGGTAATCGAGCTATATATAGTATAATAATATAATGTTTTGAAGATGACTATGGTGGTCTACACAATATTCAAATTATAAATGCCAAAGTAGGTCGGTTCATCTGCTATTTTTCATGGCTACGACGCACTGTGTGCAAGACAGAAATATCAATATGGTTGCACACAGCGATCTTTTATATATTATGCTGTACAATTTACCTCATAAGCATAGATTAAGGATTGGTCTTCGTTACGCAGTTTAGACCACAGATCACGGAAACAAGGGAGATATGCCTATGTATCAAATTGTATTGAAACCTGCTGTCTCCAGTTTATCCCTACCTATCCCTACTACCTGCTACCAATACAAGCAACTAAATAAATACAATAGACAAGAAGTCTCACTCACACACACGCATACCGATAGATCAGTGCATGAGGCACGAACAAATATACACTTTATTGTTTACCAAACAGGGTTCAATTTCAATCACCGTGCATCTTACTCACACAAACGTAAAACGTTGTCGATGTGCTGTGCAAAATTCAAATATGATACAATTAGTGGTTGACTAAAATGGATCTATCGATGCTAAATTTCTTAATATTTGGGTTTTTGACAATGACTACCGATTATGAAAAGTGATATTTTACTTGTGTACCAAAAATAAGATGTAAAAAATCATCTCATATTAGATTATTTTTAACCGACTTTCCGAAAAAAGGACGAGGTTCTTTTTGTGCACATTACAACACTTTTTTCTTCAAGTTTGTTTGGTTGTTTGTTTGTTTGGGTGAATTTTAAGTACACATTAATCGAAAAATTATTTTACAAGACCTTTGCTCGTAAAGTGGCTCTTACTTCCTCGTTATTAAACATACTTTAACCACCCTTGGGCGACGAAAATATCACCCAAACGTCCCAACTAGACATAGAATTTGTACTTTTTTTTTTTGCTGGAAAAATGCATTTACGCATCCCGCACAAGGCGGGTATGTGGGACTCACAGATGAAAGCAGAATAAATATATCAATAAATGAGTAATGAGTATCTACGTAAATTGACATTATATTAATTCACCTAGTATATTTTTTATACGTTTCGTCAGCTAAGTAAGTCGAGTACTTACATTAAAAAAAATAGTAATAATTATGACTAAAAATATAGTTATAATGAATTTTACTCACGATAGTTTAAACGTTAAAATAGCAATAATTGTTTACTAAGTTATAATTAAGGTACTATTAATTATTGTATCACAGATCATCGTTTGGTCGCTAAAATATCGACAACTGCATTGTACTCGTACCTGCATCGTCACATCTCTAGTTCACGGCACGCCGACAGCGGCCGAACTACGAAATTTGATCTATCGTGCTAGTGAAAGAATCGGTAAAGAACACTTAACCATTGCGTCGTAAGACTGGCCGATTCATTGATAGATTTCTACTAAGCAAGCAATGGTTTTTGTTCATAATGAGATATAGACTTGGCACTCTATTACATTATGATACCACTAAATAATGTTTTATTGATTTTAATGGAAAATTACAACAATTTATTTGTACTTACGTGTGAAATGAGATGCCATCTTTCATGTAATTCACTTTGCAGCTTGAATTTTTACAAACAACCACTGAACAACGCGGCATTTTGTTAAAAACCGAGAGAAGTGAACCAATCTTTGAATGACATGCGACTAAAGACAAAAACGGCCATCAGGCCTATTTTGTGCCTGATGAGTTCGCACGCAACACGCCCCCTTAGCACATCTCCCTTGTTTCCGTGATCTGTGGTTTAGACCAATCCTAAATCTATGCCCATAAGGTAGGCTTCGAGTTACGCAACTGCATAGTGTGACTGCGAGTTTCGACACCCGACATTCCAAATCAAACTTGACTGAGAATGTTCTTTAAATTAAATTTATATTAAATGAGAAATTTAGTTTCTTTGTTTAAAGCAGTGTTACGTCTCACGAGGTATAAGAATAATATAATATCATGTTTCATGTGTCGCGGTCTCGTAGCGCAAAGTCTACCTTTCGCTTTACCTTTTCCTACCAACGAAAATGAAAATTGTTACAATATATTATCAAATATTTGAACCCAACGCAAGACTTTTTAATTCAAAAAGTATAACTGTCAAATCTTATTGACTGGTGGTTCTTGCAAAGTTCACACTTTTATGTTCTCAAGATTACAGCCACATGGATCAAACTAGCTAACCCAGCTTCAATACAGTATCCTTTTAGTGCTAGAAACGTAAAAACATTATGATATCGTTTCCACTGCGGTGGAAATTGAATCTCTTTGCAAACGTATTTGTCGCCACTACGTCTCGGGAACGTTAAATTGGATATTTTCAATACATTTTCTAGGAAAACATAGGTCTTTACTGGCTCTACCGAGGATCTACTAACAATACCGTATTTACGTGATTGATACAACCGGCCAATGGGAGAACGAAAACGGAATGCGCCTTTGAAAATTAACCAAGCAAATCTTTTCCATCCTTGTGGTTTTATATTATCTGCACGGAACTGACCCAGAAATTCATTCACGTATAGTTTTTCCTTCCATAGTATATCCCGTGGGCCGTGAGATTTCCCGGAAATTGTTAGCATCACCAACATAGAGCTATCTAGAATCCCATTCTTCATGCCTGCATGAGTTCGATCCGGTAAGCCATATACTTACCTATTTTTTGATTAGTAGGCATTTTGAAGTATTTTTACACTACTACGGCTCATAATCAAATAGAACATCATTGTTCTTCATAGTTTGATTTACCGCTATTTCAATGGCTAATTTAATATATTTCTTAACTTATTTTATATTTAAAATAAGTTAAATGAAAAAAGTAAACCTTTGTAATGTACTTACTTTTAATTTAACACATTGATATTGATATGATATATTATTATATATTATTCATAGAAAATACAGAAATTGGATAGAACCAGGCGTTAGGTACGTGCGTCCTTGACAATCAAGGTACAAGAAGCTTAAGGCGCTGTGTGTGGTCAGGGGGGGGGTCTCCAAAGCAGTGTATCCATTAAATGGTGGCATATGGAAGATTGAAAAAAATATATGATGTTTTCAAGACCTTAACTCAGATATTGTTTTATCCCAAAACACGATTTAAACAACTTCGCTGCATAAAAAATAAATTCAAACATACCTCTTATTTCAGTTTTCAAATCAACACATCTCCAAATTGAAAACCTCAATTTACTTGAAAAATATATCATTAAATTCCAAATTCTAAATGACATCCATTGATTTATTAATATTTATTAAAATGTACACATATTTTCTGTTTTCCATTGTATTCCGGTTTTTCGAGAAGCGCTACCTCATTTTCACCTCCGCCAGTGTTCGAAAGAACTTCACAGACGATGGATCTGTGCTCCTTTGCTCCAGCGTTTAAATCGATATTTTAAAATGGTTTTCAAACATAACATGAATAAGACTAATGTTTATTCATCATGAATTGACAGAAGACGTGGATATTACAACTTTCGTGAGCTATCTTCTTTTATATAACTAAAAATACATAATCAAATAAAGTATGAATATGTGTTCTCTGACCAAACTTTTGACAGCTCGAAATAATGATGCCGTAATGCGCTATCCATTCGATTTTTGACAACAATCGACTTCATTTACGAAGAAGTTTTAATCGATTTGACACATTGATATTACAACTTTTTGTATTGTTTTATAAACATACCCAGGCGTCTAAATGTCTTTTTTATGTATTAAAATAAATATTTTTGGTGAAGCAATGCTGTAAATGTATATTTTATTATTTGGCAACATCAATAAGGCAGGTCATAGAAACCATCCAACGCCAAAGATGACGCTACTTAAATGACAATCAAGTGAGCTTGTGTTGCAGCTTCGTAATTATTTTGAAAACTATTTTCAAAATTAAAATCGTACTAGTAATTACTAGATTGACATACGAGTTGCGAAATATCGCATAAAAAGGCACGTCGCTTCACTATTTTAAAAAAAAACTCCTGCTGGTTGTAACAATGACGTCTTTTAATATTTCCAAGAAGTAGGTAAGTTGTCAAACATCCAATGTTACTGTCAGAGGGTTCACTGCCATCGCTTAAAGCAGTATTACTTAAAAATGTCAGTTTTATGTCACGTACCTTGAAGGTCCTAAAATAAGGATTATAATTCTAAAAACATGAACGTCAACATTATTAAAACAATACGGATTTAAGCGATAGTAGTATGCCTCCAGTGCAATTTTTGATATGAATGGAAAATAACAAAACAGTGGTAAGACAGAAAGGAAAACTGAAAATCAAGCATTGCCACTTCAGCTTGCTACTGCCTACTCGTCCGCTCTCATTGGACCAGACCGACCAGATAATATTATTATATCGAAAGCTTGCGGAGTAAGGACCTAGTAGTGTCTCAAATACTTCAAATAAGTGCCTATTGCAAGTTTTATTACTATTTGATTGGATATTAGATACCCTTAGGGTTTCGTTTCTGGGACCCAGGAGTTAGAAATTTCCGGGAAATACGTCGTTGGTTTTTTTTTGTGATTTCCCGTTTTTGTGTACAGAGTATTTTTTTAACTTATCTCTTGAGAAATATTTGAGAACAAGTTGATCTCTTAACTTGTTTATTATAATTCTCCCTGACTACTAGGGCATGCATTTGGTGCTGTGTTTGAGTACCGGGAAATTTTGGACAGATATTGGCACGGAACCGGGAATTCCCGGGACTTTCGATACTTTCGATACTACCTTAAATTATCACAAAAACACGGCTAAGACATTACAGAAAGTATGAAATAGACCAAATATTACTGTTCATTAGGCGTTATACAAAAATTTATCGCATAATATTTCACACAGGAATATACTGAATATTACTATTCATTAGGCATTATACAAAAATTTATCGCATAATATTTCACACAGGACTGTAAATTCATGATTTTTTCATGTACTTGTACCATAACTCGCTTCGTTACAAATTTCAAAGTTTTATTGTAGTTCATAGGTTTTACAGAGATTGCGTCTTGTATGAAAATACACTTTGAAAAGTTGAATTTTTTTTTATCGTGATACGCTCATATGTAACTACTTTTATAGCAATTAGAAGCCAGTGCAAATATAAATTTACTACATCAAGCAGTTTATGAGAAACAAGCCTTGAGGCTTGGATACACGGACAACAAAGTGATCCTTTACGGGTCTTTTTTTATAGACAGGCGTACGTAGTAACCTCACCTCAAAGAATTACAAATGTTAATCTAAATCAACAATATTTTCCAACCCATACTCAGTATTCCCAAGAGAATCTCGTGAAGATGTTACTCTCTCCTATTCTGTGCCGTTTTTTGGTTTTGCCGCACGCTGATTTGGTCTCTACAATTATATTGGATATGGTACCTCTTAGTATTTTTGGTATCCATTCACCGTCCTCCCCGTACGTATGGAGGATCCTAGGATCGAGGACCCTAGGATTTTCTAAAGACGTTCCCTATCAGCCATAAAGAGCCTCGTTACTGCTGCGTTACTGTCCAGGATTCACATCCATACATAAAGATTGGACTGTTCACAGTCTTGGTTTTTACATAACATTGTATGGAGAACTCCTGAGCATCTTAGGGAATTATGGATACGGATATCCATATTTTCTTTCCCTCTGCTATTGGTATAATTGACAGTGGAGTCAAAAATCAAAATTTAGTAGCCTCGGGCTTATGAGGTATATTTTATATTACAGTCTATCAATATTTTCCTGTCAATCTTCATGTGAAATTTATGAAAGTAACGATACAATTAACAGAATATAGCATAATCTACTGTAATTTATTATGGCTGAACAAATTTTATTCCAGTGACAGATCCATCAATTCATTGATCTTCAAAAAAGCTCTTCTCTGCTGGTAAATAATACTTACCAGAAAGACTAACATACGAAACTGTACGAAGTGGCAGTAAAATAATCGTTATAGCCAAAGTAAAAATAGGGGTTTTTAAACTAATACCTCGAATTTGTGAGCATAAAATACAGTATAGTGAATTAAATTATTGTTACATGCAGAAATATCCACACTTAATTAGAGAAGAATCGACAGAATGTATGTACTTCGAGTCTCAAAAGTATCAAAAGTACCGGTTTTATGGTGTGGAGAACCGGGACTGAAAATTATTCAGAAGTACCGGGAATTTTTGGTACCAGGAATTATCGGGAGCATGCCCTATTGACTAGGTACCTCACTCGCGCAGTGCTGAGCACTATTGTCTTAACGTGGGATGTACCGGGTTTAATCCCCAGCAGAGTGAATTTGGGAATTGGGCGTATTTTTGTAAAATTGTACATTAAATAAAATCGATGTTTTTTTTTCATCATGTTTTGTTATTTTATTGATAAATTTGTATTTCTTAGTTATTTATCTTTATGAGCAGTAGCACTGTTTACAAATATTATGTTAAATTATAGTAAAAAAACAATCATTTTAAAATTAAGTGACGGAGAATTATTCCATTGAGTACCTAAACTTTATCTCACAAAAGGCACTTAAAAAAACAACTTTAGATAAGATTCACAGAAGTGTTTTACTAGTCTTACCAATCATGCCAATCACAAAAATAGGACAGCAAACATAAAATAACAGAAACACTATCAAAATTTGATAATTTTAGTTCTTTTGACTAACGTAAAGGCAAATTTATGTCATAATTTATTATATAACTTCTGAAATAGACAATGCTTTTTATTTTTGTTTTTGCAAGTAAGTTAGTTTACGATAAAAAATATACATTTAAATATAACATAACAATAACTTATATTAATGATAAATTGTCAATATTATAAGTATTTATGCAATACTAGCCGATGCCCGCGACTTCGAAGTTTTATGGTTCCCGCGAGAACTCTTTAATTTTTCGGGATAAAAAGTAGCCTATGTGCTATTCCAGACTACAATCTATATCTGTGCCAAATTTCGGCCAGATCCGTTCAGCCGTTGGGGCGTGATTGAGTAACAAACATCCATACATCCATTCATACATCCATACATCCATCTGTCCAAACTTTTTGGAGGATTTTTTGAGAGGACAATTTGTCAGTGGAACCTTGACAATTACTCAAAGGAAAAGTAAGGGCACTGATCACAATGTTAAGAATTATTGTACTTTCTTACCATAACACTATAATAGTCGTAGTAGGTACTTTTGAGTATTTTAAACTCTTTATTCTTTATTTTGTACTTAAATTATGTAAAATGTCGTCTATAAAATATAAGTAGAACTTCCAACCAATGTATAGTATGTTAAATCACATTGTAAGAATGATTATAAGTAACAATTTTTTTTTGCGTTTTGTCTTCTTCGATTCTCCCTTTCTGATATTTTATCTCACCTCGGATATTTTTCTTGTTCTAGATTTTACGAGCTCCAAGTGTTATTTTCTTATGTATTATTGTTTGAACTTTTAAGAGTCCCTCTTTAATTTCTCTATATGCCGCCTTGTTATTTCACCAGATGTCAGCGCCATTGTTACACCTGAATAATTTGATATATACAATACTCGTTTCCAATGCAAAACTCGGGGCCGTAAAAGCTTAACCGTGTACAAACCTTTAGAAATCCATTGAGTACCAATTTGTTCAATTGACTGACAATTTCGAAAGAGTTACTTAAAGGACCGTAATGAATTCACGGCAACAATATTTTCTTGCATTGTATTTCAAGAATTTAAATATTCTGAATTTTCTCTGGTCTGGCCTGGTAGGAGGCTTCAGCCGTGGCTAGTTACCAATTACCACCCTACCGCCAAAGACGTGCAGCCAAGCTATTTAGCGTTCCGGTAGGATGTCGTGTAGAAACCGATTAGGGATATGGACTAGGGTTTAATATAACTGCCATACCCCAAACAGGTTAGCCCGCTACCATCTTAGACTGCATCATCACTTACCATCAGGTGAGATCGCAGTCAAGGGCTAACTTGTATTTAATTAAAAAAAAACTGGATATAAGGTACATAAAAGTAGCAATAACTATTTTTAAAAAAATCCCGATTCTCGGGAATTCCCGGGAATCGGCCAATTTTATTCCCGTTTCCTTGAGTTGAAAATTTGCCGTTCCCGAGATTTATTTTTAATTTTGATTGAGTGGGATTTTTAAAAAGTTAATTTGTTTAGTTTCACCCAACCTAAGTCCAGTTAATTAATATAATAGGTTTTGCTTCGGACATAATATTGTCAATCAAACTTATAATTTTAGAGTACGGAAACAACGTACAAATTTGAAATTTTACATAAATTGGCTAATTTGGCTCTTACGAAGTTCTACCATATAGATAATTCTGTATGTAAAGATAAAAAATCATGACACCAAAATTGTATGATTTTCTTCGTTTTTTATTTTTGAGTATTTTTCAAACACTGTAAATAATACTATGTGTCTGCAAAAGACTAGAAATTGATTTCAATGATCAATTTCCAACATCTTTTTGCTATTTAAATTTTTGAAATAACATCTGTATTTCTTGTTTCTGACAAAAAATGAATATCAGACTCTTAGTCGGTAAGTACATTGTATATACGTATGATATTGATTTATGCCACAATTATACTTGTAATTAACTCACGTAAGTAGTTTATGTAAATAAGATACTTATGTAACTCTAGATGATGCCCTCGACTTCGTCCACATGGATTAAGATTTTTTGACTCCCGCGGTATCTGTTTAATTTTCCAGGATAATGGTTCCGGCCTATGTCCTTCTCCGGGATGTAATCTATCTTTGTACCAAATTTCATCAAAATCGGTTGAGTAGTTGGGCCGTGCAAGCGTAGCAGACAGACAGACACACTTTCGCATTTATTATATTTTGTATGGATATTAATATGCTGGGCTAGCTAATGCCCGCGACTTCGTCCGCGTGGTTGAAGTTTTTTTTATTCCCGCGGGAACTCCTTAATTTTTCGGGATAAAAAGTCACTCTCCCTCAACTATACCCACGCCAAAAATAACGTCGAACCATTGCTCCGTTGCGGCGTGATTGACGGGCAATTCAATTAACAATCACACTTTCGCATTTATAATATTAAGTATTAAAATGGATTTGCACACGATATGCGATTTACAATAGGTATTTTGTCAATTACCTACTCATGTAAGAGACTTTGGTAGGTACGTGATTTACTCACTTACGTTATTCTATCAATTTCACAAATTTTGAGTTACCGTGTTTTGTCATCCGAGGGCATCCGTGACATGCTATGACAAGCGCGCGAAAATAATGAAAACCGCGACGGGAGCGCCACCCGGCCGAAGTGGGCATAACTGACGTGAGGGGTGACGACTGAGGAGAGCCAACCTCTCGATTTGTGTTTTGATTTTAAGAGCTGACAGCGCCTTAATTCGATATAATCCGCCAAAACAATTGAATTAATTTTTGCTTTGGGTTTGGCGGACTGTAGCGAATTAATTTTATGATTATGGCTTATTGTACCTTGATGGCAATTACATTTTATATTTTACTCAAGTAATTCTTAATTACGACGAAAACTACCATTCATAAAAATTCTTTCCAAAAAACCGACTTCCAACGTCACTGTAAAGTAAAAAATAATTTTGATTTCTACCCACTATGTTGAAGTCGGGCGAGCCTGATGCGTCAACTTTGGTTATCCTTGTTATACCCGCCCGACTTCAAAATAGTGGGTAGAAATCAATCTTTTATTTTTAACTTTTTAGTGTCAGGGTTGAGGATTTGGAGTCCTTAATTTATGGGACCACCTCGAGAGCTTCCTCTATAACGACTGATAGATTTTTTTTTCAAATCGGTTCAGAAACCACGGATATATGCACTGACATACATTTAAAAAAAAACGCGCCGAATTGAGAACCACCTTTTTTGGAAATCGGTTAAAAAGTAAGTAAACTGGTCTATGTATGCTAGTCGAAAGCAGGTACATAAACAACCCGTAGTACACGTAAAATACTATTAGGAAACGGACCCCTATTCATTAAATTACAGTTCCACAAAGCCGAACTGTATACACATAACCGTAGAAAGGAAAGTTAAGAAAGATGTTAACACTTTTGAATCCAGCTCCAGAAGGGGAGTACAGAATTTAGTAGCCGAATTAGGCTTACCGCACTGTTCGATAAATAAGGGAAGATCCTAATGATTACATTATTAACAAATATTTGAATTTTAACGCGAGTGTGCGTATATTTATTTAATCATCATTATTTTTAACCGACTTCAAAAAAAGGAGGAGGTTCTCAATTCGTCGGAATCTTTTTTTTTTTTTTATGTATGTGCCCCGATTACTCGAAGACGCCTGGACCGATTTTGAAAATTCTTTTTTTGTTTGAAAGGGTATACTTCCAAGGTGGTCCCATATAAATTTGGTGAAGATCTGATGAAGATCTTCGAAGACAGACGTTCCCCGAGATCTTCGAAGACAGATGTTCCTCGATTACTCGAAGACGCCTGGACCGATTTCGAAAATTCTTATTTTTTTGAAAGGGTATACTTTCCAGGTGGTCCCATGGTCATTAGGTCTGATGATGGAATCCTGGGGAAATCAAAGAAACTTAAATTTTATAAGGACACGAACCCAGATAGTTATTAGGTACAGGTCTGTCTACCTTTCGAGAACCTATTTTTCTTTTTTTTTTTATATTTACAGCACTAAAAAGCAAACAATAAAATTATTTTAAAATAAAAAAAAAACCGCCTACAAAAACTAAAAAGCAAAAATAATTGGATAAATTTACATATTATTATTTCTACCCACTATGTAGAAGTCGGGCGAGCCTTGCGTCAACTTTGCTTATCCTTGTTATACCCGCCCGACTTCAACATAGTGGGTAGGAATAATAATATGTAAATATATCCAATTATTTTTGCTTTTTAGTTTTTGAAGGCGGTTTTTTTTTAATTTAAAAATAATTTTATACATCGATATATATGTAGGTACTAGATGGGCCCTTTCATAGATAAATGTGGGGCGTCCGACTTGCTGAACACGTTCCTCACCCGTCTTTGTCCCCGTCGTAGCGCTGTCACGGTCGCTCGTCGATAATTATAATCTTAGATAATTTGTTATTATTAAGTAAACATCTAAAGTCTTATTAGTTTGGCACTGTATAATTTTTGAGCGCCACAAATCACTGTCTTCGAGCCACCCTGTAGACCTGCTTCTGAGCTGATATAGTATAGTATGCCCATACCTGTGCCCATGCTACAATTTATGGTGTGCGGTTCGTACTTCACAGTCTTCAATAGAGTATACAAAAAACATAATATCAGAAGCCCTAAATTGTTTTTTAAGTCCTGATTTCTATTGAGATAACCATGGTATCACTATTCTAAAGCAAAATGGAGTAAACTTCGCACTCAAACTCGCTGGGTGAACGTAATGACCCAACTTTAGTGTTTTTCTTGTCGCCACTGGTTTTACAACTATTTACTTTACGTTTGATATTTTTTTTAATTTGTTAGGAAATATACTTAATAGTTAATTTTTGTTTAATTTATTTTATAAATCGACTTCGACGAGATGATGACGACCTCTGTGGCGCAGTGTTGAGTGATGTTGTCATTCCCGCGTAAGAAAAAAGTACCTGTACCTTTCATCAAAATCGGTTGATACAGGCAGACAAACGGACAGAAATTAGTATAATAATTAGTATTATAATAATATGAAAATAGGTGAATAAATCGCGCAGCGCTTTGAACCAGAAAACTATAAATTTGGCCTCCCCTCTTTAGCGGGGTAATCGCAGAAACATGGAGGGAAAAGGGAGGGGAACCTCTGAGAACACCCATAGACTTATTATATTACTAGCGTAGGTACGGATATATACTCTTGTGGCGTAGGGGACACCCTATGCGGTCCTTTCTATAGACACTTCACTTTTTAATCAAACCAATAAATAAATGACTTCGAATAAAAAAATATCCCATCAAACGTTGAATTGCGTATAGTTAACTAGTGAAACCAGCGACTTCGTCCGCGTTGATTAGGATTTTTTTATTCCTGCGGGGACATACATCCATCTAAACTTTCGCATTTATATAATATTACTAGCTGACCCGGATGTCAGAATCTGACACATTTGTACACTCATCACGTTTATAAAAGTGATACGTTGCCAGCAAAATTGAATTCCCGTACGACGTGTAAAGCCATTGAAGTTCATCGACTTCAATTCAATAAAGCGAGGGATATTGAAAAGCGATGCAGACGTCATATAATCCTGACTTCATTCATATGTATTGAGTAAACACTCGCAAAACGCATTGATAAAGTTGGAGAGTAAAACTGAAACCTGATCAACTGAAATCAAATAAACTAAAATGCTGAATTCGTTTGATTCCATTCAATCGAGATAAGAATATAATACCCGATTAATTTCAGAAGAAATAATAATATAATATATACTCCACGGAGGGACGAGTGGCCTAGTTGTGACAACGCTTATCAGGCGATTGCGAATGCTAAGCAACGTTGTCCCAAGTCGGTAACTGGATGGGTGACTTAATTTGGAGGTTCAAATTTGGGCTTTTCAATTTCTCCGTGCCTCGTAGAGCACGTTAAGCCACCGGTCCTGGTTATTATCACTAACATCTAATAATAAACGTTATACTCTTAGTCGAGTCGTATGCGGAAGGACGTGAGAACCCACCGCATTATTATCCCAAGAAAACTCCTACCATTATTTGATTAATGGAAAGGGGTCATGACCCTCAGTATTGAATAATACGATGCAGAGAGAGATATACCTACTCCGCTATGCCAGATATTAATTACTAGCGAATGCCCGCGACTTCGTCCGCGTGGATTGAGGTTTTTCGGTTCCCGCGAGAACTCTTTAATTTTCCGGGATAAAAAGTAGCCTATTATGCTATTCCAGACTATAATCTATCTCTGTGCCAAATTTCAGCCAGATCCGCTCAGCCGTTGGGGCGTGATTGAGTAACAAACATCCATACATCCATCCATACGTCCATACATCCATACATGATACATCCATCCAAACTTTCGCATTTATAATATTAGTAAGATCTGAATCGGACAAAGTGCAGTGTAGTAAACATACCTATAAATTATAGTAGGTACACGAAAGAATTCCAAAGGCAATAAATGGCACTTATGGAATACATTTTACATACATAAATTGCATAAAATGCGACTACTAGAGGCCCCTATACCGGATTTCTTTCGTAACACGGGCAAAACACCGTCTATAGAAAACCCCCGCTCACCCAACCGCTGCCATAGATGAAATAATAGTTATATAGTTGTCCGCCCTACCAGCACGCGACATCGCAAAAACCCTGAAACCCTTCTTAAGAGCGAAAACGCACTACGGACAAAATAATTGTCTGGCGAACTGCATAAGAGAAGCTGCACAGGCTACTTACTTACTGGAAAAACAGACAAAAAATGTTTCCAAAGTGGGCGTTTTGCATAGACGCTTACACAACGTTTCATTTCATTACTTTTTCTAAGCTGGTCGAATATCAAGTAAAAAATATCGACATCCATAAAGTTTATAGATACGAATACCTCACTACTTATTTTTTATGTTAGCTATGTACATCGTAATTTATATCTTTAGGCTTAATTATCTACGTCCGACCTACATTAAGGTCTAAGGCTACGTTCGCACTGCGAAAAATATTCGCGCAAATCTTTTTCGCAATTCTATAACATTAGCAATCATATTATGGAGGTGTACGCACTTGCGAATAAAATTTGCGCGAAAATTAAATCGCTGGTTTGATATTATTTCACGCGGTGCGGTAAGAATTATATTCGCGCGAATATTTTGTGTCCGCCAACCTGCATTGAAGCAGCGTGGTGAGTCTAAGCTCTAATTCCCTCTCTCCTATGAGAGTGGAGGCCTGTGTCCAGCAGTGGGACGCTATTGAGCTGTAGTGGTGGTGGAATATTTTGTGCTGTACGGAGTTGTATGACGCTCACCGCATTCGCAGTATGGGAAATTCGTACACGAAATGTAAATTGCGAGAATAAAATGCACGCGAATGTTTTTCGCAGTGCGAACGTACCCTAATTCTCACGTATCTTTTCTATGTACTTCAAGCGCAGGCAAAATGTTTTGTCCCCACGATGAATAGGTACTAATTTGCTGGTTTATGCGAAGCTAATAGCTATCCACGTCATCCTCGCCATTTTACCCGAGCGGGATTTTATTCCGATACATAGAGCCTCATAAAAGGTCCATAAGTAAATGTTATACTTAAGGAATCTTACGCCAACATCTTCGCACATGTCCCGTCCGTCAGTATACATACTTTTATACGTAGGCTTAGAAGATATTAATAAAAATACAAAAGGCAACCAATTGGTCTTTTATGTTTCTATATACTATATATATATGTACTAGCTGATACCCCCGACGTGGTTTAAGTTTTTTTTTTCCTGCGGGAACTCCTTAATTTTCTGGGATAAAAAGCCTATGACACTCTCCAGGTCCTCAAGTATACATGCCAAAAATCACGTCGATCCGCTGCTCCGTAGCGGCGAGATTGAAGGACAAACCAAGAAACCAACAAACAAACACACTGTCGCATTTATAATAATAGCATGATTATGCACACTCTCAGTTAGTTTAACTGGAAACGTGCGTATAAGTATGAACGTAACATGTCTGATATCAGATATGAGAACGGGAAATACAGGAAGTATTTCCCGTTGGAAAGTAATATTGGAAATATCTTTTTTAACGTCTACAACAGGGATTCCCAAACTATTTTGGGCAAGAGACCCCTTTTCCAAAATGAACTGATACCTCAGACCCCCATTGCCAAATTAGTTTAAAAATCCTATCTCTAGTTTTTTTCGTATTGATACAACATTTTTACCAGTTTAAAAACTTTGCGGTTGGTTATGTGAGTAAACTTGACATCATTTTCTTCTCATCAAAATTTAACAAAATAAATAGACATGAAATTCAGTAAATATCAAGTGTAATTAATAAATACTTAAGCAAGTATTTATTTTTTGAAAAAATAAAAACATAAAAATACTCGATCTTTAGATCTCATCGACTCCCAATATCAGTTTTCGTTTATGTCGACCCCTGGGAAACCGAAATCGTCCTCTTTGGGAATCCCTGGTCTACAAGATGTGTTCGTGGTTACAAAATATTGATTGGATTGCCAATGTTTTGAATAGATAACGTATTTAGGCTTACTGATACGAGTTTAAAAACAAAATATGCAAACTACACCACACAAGAAGATTTTTTATATATTGTAGATACCTATCAGAATTCTTAATGAAAATTTAAAATTTTAATTATATATTAAAATTTTAAATTTTCATTAAGAAGGCACAATTCCGTCTTGCACAAGGCTGCTAAACTAATATATTAAAATTAAGCAATTTGACTATCAATTTCGCTCTTTTTTTTTAAACACTACGTACCTTCTGGCGGCGCGGTTAGTCGAATTTCTAAACCTCTTTCGATTAGAATTCGCGACAAGATATTAATTTGTTTCGATTAAATGGACTGTAGAATTTCTTAAATAATAAACTGCTCAACCAGGAACCTAGGATTGGAAGATGAAAGGAATCTCGGCAACGTACCTCGAAAACTGCATCACGACATGCATGGCGACATATTCCAGCGAATTCACTTCCAGTTTAGGTTCACTCTCACTTATTGTCACTGCAGTGATAGTGAATAGGATTTCGATAGTAATCGCTCTGATTAGTTGCGGTTTTACGAAAGATTAAGCGGTGCGGGGCGGGTTATTTTAAAGCGGTACTTTTCGACGCGGACGTGTCTAGCCGTCAACCATATTGCTAGTTAGCGATGAAGTGGCGTGATTGTCTATGCGGTTTTTTGATTGGTCGACGTATTGCTCCAAATAAGCCATTTGGAAACAGGCAACGCCATCTCGTAGCGTCCATGTGAGGTTTACCGATATGGGTATGCGGATATAATAGCGGCGACCTTATCGCCCGCGACGCAGAGTCCACCGGATTTGACACCATCTCGGCGCGCGAGAGCGACCCCATTGCCCGCAGCGCCGAGACACCTGGACGAGACATGGGTCCTGCACGCGGAGGTGATGACGTCACCCGCAGTGCGGACCCAACCACCCACCAATATGACACCCGACCTAGGGGCCTGTAGCCTACAAGGCAGGCCCTAGCCGAGCTTCGACTCGGCTCAAAGCAATTCACCGGGGCACAGAGTTGCCCCGCGCCCCGCCCGCGTAAGGAGGCCCAGCCTCGAGGCACGTACCCCCGCTTGGCCCTCACGGGCCAAACGGAGAAGATCCTTTGACGGCGGATATAATAGGACAAAACGGGATAATAAGGACGATTGAGCAGTTTATCTTATTTAAATATGAATAATTATTAAAATGCGTATTTCCGCGCAACCACCTACTAAAGTCCATGTTCCACTATGAGTTTTTAGCCGATGTAAATTGCCCCACTAAAATAAAAATTGGGGCAAAATCAATGGCGAAATATTAACAAAAATACTTGCTTCACTAGCCATTTAACGGTCTTGAAGTGCCTTAACTGGTTTATCCGTTTATCAACATTTAATAATCATGTTCTATGAAACAGTTTATACGAAATCTTATATGCTTAAAATGCTGTTCAAAATGTCTTTGTTCAAATACCGTTTTATTCTCGGTAACTTTGTCTCTACCAAGGCTTTCACCCAACCGTCGTCCACGGTGACACTATAAAAAGACGGCTGTTATTGCTACAGCTTGAGATAAAACCGTCAACGAGGACTTTGTTAAGTTGGGGGGAAGATTTATTTGAGCCCTTTTTGTGGGAGATATATCCGTGGGAACATAAATTCCATTTTGTCTTCGCTAAGCGCTTATCGGCCCGCTTCTCTGAACGCAAATCAAATTAGGGTCTGATAAGATGATTGCCGAGATGTGGGCCGAGTTTGTGAGCCCTATATGCTTAAAGATATGGAATAAGGACAGGGACCTACTAAATGTGGGACTTGCTTCTAAATCTAAAATATTCTTATCAGGCTTGTCTATTTTATCGTGATTTAAAGTATATATAGGTGATCTCTTTAGGTACAACTGCTATGTAATAATTTTAAAATAAGATTGCCTAAAATAATTTACCCGTGTACCAACCTATCAAATTGTAGATCAGAGGACATACATTTATAATATTAAAATGAGACAGGTTGTGTTTCTCTGAAAAACAAAGAAAACAACATTTGATGCACTTAATTTACTGTGTTTAAGAATTTAATAAAATTATTAATAAAACAAAAATCTTTAGTCGTTACGAAAAACGTTAGTTCACCCTCTCATGTCACTTGTCAACCATGACATTAGGAAACAAAGACTACAGTCACAGACTGACAACAAGGACACAGACTTTTAATAAAGTTTGTGAGGTCGGTTTCCTTACATTAATATAATTGAACTGAGATAAATAGTTATCTCAGTTCAATAAATTTATTTATTTATTTTTTATTTTCTTTATTTTGAATTTTTATTATGATAAAACATTTATTGGTCGAATATTTCAATCAGGGCTTCCCATACACATTTAAATACTTAGATACCTATCGACTTTTGTGAAAATCCCATTAGAACTCTAACCTGTCCATCCTCTTCGAGATGCAACCTATCTCAATCACGAAGTCCATCAAAATCGGTTAAATATTTGACAACAGACAGACAAATTCTCTCGAATAAGGATTAGTACTGGACCCACTAAACCAATAGTTTTAGCTAGTATATAAAATTCTTGAAAAAAAGAGAGCTCCGGAAACTAAATTAAAATAAAACAAAAATATTTTAGCGAAACCATAAATTGATTTGTATTTTGATACAATTTCGTTGTTTTTGAATACAGAAGTTTTTGATTTTAATGAAAGCTTAACATACACACTTGTTCCTACGTTAAAATAAGTAGGTAATCTCTCTCTCTCTTATCAACCTAATGCTAGCTCACTACTGAGCACAAGTCTCCTTTTGGAATGGGAAGGGTCTGGCCATAGTCCACCACGCTGACCATGTGCGGAGTGCCAGACTTCACACACCTTCGAGGACATTATGAAGAACTCTGGGACGTACAGGTTCCTCGCGACGTTTTCCTTCACCGTTTCAAGCAAGTGATATTTAATTTCATAAAACACATATATAGCTTCGAAAAGTTGGTGGCACGTGCCCGGGGATCGAACCCACGACCTAGTACAGGAGGTCGGGTATCTTAATCACTAGGCTATCACCGCTTCCAGAAGGTAATAATATCGATTAATTATAGCCATTTTTTTTGTCTGGTTACGTAATGTGCGCTAAGTGAATTACGCGGACTTTTTTGTAATGTCCGGACCAAAATGATGTGTTTTCGCTTTAATTGAGTGTTGATTGATTTGATTATAACTTAGGATTGTATATGTAAGTACTAGCTGATGCCCATGACTTCGTCCGCGTGGATTGAGGTTTCTGGTTCTCGCGGGAACTCTTTAACTTTCCGGGATATAAAGTAGCTTATGTGTTATTCCAGACTATACTCTTTGTGCTAAATTTCATCCAGATTATTCCAGCCTTTCTAGCTTGATTGAGTAACAAATATCCATCCATCCATCCAAACTTTCGCATTTATAATATTAGTATAGATTAGTATAGTTACTTATTAAACCTGCACTTTCTAATAAAAAACAAGTTTCTAAATCTATCGTGTGTATGTCTGTTTATGCAGATGACAATATATTTAAAACAAGGTTTATAATTATTATATCAACGGCACGATTAGACGTTATAATTATTTAAAGATTAATTTGTAATTAATTATCACAATTAACATATTTACATACACAATATTTACAATTTATTTATTCAGTCAAACGATTAACATTTTGAATTATTATTATTAGTAGTCTATTACTAAGATAATTTACACACTGTATTTACTAGGTATATAAAAATAAGTTAACTACACCGCAATGCAATACACTGCTTTCTTTTTCTTCTTCCATCAAAGGCCGACGTAAACAGGCGGATTGGATTGGAATCAAGTCTCAGACTCTGGACTCTTCCGATACTGATAGAGTCGAGTCGATGCGTTGCGCCTTTTTTTTTTGTGCTTCTACTGCATAATAATACTCATTTTTCTGCCAATATACTCTTCTTCCTCTTCCAATATCCTTATAACTGCAGCTTAATTAATTCATAAATTAATTTAATTTATCTATGTAATTAAGTGGTTGAGATCATATTGAGGTCCTCTATACACTCCCTTTTTTACTATCGTTTCATTTTGCAAAATAACATTTTTGAAAATTCACTTCACCAATCTTCAGGGCAATACTCGATTAACTGGGCAACTGTACAGGGTTGGAGGCAGCATTCATCCGCAATTTGACGCTTGTGTCGTTCCTTTGCGTAAAACAGAGAGGCCCTTTTTGATCTCAATTTTGATAGGCTCGCTGAGGGCAAGTCACTTACCGGGATACTTCCAGTGCAAATGTGAAATAATAAATTCGAAAGCGATCGACTGCACAGATCTTTTAACACCGAATTTAAAGTCAGAGTATCACCACTTATGATTCTCCCGTACAAAACCAACAAGTAAATAATCCAACAAACATTATTATTTGACACTAAATGCATTTTTTTTAAATTTTTAATTTTAGCTTTGTTCACAACAGCCGAGTGAACAAGAAACTGGCGTTTCCGTCTGGTGCAAGTCCATCGTTGCCTCTGAATAAACAGAAGCGATAACCTTTGTCAATTATGTTAACTGAACGACATTAAGTTCAAAACAACACGTCGGGAACCTCAGGATGTAAGGGAACCCGCAAACGAAAACAACAATGTGTATTTTGGAAACGTAAACAAATTCTGTGAAAATATTACATTACAAACAAGAACATTATGAAATTAGATACGAAATTATGAACGAAAGATTATTTAATTAATAAAAACGTTATCTATTCAGTAATTACCAGTTGTTGAGGTCCTTAGGCCAAATAATATTATGTTGTTAAAAAATTAACATGAATTGTTATAAAAAGTTTAATTTTTTTTCTAAACGATACGCCATTACTTATTTATAGAACCTGCATAAAAATGGTAAGATCGGGCATTCACGGTTCAGATTATGGTGAAAAATTATTACTATACAGAACGAATTTACTTACGTAATGTCAAGTGTGATATGAAATTTACGAGTAACACACGACGTGTACCTATTATTTATTATTGAATACGACTGTATTCATAAGGGGCTAATCAAAGAGACTGGTATCATAAATATTAAAGAAAGTACCTTTAAATTTTTTTTAAATATTAATCTAAGAAATTAACATAATTTAAAGATCACATTATTTGTAATAATAATGTTACAAATTAAAATTTGTTTTTAACAAAACAAGCCGTGACTTATTGTGTGGCAAGCCTTCCGTCGCATCCACAAATGATTTGTTATTTATAGCATTGAGATAGTAAGTTGTTTTTAGAGTTTCATTTGTAGACTACGGGGACGTTCGCTCCCTGCGTGAACTATCGGCTTATCAATAAAATTATTGACCTCAAATTATGTAAATGATAGCGCAAGGCCAAATTCATAACAACACGAATGCATTTTTTATGTTGTTTTTGTAAACTTTTTTGGACGAATTGCGTCAAGACTCCTTGACATCGTGTTTAATTAAGATAATTGTGGGATAAAATAATAGTACATTACTGACCAGGCCAGAAATATAACAATTGAGCAATATAGGAAGGACGAGGTGAAGTCGCGGACTTACCAAGTGATTTATATATATTATTTATAGCTTTATATAATAAAGCTATTTATAATATTCTTGGCCGAAAAAGCTTTATATCATAAAGCTATTTCGGCCAAGACTTTTATAGTACCGTTGTGTGGGTCTTCTCCGTTTGGCCCGTGAGGGCCAAGCGGGGGTACGGGCCTCGAGGCTGGGCCTGTTTACCCGGGCGGGGCGCGGGGCAACACTGTGCCCCGGTGGATGACTTTAAGCCGTCGGCTTGGGCCTGCCTAGGAGGCTACGGGCCCCTAAGGTTGAGGGGTACCAGAATTAGTTAAGAATGATTTTCTACCTTGCCGATAGATGGCGTTGAGTCTTCTTAACTCGCGTTAAAACTGAGAACGCTACTTGTGTTGTACGGAAATGAACTGATTTCCTATTCGAGTATATGTAGCGGTCAGAAAAGAGCCAATGTACTTATCGTTTTTTTTTAAATTACGAAGCAATATTTTCCGAGCAAGTAGAAAATAATATTTTCACCTGTCATGCTTAAAAAGTTTGTCATTAAAGCTTAGCGTAGGCGAGCAAAAGTCATCATTTAGCCTCTAGGAAGTAGAGAATATTTTTTTTTAATTTTAGTCGTTCTCGGTCTCGGTAAATTTTTAAGTCTATGGCTATCAACGACCTAAAAAATTATGTATGTATTATGTTATACTGTCGTTTGCAAATCCATCGTTGTACTTACATGAAAGTTACTCGTGGAAAATTTGTAGATAAATTAACTAAGCAGTACCTACATAAATAAAGCAAGCGGGAAAGGCCAAACGGCAGAGCGAGATATTTGATTGACACATGTTTACAATTATTATTAAATCGTAGTGATAATATTATAGTGTTTTTGGCACATGACCTTTAGTTAATCTCGTGTACAGTAAGATAGTTCATTATTGTTTGCGTTTAGTATTTTTAATAACATTTCCACTGCCATTCATTAATCGTGTTGTGATACCTAATGTGACTAAATTTTTTTTATATTAACTGATTAACATAGTTTACTATTACTACTGTTTTTACAATATTTTCGGTTGAACTGGTTATGAGGCTAAAGATGATCCGATAAATCAATAAGTTAGTTACGGCTCTGATGTAATGAATAATAATTAGGTAATTCCTTCCAAGAAAAAAAAACATGTTATCTTTGTTTTTAATAGGCATATTACAATATAGTATGTGTACCTATTCATAATATTTAGTAAGTCAAGTGTATAATTTTCCTCGCATTTACACGACAAAGTAGTTAAGATAAATTATTATGCTGCAAATTCATAGGGTATTATATTATTATTATAGGTATTATTTTATACGTCCTAGCACTCCTAGCAATGCTTTGTTAGGGATAACATCAAATAAATATTATAAATGCGAAAGTTTGGATGGATGGATGTATGGATGTTTGTTAATCAATCACGCGCCAACGGCTGAACAGATCTGGCTGAAATTTGGCACAGAGATAAATTATAGTCTGGAATAGCACATAGGCTAATATATCATATATCCCGGAAAACTAAGGAGTTCCCGCGGGAACCAAAACACCTCAATCCACGCGGACGTACTCGCGGGCATCAGCTTGTTAGTAATAAGTACTTTACCGACTATTAGCTACGACTCGAGAATTCTGGGTTAACAAACTTATATTTTGTGTCAGAAACTCTACATTAGATGGAGAACAACCTCCAAGAACTCAGATCTTAATTTAGTGCAGAAAAACTGTATTTAAATTAAGCATGCGAGATAGCGCCATGGATCCATTGCGCCGTTGCCGCCTAATTGAAGAACGAATGCGAGAAATAGAGCATACCTACTATCCCTCAGGAACTGTTTCCCGGGGTTTCCCGGGATGAAAAGTGGTCTATATCACTCTACCTACAGGTCCTCAAATATAGATACCTATGCAAAAAATCTCGCCGATCCGTGTGGTTGCGGCATTGCCGTCTAGTTTAACAACAAATGCGAGAAAAAGAGCATACTATCCCACAGGAACTTTTTGTTTTTCCGGGATAAAAAATGGCGTATGTCACTCTTCAAGTCCTCAAATATACCTACCCATGCAAAAAATCACGTCAATCCGTTGCGCCGTTGAAGCGTGATTGAAGGACAAACAAACACCCTTTGGCATTTATAATATTAGTATGGATTAATTAACACGAGCGGAAGTAATTATTAAGTACGAAGACAATAAACGCTGGATTTATAGTTATTTACTTAATTATTATTTTCTCGAGGTGTTTATTATACTCAGAGAAAACAACATCGAATTATGGTAAACACACAAATGAGTGTGAATGATTTGTTTACCCATCTACTTAATTGCTATGAATTTTGAACCCTGCATGTATGGTGGAAACAACGGGATATGCCAACGACACTTTGAGGGTTTTAAACCTTAATTCACTATTTGAGTCCCTGGGACTCACCCAAAAAATAGAAAGAAAAGTCCTGAATCACCCACTAAGACTTAAATTTTGATTAAAGATGAAACTTTGTACAGAGGTATTGGAAGAGGTTTAAGGGCGGTTTTAGACCAGTGTATTTTTGCGCATAATTTATTTATTTAGCTCGTAATTTTTTTAAGTTTCAAAAAAAACAATCACGGAGTTTCTTGCTGGTTCTTCTCGATAGTAACAGCATTCCGAACCAGTGATAGATTTACGCGACTATTCAAAAGCACTTGAATAAAAACATTTGATTTTGATTTTTATCGGCTTAAACGCTTACACGCACGCCACATTTTGCGAGTAATAAAACCGTACACACGCTCATTCCGGTGTGTTAGCTCGAACCCGTGCGTCAGTCAGTGTCTAGTCATTAGTTTACGAGCTTGAAAGTGCATCAACGCTCGTAAGAGTTGCAGGTGTGGCAAAGGGTGCGCCTATACCTACGGGCCTGTACGCGCTCCCAAAAACGAGCTTATACGCGCCGAAAATCGCTAATCTGATACCGCCCTAACGACCGTATTTTTAGAAATTTCTAGGAGAGCGAAGCCGCTGGTGTTTGGTAGTCCTAAAGTATAAAAAACAATTTTTACTAGTAAGTAATATACGAACTAGAAGTCCTAACAAAATAAATAAGTAGTTTAAGTTCAAAATGTCAACCACAATGTTTACAATTTACTTCGAATAATAAAATATCCTCATGTTATTATTTATATTTTTTCTGAAAATGTTGTTGTTCGACCGACATCCATGACACGATTTATGATAAATGAAAATTATCTACACCGCGCCCTAGTTTCTAATTAAAATCAGAGTACTAAGAGCAGTGGCGCCCATACAGTCCACAGCCATGAGTCATCGCATGTCCACGAACCTATAATCGCAGGATACGTAATATTAGGTACTGCTATGGCCCTAGTACTACCTAGTTAGAACTTTTATTTCTTTAAGGAAGGATAAAACGCGAGGTCCATAAAGTTGGAAAAATGTACGTAACAGAAAAGTGTGTCTCTGTCTCTCTCCCTCTATAGGTGAGGTACTAAAATTCTATATCAATGGTGGAGAGAGTACGGAGAGTATAGTAGTATAGACTATAGAGTATAGAGAGAGCAGTGTACCTATTTGTATTTATTTTAGTTAGTGTGCTCGACAGGAACCGCAATGGCTCAGACGAATAGGATCCGCGTTGTGGGCAAAATAATGCAGGTTCGTTACCCACTATTTAATTTATTAATTTAAATGTTTTTTCCTTTATTGAAAACTAGCTGACCCGGCGAACTTCGTACCGCCTCAGTATGCAAAATTAAATGTATATTTTTCAATATTTCTGAGAGATTTTCTTAATATTTTTTTCCGTAAGAACCTTCTCCTAATAATAACAAATACAACAAAAAAAGAATTAGTGAAATCGGTCCAGCCATTCACGCGTAATGCCGTGACCAAGGAAAACGGGTTTCATTTTTATATATATAGATAATACAATAGAACTTAATGCTAGCTAATCTAATTACTATATACTTACTTAAATCATGCCCGCGTGGAATGGTGTCAAGAATGCTGACTGCATTTCCGTGCTGGACAGCCAGGCTGATTCTTTGCGCAAAAAATGAGCCAGCCCTTCTGTAACCAAATGAGGCAATTAACCGCGGTGAAATATGTAGCGGAAAATGTTTCCCACTAAGACTCCACAGCTCAAGATATATATTATAGAGAACAAATATGTAACTATCTCATTGAAAAGCAAGATTGCATAATTCTATTATTTCAAAGCACTATAAAGATAGACAAGATTTTTCTAGAATTTTTTCATATTATAATATAGAGTAACTCAACATCTAAATCCGTTTTCGTTAACTACTATAACCCATGACAGGATGCATATATATTCACGGCGACACCCCCTCGCTTGCGGCGTTAGCCAAATAATATACCTAATAAACGTCAGAATCCGCTGATATTAGAGAGTAAGGAGGAGTATTCAACATGTCCAACCATATGCTAAATCTTGCTTAGGTATGTTTTGTCATTTATTCAACGTTTAGGCTAAGTATTGATAAATTAGACTGTAAACTTTTTTATATGCATTGAAAGCTTACGCTGTCAGGCGTAAAAGCTAGATTTAGTATCTGCTTATGGATGTTACCAAAGATTTATTATATTTACTACTGTTACTTGGCTGTTACCTCTTCACACGTCCGACTGATTTTAACGAAATTTAGTAGTAGCATCCTGGATACGACACACATGACATTCTTTTATCACAGAAAATCAAAGTTTAAACAGGATTTTAAGATCCTAGATCTACACATACGTCTCGAAAGTTATCTATCCCTAAAGTAAAATCAAAATGGGCAAAATAGTATTATTCTGTTTTCCTTTATTACATGAGATTTAAGCCGAAACAGACAACACTACACAGTGTTATCACTAAACAGCTGTGAATTATTGTATGTCATAAGCTCTGATGTACAGTTGCAATATATTTGCTGCGACATCCTCTAGTTTACAACAATGCATAATATAGCCGGCCATAATGGCTTAAGGTGCATGACAAGGGTCTGCCCGCGAAATTCAAATTTAATTTGGTTTTTCACAATTTGTAAACTAATACGACAAAGTAGGCTTATGGCATTCAAATTGCGAGCCTAGGAATATCATCTTCACAGGTTTATATAAAAATCTTTACTTGAAAGTGCCCAGTTTAAGAAATTAGTCAAAATAATGACTAATTTGTGAGTAACTCACGTCAAACTCATTATTTTGACTAATTTCTTAAACTGGACACTTTCAAGTAAAGATTTTTATATAAACCTGTGAAGATGATATTCCTAGGCTCGCAATTTGAATGCCATAAGCCTACTTTGTCGTATTAGTTTACAAATTGTGAAAAACCAAATTAAATTTGAATTTCGCGGGCAGACCCTTGTCATCCACCTTAAGCTTACACATCAGCAATTTGATCACTATTGGAAAATAATAAAATTAATTTTAAAAAAGCCGACTTCAAAACTCTATACCTACTTCTTTATTCTTGGCTAATGTTTCTGTGATAACAGTTAAAACAGAGATTGAAAGTCCTCATCAAAAATTTAGCTGAAGGGAACCACAATCCAAAACATAATCTAGGTATATATTATTTTGTTTTTTGTTGATTTTCTCAAAAAACACTAAATCAATTTCGATAAAATTTATATGGGACCACCTCCGAAATATGATCTACCTAACAAAAAAAAGAATCATCAAAATTGATTCATAATGGCGGAATGATCGCGTAACATACATACAAAAAAACATAGTCGAATGTACCTCTTCCTTTTTTGAATTCGGTTAAAAAAACGAGGATTGTACTCTCCAATTTTTTGATCGTTTGTTACGGTAGCTGAATGGAATAAGCGAACGAGTTTTGTAGGAATTTCGTGAGGTTTCATAAGCTGTAGCTTTCAGTGCACGCACAACACGACAGCGAGTCACCAAAATGTGGACCAGTGTCGAAGCAATCACTTTAAAACGCGATGTAGCTTCAATACTGATTGCTGATTCTAAAAGTATTTAGTGTGATTTTGTCCATTGACACATACAGTGATATGAGATATTGCGAGAGATTTTACCGTGCCCCTAACTGTATAACAAAAATTTAAAAATTTAAAAACCCCCCGACACCAAACATATTTTCATTAAACATGCTAAGAACACTCGGGATAAAATTATCTATGACACAAAAAGTCGGGGGTTAAAAAAGGCGTCATCGCGTATCTTCACGTAATGCGTCCAGTAGGGCTAGCATGCGCACAACGAGTAAAATTATGTTTACCCGTTATCTCTACTTGTCTACCGAAGCTAACATTGTTACTTGTCTCGTTGCGTTAAAAGTAGAGATAAAAGTAATATTTCTTATAAGCGGTATATTTCCCCACGAACTCTTATATGCCGACTATTTTTTTCTTGTAAAATACCGCATTTTATGCATGCGAAAAATTTGCCGGCAACGACAAAATGTCTCTCTCTCGTCACGATATGTCTCGTTGTGCGCATGCTAAGTCTGCAGGCAGTTAGTTCAGCCAACATTATCTCTACAAAGGAAATAAATAAAATTGAAGAGCCGTCGAAATCGAAAGAACGTACTTTCTATGGTTCTGGACAGACGACTGCACTTTATTTGTGACTTTAGTAAGAGTCTAATACCCGTTCATGAGCTAATTTTACTATCACCAATTTTCACAGAAGGAAGATCAACACACTTTCACACTTATACCTGTGTTATTAGTGGTCGCCCACAACTTTGACCGGGAACAATTTCTGATTTTTTCCTGTGAGATTATGAAACTTTTCGCTGCAAAAGGCCCACCTATATAGGCTATAATATAAAGTTTATGCAGGTAACCTTTATTGAAAATAATACAATAGAACTTAATGCTAGCTAACCTAACCTAATTACTATATAAATCATGCCCGCGTGGAATGGTGGCAAGAATGCTGGCTGCATTTCCGCGCTGGACAGCCAGGCTGATTTAAAACTAATAACCTAAATGCCGATTTTCATGTAATTTCCTCTTTTTTTAATCTAAATTCATTTGGGACATTGGTCCCACACGGACACGCCAGCCCCCATCAAAAACATAGGACTTTACATACAAACTTGCAACCCCAATTTCATCCCCTTAGGGGTGAATTTTCTCAAACCCGTTTCTTAGCTGATGTCTACGGCTTAGAAGGAACCTAAGGTAGAGAGGTGAGATATCGTGATTAGTCAGTGAGTATTTCGCTTTTATATATGTCACCGTAAGATTGTAAAAACAGTTAGATTGTAATTTAACTAGCGATGTTGTAAACTGTCGACAGATTACAATTTAACGCATTATTTTTCGGTAGATTGTAATCTGTTAGGTATATTAACCTGATAAAACCTACCTGATTAATTATGTCGAACCCTAACCTAACCTACAGGAAAGAAACAAGAAAACGTAAATACAATGAATATTACAAAAAATTTACACTCAGAACATTGAACGGTTCACGATCTGTCGACAGTTCACAATATCGCTAGTGGTTAGAATTAAAATTTGCATATCTTCCTTCTATATCTCCTTTCTCTTTTTCTCCTATACATTACCTATGACCTACACCTGTCCAAAACGTCCTTGTGGCGACCTCAGTCTACCGGTCAATCTATTATTCAACGCGCGCGCATGAACTGCATCTCTCGCAAATCAAAAACACGATAATTAATGGCCATCGACTAATTCGCTAAATATCTCCTATCGCATAAAAACTCTCAACAAATTGTGGTGTGATCCTCTATCTGAAAAATCCAGAAGAAAGTGCTGTGCAGTGAAAGTAAGGACGGTGAAAGACACGTACGTTTATTTTCCCTTTCTTTTCCTTTATCTTTCCTAAGTGCTTTTTTCTTCTGTTTTATTTAATTAGTTCCTATAGGTATTTACAGTCCTACCTATCGAAGTCTATCAATAATTTTTTACGCTGAATTCATACCATAATTTTTTGGTCATTCGATCACGGATTGGCTATATTTTTCGTGATTTTCATGCGCCTCCGCCTTTGACGTGTCAATGCCCGCCATTATTAATAAGTTACATATTAACTTATACTTCAATATTTAATTAAATAATTAGTGAAATAAGCATAATAAGTTATTTTATGTACATTATTTCATAATTATATCGCGTTATAACGATATTTATTTGAAATCAAGCATAATAAGTTATTTTATGTATATTATTTCATAATTATATCGCTCCATAACGCTATTTTATATGTATTTATACGTTATTTCAACTAAGTAATCTTAACAAGGAACCATTCTTTTGTTTATCTCGCAAAGAAAATATTATCTTTAAATACAACGCCACTTAGGTGATACGTTTATATTAGGCTCAAGAATAAGTTATTTTCTTCTATAATTCGCTCCCGCAAACCTAATTATTAAATGTAAACTTGTGGCATTGTTAACATTCTTTAGCAAAGTTATAAATAGACACGTCATACGAATCCACAATCTTATTTACCTAAAGTTGCGCTCGATGCCCGTGTCGCTTGTCCAGTGCATTTGTATTAAGTCATAGCTACCTACCTTCGCTCGGTAAACGCGCGTCCGCTCGCTGTGTTATTACATTCAAACAACATTTGCGATAATATTTAACCTTCTTTAAAGAGTAAGAGGTTGTGTATTTGTTGTAATTAATTTCTTTCTACTAAGTTTATACTTAGTAGTTCAAATATAAGGTTTTATTAATAACGCCAATTATAATATTCTATTGATATCGTTTATTAAGTAACATACACTTTAGTATTCAAAATGAGTAAGGGTGAACAGTCTTCGCCTAAGTACAATAAAGATGAAAATAATATGTTACTTCTCGAGTCAAAACGGGACGTAATATTCTCCCGTATGCAATGTATATATGATACAGCTTTGCAGGTAAATGCTGACCCCAGCAAAATACCATCATTATTAATGCAGGCTTCGAACTTAGACACGTTACGCAAAGAGTTCGAATTAAATCTAGATCTATATAATACTGCGCTTATAAAAGTAAATCCAAAAGCAAAGATTAGCTACCAGTCCTGGACTTCCTTTGAAGAAATGTTTTGTTACGTTAAACAAATATTAGAAATTAACTCAAATAGTAATAATAGAAACTCAGATAAGTTTAATCCGCCTTCAATCTCTAGTTACCCTACGGTCAAATCTCGACTCCCCCCTATTGATTTGCTGGAATTTTCCGGAGATCAGAAACAATGGTCTTTGTTTTATCAACAGTTTAAAAACTTGATACACGATAACCCTAACCTATCTAACAATGAAAAGGTGTTTTATTTAGTTGGAAAATTGAAAGATAAGGCCTCGTCTGTTTGTGCAGGGTTGACTGTATCGGGTGAAAATTACCATATTATTTGGAAGGCCTTAATCGAGAAATATGATGATCCTCGCTCCTTGGCTAGCTCGTATTTTAATCAGGTATTAAACTTTAAGTCTTTAAATAATAATACCGCCGCTGGTCTTGAATCGTTTTTGAACCATTTCAACTCCTCTGTTGATGCATTAAAACAATTAAAGTTAAATGATCTGACTGACTTTATGTTATTACATCTCGCGCTTCAAAAACTTGATTCAGATACAGTAAAGCTTTTCGAAATTACTTACCGTAAAGAGAAAATCCCTTCTTATGAAAGTTTAGTCGAATTTGTTAAGGAACAAAGTAAGGTTCTGTCTAGAGGGAATAATTTTAAACAGTCAGATTCCCACGCTGGGAATAAATCTCACTCTAAAAATTCGCCTGTTGTTAAATTAACTAAATCTTTCGTTAATACCGAGGATAACTCTAAATCGACCAGTAATAAATGCGTATTATGTAAAAATGAAAAACATAATCACTTGTATAAGTGTCAGAATTTTATGAAATTGACACCACAAGAGAGATTTGAAATAGTGAAGAAGAATTCTTATTGTGGGAATTGTTTGAGCACTATTCATAGGACTTCTTCCTGTTCTTCTCCACGCAATTGCAGTCATTGTAATCAGAGGCATTCTTCTCTGCTATGCTTCGCCCACGCTACTAAATCTAATTGTAGTGTCGTAGTTAATAATACTACGGCACAAAACGCACCGCACTTTTGTCCTCTATCGCTACCCGCTAATCAGGCAGAATGTAAAGTTATGCCTATCGCTAATGAATCATATTCTCCCGCTTATTTGCCAGTTGCTGAATCGGCTGAGCAAACAGCTCAAATTGAGCACTCTTCTCAATCGCCAATTGGCGCACACGCTTCCTTATGCACCATATCACGTGATTTTCACGACCGCTCTTATACTACCTTATTAGGTACCGCAAAGATAAAAGTTATTGATAAATTCAATCGCACTCACTTCTTGCGTTGCCTTGTTGATCCTGGCTCGCAAAGTGATTATATTTCTAAGGCTTGTTGCAAGAGATTATTGTTACCTGTCTATACGCAAAGTCGATTTTCTGAAGTTCAAGGAATAGGCGGAGCTTCTCAAAAGATACTTGGGATCTCCGACTTTAAATTCAAATCTCGATTTGACGACGCTAAAGAATATTCTATACGCCCTCTAGTGGTGGAAAAAATTACTTCTCAGCTACCTGATACCCAAGTTGATGTGTCAGCGTTAAATAGTTTTATTAAAGATATTCCTCTAGCTGATGATAGTTTTTCTGAACCAGGAAGTATAGATTTATTAATTGGAGTAAAACTTTATTGCGATATTTTGCTTTTTAATAAAATTTCAGGTAGCAATAACTCCTTGTCAGCCATAGAGACCACGCTGGGTTATGTTATCATGGGTGACGCACCTATTGCTTCCCAGCTTCCGCATACTTCTGTTTTTTGTGCTCTCAGTCGCGATCCTCTTGATAATATGTTAGAAAAGTTTTGGAAGATGGAAGAAGTACCACAACAAAAGTTCTTGAGTCCCGACGAACAGGAATGTGAGGCTATTTATACTAAAACAACTACTCGCAATACTGATGGCAGTTTCTCCGTAGATCTCCCTTTCAAAGAAAGTCCTGATAAATTAGGAAATTCATATATTGCAGCCAAGAGAAGATTTCTATTACTTGAAAAGAAATTCGAAAAATCTCCTGACTTGCGGGTAAAGTATAATGAAGTTATTCAGGATTATTTAGATAAAGGAATTATTTCTAAGGTTTCTCCTGAGGAAAGTACCTCGCCTGGTTTTTATTTACCTCACAGACCTGTTATACGCAACGACAAGAGCACTAAAATTAGAATAGTTCTAGATGCTTCTATGAAATCGGACTCGGGTACCTCTCTAAATGATATTTTACATACAGGTTGTAACTTACAAGCTGAAATCTTTAATATTTTAATAAATGTTCGCTTATATAAAATCGCTTTTTTCGCCGATGTAAGGCAAATGTATTTATGCATTGAAGTTCATCAACCGCATCGCAAATTTCAACGAATCTTGTATAGATTCTCTAGTAATGAACCACTAGACACTTTTGAATTTAATCGAGTCACCTTCGGATTGCGCCCCTCGCCCTTTTTAGCACTTCGTACTCTTCGCGAAGTAGCTAAACAAGAGAGAGGGAGATGGCCTGCTGCTGCTGAGATCATCGAAAGAGATGTTTATATGGATGATCTCGCTTCCTCTGCCTCTTCGGTTTCTGAGGCAGTAGAGATAGCTGAGCAGTTAATCCAGATATTTAAATCTGGAGGATTCGACTTGATTAAATGGACTAGCAATTCTCCTGAATTGTTACGTCATATACCGCAAACGCACAGGCAATCTGAAGGTATATCTTTTGATGATGAACACACTTTTAAAATTTTAGGTCTTCATTGGTTTCCCGCTCATGACTCTTTGACATTTTTTGTATCTCAACCCTCGCTAACTTGGACTAAACGTACCATTTTATCAGTAACCGCTCAACTCTACGATGTCCTAGGACTCGTAGGTCCTGTCATTCTTTATGCTAAATTGATTATGAAAGAATTATGGATTTTAAAATTGACTTGGGACGAGGCACCCCCCTCTCATATTTTAGAAATTTGGAAACAATACATTTCTGAATTACCGCTTCTTTCGGAATTTAAAATCCCGAGACATTTAGGCGTGGAAAAAGAATCGCAAGTTTCTTTACTGGCTTTTGCTGATGCCAGTGAAAAAGCTTATGGTTGCGTGATTTATACGCATGTAACCAACGGTACTGAAAAACCCGTAGTTTCGTTGGTTTGTTCAAAGTCTCGAGTCTCATCGCCATCTAATTTAGTCACGCTGGCTAGATTAGAGCTAAACGCCCTTGTTTTACTCGCAAAATTAGTTCACACCGTTTATGATACGTTTACGTCGCGCCATTCTATTGATAATATTTACGTATTCTCTGACTCTACGGTTGCCTTGTGTTGGTTAAAGTCATCGCCACACAGATTTCAAACTTACGTCGCGAATCGTATATCACAATTTCAGACACTTTTGTCAACCGATTGTCTTTATCATATCCCTGGAATTGAGAATCCTGCGGATTGTATCTCTCGTGGCCTTTTACCTTCGCAATTATTAAAGCATGATCTTTGGTTCAATGGACCTTCTTGGGCGTCCTTACCCGCTGAGCAGTGGCCCATTCACAAATTCTCACCTACCTCTAGCTCCTCTTTACCTGAACAGAAAACTTCATCGCTACTTGCTCAACATGTTGATGAAAATCCGTTATTGACCTTGAGTACGAAGTTTTCCTCTTGGACTAAATACCTTAGATCGCTGGTGTACGTATTAAGATTTATTAAAAAATTACCCAAAGGAAACACCATCACTGCTGATGATTTAAATATCGCGGAGTCTAAGATAATTGAAGTTGTTCAGAAGGCAAATTTCGCCGAGGACTTGGAAAAATTAAAAAAGGCGCTCTCTTGTTCTCGAGGTATTCAAAAATTGCACCCGTTTCTTCGTGAAAACATAGTTCATGTTGGTGGTCGCTTGAATTACTCGTCATTGGATTATTTTCATAAGCACCCTATTTTGCTGCCTAGAAAAGGACATGTTATTGATTTATTAATTGATCATTATCACCGCGAAAACCTTCATGCAGGTCCTCAAGTTTTACTGTCCTTAACTAGGCAGAAATATTGGATTCTGTCCGCTAGACGCGCCATAAAACAACGCATTCATAAATGCATTAAATGCTATAGGTTAAATCCTAAGCCTACCTATCCCGTTATGGCTGATTTGCCGCCATGTCGTTTAGAGCAGGCTAACGCTTTCACGCATACAGGAGTGGACTATGCCGGTCCTCTATATATAACATTAACTAGAGGACGAGGAATTCGTAAACAAAAAGCATATCTTTGTTTGTTCATATGCCTAGTAACGAAGGCTGTTTATTTAGAACTTGCGCCTGATTTGAGCTCGGCTTCTTTCTTAAATGTGTATAAAAGATTTATATCTAGAGCTGGAGCATCTTGTAAATTCCTTTACAGTGACAACGGTACTAATTTTGTTTCCTCTAAAGGATATTTTAATGAATTATTCACATTATTAAAAAGTGATGAATATTTTAAAGAATTTAGTCACGAACTCGCTAAACATCGTATTTATTGGAAGAATAGTCCACCAACCGGCAGCCATTTTGGAGGAATATTCGAATCCAATATTAAATCCGCGAAATCTATTCTTTTTAGGGTTATAGGGAGCCAGATTCTAACTTATGAAGAAATGCTCACTGTGATCACGCAAATAGAAGCTATATTAAATAGCAGACCGCTATACGCCTTAAGTACAGATCCTTCTGAGCCTTCTGCACTCACCCCTGCACATTTTCTAAATAAAATTCCTCTAGAATTTTTACCTGCTCCGAATCTCAGTGGAGAACGAGAGCAATTATTGAGTAGATTCATGCTGTTGGACTCTTTAGTTCAATCCTTTTGGAAACGTTTTAGATCAGAGTATTTGCACACATTGCAAACCAGGGAAAAGTGGAATACTATTTCTCAGACGGTCAAAGAAGGAACTGTAGTTTTAATAAATGTTGATAATGCCCCTCCTTTACAATGGCCATTGGGCATTATAACTCGCTTACTACCTGGCAAAGATGGCACGGCCAGAGTTGCTGAGGTAAAGACGAAGAATGGTTACTTTATAAGACCTATGGTCAAACTTTGCCCTCTACCTAATCAGTAAGGATAATTAACATTTAAATAATTATATATCTTACTAATATTAATACTATAGTAATATATTTAATCGCTCTTATTAAGTTAATCGCTTTACTATCTATAAATAATATATAAGTAATCTATTTTCTTGAGTAAATATATAAAATATATTTAGTTACTCTTTTTACTCTATAATTGCGAGCTTGACAGCTCACAGGCGGGGGCATGGTTAGAATTAAAATTTGCATATCTTCCTTCTATATCTCCTTTCTCTTTTTCTCCTATACATTACCTATGACCTACACCTGTCCAAAACGTCCTTGTGGCGACCTCAGTCTACCGGTCAATCTATTATTCAACGCGCGCGCATGAACTGCATCTCTCGCAAATCAAAAACACGATAATTAATGGCCATCGACTAATTCGCTAAATATCTCCTATCGCATAAAAACTCTCAACAAATTGTGGTGTGATCCTCTATCTGAAAAATCCAGAAGAAAGTGCTGTGCAGTGAAAGTAAGGACGGTGAAAGACACGTACGTTTATTTTCCCTTTCTTTTCCTTTATCTTTCCTAAGTGCTTTTTTCTTCTGTTTTATTTAATTAGTTCCTATAGGTATTTACAGTCCTACCTATCGAAGTCTATCAATAATTTTTTACGCTGAATTCATACCAGCTAGTTAGATTACAATCTAACGGTTTTTACAATCTTACGGTGACATATATATACGAGTAGATAGTTACACATAGTAGGCCTGGATTATTAACTTGATGAACAAGCTTTGAATAAAATCAGCTAAGTTTGATGTTGCGTATACCTACTATAGATTCTAATTTTATAGCATAGGTTTCAACTGGCTTTGCTCATTCTAATATTATCTTGTTGAAAGGCACGTAATATCCACTCGGTTTCATTAGCACAAACAAAACGAATAGGTACGCAGTCGTCGGCTCCCTCCGGGTAAAAATAAAACGCTGCTTCATAATCCTTCGTAATAACGGCCGGATTAAAACTTGGATGCCCGAAGCTCCAAACATTGAAGCCGAGCGAAGTTTCAATTAATAAGAACACAGGAGGTATACAGCCAAGGTTTGATTGGTCGCACAGAATTTCGGATATTTGGCAAACAAAAAATTAATTAATGTGATATAAATAAATTAATAAAAAATAAATGACACCTAATTACGTGGCCATATATTCAAATTGCTTAAAATTTATGTAAAAACTAGCTGATTCCCGCAACTTTATCTGTTCCTTTTTGGTTCCTGTGGTAACTCTTTAATTTTCTGGACGTAAAAAGTAGCCTATGTGTTATTCCAGACTATAATCTATCTCTGTGCCAAATTTCATCCAGATCCGTTTAGCCGTTCTGGCATTAATAACATACATCCATCCATCCATACAATGCATCCAAACTTTCGCATTTATAATATTAGTCTAAATTAGTATAAATGACGTGAAAACCTGCAGTGTGTCTTGTACATCATCATCAGCTACATTTTTCATGCATTATTACAATAATATCCATCATCCATCCGTTTGTAACTTAAAACCCCCAGAACGGATTGTATTGAGGTTTTTATTGTAGTCTGGAATGCTTCCGCGAAAGGTTTACGCGGATTCTTTTATTTTTTGTCGATCCATCTTTTCGGTTTGTTGCATTCACATTGCGTACTTTGTTTTCCAGGACTTTTAATTAAAATGTTTAATAATAAGATGAATAAATTAAAAATTTAATAAGGATTTAGTCTCTTAAGATTCCAGAATAACTCTTTGATTTTCCGAGATAAAATTAGCCTTGGCGCTCTCCAGGTCCTCAATTTTACCCATGCAAAAAATAACGTGACTAATGGAGAAACTATAATAAAAAACATTTTATAATAGTTTGGAAGAGTGTTATCGTATTTCGGAAGTCAACTCATGAGTAAATGTAATCGTATACATTGACTATGCGACAAGAGTTTGAGGATAAGCCAGATGCCAGCCGATTGCTCTTCCGACCCTTTCTGCGATGGTTTCTTGCGTGACCTGCGGGAATTATGTCGGTATGGAATTTATATTCAGGATTTGAGGCTTTTTCTCTACTTAAAATATCCATAAAGTAGAATTTGTTTTTTGATTCACGTCGACGTCGTCGTCAATCGAACCCCTAACTACCATACGCCGTGATCTTGCGCCGCCTGAATCCAACGGCTCCCTGCCACTCGTTTGATATGATCCGTCCACTTAGATGGGCCTTTCAACGCTACGCTTCATGATCGTAAGCCCATTATTACGCTTTAGAAGTGCTAGGAGACAGCTAAAATCAATTTAAATAAAAATCAATTTCCGAATGTATGTAAGCGCATCACTTCAGAACGGCTGACCAATTCTGATGGAATTTGTTGTTTTTTTTTTTTAATTTATTTAGTACCAAATAGTTATAAAATACGAAGAAAACAGATACATAGTGGACAAGGAAGCACTTGTCTCTATGAGAGATCTCTTACCAGTGACCCTTGGCAGTGAGAAAGGTTGTGTGAATTTTTTGTGAGTCCTGGGATGGTTTGTATTCACCATCTAGGTTCAGGGCAGGAGAAGATAATAAAGCCGAATATTGAAATCTTACATTTAACTTAACATACGACTTATTACCTATTCTGTGATTTAACTGTCTCAGGCGTTAGCTAACAACTCATATAAACATTCAACATTTCCAAGACTAGGCGATAGCTGAAAGCGGTATTACAAAACCTACACGTTAAGTTTCCAACATGGCCGAAAGTTTCGACTTGGCGCTTTGTTTTCTTACGAAGCAATTTCAGCGAACTTCGAGCCAACTTGAGGACAGCGGTTTTCTGATTTAAAACTTGGCGAGTGACAGAAATTCTACATTAGCTACGTTTAATTATTATTTAAATACTCTTATTTCCGATTTTAATTTTGGTAAACGGTTCTATTTGGCAGAATATTTTTTATTTAAACAATATATGTGAGCGTTTGCGTTATCACATTATACTGTCTGATTCTGAAGATAAAACGGAGAATTCTATCCTTTTCTTCTTCCAGCTTTCAGGTTATATTCATCGCAAAAATACTATTATTTTAGTTATTAGCAACTTTATTCATATACCTAGGTATATGTATTAGGTACGTACCTACCACAGGTAAGTGAGTACCAAAAATGAATAAGTATAAAATTATAGCTGAAAAAGATAAAAGCTTTGAAGTAGTAATTTTATTTAGAACCAGAAACCAACAAGAGTAGTAGATATCATAAAACATCTACACTTTACAGTGAAAATTGATTCAATTTCTCTTCCAATAGAAAATATTTATCTTCTTGCACCTGACAGGCGCCGTTATCGGAAGAAAACAGTACACCAGTACTGTAGCTGTACACTTACAAAATAATAAATTGCTTAGTTTTAACACCTGAGTTTTACAACAGTAAAGGATTATTTGATTATTGCGTCGTCTTAATCTTCTATGTTATTACTTACCTATAATTTGCATTATCTTTTCTCTAGGACCTGCGGCTGGTCAGCGAAATAAATACAAGATATAATTTTGAAAATCACCCACCACCCAGTAATTCGGCACAGCACCACACCTCACAAATGCACACTTTGTGCAATGTCGAGTCAACATCTCCTGAAGATGCTCCGGTGTCGGAGTGAAACGTACGTTGAGAGTGATTTGGAGGATTTGTGTGGTGTGGTGCTGTGCCGAATTACTGGGTGGTGGGTGTCGCATGTTCTTTTCTTTATGTAAATTGCCTAGCTTCTAGATATATAAAATGAAAAGGTGACTGACTGATTGACTGGTCTATCAACGCACAACTCAAACTACTGAACAGATAGCTTTTATGACGTAGGCCATTCGACCTAGGCCATAGAGAGCAAAATAGGGGTTTGAAATTTTTATGAAAATTGAACTTAACGTAACGTGAGCGAACCTGCGTGCAAAAGCTAGTTTCCTAATAAATTATTAACTCTTTGCTACTTTTAATTTAAGGGAAGACCGTTAGAATCAAACAACTGGCAAAAAAAAATATTCTTGATTGATTGATTGAAAAAAAGAAAAAAAAAGTAACGTTATACACCTACTTAGCCAATTAACGTTTCTACGCCATTTTATTAAATAGGCAGGCTTTTATCTGAATGTTATTGTATGTATGTACATTAGCTGACACGCGATCTAAAAGTAAATTATCGTGTTTATTCTAAACAACTACTAAGACCTTTATCACTATCCTACGCAACGCCACAAACGCGGAATCAAAATTCAGTGTGAAATATGCAGAAAACGTCTGAGATTGGCAAAGACGAGGGACGTAATAAGTAATAACCCTCCCGACCGAATTTCGACCACGGCGGCCAATCTCCAGAAAATTAGCCATCTGCGTGGGAGATGGTAATATACTTCGTGCACAAGTGTGTGCGCAAACAACTCTCTGTTCCTTTACTCTCATAGCCCGATGGGACGGAAAATCCGACACGACCGAAGAGAGATCAGGCGCAGGACCGACAGCTTTACGTGCTCTCCGAGGCACGAGTGTGAAACACCGCCAACTTCTTAACTCCGGGTTAGTACTGAGAATTTCTTGTCAGAAAAATTCAATACTTGTTATGACCCGACCCAGGGCTCGAACCCGGGACCTCGTCGACCGCAGTCGAACATGCTAACCGCTAGTGACTAGACCAACGAGGCAGTCAAAATTATCCAATTAATACCATATCGAATACAGTTTGCTGCTTTAATGTTGCCAAGTGAGCAACTGTTTATCTATCAAATCTAGTAGTCGGGTCTTGGGCACGAACTGTGAATTTAAATATTTACTCATAATATGACATGACATAAATTGAGGTACTTACCTACAAATTTTACTTTTAATTCTTTTCGGCTCTCATGCTCTAAAAATATGTCATTATAGCTGAGCGTATAGGCGGACTAAAGTAAGCATTTAGCACAGGATTAAAGTATATTTTTTTAGTCGTTTTTATGTTATATATTACTCTGTGGTTATAGGTAGTAAATGGGTAGTAAATAGTCTATGGTAAATATCAACAGCCCTAGCGAACTAATGTCACAGACACAGCCTAAGAATATACGTTTTTTCCTACCAGTCGCTCAACGAAGGCATCTAGACAAAGCAAAGCTGCGGCGTGACGAAGGAAACTACTAAGCATAATTTTGATAATTCAAAATTCTATCACTCTAATGTATTTTTTGTAGTACCGTACATCTAGGACTATTAAAACTGTCATTATGATGGTGGTCTGTCATTTGTATGAGCGTCGACTCACTGTATGAAATGAATAAATAGTTACGCTATGTTGATGCGATCCACACAGAATCTGCTTTTCTATGTTCCATTTTAATAATTTCTTGGAAAAAATTTAAAGAAACTTTTTTATAATTTGAATTTATTTTTAAAAATGTAACTGATCATCAGTGTATAAAACGTTTTTATACTTCTACCATACCTTTACTACAGTTATAATCATACTTTTGCGGGTCTAAAGTCAGTCTTCATGCCCTGGGGCCGTAATCTAGTCGATCGATCGCCCAACTAGTTGACCAACCCCATACTGTAAATATGCACAACCGACATAGCTCGAAGAGTCGCCAAGCTTAAGACTAACGGCCAGTTTCTTCATGATCAGCTCAAGTAATAAGTAAAAGTCTTGACTTTTACCAGCCGAGGAATGAAACTATGGCGAATTATGGTAGAAGTATAAAGTAGAGTATATACCACCGGAATAAATTTGGAGTCCTTCGTTATGTTCAGGATTCAATGTAGCGCCCGTAACATAAAACAGTGCTTTATCCCCTTGGTGTATAATCTACTATAATACACTGCTGAGACTTATTTTAATTATTTACTAATTTGTCGTTGTTGACAGTACCTATGCCTCAATGTGTTAATGTGGAGGGTAAAATTGACGCATAGTTTCAGATAGCTCTATGTCTATGATACTTACTGTATTTTTTAATACCGTCTTGTTATCAATAAGGAGAAAAATAAAGTTGGTATTGCAGATTGCCGCGAAATCTCTATAATTATTATTAATAATTGTTGTAATTAATTTACATTTATTTAAATGGATGTTTATTTAATCCATTTCGAATTTCGATGCACAATACGTAATACAAGGTGAAGGCATAAGTAATACAGGCGAATTTGACTATTTATTGATTAATATCATCAAGTGAAATACATAGAAATCATTAAAAATGAACCTCCGTTCGTTGTTTATTTTGGAGAAGTCAAAAAGCTTATTTGAAAATTCAATCTTAACTAATAGGTATATGTCAAGTAGGTACACATGCCTACCTTCTGGACTTTCCATCGAAAATATATTCAACTCTAACTCACAGCTTGTGACGAAGGATGGAAAAAATGTCATAACGTGGGAATGCTGTTGAGCAAGAAAGAAGATGCGACATGACGTATGCCACTTATGTACACATTAGCGCTGTGTCCGCGTGAGTATGATAAAGTGCGTACGCCATTGGTATGACATAATTTATCTTGCAAGGCGGACCACTTATATGGAATCTATGAACGCTAATAAAGGCCATCTCTACGAACTTTTCCCTATCATCAGAAGCTTGGTGTAGCGCGACGAACTCAAAAAAAAAAACATGACGCGCCGCTCTGCCCTTCGTAGTTCGTGAGCGGTTGTCCTCAAACAGTTACTATCTTAGCACCGCCATTTTCAAAATAAAACAAAAAGTTACCTAGTTGTATGATGTACGGATGTACCTACTATAGTTATCCACTTTTTGGCTCATTCTACTTGAAAAACTGTCAAAACAGTAGGTAGGTATACTTTATTTACAAGAAATTTGTTTCCAAGTGGCCGACATTTAATCCTCTTCCATTTCTTACTTTGTAATTTAAGAATCAAAGTTTAGTGAAGTCAAGAAGAGAAAGTTTCAAAGAAAATTACAACATCATGAAGTTTTTGATGTCCTCGTAATACCAGAATTACACTTTGCTGGGCATTTATTTTGTTTCGCCCTGGGTAATAGGGATCATTTTGGGCCCAGATCTGTTTTTAGGGTTCCGTAGTCAACTGGGAACCCTATATAGCTACGCAATGTCCGTCAGTCTGTCTGTCCGCACATTAGCTCAGAGACTCTTAGGCCGGCCACATACATTCGGAATTCCGTTTCGAAAAACCGTTTCGAAATATCTAATCGGGATTCCGTACATAGATACATCACGCACATACGTTTATTTCCGTTCGGAATAGAAGGCTCAGATGTTGGGAGACGCTCACCTCGTTCAGTTCTGTCAGGGCATATGTCCGACGACTTTCTCATGGCGATTGCATTGTTGCTGTATCTAGCTAAGAAGAAGAAAATACGTCGCCGTTACTGAGTGCATCCCCTTAACACCCAAAGATTGCAAGACAGTCAATATTATGTAAAAAAGACAAATTACGAGCCAATCCAGTCTTTTTTAGGGTTCCGTACCTCTAAAGGAAAAAACGGAACCCTGATAGGATCACTTTGTTGTCCGTCCGTCTGTGTGTCAAGACCCGTTTTCTCTGGACCGCATGGAGGAGGTATCAAGCTGAAATTCATATCAAATACTCAGGTCTACAGTCCCTTGGAGCTGTGAAAATCAAGCTCAAGAAAATCAAGGTTGCTTCGTACCAATTTTCAACTGAGTTCACGGGAAGTACCCTGTAGGTTTTGATTCCCTTGCGAGTGTCAAAAATTTGCAGCATAAACGGCTGTATCTTTTGATTGCGTTTGCTTAGAAGCTTGATTTTTTCACAGCTCCAAGTGCCGGCCACCACATCGTAGACGGCCTACCACGTCACAGTTTGTACGGAACACTCGGTGCGCGAGTTCGACTCGCACTTGGCCGGTTTTTTAAATATTATTGAATGTCTCTATAAACACTTTCGATTAAATTATATTTCGATAAATTTGTGTGCGTTCTCCATAAACACGCCTACTCGCTGCGGGATCCACAGACGCACACTGGCGTTCGTTCCGTTCGGAACAACGAATGTGTGATGCGACTCATATAATATCTATGGAAGACTTGCGTTCGGAACGGCTTTTTTCCGTTCGGCCTAAGTGCCGCCACATACCGATTAGTCGACCAACTTATAAAATGCCCGCATATTGTGACGGCAACTACGGAATCCTACATGCGCGTGGCCCGACACGCACTTGGCTGGTTTTTATACTAAATCCCGACGGGAGGAATTTCTGAAAACCTAAATCCACGTGGACGACAAGTCGCGGAAATCATGTAGTTTATTTATACACTTATAATTAAACCACACGTTTATCAATTTCAGGAAGTTGCGTATTTTACTATCAGTTATTTATATCACAAGGACTAGCTCTTTAGTGTATCAGTTTTCAGATACAATCAAAGTGGCCATTGTAATCCGCTGATAAGTGTGTGATAGGAATATTTGATGACGTAAATACACTGCGGATGTTTAATCGATTTTTTGATAGGTAGGTACTTTTTTAAAATTTATACAATGAATTTCGTGCAAAGAATTAAGTATTTTATCGCCTCAAGTTTATACAAACAAAGAATAAGGTACAGTTCACACGGAAATGCCTTCCATGAATCAAATATTTTTATGTCATTAAGTTCTACATGGCGCTACACTAGGGTTGTCCTTTTGAAAACAATGTTTGTACGCGCAACAAACACCCGGTTTTAGTTACTACATATTTTGTTATACATTTCCGATTCGTTAATTTACCTATGGACTATAGTGAGTTGGTAAGTTCCACTGTCTTAGTTAGTTAACTTCACGGATCTGTTAACCGCTTGAGTTATATTATATCAAAATATAGGCAATTTTATAACCAACGCGATGGTATAGCATTGGCTACAATAAACTTGTCAAATTTTTTAAAAATTAAAATTAATTAATTTAAAAATAGCCTGGACCGAATTTTGATAGGCAACCTATTTTAGGCGTATTTATCTATTCTTAAATAAAAATAAAAGTAGGTTTCATCTGTTAAACAGATCGGTGAGTGTCTGTATGTGTTCCGTTTTAAAGATTGAATTGTTGAGCCGATCTTGACTAAATCTGATACAGAGATAGGCATCCTGAAGACGAAATTACTTAGGATATCCAATAAAAATCAAAGAGATTCCACGAGATTTAAGAAAACAACTATATCAATTACAGCTTCTATACTATTTAAAATTCCAAATAAATTTCATGGGGTGGACTGAAGTCGTATATATAGATTCATCCATACTATGAAGAGAGTCTCATACTTATACGTAATCTAGGACAGACGTCTTCAGGACAGTATGCTCACAGTAAACAGATGCAACCAGTACTAGAAACGTTCGAAACAGGCTCACTCACACAAACGTGCGCATCGACTAGACCCCAAACGCTCGTCGCAGTGCCGTTAGTAGTGAGTGCCGCGTCATCGCATTTTCGATGCGCACGATTGTGTGAGTGAGGCTGTTTCGAACGTTTCTAGGTAGTTTCCATACTGGTTGTATCTGTTTACTGTGGTATGCTGTATACTAAGTTGAAGAAAGAAGTAGAAATTATGCAAGTACCCTAATTAACCTAAGTAGAATCTGCCCTTTATTTCAGTCTAAAACTACATGAAATCTACTTAAAATTCTATAATATGTAAATATATTATAATATAACTAACACCGAGTTAGTAAAATCTAGCGCATTGGTCAGCGGCGCGGCCCTTATGTTTTGACCTTGTCGCAAATATAGACTGGTCGCTGCCGCCGCCAACAACGAACTACTCGCAACTAGACGAACACAATCGTAATCACGTTTAAAGATACGACTGTCTGTTATCACTAAAAATGGCTAAACGATTACACCGTAATCGACTAACACAAGCTCCTGTCTATCCAAATGTGTTGTGCAAAACTGTGTTTTATGTGGTGTAATTGAGCAGTGCAGTGTTAAAAAATGTCATCGGCGTCCTCCGTCGCGGGAAGAAAATGTTAGTACACTATTGTTATAAAGCTCAAAGAAATCTAAATAATATCAGCTGTTATTATACCGTATACACAACGTAATTAGTTTTAATTGGCTTAGTTTAATAATAAAATGTATGAGCATGTTACGTATTCAGTGACTATCGGAAAAATGTGATGTGCAAAATTACTACATAATATTATACTTATCACGAAAATTGTAGAGCTATTGACGTATTTTCATAAAATTGATTGCTTGCCTCCAGTCTAGATATTACAAACGCAGATTTTATACTGTTTTCCTCAAAGTAATAATAATTATGCTTACGAATAGATAATATTAAATATGTTTCAGAAAAGTCTAGACATAATATTATCTATTAACGTTCATTGGTTTAATAATTATTATTAATTTATTGTAGTTCAATTTCGTATAGGAATTAGCTGCTACAATCATCAGATTAGATTCGGCTTTTCTTTTTTATATTATATAATTTTATTTTGATTCTGTAAAGAAAGCAAGGCCGTACTTAGGCGTATTATTTTTCTTTCTTATGTGAAGAAAAGAAATTTTAATATTATTTGGCCCAAAATATTAATTTTAATCTGTCGCTTAGCATAGTGCATTTACTTATTTATTTTGCATTGATAGTTTTGTTTGGTGTCACTCGACACTATAATTTGTGACGCTGCGTTGGCGAAGACGTTCTTTGACGTTGTCGATAAACGTCACAGCACAGCACACTCAATAAATACTTGTGGGCAATAATGTTAATATGATAGCTTATAAAATAGTCAAATAATCATAATAAATAATTGTGATCGACTCGAAATACTCTTGAAAAATACTTATTGCTTTTAATTAACGACACTAACTACTTGATACTGAAACACCTCGATTAAAGATGGCGGCCTCAAGACAGTTGCACTGTTTAGCGGCATTTTCAATTTTAAGTACTTCCGTCTAAAAATATTGGAGTTACTCTCACTCGTGCCCTTAACACGGATACGATTGAAATATGTGGCCTGCGAAGTACAATAAAATTAAAAGACTTGTTAGTTTAGAGGATGTGTGCTAAATTGAATTGGCAACAGCGATTGGAATTTCAGTTTCGTCCATTTTCCATGGAGTTTTACCCAATTTATGATTTGCATCATGTTAAGCCTAGTTTTGCGAAATATTCAGTGCTAAAATGGAAAACGTCCGCTCCGGGAAAAATCCTATTCATCATGTACAATCAACTTGATGCATTGGTTCCCGTAGACCTGGTACTGTGTCTAGCTTAGGTATTAATGTTTCTCGTAACTGGCTGATTGATAGAACTGAAATATTCTACGGAAGTTTTAATATTTTGCGGCAACGTTCTTTTTAACCGACTTCCAAAAAAAGGAGGAGGTTCTCGATTCGGCGCGTATTTTTTTTTAAATGTATGTCACCGCATATCTCCGTGGTTTCTAAGCCGATTTGAAAAATTATTTTTTCAGTCGTTAGAGGAAGCTCTCGAGGTGGTCCCATAAAAAATTCTGCCTCCAAATCCTCAACCCTGACACTATGTTGAAGTCGGGCGGGTATAACAAGGATAAGCAAAGTTGACGCATCAGACTCACCCGACTTCAAGATGGTGGGTAGAAATAAATATTATTATTTACTTTACAGTGGCGTTGGAAGTCGTTTTTTTTGGAAATATTTAATATTGTGAGATAGGTTTTTTATCGGATATACCATGGCGAGTGTGCTCTGGAACTTCATAACCTTGTTCCTCCTTCTCCATTCTACCACAGAACAGCGAGAAACCGTGAGCGTTGGCACCCTTATGTGGTTGACGTCCAATTTGCTCGCACGAAGCGTTTTTGCTCGACGTTTCTGATACGAACCGCTAGGGTGTAACACCCTCCCAGCGCACGTGTTTCCTGCCACTTATAACTTAAGTACCTTCAAGGCAAGAGTGAATAGGCATCTTCTAGGCAAGCGCGTTCCAACCTAGACCTCATCATTGCTTTGCACTAAGCATGATTGTCGTCAAGCGCAAGCCTATCACGCAATAAAAAAAAAAAAAAAAGGCTTACGCTTGACGATAATCATGTTTTAATACAAAGCAATGATGAGGTCTAGGTTGGAGCTCGCTGACCTAGTAAGTCGTGTAGTAGTTAAGGACTTGTGAGTTGATCGTCTTTTCTTGTCTGTGACAGTGTATCCATGTGAATGTCGTAATTTTATTCTCAACACCCAAACACCCTGAACTTTGGTTCGCGTTTTGTGTGTTTTAACAATTCAGGTATATTCGAGTTCAATTTTGCTATAATTTAATTTAATATTAAAATACATGCTAATATAAAATTTCGCTCCGAAACAATTTGGTATGAAAATTTTACGAATTCACGAAATTCATGATATAATTTTCTCGGTATCTACCAATTTTATTTCAAACGTAGATATAAAATGTAAATCGCCTACTTTATTTAAATTCTCTAATTTGAAGGAATTCTAGCACAATTATATGAATATATAATACGATGACATAATAATATGGACCTTAAGCATAGTGGACTATGGCCAAACATTTCATTTCATCGGTTTGCGTCTGATTTGTTTCGACACTACTTGTTTCAGTGGTTCTAAGCACACTTCTTGAGACTGATCACTACGGAAGCCTTATCAAGGAGCTGACATGTACAAAATGCAACAAATATATGAAACCACCAATATACCTGTGCGTGGATGGACATAGTATATGTGGAGCGTGCTATGAGAAGAGTTTCCAATGCCATACATGCCAAGTGAGTCAAATGCATCATACATATCCATTATCCATACAATTATAATACCTGCTTTAGGAAAATTATGTTTTTTCCGCCTGTCTGTTCGTTACTTAAGCATTCAGTCATTATTCACCCGATTGAGTTAAAACTTTGTACATTTATTGTTGGGACGAATAAACATAAATAAATAAACCTAACTAGGTGCTAGTTTCGGCATTAGATCGACGAATGGGAACCTTTTGCATTTGAATTTTCCCTTAAATTGTTAAGCTGTACCTACTTAGAATTTTTAAAAATTGGGGCGTGGCATAATCCTGTCAAGCTGATACAATCAATCCATCCATCCATCCATCAGCCTGTATGCATCCACTGCTGGACATAGGCCTTTTCTAGAGCGCGCCATCAAAAACGGTCCTTCGCCTTCCTTATCCGCCTTCTTTAGGTCATCGGACCAGCGAGCTGAAGGTCGTCCTGCGCTTACCGGTACGCGATCTCTACTCCGTGACTCCAGAACACGTCTGCAAGTGTAACATTATTTAAACCACGTTTAAAGTTTTGTAAATATAATATCATAATATTATATTAGGTACGCTTAATTTGACTAAACTATGGTAACAAAAATAAAGATCGTGTAAAAATTTTAATGATTCCGTGCTCAATAAACCAACTTGTTGATATTTATTCGGCGTGTTAATAAATTTAATTGGAATAATGGAACAATTGTTGATTCAATTGTTTTGCGGTATTGATTTTAAAGCAAAACCAATTAATTTAGGCAGTAATTTAATTTACCATCACTACACACCGCAGAACAATTAATTAATTAATTTTATATTTTAATATAATGTTTGGATATCTTTTACCAAACTGGTGATAATTACTGGACGCTGGGTACGAAAAATCATTGGCGATCACTCACGCAGGCGAAACTGCATAGCCTACAGCACCGACGCAATGTCGCCTGCTTATCGATGTTTTATCGGATACTTAGACTTTTTCCTCCGTCACCGTTCTACCATAGAATATCAAGAAACCGTCTACGTTGGCATTCTAATGTGGTTGACGTCTAGCCCGCTCAAACGAAACGGTTCTGCATGCTCTACGTTTCTGATTCGAACCGCCAGGATGTGAGATACCCTTCCAGCGCATTTATTCCCTACCACGTTTAACTTGAGTACCTTTAAGGGAAGAGTGAATAGGCATCTTCTAGGCAAGCGCGCTCCAACCTAGACCTCATCATTGCTTTGTATCAAGCATGATTGTCCTCAAGCGCAAGGCTATTCTGCGATAAAAAAAGACTCGTGTTTGGACAATGTTAGCCCGCAGTCTTTCTGTTTGAAGTCTATCTGATTCTTAGTACTAGCCCGGAGTTAGAAAGTTGGCGGTGTTTGACCCCCTGCCTTGGACAGCACGTAAAGCCGCCGGTCCTACGCCTGATCTCTCTCTGGTCGTTTCGAATTTTCCGTCCCATAGGGCTTTGAGAGTAAAGGAACAGAGAGTGCACCTGTGTTTGCGCACACATGAGTGCACTAAAATATCTCCCGCGCAGATGGCTAATCTTTCTGGAGATTGACCACCGTGGCCGAATTTCGGTCGGAAGGACTATCATGTTGAAAAGTACATTTTACTACCCAGATAAAATCTACTTTTACATGAAACTCTTTTTGGTATGGACACAGGCATGATACTCCTAAGAAAGATAACGAATTTATTTCAAGATTTAACCAATTAATTATTGTTTTTTTAAGAAACTATGAGAGTACGAACGAAGTCGAGTCAGACAGTATACCTACTAAAAAGTGCATAATTTTCACTCGAGATGACTTCGTATTGTTACAGAAAGAATTCGCACTGATCCGGCCAATAGTATTGGAGTCGCTGGCAAATAAAGTGCTATTCCCTTGCACTAACACCGGGTGTCCAAAGCACGCCACCATTTCACAGCTTGAGAAGCATACGCCCAGCTGCCTGTTTCGGACCATCAACTGTTTCATGGCAAGGGTATATGGTAGGTAAATCTGTACTAATATTTTTTTTTTATCCACTACAAGCTAGCCCCTGACTACGATCTCACCTGATGGTAAGTGATGATGCAGTCTAAGATGGTAGCGGGCTAACCTGTTAGGGGCATGGCAGTTATATTAAACCCATACCCCTTCGGTTTCTACACGGCGTCGTGCCGGAACGCTAAATCGCTTGGCGGCACGTCTTTGCCGGTAGGGTGGTAACTAGCCACGGCCGAAGCCTCCCACCAGGCCAGACCAGGGAAAATTCAAAAATTATAAATTCCCAAATTGACCAGGCCGGGGATCGAACCCAGGACCTCCGCACGTTAAGGCAACAGCGCTACACACTGCGCCACGAAGGTCGTCAAAAATTTAAAATTTAAATACGAAAGTTTGGAAGGATGGATGGATGTTTATATGGATGGATGTATGTTTGTTACTCAATCATGCCTGAACGGCTGAACGGATCTAGATGAAATTTGGAACAGAGATAGATTTATAGTCTTGAATGACACATAGGCTACTTTTTATCCCAGAAAAAATCCCGGGAATTTTTGGTTCCCGCGGGACCCAAAAATTCAACCTCAATCCACGCGGACGAAGTCGCGGACACTGGCTAGTGTTTCATAAACGGAGAACGATAAACACAATGTTTAAAAGTCTTTGTTAAAAATCCGCTTTGCTAAATTGTTCTGATTTCAAATAATATGCAACATGCACTATGGAAGTATATGGACCGCCGGCTTCTTTGCCTTTTGCCACAAGAAAAACAAGCAATACGCACTAAACCCATGATATAATACCCAGTCTATACAAGGTTGTATTGATACTCTATCTTAAAAAATGAAAAATCATTATCTGCCCATTGTTTTCTCCTTTATGAAGTCACAGTTGAATCACACAGTCACACTCTTCTCAGTAGAATTAGTTTTCCGAACCGGTGGTAGACTCATGAGTCTTGACTTATCTTATGTGACACAAGTTGTCCTACGTGAAATAAATAAATCATTTCATTTTACAGAAATACTTACCTACATATTTTGCCGGTATTTGAGAGGGCATGTAGATTAATTAATAATTATTGAACTATAGATATGTTAACGATAGACAATAATCAAATGGAATGCATAGATATCGTTACCTACACATTAAAACCTATATAACGGGCGAAAATAAAAATGAAATTTTTAATAAAATTTCCCTAATCAGTGCTTAAATTTTACATAGGCTACTTTTTATTCCGGAAAATTAAGGAGTTCCGGCGGGAATCAAAAAAACTTGAACTACACGGAAGAAGTCGCGGGCATCAGCTAATTATATTAATAGGTATATGAATTTATCATAATACTCATCTATATAATATCAACATCCTTTTTCTCAGGAACGCGTAGGTATCAAGTTGAAATTAATATGAAAGCCGAATTAAGATTTGGTTAATTATTCAACTTAGGTAGGTACGGAACCCGCGGTGCACGAGTCCGATTAGTACTTGGCCGATTTTTTCCCTAATGACAGCTGTAATTAATATCCTACATGAGATTTCGCTTAGGTCTGACGACCTCCGTGGCGCATGGTGTGTAGCGCTGTTGCCTTAACGTACGGAGGTCCCGGGTTCGATCCCCGGCAGGGTCAATTTAGGGATTTATAATTTCTGAATTTTCCCTGGTCTGGCCTGGTGGGAGGCTTCGGCCGTGGCTAGTTACCACCCTACCGGCAAAGACGTGCCGCCAAGCGATTTAGCGTTCCGGTACGATGCCGTGTAGAAACCGAAGGGGTGTGGGTTTAATATAACTGCCATGCCCCTAACAGGTTAGCCCGCTACCATCTTAGACTGCATCATCACTTACCATCAGGTGAGATCGCAGTCAAGGGCTAGCTTGTAGTGGATTAAAAAAAAAAAAAAAAAGTAGAAAACTAATGAACAGCAATTGTTGCAGGTGATTGTAAATGGGAGGGTCGAGCCGGGGAGTGGATGGACCATTGCTTCGCGGATCACAAAGAAAAAGTTAAAGAGCTGCCCTTTATCACCGTGAAAGATAAATGGGACGCAAAGAGGACGGAGCCTGTACTCAACTATTTCCTGCTAAAATGCTTCGAGAGGATATTTCATATTTACCAGATTTATGACAAGAGAGGAGGTTAGATAATTAATTATTACATTAAAATCACAACACGTTACTGTGTTGTTATCTTTCGCAACAAAGTCTAGTAGGACGATGAACCAATCGGTGTGCGGCTCAGGGGCCACACTGCCAACGCTAGCAATACCTATGCAATATTGCACAAAATGACAGTTAGATGTAACGTAACTTGACGTTCCTAAAATAAGGATTATAATTCCAAAACACGAAAGTCAACAATGGTGTAATATTGTGGGGAAACAGCACAAATGCACCAGAACTATTTATACTGCAAAAAAAATGCATAAGAATAATAAAAAACTTAAAGAATCGGGAAAGTTGTGTACCTTACTTTAAATCATTAAATATACTAACCCTGCCATGCATTTACATACTAGAATCAGCTAAATTTGTAAGGAAACAACCGCAAAACTTTAAAAAGCTAGAGGACCTACCGCGACGTTACCAACTAAGACCCACGCGAAAAAATAATATGATGATTCCCAGTTCCAACTTAAATATCCATAGTACTGGTCCTAACCCGATGTGTGTAAAAATTTATAACAAAATCCCAGACCACATCAAATCCTTGGAGAATTATACAGCTTTTGTCAACTCTTTAAAAACATTTCTCATTGATAAAGTATATTACAAACTAAATGATTTTTTGGAAGAAAAATAAGGCAGCCGTCTCTCTACGACCACTGATTTTTTTGCTGTGCCCCACCGGGGTTCCAATATTGTTACGAACATTGTTATTATTATCAACTATTGACATGTAAATTACTATTATATTGGAATGCAAAATAAAAATGAAAATGAAAAATGAAAATGAAAAAACAATAATGAAATAGTTGGCAGTATGGCCCCAGACCGTCCTAAGTAAGTAACTATTACGTAATCTGTGGCGCTGTCTGGCTATAATGAACGTCGTCACATAAAAATGCATGACTCAAGTCTAGTCGTATCTATTTCGACACCAATAGGTACTTCGACCTAATCACTTACCCTAAACTAGCACATACCAAAGACCAAGATACCCTCAGACGAATATTTTATTATGTCTGTCGGTATCATGTTATATGCTTGACCAGAAAAATCACAAAAAATCTGATTTTTCTTCTTATTTTATAACTTTTTGGTACTAAATAAATTAAAATGAAAATAAAAAAATCCATGTAATTTTTAAAAAACTCATATTATTCCCGCGGATAAAAACTATGTCTGTACCAAAATTTCATCTAAATAGGTTGGGATCTGCTGAGAGTCGTGAAAGTGAAAGCGTAGTATAAAACAAACAAACACACTTTCGCACTTTTCATATTTGTATGGCTTTTTATGATGATCTCTTATTTCAGGAAGGATGATGTGGACTGTCTTAGTGAACGACGATCATGCTGAAAAGTTTTATTTCGAAGTAGACATATTTTTACCAAACCTCCCATGCAAAAGGATTGTTTACAGGTAACCTTTTAAGGGTAAAATATTATGAAAATTAACTGCGGATTTCGTATAAGAAATGAAGACACCGAATTTATGGCTTGAATCTCCTTTTTGTAAATGATACGTCTTATCTTAACGAAGTTTGTTGGAATTTGAGATTAATTTCCTTGAAGACTTTATAAGGTTTAAATTTTTATTTAAGCCTCGAAGCTCTTAAAGGTCAGGTCTGATAGAAGAGATGAGGGGGCGGACTGAAATCCGGTTGTAAGTTCAAAGCCCACTTTTGCCGCTATACTTATCGTAGTTCCTACGTATATTCCTAGCAGAAACTTAACGCTTAAAAATTCAAAGACCTGCTTACACAAAACCGCCGCACTGTGCTTAAAGTTAAATTTTCTATATAGGTAATATGTCCTTAATATGTCCGTAATAAACATATCAAAAAATGACAGCATCAAAACCAGTTAAGGCAGTGTTGCGCAAGTTTGCCTAGTGTTTTTTATTCAAATAAACTTGTACAAGTGCTTTTGAATCGGCAAATCTACTACTGCTTAGGTTGAAAACACGCTACGGACAGAGCAAGACAATACATCGATGCGAAACGGCCACGGTGTGTCACGAATAGCGATTCGTGACAGAAAAAAACGTATTGCACTCGTTTTTTTCCGTCGCAATAGTCTTTGCAGCTTAAAAAAGAAGAGCGCGGGCGAACTTTTCGTGCACACTACGGACAAATGCTTTTTGTCCGTAGTGTGCTTTCGCACGTAATTAGTTTACCAAACGAGAAACCTTAAATATTCTTTAAAAAGTTTGTCATCAAATACTATTTTTGTATTCTGTTACGTATCGAAACTAATTATAGACGACCATGACCAAACTGAAAACTTTTTGTCTTTCTCACTGTGCTCCACAAAACGTAAAAAGTTTGTTTCCCTTTGTGTTCAAAATTGGTCACCGTCCTCTGGAATTATGTGTTGTAATTTTGTTTCAGGCGTCCCTGCAAGTGTGAAAAGGACGCCGATTTTCTAGAGCACACTCAAAATGTGTACATTCCTGTTGAAAATATTTTCTCGATGCTCGATGAAAACGAATCAATTAATTTTACGGTTAGAATCGGTAAGTGTAGAATATTTTAACACCTAGCGTAGTTTAGGTACCTACCTATACGCCTAGATCTATCTGCCATGTACGTACCTGAAAATTGTGGAACCAGCTTCCATCTTCTGTGTTCCCTAATGATTATAACATATGGGGCTCTTCAAAGGGCGGATAAACAAATTTCTCAAAAGCCAGCAACACATTGGCGGTTCTTTTGGTGCTGCAAATATTCATGGGCGGCGGTAATCACTTACCATCAGGTAACCCGACTGCTCGTTTGCTCGGTATATATATGTCACCATAAGATTGCAAAAACCGTTAGATTGTAATCTAACTAGCGAAATTGTAAACTGTCGACAGATTGTGAACCGTTCAATGTTCTGAGTGTCAATTTTTTAAATATTCATTGTATTTACGTTTTCTTTTCTCTTTTTTGTACATTAGGTTAGGGCACATAAACAATCAGGTAGTTAGTAAACAGTAGGTTTTATCGGGTTAATATAACTATCAGATTACAATCTACCGAAAAACAATGCGTTAAATTGTAATCTGTCGACAGTTTACAATTTCGCTAGTTAGATTACAATCACTAATCATCCAAAACCACCAAAGGGACCGCCAATGCATTATCGACTTTAGCGGAATTTGCTTATCCACCTCTTGAATAGTCCTTAAGTAGGTTTGCGGGAGGAGACTGTGATTTCAAAATTTAACAAAAATTAGTTTTAGTACCTACTCCAATTAAAATTTTAGGTAGCGTTGAACTGATTCAATAAGGCAACCCATTCGAGTCATGGTGTTTCATGTATTCTGTACTAGCTGATGCCCGCGACTTCTTCCGCGTGGATTAAGGTGTTTTGGTTCCCGCGGGAACTCTTTAAATTTTCGGTATAAAAAGTAGCCTTTGTGCTATTCCAGACTATAATTATTTAAGATCCGTTCAACCGTTGTGGCGTGATTGAGTAACAAACACCCATCCATCCATCCTAACTTTCGCATTTATAATATTAGTAAGTATAGATTTAAAAAATACCTTTGGTCTGGTAATCGGATGGTAATGATTGATGGCTTACAGGAGAGGTTGAAAATTTGGCACTGTTGGAGACGCCAGCAACGAGCGAAAGTTTTATACGGCTCAACGATGAAGACCACAAAGAGAATTCAAATAATGCATTAATTGCTTGAATTTTAATCATATCATTAACATTTACACTTAAGTACACTTTACTTTATCATATTAAGTAAAAAAAATCTGTACCAAATTAAAGTTAAAAGTGAATTCAAGTCGCTTCCAATATTGCGAAATTTTAAATAGGTAGTTATACTCGTATTTTTCCAATAGATGGGAATGAATGTAAATGTAGTTTTTGAAATATAGATACCCATGTTTGACTTTAATCTTTGCTATAATTATAAGTTTTATTTTGGTACATTACCTATACCTATAATAATTATTGAAGCACTTAAGATTTGTTTACAATCAATTAGTGCAACTTCCTTTAAATAAAATATACAGTTTACAAATATTGACGTGTTTATTTATTTGGCGTTTAAGGCGAATCACACACTGCGACGGGGCAGATCGCGGAGCTGCGTATCACCTAATTCCACACGCGGAGAGGCGTTGTTCATGTGTGGTACTTCGCGTATTTTGCATACAAACTAATAGATACAACTACTAATATGCTGCATACTTACGGTCAACGCTACTGCGACGCACCCCGTGATCTGCTGAGGGACGCGTCGCAGTGTGCGATTCGCCTTAGATGTACTCCCGAAGCGGAGTCATCATCGAATCGACTTCGGAGCAGATGCAAGCAACATGCCCTCTGCTCGTCTTTTGCTGCTATTTTATGCTAAAATGCCATGTCTGTTCTACGGTGCGTGACCTTGGCTCTGTTAGCGATACGCCTGATTCAGAGTAATTAGTTAACTAGGTACCTACTTACCAAGATTTTGTACCTACCTACATAAAATAAGCTATTTTATAAATAATAAACATAATTAATAATTATTCAAAGATGCGGAAGTGTATATTTTGTTGGTTTGTCTTCCAATTACATTCCAACTGTGCAACGGGTCGACGTGATATCGAGATTGTGCGCTTTATCCGAAGCTTGGATACGACACCCGACCTCCTAGGTATACCTATGGGGTCGCGGGTACGATCTCCAACTTTTCGAAGTTATGTGCGTTTTAAGTAATTAAATATGACTTGCTTCAAACGGTGAAAGAAAACATCGTGAAACCTGCATGCCCGGGAGTTCTTCATAATATCCTCGAAAGTGTGTGAAGTTGCCAATCCACACTTGGCCAGCGTGGTGGATCATGGCCAACATTTTTCATTCCGAGAGCCATAGAAAACTTGTGCTCAGTAGGTACTTACTCGCAGTAAACCTGCAATGAGTTAATAAGACGTCTCTTTATCCCGGAAATCAAAGAGTTTTCGTAGTTCATCGTGAACTTTTTTTTTTAATCCACTACAAGCTAGCCCTTGACTGCGATCTCACCTGATGGTAAGTGATGATACAGTCTAATATGGTAGCGGGCTAACCTGTTAGGGGCATGGCAGTTATATTAAACCCATACCCCTTCGGTTTCTACACGGCATCGTACCGGAACGCTAAATCGCTTGGCGGCACGTCTTTGCCGGTAGTGTGGTAACTAGCCACGGCCGAAGCCTCCCACCAGACCAGACTAGTGGCAATTCAGAAATTATAAATTTCCAAATTGACCCTGCCGGGGATCGAACCCGGAACCTCCGCACGTTAAGGCAACAGCGCTACACACTGCGCCACGGAGGTCGTCAAACTCAACGTCATCATTCATCAGGGTATCAGCTAGTAAGAAATATTATTATCATTATATAAGTGGTTTCCACGCCCGAATCATATTGTAAATCACGCCGCGAAATTATGGGAAGACGAGATTTATGACTCGTTTCCGTTAGCAAATTTTCATCGCGTAATAAATTTATCCACAATACAAGTTTATTAATTTACTGTTTTCGGTCCTTCACATTATTTTAAATTTAATTTATTATTAATAACATAAAGTTCTACACTTGTCATACAATACCTATTAGGAAAGGAGGACAGGAACAGATAATTATTCGCTTTCATCTAAAACAAAAACCGACTTCAAAATTATACTTTAACTAAAAAGTTTTATTATCTGGGTATATATTTTGTTTTTTGTTGATTTTCTCAAAAAGCACTAAATCAATTTCGATAAAATTTATATGGGACCACCTCTGAAGTATACTACCAAACAAAATAAAATTGGCAGTCATAGGGTCTGCCGATAGAAGTGAAAACCATTTTTTTTAATAATTAAAATATAAACTTTATCACTAAGGCATTAAAGTTTTATTTTGAATGTAGTATAATTAAGACCTTTTGTCTTCGTAAAAACGCGAGCATGTCGCTGTTCGCGAGCATGTCGGTCACGCGAATCCACCAGTTTACCCCCTACCAAAAAGTGCTCAACGCGGCTGAAGAAGTTTTCACTTCAAAAAGAATCATCAAAATTGATTCATAATTGGCGGAATAATCGCGTAACATACGTACAAGGAAAAAAAACAACATACAGTCGAATTGAGAACCTCCTCTTTTTTTGAAGTCGGTTAAAAAGGGACAAAATATCAGGCTGGGAAACGTTGGCTGCGCTGACTTGCGCGTAACGAAGAAAAGTGATTTCCATACGATTCGGTCGTTTCGCGCGATGTTATGTCATGTAATGTAAGTAGTGTGTTTTCGCCCTTAGTCAAATGTTGATTGTGAAGACACGTTCCAAAACTTTTCTCACTTTCAAAATGTATCTAGCACGTATTTTAACTAATTACAAACTCTAAATGTGTTTTATTAGGAAACTTAAGCAAAGTATCATTGGAATCGTCAATTCACACTCCAAAATATATTGCTATGAGTTTCAAGCCAGTTAATTAACTCGATGTTTCAAATTTTCTGTCTCGTCACTACGAAAACAATTTTATTGTTCGCCAAAGGCGGTGTTATTTTAGAAACTTAGCTACTTGAATTTCCCAATTTGTCACTCCTTGTATTTTATTACTTTTCATTCGCCTACGAAAGGGATCGTTCTTAGAAAACTATGAATGTAACAGGTAGGAACTTACGATAAATAAACTAACGTGTTACTTTAAAAAAATTGGCAGTCATGGGGACTGTCGATTTTTTTTTAAATTATAATGATTAAAATATAAACCTTAAAATTAAGGTATTGAAGTTTAATTTAGAATGGAGTATATTTATATGTTCGCGAAGATGTCACTGTTTGCGAGCATGTCGCTGTTCGCGAGAATGTCGGTCACGCGAATCTACATTTTTAGCTCCTACCAAAAAGTGTTCAACGCGCCTAAAGAAGTTTTCACTTCAAAAATTTCGTGCTAATATTATTAATTCGAGAGTGTATATTTTTATCGAGCTACGGATCGACGTGATTTTTTTGGTATAGGTATATTTTTGGACCTGGCGACAAAGGCTGCTTTTTATTCCGGAAAATGAAAGAATTTTTAAAACATAAATCAACACAGACTTGGTCGCAGGCATCATCTAGTTCCAACCCATCACCAGCTCACTTCTTCTCTTCTCTCAGAATAAGGAAGGGTTTATACCATTGCGAATTGAAAAAAAAAACATCCAGTTTTGAGTATTTTAATATGCATGCACACTTGCTCACAATGTTTTCCTTCAACGTTAAAGGAAATCACTTAAGCTTAGGTACCATTTGCTAAATTTAATCAAGATACATTTATTGTTATTACAATAGAACTTTAGCTAGCATAACTTAATCTACTAATATTATAAATGTGAAAGTTTGGATGGATTGTTACTCAATCACGCGCCAACGGCTGAACGGATATAGCTGAAATTTGGCACAGAGATAGATTATAGTCTGGAATAGCACATAGGCTTTTATCCCGGAAAATTAAAGAGTTCCCGCGGGAACCAAAAAATCTCAAACCACGCAGACAAAATCGCGGGCATTCGCTATTACTATATAAATCATGGCCGCGTGGAATGGTGATAAGAATGCTGGCTGCATTTCCGCGCTGGACAGCTAGGCTGATCCTTTGCGATCAAGAGTAAAAATCCATGTCCATACTTATATTATAAACGCGCAAGTATGTCTGTCTGTCTGCTACGCTTTCCCAGCTCATCGTCTGAACCGATTTTGACGAAATTTGGTACAGAGGTTTGCGTCCCCGGGAAGGGCATATGCTTATCACCGAAAATTAAAAAGTTACCACGAGAATCAAACGAAATCGCGGCCATCATCTAGTACCTCACATTTATCAAAACCTAGTTTAGACGAGTTTTCCTAAAGTTGGAAGCGTGTACACAATATTGTAACCGAGATTCTGCCATCTAACATCCAAGATGTTGCCTCGAGCAACCACCAACAACTGCACAATGCTGAACAAACTTGAAAGCAATTTGTCTGTAACGCGAGTGCTCCTCGTTGACAGCGACCGCAGTTTCATTTCATATTCAAACTAAATAATATTAGGTAATCACTGTCTATACACAGCTAGATGTTTCTCACGACTTCGTCCGCTTGGGTTTCAATTTAAAATCCCATTGGAATAATCCCATTGGAACTCTTGGAATTTCTGTGATGAAATCTGTAATAATACTAATCCATGCTGATATTATTAATGCGAAAGTGTCTATCTGTCTATCTGTCTTTCTGTTACGCTTTCACAGCCCATCTTTTCAACCGATTTTGATGAAATTTGGTATAGAGATAGGGACATAGGTCCCGGAGAGGGACATAGGTTACTTTTTATCCCGGCAAATTAACGAGTTCCCGCGGGAATGAAATACTTCATCCGCCCGGACGAAGTCGCGGTCATCAGCAGGTCTAGGTATACTAATATTATAAATGCAAAAGTTTGGATGGATGGATGTTTTTTACTAAATCACGTCAGAACGGCTAAACGGATATGGATGAAATTTATACAAAATTTTAAAAAAATTACACAGAGTTACGTCATAACCTGGAATAAAACATACCCTACTTTTTATCTCGGAAAATTATAGAGTTCCGCCGGGAACCAAAAATCTCAATCCACGCGGACGAAGTCGCGGACATCAGTCGCATCAGCTGTTGTAGCCTTAGTATGTATGAAATTTGATTTATTCGTTGTGGCGTAAATGAACCAAACCACAAACTTACAAAAATACAAACTTTTTACTAATTACCTGCACTATTTACATTTAATATTCTCTGGTTTTTGTTAAGAATTTAGTTGGTACAGTTTTATCCTCGTTTTACCCGAATATAACGTTCGTCTTGATGTGGGTAAAACTACCGATGCTTTTACATTTGTGAATGTGATAAAAGTAAACGACGTGTAAACTTCCCGATATAATAAAAATATATGGATACCGTTTTCGATTCCCAGCAAGAGTCATTGAACTTTAAAAGAAACCGATGGAAAAATAATATAAGAAAATACAGCATCTTTATCTTTATAGCAAAATATTTCTTTGAACCTAATAATAATTTAACTAAACTAGCTGATGCCTGCAACTTCGTCCGCGTGGATTTTAGGTATTTTCGAATCCCGTGGGAACTGGTTTTTTTCCAGGATAAATGTATAGTATAATATATGAAACTGAACAAATGTCCTATGTCTCACTAATGTCTCATTTGCTTTTGTGTATAAGGTAGAGATTTTTAAACACATTCTTTTTTAATTTTCCGTACAATTTTTTCGAACATTTTTTTTAAAACCTTTTCCTGACAATTATAAACACAATAAAAAAATTGTGCGTGTGCAATTCACACACGGCAGAAGTGAAACTTCAGAAACGTAGCCTACGAGAGAATGAGATAAATATAACTTGTATTCTATCTCATTCTCTCGCATGCTAAATCCTATTTATCAATATGTTTGTCTCTCTTTGATGTCGCTTTTTCGTTTCATCGAATTTTCAAATCATAACGATTCTAAAGAAGTTTCACTTCAAAAGAATTAGCCAAATAAGGTGCAGCCGTTCTAAAGTGATGCGCTTACAAACTCGTACATTCAGCAATTGATTTATGTTCTTACTTGTTTTATTTAAAACTACAGCGCGAGACCTCCACATCGGATGGTCACAACGTTTCCTCCTGTCGCACAGATTATGATGCTTCATAAAATACCTGACGCGCAAGTCTCGCGCGGCCATTTCGCCCTATCCGATTCGTTGTATGTTTTCGTCCTAAGTTTGTAATTTCCTAGCGGCAGTAATATTTATTATCAAACAAGTAATGTTTTGACTTACTTGACACAACATGGCAAGTTAGTACCTCAAGGCTCAAGTGAATTAATTGTCCCCTTCCCGTCTGTTGCCATCTTTGAACAGTACCTATATAAGATGAAGGCTCCGTTGGGAGCTTTGCCTTAGTTTGTTATGAGTTTCAATAAAAAAAATATAAGTACTTTATAATCTAAATATTAAACTAACAATAAAAATAAAGTTAAAACAAATCCATAAATGCCTACTAACAAAAAATAAAAATAAAACCCCAATCAAAAATATTTTCTTTCCCATTTTCAAACGACAAATTTTCACATTCACCTTGCACTTGAAAGCATTGAAATATCCATCGATGTGTCTCGTCCATTATTCAAGAGGCTTGCAAATGAAGGCTTGGCTTGGCTTGGCACTCAGCCAAGTAGAAGATACTTGGCTTCATATGTCGTCACATTGGTACGTACGTACGTTTATGGTACGTAACTAATTAATCTCGATTTTTTATAAAAAAAAACATTTTGGTGTCTTCATAAAGTCACGCCCGTAGAACTCGCAGCAAGTACAATAATATTTTTGTATTTTTTAATAGTTACCTACTGGAAATGTCAGTGTGTACATTCGGCAGCATCATATTCTCCGTGCGTCTGAAAAATTCGTGAGTTGTGGTGGGCGCAGGCTCTGGGTTCTGCTGGCATCAGAATGAATCCAATCTAGCTGATACTTTTAGTGATAAGACCTCCTTTGCGCACTTGATATTTCTTTTTGCTTGTTTATTCATCTTTATTATTTCTTTTTAATGTTTTGTGTGGCAATAAAGCATTTTTCTATCTATCTATCTGATGCGTGAGAAACTGTTTTTTTTTTCACACACATTTTTAGTAGTGCCAACTGAAAATAGGTTTCATGCACCTCTTACAGGTCATTTGGTGCTATTAAACATTTGCGCGCTGCTGCTTACACACGTTAGCAGCGTAAGAATCTATAATTCAATAATAATTAGTACTAGTGGTTCGCCCCGAACTGAGACCTCGCGGTATCCATAAAACGAATAAAGTTTTATAGCGCCATCTATTGACATCATTGTGAAGTTCTGTTAAAAATACTGAAGGTCATTAAAAATTAAATAATTTCGTTTCCCTATAATATTTATCTAATTTTAGTATTTGTTGTTCAAGTACAGGTTATAATTCAAATAATTGATCAAGTTTCAGGCTCAGCCTTTCAGAAAATTTAGAGTTCTGAGGTCAACTTTGGACGTTAGAAAATCTCCACTTTGAAAGCCTGTAATACTTTTAATAATTTCTGTTATTAATGGAACATAGCACCATACTGTTTTTTTTCTTATAATAATTAATAGGTATTTAAAATCTCAGACACACCTTATTTCCCAGGCGATAAATATTATCCCCTTGTTGCAAAGAATGAAATAAATTATGAACGCGTAAAATCTATTAGGTACAGTCAAATTATTGTTTCGAAGAGCCCATTGCTTATTTTTTTTGTGAATTATTCTGTTCTTTTATTTAAATCTTTTTCACTTCCAAACTTTATACGGGCAATGCATTTTTAATTTTTTTTAAATGCTTTTTTCGCGGAAGCTCGTGAAACTTTAAATACCAACATGTCAGACAGCCCTACTGGGGCTCTGTTACCTCAAACCCATGAAATAAAAAAATTGCCATAATTTTAGGTCTCTCGCCCACCTAATCATGCATATAGCTACTTATGCAGTAAATGTACATCATCATTATCGTCTGCCTGTGGATTTCTACTTTATTTTTCATTCCAATACAAGCTAGCCCTTGAATGCAATTATACTTAGTCATCATATCATACTTCATACTAATATTATAAATGCGAAAGTGTGTTTGTTTGTTGGTTTTTTGGTTTATTGGTTCGTTGGTTTGTCCTTCAATCACGCCGCAACGTAGCAACGGATCGGCGTGATTTTAAGTACGGGTATAGTTGAGGACCTGGAGAGTGACATTGGCTACTTTTTATCCCGGAAAATTAAGGAGTTCCCGCGGGAATCAAAAAACTTAAACTACGCAGACGAAGTCGCGGGCATCAGCTAGTAAGTGATAATGCTGTCTAAGACAACATTACAACTATAATAGAAAAACAATTATTAGACAACAAAAGACACACCACAAGAAAATATTGTTACGGGCTGGGGTTATGTTAACCGGAGAGAGATGCTGTATGTTTCACAATAATTTATTGGTCTTACATAGTCGAGGGCAACTGGTACACTGAACACTTTTCTTCTCTTGTCACGACTTCTTCTATCATCTCGAGGTTGTCGCTTCGTTGACTGCTGATTTGTAACTCTATGTCTGGACGCAGCGCCTTTTTATACCCCTCAGGCCGATATTCCAGAATATAAAACTGTTCAAATTCAAATACCACATGATTTCTTCTTAATTTCAGTTGACTGGTAACATTTCAAAAGAGGTATTACTGGCTAAATCCCCAATAAAAACATTAACACCATTCTGTCCCTTTTTCTCATTTGCCAAACCCATTCTTTCCTTATCTCTGTCACTAGACAGCTGGCTTGTCGTAGAACGTTAATTTTGACTGATAATTACTTGACATAATGGTTGTTTACTTAGTTACGCATAAATTCACCTAGTTACGCGACAATATTATACTAAAAAAGCAAATTGGACTAAATTTAAAAAGGAACTAGACAAACAATTGAAGGAGACGAACATTAACGAAACAACAGTACAACAAATAAGTAACAAAAATGACCTAGATGAAATAGTAAATATATACACTAATAATATAACAAAATCTTGCGAAAAATCAATACCCAAATTAAAGCCGAAAGAACGTTATAAATTACCCTGGCGGACCAATCATCTTGAACTCCTACGAAAAGAAATGATTACAAAGAAGCGAAGGATCAAAAGTGCAGCTCCCTCTCGTCGCCCTTATGTAATAAAAGATTATGTCGAATCGAAAGAAAAGTACGAGGAAGAAGCAAGAAATTCCCAAACCACAAGCTGGAAGAACTTCTGTACCAAGCAGGATAGAGAGAGCCTGTGGGATGGCGTGTATAGGGTCATAAGATCGACAGAAAGGAGAACGGATGACAAACCTATGATCAAATCCGGAATCAAACTCAATCCCACAGACTCAGTCGAGTACATAACATCGACCTTCTTCCCTGATGACAACGTCCTCGAAGACACGCCGGAGCACTCGGCAACAAGAAGTCTCACAGCATCCCCTAATGACGAAGGATTTGACGACCCTTTATTCACCGAAGCAGAGCTACGACAAGTGGTGAATAGCTTCAGTTCAAAGAAGGCACCGGAACCGGACGGATTCACGGCAGATATTTGCACCGCCGCTATTAACCACGACCCGGGGCTCTTCCTGCGTATTGCGAATAGATGTCTGGAGCTGGCACTGTTTCCGAGTCTCTGGAAAGTTGCCGCTGTAGTAGTCTTGAAAAAGCCAGGCAAAACAGACTACCACCACCCCGAATCATACAGACCCATCGGGCTATTATCAATCCTGGGCAAAATTCTAGAAAAACTGATGGTCTCTAGAATAAAATGGCATCTTCTGCCGAAACTCAACACTCGGCAATATGGCTTTGTCCCCCAGCGCAGTACGGCGGAAGCCCTCTGTGATCTAAGTAACTATATTAAAGACCGAATAAAGGAAAAGAACATCGTAATTCTAATATCACTAGACATAGAGGGCGCCTTTGACAGCGCTTGGTGGCCTGCCATAAAACACCGGCTTACCCAAATGGACTGTCCTCGCAACTTGAGACACCTGATCGACAGTTACCTGGAGAATAGGAAGGTTTAAGTGCATTACGGAGGCAAAATACACACTAAATCCACGACGAAAGGATGCGTACAGGGCTCGATAGGCGGTCCAATTTTTTGGAACCTCCTGTTGGACCCTCTACTCAACGACATGGACCGTCAAAACGTATATTGTCAGGCCTTCGCGGACGACGTTGTCCTCGTTTTCTCCGGGAAGGCCTCACAAAATATTGAGACTAAGGCAAACGAGACCCTGGCTCATGTTAGCGCATGGGGTAGACACAACAAACTTAAGTTTGCGGCCCACAAAACCCACGCAATGGTCCTAACAAAAAAGTTAAAATATGATACACCAAAAATAAAAATGAACGGACAAGAATTAACTTTGGTAAAAGAAATAAAAATATTAGGACTTACTATCGATGATAAGCTGTTATTCAACAAACATGTCGCGAACACTTCTGTCAGGGTGCTCAACATTTACAAACAGTTGCCCAGAACGGCAAAAACGACATCCATGTACGTTGCAGTAATTGAGCCAATTGTCATGTACGCGGCGAGTGTCTGGGCAGAGGCTGCTCAAAAGATTACAGTTCAGAAACAGCTCAACAAGATACAAAGAGGTTTTGCTCAGAAGATCTGCAAGTCCTACAGGACAGTATCATTACATACCGTGCTAGTTCTCGCCGGTCTGATTCCTCTGGACTTGCGGATCTCTGAGCACGCCAAACTCTATGAAGCCAAGCGTGGTCGCCCCCTTCGATGCCTACCTGAGGACAGAAAACTGGAAGACAGAATTAGCTTCTTGGAGGCCGAGCATCCATCAAAATCGATTGCCATAGACTACTCCAACCAGCCAAGCGCTAGCCTATATTATATTTAAAAAAAAAAAAAAGATCTGTCACCTGAAACCATTGAGGAACACAAACTACAGGGCACCCTTATTTTTACCGATGGGAGTAAAATTGAAGGTAAGGTTGGAGCAGCAGTCACTGTGTGGAAGGATGGTGTTGAGACGGCGTCCAGGAAGCTACGATTGGAACCATTCTGTACCGTATTTCAGGCGGAGATGTATGCGCTCAAAAAGGCTATAGAAGAAGTAGCTAAGGGAAGAGAGGATGATGTGTGTATCCTTAGTGACTCCAGATCATCCCTGGATTTGCTGAGAAGCCACAGATCATCCCACCCGCTGGCATTCGAAATTAGAAATAAGCTTACAAAACTGTACCTAGAAGGGAGGAAAATAAGACTGTTCTGGATTAAAGCTCACGTCGGCATCGAAGGAAACGAACGTGCCGACGAACTGGCAAAACAAGCCGCTCTAACTAAAAAAACCAGACCCGATTATGACGCTTGTCCAATTTCATTCGTCAAAAGACACATTAGACAAGACACTCTCGACATCTGGCAGAAAAGATATAGTGAGGGTGAAACCGCTAATACCACTAAAGCTTTTCTGCCAGATGTGAGAAAAGCACACAAAATTATGCGCGAAATGGAAATAAATGCAATCACAACTCAAATTTTGACGGGACACGGAGGGTTAGGATATTACCTCCACAAATATAAGTGTAAAACCAGCCCTTCGTGTCAGTGCGATCCAGCAGCGACAGAAGACATTCTGCATTTGCTGCTGGATTGCCCAAGATTCGCCAGAAAAAGATTTGAAACCGAAATAACTATGGATGAAGTAATGAATAGAGAAACAATAAGTAATTTGATAGAAAACAAAGAGAAGAGGAAAATCTTTTTGAAATTTTGTACCAATGTAGCTCAACAAATAATAAAAGAAAATAAAACATAGTAAAACAAATCATAATAGACAGTAAATACAAATAAATAAATAAGTACGAAAAATGTAAAGCATAAAATGTATATTCAAATTGAATATACATTTTACAAGAAAATAAACGTACACACAAATTAAAAAATACAGCCACAATAATGGTATTGTGGCAATTACAATATACAATACACTAAAAGGAACACAAAATTATCGAATAAAAATGGCTCTTAATTTAGTGTTATAAAAAACACGGAACTAAAAGAACCAAAAATGGCAGTGAATGTTGACGCTCATGCTGTATGATCCTCAACATATCACACCAAAATTGTAAAACAATGATACAAGTAGAAAATAAAATAAGAAATTAAGAATGTGTGAAAATAAATAAAAGCAATTACATATAAACAAAATAACTTAAATAAAACACTGAAAAATAATGCGGAATAGCAAATAAACTAAGTTAATACAAAACAAAATTAATAACAAAGGCTCTGACCACCAAGTCAGAGGAATTTAGAAGAAATCGATAAAAAAAAAAAAATGCTGTCTAAGATGGTAGCTGGCTAACTTGTTGGGGCCGATTAGGGGTATGCCCCTAATCGGCTTTACGCGGCATCGTACCGGAACACTAAATCGCTTCGTGGTACCTTTACCGGTAGATTGGTATAGCTAGCCTCTTACTAGACCAAACCAAAGAAAATTCAGAAATCATGCCTAAAACCCCAAATGATCAGTTTCGGGGATCGAACCCGGGACTTACCACTTATAAGACCTCTTATAACTGTAATTGGACATAGGCCTTAACTGATTAATCACACCACGGCTGTAAAGCTATTCTCTATTGAACGATCTCGTCAATCTACTTCGGTTGACACCTAAATATCCTGTACTGTAGTTTCCATTTAGCTCCATTCATTAAAGTGAAATCAATGAACACCTACAATATCAAATCATGCGAATAATGAGCGGAATACTTTGATCACATAATACTTTGTAGTATACCTGCATTACGAGTACTTTGATGCAGTTTACAGAAATAAGTAGCAAAAATAAACTTTTTATTTTATTATTAAATTAAACTCGGGAATTTGTCCTTGTGAATTTAGGTTTTTCAAACATCATAGAAACTTTTCGGAGTAGAAAGTATGTCGGATAGGCACGTCTCCGAGATACGAACTATATTTATATCAAATTCCGTCAAATTTGCCAATTAGAATGGGCCAATTTCTGTTTCTAAACAAATCTCAAGACACAAAGACAATCTCAAAATAATAGAATATAGTATTGGTGAAGTATTCTTATTAATTAGGTAATTAAATCTACTTAATGAAAAAAAGTTAATTTACGCTAGAGAGTTTCAATTAAAATATAATATTACGAAATGCCGTTATCAAATAAAAGTAAAGTCCCTGCGGGATTATTATCCTACTTCCTAAGGACTGTTTTGAGAGGAGAGAGGGCCAATTAATTAACTCGATGAGGTTCTAAATTTTCTACTTCGCTTCTGAGGGTCGAAAACAGTTTTATTGCTTTATGTTACGTCAAACGAATAAGAAATTATATTATTACTAGCGATCCGCCCCGGCTTCGCACGGGTAGCACTAATAATCCTAATATATACCTACCCAATATAGCCAGTGGGCAGTGGGCAGCTTACATTTTAATATTACATTGTAAGATCATTATTTCTATGATATCGCATAAGCTATTCATCTAAATTAAATGGTGTAAAGGACAATTTTTATCTTAGTTAAATACTTGAGATGATTAATATATTTATTTTTATAAGGATTAATACTATGTCGGTAAAAACACCTTCGCAAGTAAAGCATTGGTTTAGACCAAATTTGAAAATCATAAAAATGGTTATTGTGAGTCAACCTTAAAAGATAGATATATGCTATCGCGGACTTTTTTTTAGAACTTTTTAAGAGGAACAATTCCACCATACATTGTTTTCGCGTCAGTGTAACTATTTACGCAGCGCACGCCGCGTAAGCTCTCAGAAGAGACGATTTTTTCCGACTTAGTTCACATTATTGCAATTTTCGTAAGGATCTCTAATTTTTTTGAAAATAAAATATAGTCTATGTTACTCAGTGATAATGTAGCTTTCTAATGAAAAAAGAATTATTAAAATCGGTCCAGTACTTTTTGAGTTTATTCGTTACATACAAAAATACAAAAATACAAATCTTTCCTCTTTATAATATTAGTGTAGATGAGTTCAATAAACTTAGGCAAATACAACAATAACATCTTCATTAAATGTTAACTGTTTATTATTTATTATACTAGTATAGTGATTCTGTAGCCTTATTCCAAAATAGCTAGAAGTTTAATTAATTCCATGGATAGATGGACAGTTTTAAAAAACAACTAGGTAAGTACGTTTAATATTTTAAAAATTATTATAATAGAATAAATTCGATAAGTTTCACCTTCCATTGTCCTAAATTTTGCGAATTTAATTTATCCGGAAACGTAAGAGAGAGACAAATTGTTCCATTCACATTTTGGAGTATTAAAATATGGATAGTACAAGCTTCTTCCATTATTCAAAAGGCTTGCAGCTGAGGTTGGCTCCCAACCAAATACAGGATATGTGGCGTCGTGTGCAATCATGTTCGTAATTTTGGGAAATAAATCAATTGGGATGTTCTGGACTTTTACATTTTATTCGAATACGAGCATTTTGGACATCGAGGCCAATTCCATTTAACACTAAAGTCTAAACTAAACTAAAATGACAGCTCTATTTATAATATTGCTAATTGCTATCCCTTACATAATACACCCTGGGGAAAGGGACAGCACTAGAGCTGTCATTTTAGTTAAGTTTAGAGAGGAATAAGAATATTTAAAAATACTAGATGTTACCTGCGACTTCATTTGTAATCAAAAAAATCGAGCTTGTACCATAATTGCGATAAATGCCATAATTTACAAGCGCCTGATGAATCATCAGGCAGCTTTAACATAACAGGCAGCTTTACAATAACAGCTTTATCATCAGTGATGATAAAGCTGTTATTGTATCCCCTCACTCATCATAATATCAGAATTTAAGAGTACTTAGACCTGCGTTATTGTAAAGGGTGGCAATCCAGCTAATTCCGCCGCACACAATCTGTAAACTAAACTCTACAAAGCTCTTAAACAATTTGCTATCCCTTCCATTAAAAATGCTCTCTGCGGAAACTGGATGGAACTAGATTTAATCCTGTCATGATTTATCCAGTCAGAGTAGTCAAGAAATCGTGTACAACAGAATCCTTTACTGGGTATTGGACAGATTCTGGTTTCGCCAGAAAAAAAATTTTTTTTTAATCCACTAAGCTAGCCCTTGACTGCGATCTCACCTGATGGTAAGTGATGATGCAGTCTAAGATGGTAGCGGGCTAACCTGTTAGGGGCATGGCAGTTATATTAAACCCATATCCCTTCGGTTTCTACACGGCATCGTACCGGAACGCTAAATCGCTTGGCGGCACGTCTTTGCCGGTAGGGTGGTAACTAGATTTGGAATTAGATTCGCTATACGCTAAAAATTGTACAGTCAAACGGAAAAAGTCATAAAACCACTAATAAATTAAATGACCACAGTGTCACGCTAGAAATACAAATCCTGTTCTAAAAGTTTAATTTCAGTTCCGAGTAAAATATTATAACAATGAAACATAGCTCTCCGCCGACACCGGTTGTCCATGACACCGCTCGCTGCACGATTTGATTACCCGACAGAGGCAGATGGCGTGCCATTGCAGCTTCATATCTCCTAGCTCGCCAAGATTTAATTAGAGGCCGAATGCTCACCTTTATATTATTTTCTGTCACGCTAACGCTGTTCTATTAAAATAGTAGAAGAGTTATTTGTTTTATTAAATCTTCTAAATAAAAAAAAAGAGTAAAGGAATAATTGATTAAGGAATAATAAGGTGACTGACTGACTCTTTCTGTTATTAGATTGATCTATCAACGCACAGCTCAAGCCACTGAAAAAATCAGGCTGAAATTTGGCATACAGATAGCTATTATGACGTAGACATCCGCCAAGAAAGGATTTTTTGAAAATTCAACCCCTAAGGAGGTAAAATAGGGGTTTGAAATTGTAGTTCACGCGGACTAAGCCACAGCTAGTCATTAATAATTGTCAATTATGTAAAACTGAATATTCATATGTTTGGTTCGATATCATCGTTACTTAGTTATAACTGCTGATTGAATACTATTCATAACAAATAAATTGATAGACAGAAGATTAGTATGCCCGTCTTTATTATGAAATCTGGTTTTAGTATTTATAATTTGATATTTAGAAGTTTGGCGCTCGTCCAGCGCAATCAATATCTAAGATAGAAAATAATACTGATGAGATAAAATTATATATTTGCAATTGCTATAGGGGCCATATTGTTACTAACGATGACTGCGCATGCACAGAACTTTCGGTGTTTCCAGAGGCCATACTGCCAACGCTTAAAGCCATATTGTTTCACTATTGTTGACTTTCGTGTGTTTGAATAATAATCCTTATTTTAGGAACGTCAAGGTACATGACATCAAACTGTCATCTGGAGTAATATTGCTTAAGTATTGATTAAGCGTTGGAAGTATGGCCTCTGTTCAGCAAAATACCCATTTCTAATATTGTCGCGTAACTAGGTGAATTTACGCGTAACTAAGTAAACAACCATTATGTCAAGTAATTATCAGTCAAAATTAACGTTCTACGACAAGCCAGCTGTCTAGTGACAGAGATAAGGAAAGAATGGGTTTGGCAAATGAGAAAAAGGGACAGAATGGTGTTAATGTTTTTATTGGGGATTTAGCCAGTAATACCTCTTTTGAAATGTTATCGGTCAATTGAAATTAAGAAGAAATCATGTGGTATTTGAATTTGAACAGTTTTATATTCTGGAATATCGGCCTGAGGGGTATAAAAAGGCGCTGCGTCCAGACATAAACAGAGTTACAAATCAGCATTCAACGAAGCGACAACCTCGAGATGATGGAAGAAGTCGTCACAAGAGAAGAAAAGTGTACAGTGTACCAGTTGCCCTCAACTATGTAAGACCAATAAATTATTGTGAAACATACAGCATCTCTCTCCGGTTAACATAACCCCAGCCCGTAACAATATCTTTACAGAACATGTGGTATTTCTACCCTGTGAAAAATGCTAACCGCTATCTGGTATGCTGCAGCCACAGCAAAGTCATGTTGTCGGAAAAGTATTTTAATGCCACTTAAATAGATTTTCATTCGCAGACTTAGATACATTGCATTGAGTCCATATTTTAAGCGACGAAAAGGGCGAATGTTATTGTTATTAATGGGCTGTTATTATTATTATAACTTATAAGAATTGGTTGGTTGGTTGGCCCCCTCAGAGTTGATTTTCATTGGTAGCTAATCGAGGCAAATTATTTATTTTTTCGGTCGAAATTGGTGTTGTACGAGCGATGGAGCCTGGAAGCTTTTAAAGGTGTGTGAGGTCTCTGTTAATCCGAACTTTGCCAGCGTGGTGGACTATGGTCACTTTGGAGATTCACTGGACACTCGGGCTTGGTAGTTTGTTAGCGATTAAGGAAATTGATGCAACTTATTCTTGTCAAAAAAATCGATAAAATCGGTTGACGGATGTGCCTTGAAAATGTAACAGACAGACGTGCTTTCGTATTCATAAAATTTGCATGGATTAACGATATTATCTATAGTCTGTTGCCGTCTCTGTACTAGTATCATTTATCAACACGTCTAGTCTCGCCCCTCAGTAGCATACATCGTTAACACCTGCATCAATTTGTTAAAGTGATCATTAATTTGATTCGAGACAGTCTATCTTGGGGATCTTGTTCTCAAAGTAGATAGGTAAACCTGCTTAAAACCTAAAGCCCAGTTTTCCTTAAAGTATAGAGGAGGTAAACAAATGAATAATTTGAATGAATCTTTTCATGAATGAACGAAGTGAATCCTGAGTAAGGTTATATTCACTCTCGGAGGTGTCTTTCAGTAATGTCGCGTTGATTTCCCGTCACATGTGACAAAGAGAGAGTGAAGGAATTGAAAGAGTAACTATCTTTATACCCAGCTGTCTGCCTGCTTTCCTAAAATAACTGTGGCCGAAATAAATGACCTGTGTAAGGGAATAGAGATGATGACAACTCAATCATATCAGCATCTCTTTATCAAACTTATAAGCGCGCTGTCGAGGGAAGTTTGTATGAATGACATAGTGTGACGTCATCAAATTTTACCACACTTTTTCTTTAGTTGATAGTTAAAAATGATTATCAAACTTAAAACTAACAGAAGATATTGTAGTCTGGTCTCTTGAAATAACTATGTAATAATTAGTGAGTAATTTATTTTTGACATAAGCATCATCCCTATTATGTTTTCAAATAAGAATTCCATAAAATGCCTTCAAAAACATGAAGAATAACACGCCAAGGAAGACATTTAGATATTAAGCGAGTGTATTACATTTTCTTTTAAGCATTTGCAAAGTAAGCTAATATTGTACTTAAAGATCAAAGAAAAATTCTTTCATACTTGCAAGCTTTTTACATTGAGAATTCTTTATTACAAACGGTTTAAAAGGTATAACAGGAAATGAAATTGATGATACACTTTATAAGTGTTGACTGCTTGGTTCTGAGCAGAGATAGCTTAGCAGTTATGACTTTGGCCTCCTACTCACGGATTCCGGATTGGGGTTCGAATCCGAGGCATGCTGTTCTAACTTTTCGTTATATCACATGTTTCCTGAAAATATTTTGTCAGGAAGCCTGGAAGAAGAAAGAAATTAATTATTATAATCAGTCGTAGGGGAAATACACAAAATATATATATTTGGTTAACAAAAATTCCGCGCACACTTTTATACGGTGTTGTAGTGACCTGGGGGCTTACCGTTATTTTATAATTGACCTGGATTATTATGAAACGAGAGCGTCAACAAGATTAAAATAATACTGCTTTAAGCGGTGAGATATATGGATAGATAGAAGCCCCTTGGGCGACAAAATGAAATGTTTTTCTCATACGTTCGCGCGGACCTTTTGTCCTGACCTAAGTATCTGTTGTGTATTCGCCCCCTTGTATTTTGTGTAACTATTCTATCGATAAGTCACAGAATCGATGGTTACAGATTAGCAACGGTTTTTTTTCAACCAAACAATTAACAACGGTGCTGAGTAACTCATCCACCTCTAGCTAGTTAGTACCTATGCCCCTAACAGGTTAGCCCGCTACCATCTTAGACTGCATCATCACTTACCATCAGGTCGCAGTCAAGGGCTAACTTGTAGTGTATAAAAAAAACTGCCACTAGTTTTACAATATCTTGGATATCTTAGAATGAACATTTAATTTCCCTAGTGCCTGCAGCTCTTTACATACTAAATAATTGAAAAATAATATGGTTTAGTTTATAATTGAATAATTGAGATGCAAAGATATTAAATAAAACATGAATCTAGAATTTTTCCATGTTGCATCTAGGATTAGAAACTTGCATCTTATGAATTATTCTGTAAGCAATAGTGTGAAAACTATACAGTTACCAATGTATATTATTGGATCACCACTATATCTTTGCATTTGAGACGTAGAAAAAGAAAGGAATTTATAAAATTTCACATGATGACCGAGACTTTTTCTGCGTGATATTTAGGTTTAGCCTTTGTCGTTCCCATGGATGTAGCAGATAGACTGATAGACAAATAGACACTTTCGCATTAATAGTATTAGTATGGATTTGACGACCTCTGTGGCGCAGTGTGTAGCGCTGTTGCCTTAACGTGCGGAGGTCCCGGGTTCGATCCCCGGCAGGGTCAATTAGGGAATTTATAATTTCTGAATTTTCCCTGGTCTGGTCTGGCGGGAGGCTTCGGCCGTGGCTAGTTAGCACCCTACCGGCAAAGACGTGCCGCCAATTTAGCGTTCCGGTACGATGCCGTGTAGAAACCGATGGGGTGTGGGTTTAATATAACTGCCATGCCTAACCTAACCTAACCTAACAGGTTAGCCCGCTACCATCTTAGACTGCATCATCACTTACCATCAGGTGAGATCGCAGTCAAGGGCTAACTTGTAATGGATTAAAAATTTGGAAGTATAGATTTTTAAAAAAAAGTACCTAAGTAATAACCCAGGTCGTGGTTTTTGTTTTATGGACTCTATGGTCAACGCGAAAACAAAGAAAAGGGGCTGGGGTGACGGGTCGAGGATGGATGAATATGGCGGGAGTGACAGGAGTAATGTGAGATTATTGAAGAAATTAATCACAATGTCGGTTTGTAGTGTGTTGTTTAAGTATAATAGACAGGAGTTAGTTTGAAGCATGCATCAGGGACAGACGTTTCCTATATCAAAGGGATGAATAATTATAGAATGAAGTCAAATAAAATATGGAGGAGAACAGTACCGGTGTTTTCATTATGGAGCCATGATATGGAGGGATTTTCTTACACTTAATACACTTTTTTCAATGGTATACTCCACTCTACTAGCAACTGCGGAGTGATCCAATGTTTTTTTTGGGATCGTATAAGCTTGATCATTATTATAATACAAAGCCTCGAAATAATGGGGTATTCTTACGTTTATGACTATTGAAAAAACATAAGGACGACCTGCGCGAACTACAACGTACGCGTTAATGTGCAAAGCCTGAGACACACTTAATACCTACCTACATCGAAAAGATCACTTGCAAGTGATGCCTACAATTGTTGAATTGTGTAAAAGAAAACAAGCTTTGCTTGATAATATACAAAAGAGTGCAAAGTCGATTAATTGGTAAAACATAACAGATAACCTTTGAACAAAGGAATTTTACAACAATAAATAGTTATGTTTTTTTATTTTTGTGTCCTATTTGTTCTTTGGGGCCACAATCTTAACAAAATGGCTGTTAGTTATAAAATTTCAGCTATCAGTCGCTTGAAAATACTTCTCCGCTTCTCAGTGACTGTTGCCTTTCCCCTATACTAGTAAAATCACAAGCAGTTGTGAGTAAAATGGACCATTTATGGTGACCTTTATTTGATCTGACCGTCTACCGCAAAAAACATGCGATAGACGGTTACATTTTCATTTCAGGTTAAGCTCATTTTCACTTCATACTGATTTCATTCACTTCACAATACCCAGACTTCTCACGGTAGCAACGGTAGGAGCGTGGCTCGTTTTTCAGTATAAACGGCTTTGCACGCAGTTTCTTGCATCTGGTAAAACTGCTACGAGCGGTTCGATACGCTGCCGTCGCGCGTTGTGTGCTCCAGGCTTATCAGTTCACGTAAAAACCATTCATGATACGTGTAAACCATGAAGACTGCCAATAATATTCTTTTTTATAGATCATTTGCAGCCAAATCTACATTTCATAAGATCTGGAATTGAGGGTTTCTTGACCGAATAACTTGCATAACTTAGCAGTTTAGTTTATTAGCTCCTCCGTTTGTTTTTCAACATAGCTAGACGATGCCAACGACTTTGTCCGCGTGGATTTAGGATCTTTAAGAAATCTGGAACTCATTGATTTATCCTGGATAAAAAGTAGTCTGAGGCCAATTCTATTGTACACCATCTCTTAACTAAACAAAAATGACAGTTCTATTGCTATTCCTTTCATAATACTCCCTGCGGAAAGGAGGAGCAAGGATTTAGAGCTGTCATTTTAGTTTAGAGATTGTATTAAACAGAATTGGCCACATTGTCTGTCCCTGGGATGCATGCATATACTAAAAGTATACCAAAATTCCACAGCAGACCAAACCTGAGCCGACTTAGAGCAAATATAATCATCTTTGACAATCCTCCTTGGAGAAGGATATCCTGACTGAAGAACTTACGACAGTGGTTCAATAAAAGCACCCGTTAATTAATCAGAACCACAGTGTCGAAAGTTCAAGTTGTTAATGAGATTGCCAACCTTCGTTAGAAGAGGCACCGAAAGAAGAAGCCCAGCTACACAAAGAAACAAGACAAAGTCTTGCCCAGATACAGACAGAAGATTTTTTTTTATCCACTACAAGTTAGTCCTTGACTGCGATCTCACCTGATGGTAAGTGATGATACAGTCTAAGATGGTAAGCTAACCTGTTAGGGGTTAATCTTTGGTGTTCCAGCTGGAAATTTAAATACAAAACCCTCTATTTATAAGACGACAGCGTCAAGAAGGGCATCAAAAGAATTCAGTCATCGTCATAGTTGCCAGCGATATTTACAACAAGGAGCAATTTGTATAGCCCAATGACGAGCCACTTTACAATATTGAAGCGATACTTATTCCATTTTCATTATTAATTTCCTGTGTTAGGAAACTCGGCAAGCTAGTTACTGATTGATATACGATTCCCTTTGCAATGTCCGGCTGATGGAAACCGAGCCGGCTGTGTGTTTGGCACTATTGTTAGTGAAACACAGTTATTTCAAGGGAACTTGACATTCCGTGATTAGAGTAGGTATACATTTAGTACGCTAACTACCTACGCTAAATTTGGTCTAGTGTTTAGCTTTTATTTTATTCACTACGAATAAGCCCTCGACTGCAATCTTACCTGTATGCTTACTCTGAGTTTTTACATTGCAAATACGATTGATCGTCGTGAGAGCTCACCACGCCAAGTGTAAGCGAACGTCAAAGTAAAATGGATCCAAAAGCTCTTGCTTTAAAGTCACAAGTTCAGCGTTTGGAGCGCTAGCTGTGAATAAATACACGAAATGATGAAATGAGCTCTAAACCAATGCAGTTTAAGGTTAATTTTACTTTAACGTTTGCTTACACAGAGTAATAATATACCCGTGTGGTGATGATGCAGTCAAGACTGCATCATCGCAAGATGGTAGCGGGCTAACCTGCTAAGGGTATGGCAGTTATAATATATTAAACCCATATCCCCAGACATCGGAACGCCAAATCACTTGGCGGAACGGTAGGGTGGTGAGTAGCCACGGCCGGAGGCGCCTACCAGATCATAGCAGGGATGGAACCCGGGACCTCCCGTTTAAGACAACACTGCTGCGCCAGAGGTCGTCAAATATATTCATGCATCTGTATCGACTGCGGATGAATAGGTCGTATTTTTTGCAAGTCAGGCTAATGATGAATGAATGAATGGATTAATGAATGAAATATTGTTTATTGCATTACAAAAACATGAGAAATACATACAACAACATTAAAATAAGAAGAGAAAAATCGATACAAATGACGGCTTTGTCGCTTTGAAGCGATCTCTTCCAGGCAAACACTTTTTATAGGAATTAACAACTAGTGAACAAGAGTCGAGAGTGTACGTAAGTTTAGTAGGAAATATATAAATAATTTATGCCAGATGTCCTCATTACTGGAGTCAGGAAGCTGGCGATGTTCTCTCTCTTTGTCTATGAATGCACGTAAAGCGACCGCGTTCCAGGATCCGTTGGATCCAGACGTCGCGTCCAAAGACCGCTACATACTCGTATATAAGAACACATATTTATACCTCGAAGAAAATACGATAATCCTGTTAAAATATATCGACGATACCATCGATCTCTGCCATAAGCAATTTAACATCCAAGTTCCAACAGAACTGCAAAGTTTTGCAGCGACCGACACAAAGCAAAATATTCCTTTGAGCTGTCTGCCTGCCTGTTCTCAAACCGGCATCATTAGGAAATATTTCAAAACTTTTTATTTAGTTTGCTGTGTACTTAGTTGTTGTTTTTTATGCCCTGTCAATCCCGTCCGGTCTAATTTTATGAATCTATAGGTCCAAACTAAAATCACGGTATTTAAGGGCGCTTATTTATTCTCATTGATCATCCACGAGGTCGACGGAGCAACGGATTGACGTGATTTTTTTCATAAATTGCATAAGCCTATAGCAAAGACCTATCTTTGCTAGATAAGATGACGTCATGAAAGGCTAATTTTAACTTAATACACAGAAAATCAAAACGTTGCGACAGAATTTATAAAGATTATTTTTTATCATTACAAGTTAGCCCTTGACTGCGATCACACGTGATGGTAAGTGATGATGCAGTCTTAGATGGCCTCCATGGGTTTAATATAACTGCCATACCCCTGTTAGGGGTATGGCAGTTATATTAAACCCATACCCCTAACCGGTTTCTACACGGCATCGTACCGGAACGCTAAATCGCTTAGCAGCACGTCTTTGCCGGTAATCAAATCAAATCAAATCAAATCAAATATTTTTTATTCAAATAAACTTTTACAAGTACTTATGAATCGTCAAGTGAATCTACCACTGGTTCGGAATGCCATTCCTACCGAGAAGAACCAGCAAGAAACTCGGTAAGGTGGTAACTAGCCACGGCCGAAGCCTCCCACCAGGCCAGACCAGGGAAAATTCAGAAATTATAAATTCCCAAATTTACTCTGCTGTGGATCGAACCCGCATGTTAAGATAATAGCGCTGAACACTGCGCCACGTATGTCGTCAAAAGTTATCAATATGAAATACAGCAAAAAATAAAGAATCATTAATTATCTCAACAAATGAAAATACTATGGATCTATATAGATGTGCTTATAATTTCGTTACTGTCGTATGACGTCACAAAAGTGGTAGTATCTGAGGTGGTAGCTGGTAGCTCATTAAAGATCGCTTCACTTTGGTGTACATAAAATGAAATAAAAATAAAATGAGCCTTTATTGCAGTGCTAATACAGTTTTACTAATTCTAACTTAAAATATAACACTTAAATTATTCTGAGAAATGCTCTGCGTGTCCTTCGACATAGGCCTCCTCTAAATTTTTCCAGGCATTTCTATTTTTGGCTAACCTTTGGTGTATATATACTCCTTCATAAAGAAATGAAATTCAAATCGATTCATGGTAATTGATCCATTAAAGTTTTTAAAGGCTATTATTATAAAACGATTGGATTTAATTCCACAGATTACGCAGTCCTTGCGTTTCCGTATTCACCAGAAATTAATTTGGCCAAATTGCTTCGAAATGTTCACCTCTGTTCAATTTCGCTTCTACCTATCTACAATTCTACAATGACGTTAAACTTGCGCGATTTCTGAAGATTAATTTTGATAGCATCTATAAGGTATAGGTTTAACTTTAACCTTTAACTTGAAAATTTGCCTAAAGACCAATAGGGAATAGAAGTAGTTTGAACTTTTAGAATTATAGATCCAATATTTTATGTTCCTACTAGTTGACTTGAACCGGCTTTGCACGGGTGGGCTTACCTCATATTATACGGTTACCTCATGTTACCTCATGCAACCCTTACTTATGTATCATTTGACGACCTCCGAGGCGCAGTGTGTAGCGCTGTTGCCTTAACGTGCGGAGGTCCTGGGTTCGATCCCCGGCAGGGTCAATTTGGGAATTAATAATTTCTGAATTTTCCCTGGTCTGACCAGGAGGGAGGCTTCGGCCGTGGCTAGTTACCACCCTACCGGCAAAGACGATGATATGTTATGAATATGTTTGCCTGTTTTTAGCTTCGCTTTTTTCTTTCACCGAATTTTCAAATCACAACGATTCTAAAGAAGTTTCACTTCAAAAATAAATGATTATTTCCTTTGAGTGAAATTTCATATGTGCAATATTTAATGTAGGTACATTTCCTCCGAGGCCCGTTGCATCGACAAGAAATCACATCATCTATCATGCCGAAATAAAGAAATAAAATACAGGGTTAACGTCTTATAACTCTCACAATACCTTTGCTTACATAAACATAGTTTCTTTACTCAGGCTCCAAACAACATACCAAACAAGATACGGTAACAGTGTTTCATTTTTAATCAAGTTCATTTATTTCCGCCTCGACAGGTTACCAATTTGCATGCAATGCAACGTTGCGGGAAAATGCACACCGCTATCTGGAACAATACTGCAGCCGCAGCTACGTGTCAGATTCCCGCAAAAGTTCTTTTCATGCAAATTTTTAAATCGCACCGCACACCTACAACTGTAGGCTACGTATTGGGACTAACAAACTGTATTGTTACAGCGAGGTGTATTTGCATGCGACGCAGAATCAACATAATAAATATTTGTTCTCGCCAACCATTTTTATAAAAACACTTGAAATTGCCCGCGGCTTCGACCGCGTGGATGTAGGCTTTTGAAAATTCCCGTAGGAACTTTTGATTTTCCTGAATAATAATGCTGAATTCTGCTGACTGTGCGTATCCTGACGTTGAGCCCGTTTCAATCGGGAGTGGGAGGTGTCATTCTTCTCCCGATGAAACCCCCTGGTCTTCCTCACTGACATTTTCAATATGATATAGGCTTGCCGAGCTAATAGAAAGCGTGGTTTTAGTGTTGAAAAGTAGTTACCACGTTGAGGGCATCATCCACCATCCATCGTCACTTTCAAAATTCGGATGAATTGCATTTTTCTTAAGTTGAGGTTTTTATAGGTACTATCGACGATTTTATTAACGACAAAGTTGCATGGAAGCAATGACCCACACGTCAGTGTAATACTTGTAAGTTGTAACGTTACGTTTGTATTGTATTACTTAAATATTGTAACCTCTTTCTTTTTTGAGAAAAGGGCAACTGCTGAGTTTCTTGCTGGCTCTCCTCAGTAGAATAGCTTTCCGAACCGGTGGTTGAGTCTTCACATATTATAAATGACACAAGTTGTCCTATGTGAAATAAATAAATCATTTATCTTAAACCTTTATGATGGTCACTAATTTTGTTTTAAAAATATTATTCCATCTAGCCTAGTTTGCTATCTAGAGAATTTCAGTGTGCAATTTGTTATTATGCTACTTATGAAATTCTTCCTTTGTATTCCACAGTAGAAATACATTAATTCATTTCTAAGAAGTGTTACTATACATATTCGATTAATAGAAATATTTTCTTAGTAGAAATGGAATGTTCATGAACCTTTTAAACCTCCGGGAAAAAAGATGCGCCTGTAAAATAATACTATATTTATTCTAGGAATGAAACAAATTTTGTTATTGTGTCTACTAGGTTTTATTATATTTTAAGGACTTACTCTTACAAAATGTATATTCCACTGTGATAGACTTTAACATTCTCTAATTTAATCAAAACTTAACTATAAAACTTAACTATAACTTAACCTTAAAAGGTTAAAATTTAAACTCATAAAGTATTAAAAATCTAAGAAGCAAGGTACATAATTAAGAATGCATAGATGTACCGAGATTAAGTAGAATGGCATAACTGATAATTTACCTTTGTAGAATATTATATACATATTTTAATCTTTGTGATCTACTACTAAGGGCACTACTACACAATAGGTACGGACACCTTTAAGTCCTTACCACAACATTTTAAACCACCGTTGAGCGTATACGATCGTCAGAACACTTAGGCGTTAAAGTAAACTGAACCTTAACTGCTTTGTTTTATAGTTCAAGATCGTCCATACATCCAATGCCATCGCTCCAAGTGGACGCTATAATCAGTGGTACTGAATTTGTGACTTAAATCAAGTTTGGTACTATTAATAAATGCTCAACCTCGGTGTAGTTTAAAATGGTGTGGTAAAGCAGGACAGAACAAAATATCCGCGTCGCATTGAAAGTACGTTTTGACCTGTCGCGGCAGACTTTTCTGTCTGTCCGCACGCGAACTTTTTGTTCACTAGATAAAAACTATTGGCCCGTAGTGTGTTTTCGCCCTAACCGAGTCACAGATTTACATACACAATGTGCTCACAATTTATCAATACGTCACGTTATATCCCTGAGATAGCAGCATGCGTTGGTAACAGCTACATCAATTTGTTAAAGTGATCATTAGTTTGATTCAGGGCCTTACTGCGTGCCAACTGCCAAGGGTTTAACATAACGTTCACACCCAAAACGAATACTAAACATGTACTTACCGAATTATTAATGAAGAGGTTTTGACTTCAATATACCAAGCATAATGTTACACATCAAGTTTTACCCTCGACTTCGTCAGCGTAGATTTAGGTTTTAATAACTGATGCCCGCGACTTCGTCCGCGTGGAATAAGCTTTTTTAATTCCCACGGGGACTCCTTAATTTTCCGGGATAAAAAGTAGCCTATATTATGCTACTCGTCACTCGTCAGGTCATCAACTATTCTCAGGCCAAGAATCACATCGGTTGCAGCGTGATTGAAGGACAAACCAACAGACCATGAAACAAACACACTTTCGCATTTAGAATATTGGTAAGACACTAAACTGCCCTATGTCCGTCTCCGGTATTATGAATCCGAAATTCATAATACATATTAGAATATACCTATGTAATAAAGGGCGAAAGCATTCACCAATAGGTACTATAGACAGCTTCAGTCTACCAATTGCAATACCTTGTTTTCCATTCAGCAATACCAACCTTAATAAGTCTATTGTATAGTGCATAGTAGGTAAATGTTCTCTTCAGCTGTATATGTTCTCTTCATGTAGTAACAATGACACTCGGAGACGACTGCTATGTCACAGTTAAATGTGTGCTAAGCTTGAGCCAACGCATACAACGCACACAGACAGAGTAAAGTGGAACTTGTCATGTTTAGAATACGGCTTTTTTTCCTCCGCTACAAGTTAGCCCTGGACTGTACTCACCTGGTGGTATGTTATGATGCAGTCTTATGGTAACGGGCTAATCTGTTAGGGGTAGGGCAAGGGTAGTTTCTACAGGGCATCGTACTATAAAATTGTATTCCCAGAATGACCCTGCCGTGAATCGAACCCGGTGCATCTCATTGTAAGACAACAGCGCTCACCACTGTACCAGGGAGGTTATCGTTGGTATAAAACACTGAGAATTCGCTTTCACACCGTCAGCTGATGATAAAGTAAGTAAAGGTAAGTATTTCAAAAAAGATACCCCTTTCCGTCTCTACCGGTCTCCGTCCTCCTCTCTACCTCTCTCTGCAGCGTCACTACCGGTATGCGCAGCACCCAAGTCTAGAAGAAGAAAGAAAGAAATGATTTATTTGTTTGAATATGTGAATATGAGATGTTTGTCGATTAATTAGAAAGTCGAAACATATCCAGTCAGGTAACCCTGCAACATTATACATTTTACAATTATTTCAAAATTACACATAACCATTTTAAATAATGAAGGAAGCATGCTTGATAAACATTGCAAAGTACATATTCTTTTACATATTTTTGTTTTTTAAATTAATTATATGATGAACTAGATGATGCCCGCGACTTCGTCCGCGTGGATTAAGGTTTTTTGATTCCCGCGGGAACTCTTTAATTTTCCGTGATAAAAAGTAGCCTATGTCCTTCCCTGGGATACAAAATATCCCTATACCAAATTTCATCAAAATCGGTTGTACAGATGGACCGTGAAAGCGTAGCAGACAGACACTTTCGCATTTATAATATTAAAGTATGGATGATACGATGAAATCCATCTGTTGAAGTCAGTTAATTCAGCGTAGATTCAAAGTAACCTTTTCTCTTTGATACGGTTGCCAAATCGTATTGACTGTCTTGGGTCGGAATGCCTATACGTGCATGTGAACCTGAGTAGGGACCTTCTCATCTACGATTGATACAAGTTACTTCCAATTGATATACAATAATTCTGTTTGGGATAAAATCAAAGTCCCTCAACCAGCTGTGGTAAAATATATGGTATTCTCTCCATACATTTATGTTTCAGATGAAAATAGCGGAGATTTTATATTACGACCTAAATGCTTACCAATATTATAAATGCGAAAGTACGTCTGTCTGTCTGTCTGTCTGCTACGCCTTCACGGCCCATCTGTTTTTGTTAACAGATTTTGATGACATTTGGTACAGCGATAGGTTGTATCCCGGGGAAGGACTTTATCCCAGAAAATTCAAGAGTTCTGTAGGGAATCAAAAACCTTAAACCACGCGGACGAAGTCGCGGGCATCATCTTGTAAGTAATAACTCTCACTAAGAAATTACTTTCAAGGAAATCTATATTTCCTATATCTATATTTCGATTTATTTTTTTAAGGCCGCGAACGACAAAATCGATTCGATTTCAACAAACTATGTACAAATAAAATTATTTTTTACATTGCAGTGGCTTTGAAGTCAGTTTTCATTTTGTTCAAAAATATAATATATATCATAGCTAATTATTTTTGACAATAATTTAATTAAAATGTGAAAAGGCTTGTAAGTACTGCGAAAAGTTAATAACCGTTCATCTTAGTTCGGATGGCTCAGCAATTTGTAGCGAATGCAATGATGTGGAAAATTTAAATCGATTCGAAACAAAGAGCACTCGTCTGTGACGTGATGCGTGAACTATTCGATAGTGAATTATGACGTAGATATCGCTAAATGAGCTTTCGAAAACATATATTTAACCACCATTTTTATCATACTAATATTATAAATGCGAAAGTGTGTTTGTTTGTTCTTCAATCATGCCGCAACAGGGAAACGGAACAACGTAAATTTTTGGATTTCTGTAGTTGGAGGGTTTTCATGTTTTTCAGTATTTTTAAATGTTATATTATTTTGTCTTTTTTCTCCCGTTGTGGCCAATGTTGTTTTATTGCCATCGTTTTGGGCCCTTTGAATACTTACTTACTCGCTAATATTGTTTGTTGGTCTGTCCTTCAATCACGCAGCAACAGAGCAACTGATCAATGGGATTTTTTGCATGGGTATAGCTGTTGAGGACGTGGAGAGTGCAGGTATAGGCTACTTTTATCTAATTCCTCACGGACGAAGTCGCGGGCATCAGCTTGTTTAATAGTAATAAACGTATTCTGACAGTTGTTTTCAATCTACCCTGCCCGATGTTTCAACAATTAATGAGAAAAGTCGACAGTCGAGACCTATCAGAAAATTGGAAATGCTCGTTAAACTGCTTTGCCTGGAATCCATAAAACTTGACATTTCTAGGAAGCGGTCACTGAGAGGGATTTCTGTCGTTTGCGACCATTTTGCGACCAAGGGGCTCAGTTGTAGGTACACATTGACTGCACATTTTGGTAATAGCGCCTTTGTTATTGCCTCGTTGGTCTAGTGGTTAGCATATGAGTCCCGGGTTTGAGTCCCGGGTCGGGCCATAATAAGTATTGGGTTTTTCTGACTAGAAATTCTCAGTACTAGCCCGGAGTTATGAAGTAGGCGGTATTTCACCCTTGTGCCTCGGAGAGCCAGCTCGGTTCTGGGCTCAGAGGTGCAATAATGTAAGGATCGCCGATCAAATCGTTAAAGCTCGGCTTTCAAGTAAAATAACCATAAGAGCATTGAATTAGAGCTCAATTTCGTGTATCCATTCTCATACGTTTAGATATATAAGATACCCTAAACGTATGAGAATGGATACACGAAATTGAGCTCTAATTCAATGCAGTTATGGTTTATTTTACTTTGAAGCTGAGCTTTAACGAATTGATCGGCGATCCTTACATGATTGCACCTCTGGGAAGGGCAACGTCTGCCGGGCCCACTAGTAAGAGATATTTTGTGAAAAACTAACCCAATTCGAATTATTTCAGTTAGACCAAAGCAGAAATATATGGTAATGAATTACCTAATTACGTCTAATATTTTTACTTTGATATCCGGTAACAAATAAAAATATTCGTCAAAATTGATTTTAACTGAGTAAAAATCGTATAAGCCTTGCGCGATAAAATCTACGTTTCAAGTTTCTAGGTCGCATATTTTATTACGGCTGCCTTTCTGTAGCATCGATTAGGATCTCTAATTAGGTTTTCAACGTTGAAATGTAGACCTACCTACAGGAAGGTAACCAAAAAATCACAGCGACACCCGCCACGCCATGTCCATATAAATACAAGGAATTCATTCCGCCGCGTACCCGACCCGACCCGCTACCTGTATGTTTTACGCTTAAGTTAATATTAATAGACTAACTGACAGCCTGAAAACGCGTGATAAACTTAATTGATTTGTCAATGTATTCTCTTGTATGTAGGTACGTTTTATGTTCAAGAACTATCGATAAAATGGAATATATTTATACAGAATTCTTTTATTAAAACGTTATTTGAGTGCAGATAAAATCATAAGATTTCAAGAAAATAAAATGTTTAGTTCTCTCACTTTCGCTTCCACTACCTCTCTGCTCGTTCCCGCTCTCGCTCCCGTTCCCGCCCTCGCTATCGCAGTCACCCCCGCAATTATTTTCGGATCCTCTCACGCTTCTGCTCTCGCGCTCACTATCACTCCCGCTCTCTCTCGCCCTTTCGCTCCTGCTACTAAAGAGAAGAGCGAAGGCAAGAACGAGCGGAACGAAGACTGTTATACCGAGAGCGGGTGCCAGAGGGAGCAAAAGCGAGAGAGAGTGAGGGAGCGGGAATGAGAAAAGGAGCGGGAGCAAACGAACTTCTTAAAAAGTCAGCCATTATTGTAACCATACGTCATTAATTATGATTTTCTGACAGTGAAGCCGTGAGTTCTTTGCAGTTCAATACACGTAAACCTACTATATTATGGTAATTTTAAAACGACACATCGATGTAATAATAATAATATATATATTATTCAGTACATCAGCTTAGAGAGGCGCTAAGAAGTTCAGAGTTCAGACATTTTGACTGAAAACAAGACTGCTTTGACACGCTTATCACGAATACAAGGTACGTCAGGGGAATAGTTATCAAAATGTTTACCGTGCCTCCTACAACGGTGTCACATCGGAGACGACTTAATCCAACTTTGAGAAGCTCGCGCCGAATACTAACCAGCCTATTTGCAAAGGGAATAAAATTCAATTACTTACGGAACAAAAACGAGCCCTGTACCTACTCAGAAAACTTATATAATATTACTCAAAACCGTTTCTAAGCTTATGGCACGACATAGAAGGAACCTGTCTTCCAAATTGTTATATTTCGCTATTAATAATAATAATTATTATGTTGTCAGATGTTTGGAGAAAAATTTCCAAATACCATTTTTCTAATGTAACATACTAATCTGAGACGCCACCATACAGTCAGGCACCATGCCCATTAACGATCACTTGGACGATGCGACGCTTTTTTTGTAAATATACGCTGTCCAAGTAATCATCAATGGGTCCAAGTGATAGTAGTTTTTTAATTTATCTTTCTTTAATTATTTTTTTGAATGTAGACAAATTATAAGTAAGTAGTACTTAGTTCATATAAATATCTTATTCTTCCTCTAAAATAAACAACAACAATTATTAATATTATTTCCTGGAAATACAACAGTATCCATTAAGGCAGGACTGTTTACAGCATTTTCATTTTACGTAAAGTGTTTGTTCAGTTCCATTTGTGTAGTTCAATAGGAGCTGGGACACTTGATGTTATAAGAAAATTGAATGAAGATTGTATCTGTTTTTGCTCTGTAAGGGAAACTGTTAAAATTATTATAATTTAGCCCCTGTTGAAGTAACCGGCTTACAATAAAAATAGGCCAGTTAAAATTGAAATAGGTAGGTTTATACCTAATCCAGGTGCTATTAAAATGATAAATCTCTTTTCCTCTGAGAGAAAAGGATAGAATGCTAACTGCCATCCTAATAGAATCTAGATATAACTAATTAATGCCCGCGACTTCGTCCGCGTGGACGAATGTATTATTTCCTATGTGTTATTTCAGACTATAATCTATCTTTGTGCCAAATTTCATCCTGATCCGTTAAACCGTTCTGGCGTGATTGAGTAAGAAACACCCATCCATCCATCCATCCACCCATCCATCCATCCATCCATCCAAACTTTCGCATTTATAATATTAGTACTACCTAAATATTATCAGAGTAAATTCGCGTAAAAAGTATAGTTCGAGGATTTGATTTTCGACTTGTCTAGTTGTAACAGATTAGTACAATTTAACATCTAAAATATTATAAATGCAAATATAAAGGCTTGGGCAAACGCAAATTGCGATGACAGCAAAGTGCCATAGTAACTGCATTCTCATACAATATCTTTGTGAATTGCAGTACGCCTCTCTCTGCGATGGATTTCCCGCGGGAATCAAAACAACTTAAACTTAAAGTCGCGGGCATTAGCTAGTTTTTAAATACAAATAATAAAGCACGTCACGCTGTAGAGCGTATTTATTATTAAGAGGATGTTCATTTCCTACCAAATGTTCTAGGAATTATTTTGCATCTTGCTGTCTCGCGTTGTCAAGCCTTAAAAGAATGTTAGTTGGAATGTCGACGGTTCCGACATACACTGCTTTCTGTGACCGCACCTATTTCATAATTATCGCTGACGTGCACGGACCGCGAGTTTTGTTAGAATAAAGTGCTATTGCAATAATTACAGTCTTGAGTTATTAAAAGTAACTCCGAACGTTTCCTGACTAAAAGTAAATATATTTTTCTTTCCATTTATTTCTTTTACTTTACACCTGCTTTAACTGTTTTCTTGACAAAAAATTTTACGTTTTCTTTAACCCACACTTGTATCCGTTGTTCGATTCAAATACAAAAGTATGTAGTTTGTTGGTTTGTCCTTCAATCACGCCGCAACAGATTTTTGAATGGGTATATTATGGAGAGTGACAGAAGCTACTTTTAACTGGAAAATCAGAGATTTTTAAACGTTAATCATTATACAAACAGTCACTTAGTGATACATACACATTAATCTGTATATTTTATCATTAAGTTGTCCCCCCTTCAGGGCAGAGGGCAGAGAATAAGTAAATACTTCAGCGGATTTTCTAAGAAATCTCAACTTGCTGAGAAAATTAACATTTCAACGTCAACGTCCATAAATTCTCTGAATAACCAACTAGCATTTTAAACTAAATACTCCTTCAGACAAAACAAAAGAGACAAAGCGCTTAGACTAGAATACATGTCTGGACAAGAAAGATGCATCTCATGAATTATTCTGAACACAATAGTGCAGGGGCACTCACGTGTGCCTCACAATGTACCTGTACGTATAAAGTTCCCTGAGCAGAACTACAGCGCAACAAGTCTTTGTAGGGAATGAATCTGTTTACTTGCAAGCTTGTATGTTGAGCACAGTATCTATCATACAGTTGGCAAACAAACTAATGACTTTAACTAATCATGTCGCATTGTACAGTATCACACAGTTGGAAAACAAACTACTTATTGAGTTGCATCAAAATGACTTTTTTTAAACGTCGCATTTATAAAAAGATTTCGTAGAGACAAATCAATTAAGTTGGGTCCAAAAGTACTGCAGCCCTTTTCTCCAACTCAGTGGCTATCCAAAAATGAATGCCACTGACATATATTTTCTACTAGATGATGCCCGCGACTCCGTCCGCGTGGATTAAGTTTTTTGATTCCCTAGAGAACTCTTGAATTTTCCGGGATAAAATCCTTCCCCGGGATACAACCTATCGCTGTACCAAATATCATCAAAATCTGTTGAACAGATGGGCCGTGAAGGCGTAGCAGACAGACAGACAGACAGACGTACTTTCGCATTTATAATATTGGTATGGATTAAGCATTGTATTAAGTCGTAAGAAGAATAATCTCCGCTATTTTCATCTGAAACATAAATGCATGGAGAGAATACCATGTATTTTACCATAGCTGGTTGAGGGACTTTGATACAGACAAACAGACAGACACACTTTTGCATTTATAATATTCCTCTTATGTAAGTATTTATACAAGTTCGTCATAAGCGGGTACGTCTTATGTCTTATACCTGTATGTAGGTATACGCTACTTCGAATTCTACATAATTTGACAATAGGTATACTGGAATGCAAGTGACCTGACTCGCTTTACAAAGCTTTGTGGAGTTCACGTTTACCCCATAATTATCTCGGAACTACGTCGACTGCCAGTTTCGCGAAGTTAAATCAAGCATATGACTATAGTTTTATGAGGTTTATACGCAAAACGAACGGATTTTGTTCAAGTTTTCATGAATATAGTTCTCCTCCGAGAATATTTATCCACTACTCCACTAGCTGATGCCCGTGATATCGTCCGCGTGGATTGAGGTTTTTTTGGTTCCCGCTGGAACTCTTACGAAGCCTATGTGCTATTCCAGACTAGAATCTATCTCTGTGCCAAATTTCAGCTAGATCCGTTCAGCCGTGTGATTGAGTAACAAACATCCATACATCCATCAATACATCCATCCAAACATTCACATTCATAATATTATAGTATATAGTAAGTTTGAGCGCAGTTAAGGCTAATTATATGATATCATCGTCGTAAAAAAATATGGGTGTCCACATTTGGTCTTCAGTCACTTGAAAGGATAACCACACTCCTACATCTAGTGCGGATTTTGTTCAGCGGCTCCGAGCGACTCGCCTAAATTGACTCCTTCCAGTAACACAATGTACCCAACATTACGGCGTGATCATGTCTCTATAGCTCCTCCTTTCAAAGCATAGCTCTCTCCATCACCTGCATGCTGAGTTTTAAGGGAACTGTCTTTTTGGTTTATTTTGTATAATACTGTCTGTAAGTGACAGATAAGGGTGCTTACATAAAGAAACAGGTTTCCGGTACAGACAAATCTGTACGGGTCGGTACCGATCGGTACAGTGTTGACTCGCATAAAGAAACAGGTGAATCTGTCCTTAGTGACAATCATGGCCTCCAGTTCGTCCAGGTGTTCCAGGTAGTCGGCACCGACAAGTTACAACCTGTTTCTTTATAAGTGAGTGAATAGGATTATATTGAAATATTATACCTGCGCTGATCGGTACCGACCCGTACAGATTTGTCTGTACCGGAAACCTGTTTCTTTATGTAAGCACCCTAAGCTATAAGCATAGCTTTGAAGTACTCGCTCGTCAAAACTAGGGTTGTAACGGAACCTCGCCTCAGCCTCCGTAAGTGCGGAACTTTCGCAAGAAATCGTACCTCCGCCTCCGCCGTCATTTTTTACGTAGTTGTAACGGAGGTTTATTTACGTTGACTTACAATGAGAGAGGTACAAATCGAAATACAACAAACAAAAAGACAATTGTCCTTGTCCTCAGAAGAATCCCCAAAAAAACAAATGTGGGATTCATCGCATCCTACAGCACAGAAAATGGATGATGTGATCGGAGAAATCCACCTCCACCTCCGGCTCCGTAAACCTCCGCATCCGCGGAAACAAAGCCCTTCACCTCCGCATCCGCCTCTGCTTCCGCTAAGAACGCCTCCGTTACAACCCTAGTCAAAACATCACCGACTAGGGCCATAGGTTAGCGTCTTCAGAGATGTATGTAATATTATAGAAATATAAAATTAGCCTACACCATTAAGAAAAGCACACACACACTTCACACGAACGTAATTCAAAACAAACATTCGTTAGAGATCCACATGTCTCATCATTGTCAGAGCTCAGACGTGATCTGCCTAACGAATATCGAATAAACCTTTGGAAGTGAGAATGGGGTGCAAGGTTGAAGGTAGAGTAACAATGTATCTAAACATACATACTTACAAGCGGATTTATGCGACTTTTTATGTAACAATTTGAAATGTTAATAATTGCTATTACGACTTACGAGTGACAAAATGTAAGTAATTGTTGTTTTAAACAATATTGATGTCACCCCCGTCCATTTGGTGAGGGGGCCAGCCTACACTGCCCTTTCGAGTGAGAGATCGTCATTCCAGGCCCCGTATTCTCTAACTCCACCACCACCACCACTACAGCCCATTAACGTCCCACTGCTGGGCACAGGCCTCCACTCTCATAGGAGAGAGGGAATTAGAGCTTAGACCCACAACGCTGCTGCAATGCGGGTTGGCGGGTTCTCTAACTCAGTGCCTATCAATAAATGAAAGCCACTGACATTCCTATATGTTTTTAACTGACTTCCAAAAAAGGAGGAGGTTCTCAATTCGGCGCGTATTTTTTTTTAATGTATGTGCATATCTCCGTGGTTTCTGAACCGATTTGATTTTTTTTCTATCAGTCTTTAGAGGAAGCTCTCGAGGTGGTCCCATAAAAAATTCTGACTCCAAATCCTCAACCCTGACACTAAAAAATAAAAATTAAAAATAAAAATTCTTTCCAAAAAACCGAGTTCCAACGCAACTGTAAAGTAATAAATAATTTTTATTTCTACCCACTATGTTGAAGTCGGGCGGGTATAACAAGGATAAGCAAAGTTGACGCATCAGGCTCGCCCGACTTCAACATAGTGGGTAGAAATAAAAATTATTTATTACTTTACAGTGGCGTTGGAAGTCGGTTTTTTGGAAAGAATTTTTAACCATCCAAGACCATGGCACGTAAAAGCCCTTACAATAAACCTGTGTCTGGACCTCTATATCGGTTGATGCCGACGATAACGACGAGGAAAAACCCGCCTGTTCCTCGTCGTTAGCGTTAGTCAGTTAGTTAGTTTTATAATAATTGCCACACCTTGACAACCTCCGTGGCGCAGTGTGTAGCGTTGTTGCCTTGACGTGCGGAGGTCCTAGGTTCGATCCCCGGCAGGGTCAATTTGGGAATTTATAATTTCTGCATTTGCCCTGGTCTGGCCTGGTGGGAGGCTTCGGCCGTGGCTAGTAACCACCCTACCGGCAAAGACGTGCCACCAAGCGATATAGCGTTCCGGTACGATGCCGTGTAGAAACCGAAGGGGTATTTGTTTAATTTAACTGCCATGCCCCTAACAGGTTAGCCCGCTACCATCTTAGACCGCATTATCATTTACCATCAGCTGAGATCGCAGTTAAGGGCTAACCGGTAGTGGATAAAAAAATACATTAAAATTATAGACCCCAAACACCCATTACCTTTTCAAAGTGCAAAAGCAACAGTATGCAAAGTAGGATTTTGTATTTTCACATTCAGTACGTGATTGCAGCACGTTCATATTTTTTTTGGTGCTACCATCTTAATCGCATCGTCAATCACCATCAGGTGAGATTCGCAGTCAAGGGCTGATGAGATAGCTTGTAGTGGATAAAAAAAGACTATTCACCAGATTCGCATTATACATTATTGTATACGAGGAAAAAGTATTATGTTTCCGATGATATTTTTTGGTTTCTGTTGAAGAAAACCTCGGCATGTGCTCATTTTCTGTTTATCTGGAAAATGAACACGTAGGTACGATAAGAAACAAGAGAATTCTCGCGCCTCGGGCGAAGGCTTAATTACTCTTCTCATGTTCATACAAGAAATGTACATTTATTGTGATAACGCTGCTAATGAACAGCATAAAAAGGAGTTATAGAAAAAGACCATTTTCTTACTAATATTATAAATGCGAAAGTTTGGATGGATGGATGTATGGATGCATGGATGGAAGTATGGATGTCTGTTACTCAATCACGCCCCAACAGTTGAACGGATCTGGCTGAAATTTGGCACAGAGGTAGATTATAGTCTGGAATAATACATGGCTACTTTTTATCCCGGAAAACTAAGGAGTTCCCGCGGGAACCAAAAAACCTCAATCCGCGCGGACGTAGTCGCGGGAATCAACTAGTAATTTATAAATATTAGACGAAATTATGTTTTAAAGTACACTTACAGTATAGGCTTATTACAGTATGAAAAACTTTAAAAAAAACCGATGAAAGATTTTCGAGCTATTTATCCCTAATTTTTTCAAGCAACAACGAACCGCATCTATACAGAAAGTAGTAAGAAAACAAGACCTCTAGGCATATTTTCATGATACCCACCAATGTAGTTAATGCAATCTCAAAGTGCTTCATAACTAGATGATTCCCGCGATTTCGTATACGTGGATTAAGATTTAATATATTAAACCAGATTTAAATAAGGGAATAAAATCCCGCGGGAACTCTTTAATGTTCCGGGATAAAGAGTAGCCTATGTCCTACCCCCGGATACAATCGACCCCTGTACCAAATTTCTATAAAATCGTTTGAGCAGATGGGCCGTGAAAGCGTAGCAGACAGGCAGGCAGACAGACAAACGGACAGACAGACAGACACACTTTCACATTTATAATATTAGTATAGATTTTGTAAAAAAAAATACTGCGCGCAGAGTATTAACGTGAATAATTTAAACGTACACTGCATTTTATTACCTTTGTAAAAGTACTTATTTTGCTTTCCACGAGCGACAGTTGCACTATATAATTTGCGTATTCTACACAGACAATAAGGCACCTCCGGTCCTTTCATTTGAAATGCAAATAAAGTTCGATTTAAGTGTAGATAGAATAATATAATAGATCATAAGGAATACTAGATTGATTGATACTTACATTGATACATGCAAAAGTTTGTTTAAACTTAAATAAAAAAGTATCTGTATCAGATAACCAGATGAGCTTAAGTTTAAATGTCAGTTCATCGACCATACAGCAGATAGAAAGTACTGTATCTATCAGTAAGAGTACTCTGTTTTCTAACCGATTATTTAAATATTAAAGTCGACTTCGATGAATGAGGATGTCAATCGATTCGCTATTATGCGGGTAACAGGATAAATTTTACAGGAACAACATCGATATACCGGATGTTGCATCCAAAAGAGTGGGGTCTCTGAATTTTTTTCCGTAGTCGGGATTTAGAGCAATCAATCAATCAATATATTATATATTTATTCAATTTACACCGAAACTTATTAAATACTGGCTAATGCCCGCGACTTCGTCCGCGTGGATTAAGGTTATTTGGTTCCCGCAGAAACTTTTTGATTTTCGGGGATAAAAAGTAGCCTATGTATTATTCCAGACTATAATCTATCTCTGTACCATATAAATGATCCAGATCCGTTCAGCTATACTGGCGTGATTGAGTAACAAACATCCATCCATCCATCCATCCAAACTTTCGCATTTATGATGTTAGTATAAATGATGGTGATAATCAATTACGGTATCTTAAAACTAGCCTTAAGTAAGTCTATTTCGATATTTTCATTGAATTTGTTTCAATGCAAAAAAGAAATAACTAAATTTCTCTTATGTAAGAGTTACGAAGAAACAGAAGACATAATAAGTATTCAAAAATGATTGTTTCAATCTTTACCTAATTTGTTTTTCATCTTAATCCCATTAACTGCTATCGATAAGAGACAACCCATAAACACAAGTTTCACTCTAACACTACATTTTCACTCACAAATACTGACCAACACACACACACACACAGACACACACACACACACACACACACACACCTTCCCCCGCCCACCCACACATGCACACACAAATAGATGCACACACTATCTAACGCGCACTGCTTGTATACTTAATTTAACTTAGTTTCACATTAATAATAAATTTACGCTATTCTGTCACTTATTAGTCACTTATAAGTCACTCAGTGAGATCCTGGAGGAAGTCGTTACTGCTGTCATACAGGTTTCTTAGCGCAGCAGTAACAAAAGCTCGGTTTTAAATGATGTATAGACGAGCGTAGCGAAAAAATCCTATGTCTATGGTATAGACTAATTAAGTGCTATATTAATGAAAAACTTTGAATTGATATATAAAACTTTATTGTACTACTTTTGATAACTGTGCATCATATAGATTGTATGTTTTTGGTTAAATAAATAAATGATGAGATGATGATCTCGTAAGAAAAAAAAAAGCTACGAGGGTTCCAAATGCGCTCTGGCCTGCGAAGAGCCCACAACAAACTCAGCCGGGTTAAATACTTACTGCTTCTTGGTATTTATAAGACAACAAAATTATGATGAGTACCGTTATTCTTCACAAAAACCTTCTTTAGTTTAGATCTAAACTGAAAGCGATCTAAATGCAGTGTTCTACATACAATGAGCAGAGTAATTAGGCCGGCACCTGGGGCAACTTCTTCTCTTATCATACGCGCTCATTTGCTTAATAAATGGAATATGAGCACGTGCCAAGCCTTTATAAAGGAAACAAAAGACGTGATATTGTCTTAAAATAAGTTTGAGCCTATTGTGTCATGACAAGATACTAGCGGTGTCATGTGATTAGCACTCGGATAATATTGTGCCTACTAGGACCATACCACAAATTTTTAAATAATCCATACTCCAATAATATTATAAATGCGAAAGTGTGTCTGTCTGTCTGTCTGCTACGCTTTCACGGCATCTGTTTAACCGATTTTCATGAAATTCGGTACAAGGATAGGCCCTATCCCGGGAAAGGACATAGGCTACTTTAATTCTGGAAAATTAAGGAGTTCTCGCGGGAATTGAAAAGCATAATCCACGGGAATCTAAGAATCACGCGGATGAAGTCGCGGGCGTCATCTAGTATTAAATAAAATTAAATTTGAGCACTTTGTAAAGGTCATTAAGAGGTACCTAATCTTAACTTTTTGCCATAATATTTTAATGCTATGTTGAACTTTAGCGTTTGTAACTTTCAATTTCAATTCCAATAAAAATACTTCTAGCTACTACTAGCTTGGAAGGCGATTATTATAATGAAGTTTTTTTTACAATAAGAAGTCAAAAATTAGTAAGTAGGTACATTTTTCTCATATTTTTGTTTGCCAAGTTTATGTATAATTTTATTTCTAAAATTCTTAAAAGCTATTTTAAGTCATTAATTGTGGAATTTTTTGCGACAACGAAATGCACTTTCGGTTCACCGTTGTGAATTTCACCCCTTTAATATAAAAACAAATTATTCACATTTCGTATAATGGCCTCGCTAAGCGGACGCCATTTTTAATTGCGTAATTTAATATTATGTCTTCTTAGAAATTTATAAAAATTTATTAATTATTTTTAATTGAATTTAAAAATTCGAGGTATAAAGAATTGAACTCATGTTTAACATTTTTTAAAATATATTTTAAAGGCTAAATGGTGCTTTTCAATCCTTGTATATCTCTAGTTGTTAAATTAACTTTTTATGATGACCTCCGTGGCGCAGTGTGCAGCGCTGTTGCCTTAACGTGCGGAGGTCCCGGGTTCGATCCCCGGCAGGGTCAATTTGGGAATTTATAATTTCTGAACTTTCCCTGGTCTGGTCAGGTGGGAGGCTTCGGCCGTGACTAGTTACCACCCTACCGGCAAAGACGTGCCGCCAAGCGATTTAGCGCTACAGTACGATGCCGTGTAGAAACCGAAGGGTTTAATATAACTGCCATGCCCCTAACAGGTTAGCCCGCTACCATCTTAGACTGCATCATCACTTACCATCAGGTGAGATCGCAGTCAAGGGCTAGCTGGTAGAGGATTAAAAAAAGAAAAAAATTATAACCCGCCCCAAAAACTTATTTTATCAACAAATAACTTTACCTACCTACTAGCTTATTGTACCTATTGAAGTGACAGAATTCCAAAAGATTAGCCATATAATATTATACCTACCTATTATGTACAACAACCCCAAACAAGTCGACGAGGCTTAGGGGTGTTAAGAACCCAAGTAAATGTAAAAAGTGTTTGTTAATAAATAAATAAATAATAATTAAAATAAAAAAAAGTTTTGCAAGTTTTGTATAGTGGTTCGGTTTAATCTTCCACACTTCCTTGTTTTATGGCAGAAACAAATTTGCAACAACCAGAGTTCACTCCACGTGTGTTCAATCGAGTCGTAGTAATAATGTCCTCCCGACCGAATTTCGGCCACGGCGGCCAATCTCTAGAGAGATTAGCCATCTGCACGGGAGATATTATACTGCACAAGTGTGTGCGCAAACACAGGTGCATTCTTTGTTCCTTTACTCTCATAGCCCGATGGGACGGAAAATCCGACACGACCGGGGAGAGATCAGGCGCAGGACCGACGGCTTAACGTGCTCTCCGAGGCACGGGGGTGAGCCCACTTCCGTCAACTTCCTAACTCCAGGCCAATACTGAGAATTTATTGTCAGAAAAACCCATTACTTGTGACCTGGTCCGGGACTCGAACCCGGGACCTCGTCGGTCGCAGTTCGAACATGCTAACCACTAGACCAACGAGGCAGTCAATCGTAGTAATATTGTGTGATCCAATGCCCTGTCTTACGACAGTGATAAATGCAACAACTTGTCTCAATACTCCACGACGAGACAGTTTCGCATTGCTTTCGTCGTTCACCCGTTGCCCAACCGCGACGCAACGCGACGCGACACGACTTCATTGAAGATGACAATCTTGTCTACTTGACAACGTAGCTAGGCCACATGAAGGGTCAGCTAATGTCGCGTCTCGTCCATTGAGTCACGTTGTCGCGTTTTTCGCCACGGACAATATTATAATAATATCACACCAGCGAATAACATTTATTGAAAATAATACAATAGAAACTTAATGCTAGCTAGCCTAACCTAATAACTACTTATATAAATCATGCCCGCGTGGAATAGTGGCAAGAATTGTATGGTCTGTGGCAAGAATGCTGGCTGCATTCTACACCTACACATATGACACCTAGGACATCTACCTGCCAACAGTGGCGTGCAGTTCATAGAGGCACTAAAGCACTGCTTACCCAAATGGAAATACGTACAATACAGCTAGTAAATCCATCCATCCGTCCATCAGCCTGTATGCATCCACTGCTGGACATAGGCCTTTTCGAGAGCGCGCCACCAAACACGGTCCTCCGCCTTCCTCATCCACCCGCTTCCTGCCACCTTCTTTAGGTCATCGGACCAGCGAGCTGGAGGTCGTATAAATAGGTATTTCTAAAAAATGATATGAAATGTGCACATTTCATACCCTGTAAATGAGTTGGAAAGCTAAACTTCCCGGCCTAGGCCAGTAAAGAATGTATGTATTTTCATTACATAATATCATAAGTTTGAATTTGGAATCTTTCTTCCTGAATATCTTGTAACTTGTTATAATGTTCTTTGGCCTAAACAGTTTAAATTTGGAACTCTACCGTATTACGCGTTCAGCACTCACAGCGCAAAAAAAAGAATTAAAAGTATAAATATAACAAATTTAACTTTTAATATTTCTTAAGTGGTTGCTTTTTTATTTACTTCCTTTTAATTACATAATATAATATATTTCAAAAAAAGTCACTTGTTTCATTTTTTAGAAAAACACTATACACACCTCGTCCGGGAGAGCATTTCTGGTCTCGTATATAGCCTAACTAACACTCGGCCAGAAAACGCGTACTTCCCGGTCTCGAGATGTAATGTACTATTGTGACTAACGAATGCCTACCCTAGCTACAAAACCTGTGCATGCCTCTGCCTGCCAGTACCTAATGGAAGGTAAGTGTTGCAAATGTAACAGGTTGTCCTATTCCATAAAAGCTATATTGGGATCATTACACTGTTGCTATAATAATAATTTATAATAGGTAATACTAAATATAATACTTAATAGGTTCCAATGTTCTTATCAATTTGTTTTATTGCTTCATCCAAATAATAAACAGCATTGGTAGCTTGTGGCTTGTGCTAGGTAGTTTATATAAAATCAAAAGATTTTCGAATTTTCTTTAAAATATTTGCAGTACAAATAAACGGACAGATAATCCTATATCTTGGACGAGCACTCCGGGATTGTATTTATTTTATTGCCATCCTCACGTGTCAGACGATGTTATCTACACAAGTTATTACGGGATATAAGCGAAATGATATTTCTGCTATAGAATAAGCTAAAATGTCAAGTTTGGGGCTGTACTACATAAATCAAAATTTATTTACTAAATTAGTGGAGGTAATTTATCCATACTTCCATACTAATCCATACTAATTCCATACTAATATTATAAATGCGAAAGTGTGTCTGTCTGCAACGCTTACTACGGCCCAACTACACAACCGATTGTGATGAAATTTGGTACAGAGATAGTTTACATCCCGAGGAAGGACATAAGCTACTTTTTATTCCGGAAAATTGAAGAAAACCCGCGGGAATGAAAAAAGCATCAATCCACGCGGACGAAGTCGCTGGCATCATCATCACTTGTTAGGACGCATCATCACTTCCCATCTAGTGTGTGGTTGTGGTCAAGATAAAAAAATTCACAATATCACATCTAAAGTGAATATTTATGTGATGTGGTAGTACATCACTAAAATATTCACTTTGGATGTGCTACGAAATGTAACGTTTATGTGTACGAAAATCTTACTAATATTATAAATGCGAAAGTTTGGATGTATGGATGTCGGTATGGATGTCTGGATGTATGGATCAAATCAAATCAAATCAAATATTTTTTATTCAAATAAACTTTTACAAGTACTTTTGAATCGTCAAGTGAATCTGCCACTGGTTCGGATGGATGTTTGATGATGGATGTTTGTTACTCAATCACGCCCCAACAGCTGAACGGATCTGGATGAAATTTGGCACAGAGATAGATTATAGTCTGGAATAGCACATAGGCTACTTTTTATCCCGGAAAATTAAAGAGTTCCCGCGGGAACCACAAAACCTCGATCCACGCGTACGAAGTCGCGGGCATCAGCTAGTATAATATAAGATAATATTTGAAACATTACAAGATTACAATGAAAGCGCGCTCCACCTTGTCGAAAGGAATAAAAGAACTATTTTTTTATTCCCTCTACATACACTCTATCTCTATACCAAATGTGCAAGCGTAACAGGCAGACAGACAAACAGACAGGCACACTTTCGCATTTATGATATTAGTATGGATTTCAAAACGTGCTTCTACACCATTTCCATTAGTAAAATTGATTATATACTTACTATTATAATATTCTGACATTCCACCATAACGATCTTTTCCGAAAGAAGTAAAATTATTAATAGACACAAACCACCGATATGAAGTAGGTAACTACAGGAAGTTCAGTTTCAAGCCCGAGGCACTGTCTTCAATATACCTTCAATTAAACAAAGCCAACCTTCAACAATGGTTCAATATTTCAGTTAAACCTTATGTAATCTTACTCTTGTATTGTTAATGATTTCTATTGTCCCTTCGTACGTAATTGAATTTCAATCCCTTTGGAAATCAGTTGGATCAACATTGAAAACAGTTTTCCCTGATTAGAATAGGGGTATACTAATATCAACTCTGCCAGTGCCCTGTTTAAATAACACTCTTGAAAGCTAAATAAATGCGTAAATAGTCCTAAAGTTAACCCCGATTTATCATTTAGGTAAATGTTTCTATTAAGTGTGTAAAATTTTTGGCCCTTGACTGCAATCTCACCTGATTTTTTTGGTAAGTGATGATGCAGTCTAAGATGGTAGCGGGCTAACCTGCTAGGGGTATGGCAGTTATATTAAACCCATACCCGTAATCGGTTTCTTCACGGCATCGTACTGGAACGCTTAATCGCTTGGCGGCACGTCTTTGCCGGTAAGATGGTAACTAGCCACGTCCGAAGCCTCTCACCAGGTCAGACTAGAGAAAATTCAGAAATTATAAATTTCCAAATTGACTCTGCCGGGGATCGAACCCGGGACTTCCCACGTTAAGACAACAGCGCTCAACGCTGCGCCACGGAGGTCGTCAAAATATACACATTATACACATTTTAGAAGAATTTAGCCACAAAGAAGTGAATCCGGAACAGAAGGAAGGATGATTAGTAACTTTTTAATCTTATTCAGTAGTTTGAAAGAGGGACATCCATCAAAGAGTGACATTAACCATTTATCAACATCGAAAGGGTTGGTTGAATATGGAACGACCGTTCGTCTAACTGTCAGTGTCAGTATGATGTAAAAGGGTTATCTAGGTTCCAACATTTTGATAATTTCCATCTCTCTCTCCGCGTCGTATTCTTCATTACTGAGCGTCGCGATCCCTATCTATTTATCAAATGAAAAAAATGAAAAATGAAAATAATCAAATAATGGTAGTTTTCTTGGAATATTGATGTGGTGGCTTCCCACTTCCCACGTCCTCCCGCATAATTTTCATAAAAATGCATAAAAAATGTTTTCATATTCAAAACCACCTTTTTATAAAACTTTTCACACTTTCTAACAAAATCTAATTTAACGGAGCTCACGAAAGAAAGAAAATGTCGATACGTTATCGTCAATTTTCGGTTGACTGTTCAATAAATCCAGTAGATATATCAATCTCCGTGTCATTTTTCTGGTAGGTACAAGATTCGAGAAAAATTACTTCATCGTTCCACATCTAAAAAGGTTCAATCTCATTTATCATCTAAGAGAAATCATTACTTACACTGGTTTAATGCACATGGTTTTATGAGAAAGTCTAGTTACCTTGAGTCGTTATTTCCGGTAATTATTCATTTGATCAAAACTATTTTGCAGAGCTTTCTTTACAATTACAATCCATACTTCCATACAATACATCCATCCATACTAATATTATAAATACGAAAGTGTGTCTGTCTGTCTGTCTGCTACGCTTTCCTGGCCCATCTTTTCAACCATATCTTATAACTGCCATGCCCCTAACAGGTTAGCCCGCTACCATCTTAGTCTCATCATCATCACTTACCATCAGGTGAGATCGCAGTCAAGGGCTAGCTTGTAGTGGATAAAAAAAATAAACGATTTTGCTGAAATTTGGTACAGGAGTAGATGATATCCCGGAAAAGGACAGAGACTACTTTTTATCCCGGAAAATAAAGGAGTTCCCGCGGGAATAAAAAAATAATAATTCAGACGAAGTCGCGGACATCTTCTAGTGATTTATAAATAAGTTTAGTCTAAAAACTATTTGACGAATTAATAAATTAATAAAGAAGTTCTAATGAAGAATTTTAATACAACATTTCGTAAACATTTTCGTAAAAAATTAAATTCATCTAAGTTTAGTTTCACGTGAGCTAACAAAGTTCACTTGCCTTTCTTTTAAAGTACGAGCTGAACAATTTAATTAAATTCCTATTAGTTTTATAGCATTTGTATGAATTGTAATTTTAAAAGCCATTAAATGTTTTTATTTTGTGTTTCAGTACTGACCTCCAAGTTTTAATCGACGCGAACAAAAACTTCATCAGAGCGTGTAAAAAGGTTATTAGGAGTTCAATTTATGAAAATTGAATTTACAACTTTATTTATATAGTGACAGCTTTATATACCATTAATTTTTTGGTACTTTTTGACCGAGCGAAGCGAAGGTCTCTGAGTCTACTTGGGTGAATTGGCACTTGTCCGTCCGTCCGTCCGTCCGTCCGTCCGTCCGTCCGTCCGTCTGTCAGAGCATTATAACTTCTGAATTACTGAACGCAATTACTTCAGCTTTAGATATAATATGTAAACCAATGGCCTCCCGCCGAATATGGCTTAAAAAATAATAAAAATCTTTATTTCAGGGGGGCTCTCATAGAAGCGAATGCGAAGTAAAATATTTTTTATAAAGTTACATAGGGTTGCGGTATATCATTTTAAAGATAATTAGGAATAGAGTCCAAAAATATTTTTTTTTTAATTTTTTCCCCAAAATTGACGAAATGGGGGGCTTTCAAAGTGGTGATTTTCTAACGTCCAAAGATGACCTCAGAACTCTAAATTTTCTGAAAGGATGAGCCTGAAACTTGATCAATTATTTCAATTATATCCTGTACTTGAACAACAAATACTAAAATTAGATAAATATTGTAAGGAAACGGAATTATTTCATTTTTAATGAGCTTCAGTATTTTTAACAGAACTTCACATTTATGTCAATAGATGGCGCCGCGAGGTCTTAGTTCGGGGCGAACCACTAGTTATTATTTGTTTAACATTAATCTATGTCATGCAGTGGCGTGCAGTTTATAGAGGCATAAAAGCACTGCTTGCCCAAATGGAAACGTCAATGCTCATTTTTCATCAAAACAACTAGTAAATATGTATTCTGACTAATTAATAACTACCCTGATAATTATACGCTATACATACGTTTTCTGATTACGTTTACACGTACACAATATTATATAAACAAACCACTTCTATTCTGCTGGAAATGGGACACAAAAAGTAATTTCGGATATTAAACAACATAATAAACACGTAACTGCTGCCAACATTGCTAATTCCAATTTAGTCTCCACATTTTCCTCTCCCTAGTCGCATTTCCTACCTGTCGCCTGAGAGTTATCATGTTACTAGAAAGAATAATGTCCCGCAAAATGGCCTTAACTTGGCTGGTATATATTAAGACAGTAGTAAAATCGTTTTATTGAGTGAAAAAAACTGCACCTAAATTTAATCTATTTGCCATAAGTATCGCTGTTTTTATCATTATATGATGCAACTGTTACGGGGATATTAAAAAAGTGATAGCGACGGATATGTTATTCCTTATTCACATGGCTAGGGTCTGGAAAACTACCAAAAACTGTGTTTCCCACCAATTACAATCCGGGTGAATAGGCATCTTCTAGACAAGCACGTCCCATCTTAGGCCGCATCATCACGCGATTGTGGTCAAGCGTAAGCCTGTAATGAATAAAAAAAGTGTTTACCTCAAAATGTGTAAGTACTAACTACTTTGCTGTTATAAATCCTAATGTTATTGACTTCACCTCCATGAATCATTCAACCCAATGCTTGTGGCTTATAATTCAGACAGACTATCAAGCGGTAAAGAGGGTGCGTGTAAGCGTGAAAGTGCAATATCTATCTTCAATTTCTGTCTCCCAAATTTCCCCCGAGATCATCAACACAACATTTGGTGCAAAACTGGATTTTGTGGTGTTATTTCGCAATACAAATATTAAGAGTCAAGAAAACAGATTGAGACTTTGTATTTATGTGAGGGTGTAAACATGGATGTGGGGTGTTACTTAGTGATATTGTTTAATACAAACAAATCATTTCTCAAGATATTTTTGAAGTTATATAAACGAAACTTGGTATTTCGGCTTTTGGTAAAAAATAAAGAAGTACCTACGTGTGGCACAATTTTTCAAAATTCCACCTCCAAAAGGGTAAATGTATTTAAGAGTGTCTATAGGGATAGCATGATACAAAAATCGTTGAGGCACGGTAGAATAACACAGCCATGGATCGAAAAGAAGCTATATGTTATGATTGCAAAAAGGGATAGCTTGTTTCGTTCATGGAAAGCTTCACCGAATTGTATGAGTAGACGTTTAGAGTATACTAAATTTAGAAATAAGGTTAATAAACTTGTGAATATTGCTAAAAATAATTATAGAAGGCAGGAAGTAAAAAGTTGTGGCGGCGATTATAGAAAAGTTTGGTTAACTGTTAATAGCTGGTTAGGAAGGATTAAGCCAAATGTAGATAGTGTTATTAAGAAATACTTAGGTAAAATAAATAATATGTATAGTATATGTAATGAGTTTTCAAAAACATTTACTCAAGAAATAGAAAAAATAAAGCACAATTGCCCAGTTAAATTTTTAGAGAGACACAAGTATGTTAAACCATGCAATATTTCTTTTAGATACATGAAAGTTAATGCTTCAGACATAAAAAAAATAATTAGAAAATTAAGTACTGAAAAAGCTCCAGGCTTCGATAAAATTAGGGTGCAAGATATAAAGTTTTTGGCAGATAGCTTGAGCTCAGTACTGGCTAATTTTGTAAATTTGTGTATTCAAAAAGGTCTATACCCCGAAGAGTTAAAAAAAGCAATGATACGACCTATATACAAGGGTGGCAGCCATCTTGAATACACTAATTATAGACCAATAGCCATATTATCAATAATTAATAAAATAGTTGAAAAAGTAGTAGTAGGCCAGGTGTCAAGATTCCTAGAAAAGTATAATATATTGAGTGATGCACAGCACGGGTTCAGGAAAGGCCGGAGCACTGTAACCGCCCTTACTCAGTTTGCAGATGAAATTAATTGTAGTCTAAATAGTGGGAAGCAGGTCCTAGCGCTTTTTATTGATTACAAGAAGGCTTTTGACACGTTGGATAAAGGGATCTTACTCTTGGCCATGCAAGAATGTGGTATCGTGGGCGCAACAAATGAGTGGTTTCGCAATTATCTTTCGGATAGAACTATACGCACTACTATTGATGGCATAACGGGGGATGAATGGGACGTTACCTTAGGAGTGCCAACTGGCTCAGTGTACGGACCAGTGGGATACCTCATGCTAGTTAACAGTGTAGTTAACGTTATTAGGAAGTGTCGAGTATATATGTATGCTGACGACATGTGTTTGTTGTATGCGTCAAAGGACGTAAGCGAGGCGCGCGATAATATCCAGTTGGATTTGGAAAACGTAATTAAATGGGCGCATGACAATGGTATAATTATCAATATGGAAAAAACTAACTGCATGCATATATACTCGCCACACAACAGGCGAGCCAAGACGGTCCAGTATCAGGATATAGGGATAGTCGGTCATAGCTACGATTGCCTGCATAGGGCTAAAGATTCATGTGCATGTCAGCCGCTGCGATACGTGGATAATTATAAGTACCTAGGACTGCACGTGGATCGAAACTTTAATTGGAAAACACATGTGGGGGTCGTATGCAACAAGCTAAGGTCTGTCTTAGGCAAGTTTTATCACCTCAACCGTGTGCTAAGTAGGCATAATAAGCTTGTTGTGTACTATGCGCTGGCAGACGCAGTGATTAGCTACGGCCTAAGTGTGTATGGAAGGACATTTAGCACCTATTTGGATGAAATAAAAAAAATACAAATTAGAATTTTGAAGTATGTTGTGGGGAAAAAGGAGAGGAAAAGGTATAAGGGAAATTATGATAATATATTTAAAGACCTGAAGTTATTGCCAGTACATAGTAAAGTGGAATATCTAATAGCTAAAGAACATTATTTCTCGGACAAATTTAAAACACCTACTAAACTAAGAGATAACGCGAGAAGTTGCAGAAAGGTAAGATTTACGTTGCCAAAGGTATGTAATTATTACGGTAAAAGGTTGAGTTGTTATTTAGTACCCAAAATTTACAATAGCATAGATTGGCTAAGGGAGGAAAATAAGGTTAGTGTAGGAATACTTAAGAAGAAGTTAAAAGGTCACTTAAGTACTCCTATACTGACTAATTAATTATTATTGTTCAATAATTGGTTAGTTATTTTTATTTTTCTCTCCTCTTTATTTATATTTTTTATTTGCTCTTTTGTTTATATTGTCTAGTTGTGCTTTTTTTGATTTTGTTAAAATTTGTTTGTTAGTGTTAGGTTATTAGGTTTACTAGTGCATATTTTTAGATACAACTTAAATATTATGTATAGAGCGCCAACTCGCCAACAAACTGGCCCACCAGTTTGGCGAGATATATATTATGTAAAAATTGTTGTATCCATTAGAAATAAATAAATTAAAAAAAAAAAAAAAAAAAAAAAAATGAAACTTAATCATTTTTCAAGTTATAGCTATGAAACTTGGTATTTAAGCTTTCGGTTCAATATGAAAAAGTTCATGTTTCACCATTCTTGAAAATTCGATCCCCTTGTCCTTCAATCACACCGCAACAGAGTTACGGATCAACGTTATTTTTTTGCATGGGTATAGTTTAGGACCTGGAAAATGACATAAGCTACTTTTTATCCCGGAAAATTAAAGAGTGCCTGTGGGAATTAAAAAAAGCTTATGCCACGCGAACGAAGTCGCGAGCATCCGCTAATATAATCGGTTACTTCATATCACTTCATAAGCCCCTTTAAGCAAATGGTGCTTGAATTAAGCTAAGTGGTTTGAATACAACGGATCTCAGAAAAGACTATAGATACCTTATTTTAGTAAAACTAAAGTTATGTTGCTAATCCTTGACCCCGGATTCGATTAATTTATTGATAATATTAATTATAACGGATTTATTATAATTAGATTAATTAATACAGTCTCGATACACGTCCTTATCTAAGTTATATAAACTGTCTAACTATACACAATATTACACGCGTCGACATTCTCGCCGACTTTTATCAATATTACCAACCCTTGATCCAAGATTAATAAATATTATCATTAAGTAACTAATAATCCATACTAATATTATAAATGCGAAAGTGTGTCTGTCTGGCACGCTTTCTGGCGCATCTGTTCATCTGATTTTGATGAAATTTGGTACAGGGAGAGGTTTGGTATAGGGATAGGGCCTAGGGAAGGATATAGGCTACTTTTTATCCCGGAAAATTAAGGAGTTCCCCCGGTAATAAAAAAAACCTATACCACGCGGACGATGTCGCGGGCTAGTATTATTATAACTCAACGTCTTATACTGAGATACTTTTTTAGATTTTTGCACAAAACTACAAGTAAACAACTTCGCCGATCCGCTAGGTAAGTAGACTCCCATCACGATTTATTGAAACATGGTCAAGTGACAAAAAATACGACTTCATTTTTATTAAGATCACAATTATTATACGATTTAGCCCCTTACTGCGAATTCTGATGAATGTAGACTAAGATAAACAGTTAAATCAAACCCATTAGACCTAATTCGTTTCTGTTCAGTATCATACCGACACACTAATCCAACCAAATCGCTAGGCAGTACGGTTTTATAGGTAAGTATTAAACAGCCACGGCTGGTCTCCCACTAGATCAGATCAGAGTCAAATGCAGAAATTGCCCCTGCTGAGAATCGATCCTAATACCTTTCGCTTAAGACGTCAGTAGGTACTTGTACATCTGTTTAATTTTGCGTTTAGTCTCAAAAGAGTTTACGTTACAAAAAATGTTAGTTAACTAAACTTGTAACATTGTTTGACACACGGCAGAACTGAAACTTCAGATAGAATGAGATAAATATAACTTGTATTCTATCTCATTCTCTCGCAGGCTAAATCCTATTATGAATATGTTTGTCTCTTTTTGGTGTCGCTTTTTCGTTTAATCGAATTTTCAAATCACGATACTAAAGAAATTCAAAAAATTAAAACATTTTGGAATATCAACCCCTATTTGTTGTGGTTCTAAACGTTTAGTTATCAATATGTTAAATTAACGGAGGGGTGGATAACTATCGATAACATTGTTTAATCTGTTGCCAGTTTGCCCTACGCCTGCAATACTAATAGCTTAGTTGTCACTCGCACCCTTTACCCGAGATTAATTGCTCACATGAAATCATCCCGGGAACGTGTAAGTAAAGATATACTATCATATTATATTACAATAGACTTTTTTAAATAGATAAACACTAGTCTGTTTAGATTTGTCTATTTCCTCAAACGAATTATTAATCATACTAATATTATAAATGCGAAAGTTTGGATGGATGTATGGATGTTTGTTACTCAATCACGCCTCAACGGCTGATTGGATGTGGCTGAAATTTGGCACAGAGATAGACTATAGTCTGGAATAGCACATCGACATCGACGACTTTTAATTCCGTAAAATTAAAGAGCTCCCGCGGGAAACTAAAAACCTCAATTCACGCGGACGAAGTCGCGGGCATTACCTAGTATTACAAAATATTTTTTTTAAATGGATAAACACTAGTTATGCATAACGGGAGTTATTATTTCTCATCTGTTTAAATTTATCTTTTTCCTCAAACTAATTATTAATATTGGAATATATTTTCGAACATTATTGGAACCCAATCGGGGCGTGAAAAATTCCTAAAACGCTGATAAAGTTGTGAGAGGTAGTGAGTCATCAAAAGTAATTTTTTCTTTGTCGTTAGGTCATTGGTTCAGTGGTTTATTGGTTAGAACCTGTTCGATATAAACTTATAATTAAGGATGAAAATGAAATGTCAAAAAATCATGTTTCAATGACCATTTCATTGAAAGATGATTTTTTTATTAATATTTGAAATCCTATAATTTTACCTATCAATGTAAAGTTTATTTGAATTTTCAATAGGATTATTCCGAAATAAACCCCCAGTATCAGACATATTTTCAATCGACATCCAAAAAGGAATTAAAGTTTCTAATTCAGCGCGGTTTTTTAAAATGTTAGTCTGTACCTACACTAATTTCTCCGACAGCTTATACATAATTATAATAAAATTATTTATCTCTTTGTAATTATTAGTGTATATTTTATTCTATTCATGAGTATATATTATTAGAGATATATATTTATTTATATACATCCCGGGAACGTGTAAGTAAAGATATACTATCATATTATATTACAATAGACTTTTTTAAATAGATAAACACTAGTCTGTTTAGATTTGTCTATTTCCTCAAACGAATTATTAATCATACTAATATTATAAATTTATTATTTATATTTTTTTTTTTTTTAGTTTCCTTTTTTTTTTTTTACTTTAGATTTAATTTAGATTTTAATTTTTCATGTATATATTTAGTACCTATTTAATGAATAAAAATTTATATAGGTACATTTGTATATGTAGGTATATATATTTATTTATATTTATTGGTCTATTTATGTAGTTTATCTTGTATGCATTACTTATTTATTTATTTTTAAATACAGCACCATCCCGCGCTCCGGTTTATTTATCCTTTCACCAAAGGTTGTCTGTAAGAGATTGCTCTAGCAATAAGACCGCCTTTGCACATTTCTATGTAGTCTTACTAGTTATTAAACTGTATACTGTATACTTTGTGTGTGCAATAAAGATATCTAAATAAATAAATAAAAATGGAAATGCTATTAAAAAACTTTAGAAGCCGTTAGCAAAACCTTATAATATGTATAAATATTATATATCCACATACGAATTCCTATTAAATAATATTATATTCAAAATTTATATTCCCGCGAAATATCAGATTCGATAGCGCTATTGCAGTAGATGTGTTCTACCGTAACTGCATTTTTCACGATCCATTGAATCCTCAGTGAACAACAATAAAGCCAGTGCGGATCCCACAGATAAAACGCAATATTCCGCGTATTCCAAATGTTTAGTACCGCACGCGGGCGACGTTGTGGAAGAAACAATGTATGATTTACATTGGCTTTAAAACAAACTCGCAATATAAACAATATGTTTAACAAAGGAAAAGTTAAATTAACAAGCCAGCGTTATGTTATGTTTAGCGAAAAGTTAATCGATTGAACACGTTGTGAAAACTGGTATTTCGCACACTCTGCAGGCCGTGCTGCAGCTGTCAGTACGTACTGACATTTAATTTAAAAATAGTACATTGTTCACTGGAGGAAGAAAGTGACTGGTTACATAACGAGGGTTTAGTTTGAGGCCCGAGGCGCAGGCGAAAGGAAGAATCATCATAAAATCAACACATCGCCGGCCCTGTGCTGCGCATGGGTGTTCCTCATAGAACGGAAAGGGTCTGTGCCATAGTCCACCATGCTGGTTAATTGCGGATGAATAGATTTCACAAATTATGGGAACACTATGGGGAATTATTAGATATTCAGGTTTTCTCACTACGTTTTCCTGCTGTACGTTTGCCAGCAAGTTTTATTGCAGCCAAGTTCTAGTCCTTAAATCTATTTACCTTCATTCACCGTCAAAGGCGTGCCCGGGATTGAACTTTGGAACCTCACAGGCCACAACAAGGAGGTTTGATCAAAGTTGCATTATTTGAACATTAGTTTTGTTAGTTCATTGTTATTATAGTTCAGTGCTTTAGTCATATTGCACTGCACAGGCAAATACACTGAAAAACTATACGATACAAATGTACTTACTTAAGGCGCTGTCCTAGGTCGACAAACGCTCTAATCGATTTGACGCTTGGCGACAGTCAAACAGTATCACGTACCTTTCACGTGCCTATCATTGTCGCGTACATAAGTTTGACATTTTTTAATGGAGTCGTATCGCTTCGCATTGGGTCACGCCGCTTTCGTCGCTTACCTTTGACCACGGGTCAGTGATACACGCGACAAAGCGATTCGATACGACCCGTCCCGACAGTATCAAACAGTAGCTGACCATCACGGGTTCTACGTTGTCGCGTAGATAAGATTGGCATTTTCTAAATAGTAGTATCGCGTTGCGTTGCGTCGCGTCGCTTTTAGCTCACCTGGGATAATTGGTTTTGTAATGCTAGACGTAACTCTATACTATCAAGATGAAGAGTCACATGTAGAGTAAAAATGGTATAACATTTTGACGATTGTTGTCTAGTTTTGACGTTTGTAAAGTGCGGAGGTCCCGGGTTCAATCCCGCGCAGGGTCCGTTTGTGAATTTATAATTTCTGAACTTTACCTGGTCTGGCCTGGTGGGAGGTTTTGGCCGTGGCTATTTACCACCCTACCGGCAAAGACGTGCCGGAAAGCGATTTAGCGTTCCGGTACGATGCCGTGTAGAAACTGGTTAGGGGTATGGGTTAAATATAACTGTCATGCCCCTAACAGGTTAGCCCGCTACCATCTTAGACCGCATTATCAATTATTTACCATCAGGTGAGATCGCAGTTAAGGGCTAACCGGTAGTGGATAAAAAAAGAATTTAAAATTATAGACCCCAAACACCCATTACCTTTTCAAAGTGCAAAAGCAACAGTATGCAAAGTAGGATTTTGTATTTTCACATTCAGTACGTGATTGCAGCACGTTCATATTTTTTTGGTGCTATGAAATGTGGCGACGTGTTCATACATTACAAAATGTTATCGTGGCAGTTTTACATAATATTTTATCGTGGTGACCAGGTGGTTTCAGAGATGGCTCAATGTTTTAGTTTTAAGCATACTAAAATTCTACATTTTTTTTTTTTTTTATCCACTACAAGCTAGCCCTTGACTGCGATCACACCTGATGGTAAGTGATGATGCAGTCTAAGATGGTAGCGGGCTAACCTGTTAGGGGCATGGCAGTTATATTAAACCCACACCCCTTCGGTTTCTACACGGCATCGTACCGGAACGCTAAATCGCTTGGCGGCACGTCTTTGCCGGTAGGGTGGTAACTAGCCACGGCCGAAGCCTCCCACCAGGCCAGACCAGGGAAAATTCAGAAATTATAAATTCCTAAATTGACTCTGCCGGGGATCGAACCCGGGACCTCCGCACGTTAAGGCAACAGCGCTACACACTGCGCCACGGAGGTCGTCAAAAATCAATGGTTTTAAGGTTTATATTTTAAGTTTTTTTTTCTATTTCACTTCTATTGATAGTCCCTATGACTGCCAATTTTTAAAAATTAATAGAGATTCTATTACTTACTATGTAATTCGTCCAAAAAGTTACATTTTTGTGTAGTCTATAATCGCTTGAAAACATTTTAAAGATACCCAAACAAACCGCGTGGTCTATAGGGCAGAAAAGAACAGAACCATAGTGAAATATTTGGAGTAAATAATACCACGTATTCAATGCACCATCTATAATTTCCGACAACTCACCGATACAAAAAATATGACAACTATACTTAGACTACCCACATTTACACACATACATTACACATAGGACAGAACAGATGTATGAAGGATTGAAGGCATTCACACCGCGAAGCGTGCATGGGTCTAGTTTCCAGCCAGGCCAGACCAGAGAAAATTCAGAAATTATAAATTCCCAAACTGATTCTGCCGGGGATCCAACCCGAGACCTCCCACTTGAAGACTAAAGTGCTTAGCATTGCGTGGAGGTCGTCAAACGTATCTTGAAGCAGTAGATATTTTGGCGGGGGTCAGACAGTTGTATTTAAGACAGGATAGCCAATTCGATGCCACACGAGTACCTACACCTGGAATTTTACCAACAAATCCATACTAATATTATAAATGCGATAGTGGGTCTGTCTATCAGAGCCTTATAACTTCCAAATTAATGAATATAATTTATAACTTGTTAGATATAATGGAAATTGCAACACATTTTTGAAAAATTTTAATTTGTTATAGTGCACTAACTACTAGAGATTAAGTCTATATTTTAATCAATGTTTGGGAAGGCACTGGCCCCTAAGATACGGGTCCGCCTAGTTTAGGGGTCAGAAATACATTGTTCTATATATTATGATGATTCCAATAATAAAGATTTCTATTTCTATTTCTATAATCACTTCCAATTATATGTAAATCGATGGCCTAAAGCCAGAAATTACTTAAAAAGTTATAAAAATACCTATGTGAGGAAGGCTCTCATAAAAGTAAAAGAACAACTAAAAGGCACCAAGTGTATAAAAAGATGCAATCAGTCTGCTCTAGAAAAGATATAATATAAGAGTTGCTATTTCCGGAAGCAATAATATACGGAAGACAACTAATTTGTAACAGCGGTCATAATAACTGGGAAGCAATATGTTCCGCACGTGACCACGTTACATATTAGCGGTTTTGATACAATTGCTTCGGCTGCAGTGACGCAATCCTCGGGGCAAAATGAGAAATCTATTTAGAAAAATGTACGAATGGTGAAAGACTCAATTTCCAACCAAGATAAGTCACGGTAACTAATTTGAAAAGTTCAGAAAGACCAATAAAGCAATATTAAGTTCTAAAATAACAAACGCATTAAACTAAAATTTTAAAGAGGTAAAGTTTGTGAGGTTGTAGGGGGTAATCTCTGAGTCTACTGAACCAATTTTGAAAATTCTGGTACCATTAGACAGCCACATTATTTGTGAGTGTCATAGGCTATATATTAACCCGAAAAATTAGGGAGTTAACGTGAGAATTTAAAAAAGTTATTCCACGCGGACGAAGTCGCGGGCAACTGCTAGTTAAGGCGAGTCACCTCCAAGATTTTAGGAGGTGAGGTGTGGGGTGCCGCCCGCGCGTCTCGCGGTACATTTCTCGTAGAGACTGGCGGGGAAGCGGGCAGCGCGGTATATTCTGAAACCGCTTGGCAACGTTCAAATTCTGGGATTAATTTGAATTAAATAGATATAGGACTTCAGTTTGAAATAAATTTTAGCAGGTTCTCATTAATACTTCAAGAGGAATTTATCCATATAAAAATGATGAGCAAAGTCGAAAATTTTATTAATAAAAAATTCGTTTTAAACTTTTAATTTAGCCTGTTTCAAGATTTTTTTTGATCGAGTAAAGTACATCCTATCGTGTAACAAATTAGCACATTCTTTAGACAATATCTTTAAGTGTATCGGATATTTTTTGTAAGACCGTTATTTAATAGTAAATACCGAAAAAATTTGATCTAGCAAACCAGTTTTCACCGCTGAGCTGAGGTGACTCGCCTTAAAAATAAACTAAACTATGCTACATCCTTTCTAAGTATCTGTTTTCTCGTCTCAAAGAGTCCACAGGTGACCGGACAGCTGGCAGTTACCTCGGCCAACATATTCTAAGTAACGCAGCCAGGGTTCTGGGCACATTGCCTCATTGCTGCAGCGGTTTGGATGACATCTTTGTTTAGTTATGTGATAGAAGAAGGCGTCACTTTGCGGAAATCCATGATACGTACACAAATCTTCCAAATTATTCTCAACGTACGTTAACTTTCACTCCGACACAGAAGCATCTTCAGGAGATGTTGACTCGACAATGCTCGATTGTCGATTGAATGTTTTTGCAATTGAGCATTGTCGAGTCAACATCTCCTGAAGATGCTCCGGTATCGGAGTGAAACGTACGTTGCTAATAATATTTTGGAAGATTTGCGCGGTGTGGTGAATACTGCACTACATAGATTTACTTACTGTGGCAGATTATAGCGTATTAAAGTTCTACTTCTTTCATTATCTTTGTTTAGTTTTTAATCTGTAAGTACATTTATATGATTAGCTATTATAATATTTATGTATGGTAACTATAGTAAGCTTGTACATAAATATATAGGTATATTATATTTATGTATATATATTATATTATGTATATGATATACGTATATGTACCTGTTGTTTAAGTTTATATAATATCTTGTTAAACATTATTTAATTCTGTATTTATTTTAATCTTATTGTATTTAAATCGGAAAAGTTTTCGTTTGTTAACATGTACCTACACAGTTTTATCTTATATACTTCACTATTCTCACATTCTGGGGCATCTGGAAGAAATCTCTTCAAGAGATAAGTTGTCCTTGTGCATGTCCTTTCAATGTTTATGTTTTATTTTTAAGTTACTGGTACAGAATGTATAAATAAATAAATAAATAAATACATTTTTTTAAACTGCTTAATTCAATATCTGAAGACCGAGGCAATCCATCAATGTATGTTACGCCATCGTACGTCATCAATCAATTACTTAAATTGAAGTTCAGCTACACCGTACACGCAAATACGTCGTTATATTGTGAGTTATCACATAAAACATATCACAGCGTAAAATACAGTCATACAGTAGGTCGATGCCCATACAAATGACAGACTACCATGACAGCTAGTTGTAGCACCTAGAGGTACGGTTCAGGATGTTTGAGGGAGGAAACTCCCTCCTCCTTTTGACGACTTCCGTGGCGCAGTGTGTAGCGCTGTTGCCTTAACGTGCGGAAGTCCCGCGGGGTTCGATCCCCGGCACGGTCAATTTAGGAATTTATAATTTCTGAATTTTCCCTGGTCTGGCCTGGTGGGAGGCTTCGGCCGTGGCTAGTTACCACCCTACCGGCAAAGACGTGCCGCCAAGTGATTTAGCGTTCCGGTACGATGCCGTGTAGAAACCGAAGGGGTGTGGGTTTAATATAACTGCCATGCCCCTAACAGGTTAGCCCGCTACCATCTTAGACTGCATCATCACTTACCATCAGGTGAGATCGCAGTCAAGGGCTAGCTTGTAGTGGTTAAAAAAAACTGCATACGACATTAAAGTGACACAATTTTGAATTGAAAATTGTACTAACTAGTTTCCTCCGTCGCCTCTATGTCTCCCCGCAGTGTTAGTCCATTGACCGACTGTCGAAAGAACGTCTCTTTAGACTTCGATGATATTAAAACTTATTTTTTTCATCCCTATCAGTTCGCTATTACTATGACTAACAAGTTAATAATGGACAGGAGTATTAATGTATTAGTTCCAGTCATTTTCTAATACGCTTACCTTTTTATTATTTACATACAAACTTATCACAATTGAACACATACTATTAACTTTGTCGTCGCAACCGATTGACGTGCACTGCCGGACGAAGGTCTCCTGAATGGATCTCCACAGAACAATATTGTGGCGCTTGCTTCCAGCGGCTCCCAGCTACTCGCTTGTGAGATCGCCCGTCTATCTAGTGAGAGTACGTAATACGTAGTGGGCTATCCAACGCTGCGATGCTAGAGTCCATTATGTGACAACAACATTTAAGGCGAGTCACCTCCAAGATTTTAGGAGGTGAGGTGTGGGGTGCCGCCCGCGCGTCTCGCGGTACATTTCTCGTAGAGACTAGCGGGGAAGCGGGCAGCGCGGTATATTCTGAAACCGCTTGGCAACGTTCAAATTCTGGGATTAATTTGAATTAAATAGATATAGGACTTCAGTTTGAAATAAATTTTAGCAGGTTCTCATTAATACTTCAAGAGGAATTTATCCATATAAAAATGATGAGCAAAGTCGAAAATTTTATTAATAAAAAATTCATTTCATTTCGTTTTAAACTTTTAATTTAGCCTGTTTCAAGATTTTTTTTGATCGAGTAAAGTACATCCTATCGTGTAACAAATTAGCACATTCTTTAGACAATATCTTTAAGTGTATCGGATATTTTTTATAAGACCGTTATTTAATAGTAAATACCGAAAAAAATTGATCTAGCAAACCAGTTTTCACCGCTGAGCTGAGGTGACTCGCCTTAAAACGCTGAATATCACAACACCGAATGTTTGCAACAACGAATATAACAACACGGAACAACGAATAGTAGAAAAAAACCGCCATTAATGCACCTCGGGAGCCCAACGCCTATCGATTCTTCGAACTAAGTGCCCCGCCCAGTACCTCTTAAGCTTAACTCTTGGAGCAATCAACTTACTTTGCATTTAATAAAAGACATTAATCTTATTTTTAAACCTTACATACTTTGTACACAAAATTATAACTATCGATTAACTCCTATAATTAATAATTATATTAGGTACTTCTTACTAAAGTCATTAAATTGCTGAAGTACATAGTTAAAATTTCTAAGGTATCATGTTCTATTTATAAATTAGAGACGCAAAATCCTGATTATTTAATTTTCGTGGGCTTCGTCTTTGACGCATTAATTAAAAATTTCCGTTGTTGAAATATCTTTTTTCAATCTGGTGATTTATTCGCCGAAAAGCTGAAGTATTTTGTGTTGGGACAAGCCTTGACGTGTCAATATTCAAATGCGTAACCGCGTCACTTACACTCATACGATGATAAAGAAAAAAAATTGGTGTCTGCGCATTTATTTTCTATATTGAGCAAATACACTGAAAACAACAGCCATATTTGCCTTATTTCTAAATAAAATATTTATTATTCTCTGCCTTGACATTCGCACAATATGAAGTAAGTCAAGGGACTGAATTATTAGACACCCGAATACCTGTACTTACAGAACTAAGCTAATTTAACATCTAATTTATAATGGAAGCTTCTATTTAGGTATGCAAAGCATTTTGCAGTAAATTTGGATACTTGAATTATTAAGAGGACAGCTTTTGGTTGTGAAAATAAAATGCAATATACTAATATAAAAATTTAGGTAATTCTATTTTTATAATTATAATTATATTTATAACTTAGCTGATGCCTGCGACTATGTCCACGTGGATTGAGGTTTTTTGGTTCCCGCGGGAACTCCTTAGTTTTGCGGGATAAAAAAGCCTATGTGTTATTCCAGGCTATAATCTATATCTGTGCCAAATTTCATCCAGATCCGTTCAGTCCTTGGGGCGTGATTGAGTAACAAACATCCATCCATACATCCATCCATCCAAACTTTCGCCTTTATAATATTAGTAATAATTAGTATAGACTACCACTCAAGGACAACGTAGAACAGGTTTACGAATAAACCGGGAACTTTACCAGTCTAGGTATAAGGTACAGACAGCCGTTTTTTTTTATTTTATTTTTTATCCACTACAAGCTAGCCCTAGACTGCGATCTCACCTGATGGTAAGTGACGATGCAGTCTAAGATGGTAGCGGGCTAACCTGTTAGGGGTATGGCAGTTATATTAAACCCATACCCCTTCGGTTTCTACATGGCATCGTACCGGAACGCTAAATCGCTTGGCGGCACGTCTTTGCCGGTAGGGTGGTAACTAGCCACGGCCGAAGCCTCCCACCAGACCAGACCAGGGAAAATTCAGAAATTATAAATTCCCAAATTGACCCTGCCGGGGATCGAACCCAGGACCTCCGCACGTTAAGGCAACAGCGCTACACACTGCGCCACGGAGGTCGTCAAAATAGAATGTAGAAGTTGCATGAAGAACGACGTTTCAACACAACACCCTACCTTATCCGATATCTTACGAGTTTGACGTTCGTTACTTATTGTATTATGAGTTTTACAAATGTACAACTTTTACAAAACCTTTTAGTCATTAAAACTACATAAAACATGTACAAATATACAAATCTGGGGACTCGGCACTGTGCCTCGCCAAGTCAAGCAAAAACAAACAAACTAGGCACAGCCGTGCCATTCTTTTCTCGAAGCCATTCCGGACATTTTTGACCTCCTGTATCTTCGATGGGGATAAAGCTAGAAGCTCGAATTTTCGGTTACATTGTTTATACTGGAGTTTTCTGTCAAGAAATTCTCAGTACTAGCCCCTGTGACTAGCCCGGAGTTATGAGCACGTCATACCGTCGGTTCTACACCCTCTCTCGTGTTGGATTAATTGTTATTACCGTCCCATCGTACGGTCAGTAATACAAGTGGTAATACAGTACACAGAGCGTTTACGTATAGGTACAATTACGCGCTATGATTATCTCGTATAGATGGCTATTGGATAATCTATGTTGAGAATAGCTACCGTGGCCGGAATTCAGTCAGGAGAACGTTGTTTTTGCAATAAAGTAAAAAAGTAATAAATTATGATGCAATCTGACAGATAGCATATTATGAAATTATCAATAGTAATCGGTACGTGATACATGATCATACTTACTTAACGATGATCGTAACTTGGTTGTTCTCACCAGAACAACCAAGTTATTACAGCAAAAGCCGCAACAAAATAGAAGGAGGCCAGGTTATATTCTTGTGCCCCATTAAAAAGCAAAATGGATTGGCATTTTTATATTACGTATTTTCATATTATATTATTACTTAAATAATATAATGCTAGAAACAAAAGGGCTTTGCTACAGCATTTACACCTAATTAAAAATTACGACCGTAATTCGGGGTTCATTCCTCGACGAAAGGAAGACAAATTAGTAGGTAGAGTGTCCGAAAATGACTTTAGTAATTTTCTTCATGAGTGTGTCACATACAGTGGCATGTTAATTAGTACTTGCGTTAATTTATACCCTAGTACACGTTAATAAGTATACGTAACTAAAATATATAATTATCATTTTATCAATACATCACTTATTTTCAGTATTTATTTCAGTATAGATGATGCCCACGACTTTGTCCGCGTGGAATAACTTTTTTCAATTCCCGCGAGAACTTAGTTTTCCGGGATAAAAAGTACCCTATGTCCTTCCGCGGGATACCTATCCCTGTACCAAATTTCATCAAAATCGATTGAATAGGTGGGCCGTGAAAGGGTAGCAGACAGACAGACAGACACACTTTCGCATATATAATATTAGTATGGATTTTACAGTCAAAATCTAAGTGATTCTGATTTTTTAAAAAAAGACACTGGAAACATTTATCTACTCTGTGTTTGTAGTTGAGCTAGCCGTTGAAACACATTTGAAATGTACGCCGCTGCAGCAGCCGTGAGGAAGAACACTTAGCCTTGAGCGCTAATCTATGTGTTAAAGAAGACGTAACTTACGTCTTCTTTAACACATAGATTAGCGCTCAATTTACGTATCTTACGTCACGTAAGATACGTAAATTTCAAAAACGCCTAAACGTCTAGAGCCACAAGAACCGCGTATTATCCAGTACTGAAAATGCAAGGGATGTTCTTATACACGAAATCTGTTATTTCCGTTCGTAACTTTAATATATTTAATGGTTGTGTGATAAAAATAGCCATGCATATAGTTGGACGTCTGGAAAATTCGTAAGTAGAGATTACGTCAGCACCAACCATGAAACCAATAAGTATTATATTGCAATACGTACAAGTTCCATGGCGCCGACATTTAATATCGTCATCAATCTATTTTAATCTGTCCTATGTGGCTGAATCTGTCACCAGCATTGTCTCTATAAAAAATTGCCGCGTTGGTCTAGTAATTATCATGTTCAACTGCGAATAACCAGATCCCGGATTCAATTTCCGGGTCGGACCATAGTTAAATTCTCAGTACTAGCCCGGAGTTACAATGTTGGCGGTGTTTCACCCTCATGTATCAGAGGTCGGTCAGCGCATAATCTCTCTCCGGGGGTAATTAGTATTCTCTGCCCCAGGCGTGTGAGATTTTTCGTTCTACGAGAGTAAGGTGAATCACACACTGCTGACTGAGTGTGGATCTGCGTACTAATTCCACGCACAGATATAGGCGCTGTGTGTGGTATCTACTGTGTGTACTTTGTACAACCTTATATACTTACGGTAAACGCCGGCACGTCGCCTAAGGGAATAGAGAGTGCATAAATGACTGTGTGTGCGCAACACACTTGTGCACTTTCTCCATCATCGCCAGCACAGATGACTAATTTATGCGGATTACTAATTTTACTGGCCGACTTACCTAAAATTTCGCCCTGAAGCTATTCAAGGGAAAATTAATATTTAAGTATTATTTTTATTGAAATTTGCGAAGCCCCTTTACCTTCGGCGGCCTTCGTTCAAGGTTTATTAGTAGATATTATATGATATGAATATTTTTATTCTCGTTCAACTTAATACACAAGCCCACAAGCCTTACCACAATTTTGCAGCGGTAGAAAAATTCGTTCCATATTTTAAAAGCATAATCAGCCGAGCACGTTTCCGTGACACTTTCGTTGAGTCACGGCGGCGGGACATTTCGCTTTTCGTCCATTCAGGGTGTGTTTAAAAAGCAGTTCATTTGCTCCATAATATCAGGGGCAATCCATCACTGACAACCACCTAACGGGTAGAGTGTTGCCGCATCTATTCAAGGTAATAAAAGCTAATTTGTTCTATGCCGATAAAAGATAGAGGTAAAAGGTAGAGGATTTTTAAGGTAGATTTTAAGTACTAACATAGTTATTAGGAATTATATTGTTACTAACAATAATGGACCGTAAATGTTGTCTGTTTTTAAATAAATGAAATTGAAATTGAAATTGAAATTGAAAAGAATTAAAATATTAGTTTTATCAGACTTTTTAAATATATATTTTTTTTACTTACTCATACAACTCACGAAGGACACTTTTAGTATTACGCTGTATTACGGTACATACATTACAGCTAGAGGCGCAACTAATCTCAATTTGAATTAGTTTATTTTTTACGGAATTATTTATATTATTATAATATAATTATTTATATTTATATTTTTTCTATTTATTTAGGACACACCAAACACACACGTTAATTAATTTTATATCTGGATATATTACCACAGAATAGGTACACCGTACACTTACCACAGAGTATCTTATCGTTTATCTAAGTTCAAGCCTTCGACTGCGGTGGGTAACGGATATAATGGGGTCGGAAAGCATAGGTAAGTAACTACGTTCCTACATCTTTGACTAATTGATTTCCACAAAGTAATTAAGCAATAGATATGAGTTCTCTAGGTACTGCAATAATCCTTGCTTTAATATGAAAGTGTATATGCCTGTTTGTCTGAACACTACGTTTTAACGGCCAACAGTTCAACTGATCTTGAAGAAAGTTACAGGTATAGGTTACATTACGAGAAAGGACTTATGCTACTCGTTACTTAAATCAGGTGTTCATTTGTGAATTCTTACACATCTGCTACATTTTAGGTAACATTAATCAGCTACGCAATGTAAGTGACTTATTTTGTACCGGCCCAAGTAAATAAAAGCAGTCGTAATATATAATTAGAGTCTGATAAGGGTCTGACAGTTGTATCTGGAACAGGACGGTGCGCACTTGGAAGACACACCTGTGAAACGAAGCTACCTACCGTTTAAAGGTGGTAAATATAACACGTAGCGCAATATCATAGCGCGCTATTGTTCCATAGCGCAGATAACGTGTTATGTGAGGAGCCGCCATGATGCTACGGTGTTATGAATATCACGCGATCGCGCGCGGCACCTCGTAGCACTGGTAGCGGCGCCCGCTTGCCAGTAGCGCGCTGTTGTGAGTGAACGTCATCTTTGCGTGTTACGAAATTTAGCACGCTATGAAATTAAGTTTGTACGTTGCGATCTAGGTTGCAATATGATGACAGCTTTCGTTCATGTGAAGCTGCCTATCTAACACATATTATGGCACTACATCGAACTCAAATGTTTCACTTAATAAATAATATTATGTATCCAAAAATATTTGTACTTTTCTAATAAATATAAAGCTGAAACACGAACAAACGAACTAAATCAAAAAACCTTTTCGCTGGTTAGACGTTCTTATCCTTGAGTATTATCCCTCAGGGCATCCTACAATCAAGGCAGTATATTTGTCCAATACAGAGATAAAACAGCTATATATTTATTGGCTGTCGTCGAGAACGTTAAAGGGGGAGAACGTCATTAAGCCGATATGGAGGTCAGGACGAGGTCAGCAAGGATCGGGATATATTGCTATTTTAGATCCTGGTATAAACTATTCACGTCTTTACGAGTATATGTTTACTTGCATTTTGTCCATGACTATGCGAATAAAGAACGGAACGATATTAAATCCATACTAAATCTTATAAGTGCGTCAATGTTTGTCTGTTTCATAGCCTAACAATTAAGTCAATGTGGAAGAAATTTAATACAGAGATAACTAGGATAAAGTTTATTTTTTATCTACCTTTTTACGGCGCATCTATTTAAACGATATTATTGAAATTTTGTGTAGTAATAGGTTGTAATTCCGGGGAAGGACATAAGCTACTTTTTATCCTGGAATGTAAAAAACTTCATCCACGCGGACGAAGTCGCAGGCATCATCTAGTAACGAATACACGATGCAGTCAAAGTAGCTGAAGTTAAATTTGCTGAAGGAATTTCCATTAGCAGATGCTGAAATTAGGTTTTAAACCTTATCTTTAATTTGAGGTTCAAATATACGCCAATGTGCGTTACGAGTTTTACGGCCTTGCTGATCTAGATCTGGGGTTACTAAGTTGGACTATAACGTTTTGACTACTAAATATGTCTTCCTTTTATGCGATAATAAACTTTGACCTTGTAGTTTTACACATCAATAACCGAAATGAAGGCTTGAATGTTTTCTTTTACAAATTATCACCCTATTGGATAAAAGCAGGCGTTAGTTTGCGGAAGTCCATGATATTGAAGGAACTAGAAGTTTAATTCGTTATAATCCGCGACAATAGGTAAATCTATATGTTACAGTGTGTATCCCGCACTTATATATGTCACCGTAAGATTGTAAAAACCGTTAGATTTTAATATATAATTTTTTTTATCTCGATAGATTATAAACTGTCGACAGATTGTGAACCGTAACATACTGCTTACAATTTAACGCGTTATTTTTCGGTAAATTGTAATATATTAGGTATATTAACCCGATAGAACCTAAGTGCCCTACCTGAATATTCATGTCAAACCCTAACCTAACTTATAGTTCGCGCGCGAGTTGAATGCAGAGTAAATGTATGGTGACATTTACTCTACATTCAACTCGCGCGCGAACTGTACAAGAAAGAGACAAGAAAACATAAAAACAATAAATATTTCATACATTAATACTCAGAACATTGAACGGTTCACAATCTTTCGACAGTTTATAATCTCGCGGGATAGAAACCGTTAGATTATAATCTAACGGATTTTACAATCTTACGGTGACATATATACCTATATATACTCCGCGATATTCACCACACCACAGAAATCTTCCACAACCTTTGACGACCTCCCTGGTGCAGTGAGTGGCAGGGTCAATTTGGGAATTTGTAATTTCTGAATTTTCCCTGGTCTGGTCGGAGGCTTCGGCAGTGGCTAGTTACCACCATACCGGCAAAGACGTGCCGCCAAGCGATTTAGCGTTCCGGTACAATGCCGTGTAGAATCCGAAAGGGTTTAATATAACTGCCATGCCGATAACAGATTAGCCGTTACCATCTTAGACTGCATCATCACTTACCATCAGGTGAGATCGCAGTCAAGGGCTAGCTTGTAGTGGATAAAAAAAAACAATCTCTAAAAGAAACTAAAATGACAAGTACAAATATTACCGTACCGTAAGTTATACATATCTGTGTGTTCTACGGTCTCTACAATGGGGAGTGCTCTGAAGAGTTATATAATCTAATACCACCTTCCGTGTTCTCCAGTCGACCCTTCTTCGCAGAAACAAATTTCATCCTCACCACCTGGACGCCTAGATTCTTCCACGTCCCGTTATTCCAGGTCATTTCTGCCACGTACCTGCAAATTACGGAAGCTGGTTCCATCAGCTTCCACCTTCTGTGTTCCCTCATGATTAAAAAATTATGGGGCTCTTCAAAGAGCGGATAAACAAATATCTCAAAAGCCAGCAACGCTTTTGCGGTTCCTCTGTTGCAAATGTTCATGGGCGGCGGTAATCACTTACCATCAGGTGCCCCGCCTGCTCGTTTACTTGCTATATATATATTTTTTTTTAAATTACCATTAAGTTTTAAATGCGAAAAAGGAGAGCACTAAGTTAAGACCTGTGAATTATATTTAGTTCAGAAATTCGATTAAATCTATACTTCTATACTATAATATTATAAATGCAAAAGTTTGGTTGGATGTATGGATGGATGTTTGTTGCTCAATCACATCAGAACGGATGAATGGATCTGGATGAAATTTGGCACAGAGATATATTATATTCTGGAATAGCACACAGGCTACTTTTTATCTAGCTAGTTCTTAAATAACAGTTAACTTGGCTATAAAATAAACTAAATTCTAAATTAACTCAGAGACTAGCCACATTATCTTAAACAGACACAATGGACACAGCATACCATACAATAATGTCTATTTGGTTGCTAATGAAGCATTCATCCAAGCTGAGCTTAGAGGCAGAGCACTCCACTAATGTGCTCATACATCCATTAGATAGTGGATTCGCGCATGTATTAATTGTTATTACTTACTAGAGTAGACCATACCAGCGACTTCGTCCGCGTGGATTAAGTTTCTTTAATTCCCGCGGACTATATACTCGTATATTATATAATTAGTTTATTTGTATTATATAATCTTATTAATATTATAAATGCGAAAGTTTGGATGTATGGATGTCGGTATGGATGTTTGTTACTCAATCACGCCCCAACAGCTGAACGGATCTGGATGAAATTTGGCACAGAGATAGATTATAGCCTGGAATAGCACATAGGCTACTTTTTATCCTGGAAAATTAAAGAGTTCCCGCGGGAACCACAAAACCTCGATCCACGCGTACGAAGTCGCGGGCACCAGCTAGTATATAATACTTTGAAATAACTAAATAAATGATGAAATATTTAAATAAATATATCATCAAAAGCATCATATCACAATAGGATTTGTATTTTTTTGGTTCCGGCTGGAACTTTTCAATTTTCCGGGATAAAAAGTAACCTATTGCGGACTATAATTTATCTCTATGCCAAATTTCATCCCGATCCGTTCAGCCGTTCTGGCGTGATTGAGTAACAAACATCCATCCATACATACATCCATCTATCCAAACTTTTGCATTTATAATATTAGTATAGATAAGATGACCTCATTTTAAAGTAATATCGTAATGCCGGGAAAAATATAAAGTTAATCAAAGGTTTGCTAAAAATAGAGCTAATCCAGAGCGCGCACGTCCCGCAATTCGCATAGTACAAATGTTTTTGTTTGTTTAAGTGGTATTATTCGTATAATAACGTCCCACAATAAGCTCCTAAAATTAGGGTCTTATTACGTAAAATTATTATTGCTTTATTGTAACAATCTCAATCACATTAGACTGTCTTTTCTATTGGACAAAATCCATTACCGCAGAAAGCAGCAGCAGCAAGCAGCAGCTGCAAGCAATACCAGAAATTCAGGCAATCAATTGGGATTATTACAGTTATTGATGCAGGATTCATATAATAGGGCAAGTCCATACAAATATTAGAAATGCGAAAGTTTGTCTATCAGTCTGTCTGTCTGTCTGTCTTTCTGTCTGTTTGCTACGCTTTCACGGCGTATCCGTTTAACCGATTTTGATGAAATTTGGTACAGGGATAAAAAGTAGCCTATGCCCTTCCCCGAGATGTAACTTACCTCTATACCAAATTTCATCAAAACCGGTTGAAAACATGGGCCGTGAAAGCGTAGCAGACAGACAGACACACTTTCGCATTTATAATATTAGTATGGATTATGTTACGGTACATAACTAAAGGGCTCTTAAAAACTTTTTATAAAAAATAAGCACAATAGCTAAAAATAATGTTTGTCTGGATCAGACAAAGCAAAGGTATCTATTATGCTTCATAGACGAATTCATAGTGAAGTAGTGATTGTCCTCAGGGCAGTGTCCTATAATGTAAACGAGTTCTATAGAAAACTCATATTATTACGTCTACTCAATGTATTTACACTCAAAACACTTAACATGATCATCGATGTATTAATTCATATGAAAGTGATAACATACAGTGCAAATTGGGTCTGGAAACTATATGGTACGAAAGCTGGCGTTGTATTATGGTGTATGTTATATATGTCACCGTAAGATTGTAAAAACCGTTAGATTGTAATATAACGTTTTTTATCGCGATAGATTGTAAACTGTCGACAGATTGTGAACCGTAACATAATGCTTATAATTTAACGCATTATTTTCCAGTAAACTGTAATCTATTAGGTATATTAACCCGATAGAACCTAAGTGCACTACCTGAATATTCATGTCAAACCTTAACCTAACCTCTAGTTCGCGCGCGAGTTGAATGCAGAGTAAATGTAAGTGTCACCATACATTTACTCTGCATTCAACTCGCGCGCGAACTGTACAAGAAAGAGACAAGAAAACGTAAATACAATAAATATTTCATAAATTAATACTCAGAACATTGAACGGTTCACAATCTTTCGACAGTTTACAATCTCGCGGGATAGAAACCGTTAGATTATAATCTACCAGATTTTACAATCTTACGGTGACATATAGAAACAAACCAACAACCAAATCTTTGAGATTTGATTTTGCTCACTATGAAAGTATTTGAGACATTAGAACGGGATCTTAAGCGTAAGACTTTGCAGATGACGTCACTGGAGAAAGCTAGTAAACTAATACAATATGTTGAATAATACATTAGCTGGGTCCCCACTAAGCGCGGCAGCTTTGCAAGGGTTACTTTTCCCAGCATGGATGTTTTGGTCGCGCTGCCATAATAACTCGATTCCTTCCTATGTACTTTTGCCACGGTTTATACTCGCAACCAAAAAATTTGGTATTGGGTTTTTCAATTCAGAAATTCTCAGTGCCAGCCCGGAGTTGTAAGTTGGCGGTGTTTCACCCCCGTGCCTCGTGCACGTTAAGCCGTCGGTCCCGGTTATTATCACTTACATGATAATATTCGTTAAAGCCCGCCAACCCGCATTGGAGCAGCGTGGTGGGTCTAAGCTCTAATTCCATCTCTCCTATGAGAATGGAGGCCTGTGCACAGAACATTAATAGGCTGTAGTGGTAGATACTCGCAACCGCAAGCAATGGGCAAGTCTCGCTTTACAGTCTCGTAAATAAATACCTTGGACTGCAGCGCTGCATATCAATAATACTTGCTCAAAAAAGAATAATGAGTTTCCTGACGCAGCAGATAGTGCTGTGGTCCTATGAGTGGGCCCCGAGTTCGATCCCCGGTAGAGGCAATTTGGGACTTTTTAATTTCTAAATTGTCTCTTGTCTGGTTATATAAGAGGCTTCGGCCATGGCTAGTTATTCTACCGGCAAGCCATTTATAAATCCGGTATGATGCCACATAGAAGTGTGGATTTACCCTTTATAATTGCCATACCTCTACTAGCATAGCTCACTACCATCTTTGATTGCATCATCACTTGCCACCAGGTGAAATTATAGACAAGAGCTAACTTATATTATACAAAACACAAAAGAAGAAAAAATATGTCACATTAATAAAAAAATTCCTCACATGCTTATTATAGACACGTAGTGTGGAGCAAAAAGTACTTAATTATACCTACACGAAGGTAGGTAATCATTACGGTAAAAGTATCGACAATTATGTCTTACATTTTTTAGTCGCTACAATTGCTGTATTTTTTTCTTAAAATACACAATTATTTCACTCCGATATTCTGTGTTAATGAGTTTATAATTACGATCGAAAATGATATTGAAATCGACGTCGGTCTCTGCGATCAGAAACCGCAATTATTGGAAATGCTTCTCCAAATTATTTTCGATACTAGCACTTTTCTTTTTTTCTTAAAAGCTGGTGATAATGTTCATTTTCATATTTAAAAATAAAATACTTCCAACAAATTTCCGACGATTTATTCAAGTATTGTCTGAAGTCAACAAACGTGCTCCATAAACGTTGTCTGTACACTTATACAAAAATATATACACATGAGTCCTTACACGTTATACACTAACTGGCATATACATTTATTATTATACACAAACATTAACGTTTTATTTTTATTTTATATAGGGCATATTAGGTAGCGCATCCGGGCGTCTCCGGTGATGGCTGCCGTGGTGCCTGAGATGTATGACCGCTTCCCTCATTTTCTGTTCTCTCAACGCGCGTATGTATTCCTCGTCTACAGAATGTCTATTTTTCCCCCGTAACACCGGCTTACTCGTACCCCTTTCACTGTCTTTGAACAAAACACACCAAAGAGACTTGTCTTTATTATCCCACAACAATGACTTGGTATACTCCTTCAATCGCCTGCTATTCTCCTCCACGCGGCGCATCGCTATCTCGATTTTAATCAAGTCCTTGTAATGATCCGATATGGTCGGCGTAGTTGCGTTATTGCTTTCCTGTCGCACGCTTATATTAATTCTCGACAAGTAATAATTCTCATATTGGCTAGCCGAGCCTTTAGTTCGCAATAGCCACACTACACTGGCGATGAAGGAACACGACACAAGGAAAGTTAGTATTAGTAAAGTCAGTCTCGACACTGCGCTTGGGGACGCACAACTCATAGCACTTTTTGTTTACGTTTGGCTACGTATATTGCAGGCTCGCACATAACGCGTAGCGGTTGCTACGAAAGCCTACGGCGTCCGCTCGCTACGTGCTCCCGCTACGAACTGGCGTGCTCCGTATGGAGCGAAGCTCACTGTTCAGCGCAGTCCCTGTTTGTATCCGTTGTAATTTGCAGTCCACAGCCGTATCCGAAACACAGACGGTCTCCAATCTCTTTGTGTGAGGTTTCTTTACGCTTCTACCAAAATCATTTTATCTGAAATTTCCGATGCAAATATTAATAAAAGTCATTTTACGTGATTATACAATTGCAAAACTCCAGACAAACATAGTACTTTATAAGAAGATTTAAATCTACCGTTTTATTCATTATGAAGATAAGCAAAAGTGGGTCGAAGCGTTGAACGTATTTTCGTAATATTATGGCCTGGTAAAGCGTGGACGATAAAGATCTCGTTGCCACTGCAATTATATGGGTACCGCTTTGTGTCAAAAGAAAAAGCTACACTTAAGGAAATTACCAAGTAAATATTCCTTTTGTATTAGCTGGAGTCGGCGAACTTTTTTCACGAATTGTACTTATTTCAGCCGTCAATCTACATAATTTTCTCTGCTTTCTTTTGACAAAACGGGAAAAGGTTCGCCCGAGATAAAAATAAGCCAATCATAAAATAAATTAGACATAAATAATGCAAAAGAACGAAAATTCCTCTTTTTGTTATTCTGAGTCATAATTTTATTAACTGCTTTCTGTTTATGTGAGCTATTTTTAAACGTGAATTTTCACCTTTTCACAATAACTACGCTATCGTTTCTCAATATTGTTCTTATTTTCCAAACAATAATGGTATGCAATATTCTACTGAAAATTCCAAAGACAATAACGACGGGTTGGTACGACGAAAAGCCATACATAAACGGCAATATCTGGCCGCAAAGCGACTATTGAAACCGTAGGCACGTTTAATACGATAGGCTCCGGCACCGCTCTATATCTTCAAACTACAACGATACGATACCGACATCTCTACTTTTATGATATGTATTGCAAAACACTGGTTATCCATTCACAATCGTGCATTGTCGAGTCAACATCTCCTGAAGATCGAAGTATCGAAGTGAAACGTACGTTGAGAGTAGTTTGGAAGATTTCTGTGGTGTGGTGAATATCGCGGGCTATAAGTGGCGACCACACGTTTTGACGACCTCCGTGGCGCAGCGTGTAGCGCTGTTGCCTTAACGTGCGGAGGTCCTGGGTTCGATCCCCGGCAGGGTCAATTTGGGAATTTATAATTTCTGAATTTTCCCTGGTCTGGCCTGGTGGGAGGCTTCGGCCGCGGCTAGTTACCACCCTACCGGCAAAGACGTGCCGCTAAGCGATTTAGCGTTCCGGTACGATGCCGTGTAGAAACCGAAGGGGTATGGGTTGAATATAACTGCCATGCCCCTAACAGGTTAGCCCGCTACCATCTTAGACTGCATCATCACTTACCATCAGGTGAGATCGTAGTCAAGGGCTAGCTCCTAGTAGATAAAAAAAAAAAAGTGCGGGATACACACTGTACCACGTAGATTTACCTATTGTCGCGGATTAAAGCGCATTAAACTTCTAGTTCCTTCATTATGATGGACTTACGAAAAGTAACGCCTGCTTCTATCCAATACCCCAGTCCAAGCGTTAAGACCATTGTTGCCACTCTGCAGAACCATAGAAGCAGTAAGGGTCTGTATCTATGTATTTTTAACGTTCATTCTAACATTATATTAGTTTTGTAGAGTTTTATCTTCGACTGTACACACCTTTTCTCTCGGTTGGCCAAGACTCCTCCAGGTATCCCTCCAAAGCTTGGTGCTATGTAGTCGGTTGGATGTCTTAAACACGGTAGAAAAAAATATCGTATAGTGTTAATATCCGCCTAAGCCTTTATAGTCCAAATCCATATTTAGCTTGCAAATTCTATTCGGAATGTGCAAAGGCCAGGCCGTGATAGCCGGAACTGTCAGTGTCTCATATTGCTAGTTCAAACAAGCTGCAACTGACGTCGTGATGAATACTAAACTCGATAATCTATCTATACTTCTGTACTATAATATTATAAAAGCTGATGAATGTTTGTTACTCAATCACGCCAGAATGGCTGAACGTATCCGGATGAAATTTGTCACAGAGATAGATAGTCTGTAATAACACATAGGCTAAGAATTCCCGCGGGAACCAAAAATCCTCAATCCACGCGGACGTAGTCGCGGGCATCAGCTAGTATGAAATATTTTGAGTGTACCACAAATAATCCGTAGGTGTTTTTGATTGTTCTTACTACTTTGTCGATCGTTAAATACTCACTCATACATTTCAGTAACCACCGTCCACTACTGGACATAGATTTTTTGTAGGTACTTCTAGTTTATTAATTAATAATTATTATAAGTATTAAAAACTAAAGCCTTCTGAACGTCCCTAAATCTAGTAAGAATATATTTAAAATATGATATATTTAGAAATATGCCTTAAGTCATGTGCTGCATGGAAGAAATATTTTAAGAAAGGACTTAAGGCATATTGAAATAGGTATATATCCAAGTCCATACATATACCCACCTTATATAAAAAAATATTAGTAGTTAACATTCCTTAGACGTCAGCAACGTAGACAGCTACTGCGTGACCCGTCAACGTCGTGTGGAAAATATGGCCCACCAGCGGCAAGACTTAAAGCTCCGGTCATAGTACGTTCTTGAATAATATGATTCAAATTATTTATTTATTTCCAAAAAATATACAATGGGGCTGATTCTGTAGTGTTAGTAGTTTAGAGATTGTGCACTACAGAATCAGCCCCATTGTGTTATACAGAATCAGCCCCAATGTTACTTTATACTCCTTAAAAACTAGACATCATTGTAATTTATCATATCGTGTGCAAGATCGATCGATTTTATTAAGTAATCAAGACAAGAAAAGAACGAGAAAAAGGAAACCGAATACAGCTGAAGGCGGCTTTGTTGCTTAGAAACGATCTCTGCCACCTACCTGCCTTTTATAATACCTTAGTTTAAGATTAGGAATAGTTAAAATAACATTAACCAGTGAGTGGTGCATTGTATAAACATAACACTTAAATAGCTACATACTAATACATAATCCAATTTAGTAGTGTAATACGTGTCAGCCTTATAAGGCTTAGCTTAATATGGGCCATCCAATGCAACCCCAAACATATCTCAAGCAGTGTGACCCCGACCTAAAACCAGGATCAAATTTATCGCAAGACTCGACCTTGTGATTTGCAGTTATCCTATTTTATGATCATAAATTTAATATGCTCACACAATCATCTCCATAATTCTCATCCAAGCTGACACCGCCAAAAAGCACCATTCTTTACAAAAATAAGTACATGATATAGCTATTTATGCAACTGTATCGTAATGAGGGTCATTTTAATTCGAGTGCTGTTTTTTGATACGAGGCTTGCCGAGTATCAAAATAGGATAGTACGAGAATTAAAATGACTAATTACGTACAGTTGCATACAAGATTTTATCTACGACAAGGACGTCTTTTAATTTTTTACTTTGTAAATTAATAAAAAAGTCAAATCAATTGACTGGTTGGGAAAGTGCCAGAACCCAGAGCCGCTAAGCTATAGGTATCCTATTTATGAAGATAACCATATCGATACAGCTACGACTCATAACGATACAGCTCCCATACAACGAACTGTATCGTTATGAGAAGCAAACACGAAAGAGGGTTCAATTCGATATAGTTGTCAAATTCGAAATTGGAACTTTTCGATGCTGGAGTAGATAAAAGATTTTATAGGGTTTTCCTTGATTTATAATAAAATAAAGTTACAAATTTTGTAATATCTTGATCTTCTTGAACCGCTAGGATATGGAATGCCCTTCCGGCTTCCGTTTTCCCCTCCTCTTTTAATATAGGTACCTTCAAATCAAGAGTGAATACGCATCTTCTAGGCAAGCGCGCTCCACCGTAGGCTGCATCACCTCTTGCATGCAAGTCTGATTGCAGCCAAGCGCTAGCCTGTATATTTAAAAAAATAAAATTACATCAAGATTGTTTTGCTGAGCCTGTGACTGTGTTAGGGCCCATCTATATGCAGCAAGCTGTCTTTTTTTTTTATCCACTACAAGCTAGCCCTTGACTGCGATCACACCTGATGGTAAGTGATGATGCAGTCTAAGATGGTAGCGGGCTAACCTGTTAGGGGCATGGCAGTTATATTAAACCCACTGCACCCCTTCGGTTTCTACACGGCATCGTACCGGAACGCTAAATCGCTTGGCGGTACGTCTTTGCCGGTAGGGTGGTAACTAGCCACGGCTGAAGTCTCCCAACAGACCAGACCAGAGGAAATTTAGAAATTATAAATTCCCAAATTGACCCTGTCGGGGATCGAACCCGGGACCTCCGCACGTTAAGGCAACAGCGCTACACACTGCGCCACGGAGGTCGTCAAACTGTCTGGTTATATATTAACTGTAAATCCGAACGGATATTAAAGTGTGTTATCAGCCTGCTACTTTGACACGGCCCATCTCAATCTCACACTCAACTGTTTTTGACGAACTTTGCAACAGAGTTAGGCTTTGTCTTGGGGACATCATTTTTCTTCGTTTTCTAAATACGCTCGAATTGCGGACATTATCTAGTAATTAATATTTTAATCAATATATAAAACTTACGTATTTACTCAGTACAATACGCTTGTGGGATACTAAAGATCTATTGAAATCAACCGATTTGACGATAGTTGAATTAAAGATTTGAACTTTATTCAAATAGGTGAAAATTGCAAGCGCGCCTCGTGAATTTTCCCGAAGCTACGAATAAATTTAAATTTTATTCGGTCGTATAATACATAAAAATTAAAATTTTATCTATATTATACATGCAATGAATTTTTTACACTTGAAAAATGACAAATGAACTAAAATCGAAGCGCGAGCAAAACCCGACAATGAAAATTGAATTTATTGCTCATGAATATGCAAAACCGGATATTGTTCCTATCCCATCCGCTTGTTCGATTAATGCCTTATTGTTTCCAGGATCCGATTATTATATTATAGAAAATTATAGACTTTGGTTTGATTGAGCCTATTGTTAACATTACCATTTTCCTGCATCACTACCCATTTATACTGTAAACGTAATCTATATTTATAGTAATATTATAAATGCGAAAGTTTGGATGGATGGATGAATGGATGAATGGATGTTTGTCACTCAATCACGCCAGAACGGCTGAACGGATCAAGAGGAAATTTGGCATAGAGATAGAAGATGACTAGGCATAGGCTACTTTTATCCCGGAAAATAAAAGAGACCCCGCGGGAACGAAAAAATCCACGTGGACAACGTCGCGGGCATTAGCTAGTGTTGCTATAAAGGCGCAAGTGGTTGTTTCTTTATTTGTCCTTTAATCAAGCCACAACGAAGCAACGCGTCGGAGCAAGCAAGACAACAAAATAAAAACATGAGAGAAACGCCAAACGCATATTATAATATACGGTAAACCGTCCCGTTCCGTAGTCGGAAAATAACTGTAATGAAGGTAAAATCAGAAAAAAAAACTTGCGATATTAGTCCCGCCCGCCTACATGGTAAAAATGGCTGAAATTTTCCTTCATACTGAACATTCGAATCGAAATTATGTGAAAGGTTCTGGAAACAATCCAAACGGCAAACGTGCTTAAGATTTGACCTAAAAATGTATGTGTGAACTAAAAGCACTAATATAAGTAGATACATTTCCTTTTTTCTTCATGATGGTACCTAGTAGGTAATGATAATAATGATTTCTATAGTTCACTCTCGAGTTTTGATTTCTAGATTTTGCAACAGATAGTACAGCTGATTTACTCAATTAGGTGTTTCTACACACCGATTTTTATAGAATGACACGAACGAATTACATTCCCTTTGCTTTCAACTGATTATTCAGGGCTAGTAAGCTTAAAGATATTTCTTTATTCAGGTCTCAGTGTATGCCGAAGACTAAACGATTTTGTTTAATAAAGGTTTTGTAACAGGGGTTCCAACTCTGATCAGGCAGTTAATCTTATGCTGCAGTAATGTTATAAATTTATAAATTATTATTATTTATAAAATTAGAAATATTATTATTATTTTCTGAATATCGAGGAGGAAGAGCGGGGACCCCGAGATACAGGTGTTTTCAAACTTACTTCGGGGTTCCCGACACAATTGTGAAACGACAAATATTTTTATCAAAAAATTTCATTAACAATTTATCAAATCATGAGGACGCGGACGGACAATCTTCACATAAGTACAGTTTGCGCGCGAGTTGAATTTTGTATGTTGATTGTTGATACATAAATTTACTCTGCATTCATTTCGCGTGCGAAATGTACCTACCTACTTGTTAATTTAGGTGTTATCCATATTATAGCTATTTATGCAACTGTATCGTAATGAGGGTCATTTTAATTCGAGTGCTGTTTTTTGATACGAGGCTTGCCGAGTATCAAAATAGGATAGTACGAGAATTAAAATGACTAATTACGTACAGTTGCATACAAGATTTTATCTACGACTTTTACTTTGTGCTTCTCATAACGATACAGTTCGTTGTATGGGAGCTGTATCGTTATGAGTCGTAGCTGTATCGATATGGTTATCTTCATAAATAGGATACCTATAGCTTAGCGGCTCTGGGTTCTGGCACTTTCCCAACCAGTCAATTGATTTGACTTTTTTATTAATTTACAAAGTAAAAAATTATAAAGACGTCCTTGTCGTAGATAAAATCTTGTATTCTCGTACTGTACTATTTTGATACTCGGCAAGCCTCGTATCAAAAAACAACACTCGAATTAAAATGACCCTCATTACGATACAGTTGCATAAATAGCTATAATGCGACCACTGCGTCATTTTTATCTACAAAATATTCATTAGTCACCAAGTTTGGTTAAAATTAATTGATAACTTTATACTAGACTTTATATTAGACTCGATTAATCAGACTAGAGTACGGATTTATGAAATACAAACATAATTATCATAATTACAATCCAAGAGCTTTTATCCTCGTGTATTTAGAATAAATCAGATTACATCCAAAAGAGGGGCTAATAAAAACATGAGTTATTCAAACAACTTTGTGTCGGCTAAGAAACATGAAGAAAACGCAATTAACTTTTTTCCTTGATTATGGAAGCCAAAATTTGTTATTCATTTCCGATTTCTTGAATGAATAACACAATTTGCGGTTGAAATTGAAAAAGTTTTCGGTATTTATTTTGAGCCTTTCACGATGCCACGGCCAACCGAGATTAAATTATTTTTTTAATTCTAAGCTAAAAACTGTTGGCACGTCGCTTCAAAACAAGTTACAGTATTTAACGGAGCCTTTTTCAAGTCTTCCAGCTTCTTGTATAATGAATGAGGACGAAGAAAGGAAATTAAATAGCTCGCACAATTTATTGCCGGCGTATAATAATGTAACTTACTAGGAAATTACTGTTAATTTTCCTTCGCACAGCAGTTTATTTTCTCTATGTAAAGGCTTCTTTTTATCGTCTTTCGTATCTGAAGACATGTTCCTTTTTTTATTTATCTTCAAACATCAAGCGTTCTAGAACTTTTAGAAAAATTCTTTCTCAGAACGAAATTCTTGTTTTATTTTTATTATTAAAAAAAATGCCAACACAAAGACTTGAGAGTTTCGAAATTACAGGTCATTAATGAAATTATAGCTTTAGATGTAAACTGTGATAAATGTTACCTTATATTTTAAGACTTCACCTATTCTGCACTTCCACCAAAATTTTTAGTTTATATTTGCTGAAGTTTTAGGATTATGTAACTACGTCGTGAAAATACACAAATATTACAGAAAAATATCGCTCGGTCTTTATAAAAATGTACCTAGGTATATTATAATATACTGCTTATAATACGTCTATTGAGGCGCTAATGCTTCTTAGACTTCAGTATAACACGTAATATCTTCGTGAGCATCCCGAAGATATTACGTGTTATACTGAAGCAGACATCCTTAGGTAGATACACAAGTTTAAGAAGTCCAATGACAAAGGAGCATGGATTTGACTCGCTCCAGCAATGCTAAGGACAGCTGTTACTTATGTATTTTACAAATTAATGAAATTGTAAATTATTATTTTTTTCAAAAGAGCAACCGCCGAGTTTCTTGCTGGTTCTTCTCGGTAGGAATGGCATTCCGAACCAGTGGTAGATTCACTTGACGATTCAAAAGTACTTGTAAAAGTTTATTTGAATAAAAATCATTTTGAATTTTGAATTTTTTTGAATTTTGATATAAAACGTTTGTTTTTAGCAGTCCTAAAATTTTTATACCATGCTGGAATAAAATCATACCATCAATATTATGATCATGACACTAGATACAAAGGTGTTTGTGTCAAGCATTGAGCGTGTCTTGGAAGTTTGAAAAAAGCTTTTGTAAGGTTCTGAAATGCAGCCCACACGTAATACCATACCAAAGCGTAGGATGACTTGGCTATACAACGCGAGGAAAGTCAATCCGCACGGTGACTTCACAGTCTAGCATAATACGCCATAGAAACTTATTGTTGTGAACCTGAACAAAGGCTTCTCTAGGAATATGGCTAAGTTATACCTAAGTATGACGCTCTTCTAACTTAAGACTTTAATATAAAGTAAATATTTCGGCGACTTCCGTGGCGCAGTGTGTAGCGCTGTTGTCTTAACGTGCGGAGGTCCCGGGTTCGATCCCCGGCAGGGTCAGTTTGGGAATTTATAATTTCTGATTTTTCCCTGGTCTGGCGTGGTGGGAGTCTTCGGCCGAGGCTAGTTACCACCCTACCGGCAAAGACGTGCCGCCAAGCGATTTAGCGATCCGGTACGACGCCGTGTAGAAACCGAATAGGGGTATGGGTTTAATATCACTGCCATGCCCGTAACAGGTTAGCCCGCTACCATCTTAGACTGCATCATCACTTACCATCAGGTGAGATCGCAGTCAAGGGCTAACTTGTTGTGGATTAAAAAAAATCATAGTTTTAGTAGGTCTATATTATGATTTTCGCAACTCAATGTATTTAGGGATTAAAGGATCCTTTTACAACTTCGAAATGTAAAAATACGGATTAAATTGAAAATGTAAATTATGTGAATGAAAGGAACTATAATAATAGAAGCTCTAAAGGCTCTTCAAAGAGTTTATAGAAGATCAACACGATAGATAACCAATACTTAACATGTATAGATATACATTGCATATGGACGGGTAATGGTTAGATAAAAAACACTCCCAAAACTTGAGTTTACTCGTAAAAAACATCGCCACTAATTAATTCATCTAAAACGTAGCACATAATGTGGCTAATTCTGTTGTACACAACATGACACGCGATCTCTAAACTATTGACAGTTCTTTAATATAGTGCTGTCCTTTTCGAACTGGGTGCTTTATGTCCTGTCATTTTTACACGCTTTTTATTAGCTTCAGACGTATGTATGTTAGTATGTTAGTATGTAACGGAATCTTTGAACAAGATTTTGACCCCCTTTAAAACGTCGGATTAACTCGAAATTTGGCATACTTATTAAGGACCGATGACAATTCAACAGTTTGACCCGTTATCCTTACTAGGATAATCAGGATTATCGATTTTTTGTTTTCCTGAGACCCGGAATGTCTGCGTCAAAAGCGTGTTTTTAGTTTTTTTTAACTATTATTATTGTTTAGTTAAGAGATAGTGAAAAATAGAATAATTCACAATATCATGTAAATGTAAGCTGTTGTTGAAGCTTATCTGACCGCCCGCCTGTCTCTAAGCTTTCTTTGAGCGACCGCCGACCATTCGTTTCCCGCTTGCCCAGTTTTTGCTTCTTCTGTGTTCAGTGACCGAGAAACCGCGCCTCGCCGCCAGTCTACTCCATTCTACTTTATATCCTACACTAACCTTAAGAGACACTAATAAATGTGTTAACTGAACTCGGGCGGAACAGCGGCGTGTATAGAGCTGTCTTTAAGTGTCGTAAATTGAAGAGTATATTATATTGATGTGCCACAGAATAATTTAATACAATGTAAACCTAGGGACTGTGCCAAGTGCAAACTCATAGAAAGTGACAAATCTATAGCTCATCTATTTATCAGTCTATAGCTAGCTATATAGGTTTCTAACGCTCCAAGCAACATCGTACCAAAAAGCTGAATTGCTTGGCGTAGCGTCTTTGCCGGAATGGTTAAAATTAAATTGACACTGCTGGGAATTGAATCCAGGATCTCCCATTAATCTGTCTCATGGAATAACACCACTCCATCATCGAATGTTTTAATATTTTAGGGGTAGTATGATTGACGTTTTGCCTTCAATCACGCCCATTGATGTAGAATTTTTTTAGTACCTATCACGCCTCATTGAAGCAACGGATCGACGATGTTACTTTGCACACACACTTTGCTAAAGTACACGATTCTTTTTATTAAAAAAACATAAAGAAGGGAATTTTAAAAACTTATGTCCATGCGGACGACGTCACAGGTATCAAGTATTTTAATAAACGTTTTAAAAACAATCCAATTTCCAATATTGTAAATCACAGCGCCTGCGATGGACAGGACATGTAGAGAGGATGTTACCAAGCATAGGAATAAAAGTGATGAAACATGTCTACAGAAACTAGCCAAAGGACGAGCCTCGAAAAAGATGGATCCATTGTGAAGATGATCTGCAGATTTTAAGAAAGCTCCCTTCATGGAAGAAGGAGGTCAAGGATAGAGCCAGGTGGAGAGAAACTGTGGAGGATGCTAAGACCCACAAAGGGTTGTAGTGCCGAAGGAAGTAAGTAAGTAAATTAAACAATCCAGTAACCAGCTTCCATCTCGAATATTTTACAGAAACAAATACAGATAAAACTTTCTGCAATTAGTTGATTGCATGCCGATATCTCGGGCCAGGTAAATCTGCTAAAATAGGTATTCCTTATAAATTCAAGCTCAATTTAGTACATCGGAATTTCACAAAATTAAAGTATCGACTACTGGGAGCTGTTGTGGTCTAAGGAATAGGGAAGAATATTAAATTCACAGCAGTTATATTGATGAACACGCAAGAAAATAAAAGGATTTACAACGGACAACGCCGACTTCAATTTGCAATTGCTTTATGGGTGTTATCTGAATTTTCGTCCTACATCTCTTAGCTCCGCTTGCAGAGACGTTTAACCCAGGAATTTGGATATTTTACAGAAGTTTTATACGACTTCTGTCAAAATAGCAGCTAACTCTGGGTTAAAAGGATAAGCCGGCGTTTCTGCAAAATCTCTTTACGAAATTCACCCTATAAATAATATTTGAAATAAAGTTTAAACGAAAGTTCCTTTCCTGTTTATCAAATAGTCCACTTGTGGCGTTCAGATTTCTAGTCGTAGCAGAGAATATAGTATATGTAGTTTTCATTTTAGTATAATAAAAAAGGATTTTTATTTTACCGAACTATTTTCTCTTCCTCCTCTCGCATTGAACACGAAGCAATCTTTGAAAGTACTCTGTTCGACGAAAGCTAGGATACCTAATCGGTATTTATATCGGCTTCAATTTCGAACAAAATGTTGTTTACAATTGGACAAAACTCACCTCGGATTTTTAGTTACTCGTAGTTCTATACGAGTATTTGTTTTATTTTCTACACCCTATGCACTTCAACAATGATTTATTTATACTGGGGTAGACAGATAAAGTGGGTTACAGTGAGATAGATAGATAGTCTCTCTCTTTCAAAACTTTTATTCTTCAGCAATAATGCACTTTAAAACTCGAACCTACATAAGACATATTCATCTCATTTCATTGGGTTATTTTTCTGAACCGTAATAGGTAGAAATTTTAAATTTTCACTATTACAAAAACAATAAAGAAAAAACAAAGGGGCCATACAAAAATTGTGATTTTTGAGGGCCTCTTTTGGTTCTTTCACGAAAGTATATAAAAAGGGCATAGTGTTAAACTTATACCATACGGAACCCTTCGTGTGCGTGTTCGACTCGCACTTGATCGGTTTTTGTATAAGGTATCTAAATTTTTGTAAACGATTTGACGACCTCCCTAGCACCGTGCTTAGCATTATTGTCTTAACGAGGTCCCGGCTTCGATTCCCGGCAGGGTCAATTTGGGAATTTATAATTTCTGAATTTTTCCTAGTCTGGTCTTGTGGAAGGCTTCGGCCGTAGCTAGTTACCATCCTACCGACAAAGACGTACCGCTAAGCGATTAAGCGTTCGGTACGATGCCGTGTAGAAACCGACTAAGGGTATATGGGTATAATATAACTGCCATACTCCTGACAGGTTAGCCCGCTACCATCTCAGACTGCATCGTCACTTAACATCTGGTGAGATCGCAGTCAAGGGCTAACTTGTATTGGAATTTAAGAAAAAGTTTTACGTAGGTACTACCTACTTCCATTCATACGTCATGTCTTGTAAAGATAGGTATTATATCTTTATAGATATTCCTGAAACACGTTGATGCTTTTAGTGCGAACAAACATTACTTAAACGGCATCCGGCAGCGGTGACCCCCACTCCGGAACACATTAGGGGCAAACCAGAGCGAGCGTTGTCTGCTCTTTTATTTGTTTACAGTCGCATGACAAATAGAAGTTACTTCAGACAACTTAACCTATTGTGATGATGCAAGGAAAGGAATACCTGCATTAACCTCGATTTGAGTCCAAGAACGATGTTTCTCTGTGAATTTATAGTTTTTTTAATTGACTTTGGTTTGACCTGGGTAGGAGGTTTCGGCATAGACTAGCTATATTCTACTGGCAAAACGTTGTGAGTGAAAGATATCACAGTCAAGGCACAGATAAAAATAATAGTAGATACTTTGTGTCAAGGTTTAACTAGTATTCTTCGCTTAAAGTTCTTAGTTTAATAATGATTTCATCAGCAGTAAACTTGTAAGAAACTAAAAAAACGTGGCTAAGTAGCATTAACTTATATTAACAAGAGACCTTAAAATGTTATTTCACATTTGAACCTTAGAACGCAGAGAAACTATTTTAACTGCAAACATGCAAAGAAAACTCGAAAGAAAACTTGCGATGCTATATTTGCGGTAGACTGCTTATAAATGAGTCTTTAAGCACTTGCAAAAGAAAATATTAGTTAAATTACTTTTTAACGAATAGAAATGAAGTGATTAAGCTAATGACTTAATGCCAGCGTTGCCGACAACTTGTTACAAGCACGAAGTGCTCTTAAAACTTTTACATCTTTGTACTGGAAAGCTCTTAAAAACTGTTCAAAGTCACGCAAGCCACAACTATATTTTTTCTTTACAAGCTACATATGAAAGTTTGTCTGGTTTAGGTAATACTAAATGTATGTTGATACGTTTGTCGGTTCTTTGCTTAAAAAAACAAAATTCAAATGTTTTTTATTCAAATAAACATTTACAAGTGCTTTTGAATCGTCGAGTGAATCTACCACTCTATGAACTAAATAATATCTCTACAAGACTCTATAACGGTCTATTAGATGCTTCTTAGCGTAGTAAACTAAATCCACCCGGATTCTGATAATTCCATTTAAATTTGTATTTACTTGCTAAATGATGCCCGCGACTTCGCCAATGTGGATTGAGGTGGTTAATTCCCTTGGAAACTCTTTCATTTTCAGGGATAAAAAGTAGTCTATGTGCTTAAACAACTTTTTTCAGTACCAAATTTCATCAAAATCGGTTGTAGAGACCGTTAAAACGTAGCAGACAGTCAGTGTAATATTAGCACAGCATAATTAATAGTACAGCTGATATTAGTATGAATTTATTTGAACTAAAATGTAGGTCTAGTATTCCATAAAAAACTAAATAGATTTGTGATTCCGTAATTATTAATTTTCTCTTTTGATTATGTTATAATATGATCCCATCCCAACACCCGCTTCACATGTCACAGGCTAATAATAAATCATACTAATATTATAAATGCGAAAGCATGTTTGTTTGTTGGTTTATTGGTTTGTTGGTTTGTCCTTCAATCACGCCGTAGCGGAGTAACGGATCGACGCAGATTTTTGGCATGACTATAGTTGAGGACCTGGAGAATGACATAGACTACTTTTTATCCCGGAAAATTAAGGAAATTCCGCAAGAATAACAAAAAACTTAAACCACGCCGACGAAGTCGCGGGCATCAGCTAGTAATTATTATAATTCGTTGACATTAAAATCTAGGTTCATGACGGTACAGCATACTAACTATTTGCTGGTGTTGATTTTTAAAATTTTGCTATATCGTAACTTGCTTTGAATTTTAAACTTCATAAATAATTAATTAATTAAGAAAATAAACGAAGGGACTCTTATTCGGAATAACAACTCCTTCTGTATCAATATTTGATGAGGTAAATTAATTAAAACGTACTTTAAGCTCTCCCGCTCTGGCTCTAATCTAAATAGAATGATGAAGCAAATAATGTAAACAACAATGAGAATATTATTCTGTCTGTACGTTATCATTAAGAATAGGTTTAAACCTACGCGAATAGGTAAATTTATGACTGGATTAATTTTTGATGATGAATGTTCATTATCAACTCAACCAATTACTATACATAAATAAATAAATATTTATTTGGAACTATCAATGACACAGATTAAAGTACAATACAAAACACAAAAATTACTAGGACACATCTTATAAACTACATTGTGACAAAAATAATTCCAAAAAGGGCATCGCCTCAGCGTGGTGCTGTTATGACGTAGATAGGTACACTCTAACAGCGCTGATTTTCAGGCGAACCCTGAGAAATTTTCGACGCCCCGGGCCCACCCGGGCCGCCCGCTAACCCAACATCGCTGGTAACATATTTATTGCAACTAAGACTAAAAACTCTGCTTACTAATAATCTATCTCATACTTTAAATTAATTACTTTACTACTACACCACAGTTTACTAAAAATACATATTATATTTTATCTACTCCAGCATCGAAAAGTTCCAATTTCGAATTTGACAACTATATCGAATTGAGCCCACTTTCGTGTTTGCTTCTCATAACGATACAGTTCGTTGTATGGGAGCTGTATCGTTATGAGTCGTAGCTGTATCGATATGGTTATCTTCATAAATAGGATACCTATAGCTTAGCGGCTCTGGGTTCTGGCACTTTCCCAACCACAGAGTTCTTAGTATGTAGAGGAGCCATACCTACATCATGGCGGATGGTGGCACCCGTCATTGAATATGTACATATTATATATTTCATCTCCACCTACTCTATACTCTATGTACCCAACCCACTCTATGGTTGGTACTGCCACTCTTACTGCCAATATTAAAAAAAAATTAGAAAAATTACGCGGTAAACGGATTACTTTTGCAACTTGTGAAATTAATTTACAAAGTAAAAAATTATAAAGACGTCCTTGTCGTAGATAAAATCTTGTATGCAACTGTACGTAATTAGTCATTTTAATTCTCGTACTATCCTATTTTGATTAGCTGACTGAAAACAGCACTCGAATTAAAATGACCCTCATTACGATACAGTTGCATAAATAGCTATTAAAATAATTACTATAATATACCGTACTATCCACTATTGTGTGGTCTCGTATAGTACAATACAGAGACAAGTTATCCAGGTTCATTAAATATATCTGACCCTTTGGTCTGACCTGGTAGGTAGTAAATAATAATAAATCGATATTTCTCACAGACCATTAAGTAATTCGTCTGTGGCCTAATTTTTATTCTTTACTGGTCGATAAGGCCATAGTCCACCACGCTGACTAAGTACGTATTGGCGGACTTTACAAACCTGTAAAAAAACTGCGAAGAACTCTCAATAGCATGCAGATTTTCCTTGCTCCGGCCGTCACGCGAGCAACTCAAAGTGTAACATACATTTCATACCGACCTTATTTTTGAACTACCTTAATTATGAAAATGTGATGTTTTAGGTTATTTGTATAAGTTATTTCGTATATAGTTGTTTATGAGGAATGTGCAATGTCCAGATAAACTCACGAGAGTTTCAGGACATGAAGATGTAATTTGTAAAAACCTTTTTTTGTTGATTAAAGAATAAATAAATTTAAAAAAAATCCTTACGATGTCTTCCCTCATGATAATTAACCCCTTGAAAAGGAAATCTTTAAAAAGGCCGATCTATAACCCATCAGTCTGACCAAATAAAAAAAACTTGTGCTCAAGACGCTAGGCCGATGTAAGTAGAAATAGAAATTGAAATTGAAATATTTATTATTAGAATCATCAAAATATACAATGTATTCCTGACCCCTAAACTAGGCGGACCCGTATCTTAGGGGCCAGTGCCTTCCCAAACATTGATAAAAATATCATAGGCTTAATCTCTAGTATTTAGTGCACTGTAACAAATTAACATTTTTCAAAAATGTTTTGCGATTTCTATTATATCTGACATGTTTTTTTTTTACTTAATTTTTTAATTTTTTTAACAATTAAGTCGTTTGAGACATTGGATAGAAGCAGGCCTTACTTTGCGGAAATCAATGAAGGAACTAGAAACTTAATTTGCTATAATCCGCCACAGTAGGTAAATCTATGTGATACAGTGTGTATCTTGCACTCGTAGTTTGCGATATTCACCACACCACACAAATCTTCCAAATTATTCTCAAGGTACGTTTTTTTCCGACACCGGAGCATCTTCAGTCATGAGGGACCGACTAGACGTCACTAGAGAGAGAGACATTCAATGAACTTATTTTCTCCCTAGTCCCTATTAACTTTGCCTTTATCTCCTGCTCTGAATTATGTTGGCGTACGAATACCCGAAACATTGACAATCGCTGAATCAATCCAGTACCAGGGGAGCAAACAAGCCTATTAATTACATGCTAACGAAGTTTATTCAGCGTCCAGTGCATAATTGGATCTATGCTCTGAATAAATTAGTGGTCCATAACAACGTGAGCATGGTTTGTCAATGGTTTTCAAATTAATGGACACATTAATTTGTTTGCTTGGTTAGAGTGACGCTTCCTCATTGGTATTGTTAGTATTATTATTCTTTGTCATTATCTTTTCATTACATATATCTCATGAAACAGGAAGTATAATATCTGTAAATTTGACTCGTTTCATGTCATTTGATTTAATCTACGGATACGGACGCCATATTGAAAATAGTATAAATACGAGTGTTTGAACGATGGTAGTTAAGCTGTCTCCTGCCGGCAAACTCAGCGATTATTGAATACTTTTGTGTTTAGATCGCATTTTGATTTAGAGCTTAACGATAGCAATCGTGGCCGGATCAAATTATTATTATCTTTAAGTTTAGCCAACTTTTATCTAATTACATTAAATCTCTCGTGGAACCTCTACACGTTTAACCATTTATTCGTGCAAGTTCCAAATGAGAGTACAAATATATTAAAAGTGTCTCATAAATACCTACTTCTGGAATGTCTCTTACAGTATGTATAGCTAGTTAAGAGCGTTATATTGTTGACATTTCCAGTTACCTAATTGAGTTGACTTTTTTATGAATAAAAATATTTTGGTTGGTATTTCTCGACTTCAACCTGACTTCAAATAACACATCAAAATGATCGCAGAATAACAAGGTAGGTAAGTTAATTCAAAATTTATCTGAGGCTGACTATACAAATATGGAAAAATAAACTGTACGTCGCGACTTTTACGCGTACCTAATACAAAATTTATTTAAGCATTCTTTGTACTTATTAATGAGTTGTTTACTAAAATTACATTCTATAATATTTATTAGTTTTCCACGGAATATCGTTGGGTTTTCAACTTTGAAATTTGTGATCTAACCGAGATTAATCAAGCAAGGCGTACTGACTATTTATATGCAGTTTTGCTTTCAACTTCACAGCCTGCATCGGTTCTAATATTATTCATTTTTCACGAAACCTCGTTGGTTTTACAACTCTAAAATTGGTGGTCTAACCGAGATTAGACCTAGATTCATCAAGCAAGGGGTACTGGCTATTTAAATGCAGTTTTCAGCAGCAGTTTCAAGTTTAAATCGGAACTTTATACGTACGACTGGAAAAAGTTAATAAAACCACGAGGCCGTTAGCAAAAAACTCGCTTGGAAAACCTTTAACGAACAAAAATAGATTTATTATAAAAAAATCATACTTTGACAATAAAAATAGCTATTATAGCACGCATATCGTCCCATCCCTAATTTAGCTAGGTTCGAGAAGTACCGTCGTCACAGGGTCCGTGTGCCCAAACGTTTCCAGGAATTGGATGCCGTTCCCGGCGCGCGGGCAATTTTCTAGTTCAGTTCCCTACAACCCGCGATTGGGTTAAGTCGTGTCGCGAATACCAGACCTTACGTTTTGTTTTGTGTTTTTTTTAGTTAAGTTTCTATTGTACATCATCCAGTGAATATATCTGTGACCAACACGAGTGTGTTTTTTTTTGTTATGAAAAGTTCCCCTATAAATGGCTGCCCAACTCGAGGCCTAGACTCACAGTGTTAAGTGTATCTATATACCTACTAACTATTTTAGTAAATAAAAATACATTTGATTTAATGATATTCATATTATTTAGAGATTGTCGCTCACCTTCGAACTTCATATTCCTATCGATTAAATAAATACACCAGCTTTAGGTCCACTCGCACAAGGCTTTTAAATGAGTTTAAGATAAATTTTCTGTACCTACCTGTTCTTTTTTTATCAACCCCTAAATAAACTTATCAAAACGAGCATTAAAAAATTAACTCTTTTAGTTAAGACAATGTGCAAGGCCTTAATGTGTTAACCTATATAATTTTCTTGATTCGTGAAGGTTCTTCACGTGGTAGCTCCGAGCGTGGTTGCTTGGATGGTATTTTCTAGTAACATCCCTAGGTGATATAAATAAAAAGCTCAGATCAGATACATGCAACCAAAATCATATCAATTTTGGTTGCATGTAGTAATTTAATAACTTAAAAAATAAGTGTATCAAATTGAGAACCTACGCCTTTTGTAAATAACCCGTTAAAAGGTAAATTAATGAACTTAAGCGACGAACGTTACTAATCAAACATTCATCGCGTTTACACCTACCTTTACACACTAGTGATTAATGAGAAAAGAGGCTAATTAACATTTACGAGTACCAGCCCAGCGTTGTAAGAGTATCAAAACAAAGGGCGACTTAATTAACGAACTAGGTCGGATGAGGAAGTATTATGAAACTCCTTACATAAGATCATAATTTGCGTCCTCATTTAGCAGAACAATGCACTAGAGTTCATCAAACTTGTTTTAGTACACAATACACAATTTTAAAGAATTATATTTGATAGAGGGTAAAAATGTAGATTCGCGTGACCGACATGCTCGCGAACAATATAAATATAAAAAATTCGAAAAAAACTTTAATGCCTTGGTGTTAAGGTTTATATTTTAATAATTTCAATTAAAATTAATAAAAAATCGTTTTCACTTCTATCGGCAGACCCTCTGTCTGCCATTTTTTTTTAGGATGTCTATAATTACTAAGGTCTAATCGTCCAACGAATTGAGGACGGGTATGCAACTAATCGGGTACACCCTTGCTAAGGACAGCTGTTACTACAAATTAATGAAATTGTAAATTATTTTTTCACAAGAGCAACTGCAGCCGAGCTGGTTTTCGGTAGGAATGGCATTCCGAACCAGTGCTAGATTCACTTGACGATTTAAAAGTAGTAAAAGTTTATTTGTAAAAATCATTTAAATTTGAATTTGAATTTGTTATTCTATTATGTCGTTCGGCTACAAGAAAGCGGGTATTGTACTCATTATTAAAAACAATACTGTACCTAACAGTTCCTACTATGGAACCGTAGCTTACCTATTTTGTAAATAAAACTTCTGGTCCAAACACATCAACACATCACATGGTCATTTTTATCAAGTAAATTGATAATGATGCTTGATGGATGGACGATGGAACAGCTGTTTTTTTATTATTGTAAGCCTTCTGATATTTTCGATTATACTGTAGTAACCTGCGACCTAAAAATTCGACCGGATCATTTTTTTTCGGGGTTCTTATAACAACTATATCCAAGCAAAAATCACGTCAACCCATTGCTCTGTTGCGGATTGCGGATAATAAATGTTCTCATGCTTTCAGCTTATCCGAAACATATAAATATATTAAGTGGCCTTAGAGCGTGGTCGTATTCGTACAATGCGAAACTTGTCCAGCGCGGTTTCTGGAAGTTGTAATAAAAGTTATTTTATTTAGTTTCTTTGTGTTTTTCTTCTGTACTTTACATCGCCTCGCTTCGCCCTACTTCCAAACCCTCTATCTTAATCCCCAGTGAGTATATGCAATAAATAATTCAATATAGAATTCCTTGCATTCTACGGAAAGTAGGACATCCGTCTACCTTTGGTATTACGGAAAATAAAATAAAGCGCTTAGCCCTAGATAAAAATTTACGTTTTGTGCATATTATAAACTAGCTTTAGTCCGCGGCTTCGATCACGTTAGTTTTAATTTTCATACAAATTTCTAACCCCTTAGGGGTTGAATTGATTTTGAATAATTAGGTAGTAATGATTCAAGTAACCCGGACCTTATCTCCTCATTGGTACACATGAGCACTAAATGCAATAAAAGAACTAAATTACCTATGACAGATACCTAAATGCACAGGCGCTACTAGGCTACAATTTTTTTTTAACGAGGGGGAAATCTTCTGAAGATACCCGATAGGGTATGTTATTAGGGTAGCCTAGTAGAGATATCTACTAGGCTACCCTAATAACACTAATAATACCTACATAGTATCATAGCCTGTACTCATCGTAGGTATTTTACGCATAGTAAACGGGTTAAGCTCACTACCTACACGTTCTATGCAAACTCGGCTAGTACGGCTGGACAAAAATAGACAAGTTTACTTCGATAAAAAGTTCGACCGATTGTAGTACAATAAAAAATTTAATAATTTATTATGCCATGTAAATTGTTTCGAACATAATGAATGAAGTAAAGAATCATAATTTATTACGGATTTATACGAAAACAAAAATCCGTATAAAAATCCAGCTTACCAAAAAGTATGCACAAGACAAAGTTTAGAACGCGACGAAGCCATAAAACTTGGTTAATCTGAACGACATGCGACCCCAACTCACAAACGGCAATCATAAAAATCCCGATCCCAATATTAATTTGCATAATCACTTTTTCAAACTCAGGATATTTTGTTTACATTTTTTCATGTAACGAAAATTTCGACGCTTAACTAACAAAAGCTTCATCGACGTGGTTGTTTGAATCGATAGAAATCCACTGCTTGGCGTAGGAAAGGTACTAAATTTCTACATCAATGCGTGGGATTCATAGGATTTTTATTCACAACCTATTATAAACTTGCCTTTACACAAGTTTAAGAAATCTATTAAAAATATGCTCCTGAATAAAGCTTATTATACTGTTGAAGATTACGTAATGACAAAAGAGCATGGATTTGACTCGCTCCAGCAATGCTAAGGACTGTACTGTATCACAGCGGTTACGTAATATCTACACATTAATGAAATTGTAAATTGTTTTTTCAAAAGAGCAACCACCGAGTTTCTTGCTGGTTCTTGTAGGAATGGTATTCCTAACCAGTGGTAGATTTACTCGACGATTTAAAAGCACTTGTAAAAGTTTATTTGAATAAAAAACATTTGAATTTGAATTTGATTCATAGTGAGGACTAACATTATGTTTTTTTTGTTAAACAACGGTATTATTATACTCGTATCTTGAAACATAAATTTTCATCGATCCTTTGAGCCGTGTCTATTGTCTCGCAAATCAGCGAACTTAATCAGTAACTGTCGTTCTTACTCCCTCTTAGCATTCATAAAATTCATATATAGACTAATCCGAGAATTGTTCGTTCCATGGAGCTGCATATAGTTAGACTGCATGCTACTCTGAACTTAAAATAGGTTTAAATCACTTTACAACAAAAAAAATACTATAAAAATTCTACTAACTATTAACTACTATAAAGAAAATAAAACCTAAAATAATAAAAAGTTTCTTTACGATTACATTTGAATAATCTCTGAGTTATGAACCCCTTACTTGAATAATAAAGAGTCGGAAGTGTGATTGGAGTCTCAAATAAATAAATTATTAAAGAAATAAACAAGGGTGCGGTTTCCCCTTGATAAAAACGGGGGAGCGTCTTGATTAAAATTTAAAAAATATTATTAATTAGCATGTTTTTTAATTTAATTTTAAGGAATGAGCTTAAAATCAGAAATCCTATCGTATCATTACCAGGACCAGCTATGCAATTATAGTAGATTGTTCATCAAGGGACTAAAATGACCCATTTCATACGAGGTGTTTAGCTTCCCGAGCGTAGCGAAGGATGCTATAGAAATGAGTAGAATAGCTTTTAGTCCCGTGGTAAACACCCTACTTTTCACTTCGATTGCGATAAAATAAAATAAATAAAGATTTTTAATTATTTCTATGCCTTTCTGTTATATTTTCATATTAGGAGTAAGATCTTTATTTTTACTTGATGATATTAACAAATAAATAGTCACATTCACTTTACCTGCCTTCACCGTGTATTATGTATTGTGTTTTGAAATGGATTAATTAATTATCATCCATAAAACATCCGGCGAACTGCAATACCAACTTTATTTTTCTCCGTATCGTTATCAAGAAGGAATTAAAATAAAAACAGTAGTACCTTATACATAGATCTGTAGGATAATGGTAGAATACGATGGGTAACATTGAAATCAACTGACATAAATTTTTTGGCTGTTGATAGTAACCATAGACTAAAATTTTTGGATAACCGAATGAGAATATCACGCATACCGTAGTACGGCAATTATTAATAAAAAACACTTTAATCCCTAGACCCTAAATGCTAACTTTAGTCCGCCTACGTTAAGCTTAGGTCTCGAACGTTCACTAATACGTATATAAAAATATAATATTATGTGGAAATTCATACCGGAGTAGATAAAACCTGTCTTAAAAGGGTGAACAAAAACGCTCGGGCATTTTTAACCTACGCCCGCGATGCGTCAATAATGTTTGCGCCCCTAAAAGCTTTCACATACGTCGGATAAAGCTCCATATAACGCACTTTGCATAAAATAAAATGATTATGATAAGAGAAGCAGGAAAAATCCGAGAGTGGAAAAAATGTAGGATAGAAATTTTTTTTGGTGAAGGTTAGTAAGGCGCAACGTACACCTGCAGGAGTGGAGTGGAGTGACGCATCTTTCAACCTAGACAAACTGAGATTTTGTCCTAAAACATAATATTGTTGAATTCCTTCACGCGTCTTTTGCCTTTCTTCTGTGTTTTATTTTTACTAAAAATAAAACACACGACACAGTTATATACCAATAGTAATACGATTACGTATTACTATTGGTATATAACTGCCTCGTTGGTCTAGCGGTTAGCATAGTCGACTGCGGATCACGAGGTCCTGGGTTCGATTCCCGGTCGGGCATACAAATTGTTAGGTACCTATTGGGTTTTTCAATAAAAAAAATCTCAGTGCCAGCCCGGAGTTGGAAGTTGGCGGTGTTTCACCCCCGTGCCTAGGAGAGCACGTTAAGCCGTCGATCCCGGTTATTATCACTAACATGATGTCGTTAAAATCGCCAACTCTCCTATGAGAGTGGAGGCCTGTGCCCAGCAGAGGGGCGTTAATGGGCTGTAGTGATGATAATGATTGGTATAAAAAAGGAACTAATAAGTACTTATGTGCTATTATGTGTGTGCATAAGTATTAGTTCCTTTTTCACAAATTGAACATGCGAACACGTGCGTTCAGTGTGACTTGTCACAGCGTAGGAAATATTACAAGCCACAGGCTTACCTACGACAGCTTCGTATAACCTCCAAACTGTACACAATTATTTTATACCAAAAATAAACTGACCGTTTTGAGATAGGGTTACAGGGTCAAAAAGGGGCTCTATACGTCTCCTTCGGATGACTGGTAAGAAATAAAATGTTTCCTCTGTGCCAAGACTTTATCATATACCTATAGTTTTAGTACACTCATCTGATAAAAGATTTCATAATGACTGTATCCACGAATCGGAATTCATTCAAATACAAAAACCAATTACTAGGTACTAAAAGCTAGTAAGCTTTTTGTTAAGTAAAACTAACTTTACCGAGAACTTTTTACTATTTTTTGCAGAATAGGCTTACACTTGATGACAATCATGCTTAATGCAAAGCAATGATGAGGTCTAGGTTGAAGCGCGCTTGCCTAGAAGATAATCATTCTCTCTTGCGCTGTGAGCTCACGAGATGAAAAACAGAGGCGCGCGGGGGTGAAATCCAGCAAGCGCAAAAAATGCATAAAATAATTTGTAAAAAAAATAATATTTACTTTTCAATACAAATGAAACTGACAATGTGTTTGATTTAGAAATATGAATTTTATCTTATATTTCTAGAGCTAATTATTGGTTTCAATAAGGAGAAAAATTGCTTTAAATGGTAAATTAACAGGTATGTTTAAAATAAATTTCAATGCAGTGATTTTTTTTTAATTGTGTTTTGAGATGCGTCAATGGCTGCTCAAAGGTCTTAAAAACAGCACATCATTTTTACAAGCATACATTATGTTACCGTTTGGTGGATACACTGCTTTTAAAAACCCCCTTTTACGCTACACAGGGCCTTAAGGTACTTAAGTTATACGTGGCACGGAATTCGTGCGCTGGAAGGGCTACCATACTACACCTTAGTACTTATCAGAAACATAGAGCAAAACCTTTTCAGAACTCCTAACAAATCTTGAGTTATTCGCATAGAAATATTGGTACGTAAAATCAAAGTGCGCATGAAAATTCACAAAGTAGTAAGCAGTATAAATTCAATACACACCTGGCTAAAACCTGCAGACGCCAAGTTACGGGAAAGAAGTTAGTGTTTGCTAACAAGTGTAACTTGTTACTTACAACTTCAAGTGAAACTAATATAAAGGGCGGTGAAGTAAATATTTTGCTGAGGTATAATTTCACGTTTTAGATGTTAAAACGCGGGCTTTTAAGCATTTTGTGTTCAACGGTTTAACTGAAAACTTTCTTAGGTATAAAGTCGATGTCAGACGCAAGGTTCGCTTGCAAACTTTATTAAACAATATTGAATTGGAATGAAGAAAATTGAGTAAATGAAAATTATTCAACGACATTATAAGAAAATGGCCAAAGCCCTTTCCTTGAAAGAGCTACCATACCCCGTCTTCACCATTCCTCAAATCAATTCACTTTCCGCACTCTCTTGACATCGTCAGTCTTTCCAAAGCGCGCTCATCATGATACCAAGTTATAAATCGCGTCCCGTAAGTTGACGCAAAATGGCGGTCGTCTGTGGTACATTAGTCAGGTACATTGTACTACAGGGCCGAGCGCAGCATGCGCGGGGAGCGAGGGGTATAGTAACGCGCGGCCCCTCGCGCGTCTCACCTCATACCGCACCTCGTTTGACACCCGAAATGTGTTTTTGCACATACGAGTAGTTCAACTTACGCGGCAGCTATTATTTTGTCTGTGACGATACTTACCTGTACGCGATTTCCACTTCAGGACATTTTTGCTCCAACAGCCATCGCCTCTATGATAAGAAATGACCTGCCATTTTTATAAGTATGATGGCTATGTATTTCGTAGGAGCGACAGTCGGTGGATTTATAAAAATGATGATGTGACGTATCAAATTCATTAATGAACCATTTTAATTAAAGTACTATCCATCCGAATTTCGTTAGTTAAAAGTTAAGCTGATTTTCTCCACAGTTAATTATTGTCAAAGTTAGTTGAGACTTCGCGAGTTTGCCGAGTTTACATTTCGCACGACGAATACTAACTAGCCTCGGCTTCAAAACTTGTGAACTGATAAAAATTTGAAACTAATAATGACAGAAAATTTTCTGAAAGTTAGGCCATTAAACATTTTAGATCACAGTATTCTGCAAACTAAATTTTAATGTCATATTTTACAGCCTACAGCCTTTAGTTTATTCGGGGCTTCAAAGCTAGAATAAATCTTATCTTTGTTAAAAAAACTTTTTGATAAACTAGGTATTTGAAAAAATACCCGATTTATATCAACTGAGGTTTTGTTTTTTTTAAAGAACCCATTGCTTTTATTTTAGAATTGAGAGTGGGCACAGGAGTGGGCAGGTACTCTGGCTCTTTAATCCATGCAAAAAATCTCGTCATTCGTTGATCTTTAACTATGTAAAAGAAACACTAACCAAAAAACAACCGCGCAACTTTAAATTATAATAGTAAGTCTAAGTAATTTAAGAACATAAAGATAACATTATAATCACTGAACAGCCTGCAGTCACGAAACTTCATAACTAATGTCGTTCATAATAATTAGGTATTATGTCAAAACTTTAAAATATGAAACGACGAACTAAGTTGTAGTTAGGAGGAGTTGCAAACTGAAAATTGCGGCAATTTTTTTCTGCAACTTTTTTTTCTCTAAATAGAACCATAATATATTAGGGTGATATTATGTTAATGTGTTTATTTTTTATTTTAATTACGAAGAAGAGTGTTATCGCAAATTGTTATCGCATTTTTGTACTCAGCTAAACTTATCTCTATACCTCCCTGTCATAGCAAGTATCATAAAAGTAATATGAATCTCAGAAGACGGGTCGTATCAACTTTTATTATCATTTGCAAGCATTACCTTTTCATATTGTGTATAGTGTACAAGTGATGGTAATCATTTGTCACGAGAGTCGACAAAGAGTGGCGTGAAAATAATCTAAAAAGATTTATGATAGAGCTTGAATGTACAATTGAATTGAGTTTTATATGTCAACCATTTTTTGTAAACAACCCCAGAACAATCATTTCATTTCGTTTGCATCCACAAAGCGCCAGAAAAAGGTCTCGCAGTGATGGTATACGCTCACAGAACAGGGAATCTGCTTATTACTAAGATGCTGATACCTATTATCAAGCAACATGTCGGCAGTAAAATAAAACATTTGCTATTAATAGAATGGAGAGGCATTCTAACTAATCAATCAATAAACCAACATCAACTAAGAACACGTCCTCAAGTATATCGTACAATCTACGCTAATGCCAGTGTTAAGCATAGACAAACACTAGATAACCTGTTCTTAGCTGATTTTGCGGTATATTACTAAGGGCCCTATAGGTATTTTAAAAGCTTAGACGTCCAGTACGTAATGCCTACCCATACAAGACCACCAAAGTCGAATCCTCGCTGCTCCTAGAAAACCTGTCCAGGCTTGGTGGTTCGCTTGGACTAAAACTTCTTGAAGATTTACTTATCATTGACTCGTCCAAATTTAATTCTATGCCAGGACAAAAAAAATGGACCATGTGGCAATAACTAGCGTGACATGCTCAAATTTTTAACCATTCGATTTTTATCCGAATAAAAATTCAATATCTCGTTCAAATATAATTCACAAATTCAACAAATAAAGCAAAATGGGCATTGAACACGGAGAACAAATACCGCTAATTGGAATTGAATTTATTGTTAATGGATATGTAAAACTGGGCGGACTCATGATGCACTCACACGGACAGAACGGCTGATCGTTTACTGAGATGATTATAAAATTTTCGCTGATAAAATAATTTTAATGTATGTTTTGGACTAAAGCATTTTTTTAATGTTAATTTATTTATTTAATTTTAGAAAACTTCATACACCAGCAGCCATAAGTGGGAGGTCCTGGGTTCGATAAGCAATAAAAATATTCCAAAATATTCCAGCTCATGATGATTGTGAACCTTTTCAGAACTCCTAACAAATCTTGAGTTATTCGCATAGAAATATTGGTACGTAAAATCAAAGTGCGCATGAAAATTCACAAAGTAGTAAGCAGTATAAATTCAATACACACCTGGCTAAAACCTGCAGACGCCAAGTTACGGGAAAGAAGTTAGTGTTTGCTAACAAGTGTAACTTGTTACTTACAACTTCAAGTGAAACTAATATAAAGGGCGGTGAAGTAAATATTTTGCTGAGGTATAATTTCACGTTTTAGATGTTAAAACGCGGGCTTTTAAGCATTTTGTGTTCAACGGTTTAACTGAAAACTTTCTTAGGTATAAAGTCGATGTCAGACGCAAGGTTCGCTTGCAAACTTTATTAAACAATATTGAATTGGAATGAAGAAAATTGAGTAAATGAAAATTATTCAACGACATTATAAGAAAATGGCCAAAGCCCTTTCCTTGAAAGAGCTACCATACCCCGTCTTCACCATTCCTCAAATCAATTCACTTTCCGCACTCTCTTGACATCGTCAGTCTTTCCAAAGCGCGCTCATCATGATACCAAGTTATAAATCGCGTCCCGTAAGTTGACGCAAAATGGCGGTCGTCTGTGGTACATTAGTCAGGTACATTGTACTACAGGGCCGAGCGCAGCATGCGCGGGGAGCGAGGGGTATAGTAACGCGCGGCCCCTCGCGCGTCTCACCTCATACCGCACCTCGTTTGACACCCGAAATGTGTTTTTGCACATACGAGTAGTTCAACTTACGCGGCAGCTATTATTTTGTCTGTGACGATACTTACCTGTACGCGATTTCCACTTCAGGACATTTTTGCTCCAACAGCCATCGCCTCTATGATAAGAAATGACCTGCCATTTTTATAAGTATGATGGCTATGTATTTCGTAGGAGCGACAGTCGGTGGATTTATAAAAATGATGATGTGACGTATCAAATTCATTAATGAACCATTTTAATTAAAGTACTATCCATCCGAATTTCGTTAGTTAAAAGTTAAGCTGATTTTCTCCACAGTTAATTATTGTCAAAGTTAGTTGAGACTTCGCGAGTTTGCCGAGTTTACATTTCGCACGACGAATACTAACTAGCCTCGGCTTCAAAACTTGTGAACTGATAAAAATTTGAAACTAATAATGACAGAAAATTTTCTGAAAGTTAGGCCATTAAACATTTTAGATCACAGTATTCTGCAAACTAAATTTTAATGTCATATTTTACAGCCTACAGCCTTTAGTTTATTCGGGGCTTCAAAGCTAGAATAAATCTTATCTTTGTTAAAAAAACTTTTTGATAAACTAGGTATTTGAAAAAATACCCGATTTATATCAACTGAGGTTTTGTTTTTTTTAAAGAACCCATTGCTTTTATTTTAGAATTGAGAGTGGGCACAGGAGTGGGCAGGTACTCTGGCTCTTTAATCCATGCAAAAAATCTCGTCATTCGTTGATCTTTAACTATGTAAAAGAAACACTAACCAAAAAACAACCGCGCAACTTTAAATTATAATAGTAAGTCTAAGTAATTTAAGAACATAAAGATAACATTATAATCACTGAACAGCCTGCAGTCACGAAACTTCATAACTAATGTCGTTCATAATAATTAGGTATTATGTCAAAACTTTAAAATATGAAACGACGAACTAAGTTGTAGTTAGGAGGAGTTGCAAACTGAAAATTGCGGCAATTTTTTTCTGCAACTTTTTTTTCTCTAAATAGAACCATAATATATTAGGGTGATATTATGTTAATGTGTTTATTTTTTATTTTAATTACGAAGAAGAGTGTTATCGCAAATTGTTATCGCATTTTTGTACTCAGCTAAACTTATCTCTATACCTCCCTGTCATAGCAAGTATCATAAAAGTAATATGAATCTCAGAAGACGGGTCGTATCAACTTTTATTATCATTTGCAAGCATTACCTTTTCATATTGTGTATAGTGTACAAGTGATGGTAATCATTTGTCACGAGAGTCGACAAAGAGTGGCGTGAAAATAATCTAAAAAGATTTATGATAGAGCTTGAATGTACAATTGAATTGAGTTTTATATGTCAACCATTTTTTGTAAACAACCCCAGAACAATCATTTCATTTCGTTTGCATCCACAAAGCGCCAGAAAAAGGTCTCGCAGTGATGGTATACGCTCACAGAACAGGGAATCTGCTTATTACTAAGATGCTGATACCTATTATCAAGCAACATGTCGGCAGTAAAATAAAACATTTGCTATTAATAGAATGGAGAGGCATTCTAACTAATCAATCAATAAACCAACATCAACTAAGAACACGTCCTCAAGTATATCGTACAATCTACGCTAATGCCAGTGTTAAGCATAGACAAACACTAGATAACCTGTTCTTAGCTGATTTTGCGGTATATTACTAAGGGCCCTATAGGTATTTTAAAAGCTTAGACGTCCAGTACGTAATGCCTACCCATACAAGACCACCAAAGTCGAATCCTCGCTGCTCCTAGAAAACCTGTCCAGGCTTGGTGGTTCGCTTGGACTAAAACTTCTTGAAGATTTACTTATCATTGACTCGTCCAAATTTAATTCTATGCCAGGACAAAAAAAATGGACCATGTGGCAATAACTAGCGTGACATGCTCAAATTTTTAACCATTCGATTTTTATCCGAATAAAAATTCAATATCTCGTTCAAATATAATTCACAAATTCAACAAATAAAGCAAAATGGGCATTGAACACGGAGAACAAATACCGCTAATTGGAATTGAATTTATTGTTAATGGATATGTAAAACTGGGCGGACTCATGATGCACTCACACGGACAGAACGGCTGATCGTTTACTGAGATGATTATAAAATTTTCGCTGATAAAATAATTTTAATGTATGTTTTGGACTAAAGCATTTTTTTAATGTTAATTTATTTATTTAATTTTAGAAAACTTCATACACCAGCAGCCATAAGTGGGAGGTCCTGGGTTCGATAAGCAATAAAAATATTCCAAAATATTCCAGCTCATGATGATTGTGACTGACGTTAAAATATGTGCGTGGTCTGTGATAAAATATAGGAGCATCCAAAACGAATCTGCAACTGAAACTTCAAACTACCAACTGGAACTTACTAATCATTTGTTCTGTGGGAGCGTCTGATTAAATCACCGTTGTCGTCTTCGTCATATTGGGGCCTAGTGGGAAAGTTTTTAACCGACTTCCAAAAAGAAGGAGGTTCTCAATTCAGCGCGTATTTTTTTTAATGTATGTTACTACGTATCTCCGTGGTTTCTAAGCCGATTTGAAAAACGTTTTTTTCAGTCGATAGAGGAAGCTCTCCCATAAAAGATTCTGACTCCAAATCCTCAACCCTAAAAAGTAAAACACTAAAAAGTTAAAAATAAAAATTCTTTCCAAAAAACCGACTTCCAACGCCACTGTAAAGTAAAAAATAATTTTGTTTTCTACCCACTATGTTGAAGTCGGGCGGGTATAACAAACTACGCATCAGGCTCGCCCGACTTCAACATAGTGGGTAGAAAACAAAATTATTTTTTACTTTACAGAAATAGGTGAAAATGCAACCAATGCTGGACCCTACCTAATCTCTTGTAGGTACTTCCACACGCCATAATCTTGTACCACTTGAACCCAGCTTTTATTTAAGACATTTAAGATACTAATCTAATATTAGCTCTTACCTAGAATGAAAGCTACACATACCTATATTTGTCGATATGAATTAATTAATTCTTCAGTGTAAACACCCTTTGATGCAAAGCGCTTGCAAGTAGCAACAGGAGCTCAGTAAATTAATTAACACTACACTTTGCATCACGAACTGCAAGAGACGATATTTACTACATTTTTAAGTCATCCGTTTTTTTTACACTGAACTCATACTGAAATTCCAATCACTTTAATAAGAAACATAAATATAAGTAAGTATCCAATATTTACATGGTAGAAAATTAAAACACATTCTAATTAGGCTGACCAGAAAAATAAAAAAAACCTGCTTGGAGGTGCCCTTTTTCCTGAACAGGTTATCCATTATTCTCAGAATCAATATTCTAATATTGTCATTGACCACTTGTTATGGTTCGTGACCATCGCTGTACCTTCAACCGTAGGTACAGCGATGGTCACGAACGAAACGTTTTCGTTTTTCACAGAATACTTCTATTGTCAAATTAACCAATTGACATATTGTGTGGCTGACACTGCATAACTTTGTATTTTAAAACGAGCGCATTGAAATACAAAATATGTCATATTGAGTGCAATTAATTTATCTCTATGTATTTAAGATTATCAAACGCTCGGTCTAAAAATTCTTTCCAAAAAACTGACTTCCAACGCCACTGTAAAGTAAAAAATAATTTTGATTTCTACCCACTATGTTGAAGTCGGGCGAGCCTGATGCGTCAACTTTGCTTATCGTTGTTATACCGGCCAAAGCAATATTTTTTTTTAATTTACAGTGTCGTTGGAAGTCGGTTTTTTGGAAAGAATGTTTTTGTTAACTTTTAAGTGTCAGGGTTGAGGATTTGGAGTCAGATTTTTTTATGGGACCACCTCGAGAGCTTCCTCTAACGACTTATAGAAAAGAAAAACAAATCGGTTCAGAAACCACGCAGATATGCACCGACATACATTTAAAAAAATACGCGCCGAATTGAGAACCTCCTCCTTTATTGGAAGTCGGTTAAAAATTCGACAAGGTGGAGCTACGTAAGCCCTGGGTCCAATAAGATGGTCCGTGACGTGTTGACCCTTGGGCTCCTCCTGAAAATCAGCGTTGCAGTATGTTTGGTAGGTATATACCTATCTCTCATGCTGTGGCACGGGCTGAGGAGGTGGCCCATTGGCCAAACGTATTTGTAATTTGTGTTATACGTAGTATATAATAATTTAAATGTAGTGTAATTAACTTGTTTGTTTGGTCAATAAACTTCTATTTATTTATTTATTTTATTTAATAAGAATTGGTCTTGTCACGTACCTACGTGTGCTACATACTATCTAATGTGCATAAATTTAAAATACTTGGGTACATAAATCAATTACGTCACGTCAGCAAGTACTTAATTGTGCACAAATTCCAAAAGGAAATGTTTAATTCAAAATGTGAAAGTTAGGAAACTATAGAAGTGTTAAGACTGTTATGCGATACATGCCAAGACTTAAACTTGGAAGAACATTTAAGAGGTGGAAAGTTCGTATTTGCTAACAGTTGAAACTTCTTGCGAAGAGCGTTGAGTGAAACGTATCTAGGTGCTTTTACGTATTCTCCTTATTACAGGCTAGTAAACGTCACGGCGGCCAATCTCCAGAGAGATTAGCCAACTGCGCGGGAGATATTGTATAGTGCGCATACACTGGTGCACTCTCTGTTCCTTTACTCTCATACCCCGATGGGACTGAAAATCCGACATGACCGGAGAGAGAACAGGCGCAGGACCGACGGCTTTACGTGCTCTCCTAGGCATAGGGATGGAACACCGCCAACTTTCTAACTCCGGGCTAGTGCTGAGACTTTCTTGCCACAAAAACACAATACTGGTTATGTTTCCGACCCGAGACTCGAACCCGGGACCCCGTCGGCCGCAGTCGATTATGCTAACCACTAGACCAACGAGGCAGTCAACCCCAACTACAGGAAAGGATGAACAATAGACGTATTCTCATGATTTTCATCGACGAAGCGTCCGATTTGTTTAAAAGTCAGGAACATGGAACTAATAGCACTATTACCTATTGAAGGGTTCAGAGGGATATCTCCGTGAAATAATACTCGAAATTTGCACGAAACCAATATACTCATCACTTCCTTATCGTTCTCACAAAATCTTCTAATCTTGAGTAATACGAGTACTTTCACATCAATGACAATTTAAAGCGAATTTACCGCTGGTTCGGAATGCCACGACCTAGCGACGAGAACCAGCAAGAAACTCGGTGGCGTCTAACATTCAAAATTACTTTTTCACAGCCACCGATCAATTAACAAAACTATCACAAACTGATATAAATTTCTAATCACCAAGTGAACCACCACAACTACAGCCTATTAACGTCCCACTGCTGGGCATAGGCCTCCACTCTCATAGGAGAGAGGGAATTAGAGCTTAGACCCACCACGCTGCTCCATTGCGGGTTGGCGGGCTTTAACGACTATTACCATGTTAGTGATAATAACCGGGAGCGACGGCTTAACGTGCTCTCCGAGGCACGGGGGTGAAACACCGCCAACTTCCAACTCCGGGCTGGCACTGAGAATTTCTCAATTGAAAAACCCAATACCTAACAATTTTTATTCCCGACCGGGAATCGAACCCAGGACCTCGTGATCCGCAGTCGACTATGCTAACCGCTAGACCAACTATTCTGTGCTAATAGCACAGAATAGAGTGCTAATAGCACAGAATAGTGTAAGGTTTCATCTGTTTTGCACAGTCCACAAGCCATAATCTGTCAGTCAAAAACAGCGTCTTGAAAATGGCAGCGACTATGGTAAACTAAAATAACAAAAGAAGTTATAAGAAGTTGTCTCAAATATCTTTTGGTACATTTTTAGTGGAAAAGTTTTAACAAGTTGCCTTACTTAATTCGCGATTCATATTCATGAGAAATGAACTATTATGATGTGACAACGGTTTAACTCGAATAATTAGTTTGATAGATGCGAAGTTGTTAAGAGGGACTTGGAAATTATGAAACCAGTATTTTTTAAGTGAGTACTTAAAAATTAATTATTTGCACGAGAATTACGTCGGAGTAAATTAAGGTAAATTAAGAGGAAAAGCAATTCTAGGAATTGCGAATTAAAATAAATTATTCTTTTTTGCTTTCAGAATTACATATCACGCTTTTTGCGCTTTTTGCCACTCTAGTTTTAAAATTAACTAGCTGATGCCCGCGAATTGATCCGCGTGGATTGAGGTTTGAAGATTCGGTTCGGGTACTCTTTAATTTTTCGGGATAAATAGGAGCCTATGTGTTATTCCAGACTATAATCTATCTCTGTTCCAAATTTCATCCAGATCCGTTCAGCCTTTCTGGCGTGATTGCGCAACAAACATCCATCCAAACTTTCGCATTTATAATCATACTAGCTGATGCCCGCGACTTCGTCCGCGTGGATTGAGGTTTTTCGGTTCCCGCTGGGATATGTTATTGTGTTATTCCAGACTATAATCTATTTCTGTGCCAAATTTCGTTCAGATAAGTTTAACCGTTCAGGCGTGATTGAGTAACAAACATCCATCCATCCATCCAAACTTTCACATTTATAATATTATTCAGTATAGTAAGATTCACTCATAACTCTTTCAACTCAATAACTATTTCATCAAACAACCATTTTTCGTTTGTAATTTCTAAATGAATGGGTACAGTAATCCCTCTCTGCGCGTCGTGATCCTCATTGCTGAGGGTCGTGACCCCTTTCCATTAATCACATAATATTTTTAGCATAATTATACGGTGGGTCCTTCCGCATATGTTAGGTAATATAGGATAGATAACATACTTTTTTGTGTAAAATCGACGTACCTCATTAAGACTTGATTTAATGTCAACAACAAAATGAGCTGGCGTATGTAAAAAATGTCCGCAAAATATCTTTTCATCAACAATAATGGGAGTATATTTTATCAATTAGGCGATTTATACATTATCTGAATAAGCTTTATAGATTTACAATGCAATTGGGTACCTTATATTCTGGGTTCTTTACATGTTCTGCTGTAAACAAAATAACCTCAAACGAACATTTTTCCACCAGAATTGTACACTTCTTATGAATCTGTCACAAACGCGTTAACTATTTAAACCTCACTTAAAATCATTACTTTACAAGAGAGGCCCATGGTTGTTAGTATACAATACAATCTTAAGACTATGTTAGTAAATGTTTCTAAATGTTTTAAATCTTTATTAAATCACATCGTCTATTAAATTTAATCGCAATAGAAGTAAATCTAAAATCTAAATATTATACAAACTATACAATAAATTTAAATCAAATCCAATATATACCTACTAACAAAAAATAAAAATAAAACCCTAATCTAAAAGACCACCCCTGGTTGCCCCTGGGCCAAAGGTACCCATCAAACTTGCAACATTGCCAAAGACATACCTTTCCTACCTGGTTCAAATAATGGGATCAAGAATGCTTTTAGCTTCATGTTATCCTGAACAGCCAGACTGACTCTTTACACAAAACATGAGTTCATATCAGGGTTGGAAGATACATTTTAAAATCAAAAACTTCATAAGATACTACAAAAGATGTGTCATTTTATGTCACCGCATCTTTACTTATGTAGATGTTATTATAATAATAAAAAATTCGTCAACGTAGGTATCGACGGTTTTATGTTTATCGACTTGGCTGGTAACCCATTTATCGTAAAAGCGTTTCATGTTTCACTTAATGTCACCATATAAAATAATATAGGCCTACTGCGTGACTTATTTTACGCCATGGCCTATAAAAATGGAGCCCTGTTCGCGAAAGCATAGCATTAAGTTTATGTAGTATCATTTATATAATATTATATCAATTTATACTTAGAGGAACGAAAGGCCTAGCTGTGACAACGCATATCAGTCGATTGCCATGGTTAAGCAACATTGACCCAAGTCGGTAACTAGATGGGTGACCGAATATGTGGTGGGACGTTCAAATTTGGCCTTTTCGCTTTCTCCGTGCCTCGAAGAGCACGTTAAGACGTCAGTCCCGATTATTATCCCGGTTATTATATTATTTGGCCTGGTAGGAGGCTTCTGCCGTGGCTAGTTACCACCCTACCGGCAAAGACGTGCCGCCAAGCGATTTAGCGTTTCGGTACGATGCCGTATAGAAACCGAATAGGGGTATGGGTTTAATATAACTGCCATGCCCCTAACAGGTTAGCCCGCTACCATCTTAGACTGCATCATCACTTACGATCAGGTGAGATCGCAGTCAAGGGCTATGATGAAGTGGTAAAAAAAAAAATTATCACTAATATCTGATAATAACCGCAAATAGAAGGTCATTGACCGCAAACCTAAGAGTTTAAATAAAGGACTTGGGAACCCACCGCATTAATATCTCAAGAAAACTCCTACCATTATGTGATTAATGGTATTAATGGGGTCACGACCCTCAGAAATGAGGAATACGACGCAGAGAGAAAGAGAGAGATAATAACTTATACAGCCAAGCACGGAGAAAATTCAGGAAAATTTAACTTATATGCTAAACGTTTTAAACCCATCTCTTTTTTTCACTAGTAAGACTGTATCATAAATGCACGTTCATTGTCTTACTTTGAATATCAAACTGAAACCTCATTATAACGTCGTTTCAGTACTAAGTACCGCGAAATATGTAACAAAGGAAGAAAACAAGCGTCAATACAGCACACACAAAGCAAAAAGACGGTTCCATTTACATATTTCACAGTTAGTTAATTGACTTCGTAGCGACACATCCAACGCCGGATTTCCGCGACAACCGGCTGGAATATTTTGACTTTGCAAACGCTAATATGTACTCTATGCCTTTGAATTAAGATCTACATCCTACCAGTTTACACAGGCTGCAAGCGTCGCATAGGCTTTGCTTATCCATTTTTTATTTCGCCTGCAACGCAGTTATTATTCTCTTCTGTTTCATTAGCAATTCAGTGCACTTCTGTCGTGGAAAACTGCTGTGAATACTAAAAATTGTGATAAATCAAAATATTTTTCGCTGACGCGTGATTTAAATATTTTACAGCGTTGTTAATACTTGCTAGTATAAGAAGTTTACTATTAAATTCCATGTGACATCACACAAATTAACTCTACCCAATTCACCCGTGTAAAGAGTGCTTGAGCATTTATCTACTAAGTGTGCTACTTCATGTAATCGTCACCATGAATATCAACACGAGCACAAACATTTTAGGGACCGGATAGGATAAAACGAATGCGGACCACAGTGTTGGGTTGTACCTTCGCGCTATTGTGTGCGGCTCAATATAAAAGTGAGCTATTCGCACTTTTTGTCTGTCAACAACCTCCGTGACGACCTCCGTGGCGCAGTCTGTAGCGCTGTTGCCTTAATTTGCGGAGGTCCCGGGTTCGATCCCCGGCAGGGTCAATTTGGGAATTTATAATTTCTGAATTTTCCCTGGTCTGGCCTGGTGGGAGGCTTCGGCCGTGGCTAGTTACCACCCTACCCGCAAAAACGTGCCGCCAAGCGATTTAGCGTTCCGGTACGATGCCGTGTAGAAACCGAAGGGGTATGGGTTTAATATAACTGCCATGTCCCTAACAGGTTAGCCCGCTACTATCTTAGACTGCATCATCACTTACCATCAGGTGAGATCGCAGTCAAGGGCTAGCTTGTAGTGGATAAAAAATAAAAATAAAAATATTTTCTTCACTCTAAGTAGCTTTTTCTATAGACTTTCCGTTCCAAATTGGAAACAATTTTTTTACCAATTAGTAACTTGAACTAAATCTGATTACTGCGATATTCCTACCAAAATCGGTAACGGAAAAGTCGTCCCCTATAAAAGTAAATGATTTTGGAAGAAGAAACGTCATGTAAATTCTGTCAGTTACTTTGCTGGTATGCATTGCGCATTGCACGTTTTATTTAGGTCATTTACGGCTAGGTTTAGACCCTTTTCAAGCTGTTTTTGCGCATTAAACAACATCGCTCCACCTATTTCACTGCCACAGTGTACTGCCACTTATTATTCCGCACCCGTCAACCGCAAACTGGACAGAAAACCTCAAAGTTTTTGTTCATCTATACTTAAATAAATAATATTACAAATGCGAAAGTTTGGATGGATGGATGGATGGATGTTTGTTACTCAATCACTCCAGAACGGCTGAACGGATCTGGATGAAATTTGGTATATAGAGATAGATTAAATTCTGGAATAACACATAGGCTACTTTTTATCCCGGAAAGTTAAAGAGTTACCGCGGGAACCAAAACAACTCAATCCACGCGAACGAAGTCGCGTAGATTGAGGTCGCTAGTCTTACTAATATTATAAATGCGAAAGTTTGGATGTATGGATGTCGGTATGGATGTATGGATGTATAGATGGATGTTTGTTACTCAATCACGCCCCAACGGCTGAACAGATCTGGATGAAATTTGGCACAGAGATAGATTATAGTCTGGAATAACACATAGGCTACTTTTTATCCCGGAAAATTAAAGAATTCCCGCGGGAACCATAAAACCTCAATCGACGCGTACGAAGTCGCGGGCATTAGCTAGTAGGATATAATTTCTTATTATTGTCATTTGTAATGTTCTGATCACAGTTCGATCTTAGTTTTTGGTTTTGATAACAGGTTGTTGTTGATATATTTTATAACTAGATGATGCCCGCGACTTCGTTCGCGTGGATTAGGTTTTTTGATTCCCGGGGGAACTCATTTATTTTCCAGGATAAAAATTAGCCTATGTCCTTCTCCGGGGTGTACCTACCGCTATAACAAATTTTGCCAAAATCGGTTGAATAGATGGACCGTGAAAGCGTAGCAGAGAGACAGACAGACAGACAGACAGACACACTTTCACATTTATAATATTAAGTATGGATATAAAGATGATAATTATGTAAGTATTTGACATCATTTTAAGGCGAGAAGATTTATTCAGCTCCAAGCACTTGTAATTGTATAGAATATCTCAAGGGTTCTTACAAAAAGGTTGACATGTGACCTTCGCAGTAAAATGAGGATTTTTGTTGAAAATAATCGTGTTCTATGAGACTATCAGTTTATATGACACTGGTTATCTGACTGCGATCTCACCTGATGGTAAGTGATGATGCAGTCTAAGATGGTAGCGGGCTAACCTGTTAGGGGCATGGCAGTTATATTAAACCCATACCCCTTCGGTTTCTACACGGCATCGTACCGGAACCCTAAATTGGCGGCACGTCTTTGCCGGTAGGGTGGTAACTAGCCACGGCCGAAGCCTCCCACCAGGCTAGACCAGGGAAAATTCAGAAATTATAAATTCCCAAATTGACCCTGCCGGGGATCGAACCCGGGACCTCCGCACGTTAAGGCAACAGCGCTACACACTGCGCCACGGAGGTCATCAAAACTCGGTGGACGGACGACATCAGACGAGTCGCAGGGAGCCACTGGAACCAGGCGGAGCTTGACCGCGGCATGTGAAAATCCTTGCAAGACACCTATGTCCAGCAGTGGACGTCCTGATGGATAATGGATGATGTCCCTTCCCGGGATGTAACCCACCCCACCAAATTTTATCAAAATTGGTTGAAAAGATGGGCCGTTAAAGCGTAGCAGACAGACGTTTCCATTTATAATATATGGACATGCTGGAATTACATTATTTATGCCATTCAAGTCTAACCTGTATACCCTCTTCAAACCGTTTTTGCGCTCTCAACAAAACTGAACGTCCTTATTTACTCCAACTCCAGTTTTTGTTCACATACATAATTAACAAAGTTAGAAACGAAAAGCTTGTCACGGGAAATGTGTTCGTTCGTTACTCTATATTCGTTAATCTATTTTATAGTTTAAGTATAGTTAAAAACTCAGAAACCGCAATTCTTATTCTACTGAATAAGACAGAGTAGGAGATCGTGTAAAGGTACGCACAGTATGGAAAGATCTCCAACCCGCTGGACCGATGACCTTAAAAAGATGGCTGATGGATGAGGAAGTCACACGACCCTGAATGACAGTGATAAAATTATAAAAATGGAGTAGGATAAACTAGACTTTTAACATTATTAGTTCATCCCATCACATCCTACTAGAAGAAAGAAGAAGGAAGAAGGAAGCTCTTTTCCACTTAACAAAAAAAAAGCAATAAACACCTAAACAGCGAAAAAGATTTGGTATCCAGGCCTCATACATCAAGAGTCATAGTAGCGTTTCCATCTAGTTAATGGTCACAAAGACGAGGAAAAAGGTGTTACGTATAACACTACCCTTCGCGTTACACAATGAAGATAGCAATGCGATTGATGAACAGAGAAAAACCAGGTTAAGCACTACTCAACTGAGATAGTTGGTGCGACCAGTAATTTTTTTTATGCACTACAAGTAAGCTCTTGACTGCGATCTCACCTGATGGTAAGTGACACAGTAAACAGATACAACCCATATGGAAACTACCTAGAAACGTTCGAAACAGCTCACTCACACAAACATGCGCATCGACGAGACCCCAAGTGCTCGTCGCAGTGCCGTAGTAGTAGCGAGTTGCGCTTTGGGGTCTCGTCGATGCCCATGTTTGATATCACTAATATGGTTGTAATAAAGCAAGCCGCTTCGAGCAACAAGACCTCTCGACTTTTGCATATTCATTAACAAATAACAATCGTCTTTCATTCACGGGTTCGAAACTAGTGACACACGTGAGTTTATCCGGTTGTTATGTATAGTTAAAATGAATATCACTCAAGATCATCGATATATATGTAGGCACTATATGGGCCCTTTCATAGAAAAACGCCGGGTGTCCGAGTTGCGGAACACGTTCCGCATCTGTCTTTGTTCCCGTCGCGTCGTAGCGCTGTCACGATCGCTCGTCGTGCGGATAATTTGTTATTATTAAGTTAACATCTAAAGTTTAATTAGTTTGGCACTGTATAATTTTAATTTTAAGGTAAGTGTTTCAATTCACAATTATACATTTCCAAAAAAACGTTATTTAATCTTCCTATTTAATATTTTTATCCATTACGCAATCATTTAATTTCCGCGGCAAACTGTATATTTTTTTTTTACTAACTGGCCTTACGGCTATGACCTATATTATCTATGACCGAGTCATACGTTTTCAAGTTTTTATTCAAGATGTTGCAAGCAAGTTCCCGCTTTTCAGACTAGATGGCGTTGATGGCGTTGCTAAAAATACGCCCACATTCTTTGTTTGACAGGGCCCGTCTATGTAAATTGAGGTCGTTGCTCAAGATAGTTTAAACGTTAAATATAGCTTTTCATCTATCATACAATCTTTGCCGTGTCATCATCTTGCTAGTTCCGGTAACGGCTAATTGAAAAGCAACCTTTGACACTGGTACCTTAGGTTCAGATTTCAGAATGACTTAGATTATATTTTTCTTCCCATATGATTTTTGGGATTAATAGATAAAGCTAACAGAATAAAATAAATAGATAAGCAGCTCAATCAAAGAGTTAAACAAACTCAATAACAAAAGGTCGAAGCTCGGATTTGATGTGTCTCGCAAACAGAATACGACAGTGTTCTTTAGTATTGCATGTTTACATTCGAGTTATATTGTGCTGTGTTTACATTTATAATATATATATTTTCTTATTCAATATCAAAGGGATGATAGCAAATATAATAATGCCAGGTTATCAATTATATTATTAGTATACACATATAACAAATATTGTATTTGCCAGACAAATAAGAAATAACAAGTAATTTGTTTGATTTTTCAAATTCAAGTTTTCTACATAGGTACTAACTTTGCCCGCGATTTCGTCCACATGAATTTAGGTACATATTTTAAAATCCCGACTTCCCAGCGTTTGTTTCCCAGCGTTAAAAAGTAAATCTAAAGTATTACGTTTTAACAATGTGATATTGAGGCACTGGGTAGGCATGCAGTATGCATTCCCAGTGCCTCAATTACAGTTAATTTCCCAGCATTACAAATGGTAGATATTGGTAGATAGGTAGGTGGTTAACACCACTAACATATTTCTAAGTTTTTTCTTATACCAACATAACTAACATTAGGTAACGTTTAGTAGATTGTAGTATAGATAATGTAATGGATGTCATGTCAATAAAGATATTATTATTATTATTATTAAAAACTATTAAATAATATTATTTATTTTAAATTGTTTAGTTGGATAACGAACTACTTCAACAAACTAATATAAACTTTGAACGTAACTGTAGGTAAGCACTCATAACATCTTAGTCTAAGCCGATTAAATCAGTCGGTATCTCGCTACCTCCAAGGAAATATCAGTCCACTTATAGTTCGTGTTCCGTCACCGTAACGTCATTTTACACAATTTCAAACCTCGCACCACCGATGAACGATGATTGGCACTCGTGTTTAGTGCAATGGCAACACGCAGCTCAAATCAGCTGTCATGCACGACGCTCTCGTCAAAAATTGGAGCGAACGCAAGTGTCAACACACGTCAACTATCACCTGTCAACGGGAGTTAGCAAAAAAAAAAAAAAAACCGTTGCACGAAAATCATCGCGCGCGATCATCCACTAAAATAATCCAAATTCTACCCATCTAAAAACCCCTGGACCGTGGTGGAAGTCATCGAGTGCAAGTAGCAGTCCAAGGTACGTACGTGCATTGTATTGTTATTGCCTATTTCGAGTGTAATTATCGTCATCGTTTTGGACCCTACCGGTCTTTCCCAGTGTAGCCCGGGCCACCAAGTTGCGAGTTGGCTACATTTTATGGTGCCGAAACCAGGGACTTCCACCTAGTGTAACGATCAATTTGTGTATGGTATTTCTGGTTAATCGTATCGTCGTAACTTAGGTCATTCAAATCAACAAGTTGCTGTTCTCGCGATCTAAGTTGCTTAAATCTAACCCTATTTACCTAACTATCGATAGTACTTACATAGATTGGACCATATCGACCAGGGATTAATCGTATTTAACGTAAAAGTATTGTCTTTCCTGTAAGATCGAATAAACAATCACTTCAACTTATCGGTGTTTATTCTCCACTCGGCTTGCAGCAATTCAATCTTTTCTCTATAGTTCCCACCTTATTATCAATTATTCCACCGTAACAAGTGAATATAAGCACACATTTAACGTTTTAATAGCGAAATTAAGTTGTATTATTATCATTTTGCATACAAAAAGAGAGCGGGTAGGTCAGACGTTGAATCGCTCGACTTACTTCGGTGCGTACAGCTCACCCCACAAGTTCACGCAAGGCTCACGTACATTTTAATACAACGTGCAGTAAAACTTGTGTGGCGTACTGTATACACGATCGATCGCATTCCTTGAGTACGGTTCACCCCACAAGTTACGCGTTCCTCACATACATTTTCATACAAAGTGCAACAAAACTTGTGCGGTGCACTGTACATCATACGATTTGAACTCGTTTCGAACTTTGCTTGTATTCTTACGTTATAAATCTTATTGTACGTTATTCGCAAGATGTCTCTTTTAAGGAAGTACTCCACTCGCAAATCGAGCATTCTTAAAAAGTCGCGATCGAAATCTCAAGACGTGGAGTACACTGAACAAGATTTACCGTCATTACGTAGGCAACGTACGATCGCTTATAAGCGGATGTGTAAGGCACTGGAGGTCGGTAATTCGGCTGTTGCTGATCACAGTCAGCGGGACATGTTTTTCTCATATCATCAAGAGATTAAGAAAATAGTCTCTAATTTTGAAGACACACACTTAGCGATTTTGGAAATTCTAGACGAGCCGGAAGGTGATGATTCTGAAATACAAGAACGTTTTGATGAAATGTATTACAAGGTCATTTCAATTTATCGCAATCTAAACAAAGGTGAAGCTTGCTCATCTCAGTCGCAGTCTAGTTCGTTGTCGAATGTTCGGTTACCGAAAATACAGCTTCCGACTTTTGCTGGAGATATAAAACGCTTTCCTGAATATTTCGATACCTTTAATGCATTGATACATAACTCTAACTCACTTAGCGACACCGAGAAGTTCCACTATCTGATTTCTTCTCTGAGTGGTGATGCTTTAACGGTAGTGAAAACTTTTCCGCTCAGCAGTGAGTATTACAGCGACGCGTATGCTGCGCTTATCGCGCGGTATAAATGCAAGCGAGAATTAGCCTTCACTTGCTGGAGGGAAATTCTAAAAATGAACTTCAACTTCAAGGACGGTCACGAATTCCGGAAGTCACTTGATTTATTCGATGAAAATTTGTGTATCCTAAAATCACTACAATTACAGGTTGATCATTGGGATTTCGTGTTAGTTTATCATATTTTGTCGAAATTGGACACAAACATGCGCCGTGACTTTGAGGAGAAACATTCAAATACCGAACTGCCCTCTTATGCTCAGCTCAAAGACTTCTTACATTCTAAATGTGAGGCTCTATTACGCGACACACATTTCACTGATCAAGATAAACAAAACAAGACCACACATAAATTTATATCATCTCAGTTAACGCAATCAAAACGTGTACCTACATCGCACGCCCTCATAGCAGCTGATGAGAGTCAAGCAGAAGTGAGTAGTTCGATAGCCGTGACACGGCCCGTAACCTGCGCATTTTGTAACGAATCACACAGCATTTCGTCATGTCAGGAATTTCTTAAAAAATCTATTGATGAGCGCATGCAAATAGCAGCTGACCGAAACTGGTGCTTCAACTGTTTAAAATCGTCTCACCAGTTGAGGAACTGCACCAGCGTTTTCTCCTGTCGCACCTGTAAGCGCAAACACCACTCACTGCTGCACCGCCACGCGTCAAACGAACCGAGCGAAAGCGCCTCCGCATTAGTCTCAAGGTCCCCGTCGAACACAACCGTGTTGCTGGCTACTGCTATCGTTCAGGTCATGGATGCATCGGGTAGATTTCAAACTTTTCGTGCGTTGTTCGACACTGGTAGCCAAAGTAACTTTATTACCGAATCAGCAATTAACCGCTTAAATTTGAAACCATCACAGACGACTGCAAGTGTTAGTGGGCTGGGTGAAGCAACAGCTTCAATCTTAGGAAATGTCACGTGTTGTATAGCTACTAATGAAAAACCATTATTTGAGTTAGAATTACACGTCTTGTCGAAGATATGTGGCGATCAACCTATCGCGAATCTTAACACATCAGGATGGTCACATATTAAGGCATTGCATTTGGCTGACCCTGGCTTCGACATTCCCGGACCAATCGATCTTTTGTTTGCCGCGGATGTATTTGCTGAGTCTTTGCTGGATGAACGCATAAAAGGAGGCTTCAATCAGCCAACTGCCTTCAAATCCGTTTTCGGATGGCTCCTTCTAGGCAAAACGCGATTAGCTTCGACCACATTATTACAAGCATCAGAATCAGACATTGATTTAAACTCAATAGTACAGCGTTTTTGGGATTTAGAGTCGTTACCTAGCGCTCGACTGTTGACCCCAGATGAATCTCTATGTGAGCAGAAATTTATTTCTGATCATTCTCGTAACAACCATGGTCGATATATATTACGTCTACCATTTAGGGAAAACTCCGAGCCTCACTTTGCGGGATCACGTGATGTTGCTCTTCGTCGATTTCATGCTATAGAACGTAGACTATCACGAGACCCAAGCTTACACAGTCAATATACAAATTTCATGGCTGACTACTTTGAAACTGGACATATGTCACTCGTTCCTAGTGATGAACTTGACCAGGGGAAATACTATATCCCTCATCATTGCGTCTTACGTCCTGAATCTGCCACCACTCGCCTACGCGTTGTGTTTGATGCGTCCGCTAAAGATCTCAATTCGCGTTCGTTAAACGATACACAGTTAATCGGCCCGAAACTGCAACCCAATATCGTCGAAATCCTTTTGCGTTTCCGAGAACATAACATCGTTTTTATCGCTGACGTCCGTCAAATGTATCGGCAGATTTTAATTTCTCCGGAGCATCGCGATTACCAACGCATCTTTTGGAGAACGTCACCTCACGAATCCCTCAAAGAATATCGCCTCAATACTGTAACGTACGGAGTAGCTTCGTCCCCGTTCCTCGCTTGTCGTACGTTAAAAAGACTTGCTGAAGATGAAGGAGAATCCTATCCGGTTGCCAAGAAAATAATATTATCGGACGTTTATGTTGATGATGTGGTGACAGGATGTGACACATTCGAAAACGCCCAAGTAGCGAAGTCGCAAGTTATTGCCCTGTTCAAAAAAGGAGGTTTCCAACTTAGAAAATGGGTTAGTAATGATTCTAAACTCTTGTCTGACCTTCCCCCAGAAGACTGTTTAACCGGAGCTGTCTCTCTGGATGACTCAGAACCAGCTATCTTAAAGGTGCTCGGTCTAAAATGGGACCCAACATCAGACACATTTCTTTTTGAAATTAAATCGTTAGATCTAACGTGCACCAAACGATCTATTTTGAGTGAGCTTGCGAGAATATTCGATCCTCTAGGGTTTCTATCCCCGGTGACTATCCAAGCAAAAGGTCTCATACAAAAACTTTGGATCCTCGGTGTTGGTTGGGACCAAACGCCACCTGACGAGATAGTTCGCGCGTGGAATACCTATCGAACTCAACTATCGCAACTATCGGAACTTCGAATCCCGCGCAGGCTCGCTCATAAAAATGCCAGTTCATATGAACTGCATGGTTTCGCCGACAGTTCCGAAGTCGCATACGGTGCTGTCATCTACTTACGTGTAACAACTGATGATGGTCAGGTTCAAGTTTATTTGGTATGTTCCAAAGCGAAAGTAGCACCTTTGAAGCGTATATCATTACCTCGATTAGAACTTTGTGCCGCTGTCCTCCTATCAGATCTTTATGTATTCGTTCGTGACACGTACCTCAATCATATATCATTCGACACGGTCTACTTCTGGTCAGACTCGACAGTCGTTCTCTCGTGGTTGCGTTCCCCTTCAACTCGATGGGCAACATTTGTTGCCAATCGTGTCAGTCACATACAAGACAGTACCCCTACCGAACGATGGTATCATATCTCATCAGGGGACAATCCTGCAGATATATGCTCGCGAGGGCAATTCCCAAGTGAGATCCTTCACAATCCGTTATGGTGGGCGGGGCCTCGATGGCTTCTTGACTGTCACAATACTTGGCCTCTAAATCGAGGAGCGATATCTCCAGAAGAAGAAGAAATCGTAAAAGCCGAAGCACGCAAAGCCGTTGCTTTAGTTACCGCACAGACGCAAGTCAATGAAACGCGTCAAGCTGCCATAATAGACGACCTACTTAATCGTCATTCATCGCTACAAAAAATCATCAACATCCTTACTTACATCAACCGCTTTATCGGCAACTCGCGTAATCCGGTTCATGCTAATCGTAACAGCTTTCTAAACAATGTTGAGAGACACAATACATTGATGCAAATTGTAAAACATGTCCAGAGCCAAGCGTTTATAGCGGAAATCTCTAACATCAAAGCTAATAAACCATTACTTAAACCATTACGTAAACTCAACCCGTTCTTGGATGGTCAGGGTATCCTGAGAGTGGGTGGCAGAATTTCACGATCTGGCTTAGAATATGAGCAAAAACATCCAGCTTTCTTGCCGCCTCACCATCGACTTACCGAATTAATCATCGAGTTTATCCACCGTCATTATTGCCATCCAGGCATAAACACTACGCATTTCCTCTTATTACAGCAATTTTGGATAATTTCCGCTAAACGCGTTGTACGTCGCAGTCTTTCTAAATGCGTACAATGTTATCGAACGAATCCTCAGCCTTTGCAACCGTTTATGAGCGATCTACCGTCTTATCGTGTGAACCAGGTGAAAGCATTTTCGGTTGTAGGCGTTGATTTCGGCGGACCATTCCGTATTAAACTTGGTCCACACCGTGGAGCCAAAATTGACAAAGCATATTTATGCTTGTTCGTTTGCTTGGCAACTAAGGCGGTCCATCTGGAGGTAGTGTCAACACTATCAGCGGACGGATTCATAGCTGCTCTCCGACGTTTCATTGGACGACGAGGTCGGTGCAATATCATTCATGCGGATCGAGGAACGAATTTTACTGGCGCTCGTAATCAATTAGTATCCCTTATGCATCAAGCCTCTAGCGCAGAGAGAATTGAGTTCAAGTTTAACCCGCCTTCCGCTCCGCACTTCGGCGGAGTATGGGAAATACAAATCAGGGCCGCAAAATCACACTTACACCGTGTCGTTGGTGATCAGGTCTTGACATTCGAGGAGCTTACAACACTTTTCATTCAAATCGAAGCTGTTCTAAATTCAAGACCTTTGTGTCCAATCAGCTCTGATCCAAACGATTTGTCCGTTTTAACACCTGGACATTTTTTAACGTTAGAGCCTTTAACAGCCGTTCCCGACGAGGATCTCACAAATATCAACAAAAATCGGCTTAGTCGATGGCAGCTGTTACAGGCATTTCATCAGAATTTTTGGTCCAGATGGAAACATGAATATCTAAATTCACTTACACAACGCGCCAAATGGACCAAGGACTCCAAACCATTGCAAATTGGGTCGATGGTTATCATCAAAGATGAGAATCGCGCTCCACTGCATTGGCCTCTCGGACGGGTAACACATCTTATCCCTGGTGCTGATGGAGTAATTCGGATCGCAGTTCTAAAAACAGCAACAAGTAGTCAGTTACAACGACCTTTAGTGAAATTATGTCCTCTACCAATAGAGAACTAGCTTAAATCATTGTTTTATCGTAGTTTTCCTTTCCTTATTATTATTATTTTTTTATTTTTTATCGTACCATAGTTTGAACGTTAGCTTTAGTATTAGGTACCATAATTTGTAAGTTCAACGTGTCTCTTTTTTTTTTATCATCGTTTTAACCAGAAAATACCATAGGCATTTTGGTGGGCGGTATGTTCCGTCACCGTAACGTCATTTTACACAATTTCAAACCTCGCACCACCGATGAACGATGATTGGCACTCGTGTTTAGTGCAATGGCAACACGCAGCTCAAATCAGCTGTCATGCACGACGCTCTCGTCAAAAATTGGAGCGAACGCAAGTGTCAACACACGTCAACTATCACCTGTCAACGGGAGTTAGCAAAAAAAAAAAAAAAACCGTTGCACGAAAATCATCGCGCGCGATCATCCACTAAAATAATCCAAATTCTACCCATCTAAAAACCCCTGGACCGTGGTGGAAGTCATCGAGTGCAAGTAGCAGTCCAAGGTACGTACGTGCATTGTATTGTTATTGCCTATTTCGAGTGTAATTATCGTCATCGTTTTGGACCCTACCGGTCTTTCCCAGTGTAGCCCGGGCCACCAAGTTGCGAGTTGGCTACAGTTCGTGTTGGAAAGCGTTAATTAATTTACTAAACTGCACTCGCTTTTCAGGGGTGGTGCTTTCAAACTAACTAACTTTGTTATGAAGTAAGGCAAACTACTATTTGGTATCTCTATACGAATAAACACGCTATAAACATTTTATTTACTTCGCGGCAATAAACGTGAGGGACCATCGATTTTTATAAATTTATACCTATTACGGATATTTACTGAGTAACTAAATGGATGTTTATTGATTTATTTAGTACGCTGGTAGCATTTCTATTTTTAGAATCGGTCGGTGGAAGACTTTGTCAGAAGTGCAAAGAGTTGGCCTGCATTTTTTTTTTAATTTTTTTTTAATTTGGTAAATATAATTTCTTTTTCCTACTATTGAGAACCAGCGAGGTACTCATTTAACTACGATCTAGCCTAACTAATGGGCTGATGGCAGTTTCGCTTTAACAAAAACTTATAATTTATCTTATGTACTAAGAAATTGTCCATTGTTTGTAATTGTAAATGAATTATTTAAAAAGAGCAAACACCGAGTTTCTTGCTGGTTCTTCTCGGTAGGAATGGCATTCCGAACCAGTGGTAGATTCACTTGACGATTCAAAAGTACTTGTAAAAGTTTATTTGAATAAAAAATATTTGATTTGATTTGATTTGATTTGATTTGATTGACGCATCTTAGTATTTCTTGTTAAACTCAGACGCTTTTAGCACTACACTATACACTGCCACTTATCACAAAGCACTAAATAATGGCTGATTTTTTATTATTAGACATGGTTAATATTTTTATTATTATTATATATATTATTATTATAATATATTATTATTAGACATGGTTAATATTTTATTAAGATTAAGAGTTTGAAAAATTTATTCTAAATTATATAGAGCCATTAATAGGAACATAATATTAAATAATAGATAGTTCCTTAGTAAGAATATTTGTGAGATGGTGATAATAAAAAAAAAAAAACAAAACCCGGCTGAGTTTGTTGTGGGCTCTTCTCAGACCAGCCCCCTTATTCTGTAATTCAGTGGCTATCGAAGAGTGAAAGCCACTGACATATATTTTTTATCCATTGAAGGTTTGCTATGAAAACTAAATTTTTATTTCATAGCAAACCTTCAATGGATAAAAAATGTATGTCAGTGATTTTCATTTTTTGATAGCCACTGAGTTAGAGAATAGGGCTGCAGGGCGCGTTTGGAACCCTCGTAGCTTTAGTTTTAAGATACCGTTACCCATTATCACCATCATGCTTTTTAAGTAAGTGTTGTGGGTTTGGAATTATACGCGGGCTGATGGTTAAAAGCCTTTATTCGGCTCACACAGGAGCCGGCAGCACACAAAAATGATCACAAAGTGGAAAAAAGGCGGGAAAGCGTGGCACGCGATGTACACGATTGCCCGTGACACCGTTCGGAAGATAACTGACTCTAGCCGACCGCCGCCTGCGTCGAGTGCGCGGTTGGCGTTTTCCGAGAATTCGCGCACGTGCAGTAAGACTAAGGTCTAAACAGAAGTTAAGGGCACGGACCACACGCTATACCCTCCCCCTCGAGTCGTGAGAACGTCCTCGCTCACGAACTCGCTCACTATCATAAGCAACAGAACAAACAGGGCACGCATGCTTGCGAGGACGCCCTCTTTGACGCTTAGGAAGTACAGGACGAGGAGGCGAACAATCCCGGCTGTAAAATCGCGTGAGCTCCGATACGTGAAATTTACCCAAAACGTCATTAGCGGAATCTATATTTGCAATAATATAAGCCGTAGGGCTCACACGTTCTTTGACCACATATGGGCCATCTCTTTTGGGAACGAACTTGGCAGTTAGTTTTTTCGCGGCGTTACTGAGAACATGTGACTTTAAAAGAACTTTGTCATCCACCTCGAAGCCGCGATCGCGTGTGTTCTGTGCTTATTGTAAGAGTCACAATCACCAAAAAAGTGAATGCTTAAAATTAGTAAATAAAAATAAACCAAGTGGTTGCGTAGAGAATAAATTAAATAAAAGTGAAATTAAGTGTTACGGGTGCGGAGCTCCTAATGTGATAAAACAAAACTGCAAAAACTGTAAGAACGAAGCGTTTTATTCCGTAACAATAACATCGACAAATCGTCACGTCGCAAGGCGATCGCCATCGCCGCGTTCTGTGTCACCGCCGATCTCCGAGAGCGGGCGGCACGGTCCGGCGCGCGCTCTCTCTCCGTGCGCCGAGGGCGGGCGGTGCCCCGTCCGGAACGTTCGGTTCTCCGCGACCGCGGTACGAGGTAACCCTCCGCATGCCGTCGGAGATTTCTCTTCGAACGTAAGTGACTATTATACTTCTCTTTTGTGTTGCGATCACTCTCTAAATACGTGCTCTTGTGTTAGTAATAATAATTCTGGATTTGTAAATCCTAATGATCATTGTTCTAAAAGTAATATTTCGCAATGTGTAAAGTCGAATGTTACTTCAGACGTTGAAATTCAGACGTTTAATTGAGACGTTTAATTCAGACGTTTAATTCAGACGTTTAATTTTTAGACGAAAATAAGTGTACCTACAGTGTGTTCACGCCGTTTACACACACACATAGAACGCAATTACACATTAATATATGTACCTAATTCTAATTACCCTCACCCGTCTCCTTCCCACTGCCCAGGACAAAAGGAGACAGCGAATTCATCAACGGACAATTTTCTACCGGTGTTTTTTTGAACACCCAGTCGTCTGTCGTTCTCCGCTGACCGCTCACGCCGCTTTTTACGCATTATATTTGCACACGTTAATTACGTGCATAGTTTTCCTAATTTATATTTAAAAACCCACGGGTCGACCCACGCGAACCATAAATCTATTTAATAATTAAAACAATTACTTATGGTGGGTGTTCTAATGTGAATCAGTGAAGTGCTTTAACCAGCTATCGAAGAACGCAAGGACATTTTAAGGTTAGTCCTGGGTGTCCTCTCACAGTTAATTCACTTTTCCCACCATATTTTTGGTCCTTCTCCCACGGATACCTTCCTTTATCCCGCTATATACGTATTTATACCGCTAAACCGCTTAATCCGCAATATTTCACGCATTTTCACACTTACAAACCACACCTCACGGTCGCCATCTTTGAGTCACGTACGCACATATCTCGTTAGAAATGACGGACAAAAAGGATTTAGAAATCGAAATTCGCATGCTAGAAGCAAAGCAGCAAAGCTTTTATAAGCAAATGCAAAATTTATACGATTTAAGTCGCAACCTTGAGAACGATGTTATACTTAAAAACTTTTTGATCAGAATTAAATCTATCGAAACTTTACGGAATGATTACACATCCGTAACGGATCAACTTAATTTAACTAATTTAAGAGCTAATCCAAAGGCCACTATTAATTTTGATACATTAGCATCGTTTGACGAGTTATATTGTCACGTCAAATCTGCAGAAACTGACGCTTTAGCCAAATTATCGCAAAATACATCACATAATTTAGACCTACTTAAAAAATTGCCTGCTTTGGAGTTGAGAAGTTTCGATGGAACTCCTAGTAAATGGACAGCTTTTTACGAGAATTTTAGTACGCTTATTCATAACAATGCGAAACTATCAAACGCTGAAAAAATACAATACCTCCTAGGTAAGCTGTCAGGTAAGGCTTTAATAATTTGCTCTGGCATACAACCAGTAGCCGCTAATTATGATATAATTTGGAACGCTTTGAAAGAAAAATACGAAGATAAAAGAACTTTGGCATCGATGTATTTTGAACAGATTCTATCATTTAAAGGCAGTCAAACTACCTCGCAAAATTCTTTAGATTTGTTTATAGAACAATTTTGTTCCGCACAAGCCGCTTTAAAACGTCTCGAAATCACAGATTTAGCTGATTTTATTTTTACTCATCTCGCTTTGTCTAAACTAGATAAAGAAACGGTAACATTATTCGAACAAGCTCATCGCAGTGAAAAAATGCCGTCTTTTGATTCGCTAGTTCAGTTCGTAAAAGAACAAAGCAAAATATACACGCTACGCAGTCCTATGTCTTTAAATATTTCTAAACAGAAATCCAAGATTACGCCGCAAACAAATCGCATTAATAATGTACCCGCACGCTCCTTCCATATAAATAACAACAACTATACAGAACCTATAAAGGCGACATCCACGCTTGTGTCGTCCACTGGTAAAAACCTACCTAAATGTCCGTACTGTAAAGACGACAGTATTCATCCGCTTTTTAGGTGCCACAAGTTTATGGAACAAGATCCGAAATTTAGAGTACAATTTGTCCGTAAAAATAACCTATGTATAAATTGTATTGGATTTCACAGCCTTGAAAACTGTAAAAGTCGCGTTAGATGTTATTGTGGAGGGTCTCATCACTCAAAATTACACGCGGGAATCGAACCCGCGACCCCTAGCAAGGCGTCTACTCCGAATGACGTCACTGATGCGAGCGCTCGTAGCTCGACGCAGTCAATACCTATCGCACAATCCACGCACACTACTGCGCCCGCGCCGTCGACACTTTGTTTGACAGACCACGTATTGCAGTCTCGCATGCAATTCAATACGAATCAAACAGTCTTATTACCTACTGCAGTAGTTCATGTTTATAATAATCTAGGTGAACGCATTTTCATAAACAGTATTTCACGCGACAGTACTGGGCATTATACTGTCTCACTTCCGTTCAAATCCGACCCTGCCGTACTCGGTCGTTCATACGATATGGCTAAACGCCGTTTATTGAACTTGGAGAAGAAATTGAATAATATTCCCGAGTTACGCAAAGATTACAACGAAACCATTTCCGATTACATAACTAAAGGTTATTTAAACTTAATCAAAAATCCTGAGCCAGGCCCGTGTTACTACATTCCGCATCACGCTGTGTATCGCCCGGACAAAACTTCCTCGCGAACTAGGGTTGTTCTAGACGCAAGCTGTAAGACTAACAGCTACGATAACTCGAACCGCTCACTAAATGATATCTTATACACGGGACCTAACTTGCAGGCTAACATATTTGATTTATTAATTAACTTGAGATTATTTTTAATCGCCTTATCCGCCGACATTGAAAAAATGTATTTTCAAGTCAAACTTTCACGCGATCATCACCGCTACCAGCGCATCCTATATATGTTCGACTCAAGCGATCCCGTCGAAACTTATGAATTTAACTGCGTATCTTTCGGCGTGTCGAGTTCGCCGTACCTAGCTATGCGCGTAGTGAAACAGCTCGCTGAAGATGAACGCGCCCGCTTCCCGGCCGCTGCTTGGGCAGCCGAGCGCCATCTTTATATGGATGATTACGTCTCTTCTGTATCTTCTATAGAAGAGGCTAAGAATTTATATAACGAACTCGTTCAACTCTTCAGTGCTGGTGGTTTTAAACTTACAAAATGGATTTCGAACAGTACCCATTTACTGCAAAAGATACCTTCTGATTTACGCTCGCCAAATATCGTACAATTTGATGAAAATTCTATTACCGCGAATACCAAGATCGTAGGTTTACGATGGGAACCGAACGAAGATGTTTTCACATTTAAAGTAAACGTACCTAAAGAAACTAAATGTACGAAACGCATTATTCTTTCGGTAACCGCGAGATTATTCGATCCGCTTTCACTACTAGGCCCTGTAACTGCTTTATTAAAATTATTAGTGCAAGAATGCTGGAAACTAAACCTAGGTTGGGACGACGACGTTCCCGCTAATATAGAAGACCAGTGGTTGCAATTACGACGCGAACTTCATTTATTAGAACAGTTACAGATTCCGCGACATATAGGTATTTTACAAACATCGCATAATATTTCGCTGATAGGATTCGCTGACGCCAGCGAGAAATGTTACGGTGCTGTCATTTACTTACGAGTCAGCCCTAATGAAACAGATAAAGGTCAAGTCACATTGCTGTGTGCAAGATCAAGGGTGGCCTCACCTAAGTGCAATGTATCGTTGCCGCGACTTGAACTTTGCGCTAGCCTTCTTTTATCAAATTTAATCGTTGCTGTTAGGGATTCGATTAGTGAACGCGTCACAATAAATGAAATAATCGCATTCTCCGATTCCACGATTACGCTCTCGTGGATCCGCGCACCGCCTCATAGATTTCAAACCTTTGTCGCAAACAGAATCGCCGCTATAAACGCTAACCTTCCAGCTGAAAACTGGCATCATGTTTCTGGAAAGGAAAATCCCGCAGATATAATATCGCGACCTATTATGCCTGCTCAACTTATAAATAACACGCTTTGGTTTCACGGACCCTCATGGGTCTCGCAGCCGTTCTGCGATTGGCCCATAAACGCTTATACGCCACACGCGGTTGATGAGTTACCAGAGCATAAAAAACTTGTCACCTTAACCACCAAAGTCTGTGATACTGAAGATTTGTATAACGATTTATACAATTCCGCTAATCGCATGTCAAACTGGAATAAATTCCTACACTCGTGGGTTTATGTGCTACGCTTTAGCAAAGTTTTAAATTCACGCGGTGATATTACTGTCTCAGATTTGGAAGCAACTGAGATGTATATACTACGCCTTATACAAAAGAGACATTCGTTCGACATACGCAATCCCGCCCTGCGAAAGCTAAACGCATTTACAGACTCAAATAATATTATACGCGTCGGCGGGCGATTGTCACAATCGCAATTAGGCTATTCGCAAATGCATCCAGTCGTGCTCCCCGCGAAAGATCGTATAGTACATCTTATGGTGGACTATTTCCATAGACAAAACGCACACGCCGGTCCTTCTTTACTACTCGCACTGTTACGCCAAAATTATTGGATTATCGCCGCTCGTAATATGGTTCGCAAACGCGTACAAAGTTGCAACCGCTGTTTTAAAGTAAAACCTAAAAATACTTTTCCCATAATGGGAGACCTGCCTCACTATAGAGTTAGTGAAGTTAAGAGTTTCGTATACACGGGCGTGGACTACGCAGGTCCATTTTACGTTACTCCTTATCGCCGCCGCGGTGTTAAGTCTCTTAAGGCTTATATGTGCCTATTTATTTGTCTCACTACAAAAGCACTCCACTTGGAGCTGGTCTCCGACCTAAGCTCCCAGCTGTTTCTGGACGCATTTCGTCGTTTTATAAGTCGGCGCGGCCCTGTTTCTTTGATAGTAAGTGACGGGGGTGGTGCGTTTGTTAAGGCTAATAGACAAATAAACGAAATACACGAGCTTTTATCTAAGGAAAAATTTTTAGATCAACACTTAGGAGATCTACGCATTCAATTTCGAAGAAACCCCCCTTTCGGGGCGCATTTTGGAGGGGTTTGGGAGAGTCAAATTCGCTCAGTAAAAATGCAACTGTCAAAAGTAATAGGTACTCAAACTTTAACGTATGAGGAGCTAAATACTGTTCTGGTCCAAATTGAAGGAATTATGAACAGTCGTCCGCTGTGTGTGTTGAGTTCGGACCCATCCGAGCCCACCGCGCTTACACCTTCTCATTTTTTAAATATAACGCCACTTAAATACTTACCTGCTGAAGACTTTACCGAGGTACCGCAGAATAGACTCAATCGCTACCAGTTACTTACAAAACTTGTTCAATCATATTGGCAGAGATGGAGTCACGAATACTTGTCCTCTCTCCAAAGCAGACAAAAGTGGAATACTCCATCTCATCCCATCACAATTGGTTGTATTGTTATAATTCGTGATGACAACTCGCCACCTCTGAGTTGGCCTTTAGGTATAGTCCAGGAGGTTTACCCCGGTAAGGACGGAGTAGTCCGAACCGCTAGGGTAAAAACACGTACAGGTTCTTACGTTAGGCCTGTTGTTCGGCTATGTCCTCTGCCGCTCCAATAGTACATAGTATTTTGCAACTCCGCAATAGTTTAAGTTAGTTTTTTAATTTTTTACTTTTCCGCTTTTCATTACTTTTTTTTAATATCGCTATTATATGCTTATACAAACTTTGTCGCTTTCTGAAGGCATCCCTTCAGCCCGGGGGATGATGTTCACGCCGTTTACACACACACATAGAACGCAATTACACATTAATATATGTACCTAATTCTAATTACCCTCACCCGTCTCCTTCCCACTGCCCAGGACAAAAGGAGACAGCGAATTCATCAACGGACAATTTTCTACCGGTGTTTTTTTGAACACCCAGTCGTCTGTCGTTCTCCGCTGACCGCTCACGCCGCTTTTTACGCATTATATTTGCACACGTTAATTACGTGCATAGTTTTCCTAATTTATATTTAAAAACCCACGGGTCGACCCACGCGAACCATAAATCTATTTAATAATTAAAACAATTACTTATGGTGGGTGTTCTAATGTGAATCAGTGAAGTGCTTTAACCAGCTATCGAAGAACGCAAGGACATTTTAAGGTTAGTCCTGGGTGTCCTCTCACAGTTAATTCACTTTTCCCACCACAGTGTACCTATCTATATATATAAAAACTAGTGTTTCGCCCTGTGCGCGAGCTGCTAAAGCAGCTCACGGGTTGTGGTTTTTGGGATATTAGGGATCCTCAGTTATTGAATTTGAACGAAATCGGCCCATTAACAAAGAATTTCAAAATGACGCTGATTTGTTAAAATTTTGGTATCAGTTTCCTGTTTTGTAACCCCAGGGAGTCCTAAATAGCGATTTTGAACGAAATCGGTCAATTAACAAAGAATTTCAAAATGGCGTTGATTTTTTTAAACATTGGTAACAGTTTCCTGTTTTGTGATCCCAGGGAGCCCTGAATATCGATTTTGAACGAAATCGGTCAATTAACAAAAAATTTCAAAATGGCGCTGATTTTTAAAAACTTTGGTAATAGTTTCCTGTATTGAAATCCCAGGGAGCCCTAAATATCGATTTTGAACGAAATCGGTCCATTAACAAAGAATTTCAAAATGGCGCTGATTTTTTAAAATTTTGGTTTCAGTTTCCTGTTTTGTAACCCCAGGGAGTCCTAAATATCGATTTTGAACGAATTCGGTCCATTAACAAAGAATTTCAAAATGGCGCTGATTTTTTAAAATTTTAGTACCAGTTTCCTGTTTTGTAATCACAGGGAGCCCCGTCGTGGGTAAAACGGAACCGTATCAAAATCTTGCATAGTTCTAGTCTTGTAGTATTCTTCAATATTGGCCATATATTTTCTATGGAGAAATAAATTCCGCCATCTTGAATTTTTTTCCTGTTCATCAAGTAGACCTCCAGGTCCTGATCATCTTTTGCCAAGAAACCACTCTTCCATCTTGTATACTTTCTGAGATGGAAATCAAACAAATTTGTATGGCAGCCATCTTAAATCCGCCATTTTGAATTTTTTTTTTGCTCTTTGTCTATTGGATGAGGTTCCGAGTGACATTAGTTCGAGGAACTCCCACCTATCTTCAATACCTTGGCCGTGCCCTTTACCCGTCTCCGAAATCCTCAATCATCAGCTGTCTCCATATTTTTGTTAAAGTTATATTTCCTGACTTCTGCACGAAGCCATCAGTGAAAAAAAAAATTTTCATACAAAATTTTACAGGAGGACATTTTTGGGGAAAATCTCGCAAACTACCCATAATGTGGCAACACTGTTTAGATATCTCGATACTGCCGGTCGAGCTACACAATCGATCCATACATGTCAACTTTCCCAAATGTTGCCAACTGCCTCAAAATCGTGATCGAAATTTTCAAAAACACAAAAATAATACAAAATGGCCGCCACCTCATTTCACAGAAACATTTGACATAGTTTCATAATTTTCCCATGAACTACAGGATATACCGCTCCTGATGACGTTTCAATTTTTCATCTCGCTCGCACCCAGCCGAAATGATAGCTCCTGAAAAGAGACCATGTCGAAAATCACTTTTACTTTGATAAATTCCAGTGTTGCCAGACCTCGGCGACGGAAATACCCAAACATCATTCGTACAAGTGGGACACGTAGTTGCTCATACTCGAACTTTGCAAAAAATACGTATTTCGATTTTTTAATTTTTGGGGAAAATCTTGAAAATTTCCCGAGAAATGGGGTAAATTTTTTTCCCCAATCCATTCTTCGAGTCGGTACACACAATCGCCCCATAGAAGTCGAAACGCTCCGACGTTGCCAACTGTGAGAAAATTGAATCTTAAAATGGCGTTTTTTCGTACCTCAGACCGAACGGCCGCCGCGACAGCCGCCATCTTGAATTTTTAAAAACCACTCCCGTTCTGTCAAAATACAGGATAGCTGTAGGCGAAAAGAGAAAAAAAAATCATGCTCGACTGCGCCGTTTCGGATCTGTGGCGCCGCGGTTCGGGGTCGAAAAATCAAAAATTTCAAAACACAACAGCTCGGCCGCCATCTTGTTTTTCCAATTTTTTCCACTTTTTCTATAAATCGTTTCCTAGTTTCTTCAATCGTTGCGAGTTTTAACGAAATCGGTTGGAAAATAAAAGAGTTGCAAGAATCACGTCGGCCGCCATCTTGTTTTTCCGAAATGTCATAATTTTTCCCTACTCGACTCCCGCACTCGAACACATCTCCCGTACATCATTATATCGTTTTCTGTCTCTTTCTAGGAGAACAATTATGTCAATGAGTGAGTCAGTGAGTCAGTGGTAATTGAGCTATATATAGTATAACTAGTGTTTCGCCCTGTGCGCGAGCTGCTAAAGCAGCTCACGGGTTGTGGTTTGACTTACAAGTAGTACAGACATTTATTATGATTATAGCAAAATTATTAAAAATGGCGTTGATTTTTTTAAACTTTGGTATGTGTTTCCTGTTTTCTGATCAGAGGGAGCCCTGAATATCGATTTTGAACGAAATCGGTCCATTAACAAAGAATTTCAAAATGGCGCTGATTTTTTAAATACTTTGGTTTCAGTTTCCTGTTATGTAACTCCAGGGAGTCCTAAATATGGATTTTGATCGAAATCGGTCAATTAACAAAGAATTTCAAAATGGCGCTGATTTTTTTAAATTTAAGTACCAGTTTCCTGCTTTGTAATCGCAGGGAGCCCCGTCGTGGGTAAAACGGAACCGTATCAAAATCTTGCATAGTTCTACACAGTCGTAGTATTCTTCAATATTGGCCATATATTTTCTATGGAAAAATAAATTCCGCCATCTTGAATTTTTTTCCTGTTCATCAAGTAGACCTTCAGGTCCTGATCATCTTTTGTCAAGAAACCAGTCTTCCATCTTTTATACTTTCTGAGATAGACACCAAACAAATTTGTATGGCAGCCATCTTTAATCCGCCATTTTGAAGTTTTTTTTTGCTCTTTGCCTATTGGATGAGGTTCCGAGTGACATTAGTTCGAGGACCCCCCACCTATCTTCAATACCTTGGCCGTGCCCTTTACCGGTCTCCGAAATCCTCAATCATCAGCTGTCTCCATATTTTTTTTCAAGTTATATTTTCTGACTTCTATACGGAGCCATCAGTGAAAAAAAAAATTTTCATACAAAATTTTACAGGAGGACATTTTTGGGGCAAATCTCGAAAACTTCCCCAAATGTGGCAACACTGTTTAGATATCTCGATACTGCCAGTCGAGCTACATAATCGATCCCTACATATCAACTTTCCCAAATGTTGCCAACTGCCTCAAAATCATGATCGAAATTTTCAAAAACACAAAAAGAATACAAAATGGCCGCCACCTCGTTTCACAGAAGCATTTTACATAGTTTCATAATTTTCCCGTAAAGTACAGGATATAGCGCTCCTGATGACGTTTCAATTTTTCATCTCGCTCGCACCCAGCCGAAATGATTGCTCCTGAAAAAAGACCATGTCGAAAATCACTTTTACTTTGATAAATTCCAGTGTTGCCAGACCTCGGCGACGGAAATACCCAAACATCATTCGTACAAGTGGGACACGTGGTCGCTCGTACTCGAACTTTGCAAAAAATACGTATTTCGATTTTTTAATTTTTGGGGAAAATCTTGAAAATTTCCCTAGAAATGGGGTAATTTTTTTTCCCCAATCCATTCTTCGAGACGGTACACACAATCGCCCCCTAGAAGTCGAAACGCTCTGACGTTGCCAACGGTGAGAAAATTGAATTTTAAAATTGCATTTTTTCGTGCCTCAGACCGAACGGCCGCCGCGACAGCCGCCATCTTGAATTTTTAAAAATCACTCCCTTTCTGTCAAAATACAGGATATTTGTAGGCGAAAAGAGAAAAAAATATTACGCTCGACCACGCCGTTTCGGATCTGTGGCGCCGCGGTTCGGGGTCGAAAAATCAAAAATTTCAAAACACTACAGCTCGGCCGCCATCTTGTTTTTCCAATTTTTTCCACTTTTTCTATAAATCGTTTCCTAGTTTCTTCAATCGTTGCGAGTTGTAACGAAATCGGTTGAAAAACAAAAGAGTTGCAAGAATCACGTCGGCCGCCATCTTGTTTTTCCGAAATATCATAATTTTTCCCTACTCGACTCGCGCACCCGAACACATCTCCCGTACATCATTATATCGTTTTCTGTCTCTTTCTAGGAGAACAATTATGTCAATGAGTCAGTCAGTGAGTCAGTGAATCAGTGGTAATCGAGCTATATATAGTATAACTAGTGTTTCGCCCTGTGCGCGAGCTGCTAAAGCAGCTCACGGGTTGTGGTTTGACTTACAAGTAGGTAGTACAGACATTTATTATGATTATAGCAAAATTATTAATAATGGCGTTGATTTTTTAAAACTTTGGTATGAGTTTCCTGTTTTGTGATCAGAGGGAGCCCTGAATATCGATTTTGAACGAAATCGGTACATTAACAAAGAATTTCAAAATGGCGCTGATTTTTTAAAACTTTGGTAACAGTTTCCTGTATTGAAATCCCAGGGAGCCCTAAATATCGATTTTGAACGAAATCGGTCCATTAACAAAGAATTTCAATATGGCGCTGATTTTTTAAAACTTTGGTAACAGTTTCCTGTGTTGAAATACCAGGGAGTCCTAAATATCGATTTTGAACTAAATCGGTCAATTAACAAAGAATTTCAAAATGGCGATTTTTTTTTATTTTTGGTACCAGTTTCTTGTTTTGTAATCGCACGGAGCCCCGTCGTGAGCAAAACGGAACCTTATCAAAATCTTGCATAGTTCTACACAGTCTTGTAGTATTCTTCAATATTGGCCATGTATTTTCTATGGAAAAATAAATTCCGCCATCTTGAATTTTTTCCTGTTCATCAAGTAGACCTTCAGGTCCTGATCATCTTTTGCCAAGAAACCAATCTTCCATCTTGAATACTTTCTGAGATGGAAATCAAACGAATTTGTATGGCAGCCATCTTAAATCCGCCATTTTGAATTTTTTTTTTGCTCTTTGTCTATTGGATGAGGTTCCGAGTGACATTAGTTCGAGGACCCCCCACCTATCTTCAATACCTTGGCCGTGCCCTTTACTCGTCTCCGAAATCCTCAATCATCAGCTGTCTCCATATTTTTTTTCAAGTTATATTTTCTGACTTCTAGACGAAGCCATCAGTGAAAAAAAAATTTTTCATACAAAATTTTACAGGAGGACATTTTTGGGGAAAATCTCGAAAACTACCCCAAATGTCGCAACACTGTTTAGATATCTCGATACTGCCGGTTGAGTTACACAATCGATCCATACATGTCAACTTTCCCAAATGTTGCCAACTGCCTCAAAACCGTGATCGAAATTTTCAAAAACACAAAAAGAAAACAAAATGGCGTCCATCTCGTTTCACAGAAGCATTTTACATAGTTTCATAATTTTCCCGTAAACTACAGGATATACCGCTCCTGATGACGTTTCAATTTTTCATCTCGCTCGCACCCAGCCGAAATGATAGCTCCTGAAAAGAGACTATGTCGAAAATCACTTTTACTTTGATAAATTCCAGTGTTGCCAGACCTCGGCAATGAAAATACCCAAATATCATTCGTACAAGTGGGACACGTGGTTGCTCGTACTTGAATTTTGCAAAAAATACGTATTTCGATTTTTTTATTTTTGGGGTAAATCTTGAAAATTTCCCGAGAAATGGGGTAATTTTTTTTCTCCAATCCATTCCTCGAGTCTGTACACACAATCGCCCCGTACAAGTCCAAACGCTCCGACGTTGCCAACTGTGAGAAATTTGAAGTTTAAAATTGCGTTTTTTCGTACCTCAGACCGAACGGCCGCCGCGACAGCCGCCATCTTGAATTTTTAAAAATCACTCCCTTTCTGTCAAAATACAGGATATTTGTAGGCGAAAAGAGAAAAAAATATTACGCTCGACCACGCCGTTTCGGATCTGTGGCGCCGCGGTTCGGGGTCGAAAAATCAAAAATTTCAAAACACTACAGCTCGGCCGCCATCTTGTTTTTCCAATTTTTTCCACTTTTTCTATTGACCGTTTACTAATTTCTTCAATAATTGCGAGTTTAAACAAAATCGGCTGGAAAACAAGAGAGCTGCAAGAATCACGTCGGCCGCCATCTTGTTTTTCCGAAATGTCATAATTTTTCCCTACTCGACTCCCGCACCCGAACACATCTCCCGTACATCATTGTATCGTTTTCTGTCTCTTTCTAGGAGAACAATTATGTCAATGAGTCAGTCAGTGAGTCAGTGAATCAGTGGTAATTGAGCTATATATAGTATAACTAGTGTTTCGCCCTGTGCGCGAGCTGCTAAAGCAGCTCACGGGTTGTTGTTTTTGGGATAATATTAGGGATCCTCAGTTATCGAATTTGAACGAAATCGGTCAATTAACAAAGAATTTCAAAATGGCGCTGATTTTTTAACACTTTAGTAACAGTTTCCTGTATTGAAATCCCAGGGAGCCCTAAATATCGATTTTGAACGAAATCGGTCCATTAACAAAGAATTTCAAAATGGCGCTGAATTTTTAAAATTTTGGTTTCAGTTTCCTGTTTTGTAACCCCAGAGAGTCCTCAATATCGATTTTAAACGAAATCGGTCAATTAACAAAGAATTTCAAAATGGCGATTTTTTTTCAATTTTAGTACCAGTTTCCTGTTTTGTTATCGCAGGAAACCCGTGGGTAAAACGGAACCGTATCAAAAAGTCTAAAGTCCGTAAAAAAAAGTAGTATTCTTCAATATTGGCCATATAATATTTTCTATGGAAAAATAAATTCCGCCATCTTGAATTTTTTCCTGTTCATCAAGTAGACCTTCAGGTCCTGATCATCTTTTGCCAAGAAACCACTCTTCCATCTTTTATACTTTCTGAGATAGACACCAAACATATTTGTATGGCAGCCATCTTAAATCCGCCATTTTGAATTTTTTTTTTGCTCTTTGTCTATTGGATGAGGTTCCGAGTGACATTAGTTCGAGGACCCCCCACCTATCTTCAATACCTTGGCCGTGCCCTTTACCCGTCTCCGAAATCCTCAATCATCAGCTGTCTCCATATTTTTTTTCAAGTTATATTTTCTTACTTCTATACGAAGCCATCAGTGAAAAAAAAATTTTTCATACAAAATTTTACAGGAGGACATTTTTGGGGAAAATCTCGAAAACTACCCCAAATGTGGCAACACTGTTTAGATATCTCGATACTGCCGGTCGAGCTACATAATCGATCCATACATGTCAACTTTCCCAAATGTTGCCAACTGCCTCAAAATCGTGATTGAAATTTTCAAAAACACAAAAAGAATACAAAATGGCCGCCACCTCGTTCCAAAGAAACATTTTACACAGTTTCATAATTTTCCAGTGAACTACAGGATATACCACTCCTGATGACGTTTCAATTTTTCATCTCGGTCGCACCCAGCCGAAATGATAGCACCTGAAAAAAGACCATGTCGAAAATCACTTTTACTTTGATAAATCCCAGTGTTGCCAGACCTCGGCGACGAAAACACCCAAATGTCATTCGCACAAGTGAGACACGTGGTCGCTCCTACTCGAATTTTGCAAAAAATACGTATTTAGATTTTTTTATTTTTGGGGTAAATCTTGTAAATTTCCCGAGAAATGGGGTAATTTTTTTTCCCCAATCCATAGTTCGAGTCTGTACACACAATCGCCCCCTAGAAGTCGAAACGCTCCGACGTTGCCAACTGTGAGAAATTTGAAGTTAAAAATTGCGTTTTTTCGTACCTCAGACCGAACGGCCGCCGCGACAGCCGCCATCTTGAATTTTTAAAAACCACTCCCGTTCTGTCAAAATACAGGATAGTTGTAGGCGAAAATAGCAAAAAATATCATGCTCGACTACGCCGTTTCGGATCTGTGGCGCCGCGGTTCGGGGTCGAAAAATCAAAAATTTCAAAACACTACAGCTCGGCCGCCATCTTGTTTTTCCAATTTTTTCCACTTTTTCTATTAATTGTTTACTTATTTCTTTAATAGTTGTGAGTTGTAACGAAATCGGTTGGAAAACAAAAGAGTTGCAAGAATCACGTCGGCCGCCATCTTGTTTTTCCGAAATGTCATAATTTTTCCTTACTCGACTCCCGCACCCGAACACATCTCCCGTACATCATTATATCGTTTTCTGTCTCTTTCTAGGAGAACAATTATGTCAATGAGTCAGTCAGTCAGTGAGTGAGTGAGTGGTAATCGAGCTATATATAGTATAATAACTAGTGTTTCGCCCTGTGCGCGAGCTGCTAAAGCAGCTCACGGGTTGTGGTTTTGGGGATATTAGGGATCATCAGTTGTCGAATTTGAACGAAATCGGTCAATTAACAAAGAATTTCAAAATGGCGCCGATTTTTTAAAACTTTGGTAACAGTTTCCTGTATTGAAATCCCAGGGAGCCCTAAATATCGATTTTGAACGAAATCGGTCCATTAACAAAGAATTTCAAAATGGCGCTGATTTTTTAAAATTTTGGTTTCAGTTTCCTGTTTTTTAACCCCAGGGAGTCCTCAATATAGATTTTGAACGAAATCGGCCCATTAACAAAGAATTTCAAAATGGCGCTGAATTTTTAAAACTCTGGTAACTGTTTCCTCTATTGAAATCCCAGGTAGTCCTAAATATCGATTTTGAACGAAATTGGTCAATTTACAAAGAATTTCAAAATGGCGCTGTTTTTTTTAATTTTGATAACATTTTCCTGTTTTGTAACCCCAGGCCCAGGGAGCCCTAAATATCGATTTTGAACGAAATCAGCAAATAAACAAATTATTTCAAAATAGCGGCGGTTTTTAAAAATTTTGGAATAATTTTCCTGTTTTGTAATCCCAGGGAGCCCCGTCGAGGGTTAAACGGAAAAGTATCAAAATCTTGCATAGTAGTTCTACACTTGTAGTCTCTTCAATTTTCGCCTTTTATATTCTATGCAAAAATAAATTCCGCCATCTTGAATTTTTTTCCTGTTCATCAAGTAGATCTTCAGGTCCTTATGATATTTTGCCAAGAAACCTCTCTTCCGTCATTTATACTTTCTGAGTTAGACAACAATTAAATTTCTATGGCAGCCATCTTAAATCTGCCATTTTGAATTTTTTTCAGCTCATTGTCTATTGGATGAAGTGTCGAATGACATTTGGTCGAGCCCCCCCTATCTATTTGTTATGCTTCGATCGGTTGATTTCAGCAAATCAGCCGCCATTTTGTTTTTCCGAAATATTATAATTTTTTCCTACTCTTATCCCGCACGCGAACACATCTCCTATACATGAACTACCCCGTTTCAGATCTGTGACGCCGCGGTTTGAGGTAGAAAAATCAAAAATTTTAAAGCATTATATCTCGGCCGCCATTTTGTTTTTCCAATTTTTTCTACTTTTTATATTGATTGTTTACTAATTTCTTCAATAATTGCGAGTTATAATGAAATCAGTTGGAAAACAAAAGAGTTGCAAAAATCACGTCAGCCGCCATCTTGTTTTTCAATTTTTTTTCCACTTTTTCTATTGATCGTTTACAAATATCTTCAATCATTGCGAGTTGTAACGAAATCGGTCGGAAAACAAAAGAGTTGCAAGAATCACCTCGGCCGCCATCTTGTTTTTCTAATTTGTTCTACTTTTTGTATTGATCGTTTACTAATTTCTTCAATCAATGCGAGTTGTAACGAAATCGGTTGAAAAATAAAAAAGTTACAAAAAACACGCCGGCCGCCATCTTGTTTTTCCGAAATGTAATAATTTTTCTCTACTCCCATCCCGCACCCGAACATATGACCTATACATAAACTAACCCGTTTCGGATCTGTAGCGCCACGGTTCGGGGTCGAAAATTCAAAAATTTGAAAATACTACAGCTCAGCCGCCATCTTGTTTTTCTAAATTGTTCTACTTTTTGTATTGATCGTTTACTAATTTCTTCAATCATTGCAAGTTGTAACGAAATCGGTTGGAAAACAAAAAAGTTACAAAAAGCACGTCGGCCGCCATCTTGTTTTTCTGAAATGTCATAATTTTTCTTTACTCCCATCGCGCACCCGAACACATCTCCCATACATCATTGTATCATTTTCTGCCTCTTTTTAGTAGGTTCATGCATTTGGTCGAACTCCCCCCTCTTTCTACAATATCCTGGCCGCGGTCTTCACCCGTCTCCGAAATCCTCAATCATCAACTCGCTTCACATTTTTCTCCCAAATATTCGTTAGAAGTACCCAGTCCCCATAAAGTTCCTAATCGCCATATAATTTGGTATGAAAAAAAATATTCCGCCATCTTGAATTTTTTTTCATTTTGCTAAATAGACCTCCTCGTCCTGATCATCTCTTGCCAAGAAACCACTCTTCCATCTTTTATACTTTCTGAGATAGACACCAAACAAATTTGTATGGCAGCCATCTTAATTCCGCCATTTTGAATTTTTTTTTTGCTCTTTGTCTATTGGATGAGGTTCCGAGTGACATTAGTTAGAGGAACCCCCACCTATCTTCAATACCTTGGCCGTGCCCTTTACCCGTCTCCGAAATCTTCAATCATCAGGTGTCTCCATATTTTTGTTAAAGTTACATTTCCTCACTCTACACGAAGCCATCAGTGAAAAAAAAAATTTTCGTACAAAATTTTACAGGAGGACATTTTTGGGGAAAATCTCGAAAACTACCCCAAATGTGGCAACACTGTTTAGATATCTCGATACTGCCGGTCGAGCTACACAATCGATCCATACATGTCAACTTTCCCAAATGTTGCCAACTGCCTCAAAATCATGATCGAAATTTTCAAAAACACAAAAATAATACAAAATGGCCGCCACCTCGTTTCACAGAAGCATTTGACATAGTTTCATAATTTTCCCGTAAAGTACAGGATATACCGCTCCTGATGACGTTTCAATTTTTCATCTCGCTCGCACCCAGCCGAAATGATAGCCCCTGAAAAAAGACCATGGCGAAAATCACTTTTACTTCGATAAATTCCAGTGTTGCCAGACCTCGGCGACGAAAATATCCAAATGTCATTCGTACAAGTGGGACACGTGGTCGCTCATACTCGAACTTTGCAAAAAATACGTATTTCGATTTTTTAATTTTTGGGGTAAATCTTGAAAATTTCCCGAGAAATGGGGTAATTTTTTTTCCCCAATTCATTCTTCGAGTCGGTACACACAATCGTCCCATAGAAGTCAAAACGCTCCGACGTTGCCAACTGTGAGAAAATTGAAGTTTAAAATTGCGTTTTTTCGTACCTCAGACCGAACGGCCGCCGCGACAGCCGCCATCTTGAATTTTTAAAAACCACTCCCGTTCTGTCAAAATACAGGATAGTTGTAGGCAAAAAGAGAAAAAAATATTATGCTCGACCACGCCGTTTCGGATCTGTGGCGCCGCGGTTCGGGGTCGAAAAATCAAAAATTTCAAAACACTACAGCTCGGCCGCCATCTTGTTTTTCCAATTTTTTCCACTTTTTCTATTGATCGTTTCCTAGTTTCTTCAAGCTTCGCGAGTTTAAACAAAATCGGTTGGAAAACAAGAGAGCTGCAAGAATCACGTCGGCCGCCATCTTGTTTTTCCGAAATGTCATAATTTTTCCCTACTCGACTCCCGCACCCGAACACATCTCCCGTACATCATTGTATCGTTTTCTATCTCTTTCTAGGAGAACAATTATGTCAATGAGTGAGTGAGTCAGTGAGTGGTAATTGAGCTATATATAGTATAAAATAATAATGAAACCCGTTTTCCTTGGTCACGGCATCACGCGTGAATGGCTGGACCGATTTCACTAATTCTTTTTTTGTTGTATTTGTTATTATTAGGAGAAGGTTCTTACGGAAAAAAATATTAAGAAAATCTCTCAGAAATATTGAAAAATATACATTTAATTTTGCATATTTAAAAAAACACGCGTAACGAATGTCAATGTCATTCACAGAAGGCGGAACGAAGTTCGCCGGGTCAGCTAGTATTTAATAAATAAATGATTATGACTATGACTATAACTAATTAATGTTATAAATGCGAAAGTGTGTCTGTCTGTCCGTCTGTCTATCTGTCTGCTACGCTTTCTCAGCCCACCAATTAAACCGATTTTGATGTTTGGTGTGGGAATAGTTTGTATCTCGGAGAAGGACATAGGCTACTTTTTATCCCGGAAAATTGAAGAGTTTACACGCGGACGAAGTTGCGGGCAGCTAGTGAATAAATAATTACAAAATATCAGAGGTATTGACTGTTGACAGAGCATATTATTATACGTTCCTCTGGTCGCTAATTTATTCAGTACATATAATCCAATTATTATCCGTGGGGTAGCGAATAAACTTTATTAACATGTAATTAACGTGCATGCCACGTTGCACATTTGCAAGTTGCAACATTGCCAGACTGTAAGAATTTTTTTGCCCGTTCATTAACTTAAGAGGTTTTCAGTAATATAAAGAAGAGCACACTTTTTGCAATCAAACGATAATTTTATAATAGTGAGTATATTTATGCTGATTGCATTTGCAACCATGCAATGATGCTTGGTGCATTTGCACCAAGATGCTATAATTACTTGACGAAAATAATATATTATACTGATAAGATTATAAGAAAGAACAAAATATTCTGGATTTGCATAATATGTAGGTATAAATTTGCCTCGACAACTGCCTCGTTGGTCTATAGTGTTTACTGTTTAGCATGTTTGACTGCGGCTGACGAGGTCCCGGGTTCGAGTCCCGGGTCGGGCCATATTAAGTACTTATTGGGTTTTCCTGACTAGAAATTCTCAGTACTAGCCCGGAGTTAGAAAGTTGGCGGTGTTTCACCCCCATGTCTCGAAGAGCACGTTAAGCCGTCGGTCCCGGTTATTAACACTAACGTGATAATAGTCGTTAAAGCCCGCCAACCCGCATTGGAGCAGCGTGGTGGGTCTTAGTTCTAATTCCCGCTCGCCTATGGGAGTGGAGGCTTGTGCCCAGCAGTGGGACGACAGCAATGGGCTGTAGTGGTGGTGGTGGTGGTGGTATAAATTTACAATCGGCCCTGTTTCGTTTAGAATCGTCGTCGCCGTTGCGGTCGTCTCAATTAATAGACCTCTCATCTCCTACATGGATCTCCATAGGTACAAGGTCTAATGCTGCTTGCTTCCAGTGTCGCTTGATATCGTCCGTCCACCTAGTGAGTTCGTCCAACGCTGCGCTTCCCGGTGCAAGGCCGCCATTCAAGCACCTTGAGTCCCCGGCAGCTCGTTTAGAATTCTATTCTTCAAAAATTATTATTCAACAAGAATTTGTACCCTTTCAACACGGCTACTGAAGTATAATACCGCTTTGCTTTGAAAGTACTCCTCTTATAATTTGCAAGAAGTCAGAAACGCCGAAAGCATACCGCCCCTTAGCTCTATATACGTAGGTGTTAGGAAAGGGCGTGAAAATGGTTTAGTGGTGTGATCCAAGGGCACCTTCCAGGGTGTTAAGAATTTTTACTTAAATTGCTAACTATAAATAAGACCATACAATTTCCAAGCTGTAACTGAAATACCATATAGAAGACTGAAGTACAGTGTTAGTTTTGCATCGCAAGATATTACTCAAACGAGCTTTCGGCAAAGGGTTATGTAAATATATTGTACAGAATGTAAACGACCCGCGGCGAGTCTACCAGTGAAACAGACAGAGCTTTGTTGCACAATAACATTGTTGTATTCTACGTTTTCTCGTAAGTTTCCTCACGTGACCGAATATGAAGTATTTCACGTACAATGGAATTTGTTCCTCATAGTTATGCAAGTCGAACAAACGTTTTGATAAGGCTGTTTTCATATGCCTGAAAAGAGCGAAGTGATAAATTGTTCTCTTGAATTAGACAAATGAATCCATCCAAATCTTTACTAATATATCTATAATAATTGTATACTATATTATATATATAGTATACAATTATTATTATTATTAAAAGGAAACTTTCTCAGGTCGAAAGCACCAGAAAAAATTGGCATTTTAGCACTCGAAAATTTTAATCCAAAATTAAGCGAAGCCGAGCTTAAAAGCTCTTGGCCAGCATTGTGGACTATGGCTAAACACTTTTCGTTCTGACAAGAAACTGCTCAGTTATAGTGAGCCGACATTGGGTTGAAGTGAATGAGGTAAAAAGATATTAGTAGGCAAGTAACGTAATATTTTCGTACCACACCCTCTCTCAAAATAGTCAATAAACACAAAAAAATAGAAAAAGGAACACGTAAAACAGATTGAGAGGCCATTTGTGAATTCCCTTCGACATTTTTAGATAAAGGCCGATAGCACTAAAAGGGCCAATCAATTACATGATAAGATCGCGTTGACCCCTACGCTGCCGGATATTTATATGGGGCAATAGGAAATGCTGGAACGCACCCCGCTATTAAGGGAAATGTGCGGTACTAATTCTAAATATTACTCAGGGCGATTAAATCCTAAGCATGTGATATCGAGTGGTACTGATATCGCAGACCTACTTTCGATGATATTTTTGTTTTAGCTTGAACTAATATACAATATATAAATAGCCAACGCCGACTGACCGCAGCCAGTACAGTGTATATGGAGTTGGCGAGTGTCTTTATTTAATATACTACAAGTTAGTCTTTGACTGCGCTTACCTGGTAAGTGATATATAGATATACAGTCAATATACCGGGCTAGCCTATTAGAGGTATGGCAATTATATTAAATCCATACTCCTTATCGGTTTCTACACGGCATTGTACCTACCTACCGGAACGCTAAATCGCTTGGCGTCATTGCCAAATTGCCTGTAGGGCCAAACCATTCCCATTCTGAGAGGAGACCGTGATTACTGACCACGAATCTGTACCTACAACTGTAGTGGGCCGATGAGTTGAAATGCTGATAGTTCCCCGAAAAGACGACCGTTTTTACGTACGTAAACGTAGCTGTATGCACTTTGTCGTATAAAACATACTAATAATATACCTACCAACAAATACAACATTTTACTACATTTTATACGTCATCATGGTTATTTGTACAGACAAATAGCCATGATGACGTATTTTGTAATATGTAGTAGGTATCTGTGTACTAGCCACGGCCGAAGCCTCCCACCAAAATCATAAATTAGGTATAATAAACAGTTGCATAAAGAGAAATATCAAAAAATATGATCCGGTAAAAGTCAAGTTCCTTTTGTAGTGAGTTGAGATCCCAGTTTAAAAACTTTGTAAGACGGAAAAACAGAAATCGTCTTTATATACCGGACCATCTCATTTTAAAATATTACCATAAAGACAATTTTCGCTAAATGTCGTACAATGTTTCAAAGGAAGAAAACAGGCGTCAATACACAAAGCAAAAAGTCTGTTTCATTTGCATATTTCACAGTCAGTTAATTGACTTCGTAGCGACGCATCCAGCGCCGGATTTCCGCAGCAGCCCGATTGAAACTTTTGTTATCATAACCACCATTTAGCACCTTGCGCCTCATTAATAAGGTTGGAAATGCAACTTAAATAAAACTAGATAAAATATCTTTGTTCGATAAAAGCATAACTTTTTTTGAATGCGTAAAAATTAATAATCCATACTAATATTATAAATGCGAAAGTGTGTCTGTCTGTCTGTCTATCTGTCTGTCTGCTACGCTTTCCCGGCCCATCTTTTCAACCGATTTTGCTGAAATTTGATACAGGGGTAGATGGTATCCCGGGGAAGGACATAGGCTACTTTTTATCCCGGAAAATTAAAGAGTTCCCGCGGGAATCAAAATCTTAATCCACGCGGACGAAGTCGCGGGAATCATCTAGTTGTACATATAGGGTTTTTCTTGTACACAATTTTCAGAAATAAAACAAGTAGATAATTATACCTACTTGGAAATTACATTTTGAAGATTTTAGTCATAATATTAATAATATGTGAGTGTCAAAACTCACAATTTATTTAAAATTCATATTACCCAATATTTTCGCAGTTAAAAGTGGGTTTGACCAACGTCCGTGGTCAAAACTACTTTTGACGGTTTGTCGCAGTCAATAGTACTTTTGACTGGTTGTCGCAGTCAAAAGTCGTTTGACCACCGACGTTGGCCCCAACTACTTCTGACTTTTTGGCCGGTTATGAGTATTGACTTTAAAGTATACACTCTTAGCGCCAAGGCATTTCTAATATACTATGGGTGAGTGTGGTTGGTACCTAGATCTGAGAGAGATATCTTACTACTCTGAGAGGTCTGGTGAGATTTTACTACACTGCAACACTGTTCTACTCTCGTGTAAAATAAGCAAAAAATCCGTTGATGGCTGACACAGCCAAAATACGGACAAGAGAACATTAATTATACCTACCTACTTATAGCTACAATGGTAAACCGAATTCGGGAACGCCGGCGAGTCAATTCTTCTCTGACCTCGCGGCTTAATGGGTGAAAAGGCTTTTCAATTCGCTAAGCACAAACCTCCAATGAAAATTTAATTTATTGCTTATGAATATGCAAAAATGGTAATTGTTCACCAGTTAGCCTATTTAAGTAAAGTATAATAAGGTTATATTTTCTAGGTAACTTCTAATAACATTTTCGCTAGGTAACTGTTTTGAACATATTTTTGACTGCTAAATTAAATTTTAGTAAAATAATACGTACCTAACTTTAATTATAATTTACCCAGCACCAAATAGAAAAGACGCTACTGCTCAACAACCTCAATTTACATAGACGGGCCCTGTCAAACAAAGAATGTGGGCTGAAAAGCGGGAAATTGCTTGCAACATTATTAATATGCGCCATCTTGAAAACGTATGAATCGGTCATAAATAGGTCATAGTCATAGAAAATTAGTAAAAAAATATCATACAGTTTGCCGCGGAAATTAAAGGATTGCGCAATGGATAGAAATAGATTAATTAATAACGTAATATTGGAAATGTATAATTGTGAATTGAAACACTTACCTTAAAATAAAAATTATACAGTGCCAAACTACTTAATTAGACTTTATAGATGTTAAGTTAATAATAACAAATTATCTACACGACGAGCGACCGTAACAGCGCTACGACAGGGACAAAGACAGGATTATGACGGGTGTGGAATGTGCTCTACAAGTCGGACGCCCAACTATTTTCTATGAAAGGGCCCATCTAGTACCTACATATATGTACAATGTACATATATCGATGCTATTGCTACTTGAGCCTGGCTACTTTTTGGAATACTAATATAGAAGGGCATATTTTACGCAGAATCAGTATTTTCTTCTTATGACCATGTAATTATAAATCACAAATGCTTTTTCATTTTATGAATAAGTACCTATTTTGTAAATTGACATTGAAATTAATTTATGTTCTGTAAACTATAACAAAATTTTGTCTTATTTCTAAGAAGGATAACGGCTAAGAAAGTAGAAATTGCAAAATCAATAAAACGCTTCTACATAAATAATGCGTCCTTTGAACTTAGTACGAGTAAATAAATCAAAACGTCTTTGTAATAATATTTGAGTGATATGAGATATCCCAGATTCATAGGGCTTTGCTATGTTTAAGTGAAATATAAAAATACTTGTATGGTAACTCAATTTTGTAACAAAATTAATAACATTGATTTATTACATCACTAGCTGTTGGCGGTGCCCACGACTTTGTCAGCGTCGATTGAGGTTTGTCGGTTCCCGCGGGAACTCTTTTATTTTCCGCTATTATATTTGCCAAATTTCATCTAATAACACTATAGTTTATCTCTGCGCCAAGTTTCATTCAAATCCGTTCCGCGCTTCTAGCGTGATTGAGTATCAAACATCCATCCATCCAAAACTTTCGCATTTTTAATATTAGTATAGATATTATTTATCATAAAAGAAAACATTTACTTAAAATAAATAATGATAATGTCCTCCCGACCGAATTTCGGCCACGGCGGCCAATCTCCAGAGAGATTAGATCTGCGTGGGAGATATTATAGTGCACAAGTGTGTGCGCAAACACAGGTGCACTCTCTGTTCCTTTACTCTCATAGCCCGATGGGAAGGAAAATCCGACACGACCGGAGAGAGATCAGGCGCAGGACCGATTTCTTTACGTGTTCTCCGAGGCACGGGGGTAAAACACCGCCAACTTCCTAGCTCTGGACTAGTACTGAGAATTTCTAGTCAAAAAACCCAATGCTCAATTATGGCCCCGGGAACCCGGGACCTCGTCGGGCGCAGTCGAACATGCCAACCACTAGACCAACGATTCCAACGAAGCATAAAATATTTCATCATTTTTTTTTTTAAATTTAATATTAGCAGACACACGGCGTGGGCGTCCTTTGAGAGACTTTATTATAGGCTTCTAAAACTCAAGTTATAAAATTTTATATAACTATTTATGTAGTTTGATTATACTACAACCATTGCGCTTAAGGTGAATTCTAATTAAAATTGGGGTTCGTGCCGTACGTTGCTTTCATAATAATTGCGTCTGAAACTCGTTGAATGTTTGTGAAACTGTACTAATTAATTTTTTCATTTCACGAAAAATATTTAGCCTTCGTTGCGTTGGCCATATATAAAAACAATTATCCGCGAGACTTCGCTCGCAAGAATTTAGGATTATGACAAAATCCTATGGGAACTTTTTTATTGTGTGGAATAAAAAGTAGCCTTTGTTAATCTCCAGGTCTATAACTATATTCATACAAAAAATTCCGTCAATCTGATGTCTAACAACTCTATAAATCATAATATGGATGGTGTTAATTTCACGCATTTTTAAATGGTTAATGGATTTATAATGGTGATCAATAATCATAATTAGGTCATTTATGTGAAAAATGACAAAAAGTAAGCATAATATATCTTTCAATTGTAAATGTACCGTGGCACTGGTCTGAGTAAAAGCCTACAATGAGCACAGGGTTTTTCTTCTTTTTTTTGAATTATTGAAATATCTTTTTAGCACACGAATGAAACGGCTTATGTCTCAATTATAAATATTATTATGATAATAATAATAATTGAATTACTACATCCGCCAGAGACAATGTGGCTAATCATTATCACAATTAGGTCTTTCTAGACTGAACTATAAAATACAAAATATAAAACAGCTCTAATTGCTATCCATCCCATTCCGCAGCTAGCATTGTAAAAGGGATAAAAATATATTTCCAGGTGTTATTTTAGTTTAGAGATCGTGTATAAGAGGATTAGCCAAAGTGCTCTGTGGGCAACATGGATCAATCAACTCCTATGGTGACTGACACATTCCCCAAAGCAAAAGGCAATGAATTCGCGACAATTAGCGACTGTACGCACCAGTACGCACACCTAGGCCCTTTGTACTGTCGCGTACATAGGTAAGTGTATTTAGGTGCACGGTTGCAAGGCAACAGTAATCACCCGTAGTTAGCAAGTCGCCATTCAGGGGCAGCGTGCCAGAAAATGAGCAGTGCAATTATTGTTTCTATTGCTCGTATCGTACCCGGCTATTCCGTATCTACTCGTATGTACCCATATGTAGCTACGTTAACTAAGTATTTTTAGCAAGAAAAAAAGTCAGTTTATGTCAAAACATTAAAAGTAACTTTGTAAAGCGGTTGATACTTACTACTATTTTGCCTGGGAGGCTTCGGCCGTGGCTAGTTACCACCCTACCGGCAAAGACGTGCCGCCAAGCGATTTAGCGTTCCGATACAATGCCGTGTAGAAACCGATTAGGGGTATATGGTATATATACCGACTAACAGGTTGGCCCGCTACCATCTTAGACTGCGTCATCTTATCATCAGGTGAGATCGCAGTCAAGGGCTAACCTTGTAGTTGATTAAAAACACAAACAAAATATTTTTTTGATACACAAGTGGTTAGCTGCAAACAAAATATGCTCGCATTGATGCAACATACGGTGAAGCGCGCTTGCCTACACTATTGCTTACTTGAAACTCAAGCAGACAGTCGATAATATCACGAGGTATCGATATGTACGTCGAGACTCTAACATTACCTTTTCATTTTTGAAGATACCTAATTCATTCATCCATCCATCCACCCATCAGCCTGTATGCATCCACTGCTGGACATAGGCCTTTTCGAGAGCGCGCCACCAAACACAGTCCTCCGCCTTCCAAGGATTAGCAAGCTGATGTGGCAGAAGGCAGGTCATATATGTCGCAGAACCGATGGCCGTTGGGGCAGACGTGTTCTGGAGTGGAGACCGCGTACCGGTAAGCGCAGTGTAGAACGACCTCCAGCTCGCTGGTCCGATGACCTAAAGAAGGTGGCGGGAAGCGGGTGGATGAGGAAGGTGGAGGACCTAATTCATAGCTGGATCCTAATTACACATGCCTTGCCTATATTTTTCTTGCTTAATGTCACCGATAATAACCATAATGGGTCGTAATAGTAAAATAATATCACATTAAAGTAATTTATAGGTATAATATTCACAGAATCTATTTAGGGTCTAAAGCAAGGCCTTGACAATCTCTCTACGATACTTACTTTCTAATCCCAAGACAAGTAACCCTTTTTATACTAGAAAGATAGATGCAAAAGAATCTTTCAAAATTTAAGAAAGATATCGAAATGCGAACCAGTTTTGATTTACTTTGGTACAGAGATAGGAGGTTTTATTCCGGAGACGGACACGCTACATTCTATCCCGGAAAATCAAGGAGTTTCAATGAAATACCCGGCACCGGAAATCCGACCCGATATGGACGCTCACCTTAAATAGGCTACTGTACCACAGATAAGTAAAATACATATTATAATGCTTTTTTAACACCACTGCAAGTTAGCCCTATTTGACTTCGATCTCACCTAGTGGTGAGTGATGATGCCAGTCTGAGATGGTTAGCGGGCTAGGTCCATTTTCACCATCAATTCCAATATAGGGGCTACCCTAAACCCATTAGGTGACAGTTATTGTACGTGAAAACTGTCACCTATTGGTCTTATGTGTTCCCTAAAAAAATTTAGGGAACATCTAAGACCTAAATAGGCATGGGAGGTAAAATTGGGCATTACCTGTTAGCGTTTAAACAATTATTTATTATATTACTAGATGATGCCCGCGACTTTGTCCGCGTGGATTAATGTTTTTTGATTCCCGCGGGAACTCTTTAATTTTCCGGGATAAAAAGTAGCCTACGTCCTTTTCCTGGATACAAACTATCCCTATACCAAATTTCTTCAAAATTGGTAAAAGAGACAGTTTTTTTATTCCCGCGGGAAACTTTAAATTTCCGGGATAAAAAGGTATATCCTTCCTATATCCTTCCGCAGGATACAACCTATCCATGTACCAAATTTCAGCAAAATCGGTTGAAAAGATGGGCCGGGAAAGCGTAGCAGACAGACAGACAGACACACTTTCGCATTTATAATATTATATATACCTAGTATGGATATGGAAGTATGGATAAGTTATGGATATGAATCCATACTCCTTATCGATGCCTCCAGGGTATCGTACAATCGATTAATAGACATGTCTTTGTCGGTAGGGTGGAAGATAACCACGGCCGAAGTAAAAAGTATGGTGTGTGGTGTATAGGTGTAGCTTTTGTGTACCATTTACAGATAAACCTTCTTCAATTCCCATAAGTATATACAGCGCTATTCTCAGAAAACATCGATTCAGGCTTCTAAGTTTTTAGTCGATTATCTATCCAGTGATGTAGATCACAACTAGCGCCATCTAGTTTACACTGCGATAACCACTACACCCTAATGTGCAAAATCATTAGAAAAATTAAACATGTCCAAGAGATTTAAAGACCATTACCGATCTTTTCGCCAGTTAAAGGAAAAGCTAGACCGTTCAATCAACTACGCGATAAGATCGCACTGACCTGAAGATATTCGTGTCATGTTACAGGAACGTGCCTTGAATCGGCAAGAAAAAGGAAATGTGACTTCATCGAGGGTGATATTTTTATCCAGCAACATAGCTGAAATCACAGAGATAGTTGTTTCAAATATTATATCAATGTGAAAGTTTGTAGGTATTTTTGTAAGTTATTATGCTTGTTGATTTGTAAGTTGGTAAGTATGTTTGCGAATGTTTGTTACATGGATATTGGATGTCCTTCGCGCCGTTGTGACTAAAATTTGGATTAGAGATATCACCATGAATTGACACTTGTGCTAGCTGATGCCCGCGACTACGTCCGCGTGGATTGAGGTTTTTTGGTTCCCGCGGGAACTCCTTAGTTTTCCGGCATAAAAAGTAGCCAATGTGTAGTAGATAATCTATCTGTGTGCCAAATTTCATCCAGATCCGTTCAGCCATTCGGGCGTGATTGAGTAACAAACATCCATCCGTACATCCATACATCCATATTCCATACATCCATACATCCATCCATCCAAACTTTCACATTTAAAATATTTATTTGATTTGATTGATTGATTTGATATTTGATTTTATCCCGGGAAATTAAAGAATTTCTGGGGGGAAAATAAGTCGCTAACATCATCTAGATTACTATAACATTTTGATAAATCAATTGTTACACAATGAATGTTACACGATAATTAAACAATTTGAGCTTCTCTACATGACATTATTGCGCTGTGCGTCATGTTCGGTGCAAATTATTATTGTGTCGACTCATTTATGGGTGCATGCAATGGATCCGAATTTTCGGCGAAATAATGTCACCAGCAGCGTTTAAATACACGACGCATTTTTTCAATGATGCGAAAGTGGTTTAATCCATACTAATATTATAAATGCGAAAGTGTTTCTGTCTGTCTGTCTGTCTGTCTGTCTGTCTGTCTGCTACGCTTTCCCGGCCCATCTTTTCAACCGATTTTGCTGAAATTTGGTACAGGGGTAGATGGTATCCCGGGGAAGGACATAGGCTACTTTTTATCCCGGAAAATTAAAGAGTTCCCGCGGGAATAAAAAAAACTGTCTCTTCACCCGATTTTGATGAAATTTGGTAAAGGGGTAGATGGTATCCCGGGGAAGGACATAGGCTACTTTTTATCCCGGAAAATTAAATAGTTCCCGCGGTAATCAAAAATCTTAGTCCACGCGGACGAAGTCGCGGGAATCATCTAGTACTAAATATATGGTAACTGTAAATTGAGCGTTTGCAAGAATGGCATATTCTAACAAAAGTAGCAAAAATTCAAAGTAAAAATTCAAAGCTTCTTAATTCATAAGTTTCACATAAGAGATTCGACGAGGTTGCTGGGGCTTTTTATTTTAATTTGACTTGTAAATCGAGAATAATTAAACAATCGAGTCAATAAAATTTTTAAAATTATGTTTGTATTAAATGTTTACCTACTTTCTGACGAGTTATGAACTACGATATAATAATGCACTAAGTTAAACCGGCTCCACGCTTCCATCGCATCGATCCGTTTCCGCAACTAACTTTTCTAGGCACAGCCGAGTAGAGAAACACAATATAATATATTTAATGTACCTAATATCTCAAGAATTAATCACATTCAATTCAAACATTTATTTCTACAATGTTGACTACCACTGTTTTTGATTTTGCTGTTGTTACACACAGTGTTTAATTTTGTTTTAAATTTTCATTGTTTAAATTACATTACACATTTATTGGATTAAAAATTAAACCAATTCTTAATAATTCAATAAATAAATCCATCGACTATCATAAATAATATTAATTTGAAATTGAATAATAATCCACATTCATTAAGCAGGGAATGCCGAAGAATATTTTTGTAAAATGAATTACAAATTGGAATTTCTGTTCCATGTGAAATGAATAACGGGATAAAATTATGCGGTTTTTGTGTCACATAAATTAAATGCACGCACATTTTTATGTCAAGATAAATTCATAATTATTCTAGGATTTAAAATACCACCACTACAGCCTACAGGCACAGGCCTCCTCTCTCATAGGAGATAGGGAATTAGAGCTTAGACTCACGCTGCTCCACCTATTATCATTTTAATGATGATAACGTGGGACCGCGCGAAGGTTTAACGTGCTCTCCGAGGCACGGGGGTGAAACACCACCAACTTCCTAACTCCGGGCTAGTACTGAGAATTTCTAGTCAGAAAAACCCAATATTTAATTACTAAGGCCCGACCCGAGACATGAACCCGGGACCTCGTCGTCGTCGTCGTCGTTAGTGCGGGTGTACCTCAAGGAGGTGTTCTGTCTCCCCTCCTCTTCTCTATTTTCATCAACTCTATCACTGACCTTCTCTCACTATCCTTTCATCTCTACGCTGACGATTTGCAAATTGACACATCAACAACCGTCGACGATCTCTGTGGTGCTATAGTACGACTTAATTCCGAACTCAATACTGTGAGCAACTGGAGTAAGTCGTATGGGTTGTGTGTAAATGCAAGTAAGTCACAGGTTTCTTTATTTGGATCATGGCAGCAAATTTCCAAAATAAACCCTTCATCTCTCCCTCCTGTAGTATTCAATGGCACTCATTTGGAAATTTGCAGCACTGTCAAAAATCTGGGTCTTGTTATGGACAACTCCTTTTCCTGGGCTCCTCAGATAGCTGCAGTTAGTCGGAAGATCTACGCCGTGATCGGTAGGTTGAGAAGATGGAAAAACTTCTTACCGGTCAAAACCAAAATATCCCTGGCTCAATCACTTCTTCTTCCCCTCTTAGATTATGCAGACTCATGCTATTCTGACTTACCACAGATTCTCCTTAATAAGCTTGAACGTCTGCAAAATATGGCTATCAGATTTGTGTTTGGGCTGAGAAAATTTGACCACATAACTCAATATCGAGTCCAACTCAAATGGCTAACCGTTAAACAACGCCGTAATTTCCATATCCTTTCTCTTCTCTACTCTATTCTCTTTCTTCCACATACTCCTCCATATCTAAAGGAAAGATTTCATTTTCTTCGGTCTAGCCATCTTCTCAACCTTCGTTCAAAGAACGACAGCAAATTAGCAATGCCAAGCAGTCGCTCGCAATGCTACGGCGACTCCTTCACTGTCAAAGCTGTGATTCTCTGGAATGCGTTACCGCGGGATATCCGACACTCTGTGTCGGTGTCAACTTTTAAACGTCGTCTTAAAAAATATTATTTATCGCTATAAAAGTATACATATCTATGTAAAGCTTGTGTATGTAAGTTTATGATATCATATTTATTATATGAGTATATAATATTATGTTTATTTTATTTTTAGAGTTATATTGTCATATAAGTAAAATAGTTTGTAACTATAGTATGTACTGTTATGTAAGTTTATTATATTGTAATAGTAGTAGATTGCTAAAAATTTTCTTTTAGAAATGTACACGTGTGCTCCGCCCTGTCATCATGCAACTAATCTCCTATCTTAAAAGGTTGCCTGGAAGAGATCACTCATAGTGATAAGGCCGCCTTTACACCGTAACAAGTTGTAAATTCTGTCACGATTCGTTGTACCTCTGTTTTTATTATTTTATTTGTTTGTGTGTAATAAAGTGTTTTTACTTACTTACTTACTTACTCGTCGGCCGCGAACATGCTAACCACTAGACCAACGAGGCAGGATTTAAAATTCCGTGGATAGGTATATATGTTTTTGTTTTATGTCACTCGATGTTTGTTTCTACGTAGAAAAGAAAATAAAAATATTGTATTTTAATTTACCTACTGAATATCGTAAAATTGACTTTTCTAACTTTCTGGTGTAAATTAAGATTCTTAAAGATGAAATAGGACACTTTTTTACCTCAAAAGCCTTTTCTAGTGCTCTTTTCATCATTCGTGCCCATACGATTAAAAAAAAAGTGCTCTTTTTACACAAATTATCTCAGCCGGTGCAGGTTGCATCTCACCGGATGATAAGTGATAATGGACTCTTAGTTATTAGCCGGTTAATCTAGTAGGGGTACGACATACCCACCCCTTATGACTTACACGCCAAATTAGAAATTATAAATACCCAAATTGAATCTGCCAGGTATCGAACACGGGACCGGGACTTGTAAGACAACAAAGCTCCTCTACATATTGTTACGTAGTGTAGTTAGATGATAATGATATTAATATTCAAGTTGAAAAGTCCTGAAAAGTTCTTATAACTTGTGTACATGAATTAACTAACAAAATATAAACTTGTGCCAAATTAATGTTGGCCCAATAAACTTTTGTCAGAGTATACGAATTATTAATTAAATACCTACCTGAAGCGAGAGTAAATTTTCAGCATAGAAACTTGGTACGTCTTCCATAGAACTTTATTTATTTTGTAGAAAGTTTATTTCATAATACAGAAAATAACGTTGCGAAAGTTTGGTTCAAATGCTCTTAATTGCAACAGGAGTGTGCTTTTACTTCTATCTTAGTTCGGAGATGAAAGTTCTTAATTAGAATGCTCTGATAACTTTGTTTCACATTAAAATTGAATCATACTTCAGATAGGACCAAAGAAATTAATATGTATAAAAGCCATTCATCTTCAGGGCAATAACATGCAATTATTTCATTCGCAAATGAAAATTGATTCAGTGTATTTAAAACAAATTAGTAGGTAGACCGTACATTTTTGGTGGAAGAGGGTAAATGATGGCAAAATCGGCAATTTGTACTAATTATTACAAATGCAAAAAAAAAAAAAGATTCCGACGAATTGAGAACCTCCTCCTTTTTTTGAAGTCGGTTAAAAATGTGTTAGCTCGTTGGTTTGTCCTTCAATCACTTTTTGCTCTTTCTTTGAAAGCAAAGAATTAATGAACGTTATTTTTGCATGGGCAATATGTTGGGCGCTGGAGGTTCATAGGCTACTTTTAATCCAAAAAATCAAAGAGTACACTTGGGATTTTTAAAACCTAAATCCAGGGAGACCAAGTCGTGGGCATCTAGTGGAAGATAAAATAGAAAGTTAATTCGCCTCTTTTATGGTTAAGTACAGTACGAAACTATACTTTTATTTGCCAGATTACATACAATCCAAATAAATTAGAATAAATAAATACTTTAAAGTATTTTCAATCTAAACATCTGAAATCAGTAGCTCTATCCGATGTTTATTTTAAGGTAAATAAAATACAAAACAAATCCAAAGTTAAGCTTGGTTCATTTGAAAACCCTTGAACTTTCCGGGGCTAGTTTCTTCAGTAAAGTTTTGTATTGACTGGCTTATCCAAGCCGAGGCTATATTCGTTGGGGTTTCCGAGGTCGGAAATCCTAACGATACGGACGTTCACTCCAAATAGTGGTATGCCTAATGCTCTTAACCACAGGTAAGTAAGTAACTTTAAAGTATTTATACTATCCACACTAATATTATAAATGCGAAAGTATGTATGTCTGTCTGCTACACTGTCCCGGTCCATCTTTTCAACCGATGTTAATGAGATTTGGTACAGAGGTGGGTTGCATTCCGGGACCTTGACATAGGCTACTTTTTATCCCGGTATATTAAAGAGCTACCTCAGGAATCAATAAAACTTAATAAATTTAGCAAGAAAAGATTACAATTATTTTGCTATAATCCGCCAACAAAAAATTCTGTATGGTCGCTTGACCATAAAGGTCCATTGACCATAAAGGAAGGTTCGCTTATAGCTGCATGCTTATGCAGCTATAAGCGAACCTTCCCAACCAAGCAACAAAGCCAAGTTCCCAAGCAAACAATGCCACCACCACTCACATGCACCACCAAACAAGACTGCATGTGAGTGGTGGTGGCATTGTTTGCTTGGGAACTTGGCTTTGTTGCTTGGTTGGGAAGGTAAACGATGCTTCGCTTACAGCTGCATGCTTGACCATACAGAATTTTTTCTGTTGGCGGATTATAGCAAAATAATTGTAATCTTTTCTTGCTAAATCATGAACTTCCGCAAAGTAACGCCTGATTCTATCCAAACTTAATAAAATTTTGCTATGCACTTGTTGGACACTGTTATAATGAAGTCAGTCGACCAGTTCTAGGCCGTTAACTTGCTCTACTCGTATATAAGTACATAATAAATCGTAATGCCTTCTCCAGTCCATGCAGTATAAGTGTCTCTCGGAAAAAGACTGCTAATTGCGTTCATTCATCATTTGGCCAGCCGGATAAAGAAATAGAACCTCCATGCACCAGTCCTCGGGTTTAGGCCGGGCGTTAATGAGTCAGTCAACCCAGGGTAAGTAAGTAGAATGAGTCAGTCAGTAAGTACAACAAGACTATTATCATATCATACTAATATTATAAATGCGAAAGTGTGTTTGTTTGTTGGTTTGTCCTTCAATCATGACGTAACGGAGCAACGGATCGACGTGATTTTTGGTATGGGTATCCTGGAGAGTGACATAGGCTACTTTTTATCCCGGAAAATTGATGATTTTCCGCGGGAATCAAAAAAACTTAAACCACGCGGATGAAGTCGCGGGCATGAGCTAGTTTTTACTATTTACATTTCATTTGAAAATAGCTGATGGTCGCGACATTCGTCTCCGTGGATTAATTCTTATTTTTATTGTAGTCTGGAATGCTTCCGCGAAAGTTTTACGTAGATTACTTTTGTTATATTTTTGTCGATCCATCTTTTCGGTTTGTTGCATTCACGTTACGTACTTTGTTCAGTTTTTCTTATTGAAACTACTTTTCCACGACTTCGGTGTAGTGCCGAAAAAGTAGCCTATGTCTCTTTTCAGGTCCTCAACTATGCTATAAATCACGTCGATCCGTTGATCTCTTGAACCGTGATTGAAGGACAAACCAACAAACAAACTTTCACATTTATTATACATATAAAACGTACTTACGGAAATGCATCTACAAAATGTACCTACCCAATTGCATGCATGCAATGCAAATGCAATCACATGAATGTAATTATAAATGTATTTTTTTTTTCAAAAGAGCAACCACCTAGTTTCTTGCTGGTGCATTTCGGTGAGAACGGCATTCCGAACCAGTGGTAGATTCATTCGACTATTCAAAAGAACTTGTAAAACTCTAATTGGATTTTTTTTAAAAATTATTCCACTACAAGTTAGCAATTGACTGCGATCTCACCTGATGGTAAGTGACGATGCAGTCTAAGATGGTAGCGGGCTAACTTGTTAGGGGTATGGCATTTGTATCAAACCCATACCCCTAGTCGGTTTCTTCACTACATTGTACCGGAACGCTAAATCGCTTGGCGGTAAGTCTTCGCCGGTAGGGTGGTAACTAGTAACGGCCGAAACCTCCCACCAGACCAGACCAGACAAAATTCAGAAATTATAAATTCCCAAATTGACCCAGCCGGGAATCGAACCCGGAGCCTCCCACGTCAAAACAACAGCGCTCAACACTGCGCCGGGGAGGTCGTCAAAATTTGATTTGATTTTGATTTTGCACTGAAAGTCTCTCTATTTCCCTAGATAAATGAGAGTACAAACGAGCTCGCGACGCGGTAAGTCGATTTGATTGATACCAGTGATGTGCGGAGGCTAACTTTTGACAGACAATGCTATGTATCACTGTGATATGGGATGGGAACTGGGATTAAATCGATACCTCTATGGTTCAAATGAAATGAAATACGGATTCCTGATATGTGGGCTTAACGACTTTAGGACATCAACGCATTCTAAAACGGTTATATAGCCCCAAGGTATTATAGCTTAAAGTCCTTTACATAAAACACACCCTACCACCTGCTTTAGCACGTGTTCACAACTATATTCAGGCAGAATAATGCAAATTTTACGTCCCAAATTAATCTAGTAAACTGAAACAAACAAGTCTATTAATTACATGACGTTTATCCTGCTGATAGTGCATGATTGAATTAATGTTGTGAATAGATTATTAGTTCACAGCAGTGCGTGCATTTGGTCAATTTATCGTTGGTATGAACAGTCAATATGCATAATAGCTGTTGTAACTGAATATCTGCCCTTATGGGGTAATGAGTTAAACTCAAACTCAAAACATATTTACTAACGACATACATAAAAAAAAAAACATTCGCGCCGAATTGAGAACCTCCTCCTTTTTTTGAAGTCGGTTAAAAATAGGTAACTACTGTTGAAGATGTCTCTGAATAAGTTCAAAGTTAATGTAAAACGTAAACTCATTGAAAAATCTTATTACCACGTAAAGGATTACTTAAACGACAAGGAAGCTTGGCAATAATTTGCTCTAATGTCTCTGATAGTTCCTTATTTGTGAGATGGTGATAATAATTTAAAAAAACCCCGGCTGAGTTTGTTGTGGGCTCTTCTCAGACCAGGGCGCGTTTAGAACCCTCGTAGCTTTGGTTTTTAAGATACCGTTACCCATTTTCACCATCGTGCTTTTTAAGTAAGTAATTTTTAGACTACAATACCTAAGTGTACCTACAGTGTACCTATATTGAATAAATGACTTGAATCTTGAATCTACCTACACCTTCTGAACGTCACGCTTACAAAATATAAGACGTGATGTTGATAATTTACTACGGTATTTTAAAACTAAAGCTACGAGGGTTCCAAACGCGTCCTGGTATGAGGAGAGCCCAAAACAAATTCAGCCGGTTTTTTTTTTGTTTATTATCACCGACTCACAAATATTGGAAATTACTTATCTTTACTGAAACCAAAGCAATATTAACTTGATTGCGATTAAGGGTCGGCGCATATCTGGCGAAGCGTAGCGAAGAGCATTTTTACTGCAAAGCCATTATCGACTTTGCTTTCGTATGCATAATATCGAAATTACTGCGCGCTAAAGCGCCTCAAGCCGCTTTGATTCTCTCGGACTCTAGTTATACTCGTGTCAATTGATTTTTGATTTTATTTCAACGATTGCAAAGTTGATAATGTTTTGCCAGTGCGGAAATGCTCTGCGATGCGCTTCGCCAGATATGCGCCGGCCCTAATATTTACCCCGTCCAACAGTCCGCTCACCACAAAAAGTTCCGCCAACCAACACCACCTCTTCTTCTTCATTCTTGAGGTGCCTACGCATCGGACTAAATATTTCCAAAGTTCATTCGCACTCAGGGCCACTATCTATGCAATGAACTTCCCTCATTTATCGTGCAGCTAAAACCCTAAATAAGTTTAAAATTGACGTAAAATTATTACTTATCTCTTTGTTATCATTATTAACGACATATTATTTTATTTTATTGTTTTCTTTCTTATACTTATTTATGTATTTATTGGTATGTCTGTTTAATTTATGTATGTCTAATATTATTATTTTGTATATATTAGTTTGGGTGGTGGGTGGATATATTAGTTTATCGTAATTTATGGTATTGGTTAGTTTATTTAGCTATTAGTATTTAAGTTTATTATTATTTTTGCACCACCTCCCTTTATCTTCTTTTTCATTTTCTCCTTAACGTTAAGGTTGTCTGGAAGAGATCGCTGCTTAGCGATAAGACCGCCTTATTGTACCTACTTTTTGTTGTTTTCTTGTTTGTAACATGTTGTTTTTGTATATTCGTGGTGTACAATAAAGTATATACATACATACAAACATACCACCTAAAACCATCAACAGCTCTACTTACCATGACAAACCACTCCGCCCACGACCACCAACCTATCCGCCCACGATAACCAACCGCTCCGCCCATCCTAAGACAGAGGCGTACTTCTCAATAACTACTAGTAAACTCCTTGAATTTGGTTCATTTGCTGTGCTTTGACGAGTCCTATTTAAATAAGTACAATTGGAATAGTGTCTTTTTTTTAAAACATAAAAATTATTACCTACTTACTTGATAAATGACTGTTTTTAGTATTCATATGTTACAGAGTTAAATAAAAAAGAAGCGTATTAAACTGTTGAAGACATTGAAATAGAATTTTATATTTTATTTATTTATTTATTTTATGATAAAAGAGCATGGATTTGAATCGCTCCCGCATTACGGTGACAGCCAATGACAGCGGTTACTTATAATTATATAAGCATCTATATGATTTTTTTAAAAGAGCAACCACGGAGTTTCTGATTCTTCTAGATGGGAATATCATTTCGAAACAGTGGTAGATTCACTCGACGGTTCAAATGCACTTTAAATAAGTTTATTTGATTAAAAAAATATGAGTTTGAGTTTGAATAAAAGATCAAGAAGGAATAAAAAGTGAAAAAAGTATTTCAATTGATACTAGGTATAATATGGTTTGAATAATACTTTCTGTCTCTCGTAATCCCGGAGGGTTTGGTCCAGTTAGGTATACATAGCTTCCACCCATCACAAGCATTAATCAAAGGGACTTACAACGAAACAGGTTCGATAGTATACGTTCATTTATCTTGAGTAATAAGACGTAAACTCGTACGTCTGCGAAATAGCAGCAAACCGATATATTTTCATCGCAACCCATTGCCAGTTCAATATCAAACAAATCTCATCTCAGAATAAGAATAAGAAGGAATTTGTGTCATAGTCCACCACGCTGGCAACAACCGGAGCGGCACTCTACGCCCTCCTTTGTCAACGTTTGACGACCTCCGTGGCGCAGTGTGTAGCGCTGTTGCCTTAACGTGCGGAGGTCCCGGGTTCGATCCCCGGCAGGGTCAATTTGGGAATTTATAATTTCTGAATTTTCCCTGGTCTGGTCTGGTGGGAGGCTTCGGCCATGGCTAGTTACCACCCTACCGGCAAAGGCGTGCCGCCAAGCGATTTAGCGTTCCGGTACGATGCCGTGTGGAAACCGAAGGGGTATGGGTTTAATATAACTGCCATAACAGGTTAGCCCGCTACCATCTTAGACTGCATCATCACTTACCATCAGTTGAGGTCGCAGTCAAGGGCTAGAAAAACCACCATCCTCTTACATATAAAAATCTAAACTAACCGACTTAGTTAATAATATCGTACCAACATGACAAGCAGGCGCGTCAAGATTTTACTACGTTCCCTTTATTTTTCCCGTTAGGTCTAGAAAGAAACCTACCTAAGAGAATTGAAATGTGCGGAAGTTGGCCATGGCCTGTGTTGCACCTCCGTGCCTCAGAGAGGATAATTATGAAGTCACGGTACTGCGCCTAATCTCTCTCTGCACATATCGTATTACCGTGACATCTGTCTAAAACAGTGAAAAAAGGAGTGCATCTATGTTTGCGCACACACCTGTGCATCGTAATAGGTGGTAATAGGCTATAGTCTCCTTTGATATTGGCCGCCGTGGTAGAAAATCTATTCTGTGACATTATTCTTATACAGTTCTTTAAATGTACTATAAAGCTAATTCTAAAAGCCACGCCGAGTTACGCGTTTATATAATTTTACAGCTTATGAGCTGAAGCATTAACGATACGGCGAAAATGTAACAAACTCAAATTAAGTGCAAAGTCAACATAATTAACTCGTTAATAGAATTTTCCTCTGACATGTTGTTAAGTACAGCCGATATTCAAAGACAAATATTTGAGAATGTTATAAAATTATAATAAGCGAATTTACCCTCGCTCCCTTTTTCAATTATACACCATCTTGTGGTATCGATGTTCTCATAAAACGAGTTGAACATAAAAAATATTACACTCATGAAATTATAATTTAATATCCGGGGAACTCACATTCTTTGTTACTCAGAATTACGCGCAACAACGCAATCTTATAAGACTGGAGCGGAAATTACTTTGAATAAGGTAAATAACTCATATTATTTCGACTTTCCCGTTTACGTATGTACAAATTTTAATAAGATATTTCGTAACCACATGGTTACGAACAGGCAATTCAGCGTTTCAAATATACGTATTTTTCAGATTTTAACTTTCAATAAAGATAAAGAACAATATTTATTCAAATTAAAACCACGTACATTAAAAACTAAACGTTAAAATATCATCTATGTTGCTGCAATGAGGCAATGTGCCCAGAACGCTGGCTGCGTTACCCCGCTGAAAACCAAACTTATACGTTGGCCGAGGTAACTGCCAGCCCTCTGGTTATCTGTGGACTCTGTGAGACGAAAAGATAGATCCTTAAGATATAATCTAGCATCTTCGCCCCACGACAACAGGGTTTCAACACTAAAAGGCACAAAAATTAAATTATTTTTTATAAATTCATATTTGCGCCTCTTGGCTCTTTCTGCATTAGTGGCCGCCGCCCCCGCCGTCATGGAAGTCGCCTGCAAGAAAATTATTGTAATCTGAAAGGAGACTCGTGTTCAGCATCGATGCGTTGAAATTATCATCATCATTTCAACCCAAATGATGATGCATTATCATCATCATTTCACAGGGTCCAAAGGAGACTCGTGCTCAGCATCGATGGGTTGAAATTATCATCATCATTTCACAGGGTCCAAAGGAGACTCGTGCTCAGCATCGATGGTTTGAAATTATCATCACCATTTCAACCCATGCATTGCATTGCATGATGATGCATTATCATTTCACAGGGTCCAAAGGAGACTCGTGCTCAGCATCGATGGGTTGAAATTATCATCATCATTTCACAGGGTCCAAAGGAGACTCGTGCTCAGCATCGATGGTTTGAAATTATCATCACCATTTCAACCCATGCATTGCATTGCATGATGATGCATTATCATTTCACAGGGTCCAAAGGAGACTCGTGCTAAGCATCGATGGGTTGAATGATGATGATGTACATTCTGTACTGTACTGCCATCATGTGATCGCACAAAATTTTGCATGCCCATCGTATGGCGGATTGCAGATGGTAAAAAGTAGTAATTAAGACCTGTAATATATCTACCTGCAATCAATGATTTATGATTATGATGATTGTCATACCTATTCCAAGCCTTAACGTCCATAAATATTTTAGTTCGAACTGTAAATGTATAAATTCGTTAGTAAGTATAGTAATTCTTTAACGTGCGAGGTCCCGTGCTCGATCCCCGGCAGAGTCAATTTGGAAATTCATAATTGGAAGAGACCAGACTGACCAGTTGTCTGGAGAGCAATAAGACCGCCTTGGCACCCTTCTGTTTTATATTTTAACCTTATGTTTATTGTTTTTGTTTTAAGTATGTGCAATTTTTAAAACGTTTATCTATCTATCTATCTATTATCCGCTAACTGCTTTTCTAGTAATAATAAAACTAGCTGATGCCCGCGACTCCATCCGCATAGAATAAGTTTTTTAATTCACACGGAAACTTTATTTTCCAAGATAAAAAGCTAATGTCACTCTCTAGGCCCTCAACTATATCCATACAAAAAATCACGTCGATCCGTTGCTCTGTTGCGTGCTTGGATAAACCAACAGTCAAACACACTTTTTCATTTATAATGTTAGTATGATAATGAAGACAAGATCTTTATAATTAACCATTAAAAAGAAGAAGCTGAGTGACTCGTATTCCAATATAAAATTATGAGTCTACTGTCTTACTACCCCCGAGCGTAGCTTGACAATTTTTCTTTTCAAATCAAAATAAAGAGAGCACTCATAATAATTCATTTTTTAATAACTGGGTGCTTTTCCCGCAAAAGAAAGAATATTCAAAAAAATAACGCTAAATACCGAGAGCGGTTTAAATACCGGGAAAAATAGGTACTTACTTACTAAAAGAAAGAAAAATATAACATAGGAATAATCTAAAGCGTACCTACAAACGTTACCAAAGTGAAAAAGTCTAAAGTTTTTTATGCGGTTAACCACATCGTATTTGCCATTTCTTTTCATGGTTTTTGTTTATTTTTTATGCTATAATCATGCATGTTCATTAAACATATAAACATTCCTCTTGAATCACTCTATCTATTAAAAAACCGCATCAAAATCCGATGCGTAGTTTTAAAGATCTAAGCATACATAGGGATAGACAGCGGGAAGTGACTTTGTTATAAAGGTACTATGTAGTGGTGTATTTTTATGCTAGTATAAATGAGCCATTGACTGCAAACACACCTGGCGGTAAGTGATACTGATAATGCAGTCTAAGGTGGTAGCAGGCTTACTGTGTAGGGGGTGCGGCATAACCTGTATGGCAGTAATATTAAACCTATACCTACTACTAATATTCATCAAACATCGCATGATAAACCCGCCTTCGAAAATAGAAATCCATATTTCAGTCGGTCTTTTCTTTCTAGACACACTCAGTGGTCAAACTTATAAAACCTCCCTTTCTGTGTTGGGGGTTAATAACACATCTCTATGAATCGCATGTTTATATTGTGGTAAATAAATATACTTCATACTAATATTATGAATGCGGAAGTGTGTTTGTTTGTTGGTTTGTTGGTTTATTGGTTTGTTCTTCAATCACGCCGCAACGCAGCAACGTTGTTTTTATCCCGGAAAATTAAGGAGTTCCCGCGGGAATAACAAACCACGCGGACGAAGTCGCGGGCTTCAGCTAGTAAATAATATTGTATTTGCAGGAATATGGGTACAGATATAGGTCATAAAATAGTATTTCCCTTGCATATTCTACCATATACTGGTGTGCAAATTGTTAAGTAATTTTATTGCGCTCTAAGCATTTACCAAAATCCACACAGCCCCTAGCCACTTTGAAGTTGAAAGAGCACTTAAAAAATCCTGTGTATGTGTATTTGTATGTGACACTTTGTTCTTTATTAATTGTTATACACATATTTTTCATACAGATACCGCCTGAATAAAAGCAATGAAAGTGAAATTGCTGTTCGAGTCATGTATCACAAAAGTTTAGGGACGAAAAGTTCCAAATTGAATAAATGAAAGCCTTCGCTTCAGCTTTACGCAAAATGTTATTTGCTTTGTACTCGAACATCAAACGTTGTAAAATAACAGAAAATATGATGCTGTCAAGGGACATTTTTCTACTTGTATGAGAAATGAACAAACTTGGTTATCGTACTTTCAAAGGAATGCATAAAATCCTTCATTAATTTATAAACTAGATGATGCACGCGACTTCGTCCGCGCGAGTTTATTTTTTTTTAAATTAGGATAAAATGTAGCATTTCTGTTAATTCTGGTTATAAACTAGCACCACTTCAAATTTTTGCCAAATCAGTTCAGTCATTGTGGCGTGAAGAAGTAACAAACATCCAAAATTAAAAATTTCTAATCTTTTACATTTATAATACTTGCTATGAGATGCGAAAGTGTGTTTGTTTGTTGATTTACTGGTTTATCATCCAATTAAACCGATATAGAGGAACAACGTGATTTACTTTTTAACGTAAAAATTAGAAGACGAAGAAGAAGAAGACTTTATAAACGGAACCTCAAAATGTGAAAAAAAAAATATGTAAACCGAACCTTTTTTTTAAAATTCATTACAGGCTTACGCTTGACCAAAATCACACGTGATGGGAAGTGATGATGCGGCCTAAGATGGGACGCGCTTGCCTAGAAGATGCCTATTCATTCTTGTTTTATAGATACCTGGATTGCAATTGGTGGGAAACACAGTTTTTGGTACCTTAGATCTCATCATAACCATCTCAACCTAGCTGGTCATTACGGATTATAGGTCACCTCTTCGAATGGAACGGGTTTAGGCGATAATCCGGAACGTTTGAGAACAGTACGGTGAACTCGTAGGTACCTATGCAGGTTTACTCAAGATGTTTTTTTTAAAGAAAAACAGGTTATTGTGACGCGTAAATTTGGATAAATCGTGCACATTGATTTGATTTATTTACTAATAACTAATTTTCTATTGAACGTACAAAAACGAATTGCAACACTCTAATTCTAAGAGTGTGTTTATCATATTAGTATTTTTTATAAGCAATTTATTATAATGTTTCGTGGATTTATATGGATCAAAAGTGTTACCCAAAAGTGGTAAACGTATTCTGCAAGAATATTTATTAATATAGTAATATATTTGAATAAAATTAATATTTTTTTGCAATGCTCTACTAGGGAGGGATTAATCTTTAATGTTTGAAATTGTTTCTTTTTGTTATAATTATAATATTTCATGCACAAAGCTCATCAAAAGTTCTTAAAATGTCGGTTTGCGGGAATACGGACTCTTAAAAACGTACTTTCGAAAAGTTGGAGGTGCGTGACTAAAATTTATACCAACCATAATAAACTATCACCGCTGAAGGCTGAAGTTCAACCAGGAAGGCTATCTCTCTCTCTGCGTCGTATTCCTCATTACTGAGGGTCGTGACCTCTTTCCATTAATCAAATAATGGTAGGAGTTGTCTTGGGATAATAATGCGGTGGGTTCCCATAGGCTAATACCGCATCATTTTTCTAATGAGTACGTCGCGTTGATCCTTTATCTTCGTTATGTATTATAAAAATCCAGCCTTGGAGATATAACACATTAAACTCAATATTAGAAACGATCGGCCGCAAACTGTTGGGAGTGAACAAGAACTATTACGGAACCCTCGTCCAAACTATTTATTGAGAGTTATTCGTGTTACTGTTTCCGTTGAAACGGACCTTTTTCCGAATATTCGGCCGAGTGAAAGCAATAAAAGTCAAATTACTGGGCGAGTCATGCATCACCAAAGTTTTGGGGTCGAAAGTTACAAATTGAATAAAATTAAGATCAAATGCTGTCCCACACTTGTGCGTCGTCTTTGTCTTCAGCCGATGGACGTTTATTGGTGACCATCTTCGAGGAATGAACCATACTCAAAGCTGGGCATTGGGCTTTTGTTGGGTGAATTTATTGATATTGGACATTATTGATGTTGTCGCTAGTTAAAAGGTCATTAGAAGTGTACAATACAATAGAAAAAGCTAGCCTAACCTAATTAGTTATTACTATATAAATCATGCCCGCGTGGAATGATGGCAAGACACCATTTAGTTTGTAGGGTTGTCACACTGGAGTGGGGGCTCCAGTCGTTTCCCCCTTGGATGACCCTGGGTAGCCGGCAGCTTGGCTGTGGCACAAGTTGCCGTGCTTCAACGCACGAACGAAGCACGTGAAGGGAGGGGGCTGCGTCCTCCGGGTTGAGCCCAAAGAGCATCGCGCACGGGACGCTCCGATGCGTTCATATTTTGAGATCTCAGAGCTTCCCAACACAGCGCTGAGAGTGGCCACCGAGGGGGTTTTGGTGAGTAAAAATCTCACATAACCTGATTTCTCCCCCAAGAAATCAGGCATCTATGAAGATTTCCCCCCCGATACCAAAAAAAAAAACCTTCCACAACCTTTCTCACTGCCAAGGGTCACTGGTAGAGATTTCTTATAGAGATAGGTGCTTCCTTGTCCACTATGTATCTGTTTTTCTTCGTATTTTATAACTTTTTGGTACTAAATAAATTAAAAATAAAAAAAAAACATACTCATGACATGCAAGGACCATCTGGGATCAGTGATGTTCATGATGTATTTTGGTTTGAGCAGACTAGGCTAAAACATGCCTATTCACTCTTATATTAATTAACTAGCGAATGCCCGCGACTTCGTCTGCGTGGTTTGAGGTTTTTTGGTTCCCGCGGGAACTCTCTAATTTTCTCTAATTATCCGGTAAAATAGCCTATGTGCTATGCCACACTATAATCTATCTCTGTGCCAAATTTCAGCCAGATCCGTTCAGCCGTTGGGGCGTGATTAGGTAACAAACATCCATACATCCATATATCCATACATCCATCCAAACTTTCGCATTTACAATATTAGTAAGATTTATCATGTTATTAATAGTAATTACCGTACCGCTATTAATAGTAACTAAGTTACAAAGACATGCTTCAGTAGACGAGGTACATCTCATTTATAATTTGTTTACGATAGTACTTCAAGTAATACATTATAATTTAGCAAGTAAAGTACTATATTATAGTCATATTGACAAACTTTCTATAACACGCAAAAATATTTGATAGAGACGTATACGGGATAAATATACGGGAGGCTTTTAGGGAGAGTAAACATCATTAACGCATAGTGGGCGAGGTTGAAAAAGCTCGAGTCTTTTATCCTACCCTTACAAAAAGGAGGTTTTATTATTCACTGCTGATGAACATGAGATACTGGGTCAAAATTTCTTTTAAATGTTTTCAGAATAGTTAAAAAAGGGCTTTAATATGCTACTTAAATCTAAAAATCAGTCCTAAAACTTATAAGCGTAAGTTTCTTTGCGATTTTTTGTTTTTATGAAATTGTTTAGAGATTTGACTGCAAACTTGATTAAAAACTCTAATAAAAAGGTAGGAATTTGGTTCCAAAACTAAAAAAATTCAGACCACTCAATATTTTTTATAATAGTTTGGGCTCTCTCCTCTATACAATATTTTTAGGTAAATAATATAACACCTAAATAACTTCCTGTATTACGACTATGATAACTACAACTAACTAAAATGAAATATCTCAAAATAGACCAATTTAAATATAAGTGTTGGTCTCTGCCATCAAGAAATGCAAATAATGCAAGGCTTGATGACAGGGATGGACCTATCTTGTTTGTGGTACATATTTAATTATCTTTTATTATTATTATATTTTTGTCCACTAAAATTTAGGATGGACTGCCACCTAAAATATTGTATTTCATCAAAACGTGGAAACTTAACTGGCTCCAGTGATATCACTATTGTATTAGCTATATTTGATTTATTTAAGCTGTATGTTTTCCAAATAAATTAAAAAACAAAACCCTTCCTCAAAATAGTTTAAGTACGACAATATTAAAATCTACTAGATGTTTTATTATGAGTCATAACCTCCGAATATTGAGAAATAAATACAATATATCGAAAAAAACATCATAAAATATAAATACCATAAAATATAATTTAAAAATAATTAATTGATTCAACGAGTAAATTAAGCCAATTACCGACCTCATGAAATTCCAGCGGACGTAATTAAAAATGAATATTAAATTATAAAAACATGTTTTAATGGGTTGCTCCACCGCATGAATGTATGAAAATGACAAGAATTTTCATCAATTGACCATTTAATAGCACGATAAACGAGAATAAATATTTAAAATTAGCAAATTCTTGCCACTTCGTCCACATTATTTAAAAATCCTTAGACAACTCTTCAATTTCCTGGATGAAAACCTCCAGTCTTCAACTATGTCCATTGTTCATGCAAGTAATCACTTCGATTCGTTCATCCGTTGGCTAGAAATTCAAATGAGTCTAACTCAAAAAATTATATTTTCTACACTGGTGCGGATCCATAGCTTTAATGTTAAGGTATTTACACAAACTTCTAAAAGCTCCTAACGTCGGTTCTAATAAGCCACTCGGCCTGACTTATGTATAGGTTAGCGCCATGGGACTAATATTTACCTCCTTCATAGGCGCCTCATGGGTATCGTAACATGTTTACCAAATAGGAGTTCGCAATATATCAAGTACTTAACATCCTACGTGTTACTTTCAATGCCTATCTCTATTCCATTATTTATAAATTAAAATATTTTTTTTGCGTTTAAATCGCAATAGTAAATGGATGCTATCCCCAAAACCGCTTTTTAAAATCATCGTTCAACTTAAAACACGACATCAATAGTTCGCAGTAGTTAGCTTGTAGTAAATTAAAAAAAAAAAAAAGTGAGCACGACGATGCCAGCGATGAAGATAAACAGAAGCCGTCAGGAAACGAAATGGTAAACTCACCATCCTTACCTAGTGCTCCTCGATCGCGCACAAAGTCTGGCAGCCCGCAGTCAGCATTACGCCGCGCGCGTCGCGTGAACAGCCTCAATAATCAACTCGTACGGGTTCTAGCCTAGTCAAGCATATTCGAAAAAAATAAGTGAGTTCAACCGTGTTGTATGTATGTTTACGATATGATTATCGACGTATTCTTATCCTCATTTTACGTGGAAAGTTGACAGTCGACCACATCAATTAAGTACCTATCTAAAGGCTGTACTTATCAGAGAGCCACTGGATAATGTAGCACGAAATCGCAAGCAATTATCTACTTACTGACAACCCTTAAACTTATCATCGATTCAGTTCACCATCAATCATTCGTAAAGGCTGGGAAAATAAAAAATGCCAAAGCAAATTTTAAGCAACTTTTTACTAACGGCTAACTACTGCAAGCGTGGGAATTTTATTTGGATCCTAAATGCAATCTGCGAGGAATTGGGACGGTTAGGTATTTTTTGATCTCACATTCTACAGAATGTAAAATGGCGACGTTTATTGAATAAAATTCAATACACTCAAAACGACGTATATAACGACATAATTTACAACGGTTATTAGGACCGATAATTAGTCCCAGTAGTGATGTAGTGCCATTACCTGTCACTAATTCTATGAGAATTATGTAGTTCATTGAATGAAAATTATCTATGTATATGTCACCGTAAGATTGTAAAAACCGTTAGATTATAATATAACGTTTTTTATCTCGATAGATTATAAACTGTCGACGGATTGTGAACCGTAACATACTGCTTACAATTTAAAGCGTTATTTTTCGGTAAATTGTAATATATTAGGTATATTAGGCCGGGCACTACCTGAATATTCATGTCAAACCCTAACCTAACCTATAGCTCGCGCGCGAGTTGAATGCAGAGTAAATGTAAGAGTCACCATACATTTACTCTGCATTCAACTCGCGCGCGAACTGTACTAGAAAGAGACAAGAAAACGTAAAAACAATAAATCTTACTTCTTATCTTACTTCTTACTTAATATAATATCATAAAAATATTATAAAGTTTGGATGTATGGATGTCTGGATGTATGGATGGATGTTTGTTACTCAATCACGCCCCAACGGCTGAACGGATCTTGATGAAATTTGGCACAGAGATAGATTATAGTCTGGAATAGCACATAGACTACTTTTTATCCCGGAAAATTAAGAAGTTCCCGCGGGAACCAAAAAACCTAAATTCACGCGGACGGAGTCGCGGGCATCAGCTAGTATTTCATAAATTACCCTCAGAACATTGAACGGTTCACAATCTTTCGACAGTTTATAATCTCGCGGGATAGAAATTATAATCTAACGGATTTTACAATCTTACGGTGACATATATAAACCCTTTTTATAGGAATCATTTGGAATCATTGATGTAGAATTTTTTTAGTATTCTATTTCAATGTTTGGAATACATAATGTTATTGTAACTATACTAAGACCTTTTGATATAGGTATACTTACGGAATATGATATTTTTATAGCTATAGATCATGAAAGACTGATTACCAAAGAAGATTATTAAAATAATAAACATAATGTAAATACGTAAATGTTGTTTTATTGAGCTTCAAATGCTAATCCACCTCGCCCCTGTCCCGCAATACAAAATCGTCAGACAGTTGTATAATAAGTCTGTCATACTGAGATTCCACAAATTGGCAGCTCTAACAGTAACCACACGCTCGCGTCTCCAGAGGTGGAGGTGCCCCTTATTACGCACACAATGGGCTCGTAGATGTTTCCGTTTTGCTGGACCATTTTTGTATACCAAAGTCAATAGAGCACTCAAGGTAATTAAAATGTCAAGGTACATATGTAAAAAAACCATAAACAAATGGCTAAAAGAATTCACCTACGAAGACACGGAAAAAATACTAAAAAATGTAATATAGTAACACACATACACAAACTTACACCCACACGCACACACACTCATAATATTTTAATATGTGTGTATATTTTGTATAAGCTGTACGTTCACATTTCAATTTTTAAGTTTTTTTTTTATTGTTACCTACCCTCGGAAGGAGGTGGTTTCCACGATACAGGGAATCCTAGTGTGGAAACCACTGCCCTACTAGTTTTAACCGAAATTATTGTAATGATTTTTGGAACAAATAAAAAAATGAAAATGAATCCATAGTAATATTATACATGCGAAAGTGTGTCTGTGTGTGTGTGCGTGTCTGTCTGTATGTCTGTCAGTCTGTCTGTTTGCTAAGCTTTCACGGTCCATCTGTTCAAACGATTTTGATGAAATTTGGTTTATGGATAGTTTGTACCCCGGGGAAGGACAGGCTGTTTTTATCCCGGAAAAGTAAAGAGTTCCCGCGGGAATAAAAACTTAATCCACGCGAACGACGTCGCGGGCATCATCTAGTAAAAAATAATTTAACATATTATTATATTTTTTCTTTATTGTTGTTGATGTGACCAAAATATTTCAAGTGTGCCAAATAACGGCTCTTTAAGATGCAAATGTAACTCAAATAAGGGAGGATCCTGCAAGGTCAAGGACAGCGGTTACTTTTGTATCTACACATTGATGTAATTGTATTTTTTTTCAAAAGAGCAACCACAGAGTTTATTGCTGGTTCATCTCGGTAGGAATAACATTCCGAACCAGTGTTAGATTCACTTGACGATTCAAAAGCACTTTTATTTTTGTTTATTCGAATTAAAAAAATAAATGAGAACAACACTTCTTGACGTGGATCTTGCATCCAAAAATAGTTGCTGATTGTACTTGGTCTGGTCGTTTCAGTTTGAGGAGTGTGCTGTAGGGCTTTTCAATTCTTTATAAAAAACCTGCTGAAAAGTTAAGCAATTATCAAATTAATTCAATTTCACTTATAGAGATGAAGACTTGACATTAGATTGAGCATAAATTGAAATTAAAATCAATAAATTCACCAAAACAGTTGATTGCAAGCAAATTGCTTTAAGACACAAAGCAAGAACGATCAAGGGCGAGCAAAGCTTACTTCTAAATTAATTACGCTTTGCATCTAACGAGAGATATACCGATAGGACTCCGTGATAATTAATAAGATAGCGACGCTGTCGTCTTGAAATGGAAATTCACTCAGATTGTACTTAAGACAAATCATCTGTTAATTTAGCAATGGTAATGTTTCCATTTTGTAGTTAATAGAACTCAGTCAAATAAACGGATCTAAAAATTTGTATCTCAGTTGACAGTAAGTTTCGATACCCGCAGGAAAGTAGCCTTTGTCCTTTCTCGCGATACAAGTACAACTATCTCTGTACCAAATTTCATCAAAAATTGAATGAAAAGAGGGGCCATTAAAGCGTAGCAGACAGACAGACACAATTTCGCATTTATAATAGCAGCTAGCATTTTGCGTTTAAAAACCTTGTGAAAATTATCAGAATTTTTCATGACTTATGTAATCGCAACTTTATTTCCGAAGTGCTTGAACGTGTGGAACGAGCAAAAACATTTTCCGGAATTAATACCTAGAGTTCAGTGGAGGAAGAATGTGATTTATTTTGGAATCGTGCCGGACTGCGCGTTCATTAGGCGCCGGCTGTGCAGTATTGTGGAAAATTAGGCCATAGCCAAATCCGACTAGTGGACACGTCACTGATTTGCCTTTTTTATTTCAGTGCGCTATCGCTCTATGCCAAAAAGACCTAAGTTTTCTTTATTTTACTTCAAGTTAGGATTTGAGTCCGATTTCGCCCGGATAAATGATGAAGATATAGCGGGCGGGCGGGATAAGATGGTATAGCGGGCTCACCTGGTAGCGGTATTTCAGATATACTTATCCCAAACCCCTAATCGGGTTTTACACGGCATCGTATCGGAATGCTCAATCGATTGGCGATATGTCTTTGAGGGCAAGGATGTAAGTCCCTCCTCCTCCTCAGCCAAGCCTCAGCCAAGTCTCCCACCAGACTAGACCAGTTTAGAAATTATATTGGCGAGGCATAGAGGCAAGCAGCTCTAGGCTTCACATGCCAACAATAGGTTCTTGGGTCACTGAACTGTTTGCGCACTACAAAATGCAAAATTCTAGAGTCACATCTTGCATAATAATATATATTTTTTTAAAGAAATGAATGACGGCAGAGGTATGCAGATAGAGTAGAATGAAGTCGAATCTTTTTGATAAGCTTTGATATACGGTTGAATTTGTTAAACCCACTGAAACTAACTGTAAAACGCTGCAGTTCAGCGCAATTGATGATACACATAGAGATTAATCTGTGTGACATAAAACGGTCATTTACGACAAATACCGCTTGACCATAAATCCATGAATGTATCTCCCAACTGGACAAGTTACACGTTGGATCAGTGCCACATTCTTTAAAAAATAACAGCGCGTGACAGGCGTTTGGTACGGCTCCAAAAGTCCTCTACCAACGCTCTATGACACTCCGCTGATAAAACCATTTATAAAATAGATATGAAGAGAATGTTGCCTTACAATATAATGTTAAGAGTTTGAATATTTTTTTTTATTATACGACTGCCTGAAAAAAGGAGTATATTGTTTTCATGTATGTATGTCTGTATGTTTGTGAGTTTGTATATTCCACCATTAATTCTATACGCCTGAACCGATTTTCATACATGAGGTATCTTTAGAATCCCTAGCTTATTACGGGAGACATAGGCTAGTAAAATTTAAAAAAAAATGATGGGGTGATCATGGTCCCGCATTAAAGATTAAAGCTGAAAAAAAAAATCGAAAATAAATTAACTATCATCATCTAGAAAATGATGAGTAGATTCCAAAAATATATAACACTATAGTTTAATATCCAGTGATTCACAGAAAAATATCGAAAATTCATTCAAATTCATTTTCAAATTCATAGAAAAATATGCAGCCTACTGCCTAGGGTAGAGCGCGTTTAAGGGTCCGTATTCTCGCCCGCTTTACCGCGCGCTCGGCCGATTTTGGAATCTGTAGGTATACCGCACAGTAAGACCGTTAGCTGCACTCACACATAGACGGCATAGGCCGGTAAATATACTTTGATACTTTGCGTAGTCAAGTTCGTAATATTTGTACAAACAATGTACAAACAAACTCGTCTTGTTTACCAGAAACGAAACAATACACTAATACACAAATAAAAAGTTTATGGCCATTGAGCTTACTCAAAGTAAATTTGAAAAGAAATAATATTTTGTTTAAATGTATTGCAATATATACCATAAGCAGCTTACAATAAAGTACAAATTAAATTGTATTCATGAATCATGATAAGCTTCTGCGTTTTAAAATTTCAAATGGTTGCGGTAATATTTTATGACTTATAATATTGTTTGTAGTATTTTGATCGAAAGGCAGTGCTATTTACACGTTACTATTGTCGAAAGGTAAAATAATAAATAAAAGCTATGCTAACTCTAAGCCATTTTATAGTAGGTAACTTTTATTGATCCGTGATAAGTACTATTGTTTCCAATCAATTTGGGAGTTTTTAATTTCTGAATTTTCTCCGGTCTGGGAATCCCGTAAGCTTCGGCCGTGGTTGATTACCACCCTACCAGCAAAGACGTGTCGCCAAGCGATGAGCGCTCTGGTGCGATGCCGTGTAGAAACTGTTTGGATGGATGGAACTGATGGATGGATTTAACTGCCATACCCGAATCAGGTGAGATCGCAGTCAAGGGCTAACTCACAGTGGACAAAAAAATATGTCAATATAAGTACATAATGCGATGAATACTTTATCTGCCAAAATCTCTGAGCAACAATATATGCCACGATGAGTTTGACAATTATTATTTCAAAGAAAATAAAATATTTCAGGAAAGTAAGTTCAAAACCCATAAAAATATAACCTAAACTAAAATCCCGATTTCCCGAGAAAATCAGTATGAGATTATAATAATGTATCGTACAAAATTATTTAATAATTTATTTTGAATAAAATACCCTTATTAATTAATAATTAAAGTCGTATCACGCATTCGTTCAATGTCGATTAAATCGGATCAATAATCATCATTCTCTGCTCAAACTCAAAGTCATCAAACTAAAGCAGTCGCGCTATGTATTGTTAGCAACACGTTTTTACAAAGGCTTATGAGAGAGCTCACGCACACATACAAAGAGGTCCGTTCAGCAACACGTCCTCCCTCGAAGAGCGCTAGGCTCGGTATGCCGGTCATATGGTCCGCAGTACCATTTTACACGTGAACTTTATCCGACTTTGATAATTTTTTTTGGTCATATAGGTATTTTATAGAACTTTTTTTTTTTACAATTTTTATTATATAAATACTAAACATTCATGTCAAATTTTTATTTAATCAGTAAACCCGCCGAACTTTTAAGAAAAACAGGTTATTGTGACGCGTAAATTTGGATAAATCGTGCACATTGATTTGATTTATTTACTAACTAATTTTCTATAGAACGTATAAAAACGAATCGCAACACTCTAATTCTAAGAGTGTGTTTATCATATTAGTATTTTTTATAAGCAATTTATTTTAATTTTTCGTGGATTTATATGGGTCAAAAGTGTCACCCAAAAGTGTAAAAATCGTAAACGTATTCTGCAAGAATGAGAATTTCACTATTATATTTGAATAAAATTAATATTTTTTTTGCAACACTCTACTAAGGAGGGATTAATCTTTAATGTTTTAATTTTCTTTTTTTTATAATTCTAATATCTCATGCATAAAGCTCATCAAAAGTTCTTAAAATGTCGGTTTGCGGGGATACGGGCTCTTAAGCCTAGAAGATAAAGCGGATCCCGCTGGATTGTAAGCTAGCACATAACATATTAAAAGTGCGAGGGATAATGGAAGCCAAAGATAAGCTTATTGTTTCTTGAATTTAGGTTTTGAAAATATTCCCTCGAAAAACCAAAAAGTATGAAATCTCAACTTTCTAGACCAGCGGTTTGAACTGAACGTTGATAAAATTAACAGTCAGTTTTTGATATAATAATTAATCCTACTAATATTATAGTTGCAAAAGTGTGTTTGTTTGTTAGTATGTTGGTTTTCCCTTCAATGACGTCACACCAAAGCAACAAATCAACAAGGATTTAATTTAATTTATTTCAATAAATTACAACAATAAATACCATTACAATATAATTATTATTGTTATTAGTACCTATTTGAAATTTTTTATTTTATAAAAATAATGGATTCATACATAATATTAGATATACAGAACGATAGTGGTTGCAATAGTATGAACTGATGCGCAACCACTAACGTCTACTTCACGGAATAAGTACCGACACCATTGATGTAGAATTTTAGTAACTCATTCTATTTCAATGACCGACACAGAATTACAATAATAATAGTATACAAGGGAGAATATAAGTGAACATATGTGTGTGTGTGTGTGTGTGTGTGTGTGTGTGTGAGAAATTTGAGAAGAATATTTGCATGGATATAATTAAATAACCTGTAGAGTTCCACAGTCTACTTTTATCCTGGAAAATCAAAAAAAAACCACGCGGAATGTAATCGCGGGTATCATTTAACATACTATTCTGTGGTATCATCTAGTAAATAAGTAAAGACAGCAAAAGTGATATCGTTCATATAAGTAGGTAATCTTTGAAGTAGGTTTATAAAAATACTTACAAGTCTCCTTTTACATATTTTAAGGTTTTCGAAAATAGTTCTATCTCGTTGAACCAGTTACTGAAAAGTATTCTACGCGGGATTTCGTAACGGTTGGTTTGCTTCGTAGTTTTATTTGGGTTCCGCCGCAGTGGACCGCACGAAGTTTCAATGCGGGCTGACTCCGGCCCGATAACCAGACGGAAATTAACTATCGGGAATGCTAGTGGAGCTGGATTAAATGTACATTTACTGATATACTTTAGTTAGGTAAAAATAAATACGATTCAACATACTCAGGTAATAAAATAGCAATGGAGTTAATAATTAAAGGTAGAAAGATATGAAACACAATATACGGTTAATTGATATACACATGCAAAAAAGTTAGTAACACACACATACAATATTAATAATCTAAAAGTGACCTTATATCACTGTCTGTCTGCTACCTTCGTCGGTCATATGAGACTTTTTATCCCGGAAAATCAAAGATTTTCTTCGTATTAACGTTATTTGGAATACTAGTATTACCACAGAATAGGTAATAGTACAGAGCTGGTATTACATCCGTTAACATATTGAATGAGAGCAAATTGACATATCTACATAGACTTTCAAGAAAGTGTATGCCACTAAGTTAGAGGACCTTCAACACCCCACCACAGGACAAAACATCCACGTCGTATTTGAAACAAGTTTCGTCCTGTCGCGCTAGCCTGTGCAGCTCAATATACAAGACAAATTATGTTGTCAGTGTAGTGTATATTCACCTACTGTTCGATCTCTATGTTCTATGAAGGACATTGAATTCAGTAGTCAAGATGCATATGCCTATTAGTGATGTGCCGGATATTCGTGTCCGGTGATACAAAACAATTAAATACATTAAATATTGGATAGAATTATTGGATTAAATACATTAAATACAAATAATTAATTAATTACATTTTTTTTTCTTTTTTCTTTTACTTGAATTGATTTTTAAATATCTATGTACTTATTAATTAATTTATCATCTAATAATATATTATGATCATAATAATATGATAACCATCATATGCTCCAGCATTCCAAAAAATGTTCTTTTAGGTCTCTTTAGGTAATTATTCAATGTATAGATACGAAAAAATAAATTAAATAATAATGCTTAAATATTATTTTTTATAGTTTTTGTTTAAATAATAAAAATAAACAAAAGCACAAAAAAAATTGGGTAAACTTTACACTTTATAGTATAAAAACAAAACCCCCCTTCGACCATCTAAATTCATTCACTGTATAACAAAAGTCCGAGGCTAAGGCACACGAGTATATGCTAAAGCCCCCAGGCGCTCCACTAATACCACAAGATTATGTATTCATTTAATGCATTGACAGCATTGTAAATGCTTGTGTAGCTGATTAAAACAAGATAATGTGATTAAATCGTTCTAGCGGCGGTATGAATGCCATCCACAGGCGTTTTCAGATGATATGGGATTTTAAATGGATTACTATCCATATCTACAGCACACGTAGATTAATTCCGTATTCAGGCGATTACGTATGCAAACAGAAAGCTAAAGTTCAGCCGGTGTGAGTAATATGATTATATTAGGCCGCCTTTGCGCAAATTATTTATTCATTTTGTTTTATCGAATGACAAATAGAATGAGTAAAAATAATAATTTTATGCCAAAAATACTTACTGGCTGCTTTGTAGCGCTGAAACTTAGCGCAGGTAAGCGTTAACCACAGCGAAACGTCTCTTAAGACTCTTTTATTACTAAGATTCCCATGGTACCGGAGTCTTCACGGCAAACCTCACTACAGAGGCGCGGCGTAGCGCGGCACGTTTCTATGTACTATGAGGTTGTATGGAGCTGGGCCCACATGCGACGTGGCCCCGTATAAACTCATACTACGTATACATCGACATACGACATACGTTGGGCGGGTATAACAAGGATAAGAAAAGTTGACGCATTAGGCTCGCCCGACTTCAACATAAAAATTGAAATTATTTATTACTTGACAGTGGCGTTGGAAGTCGGTTTTTTGGAAAGAAATTTTATTCACTCTTCAAATCTGAACCCCTATAAAACATACCAAGTTAAAAGCTCGTGACAGTTAAGCTATAAACGTACGCAATATCTGGTACATGTAGCCTTATGTAGCATACTGGATCAGTGCCATGTTGTTTTAAAAATTACGACCAACGGAAACTGAGTCCGACAAGCGTTTGGTGTGAGTCCAACACAGTGCCTCTGCTACACCGCGTGACAGCCCGCTGATAAAAGCCTTTTATGAAATACCGACTGAAATATCGTGTAAAACTGACTTCGTTTATTAGACTTTTGGTGAACCATGATAGATCTGACGTGGAAAACGGGACAAGGAAAAAATATAGGAATTTTCCTTATACTTTTTCTTTTTGTTTCCTCGTGATGTATATGTCACCGTAAGATTGTAAAATCCGTTAGATTATAATCTAACGGTTTCTATCCCGCTATAGATTATAAACTGTCGAAAGATTGTGAAATCAATGTTCTGAGTATTAATTTATGAAATATTTATTGTTTTTACGTTTTCTTGTCTCTTTCTTGTACAGTTCGCGCGCGAGTTGAATGCAGAGTAAATGTAAGTGTCACCATACATTTACTCTGCATTCAACTCGCGCGCAAACTATAGGTTAGGTTAGGGTTTGACATGAATATTAAGGTAGTGCCCGGCCGCAGGTTACTTAGGTTCTATCGGGTTAATATACCTAATATATTACAATTTACCGAAAAATAACGCGTTAAATTGCAAGCAGTATGTTACGGTTCACAATCCGTCGAAAGTTTATAATCTATCGAGATAAAAAACGTTATATTATAATCTAACGGTTTTTACAATCTTACGGTGACATATACATCAAATCTATGTATGTCATGTTCCAAATAAAATCAAACACGAAGAACCAAGTGGTATCGATTTTAGAAATCGGATTAGGAGAAAACACATTAGAAGCAAAATAATGTCTAGCTGACAAAAATTTTGCGTGCGCACCTTTATGTGGAGGTGCACAGACTTACGTGACAGGACGAAAATTGTTTACAACGCTTACCTTTGTACATTTTATACATTCTTGTCCGTCGTGTATACACCTCTTATGTTAAATAGGTATAGACAAATTAGTTTATAGAAGTGCGAGTTATACTTAGTCTAGGAGCATAATTCTGCCACATTGCCCGACAGCAGCAGGGCAAAAATGGATGCTGGAGCTAACTCTGATGTACACAATCCTAGTCTATGACACAATCTAACTAACTAAACTAAAATGCCACATCAAAATGATAGACTTATAATATTTACTCACCAATGTCATTGCATCTAAATAAATTGCTTTCCTTTCACATTACTCTGAACTGTCATCTTAGTTAGCCATATTATAGCTAATCATGTTGTTTACAATCCCTAAAGTAAACTGAAATTACAGGTCTAAATTTCATGCTACCCTTTCCACAATGCTCCTTGCGGAAAGGATAGCATTAGCTAGCGGAAAGGATAGACGTGTCAATTTAGTTTCATTTAGAGAAGTTACGTTTTCTCTTAACGGCGACGACGACAACACAACCATACAGTCTCGTTGAGATGCTCTCAATAAGCTAGTCATGTAAAACCCGCTGCTATTGCACGAGAGCGCGAGATTAAAAGCTGCTTGGCAAAAATCTACTTTAGCTATAGTATAATCTAGATTCTAGGCCAACGCAAACAAACTTGAAAATGAAAATGCTACAACGCGCAACGTAATAAATTCAAGGAATTTCATCAAGAGCTCCGCCACTAAATTTCAATATTTATTGCAGGTTCTTTTGACGTACATCTCAGTGAGAACTACAAGGATGTTTTATTCGTGACACGTCCAGGACCCTCTTTATTAACTCTGTTGAGCAACTGAAACTCGATTTGGCACTGAGGGGATTACGAGAGGGTGCTACGTGTTCGAAGCTATTGTTGTATCAAAGAAAAATATCGGCCGTATCTATAACCAGCACGGCTAAATAGAGCAACTATCTGAGGGATCTACTAATTCATATTGGCAAGTTTATCTGCGCCTGCTACTTTTCTGCGTCCCTTACATCGAATGACCGAAAATTCATCGACTGTCATAGGTCGTTCATGATGTCGTGTTTCTTTAAGCTAACTTCGTCTCTTTTGCCATCGCTTTCTGAGCCGCTTTTGAAAAGCCTAAAGAAAGCATTTATTTAGACTTCTTCAGTCTATCCAATCTTTTGTGCCTTGTATGCTAAATCCGATGCTATTGTTTCATCTTTTACACGTGTTTCGTTGACATAAGTACAGTTTTGCATAATATGGTTACATTTACTATGCCATTCTGTGTGTCTGTCCATTCATCCGTCCGTCCGTCCTTCCGTCTGTTTCTTTATTTCAACCGATTTTGATGTTTGGATAGAGATAGGCTGGGTCCCGGGGAAGGACATAGGTTATTTTTATACCGGAACATTAAGGACCGCGTTAGTTAAAAAGGAGTACCCGGGCAAAGTCGCGGGCATCAACTACTAGGTACTTAATAATGTAAACGCAAATATGTCCGTCTATTTCACGGCCCATGCTCTTAACATATTGGTCTTACTCCGAAAAATAAAAGACTTCCCACGGGATTTTCAAAAACCTATATCCACGCGGACACAGGTTGCGGGTATCTTTATAAGCCAATGGTAATAAAAAACGCTGTGTTGAAGGTCTAAACATAAAATTCAATACACGCACCGCAGCGCGAAATTGAAAAAGTTTTCTGTTATTTATTGGAAATGTTTCACGATGCCTTCGACTACGATATTTCATTATTTTAGACAAAGAATTAATCGCTGTAAGTTATATTATGGCACATTAAAAAATGTTTTCTGTTTTTTTTTTCAATCATTCGTGGAAATAATCTCCGAAATCCATACTAATATTATAAATGCGAAAGTGTGTCTGTCTGTCTGCTACGCTTTCACGGCCCACCTGTTCAACCGATTTTGATGAAATTTGGTACAGTCATAGGTTGTATCCTGTACATAGGACTTTTTATCCCGGAAAACCACCATCTTTTTATCCACGCGGATGAAGTCGCGGGCATCTTCTAGTATTTATATAAAAGGAAAAGGTGACTGACTGACTGATCTATCAACGCACAGCTCAAACCAGAGGACGAATCGGGCTGAAACTTGGCATGCCGATAGCTATTATGACGTAGACATCCGCTAATAGAGGATTTTCAAAAAGTAAGGGTGGTAAAATATGGGTTTGAAAGTGTAGTCCACGCGGGCGAAGTCGCGACCAAAAGCTAGTATCATATGTAATGTAACCAAATTTCACAATAAAACCTAATACTTGTACTATGTTATTTAAATAATAATAATAAAAAGTTAACTGCATAAAAATTTGTACGTCCGGGTTGCCTGAAGTGACTGGATATGCTGCAGCTTTTCATACTGTAACCATCATTGTAACACATATTCAGACAAATAAATTCATTCTATTCTATTCTATTCTAATGAAAATTAGCTCTACCGAAGAATTACGTAATTACCTAATTTATATTTAAAAATATTCAAATAACTTTTCTCCTCTTTAGAAGAATTGAAACACGCTTCAATATTTTCCATTTTTATTATTCATAAAAATAACCATTTTCTCTAAACAATACATACCAAAGCTTTTTGTATTGGCATAGAAAATGTAGAAACGTAAAACGTTACTACGAGTTTTACTTTTATAAACATTTTCTGGAGGCTACAGCTGCCTACAGATACTAGGTGGTACCTAATTTAATTAAAAAGACGGATAAAAAATCTAAATAAAATTAATTAATTTTATTTAGATTAGTATATAGGGATACATAATTTACTTCACAGTGGCGAGTTGATTTTTCACTTTACAGTAGCGTTGGAAGTCGGTTTTTTGGAAAGAATTTTTCTTCCTACAAACACTCGTGGCTAATATATTTATTCGTAAATATAAAATTGGAAAGGGTTTTCTACAAAAGCGATTGTGTAATCATAATACCTAACGTAAACAAAACTCAGATGTAAACAAAGACCGAATCAATACCATTTGTACCAAGAGTCCTTTTATAGACTGAACCAATAAATCGGGAAAAATGGAGTCGTAAATTATTGTATGAAAGTAAAATGTAATAATCGAGAAATTCTGACGACTTCTCTGGAAAATTTGTGCGTATGGTTTCCAAATTCAACTTCAAATTCAACTATGTCAATGCAGCCAAATAATTATTGTATGTTAGTGATAATAAGCAGGACCGACGTCTTTTAAGTGCTCTCCGAGGCACGGAGGAAAAGAAAACGCCAAAGAACCTCCAAACTCGGTTACCCATTCAGTTACTGACTTGGGTCAACGTTGCAATCGACTGATATGCGTTGTCACAACTAGTCCCTCAAGTTCCTTCTTAACAAAGCCGTATTGGACACGTTTCGTTTACGTTATGTTGGCTCAAAGTCTGTTGTGTATAAAGATTTCAGTTCTAGTCGTGGCTAATTACTACCCTATCTATACGATTTAGTATTCCAGTGCGATGCAACGTAGAAACAGATTAAGGCGATGGGTCTTTATAAACTGCCACACCTCTTCCATGTTAGTGAGTTTCCAAACCATATCATCATTGGTAGGTAGATAGATACTTTCAGTTGAAATGGATTTTTAAGTTCGGACCTATCATTATTTGATAGGCTAAGTTTATGTTTTTTTTATTTTTTTATTTTTTTATGCCACACATATCTTAAGGCATCTCCCATAGGGTTTAAAGACTGCCACCATCTATAGGTACTAATAATGTAAATGCGAAAGTTTGGATAGATGGATGGATGGATGTTTGAAACTCAATCACGCCAAAACGGCTGAACGGATCCTGGATGAAATTTGGCACAGAGATAGATTATGGAATAACACATAGGCTACTTTTTATCCCGGATAAATTAAAGAGTTCCCGTGCCGTGAATACTTTTTCCTTGATTATCATGGACTTTCGAAAATTAACGCCTGCTTTCGAAAATCAAAGCCATAAGAAATTTCATACTTCCAAAGATTAATAGATTTTAGAGTATTATATGTAATCACGACGCGTATGAAAATATTTTAAAGTATTTATGTGGATCTATGTGTGTCTGTGTGTGTACTGTGTGTATGTATTTATTTAGTTCCAGAAACTTAAAAACAAACCATAAACATTGAGAGAACAAGGAAAACCTATTTCTTGAAGAGACTTCTTCTTGATGTGTGTATGTGCGTGTGTGTCTAGTCTGTGCATGCACATATTATTATGGTATATAATTTTCTATTCAAGCATTAAAATCAAACCTCAAAAACTACAAGATTGTTTCAGATTTTAAACGCTGTAATAGTCTTCGCTGCAGAACATCTTGTGAATGGTACATTATACTCCCAGTATAATTGAAGCAATATATTATATCTGTTATCCAACATTGTCCGACAATTAATGTGCAAAGAAACGAGGCGCGCTGACCCCGTTTTTACCATTCGGAAACTTGAAAACAGTTTTTCAGTCAACAATGTTTTCGTTTTATGCATGTGGCTGAGTTTTCTGAAAACTTATTTTTCCGTTCCAACTAGCGTGAAATACTCAGATTATTACAATAATTTAACTCGGTTTTTATTTGTTCTCTCTGGTCTTTTCATTTTCAAGGACATATGCCACCTGTGGTAATTCAATCGTTTTGCATGTACAGATACGTTCATCATCACCGCCCTTAACCAATTGGGTATTTGACAACTATTCAAAATCATAAAAATCAAAATCAAATATTTTTTATTCAAATAAACTTTTACAAGTACTTTTGAATCGTCAAGTGAATCTACCACTGGTTCGGAATGCCATTCCTACCGAGAAGAACCAGCAAGAAACTCGGTGGTTGCTCTTTTTAAATAATTCATTTACAATTACTATATCAATGTGTACACAAGTAACCGCTGTCCCCAGCATTGCTGGAGCGATCAAATCCATGCTCCTCTATCATTTACATAATCAATACATAATCTTCAACAGTACAATAAGCTTTTTTTTAGGAGCATACTTTTAATGGATTTCTTAAATTTGTTTATTCAATTCATGTCAAAGACGGGCAGACAGAAAGTAGCCCCATTCCCGCCGGTGGCACCCGTTCACGAGCATGACGCATGATCCAGCCATTGCTTCGCTCGACCATATTTGAGGGAACGCAACAACAATTCAAATAAATTAATTATTTTTTAGTGATTATCGAATAGAGAATCTCCCAAAAGTCGTATTATCCACGTCTTCTGTTAGTTTTATGTTGAAAAACTATTTCAAACTATCGATTAAAGTAAAAAAAGTGCGTCGAACTTTGATAACGTCACTATTCAATATTTTATCCAAAATCCCATAGGTCGCTTCGCATGGGTCAGAAATCAGAATGAGAAAAGATTAGGAAATACTTAATCCATTTGCATTTATACCAAGTATGGATTCACTCACGTTTGATTACACTCACGTTTGAGAACGCTAATATAACTTTTTTTTTATCCACTACAAGTTAGCCCTTGACTGCGATCACACCTGATGGTAAGTGATGATGCAGTCTAAGATGGTAGCGGGCTAACCTGTTTGGGGCATGGCAGTTATATTAAACCCACACCCCTTCGGTTTCTACACGGCATGGTACCGGAACGCTAAATCGCTTGGCGGCACGTCTTTGCCGGTAGGGTGGTAACTAGCCACGGCTGAAGCCTCCCACCAGGCCAGACCAGGGAAAATTCAGGAATTATAAATTCCTAAATTGAGCCCGCCGGGGATCGAACCCGGGACCTCCGCACGTTAAGGCAACAGCGCTACACACTGCGCCACGGAGGTCGTCAAAACTCTCAAGCAGGTTTCCCCCCACTTTGTTTTCCTTCACCGTTACTTTATTTATGTGTTTAAAACTATATCAATTATTGTTTCTTAACCTCAGCCAGACACATAAAACCAATTCCAACACACTCATACTTCAACTACCCTTAAAGAGCATTTATTAAGACTAGCTGATGCCCGCGACTACGTTCGGGTGGTTTAAGTTATTTTTATTCCAATCAATGAATCAACTTCTTATTTTTCCGGGATCAAAAGTAGCCTATGTCCAGGTCCTCAACTATACCCAAGCCAAAAATCACGTCGATCCGTTGCTCCATTGCGGCATGATTGAGGGACATACCAACAAACAAACGCACTTTCGCATTTACAATATTAGTATGATGGATTTTAACTTATATTTATCACGCGATCGTCATAGACCTACAATCGTCTCTAGACTAGGTATAGGCAAGTGTATAATATAAAAAAACACTAGTTACTTCAATAAACCCAAATTGCCTGGTGGGAGGCTTCGGCCGTGGCTAGTTACCACCCTACCGGCAAAGACGTGCCGCCAAGCGACTTAGCGTTCTGGTACGATGCTGTGTAGAAACCGAAGGGGTATGGGTTTAATATAACTGCCATGCTCCTAACAGGTTAGCCCGCTACCATCCTAGACTGCATCATCACTTATCATCGGGTGAGATCGCAGTCAAGAGCTAACTTGTAGTTGCTAAAAAAAAAATTTTTAATTTGATTTGAATACTAAAATATTGAGCGTCACTCTTGCATTAATTCAACCGCGTCGGCATCCCACTCCGAAACGCGATTTAAAATGGATTACTATACCCAAATCATCAACACAAAGCTGATTAATGCCTTGTTCATGCGATTACGGGCTAAAGCAAAAAGCTGGCTCGGTATTCATGAAATAAACCCGAACTTTTACAAAAATCTGTAAAGGTTTCATCGTTTTGCCCTAGCTAGCACGAAAAACAGAATAACGATACCTATTTCTAGGGATAAAGATAAAGGGATGTGATCATGCTTAGCTTAGGTTAAAAAAAAACTTGATTCTTCTTTAAACTAAATTTTTACTCGTAATCATGTGGTCACCCAGATTTACAATTTTTTTATCCACTACAAGTTAGCACTTGACTGCGATCTCACCTGTGGTAAGTGATGATACAGTCTAAGATGGTAGCGGGCTAACCTGTTAGGGGCATGGCAGTTATATTAAGCCCATAACCCTATTCGGATTCTACACGGCATCGTACCGGAACGCTAAATGGCTTGGCAGCACGTCTTTGCCGGTAAGGTGGTAACTAGCCAAGCCTACGAACAGGCCAGACCAGGGAAAATTCCGAAATTATAAATTCCCAAATTGACCCTGCCGGGGATCGAACCCGGGACCTCTGCACGTTAAGGACAACAGCGCTCAACACTGCGCCAGGGAGGTCGTCAAACTACTACGAAAGTTCTACGACGTTCGCATCTGTAGCATATAAGGTTGTTCAATTTCAATTTATTTCAAACATGTAGGACATACAGGTGTCTCTTATGCTACGTCATGTTTTGACTCTACCACCGGTTCGGAAAGCAGATTCTACCAAGAAGAGCCGGCAAGAAACTCAGCAGTTGCTCTTTTTCTTTTTTTTTCTTTTTTTTCTTTTTTTTCTTTCCTTTCTTTTGTTGATTTTACGTATTCAAAAATCTGAGATTATCCTCGAAGAGCTCAGAATGCACTATCATAAAGGGTCACCGTACTCAATTATGACAACGAAAAACAACAACTTTACAATCTTAATAAAAATTCTATCAAAGTTATTCGGAGTGAATAGCGTCTTCGCAAAAACTGAAGCCAACAACAAAATTGCACGGTATAAAAGGAAGATTTTTACAATAATTAAGTACTTAATAGTTTTTTTTTTATCCTCCGCCTGAGGCAACGGCTTTTCATGTATTTCTTAACCATCGGGTTGTCTTGCTTCAAAAGTCGGGGCTGACGACGTGCCATCCGATGGAAACGTGCTAAATATCCATACATATTATAGGAGTAGTATGGTGACAATAATTAAAATTTTACATGAATTTAAACGGTGCAATTAGTTTCTTTAGAAAAAAGTGCGTCTTCACTCCGTTCCAATGAGCGTGCTCGTTAAAAAGTAAACCAGATTACCTTCGTTACGGTTAGAAACGACGCTGAGATTTTCTGCGGGATATTTCATTTGCCGTTCGTGATTTTAAATCGAGGTAACCAGTTCAGGAAATGTGGGATAGACAAGAACAACAAACATATTTCTATACTTAACTCGTTTTTACTACAAATACCCGCCCACCCTTGATTGTCGACTTGCTTTTCCTGCACCTACTAATGTGTAAAAAGCGCTGATATCTGATTATGACGACCGCCTTCCTAATTCGAGCGGAGAAGGGAATTCAATCCCCAAGTGTGCAGTATGCACCTCTAACTTTTAGAAGTTATGTGCGTTTTTAGAAACTTTTTTTTTTATCCACTACAAGCCAGCCCTTGACTACGATCTCACCTGATGGTAAGTGATGATGCAGTCTGAGATGGTAGCGGGCTAACCTGTTAGGGGTATGGCAGTTATATTAAACCCATACCAATTCGATTTCTACACAGCATCGTACCGGAACGCTAAATCGCTTGGCGGCACGTCTTTGCCGGTAGGGTGGTAACTAGCCACGGCCGAAGCCTCCCACCAGGCCAGACCAGGGAAAATTCAGAAATTACTAATTCCCAAATTGACCCTGCCGGGGTTCGAACCCAGGACCTCCGCACGTTAAGGCAACAGCGCTACTCACTGCACCACGGAGGTCGTCAAAATAAATATCACTTGCTTTTACGTTGAAGAAACCTACAGACAGGAAAAATTTCATAATTTTCTCAAACGTGTGTGCCTGGCCAAATCCTCCTTATTCTTAGCATGGATTTGACTCGCTCCAGCAATGCTCAGGACTGCTGTTACTTATGTATCTTTGGATTAATGCAATTGTAAATGTACTTTATTTATTTTTTCAAAAGAGCAACCACCGAGTTTCTTGCTGGTTCTTCTCGGTAGAAACGGCATTCCGAACCAGTCTTAGAGTCATTCGACTATTCATAAGCACTTGTAAAAAGTCTATTTGAATAAAAAATATTTGAATTTGAATTTGAATTTGAATTAGGGCAAACTCGTATTCAGTAGTCAACCGACAATGGGTTGAAGCGATGATGAAAATGATGATGTATAGCAAAAGCTGGTGAACAGTGTATGAGGTGTATACACAGTAAACAGATACAACCAGTATGGAAACTAGTAATCGAACATGCGATGACGCGGCACTCACTACTGACGGCACTGCGACGAGCGCTTGGGGTCTCGTTGATGCGCACGTTTGTGTGAGTGAGCCTGTTTCGAACGTTTCTAGGTAGTTGCATCTGTTGCATGGTTGCATCTGTTTACTGTGGTGTATAGCCACGCGTTTCATTCTTAACATAAGTACAGAATTATTACCGCCTACTAAGCTTCCGCAACGCGAAAAATATAAGAGCTTTATTTGCTTAGCATAGAATAGCATCAAAGCATATGGGTGGATATCTTACAAATCAGTAGGTGCAGTCTGCAGTCTGCACCCGTAGATAATATCTAAGGTTATATCATCTAGTTTTAAGCACTAAAAATTGTATATTATACTTACAATTGTTTTTGCTTTAAAACAACAGAAATTAGAAGTTAGAATTAGTTTAGAAGTTTTAAAGCAACAAAAATTGTATACTTATAAGTATCATACAATTTTTAGAGCTTTTAAACTTGTTTACAATCTTGCACTTTCGATAGCAATCTCGTAAATTCGAAGAAAACTGGAAACATACACTGTGTAAGTAATCCAATATTTTATGTACGTACCTACCTACCTACAGCCTGTCTGACTGTACGAGGAGTTATGACACAGGAAAGCTTTTATCTCAGACAATGCACTGTGAAATTGCCGACAGCTTGCTGAGTTGTTTGAAATTTTATTTGCTGGATCTTTATTTAAGTTTCATATAAATTTTACGTTGTCATAGCCAAGATCTATAATTAAAATCATTTGCCGTTCATAAAGATTCATAACTTTGATTCGTGTTTTTTTTTATCCACTTCAAGTTAGCCCTTGAATGCGATCTCACCTGATGGTAAGTGATGGTGCAGTCTAAGATAGTAGCGCGCTAACCTGTTAGGGGCATGGCAGTTAATTAAACCCATACCCCTATTCAGTTTCTACACGGCATCGTACCGGAACTCTAAATCGCTTGGCGGCACGTCTTTTGCCGGTAGGGTGGTAACTAGCCACGGCCGAAGCCTCCTAACACACCAGACCAGGGAAAATACAGAAATTATAAATTCCCAAACTGACCCTGCCGGGGATCGAACCCGGGACTTCCGCACGTTAAAACAACAGCGCTAAACACTGCGCCACGGAGGTCGTCAGATTGTTTAATCTTATTAATATTTACGTAATTTCGTTATACGGTCTATGACGCAGCTGCAAATTCGGTCAACACTCGACATCAAGAGTGTTCTAATCAATATAATTCGAAAAAAGAAAAATATTTTATACTTAATCAAATTTAAAACAAATTAAATCCTTACAAAGCTCGTTGAAAAGTTAAAAATTAGCAAAAATCGTTCCTATTTCCACCTGCTCTAGAAACAGACAGATGAAAATAATATGATAAGCTGCTGTGCTATTTTAGACGAGTGAGATCTATTTAGATTTATGTTCTATATATAGATGATTTTACTCAAAATATTTAAATTATTTTAAACGATTTTATGAGTTTTAAACTGAATAGAAAACTCATCATCATCGTAGAAATCATACGCTTTACATTGGTAACAGCAACAGTGACATCTAGTATAGCTTTCGAGTACTAAGTGGGCAAAACCGTGGAAACTTCCCCACGCCCGCATTGGATCACGTTCTCGTGAAACCCTTGCGTGAAACGCTATGTGGATTGTGGAGCAAATGACAGATGGGGCTTACAACATTGTTCGAAAATAAATTCAAAATTTTCACAGAAGAATAAAGAATCGTGGACTCGGGGCGCTTGGACACTGTTTTTTTCGATATAGCCTGGCCGGGTTCGAAACAATGAAACACATGAAAAAGTGTAGTCAGTTGCTTCAAGGGGTCGCAGTTTTTGATTTTGTTTATTCTAGTTGACAAAGATGGCGGTGTGTGAAAATGGTTTAAAACGGAGAACCCAAACCAAACGGACAACTTTGACTGTTTGTAACGTACGTGACTAGGGTCTCGCAATATGCATTTGTCTCACAGAACTTTTACAGTGTAGTTATAAAAAATAACTTCGATTACTTTCTCGATTTTGATCAGAATATCGCAGTTTTCCGATTTGATAGTTACAGGTTATCGGTAGGTAACTACCGATTATACCTACATATTACCGGTATTTTTATTTTGATAGAACGGAGAAATTAAGCGGACAACTGCGGATGCTCTCTCTCCCTGCATCTTATTCCTCATCGCCGAGGGTCGTGAATGTATTAATCGCATAATAGTAGGGGTTTTCTTGAGATAATAGTGCCATGTATCCCAGCGAACTGACGCTTTCGACTCGCTTTCGATTAATGCAAATAGCTAGGCTAGCTAGCTAGGGTTCAGATAAATTATGTATTATTAAGTCCTCTGAGAGCTGAGGCAATCCGCAAAACCTACCTTCTGCTGTCTTAAAAATCACAGCTTAAAACGTCTCTAATTTCATCAACATCTTTAATTAGAAGGTATGTAGACTGTCCATATTATAATCGACCTTGGCCAAGTTAACTTCGTAACTTTCGCACAAGCATCAAGCTATTCATAGAAAACGTACTGGTTCCCATACAAAGGAGACAGACGACCAGTACAGAGATGGAAACCTTATGAGGACAATGGGCTACGCAATACACAACTTTAATAATGCGTATTCGTAATTGCGTGGGTATTGTTCGAGTAATGATACTTTGACGAAATCGATTTATACTCTCCAAAACCTAATTAAAAAGAATTATCACACCGAATAATAAAGAGCATAGAAACGTTTTAGCCGCATTTTTTTTTACTCCTGCATTTCTTCCTTTTGGAGTCCTGCTCCTGCATGACGTATTCAAAGTAAATCCATTTTTTTTTAAAGTTTTGGAATTAGATTAAACATTAATTTAATTATGAACATAAATTTAATTATTTATATGTACAATTAAAGCAAAAATTAAGAAAGTTTATAGAAAACTTGGTTGGTTTAGGTTTCGAACTCCTCCGTGGCCGTAAATCGACATTTATAAAAAAAAACTAAGTCGATATATATCGATATTGGCTATTACCTACTGGCTGTTCTTTTTTCGAATAGCATTACTTAATTATTATTTTTTTACCTAATACCTACTTACCTTGAATTACCTAAATTGTGGTGTAAAGTAGGTACCAGACCAGTATAGTACAAAAGTTTTCCTCTCGATAGAAAAATATTCCCTAATGAACAGTTATTTATACACTTTACATAAGAACATATTTTACAGTGTGCACTTTGATACACTAAAATAAAAGCTCAAACACAAGAGAGGTGATTTTCAACGGAACGTTTACAGGGAGTCTTCCTTTCAAAGTTTCTCTCGGTTTTCATAAAGCCTTGCATCTACGTTGGTCGAAAAGTAGCCTTTATGACTAGAATATTAAGGTTTATGATACAATCTCTCTTTAGATAGAATGTATTTGACTATGCAAGGCACGTTTAAGTCTGTATGGCTCAGGTAAGAATCAAACCCTTGAGAAGTTTGTAATTTGCTGTAAAACAACAATCATACCCTAAGGCTGGTGCAAGCTTACTGAAATCATTAAGTTAGGCATGTATTTATGTAGGTACTTTAAATACTAAAATTAAGTACAATTATTTTTTTATTTTGTAATCACTTTTTATGAAGTTAGTGACATAGTATATAACTTAAAAACCACCCTACATAAAAATAAAGTGAAAGAAAACGAAGCTAAGTTTTGTTTACCTTCCACTTTTACTAAGACCGTATAGACATCTTCTATCTCATCAGCATCATTCATCTTCTTCCTCCATAAGTTGTATTACTTGCCAACAGTAATCTCACTCAAGCTTGCACCCAAGCTCTCTCTCTCTTAACAACCCATTGCCGGCTCACTGTTGAGCACGAGTCTCCTCTCGGAAAGAGAAAGGTTTGGCCATAGTCCACCATGCAAGCCAAGTGCGGATTTGCAGACTTTACACACCTTCGAGAACATTACTATGGGGTAAAGCAGCAGATATTCAAAAAATTTTTGTATTACAAAAAAGGGCAATACGTGCAATTTATAATTTAAAACCGCGCGAACCCCTTAGAGAGAAATTTAAGGAAATAGGTATTCTTACAGTAGCCTCGCAATATATTTATAGTAATTTAATCTTCGTAAAACAGCACATTCATAATAACAAAAAAATATGCGATCTGCATGATAGGCAAACTAGAGGCCGCCATAAGCTCGTGACTCCATCGCTCCGTCTCAAGAAAGTCCGAAGGTCGTTTGTGGGAATGAGCATTCTATTTTATAACAAAATTCCACAACCTATCTTAAACTTGCCTTTACACAAGTTTAAGAAGTCCATTAAAATTATGCTCCTGAAAAAGGCTTATTATACTGTTGAAGATTACGTAAATGACAAAGGAGCATGGATTTGACTCGCTCCAGCAATGCTAAGGACAGCTGTTACTTATGTATTTTACAAATTAATGAAATTGTAATTTTTTTTTTTCAAAAGAGCAACCGCCGAGTTTCTTGCTGGTTGTTCTCGGTAGGTAGCATTCCGAACCAGTGGTAGATTCATTTGACGATTCAAAAGTACTTGTAAAAGTTTATTTGAATAAAAATCATTTTGAATTTTGAATTTTGAATTAGGATACTTAAAAAACTCAGTACGCTTACTCTGAGTTTTTACATTGCAAATACGATTGATCGACGTGAGAACTCACCTCGCCAAGTGTAAGCGAACGTCAAAGTAAAATGGACCCAAAAACTCTTGGTTTAAAGTCACAAATTCAGCGTTTGGAGCGCTGGCTGTGAATAAATACACGAAATGATGAAATGTGCTCTAAACCTATGCAGTTAAGGTTCATTTTACTTTAACGTTCGCTTACACTTGGTGAGGTGAGCTCTCACGTCGATCAATCGTATTTGGTATTCCTCAGGTATTCCTCATGATGTTTTCCTTCAAGCAAGGTGATATTCATTTTCTTAAAATGCACATAACTCCGAAAATTTGGAGGTGCGTAGGATCCCGCGGATCGAACCCGTGACCCCGTGTAGGACGTCGGGTGTCTTAACCACTAGCTAGGTTAACACCTCTTCGGTGCGCTTAAAGCCTTCAAAATTACAAAAGCAGGTTAATGATAATTAATTTATGGTTTAAGATACTTCAGGCATCTTTTCTTTATGCTTATAAGATTTAGAAAAACAGCACAGCATAACCGTCTCCATGTCTAGACTCTAGACAGATCGGTAATGCGACGTCATTGCCACTTAGCAAGTTCAAAGTCCACAGAATACCTACTACAACTATGGACTGGCTGCGTATTTTTAGACGTAAATTCCTTTGGGCTTAGGCAGATCGCTCACTATAAAACCGAGGCGCTCCTACAAATCGAGGCAGCGCAGAGGCACTATGGCCGTGAGTGCCATTTGAGATCGAAAACACAATAGAGAGTAGAAGACAAACAGGACGGAAAAAACCCCGGGTGAGTTTATTGTGGGCTCTTCTTAGACATGGGCGCGTTTCGAACCCTCGTAGCTTTAGTTTTAAGATACGGTGCTTAATTATCACCATAACGTCTTATACTTTGCGAACGTGACGTTCAGAAGGTGTAGGTACTATACATAGGTACCAATTTTGAATATACTTTGAGTTTGATTTTGATACGTCTGAGTTGAAGAAGAACAACTTTTAGTGTGCGCGCTCCATATAAACCGAATGACGGGGATCTTTTATTCAGTCTGGTCCCTGTAGTTTATTTTCGAAACCCGTTTTACACTTCCTCAATATTACAAGCCGTTGCTCGTCCGAAACAAAATAACGACAGAGAAGTCAAGAACGGGAAGTTTTTTAGTAAAGAGGCACGTCTCTAATGCGGGGTCCGTATCGCGTCGCCGCCTCGCCTCTTCGTTCAGTGAGCGATGCACGGGCACCTTAGAGTTCAAGATACTTTACTTGAAAGTTGAACTTACTAGCAAAATGCGAAACAAAATGACGATAGAGGAGTCAAGAACGGGAAGTTTTTTAGTAAAGAGGCACGTCTCTAATGCGAGGTCCGTATCGCGTCGCCGCCTCGCCTCTTCGTTCAGTGAGCGATGCACGGGCACCTTAGAGTTCAAGATACTTTACTTGAAAGTTGAACTTACTAGCAAAATGCGAAACAAAATGACGATAGAGGAGTCAAGAACGGGAAGTTTTTTAGTAAAGAGGCACGTCTCTAATTCGAGGTCCGTATCGCGTCGCCGCCTCGCCTCTTCGTTCAGTGAGCGATGCACCTTAGAGTTCAAGATACTTTACTTGAAAGTTGGACTTACTAGCAAAATGCGAAACAAAATGACGATAGAGGAATCAAGAACGGGAAGTTTTTTAGTAAAGAGGCACGTCTCTAATGCGGGGTCCGTATCGCGTCGCCGCCTCGCCTCTTCGTTCAGTGAGCGATGCACGGGCACCTTAGAGTTCAAGATACTTTACTTGAAAGTTGAACTTACTAGCAAAATGCGAAACAAAATGACGATAGAGGAGTCAAGAACGGGAAGTTTTTTAGTAAAGAGGCACGTCTCTAATGCGGGGTCCGTATCGCGTCGCCGCCTCGCCTCTTCGTTCAGTGAGCGATGCACGGGCACCTTAGAGTTCAAGATACTTTACTTGAAAGTTGAACTTACTAGCAAAATGCGAAACAAAATGACGATAGAGGAGTCAAGAACGGGAAGTTTTTTAGTAAAGAGGCACGTCTCTAATGCGGGGTCCGTATCGCGTCGCCGCCTCGCCTCTTCGTTCAGTGAGCGATGCACGGGCACCTTAGAGTTCAAGATACTTTACTTGAAAGTTGAACTTACTAGCAAAATGCGAAACAAAATGACGATAGAGGAGTCAAGAACGGGAAGTTTTTTAGTAAAGAGGCACGTCTCTAATGCGAGGTCCGTATCGCGTCGCCGCCTCGCCTCTTCGTTCAGTGAGCGATGCACCTTAGAGTTCAAGATACTTTACTTGAAAGTTGAACTTACTAGTAAAATGCACATTTCATTGCATTCGTAAATTAGAACGTCTGCATAGACTGTTTGTAAATGCATTGTGTTTATTTAGAAAAGGTAACATTTACCATGTGTGGTGTGGAAATACGGCAATTGTTTACAAAATGTTTACCTATGGAAATAGAAAAAGAAACGTTCAACTGTAAACGTAAGGGAGGGACGGTTGTAGGGAGCAATCCAATATATTTAAAATACTTGCTAAAATGTAATCTACATGTACGAGAATCAGTCATATAAAAATATTATAAACAAAATTCAAAACAATCCTGTGTAAATAATATTATGAAATTTAATGAATTGAAATGAAATGAAATGATTTTTTATTCCACTACAAGTTAGCCCTTTACTGCGATCTCACCTGATGGTAAGTGATGATGCAGTCTAAGATGGTAGCGGGCTACCTGTTAGGGGCAATGATATCATTATATATTGGTTAGGGGTATGGCAGTTATATTAAACCCATAACCCTAGTCGGTTTCCTACTACAGTCTACACGGCATCGTATTGTCTTTGCCGGTAGGGTGGCCACGGCCGCAGACCCCAGGCCAGACCAGAGAAAATTCCCAAATTTACCCTAGTGGGGATCGAACCCGGGACCTCCGCACGTTACGTTAAGACAACAGCGCTCAACACTGCGCCAGGGAGGTCGTCTATTGAACGTAGGACAACTTGTGCCACTTATGTTAAGTCGACAAGACTCTACCACTGGTTCGGAAAGATGTTCTAGTGAGAAGAGCCGACAGTTACTTTTTTCTTAAAAATGAAAATGTTACATAATATACAATACATATTACGTTACTTACATAAAAAGTATAACACTGGCTTGTGTGGTGCTGGATGCGAAGCCGGTTGCTTCCATGCAACTTTGTCATAAAAAAAATCATCAATAGTATAATAACCTATACTTAACAAAAATGCTGTCCTTATAATTATATATAGTCCTTATAATTTATGCAATGGCAAACCCAGAACTCTTTTGTATAAAAGCGTACATTAAGCAAGATCAGATACAAGGTATTTTTTTTTTTTTTTTTATCCACTACAAGCTAGCCCTTGACTGCGATCTCACCTGATGGTAAGTGATGATGCAGTCTAAGATGGTAGCGGGCTAACCTGTTAGGGGCATGGCAGTTATATTAAACCCATACCCCTTCGGTTTCTACACGGCATCGTACCGGAACGCTAAATCGCTTAGCGGCACGTCTTTGCCGGTAGGGTGGTAACTAGCCACGGCCGAAGCCTCCCACCAGGCCAGACCAGGGAAAATTCAGAAATTATAAATTCCCAAATTGACCCTGCCGGGGATCGAACCCAGGACCTCCGCACGTTAAGGCGACAGCGCTACACACTGCGCCACGGAGGTCGTCAAATCAATAGGTAAGAATAGAACGACCGCGTCGATCTTCCGTGGCCACAAATAACACAATCCATGCAACTGATTCGAAATATCGACATTTAAAATAATTTATTATAATTATTAACCGTCGTATTCATCGAGATTCGTGGTAGGTTTCTGCGTCCTAACCGTTATGAAATTACATTTTTTAATCTTCATCGATCGAGCAAACAACTTTTATAATAACTTAGCCGTCGTCAGTGCCTCGACGATTGAATGCGTTCGTTGAAAACAAGAGGGATCAATTGGTTGTTCTCAGAAGAAACTCGATCTCGTTAGTGTATTTTGCATGTAATGATAACAAATAACAATTGATCGAGGCCTGTGTTGTACCTACCTACTTGAGATGATTACGATTGACAATGCTGTAAAGTGCATAAAGTGATATTATGAATGATCTATATTATGTGACTATAGTTATGCACAATATGTTGTACAATATGTGGTATCTTATGTGAATAGAAAAATACTATACCTACCTGATACGATTAATATTTATCGGTGTAACAAAAGATGCATAGACCTATCGCTCAAAAGATTGGTACGCACAATAACCTTACTAGAATAGAATATCTATAAAACTTTAAATCATAATATCCTAATAATCATACCTAGAAATAAAATAATTAAAAAAACTAAAAAACACGCTTTTGAAGCAGACAATCCGGGTCTCAGGAAAACAAATAATCGCTAATCCTGATTATCCTAGTAAGGATATCGGGTCAAACTGTTTAAAATATTGAATTGTAAGTATGCCAAATTTCGAGTTAATCCGACGTTTTAAAGGGGGTCAAAATCATGTTCAAAGATTCCGTTACATACTAACATACTAACATACATACCTACGTCTGAAGCTAATAATAAAAATAAAAAAAAGCGTGTAAAGAAGAGTCAAAACAATGAAAATGGAATTAGTTATCATAACGCCAAGCAATTTTCACTTATTTACATAGACAAAGTCCTAAATATAAGACGTACTTGCAACAGTTTTTTGCGATGCAATTATTATTAAAAAAATGAACTTTATTACCAAGCCATGTGCCAGTAACTGGAGAAGAACCAGATGCCATCAAAAAAGAATCTGCAATAAAAAGATAGGAAACTTCATATTGGCAGTTCGCACGCGCTAATGTTTGCTGCACACCATCTGGATGAAACAGATGCGCAATTTATAATTAGTCAGCGCTCTTGTTGTTAATTATTTAAAACTAGCTGATGCCCGCGACTTCGTCCGCGTGGAATACGTTTTTTTGGATTCCCGCGGGAACTCCTCAATTTTCCGGGATAAAAAGTAGCCTATGTCACTCTCCAAGTCCTCAACTATACCCATGTCAAAAATCACGTCGATCCGTTGCTCCGTTGCAGCGTAATTGAAGGACAAACCAACAAACAAACACACTTTCACATTTATAATATTAAGTATGATTTTAGGGTTTTATGATCGTAACTAGCAGTAAAATAATTGGTGTAGGTAGCCCTGTGGGCGTATTATCTACTTTGTTAATAATTTCTTTATGTCAAGCTTGCCAAATGTGCTCTATTTATGACTACGCAATATAAAAACTCGGCATCAGAACCATATTCGGTTTCCGCTCAAGCCAAGCCACGCCAAGCTTTAAACGTGTCCCTGTGTTTTGATTTCGATCCGAGCCAAATTTGGACAGGCAAGTACGGTAAAACTTGTCAAAAGTGATTAATTGCTTGTCTCGCTTTATTTTCTGGCTCTGAAAACGGCTGCACATGAAATATAAAATAGGTTTAGGAGAAGATTGACGATCTACGCCCAAATAGTTAGTTCCTAAAGGCCATTGAGTTTTTTTTTCATTCCAACAGCCTGCATGTCCATACTCCATAATCCATAGACACAGGCCTCTTATAGACAGCGTGCTACTAAACACTGTTCTTAGCCTTACTCATCCACCTGCTTCACAATTTCTTCAGGCCATCGGTCCAGAATGAGCATGCTGGAGGTCTTCCTTACTCTTTACTACTGCACTTTCGGCTCTCCATCGGCTGTCATTAGGTACTATGAGGTATTTTATATACTACATCATAATATCACATAACGAGTCATTCATCCATCCATCCATCAGCCTGTATGCATCCACTGCTGGACATAGGCCTTTCAGAGAGCGCGCCACCAAACACGGTCCTCTGCTTTCCTCATCCAACCGCTACCCGCCACTTTCTTTAGGTCATCGGACCAGCGAGCTGGAGGTCGTCCTACACTTCGCTTGCCGGTACGCGGACTCCACTCCAGAACACGCTGAAGTATCATGGAAATCTACCTAGATGCCACATACGCGCTAAATGCTAATGGTGACACCAAATACACACACACGCGGTGATCTATTTCACATTATGTCTGCGCAATAACTGGACCGGTTTGGTGGGGTTTTCTCGTAATACATAAATTTTAGTTAGTTAGTTAACCAAAGCTCCCAGAACGGTCAGCAGGTTTTTACACATATCAATACGATTTTATGATAATATATACCTCACATATGTTCTCACCTTTAAAACATTTTCTTTAAATATACGAAATAGATATAAGAATATTAAATATGCTTATTAGAGTCATTTTGAAGATCATTTCAATTTCTTTTGCTGAATATGAAATTGAACTCGTGCTCCGAATAATAAAATTACCTAATATTTTTTATTTTTTATTCTCTTTAAATGTTAAAAATAGTTCTGGTGAAAATTACTATGTAAAAGCTGATAAATAAGTTGTCAGTGAGTCTGGCTGGGTAGGTGGGACACTCGTCTGTGCCCTCGACCTTTCGCCGGTGTTTAACTTCAATAATAGTAAAAGCTACTTATAATTTTATAATTACGCTCAATCTATACTAATATTGTAAAGAGGTAAAGTTTGTGAGTTTATGAGGTTGTAGGGGGTAATCTTTTTTTTTTTTAATATACAGGCAAGCGCTTGGCTGCGATCAGACTTGCTTGCATTATTTGCAAATCTACTGAACCGATTTTGAAAATCCTGGTACCAATAGAAAGCCACATTATTTGTGAGTGAGAGACTATATATAAATTCGAAAAAATAGGGAGTGCCCGTGGGAATATAGAAACTTATTTCACGGGAACGAAGTCGCGAGCATCTGCTAGTTATTACTATAAGCGTACTAATAGTAGTACCTACTCTAGGTTCGTCTAATTGAATTGATTTCGAGAATTCCTTATTCTTTTTCTACAATGTTCATCATTTAAAGGGAACCTGTGAAAAAAAAATCAGTTTTCTAGGTTCAAGAGTTATGGTTAGGTTGGGCATTGATGCGTCAATGAGTAAGTAATTGAGTCAGGACTTTTTTTTTTGCTCAAAGATGTGCTATAAGCTTCCCATTCTGTTTTCCATCTGCAGGCTATATGTGCCCACTGCTGAACAGAGGCCTTTAGCAGCGAAATAACAAACACGGTCCACCTCATCCAGAAACAGGAAAGCCTTAGCCTTCAGCAACTTGGACCGATGACCTGTGTCATCGGTCCAAGATGCTGAAGGAAGCTAAAGCTTGAGCTTGAGCTATTAATAAATTCGAAAATGTGTCTGTCTGTCTGTCTGCCTGCTACGCTTTCACAGTCCATCTGTTTAACCGATTTCGATGAAATTTTTATACAAGGGTAGGTTGTATCCCGGGGAAGAACTTAGGCTACTTTTTAGCCTGTTGTGCCGTATATATTAATATGTTTCTTTTTGTTTTTTTATTTCTTTAGATGGTGTACAATAAAGTATATTTATTTATATTTTACTTTTACTTTACTTTATCCCGGAAAATAAAAGTGTTCCCGCGGGAAGCAAAAAAAACTTAACCAAATCTAGTCATCATCTAGTACGAGCAATATTTTAAAAATATTTATGCATGCCTTACAACCTATTCCTTATTCCTTACAACCTATTCTTTATTAGTAGGAAACATTACTTCATTTTAATTGCAAACTTCCTAACGATGTTCGTATATGGACTTCAACGTACTATTTCCTTATAAAACAAATCGGCTATCGTGGAATTCAACAGCTGCTAGTTTTTTTGGTTTTAATTAAATAACATAGGTACATTTCAATAAGAACAACCTAAATAAATAAATTCTTTCAACAATTTTTCTTTTGCTCTCTCAATAAAAGTTGGATAAGTAACATTGAACTTATACATTTAATGGATAAGCTAACTTTAGTACAAGTACTTGCTAGTTGCTAGCTTTTGCCCTTTATTTTGTCCGCTGTCCTCATCCATTGAACCTGAGCCAAGTCTTGAGTCTATGTAGAATAACTTTAATAGGTGCCTGTTTAGCCTTTAAGTTAGTGTAACTATGTTTCTTCACTATTATGTTTTTTTTTTAAATCAACTACTAGTTAGCCCTTGACTGCGATCACACCTGATGGTAAGTGATGATGCAGTCTAAGATGGTAGCGGGCTAACCTGTTAGGGGCATGGCAGTTATATTAAACCCACACCCCTTCGGTTTCTACACGGCATCGTATCGGAACGCTAAATCGCTTGGCGGAACGTCTTTGCCGGTAGGGTGGTAACTAGCTACGGCCGAGGCCTCCCACCAGGCCAGACCAGGGAAAATTCAGAAATTATAAATTCCTAAATTGACCCTGCCGGGGATCGAACCCGGGACTTCTGCAGATTAAGGCAACAGCGCAACACACTGCGCCACGGAGGTCGTCATAAGTATGCAATGTTGAATGTATTATACATATTTATTCTAATAAAGAATTTATAAAATCACCACATATATAGACCACTTGAAGTTAAACAATAATATTAATTAATAATTTTTTTATTTCACATGTTCATAATAAGGCTTACAAAACAACTTTTATCCTACAAAACTGTTTGCACAGTTTGAATGCAGTCTTGTCGAGGTATTACCTCATTATGCTTTTATTATGTAGACATAACTACAATAGCATCATTTACATGTTTTATCATAATCAAAAAAAACAACTATTACAAAAGGAAAAATGTAGAAAACAAGAAAAACAAGAGACTTAATGATCACACTTATTCACAGTAAAAACAAGTAGATAGGTACTTACATACTTACAAAAGCATATTTCTCATTTTCATAAACACTAAAACAACGTAGTGTTCGCATTTAACTATTACTTCGTTACCGCATTGCCTTGTTTCCATAGATTTGAATACTAATTTAGCCTGTGACCTATATTAGGTGAGGAGTTAAACGCTTTATGCTAAACACCTAAGTTAAACATTGCTGAGAATCATACGAGGAACATAATGCCATGTACTCTTCCAACCTACCTACAATACTATATTAGGTCTATTTCAGAATTATGAGTGTAGTATTACTCATCTTAGACTGCATCATCACTTACCATCAGGTGAGATCGCAGTCAAGGGCTAGCTTGTAGTGGATTAAAAAAAAACAGTATTGGAGAGAAAAGGTAAAATATGCAATTGTACAGTGGGTCTTGAAGGAATAAGTCTACATATTACCTATATGCAAAAAATGCTACAAAAGACACCTAAGTTTAAGACTAGAGATGTGGTTTTTGAGCACCCACCTCTGTTGTTTCTTTTACGAAAGTATTTAAAAAATACGGGGGACATAATTACTGCCAACGCTTAAATTGTTTCATTATTGTTGAATAGAATTATAATCCATAATTTAGGAACGCCAAGGTACGTGACGTCAAACTGTCATTTGCTTTATTATTACTTCAAGGGTTGAAGTATGACCATCTTGTTCGATGGTACGGAAACCTTCATGTGCGAGTTCATATCGCACTTGTCCGGTTTTTATGGACATTCTATTTTGTATTCGTCCGTATCAACAACGGTTCTCTAGCACTTAATTTATTTTTCAGGAAGTAAGTAATGAAAGTCACTTATGTTTATTGACGAGTGTGCGCGTGACCCTTTTACCTTAGAATTAACTGAATTTGGGTCGCCAAGATGGTCCATTAATTATTCCATTATCTGTATTACGAAATTTTCTTTTACTAAAGATAAGAAGGCGTGTTTCTCCAAGATCGGATTTTCTTGTTCAGAATTATACGAATGTAGACATGCATTAAAACATTATCGTTTTGTAATTTGTATGTATCTACTATCTACCGATGCAGCAAGCAATAGAGGCATGCGCAGCGCAGCCCACCCACAGGCCGATTGTACTAGGAGAATATAAGATGACCATAATATTTCCTAATCTCTTTTAAATATTATAAAATTGTTACAGATACTTATGTTGTTATATTTGTTTGTCTATATAGACGTAATGTATTTCCATGGACCACCATGACTCACGCACTTTGAGTAGGTATCTACATATATATACCTAAATATAATGTGTGGACAAAACTATAGCCACCAACCAAAGCCAAACTAAAACCAAAAACCAACCAGAGACCAATTCCTAATATATGTTACTTAAATTAAAATACTTCTAGAACTAACTTGGTCCCATAGAACCCGATATAACTTAAGCTTGAACCAATTTTCATATGGTCGAAGGCCACAAAACAATAGGTAACTTCAAGTATACTCGAAGTCTTAGAAGAGTGTGCCCAGGAACTTTTGATCTGATTACTCCCTCCTGTCCTACCACAAGGCATCATCAAGGTCTGCATCCGTATGTTTATGGTGTCAATTTAATGTTGAACTTTTGTTGATTGATAATAATACGTGAAATAGGATTCTATTTGTTACAAGTAGCCTTGCGTAAGCCTCCAAGATAACAATTTGCGTACATACCTGATTAGTCTAAAAGTTCCCTAGCCTAGGATTAGGTAATTACACGCAAGAACACTGAATTAATAAATTAAAGGCGTTACGAATCGCAGTCGAGGATCGTTACTATAGCTACGATTGTAACAACAAAGGGTCTGAAATACAGTGAGCGTAAAGTGTACTTAAATTTAAAATAGTCGCATTTGTGATCTTAATGCTATTACAATAAGATCTAAAATACAACAATGCGTAAATCTTGATTTGTGTACAAGAGGTGCAGGATGGTGTTCGCGATAAAAGTGCGCGCAAAGAGTAAAATATTAACGCAACAAGAGCAGAGTGAAAATTAACTCGAATATATCTCATTTACATTTTCGTTTTCCGCGAAATTCGTACAATGTATAGCTTACAATTTTAACTCCAAAGCAAAACCCCAGTCAACGGGATCGTTCTGTTTCGATATCTGTTTAACTGACGATATCCAGAAAAAAGCCAAGGTGGATGTTAAATTTTGAGGAAGCTGTATTATCCATAACCAAAACAGTATTTTTTGCTTGTCTTTCTGTTTTGTATTTTTTGTTTGTTGTGTTTCTGCGTGTCTGAATTACGCTAAAATTATGATTTGAATGCAATTTTGCATACTTTTAGTAAATACTCTGGGTAAGCAAACTGCATACATATTGTCATTTTTTTATCACGAAGAACAATTGGGTCCGTTCGGGATAGAGGATGAAAGTTTTAACGATATTAGGTACTTACTCCATAGCTCCGACGAAATTGGACGAAAGTGTTATAGGTGAGCCTGTGGCCTACCATTAGTACTCGTACAAGCGTCGATCCATGGTAATGGTAATATTCATTGATGTAGAATTTTTTTAGTAGTACATACTCATTCTATTTCAATGGTAATATTATATTATATACTTACGCTGAGGTACATGTATTTAAGTAGCAGCTAAAATATAATGAACAGTGCTCTTAATCTTTATCTATACTAATATTATAAATGCGAAAGTTTGGATGGATGGATGGATCGATGATTGTTACTCAATCACGCCAAAACGGCTGAATGGATCTGGATGAAATTTGGCATAGAGGCATGTCTGGACCTCATAAGCTACTTTTTATCCTGGAAAATTAAAGAGTTCCCGCGGGAACCAAAAACCTCAATCCACGCGGACGAAGTCGCTGGTATCAGCTAGTTATATTATATAAATACGCCGAGGTACCTACTTGTATTTATTTACCTAGCTGCTAAAATATAATGAATAAAGCTCTTAATCAATTATATAAAGTGCACTTCTGTCTCTCTGTCCTCTATTGCTTATGCCTATACCTAATTATAGCCTAACGGAGGGAAATAAGCCCTTTTCAACACCACGCACTTCCGGTGTAACTAATCAATAACAGAAATTGTTTCCCTTCTAACAATTCGTGTCTATGACTAATCATAAAGAATGAATAATGACAAACCTTTATACCGTGCTTATGAATAGTTTTTTGTGAATGAAAATAAAAATTAATATTTATTAATTTACTAGATGATGCCCGCGACTTCGTCCGCGTTAATACCGTTTTCCGGATAAAAAAAAGCCTATGTCCTACCTTTACCCAAACAAATTTCAGCAAAATCGGTTGAAATGATGGCCGGGAAAGCGTAGCAGACAGACAGACACACTTTCGCATTTATAATACACATTAGTATGGAAGTATGGATACATTTTTACATAAATGTCTAGGCTTGCTTTCTAATAAACTAAAAGAAAGCTTTTCACGAAAGTAAAAAAATGTTAGTTGTTAGCCGGCCTTGTCAGATTTCATCTGATACGCTGCCAAGTGGAACGTGGACAATAATAATTGTCAACCTTTATACCTAAATCACCTCCGGACGGACAGACCACCCATGAAGATGAGAGCAGGCCCGAAGCGGGTATTCACAAGAAATGCTCTATAGAACGGCATGAAAAATAAATATAAACCAAACGATTACGAACCGTTTATAGTGAACGGATTGTAAATTATCTATCTATCTATCATTTTGATTATCATTTCTAATGTACCGGTTTTCAATACACCTATAAAAAGTTTCTATAGCTTTCTGCCCTTGCCGAAAAAACCTTCGAATTCTCAAATTACAGGACCGCCCCTTACAACGTAAGCTTCGAATTAAAGCCATTAATACGGCGATATTTCAATTAATTTTCAATTTGTAACCTTTATTTTTCAACCAAATACTTTATTTTGTGTAAAATAAAGGCTTACGATTTTTGGAAAAGTGGCAGCACACGTGCTGTTTTATAACAGCAATGTAGCCATCGACCAAATAGGCTGTTTGGTCGATGAATGTAGCTATGCTTCAGCCTTCAATCTGGGCGGTCATCCAGACTTCTAGAGCGACCTCGCCTCGGGTGGAGAAAAGACTCTGACTGGTTACAAGGACCTCTCCCAGAAGCAAGCAGAAGACAAAGCAGGAGTGTTTCCATTTAGAACAATAATTTCAAGAAGATACATACATCTTTGGAACTCTATTATTTTACATAATAAGTACGTCATAAGTATACATTTAGATTTTAATCTATAAAATATGTTATCCTAGCAAAGCGAAGCGAAACGAGTCTATACCTAATGATAATTTAGACATTTTTATTCTCTGAAAAACATCGCTCATTTTTAGGGTTGCGTACCTAAAAGGTAGCTAAAGCAATTTACGCTGCTTGCTACTGGGGGGTTACTAATATTTCAAACTGACAGTATGACACACGTACCTTGACGTCCATAAAATAAGGAATAAAATTCTAAAACACGAACGTCAATAATATTAAACAATACGGCTTTAAGCGATGGTGGTGTGCCCCCTATTAGGAAAATTGTCAAGGCTATAAAAATATCGTTTCTATTATGTAAGACAAGTCTCAACCTTGGCCTTTAACATATTGCCATTTAAATGGCATTTCAATTTCCACCCTCCATCTCGTTAATAATGAAACCTAATAAATTTGCGGTTAAGTTTCACCCTCGTACTAAAAGCTTGTAATGACATCGAACTTACAAAAATAACTTTTAATGGACTGGGGTTCCGTGACAGAAATAAACGATTTCCTGGATAGTTCTCAAATCCTCAAAACTTATTACTTACACAAAATACAAAGCAGGTACTGCACTACTTACTGAACTAAACTAAACTTTGACACAAGTTTGTAATTTGTAACATACTCAAAAAATAATCCATACTAATATTATAAATGCAAAAGTATGTCTGTCTGTCTGCTACTTTTTCCCGGGACATCTTTTCAACCGATTTTGCTGAAATTTGGTATGGAGGTAGGTTATCCCAGGAAAGGACATCCCGGAAAATTAAGGAGTTCCCGCGGGAATCAAAAAACTTTAATCCACGCAGACGAAGTCGAGAGCATCATCTAGTATATAATATAATTCATCTAATTGTGTTATATATCCTTCCTTGCCTTCTAATCGACGCACTTGGGTGTCGAAATAGCTATTTATGCAACTGTATCGTAATAAGGGTCATTTTAATTTGAGTGCTGTTTTTGATACGAGGCTTGCCGAGTATCAAAATAGGATAGTACGAGAATTAAAATGACTAATTACGTACTACTAGTTGCATACAAGATTTTATCTACGACAAGGACGTCTTTATAATTTTTTACTTTGTAAATTAATAAAAAAGTCAAATCAATTGACTGGTTGGGAAAGTGCCAGAACCCAGAGCCGCTAAGCTATAGGTATCCTTACCGTACCGTATCCGTAGATAACCATATCGATACAGCTACGACTCATAACGATACAGCTCCCATACAACGAACTGTATCGTTATGAGAAGCAAACACGAAAGAGGGTTCAATTCGATATAGTTGTCAAATTCGAAATTGGAACTTTTCGATGCTGGAGTAGATAAAGTAATAAATACCATAAACTAACATCAAAGTTCGTTAACAGGCAGCCTTAAGATGATAATACATCAACGTCTTAGAATTATAAGAATTTGTTCGTACTTAAAACGAATGAATACTCCTCCCATTTATTTGGGCCTTAGGCAACAAGATGAATACAAGTCGGCTCGTTTTTGGGATAGTGACTAATAAATTAATGTTAATGACTTTAATAGCTCTTGGTTTAAAGGGTTTATGAAAAGATTATTGTTAACATAAATTAAAGCAATTTAGAAGTCTTTTGTTTACATTAATTGCCTTAGTGGAACACCGCCAAATATTTTAGCTATTAGTAAGTAGCTTTGTGTGGTCTGTGCTGCTACCCTATAACGAATAGTTATGCTTTCGCAATGCATAGCATGTCTAAATGCCAAAAACAACGAGCCGTTTCCAGCTGTCTAGGATTTTCCAGCGTTTCTCCTATGAAGACTAAATTATTACACGCCATGAGCAAAAAATCGTATGCACATAAAATACATATGCAGGTACATAGTATGTATTTTCTGCTCTGGTAATATCTGATAAGTGATATGATAATATAGGTGCAGAGATATCTGATAGAGTATGGTATGTCATATTATGTGATAGGTGGAATTGAATTACCAAAGGAAAAGGGACACAGAAACTTAAGACTCAGTTCTTTTTAAAAGAAAAATATCACCTTCGTTTAGAAAATTTCAGCTCTTCTCATGTAAACAAATACTTAGTTACCTACTCTATTTAAAGTACTTACTAATTAACAGCTTTTAAAACTTTGAAGTAGACGCATCACCACGTGGTGGTCTAGAGATTCATGACGAGTTTGTTCACTAAATGAATAAAAAAATCTATTATACAAACCGTCATAATGACTCAAGGTTATTTTTTCAGACCGTTTTTAGGATCTCAAGAAAGGAACTTGACTGTCCGTTGTCATTACAATTTACAGATCGTCGGCCAACGATCGATGATAGCGCCTACTGTGTAACAACTCGGTTGTGTAACAAGGAGCTGCGGAGATGTGTTGTCAATGGAAAGATATAAGGCTAGAAGCAGCGTTCCTGAACTTCCTCCGCATGCAGTATGCTATCTTCATCAATATCAATATCAACCCACCATCCACCATCTATCCACAGTTGACTATGCACGCACACAGGTACGAATTCGCAGACTCCAATGTCCACACACCTTTGCGAGCAGTGTAGAGAACGCTCATATGGAAATTTCCTTTACTGTTAAAACAAGTATTTTATTACAAGTATTTCAACTATTTTATTTATTTCTTAAAACGTATGCGTGCGCTCTCAGTGTGATGATTTAGTTTCTTAAATTATTCTATTTGCTCATCATTGACCGGAAAATTATCTGTTTGTATTACAAACTGATCATTATGGAGAGTGGAACAGATGAGAAAAAAGGCATGATGACCTAACGGTCAAAGTTTGTTTTAAGAAGTCCTCAATTTCTTTATTAGTCTAAGGCCATTCTACTTTGGTATATCTTTTCTATAATACATCTTATTTCAATATAGTCAATATTTACATAATCATTTTAGAACTTTATCACTGACTGTTTAGTCGATAGCATCTAAAAGAAATTTCAGAAAAGTAACCCCTGTACCCTTTCCTTTTCAATTTCTACATCATGCCTTATTTCTCAAAAATGCCTGCAAGTTCTAGTATACGTCTCACAAACCTCATCAGAATCAAGGTCATCAAGGTTCAAAGGTCAAATTTCTTTACCTACTTTTTTTCATATATATAATATTCTGTTCACATATTATATTTTAATATGTGAACAGAATATTATGTGAAAATTATTATGGTCTCAGCTCCCAACCAGCTTTTATTGAAGTAAATAATTTATCTTCTGGAGATACCAAGACAAGTACCAAGTGCTCATCTTTAATTACATTTCATATTATCATTATGCACGTCCTCGTATAAAAACATGGGTTATTAAAGTTATACCAGTTCTCGTTGCACCCAGTGCATTGACACACGATGTCTTCAAAATAAAACCATAGTGGTTACCTTGCTCAATTTCTCAGACGACCGAAATCATCGGGTCGTATGCGAATGCACCCGAACGGCAATCTCACTCAACTCGGTCCGTACGTCCCCGTCGCGCGTCGCCCCGGCGCGGCCGTCCGTCGCGTCGCCCGTCAGTACAGAGGTGTCCGCGGGCGAGGCGGCACGTGCGGTGCACGCCTCGCTTCATTGTTTTGGCTGGTAACACCCTTGTTTTATTCCATCCGACTTCAATCAATATAATATTTCAGTGAAATACGACGGCTAGCATTATTTATCAAAATATTGCTGGATCGTGCAACGACAATAAAGGTCTTATCTTTACAGATAAGTACCTGGTGGCTTATTGACAAGTGAAACTCTCGATCGTCCCATTCATATAGGACGGTGTCGTTTGTGTTTTGTTATTGGACCATAAATATAGTGTAGTGATCTCTACTGCAAGAATAGTATGCAAATCAATAATCAAGTGGATGCCCAACTGCGAGCAGCAAAGAGCTCTTGCCGTGCAGTTTATAACACGGTTTCATATTGATTGGTCCAACCGGGATCTCTGGAAACTGTCGTCCCATTACGGTAAGTAAACAGAAGGACCAATTTGGATTGACAACAGTAAACAGATTAACAAAGCCAATGAACATAATATAGTAGAAGTTACTCTACATGGATGTCCTGAAATTACTTTTGACCTAAAAGAAACAAAACAATCAGTACACAATAATAATAATTTTTATTGTGAGCTGGAAGCTGGAAGCTTAACAATAATGGCAATTCAATGCAACCATGAATTAACATTGTCAAAAAGAATTATAATATAGAACTACTCTAGCTCTGTGATTAATTGATTACAATTCACATAAATAATCACATCCTACATTGGCTATGACAGTAGACATGTTTGAATCAATAGCGATTCAATCAGAAAAACATCCCAAACGAAGTCAAGTTAAATGTGACAAGGCAGTTCTAAAATTGCAAATGCTTTTCAGAGAGAGGATACCAAAATAACATCATGCGCCTGCTACAAAATTTAAGCCCGACATTTAGGTACCATGATGCTTTCCTCAATTTTCTTTCCGGGTCAACATTACGTGACCTCTTTTACTCTAACCTTGTACACAGATTTATATTGAAGTATTAGTTGATTTAAGGATTATGTGCAGTATTAAGAATTAACGAATAAACCAACATTATTTAAAACTATTTATTTTATTGTTTGATGTATTAAGTTTGTTGATACGGAATCGTTTCAAGAATACAATCATTAAGAAACCATAATAATTTATCTTTTAAGATTTTAAAATAATTTCCAATTCAAATTAGACCAATTAGCTGCCAATGTCACAGGGATTAATATTATCAATCCCTGTGACATTGGCAGCTAATGTCAGCTAATGGGAGTTTGGAAGTAATCAATAGTTGGATTATCCTTAACTACCAGATCCCAAACATAGTTTGTCAATTAGAACAAACATTATTACTATCAAGTATAACAGCAAAACTATGAGTTTTACATTGGCATATTAAAGATACGGTCAAGAATAAAAAATAATTATTTAATTATTTTAAGCATTTAAGTAATGATTACATCTGCAGCAAAGTAAATAAAAAAACAGCGAAAATCGTTAATTTAAAGTCTAATGGCTTTGCATAATAAAAACCTGCTTAAACATAATGACCTAATATTTTGTTGCATGTGAGATTTGATTATCCGCAATCAAATTCATGCTCAGAAAAACCGGTCAAAAATGTACCTTAAACGATTTGTCTGAGGATTTGACTACCTGCTCGACACCACTAATCATAAGAATGGGATTAATAACCATAACATTACAAGCGGAACAGTAATGCAGGTTATGAAGGTTTATGATTATCGTCAACATTGAGAGGATTTAAATCTACGTCATCTTACTATGACGTAGATTTTCATAAAAATAAAAAACATTGAATGATCTTGACAATTTCTTTGAGTTAAATTCAACTGTGGATAGTTTAACTATCCTAAAACTTAGTTCATATATTATTTGATCTTTCTCTGTCGGTGGTGTTTATGTTTATCACTCTAATCACCAATTATTAGTGTCATCAATATTTTGTTAAGAATATCAGCCTATATATAATTATTATTATCGTTCTCTTCTCTGGTCCTCACTCCTTGTTCATGCTTTTTACGCCAACTAGATATGTGATCGTATGTATACCCTTTATTTTATGTTAACCCCCTTCTTTATAGCGCATTGTGTAAGAAATCTGGAAGCGCAGTTGCTAAAGCCACCTGACCGCAGAGACGAAGCCAGTTTCACCACCTGGCCGCACACATACGCTGCAAAATCAAGATTTGTTGCTCAAAGCGACTCTGTAAATGCAAATACATACTCAATTTCCTTTGAGTCATTGATAATGAAAGTAAATACCCGCTTTATTAATGTTTTCGAAGCTTGTTCGGCAAAGTAGGCCAAAGATTTTTTCTTGGATCCTGTAATAATTGTACCTGTTAGTATTGCTGTAAAAATTTGTGACTTACTATTTCTAAAGATGAGAATTCATAAGTAAGATTTCAAAGTCAAATCCTTCAATAAGAAGGCCGCCGCAGCGGCACTAGCGCTTAGCAGGAAAAATTTGTGCATACTAGCGCGGGCAGTGACGGGGCATTGCGGGCTGAACAGACATATGTTCAACCTAAAGCCCCGAGAAACAGACAAGTGCAGGCTTTGCTGTGAGGCTGAGGAAACGCCTCTGCACGTTGTCTGTTACTGCCCCGCGTTAATGCACAAACGCAGCCTCCTCCTAGGGAAACACCTTGTAGACCCTGAAGAGGCAAAAAACTTCCCGGCCAAAAAGTTGCTGCTGTTTCTAGCGGCAAGCAACAATGGTCAGGAAATTTAGATAGTGGCGATCACAATAGATCGGCCACGGTCAAAGTGATACTGGGTCTCGCTACAGAGCCCTGCAAAGCCGCATCAACAAGAAGGAGAAGAAGAAGTAAGATTTTGGGTGTTTTTTACAAATAACCTGCATACTAGGGAACTTTTTCATAGATTCATCTTTCCTGCTTTAACAGATTATGTTTTGGATAAATAAATGGATGTTTACCGAAATAATTTAAAAGATTTCATTTCCCCTATTCACATAATAAACGAGTGTCTTATAAGAACTAGATCCTCATCAGAAAATCATTTACTACATTTCAAGTAAATTATACAAAATTCTTGATCGCAGACCGCAGTATGTGAAAGAATAAGCAATTAAATAAGTATGCAATCTACAATTTATGAGGCAGTACATAAATCCAACCACTACACTTTCATAAAATCGAACCACGACTATCAACTCAACGATACTCCATTGTATTGTTTCATGTTTATACTTTCTACATCGACTGGAAACTCGAAGAATACCAAATCAATATTTTCTTCTAGTTCATACGAAAGTTTGTCAGTGACATGCTAAAATATTTATATTACATCCATAGTTCATCATGAGTATAATGCTTCGTTATGTTAATAAGCATTTACTTAATATATAACATAAATATTCGAAAAAATAAATGTAAGTACCTAACTGTTACCTAATTTCTAAGAAAGATAATTCAAAACGTTGTTATCAATAGCCTTTCGAGCAAGAACACAGTATCTGCCTATTGCCTACATATCGATAGATAATATAATAATAGCTGGTTATTTTGTGATCGATAAGTGAAATGACGACCTGACACCTCTAGTTTATATATTTAAAAAGATACGCCTGACTCTTACAAAATAGTTTTGATAATATTGTAAGCTAAATTCCAATTATCATAATTACAACACTGTTATAAAAAAACTAACTACATATTAAGCAAGCAAACATTTAAATAGTAAAGATAATAATCTTTAATTCTTCATCTAGAATTGATAATACTACCTACTTACTATGAAATGGTACATTTAACTACGATATTGTTTACCGCAAACACAAAGAGTGTCAAGAACCACTCTAAAAATTTCTCTCTCATGTCTTAGTTAAAACTCAAGCAATTATTAAAAAATTTATTATTATAAATAAATAATAAGTAAATAATATTTGTATATATCATCAATTATTACTAATATTTGAAACTTTATTGATTTATTTTAATTTATATAAACTTTTTGGCCTTCCTCTGAGTTAATTCTTGGTCATTGTCATAAATTAAAAAAAACTTGTATTTAAGTAAGTAGTATAAAAAACCTCTTGGGATTTACATATCTTTATCCTGAATCATCCTAATGGTTTGGGCCATCAATAAGGGTTTGCTTCGTGGTCAGAAATTTGTGATTCATCATTTTTTTCATTTCAACAACTTACATACCTGTATATTCTAACTTGCCTGATTTCTGATTTGAGTAGAAAGGATTTCTTACTGTTTTGAACATATTTTACTTCATATTATGCTTCTTATGCAATATCGTTTTTATATTCGTTAATTTTATTCAGTTCCTTATATGATGATAATAACTGGAAATCCTTAGAAGTTTTTAAATAGCATTATGAAAAAAACCGACAATGATGTTGAAATACTCTTGAAGAGAGTCGTCGATAGTGTCCTATATATACAAGATTCGATCTATTTTAAAATAAAAATGAAAATGTTTTTTTTTTTCCAAAAACAGCTTATGACAATTTTTCCTTATATCCAATGGTACCCACACTAAGTAATCCTGTATCGTGGGTACCATGTCGCATTAACAAAGAAGGATTTACAGAAGCTAATTGTCGCTCGGTATTTTACATAGAGATTTTTGTTGCATTTTTAAAAATAACAATTTCCAATTAACAGTAAATAATAATGAATGCCCTTATGTTAAATGTAAGAAAAGTTTTTCCGTTGCGTTGTAATTCAATGAAGCGAGCCATGGTAAAATTTAAGATTTTGCTTGTTTTACGGAACAGTGCTTAATGCCAGTGTTAAATGATTGAATAATGGTCATTATATGAATCACTTATAGTTATAATGTATAATCCGTATAAATTTACCAAAACCCTAACAAAAGAAATATTATCTCATTTACCTAAACAAACTACTTTATTAAACTAAGCAAAAACTAACAAAACATGTTAAAACCAAAACAAATCTTTGTTTAATGATCAAATCAACACATCAAATTAAAATAGCATTACGTTAGCAGCTATGCTCATTAATTTTGTCGGTTATATTTTAAAAAGATTATCGCTATGTGCGACCTTAAACTAATTTTTTCGAGATGTTATTTTTAAAATTGTAAGTATGATGCAAACGTTTTTGTATTTCTGGTTTCTTGTGCAAGGTTTTCCTAATGAATGAATAACTAACTAATTTAATAAAATAATGACTCTCGTCATGGTTACATGGTTAAAAATGAGACTTAAGAATAATAATTATATTAATTCCCATTAATATAGCCCCCGAGTTCGGAGCCGAGAATCTTTATTAATGACATATTTTTTGTTCATTAGATCATTTTACTTTTTTTCTTTCCTCACACCGCATTCTTGGAAATGACGTGAAAATTTATTTTTGACTTGATTTGAAAACATAACTTGGATATATTATTGACAAAGGTGTTTTGTGATAATATGTCGTATTTTACAAACTTTATTGCTTTATAATAGATGGATGCCATCCTTTCCCGTATTGAATATTGTAGAAAGGATGTCACTATTTTAATCCTATAACAGTTTGCCGATACGAAAAAATTGGCTTCAATACCAGCACTTAAAGTGTTTACAGTTAAAATTTACCGTCAGAAAACTTCTTTTCTATTTACTTAACGGAGTTATTAAAGCTGCAAAGTTTTAAAATTATCGGTTATAATATAGGAAGATTTGGAGTTTCACATATTTATAAATTCCATATATATGATTTAACATACTTAATTTACTGGATATTTGTTTTTATAATAACTTGATTGATGCTTACTTGATAGTTAGTACTCTTAAGTAACTTAATATAAAAACTATACCTACTTAATTAAAATGAGGTGGGTACATGCAAAAGACGTGCAGTAGGTAACTCTACACAAATTAGAGCGATTGCTAGGCAACAAAAGCAAACGTAAATCCCAAAAGCCAAAGGATAGTAGTAAAATAAATCTGTATCCTGTGACTTACGCACAACCGGATGCAAACTAGGTAAGTGTTACCAATTGGGTCGCTTTCCCACGCACTTGGAACCCACGCCTGTGCTGTACTTACTAATAAGTAACAGAGCTACTGGTAAGGACTGTCTCATACCAACAATTATTAATGAGTAACAAAAATCTATGGGTCTATCACACACGCACAGTAGTTTTCCGTTCGAATTTATTTCCGTTTCGGAATTCCGAATGGGAGCCTCTGCGTTCGGAATTCCGAACGGAAAAAATGGCTAGCGTATCTCGTTTTAAGGGGATGCACCGACCACAGCGACCTATTTTCTTCTTCTTAGCTAGATACAGCAACAATGCAATCGCCATGAGAAAATCGTCGTCCGTATTCGCTGACTGAATATCTGAGACTTGTTATTCCGAAAGGAAATAAACGTATGTGTGTGATGTATATTCGGAATCCCGATTCAGGATTTCGAAATGGAATTCCGAACGTATGTGGCGGGCCTTACGAGTTACGACACTATTTCGTCCTTGTGGACTTTCGTGCTTTCATTATTCCCACATGTCCTGTCACTGTGTTGGATACAGCGTATACCCAAGTCTCATAGCGATGGCCTAAATCGACATGGCTAAACTATATTGAAAACAATAACTGAATATTAATAGTTGTATACTATAAATATAAGTCTAAATATTACCTATTTCGTAAGTTCAGCCTTCATGATCGAAGTCAGAATTCGGAGGAATACCTATTATTAGTTTTTATGAAGTGACGCAGAAGGTTAACAAACAAGTCTTTATAAAGGCTTTAGACACGTTTAGATTATTTTTATTTTATGGTGACCTAATCATTAGATCCAGAAAAACAGAGGTAATCCTATGTAAACTAAAGATATTTGGATTCGACCAAAATTCTACAATTAAAAATATACTCTACATTTTCTAAAGTATATATTTTACAAGCATATATTATGAGTTTGAGAAAGCTAATTTAGTATGACACGGTTATACAGCAAATTCGTAAATACAAATTACAATAAAGCTGTGTAACAGTATTAGTTCAATTGGTCACGTATTCGGAACGATAACACTGTGAATGTAAAACGTAAGTACGTTCTTTTCTAGTTTTCATTCAAGAATTTAGGTTTTACGAACTTTTAAATGGATGTCTATTATCAACTTACCGAAAAGTAATTTGGAATATACCTACTAGAAGACGAGAAAAGACGAAATTAAATTTTAAGGCAGACTTAAAACTTAAAAGTTGTTTTCGTAACACCAGCCAGCCGACCAGCCCAGACTATTGAGTCAGGTTACGGAGTTTTTTTCTCCCTACCCTGATATTGAATGACCATGTCAATTCATATTAAGTACATAGATACAGAGATCAGGCAGGAAAAAAAAATTGGTATTTCGGACGTAGTTCAGACGCTACGGCAATCCACGTCGATCTGAAGTGAGTAATATGTATTTTTAATCTATAAGAAAAAACATTCTTGAGACAACAAAACATTTTTCTACCCAACAAACCGCCCGTGTCTTTCGCCTCACATATTATGGAGCGCGCACTAGCGTGGCAGGACAAAACGCTGTTTCTCTTCGACGCGAATGTTTTTTTTTATCCGTGTGTGTTTTCCCCTAGTTTTCTTACGATGTTAGTCCGTAATCACTGCTGGCTACCTACATAATAAATTATTATAGTAATATTATGTATAGTGTAACTCTATCTTTCTCATTCTATTAATCTGAGGTTCAATGAAACCAGATATACCTGCGAGCTTATATACGATATCGAGACCGCTGTTCGCTACAAACTAGAGCATGATATTATGTGAAATGTGGAAAGATTTGATACTGATGCTGAAAAGTCAGTTATAAAATAAAATACAACTGTACTGTTTGTACTACTGATCATTTTAATGAGGTATCCTCCTAGAACCACGAAATTAAAATGTTTGGTATTATGGTATATAAAATAAGAGTTATAAACATAAAATATGTCATTAAAAAAAATTAAATCAGCATAGGCATAATCCTGATTATGAATATTGCAAATTGGGTTTTTTACAAATGCGAGCAAAGATAACGAGGATAAAATTATACTAGGTATGATGATAAAAATAATATAATCATCAACTATTCAAAGAACTGCTTATTTTTATTTTTCAACATAATCTATAAAATATTTATTTTTATAAATTAAAATCTAAATTAAAAATATCATGTATTCCGCTGCAATAAGGCAATGTGCACAGAACGCTGGCTGCTGGTTATGATAAATGATAAATGATTTATTTATTTCACATAGGACAACTTGTGTCACTTATGATACGTCAAGACTCTACCACCGGTTCGGAAAGCTGTTTCTACTGAGAAGAGCCGGCAAGAAACTCAGCAGTTGCTCTTTTCTCAAAAAAGAAAGAGGTTACAATATTAATACATACGTAATATTACAAGTATTACACTGAATTGTGGGTCACTGGATGCGAGGCCGGTTGCTTCCATGCAACTTTGTCGTTAATATCAATATGTCGGTTGAATAGTCAAACTTATATTATGTTGGCCGAGATAACTGCCAGCCCTTCGGTCACCTGCGGACTCTGTGAGACGTTCTCGTCTCACGGATTCCGCAGGTGACCGATGGTGACAGATCCTTAAAAAAGGATCTAGCATCTTCGCCCCACGACCCCATGGTTTCAACACCAAAAGGCACAAAAATAAAACTATTCAAAGATACACCGATTATATTATAAGTTTAACGTTATCCACACCCGTAAGTAATAATGTCAGCATGCAATAACATAACAGCTCTTATGTAATCTATTGTCTTTTGATGCCTTGCTCGGAAAAAAAAAATGGTAAGCTGTAACTTTACAACTTTCTCTCATAGACTTCTCATATCATATTGATATCTTATTTTAGTAACTTTATTTAACTGCGATTGATATTTCTCAAATTTTTATGTTCTATTTTGTTTCTGACTGAGAAATTGAGGGTAAACTACAAACGAGAACTATTTGCCTTTTCATTATGAGTTTAATTAATTGTATCAATAATATAAAATTCGGTGTAAAAAGATACTTTTCTCCTACTTTAACTTAACTACACGGAAATTGCTTCAATAATTAATAAAAACAATACGTTAATGAAGCAATTATGAAGCAAATAGTACGATGTGATGTGTCACCACTCACCATACATAAGCTCTGCATTCAACTCTGCTCTGCATTTCTGACATCTAAAGTAATACTCAAATAGGAAATCATATCATTGCCATACAATACTAGAGTTTTAGCGTGAGTTAAGGAGAGTAGAAAACCTTTGTTTCCTCGCACATCAGAGAAAAGTGCTATACAAGTCTCGGTCGAAAAAGTCATTTCACGGCCTCGTTCCATACAAAGGCCTCGGCTGGCGCCTCGTTCTTTTAAAATCACTTGGGAAGTCCTCGGCCTCCAATATTACTCGGCCGTAAATTGCTTTATTTTTGGACCTTGAGTCAAAATAGAATAATATTTCACCGTAGTTAATTAACTTCCGAAAATTCAATGGGAAAGAATACAAACTCAAGGCACTTTCATCGAATCTTCTCTTACAATCGGCTTCGTAATTTTCCATTACTTAGTAGGCAACTGTCTTGTTAAAAAAATTATATCTTATGTGACTTGAATTGAATGTCTCCTTTTATTCCAAACCAGTGGTAGATTCACTCGACGATTCAAAAGTACTTGTAAAAGTTTTTTTGAATAAAAAATCATTTGTATTTGTATCCGTCCAGTGGTTTGAGCAGAGCGATGATAGATCAGTCAGTCACCTTTTTCCTTTATAGAAGAAGAATATATGGAATAGGTAGCTTTATGTCGAGTCTAGTCAAGGTAACGAGTTCAAAAATCCTTCGCCCACTGGAGTGAACGCCCGAACCACAGTTAACTTTTATTAATTACACATCCCTCCCATGCGCCGACGTGACTGACAGTCTAATAAGTCAGAGACGACTGAATAAGGATATCTGTTCATTAGCTTGTCCAGCTCATTAATTTTAGACGACGATGTATGCATAATTTATGAGCAATCAAAAATAACGTCATGCCCGTCTCAACCGATAGCCAGATCCATGACTGCCGGGCGAAAGTCTCCTGCATGGACCTTCACACGACATGTTATTGTGCCGCTTGCTAGGGGCTAACGTGATCAACGTGAGCGGATCAAAAAATTAATTAACTAATCCTACTACTACTATTCATGTCCATATCCTGCTTATGTCGCATAAGCCAAAGCAGCCAAATTATATCCCAAAATTGTGGTCGGTTCTGTGGGTAAAATTTGACAATGTCTTGTAACATGGATGTTATTTTATTAATTCTAAATAGGTGTACAATTTTACGGTTATGTTTATAACTTAATTAAGCAAAATGATACTTTTATGGTTAAATAATAATAAAGAGCGCCTTATTCACTGTTCTTTGCTATCGTGTCAATAAAAGTTTTTAGCGCCGCGCCGTTATATACGCGTTTCAGTATTCGAAATAAGTAATCGCATTCATTGAGAATCTATTCTCCCGTTAATATTCCTAAAGTCTATAAAAAAGTTTTATTATAAAGTTTATTCCGCATAAAAACGCAAAGGGCCCGGAGTAACGTCCGCAAGTAATCGTAAAACTTAATTAAAATGCTGCTGCACACACCGCGCGTCCACTTACGGCCGACGCGACTAGACTCGCTTATAAAGTTCCATTCACAAACATACGGTAATTTACATTGGTATCATAAAAACGGATATTTATTTTATTTCGAAACATATTTATATACTTATGTTTGGAAACATGATAACGAAAAGGCAAAAGGGGGGGTTCTTCGAAGGTAAATATAAAACAGTGCTCAATAAATATGAAGATATTTGGCATTCATAATTATGAGTAGTGATTTCATTTTAATCTACTATCTTTTATAAATTTTTAATATTATAATAATTACCAGCTTTATTATAAAAGGAGGCGCGTATTTCTTTTTTAAATGTATGTCGGTGCATATCTCCGTGGTTTCTGAACCGATTTGTAAAATTTTTAGTTTTTCAGTCGTTAGAGGAAGCTCTCGAGGTGGTCCCATAAAAATCTGACTTCAAATCCTCAACCCTGACGCTAAGAAGTTAAAAATAAAAATTCTTTCCAAAAAACGCATGATGCGTCAACTTTGCTTATCCTTGTTAGACCCGCCCGACTTTAACATAGTTTGTAGAAATCAAAATTATTTTTTACTTTACATTGGCTTTGGAAGTCGGTTTTATCGGTTTTTTGGAAAGAATTTTTATTCTTATTAGATTTAGTAGTCGAGTCCTTCTGATTTACATTTGCCTAACACCGTATACCGTGTCACGTATAGTAGGACCTATAGTTAACAGAAACAATTCCCTACTCAGTGAGTAGGACACTCTTTTCTTTGTTTAATCCATATTTTCAAGGACACAAAAGATTCCCGTTGTTTACCTACTGGGTCGTACATTTCGTGACTAGTGACTACTAAAATTCTACTCAAAGTCTTTTACGATCTTGGGCTAGCACGTACCCAATATAATTGCTTAAACCATAAACATTCCAGTTGTGAGCGACAATTATATACTTACTTATTAACTTTCTTGAGTGGGTTTTTCAATATGAAATGAAGTGAAAACGTATTTTGGGTAAATTGTCCGAATTTTTTGCGTTTATCCTTACTTATGACTTTGATTTAATTTGTTCAGCTAGTAAAAAATGTACCAACTCTGTGTTTTCCTTGTAAGCCTTCCATCTCAGTAGTTGGGACGCCTATGCGTCCCTAATCCCTATAGAACTAAGTATCCGAAATAGAGATCGCTTGGTTATCCGTAATTTATAGCAGTTTTACGTTACTTTCTTTAAAACGTATGTCATCCTCATCATCACTGACAACATACACTGTTTGAGGAATCCTTAGAAGTCAGCGTCCTAGGGCTTGATATATTTAAGTATCTTATGGTCAGATCAAAACCTAGAAAGGGGCTTATTCATGTTAACTCGTATGCTGACGAAGCCGCTAGTGAAATATTTAACTTTAGTCATAAATTCCTGTACCTACCGAAATTAAACCCTTTACTTAAATCACTCCAGGTATGTAAATTTTGACGGCGTGTTTGCGGCTGCCGTATTAATTTTGCTAATTTGAATCATTTTACACCGACCTTAATTATTTTACATGGACCACTGAATAATGGATATTTTGACATGAATTTAATTTTCATTGACATTATAGAAATTATTTCTGAGAAAACTGTACTGAAAATATTTACTGCCACCTTTCGAAAGTTGTCGAGGTAAGTTCGTGATTTTAGAAATAGCTTCTAAAACAAAGGCAGCATCAAGACTTGATTCGTAAACAATATGTAAAAGTTTATTTAAATAAAATCTATCTCTTCCATTCTTTTCATACTTTTTGACCTCATAAAAGTCATAAATTATACATAGATTTATTATTAATTAAATCTATGAAATTATACTGTAGCCGAGGTCAAAGACATCTCATTTATTATAAATATCATGAGACAATGTTTCTAAATCCGCACAGAAGGTATCATCCCAACACAATAGCTTAGTGAAAAGCCGATAATGGAATTCATGAGGGAAACCGACGCCACGCTCCATCCATTCATGTGTCAACGGCTTGCTTCGTAACAAGAGGTTATTGATCTAAAAATATGAAAGCTTACCTCCTGGCATTGTCTTAAACGGCCGAGTTAGGAGGCTGAAGTACGCTGAGCGTGTTCAAGTGATAGCAAAGCGTTTAATAACAATTTGAGGGATACGTTACACGATGCGAGTTCCTGACCTGACATTAAACAGCTACTTAAACACGTATGACTATACTAACCTGCTAGATAAGATCGTTTTGTGAGAGTAACTGTACTGCAGAATGGACTTACTTTCCAACTGAACTTTTCGTCGTCAACCTTCGCTTAAGCAGTCGTATACATGTATCGTGAACTGACAATAATCATCTACGCTGGTAAAGTGGCTTTTGTGAAGATAGGTGTAATTTGAACTAGGTGACATTGAGAAAAACTAGTGGTAAATGTAAATAAAGTATATTTCCATCAATATAATAAGATGCTATGGTTATATTTCAAGAGCTATGGCCATGTTCACAGGACCTTACATTACGTGGCGTGGTCGTATAACGAGAGTATCCAGCTAGGTACTTTTCTGAGAGTATGAGTTGACTATCCAAACTAGCCCCGTGCAATAAGCTCTTAAGACGCTGAATGCAATGCTATTTATGTTCCATACACTACGAGTTTTCTTCCGTTGCAGTGTAGCTCTATTTACAGCTTGCTTTTATTGCACAATTCTTGGAAATAATCTCTGATGGTGCATTAGCTAAATGTGTAAAGAAAAATTTCGTGTTAGTCTCTAAACATACCTACAACAATCGGACTTATAAGGCAGAATTATCGGTTCTTTACACTATAATATCGTCAGTAGTTATACAGTACAATCGTTTCTTTATTTACAGCTTAGAGACTTCCAACAACATTCATAATTCATATTTATTTTTATCATTATTCATATTTCACGATAGTACATTATTCTTACTACAAAATTGCAAAGTACGTCTTGTGGTTACCATGATTTCGAATACGTACACATTTAGAACCATAAAGTAGTATAAGATGTACGGAACATCCTCATTGTCAACATATGCCCACTGCTGAGCACGTAACATCTCTGAAACGAATGAGAAGGGTGTAGGCCTTATAGTCTCCCAAGCTGGCCAAGTGCCGATTGGCTGACTAGAAGTCTAGTGCTGAGATCTATAGAGCGTCCTTTGACTTGGCTCAGACTTTACTTAGAGTTAAAACGAGATGGACTTATGTGAGCAACATAAATCTGTCTCGTTTTAGCCATGTTAAGACGTCATGTTGTATAGAGCGAACTTTGACTTTGCTTTGAGTTCGCTCTATAGATCTCACACTAAGACCTTTGAGAAAATAGAGCACGCATGATGCAGGTTTTCTATAGAACGAACTTTGACTTTGCTTTGAGTTCGCTCTATAGATCTCACACTAAGACCTTTGAGAAAATAGAGCACGCATGATGCAGGTTTTCTATAGAACGAACTTTGACTTTGCTTTGAGTTCGCTCTATAGATCTCACACTAAGACCTTTGAGAAAATAGAGCACGCATGATGCAGGTTTTCTATAGAACGAACTTTGACTTTGCTTTGAGTTCGCTCTATAGATCTCACACTAAGACCTTTGAGAAAATAGAGCTCGCATGATGCAGGTTTTCTATAGAACGAACTTTGACTTTGCTTTGAGTTCGCTCTATAGATCTCACACTAAGACCTTTGAGAAAATCGAGCTCGCATGATGCAGATTTCCTCCCGATATTTTTCTTTACCGTTACAGCAAACGATATTAATTAATTGCGTGCATAACTCGGAAAAATTAGACGTACATACCCGAGGATCAAACCCCCGATCGCCTGAACCGAGGCCGAATAATATTAACCATAGGCTATATACGTACTATCCACCGCTTTACGGAATATCCTAGCCCTGAAGTCATCGCTCTCTAAAAGCATCTCTTGGTAGTTGCCCAAAATTTTACAACACACGTGTTACCTCCACCTACATACATGCTTGGATAAAAATATCTCAGGCAATGAATCTGTGACATTGAGCTTGTTTAAATTCAGCTCGACGAGGGTAGATATTTATAAAGTAACACTCACTGCAAAACGACGTGGCTTAGCGTCGCTTTCAGCCTATCGCGAAAAGATTTTCAGAGTATGAGTGATTTGGCCTGAAGGAATTTGTGACATGGCCGGCCGAGATCTTTAGGTTTCGACGACATCTTTACGTGGCTTTGTAAGCTGTTACGGCAACCAGCTGAAGTTTTCCCGCATCTAATTCATACTACCATTGCTTAAAACCGTGTTTTAGAATTATAATACTTATTACAAAATACAGGTAGGTACATATGTGTATAAAAACTAATACTAGTAGTAACCCCCCTGACCTTCCGGAAGTTTTGTTTTCGTAAATTTCTACCCGCATAATACGAAATTACTGTTTGAATAGGTATTGTTTTATTTATTCCACGAACGTGATTATGGCTGGATTTGTAAACGTCCTGCATTTTGTACAATAAAATTTTCCTTTGCGGCAATACATGAATTTGCATTTGCAATTATAACAGGTAGTCTTAATTTGCTCAATATTGCTTGTACCAACCCGTAATGTATACAATTACGAGCTCCGATACTAAAAGGGCTTAACAGCTGTGGAGCTTCCTTAAACTCTCACTTACGTGGAAAAAGACCTTATACTAGTTGTTATAAGACTCAAACTGGCTCGATATTGATTTTATAACGTTCTCTGTACGGTATTGGTGTTTTGCCATGGAATCGCATAATGGCGTGAGATTGCTCTACGTTCCTTACAGAGAGATTCTCAACGTAATCGTTACGTCGCGTCGGTATCAAACACTTGGCACGCGCGCAGACTCGTAGAGCGCAATTAGTCATGGATAACTTGATCAATCATCACGCTATGTTGAAGAAATCAGATACAGTTTCATTGTCGATTGTCTATAAAAAACAGTGGCATGCAATCCTAATATTATGCATATTAATTTATGAACACAGGTTGGGTATTAGATATTTTACTTTACACATGTCACCGTAAGATTGTAAAAACCACCACTACAGACTATTAACGTCCCACTGCTGGGCACAGGCCTCCACTCTCATAGGAGAGAGGGAATTAGAGCTTAGACCCACCACGCTGCTCCAATGCGGGTTGGCGGACTTTAACGACTATTATCATGTTAGTGATAGTAACCGGGACCGACGGCTTAACGTGCTCTCCGAGGGACGGGGGTGAAACACCGCCAATTTCCAACTCCGGGCTGACACTGAGAATTTCTGAATTGAAAAACCCAATACCAATTTTTTTTGCCCGACCGGGACTCGAACCCAGTTGTAAAAACCGTTAGATTATAATCTAACCCGCGAGATAGTAAACTGTCGAAAGATTACAATGTAACGCATTATTTTTCGGTATATTGTAATCTGTTAGGTATAATAACCCGATAAAACCTAAGTGCCCGGGCGCAGGCACTACCTGATTATTTATGTCGAAACCTAACCTAACCTACAAGCAAACGTAAATACAATGAACATTTCAAAAATTGACACTCAGAACATTGAATGGTTCACAATCTTTCGACAGTTTACAATCTATCGAGATAAAAAGCGTTAGATTACAATCGAACGGTGTTCACAATCTTACGGTGACATGCCTACATATATAACAGCAATTTCTGAAGACTTTTTTGATGATCAAATTAGCGAATTGTAGATCTTTTTCAACTCTGAAATTGAGTTAGCTACACAATAAGGTCGAATTGTCGATGACAGTAGTTGATTTAATTTTATTTGCAAAGTAACTCGGTTGAATTTAGTTCGGTTTCGGTTTCGTGCGGTTTACGGTGCACAATTTTTCGACAGTTTACAATCTATCGAAATAAAAAGCGTTATATTACAATCTAACGGTTTTTACAATTTTACGGTGACATAATATAACGTCCTCCCGATCGAATTTCGACTACGGCGGCTGCGCGGGAGATATTATAGTGCACAAGTGTGTGCGCATACACAGGTGGACTCTCTGTTCCTTTGCTCTCATAGCCCGATGGGACGGAAGATCCGACACGACCGGAGAGCCGACCGGCTTAACGTGCTCTCCGAGGCACGGGGGTGCAACACCTCCAACTTCCTAACTCCGGGCTAGTACTGAGAATTTCTCGTCAGAAAAACCCAACACTTGTTACGGTGACATATACAACGTGATCAAAAAAATGTTGGTTGCGTAACTCGTCAGTCTAAGAAATTGAATGTAAAGTGACTTACAAAGTTTGACTTGTAACCTTAAAAATTACCTAACTATTGTATAGCAACTTACAACAGTACATGCTGTATCTGTAATCTGTAGGCCACGTCCTATTTTTGGATAGGATTCATCGTCTGACGGTGACCGCACTCAAGCCTCCCATTGTGATATCTACGTACGTACGTATGAAAAAATCGCAGACGGACTTAACTTGTACATTAGAAAATTAGACTTTATTTCTATAAGAATAAAATATCTTTTGCCTAAAAGAGATAGAGACTTACAAGTACAAAATTACTTGGCGGCCCCAATTTTACGTAAGGGCCAAACTTTTCGTCTCTGCTTATTCATTGTTCTCCTTAGTCCTTTGATACTGTTGAATACAATTTTGGAGTTTACAGAGGGAGTATTTTCCTTTAATCTTTAACGCACATAGGTAATGGTAATATTCGTACTTAATTCAATTTTATTAGTTACAGACTTTTTAAGCATAGCTGAAATATATTCCAAGAAAAGATTTGGCACGGTCTTTTCTTTGATGATAACGGGCTATCAAGAGATAAAATCTATCATTCGGTCTACGTATTACTTACCATCAGGTGAGATCGCAGTCAAGGGCTAGCTTATAGTGGATAAAAAAAAACGTATTTCCAGTCTGATCGACGACCATTGGTTGGAATTCCGATAGAACCTATTTACATGTATAACAGGATATTACAGCCAATCACTTTCGCGGCGGCTGCGGGCCTCCAAACATCCGCGCTTACCTTCCGTTAATTCAAACACATTTTCCCTTAATTCGACAGCGTATGGTATCAGAGCATTTTCATCCCGCCCTGACCTACTTTCAAATACCTACAAGTTACAACCCACTTTCGTTGTCAATGCTTATTGATTTTACATTAAAGTAACAACTTACATTTTGGTTCGATTAAATACAATTTGTTATTTGTTTTTATTGATTTTATCAGATGGCATAATATTATGAAAGTTCAATTGATTTTTTGTTGACCCTTTTATATTACTTTACTGATTTAACAATAAATTGTTATTCTCGTTGACCTACAGCTGTTGTCAGAGCGCTGAAATAGGTAAGTAATGTTTAAAAAAAAGAGTAACTGCTGAGTTTTTTGCCGACTCTTCCCAGCAGAATCTCGTTTCTGAACCGGTGGTAGAGTCAAAACATGAAGTAACATAAGAGACACCTGTATGTTTAGGTACATGTTTTAAATAAATTGAATTGAATTAATGAAAACAATCCGTTAAATGAAGATATGACCCAAACCGCTGCAATGAAGCAATGTGCCAACGCTGGCTGCGTTACCCCGCTGAATAGCCAAACGTTATAATGTATTGGCCGAGGTAGCTGCCAGCCCACTGGTCATCTGTGGACTCTATGAGACGAGAAGATACATCCATAGAAAAGGATTTAATTTAAGATTGTAGATAAAAAGCTTGAAGAACTCGGTAAGTCATTCGCGTATCTTAGGTAATACTATGGTCATAGATTATAAGAATTTACCCAAAATGTATTAGGTATATAACACGCTTAAATACTTAGAAATAAAGTCACTACAACTCCACTACCACCACCACTACAGCCCATTAACGTCCCACTGCCGGGCACAGGCCTCCACTCTCATAGGAGAGAAGGAATTAGAGCTTAGACCCACCACGCTGCTCCAATGCAGGTTGGCGGGCTTTAACGACTATTATCGTGTTAGTGATAATAACCGGGACCGACGGCGTAACGTACTCTCTTCCTCAAATTAGTAACTCCGGGCTAGTACTGGGAATTTATAATCAGAAAAAGCCGATACTTAATCATGGCCCGACCCGGGACTCGAACCCGGGACGGCGTCGGCCGCAGTCAAACATGCTAACCACTAGACCAATGAGGCACTACAATCACGAACATAATTTTGTTTATTTTTAGAACAATAGCAAAGTTAATCCCCGCCTAGAAGATGTTAAACTTCTAGGCGGGGATTACCTTCTGTCGATTAATTTGCCGAGTGAGGTCACGCACAAGTCACAATGTCTTATTAGGTAAATACAAGCTTAATGCTTATGTAATGAGGTCATTGACTCGCGCAATATAAGAAACGCTACTACTTCCTCATTTGTTTACATTTGCATACTCCAATTTCTATGGTGATATGAAAGGTTATCCGTGTTTATGTAATTTAATAAATCATTAGTAAGTGCGTTGAGTAAGTTTAATTTAAAATGGTTTTGCTTACAACTAGATTTTAGTCGTGACACACTTATTTTTATTCCACTTCAAATTAGCCCTTGACTGCGGTCTCACTTGATGATAAGTGATGATGCAGTCTAAGACAATATCGGGCTTATCTTTTCTACTCGGTTTCTATACGGCGTCGTACTGGAGTCTGGAACGCTAAATCGCTAGGCGGTAGAGAAAATTCAGAAATTATAAACTCCCAAAATTGGCCCTGCCGAGAATCTAACCCGGGACCTCCCACTACAAGACCACAGCGCTCACCACGGCGCCAGGGAGGTCGTCAACTGAGTTTACGCTCGTATAAAAGTACGAAGTAACATAATATTATTTTCATATAAACTTTACCTGACAAAGTAAGTAAGTATTATAATAATTCTATTATTTATGCGAAAATGAACCGATAAGGGCGAAATTTGGCCCTGAGATAGTCTTGAGACGGCCTTCAAGATTATAATAATAAATGCTTTTACTGAAACCTTGATATGGCCGCGCTTTATGACGGCACACGTGACATGGCACCGGTTTTCTAGGAAACCGTAGTGTAAATAAAAATAAAAATGTAACGCTCTGATAATACTTTAAATACACGTGCTATTCAATCTCATTTTTTTGTGAACACTAGTTGACAATAGCATAAACCACAGAAATTATACAATGGCTGAAAAAACTATAATAAAAGCTACATTTAAGTACCTCTTTACATAAACATTATGCGTACGAACTACGAATAGGGTATTGTGTCCAAACATGATAGGTGAAGCAACGTAGGTACACTCGGTAATTCGTAAATATAAAATTACATCGGAAATCATTCACCTAGAACATTTACGATACGTCATGCAAGCATCAGCGACAGTGAGCTCACTGTCGCTGATGCTTGCAAAAGTAGCATAATATATAAAGTAATATTATAAAAGTGAATGTTTGGATGGATGGATTGTTATTCAATCACGCTAGGGCGGATTAACGGATCTGGATTAAATTCAGGGATATCTGATTTTGCAATTGAGACAGAGCTTAGTCGCCTTACTTTATACGACCTCTGTCCTCTGACCTTTAACTTGCGTAGTTTATTTGGTGGCACAAAGTGGGGCGCCACGGGCCACAACTCCACGAGGTTGTCTACAGTCCACACATTGCAAATTCCAAAATCATGACCAGAATGAAATCTGGACACCCCGACATACGCTGTCTTGTCTGCCCTAGAAAGTTTTCTTACTTAATTGTAGGGCGTGCACGTACATCCTACAGATAAGTAAGAAAACTTTCTGGCAACGGAAGTAAACATAATTTTATTTATTAAAATTAACTCAGTCTATTCATAAATAAATTTCTCGTGAGCTTAATGATTCAAAGGAGCCAGTACCTGAACAACTCGCACATACTGCATCCACGCAATACCCATATCATTAGTTACATGAGCGAGCACTCCTACTCAGTACTCTACCAACGAATCCCCCAGATATGAAAAATTCACACGAAATTCTCCCCTATGACATTAGCTCTACAATTCATTTTGGCTCAAACATACACGTAAATATTTAAAAGGATTTTAAGGGCTCGTTTACATAATAACGTGCCGTTTCGTATTACTTAAAAAGCTGTTACGACTCTAGGCGTAATCCCAAGTATGTAAAACTGAAATTAATTTTCAAATTTGCGCTGAAAATGAGTAAGATTGGTTCATCAGTTTTTTTAATGATTCCAATAAGAATCCAGGTATGTTTTAATGCTGCAAGAAGTCTAATCTTTAGATAGAGCGGATCTGCTCGAGCGCATATAGTCTCTGTATGCAAAGCTATACTATATAGCGCATATAATAGATTATGTAGTATAATAAAAATATAACTATCATGATATAATACAATTACTTTGCGTCTCTCTATTATCAAAACATACACGGTCTACGTTACCTAGTACCTACTACCTATTACTAGTACTATTCAATAAGTTGATAGATTCATCGATTTTGATGACAGAGAGGTTTTGTCGGTTCGTGACAATGTAAACGTGTTCTATACGCTCCCCTTTCCCATGCATAATATGAATGAGTTTATGTAAGAGCGTAGGTGCGTTGTGTAGGTACTCGTATATATTATAGGTACATATAGATAGCATCACTTCCGGACTCTTCACAATGATCGACCGACCGGAAGCTTGGCACGTGCGGCCGACATGGAAGAATCAGACCGTTCCGATCGTACACTACAATGGTAGAGATTATAAATTGCGCGTCCCTCTCCTAAATTTTCCATGAACACATAGGAAGGTATAATAATACAGCCTGTGATTTTCAATTATATTTTGCGAATCGAGTTTACATCCTCTCTCGTACCGATGATATCCTGATGTTATCGGATTTTCCACGTTAGTATAAATAACAATGAAAAATCATTATTAAACTAGCTGACGCCCGCGACTTTGTCCGCGTTTGAGTTTTTTGATTCCTGCGGGAAATCCTCAACTTTCCAGGAAAAAAGTAGCCTACGTCACTCTCCAGGTCCTCAACTATGCTCATGCCAAAAATCATTTCAATCCGTTTCTCCGTTGCGGCGTGATTGAAGGACAAACCAACAAATAAACACACTTTCACTTACTAATTTAGTTAAGTTCACTCACAACGATGAATCATATAAGCCATTTCTTCCTTCATAGAAGTTCAGAACAGTCTATTTTCAGGAGCAAGTAGGCAATAACATGTGCCCGATAAGATCTCTATTCTGAAGTAGACTATGTTATCTTATCGCCTAGTACCCGCAACACGAGAGAGATTGAAGCCGCATATTCAAGATAAAAAAAGTTGCGTTGTGCAAAGCTAAATTGTTTTCGTTACGTAACTTGAACTCGTATTATAATAAGATAAACCTCAGAATAGTCACCTGGTACAGTGTACAGTTCTCTAATGTTTTAGTCAAATCAGACTACAAAATACAGAATCAACTCCATTTTGGCCAATTCTGTATAACACAATATCTTTAAATTACCTTTAAATCTAGTTCTTTCTGCAGAGAGTATTATGAAACGAAATTTTAGTTTAGTTTACAGATTGTGTACAACAGAATCGGCCCCAATTTTTACCATTTTGACCAAGAAATCACTATTGACAAGATTAATTTACAAAAGAAATGTATTTATTGGTATCATCATTTACTATGGGTAGTTTTATAACATATAGTTTCTACTGCCAATAAAGGTAAAAAATAAAAATGGTTTTAATATCATTAATTAGTTTTGGCCTTTTGGCTCAATATACTTTGAAAGAAATTATGAGATGAGACACTTCTACTTTTTCAACTGTATCGTTTAGTTTCCTATCCTACATAAGTACATCTTGAGTGTTAGAAACATAACTAGGCTTAGACCCTCAGCTTCACCTGCGTGAAATTCAGGTCAACCTGTTCTCGGGTTCTAGAACTTTTAGTTTGATTAAAGATAAAGCAGCAAAATCAAGATCAAGATATTTGCTTTTGAAATGCAAAGTTTCGCCTTAATTAATTGATCCAATGAACTTTTCCGGACGCGCGCACGTGCAAACAAACATACGAATTCGTTTTCATGATACTGTAGTATGGAAAGAGCTATGCTCGGAATTTCTTTGAGGGATAAGATCCGAAACGAAGTAATTCGCCAAAGAACCAAAGTAATCGAGATAGCTCTCAAGGCTAGCACGTTGAAGTGGCAGTGGGCTGGTCACGTTTGCCGTAGAACCGACGCGACGGCCGCTGGAGTCGCAAGGTCCTAGAGTAGAGACCGCGTCTCGGCAAAAGGAGTGTGGGGCGCCCCCCGGCTAGGTGGAGCAACGACAGCCGGAGAGTGGCTGACATCAAATGGATGCTAACAGCCAAGGATAGGCAACGTTGGCGCAATCTTAAAGAGGCCTATGGATGTGGATGTGGATGCATATTGGCTGATGATGATGATGGTGATACTGTTGTAAAACAAGGACCCTATACCTGCTAACAAAAAGGTATTTGCAAAAAGTATGAAGAGTGTACCAAAAAACTTTTATTTGGTAATTATATCAAGTTGTTCATCAAGTTTAAGAGATTTTTAGCAAGTTATGAATCAACCCTGCAGTTGTAATTTCTCTAGTCAGTATCACAACTATTTTTAAAAAAATCGGTCCACGCGTTTAGGCTGTAGCTGTCCTGCAAGGAGCATACAAACATATATAGACTGATGAACACATAACCCGGTGCGTTCCGCAGTCGGGTAATAAATGCTTACTGCAGCTAGTTAGTTATATTACTATGGTTGGAAAACAATAACAAGAACTTATTATAACAGGTAATAGAGAAGTAAAGATAATCATCTGATTTTTAATGGCGACAACCACAGCGCTGAAAGTACCTGCACGATGTATCTTTTTCATCTGTGTCATCTACCCTCTATATCGCTCTATGAAAGCTCCCTTTGTTCTCGTGTTCCGTTGACTGCACCAGTGTGAATGTAACATTGTTGGAACACCATTGGCAGACGCAATTTCATGATACCTACGAGTAAGTATAATATGAGTCACTTTGCTCTTCAATCACAACCACCGAGCACTAAACGGTGATGTTTCAAACTCAAACTCAAAGGATCTTTATTCAAAATACCTTCAAAGTACACCTTCTGAACAACATGTTTACAAGGAATAAGACTTGATGTTTTGTGAACATTTTACACACTCTTGATTTCAAAAGGCTGAAAAAAACAGCGGTTCCTAGAAGTTGTCGGCAGAAGAAAGCTCAATGCTGACGAACTTGCTGTCGCGCGTTGAAGTTTCTTGTGCTTTATATATAGGCGTCGCTAGTAGGTAGGTATACGTATATTTAAAAAAACTAAACAGGCATAAAAACTAGTTCCAATTTTGGCCAGTGTTGTGGGACAAGTTGGTGGAACTATACCATAATTTCAGCCAACCACAACCATTGAGATAGTTATAATGATTGATACTGTTCCTTAATTGGACGCGTGTATAAATCTTACTCGTGTACGCGCGCATACATGACGTCCTGCCATGTAGTTGCCAATTGCCATGGGTTTAAGAATTATCTATCTTATACAATTAAATAATAAATATTTATAAAGTTGTACCTACATTTAAAGCTATGGAATTACACCGAAACGTATCCTGTAACAAAAAATAATAAAATATCCCACCTATACCCAGCTAGAAATTATTACGTAAACAGCAGCCAACGCTCTGCCATTAAAACTGCAAGAGGCGACACTTCACAGAGTAAATTAAAACTGCGCTCTAGTTGGAATACTGACACGTGTACATTCTACCATTTGTATCATCCGCACTTTTATTTGTGAGGCTGGAAATATAACTACCAGATAAGCTTGAAGGTAGCTTGTTTCGACATTTTATACAGAAACGTATTGCCAAGATCGAGTTTTTTTTTTTTTTTAATATATAGGCTAGCGCTTGGCTGCAATCAGACTTGCATGCAAGAGGTGATGCAGCCTGAGGTGGAGCGCGCTTGCCTATATTAAAAGAGGAGGAGGAGATTGTAAGAAATACATTATTTCAACTTGGTAGTGGTACATATTTTTGACGACCTCCGTGTCGCAGTGGTGAGGGCCATTCAGGAGAAGGAGGCCCCGGGTCCGATCTCCGGCAGCGAATTTATTTCTAAGTTTTGGTGGCTAATTACCAACCGCCAAGCGATTTAGCGTTCCGGTACGCAGCTCTGTAGAGCTGTTGTTGCTGTTGGGGATAATGGGATTTGGGAGACGGGAGTAATAATATAACTGTCAAACCGCTACCAGGTTAGTCCAGTATTATCTTAGATTGCGTCATCATTCATCAGTCATCACTTATCACATACCATCCTAATGAGATCGCAGTCAAGGGCTTACTTGTAAGATGTAGGAGAATAATAAAATATATATGTATACTCGAAAGTAAAAATATAAATTCTTTGTACAATTTTTAAAGCTCCATTATATTAAGATTGTGTGATGTGTCCTATTAAAATTCACAACGCAATCAGAAGCCTACATTCTACCATTGAAAAGACAAGAGCGGCGGCACTTCACGGCGTAAATTAAACCAGCGTTCCTGGATGTACCTGCATCGTACCATTTGCGCTATCCAGCCTTTTATTTCTACTCTATGGAAGTCCTTTCATCGCTTCATGACTGCTGCGCTGTGAATGCATTGTTGAAGCTATCATTAACGCATTTCTGTTGAATTTTTGTGTAGTATTAAAAGTGAATTATTAAAATACTAGCTTTGGTTTGATTTGCATACAAATTTCTAACCCCTTACTGGTTGAATTTTCAAAAATCCTTTCTTAGTGGATGCCCACGTCATATAAGTTATCTGTACGCCAAATTTCAGCCCGATCCGTCCAGCAGTGTATGTTTCGAGATTTGAATCCTTTAAAATAAATCTCACAACATCCTCTATTTATTTATTTTGTTATATCCAATGATTAAACAAAGCTATCTTCGATTGATTTAATAATCTAATATAAAATCTGTCTATTATGTCCAGATATGTTGAAATTTTTCTATTCAATTAATAATCCCAATTTGTTCAAAGATTGTTCTTTGAACATATTGGTAATATTAATTGCATTTAACTAAACTATGTAGAAAATGTGATTTTAATTATAAAGTACCCATTTTAAAACAGCTTATTTTTAACTAAAATAGGCGAACATAGTGCAAAGCGTTTTTAAAAATTTAAGTAACATATAATTAATTATCTTTTATTTTTCCTCACTTTTACTCCACAAGGCTCAGCAAGAAACATGATTAAGAAAATTGAAACGACTACGTAATGTGAGGTGAAACACTGATGAAATCTAATTTTTATCTGCATCGCGTGGTTGATAAAGTAAATTCAACACAAAATATCCGGTAGCGAGACCCGATGGCAATGGCCTGATTGGTCTCGTTAAACGTAGTCGGATTCGATCCCTCAAAGGATTGCTATATTTGTCCAGCCATGAATCTACCGTGATAAATCTTTCGATGATCGCTAAAAGCTCTTTGATTCTGTATACTATATTTAGATATTATGTTTGGAGAGATTCAGAAATGTTGTGATTAGTTTGAGCTATGAACTAAATAACGCTTTAAGTCTTCAATATTCATTATATTCTATCTGTATACAAATAAAACATTAATAATATAGTAATCAATATTAATAATAATATTTAATAAGTAAATTTTTATTAGTTTTTTTACAATTTACTTTATTAATCTAGATTAAAGGCTGTATAAAGTATTTACTCCATTTAAAATAACAATGAAAGTTTTGAAGAAAAATTGTACACCTTCATGTAGCAATCTTTACCAGGTATCAGGTGCTTCTATACCTACTTTTACTACTATATTAGTAGTAGTAGTAGTACTACTACTATAGTAGTAAAAGTAGGTGGGTAATATCCCCATCCCTACGGTTATGAGGTAAACTTTATAACTATTTAATCAGAAATTCAATCAGTCTCACAACCCTTCAGACATCCATGCAATAGAATGAAGTCAGAGAGCTGGTGGGTTGCTATGAGCTCTTAAAGCAGGACAGAAATTGAACTGCACTGAACTTCAGGGCACTGAACTGATAGGCAGACACTGCACTGAAGTGTGCTGTAGTTCAATTTCTGTCCTGCTTTAAGAGCTAATAGTAAGGCCCCTGTAAGCACTAAGCAGACTGTGCTATATAGATTTAAGTACCCAGAGTCATTTAAAAATAACCGTCGCGACAGACGTATTGTTGGCTTAAATAGATTGTCTGGTCCTTAATTCATTTGAATACTATAACATCTACGAGTCTACATGATGCAATGACTATGTACTGGATTGTACCTTGCACTTACTTCTGTATGTGTTTACTTAATACTAAATTGATTTGTGCACTGATCCAATAATGTTCCTTTTTATACGACTGCCTGAAAAAAGGAGTATATTGTTTTCAGGGTTCATGTATGTATGTATGTATATGTACGTATGTATGTATGTATGTATGTGAGTTTGTATATTCCACCATAACTTCTATACGCCTGAACTGATTTTGATAAATGAGGTATCGTTAGAATCATATAATAATTATCATCTAGAAAATAGATTCCAACAATATATAACACTATAGTTCAATATCCAGTGATTCACAAAAAAATATCATTTATTATAAATGTGAATAAGATTCCAAAGGTAATTAATGTTTTTAGTACGTTTTTTGGCAGGGCAGTCGTGTTTTTTTTTTTAAATTATGACTTGTTTCCTCTTGAGATACGGTAGCCTAAAAAGTAGGTAGGTATATATATTTATATTTATGACGCTAACTCGGTTCTGCATAGCCGCAAACCACAGAGTTTGTCTAGTGACCTCTTGGTGCACCTAAAAACTAACTTTCTCACTACTGTTGCATTGTCGTTGACCATAACCTCATAATAGTGTTAACAGGACAGTATTGCGACCTAATCGCTAAAATTACAAATTCCTTCAATTGCCACAATCACTAATTTTTCTAGTGCAATAGAAAAGCTAACCTAATCTACTTCTTGAATTTATAAAAATCCACTCCAATAATATGAAGCCAGAATTTGTTTTTGAGTCTGGAGTCTGGACGTCATACTCGCCACTAATGCAGCAAGGTAATGTAACTAAATACCTGAGTAAATTTATTTTTAGATTTACCTATTTAGTCTAAGGTTGTCTGGAGGAGATCACTTTTAGTTAGTGATAAGACCGCCCAACACGCACTTTGTTTTCAATACTTGTGCTTATTTTTTGTATTTTTATATTTCACTTGGCAATAAAAAAATATATCTATCTAGAAACTAGCGCAGTTTCGATGGTAATCGTGCCAGCTTGCTCCGATATCTTCTTATGTTAAACTTAAAATGTTGTCTCAACCGTACGCAAACCTATTTAGAGTTCAAAATATCTCAGCACTTAAATAAGCAGCTTTATTTTATGAATTGCTCGCACGCTTTACGTCATCAGCGTTTTTGTATAAGGAAAAATCGTCGCTGTAGTTGGAAAATTAAATAATTACACTTTTTGGGAAATCGACTTTATTGCATTTCCAGAAAGTCCAATTAAAGCCGCATCTTTCTGTATTTCTAATTTTTCTTAGTTAGTTTTAATTAAAAAGATAATAATAAATGAATCTCGCAAGGCGCCAAAGGTGGAAAAATAAATATTGAAAAATTGATAAAAAAGTAGCGAATGAAAGTTAAATAACTTATCAAAAAATAAATAAGTTCTCTCATGCATCACTTCGAGAGCGAAAAAAATGCATAAAGTTCGATATTTAGTTTTCCCTCGACACGTATATTCTTAACAGGGGCAATTCAGTTGGGAAAAATTAAACAAAGTCAGTCATTTAATTAATCATCCCATGATTGCTAAGATATATACGTACTATAAAAATTTTATAAACACATTTATTCAATTATCAAAAAAATACTTCTCAGACTGTTTATAATTTCAGTACAAATATAATTAAATAAGGGATTTTATTCAACATTATTAGAGCAACCGAAACATAAATTATAAGATATTTAGTTGTTGATATCACTTGCAATCTGGAAATGATTCCCAATAGTCAATTAATAATTGATAGTAAATTAAAAAGTTGATTAATAAATGATTGGACTGCTTAAGAATGGTTTTATTTTTATTTTTATTGTGCTACAAGGTAGCCCTTGACTGCGATCTCACCTGATGTTAAGTGATGATGCAGTCTAAGATGGTAGCGGGCTAACCTGTTAGGGGCATGGTAGTTATATTAAACCCATTCCCCTATTCGGTTTCTACACGGCATCGTACCAGAACGCTGTCGCTTGGCGGCACGTTTTTGCCGGTAGGGTGGTAACTAGCCTCCCACCAGGCAGGCAGGTTTATAGAACTGTACGTGATATAGGCTAACTCTTACAGGCATAGTAAATTTTTAGCATACCTATCTACATTTAAATCAGTTCAATCGTACTAGTTTTATAATTAAACCTTTCTCAGTTACTTAACTATAATATTTATAATTGATAGTTTTGATTTTTGTGAACGTTACATAAGCTGAATTCGTTTGAACTGATCTGATTTAAAATGTAAAATTTAAATTTAAAAAGGTAAAACTAAAGGAAAGTTGATAGCTGTTATAATTTCAATAGATACTTAGTTTAAATTTTAATGGACGCATGTACCTTTTTGATTTTGATGTGTAATAACTAAATAAATGCAAAAGTTTGTGAGAGTGGATGGATGAATGTTTGTTACACTTTCACGCAAAAGCTATACGACGGATTTTGATAAAACTTCATGATGTAAAAGTTTATACATCAGAATAGCATATTTTATCCCGGAAAGTTAAAGAACTTCCGCGGGAATCAATCATCAGCTAGTCTTTAATAGCTGTGTTCTACAAACTGTTTAAATTTGTATTGTTTTATGTATAGAGTCGTTATTATAACAATTACTAGCTTCACTTACATAATCCTAGTTCGATTAAACCATTCTCAGTTAATTCTATCTTTAAATACATAGTTTTGATAATACTGCACGTTACTCATAAATTATTAAGCTATTTGGTTTGAAAAGGCTGATCTCTATTGTTAAATTTAAATTTATAAAGGTAAAACTGAAGAAAAGTTGATAGTTATCATTTCAGTTGATACTTAGTTTTTGATAAATATAATTGTTATATTGTTGAAAGTGAAATTTTGTTGATTTTATGAGTAGAGTTGATTAATAGATTGGTGGTTTTATTTTGTACGTCTGGTAGAAGAATCTAAGTGTTTCAGTAGTTTTGTTGATTACTTTTCACAGTTCTAATAAAAATAAATGTTTATTTGTTGGTTTCCCTTTAAAAAACTTCCTATTTTTAGTTAAAATATTACCCATGAATAGGATAGTCATAGTAAAATAAGTAAATAATAGGTCATTTAATCATCTCACTAAAGAGCAAAAATTAAATAAAGTTACTTATACCGTAAATTTTTCGAACTTCAACGCAATATTGACGAAGAAGAACTAAATAACTAACATGCACAAATAAATAAGTGCATCAAATATTCAAAAGTCTGGCGAGGGAAAATTAAATAGTTGCTTTTTATTTTTTTTCTCACAAACAAATGAATAAAAATGTATGACAAGTAGATTCTGAAATAGATACAGCAACAATCTATAACATATAAAAACATGGACAGTTAAATTGTTTATTAAAAAAAAGTTATCGCCATTTTTAACGCAAAAAAACAGTAAATCGCGTTTTACTCGCGATATTGCTTTTGTTAGTTATTTAATTTTCCAACTACAGCGGCGAAATATTGTATAGGATCTACCCCGATGGTACTTGCTTCAACATCTCTTTCCACACCAGTCTATAACTTTATTCACCAGATTTACTCCGCGACTTTGCCCGCGTGCTTTAGGTTTTTTTTTATTGCTCAGACGCCGCGCCGTTGAAATTACTGCAAGACCTGTCTTTTAATGGATTGACGTTAGGTATATACAGAGAAAACCTACTTACATTAAGTTTCTGTTTAGTATGTTTCATTCATCCGTATAAGTCAGGTTCTCGTTTTTAAGTAAGTACACGTACATTAATTGTATTTGCGTTAAAAAAATGCTGATCGAATTGTTTTTTTTCTCTCGGACAATATTCGTACGCTATACTGCGACCCATTCGAAATCAGGGCGAGTCAGCTAGGATAAAACCCTTGTGAATACTGCACGTATTTCAATGTTTACCTCTATATACATTGCTCACTGAAACGTGAAAATTATCGTATATACGATAAACATGACCCAGTTTCAGGAATCATTTTTATGCAAAATAAAAGCTTTCATGCAAAGGCACATTTACCCAGAAAAGTTCGGTTTTGTTTGACTTTATATGTGGTTTACAGTGTCTTTACCGCTGACAGTAAACCGCAAAAGAAAAATAGCTTGTATCAGGTTCTGTGCTACATATACCATATATAACAATGCATGGAAATTGATGTAACGTTTTTAACTCGCTGGATAATAGGTATATTAGTTCCAACTAGCGAAAAAATCCTATGTCTATGGTTCCAACTAATGTTGGACTGGAATCAAATTAATAATCATGGTCTATATTATTCCAGTCGTGGGACTGGACTCACTGCCACTGCAATGACCACTGACATATGACAATGCACTGGAATTAACAAAATTATATTAAGGTTTTTTTCGAGACAGGACCCAAATTTTCATCTTTAGCTTATTTTATGTATAACTGCCAAAACTGTGCATTTTAGCTAACAACGGAGGGTTTCTATAGTTTTATCGAGAGTTATCACATTTCAGCAATTTTTACTGGATAGAACTAATACGGCGAACCTTAGATTAGAAGCAGCATCAAAGAGGTTTTCATTCTTGATTTCAGTCCTGCACATGAATATAGCATTTGGACAAAAATCAAGGTTCTCTGATATTTATCTCAGTAGTAAGTAATACGGCGGCGTTGGCAAATATTACTGGACTAGAATAGAGCTGGAACTTAATAGATGTTCGCTTTTGAAACCTAAATTAAGTTGAATTCAGAGAGAACCTCAAATACAAAGATATTCCTATTGTTGTAACACAATCGCATTTCATCCCACTATTCATTATTCAAAAGATTAGATATGGGTATCATTCAATAGCCACATTATTCTGCCCACGGCTTTTAGAGGTACATATCCATTCCAGAGGGATGAATGAAGATTAATCGGATTATTTTACGTTATGGAAGCTAACATTAATAATCGTGTGTTGTCCATATCAATGATTCATATTATTATGGTGTAAATTTTTTTTTACTCTTATATTGTAAAAACAACACCGATTAAGACTAACAATAGCAGAGTTTTATTAGTTTGTTTTGCCATAGCACCGCAGTCCGCAACAGAGCAAAGGATCGACTTGAATTTTGCTTGGATATCGTTAAAGATCTGGAGAGTGATATAGACTACTTTTTGCATTTAAAAAGTTTTTAAAAACCAAAATCTACCTAAAAAAATCAAAAAGTCGAAAATCGTTATAGGAATTGATATACAAATGTGCATAGTAGGTATTTAAGTCCTTAGCAACAATAAAAGTAAAGTATCAAAACTGTGTTAAGATACGCTATGTGCAAATCATAACCACAAGTTTCAAATCTAGGCCAAGCACTTCTGGCTTTCTGTTGTGAGAACTAAGTGTCTTGGAAGTTAAGAAACGTGCAACCTGCCTACCTAAAATAGGACACAGTTATGGAGGGTCCTTATCCCCTTTTTTATCCTATACCTTGCCAACATCAAATTAAAAGTCTAATTATATCTCAGCGAAACACTTTTTCGCACAGATTTCTCGATAAAACTTTGGACAAACAGATCAAGGAATCTGTGGTGTAGGTACAGGTACCTACACTCAGTTTATGTCATAAATAGTAGGTAAAAAGAACTGTTTTTTTTAATTAATAATTATTATTTTATTCTTTACAGATCTCTACAATCAGCGACCTAATATTGGTAAGTTACAAAATGCTTGGTTGAACTAGAATGTAACATGGCTTGCAATAGTCTACTTAGTACTAACTAGTGATTCACCCCGAACTACACCGTAGCACATACTCGTAGTAGAAAAAGATGCAAATCGCATTTTTCAGAACTGAAAATGCTTCATATTGATTTTGCAGGATTCCGACAAAAAATTAAGCTTTCAAGAATATTAATACTTACTTAGTACAAACCAAAAAGCAATGAGTTAACATTGTGTTTGTCTGTATTCGAGTTTCTATCACAAAGCTTCATGATTTAAATGTACCAAACATTTATTCGAGGTAAAGACAAATATGTACGTAAAGATAATTAATGAAGAATAAATAAATATATAAATAATCACAGTTGTGAGAACCCGTGGGAAAAGTAAATAAATGTATGTTAGAAATCATGGGAGCCCTCAAACGTCACTCAACTGTTGAGATTAAAAAACTGCATTTTTATTAATTCGCAACGTTTCACGGTCATTAAAGATGTGTATTTGTTACAATTACTATTCTATAACCCTTAATTGGCAGATAAAGGTGGGAAGCTTAATTACTTCTATTTATTAGTGTTTTTTATGACATGGGAACTATACATAATATTATATCAAACTGAAGGAAATAGAAATATTATTGTGGGGTCTTAAAATTATACTATCGAACACGCATCATCTACTTTGCGAAATGGAAATGCCAATTGCCAATATTGGAAGGAACCACCCAGTAAAGTAGTGAAAGATCACGAAAACCAAACATATATAATCTACCTATTCGCATAAATATTATACGTAACATACACCCCTGATAGTTGTATGGTGTAGTGTTAGTATGAAGTACCTAAGTGTATACTATTCAGATCAAAGTGTAAGCTGCACTTTGCTTAGAAGCACTCAAAGCAGGGTGCAATAACAGCTGTACAAGGTGTATCCGTCAGCGCTGTATGTACATCCGGAGTACAGAGGGCGTTCAAAGTGGCACGGATTCACTCATAGGACACGCTGCATATTGTGTGGGAACTTAGTAAACTCCATCAAGGTGCAGCTGTTTGTCTGTGGGAACATTTTCAAAGGCAATAAATTCAAATCCAAATTATGCTTTATTCCAATAAGCTTTACAAGCTCTTTTGTGGCGTCAAATATCTGTCTGATGGTAATAAATCTACCATATCTCGCAAAGCCCGTTCTGAACGTCGATTCTTCTCAGAATTTAAATATTGCTTCGTTTATTTTTAAAAAAGGATATCATTATATGATTCTATACCTACATTGCCTTTCAAAACTCCTGACAGCTTCGTCGAATCGTCCATTATTAACCAAAAACATATAAATATTTTGAATGTTTAATGGACATTCTTTTATAATATTTTATATAGTCCATATTTCTAACACATTACGTTAATGGTATCTTAAAATAGAATCAAGCTTACGTTCCATCTTTTATGCAAAGCTGTTCTTCTCTTTCGAGCTTTTGGCGTGAAATATTCAATGTACAACGTACATAAAACACCGCATCCAATCTCCAGATGTACCTAAGATGTATGTTCTGAAGTATTCGTCATTCTCCATTCAACTGGCGCGTGGGCATCAGTTTCATAATATGTAGAATACACAATGGGATCCTTAGACAAAAGGACTTGCTGGAACCACGCTTGAAATGCCGCCTCACAGCAAACAAAGACGAACTGGCGACGATCTCAAGACATCCGTTCTTCTTTATAAAGTGTGAAACTTTTCTACTCTTGTTTCTTGTTACATATTATTTTTCATTTTTGTCAAAAGATGATTGTAAACAGTGAATATTTTTTTTTCCACTACAAGCTAGCCCTTGACTGCGATCTCACCTGATGGTAAGTGATGATGCAGTCTAAGATGGTAGCGGGCTAACCTGTTAGGGGCATGGCAGTTATATTAAACCCATACCCCTTCGGTTTCTACACGGCATCGTACCGGAACGCTAAATCGCCTGGCGGCACGTCTTTGCCGGTAAGGTGGTAACTAGCCACGGCCGAAGCCTCCCACCAGGCCAGACCAGGGAAAATTCAGAAATTATTAATTCCCAAATTGACCCTGCCGGGGATCGAACCCAGGACCTCCGCACGTTAAGGCAACTGTGCTACACACTGCGCCACGGAGGTCGTCAAAAGACCTGTTGTTTGTTTTAAATCTCTAGCATTATAAAATAGTTAGTAAGTTTTATAGATTGTCGATCGACATTCACTAGCCCGATCTTAATTCACATTTCAAAACCAAAAAAAGCTTTTAGGTATCAATGTTATTATAGAATACTTACCGGATTTCAAATCGGTCACTTAAGAACCTTCGCCTACCATCAGCAATGCCTTCGATACGGTTTCATCTTTCTCCACACGTAAAGATTTGCCTTTTTAATCGAATTTTCGATCTCCATAGATCTGCCTAATAAATGTTCAAACATTTAACATACGGTAGCAGTTATTTTTAATCACTATGACGATGTTTTTATGCGATCAGTCAGCTGTGTTCACCCACCGTACGTCATCCGACACCCACACTCGGGTAGATAATAAAAGATCACATGTGCCGAAAGATTGACGACCTTGTGTTTTACCTACTAAAAATGTATTTGAGTTAAAAAAAAGTGCTAAGAAAATAAATTCCATATTTTATGGTACTACTAAAGAAATATAAAATTACTACAAAATTTTATTCCAATAAAATTTCCATTATTATAGATAAAAACAGTTTGGTAATAATGTTCGGTTTTTAATTTGTATCAGACCAATATGAGTAGGTACAATATTGGAATTTGTTATGGTCTATGTATGTGGCCTAATTGATCGATGCCTAATTGGCTTTGGACAATGCGGTTACTCGAAAATTATTTCAAATGTGGTTTCATTTCACTCGCATTGGTAATATGGACAACGCCCCTGAGTTTTTTATTTATTCAAAATAGGATAGGTATCATTATATAAAACGTACATAATAATTGCTGATAATTTTTTATACTTTGTAAGTTTAGTCTTTGAGAGGTGATATCTAGTGAAAGGACCGATGAAGAGCGTCACTTTTTATACTGTTTACATAGGTACAGTGTATACTTTAATACTGAGAGTTTAGCACCCACCTATTACTGAATCAGCTGTTCTAGCGATCACCAAAAGTACCAAAAGTACAGCTATCTCTTAGTCTGCTAAGGCTGGGTTGCAATAGTCAGAGAAGGCGTTAATTCTAAAATCACTTTTACTATGAAGCAATACTAGTAAAAGTTCTTACGAACGTTTATAATTAAGATAACCAATGGTTGGAATCAATCGGTCTTGACTGTTGTTATTCATTAGTGTAGGTCTACATAATATTTAAATTAAGTATAATAATTCTTTGTTTATTTAACACTACAAGTTAGTCCTTGACTGCGATCTCGCCTAATGGTAAGTGATGATGCAGTCTAAGATGGTAGCGGAGGGGCATGGTAGTTATATTAACCCATACCCCTATTCGGTTTCTACACGGCATCTTACCGGAAAGCTTAATCGCTTGGCCGCACGTCTTTGCCGGTCGGGTGGTAACTATTCACGACCGAAGCCTCCCACCAGGCGATACGATACGATAAATACGTAATCTATAATGCCTACCTATATAATCATGGAAGGTATATATTCGGTATTCGTAAGTCGACTATCAATCGATATCTCGAGTAATCACAAGATTACCTACGGTTTTCATGCGAGTCCCACGGCGCTTTACGTGTACCCTTCGATTAGAATCTATACATTTATGAGTTGATTACATAACACGTATGTACGGTTTGTTCCTTTATCTGTAGGTATGTGGGCAAATATTAAAGATAAGTTTTCGAGAGATCGTTGCGGTAGACCGAAAACATGCCGAATAAGAAGCTAAATAATAATAATCGAATGCTAAGTATTATTGTATGAACTTTTCCCTGTCGGCTGTCTCCTGTATTTCGAACTATCTTCATTCGGCTGTCACACACATATTATTTCTATGCAAGCGTATTTACCTATATTAAAATAGATTAATCGAACAATCACATAATGAAAAAATGTTCACTAAAAATAAAGCCTAGTTGTATCAGACAACTTAATTAGATATTAATTATGTTCTAATAACAAAAAGGTCTCGCCTGTGATCAGCTGTACTATTACTTATTCTGTGCTATGATTCCAAAAGTTTAAAATTAAGTCATTTCGTAGTATTCTCTTGGTTTAGGCAGTTCTCCGCAATTTTTAGTTACAATCTCATATTTTAAAAACGTTGATTCTTTATTATTAACAAAATTCAGTATCAAATAGGACAACCATTGTTCATAATCTTATTTAAGTTTGGTATAAAGTTTTAACCAGATGAGAATGCTGCGAAGTTAGACGACTCGCCGCCCAACTCTATCCGTAAAGTTATTTGTCTACCTTAATTGAATTTTCTTTCTATCAGAAAGTTATTTGGTACTTCTTAAGTTCGGCTACAAAGGCTACACTGAATTAGGTATCTTACTTTTTACGACATCGAACTATTTTAAATTTCGTCGCCTATTCTTTGCTATGTCCTATGATTTTTAATATTAAAGGCCGCTTGCAAGGACATTTAAATTGATTTAGTTAAATAAAGGTCCTTGAGTTAAATGTACCTAATGCTTTCCCTTTTTGGCAAATGCATATTGTAGTTGCCAAAAAGGGATAGCATTAAAATATTTTAGTAAATCAATTTGTGCAATTGGGGCTTTATCAGTAATAGACATTTAACTTAAAATGTGTTTAATTGTTTAGCTGCAAGTAACTGTTTGTACTGTTTTTTTTAGGATAGCTCAATCAAACAATCGGTTATGATAATTAAGTAGGAATGATATCGTATTGATTCATCTATAATTCGGATTTCGGGCGAATTCATAACAATTGACTTCAAAAGTTGTTGTTCGTTTGCTCGAATACAATAGACATGACATTATAGTTTGTGATATATAAGGGAAAAGGGAGAGAAGCCATTTCCTATTTACTACGCTATTATGGGCAAGAATTTCCATTTCCAGCACATTATCTCGATTATTAGCTCGTTGCACAGGCTGATAGAGCATTTTTTCCGAATAACCTACTTTCCGTTAGCTATCTTATAAGAGAAATGAGTAAAGTCAAGTAGGTAATATGTTAATGTTCAACGGATTTTACCAGTATTCGTTTAATAACATGTAGGTGTATCGTTATTTAACAAATCGAATAAATCATTTTAAAACTTAAATGATAAGTTGATAAATAAAAAAAAAAATTTTAAAACTTATAAGGATCAAATAAACATAAGCTTTCTTTATAATATCGATTTTTTATAACGTGTATAATTTATCATTCAATAAAATGATTATTTTATTTCAGAAATAGTACAAGATGATATAAACAAGAAATGAACAGAAAACGTTATACGTTTCTTTTCCCCTAATCTTGCAATAGCATTTGGCATAAAAATAACCATTTTTCACAATTACTGGTATTATAATATCCCATTGCGACCCCAACATGGCATGATCTATATTATTAACTTGTTGCAATGAGTGATGTGGGATGAGTTGCATGAGTAGGTCGGGTTATGGATTATTAGGGGACAGGAATGTGCCAAGCGAACTGGGTCACTCTAATCCATTACAAATTACAATCTTTCTCCATAAATCGGGACGCTTCATGAAAATTAATGTATGATGGGCAACACACGCGCTTTAATATCTAGGTAGATAATAGTTGTAAGCGACGTAACTATTGATGTTATTGTATTTTAAGTTTTATTTATAATAAAGACGAAATTTGCGAGAATGCGCGCAGCGCCTGGACGTTGGCCACTAAACAATAGGACTATTGCATTGGCCTACAATAGTGTTTACTATAGTAGTTCCATTTTCTTTATCCACTACAAGTTCACTTCACTACGATCTCGCTTGTAGGTAAGTGATAGTACAGTCTAAGATGGTAACGGGCTAACCTATTAGGAGTATGGCAGTTATACTTTTACCTATTTAACACTATCCTAATCGATTTTTACCCGGCATAGTACCGGAACGCTATATCACATGGCGGCGCATCTTTACCGGTGGGATCCAAACAAGCCGCGGCCGAAGCGTCCCATCAGGCCAGACCAGAGAAAAATCATAAATTATATATTCCCAAAATGATCCTGCCGGGGATCGAATCCGGGACCTCTCACGCCTCACAAGCACGGGCGTATTTACCCTAGGGCCAAGGGGGCCATGGCCCAGGGCGGCAGGCTGCGAGGGGCGGCCAAGCCGCCCCTCTTGGCCTTCTCTGGGCGCCTTTTATTGTCAAGCTTAACTACAATAAATATTATATTTTAATTGACATTTAAATTAAGTTAGAAGGCATGCCGTAAACCTTCAAAATGTATACCCGTTAGATCTCGCGGTAGACCTACAAGACGAATGTGTTCTATTGAAACACTTCTTGCCAGCCTATGAAAATAAAATGAGTCTAAGGCAACTTAACTTATTTATAAAAAATAAGGACTTAAAAGAAGCTTTCCCATACGTAGAGATTGCATTACGCATTTTTCTTTGCACCGCAGTGACGAATTGCAGTGCAGAACGTTCGTTTTCTGTACTCAAAAGGATAAAAAATTATTTACGTTCCACTATAAGCGAAGAACGCATAAACAGCTTAGCTGTCATGAATATAGAAGCTGAATTGGCAAACGCCATCTGTTATGACAGCGTCATTGACGATTTTGTCAACCAATTTGTACATAGGAAAAAATGTAAATATCTACCTATTATAGTGAATAAATGGTTTTTTTTTTTTTCACATCACATAATAGGTAGGTTTTTTTTTAAATGAATGGGGCGGCAAAGCTAACTGGCCTGGGGCGCCAAATCTTTAAATACGCCTCTGTTAAGTACCTACATATCAATATCATAATGTTGCATGAGGTCGGCTATTGTTTTATTTACTTATATCATACGCGGGGTAATGAATTTATTGATTTGAGGGACTTCAAATAACTGGGTCAGACTCAGATATGAGGGGACTGGAATGATGCAGTGCTTCAATGTGAGAAAAAAATTGATGAGACGTCAATTAAACATACTAAAGCACAGAAATCATCTATTTTATAAACTAGACGATGCCCGCGATTTCGTCCGCGTGGTTTGTAAGTTTTTTTGATTCCCGGGGAAACTCCTTAATTTTCCGGGATAAAAAGTATGATATTTCCGGGATTAAAGCCTATGTCCTTCCCCGGGATATAAACTATCCCTGTACCAAGTTTCGTCAAAATCGGTTGAACAAATGTGTCGTGAAAGCATCAGACAGACAGACAGATAAAAATTGCAAATAAATAAGTATACGAGTACTAAACACACCTTTTACAATCCTTTGCCCTTCGGCCTTCACTATTAAAAATTTTGCGTCAACTGCAATTAAGTCTCTATCACACACGCACAGTAGTTTTCACACGCACAGAAGAACCAACAACAAAAAATCATCGTGACGCCTTCGCTCCGCCTCAAGAAAGTCCAAAGGTCGTGAGGATGAGCGTACTCGTTTACAAAACAAACAGCTATTGTTTATCAGTGTGCCACTCATTCAGTCTATACTGGAAAGTGCGAAAGTTTGAATGGATTAATGGATGGATGTTTAATATAGTACATATTATATATTATAGTTGATACGGCACCGGTTGAGCGGACACAACTTGAAGCTTTCAGATTTCAGTCTATCCCCATTATCTTAAGGCTTATAAGATAAAGTAGGCCCTTTGTCCTTAGGATTGATCTTAATCAATCCTTGTTAGTGATGTAAAATTAAATAGAAGTAGGTCATGTGTTAAGGGAGAGGAATGATATCGGCCATCTGGGAGCACTGCAACCTTTGTCAGTTATGGATCGAGGTCCCTAATAGAATTGAATAATTTATGCGTGACACACGTCCCCCAATGAATGTTATATGTAAGTAGCATAGACGTAGATAATCAATATCAATCTGGTTAGATTTTGAATTGTGATGTTTATTATTACCACTTAAGTAATCTTCTTCTCTTGGTTTTTGATACTGATGAACGATTTACTGAAATGGTGTTCTTGATTGTGTGGATGGATGGATGCGGATGTATGTTTGTTATTCAATCACGCCAGAACGGCTGAACGGATCTGGATGAAATTTGGCACAGAGATAGATTATAGTCTGGAATAGCACATAGGCGACTTTTATCCCGAAAAATTAAAGAGTTCCCGCGGGAACCAATAATCCTCAATCCACACTGAGTCTCGGGCATCAGTTAGTATTCCTTAAATTAACTCAACTATTAGACCATTCGTTTTTAAAAGAACATCGTGAAAGCCAAAAAGGGATGGCATAATTTTAGAGGAGTCAATATAATTATTTTAGAATTATAGCACCAGTTTTCAACAAAACAGCAGACAAACATTTTTCTTTCAAACAAACTAATGATTTTGTTATTGTGCAAAGTGAACATTTTAATCAGTAACTTTTATCTTTACACAAAACCATCTTAAAGATTTACATCTCATGTATACTAATTTACCTAATGTTGAAAACAATACTGAATAAATTTAGCATTTCTTTTCATTTCTACGTTACGTGATCAGAATTTTAAACTGGAGCTGTACCCATTTCGACGGAGTATCCGAAAATAAGCCTGGGATAAAATGTTTGCGGATTTGTTTTTTTATTCATTTCACGTTGCTTTCATGCCAAGTAACTATTCTTAAAATTGGATTGTCTCATGAAAGTTGTTTTGGAATTATCGAATTAAGAAGAAAACAACCGTAATTCGTTGATGATTGTGTTTTACTAACATATGAAGTTCTAACGCATCCTACCTATTACTACTTACTATGTATGTAACCTACAATTATTTACTTTAGTGAATGGAGAAGTTTACCAATTTTTTTTTAATTTATTATGAAAATTAAGACAAAATGAAACAAAATATGAAAGAATCATTAAAATATCTCAACAAATGAAAAAGTAATGGAACTTTAAAGTTGCGCTTGCAAGACGGGACACGTGACGTCATAATTCCCTTTCAACCGACTTTATAAAGCCAAATAAAAGAAATAAATGGACTTAACGTGACTTCATGAATTAAAAGCACTTAATTTGTGTGAACTTCTACTGATTTATTAGTTTTAATCTATATTTTACTTCTGTTGTGTTAAATATGATATTCACAACATCATGAAACTTCTCCAATAATTGGATAGACTGATGCAAGTGTTTTACTTATCGTACTCGTAACACATTGTCGTTCCGTTGAGGAGTTCTTTACCCACTCTATCTTCGAAGATATTCAATAAAAACAATACCAGTCAAAAAGTAAGAATTATTGAAATCAATTTCGATTTTACTGTAATTAATGCCCAAAAAATACTCGTGAGAAACTTCGCCTTTTTTATGTAGCCGATTAAAAGTGTTAAATAGAAAATATTATAATATGTAAATTAGATTTCAGCCATTTTCTTACTACTTTAGTGTAAATACACGTGAGATATCAGAGTGAAAGCTTATATTTTTATTGCCACATTTCGATGTAAGACCAGTTGTACTATTACCTATTCTGTGGTAAGAGTATGTAAACGCCTTCTCTTTTATACTAGCAATAGAGCATAAGTAATTTGAATTTAAATCGAAGTGAAACTAAAACAGTTGCGTGTTGTAAATACGTACGTAGTACGTACGTATTACTTCATTAAATATTCTTATGACATTAATAGGCGAATATTATGTCACGCAGTGCTATTAAAACTAAAATTAAGATGACTACGAGTAAGTTAGTGTGTAAATTGTCGAAGCCTTTTAATATCTGGTTTTTAAATACTAATAAATTATTACACTAATTATATATCTACACCTTGTAAAATATTTATAAAAGTAATAGATGATTCCCGTAATTTCGTCCGCGTGGATAAAGATTTTTGATTCCCGCGGGAACTCTTTAATTTTGCGGGATAAAAAGTACCCTATGTCCTTCCCCGGGATACCATCTACCGTGCATCTACCCCTGTACCACATTTCATCAAAATCGGTTGAACAGACGGGCCGTGAAGCGTAGCGGACATACAGACACACTTTCGCATTTATAATATTAGTATGGAATAGTATGGACTAGCTGATGCCCGCGACTTCGTCCGCGTGGTTTACGTTTTTCCGATTCCCGTGGGAACTCCTTAATTTTCCGGGATAAAAAGTAGCCTATGATTATTTCTAGGATTAGTATCACAAGCGCCGCCCCCGGGTTCGCCTCCAGCCTTATTATTCCTTATTCCTTGCCTTTTTTGTAAAGGAAACCTGTGTTCAAATTTTCGGCTTCCTTGGTCAGAAAGTTCAAGCTGGGCATTGATGAATGAATCAGTGAGCGAGTCAGGAAAAGTACCTATCCTATGTCCTTCCTCGGGTTGCAGTTCATCCCTGTACCAAATTGCATTAAAGTCGTTTAAAAAGATGGACCGCTGCAGTGTAGCAGACAGACTTTTGCATTTATTATTTTAGAATAGATAACTATTCCTTCCATGCCGTAACGCAGACTACTAAAAGATCCAAAACCAAAACTTACAAAGTTAAGAAGGTTGACATTAATAAAACTTACACAATTTGATATCAGTTGGCCATTATTCCTTAGAAAGCAATTAATAGAAACATCGAATTCATAAAGATGGAAAATAACTTCACTTTAGTCAACCATTTGACTTTGATACCGTTGGATAGTGTAAACACTTTTATAAATAATATTTACTTTCCTCCTGCTGTTTACCTACTAGGACTAGTTTATAGTTACGACCGTTAAATGACACATTTGCCCCAAATATTTTACTTCTATGTAAATTAAATAGGTATTGGTATAATAAGCATCTGTATTAATTAGCAACCTATACTTGATTCATTTATAATTTCGCTAATCATGCAATTTGATAGATAGTACACTACCCACACTATCTTTTTTTTTTCTATTCCTAATTATCTTTAAATTGATATACCGCAACCCTATGTAACGCTATAAAAAATATTTTACTTCGCATTCGCTTCTATGAGAGCCCCCCTGAAATAAAGATTTTTATAACTTTTTAAGCCATATTCGGCTGGAGGCCATTAGTTTACATATTATATTTAAAGCTGAAGTAATTACGTTCAGTAATTCAGAAGTTATAATGCTCTGACAGACGGACGGACGGACGGACGGACAAGTGCTAATTCACTCAAGTAGACTCAGAGACCTTCGCTTCGCTCGGTCAAATATTTGTTCACTAGAAAAATACATAATACTACTAAAATATAATTAGCAACTGTATCATATATCGGAAATGTTACGACTTACGAGTCGGCAAGGTTATCTAAGCTATTATGAGCTGGCAGCCGCATGTAGTGATGCTGATAACAGGCTGCAAGTTAACACAAAGACAAATCAACGAGTATTATTTTCCTTGACATATTGTTTTTAATCAATGAAGCGTCTTTTTTTTTATTCCACTACAAGTTAGCCCTTGACTGCGATCTCACCTGATGGTAAGTGATGATGCAGTCTGAGATGGTAGCGGGCTAACCTAGTAGGGGCGTCTAGGGATTTTGCTTGGTGACAAGTACAACCTTCTTCGTTCAGCCGACCTAAAGTAAGTTTACTTGCTATAATAGTAGGTAGTAAAAATGTTTAGTGAAGCTGAATATAAGTACTTTTCCATTGCCTAACTTTACCCCAACTGGGAAATTCTGGGAACTTTTGATCGCTAGGCGAATATAACCCAAGAGAGATTGTTTAAATCCATACTTAATATTATAAATGCGAAAGTGTGTCTGTCTGTCTGCTACGCTTTCACGGCCCATCTGTTCAACCGATTTTGATGAAATTTGATACAGGGATTTTTGGTACCCCGGGGAAGACATAGGCTACTTTATATCCCGAAAAATTAAGGAGTTCCTGAGGGAATCAAAAAAACTTAATCGACGCGGACGAAGTCGAGGGCATCATCTAGTCTGCTATAATATCCCTAAAAAAGGTAATTTTCCGCCCGAACAAATGGACAGGTTCAATCAAAACATCGGGAAAAAACATAACATAATAACGCTCGTTATTCCGCTCCATATCCTTCACTGAATTTCTTATTATAGCAGCATTCACTGTAATGAGTATTTTAAGATTGCCGTCTCGTCTTCGAGGTAGATTGAACACACCTGTACAGTTCAAACTTCAAACACTATTACCGCACGATCGCTTCGGACCTTGACCACGACTTCGTAAGCCTGTAGGTAACACTTTTTGTACAATCGCGTACAATTGCCCCGAAGGTGAATTCGATTTGCAAGGCCTCTACAAACGTCGGATAATCATTTTAGTAGCAATTTCGTTAATTGGTTTACGTCGCCACCATCAGCATTGTGAGGACAGGTCTATATATAGGTATATGTCACCGTAAAATTGTAAAAACCATTAGATTGTAATCTAACGCTTTTTATCTCGTTAGATTATTAACTGTCGAAATATTGTGAAACGTAACAACTGCTTACAATTTAAAGCATTATTTTAACCTAACCTATAAGAAAGAGACAAGAAAACGTGAATACAATGAATATTTCAAAAATTGACACTCAGAACATTGAACGGTCCACAATCTGTCGACAGTTTACAATCTATCGAGTTAAAAAGCTTTAGATTGCAATCTGACGGTTTTCACAATTTTACGGTGACATATTATATACAGCTATAGCTAGGTGTAAAGACTTGTCACGGCTTATAGAACACATAAAGTGTGTTAGGACTTAGCGTGCCCCAAATCTGCAAACAGCCGTTTCTTTTCATTATACCACAGAATAAGAACTACGTAAATATTTTATTTTGGTAGACAAGATTGCCACGAATTGTTTAATTTCTTACAAATAAGATGGTATTTCTGTTTGTTTTTTCGTGTGGGAACATAATATATAGGTAATATACTGCACCGAATCATCATACTTATATAGGTACTTATCATATTCTAAATGCGAAAGTGTGTTTGTTTGTTGGTTTGTTTGTTTATTGGGTTGTCCTTCAATCACGCCGCAACAGAGCAACGGATGGACGTGATTTTTTGCATGGGTATAGTTTAGGACCTGGAGAGTGACATAGGCTACTTTTTATCCCGGAAGATTTAGGAGTTCCCGCGGGAATCAAAAAACTTAAACCACGCGGACGAAGTCGCGGGCATCAGCAAGTCAATCCTAATATCTCAATGGAAGTTATCTTTAATCCTGTTTTGTTTAGCAAGTACGTACTCATAGTAGGTAGGTATTTAGTATTTACCTATTAGGTACGTCAACATCACCGACAAAATTCATAAGTTCAACAACGTAATTTTCATAATCTACAAAAATGAAAAAGTATACCATACCATACAATACCTTATTCGGAAATGCTTCAAAAATATTTTTCTAAATAATTTTGCCAAACCCTGCCTTTCCTATTGAAGTATCAGCGGAAAAAAACTATATAAAGCAAAACGTGCACCAGTTGATCCTTCAAACTCAACAAACGGCAAACATTTATCAAAAAAACCGTTTTGTTTTGCCGAAAATACGCGGTTACGTCGTCACAAAAAGCAAAGTGTAAGTTTCCAACTCAATATATCGCTAGCGAGCTAGCAAGCGAAACACTGGAAACAATGCTCAAACTACAAAGAGCAAAAGCAAATCACGTCGCGTTTCAACGTCACCCATCCCTATTTTCACAAAGCTTTACGGTACATAGAGTAGGTACTAGGTACCTACCACGTATTTTAAGCACTATACAATTTAAAAGCTTAGAACCATTTTAGAACAAAACAAAATAAGTCATTTAGTTCCCACTTCCAAATGTACCTATCTATTTTGGTTTGAAAGCAACAGCTATGGAAAAATATTATTTACCAAAAAACAACTTTAACCATTTTTCGTGTGTCTCGATGATTAAATACCAATCCCTATCTGCCTGGCTATGATTTTTCATAGCCTTGATAAAATTAACACTCTACTCGTATGTCAACTACAACAACAAGCTGGGCTTAGTGTAGTTGATAGCAAAACATTAATTTGTGACCTGTAAAATGTAAAAAATGTATTAATAAGTATATATTTGTAATAACTTTACAGTTAAGCTGAAATAAATATTTTCATTTCATTTCATTTCAATAATAATTAGGTTTCTTTAGATTATTATCAAATTAAGTATAAGTTTCCTAAAGCTTCCAACTAATGGCACAGGTCATAGTTTTGCATAAACCATAAAAATGACCACTGCAATGTTAAGAAATGGCCAGAGAAACTCATTATTTGGATGCAACGTCTCAAGTCCGCGACCGCGATACTAAACCTGTTGGGAAGCCATTTGCAAACGAGATTACAGGTTCCAAAGAAACCGATCTACTCTAATCACACTGAACACCTGTTCCTATTTGCATGAGATGCGAAAGGATATTAAGTTTAACGACATACATATTTATCTGCTACAAGACAGGCCGCAAGGGGCGCTGAAAGAGCGCATAATGAGGTCTGCTGACTCTGAGGATATCGTTCCTCTTGCCTTACTTCATCTAGGTATATTTATTTCTATCATCTGTACAATCATCTTCTGCACACTTTCCAGTACACTCGTGCCGGTGACATCATTAGCTTTTACTATAATATTTACCCATCGATATATATGGCCCTTTCATAGAAAAAACTTGGGCATCCGACCTGTAGAGCGCGCTCCACACCTGTATTTAAAGCCTGTCCTTGTCCCCGCCATAGCGCTGTCCCGCTTTTCAGGCTAGATGGCGTTAGTTAAATAGGTCCAGATTCTTTGTTTGACAGGGCCCGTCTATGTAAATTGTGGTCGTAGTATATTTTACCACTTTAAAATACGTTATTGTACTTACTGCATGCTCCGCTTGCAATTTGCGGATTGCGGATTGAGCATCTTGCCGGCAGTCTGCGGTCAGGTTTAGACATGGTGTTAAACAACTGACACACAGGATTATTCAGATGGTCGCGAAAATATGACTTTTATTTGCATTTTATGCGGACTCGTTGCTGAATGCGAGATTTTATGGAAATTCCTGACTACCAGATTCTCACATCCTTTGACTCCAGGAGTTTTGTGAAATTTTTACTCGGGATAAATAAACAATGAAATCTACTTGTAAATTTAACGAATTTTATTGTACTATGTTAAAAAAGTGATACCTACCAGGCGATTTGATTTCTCCTGTGTTTTGTTGGCACGTCACATTCTAGACGATAATTAAGTTAAGTTAGATTTTAAGTACTTTTGGTATTTTATGTTTACTATGTGTTGGATCAGGAAATAAAACATATTATATTATATAGTCTAAAAATGCTTGGTTAAAGTAAGTACTTATAATATTACTTAGTCGAAACATGAAAAATCTTTTTATTTTTGAAGTTTTGTCTTCCCTTCTCAGAACAAAAATGTTGTATGAGTATATACAGTTTACGGTTATTTTCCACATGTAAAATCTACTTGTAACATTATACGTACCTGACATTTCTATTAAAACGTATAGTGTTTCTGGAACATACACTATCTCATATCTTTGTTATTCGATATAGATCTAGGAAACTCGAGATTGTAAAGTAAAACTCATTTCAAATCTAGACTCAACGACCGGCGACCTGAACCTATATTCGTTCCATTCGTTCAATGGAACGAATACTTACTACTACTTACGAATGAGTAACTTAATACCATGGTATCGTTGGCTTTATCCATTGTTCATACCTTTCAGCGTAGCATAGGCGAATAAAACAATATTAATAAGTAACTAAGTACCATACCATTCATTGTTACACTGTTGATTACATAATCATGCGGATGGACGTGGGAAACCACCGCATTATTATCCCAAGAAAACTACTATTATGTGGTTAATGGAAAAGGGTCACAACCCTTAGTAACGAGGAATACGACGCCAAGAGAGATTACATAATATTTTACATCAAAATTAGTTTTTAAACATAAAGCATAAATAAGTTAATCTCAGTTTAAGGCTTCTGAAAATCGAAGTCACTAACTTTGTATGTAGTGTAATTTGAAAATGAGATTCTAGTTCTACAGGGAATAAACAAAGAGAAACTTAGTTGTTAATGGTATTATTTTACAACAACAGCTCTAAGTAAATGCGAAGCAAATAGCTTCCATACAATTTTTATTGAGAAATTCAATAAAGCTGTAAAATAATTAGTGCATAAAACAACGGGTAAAAATAAAAGCCATTGCAAAATAAAATATCCGAGAATCGGTCATTTATTAATCACCTAATGCCTATTCATGAAGGCAGCAATAAGCAGCATAATTGCGGTGTAAGCTGTTTGAAATGATACGTGGTCAACGGCTTCTGAATGGTTTTCCCTGAAGGCAGATGCACTGAAGTCTAGATTACCGGTAAGTTCAAGCTATTAAGGACGAGTTTGTCTCGACGTAATGATTATTACAGGTTATTAAACTTGCTTAGCAGGCATGTCATTTTTAATCATAAGACTATGGTTGCCTTAGTAAATTGTTTGAGCTGATTGTGACAATTATCGTTTGTGAAAAATGTTGGTTATTATTTTATTTAAACTATGCTGTTCTATTATATACTATATACTTACTAATATTATAAATGCGAAAGTTTGGATGGATGTATGGATGTTTGAGTAACAACAATCACGCCCCAACGGTCGAACGGATCTGCCTGAAATTTGGCCCAGAGATAGTCTGGAATAGCACATAAGCTAATTTTTATCCCGGAAAATTAAAGAGTTCCCGCGGGAACCAAACAACCTCAATCCACGCGGACGAATCATAAATAAATCATAAATCATAATATTTATTTGCTGATTGTAGGTAGGAAGTTCTTACAATAAAGATATAATAGCGTCGAGCCACAATCTACCAACATAGTATGGTGTGCAAATTATCATTATTAATATGTATTATCACAATTATTAATAATATGTGCTTAACAAATTCGGAAAGTAATACAATTTACCACTATAATCTATCTATATCAATAACAATCATGATTATAGAAACTATCATTAGAATTTAAGTCAGAATATAAAGACATGTTATCATTTAAAATTATTATGTCAAAATAGGTAGGTAAATAGTAGAATGATGTCACATAAATTATAAATTATACTTAGTCAAATTCAATAATCATAAGTTAAGGCTAAATAAAATAAAAAAATACCCTTATGAGTGATTTAAATAATCTTTAACAGAATAAAATTGGTGGGCCAGTAGCCAATCGATGATTTTAGTTTTAAATTTGTGCAAAGGCAGGTCAATAAGATCTTTTGGCAACTTATTATAAACCTCAATTGCCATACAGTAAACATTTTTTTTATACAGCGTCAAGTTAACCATTGGCCATATTAATTTATTTCCCCGTCTGCTGTCCTTCCCATGGATATCACCAAAAGATTTAAAATATTCGTTGTGTTTTTTTACAAATATACAGATTTCTTTTATATACATACAAGGCAAAGTCAAGATATTAAATTTTTTAAATATTGGTTTAGCGCTGTCCAGAAAGTGTGCTCCAGTTATTGCCCTAACACACTTTTTTTGGGCGAAGTCGCGGGCATTAGCTAGTATTGTTTTATGTTCTATGTTTTATTGGAAATTCTAGATATGTTCCTATTCAATTTCAACAAGCATCGCCGGTAGGCAAAAAAATCTGTTTTTTTTTTTAAAGGAAAATCTGCCGTTGTCGTCAGATTTTTCATAACGATTTATAAAAAATCTGACTATGGCTTACCTAAATCTAGTAGTCTATTTTTTTAGATTATTCTTCCTTTTGCAGCATACTATTCTGTCCATTATAAGTAATTAATTATATTACAAAACGAAATTTAATTTTAACCTTCTCAGTAGTTACCACAGCTTGTGATTTTAATATAAAGCAGAATACATGTTATAACTTCCTACAACACACTTTCGGATCGTGAAATTGTTTTGATGTTTTATATTCTTCTTCGTTCCTCTACGAATCTAAGGGTATCGTCTACTTTCATAGAAGCACAGAGCACAACTACACTTGGGCCGGTAGTAAAATATGTATTGATTTAACAAATTAACATAATAAAGATTATTTTTTTCAAGAAATTATGCCTAGCGAAAACGACTATCCAACGGCAACCTACCTTAACGTTCGTATTATTACATGCAAATAAAGTTCGTTAGTAATTTATAAACACCAAAAGTATCCAACAAACTGTTATAGCTCTGTAAAGATTTACGTTCGCAAAATGCAAATCCATATACATATAAAGTAACACGCAACCCGCTTGATAGATCGTCCGGGCCGTACCGCTGCGCAATGAATTTAAGTTTTATCCTGATGAAGCAAGTTTATGTTTAGCTCTCATTTATTTTAACTTCAATTCTAGTTTTAGCACGGACTTATGAAGCTAATTTGCAGGGAGTTTCGTTTCACAAGTTTTAACTTCAGGTAACTCGACTCTAAACCTTTAGTTTGGTGTTTCGTTTAGGATCAACTACGAGTAGGTCTTGATCAATTTTATGTTAATTTTCATATTCACTTACAATCCTCTATATTTTTATTCGCCTTTTAAAAAATTTAATGAACAAATCGTTAACGAATGAAGAAGTTTTAGAAGATTAGACATAACATAAATTAACTACACACACACACACACACACACATAACTATATTATTTTGAATACTCAATACCCAATTTATTTATTACACGTAGGACATACAGGTGTCTCTTATGTTACGTCATGTTTTGACTCTACCACCGGTTCGGAAAGCAGATTCTATTGAGAAGATCCGGCAAGAAACTCAGCAGCAACTCGGCACAAGAATAACTTAATTTTGAAGAGAGATAGTTTAAAATACTAATCGAAAAGTGTCCATAGAATACCAAACATAATTATTAGTTAATTACATACTAAATAGTTAATAGTTATAACTTATTTTAATATATCAACCACAAAATATAGAAATGTAAAAGTAAAAAAATACTTGCCAAAAAAGTAGAATTACATGGAAACGCAACGTCAAAGAATGCTGCCGTTTTGCAATAAGGCCGCCACCAAGATAATTGGAAAAAAATGCAATGAAATAAGTATATTATTTCAAAGTCGAAAATATACAAAGTATCTGCATAAATATTTACACCAATTATTAATACATTTTGTTTAGATTGTCTTACTAATCTTAACCAATTTAACGATGTTTAAATTTAAATTTTTTGATAGTAAAAAATAAACATATAGAGGCGCTTTTTAAAATTTTCCATTTGATTCTGATATCAATGTAATTGGACTTAATAGTTTGAAATTCAACGCTGAAAGAAAAGGAATAATTTTAATTATGAGACCTCCAAGGTTCTTAATTAGTTAAATGCGAAAATAAATTATTGTTTTGGTCCCTAAAGAGGCGAAAAATTGCCTTCAGATTAATGAGCTACGAAGTTCTCTATACTGTCACGAAAATTGATTCTTGAAATAAATTAAACCCGGCCAATTGCGTGTCGAATCACGCGCAGTGTAAGGTTCCGTAGCTGTTGCCCGTCACAACTAACAATATGCGGAAATAAGTTGGTCGACTATTATTCGTTATCTCGTAAAGCCTACTCAACTGTGGTAGTTTTCCTTTTAACTTCGCTATATATAATACACAACTGTTTAGCTGATAAAAAATAGCGCTTTAAATCTAAATATTTTGCAAACGGATCCCGGAACCGAAAATTGGCTGTCCCACAATATTTTTAACGACCTATCCAACTAAAACCTAAACCACGGGCTGGCCAAGAAAAAATCATCCCCACTTTACGTGTAGGGACTAGAGGCCCGGGGGAGCCTACCCTAATTTTATTTTAAATTTTAGTTTAGCACTATGTCGGCGCGTAGTGCGTACCGTGCCATATCCATGCCAAATTACAGCTTTCTACAGACGGGCAGACATCGCGAATCTGTAAAGGTTCTAAGTTGTTCACTAAGGAATCCTAAAAACGAATTTGCATAAAAGTGAAAATACTAAAAAAGTTCATATTTAAAAGCAATTCGATTTATAAAATGTGTGTTAGTTTATGAAAAATACCTAATAGTAGTAATTATTGCATACTCTGTATGCAAATTGTAAATCAATATAAAATATAATTTGATTAGGATGTTACGAAAACTTAAAAATAACTCTCAAAAATTGGCAATTATTTTAGAGGTTAATAAAAAAGTTGTTCTTGCATTCAATTCTATCAAGGTCTTTATATATACAGTCAACAGCCGTACCTAGGTAGGTACATGGTAGGTATACCTATAATTTAGTTATTACGCTGACAGTGACATCATACATGGAGAACAATACGATCTTGCAGTTACTTGTCTATGTGTTCTACCATACCCTATTTACGAACTAATTACCTAACTAAAAATAAAATTTTATTAAATGTTTATTAATAAGGGTCATATTTATTTACTTCACCTCACGAATGCAAATTTTTAAGGATGAGCTTTAAGCTGTATTTTTAAAAATTCTTTACGTGGGAGTCTACAACAGAGGAATCTACTTGTACACAACTCTTACATGCAAACCATCAAGTTGGTCAGTCAGTTTTCTTTTTATGTATTATGAAGTACCCATAGATTGTTTTTCTTTTCTGAGGGTTATAAAGCTAAACTTTATCATAGTGGTGTGCCTGAAGCTATCCTATCGTCGCGGATATGAAAATCGCGTAGATATGGAAAACAACGCCGGTTTAGGTCAAAGATACAACGTTTATTTCTAACTAGATGATGTCTGCTACTTCGTCAGCGTTTTTATTCTCACGGGAACTCCTTAACTTCCTTCCAGGATAGAAAGTGGCCTATGTCCTTCTCCGGGATACAACCCATCTCTATACCCATCAAAATCAGGCGAAAAGATAGGCCGTGAAAGCGTAGCAGGCAGACGTCATGTACAGACACTTTCGCATTTAATTAAGTACATCCAAACTTTCGCCTTTATATTATTAGTATCGATAATATTAGTATGAAAGTGTGGACGAACTTCACTATTAGAACGATATAAATCAGTGATGAAGTGTAATCAGTACTTTTGATCTGGGCAATTAAACGTTGTTTGAATAGAAGCGCGAATGGAAAGCGGATATCAAATGAAATTGACGTCGTTTCTGTGATACACCGACCTCAATCCCATGCCAAATTCTGACATCGTATACTATCTGATTTCTGCAGTATACTACTCTACGTACAGCATAGCTTCAACGGTGATTCACGAAAAAAAAAGTTTCCTAAATTAAAATATTTCAAACACAAGACAATCTGCGCAGGACAAGTTGATAAACAGAAGGTCTAAAAAAGATTTATTTATGATTCAGTGAAAAATGAAAAATAAGAAACATGCATTATTAGTTATTCAGAAAATTTAAGATGGTATAATTATTTAAATCAATTCCTAAATGGCTGTACCGAAAAGAAATACATTTGATATAGGTAGTGATAAAAAATGTAGGTACACAATACACATTTATAATCTTTTAAGACCCGAATTCTCGAATTTATGAATATAGTAAATCAAGATTCTCCGAAATAAAAAAAGTTTTAGCACATTGGGAATAGGAGCCATAAGTCTTCCAAGTTCTCTAAATAACATTTTTATCGACAACTCTAATCATCAATCAGGTTTCACTGGAATTTTCTTACCTATTTCTTTCCCAAACATATCCATAAATATTTCTTGAAGAGCGATCTCATGTAACACATCGTAAAATCGACTGACTTATCGACTTTCAGTGAAAGTAGGCTATGTATCTGCCCCTGTACATTTTCCTACCAATTTTATACTCAAGTCAATACAAATGATAGGTTGTCATTGAGCGAACAGCTGATTAATATGCCTCTATTATTACCTGTTCTTGTGAGATTTTACCATCGAGAAAGTTTAACCTAAGTATGGGAAGAGTTAAAAAGTAACTAAGCAGTAGTTCGAATCAGACCTACCCACTTAAATTGTTAACTTCATCGCAACAGCAAGCTAAGCTAATTTAAATAACTAATCTTCGTTGATATAAAACTATGTAGAATAAACATTTTAATACTGATTACTCAGTGATGACCGTAACTTTGAAGATCTATCGTCATAACCATCAAAGCAAAACTCTATAACCGTTTAAGTACATCATCCATCAGATTCAGCCACCATCGTGGCCTAAATTAATGAACAGAACTATGGAAATCGAATCATACCTACAGCTATTTACTCGCTTATGAACAACTGTAGTGTACTGTGTAATACGTTACAAAATAAGGCCCAAGTAATATAACGATAATGTCTACAAAAACGGAACACATCATCACGAACAACGCGATAAAGTCACGCCTCAGATCCGAACCACGACTCGGGTTCAACGGTCATAAATATGAGAACCGAATGTCATAACAATAACCTAAGAGCAAATTACCGGAGATAGTGGGCCCATAACAACGTTTATTTGAATTATTACCTAATCGTGTGAACTCTACCCGATCTGGTATAACGATCTGATCGGTCATAAGTCATAAGTCGTCGCCATTCTTAAATCCGTTATCCATAAAGGGATTACGTTATATATATGTTTCTAATTAATTGCATACTTATAGTTTTATTTTATTCGATCGCTCTAGATTGAGTGGAGAGCCTTTGTTTATATTGGTATCGACTATTTTTTTGAGCTGGACAAGGTTTGTGATAACTGCATCATCAGTCACCTACCTGGTACACGAAGGTTTAGTTTTTATTTTATTTTATAGGCTAGTGCTTGGCTCCAATGAGACAGTTACCTGCGTGTTTTAGCTTAAGGGCCTTACACTGGCCGAGTTTCTAGCTGAGTCTTGTCATAAATGGCATTCTGAATCAGGACAGTGGTAGATTCAGTGAATACGAAAAATATTATATTTCTTCAGATTACCTGTTAAATTTGTAAATGATAATATTATATTGTATGGCCTACAGGTAAGATGCTCACATTGGAAAAGTGATAGGTTTATTACGAACTTCATTCGTATTATAATGAGGCATCATACAATAAGATTAGAAATCTACATTATAGACACGCGGGCGGAAGAGCTGACGTATATAAGCTAATAAAACATAATTAAAGAAATCAACAAGCACCATAATGAACTGTACATTCTGTAGGTGATCATAATAACAATATGGCGACGACGTCCCAGTCGCATCTCCCACGCCCATTATGACCATAAACTTGTAGAGATTAACATACAATACTAAAACACCTTCGACAAATGATACAAAACGGTTACTTCCCATACGTTGCCACTTCTTTTTCATATTTATTATTTTACATCTTACACAATAGAACCGATCTTCAATTTGCTCGAGTGTTAATAAACAACTCACAAATAATACCCCTGTGTTATAAAAACATGGATAGTGGCATCAGTATTTTAATTATGTGTGGGAGTACTCATGAAAAAAGTTACATATGTATTTAGAGCACCTCCTAAATTTTATCCTGTGGTTTTGTGTGAGTCTGTGTCAAATATAGTCTCTTGGGCCATGTTTTATTTATTACTTTATCATTTTCAAACTAAAGTTTTGGTCTGTAATTTACACATCACATTTTATTGTTTCTTATGTTTTGTTACTTTCTTTATCCTTATTAACTTAGAGACCTATCATCGTAATTTTGTTTAACCCAATTTCCAAGGCTACTTTTAATAACAAGAGCCGCGCAAAGTGTAATCTACGTAGCTTTACAGTAAACCGTATAACCGTGACCGTCTGTTACGCCATGTCAATTATCCAAAAGAAAGAACAGGCCCCCAACGCATCTCGTACGCGGCACGTGTAACAAATTACTAACGCAATACTTAGCTCACTTTAAAGTCTACGATCCACTCTGGCGTAAGTACTTATATCTTTATATGCGTCCTTATAAAATATAATTTACGAATGCGGTACGCTCCAAGATATCGCACTGGCGCTCAATTTAATGTAACTGTAACGGCCGTTATATTTTTATATTGTAGGACATAAACACATCCTAAGCCGAAAGATAATTTTGGTTTTGCTCATAATCAATAAACTTTACTTTAACTTCGATCACTTACAAATTAAGGACTTGTAACACTGTTATAAGGCTTTAGGTATTACATATATTCTCTCTCTATTATAAAGAGTACCTGCTGAGTTTCTTGCCGGCTCTTCTCAGTCGAATGAATTTTCCGAACCGGTGGTAGAGTCTTAATTTATCAAAAACTAGCTGACCCGGCGAACTTCGTACCGCCTTAGTATGCAAAATTAAATGTATATTTTTCAATATTTCTGAGAGATTTTCTTAATATTTTTTTCCGTAAGAACCTTCTTCTAATAATAACAAATACAACAAAAAAAGAATTAGTGAAATCGGTCCAGCCATTCACGCGTGATGCCGTGACCAAGGAAAACGGGTTTCATTTTTATATATATAAGAATAAGATAAGATAAGATAAGAATAAGATAAGATAGATGACACAAGTTGTCCTACATGAAATAAATCATTTTATTTTATTTCATTTCACAACAAACAGTTCTTAATTAAGAACTTATGACACGAGTTCCACCAAAATTAAATCATTAGCTAACATAACAATGACATCAACTTTGTATGCTCCAAAAAAAATCAACGACGTTGATCCTCACGAAATAAAATTTACGATTTTCTAGAACCGATTTCATATTACGTTAAATGTGCGGTACAGTGGTCAGCTAGACTAATTTTTATCAATTTTACACGCATCGTAGCTCGATGCCAGATGTTTGCGGAAAATGAAATGGAATCCGTTAGCCTCTGCGTACTATCGTTTCGACCTCATTTGAATGCGTTCATTGGATATTTTAAGAACTTTATTAAACACATGACCTTTCATCGTTCAGTTTGAACTAAGCTGGATTAGTACATTGTATATATTAGTTTGATAAGCTTTAATACCTATTGTATTAAAAGTTTGAAAGTAGGTAGGTATTGTAAGTACTTATGCGTAATTAACTACGTCTTGGCTTCTTAAATTAAATTGTTTCCTGTTTTAGATTAAGATGTAATTTCTTATTTCATTGCCGATCGTGTTTCTAATCATCTAATCTAGTAATGTACTTCCTTACCCTACAAATATGGAGTCTATCAAAGCTTTTTCACAAGTCCCAGCATTATCTCTGCTTATCCAGCGATTTCTTTACATTTCTCACCGTCCAACACAAACTGACATGACATGACACAGCACGACATTTACATCATTATGCGATATAATCACCTATTTACCGAACAGAAATCACAACTCTTTAGAATTTTCTCTCCGCTATCGCCAGTATTTGTACTACTCGTAATACGATTTCGTTTTTAGGAAATACTTCAAAGAATTATCATATTTTCACAAAGTTATTTAGTTGCCAGTTACAATATTGGGGTCTAAAAGATAACAGTGCTAAAATTATGTGAACAAAAAATATCATTATCTTTATTTAAAAAATATCATTGTTTATGACAGAGAACCAGCAAAGCTGGAAAAACGTGGTTACGAAGATGATTTCGAGTCACCTCAGTCATCCTCACTAAAAAGGGAACGACGCATAGAGAAGCCACTGAAGCAATGAGAATATTGTACTGTACCTCAAATTAAGCGAATCTTGTCTTTTCTTTTCTTTGAAAAGGAATAAAAAATCAATAGCTTGAAATATTAAAATTAAACTAATAATAATATAATTGATCTTCTGCCCCATTGCCGAGACATGAGATGATGCGGGCTCTCTATTATAAAATACTGCGCTCAATTCAATCAATTCTCCTTATTATAAAACGTCTAGCGAGTCCCTGAGATAATAAGCCCTTTTGAAAAGCAAAATCCTGAGATTGCTTGTGTTACTTCTCCGTCTAAACAAATGTACTTACGTTGACTAATTGGCCCTTTTAAGGATTTTAAGCTCTCAGCTTTTCAAAGACCTTGCTATTTATTAAAATGTGAATAGAATTTGACAAGAGTGAGGGTAAAACGGTCCCCTATTCCATACTTTTATTATTAATGCGAAAGTGTGTCTGTCTGTCTGTCTGTCGATCTGCTACGCTTGATGAAATTTGGTATAGAGATAGGTGTATCCCGGGGAAGGACATGGCTATTGTTTAACTCGAAAAATGAAGAAGTACCCGCGGGAATAGAAAATACTTAATCCACGCGGACTAAGTCGAGGACATCATCTAGTAAAAGATTTTTTAACACTACATTAAGAAACTTTAAAATCACTTAAGTAGATTGAATAAATACGCAAGTACTTAATAATTAAGGTAATCTTGGACATTTTGAAGACACCAACTTTGACTCGAATTGTTTTAGCTCATGTTAGGTTATCATTATCAATTTCTAAATGGTTCGCTTTTGGAATCATATTTTGAGACAGATCTCGTAGTAAAATTTATTAAAACCAATATAATTGTAAAATCAACTATAATAATTCATTGTTTTTATATAAAATCATGTTTTAATATCATTGATTGTTCAATAATTTTAAAAGAGCAACTATACCAGTTTCTTCTGGATAGAACGGCTTTCCGAAACTGTGGTAGATTAATTTAATGATGAATAGATTTAACATTGAGATAAATAATTGTAATATAAATGTGATTCTAACATACACAACAAATTGGAATGAACAGAAATTAAAATCTATTTATGGTTATCTTGTGCTTATTTCTAACCTACTGCAGGCAGTTTGGTCTAATATCTTTGACACTCAGGTTAGATTGTCGATGATGCCGTGTAATGAGCATTTGATAAGAATATCGCAAAGCAAGAAATGATCAGGAAAGTGGAAATCCGCATCTTTAGTTGATGCGAGAAAAACGGATGCAAACATCCGCTGTGTTACATGCAATTATTGTTTTTTACATTTACCTCGATTGTTGATAACACATTACATAAAGCATAAACATCATCGGTTTCAAGCATAATAATGTTTTTCTATGGTTTCGAGAGTTAACCAAGATTAGTGGTAAAAGCTTAGAAAATACTTAGTTCAGGCAAATTGTTATATTACATTGATGTACCTATTTATTATTTTATTTTATACTATATATAGCTCAATTACCACTGATTCACTCACTCACTGACTGACTCACTCATTGACATAATTGTTCTCCTAGAAAGAGAAAGAAAACGATATAATGATGTACGGGAGATGTGTTCGGGTGCGGGAGTCGAGTAGGGAAAAATTATGACATTTCGGAAAAACAAGATGGCGGCCGACGTGATTCTTGCAGCTCTCTTGTTTTCCAACCGATTTTGTTTAAACTCGCAATTATTGAAGAAAATAGAAATCGACCAATAGAAAGAGTGGAAAAAATTTGAAAAACAAGATGGCGGCCGAGCTGTAGTGTTTTGAAATTTTTGATTTTTCGACCCCGAACCGCGGCGCCACAGATCCGAAACGGCTTGGTGGAGCGTCATATTTTTTTCTCTTTTCGCCTACAAATATCCTGTATTTTGACAGAACGGAAGTGGTTTTTAAAAATTCAAGATGGCGGCTGTCGCGGCGGCCGTTCGGTCTGAGGTACGAAAAAACGCAATTTTAAACTTCAAATTTCTCACAGTTGGCAACGTCGGAGCGTTTCGACTTCTAGGGCGCGATTGTGTGTACAGACTCGATCTATGGATTGGGGAAAAAAAATTACCCCATTTCTCGGGAAATTTTCAAGATTTACCCCAAAAATTAAAAAATCGAAATACGTATTTTTTGCAAAATTCGAGTACGAGCGACCACGTGTCCCACTTGTACGAATGACATTTGGGTATTTTCATTGCCGAGGTCTGGCAACACTGGAATTTATCAAAGTATAAGTAATTTTCGACATGGTCTCTTTTCAGGAGCTATCATTTCGGCTGGGTGCGAGCGAGATGAAAAATTGAAACGTCATCAGGAGCGGTATATCCTGTAGTTCACGGGAAAATTATGAAACTATGTCAAATGTTTCTGTGAATCGAGGTGGCGGCCATTTTGTATTCTTTTTGTGTTTTTGAAAACTTCGATCACGATTTTGAGGCAGTTGGCAACATTTGGGAAAGTTGACGTGTATTGATCGATTGTGTAGCTCGACTGGCAGTATCGAGATATCTAAACAGTGTTGCCACATTTGGGGTAGTTTTCGAGATTTTCCCCAAAAATGTCCTCCTGTAAAATATTGTATGAAAAATTTTTTTTTCACTGATGGCTTCGTATAGAAGTCAGAAAATATAACTTGAAAAAAAAAATATGGAGACACCTGATGATTGAGGATTTCGGAGACGGGTAAAGGGCACGGCCAAGGTATTGAAGATAGGTGGGGGGTCCTCGAACTAATGTCACTCGGAACCTCATCCAATTGGCGATGAGTTTAAAAAAAACTCGAAAATGGTGGATTCAAGATGGCCGCCATACAAATTTCGTCAGTGTCTATTTCAGAGAGTATAAGAGATGGAAGTGTGGTTTCTTGGCAAGAGATGATCAGGACCTGATGGTCTACTTGATGAACAGGAAAAAAATTCAAGATGGCGGAATTTATTTTTCCATAGAAAATATATGGCAAATATTGAAGAATACTACAAGACTGTGTAGAACTATGCAAGATTTTGATTCGGTTCCGTTTTACCCACGACGGGGCTCCCTGCGATTACAAAACAAGAAACTGGTACTAAAATTTTAAAAAATCGCCATTTTGAAATTCTTTGTTAATTGACCGATTTCGTTTAAAATCGATATTGAGGACTCTCTGGGGTTACAAAACAAGAAACTGATACCAAAGTTTTAAAAAATCAGCGCCATTTTGAAATTCTTTGTTAAAGGACCAATTTCGTTCAAAATCGATATTCAGGGCTCCCTCTGATCATAAAACAGGAAACTAATGCCAAAGTTAAAAAAAATCAACGCCATTTTTAATAATTTTGCTATAATCATAATAAATGTCTGTACTACTTGTAAGTCAAACCACAACCCGTGAGCTGCTTTAGCAGCTCGCGCACAGGGCGAAACACTAGTTAATTTTATATGCTTAAAAGTCTCTTGAAAATGACTCCCAGCTCCCACAAATAGATTCCATTTGAACCAGCTCTTTATTTGAGCTGTGGTGGTACCTCTGTTCCGAATTTCGTTAAGATCGGTTGAAAAGATGGGCCGGGAAAACGTAGCAGACAAATATTAGATAAATCCATACTAATATCTGTGCTAATATTATAAATGCGAAAGTGTGTCTGTCTGTCTGTCTGTTATGCTTTCAAGGCCCTGTTCTGTTCACCCGTTTTTGATGGTACACCGGTAGGTTGTATCCCAGAAAATTAAAGAATCCCCGCGGGAATCAAAAAACCTTAATCCACGTGTGGATTCCATCTAGTTTTGTGTTAATTAAGCATCATTATCTGGATAAAACACCTGGTATTTGAGAATTCAATAGTTTACTTTATATAGTTTTTTATTGTTTCAGATAACAATATGACACTCATGTAGGAGAGACACACGGGTAACTACGCGGATACTGTTTTCTTTTAAGACGTAAGTATTGTTTAGTTTTAAAGTAGGTATCTATAATTATTACGTACAGCAGTTCTATCCGTAAACCTTCTACTGTCTCGTCGATGTCTCTACTGATGGACTTCAGCTGACGAAAATAATAAATATTCAGGTTGTATTGTATTGAAGACATTTCTATAATGTCGTCAGTCAACGTAGTCCAGACTGCGCTTACTGGTGCGAAGTGGCTACTGCATATTCATCTACTGCACCTTGGAAAGTCCATCAGTTATCCCAGGTTGTGCTCTACGGTAGGTAGGTATTTCTACAGCCGATCTATTCTACACTCTAACAAAAGCATTTGGATCTCGGAAAGGTAACAAAGGGTTGATTTGATTGCAAGATTTCTTAGACATTTCGAGGGATCCATTTCACTATCGCAACAGCTTGAAGCAGCAAAGGTCTGAAATTGCAATACTCTCGCGTGGCTTATTCGACGACACTCTGTACGTATCTATGGTGCATGAACGTTTTCAAAGTACTGTATGGTGTGTAGGGACACATGACTACAATAGAACAGTGATGTACAATAAAGTATGGCATAATGCTGAAAAGTTTTACTTATCCTTAAAATATGGTAAAAAAAATACTGAGGCTCGTCCATCGTGAAGTGCTTCCTAAGACATGGTGTCCGTTATTAGAAGGTAGTATTACGTATTCTGTAGTATTATTGTGCGACCGTTTATAATACTTCAGAATACATTCAGAAGTAAGCGGTCGCACATTGTGAACCAAGCTTTAAGTGTAAATGGAGCGAAACTTTTACTGTAAATATTTTCTAGCCATACAATTTACATACTAATACCACAAGTCCATAAACAACATAGATCATACAAGACATTCTGCAACGCACCACTTATATTTTAAGGCTTGTACAGACACTAGTGCTGACCGCAGGGACTCGATAAGATCCGTTTGTCAAACAAATCTTGTAAATTCTATTTATAAACAAACAAGTTTTGACAAAATGACTAACATCTAACTACATTACATAGTCATAGAAACATAAAGTCGATAACGTAACGGGAAAGTTTCATTTTACTCCCTATAAATTTTCATACCCCGAGCTTATATATGCAAGTCGATTCTAAGGAGTAAACTCCAAAACTAAAAAATGTCAACAATTTTTTAACAAGTTTTATATAAAACTTCTGTCACTATTAGTTATTTGCGTAGGTAAACAAGATTGCATTAGCACACATAGATGTTCAGCGTGGAGTTCTGCCGTCATGTGTGCTGTCTGTCCTTGCCTTTATATTTTAGATCGCGCCGTTACGAGTCGGACTTGGCCAGCATGCATTTAACGGTGGTCTCGATTTGATATGCACTGACCGAGTTCACCGTTCGATGCACCGATTCAAGTGATGCTAAAACCAATCGACTTTAATTGCTTTTGTAATCGAATTCAATTATAGGGTTGGCAGGTGAATAATTGTCGAGTAGGTTGTGAGTGTGATTAGGGGTAGAAACTTGTATTAGGGGTGAGAGACTCTATTATGATTATTCTATACTATAATATTATGCCACAGTTCTACCTTATTTACGTTTATTATTAAACAGTGGGTAATAGGTTGGGTTCTTATCAACTATTCCTCGATATTATTTATATATAAAGCTGAAAATAAAGTTAAATTAAGGTAAAATTAAGAGCTCTACTTATATAATATATTACCTACTCTACCACTGTCCTTCGGGATCAAATCAAATCATGTTTTATTCAATATAGGTAGGTATACTACACTTATTGACGTCTAGTTATTTATAAAATATAATGGTGATAATAATCAGTAACGGTATCTTAAAACTAAAGCTACGAGGGTTCCAAACGCGTCCTAGTCTGAGAAGAGCCCACAACAAACTCAGCCGGATTTTTTTCCATTATCACCATTTCACAAATCATCTTAACTAAGGAACTATCAGAGCCATTAGAACAAATCATTGCCAAGCTTCCTTGTCATTTAAGTAATCCTTTACATGGTAATAAGATTTTTTAATGAGTTTACGTTTTACATTAACTTTGAACTTATTAGATCGAAACAGTGAGATCCGCCTCGTAGCATTATAAAAATTGAATCATGTCGACAACTGGTAATAATAAGTAGATGATTTCCGCTACTTCGTCCGCGTGGATTTAGATTTTTGAGAAATCCCGTGAGAGCTCTATGAATTTTCCGGGATAAAAATGATATCTTTCTTTCTTCGTTTCGCACTTTGCAACCTATGTATCTCCGTACCGAATTTAGTCAAAATCGGTTGAACAGAAGGGCCGTGAAAACGAATTAGACAGATAAACTGACACACTTATCGCATTTATAATATTAGTAAGTACAAGTAGGTACTGTGGATACCGACTGCACAGGTATAAACACTACATGCACAAGTCCATAACAAAATAGACGTACCAGTTTAACACTTCTGAACGGAAGAGTACAAATTGGTAGCGGAACACGCACTTGACAGTAGGTTATACTCGACTCCTCGAGCCTAACTAGGGCTGGGTCACGCGTTCCGTACCGACAGGTCGCACACGCGACGCATACGGATGAGTAAACACCATCCGCGGACTGCGGCTGATAGGAATCGTTATCTTTGCTATTTAAAAAAAAAACTGGGCAAGTGCGAGTCGGACTCGCGCACGAAGGGTTCCGTACCATTATTAATAAATAATTACCTTTGTTAATGAACCGCAAGACTAACTTTGTTTGTAGAGGTTTATTGTTAATATCAAAAAAAACTATGCTAGTTAGAGCATTGGCTATAGTTTTCCTGTAAAATATACGTAAATTCCTATTGACCATAATTATTTCAAATTTTTCGATTGGTAAACTCCGGAGATAAGGGGGGGGACATATTGTTACGGGCTGGGGTTATGTTAACCAGAGAGAGATGCTGTATGTTTCACAATAATTTATTGGTCTTACATAGTTGAGGGCAACTGGTACACTGTACACTTTTCTTCTCTTGTCACGACTTCTTCCATCATCTCGAGGTTGTCGCTTCGTTGATTGCTGATTTGTAACTCTATCAATGTCTGGACGCAGCGCCTTTTTATACCCCTCAGGCCGATATTCCAGAATATAAAACTGTTCAAATTCAAATACCACATGATTTCTTCTTAATTTCAGTTGACCGGTAACATTTCAAAAGAGGTATTACTGGCTAAATCCCCAATAAAATCATTAACACCATTCTGTCCCTTTTTCTCATTTGCCAAACCCATTCTTTCCTTATCTCTGTCACTAGACAGCTGGCTTGTCGTAGAACGTTAATTTTGACTGATAATTACTTGACATAATGGTTGTTTACTTAGTTACGCGTAAATTCACCTAGTTACGCGACACTGCCCCCTTCTAAAAGAAATGCTCGTCCCGAGCATTATTACTGCCTTGCCAAACGATCTACATGTTCAAACTAAGCTTGACTTCGTAAGGGGTGTAGTACCCGGCAGATGACATCTTCCTTTCCAGCCATGAACCTGCACCGTCCCCGTTCAAGTGACCCCGATCTCAATCTGTGGCCTTTTGCATAGACCACATGCCATGAGCATGTAGTTTTAGGTGGAGGTTCACCTATTTCATAAACGAACCATTTATTTGTGTGGCCAGCCTTGACGTTCACAGACTCGAAGGTGCTTCGTTCAATACATGCCTTTAATTTTCTGTGTTTCGTAAGTTCAGTAGCATCGCCGGCGCCAACACCGTTGTAGCCCTTTACACGGAACTTATTGATCACCTTCTCTTTCAAACTTAATTCAATCTTAATGTCTACTGTCTCCATTTCTACCGCCTCCACCGTCTCCGCCATCTCTACCGTCTCCGCCATCTCTACCGTCTCCGCCATCTCTACCGTCTCCGCCATCTCTACCGTCTCCGCCATCTCTACCGTCTCCGCCATCTCTACCGTCTCCGCCATCTCTACCGTCTCCGCCATCTCTACCGTCTCCGCCATCTCTACCGTCTCCGCCATCTCTACCGTCTCCGCCATCTCTTCCGTCTCCGCCATCTCTTCCGTCTCCGCCATCTCTACCGTCTCCGCCATCTCTACCGTCTCCGCCATCTCTACCGTCTCCTCCATCTCTACCGTCTTCTTCTCCTCAGCCACCTTCTCCACGGCAACCTCTGCCGCCACCTTCTCCACGGCAACCTCTGCCGTCACCTTCTCCGCGGCAACCTCTGCCGGCACCTTCTCCACGACAACCTCTGCCGCCACCTTCTCCACGGCAACCTCTGCCGCCACCTTCTCCACGGCAACCTCTGCCGTCACCTTCTCTGCGGCAACCTCTGCCGCCACCTTCTCTACCGCCACCATCTTCTCTAATGCCGCCCACTCTAGCGCCGCCTTCTCTTGTCTTCTCCGTCTCCTCTCCTCAACTTCCTCCTTCGTCTTCCGCAAACTTTCACAACAACTGTGCAATTTCTCGTCTAGTTGTCCTAATCGTGCATCAAAGTTGGCTAGCCAATGCACAATAGCCTTGTTGTCGGAAGGACGCGAGTGGTCTCCTGCAGATTCCGCCATTGCACGTATGGTGACACCCTCTTTTGTTGCCCTCGGTACCACAGGCATCTCTCTCGATCCCACTTCTGACACCAATTGTTACGGGCTGGGGTTATGTTAACCAGAGAGAGATGCTGTATGTTTCACAATAATTTATTGGTCTTACATAGTTGAGGGCAACTGGTACACTGTACACTTTTCTTCTCTTGTCACGACTTCTTCCATCATCTCGAGGTTGTCGCTTCGTTGATTGCTGATTTGTAACTCTATCAATGTCTGGACGCAGCGCCTTTTTATACCCCTCAGGCCGATATTCCAGAATATAAAACTGTTCAAATTCAAATACCACATGATTTCTTCTTAATTTCAGTTGACCGGTAACATTTCAAAAGAGGTATTACTGGCTAAATCCCCAATAAAATCATTAACACCATTCTGTCCCTTTTTCTCATTTGCCAAACCCATTCTTTCCTTATCTCTGTCACTAGACAGCTGGCTTGTCGTAGAACGTTAATTTTGACTGATAATTACTTGACATAATGGTTGTTTACTTAGTTACGCGTAAATTCACCTAGTTACGCGACAATATGATACCCAACACAGTACAGTTATCTCACTTTTAAATTTTTCCCCCCTTTTTACTCCTTTTTCCCCCCTTTTTAAATAAGAACAAAAATAATTTCCAATTTTTTTTAATTCCAGTGTCTTTGGGCCACTAATATACACAACTATTCCAAATTTCATGTCGATAGCTTCGGTAGTTACTGAAATAATCGAGTGTGACGGACGGACAGACAGACGGAGAAAGTCGCACCATAAGGATTCCATTTTACCATTTTGGTACGGAACCCTAATTATCTTCATTTGAGCGTGCATCCGGATTCAAACGCAAACTTTTGTTATTCGAAATTTAAATTTTTGCATCTCCTACTAGAGCCCCACATATTACCAAACTTACTGGACTCAAGTCTATTTATCAAGGATATCCATCTCTGTACATATAAATCCAAAATCCATCCTTCTATGCATTATATTTAACGAGAAAGCAATAGATACCATGTCTGACAGAGAACGGACAGATCTAGAAACTTGATCCCTAAGTGTTCTTAAAACCACAACAATGCTTTTTCGTTCACGCGCACTTGGTTACAGAAATTCCAATGGGACCTTTAAAACTTTTATTTTATAAAATTTACACAATTAAGCATAATTTCTATTTTCAAATAAAAGCAACGGTACCCCGTATCTACCGCCACTTTCGTATTTATGGCAACATAAATGACACTAAATACCTATACTTTCTTATATGTTTTGATCAGGTTTTACTTTCTCCCACAGTGACGGAAGATGTTTTCGATATAACTAATAAGCCAAATATTTATACAAATGAGATTGAATTTCTGATTACAGACAATTCGAAGTTCGAACCCAGGTCAAATGAACAAAAATAATCTTATTTGGTAAATTGAGCGTAGGTAGTAGAAGGTACTATCATAATTTAATCCTACTTACTTTCGCTTCGAGATTTGAGAAATGATTGCTTTTCGAAAGAAATTGAGTTTTTGTGAGAAATTTTCATATAATATATTTTAATTGGTATTTCTATGACACTGATAATTTAATTAAAAGCTGCCATTGATAAAATATTATTTTAACAAAAGTTTTTATATTCATTTAATTCACCTAGCCATTGTTATATTTGAGGTAGGAAGTGTTTTTTTTATTCATCGCATTTATCTACATAATATTATTATTATATCCTCGTGGGGGGCTTCGGTCGTGGCTAGTTACCACCCTACCGGCAAAGACGTGCCGCCAAGCGATTTAGCGTTCCGGTAGGATGCCGAAGTAGAAACCGAATAGAGGTATGGGTTTAATATAACTGCCGTACCCCTAACAGGTTAGCCCGCTTCCATCTTAGACTGCATTATCACTTACCATCAGGTGCGATCGCAGTCACGGGCTAACTTATAGTGGATAACAACCTATCAGTTGAGTTTTCATATTATAGGTATGTTTCATATTAGTTACCTAAGTAAATTGTAAAAGTTAAATTACCACCAAGTAGGCTCTAGATATACATTGCTATCAATTAAAACTGATGACGAAACTAGTACTTAAAAGGTTATATTTCTCGTAAAGTAGGTACAAACAGAGAAAGTAAAGGGCTCCCAACATCCATCGCGTGCTTTCTCCCGACACCGTTGACCCCGACGAACATTATTGAGGAAGCTTAATCACTTGTAAGAAAAGAATCGATTTAACGATAAAACGATTTGCCAGCAAATTAGTTTTTTTAGTATAAAAGTATTAGTTATTAAGTATTTTTAGTGTAAAAGTACTACTATTAGTTTATATTAGGTATAAAGTAATTATTGAAATATCGGAAGTAACCATTACTTACGTACCTCAATATTTTGAAGTGAAACTTCTTTAGAATCGTTGTGATATGAAAATTCGATGAAATGAAAAACGAAACGAAAAAGCGACACCAAAAAGAGACAAACATATTCATAAATAGGATTTAGCCTGCGAGAGAATGAGTAAGAATACGAGTTATATTTATAAGTATCTCATTCTCTCCGCTACTTCTGCCGTGAACTGCACACACACACTTTTTTTTTTCATTTTTTATCATAAGTCAAGACTAAATGATATTTCATATTATTATCTTTTTTTATCTCTTTTTTTTAGGTTTTTATTCTAAAGAACATGTCAACCCCGTCCATATTATTATGATACTCCATGTCTTGATTAAGGAACGCCAATATATGTATAATTTCAACCACTTTAACAGTTGCAATGGTAGGTCGCTTTAACAGCCCATCTTTTCAACCGATTTTGATGAAATTTGGAACAGAGATAAGTTCCCGGGGAAGGACATAGGCTATTAAACTTTTTTATCCCGGAAAATTAAGCAGTTCCCGAGGTAATTAAAACACTTAGGCATCATCTAGTTTTAAATAAGGTTGGGTAAGAAAAATGCAAGTGTAACAGACATATAACCGAACATAATCGCACCGGGTTCCTCTTTTATTTACAATAGTTTCAGTTTCGGTTTATTTATTTAAACATGTAGCATACAGGTGTCTCTTATGCTACGTCATGTTTTGACTCTACTACCGGTTCGGAAAGCAGTTCTGCCGAGAAGAGCCGGCAAGAATATTGGTATAGAACCCTAAAAATCATATAATGCTTGTGTACTTCTACAACTTACAAGGCTACTAATCTAAACTTAAGGTCACGAATCATGATAGATACTGAGGCACGCAAATTTTAATGTCGGTCAAATAAAAACAAAAGTTGCATTACAAGTTTTTCAAGATAGACAGGTCGAAGGCCCCCAAATGCCGGGTCCTACTTTGCGATTTATATATGACCTCGAATTATAATTTAGAAACTCTGATGTACAACCTGTTTCAATACTCGCTTCTTCAATGCGAATTTAGAAGCATTGGTAGTTTTATCTTAATAACGGACTTGTAAATTTTAATAATTGATAGACAGCAGACTGTAGACTGTGCATAAGTAAGTATTTACTTTGTTTCTAACAAAAATGTGACTTCAAACTGTTTCCCACCAATTAAAATCCGGGTATCTTTAAATAAAGAGTGAATAAGCATCTTCTAGGCAAGCGCGTCCCATTTTAGGCCGCATCATCACTTCCCATCAGGTGTGATGTGGTCAAGCGTAAGCCTGTTATGAATTTTTTAAAAAAACCACTTAGTGTTTTTTTTTTTTTAATCGTTAAAAAAGTCCGAAACTGCTAGCCTAATAGTTATAGTACTGCTTTTCAGCGGTTTAAAAATCTCATTTACAAAAGCTCGCACATGAAAAAAAATAAACTTGCGTATGCTGAGGTCGCCGACCTGCATCAAAAATAACACGCAGACTTTCAGCCGGAACGCAATTGGTGCAAAAATTCGTCGAACTGTCTAGTGCTTCGAATAATATTAACTATTATTATATCCGTACTAATATTATAAATGCGAAAGTGTGTCTGTCTGTCTGTCTGTCTGCTACGCTTTCCCGGCCCATCTTTTCAACCGATTTTGTTGAAATTTGGTACAGGGGTAGGTAGGTACTTTTTATCCCGGAAAATTAAAGAGTTCCCGCGGGAATCAAAAAATTGAATCCACTCGGACGAAGTCGCGGGCATCATCTAGTCCTAAATATATGGCTGAACCATATTATAGTAACAGTGGCGATTAAAGGCAAACTCCAAACTGCACCTATAGTAGGTACTTCTCCCAAAGGTGATGTAATTAATCATCATTTTATAGGCTTACAATTTGCTTAAATTACAATTTACAACACAAGGTATTCTCTTACAATTTAAATACCGATCAAGTGAGTTGTCTGTAGTTGTTAGAGAAAGTGCCTTGTGAGAAATTACTCTGAAGGGCGTCTGGGCGACATCTTGTCTCGTCTGCACTCCCAGTCCGTATAAATTACAAATACCGTTATTGGATTCTACCAGCAATATCACCTGTCTGCGTCGGGCAAGCTTGTCTTTGAGCTATTATGTTGCGTAATGGGCAAACAAATAGGTAATAAACTGGTTATAGAAACGATAGCCTCTCAAGTAATGCACTGGGGATGTGCAGCTTTAAAGTTCGTACATGGCTTCGCAATAATATCTAAAATTCGTTAAAACACTTCGGCTAGATCTACGGGTTAAGTTATATTTCTATACCTGTCCTTTTCATGGCAACCCCAGAATAACCTTATCAACAAGAGACAACACCAAAAAAAAATTCTAAATCAGTGTAGGAAATTGATGTGCAAGTCGGCTTTACTTAGATTTACTCTGTGCTTAGATTGTGCAAATTATATTAAACTATAGAGGCATCACTGCTTACACTGTTGATAAATACTTAGGTCATAATATAATAGAAGTTTATCAAAAATGTTTGCCATTTTGATACAGTTTTATTAGAACGTGATTTCACGTTTCTATGATATTCAGTTTTCTTAAATTTATCGAATTAATCAGTCTGGCAAAGAACAATAACCCTAAATATTCACATTTGTTTACAGATGGAACTAATGATTTTAATATTGTTTTTTTCTCACTTACAGGTTTCGCCCTACGCTCATCATGTTGCGACCGGACGAAAGCATCAGATAGTCGGCCGCTCGCAACGCAGCATGGGTGCAAACATGGGCAAGAACTCGAGCCTGCTCGACGCGCTGCCCTCCACTCAGGGCACACTCCACGTCGTCATGCTCGGCCTGGACTCCGCCGGCAAAACTACGGCGCTCTACAGGCTCAAATTCGACCAATACCTGAACACCGTCCCGACTATAGGCTTTAATTGTGAGAAGGTCAAAGGCACAATCGGAAAGTCTAAGGGTGTCAACTTTCTCGTATGGGATGTCGGCGGACAGGAAAAACTCCGGCCGCTGTGGAAATCATACACGCGATGCACGGATGGCATCATTTTTGTTTTAGACTCCGTCGACATAGAGAGAATGGAGGAAGCTAAAATGGAGCTGATACGTACAGCCAAATCACCAGACAATACAGGCGTTCCAATACTGGTACTAGCAAATAAACAAGATTTACCAGGCGCAAAGGAACCGCGAGAATTGGAGAAGCTATTAGGTTTACATGAACTAGTCTCATCGCCGCACGGTTCCCGTGACGCACATTCATGGCATGTGCAACCCGCTTGTGCCATTACCGGGGAAGGATTACACGAGGGTCTCGAAGCACTCTACGAGATGATTTTAAAGAGGAGAAAACTAGCCAAACTTCAGAAAAAGCGTGTTAGATAAACGATTAGTACGTCATAATCTAAAATATGATAAAAATTAGTCAGGAGACGTAGGAGAGTTAAAATGCTCATGAGATGGATATTATTAGAGTCCTCGATCGAACACCAAATATTGTTTTAATGTAGGTTTATAACGTCTTATGAAGATATTCCATCATAGTGTTGCTCAAATTTACATTTTGAAGGGATCGAATATTTTGATAAATTGGCTTAACCACTAGTTATTTTCTTTTGAAAATAGCTAGAGGATAAAATATTAACAATGACGTCGTTTAGTTAAAAAATGGTATAAGATTAGTAATACTAAATCACAATTGCGATGGAGTTTCTTTAACTGACTAATTACATGAGGAATAACATAAGTAGTTCGATAACACAAGGAATGAATTTAGCAAAATGCAAATCTTTTAAAACTTTCCTTCATAAAGAGTTTCTTTTGTTGTGAATTTCTTTCAATACTTATAACAAACTTTGCAAGATTTATACGGCACATAAGTTGCATTTATTATCGAATAGCAGAGTTAAGTCATAAACAACTTTGTACTTATCCATATACCTATCATGATGACGTTTAAAATTATTTTGGGTGATCTATCCTGAAAATGCATAATATTTCTTGGCTTATAATGAAAATCAATCTTGTACCCACTTATTTTTTCCTTATCTCATCTTCTTGTATATAAACACACTGTAAATATATTTTAATACCTGTAATTACATTAAAAGTTCCGGATTGTGTCTCTATTTCATTAAAGTTATTCTACTTCGTAAAAAATCTAATGAAAGAATTGCATTTGAAGAAATATTCTTCGATATGGAAGAAAAAGATAAAATACGAAACATCACGGCAGAAAGTAAACGATACGTTATCGTTTCATATTCATTGATAGCGATAAATTAATTAGGTATTTATTTATTTACTCGTAGATTTATCTTAGAATAAATATAACCAATGTATTGAATTAATTAAGCTTTTACCAGAATTTATGTTACATACCTTGTAAATATGTAAATTCCAAATGTGTAGTTATTTGTCAATACCAAGATACCAAACATTTATATGAGTAGGTAAACTATCTAATTTTTGTTATTAATTAGGTATATTTATTTTGATAAAATCATTAACGCTATTGTAATTGTATTGTGTTTAATGGTGACCCATAAATGTTATTTTTAATGAATTCCCGTAATAAAGTCTGTTTTCAATATATTGGTATGTTGATTTATTTAAACCTTCAAAATTTGGATGTTTCCTCCTCTTTACGGTCACTAAAGGTAAGACTTTGAAGATAATTGGCTGGGTCTTCGTTCTCGGTCCAGTCCGTGAATAGCAACAAATACTCCATTTCAAATTCTGTAACGGTTTCTCTTTCAGTTAATTGCTTACGTGAAGAATTGTCTCTTTTAGAAGTGTTATTTTTATGAGAACTAATTATATTTTTATCTGCATCTATTTTTATTGGCGTGTATACATTATTAGCATCAATTCCATAAGCCTTTAGTAACGTCCGCTCTAGACGATAAAATAAACGCAATTCCTTAGCAGCATTTTTAGCTTTCTTTGCTTTCAAACGCTCTGTCTCTATGTATTTTAACATAGCACGTCTTACGGTTTTACTCTTTATCTCGTCTAATCGTTTTGAATAATCCATGTAGAACATTTCAATAGACTTTGCTATTATAGTTATGTCTATATTTATTGGCTTATCAAGAAATATTTTTTCATAACAAAATTCTAAATGTGTTATTAATTTTAAGACATCCGGTACTCCAACACTATTGTAAAATAATCCAAATAGTATTTTATAAAATATAAGCTCCAATTGAGCACACCTATCTTCACTAAACTTTATAAGATTTTCATAAGTCTTAATAATATTAGCAACTCCCGCATACTCCTGAGTAATGACTTCTTTAAGTGATTTTATCTTTTCTTTGAGTATCTTTGCGTAAGGAGTCAAATGATTAACATGTGTATAATAATGAAGCTGCTGGTTTTCCATTGCATCAAATACATCCATGAGATCTTTCGGCTTCGTAAAATGGAGCACAGGTTTAATTGGAGGTCCATAGCTTATCTTACGCAATTTCTCGAATATGATTGCAAATGAGTCTTCGTCATGAGACGTGCCATAATCAAAGCCTTTTACTTCAATTTCAACGGATCTGGCGAATACTCTATTATTAAGACGCCATATCGGTGGTGATAAGTAATATAAAAATCTTCCATATTTAAGCTGAATACCATATTTATATTCTAAGTTAATAAGCCTAGACTTTAATGTAAACTTTTCAATTCCCAAATTTTGTAATTCCTTAATCTTCAAGTCTAATTGAAATTTCACTTTATCCCATTTACTCAGAAAGCTCATAGATTTTTTATAATCCTCCGATATAAATGCATCAAAATATTTCGCTTGATAAGTTAGCCTTTTTATCGATAAATTGTAAATATCTAGTTCGTTACGGTAATTCGTTTCTATATTCAATATGCAATCCTTCTTATTCCCTGTCTCATGTTTAAGTTGCAATATTTTATCTATAGATTCTTTAAGAGATTTATAAACTGGATTATGGAGCCGCAATGGTCGTCCTTCGACATAGCTGTAATAGTCTGCATCTACGTCGATCACCGAGTAAGTATCATTTAACGGATGATCTACATGCAAACGCTTTTGCAAGTCAGTGCTTATGATTTTATATTTATCAAAAATACTGATAGCCAAACGCCGCTTGAAACGATTTCTGCCTTGTTGGTTACAGAAATGTTTAAAAGGTAAAATAATTTCAGGTTGCCTCAGTTTACTTACTGGTAAAGATACTTCTTCGGGTACATTATACCTTTTTAATTCGACACCGAATAACTTTCTTTTACATTTAGTTTTTACTTTGTTTTGCTTCTTATTTATTGACGAAACAAACAATTTTTCAGAATACATTCGTTTAGTGGGTATATTAATGGTAACGGATTTACTGTCCTCATTCAGCATTTTCTATACAAATTCGTATCAAAAACAGTTATTGACAAGAAAAAATAACCAACCATCTAGATTACCTTTTGAATTTCATATTTTTCAAACGGAATTAAAGTTTTAAACGCAGATTTTATCTTAAATGAATACACTAGCTGATTGAGTTTTTTTAGTTCCCGCGTGAATTTTCCGGGATAAAAAAACAGTCTATGTGTTATTCTGTGACAAATTTCATTCTGATCCATTCCGCCGTTCTGGCGTGATTTATTTATTTATTTATTTATTTATTTGGCAACCAAAACAGATTACAATAAATTTTGCACTAACCTAGTCTTATCTATAACAACATTTTGAACTTATTATAATCTTAGAGGGTCGCACTGCATGATTGAGGTTCTTAGGGTAATAATCATTGGCGCGCAAAGCAATACCACATAATATTAATGATAAGCAGTAATACCTAGTTTAAGTGGAGCGAACAATATATCTACTTAATTATTTTACACAATTTTTTAAGGAATAGTGGCAATCTGGAATCAAATATATCTATATCAGCTAATTTATCAATTTCATTATGCAACCGACACATTCTTATTATGGGATTGTAATATGAAGTGTTATTTAAACAAACTTCAAGAGTGAAGGTTTTTGTTCTACGGCATACAAATCTGGTGTTTAAGTTTATCTGAGATAGCAAAGTGGGGGAGTCTATATTGGCATGTATTATTTTATAGAGGGTCAGCAAATCTTGACGTTTCCGGCGAATATCTAGCGGAGTCATTTTAAATTTTGTCAGGCGACCAGCATATGATGGTATTTGCCTGGAGATCCCGCATCGGTAAGAGAGTATTCTTAGACATTTTTTCTGAACACCCTCTACATTATTAGAATGTACACTATAGCAAGGGGACCAAATTATTGAGCAGTACTCCAGCACCGTCCTTACCAAGGTGTTATAAAGTAGGATGAAACTGTATGGATTTTTAAACGATTTCGTTGTCCTTGTTATGAAGCCTAGGTTCTTATAAGCTTTGTTTATTATACTGTTGTAATGATCGCGGAAACTAAGCTGGTCGTCAAAAAGAACACCGAGATCCTTTATAACTGATTTCCTTTCAAGAGATTGATCATTAATTTTATAATCGAAAATAATTTTAACGCGTTTTTTAGTAAAAGAGATAACAAAGCATTTTTTTATATTGAGATGCATTTTATTTTGTGTACACCAGTCCGATAAAGCAAATAAATCATTCTGGAGATTTAAACAATCACAGGGTTCATTAATATGATTGAATATTTTTAGATCATCAGCGTATAGAAGACACTGTGAAGACAATTTTTCGACTAAATCATTAATAAACACTGCAAATAATAGGGGACCCAAGTGAGAGCCCTGGGGAACACCCGATCTGATCGAGATTGGCTCTGATGTTTGACCTTTAAGCCTCACCAATTGACTCCTATTTAATAAATATGATTCTACCCATCTAAGAAGATTTCCATGTATTCCATAATATCGCAATTTACTCAATAATAACTTATGATCGACTTTATCAAAAGCTTTGCTAAAATCTGTATAAATTGAATCCACTTGACCTCTCTTAGCAAATACTCTGCATAAATAATTTTTATACTCTAATAAATTACTAACTGTGGACTTACGTTTGAGAAAGCCATGTTGTTGAGGAACTAGTAATGAGCCAAAATGACTGTAAAGATACTTATAAACAGATGCTTCAAACAATTTAGCCATGCCAGATAATATGCTGATTGGTCTGTAATTTTTACAATCAGATTTATTACCAGACTTATGGATTGGCACTATGTGGGCTATTTTCCAAGCCGAGGGAAACTTACCCGAACTTAGAGACTTGTTAAATATGAAGAATAGAGGTAGGGACAGTTCAAGTGCACACTTTTTCAAAAATAGTGAAGGAATGCCATCCGGCCCTGGACCTTTATTGGGATCCAATTTTTTTAATATGCTTAATATTTCTTCTTGTTTAATACATATGCTACTAAATGTGGAGTGCAACCGACAGTCTACATCGAATTGAGAGCTAACATCTGAAACGACAGTTTGTTCGAAGACTGAGCTAAAATATTTGGAGAATAGCTCACAGGTTTCGTGAATGTCAGATGCAATCTTACCATCATAATGCATGTTCTTGGGAAGATCGTTAGAACCTTTCTTACTATTAACATACTTGTAGAAGGGTTTGATATCCTGCTTGAGTGCATTCTCAGTAGCTAACAAGAACGAATTGTAAGATTTAGCAGTCAGTTTATTACACCTAGTTCGTAGTAATGAAAATGTGTCGTAATCTCGCGGATTACCGTACTTAATAAAACGACTATGATATTTGTTCTTTTCAGCGAGACACTTTTTTAACGGCCAGGAGTACCAAACAGGATATTTATCTATGTTTATTTTCGATTCTGGCGTGTATTCTTTAATTATTTGATTTAAAATGTTATAAAACCTTTCAATGCAATTGTCAATATCATTACATACAAATAGTTCATACCAATCAACTTCACTTAGTTTACGGCGTACCTCACTGAAGTTGCATTTGCGAAAGTTTAATTTACTACGAGTTGGTATTTTCATATATTCACTATTAAGTGTCAATTCTTCCAAAAATATTGACAGTGGGGGATGATGGGAGTCCATTCGTACGATAGGATCAGCGCCTTTAACACTGATATTATCCGTGGAGGCTAATACCAGATCAAGTTGCCGATTATTTTTGTTTGGAATGCCGTTAAATTGTGAGAGGTTGCATAAGGCTAACATTTGACACAGAAGTGATGCTTTTTGGTCTTCAGGCATGCTAGGTTCAAGAATTTTACTAAAAGAACTCGATGACCACGAGAGGCCAGGAACATTAAAATCACCTACAAACAGATTAATGTTATTTTCGTCTAAGTTAATGATATTTTTTTGTGCATTGTCGTAGAACAAAATTAAATTTTCATTGGATATGTCAGGTGGCAGGTAACAAACACATATATTGACGGTCACATTAGATACAATAATACTAATCCATAGGTCCTCCACTTTGCTTTCCCACGTGTTACGACGGATAACATTAAGGTTTCTATTAACCGCTATTAATACACCACCACCATCTACTTTACTTATACATGTGCTTTCACGGTCTCTTCTAAAAATAATGTATCGTTCATCCAATAATTCATTATCATAAATACTAGAGTTCAGATTTGTTTCAGTCAGACAAATGAGATCGTAGTTATCATTTAACGAGTTGATAAAAAGCTCATTAATTTTGGTTCTTATTCTATTTACATTTTGATAGTATATTAACATTATTAAAACAAGACATTAGATAAAGACTTAACATATATAGTTTACAAGGAGATAATTTATTGCGTTATTTTCGTTAAATCACTAGTGTTCCGTATAAGTATAGCTGGCGATTGGTCGTTTTTCCTTATGTATACGCGATCGTTTCTAACCCACACATAAGTGTAGGAATGTTCCTTGGCAGCTTTTCTAGTTGCAGCATGAATTGCTTTACATTCAGAAGACACATGTTCACTTACGTAGATGTTGTGCTTCTCGCCTGGGATACCTAAGTGGCTTGAGTTCAATGGCTCAGATTTATTACTCTTGTTATATCGTTTAAATGTTGAAATAATAACATCGCGGTGCCGTTCGGAGGGCAGGGTTACAATTACGTTACGAGGTCTGCTTGACTGGGCGTTTATCTTAGCAACCCTACGAATTGAGCATACATCAGTTTCGGTAGTAGGAGTCTTTAAAGCGGTACAAAGATTCTTAAAAATTCCCATTAGGTTTTCATTTTTCTTCTCTGGAATTAACTGAATTTCTATATTGCGGCTTCTAGAAGATTTTTCTAAGACGTACAATCGACGATTAAGTTCCTGAACCTCTGACTTCAACTGTATATTTTCAGAGTTAATAGTTTCAATAGTTTTATTGGCCGTGATCAAGTCATTTTTTAGAGTACATTGTTCCGCAGAGATAAACTCTAATGATTGTGTGAATTCTATTTTTAATTTCTCGACCGCATTCGCAAATTCCTTCTTAAAATCTGAAACCAAGGCACTTCTAATCTTTTCTATTTTTGAGTCAAAAAGTTGACCGAACTGATCGTAGGATAAGGTAGGAGCACTCGTGCTTGCACACTGGATAGGCCTTTTTACTGGAGATTTATCAATGCAGCTGCTGGCGATATTATCGCATGACATGTTAGATTCCTCCAACAAAAGTTCGAATTGGTTTCGAACTGGCGTATTTTCGTTTCTACGACGGGTAACGTTTATGCACGAAGGACATTCCCACGAGCGTTTTACTTTTTGAATGTGTTCAGTGTAATATTCCTTAGTTATATTTAGGCATTTATAGTCATACGTGCTGCGACAGGAACTGCAACTTAACAGTTCTCCACGCTCAATATTCTTATTACATGCATTACACTTCATGATAATGTAAGAATTAATGCTTTATAACTGTAGAAATGAAAACAATGTAGTAAATAAAATGCATCAACCGTCAGTTGTTATGAGTTGGCAACGAGACAGTTCACTCAAATCAAACCTGTCGTACGCTCGTAATAAGGTCGCAGAACGCGTGCGCAATGCGATAAATCACCGAAGACTCATTACAACTAGTACTTGCCGGTAACAGCTGATTTTAGCCAGCAAATATTAACACTCTTATTTCACTGAAACCAAGCCACTATTTTTGTAACTGTATGTGTAATTAGTAAATTTAGCAGTAACACTTTTGGTTCGACACACTCATTGAGGTATTTGTAAGCTATTGTAATTAAAATTCACAAATAATAACAGGGTTTACTCCCGACGCGCGCCGTGCGTAGTGCAAGACTCTTCCTTTAACATAGATTGAGTAACAAACATCCATTTGAGGATTTTTTAGTTGCCGCGGGAACTCTTTAATTTTCCGAGATAAAAAGTAGCCTATGTGTATTCCACAACGCTGGTACAGAGTCGCCTACTTACTTATATTTTTTTTTTTTGACGTCTCCCGTCGTGAAAATTACTCCATCAAGCGCCTCTTCGTATATGGCAAGGTGGAGGGCACCAGAGCGCTAGGAAGGTCACCCATGCGATGGACCGACCAAATTAAGTCGGCTGTAGAATCAGACGAACGACGAAGAAGAAGAAGAAAATGTGTTATTCCAGACTATAATCTATCTCTGTGCTAAATTTTATCCAGATCCGTTAAGCCGGTCTGGCGTGATTGAGTAACAAACATCCATCCATCCATAACATATTATTGTATGGATGGATGTATGGATATACATCCATCCGTCCATCCATCCAAACTTTCGCATTTATAATATTATAGTATAATAGTATAGCATAGTAAATATTACCATGATTTGAATGTACAAATAAAGATAATATTTTAGCTAATATTTGAATAAAGGTATATTCTATTCTTATAAAATATTTAAAATAGGATACATCACAATCTTATTATTACAAACAAACACATAATTCTGTTTCAAAATATCATAATATACTCGTAGTAAGATACAAAAGCATAAAATACAAGACATAGGTACTATAAAAGAACCAAACTTTTAAGGCATGATAGATTTTCGTGGTACCCATTCAAAAGCGGGTTTCACAAATTTATAATATTCAGCCAAATATGGTGCTGGATTCATTCCTTCGCACCAATCAGTAAATATCAGTAATCCATCTCGTTCCTCGTGACTTATTTTATATTTTTGAGGCTTCGTTCGTTCCCCGGTATCCATTTGTGACTTTCGTCTTTCTGCTATAACTAATGCCTTTTGACTTTTTTTGTTAAGAAATTTCGTCAAAACTGGTCTTTTATACTGTGCTGGTGGTAAAAATGCCTTATTCATGGCTGTAGTCATTTCACGGAAAGCTCTTAACTCACGCTGAGCTAAGAAAGCATTTTTCATTGTTCTTAAGTCCTGAGCAAAGAAATCATTTCGAGCTTGATTCACAATCTTGAAATCTAATGAATCGAGACGTAAATTGTAATCTTCATACATGACCTCTAAAATTTTCATTGGATCTTGCAAGTTTTGGTGACCTTCTTCACATTTCCCGAATAGTTGTTCATAGACGTATTCTATACAAATTTTTAATTTGAGTGTACTTGGACTAGCTACACTGTCATAAAATGTTGTATTAAGAATCCGGAAAAACTTTCCTTGCAAATGGTCTTCATTGTAGTTTTCTCTAGCTATTTCATTATGAATGCTGTCAATATAAAATTGGAAATAATCGAGTTCTTGTTTAGTTGCGTTTTTTAATTGTTTAATTCGATCTTGTAAGAGTCTGTGCGGGGCTCCTGTTTTGGAAAGCTGTATTAAATATTCTCTACTTTGCAATTCCATGGTTCGAAATAAATATAACATTTGCTCAGGGCGATTGAAGTACATATGCGGTGGATATGGGTTTTGCAGTTCCTGTTTTGCTACCTCTACCATCTTATCTATATCCAGTGTTTCGACTAAATCGTTATCCGTTGCAAACTCCCCAGTTTCGAATTGTATCGATTGAATTTTAGATTTCAATTTTTCATCATACAATTGACGCCAAGAAAGGGGTGCGACGAATATCAAGTAACTCCTATAAATCTTTAAAACACTACGAATAGCATCGAGTTTAAACAATATGTTATTTAATATAGTTAGCTCTGTTACATATCCAAGAAATTCAGAATTTTTTGCAACCAACTCTGCATACACTTTTTCAGCTTTGGAAACTCTAACACATGATCTTTTATAATCCTCTGTTAGAAATCTTTGGAAGTTTTTAATATGCTGCTTTAATTTGGCTACAATTTTGTCATGTTCTGTAGTTTCTGTGACGAGATTTTGGTCTATTTTAAGAATCAGGTCTCTTCGATATCCTATTTGTTGGCGATTCATTGCATAGCTTCGAATATTGTTAATATAAACTTTAATATCATCAAAGCATCGTAAGGGGCGTCCTTCAATTACTGTATAAAACTCGGGGTGAATTTCTACTACAGCTCTTACATCATCAGGTGGTTCTTCAATGAAAAGTCTTTCAGAAATATCTCTCGTCGCTGCTATTCTAAGATTATCTTTTAAATGTAAAGGTTGCGACCATCTATTTCTGCTCATAAGTTTTTCTTTACGATCACTGTATTTAATATAAGAAAGTAATTTTTCAGACCTTGGTACACGAAACGGTCGCGAAACTTTTTTCACTTTCTTATCATCGAGCACTGCATGTTTTCTATTAGCAAAATAATGCTGTGTGTTTTGCACATAGCGACGACGAAAAATAATATCTAAAGTTTTTAACGGAACCATTGGTTTCCGTTCCTCTTTTAAACAAGACATTGTTTAATAATATAAATCTACTGGTATAATGTCCAAAATTAACTTCAATTATAAAAACCCTAAAAATTACCACAAAATCTGTGCACAAAATATTATGAAAGTTCTGAATATTGTTCTTGACAACTTCTAGACTGTGTCATTGTCAAAGGCTTGCTTTTTTTTGTTGTGTGTAAATCTGAAATATTTTTTTCTATAGGCATTGATGTAGAATTTTAGTACCTACTATTAGGTTATCTACGCTCCATTTTTTTCCGAAAATTCTACATTTCTTAAATTTAATATTAATTTATTAATGATTCTTCTTTTGTTTCATAGGTTCATAGGAAGACTTTAATCGTTTGCTTAATTTATCAACTTCCTTTAATAATTTGCTAGCATCTGTTGCTTGTTTCATTTTTTTGTCCTCATTCTCATAAGTTTCTTTTTCTATTTCTTTAATAAGATCCAAATCAAATGCAGACAAATCCAACATTAAATCATTGTATTCCCTTTCAAGAGACATCGTCATGTCTAATGAACTTAGATTTGCATCATTCGATGCTATAACTTGTTCGTAGGCAAATTCGACATAATTGAAAATTTGTAAAACCATTTCAGATGACACCAAATAGCGTATTTCATTATCTAATAATCGAAAAAACGCCTTCTTTAGTTCTACTGCACGTTGCTCATTCAAGAAAATATTTTCATCTGTTTCATTAACCTGCAAAATATTAGAATTAAAATATTAAACACAGTAGCTATGAAATTCATCATTACATATTTTAACTAAGCATTTAACCTTTTCTTGTAAATAATCCAATTCTTTCTTTATTAAATTCTTTAGAAATCCGAGTGACTTTAAAAATTTATTCTTTGCTGTGTTGAGTTCCTCCGTTACCAAAAGATAGTTTAAATTTTGTTTTTCTAATAGATCAAAGACATGAAGTAGTTGTTCTGGACTTTCAAAATAAAGACGAGGAGGAGGATATTTACTTAAACGTTCTTTTACTAAATTCTTTTTAATTTCGCTATAAATATCCGAGTCCATAGTAATCATTTCCAGGTATTCTATATTTAGATCTACATTATTTTTATCTTGCCATAAAATAGGTGCAGCTTTATGAAGGAAATTTTGAAAAGACACCAAGATTTGGAAAGTCTCGTCTATATACTGTAACTTGGACTTTAGCGTTGCTAACTCAAAATTAGCCTGTTTATGCTCTTCCGTTTGGTTACTCAGTTCCTTAGCCAAGTTATCAGATTTTCGCATTATAGCTATTGTTTTATTATTATCGTCTGCTAAAAATTTGTCAAAACTATGCTGATATTCATCAAAATGTTTCGAAGCAGTTTTGTAAATCTTCTTCTCCGTATCAATTTCCCTCGTAATTCGTAAAATTTCATCTTTCAGAAACCCATGCAGTGTTCTTTTCAGGGCTATGTCTCTTATGTTTTTTTTATACTTGCTGATTGACTTATTAGTTCTAATCGGTCTTCCTTCTACTAATGAATAGAAATGGGGATCGACATCTAAAATTGTTTTGACATCACAATCACTACTTTTGTCAATAGGAGGCAGTTTTATGGCACCAAATTCTTTTTTAGACAATTTTTTTACTAACTTTTTTTCCATATTAGAAAGAAATCAACACACGGACACTGGAGACTATTCTTCTTCGGAGACGATTCTGTTTCTAACACCGTCCTATTGCGTATCTATCGTCACTATAGTGATATGGAGAACGAGTTCTATTTAGTCAATATCACTATAGAAACGAAATATTTACTAATTTCTATAATAACGGTCCATTTTAAGCTTTGTATATCTAGATCTTTTAATTTCTAAAGTTCGACCCAAGTACCTATCTAATGTAAATAGAATGATACTAGAATTTCAATCAAACCCAAGTATTTTTGAATGCAATGACTAGATAATATATTACACCGTAGTTACAATATAACAATATAATTATTATGATTGCGTGAATATTTTAATCACTAGAATCACTGCCACTTTGCCGTTCCTCTCTTTCCTCGTCTTCGACCTCTTTCTTCACCAACTCCCATGGCATCACAGGCAGGGGCTCCACAAAGGAGTCGTCTATTTTCAACTTATAAAGGTGTCTCGGTGTAAAGTGTGTTGGAAGTGGCCATACATTTTCTGTAAAGAAAATGGTTGAGTTAGATAAATCAAAAATGTACCCAAAACCCACAGAAGTATCGCCTGATGGTCTATCGCTGAGATTTATGCAGCGTACATTGACATTGCTTAGCTTTTTATCTCTGACATAAATCTCGCGGACGTAGCCCATAGAGATAATATATACATGGAGAGGCCCTTACATTCTATACATACTAGCGTTTATACAAATATGAATGAACGAAATGTGGAACGGTTCGCCACTTTCTGTTCACTCTTGGTGGTAGGTTTGCTGTCAAAAGTTTGTTTATGTTATAATTATTTATGAACATTTAAGAACAGGCAGCCATTTTATGTTCATAATCAGCTGATAAATTGGACACGTTTTGACATAGCTTAGGGCATGTCCATTGTGAATACATATTCCTTAGTCATTGACGTAGCCCGAGACGTTGGTCAGACCAACGTCTCGGGAAACAGAAGGAAATGGAAGAGCATCGTGAGAAGAGTGGTATCGAAGGGGTGTCACGATCCTCAAAAGTTGATTGAACGAGGCATGAAGATGAAATCTTTTAACTAACAACCAAGCAGTTTTTTTGTCAATCTCACAGGAATGAATTCGTCTGCATCGTTTTTTTTTAATCCCATGAAGTCTTTTTCAATTACTAACCGAATAAAAAGTAGCCTAATATCTTCCTCGGGTAGGTATAATATTTATTATTTAATAATATGTAGTTATATATATATTATGAATTTTATAGGTTCATACCAAAATAGAAAGCGTAATCATCAACACGTCGATGCAAATGTACGACATGGCGAAGGTCCAGAATGTACTGCGACTGTAAGAGGTAGTCGATCAGAGCCACTTCGGGCAATGCTTCCATCTTCGGGTCCACTGCGCTCAAGCCTTCGAATGATAACTGTTGATAAGACAATAAGATTGGTACTTACTTAGACCATAAAAATTTATATGTTATATAACAATATTACTAGCTGACCCGTCCCGGGTAAGGACAATTTCAGACTTTTATATGAAACAGAATGCGTTAACTGGGTTAATCCGTTGTGTGCATGGTTTCCTGGTAGAGATCGCTTTAAAGCGATAAGGCCGCCATTTGTACCACAGCTTAGTTTTATAATTTTATTGTAAGTGTTTATAAGTATGTGTTTCGTGGTTTACAATAAATAATTTTTCATTCATTCATTTCATATTTTCATTAATGCGCGACTCAATTGTTAAATATAAAAAGGATATATTATCATTTAATATGTTGCATATTAAACGATAATATTCCCAAGGGGGGCAATATGAAACGTGATTTTTTCGACGTTTCTTTTCAAGTTTATAATAGATGGCGTTTCATAGCGTAGTTTAAGTTAAACTACATAGATGGCAGCACAAAGCGTGAGATTCAAATCTAAACATTCAAGTTATCACCGTCTACACTAGATGTAGATTGTTGATAGACCGAAACCTCCGTGCCCTCCTATAATCTATCCGTGGTACAGGTAATATAGTCACAGATAAGTACTCACATTTTCATCTGCTTTTGCATACGCACAAATTCTTTTAATCTTGTCAAGGCATATCCTAAGTTGTTCCATGTGTTCTGACATCGGCCCGTGGACATCCAGCTTTCCAATTAGAGATGGTGGTCGTGCGGTCAATGCTCGCCAATCGTCCAACAAGAACTTCGAAACAAAATTGATTTATGCAAACGAGCAGACAGCTACACATTGCAAAAGACCTAAATTCTAAGCAGTGACCAACCAGCAGTAGCAGTACGTGTAGGTATTCCATTTTGTTCCAGGTTTGCATCAGCCTGCACACCTAAGTACCTAGGTCCTTACTAGGTACTTAGTCGAAATTCTAAGGATATTAACCTACACCTAGTATTACAAATCGATTCACTTATTTATATTAAAATTCTTGTTTTTTTTTAAATCTAATTAGCTCTGTCTGGGAGAGGTTCAACAGTAGGATAGTAAACCTCTTAGAAGAGAAAAGTTGGCTAAACCATCACCTAAACTGTTTAGTATGATTGCAATCAAGCGCAAGCATAACTAACTATAAATAATATGTAGTTTTACAAAAGCGAGTTTCCCAGCAGATAGGCATATTCTAGGCAAGCGCGCTCCACCTCAGGCTACATCACTACTTCCCAGCAAGTCTGATTGCAGCCAAGCGCTAGTCAATAAATTAAAAAAAAAGAGAATTTTTATATATTTAGATACGTATTTTTTCCAAACTGGCTGTGGTCTTTTTAATGATGGAGACTTTGCTACTAAGTTCTCGTATACATGTGGGTACGTATTTTTACAAACTGGCTGTGGTATTTTTAATGATGGAGACTTTCCTACTAAGTTCTCGTATACATGTGACGCCAGTGCAACTCCGCAGTATGAATATACCTCTTTACAGTTCCTCAAAGAATTACCAACAAACAAGTTATTTCAGCATATTGTGCGTCGCAGATGTCATGATACCTACCGTTTGTATTGAATGATAGACCGTCAACAGCTTTGCACGTTTAAATATTATTTTCTCAGGTCCTTCCGTGTGTTCCTCGTCTAATATTTCAGCGACACCTTCAGCTGCTTCACAGGACTTCTCCTCCTCTTTTAGTTTCTCTTCTATCCATTTACGTTCGCCCTCAAAAAGGAATCTTAAATGTCTATGTACAGTATCTTCTGAGCCCTAAAAAATCCAATAAGTTTTGTTCTATACCTATTTTTTTTTTCGACGACCTCAGTGTTGAGCGCTGTTGTCGGTCCCGGGTTCGATCCCGGCACAGTCAAATTGGGAATTTATAATTTCTGAATTTTCTTTGGTCTGGCCTGGTGGGAGGCTTCGGCCGTGGCTAGTTACCACCCGACAAAGACGTACCGCCAAGTGATTTAGCGTTCCGGTAGGTACTATGCCGTGTAACAGAGGCTCTCTGGTTCCATAGGTTACCGAGGCGACTCGAGCCCCCCAGCTCGTCGATTCGCGTTGGCGACGTAGATGTGCAGGTAGGAAAGCACTTAAAATACCTGGGTCTTACCTTGGACGGGCGATGGGGATTCGAGGAACATGTTGAGCGCCTGCTCCCCAGGATACAAAAAGTTGCTGGTGCAATGCACGGCCTACTGCCCAACCTCGGGGGGCCACAGGAAGGCGTTCGTCGACTGTACGCCGGGGTTATTCGGTCGATAGCCCTTTACGGGGCGCCGGTATGGTCAAATCGGCTCTGTGGTGTTCAGCGTCTCAGAGCTAAGCTTAATAGCGTGCAGCGCAAGGTAGCTATCAGGGTCGCAAGAGGATATCGCACGATATCCTTTGAGGCGGCTACTGTCCTGGCCCGCTTTCCGCCTCTTGACATCCTGGCGGATATGGACGCGAAGGTATATACCCAGACCCGAGCGATTTGCCAAAGCAGTGCTGATGGTCAAGATGGTGGGACATTGCGACGGCAAGCGCACCAACAGGCCCTTGTAAATTGGCGTATGCGTTTGGAAGGGGAAAGAAACGCACGCCAACGCACTGTTGGTGCTATCCTGCCAAACTTTGAAGCCTGGCTGGGGAGAAAGCATGGCAGCGTTACCTTCAGATTGACACAGGTACTTACCGGGCATGGTTGCTTCGGTGAGTACCTGTGCCGGATCGGACGCGAAGCAACACCACGGTGCCACCATTGTGAGAACGACCTTGACTCCGCACAGCACACGCTTGAAGAGTGTCCCGCCTGGGAACCCGAGCGTCGAGTTTTGGTCGGCTACGTAGGGAGTGATCTTTCGCCGCCTGCTGTCATATCGGCAATGCTGGCGGCGAATGAAGCATGGAGGGCCGTGGTCTCTTTTTGTGACGCTGTCATGCTCAAAAAGGAGAATGCTGAGCGGGAACGAGAACGTTCCAATCCCACTCGGAGACGGAGGCAGCAGGGCGACACCGACCGACGCCCTGATCAAAATCTACAAAGGGACCTCGAAGTCGCGAGTGGCTGAAAGTGGGGCTTTGGCCGCTCATTGTCCATGCGACTCATATTTGTCATTGTCATGAATGATAAATGACATCGGGGATTACATCACCCAGGACGAGCCCAATGGGCATCGCGCAAGGGAGTCTCCGGCGTATGTTCTTTGAGAGTTCCCGGAGATTCCCAATATGCTCAGAGGATGGCCACCGAGGGGGTTTTAGTGGGTAAAAATCCCACATCACCTGCACTCTCCCCCAGGAGATCGGGTATCTTCAGAAGATTTCCCCCTCGTTAAAAAAAAAAAAAAAAAAAAAAAAAAAAAAAAAAAAAAAAAAAAAAAAAAAAAAAGGTACTATGCCGTGTAGAAACCGACATAACTGCCATACAGGTTAGCCCGCTACCATCTTAGACTGCATCATCACTTACCATCAGGTGTGATCGCAGCCAAGGGCTAACTTGTAGTTGATAAAAAAATAGCCTATACGACGACGTGACGTTTTTCGGTACCAACTGAATAATAATAATTATGCAGATGACGCGGACCTGAGCTTCTGCAGTACCTAACCGGTTTTTGCATGAATTCGACTCGAGAATAGGTACCTACTTGCAATCCACATCTCTCTCTGCGTCGTATTCCTCATTACTGAGGGTCGCGACCCCATTCCATTAAAAATGGTAGGAGATTTCCTGGGATTGTTTTGCGGTGAGTTCCCACGTCCTTCTGCATTACGGCACGACTAAGAGTATTTAAACTCTTAGATTTATTACGATTAATATCAGATATTAGTGATAATAACCGGGACCGACGGCTTTACGTGCTTTCCGAGGCACGGAGGAAACCAAAATTTAACCTCCAAATTCGGTCACCCATCCAGTTACCGCCTTAGGACTCGGGACGTTGCCTAACAATCGCATTCGACTGTCATGCGTTGCTACGTTAAGACAACAGCGCTCAACACTGCGTCAGGCAGGTTGTCAGAGACAGATATCTACGTCGTTCCAGTACTAGAAGGCAGAAGCCTAGTTACCTCCACTACGTGTACGAAGTAGCTGTCGTATACCAAAAGCAAGCCACGCACACTAATATCACAATAGCAAGAGTTTGCACCGTTCACTGTTTCTTGAAAGAGATTTATCATTTGCTCCTTGTTCAAAGCATGTTCACCAGTGTATATCATGCGAATTGCATATGCTTTCTGGAATTACCATAGATAATATTAGTACCTACCTACTGACCTAAAAAACTCTATAGAAAGCTAGAAGTGCTTGATAATGGTGTAGCGGTCTTCGCAGTCCGCACATAATCCAATAGATGGCATTACTAGTAGCGCACGATGAACACGAAGAGCCCAACTCACGCTAACGAAGCGTTCTCTGAATTACGCCTATATACGACCTCCAACGATGAACGGTCGGACCAGTGGTCCCCGAGCGCAACACCCGCTCGGTGGATGATATCATCCTTTGTTACGGTCGAGCCATATCACCTGCTCCCGTACAAATGGTAATAGAAGGTTCGATCTCGCAGCTCTAACTTTTCGGAGTACCTAACGTGAGTTTAAAAAAATGAAATAGGGTGTCACTTAAGTATATACGTTGACGGTGAAGGAAAACATAGCGAGGAAACTTGCATGCCCTAGAGTTCTCAATAATGTTCTCAAAAGTCTGCCAGTAAGTAACTATGGACAAACTCTTCTCATTCTAAGAGGAAACTGCTAAGTAGTGACCCTCCAAGTGCTCAGTAGTGATGATCAATGAGCATACTACGAAATGACTATGAAAAAATAAAGAAAGTGTAAGTCATACTAACCAAACCTATTCGCTCAAAGTTCTCTTCTGCAACATTGAGAACACTCCTAGTGTCTAAATCTGGCAATAATGCCATAGCTGTGATTTACATGTTTATTTTAAAATTATCTTACAATAATAAATAGGTAACTACTGTGAATAGCTGCTATCGTAAACAATAAACATAGATGACATTAGAAAATGTCACACTGTAACTATGGAAACTAGTCTATAGGGCTAGGGCTGAGCCACAAGCTTTTTTGTACCATTTTCGAACCCTTTTGTACCTACATAAACAGGTGCAAGGCATAATGGACAAAAAAAATATTTCCAAAAAAACGATTTCCAACGCCACTGTAAAGTACAAAATATTTTTTATTTCTACCCACTATTTTGAAGTCGGGCGAGCCTGATGCGTCAACTTTGCTTATCCTTGTTATACCCGCCCGACTTCAACATAGTGGGTAGAAATAAAAAATATTTTTTACTTTACAGTGGCGTTGCAAGTCGGTTTTTTGTAAAGAATTTTTATTTTTAACTTTTTAGTGTCAGGGTTGAGGATTTGGAGTCAGAATTTTTTTATGAGACCACCTCGAGAGCTTCCTCTAACGACTGAAAAAAAAACATTTTTCAAATCGGCTCAGAAACCACGGAGATATGCGGTAACATACATTTAAACAAAAACGCGCCGAATTGAGAACCTCCTCCTTTTTTGGAAGTCGGTTAAAAAGCCGATATTCTTAAGCTAGGGTTAAGGGTGCATTCACATGAGCCGCGTGGCGTTTACGGTAGTATCAGCCGCGCCACTGAATTAAAAAGGTAAGGGTATCTTAAGATAACGTAACCTAAATATAGAGCATCAGGAGCAAGAAAAGCGCGGAATTGTACAAATTGTACTAGATAGGAGTTAAGACGAGCCACAAACATGATAATATGGCTGTTACATCGTTTCAGAGTTTCGCGCACGTTTGTCGCGAAATGTTAGAGCACACCTTATGAACTTTCGCGCATTACAAAATTTCGTGTGTGTTATTTTGTATGCGCGTGTCGGATCCGAGACAAGAAAAAATATCTTTTAATATGTATGGTCTCATATAATAACCATTGCGACTGAATTTCTTAGACATTACTCATAAGATACAAGAAATTAACAAGAAAGGCGTAACAGTACAGGTTTGTTCACTTATGAGTTGGATAGAAACTAAACACGGTCCACGAAGAAGGCGATCTCATCCGAGTACGGGAAAAATTAAATACTCAAAAGAAAGATATCAATTGACCATCTAAATATTTATTTCTATCACAGTACATAAACTTAATGAAATTATTACGTGAACTAGGTTATCTTAAAATAATATTTTGTTATACACTGTAAAGGTGCAATTCCACCAGTGTGCGACACTAGACAAGCTAGTACCTGCTATAACTATTACTACGGAAATTATTCCATTTTTTGGTGGCCCAAGTTGGCTTCTTTTGTGTGAATCTTGGTTTTGAGTATCTTTCGTTTGCTTTCAGGCTATTGTAATCTTTAGCCAAATCCTCCAATTCTTCTGGGACTTCCTGTAAATTAATCACATCAGTATCATAGCAATAAATCAGTTTTTCTCAATGAGGGTTTCAAACAATAAAATTTATTACTAACTAGCTGATGCCCACGACTTCGTCCGCGTGGATTAAGGTTTTTTAGTTCCGAAGGAACTCTTTAATTTTCCGGGATAAAAAGTAGCCTATGTGTTATTCCAGACTATAATCTATCTCTGTGCCAAATTTCATCCAGATCCGTTCAGCCGTTCTGGCGTGATTGAGTAACAAACATCCATCCATCCATCCAAACTTTTGCACTTATAATATTAGTATAGATTTAGTTCAAGAGAACAACAATAAGTGTAAGTCTTTACTTCTGTAGTGCTAAACCAATATTGATGAGAGGCAATGACCAATACAGATGGATCATGGATGGAGCATTGGAAATGATTAAATTCTAAAATTAAAAAAGTATATGTTTGTTAAATACAACACATGGAAAATCATGCAGTAAAACCGCAGCATAAAAAGATCCAGTGACCCAATACCCTGATACCTCTAATAAGATAAAATAATAGTTAGTTTGCTTTGCAGATTTCTAACAGTTTTTATAATCCCTCCCGCATTTCGACACTATTACCTCACACAATAATTCCTGTTTAGATGTTTCTGTCGTTGTCTGACTATAATATAGAGTACTAGCTGATGCCCGCGACTCCGTCCGCGTGGATTAAGGTTTTTTGGTACCCGCGGGAACTCTTTAATTTTCTGTGATAAAAAGTAGCCTATGTGCTATTCCAGACTATAATCTATCTCTGTGCCAAATTTCATCCAGATCCGTTCAGCCGTTGGGGTGTGATTGAGTAACAAACATCCATACATACATCCAAACTTCCGCATTTATATTAGTATAGATTTCTATAGGCAGTGATAAAACTATCAATATTCAGCTTTAAGCTTTATTTACCACAATAAGGCATCAAATGAAATTAAGAGCTTTATCTATTTAAAAGCTTGGTGTGATTTCATAGAAAGTGCAAAGGTGTCGTCTCAAATCCCAGGGAAACATAACTTAAATCCATACTAATATTATAAATGCAAAAGTGTGTGTGTCTGTCTATCTGTCTGTCTGCTACGCTTTCACGGCCCATCTATTCAACCGATTTTGATAAAATTTGGTATAGGGATAGTTTTTATCCCGGAAAATTAAAGGGTTCCCGCGGGAATAAAAAAACTTCATCCACGTGGACGAAGTCGCGGGCATCATCTAGTAAGTACTATATATTCATTGCAACTTACTTGTTTAGCTTCTTTAAGAACAGCTATCAAGTTCCTAGCTTGCCGCGCGTCTTCAGTGGTAAGTATCGTATGTGCGACACCTTTGTTCTGCAGGCGTCCGGTCCGTCCGATTCTGTGTATGTAATCTTCAGATGTGTTCGGAAAATCGTAGTTTATTACGTGAGTGACGCCATCAACATCTAAAATTAATTAAACCATTACAAACGCGCGCTCCATTCATTGTAATACGCTAATTATACCTACCAACTTTTTTACTGATTATGTGATGTTTTAGGTTATTGATTTGTATAAGTTATTTTTAGATAGTTGTTTATGAGGAATGTGCAACGTCCACATAAACTCACGAGAGTTTCAGGACGTGAAGATGAAATTTGTAAAAACCTATTTTTGTTGAATAAAGAATAAATAAAAAATAAAAAATAAATTATTTACAATCTCGTTATTACTGTAATAGTTACCTAACTATAATATTATTAAATGCAAAAGTGTATTTGTTTGTTAGTTTCAAAGCAACAGATCAACCTTATATTTTGCATGGGTTGGAAAGTGAAATAGCCAACAGGCGACCTCCCTAGCGCAGTGTTGAGCGCTGTTGTCTTAACCTAGAAGGTCCCGGGTTCGATTCCCGGGAGAGTCCATTTCGGAATTTATAACTTCTGAAATTTCTCTGGTCTGGTCTGGTGGGGGGGTTTCGGCCGTAAACGATGCCGTGTAGAAACCGACTAGGAGTATGGGTTTAATATAACTGCCATACCCCTAACAGGTTAGCCCGCTACCATCTTAGACTGTCATCACTTTCCATCAGGTGAGATTGCAGTCAAGGACTAACTTGTAGGGTTGTAAAAAAAAATTGCTTCTTCAAGTTTCACAGGCATCTTCTAACCATCAAATGAATGATTTATAATCAATGGAGAGTATTCATTGCCCTTATACCTCACATAATAAATGACAAGAAAAACACATACCCAAGCCTCTGGCTGCAACATCTGTAGCAACAAGAATTTTTGTAGAGCCACTTCGAAATTTATTGATTACAATGTCTCGCTGAAGTTGGGACTTGTCACCGTGAATGCCCACAGCTGGCCAACCATTCCTATTCAGTGACAGTGTCAAACTGTCCACAAACCTCTTCGTGTTTGTAAATACTAGCACTTTCCCAAAACCTTCACCTGAGATTTCATGCATTATAGATTTGAACCTAAATAGAAAAACAAAACATTGAACGCCTCTAGTCTAGTTTATAAATAAAAGATCAATGATTGAGCGCTACGGCCTATGTACCTACACTCATTCAACATGAAACTGGTAAAATATTACTCAGTCCACATATAAAGCTTTTGATTATTTTATGCAATAAATGATTACAAAAATATAACTCCACTATTAATGTTCAACTTATTATAATAGTTGAAGACAATGAAGGAAATAGGTAAAACCCACTTTTTATGCCTACTTCTCACTCACCAACAAATCTTTGTTGGAAGGAAAAAAGAAATAGTTGTAATGAAGGAACTAGACGTTTAATTCACTATAATATGCCAAATCTGTGTTACACTATGTATTTTGCGATATTCACCACACCACACAAATATTCCAAATTATACTCAATGTATGTTCCACTCTAACACTGGAGCATCTTCAGGAGATGTTGACTCGACAATGCACGGTTGCACATAGATTAACCTACTGTGACAGATTATAGCAAATTAAACTTCTAGTTCCTTCATTATCATGAAGTTCTGCAAAGTAACTCCTGCTTTTATCCAATATTAGAAATATATTTTATAACATTATTTTGAAAAATTAATTAAGTATAATATAGCAAAAACATATTTACTTGTCCATTTTCTCCTCCTGTTCACAAATATGAATATGCTGCTTAATATTGTGATTTGCTGACAGCTCTGTTGATCCTACATTAACTTGTACAAACTCCCCAAGATAATCCTTAGCTAAGTGTTGGACTTCTCTAGGCCAGGTAGCTGAGAACATCAAGATTTGTCTCTCTAGTGGCACACCTTCCAATGCTCTTCGAATTTGCGGTTCAAAACCCATGTCCAACATTCTGTCTGCTTCATCCAACACAACATAGCCACATCGACTCAGATTTGTTACTTTACTTTCAAGGAAATCATTCAATCTACCAGGTGTAGCTATAAGTATATCTACTCCATTTCTTAGTGCTTCCATCTGTGGAATTCTGCTCACACCACCATATATACACAAACATCTTATATTAAACAGTGTTTGAAATTCTTTTGCCACTTCCTCAATCTGTCTTGCTAGCTCTCTCGTTGGTGCAAGAACCAATACCCTAGGACCTTTTCCTTTTCGAGCTTCTTTCTCTTTAAGCTGGATAACGGCAGGCAACAAGTATGCAAGAGTTTTGCCAGTTCCAGTCTGTGCAATTCCAACAAAATTTTTACCAGAAATAGCAATAGGCCAACCTTGAGCCTGTATAACTGTTGGTTTTGTAAAGCCTTGTGCATTCAAAAACTGTTTAATGTAGTCCGGAAAGTAACTGTTATCTATGTCTTTGTACGGGCTAGGTACATCATTTCCAACAATAGTAATATTATGCTCTTTATGGTATTCAGCGTCACTGTTGGGTACAGTTTTTATGGAGTAAAAATGACTGCTTAGTATTTGTTTCCCAAATTGAAATTGCTTTCCAAAATATGTTTGAGCAAGAGTGCAATAAAAGCTTTCTTGGTTTATGGTGAACAAACAAGTTTTACTATGCTGAAGCTGCTTATGATTCAGATAGAATCTAAAAAGAAAACAGAACACAAGATTAAGTATAACCACGGAATTAAGCATTTATAATATTAGGTAAATATGTGCCCAAAGGATATGCGAGTTCATCCAACAACTCAACAATATACATAGCCCGGGAATCAGGATACACGAGGCTAGTTTTTGACGACCTCCGTGGCGCAGTGTGTAGCGCTGTTGCCTTAACGTGCGGAGGTCCCGGGTTCGATCCCCGGCAGGGTCAATTTAGGAATTTATAATTTCTGAATTTTCTCTGGTCTGGCCTGGTGGGAGGCTTCGGCCGTGGCTAGTTACCACCCTACCGGCAAAGACGTGCCGCCAAGCGATTTAGCGTTCCGGTACGATGCCGTGTAGAAACCGAAGGGGTGTGGGTTTAATATAACTGCCATGCCCCTAACAGGTTAGCCCGCTACCATCTTAGACTGCATCATCACTTACCATCAGGTGTGATCGCAGTCAAGGGCTAGCTTGTAGTAGATAAAAAAAAAAAAAAAGCTAGGATAGCAAGCTAGATATTATGTACTATACTGTCCTAGCTTAGAACATGCTAGTGCTATTTACATGATGCCAGATCATTTTAAGTCAGTACCATTGCAGTGACTAAGGTAACAACTAACAACACATCAACACACAACACAATTTTACTGAAACAGTTACATTACTGTCAGTAACTACAGTTAGTTAGTAAGACCATGGATTTTAAGGACTCTAAAATATGTACCTAGTCGCAGTCAAAAAATCAAAACACAGTCACTGCTCACTATCCAATCAAATCTAACTAGCTTTGCCAGTCACATGAAGCTAGTACACAAGCAAGGATAGTAAAATTCTTGGTGGAGGATGCTACGATACTAGCTCAAAAAATAGAACCTCATCCTAAAAACTATCCTAGCTTGAGACGCTAGCTATTAATATAGCTATTATATTCATTTTTAGAATGTCTTATAATTAAGTCTAAAAATGAAGCTAGTCCTATATAGGTACTTAAAGCCAGAGTTGCTAACTTGCTAGCTTACTATGCTAACTTGAAAAGCTAGCCTCGTGTCTCTCTCTGCGTCATATTCCTCATTAATGAGGTTCATGATCTCTTCCCATTAATCAAATATATAGTAGGAGTTTTCTTGGGATAATAATGCGGTTGGTTCCCACGTACTTCCAGTACGTCTCGACTAAGAGTATTTGAACTCTTAGGTTTTTGTAATGATTATTGTCAGATGTTAGTGATATTTTTTATTTTTAATCCACCACAAGCTAGCCCTTGACTACGATCTCACCTAATGGTAAGTGATGATGCAGTCTAATATGGTAGCGGGCTAACCTATTAGGGGAATGGCAGTTATATTAAACCCATACCCCTTCGGTTTCTACACGGCATCGTACCGGAACGCTAAATCGCTTGGCGGCACGTCTACAGCCCGGGACCGGCGACTTAACGTGCTCTGGAACGTGGAAACGAAAAAACCAAATTTGAACCTACAAATTGTTGTCACAACTGGGCCACTCGCCCCTCAGCCTCTTGTAACCCGGGCATAAATCTGACGCAACCCCTCTAATTAACTATATAATAGAAGATAGCTGAAGTATCAGGTAACTGAGGAAACGGAATAAAATCAACTTACAGTTTCACTAAATCATTGCGCCGTGCAAGATTTTTTGCTATATTTAGTGCCATCACTAAGCATTCGACATGAACGTGGTTATTCAATTCGATAATATTTAGGAGACCTTGATTTTAATTCCAAATAATATACTTTTTTCTGGTTGTTCTGAGATACTGATTACTGATGCAAATTGCAAACGACGCCGCTTGAAGTGCTGACTGAATCCTGATGCAATAATTATTATAGGTTATTATTTTACGTCACTTCACTTCACTTCTTATGTGAATGGCTTTACTCGTGCACTAGGCACAAATATTTTGCCAATGTCGCGTTGAAGGAGAGTACACACTACTGGAGAAACCGCGTCAATCACATATTTATCTATGACGTCAATATTGACATCAGATTGACATGATTTTTTGAGGTTGTTTTCGGTTGTTTTATTATAATAACTTGTTTTGCGGCTCTGGATTCGCACCCTTCTGAAGGTAATCTTATTATGTCTGTGAATCTAATAAACTAATATTATAAAGAGGAAAGATTTGTTTGTTTGAAATGGATAAACTCAAAAAAAATTGGCAGTCATAGGGACTGCCGATAGAAGTGAAAACGAATATTTAAAATAATTTAAAATAACAACACAGCACTTTTAAAATAATTTAAATATAAACCTTAAAACTAAGCTATTAAAGTTTAATTACGAATGTACTATATTATTTATACTTAAGACCTTTTGTCTTAAGAAGAACGGTGTCGGTCTCGCGTTTCCACATTTTTACCCCTTACCAAAAAGTGCTCAAATGGTAAGTTGGTAAGTTACCATAGTCCTTCATAGTAACTTCACGGATCTGTTAACCGCTTGAGTATTATATCAAAATATAGGTAGTTTTCTAACAAACGCGATGGTATAGCATTGGCTAGTTGCTACAATAAACTTGTAAAAAAATTATTAATTTAAAAATAGCCTGGACCGGATTTTGATAGTCAACCTATTTTAGGCGTATTTATCTATTATTTATTAAATAAATAAAAATAAAAAGTAGGTTTCATTCATTAACCAGCTCGGTGAAGGTTGTTCTACACAGGGATCCTCTATTTGATAAAATATAGTTTGATACCTGTGACAGATGTCATCCAAATGACGCCTATCAAGTTCAGTATTATGTCATCGTAAAAATGTATGAAAAACTTATGCGAAAAATGTCATAATTTATTGGTTTCTGCACATTAATAGTGACGTTCCTTTTTTTTATCGTAACCAGTCTATTTTATGGGCACTACAAATACGTTGAATCGGAATAAGTTGTTACTTTTAATCTAGTATTTTTAAATGTGATATTGCGACAAAAGATACGCGGTCGCCCTGCTGATTGTTACAGATAAAAACAGGTTATATTTGTAGACTCGCATGAATGCTACAAAGTATAGAAATAACAAAAAATACTTATTTACCAAGAAAATATCGCATTAAGAATATCGCTATCGCATACTGACGCTACTACTACTACGCTGACGCCCCTGTCTATATCTCTTTCTCTGTCTACGTAGAACTTAAATGTTTTAAATACCCGTGCTCTAAAGACTAAACTATTGCAAATCCAGACTTCAGGTGGACTACAGGTGGCATTAGACGCACCGACCAGAAATTAAAAAATAGTTGCACCAAGGTTGTATGATAAAGAAAATCCACATTAGGACGACGACGACAGTAGGATAAGTACGCCGAGTTTTTACATTGCAAATACGATTGATCGACGTGAGAGCTCACCTAGTGCCAGCGCTCCAAACGCTGAATTTGTGACTTTAAAGCAAGAGCTTTGGGTCCATTTTACTTTGACCGTTTGCTTACACTTGGCGAGGTGAGTTCTCACGTCGATCAACCGTATTTGCAATGTAAAAACTCAAGAGTCAAGAGTAAGCGTACAGTAAACGCTCGTTACACCGACCAGAAAAAGAAGGGGAGCAAGGGAACATTTCCCTCCCCCGTCCGCACACTTCGCCTCTCACGCCCGCCGCGCGGATAATGTTGTCAAATGTCAAGTGCTGTCTTTGACATCTATCGTACGATATACATACGTATAGTGTATACCAGAGACAAGTTAATGGTGTATACGGAGTGATTTTTATGTTACTTACCGTAAGTTGATAAAACAGTTTATGTGAACATTAACGCTGTGATGTCAAAATTAACGTATCAAATTCATCAGAGTTGGAATAATTGTTTTCTTTCTCATACTACCTACTACCAACCTACTACATACAGTAAGTTGACATTTCCTAGATCATACAGTCTAGGGCTGACGACAATACCTACAATACGATATATCGATGTTTTTGACTGTTATATCGTTAACCATCAATAGAATATTTCGATATATCGGAAAAAATATCGATATTTTTATACATGAACATCACTACGCTCGTATAATCGTGCTCCTACAAAAGGTAAAGAGGAACCTAGGCTCAACTCAACGTCCGTCGTGAATAGCGAAGAAAACAGAGGTTGCAAAAATAGATATGACTACCTCCGTGGCGCAGTGTGTAGCGCTGTTGCCTTAACGTGCGGAGGTCCAGTTCGATCCCCGGCAGGGTCAATTCAGGAATTTATAATTTCTTAATTTTCTCTGGTCTGGCCTGGTGGGAGGCTTCGGCCGTGGCTAGTTACCACCTTTCCGGCAAAGACGTGCCGCCAAGCGATTTAGCGTTCCGGTACGATGCCGTGTAGAAACCGAAGGGGTGTGGGTTTAATATAACTGCCATGCCCCTAACAGGTTAGCCCGCTACCATCTCAGACTGCATCATCACTTACCATCAGGTGTAATCGCAGTCAAGGGCTAGCTTGCAGTGGATAAAAAATAAAGATTTTCACACAAGAAATAACACCACACCGACAGTCATTTTTTTCTTGCTCGGATAATAATTGATGGTTGTTTTCTTGTTAAGTAACTGTGAATTAATCGGGGTTTCCCTTTGAATATAAAGGAGCACGAGGAAACGCCCGTCGGGCGTCGAAGCGACACGACGACGTATCGCAGGCAATTTGTGCCGGTCGTTTCCTCGTGCTCCCCTAGTGAACAAGAGGCTTTACTTTACGGACTAGGCACTGTTGTACCTATTGTAATGTAAAATTGTAGGACCCTATGTAATATAAAAAACATTAATTTGAGATATCTAGGTAGTTTATTTCAAAACCAATATTATCAATAGATCGTAACTATTGGAATGACATATTTTTATTATATGGATCATAATTCTGATAAACCTGTAGTGTGGACAATATAGACAAGAGAGATACACGTGTAGTGTGAACAATAGAAAAATAATAACTTAGGTACCTACATAAATTTAAAACAGAGAAGTTAATAATTTAAGATGGAATCCTCACTAATATATCACAGAAAAAACTTAAATATTTACTCATGTTCTCATTCGCTAATGTGGACTAAACGCAATCGTTTCTAATTTAGCTGAGCAGCTAGTGTTAATCAAAAATGTAAAAAAAAAAATATTTTTCATTACAAATTGAAAAGGTCAAGCTATTGAAACACCAGACAAGTACATTAGGTACATTCTCTAAACACCATTCATACACTTATTTTATTTCAGAGGATTCACTTAATCACTATTTCTTAAATTACTTCAATATTCATTAAATCTTTTGTGGCCACCACCACCATGTCCATTGCCTCTGCCGAAGTTTGATGATCCTCTTTTGAATGAGCCACCACCACCACGTCCACCGCCATATCTGTTCCTGTTCCATCCTCCACCACCACCACCAGATCGGTCAGCCATGGTTTGAAGTTGAGGACACACCACCTACAAAAAAATTACTTGGTAAATACTTGTTTAATATGTTTACTGTCAATTATTGAGGGTTTAAATAAATTTGTCTCAGCATCTGAGGATGGGATCCAGATAAAATTATACATGGACACCGAAGGCATGTAGCTGCATTTTATGTACCTCATACTTGCATTCATGTCACGCTATTGATGAACGTACCCATGCCAAAGGTATGAGGAAACTATTCACATCATTGTTTATGATTAAGTTTACTAACCTGATTTGCTTCCTGTAATACTGATACAAGATCTCTGGCCTGACGGCAGTTTGAAGGTGTGAAAAAGGCATACGAGGTTCCTTTCGATTTAGAGCGACCAGTTCTTCCGATTCGGTGAATGTAGTCCTCAGAGGAGTTAGGATAATCAAAGTTGATGACATATTTGATTCCATCCACATCTACAATAATATGACGGTCAGAATACAAATTCCCAAAATGTTAACTTATTGCATTATTAGTAAGAGTGAAAGAGAAAATTGGTTAGATATTATAGAACAAAAAAACTATCAACCAAAATTCATGAAATTATAGTTTTACATAAAAAGGTAACTCAACTGCATTACTTACATGAATCGAGTTACACAGATATGTAGCAAAATAAATATTGCCTCTCACTCAGAACCCTGGAGTCTTGCAATGGGCGGAATTTAAAGTTGGTTCATATTTAAATAATTTTCTTAGCCCTCTTGAAAACTCCAATGTGGCCGAAACAGAAAACCCTTGACCTCTTGCCAATGATTCAACTTGTGGTCAAGTTTTTCAACAATGCACACTTTCTTTACATTAGTTATCATTCAACTTGTAGTGCATCACCAGGTTTTCCACACTTTCAAGTGTATCCGAATAGACGGACATACTTTCCAGCTTTCCGGCCGCGGGTCCAGTCACAGTGAAAGGCACATTGAGGCACCAATATTATGACGAGTTATTGCATTCTCCAAGAAAAGAACAACTGCATCGGACTAATCTTATCTACAAATCCAGTGCAGTAACTTGTAATAGTAATCAGATAGAACACAATAACTTTCCGCCAGTGCCTCTGAAAGTATAAAACATAACCATGTACATATAATATTCATTCTATACAGTTTAGTATTATATGAACACATAAAAAAAAACTCAACTTAATAAAACTTACCAAGTCCTCGTGCAGCAACATCAGTGGCGACAAGTATGCTTGCTCTGCCTTGCTTGAATTGGTATAGAACATCATCTCGCTCTTGCTGAGTCTTGTCACCATGCATGCATACAGCTGGCCACCCATATCGTCTTATATTTCTAGTTATATTTTCTACTTTTCTTTTGGTCTCAACAAATATAATTGTCTTTGCTCCCGGTTCTTGACTTTGTCCTATTTCTTGTAGAAGTTCATTTAATCTAAAAAAAATTTATGGTTTAAAGTGGGTAATCAACATACTGATTGATAACTTTTAGACATAACTGTAGTCAGATCTTCTTAGAGGATAATGATTATATTGAAATCAAGAAAAATTCATTTAAATTATACAAGTCATCACTAAATATTATGTTAAAAAAATATGATGTGTGGCTTGAGGATACATACTTGTTTTCCTTTTCATGTTCTTGGCATATATCAATAATTTGTAGAATGTTGTGGTTAGCAGATAACTGCATGGATCCAACATTAATTTGTAAATAATCACCCAGGTAGTCTTCAGCCAATTTTTTTACTTCTTTAGGCCATGTTGCAGACCACATCAATGTTTGTCTATCGGGACGAATTTGCTCTATAATTTTCCTTATTTGGGGTTCAAAACCCATGTCCAACATACGGTCAGCTTCATCTAATACTAAATAAGTGCAACGCTGTAGGTTGGTTGTTCCCTTTTCCAAAAAGTCTATCAATCTTCCTGGTGTTGCAATAACAATTTCCACCCCCCTTTCCAAGTCCCGAGCCTGTTCTCTTTTCGGTGCCCCACCAAATATGCAAGTGTTTCGTACATAGGCCGCATTGCCAAAATCAGTGGCAACTTGCTGAATTTGTTGCGCTAACTCTCTTGTAGGGGCTAAGACAAGGGCTATAGGCCCATCGCCTCTCCTCACAGGTGGTTGGTTGTTTATGTGTACAATAGCAGGTAAAATGTAGGCCAAAGTTTTTCCAGAGCCAGTCTGCGCAATTCCAACTAAATTCTTCCCAGACATAGCCATTGGCCAGCCTTGTGCCTGAATAGGTGTTGGGTCATTATACCCAGAGCTTTTTATTGTTTTCATGACATAGTCAGGGAAATTTCCCTCTTCAAAGTTCTGAATAGGGTTGGGGATGTCAACTCCACTCACTGTTATCTCATGTTCAATTCTGTACTGCTCTACTTCATAAGGCGATCTATTTAGAACTGATGGAGGTGGGTTGTAGAAGTCTTTGTTAAACGGTTGTAGAGAAAGAGAGTCCCAATTTGGCCTTCTCATGTTTTGACCTCCAGAGAACTCTTTTTTATTGCCAAAGCCTCCACCACCTCCTCCACCACCAAACTTAGAACCACCATTTCCAAATCTGGATCCTCCTCCACCAAATTTGGAACCGCCACTCCCACCGCGGTTATTACTCCAATTACCAGACCTGAGAACAACAAATTTTACTCAATGAAAATAATGATAAGTACAAGTATAGGAATGTATTTCGTATGACAAGGCAGACGAAATATTGATTTATACGAAGGTTTGAGTCATGCGCGTTACGGGCCTCTCAGCCGTAAAATATGCCCGGTAGGTTTCGATTTTCGATATCTTCAGAAACTCCTACAAATAAAGACGTATCGACTTTCGAGCAAAAAGAAAAAACCTAGAAAGTACTTAAATTGAAAGTATTTATCTCCTACAAATGAACTGAAATTCCTATTTATCAACTGGACCGCGTCGATCAATAGTTGGCTGTCGGCAGGACAAAATGGCGCGGGGCACAGCTGTTTAGGATAAAGGAAAAGGGGAACACGTTAGCAAAGAACTTATGTACCTAATTATCGAATAGAAGACAAGCTGGTTCTTAATTCTAGTTAATAAATCGCCATTGTAAAACCATTAATAAATAAGGAAGTAATAAAACGAGGAAAGGTACGTGGGTACTACTGTATCGATTTTTCTGAATTCTGGGAAAAGGTACCTAGTAGTTGACAAAACTAGTGCACAGGATCAAAAATATAAATTGATTGTGTTAAAATAGATAATGATAAGGTACTTACATAGTGAATTTTTAAATGTGTCTGTAAGATGGTCTTGATGAACAAGGATGTTCCTTTTGAATTGAAGCAGGGTCTTTCTGAAATCACCAGTATACATGTATTCACAAACGTAATAAAAATTGATATAATTTGAAATAAAAAACAATAGAAAATGCACTGTGAATATATTAATAAGGGTGCAACATAAAATTTAAAACTGAATTTAATAGAAAACGGAAAAGAAGAACTTATGAAGATGTACACGTCTCACCTCGACCACTGCTATTGAAAGAGAGACAAAATGGCGTCCGATCTACGGACACCGATTCTGTTCCGTTCCTTTTGAATGATATATTTCGTTCTTGAATGAAAGAAGAATGAACAAGATCTCTGTGTAGTCTATGGTCTATGCTTGGCTGACCAGTGCTGCAAGCCTTTGATTAATATATTATAATCAAAGGCCAAAGCTGAAAAGCATTGCAAAACCATATAAAACCTAAAATTATTGTAAATACTGTAAATTACAACAATAAATACCATTACAATATAATTATTATTGTTATTCGTACTTATTTGAATTTCTTTTTTATTTTATAAAAATACTGGATTCATACATACACATACGTGATACATACATAAATACCAACCACGCTTACCAGACGGAATTATGTACCGACACCATTGATGTAGAATTATTTTAGCTCTGAATTTTAGTAACTCATTACATTTCAATGACCGACACAGAATAACATTAACAATTATTTACAATAATAATATAAGTATACAAGGGAAAATATAAGTAAGAACATGTACCTACTATTTCGAACAATACCACATAATATTAATGATAGGCAGTAATACCTAGTTTAAATGGAGTGAACAATATTAGGGCAAACACATATACCGTCTCCGTTTCGTCGAGCGTAAAAAGAAAAAGTGTGTCTGTGCAATTCACACACGGCAGAAGTGAAACTTCAGAAAAGTAGCCTACGAGAGAATGAAATAAATATAACTTGTATCCTATTTCATGCTTTCGCAGGCTTAGTCCTATCTAAACTAATAATATAATGAGGAAATATTTGTTTGATTGCAATGGATAAACTCAAAAACTACTCAACTGATTTTAAAAATTCTTACATATATAGAAAAAGCTACTTTCTTTGCGAATAACATAGGCTATATTTTGTTTTCCAAGCAAATTACTGTGAAAACAGTAAAAGTTACACGAATTGGAATTGTTTCTCCCAAAAAGTTATAAAAAAATATCCATACAATAAGGTTGTCTCACAACAACCATTTTTATGATTTTCTAAATTGGTCTATAACAAAGCTGTACTTTCGAGGGTGTTGGGAGATTTTTAACAGAACTTCACAATGATGTCAATAGATAGCACTCTGTACTTAAAAGTTTATTCGTTTTATGGATACCGTGCTAAGGTCACCAGAGGCTCTTGGTCACCAGAGGCGTGGTGGAATTTTATAAAGGTCGACACGACCTGTATAAAATTCTTCGTGTCCGATGACCATGGGCCCAGAGTCACAAAAGCAAGCGCCATCCCTGAACAAACCGAAGGGTTCCAGTTGTGCAGGGATGGAGATAGTGGCCAGTAGGGATGGGCAAATGAAAAAAAAATATCGATATATATCGTATCGATATTTTTCAAATGTATCGATATATATCGACAAAAAAATATCGATATATCGATATATCGATATTTTCTGCCCAATAAGCGATCATCTTTAAACATTGTCAAAATTGAAAATATTCGAGATTTGAAAGTAAATACACATCTGGCTGTCTGTTTTGATCGGTTTTATTATTCAGAATAAGTACCTACATAAATTACGTACATTACGTAGTAGTAGTACGTATTATTAACAATTAATTAGCTTTAGAAGCCAAGAAAAATTCATCATCATCAACACAGTAAAAATTACATTATTCAAACCAGTATTTGTCTGATATCGACATCAGGAGCACTCTTTGTTTGATGTGCTCCCCTGTTAATCTGCTCCTATCATTCGGCACAGCCAAATTGACCACTGAAGCTACCCTTTCAGATGCCACCGAAGAAGCTTGACAAATCAAATATTTTAGAGCGATATCCGAAAGAACCGGGGTGAAATGTCGGCAATTTACCCAGAACTTTTCTGCTTTTCGAATTTTTCGATTCGATTCGAGATCGGATTGGTCGAATGTGACGGCAGACAGCATAGCTATAAAAAATATATCGATTTTGATACGAATTTTGATATCCGAAAATAAATATCGAAAGTTCGATATATCGCGGAAAAAATATCGTTGATTTATATCGATTATTTTCTGAAAAAATATCGATATTTTGATATATCGATTTTTTTTGCGCAAGCCTAGTGGCCAGAGCGCGACGGACTATTTCATTGAGAGCACCGTGGCGATAAAAGCGGCCTGCGTACTTGTCTCTGGCCTGCGCTCCGAATCACGAATGCAACTGAGTACATGTTGACAATACTTGACAATATATTTGGACATTACCGACCACTTGACTCTCAGATCAATATTAGTACGGCTAGCAACTCTAACTCAACCATATTTTTCAGGTTATACCATAGAGGTAATATAGGCCATAGATATAGGCCATGCAATGAATCTTATCCGTCTCTATCTCCTGTGACGGCTATGGAGATAGAGACCACCGACCAGAAAAAAAACATAAAAAAAAGGCTATGAATTAATACTTTTATTCATTGAGGCCATAGAGTAAGTCTTAAACATGGAACTAATAAGTACTACGTACAACTGGAATGCGTACTACAAACTTATTTAACTTATTTTTAATCAAATTTAATCCTTATTTCACGGACATAAGGACCACTACGCACGCAGTATAAAAATGAATCCGTGTGAGACATCCACAACATACCGCGGTGTCCCTTTCTAACAGTGGTCTTTGTGTTGCTATGTCACATTTAACATTATACTTCAAATTTGGTACGTTTATAAAAGAAATCTGAAAAATGGTTATACTATCGAATTAGTCACCTCTTAACCTCCCATTAAAATTTCAAGCATTTAGAAAATTAGTACGTCAATAATTCACTTGTTTTCGTGTTTAAGGCGGCAATCGTAGTAGTAATAAAAATAAAAACGTTGCAACCATGGAATTATTATGTACTATATACATGGAATTATAACAGGATAGATATTTTTTTCATATTTCAGATTACCAAAAAATGATACATTGCGTGAAAAGTGGTTAAGCATTATACCTGGTGGTAACAGAAAAGTGACCCAAAATTCTGTAATATGCAGCAAACATTTCATGCCAGAGGATTATATTCCTAATTTATCACGGCCCGTTTTAAAAGAAAATGCTCTTCCCTCACGATTCCTCGTGGTAAGCAAGATCAATTTTATTTTTATCTTGAATAGGTACGTTTACAGATAATGATAAAAATCCAGCCCGTAACTGTTCCACTTCTGGGCAAGGGCCTCTTCTCACTAGGAGAATGCATGAGCATTAATCACCACACTTGCTCACTGCAGGTTGGTGATTTCAGACGGTCAAGTCCAGGTTTCCTTACGATGTTTCCTTCACTGTATGTGCTGTATCACCGTACTTCAACAGAATGAAATTAAAAACATTTTCAAACATGGAGACTGGCATAGTGATGAGATGAGTTCAGGAGGGACTAAGAGTTAAAAATATTTTTGTATGAAAAATTTGAGCATGTTGATAATTACATATACCCAGTATGTTCGAAAAGTCAAATATGTATGGCTTGAAAAGCCAAATATATATGGTTCGAGAAGTCAATTTATGTTTCGCTTTACAGCAATACCAGTTTTATTGAATTCTTAACCGACTTAAAAAAAAAAATTTTTGTTAACTCTTACCTAAATTATCGATCCTAAATGGATCGCTGGATCCAGGCGGCGCAAGACCGTGGCTTGTGGAGGACCCTACAGGAGACGTATGTCCAGCAGTGGACGTCCATCGGTTGACGACGACCTAAATGCTTACTTGTGTAAGAGACTTACTAAGAGGCAATAGGCACTACATATAAAATATCAACATCATTATAAATATAAATATTTTAAAATTATTTGCTGATTTTTATTTCTTCATAGAGGTATATTTATATCCCGTATATTGAAGTATCCCAAAATTCAAAAATAGTGTGGTCACTCTTGTGGAAAAGGGACACAAGGGTCAGTATGGTATCTCTCACTCGGCACACTTTATTAACAAGAGCTCATTCCGGTTGTACGTACTTATTAGTTCCATGGTCTTAAACTCCTTTTATAACCTGCGCCATTTCATCAATAACCTGTAATAAGTGTAAGGTCTTTGGCTAAGTTACTTGTCTCTGATCACCTTATTCAGGTTTTTAATCTGAGTTATTCTTACTGTATGTTTCACCGCTTTGCTTTCTCCAATTTCAATTAATATTGCTCACTCATTTTCTGAATGGGATGAAGTTGCTTAAAGTCAGAGAAGCCAATACTCGGCACCAGAGACAAGTAACATATAGGGATACTCGGCACTCGCTTACCGAATGAATTTTATGCAGTGAAATTCGTGCAGTTGAAGACTTCAAGTTGTTCGACTTTCGAGTTTTTAGGTGCAAGTAAAAGCTGGCTCGATTTTTAGTTTTTAGTTAATTTCTAGGTACCGAAACTAATTGAATATTTAGGAATTGATCTGCTAGATCATCTCAATGGCTATGCAACCTCATAGTAAAAAAAGAGTGTGCTATTATTACGACAGTAAGTACAACAAAGTTTGTTACCCGCCAATAAATCGATCTTTGTGATAAAATCGTAGTTTTTTAATTTTTATTACATAGATATGCATAATTCTTATTAATTATTTGGTAAGGATATGTTCTTTTACATTTTTTAGCGCTAATTGATGACCATATTCATCTTAAATTTTTTATGAAACTGTGTGACATGTCATTTCAAGGCGTCTGTACCGCAATATGCGTTGCTATTGGTCTGGATGATTTTGTTCTCGTCTCTCTGTGTAAAGTACAGACTGAAATATGTCAAGCTAGAAAATGAACTAAGTAACAATTGCTTAAAAAGTTTAAAATGATCATGTATTACTTTACTAATTTTTATAATAAATTATTAATTTTTAGGTGATATTGGCAACTATTATTATGGACAAGGACATCCTATGAAACCTCATCGTATACGTATGACTCACAACTTGTTGTTAAATTATGGTTTATACAGAAAAATGGAAATTTATGTGAGTAACCAAGTGTTTTATCCATTAAAACTTATACTTTCTTTACAGAAAACTTATACTTTCTTTACAGATTTATCTTTGACAATCATAGTTTTTAAAACAAAATTTATGTAAGTATTTATTTATTTCATTTTCAGAGACCTCACAAGGCAACTGCTGACGAGATGACTAAGTTTCATTCAGATGATTACATTCGTTTCTTGAGGTCCATCAGGCCTGACAATATGTCAGAATATAATAAGCAAATGCAGCGATGTAAGTCCTTTTGTTAAAACTGACCTATCTAAACTAATATAAAGAGGAAAAAGATTTGTTTGTTTGTTTGTTTGTAATGGGTAAACTCTAAAACTACTGAACTGATTTTAAAAATTCTTTTACTTATAGAATGCTACATTATCAGTGAGTAAAATTAGAGATCCTTACGAAAATTGCAATTATGTGAACTAAGTCAGAAAAAGCATCTCTTCTGAGAGCTTACTTGGCGTGTGCTGCGTAAATAGTTAAAGTTACACGAAAACATGTATGGTGGAATTGTTCCTCTCAAAAAGTTCTAAAAGAAGTCCTTGATAACATATATCTATCTTTTAAGGTTGACTCACAATAACCATTTTTATGATTTTCAAATTTGGTCTACACCAATGCTTTACTTGCGAAGGCGATTTTTACCGATATAGTTGACCGAGCGTAGCGAAGGTCTCTGAGTCTACTTGAGTGGATTTTCACTTGTCCGTCTGTCCACTGTCCACTGTCTGTCAGAACCTTATAACTTCTGAATTACTGAACGTAATGACTTCAAATTTAAATATTATATGTAAACCAATGGCCTCCAGCTGAATATGTCTTAGAAAGTTATAAAAATCTTTATGTCAGGGGGGCTCTCATAGAAGCGAATGTGAAGTTAAATATTTTTTATAGCGTTACATAGGGTTGCGGTATATCATTTTAAAGATAATTAGGAATAGAGTCTGAAAATATTTTTTTTATATTTTTCCCCTCAAATTGACAAAATGGGGGGATTTCTAAGTGGAGATTTTTTAACGTCCAAAGTTGACCTCAGAACTCAATTTTCTGAATGGCTGAGCCTGAAACTTGATCAATTATTTGAAGTACAAACTTGAACAACAAATACTAAAATTAGATAAATATTATAAGGAAACAAAATTATTTAATTTTTAATGAGCTTCAGTATTTTTAACAGAAAAGATGTCAATAGATGGCGCTCTGTAAAAGTTTATTTGTTAATAGACGTTAGCAGTTAGCACCATCTTATGTGGAATAAAAAAATAGTCTACTGATAGGACTGCTGTCTATGAAAGTAAAGATGAGCGTGCATTATATAGTGAAAACTATCTTATGGATACCGTGAGGTCTCAGTTCAGGGCGAACCACTAGTATTAATCATTATCAAAATAAATCTGTTTGTCATCTCAAGTATTTAAAGATAAAAATTGTCCTTTACACCATTTAATTTAGATGGATATCTTATGAGATATCATAGAAATAATGTAACGTGCAAGGGAAAAAAGCGCGACTGTGGTCTGCGCGCAGATTAAATAGGTACCTATAATCTGAGGGCTGGAGGCAGTGGCAGGTGTAGTGAGGGCGTGGCGTACTCTTGCAATGTAATATTAAAATGTAAAACCTGCTCACTGCCAGTGGGCAGTGAGCAGGTTTTACATTTTAATAGCCAGTGGGCTATATTGGGTATAGACTATTATGATTATTAAGATATATATATACAAAAAGTAGCTGTCCACCCTGGCTTCGCACGGGTTATTAATCATAATGGCCAGTCAACACTGGGCACCACATCAGGTTTTACATTAGCACTGACCACTGACCATTGGACCCAAAATATAAACTGCCATTTTAAAAGTTTTTAAATAATGAATCTAGACTAATTTTATAAATGTGAAAGTTTGGATGGATGGATGTTTTTTACTCAATCACGCCAGAACGACTACAGATCTGAATGAAGCTTAATTTTAATTTTTTTTTTTAATTGAGAAATAGGCTTGCGCTTGACGACAATCATGCTTAGTGCAAAGCAATGATGAGGTCTAAGTTGGAACGCGCTTGCCTAGAAGATGCCTATTCACTCTTGCCTTGAAGGTACCTAAGTTATATGTGGCAGGAAACACGTGCGCTGGGAGGGTGTTCCACACCCTAGCGGTTCGGATCAGAAACGTCGAGCAAAAACGTTTCGTGCGGGCACAGCTAGGCACATATATAGATTATAGTCTGGAATAACCGTAACACATAGGCTACTTTTATCCTGCAGTAACCAAAAAATTCCCATCCACGCGGACAAAGTCGCGGGCATCAGCTTAAAAAAACACTTATCTTAAAAACTTCTTTTCAGTTAATGTTGGTGAAGATTGTCCAGTATTTGATGGATTATATGAGTTCTGCCAGCTGTCAGCGGGGGGCTCAGTGGCTGCAGCAGTTAAATTAAATAAACAGGTGATATATTATTTCTTATTAATATCCACTACTCATTTCTGGATTGTTGAATTGAGAACTTATACTTATACTGACTTATATATTATCATCTTCATCATTTCAACCCATTGCTGGCTCACTATTGAACACAAGTCTTCTCTCAGAATGGGAGGTTTAGCTGTGGTTTGGCCGCAGTCAACACACTGTCCAAGTGCAGACTTAACCCTCAAAAACATTTTAAATTTTTTTTCAAGAAGACAACAATAAGAACAGTTCTTTGGCATTTCGTTAGAGCAAGTTATATTTAATTAGAAACACCATTACAAATGATGCCTCCTACTATGGTAGGGTTTGAGGTTTTTTGGTTCACATGGGATAAAATATAGCCTAGGTATGTGTTGATTTACGTTATCAGTAGCTATCTTCATTCCAAATTACAGCCAAATGGGTTCAGTCGGAGACATGAAGGAGTAACAGACATCCAAACATTCACATTTATATTTTTTGGCTGAAATGCACAGTTACGAAACAAATATTAGAATCGAATTTTTACAGGCATCAGAAATCTGCATAAATTGGGGTGGCGGTCTCCACCATGCAAAGAAATCTGAAGCGTCTGGTTTCTGCTATGTGAATGACATTGTGTTGGGAATATTGGAGCTGCTGAAATACCACCAGAGGGTGTTGTACATAGATATCGACGTTCACCATGGAGATGGCGTGGAAGAGGCTTTCTACACTACTGATAGAGTGATGACAGTGTCTTTCCATAAGTACGGGGAATATTTCCCAGGGACAGGTTAGCTTATCTTTTCGATATAACTTTTCCTTGCGTAAATTGATTAGAATACTCTTCTTTCAAATTACTAACTTGTTTTGAAAACAAGAACTTAATTTTGTTTTTTATGTTATGTCTTAAGTCCGCTACAAACGTACACTTATTCAGCTAGACTGTACAGTTGAAAAAACTGAACTGACTACTGACCAATCCAGTTTAACTGTTAAAACTGTATGTTTGTAGCATACTTTAAAACTTAACCATGAGACACATAAAACTGTCAAAGTTATTTTAAGCCTAAAGAAAATAATGTCTAATATAAATAAAAGTCTATGATTTCTACGCTAATTAAATATTAAAAACCAAAGCCCGAATATTAATAAGTCTTTATGTGTAAATAGGTGATCTTCGAGACATTGGTGCGGGGAAAGGCAAATACTATGCAGTAAACATCCCCTTACGCGACGGCATGGACGACGAATCGTACGAGTCTATCTTCGTGCCCATTATATCCAAAGTGATGGAAACCTTCCAGCCTAGCGCTGTTGTATTACAATGTGGTGCAGACTCACTTACTGGTAAGAATAATTTATTATTATTATCTAATAGTTCTGGCCATCGATTTTAGTAAGAAGTATCAAATTGACCTAAGAAAAGATGATTTTTTTAAATTAAAAATAAATAATAATCAAAATACTTAAAATATTAACCTTAAATAACCCCCTTAAATAACAGAGTCCCCGTTTTCAGGCGTATTTTCAACCCTCTTTGAAATTATAAATATTGGTCCTACAGTTCTAGTAGTTATGACTTAGTTTTGAAAAATAAATAAGTAGTTTTCAGGACTAATGATAAGAAAACAACTGTTGTTACCCAGAATTTGGCAAAATAAACATTATGAATTATGAAATTTCCTCCTTTTTTTGAATCCAAATTTGAAAAATATCAAATAGTTTTTGAGATATTTTTTCAAATTATACAAAATGTCACATAGTTTTTGAGATTTGCAAGAAATCAAACCCCATTTTTTCCAGTTAATTGTTAACAACTATTGCAATTTATGCAAGCCGCTCTTGAACTTTGTTCGAAAATCATTTACACGCTATTCCGAATCGAATGACACCACGTTCATATTTTTCAGAGGCGGAGAAAAAAGTTTGACCCAAAAACTGAAAAGCTCTTGTTGGCTAGAAAGACTTTTTTGTTACTTATTTTTTATTCAGTTTAACATTTAATAACATTTTTTCTAGGATTTCTAATAGAAATCAGGTTATCTCAGATGTATTTATAATATAATATATATTGTTCTTTAGGCGACAGACTGGGATGCTTCAATCTGACAGTGCGTGGTCACGGCCGCTGTGTGGAGCTAGTGAAGAGATTCGGTCTGCCATTCCTACTCGTCGGAGGGGGAGGGTGTGTATTTATTGTCATTATGGACTGTGCTTTTTGAAAGTTTCTTTTTCTAAGGAAATATGTCTGTACCCTCAAATCAGTGCTCAAGTAAAGGTTCCGTTTAGTCGAGTTTTATTTCGATTACAGAAGAAAATCACAACGAAATAAGTAACACATCAAAAATTGCGAAACGGACTGAATATGTATTAAAAATCATTTTGAAATTTCCTTACAAGTAAAAACTTATTGAAATTAATTCCTATTCATTCCCATTGTATTGATCTATAAAAATCTTTAGTGTGTGTGTGACCTTTACGAGGAGTTAAAGTTGTCGACTTCTTTGATGATGTAGTAGATTTTACGATTAAATTATCTCTAACATACTTTCATTACATAGTTAACCTGAATTTTTTGCAAGAGTTCCCATACTACGTTAGTAAACAACGAAACACCTTAAAATATGCATTTATAGCTTTGAGAAACCTCACACCATTTGTTCTGCCAAATATTTTTTTTGCATCTGATTATTATAATTTTTTTAAAATTAAATTTCCAGTTACACAATCCGCAACGTATCTCGATGCTGGACATATGAAACGTCAGTGGCGCTAGGTGTGGAAATAGCGAATGAGTTGCCCTATAATGACTACTTTGAATACTTCGGGCCAGACTTCAAGCTGCACATATCACCCAGCAATATGTCCAATCAAAACACGCCAGAGTATTTGGAGAAGATCAAGAATAGGCTGTTTGAAAATCTGCGGATGTTGCCGCACGCGCCCGGTGTTCAGGTAAACTAATAACTTCAAATTGAGGGAATTTAAAAAAAGTCCACATTTTTATCTACTAATATTATAAATGCGAAAGTTTGGGTGGGTGTATGTTTGGATCTGGATGAAATTTGGCACAGAGATAGATTATAGTCTGGAATAACACATAGGCTACTTTTTATCCCGTTAATTTAAAGAGTTTCCGCGGGAACCGAAAAACCTCAATCCACGCGGACAAAGTCGTGCAAAGCATTAGCTAGTGATAAATAATGCATATAAAAAACCTACAATTTCAATATTGATCCAGTTTCAATATTGGTTTACTAAGAGCCTGGCATATAGGGCAGAATAGAGTTATGTTAACAGAAATTCTATGTCTGAAGGAAAACACTGAAAATTGTTGAGTTTGACTCAAAATTTGTAATCTAATTTTTATAAAAAAAACCATGTTGCGAGGTGGGTTTTAATGTTATTAAATATTTATTTTATTAATATATATTTATATATTATATTTTTAATTTTTGCAGGTTCAAGCTATCCCTGAAGATGCGGTAAACGACGAGTCTGAAGATGAAGACAAAGTTGACAAAGACGAAAGACTACCGCAAAGCGAAAAGGTGATTAATAGAGTTGATGCATATGTCAAAAATCAATTATTAATAGAGGGTCTTCCAAAATACCTTAAAAACGGTCAAACAAAAACGTTTCTTATGAACGCAGCCTAACGATGAGAGATAAATGATATATATAATTTTTATATTTCAGTCACAAAAAGTAGTCTTTTATATTTAAAAAAAATTAAAAACGATTGCATCACAAGTAAAAATGTTTACCGCCCAATGAAGTGGGCACGGGTCACCTAGTTATAGATACAAATGCAATGAAGCGGGATAGTGTAACAACATTAATACATATAATATACACAGCGAGAAACCGTCTGCGTTGGCATCCTTATGTGGTTGATGTCCAATCTGCCCGCACAAAACGTTTTTGCTCGACGTTTCTGATCCGAACCGCTAGGGTGTGGAACACCCTCCCAGCGCACGTGTTTCCTGCCACGTATAACTTAGATACCTTCAAGGCAAGAGTGAATAGGCATCTTCTAGGCAAGCGCGTTCCAACCTAGACCTCATCATTGCTTTGCACTAAGCATGATTGTCGTCAAGCGCAAGCCTATTTCACAATAAAAAAAAAAAAACATATATATATTTAATACATATATGTATATATTGTAGGTTGCCTAGCAGAGATCACTTTAGTGATAAGGTCGCCTTTTGTTTGTAATGTTGTAATAATGTCATTTGTGTTCTTTTTCTTTATGCAATAAATATCATACTAATATTATAAATGCGAAAGTCAGTTTATTTGTTGGTTTGTCCTTCAATCACGCTGCAACGGAGCAACGGATCGACGTGATTTTTGGCATGGGTATAGTTGAGGACCTGGAGAGTGACATAGGCTACTTTTTATCCCGGAAAATCGAGGAGTTCCCGCGGGAATCCAAAAAAACTTATTCCACGCGGACGAAGTCGCGGGCATCAGCTAGTAATCAATAAAAATAAAAAACTATACATTGTTCATTATTTATTAATTCATATGTTATGTCAGGATAAGCGCATAACGGGCGACGGCGAGCTGTCGGAGTCGGAGGACGAGGGCGAAGGGCGGCGCGACAACCGCTCGTACCGCGCGCCGCAGCGCAAGCGGCCGCGCCTCGACAAGGACGCCGCGCCCAAGGACGACGTTAAAGGTACAACATGTTCACTATAAGCTTGGACCTCGCTGGAGTGCGGCGCCTCTCCTCTCCCGCCTCCCCGCGTTCGTCCGTCCGTACTGACGCGCTGCTATATGTTTTATAAATAAATTGAGTAAATGCATCATTTTGCCACTCGGTATGTGGGTTACTTAGAATTAAAAGATTCTATTAGTAAAAAGAATAGAATTCAAATTCAAAATGATTTTTATTCAAATAAGCTTTTACAAGTACTTTTGAATCGTCAAGTGAATCTACCACTGGTTCGGAATGCCATTCCTACCGAGAAGAACCAGCAAGAAACTCGGCGGTTGCTCTTTTGAAAAAAATAATAATTTACAAATCCATGCTCCTTTGTCATTAATAATTAACACAACATAGAAAACACAATATAAAAATAAAAGGGTAAAAAGTACATAGCGCTATTCACAAGTTGTAACAATAACATTAGGTAGATACACGACGACACGTGTGTACGCGAGTGCGGGCTCGAATAGGTAGAGCGTCCACGCCGGTCAGTAAAGCACTGGCTTGGTATCCAAAAAGGACACTGTTTTAAACTCGTGCTCCTGCGCCGTGGCGTCACATACCTACTATTTCTAGGAATAATTTCTAAGAATTAAGGGTCGCCACAGGTAAAATTATGTGCAAGACAAGATCAGACCGCCTTATTGTACCTACTTATTGTTGTTTTCTTGTTTGTAGTATGTTGTTTTTGTATATTCGTGGTGTACAATAAAGTATATATGCATACAATTTTTTTTTTCTTGTAAATAATATTAGTAACTAGATGATGCCTGCGACATCGTCCGCGTGGATTAAGTTTTTTTATTCCCACGGGAACCCCTTCATTTTCCGGGATAAAAAGTAGCCTACGTCCTTCCTTCCCCGGGATAGTATCTACTTCTATACCAAATTTCATCAAAATCTGTGGAAAGGATGGGCCGTGAAAGCGTAGCAGACAGACAGACACACTTTCGCATTTATAATATTAGTATGGATTTTTATTTTTCAGCTGACGACTCCAAGGACGACGTCAAAAGCGTAAGCAATATGGAAGAGCCAAAGAAAGAAGTGTCGTCCAACGCCTGATCCGCGCGGTAACTGACTGACGTAATCGGCGCTACCACCCGGCGGATCTACGATGCTTGTGGTGTCATCTGAATACTAAATTCTGTAAGGGCACGCACAAGAACTTTTGTAGTTTTTTTTTTAATAAACTCTTGTCTGCGGAAGACAGGAGTTTGTCAACTACTACAGATCGACAAACTCTGACCCAGTGACAGCGTCGCTAGTATCCATGAAAAATTAAATAAAAACAAAAATTAAACAGTAAAACTCATTAAAATTAGTTCCAATTTTGGCCGCCGGGTCAGGTAAGTTTGTGGGACTGTACTAGTATTTGGGCTTAGTTTGACTTTGCTCTGACAAACAAGATAAATATCTCGTTTTCTGAGCAAAGTCAAAATGCGCTCTATAGGATGTAGAATGTTGTAAGTCCATCGTGTGTTATGCGATGCAATTCTAATTATTTCTAAGCGATTCTGATGGACAGCGAAACATCGCAGATGCGTGCTTCACGTATGCACATGCCCTAAAGGTACTGATGTTAGAATGTTAACATTAACCAATTGGAATTGGCGGAATAACTGCATCAATTGGCTCTCAACATTTATGATTGGCTGAATTTGAGGTATTCTTGCTGGAACAATAAATTTCAGCCAATAGTGATAGAAGTAGATAGTGTTTTTTTCATTGACCGGCAAGATACTGATATATCGCGTCGATATTTTATACTCACCAATACTGAGGCATTGAAATGTATGGAGTGGCCTATGACAATTTTTCTCTGACCTACACCAAAATGAACAACACAACCGATAACGTATCGTCGCTGATGTATATGCAGGCCGGGCACTACCTGATTATTTATGTCGAACCCTAACCTAACCTACATGAAAGAGACAAGAAAACGTAAATACATTGAATATTTCAAAAATTGACACTCAGAACATTGAATGATTCACAATCTGTCGACAGTTTACAATTTCGCTAGTTAGATTACAATCTAACGGTTTTTGCAATCTTACGGTGACAGATACACGAAATTGAGCTGTAATTCAATGCTGTTTTATGGTTTATTTTACTTTGACGCCGAACTTTGACGATTTGATCGGCAACTTTAAGACAATCGAGGGGCTGATTATTTGTGTCGAACCCTATCCTAACCTACAAGAAAGAGACAATATAATATTTCAAAAATTGACACTCAGAACATTGAACAGTTCACAATCTGTCGACAGTTTACAATCTATCAAGACAATTTTAGGGAGACATATAGGTATCGTGTCTGTCAATGAAAAAACGGCCTTACATGCAACATCGATTACACCTGGACTAAATTACTCTTATGAAAAGTGTGCGACGGGTGTCCATATTCCAACTGTCTGTAATGTGTCTATAAGTTACTTTTTGTTCCAGACCGCGCAATTTCTGACAAAAAACAATGTTGCGTACTTATTAAACTCTTAATTCATTTATTCAAACTGGGTAACATTGTACACCTATTGAATGTCAATCATACTAATATCATAAATGCGAAAGTGTATTTGTTTGTTGGTTTGTCCTTAAATCACGCCGCAACGGAGCAAAGGTTGGACGTGATTTTTGGCATGGATATAGCTGAGGACCTGGAGAGTGACACAGGCTACTTTTTATCCCGGAAAATTAAGGAGTTCCCGCGGGAATCAATAAAACTTAAACCACGAGGACGAAGTCGCGGGCATCAGCTAATATTATATGAATTTAACAATTAATAACGTAATGGTGATAAATAGTTACGGTATCTTAAGGTGCGATTCCACCAGAGATATTCTACGTTGCAAAGCTATGGATGAGTATCAAAGCCACCAATAGGAGCGTTTGATTCTCATAGCTGATCGCTACATCAAGCGCTTCTTTTGGTTGGCTTGACACACATCCGTAGATTAGCAAAGTAGAACATCTCTGGTGGAAAGGCACCCTAAAAGCACTGACGGTTCCAAACGCGCCCTAGTCTGAGAAAAAGTCCATAAATAGCCGGGTTCCGACACATCACAGAGAGACTGAATATTGAAACCAGCCGATACAAACAGAAGGCCATGTATTAGATTAAAAGATGGACACAATTTTCGATAGCGTGGTAATATTTTGTAATAAAAAGTAAGATTTTTAAAATTTGCTTGTAAATATAATATTTTTTTCAAAATTTCAGTAGGAAAAAATTAAACTAAACATCCATAAATAATAATGGTGCTAATTCCGTTGCACGAAAATCTCAAAATTAAATTAGCTACATAGTTACAAGCTACAGTTTGATGATCTTGCTCAGGAACGTTGGAAGCTCGGAAGGTCCTGGATTTGATTCCTGACAGAGGCAATTTAAATTAATTATTTTTTTATTTATAAATAATTGTCTCTGGACTTGTCTGGTGGGAGGTTTTGACCGTGGGCTGTCACCTAAGGGATCATTGAGCAGGATAGCATCACTTTTTGACCTGTCAATTTTCCTTGATTGAGATTTGTGTGCATATGAATTAGCAAGAACTTCGTATATCATAAGAAGTATAGAGTAATCATAATTATAACTTATTTCTTGACTCACGATATCCACGAAGTGTGTCTGTCTGATACGTTTTTTTCGGTTCAACAGCTGAACTTATCTTGACGAAATTGGCACTGAGATAGCTTGCATCCCAGCATCCCTGAGATAGAGGTTGGTTTTTTATCACTGGAAAGCAGAGTTTCAGCGAGATTACAGAATAATTATAAATCCAGGCGGACAAAGTCGCGGATATCATCTAGATAATCATTATATAAATTAATAAACAATATCATCAATCATATAAAAGAACTGGTAATAATATCCCGAGATTTTGATTTATGCAAAAATGGATCAAATTATCGACATGATATCGCAATTATCATCGTGTAAGTATTTATGCCCGTTCTTTTATACATTAATAGTAGTAATAATTTAATTTAACAAAATGGATTATGCGATCTCAAGTTTTTGTATCGTATTTGTTTTTCTTTTACTGTTAGCAAAAGACAATGAGGATCAAACACCAAACCAAACTTAAACTTTTAAATACCAGAGTATGCATGACAAATTTGTGAGCATTTCCTCTAAAGTCTAATTGAATCTATACAAAAATGGACGAAGTTTCTTATAATTTTAAAAGGCTAGTTCAAAATGCGGTCAGGATATTTCTAAAAGCTTTTATTGAATTTACAATATTTGTATGTTTGTTTAGGTCAAATCTTGCAATTGATTCAACCGATTGAACTGAAGTTTTGTATACACGTTTAGAAGTGACGTCATAATAAATCCAATACGGCTGACTCCCAAAGATGGCGGACTAGTTATTTTGTAGTATTATAATCAATATAAAGGTTTGCTGAGAAGAATACGAAAAATAAAATGACGTCTCACTAAATTTAATATGGCGGACGATTATAAGCTTGTTTTAAAAAATATTTTTATGATTTATGACTTATTTAGCCGCATTCCTTGGAACGTGACTCAGCTAAAATTGACGCGCGCACTAAGACACACTCGTTTTCACACTCTCTGTGTCACACGCGTTTTTGTAACTGATGCAATGAAAGCGATGCAGTTCTTAATTTTTTTAACCGATTTAAATATTTCTCGATATGAGTAATGGTAAAACCATACCAAACTAAACTAAAAAATAGAGAGTTTTAACTACCAATAAAACTTACCTATTATTTTTTCCATCAATATCCGGAATCCATCTTGAGTCAAGCACCAGTCTTTCTGCCTAAAGTCAGCGTTTCCGGTTCCCTCTCCGATAGTGGCGCCACCTATATGGTACTTACTAAACTTGTTCAAGCACCGGGTGTCCGTTCGTCATTATAGAACTCATGATGCACCAGGTAGGCCTTACCTGGATTCCGGATATTGATGGAAAAAATAATAGGTAAGTTTTATTGGTAGTTAAAACTCTCTATTATTTGTTTCGGCTCAATATCCGGAATCCATCTTGAGTGATGTGTTTGTTATCACCTGGTGCTGTGAAGGTGACGCTATAATGTGTTATAAAATATATTATGCACAGTATATTATGTTCAACACAGTAAGTATGAAAATTATATGAATAAAACTAATCGTTTTGAAAATTAAGACTCATAATATATCGATCACCCAAATTAATACAAATAATACTATGAGTAAAAAACTTGAATTTGTCCTAATCAGTGGATCAGATTAAGATTTTTTATATAATTATAAAACATGTTAATCAACGGGGTCAAGGTAATATTTTGTAAATTATTAATCGTCTCCCAATTACGAGTTGCTAGAATTTGATCAACTGGGAAATTTTCTACAAAATTAAGTGAGGCTACTGCTGATCGAACCGAACCCGGAGTGGATTCAATACCTGCATCTTTTAAGAAAGATTTAACCCAACCCATAGATAGTTCTAGATACGGGCTTAATTTCGTTTCTAACTGTTAAAAACAAATTAGTTAAATTTTTTCTACGACTTTGACTTAAGTAATTGCCTTATCTAGAAAACCATATTTAAATTCTTATCGAGATGAGTTTTAAGCCTCCATCCAGACTGTCTTCTATTGACTATCTGTCTTAGAGTCAAATGCCGGCAATAGAACTATACTAGTGCCTTCATCATTTAAACTATGACTGTCTACATTAAACAAAGTGAAGTCATGAACTCTACGACCTGAAGCTAATAGCAAATAAGTAAGGCTGTAAGTATGTCTCGAAACCTGGTAAAGATTGTTTTCGTCAAGACTATATGAATTCATATATTGCAATAAACGTTTTGGATTCCAAATAGGTGGTTTTGCAGGTTTCTTATCTGCCACGGAAATAGCTTTCAGTATCCGTTTTATAAAGAAATTCGATGATAAATCAATGTTACTTGTCAAATGAATAAAGGTTGATACCTATTACCGATTTATGCACTAGGATAGTTCTATAGGCAAGACCGATATCTTTGTGAAGATATCTTTGTGAGACAGATAGCGTGCTACTTGGTCAGCGTTAGGGCACTTATAATCAACTGAATAGGAATCACACCACTTCTTCGATCGGATCCACACTGGCATGTAGGTCTTGATTGTAGAGCCTCGCCAGCTCGACATTAATAGTTCTTGTTTCTGATCAGTCCAATCTTTCAACAACTCTTGCCACCCGAAATCAGCCAGGCTTCTAATAGCAAGTCTTGAATCTCTGGCGGGTGAATGCCTGTCCTCGTGTCTAGCAGAGTGTGAGCTAGATTTGGAATCGTATATGGGGACTGTAGGGCTCTGTTTTGAACATCCGCTTTCCAAAACACTTTGTTCCATTTCGGAGCAATGAGTATGTATCTCCCGCTGGATTGGTTCAAGTGGCTGAGGACTCTGGGAATTAGTTTCCACTTTTGGCAGAATGCGTTGTGTTGCTGAGCCTGCTGGTCCTTCATATCTATTGAAACGTATCTCGGCATCACGTGAGCTATTTTCGACGCAAAGAGGTCTATATCTGGTGTGCCCCACATTTGAAATATGACCGCTGTTGCTGCTGATTTCAGATGCCACTCGGGGCACGCTTTCTGACGTGACATGGCGTCCACCTCCGCATTGTATCTGCCCGGAAAGTACTGAGCTATTAGGTGAATATTCAATTCGTCCAGTATTGATAGAAGCTGACGTGTTTGCCGAAGCACTTTCACTGATTTCGTACCGCCTTCTTGGTTTATGTAGGCAACTACCGTTCGATTGTCGGTTTGGAGGAGAATCTAAGCATTCTGCAGCTGATGTTATTGATCTAGTATCGCTGCATATATCGCAACCATTTCTTTTTGATTTGCGTGCCAGGCTATCTGTCGATTCGTTCAAGACCCGGTAATTTTGACATCGTCGAGCTGCGCTCCCCAATCGATGTCGGATGCGTCCGTGGTCAATAAGTGGGTCACAGGGCCCATGTGTATTGGCATGCACCCTCCTATAGACTTGACCCACCACTCCGCTTATGACCGCGCTGGAAGAGGGATTGCCACTCTGCGATAGGGGTGATTCTTCGGCAACTGTCGGCTGTGATATTGCAGTGTACGACAGTGAAGCCGACCCCTTCGAGTTACGAATGTCGCAAAGTTCAGTCTCCCCATAAGAGATTGTTATTGCTTGAGAGACCATTTGCGATTTTGGAGCTGTTGCTGAAGTGCATTGCGTAGCGTTAGCACTTCGGCTCCGACAAGGACTTTGCGTTGCGTTTTGTGTCCCATGTTATGCCGAGAAACTCGAGGCATTGCGTCGGAGCCAGCACAGACTTGTCGAAGTTGATTGTCCAGCCCAATAGCTGCATAATCCTTATTGTGAATGCTAAGTCGTCTTGTAGCTGTTGCTTGGAGCTGTTGCTGAAGTGCATTGCGTAGCGTTAGCACTTCGGCTCCGACAAGGACTTTGCGTTGCGTTTTGTGTCCCATGTTATGCCGAGAAACTCGAGGCATTGCGTCGGAGCCAGCACAGACTTGTCGAAGTTGATTGTCCAGCCCAATAGCTGCATAATCCTTATTGTGAATGCTAAGTCGTCTTGTAGCTATTGCTTGGAGCTGTTCGCTAGAAGAACGTTTTGGGCGCTGATGAAAGACCGAAAGGTAAGCAGGTTATCTGAAGCAGTTGCTGCTTGTGCACCTTTTGGTGGTAGTTGATTCTCAGGAATCTGCGATGCTGTCGATCTATTGGCACGTGAAAATACGCTTGGCTCAGATCCAACTTCTCCATCCAGTCTTGGTCCTGAAGAAAGTCTGATACACGCAAGTGATTGAAAAGCCGAAACAACTTTGCTTTTACAAACTTGTTTAGCTGTTTTAGGTTTAAGATAGGGCGGAATGTGTGGTCCGGTTTGGGTACCAAAAAGAACGTGGAGAGGTAGCTGGGACTGTTTTCCGCCTGTTCTAGTATTCCTGTCTCTATCATTTTGTCGATTTGTAAAGTCACATTGCATAACTGCTGGACTCGGAAATATTAGCGGCGGCTTTAGTACAATAAGCGACCATCGTACTTATACGACAGATTGCACTGGCGTAAAGACAGAAGCACGACTCGAGGGCAGCAGAAAAGAAAACTGGCTATACCTGCTCATAAAAAGGCTGGGTTTAGGGGTTGTTTCCGTTTTGCTGCAGCAAAAATATGGAATGATCGCCCACCACCTCTACGCGAATGGAATAAACCCACCAGCGAGATCATTAAAAAATAAACTGAGAAACTTTTATTCAAACGTACAGATAGAGGCAGCAAAATTTATATATTCAAATAATTAATTAAACCTGTATAAGTTAGTGAATTATTTCTATCATATATATTATATATATATTTCTTTTTTTTTTTTTTTTGTATAATCAAATAGAACCGGAGCAAACCGAAAACCAGCGCTGAGCATTGTTATCAATGCTCAGTAATGCTGAGTTTGCTTCTGATGGAGCTAGTTTATCTGCCGCAGTAGCGCTTCTTGCCGCAAATTAATTAAATCAGCTCGCCTGCTACATACTAATTGTAAAAAAAATCATGAGTTACTTTACTATATTCAGAATCTTTTGAGAATAATGTTTGAATCTTGACAAACAAGGAATTTGGAGTCAGGGACTCTTTGGACTCACTAGCCCAATCGACTAAAGTTTGTAAGGTTATTTGTAATTCGTCCTTTTGAGACAGTAAAGCATTGGACAAGGCAGCAAAAGAACGCTCTAGTAAATACGAACGAGAATCTTCTTTTAATGACGCAGCTTCAAATCTTTTTAATTCGTCGTTAACTTTAAGTTTTACGAATCCGGGGGTAGCTAGATATTTCTTTTGAGCATCCGAGAATCGAATAGCGTACCAATCATCACGGTTAAAGTGTTGCAATTCTGTTAATTTTGCAAGATGACTCTCGTCCGCTTTAATTTAGAAAGGATCCTTAACTGTTGTACCAACTTGGGATAAAATATTGAGTTGGTTATTTTTTTATCTCACCCTCAGGGTGACGTAAGTTAAGATCATTTGAATCTATTGTTGCATTTTCTTTATTTAAATTCGGAATCTTATAACAAAAGATAGGGAATCTATAAGATTCGTTAAAAATGCAACTTGTTGGGACAAGAATTCGAAATGTGCATTACTCACGGTTTGCGAATCGTTCATCGTCCTGCTCCTCTTTGGACTTCCACTCGTAGAATCGCTGCTTGAGCTTGGTGATGGAGAACGTCCACGTTTTCGAGTATTTACTTCCTCAGAAACACTTTTGTCCTCCATTTTCGGAGAGGTATTACTTAAATTTAAATTTACTTTTTAATTTAAATTACTTAAATTTAATAATTTTATATTTAACTTTAGGGTAGGTATAAAATTATTTTCGTAATAAAAATGTAACTGACTACTGAACGGCGTGAAAAACGACGCTATAATGACGAACGGACACCCGGTGCTTGAACAAGTTTAGTAAGTACCATATAGGTGGCGCCACTATCGGAGAGGGAACCGGAAACGCTGACTTTAGGCAGAAAGACTGGTGCTTGACTCAAGATGGATTCCGGATATTGAGCCGAAACAAATAATAATTTATTGATATCCATTGGCAGACTATCGTGTGCAAATGGACGGTTTTCATAATATATTCTGCACAAAAAAAAGAACATTTTTGTATGTACATCTAGTACAAAAATGTTCTTTTTTTGTATCACCTGCGTCTATTTTTATGAGAAAGTCGCCTCAATTGATATGCCGACTTCATTGTTTACACACAGTGTAAACTTTCTCGAAAATCTCCTTTGCATTACTGAGTTTAGTTTTTACGTTTACTTTTAATTTGTAAATTGATACTGGTTTTTTTTTATGGACAGGCATATTTTTGAACAGAGCGTGCCTGGTGTGAGATCCAGTTACTTGCATTTATTTGGACCTTATTCATTTATTTGAAATAACTTATTTGGTAAATTGGTGTTTATTACGCCCATAATCTGATCTTTCTATTTAATGATGTTTGTTAAGTAGATATTAATTAATGTAAGATTAGATAGGTCTTATTTTTATATTTAGGATTAAATATCTGTAATGATGATTATAATATCTCATAATTATCAAATTTCCAATTACAAGCAAATGACAAAATTTATTCAACTTCTTTTGTTTTGTAGAATACATCAACTTCGAGTATTTTTGACCAACATTATTGTTATAATGCTCATAATAATCAGGTGTAATGTGTTTTATGTAAAACTAGCTGATGCCCGAGACTTCGTCTGTGTGGAATAAGTTTTTTTAATTCCCATGGGAATTCCTTAATTTTCCGGGTTAAAAAGTTAGTCTCTCTCCAGGTGCTCAACTATACTCATGCAAAAATATACGTCAATCCGTATCTCTGTTTCGGCGTGATTGAAGGACACACACTTTCGCATTTATAAAATGTATGATGTATTTTTGTGTTATATCTGTCGGTACAGCCCTGTAATAAAACTGGTTTTAATTAAATAATGTTTTGTGCGCATCAGTGTTAAATCTAAATGTTTCTTAGGCACAGTTACAAAACATTATTTAATAAAAATATTTTCTGAGTACATACATGGTTCGACTTCTCTAGGGTACGAATGACAGGATTGTCTCTCAATCATAGTGCTTTGCTGTTTATTTTAACGACCTACAATCTACATATTATATTATGTGATGTTCGTTCCTGTGTTGAACGAAACTTGAATAATTGTTCTTATGGAACAGGATAAGACTGTAAATATTATATTTTTATTTGTTGAATACATAATGTGTCCTAAGTAATGTTGTTTTATTTGTAAAAGTAGAGCACAGCAATAATTCTGTTGCAAAGGAACTGAATATTCAGTGAGCTTACACTTGGCGTGTTGAGCTCTCACGTCGATCAATCGTATTCTATCATTATATCTCATTCGATCAATGTAAAAACTCAGAGTCAGCTTACTGCAGTTGAATAATGATTAGTGCATACTATAAACTTAAGTTTATAAATAAAAGATATTGTTGTTGTATAATATTATATTGTAATTTAAAACAGATTATCACAACGCTCTAGACATAAATTGCACCATAAATAAAAGTACCTAAAATCAGTCTGGTACCAAAGAGCTATACGACATCAAATAAATTGGAATGAATATAAAAATACTATGAAATAATTTAGGATTAGTATTCATACTATTACACCTACTTCCAATCAATAAATTTTACGTACATGAAAATTCAATAAAATACAGCCTTATATTCAAAAGATATAAATGAATAATAATTGATTTTATAATAATTAATTACTCTAATGAACACTTAAAATTTACGGGGGCGAGTCTATACTCACTATAAAATATCCTTAAAGTGAACCTTAGTCGAATGCAAACTGTATTATAGTAAATCCATAATATCTCCATTTGAATTTCATTTAAAATCACACTTGATTAAATTTTTCGAAATAGTCCGTCGCTAAAATGTACACGTAAGGAATGTAAAAATTGGAAGATAATATAATCATGAGAAGTTTTGAAGAAAATCACTACAAATAGGTTACATATTATATTTATAAATTATAAAACAAATTGTGCGTTTTGTAGGCCTTCAATTAATATGACTAGTAAGACCAATTAATTTATTGGCTATTTGTTATCTTATATCCAATAAAATAAACAATATGGCACACCATCCCGTGATACCAGTACATAATAAAATACATTTTGAATCGAATAAAAAAATTACAACGTCCTCAATTTACATAGACGGGCCCTGTCAAACAAAAAAAGGTGGGCTTATTTTACTAACGCCATCTAGTCTGAAAAGGAAAAGCGGGACAGTGCTATGGCGGGGACAAGGACAGGCTTCAGGTGTGGAGCGCGCTCTACAGGTCGGACGCCCAATTTTTTTCTATGAAAGGGCCAATCTAGTACCTAATTATACATCGATGCATAATTATTATAAAGTTCAAAATTGCGGGAACAATATTTTTATGTAAGCAATTATTTCCCTATCTCCATAACTCTACGCTCTACTCGCGCACGGAGTCGGCCAGCGATTCTTTGCGGAGGAGAGATCTATGTATTCTCATTCGATAGGTAAAGTATAAAAAGTAACAAGTATATATAACATATTAGTTTGAACACAATATTATGTATTATGTATATGTCACCGTAAGATTGTAAAAACCGTTAGATTGTAATCTAACTAGCGATATTGTAAACTGTCGACAGATTGTGAACCGTTCAATGTTCTGAGTGTCAATTTTTGAAATATTCATTGTATTTACGTTTTCTTGTCTCTTTCTTGTAGGTTAGGTTAGGGTTCGACTTAATTAATCAGGTAGTGTTCACCTGGGCACTTAGGTTTTATCTGGTTAATATACCTAACAGATGACAATCTACCGAAAAATAATGCGTTAAATTGTAATCTGTCGACAGTTTACAATATCGCTAGTTAGATTACAATCTAACGGTTTTTACAATCTTACGGTGACATATAAATCACATCCGAGAAATAATTAGAAGCATTACCTATAAAAACAAGCAGTGAAAATATAAACTTTAAAAATCGGTTTAAATATTCTCAATATTCTAATCTACGGGAACTTAATAATACTAACTCATCACAGTCACAAATCAAAACAAAAATATATAATTAATTTATGGTTTCAATACCTCACTTACTTTTTAACCTGGAATTATTATGACAGTAAAACTAATATTACTGTGGTTAAAATCTAAGAATATTTAGTAGATAATCAATGAAATTGCGTTGCATAGTACAATCATGGTTGTCGTTACAAGATAAAAACTAACTTTAGACCCTTCGAAACATAATATAACTTTTTTTACTTCGTTCGTATTAAGAAAATATAGTACTGTATACGTTGTCACTTTTCAGTTTGACTGACCCGACGTCTGACCAACTTCCTTACTATAAAATATCATAAATAAACGACTACTGAGCTGACCAAAAATCATAATGGTGACCAATATGCTGACCGTAAAACGACAGGTGGCCAATGAGCTTAATTTCATTAAAATTGAGCCAAGGAAGCGAATCTGACAACGGTGAGTCACACAAAGTCGAACCCAAATGAATAACGAACAAATACTGAAATGTCTTTTAAGAGTTTCTTAACATTCGCTGTATCGCTAAATTATTGAAAAATAAGGCAAATAATACGGTAATCTTATTAAGATACTTTTCAGTATTCAGAGGTTGTGAGTTTATTGTTTAATTCAATATCCTATTACAGTCGTACAATATAGTTTAACATTATAAAGCTTCAGTCAAACTGAGGCGAGTTCCCCGATACAAGCGAAACATGAATTGGCGCGAATCGCAAATGTATGGAAAAGACAAGTCACGTCCGGCATGTTCAATTAAAAGTTTGTTGGCGTGACCGAGCGGATCGCTTCCCGCATGGAATTCGCTTCAGTTTGATCGAATCTTAACTCTTTCGAGACTTTTTACAAGCTGGGTCAAAAAATGGGTATTTATCATTAGAAGACTATTCTGAGACTGACTAAAACGGGGGTACTCTACTGTCTACGGTTATTCTAACTGGCACAATTGTGAGCATTGGAGATAAAGTCCGTGTTATGTCAACCCTGCTCAGCGTATCACGTTGGCGCTCACACCGGCTTGCGCTCCGCTCAGGCCTCCGTGCCCTCTGAAATGAAAAAACAAATGTTTACTAAATTTGCCTTTTCAACTTTTAATTTTATTGGAGGCATGACCGAAAACCAACCACCTCAATTTACATCGACGGGCTCTGTCAAACAAGGAATGTGGACTTATTTTACTAACGCCATCTAGTCTGAAAAGCGGGACAGCGCTATGGCGGGGACAAGGACAGGCTTATAAAGGTGAGGGGCATGCCCTACAAGTTAGATAGGTTAGAAAAAGTGCAGTTATCTCGTAGTCTATTAGGCATCGATATATATGTAGGTACTAAATGGGCCCTTTCATAGAAAAAAAAATTGGGCGTCCGACCTGTAGAGCGCGCTCCACACCTGTATAAGGCTGTCCTTGCCCCCGCCATAGCGCTGTCCCGCTTTTCAGACTAGACGGCGATGGAAGCAAAGCGTTGAATATAAACATATTATATTATCTAATGATAACATTTACACAAAAATCTCAAAAAATATACTTACCAGGAGTTAAAGGATGATCTCTCATCATTGAGCCTGTAACGTAAACAAAACAAAGTTAAACCAATACTTGTATTTTTTGGGCATGGAAAATTTAAAATGTAAAATAAATAAGCTAACATGCTATTAGACATATCTCTAAATAAAACTAAATCAACGAAAATTTATAATATCAGCCTAGCTCTATAGTTATAGGCAAGATACTTGGCAATGTTGTTATTTATCAAAATATACCATTATTGACAAAAGAACAACGCTGCGAATTAACTTATTGACACGTTACGCATATTATTCATCTCTTTCACAATGTATCTGGCGGAAAAGAGTAAAAGTACTTGTGAAAGATGTGAGTAAAATCGAATAGGCATCTTATTTACATGATTATACAAGTTTTTTGTTACGGCAGATGTTTTTTATTCGTTTCTATGCATGCATGTTAATCTATTATTTACATTATACTGTACCGTGCAATAACATTCATATTATATTAGTTTGAACACTAGTTACATTAGTTTTCTCGATAATATTATTAGCTTTGCTTCGCTCAAGCATAGCTCTGGCTGTACTGTATACTATATTTATCTACAAAATAATATGTACAGCATCTAAACTGGACAAAAAAATAAATGAATCGGCTAATTTATCTAGGTATATTAAATATCTAAATAGCCATGAAACAAAAAAAAACTATTTGGAATCCATTCACATTACTTACACACTTAACTGTTACATATCAAATATCAATATTTTAGTCCTTATTGTAGTACGTCTCGATTAAAATTAATAATTAAAAAAATGATTTAATGGTTTTCTGTACACGACTGCATAGTAGAATCTTAGGGGTGTATTATGGGATTATAGAATGAGATATAATCTTTTTTTAAATTTATTTATCCAACAAGTACAAATTTACAATAAACACATAGTACACATTGAAAAAACTACAGAGGTTTGACCTCAATGCATAATTAGTAAAATACAAATAAATTAAAAATCATAACTCATCCCACAATATAGCTAATGAAACTAAAAATAAAAAAGAAAACAATTATTTGGAAAACCTACTACATCAAGCATTAATTCGTCTCCGCAGGAACCAAAGAAACGTCTCGTGGCAACTTTAGAACGTCTTAATGTTATATAGTCTAACATAATATACCTCACCATTGCTACATTAGCGTGTACGTTTTAGACCACTATAGGAGAACCCGTACAAATGGTGTATTAATTAATTCAAGTCAATGTAAGTAATGGAAACATAGCAATCATAGAATAGATCACAAATACCCTTGACCACAAAGTGTATTAAAAACCTTATTTGGCTAAAAATCTACCCACTAATGTACCATAGGCTCATTAGATCTAGTTTGTATCGAGTAGGTATTGCAAGCCCTACTATTATATTGTAGGGGTACTGGTCATAATATCATAATATTTAACACCATAGAGGCTAGATAAGGTTAGATGTGAAATGTATTCCTGGCTAGCTTCCTACAATATTAGCACATTCAAAATAATAGTAGGCAGGCACGCTCCACCTTAGGCTGATCCATCAGATAGTGTGTCAGCCGGTCTGCTGCGCTTTCCCCGCCCATCTTTTCAACTGATTTGGAAAAAATTTGATACAGAGGTAGACATTAAACTTCACTGAAGTGACTGGTTAAAACTTCAGGTATTATTTTTCTTAGAATCAGTCATTCGGGTAACGATCGTAAAGCTGACCCTTTCCCAAATATCAGTGCCATTCACTCTCTGTATTTGTGCTACTATTAGGTGTCATTGTAGGTACAACAAGTGTAAATTGCTAGATTTAGTTTGCGTAGCTTTAATATTACGAAACCGTGAATAATTATCACATCTGTTATCTTATGATTGATTTTTAATTAAAGTTTAAAGCCCAGCAACCCTGGCGATACAAACAAGATCTCAGCAACGCACACGTAAAGCGGGAAGCGTACCTAAAAGCGGACGACACAACACATTGTGTTCAGTAAAGTATAGCGTGTGAAATGTTACTGGTTAGTGCGGCGCCGGGGGTGATGCCGACGATGCTGCCTCCCACGCACGCCTCCACGCCCTCTGTAGACCACCACCGCTCAACGTTAGTGCAACAAAACTATTACAACCCTTAACAAGTTGCCCGTGATTGTACGTGAGCGACGACGTGACGATACGACGCAACGCGATGCGATACGACTCCATAATGAGCTACTGGTTTCTACTGTCATGTCGCGCCGTATTGAGTTGCGTTGTCGCGTTTGTCGCTGACGTAGGACGGGGCCTTTTAAGTACACTCACTTTTCTAGTTACGAGTATAATGTTATGTAACATAAAAGTTTTGTATTGTAATTTACAGCAGAAAGTCCTTCGGAAAAGGAGCTCTTACTAAATTCTGAGGATAATGATCACTATTCTGACTACTTCACAAAAGATATCTACGAATCTGAAATGAGACTGATTATAGTTTTGCTTGCGATTCTGTTGATTTGATGCACAATAAAATTAACTATGTTATTCACGGGGTTGTAGAGAGAAGATACTGTTTCTACTTTATTTTTGAAGAGAAAATATTAAATCGATGTGGTAAATATAATAGTGTCGTCTCCTCAAAATTAATTTTTAACTCAGAAAATAATTGAGATAAAAAATGTATTAGATTAGAACATGAATAAGGAAAAAACTAACTCCATATAGCACGTGATTAATGATTAATCATATCGCAATATTTTCAAAGACTTCATTCATACTCCCGTCGTCGCTTCGGATGTATGTAGGCATAATAGTAGTGTGAAAAGTCATAGAAATATAAAATACTATGAATGGCTATACCCAACACACGTAGAGTGGTATGTTAGAAGATTAATATGACCAGTAGGTGTATAATAGTGACTATATGACCAGCGGGTCAAATAGTCGCGACTATTTAACCTGCGATTCGATTAGACTAGTATATTCTATAGTAGTGTTATTATCTCGCTGCAGACTCACAGAAAATAAACGTGTTTTTATTTCTATCACCCATTTAAAAAGAAACCAAAAAACAACTATCGATATCACTCATCGACTGCAGTAATGCACAAGGGCCGTGCCATAGGGCCCGTGAGTGGGAAAGAGAGCGAAACACTCGAATGATTTATGGCCGAGTCTGCAGCGAGATAATAACACTACTATAGTGTACAGTTCGCGCGCCAGGTCCGAGGAATCTTAAGGAATGTTGGCGTAATGAGATAGATCGTGATTTAGTCGATATTATGTTATCGATACTAACACATCTTTTGCATCCGTGCGCGTGCATTGAATTAATTATATTATTTATTTATTTATTTATTTATTTATTATTATAAAAACAATATTATATAATAATTCTATGAGGATGTATGTGCAATAAGGAAGAAAAAACAAATTGTACCATAAAATTTAATTATAATGAACTGTACAAAATTAACGTAAAATCTAATTAATCACTGTCGCAATCAGAATATTCCGTACTTTACGGAATTTAAAAATTGAACAGCTATTTGCACACACAAATAAACTTTTAAGTTTAGCACTATTTATAGTACTATGTAACACAAACTTAAACACAGGACTCGATAAAGCGTACTCTCGCGTCAAGTTCGGCATTAGTATGGGAGTATGCGCGGTACGAAACGACGGGTCGGGCGCGGTGCGCACCCGCCCTGCATCGATATATATGTAGGTACTAGATGGGCCCTTTCATAGAAAAATGTGTTGCGTCCGACTTGCTGAACACGTACCTCACCTGTCTTTGTCCCCGTCGTAGTGTCGCCACGGTCGCTCGATGTGTAGATAATTTGTTATTATTAAGTTAACATCTAAAATCTTATTAGTTTGGCACTGTATAATTTTTATTTTAAGGTAAGTGTTTCAATTCACATTTATACATTTATAAAAAAAAACGTTATTTAATCTTCCTATTTAATATTTTTATACATTACGCAATCATTGAATTTCCGCGGCAAATTGTATGAACTGTATGATTTTTTTTTAATCAACTGGCCTTACGGCTTCGTACGGCTATGACCTATATTATCTATGACCGAGTCATACGTTTTCAAGCCGTCATTCAAGATGGGGCATATGTTGCAAGCAAGTTCCCGCGTTTCGGACTAGATGGCGTTACTTGACATACGCCCACATTCTTTGTTTGATAGGGCCCGTCTATGTAAATTGAGGTCGTTGCCGCCCTGTACCTCAGCGCCCGATTCCTCAGAGCTCGCGTGCGGACTATTATAGGTGTGAGTGCGAACGATGAGCATGCGTGTATGCGCGGTGTACCTGTGGTGCAGAGCGCCGCGCCGTCCGCGTTGCCTCCGGCCACGGACCACGGCCGCGCCTTGCCGCCCGCGCGCACGCATCCGTTGCCTACCGCACCACACGCGTTAGCAGACCACACGCAAGCCGCACACGCACGCAAACAGTACACTATGTCGTCTAGCCTTCAATAAGGCGATCAGTACTACCCACGGACGTTTTAAAATAAAAGTGAAAACGAATATTTAAAATAACAACACAGCAATTTAAAATAATTAAAATATTAACCTTACACTAGGGCATTAAAATTTAATTACGAATTTACTATATTTTTATATTTAAGACCTTTCGCCTTCGTAACAACGCGAGGTGTCAGTCACGGTTACACATCACTTTTAAATATAAACCTTAAAACAAAGGCATTTAAGTTTAATTACGAATGTACTATATTATTTATACCTAAGACTTTTCGTCTTAAGAAGAATGGTGTTGCATGACCGATTTTTACCCCTTATCAAAAAGTGCTGAATGCGCCTAAAGAAGTTTTCACTTCAAAAATATTGAATTAAAATCTTGAAACTTGAAAATTGAATCAAAAACTTGACTTTGGGTTTGGGTCATTAAACAGATAACACAAAAAGTCCAAGTCTTTGCCAAGTAAGTAATTTATAATTCTCCTAATAGTTTCCAATAGACTCTGTACTGTATGCGTGAACGTGCCGCCCAATATGACGCCAACAAGTAGCCAAGCGGAATACCATCACAATCCAAGGGAATATCTCGGTTATTTAGCACAAGAATACATATTATTATTTGGAAAATTAAAGCTCGCTGCAAGCACCTCCAAGGGAAATTACATTTTTTACGGATTCAATCAAATACCTAGTGCATAGAGTTTTCTTTGCAGGTAAAAAGGAGTGATATAGCGTCATTCTTACTGTTGTATCTATTGTTTTTTTAGAGTTCAACTCTACATCTACTGTGTTAGAAAAACGGTTTACCACACAAAAATTGGTATTACTACTTAAAAACAATATCCTTTGTGTCAAAATATTACTTCTATCAGCTTGTAAGGTCTGAAGCTTCAGTGCAGATGTGTATACTAGTCCAAACAGGTCACGCTGAAAAGTTAGTTAAGTAACTCTTATTCTGAAGCGAGTGGAGCTACATCCCAGCGAGATGCGAATTTTTGTTCCCGACTATCATCGGCGTGAAACACTCCCAAAAGTGTTTACGAAAAAACTAAACTCAGCCGATATTATAGTTACAATGTACAAAACATCGCCTCTGCGTGTTTTATTGGTCATCTCGAAAAATAAGGGTTGATAGGTAAATGGAATAGAAGCCCATGGTATCGTTATTTTTTTTATTTGATAAGTACTTTTATATATTTTCATTCTATCAATAAATAGTACTCATTTAGACATTTTTTTATATTAAACATTAAATTCATCAAAAAAAAAAGTGAAATTATTAAAATTGTAAACCATTTTTGTAAACCCAAACAGCTTTGTCAGAGTTCGCACGCGCGAGTTCGTTGAACTCTACGGTCAGCTGTTGCGTACATTAATAGCAGCGCTAGTAAGGGATCATCCATAAAGTACGTCACACGTTGGAGGGGGTCGACGAAGTGTACCATTATGTGACCAGAATGTGATGTCCTAAGTTTCGTGACGTCACATTTCAGTCAAGTTTCAAGTGTTTTCCATCCATCCATTAATATCCATCAACTGTGACAAGGACGGGGGAGGGGTCAAAAAATCACGAAATTAGTGTGACGTACATTATGGATGACCCCTAAGTAATGTCGTGCGTTTATGTAGTACTTGGATATGAAGGACTATAGTAAAACCAAAGATATTAAATAAATAATAATACCTTATATTCCACTTAGCTAATACGCTATACATTTTTCGAGACGCCAAAAAGTCACGCAGTACAGTTAAAGATCTCCGGCGGGACAAAAGCAGTGTCGAGAGCACACCACGGCAGTGTTCGAGGATCACTCTTGGCATTATCGTACGGGAAGTAAATTAGCATAGTGTAAATCGTCTCACCCATAGTATTAACGTTGTCCGACGAGCGAGACGGGGGCGGTGTGTTTGGCGCCGCCCGAGTTCCCACGTTGTCGGAAGACTTGCATCGAGATACTTCTGTTAAATTTAAAAAAAAATGAAACTGGTAGAGTTGAGAGAGTGAATTGGAAACTTTATTTATCTTCTTCATTAGTCATTTAATGATACACAGATAAAATGAGTTTAACTTTTTCGTTTGGTCCCGCCGTTTGTGAACAACAACAGCAAAAAGAGTGTTTTCGACAAAGTCAACAATAGCCCACAAAAAAAAAAACACAAAACTTACAGAATAAGGACGCTTCGAAAATAAACAAATCATACAAACTTACCGCACTCTAAAAGCACGGGTGTACTTTCGCCTGACGTAACACTATACCTGGAAACAAAATTTATTTTACTATAACTTTATCGCATAATTTTTTACGAGAAAAATCTCAATCCTAAACTCAATCCGAAGTCTAACTTGTCAAGACTCGACGATACTGCAGTGTTCACTATGCATGCAAACCTATAATACGCGTTAATGTGTTGGCTGCGTTTCGAGTGTAGACCCTGTACGTAGGAAGATAGGCATAAACGAAGGGCTTAAATCCCTATTACACTGCAGTTTTCACACGGTCCTGTGGAAAGGGTGGACGTGGCCGCTAGTTTTAGCGTCGCTTATTACAAAGCAATAAGGACCAATTTAGGGACCCTTTCTCCCTAAGTCTTATTACACTACACTGATTCAGGGTTAAGGGTCCCCGTGGAAAGTGCAGTGTAATAGGGGTTTTAGTTATTGCTTGCTTCACATACATAAGCGGGCGAGGGCGAGGTCGGCGAGCGCGACGTGAACGAAGTGCGCGCTTGAGAGTAAAGAAGCCTTTACAGTGGTCTGGACGAGTGGTGAGGGACTAGTGGCCTAGTTGTGACAACGCATATCAGTCGATTGCGATAGATAAGCAACGTTGACCCAAGTCGGTAACTGGATGGGTGACCGAATTTGGAGGTTCAAATATGGCCTTTTCGTTTCTTTCGTGCCCCGGAGAGCACGTTAAGCCGTCGGTCCCGTTTTTTATCACTAAAATCTGATAATAATCGTTCCAAAAACCTAGGAGTTAAATACTCTTAGACAAGTCGCATGTGAATTGCGGAAGGACGTGGGAACCAACCGCATTATTATCCCAAGAAAACTCCGATCATTATGAGATTAATAGAAAGGGGTCACGTCCCTCAGTAATGAGGAATAAGACGCAAGGAGAGAGAGAGACAGACGTTTGAGTAGAGGCACTCACATGGTGTCGTCCCTGCGTAGTGTCGGGGAATGTCGCGCGGGCGAAGGCGAGGCCGGCGAGGCGGGCGACGCCGAGGCGAGCGAGGAAAGCGAGTGGAGCGAGCGCGACGTGAGCGGAGTGCGCGCCGACAGTGAGGACGCCTCTTCACTGCCCGGCGGAGTACGGCACGTTCGCCAAAACTCATCCAGCCCTGAAATTAATATCAAAATTTTAATACATATGATGTATTTATGAATTTTAAAAACAACATAGGAATTTTAAATATGACATACAGTTACCTTCGTCTATGTCTTGAGACTGATCCGTAACCGGTCGTGTCGGCGCTCTTGTTTTCACTCTTCTCGGTCGACCTGGAATGAAATATTACTGCTTTATGAACATTTTTAATTCATTATTCTTTCAATTATTATTACGTACATAACTTTCATTTCAGAAAGAAAATGAAAACTCCTGCCATTACGTAATTAATGGAAAGGGATCACGACCCTCGGCAACGAGGAATACGACGCAGAGAAAGAGAGTCGGATACCCAGACCCAGAGGTGAGCAATGAAATTGAGAGGCAAGTTTTTAGCTACCTATAGCAGAAGGTTCATTTTGGGTGTAGTCTTGTACACTTTATCATGAATAGAGAAAAACACATTGATTTTAATAAAAATATAATAAATTAGAATAGCAAACTAAATATCGTGCAAAAATAAAAATCTATTTTAAGTCTTTCGATATGCTTCCAACTCCAAGATGGCGCCCTTCGCCATAGAGTAGCAGCAGTAGCAATGACTAAGGAATATGTATTCACAATGGACATGCCCTAAGCTATGTCAAAACGTGTCCAATTTATCAGCTGATTATGAACATAAAATGGCTGCCTGTTCTTAAATGTTCATAAATAATTATAACATAAACAAACTTTTGACAGCAAACCTACCACCAAGAGTGAACAGAAAATGGCGAACCGTTCCACATTTCGTTCATTCATATTTGTATAAACGCTAGTATGTATAGAATGTAAGGGCCTCTCCATGTATATATTATCTCTATGAGCAGTAGTCGCGAAATGTGTCAAATGTCATTTCTGTCAAGTGGCGTGAGTCACCGTGTTATTTTTCTTTCAAAATATTTGCCACTTGACAGAAAACGTCAAAAATATGAATCTGCAATTGTCAGTGTTGCTTATTGTGGAAAAATTAAGTAATTTCACCACTGAAATTAGGAGGAATTCGTGGATTTAAACAATCAAAGCTGGTTTAATATTTTGTTTTCTTTCTTTTCACTACTTGTACATGACCAGTCCCACACCCCATACAAATCGGAATCGTCTCCTTTGTAATAGTGATTGATACCTTTAACAAGGTGTCTGAGGGTGTGCGCGGGCAGGTCGGCGAGCGCGTCGGCGGCCTCGCCGTGCAGCGGCGGCAGCGACAGCATCTCGTTGCTGCTGCACTGCTGCTGCTCCGCCACGGACTTGGGTCGCACGCGCCGCCCGCGCTCGCGCCGCCTGCACCCGAGCGGCGTCGCCTACAGTGCGCGCATATCTTAGATTATACAGTAAAGCCTATTTTTCTCCAAAATATCTACTAAGTATGACAAATCTATACTAATATTATAAATGCGAAAGTTTGGATGTATGGATAGATTGACGGATGTTTGTTACTCAATCACACCAGAACGGCTGAACGGATCTGGATAAAATTTGGCACGGCAATACACGCGCACACAGTCGCGGGCATCAGCTAGATATTTTTTTCTCCAAAATATTTACTATGTATGACAAATTACAAATACGAAATAGGTGTGTCTGTGTGTGATATTTTATACTCGACTTTAGAACGACACAATGAATTTTTCATATAACCTGCATTGAAAATGCGAGTTTCTATGCCTGTTGAACCACCCGAAACTAGTCAATTTCAAACGAATACGTCATTCAGTGGGTAGAAAATCATCGTTTTCTGCCCTAGGGCATACTATTAGCTTAGACTTTAGACACGCAAAAAATACACCAGAAATATGTCCGTACGACATTTACCTACGTCCGCACGTAAATACAGCAAACTTAATTTTTAAAAAACTATAAGTTTTTAGTCAAAAATGCTTTTTACAATAGTTGGTGTTCCTGCGAGTGATTTGATTGCAATTTTGTATGGATGGATGCACCTAGATGAACCCAAACTCCAGTTACAAAACATCTCAAAAATGTTATGAGAACCAATTTCTTATACTTCTACATATTTTATTTTAAATCTATACCTTACCAAATTCAAGTAATCCAATTTCTGTGTTAGCATGAAATGATTAGAAAAGCAATGAGCCACATTTCGATTAGTTTCTTTCAAAATCCTGAAATTATTCATTCATGTTAGGCATCAATTCCATCATTATTGAAATGATTAAATCTATGCATCCACGAAAATAGTTTATTTCTACAATCAAATAAGCGTATTTGACATACCTACTAGTATTGTAGGTTAGTAGAGAACGTGAAACGAAGAACAGTAAATGGTTAACGGTGTCGTGGCTACATAGGGTCAATAACGCCTTATTAATATAGAAGTAACATTAATCTCACATACATTATTTTCTATTTCGTGTAACTCAATAATAATTACTGAGAATAGAAATCAAGTATTACTCACATTCATCAGTACATATATGCGTGAATAGTTTCGATCTCGCGATAGATTCGATTTGTGTTTCAATGACCTAGTCCCGCAACAAATCCCAAAGCGAAGTACGAAAGTATAGTTGGCCATACACCGATAAAAACCAGAAGCTAGTAAAATCAGAAATCCATTTACGATAAGGACAATTGATATACTAAGAGAATGTAAGCGAGACTCTTAGACGTCAAACATGAAACTAGCGAGCGACGGCCGAGCGACTGCGACAGCGGGGCGATGTGGTACGAGAGCTAGCGACGAATTACGGGAAGGCCCTTTAGGCAAACTGAAATTGTACAAAAATATAATTTGGTCAACTGGCGAATCCAGTCCTGCCAGTCTGGTAGAGCGTTTGCGGTTATTTTTCTTCAAAAACATTTTATTAAAATTCCTAAAAAATATACTTTTGGCAATCTGAAATTTTAATAACGTATTTATTGAGTAATTTTTTTTCAATAATACCTGCAAATCGCAAGAAAAATTTTGCGGTTTTAAACGTGAATGAAGTTTGAAAAAGAGTACGACAAAATTGCGGCGAAATTCGTCGCCATCTCTCCGACTAATCGCATCGCCCCGCTGCCGCCGTCGCCCCGCCGCCGCTCATTTCGTGCCCTTACACTTACCCCGGAATGTGATATCGGTGAGAGCAAGTCCGGCATATCGGGGTCGACGATTGGCCCGCGATCGCTGTCACCCTCTACACACTCGCACGCGGACAGCGCTAGCCGCTCTACCGCTTCACTGCAAAACGACAAAAAATACGGTACTACTGAGGCCCGTATTTTCTCGGATTCGAATCGTATAATAATTATTGTGCAATTGCTAATATTCAATTTTCAGGGACTCTTAATAGGCCATGAGCCTATAGTACGGCCATTTTAAGCGCGGACAAAAGTTCATTGACGCACCTTCACTATGAAACCCTCACGAAACTAACTAACTACGCCAAAACTATAACTGTCTCTTTCGCGCATATGAATAGACGCGCTTACGTGGTCGACAGTGGATTTCATAATAAAAGTCGTGACGTCTCACCACCGAAACATAGTTGTAAGTAACATTTTACGCGTCCTAACATCATGATTCATAATGTAGGTAGGTACTATAGTAGTACTAACGTATGTAAATATACTATGTACTTAGTAGTTCAGTAATCAACGATCAATTAATGTTGCGAATAATTACACAATTGCTACGTGAACCTTAAGAATTTGTGGAATTTTTTTTTTATAAAAACATGAATAATTACTTCATTTGTTTATTTTCTTTGCCTTTGAATTAAACATAATATAATAATCATATCTATCGACTTTCCAAATCACAGAGTTGCTCAGATTGGAAGGAAAACTAAACCGAATTCTACTACTAATGACTGAAAAATAGCTACTAAACTACAGCGGCTACGAGTGATTAGTTTCTAAGATCAAAAATTCCGGGCTTTATCTTCAAACATATTAATAAATACGTAAACGTAGCCCTTGACGGTACCTCATTACATACATAGGTACATCTGGGTCAAATTGCTTATACCTCCTCCTTTTTTTAAAGTTGATTACAAATGAATCAATTACAATCTAGTTATATATATAAAAATGAAACCCGTTTTCCTTGGTCACGGCATCACGCGTGAATGGCTGGACCGATTTCACTAATTCTTTTTTTGTTGTATTTGTTATTATTAGGAGAAGGTTCTTACGGAAAAAAATATTAAGAAAATCTCTCAGAAATATTGAAAAATATACATTTAATTTTGCATACTAAGGCGGTACGAAGTTCGCCGGGTCAGCTAGTACAAGAATAAAAAGATAGACTCCGTACAAGGAGCCGATAGATTATATTATTTTTTACAGAAGACCAAAGTGTTGTTTACCCCTTCATTAGGCGAACGACCTGTCGTTTGTTTGTTTACATTTTGTCCGCGTTTAAAATGGCCGTACTATAGGTTATGTTAGGTGTTGTGACAACCCGAGCAATCTAGGCGCCCTAGACGAATATCTGAAAAGGCACCCCTTGAAACAGCTTCGCAACAAAAAAGCACAAAACTCAAAAGTGATCATGGGGGTTCGATTTAAATGTTACGCTATTAGTAATACTAGACGGCGTTCCTAAAACTTCTTGTTTTGTGCTTTTAGGAATCGCGAGCGAAGCGAGCACGATATTTAAAAAATATTTATACAAAAAGAATATATGAACTTAGTGGTACTATGAAATGAAATTAATCAATTAGGTAGAAAAAAATCATTAACGTATTGGTGGCACGCGAGCGCGCGAGTTTTTTAAACGAAATTCATCTTTTGGTTCATCCGAGGTGCAATCATGTAAGGATTTGATCGACGAGATCAAATCGTTAAAGGTATCGTACATACCTAAACGTATGATAATGGATACACGAAATTGAGCTCTAACTCTGCTCTAAATCCTGTTATGGTTTATTTTACTTCGAAACCGAGCTTTAACGATTTGATCGGCGATCCTTACATGATTACACCTCTGTTCTAGAAAATAACTAGTGTGTTCTAGATGCTGTGTAGAAACCGAAGGGGTGTGGGTTTAATATAACTGCCATGCCCCTAACAGGTTAGCCCGCTATCATCTTAGACTGCATCATCACTTACCATCAGGTGTGATCGCTGTCAAGGGCTAGCTTGTAGTGGATAAAAAAAAAAAACTTAAGAGAATACAAACTTGAGCAAGTCTTGCAGCGTGGTGTTGCATGGCGCCATTGCGTCGCGTACGGCCTGCAGCGTCACCAGCTCGCCGCCGCCGCCGCTGCCGCCCATCGCCGCGAACACTTCGCTACACCGCTGCCAACAAATTACATCCATAAGTGAGCCATTCGCAATAGGCATGATGACAGTAACATAAGATAAGAATCAATGAAATTTAAATTTATCTAATAAAATTGGATTCATGGATTATAAAAAACGTATTTTTTTTCCTATTTCGAGTAAGATTGCTATTTATTTTGATAAAATAATAAATGTGCACATTTCATATCATTTTTTAGAAAAAAATATTATTATTAAAATTTATCTTTTCCTGTCACACTTGCCTGCAGGTACTGGTGCAGTAGATGGTGCGCGGCGGCGGCGGCGCGCTCCGTGGCGGCGGGCAGCGGCGGCGGGGGCAGCGCCGCGGCCGCCTGCGCCGCCAGCGCCGCGCCCGCCTCCCCACCCGCCCACGCGCGCTCCAGCGCCAGCGCGCGCACGCGCCCGCTCTGGCCCGTACTGTTGTTACTCGACAGTCTGACGCACAAAACAAAACAATGAAATTATAAATGATTCACGTAGGACAATTTGTGTCACTTATGATACGTCAAGACTACCACCGGTACTTTCTACTGAGAAAAGCCGGCAAAAAAACTCATAGCGGCATAGAAATACATCTATACTAATATTACAAATGAGAAAGTTTGGATGGATGGATGGATTGATGTTTGTTACTCAATCACGCCAGAACGACTGGATGAAAGGTACAGAGATAGATTATAGTCTAGACTCTACAACACACATGCTTTTTATTATCCCGCAAAACCAAAATCCTTTAAAGATTGATATATCTGATTCTTATTAGGTGGCAATATTGTATTAATTTGGCATAAATATTATTGGCAGTTGTGCATGTCGTGATAGCCTATTATAGGTTGTAGGTATCATAACATTTATCATGTATTTGTATGCGTATCAACTGTTAGCTGTCCAAATTAATAAAATAAACCTCAATCCACGAAGTCGCGCGCATCAGCTAGTCGATTATATAGGTCCTATGATACTGGAACCTTGGGACAAAGATTACTCACCTTTCATGTAACTCCCTCCATAGTGTCGCAACCCTCTCCGATGCTCCGCGGCCTCCCGCGGCGGCGTCGCATCCGGGGAATTCCACTCGCCGCACACTCACTGACCTTCGCAATGCCGTCGCTATGTCCGTCAAACCTGAAAATAAAACATATTGATTGAATGGATATACTCGTATGACATTTTTGCTCAGATAAACTATATAATTTTGGAAACAATCAATCAATGTTTATTTATTCAAATTAGCTGTACAGTTGCGTGTTGCCAGTGATGACATACGGTTGCGAGACTTGGTCGCTAACTATGGGCTTCATAAGAAAGCTCAGGGTCACTTAGCGGGCGATGGAGAGACCAATGCTCGGGGTTTCTTTGCGAGATCAAATCAGAAATGAGGAGATCCGCAGAAGCACTAAAGTAACCGACATTGCGCGACGTGTTACGAAGCTGAAGTGGCAATGGGCGGGGCACATAGTTAGAAGAACCGATAGACGTTGGGGTCCCAAAGTGCTAGAGTGGCGACCACGCGCGGGAAAGCGCAGCGTTGGCAGACCCCCTACTCGCTGGACAGACGACATCAGGAGAGTCCAGGGAACCGCTGGATCCAGGCGGCGCAAGACCGAGGCGTGTGGAAATCCTTGCAAGAGGCCTATGTCCAGCAGTGGACGTCTATCGGTTGAGGATGATGATGATGATGTACAGTTTTTGACGTCCAATAACATGATGGTGACGGTATCTTTAAATGTACGTGGCTCCCAAACGCGCCCTGGTATGAAAAGAGCCCACAATAAACTCAGCCAGGTTGCGCAACCGACGCGCACCGCCCAGGGCGTTTAAATACGTATAGCACTGACCTTGCAAACTGAACGCGTTTCGGTCTATATACAGCGTGTGTAGCGTGCAGTTGCACTGCAGCGCCTTGGCCAGCAGCCGCGCGCCCGCGTCGCCCGCCAGGTTGCCGCCCACGTCCAACGTGCGCAACCGACGCGCACCGCCCAGGGCGTTTAACAGTCCATACAAATCACTCTGTAAAATACAATACGGATGATGACAACTCAATCAACTCTTTAACAAACTTAATAACGCGCTTCTAGTATGCGTTTATAGTAGTAGTATGAAGTTTGTATGTAATACGTTATATACGTTGTGTCGTCATCAAATTTCAACACACTTTTCTTTCATGTTTAGTCAAAAATGGTTATCAAATTAAAACAAACTGAGCATATGAATTTTTGGTCTTTTGGAAGTAATCAGTAAGAAATAATTTATTTTTGACATAGGCATCATCCTTATTATGAATTTTAATAACTACCTACGCTTTTATGAATAGCACAATAAAGGAAACACCGAGACAATTAGCACTAAAGCTAGCTGTACACAGCCGGTGTGGCGGGACTGCGGGAGGTGTCGACCGGGCAATAGGCATGATGACTGATTTTGAAAAATGGTCAGATTATGTTCGGAAGTATCGACTATTTCGAAAAAATATCTTATTTCAGCAAAAAAATAAGATTTGGTAGATAATATTGGCATTTGAAATTTAAATTTTAAAATTCACGCCAAAACGCTCCCCGGTGTCATGGCGTCGTTTGTGACGTCACTATTATTTTTACCAATGTACTCTGTGCAGTGTGCAGTAAGCAATAGTGTGAATGTCAAAGCTCGAAAACAAACCATTGTGACGTCATTCGCTTCTTGGTGTTTTAACCAATATGGCGGATTGCTGTATTTTTTCATTTTATTTTATCAAAATATATAGCAATCTCACTCGAAATAGAAAAATAAATACGTTTTTTATAATCCATGCATCCTATTTCATTAGATAAATTCATAATTTCATTGATTCTTTGTTACTGTCATCATGCCTATTGTATAGCAGCATCCCGCCAACGTCAACCCCGAAGGGACACTGCTATGTGTACTCTTTAATATAACTCAGAAGTAAGAACACAACTGCGCCATATTGTCCCGCCGCAGCTACGCCACGCCCGCTGTGTGTAGCTCGATCATAACACATTATCGTAGTATCATCGTCTCTACTTTAAGTCTTAGATTCCGATTTTTTTAATCCACTACAAGCTAGCCCTTGATCTGCGAACTCACCTGATGGTAAGTGATGACGCAGTCTAAGATGGAAGCGGGCTAACCTGTTAGGGGTATGGCAGTTATATGAAACCCATACTCCTTCGGTTTCTACACGGCATCGTACCGGAACGCTAAATCGCTTGGCGGCACGTCTTTGCCGGTAGGTTGGTAACTAGCCACGGCCGAAGCCTCCCACCAGACCAGACTAGGGAAAATTCAGAAATTATAAATTCCCGGTTTGATCCCCGGCACATTAAGGCAAGAGCGCTACACACTGCGCCACGAAGGTCGTCAAAATTTCGTTGACATTGACTTTGCAAAGAGGGATCTATGCTTCCCATTTCCTACACGGTAACACGGAACTTCATTGTGAAAAACAGCTAAACGGTATTTTCTTTTATTTTACCAAAAATATCTTACCTTTAGTTTACAATCACTAAGGTCTAATGAAGTCAAAGCTGTGTCGGGTTCCTGTAAAACGTGGACTAAGGCCTGTAACAACAATTATTTTATTTTAATTCCCATCATCTGAACATAATTCATTAAAACTTTTACTAATTATTTTCTTACCTGTATTAACGGAGGTGCATACGATCTTTTGCCAGTCAATTTACTTAGTGATAAATGTGTTATTGAATGATTTTTTCCTATCGCTCTCACTATGCCGGATAATTCGAATTCCATACCTGTTAATAAAAAATATACGAATGTATTATCTCATGGATATAAAATTATAATGAAGACGTGCCCCTCTAGGAAACGCCTAAGGACTTTATAAGAATTTGTTTAAATACTATAACTATATAGTGTCTGGGCTGAACATTATAAGGCAATTCATATTTTTTTATAAGAGCCAAATTATGGCGCAGCAGATTTATACATAGAATTCTATACTATCCTCAAATCAACAAAAAAAAAGTGTGTGTGTACTTATGTACGCACGCAAGAAGAGATACATTTTTAATACTAAACTAAGAGATAACGCGAGAAGTTGCAGAAAGGTAAGATTTACGTTGCCAAAGGTATGTAACTATTACGGTAAAAGGTTGAGTTGTTATTTAGTACCCAAAATTTACAATAGCATAGATTGGCTAAGGGAGGAAAATAAGGTTAGTGTAGGAATACTTAAGAAGAAGTTAAAAGGTCACTTAAGTACTCCTATACTGACTAATTAATTATTATTGATCAATAATTAGTTAGTTATTTTTATTTTTCTCTCCTCTTTATTTATATTTTTTATTTGCTCTTTTGTTTATATTGTCTAGTTGTGCTTTTTTTGATTTTGTTAAAATTTGTTTGTTAGTGTTAGGTTATTAGGTTTACTAGTGCATATTTTTAGATACAACTTAAATATTATGTATAGAGCGCCAACTCGCCAACAAACTGGCCCACCAGTTTGGCGAGATATATATTATGTAAAAATTGTTGTATCCATTAGAAATAAATAAATTAAAAAAAAAAAAAAAAAAATAGCAAATAATAAATATCTTGAATATAGTTATAAGTTATCACCCAACATTCAGTAAATGTATTTATTTTTTATTTTGTTGGTAGGCCTTTTTCTGCAAGACTTATAAGTTGACCAACTAACTTCAGGGTGTCGAATTTGGGTGTCGGTGTGCGAGCGCATTGTAAAAATTCACTATTATATTTTTCCCTAACGCGCCAAAAGAAGTATAACTTCAATATTATAACCTTAACATATTTGAAACCTTAACTATCATATATATCACTCACTATTATCGGAAAGGTCCAAGGACTGTAAGCATCTTACGCCGTGCACGCAAGACTCTAAGACGTGCGCCGCCTGTGAGGACGATAGCACGCCCGACAGGTTGAGCTTTACGCCCGCCGCGCTTTCGTTACACGCCAGTCCTAGCAGCAGACTCCTGCAAGTTCAGGATAGCTGTAAAGCCTACAGTTCACCAAGCTGGCAGAGATTGTTTTAGATTATTTCCGATTGAAGCTAATAAGTATATAATGTGAAACCCAATACCAGCCAGCAGCCAGCCACAGCCAGCGGTAAAATATATTGTGGGAATTAAAAACGTGCATAAGTAAAGACAATTGATTAAATGTATTTTCATGTACTTCTTTAAAAAAATGATTCTTTTATTGTAGGTACAGATAAAATATTGTTTAGAAAGTATTATTACTAGAAACCTGAATATTATATAAGAAATTACAGGATCAATGGTGAAATTGAAAAAACAAATACAAATATCTAGTGATGGCGCATTTTTGGAAATCGGTACATTTTGAATTTTGGGGACCCAGGCAACCAAAGAATTATATTTCTCAGAGAACGGTCAGTAGCAAAGCCGGAAACGCATTGGCGGTTATGGTGCTGCAAATGTTCATGGGCGGCGGTAATCACTTAACATCAGGTGACCAGCCCAATCGTTTGCTCGCTATATATGTGAATGAAATGAAAAAACGTCAGCTAAATTTTGTAAGTATCGCTGCATGTACATAGATGGCGCTGTGCGTTTTTAAACCGCGCTATAAGTTTGCAATATTTGAACTTAATAAGATCACTCCCAATTTTATTCACCGCCAAATCGGATTGAGTAACAATTCCGTGATAAAAAGTAGTTTTTTTTGGAAATGCTAACAGTTCATGATGAACTTGTAAGCTTGTAAATAAAATTATGAACATAATTGCACTATAGTCCGCTGTCCGTCAGACTTATATATAGAGGTCGCAGGCGACTTCGTCCGCGTACTATTTCTGATTTCCTATGAGAATTTCCCGCTGCCAAAGGCCTACTTATAGAGGCTATATAGCTTCGGCAGGTTTTTATTATTTAAAACTAATAACCTTAATGCCGACTTCAAAAACTTGGAACCTTAATGTAAGCTTCCAACCCCTATTTCACCCCTTTTGGGATAGATTTTCGTAAAATTGCTTATACAGGTTATTATTAATTTAAATCTTATAACATAAATGCCAATTTTCATGGCTCTAGCTTCAAAAATAAAGGACTTTTATACAAATTCCCAACCCCCATTTTAACCCCATAGGGATGAATTTTCTCAAAACCATTTCTTAGCTAAAGTGTACATCATAGAAGGAACTTACCTTCCAAATTTAAATTCTGTACGCTTTATAGTTCCTGAGATATTGTGATTAGTCAGTCAGTGAGTCAGTGAATGTGTGGTATTTCGCTTTCATATATATAGAAGATTATACCAGGGAGATAATGGCTAATTCTATAGTACACAATCTCTGAATGAAACTAAAATGACACCTCTAAAATTAATATATTGCTATCCCGTTCATAATACTCTCTGAGGAAGGGGATGGCCAAATATTTTTACCTTGCATTTTGGTTTAGTTTTAAGTTTGTGTACAACAGAATAAGCCACTGACTGCTTTCAAAATGAAATATGAAGAGATAATTTTAATTTTTTTAACGCTTACGGGAACTGCACTTACTTGAGGGCATCCGGGGGCATTTTACAGTAAGAGAAGTCGAGATCAGTGAGAGCGAGACAGGCCGTGAAGAATTGTCTGAAGGAAGGCGGAGGGTCTTTAGGCCTCCGAGCTGGTGACCACGGGTTTCGGCCCACCAACAGCGTGGACAGCCGCGCCGCACAACCGCGCAGTAACGCACCCCACATCTGACAACGTTAATGTAACCATTAAAAAAAAATAAGTAATCGGTATCCAATACAGAAAGACCTACATATTATGTGGGGTGAACCTATGGAGTGTAGAGGTACGGAGTGTTATCTCTGTATAGGTATAAAAAGTGTCCGTCGAAATGCATTAAATTGGGGGCGCCACATTAGCATCAAGGTAAATTTAAAAGGAAGCGCCAAGTATTATTAGAGTAGGTTTGAGAAATAAACAAGGAAAGAAAACATTCATCATTATTTTGTACAACGTAAGTTGTTGAAATTTTTAATAAATAACTACTTTAGTCGACAATTACAATAAAATTATATTAAATTAGCTGAGCTAAATTTTCCGGGAGCCTATGTCACTCTCCAGGTCCTCAACTATACCCATGCCAAAAATCACGTCGATCCGTTGCTCCGTTACGGCGTGATTGAAGGACAAACCAATAAACCAACACACTTTCGCATTTATAATATTAAAAGTATGATTTTTTAACTCTACATACTTCATTTCATCAACAATTGCTACGTTCATACCATACCCTAAGCCACCACCACCAGCGCCATTGTGGGAGTTTTTTGAACTGTTATTTATAGCAACCACTGGACACTTTTTCAACTTTTCTCCCATAAGAGATAACACTCCTTCCTTCTACACTCCATAGGTGAAACAAACAACGGTATGTTGACGGCTAAGAGTGCTCTACGATCGCTCCAAGTCGAGCGTGGCCCATAAACATTTACGGGCGGAACACTAAAATCAAAAGCGAGATGCGCGATGTTTAGACTGCGTATTCAGTATTTATAACGTAAACTATGTTTAATTTCGTTATACAAATTTTTTGGCTGAATAAAGGATTATTCATTTACATATTAAAAAATTTCGAAAACTTATAATTATTAGTCTTACGCTGACTAAATGGCATTTGAAATTATTATTGAGTAACATAGGATACAATTTATTAGTTAGCTTTACAAGTCTGTAGCTTCTTAGTTACATAGTTTATGTATTTGCCTTAAATTTTGCCCTAAAATACAGATGTTTCAAGGGTCATAACTGATAACTTTCAAAGTAGATATGATTTTCAACAATACTAGAATAATCAGTGTAATACAAAATTACACTGGACTGTGTTGCATAAGATAGATTATAGTCTGGAATAGCACATAGGCTACTTTTTATCCCAGAAAATTAAAGAGCTCCTGCGGGAACCAAAAAACCTCAAACCACGCAGACGAAGTCGCGGGCATTCGCTAGTTTAAAATAACACTTATATGTACAACAACAGCTTAATCTGCAACAGTGAAATCACGCTCAAATCGTTTTGCATTAGACTCATCCTGCCATTATATCAATTTTGTGGACTGTTTCGCCGACAGTTGCAATATATTATGAAATCATTTTTAATGGCACCAAGCCAAATATAGCCCATTTCGTCAATCATACTTCATAATCCTTGAATCCGTTACCTTAACCCGAATGACTGAGCTACTTTCGGAGACCAATTGACCTAACTAGCGTTGGTAGACACAAATTTATATTTCAGTACTAGTCTGATATGAAAACAGTGTACCTGCCTAGTTAGGTAACATACTAAAACCCTCTAAATCGCTTGAGAATAAGAATCAAAATTCTTAAAAAAAATTGCACAAAAATCAAATAAGATTAATACAATTAAGACTTTTAGGGTAATACATAAAAACATGCCTTACTTACGTTTTCTAATGTAGTCTCTGTGTTGATCAAATTCAAATGTGTCAATACGTTGGGCTGTGCTAAAAAATTGTATAGATTCTGAAACAATAAAAATAATTGCACACGTTTTTGAAATAAATTAACCAACTCACCGTAAACAACATTTACAGTTCATGCTACAAGTTTGCTACGTCGATATGCCGTTTTCAAGGTATTATTTAAAATTACGTTCGCTTGTGCGTACTACATCGTATTTAAATGTGGTTTGTATAACATACTAGAGTACACCCAACCCGGTTTCGTTCGGTCATGAAATAGTACGACCAAGTCGACGGCAAAATTTAAAAATACAATTTGTCCCACTGGTGACTGGGACGAGTCGTTGGGTCAAAGGTGAAGAACCCACACAATATTACGAGTTAGCTAGCTGATGCCCGCGAGTTCGTCCGCGTGGTTTTAGTTTTCTTCATTCCCGCGGGAACTCCTTAATTTTCCGGGATAAAAAGTAGCCTATATCACTCCAGGTCCTCAACTATACGTTGCTCATGCCAAAAATCACCTCGATCTATTGCTCCGTTGCGGCGTGATTAAAGAACAAACCAACAAACCAGCAAACAAGCACACTTTCGCGTAAGTTAGTATGATATGATTAATACAATTTAGCAATTAGGTTCGAGCGAGCGTTCGCAAAATGCCAATGCCGATGCGGCGTAATTTTACGTCTACGCCAAAAATAGATTAGCCTACTTACATGCACGTCATCCTTTAGATTATTGTGTGAAAGGTCCAAGTGCGACAGCGTGGACAAGTGGCATGGGCTGTCGTTAAGCATAGCCGCCAAGTGCCCCACGGCCTTGCCCGTCAGACCGCACTGCGACAGCGCTATGTGACGCATGCCATCCGGATTGTTTGCTAGCCCTGTTAGTATGCTGATAGCGCCTGCAAACACGTGACGAAAACAATTTGACAAGGCAAACTCCAACTACAGTCCCAAAACTATAGGCGTGTCACGAAAGAAGCCCTGTGGCAATTAGTGTATAATTCATTTTACATACAAAAATAGCATAAGCATGCGTGATCCGGCTACAGGGCTGCCTCTACGCGACTTCTTTCATGACACGGACTACTACTCTTTTTAAACATAGACTGCGTTCATCTCAGCGCCGTGGTTCGCCGGCTGAGTTGTATGAAGTGAAGTCAAGAACTGCATCAAAATTGACCCAGATCTAGTGAACGCCCCGATAAATAGCGTCAGTTTTTATACTGTTCACATAGGTACTGCGCATACTTTGATACTATGCAAGAATCAGTCTTCCTAATTATTGTTCATTTTTGGTAACCATAACACGTCTTTGAGCGGCGATAAGTAGTCAGAGCCCCATCCGCATGCGGTCAGACCTTCACTATCGTCATCAGAGGAGAGACCCCTAACACTGAATCAGCCTTCCTTCGATAGTTACCAAAAGTGCAGCTATCTCTTAGAATATAACCTATAGAGGATAAAAAAAAATTGCAGTCATAGGGACTGCCGATAAAAGTGAAAACGTTTTTTTTTTTTAATTATTAAAATATAAACCTTAACACTAAGACATTAAAGTTTAATTTCGAATGTAGTATATTTATAATCTACATTTTTACCCCCTACCAAAAAGTGCCCAACGCTCGCTTTTCACTTCAAAAACTAACCTTTGTCCTCAATGTGGTTCTGTGACAAGTCTATCGTGTGCATCGCCGGCGGTTGCCTCGCGCGCACCAGCGCATGGCCCAGTTTGGCCGCGTGGTCGTGCCTCAGCGTGGCGGCTCGCCAGCTGTATTCTATCATCGGACGGCGGTATAACTGAAGGTCTCGAACTAAAACTCACCTTTGTCTTCAATGTGGTTCTGTGACAAGTCTATCGTGTGCATCGCCGGCGGTTGCCTCGCGCGCACCAGCGCATGGCCCAGTTTGGCCGCGTGGTCGTGCCTCAGCGTGGCGGCTCGCCAGCTGAGTTGGCGCGGCGGCGGCGAGGCGGAGCGCAGCAGTCGCGCGACCGCCTCCCACGCCTCGCCGCCGACCCGCACGCCGTCGCCGCACACTCCACTAAACCACGTGTTGTGTTGTAGCGCCATCACCAGCGGGATTAGATCCCTAATGTTACAAGGAAAAATTAATCATCACTGCACATCGATATATATGTAAGTACTAGATGGGCCCTTTCATAGAAAAATGACGGGCGTCCGACTTGCTGAACACGTTCCTCACCTGTCTTTGTCACCGTCGTAGCGCTGTCACGGTCGCTCGTCGTGTGGATAATTTGTTATTATTAAGTTAACATCTAAAGTCTTATTAGTTTGGCACTGTATAGTTTTTATTTTAAGGTAAGTGCTTCAATTCATAATTATACATTTCCAAAAAAACGTTATTAATCTATTTTTATCCATTACGCAATCATTTAATTTCCGCGGCAAACTGTATGTTTTTTTTTACCTAACTGACCTTACGGCTTAGTACGGCTATGACCTATATTATCTATGACCGAGTCATACGTTTTCAAGCTTTCATTCAAGATGGGGCATATGTTGTAAGCAAGTTCCCGCTTTTCAGACTAGGTGGCGTTACTTGACATACGCCCACATAATTTGTTTGACAGGGCCCGTCTATGTAAATTGAGGTCGTTTTCACTGCATGTATGGTTTTGGAGAGCGGTAACACTGGTCTGGGGACTCTATGATTGATCATATAATAATGGCGGCGTTTGTGTGTAAATTGGTAAATTAAAATATAATAAGTGGATAAACGAGACAAGCGACGGTTTCATGTATTCCAATTTATAATTTAAGTGGTTATCCACTACAGCCCTTTAACGTCCTACTGCTAGGAACAGGCCTCCACTCTCATACGCAAGAGGGAATTAGAGCTTAGACCCCCCCCACGCTGCCCCAATGAGGGTTGGCGGGCCTTAACAACTATTATCAAGTTACTGGGACGAACCGACTATAATCATGTTAGTGATAATAAGTGGGACCGACGGCTTGACGTGCTTTCCGAGGCCTACTCACCGCCAACTTCCAACTAAGGCAAGAGCAACCAGGCAGTTGGTATAACACTTAGAAAGAAATGTAGGTATAAAATAATGTCTGTGGGCTATCCACAATTTGAGGCAGTACCAAATAACACACGATGTTAAATCGCAATAATGCAATTCAATAGACTTAATTTTTTAAATTCTAATTTGTTGTGTCAAAATATCTGAACTCAACTCAATTGACAGCCCCACAAGGATAACTACTAGTAAATAATTAATAAATTCATCACAAACTTACCTCTGATCAAGATGATCAAAGTCTTTTAAATGAAGCATTCTAATGTCGTGCGCCAAGTAAATTGTGTCAATATCCCACGCGACTTCAGGTCTGAAAAATATAACGGCAATTTATGAGTATTTAATCCATACTTGTATTATTATTATTATTTATTATAAATGCGAAAGTGAAAGAGATAAGTTGCATAATGCATCCCGGGGAAGGAAATGGGCTTTTTATCCTGGAAAATTAAGGAACTCCCGCGAGAATAAAAAAACTTAATCAACGCGTAAGAAGTCGCGGGTATCATCTAGTTAAAATATAAAACAGTAGTCTTTATAATCCTAAATATTATTAACTTGTTTACCTGAAAGGTGTTTGATAAAGGTCACACATAGCTGCATACTGATTGGAAAAATCGCCACAAGTGGAATGTTTTCTCGTACCGCTAACCGGTTGCAGTTGGAATGGTAAGTGAACCTGCAATTTTAGACAATAAAGTAGCTTTATAAAAATGTGTCTAAAATGAACGAAATTTTATTGATACAATACTAGAGTAAAGCCTCGTATTCAATAGGGGACAAATGTCCCTTGATATGTCGGGCGACGTTTGGCGGACTGACGTCGCCAGACATCTCGTCTCGCGGCCTTTTTGCTATAATAGGCATGATGACTGATTTTGAAAAATGGTCAGATTATGTTCGGAAGTATCTACTATTACAAAAAAATATCTTATTTCAGCAGAAAAATAAGGTTTGGTAGATAATATTGGCATTTGAAATTTAAATTTTAAAATTCACGCCAAAACGCTCCCCGGTGTCATGGCGTCGTTTGTGACGTCACTATTATTTTTACCAATGTACTCTGTGCAGTGTGCAGTAAGCAATAGTGTGATTGTCAAAGCTCGAAAACAAACCATTGTGACGTCATTCGCTTCTTGGTGTTTTAACCAAATGGCGGATTGCTGTATTTTATAATTTTATTTTATCAAAATAAATAGCAATCTCACTCGAAATAGAAAAATAAACACGTTTTTTATAATCCATGAATCCTATTTCATTAGATAAATTCATAATTTCATTGACTGTTGGTTACTGTCATCATGCCTATTGCATGTTGCCAGATTTTCGTGCGATGTCGGACGAAAAAGAGAGACGTCGCCCGACATCTCTAGTGACACGTGTCGCGGGGCATTCTTTCTAAAAAGCATTGGCATTGAATGTAGACTTATTTTATTTGAGTTCGTAAATAAACAATTTTTTTAAACAATGCAATTGGATTTATTGACGTTCTTCCGTTTCGATTAGGGGTTACTAAAACATGAAATTTACTACATCCTGACAAAAGAATATAATCTAAACACTATTGTCAGATTGTTAGACTACTCGTAAATCAATAAAAAATACGCTTTGTTAAGACTAGTAAGAAACTAATTTTTGTTTTTCTGAGACAAGTCCTAGATCTGGTTTTTTTTGTGCAAGTGTTTTAAGCTTTCAACTTCCAAGACGACCTTCTGTTTGTTGTTGTTATATTATGTTGCAATGTATTGTGATCAAATAACTAACGGGCCCCGCAGACGCTGTCCTGCCCTGAATATAGAACCTGTTTGCAAAACCCCCTACCGAGTTCAATAATTGTGAATATAAACTATCCCGAGACCAACACAAACACACACAAAAAAAACCGCTCCAGCCGTTTTGGAGTGACTCCGATGCGCGAATCCAACTCGCACTTGGCCGGTTTTTATAATGGTGCAAAGACCGCAAAAGTCTCATATGACCAAGTTATATCTTTATTCTTTAACCTAAGAATCATCAAAGTCCTTCATAAAGTTAAGATATGGTAGCCCTACTCAGACTATCACTTAAAAAACAGTCACGTCTTTGTACAATTTGGATATCATGATTCATGAGTCGTCGTTTAAATAAAAGTGAAACTCAATCTGCTCGTAATACGAAAACTATCACAATACGGTAAATACACAAAATAACGTAATTAGTAGAGCGCGAACAAGGAAACGAATAGATTATACTTTATTTAAAGCCTACATATTAAAATACTTTCCCAAAAGACACGATCGACACATGGAATACTGATGATTACTATTATAATATGAGGAAAATAAGCTTTATCCTTTTCACTAACCGCAGCAGGTGAATCATTTACAAATTACTCATTGGATCAAGTTATTTCATATTTTTAATTTTTTAACAGTGTAACCTATTTTAGTCGCCTTCTTTCTCAATCTGCTGGTTCTACGAAACCCACAATAACACTGGTTTTGCATGCGCTTGCATCATTACTATAAAAACTAAATCTTTACTTTTGGCGTATCTCATTGCATATTTTATTTCAATTCTTTACGAACGCTTTCCTTTTTTTATTGATCTGCAATATCGATGGCTGACAGTACCAAAATGATGAATGATGATATTACAAGCAAAAATAAATACACAAAACTGACATTTAATAAATCGTTTAGTAGCCTTGATAATATTTCTTTGCCTTTATGGTAGTACTATACGATAAAAGGTGTTAGTCGCATAATAATAGAACTAGCAGTAGGGTGAATTTTAAGAGTAGGTACCTATTATAGTTTTGCTTGCACTTGACTGCAATCACACCTGGTATATGCCCTGTATGTGGCCTTCGTCATAGCAAATAAGAAACGCGCTCAAAAATAGCTCAAGAATAATTTTTTTCTTAGTTCCCACTTGCCTTAAACAATTTAGGGCTTTGTGATTATTTTTCCAAAAAATGCTGTAGAAAGCTTTTGAATATGGTCATTGGGCGCTGCTTTGTTCGTGTACAATGGAAACAATACAGGGATCATTATCGCACGCCAGTGACCTACCGTAGTCAATTTCAATTAAAATAATCGCGATGGAAGCGGACTTAACGAAGTAATTAAGCGAATAAAAAATACGGTTGACGCATTAATTGACGGGCTCAACAGTAATGCTAATCTAGAGAACGTCTAATAATGGCGGGATTACGTTTACCGTAATTCGGGGATGATTTATTGAATTCGGTCTAGATACTATAGTGTACGTAAATCAAAGATATCAAGTGCGTCCTTCTTCGGTCAAATTATCAACGCGAATACGCGTTAATGTTTAGGTAGCGCCTTTATTCGATCCTTTAACCAGGTACCCAGAAAATTCCCGCGATTCCGTTTTCGATATAAGACGTGAAATATAAGGATTTCGATATGAGGAGTGTCTAATTATGTCGATTCACTTAAAGATTGTACCGTTGCAAATTATGTACAAAGTTTGACTACATAAACGCGGATAAGACAACATAATAGTATATTCTACTGCGGCACATTGTCGCCTTGCAAACAAGGTCCCCGTTCGGACATAGTCTCTTGGATGAATAATAATTAATTTAGAGTTGAAGACTTCTCAGCGCATTTGGAATCCCTTGATAATTTGTTTTTTTTTATGGCGGAAAAGACACAGGCAAATGATAGGCGCAACGCACACTTGTCGAGCCGAAGCGCGATAACTTTCTTGATAAAAAAACCTAAACTAAGCTTTATTTACTTTGGGATAACGGCGGCGGAACAAATCCTCCGTATTTTGTTTGTAGTTTCATAATTTCAACGATATTACAAAGATCATAAAGCCGAGTTTAAGTTGTTATAAAAAAAACTTAATTCACTGTTTGCGCTGGTCCGTAGTTTGACAATGAAATCAATATGCTCGTATTTCGTACCTTGGACACAATGTCCTCCATAGCCACGTTAGGAAATAAGTCATCAAACGCGGCAATCAGCGCGTGAATGGCATTTATAACGCCTTCCGCAGACCCCTCCTCGCCTGAAAGCAAACGTAATATTTGCCTAATTGAGCATTCTGGTAAACCTCGTTCGCACAAGAACTTTTAACCAGCGGTAAACAAGGACTGAAAAAAAGATTCATAAAGGTTACAGAAATATAAGTGTTACAGAATGAAAGTGGAACAGAATCTACTCGTAAGTTGTAACCCGTTTGAATGTGTTTTTAATTTTGTTAACCCGAAACACTTATATTTCTGTAACAGAAATGAATCTGTACCAGAAATGAAAGTGTTTTAAAGTTTAACCGAAATAGCGACGTTGCCAAATTTACTGTTGACGCGTATTCTAAACCTAAGGTGCCATCGGCACCTTAGGTTTAGAATCATCTTAAAACCATTGCAACCATCGGGTTGCAATGGTTTTAAGAAAAACATGGCCATGTTAAGTCAGTGTGTGTAAAGTCCAATATAAAGTGAGAAGAACGCGTTGTCACACCGTGCAGTTTGTTAGGGCATGTGCCTATCAGGGTTACAGATAAAAACACTTATTAACAGAAATAAACGGTTACAGATTGATTGGGTTACAGTATCGTTTCTGTTTCTGTTCTATAACACTTTCAAAAAACAGTGTTTTAAAGCCCTTATTTCGGTTATTGTTTGAGTCCTTAGCGGTAAAAAACACTTTGCTTTGAAACAAATAGGTACTTGTACCGTGATCGGCAAACTTTTTGAGCAATGCGTCATACGTGGTCATACTCCATTGTTAAGACACGAGAGGATTTGTACCTTGAGCACGCGATTATTTGATCAGTCGGTCTTTGTTTTATTGTCACTTTATGGACACGCTGCTTTTTGCTCAAGGTGCTTGCCTCTTATTGTACCTAGCACTGTTCACAGCTTCAGCGTAACTTTAACACACAGCGCTTATAAATCCAGCGTGTTCAATATTTACGCTTATAACGCGTTTAGTATGCGCTTAAGCGTAAAATTTCGTTCGTTTCTCTCCCGAAAGTTTTTAATATCATGCGTTAGAAGAGCGATTCAACGTTTGTCGCTGAGCATTAAAAATTAAATACACTCTTCGATACAAAAGCAACGAGTTAGAAGTGAATACTTACCTATATCTATTTTTACTCGTATTTTATTGAACGAATATAATTCGAACGAAATAAAACGAATTTATACGTTCAATAGCTGTCGCTTGAACGAGCGTTAAAAAATAAAAATGCGAACATGCGGTATGACTAAACGATAGGTTTCAACGCAACGGTTTATTAGCTCCCGTGCGTAGGATGCCTAGTTAAGCATTCCGTTACGCGCTTTTGTTTTCGACTCTTGCACATTGGATTTGCTTTCGATTCACACTTAGCATAGCAACCTAATTTATGCAATATAGTAAAACTTCTGTTCAAACATCAATTTCACGGCATGCCAAGTACCAAGTGGGCCGTAAATCGGTTTGCGGCCGCAAATCGTACTCGTACTGGTCAATAGTGCAATAAAAAAATCTCTTTAATTCGGGCAACTGGACACAGTTGCATATAGAAATTACCAAATAAATAACTTAAAGTTCAAAATATATTAAGTAAGTTATTTTTAACGTCAATAAGTGTACCCACAGTGTACCTATATTGAATAAATGAGTTGATTGATTGATTAATACTAGTTGATGCCCGCGACTTCGTCCGCGTGGTTTAATTTTTTTTTATTCCCGCGGGAACTCCTTAATTTTCCGGGATAAAAAGTAGTATCACTCTTATGTCAAAAATCACGTCGATCTGTTGCTCCATTGTGGCGTGATTGAAGGACAAACCAACAAACCAACAAATAAACACACTTTCGCATCGTATCATACTAATATTATAAATGCGAAAGTCGGTTTATTTGTTGTTGGCAATAGTTGAGGACCTGGAGAGTGACATTGGCTACTTTTTATCCCGGAAAATTAAGGAGTTCCCGCGGGAATCAAAGAAACTTAAACCACGCGGACGGAGTCGCGGGCATCAGCTAGTTTATAATATTAGCTAGTATGATGATTAAAAATGTATAATAGGTACATGATAAGCTTGTTTTTACTGTAACGATATAAATTTTTGGATTGTTAAGATATAATATCTCTTGGTATTATCTGCAAAAATAATAATATGTGCAAAATAGTTTCTACCCATGACACATAGGTCAGTGCTAATATAAATTTAAAATATCCAGCTGTACATAACTGAGCAAACAATAGACAATAATTAATTAATTACTCACCTATTAGTATAGAAACCGGCTTGTGCTCGTGAATGAGCGTTATTGACAAATGATTCGGCTTCTTGCTCTCGAGAGCCTCTATCTCCATCAAGTGAAATCCATTGTCGATCTGCAACAAATGTGACATATTATAAAGGGTGGTATCCATATCATACTATACTATCATACTAATATTATAAAGGCGAAGTGTGTTTGTTTGTTGGTTTATTGGTTTGTTGGTTTGCCCTTCAATCACGTCGCAACGGAGCAACAGATCGACGTGATTTTTGGTATGGTTGAGGTTGAGTTGGGTGACGTTGGGGTCCCAAAGTGGCGACCACGCACGGGAAAGCGCAGCGTTGGCAGACCCCCTACTCGCTGGACAGACGACATCAGGCGAGTCGCAGTGAGCCGCTGGATCCAGACGGCGCAAGACCGAGACGTGTGGAAATCCTTGCAAGAGGCCTATGTCCAGCATGGGACTTCTATCGGTTGAGAATGATGAATGATGATGATGATAGTTGAGCATCTGGAGAGTGACATAGGCTAAGGCATATGTCTTTTTGTATCTGAAAATTGAAGAGTTCCCGCAGGAATAAAAAAAAACCTAAACCACGCGGACGAAATCGCGGGCATCAGCTAGTCAGCTAGTTTTATTATAAATGCGAACTATATACTTTATTTGTACCATGTGTTATACATTTATCCAAAATTATCTTTTAACGTATTTCTCGTACATACAAACAATTTATATTATTTATTAATTAGCTCTTATTTTTCCCTATCTAATTTTAAGTGACTTTAAACAATATGTTAATTTAAATATGCCTAACTTACACATTTTCCTATGAATTTAGGTATTTCATTAACAATATTTAGGAACTATTATAACTATGCCATTGAAACTTATGTCATTTTGTAGAGAAAAATTACTCATCAGCAGCAATATAATACAGAAGAAATTACACGAAAATATAAGCCAAATACTTGGCTATTGGTTGAAAACTGGTGATAAAAACCGTAGTCCCGTTTTACCAACAATATGGACACAGAATATATGGGTACTACATAATATATTATGGAGCTTACTGAAGTTAGGAGCTTTCCTTTTCCGAAACGTCTTAAATAATTTTAAATTAACACCCTGTTAATGAATACTAGCCAAACATAAACAGCTTGCACTGATTGCATAATCTCATTGTTCTTTGAGTTCCATTAGTTGTTTATTAAAAACTAAACAAAGTCAACATGTTTCTAAATAACTACTGATTTACAATCAATTGGAAGAATTATCAGATACTAGTTGATGTCCGCAACTTCGTCCATGTTTTTTTTTAAATTTCAGTGGGAACTTAATTTTCTGGGATAAAAAGTAGCCTATCTCACTCTCCAGGTTCTCAAGTATACCCATACCAAGAAGAAGCCTGGTGGGAGGCTTCGGCCGTGGCTAGTTACCACCCTACCGGCAAAGACGTGCCGCCAAGCGATTTAGCGTTCCGGTACGATGCCGTTTAGAAACCGAAGGGGTATGGGTTTAATATAACTGCCATGGCCCTAACAGGTTAGCCCGCTACCATCTTAGACTGCATCATCACTTACCATCAGGTGAGATCGCAGTCAAGGGCTAGCTTGTAGTGGATAAAAAAAAAAAAAAGAAACGTCGATCCGTTACTCCGTAGTCCGTTGCGGCGTGATTGAAGGACAAACCAACAAACAAACACACTTTCGCATTGATAATATTATCAGTTCTCTCCTTCAATACTTAGTTTTTCCATTCTTGACAACAATAATAATTCTAGCCACCTTGTATGGCTATATATAGGGGACAAAATCAGGATATTATGGCTTTATGTAAAACCATATTATAGTTAGATACTGAATATCCTAAAAACAATTCTTCAAGTACATAGTTATTTTTATTTATTTATCTACTCTATACTTCTTTATCTAGATAAGTATGGCAAATTATCAGAGATTACAAGAAATCTTTCAGACAATGTGCCTGATTTAATGTGTTATGTAAAATTATTAGATTTCTCTTACCCTTGTTGGCACTTTTGTTGTAGTAATAAACACTCTAAATGATGTCACAACCTGCAAATAATACATGAATTAGTTAAACAGGTTTATAAGGTCAATATTTGCAAAAAAATAAACTAGTTCAGTACATAAGACTTCATCCATAAGGATTATGTTTTTTTAATCCTTAAGTATTTTTTCAGGATAAACACTAATTTATTTTTTTGCCTATTTCCTTCACCGGGGTACAACCTACCTCTATAGTAAATTTCATCAAAATCAGTTGAAAAGATAGGCAATGAAAACACAACAGACAGATAGACAGACACACTTTCATATTTATAATATTACTAGATGACAAGTTTGAATATAAGCAAGATCTTATAACATAGTAAGATGTTACACAAATAAGATACGCAGCATGCTTAACTAATTTAATAACCAATAACTAATATTTAATTTATTTGTTGTTCTATGTTAATCATATATTAATTGATTGATAATAAAGAAAATATATATGTATACAGAAATCTGCAGTATTTGCAAATATATGTATTATTAGAATGCACAACTGCATGTGAATACAAAAACATATCTTAAATAGGTACAAGCAACATAACATATGGTTGATGAAGGATACATAACAATAAAGGAAGAGCTACTATTATCTCTAAATAGCTCAAATGGGCCGTTGTTGTGGGTGTGGGCACAGGGACACACATATACAGTAATATATAAAAGCACCAGAGTACCAGACACACCTAAGTGACTCATGTCATTGTCCAGAATCTAATCAGTTACGGTAGTTAGGACGTCAATGAGCATTGGAAATTGGTGCCTTACTACAAGTTTGTTTTTAATCAAATAATATTCTTTTGGAAAATTCAATTTGCTAAATAATAAATACGTGTATTTATTTTTACAAATAATATACTAAGTTACATGTTATTATGAATAAAAAAATAAAAATTAACAATATTTTTTTATATACCCTACTCATAAAATTCTGAACATAATTATTGAAAAACAGATTAGGTACCTATCTAATCAGCTTGAAGTTACTGATTATAATAATAATTACTACTCACCAAAACACGATTATCAACTTTATCTCCTCTCGATTCCATGCGAATAAGTGATTTGTAAAGAATTCTAACATTTTTTCCTAGGACATTGCTGATGCTCTCTAAAAAAATAAAATAAAAATATATTGACTATTATTTTTTGTGCAGTAATAACAAAACATTTCATAATTTTGTGATACATGTTCCATTCATAATATTTAATGTTAAAGTGGTAAAAAAGCAAAACATACCGTTTAATTCTGTGGTTAACTGGGATTTTGTTGACATTTTCACGATTTTCTTTAATGTCATTACTACGAAGTATATATTTTTTTACGACTTACTACATCCATGCTCAATTGCTCAGAGGACAAAAGTTATTTAGCATCAAAAACAAAAAATCACATTTAAATTTTCACTTCAATATTGGAAAAAATTGTATCGACTAAAAAATCCACAACACAAATCCAGCGAATTAAATCTGACCACCGACCAGAAAAAAAAGAATCTGACACAAATCTTTTCCGCAATATTCAATGTACTCTGTGCTTGTCTCTGCTCTGTGCCGCAGAGTGTCAAAGACTACTTATCCTAGCAAGGAGAATATAACCACTACGTGTATCCTAGTTACTACTTACTTGTCTCTGACTATACTCCACATCAGAGACATCAGACAAGTAACATCTCCACATAAACTCTATATATTTTCCCCATGGAACTGTGAGAACTGGCCACCTACATAGAGCTGGCTGTTTAAGAGTTGACACAGCTGCGTCGTCAATCAGTCGTTGAATTTGTAATTCGATTAATGGTGTGTCAATTGATGTAAACATCTAAATAGAAAATAAATTTTATCCATATCAAAGATGCCTTAAATAATTAATTCCCTCACAAATTGGTAGCAGAGCGTGGTTGATTAATTTAATTTAATAATCACGAAAATGGCATCTACGAGTACAACATTTCGCAACATAGAACCATTGACCAAGTCAAATTACGATACTTGGTGTCTGCAAGCGCAAGCAGTCCTAATTAAAAATGATTATTGGGACATCGTAAGCGGCGAGAAAATTTTACCATCAGATGCGGATGCGGCAGCGAAGTTGGCTTTCAACAAAGAGGATATGAAGGCAAGAGCTGATATCCTGCTTTTGATATCGCCTTCTGAATTAAAACAAATAAAGACCTGCACGACATCTAAATCTATGTGGGAAAAATTGAAAGCTACTTATCAAAGCACTGGGCCTGCAAGAAAAGCAACTTTACTAAAGCAGCTGGTTTTAAAGCGAATGACCACAGAAGAAGATATTCGTGATCATTTAAACAATTTCATGGATATTGTAGATAAACTCGCAGATATGGAAATAAAAATACCACCAGAATTATTAAGTATAATGCTTCTCTATAGTTTGCCAACTACATTTGAAAATTTTAGAATAGCCATTGAGTCTCGAGATACATTACCTGGACCTGAAGAATTAAAAGTTAAAATTCTGGAAGAGTTCCAGGCCAGAATTGGTAACGAACAGCCTGAAAGCTCAGAAGCTTATTACACAAAGAAAAACAAGCAAAGATTATTCTGCAAGGGCTGCAAAAAGAAAGGCCATTCAATCGAGAAATGCTGGCACAAAAAGAAAAACGCAGAAAGTGAGAAAGGAAACGGAAACAAGGATAAAAACTTTAACGTTTGTTTGAGCACCACTGAAAATTCAGATAATAATGAAAATTTATGGTGTTTAGATAGCGGCTGCTCATCTCATATGTGCGGCGATGAATCTATGTTTTCTACCATGACTCCTGAAACTGGTAGCCTAAAGTTGGCATCAAATAAATATACGACTAAAATTCAAGGTAAGGGAAAAGTTACAGTTAGTATAGACAAACAAGGCTATAGCTTCAATGATACCCTTTATGTTCCCGAAGTGTCAGTCAACCTGTTGTCTGTTGCAAAAATAACGGATAGAGGACATAAAGTTATTTTCGAACAAAATAAAGCCTACGTCATAAAAAAGGACGGCGAGGTATCACTGACAGCGAAAAGGAAAAATGGACTCTACTACCTTGAATGTAAAAGAAATGAGACTGCACACTACACACCAAAAAGAGATAGTGACATCATGGAATGGCATCGCAAACTTGGCCACATAAATGAAAAAGATTTAAAGAAGATGGCTAAAGATGGCCTTATGTATGGTTTAAATTTAACTGATGAAAAGTTGGAAATTTGTGAGACCTGCATTAAAGGCAAACTGTCAAGATTACCATTCACTAGACATGATGACCTCTATTCATCGGACAAGCTAGAAATAATTCATAGTGACGTCTGTGGACCTTTTGAGTGTGAGACACTGGCAGGCTCAAGATATTACGTCACATTTATAGACGATTATACACGTTACTGTTACGTCTATTTTATTAAAAGAAAGAGTGACGTATTCAATGTTTTTAAAGAATATAAAAATGAAGTCGAGACATCCCACAGTAAAAGAATAAAATATTTACAGACGGATAATGGTACGGAATACCGAAATAAGGAGTTTGATGATTTCCTCAAATCGCATGGCATCCAAAGAAGGTTGACCACTATTTATACACCCCAACAAAATGGGATTAGCGAGAGAAAGAATAGATCCTTATTAGAAAAAGCCAGATGTCTGCTGATCGAAGCCAATGCACCTAAGAAGCTTTGGGCGGAAGCGGTAGCGACCGCAAACTACCTTATTAATCGTAGCCCTTCTAAAGCATTGGATGGCGAAACACCATTTGAAAAATGGGTAGGCCGGAAGCCATGTGCACATCATCTTCACGTCTATGGTAGAAAGACGTTTGTTTTGAAAAAGAAAAAACGAGGAAAGTTGACCCAAAATGCAAAAGAGGGCGTATTCATGGGGTACTCAATGATCTCAAAGAGTTATCGAGTATACATTCCAGAAGATGATGACGTAGTGACAAGCAGAGACATCAAGGTAACAGACAAAATGTATTTTAAAGAAGAAGGTCAGAACAGCTATGACAAACTTATAAATGAAAGCGAACTTTCGCAAATGCCTGAAAAAGAAAACATGATTAAAGGTAATAATAAAACAAACAAAATACAACCGATAGAAATTGAAATAATTCAAAGTAAAAATGAAAACACATTGCCAGATCAGAACGATCAAGAAGATGCTTCTTCAGTAGAGTCTTACGATGATGCATCGGAGATTGTAGAAATAACAGAAAGTGGGAGGCCACAAAGAGAAAGGCATCCGCCAACGTGGACCAAAGATTTTGTATTAAATGCAACCGAAGAAAATTGTTTGTCGGATATGTCTTACTTTTCTGATGAAAATGAAGAAAATGAATACTGGCATGATGCAATAAAAGCCGAAATAAAAGCTCATGTCAAAAATGGAACTTGGAAAATAGGAAAGAAAACAAAAGACATGAAAGAAGTGGATTACAAAATGGTCTTAAGAAATAAACTAGGACCAGACAACAACATTACAAAGAAAGCTAGACTTGTGGCACGAGGTTTCACACAGCGACCAGGTGTCGACTACAATGAAACATACGCTCCTGTCGCTAAATTGAGTTCAATAAGATCTGTTATTGGAATCGCCATGGAAGAAGGGTTGAAATTACACCAGATGGACGTGACAACGGCGTATCTAAATGGTGAACTAGAAGAAAAAATAGTAATGAAATACCCTAACTTTTTAGAAGATTATCTAATAGAAATCATGAGCGAAGAAAGTAAACAAGAAGACTTGACTTTGTATAATAAGACAATAAGTATGCTAAAAGACATAAAAAATAATCCCAAAGACAAAGTCTGTCATCTTATAAAAGCTTTATATGGACTCAAACAGGCAGGGAGGCAATGGTATAAAAAACTCGACACAGAACTTAAGAACATAGGTTTTAAAGCATCAGGAGCTGACCCATGTGTATACATACTAGAGAAAAGAGGAGTTAAAGTCATAATAGTGATCTATGTCGATGATTTATTAATTGCCTATTCGTGTCCAACCAAACTCCAAGAAGTAATAGATCTACTAAATACTAAATTTGAGTTAAAAGACTTAGGAACTCCAAAACGGCTAATTGGAATAGAAGTTACATATACAAAGGATGAAATCAAACTGAACCAAGAGAAGTTTATTAAGGATACTCTCAAAAAGTTCAAAATGGAAGATTGCAAGCCTACGTCTACACCCATAGAACCAGGTCTTATACTACAAAAAGTAGGAAAAGATGAAAGAAAAGATCTTCCTTATAAAAACTTAATTGGTACTCTCATGTACCTGGCAGTAGGAACTCGTCCTGACATAATGTTCGCCATTAGCTATCTCTCTCAATTTAATGATTGTTATGGAGATATTCATTTTAAATGCGCAAAAAGAGTACTACGTTACCTAAAAGGAACGATGAGCGTCGGCCTTATTTTCAAAAAGACTGGCCAAGAATTATATGGCATGGCAGATGCAGATTGGGGCTCATGTAAGCTCGACCGAAAGTCTTTTTCGGGCTATTGTTTTAAATTCTCTGGAACGGCTGTAAGCTGGATGTCGAAAAAGCAAAGAAGTGTCGCCTTATCGACCGCCGAAGCGGAGTATGTCGCCCTAACAGAAGCTGCAAAGGAAGCCATCCACCTAAAGAGTCTCTATAAAGACCTAGGGGCCAGCTATGATCGCATAGTTGTATTGAATGACAATCAAGCTGCCCTCAAATTAAGCCAAAATGAAATGGTTACTTCAAAGTCAAAGCATATTGACTTAAAAATGCACTTCATTCGGAATTGTGTTCAAGAGGGAGTAATAGAGGTCAAGTATCTGCAAACTGGAGAAATGGAAGCAGATCTATTGACAAAAGCTTTAGCTGGTCCACGGCTGTTCAAACTTCGGAGCAGCTTAGGACTGTCCTGATGACCACTAGCTGTGAAGAGGAGTGTGAGAACTGGCCACCTACATAGAGCTGGCTGTTTAAGAGTTGACACAGCTGCGTCGTCAATCAGTCGTTGAATTTGTAATTCGATTAATGGTGTGTCAATTGATGTAAACATCTAAATAGAAAATAAATTTTATCCATATCAAAGATGCCTTAAATAATTAATTCCCTCACAGAACTAATAAGTACTACGTACAACTGGAATGCGTACTACAAACTTATTTAACTTATTTTTAATCAAATTTAATCCTTATAACACGGACATAAGGACCACTACGCACGCAGTATAAAAATGAATCCGAGTGAGACATCCACAACATACCGCGGTGTCCCTTTCTAACAGTGGTCTTTGTGTTGCTATTTCACATTTAACATTATACTTCAAATTTGGTACGTATAATAAAAGAAATCTGAAAAATGGTTATAGGTACTATCGAATTAGTCACCTCCTATCCTCCGATTAAAATTTCAAGCATTTAGAAAATTAGTGCGTCAATAATTCACTTGTTTTCGTGTTGAAGGGGGCAATTGTAGTAGTAATAAAAATAAAAACGTTGCAACCATGGAATTATTATGTACTATGATGGTTGCAACACAAACGGCTATTTTGATGAATCTTACGATAGACGAAATTTCGGGTGACATAAATTTAGGCACCAAGTATACGGGACAAGTATCGTAAACTATGAAACACGAATTATAACAGGATAGATATTTTTTTCATTTTTCAGATTACCAAAAAATGATACATTGCGTGAAAAGTGGTTAAGCATTATACCTGGTGGTAACAGAAAAGTGACCCAAAATTCTGTAATATGCAGCAAACATTTCATGCCAGAGGATTATATTCCTAATTTGTCACGGCCCGTTTTAAAAGAAAATGCTCTTCCCTCACGATTCCTCGTGGTAAGCAAGATCAATTTTATTTTTATCTTGAACTAGCTGATGCCCGCGACTTCGTCCGCGTGGAATAAGTTTTTTTTGATTCCCTCGGGAACTCCTCAATTTTCCGGGATAAAAAGTAGCCTATGTCACTCTCCAGGTCCTCAACTATACCCATGCCAAAAATCACGTGGATCCGTTGCTCCGTTGCAGCGTGATTGAAGGACAAATATACTATTATGGATATTATAATTATGGATATGTACTGTTTTACAAAATATATATTACTGTAAATATATTGCGAGGCTACTGTTAGAATACTAATTTGATATTTACCAAAATAGAATATGGGCGAGTAACAAAAATGACACAGGATTGTCTGACCTAAACTGTCAGATGAGTTAAACAAAAAAAGTGATACGCTGAGCAGGACAAGAAAACATTCTCACGCTCTGTCACTCCTTGGCATTAGCTTATATACTCATTTCATTAATCTGTGGTATTATTATTACACTGTCTCCTCTTCCCTATATTTACTGTGTTCTAGAGACATGTTTTGGTCTGTGGTGGTTTATTGAATTTTTTTCACCGACTCAGAAGGACTAGAATCCAGAGCCGTTAAACCAGTTATATAAAAAAAGTTGTTCACCGACCAGAAAAAGATTTTGTTGATTTTGTGAGGTGATATGTTACTTGTCTCTGAGGTGAACTGGTGAAAACTGAAAGAACTTTGTTTTTTACAAATACACTAATTAATATAATAGCAATTGGTGTCAAATTTAATTATTGAACCTAATATTGAAAGAGTATTGCAATAATTAAAAATGAATAAAAACTACGAAAGATGTACACATTGCAACCGACGCAAATGGCTCGCCACTGGATGTCTTCGAAAATGGTTGAAACCGATGGAATGTAAACATTTGCAGCGAACTGTGGACAGCAAAAGAGATTTTAGTAACACGGATATTGTCAATCGTGTTTATTTGCCTGAGCGTAAGCCCCCGGTCAATACAAATAAGTTTGTTAGATTTTGGAAGAATAAACTTTTCATTACTGGCAGTGTCCAATCATTACAGAGATATTTTGGAAATAAAAATAGCAGTGGTGAGCATTTATGTAATTATCGTAAGACCAATGAACCCTCAACTTCGACACAGAAGCATATGGCTAAATATGATTTGAAAAAGGATCTAGAACTTGAGAAGTCGAGTATAAAATGTCAGCATTCTGACGGTCACTCAGTGCTCCGAGGTCATCACCAGCATGCGTCAGTTGAGAGTTGCGCTATATATTGTCAACTTTCCAAGTAAGTTCCCTGTGCCAGCTCCTCCTATAGGTACCTATTGTTCATAACACAGATTGCATACTGTGATATCACTTATTTATTATTGGGGTCCTAGCGCTATAAGGCTTTTTAAGGAAATAGCAAAAAAGTTAGTCAACATCACAGGAGACCGAAGAGCTGGCAGCTACCTCGGACAAAGAATAAGTCTAGCTATTCAAAGGGGGAACGCTGCCAGTATCTTTGGAACCTTGCCTAAAGGGACTCCTTTTAATAATATATTTTAGTTATTATATTATTATTTATTTATTTTTAAGATTTTTAGATGTATTGTGATTATTTAACACTGCAATGTGAGAATATTATAGTTAATATTATGTCAATAAATATATTCTTATTTGATGATAAACATCAGATTTAAATGGAACAAAGATACATGGTAGTATCATTATTCCATTAAATCTGATGTTAACTAACATTGCAAATTGCAATAGAGTTTAAGTAAATATGCTTTGGAACTTTAGTTTTGTTACAATCTGTACAGATTTTAATTTTAAAATCTTATTTATTCCTTTCTCTTCTCAAAAAATGTTTAGTTTGTTTTAAAAACCTAATCCTTACTGCATTTCTTTTAGACATGGGTGGTACTGGGGAGGAATAACCTCAAGCGAGGCAGAGAAGCTTCTGGCCGGACAGCATGACAATGTTTTCTTAGTGAGAGATTCATATGATTCAAGGCACATCCTTTGTGTTTCTTTCCGCTGTGTGGGACGCACACTACATGCAAGACTTAGACATGCCAATGGACTGTTTTCTTTGAACAATGAAACTTATGTGCCAGTAAACAGAATATCTGAACATTGTGCTACTGTTGCAGTTAAATCAAAATTGTTTGAAATGCCTGTCAAATTAGCCAGACCCTTAAACAGGTATTAAAAAAATTGTGTGGAATATTTTTTAAATAAACAATATTATTTTTGTTGAGATGTAATTAATTTTAAAAAATCTTGTTTCAGATTTGCCAAGCTAGACTCCTTGCAAAAGATCTGCAGATTTGTGATAAGGCAAACTGTTTCAGAAAATTTATGGAATAAATTGCCACTACCAACCAATCTTATATCTTATGTGTCACTTGGCAGTGATTACATTGCCCCTTTATAGACATACAGAAAAGAAAAATGCTTTGTGCCTTAAATCCTCAATGCACTTAGGTATGTTAATCCATTATAATCTAAGACATATCTATATTATGACTATGTCAAACATTTATAAATTTTATACAGATCTTTACTATAGAGATAAATAAATAATTTTACTGTGACCATTTAAGCAGTTTTCTTAAACAATCAAAGAAACATTTAAAAAAAATTCAGATTGAAAACATAAACCTTTTATTTATTACTAGTAAATTAAACTAAATATTCATGAAAAGCATTAGAATACTGCAAGCATCATTCTTCAAAAGTTTTGAAGATTACTTCAAACTATTTATTCCCAACATGTTTTTTGCCTGAAAGTAAAAATAATATAAGTTTTAAATAGCACCTTTTATTTTGAACTATTTTAAAAATAATCTAATCTGGTATAAATATCAAGGGAAGGTGACAGGCTAAAAGTTGTCGTATTGTTAATTATTTAATCAATAACAGGAGGAAGAGGTGCTTTAGAGGTTTCAAACTGATTTTGATGCTATTTTTCATCAATATTTATATTTTAAATTCACTGTATTATTCACCAAAAAAATAGTTTTTCATGAGCATCTATTACTAATGAAAAAAACTAATATTTTACATCATCTGTTGTCTGTCTTCATGGAGACAGCTGTAGTTTTTTAGCTGATCAATTTTTATTTACCGTAACAAATGCTGCGGTCAAGGTTTGAGGAGCAACAGTTACAGGATTCATGTTGAGAGCTATTTGGATCAATTCTGCATCTCGTATACGAGATTTAACAAAACTTCTGCTTGCATTACTGTTCTGGCTTCTGTCAGTTAGGTAGAACAACTCTGATGCTTTATAAATTCCAGCCAAACCCACTCTTCGAATGTACCAGTTGAACTAAAACATAAGAATAGTAAATCAATCTTTTAGTAAATAAGAAAGATGTCATAACAACATTATTCAGCTGTGAAATAACTGGCTTACATATGGCACTAAACTGGTAGCCCCTGACAAACAATTTGACACCCTATGAGTATGGAACCCTAATAAACGTTATTCTGATTTTTCCCTATGCAATTGTGCTGGGAGACCTTGCTTCTTGCTAAATTTCGTTATTCTAGGTCAACGGGATGTACCCTATACAATTTATTGGCAAGTGTCAAAATATGTGGCTTATATGGCCATATTTTTGATTGTGTCTACTTAGAAGCTTGATTTTTTTAAAGCTCCAAGGGGCCGTAGACCTAATTATTTGATATTAATTTCAACTTGATATGTCCACATGTTCCTGAGAAAAAGGTGAATGACACAGATGGACAGTGATCAAATAAGGGTTCCTTTTTTTCCTCTCGAGGTACAGAACCCTAAAACTAAGTACCTATATACACAAGAAAATTAAATAGAACTTACATCCACACTACGATCACCTGTATGATAGCAAATATCATCAACTAAAGAAAGGAGTGTTGCTAAGCAGTTTGGAACATTATTAGGAAGTGTTTGTATTGCCATTGCTTTCGGCCATGTACTCCTAAAATAAAAATATTTCTTGTATTATTCAGGTTTTTTTTACATTAGTCAAATATAAGTAATTGATATTACATACTTGTATGGTTCAATCATCAATAGTCTTGTCATTATTGCATTTTCTATTTGTTGGGCTGGCATTTTTGATTCCTTTAGCTCCTCCTTTGGCCACTAATGGGAGAAATTCTTGTTTAAACAAAAACAGAAGATAAAAACATCTATTGCTTGTTAGCAAGAGATAATTACTTACAGATTTCATTTCCTCAACAAGTTTTTCATTGCATGTTATATTGAAGTAATGCACAAGATCTCCCCCTCCATTCGGAAATAAACCATGACTTACACCAGGATAGCCAGCAGCCTCAGCCCCTTGAGCCAGAGAGTCCACTGACCAACCACTTTGAGTGACAAATTCTAAAGCTTTTGCTAAAATGCGTTTTTTTATATCCTCTTCATATTGATGGTCATCTTGATCTATTGTAGCTGGCATTACAATATCCTTGCTTACTCCTTGACAATAGCTTCGAAGGATTTTTTCTGTGTTATTTAGTACATTTGGTGCAAGTCGAAGAGAAACATAAACTCTACGACTATTCCTCATGGCTGTTAACAAAATAAAACTATCAAAATTTTCATTCAGAGATAAGTAGTGCAATAGGCAACTTAATTGGCAACCTTTGTCGGTTTATTTTGCAGTATACAAGTGAATTTAAAATAAAGAAATAAAATATGCAGTAGTTTGATAATATGCATTTATTAAAAATCTATCAATGATATTGATTATACATCTTGAGATTTATTTAATGAAATGCATTCAGATAATCGTGCAAGCAAACATTCTATCAAATGAAAAGCATTTAATCCTGAGTGCAATATTTGCTTTTTGCTCTCAGTAGGTATCTTGTCTAACATATTTCCTGCTACATTTATTGCAATGTCCACTTCTTCATCAACTTTTTTAGTTTTCTGAGCCTCTTCAATAGACTTTAATTTTACTTCATAATGAGCTTTAGACATATTTAAACCAGTCCTCAAATGTTCCAAATAATCTGATTGGATAAATAAAAAGCATTCTCTAATACCAGTCTTGTTAGCAACATCTTTCAATGCAAGGTAACGTAGAAAATTTAACGAACTGATTATTTGATCTGCTAATTCTACTAGATCAGATTCTGCACCATGAGGCAAATGACAAATTTTATTAATCATGTCCTGTAGTTCTGCCCCAGTAAAACAATCTGGCAATTTCAGTTCCTTAAAAGCTTCATCCAAGGCATTTTTATATAATGTGATAGCATAGCCTATCATGCCAGAATGATTAGCAACACTTAAAATGTATTTAATCAGTAAAGATCTACCCTTGTATTCAAATTTGTTTATATGATCAGTTAATATTTTCACAGACTCTTTGCGCATTGACTCATAATTACTGTATATGGATATATTTATTAAGCTTTTGCATAAATTGTAATGAACTGGCAATGTAAGAATTTTGTAGGAAACATTGTTCGGGTACATTTTAAATATTTCTTTACATAAAGATGTACCCTTTGCTTGTGGTCCATATTCAACAAAACTTAGAAAATGTATAACACAAAGCAACATTGTGTGAACCACATATTCATTTGAGTATACAAGTGGAAGTGCAAGATCTGGCACATGGAAATGTCCAGAAAATATTGAATAATATAATCCTGACAATGTAGTAAGATTAATTTTTTCTTTGTGCTCAAATGGTAATAACTCTTCTTCATTATCAATACAAGCTTTATTAGATTTAGTTTTGCCACTTTCTTTATGACATGCATACACGTAGGGCAACAGCTTTATTACATTTTTCATCAAAGTGCTGATATCTTGAATTATATTAATACAACAGAGTCTAGCTTCACTACTTTTGTTTGAATCTGGATCTAAATCAACATAAATCAAAGGCTTCCCAAGCAAACTTATTAAAAATGCACATATGATTTCTTTTGTTTTGGCATTTGCACCATCTGCTGCCATTTCTTTAACAAATGGACTATAAAATGGTGGTAAAAGCGAGTAAACTTTAACAATCCTTCTAATATTAGGATCTGAATCCATCAAGAGACGTTCTTGTCCTTCTAACTTATGTTCAGGGATTGGTATGGCATCTATATATGTTGTTATAGAGTTGAGACACCATTCCAGTGATCTCCCTCGTTTATTAGACAATTTCAGTAAAAGTTTTTGTAGCGGTTCTAAGATGATGGCAAATTGTGCATCATTCTTAGCTACTTCTATTTGTTCAATGAACTCCAAAAGAGCTTCCTCAGGAGTTGCTGACTGCACAATTACGGCTAATAATTCCTCACAGGCACTATAAAGTGAGGGCTTGATGACCATTGTGTCATTTTGAATCTTGCCTACTATAACTGATATCAAGTCCCAACAATTGTCTTTAAAACTGTTGGCATATTTTTCCTCAATTGGCACAGTGAGAGCTTCCTTATATTTGCCAGAATCCAGTAGTGAAGAAACAAAATCCACAACATCTACAGTTTGTTCCATGATGAGATGTGGAAAGAAAGCTTGTAATTCCGAACTTTTGACCTCTGAAATTAAGTACCGATACTGTAAACACATTACTAGTTTTCTAGTTTGGATGTACAATCTTTACTTGTCCACAATAAGTATTATTTATTTCCATATTTTTCTACTTACTGCATAAAAAATGATTGTGTGAATCAACAATATATTGCCGTATAAAATGTCAATGTTAATTAAATAATATTATTTATTGTGAATAATATGGAAACAAATTATATTTAGGATGTATGAGAAATTTAGTGCAATAAAAAAACCGTAAAAATATATTAAAAAAGCCGTACTTACAACATAAAGCCCTTGGTAATTTATTCATGGCAAAATGATTTCCACTTTCCAGGGTTGTAAAAGCTTATTCGTTCAGATATCAACAATACGGAGGAAATCGGAAAAATACTAACAAGTAACAATCAGGAAAACGAAATTAGGAGCAGAGACAAGTAACTTATATTAGGAGTTCACGATTTTTTTTTAGATAGATTGAACCATAGATTCTATATGTTACTTGATCAGTTACTTGTCTCTGGATTGAACACCGTAGACAGAGAAAGATATAGATCATCAGCGTATACAGTATGCGATAGCTATAGTCTTAAATGCCTTTGATTATGTATTCAAAGCTTAAATGCGATATTCTCTAAATGGTAAATAAGTTTTTGACGTGATCGCGTCTTACAAATAATTGAACACCGGCTGTCGCTGTACGCACGAAAAAGTGTCACGTTACGCCTGAGCCTGAGCCTGCAAGTGAAAACAAGCGCGCGGAACAAGCGATAGAGAGACACGATCGCGTGACGTCAGAGCTAGCAGTTGGAATAGTTCTGCTACTAAAACGCCGTCACGCGAGCTGTACACGCGAGCGTCTTCAAGAACTTATAGGCCTATTACACTGCACTTTTCACAGGGACCCTTACCTTGAATCAGTGTAGTGTAATAAAATTTACGGAAGAAGGGTCCCTAAATTGGTCCTTATTGCTTTGTAGTATGCAACGCCGTTTTTTTTTATCCATTACAAGCTAGCCCTTGACTACGATCTCACCTGATGGTAAGTGATGATGCAGTCTTAGATGGTAGCGGGCTAACCTGTTAGGGGCATGGCAGTTATATTAAACCCATACCCCTTCGGTTTCTACACGGCATCGTACCGGAACGCTAAATCGCTTGGCGGCACGTCTTTGCCGGTAGGGTGGTAACTAGCCACGGCTGAAGCCTCCCACCAGGCCAGACTAGGGAAAATTCAGAAATTATAAATTCCCAAATTGACCCTGCCAGGGATCGAACCCAGGACCTCCGCACGTTAAGGCAACAGTGCTACACACTGCGCCATGGAGGTTGTCAATACATTTGAGGTAGATCGTCCGTAAACCGACTTTACAGACAACCGTATTTTTTTATTATTTATATACTTTGTAACATTCATGCGAGTCTTTACAAATATAACCTGTTATTAACTGTAACAATCAGGTAAAAATAAGAGCAAAATTGCAAACTTACGTATTAGGTTATGTTTTCGTATTTACGTTCAGTTCAGCATTTGCAGCCTAACACACAGCAATACACCATCGTCTACAACATTTTTCGTAAGCTACGAGCACAGTTACCACTTTTCCAATTTCGATTTCGTACGAATATGGGCGAATGAAAAAACGACAGGATTGTCTGACCTAAACTGTCGGATAGGTCAAACAAAAAAGTGATAATATGCTGAACAGGACAAGATACAACATTTTCTCGCTCTGTAACTCCTTGGCATTAGCGTATCTCTCCTGTGGTATTAAAAAGTAGTAAATATGTTCCTTGATTATTACCTTGTGTCCTCTTGCATGCCTCTTGCTCTATGAAAGTCTCAGAAGGGATCACTTACGTATTATCCATACCTGATCTGTGGGGATCACCGAATTCACCGACCAGAAAAAGACGGAAGGGATGGTACCGGTAGTAAATATGTTCCTTGGTACCCAGTGCCAGAGCCCAGTGCCGCAAAGCCAGTTAAGCACAATACTCCTAGCTCAGATAAGTTAATTTAAAAAAAAACAGGTGTATTTATAATTTAGATCATCGCAGAAAAATATAAAAAATAATTATTTATGTCACTACTCACAGAGTACATTGAATATTAGGGGTAATAAGCTGTGGGTAATAAGTATTATAACTGGTATTTATGACTACTTTTTGGGATAAATCAAAATCATTGATGATCGAATATCGATCGACGCGATGGATTAGACTGTAGACACTTCATATTCTTCTATTTGATGTCTCCAACATAGGTAGTTCAAGTTTAATTCATACTGTCGTGAGTCGTCGTCGTCAAACGATGGATGTCTGCATGTCATAGGTCTCTTGTAGGGTCCTCCACAAGCCACGGTCTTGCGCCGTCTGGATCCAGCGTCTTCATACTGTAGTCAAAGAAAATTAAAACAACCATGGCCACAAAACAGAAGAATATTTTTACTAGAAGTAAGCCTTTGATGAATATTTACAGTGGAGTGGATCAGGAAGGCAAAGAGGTAACCTTATATTTTATTTACCTTATCATTAGATGGCATTGCATTGATAAAACTGGTTGATGATGTAAAATATGCGATCTGCATGATAGGCAAACTAGAGGCGGCAATAGGCTCGTGACTCCATCGCTCCGCCTCAAGAAAGTCCAAAGGTCGTTCGTGGGAATGAGCATTCTATTCTATAATAACATTCCACAACCTACTTGCCTTTAACCACTGAACACATCAGCTATTGTTTTGTACTATATATGGGCACTGAGTCGTAGTTGGCTTCAGAGGTTAATCACGCCCCAATGGCTAAACAGGTTTGGCTGATATTTGGCACAGAGATAGATCATAGTCTGGAATAACAGGCTACTTTTTATCCTGAAAAATAAAAGAGTTCCCGCGGGAACCAAAAAACAGCAAATGCATGTTTGTTACTCAATCACGCCAGAACAGCTGAATGGATCTGGATGAAATTTGGAACAGAGATAGATTTTAGTCTGGAATAACAGGTTTCTTTTTATCCTGAAAAATAAAAGAGTTCCCGCGGGAACCAAAAAACAGCAAATGCATGTTTATTACTCAATCACGCCAGAACGGCTGAATGGATCTGGATGAAATTTGGAATAGAGATAGATTATAGTCTGGAATAGCACATAGGCTAATCCTAGAAAATTAAAGAGTTCCCGCGGAACCTAAAAACCTCAATCCATGCGTATGAAGTCGCAGGCATTAGCTAGTTACTTATAAAAATAATGAAGCTTGCCAAAGACGCTTTAGGAAAAACCACACAAATTAGGAATAAAGTGTTAGTTTATTTTGTTCTGGCATATTTGGTAAAACTGGTTTTGAATCCAAAAGTAGCCTAAGTTTTTTGTAAGCTACCTCTGAACCAATTTTCATCAAAATCTGTAGAATTTTTTTTTAAGAAAAGAGTTTCTTGCCCGTAGAATCTTCTCAGTAGAATCACTTTCCGAACCAGTGGTAGAGTCTTAATGTATCATAAGTGACAAGTTGTCCTATGTGAAATAAATAAATCATTTAATTTCATTTCAAATATGGGCTGTTAAAACAGCATACAGACAGAGAGATACACTTTCTCATTTAAAATATTAATTATTGAGTTGAATTCCTTGACATCCCTGGGAGCTACAACTGTAACAGCCTGGTCTGACATTTGTATGGGCATTGATCCACTGTATGAATGTATACCCTATATACAAGTATGAATTCGTATAGATTATAACAAAGTTGTATTCTTCCAGGTAGAAGTACGTGAAGATGCAGAGCAGCTTGTTAAATGGCATGAAATATCTGATGCACTGGTAGCCGCTGGCTATTATAGGGCCCAGCTACAGGGCTTGTCCGCTTTCGATAAAATAGTTGGTGGTCTCACATGGTGCATTGAGCTGTGTGACATAGATGTTGATATTAGTTTGTTGTTTGAAGAGAATCTTACCATTGGAAAGAAGATGTAAGTACTTAATTACTACCACAAAATCTAATATAGATTATAATATGGTAAAATGCTTAATATAGTATATTAGATAGCTTATTATGTAACACCTATCTCCTATCTTCAATCTGAGCAAATAATTAAAGGAAATGAAATGAAATAGATTTAGACTTAGAGATAATTAGGTTAATTCCTTGAATTTGTTTTCACATGAAAAATTATTCAGCAAGCAAAATTCAGATTTAATGTAAAGAATATTCAATTCCTTGTCCAATCTCCAATATTAGAAATAATAATATACATGATTCTAGAGAAGATTGATAGTTAATTAAATCAATTTAAAAAAAAAAACCTTGTAAGCACTGCCCTGGATAAAGTTTCATTTATAGATTGAGTTGACACAGTCCTTTATCCTTAATTCTTATTGTAGAGCATTAACAGAGAAGATAGTAAAAATACTACCAAGTATGAAATGCCCATATGTCATAGAACCACATCAAATACAGGGATTGGACTTTATCAACATCTTCCCATTAATCCAGTGGTTGATTAAATACTCAAGTGAGTTCAGGGAAGCCAAAGAGGATGAGCTGCGTAAGTTCGCTGTGATGCAGTATGAAAAAGATCATATATTTGAATCTGATCGCGCTGGCTACCTTCAAAGTGAGAAGCTATTGAGGAATCTTGTTTTTGTACAGGTATTATAACTTATTGATTTAGATTATGTAATTACTAATTACTGTATCCAGTAATGTATGCTAGTTGATGCATACCTTTATGCTGTAGTTTCACTCAGTCAGCTTCCTTTTATGACTACTACTACTACAGCCCATTAACGTCCCACTGCTGGGCACAGGCCTCCACTCTTGTAGGAGAGAGGGAAATTGAGCTTAGACCCACCACACTGCTCCAATGCGGGTTGGCGGGCTTTAACGACTATTATAATGTTAGTGATAACAATAACTGGGACTGACGGCTTAACGTGATCTTCGAGGCATGGGGGTGAAACACCGCCAACTTCCCAACTCCGGGCTAGTACTAAGAATTTCTTGTAAGAAAACCCAATACTTAATTATGGCCCGACCCGGGACTCGAACCCGGGACCTCATCGGCCGCAGTCGAACATACTAACCACTAGACCCATGAGGCAGATGTAGAGGCAGTCCTTTTATGACAACTAATGGAAAAAATTCAAGCATTTTTCTTTGATTATTTACTGATTCTAGAATTTATACAAACCATGTAGAGTGAGAAAGCGGAAAGGTGCATTCCCTACAAATGAGTTGGAACAAGTGAACACAGTGTTGTCTGAGTACGACCAACGTATGCTGATACATGTGTCTAACCACAAGGAGGAAGGGAAAGAGGATGAGGGGCTCGATTTTCTGGTGAGTACAATACCTTATTTAAACCTTTAGTAGACTTTGTGAGGTGATACTTGCGCATTTGTGATTTGTGAACCAACAAAAAGATCACCATTGAAATCAATATTGTTTTTTTTCAGTATGATTATGAAAAAAGTCTGGCTGATCCTTCCGACATGACAACAGAAGTAAGTTGAATGAACATTCTTATATTCTGTCCAACCATTTATTTTAGTTTAGACATAAGCACGCCTATGAAATTTCATAATTACTGACATTGAACAATCAAGACGCAGATATTTATTTACAATAGTGAAGCGACGTTTCCTTTTATCCGATATTTCGTAACTCGTAGACTCGTAATCTAGTAATTACGAGTACAAATTTTCTTTTCAAAATAGTCACGAAGCTGCAACGCAAACTCTCTTGATTGTCCTATAAGTGCCACACAATACACATCTTTGGCGATGGATGCTTTCTAGGATGTTTTTACATAAATTATTTTATTTTAATATATTATATTTTTTTTTTTTACAAATTATTTCATTTTATTAGGTATATTATACATACAATTTCTTAAAAAATCTTTAAAATATATTATATTACATTATTTTAATTGACCGAGCGAAGCGAAGGTCTCTGAGTCTACTTGGGTGAATTGGCACTTGTCCGTCCGTCCGTCCGTCCGTCCGTCTGTCAGAGCATTATAACTTCTGAATTACTGAACGCAATTACTTCAGCTTTAAATATAATATGTAAACCAATGGCCTCCCGCCGAATATGGCTTAAAAAATAATAAAAATCTTTATTTTAGGGGTGTAGTATTATATATTAAATTTACTTTTTAGTCAAATTTCAATATTACTGAACGCATAGTTTCTGTATAAGAAGTGCGATTTTAGCATTGGTCGACAGCGATGAATACGAAGCCGCGCTGTCTCACTCACTCCATGTAGGAAGCCCATATGGCTATCCTTATCATCACCTATTGTTTGTCGCGCGTGTTGCGACATTCCGACGCGAGAGGGCCACGGCAAGCGGCCCGTGCGTCGGAGGAGTGACCCCCTGAACTTTCGAGCGTCTGCCCGCGCCAGCCCGTGGTCTCTTCAAGGCCCGGGAGATGTGAATTTTACCGTGTGTGAACCGCCATGCGGGACCGCGGTATTTCTTTTTAAAATGGGAGGTCTCAGTACCTAACCCAGCCTTTGTCAGGCCCCATAACAATGGGGGCATGACTCGTTACCTTTCCTTTGATTTTTTTCTCACTCTCTAGTGACATATATTTTTGCCTCGTGTCTCCGGACCGAGTTTTGCTATGGAACGTTCCGCCATTTTGTAGGACGGTCACCGTATACGCGTGATTTGTTCTTGTTATATTAACTTTATTAATGTACTTACTAAATAAGTAGTGCAATCAGTGAAAAGCACAAATGTGCCGTAATTTCAAATAAGTGAAAGTGCCCGCGAAACTTCGTGATGCGCGAATTTACGAACTATTCTCCTGGTATCCTGCCGCGCGCATTGGGCGCGCTCGCTGAGGGTTAGCAGCCGGCCATGGCCGCTGCCGCCCACTCCACGGGTCTACTCTTCGAATTTCTTCGAGCGTAGGACTAAGTGGTATTGTAAAGAAAATGGATTGTAAGTGCGAAAGTACCTATAACTTGATCTTAAGTCTTATCTCTCTCCTGTGTAACATTAACTGATTAAATTTAATTATCGTGCGAGTAAGTAACTCATTTGTCCTCATTGAAATGTTCCCCATTCGCCAATAACCCTATTGTAAGCTGCCACTGGGCGCGAGGCGCGCCACCTGTGCTGCCGAACGGTCCTCGACTCCAAAGGTTCGATGCCCGACGGCTGAATCTATCCGAAGCAATTATTGCGTAGGTAAGTTTGGGTAAGTGCCTACGCAGTCCTAATTCTGTTCATCCCATTTCTTTTATTGTCACGTCATAACCTAAAAGGCGCGCTGCGGTGCCACGTGTTGTCACACCGGCGCACCCGCAGCGCCCCCTATCGACCGACACCCGCAACTCACGTAGTTACTCTTTTCTCCGTGACAATAATGGCGCCCGAGTCAATGGTGCAGGTGTCGCCCTCGCACTCAGTGAATGGTAGAATGTGGAACTAATTAAATGTCAAAGTCATAGTTCTTTCAATAATTGTTCTGACACATTTCAAATTTAGAACTGGTCATTCTGAAATACGTCAAAACTGACACTCTTGTACGTCTGTCAGTTATTAATTGTCTTTTGACATATTTCTTTGTTATTATTGTCAACAGTACGTAGCAATACCGCTAGCGTTACTCTATTTATACTAGACTTGTACGCTATTTTTATATCCTGTCTATCTTTAGTGTAAACGGATAATAACTTATGAATATATATCGGTGTATACAAACTGTTTATAACTTAATAATTTAAAGTGTATATGTGATTTCTACAGCAATCCTGTCGAAATTGTTGGACGAACAGGCAAGGATACGCATTCGCAAGTAAGTACTTAGTAGTAATTGTCAATCAACAATGTAAACAATTTTCAATATCAACTATTTTACAGTTGTCCTTTTATACAAGCAAGGAAAATGCGGAATCCTAATAACGCATAGAATTCACATGGTGTTATGAATAACTAGATATAAACAATCTTACTTTAAGAATGTTTAGTCATAAATACAACTTGTAAAACAAGAACATTTCACCTTACAGTTAATATAACTATTCTTTTTACGAAACTTGTCACAGTTAGCGATATAGTTCAATCATTTAATACAGATATTAATCTAGGTATATATAGTAAATATGAATCCCGAAGTCACCAATATAGGTACAGCTCCTCTTAATTTCGAGTTCGTCACTTCACCGATACCAAAGCCGGATATGGGATTATCCACATCCGTCTACGTAGACATGCAGGACAACTACGTAAATACCAACCCTAGGGGTCCACATACAGTGTCAGATACAACCCAGTTGACGTACTCCACACTCGGAGCAACCCGCACTTCGGTAATCGATCCAATAACTTATCAACCAGCTTTTGAAACAGCTGATACATCAGCTAGGTATAGCGATATACAACACCAGCCACCAGCGAGGCCGGTTATATACAACATGCACAACTTAACCAATTTAAAAAATTGGAATATTAAATTCACAGGCGATTCGTGTGTGTATGAATTTTTAAATAGGGTGGAAGAGATCCGTACGGCAAGGGACGTAGATACTGCTATCGTCCTCAGAGGTTTTTCCGAACTTCTACAAGGTACGGCATTGCAATTTTATAGGCAGGTCCGACATAGAATAAACTCCTGGTCTGATCTATACAACGAATTTATTACCAGTTTTCAACCCATAGATTTCGAATATACAACAGAGAGGATAATTAGAAATACCAAACAAAAACAAACACAATCAGTTTTCACTTTTATTACTTACATAAAAGATCTCAATAGAAAATTAGCAGATCCAATTCCAGAAAAAGCCCTACTGGAAATTATAAAACATAATTTGTCAGCATGCTATGCTTCATTGCTGGCAAATAACTCAATCTCTTCCATAGAACAACTCATAACATTAAGTAGAAATTATGAGGCATACACAATGCCTAACTTAGTAGGCACACAAAACAACATGGGAGTAAATGCACACGCAACACCCACATTTAGAAATCAATCTTCACTAACTACACCTAACTCACGAAATCAAAATTTCTATTCGTACAAAAAACAGTTCGTACCAAACACAGCTTATAAATCGGACACTAGGCCGGTCACAAATAATTCAGTGCAGTTAGTGGAATGCAAAAAATGTAAAAAACGAGGCCATAATTATAGGCAATGCAGAAAATTCCCAGGGCCGGTATGTTTTAACTGCCAGACCCCAAATGCCTTTACAAACTCTTGTCCCAATTGCAACAAGGCCACCCCAGAAACAATTAACAAGGGAAAAGGCCAGGAAAAAAATAATACAAATATTAACCGAAAAAACTAATTTCATCTGTGGATGTCAATGCCCCCCATAAAACACAAAAAATCCACTACAACTTGATATCCCCGGAAATTAATACTATATGCAAAGACAATAGATTATATTTGAATTTCCAAACATTTAGAGAAGAACTTGTAGGTCTCATAGATACAGGGGCAAATCTATGCGTACTAGGAAAAAACTTCCATAAGAAGTTCCTACATCTGGCTCCCTTACACAGAACATTCGTTAACGCTGAAACAGCTGATGGTTCCTCAGTAAATGTTTTAGGCACTATGACCCTTCCGGTCCAATTTAATAAAAAAACTAAAGATATTGAATTTCTGGTAATACCAAGTATTGCCAGAAACATAATTTTAGGCATGAACTTTCTATACACTTTTCAAATTTTAAACTTATTAACTTTAAACAATAATATTTCAGACCAGTCCTCCTCCGGTTTAAAAGACCAAATACCAGAGGCAGACGAGGTCCGTTGCATAGTCCCTAGGGAAAAATTATCTCCTGGCAATGCCAGAAAAATAGAGCAGATGATTAACAAATTTAAAAACATTTCCGCGGAAAAAATAGGATTAGGGAAAACATCTCTCATCAAACATAAAATAATAACAGAAGGGCCACCCATAAAACAGAGGTACTATCCCCTGTCACCAAGCAAATTAAAAGCTTTAAATGATGAAATAGACCGCATGCTTCAACTTGAAGTAATAGCACCCTCTAGATCCCCATGGGCCAATCCAGTAGTGATGGCCACAAAAAAAGATGGCTCACTTAGATTTTGTTTGGATGCCAGAAAATTAAACGACGTCACTAAAAAGGATTCTTATCCGATACCTTACATTAGTTCTATTTTAGACAATTTAAAAGGCGCTCGTTACCTAACTTCATTAGATTTGTCAAGTGCTTACTGGCAAATACCACTAGATGACTCTTGCGACCCTAATAATGAACAAGACTCAAGCACCTCATGCCAGAAAACTGCTTTTATAGTTCCTGGCAGAGGACTTTTTGAATTTAAAAGGATGCCTTTCGGTTTATCAAATGCAGGTGCAGAAATGCAACGCCTTGTAGACAGGTTATTTCTGCACCAATTTGGAGAAAAAGTTTTTGCTTATTTAGATGACTTGTTAATTGTAACAGAGGATTTCGAAACTCACTTAGACATTTTAACAAAAGTCTTCAACTCTCTTAAAGAGGCAGGACTTACAATCAATCTTGAAAAATGTAAATTTTGTAGGGATGAATTAAAATATTTGGGCTATGTAGTCAACTCAGAAGGTCTAAAAACAGACCCTGAGAAATTAAAATGTATAGAAAATTTCCCACTACCCTCTACAGCAAAACAGCTGAGAGGATTTATTGGACTTTGCTCTTACTATAGAAGGTTCGTAGAAAACTTCTCTTCAATTATAGCTCCCATGACTGCTATGTTAGGGAAACGCAAGGGCAAAGACGGCATTGAGTGGTCTGACGCAGCCAGAGATGCATTTTCAACTTTGAAAACAGCACTAATAACAGCTCCAGTACTCGCCTGTCCAGACTACTCAAAACCGTTCGTCCTGCATTGCGATGCGTCTTCAGTAGGGATAGGTTCAGTTCTTACACAAGAATGGGACGAGATAGAACACCCAGTAGCGTTCCACTCACGCCTCCTATCCAAAACTGAGCGCAATTATAGTACAACGGAAAGAGAGCTGCTTGCGGTAGTAGACTCAATCAACCATTTCCGTCCTTATATAGAAGGTACAAAATTTACGGTCATAACCGACCATATGAGCCTAAAATGGCTAAAATCATTAAATAATCCCTCAGGACGTTTAGCCCGTTGGGCCATGCAAATTTCACAATTTAATTTTGAAATTCAACATAAAAAAGGTACACTTAATGTAGTACCAGACGCGTTATCTAGGTCGTCAATTAATTTAATAACTTATACAGGTGGATTAGAAAACACCCAAGATAATTGGTATTTAAAGACCTATAAGGGTTGTCAAACCCAACCTCAAAAATACAGAAATTTTATTATTGATAATAAGGTGTTATACCGTTTTTCTAACCCAAAACATAAATTAAGTTCCAACACTTGGAAAATAGTAATTCCAAAGGAAAAAGTTAAAGATTGCTTAAGGGAAGGCCATAGTAGTATAGATTCCATACATTCTGGAATATTCAAAACATTTTCAAAATTAAAAAACATTTATTATTGGCCAAATATGTATAATGATGTAGTTAACTTTATTAACAAATGTGAAACGTGCAAGGCTTATAAACATGCAAATACGCAGCCACACGGTTTAATGAATAATCAGAAAATAGTAAAATATCCAATGCATACTTTATCTATGGACATAATAGGTCCACTTCCAAAGTCCTATTCAGGACACATTTATATACTATCCATAGTTGATATATTCACAAAATATTGCTGGCTGCACCCACTTAGGACTGCAACCACAAAAACAGTAACTTCTTTTGTTGAAAGTGAAATTATAATGAAAGCAGGCACACCTAGGATTTTCATCCTAGACAACGCAAAAATTTTTACTAGTAAGGACTTCACTAGCTTTTGTGAATCCTTTAATATACCAAAAGTGTTTTATAACGCATATTACTCACCACAGTCCAACACAGTGGAAAGGTACAATCAAACCGTCCAAACTTGCTTGTCAATCTTAGTCGAACAAGACCAACGTACCTGGTCAAAACATTTACCCAGAGTACAGCTGGCACTCAACAGTTCTGTAAATGTAGCTACAGGCTACACCCCATATTTCCTCGCCACAGGCAGAGAAATAATAGTGGATGGCAAACTTCACCAGTTACACTCAGCATTACCTAACAACCTGGATGAACTCCAGATAGCGGACAGAGAGCCCACAGCCTCCGCTCTAACTGAGTTATCTGAAATATATAATATTGTACAGGACGCTTTGACTGTAGCTTACCAAAGAAACGCACACAGATATAATTTAAGGCGAAAAAAAGTGGTGTGTAATGTGAATGATATAGTATGGAGAAAAAACTTTGTCCAATCTAACGCAGCAAGCTTCTTTTCAGCGAAACTCGCTCCCAGATTTGTTAAAACAAAGGTTATAGAGAAAATCTCCGATTTGGTTTATATTTTAGAGGATATAGGTACTAAATATAAAGGAAAATATCATATAAAAGACATTATTAAGTTTTCATAAATATAATCAATATAATTTATATATATTTCATATAATAACATTAAATAAAGCATAACTTTACTTTACATAGTAAATTATACCTATAATTCATCAAGTAACCTATATCTACATTTATAATTAATTTCTTTGTAAAAATATATGACACCTTTCAACACATTAGTTAATACAAAAGCTAACAACTATAAAAGTTGAATTATTGAATATTATATAAACACATATTACAGAAAAAAACTTGAGAAATGAACTCAATTATGAGGTATTTCATTGACCAAGAAACTATAAATATACATTTGAATATGAAGTTAAAACGATTAAAAATTAAATTTATAAGTAGTATTACTTCAAAGTAAATTACTATTATATACTCACATTACTATACAAGGTCTACACCTTACATAATACACATTTATATTATGATTTGATACATATTAAGTTTTTGAATTTTCCTCACTGAAAGGAGAATGTCCAAATAAGGTTGCAACTCCAAAAATAAAGGAGACCGACCAAATAAATACTTTGTTATTTTATTTTAGTACATGTTATTCTTTAACATTGGTAAACATGAGGTAGATTGCTCTCCGCTGGTAGACACTACACATTTTTTTTTGAAAATTTTTTCTTCTTGACCTTATATTATAAGGAATTTTTTTGCTTTCCCCAAACATTATGTTATCATAATGTCATTACCTACCAAGGTCCAACTAGTAAATAGTCTAGTAGACGCTATGCATGTAGGACCGTAGGACGATATACCGTGCACTAAGTTGCGAAGCCAAGGGACTCCATGCATAGCCCCTTTTGCCCGCACATGGCATAGTTTTTTGTTATTTACACTCATATACAGAGTATATAAAGACACAAGTAGTACCTCAAAATTAATTGAAATGAAACACAACCTAACAAATAGGTATAGTTAATTCATGGTTCTTACTATATACAGTGAGACATAATCAATTATAGATTAAATTTATAGTCAAGGAGACGGTGATTTTTTAAATACATCGGTTTAGACACTGAACTTCGTTCATCTCCTATTGAAATGTATTAATGATGACATTCATACTTTGAAATAGTCCAAGAGACAGTCACATTTAACACTCAACTATTGTTAAGGGCATATGAAACTTAAAATTTAAGTTTCCTTTTTAGATTAAATATTAGTCTACAAAACATACCACGACTCAACGAACATAAAAGGCAACGTTCCCAATTTCAGGAACAGTGCCAAACCAGTACAGTATAGATACAGGCTATAGTTAGGTATCAAATAACTATAACTATTTTTCTATACAAACAAAACAAATTGTTAGGATTAATACTAGGATAGTTACATACACATTAAGCAAACTTAGCCAAGTAGAAACTAACATAACTTTAATATTAACCAAATAATTTACTCCGACGTCGGTATAGTCTAAGAACAGGTCGAAAGCGTGATGTATGCAAGTAAATAATAAATGTGTTTCAAAATTGGCCAAAAATAAAACTTCATTAGGACACAATACGAAAGCGAATTAGGCTAATTTAAATATTTTATACTACTAACACTAAACTAACACTAAAATTAAAAGTTTCAACTAGACTTTAATATTTTCAACACAATTTAGGTATAAGCATAGAAAATAAGTTTTTTTTCTCGGGTTGAAACGGCTGTGGAGACAACTGGGTCGTCTCCTACCCAAAAAAGGGGGTATTGTAGTATTATATATTAAATTTACTTTTTAGTCAAATTTCAATATTACTGAACGCATAGTTTCTGTATAAGAAGTGCGATTTTAGCATTGGTCGACAGCGATGAATACGAAGCCGCGCTGTCTCACTCACTCCATGTAGGAAGCCCATATGGCTATCCTTATCATCACCTATTGTTTGTCGCGCGTGTTGCGACATTCCGACGCGAGAGGGCCACGGCAAGCGGCCCGTGCGTCGGAGGAGTGACCCCCTGAACTTTCGAGCGTCTGCCCGCGCCAGCCCGTGGTCTCTTCAAGGCCCGGGAGATGTGAATTTTACCGTGTGTGAACCGCCATGCGGGACCGCGGTATTTCTTTTTAAAATGGGAGGTCTCAGTACCTAACCCAGCCTTTGTCAGGCCCCATAACAATGGGGGCATGACTCGTTACCTTTCCTTTGATTTTTTTCTCACTCTCTAGTGACATATATTTTTGCCTCGTGTCTCCGGACCGAGTTTTGCTATGGAACGTTCCGCCATTTTGTAGGACGGTCACCGTATACGCGTGATTTGTTCTTGTTATATTAACTTTATTAATGTACTTACTAAATAAGTAGTGCAATCAGTGAAAAGCACAAATGTGCCGTAATTTCAAATAAGTGAAAGTGCCCGCGAAACTTCGTGATGCGCGAATTTACGAACTATTCTCCTGGTATCCTGCCGCGCGCATTGGGCGCGCTCGCTGAGGGTTAGCAGCCGGCCATGGCCGCTGCCGCCCACTCCACGGGTCTACTCTTCGAATTTCTTCGAGCGTAGGACTAAGTGGTATTGTAAAGAAAATGGATTGTAAGTGCGAAAGTACCTATAACTTGATCTTAAGTCTTATCTCTCTCCTGTGTAACATTAACTGATTAAATTTAATTATCGTGCGAGTAAGTAACTCATTTGTCCTCATTGAAATGTTCCCCATTCGCCAATAACCCTATTGTAAGCTGCCACTGGGCGCGAGGCGCGCCACCTGTGCTGCCGAACGGTCCTCGACTCCAAAGGTTCGATGCCCGACGGCTGAATCTATCCGAAGCAATTATTGCGTAGGTAAGTTTGGGTAAGTGCCTACGCAGTCCTAATTCTGTTCATCCCATTTCTTTTATTGTCACGTCATAACCTAAAAGGCGCGCTGCGGTGCCACGTGTTGTCACACCGGCGCACCCGCAGCGCCCCCTATCGACCGACACCCGCAACTCACGTAGTTACTCTTTTCTCCGTGACAGGGGGGCTCTCATAGAAGCGAATGCGAAGTAAAATATTTTTTATAAAGTTACATAGGTTGCGGTATATCATTTTAAAGATAATTAGGAATAGAGTCCAAAAATATTTTTTTTTTAATTTTTCCCCCAAAATTGACGAAATGGGGGGCTTTCAAAGTGGTGATTTTCTAACGTCCAAAGATGACCTCAGAACTCTAAATTTTCTGAAAGGATGAGCCTGAAACTTGATCAATTATTTCAATTATATCCTGTACTTGAACAACAAATACTAAAATTAGATAAATATTGTAAGGAAACGGAATTATTTAATTTTTAATGAGCTTCAGTATTTTTCACAGAACTTCACATTTATGTCAATAGATGGCGCCGCGAGGTCTTAGTTCGGGGCGAACCACTAGTATATTTAGTCATTTAAAAGCTTGGGTAATGGGTATGTTTATAAAACATGTTGAGCAAAGATACATTTATCAATGTCTCAAATCAATTAAAACTTCTTCATAAACGAAGTTGATTGTTATCAAAAATCAATTCAGTAACACATTAGACCACTTGACTCGAGCTGCCAAAAGTAAAATAAATTATTGGACAGAGAATAAATGCTTTAACAATGGTTTAATGATATTTGATTTACTCATTTTTAATTTTAAAAGACTGACAGATTTTCTGAGGATAAAGAGAACAAAGACACAGCCAATACAAAAATCCATTATGCAGTCCTACATTCAGAACTGACTGGAGACGTTCCCAAAGAGCTGGAACAGAAAGAGAAGAATAAATATGCTGAAGATATTGAGAGATTAACTAAAGCTATTGAGACTATGGAATCTGATATAGATATTGTTCGGAAAGAGCATGAGACAAGAATGGACCGTGCAAAGGCGCAATATGCTAATATTATTAATAGTTTGCAGAAAATTACTAAAAAATTACTTAAAACGGATGATTATAGGTGTGTATTTATCAATTTTTTTATGCAATAATAATTATTAAGGCTTTTGACTGCTATCTCAACGTGTGATAATTAATACTACAGTCTATAAAGAAAGCAGGCTAACGTGAAATAATTATAACAGTTTCTATCGAACTCAAACCTTTTCCTCTGTGGGTTTCAACATATCTAAATACCAGTTTTAAATACTAAATAGTTTTAAATAACTTTCTAGTGTTATTTAACTTTTGTTTGAATTAATTTTAATTTTATTTCAGTGATAAAAATGTAAAAGATATTTACAAGTCATTGAAAGAATTAGCGAGGGAAAGAAATGAATTGTTAAAATTAATTGAACACAGAGAAAAGGAGCATAGACAATTGGAAGAGCTGTTGAGGTAAGATTTTTGTATCCAACACTACCCCATTAACGTCCCACTGCTGGCCATAGGCCTCCACTCTCATAGGAGAGGGAATTTCCCACCACCCTGCTCCAGTGCGGATTGGCGGACTTTAACGACTTATCGTGTACGTCTTAACGTGCTCTCCGAGGCAAGAGGGTAACTCACTTCGATCACAGAAAAAAAAGTGGATACAGTAAGTTAGTCCGAATCGTGTCCTACCAATACTCCGCTCAATTCAAATTAGTCCGTGCATTGCCCGCTAGTCTGCGACAGACCGTCAGCGCGAGAGCAGCTAGATCAGCGTCGCAAATATTGCAAAAATGCCGTCTTGCGTCATTAAATCGTGCAAAAGTGACACTAGGAAGCATACGAAAACGACTGGCATTACATTTCATGAGTGAGTACCTCTTCAAATACAATATTTTATAAGAAAAAATAAAATTTGTAATTTCATACATTTAACCTGGTTGAAAAAAGTGGAGACGGCTTCTTTCAAATTATTTATTCCACATCTTTGAAAAACACAAAGTTATGTTTCGCAAAGACTTCATTTATATTAAGGAGAAATTTGAGATTCAACAATAAAGTCTACAAAAGCCTGATACTGCTGTGGTATTGCCCACCTAAACTACGTGGATTTAGGATCTACCGATTGATAACAGATATTGTTGGTATCAGTTTTAAACTGTCACTAATCTACAGGATCTGCAGATTGTGTATAGAATTTGTTACTACCAGTTATAAGCTAGGTAACAACTAAAAATACTCTAGGTTCATACTCCTCAACCTCATGCTGTAACTACTTTCACAGTCATTACAACAGGGAAGGATCTTAGATATGTTTTTAGGTTAAAGGCTACCAAGCAGTGTAGTTATATTAATTACAGTTGTCCCTTTTTTAACAACATATTTTTTTAGTACTATTTCTTTTCGTGTAGATTTCCACACTCTGCAGAGAGGCGAGAAGAATGGACAAAAGCTATTCTATTTACGAGGGATCCCGATTGGAGACCTTCAAAACGTTCCTCTATTTGTTCATTACATTTTCATGAATCGGATTTTTACACAACCAGTAAAGGCCTACGGAGATTAAAGAAAACTGCAATACCTAAACATAAATTACTGGTGAGTAGGTATATAACTAAGTATTAATGCATTGCTGCTAGCTCACAGAATATCATTTATTATCGCGCCTTTCAATAAAAATTAAATTCATAATGAGTCGTATAATTTTAGTCGTATTTTTGAAGAAATAAGTAATAAACGTGGATAGAGCCAAAAAAACGCTTACAAACTAGTTTTACTTAAATTTAGATAAATGACAGATATGACGGCTGCAAGCAGGAAGCCAGGAATATTCTTTTGGTATTTAGGTCGCTAAGTTTTTTATCTAAATAATCAACTGTACCATTCTTTATAGATTCACTCCGGCCGGTCACAACATCCACAAAATCTCGAGATATTTGAAATACATCAACCATGTACATCGACTCAAGGAAACCAACAAACCACCCAACCTGTAAATGAAGTGATTTGTACGGAAACATCGACTGATGTTGCTATGGATGTTGATATATCCAGTACACTGGAAGAGTTGACCAACAAACGATCAATGGAAAACATTACAATGTCATCGTTATCACATTGCGAGTATCTGGAATCTTATCATACACCTCCGCGGCCATTGCAAACAAATATAATTTCACCGATTTCGTCTCATTCGGATATAAACTCTTATTTGGAAACTCCAAAAAAACACGCTCTTAAACTCAAGTTAAGAAAAAAAACACTTCTCGCAGATCTTCGGTTAAAAAAGTTAAAAAAACTACAAAGAATAAATAGAAAATTGATAAAACAGAACTATTCTTTACGAGAAATAATAAATGATCTAAAAGAAAAAAGATATATAAATTCTGACGTTGAACAAAAACTTTCTAAGAGTAATGTGGTAGTAGCTGAAATTTTTAATAGAATGTATTCTAAAATAAAGAAAAGTAAGCGAACGACAGTGAAATTTCCTGCATCCATAAGAAAATTTGCCCTTACTTTAGATTTTCTTTCACCTGCTGGCTACAAATATGTTAGAAGAGTATTTGACTCGTGTCTACCACATCCATCAACTCTTAATAAGTGGTATCAAAACATAGATGGGAATCCAGGTTTCTCGGAGGAGGCGTTCCGGGCGTTAAAAGATAAACTAGTTGCAACTACTGACAGAAAATTAAGATTCTGCCTGATCGTAGATGAAATGGCCATTAGGCAAAAAAAGATTTTCAATGGTAAATTCATGGAAGGATTGGTCTCTTTTGGAGAAAATACGGAAGAAATAGCGACTCAAGCCTACTGTTTAATCTTAGTGCCCATAAACGATTCTTTTAAATTACCCTTGGGTTATTTTTTAGTAAATGGTTTTTCAAGTGATCAAAAAGCAAACATTATCTCTAGAGCGTTAGAAAAATGCCATGATGCTGGAGCCATGGTAGTAACGCTGACTTTTGATGGATGCACCTCAAATTTTGCTGCTGCTAAAGATTTGGGTTGTGAATTAGACGATATTAACAAATTAAAAACGCACTTTCCACATCCAAGTCACAATGGCACAAAAGTTTGCTTGATACTTGACCCATGCCACATGGTTAAGTTAATTAGAAATACGCTGGAGTCAAAAAAGGAATTTATAGATTCAGACGGTAAAAGTATACACTGGCAATACCTCGTTGAATTGCAAAAGTATCAGGACAACTTAGGTCTGCATTTTGCAAATAAGATCACTGAACAACATATCAAATTTCGGAATCAAATTATGAAGGTTAAACTCGCCACCCAGCTTTTTAGCAGTAGCGTTGCAAGTGCTCTAGACCTCTGTGAAAATTAACTTGGATTACCCATGTTTAATAAAGCCTCAGCAACTGCCAAACTAGTGCAAAGAATAAACGACCTATTTGACGTATTAAATTCCAGATCAATTAAAGATTTCGGTTTTAAACAGCCTCTCTGTGCGGAGAACAAAGAACTACAATATAAGTTATTAGATGATGCTGAAGAATACCTAAAGACATTAAAATTGAAAGTACCAATTAAGAAAGTTAAGATGCACAAAAAAAAGAAAATATTGTTAAGCACAGTTATTGAAAAACCAATTATTGAAACTAGAAATAAGACAGGTTTTCTCGGTTTAATTATTTGTATAAAAAGCCTGAAACATTTGTATGAAGAGCTAGTCGAGAATACCAAAGTGTTAGAGTACCTTCCGTCGTACAAATACTCACAAGATCACATAGAATTATTTTTCAGCAATATTAGAAGCCATGGGGGGCACAATAACAACCCAGACGCTCGCCAACTGCGCGGTGCTTTCAGAAAACTTTTAAATCATTTAGAACTAAAATCAAATTTTTCTGGAAACTGCATCCCTCTTGAAAATTATCCTATTTTAAATTGTACATCTGCCGTAACGAAAATAAATCAAACTGTAACTGGCTATCGATTTGAAGAAGACATAGAGTCAGAGACTCAAATGCTATTTGAGAAAGATGCGCAGGTCGGAAGAAACTGTGTCATATTAAATGAAATGTTGGATACTTCAGTTGCACTGCAAAGTACGGAGCAAATAGTGGGATACATATCAGGTTTTGTATCTAAAAAAATTAACCGAAAAATTAAATGTCGTATGTGCGCTAATAGTCTTTTCGCGTCAGACAGGTTATATTTTCATAAACTAATTGACAAGAAAAATTTTGGAGGACTGATTTATCCGTCTGTTGATGTTTACAAAGTTTGCATCAACAGTGAAAATGTTCTAAGAAAAATTCTAAGAGAACGTGCCAGATCTTCTGAAAAAAACTATTTCGCTCGTTTAAGCACACAGTGCTTCAAAAGCTGTATGTATACTTATAAAGAAATATTTCAATGTCTTGACAAGCACTCGTTAGAGCAACCGGCCACTTATAATCATAGGCTGTTTTTGGTAAGAAGTGCAATTGAAGAGTACGTTAGCCTACGCCTCCATTATAATTCAAAAAAGGAGTCTTACATCAAAACTAAAAGACAAGTTTTTAATAAACTGACACTTTTTAGAGGAACATGATTTGTGGTGTGACCTTATCGGAGTAAATCACGTTCAATTTTGTTATTTATAATATACAAAATAACGTAATCTGAATTAAAAAGGTATTTAATTTTTTTATAGGGCTGATTATTGACCTATTTTATACAGATTATTATAAACGGTAACGTTGTATAATGCGCTATGTATGCTATAAATTAAAGTTTGTTTACTTGTAATATTTTTATTTTATTTTATCCTGTTTGGTAGGCATAACATTAATAACCCATGTGCAATGGCAATTACTGCATGCGTATTATGTGCAGTATAAACGAACGCATTTAATCATGTAATACCTAATATTAGTTAGCTATTTCTATAATGTAGGATTCATATGCAATAAAAAATTCAAATTATTTAATCATGAGTATAGAAGGAAAAAAGGTAACATTGCATACATGAAATATGATCAGCTGATAGTAAAGGAACAAAGCAGCAATATGCGAGAAAAAAGAAAGAGAGAAATATCGGATCCTCCTATGTCGCCAAAGGAAGATCTCAGAGCGGGAGAAGCAAAGAAAGTGAACAGAAAAACGATGGCAAACTACCTCTCCAGTTTCAAAGCACATTCATCAACAGACGCGACGCCAAAAAACTAATAAGCAACTGCGGCAACCGGAAAACTAAAACTAATGTAAAAATAACTACTAGACTAAATGCAACAAACATAAGCTTTCAAGCAAAAAGGAATACAAATAAAATTAAATACAATGAAACGCAACAAAAAATAAGGCCCCCAATACGGCTGGTCCCCGCGGGTGCGCCTGAAGACCCAAACCCTCCAGCAAAATCAAAATCAAATGAATACCCAAAATATAAACACTGTTACCCAAATCCTAGCCAGAACATTACAGCCGCAATAACTAAAAGTAAAATCAAAAAAGAAGTTTGGTACATAGCAACTCTGAACACAAGGACACTTAGAACTGAAGAAAGTCTTCAAGAACTAGCTTTAGCAATACAGGACCTAAACTGGGACATCATAGGCATCAGCGAGATGAGAAGAATTGGTGAGGCAATAGAGGAACGAGAAGACTTTATATTATATTACAAAGGAGAAACTGCAGGCCACAAAGGTGTAGGTTTTCTTATAAAAAAACATTTAAAAGCAAACATAAAGGAATTTATTGGAATAACAGAAAGGATAGCCGCGGTAGTAATAAACATACCAAGTTATAAAAAAGACTGGTCCATAGTTCAAGTCTATGCTCCCACAGAACAGTCAGAACCAAGTGAAATAAATAAATTCTATGAAGATTTATCTACTTTCTTAAAAGACCATCAAAATAAACACCTGTTGGTGATGGGAGACTTCAATGCGCAGGTGGGAAAAAGACTTAGCACAGAGGAATTTGTTCTAGGAAACTATGGCTTTGGGAAAAGAAGCAAAAATGGCCAGAAGTTAGTGCAATTTTTACAAGAAAATAGACTGACACTCCTCAACAGCATATTTAAAAAGAATGTGAAGTCCAAGTGGACATGGGTATCTCCTGACGGAAAATATAAAAATGAAATTGACTATATTACAAGTAATTACCATAAAGCTTTCACAAACACAAGTGTCATACAAAACTTAAATTTTAACACAAACCACCGCATGATTAGAGGAGAATTAAATCTACGGCCACCAAAAACGTCAAGAACAAATATCGGCACCCACAACAAAAACGAAATAAACCAAACTACTATCAAAGAGACTAAAAAAAATTTACAGGAGTCAATAAACCTTACTTCATACCAATCCTCAGATATTGCAGCAAAATACAACACAATAGAGAAAGTACTAAAACAAGTATCAACAAAGACAAAATGTGCCAAAACCAGATACCTGAGTGATACAACTAAAAATCTGTTGGAGGAAAGGAAGAAGCTAATATCAGGACAAAATAAAAAAGGAAACCTCCACAAGATTGCTGACATCAGCAAAAAAATCAGAGAAAGCATGAGACGTGACAGGAAAATAAAGAGACTAGAGAGATTAGAATATCATATAAAAAAGACAGGGGGAACAAAGAAAGCCTTAAAAGAACTAAGGGAGAGTGGAAAAGAGTGGATACCAAAAGTAAAGAAAAATAACAAAAACATAACTCAAAGGAGCGAAATTTACAAGGTAGCTACAAACTTCTATAGCGAGCTCTACTCGGCAAAGAACTTACCAAGAAATGATGTTGATGAAATAACTAACACCGAGCCAGAATTTCTAACTAGCGAGATTGTAAAAGCAATAATAAGCCAGAAAATGGATAAAGCTCCTGGGCCAGACAAAATTTGTAATGAACTTTTAAAAGGTACAATGGACGAAGTAGCCCCAGTGCTTACCTCACTGTTTAATGAAATCTTAACCACGGGAAAAATACCCGCTCAATGGGGGGAATCGCATATCATTTTGTTATATAAGAAAGGGGCAAAAGATGATATAAGTAACTACAGACCTATAAGCCTAATGTCCAATGTGTATAAGATTTTTGCCAAAGTCATTCTAGGTAGAATAGAGGCCAAGTTAGACGAGAACCAACCAATTGAGCAGGCTGGTTTTCGCAAAAACTTTTCTACCATCGATCATATCCACACAGTCAAGCAGCTGATAGAAAAGTATAATGAGTATAATAAACCTCTCTACATAGCGTTCATTGATTTTGCCAAAGCTTTTGACAGCCTTTACCATAGCCGTATATGGACTAGCCTGGAAGAACAAGGAATCAACAGTACATATATAAACCTTATCAAAAGTATCTACTTGAACAGCAAGGCACGGATACAATTAGAAGCTTTGGGAATCGAGTTCCCCATAAGGAGAGGTGTAAGGCAGGGTGACCCTTTGTCCCCTAAATTGTTTTCTTCTGTCCTTGAAAGTATCTTTCGTAATCTAAATTGGGATGAAAGGGGTTTATCAATAAATGGCCGCAGACTTCACCATCTCAGATTCGCGGACGACATAGTGATATTCGAGGAATCACCAGTAAAATTGGAGTCTATGATACAAGACCTAGCAATTGAGTGTAGCCATTTCGGTCTGAAAATGAATCAAAACAAAACAAAAGTTATGACCAATGTAACTGATGCTGAAACACCAATTACAGTAGGAGGTGAAATCTTAGAGTATGTAAAGGAGTACACTTATCTGGGACAAATAATCTCGCCTGAAGATCAAACAGCAAAGGAAACAAACAAAAGAATTGCATTAGGTTGGAAAAAGTACTGGGCTTTAAAGGAAATTTTCAAAAGCAAGGAGCTGAGCTTGAACCTGAAGAAAAAAGTATTCAACACATGCGTCCTTCCAAGCATTACATATGCCTGCGAAACCTGGGCACTAAACAAGGCCCATAGGGAAAATTTTGAGAGGTGTCAGAGGGCGATGGAACGGAGTATGGTTGGTGTCAAGAAAAGCGATCGAATCAGGAGCTCAGACATCAGGGCGAAAACAGGTGTCACAGATATACTCAAAAGAATGGATCAGCTGAAGTGGAGGTGGACTGGTCACATGCTCCGAGACCCCCACGGAAAATGGAGTAACCTGATAACACAGTGGTACCCACGGGATGGGAAAAGAAACAAGGGCCGGCAGCAAAGACGTTGGGAAGACGAACTGAAGCTGACAGCTGGTCCATTCTGGAGACGGGTGGCACTAAATCGCAAACACTGGAGAGAGCTGGAGGAGGCCTTTGCCGCGAGGCACACAGAACTAAGAGACTTTATTTATTAATAATATTCTGTAAAAACTAAAAGTGTGAAAAGTTCTGTAATAAAAGGCTATTTTATTTTATTTATTTTATTTATAAGAAGCCGCTATCCATAGCTTTGAGCCGTAGTATGCGTCACGTAAACTGCCGAAATACGCCGATAGGTAACGAACTACGCGCACTGACACTCGTCTCTGTTCACGTACACGCAAGCGATGCGGGGCTACTGCAAGTGTAAAAAGGATGGCACGACATCGCTAGCGATCTCTTAAAAAACGGTTGTGTACCGGCTACCGCGATGTACCTACGCACACTGAGTATAGTCGCCGCGTCACTTTCGACTTTAGTTGAAGTATGAAGTACTGTATCCACTTTTTTTTCTGTGATCGAAGGTAACTCACCGGCCACCGCCAACTTCCAACTCAGGGCTGGCACTGAGAATTTCTTAACTTAAAAACCTAATAACTTACAATTTTTATGACTGACTGGGAATTGAACCCAGGACCTCGTGATCCCACAATTATTTGGAAAATATCATCAGGATAGTTTAAAATGTTAAACACAATGTTTAATTTTTAATGGTGAAAATATAGACAACAACTATTGCCATCCTTCTGGTATTTTTTTCCCGAAAAACAGCACGATTTTAAAATAAATAAACAGCCTTCCACAATTTTAGGACTGCCAAAGAACCTGATGCAGTGGTAGAAGAGCAACCTTTAACACCGGAAGAATTAAAAGAGTTCCAAGACAGAGAGAAAAAGCTAAAAGACTACATCAGCGGTGTGCGAGTGGAGCTAGGACACTTGAATAGACAAGTGCTGCGCTACTCGGTGGCTATAGACGAGGTGCCTGGTACGGCGGAGCTGTTGCAGTACGAGAAGAGATTCGTGGAGCTTTACAACCAAGGTGAGTTCCACTGGTGGACATAGGTCTATATCAGAAATTATTAATTCCCAAATTGACCCTGCCGGGGATCGAACCCAAGACCTCCGCACGTTAAGGAAACAGAAACCGCGTGGTTTAAGTTTTGTAATTCCCGCGGGAACTCCTTAATTTTCCGGGATAAAAAGTAGCCTATGTCACTCTCCAGGTCCTCAATTATACCCATGCCAAAAATCATGTTGCGAAACCCATGAACATTTTGTATGGGAAAATCAAAGGAAAATGTTTTTTCTTTTATTTTATTTTTTCGACAATTTTCCAATGTTTTTAATAGTTATGCTGCTATTCGGGACGGAGACAAATACAACAAATCAAAAACCATGAAAATCGGTCCAGCTGTTCTAGAGTTAAAAGTGTTCGAACAAACCCGACTTTGTTTTATATATTAATATTAATGTTTTATATATCAATAAAATTGGTTTGTGAAACAGTAATACATATTTATAAAATATGTAATGATTAAATGTATTTATAACTGCAATTATTTGTTGCAGTTGCATCAAAACACAAGGAAACCAAGCAATATTACATATTCTACAACACTCTGTATGAAGTCAAACTGTATACCTCTAAAGAGCTGAGTCTGTTGAATTCTATATTGGACAATTATGATGAGTAAGTAGCTTTTACTTTTCAACCATTTCAATTTCGTATATTAATTCTTAAAAAAGAAAAAGGTTACAATAAGTAAACAATACAACACATACATTACGTTACAAATATTACTCTTTACTCACTGGATGCGAGGCCGGTTGCTTCCATGCAACTTTGTCATTCAGAAAATCATCGATAGTGTAATAACCTCCACTTAACAAATGCCGTTTAACACAGTCTTTAAATTTATGTAATGGTAAATCTAGAAACTCATTGGGAACCATGTTATAAAAGCGTACACTCGATCCCACAAAGGATTTCTGCATCTTGCGCGCATACGATATGACGCTGTTACAAGCTTATGGCGGTTTCTAGTACATCGATTGTGAGTATCACTTATTTGCTTATAAAGATTAATGTTCCGCCTGACAAAGACTATATAATTGTAAATGTACAAAAAGTCCACTGTCCACAATAAGCCTAAACTACAGTTGGACACGTGTTTATTTAAATTTCAAAACCTGACAGTTTTCCCATACAAGAAGTAAAAACGTCACTTAAGGCCTCAGTTAAACACATTTTTTATGGGTAAATATTTAAATTTTTTTTTATTATAGGATGATGTCATCAGCACGGAAAAGGGAAGAGTTCATGACCCAATTCGAATCGATAGTTGAATGGGTGAACCAAACAGTCAAGAAAGTAGAGTTAAAGTTCAAGCATGAAAAGGAACAAAAGGCAGCATTGCACACAGAATATTCTAGACTCATGGACGTGCAGAGACAGTATGCTGCTGCCTTAAAGAAATTGGCAGAAGAGAGGCATAAGATTGGCAGGAACAACCCTTAGTTTTGAACTGTTAGTAGGTAACAATAGGAACATCTTCCTCTGGGCTAGCATTATGCCTGGAATTGGAAATCCAGCTGGTCCGCATACTGTATCAGGCACTTGTACTATAAACAAGCCATAATATAACAATGATATTAGGATAAGTTTACGTAACACTTTTTGTTATTCTCATAAGCGTTACCAATAATTTTAAAATATTAAATTTTATTGATAGATTTGTACCTAATATTATATTGTATGGAAGTAAATATTATCGAAAATGTTTGTAAGCTTATGACTTCGTTATTTATAACTTTTCACAAAAGATACTATATGTTTAACATATTAAGTATATGAGTTAAATAACCAAATCGAATAGTGAAACTCGTCTTAATGCTTTAAAATGTGTAGAGCCCCTTCATACTAGCGCTTTTACAGCGTAGGCGTTTTTCAACAATTAGCGCATCGCAGACGCCGCGACTATGCGACCCAGCGCGTCAACACCTGCAAGCTCCGCCCTCGTATTTTTAAATTTTTTAACTCAAAAGTTTTTTTATTCAAATAGAGTTTGTACAAGCGCTTATGAATAGTCGAATGAATCTACCACTGGATCGGAATGATGTTCCTACCGAGAAGAACCAGAAATAAACTCAGCGGTTGCTCTTTTGAAAAAAATAATTTAAAATTTCATTAATTTGTAAAATAATGAAATGAAAAATAATTTGCTCAATATTTCCCATAGTTACTCCACTTGCGCATCCCTATCTAGTATTTCGACTGGTATGTAAAAAACGTAGCATCGTTGGACCCCTACCCACCCGAGCTGAGCTAAGCTAAGCTATGAAATTCAAGCTATTCTTGGTGGGTTTGAAACACATCCGTAGCTGAGTAACGTAACATATCTCTGTTGGAAAGGCAGCCAAGGTAGTGTATGCGCGTTTTCGTGGCGTTTGCGCTGCGATATGTTCGACGAACGTCTACTCAGCTGGTTAAACGCTAGTGTGTAGGGGCTCTTGCAAAAACAATACAATCAAATACCTAAATAATTAATTAGTAAGTTAACTAAAAACTCATCCATTCCTTATTGTATTTAAAGACTGATAAACGTGTTTTGTATTTCTGCATTTTTGTATGAGAATTATAAAATAAAATGTACCAAATATAAAATATAATCATTGTATATTTTTTAATATCAATACCTAAGTCTACAACATTTTTATACAGATGTACATGTACAAATTCATAATAGTACATACTTAATTGGTAATATAGCAAACCTCTTGTTTGTTGTCGTAATTTTCACGACTTATCACGATTAATAAATCTTTTTTATGTATGTATAATGTGTATGGTGACACATACATTTACTCTGCATTCAACTCGCGCGCGAACTATACCTTGTCTATCACAGAAATTAAAAAGGTATAGAAGTGGTAAGAAGACGGCCGCACAGCTTTGGATACTAAACACGCTGGTCGTAGATGAATGTTATGTATAACCTGAAAATGCTGGTGAAGCAGAAATAGCGGGTACCACAGATGTAGTACTAACAGATACCGCGCTCGGAACACGACAGTGCGGCCAAAATTTATTCTAGTGTGCGTGACAGCACTGTCTGGACACATGCATCAGTGTGCGTGAAATGTTGCCACATTAATGAAAAAATGCCAAATTAATGTAAGAAATTTTAATTGTTTGTTCTATCTTTAGACCTTAACTACTTAACCGATTTCAACGACATATGGTAGGAGAATAGCTTGTATCCTGGAAAAGGAGATTCGCATATTACTGTGGTGGTACGCTGGCTACTTTGGAGCTACGCTGAGTAATTTAGCGGAACGTCGAATACTTTCAAGATATGCCAGTTAAATTGGAGGTACGGAGACTACTTTGGAGGTAGGCCGACTACTTTAGAGATACGCCGACTACTTTGGTGGTACGTAGGTACGCCAGCTGCTTTTGAGGTACGTCAGCTACTTTGATGGTACGTAGGCTACTTTTAAGGTTCGCCAGCTTCTTTAGAGGTACGCCAGCTACTTTAGAGGTACGCAGGCTACTTAGGAGGTACGTAGGCTATTTTGGTGGTACGCCAGCTACTTTAGAGGTACCCGGCTACTTTAGAGGTACGCAGGCTACTTTGGTGGTACGTAGGCTACTTTTAAGGTACGTCAGCTACTTTAGAGGTACGCCGGCTACTTTAGAGGTACGCAGGCTACTTAGGAGGTACGTAGGCTATTTTGGTGGTACGCCAGCTACTTTAGAGGTACGCCGGCTACTTTAGAGGTACGCAGGCTACTTTGGTGGTACGTAGGCTACTTTTAAGGTACGTCAGCTACTTAAGAGGTACGCCGGCTACTTTAGAGGTACGCAGGCTACTTTGGAGGTACGTAGGCTACTTTTAAGGTACGCCAGCTACTTTAGAGGTACGCTGGCTACTTTAGAGGTACGCCAGCTACTTAGGAGGTACGCTGGCTACTTTGGTGGTACGTAGGCTACTTTGGTGGTACGCAGGATACTTTGGTGGTACGTAGGCTATTTTGTAGGTACGATAAGTCTGCCTTATTGTACCTACGTCCATTTCAGCTTTTTTAATCTGTTTTGCCTCTATCTGTTTCGGTTTTCGGTTTCAATAAGTAAATGATACAGAAAACTTACTTTATTGATTAAAAGAATTAAATTTGTAATAAAAATTACAAGAAAAATTATAATTAATTATTAATTATATTTATTAATTAGCCTGCGTACCTCTAAAGTAGCTGGCGTACCTTAAAAGTAGCCTGCGTACCAGCAAAGTAGCCTGCGTACCACCAAAGTAGCCTACGTACCTCCAAAGTAGCCTGCGTACCTCTAAAGTAGCTGGCGTACCTCCAAAGTAGCCTGCGTACCTCTAAAGTAGCTGGCGTACCTTAAAAGTAGCCTGCGTACCTCTAAAGTAGCCTGCGTACCTCTAAAGTAGCTGGCGTACCTTAAAAGTAGCCTGCGTACCAGCAAAGTAGCCTGCGTACCACCAAAGTAGCCTACGTACCTCCAAAGTAGCCTGCGTACCTCTAAAGTAGCTGGCGTACCTTAAAAGTAGCCTGCGTACCTCTAAAGTAGCCTGCTTACCTCTAAAGTAGCTGGCGTACCTTAAAAGTAGCCTGCGTACCAGCAAAGTAGCCTGCGTACCACCAAAGTAGCCTACGTACCTCCAAAGTAGCCTGCGTACCTCTAAAGTAGCTGGCGTACCTTAAAAGTAGCCTGCGTACCTCTAAAGTAGCCTGCGTACCTCTAAAGTAGCTGGCGTACCTTAAAAGTAGCCTGCGTACCAGCAAAGTAGCCTGCGTACCACCAAAGTAGCCTACGTACCTCTAAAGTAGCTGGCGTACCTCTAAAGAAACTGGCGTACCTTAAAAGTAGCCTACGTACCATCAAAGTAGCTGACGTACCTCAAAAGCAGCTGGCGTACCTATAAGCTAATCGGCGTACCTCGAAATACGCCGGCAGCGTAGCTGTTTCACAAAAAAAAAACTATCTACTAACAGCTCATTTACACCTTCTTTAATTTAAGGGAAAATATTACAACGTAAATTAGCAACACTGATAGATATCGTTGAGGTTTTGTGTTTCAAGTCATCAGCAATTAAATAAAAAGGGAAAAAAAACTTACAGAATGAAAATATAAATTCTTACCTATGAAAAGAAACACCATTATCCTTTTTAAATTTTTGGGAACAATTTTTACAGTGTTTCAAGACACAAGAAGGCATTATTTTGAGAAACTTGTTTAAACACACGTTACGTCGAAACTTCTCGACGCGTCGCATCCAACTAAATGAGATTTGTATTTGCTTTTCGTTTTGTATTTGCTTTGTTGGCGCGCCTGCCGTGTTCCTAGCGCGGTATCTGTTAGTACTACATCTGTGGCGGGTACTATTTCTAGCTCCAATTTCTTCATTTCAATTCTATGGTGTTTAATACCTATCCTTTAATTTTTTTTCAATCTCTTGAATCACTTTTTTTTTAAATAAATACCTATCTTGAGATTCCAGAACTTTGAGAACGAGATCAAATCTTGACATTATTATCAATATAAGATGGATTCGATTTTACACCAATTTTAAAATTCAAATATTGTAAGGGTGTGTACACAAAGTGCTTAAACTGCTTCTTACTTGCAAATTTATTTTTTTATGGTGATACCACAGAAAACGTTATCTGTGGGTGATACCTACTTGAAAATTTTACTGTTAAAAGTAATTTCAGCTACTTAAGCTAATATTATCACGTCTTCAAATATGGTCCGTCAAAGGTTGACAACACTGCTGTGTGCTTGACTTTTATGCGAGCTACTGTGTCCCTGACCGTGTGAGTGTCCGTGTGAGTGTCCGTGTGACTGTCCATGTGACTGTCCGTGTGACTGTCCGTGTGACTGTCCGTGTGACTGTCCGTGTGACTGTCCGTGTGACTGCGCATGTGTCTGACCGTGTTTTTGACCATGTGCCTGACCGTGGGAGTTGGCGCTGGTCTTCTTATACATGGTGAAGGAGATCAATTCCCGGTTGGCGTTGGTCATGGCCATTGCGTGTGACACCACGTCGTATCCCAGCAAGCCGTGGATCCGGTTAACAACGACTAGTGTCAGGCCTTTTTGTGTGACTCGAACGGTTCTTTCCGATTCGTTTGCCGTAGCGACCGTCATGCCGAAGGATGAATTCAGTTCCTGAAAAAGAAAGGATTTTTCGTATTATTTAAGTAAGTACTATAATCGCCTAAAATAAAGATACGACCTAGAGACTGAGTAAAAACAAACAAAAAATGCAATTCTTCGACTTAAACATAAGGAAGTCCAATCTTTTGAGTATAGTTAAGTAGTAGGTAAAATAAAATCAGATAACGTTGAGTATTATTACTAGTTCTGATGTTACTTGGAACTTGCATAACTACCATAAATCAACTTCAATAATTAAAGATGATAACAATGTTTATAATTATTTACTCGTATCCAAACACAATTTTTACGATTGTAGCGCTGAAATGTGTCCAATGAAATGTAATATTTTATTTTATATTCCAACTTTTTTTATAATACCTACTTATCGTGTAAACCTACCCTTACTAACGTAGCTCGTTCATCACGTTTCAGCCCGTACACAGTGGCACCCTCATCCTTGGACAGATGCGGTGCGCTCAGGCTGCCCATTACCATGATATAAGGCATAATTTATTAGTTAATCACACGAACACTAATAACTTAGCTGGTCTAACCAGCTTGAGTATTGTTTTATGTATAAAAAAATTGTCATTGCCGAATAACTAAACTCATTGTTATAATTCTTCGGGTGTTTGAAAGGAAAAATTTGAGCACGCGGCGATCGCGGCTGCGACAGGTTGTAGACTCTTGTGTGAGTGAACTTTGTCAGGTAGTTGGTACGTGGTCCTCACTTCACAATGGTTGTCTATGTGTGCGCTCCAGGTAGGAGGCTCACCGTACAAATACAATGCGTGTGTGGAGGGCGATCTGACGTCACTCGTCACATGGCCTTCACGGGTGCTTGCACGACTTGCGTCCGCGCAGGTACCTACCTACCGGCGACGACCACTAACTACTATCTTAAGTAGGTACTTAATTGTTTGACTTTGCAGCATTTTGCCATCACAGTATTCATATTTCATAAAGGTCCTTGCAGTATTCCTACCTATTATTGTTTTCAGTCGCGTAGCCAACGCTAGTTGAGTTATGCTATGTATGTACCTATAGGTAGGGAGTAGGCACCCACTGTCTATACGGGCAATTCCAAGTTATGCAATATTGAATGCTAAATTTATTAGTAGCAATGCAGAAATTGCAATGCTGTTATGTAACATAATTATTACCTATAGGTACCTCTATCTACCTATTTTGTACTTAGTCATTATAAGTGGAAAAGATTTCGCAATTTGAATTTATTTTTCGCCTCATTATGTAAAATGCATTTTAAAACCTTTTAAAACTGGTCAAGTGTGTATCAGAAATTCAGAACACGCTTGAGGATTCCGTGGTCAAGTAGGTAACTTTGACGGTCTCGACCGACGAATTCCTTGGCGTAACTAGTTCCTGGGTTCGATTCCCGGCAGAGTCAATTTGGGAATTATAATTTCTGAATATTCCCTGATCTGGCATGGTGGGAGGTTTAACCGTGGCTAGTTACATCCCTACCGGCAAAGACGTGCTGCCAAGCAATTCAGCGTTCCGGACTCCGGTACGATGCCGTCCAGAAACCGATTAGGGGTATGGTTATAAATTATAATTCCACTGCCATGCCCCTAAAAGATTAGCCCGCTACCATCACTTATCGGCATCATCACTTACCATCAGGTGAGATCGCAGTCAAGGGCTAACTTGTAGTAGGTTGGTTATATAGAGGTGTTTGTGTCTAAGTCAATTTAGTTTACTTGGTGCATCATAGATGGCACCACATGTACTCTGTCTCGCGCTATCATTTCATAGTGCTCATTTTATATAGGAAATCGTAATGTCTCATAATAAAGTTTATACCAAACAGTGTTGTGCAGTGTTAATTAGTGTGGTGAGTGAACATTGGTCCTATTCGTTAGCCGGATAAACTGTGAGTACATTAAAGTTGTAAAGTGCAAAAGACTCTAACTAATTTACTAGTGAAAAAGACATAGTTAAAATTCGCAATTGAAAACACATAGCCAAATTTCAAGAATTCTACAACTTAGAAAAATTTCGTTAAAAAGGACTTAGAAAATTTACGTAGAAAAAAGACATAGCCGAATTTCAAGAATTCTACAACTTAGAAAAATTTCGTAAAAAAAACACTTAGAAAATTTACGTTGAAAAAAGACATAGCCTAATTTTGAAGAAATTTACAACTTAGAAAATTTTCGTAAAAAAAGAACTTTGAAATTTTTCGAACAATTTTTGGACATAGAAAAATCTGGATTGAACGAACACTTAGAAAACTTTTCTTAAATTTTAAAAACCTTGGAAAGTGACAATGCCTCAATATAACTTACAATTATGTATAGCACAAAGATCACTCAGCGAACGGATTTCGAAGCAATTAACTAACTTTAAGAAAACCTCCAAGTCTCGGTACACCCAGAGTTTCTTGGAAACTAGAATCGAAACATTAACGGAATATTGGGAGTCGTACAAGAAACAACATACAGACATTCTTCTAAACATTCCCACTGAGGCGTGTGAACAAATTAAATTTGACCCATTAGATAATTTTAACTCAACTGAAGATACATACTTAGAACTTAAAACTTTACTAAAGGAGTGTTTGGGTGAATTAGATATTACAACACAAAAGTCTAAAAGTTCAGCAACTTGTCATAGTGAACCCACAGAGCAAGTGAAACGGAAGGCAAAACTACCGCCAATTAGCATACCTAAATTTTCTGGCGATTACCTGGAATGGATAAGTTTTAAAGATATCTTCACTTCGCTCATTCGTAATGATGATAGTTTATCAACCATAGAAAAATATCATTATTTAAAATCCAGCATAACGGGAGAAGCTGAGCAACTTCTGAAGCATTTCGCTCTTACCTCCGTGAATTATGAAAAGGCTTGGAAGATCTTAGAAGATCGGTACAATAACAAAAGGGTCATAGTTAATAATACGATAAATCGTCTACTCACTCAAAGAAAGTTGAATGTCGAATGTGCGCGCGGAATAAAGGAATTATTGGACACAACACAACAATGTCTGCATTCTTTACAGAATATAGGAATAGAAACGGACACTTGGGATGCTATCGTCATTCACGTGGTTGTTTCTAAATTGGATATGGAATCTCACAAACTATGGGAACAATCACTAGGATCCTCCACAGACATTTCTTCCTTTATATCCTTAGCGTCTCACTTAGAAAATAGATTCAGATCTTTAGAAATGGTCAGCAATTCAAGAAAAGTTACTCCTCCGTCTCTCGCACAACCACAAAAAGCCAAGAATGTTAAAAGCTTCACTAGTGAATTAAACACTGAATGCACTTATTGCACAAAAAACCACTACATCTGCCACTGCACAACTTTCACACAACTCAAGGTTGAACAGCGTCGAGATTTTGCCAAGAACAATAACCTTTGCTTTAACTGCTTAGTTAAAGGTCATTCCATTAAGAACTGCAGGCAAAATACGCGGTGCCGTCAGTGTACTAAGAAACATCACTCACTTTTGCACCAGAATGAGCTGGTTGCAAAGCCAGTAATTGAATCCGAAGACGAAAAAGATGATTCATCGACAGGCCCTGAAACTAAAGTTACTAGTATGAAGGTGGCTGTTGACAACAACCTCGTGGTTCTGGCTACTGCTCGCTTAGGAATCAAGAACAAGAAAGGAGAAATTACTTACCTTCGAGCACTAGTTGATCAAGGATCCATGGCCACTTTCATAACAGAATCAGCAGTTCAACTACTAGGCTTGACGAAAACGCACTTTGAAGTACAGGTGACTGGCATAGGACACAGCGCTGTCAAATCACAAAATACAGTCCTCTTAGATATTTATTCAGCTATTGATACACAACACGTGATGCAAGTCAATACTCATGTACTCACCAAGTTAACCACATTGTTACCCACAAAACAATTCAACACAGAGAAATGGCCAGGTCTCACTAGTATCCCACTATCTGACCCTCACTTCAACCGACCTGGACAAATTGACGTGTTACTAGGAGCTGATGCTTATGCTGCAATCCTACAAGAAGGCTTACACAGAAACGGATCTCTCATTGCACAAAACACACGATTAGGCTGGCTAGTCTCTGGCAGCACTAAATCATCAGATGATCTTCCTGATTACCATATCACAGTTAACACTTCAATCATAGAGGTAGATCATTTGCTTAGAAGATTTTGGGAGATCGAAGAACTTTCACCAAAGGATAAACCCTTAACATTACTAGAGCAGAAATTTGAAAATCACTACAATGAAACTCACTACAATGAAACTCACACTAACAGTGAAAATGTAACTCACATGGACCCACGAAAAGTAAATCACACCAATACCACAAATGAAACTCACACGGACGCCGGAAATGAAACTCACACGAACAGTTATAATGTAACTCACCCTGAAAGCGAAAATGAAACTCACACTCACACTGTTCCCCGGTTGACTAGTTCAAGCACCAAATTAATAGAAGTTTATGACGGGACGGCTCCTCCTGAAATCAATAAAATAATTAATGAAGAATTGTTGATAAGACCTCCACCACTACAATACTTACTTAAGGATGATTTGATGACGGATGACTCCACCGAAGATGATGCGATCATGCTGCAACACAATTCAACTGAAGAATTAAATCGAGATGGTTTTCCTGTGCACAAGTGGTCCAGGTGGTGTTATAGTGAAATAGTGTTAAATCAAATCTCACATGACAGTTTAAAGCTAAAAAGTGAAGTGAACATAAAAGTCAAATATAAAATTAAAGGTTTAGGTATTACAAAATGGAACTCACAGACATACAAGTTTGAAGTGAAACTAAATCTAGAAAATTGTAGTAATGTTATAATTGAACGAAATGTTTTTACCGCATTGTCTACTATCGCAAAGACTTTCGACCCTCTAGTGGGTTGGCTGGCCTCATCTCTAATAATTTTACTTATGGTTTTCATGCAAAGAATGTGGCTAGCTGGCTTGGTTTGGGACGAAGAGTTGACACCCGGACTGAAAACTGAATGGTTCACTTACCTTGATGATTTCACTAATATACCAAACACTCAGTTTCCACAATGGCTTGTTTTGTTGAATGCCATTTCGCGGGTTGAACTTCAAGTCTGTAGTGACACATTTTGCGCCGCATATGTCTTTGTCCTGTACCTCAGAGTTTGGGAATGCGATCACTTGAATGTTTATTTGATTTTGAAAATCGCCAGAGTGTCTCTTGTAAACCAAATATCAGTCACTCATCTGAAACTCTGTGATTCAGTTTCACCGGCCAAGATGTTGAACTCTGTAAAAACAGTGTTAAAAATTGATGATGAATGTGTGTTCGGTCGGAAAGAATCCACTATAGTTTTGGAATGGTTATGCAAACCTCTAAGACCCTGGATAACTCTTGTAGCTGGCCGCACTGCGGAGATACTTACTGTTACAAGTGATAGACCGTGGCATCATGTTGAATCTGCAAGTAACCTGGTGTACTTACCTTGTCCCGAGGTATACTCATCCAGCTTACGGGAGTCAAAACTATGGTGGAACGATCCAGACTGCTTACGAAAACCAAATAATGCTCACGATGATGTACCTAAAACAAAAATTAAATTTGAATTGAAGATTGTAACAGATGATACTAACGATGATAATTTTACTTACCTTTGCATCATTTTGAAGCTTTCACGATTGATTTGCGTTATTACATTCTGCTTGAGAGTCATAGTACTCTATTGTAAATTAAAAATAAAATTAAATAAAGAAAAATATACTTACCTGCTACTGTCAGCACCTGAAATAAAAATAAGATTAAAATGTATAATATTAATATCTCACAACTTACAATCTAAAGCATTTGATGATGAAATTTACTTACTACTAACTACTTACTATAAGAAAAATATGTTCACAAAAAGGGTAAATTGTTAACTATAAATTCTTACCTTTCTAATGATGATTTACTAGCTAATTCAGGAGTTTTTACTTATCTGAAATTACAAATTATATTTAGTATTCATTAATTTTCTTAATCGAAAAAGATATTAATAGTTATAAATCTCACAAGAACCTCTGTAAAGTAGCTCACAATAAACTTACCTTGAATCAAATGTCAAAATTGCTTTTAGTTAACAAAACTGTTTATTTTCTATCACAATCACTGGTTTAATCCATGTTAGATCAATTTGTAATATGTTATGAATCTCGTGCTACCTTCCTAAGAGTTATAGAAAAAGATCATAACTTGTACCAATGCTAGTAAGAAACTGTTAAAACTTATCAATGTCACTTCAAGAGAGTCAGTTAGCTAAACATACACATGTCAAGAGTTTTTCACCTTTCTGACTAATGTGGAAAGGTGTATAAGTTCACATTGGTTCATTTTCTCACCTAAAGGGCTCCTCTAGTTATAGCTAAGGAAAGTTTATGTTTTTAAACTTAGTCTTGTAGATTAGAATATGATCCAAAAGATGTTAGTCTTGTAGATTAGAATATGATCCAAAAGATGTTTCAATGTTTTGTAAAATTTGCAACTAGTTTGTCCTACAAATAATTTTGGACTTATCACTGCTAAGCATCCGGGAGCAGACAGCATTACACGAGCATTACAATATAAAGCATTTTAACAAACACTTGCGAAGTTATGCACTCTGCTCTTGAGTGATTAGATTTTATTTTTGTCAATCTTTAGGTTTGATTTATTTGTATATTGATTTATTTACTTACCATGATTTGCATAGTCAAAAGAATTTGTTTATAATTTGTTATTTTTTCTTACATGATAATATCGTAATTTTCTTAATATTGTCATAATCAATTTGCTAATTAACCTCACTTTTTGCCTTTAAAGGACCATCCGTCCTTTGGGCGCCGGAATGTTTGTGTCTAAGTCAATTTAGTTTACTTGGTGCATCATAGATGGCACCACATGTACTCTGTCTCGCGCTATCATTTCATAGTGCTCATTTTATATAGGAAATCGTAATGTCTCATAATAAAGTTTATACCAAACAGTGTTGTGCAGTGTTAATTAGTGTGGTGAGTGAACAGAGGTCTTTATTTCGTAAACGGTAGTTTTTGTCCAAAAACTGAATCAAAACTACTTAATTAATATTTAATAGTACAGGTTTATTTTTAAATATCTTTTCCACGTGGTAGGTAAATAATTCGAAGGTACCTAAAACCTACTACTTAAAACCTACTTAAAACTGATAATAATTTTTCGTTCTCCATTTTCATTTTCAGTAATTAATGCCTGACTATTTTCTAAATTTTTATATGCCTCTGTGAAGCGGTAAAACTGCTTGTAAAATATCTACTTATTGATTTTTAAAATGGCGTTGATATAAATTATAAGGGAGGGTTTTAAGGATCCCTAAAAACTATAGACTTCACCAAGTTATCTATGATTACTAATTACAACAAAAAATAATCGTTGGCAAAAATGACGGATCAATGACTTCTGTCTTCATGATATAGTTACACCTAAAATTATAAACATCAAATAAATACTCGATATTTTTATAATTATTTCAGTCGATTCAACTTGCTGCCGACTGTTTCTAAGTAATCATGAGCCACTCTATGAGCAGTCCTCGGAATATTCAACTAGGTAGGTAAATATTATTCTCGTAAAACAGGCTAGATCTGCATTTACAAAAACATTGATCACAAAAATACTGAAGAATCATAACAATCCCGGCCGATACTATACTCTCCCCTGTTCTCATCCCGCTGCTGGGTAGAAAGTTAAAACATTTTTAATAGCGCAGGGGGTTCCTCTGGCTCCACTCGTATCTATTTCACATCTATATCTCTGCAGAATTTTATAGTCACCTATCTCATCCAGAGCATGATGGATTCTAGGCTCTAGCTGCCCTTAGCGTCTCTTCGGGCTACCGTAGATCGGCTTGCTCACAAATGTACTTCCAGACATCATCATGCCTTTAAAAAAATATCATTAGCAAGAACGAATAAAATAAGTTCAAACAATTGGCAGCGGCGTAATATAATATTATGCCCACGTTTTTCTCCAGCGGAGCCCGAGGAATTTAGGTTAAACCGCTGGATTTCCTTTAAGAAAGACAATCACATCTTCAAGGAATTTTCATCATGCAAGAATCAGCTGTCTTACAACAGCTATAAACTATATTGCTAAACTTTCTATAGTGTTCGAGACTTACCAGAAAGCGCGGTTGGTGTTCGTTCAGACAATGGCTGAGCTGGCAACACGCGCTAGCAATGTGAAATGTTTGGAGAGTGCTGGAGTTTTGGGTAAGTTGATATTATCTAACATCTAGATTCTAGACGTATGTGAGTTGCGTGCAAACTTTAAACCTAAGTATTTAAGGGACTTCAGGGGGAACCGCGCTGCTGTGAACTGCGAATACTCAACACACTAAATAATTATTGTGGGAACCAATAAAAAGGTGTTTCTGCAGAGCTGGACGACTTGTGGGAACGGGCTGATTTGATAAGCTGGTCTTCTGCTCTGAAGGCCAATCGGGGGTACGGGTTTCGCGGCACGGCCGCGCGTGGATAGGCTTTGTACCCCAGTATTGATCTTCGGCTGGGTCTGCCATCTTGGCTAGTGTCCCTTAGGCTAGTTGTACATTCCGGTGCTGGCAGAGGCGTCTCTAGCCCATGTAGCGCCCGTGTGCAAACATTACCTTAGCGCTCCCTAGTAAGCGCGCGGTCAAAATGGAATGGGTACAAAGTGCAAGTAACAGCAGATCAAGTTACCACAAAGTGTCAAATTTGCCGCCGGTGCCGGCACGAGCGTTGCGACACTCACTACACCAATAATTTTTATCTTTTTCATGTTGAAAAAAAAGCTTATACCTATTGCAAAAGCCGCTCGTGGCGCGCCTTGCTTTGCTGTAATTCGACAAATATAAGAATAGCTCCAGATGCTATACAAAATGTATGCAAAGCGGAGCTCTTTTTATGTTGGTCATTGAAAGTGTCGCGGCCGGCGAACGTGCGTGCCGTGTAGGGCTCTATAACGAGCGGCGTTCGGCGCCCCTAGGACCGCTGCGCCCGTGTGCAACGCACACCCTGTACTAACTATAGGTGAAGACGCCTCTGGGTGCTGGTTTGACATGACACCAACGTGCGTTGCAGATTTCCTCCGTCCTCTGCTGTCGGATTCGTGCAGCACGGTGCGCCAGTGCGCCGTGGTGGCGGCCGCGCGGCTCGCGGAGCACGACGAGGGCGTTGCGAGACAGTTGCTCAACAGTGGAATGCTCACCGCCACTCTCGAGAACCTCAACAAATTCAACGTTATTTCATTGTATTTTTTATCATTATAGCTAATGCGTTAAAGGATTTTCTAAAAATGTGCTTGTAGCATTTTAGTATAAATGTTTAAGAAAATGACCCATTTTAGGTATCCCTTTAATACTTTCTTAGTTATCATATCATACTTTACATTATAAAAGCGAAAGTGTGTTTGTTTGTTGGTTTACTGGTTTGTCCTTCAAACGAGCCGCAGCGGAGCAACGGATCGACGTGATTTTGGCATGGATATACCTAGTTGAGGACCTGGAAAGTGACACAGGCACAGGCTGAAAATTAAGGAGTTCCCGCGGGAATTAAAAAAACTTAAACCACGCGGACGAATTCGCGGGCATCTGTTAGTATATTGTAATATGTACTTACAAAGTTTCCCAATTCCCAGAGTTCACCGGATGATATGTGAATCTATGACTTCCATCCCATCATACCGACTTAGGACTCAATAAATTCTAAGTTCTTACAGGTAGCCTATTGCCTAGCGGAAGTTTTTATAGTTTTTTGCGTCTACCATGATTCATGAACTAAGTACTTAGATATTAAACTTGTTGCTCAACCGATTACTTTCAAATGAGTTATGGCCACCGGTATCTGGCAGATTGCTTTGTGTTTTTAATTAAAGTAATTTAGTTTTGCTTTCATACAGGTTTACTACAAGCGGTCAGCTTTGTATCTAATGAGAGCGGTTGCAAAGTGAGAAAAACAGTCAACCTACCTAACTTGTTTTTATCTCGGTAATTCTCGGTATCTATTTTTAAAACACCAATTGTTTGATTTCATGCAGGCACAATGAGGAGCTAGCGTCAGCAATTGTCCGACTCGGTGCTTTAGAACATATTGTTTCGTGTTTAGAAGATTTCGATACACAGGCATGTATAATTTATATTATCCTAAGGACTTTTTTTAGGGGGATATCTTCCTAAGATGCCCAACTTCTGGGGCAGAAGTCGGGTTATGTAGTATTTGTACCTACTAAAACCCCCTGCATATTGGGAGCACCATCTGCATATTGGGAGGCTCCGAGATCTCTATAAAACTCATCGATGCCTCCCTTGCGCAATGGACTCATTCCGGTGCACACACCCCAAACTACACTCGCTATGAGATATGGCTGCTTGTGCCACAGCAAAACTGCCATCTTCTCAAGGCTTCTTTATCACTATGCATGGACGATGGAACGACTGAACCGCTCAGCCGCTCGTGACCTCGGTCCTAAATAAGGACCTAGATTCTCGTAATTTTAAAAGCACAAGAGCAATAATACGTAGACCTACTAATTTCGACAGTTATATCTTCACGAAAATTGGAATTCATTTAACTAACATAAATTCCCCGCTCAGTACACACCCTGCCATTGAAAAGTTATAACTTTTTCAACTTTAGTGAGCTGGATGCTATATTGATAAGTGCCTATTTATTTATATAAGTAGGTACTTACTTAAGTATGTAATTTCATCAGGTGAAAGAAAATGCAGCCTGGGCTTTAGGCTACATAGCGAAGCACAGCGAACATTTGGCTGGCTTGGTAGTCGACGCTGGTACCTTGCCGTTATTGGTGTTGGCTTTCCAAGAACCAGAAATCAGTTTAAAGCAGGTATCCATTATATAAAATGTAAAATTAATCTTACTTATATTATAAATGCGAAAGTTTGGATGGATGGATGTACCCATGGATGTTTGTTACTCAATCACGCCCCGACGGCTGAACGGGTCTGGCTGAAATTTGGCACAGAGATAGATTGTAAACTGTCGACAGATTGTGAACCGTAACATAGGTAGTTACTACCTAAATATTAATGTCAAACCCTAACCTAACCTATAGTTCGCGCGCGAGTTGAATGCAGAGTACCTAATTGTATGGTGACAAGAAAGAGACAAGAAAACGTAAATACAATAAATATTTCGTAAATTAATTCTCAGAACATTGAACGGTTCACACTCTTTCGACAGTTTACAATCTCGCGGGATAGAAACCGTTAGATTATAATCTAACGGATTTTACAATCTTACGGTGACATATATATGATGTACCTACAGTTACATACAAACTAAAGTAAATCGCACACTGGAGGCAGAGACAAGTCGCAAGAAACGGATACATGTGGCCCGCATCGATCGCACATGCTGTTTCCGCTGAAGTCTGTATTTCTTTAGCACGTCTGTTGAGGTCTACAAATACAACTCTACCCGTGATCATTTCAACCCATCGCTGCGCCGCCCCACCCCACTACTGAGCACACTGGAGTCCCTCTCAGGATAAGTGCTTTGTCCATATAACTATGGCATGACTTCACAAACTAGCTGGGAACACAATTTGATATCGAAAGCTCTCAGAAATTCCCTCTCAGGACGTCTCTTATAATGTTTTCTTTCACCGTTACAGCATGTGATTACCAGTTGTCACTTATCACGTAAGGAAGATTGGGATCGAGACAATCCGAATAGGATTGCTGGACTACTGGACGTGCTGATTGCATTTCCACTACCTAGGACTGCGTTTATTTTCAGTACGGATAATATGCGATTAACATGTGCCAGACCTTTGTTATAAATATAATACAAGTCTACCTATCAATATAATATTGATCGATAGAGCATGTTAAGCCGTCGGTCGCCCAACCTCTCACCGTATCCGTGCGCCTGACAGTAAAGGAACAGAGCAGATGGCTAATCTCTCTGCGGCCGCCGTGGCCGAAATTCGGTCGGGAGGACAGTATATAATATAGACTATGTAACATTTACAAGTAAGTACCTCCCTATGGCATCGATCAACATACTAACGGCATAGTTAACCTAACAGATCGCAGCTGGAGCGCTCGTGGATTTGGCTCAGCATAAACCTGAAGCTGTAGTTGACGCGGGAGCAATATGCCATCTAGTGCGAGGTCTAGACAACCAGGACCCCAAACTGAAGGTTCGGATCGCGAATTAATAAAATTCTTGTGTAGGTAAGTAATAATTGAACAAACTAAAGAGTGCTCGCGACTTCGTGTTCCCTTCTTGGATTTTCTACGGTATCCCAACGTATTCTTTTTATATCCTCAATCACAAGTTTATCAATCAGAAGTCTTTTTACTACTATTAGTTACCTGTATAGCGCAGCAACGATTCTGATAAACATCGCGGCTCATAGACTCAGCTCACAGACTCATAGACTTCTCTATCGTAGTGATCTTGTTATTGTCGAGTTCCTATCGAGTCACGTGAGGAGATCCCAGGTTCTGTTTCTGGCAGGGGCTATAGTTACCACTATGCTGGTACGATAGGTTTAATATAAACCATAAATTATGCCATACCTATTTACGCCTTCCCGAATGAAAGCGGGCTAACAATTTTACTTGTCCGCTTCCATCTCTTCATTACCACCGGTGAAATTGCAGTCAAATCAGTGCACAAATGACCTAAATAAAAGACTAAAATATGTCGAAGGCTAATAACTATGATATCGACTAAAATAGAAAAAAAATGTCGAACAAAATGTATGGGTGTCTGTACAGCGCAGCACCCTGTGCGCGCTCGGGGCGGTAGCGGGCGCGCGAGCGGAGCTGGCGGAGGCAACAGTAGCCGGCGGAGCCCTACCGCCCGCTCTGCTGCACGCCGGGCACGACTCGGCGCCCGTGCGCCGCGCGGCTGCATGCTTGCTGCGCGACATCGTCAAACATTCCGTTGATGTAAGTATCCATCCATCTTAACTCATCGTCAAGGATCTCCTCTCAGAATAAGAAGGGCTAAAAGAGCCTTGGAACATTGTCTATCACGGACTGTCTGAAGCATGCAGGATGTTTTCCTTCATACTTTATTTCTACGTATAGTTAAGTAGATTTCCATACAGAAAGGTGGTATAAAGAAATACACTGGTCATTTGGTGCTTGGAAGGATATCAATATGGATATCTAGGTACCTAAGTACCTAGATATCCATATTTTCTGGATTCTTTTATTCTCATGAATAAAAATTATTAAACGTCGACTAGACGCGATGCTCACGCCCGAGACTTCATCTTTGGTCCGGTTTTTAAAATCATGTGGCAACTAACGCCGCGACCGTGAAAGGTCACGGTCACAGCTAGGATGGCTCGAAGGCGAGCCATCGTAGCTGTGACGTTAGGGTTCTATTAGTAGGTATCTAAATAATGCGCAGATGCAGGCAATCTCTTTGTAGACTGGCTGCTGTGGCCAAAATTCGGTCGGTAGGACATTTTTTTTAAATATTAGTATCTATTCGTAACGATAATAGAGCACGTTAAGCGACGGCATAACGTGCTCTATTACCGTCCCGGTTATTATCACTGACGACATGATAATAGTCGTCAATGCCCGCCAACCCGCATTGGAGCAGCGTGGTGGGTCTAAGCTCTATTCCTTCTCTCCTATGAGAGTGGAGGACTTTGCCCAGAAGTGGGTCGTTTATGTGCTGTAGTGGTAACGGTAATATTATACCTACTTTCAGTTAGCGCAATTAGTGGTGAACACAGGTGGCTGCGGCCCCCTCGTGGAGCTCCTGTCGGAAGGCGCGGGCGGCGCGCGCGTTCCGGCCTGCATGGCCCTGGGCTACATCGCCGGACAGTCGGACCAGCTGGCCATGGCTGTTATAGAAGCCAAGGTTAACTATCATGATGTTGATGATAACTAGAATCAAAACTTAAGTCCTTTCGTTACTATGTGGCTCCCATAAGGCTGCAATAGTAGTTTCTCATGTCCTGCTGCTTTTGACTACTCACCTGCTTTGAAATAGGTCCAAGAGAGGACGAGAGTTACCTACTTTACTCTTTAAAGATTTAAGTACTTCACTGAACGTCATCCTATTAGTATTAGATAAATATTAAATATAAGTCACCTAGTTACTTATTACCTATTCAGTGCTCAAATTAAATCAAATTGAGAAGTAAATCGCAAACCTGCGCTAACAGTGTTATCCATACATCGGTTTATGGTTTCTACTCCCTATTTATGTAGGTAGGTAGGTATATTTACTATTATATAGGAGTACGTATATATATTAAAAACTGGGCCTATTCTTTATTTAATGATGACAAAATGAAATGAAACGATTTATTTCATGTAGGACTTGTGCCACTTATGAAATGTCATGACTCTACCAACGGTTCGGATCCTACTGAGAAGAACCGGCAAGACCCTCAGGAGCTGCTCTTTTTAAAAAGAAAAAAGAATGTTACATTTAGCAGAATAGTTACATACGTAATGTAACAAGAATTACACCGAATTGTGGGTTGTCGATGGCGAAGCCAATTTGTTCCATGCAACTTTGTCATGACAGGCAGTGGTAGTACTGGTGGACATACTGCAGAACACCGAGAGTGAGGACGCGGAGGTGTGCGCAGCCGCGTGGACGCTCGGTCACGTCGCCAAGCACTCGCCGCAGCACAGCCTCGCGGTCGCCGTGGCCAACGCTCTGCCCAGACTTTTGCAAGTTAGGATATATAATAGGGCCTGGGGCCCAATTGTCTAAGCAATTCGTAATCATTTGACAGCTTAAAACGTATTACTCGAACTGTTTATTTATGGAGTTCATACATGCTTTTTGACATGCAGACATCTATGGACTCCATAAACAGGTCGAATTATACGTTAGCAAACGATTGCGACTCCCTTACACAATCGGGGGCTGTTTCACAATAATCCAAGTAAACCTTGAATAAATTTGATGTTATAACTGATATCCTGTCAATATTTTTACTTTACTTGTCAGTTAAGTCACTTTACAATCGAGAAACAGCCTAAGTTAACTTTAAGATAACTGCCATACCCCTAGCAGGGGAGCCCGCCACTATCGACTGCATTTCATTTACCACCTGGTGAGATTGCAGTCAAGGGCTACCTTGTAGTGGATGAAAAAAAACTAGCTAGGTTTTTAGAAACTTCTTTAGTTACGAGTTAGTGAGTGATGAAAGCGACGCACATTACAAGCAGTGAGTGACAATTGCCATAGACAGCCAAACTTATATAATATATAACTGGAATGCCACTGACTGCTATCTTTGCCACATTTCAATTTGCGGTCAGCCGTCAGCCTTGCTTTTTGAACTTACTTGTGCACATTTACCAGTGATAAAGTATTCAGCAGACTTAACAATAAGTTATTTATAGATCCAGAGCTAAATAAAACGAAGAAGATTAGTAATGTGGATTGGTCTGATACATATAATTCTGCTCTGCTCGAGATATTGCTTCATATTTTAAATAACAATTCACTATATACTTAATTTGTTTTTCAATGTATATATAGCTGTACACAAATCCTAAATCATCTGGTGAGGTTAGAGCCAGAGCATCCTGTGCACTGAAACAATCCCTGCAATGCTGCCTACACCGGCCTGCACTGGAGCCTTTGCTGCACGCTGCCCCAGCTTGTATACTCAAATATGTGCTTGCACAATATGCCAAGGTATTCAATATTGTTCTTGTTATCAATCACATACAACAAGCTTTTTAGCTTACAATAAATTGGTACTTTTATTATTAATTTAGTGGCCCATTTAGTAGCTAGGTTATTTTGAAAAACTGGACATTAAAAATTGTAATCAATTTAGTATCAAAAAAGACAGACTGTCTATAAATTCTGTTATTAGTTACTGAAAAGCCCCAAAATTGAGTTACCTAGGGTATGGGTAGGTATGATAGAAAACCAAAATCAATTTTATTTACTTAAACTCATTTAATATTATATCACAGTTTTTTTTTACCAGTATCTTTGTATTTAAATTGCAGCTAATACACTGGCCCATCATCATCACCTTCCTCATCCTCATAATCTTCCCCATTGTCAAAGTAGTTGTTAGCATAATCTGTTCCGTCATCAATTTCTTCTTCTTGCTCTTGCTCATCCTCCAATTCTTCCTCGTTGTCCTCGTTTTCCTTCTTTATATTACTATCAGCCGTATCCACATCAATGACATCGCCTTCTTGCGATTCTTTCTTTTCCAAAGTTTGTAACCTCTTTGCTATTTCACTCGGGTCATCTAATTTTCGTTTCCGGGCTGTAGTGCGCACTCGGCCTGCGTGTGGCCTCAGTTCAGGCGGTAGGTTATCCCATACACAATTCAATATCCTACCCTTCTTCGCATCAAGGGCGAGAAGCTTGTATTTATCGGAGTATCGTTCGATACCGTCAGTTCGAGTATTCGCTTTAACAAACGCGGGGGACTCGTGTAAATATTCTATGAACTGGTCTCTCACTATTACCATGTAGTCAGTTGCAGCGTCGCAGTTCAGCGGTAGAGGCTTAGCCTCGAGTTTCGGGAACAGGGGTGGTGGCGCAAGGACTTGCGGCGTATTGTCTCCGCGGGCAATTCCTAGTGCTTGTAATTGTTCATGAGTAAGAGAACTTGTACTGCCCCTTCCTCTACCTCTAGCTGCCATACTTTAAAAATAAACATTCATTTCATGGCATTCAATATTCATTTTTTAATCTGAGATAATCATGAAGAAAAGACGAATTTGATGCTTTTTACCGTTGTCAAATGTCAATGTCACGGACTTTTTTTTATTACCTGGCTGTACGGCTCTGGGTTCAAGCCTTTCTGAGCCTTAATGTCACGGAGCTATAGGCATGGTTAAACCCCGGAACAGAAAAATTAAGGTGCATGACAAGGGTCTGCCCGCGAAATTCAAATTTAATTTGGTTTTTCACAATTTGTAAACTAATACGACAAAGTAGGCTTATGGCATTCAAATTGCGAGCGTAGGAATATCATCTTCACAGGTTTATATAAAAATCTTTACTTGAAAGTGCCCAGTTTAAGAAATTAGTCAAATTAATGACTAATTTGTGAGTAACTCACGTCAAACTCATTATTTTGACTAATTTCTTAAACTGGACACTTTCAAGTAAAGATTTTTATATAAACCTGTGAAGATGATATTCCTACGCTCGCAATTTGAATGCCATAAGCCTACTTTGTCGTATTAGTTTACAAATTGTGAAAAACCAAATTAAATTTGAATTTCGCGGGCAGACCCTTGTCATCGACCTTAAAAGTCAAGCTCAGACTCTCAAAACCACGAAGGTAATAGTAGACAGGAGTGCTCTCTCATGATATCTACCACTCTACTTTAAGCCATTTATGCTCTTCTTAAGAAGCAAATATCTACATAACGCTTTCCCACTTCCAATTAATTAACCACGGATAAAATATATTCTTACCAAATTGTTAACGCAATTTTTTATTTGGCAATAATGCCAACTGTACCAATTTTGATAAGGATTTGCGGGTTAAGTAGTTTTAATAATATTTAGATAAACGTTAATAAAACGTTTAAAAAATTAAACGTTAGTATGAAATGCAGATATTACCAAACGATGCCAGAGCTAGAAGACTGTTTGTTACTACGGGTGCACTTAAAAGAGTGCAAGAGATTGACACAGTCCCAGGGACATCGTTAAAAGAATATATTAACATAATAAACAGCTGCTTTCCTGAAGAAATCGTACGGTACGTATTTTAAAATAGAAATTGAGATGTTCTTAAGATAAACCGAATTGGCCTATCTTAACATCAGTAGAAAATTAAATGCCAACATAGGCATAAATAAGGTAGATTGTTAGGGTTGCAAGCTCAAAACTTAGTAAATACCTAATACCTAGTGGTGACTTGAACCACATTCATTTGTTTAGCTAAAGCACCAGTCAGTAAAATTGATAAACTTAGTAAATACCTAATACCTAGTGGTGACTTGAATCACATTCATTTGTTTAGCTAAAGCACCAGTCAGTAAAATTGATTAACTTAGTAAATACCTAATACCTAGTGGTGACTTGAACCACATTCATTTGTTTAGCTAAAGCACCAGTCAGTAAAATTGATTAACTTAGTAAATACCGAATACCTAGTGGTGACTTGAACCACATTCATTTGTTTAGCTAAAGCACCAGTCAGTAAAATTGATTAACTTAGTAAATACCTAATACCTAGTGGTGACTTGAACCACATTCATTTGTTTAGCTAAAGCACCAGTCAGTAAAATTGATAAACTTAGTAAATACCTAATACCTAGTGGTGACTTGAACCACATTCATTTGTTTAGCTAAAGAACCAGTCAGTAAAATTGATAATTTATAAATTGAGTGATTGAGACCTGTTGTAGTTTTTGTAAAACTTTTGGTGCCTACACAGTTGTACGCAAAGATTCCTTCATTCTTTATCCACGGTTATTTCGTTCTAGGTACTATTCTCCAGGTTATTCAGATTCATTGCTGGATAGAGTGGAGGCTTATACACCTCAGGTAATTTTTGTACATAGATATTATACTATTTATTTGAAATTATTAGGTTGGTAGGTCTCTAGCTAGATGCGGTAGATTTTAATTAAATTCAACTTACGATTGACAGATTCCAGAACTATTCACAGACAGGGTACCAAGTGACTGCAAGAGTGAATTAACGATAGAAAATGGAAACTAATTTTTTGAAGAATTTTTATTGAATAAATATAACTACTTGAATAAATGCCATAGTAAACGGATCGTTTCAAATTTTATTTTATTCCTTAGCCATTGTCCAAAAGATCTTTTGAATTCTCATGGTTCTTCCTCCAATCGCAGTGATTTCGATTGCCATACATTGACTTACAACTCTGTAACTAATAAGTATTGTTAAAATATATTAAACAACGAATAAAAATGTAATTAGGTATTATCATAGGTACTAAAAAGATACAATTTATGTATTGTAAAGTGGTAGATATACTTATTGTCTCTCTTACCCAAAATCTAAACCACAAAGTATATTCAAAACATCAACACCTGAAAAATCTACTTCAATAAAGTGTTCAAGATTTTTGCATGTTAGATGAAGATCCATAAAACACGATTCCAAAGTATTTAGATCTGATGAGGGCAGGCCCTGAAAATATGGATAAAAATTAGATTGTAAATCACTAACGATGTAGGACTTAACGGATAGGAACATATTATTGTTGTCTGAGCCCGTAGTATTCTATAGTTACAGCCAAAGTCTAGTTACAGCTTGGCAAAAACTTCTTGTAACGGAACTATTTTTATTCATTCCTGGCAATACTACAAAAACAGCCGTGTCGGGCCATGCGCATATTTAAAGTGTCCCGTAGTTGTCCGTCACAATATGCACGATAACACAATAAAATTGTAATACAAAACTGTTTTTGAAGTGAAAACTTCTTTACGCGCGTTGAGCACTTTTTAGCACTTTTTGGTAGGGGGTAAAAATGTGGAACGGTGTCAGTCGTCGCATGACTTTCTTCTTAAGACAAAAGGTCTTATGTATAAATAATTATTAATTAATATAAGTAATTACTTTATAGTACCTACATTCGTAATTAAACTTTAATGCATATTTTTTAAGGTTTATATTTAAAAGTGATGTGTAACCGTGACTGACACGTCGCGTCGTTACGAAGACAAGGTCTTAAATATAAATATAGTACATTCGTAATTAAATTTTAATACCTTAGTTTTAAGGTTTACCTATATTTTAAATATTAGTTTTCACTTCTATCGGCAGTCGTTATGACTGCCAATTTTTAAATTAATAGGCCCGTTTGCGCATGGTTTATACGGATATGGCATGAATGTAATGTATGGTATGGCATTTTTTAAGATTTTTTTTTCGTTAACCCCATCGATAATGTAAGAATATGGAGAGTACTTAATCGTAAAAGAGTTCCTAGATGTCAGCATGTCAAAAAGCGTAGGTACTGTACGAGGAGCATAACAGTTCAAGTTTCATTGCATTTATTTAATCAACTAGCTTATGCCCTCGACTTCGTTTGCGTGGATTGAGGTTTTTCGGATCCCACGGGAACTCTTTAATTTTCCGGGATAAAAAGCAGCCTACTTATGTGTTATTCCAGGGTATAAGCTATCTCTGCCAAATTTCATCCAGATCCGTTTAGCCGTTGGGGCGTGATCGAGTATCAAACATCCATCCACTTTCGCATTTAAAATATTAGTATAGAAGTATAGATTAGTATAGAAAATATACAATCTACATGATGCGATTTATGTAATACGATAACGATTTTCTTTAATAGTAAGTATCAAAATTATTCTGTCATACTATTTTGGTGGCTAGATTCAAGAACAAATAGCGATAGTGGCGCCCATATTTTTTTACTCTTTTTGCCAAGCTGTAAGAAAATAGATCTGTTCTTAAAAGTGAATGCAGACTCGTAGTAGTAGTTCGATTGTTATTCAAAAGCGATTTGAGTGATTACCTACCTGAACTTTACAAACTGGGTCTTCTCCCGGTGATAGCAATTCAGTAACAAGAATATAATGCATCTTGTAAAAATGTAGGGAATTTATTATACAAAAGTTTGTTACTCTCGCAGCACAATGAGCAATTACGTTTAAAAATATACTGAAATGAAATACGGTGTTGTGCGTAATATAATTAAAATGCTGAAATATTTTTATTATTGATGTGGCCAAGTGATAAAAAGTTTATCATAAAAACCACATCCTCAATATGGTTATCGATACGTTAGGGCTTGAGTTCCTGTGGCAATCAAATCTACTCAATCCTAAGCTTTAATTAGTGATTTCTGAAGGAATTTGGAAAACGTTGCTGTAGTTAAGTATTTTACAACAAAAAAACTGTCGAAAATAAAAGTACGTGTGCATTACTGCCCAGGCTGGAAACATGAAAATAGTGTCAAAGTTCCTTTTGTAACATTTTACGTTACTTTTGACCCTCTCATGTTACCTCCATGTTGCACGACTCAAAATGTTACTTTTCGTAACTTTTAGGACTTCATAAAAAAAATTTTTTTTTTCGCAACAATCTTGAAATGGAACGCAACCGAGAAAGTTCTCGTTCGTCGTGTTGGCGCTTGTTCATTTTTGGACTGACGCGTCACTCGCATGTTTTTCTGAATCTTCCATCCCGCTTAAGGTGCCACAAGTATAAGTTGGCGGTGGCGTTTTGAGGACCTAAATCGACCATCTTGAAAATTCATTTTGACACTTGAAAGTTCATGTTGACATTGTTGCGTATATTTTGTAAAATACTAGCAGTAATCATGCCAAAAGTAGTGCTAGAAAAATAGTTCTAAAAGTGCATTCGTTCTATGGTCAAGAATGTGAGAGAAATAAGGTAATTATACCCTCAGATTAAAAACCTAATAGATATAGCAATGGTCTGCTCGGTCGTGAGACAGCCATATTCAAGTATATTATATACTGTCTTTGACAGGTATATAATAAGATGTTGCCATATTCATAATTTACTCCCAAAGTGGTGAATCCTGGCAGATAGTATAGGAATAATAGGAAATAAATAAAGTTGACCAACACAACTACAAATATAATATAATATAATATTATAATAAAATATTATCAATAATTAATAGTATCACGCGAATGTTTAAATAAATACCGATTTATGTAGTTTCATTTATTATTTTATCTGAACTCATATGTTAAAATCAAAACCATAAAATTTTAGTAACATACCTACATAATAATTTACCCTAAACTTTTCTTCTTTTTCGTACCTTTCATTGCTATTTGTATAATGCCAGATGACATAAAACATTTCACAGTATTACAGAATCAGAAATAATTATTTATTGCATAATACACAATATAATATTACAAAGGTGGTAAAAAATAAAAATACAAGTGTATTACCATCGTCATGGCGTGCTTAAATACAATCGATGTAGCAAATCACGGTATTAATTAGATAAATAGGTGACCAATTAAGAAAATTCTTGAAATATGGACAATACCTACATATTATTATATCAACTGAACCTGAAATTGAAAATGTCATACATTTAGATTAAGTATTATCGATAAATTAATATAAAGCACTTGTTAAGAGTCAAAGAAATAGTCCATTGTAATTACAGTTAACCATGTCAATGTATTTGCATAAACCAAGCATATAATTTAGCTAGCCGTCATTGAAAAATTCATCTAGGCTGTAGTAGGCTTTGCTTATTAGCCAATTCTTTATCACTCTCTTGAATTATTTAGACAAAGAAAGTACTTTGATGCTCATCGGTCAAGTTATTATAAACTCGTATGACCATAATGAACTTACTTTTACGGAAAATATTAGAATTACGTTAACTATAATACACATTTTCTCCTTGAATTTAACTTTTGACAAACAAAAACAGAACAATAATTTTTTATGTAAAATAAGGCGTCATAATTCATTTAAACGCGCCATAGACTACGCACAAACTAAAAAACATCTTTTTTCAAAATAGGTACCTACAAAGTAGTACACCTTCTGAACGTCATGCTTACAAAGTATAAAACGTGATGGTGTAATTACGGTATCATAATAGAGTATCGGTACGTTAAGAGAGAAAAAATCGGCCATGCGCGCTTGCCCGAATGGAAGGATTTGAATTTGGGTCCTGGCAACACTTCAAATATACTCGTTAATAACCTCCAATGTACATAAGCTGTACATAAGTTTGTGTGCCAAAGATGTACGTCAAAATGAACTTTGGCAGGCAAAAAAATTGAGCACGCTGACAGGGACAAAAAAAAAGTATTCACTTACCTTTCTTATAAAGGCAATACGCCATAAAGCTATCTCGTTTTTGCATTGATAGTTTGGAATATGGCGAAATCTTTAGGTTTTTAATCTGAGATTATACCACTAAAATCCATAAATGCGGGAATGGCGGCAATGACTGGTAAGTGTTGTCAGCTTCATGTAAAAATTTACCTTACCTAATTTAACCATCGGGCACCACGTCAGATACTGGTAAAACGCTAGCCTCTTAATAACTAAAAAAATATTATAATATACTATAGTGTGTACTGTGTACCAATTTCATGAGTAAGTTTTTAATTACTTCAGGAAAATAATGTGGGCCGATCCAAAATAGATATAATAAATCTGGAGCAAGATGATTTTCAAGCTGTAACGCCGGCTACATGGAAGGCACATTGTGAGCACGTTGAGAGGTTGGAAGATGAATATCGCAATGACGACATCGAATAAGTGAATTTTAATGACTCGATAGTGACAGTGACACATCATCTGAAAGTAATTCTTCGAAATTTGAAGATGTAGAATTTCACTTTTGATTACTCTAAATCAAGATGTAAATAATAAAATTCATCATCAATCCTAATAAAAAAAATTGTTTTATTGCATCTCCCTACATCCATATGCTGTAGGTACTAGAAACTGATGATATACAAGTAGTAGATGAATTATTAAATTCGTTTTAATGAGGTTGTATAAAATTAAAAAAGCAAGGGTGTATTTAATGTAACTATACTAACTACCTCCTTGAATTATTTAAAAATCTTTCTGCTAATCTAATCCCGAAACTTACTGAATTATATATTATGGTACTTATACAATACAAAAGTATTGAGCAATAATTTAAACAAAATGAAAGACAACATTATCATTTGATCTAAGAATTCGCAATGAATATTTTTTTCCCGAATTTAGTGTCATGTTCTATACTATGGCAACACTGATGTTGAGCACAGTAGCGCACAGCCGCGTCAAGTTATACTTGTCGCTCTGTACTTCTTCTTCTTCTTCTTTTCTTGGTTTTTGGCTTTCAGTAGTGCCAAAACAGCACAGTGCACTTTGCCAATGTCGAGTAACTTGAGGGCTCTGTACTTCAGCGAGCGAGCGCCAAGCGCCAAGCGGGCAGTGTATCCGTCACTCGTCAGTGTCAACATGGTGTCAATCCGCCAGGAGTATAGTGTTCTGTGGTGTCAATTGTCAGTGTAGTTCACTTTGGTGTTTTGTTTGTATGTTTTATTATCTGTGACTCAACTTAGGTTGGAACACAGGGTTGGAACGAGTAGTGGCCGTTAAACCAGTTCATGGAACTAATAAGTACTACGTACAACCGGAATGAGCTCTTGTTAATAAAGTGTGCCGAGTGAGAGATACCATACTGACCGTTGTGTCCCTTTTCCACAAGAGTGACCACACTATTTTTGAATTTTGGGATACTTCAATATACGGGATATAAATATACCTCTATGAAGAAATAAAAATCAGCAAATAATTTTAAAATATTTATATTTATAATGTTGTTGATATTTTATATGTAGTGCCTATTGCCTCTTAGTAAGTCTCTTACACAAGTAAGCATTTAGGTCGTCGTCAACCGATGGACGTCCACTGCTGGACATAGGTCTCCTGTAGGGTCCTCCACAAGCCACGGTCTTACGCCGCCTGGATCCAGCGATCCATTTAGGATCGATAATTACGAAGCATTTAGTTAAAAATAGATAATTATCGGTGATGGTTTAACAAAAAAAATTTTTTTTTAAGTCTGTTAAAAATTCAATAAAACTGGTATTGCTGTAAAGCGAAACATAAATTAACTTCTCGAACCATACATATTTGGCTTTTCGAGCCATACATATTTGACTTTTCGAACATACTGGGTATATAAAATTATCAACATGCTCAAATTTTTCATACAAAAAATATTTTTAAGTCTTTGTCGCTCCTGAACTCATCTCATCACTATGCCAGTCTCCATGTTTGAAAATGTTTTTAATTTCATTCTGTTGAAGTACGGTGATACAGCACATACGGTGAAGGAAACATCGTAAGGAAACCTGGACTTGACAGTCTGAAATCACCAACCTGCAGTGAGCAAGCGTGGTGATTAATGCTCATGCATTCTCCTAGTGAGAAGAGTCCCTTGCCCAGTAGTGGAACAGTTACGGGCTGGATTTTTATCATTATCTGTAAATGTACCTATTCAAGATAAAAATAAAATTGATCTTGCTTACCACGAGGAATCGTGAGGGAAGAGCATTTTCTTTTAAAACGGGCCGTGATAAATTAGGAATATAATCCTCTGGCATGAAATGTTTGCTGCATATTACAGAATTTTGGGTCACTTTTCTGTTACCACCAGGTATAATGCTTAACCACTTTTCACGCAATGTATCATTTTTTGGTAATCTGAAATATGAAAAAAATATCTATCCTGTTATAATTCGTGTTTCATAGTATACGATACTTGTCCCGTATACTTGGTATCTAAATTTATGTCACCCGAAATTTCATCTATCGTAAGATTCATCAAAATGGCCGTTTGTGTTGCAACCATCATAGTACATAATAATTCCATGGTTGCAACGTTTTTATTTTTATTACTACTACGATTGCCCCCTTCAACACGAAAACAAGTGAATTATTGACGTACTAACTTGACGTATTTTCTACCAACCAAGTTGTCGTCCCGCTATGGGCCCCGGAGCGACAGCGGTTTGCTTTCGTTGAGGTTGGTCGGTGCCTCAACAAAATGCTTGAAATTTTAATCGGAGGATAGGAGGTGACTAATTCGATAGTATAACCATTTTTCAGATTTCTTTTATAAACGTACCAAATTTGAAGTATAATGTTAAATGTGAAATAGCAACACAAAGACCACTGTTAGAAAGGGACACCGCGGTATGTTGTGGATGTCTCACTCGGATTCATTTTTATACTGCGTGCGTAGTGGTCCTTATGTCCGTGACATAAGGATTAAATTTGATTAAAAATAAGTTAAATAAGTTTGTAGTACGCATTCCAGTCGTACGTAGTACTTATTAGTTCCATGGTAGGGTCATTAGGTCATTCCAGAGTGTAATTTTTCCCAATTGCCACCTCTGGACCTTAATGTTCTTTTTGCAGACACTAAATCGGCCAGAATCATAAAGTTAGTACCTATAGAATGTTTGACAGGGGTCGATAGAGAAAATGGAGCCAATAACCAATTCTATGAATTAGAGATGCGCCGAATGTAGGTTCAACCGAATACGAATGTTCGGCCGAATATTCGGTCCAAAATGTACCGAACCGAATATTCGGCCGAATCATTCGGTTCAATTCTGCGCGGTAAACACGTTTGTACACGTCGGTACGGCGCTCTGCAAGAGCTGGGCGGCGTTTGCCACCGCCCCCTCTCTGCCCCGCGCGTAACCCGCGGCCCCTCGCGCTAACTTGGCTCGCTCAGTCAATGCATCGCTCTTTCGGTTACATATTGCAGTTCTCGCATAATATTGTTCAAAAATTATCTCGGAACTGCATAATTTGATTGAAGTCTATTATATTACGTCGATGAACGTTTTTGGAGATGAGTGGACGTAAAAGATCGCATGTGTGGTGATCGAATATTTAAATGAGACTTTATTACAACGCAGTAGGAGTCCTTTTACATGATGGGCAAAAAATCAAGGAAAGTATGAACTCATGGCTATTTCAGCCAGAATTTTTTTAACTTCTCCAGCAACCACTGTATATGTATAGTGAACGGTTATTCTCGGAAGCAGGCAATGTATATGAACAGAAAAGAAATAGATTGTTGCCTCACAGGGCTGAGAGCCTATTATTTCTGCATCATAATTTAGCACTCTTAAATTTTAATTATTAAATATTATGTTGTTTTAATTTGTCGATAAATCATCATAATTTAAATATGTTAATGTTACGATATGATTATTAAAGGACATAATAGTAATCTTGAGAATCCGATTTTATTTGGCTAACATTGTCATTCGTCAAAAAACCACACTTCTTTAGTAATTAGTTAACCTTACTGTTTAATAAAATGTTCTTTTTTAAATATTAACAATAATTTAAAAATTCGGTAATTATTCGGCAAATCAACCGAATATTCGGCCGAATACGAACATGAAAAAATATGCCGAATACGAATATTCGGCGCATCTCTACTATGAATGATTAATTCAATTTGTATAGCATCCGTATAATAATATAGGAATTGGGACTCAGAAAAACAAAACTAAGAGAAAAATCTTTATATTAGGGTCTTGAATATTTGGTACCTATCTACACTCGCGAGCAAAACTATGGAATCACCTACTTAAAATTTGCTACGAGCGATCTTAAAAACTAAATGACTAATGAAGATGAATAAATCTTTTACGGTAGCTGCGACGCGCCTATGGAATTCACTACCTGATAGTATTTTTAGGAATAATCCATCTATTCACACATTTAAACTTCGTCTGAAACAGCTTTATCTGTCTTCATCATAATTATAAATTAATAATATGTATCTGTTAAATAATTTATTATATAATATGTCATATGTATATATATATATTTATGTCATTAGTATATCGTATTTGTGTGTTTTTATTGTAAGTTTATGATATAATATCTTATCTCATATCTTGTACCTATTCTTCCCCCACAACCTTTCTCACTGCCAAGGGTCACTGGTAGAGATCTCTTATAGAGATAAGTGCTTCCTTGTCCACTATGTATCTGTTTTTCTTCGTATTTTATAACTTTTTGGTACTAAATAAATTTAAAAAAATAAAATAAAAAAATGGTACAATTTTAAAGGCTATACTGTAAACTTTAAATTAATACCATATTCATTGAAATTGGACCCGTATTTCAGGAGATATCCTGGTTTAAGGGAAGGAGAAAGGAAAATTGAAGGATTTGAATTTGAGGAAAAGAACAAAAAAAAAACAAAAATTTAGGGAAAGCCTTTATTTGGTGCTTATCAATATTTAGTGTTGCCTCCCCTAGCCCTAATTACAGCACGAAGACGATTCCTCATGGACCTAATCAGCTTCTTGATGGAATCTTGTGGGATACCTTCCCACTCCTCTATCAAAGCCGATTTTAGCTCTTCAACACTTGAAGGAGCCGGATTTCTGGAACGAACCCTCTTTTTCAGCTCATCTCACAAGTGTTCAATTGGATTCAAGTCGGGGCTGAGCGCTGGCCAGTCCAATGTGGCGATACCAACTTCAGCCAGGAACTGAGTTGTGGCACGTGAAGTGTGACAACGGGCGTTATCGTGCATCAGAAGGAAGTTATCACCGACATATCCCGCATAAGGAATGACATGTTCCAGCAGAATATCGTGTATCGGTCTGAAGTTAGACCGCCTCCTCGTCCCCCACCAGGCACGAAATGTTTTTCCGTTTTTCCGTCAACTGATATACCGGCCCACATCATACACGAACCACCCCCGTAGGCTACTGTTTCAGCGAAACAGCACTGAGCAAATCGCTCTCCAGGCCGCCTATAGACCCGGCCCCTTCGGTCGCTACCGTGCAAGCACATCCTGCACTCGTCTGAGAACAGATCTTTCCCCCATTGCTCGACTTCCCAATTAAGATGATCGCGAGCAAATTGAAGACGTGCTTGTCGGTGCCTTGCCGTCAGTTTTGGGCCTGTGGCAGGCCTTTTTGGAGTCAAGTTCGCTTGCTTAAGTCTTCGCCGAACTGTCCACTCACTGACAGCCACCCCACGAACTTCTCTGAGTTCCTGCTGGACGTCAACACCAGTCAAATGGCGATTACGAAGAGAAGTTACCGTGATAAAACGGTCGTCTCTCTCCGAAGTGCACCGCCGCCGCCCAGATCTTGGTCTCGGAATGAAGCCTCCAGTCTCCCGAAAGCGTTTGTAAACTTTCGAGACACAAGACTGGCTTATGTGGAGCTGCCGTGCGACAGCCCGCTGGCTAAACCCTTGTTCCAATAGGGCAACAATTTGTGCTGCTTCTGTAGGTGTGGTATCCATTATGGTCCAAGGTCACGAATTGAATTTAGCGGAGATGTGTACTGGTCAACTTCTAACAACCAACTGATAAGAAAATTCCGATACCATGCGCTTTTATAGGGGGTCAATGTCGCGCAACTCGCCAAGAATCAACAAATTGAAACTGGCTTTTTTTGTTAGTCCTTCACTTAAACCAGGAAAGCTCCTGAAATACGGGTGTAATTTTAATTAATTTGGTATTAATTTAAAGTTTATAATATAGCCTTTAAAATGGTACCATTTTCATTGATCTTTATTAGTTATTTAGTTCTTAAGGCGCTTATGACGCTTTACAAGCGTATTTCCGTGTTATTGAATATCTATCTCCTTCTTCAAATGACATCACATAATTTTGAAAAAAATGTAGTGCAATACTTAAACTCATGGTCTTCAATTGTGTGCAAGCCTTTTTTTAATTTTTTGATTATTTAGATAAATACAAGCAATTTAAAAATAAGTAGTTTCGCATTAGATTGTCTATTAACTTCTTTACCCGTGCACAAACGAAAGTGAAATTTAATATAACTATACAGAATATTGTTGCAGTAAATCGTGTGCAGTTACTTTTTTGGATTTCGAAGTTTTTCTACGAAAATTTAATATGCAACGTATATTTCGGCCAAATAATCCTAGCGGGTGTTGCGCGGGCGACGGGCGGCAGATGGCAGTCGCCTTTCAGACGGAGTGGATGTACCTACACAATTTTCCCGCCAACACGCGCCTGTTTACGTAATAATGCGTTTTTGAGAGTTATCATAAATAAAATATTGTTTAGTGTTCATAGTAAATGAGAACTGAATTATGATTATGAAACATTTTTTATTTTAGTTTGCACTGAGTGATCATAATAATTAATGAGTACCTATTTATTTTAGTTTTGAATTGTGTTTTGTGCATGTTAGGTTAGGAATATTAGGATAGGATTAGGCATATAACATAGTGGACTACATCTTGGCACTGTTGGACGTTTATTATTATTTTTGTACTTTTTCGTTTCTTTTTTTATTGTGATAATAATCAATACCTACCTACTCATCAAGATGCCCAAAATAACAAAATTAAAACGATATCAAAAACAAAGTATTGAACATCTGAATGCTGCGTAAGTACCTACTTGCTATAAATATTTTTGTCCTTGATAGCTGGTAAGTACGTAATTTTTAATAAATATTCTACATACGCATGTTACGAGTCAGAACTAGTACCTAACTAGATCCTTACCTACTGAAAATTCCATGGCAAAAATTCAAGAAAACACCTAAAACAATATTTAGTCCGACGCGGGATTTGACCCTGGACATCGTCACCCAGTCGAACCTAGACTAACATGTAGGGATACCTGTTTAGACCGTACTAACTACCTAGTACTTTACCTCCCGAGGAAGATACCTACTTACTTGTAACCTAGGTACCTTACTAATATGTAGGTAAGTACCTAATATAAATATTCACTATAGTTATGTAGGTAGGTATTTCGAGCCGCCCTTTTCAAAAAGTAGGTAGGTACCTAGGTATTTATGTAAAATATATTATTAGGCTAGTGCGGCTGATTTCCACCTAAAATAAGTAAGTACCTAAGTAATTAGTAAGTAACTAGATGATGCCCGCGACTTCGTCTGCGTGGATTGTTTTATTTTATTTCCGCGGGAACTCTTCAATTTTCCGGGATAAAGAGTAGCCTATGTCCTTCCCCGGGATGTAACCTGTATATGTACCAAATTTCATCAAAATCGGATATGTAGATGGGCCGTGAAAGCGTAGCAGACAGACAGACAGACACACTTTCGCATTTATAATATTAATAAGTACCTATATAAGTAGGTATAATAAGTAGGAATAAGTATGGATTAACTATTTTTATATTTTTTTTACCTATAAACCTACCTAGATAGGTAAGTACCTCTACATAGTACCTACATCGAAAGGAATTAATAAAGTAGGTAGGTAGCATAGAGGTAGTTTGTGTTCAGACTTATTGTAGATTCTAGATCTACTTACCTACTTATTGTAGAAGCCTCTTTCATTTACAAGCTGATATAAAATATAATATCATAATCTACACCTAGTATGTACCTATCCAAGTAAGTAGGTAGGTAAATACTTCTAAAAAGACTGACAGACTGACTGCTCTACCTAATTATGCAAATAGGTAGGTACTTACATATGGATACTATCTAATGTTTATTTTTATTTTAGAAAAGCGAGAAAAAGACGAGCTTTCCAACCAATAGACCAAAATATCGCTTTTCCAGAGTCAGAGGTTGGACACCGACAATCCGAATCTGGGAATAACACAATTAGGTATGTAAGTTCCCTTGCGTCATGGCTCATAAACGTTATGGAGGCGGCAAATAAAAAAGGGCGGAGGTTCTCCAGTATGCTTATTACATAATATTATGTATATTATCCAAAGTGAAGAATCTTTATCGGCGCTAAGAATAATAAGGATATATATAATAGTAATTAAATATATAATAAATCTAAAAAAAAAAAATATTATCAAAGTCAAGACTTAAAATTTTCTTCATTTTTTAAATACGATCTAATTATGGATGGATATGGCGGTGAATTGAAGCGAAAATTTTAACTAATAAAATAAAGAGATATTAATTCGGGTTTAGTTCCTGACCTGTTTATGAGATTACTTTAAAATCTTTCTGAACACAGCTTTCATATTATTTTAAAAAAGGTTACATGGTTCAGGTTCGTTAGTTTAAGTTTAGTTAGAGTTTAGAGTTTAGTTAGTCTAAACTCTAAACTCTTGTGAGAACGAACCTGAAAGCGTTGTCAGAAATTCCCAGCATTGACCGACTCGCCGAACCCAATTATTTTTTATTATATTTTTATAACTAAATGGTTTACCTAAATTGTAACTAAATTGTACTTACCGTCTTTAGAATTGTGTTTTATATATTTTTTCTAGTGTTAACGAGGATGTCAATGGAAAAAATGAGATAATAAACAAGGAAACTACAGAAACTCATAATATATATTTCATTGATGAGATCAATCAATCCGATGTTACAAATGAGAATAATATGGTACGTTATCCAATTTAAACTACGGTATAGGGAAATTACGATACGGTATAAGGAAGGTATTTTAATTGAATAATGTTTCTTGGGTAGGTAATGTTTAAGGTGCTGTCAGTTCGTAAAATCGTAAAAACTGGGGTGCTGATCACGTCAATTGTAATGGATTTTGTTCAACCCCTGATTTTGTCACTACCCTGCGATATTTACACACACAGACAAACGCCTAAATTTGCTTACATTAGTGCATTTCTTGTTTCAGCTTCAAATAGAATTTGAACAAGCAGTTAACCCAAATCCGAAGAAATATGGCAGAAGAATTGTAGACATTGATTATTTTGTAAAGCAATTGCATATGGTACTAATGTATTTTTTAAAATTCCTTCTTGATAACGATACGGAGAAAAATAAAATTGGTATTGCATTTATAAAACATCTCGTATGAAATGGCTTATTTTAGTCCCTTGATGAACAATCTACTATTATATGTTGAGATATTGTAGATTTATTCGTACAATTGTCAAAGTTAATCAGGGGATAGTGTTGTTTGCTGATGATACATCACTTTTGTTTAAAATAAATCGTTACGAAACAACTTTTGACGAAGTAAACAATTCTCTCACTAAAGTGGTACAGTGGTTTGTAGCTAATAACCTACTCCTCAATGGAAAAAAGACAAAGTGTATCAAATTTACATTACCTAATGTCAAACAGGTAAAAACCACTGTACAACTTGATAATGAGGAATTAGATTTAGTGGATACCGCTGTTTTTCTCGGAATAACGTTAGATGCTAAACTCCAATAGGGCCATCACATAAATGACTTATCGAACAGGCTTAGTTCTGCTGCATACGCGGTTAAAAAGATTCGCCAGTTGATAGATATAGAAACGGCGAGAGTAGTTTATTTTGATTACTTTCACAGCATTGAAAAATCTTATTACCATGTAAAGGATTACTTAAAATATGTCAAGGAGGCTTGGCAATGATTTGCTCTAGTGGCTCTGATAGTTCCTTAGTTAAGATGATTTGTGAGATGGTGATAATGAAAAAAAAACCCGGCGGAGTTTGTTGTGGGCTAATGCATATATTCGATGAAAATATTTTGTTTTCTAATATCATAATTTTTCATAAAAACAGTCCCGTCGTGAATATTTATAAAATGTTCCATAACTAACAAATTAAAAAATGATGTGTGCGCTTTTTGTAAATTTAACTCTTTAATTTTCCGGGATAAAAAGTAGCCTATGTCCTTCCCCTGGAAATAAACCCCCCTATGCCAAATTTCATCAAAATCGGTTGTAGAGATTTTTTTTTATTCCCGCGGGAATTCTTGAATTTTCCGGGATAAAAATGTCTATATATATAGCCTATGTCCTTCCCCGGGATACAACCTATCCCTGTACCAAATTTTATCAAAATCGGTTGAACAGATGGGCCGTGAAAGCGTAGCTATATAGCGTATATATACAACGTACAATACAATTTAATATACCGTAATTTTTTCTGTGTGTTTTACTGTGAAAATAAATTTTTACAAATACAAACAACCATTTTATTTCATATCGTCCAACCTTATTGTGTAAGTATGTATCTCCAAACAACTTGTGTAGTTTTTTGTAGCCTGATATTTTTAAGGAAGGTATCCATTCCATTTGAGTGGGGAGAACCCGGGTTCGATTCCCGCAACATTGGCACTTGCCATCTTTTCTAATCTTGAGACATCTTTTTTTAATAAAAGTACTTAATTTAGGCTATTTAATAATAAACTAATAATAATTTAATAATAACTCTCATCATAAAACATTAATTTTGAATTTTCGACATTACCGCATCCGACCACTTACTTCGCTCTATGGTACGGTGATACGTATCGGTGAAAACTAGAATGGTATAAGAGATGGCGCCACGGAATAGAGAGACGCAATGAAATGACGCGAGATGGCGCGTTGATGACCTCATGCCATGTTCAATAAGTTCAGTCCATTTCCACTAGTTGGCGGGAAAATAAATATGAAAGTGAATCGTGAGCGAAGGGACGCTCAACGCTCAAGGCCATTGGCAACTTGGAGGCCCTTAAGATCGCTCGTAGCATTTCACAAGTGGGTGATTCCATAGTTTTGCTCGCGAGTGTATATTTTGTTGCCTCGTCTAGCCCTAATTACAGCTTAGTGAAGTGTATTTCAATTTCCATGGTAGCCGGATATTGGATATGATAATAATTGATCGATAGGTACCTGTAACAAAGAGAAAGTAGCATTAGAATGAACTTTTCACATAAAATAGAAAATGTTTATATTTTATGTATTCAGATGTTACCATACCATAGTTTCCCCACGATTTAAGTGAGACAGGGATAACAGTAATTCATCATTCATATTTAAATTTTACTTGTTTCTAAAATGTATCTACACTTTTTTTTGTTTTCGCTATAGGCTACTTACTGGAAATATATTTTTTTATCTATTCATTCATTCAGCGGCGATCCACAAATTGAGTAGTTTCCAACTGGATCTGAAATAAATAAATCATTGTTGAAATACAGACTTTATGTCTTTTTGTATTTTTATATAAACAGTTTGATCAGTAAATATTTGTCATCAATAAAATTATGATAAATGCTTGTCAATAAAAGGTCAATAAAAGGATCAATAAAAGGTCATCCTTCTATTACATAAAAAATAAGCACTTACATACTTTACTTACATAGCCTTGCAACATGCGATGTCTCTCTCTCCCAAGGCTAAAAAGGCGCTCAGGAAATTCTGAAATTTTTTAATAATGTTAGCATAGTTTAAAATAACTAACTTTACCCTTAAATTAAATTATTTTTCTTCAGAAAATCGATCAACATTTGATTTCAGACTGGGGCGATATAAAATCATCATTGAGCATTCCATCCAAATGTTAACAGGATTACTTGTAAGCACCTGCTAGCTTTACAAATTAAAACAATGTTGGTAACATTAGCAGGAACTGTCACGTTTTTAAAATATGTATTAGCATTTGGACATGGGATATAAAGAGCTACTAAATTGACTGATCACGATAAATGCGAAAGTGTGTTTTTGGTTGTCCCTGAATCAATAATGTCACAACAGAATGTGCTTTTTTACATGGATAATATAGATAAAAACCTGGACAGGGAAATTTGTGAGGCAAACTTTTATCCAGGAAAAGAAGGTCCCGAGTAGTAAAGTTTTGCCGTGATTTTAGTGAGAAAAGAATAACTTTTGAAATATTTTTTTTGTAAGATTATTTTTGTTTTCAATTAATGCTGGCTTGTAGTCAAATGGAAGACATATTATTATAATAATTTATTACCTATTCAATCAGGAGATCCGCAACGTTGAGAAGTTTTCATTTGGATCTGAAATAAATATACCATTTTTGAAATATAGACAATATTATCCCTCATCATTTTTCATTAGACAATATGTTTGGTCAGTAAATAATTGTCATCAATAAAATTATGATATATGCTTGTCTATAAAAGATCATCATTTAAATTTTTAAGGTACATTTTGTTGCATTACATAAAAAATCTGTGTAGTGAATAATTCTTATATTGATATGTAAAAATCCTGGTATGTACTTACATAATCTTGCACCATGAGACGTCTCTTAAAGGCCCCAAGAATTTCTGAAAAAAATTTACTCATGTGAACATAGTAGGTATATAAATACTAACTTTACTTATTTAAATTGTTTTTTCAGAGAATCGCTCAACATTTGATTTCAGACTGGGGCGATATAAAATCATCATTGAGAATTATTATCATAATAGAATTGTGAGCGCCTTGTCGTTTAGTAGCATTGGCAGGGATGTTTTTAAATCATTTAGATATGGGAAATATTACTTATTTAACTTATCACTACCCATATAATAAACCACGAAAGTGTGTTGGTTTGTCCTACAATCAATCACACCACAACAGAGCAACATGTTTTTTTTTATTTGGAAGACCAGGTGAGATAGGCATCATTTTATCCAATAATATCTTAAGAGTTTCTATTATCTAGTGTTAATTAATTTACTCACTTAGTTTCCTTTCCTACAAGGTGCCTGTCCTGATTAGACCTATGAAAAAGAGGTTAGAATTTATTATATGAAGGTATGGTTTAAGTTTTCTTTACAATCTGATATACCTACATATTTTTCAGTACTGATCAATCATCACTAATTATGTCAGATAGGGGCGATACTATAGTCATCATTTTAGGTAGCAGTTTCCATATGAACAAAGTCATAGAATCAGATTATTTATATACTTCAAAAAAAAAAAACAACTTGAGTGAACTTACATGATTTATGTAATATTATTAGCCATTGTATGAATATAGCATAGATAAACAGCTTTTTGCCCTTTCTCCTGTGATGAACTTGAGATGAGATTTTGGTATTCAACTTGCACCTGCAGAGGCAAATAAAATTGAATATTATTGGTATAACTTTTAATATTAATTTCAACAACATAAATTTATTAAACAATCAGTAACTATCAATCATCAACTATCAGCTAGGGGCGATACAATTAGCAAAGAATAACTTTTGAAATATATTTTTTGTAAGATTATTTTTGTTTTCAATTAAGTGTATTTAGATTGAATTGAGCTAATTTGTAAACAAATATGGCGGTACTGATCACGTGACCTTATTTTGACATGACTCCTAATGATGGGACTATTGCTGAATTATATGAGGAATGAACTATTGAACGATTACTGAACGAATTATCTCCAATGCAAAGAATACTCGTATTTTATATAGGAGAAACGGTACTGTTATTGGATACAAGCTCGCTCTGTGACCGTAAGCATCGACGTTCAGAATCGAAAACGTAATCGAATTATTTGAATTGAATAAAAATATTTTTATTTATGTATAAATATGTATTTTAATTTCGTTGTACAATCATTAAAGTCATAAGAGAGCTTTAAAGTCCAATAACTGTACCGTTTCCCTGTACCATATCGGTACCGACTAAATATTGGGTCAGTCAAAACATCCAACGGCCCAATAAAAACTTTGAAATAATATTTTTGTTATTTATTACTTTAGTATTTACGACTTAATAAGATAATTTTGAAATGAAAAACATTCGTATACGTTATATGTATAATAAAATAACGTGATTTACCTACAGAATTCGATTACAATGTTTTCGATTCTGAACGAATTATATCGATGTTTACGGTCACTGACTCAGTATTAGTCATTCGTTTTTAGTCTGTGGTTGCGATGTCGTATCTGAGCAACACTTTAAAATCCAAGTAATACGAAACGTCAAAACAAAAATTTTGCTTTAATCTGTGGGACTTTATTTGTGTTTTCATTCAGTTTTTATTTAAAATATTGTATAAATACTGGATAAATGGAAGAAATAATACACTGCATGTTTACGTTAGATGTTGTTTGTGGACTGCAAGCAGTTTGTGTGTGTTTTCAATTGCTTTAACATTGTGAAAAGTGTTTACAAAGTTACGCGTTAGCAAAAAGGTTCGTTTGTTTACAAATTAGCTCAACTCAATCTAAATACACTTTAGGCAAATGGAGGACATATTATAATAATTTATTACCTATTCAATCAGGAGAGATCCGCAACGTTGAGAAGTTTTCATTTGGATCTGAAATAAATATACCATTTTTGAAATATAGACAATATTATCTCTCATCATTTTTCATTAGACAATATGTTTGGTCAGTAAATAATTGTCATCAATAAAATTATGATATATGCTTGTCTATAAAAGATCATCATTTAAATTTTTAAGGTACATTTTGTTGCATTACATAAAAAATCTGTGTAGTGAATAATTCTTATATTGATATTTAAAAACTCTGGTATGTACTTACATCTAACTATCAATCATCAACTATCAGCTAGGGGCGATACAATTAGCATCATGAAACAAACAGAAATAAAAACATGTATTTATAATACTTACTATTATTTAGATAGTATTTGTATCTTCATCTTGGACTTCTTACAAGTATCTGGAAGAATAATAAAAGGAATTTTAATTTAGGGACAACAGACAAAGTAATATAGAATACAATCATAAAAAATTTGATGAAATGTCACAGTCAATCCCTTAGATATTTATCTATAGCAGGTAAACATCTTACACAGAGCGTGTTAATGTTCCTATCCAGAGTCAAGCATGCCAGTTGTTTCTGTGCACACATCGGCTTTGGTAGGGTCAGGTAGTCAGAAACACAATATCTTTCGTGCTATGAAAACTCACAATACATCCATACACAATGTATATTCTACCGGTCAGATAATTAATTGAATAATGTATGCAGGTAGAGATAAAACCTATGAAAAAAAGGTTAGAAGTTATTATATGAAGGTATGGTATGAAGTTTCCTTCACAATCTGATATACATATTTTTCAGTACTGATCAATCACAATGACTAAGGAATATGTATTCACAATGGACATGCCCTAAGCTATGTCAAAACGTGTCCAATTTATCAGCTGATTATGAACATAAAATGGCTGCCTGTTCTTAAATGTTCATAAATAATTATAACATAAACAAACTTTTGACAGCAAACCTACCACCAAGAGTGAACAGAAAATGGCGAACCGTTCCACATTTCGTTCATTCATATTTGTATAAACGCTAGTATGTATAGAATGTAAGGGCCTCTCCATGTATATATTACCTCTATGATCAATCATCACTAATTATGTCAGATAGGGGCGATACTATAATCATCATTTTAAGTAGCAGTTTTCATATGAACAAAGTCATAGAATCAGATTATTTATACACTTTAAAAAAAAAAACTTTAATGAACTTACATGATATTTTATAAATATAGCATAGATAAACAGCTTTTTGCCCTTCCGCCTGTGATGAACTTGAGAGCTATTTGTCCAGATTTTGGTATTCAACTTGCACCTGCAGAGGCAAATAAAATTGAATATTATTGGTAAAACTTTTAATATTAATTTCAACAACATAATATATATAAAACAATCAGTAACTATCAATCATCAACTATCAGCTAGGGGCGATACAATTAGCATCATGAAACAAACAGAAATAAAAAACAAAATAAAAACATGTAAATAATACCTACAACTATTTAGAAAATATTTGTATCTTCATTTTGGACTTCTCACAAGCATCTGGAAGAATGATAAAAGGAATTTTAATTTAGGGACAACAGGCAAAGTAATAGAATACAATCATTAAAAAATTAAATGTCACAGTCAATCCCTTAGATATTTATCTATAGCAGGTAAACATCTTACACAGAGTGTGTTAATGTTCCTATCCAGAGTCAAGCATGCCAGTTGTTTCTGTGCACACATCGGCTTTGGTAGGGTCAGGTAGTCAGAAACACAATATCTTTCGTGCTATGAAAACTCACAATACATCCATACACAATGTATATTCTACCAGTCAGAAAATTGAATAATGTTTGTAAGTATAACTTCTAGCTTACAATAAAAGGTAAGAAGCACCTGTAAAAAGCCAGGGCAAGCAAGCTGTCAATTTTGATAAGAATATTTTATTACTAGAGGATGCCTGCGAATTCGTCCGCGTGGATTAAGGTTTTTTGGTGCCTGCGGAAACTATTTCATTTTCCCTGCATAAAAAGTAGCTAATTCTAGACCATATTTCATCCAGATCGTTCAGCCGTTCTGGCGTAAGATCTCCCTAGACCCTAACCCATGCACTTGACAAGTGATATGAGAGTAAAGGAGGAATTTGCTAGGACCTTAAGGCATAGTAACCTGATTAAAGTGTGGTGATAGTACAGCAATGTTCACATTTATTTGCTGAAAGATGAAAGCCTGAACGTGGTGCTATAAAACACTAGTACAGCAGCGTGGCTGTTACGGCAACATAGACAAGCAGAGTGAGGAGCAGGGTAGCAATGGCTATATATTATGAATAACAGCTCATAATAATTTACCTTTAGTGAAAATCAACCTGTCATCAGCATTAAATAATGTACCACCGGAAGTTTCATACTGAAAAAGAAAATCTATGTTCAGACTAAAGTACAATAAAATAAACAATAAATGGAATATTTCTGTATATTTCAGTTGTTACCATACCATATTCTCCCCATGGCTTTGTGAGACAGGGATAACTAAGTAATTCATCATAATATAAATTAATCAATTAAGAAATTTAAAAAAGATGATAGCATATACTTACAAAATATATAATATTTTTTTCCCCAATTTTTCACCTTGAATCATTTTGTATTTTCTGTAACAAGAAATAAATATAATTGAGTTCTTTAATATAGAAGACCAGGCAATGACCAGGAACAGCTAACAGCATAAAAAGTTTGTAACACTCAACCCTAAGTGCAATCATACAAACTACACACCTATCTTGGACATGCCGTAGTGCTCATTTAAAAATTGTGCTAATATCCACCGCAACACATAAAACTTCAGAGGGAATATCTTTTTTCGGTAAGTTAATAACAATAAATGTTTTTAATGTAGTAAAATAGATTAAAACAGTAAATTAGTAATAATGTTCCTATCCAGAGTCAAGTGAGTCAGATTGTCTGAACACACACTGGCTTTGGTAGGGTACAGCCAGAAAAATACTTTTTTAATGTGCAGCATCCCGTCGGATGAGTCTTGCCATAGACTAGTTTTGATATGTCTGCCATCATAATAATACACACAATCACATAATAATGTGTGATTATGCAAAGCAAAGCTAATAGTACAAATAACAGAGAATACCTATCATGTTTGGGTGTGAATGTGGATCTGTTTAGGTTCAGAGAAGAATCAATATTCAAGATATAAAATATAGATAGTAATGTGAATTATTCTTGGCCACCAAAAAGATTGCTTCAATTGTTTCAGAATCCTCAACATCTTTTCAGCAAAGTAAAATATTAGTAAATAAAAAAATAGGTATTTTGTAATTTGTATAGCAACTTACCATTCTTTATTCCACAAGCAGCCATGATATTAAGAATCTGGAAATAATAGTATGATTTTAGCATACAAGTTCTAATATTTATAAAATTAACTACACAAGGAATTTGTTCAGTTAAATTTGGTAAGTTTGTAATCAATAAAATTCATACGAACGAGACTTTTGTAAATCATCATTATCATGAATATAATTGCACAATATTAAATTAGTGGAACACTATTCAGAATTATTTCAGTATATGAATTGTAGAAAGAAGAAAGAAAATATAAATGTAGAGCATATAAATTAATTGTAATTTAATATTTATGTGTATAACTAGCTGACGCCCGCGACTTCGTACGCGTGGATCGAGGTTTTGTGGTTCCCGCGGGAACTCTTTAATTTTCGGGATAAAAAGTAGCCTATGTGTTATTCCAGACTATAGTCTATCTCTGTGCCAAATTTCATCCAGATCCGTTCAGCTGTTGGGGCGTGATTGAGTAACAAACATCCATCCATACATCCATACCGACATCCATACATCCAAACTTTCGCATTTATAATATTAGTAAGATAAGAAGTAAGATTATGTTGAAATATATATTTATTATATGTATAATGTTTATCTGTTTATAATATGTACCTATTAGAATGTACGTTTATGTAACTATGTATTTTTATTCGAAGCAATTTCCCATCTCACAGAAAGTGCAGTCCATTCATTTAGGTTGCCTGGCAGAGATCACTTTAGTGATAAGGTCGTCTCTTGTTTATATTTTTGTATAATGTTCTTTGTATGTCTATTTTTTATGCAATAAAGAATAATAATAAATAATTGTAGAATTATTTCATTAACTCACATTTTTATCTTTCCACTCCAAGACTTATAACTCCATTTATTTCTTGAAACCTGTTGAAAATAATAAGACAGAATTAAAGAAGTTAATCAATTGAATAATATGACGATATTAATTTATAATTATTTCAGTTATATACGGTAATTTTTTAATCAATAAAATTCATACGAACGAGACTAATTTTATAGATCATCATGTTAAATTTACAAATTCAATTTAGATTGACACAAATAAATATTAATTATGCAGTTTGATGATCATTAGGCAGCTGAAAACAATGTTCAAGTTTAATCTCAAGGACATAACTACTGCATGGATGCCTTTGAGACAAGATCTCAGCTACCAAAGATAGTATCAAATTATGCTAACCTCAAAAAACCCCACACGTCAGCTACATACATCTGAAACATGTTGAAAATAATAAGACAGAATTAAAGAAGTTAATCAATTGAATAATATGACGATATTAATTTATAATTATTTCAGTTATATACGGTAAATTTTTAATCAATAAAATTCATACGAACGAGACTAATTTTATAGATCATCATGTTAAATTTACAAATTCAATTTAGATTGACACAAATAAATATTAATTATGCAGTTTGATGATCATTAGGCAGCTGAAAACAATGTTCAAGTTTAATCTCAAGGACATAACTACTGCATGGATGCCTTTGAGACAAGATCTCAGCTACCAAAGATAGTATCAAATTATGCTAACCTCAAAAAACCCCACACGTCAGCTACATACATCTGAAACATAAAACAAATTGAGTAAAGAAAAACCATCATGATCTAGAGTAATTATAACACTCACCTGTTATCACTTCAAGGGTTATAAATAGCTAGTGAGAAACATTAAAATTGTGACTGTAGCTTAAAAAGTAATCCTTTATTTTCACTTGTCCTTTAAATACACTTTGATTCAGACACAAAACAAGAATTACTTCTTCGCTGGCTTGGCTGCAGACGCTTTTTTCGTGCGGACTTTCTTCGCCGGCGTCTTGAGAAGCCTCTTCTTGCCGAATGTGCCGCTACGCGCCGCCTTAGCTTTCATGCTCTTGAAAACTGCAGTTCTGGCGCGGTTCCTCTTGACACGCGCGGCTGTCAGCTTAAACCTATCGAAGTCAGTCATTTGCGCACGTTTCTCCTTGTTTGCGAGGTTCTTAGCCCACTGGCTTTCGGCCCATTTTTCATTGAGTTTCGCCTCTGTCCATGCTTTACGTACGACGCGTGTGGGCGCTGTAAAGGAGTATTTGAGGCGGAACTTTGTAAGGTGCAGCTGGTTCAGACGTATTTGCTGTCGTGGGACACCGCTACCAGGACCATCTACGAGAGCCCTAGTTTGGTTGATGACATCTACCACACTCACCAATTTGCCTTTCAATGGACCATCGGCTACCAGGGCGACGCGCCCCGGTTCTACGTAGCGTTCAAAAGGCATGACGTCCTGAAAGATACGAATTTAATCAACACAGATCCACTTGTTTGGTTAACGATGCCGACAGTAATTGTTGGTAAATATGACATATTTTAAAATGAGTTTCCAAAAATAATTGCTAATTTTCAAAACAAATGTAGAATAGCACGAAAATTAAGAAAAGAATCTTTAAAATACGCACTTTTAGACACGGATTAAAAAGGATTTGTAAATTTCTAACCTCACAACGTCCTGTCAATCACAGAACTTTTGAAAGAAAGACGTGAACAAACAATGTTACCATAAACAAAAAAAAAACTTCCTCTTATTTCTGCTGCCAATTACCATTTCATGTAATAAAAAATGTATGGATTAGGATGGAGGCAGCTAGGCTAGCACAGTAGGTCTTAAAAATTTTAAAGGTATCAGTATTCTTTTTAGATTCACAGCCAATAAGTACATAATAAATATATTAATTTTTGATGAAAAAATTAAAAATAAATACTTAGCAGAATAAATAAATATAGCTACGAGAACTACTAAGCTATGAGAGTTAGCTGGGTATTTTTATTATTACATATTTGCTATTACCATCTTACAAATCACTTTAAACAAATTAATTAAATAATACTGCGAAAACTTATGCGAGCCTAGAAGTCTTTGTCTCCATGTTAAAAAAAAAAAAATTAAGAAATTAAAACAATATTTTAAAAATCTTTTAACTATTATTAATAATAATAATTATTTATTACTTATTGTCGGTTAGTATCTGTGACAATAATTTGAATCTCCCTAAATCACAGGAATTTTAATTTTGCTTGTAACATTTTTTTAAAATATGGCTAAAAATTACGACGGTTGTCTACGGTGATTGCTCTACGCAGACTTAACTTGTCTCTGGCAAAGACAATATTAAAGGCATCTATACACTTTGAAGTATGATGTTTGGACTATTCGGATACCATTCTGTGGTGTAGCTTTAGCGGGCTTCCTCTTCAGGTTCAGTAGAACTAGAATCCAGTGCCGTTAAACCAGTTAAATAAAAAATAAAATAAAAGGGCAAACGTAGTGGTTATATTCTCTTTGAAAAGGGCTTCCTCTTGCAATATGGCGGCTGGCGGTAAAATTAAATTTTCGTCACTAAGGCAACCAAACCAAAAATAAAAAAGCGTGTTTAGTTGAATCGTAGTAACTTACTTTAGGTAATTTACTATGCGATTAAAATATTCTAAAACTATTGTGGACGCTCAGGTAAACCTAATATTATAATTAATTTAATTCTAAGTACTTACTAGTTTCGGAGCTAAAAGAAAATTAATGTAAGAGTGCGACAGCCGTGGTTATTTAAATATTGGGTATGTTCCGATATAGGTACACTGCGAGCACTGTAAGGTGTGACGTCAATTTAGTATACTGCGAAGCCGTTTCTTTATAGTTAGCTATACTGGTTACTGTTTAAAACGGAACGCAGTCGGCACTGATGCTGAGATCTATAGAGCGTACTTTGACTTGGCTTAGATTTTATTTAGACTTAAGACGAGATGAACTTATGTGAGTAACATAAATCTGTCTCGTTTTAACAATGTTATGGTATGTAAGTATATGTATTATGTATATTAGTTTATAATATATTTAGTTATGCATTGTATGTATTAAGATATTTGTGTATTGTTGTCTATGTATTGTAATGTATTTTTTTGTATGTAGTATTAGTATAATTTTGCGCCACCTGCAGCCTCCAATCCTTGTGCTCTCCTAATAAGGTTGCCTGGAAGAAATTGCTACTTAGCAATAAGGCCGCCCTTTGTACTTCTTTGTTTCTTTTTATGTTTTCTGTAATTTACTTTTGTTATGTGTGGTACAAATAAAGAGTATAATAATAATAATAATAATAATGTCTTAAGTCGAAGCAAAGTCAAAGTTCGCTCCATAGATCTCAGCATGAGAGCACCCTACCTCGAATACGCCTGTGCTCACAGTACAAAAATGGCGACGATTTATGATGTCATATAAAATTTCCCTAGGATACTGCGGCAGTGTATAACTGTCAGACGAATTTCTCCCCAGTAAGAGCACTGAACAGTGCTCGCAGTGTATATCGGAACATACCCACAATAAATACTTGTAACTTTATTTTCAGGCATTCGCATATCCTATTGTTAAACGGCAAATACTATTCTGTTAACTATTATTACTTATGAAAAAAAATAACACACATTTTATGCCTACTATGTCCAGCCTTTGGCCAAATGTTAGAACTGTAGCCACTACATTGGAAATTGTTGATTATTTTTTGGCTCCGTTTGGGATAGAATAATTTAAAATCAACTATTCAAAGATCCTAAGACATCACAAGTACCTAAATGTAACTAGTGGTTCGCCCCGAACTGAGACCTCGCGGCGCCATCTATTGACATAAATGTGAAGTTCTGTTAAAAATACTGAAGCTCATTAAAAATTAAATAATTCCGTTTCCTTACAATATTTATCTAAGTTTAGTATTTGTTGTTCAAGTACAGGATATAATTGAAATAATTGATCAAGTTACAGGCTCATCCTTTCAGAAAATTTAGAGTTCTGAGGTCATCTTTGGACGTTAGAAAATCTCCACTTTGAAAGCCCCCCATTTCGTCAATTTTGGGGGAAAAATTAAAAAAAAAATATTTTTGAACTCTATTCCTAATTATCTTTAAAATGATATACCGCAACCCCATGTAACTTTATAAAAAATATTTTACTTCGCATTCGCTTCTATGAGAGCCCCCCTGAAATAAAGATTTTTATTATTTTTTAAGCCATATTCGGCGGGAGGCCATTGGTTTACATATTTTATCTGAAGCTGAAGTAATTGCGTTCACTAATTCAGAAGTTATATTGCTCTGACAGACGGACGGACGGACGGACGGACGGACGGACGGACAAGTGCCAATTCACCCAAGTAGACTCAGAGACCTTCGCTTCGCTCGGTCAATAAATTAGGATTCTTTTGTACCTAGGTATGGAGCCATTCATCATCATTCAATCCATCGCTGTCGGCCCGAACCCTACCTACTGAGTACGAGTCTCCTCTCAGAATGAAACGGGTGTGGCCATAGTCCACCACACTGGCCAAATGGGAATTGGCAGATTTCACTTTTGTTTGAGAATATTATTAAGTTTCATGTTTCCTCACGATGTTTTCCTTATTAATTGCATTTTTTGTATTTAATTGCATTAAACGCACTGTATAACTCAGAAAAGTTAGAAGTGCATGCCCGAGGATCGAACCCCCGACCACCCGAAGAGAAGGCCGAACGTCTAAACCACTAGGTTATCGCCGCTTGTGCCTACTATGTATACAGGTAGGTTAGAACTCATAAGGACTCAGTCGTAGTTTGGGGCGAACCACTACTTAGTAGGTAGGTATTATTATACAAGGCGAAAGTATATAGAGTTATGGTTGTGATCTTGTGAGGGGATGACGCCTATAGGTCTTCCAAAAGACCTAAAATTCACATCCTCGCGTCACAACTATGCATTTCATACAAACTTCCATACTAGAAGTGCGTTAGAAGTTTGATAAAGAGTTGCTGATTTGATTCAGTTGTCATCATCCCAATTATGTTACAGGAGACCGACAGTCCAGTAGCAGATGTCAGCTGGTCTCCGAACAATGTAAAGTTAGCTGTAGCCACTGCAGACCGCATAGTGCTCTTGTTCGACCGGGATGGGGCGCGCCGGGACAAATTCAGCACTAAGCCATCGGATCCAGCTGCGGGAAAAAAATCTTATGTTATTACAGGTTTGTATTTTATTACATTACAGGTAACTAATGGCGAAAATACACTATAGGAACTGTGTGATGGGCAGGACAAAATGTCAGCGCGAGCATACTCGTGTGGCGCGAGGCGTGGGGCTTGACGTTTTTGGACTTGCACAGACTTGCGCGATGAACATGTTTCTCACACAACGCGGGCGTTCGCGCTGACATTTTGTCATGTCGTGTAGCAGTGTGTTCTTGCCCTGAAGCAAAATATGAATGGTCATTCATGGTTAACTCTTATTAAGGTTACTTAAGGTATACCACGTGATTTCTTAAGTTTTACTTAACGTTTACGAAGACCAGCCCCCCCCCGTTTGTGTAAGAAATCGTAATTTTAATCGTTTGTCAAACGCATAATACGACCTGTTTAAGGAGTTCATAGATGCCTTCACGTTAAAAAGTATGTATGAACTACTTAAACTGTTCGAGTATACGTTTTAAACTGTAAAATGATTACCTCTGATTTCAATAGGTTTGGCCTTTAGCGAGAATTCCGAACTGCTCGCAGTAGCCCAAAGCGACAACATGGTGTTCGTGTATCGAGTCGGCGCGGACTGGAGCGGCAAGAAGGTGATATGCAACAAGTTTCCGCTCACCGGCGCGCCTTTGCGGCTGCTGCCAGCTGAACATGGCTTCTACACTGGAACCAGTGATGGCAAGATTCGGTGAGATTACTTTTGACGAAACATTTAGTTAGGTATTACTGGCTGAGATGAAAAGATCTAGTCCGTTTAATTATCAATATAGTTCGACCGGTTGCGAAGCTGAAGTGGCAATTGGCGGGGCAAGTAGGTCGTAAAACCAACAGAAGTTGTGGTCCCAAGGTGCTGGAATGGTGACATCGATCGAAAAGCGCAGCGTACACAGACCCGCTAAGTGGACTGACATTCAGCGAGTTGCAGGGAGCTGGTTAATCTATGGAAGTCCCAGATCTATGTCCAGCGGTGGACGTCTATCGGTTGGCGACGACGATGAAGATGTTGTGACAAATAAACCCGGCCTTCGACATTAGTAGCTGCCATTCTTTCCTATTCTGCGCCGCTTCACGCGTGGCGTATTCACGGGATTTTGGTCTTTGCTCACTTCGTCACACCGGCGATATCATGAGACATCCAACAGGGAGTTTTTCTATACTTCATTTCAACATTTCCTTCTTTTGTAGTTCTCTAGACTGCAAAACCAACAAGAGTTCCAGTTTGTGGTCGGCCGGTGCGTGCTGCGTAGCTCTAGCAAAGGGGAGCGGCACTGAAGCGACATTAGCCTCAGGCCATGTGGACGGCACACTCTACCTCAACGGCAGACTGTTGCTGCGCTATGCTCTACCCCCTACCGCCCTAGTGCTGATGGCACCTTATGTAAGTTGAAATCGGATTGAATATTTGCGAGTTTAATTAGGTTAATGCTGGCATTTAACATATTCAAAGTGCCGCCTTTTTTTGACGAGAATGAAAAGGTGTCTATACCTACTACAACCCAGTTTCTCTTCAGTTAATAGTGGGCTCGTGCGACGGGCGCATAGCGATGTACGAGGCGCAGCGCGGCGCCCTCGTGCGCAACCTGGAGCCTACACTGCCGCCCGACAGGCGGGACCTCATCTCCGCTAGTCTGAGCCCTTCTGGCCAGGTATGCTTATATTCCTTAAGGTCACGGTGATGGAACATTCTGGTACAATTTATAACCAACTTCTTTTGTTCGAAGACTCTCGCCTTCGGAATATTTGATGGGTGCCTGATAGGTGAGGTGAAGGAATCGGGTGCTATAGAGCTGTCCATGCTGAGCATAGCCAATTTGTACGCGTGTCGTGCGATCGCGTGGAGCGGCGACGGCACTCGGCTGGCCGTGGCTTCACAGACAGGAGCTGTCCTGCAGTTTGAAGCTGTCTTGAGGTCAGTGAAAAGACATTCGACGGGCATTTTTTGGTGAGGTGAAGGAGTCAGGTGCTGTAGAGCCACAGTTTGCCACGCTGAGCATAGCAAACTTGTACGCGTGGAGCGGCAACAGCACTCGGCTGGCCGTGGCTTCGCAGATAGGAGCTGTCGTCCAGTTTGAATTTATTCTTAGTTACCTATAACACACATGTATACATTTTCCACGGGATCTGATAGGTGAGGTTAAGACGTCGGGCGCTATGCAAGCTAAGCAATCGTCGGTAAACTACTGAATGCTTCTCCTTTCTCAATGAGCAGGATTTAGCCAATACATCGCGCTGGGTCGGCTCGCCACCGCTCACCGTCACCACCAAGCTCGTGCTGGACATTTCTCACGTTCGCTTCATTAGCAAAGTTCCCACTGACCGCAGACGCTGGGTGTGGCGCGACGCGGTGGAGGTGCAGCACGTGAGCGCGCGGCAGCTGCTGCTGTCGCGCTTGGCCGGAGACTCGCCGCCGCTCACTGTCACCACCAAACTCGCGCCTGACATCTTTCATGTTCGATTTATTGGTAAATATTTAGGATGACAATCCTTTACTTTTGTATTGCTGTCAATCTTTTGGGGCTTGTGTCATTCTGGTATAAAAATCATAGTTTCCTAAAAATAATGCCATTTTCAGGAAATGACTGGTATGCAGTATGCCGCACTAGCAACAGCCTGATCCTTTGCGACATTGCTCGTGGTTTAACAAGCGAGGTCAGTAAACACCTTATAGTTTATACATAATTTCTGTATTTGCCAAGCTCACGAAAGCTAATCCGCCGTTACATATAATGCGGCGGACTACTCAAAAGGCCTTTGTAGTCTCTTAATCATTATAATTTTCAAATGTTAGCTTGCGCCATAGTTTTTCATTAGGCTTTACGGAAGCTATTGTTATTCCTATCCTTACCTTCCTTACCGAGCTTTAAGGTATAAGGTTTTAAAAATGGCTTGAATAATTTTGAAAACTTGTTGGTCTGGCAATAGATCCCCTGGAGTGGGTCTGGTGAAAGGATCTACGCAGCAGTAGGCGGCGCTTGCCTCTTGCATCGAGCGGGAGAGCTGAGCGTCGTCGAGTATGGACTCGACAGAGTTCTACATACGGTAATGATTATTTTTCAGTTAAGATCTTACTTCACAGTGCTTACAGGTTTTTGTGAATACAAAGTTAAATGTATTTTTAACTAAAATCTATGGGCCTGATCTGATCAATGAGCGACCCTTATGCTTGCGGTAAATATTGTTCCTGATAAATATACGAGCTAAATTGGCAGAAATTATTGAAGAAACCATCACGTCTCACTCTATATCACGGGTTACTTCAAACAAAGAACACTGCTAAAATTACTAAGATACTATGCATAACACTGACGAGCCGCAAGCTTAAACATAACCGCAGTCTTGCGATGATGATTGATGACTGGTGAGCTACCAATACCACGCTAAAGCTCTCTTGTCGTTGTCATATCGCCGTCGCCTTGCTCTCTTTTTGGAAATTCCTCTTTTTACATTTCTCTTTGGAAATTAATAAAAATTACTTAATATTTTTGTAGGTACGCACGGAACGTGTGAATCCACACGTTCTGAGCGTGCGTATTAACGAAGGTCAGAAGGTTGAGGGGCAAGATCGCAAACACCTCGCGTATCTGCTCGATCGACAGACCATAGCTGTGGTCGATCTGGTTACCGGTAAGATGTTAAGTGCCCTTTGAGGCAAATGTTCTATTTTGCTTGTTTAATTAATTATTTGCGTGTTCCATGCACATATTCTTTATTTACCATCAAGTCAACATGTACAATGCTACATTATGTTTTAAAACGATGAGCTTCACGGATCCTCGAGTCATTTTACTATATACATTATATATCCAAATCTTCTTTGTTATATTATACGAAATTTTGGAATTTAGACAAATCCAAATTTTCTATTTTTTGGCGGTCGATGCTCTAACATTAAAGTTTACTTTAGATCTTGATTATTAATCACCTAGTTTGAATATTGAGAGGGAATTCATGTATTTATATTCTTTAGGTTCAAAATGTGTTTGCTCTAGGTATCCAGTTAGGACAGTGGTGGCACGAAGCTCGAGTGGATTGGCTTGAGCTGAATGAGAGTGGTCATTTGCTTCTCTTGAGAGATACGCGGCGTCGTCTTGCTTTACTTCGTCTGGATACAGGAGAAAAGGTTAATGTTTTTGTTTTTCTTTGAATATGCTAAGTAATTGTTACTTTGAATATGCTAAGTAATTGTTACTTTGAATATGCTAAGTAGGTGAAAGTATCTTTGCAAATTTTTGTAGCATTTGTTCAACTATCAAACAAAATTCAAAAGAATTGATATTCTGTTCACAGGAAATTGTGGCAAGTGGAGTAACTTTTGTACAGTGGATAGAAAATAGTGACGCAGTAGTTGCGCAGACACCAACTCACTTACTGATTTGGTAAGTAGTCTAGATATCTCCAGATTTAAAAGGTTAGAATTTCTTCAGGGACGTGTGAAAAATAACCCTCAAACGTCTTTGAATCCGTTCCTATATAGACTAAGACTAAAGAGATATTTAAATACTACACATCAAATATTAACATAAAATAGGAAAACTAAATTTGGCATAATTAAACAAGTGTAATAAGAATAGGAGGCGTAAAATAAAATTAATTATTTTACGCCTTCATAATATTTATTAGCAAATCAACGTGACAACGCGTCATATTATATACGATTTAATAATTGCTAATAATTTTATTTATAGTTTGTAAGTTTATCACGTCTTTGCGATGAACGAACGAACGGAACGGACGGAACGGCCCGATGAATAGCGTCAGTTTTTATACTGTTTACATAGGTACTGCGCATACTTTAATACTGTACAAGAATCAGCCTTCCTAGTTATGGTTCATTTTTGGTACCCATAACACGTCTTTGAGCGGCCATATCTAGTGAAAGGCCCATCCGCATGCGAGCAGACTTTCACTACCGTCATCAGCGGAGAGCCCCTACACCCTACACCCACCTAATACTGAATCAGCCTTCCTGGAGATAGTTGCCAAAAGTGCAGTTAACTCTTGTAATAATAGGTTTGTGTCGTATCTTCTAGCGCAAAACTTTGTTCGTCAGGTATAGTGCTTGGGAGCCGCAATGTGTAGAGATGGCGGAGTGCGGGGGCGGCGCCGCGGTGCAGGTGTCCGCTCGCAGAGTGATGCTGGAGGGGGGCCAGCTGCCGTACGTGCAGCTGGACGAACACCGACTGGCATTTAGTATGTTATCTGTGGCGTAGTCTAAACCTGCTCTTAAGCGCAAAACATACAGGGAACGGGCGCGGAGCGGGCGTAGGTCGCGTCGGGTGCGCGGCGATAGTTTAATCGCGTTTTAAACAAGTTCTAACTAGCAATTATTAGCAAAGCTAGAATTTACCTCTAGAGAATTTTTGATATTATGATATGAAATGGCTTTATTTTATGTGGGACAACTTGTGCTGCTTATGATAATAATTCAGAACTCTACCGCCGCTTCTACTGAGACAAAACCATATTCTATTGAGCTGGAAAGAATGGAGTAGCAATGTAATATTATTATTAGCCTTTGATAATATTTTGATAGATCTCTTACCCGAAAAACACCGGTTGATCCAAATCGCATGCCAATTCTATTGTGCAATTTTTTTTGTATCCGATGTCAAGTTCTACAGCTCAATTTATAGCTAGCCGCTCTAAATAAACATTTAAAAAAAAAATATATAGGCTTGACCACAATCACACCTGATGGGAAGTGATAATGCGGCCTAATATGGGACGCGCTTGCCTAGAAGATGCCTATTCACTCTTGATATAAAGTTACCCAGATTGTAATTGGTGGGAGACACAGTTTTTGGTTTGTTTTGGAAGAGAGAGAGATTTTGGTTGGTTTTTGGGAGAGAGAGAGTTTTTGGTTGAAAAGTTATTTCCATCAGATACGGCTCTCCGAAGTGGAGACCTGGATGGGTGTGCGCGTTACCTGGACACCGCGGCCGGCAGCGACGTAGCGCCGCTGTGGCGGCAGTTAGCTGAGCAGGCGCTCGCTAGCGAAGACATACAAGTACGTCGAGTAATCATGCCGAAATCACAATAATTAGATAAGTACACCGACTTAAATCAGTCTGTGGTCTGGATCGTATCTCTAACTCGCTGAATATTGTTTTTGATTTGACGGACGCTTTCATTTGGCGCCGGGGAGTAAAATGAGACCCTATCCTAGCAAAAAATTAATTCTAACAGTAGTAAATGATCATAAGCAAAGTGGCATAATATGACCACGGCTATCCTGTGAACATCACTATGAGCATGGATTAAATACTTACATTAATATATAATTGAATTAATTGAATAGTTTGTAGGTTACGTAACATTTTAGATGAGAATATTGTCTTGTTTCATGTATTTTTTAGAGCATGATTTTTCAGTAGTCGGGTTTTAGTTTATGAACTTACTTTTTTACTCCTTTTCCACTAAATATAATATTAATCATTAACCTGTAGGTAGGTATTATTAAAATATTTTGTACTTAGTTGGCAGCTAAATGCTACGGTGAAGTGGGTGATGAAGCGCGAACTTTCTATTTGCTAAAAACCGTGGAGTTAGCTACTTCTGAAGGGAATGGCGACTTAGCAGACGGTATGTTAAGTTTCAATATTCTAATAGTTATTACAATTTATATTGCAATCCAGTTCAATATGATCATGCTGGCAGAAAGTGTAATGGGCGTCGAAGAAGATCAAGCAGCTTGAATAAAATACCTAGCTTAGTTAGCCGCTTAGATTGTGCCTAGTTTCCTTGATGCATGAAATTATATTTGACTGTGTACCTATTTGACTGCAACTATTTGACTGTGTTTAACAAACCCTTGATCAACATAGGTCAGACGCCCTAGTGTTTGATCTACTAGATGGGCCCTTTCATAGAAAAAATTGGGCGTCCGACCTGTAGAGCACGCTCCACATCTGTATAAGCCTGTCTTTGTCCCCGCCATAGCGCTGTCCCGATTTTCAGACTAGATGGCGTTAGTAAAATAAGTTCACGTTCTATGTTTGACAGGGCCCGTCTATGTAAATTTAAGTCGTTGGTTTGATCAGTGCATTAAGCTGCTTATTCAAACTGCGTGAAGTCTACGTGTTTTGTTCAAGCTTTTTGGTCGTCTCCGAAACTCTTTATGAATTCATTGCAAATTCCATTACAGGATTGAATAGCCCAATAGTCCGTGCAAGGCTAGCGATTTTCGCCGGTGATTTATCAGTCGCTGAAGAGTGCTACGCCCGCAAGGCTGGACAGCCTGACCTTGCTGTTAACATGTACAAGCAATTCCATCGCTGGACTGAGGCTATTGCGCTTGCTGAGAAAACTGATCGAGCTACAGCGATTACTTTGAAGCAGCAGTACATGGACTATTTGACTTGTACTGGTAAGTTGATGATGAAGATAATAATATGGTCCGTAAAGAACACATTTTCATAACTAAAACTAAACAACACAACTTTTATGCGCCTTAAAATGAAACTTCTTTGTCGTTGTGGCAAATATTATGCTGGGTATAAAACGGCTGCTGTTTGCTAAACTTGTCAGCGGAAATGACCCTACTGTCAAGAGCACTTCCGTGATCTGTGGTCAAGAGGCAGAGGCAAGAAAATAATGGACTAAAATTCGTACAAATGGTGGCACCAAAACAGCTTAATTCTGATTTTTGGCAATAAAAAAAAAAACAACATAAGATCTAAAGGCCTGAGCTCTAGCAGACCTTTGCACACCAAGTAGGTGTTACTATGACTTAAGGGCTGCTGGATGCGAAACCGATTATTCCATGCAACTTTGTCATTAAGACTTGACCTTGACTTAACCGATGCTGTTTTACGCAATCTTTAAATTAATGCGATGGCAAATTTAGGAACTTTTTTGAAATCTTACTAATACTAATATGTATTATAAATGTGAAAGTTTGGATGGATTTATGGATGTATGGATTAATGTATGGATGTTTGTTACTCAATCACGCGCTAACGGCTGAACGGATCTGGCTGAAATTTGGCACAGAGATAGATTATAGTCTGGAATAGCACATAGGGTACTTTTTAACCCGGAAAATTAAGGAGTTCCCGCGGGAACCAAAAAACTTCAACCCACGCAGACGAAGTCGCGGGCATTCGCTAGTCATGTTATAAAAGCGTACAAAATTACCCCAAAATTGATTTCTGTCACCCCCAAAAACCGTCACATTAGGGCGCTTTCAGGTCGTTTAGGTGAAGCCGGTGCAGTTCTAGCGGCTAACGGCGACGTGCGAGGCGCGGTGCGGCTGTGGCTGCGCGGCGGGCGCGCGCGGCGGGCGGCCTCCGCGCTGCTGCAGCATCCGGCGCTGCTGCGAGATGACGAGATGCTGCACGCTGTGCACGATCAGCTTCTACAGGTCTCTTAAGGCTATTAATTCTAAATTCAAATGTTTTTTATTCAAATAAACTTTTACAAGTACTTTTGAATCGTCGAGTGAATTTACCACGTAACTTACACGTAACTCTTTTGAAAAAAAAATATTTAGGTACAATTTCATTAATTTGTAGAATACATAAGTAACAGCTGTCCTTAGCATTGCTGGAGCCAAATCCATGCTCCTTTGTCATTTACGTAATCTTAAACAGTATATAAGCTTTTTTCAGGGGCATACTTTTAATGGACTTTTTAAACTTGTGTAAAGGCAAGTTGTGTATAGTTTGTGGAATTTTGTTATAAAATAGAATGCTCATTCCCACGAACGACCTTCAGACCTTCTTGAGGCGGAGTATAAGTCACTCATCCTAAGTCATCATTATCAACTGACAGCTGTCCACTGCTGGTCATAGGTTTCTTGCAAAGATTTCCACATGCCGCGGGTTGCGCCGCCTGGATACAGCGGCTCCCTTCGACTCGTCTAATAACGTCCGTCCACCGAGTAGGGGGTCTGCCCACGCTGCGATTCCCAGTGTGAGGTCGCCATTTCAGCACTTTGGAACCCCAAATTCTGTCGGTTTCTCGAACTATGTGTTCCGCCCATTGCCACTTCAGCTTCGCAACGCGTCGAGCAATGTCAGTTACTTTCGTTCTACTGTGGTTCTCCTCATTTCTGATTTGATCGCGCAAAGAAATTGCTCTCTCCATTGCCCGCTGAGTGACCCTGAGTCATACTTCTGTCGCCACGCCAATGTTACTCTTCACGATCAGCTTGTACATGTCTCTTTTATTCTTCACTTCCATTACAGATTGCGAAATAAATGTTCTTGAAATGATTAAGAGTTTTGGCATATACGATCCTAAACTATCTTCATGCTATGAAGTCGGTGCTGTTCAGTTGGAGCAAGTTGTACCCAGTAGAACCTCTGTTAACCCTAACCTTACTCACTCATAAAATCTCCAATTGTCGTCTGATTTTGGAACATTTCTGTTGCATTTTTAGGAAGAATGGTGGGAAATGGCTGGAGAAATTTCAGAACGCAAAGGTGATAGCAGGACTGCAGTAGAATATTATGCGAAAGGAAATAACTACGCCAGAGCAGTTCAACTTGCCCGAGAGGTTTTTATCAATCATAATAATATTATAGCAGAGGTTCTTCATATATTTCTTAAAAGTTCAAAATGAAATTGGATTGGAAGGTCAATAATAGTAGATTGTATTATAAGGGAGCAAAATAATATTATTACGGCGAGGGCGCTTTTTTGAATCCAGAGCGAAGTGAGGGATTTCATTACCCTGTATGAGAAAATAAAAGGCGCCTCATATTTTATTGCAATATTATTATTTAATAAAACATAGAGTAATTCTATACTTTAACTGTCACTTGAAGCAGTCATTTTTCAAAACAAAACCATGAATTTTTAACAATCCGTGAAAATTGACGAAAACACGGGCTGTAGTTCGCGCGTTTTTAATTTGATTTCTTTTTTTTTATTCAGCCGGGCGGTGCGACTATGGGCCGTCGTACCAGCTAGTCTTTATTCAAACAATATTTGCGTTCGATTTCTCTGGCGCTGAACAACTAAGATGTTCCAAATTCAAAAAGTGCGCGACAAAGATAATTGCGGCGCACTTTTTGAAATAAAGAGGATTAAAAACTCATTTCTGCCCGCTAAAAGTTTCATAAAGAAAACACCACATTTGGGTGCAACCAAGTCGTCATTTTCGAATAGATGGGATGAAAAAGATTTAGTTTGCAAACCGGAATTTCTTTGAATTTCTATATTTTTTTATTCCACTACAAGTTTGACTGCGATCTCACCTGATAGTAAGTGATGATGCAGTCTAAGATGGTAGCGGGCTGACTTGTTAGGGGTACGGTAGTTATAATATTAAATCCATACCCCTATCGGTTTCTACACGGCATCGTACCGGAACGCTAAATCGCTTGGCGGTACGTCTTTGCCGGTAGGGTGGTAACTAGCCACAGCGGAAGCCTCCCACCAGACCAGATCAGATAAAATTCAGAAATTCAGAGCCTGGGATCTCCCACAATAAGACCACAGCCCTCGCCACTGCGCCAAGGAGGTATTCAAAATTGGAATTTCTCTTTGAATTAGGCTGTTTTGAACTTGAACCTTTGTAAAGAAAAAAAAATACGGTTGTCTGTAAAGTCGGTTTACGGACGATAGTTTTACGTGATAACTAGAAGTTCTCGAAGAAGCTCGCGTGGCGTCGTTCTAGTAGTAGAACTATTCGAATTGCTAGTTCTGACGTCACGCGATCGTGCCTCTCTATCGCTTGTTCCGCGCTTTCACTTGCACGCTCAGGCTCAGGCGTAACGTGACACTTTTTTGTGCGTGCAGCCGGTGTTCATCGATTTATACTCACGTCAAAGAGGGCATTGAAATTTGATGACGTCACAACTGTGAATTTCATACAACTTCCATAATAGAAGTGCGTTTTTAAGTTTGATAAAGAGTTGCTGATTTGATTGAGTTGTCATCATCCCTATTCTGTAGGCATGTCCGGGTGAAGTGACGCGGTTGGAAGGCGAGTGGGGCGCTTGGCTAGTGTCGTGCCGGCAAGCTGGGGCGGCCGTGCCTCATCTCATTGAGGCTGGACGAACGGTCGACGCGCTCATTGCTGCTCTAAAGGCACATCACTATCGGAAGGCGTTACAGATTGTACAAGTAAAATCATCATTATTATTATAATACACTTTGTTTCTATCTCACGGGTAAAAATAACGAAAACAAAAATTGGAAAAAAACAAACACAGACAGAAGTAGGATACAAAAGGCGGCCTTCTCTACCAAGGAAAATGAAAATTAATTAAGGTTTTTTTGTAATTTTTTTTCAGATTGTGCTTCGATTTTGATCTTAGGGATGTCCAATACATTTTGTTTAAAATTTTAGGTAATAGACGACAAGGATGCTATTCGTGAACAATGCGAGCAGTTGGGAGACCATTTTATATCAACCCAGGTACCTAGACTTAGTTTCATTAATCGTTCGAATAAAGTTTCAATACTGGTTTTAATGATGTTTTATTTATATCGGTGCTTCATAAAAATGTTAGAAAAAACAACTTTTTAAATTAGGAATGGGAAACCGCTGAACGAGTGCTAACGTCATGTGGGATGGCAGAAAGATGCGTGCGCGCATATAATTCGGCAGGAAAAGTAGCCGAGGGACTTCGCTTAGCTGCTGCGCATTTGACTGAAGAAGAGACGAGAGATATCTACTTACCATTGGCTCAGCAATTGAGGCAAGAGGGACAGTTGCGGAAGGCAGAACAGATTTATATCGGCCTCGGTGATCCAGATGAAGCTATTTCTATGTACAAGGTATGTAGGTGATTCTAATAAGAAAAAAAAATGGCGTCATACTATTTCTTCGTTCTTCGTAAGCGATTGCAATTTCTAGTTTAGGTATTTAGTAAATGGATTTTTTTTGGATTTAGTGTTCTAAAAATCTGTCCCGTGTTATAAATTTTAAAGGATTTCATTTTCAAATTGTAGCTGCAGTGCTAGAAATTTATGTTTCTTGGTTACAACTTATCAAATGCAGAAGCAATTGAGGAAATGTTAATCTTAAATGTTATCTTTGTATGCCTGAAGAGATATCCATAATGTTTTCGTCGTGTGTGAAGTCTATCAACCGGCTATTGGCCAGCTTGCTGAACTATGGCCATACCCTTTTCATTCTAAGACTCTAGTACTAATAGTGAGCTAGTAAAACAAAAAAAATGAAAGTAAGAAAATAAGTAAATCTTTATTTGGAATTACCAAAGACACATTTAAAACACAAAACAAAATTACTATTTCAAAACTTATGAACTGTCACAGAATAAATACAAAACTCAGAATAAAAATATCGACTCAGCGTGATGCTGTTATGGTGTAGATATACCATAACAGCGCTGATTTTCAGGCGATCCCTTAAAGTTTTTGACGTCCCGGACCGGCCCGGGGATGATAAATGTATTTTTTTATAAGGATGCCTCGCAGTACGAAGCGATGCTGCGTTTGGTGGCGGCTCACCGCGGCACCTTGCTCGAAGCGACCAGGCGACATGTGGCGCAGGCTTTACACGCATCTGGTGACTTGCGGGCCGCTGAGAACTATTACATACAAGCTGGTATGTGGCGTTCATTAAATCGAATTCTCTGTCATCAAATCAAACGGTTATCCCCAGCTATATATCCATGAAATTTATATTTACTCCACAACTATTCTATTTTAAGTCATTTGATGAGTCAAAATTCTTACTTCAATAAATCCAATTTTAGACATTTGTTTTCGGTCGCTCAAAGAATTTGTCTGAATACGCCAAAAATATCAACGTCATACATATTATGCACTATTATTTTTACTCCCCTATGAGTTAGTCCTTGACTGCAATCTCACCTGCTGGTAAGTGATGATGCAGTCTAAGATGGCAGCGGGCTAACCGGCACAAAATGAGCGGCGGGGGTGCGACGGCGGCAGCGGGGCGATGGGATTAGTCGGAGAGCCGGCGAAGAGCTGGCTACATACTATTGAAATTACTCAATAAATACGTGATTAAAATTTCAGATTACCAAAAGTATATTTTTTGGGAATTAACCGCAAACGCTCTACCAGACTGGCAGGACTGGATTCGCCAGTTGACGAAATTATATTTTTTCACAATTTCTGTTTGCCTAAAGGGTCTTCCCAAAATTCGTCGCTAGCTCTCGTACCACATCGCCCCGTTGTCGCCGTCCCTCGGCTTGTTTGACGCCTTAGTAGCACGTCTTTACCAAGAGGGTGAAAACTAGCCACGACCGGAGCTTCCCACCAGACAAAATCTTCAAAATTCAAATTTCAGTTTGACTTGGATGGAAATTGTGAGGCATTGAAAATTTCTACACTACTAATTTTGAATTTGACTCCTATTTGATTTTTTACATAAATAAGTCCATCGTTTCGGCTTACCTGTTGTTTGGTGTATCCTCATGATACTAAATTTCAAAACAGGTGACTGGAAGAGCGCCATCCAAATGTACCGGTCAAGCGGTCAATGGGAGGGCGCGGAGAGGGTAGCGAGAGCTCACGCTCCTTCGGCCGTGCAGCAGCAGGTCGCTCTGCAGTGGGCGGCCGCCCTGCCCGCGGCACCGGCCGCCAGGCTGCTTGCTGCGAGGGGGCTGGCGGCGTTGGGCGCCAGATGGGCTTTGCAGGCACAGAGGTACATCATAATCATCCTGCCTGCGTGCCTTCTTCAAAACGAAGTTCATCATCCGAAAAACTTCTCTATTTTGAGCCTCATCTTTAAGCTTTGCATAGCTAAGCCCTTTCCCCCCTTTATATCGTCCAACCACTTGCGCGTTTAACGACCTAGAGGTCTTTAATTGCCTGCAAGCCTTAATCCTTATATGTTATGTGTAGATAGCTTATACAGAGGTACAGAATATTCATTTATTTTTATTATTTTTGTAAAAAATATCATCTTAAAACAAAAAAAACAAAAAAGAACAAAAAAAAAAAGAAAAAAAAAGAGAAAAAAGTGAACAAAGGTAAAGCTTATCTCCAAAAATAAATCTCTTCCATCCTTCCTTGAAAGTGAAATTGTGAAGTGATATAGGTACAAAAATAGGTAATATATTAGAATACCCTCAATTGGGTATTTGACTACTAGTCAAATAAATTATTTTTTAGTGATTAATAAATAGATGGTTTATCAGAAGTCGTAATATTGATGTCCCCTGTTAGTTTTATCACAGGTTTTATGTTGAATAACCATTTAAACTATACTATCGATGGAAGTGACGTCACAATTCAGTATTTCATAAAAATGCCATACTAAGAGCTTTGACGTTTACAAAAAAGTTGCTGATTTAACTAGTCAAATACCCAATTACAAAAAAATCAACGGTTTGCAAGCTGAAATAGAGACTTTGGGGTAACAAAGGTGCTGGTGCTAGATGGCCCTTGCAGCCATACTCCTTTTTTGGGATATGGAGCTTTTTAGGAGGTTAGTAGAAAGTTTTTTTGTCCAGCTTTGATAAGCTAGCGTAGAGACTCCGCCGAGAAGAAGAAGGGTAAGCTAAGGGAACTGCCGGGTTTAATTTGTCTGTTTTGTGACCTCAAGGAGGATTATATAAAAAAATGCATATGGTAAAATTTTAATGTAAAATTTGTATGCTTTACCTTTTCTGCTTCTGCTTCTATATGAGGAAGAAAAAGGTTAATTTAACAAAGAAGAATCAATTAAATAAGTTTTTTATCTCGCAGATGGGACATCGCAATGGAACTCAGCGAATTAGGCGGGGGTATAACAAAGCGGGAAGTAGCGAGGCACGAGGCGGCTGCGTTAGCGGAGGAACGGCCTGAGGAAGCTGAGGCGGCGTTCTTGAGGGCTTCCGCACCTGAAGATGCGATACGAATGTGGCTTTCCAAGGGCCACCATCAGAGGGCATTGGTTTTAGCTGAACAGCACGCTTCGCATATGGTAAGACTAGCAGATGTCCTCGATTTTGTCACGATGTTTGTGTTTGTCGCACGTGGATTTCGGTTTTAAGATCCCGCGGAAACTCTTTGGTATTTAAGGGGTAAAGCAGTACACTAACTACATATACGTATTATACAGCAGAGCGACCGCGTAACTTTTGCATCAATCATTGTTACAGTATCAATTGTTGTGATTGGCTGAATTTGTGGTATTCTTGCTGCGTCAATGGATTTTGTCCAATAGTGAAGAGTGTTATCCAATCAGAGGTGAATGCGATAGTTAAACTGTAGCTGTCAGTTTTAGCCGGTAGCCCAGCTGGATGCAATCTTTGTCACACTTTGCGCCAAATATGGTCTAAATCCCGGTTCAGCATGAGACCTGTGTAATGACAAACCAGACAAACTTTCGCACTTATAATAATATGGATTAGGTCGTTGATCATTTATTTCGTCCGTAAGAAAATTGGTGATGAGCTGACAGCTACTTAATTGGAAATGTTGGAAAATTGAACTTTATCAATTCAACACAGGAAAAGGTTCTTGTTGGTACAAATGTTCATGTACCAAAGGCATAACTCTCAGGTATTTCCAGTACCATAGCTAATGCCATAATGTTTTCTGGGTTTATCACTTCCTTAGTACTTATTCAGCTTTAAGCTAATACTATTCCTGTAGGTGGAAGAAGTGTTGATAGAAGGCGGTCGCGCAGCCGCTGAGAGAGGCGATCTAGCACAGTTTGAAGCGCTTATGATCCGCGCAAATAGACCACGTGAGGTAGTGCAACATTACAAAGACCTCGGTAAGTTTGTACGGTCGTTGTTGTTTCTAGTTACAGCTCAAGTTATAGTTCGTGAAACTTATATGTCCGGATTATAGCGTCGCTAGTATCTATTACAAATAAAATAAAAACAAAAACTTAACTGGTATAAAAATTAGTTCCATTTTTGGCCACCGGGTCAAATAAGTTTGGCGGTAGGTACTATACAGTTCTCGCACAGTAAACAGATGCAACCTGTATGGAAACTAACTAGAAACGTTCGAAACAGGCTCACTCACACAAACGTGCGCATCGACGAGACCCCAAGCGCTCGTCGCAGTGCCGTCAGTAGTGAGTGCCGCGTCATCGCATGCTCGATGCGCACGTTTGTGTGAGTGAGCTGTTTCTAGGTAGTTTCCATATCTACTGGGGTATCTGTTTACTGTGGTTCTCGTTTTTTTTTTTTTTTACAAAAAGATTATTCTTATATGTATACTATTTTAATTTTTGTATAAATTAATTAATCATAATTATCATACATTGTCTTTGGCCACGAGAGTCTGTTAAAGTCTGCATCAATGGACTTTGACCAACACGGAGGACTAGGTGTTGGTTGATCGATAGCTGATTCGCCATTTAAGCAGCGTTCCCCTTTAGTTTGATTGCTTGATTGTAATTTGTTATAGAACTGTGGGAAGAAGCGGCTAGGGTGTCCCGTGAATATTTACCGGACAGCGCAGAGCCGGTGCCGCCCGCCGTGCCGCCGCTGCTGCAGCGGGCGGCTGATCACGCCGACAGGTATCGAAAGGATTGCGCATTGAAGAATAAATCAAGGCATATTGTTCTCAATTCTCCACATAAGAAGATTTTTTTTATTAGTTGTCAAAACGAAGCCTAAAATAGATCGTAAAAGATTTTTGCTGGGTGAATATTATTCCTAAGCTCACTTTTATACAAGTGTACCCAATAACAATGACTATTATCTTGCTTGTGACATCGGTATATTAGTATGGGATGAAAGTCAAGATTTTTTGATCTTGTTAACTTGTAGGGGCGAATGGTGGGAAGCAGTCCAGTTGCTGCTGAGCGCGAGTGCCGCGGGAGCGTCGGGCGGCGCGAACAGACTGGCCGAGCGAGCCGCGCTGAGGGCCGCGCGCCTGGCCAGGGACCGCCTGCGCGGCCCGCAGCGGAGGAGTGCCGCCAACATGCTGGCTGACACGTGAGATTGTTAATGCGACTTGTAGGGGCGAATAAATTCGCTGCGATATGATAATACAACAAACAGACACACTCTCTCTGCGTCGTATTCCTCATTGCTGAGAGTCTCGACCTCATTCCATTAATCATATAATGCCAGTTTTCTTGGGATAATAATGCGGTGGGTTCTCAAAAAACACACACACTTACACACACACAAAATATTATACATATATGCAAAGTTTAAAAATCGCAAGTAACACAATTTTAATAAAAAACATTTAAGGAGTAGAATTAAAATTAAAGTATTTATTTACATACAGGTTTGCTTCGATCGGACAAAGTGAGGTTGGCGAGCAGCTAAAAGCTGCTCTCATAGAAGGTATCGAAGACGACGCTGTGGCAGGTAAGTTTGAAATTATAATTTCAATTTGTAATTATACGGATAGTAGAATTATGTCCCTTTTAATGAAATAATAAGAATTTGACCATTATTAATATGTATAAGAAAGCTTTCACTTTACCTGCGACAAAATGGACGGATGGGCTTCGAATTATACGATGGAACTTGGCTAACCTGGATGGCAGAATTATGGCAGTTTTACTAAACCCATACCCTACCTACTCTTAAGAGTATGTATAAACATACTATTATTCCCTCGTTCGGCAGTATAGTTTTTGTTCGATGACATACCATCGGCAACAGTCACGGCGAAAGCTGTAACTTGTGCCTGATAGAGCCGAGCTTCAGAATGCAGTTCAAATCTCCTGTAGGCACATCAGCAGTTTACGAAGAAGAAGAAGAAGAATCAAATCCTCATACGGCAGTTGAGGACTCTGATTCTGCCGCATTGGAGAAGCTAGCTCGCGCGGGACATTGGCAGAGATGCCTCGCGCACGCGGGGGCGAAGGCTCCTCATTATGCTTTGAGATACGTTGCGCATTTGTTCAAGACGCATTCTGTAAGTGCTTCTTACCTACCTAAATTCTCTAAATGCTTAATTCTCTAAATGTTGCACTTTCCCGCTCTTTTTAAAAGTTCCTTAAGAAACGGGTTGTCTGGAGGAGATCACTTTTAGTGACAAGACCCTTGCGCACGAGTTGTTTTCTGTTTTTTGTTTATAAGTAATTTCTATACTATGTGTGGCTAATAAAAAATTTATCTATTCTATCTATCTAAATATAATATAGGGCAAAGCTTTCTAACTTCCGCTAATTTCACTCTTAAAATATGTTATGTTACGAAGTACCTAAAACATAAATTGTGCTGCCTGTAGTCATTATATCACTAATAATAATTATCAGTTAGAAGTAAGGATTACTTCTAACTGATAATTATTATTAGATTAACGCAGATTAACTTCTCCATATTTGGGTCCTTTCTTACAGCGTTTGGAAGGTGTAGACATAGAAAGCGAGGACGTGCCAGAAGTTCTGTCTCAAGCATTAGACACTCTACGCCAGTATCTAAGTGAGAACAGTGCCGCTATATCCAGCAGTGACACACCACTAGCAAAGGCAGTTTGCAGCGAGATCCTTGTGAGAATATCTACGGCCCCTAAAGCGCTTTCAGCGATGAAAGATGCTGGTGTTGTGATGATTGCTGCTGGTGCGGATGACAGAGTATTGCAGGTAGGAAATATATCATTAAGTAAAAGCTTCCTTCAACCTTACAGTGTTTGGAAGGCATGGATATGGAAAGAAAAGACATGCCTGGAGTTCCATCTCAAGCGTTAGGCATTTCTCTACGCCAGTATCTGACAGAGGACAATGGTGTTACTCCAGCGTTGATGCATCGTTAAGAAAGGCTGTTTTATGTCCCTATAAAGCACAAGCAGCGATGAGAGATGTTGGGGTCGTTAGAGAGTTATATGTACAGGTAAAAATTTTAGTAAGATTATTTTTATCAATGATAAAGTATTTCCCGCAAATTCGCCCACAAAGAACTTCCGTTCGACCGTGCAATTAAGATATATTTAACGGATTAAGGTTTTTAGGTTCAAAGATTTAATTCTAATTTCTGTGTCTGTATAGTAAGTAACATTGTTTTGGTATGCTCATAGGCTCTCACATTGTTGATGGGTCTCCACGTACCACAGATCGCCTCGAAATCAGCACGAGCATTGCCACGGTTCACCGATATTATTGTTGCTGATGTTGGTAAGTTTTATGACTATCTATGAAACTTAGTAGGATACTTAGGAGAAAAATAGTGTTTGGTATATATAATTAATGTATCTCCTTCAAACTTATTGACATCTCGTGACTCATCTTCCTTTTTAATTCAACTACCCGAAGGTTTAACTGATAATGACATAACCCTGGTTTCCTCTGCCCTAAGGTTGCCTGGAAGAGATCACTGTTTAAGCGATAAGGCCGCCTGTTGTGCCCTATCTATTAATATGATTGTTTTTTATCTTTTCATTTCTTTGTGTACAATAAAATATATTTTTACTTTACTTTACCCTGGATACGGCCTTTTTGGGTACAGAAATTTATGTAGGTCCATTGTACATGCAATGTTCTTCCAAATAAGGTTGACTAATTCTGAATAACGGTCATTTAATTTTTTACTTTAGAATAACCTGGTTTTTTTTAAAGTCTACAAGAGCTGAAAGACTTTTCCAAAGGACTTTCATAATTCCTGAATTTCCTCCAGGATGTGGGAAATACTAGATCCTACGTTTTTACGACCTCCCTGGCGCAGTGGTGTCTGTTGTCTTGTGAGTGGTTCCAGCACGGTCAATTTGGGAATTTATAATTTCTGATTTTCTTTATTATAGTCTGGCGTGAGGCTTCGGCCATTACCAAGCGATACCTATAAGGGGTTACTATAACTGCCATTTTATCTTGTTTAATTCATACAATACCACTAACAGATTAGCCGACTTCCATCTTAGACTGTATCAACACTTAATATCGCATACTGTAACAGCACTTAATATCCAGAAGTGTTTGTATAATAAACAGCGTTCTACGCCTGCGGGGAGGTTGTCCGTGCTGAAGGGTCCAGCGGTGCGCGTGAAGCATTCGTGATCCTCAACCACTGTCTCGATCTCGCTGAAGCGGCTGATGAGGACTCGGCTCACCTTCTCGATTACACAGATTTTGGTAAGATTCTGGCGGTATGGCTGTTTTATTAGGAGAAGAATATAGAATTAGCTCTCTATGAATATTTTTGAGTACTTGTATTTATTGACTCATCATCACCAATGCCTACGGATTTGACTAATTAATATGCGAAATATTGCTCGCAGTTACTATTATTAATGCGAAAGTGTGTCTGTCTACTACCTTTTCACGGCCTTGGATTTTCAAAAATATAAAATCAACGCGGACGATGTCTCGGGTATCATCTAGTAGTTACTTAAATAAATTATATAATTATTGTTTTTTTAAATCAATTTAAAAAAACAAATGAGCACTGATTTGATTGGTTCATTATTATTGTTAAAAAATTGTAGAGTGCACTGACTGGCCACGGTCACCGTTGGTGTTAGAAAGTGCGTGTGTACGCGGGGCGCCGTTGGACGCTCTACGGGACTGGGTCCTTACAGTCTCGATGGATCAGCAGGTGGAACAGGTATGATGTTCATTTTAATCTGCATGCAGTTTAATCTGCAATTAAATTCGTTATTATGTAAGTAGTTTTCGTTCGCAGATATTGAGGGCATGGCAGCTGTTACGAGTGTATTAATTGACTCCAGTTTAAAATGCGTCATATAAGGACATTCTCAAAATTATTGTTTTGAATGATTGCGCTTTTACAATGATCGATGATTTTCGATTTCCTTAGTGTTTTTTGGATCGGTTATGTTACTGTACTTATTTACGAACTATGAATTCAGGCGAGCGTTAATTATTTTTAAAACAATGCTTATTTCAAAGGGCGTTTGGGATGGGCCTTTCAAAAAATCGATCTAACGAACAACTAATAGCGGCGAGGAATTTCACTAACGAGTACCTAGTTATATTTTAAAATGTCGGGTGTCTCAAGTCACCTCATAGGGTTTTGTTGGTTCACAGACACTTCCAGTGGATGGTCGTGGCAAATACAGCTCCTTCGTGGAAGAAGACGAGCCATACTGTGTGCTCACTGGTTACCCGTTGGCATCTCGTCTAGTCACATTTACCAACGGTAACACATTATTTTAAAATAATATAGTTAGCCAAGCGTCTGAAGTATGTAATTTGATGAAGGCGAGAATGAGTTGGCTGTTAGCCTCTGAAGGGGTGTTCTACTTGTTCGATAAATTGATAACACATCCATTAGGTAGGTACATAGCCCAAAGAGGTCACTTTGAGTTGGCCAAAAGGGTTTTAATGCATGTGTAACGAGCCAATGTTGGAAGTTTGACTATTATAAATGACATTTGGATTTACTGGACTATTAGGGCGCCTTATCACCAGAAATGTGCTAAGAAGTTATCTACGGATGCGTGTCAAACCCATCTCCCACCCAGCACATCTCTGGTGGAAAGGTAAATTCTGATTGGCTGAGAATCTTACTATTGACATAAATGTATAATTGTCAATATTTCAGCAATACTCAATTTAATTGTCAATTAGGCCCGTATTCATAAACCGTTATATAAGCTAAGAACAGGTTCCAAGTTTATAGATTGACCGATACTTGAGCACCAGAGGCCCAATTGTCTAAGCAAATCGTAATCATTTGACAGCTTATAAAGTTTTACTCGAACAATTTGAAGAGTATATACATGTTTTTTAACGTGCAGGCATCTATGAACTTCTGAAACAGGTCGAATTATCCGTTTGACAAACGATTGCGATTACGGTTTCCTTACACAATCGGGGGGCTGTTCTTCGTGACCAAATTTACCCAAAATAGCAATGATAATCACAACTTGGTTGCTAAGGTGGAACTATTATTTCTTCGAAGGTCGTTGCGCGAACCGCGAATGGTGGTCTCGCGTATCGCACGCGGCGCGTAACAGCGGCACGGCGCCGGCCGCGGCCGTCTTGCAACACATTACCAAGTGGTGCGGACCCGCTGATTATTCGCATGTTTAGATGTGTGACCTATCTTTAAGTTTTCAATAAAGTTTATCAATTATCATGTTTGAATTTTGATGTTTTATTTTAGTAGTTAGGCTATTGAAAGTGGATTGACTATTATGACCACGGTAAAGAGATTTAAACCCTATTTTCATTAGCCTAATAGCATCTGGATTGGGAGCCTAAACAACATAACACAAATATTTTTAAGGCTTTTTATAATAACCTCTCGCCAACCTCTCGCTGACACTTTTTGGTGATGTTTATGTACGAGCACGGCGTTTTCTTGAAAATTTTGATTCATACATAACCTTGTTATTTTTTACTTTTTAACGTTTAAACTATCGTGAGAGATATTCATTATAAATATACATAACAACCGGATACACTCACGTGTTATGTCGGAAAAATGCCCGACTAGTTTTAGTACTACATGCGAACCGCAGTCGAGCAGCGACCGCGTCGCGCGAACAGGCTCATGAATAGGTAAGGGCCCCGAACGGGTTCGAAACTAGTCGGGCATTTTTCCGACATAACACGTGAGTGTATCCGGTTGTTATGTATATTTATAACTTTGTTATTGTTTCAGAACAATTTTGGGGCTTAAATAAAATCAAGTTATTGTGTTTATACTGCTATAATAAACTCATTTGTTATCACATTTATTTTAATAATATATTTTGACACTCATATTTTTTTTATTTACGAACTATGCTTTGTATTCGTAATCCGTTCTCGCAATGCATTAAGATGTGGTACCTCAGCACGATACCTACGCCCTATTATTATTAGATATACTTGAAAATTTTCACGTACTTTCTTATTTTTTAAATTCTAAATTTTTCTTCGATTTATGATTTTTTATTTGAAGACATTGCGAAAACGGAATTTATAAGAAGATCACTTTGTATCTATGAAGAAACGACATAACACTAAGATACAATCAGAAGTATAGATATATAGGTACATTAATATGCTGTTCGGATAGCCGATACCATATCACATTAGTTGGCCTTATTTAATAAGCGCTGAGTTTCGTATTATTTTCTAATCAGTGACAAGACCCAAAGTACCAAACTAAAGTACAATGGTAGGTTATAGAAATCAAAAGTAATTTTAGATTTATAATTTTAATATTTTGTTATCATACCTGAACCAAAGTTTGGCAATGCAAGAGAGAAAGGCAAAGGGACCATTTAAGCGAGGAATATTTATCGTAGTTCAAAAATGTGTTTACTCAACGTTTATTAATAAGACTGGAAATTCTACTTTGATATAAAGACCACGTCAAATAGGATATGTTTCGTGCGAAGGTGCTTAAATATGGATACGGTGGTATCGGGGTTCTTTAGGCACATAACAATATGTTAAGTAAATAGATTTACATTTATTTCTTATATAGAATATAATTTTGTCGTACGTACTAATATATCGAAATAGTAAGCGTAAATGACCAACTTTCTGTCAGAATTACCTATAGGTATACTAGATTATGCCCGCGGCTTTGTTCATTCGTGTTGTTATTTAACAGTATTCCTCGGGTAGGAATAAGAGTTCTCGCATTTAAAAATGTTTAATTAATTACTATTCTTAGCTTCTTGAATAAATACAACATTATTGTTACAAATATCGATTGTATAGCTACAACAGGTAAAAATATAATAGTAAGATTTATAAAACTCTAGAAACACAGGAAAAAGCTTATTTTTTAGATATTACCTATAGCTCTAAATATGATAAAGGGCAAGAGTTAAATCTTTTTTCGAAAAAATTCCAGTATAAATTGCTCAAAAAATCCGAAACAATAATATATCCAATGTACAATTACACTTTTCTAGAATATGTCTAAAGTAAGTATATAATAATAATTTCATATTTATAAGTAAATTTTATTTATAATTAATTAATAGGTATATTTTCACAGCTTGTTTACATTCACTGAATAATATTATAAAATTATAGTGTAAAAATATATTCGTCGCGTGATTTAATTTATATCTATATGGCATAGTGAATATTATATTTTATAGGAATATGTGTAATAAATTATGTTAAGATAGGTACTAAATATTTCTCTCTCTTAGGAATTTTGCGATAGGGTGGAAAAATCGAATGGCCACGAAGGAAAAGTACGTCTACTTTAAATATTGAACATAATATGATCACTCAACGGAACATTCCTTTATTTTTTTAAATAATAATATCTGCATTCAAACATTTTTTAAAAGCTTACTTGACCCGACCCGGGCTTAAGGCGCTGTGAGCAGAAATGAAAAACACAGGCGCGCGGGGGTGAAATCGAGCAAGCGCATGAAGCAAAAAAGGCATGAAATAATTTGTAAAACAGATAATATTTACTTTTCAATACAAATGAAACCGACAATGTGTTTGATTTAGAAATATGAATTTTATCTTATATTTCTAGAGCTGTTTATTGGTTTCAATAAGGAGAAAAATTGCTTTAAAAGGTAAATTAAGAGGTGTATTGAACATAAATTTCAATACAGAGATTTTTTTAAATTGTGTTTTGAGATGCGTCAATGGTCTTGAAAACAGCACATTATTTTTACAAGCATACATTATGTCACCGTTTGATGGATACACTGCTTTTAAAAACCCCTTTTACGCTACACAGGGCCTTAAATCGAATCAACTAAGCATGTAAAAATCTATAGGGTCTACGATGAGGATTGAATCTTTCAAACAAACGTTTTATCTTAAATTTAAGGAAAACCATGAAATATAGCTGAATTCTAATGATTCGATTTTGTAGTTATTAAAGTAGCCCGTAGAATTCGTACCGTCGAGATATCCCTATTAATTATACTTCATACATCACAGTACTTAAATTCCTCCATGGCTCATTGGTTTTTTACACCCTGTATATTTTTAAAAACAGGTATCATAGAGTTGCATTTTATAATTCAAGGGAATTTTGTTTTATTAAGTAGGTATTGGGATTTTATGTAATTTTAGGCTTTTGACTAGAAATTTGGGCATTTCTCGACTGGCCTGAAAAGCCGGAGTTTTGGCTTTCCAAGCACTCTGGCCCTTTCTGAGGTTTGCCTAGGTCAATCGCGATGCGCCCGCACATCGGCTTTGGACTATAACATTTAAACAATTATTTAAAACTTTATTTATAGTGAGCGATATAGTCCAACATTTAAAGACGTATATTTCTAATAAAAACAAGAAAGATATTGTCAAGCGAGTCACTAAGCTATGATAGTTTTGGAAGAACATAGATTTTGACGAGAAAATACATTTAATTCCATCGATATGTAATTTGCATCTAACATCAATAAAAATTTACTTTTTCACACCAATAGCTACCTATTTAAATTAAGATAGGCCTATGGCATCATTGAAGAGTGAAGTCCGAAAAACTATTGCAAGTTCCGTTTTAATGGTCTAATATTATAGCATTAGTGGTCGTGATTTTCCGAATGAGGTATTTACTGAATAAAGAGAGACCAATTATTAAGGTACCTTTAGGTACAACCACTGTGTTCGTAATCGTATAGGTTCCTTGAAAGACAACCTTATGATTAGTTATATTTATTACAATGTCGTAGATATGTTTGCATGTTACGTCATGATTAGTGTTTATCGATTTTTACCTATCATTCTGGGTTTTTAACTTGATATATCAAAATTTTAAGTTTAATTATTAATAATGAAATAATTTCTTAGGCAAATGGAAAGGATATATTTTTCGATATTAAGATGAGTTAATTAATGATTCCATTTACTTAATTGTATGTTTGTTTGTAGCATACAACTGTAAAGTCTAGTTTACTGGCGAGATGAACGTATGACTGAAAACTTCGTAGTTCTATCCCTGCTTAATTATAAAGGTTATTGTCGTATCTTAATCCTAATACAGGATTTACGCTCATTGAAATTGGAAATAGGAATATCGACAGCTTAGCCGGAGACCTCAAAATTTGAACGCCGGCCAAACAAAAATAAATTGATGGATTTTCTTTAATAAATCAATTAAAATAATAGTAAATTATGTCAACAATACCTATTACTAAACAAAGAAGTAACCTATATGCAAAACAAATAATAATGAAGATCTTTAAGTACAGCAGTTCAACACAGAAGCAAGCTTTTATGTACTTGTAATAATTCTTTGTTTTGAGATAGGTGTCAAGACGAGCGATGCTATGGAGGCAAGAAGTTGTTAAGTTTTTTTTTTTACAAAAAGCGTATGCTCATTGACTACCTCCCTATTTTATTTTACGACACATTTGCTCGTAAACTATAAAGTTGAAGTTACCATGCCTGGACTTTAAAATATTACCGTACAGTTAGTAGCCTACATCCGTACGGTAATATGTATACCTTTTTGCACTAGTGCGGTAAAATAATGACCGCCTTACAAAACAATAGCTATTTCGATGCAACCATCTTTAACGAGGTATTTTAAAATACTTAGTAAGTTAGTACGTTTGAATTTAATTTTTTACTATTTTTACTCACAAATGTATAAAACGTATTAAATACGTGCATATTGAGAATTAAACTTTTGTGCTATTTAATGTCCTCGTGTCTGGCTTATATAGGTAGGATTAGACTTTGTGCCTGCAGTGTAATTTTCATCATGCGGTACTAGTAGCAAAAATAACGATTATTCGTGTTTCAAAACTCTAGATGCTGAGAAAATTTTAAGTAGGTACATAAAGTTGATACCTACTTGATTACAATTCGCATTAATAATTATAGAAGTCTGCATACCTTGTAAGAAGTGGTGTGATCAAAAGCACACAACGGCATTTTATTGTTGTCAAATATGATATTATGAGGCTCTATTATTTAGACTATCTTGGAAAAGCGTTATTAAATTGGCTTTCAAAACATCCGTAATATTATACTTTCAATTTGTTTCTAATGTAATGATTATAAAAGACATTTCAACATTATCACGAAATAGTTGTGCGTAGAAAATTTTGAAAAATAAACAAATAAGTCAACAGTAGGTATAAATTACATATTTTTGTAAAAAGATATAGCTATTTTGAATACTAAGAAACAATACTACACAATGTCGGTAGATAAGTTTTGTAGGGAAAATTCACTAAAGCACAACCTTGGAAGAATTATGTACCTAGACGCGCTTACTCACTAGGATCACTTAAGAGTTTACTATAAATCGTATAAGGCAAGTGTTAAAGTTGGGGTTTTTAGATGACAAAGTAGTTTAGATACCATAGTATTAAAAAGACAGATAGATACTTTTTCTAATTAAATTACGATTACATTTTATTTTTACAGTTAATAATTTAGATACTCCATCAATAAATAAGACGTAGTCTACTTTTAGATTTATTTATTTGGTATAAGTACATTACCTACTTACTCGTATATTGATTGATATTATTTATTTACTAGACAGATAATGCCCGCAACTTTGTAAGCATGAATTTAAGTTTTTAAAAATCCCACGAGATCTTTGATTTTTCTGGATATAATAAGCCCTACGATATAAGGCCTACTAGATGCAAGATATACCTTTGTACCTCTGTACCTTTCTTAATAAGGTTGCCAATTGTTGCGTAAAAAATGGTTAACCGCTTAACCGATCTTTTCGAAAGGTACGAATTGGGGCATGGATAGGTAGCAGACAGACATATACCTACTTGAATTTATAATATTATAGTAGGTACCTAGGTATGGTTTATGAATGAGCACTCGGGATCGATCGGAATTTATTACACGATCAGTATTAGATCTAATTGTAAAAATATGAGAATGAAATAAATAATTAGGGATAGATATTAGCTACATTTACTAGATATCTAATAAATCCAGTTCATCAGATTCATTAATTTTGCTAAAGTAGAATTAGTTAGAATTTAGTTTATTATAATTATTTAAGGTGACCACGGCATATAAATGTACCAAGGCGGTTTATATTTTAGTAACTTTAAGGTTCATACATTAGGCCACCGGACTCTAGTAGATATTATGTGTAATGTGATGTCTATAGACTTGCCAACTGATAAACAAACCGGACGTACTCCTACAATATTTGTACGATACGATTTTTGTATTTGGATACAATAAAACGATTTCCAAAATAGAAGGAAAAATAATAAAAAGATTGAATAAATACTTTGAATTAAACCCAATTATCTGGGTCAACAGGCATCCCGCGAGGGCTCAAAGCGGGATGGCTAATATTTTCCCAGAAGAAGGACGTTCCGATAAAGCCGAGCGAGTTGGTTCCCCTAGCGATAACTCTCTGTCAAAGTCTGTGCTAAAGACCGCTAATTACGACGACGTCATTTTATTGATCTCTATGAAAAATTTCGCGTAATTTAGCGTCGCTTCGGGTGGTTTTTTGGTGGCACAATTTGTATAGGTCAGATTTAACGTAGTAGCTTTAGAACTAATTTATTAAAAAAATTAAAACCTTACATCCGTTTTTTAAATGAATGTACAAAGTGTGTCTGGTACATTTATAATACCTTTATTGTGTTTTTGCTATATATTTGTATTCATGGTACTGGTACGAATATTTACACTTTTGGTATAAAGTATGAATTGATTTGTCAAAAATATTGGTCTTGAATTCTAGAGGTGCAGCCAGGTTTTGTTTGAGGGAATGATATAATGGTATCCCTCTGGCCTTTTTATGCATTAAGCAATGATTTTTTTTAAGTCCCACTAAGTTAAGATGATGTCTTAATAAGTACTTAACGCTGCCATGCATCTTTACCTACATCTATAATGATATTTCGATCACATCGGACAAAATTTCTCGGCTCTTGGAATCAAACGCGTCCTTCTTATAACAGTACATTTCATAGCATATAGAAATTACGTCAATTCGAGATGCACAGGGCGGCAATATGGGTGGCGATTCGGAGATAGGCATCATCAGAGCTCGATCACATTATCGTTAAAAATGCGTTCGTATTAATTATTGGTTCTATATTCGCTATGACATTGAAAACAATAGTACGATAAAAACGAATATTTTCGATGTACCAAAAGTCTGATGGAAAGTGTGCTTAGATTTTGAACGCCATAGCGAATAACCTTTGCTGAAAGTTATAAGATCGAACGCCCGATTAACGGTAGCATGATCGAGATTTCGAAGGAGACACGTTTGGAGCCGTCGGGGGGGCGCTAGTAGTCGTGGCGCTCCGGCGACGGCTCCCTGGATCAATCGGGCGACTCGTCGGCGGCGAGCGACGTGGCCGGGAACAGTGGGTACCAGCCGTAAGTGCGCTGGGGCAATGTCAGCTTGTCGAGGCAAATCTCGACGCCGCCCAGCGCGAGGTTGTGCTCGAAACCTCCGCAACGCTGCCACAGCATCACCACCAGGGTACGCCCCAGAGCCTCGCTTGCCTAAAAATCAAATAAATCATTTTCAAAATAATTGCACGAAAAATGCACGTACAGAGGCAGTAAACGGGGCTTGTACCTAAGTTAAATTTACTGCCCTCGTGCAATTTTTTTTTGCCGTTTTGTTTTAATTTTTAGGTAAGTAAAAAGATTTTTGGCAAGAAAGTTCATAATGATATTAACTTTGTATGTAGGAAACTTAAGAAATAATAACATTTAGATGTGGATTGATGAAATGAATATAATTATGAAATAAAAAATTGTACCTACATATTTACTTTAATTAAATATCTTTAACTTAACTTTTATAAAACAAAAAAGTTAAGGCTGAATAGTCGAGGCTAGATATTAGGAACGTAGAGCTATGAAGCCAATTTAAAAAAACAATTACAAAAACGCGCCATTTTAGAAAGTTTCATTGCATTTTTCTAATATTTAACGTGAGTGGTTAAGATGGGTTAAAGCGATGTCGAATAAGAAAATAAAAATAATATATTAAGTAATATATATAAATAGTTATTTTAAATGTAAGAAAAAACGCGCCACGTGTGAGAAAATTTATAGCCACCAAAAATCTCGAAACAAGTATAGACGTGAGATATTATTTTCATGATTTCTCACAAATGTATTGAAAAACGATGTGTGTTACACGGGCGTTGGCCAGCCCTCCCCTAGCGGCATCGGGCTGACATGTCAACCCGGCACGGGTTAGGCATATCACAAACTATTACATTATTGAATTTATTAATTGGTACTAATATGACATATGATTTTTTAAAATATATATTATTTACCTGATATTTAAGTGTTTGTTTGAAATGCGGCTCAGTTGTTCGGCGTACCACTCGTGTCTTGCGCTTATGCAGCCATTTGTCACCGTCGCGGAGGTAGCACTTCACGTAAGAGTCTGGCACTTCGCCGTTGACGCCGTACACTCGACGTGCATGAGATACCTGTATATTTTGATCGTTTATCTAGTGTACCTAACTTAGAGGAAAGACATATAACAAAATCAGTTAGAGTTCATCCATTAAAATTTTCAAAAAAATTGGCAGTCATAGGGACTGCCGATAGAAGTGAAAACGAATATTTAATTTTTATTTTTCTAATTAAAATTATTTTATTTATTTATTTATCCACTACAAGTTAGCCCTTGACCGCGATCTCACCTGATGGTAAGTGATGATGCAGTCTAAGATGGTAGCGGGCTAACCTGTTAGGGGCATGGCAGTTATATTAAGCCCATACCCCTATTCGGTTTCTACACGGCATCATACCGGAACGCTAAATCGCTTGGCGGCACGTCTTTTGCCGGTAGGGTGGTAACTAGCCACGGCCAAAGCCTCCCACCAGGCCAGACCAGGGAAAATTCAGAAATTATAAATTCCGAAATTGACCCTGCCGGGGATCGAACCCGGGAACTCCGCACGCTAAGGCAATAGCGCTACACACTGCGCCACGGAGATCGTCAAAACAATAAATAAAAAAAAAATAAAAAAAAATATAATAATAATAATAAATATATTTCAAATATAAACCTTAAAACTAAGGCATTAAAGTTTAATTACGAATGTACTATATTTATATTTAAGACCTTTTGTCTTCGGTCACGGTTACAAAGCACTTATTAATATAAACCTTAAAACAAAGGCATTAAAGTTTAATTACGAATGTACTATATTTATACTTAAGACCTTTTGTCTTAAGAAGAACGGTGTTGGTCTCGCGTATTCCATATTTTTACCCCCTACCAAAAAGTGCTCAACGCGCCTAAAGAAGTTTTCACTTCAAAGAAATAAGCAATACAGATAATTTGAATGAAAGAAATCACAGAGTTAAGAGTTGACAAAAACGTAATGAGTGGTTAACCTCAAGTTCGAGCTGCCCCTTGATCATGATGATGCTGATGTTGATCTCCGCGTGCAGCGGCGGCAGGTGCGCGTTGCGCGGCGGCAGCTGGCCGGGCCCGAGCGGCACGGCGTCGTCGTCGCCCACGGCGTCGCACGCGGCCGCCGCCGGCACAGCCGCCCACATGCTGCCCTTGCGCCCCGTCGCCGTGCCTGCGCACGCACACACGTACCGACCTCCGCCCGCCCTCTCGTCCACAACGTCTAACGAACACTACTAGCGCGCCGACAACGCGGCCGAACAACTATGTTGAAACCCTCGTATCGCTCTATCGTTTCAACGCAAACGTCAACAAACAAAAACGAACAATTGTGAACCATTCAATCAAACATTTAAAATAAACAATACACAAAGTAAGCACGTCAAACAGCATCGTGACGATGTTAACAGTTTCAATAGATTACACAGATCGCCAAACGGTTCCGTTCCTAAACATAGAAATGAAAGAAGAAGCGTTCAAACGTGTGCAGCCAAGAGTGTATTCGAGTTTCTAATAGTTGCTGGAAGCGGTCTCGAGATCGTTAGTATGATATAAGCATTCCGTGTCATGAGCAGCCATAAACCGTAACAGTAGTCCTCTCTGTAGTTGGTATTTTTATTTAGAACTATTGCCATGCCACCGCCATGTCATGCGCGACCGCGGCCTCCCGCGCTCTGGTGCTCTAGTGCCCTAGTGTAGGTATGACTTTTTCGTAATTTTTGAACGGTGTAATGTCTATGACCTACAAGTAAGATAATATGTACAAGAAATCTAATAGAATGCGCATCGTAACAATGAATGACATTCGCAAAGGTAATGAAATCCGAAACGTCCTAGGCGACACAATGCCATCGAGGTGAACGTAGACGGACAGCCGAACAGACGGAACACAGAAACAGATGAAGTGAGCGTGATCGCCCGCGACCGGGCATGCGTCAGGACAGAACAGTACAGACACAGTGAAGTGATGAGAAGCATCGGGCGCAGCCACATTAAACGGTGCGAGCGCGCGGCCGCCGCGCAAGCTATATATGACCCATGCTACTACTTGGTCGCGGATCCCCAGTCTGCTTCGGGCCCACACCGAACGTGCCAAGTATCGTACCACGTAGGCGATTGCCAAAAAACGAGATAAAATATTTGGGTGCGTTCGGTTACGATGCGATCGACGGAAACAGATTGGGGTGCGGTCGGCCGTCGGACGTCACAAGGGATCGTGTACACCGACACCGCGCACGGACAAACCCTGTGGGGAAGAGCGCGCGGCGCGGGCACGGCAGTCGCTTACCGAGGTGCTAGCGGTCCGTCGCTGCTGACCAAACAAGCAACACAGTACATGTCAGTACCCACAATGTTCGCATTATCTAGGGTGGTAGGTGGGGGCTATCGGGACACGTGAAATACAACTAATTGCGATCAGTGGTACGGTGGTGGTGTAGAGTTTAAGCGGATAAGGACTTTTAGTGGAAATACAATCCTAAATATATTTTATTTTCTACTAAGATAAATAACTCATATTATAAAGGAAAAAATTGGAATAGCAAGTTGGAATTATCATATTAAAATTATTATATTTATAAGTTGCAGATGCACTTTAAATATTTTACATTTACAGTACCTACAGGTTGTTTCACTAATAATAATGTGATATTAATACTTAAAGCTATATTTATTTAAGTATCTACTTAAAATCTAGGGTCAGATTAAACAAAAGCTAACTTGTTTCATTCTTAAATCTGGATTTTATGAATTAAATATGTCAATTAAATTATTCATTCAAATGCTTTCAAGTTTGTATTGTCTTGTCATTATAATTCAATATATTTTGTTATATTTACATAAAGGTGGATTTTCATTAACACAGTGCTAGGGGTGGACCGTAACTAGACTGGTTAACTGTTATTTAGTTTTGTCCCTTGACGAGGCACGATCTAACACAAAATACTTTACACTATATTTTATGGATCAACTTGAATCCACACAAATTAAATAAAAATAATTAAATTTGTATTTTAAATTTAGTTAAAATTTTGGGTTACTTATGACACACACACTAAACCTCATTGAATACTTACGCCTGGCGGTAGAACCCGAAAGCGACAGCGTGCGCCCGAGTTCGCCTTTGACGGCGCGTAACGAGCGCAGAATGTCGTCCGGGTCGCGTCGCACGCACGACGAGCGACGTCGTTCACGTCGCGAACACACGGCGGGGTCGACGGCGCCATCTACGTATAGTTTTTAAACTGATCGCATACTATAGGGTGACCCTCAAGTGGCGCAAGAGGCTGACTGACCGAGGAATTGCAGTTGACTTCAGTAGAGATCAGCACGTCCGAGACGACCAAAACATAGAGCTGCTAATGTAATTTACATTTTCAGTGGATACTTATTGATCTTTTGTCTTATTTTTCGACGTCCGTAAAATTGTCGTTAAAAAAGCCCGTATAGTTAGTTATCTTGCAATAAAATAAAGATTACTATCAAAACTTAACTTAGGATCAACGATATATCAGCTAGTTTGTTCTTTTGCGAATTATGAAGTCCCAGTTGGGGCCAAAATGTTATCGGATTTTATAGTTTGGATTTAGTATATTTTACCTGAGTTCATGGTCTTTTTGGACAATAGGCAAACCTTTTTCTTGCTGCTGAAATGAAGAGCGTCTTGAGCCTGGCAGTGACCTCGAGAAGTCCTTCCCTAACTGATAAGTTTCGACCTCCAATGTTTCGGACTGCGAGGACCCACGGCGAGACCCTGCCACCCAAGCGTGGTCTGGATGCAGAAGTGAAGCGCACTCGCCGAGTGAGTCCATGTCATCTAGAAAATATGTATCATGTTATTTTTATAATATTTGCCCAAGTCTCTCATCGTAAAAGCTTTTTTTCCACTATGAAGTGTGCAAAAAGTAAAATGTAAATAAGTCTTAAATTATGAAAAACATTTTTAAAAACTTTTATCGTTCACCATATTAAATTTTGTGTGACGTCATTTTAATTTTCGTTTTTTTTTTCAGCAAACCTTTTAATCGATTCCCACATGGGGGCAGCATAAAAAATAACTAGTCCGGGTATCTTTGGGTAGTCCGCCATATGGTATTTCTAATGACGTCATCCAAACTAAACGTATCTATGCAAAATTTCAGATTAATTGGTTGGGCATAACTGTTTTAAAATTCAGTTGCATGATTTGACCTACACAAACGAACTAGCCCATAAACATTGCAAGTCAAATAAAAGCTTGTAAATAAAGACCAAACTTCAATGTGTAAAAATATCAGGTAAGTACATAATATTAACCTTGATCCGAACTGAATTTGCTGAGCAAATTGTTTCAACATTATATCCATTTTAGATGCGATTAGCCACGTATTTTTTATATAAATCCACTACCTAATTAAAGTAGGGTTTTCTAATTGATAATGATGAGCTCGTAATATCTGGAGGGCATTTTTGATGTTCTGCCCTTTTAAACTTGTAATGCCTGTACCTGACACGGAGCGGTTGGAAGCAAAGTCTCCTCTCTTCAGGGCTCGACCTCCGGATAACGAGCCACGAGGAGACGCGTTCGCAGAACGGGTTCCGCGCTCCTCCAGCGTCCACCACACCGCTCGTTCTTCCGCGAACGCTTTCTCCAACTCCATCTATGAAAATAAATTATATATTCTGTTTTTTAACGTTGACCCTGATTAATTATCTACTTGTTGATGCGACTTCATCCGCGTTTATTAAGTTTTTTTATTCCTGCAGGAAGTCCTGAATTTTCCGGGATAAAAAAAAGCCTATGTCCTTCCTATAGAGACGCAACTTAATTGATCAAAATTGGTTGAAAAAATGGCGCGTAAAAGACAGACAGACAGGCAGACATACTTTCGCATTTGTAAATATTAGTATCGATTGTTTTTTTTATGCGCGTAATAATTAATTTTGTCATTCATTTAGAGCAACTGTTTAGTTTAGCTTAACAAACAAATTACGTAGGAAAGTTATGAAAAGGTAAAAATGCGAATCGGCGCGATGGGCCTATTTAATATTTCAACAACTTGAGAACACTAACATTCAATTAATCTAATGGAATCCCACACTGCAGTTATAAAATGTTTTGAAACATTTTATTGAACATTAACTAAAATTTTATAAAATCCAGTTTTGTACGTAAACTATTTAGTAAATGTTATAGTATTAATAATGTTCAGCAAAAGCAGCACCATTACGCAACAATATTACCTCGAAAAGAGAAAAGTTCTTATTCTAAATATAAACCAACGACTTACGGTACATTCCCCAATAAGTACGGGATCAATGCCAGGGCAAGCGTCCCACAATGTGAGTTCCAGTGCTCGACCGGCCAACAGATCTGCGGTGAGGCCACCGAACCCGAGTGTAGCGTTCCATACAGGGCTACAGGATGCAGATGCTGGGTCTGTTTCCACGGGAGGGCAAGTTTCACTGAAAAAGAAAGAATAATTGGGATCGAAAGAACGCAAAAAGTAAAAAGTAAAAAAAAAGTAACTTATACAAATGTTACAAAGTATGTTATATTTACAGTGAGGGTAAAAGGCGTATTCTTGCAAATGCTTCAGGCTCGTCGCCGTAGCCCAGAGTATGGTCCCGAGGTGGCAGGTCGTCCGCTGCGATAAGTACGACAACCAGTTTGCGCAGTTCGCTCTCGAACCAAACTTGTAACTGCGCACGCGCAGGTGGACGCTCGCGAACACGCTCGGCTCGGTCTTGCTCCTGTATACGCAACGACCGTTAAATTAGAATTTCTATAGCTAGATATAATAATCAAGACGTGTCACGATGTATACCATATATGAATTTCTAGAATGGCTAACTAAAACTAATACAAAATAATTTGTTTTGAAATGGAATTTGTAAAATAAATATGAGAAAAAAGGGACCAAGGTACGTTTTACGATACGCACTGAATACTGATGTCTAAATCAGTTGGATCTTTTTGAGGGAATGCATCATAACATGCAGCAAAGTTTAGCTTATAAAGAAGGTAATGAGCAACGTTTTCGTTTGAACCCTATTCGCTCCGAGCGACCATACTTCATATTAAGATTAAGTAATATCGCTTAATGATTTGATCAATTTCACTTAGAAATACTTCATTAAAATAACATGCGTCGGGCTGAGGCAAATTTCTATTCATACAAGTAATTAATAAAATCTGACGCTCTCATCCGCCATGCAGAAAGCTTTGTCATGCTAGTATTCAATAGACAAGCCGTTTAACATTTGATTTGTGGTCAAAATTGTCGAGAATTGCTTCAATGCCTATTAGAAATGTACGAAATCAAATGTCTAGCGGTAAAATATTTTATTTATTGAGGGATGTATCTAAACCAAAACAGTAGTATTCTATACTATGTAAATGATTTCTACGACTAGATTATTATATAATTATGCATAGTTTAGCGGTGGTTTTAATGTGTGGATGTTATGTATGGTTTTATTATTTTAAACTTGGTTATGATTTTCATAGTACCTTCTACACTAATCAGAAGGTAAATGTTAAGTAACTTGTATGTGAAATTACTAAGAATACAGCTCGTCACATCAAAAGTAGGTAATAAACCACAGTATTTTGGTAGGCTCATGAAGGCTTACTTTATAAAGTCTTACGTATTTATCACGCTCATTAACCTAGTACGAGTATAGTGCTCTGAATCGGATCAATGCACGTTTTTTGTGCAGTGTCATGCATTTCTCAGTCGTAGGTAGGTATGTATTGAGGCTGAACATTCAACTACTAGGGCAGAGCGGTTATGTACATCGTGTGGTATCGGATCACGAATCAGAAGCATCGGTGCGCGCCTGTCGCTCAAGGTGTTGCGGTCCGGCGGTTGCGGTGTACCGTGCTGCCACCACTCGAAGCTCCTACGAGACTAGTCGTTGCAAACGTCTCGGACAACTGTGCGACATCACACTACACTAATCAACAACAAAACTTGGTAACAGACACTCGATGCGCAAGACATGGACGGTACAAACTGGAGTTTGTAGAGTCGACTGCTATCGGTGTAAACATAAAGTTCGCCGGCCGGTATGCTGCCCTCACCTTGCTGTGCGTCTCTTGAGAAGCGTCTACTTCTTGTAGTCTCGAACATGTGGTATCTAATCTTCGTCGTAATTATTGTCGTCGAAACTTGTGTCACTTAATGAATTTATGTGGTAATGTGTTGGTACGTTCATCTAGCGCGTTTAGTAAATTTAGAAATGTATGAACCTGTTAAGTATTTCTCAAGATTTTTCTCTCTAAAAGCGATGGTGGCTCTAGCTGCACTACATTGATAGTCGTATAGTTCTTTATCGATTAATGGAACATTAGGCTATTCATCCACGAATATCCTATAGATAGATTCCGATAACGGGATGAACCCTACACTACCATCGAGCACTAAAACTCAGCGTTTGTGAACTTACTGATTAGATTGCGATCGTTCATATTGAGATTTGCCGATTGTTCCCTACTATCCACCCGGCGTCGATGATGAGATTATGAAATTGGTCGGGTGATAGAAAAAATAAAAATCTGAAAATAAGTACGCAGTATTTTTTCATACACTTCACTTAGGGTAACATCAGGTAAACGATAACGTAAGTATAATAAATATAGGCAACAAACAAATTAAAAATATAATTGGGTAAATATTTTCAGTGATTAAACAGACCAACCGTTGTTCTACTTAGAAAAATGTTAACAAAGGTAAAGTATTCCTACGTTTTATAGAAATACTGATTTCTTATAACTAGTCTAACATGGAAGATGTTAAAGTACTACAGTATCACAGTAGATAAATATGGAGACCAGCCGCTGCGCTTCTTCGTTGGCTAAATTATGAAATTTATGGTGCATCCGAGCTGACATGACGTGATATAATATGAGGAAAAAATTTACAATGTACTTCTAGATCGCCTTAAATTTCAATTTTATGTATTCCAGTTAAACCTATCACGCAACAAATGGCACGTCAGTACTATCAAATTATTTTATCTTACAAATATAAGCGACATCAAACGTAATGTAATTTAGAACACTTTGATTCTTGGAGCATTCTTAATTTTTGAAACCTATTAACACGTTAGAATAAGTGTTTATCAAAATTAGTATTACTTAATTAATATTTTTTTACTTAAATATTTGCTCAGAAAGATGGTCCACCAACCAAAGGTACACTTCGAAGTAATAATTAGATCACAGCTATTCTGTTCACAGTCTAAGAAGCGCAGTCGAGGAGGCACCGAGTGACAGTCTCTACCAGATTTATGAAGAAACAAGAGGTTCGGTCCAACATCTCATAGATTTCATAGATTTCACAACACATATTGTTACAATAATTAAAGCCTATATGTATATTATACCGGGGTTTTCGGCAATTTCCTTCGGGTCGGTGACGATGGCGATTTGTCCGTATCCGGTTCTGTGAACCAAAATAATTTGTTTCACTACAGATAATGCTTCCAGATATTTTGATTAAATTCCAATAAAATCCTATCGTGTATGAAGATTATGTTATAGAAACACTACCGTAAGTATGAAGCTGATGAACAGAGCAGGAAGACTAGAAAATAATAAAAAGAGTTAAGTAGGTATAAGTAAGTAAAAATAAGTGTAGAATAGAAAGAAACATGAGAGTAGAAAATAAATAACAGACAAGAAACAGTACCTTCATAACTGTTAAAAAGTAGGTGTAGATTTTAAAATGTCAGAGCTAATAATCTGTGTATAAGGTACTAACTGAGCCCGCGACATCGTCCGCGTAGAATAGTGACTTTCGGCAGCATTTTTAATTTTTTAGGCAAATTATTTTGCAAATAAAACACACACATACATAAAAATAAGCTATTTACAGTATTTTACTGCAAATAGCTTATTTAAGTACATTTTTCTGGGCCGTAAGCTTTTTTGCCAACGTCATCACACAAAAACTTTCATCCCCTATTTTAACCCCCGTTAGGGTACAATTTTTACAAACTTTGAATGTCGAATTTATTTATATCTAATCAAAAGCCTAAAAAATAAGTTTCAAGCGTCTAGCTTAAAAAATGATGTAATTTCCATACAAACTTTCATCCCCTGTTTAAACCCCTTGCAGCCCTTTTTTCGCATTAATAAGTAGACTATGTCCTTTCTCAGACTATCTCTGTACCAAATGTCATTTCAATCGGTTCAGTAGTTTAGGCGTGATTGCGTTACACACATACAGACAGAGTTACTTTCGCATTTATAATATTAAGTATGGATTATTTAAAGTGTCGTACCGTATAGGGCATGGTGATGGTGTGACGTGAGCGTGGGCGGCGCTGGCTGGTCATCGAGTTGCGGCGCGGGTTCCACCACCACTTCCACAATGTCACCGCCCCGTTCAAGCACTGCGCATACTTCTTCAAAACTACGCTCTATCAGGGGGACCCCGCCCCATTCCAATACCTGGCACAAAACCATTGTGTTCAAAACATTGAGATGATAACTAAAACAAACCTCATACCTACATTAGGGGTAAAATGTTTCCACCTGAGTACAAAAACGTAAGTAAGACGTACGCCTGGAATATTTTACTCTCGTTGCATTACCGTAAGGGGTGCGTCATATATAGATTAGGTTAGATCTAATGCCAAACGGAATAATAAAAAGCAAGACTAGATGTTGGCTAGAGAAAATTTGTAAAAGCTCAAGAAATTTACAGGTTGCTGGTATTAAGAACGCCCCGAGAGTTGCTGTTCCATCTGACTAACAAAATATGTTTGTTAAAAATTAATATTAATAAAAGTTTCCACCAGTATAGCCTATTAACGTTCCACTGCTATGCATAGGCCTCTACTCTCAGAGCAGAGAGGGAATTAGAGCTTAGACCCACCACGCTGCTAAAATGCAGGTTGGCGGACTTTAACGACTATTATGTATATTATGTTAGTGATAATAACTGGGACCGATGGCTTAACGTGCTCAATGAAGTACGGGAGTGAAATACCACCAAATTCCTAACTCTGGGCTAGTACTGAGAATTTCTAGTCAGAAAAACCCAATACTTAACAATGGCCCGACCTTAACTTAACCCGGGACCTCGTCAGCTGCAGTCGAACATGCTATAACCAGTAACTACCAATTGTTGACTAATGAAGCATTTGGTCGTCAGAAAACACATAAAAAGATTCTATTATATTGATTGAATGACAAACAACACACAAACACACATTTTGCATTTATTATATTAGTATGATTGATATATGATTACCTTATCTCCTTGTTGTAATCCGGCAACGTCAGCCGGTCCGCCAGGCACCGTCCACACTATAACTGCTTCACGACGCCCGCTCGCATCAGGCTTACCACCCACAACTCGCATGCCGAAACCTCGCGCTGAAAAGAAGAAATACATTTCAAGTTTTAATCATACTAAATGATGATTTGGATTCAAAACATTCAGTGTGTTGGTGAACTTTTCACGCCTAACCGATATTTACAAAATTTGCTTTTTTTTAAAAACTGAGGTTAGTAACAAAATTTGCTTTATTTAAAAAACTGAGTTTAGTAACTTTCCGCTTGGAGAAAGACTTCATTGTTCATCTAAACTAAATTTAATAAATGCGAAAGTTTGTATGGATGGATGTTTGTCGAATCACGTCCGAACGGCTGAACGGATCTGGATAAAATTTGGCATAGGGATAGATACAGTCTGGAATAACAAATAGTCTAGTTTATCTCGGAAAATTAAAGAGTTCCCACGGGAACCAAAAAACCTCAATCTATGCGGACGAAGTCGTGGGCATCAGCTAGTCTTCCTATACCTATGACAAACGCTGTATAGGAAAATAAAGCATGAAATAATTCAAAAGTTCTATTTTAACGAAGTCAACATCAAGAGCAAAACTGCATGCTATTATCATGTTAGAGGCACACGAGTATACATACGAGTATATCCGAACAGAGGGGAAGTTAGAGGTCATGTGTTATGTCATAAATCGACTGAAGCAGACTTTATGTAATGTCTGAATTTCGACACTTTTGGCACAGCTTTTGGTGAAAACTGTGGCGTCAAACACGAAACTAGCGATGGTCGAGCGACGGCGACAGCGGGGCGATGTGGTACGAGAGCTAGCGACAAATTTCGGGATGGCCAAAATTGTGAAAATATATAATTTCGTCAACTGGCGAATCCAGTGCTGCCAGTCTGGTAGAGCGTTTGCTGTTATTTCTCTTCAAAAATATTTTATTAAAATTCCCAAAAAATATACTTTTGGCAATCTGAAATTTTAATCACGTACTTATTGAGTAATTTTAATAATACCTGCAATTCGCCAGACAAATTTTGCGGTTTTAAACATGAATAAAGTATTCAAATGAGTACGACAAATTTGCGGCAAAATTCGTCGCCAGCTCTTCGACTAATCGCATCGCCCCGCCGCCGCTCATTTCGTGCCCTCTTCCGTACATCGTACACTTACACCTATGGCCTTTATCATTAGGATCTCGACGTAAGGTGACACGTCGCGGCGAGCGATCGTCGACATCATGTATGACTATTTTGATCGCCTCAGCGTCGACGGACATTTGCCTCGCGGCGGCTGCGGCGGCGGCTGCAGCCGCTATGGATGCTGCAGAAGGTTCTGCTGCTTCGGAGCCTCGTGATGCAAGCGCTGCCATAGCACTCAAGGCTCCAGTTCTTTGTTGTAAAGCAGCAATGTCAGGACTAAAAATAGAATATGATCATTTTTTTTTATTTTTTTTTATCCACTACAAGCTAGCCCTTGACTACGATCTCACCTGAAGGTAAGTGATGATGCAGTCTAAGATGGTAGCGGGCTAACCTGTTAGGGGCATGGCAGTTATATTCCACCCATACCCCTTCGGTTTCTACACGGCATCGTACCGGAACGCTAAATCGCTTAGCGGCACGTCTTTGCCGGTAGGGTGGTAACTAGCCGCGGCCGAAGCCTCCCACCAGGCCAGACCAGGGAAAATTCAGAAATTATAAATTCCCAAATTGACCCTGCCGGGGATCGAACCCGGGACCTCCGCAAGTTAAGGCAACAGCGCTACACACTGCGCCACGGAGGTCGTCAAAATCATGTGTAGTTTTGAACTTCTATTAGATACTTCTATTATTAATTCTATTATTTTCTAGTGTATTAAATAAAGAGTTTATGAATTAATATACTCTTGTAAAAATCACTTTGGGAATTGCAGGTTTGAAATAAATTGTATTTCAAGGTATACCCACAAGAAAAAGTTGACTGTCTACTACACTTACTGGTTATGTCTGTTTTAGTAACTTTTATTATCACAAGCGAGTTGCGGGTTTTGTTTGTATAGGTAGGTAAGGTAAGACGAAGTGGATGAATAAAAATTATCACAATCGCTAAAAAATTTAAAAAACTTATTATTTCACTTGGGTCAATTATATTGATTACACTTACAGTTGACTGCCTCTTCGTCTGATAGGTCGGTCTTCGTCAACGCTTAGGCCGCTGATTTGAGGTGTGGAGCTCATTTCAACAGAATCGGTGTCTGCCCGATATGAACTCCGTCTAGACCCGCCGCCAGCTACCACGTCGACTGCTGAAGCTCTGGCAGTTTTCAAAAATGTAAATTGATTATATCAATGAACTATACAATCTTCCATACAAAATTAATCTTTGTCCGTCTATTTCTTCGTTACCAATGCGTTGTACAGTTGTCATACAGCTACGTTAGAAACAATTTTGCAAGGGTTTCTAACGCAGTAGGTTGGCGCAACTCGCAATACAAAGTATGCCGGGCATTAATATAACATAAAGTTGAAATAGTTTATAAACTGTTGCAAGTTTAGCACCAAAGTTGAATTATCACATTGCAATTAATGTAGGTTGCGTTTGGTTGGACAGATTTAGTTAATAACTTAAAAAAAAGAATACATAGGTAAGTTTCTTTTTACTCTCCAATAGTTGGCATTTAATCAACCAAAAGCTGAGTTGAAGTTGATGATCTCGTAGCTGGTTCTGGTTCAACTTCATCAAAATCGGTAGATTATCACCCGAGATTATTATACGTAAAGCTTGTCCCAAATGTCACGCGAGCGAAGCTTTGTCTCTCACCGTGTATAGATTACGCTTTAAAGGATATTGTGAGGAACGTGTTTTCCACTAAGTAAAGGAATTGAAAGGATCAAGCGTAGGTAAAGCCTTTGAAGGGCTTTATCTCTTTCCGCTTTGTGTTTCTAAATTGATGCATGTACGACGTGAGATGTGTGAGCTTAGGATAAATTCTATGACGTAGGATCTATTGTATCGTTCTATTCTATTTATTGTTTCTTTTAATATTTAAAAAAAATATATATACCTATAGTGTACAACGACCTCAATTTACATAGACGGGCCCTGTCGAACAAATAATGTGGTCTTATTTATAACGCCATCTAGTATGAAAAGCGGGAACTTGCTTGCAACATATTAATGCCATAGATAAATAATCGTGAATTACAACTTGAAAACGTATGACTCGGTCATAGATAATATAGGTCATAGTCATAGAAATAGTAAAAAAAATATATATCATACTGTTTGCCGCGGAAATTAAATGATTGCGTAATGGATAAAAATATTAAATAGGAAGATTAAATAACGTTTTTTTGGAAATGTATAATTGTGAATTGAAACACTTACCTTAAAATAAAAATTATACAGTGCCAAACTAATTTAACTTTAGATGTTAACTTAACAATAACAAATTATCTGCACGACGAGCGATCGTGACAGCGCTACGACGGGAACAAAGACAGGTGCGGAACGTGTTCAGCAACTCGGACGCCCGGCGTTTTTCTATGAAAGGGCCCATCTAGTACCTACATATATATCGATGATAGTGTACCTATACGACCTTTACGTTTTTATTTAGTAATAAAATTTAAAAGGTCTTGGTTGTTATTTAGCTATAAGAGCTTTCCTGTGTTGAATTTGTAAAATGGGAGAAGGTCCTTTAATTTTACGACCATTCCTCAATCTTCGTCGTTAACTGTGTATCTTAACTGAAAATGCTTACAGATATTTCATGATCCAAGCAAATTATTCTTATCTCACAGTGTATGATTAAAATATGTCCAAAATACTTGTGACATTTTCAAAAGCATTTCTCTTTTTGTTGCTAAAAATTCCCTTACTAGCAGTGCAACAATGCATTAAACGGTGTTCCACCTGCATGCGTCAACCTACAATAAAGTTAATACTAAAACCCAAAGTACTCCTATCGTACCATTCTACGTTTCACAGAAATAAGAATAGTAGCAGATTCCCAGTTCCGTGCAATTTACAGCTGCAAATATTGCAGTTTTTCAGGCAATAATCATTTTTAGGGTTGCGTACCTAAAACTCATGTTTGCAACTCTTATGGTGCGACTGTGTCTATCCAGTCAAATTTGCTTATTTTAGTAACAATTAGCTACAGACTTTAAATTTGGAATAGTTCTAAATAATGCTTACCTAAACTCATCGCAAATGAATAATTCAAAAAATATTACTATTACAAAAGGGGCTGAAATGGTGGGGCTGAAATATTAAAGTGGGTTATATTGAGTGGGATATCATACGAAAGGACTTCATTTGCACATTCTCAAACATTTTTTATTTCTTTTCAAGTTTCTTAGTTTTAAACTTATGGTGAAAAATGACAAAAATTCCACCATTTTCAGATATTTATGTAAATTTTACTGGAAAAATAAAAGAAGTCTTTAGCTAAATCTAAATAGCTATTTTATAAATCAGCGGTAACAACTACAACATACTATAAAGTTTTTTTTGTCTTCTATAAAATATGTAAATATTTGTAGCGCCGTCTTGTCTTCATTACTTGCAGGTCGAATAATTAAACCAAATCCTTCCAAGGTACGCAACCTTCGGTGCGCAAGTCTAACTTGCAATTTGTCGGTTTTTTAAAACCAAATTGAAATTTCAGTCAGACTCGACGATGTAGAAGCACGTAGAAGCTTGTATATCGTAGCGCTACGAAATCATTGAACAACGAAATCGTAGAGCTACAACATCGTAGTTCTACATAATCGTAGCGCTACATCATCACCAGAAAAATGGATGTTTGTTACTCAATCACGCCAGAGCGGCTGAACGGATCTGCATGAAATTTTACACAGAGATAGATTATACTCTGGAATAGAGTACATAGGCTACTTTTTAACCCGGAAAATTAAGGAGTTCCCGCGGGAACATCAGCTAGTAAAGTAATAAAGATTGTATACCTTCTAGACATGGGCGGCGGCGCACCAAGGGCCGGCGAGTGGCCAGCCGGGTGCGGGTGCTGGTCCTCGTCGGCGGAGCGCTGGCGCGGCGCGCGCACGGAGCGCCGCCGCGTCGGAGTCACGGTGCTCGGCCGCCGTGACTCCGGGTTCGGCGTCACGCTGCCGCCACCCTTTAACTGCCGCAAGGGCAGCGTGGTTACGTTTTTATTCGTTAAGCAATTCAAAACACTTAATACTGAAGTGAAAACTTTTTTAGGCGCGTGGAGAACTTTTTGGAGGGTAAAAATATGGAACGGTGTCGGTCGCGCAACACCATTCTTCTTAAGACAAAAGGTCTTGAATATAGTACATTCGTAATTAAACTTTAATGTCTTAGTTTTAAGGTTTATATTTTAAATATTTTTATTATTATTATTATTTTAATTAGAAAAAAAAAACTTAACATCACTTCTATCGGCAGTCCTTATGACTGCCAATTTTTTTTGTAAGTTAAGTTTTTTTGTAACTTCAGAACGGAATGTATAAACAAAGTCAAATATACATCCATTGCCTTGTCCAAAGCAGAATCGGCAAAATGGAGTTTCGGCTTTCGACTAGGGGCCCGTCGAGATTGGCCTGAAAACTCGTTAAGCAAAAACGGAAGTTTTAGCTTTGGACTAAGCGCTGTGCAAGACCATTTATGATTGCCTAGGCCAATCGCGATGCGTCCGCATACCGGCTCTGGACTATAAAATATATAAATAAAAATCAATTGTCTGTAAGTGCATCACTGCAGAACGCCTGGACCGATTTTGATGATTTTTTTTGTGCGAGTCCTGGGATGGTTTATATTTACAATTGGACTTGGTAGCGGGCGCTGCAATCGGGTTCTAGTTTCGGGGAGGACAACGTCTGCTGGGCGTTTGTATTAAAAGTTTTCTATTGCAACTTCAGTCACTTTTGCCGTCGTGTGACAAAACGCTTTTGTGACGTGTCGATAGAGTTTTATCAGTGATCAGTGACAAAGCTGTTATTTTAAAACAGCATCGGAAGTCTATTGAAGAAGCTTGTTTGAAGTTTTCCACTCGAGCTTGAGACTAACTCGTTCAACTCTATAATAGAGTCAATGTCATTGGCACAGAGTGATCGTTCAATAGATCGTCACTTTAAACTGAAATAACCACTACAAGCACGATCAAAGTACTGATCATGTATTCCCCAATAAATTCTTAATAGCTGACGATACATCTAATTTATAAAAATCTTCGAATTTCCACGTCGTATTTGAGCACTTTACACATTGAATGTATTTAACGTATAAATGTATATAAGTAACGTATAAAATATGTATACATAATAATGAATGCGAAATATATGGAATGTTGGCGCAAAAGAGGATAGGCTTATTACCAAGACATACTTAAAGAGCACAATACACAGGAAACGGTACGGTACCGGAACGGTAGAATTCCTTGTATTCCTATATGGACGGTGTCGTCCATATAAATACAAGGAATTCATCCCGCCGCGCACCCGACCCGGTCCGCGCCCGACCCGCGCCCATTCCTTGTGTGTCATGAACGTACCTACTTTGCTTACACACAGCGAAAACAAGTTACACACATTACCTTCTCTAATTCCTTCAACGACGCAGGGGAAACATCGGAATGTCTACGCAGCTCTGGTGAGCGAGGCGGGGCGAGGGCGGTACTGGAGCCTCCACTGCCGAGCCTCGCTTCGGAGTGCCGCCGCTGTAAGGCCTCAAGCACTGGCACGTCCAGGAGCGAGTCTGTGCTGTCTTGTGCCGCGGGCGGTAACCGAGGGCCTGCTTTGCGACGGCACACGGAACACCGCCATGAACTCTGTATCACAATTTTTTTAAAAAAATAGTAGGATCTACATGAATTTATTGAGAGGACGCAAACCATCGCCAGATGACTAGTATTATGTCACGACCATTACACCCAATTCCCTGGACACAGTTTACTGGACTCCTGGCCACGTGATACCTCAAAACCTTGGGTGGCTATTTTAAGCCTAATTATATCCCCTCTAATATAGTGTTGCGAGTATCAAATTAGGTGCCACAGCTCAGATACACAGAGTATATATCAGAGCATTTGCGCAAAGCACAGCAGCAGCGGCTCCTAGAAGTTATAATAAAGGAATACAGTCCCGGAAAAGCAGGCTTTAGGAAAGCGCACACGACTCGTCTCTCTTTAGGGACGTACTGAATACAGATTATAGAACCGAGAAGCGTATTGTATTGTCTGCTGCGTGTTGCATCATTCATACAACACTTTACATTAGAAGAGATTACAAGTAATATAAACTGTGTGTATTTCAGGCCTTAAATAACTAGAGTTCAAGTACCTCATCGTCACTAGTAGGTTTGGAGTAAGATGAACAGTCTTCGCACACGCGGTGCTGACAGCCGTTGCATATGTGGAATACTTCGCCCGGCTTTAAAGCTTTTAGACACACGCGGCACGCCCCTGCACGGGAAGGAGCTTTGCCTGACTCACTGAAAAAAAAAACAGCTTCTAAGCTAGCATTAAAAAATAACTTACAATAGCTATTCACAATCAAAATAATATATTCCTTTCTCTCTGTTTGCAGCGTTGGTATTGTAGAACTGGAACCCCGAAAGCACATTCTCACCGTAACGAAATGCTTGAATAAATTGTATAAAAATAACCACCACAGCTAACCACTATACCAACCAATTAGTTTATTAGTTTAGTAAAGTACCATAGGTGCGAAGTAACTATTAAGTACTTATTCTGTGCTGTAAAAAGGTAATTCGAATTCTCCGAACGTGTCCGAATTTAACTCAATTAGTGGTATATTGGATTTAACCCAACGCCATGGAGTTAGTATATATATACTAACTCTATGCCCAACGCGTACAAATTTAATGAATCACATGCGGTTATTACTTCACACAATATTGTATATACCAATAAAAGAGCATGGGAATGAAGGGTTCTAGCCGCAGCGGCTCCTGATAGATCTCATTACTAAGGTTGTTTTGTGAGATAGTGATAATGAAAAACACTCGACTTAGTTTATTGTGAGCTCCCAGACCACGACGCGTTTGGAACCCTCGTATCTTTAGATTTAAGATACCGTAGTTAATTATCACCATCATGTCAGAGTGATGCCGCCAAATCAATCAATCGAGTGCTGTCACGTTACGGTGTCACGTGACACGTACGGTGGTGTACGGTACATAATAATATGAGGTTATGGTGGACGCTATGTTGCGGCACCGCTTTCCTAGGAAACGTGACTTGGCTTGCATGCTGCTGTCGTCTTACACCACTGCCGTCACGCGTTATGTCTGCTCGCTGTGCAAGGTGAGCGACGAAAGCGACGCAGCGTCAACGCACATTAGCATCAAAGTAAAATGGACCCAAAAGCTCTTGCTTTAAAGTCACAAATTCAGCATTTGGAACGCTGGCTGTGAATAAATACACGAAATGATGAAATGAGCTCTAAACCAATGCATTTAAGGTTCATAATTCATAATTATTATTTTGCCAAATTGTGGATAACAACAGTTGTTTTCTTATCATTAGTCCCGTTCACAATTTACTGCCAGTGGCAGTGTGCAAAAATATAGGTAGTTGTACAACCTTTTTTATCAATTATTTATAATATATATCCAAAATAATTCCCCAAAGTCCACAGACATATTAATGAAAAGTTTATAAATCTATGTCAAAGTCTAGCAATTTAAAAAGTGTCAATATAATAATGTATGTTGAAATAAATCTTTTTTTTTTTAATTTTATTTTACTTTGTTCATTTTACTTTAACGCTAATGTGATCGAACGCTCAATACGTCAATCGAATTTGCAATGTGAAAACTCAGAGTAGATACCGTCGCGTCGTGTTGTATCGAGTCACGTGGTAGCGTTTGTTGATGACGTATCTAGGACAGGGCCTAGGACTTTATAAGCTTCAAACTCTATTCAAAGACTACGTGTTTTTTATCCAGCAAGAAGTACTTACATATTTTATTTTAGGACTAGATGATGCCCGGGACTTCGTACGCGTGGATTACGGTTTTTGAACTCTTTAATTTTCCGGGATAAAAAGTAGCCTATGTCCGTCCCCGGGAAGGAAAATTTCTTCAAAATCGGTAGAACAGATGAACCATGAAAGCGTAGCAGACAGACAGACAGAAATACACACTTTCGATTTTTATAATATTATAATTATGGATAATGATCAGAGGCAAAAAAACGTACCGTTCAGTCTTAGCGGGTGTGGTGGCAGGCGGAGGCTGCGCGGGCGGCGGCACGGGCGCTGGTTCCACCACCACCTCGGTCATACCATGCCGCGTGTTAAGCTTAGTTACTGCAGGGAAAAATGAGAAAAAATAACAACCATTACCTATTAAATTATCATTATGAATATTAATTATATTTTATTTAAATTGCACATAATTGTCTTTTTAAAGAGGATTCTGAATAGAGTACAAATAATTAAAAAAAAATGTTTGCTTTAATAATTTACGAAATGGGGGGCTTTCAAGGTGTAGATGTTTTGCCCAGGCACTATAATATCAAAGACGGCTATACGGTAAGAGCTGTAACTTGTGTATCCTTTCAATCGTATCCTGTAGTTGAAAAACGAATAATAAAAATAGAAAAATATTATAAATTAAGCACGAATATTTCATAAACCTCATAGCTTGAATTCACATCGAGGCGAATTCCATTGAAACAAAGGGTATTGATATATGCGTGCGGTATTGTTTTTGACGAAGCATTTCACAAAATGGACTAAAAGTGCAGTGTAGCCTCTCGGGATTGCGATTTTTCAATTTGATGAATATTGCGAATTGCTCATAATAAATTCTAGTTCAGACTTCTCTGTATTTTATATTTTGCAAAATATAACCCCCAGAGAAAAAATGTACATTTAAAAAGTTTACCTACTTTATTGTAAATAAGAACAGTAAGTATAGGTACTTCAGTGAGTTTATAATAAAGTACTAACTATTTTGTTCGTCATAGATATATTTTAGTACACATAACATGTCTTCTTCTACTTCTAACTACAATTTATAAGAAAAACTCATTTTTTACTTTGCAACTTTTAGCTATCTTCTAGAATTTAGCGTGTTGGAAAGGCGTGTTGGAATAAACGGACAGATTAAGATTTCATTATCATTCTTATTGAACTGACTGTGTCAATTTTCGATATACTTATTAATAATATGTGCACGTTTGAGAGTGTTTTCGCAAATTCAGTTTATAAACTTTATATATAGGGAATTCAAATGGGAGTGCGGTTTGTTTGTGCTGTAAAGGTTCCATTTCGTGGAATGTACGGCGAAGTGCAGGCCCGCGGGAGTTGGCTGAGCGCTCGCAATGTTCCGTTATGAATATTGAGAAATGCTGCGCTCTACGGGCCTCATTTCGGTCCCAGTTAACAAATACTTCACGGTTTTGTTGAGCATTGTAATATTACGAATGTAATTATGTAAAAATACTCAAGCTAAAAACAAGAACAAGAAGAAGAAGAAAGTTTTTATTATCGAACCGCAAGGCATCGACAAGGTTACGACACCCTTACGCAGTCGAAATTCCGCGGGCTCGTACGAAGCGATTTGCTTCCTCGTTTCTAATCCGAACCACTAGGATATGGAATACCCTTCCGGCTTCCGTTTTCCCCTCCTCTTTTAATATAGGTACCTTCAAATCAAGAGTGAATACGTATCTTCTAGGCAAGCGTTCTCCACCTTAGGCTGATGCATCACTTCTTGCATGCAAGTCTGATTGCAGCCAAGCGCTAGCCTATATATATTTTAAAAAAAGACTGCCTTATATGTGTGTTTTTAGCTTGAGCTGTGCCAGACGGTACAGCAGCTTGTCGTACCTATAGTTACCTCTGCTCCTAATACAGCAACTTGTCGTACCTATACCTCTGCTCTTAATAATGGGTACACACGCTGTATCAAACAGTAAACAACACGCTCTGGCAAGCAAGGTGTTTGGCTTATCCGCCAAAGTAAATAAATGCTTGGCAACCGTCTGTAGCGACCATGATGCCGGTTCCACACGCTGACCCGACATTAGCCAGCATCGGCAAATATAACGGCAAATATGCAGTTCATGTGTTTGCGTAGGTACACCATCTTGCCAGCTCTTGCAAGCAGCTCAATCGCTTGCCTTGGCAGAAAAGCTGAACGCCTCGTTTGCCGGTGCGCCATAAATAATCACAGAAAGATATGAATGTGGGAAAAAATGTTTAAACGTAAACAAAAGTGTAAACGGAATAGGCGGCTCTGTGATGTCTTAGAAACAACCATGATATAATTTTTAACTAAAAGTAATTTAAAAAAAAAACTAAACGAAGCAATAAACCAATAAGTAATTTAATTGTCATTAATAATTTATTGAAGGCAAAATTTATCTGAATGATTTCTGTTCCGTGATGCCAGATAGTTATCAGGCTGTCAAGCCTACTTTGCATTATTAAATTGCCCTTATTTTCCTGTATAGTGGCATTGGGCGCCGATCCGATGTCGGTCACGTAAAATGTATAGAATGAAAAGCAGGCATTGAGACCGCAAATTTATCGGGAACCAATTTTATATTCATAAAATCAAAACTGCAATACCAAAGAATATGTTACATGGTTACATTTTTGCTATCAAAAAGAATATATTATCATGAAATTGAAACTAGTGAAATATCACCAAAAACCTTTGTACGATATAAAACACAATATAAATTGTCCACTATTAACATCCCACTGCTGGGCACAGGCCTCCACTCTGATAGGAGAGAGGGAATTAGAGCTTAGACCCACCACACTGCTCCAATGTAGGTTGGAGGGCTTTAACTACTATTACCATGTTAGTGATAACAATAACTGGGACCGACGGCTTAACGTGCTCTCCGAGGCACGGGGGTGAAACACCGCCAACTTCCTAACTCCGGGCTAGTACTGAGAATTTCTAGTTAGAAAAACCCAAGACTTAATTACGGCCCGACCCGGGACTCGAACCCGACCTCGTCGGCCGCAGTCGAACATGCCAACCACTAGACTAACGAGGCAGTCATATAAATTGTAATTAGCTAATGTTATTATGATAAAGTATGCGAGGCAGACAGTTACCAAAGTGATTGTATCATTAAATTATCTACCTCTCAATTAATAGAGGTCAATGAATTGTATAATTGTTCCGTTTTTTTAATATCGAGAGGTTATAATTAATTGGTGTCCCTAAATAATCAACGGTCGGATATTTACCGTACTTGGTAAGTAAGTAATAACGATCATTTCTCACCCGACAGATTAAACCTAGGGATTAAATAAAGCCAGAGGTATCACTTCAAGGCCAGGTGTGCTTATAGGGCCCATGATAAAGGTAAGGACCGTTACAATTTTGATGTGAACATCTGAGGCATATCGATTTTCTCTTCAGGAGGAGCTTTTCTAAGCCCACAAGTTCGTATTGAAAAGTTTTGAAGTAAAAAATCCAATTAAAACGAATTGTAGATAGGTATTAATTACATTAGGTATATTTATTTTTTCCACTCTTTTTCAAGTTATGATGATATTTCATTTCATTCTATCTAAATACTTACCTATCTAAATAAGTTAAGTGATATTTCAACAATAGGCTGTCCTAGCCTAGCAGCTACATTAATTAATTATTATAATTGACAAAAGTTGTGAGCTCTCACGGGATGAGGAGTGAATGAGAACTAAAAGTTTAACTAATTTTCATTAATTATTATTCTAATGAGAAGTATTACAAGTCCCATAACCTATGTAAAAAAATAGCTTAAGAATACTGGCTCTGGTATATATAAGTTCAAATAAGTTCTTCGAATTACTCTTATCTGGCAAACAAAATCGGTGGATAGGGTTCAAAAATCATCCATCCATCAGCCTGTATGCATCCACTGCTGGACATAGGCCTTTGTGAGAACGCGCCACCAAGCACGGTGCTCTGCACCCTTTTCACTTATTTAGGTCATCGGACCATAGTGCAAAAATATTTCATCACAATTTATACGAGGTGTTTGTAAAACATACCGCCCGTCAAGCTCACAGTTACCGATTTTCTGGAACACGACGTTATTGCTTATTTATTGACCACTAGTTGACCGTTTAATGTCTCCACGCATGATTTGTGGACGACCATTTAATACAAGAGTAAACTTACTTGACTATTTAATCGTAAAATATTACTTCTTAGATACAAAGCTTTTGTTGGAAAAGTCTAGCTGAGAACCGAGGGGATTGGATTTTACTTGGTTCAGCAGAATATCACCGAATTCGAGGGTAAAAGGAGGCTAGATCTGGACATTTACGGTGACCGACTTAAAAGTAGACCACCCTCCAATCCAATATAACATACAAGTACATTACATATGTTGATGGTACCTTGTCAGTTCCTCACTGCGCGCGTTTATTCCGTGCTAAAATAGGGAACATCAATCAAATCAGGGCACATGAGCGAAACCCTTATTCAAATACCTAACAGAGTCGCTGTTGCCGAACTCGTCAAAGGAATCATAATCATCATTAACACCATCATTACTTCACAATTAAATGGCGCACGCGTATAAAAACCATTTGAATTTGTATTTGAATTGGGTGCCGACTGCCGATGCTGGCCATTTGGCCATCTACTATGGCTTGTGTAAAGCGTGGCCTCGGTTGTAATCAAATCTTACTAATATTATAAATGCGAAAGTTTGGATGGATGGATGTATGGTTGGATGTTTGTTACTCAATCACGCCCCAACGGCTGAACGGATCTGGATGAAATTTGGCACGGAGATAGATTATAGTCTGCAATAGCACATAGGCTACTTTTTATCCAGGAAAATTAAAGAGTTCCCGCGGGAACCACAAAACCTCGATCCACGCGTACGATGTCGCGGGCATCAGCTAGTTCATTATAATAACTATTTTCTGAGTAGATATGCTAACGGAAATATAGCTCTCACGAATAATGAATTTTCCTGCATGTGTGAATTATACTATTAACCAACTTCGCAACTTCGTGTAACTTCTGTTCCATTCCATAACTCCGTTACTATAAATTGTAATTAAATAAATCTCTCAGCATAGTTATTATCTCGATAAATAGATAAGGAGGGCTTTACGGATTTCCTTGTCTTAATTTGGATGGAAGTTTCTTTTTGGACCGGAAAGAAAATAAGTATCAGCTGCTGCTTTCCGAACCAAGGGTAGAATCTTGACATATCAAGTGACACAAATTGTCCTACGTAAAATTTTATTTCATTACTTGAACATAAAATAATAATTTAAGTAAATAGTATATTTTACGACATACTTCAAAATTTATTAATTATATACACAATCATGATTTCCCTTAAACCTACAAAAAGATTTTCCTTTAAACAAAATAAGTTATTAATTCATAATGGACAGTATTAATTAAAGCTTATCAGACTATAAATTTCTTCATTAACGAGCACTCTATAAAATTGCCAATTTTCATATTACACAGCGGGAAAACTTTTCAAAATATTAACATTGATTACAATATTGTAAAGAGAGATAATACGTGGGAGGCAAAACAGAAATTGTTTGCTAAAATCGTTTCACGTTTTCCCGAGCTTTTGAACTTTTAACGAAGAGTTCCCATTTTAGCAAATATTGAGCTGTTTACTTTTGCAGGTGGGCAAAGAGATTCGTATTTATATGTAGCTCCATCGGTATGGGAAGTTGTTGTATACTGAACTTTCCAGATGCTACCAAAGTAAACAGGTTTAGGTTAGATACATAGATTTAGTATTCCAATACTAAATCTATGGTTAGATACATGTAAACATTTTATTGTTTCACTTCTTATTCACAAAATATCGTATTCTTATCGACATATTTCATGACTCTTAAGAAAATACTCACCGATCATGTATCATCGAATTTTACTGTAATCAGGTAATATTTTGTTATGTTATTGGAATCTAATTTACTTTATAATTGTGTGTGCTTCCCATGAACGATAAAAATACTTATATCTACTTTATATATTATTTAAGTAGTGTCTTCTCATAATCGTTAGTGCTCCTTAGTCTATATTATTATTTTTTTGTATTTTGTTTCCTTGTGTATAATTATTATGCATTATTGCCTATAGTATGTAAGTTTTCCCTGTCTTCTATGAGAGTGGAGGCCTATGCCCAGCAGTGGGGCGTTAATGGACTGTAGTGGTGGTGGATGTAAGTTTTTCGAAGATATACCCCAATTTTCTAAATTTAGTTTACATGACTTAATATAACCTTTGAATGCTATGTACACTTTTAATTGATAGATAGATAAATGCTTTATTGCCACACAAAAAATTAAAAAGAAACAAAAAAGTTAACAAGCAAAAAGAAATAACAAGTGCGCAAAGGCGGCCTTATCACTAAAAGTGATCTCCTCCAGACAACCTTTAATTATAGAAGCGGGATAGTGCAACAACATTAATACATATAATACACTACATATACTATACATTTTAATATTACATCAACAATTACACAAATAAAATACTAAAATATATACCAATAGAACCATAATACATATATATAGATAAATATTTCAGGCCTACATAACAAAAGTAAACAAATACATAAATAATTTATAGCATATATTGATAATTTATAAAATATAATAATTTATATTTTATATTGATTTACTTAATAGAAATTGTAATGTGTACGTTTTCGTATTTATGTCAAATATGGAAATTGTAAGTGTGCTTGATAAATAAAAAATATTCTTAACTTCTTCCCTGTAACGTTAATACACGTTAATACGTCTTTGAAGTTGCAGATTCAGTTAAAAAGATTAAATCCCAAAATTCATACGTACAATTGTAACTTGTGCTATACCTTTGTCTTGTGCCGTAAGGAGTGAAGAAGATAGCGTCTGACGGAGTTTGCCGAAAGTTCCAGGCGTTTCGATCTGTCCAGGCGTTGTGTCCTCCGTCGCCACCATCTGGAAAAAAGAACATATTCCAATTAATTACTACTTACTTTTGAAATAATATTTTTTTTACATTTACGTTAATTTTTTAAAGGTGGTCGCATAACAAAGCGTGAAGGGCTTAAGAGATGTAATTTTCAATGCAATGCGTGTGAAAAAATTGCCGCATCAATTGCATCAAAGAATTGCTGATAAGTGCCGGCGATCCCTGCGCGCGTTTCTTTATGTAACTGACATTTTGTTCACCAAATTAAAGGTTGTTCACGGAGGTGGCCTTCAAGACACAAACGAGGTGTAAGAGACGCATGCCAATTCACCTGGCCTGGCTTTAAAAGTAGTTAGTTAAAATTGTTACTATTTTCAGTATAATTGCGCGCCTATTTTCCAGAAACGGTAAAATTATATCCAATAGAACATATTTTCGCTTAAACTGAGAATAGCATTCAATGTTAGCATATGTTTGAGCAACGGCCGGTTTCACAAACGGTGTTTCCGAGAAGAGGTTAAATGGTATGATCGATATTTTCTATTATTGAATTCCATTGGTGTCACGTGCTAACCTATCAGCTGGTAATGGGCAAAACTCAAACGTGCAAGACGTGATGACTGATGAACTATTTATGTAATCTAATCATTTATAATCATAATAATTTATTTATTTTGCCAGAATATGGTACTTACATTCAAAATATTTACATAGGTGTTAGGATTAAGATAGTATCCACATATACTGCCAAGCTTGTATATTCTTTTATGTCGATACTAATCTTCTTTGCTCGACGTTTTGTAATATTAATCGAAATGGCAAGAAATATAAGAAATAGCAGCGCGAAATACACCAGAACAAAAAAAGACTGGTGGACCAAAAATCCGCAATTTTAAGTTCACATATCGCAGAAGTACCTAATTCTTTAAAACTAAGGGGGGCATAAATGTGTCCAAACTTTCAAATATCTAAGTACCCATTTGTTACTATATCCATAGACATTTTGCTCAATATATATAAATTTCATTAAGAATTAGAAGGGCATAAAAAGACTGTTGCTGCGACAAGTGATCGCGTATAGCAAGAAATAATTCTCATAGGAAAATAAAAGTGAGTGACTCAGTCGTAAAATTCACGGAGCGCAACAGATGAGTACGGAATACATAAAGCGCGGGAAAATCAATATGGTCCTGTCCGGAATTTCACCTCCCGTGGTTTTAATATGACACCGGGCCGCGAGCCTTCACACGCCCGTGTAATATTCAGTACAAACGAGTCGCATAAGGGCGTTATTTATGAAAGTAAAACTACCACAGAGAAGAAGCCCCTCCCGACTTTGTGGCCTTTAGAGCTTGTCCACGTTAACCAGCAGGCACGTGGATGCGTTTTCGTCGTCACGTTGGCAACACGACTATTGTGTTTTGTTCGAAAAGCGTTCCTACCGACAAGAGAAGCAAAATGAGTAGGGAAAAGTTTAAATTGGTTCATTTTACCTATCTAAAATCACGTGCCCAGCCGCGAGTTTGAATGTCAAGAAGCCCAAAGGTTTTAATTCAAACTGACGCGTGAATGATATTGCGCATTACAGCAAAAACATAACGGATCACATACCCACATTGACCCATCATTCAAAGTTGGAAACGTAAAATAAATCGTAGGACAAATATAGGTGACATTATAAACGTCATTTGCATCCAACGCGGACGGTTCATATGGTCCGGTACGTATGGTTTCATTAGCTGCAAAACTGAAACCCAGCGGGCTAACTTTAGAATATGTGCTCTGTATTCATTTCAATTTCAATTTATTTTCCAAAAAAGCTTGCAAGACCACACAAATATAATGTACAATCTACTTGCTTACTAGAAAAACTTACTAAGTAATATAGTGGTTCGGTCTGAATCCAAACTATATGTAACTGTATCTAGGATTTCATGCTCATTTCCTGTGTGGTTTGCGGCTCATAAGTTTAACTAGTTTATTAGATAAAATGGCACTGTACTTCTCACTATTTATACTCATAATAAAAATGCACGAAAACTAAGCAAAAACTCCACACTAAATCGAAGATGCCAAAGAAATTTTATATCTACCCGCTTTCAAGAATTCACATTGCGGTTGACGACGTGAGCATTGTGACAAATCTTACGTATATATCGGCGCACTTTTTTATGGATCAGGTAGGTTATTAAATACAATTAAAATAGGTATACAATGATGAACTAATAACTGAACATCATAGCTCACTAGGTATGAGAAGAGACCAACAAATAAAGATAAAAAAATGAGACTTGAGCGAGTTATATATAACTCGAGTCACGAAATCATGGCTCCCCATAGAAAAATACAAAAATAACGATTCAGTTAAACTGCCATCTAATGTAATAGCGAGCAACAGATGGAGAGCGAAAAAAGTACATAAGAAATAGGGTTGCCTGCAGCAATACTTATAATATCCTCAATTTTTTAAATTAATTGTGGAGGTATGAAAAAAATTTTTTTTTATCCACTACAAGCTAGCCCTTGACTGCGATCTCACCTGATGGTAAGTGATGATGCAGTCTAAGATGGTAGCGGGCTAACCTGTTAGGGCCATGGCAGTTATATTAAACCCATACCCCTTCGGTTTCTACACGGCATCGTACCGGAACGCTAAATCGCTTGGCGGCACGTCTTTGCCGGTAGGGTGGTAACTAGCCACGGCCGAAGCCTCCCACCAGGCCAGACCAGGGAAAAATCAGAAATTATAAATTCCCAAATTGACCCTGCCGGGGATCGAACCCGGGACCTCCGCACGTTAAGGCAACAGCGCTACACACTGCGTCACGGAGGTCGTCAAAACTGGGAAACTTTTGTTTAGTATTAGAATAAATTCAGGAAATCTATACTGATATATTACTTAAAAATTTTCTTAAAGTCTTTTACTTGTTACGGGAAATAACTTAAAGGCCGATATCAATATAATTTTTACTTACTTATTTACTCTATATTTTTCTTTCGGTTTGGGTAGGTTATAGTATCTCGACGTAACTTTTCGGCATTCCGGCATTATTTACAATATACTATGCCACCTTTACGAGAAAAGCAAACATAGTGAAGCAACAAACGGAAAAAAACACTTTACAAGGTAATTAATAATTTATATTATAGTGGTTTGGATTCACTCGCCGATTCAATAGCACTTGTCTACTTGATTTGCGTGTTTTTAAATATAATTTTTAAATATAACCTTTGGAAATTTTTGATTTACTAGGATATAAAAAGTAGCTTATCACTCAAGGTCTTCTACCCCACTCATCCGATGACATGATGATACCCCAAAATGAAGCCGATCTGTTGCAGCATGATTAAAGGACATGGAATCTGACGACCTCCGTGGCGCAGTGTGTAGCGCTGTTGCCTTAACGTGCGGAGGTTCCGGGTTCGATCCCCGGCAGGGTCAATTTGGGAATTTATAATTGAATTGAATTGAAAAATAATTTCTGAATTGCCCCTGGTCTGGTCTGGTGGGAGGCTTCGGCCGTGGCTAGTTACCACCCTACCGGCAAAGACGTGCCACCAAGCGATTTAGCGTTCCGGTACGATTCCGTGTAGAAACCGAAGGGGTATGGGTTTAATATAACTGCCATGCCCCTAACAGGTTAGCCCGCTACCATCTTAGACTGTATCATCACTTACCATCAGGTGAGATCGCAGTCAAGGGCTAGCTTGTAGTGGATTAAAAAAAAAGGAAAAACCCATTAACAAACACTTTAGCATTCGAAATGTTAGTTAGTACCTAGTTAAGTTTTTTCAATTCCCGCGAGAACTCTTTTTTTTTTTTTTTTTTTTTTTTTTTTTTTAAATATATAGGCTAGCGCTTGGCTGCAATCAGACTTGCATGCAAGAGGTGATGCAGCCTAAGGTGGAGCGCGCTTGCCTAGAAGATGCCTATACTCGTTAATTTTCCAGGATAAAAAGAATATTATGTCACTCTCCAGGTCCTAAACTATATCTATGCAAAAATCACTCATCGTTTAGTCACAAATTGATCCAATGCTCTGTTGCAGCATGATTGAAGGAACAAATCAACAAACAAATACGTTTTCGCATTTATAATATTATTAGTATGTACATTTACATTTATTAGGTAGTATGTGATGTGATTTGATCTTAATTTAGGGTTAACCTGCAATGGTTATTGGACATCGCAGACTGTAATCCGCAAATCCAGGGAAATACAAAGTAAGATGGCAGCCCTAATAATGCGGGACCAAATCAATATTGTCGTCTTCCAAATTTCACTTCGGGCGTTTTTATTGCCTCGTCGCGGATTCCGTATCATCATCGGCTTCCTGTGTTATTACATTAATATACTGCGCTATGCGGAAGTCACTTGCCTTATATAGTACAAGCGAAGTGCTAAAACACACTAGGGTTCGAACAGGACAAAATATCCGCGCGAAACGTCCGCATCACAGGGGAGCTCCATATTCAAGTTACGAGGACTTTTTTTATGTAGCTCTTTCGTTCTCGCGGACGGACTAAGTGTGAATTTCTTATACGTATGTTTTAAAACTTCCTCTTGATTAGTTTTAAATTAAATGGCCAAAGCAGTATTGTTATATAATATATAAAGTAAAGTAAGCGAATGCACTGGCAAATGTGAACTGTGACTTTGTTAAGTCTTGCATGCAAGTCTGATTGCAGCCAAGCGCTAGCCTATATATTTAAAAAAAAAAAAAAAAAGCGATTTCATAAGATGTTAAGATAGAACACCTATGCGATTTTACTGATAAAAAACAGTGAGTTTTTGACTAGGGTAGGCACTAGAGCGGAAAATCGCAATATAATATTATAGGTACTTATAATAGGGACAAAGAAAGCTCGTGGTAATAAAAAAATGGATTGAGAATTAACGAGAGCAATAAAAGTAGAATACGCTAAAACCTCATGTCGCGTGTGTAGGCGTATTACTATTATTACTCCTCATATGAAGATAGCGAGGCGGTAATACAGTCGTAAATTTCATAGACAACATCAGAAGGAGGATGGAATATACGAATAGAGACAAAACCAATATCGTCGTCTACTGAATTTCATCGTCAGCCTTTTTATTGCCTTGCTTCCAAATCAATAGACATCGTTCTTTTCCTGAAATATTATTTGCTACACGTGCATCATAAATCGTGGTATACAAAAATTACACCCCCAAAGGGGTAAAATAGAGGTTGAAAGTTTGTATGAAAGTCCTTCATTTTCAAGTTATAGTCATGAAAGTTAAGTTTAAAATTAAGAAATACGTGTTTCACAGTTTTTGAAAATTTTATCCCCAAGGACGTTAAATAGAGAATGTCCTTCAATTACGCTGCAACAGAGCAAAGGATCGACGTGATTTTTTGCATGGGTATAGTTGATCTGGAGTGTGATATAGACTTTTTATGCCGGAAAATTAAGGAGTGCCTGTGGGAATTAAAAAAACTTACGCCACGCGAACGAAGTTGCGAGCATCCGCTAGTATTCCATAGGCGGAAAAGGCATAGCTGGGGCTGGGGCAATCGGATTTTAACTATAGTTTAAGGTGGCTGTAATTCATATCAGTGTTGAATCAGACGAATATACCGGTGTTTCCACAATGTTCTATACTTACAAAATTTTATGTAGGTAGTGGTCGTAACAATAACTCCACAAAGGATCAGAGAATTAGTGATAACAATAACAGCGCTCGTTAAAAAACTCGTTTCCCGGAAAGCGATGGCGTACAAGCTCATACAAAATTGACGATTCAGTAAAACTGGCATTTTCATGGAGAGCAACAGATTGTGGGCAAAGTATGGAACAACATAAAATCAATATCGCCGAGTTACGGATTCCATCTAAGTACGGCGTTTTTTGTAGCATCCGGAGCATGCTACAAAAAACTGCTAGTCATCCTTAACTTCCTGGTAAGTACAAACTGAAAATATTGTATTACGTATAACAATAGATATCCATGTAACATTACATTCATTTTTATGCGCCACGAGAGGCATTGTATATGGATGCAAAATGTGTTATGGTGAAAATTTCGGCATAATTTGATTGCCCAAGGTATTCAGAAATAATGCCGAAAGGGCTTAGTCATAAGCCAAACCTTCAGAGTCTGCCTAGCCAGTTTTCAATATGTCCACGAGGTGCTTAAATTCTGTCTAACGGAACTCATTTTGCGGTTAAAGTACCTACTAACTTTTAGTGTCTTTCTTTGTAATTTTTTCAAAAATTTTCCTAAACATTTATTTATAGTTAACAAGGTGACGCCCGCGACTTCGTCCGCGTGGATTAAGGTTTTTTGAACTTTTTAATTTCCCGGGATAAAAAGTAGCCTTTATTATAAAAAGTAACCAAATTTCATCAAAATCGGTTGAACAGAGGTGCCGTGTAAGCGTAGCAGACAGATAGACACACTTTCGCATTTTTAATATTATGATGATTAATTATTTTAAGCAATTTTATATGGGAATCTTGGCTTCAGCAAATACAGATCTAATACAATATCAGTCTCCCTTTCGAGCACGTTTTTGTTAGGTTCACTTGTGTTATGTAAACGAATCTAGCAAATCGAATCTCACCCACTTTAGAAGCGGATTTGTTAGTAAAGTTTGTATTAGGATTACTAGCAAACTTATGCAGGTCTAGTAACAATACAATATTCTCGTGTTGAAGTTTGAATCAACAGAACTCGACGTATAATAAACTAAAATTTGTAGCGCTTTCTCTGTTGAAACGAGTTACTTAATTACAAATGCAAGTCATTTGCGAGACCTTATAATGAACACAGCTTTCAAATGTTTGTCTTGGCTCACTTGGCTTTCAATGGCAGGTTTTAACAAGTATTATCGATCCAGCAATACATAAATTATTAACTAAAGCTGGTATTTATCCCATGTATTCGAAAAGGACGACTTGGTTCGCCTTTAAGTGCACCCAAATGTTGTGTTTTCTATAAGAAACTTTTAGCGGGCAGAAATGAGATTTCTAAATTATGCGTTCAACCTAAAAGCCGCGATCACTACGTCTAGGTTACACGATTGAGAAGAACATACTCGTAAGTACTTATGTGCAGTCTCGCGAATGAATGTCTGGCAGAGCCTTGCGCCATTGGACACTCCAAGTATATTGGATAGTAGCAGGCGTTACTTTGCAGATCCGCGACAATAGGCAAATCTATGTGGTACAGACACACTATGTCAAGACAGATATGTGGTGGTGGGGGTGGATCTACGTCGTAGATACACACTGTACCACATAGATTTGCCTATTATGGCGGATTATAGCGAATTAAACTCATAATTCCTTCACTCCAAGTATACTTTGTTCATAGAGAGTTATTTGAATACTTTTATAAAGTGACAGCCAGTGTTTCACGAGTTTTTAGCCTAAGCAAGCGGGATAAAGCTATATTATTTATCTTTGACCTTTTTGACAAGGCTTGTTCATGAAGTTTCTACACGTTAACGGTTGCAGGTAATGATAAGCACCAAGTCTGCAAGTTTTAGCGCCTTACACCAAAACTTTTAAATGGGTTGGTGTAAAGGAAAAATGTATAAAGGGTCTTTCTTACTTTGTAGTTTACCATAAGATAAGTAACTTTGATATTTTCTTAACTAAGGTTTCTTTATATAAGTCATATTCGCATTTCAAGAAAAACAATATTATGAGGCTATTTTTAAAAACCTACAAAACCAAAAGACCATACGATAATTTGAAATTATCAAGTGGATTATGGACGAACATAAAAACCTGCCAGTCCTCCATTTATTATATTGATTGAAATCTAAATTTATAATATTCTCTAGAATATTTGAAAGCGGAAAGGCGGTGGAAGGAAGACCGTGAAAGCTTAAACAAAGCTTTATAACGGACGTTGTAGAGTGAAAGCGTGGCGACAGAGCCAAAGGAAGGAAGGCTTTAGCGTCGAGGCAAACTGTCAAGGACAGAATGTGAGACACATAAATGGGAGTAGGTATATGCAAATCAATGTTAGAAGTCAATACAATTGGTTCGAATTGATTTTATCCCAGTTATAGAGAGATAGAGTAGAAAGAGTTTATGGTAGAGAATTTAAGGTTTTCTACTATTATTATTGAAATCATTCCCAATGATTTATATATTTAATCGATGACTAAAATAGACCTTGATCTAGGATATCTATCCATTGCTTTATTTCATTAATTGATATACCTAATAATCAAAAGACAATTATTGATAAGTATTTTTACTTTGTTTACTACATTAATTTACATTAAGTTAAGGTTGTCTGGAAGAGATCGCTGCTTAGCGATAAGACCGCCTTATTGCACCTACTTATTGTTGTTTTCTTGTTTGTAATTTGTTGTTTTTGTATATTCGTGGTGTACAATAAAGTATATACATACATACATACATACATTCTTGTCAGTGGTTTGTTTCTAAACTGGATTCTAATTCGTCTTTTCTTCATTAACTTTTAAATAATCTGCTAAGATTATTCGTATTATGTGTAATGGAGGATAAATAAGTAGTGAGATTTTGTTGGATATACGTTAAGTATATTAGAGAGTTCCTAAGTAATGGAGAATCATGGATATTGAAGAAGTTACGCGGGGACTCGGCAGGCTCGCCTCCAGAGAGCATGTCATTGATCGTTTGGGAATCTGTAAATTTCAGGTTTCTCTGTCGTGGAGCTATAATATTTTGTATTTGACGTAAAGACAGAATGCTACCATTACACTTTTCTGTTTCTTATAGTTTTTTTATGAGTAGCACATGACATATGTGACCACTAGCTGATGCCCGCGACTTCGTTCACGTGGATTGAGGTTTTTGGTTCTCGCGAGAACTCTTTAATTTTCCGGGATAAAAAGTAGCCTATGTGTTATTCCAGATAATAATATATCTCTGTGCCTTTCATCCAGACCCGCCCAGCCGTTCTGTTGTGATTGAGTAACAAACATCCATCCATCCATCCACCCATCCAAACTTTCGCATTTACAATATATAACAATAACCTGTCGTGCGTGACAACATTAGACGGCTTCTATATTTTCCATCCATTCTGTTGTGCATTTTGTGATCCGTTATTAAAATCACGGGCGAATTTGACATCTATAATATACAACAAAACAAGGGTGAGAGCCCGCGCAATTCTCAGAAGTTTTAATTGGAGGCGTGAGTGGTTTGAAATGATGTTGATACGAGTGTATCGATCGTTATCAGGGCTACACTGAAATACAAAAATACTATACGTATAAACTCGCTACGAAAAGTTTATTTTTTGTATTGTATTGAAAATTTATTTGGTTCAAAAAGGCAGACTTAAAAATTCTATAGATACGTATTACGAATAATTATACTATTGTTCTATATTTGCTAAAATATATAAAAGCCTACGTAGAATTATGTTTAGTCTATTGCGTCAAACTTTAAAATGCTTTGGAAAATGCAATAAAGAAAAATTCAATTAAGGAAGATGTGTTATGTGGGTTTATATGGGCCGTTCCTTGAACTAGGCACTGCCGGTATTCAGTAAGTAATCATACAAAGTTACCTTTACAACGCCAGAGGTGACATTTTATAGCAATATTAAACTAAGGCTTTAGCGTGAGCCGTAGCTTGGTCCGTGGAAGTTTTAATAGGAGCCGTGAGTGGTCTGAAATGGTGCCGATCAATCTTTATCTAGAATGGCGTTGCTAAATGGAACCTTCGTTACCGACTGTAGGTAGATAACAGTCAATTTTGCAACGTGCATCATAATAATATTATGTTCTAGTCAAAGGCTCAAGTATATATATAAGTATATTATAGGTACGCCAACTCAGCCAAGGTATGTCAAGGTAATTTTTCTAATAAACTCACTTGACCATTCAGAGGGCAGAGGGTTGTCGTGCACCTCAAATTCAGTTTAGGTTAGAACATTGTTGTGGAACTGTTAGAGGGGTATCTTCAATTCTTTCTTGATTATTTTAAATTATGTTGGCTTATGCTTGCAAAGGAATTTGTTTCTGTGTTGTTGTAAAAAAATATAATTAAAATTATTAAAAAATACGACTGCTCTGCCGTAGCCCGTATTGAATTACCTTTGGAATCTTATTCACATTTATATTAAATGATATTTTTTTGTGAATCCAGTGATATTGAACTATAGTGTTATATATTTTTGGAATCTACTCATCATTTTCTAGATGATGATTATATAGTTAATCTTATTTTCGAATTTTTTTTTTCAACTTTAGTCTTTAATGCGGGACCATGGTCACCCCATTAATTTTTTTTTTAATTTTACTAGCCTATGTCACCCGGAATAATCTAGGAATTCTGACGATACCCCATTTATAAAAATTAGTTCAGGCGTATAGAAGTTATGGTGGAATATACAAACTGTTTTCGGGTGTTTTCGGGTTCATGTATGTATGTATGTGACATACATACATGAACCCGAAAACAATATACTCCTTTTTTCAGGCAGTCGTATAAAAATAACTACGGATGCTGTAGGTATACATAGGTAAGTATCTGTGCTTCACTGTCAATAGCCATATCCTGCTATGCTATAGCTAATGCTAAAGTATTCTAGCCTACTTAATTGTATATCGAATGAGCTGTAAAATAAATCTTTCGCTATTTGAATTGGTATTTCCTAGGACTGATGGATAAACCTCAGCATCAGCATTATGGGCATTTGACTTACATATTCCTCTGATTAAAATATTCTGGTCCTCCGATTATATTCCGGCATCGATTATATGTAGGTACCAGATGGGCCCTTTCATAGAAAAAAATTGGGCGTCCAACCTTTAGAGCACGCTCCTAATCTGTATAGCCCAGACCTTGTCCCCGCCATAGTGCTGTCCCGCTTTTCTAACTAGATGGCGTTAGTAAAATAGGTTCACATTCTTTGTTTGACAGGGCTCGTCTATGTAAATTGAGGTCGTTGTATTCCGGGTAAGTTTTAGTCGCTTGGTTTCTTACAGAACGCAGTTGGAATTAAAATGGTTTTACCCGTAGTGTATTGATCGTTTCGTAGAAAAGGGGATTATTTAGTGGTAATATAGCGTTGTTGGTGTACAGCCACAATGGAGATTCATGAGTATTGGATCGGTCGTGTGGCGATCGCCGCAGGCTAGCCTCTAGAGAGTATGTGTACACTAGTAAATCGTCGTCGTCTTCATTTATTCGGAGTTGATCTCTAGGTGGCCCACTAGTCTTCAACTATTACTAACTATTACTATTTTTTTTATCCACTACAAGCTAGCCCTTGACTGCGATCTCACCTGATGGTAAGTGATGCAGTCTAACATGGTAGCGGACTAACCTGTTAGAGGCATGGCAGTTATATTAAACCCATACCCCTTCGGTTTATACACGGCATCGTACCAGAACGCTAAATCGCTAGGCGGCACGTCTTTGCCGGTAGGGTGGTATCCCACTCCCTCCCTCCCTCCCTCATCCATCCCACCAGACCAGACCAGGGAAAATTCAGAAATTATAAATTCTCAAATTGACCCTGCCGTTACAGGACTATTCTAATTTTCCAGTGTTATCTCAGTAGAGTCCACCTCTAATGTCTTCCATTGATTGCTGCCTCTGGCCACAGGTATTAGGATACGCAAACTTAATTATCTTTCTATAATTTTTGTTTTACATTTTTATATTTCGAACAGGGCATTATTTAGTATATTACTTTTTAAAATGAGTAACAAAACATGACTTTAAAGAGGAGATTCTTAAATTGACGACCACCTCAGTAGGACCTATTACATTTTTTGTTATGGTTCTAAATAAAGAGATTCAATTAATCTAATCGAATCATAAAGTGAATCTCAGTGAAGTGTTAATCGACATGAAGTACCTACCTGGCCACTGAAGTCTTTATATACCTAGTTCAGACCCAAGCGGCCTCGGGCCACTCTATTCTAGTATTATTGGATTTCGCGAGCACAGTTTCCACGTCCGTGTCTCGGGCGCTTTGCCTGAGTTTAAATTGATAATGAAGTTTACAGTTGCAATTATGTTACCGGTCCCTGATGCTACGGTACCGTGTAACAAGTAGCAAATAGTCAGCTTGAAGTTAAGTATAATTTGCAAGAATGTAGGAAATTAGAACGTTCGTGCAAGAATATTAAAAAAAAAACACTTTTTTTTGACACGTCAAGTTTAGTTTTGGCTATTATCACGAACACCTAATAATCTATAGGTACTAATCTATACCAATTCTATCCCAATATTACAGATGCAAAAGTCTGTCTGTCTGTCTGCTACTCTTCCACGGCTCATCTATTCAACTGATTTTGTTGAAATTTTATATAGGGTTAGATTGTATCCCGGGGAAGGACATAGACTACTTCTTATCCCGGGAAAAAACCTTATCATCATATCATCATCATCATCATCAGGTATCATCAAGTACAAAATATAATGTAGGCTACTACCTACTCTTATTTCTAAACGTACTCGTGGAGGTCTGATATTATGGTGGTTACTCGTAACTTTTTTTTTTTTTTTTAATCTCATTTTTATTTTTGGGGTTTTCATTATATATAACATGTCAACCCCATCGAAACATTATTTAAATACATTTAACAAATAGAGAAAAAAAACCTTAACATAACTAACACAAAAATAAAAAACTATCACTTAACATAAGTCGACGTCCGAAGAAGGTCACCGATGGCAAGCAGTGACCAAATTAATTAAACTTTTCGCCGATTCTGATGTGGGACTTGCCAGAACGCTCTGGAAGAGTCCCACATCCAGTCTATTCCAATTAAATTTTGCCATCAGTGACCGTCGTTCTATCACGTTCTTCTGACACTCTATAAATATGAGTAGCAATACTCGTAACTTATTATAGTGGCTTGTTTAAAGCCGATTTTACTATCTAGTCTTTTTTATAAAGGAGACAAAGCTCGGTGAATATCAGACGCCTTATTGTGATGCAAAATAGTCTGCAAAGTACAAACAGAAATTGGAATATTCAGAACAAAACCTTAAAAAGCATCCTATTCCTAAACTAGCTGCAAATATCCATTTCATAGATGCATATTGCAAGCAGCGGGTTAAACTGAACTGGCTCTGTTTTTCGCGTTATCAAATGTCGATTTTGAGATAAAGTAGGTCATGAACAATCGGCGTTCATGACCCGCTAAGTGCGAAGGGTAGGAGAGTCCCGGGACAAGGTGAGGGCACCACTGGCCCTGGATGACCCACTTGTTGAATAAGCTTTCTAATTTCTATTTACTTCACCACTCTCAATTATTTATTGTTACTGGAACAAGAATGCTGTTTTAAGCTATAATATTTGAAGGCTCTAATTATGTTATCTGAAAAGGTCGAAGTGAATTTTGACATTAGCTTTAGTCTGCCAGTTCATTCGCGTGGATTTAGGTTTTTCAATCAAGTACAAAATGTATCTTGTGTTTCTAATTTTCATCTCTGTGACACGCCGAAAAGTTTATGTCCTTGAGACATCGGTTTCAATAAAAACAGGCACACCTCCAAGTCCATAAAAATATGGAACTATTCGATGGATTTGGAGTAGGTACCTACCTAAAGAACAGTGTACAATCATTAAATCCTGGGTTGTTCCCAAATAGCTATTGTTTGATTTAAAATTCGGGTTTCACAAAAATCCGCAACTTTAAGCTCCACCGACTTTAACTGGTCGATTTTTGAACTCTACGTAAAATCAAGGTACAGCAAAATTCGTAAAAATATCGTAAAAAAGACTTTATTAAAGTGTCGAGCAACGATCTATCTGTAATGGTGACGAGTCTATTAAATTTCCCTATAATTATAGGATAAAATAGCAATTAAATTGAGGCGCAACCCAAGTTACAGGCGATATGGCGGTTAATATTGTTGAGCCACAGAGACAGAAGGCTACCACAGAAGTTTATGATTTGCGGCCGGTCCCATGGCGATCAATAAATCGACGCACACACGCTACAGGTTGCAAGGCACGTCGCCTGGGGTCTATAATGGAGGTTAACATCGTTATTTGTCAAATATGAGTTTTTGATAGAGCCTCATGGTTCTAATGGTAACTCAATTTCACGACTACTCAATGCTCAGTGCTGAGCGCTGCGACAGGCCGACAGTACCTACTTATATTACAAGAGATAGCTGTACTTTTTGTAACTAGGGCCTGAAAACTAGGATTCAGTATTAGGTGAATTCAGTATCAGTGGAGAGCCCTACACCCACCTAATACTGAATCAGCTTTTCAGGCGATAGTTACTAAAAGTGCAGCTATCTCTTAGTCTATTAGCTGTATTTTACTCAATTTCGTATTTGCTTTCACCAGGTAGGTACTTACAGGTAAATTGCACTAATTAAACACACAGTTACTTAAATCTTTAAATTACATCGGGTAATTATTTTGAATTTTTTATAGGCTTGGCTGGTAGTCTGGGTAAATAATACGAAAAAGTACTTAATAAGTTTTTCTTTAAATATTAAAAATGAAGCCTATAGGCATATGTACTTAACGCTCCGTTAACGTGGACACCTGCTTTTAAATTTAAAAAGCCATTGGGTTTTATGACCCGTTTTTAATTATATTGGCTAGTCGGGGTTAAGCCTTTAAACGGCTTTCAGACACCTTACATTAAGCTAAGTGTACCTAGTAATACTTAAATGCACATAAAAAACAGCAATTTTTTTTTACACCCATTGGTCTATAATGACATGTCTATATTGGGCTAAAATAATTAAATTTAAAAAGGAATTATTTTGACTAAAGTCTTATTTAGTATTAGGTAGTATTAGGTAGTTATAGTAACAAGACTTTTATTTGCCTTCATGCGTTTACCCAAAAGTGATGATGTACTTTGAGTTTACAAGGAGTTTAATTTGCTTTCTTCATCCATATTGAACGGCAGAAGTGCTATATTATGTTAGCTACCCTTAAAAAACTCAAAAACGTAGAAGCCTGCAGTAGGTGCCTATTGTGTCCAGAGGCCTGATGACGTTTTTATGATTGCTACAGTGTTAGTGATTGGCTAACATTGCTTTTTTGGGCCAAAATCCACTGTCAAAGCAAATATAACATAAATTCAGCCAGTCACAACAATTAAGATTGTATTATTATAGAAATGACGTAATTCATCGGGACCTGAGAATTGAACACGTCGACAAAGTCATCACCAAATTTGCAGAAGTCCATGATCATCGGCTTCACCATCACGTTAACGTTGAGGCAATCCAGTTGCTCGACGTTACGCAATTAGTGAGAAGACTAAAAAGGACAAAACCCTTTGAGTTAGTGTATAAGCCCGCCAACCAGCCCGCCAACCAGCCCGTCAACCCGCATTGGAGCAGCATGGTGGCTCTAATTCCCTCTCTAATAATAATGAGAGTGGAGGCCTGTGCCCAGCAGTGGGACGTTAATAGGCCGTAGTGGAATAGTGACTAGTGATAGTGTAGTGAAGTGCTGCCTAAAAGAACACATGCACAAAGTGTCTATTCGCAACAAGAAAGACTAAGATACGTCATTGGAAAATTTCTTAGTACATAAGTTAATTATAAGCTTAGGTTAAAGAAAAAATACTAATTAGTCAAATAGTCTGGCTAGATTGTATTTATATTGAGCACCTTTCATTGGTTCAATAATAGAAAAAAAAATATAAGATTGTAGCAATGATTGATGCGGCTTTTACGGAATAGGGCTACAGGCCATTGCGAACCAATCAAAAACTCATCAAGACTGCTCACGGATAGTGGCCTTATTTCGGTTGTGATTTAGGCGCGACCTTACTTTTTATAAAACACCGCTTTCCGTGTGACCAAATTGAGGAGTGAAATGGATGTCACGAATCACAATGCCGCTTTCACGTCGAAAATCATAAGTTTTATTGTTTGTTCAAACGCTTCATACACAATAGACACGCTAGAAAGTTTTAATATTGTAGACTATTGTAGACATGTTGGCACACTCTTATCAGCGATTTTTCACACATTCGCTCGCTTGTCATCATCCTGACGAGAAGGTAGTCTTGAACCCGACCTGTCCATGCAATATACGACATGCAATATCCAGGGCCATCTTAATATGGACTGGGTATATATAAAAATTCTTTCCAAAAAAGCCTGATGCGTCAACTTTGGTTATCCTTGTTATACCCGCCCAACTTCAACATAGTGGGTAGAAATAAAAAATATTTAAGTATTACTTTACAGTGGCGTTGGAAGTCGGTTTTTTGGAAATAATTTTTATTTTTAACTTTTTAGTGATAGGGTCAGGATTTGGAGTCAGAATTTTTTATGGGACCACCTCGAGAGCTTCCTCTAGAAAAAAAAACAAATCGTTTCAGGCACCGACATAATTTAAAAAAAAAACATACGCGCTGAATTGAAAACCTCCTCCTTTTTTGGAAGTCGGTTAAAAATCTATAAAGCGAATCTCATGCTAATAAAAGACAAAAGAAGCGTTGCCTAACAGTGTACACTGTATCGGAGCGGGCTACTACTGCCGATAGCAATAGCTGGGTATCGCGGATCTAAGCAAACACATTATACTCATTTTACTGAACCATTTTCGCCTGGTGGGAGGCTTCAGCCGTGGCTAGTTACCACCCTACCGGCAAAGACGTGCCGCCAAGCGATTTAGCGTTCCGGTATAATTTTGAAGAAATGTTCGATCTAAACTGAAAGTTTGTAGTTTTGGACTTCTTCGTTGCATGATATATGCAAGACAATGAGCTGGTAAACCACCATATTCAGAGTCGTAGTCCGATCAAATTAGACATAACATACATAAGTATAAGAAACACAGATAGGCATTAATGTGGCATTTGAGTGCATATACCTAATGTAGAATGTAATACCTTCAACTTTTAGAATCGCGATATTTTAGGAATGGTGATTGTAAGGAAAAAAGTATTAGGACCTTTTTGTAGATAATTTGATCTACAATTTTTGTCTGGGCTATATTTTTGATAAAACTTACCATTTTCGAGAAAAATCCGAAAACCGGAAATTTTTACCTTTGACCTTGAATAACTTTTTTAGCACACATGGAATCGATGGGGACTTTTGGCACTTTATTTATACCTACTGGTGTACCCAAGGTCTTTAGTAAAATTCAGCTCTGTAGGAGTGATGAATTCTAAAAAAATACCTTTCTTTTCATATCTCCGAATTTGCTAAAGTCAGATATAATAAAATTGAGGTTGTTAGAAGTTAGAAGTATGTACTCACCTAATAATATGCTGTAAAAATAAAAAACTACGCAGGTAAAATATAAAAAGTGTCTGAGTTCCAATTTACCACTGCGCCGGCTTTTCTGCCTGCTCTCGATCCATTAGTCATAAGTAGGATCCCTGTTCCGTGGTTTAGTCCTACTATGTTTTATTGTGACAGAAATTATAGTAAAAAACGAAAGTCCCAAAAATGCTTTGATGTGCATAAAATTAGGTCATAGTGATGGATTAGTTTATTTTAATTAAATTGGATTGATGAATGAATAAATATCACCATTCGTGTTTATTTAGACATAAACCCTATAATATAATATATTTATATCGAATGCTCATGTTAGGTAGGTATCCTTTCGTTCTCACTTCATTATTTTAATTTCTCGATCCGATTGAATGTTTTTCTAAATCCTCAATTATTATAACCTCTTTAGTATTAGGTAGGTATGTATAACTAAAAGAACGAAAATAAAAAACACACTTAATAACTAAAACAGCTGGTAAATAGGTATGATATATCCGCTTTTAACCCAGATGTTGCGTGGAATGTTGAATTAGCTTCGCTTCGTATATCACAAAAAGTTTTTCCTATAGAAGTAGTCCCGCGGGTACTCAAACTATCTGTATTCCGGGCATCCACTATCGAACAATGGAGGGTATAATGCTTCTATTTATGGAGCACCTACCTATTATTTACTGACTAAATAAAGCAAATGCTAACAATGTATCAAACAACACAGGATATTCGGTAGGTAGGGTCTATTTTGATTAAAAGCATGCGTGGTCGACTTAAGTGTTACGTGAGCTTTCAAAATTGACAGAATTCAACAAGAAGATCAACAGACAAAAGCATTTCTGAACATAATTTAATATTCATATATAACCAGAATTGAGTTTCAAAACCCAAAATATAAAGAATTTTTTACTATGCCGGTTAACTGAAATCATATAAACTTTCAACCACTCAAACTTTACGAAATTTCTCGAACTCTTTAAATTAAAGAAACAAAAAATACGAGGGCTCAGCAAAAAACTTTGCGCATAAACTTTGTAACGAATCCTTATAAAAAGTCGCAATTTGCATAAAGTCCTGAAACGTTTTACAAAAACGCAAATTTTATGAACATTTTTCAGATTCAGCAGGAAAAGCCGTAGGTAGCAAGCAGCCGAAGCAGGTAAAACGTTGAGGTAGCGAGAAAAACGATGAGGTAAGAGTCTAAACGGTGAAATCGACCGTGGTCGCAAGCTTGTAGCAAACAGAGTAAAACTAATTTCAGTGATTTACTGTTTCGCGGGGCGTTTCATCTTGTGGAGTTACCCTTCCGAAATCACATTAAGGCAGTTTGAGCGGCCGACGCTCGCTCGCGACTTCGGATGGATAAAATAACAAAGATTATATTATATATTATGGTATATGTATTGTGAAGGCACAAAAACTAATCTTGTCAAATCGAAACAATTTGATACATAAACATCGGACTTATAAACACGTTTTTATTTGTCACGTCTTGAGATCTAGTTGTGATATTGTATGGTATTATAAGTGTCAATAGGGATAAAGGCGTGAAAGCAGGATTAAAGTGGATTTGAGGGGAAATGCGGCCCCAGATTTAGATTAAATCTAAATCTGGGGCCGCATTTCCCCTCAAATCCACTTTAATCCTGCTTTCACGCCTTTATCCCTATTGACACTTATAATACATATTGTATGGTATTATAAGTGTCAATAGGGATAAAGGCGTGAAAGCAGGATTAAAGTGGATTTGAGGGGAAATGCGGCCCCAGATTTAGATTTAATCTAAATCTGGGGCCGCATTTCCCCTCAAATCCACTTTAATCCTGCTTTCACGCCTTTATCCCTATTGACACTTATAATACCATACAATATCACAACTAGATCTCAAGACGTGACAAATAAAAACGTGTTTATAAGTCCGATGTTTATGTATCAAATTGTTTCGATTTGACAAGATTAGTTTTTGTGCCTTCACAATACATATACCATAATATATAATATAATCTTTGTTAGGCAGAACATTCATCATTATAAGGAAATAGGTGATACTCACAATCTATGTACTAGAAACCGCCATAAGCTAGTAACAGCGTCATATCGTGTGCGTGTGCTGTACGTTTTTATAACATGGTTCCAAAAGAGTTTCTATAGATTTGCCATTACATAAAATTAAAGACCGTGTCAAACAGCATTTGTTAAGTGGCGGTTATTATACTATCGACGATTTTATTAACGACAAAGTTGCATGGAAGCAACCGGCTTCGCATCCAGTTATCCACAATTCAGTGTAATACTTGTATTGTTACGTAACCTCTTTCTTTTTTGAGAAAAGAGCAATTGCTGAGTTTCTTGCCAGCTCTTCTCAGTTCGGAAAGCTAGAAACAGTTTTCCGAACCGGTGGTAGAGTCTTGACGTATCATAAGTGACACAAGTTGTCCTATGTGAAAGAAATAAATCATTTCATTTCTTATCAAATCATTTCATTTCGAAATACAAAAGCAGTCAGCACTGACTTCCTATATTATATTAAAATGAGATAACCTGGAACCTTGTATACAAGGCCAACAAAGCATCGATTTTAAAGAATAAGATGTACTAATTGAGTGATACTAAAATATCTTTCACCTAACTCAGGTGTGAATTGCACCATCCATAAAAAACTGTACAACCCGTTTATAGTATTACCAAAATGAAGAGAATAAAATATGACTACAAATAATGAATAGGGTAAAAGGCTGTTTCTGAAATAAAAAGGAACAAAGGGATTTTCCAACTTAATCGCAGACGGCTCACCGGCAAGACTGTAATACATGAAAATTATCAGTCAGCTCAGCGCCTAAAAACATCCACGTATTCGTTTTATAATAAAAACATGTATATAACCGACCGAATAGTGTATATTCCACGTATATCTGGAGTTGAGCCTCTCATCTCGGTGGGTTACGAGGGCTGCGGCGTATAATTTGATCGGATTCGTGTTCTGAGCACATCTCACGTTGGTTGTGATCTTAATCTGCGGCCTCGAGTAGGAATTTGAAATACACATATACACCTCAAATCCCACATATATTTTCATTTTATTTATGTTTTAAATAATACATCGTTTTTATTCATAACCAACATTTTCTTGGATCTTTTATTCCAAAACTAGCTGATACCTTCGACTTCGTCCGCGTGTCGTAATTTTCTGGTATATAGCCTATGTGCTATTTCTGACTATAATCTATGTCTGTGCCAAACATCCAGATCCTTTCAGCCGTTCTGGCGTGATTAAATAACAAATATTCATCTATCCATCCAAAAATCCATCCAATTTTGCGCATTTATAATATTAGTACAGATGTGTACATACGTTTGGAACCTGCTTTTCAGGTGCAGCGCGTGCATGCCTCGTTTCTAATTCGAATCGCTAGGATATGGAATGCCCTACCGGCTTCCGTTTTCCCCTCCTCTTTTAATATAGGTACCTTCAAATCAAGAGTGAATAGGCATCTTCTAGGCAAGGCATCACCTCTTGCATGCAAGTCTGATTGCAGCCAAGCGCTAGCCTATATATTTAAAAAAAAATGCACGTGACGAATTGACGTGGGACCAGCCATTCCAACTAATACTTAGATCAAAAAAGAAATACAAGTTTCAGGAATGAATTTTGTACCCTACTTAACTGGAGAAGTATTGGAAAAGTGATAACTTTTGCCTTTTATGGCTGGCTAAATGCTAAATGCTAAGGCTAAATGGCTGGGGTGAGATGCAATAAAAAAATGTACCCTCATATACATTATTTTACAGAAAATACTCGAATGTAAGCGTTGTAAAGTAAGCATGGTTATAGTGCGGTTGAACAGCGTTCAAATGGGTTGAGCCAAGGCCTAAGAGTCTCCGGGGTTACGGAGGGTTGGGGTGCAATTTGATCAGATTCCTGTTCTTAACACATGTTACATTGATCGCCATTTGATTCGTGGAATATAATATGATCAGGATATAGGTATAATTCCATCATTTTAGAACGTCAGAATAATGAATGAATATTAAATTCAATATTAAAAAAGCCCTATCAACAGGTGTCATAATTAAGCAGTGTAAGCGAAACTATTAGTCTATCCCTTGGAACAATGAATTCATCCCTTAAGTAGTTAGTAAGGCGTATCGTATCTCTATCTATGTCAACACCCCCCAGTCGCCACCCATCGTGGAGTAGCTCTAACTCAAGGATCTATAAGTACTTATATTATATAGATGGATGTATGGATGGATGGACGGATGGATGGATGGATGTTTGTTACTCAATCACGCCAGAACGGCTGAACGTATCTGGATGAAATTTGGCACACAGATAGATTATAGTCTTAACACATAGGCTACTATTTATCCCGGAAAATTAAAGAGTCCCCGCGGGAACCAAAAAACCTCAACCCACGCGGACGAAGTCGCGGGCATCAGCTAGTTATTTATGTTTAGCTCAAGCTAGCTCTTAAGTTTGTGAATTATTCTAAATCTGTTCGCTGATTCTAAAAGATCAACAACGATAGGCGCAAAAATTACTGTTATCCACCTCGACTGTAGGTATACTTTTGTTTTTTTTTTGTCCCATATCATTCCCATAATACCTAATCACGATGATTCTTCGTTTCATAATATAAAAAAAAAATATATATTATATTTTATGCTAAACGATTGTACCCAAGGTGAAAATTTGTTTAATATATAGAACTTACCAACACAATTTAAACAATTTAGCTATGTTAATAAACGCTCAATAATAACAATGAGTAAAATCTTGTTGAATGTCCATGGTGTAATTAAATATTGAATGTAGATAGCAAATGAGAATTTATTATGCTGTAAGCGGGTCAGGAATTTACTTGGATTCCACTTCTCGAAGCGAACGTTAGGAATTCATTCCAAATTGACCAGCATTCCTCCTGAATATAGAAAGGTAAATATAGTTCTAATGAAGACTGAATTCTTCAATGATTCGTCCTTACAAATAGGGTTGTATGACTAAGAGTATATTCGTGTACAAGAGTGTATTCGCGTTGTATAGTGAATCGAGTTTATTTACGTTACTTGGAGTCATACATTTTATGAGAAGACGTTTAAATAAGAAGATCCATCGTTTCACCAGCTTGCTTTGCAACATAACAATGATTTAACTATAACAATTGCGCAAGCGTTACTTGTATAGGGTATAGGTCATATCTATACTAATATGTATGTATGTATGTATGGATGGAAGGATGCATGTTTGTTACTCAATCACGCTTGAACGGCGGAACGGATCTAGATGAAATTTGGCACAGAGATAGATTATAGTCTGGAATAGCACATAGGCTATTAGGCATTTATCCCAGAAAATTAATGAGTTCCCGCGGGAACTAAAAACCTCAATCCAGGCGGACGGAGTTGCGGGCATCATCTAGTACATAATAATATCATGTCGACGTTAAGTACGTGCTACGGCATTGGTTACGGCGTTTGCATTGGATTGCGGCGTTTGCATTGGATTGCGGTCCACTGACCTAATCGTATACCTATTTCAAATGACTATATTTAAAATTACGTTCAAATTATAAAAGTCAGTCGCCATAACGAAGAAGCTTGCATTCAAAACAAGGTTTGAAATTTTCAGTCAGCCATTTTCCACAAAATCACGGCAAAGTAACTCGTGAATTAATGAAGTTGTTGAATTACTAACGAATCCAGCTTTCACATTAAATTAGTCCCTAACAACAAAATGGCGTACCGTAGCGCAGTCAATTTTGGGTATACTATGCATTGATTTATTTGTTCGGCAAGTTTAGATGTTGATTAGACGAATCCGTTAAAATTTATAATACTGTTAATTTGAACACATACATACGACCCTACCTTAAAACCTTGAGTTAAAGCGATCTTTTCAATTATCTGTATAACTAGGTTGTGTTTGTTGCAGTCTATGTTCTACGTTTTACTAACGGAAGGAAGTGCGATTAGACCTACACCACAATATAAGAAGATACTTTCTTTGGAATAGGTATATTACCGATACAATATACTTACTTGATGCCTGCAGATCTTTTTGCAGAAATTCCACTCTATCCAAGCCAGGGCGAGTGAGATATAAGGTACTATACCGGTACGCCTTTCCACAGAAAAATATCGATTCCGACTAAATAGTAAAAAGAAACAAGAGAAAATGTTTGTAAGTATACACCTAGGTAACTGATAATTCTTTTGGGAGGCTTTGGCCGCAGTTATTCACTATCTTCGAGTTAAGGCGATAGTTTTTAGATAAATATAGCGGTGGTCTTTCTTTATATGTATAAAATAAACGATAATTACCGTCGCACATGACCATTTGCAACAGAGGAACTGCCAATGCATTGCCGACTTTATTTATCCGCCTGAATGAATAGGATCAAATAGTTTTAAGGGAAGGCAGCAGGTGGAATCTGTTTTCATAATATGCAAGGTACCTGGCTGATTATCTGAAAAAGCACGGAACGAGGGGGATCAGCTATCCAGTTGGTTTAGATGAAATTTTATTTCTACGACTGCGACGTAAGGTAGGTACGATCAAAAAAGTAAACTAAAATGGCAGCTTTTTATTTTACAAATTTAGTTCTGTCCCTTTCCGTAGGGAGTATTATGAATTGGTTAGCAATATTTGTAATGCTCTAATTTTAGTTTAGTTTAGAGATTGTGCACTACAGAATTAGCCCCAGGGACGGTGTTATTAGACTAAATAACTCTTCAAACAGGATTATATGTAGAGTCGATAGAACTCACAGAGAAGTGAGTGTCGTCTCTTCGGTGTTGTAGAGACTCCAAGGTGCAAGGCATTATGGTCAAGTCCTCTATCTACCTATTTCATTATGGTAGTGTTACATTCCATATGGGTAAATTTGAAGTTTAAATTACACACTTAAATTCACAGTACAGTGACAAAGTAACAATTGCAACATACCTTTATGTTACAAAGTAGTCACTTTGCTGTAAAGTTAGCGAGAACTGCCGTAGCTGCGAGTACCTCATTTTATGTATTTGTCCCGGAGAAACGTGTACCAAATAAAAACGCCACGAAAGTGTATAGTTCACGTTTGAATGCGTTACGTGTTTATTCCTTTCATAATGGTATGGAAATGGTGTGAGAATAACAGCTAGGTGTAGATGTGTAGACGTATTCACTATTCAGTGGAAATGAAATTGCATAACGCTTTTGTAGTCTCTAGAGATATTCCTGTTTCATCGTAGAATGTTTTATTATTCCATTTAAATTGATATCATTAAGTTACGTCATTTGGTACGAGGAGACGTAAAAGGTTGGACAGATACAATACACCACTATTTCCATTTCGTATTTCCATGGAAATACTTAGTCAGACCCAAGCAAGACAATACGATCTGAAACACGACACTTCAGAAAAAGACGTATCCCGTCTCCGGGTAAGCTATTTTGTTAAATATAAAGTTTTAATATGATCTGGATAGCGTTTTCAAAACTCTGAAAACAAAAAATTCCCACAGATGTTATAAGACTTTTTTTTTTTTTAATCTCATTTTTATTTTTGGGGTTTTTATTATATATATAACATGTCAACCCCATCGAAACATTATTTAAATACATTTAACAAATAGAGAAAAAAAACCTTAACATAACTAACACAAAAATAAAAAAACTATCACTTAACATAAGTCGACGTCCGAAGAAGGTCACCGATGGCAAGCAGTGACCAAATTAATTAAACTTTTCGCCGATTCTGATGTGGGACTTGCCAGAACGCTCTGGAAGAGTCCCACATCCAGTCTATTCCAATTAAATTTTGCCATCATAGTGACCGTCGTTCTATCACGTTCTTCTGACACTCTATAAATATGTGTAGCAAATCGTCTTTTATAAGACTTAAATCATCGCTGTTGAAGTCGCTGGCAAGATATATAGGTAGCTTTTCTTAAATCTCTATTAAGGTTTAACATTTAATTAAGTTTTCATTATTGCACCGCACCTATCGCACGCTTTTACTAAAATTGAATAGGAAACCCCCAAAGCTCCCGCTTATTGTGGGATAACAAAGTGCAATACCTACACTTTGTAACAAGGTAAGCGTATCACGTGCCTCACATGTTCTAATTTAACGTATCCACAGCTCTCAAAAACAACTTTTGAGTTTTGGATGCAACTTTTACCTCAAATACAGCTTCTGTAGTCTATTGAATATGTATGAATATGTTACCGTAAAATTGTGAAAACCGTTAGATTACAATCTAACGGTTTTTACAGATTATAGTCTAACGATTTCTCTCGATAGATTGTAAACTGTCGAAAGATTGCGAACCGTTCAATGTTTTGAGTGTCAATTTTTGATATGTTCATCGTATTTACGTTTTCTTGTATCTTTCTTGTAGGTTAGATTAGGGTTCGACATAAATACTTAATTAGGTAGTGCCTAGTGTAGTGTAGGGCACTTAGGTTCTATCGGGTGAAAATACCTTACAGATTACAATCTACCGAAAAATAATTTATTTAGGTTATAATCTAAGGGTTTTTACAATTTTACGTTGACATATACACAATTTATTGAATCTTCTTATTAGTGGTTCAAACACAAGTTTGATACTTTGCATAGCGGATCTAACTTTTTATGTTCCGAGTAAGCACGAGCCCGCGCTACAAAAATGCATTTTATTTGAGAGTTGAATACTAATAAAACCAGCGCGAATGAAATAATCACGCTTAAGTGCTATACGTGTCGGACCGCTCAATACCTAACGTTATGGAAATGGCGTGGAAATATAAATGTAGGTAAATTATTATTAAGTTTTTCTTTTACTTATTCGTTTTTCTCTAAAATTCTTAGGCAACATAGTAATATAGTTAGTGTGTGCGTGATTGAGGTTTGAATAAAATTTTGTTCAATAACTCTTCGTTGCAGGAATATAAGAAGTCATTAAGATCATAAATAATGCTTTTGAGTTTTGTGGTAACCATATGGAAAAAAGGACTCCACGCAGTCTTGTCCCTGCCTACTAAACCTAAAACGCGAAGTCACAAGATCGCCCAGGAAATTCTGAACGAAGGTCGAGTAGGTAGGTGTAGCTGAATGAAAGGATGACGAAGCGAGTCTTGTGGTGTATAGCTCATTTTAAATTATGTACTCTAGAAGTACTTTGTTTAAGGATGCGTAGAGTCGTAAGGCTTCGATTCAAACCTATCTACTTACTCAGTATTTTCAATCAAAAGGTAGGTGCCTACCTTTTTAGCCTATTTTAAATCGTGCGATTAGGATTATCTATTTATAAGATCATTAAGTAAGTGATTAGGTATTCGTACGATTAGGTTGCGTGCTTTTTATTTTTAAAGAAAAAATATTTGATGGTGCAGTTTAAAAATATTTATAGCTAGTAGTCGTATCAGTAAAATATATGCAAATGAAATTTTTTTCGTGTATTTGCCGATATTTTTCAATTGGAAACACTCCTACCTACAGTTATAAAAGGTTTTCGGTAGATTAGCCAATTTGGCTAATCAACGTCTGACTTCGCCGGACGGATTCATCAAGTCGGAATTCGGATATAGGTATTTTTCGAACCAGCTTTCGGAATTTAACGGAAGAGTAAATTTAATTGCAATTGTTATCTTTTTTTCACTGTGACTGAGTTGTTTGTTTTTATGTAATATAATTATTATTTTTAAATTTTAACACCCAATAAAGTCTTGAAGCCAATTGAATAATTATTCGCTTTCATCTAAACAAAAACCTATACCTACTTTATAACAAGTACCAACTTAAACTAAAAAGTAAAAAACAAATCTGGGTAAAATTTATATAGGACCACCTCTGAAGTATGATCTACCAAACAAAAAAAGAATCATCAATTGGCGGAATGATCGCGTTACATAGGTACATATAAAAAAACATGCATTCGAATTGAGAACTTCATCATTTTTTGAAGTCGGTTAAGAATGGGTAACTATGGTAATCTATTCAACCGGGACTACGAAAAACTGGCATTTAAGCCTCAAAATGACATCGTAAGTGTTAGCCTTTGTTCCCTGTAACAATAAAGGGTTATTTCACTTTTATGCTGGATAATACTTTTTCCCGTATAATGGGAGTTTCAAAAACACCTTTCCATGATGTATCTTTTTAATAAAAGTGGAATATATTATGTATATATATGCTATTAGTATGTATGTACTCTATTTTGGTGGTAGTTTTTAAATAATAATTAACTAAACAAAAATAAACCCAACAGTAACCGACCTAAGGATTATGAAGCAAAATTATTTACATCTCACATCACTTGACGACAGGATACGATGTAGAACTCAAATGGCAATCGCTCGCTCCCTATGAAAACCGATGGCCTGTCAAATTTAGACGAGAATATTAATTGGTTCCTGGTTGAATATAGTCAAGACACAAGGCCAAAGAAGATTATTCTGTCTTTGTACAAACGTGTCTAGTACCTAATACTAATATTATAAATGCTAACGAACGTGTACCTATTTATTTGTCTTTCAAACAGGGTGTAACGGATCGATTTGATTTTTGCATGGATGTAGTTTAACTGGAGAGTAACATAGTCTATCGGAAAATAATACTGTTCCCACAAGATCTTTTGAAAATATAAATCCACGAGGATGAAGTTGTGAGCATTGTGCACTATGATCTTTTATATATAGTGACTAGCGGTCGCCCGCGACTTCGTCCGCGTACAATTTCTGATTTCCTATGAGATTATGAAATTTTTCCGCTGCAAAAAGTCTATCCAAAGAGGCTTTATATAGCTTATGCAGGTTTTTATTATTTCAAACTTATAACCGAAATGCTGAATTTTCATGTCTCTTTCTACAAAAACATAGGACTTTCATACAAATTTTCAACCCCCATGTTACCCTTTGTTTTCGTAAAATAGTTTATACAGGTTATTATAATTTAAAACTGATAACCTAAATCTCGATTTTCTAGTCTGTAACTTCAAAAACTTAGAACCATCATCCAAACTTCCAACCCCCATTTAACCCTCTTTGGGGTAGATTTTCGGAAAAAAAATTATACAGATTTTTATTATTTTAAACATACAACTTAAATGCTAATTTTCATGTGTTTAACTTCAAAAACAAAGGACTTTCATACAAACTTCCAACCCCCATTTCAACCCCTTAGGGGTGAATTTTCCCAAAACCGTTTCTTAGCTGACGTTTACACCATAGAAGGAACCTACCTTCTAAATTTCATGTCTGTATGTTTTATAGTTCCTGAGATATATCGTGATGATCAGTCAGTGACCTTTCGCTTTTATATTTATAGATTATCCAGAATTTAATAGACGTTCGTTTTAGGAATTTCTAGGCCTTGTTCTGTTAATTTTCAAGTGTTAGTGGAAAACAACGGTTTAAAAAAATACTAAATTTTGTCGTGTTAACGTTGGACAACTTTTAAAAACAGTCATTATAACTAGCAGTTACAGTAGGTATAGTGTATATAACATCCAACAAATAGCAACAATTGGCAAGAAAGTAAGTATAGAGAATTATTTATCATGTTGCAAAATGTTTACTCTATAAAAAGTAACTTCGGTGTGGATGCACTAGTCATGATATATTATGCAGCAACAAACTGAGAATTGTACTTAGGCATAAATGTAAATTTTATCGCTGAATACTTTCTCCATAAAAAGGTCGTCGGTTGAAATTAATTTCACGGCCCTTAACAGCCTTTAAAGAGACTGAGTACAACATCAATCATTTCAATGTCTACCCGTAAATTTCTTGATGGCTAGCATCAGAAAGTTACTTTGACGTATTATGGAAGCAAAGTCAGCGAACTTTCATTAGCAAAGCATTTATGTGTGCTTGCAGTGCTTTCTTTAAAAAATCAATACATTTTTAATTAAGATTCTATCATATTTATTTTCTGCAATTTTGATTGTATCTATGTGCGAAATAGTTGTGGTTAATGATGAATGCTTTTATGATTACTAAAATTAATTTTGTAAACAGGTAGAATTTTTATGAAATATGATAAATGAAAGCAAGTTATTTAGTAGAAATAATAGAACTTTTCATAGCCATGAATTTTTCAAAAAATTCAAGACGGATTTCTGTGGTACACCTCCTAAATTAGAACTTCGCATCATCAGTACAACAAACTTTTTTTTTAAATATAGAGGCTAGCGCTTGGCTGCAATCAGACTTGCATGCAAGAGGTGATGCAGCCTAAGATGGAGCGCACTTAACTAGAAGATGCCTATTCACTCTTGATTTGAAGGTATCTATATTAAAAGAGGAGGGGAAACGGAAGCCGGAAGGGCATTCCATATCCGTAAAACTTTTTTTTTACATGTGTGTCTTTGAATTGATTGGTTGAATGACAGCTGATAGGCGTGCAGAGAAAATTTAAATTTAATTTTATTGAAAAAAATATAGGTAATTTAAATTATCTACCTTATATCAGCTCATGATTTGCTACTCAGCTACCCAGCTTTAAGTAAATGATTTATATTTTTACGACCCCACCAAAACGTATTATAAACCATAAATGTTTTTGTAAGGAACTGGACATGCGTGTTGGATAAACATTTAGGGACATATAATCAACAAATTACGAGGGACGACAAAGAACGACAATAGACGTTAACAATTTTTGTATTCCAAATTTAAAAGAGTTGAACCTCGACCGACCTATTTGTATTGTACATTTTGCTTTGTTTACTGTTAGCGACAAATTGAATTTAAAGTTTTATTTTGTGCCGTGGGAAACTTCTCTTTTCAGATATTTTTTGTGAACTTTGCAATACAAATAGTAGTAATATAGTTTCACATTATTTTATCCCTTTTTTTGACTTCGGGGATTAAACTTTGTGATTTGTCACATAGCGCAAAGGTATTAAACTTTTTCTGGTTTACTCCTCGAAAATGAATACCTACCAAACGTAATAATTTATAAACGTAACTTATCCAAGACTTATAAATGCAGAAGTGCGGCTTTCTGCCCGTTTGTTACCGATTTTAATGAAATATGTGTGGTAAGGAAATAAGTTGCATTGCGGGGACATTAAAAAAAGTCGTCAAAAATTTAAAAAGTTCCGACGGGATTTTAAAAACCCAAATTCACGCGGGTGAAGGGTATCATCTAGTCATACAAATGTGAAAGTTAAGATGTTTGTTACTCCTTCACGCCACAATGACTAAACCGATTTGATTGAAATTTGGAGTGGAGATTATTTATAGCCTGAATTAACTATTTTATCCCCGGAAACTAAAGTGTTTCCGCGGGTATCACAAAAACTTACTCCAGCAGACGTGGTCGCGGGCATCATCTTGTATAGAATAAATTCATTATCTACCAATAATTTTCTGGCACCACTGTAAAAGATATAAGTGAGTGCAAAACAAAAATACCTTTGTTATAACTTCGGCGACGCGACATTTTTGCATAAAAAAACTTATTTAGGTAAGTGGAGAACCCGACTTTCTCACGAAGACGGATGCTTGGCTATTTATAGCCACGACTCAACTGTACAATTGAGACTACTCTAGGGAAAATACCAGTAACTTATATTATTATCCTTTTACATCATGTCGTTTTGTAAGACAATCGCTTTTTCAACATGAATGGCGGAAATATTATTTAACCGGGAGTAACTACTAAGTCATTTATTGTAATATCACTATTCAATTAGCTAAGGAGCAACGCCAACGTAAACCTATTGTTTACATAGGTCGTTTAAAGGAAGAGTAAAATTACTGCCCCTTTTTGTTGAGTGAGAAGTTGTTTCTAAATAATTTCTTTACCCTTACCAAAATGGTTTTTGATTGTTTGGGTAAAAGGAACAATAAGCCAACATGATAGTTAATATATATTTAAAGTAATTTATGTTTCAGCGCATTGGGTATAAGAAATACCATCTGCATTCGTATTGAAAAATGATTTCATTTCTTCGGCCTATTTTTAATTTCTTTCAGAAAGGAAATAAAATTAAAAATAAATTACTATTGAGATAGGCAGAATTATATCAAACCAATAATAATGATTTCTTTTAAATTGACGGTACAATTTTTTTCCAAAGTTTTTTTAAGAACACGCTCCAGAAATTTTAATTGCCATGTTGGTAGAGCTCGATTCGGTGGAAAAACATATTTAAAAGGGAGCCATTAATTTGTAACATTTCTGTTATTTCTATGTATGAAAAAATATTTGTAATCAACTCATTATCAGTGTATGATAAAATATGTATCTAATAGATATAAAAATCTGCTTTTAAACTTGTGGTTATAAAAAGATGTACAAACATAAAACATATTCATATTTACCTGGTTCAAAGGTTATCCATCGCCATTCAGCGTGGCAATGCTGCAAGTTTGATAGATACCTTCGGACCAGGGGCAACCAGGGGTGGTCTTTTTGATTAGGGTTTTATTTTTATTTTTTGTTAGTAGGTATATAAGGATTTGATTTAAATTTATTGTATAGTTTGTATAATATTTAGATTTTAGATTTACTTCTATTCTTTTTAAACATAAAACCAAATTAATTGAGATCTGCAGCCAGCAGCCCAAGCAGAACCAGTGTGACAAGCTTGATGAATTATAGGAGAAAGTAAGCAATGTTTTCTTCTTTTTTCTATCTTTGACATAGTGTTGCAAAATCAAGGATGTTTTGTGATACCTCTACTAAGTATGGAATTATTTTAATCCCACTTTGATCACCCAGGTGATCAAATTTGAATCTTCATACGTTACCTGATAATATGCTCGTTATGTGCATAGCATTCATGGAATAATTGATACGAGTGAGCGGATTTCATTCATGCCATTCAGGTGATTCAATGCATTGTCTCGCAATACGGTATACCGCTACGGCCTACGATTCAGTCACTGCTATAATACTGTAGCAATTATACATATAATATGATACTAGTACAATCTAAAGCCTGCCACTAGCTATAACTTAGATTTTGATGGAATATATTATTATGATTGCCCGGTCGGTATAATTCTTAATTTCAAAACTTCAGTAACATTCTCGTAGCTATAGGGATAGTGGCATCGAGGTTGTGTAGAGGCGCGGTGTAGCCCATGTGTAGCCATGGATTGTATTGCATGGCATGAGAAAAAGTCATTGAAAGGAATTGTACCTCCTAATTCATGATCAGGAACTACAGGACAGGAATAGCAAACAAATGCCAAACATGCTTTGACATCTTTGACAAAATAATTAGTCATTCATTTTATACTGTTTATTTTATTAATCAACTAGAGGTCGCCCGGGTACCATTTCTGATTTCCTATATGAGATTATGGAATTTTCCCGCTGCAAAAAGTCTATCTATAGAGATTTATATAGGCTATACATGTTTTAATTATTTAAAACTAATAAAATAAATTCGTTTCTATCTTCTGCTTATAGTACGTTTAAGCTCTTTGGCAATATTATAAACCAATCATTAGGTTCCATTGAGCCGTCGTATTTGGCAGAAGCTAGAATTGCTCTCAATGTGGCATGTCCTAGTAAGGAACCGGTATCTTTGTTTTCTCAAAGACAATGGGACGACGCACTGTGTTCGGATGTTTTGCAGGAGCTTTTAAATTCTTCACCTACTGCAAGCGACCGTGCTCACCTTCTTACGGTGTCTACGAGGGAATCAAGTTACTGGCTTCAAGCTCTCCCGTCTAAGCATTTAGGCACTCTGTTGGACCACCTCACTCTGACGATTGCGATTGGTCTTAGACTTGGCGCCAAGTTACAACAGCCACATCTATGCCACTGTGGTGGGACAGTGGACGCGTATGGGCATCACGGGCTTTCTTGCATTAAAAGTGTCTTTCGCGTCATGCTTCCCTGAACGACATCATTCGTAGGTCTCTTGCCACCGCTAAAGTGCCTGCAGTGTTAGAGCCAAATGGCTTGGCGTGCAGTGATGGTAAGAGACCTGACGGGATGACTCTAGTTCCTTGGAAGCAAGGAAGGTCGCTTGTTTGGGATGCCACATGCGTGGATACGCTGGCGTTGTCCAACTTGCAGGCGACCTCCTTGAAGGCGGGGGCGGCGGCCACTAATGCAGAAAGAGCCAAGAGACGCAAATATGAAATTATAGAAAATAATTTCATTTTTGTGCCTTTTGGTGTTGAAACCATGGGGTTGTGGGGCGAAGATGCTAGATCCTTTTTTAAGGATCTATCTTCTCGTCTCACGGAGTCCACAGGTGACCGGAAGGCTGGCAGTTACCTCGGCTAACATAATTATAAGTTTGGCTATTCAGCGAGGTAACGCAGCCAGCGTTCTGGGCACACTGCCTTATTGCAGCGGCATAGATGATATTTTTAATTTTTAGTTTTATAATTTAGATTTTAATTTGATAAATAAATGTAATTACGGCAATATTAATATAGTAATTAAAATTAAATAATGGAGGATTCCATTATGATGATAAAATAAATGCTAAATAAACTTAGAACCCTGATGTAAACTTCCAACCCTCATTTCACCCTCTGTGGGGGTAGATTTTCGTAAAATTGTATAGATAGGTTTTTATTATTTTAAATACCTAATAACTTAATTGCCAATTTTCATGTCTCTAATTTCAAAACAAAGGACTTTCATGATTTCAATGATTCAATATCGCTTGTACCTGCTTGTTTCTTTCATCTATGGAGCATCGACCATTTGTCTATGGGTAACGAGAACGTGTAAACTTGTAAAGTCTAAACCTATTTCACAGTGCGCGCGCGACAATCGACTGTCAATACGAGATTACGACAACAGTTATAATAGGTTAGAATAAAACTTTAAGCACCTAATAAAGATGCTTGATACAACTAGAATCGGATAAAACTTTCCGAGTAGGTGTACTATAGCGTGCCTCGCCGACAATGCAGTAGATGAGATGAGATAAATTAATCCGGCTTACCTCCGACGATTGTTTCGTGAAAGTTCTACTTGAGCGCTGACATAATAAACTCAATTTAATTCATATGGAGTATGTATGGAATCACCGAAAGACTGACAATGCGAAATGTTTTAGAGAGAAAACATACCAGGGACCGGACAGAATAAAACTTCCGGGTCGGAGGACAATGACGTTTTTTACTGTCCGCATATTTGGATATTTGTCCGCCAAAGATTTTTTGTCCCTGGTGTGTTTTCGCGCCAAACAGCATTTGGAGAGTTAAGTAACAGCACACTTATTTTGCATAGGTCTCGTTTTCAAAGCTCAATAGATCTATGGTTAAGGGTGTACAAAATTCTTATTTGTTTGGTATCGTACCTACCTGCTTTGAATCCCTTAAAGCTGGAAGTTAACGAGAATATTAACCGTATTTTACCTGATTTTCTTATTTTATGTTTTTAATTAAGGTCATAATCTTTATAAAGTCAAATCAAGTGCCATTATACGGCAGAGTGGTTATTGAAGAGTTTAAAGTACTTATTATTTATATCAACATTCAATAATAAAGTATTGAAAAGGATATTTTATATTTATAGACTTCAAGAGTATACTCTTAAATTTCATGAAGCATAATAATAAATGCTCCATGAATTTTTAACACACTCGTAAGTGACTAGTACACAGTGAAATAACATTTATAATGAAGTAACTAACATCATGTTGAACAGTATGAATGTATTTTTCGAAAAAAATAAAAAAAATTGATTATTTTTAAATTTACATTTAATAATACTGCAGTCTTGGTACACTCCAATAAACTACATATTACTAAGGCTCTTATAATAAAGATTTACTTTCTGCAGGGTTAAATAAATCCGCTCTCTGTCGGAGTTTATGAGGCTGGACCATCTTGATGTTATTGGAAATCGAACAGCTTATTTTCAACGTCTCGATCGTTTAGCATTGTTTTATTCAATATTTAATATGGGTTTATTTAAAAGGGTATTGGGTAGCCTAATTAGAATGTTAGGGTCATTTCGTTGGTCTGTACGCACAAAAAACAATAATATTATTACTGATGATTGCTAAAACGTCAATCATACTTAATATTATAAATGCGAAAGTGTGTTTGTTTGTCGGTTTATTGGTTTGTTGGTTTGTTATTCAATCACGCCGCAACGGAGCAACGGATCGACGTGATTTTTGGCATGGGTATAGTCGAGGACCTGGAGAGTGACATAGGCTAGGCTAGGCTATAGGAAAATTAAGGAGTTCCCGCGGGAATCAACAAACTTAAACCACGCGGACGAAGTCGCGGGCATCAGCTAGTATGTAATATTCTAAGTTCATGTATGCACATTGCTTAAAATTAACACATAGAACATCGCATTTTTTATTATTTTTTAAAGAAAAAGACCACTTGAGTACCTGCATAAATTTATATAAGTGCTTCCATGGCTTCATCACGTCCTCAGATAAAATCCCTGAATGTATTGTGAGACGAAGAAAGCTCGGGGTTTCCACTCGACGGAGCGTTAATTCATCGCAGGAAACGTTAGCACACGTCCTATATTTACTGCTTCCGATAAATGTATATAGTCGGGATTTTTATGGAAAAGGTTCCACGACTATCGTATAAATCTTCGCTTCACCTTGTTTGCATTATTGGATCATGAAGGCTTCAGAAGTCGTTTGTAAACTCATTGCCGATCTATTAGTATTATACCGAGATTTCCCTTAATATTTCTTTTTTCAAAATATTGAATTTAATTGCAATAGAATCTATATTTTTTTACTGTTTAAGAATATTTATTGCGTGTGTATATATTGTTTATTTATATACTTAAAATACCATACCATACCATATAAATTTTTGGAGTATTCCACGTTTTTGTATGCAATTTCCTTTCTACAGGTTGTTTGTAAGAGATTGCTTTGTGTTATCCCTTGTTTTAAAGGTTTTTTTAAAGGTGTGGAATAATAAGTAATAATCAGTGAGTTTGTTATATCATATTACCAGAACGTAGCGCCATGAAGGTCGATTTTAAATTCAAAAACCTGGGCGGTTACTATCAACATTTAGAAAACCATTATGATACAGGAACATCTTGTTTCAATCTCTTTGTAATATTACTGAGAAAGCTACCATGACATCACAAAGTTATCATAGTTTTACTCTTTTAGACATGATGGCAAGAACGAATGATACTCTACCATTGTCTATTCATTGCTTTCAGAGTAAGCGAGATGTAGCTATATTTTTTCTATAGCGCTATCTCAATTGCATCGCGTTTCATTTCATGCTTATATAACACAGTGTTGATATATTTTAAATTAAATATTATAACTTTACATAGTGATTATACCTTTATAAAGTGCAATAAATGAACAAAATGTTTTTTAATGTTTTCTTAAACTAAATAATAATTGTATGTTTGCTCTTTTTCTGTTAGGTTAAAAATTAACTCAAAAATCTTAACTTACCATGGTGTAAAACGAAACGGTTGTTTTAAATGTCAAACAAGGCGCGATAGTAGTTTGAATTTGAAAATTTGATTATGTCAAATACCTAAACAAATTCGTTTGAAACTTTTTAAATAAAAAACTAATAAATAATAAATAAATTACTTATTATTAATATGTCGGGCCTCGAGTAAGTATAATAATTGTGTGTTAATTGCTCTCATGGATAAAACAAAAAAATACTGGTGAAATTGTGGCGCTAGGCGGTATGTTCGGATAGGTTTTGTGGTGCAGCAGCAGTGCAGTTAATCCGTCGCAAGAAAGTAACTTTTTTATGATTGCTAAATTTGACGTAAATCCTACGTAATACAATAATGCTAGCTCTCAAAAAACACTTCATGGTACGAATTGAGTGAATGATTTGCGTAATGACGTCACAAAACTGTTTAGGAAAACAATGTTCTAACAAGCTTACTTTAGGGGCGTCATGGTAGGATTTGTCGAAACAATATCAAAATAATAGTGCTTTAAGCAGTGATAGTAACCCCCCTGGTATTGCCGTATTTTAGACACTACTTATCTAATGTCACGCTTTAAAACTTACAAAAGCGTCACTGTATACAAGAGTTAAACTATAAAGCAATAGTTAACAATATTAATTAAGACATCTTTAGCGCAATCTGACTTCTTACTTCTTACTAATATTATAAATGTGAAAGTTTGGATGGATGTATGGATGTATGGATGGATGTATGGATGTTTGTTACTCAATCACGCGCCATCGGCTGAACGGATCTGGCTGAAATTTGGCACAGAGATAGATTATAGTTTGGAATAGCACATACTCGTAGGCTACTTTTTATCCCGGAAAATTAAAAAGTTCCCGCGGGAACCAAAAAACCTCAAACCACGCAGACGAAGTCGCGGGTATTCGCTAGTATAATAATAAAGGAAGACTAGAAACCAAGGCACTCATAATAAAAAAAAAATTTCAAGTGAAGAAATAGAATGACTAAGCTGAGGAGGATTAGTCCGACCAATTGAAGCTTCTCCGTTTGCTGTAACAAAAGCAGCTAAATAGTTGGTCATGTTGCTATCGTTAAAGAGAATAGAATTTCACTCGAGGCTATAAAGTGGTGGCAAAATAGTTGTATAATCAGTCGTGTTAAAGTTTTTTTCGCTTCATAGCTGATAGTGCTGTGTTGTTCTGTGAAATAAGTCTAGGTACCTAAGTATAGTAAAAGCATTAGCAACTCTTGTATGGGCATTAGCAAGAATGTATAATGAAAGAAGAAATGGATTGACAAATATATCAACGTACAGTTCAAGCAGCAGGTGTGATTGCAGTCAAGGGCTAGCTTGTAGTGGATAAAAAAAAACTGGGTCTAAGAACATGAGATTTTACGTGAAAGTTCTCCACTTATATAACGTTTCCATAGGAACAACAAGAACAACCACTCAGCACTTGTTGGACTTTGTTGGTATGGTGCCAGATTTCTTTACAAATTACTGGTACTGGTAGTGTCAAAAACAACGGTACAATGTTTCAACTCGGAGATAAAACGCGTGAATTTTATCGATCAGCAAACAGATAGACAAACACAACTTTCATATTTATACTTCGAAGAAGATAATTACAGAGAGCGAATACCTACTCGTATTGTATTATCTGGAGAATAAGAGGTAAAACTGTTAAAATATATACCATATGTTTTTTTTGTTGTCGCGAAGGCAGGTTTAACCGAGTGGAAAAGTAGGTCCGTTAATAGTTATTTATTTAATTTGAATTTTCCTATTAAAAGATCAGCAGTAAGATTGAAAAGCGATGCTCTTTGATCTCATAAAACATTCACGTTATAAAGAAGTCAAAATAAAACTTCAATAGCGAAGATAAAAGACGAAAGAAACACTTTGTGAAAATAAAACCTTTGCTAGAAAGTAAGTGATAAGTATGTAGTTTATTTTAGTGTTTTTAATGGTTTTTTCTTATTAGAGTTTTTTAGTATATCTAATTTGTTAGTTTAGTTTGTTTTATATTGTCTAATTTTTATTTTACTTTTAAGGTATTTGTAGCCTGGCGAGACGAATTGGGCAACTGTAATGTCTCCCCAGGCATGTTTCACAAATAAAGAATAAAGAATATTTAAATGTAAATACATATGTAAGTACATATTTAATTTAAATGTAGTAAGTAAATAGTATAGTGACAGCTTAATAAATGAGGGAGAATAAATCATAAATAATCAAAAGATTTGGCCGAAAGTCCCCGATAGTTTTAGTAAGATAGACTAATTCTCAGGTGTTTCGCCACACGATTAATTTACTTTTGAAAATTTTGAACAATTCTTCAACTTAATCTCACATAAAGTTCCTTTTCAAACGAAGTCTTACCTATCCGATCCGATAAATCCCACTCCTTGACGGTCTTTATAGGCTTTGACCATCCCTATATTATGAGAGGAGAGAGGTTTTCCTTTATTCGCATCGTCGAAGCGTTGTTTTTTATGTGAGGTCACTAAGTAGATTTAGGACACTACTTTGATTTTGCATTTGTTCAAATCCATATAAATATACTAACCTAGATAATGCCCGTGACTTCATACGCGTGAATTCAGTTTTATTATTCCTGTGTTTTATGCAACCTGTCAGTTTACATCAAAATCGGTAAAAAAAGATGGGCTGTTAAATCGTAGCAGACAGACAGACAGGCAAACAGAAGGGCAGACGGTCAGACAGACAGAACCACTTTCGCATTTAGAATAATATTATGGATAGTAATATAAGTATGTCAAGTAAAGGTAACGTAAGTCCATGTAAAGGACTATTTAAACGACAAGGAAGCCTGGCAATAATTTACTCTAATGTCTCTGATAGTTCCTTAGTAAGAATATTTGTGAGATGGTGATAATAAAAAAAAAAAAAAAACCCGGCTGAGTTTGTTGTGGGCTCTTCTCAGACCAGGGCGCGTTTGGAACCCTCGTAGCTTTAGTTTTAAGATAACGTTACCCATTATCACCATCATGCTTTTTAAGTAAATTTTACACGAAAATAAGTGTACCTAAAGTGTACGAGTACCTATATTTAATAAATAAATGACTATGACTAATGACTATGACTATAAATTCCTACACAAAAGGTGTAAAAGATCTACTATAGTAATCTTGATGCCTTAAATAAGTAATTGTCTTGGTAAATTATAACGTTATATTTTTAAACCACAAAAATTGTGAAATTATAACCCGATTACATCTCAAAACCACAAACGAAAGTTTGGTTGGATGGATGTTTGTTACTCAATTACGCCGGAACGGCTGAATGGATCTGAATGAAATTTGGCACAGAGATAGATTATAGTCTGGAATAATGCATAGGCTACTTTTTATTCCGGAAAATTAAAGAGTTCCCGCGGGAACCGAAAAACCTCAATCCACGTGTACGAAGTCGCGGGCATTAGTTCGTTTATTATACCACTCGTCTACAATGTCCTTACCGTGCTTCGACTGAAGAATGCCGTAATTAGGACTATGAACTATAACGACTTAGATCCTAAAATAATACTCATTTGCGGTTAACATTATATGCGGTATTTTATTTCCCAGGGTATGCTGCAATTCTTTTTATGTCTTGCTTAGTCTCTAAGATATTCCAACCTTTGTATTTAACTACTAACTCCACCGCATTCGGGCAAACAGACTGCAAAACCGCATCTTTTAATAAACCCTGTAACTTTGTAGCGCTTGTTCTTTTAAGAAAATAACAGTCTAAAGAGGTTCTAAACCCCTCAGACCCTTAAGTATTGGTAATGTATAGCAAAAGCCTAAAAAGAAACGTTGAAAACTATGCGCCATTACACACTTAAGAGGAGGAGAGGAGGTTTAGCAGGGGTGGTCGGCGTAAATACTGCTGTATTTCTTTTTAACTCTCTTGCATAATTTAGGGAAACCAATAATTGTTTTTCCCACTTATTTCTGTCTTTGAAGTAACTAGATGTTCTCTGGCAAGCTCAAGTCTCTATATTTCGTCTTCACGGTTACATAGATTTAATTCTTTATTTTCTTACAAATGTAATACAATTTTAACCGTTATTTGAACACGGAATTTCATATCCATTCTATATTCATTTATTGCGTCTTTGAATAATTACCTTACCTTTACCAGATATAGAAAAAAGGGGGGACCTACTCGTTTATGTAGAGTTGCTTATAATTCATACACAAAATATTATATACGATCGGATTATGCAACTTTATTAAAGTTCCTATCCTAATACATACTAGGCGTACTTGGCACAGAATTATGTTAATAAGTGAGTGTATCCTATAAAATAGCGGCACCGGAGACCGCCGCCGGGGACCAAGCGTCCGCAAAAACGATACCAGTTCTTATCTCGGCCGTCATACGTGCTTTGTAACCGATAAAATATTATATTAAAGCTTTCTTGGCCTCGGACATGTTTTATGTGTGGCTTAGTTCTTCTCATATTAAAATGATGCAATGAAGTAAGCTGTACTAAAAAAATACATATTTCATACTAATATACTGTTAATTGCCTCATCTGGTGACAGAAGGGCTGGCTCATTTTTTGCGCAAAGGATCAGCCTGGCTGTCCAGCGCGGAAATGCAGCCAGCATTCTTGCCACCATTCCACGCGGGCATGATTTATATAGTAATTAGGTTAGGCTAGCTAGCATTAAGTTCTATTGTATTATTTTACTAATATACTTACTAACATTTCTTTTCCATTAGACTAACTCAGATGTTACTACAGCGTCAGATGCTACTCGGGAGTCGAGAGGAGACTCGTGCTCAGTAGTGAGGCGGCAATGGATTGATAAGATGATGAGATGTTACTTTGAGGAACTTAATTCTTCTATCCTAATTTTCACATAACTAGCTGATGCCCGCTTCTTCGCCCGCGTGGATTGAGGTTTTTTGATTCCCGCGAGAACTCTTTAATTTTCCGGGATTAAAAGTAACCTATGTGTTATTCCAGACTATAATCTTTCTCTGTGCCAAATTTCATCCAGATCCGTTCAGCCGTTCGTGCATGATTGAGTTACAAACATCCATCCATCCATCCAAATTTTCACATTTATAATATTATAGTATAGATATCTAAGTATTTTAGTTTTTTTAAAAAACACAGTATCAGGGATGAACCCGATAGATCGGTGACTTTATGTGCGGGATACGTTTACTTTGGCCGCCCGCTTAATTCTTTAATTATGTCCAGCAGTGTCCATGTCAATAGTATATGGGATTGGGCTAGATTATCACTGAATTTAAAATAGTTAGGGACTATATTTTTGTTTATGCAACCGTCTGTGATGTGGAACGGAGTAGTAATACCATACGTAGTGTACACATTTATGTATACAATTACTTAATTAATTTTACAAACTAATTCATATTATAATTTCAAGATGAAACTGCCGACCGTTGGGTAGGGACTTAGGGAGGTTTAACCTTAATGTACCTAGTTTAGAAACTACACAGAACATAAAATCTGGGTTAAAGCTGAACAATATCCAATTTAGACGTTGTAGGGAACTCGGCCTCGAGCCAATTTTAATTGCTACATAGATATTGTGATTAAAACAAGAAAATAGCTCTGTAACAGAACTGGTTACCTACAATCATTTTCATAGGATATTATGTAAATTACAAATTTATTCTAACAAAATATCATTATATCTTCTTCGTTTAGGGTTATATTTGTTTTAGTGGAAATTTTAGGTGTAAAGCACCTGGGTTTAACTATTTATTAAGTATATCTATATCAATAGTTATAATAATTGTTAGAACTTGTCTTTTAATTTTATCATGCAGAATTACCGTCAACAAAATATTAAATTTTAATAGAAATTCCACAAAAGTAGGTATATCGTCATTGTCGATATAGTTTGTGTCTGTTTGTGTATCTGTCTGTGGTATCGTAGCTCCTAGACGGATGAACCGATTTTCGTTTAGTTCTTTTTTGAACTGAACTTGTCTTTTATGTAATTCTAATCTGTTGTAAGAATTTTTATGTTTATTATTTTATTATTAAGATTATATTATGGGTTACAAACGAATAAATATAATTAGAAAAGGTTTTGAGTCAAACACAAAATTTAATTAATGAAGGCTAAACTTTATCAAGTCAATACTGTTAGAGGGAAAAATAAAAGCTAATTGTTCATGGCATCACTGCCTCTACGGTGGTCGACTCTGTTGCAGAGCTAGCAACACTAGTCTAAGGTAGATCAATGTGTTTAAGTCTACGTAAAGTCTAAGTCTAAGTAAAAGTACTATAGGTACAACTCTCGGCCGAAATAGCGATTCACGGCCTCGTTTACTTAAAACGGCCTCGGCTGGTGCCTCGTCCAATTAAGATCACTTGGAAAGTCCTCGGCTTCGTGGCTTCGCCTCATCCCTCCAATATTACTCAGTCGTGAATTGCTTTATTTCCGGCCTGGGCAGAAATGCACTATCTAAATAATGCTATTTGCGAATCAGATAATTTAATATATTGTAATCATTCAGAGGGTTTTTATACCAAAGCGATTTCAAATTGACCGAAATCACAGCGATGGGGTAACGCATAAAGCTTAAGAAATATAAACAGAATAAATGAGCACCCTCTGACAATTCAGGGACTGTGCCTAACAAAGACACTCGAGGGCCCACACCCATAAAGCCAGGTCGTTTATAAGTTGTATTTGGTTTGCCGTATTTTAAATCTCGCAATCAGTAAAAGTACTTCGAAGATATAAACCAATAATTTACTTACATATTTGACGCCTTTCAATTGAAGCTTATCATTACAATAATTCTGAAAATCTCTGAAATATCGTTAATGAAGACTTAAAAGACGTATCATTAAGTAAATAGTTAAAACAAAAGAAAAAAGTTTTTGCTTCATCTAAGTAAATACTTAGAGTTTATAAGGCCAACGAATTTTGAAGCAGGTATTCAGGAACTCAGAGAGATTTTTCAGGAGCACTATACTAGTATAACTATAGATTTTGTTCATCGCTGCCCTAAATAGTGATCTTGTGCTAATTTCGGACTCGGTTCTTAAGCAAGATGATTTGCTACAGTCAACGTTTGCTTTTTTATCTAGCCTTGTATGATAAATTGGAGCAGGTTATATCTTCTTCTTCTATATATATAAAAATGAAACCCGTTTTCCTTGGTCACGGCATCACGCGTGAATGGCTGGACCGATTTCACTAATTCTTTTTTTGTTGTATTTGTTATTATTAGAAGAAGGTTCTTACGGAATAAAATATTAAGAAAATCTCTCAGAAATATTGAAAAATATACATTTAATTTTGCATACTAAGGCGGTACGAAGTTCGCCGGGTCAGCTAGTTTTTAATAATTGTGAATTTCGTGGCCTAAATATTCAAGCTTTTGAGTCTGTACAGTGTACACATATTGAATAATTACTAAGACAATATACACCCGTACCGTACCCCATGTGGCAATAATTGAGGGTATCCCTATTTTTAAACTTTTCATTGTACTAAGAAATTTGTATTTGTATTTATCGGAAAATAGCATAGGTAGAGGCGCAAATGTTTCTGGCGAAATATGAATCTATTTTCTAATGAGCCCCGTCTCGTGTTTCTCATCGAACGTTCTCTAGAACCTATTTCCAGAATAATTCTCTTGTCTGCAGATAATATTATTTAAGTAGATAAATGAAATAATTCATAGACAAGACAAAGTTCGAAGTCTCAGACGTTCTGAAGGTCATGGACTAGTTTACTAGCATTCTGGCTCTGCACGGGCTTACATGAAATATTAATATTTATACCTATTCCTTCTCACGGGTCACTAAAGATCTTTTAGTAGAATCTATACTTATATTATAAATGTGAAAGTTTGGATGGACGGATGTATGGATGGATGAATGGATGGATGTTTGTTACTCAATCACGCTTGAACGGCTGAACGGATCTGGATGAAATTTGGCACAGAGATAGAATTTAGTCTGGAATAACACATATGCCACTTTTTATCCCGGAAAATTAAAGAGTTTAAACCTCAAATCACGCGGACGATTTCGCGGGCATCAGCTAGTTTTTTTTTTTAAATCCACTACAAGCTAGCCCTTGACTGCGATCTCACCTGACGGTAAGTGATGATGCTGTCTAAGATGGTAGCGGGCTAACCTGTTAGGGGCATGGCACTTATATTAAACCCATACCCCTTCGGTTTCTACACGGAATCGTACCGGAACGCTAAATCGCTTGACGGCACGTCTTTGCCGGTAGGGTGGTAACTAGTCACGGCCGAAGCCTCCCACTAGACAAGACCAGGGAAAATTCAGAAATTATAAATTCCCAAATTGACCCTGCCGGGGATCGAACCCGGGACCTCCGCACGTTAGGGCAACAGCGCTACACACTGCGATACGGAGGTCGTCAAAAATGAGAATATTAATGAGTAAAATGCTTTAGAATGACAAATGCATCGGACTTACCCAATTTTAGCTTAGATTCAGCTGCTTTCAGCATTTTTTCATACAGTAAAACAATATATACTAAGTTATGTAAACTTAACTTGGCTAAATAGTATGTGGGAAGTAAACACTACTAAATTTATTTAAACTTCTACTTTTTAATGTCATTTAATTGCGATTTAATGGCATATTTATGCCATTAAATCGCATTATTATTATTTATTTAAGCGTGTTTATTTACCGCAAAGAGGAGCCCCTTCACCTTGGCTCCAACTTTCCATGGTATATCCGTACCGATTAGTGATAACATTGAGCTCTTGGGTATTGACATCTCTCCCAACCTCAATTTCGGGAAATGTATCGAGTCAAAGGCCAAAACAGCTGCCAAAAAACTTGGTATCCTGAACAAGGTGAAGCGGTACTTCACGCCGGAACAGCGCCTCACTCTTTATCAGGCACAAGTTCGTTCTGGCATGGAGTACTGCTGCCACCTTTGGGATGGATCCGCCAAGTACCAACTCGATACATTAGACTCGATAGATCGCCGGGCCCGAAGAATAATTGGCGATCAATCACTCACGCAGGCGAAATTGCTCAGTCTACAACACCGACGCAATGTCGCCTGCTTATCGGTTTTTTATCGGATATACCATGGCGAGTGTGCTCTGGAACTTCATAACCTTGTTCCTCCTTCTCCGTTCTACCACAGAACAGCGAGAAACCGTGAGCGTTGGCACCCTTATGTGGTTGACGTCCAATTTGCTCGCACGAAGCGTTTTTGCTCCACGTTTCTGATACGAACCGCTAGGGTGTGGAACACCCTCCCAGCGCACGTGTTTCCTGCCACTTATAACTTAAGTACCTTCAAGGCAAGAGTGAATAGGCATCTTCTAGGCAAGCGCGTTCCAACCTAGACCTCATCATTGCTTTGCACTAAGCATGATTGTCGTCAAGCGCAAGCCTATCACGCAATAAAAAAAAAAAAAAAAAAAATATAACTATTAGGAATTATTTAATACAAATAACATTATCTTATGAATACTAGGGTAATAATAATATAATATATACAATTTCTTAAAAAATCGATTTAAAATCTAAATTAAAAACTGAAAACTAAACATTAAAAATATAATATATGCCGCTGCAATGAGGCAATGTGCCCAGAACGCTGGCTGCGTTACCCCGCTGAATAGCCAAACTTATATGTTGGCCGAGGTAACTGCCAGCCCTCCGGTCACCTGTGGACTCTGTGAGACGAGAAGATAGATCCTTAAAAAAGGATCTAGCATCTTCGCCCCACGACCCCATGGTTTCAACACCAAAAGGCACAAATATGAAATTATTTTCTATAATTTCATATAATGAAATAATAATATAATAATAAAAAAATAATATTTTTACTTCTTTTTTTTATTTATATCCTCTACAAGCTAGCCCTTGACTGCGATCTCACCTGATGGTAAGTGATGATGCAGTCTAAGATGGTAGCGGGCTAACCTGTTAGGGGCATGGCAGTTATATTAAACCCATACCCCTTCGGTTTCTACACGGCATCGTACCGGAACGCTAAATCGCTTGGCGGCACGTCTTTGCCGGTAGGGTGGTAACTAGCCACGGCCGAAGCCTCCCACCAGGCCAGACCAGGGAAAATTCAGAAATTATAAATTCCCAAATTGACCCTGCCGGGGATCGAACCCGGGACCTCCGCACGTTAAGGCAACAGTGCTACACACTGCGCCACGGAGGTCGTCAAAACTTATGATTCAGAGCTAACGTTCTAAATATGATACCTTCGTTTCGTTCACTACCTTTAAATGCTAACATGTGGTGTTTTATGCCTAATGCATAAACCACCACATATTTTCTTATTTCCTAGTTATGGAAATAAGAAAAAAATTTGATCAGGTAAGCTAGTCTATACAGTGAATATAAATATAAATAATCTTATATATTATATAATAATCTAAAGTATATGTACCTAGCTCATATAAAAAGCTCTATGCGACAGACTATAATTATGTCTATTTTTTCGAACAGCGACGCAGAGCGTAGATTATCTCGGGAAAAAAGCAAACGACTCCCTTGTGACCTCTTGCTCATGTTTTCTCATCGAAGGTGTTTTAATATAATATATTTAGTCTTAAATATTTTCTCAACGTTGCTCATCCCTTTTCGCGGATATAAATTGAAGAGGAGCCAAGGCGTAGTTTTTTTATATATTAAAGAAACTAGTAAATAAATAAATACATAAAGCTTTTATTGTGTTCTCTTAAGTACATTAATTATTTATATTTTGACGACCTCCGTGGCGCAGTGTTGAGCGCGGAGTTTTGCATTGCATTTGTCTTAATGTGCGGAGGTCTCGGGTTCGATCTCCGGCAGGGTCAATTTGGGAATTTATAATTTCTAAATTTTCCCAGGCCTGGCCTGGTGGGAGGCTTCGGTCGTGGCTAGTTACCACCCTACCGGCAAAGAAGTGCCGCCAAGCGATTTAGCGTTCCGATACGATGCCGTGTAGAAACCGAATGGGGGTATGTGTTTAATATAACTGCTAACAGGTTAGCCCGCTACCATCTTAGACTGCATCATCACTTACCATCAGGTGAGATCGCAGTCAAGGGCTAACTTGTAGTGGTAAAAAAAAATTAGACTTTAAAACTAAAGGACAACAAAAAACAAACAACAAAAGTACCTACTAGTAACTAGTACCGGATTAAAAAAAAAGCTCCTCCGTGCTTTGATTCTATGTATCAACTTCAACCGTATGTTGAAGTACAAAAAGCTAAATTTTAGTCGTTATCATATAAGACTTTGCGCCACTCCACTCAGTGGGTAAGCGTCGAACGTGGTCGAACTGAATCTGTCACTGTATTTTCTCCATTTCCATGCAGAAAGGCGTAAATATTCTCAACAGAATAGGTATCTCCCTAATGAGGCTCTTTTCATATTTTTCCATTGAAAGGAATTTCCACAATCCTTTTCACATCTTGAATTAATATATTCCATCTCATCCTTTTGGCAAGAAATATAAAATTGACTTAATGTTAGAGTAGGCTTAAGTATGTTACATACAACACGCGCGACGGAAACTACGGGGCAGAACGTTACGCTGAACGTGCTTAGAAGCTATTTATAATGTAACGTTCATTCAATTTGTCTTACAATTAACGCTCATTTTGTATCTAAAGACATACTTACTTTTGGATTTTCTTGAGGCAGAGCGCAGGAGTCACGAGCTCGACTACGATTTCTTGCTTTCGTAAAGATTTATTCGATTCGATTTAATTGTTAGATAGTTAGATACTTATCTAAGTAGATTTAGCAAGATTTTAAGTGTTTTTGCAAAAAATCCAAATTTTTATTACAAATAACAACGTTTCCATTACAATGGAACTACAATGGAAATGGAACGGAGTGGTTTACGTACAATGGAAATTGTAGATTGATTAGTCAATCAATCGTGTGTTCCTAGTCAGGAACAATTAATGATGAAAACTAAGACTTATCACGCATTTCCCCAATAAACTAATTCACTACATTTTTTTATGAACTGCGTTACTAAAAAAATTCTACATCAATGACTGCGTTAGACATGCTGCTGTCGCTCGTTGTGATTGCTTAATCCTTTGTGCCTAGAGTATCTGTATTCTGATAGAAAAAAGGTTTTTTTAAATTATACTTAAAACTCAAATTATTAGCCGATCAGCCAACAATTATCTAACGAAAGCGTTTCGTGTTCCGCAACCCCAATTAAGACTTCGATAGCTCTCCCCATTTTGAACCATCTATAATAATGAAAGCCCACAAACTACGAGGTTAACTACCGTACGCTAATTAATGCTTCTAATGGTAATAACTTCAATTAGTAGCTTTGTTTCCATATATTACTTTATGAGCTAGATGAAAATCTTTGATTTGGAAACAAAATGTATATTCTGCAATGAAAGAAGTAGAACAATCCGCCGCAGTAGGTAAATCTATGTCGTACAGTATGTATGTTGCAATATTCACCACACCACCCAAATCTTCCAAATGGTGTGGTGAATATCGCAACATACGAGTACATACTGTACCACATAGATTTACTTTTAACTACTGTGGCGGATAGCGAATTAAAGTTCTACTTCTTTCATTAACATGGACTTCCGCAAAGTAACGCCTACTTCTATCACATATAATATATTCTGCAGTCAAATATCTACACACACAACAGAAAACTGGCAATACCGCGTTGAAACTAAGGGCTCCCTAACTTTTTTACTTAATCGATGTTATAATAGAAATGTAAGTAATTAAAAATCACTAATAATAATGAATCACTAATTTAATATTGAAAAAGATATATCTTTTAAACAATAAAATTTATTTGAAATATAGAGAAAATTGCTACACCGTTTTACATCTAAAACCTAACGCAAATGATTTTTCTATACCGCTGCATATTATACCTATTTTGAGATCCAGATTGCTTTAAAATATACAAAAATAGTGAAAAAAACCTATTAGAAAGAAAATGGTGGTTTATTAAGAAAATCCGCTTCAACACTTACCTTCTTCATAAAGGACATAACGTTTGTAGGCAGCATGGCGGAGCTTTGTCTCTCACTTCAAGTCACATCATCACTTCACGGAATTAATAAAAAAAACACTTCACTAATCGGGAATCAACACGCTACCACTAAAACACGACATTTTTCAACACTATATTCACTTCACTGCTCGAAAATCTGAAACAAAGAAAATATTTTTTGTATTAAGTATCTACATTACAGACCGTTACAAACGCTGTAAAACGAAAGTGAAAATTGGAGCGTTTTTTTTACACATTTTTGTACTAATACAATTTTTTATGTGAGTATATACCTAGTTATATATGATACAGACACAGCGTTCCAGACAAGGGTCAGGTCGCAACCGTCCGGAGCGAGGCGCGGGGCCCGAATGAAGGAAAGCTACGCATTCAACAGGTAGAGTTCTGTTCAGTTCAGAGTATAATTTATTAACGAATGCTTTCCGAAGAATACGACTGGTATCAGTGTTTTGTACGCAATCTGATGTGGGTTTTGAAAGGTTCTACAGGTAAAAATAATTACAAATGTCAATATGTTTCTGCTTGGTCTTCACAACATCCGTGAAGCTTTTTAAGTATATTGAAGCAAATTCAAATTTGTTGATACAAATTCTCTTTTTTTTTTGTGTAGATCATATATTTTTTAAATCGTTAAAATCAAGGCTCACATAAAAGGTATTCACCTTTTATATTTGCCATTACAACCATCAGCGTAGCAATGTAGCACTGTAGCTGTATCGTAGCTGTAACTGTAGCAGTGCTACGTGCTACACAGCTGCTGCTACGAAGGGCTCTTTTCGTTACAGGCGAAACACACTATGGACGGGACAGGACAAAACGTCTGCTCGACACACCTCGTCATATGGGAAACACGTTTCCTCGTGTTGCGGTAGCCTGTGCAGCCCCATAAGTACGCACGCATTAGGAGATTTAGTACGAAGTGTTTTGCCCTCATTAAGAACAACCACGTTGATCAAGAGTGGATTAGTGTGGTCGGAATTTAGGAATTACATGGCAGTATTTAAGTAACTAAAATTATTTTTATGAGGTCTAAGAAACTATATTTATACAACTATAAATTATACTTTTAAATAGCAAAAAGCTCTGCAAAAACGAAGGCTTCGTTGTAATTACTCTTCACGGAAAGCATTCGACTCAAATTAGCGCAGGGAATTGGTTTCCCGGCATCTATTTACTCGCTTATGCCGTGAAGGTCGTAAGCCGCAAACATACCAAATTGAAAAGTCGCCACCTTTTGATAATATTTTGCCATAGTTAAAGAGCAGGATCCACGATTTGCTTCTTCACTAATCTTGGCAGCATAGATAATAATATGAATAGGTACCTAAGTAAGGCGAGAATGAATAGGTAGCCATCTTCCAGGCAAGCGCGTTCCAACCTAGACCTCTTCATTGCTTTGCACTAAGCATGATTGTCGTCAAGCGCAAGCCTATCTCACAATAAAAAATAAGGTATACTTAGGTGAGTAAAATTTTTCATTAAGGTTTTAATCAAACTATTTCCACTTACAGTGTGACTTATAGGTACTGTTCAGTGTACACGATCTCTAAATTAAACAGAAGACAAAGGGACAACATCAGATTTAGACACAGGTCCAAATCTAGTGTTGTCCCTATGGATTTCAGTTTAATATTTGTGTACAATAGAAATAACCATACTGTGAATGGAAATTGTTTGATTAAAACCCTTAATTAAAGACTAATATTATGAATCCTATAAATCTATGAACTTGAAAGACCGTTTTCTCAGATAGAATGCCTATAATAAATGGTATTTTATTAATGAAATCGTGCCTAAGATCTTTTAAATAATATACATACGCGGTATTTAATTTTAGACATAATAAGTAATTACGTAAATAATAATATTTGTAATCATACGTAAGTATTTTCTGACGTATTGTTTTCTATATTAAATAGTATAAATACTTACTTACTAGTATTTCTACGAATTCCCAATACATATTGAAGAACTTAGAATATTGGTAGGTAAGTAGTGGATTGTTGTAGTAAAATATGAGTTAAATAGATGGATAACAAACATATACCAACGTTTGTGGATCTCCAGTGATAGAGTCTTGACATGCCGAGCCACAAGCCGGTCTTCACACATCATTTATAATCATAATATTTCCCTAATTTCTTCATGAATTCAACTCATCGCCGGCCTGAAAGAAAACGGCCCTGAGAGAAAACTGTAAACTGAGCACTAGTTTTCTCTCAGAATACAAAGGCTTTGGCCATATACTTGTAGGTACGATTACCTATTCTGTGCCAATAGTCACAGGCAATGGCCAATGGAGACACACACAGACCATTGAGATCATTATGAAGATATAATCTACAGGTTTCCACACGATGTTATTTTACACCGTTAGAGCAAGTGCCAATTAGTGATATTTTATTACTCATTACCACAGTTTTTTTTTATATCCACTACAAGCTAGCCCTTGATGGCGATCTCACCCGATGGTAAGTGATGATGCAGTCTAAGATGGTAGCGGGCTAACCTGTTAGGGGCGTGGCAGTTATATTAAACCCATACCCCTTCGGTTTCTACACGGCATCGTACCGGAACGCTTAATCGCTTGGCGGTACGTCTTTGCCGGTAGGGTGGTAACTAGCCACGGCCGAAGCCGAAAATTCAGAAATTATAAATTCCCAAATTGACCCTACCGGGGATGGAACCCGATCGAAGAATAGGTACAATAGTATGGTATTGCTTAAACGCACAAAAGTGTGTGTCTGAGGATCAATCGACGTCATAACCACTAGAATCTAATATATCACCGTCTTTTGAATAGTCTATATTTACCTAATAAAAGTTTGAATATTTGCACAACTGCTGTAAAACTACGGGTAACCCAGCTTACTAGCGTGGCGCATGGAAATTCGCCTCGGCGAATATCTCGTAAAGTGTGTCATCCAAATTGATTCGCGTCCCTATCCAGGTTAGATGACATCGTTTTTATTCGATACATACCCCTATCTCGACCTTTTCGAGCCTACAAGCTGCTTATTAGATACCTACAGCAACAGCCTAATTGCTTTGCATAGCCGCTTAAAGAATTTTATAATCAATACAGGGAACGCTGAAATATCTCGCTTCATATTGCATTTGTGGTACAATACTAAGTGGATCCTAGTGGATTGAGGGAATTTATTTATTACATGTAGGACATACCTATCGGTGTCTTTTATGATACTTCATGTTTTGACTCTACCGCCGGTTCGGAAAGAAGATTCTACTGAGAACAGCCGGCAAGAAACTCAGCAGTTGCTCTTTTTTAAAAGTAAGATGTAACTACATTAGTGTAAGGTATTATACTATCCTGTAGGGCGCAGAACCCAAAGTCCATTGCTTCCATACAATTTTGAAACTATACAAAAATAGTTTGTTGTTGGGTCAACGTTGACTGTACAATTAATAGACTACTAAAAGGTCTACTTTTCAAAATACCAATGTTTTCGTCCAATATTATCAGGTAGCTATCCACGTTACGATAGTAGATAAGCGTCAAAACCGTTGGTTACATTTTTCTAAAATAATAACATAAATTATAGATGGGATTATATTTCTTAAAAATCGACCAAGTGTCGGGCCACGCGTATAGCATGGTTCCGTAGTTGCCCGTCACAATATGCGGACATTTTATACGTTGGTTGACTATTAAACTTGTAAAGTCTACATAACTGTAATAGTATTCCTATTAACTTCGTTATATATTCGCAGTCAAGGGCTAACTTGTAGTGGAAAAAATATTACATATCCAGAAACCACTATTTACTTGATAGAGCTTAATATTTTGCAAACGGATCCTTGAATTGAACAATGGTTTGGTTTTCCACTTGCAATTTTACACACTTGCAAGTTTTTAGACGACCTATCTAACCTACACTATAGTACAGACGAGAAAAAAAAACATACCCACTGGGTACATGTAGGGGAGGATAAGTATACCCAAATAAAGATTTTTTCGAATTAATAAACCCATAATAATTCGAATTAGGTAAATTCTAAAAAACCGCTAAAAGAAGCTTTCAACAATTTTCTCTAAGTACAAATAAGCAAGTAGGTAAGTATAAATATGTATAGGTACCAAGACCATTGTCTCAGAAACGGATTTCACTTACTTAAAACATCTCATAGTTTTGATGTTATAGGTAGGTACCTACATTAAATCGCACGGGTAAGTCGATTAGGTTCAAAAAATCGATAGGTACAAAATGTCTTTCGCACGGACGCACGCCGCCTACGAGGGAGCCTGGTTAAATGGGCCGGCGAGATTCAAAACAAACCTGCACCTTACAAGTACAACCAATAAAAACCTCTAGATTTGCCGGAAAGTTGAGCCAAAATCTTGCCATTGACGGTGAGTCATTTCACGATATAAATTCGCCAAACTTTTATAGTGAATCTGTACTTGCCAAACTTACTCGTAGGTGCGATGCCACCCTACAGAAAATCCATGCCCACTTGTATCTACAGCAAGTCAATTAAGTTTATTACAAAATTGTTATTAAAGAGCTGAGGTTTTCAGAGCTAAATCGGGCAGATAATTGAATTATGCCACGGCCGCCGCGCCGGTTTTGAGTAGACCTAACTAAATAATAAGTAAATATTATATACGGATTAGCTGCAATTCTAGTCTGACTCTTATAATATTGCCAAGCGCTGGCATTCGAGGCGTTCACTGATTGATTCATGGACGCGTCAGATAGCGTTCGCGTTGCCACCGTGTTTACCACTGAATATATACTCGTAGATAGTTATAGGTAGAATTCTGCGACACACCATAGCAAAAATATTGAAGTCCTGCCGACCAAACTTCGGTCACGATGGAACCAGCTGCCAGCATCTGCACGTGAGATGAGCCGGTAATCCAATAGAAGCGGACAAAGATCAGGCGCAGGACCACCAGGACCGATGGCTTCACGATGCTCTCCAAGACAGGGAGCTGGAACACTTCCTACCTACTTACTGAGAGCATCTAGATTCTAGACGGGAAAACCAAATAAATAGATACAGCTACCAATAACCGACCTGTCCGAAACATTGATTGACCGATAGGTACCTACCTACTACTTAAAAACCCGTTCTTATCTGATGTCATTATATTAATACGGGCCCTACTCTCCGAGATATCTAGTAGGTATACTCGGATCCGTTGACCGTTCTAGACACTTATTAAGGATTAATTTAGATAGGAGCAAGATTTCTTTCAAAATTCAGAAATTCTTGAAGAGGGGTGGGCAAATAAAGCATATCTAACTAGGTACCTAGAGACCTTTATCCTACTTATGTATCTTTTTTTAGAGTTACCTACCTAAATACTTACCTGTTCCAGGCGATGACGATAAAACTATCGATAAAGCCATAGATCATTAAAATCGTTCTACGAATGCAAATAGCATCGTAGGTAGACACCTAGGTACCTACCTTATAATATAGACACAGGATACTAACTTAGGTCCCCATTTGGTATAGAATTTGTGGAATGTAAGTCCCACCTACCTACCTATGATGCCACAAAATAACATGCAAAAACACAATGCACTTTTATTTTCATAATGTTGCAAAGTAACTTACGTAAGGATTTTTTAGTGTAATTGCGGCTTAACTTCTATTTTTCTCATTCCAAGCACAAACAACGGTATTATACATTTCTACTCACCCAATCGCGGCCACTGCTTGCTCGATCTTAGGGCGGATAATTGGACCGTCGAGTTTCGAAACAAATCTACAAGTGGCCTTTCTTCGTATCCCCAGATATTGCACCGCAATATTCCCTTTGAGCTGAATTAGACTAATTTTGTTGCCATGTCCTTTGTGTGCCTTTGTTAGATTTTTTACCCGAGTACGGCACAACCAAAAGGAAGGGTTATGACTTTAGCAGTCTATGTATATATTATGTTCGTATTTATGCATGTTCCACCGTAGCGCCTCAACTACTGAACCGCTTTTGATGCGAGTTATAGTCCGGGTCACTATAGGCTACATTTTACATGAACGAAATAGATAACTATATAACAAAAAACGTGAGGGTCTCTGAATTTTTTCCGTAGACGGGCTACAGTTGTTTTATTTATTTAATTAAGTAATACCTACTTAGGTATTGCTTGTGATAACTGATACCTACTTAAAATAATAAAACCTAGATTACCTACTAACTATAGATCAGATACGAACAAAAATAACACACGATAATGCCCGCGACTTCGTCTACGGAGGTGTAAGTAAATTAAGTCTCATGGAACTCTTTGAATTTCCGAGATAAAAAGTAGGCCAAATCTGTCCGCCAAGATCCACTCTATCCCCCTTTAGAAACCAAGATTCGTCAAAAACAGGTTAACAGATGGTGTGGAAAGTCTAAGTGGAAGCAGAGCTCGGTAGTATACACAGACAATACACGTTTAAAATATTATTAATCTAGATTAGAAAATAAAGAAATAGAAGTTCGTATTATGGAGCGTGCTCAGAGTAGGTAGGTACGCCTAGAGGGCTATGCAAAGAGTGACCTAAGCTACCTATCAACCATTTTTACGTAATGAATCATGAAAATTCATAGGAACTTATTTTTTGTCAAGGCCGAACAACCGGCTGCGTAAGTGGCGTAAGCGTGGACGTAAACGTGCATGTACCTACCACTGCGTTGTGATGTAAGTTTTGATTTTGATCTGAGTGCCTAGTGGGAGATTTTCTTCCCATTCGCTTGTGAAAACGTTAGCTGCGATTTCTCAAGCGCTTGACAGCTGTCGCTCGATCAATTCCAGAGAAATTAACTTTAACGCGATCGGAAAACAAAAAAATCTCCCTCTGCCTGCTGTACGAGACATGGCACACCACTTGCGTGACGTGCACGTAGAACGTATAAACAATGAGCCATATTATATGTAGGTCTACAACGCAGTGGTATGTATAGTTGTATACGTGCACGCATACGCAGCCGGTATGTTTTGCCCTTAATTCTTATCCTAAATAGATGTTAGATTCAAAAAGTACTAAAGTACTTACTAATAGATAGATGATAAATAAAATACGGAATAATGCATCATATTATTTTATTATTATTACCGTTCTCATCAACATCACATAGGGAGCTTAACAACTCATGTATTCATCAACTGATATGTAGTTACCCAACTACATACGTAAGGTATAAAAATTTGCAAGTTTTTTTTTTACAATATGTCGTGGTTTCTACTAACCATGCTGTTTTCAAAGATAAGTTAATAAAATTGTATTTTTAAAGGTAATAGTAACTAAGATTCTAAGATTCATATCACAAATTCTAAGTAAGTATTTAATTAATGTAGGTAGGTATGGAAAAAAAGAAATAAAAAGATTTTGTGCACTAAGGTGTAAGGTCATTAAAAATAAGATATTTTTATAATTATAAGTAGCTAATTATAGGTAAGGTATATTACACAATATGACATTATTTGAAACACACACAGCTTTAAACTTATTAAATTAAATGATAGTTGCTAAATTTTTAAACCAATATCAATATACATATATTTGGTGTAATACCTGATCAAACACTGCCATGACATGTCATTACCTTATTCAAATCTAACCCATTAACTTCACTTACAAATCAAGTAATGGTGATGGTACCATAAAGTGAGTGAAGTTAGCAGATGCTGCATGCCATGGCTTCTAGTACTTGATTAGGGTACTAATTAAGAACTGACAAATATAAATACATATTAACTAGGTATTTTGAGAGAATAATTAATGGCTTTTAATCTCATTAATTTACAGTCTGAATCTGTAATAATAATTAACAACTACATTACCTACATAATTTAATTGTAATTTTGAAAGAGCATGACCTTTTGTACACACTATCTATTTAATGCTTCATAGCTTCACTAAGCAATACAAATATTTATCGAAAATGCAAAAATATTTATTATAATATTTATTATTATTCTGGCATTCATTATAACAATCTGGTCACCAATATTATAAATCTGGCTTAAATCGACACTGTTTATTAAATAAATTAAATTAAACATTGGTACTATGCTGAATGCTCATTTCTTGGCACATAATTCAAGGTGAAATGCATATGGACTTTACCTAAAAAACTAAATTTGGTGATGTTGCATTTCATCAATAGATATTTGTAAGAACACTACTGCAATAATTATTGACCGAGCGAAGCGAAGGTCTCTGAGTCTACTTGGGTGAATTGGCACTTGTCCGTCCGTCCGTCCGTCCGTCCGTCCGTCCGTCCGTCTGTCAGAGCATTATAACTTCTGAATTACTGAACGCAATTACTTCAGCTTTAAATATAATATGTAAACCAATGGCCTCCCGCCGAATATGGCTTAAAAAATAATAAAAATCTTTATTTCAGGGGGGCTCTCATAGAAGCGAATGCGAAGTAAAATATTTTTTATAAAGTTACATAGGGTTGCGGTATTTCATTTTAAAGATAATTAGGAATAGAGTCGGAAAATATTTTTTTTTTAATTTTTCCCCCAAAATTGACGAAATGGGGGGCTTACAAAGTGGTGATTTTCTAACGTCCAAAGATGACCTCAGAACTCTAAATTTTCTGAAAGGATGAGCCTGAAACTTGATCAATTATTTCAATTATATCCTGTACTTGAACAACAAATACTAAAATTAGATAAATATTGTAAGGAAACGAAATTATATAATTTTTAATGAGCGTCAGTATTTTTAACAGAACTTCACTTTTATGTCAATAGATGGCGCCGCGAGGTCTCAGTTCGGGGCGAACCACTAGTTATATATATTACCCAGATACATAGTATAAAATGGTTTAGTGACAGATCACATGGTTTAATGAAGAAATATTACTTAGAATAAAACTTTGGATAAGCTTTTGCTTATTATTTGTTTGAATATTATATCTATCTATATATATAAAAATGAAACCCGTTTTCCTTGGTCACGGCATCACGCGTGAATGGCTGGACCGATTTCACTAATTCTTTTTTTGTTGCATTTGTTATTATTAGGAGAAGGTTCTTACGGAATAAAATATTAAGAAAATCTCTCAGAAATATTGAAAAATATACATTTAATTTTGCATACTAAGGCGGTACGAAGTTCGCCGGTTCAGCTAGTATAATATATATATTATTAAAAACGATCAATTATTTTTTTGGAATTTGGTAAAAGATACTGTATACAAAATCACTTATAATTCTTCTAAAATTGTAAAACAAACATTGTACAGTACCCGGCAATAAATATTGCACATCGACCTACATTGCACACTACCGATCGGTAGTGTGCAATGTAGGTCGATGTGCATGTGATGAAGCCGAAATAACCGATTGTCTCTTTCCAAAGGGCGATGTGCAATATTTATTGCCGGGTACTGTACGGTAAGGTACCTTGTACATCAAATAAGTATGTATATGCTTTTTTCTTACTTATGAATACACATTTTCACACATAAGAATGTCTGAAATCTTTTAATTGAGGTTTATAATGTTATGCTCAAACAGTTTGTACAGGAATAGTGTGTCCGTGTAAGCATAATATGATAAGGTAATGCTAATTATTAACCACTTTGAGTACATCAAGGAAAGACGCTTATAGTAAAAACAATAAAATGTAGGTCCACACCTACAACCATTGAGATTTTATAATTTATACATTAAGGGTGTGTTTCCAAAGCTGCTAAGCTGCAAATGTGTGTCAAATGGTTTGACTCATACCTACAAATAGGAGCACTTGATTGTCATAGCTTTAGTTTTCTAGATTTTAGATCAAGCTTGGATAGGAATATGTGTGGATTGGTGGATATGTGTGGACACACATCCAAAGTTCAGCAAAGTAGCATATCTCTGGTGGAAATGCAACCATATAGTGTTGAGATATGTCTTTTATCTACTCCAGCATCGAAAAGTTCCAATTTCGAATTTGACAACTATATCGAATTGAACCCTCTTTCGTGTTTGCTTCTCATAACGATACAGTTCGTTGTATGGGAGCTGTATCGTTATGAGTCGTAGCTGTATCGATATGGTTATCTTCATAAATAGGATACCTATAGCTTAGCGGCTCTGGGTTCTGGCACTTTCCCAACCAGTCAATTGATTTGACTTTTTTATTAATTTACAAAGTAAAAAATTATAAAGACGTCCTTGTCGTAGATAAAATCTTGTATGCAACTGTACGTAATTAGTCATTTTAATTCTCGTACTATCCTATTTTGATACTCGGCAAGGCTCGTATCAAAAAACACACTCGAATTAAAATGACCCTCATTACGATACAGTTGCATAAATAGCTATTATATCATTGTAACCTGCAATAATAAGATACTTAAGCATAATTGATAATTTTTATTACCTATTTGTTTTGTTTCCTATATCACTTACTTACATGTGAATGTTAAGCCAGAAACATGCATGCATGCATGTTCCACAATAACAGGGAAATTGCAATCACATTGGATGTTAATAGTGTGTATGTCTGACTTAACATGCATTTTCAGGTCAGATAAACTGACATGTTATAAGTGTACTGCCCATTAAGAAGTAAAAATAAGTCATAAATATAAATTCTAGGTACATTCAAATTTAACCATTTTTACAATTTGAACTGAAAGAAGCTAATCAAGAAACTCACTCATTACATATACAATATTCACATGGGTGGTATAATTAATAATTGAAACTCATATATACCGATTCAAAAGGAGTCTATAATTTTGATAACAACACTGACTTAAGATTTTTTCTTATTAAAATAAAATAAAAAATATTATTTCAATAAAACTCATATCTATTTTCAGAATCCTATTTTGATTACTGTTGTTTTAAAAATAAGGAGATGTATTAATTCCAATATTCAAAGTATAATCAGTGAAAACCAACATTTAAAATGTATAAAACAATAGGTATCTACTTGAGCATATTATGTAGATTTTCTCTTTTATACTAAGTAACTTACAGTAAGTACTACTAAGTACTTAATTAATTTTGAACAATTCCAATTTAATCTTCAAGAAACTCCATTCAATTCTAATCCCACACAGATAAGTCGCAGGAATCAGCTAATATTGCATATTAAGTAATAAGGGAGGATTTTTTATGTAATAGAAAATATATGTCATGTGATCTATATAGTTAGATCAATTGATATTCTAATCTAGTTACTCCAACATAATTTTGGTATTGACAGAATAAGAATTTCATGCAACCTTTGGTACTAATACATATAAATGCAAGACATGTAAAGGTAACTACATAAAATCTTAAGTCGATGTTTTGTAGTTGTTTTTTCAGAATACTAGGTATTGATCAATACAGTGAATACAATCACACCAAATTTGTGAACACCCTTCAATCATAATACAAACATTCACCACTCCGCATCACCATTGGCTTTCTGAAACACAAAATCTTTGCCTGCTAAATTCATTATACCATCTTTTAGATAGAACTTCCACTTGTTACGACTACGTGTGATCTTGTCATATTGACAAACAACTACATTGTCAGTGTCAAACATGTCACCAGGTTCCTCATCAGACACATCATCACCTGAGTTGAGGGGTTCCTCCTCTGCTCCCCCGCTCTCGTCTCTCTCTTCCTCCTCCTCCTCGGCCCGCTCCTCTGCAGACTCCTCATCCTCATCATCATCACCCCCACCATCTTCTGAGCCATCACCCACATTTGAACCTTCATCATCGGACGAATCTAAAGCACCATCGAGAGAAAAAGGGGCTGCACCACTTCTGCCACCCCCACCCCCGTCAAACTCATTCTGTTGACTTGCTAACGCCGAGTTGATGTGTTGCTGTAAAAGAGTTGCAGCTAAGGGTTGTGGCAAACTTATTGTGGCATTTATTATAGGTCCTGTTAGCACTTGATGCAGCTTGTTTCCATTGAGGGCAGATGCAGGGATCTGTATTGTAAACGAGCGTGGCTGTGAACCTGGCACCCCAGGTTGCGCTGGTAGTGTTAGCTGTACGGGCACTTTGTTGTTAGGGTCAAGGACTGTGTGCGGGTGAGCATTGGCTAGGTTTGATGTGGGAGCTCCATGGTCCACCCCAGAGTGACTGGAACCTTGCGCTAGCATATCTTGCGCTCTTTTTGGCATAATGTTGCCACCATTAGATTTAGCAAAGTTTTGTAACACAGTTGGCGGCGGTGGCAGCACAGGGGAATCCGATCGAGGTGGGTCCATAGCCCCGCTCGCTGTCAATTTCGTTTTCCACAACTGTTTCAGTTCCTGTAACACTTGTTCGTCAACACCATCGTCTAAAAAACAGTCCCGCACTCCGGCTATCACATCATCCACCACTGTGTTGTAAAGTTTCAAAACAGATGATTGACTCATAGTCATCTTGACGTTAGTTTTATACGCCGTGGGGATTATAAAATTACATGTATCCCAAAGTAGTTATTTACCGTATAACTACACTTTGAAGACGGTAATTCAGGTAATGAGAAATACTCATCGACTCACATATTAGCTCAATGTCAAACTGAAACAGTCGTCAGTTACAACTACACAGCCATTCAATAGAAGCTATGGATTTTTATACAACACACGCAATGATATCAAAAAGTTAATCACGATAAAAGTTTGGATAGGTACCTAATAAGTTATCAACTCCAAATAATTCCACGAAAAACACTCGACAATAAATTTTGACAATTGACGACCAGCTAAAACTTAACCTAGAAACAGAACGAAGATAACAAAAATAATGTCTATGGCTGAGGTCTATGCCATCTATGGGCGATTGATGTTGAAATAAGGACAAATACGCATGCGCGACAGCAGCGCCACCCTTTCCATTTTTAAATTGTTCTACTAGGTTTACGCGACTCGATGCCCCGCCCGTTTACGCTCCTTTGATTTCAATCATTTCACTTTTCAGTTACCTTTTTTTTGTCCGTGTTTTCAATAGTTAGGTAGATATACGTATATTCGTTAATAAGCCTGTGAGTGTGTTGGCCCGACTGATGTTTTTTGTTTTTTGGCGCGCAATGTAGTTATGCCACAGAATAGGTAATAGTTAAAATGCACTAATGTCCAACCTCTATGGTAATAGTATCCATGGTTCTGTTCCGTCAAAGACTTAATATTATTATTATTACTAAACATGAGCTTCACCAAGGAACCCTTTTCGTATTGCAGTGATACTCTCCCTAAAAACCGAAAAGTGCTATCCCAACCGGAGTAAGTTTTGAGAAAATTGACGTATTTTTAACCGACTTCAAAAAAAGGAGGAGGTTCTCAATTCGTCGGAATCTTTTTTTTTTAATGTATGTTCCCCGATTACTCGAAGACGTCTGGACCGATTTTGAAAATTCTTTTTTTGTTTGAAAGGGTATACTTCCAAGGTGGTCCCATATAAATTTGGTGAAGATTTGATGAAGATCTTCGAAGACAGATATTCCCCGAGATCTTCGAAGTACTCGAAGACGCCTGGACCGATTTGGAAAATTCTTTTTTTTGAAAGGGTATACTTTCCAGGTGGTCCCATGGTCATTAGGTCTGATGATGGAATCCTGGGGAAATCAAAGGAACTTAAATTTTATAAGGACACGAACCCAGATAGATAGTTATTAGGTACAGGTCTGTCTACCTTTAGAGAACCTATTTTTCTTTTTTTTATATTTACAGCACTAAAAAGCAAACAATAAAATTATTTTTAAATAAAAACAAAAACCGCCTTCAAAAACTAAAAAGCAAAAAATAATTGGATATATTTACATATTATTATTTCTACCCACTATGTTGAAGTCGGGCGGGTATAACAAGGATAAGCAAAGTTGACGCAAGGCTTAATGTATTGACTATAGGTATTTGTCCTGTCATAATGATCTAAATGCCATTTGGTAGATCATTTAATGTAGATAATTTTCTCCACAGTTGGTTTGTTGTCTAGCTGTAATAGTTTTTGAGAAAATTATAAAATACCGCGCTCAGGGACACATTTTAGGGGGGGAGGGAACATCTTAGGAGTGGGGATTTTTGAGGAAAATGGAAATACTTGTAAGACTCTAAAGAACAGTTGTGTCAAAATCAGCTTTGCATTATTTTTTATTTTAATGTTCCCATACAAATCTTGCATAAGTAGTTAGCCTATGATATGGTGCCTCTAAGAAATTAGTTGTTCCTATTTATATATTCCTATACTAATTAAAAATTATCTCGTACCATACTGATAAAATACTAGCCTGATTTAGGACTTGACTAATGAAGATTTCTCAAGGACTTAATGCCCTTCTTGACCTGAGACCCGGAGCAGACCGCCGCCTCAGTCTTACCCCACTCCGCCACTGGAAAAGTTTATACTCTATAGTTAGTTAGCGAAACCAGGTTTCATTCAAAGCTGGCGGGCAAATTAAAAGCGGCGGGCAGTAAAATTGGTATTTTGAATTTTCTGCATAGTAATATTTTGGTAAAGCAAGCGACCCCTTCAAGCCAAAGTCAACACGCGATTAACGCAATTAAGACGTTTCAACCCTTTTATCGGGTAGCAAGTAAACCCGTCCCTAAAATAACTTAATAAAGTTATATATTTACAACGCAGCCCTTATCTTGTATTTTAATTTTCACTAAAGAGAGATGACGGATTTAAACAATGATATTTTTATATGGATTTAAACCTATAAAATAGCAGTGTTAGCAGTGTTTGCTTTCGACGCTCGAACTGTACTTAATAGAATAAAGGCAATTTAAATGACTTCATTAAACACTCTTTATATTTCCTGAAGGCGTGTAGTCTCTCACAAATTGTCTGTTTATCGCTGGGAAACTCTGTTAAGTTACGCAAAGAGTGAATTTAAACCGCTCTACGAACGCGCCTTACTAATAAAGCTACGAGTAAAAGAGTAAAACAAGAAAGTAAAAAATCCTTGTTTCAAAGCTATCACGTGCACGATCGATCGTAGGTATGAGACTGAGAATTTTATTAAGTGTAAGCGACCCACACTGGAAAGCGAAGCGTTGGCAAATGGCAGACCCCCACTAGGTGGACAGACGAAATCTAGCGAGTCGCAGAGACGACGACTGCCCAAACCAACCGAATCCATGTCAAAGAAGAATCGCGTTGGTAAATTATTATGTATGCTATAATATTGTTAATTATACCATAAAGCCATATTATTAAACATTCTTACTAGAATATTGCGAAATAGTGGCATAACATCCCTAACCCAATAATATATATATATATATATATATATATATATATATATATTAGTGGTTCATATTTTCATGCGTGGGTAAACGTGGGTGCCTAGACGATCTATAGACTGACGAAAAAAATATTTTGATTCACCCTATTTACCCAATACAGAATACAATATATACAGGGGCCATACTTACTGCCAACCATAGAGGTAATAATATAGTAGCTGCCATCGCATAAAGCAATACCTAAGCAATATTACTCAAAATGTCACTTTGATGTCACGAACCTTGACATTCATAAATTATGGATTCTAATTCTAAAACATGCAAGTCAACAACAATGAAACAGTATGGCTTTAAGCGTTGGCAGTATGGCACCTGGTATTTGAAGCGTGTATAGTCTGTGTGTTACCTACTATGTATGGAGGGTAGTTTATTATTTTGATTTTTGTGCCTACGTCTTATAAAGTCTGTTTTGTCAAACTTACCTACTTATCGTTTACGTAAAATAAATTATTGAGACTGCTGCTCCTATTGCTGATATATTTAATGGCAGCCCTTTCTGTACATTTTCTAAATGCAAAAACAAGTAGCAGATAAGTATATTAGAAATCCTCAACCAACAAAATAAAGTCTAAATAAATATCTAATAATACCAAGTTTGCGTTGTAAATCTCATTTACAAACGCAAACATATAAAAGGATTACTGTCTGGAATGATGAATAGCATTTCTTACGAGGCTTGTTTATCAAACCCGCGTTACGTTATGATACACCATATTAGTGGATATTACACGCAAGGCTCATGATTTATGTAATTGTTGCTTCTTCCGTGCGTTATATTATTTGCTAAAGGGGATACGAATGATACTCCTAAGTCTCAGCCGGGTAAGCAAATGACCGTAAGGAACCGAAACTACCTTTAGTGCGATTGTGTAAAAACTGAAAACAGTTGTCATAAACGCTTGTCTGATGGCTAATTCGAACTGCATAAGGTGTACATAGTTAAATTACGATACAAATACACGAGCAAATATATGAACCTACTCCTCAACCAAAGGTCCAACTGTCTAAGCAAATCGTACTCATTTGACAGCTTAAAACGTATTACGCGAACTGTTTAAGGAATTAATACATGCTTTTTGACATTACGATTTCCTTACACAATAGGGGGGCCGTTTAAACTTGAAATATGTTTAAGAGCCTCTGCCCTCGTCAAACTTTTTGTAGATGCCATAATCGGGCCGATAATTTCGCCGACTTTTTATCGCCGACTCAACGCACAAGATATTTTAACACACGATTATTTTGTAACCGACTCAACGCACAAGTCCGTCGCTTTGTCGGTGTCTATCTTGGGAAGTGCACGTCATGAATCACTGACTGTCGGGATGTTCAGCGATGATATACCTAGGTATTTACCTGTTTCCTAATTGATTAGCAATGACATAGCAGCGTTCTGACCTCAACACAATATTGTATGATGTATCCCAGGGGATTTTCGCATTAATATTCAGATAACGCTATTATAAAATCAACAACCGTAATTTAACATGGAGATTTGTTTGCATAATTCATTATTTACGTCAACCGCTACGAACCTAAATAACTAGCTGTAATAAATATTACAATGGTTTTCCCACGGCTTAGCCTTTGCCTCAGGTTTGAGGAGACTGGTATCTATTCCAAATTAATTGGAGCCATAGGTACTTACTTATTTCTGACTGTATTTGAAGCTGTACCTACTTGTACCTATTTGTATCTGACTTTATTTGAAGAGTGAAATTTATTATAATTTTTGGAGAGAAAGGCTTTGGGCTGGACGTTGATGAGTCAGTCAGTGAGTGGAAGAAAATTCCTGACTCCGACAATCGTAGTTTAAGCTAGAATAATATTACTTATTAGCCAACGACCTCGATTTACATAGACGGGCCCTGTCAAACAAAGAATGTGGACCTATTTTACTAACGCCATCTAGTCCGAAAAGCGGGACAGCGCAGATATGGCGGAGACAAGGACAGGGCTATACAGGTTAAGAGCGTGCTCTAAAGGTTGGACGCCCAATTTGTTTCTATGGAAGGGCCCATCTAGTAGATACCTACATATTATACATATATATAATATATAATATATAATATATATGTATCGATGTTCTTAGCCCATAGGCTAGATGGTAGTAGACAGTAAATTTGCCATTGTATTGTAATGGAGCTTTATGGTAAAAAAAAACGCTGACAATCAGATTGAGTCAGGAATTTAATTTTTATTGTGCGAAGATGTACCTAATGTATACATATAACGAGAAAATAACCAGGCATTAGTAAAGTAAAAGGATTCACATAATTTAATCCTACTATCCTACTTATATTTTAAATATGAAAGTTTGGATGTTTGTAAATTTGTAGGTCAGCTTGTAGTTACTCCTTCACGACACAACTACTGGACCGATTTCGCTAAAACGGAGGTAGGTTAGAGGTATCTACCCTGAATCAACATAAAACAAAGGGCTACATTTTATTTTTAAGTTCCCGCGTTTCAATTCAAAAATTTTCAAAAATTCAAAAAACCTTAATCCACGTCGACGAAGTCGCGGGCATCATCTAGTGTAAAATAAGTTTTGGCAACTCCACATCATTAGCGAAAAGCATTCGGGAAAGTGCACTCATCGTGGATTCACATCAAGTTCTGAGAGTTTGTTCCCAGATTTCACAGGAAGGAGATAGGTACTTGTGCTGACACGTCTGTTGAATCTACTCAAATGTGTCACCGTAAGTTTGTAAAAACCGTTACATTGTAATCTAACTAGCGATATTGTCAACTGTCGACAGATTGTGAACCGTTCAATGTTCTTTTTTTTTCATTTTACATTTCCGTTCAATTTTTGAAATATTCATTGTATTTACGTTTTCTTGTCTCTTTCTTGTAGGATAGGTTAGGGTTCGACATAAATAATCAGGTAGTGCCCGGCCTGATTTATCAGGTTAATATACCTAACAAATTACAATCTACCGAAAAAAATGCGTTAAATTGTAATCTGTCGACAGTTTACAATATCACTAGTTAGATTACAATCTAACGGTTTTTAGAATCTTACAGACGTACAGCCGTCGCTTCTTCAGACCCCGATTCCTCAGAGAGGACTGTATGCAGGAGCATTTGGGTCGCGTACAAGATATGAAGGATAGTGTAAGTAAATAAATAAATTACTAAATTAAATAAAATATACCTATATTGATTACCAATATGGTTTACAGACATTTTTTAACTTTGGTCTCCACACTAGGGAACCTGCATTGCGAAGACCATATTATGATTACCTAAGTTTAGACTTAACCGAGAACTGAATACAAATAAATAATAATGTACACGACATATATAATATTAAAAAATTAATTTTCGTTGTGCTAAGATAATAAGTTTGCCTATTTGGTGAAATATTCTACAACAAGCAAGCTGTACCTACCACAAGACCACAGTAAAGTGAAGGCAAAGGAAGTTACGTCGCGAACTACATTTATTAGTAAAGACCGACAGAGGAACACTAATAAACTTGACTTTACCGCAAGCGTATAAGTACTCTATCAAAGTGTGGCAAAACTTTTAACCAAATTATAACATATTTATTTTCCAAGTCCACGTTACTTTAAATTTCTGGTATTTAGCTGCTGATCTAAGGTTATAGCAAATGGAATAGCATAACAGTTCAGTACAAATGAGAATAGAATGAGGAAAGTTTAGGGCTTTAGGGAATAGTTAAAAGGCGTTTCGTATAGTCGTTGGACCATGCGAAAGCACTAATAGGTAGCTGTGTATTTTGAACTATCAATTGCCAGTGGTTTTTTTTTCACATTGGGTTTTTAGTTTCATACTCTTACGTAGATATTTAGATAGTTCCTCGAAGAGGAAAAATTTCCCTAAACCTATTTTTTTCAATATTTCTCAACCACTTCCACTGCTGGTTATGTACGAAACTGGATGAAACAAGATGAAATAAGCACATAACTGATACATGAGATAGACTAGTGAATACATCGCATAAAGTTGGCTGATGTTTACATGAAAACATATTATCGATTGAAGCCTCCCCGCCCGCTTTCAAAATACAACGTGTGCAGTAGGTATGCTTTAAAACATTTACCTATCGGTATCAACCCGTTACTGTGGCATATTGTGTTTACATTAATAGCTGTTACAAACATGAATAAAATATTATTTGATTGTATATACGAGAACTCACGTACGCTAAAGGACTTAAAATGCTTTTGAGGTTTTGACAATATTTCGTTCATTTGTTTATTTTATTAATTTATGTTGCTCTCCCAGTAAACATTAATTCGTGATGCCTCTATTCTACGTGATGTGCCAGAACTGTAATTGGTTTTGATCTAATTGACGATGACAATGTTAACACAGTACATAATACGTACGTGCCTAATCAACTATTGAAATAATTATTCATACCTAGGTTGTTCCGAAAATTGATAGCCACAGAATAAATACAACCTCTTCTTTAATTAAAAATTTCAACACAAACCTCCTTTGTGAAAATCACTGGTCAACTATGTGTAATTTTTTTATATTTATGTTTAAAGATTATTTGTTACTCTTCTTTTGTTTGCAACAATGGACGTCTCGCGGGTAGCTTTTCGTGCTATGATTTTCTATGATTATAAACGAGGGTTAACCTTCAAGGAATCTCAAGAAAATTTACAAGCTGCTTTTGGGGAGTCTACTCCTGCGTTAGCAACAATTACTTATTGGTTTCGTGAATTTAAACGTGGTCGAGAGAACTTAAACGATGACCCCATACCCGGCCGACCACCAACTGCAGCAACTCCATGAAAACGTCATCAGAGTAGAGTGGCTATGGCGAAAGAATAGACATCGAGAGATACAGGCTGAACTAAACATTGGATCACAGGCAGTTTCCACCATCCTGCATGAACACCTTAAAGTTAGGAAGCTTGCTTCGGTGCAAATTTATGTTTGAAAAGTTCGAAGGAGGAACTTCGCAAAACGTATCCTACATTCAAACGAATCATGGATATATAGCTATGATCCTCTCACGAAGCAGCAATCCACGCAATGGGTGTTTGAAGAGGACGATTTGCCCACAAAAGTTGTTCGCGGTCGGAGCCGTAATAGAAAAATGATAGCGGTTTTTTTTTCGACTCAGTGGACCAGTAGCAGTAATTCCGCTAGAAGACCGTAGAACAGTTACTAGTGAATGGTATAGCGAAGTTTGTCTGCCTCAAGCTTTCGGGGAGTTAGATAGCGACCGCCCAAGGAGCGGCGTCCGTGGCATTCTTTTTCACCAATATACTAACTCTATGGCGCACGCTCACACAGCTGCTAGAAACATTGACTATTTGACAACTTCGGGGGTACAAATGTTACCCCATCCTCCGTACAATAGCCAATAGTCAATAGTCAAATAATGTTTATTCAATATAGGTAGATACACTACACTTATTGACGTCTAATTATTTATAAAATATAATGGTGATAATCAGTAATGGTATCTTAAAACTAAAGCTACGAGGGTTCCAAACGCGCCCTGGTCTGAGAAGAGCCCACAATAAACTTGGCCGGGTACTAGAAATTTAATTTGCTATAATCTGCCACAGTAGGTAAATCTATGTGGTAACTGGTACAGTGCGTATCTTGCTCTGGTAGCTTGCGATATTCACCACACCACACAAATCTTCCAAATTATTCTTAACGTACGTTTCACTCCAACAAGCATCTTCAGGAGATATTCCGGAGATCTTTAGTATAGATTTACGTACTCTGGCGGATTATAGCGAATTAAATTTCTAGTTCCATAAAAAACTGTCGTCGTCTGTCCCCGAAGAAACCGAATTATTTTTTGCGATCATAATATCCTACTGCTATAGGTAGGTAATAGGATACATATTAGAAATACTTTAGCTTTCCAAATAATATATCGAGTCATACACAACACACCTACTTAATCATGTTTTTATTGTTTCCTATTATTACTTTTTCACGTGATACATATTTTCTAGCACAGTTGGCAATAACAGTTTGCCAGTTAGGTAACACCCTTGGAACGATATAGGTATATTGAAAAATATCGAAATCGTTTTAATCCATTGGTAGTTCAATGAATACGTTCAGTAGTTCGTGAAGTAGTTACAATCCAATAATATCGCTCGGTGTATAATGGGATGGGATTTTATTGAACTGTAATCTGTACTAATATTATAAACTAGTGTTTCGCCCTGTGCGCGAGCTGCTAAAGCAGCTCACGGGTTGTGGTTTGACTTACAAGTAGTACAGACTTTACTATACGATTTTGAACGAATTCGGTCCATTAACAAAGAATTTCAAAATGGCGCTGATTTTTTATAATTTTGGTATCAGTTTCCTGTATTGAAATCCCAGGGAGCCCTAAATATCGATTTTGAACGAAATCGGTCCATTAACAAAGAATTTCAAAATGGCGCCTATTTTTTAAACTTTGGTATCAGTTTCCTGTTTTGTAACCCCAGGGAGTCCTCAATATCGATTTTAAACGAAATCGGTCAATTAACAAAGAATTTCAAAACGGCGATGTTTTTTAAATTTTAGTACCAGTTTCCTGTTTTGTAATCGCAGGGAGCCCCGACGTGGGTAAAACGGAACCGCATCAAAATCTTGCATAGTTCTACACAGTCTTGTAGTATTCTTCAATATTGCCCATATATTTTCTATGGGAAAATAAATTCCGCCATCTTGAATTTTTATCCTGTTCATCAAGTAGACCTTCAGGTCCTGATCATCTTTTGCCAAGAAACCACTCTTCCATCTTGTATACTTTCTAAGATGGAAATCAAACAAATTTGTATGGCAGCCATCTTAAATCCGCCATTTTGAATTTTTTTTTTGCTCTTTGTCTATTGGATGAGGTTCCGAGTGACATTAGTTCGAGGACCCCCACCTATCTTCAATACCTTGGCCGTGCCCTTTACCCGTCTCCGAAATCCTCAATCATCAGCTGTCTCCATGTTTTTTTTCAAGTTATATTTTCTGACTTCTACACGAAGCCATCAGTGAAAAAAAAAATTTTCATACAAAATTTTACAGGAGGATATTTTTGGGGAAAATCTCGAAAACTACCCCAAATGTGGCAACACTGTTTAGATATCTCGATACTGCCGGTCGAGTTACACAATCGATCCATACATGTCAACTTTCCCAAATGTTGCCAACTGCCTCAAAATCGTGATCGAAATTAACAAAAACACAAGAAGAATACAAAATGGCCGCCACCTCGTTTCACAGAACCATTTTACACAGTTTCATAATTTTCCCGTGAACTACAGGATATACCGCTCCTGATGACGTTTCAATTTTTCATCTCGCTCGCACCCAGCCGAAATGATAGCTCCTGAAAAGAGACCATGTCGAAAATCACTTTTACTTTGATAAATTCCAGTGTTGCCAGACCTCGGCAACGGAAATACCCAAACGTCATTCGTAGAAGTGGGACACGTGGTCGCTCGTACTCGAACTTGGCAAAATATACGTATTTCGATTTTTTAATATTTGGGGTAAATCTTGAAAATTTCCCTAGAAATGGGGTAATTTTTTTTCCCCAATCCATTCTTCGAGTCGATACACACAATCGCCCCGTACAAGTCGAAACGCTCCGACGTTGCCAACTGTGAGAAATTTGAATTTTAAAATTGCGTTTTTTCGTACCTCAGACTGAACGGCCGCCGCGACAGCCGCCATCTTGAATTTTTAAAAACCACTCCCGTTCTGTCAAAATACAGGATAGTTGTAGGCGAAAATAGCAAAAAATATCATGCTCGACTACGCCGTTTCGGATCTGTAGCGCCGCGGTTCGGGGTCGAAAAATCAAAAATTTCAAAACACTACAGCTCGGCCGCCATCTTGTTTTTCCAATTTTTTCCACTTTTTCTATTAATTGTTTACTTATTTCTTTAATAGTTGTGAGTTGTAACGAAATCGGTTGGAAAACAAAAGAGTTGCAAGAATCACGTCGGCCGCCATCTTGTTTTTCCGAAATGTCATAATTTTTCCTTACTCGACTCCCGCACCCGAACACATCTCCCGTACATCATTCTATCATTTTCTGTCTCTTTCTAGGAGAACAATTCTGTCAATGAGTCAGTCAGTGGTAATTGAGCTATATATAGTATAACTAGTGTTTCGCCCTGTGCGCGAGCTGCTAAAGCAGCTCACGGGTTGTGGTTTGACTTACAAGTAGTACAGACTTTACTATACGATTTTGAACGAATTCGGTCAATTAACAAAGAATTTCAAAATGGCGCTGATTTTCTAAAACTTTGGTATCAGTTTTCTGTTTTGTGATCCCAGGGACCCCTAAATATCGATTTTGAACGAAATCGATCGATTAACAAAGAATTTCAAAATGGCGCTGATTTTTAATACATGGGTATCAGTTTTCTATTTTGTGATCCCAGGGAGAACTATATATCGATTTCGAACGAAATCGGTCAATTAACAAATAATTTCAAAATGGCGCTGATTTTTTAAAACTTTGGTAACAGTTACCTGTATTGAAATTCCAGGGAGCCCTAAATATCGATTTTGAACGAAATCGGTCCATTAACAAAGAATTTCAAAATGGCGCTGGTTTTTTGAAAATTTTGGTAACAGTTTCCTGTTTTGTAACTTCAGGGAGTCCTAAATATCGATTTTGAACGAAATCGGTCAATTAACAAAGAATTTCAAAATGGCGCTGATTTTAAAAACATGGATATCAGTTTTCTGTTTTGTAATCCCAGGGAGCCCTAAATATCGATTTTGAACGAAATCGATCGATTAACAAAGAATTTCAAAATGGCGCTGATTTTCTAAAACTTTGGTATCAGTTTTCTATTTTGTGATCCCAGGGAGCCCTGAATATCGATTTCGAACGAAATTGGCCAATTAACAAAGAATTTAAAAATGTCGCAGATTTTTTAAAACTTTGGTATCAGTTTTCTGTTTTTTAATCCCAGGGAGCCCTAAATATCAATTTTGAACGAAATCGGTCGATTAACAAAGAATTTGCAAATTGGCGCTGATTTTTAAAACTTGGTTATCAGTTTTCTATTTTGTGATCCCAGGAAGTCCTAAATATCGATTTTGAACAAAATCGGTCAATTAACAAAGAATTTCAAAATGGCGCTGATTTTATAAAATTTCGGTAACAGTTTCCTGTTTTGTAATCCCAGGGTAAAACGGAAACGTATCAAAATTTTGCATAGTTCTTTCTACACTTGTAGTCTCTTCAATATTCGCCATAATTATATTTTCTATGGAAAATAAATTCCGCCATCTTGAATTTTTTTACTGTTCATCAAGTTGAACTTCAGGTCCTTATCATCTTTTGCCAAGATATTATTCTTCCATCTTTTATACTTTCTGAGATAGACACCAAATAAATTTGTATGGCAGCCATCCTAAATCCGCCATTTTGAATTTTTTTTCAGCTCACGGTCTATTGGCTGAGGTTTCGAATGACATTTGATCGAGCACCTATCTTGAATGCTTCGATCGGTTCATTTCGGCTAATCGGCCGCTATCTTGTTTTTCCGAAATGTCATAATTTTTCCCCACTCCCATCACGCACTCGAACATATCTCCTATACATGAACTATCCTGTTTCGGATCTGTGGCGCCGCGGATCGGAGTTGAAAAATCAAAAATTTGAAATTACTGCAGCTCGGCCGCCATCTTGTTTTTCAGTTTTTTCCACTTTTTCTATTGATCGTTTACTAATTTCTTCAATAATTGCGAGTTGTAACGAAATCGGTTGGAAAACAAAAGAGTTGCAAGAGTCACGTCAGCCGCCATCTTGGTTTTCCAATTTTTTCCACTTTTCCTATTGATCGTTTACTAATTTCTTCAATCATTGCGAGTTGTAACAAAATCGGTTGGAAAAAAAAAAGTTACAAAAAGCACGTCGGCTGCCATCTTGTTTTTCCGAAATGTCATAATTTTTCCCTGCTCCTGTCCCGCAGCCGAACATATCTCCAATACATGAACTACCCCGTTTCGGATCTGTGGCGCCGCGGGTCGGGGTTGAAAAATCAAAAATTTGTAAATACTGCAGCTCAGCCGCCATCATGTTTTTCCAATTTTTTCAATTTTTCTATTGATCGTTTACTAATTTCTTCAATAATTGCAAGATGTAACGAAATCGGTTGGAAAACAAAAGAGTTGCAAGAATCACTTTGACCGCCATCTTGTTTTTCTATTTTTTCCACTTTTTGTATATATCGTTTACTAATTTCGTCAATAATTGCGAGTTGTAACGAAATCGGTTGGAAAACAAAAGAGTTGCAAGAATCACGTCGGCCGCCATCTTGTTTTTCCGAAATGTCATAATTTTTCCATACTCGAATCCCGCACCTTAACACATCTCCCATACATCATTGGATCGTTTTCTGTCTCTTTCTAAGAGAACAATTATGCGGGCATGTTGGTAGTTTTATGTTTTTTTTTTCATGCATTTGGTCGAACACACCTCTTTCTTCAAAATCCTCAATCATCAACTCGCTTCACATTTTTGCCCCCAAAGATTCGTTAGAATGAGGGAACCATAAGTACCCAGTCCTTATAAAGTTCCTATTCGCCATATAATTTGGTATGAAAAAAAATATTCCGCCATCTTGAATTTTATTTTCATTTTGCTAAATAGAACTCCTCGTCCTGATCATCTCTTGCCAAGAAACCACACTTCCATCTCTTATACTCTCCGAGATAGACACCAAACAAATTTGTATGGCGGCCATCTTAAATCCGCCATTTTGAATTTTTTTTTTGCTCTTTGTCTATTGGATGAGGTTCCGAGTGACATTAGTTAGAGGAACCCCCACCTATCTTCAATACCTTGGCCGTGCCCTTTACCCGTCTCCGAAATCTTCAATCATCAGGTGTCTCCATATTTTTGTTAAAGTTACATTTCCTCACTTCTACACGAAGCCATCAGTGAAAAAAAAAATTTTCGTACAAAATTTTACAGGAGGACATTTTTGGGGAAAATCTCGAAAACTACCCCAAATGTGGCAACACTGTTTAGATATCTCGATACTGCCGGTCGAGCTACACAATCGATCCATACATGTCAACTTTCCCAAATGTTGCCAACTGCCTCAAAATCATGATCGAAATTTTCAAAAACACAAAAATAATACAAAATGGCCGCCACCTCGTTTCACAGAAGCATTTGACATAGTTTCATAATTTTCCCATGAACTACAGGATATACCGCTCCTGATGACGTTTCAATTTTTCATCTCGCTCGCACCCAGCCGAAATGATAGCTCCTGAAAAGAGACCATGTCGAAAATCACTTTTACTTTGATAAATTCCAGTGTTGCCAGACCTCGGCGACGGAAATACCCAAACGTCATTCGTACAAGTGGGACACGTGGTCGCTCGTACTCGAACTTTGCAAAAAATACGTATTTCGATTTTTTTATTTTTGGGGAAAATCTTGAAAATTTCCCGAGAAATGGGGTAAATTTTTTTCCCCAATCCATTCTTCGAGTCGGTACACACAATCGCCCCATAGAAGTCGAAACGCTCCGACGTTGCCAACTGTGAGAAAATTGAATTTTAAAATTGCGTTTTTTCGTACCTCAGACCAAACGGCCGCCGGGACAGCCGCCATCTTGAATTTTTAAAAACCACTCCCGTTCTGTCAAAATACAGGATAGTTGTAGGCGAAAAGAGAAAAAAATATTACGCTCGACCACGCCGTTTCGGATCTGTGGCGCCGCGGTTCGGGGTCGAAAAATCAAAAATTTCAAAACACTACAGCTCGGCCGCCATCTTGTTTTTCCAATTTTTTCCACTTTTTCTATAAATCGTTTCCTAGTTTCTTCAATCGTTGCGAGTTGTAATGAAATCGGTTGGAAAACAAAAGAGCTGCAAGAATCACGTCGGCCGCCATCTTGTTTTTCTGAAATGTCATAATTTTTCCCTACTCGACTCCAGCACCCGAACACATCTCCCGTACATCATTGTATCGTTTTCTGTCTCTTTCTAGGAGAACAATTATGTCAATGAGTCAGTGAGTCAGTCAGTGGTAATTGAGCTATATATAGTATAACTAGTGTTTCGCCCTGTGCGCGAGCTGCTAAAGCAGCTCACGGGTTGTGGTTTGACTTACAAGTAGTACAGACATTTATTATGATTATAGCAAAATTATTAAAAATGGCGTTGATTTTTTTAAACTTTGGTATGAGTTTCCTGTTTTGTGATCAGAGGGAGCCCTAAATATCGATTTTGAACGAAATCGGTCCATTAACAAATAATTTCAAAATGGCGCTGATTTTTTAATACTTTGGTTTCAGTTTCCTGTTTTGTAACTCCAGGGAGTCTTAAATATCGATTTTGATCGAAATCGGTCAATTAACAAAGAATTTCAAAATGGCGCTGATTTTTTAAAATTTTAGTACCAGTTTCCTGCTTTGTAATCGCAGGGAGCCCCGTCGTGGGTAAAACGGAATCGTATCAAAATCTTGCATAGTTCTACACAGTCGTAGTACTCTTCAATATTGGCCATATATTTTCTATGGAAAAATAAATTCCGCCATCTTGAATTTTTTTCCTGTTCATCAAGTGGACCTTCAGGTCCAGATCATCTTTTGTCAAGAAACCACTCTTCCATCTTTTATACTTTCTGAGATAGACACCAAACAAATTTGTATGGCAGCCATCTTAAATCCACCATTTTGAATTTTTTTTTTGCTCTTTGTCTATTGGATGAGGTTCCGAGTGACATTAGTTCGAGGACCCCCCACCTATCTTCAATACCTTGGCCGTGCCCTTTACCCGTCTCCGAAATCCTCAATCATCAGCTATCTCCATATTTTTTTTCAAGTTATATTTTCTTACTTCTATACGATGCCTACAGTGAAAAAAAAATTATCATACAAAATTTTAAAGGAGGACATTTTTGGGGAAAATCTCGAAAACTACCCCAAATGTGGCAACACTGTTTAGATATCTCGATACTGCCGGTCGAGTTACACAGTCGATCCATACATGTGAACTTTCCCAAATGTTGCCAACTGCCTCAAAATCGTGATCGAAATTTTCAAAAACACAAAAAGAATACAAAATGGCCGCCACCTCGTTTCACAGAAACATTTTACATAGTTTCATAATTTTCCCGTTAACTACAGGATATACCGCTCCTGATGACGTTTCAATTTTTCATCTCGCTCGCACCCAGCCGAAATGATAGCTCCTGAAAAGAGACCATGTCGAAAATCACTTTTACTTTGATAAATTCCAGTGTTGCCAGACCTCGGCAATGAAAATACCCAAATGTCATTCGTACAAGTGGGACACGTGGTCGCTCGTACTCGAACTTTGCAAAAAATACGTATTTCGATTTTTTAATTTTTGGGGAAAATCTTGAAAATTTCCCGAGAAATGGGGTAAATTTTTTTCCCCAATCCATTCTTCGAGTCGGTACACACAATCGCCCGATAGAAGTCGAAACGCTCCGACGTTGCCAACTGTGACAAATTTGAATTTTAAAATTGCATTTTTTCGTATCTCAAACAGAACGGCCGCCGCGACAGCCGCCATCTTGAATTTTTAAAAACCACTCCCGTTCTATCAAAATACAGGATAGTTGTAGGCGAAAACAGAAAAAAAAATTACGCTCGACCACGCCGTTTCGGATCTGTGGCGCCGTGGTTCGGGGTCGAAAAATCAAAAATTTCAAAACACTACAGCTCGGCCGCCATTTTGTTTTTCCAATTTTTTCCACTCTTTCTATTGATCGTTTCCTAATTTCTTCAATAGCTGCGAGTTTAAACGAAATCGGTTGGAAAACAAAAGAGTTGCAAGAATCACGTCGGCCGCCATCTTGTTTTTCCGAAATGTCATAATTTTTCCCTACTCGACTCCCGCACCCGAACACATCTCCCGTACATCATTATATCGTTTTCTTTCTCTTTCTAGGAGAACAATTATGTCAATGAGTGAGTCAGTCAGTGAGTGAGTGAATCAGTGGTAATTGAGCTATATATAGTATAATAACTAGTGTTTCGCCCTGTGCGCGAGCTGCTAAAGCAGCTCACGGGTTGTGGTTTGACTTACAAGTAGTACAGACATTTATTATGATTATAGCAAAATTATTAAAAATGTCGTTGATTTTTTTAAACTTTGGTATCAGTTTCCTGTTTTGTGATCCCAGGGAGCCCTGAATATCGATTTTGAACGAAATCGGTCCATTAACAAAGAATTTCAAAATGGCGCTGATTTTTATAAATTTTGGTATCAGTTTCCTGTTTTGTAACCCCAGGGAGTCTTAAATATCGATTTTGAACGAAATCGGCCAATTAACAAAGAATTTCAAAATGGCGCTGATTTTTTTAAATTTCAGTACCAATTTCCTGTTTTGTTATCGCAGGGAGCCCCGTCGTGGGTAAAACGAAACCGTATCAAAATCTTGCATAGTTCTACACAGTCTTGTAGTATTCTTCAATATTGGCTATATATTTTCGATGGAGAAATAAATTCCACCATCTTGAATTTTTATCCTGTTCATCAAGTAGACCATCAGGTCCTGATCATCTCTTGCCAAGAAACCACACTTCCATCTCTTATACTCTCTGGGATAGACACTGACGAAATTTGTATGGCGGCCATCTTGAATCCACCATTTTCGAGTTTTTTTTAAACTCAACGCCAATTGGATGAGGTTCCGAGTGACATTAGTTCGAGGACCCCCCACCTATCTTCAATACCTTGGCTGTGCCCTTTACCCGTCTCTGAAATCCTCAATCATCAGCTGTCTCCATATTTTTTTCAAGTTATATTTTCTGACTTCTACACGAAGCCATCAGTGAAAAAAAAAATTTCATACAAAATTTTACAGGAGGTCATTTTTGGGGAAAATCTCGAAAACTACCCATAATGTGGCAACACTGTTTAGATATCTCGATACTGCCGGTCGAGCTACACAATCGATCCATACATGTCAACTTTCCCAAATGCTGCCAACTGCCTCAAAATCGTGATCGAAATTTTCAAAAACACAAAAAGAATACAAAATGGCCGCCACCTCGTTTCATAGAAGCATTTTACATAGTTTCATAATTTTCCCTTAAACTACAGGATATACCGCTCCTGATGACGTTTCAATTTTTCATCTCGCTCGCACCCAGCCGAAATGATTGCTCCTGAAAAAAGCCCATGTCGAAAATCACTTTTACTTTGATAAATTCCAGTGTTGCCAGACCTCGGCGACGAAAATATCCAAACGTCATTCGTACGAGTGGGACACGTGGTCGCTCATACTCGAACTTTGCAAAAAATACGTATTTAGATTTTTTTATTTTTGGGGTAAATCTTGAAAATTTCCCGAGAAATGGGGTAATTTTTTTTCCCCAATCCATAGTTCCAGTCTGTACACACAATCGCCCCCTAGAAGTCGAAACGCTCCGACGTTGCCAACTGTGAGAAATTTGAAGTTTAAAATTGCGTTTTTTCGTACCTCAGACCGATCGGCCGCCGCGACAGCCGCCATCTTGAATTTTTAAAAACCACTCCCATTCTGTCAAAATACAGGATAGTTGTAGGCGAAAACAGAAAAAAATATTACGCTCGACCTCGCCGTTTCGGATCTGTGGCGCCGCGGTTCGGGGTCGAAAAATCAAAAATTTCAAAACACTACAGCTCGGCCGCCATCTTGTTTTTCCAATTTTTTCCACTCTTTCTATTGATCGTTTCCTAGTTTCTTAAATCGTTGCGAGTTTAAACGAAATCGGTTGGAAAACAAAAGAGTTGCAAGAATCACGTCGGCCGCCATCTTGTTTTTCCGAAATGTCATAATTTTTCCCTACTCGACTCCCGCACCCGAACACATCTCCCGTACATCATTGTATCGTTTTCTGTCTCTTTCTAGGAGAACAATTATGTCAATGAGTCAGTCAGTCAGTCAGTGAGTCAGTGGTAATCGAGCTATATATAGTATAACTAGTGTTTCGCCCTGTGCGCGAGCTGCTAAAGCAGCTCACGGGTTGTGGTTTGACTTACAAGTAGTACAGACATTTATTATGATTATAGCAAAATTATTAAAAATGGCGTTGATTTTTTTAAACTTTGGTATGTGTTTCCTGTTTTGTGATCAGAGGGAGCCCTGAATATCGATTTTGAACGAAATCGGTCCATTAACAAAGAATTTCAAAATGGCGCTGATTTTTTAAATACTTTGGTTTCAGTTTCCTGTTATGTAACTCCAGGGAGTCCTAAATATGGATTTTGATCGAAATCGGTCAATTAACAAAGAATTTCAAAATGGCGCTGATTTTTTTAAATTTAAGTACCAGTTTCCTGCTTTGTAATCGCAGGGAGCCCCGTCGTGGGTAAAACGGAACCGTATCAAAATCTTGCATAGTTCTACACAGTCGTAGTATTCTTCAATATTGGCCATATATTTTCTATGGAAAAATAAATTCCGCCATCTTGAATTTTTTTCCTGTTCATCAAGTAGACCTTCAGGTCCTGATCATCTTTTGTCAAGAAACCAGTCTTCCATCTTTTATACTTTCTGAGATAGACACCAAACAAATTTGTATGGCAGCCATCTTTAATCCGCCATTTTGAAGTTTTTTTTTGCTCTTTGCCTATTGGATGAGGTTCCGAGTGACATTAGTTCGAGGACCCCCCACCTATCTTCAATACCTTGGCCGTGCCCTTTACCGGTCTCCGAAATCCTCAATCATCAGCTGTCTCCATATTTTTTTTCAAGTTATATTTTCTGACTTCTATACGGAGCCATCAGTGAAAAAAAAAATTTTCATACAAAATTTTACAGGAGGACATTTTTGGGGCAAATCTCGAAAACTTCCCCAAATGTGGCAACACTGTTTAGATATCTCGATACTGCCAGTCGAGCTACATAATCGATCCCTACATATCAACTTTCCCGAATGTTGCCAACTGCCTCAAAATCATGATCGAAATTTTCAAAAACACAAAAAGAATACAAAATGGCCGCCACCTCGTTTCACAGAAGCATTTTACATAGTTTCATAATTTTCCCGTAAAGAACAGGATATAGCGCTCCTGATGACGTTTCAATTTTTCATCTCGCTCGCACCCAGCCGAAATGATTGCTCCTGAAAAAAGACCATGTCGAAAATCACTTTTACTTTGATAAATTCCAGTGTTGCCAGACCTCGGCGACGGAAATACCCAAACATCATTCGTACAAGTGGGACACGTGGTCGCTCGTACTCGAACTTTGCAAAAAATACGTATTTCGATTTTTTAATTTTTGGGGAAAATCTTGAAAATTTCCCTAGAAATGGGGTAATTTTTTTTCCCCAATCCATTCTTCGAGACGGTACACACAATCGCCCCCTAGAAGTCGAAACGCTCTGACGTTGCCAACGGTGAGAAAATTGAATTTTAAAATTGCATTTTTTCGTGCCTCAGACCGAACGGCCGCCGCGACAGCCGCCATCTTGAATTTTTAAAAATCACTCCCTTTCTGTCTAAATACAGGATATTTGTAGGCGAAAAGAGAAAAAAATATTACGCTCGACCACGCCGTTTCGGATCTGTGGCGCCGCGGTTCGGGGTCGAAAAATCAAAAATTTCAAAACACTACAGCTCGGCCGCCATCTTGTTTTTCCAATTTTTTCCACTTTTTCTATAAATCGTTTCCTAGTTTCTTCAATCGTTGCGAGTTGTAACGAAATCGGTTGAAAAACAAAAGAGTTGCAAGAATCACGTCGGCCGCCATCTTGTTTTTCCGAAATATCATAATTTTTCCCTACTCGACTCGCGCACCCGAACACATCTCCCGTACATCATTATATCGTTTTCTGTCTCTTTCTAGGAGAACAATTATGTCAATGAGTCAGTCAGTGAGTCAGTGAATCAGTGGTAATTGAGCTATATATAGTATAATATAATAATAACTAGTGTTTCGCCCTGTGCGCGAGCTGCTAAAGCAGCTCACGGGTTGTGGTTTTTGGGATATTAGGGATCCTTAGTTATCGAATTTGGACGAAATCGGTCAATTAACAAAGAATTTCAAAATGGCGCTGATTTTTTAAAACTTTGGTAACAGTTTCCTGTATTGAAATCCCAGGGAGCCCTAAATATCGATTTTGAACTAAGTCGGTCCATTAAAAAAGAATTTCAAAAGGGCGCTGATTTTTTAAAATTTTGGTTTCAGTTTCCTGTTTTGTTACCCCAGGGAGCCCTGAATATCGATTTTGAACGAAATCGGTCCATTCACAAAGAATTTCAAAATGGCGCTGATTTTTTAAAATTTTGGTATCAGTTTCCTGTTTTGTAACCCCAGGGGATCCTAAATATCGATTTTGAACGAAATCGGTCAATTAACAAAGAATTTCAAAATGGCGCTGATGTTTTTAAATTTAGTACCAGTTTCCTGTCTTGTAATCGCAGGGAGGCCCGTCGTGGGTAAAACGGAACCGTATTAAAATCTTGCATAGTTCTACACAGTCTTGTAGTATTCTTCAATATTGGCCATATATTTTCTATGGAAAAATAAAATCCGCCATCTTGAATTTTTTTCCTGTTCATCAAGTAGACCTTCCGGTCCTGACCATCTCTTGCCAAGAAACCACACTTCCACCTCTTACACTCTCCGAGATAGACACCAAACAAATTTGTATGGCAGCCATCTTAATTCCGCCATTTTGAATTTTTTTTTTACTCTTTGTCTATTGGATGAGGTTCCGAGTGACATTAGTTCGAGGACCCCCCACCTATCTTCAATACCTTGGCCGTGCCCTTTACCCGTCTCCGAAATCCACAATCATCAGCTATCTCCATATTTTTTTTCGAGTTATATTTTCTGATTTCTATACGAAGCCATCAGTGAAAAAAAAATTTTTCATACAAAATTTTACAGGAGGACATTTTTGGGGAAAATCTCGCAAACTACCCCAAATGTGGCAACACTGTTTTGATATCTCGATACTGCCGGTCGAGTTACACAGTCGATCCCTACATGTCAACTTTCCCAAATGTTGCCAACTGCCTCAAAATCGTGATCGAAATTTTCAAAAACACAAAAAGAATACAAAATGGCCGCCACCTCGTTTCACACAAGCATTTTACATAGTTTCATAATTTTCCCGTAAACTACAGGATATACCGCTCCTGATGACGTTTCAATTTTTCATCTCGCTCGCACCCAGCCGAAATGATAGCCCCTGAAAAAAGACCATGTCGAAATTCACTTTTACTTTGATAAATCCCAGTGTTGCCAGACCTCGGCGACGAAAACACCCAAATGTCATTCGTACAAGAAGGACACGTGGTGGCTCGTACTCGAATTTTGCAAAAAATGCGTATTTCGATTTTCTAAGTTTTGGGGTAAATCTTGAAAATTTCCCTAGAAATGGGGTAATTTTTTTTCCCCAATCCATACTTCGAGTCTGTACACACAATCGCTCCGTACAAGTCGAAACGCTCCGACGTTGCCAACTGTGAGAAAATTGAATTTTAAAATTGCGTTTTTTCGTACCTCAAACAGAACGGCCGCCGCGACAGCCGCCATCTTGAGTTTTTAACAACCACTCCCATTCTGCAAAATAGAGGATAATTGTAGGCGAAAATAGAAAAAAATTATTACGCTCGACCACGCCGTTTCGGATCTGTGGCGCCACGGTTCGGGGTCGAAAAATCAAAAATTTCAAAACACTACAGCTCGGCCGCCATCTTGGTTTTCCAATTTTTTCCACTCTTTTCCACTCTTTCTATTGATCGTTTCCTAGTTTCTTCAGTCTTTGCGAGTTGTAACGAAATCGGTTGGAAAACAAAAGAGTTGCAAGATTCACGTCGGCCGCCATCTTGTTTTTCCGAAATGTCATAATTTTTCCTTACTCGACTCCCGCACCCGAACACATCTCCCGTACATCATTGTATCGTTTTCTGTCTCCTTCTAGGAGAACAATTATGTCAATGAGTCAGTGAGTCAGTCAGTGGTAATTGAGCTATATATAGTATAACTAGTGTTTCGCCCTGTGCGCGAGCTGCTAAAGCAGCTCACGGGTTGTGGTTTGACTTACAAGTAGTACAGACATTTATTATGATTATAGCAAAATTATTAAAAATGTCGTTGATTTTTTTAAACTTTGGTATCAGTTTCCTGTTTTGTGATCCCAGGGAGCCCTGAATATCGATTTTGAACGAAATCGGTCCATTAACAAAGAATTTCAAAATGGCGCTGATTTTTATAAATTTTGGTATCAGTTTCCTGTTTTGTAACCCCAGGGAGTCTTAAATATCGATTTTGAACGAAATCGGCCAATTAACAAAGAATTTCAAAATGGCGCTGATTTTTTTAAATTTCAGTACCAATTTCCTGTTTTGTTATCGCAGGGAGCCCCGTCGTGGGTAAAACGAAACCGTATCAAAATCTTGCATAGTTCTACACAGTCTTGTAGTATTCTTCAATATTGGCTATATATTTTCGATGGAGAAATAAATTCCACCATCTTGAATTTTTATCCTGTTCATCAAGTAGACCATCAGGTCCTGATCATCTCTTGCCAAGAAACCACACTTCCATCTCTTATACTCTCTGGGATAGACACTGACGAAATTTGTATGGCGGCCATCTTGAATCCACCATTTTCGAGTTTTTTTTAAACTCAACGCCAATTGGATGAGGTTCCGAGTGACATTAGTTCGAGGACCCCCCACCTATCTTCAATACCTTGGCTGTGCCCTTTACCCGTCTCTGAAATCCTCAATCATCAGCTGTCTCCATATTTTTTTCAAGTTATATTTTCTGACTTCTACACGAAGCCATCAGTGAAAAAAAAAAATTTCATACAAAATTTTACAGGAGGTCATTTTTGGGGAAAATCTCGAAAACTACCCATAATGTGGCAACACTGTTTAGATATCTCGATACTGCCGGTCGAGCTACACAATCGATCCATACATGTCAACTTTCCCAAATGCTGCCAACTGCCTCAAAATCGTGATCGAAATTTTCAAAAACACAAAAAGAATACAAAATGGCCGCCACCTCGTTTCATAGAAGCATTTTACATAGTTTCATAATTTTCCCTTAAACTACAGGATATACCGCTCCTGATGACGTTTCAATTTTTCATCTCGCTCGCACCCAGCCGAAATGATTGCTCCTGAAAAAAGCCCATGTCGAAAATCACTTTTACTTTGATAAATTCCAGTGTTGCCAGACCTCGGCGACGAAAATATCCAAACGTCATTCGTACGAGTGGGACACGTGGTCGCTCATACTCGAACTTTGCAAAAAATACGTATTTCGATTTTTTAATTTTTGGGGTAAATCTTGAAAATTTCCCGAGAAATGGGGTAATTTTTTTTCCCCAATCCATAGTTCCAGTCTGTACACACAATCGCCCCCTAGAAGTCGAAACGCTCCGACGTTGCCAACTGTGAGAAATTTGAAGTTTAAAATTGCGTTTTTTCGTACCTCAGACCGATCGGCCGCCGCGACAGCCGCCATCTTGAATTTTTAAAAACCACTCCCATTCTGTCAAAATACAGGATAGTTGTAGGCGAAAACAGAAAAAAATATTACGCTCGACCTCGCCGTTTCGGATCTGTGGCGCCGCGGTTCGGGGTCGAAAAATCAAAAATTTCAAAACACTACAGCTCGGCCGCCATCTTGTTTTTCCAATTTTTTCCACTCTTTCTATTGATCGTTTCCTAGTTTCTTAAATCGTTGCGAGTTTAAACGAAATCGGTTGGAAAACAAAAGAGTTGCAAGAATCACGTCGGCCGCCATCTTGTTTTTCCGAAATGTCATAATTTTTCCCTACTCGACTCCCGCACCCGAACACATCTCCCGTACATCATTGTATCGTTTTCTGTCTCTTTCTAGGAGAACAATTATGTCAATGAGTCAGTCAGTCAGTCAGTGAGTCAGTGGTAATCGAGCTATATATAGTATAACTAGTGTTTCGCCCTGTGCGCGAGCTGCTAAAGCAGCTCACGGGTTGTGGTTTGACTTACAAGTAGTACAGACTTTACTATACGATTTTGAACGAATTCGGTCAATTAACAAAGAATTTCAAAATGGCGCTGATTTTCTACAACTTTGGTATCAGTTTTCTGTTTTGTGATCCCAGGGACCCCTAAATATCGATTTTGAACGAAATCGATCGATTAACAAAGAATTTCAAAATGGCGCTGATTTTTAAAACATGGGTATCAGTTTTCTATTTTGTGATCCCAGGGAGAACTAAATATCGATTTTGAACGAAATCGGTCAATTAACAAATAATTTCAAAATGGCGCTGATTTTTTAAAACTTTGGTAACAGTTACCTGTATTGAAATTCCAGGGAGCCCTAAATATCGATTTTGAACGAAATCGGTCCATTAACAAAGAATTTCAAAATGGCGCTGGTTTTTTGAAAATTTTGGTAACAGTTTCCTGTTTTGTAACTTCATGGAGTCCTAAATATCGATTTTGAACGAAATCGGTCGATTAACAAAGAATTTCAAAATGGCGCTGATTTTAAAAACATGGATATCAGTTTTCTGTTTTGTAATCCCAGGGAGCCCTAAATATCGATTTTGAACGAAATCGATCGATTAACAAAGAATTTCAAAATGGCGCTGATTTTCTAAAACTTTGGTATCAGTTTCCTGTTTTGTAATCCCAGGGTAAAACGGAAACGTATCAAAATTTTGCATAGTTCTTTCTACACTTGTAGTCTCTTCAATATTCGCCATAATTATATTTTCTATGGAAAATAAATTCCGCCATCTTGAATTTTTTTACTGTTCATCAAGTTGAACTTCAGGTCCTTATCATCTTTTGCCAAGATATTATTCTTCCATCTTTTATACTTTCTGAGATAGACACCAAATAAATTTGTATGGCAGCCATCCTAAATCCGCCATTTTGAATTTTTTTTCAGCTCACGGTCTATTGGCTGAGGTTTCGAATGACACTTGATCGAGCACCTATCTTGAATGCTTCGATCGGTTCATTTCGGCTAATCGGCCGCTATCTTGTTTTTCCGAAATGTCATAATTTTTCCCCACTCCCATCACGCACTCGAACATATCTCCTATACATGAACTATCCTGTTTCGGATCTGTGGCGCCGCGGATCGGAGTTGAAAAATCAAAAATTTGAAATTACTGCAGCTCGGCCGCCATCTTGTTTTTCAGTTTTTTCCACTTTTTCTATTGATCGTTTACTAATTTCTTCAATAATTGCGAGTTGTAACGAAATCGGTTGGAAAACAAAAGAGTTGCAAGAGTCACGTCAGCCGCCATCTTGGTTTTCCAATTTTTTCCACTTTTCCTATTGATCGTTTACTAATTTCTTCAATCATTGCGAGTTGTAACAAAATCGGTTGGAAAAAAAAAAAGTTACAAAAAGCACGTCGGCTGCCATCTTGTTTTTCCGAAATGTCATAATTTTTCCCTGCTCCTGTCCCGCAGCCGAACATATCTCCAATACATGAACTACCCCGTTTCGGATCTGTGGCGCCGCAGGTCGGGGTTGAAAAATCAAAAATTTGTAAATACTGCAGCTCAGCCGCCATCTTGTTTTTCCAATTTTTTCAATTTTTCTATTGATCGTTTACTAATTTCTTCAATAATTGCAAGATGTAACGAAATCGGTTGGAAAACAAAAGAGTTGCAAGAATCACTTTGACCGCCATTTTGTTTTTCTATTTTTTCCACTTTTTGTATATATCGTTTACTAATTTCGTCAATAATTGCGAGTTGTAACGAAATCGGTTGGAAAACAAAAGAGTTACAAGAATCACGTCGGCCGCCATCTTGTTTTTCCGAAATGTCATAATTTTTCCCTACTCGAATCCCGCACCTTAACACATCTCCCATACATCATTGGATCGTTTTCTGTCTCTTTCTAAGAGAACAATTATGCGGGCATGTTGGTAGTTTTATGTTTTTTTTTTCATGCATTTGGTCGAACACACCTCTTTCTTCAAAATCCTCAATCATCAACTCGCTTCACATTTTTGCCCCCAAAGATTCGTTAGAATGAGGGAACCATAAGTACCCAGTCCTTATAAAGTTCCTAATTGCCATATAATTTGGTATGAAAAAAATATTCCGCCATCTTGAATTTTTTTTCATTTTGCTAAATAGACCTCGTCGTTCTGAACATCTCTTGCCAAGAAACCACACTTCCATCTCTTATACTCTCCGAGATAGACACTAACGAAGTTTGTATGGCAGCCATCTTAAATCCGCCATTTTGAATTTTTTTTTTGCTCTTTGTCAATTGGATGAGGTTCCGAGTCACATTAGTTCGAGGACCCCCCACCTATCTTCAATACCTTGGCCGTGCCCTTTACCCGTCTCCGAAATCCTCAATCATCAGCAGTCTCCAAATTTTACTTCATGTTAAATTTTCTGACTTCTATACGAAGCCATCAGTGAAAAAAAAAATTTTCATACAAAATTTTTCAGGAGGACATTTATGGGGAAAATCTCGAAAACTACCCCAAATGTGGCAACACTGTTTAGATATCTCGATACTGCCGGTCGAGCTACACAATCGATCCATACATGTCAACTTTCCCAAATGTTGCCAACTGCCTCAAAATCGTGATCGAAATTTTCAAAAACCCAAAAATAATACAAAATGGCCGCCACCTCGTTTCACAGAAACATTTGACATAGTATCATAATTTTCCCATGAACTACAGGATATACCGCTCCTGATGACGTTTCAATTTTTCATCTCGCTCGCACCCAGCCGAAATGATAGCTCCTGAAAAGAGACCATGTCGAAAATCACTTTTACTTTGATAAATTCCAGTGTTGCCAGACCTCGGCGACGGAAATACCCAAACGTCATTCGTACAAGTGGGACACGTGGTCGCTCGTACTCGAACTTTGCAAAAAATACGTATTTCGATTTTTTTATTTTTGGGGAAAATCTTGAAAATTTCCCGAGAAATGGGGTAAATTTTTTTCCCCAATCCATTCTTCGAGTCGGTACACACAATCGCCCCATAGAAGTCGAAACGCTCCGACGTTGCCAACTGTGAAAAAATTGAATTTTAAAATTGCGTTTTTTCGTACCTCAGACCAAACGGCCGCCGCGACAGCCGCCATCTTGAATTTTTAAAAACCACTCCCGTTCTGTCAAAATACAGGATAATTGTAGGCGAAAAGAGAAAAAAATATCATGCTCGACCACGCCGTTTCGGATCTGTGGCGCCGCGGTTCGGGGTCGAAAAATCAAAAATTTCAAAACACTACAGCTCAGCCGCCATCTTGTTTTTCCAATTTTTTCCACTTTTTCTATAAATCGTTTCCTAGTTTCTTCAATCGTTGCGAGTTGTAACGAAATCGGTTGGAAAACAAAAGAGTTGCAAGAATCACATCGGCCGCCATCTTGTTTTTCCGAAATGTCATAATTTTTCCCTACTCGACTCCCGCACCCGAACACATCTCCCGTACATCATGGTATCGTTTTCTGTCTCTTTCTAGGAGAACAATTATGTCAATGAGTGAGTCAGTGAGTCAGTGGTAATTGAGCTATATATAGTATAACTAGTGTTTCGCCCTGTGCGCGAGCTGCTAAAGCAGCTCACGGGTTGTGGTTTTGGGGATATTAGGGATCATCAGTTGTCGAATTTGAACGAAATCGGTCAATTAACAAAGAATTTCAAAATGGCGCCGATTTTTTAAAACTTTGGTAACAGTTTCCTGTATTGAAATCCCAGGGAGCCCTAAATATCGATTTTGAACGCTATCGGTCCATTAACAAAGAATTTCAAAATGGCGCTGATTTTTTAAAATTTTGGTTTCAGTTTCCTGTTTTTTAACCCCAGGGAGTCCTCAATATCGATTTTAAACGAAATCGGTCAATTAACAAATAATTTCAAAAAAACGCTGATTTTATAAATTTTGGCAACAGTTTCCTGTTTTGTAATATTAGGGATCCTCATATATCGATTTTGAACGAAATCAGACAATTAACAAAGAATTTCAAAATGGCGCTGATTTTTAAAATGTTGGTACCAGTTTCCTGTTTTGTAATCCCAGGGAGCCCTAAATATCGATTTTGAACGAAATCGGTTAATTAACGAAGAATTTCAAAATGGCGCTGGTTTTTTAAAATTTTTGTAACATTTCCTGTATTGTGATCCCACGGAGTCCTAAATATCGATTTTGAACGAAATCGGTCAATTAACAAAGAATTTCAAAAGGGCGCAAATTTTTTAAAACTTTGGTATCAGTTTCCTGTTTTGAAATCTCAGGGTGCCCTAAATATCGATTTTGAAAGAAATCGGTCAATTAACAAAGAATTTCAAAATGGCGCTCATTTTTTAAAACTTTGGTATCAGTTTCCTGTTTTGTAATCTCAGGGTGCCCTAAATAACGATTTTGAACGAAATCGGTCTACTAACAAAGAATTTCAAAATGGCGCTCATTTTTTAAAACTTTGGTATCAGTTTCCTGTTTTGTAATCTCAGGGTGCCCTAAATATCGATTTTGAACGAAATCGGTCTATTAACAAAGAATTTCAAAATGGCGCTGAGTTTTTAAATTTTTGGTATCAGTTTCCTGTTTTGTAAACTCAGGGTACCTTAAATATCGATTTTGAACGAAATCGGTCGATTAACAAAGAATTTCAAAATGGCGCTGATTTTTTAAAACTTTGGTATCAATTTCCTGTATTGTAACCCCAGCGAGCCATAAATATCGATTTTGAACGAAATCGGTCAATTGACAAAGAATTTCAAAATGGCGCTGATTTTTTACAAATTTGGTATCAGTTTCCTGTTTTTTGATCCCAGGGAGCCATAAATATCGATTTTCAACGAAATCGGTCAATTAACAAAGAATTTCAAAATGGCGCCGATTTTCTAAAACTTTGGTATCAGTTTCCTGTTTTGTGATCCCAGGGAACCCTAAATATCGATTTTGAACGAAATCGGTCAATTAACAAAGAATTTCAAAATAGCGCAGATTTTCTAAAACTTTGGTATCAGTTTCCTGTTTTGTGATACCAGGGAGCCCTAAATATTGATTATGAACGAAATCGGTCAATTAAAAAAGAATTTCATAATGGCGCCGATTTTCTAAAACTTTGGTATCAGTTTTCTGTTTTGTAATCCCAGGGAGCCCTAAATATCGATTTTGAACGAAATAGGTCGATTAACAAAGAATTTCAAATTGGCGCTGATTTTTAAAACATGGTTATCAATTTTCTATTTTGTGATCCCAGGAAGTCCTAAATATCGATTTTGAACAAAATCGGTCAATTAACAAAGAATTTCAAAATGGCGCTGATTTTATAAAATTTTGGTAGCAGTTTCCTGTTTTGTAATCCCAGGGTAAAACGGAAACGTATCAAAATTTTTCATAGTTCTTTCTACACTTGTAGTCTCTTCAATATTCGCCATAATTATATTTTCTATGGAAAAATAAATTTCGCCATCTTGAATTTTTTTCCTGTTCATCAAGTTGAACTTCAGGTCCTTATCATCTTTTGCTAAGATATCACTCTTCCATCTTTTATACTTTCTGAGATAGACACCAAATGAATTTGTATGGCAGCCATCTTAAATCCGCCATTTTGAATTTTTTTTTCAGCTCACTGTCTATTGGCTGAGGTTTCGAATGACATTTGATCGAGCACCTATCTTGAATGCTTCGATCAGTTCATTTCGGCAAATCGGCCGCCATCTTGTTTTTCCGAAATGGCATAATTTTTCCCCACTCCCATCCCGCACTCGAACATATCTCCTACACATGAACTATCCTGTTTCGGATCTGTGGCGCCGCGGATTGGTGTCGAAAAATCAAAAGTTTGAAATTACTGCAGCTCGGCCGCCATCTTGTTTTTCAGTTTTTCCACTTTTTCTATTGATCGTTTACTAATTTCTTCAATAATTGCGAGTTGTAACGAAATCGGTTGGAAAACAAAAGAGTTGCAAGAGTCACGTCAGCCGCCATCTTGGTTTTCCAATTTTTTCCACTTTTTCTATTGATCGTTTACTAATTTCATCATTATCTGCGAGTTGTAAAGAAATCGGTTGAAAACACAAGAGTTACATAAAGCACGTCGGCTGCCATCTTGTTTTTCCGAAATTTCATAATTTTTCCCTGCTCCTGTCCCGCAGCCGAACATATCTTCCATACATAAACTACCTCGTTTCGGAACTGTGGCGCCGCGGTTCAGGGTCGTAAAATCAAAAATTTGAAAACACTACAGCTCGGCCGCCATCTTGTTTTCCAATTTTTTCTACTTTTCCTATTGATCGTTTACTAATTTTTTCAATCGTTGCGAGTTATAATGAAATCGGTTGGAAAACAAAAGAATTGCAAGAATCACGTCGGCCGCCATCTTGTTTTTCCATATTTTTCTACTTTTTCTATAGATTGTTTACTTATTTCTTCAATAATTGCGAGTTGTAACGAAATCGGTTGGAAAACAAAACATTTGCAAGAATCACGTCGGTCGCCATCTTGTTTTTCCGAAATGTCATAATTTTTCCCTACTCCCATCCTGCACCCAAACACATCTCCCATACATCATTGTATCGTTTTCTGTATCTTTCTAGGAGAAAAATTATGCGGGTATGTTGGTAGTTTTATTTTTTTCATGCACCCCACTCTTTCTTCAATACCCTGGCCCTGCTCTTCACCCGTCTCCAAAATCCTCAATCATCAACTCGCATCACATTTTTGCTCCCAAAGATTCGTTAGAATGAGGGAACCATAAGTACCCAGTCTTTTATAGTTCCTTATCGCCTTAAAATTTGGTATGAAAAATAAATTCCGCCATCTTGAATTTTTTCCTGTTCATCAAGTAGACCTTCAGATCCTGATCATCTTTTGCCACGAAACCACTCTTCCATCTTGTATACTTTCTGAGATGGAAATCAAACAAATTTGTATGGCAGCCATCTTAAATCCGCCATTTTGAATTTTTTTTTTGCTTTTTGTCTATTGGATGAGTTTCCGAGTGACATTAGTTCGAGGACCCCCCACCTATCTTCAATACCTTGGCCGTGCCCTTTACCCGTCTCCGAAATCCTCAATCATCAGCTGTCTCCATATTTTTTTTCAAGTTATATTTTCTGACTTCTATACGAAGCCATCAGTGAAAAAAAAATTTTTCATACAAAATTTTACAGGAGGACATTTTTGGGGAAAATCTCGAAAACTACCCCAAATGTGGCAACACTGTTTAGATATCTCGATACTGCCGGTCGAGTTACACAGTCGATCCCTACATGTCAACTTTCCCAAATGTTGCCAACTGCCTCAAAATCGTGATCGAAATTTTCAAAAACACAAAAAGAATACAAAATGGCCGCCACCTCGTTTCACAGAAGCATTTTACATAGTTTCATAATTTTCCCGTAAACTACAGGATATACCGCTCCTGATGACGTTTCAATTTTTCATCTCGCTCGCACCCAGCCGAAATGATAGCCCCTGAAAAAAGACCATGTCGAAAATCACTTTTACTTTGATAAATCCCAGTGTTGCCAGACCTCGGCGACGAAAACACCCAAATGTCATTCGTACAAGTGGGACACGTGGTGGCTCGTACTCGAATTTTGCAAAAAATGCGTATTTCAATTTTCTTATTTTTGGGGTAAATCTTGAAAATTTCCCGAGAAATGGGGTAATTTTTTTTCCTCAATCCATTCTTCGAGTCGGTACACACAATCGCCCCGTACAAGTCGAAACGCTCCGACGTTGCCAACTGTGAAAAATTTGAATTTTAAAATTGCGTTTTTTCGTACCTCAGACTGAACGGCCGCCGCGACAGCCGCCATCTTGAATTTTTAAAAACCACTCCCGTTCTGTCAAAATACAGGATAGTTGTAGGCGAAAAGAGAAAAAAATATTACGCTCGACCACGCCGTTTCGGATCTGTGGCGCCGCGGTTCGGGGTCGAAAAATCAAAAATTTCAAAACACTACAGCTCGGCCGCCATCTTGTTTTTCCAATTTTTTCCACTTTTTCTAGTGACCGTTTACTAATTTCTTTAATAATTGCGAGTTTAAACAAAATCGGTTGGAAAACAAGAGAGCTACAAGAATCACATCGGCCGCCATCTTGTTTTTCCGAAATGTCATAATTTTTCCCTACTCGACTCCCGCACCCGAACACATCTCCTGTACATCATTGTATCGTTTTCTGTCTCTTTCTAGGAGAACAATTATGTCAATGAGTGAGTGAGTCAGTGGTAATTGAGCTATATATAGTATAACTAGTGTTTCGCCCTGTGCGCGAGCTGCTAAAGCAGCTCACGGGTTGTGGTTTGACTTACAAGTAGTACAGACTTTACTGTACTAAACTGAATTAATTTATTATGGTTAAAGCAAAATTATTAAAAATGGCGTTGATTTTTTTAAACTTTGGTATCAGTTTCTTGTTTTGTGATCCCAGGGAGCCCTGAATATCGATTTTGAACGAAATCGGTCAATTAACAAAGAATTTCAAAATGGCGCCGATTTTTTAAAACTTTGGTAACAGTTTCCTGTATTGAAATCCCAGGGAGCCCTAAATATCGATTTTGAACGAAATCGGTCCATTAACAAAGAATTTCAAAATGGCGCTGGTTTTTTGAAAATTTTGGTAACAGTTTCTTATTTTGTAACTTCAGGGAGTCTTAAATATCGATTTTGAACGAAATCGGTCAATTAACAAAGAATTTCAAATTGGCGCTGATTTTAAAAACATGGGCATCAGTTTTCTATTTTGTGATCCCAGGGAGCCCTAAATATCGATTTCGAACGAAATTGGCCAATTAACAAAGAATTTAAAAATGTCGCTGATTTTTAAAACTTGGTTATCAGTTTTCTATTTTGTGATCCCTGGAAGTCCAAAATATCGATTTTGAACAAAATCGGTCAATTAACAAAGAATTTCAAAAAGGCGCTGATTTTTTAAAACTTTGGTAACAGTTTCCTGTATTGAAATCCCAGGGAACCCTAAATATCGATTTTGAACGAAATCGGTCCATTAACAAAGAATTTCAAAATGGCGCTGATTTTTTAAAATTTTGGTTTCAATTTCCTGTTTTGTAACCCCAGGGAGTCCTCAATATCGATTTTAAACGAAATCGGTCTATTAACAAAGAATTTCAAAATGGCGCCTATTTTTTAGAACTTTTGTACCAGTTTCGTGTTTTGTAATCCTACAAAGTGCTAAATATCGATTTTGGACGAAATCGGTCAATTAACAAAGAATTTCAAAATGGCGCTGGTTTTTTAAAATTTTGATAACAATTTCCTGTTTTGTAACCCCAGGGAACTCTTAATATCGATTTTGAACGAAATCGGTCAATTAACAAATTTTTTCGAAATGGCGCTGCGTTTTCAAATTTTGGTATAAGTTTCCTGTTTTGTAATCCCAGGTAGCCCCGTCCTGGGTAAAACGGAACCGTATCAAAATCTTGCATAGTGCTACACTTGTAGTCTGTTCAATATTCGCCATTTATTTTCTATGGAAAAATGGAAAAATAAATTCCGCCATCTTGAATTTTTTTCCTGTTCATCAAGTAGACCTTCAGGTCCCGATCATCTTTTTTCAAGAAACCTGTCTTCCATCTTTTATACTTTCTGAGATAGACACTAAATAAATTTCTATGGCAGCCATCTTAAATCTACCATTTTGAATGTTTTTTCAGCTCATTGTCTATTGGATTAAGTTTCGAATGACATTTGGTCGAGCACCCCCCTATCTATCTGCAATGCTTCGATCGGTTCATTTCAGCAAATCGGCCGCCATCTTGTTTTTCCGAAATATCATAATTTTTCCCTACTCTTATCCCGCACGCGAACACATCTCCTATACATGAACTACCCCGTTTCGGATCCGTGGCGCCGCGGTTCGGGGTCGAAAAATCAAAAATTTGAAAACACTACAACTCGGCTGCCATTTTGTTTTTCCAATTTTTTCTGCGTTTTGTATTGATCGCTTACTAATTTCGTCAATAATTGCCAGTTGTAACAAAATCGGTTAGAAAACAAAAGAGTTGCAAGAATCACGTCGGCCGCCATCTTGTTTTTCCAATTTTTTCTACTTTTTCTATTGATCGTTTATTAATTTCCTCAACTATTGCGAGTTGTAACGAAAGCGGTTGGAAAACAAAAAGTTACAAAAATCACGTCAGCCGCCATCTTGTTTTTCGGAAATGTCAAAATTTTTCCCTACTCCCATCCCGCACCCGAACATATCTCCTGTACATGAACTACCCCGTTTCGGATCTGTGGCGCCGCGGTTCGGGGTCGAAAAATCAAAAATTTGAAAACACTACAGCTCGGCTGCCATCTTGTGTTTCCTACTTTTTTCACTTTTTCTCTATATCGTTTACTAATTTCTTTAATAATTGCGAGTTGTAATGAAATCGGTTGGAAAACAAAAGAGTTGCAAGAATAAAGTCGGCCGCCATCTTGTTTTTTCCGAAATTTCATAATTTTTCCCTACTCCCATCCCACACCTGAACACATCTCCCGTACATCATTGTATCGTTTTCTGTCTCTTTCTAGGAGAACAATTGTGCGGGTATGTTGTTAGTTTTGTTTTTTTTTCTCATGCATTTGGTCGAACACGACCTCTTTCAACAATATCCTGGCCGTGCTCTTCACCCGTCTCCGAAATCCTCAATCATCAACTCGCTCCACATTTTTCTCCCAAATATTCGTTAAAAGTACCCAGTACTTATAAAGTTCCTAATCGCCATATAATTTGGTATGAAAAAAATAATCCGCCATCTTGAATTTTTTTTTCATTTCGCTTAATAGACTTCCTCGTCCTGATCATCTCTTGCCAAGAAACCACTCTTCCATCTTTTATACTTTCTGAGATAGACACCAAACAAATTTGTATGGCAGCCATCTTAATTCCGCCATTTTGAATTTTTTTTTTGCTCTTTGTCTATTGGATGAGGTTCCGAGTGACATTAGTTCGAGGACCCCCCACCTATCTTCAATACCTTGGCCGTGCTCTTTACCCGTCTCCGAAATCCTCAATCATCAGCTGTCTCCATATTTTTTTTCGAGTTATATTTTCTGACTTATATACGAAGCCATCAGTGAAAAAAAAATTTTTCATACAAAATTTTACAGGAGGACATTTTTGGGGAAAATCTCGAAAACTACCCCAAATGTGGCAACACCGTTTTGATATCTCGATACTGCCGGTCGAGTTACACAGTCGATCCCTACATGTCAACTTTCCCAAATGTTGCCAACTGCCTCAAAATCGTGATCGAAATTTTCAAAAACACAAAAAGAATACAAAATGGCCGCCACCTCGTTTCACACAAGCATTTTACATAGTTTCATAATTTTCCCGTAAACTACAGGATATACCGCTCCTGATGACGTTTCAATTTTTCATCTCGCTCGCACCCAGCCGAAATGATAGCCCCTGAAAAAAGACCATGTCGAAAATCACTTTTACTTTGATAAATCCCAGTGTTGCCAGACCTCGGCGACGAAAACACCCAAATGTCATTCGTACAAGTGGGACACGTGGTCGCTCGTACTCGAATTTTGCAAAAAATGCGTATTTCGTTTTTTTTATTTTTGGGGAAAATCTTGAAAATTTCCCTAGAAATGGGGTAATTTTTTTTCCCCAATCCATTCTTCGAGACGGTACACACAATCGCCCCCTAGAAGTCGAAACGCTCTGACGTTGCCAACGGTGAGAAAATTGAATTTTAAAATTGCATTTTTTCGTGCCTCAGACCGAACGGCCGCCGCGACAGCCGCCATCTTGAATTTTTAAAAATCACTCCCTTTCTGTCTAAATACAGGATATTTGTAGGCGAAAAGAGAAAAAAATATTACGCTCGACCACGCCGTTTCGGATCTGTGGCGCCGCGGTTCGGGGTCGAAAAATCAAAAATTTCAAAACACTACAGCTCGGCCGCCATCTTGTTTTTCCAATTTTTTCCACTTTTTCTATAAATCGTTTCCTAGTTTCTTCAATCGTCGCGAGTTGTAACGAAATCGGTTGGAAAACAAAAGAGTTGCAAGAATCACGTCGGCCGCCATCTTGTTTTTCCGAAATGTCATAATTTTTCCCTACTCGACTCCCGCACCCGAACACATCTCCCGTACATCATGGTATCGTTTTCTGTCTCTTTCTGGGAGAACAATTATGTCAATGAGTCAGTCAGTCAGTCAGTGAGTCAGTGGTAATCGAGCTATATATAGTATAATAAAATAATATAATGCGAAAGTTTGGATGGATGGATGGATGTTTGTTTGTTACTCAATCACGCCAGAATTTTTGGAAATTCGACGCCTAAAGTGGTAAAATAGGGCTAAAAAATCGAATCCAACGTAAGCCAAGCCGCGGGCATAATCTCGCACTCATATAGTTTTACATTTTTAATAACACCGAAACTCTACTAATGACAGTATGATCTACCTACGCATGTCATTGTGTCGATGTTAAAAGCTCTACGCACGCTCTATTCTATAACTAGATGATGCCCGCGACTTCGTCCGCGTGGATTAAGATTTTTTTGATTCCCTCGGGAACTCTTTAATTTTCCGGGATAAAAAGTAGCCTATGTCCTTCCCCAGGATACAACCTATTCCTGTACCAAATTTCATCAAAATCGGTTGAGCAGATGGGCCGTGAAAGCGTAGCAGACAGACAGACAGACAGACAGACAGACAGACAGACAGACGGACGGACAGACGGACACACTTTCGCATTTATAATGTTATATATAGTATGGATTCAATATACCTACTCACCTAGGTATTCCTTATTATTATTGAAATTAACTAAAGTTGTCGTTTCATGTATTTTGCCCCGTTTAGCGACTCAAATAATGATGATAAAAAGTTATTTTGTGCTAACAAGCCCCTAGACAAGAATGTTTATCTCCTTTAAACAGGTTTACTTCAAGCTCATATTGATTCTTGTAACAAACTTTATGTTTTAACACAAAATTTATAAAGGTATGTTAAACAAGAAAAAGGAGCTACTCCAAATATTAGGACGAGATGAAAGAGGAAAGTCTTCTAAAACATTGATAAAATTTGTATCGCCTGGAGGAAGCCGTCAATAGAATTTTCAATTCGTGCTTATACCTACCTAATTTTGTGTATTATGGATGGATGGATGTTTTTTACTCAATGGCCAGAACAGTTGAACGGATCTGATAAATAGTAATTTATAACCTACCTACTAGCTAATGCCCGCGACTTCGTCCGCGTGGATTGAGGTTTTTTGGTTCTTAAAAATAACCAGCCGCGTGGACTGAGGTTTTTTGGTTGATAAAAAGTAGCCTATATTTTATTCCAGACTATAATCTATCTGTTTGCCAAATTTCATCCAGATCCATTCAGCCGTTCGGGCGTGATTGAATAAAAAACCTCCATCCATCCAAACTTTCGCATTTATAATATTTGTATAGATCTTATAATATCTGTATCCATAATGTCTTTAGTACCTAATGTATGTCATCGTAAAATTGATATTTATTTGAATTGATTGTTAGATTGTAATCTAATGCTTTTTAACTCGACTGTCGAAAGATTGTGAACCGTCCAATATTCTGAGTGTCAATTTATGAAATATTCATTGTATTTACGTTTTCTTGTCTCTTTCTTGTAGGTTAGGTTAGGTTATACATAGGTATAGGTACATAAAGAAGCCGGGCACTTATAGTCTAGTCAACAAGTGCTTTTTGGGTCAAACTTTTTTCTCCGCCTCCGAAAAATATGAACGAGGTGTCTATAGATTCGGAATATCGTGTAGATGACTTTCTGACAAAATTCAAGACCCGCTTGCTAAAATTGATAGAGTCGTAAACTCTTAGGTCATAAATATGAATATATTACAATATTGAAATATACTGGAAGAGACTTGCTCGAAAAATGCACTTACAGAGGCAGTAAACAGGGCTTGTAAGTTAAATTTACTGCCCGCGTGCAGTAAATATTTACTTTTACCTACTAAGTAGGTAGTATTATTATATATATTATGTTCGTATGGTAGGGTTACAATTTTTAAACTTTTACTTTTATTTTGTAACAGTACAATTTCTAGCAGTTGATCAGCATACCTCCCAATAATTTAGGTACGGGTAACTACACGAAGTAGGTACTCACCTATTTTGATTTCGTTCGAGTTATTCGAAATAACAAATCTATACTAATATTATATCTAAATGTGAAAGTTTGGATGGATGGATGTATGGTTGTTTGTTACTCAATCACGCGCCAACGGCTAAACAGATCTGGCTGAAATTTGGCGGAAAATTAAAGGGTTCCCGCGGGAACCAAAAAAACCTCAAACCACTCAGACAAAGTCGCGGGCATTCGCTAGTAACAAATATTTATTAACAAAGGTACTTCTATTACTTGCTCTGCGAGTATGTACTTCGTACTCATTTGTTAGCATTATTTATTTATTCAAACAAAGGGCATGGAATTGTAATCTAATCATCTAAGTGAAAGGTTAACCAACGCAAGCGAACTAATTAATTAAATCAGCTAACTACCTAGTCAAGAACATACTCGTACTAAAATCACAAAGCAAATATTAGCGAGCTGGAAACACGTCAGTAGCAGATATAGTATACTACTCTTGAGGTAGTCCAGCTTATTAAGAGCCCTCAAACCTTTGCTAGCAAAACACGTGGTGTTTTACAAATCTCATATCATTACCTACCTCGTTAACTTAACTGCCTTGTTGGTCTAGTGGTTGGCATGTTCGACTGCGGCCGACGAGGTCCCGGGTTCGAGTCCCGGGTCGGACCATAATTAAGTATTGGGTTTTTCTGACTAGAAATTATTCTCAGTACTGACCCGGAGTTAGGAAGTTGGCGATGCGAACCCCAGTGCCTCGGAGAGCACGTTAAGCCGTCGATCCTGCGTCTGATCTTTCCCCGGCTGTGTCGGATTTTCCGTCCCATCGGGCTATGAGAGTAAAGGAACAGAGGGTGCACTTGTGCATGCGCACACACTTGTGCACCTTACCCGCGCAGATGGCTAATTCTCTCTGGAGAAAGGCCGCCGTGACCGAAATTCAATCGAGAGGACATTAAGTGCTCAGCGTCTTCATATAAATGTTTTTCCAACGTATAGACTACTAATATAATAAACTAAACTTGATTTTTCGGATAGTACAACAACTAGCAGCAAAATTAAATAAATAGTAGTAATAGTAGTAGTAGTATATAATACTAGTGTTTCGCCCTCTGCGCGAGCTGCTAAAGCAGCTCACGGATGTGGTTTTGTAATCCAAGGGGGGGCTCCCTAAATACCTATCGATTTTGAACGAAATCGGTCAATTAACAAAGAATTTCAAAATGGCGCTGATTTTTTACAACTTTGGTATCAGTTTCCTGTTTTTTGATACCGCAGGGAGCCCTAAATATCGATTTTCAACGAAATCGGTCAATTAATAAAGAATTTCAAAATGGCGCTGATTTTCTAAAACTATTGTATCAGTTTCCTGTTTTTGATCCCAGAGTACCCTAAATATCGATTTTGAATGAAATCGCTCAATTAATAAAGAATTTCAAAATGGCGCGGATTATATAAAACTTTGGTATCAGTTTCCGGTTTTGTAATCCCAGGGAGCCCTAAATATCGATTTTGAACGAAATAGGTAATATACCTAGCCAATGTCGTATCCCACGTGATTCGCAAGAGTTGTTAAGCCTCTTGATATGAGTCCGAAGTCAACCTCTAGGTACTTGACTGCACTCTACCGTCGTCAAAGGATACGCAAAGTTTCGCTACTTCAAGTTTCAATTGAATGTGTGTTATAAGCTCATTTAGTACTTTTCATCAAATCGTTATTTTTTACGCTTTCAAATTACGAAAATCTCAACTCAGTCTCAAGTCTAAACATAAATTCACGAAATGTTTAAAAATTCTGATTTCGAAAAAGATAATGTCTTAAATTTATCCTTCAAATTTCAAATTTTCAAATACAATGTTTTCAAATAGACTTTTTACAAATGCTTATGAATAGTCGAATAAATCTACCACTGGTTCGGAATGCCGTTCCTACCGAGAAGAACCAGCAAGAAACTCGGTGGTTGCTCTTTTGAAAAAATTAAATATATTTAGGTACATTTGTATTAATCTAAAGATACTTAAGTAACAGCAGTCCTGAGCATTGCTGGAGCGAGTCAAATCCATGTGCTTTTATCATTTATATAATCTTCAACAGTATAATAAGCTTTTTTCAGGAGCATTTTTTTAATGGTTTTCTTAAACTTGTGTAAAGGCAAGTTTATAATGTGTAGTGGAATTTTTTAAAGAATAGAATGCTCATTCCCACGAACGACCTTCGGACTTTCTTGAGGCGGAGCGATGGAGTCACGAGCCTATGGCGGTTTATAGTTGGCCTATCGTGCAGATCGCATATTCTTTTGTAATTCTGAATGTGCTGTTTTACGAAGATCAGATTACTGTAAATATATTGTGTTTAGTATGTTTATTATGAATGCAGTTATTTTAAATATCTGCTAGGTACCTACTTATATAAAACTTAATAATAATTATTATACACCAGTATTTTAACTCACCCAACATTAGCATACAAATCAAAATCCCTCGCAAAACAGCAAAATTTCACGAAAGGTAGACATGACAAATTTAATTAAAGTAAGTACCTACTGAACTGTTCAAAATTCATGTAAATTTCACCAAAAGGCTTCATGCCTATGATGCCAACATAAGTTTAAACAATTTTATGTAGTAAAAACACGTGACAAGAATCAAATAGACGTACCTATTACGAGATCCTTTCATACTTTCTTAAACTTGACCATAATTTTAATATGTATTTATCGAGAAAATATTTGCGCATATAAATATATAGCATCCTTGAGCGATAAAAATATTACCGCACTGTAAGCCATACCATAAACATCGTAACTTGTTTTCATAAAATGTATCACTAGGCTGGTAATGAGATTTTACATCGATTTTATCGAAATAGCCTTCGATATTTAGATATTTACCAACTAAATGCTTGAAATGTTTACTATACTTACTTATTATAGAGAAAAACAGCTGTTTAGGATTTCGATTTTTTTTCCTGACATGATTTGATTTGACAGAGCAAAATAAAATTTATGCACGGTAAAGCGCACGGCAAAGCAATACTCAAAGGTTCCAGCTGACGTAAACATGTTATTGATACTTTATCAGGTAATGTCACTTTGGTTTTGATAAATAAGGCTCTATTTTAAGAAAGTCTACCTATTCATCAATTCATCATCAAAATTAGTAATCCTTTTTTGTATATGTAAATACCTGTTTATTCTTATTTTTCACATAAAAAAAGTTAAATGTTTTTTCTACTCGGAATATAATATAATATAATATATTCGCATAAGAGTAAATATTTTTACTACCTGATGCCCGCGAGTTCGTCCGTGTGGATTGAGTAAGAAACATCCATCCATCCATCCATCCAAACTTTCGCAGTTTATTATTAGTATAGATGTAAAGCTACTGAGTAACTGAATAGTTAAAACTTACACGTAATTTAAAACATCTCACACGTATACGTTTGAGATCCTCGCATTGTGTGAAAAATATCATCATTCGTACAGTAAGTTTAGCGGTACTTCGTTCGTGTTTCAATCGAGCACTTTAAGCTTAGTTGAAAATTTATTACAAACTCTCTGTCGGTATTCACAAAATGCATGTTAATGAAATTGCTGCGCGTACAAACTTCTATTGCGAAATGTTCAGTAACGATGTGAAATTATTCAAACTTCATTTATTTGAAGTTCGGGACATTTATGAATGCGACACTCTCCAAAATGTTAACTGAATTAATTTTCGTTGTAACAATAACATTGGTCAAGTGAGTGATGTAAACTTTGGGAAATGTTGAAGTTACTTTCGCCCGCTCTTCGCTGCGACAGCCTGTGAACGTCGTCGCGTAACAATTAGTAGGGATGTTGACGACAGTCCCTTTTGTCCTAGATATACCTAGGTAGATTGCCACCCTAGCATGAACAAGTCTTGCGCGCGGTTATCTCACTTCTGCGCTGGAGAGGGCAACTCAAAGTGTGACATATACCTACCTACATGGGGCGTATAGATGGAGCTTTTGCAAGCTTGTTTTTGGGTATCATTGTCCCATTTTGACACGACTGGGCAGAATATGGTAATGACATCCTTTCCCGCTATGACAGCGTGCTGAACGTTTGACAGCGCAGTGAAGGCGCGGTGTAGCCTCGTGTAGATATACTGCAAATCCAAGCTATAATTCGTAGTGTTCGCGGGCTGTCGCAGCGTGAGTGAAGTTTCTTACAAGGTTTTATTGTCAGATTAGTTCCATAAAATATTTATTTATTTATACATCGAAAGGACATGCTTGTGGACAACTTATCTCTTGAAGAGATTTCTTCCAGATGCCCCAGAATGTGAGAATAGTGAAACATATAAGTTAAAACTGTGTAGGTACTTATTAAAGAAACGAAAACTTTATTCTAATTCTTAATTTGTTTTATTTAAGATCTGATGCATAGTTCGGTGATGGAGGGCGGAACTCCTCAACAGGTAACAGCAAATAAATCGTGAAGTTGGGTAATATATTAGGGTAGTAGATTTAAAAGTTATAAGTACCTAATCATTAACATACACAATAAGTAAATATAAGGTAAGTCCATGCTCACTCTCAAGAGAAAGTGGAACGATTCAACTAGTACTTAAGTAATAGGTATATAATCTATACTAATATTATAAATGCGAAAGTTTAGATGTATGGATGGATGGATGTTTGTTACTCAATCACGCCAGAACGGCTGAACATAGGCTACTGTTTATCCCAGAAAATTAAAGAGTTCAGAAAAAGTTCGCGGACGAGGTCGCAGGTATCAGTTAGTAATTGTATAAAGTGTATTTTTCCGGCTTTAGCAAGCTATACGATCGAACGATAAATAACCAGTCACAACGTTATACGATTTTAGAAAATGGCTGTTATCGCCATTTGCGCAGGAATACGATAATTGAGTCCAATAACGCTGCTTTCACATAAATTGGACGCGTGGGTTCAAGCTCGGATGGCATGCTCCTATTTATGGAACACTACGTGTGGTCGGTTTGTAAAATCCTCAAGTATCATATTTATCATACTTCATAATATTATAAATGCGAAAGTGTGTTTGTTTGTCCTTCAATCACGCCGCAATAGACTAACGGATCGACGTGATTTTTTGCATGAGTTTAGTTGAGGACCTGGAGAGTGACATAGGCTATTCCGGAAAATTAAAGAGTTCCCGCGGGACTAAAAAAAGAGCTTAAACCACGCGGACGAATTCAGAGGCATTAGCTAGTTTCCTATATTCATTACCTATTCATGTCACATTTTAATCAATAGGTATTTTTACAACTTCCTCAAGTGAGGTAGTTACCTGATTTATTACCGGAAACAGTTTCTTTTCTACTTTTTTAAGTTTTCTAGTTCTAAAAAAGAAATCTCAAAAATTAAGTCTTATGACCAAATAGTTCTTGCAAAATGGGACAACTGATAATTAAACACTCGCAGTTATTGCTGGAGTAACAGTTTTTAAAATTCACACTCGGGTGCAGAAGTAACTATAGAAACATGTTTATGTTAAAAGTGTAGTTAATGTTAAATTTTCATATCATACTTAATATTATAAATGCGAAAGTGTGTTTGTTTATTTGTTTGTTGGTTTGTCCTTCAATCACGTTGCAACAGAGCAACGGATCGACGTGATATTTTGCATGGGTATAGTTGAGGACCTGGAGAGGGGCATAGGTTCGACATAGGGAATTAATAAACTTATTCCACGCAGATGAAGTCGCGTGCATCAGCTAGTTCTGTTTATGTAAACCAAATACTAATTGATGAAAACCAAAATACTAATTAAGCAGGTATTTAATTCTCTGTAGAGACTTAGTGTTTTTTTTTGCTTTAGATATTATGGGTAGGTCGACGCAAATACATGTGGGAGATATACTTAGCCCGATCAAATAATCTATTGACGACAGCGGATGACGAAAACTCATTCACTTGCCATAATAATGCCAACGCGTTGTTGGAAGAAGGTTAGAAGAGGGCGAATAGAGTCATGTTTTATAATAATGACGTTCCCACTACATCATAATAAATAAAGTGTCGTGACTAGTGACGCACTCATATTAATTGGCCGATCGTCATGCCAGCTGGGCGACCGCGTATCTTTTGCATCAATCATTGATACATCGCAATCACCTCTGATTGGCTGAATTTATGGTACTCTTGCTGCTTCAATGGATTTAGTCCAATAGTGGAAGAGTGTTAATCAATCAGAGGTGAGTAAGGTATCAATGATTGATGCAAAAGATACGCGGTCGCCCTGCAGGCTGTGTTGCGAGTGCGACACAAATATCACCACACATGATCACACAAGAGTTTGTTTTGCCCCTTAGTCAACGCCACGAATAATTATTTATATTTTATACTTCTATGATTTTAGTCGTATTATAAGTATGTTTCCTGCCTAAATATTACAAGCGAAACACCATACCATTAGGCCACAGACACGATTTAGTCTCGTCATGAACCGGGGAGTTTCCATGTAATTTACGACCCGGGGTAGCTGTCATTGAGGCCCGGAAATTATTCTTTTCACGTCGCTCAGTTCACTTTAATATCGAGAGAAATCTTATTTACCTAGTCATCGTTTTTACCTAGAAAAGGCCTTGGCTGAATGTTCTCTTTTATACATTTTACCACTTTGTTTAATAACGTTCGATTTTCTTTTTCTACTCGTTGTTTTCAGTTGCTCCAATTATATTATAACAACATATAAATTTCACGATATTTTGTGAACATAGGAATCTTGAATGTAAGGTCTATGCAGTTGCAGTAATGTTTTTTTTGTAATATTTCCCTTTTCCCCTCCTATAGTACCGGATATTTAGGACTTGTTGGTCTTGCGGATGCGCTAATGAGGTATCTTAGAGATCCGGCCTAGCTAACGATTATTGGTTAATTTTCCTGAACCAGTGGAAGGCCGGCTTTTCATTGATGCGTCGCGGATGGATAGGGTGCTTGAGGGTAGGGATCGGGAACCATGTATCACGGCTAGGGTTAGCAAAAAACTTCTATTTTATGTACTTATTCTTATTTCATAACAGTTTTGGCATTGACCATATGAAATGATATTAGGTACAACTTTACGGAAGGCCACATCAATAAAAATCGTTTATAAATTCATCACTAAAGATTTGGTCCCCTAGTTAATGATAAGTACAGATACCTACCGCTCTTTCTCACTAACCGTATTTAATTCGTTATTTCTTTACATTTAAAGAACTACTATGGAAATAAAAACTATGTTCTAGAATTCGATAAAATTAAGTCAACCCTAACTATGGCATGACGGCATTTTCCGTGTAAATACATTAACATAGTTTTCCGGAACATAAACTCGCCATGTCAAACTTCCTTCACGCTGTTCAACCCTTGATGAAGATATTAATACTGTTGATTCTTGAGCCTCTGAAAAAATCGTTTGTAGTCTGACATCGAGTCTAACAAGACTAACTATAGACTAACAAGCCTCATTCATCTGATATCAAATCTAAACTTAGTGACTACGAAAACGTGAAATAAAAAAAAAGACCTTGTGGAAATTTGCTTAAATGAAAAAAGCGAAAATGGAGAATTTTTTATACCAGTCACTTATCAATAATCAATCGTTTAGTTGCTTGAAACATTGTACAATTATGATGACAGTTCAAAAGTCCACACATGTTTCGTCAATGCTGACGTGCAAAATTAAGGATTAGGTTAGTACTTAATTAATACTTGCAATATTTAAATTATTAATAATAATCAATCATAGTAAGTAATAAAATTCACCGCAACCTTCAATACTTAATTAATAGCTTAAATAAATGTCAAAGTCATTAAATGGTTACCCACCACTACAGCCAATAACGTCCCACTGCTGGGCACAGGCCTCCACTCTCATAGGAGAGAGGGAATTAGAGCTTAGACCCACCACGCTGCTCCAATGCGGGTTGGCGGGCTTATATTAGATACAGTTTACACTATACCATAATTATATCTATACAATAAAATGATTAAGATTAAATCCATTATTAATCCCAATTATTGTGATTGGCTGATTTTAAAATCCCTTATTAATTTTGAGCTCAAGAAATTCTTTCACTCCTTCACTTCTTTCAATTTTTACGAGTCCATTTCTGCTCTAGCAACATGTCAACTCTCTGCTGACAACCCTCTCTTATCATAACTTCATGCTCTGATTCCCTTCTTTACATACGAGGCAAAAAATGAATTGCAAAGTGAAAAATGACGTAGGCGTACCGACATGCGAATAAGCCTGTCAGCTATTATGTCTACGAAGTTTTGAGATAACTGGTAGATTTCATGTGTAGGTATAGGTAGGTAGGTGGTAAGCCGTAAGATAGCCGCATATTTTATAACTTAAAGGTAAGTAACTAAAAGCCAAACTTATTAAGTGTTAATAGGACCCACTTTCGAATATCTCCAAGACTAATTTTATAATCTTACACTTATTACGTTGTTTTTGGAGTTTACCTCCTTTAGAATCGATTTTCTTATATAAGTCCGGGGTATTAAAAATTTATGAGCAGTAAAATCAAACTTTCTCCGTTACGTTATTGACTTTATGTTTCAATGGTAACACTTGTTTATGTTTCCATGACTATGTAATGTATTTTGATGAATATAAATAGTATAACTATACATAACTACCGGATAAACTCACTCGTTAGATATGTCAGAAAATGCCCGACTCGTCCGACATAACACGTGAGTTTATTCGGTAATTATGTATAGTTATAATGAATATCACTCACGATAGTTTAAACGTTAAAATATATAATTAATCAAGAATGCCTTCAGTAATATAAAAATTTCTACTAGTAATATAATTCTTTCTCATTTACTATAATCTCTGTACTTATTTTATAATCGTTCGTATCTTTACGACCAGTCGTGCGTCAGTGACACTGACACATACGAGTACAATTTTTATTTTCCTAAGTTAATTCCACACAGATTATTATAATTTTAATTGATCAAACCATAGAGTTAGTAGGTATAGTACTATATACTAACTCTATGGATCAAACCCACAACTAGCTGACTCCATCTGACTTTGGAAGTGTTGGCTTACTATGTACGGGTAAGCTAAAAGCTTTAGCAATTTAGTTGGTGAGTAGGTAATTTTGCAGACAATGTAAATCTACTTATATCTGTGAGTGTGAGCGCTATATCTACATAGTATAATTAATCAACTCCCCTTGTGAAACTTTCCAAGTGATTGAAATCATAGAAATGGAAATCTTTGAAATTCGCCCCAGAAGTTTTAAACTTTACATAAATGGGTACGAACAGACGACTAACTCGGATTGCGTCAAATATACAATAAGATACTCCTATTTTATTTCTAGACTCTTACTAATGTTTCATTTTTAAATCGTCACACGACGCTTTTATTCCCATTTTCTGTGTTCATGTCCTTTGTGTACACTGTACACCAACCAATATTTTCATTCCTAAAACACTGAAAGCACAAACACTTTTACGCTCGCATGTTCATATCGTTCAAAGCGAGCGCCGAAAGCCCGCAAACCGCGCGCCGTTTTCGTGCGAAGTGCCATCATACAAATGTTCTGCAGAGAAATAACGAGAACAAAGCCCATATTATTATACATTTTGATTTCGTTATCTCTAGCTTATTGTAATTTTTAGGTATGTACATTAAGAATATTCAAAATTATCATTCTACTAGCTGATGCCCGTGACTCCGTCCGCTTGGTGTAAGTTTTTATTCCCACGGGAACTCCTTAATTTTCCAGGATAAGAAGTAGCCGATGTCACTCTCCAGGTCCTCAACTATACCCATGCCAAAAATCACGTGGATCCGTTGCTCCGTTGCGGCGTGATTGTAGGACAAACCAACAAACCAATAAACCAACAAACTAACACACTTTCGCATTTATAATATTTCATTGTATAATATGCTGATAAATACTTAAACAACCGATATTGATAGTGTGATAAGTACGCATTTGTAGGTCAACGTTCTAAGTTAAGATTCTGGTCTAGGTGCATTTAGATCCATGGGTGTAAGTGCTTAAATCAATTTGCTGAAAACAACACCAATAAAATTTTACTTTTTGCGACGTGTTCCGCAATAATGAGTCGCTTATAAAGTCTTCGTTCATGTGGACTAGTTCATGTGGAATTTATACAGAATAACGGTAGGTATATACAGAAAATTATCACGCAAGGAATTTTTTTCTTAATCATAATAATAACGTAACATACCCTGCATGCTCATTATTTAATTCTTCTTCTACCATTTGGTATTAACAGATAAATGAACTCTAACTCAATGCTTGAATAAATTATTATTTCAGTGAAATGCTCTCACACTGGTATTTTAATATTTAATGAAGTATCAGCGAAGGAACTTTCATCAAACGTCCATGAAGCTAAGAGAATGTGTAGATAATTCGCACGTAGGTCACGCGTTATGTATTTATCAAGGTTCAATCAGACACAAGGCCAAACTTTCTACTATGACATACAACTAAGTTACTGGGGTGAATCTTTGAAAAGTTTTCGATGTAACCAAACAACCGTCAATTAAATTAACCTATAAAGGTTATATTTTCAGTAATCACAAAACTCCGAAGAAAGAAAAAGGCAGAGTTTGGACAACGGTCCCTCTTAAATAAAGGATTTGAAACGTTATTAGATAGATAGATAGATGAACTCTTTATTGCACACACAAATCAAAAATAATAAATAACAGACAACCTTTGGGGAAAGGAGATTATCAAACAAGAGCGCGGGATAGTGCAACATCTATAATATATATACACACATTCATACATACATACAAATATACATACATACATACAAAATACATACAAAGATACATATAAACATAAATACGAAATAATTCTAAATAAAAAATAAAATATAGGTGAATTAACTGCTACCTGATAGGAAATGTTTATACAAGCGACTTCTGAAGATAGAGAGTGACTTAGACTGTCGTATATCCGCTGGAAGGCTGTTGCACAATAATATGGAATTACGGGTGAAAGATTTATCATATTATCCTGTGCGACTGGCAAGAATGTGCAAGTTATTAATTACAGTCTTCAAGTAATCAATACAAAAGTTCCTAGTTAGCTGCTTAGGTAGGTATTTCGTATCTTAAAGTGGTAGGTACCGTTACAGCAGATTTGTAACGTCTTTAATATCAAAACGAAACTCTACACGTTAATGTATTACTAGACATTTTTGTTTGTGTGTTACTAGAGTTTAATATAATAGGTACTAATTGTCGACGGTGGCGGCGACGCTTGGTGTGCGGTAAAACTTGCAAAGTTTATGTTCACACCATTTTATTTGTAACACAATTATTGTAATATTGTACATATTAATAAAATAATAATAATATATATTAATAATAAAATAATAATTATTATTATTATTATGTAAATAAATACTAAACAATAAATATTTCAGATGGTACTCGTATCACGTACGTAAAGCTTGCATTTGACTACTATGTACACTTACTGCAACGATAAACGACAGACGTAACATAAAACTTTGGCGTAATTATATCTACTCTATATTAGACTGGCTTGGTAATTGATGCTCATTCCATATTCAAGGGTCAAAAGGCTCACATATAAGTGACCGTGTTTGTTAACCAAACCCGACCCTTATCCCTTTTATTACCCATAGAAATAGGGAATACCACAAAGCATTACTCCATATTTTTTTTATTATGTACATATACTAACCAGACAAAATATTCGTATTTCGTGTGACGATTAAAATAATAGACTTCAGACTTGAGTTGTGGCTTTACTGTGTATGGCAGCTGGTGTAAACATAGAAAACTAACGTTTACTTAAATATACTTATCACGTAGTAATTATACCAGCTGGTATAACTAACTTTGAGTTGTTCGAAACTAATTTAAAAAACTGTAGAGATTTTAAATAATTTAAGCACAAAAATCCACAAGGTTACAAGGTAAGTGGGAATGTGTGTCTGTGTTTCTGTCAGTCTGTCTACTTTTTCACTACCAATTCGCTGTAATAATTTCGACAAAATAAAGCACAGCGATATCTCGAACAAGGATAAAAAGGCAGTTATAGCATTAACCCTTATTAAATGATGAACTCGCATACCTTTTTAACCGACTTCCAAAGAAGGTGGAGGTTTTAATGTATGTCGATTGTCGGTGCATATCTCCGTGGTTTCAAAACCGGTTTGAAAAAATTTTTTCAGTGGTTAGAGGAAGCTTGCGAGGTGGTCCCATATAAAATTCTGACTCCAAATCCTCAATTATGCTATAGGTATAACTACTACATGAAATCCTCAAATCGAGGGAGTTACGTGATGGTGAATTCATATTGTAGGTATCAAGTCACGTGTATAGGATTCAACTCTGAGTCCCAATCCCTCAACCCTGATGCTGCAGGGTACAAAACTCCTTAAAAATAGCGATTTAGGATTTTCTAATGGTGAATTCATACTGTAGGTGTCAAGCAACGACTTCATACTTAAACCCAAGTCCCAACTCCTCAACTCTGAGGCTGCAGGGTACTGCACTCCTAAGCCGTGAGGATTTAGAGTACAATAAAAAGTTAAAAATAAAAATTCTTTCCAAAAAAACCGACTTCCAAAGCCACTGTAAAGTAAAAAATTATTTGGCTTTTGAAGTCGGTTTTTTGGAAAGAATTTTTATACGAGAGAAACTTCGAGTAACTACTGTTAAATACCGTAGATAAATACTTAATGAGCTTTAATTACGCTCGAAATAAAATATCGGGCTGGATTGCAAATAGAATGCAAATCTATATATATAAAAATGAAACCCGTTTTCCTTGGTCACGGCATCACGCGTGAATGGCTGGACCGATTTCACTAATTCTTTTTTTGTTGTATTTGTTATTATTAGGAAAAGGTTCTTACGGAAAAAAATATTAAGAAAATCTCTCAGAAATATTGAAAAATATACATTTAATTTTGCATACTAAGGCGGTACGAAGTTCGCCGGGTCAGCTAGTAAATTATAAAAGCAAAATGCAATCTATCAGAGCTCCCACTCTCTCCGTTGGACGAGATCGCAAATAGGTAAGCCCTTCAAAAGCTCATTATTGATAGAGTTGAGAAAGGCAGCTAATTAACTTGAGGCACCCACGTCTACCACCCTCGAGTTTTGTTAGATAACACTAGCGAATTCCCGCCAGTTAGTCAGTCTACTCAATCGGCTAATGAATTGATGTCACGGGAAGCGTCGACTGTAATTACTACACAAGATAAACTAATAACTGATCGAGGTGAAGCACCCAGAATCTATGTTTAGGTACACGGAGTGTATATGCTGTCCTGTTTCTGCTGACTCAAACTCAAATGTTTTATATTCTAATAAACTTTTACAAGTGATCTTGAATCGTCTAGTAGATCTACCACTGGTTTGAAATGTCGCATTCCTACCGAGAAGAACCACCAAGAAAAGCGGTGGTTATTTTATTATTAATTGTATTAGCAATATTATATAGATAAGTACCCTGCGGATACATAGCGGAGCGAGTCAAATCCATGATATTTCATCATTTACATAATTGTAATGTGTATCATATCCTGTTACGTAAACTTGATGATCGACGGTATTTTTTCAAGTGCATCATGTTAAAATCAAAATAATTGAAATAATATCACAACAACTTACTTAGCTTTCACAACTTAGAGCACCAAGTCATACTACTTTGAACAAAACTTAATATAATATTTGTTAAGTATGCTCTAAACCGAAGAAGACAAACAGGCGAAGCCGCGGCGCATAACCACTGTTGTGGCTAACTATACTGTTGTGGCTAACTGTTGCACGCAATCTCTAAACTAAACTGACTAAATTTAATGCTATCCTATTCCGGAGGATATGTTATGAAATGGACTGCAAAACATACCTGTAATTTTAGTTCGTTTTGAAAAATATGTATGTACTATATTATATTCCGTCAAGATTATCTGGCCCGGCGGCCAAAATTGGAACTAATTTTTATAACGTAGGTACTTTTACTATTACCTATTCTGTATTTTTATGCCTATTTAGAAAATTGTTTTTATTTTATTGACCGACTTCAAAAAGGGATGAGGTTCTCAATTCGACTGTATGTTTGTTTTTTGTATGTATTTTACACGATCATTCTGCCAATTATCAATCAATTTTGATGATTCTTTTTTGTTTGGTAGATCATACTTCAGAGGTGGTCCCGTATAAATTTTATCGAAATTGATTTAGCGCTTTCTGAGAAAATCAACAAAATATATAGGTACCCAAATATATTTTTTATAGGTATAGTTTTTAAATCAGTTTTTGTTTTAGATGAAAGGAAATTATTTTTAATAAATACTAGCGACGCTGTTACCGGATCAGATAAGTTTGTGGGGACAATATTAGATTGTTTTTTTTTATCCACTACAAGTTAGCCCTTGACTGCAATCTCACCTGATGGTAAGTGATGATGCAATCTAAGATGGTAGCGGGCTAACCTGTTAGGGGCATGGCTGCAGTTATATTAAAACCCATACCCCTATTCGGTTTCTACACGGCATCGTACCGGAACGCTAAATCGCTTGGCGGCACGTCTTTGCCGGTAGGGTGGTAGCTAGCCACGGCCGAAGTCTCCCACCAGGCCAGAGCAGGGAAAATTCAGAAATTATAAATTCCCAAATTGACCCTGCTGGGGATCAAACCCGGGACCTACGCACGTTAAGATAAGACTGCAACAGCGCTACACACTGCGCCACGGAGAACGTCGACTTGTGGGACTATATTGATGTAAAATTAGTGTACCTATTCATTCTGTTTCGATGGACTATGTCCACATTATTTATTATTAGTGAATGCCCGCGACTTCGTCTGCGTGGAATAAGTTTTTAATTTCCACAGGAACTCCTTTTTTCCGAGATAATAAACAGCCTATGTCAGTCTGCAGGTCCTCAAAACCCATGCAAAACATCATATCGATCCGTTGCTCTGTTGCGGCGTGATTGAAGGACAAACCAACAAACAAACACACATTTATAATATCCGTATGATATAGGATCACAACGCTATATTAGGTATATCTATGCCTACCCAGCACCCATCCTTTTTAAGTACCTACCTAAAGTGTACGAAACCTAACCACTTTCGTAATCGCCCCGAGCGCCGTGAAAGGGAGAGGAAAATTTACAAGGCTTTCCTTTTTCTATATTTCATTAAAACTTCCCTAGCTCAGGCACTTCTCAATTTCCATTTTGTAAGTAGCGTAATGTAGCGCTTAATGTGCTGGAATGTTTATCTCGTTTTAATAGATGTGAATCTTACTTTATTCGAGGCTTGTCACTTGAATCAAAATATGTTTACATTTGAAAATAATTTTCATTTTGCCCGATTTTATGTACGCTGCACGATATACATATATATATGTCACCGTAAGATTGCAAAAACGGTTAGATTGTAATCTAACTAGCGAAATTGTAAACTGTCGACAGATTGTGAACGGTTCAATGTTCTGAGTGTCAATTTTTGAAAAATTCATTGTATTTACGTTTTCTTGTCTCTTTCTTGTAGGTTGGGTTAGGGTTCTACATAAATAATCAGGTAGTGCCATAGGTTTTTTCGGGTTAATATACCTAACAGATTACAATCTACCGAAAAATAATGCGTTAAATTGTAATCTGTCGACAGTTTACAATTTCGCTAGATAGATAAAAATTAACGGTTTTTGCAATCTTACGGTGACATAATACGATACGACAATAGGCATCCCTAGCACCATTCCACGCAGACTGTATATACCTACATGCTGTCAGAGAGATTTTGGATGAATCAAAATTGTTTGTTAATGGCTATTAGGTTTTTATTGTAATGCCTGACTATCGGAAAACGATAAAAATTTTAATTGAATGAATAAAAAGCGTATTCAATGGCCTACATTATTGTATTTTGTTCTATATTTGCTACAAATAACAACCGGCGGTGAGCACTGTTGTATTACAAAGTAGGGTCCGATTTACAGCAGAGGAAAATTTACCTATTTAAAAATTGGATCTGGTCCAGTAAGAGGGTACCACAAAATGAAATTGCAATAAAGGGCTAACTACTCATCGCATCAAAAGAACATCAGTTTTCCCTCACTGTCAACCCTAATTCAGACCAACAATACGAGTTGAAAATTCACTTGGACTGTTGCACTGCGCAAACCAAGGAGCCTATTACCATCGCTTAAGGTAGTATTATTTTAATATTGTTAATACTCTGACCGTACGTTATATAAAACTGCAATATGAAAAGAATACCTACTGTTTTAAGCCATGGTAGTAAGCCCCCAGGGGAATAATACCAGATATTAAGATTCGGTTGTTGTATCACCGCCCTGGGAATTACCGAGCCATAAAAACCTCGAGGCTCATGGCTGCCGTTTCTAGAGTTTACTGTTTAGGTACATGTAGAGTAGTTAAATTGAATAACTTCCTAAAATTAACCCCAACAAAATATGAGTGGCTCTGATTAACATTTTATTTACGTCTTACAAAGTTTCTTCGTGACTTCTGTCTAACAATAAATCTCTTCTTATTACCCCTCGTGTTAAAAATGTTCTTATCGTTTCTCTAAAATCTGGCGCTTTCTTTAACTTACTAAAATATTAATTTTAAAATTTAGCATTTCACTTTGGTGAAAGCTTAATCCAGTTGCTGAGTTGCCAGCCTACCGCACATGTTATTTATCAAACGAGTTCTTATAATATGAATGAATTCATTGTATGTTCCTACTTATCCATACTAATATTATAAATGCGAAAGTGTGTCTACCTGTCCGTCTGTCCCGGGATACAATCTCTATACCAAATTCCATCAAAACCGTTTGAATAGATGAGCCGTGAAAGCGTAGCAGCAGACACATTTTCACATTTATAATATTAATATAGATATAGATATGAAGCTATTTTTATTTTTAGAAATAAAGGAATGTTATCTTTCACTGAAATGTCTTAATTATCTATGAATCTTCAATATTTAATGTACTTTTCCTCCATGTCTGCTCCACTTACTGAATTAAGCTCGTACCTAAAGCCTTCTTTGCTAAATAAAGGAAATCTTTGATTCTCGATTGTATTAATAAGCATTAGATAACCTTATTTAGAATTCTGTGGATGTATAATACTAAGTATTAAACTTACTTAACTACATAATATGGCTCCGGACTCGATAGGTCCTACAATACAAATGAAGTCAGAAAAACGAGTAGTGTCATACTTTCAAGCTCGCATGTGCAATTATTAAATTCATAGAGTGATAGTGTGTTGCCAATAATGCTCAATTTTTTTTAAAATCGTATGGCATTTATTACGCCTCCTGGTTCGTCGCTCGCTTAGCACCACCCGGGGGACACGTGCAGGGAGGTAAAAGGTAATTCCTGCGGACGTGAGCGACGGGGCATCCCCCAATGCTCAAATGCATTTCGGAGTTATTGGCATGCACATTTGCTTTTGTTATACTTTTTTACATTTTCCTAACTCATTGGATACATGTATACAAAGAGATAACTCTTTTTAAATATTTCATTAGATCTGTGTAGCAAGGGAATAGGGGTAAAACAACAGTACCTACCTATTCAAATCAAAAGGTCCGAATCAATTAATTAAATTACTCTCACCAATAATGGCCACCCTAAACGCACCAATAAAAATCGGTCACACGTGTTACGTTGTTACAACCCGGAAAACACCAACAACATTAATCATTAACCCTAATTACTTTTCCGTTCGCTTCCCCCTTACGAGTGATTAGCTTGTTACTGTTCAATCGCAGTTCAAAATAAGTTTTATTAGAAATATCTAACCCAATCTATCTATACTTACTATACTTACTAATATGCGAAAATGTAAATTATAAATGCGAAAGTTTGGATGAATGTATGGATGGATGGATGGATGTTTGTTACTCAATCACACCAGAACGGCTGAACGGATCTGAATGAAATTTGGCACAGAAATAGATTATAGTCTGAAATAGCACATAGAGACAAAGTTCCCGCAGGAACCAATAAACCTCAATCCACGCGGACAAAGTTGAATAAAAATTCTTGGAAGTGAGGAACAAGACCCTATGTATGCAAATCCTCAAGTTCGTACTGTTCGTTGATGCCATTTAGTCAGTTTCTAATGGTAGGTACGAACCTATGGTAGTAAAGATTGTAAATCTATGGGTACGACCTATCGATAAGGTTGTTATTATTTCGAAAATACAGGTTTTTAAAACAACATCATTGCGTTGGAAAATCGATTATATTCTAAACTAGCTGACCCGGCGAACTTCGTACCGCCTCAGTTTGCAAAATTAAATGTATATTTTTCAATATTTCTGAGAGATTTTCTTAATATTTTTTTCCGTAAGAACCTTTTCCTAATAATAACAAATACAACAAAAAAATAATTAGTGAAATCGGTCCAGCCATTCACGCGTGATGCCGTGACCAAGGAAAACGGGTTTCATTTATATATATATATAAGATCGTTACTTCGCATCAATGCATTGCGTCATGGACTACTCTTCATTCAAGAACTGACAAACTTAATATAGCGAGCAGGAATAGCCCTGAAGACAGTTCGGGCGTAGGTAGGTATTCTATATTGTGTATTTATGTCAGACCTTTGCGTCGACGAAGGCATCAAGGAAAATTTATTAGTAAACCTAAGAGACAGAAGAGAAAAAATGGTTCAGTGTGAATAATGAAGGTCAAGTAATAACTCATCTGCTTCCTATCTTTACATGGATATTCTTTGTTTGAACGTATATTAAATGATTCATTTATTTATGCGTTTATTCGCAAAAACATTTACATATTATATCGCATGATAAAGAGTAATAATTCTATGCTCATTGATAAAAAATGGTAGCCGCATAATCCACCTAGAAGTGTAAAAATTTCGATTTTTCTTTTATTTGTAGTACGTACGTACGAGTACGTTTTTCGTACTTTTTTTTCCTTTCTGTATATATCTTAATTATATCTACAACTTGTAGTTGTAGCTTTACGTTTCTTCTGTATCTCTTATGTTGCTTCCTTGTTTATTAGGCTTCATGTTGCCGTAAGATAAAATAAGTAGGTACCTAAAATATTAGTTATCAATAAGATATGGGTCCATATTATGATCTTAATGTGACCCTTTCAACCGCAACTTTTGCAGATTAAAATTCAAACATTCAAATCCTTTTTTTTATTATTCAAACAAACGTCAAATGAATCTACCGCTGCACTGGTTTGAAATGCAATTCCTACCGAGAAAAACTAGGTGGTTGCTCTTTTTAACCAAATATAAAGTATATATAGGTAGGTATATTATCGAAATCCCACACAAAGCTAGAGCGAATCAAATCCACGTTTTTTATCATTTCAAAGATTCAAGCGTAGCATCTGTCCTATAAAGTATTCTGTGGTAGCATATAAATTATTTCATTTTATTCAGAACCTCCTATCCCTATATTACCCCTAGCAAACTTAGTAAGTATCTTTTTCTGAGTAAGTACACTACGTTTCATCGAATCGCTTACATTATTCGTCGATACGACTACTGTAAACTATACCTACATTAAGCAAATTTCATCGTAAGCACAAAATGGGCAAATTGGTGCGGAGTTCATTACCCACTGAGCAGCCATCTGCGACGCCATAAAAGACATGAGCTGATCTGAAGCTTTATCTTTGATATTTAGGTCAAATTTTGTTTTTTACAGTAAAACCTAGTAGTATTTAAATACTAGTAATTACACCACAATAATCTTACTAATATTATAAATGTGAATGTTTGGATATTTTTATGTTCGTAAGTTTAATAAAACCTGAGTTATACCACCAGCGACTACAAAATTTGTAACCTGAAAAATTCCCGCGCAAATCCAAAACCATGCGGACGAAGTCGCGGGCATCATCTTGTATAACAATCATAATATATCAGTAAGATACCATTATTATATTTTTTTTTTATCCACTACAAGCTAGCCCTTGACTGCGATCTCACCTGATGGTAAGTGATGATGCAGTCTAAGATGGTAGCGGGCTATCCTGTTAGGGGCATGGCAGTTATATTAAACTCATACCCCGTCGGTTTATAGACGGCATCGTACCGGAACGCTAAATCGCTTGGTGGCACGTCTTTGCCGGTAGGATGGTAACTAGCCACGGCCGAAGCCTCCCACCAAGCCAGACCAGGGAAGATTCAGAAATTATTATTATTATTCTTTACCATCATTACGGAATCATTTACGGAAACCCTTTTCAACAACAAAATAGGATTTTAAAACATTGTTTCAGTTAAGGTATTTTTAAAAGCGTAGGCGAAAGTCATTAGCGAACATCACAACAAAGTCTGTGATGGAAAATAAATGTTTTCGCGTGCAAAACTAAAACTCCAGTTTCAATAGAAATATTCCTGCACGTGTCGAGCCTGTTCTGTTTTCCTAGAACTCTTTGTAGAACTAGAATGTTTTCTAGAACTACCTCTTTTGTTAGGGCTGCCACTACAATTATGATCTCATCGATTAATACTAATTTAGTCCAACGGTTTGGCCATCCTTAAGATTCTTCAAACTGAAGCATAAATAGAATCATACAATACGATAAAAACATTTTCATATACGAGAATATCGTTTTATCTGTAATAGATTTCCTCTTTGCCCCTTTCGAAACTAATGGTACCTTGAAATTATATTATAAATAAATAAATAAATAAAAATGTAAACCTGTATTTATTTTCTATGAGTTAAAAAGCATTATAACTACATTAACATACTTTACTAATATTATAAATGCGAAAGTATGTTTGTTTGTTGGTTTGTCCTTAAATCCGTAGCAACGGAGCTACGGATCGACGTGATTTTTGGCATAGGTATAGTTGAGAACCTAGAGAGTGACATAAGGCTACTTTTTATCCCGGAAAATTAAAGAGTTCCCGCGGCAATCAAAAATACTTTAAACACGCATACGAAGTTGCTAGTATTTTATATTTATTATTCAGCTATATCCTATTCTAGTGGTACGTGATACGACGGATGAGTTTTTGTCCTAATGCTACGTGCGAAACTTCTTAACTTATCTAAATTAAAGTGAAAAATGTCTAAAGTTAAAAGCTAAAAGGGGAAGTTTTCGTATTTATCACTTTCAACGTCAAAATCCGTTCACCCATTTAACAGGCAGGGCAACCTAATCACCTCAATTTTACTGAAAACTGGTTCAAAACGAGACTAAACTCGCGGAAATTTTAGAAGCGAAATTTTCTTAGTTGAATGACATATGTGTGGCGTTTTGCATGTTGGCCGCTTTTCAACGCTGGCAACATTTTCCAAATTAAGTTACAACGCAAATTAGAACAACTTTAAATTTAGATTCACTCTGCGGTTGTGCTTGAGTTACTCTGTTCTGGTCTCGCCAAGCGCTTGGACAGGAAAGTTTCTGGCCTGGACTGGTCAAACCTTTTAAAAAAAGCTACCGCCGAGTTTCTCGCCAGTTCTTCTCGGTGAGAGTGCCCTTCCGAGCTGGTGGTAGTGGTGGTAAATTCACTTGATCATTTGGATAATAAAAACCATTTGAATTTAGACATTTAAATCAGTGGTTCTTGAAAGTAATTAAAGATTACTAGCTGTGAGGTTAATAGGTGCTTTGTTTATCACTATTGGTAGATAATTATTATTATACTACCTACGTACCCACGTATGGTAATAATCGTAGTATTTCATTTGATCACCTTTGCTATTAGTTATTTCCTTAATTGTGAAAATAGTAAGGCTTTTACAAGTCAGTGATGGATTAACTATTAGAAGCATACAATTACACCCTTATGTCTTAAAATCTGCGTAGTGTTTCATTAGTGTAATGAATTGCATTTGTGGGCTACCCACAATTTGTTTAGTGATGGCAAATGCCAGTGATAGACTAGGCAGCTATTTAAATCAGTGATTTAAACTAAACCATCCATTCAAATAGTAACCTTCAGTTGCAATCTGTGACGTATCTGCATTTGCGTAGGTCATATTGTCAAGATCAGTCATCGCGGGAATCCGCGATGGATGTTAATATTGTTTTGATATTGGATAATTAACGTCAGTGCCTCATTTTAATAAAGAAATATCAGTTCTAGTTCTGTAGATAGTGACAGTAGAGTCGGTGACCTACTAAAGGTCAGCGATTCTGCTGATGTAAAAAGAAAAATGAGACACGCTTTCCCGACGCGTCACCCGTCTTTTCTGACATAATGCGACATATAGATTTGGGACCTGTAATAATATATTAATCTACCGTATAAAACATGTTAAAAGAGTGTTGACGATCATCGGCGCTTCATCTACCACCAAGGATAAAAAATACCACCAAGCGCATTTTTATTCATGAAACAGGAGTGAAAATCATTATTTACTTACTCTAAATATGAAAGATTTTCCTCTTTGCATCGTCTACTCAACCTTAAACAACACGGCTTAATCAGTGGTAAGGGAAGGGCATAGGCTACTTTTGAAACCTGAAAAATTAAGAGATCCCAGAGGATTTTGAAACATCTATTCAAAAAACTATTATAGAATATGGATCAATTTTAAGGACATTATAACGCGTTTCAACTCAAATTAATACGTTCAGCAATTCCATAACAACGTAACCCGGTCTCGTAACACTATCGTGGCACATGTCAAAGGTAACCGCAGTCACTGGGCACGGGGCCACAATCAATTTAACTGGCAAATACAATTGTTTGGACGATTTGATAGAGAAATCAAGTGTGAGGACGTAAAGTCAATTTGAGTACAATCTGGTTTATATGGAGTTTAGGATAGTCATTAACTTACGTGGAGACCCCGAAAGCTCCATATTATTCCACTTATAGACGGGATGAATATAGCTGTATTAATTAAGTATGCACGGTTTGTATGTAAATTTATAGGTCCCCTTAAAATTTCCAAACTACCTACTCATTAGGTATTGATAAAGGATTCTGGCCAGTATCTAAGCGTCCCGCGTGATAAATAAAATATAATTCATATCTATTTTATTATATTTCATTGGATTAATTTAAGTACCACATCCAGTCATCCTTATTAGCGACGAGAAAAAAAAATCACCAACGCTAAGATACCATAAGTAGTTATCTACAAACGTACTTATCGAGCAGCATAGATATTTTTAGTGATTTAGTAACATTTCTGGGCGAAAACTCTACGGCTACATAGAAGAGGATAAAACGTCTTCGGGAGTCTGTGCAGCTCTGTCTGGGCTGTTTTCGGTGGGCAGTGGGGCGGCGGCAGATCCGCGGTTGCGATAACCCTCGCTACATATATTTTGTATGAAAAGAAAACCAGCGCTGTAGTCTGCTGCAGCATGATGCTGTGATGGAAACCTTTATTTAGTCACATATGACTATATTTACTTTATAGAAAAGAAATTCTCAGTACTAGCCAGGAGTTAGGAAATTGGCGGTGTTACACCCCCGTGCCTCGGAGAGCACGTTAAGCCGTCGGTCCTGCGCCTGATCTCTCTCCGGTCGTGTCGGATTTTCCGTCCCATCGGGCTATGAGAGTAAAGGAACAGAGAGTGCACCTGTGTATGCGCACACACTTGTGCACTATAATATCTCCCGCGCAGATGGCTAATCTCTATGGAGATAGGCCGCCGTGACCGAAAATCGGTCGGGAGGACATTATTATTATTATTATTAATTATAATTAGTCTAAAACTACATGTAGTGATCAAATAAAAAGACATTTTCTTTCTTTCCTTTAAATGTTTTGAGTGGGGCGCGGAAAACGCGGCGGAATCGCAAGCGCTGATCATTAGCGGGCCGCGGATATCGCAAACAAATAAGCATTTTCCATTCATGCAGGGTAGTTAGTCTTAGATCCGAATATACCTCGACCTTCACCGATCTGTTTACCAGATGAAACCTACTTTTTATTTAATAATAGATAAATACGCCTAAAATAGGCTGCCTACCAAAAACCGGTCCAAGCTATTTTTAAATTAATTAATTTTCAAAACGTGTCAAAAAAAATTTATTCAATTTAAAAATAGCCTGGACCGGATTTTGATAGGCAACTTATTTTAGACGTATTTATCTATTATTAAATAAAAATAAAAAGTAGGTTTCATCTGGTAAACAGATCGGTGAAGGTCGTTGTATATCCGGCTCATGACCAAGTCGTCATACGGGTAACACGACTAAACACGACACGACACCGAAAACACGACTGCGGAACGCTGCGTATTGGTATCACTTATCCCGCTTCCTCTCACCATTGCCTACCGAAAATGCAGCCTTAAAAGTAAGGCGCGCACTGCTTATGCATAACGTGTTTTCGCCCTTAATATGGTTTAAAAAAATCGTCATCCGCGCTGGACGTGTTTGGTGATATATGATCTAAACATTACTAGAAAGATGTTCCATACTAATACATATTATAAACTAGACGATGCCCGCGACTTCATCCGCGTGGATTAAAGTTTTTTGATTCCCGCGCTAACTCTTTAATTTAACCGGGATAGCCTATGTCCTTCCTTCCCAAAATATCCCTATACCAAATTTCATCAAAATCGTTTTTTTTTTTTTTTAATTTATTATCAAATCAAAATACAATACAAAAAGCTTAGTCTAAAAACACCGAAAAAACCACAGAGGTTTGTCCTCAGTGCCTAGCTGTAACGATTTGGTAAATAACTAATAACTTAAGAAATAATCCTAAATCCGGTTGTAAGACAATGTAGGTAAGTACTGCAACAGTAGGTGCAGAACGGGAAGAATCAAGTAAGTATGTGACACGTAATCGTCAGTTGGTTTACTAGGTTTATAGGTTTCTTATGTGAAACATACTTATGAAGGTTGAACAGCGCCGTGAAGGCGTAGCACACAGACAGACAGACAGACACACTTTCGCATTTATAATATTAGTCTGGATGTGAAAGTATCTATGTGTCTGTCTGTTAACGGGTACCGGGTATTGAAACAGGATGTATCCTGTAGGGGAAATGTTAAAGGCTACTTTTTATTCCGGAAAGTGAAAGGGTTCCACGGAATATTTCAAACCCACGCGGACGAAGTCGCGGGCATCATCTTCTATCGAAGACCCGGGGCGTTTCAGCTGTTATAATTTATGTAAAACCGAGTTGGGTTTTAGATTTTTAACTTTATCCGGTTTATGTATCGAAATAGAAATAGGTACTAAAATTCTACATCAATAGGTTTATGCCTTAAGAATTGACAGATTCATCGATTTGTGTAAAATGCGAAGATTTACCTCGCTGACTACCTAACTGCCTCGTTGGTCTAGTGGTTAGCATAGTCGACTTTGGATCACGAGGTCCTGGGTTTGATTCCCGGTCGGGCATAAAAATTGGTAGGTATTGGGTTTTTCAATAAAGAAATTCTCAGTGCTAGCCCGGAGTTGGAAGTTGGCGGTGTTTCACCCCCGTGCCTCGGAGAGCACATTAAGCCGTCGGTCCCCGTTATTATCACTAACATGATATTAGCCGTTAATGCCCACCAACCCGCATTGGAGCAGCGTGGTGGATATAAGCTCTAATTCCCTCTCTCCTTTGAGAGTGGAGGCCTGTGCCTAGCAGTGGGACGTTAATAGGCTGTAGTGGTGGCTAAGATATACGAGTAAAACTTTAGATAGTGTTATGAAACCGACTCTATCTTCAGACACACACGACATCAATTTTAGTTATGTAAAATGAATATCGGTACCATAACGGAAAACTCGCATAAAACTTGTAAGGGTCCTAAAATGAACGATAAAGATTGTAGATAAGAGTTTTATGACACAAGGACTCGTAGACCTAACATTATATTTTTCCTGTACTTTTATTATCATCGTCTTCATTCATCATCAGCTATAGTAATATTATGTAGTTAAAATCAATTTCACAGTTATATTATACAGAAATGGCGAGTTGTGCGAGCGGAGGTGTGGAGAAAATATAGTTACAATAAATCCATATCCATACTAATTCATACTTATCCATATCCATATCCATATCCATACTAATATTATAAATGCGAAAGTGTGTCTGTCTGTCTGTCTGCTACGCTTTCACGGCTCATCTGTTCAACCGATTTTGATGAAATTTGGTACAGGGATAGGTTGTATCCTGGGGAAGGACATAGGCTACTTTATATCCCTCAAAACTCAAAAAATTCAAAAGAGTTTATAATAAGGTTGTCTGGAAAAGATCGCTGGTTAGCGATAAGACCGCCTTATTGTACCTACGTAATAAGTTTTCATTTTTATAATCTGTTTCTTTTGTGTTTTTGTGGTGTACAATAAAGTATATACATACATACATACATACAAGAGTTCCCGCGGAAATCAAAAAACCGTAATCCATGCGGACGAAGTCGAGGGCATCATCTAGTATCATATTATGTTTTTGGGTGCTATCGCTACCACAGTAATATTACTTATATAAAAAATTAAGTAACCATTAAAAAAATGCTCCTAAAAAAGCCTTATTATACTGTGGGAGCTTATATAAATGATAAAAGCGCATGGATTTGACTCGCTCAAGTGCTCAGGACTTACTTATGTACTCGTATCTTTAGATTAATGCAATTGTAAATATATTTTATTTGGTTTCAAAAGAGCAACCACCAAGTTTCTTACTGGTTCTTCTCGGTAGGAACGGCATTCCGAACCAGTGGTAGATTCATTCGACTATTCATAAGCACTTGTAAAAAGTCAATTTGAATAAAAAAACATTTGATTTTGTTTTTGATTTATACCAGCTATGTTTTTAAATAAGCGGGTTCTTGCATAGGCCTGGGCATGGCCGATCGCGCCTGGCGCGGCTTTCGCCGTTCCTCTCTAAAGTAACCGCGGCTCCAATCCACTCTGGGGTGTGTTCTGTGCCTAAGACCCTACAACCTACTGAGAAAAACCACTTCTGTAAACTGTAGGTATCATACATATGTATCAATGATATATAATTAGTTAATCTTTATAATAACTTGCTACTACGCCATGTACATAAACATGTAAGTATATTTTATACTTTGTTATTTTTTATACTCTGTGGGTGTGTGCTGTACCTAAGACAAACTTAAGACTCCACAACCAATTTAGAACAAACGATTCTATAAACTGTACTTATCATAAATATATTTCAATGACATAGAATTAAGTATTAAAAAATATTAATTTTATTATGAACTGTCTTGCCGCTACGCCATCGTAGCAATGTAGCACGTAGTATTTCGTAGCCACGTATCACCTGTCACGAGTAACCGCAACAATTCATCATTTTAGCCACAATAATGTAATTTAACCGACAAGTTCAACCACTTTTTGACGACGACAAAATCTTATATCAAAATCACATTCAAGTGTTTTGCGCAAGACGACGAGTATTATTCATGTCTGCTATGGTTCATTCCATATAATACAGTCACTCCGTCTGCATCATCCATATAATAAAAACTGATATTATAATAAAATACCTACTCTAGAAAGGGAAAGTGGCTGCGACCCACGTTCTGGTTCCTACCTGGTACAAAGGTTATCCATCGCCATTCAGCGTGGCAATGCTGCAAGTTTGATGGGTAACTTTGGCCCAGGGGCAACCAGGGGTGGTCTTTTTGATTAGGGTGGTTTTTTTTTTTAGTTAGCATTTATGAATTTGGTTTAAATTTATTTTATAGTTTGTTTAATATTTAGATTTTAGCATTTTGATGTATAGCACAGTTTTAATTTTAACGTTTGTTATTAAAATAAACTCTAGAATATAATCGATGAATATAAATGACTAGCTGATGCTCGCGACTCCTTCCGCGTGGATTAAGGATTTTTGGTTCCCGCGAGAACTCCTTAATTTTCCGGGATAAAAATTCTATGTGCTATTCCAGACTATAATTGACCACTGTAAATCAAATCAAATCAAATCAAATCAAATATTCTTTATTCAAATAAACTTTTACAAGTACTTTTGAATCGTCAAGTGAATCTACCACTGGTTCGGAATGCCATTCCTACCGAGAAGAACCAGCAAGAAACTCGGTGGTTGCTTTTTTTAAATAATTCATTTACAATTATTATATCAATGTGTACATAAGTAACCGCTGTCCCCAGCATTGCTGGAGCGATCAAATCCATGCTCCTCTATCATTTACATAAATCTTCAACAGTATAATATTACTTTTAATGGATTTCTTCAATTTGTTTATTCAATTCATGTCAAAGACGTGCAGACAGAAAGTAGCCCCATTCCCGCCGGTGGCACCCGTTCACGAGCATGACGCATGATCCAGCCATTGCTTCGCTCGACCATATTTGAGGGAACGTAACAACCCGCACCACACGACACCACCACAGAAATGTTTAAAGAGAGCGTGACATACCCAGTCTACCCGTATCAAAGCATCGAATTGAATACTAATATTCAAACACTAATTTATAATAAGTAACCGCTGTCCCCAGCATTGCTGGGGACAGCGGTTACAGCGGTTACTGTGCCAAATTTCATCCAGATCCGTTCAGCTGTTCGGGCGTGATTGAGTAACAAACATCCATCCATACATCTATACATCCAAACTTTCGCATTTATAGTATTAGTATAGATTACATTCATTTATAATGCAGTTTTAGGAAAAAGATAAAAGCAATTAACAATTTAGCATTTCTTCTACTGCACAATTTTAATAATTTAAAACAGAAACAGACAACTAGAAAGGAACACATTTTAATTTAGATTAAAGTGTGTTCCTAGTATATTCCCAAATTAACACTGCCGGGAATCGAACCATTGACTATATACCATCGTCGGTCCGTTGTAATTCACTGTAGAACATAGCTTTTTTAAAGTTCATATAGGTACATAGAAAGATAGACTGTAGTATTTATCCGTTTCCAACCGTGACCTTTAACATTTCCATTAAGTAAACATTATCAATCGGTAAACTACCACTGTAATATCGAAATGAACTGCTTATCGTCTTTCAATCACAAAGGCATTATTGTTAAATTTAACTACAATGCGCTGTGAGCTTTTAGTGTAATACATTCTGTGGGCGACACTAACTACGTAACTGACCTAGTTACGTAGTTAGTGTCGCATATTATTACTTTTAATCAGATAAAACATTTTACTGTCCTAGACTAGATAACAATCGAAAATTATTTTACAATTTCTGTTCTGGCATACCGCGAAATTATTTGTCAACCATTTTTTTTTTAATTAAGAAAAAATGTTGTTAATGACTAGCTGATACCCGCCACTTCGTCCGCGAAGAATAAGTTTTTTTTTTATTTGTCAACCATTTTTTTAACCATTAAATTATTTTATGGAAAATATAATAAAACAAATTTAAGACAAAATGTTAAATATTATTAATGACTAGCTGATGCCCGCCACTTCGTCCGCGAAGAATATTTTTTTTTTATTTGTCAAACATTTTTTAACCATTACATTATTTTATGGAAAACATAATTTAACAAATTTAGGAGAAAATCATACTTCATACTTCATACTAATATTATAAATGCGAAAGTGTGTTTGTTTGTTGGTTTATTGGTTTGTTAACCGACTTCAAAAAAAGGAGGAGGTTCTCAATTCGACTGTATGTTTTTTTTTTGTATGTTTGTTACGCGATTTCTCCGCCAATTATGAACCGATTTTGATAATTCTTTTTTTGTTTGGTAGGTCATACTTCAGAGGTGGTCCCATTTTAATTTGGTGAAGATCTGATGAATATCTCCGGATATGGAGAACGGAACTCCTCAATGGATAAGAGTAAATTGCTCGCGATCAGTGTAAACAGTATGTTTTAACCATGCATAGCATGTCTTTTTTTTTTAGGGTTCCGTACCAAAATGGTAAAAATGGAACCCTTATGGTGCGATTTTCTCCGTCCGTCTGTCACAGTCGATTATTTCATTGACATGAAATTTGGAATAGTTGTATATAATAGTGGCCCAATATCATGGAAATCAAAAAAATTGAAAATTATTTTTAGTTTAATTAAAAAGTGGGGAAAATCAGGGGTTTGAAATTTCAAAGTAGTATAACTATACCAAGTGGGGTATCATATGAAAGGACTTTGTACTTGACTTGTAAGTCGACGAGTAACGATTAAACGACGTTATTCAATAACGCTAAGTTTTTACTAGCGTTCTGGTTACACCCTGTATTTTAAATGTGGAGTCACGTCAACAATAATGAAGAGTAGGTAGACGGTTCATGCGGCTAATTGGTACCGACTCCAAAAAATGTTATTATAGAACTACATTAACTCTTGTATACATAATAAATTAAATTATTTTTTACTTTTTAGTGTTTGTGGTTTTTGAAGTCGGTTTTTATTTTATTTTTGAAAATTTTTTATTGGTTTATCGGTTTGTCCTTCAATCACGCCGCAACGGAGCAACGGATCGACGTGATTTTTGGCATGGGTATAGTTGAGGACCTGGCGAGTGACACTTTTTATCCCGGAAAATTAAGGAGTTCCTGCGGGAATAAAAAATCTTAAACCAGGCGGATGACGTCGCGGGCATGAGCTAGTGTTAAATATTATTAACTAGCTGATGCCTGCGACTTCATCCGTACCACTGTGTATTCATTTAATGAAAGTTATTTTTGCTTGTATTCAAATATTTCGGCACAAATAGTTTCACACAGTATTTAGAAATTTATTATCACCAAAAATACAGCATAGCAAACGTACTGAAATTTGATATCTTCTATAATTATTAATGTAGATATTTTTCCTCCATGTCCCGTTCGTTTTTCCACCCAGTAAATAAAATACATTTTGTCCTTTTGGAATCATGAATGTATGAAAATGTATTCCGAAAAGTCAAGTGGCAAAATTTTCTAAAATACTCGACATTCTCAACTCAAATACCAACTTTCTATTGGATTAGTTTCAGCTTCATTTATTTGGTATTTGCATAACTGAAACTAAGTTTGTGGACATTTCCTTTGAGATGCTCGGTAGGTATGGATAGAGTTGTGGTCGGTTGCATGCGGGCGTTACATTGAATGACAGTTACTAGACATTCTAAAACTTGAGCAGTTTTTAACAGACCATAGTAGGTCTCTTGTTTTATTAGTTGACAAAACAGAAAAGGAAGGACCATAGCGTTCGTAAAGTTTCCCTGTTTTAGTTAAAGTCTACGTGCATCGCACAAAAACTACTAACTGCACTAAAATATTCCCGGCAGGGTCAATTTAGGAATTTATAATTTGTGAATTTTCCCTGGTCTGGCCTGGTGGGAGGCTTCAGCCGAGGCTAGTTACCACCCTACCGGCATAGACGTGCCGCCATGCGGTTTAGCGTTCCGGTATGATGCTGTGTAGAAACCGATTAGGGGTATAAGTTTAATATAACTGCCATGCCTCTAACAGGTTAGCGCGCTACCATCTTAGACTGCATCATCACTTACCATCAGGTAAGATCGCATTCAAGGGCTAAAAAAAAAGATAGACCTGGTGCAGTTCGAAAGGATAAAATTGCTTTCTTATTTTGTTTCCTAGTGTATAGTAGTGTACACAATAAACATAAATAGTATATTGTGTGCTTAGGGGTGAAACAAGACGAAATCAGACGACCGTGAAGTGAAGGGCATCACCCGAAAAAAAATTGGCAGTCATAGTGCAAATGATTTTTTTTTAAATTTCTTTTTAATAAAAATATATATATATATATATATATCAAATCAAATCAAATCAAATATTTTTTATTCAAATAAACTTTTACAAGTACTTTTGAATCGTCAAGTGAATCTACCACTGGTTCGGAATGCCATTCCTACCGAGAAGAACCAGCAAGAAACTCGGTGGTTGCTCTTTTTAAATAATTCATTTACAATTACTATATCAATGTGTACATAAGTAACCGCTGTCCCCAGCATTGCTGGAGCGATCAAATCCATGCTCCTCTATCATTTATATAATCTTCAACAGTATAATAAGCTTTTTTCAGGAGCATACTTTTAATGGATTTCTTAAATTTGTTTATTCAATTCATGTCAAAGACGGGCAGACAGAAAGTAGCCCCATTCCCGCCGGTGGCACCCGTTCACGAGCATATAAACCTTAACACTAAGGCCATTCAAGTTTAACTTCGAATGTACTATATTTATATTTAAGACCTTTTGTCTTCGTAACAACGCGAGCATGTCGGTGACGGTCACGCGAATCCACAAGTTTACCCCCTACCAAAACGCGCGGCTAAAGAAGTTTTCACTTCAAAAACTAAAACCACGCGGACAAAGTTGAGGGCATCAGCTAGTGTTCAATAATTTCAGCCATCGCCATTAAATAAATAATCACCATTGAATAAAATCGTTTTATTTCAGACAGGGACCCATTATATAGAATTAAAATAACCATTATCTAACAGCTTATTTGTGTTTTTAATGCTAATACAGTCTACGGTGAATGAATCAAACGAGCTGTGGGCGGACGGTAATGAGAGCTTATTCAGGATTTACGAACAGCAAGCCAGCATTCCAGTAATACAAATACTAATATTACACTGCTTCACAACTAGTGTGTATGTGCATTTAATTTGGTAATTTAAATGATTCAGTATTTAACAGTAGAACTATAATGCGGTACATGCGGTTTTAGTAAAAGCTAAAACATTATATGAAGTTTCAGGCGTAGTTTTAAAATATACTACTATACGAAGAAGTGGTACTATCTGGAATTCTAGGTACTCGTATAAGTTACTATAATAGAATAATATTAGTAAACTGTATTGCTTAAATAAAACGTTATAAACGTTTAAGTAATACAATATACCAATTTATTTATTTATTATAATATATTGTAGAATTTTATAATTTCAATTAAACATATTATTTTTGTACCTATACCACTTCACAATTTCACCTTACTCACTTTTAGAATATCTTTCTTTAATCTTTCACTGGAAGAGAATTCTTTTTAGAGGTAAGCTTTACCATTGTCCACTTTTTACGATATTTTGTGCAATAAAAATACCAATCACAGAGAAAATTCCACGCTGCAGAATCTGAATTTTAACACATTACCAAAGCTGTTATAACAACTAATAATTAAAAGAAAATGGATTATTTAATTGGTTGGAATTCTGATAATTTTCTGCCCTAACAAAATACCAATTTATTCTATAGACCGTTTGAATCTCATTGAGAATCAAATTAATTTTCAAAGCTTATTATTATCCTTCTTAAAATGTAATTTAACTAAGTATTCTCTGAATAAATTAATAAAATTTTAATCAAACTAAAATTCTATATCAATGATTTTAATAAAGAATCTTTATATAATTTAAAAGATACGAAAGGAAATAATCTTGTAGTAATTCTCTTAAGGATCCGTAAGAGAACCAAGGTCACTGACCTAGCGCAAAACATTAGCAGGCTGAAGTGGCAGTGGGCAGGCCATGTCTGTCGAAGGAGCGATGTCTGCTGGAGCCGAAGAGTTCTAGAGTGGAGACTGCGTACAAGTAAGCGTTGTTTGGGGCGCCCTCCAGCACGATGGACGGACGATATAAAGATGGTGGCGGGAAGTGACTGGACGAGGAAGGTCGAAGACCGGGTGTGGTGGCGTTCTTTGGGAAAGACCTATGTTCAGCAGTGGACAGGCGTCAGCAGACTGAGATGATGATGAAACGCTTTGTTTATACTCAAAATATAACCTAACCTAACTAATAAATACAATTATGAGAAATTTAAGGAAGGAGAAAGGTCTTGGAGGGTCTTAAGTAAAAAAAACTAAGTTTTAGCACCATTAAAACTTGAAGAATTGTAACAGCGCGCAGCGTGTAGGTAAGTAGGAACACTCACCAGCTCGCATAGCTCTGTAATCGCCCTTAGAAATATTTGAGAGTGTACCAGCTCTCGACATTCGTAGATTCGTAGATTCAAAACCACACGACTTGGCTTTCATTCAATTGTTACATAAAATAATTTTTGAGAGCTTTTTTTACTTTCACGATCTGAATTTGAGATCCTGGCAATGCTGTCATATGTAATTTCCGTTACAAGGTTGCGGTAAGCAAATGCAATTTGGCGGCAGACTTCGTTGCGAGAAACTGACGAAGGCATGGAATTAGGACTCAGGAGGTACCTACGGTTCCTCAGTACCTCGAGAGGATCGTGGCCGCCTACCTCTCTGGGCGATCGGTCGGGTATCCGACCAGCGCAGGCTGGTCGGAGAGGACGATGTCGTGCGGTGTTCCACAGGGTTCGGTTCTCGGGCCCCTCCTGTGGAACATCGGGTACGACTGGGTGCTGCGCGGGGCCCTGATGGCGGGTGTCGACGTGATATGTTACGCCGACGATACCCTCGTCACGGCTCGCGGCAGCACCTTTCGGGAGGCTAGATGTAGGGCCACGGCTGGCGTGGCCCACATCGTAGCGAGGATACGGGTCTTGGGCCTGGAGGTGGCCTTGCACAAATCCGAGGCCCTGTGCTTTCATGGGCCTCGGAGGGCGCCTCCCGCCCGGTCCGAGTTGGTGGTGGGCGGAGTGTCAATCGGTGTCGAGCGTACGATGAAGTACCTGGGACTCGTCCTCGACAGCCGGTGGACATTTGAGGAGCATTTTCGGCGTCTCGTCCCGAGGCTCGTGGGAGCCGCCGGGGCCCTGAGCTGGCTCCTGCCAAATTTGGGCGGACCGAGTTCGCGGTGTCGCCGCCTTTACGCGGGCGTCGTGCGGTCCATGGCGCTCTATGGAGCGCCCGTATGGTCGGGCACTCTGAACCGCCAAACTCGGGCCCTGCTGCGGAGACCGCAGAGGGTCATGGCGGTTAGAGTGATACGGGGTTATCGGACCGTATCGTACGAGGCGGCCTGTGTGTTGGCGGGGACGCCGCCCTGGGACCTAGACGCCGAAGTGCTCTCGGCGTCGTATTGGCGTAGGGTGGATGCCCGCATCCGGGGGGAACACCCTACGCCGGCGCAGGATCGCGCCTGGCGGCGGCTGGCGGAGGCCGATATCGCCGCTCATTGGCGGGAGCGGCTTCTGGCGCCGACTGCCGGCAGGCGGACGATCGAGGCGATCCGGCCCGTCCTGGAGCTCTGGACCGGCCGGAAGCACGGAGCCCTCTCCTTCCACCTCGTGCAGGTTCTCTCGGGGCACGGCTGCTTCGGGAGATACCTGTGCATGGTGGCGAGACGGGAGCCCACCGAGGTGTGCCACGAGTGTGGCCACGCGGAGGACACGGCGCAGCACACGCTGGAGTCGTGCGCCGAGTGGGCGCCCCAGCGCGCCGCACTCGTGGCGGAGGTGGGACCTGACCTCTCGCTGCCCGCCGTCGTCCGAGCCATGGTGGGCAGCGAGGAGGCCTGGAGTGCCGTCGCCTCCTTTTGCGAGGAGGTGATGACTCAGAAGGAGGCGGCGGAACGACTGCGGGAGGCTGACGCCACCGCGGACCCTCTTCGTCGCCGCAGGGCGGGACGCAGACGGCGTGCGTACGACCGCCGTCTGCCACCCTAGCGAGGGCTCCGGGCGGACGACCCATCACAGTTGTCGCCCGTCGAGCCTCGGTCGCGGAAGAAAAAGCGGGAGTGAGGCGCACCTCGGTGGTGTCCCTCAATGAGGAAGTCGGGGCAGCAGTATGCCCCCAGAGGAGGTTCCGCTTGGGCGGATGTCGCTGGCTGGGTCGCGGATGAATGCCTTTGGTGCTCCCGTAACCCAGCCTTAAGGCGATGCGCAGGAGCGCCGCTGGGTTTTAGTGGGTATTCTGGAGTGCCAGTGAGTCCCACATACCCTCTCGGAGGCACTGCAGTTCACCTGCCTGCCTCCGAGAGGGATGCCCAAACGGAATTTCCCAGGGAAAAAAAAAAAAAAAAAAAAAAAGGTAGGTACGTCCTAACTCCATGCGTTCTATGGAACTACCTAACCTAACCTCCCATGGACGAAGGTGAAATTTTGCAAAGAAAATTCCAACTATGACGCAAATTAGGCATATGAGAATATTTAATAATATTTTAACATTTCTGCAACTCATTACATTCATAATGGTGTACACAGAGGTAGATAGATGAGAGATAGGCAGAGAGAACAATGAGTTCACAGATCACACGCGCTGTTGAATCCAACCCAGTTACGTAAAATTGATCTTCATTCAAGAGCAATGATGCATATTAAATTATGTATTTCAATGGGGTACGGAAGAGTTGCGAAGTTAATATAAGTTTCAGACTAAATAAAATGTAAAAAAAAAAGACACGTAGGCACAGAATATACGTAGGTAAGAGCTGATTTTAGGAATCAATTTCCTAAAGTCAAGCGTTTACGCTTGTTATTGAAATTGATAGCGCGACCTTAGGTATACATAGCTGGGAGCCGCTGGAAATAAGCGGCACAAGACTTGTACTCTGTGGCGATCCATGCAGGAGACCTTCGTCCAGCAGTGGACGTCTATATAGGTTGAGACGACGACCTACTATAAGCCATGTCATTTTAAAGCTCGTGAGATTTTCTGTTACCAGAGATCATGCTGGTACCAGAGACAGAGTACGAATCTAAATAAAAAGCTGCTAATTTAATTATTGTATTTCGGCACACCTACAGCGAGTACACAAAGCTTAAAATATTACATAGTCTTAGTAATTTCTGCGCCTATTTAACGCTTCCTTGCTCGAAAAGTGAAGAGCAACTGACCCGCTAAATTATTTAATTATAATGAAGAGTTGTAGTTGAAAGGGTTTAATCTTCAATTTTTTGCGTCGGTATCTACTAGTTAACCTAGATAATACACACGACTTTGTCCGCGTGGTTTTAAGTTCATTTGGTTCCTGCGGGAATTTTCCCGGGATGCCCAATATCTGTACAATATTTTGTCAAATTTAGTTGAACAGATGAGCCGTTAAAGCGTAGTAGACAGACAGGCAGACTATCGAATTTATAACATTAGTAGGGACTAGGTGAGGCCCACAGTTGCCTCACCTGCTACAAAAATCCTGCGAGAACACTTTGATTTTCCGGAATAAAAAGTACTTAGCATAATTATGTCACTCTCCGGGTCTTCAACTACATACCTATGCAAAAATCTCGTCTGGCGTCGACTAACAATCAACCAAACACACAAATTAATATGGATATATCCCAAAATCGTCTAGTTACAGTTTATTTAAATAGGGTTTGTTTAAAGCTATAATAACCTGTCTGAAGTGAATGCATACGTTATCTATCCATCCCGCTTGAAATCTTTTGAATGCCGCATCAGATATTCTTAAACAAAAGCTCCTCACTGGCTCGTATTACGCACACCTGCTGAGGATTAACGCGATTGTTCTCTACAAATCCCCAGAGGGGATCTGGATAACACAGATTAATGACAGCTTGTCTCTAGTGCAAATTATAAAATTTGTTGTAAAATTATCATTCCAAGTTATTAGGGATTGAGATTTTTAACAAATTGCGTCTTATATCTATCACATTTAAAAACTACTATTACTTAATTTACTGACTATAATTTACCATACACTGAGTCTGGCCATACACGGACTGCTCGAGCAGTTAGCCAGTGATCAACATACACGGACTGCTCTTGCAGTCATAGTCAACAGCTTGAAGCTACCATTGAAATCTGCTACCAACCGTCCGGGCAGAAGCACTGCTCGAGCGGTTCCATGTATGTATGTACGTAGAAGACTGTAGTTCACTATGCAGTCGCAGTTTGAAGCAGTCCATCCTGACTCCTTCAAGCTGACCGTGTATGGCCGGCCTAATTAGTTCGCAGACAAAGAAATCGAGTCTACATACAAAATATCAAGGCTAGATTTTCTTGCAACGTTTGATGAAATATCACAGTAATAAACTCCCAAGAGAATAAAAGAAAATTTATCAGAATCAAGTCATAAAGTTAGCAAACGGAGATAAATTTGACACGATTTTCTACTTCAACGCGTATAATGAGGTGCGTGGGAACAAAAGGAATAGGTATGCAAAAATAAAGCTAACACATTTAGAGAAAACTGAGGGCAGAAAGGTGTGACACAACAAGTAATTTATGTGTTTGAAGTGCCACCATGCCATGAAGGAAAACATACAACGCGTATAACAAACTACAGCAGTACGGCACAATATACGCGCGCGTTCGCGTGTACGCTTTGCATGAAATTAAGGAAAAGGTTTTTAAGAAAAAAACTGCGTCTCCTACTGCAAGCGAGTTTCATACGCATATTTCTCAGTATGAGCGCATAATAAAGTAACCATCAATAACCACCTTCAAAGTATATATAATACTATACTGCTAAAGTATGTGCGCCTACACCGATGTATTCTTTTACTCTCATAGCCCGACGGGTCGGAAAATCAGACACGACTGGGGAGATAACTGGCGCAGGGCCGACGAGGCACGTGGGTGAGAAAACAACCCGAGCCAAACTGAGAATTTCTTGTCAGAAAAATCCATTATTTAGCTATGGCTCGACGCGGGAAATTAATCAGGACCTCCTCATCTGTAGTCGATCATGCTAACCACTAGACCAAAGAGGCAATAGGCATTTCCCTATAAAATATTATAAATCTAAGAGCTTTTTTGGATACGTTTCCGGCTTGTACCATTATCGTCATTGCATGTGTATTTCAGACTTTAATTTGCTCCCGTTTCCACAAAAGACTAGCGTAGCACATAACACTTACATTCCTTCTTCCATGCACATAGTAATAAAAATAAACACACTGTAATATTAGGCAGCGTCTAAAATTTTACATTTTGTAAGAGCCTCACAGTCAGCACTGGGCAGTCAGCATAGCTTTATAAATTAATAATAAAAGAAAACTGCATCTAAAGAACCATTTAAAAACACTACTAAAGTGTATCTGAAGTGGTGCTGTCGTTCTCAGCCGCGTTTAATCTTTGTCTTAGAGTGAGAAGTGCACTCAAACTGACCAACCAACTCAACAAACCACCCCAGCTAGGTCAGAAAAACTAAAGACTTAATAGTCTAATTGCAGAATAGGAAAAAACGTGCTCTTTTCACATCTAAAGTTTAGAATATAAGTTTTTCGAAGCGTATATTCTAAACTAGATTTGAATGGATGACGTCCGCGTGATTTAGGTTTTTGATTCCCGCGGAAACTCTTTAAATTTCCGGAATAATGTTTATGTAGCAATTCAGGGTATAAATTATTACACGTTTTTTTATTAGCTTCAGACGTATGTATGTTAGTATGTAACGGAATCTTTGAACATGATTTTGACCCCCTTTAAAACGTCGGATTAACTCGAAATTTGGCATACTTATTAAGGACCGATGACAATTCAATATTTTAAACAGTTTGACCCGTTATCCTTACTAGGATAGTCAGGATTAGCGATTTTTTGTTTTCCTGAGACCCGGAGTGTCTGCGTCAAAAGCGTGTTTTTTTAAACTATTATTAGTTTTTTTAAACTATTATTATTTCTATTTCAAATTTCTGCCAAATCGACTAAGTCAGTGTGGCGTGAAAGAGTAACACACGTAAGAGTATTTGTATGATACAAATATTTATAGTAAGAAGACAAAATAACAATTATTTTCTACATTCTCTACATTTCATTTCATTTTTGGTGTAACAATACTTTAGGCTTTCATCAGTAAAATATTAATGAAACAGCAGCACGCCCTGTACATAAAAGATGAGTCTCATAAGGAGCATCACAACTCCCACCGAATGGCGGCCACTCAGCCCCACCGCTTAGTAACTTCCTTTTGAATATTTAATGTCGGTTGCTGTGTTTACTTGCATTGAGCCTTAAGAGTAACTTAAGACTGCTTAAGAGTTGCTTCATGTATGTAAACTAAAAATAGATACAATATTAAATCTGGATCTAATTTTAATCTATAGTTCGCGCGCGAGTTGAATGCAGAGTAAATGTATGATGACACATACAATTACTCTACATTATTTACTCTTGCGCGCGAATTATAGCTAAAAATGACAAAACGACGAATGTTGGCATTCCGTTCGCTCTTATGCGAATATGTAAAAACTTCATCTTTACATCTTTTCGCAAATTTATCTGTTGTAAAACAATTTAAATAAATCCATTAATTGTATTATCATGTTCTTTTAATTGAGATTTTTACGGAACTGAAATTCAATACATTCCTCTGATAAGAAATATTTTCACTTATAGAGTAGGTACATAATATCCTTTCCAAAATTCCGTTTTTTTTTTTAAATTTTGATTTTACTATTATAAAATTAGTTTCTCAGTTCTAAAAAAAAAAAATTTGGCTACGACTCAAACGCTCGACGCGCGGAGCCACTAAACAAATGAAGAAGATGAGTACTTAATAATTCTCGTATCATGGCTCCTTCCTTAAGTATATAAAATAATTCCAAATCCCAAAATTTCAAAAAACAACTTGAATAGTCAAGAGTACGGCTGTGTCGTAGCATAAGTATCACAGAATAGGAATAGGAATATTACAGCTGTTGTATCCTCCGATGGTGACTACTTAGATATTGAAACTAGAAAAAATAAGAGTCGGTAGCTCAAACTATCATGCAATGATTCACAATCATAATAGTATTATCTGTCGCAGCTAGACCACACCATCCTCTAACCCGATACTTTAGTACATTCGCGATCAAAAGATACATACGACCTTGACCGACTTTTGTGACATATATATCGGTCGATTCGACGGCTCCCCCGGAAGCCGTCTGCATTTTTTGTACAATTATAGCAATGCACCGCTTTTGGCTACACAACGCTCAACTGCAAGCTTTTAAAAGTTCTATTGTTTACGTGTTCTATTTCTATGTTTCACCGTTTCTATCCACTACCTCTGTTACACGTATTGTCCATATTTATTTTTTAACCTGTTTTCACATCTAAATTCTTATAAACATGTGAAGACTAGAAATTACACATGCTTGGAGTTTCGTATACCTACTACTTACTATGAAGAATGAACATCTACTATGAATACTGTTCATATAGTGAGTGAACGGGTAATGCATAGTGTATGCTGCATGCATGTTGCACCTTAAATAAGGTACTTATTTACATTATCGTGATAAATTTTAAACTTGTGAACTTTCTGGTTTTCCCTTTGTAGGTACTTTTGACCTTGGGCATTTCCCCGCTTTGATTTGCCGGTATAAAAGTACCCCGGGATATAATCTAATCGTGTCTCTGTACCAAATTACGTCAAAGTCGTTTGAAAAAGTGAGCCGTAAAAACGTTTACAATATCTATATATATAAAAATGAAACCCGTTTTCCTTGGTCACGACATCACGCGTGAATGGCTGGACCGATTTCACTAATTCTTTTTTTGTTGTATTTGTTATTATTAGGAGAAGGGTCTTACGGAAAAAAATAAGAAAATCTCTCAGAAATATTGAAAAATATAAATTTAATTTTGCATACTAAGGCGGTACGAAGTTCGCCGGGTCAGCTAGTTAAGTATAGTATGCAAAATGCATATATCGCCAATGTGCTAGAGTACAGTCTGTGCTTAGGAGAAAAGCGTTAAATTCCAGTTATACGATGTCACAGGCTATAAACCGCGACCAAAGGCATAGTTCGGGCTTAACCGATATCGGCGGTATCCCACCTCAAGCCACATGCAATTTTCGGAACAACAGAAATATGCCTACCGTAGCGCTCGTACCCTGCCGTGTAGGCAAAAGCTTTTTTTTTTTTAATTTATTTATTTCATGTAGGAACAACTTGTGTCACTTATGATACGTTAAGACTCTACCACTGGTTCGGAAAGCTGTTTCTACTGTGAAGAGAAGGCAAGAAACTCAGCAGTTGCTCTTTTCTTAAAAAGAAAAAGGTTACAAGGTTACCTTGCGGACACGATATGACACTGTTACAAGCTTAAGGCGGATTCTAGTATGACACATTATGATTTATCAAAAAGACAAATTAATTTATTAGCTTTAAAATTCCTATGATTGACTTATCCGAAACATCTTTTTTGTAACTACATACCTATATGTAGGTAAAAATCTACAACGATCATTCGTTTGGCCAGATTCCTTCAATCATTTCCATTGCTTTTCGGTTGCGCGTACGCGCGTAAACGAACTTAGCTTTTGAGTCCGGATTCATTTAAAAGTAGGTACCAACATTTTTCTTCATTTCTTGATAGAATTCTTCTATTTTCCAAATATAAAATTATAATAAAGGCATCCAAGTATAAGCGCGTCTGTGCAAGAAGTAGGTACGACAATATAATACTGGCCTGAAGTCATTTGACGTAAGTCGCGATATTAGTCGTTTGACTTAAGACAAATGAATATTATCGTCGATGGCGAACTTGATATTTTATGTATAAAAATTTGAAGATCGGAATGACATACAGTACAATGTTTCAATCCAAACCAATAGGCTTTCAGTATTCTTGGAATCAAAGCTATTACCAACTAAACAAAAAATAACATTAATTTAACCTAAAAGTGTAACGGAAATAGAAAACAGCATCGTCTTTTCCTCTTTAATGGAACAAACAGCGCGTAAAGCACAATAGCTGAGTAAATCTTTGTGCTCATAAAATACTCGATGGCACTTAAACTGTAAGCTCACCTACAAATACTAAGTGAGAGCTTCTTTTTATTCTATATACATGGTGTTCTTCTGAAGCATATTTGTCTATGCAATATCGTAGCGTGATTTTTAAAAGAAAATTTTGCATAGGCCAATATTTTCGAAAATGTAGAGAATAATTATATAATATTCATTATGTTTAGGCGATAAAAAGTTTATACTTACAAATATGCTATCTACTAAGTTATTATTATAAGCCGGGATACACGCTAGGATAAGAAGCTATTGTCATTTAGGTAAGGGTTCAAGCTATCGCTTTTGTTGCTGAGAGAGCACGTAATGAAACCCTCTCTTAATAAGAGATGTTCCGCGTAGGGAGCATCTCGTCTCCAACCAACGGCAGTACGATGAAGGCGGCCACTCAGCCTTCTCGTTTAAAATAACTTCCTTTTGCATATTTAATATCGGTTGCTTTGTTTGATCGAGCCCAATTTATGAAATGAAATCTGCCCTTCGACGTAAGTACTCGTAAATAAAATCAGTTGAAAATACTTTATGATCTTGAAATAGCCCCACCATTTTTATTGTTTTAGTTTATTACGATTAAAAGATAAAAGCAAAGCAAAGCTTCCTTTCATACAGGAGAAACAAAGGAAGAGCTTTGACCAATTACATAACTCGGGAGGGTTGGCGGATTGACGACTTCAATCTCTTCAAAGCATAAAACAACTTCGAAACCTAAACCTGAATAACTACGCTCTGTCAAAAGTAAGAATGTTAACGTAATAACCTAGAGTTGTTTAAAGTACAAAACAATACTGCTATCGCAAAATTACACGCGTCATATGAAGCGATGATCGGGGGTGTCGTACAGCCGTCGCTTCTTCAGACCTTGTTTCCTCGGAGCTCGTGCGCGGACTGAACACCTATCGTTTCTTACGTAGGCATAACACTGTAAGCCGCAGTTATTTTTCCTGAAAGCTTTTAAGCGCCGGGCAAAATATGTATTTTTATACAAAAAACATTTATTCTCACTTTCAAAAAAGGTTTCAAGTTGTTAAAAGCAAACAAAAAATTTTATATGACAAATATTTTCACTCCATTGATTTAAGATTGAATTTTCATAACATAACATGTAACTGCTAGTAATTAACATTATATTGAGATAAAATATAAATTTAAAAAATCTTTATGAGCTTTGAAAATCATATCATCAATCATAATTTGGAATCAAAAATAAGCAGAAAGAAGCGGGATCGCAATAAATTTCCAGCAGATCCAGGTTGAGCAAATCCAGATAGGTTGAATGAGTAGAAAGAACTTAATTACTTTACCTTTTTTTCGTAGACGCTCGCTTTCACGTTCGTTATTTATAAAGTAAAGAAAAGTAGAGTATGGTGGTCAGGGAAGCATAATATTTTAATAAAGACCATTCCGTACGTGCCAAAGGTCAACGTTTTCTTGCGATTCCTGCCTTTGCCTTTCCTTTAAAATTTTAGTTTTTTCATTAGTATTCTGTTGTTTTGTTTAAATCTCGTCTTATTTTTAAAACTTCTAATCCTTGTTTGATGGGCGATCCTAAACTCGCCCTTCGGTTTAATATTTGTACGCTAACAGCTGTCACACTAGACTAAGCCTGGCCTGCCGTAAGCACAAAATACTGTCGTGTGTCAGTGTTACAATACTTTTGTAATATACCTACAAAATCATTATGGACACGACTACACAAAATCCAAACATTTTTGGAACATGAAGTTCACTCGCTAAACTTTTCAGACTGTCGCGACATATTGGATTTGTAAAGATATTATACATAAAACTCATTTAAGTTCTGAAAGTTTTAAAGTTCTCGAACGAAATCTAACAATTATAGGATTCTTATTTCACACATTTTTTTATTCGTTTGCGTTTTATTTTTAGTACGGTAAGGAAATGTGAAATGACATGGTAAAAGAGTCCAAATTAAATAGCATCATGATAGTGTTGCGGCAATAACTTGAACCCATAACACTAACAAGTAATAAGTCTACAAAAGATAAACTACCCACGGAATCCTATACGGAGCCTGAATTTAAAATCACTTGGGGGCAATTCTTTGTTGGTAGGATGAAAAAATTCTTCTACCTAAATCTTCCACTAAGCAGAAATGAGCCTATTTTGATATTATAAAATCTCAAATTTTTCTAGATGAAAATATAACACTTTTTACTACTAAGGTTGTAGCGCACACCGCTCCGCCACAGATGTCATCCACAAAAATGTTCACCAACCCTTTTCCACCTTTTCATGACTTTTTATTTTTTGGAACAATGAATTTTTCCATCCTTATTGTGCGGCATGAGGTTGTATTGAACAGCGGCGATAAATGTCAATTTCAGAAATGCGAAGGGTTTGAACCCTTTTGTTGTCAACCTTAATTACAGAATTATTACTCAGTCTGCGGTCAAGGAAAATCTTACTAATATTATAAATCTTACTAAATTAATTATCTTACTAATATTATTAATGCGAAAGTTTGGATGGATGTATGGATAGATGTTTGTTACTCCATCACGCCCCAACGGCTGAACGGATCTGGCTGAAATTTGGCACAGAGATAGATTATACTCTGGAATAGCAGATAGGTTACTTTTTATCCCGGAAAATTAAAGTTCCCGCGGGAACCAAAAAACCCAAACCACGCAGACGAAGTCGCGGGCAAAATCCTTGCCTTTGACATAAAAAATTAATCAAATCCTTCCAATTTTAATCCAGTTAATTAAAATCTTACTAATTAATATTTTCAACAGAATATTGAAAACTAAACTTGATAAAGTATTATCGAAGCATAGCAACATTTTAATTATCTGCCGCTGATGAGCTTATCTACCCTTGATGAGCAAAAACCAATTAAAACCAAATATAAAACTAGATGTGATAATTATTACTGGTAAACAGTGATTTTGTTAAACAAAATCGAGTTGCTTTGTTAAACAACCTAACCGTACCTATGAATCTTACTTAGTTTTGTTCAATCACTCTCAGTTTCCGTTTAACATCAACTAAATTGATTGAATACCGACGTCTGATTGCGATAAAAGAACATAAATTTATTGAAATATGAAATGGTTTTTTTTTAATTGGTATTTCTTTAGGTACATTTTAATAAGAAGCCCAAAGTGTATGTGAATCATGCTGATCTTTGGCTTATTTGCGGTCAATTTACTGTGTCGTAGTTTGACACCATTAATTAAAAACGGCTTAGTATAGGTATTATTTTGCCTTTCGGTGCAAAATTCAGACAAAACCCGGTCTAGACCACCTCCCTGGCGCAGTGTTGATCGCTGTTGTCAGAACGGAGTTCCCGGGTTCGATCCCCGGCAGAGTCAATTTGGGAATTTATAATTTCTGAATTTTCTTTGGTCTGGCCTGGTGGGCGACTTCGACCATGGCAAATTACCACCCTGCCGGCAAAGATGTGCCGCGCCGCTTAGTGATTTAGCGTTCCTATACGATGCCGCTTAGAAACTGATTTGGGGTATCATGGGTCATCAACACCCGGTCCCAGCCCGGCAAACCAGCAAAGATGTGCCGCCAAGCGATTTAGCGTTCCGGTAAGATACCGTGTAGAAAAAAATAGGGGTATGAGTTTAATATAACTACCATAGCCCAAACAGGTTAGCCCGCTGCCATCTTAGAATGCATCATCACTTACCATCGTGGGAAATTGCAGCCAAGGGCTAACTTGTAATGGATAATAAATAAAAAAGCGAGTCAGACCCGCTTATTATAGGTACTGAAAGAACGTGCCTACGCAGAAAACTAATAAATTAACTAAAACTAATAATTTGTGTTAGGGCCTGCGCCCATAGACTGCACGGCACGGTAGGGGTTTATTCCCACGACGAATAGAAATATACCTCAATAGTATGATAATAAAATTGAATGAAAATCCCGTGCCGTGCCGTTCTGTTTATAGGCGCAGGCCCTTAGGGTGCCTACAATTTTTTCCCGCCTGCAACGGCTTCTGCCAAAAAAAAACAATTAAGTTGAGAACCTTTTTCATTTTGAATTTAGTTGAAAAGCTGAAATAATTAGGTTTTTTTTTCTTTCCCTTATTTGCCTACAATTCATTTGGTGTTCTCTCGGGATTGTTTACACAGCCAGCGTCGTAAGCTTATGGTTCAATAAAATATTAGAAGTTTACCAACGTTACTTCTCTTAAATTTTTAGTAGGTATTATGTTACATCGGTCTGCTTTTGTTACTTACTAAAAAAAGCAAAAAAAAAAAAAGTAAATTTTTAAAAAATAGGTATCAATTTCAAAACTCATTTGAAATTGATACCTATCTAATAATAAAATAATTAACAGAGCAGCCCAAGTAAGAATCTAAATATTTAGGCAATTATGTGAATAAAATTCTTACACACTGATTAAAACTGTGTAAATTAATGCAAATGCTTCCTCCGACATTCCTTTATTTCATCGTCTGTTTGAGCATAAATAATATTTCACTTTCATTTCTACTTTTTCTTGAAAAACAAACGCAAAAATGACGTCTGAAAGAAAACGCTGAAATAATTAAGTTATTTTCACAAGTTCAACCTCGTTTTCTTAAATTTTTGTGAAAATTCTCTTTAGTTTTCTTTGACTCTTTTTTGTTTTTGTTTACTTAGGCAAGATGTTCAATGAAAAACTTAATTCTAACATCTTTTACGACATAAGGTTCGTTGCTTAGCTGCTACCACGTGCTACCACACTATTAAACATAGAAAAAAGCTGTCAATAAACAGTCTATTACTCTAAACATGATTAGTGATTGTTCTAAGGTTTAATGTGTCCAATACTTGTGTTTAAAACATTTACCAACTTGCTATCACGATATTTTTTGGAATAATTTTAGGTATAAGTAATGAATTTTTGACTTTAAACACAAAACTAAAAAAAACAATAAAAAAAATAACAGAACAAGGCAATTAAAGCGACTCCTGGGTCATTTGATGCATAGATCAATATTGTGTAGCACGACAGTAATAAAATTTTAGTGTTGACTTCTACCAAGTTTCAAATTACATTTAGGTTTAATAAAGAGCAAGAATCCTAGAATGTTATGGGCCAGTAAAGCATAATGCTTTAATAGCGGCAGCACGTGTCCCGGCGAATATTATTTGCATAATTTCACCGAGTTTCTTTCTAATTATAACGTGTACCTGCCCTTTTTGTCTATATTTAACGTTGTTGGTCAATCTGTGTAACTGTATAGTAATTATAATATACCTATTATTTTATTTGAACCGATTCACTGATTAAATTTCTGAGGTTTCCAACTTTATAGGATATGTTGTTAAAGAGAGCTATTGACTATTAAATCACTTTCTTGTAGTACCTTTTTACAGGCTTTTAGGCTTTTGCTTAGTTTCACCTGTCTCGGTGTCTCTCTGTAATCAAATCTTGAAAGTTAAATTTGACTGAGAACCCTGGATTGAGCTGAAATTTGCAGACACGTTCAGTTTGGATGACAATGCATGTTATAGCTAAGTGACGTATTCCTAAAACCAATATATCAGACTCCCGAAGATTGCGGAGTAAAATAGTTCTTTTTATGCACCCCCAAGATATGGGTATAAATTATAAGGGTCTGCTGAGCAGAATACTCTACTTACCTACTTTTAAATGTTTTTTATCTTGTCATCGTATAATATCTTATGAAGTAACTAAATAAAGTGATCGATATAGCTTTGCGCTTGAAGACTAGCACCTTGAGGTGGCAGAGGGCTGGTCATGTTTATCGGAGGACCTATAGGGGCTGGAATCACTGCTTTGCACTAAGCATGATTGTCGTCAAGCGCAAGCCTGTCACGCAATAAAAAAAAAGGTCCTAGAGTGAAGACAGCGTCTTAGCAAACGTAGTAACTATGTATATAGAGCACCAGTGTTGTGCCAACCTCTGATTTTGTTTGTCCCCGGACTCGTAAATACCCTAACGCCAAAATCTAGGGCTAAATACACTGTAGGATGCCCCTGGTGGAGCACTGACATCCGGAGTGTGGCTGACACACACTGAGGTCTACAGCCACCAGTGGAAGAGTATTGGCTGTTGATGATACTCGTAATAAGGAATATCTGATACCATTGGACTTTATCCAGCATTATTAATATTTATTTTAATCAGGAAATAAATTGCGAAAAATGTTGAACATTACATTTACAATTTCTTAAAAAATCTATTTAAAATCTAAATTAAAAACTAAAAACTAAACATTAAAAATATAATCTATGCCACTGCAATGAGGCAATGTGCCCAGAACGCTGGCTGCGTTACCCCGCTGAATAGCCAAACTTATATGTTGGCCGAGGTAACTGCCAGCCCTCCGGTCACCTGTGGACTCTGTGAGACGAGAAGATAGATCCTTAAAAAAGGATCTAGCATCTTCGCCCCACATTACATTTTGTTTCACCCAATACTACATTAGAATTTTAAAAATCATAGATTTATAATATTTATTGAAAAAAAATATAAGAAGTGAGCATTTTATGCGTAGATATTTTTGGCATCGGTATCGTAATGTGTCATTAAAAACTCAACTAAAATACTGGCAATTAAAGTTGAACGGATCTCAAACATTTAACTCGGATATCGGAACAAAACTTTCAATAGTTTAGATGCTTAATATTATATACTTAATATTCACGATAAATCCTGACATCAAAGGTAGCTGCAGTCACTAGCAGGAAGGAAAGTCTGAAATAACAATTTTCATAAAAAGAAAATTATTTTCTTTACTCTTCGGAGGCAGTCAGAAATAAGATAAGGAAATGCCGGTGTAATTATACTGACTCTACTTTGATAGCGGTCCACCCTTATAATATCCTTCTAACTTAGTTTACCTTAGAGTAGCGAAACTTCCAAAATAATTATAGTTTTTAAACACATTAGTTTACATATTATTATATTATTTATGTAGTCTAGATACCTAAAATTTAGGTTACTAAAATCAAAACTAATTTATAATCTATTCGTTTTGATTTTAGTAACCTAAATAAAAATAAAAATCTAACAATCTTCAGCCCCAAGCGAAATTCACCCATCGATTTTACATACACAAACGAGCAATGTTTGCTTATCTGAAAAATATTTCATCATAATTTTCGGATCGAGAAATCAAGTTTTCGTTTTCAGCCTTGTTTAATCAAATTAATAAAAGATGAAGATTACATGCCTAACTTTGCAATAAGAACCTCTGATAAGCGAAAATGTATCATATAAAAAGATTTAAGAATAACAGGATAATCAGGAGTTAAACATTAAGCTAGCTGATTTAAAGTGCTTACCGGGAATTTGTTATGATTTTATTTCAATTCTAACTTTATGTAATGCTAGATGAACGCATTTTTTACGAAGGTGAGATGTTTAATGGAAAAAGTTTTAATAGGATTTGATGAACGAAACGCTCTTAATATTTCTCAGAGCAATTTTACCAGTCACGGACCTCATTTCTCTTCAAAGACATGATTCTTGTGACGCACAATATATACGGTGTGCGTCACCGGTAACTTATAATCCATTTTTCATTCATGGTTTCTGTTGTATTGTGAATTGTGATTCGTGAAAGTAGACTTGACTTATTCATTTCAATAGACATAGTGATAGAATTTTCAATATTATTCTTTATTAATGCTATATTATCACCAACGGGAAAAAGGAGACTGTAGGTCCTAGTACATATGGACTCATGCACACACGTACATATTTTGATATCTTTGATTATTTATTTGTTAGTTTTTTTTTGCAAAAGATGTGTTATTAATATTAAGGTAAATAAGCTTTATAAACTATGGTAAATCTTTCAACTACGAAATACAACGAAAAGAGTGCAATGAAGGTATTATGCTAGCTCGTTATACGGGACCTAGTACCGTATTGCGGGAACACCATGCAGACATAAATTAAGAACGAATGGCCCAAGTTTCGACTCTAATGCCAGATAGGACAGATTAAACGTCCATGTAAAAGGAAGACCGACAATCTATAAGGAACAATGACACTTATTTTGGGGTTCTTTCTCCCTTTGTTTTTCTTAGTTCGGTTTGCTAAAAACATGACTCTTTTGAGGAAATCGTAATAGATTTTACTTTTACTTTTACTTTTAAATTTTACCTAGATAGTTGTCAAAAGTTACAAGGCTCTTTGACAAGAGCGTAAATTAGTTAATATAACAAGCGTCACTGATAGAGCATTTATAATATTATTATGTATGCGTATCTATACCTGATTTTTTGTACGCAAGTCTAAAGGGCTGTTTGGTTTTGCCATATATATGCTGTTATTTTTTTATTATTATCCACTACAAGTTAGCCCTTGACTGCGTCTCACCTGATGGTAAGTGATGATGCGATCTAAGATGGTAGCGGGCTAACCTGTTAGGGGCACGGCAGTTGTATTAAAACCCATACCCCTATTCGGTTTCTACACGGCATCGTACCGGAACGCTTAATCGCTTGGCGGCACATCTTGTCGGTAGGGTGGTAACTAGCCACGGCCGAAGCCTCCCAACAGGCCAAAAACCTGTTAAAAAAAAAGATTTTAAATAAGTTTGGTTGAATATTATTTATTTTTATTATGGAAGAGATAGACATAATAAAAATAAATAATATTTAACCAAATGTCTCTACCTGCTGACTCGTCATGCCAAAATCATATGTTCGCAAATATAAGAGATTCATCAATACGTTCTCACATTCACATATAAACTAACAAACATGTAATAAACAAAATGTCAGCAGTACCTAAATCTGATAGTGACTATAGCAAGATTGATGATTACGAGTATGTTCGGTGTTCCGCACGTGTGATTCAGAACTCATCAATCAACGGAAATGTTTCGATCTGCTGCAGTTGCAGCTATTCTAAGCGTTAGCTCGATAGAACCTATATATAGCCATTTCTCTCATCTTACCCGGGGAGCTACATAATGTTTGTAAAGGTCCTAGAAATGTTATTAATTCGCGAAATAGTTCAAACATCATTAATTATGTGTGTTCAAATGTAATTTTTTTTAACAATCAAAATTATTGTTATTTGTAGAGGTAACTTGGTGTAGTTGAAATAAAGGCAAAATTAAAGACAAAAAATGGATCTAAAGAACAAGCTGTAAATAAAGTTAGTAAGCAGATGTAACGAATAACTTGGAAATATCGTACAGAAATATTAGAAAAGTTAGACACTAGTAAAATAGAGCAAGGTAACACTCCTCGCTACCATAAAAAGAGGAGACTAACTTGGGAACCAATGCTCCCATTAAAATTAAAATCGCATGGAATATAATAGTACATTAGGGTACTAGTGTGCAATGTTGGTGATTACCGCTGAGGCGCCATTGAGGCGCTTAAGATAGCCGAGGACGGTAATCATCAATATACACGTGTATCATACGACGTTTTTCAACACACTTGTGAAGAAAATAATACTAAAAAATAATTTTATTTAGTAGATAAAATAAAATAAAACCTCTATAACTCACTTGTGAATAATAGTAATGAAAAAGTCACAGTTTGATTATAGAGATGTCATTATGTGCCTAATTGCGGTGAAATTAGTCACTTTATGAGCAAGTATGTTGAAAAATAATATTATGTCGTACTATCATAAATTTTTGCTAGGCTATTTTTTATAAAAGAAAATAGGTAAAATTATGAGGTAATCGTTGGTATATTTCTGTAATTAATTGGAAACAAAAACATGGGCAACATCAACTTTATCAAATGTCACACACAAATACCTCAAACAAAGCAAGATGTAATCGGGCAGAGGTTACACAAAGCACGCAGAACAAACCACATTCCGGCGATCACAAGCCGCGCCGCCCGCCGCCCGCCAGCCGCTTCCACTGCTGTCGTGACCGCACCCTTTACGCCCAAAGCGTATAAATACACGTGAGTTTCGAAAATCGATAGCTCTCAGCAGCTGCCGTTATTTTGTAGGTATGTCAATGTGCTACAAAATTGACGCCCTATATTACCAACATTTATCTTTTATAGATATCTGATTTTATTTCTTTTTTGTATAATATACTTGTAAGCACCGATTTCTCATGTTTTTTTTGCACTTCGTGCAAATACAAAATCATATATATCCATAATTATTAGTGTTCAGTATATCGATTTTGAATAACAGAAACAAAATTAGTGAAATGAAATGACAAATACACAAGAAACACATATAAAACACAATAGAAATAGAACTATGGTACAATTGGCATAGCCGCACTGAACCCACTGGTCACGACTATAACTGAGGCCTCCAGAGTAAGGCCCAGTGTCCACCAAAACGGAGACATCTCTGTGTAATATGTGGTGTGTTAGTTCTAATAATTTTTATTTCAAAGTGATTTGTGAGATGGTGATAATAAAGAAATTGTTTGAGTTTTTTGTGGGGTCTTCCCAGACCGGGATGCGTTATAAACTTATAATGTTATAAACCCTCGTAGCTTTAGTTTTAAGATACCCTTATTTGTTGTCACCATCAGGTGTAGTATTTGTATAAATGTGTACAGTGCTACCAATTTTTTAATAATGAATGGTTTTAGATTTTGTTACTCTTTTGGACACATTAATACCTACTTTAGTTTTTTTACATACGGAATCTTTATTTCTGTCACTTACCTAATATATTACTTATTATAAAACTACAAGACAAGTTATATAAACTGGATTTTCTGATCTTAGGGTGCGTACACATCAGGCAAATGCACTGCACATGTGCCACCGCGTGTAAAGGTTACTTTTTGACTGTATGCCAGCAGAACTAGCATCGTTTACGCACGGCGCAGACGCAGCGCGTGAACAGATCGCACCACTTACTACTACGAGTATTACCTAGTCTGTGGCACTACGTAAGCTACGCGTGCAGCACGCGAACCTTTCGTAAACTAGCGAGATGTGAACGGACCCTAATATTCGGACATCACAGCCATGTTACTAGAGTTTCCTTCCGGTACATCCATATTTCCTGAGCACTTTCCTCCTTTTTGCTTTCCACTTTAAGTATGTATACCAAGAATCTGACAAAGCAAAAATTGCAATCAATCAATTGGTTCAATTGCAATTGATAAAATTATTGAGACTATAACACAGGTACCCACATTACAGGCTGTGTTGACTAAAATATGAATTATTTTCTCTTTAAAAACGTCTTTCATAGGTATGACCGTACATAGTTACTCGTACAAAGGATTAATAAAAATTTTGCCTTCCTCTTAGTTACATAAAACATTGCTTGCGGACGAGTTTCGGTATGCTAAAAAAGTAATTAGTACCTAAACGAGGCCTTTGACTTTGACGGTAGGTCGCTAATCTTTTAGAACGAAATGTTCTACTTTCCGAGATATAAAAATAATTAATGCTTTAATTAGTGTCCAAAAATTACACGATGGAAATCTTTAATATACTTAGTACGATGATGCACTGTGGCTGTACTACTTAAAAACAGCTGAATTAAAACTTAAATACACAGAATTATGAGACTTGTTTTAACATTTAAACTATTGTGAGTAATATCCATTTATATTAATGTGAGTTATCACCGCTGACATAAGTATACTATAGACTTAATTTACATATGCTAAAAAAACGGTCAATTCGATATTTGACCATTTTTTAGCATATGTCATATCAGAGCACGCAAAAGGACTCTCTCTTCATCGTAATCCCCATTACTGAGGGTCGAATAATGATGGAATTTATGGACGATAATGGAAGAGAATCTCAGAGCTTTTTTTAAAGTCTATTAATCAAATTGGAATGATTAAATTGTATATTTAACTTATTACTTAAATTTACTTATATTATTATCCTTTTATTGTTACGCATTTGGTTCTCTCAATTGGGTGTCTGCGTAGATCTCACTAGAATAAACAAGGATTCCGCGAACAATTCAGGTAGGAGCTTCACGAAACGAGCAGATCATTAAGGTGAACAATTGAACTGACTCAGTTGAAGACATCTAAATCTATTCAAAGATCTCAGCTCAGTCGTTTTACGTAAGCCGGAACTTACATTTACAAACACAATAAGTACTTGTAGGGCAATTATTTTTACAATACATTTGCTCGTAAAGTCGTTCTTACTTCACCGGTATTAAAACTATAATGTAGTCTTTTCCTACCCTTAGGCAATCCAACACTTCCCATGGACCCACCAACCTCGTGGTTATATGGGCTAAATCGAAATAGGGCGACGTTTGGTACTTGATCTTGCCACACTTAGGCAATAAAAATATTACCGCACAGTTAGTCTACAAATGATTACAGTAATATTCATATTCGCACGAGTGCGGTAATAAAATAGCCGCCATGCAAAACCACAGCTGTTTCGATAACGCCATCTTTTTTTAAAGAATTTTACAGTAAAGTATAGCATGATACACGTGTGTATTGAAAATTACACTCCTGGCGCTTTTATATTATATTAAACTGTCAATAGATTGTATGATGCATCGTACTAAAAAAATTCTACATCAATGGATGCATCGTATAAGTCAAGGTTAATAATAAAGCACAGATGGTATATAAGTTCACATTTTTAAAATCATAAAATCTTTTAAAGCTATGTCTTTCTAACCATTTCTGATAATATCTGTCATAAAAGAGAGCTAAACAAGCAAAAGCTTCATTTGAAGATTATCACTTCCAAAATAAAGACTGAATTAAAAATATAAAAGCCAATACTTAGGTCTTATAATTTCATAAAAAGTAGCGAGAATTCCTAGAATAAGTTTTTTTTTTTGATTTCTTTAATATAGATAACATAGTAGAGTTACCTAAATGGGACAGACGCTTAGAGCCCACTGCTTTAATTTCCCTCCAAAACTGCTACAATTAATTGATAGAAAGGGTCAAGAAGTTCAGCAATGATTACGAGTTACGACGCAGAAGAGATTAAGTCTCTTACTCTATGTTGTAATCAAATGCAAATGTACCTACCTCTCTGCCTCTGAATTTAATACTCTCCGGCTCGATACATCGCGGGATATTAGTGTTTGGATAGCTCTTCAAACCGTAACATAAAACGTTCGAAGAACCTTTAGTCATTCATCTTACAAACTTTTTTATTAGAGTTTATTTCTGGTTCTTCTCAGAAGGGATGGTACACTGAACCAGTGGTAGATTCACTTGACGATTCAAAAGCACTTGTAAAAAGTTTATTTGAATAAAAAAAGCTTGAGTACAAGATTATCAAGAGATAAATTGACATCTGAATTCAGGAGGACGAGTATCTAAGATATCTACGAGTATCGAATATCTAGACGCTATAGGTACCTACACGTACTTTCGAATAGGTACATTATCAGTACGTTAACAGGAAGCCGGCGCGGGTCGGGCGCGGGTCGTGTAGGGTGTCAGGCGGGTTGAATTCCTTGTATTAATATGGAAGACATCACACGGAAAGCGGGCGCGAGTCGGGCGCGTGGCGGGTGTCGCTGTGTGATGTCGTCCGTATAAATACAAGGAATTCAACCAGCCGCGTACCCGACCCGACCCGCGCCCGATCCGCTCCCGCTCCCTGTGTGTTTTGCCCATAAGTGTATGTTTTCGTGACTCGTGACTGAGTTGCTGCAAGACATATCATTCGCCGAAGACGAATCCCACTCTAATTACTTAATTGTTGTGTTTGCTAAATTTATTATGCCGTCCACCCTTGAATGTTAAAAAATATCAAATTAAAATATGTTCACGAAAAATCACGCAAAATTATACACGCTCTTTACCATAGGCTCAGTCAAAACTCTGTTCCATAGGTACTATTGGAGTTTAGTATAAACATGTTATGTGAAGTTACACCCCATGTAAAACTGGATTTTCCCTCGAGATACAATTAGGTTTCCCGAGAAAGCTCTCACTGAGAAAATGCGTCGAATGGTAAATATATTCTCTAAATACTCAAAGGAAAACATGAGGCCCGAAATTCGAACATATGACCCCCTCGGGAATGCTCGGCGTGCTCTAGGCCATCATGAAAGTTGATAAACTGTTATGCTTTGGCGTTATGGGTTATTAAATATTAATGTCAGGTATCATCACGAATGGTATACATAGGTAAAACTAAAGGTTATTAAATTAATTAAATTAAATTAATTATTAAACTATTACCCTCATCGTGATTTTTTGTCATGGAAATCTCTAAAATACATGTTCCTTGTTTGACTATGGAACCCAATAATATAATAGAATTAAGGCAATGGTACAGTTGACATTGTGCCCTATTTGTGGGTCTTTTATCATCTGAAAAGTCTTATGAGCTACAAGACTGATGGATGCCGCGATACTTTACCCCATGTACTCGTACCTACTCATAATCCAAAATATACTGTGCCTAGAGCAAATTAATGCATATGTGTGTGTTAGTGTCCTATGTCCCCCCCAGTGGGGCAGAGGGCGTCTACAGTGTTGCGCCAGCTCGACCGGTTAGAAGCTACCCCTTTGACCTCATCCACGTCCCACGTCCTTACAATTTATTGTACTCTGTACTCACCCTTAAAGAAGTACTTTTTCGACGTGAAGGTTTCCTGGAAAAAAATTAAATGCTTTTCATTTTCAATAAAAAAATCTGCCTACTTACCCAAACAAAAATTGCCTAAGATTTTTGTATCGAAGGATAGATTCAAATTAATCTTTATTCTTTAGAAGGTATTAGTTAAACGGATTTAAAACGAAAGTAGACCGAAAGAAAATGCCGATTAAAAACCGAGTCAAACATTGAGAAAGCTGATTAAAGTATCAGGCTATTCCGTAATTGATCCCGAATTATTTAGTATTGGGGCTGACTGGAAGCACTTTTGCCGAGGTAAGATGTAAAATGAAAAAAGTTTTAAAAGGATTTGATAAACGAAACTCTCCAAATACTAATTTCTTGCTGGCAAATTTCCTAATTACGGACTTAGATTTTAGGTAATCAAACTTTATTAGGTAATCGAATAAAACTGAACTTGATCTACCTACCTGTACCGCTGTCTATTTACAGTTTTTGCTAACTAATCAAGAATACGTAAGTGTATCCACTGGTAAAGCTTTATACTATAATGAATGAATACACGGGGGTGAAACACCGCCAACTTCCTAACTCCGGGCCAGTACTGAGAATTTCTTGTCAGAAAAACCCAATTCTTGTTATGGCCCGACCCGGGACCTCGTCGGCCGCAATCGAACATGCTCACTACTAGACCAACGAGGGTTTAAAGCCTTATATTTAATAATTTAAAGGTCTCTTTAAATTATTAAATACTAGATGATTCCCGCGACTTCGTCCGCGTGGATTAAGATTTTTGATTCCCGCGGGAACTCTTTAATTTTCCGGGATAAAAAGTAGCCTATGTCCTTCCCCGGGAAACCATCTACCCCTGTACCAAATTTTATCAAAATCGGGTGAAGAGACAGTTTTTTTTTATTCCCGCGGGAACTCTTTATTTTTCCGGGATAAAAAGTAGCCTATGTCCTTCCCCGGGATACCATCTACCCCTGTACCAAATTTCATCAAAATCGGTTCAACAGGTGGGCCGTGAAAGCGTAGCAGACAGACAGACAGACAGACAGACAGACAGACAGACACACTTTCGCATTTATAATATTAGTATGGATAAGGCTTTTGGTCCACATTCAGATTTTTGCTGCACACTCTGACACTTTTCAGCTCAATATTTTAGTAGGTCGCCGCTGTCCGCTGGCCACGTAGCTTAGAGTAATTCCATTTTAGAGAAGCCAGTTTAAATATTTTATTAATCTATGGTTTTTTACAAAAGTTCATAAGTAGGAACCACGCTGTAGTAGTAACATCAGCTATTCCATTAATTGAGCTTTGGCTACAACATCTAAGAGAAGATTCAAAAGTCATTAGTTTAAAGTAGATGTCAATGTACACTTTGGAATTTCGACAATGCCTTTCACCTAAGTCCCAACAACTACTGTAAAAAGTTTCAACTAATTCAGATGGTCAATGCTTTTTTAACACGTATAATGCGCATGTAGGTAAACATTAGTATATATTTAAATATATAAGTATAAGACTTAATTCTATATTTTCTCAAAATGTTAATTAAACCTTGACAACCTCCGTGGCGCAGTGTGTAGCGCTGTTGCCTTAACGTGCGGAGGTCCTGGGTTCGATCCCCGGCAGGATCAATTTGGGAATTTATAATTTCTGAATTTTCCCTGGTCTGGCCTGGTGGGAGGCTTCGGCCGTGGCTAGTTACCACCCTACCGGCAAAGACGTGCCGCCAAGCGATTTAGCGTTCCGGTACGATGCCGTGTAGAAACCGAAGGGGTATGGGTTTAATATAACTGCCATGCCCCTAACAGGTTAGCCCGCTACCATCTTTGACTGCATCATCACTTACCATCAGGTGAGATCGTAGTCAAGGGCTAGCTTGTAGTGGATAAAAAAAAAACCTGCTCTCTTTGGTATCTCTAAAGTGAATATTTTCCAATCATTATAAATATTCATAGTTACAGTTTACAGAAAATAAATAAATTTCATTTCATTTCAATTTCATTTCATTTCATAGTACTAAAAGAAGATAATATTAAAGATATGAAGGTGTCTGAACTATGAAGTGACACTCAAGGAGACTGTTGTAACGTGGGTACAAAACTAATGAATTCAGGCGTAGGTCAACTAACAACGTTTATTCTTCCATCGCTCAATGCCGCTATCCACTTGAATATTTTAAATTCAATGTAACTTTTTACTGATAAGGTCTTTAGTTTGTAACTATTGTCCTTACGTTAGGATTCAGTCATAAACATTCCAATTTTTGTGTTATAGTCAATTACAGCTAGGCTAATAATTCTAAACCAAACCAGTTTCAGAATCTTCAGTGTTCATTTTCCCCTAAATTAAGGCTGTCTGGAAGCGATCCCTCTTTTGTGGTAAGAACGCTTTGTTTGACCGTTTAAATTTTTGTAGTATGATTTTTTTGTTCCCTTTGTTTCACCAGATTTTCGAATAGGTACTTGGCAGTGAAAATTATGAAATGAGAATTGATATCCAAAACGATTTCGTCGAAAGGGAGGGGTTTCGTTATGGAGTTGCCATACCTTAATTTAAGTGGGATAAACTCGAATCTATGACTTAACTAACATGATCACTTGGACGATCATTATCATAACCATGACAGTGAAAATAACCAGGTTTATTACAATTTATTTTTAATGCTACAGAAAACATTTGGTTTCTACAAAGCAGAGCAGTAAAACAACGTTAATTCGATTATCAAAAGGTTTTTCCTCAGCGTTACGTAGACAGAAGTTTAAAAAGTATAGCCGAAGTTTCGACTCTAATGCCAAGTTAGGAAGATTAAATGCCTGTGTGGAAGAATAAAGTGACGATGAATGTGAGACTGTGCCACATTTAAAAACCCTTTTTTATGGTCAGGTATTTCCACATACGATTTTAAATATCGTTGGTTACAAAATGCTACACATAGCTACAAAGTTTTGATAAATTGGAAGAATGAAAACCATTTTTTTATAAACGCAGTGCAATCGGTAACCAAAGTTTGTCCGCGTATTCGTAGGGTTGCTTTTGGCAATGCCATCTGCCCCCCGATTGTGTAAAGAAATCGTAATTGTAATTGTTTGTCAAACGGATAATTCGACTTGTTTATGGAGTTCAGATGCCTGCATGTCAAAAAATATGTATCCTTAAACATTGCGAGTAATACGTTTTAAGCTGTCAAATGATTACGATTTGCTTTAAAAATTAGGCCTCTGATTGGTAGAATTCGTCTTCACTAATATAAAAATACATAACAAAGCTTAAAGCCCTGTGTAGCGTAAAAGGGGGGTTTTTAAAAGCAGTGTATCCATTAATCGGTGACATAATGTATAATTGTAAAAATAATGTGCTGTTTTCAAGACCTTTGAGCAGCCATTGACGCATCTTAAAAAAAATCTCTGCATTGAAATTTTTTTTAAACATACCTCTTAATTTGCCTTTTAAAGCAATTTTTCTCCTTATTGAAACCAATAATTAGCTCTAGAAATATAAGATAAAATTCATATTTCTAAATCAAACACATTGTCGTTTTCATTTGTATTGAAAGGTAAATATTAATTTTATTACAAATTATTCAATGTATTTTTTTCACTCACAGCGCCTTAAAGCTATAAAGTTTTACAAACTAAACAAATGACAATTCTTTGTTCATTATTCGTTCGATTAGACATGAGTTATTTATTTAATTTATGACATTATTGTCCCAAAAAGTTATCTAGCCTGGTGGCCGAAATTGGAACAAATTTTTACGCCTGTTTAGTTTTTGATTTTATTTTATTTTTCATAGATACTAGCGACGCTGTCACCGGGTCAGATAAAATCATGGAACTAATAAGTACTACGTAGTACTTATTAGTTCCATGGATAAAATATTTGTGGGACTATAACTATATAAAGTGCGGCCATTTTAAGCGCGGACAAAATGTAAACAAACAAACGAGAGGTCGTTCGCCTAATGAAGGGGTGAACAACACTTTGGTCTTCTGTAAAAAAAGAATAATCTATTGGCTCCTTGTACGGAGTCTATCTTTTTATTCTTATTTGATTCATTTGTAACCAACTTTTAAAAAAGGAGGAGGTATAAGCAATTTCACCCAGATGTTAGGTACATCTGGGTGAAATTGCTTATACCTCCTCCTGTATGTATTGAGTTTCCGTCAAGGGCTACTGATTGTTAGTGGTAGTGTTTTGAAATGGATTAATTTTCATCCATAAAACATCCCTTAAATAAATGGAATGTAAATGTAAAATAAATGTAATAATTACAACAAAAAATCTGTGATTTCGCGGCAATCTGCAATACCATCTTTATTTTTCACCGTATCGTTATCAAGAAGGTTTTAAAAAAGCAGTAGTACTATAGACATAGATCTGTAGGATAATGGTAGGATACGATGGGTAACATTGACATTCAACTAAGTGGCATAATTTTTTTCTGTGAGTGTTCTGTGAGTTTATTTATGCGTATAACAAGTTTTTTTGTGTTTATATTTTTACTCTGAAACTTCAGATTCTGAATTTTCTTTGGCGAATCTAAATCCTTAGATGTACTTAGTTGCGGCTCCATCATTCAACAGTTTTTAATAATAACAGAATATAACAACAGTAACAAAATATAACATCAGTAACAAACAAACAATAACTACCACTAATAATAACGATATCAACTACAGACTACAGTACATCCAGCGAGCGCGTTCCGAAACGGAATGATTGAACGGCAAATGGCGGACCGAGAACCGACGCGTAAAATGTTACTTACACCTATGTTTCGCTGGTGAGACGTCACGACTTTTATTATGAAATCCACTGTCGACCACGTAAGCGCGTCTATCCCTATGCGCGAAAGAGACAGTTATAGTTTTGTCGTAGTTAGTTCGTTTCGTGAGAGTTTCATAGTGAAGGCGTCAATGAACTTTTGTCCGCGCTTAAAATGGCCGTACTATAGACTAAAATAATTGTCAAACTTAATTTGGACACTTGCAAACTCATCTATGAAAGATGACGTTTGTCATGTATATAAAAATGCTTCGCTCTAAATACGGCCCACAAAAGATAATTTACTCTCTACATACGGCCGGTCATCATCATGACGTCATCCCCGTGGTCCGAGCCTTATAGGAGGCGTACTCAGGAAGACGTTGCCCCTATATGTCTTCGAGCCCTAGCTAACCCTATTTTCATTTGTCATAACAATAAGTAAAAGTGAAATTTGTTCACTATGAATAATGGTGTTGAACAAAATATTCTGACGTAAAGCTTTATTTATTTTTTCTATGGACGTCACCGTCACGTTCTAAAAACCATTCTGTGTTCAACCATACTATGGTTTTTATACCTATTAATTTTAACAATTCATTGGAACGAAGCCCACTGACACGAATAAGCAATAATCAAACAGTAATCATTATGAATTCATTGATTTAATTTTTTTTTTAAATGTGGTAGAATTAGGGTCGATTTCACCATCGATGGTAATGGTAATCGTTAAAGACCACCCAAAACCAACCACTTTGGATTACATCCAATTCTTCCACTTTTAACCAAAATTTGACTTAAAATTATAGTTATGGATGTAAGAAAATTGACTTGTGCCACTCGCTTTACGAGATAGTAGTGGGCAAAAACAATATCCATTACCATGGGTGGTGCAATCAACCCTAAAGAAACCCCCCAACTGTTCAAGTCACAATAACCAGTTTTGCAAATACTAATTATTAAACTAGGTATAGATTATAGTTTATTCTATAACATTTTTACTAAGTCCAATATTTATATCCAGGTAGGCAGTTCCTAACTGAAGCTGCCAAACGGCCGCCTGAATTTCTACTCACGTAATCCGACTAATGGTACCGCGTTAAGCTATTAAGATATCAAAGCCCCTAAGCCCTTACGTTATCTGGCAAACGAAACAAAAATATAGGAGCAAAAATCATTCTCGGTTAAGTTTTCTTCAAAATAAGTGTCTGTAAATCAGTCGGTGTGTGGATTTAGATCAGAGCGGAAAATTTCAAAAATGTGTATTCAAGTTACTTTTAGTAGATCCATACTAATACTAGCTGAAGGTTTTTTGGTTCCCGCGGGAACTCCTTAATTTTCCGGGATAAAAAGTAGCCTATGTACTATTCCAGACTATAATCTATCTCTGTGCCGAATTTCATCCAGATCCGTTCAGCCGTTGGGGCGTGATTGAGTAACAAACATCCATCCATACATCCATACATCCAAACTTTCGCATTTATAATATTAGTATAGAATATAGATTATAATTGCGAAAGTGTGTCTGTCTGTCTGTCTGCTACGCTTTCACGGCCCAACTACTCAACCGATTGATGAAATTTGGTACTGGAGTGGGTTGAATCCCGGGGAAGGGCATAGGCTACTTTTTATCCCGGAAAACTAAAGAGCTCCCGCGGAAATCAAAAAATTATAATCCACGCAGACAAAGTCGTGTGAATTAAGATTTCGCAACATTATCGCATCAGTGAATAAATTATTGTGTGTTCTTTTAACTTGGACAGCATGAAAAAAGCCGAAACAATAGGATAGGACTGTCCTGGGAAACATGGGGTATAATTTGTGAAAACTATTTTTTTAAAGATGAATTTTGTAACTTAATAGATTGTTAAAAAGGGAACCGGAAAGTAATTTCCACTAGGACGATTTTATTATGTTTAGATTAAAATATTGCTATTTAGATTGCTTATTGTTATAAAATTGAGCACAAATAATTCAAATCATTATATTGAAGATGTCTATTTGTCCTTTTTGTGTTTTTGTGCCTTTTAAGCTTAAAAATCCTTTTTGTCCAATAAAACGAATATATCAGTGTCGAGACCAAAGTGTATGCAAATGAGGGCCCTTTGGGTTGTCGGTTAGAAATAATGGGTAAGTACTAAACCCTTTTTCTGGGCGCGTTATGATTATACGTCTACCTTTTTCAGTTACACCTAGTAATAATAAGGCAATAGTTTGTCTGATCTGGCTTTGAATGTAAAAATATTTAGGAAGTGATAGCTGCTAATTTTTTTATTCATATGAAAAGTAGATATTTGTAGTTAAAGGCTTGCTTTTTTGCAAAGAGCACAATATGACTATCCCTAGGCGCGCTACGAGTCCGATTTAATTGTCTGTTTTGTAATATTTAGTTCATTATTTTAATAGAATACTGGAAAACGCTTGAGCCCTCGCAGCTGTAAAAAAATTTAAGTACATTTCAGGCGAGCAGAAAGTAGGTAAGACTGTATTATCTGCAAAATCGCTGTTATATGACTTAAAATTTGCCCGTTTTTTTTTTTTTACCTAAGATATCTTAATTTGATTGATACACGATTCAATCCAGTCCAACTTTATCACCCTGGAAATATCTAAGGCTAGATTGTTATGGGATCTTTAGTGAGCATTTGTTGCAATTCCAAGTCGTTGTTAGTATTCTATAATCTACTTTATTTATAAAAAGTAGAAAGGATTTCTATGAATAAAAGTTGCATGCGAAATATTCCGAGCTTATTGCTTATAATAACTTCAGTAACAAAAAGACCTTATTATAAAATTGAAAAAGTTTTCAACACTGACAAATCAGACATTCACATTATCCAGGAAAAAGTTTAATAATATTTACTAACAACCACCGTCTTACAAAGATAAGCCCTTGTTATTATTGTTTTAAAAGTCTTCAAGGAGACACTTTGTCTTATCATTTTATTTAGCTTTTTGGTCTTTGGATGTAATTAGGTTGGATTAAGCCCACCTACCTGAAATATCTGACGAATTTTTAAAGCACTCTTGCTTTTATTTTCACTTGTTTTAATTTTATGATCGTATATTTTTGAAGTGACGTTTACGTGACGATCAATATTTCATTGCACCAAACCCAAATCTTAATTTAAACACAAAAAATGTTTCTACCTATGTCCGTTATAGGCTTTGAAACCATCCAACCGATGTACCCCAAACCAGTTTCATTAGAAAGGCAATGAAGCCAAGATGGGTTTAGACCACTAAAATCATTTATAAATTTCCTTTTTTTTAGCGAAGTAGCACACGCCGGGTATCCGGTACCTAACACAATATAATTCTATACATACCTTAGATCAATAATGTTCTATATTACAGGGTGGAAAAACGAACGGAATGAACGGAAAAACAAAAAATAGACGGTCATTGTTATAATTAATCATTTGATAGTAGAGCCTGTTAAGGAGAAACTCGCAAACAAACATTGTACCTTACATTTAGAGAAGACCATGAAACCTGACGATTTAATATACCTTTACCTTACTTTTCCTCCATGTCCCATTCGTTTGTTTCACGTTGTATGTATAAAAAACTGCCTCGTTGGTCTAGTGGTTAGCATGTTCGACTACGGCCGACGAGGTCCCGGGATCGAGTCCCGGGTCGGGCCATTACAAATATTGGGTTTATCTGACAAGAAATTCTCAGTACTAGCTCGGAGTTAGGAAGTTGGCAGTGTTTCACCCCGTGGCTCGGAGAGCACGTTAAGCAGTCGCGGTCCAGCGCCTGATCTCTCTCCGTAACACCGTAATGTTACAGAGAGTGCACCTGTGTATGCGCACACACTTGTGCACTATAATATGTCCCGCGTCGATGGCTAATCTTTCTGGAGATTGGCCGCCGTGGCCGCAATTCGGTCGTAAGGACATCATCATAAAAAAAGAGGCTTTAAATATAAATTTATATATAATATAAATATCCATACTAATATTATAAATGCGAAAGTGTTTCTGTCTGTCTGTCTGTCTGTCTGTCTGTCTGTCTGCTACGCTTTCCCGGCCCATCTTTTCAACCGATTTTGCTGAAATTTGGTACAGGGGTAGATGGTATCCCGGGGAAGGACATAGGCTACTTTTTATCCCGGAAAATTAAAAAGTTCCCGCGGGAATCAAAAATCTTAATCCACGCGGACGAAGTCGCGGGAATCATCTAGTAATATATATTTTACTGCCGGACAGTATGTAATCGTCAAAACGGAAGTACAACATGATGAGAATATGTTGATTATACCTAACAGAACCGGATGTTACTCGAACCATATATAATTAAGTACCTACCTATTAGTAGATCTAGAAGCCTATCCCTATTGAGAACTCACAATTAAATTATACTCAATCTAAGATCCTTCAAGTTTTTGAATAGGCCAGGAATACCTTCTAGGCAAGCGCGCTCCAACCTAGACCCCATTTTTGCTTTCTCTAAGCATGTTTGACATCAAGCGCAAGCCTATCAATAAACAAAGATAAGATCCTTGGTTTTTAACAAAGATTTACTAATTATATAAACTTTTGATAATTAATAATAATTAATTAATCAAACCTCATATTATGCTGACGACCAAACTCCACATGACTCTAGTACCTACACATAACATATGTATTACACAACCCAGCTCTAGCAGAAGTTCGCTTAGTTGGACGGAAAAAGGGAATATTCATTTGTATTATGTATAGGTAATAATATTATATTATTAAGGCTATTCTCTTAGCTACAATATAGAAACGTGGATAGTCATGGTTCTGTTAGTAAAAAAAAAATTAAAAATGTGCGATTCACACGTGACAGAAGTGAAACTTCAGAAAAGTTGCCTACGAGAGAATGAGAGAAATATAACTTGTATTCTATCTCATTTTATCGTAGGCTAAATCCTATATAATATATTCGTCTCTTTTTCGTTTCATTTTCAAATCACGATTATAAAGAAGTTTCACTTAAAAAATCATTTTAAAAAGAAAATGTATAATATACATATTTAATGGAAATGTCGCAGCTGGATTATATGAATCCGGCTAGCATTTGGCAATATCAAACAACGACGCCGTTTTGCAATACGACTGGCCGTTTTGTAATACGATAGATTTTACGATTTGGCGGCGATATAAACAAAATCTTAGTACAGTCATCTGACAACAGTACAGTCATCTGATGATCTGACAACAACAAGTAACAAGGTAGACAAATGTAGATAAGTACTTTACATGTCTAAAATACCATTCGATTATGAGTCAGCGCTGGTATAACCCCTCTGAGCCGTAAATCTAATAGTAATTGTAACATTAGATTTACGAGAGGAATAGATCCACTCCACTAAAGAATCCGCAGTCGTAATGCCACTGCCTACCTACACTTATTTTCCTTTATTTCTTTCGGTAAGCGCGACTCTCATTTGCATACACATCCCTGAATCTTCACCGAATAACTATATTATTTTAACCGAATCTAAAAAAAAGAAGATGTTTTTGCGTAATCCTATAGTATAGTATTTACCTAATAGTTTTTCGAATTATCTAGACCAATACTATGTCTAAGGCGGCGAGATGTTTAGGGCGGATCAATCGGATTCCTGACAGAAAATTATCGCGTCAATTGTCAGAAATCTCACTGGTCTGATCGTCACATCTCCGCTCCCATCCGCTTCAGTGGGCATGCAGCCTTACAGGTTTTTTTTTCCAATGCATCAAGCTAAGCACTTAATGGTTAAATGTGCTGTACATAGTGTTCATTTTATTTTATTTAATAGATCGATTCAGGGTCGATAGCATTATCGCTAGTAATGTATATGGCAATCGTGAAATTTGACTACAAAAAGCTAGCAAGGTGAGAGGCACCTTCCAAAGACAGTTAAGGTTATAAGTCTGGTAAAAAGTACCTGACCCCTGACTTTTACAGCACAGAGTGGTTTAAATATAGGTGCTCTTTACTATAACCATCGATGATGCCATCGAACGCAAGAATTTTTTGTCCTTCCAAACAAATAAAAAAGCTTTCCTTTTGATATACGAGTAGGAGTGCTTTGTTAGGTATCTTGTATAAAAGAAGTAAATTTTATTTTCGAGTTTTCTTTGAATAACAAGTAGTCGTAAGTCCCAGCTGTGTAAGTAATTGCACAAACGGATAAGCGTAATAAAATTCATGAGGACCTTCCGGACTTTTTTAAGTATGGTGTACATAAATGAATTTAAGGTACTTATTAGAGACGTAACTACCATACACAAATGTAACGACCTGGTACACCCTGAAACTTACTAGGCTTCAGGAGTTTGGGTGGCTGGATTGATCCGCCGGGGAGTTGCACCAGCCAGCCGTCTCCATGCAAAATGCAGTATTTTGCAGTAACGTCCAAACGAACAAAGAGAGACACTTGAGAAAACCAAAAGGCCAGATTTTGTAGAGAATTAAGGCATGTCTTGTAAGTTGTCTGTAAAGCCTGTGAAAACTTGTCACTGTAAGAGGAACTGTCCTTCCGCAAACGTTTGATTAGTAGAACCCTACTTACTACTCAGTTAGGTTTATAAACTACTTAATGAACCCCGTGACTTCCATGTCCACCTGGATTTAGGTTTCAAAAATCTGAGATGATCTCTTTGATTTTCCGGTATAATAAAAATTCTTTCCAAAAAACCTGATGCGTCAACTTTGCTTATCTTTGTGTGTAGAAATCAAAATTATTTTTTACTTTATAGTGGCTTTGGAAGTCGATTTTTTGGAAAGAATTTTTATTTTTAACTTTTTAGTATTAGGGGATCTTTTTATTATTTTGAGGATTTGGAGTCAGAATTTTTTATGGGACCACCTCGAGAGCTTTCTCTAACGACTGAAAAATAAGAAATATTTTTTTTCAAATCTGTTCAGAAACCACGGCGATAGCCTGTCACTCTCCAACCTACTCAACTATACCCATGAAAAATCGCTTTGATCTGTTGCAAAGTTATTGAAGGACAAACTAATTAACCAAAAAACAAACAACCTTTCACCTTTTTCTGTACTAAAGATTTTAAATTTAATTAATAGGTACCTAATCTTAAAAAAATTCAATCATTTTGTTCTTAAAAACTTTACTATATATAAAAAGTCGCATACAGACGAAATTAAACACTTTGAAGTACATCGAATCTAGATGAGTTTGGTTTTAAGACAGAGAATGCTAAGGTATCAGCAGTAATAAATGGAAAGCACTTTCCTTTGGAACGAAAGCGATAAAAATCGACTGATCATCGGACCCGAACGCGACGTAACGGGAAGGCGTGTTTGATCACGACAATCATTTTGATGGCCCTTTCCTTACACATTTTCTTTTGTGTAATGAGAATGACCGCACGGTCATTAAACAAGAGCAATTTTTGTAGACCAGCTTTTACTTGTTGTGAAAAATGATGAAATCCTTTTCTAATGTAAGTGTAACCTTACTATTTTAAGGGGTAAAAGCCTTTAATAACTAGGTATACTTAAATAAGGAAATGCGAAATTAAAACGAATAGGTCTATTAGATATCCCAACAAATTGTGTGTTTCAAAATGTTGCAATAGTACATACATGAAAAGTACTTACGCTATGGCGGTCCAGATTTATGGATAGACTACCAGCTGACTTTAAATATGTTAAATTACTATTAGAAAAATGTTATTATGATGTGAAGGAATCCATACTATCCATACCTACTGATATTATAAATGCGAAAGTGTGACTGTCTGTCTTTCTGTCTTTCTGCTACGCTTTCATGGCCCATCTGTTCAACCGATTTTGATGAAATTTGTTACAGGGATAGGTTGTATCCCGGGGAAGGACATATTGTACTTTTTATCCCGGAAAATTAGAGAGTTCCCGCGGGAATCAAAAAACATTAATCCACGCGGACGAAGTCGCGGGCATCATCTAGTATTAATTAACGCAACGATGTCAAGGAATTTAAAATAAGATTGACATTCTTATTTTTGATCACGTTGTATGATTGATATGCATTGATATGATTTTAATTTCCTGTAATTTCTCTGACATTGGTTTATTTTATATTGAATTAAATTGAATTATTTGATATTGTTTAGCTTAAATCCTAATAATTTATTAACTTACCTACTAATTATTATTCGTAATATTTGCACAGTATTAATTTTGTTGAATGTTTATGAACCAACATTATGTACAAACATTCTGGCAAATCGATTCCCAGCAGTTAAGGCGATCTGGTAATTTTCAATTTCTAAATTGTCTCTGGCCCGGCCTGCTGGAAGGATTCATCCGTGGCCACTTACCAACCTAACTGCCTACTTAAATATACCTAGCTAACCGATAATCTCGTTTCCATCCAGGTGAGATCGCAAGTCAAGGGTAAATTGTAATAGATTAAAAAGTCTATGATTTCCCAGTCAGTCATTGCAGCGTTTCTTTATATCTGTGCTCTCATGGCACACCTAAGCTAGACAGTTGAAAAGAGCATAAAGCGAAGTTGTACAACCAGTGGATAAGGAAAATCAACACTCCTGAATTAAATCGAGGATCGTTATGGATGGAAGTTTAAAAATATTTATTATCCAACAGTCCTTTGTAACGATAAGCCCACTTTATAGTCTTCGGCTTGAGCCACTTTGCCCTATCTTTTTATTGTTGCTCCGGAAATTAACAATACGCTACTCGAGTTATAGTCGAGACGTGGCTGAGTGCGTTGTTTTACGTTAAATAAAAATCTTTTTGAAGGTAAGAATAAACAGAGTGGCTAATTTTATCTATATCATTATGTATACTGTATAGCATCCTTCAGTAGAGTGTCACTTAAAATAAGTTCGGATCAAAGACATGGCCGCTTAATGGGCACAGATGAAATAATACCTAGTTCCATGGACCTCATAAGGAAGCTCAGAGTCAAGACTACGACAGTCAATCAATCAACTCATTTATTCAATATACGTAGGTACACTGTGGGTACACTTATTCACGTTAAAAATTACTGACTTATAAAAACATGATGGTGATAATCAGTTACGGTATCTTAAAACTAAAGCTACGAGGGTTCCAAACGCACCCTGGTCTGAGAAGAGCCCACAACAAACTCAGCCGGGGTGATTTTTAATTTTTATTATCACCATCTCACAAAATATCATCATCAAACAACTATCAGAGCCATTAGAGCAAATCAACGGCAACGACGACGACAATATCAGCTATCATACTAATACTAATATTATAAATACGAAAGTGTGTTTGTTTGTTGCTTTGTCCTTGACTTTTTTTTGCATGGTTGAGGACTTGGTAAGTGACATAGATTACTTTTTATTCCGGAAAATTGTTAAGAAGTTTCCGTGGGAATTAAAAAAAACTTATTCCACGCGGACGTATTCGCGGGCATCATCTAGTCCGTCCATAAATCCATCGAGGCTACCTTTCTAAAATGAGAACCTAGACACTAGAATTAAGTGGTTTCAGTCAGTCACAGAGCATTTTCACTACGTAGTCAAAAGCGCAACGCAAGTTTAGTATTATAGAACCCTACTTTGTATTCTGTGATAGAATGCCGCTGCATACAAGAAACCTCTGTGAATAAGAGTGCACTTTATTTCTCTACCTTGACAATGAGCTAACAAGCTCAGCGCAACTCGCAACAAAGACTCGTTTCCAAGTCTTTATTTTTCTAATTAAGAACTTTCTCTAAACAGCACTATAGTGGCTAACAAAAAACTTACAATACTGCGTTTTGCTCTTATAAAAGTAATATTTAATAGGTAATATTAATGTAAATTATTTTATGAATAAATTATACTACATTATGAGTGTTTACAGTAGGTAAGGTGTTGTAAAGTCGTTTTTAGAATCGGAACTTCAAGAGGAAAAAGGAACCCTTAAACCCCTTATGTGGAAAGAACCATTCGCCCATAAAACATCAAATCAAATAAGTATATCTATGACAGAATATGACAGATAGCAAAATAGTACATTACTTAAATAGATCACTCACACTTATTCACAAAAAGTATACTACAACAGTACTGTCAGTACAATTATAATATACCTAGTATGCGAAATAATTGACCCCTTGATGGAAAGTTCCGGTCACGTAAGGCCGTATACCTAAGCCTTACAATACGAAAAGGTCGCACGGCCGGGCACTTATCACTGGCATCAGATAAACATGTTATATTCATTGGCTCCCTGAAATAAATCCACATCTAAGAGCAAAAACAAAAGTGGCAGAAAATAGGTCCAATAGGGTATTTGACTACTATTCAAATAATTATTTTTTGGTGATTATTAAATAGAGGATCTCCCAAAAGTCGTAATATCCACATCCCCTGATAGTTTTATGTTGAATAACCATTTTAAGCAATCGATTCAAATAAAAAAGTGCGTTGAACTTTAGTGACGTCACATTTCAGAATTTCATGTATATCCCATACTTAGGACTCGTTTTAATGATTGAAAAAAGTTGCAAATTTGTGTAGTCAATTGGGTATTGTCAAATATAAAATCTATATAATATATAATCAATATAATATGTGTAGTGTGTAAAATCACTATACCACATAGATTTTCCTTTTAGTCATAGTCATAGTCAAAGTCATTTATTTATTAAATATCGGTACACTGTAGGTACCTACACTTATTTTCGTCTACAAAATTTACTTAAAAAGCATGATGGTGATAATGGGTAACGTTATCTTAAAACTAAAGCTACGAGGGTTCCAAACGCGCCCTGGTCTGAGAAGAGCCCACAACAAACTCAGCCGGGTTTTGTTTTTTTTTTATTATCACCATCTCACAAATATTCTTACTAAGGAACTATCAGAGACATTAGAGCAAATTATTGCCAGGCTTCCTTTTGTCGTGTATTAGATATAATACACGACAATTAAATTAAACTTCTGGTTCCTTAATTATGATGGACTTCCGCAAAGTAACGCCTGCCTCTATTCAATATTTTCAATAGCGTTATTTAATCGATTTCAATGTGTTGGATCGTTATCATAATATATTGTACCTCATTAACTCAATGATACAAAAATCACTCGATCAAAATCTTGCTACGCCAAAACATCGATAGACGCTTCGTAAACTAGTAAATACCAATGTTCTTAAAATTCTCATTCGCCAAATCTTTAGGTATGCATAGTTGACGTTGAATATTATTATTATTCTTGAAAATATACACGTGTACTGTCTTTAAATAGATCGCTTTAGAACTTAGAAGTACTTAAAGAAAGGAAAATAAGCTCGGAGTATTTCCGTTCAGCTTGAAAGGCGAAGGACGCCCTTTCGGATGTCATCGCGTCCTCTTAGCCGTTTAGCTATTGAAGTTTAAATTAATTCGTTTGAATAATTTTAAACTTTATAGAATAATTCAATCTAATTCTGTTTGGTTTCACACGGCTATTCATAATTTATGTTCATAAACATTATCTCGTTCCAGTTCAAAAACTTCTTGAACTGGAACGAGATAATAATAATCCTATTGAAGTTTTCTATTGAAGTGTTTAAATAATTTTATCAAAGTTCAAATCTACTTTTGTTTGTGATAGAGCTGCTTCTGGCATACGTTGATATTTGACTCTTGCACCACCCTTGAACTTTCATGGTACTATGTCAGGAGCCTTCACGCAAGTGTCGACAAAAACCTACCCACAAAGTTTCAACTCGGAGGCACAATGCGCGCGAACACAAGATAACGAACAATTGACTAACAAAAATTTGCACTTTAAGGCTTAATATTTCGCAAACGGATCTGTGAATCGAAAAATCGTTTTCTCACACCCGCGATATTTTTGAATGACCTATCCAACGACACCCCACACTATGGGTAAGACGAGAAAAAGAAATCATCATCACTTTAGGTACAGTTTACATGTAGGGAAGAGGTACCTAATTGCTAATAAATTGTACCATTTGTTAGTATAGGTAGGTACGTGCTTCAACAATCTCTAAAAAAAATGTTTTTAACCACTGTCGGCGTGATTAATCATACTAATATTATAAATGCGAAAGTGTGTTTGTTTGTTGGTGTGTTGGTTTGTCCTTCAATCCCGCCGCAGCGGAGCAACGGGTCGACGTGATTTTTAGTATGGGTACGAAGACCTAGAGAGTGACTTATGCTACTTTTTATCCCGGTAAAATAAGGAGTTCCCGCGGGAATCAAAAAACTTAAATCACGCGGACGAAGTCGTGGGTATCAGCTAGTATGTATATACATATACGTGTAAGTCTCTGAGCTAAGCCGTGGACGGACGGACATACCTATTGGCAAATCTATAAGGGTTCCTTGTTGACTACGGAATCCTAAAAAACGTGACGCCGTAGGTTACATTATAATGTGCCAAAACATTAGGGCAAGAGCATATAGACCAAGCGAAAACAAACTGCGGACCATACCGGACGAAATTACGCGCGAAGAGTCCTCGTCTTTCACTTTTATATGGGCCGCGCTCACTAGGCCACCGGAAAAAAAAGTATTTTCGTGTCAACGTTTTATCCTGCCCAGTCTGTGGTTTCTATAATAGTATAAAAATATACTTAACATAAATCACCTAAATCCTTCTGGAGATACCTATCATTGTTAACACTGTAACTACAAATATAAAATGTCGAGCTATTGAGAACATTACAATAATGTCATTCACATTATTATGCCACTTTACAATAGCTCTGTAGCGCCGAACTAAAATTGCTCTCAGAACTACTTTCACACCAAAGCCTCTTGCTGTTTAATAGCTCACGTAGTTGAATAATTTTATATTCTAAACTAAATATTAATCTAGTTAGTAGTGCTTCGCTTCACTCTTGTATAATTATGTGATAGTATAGTACATGTATAAAAGTTAACACAGATATATAATAATTTATATATGAAACCGTTTCTTGATAACATGAAAATGCTATCAAAAATGCGATAAATTACTACCTACAGAGCAATACGAAGTTATTCTCTTATAATGGCCGAGTAATAGCATGTTTGACGACAAAGGGTGGGTTATTTTAACGATAAGACATTATTAACCTATATTGCGACACACATTCAACAGGTAAACCGTTGTACTACTGATAGACCTATCCGTCAAGGGTACGCGTAGCCGGTGGCTACGGAATGACGCGGGCGGCTGCTACGGCGCTAGGGAGGGCGCGGGCGGGTGGCTTTGACCGGCATCCGCCTGGTTTACCGTAATACGAATAGCAATAAAGCTTTACTTACGCGAGGAGCGCGTTCCGGACCGTGATGCTACTTGTGATACCGTGTGGAGCCGCGTAGCCGGGCTCCGGCAGACTGTTGCTCCCGGGACCGCTTCACTTGTTACGTGCCACCCGCCGCCCTGCGTCCTCACCCTCAATCCTCGCCCCGCGCACCCCCTGCGCCTTTTACCCTCCCCGGGAACTCCACCCTGCGGCCGCTTACCAATATCACGGGTCTTTCACTTTGCAGCGTCCTTACCTAGACAAGGTACATACCTCCGAATTTAAGAACCCTTCAACAACCTTTTGAATGAATATAATTCATTCAAGGGATGCGCATAATGAATTATATTTTAAATGGTGAAGGTGGAGTAGGTATGTGCTAAATATAAAAGAGCCAACTCATTAAAAATTTGTCTCTTACTTTGTCAGCAACACTTAGCTAATTAGTCTCATTACTAAACTTAACTTACTTACCTATCTTTTGTTACTTAACACGTAAATACAATATTGTTGTGTTAATACAGTTTAATAAAAATATCATCCAAACTAAGCATATGTAATAGTAGTAATTCTTATGTAATTTAAAAAAACAATAGACAAATGCAACGTCGAATCTTAACTTGACGAAGGAAGAACAGGAACTTTTATTTGAGAAATATGTTGTACGAAGTTTATCCAAGGTCTGTTTTTGCTCTAAGCCAGCCCTACCTACCTATTAGACTTTATTAATAATTATGATTTTATGAAGAACTTAGAAAATATTTTACTTTAGGTCATGTCCGCTACTACTTCCGCGGTGTAGACGCTTACTCCGAGTTTTTACATTGCAAATACGATTGATCGACGTGAGAGCTCACCTCACCAAGTGTAAGCGAACGTTAAAGTAAGATGAACCTTAACTGCATTGGTTTAGAGCTCATTTCATCATTTTGTATATTTATTCACAGCCAGCGCCCCAAACGCTGAATTTGTGACTTTAAAGCAAGAGCTTTTGGGTCCATTTTACTTTGACCGTTCGCTTACACTTGGCGAGGTGAGTTCTCACGTCGATCAACCGTATTTGCAATGTAAAAACTCAGAGTAAGCGTACAGGGTAACTGCGTGATAGGTAATAATTATTTATTATAAGCTACTCGTCCATAATTTATAAAACTAGAGCACAGAATAGGTAATAGTACAATGTACTAGAGTACTAATCTCATTAGGGTACCTACACACTACACAAAATATAAATAAATCATTCACACTTACACAGTAACTGAGAAAACATTCCTAACATACATATAATATATAGGCTGGAGTTTAACGTTAATGCGAAGTATCTAATGGCAGTTTTGTAATTCTCTAAGCAAGTTGAGATGGACTTAGGAAGGCTAATCTTAGTAATCTTACAATTGAACCTGAGATACTCTCTTAAGTGCAAAGCTAAGCAGATTAATTTACGTCTCTAGAAGAGTGGTTTACACATCTTATCGAAAAGGTAGCTATTACATTAGATTCGAGATTAAATATAGAAACGTAAATGGTAACTTTATCCTAACTTCTATTTTAATTAGTGTAATTTTTTTTAATGCGCTACAAGTTAGCCCTTGACTGCGATCTCACCTGATGGTAAGTGATGATCCAATCTAAGATGGTAGCGGGCTAACCTGTTAGGGGCATGGCAGTTATATAAAACCCATACCCCTATTCGGTTTCTACACGGCATCGTACCGGAACGCTTAATCGCTTGTCTTTGCCGGTAGGGTGGTAACTTATAGCCAAATATACATAATATTCAAATTATAAAAAAAAAATCTACAATTTTTTTTTATGAAATGAAATATTTAGGTATTTGATGTAGGACAACAGCGCCACATAGACCTAGAATATTTACTTTTGGCCATTGATGATTAATTGCGAGGGCTCTATCACCGGTTCGGAGAAAAAAATATATATAAAAGTGTTAGTTTGTTGGTTTGTTCTTCAATCAACAACATATCAACGTGTTTTTTGCATGGTTAGTTGAGAACCTGGAGAGTGATTATAGGAAAAGATTCTACTTTTTATCACGGAAATCAAAGAGTTCCCAGGGGTCATTTAAAGCCTTTATCCCGATTCCCGAGAACGCGGACACGGGCTAAATCTAGTCATACATAGATAGGAACAACAAAATTGCTGCGATGTGAATAGTGTTCGCCTTAAGGCTCTGTCATCATAGCGTAAAATCAGCAGTTTTTTAAAATAGTTTATCCATCAAACGGTGACATAATGTATGCATGTAAAAATAATTTTAGTTTTCAAGATTCATAAGCAGCCATTGACGCAACTAAAAACACTACTTTCACACCACATGCTCGACAATGCCGAATTATATGTCATATTGTAAACCTTACCGAAAGCAAGACATTATATCTCTTGGCTTTAGCCGGGTTATAATGTTCTATTGAATTTCATTATAACCCGCTGGTTAATAATGTGATTTTCACTTTCATAATTCTTATTGCTATGTCCATAAAGTCTAATTTCGCTAAACAGAATGTGTTCTCAGCGGGCGCGGCCAACTCGATTTTAGAAAACCGAAGCCGTGGTCCACTAGATTCGCACTGAGACGAACTTCATTTGTTTGTCAAATCGAGTAGGCCACGCCAGCTGAAAGAAGTGGCTATATAGGCCGTGGCCCACTAGATTCGCACTGAGACGAACTTCGTTTGTTTGTCAATTCGAGTAGGCCACGCCAGCTGAAAGAAGTTGCTATAGCCGTAGCTAGTAGTACCTTAAGAAGATTCTATAAATATTTAAAAAAATATTTTAAAAATGTCGAGTGATGAAAGTATTTTGACTCCAGAAGCTATTAAATATAACGTTATCTTTCCATAAATTATTGGACTAATGTCTCCAATATCAATTTTCACTTTTAATTTTCTGTAATAAACACTATCTACTAAGCCTGGTTTTTTTATTGTATAAAGTGAGAAAAGTAGAGTATACACCACCGGGATAAAACTGTTTTTTTCTTGGGCGCTTGAATCCCTCACTGCACTCAGGACTCAATCTGAATTCCCTCCCTTTGGTCGGGAATTAACTTATAACACCCTCGCTGCGCTCGGGAGTTACATTTGGAGTCCTTCGTTACGTTCAGGATTCAATGTAGCGCCCGTGACATAAAACAGTGCTTTATCCCCTTGGTGTATAATCTACTATTAAAAAATTCTCTGCATTGTTTTTTTTTTAAACATCCTACCTATAGTTAGTTTACCTTTTAAACCAAATTTTTCCTTATTGAAACTAATAATTTGCTCTATAAATCTTACTAATATTATAAATGCGAAAGTTTGAGTGGATGTATGGATGCACGCCCCAACGGCTGATCGGATCTGGCATAAATTTAGCACAGAGATAGATTATAGTCTGGAATAGCACATATTTTTACCGAAAAACCTCAATCCACGCGGACGAAGTTGCGGGCATTCGCTAGTATAAGATAAAATTTATATTTCTAAAGCAAACACATTGTCGGATTAAATTGCATTGAACAGTATAAATATTTATTTTGTTACAAATTATTTCTTCCATTTTTTGTGACATGCGCTTGCTCGATTTCACCCCCGCGCACCTGTATTTTGATCTCGTGAACTGCGAGCGCCTTAACATTGACGTACGAAAAAGCTGTCTAATATCAAACAATACAATACAATAGGTATATAGACAGAGGGTCTGAAACTCTCTTCAGTAAATTTATTTCCCTTTGAACCCTTTTGCTAGGGTTTGTAAAACTATTTTACTTGTTTATTTGCCCTTTATTTCTATGAACACAAAGGATATAAAACTTGAGAGAGAGGTTCCGTCCTTAAAGTAAACCCTTGGAGTAAACCTTATCAAGGCAAACCATACTGTTATAATTAACAAACTTTCATAAAGGCAAGAAGGGAAACTATTAAATAACAATTATATATGGTACAAGTGCAGCATGGAGAATATTGCTCTGAGCGTAAATTTTAAGGCCTCGATATTACTGAATAGTGCACTCCGCACGCTTTTCAGGCGCCAGGCTCCGAGGGGCAAATGGCCTAGTTGCGACAACGCATATCTCTCGACTGCGATTAATAAGCAACGTTGAACCAAGTTGGTAACTGGACGGGTGTCCGAATTTGGTAGTCTGAGTTTGGCCTTTTCGTTTCCTCCATGTCTCGTGAAATACCTAGTACTCTTAGTTAGTCGAGTCGTATGCGGAAGGACCTGGGAGCCCACCGCATTATTATCCCAAGAAAACCCCTGCCATTATGTGATCAATGGAAAGAGGTCACGACTCTCAGCAATGAGCAGTACGACACAGAGAGAAAGAATATTTTTATTCCCCAAGAGTGAGAAAAGTCTATAGGAAAATATCTGGCCGACATCGTCTTCTAATACATTTTTAGATCAAATGTGGCCAAAATGAAATCTGAGCAACCCGACTCCATCTCAGCCAATTATTTGACAACTTATAACACATTCCCTAAATTGGCTCGGCATTGTTACATTTCTTAACAATATTGTACACAATACCTACTCGTAGGTATAATACATTTCTGATAATTTAAATACCTCGTAGGAACTAACTACCTATAGGTAAATATTACTACATGATGCGTCATTTAAATACATTCTATTAATATTTATGATGTTCGAAGTTAGCTATAGTCCCACAAAATAATAAAAATAGGCATAAAAATCAGTTCCAATTTTGGCCACCGGGAGATTTAGTTTGTCGAACTAGTTGTAGACTCCTATAAAGCTATTTTTATAAAGCTCATTAAGGGATTCCGTAATACGTGCCGTATTGTTGTTTTAGTCATTAAGTCATTTATTTAGATAGATAGCTTTCATGTACAATACAGGCCTTACCTACTTGCTAATACATAATAATTTAAAGTTAAGTTCGAAGATTACTTAATTCCATTTATATTCGGATTCCGAATTTCGGAAGTATGTAGGTACCTAGTTATAATTGAAATAGAGCCATTATTGGAAAAGTCTAACTGGAGATCACAGGGCAGACGTGAGACTTAGTAAATTAACTTAAGTAACTTACTAATTCCAATCCATTAATCGAACATTCAAGTTGTTATCTAACATTCTAACAACATTAGTTTCATACTTAAGTGATGCTTCAAAGTTGAAACGATCTGTTTTCTCTGCTTAACTAAACCCTCGAGCAAAAAATCCGTGTCAGATGAAGTATTAAGTTCGACATGGCTTTATTTAGCGGATATAATTTTGACAACCACTCTGGTGCAGAGGTGCCATCTTATTTAAAGTGAGAGAGAGGCTTTAGGTTCAATAATCAATTCTTATTTCTTGGCCACCAAATGAGTTAGCATTCCAGTACGATGTCGTGTGGGCTACGATTAGGATTATGAACTGTCATCCAACCACCAACTTCCAGGCTAGCGTTAACTATGTCAGGATTTACCTACTTTATATCCCAATTTTCCGAAGATACTTAAACGGTTTAGCAAGAAAAGATTACAATTATTTTGCAATAATCCGTATAAGGGTAGGAGTCCGGGGGATAATGGGCGGGGCAATAGTAGTGGGGGTTCAAAAACGGTATATAACACCGCGCATTTAACTCAACAATCACTAGACAATCTTGCATTGTAAAGTCGACATCTCCTGAAGATGCTCCGGTGTCGGGGCGAAACGTGCGTCGAGAATAGTATAAAAGTCTTGTGTGATGGTGCATGTGAGTGGTGGTGGCATTGCTTGCTTGGGAACTTGGCTTTGTTGCTTGGTTGGGAAGGTAAACGGTGCTTCGCTTATAGCTGCATGCTTGACCATACAGAATTTTTTCTGTTGGCGGATTATAGCAAAATAATTGTAATCTTTTCTTGCTAAATCATGAACTTCCGCAAAGTAACGCCTGATTCTATCCAATACTTAAACGGTTAGGTATTGGACTGAATCCCGATTATTTATAGCCGAACGAAACCTATTTTCCAATACGAAAACTCCAAAATGTCTTTTTCCTAGAATCCCTAGAAAAACTAAAGTAACCGACATTGCTGAGCAAGTTGCGAAACTGAAGTGGCAATGGGCAGGGCACATAATTCGGGGAATCGAAAACGTTGGGGCTGCAAATTGCTCGCATGGCGACCCCGTACTGGAAAGCGCAGCGTTGGCAGACCCCCATGGCGCTGGAGAACGGTCGACATCAATCAAACTGGTTGCAGTTTTGGCGTTAGCTGCACGGACAAGGAGCGCTTAACATTGAATTTCGTATCGGAAAACTTTAAAAACTCGTACTACGTGTACCTACTAGATTGAACTCGTTTCTTCGGCCTTGAAATCGCTCGTGGTATCCATGAAAATTCTTTAGCGCCGACTAAGCGCACCTAATACCTAAGTACATTCATATCTAACATTCGGGAGGCAGATTCCAGAGAAATGGGGATATTTGTCCTTGTCGTCGCGCAATAAACAGGCACTTTGTATGCATACTTCATTAATCATTAGTATTTAATGTCGCTCAAGATGCGGACAAGCGAACTTGGGCGTTCTACGCATACTATTACCTATATTCTGTGGTTCTACATTAAAAATATCAACAAATTAATTTGGGCCTAATTTTGTAGTTACAGCACTACATGACCTGATTTTACTTGACCAGAGGTGCAATCATGTAAGGATTGCCGATGAAATCGTTAAAGCTCGGCTTCAAAGTAAAATAGACCATAACAGCATTGAATTAGAGCTCAACTTCGTGTATCCATTCTCATACGTTTAGGGTATCGTACATATCGGCGATCCTTACATGATTGCACCTCTGATTGACCTGATTTTGCTTGATAGTAGAGAACCTGGAGAGTGACATTGGGTACTTTTTATCCCGGAAAATTACACAGTTCCCGCGAGACTTATAAAAACCTAAATCAGGCAAAGACAAAGTTACGAGCATCAGCTAGTTATTATTTAGTTAGGATAACATCCTTTAGCATGTTGTAATACGTATTTGATTGCAAATTATTATATCTGCTCTTCTTTTAGTATATTGCTTCTTGATCGTCCGTTGTTTGATTTCTATACTAGCTGACGCCCGCGACTTCGTCCGCGTGGTTTAAGTTTTTTTATTCCCGCGTTAACTCCTTGATTTCCCAGCATAAAAAGTAGCCTAAGTCACTCTCCAGCTCAACTATTCCCATGCCAAAAATCACGTCGATCCGTTGCTCCGTTGCGGCGTGATTGAAGGACAAACCAACAAACATGTCGCATTTATAATATTAGTATGATAGCAACTTACCGTCCACTTATACGGCAACCATCAACTCAATATAAAATCCCTACTTAAGTATTCGAACGGTTTGTTCGAATAGAGCTTAGACCCACCACGCTGCTCCAATGTGGGTTGGCGGGCTTTAACGACTATTATCATGTTAGTGATAATAACCGGGACCGACGGCTTAACGTGCTCTACGAGGCACGGGGGTGAAACACGCCAACTTCCTAACTCAGAGCTAGTACTGAGAATTTCTAGTCAGAAAAACCCAATACTTAACAACGTCCCCGACCCGGGACTCGAACCCGGGACGTCGTCGGCCGCAGTCGAACTTGCTAACCACTAGACCAACGAGGCAGTTTTAGACCCAATGTGCATTTAATTATTATAATATGTAATTAATAAAATTAACGTCACACGCACAATCGTTTCAGGAAGCAAACAAGAAGTCTTATTATTGTTTTGCTTAGGAAGACTTAAAATGGGTGTCATATGACTATGATAGTGTTTTTTTAAATTTTATTTTGATACTAATTTGTTGTAGGCCTAAAATAAAACAACATTATTCCGCCGTCGCATCCCTTATATTGTTAGAAAACAGAACAAGATCTCATAATACAAAATAAAATATGTAAAATATAACCATGCTGCTGTAATTGAATTACAAGCGGAAGTTCATGTTTTCAACACAACGAATGCAACCTATCCTCTTAAAAATAATGAAAGATGAAATGAAAAAACAGCGCCACCTATGGATCGTAATAAGATGTTACAAAGATGCCCTCGACGATGACACGGGGGACTGTGCTGCTCGACGTTAATAAATGATGCAAACAATACAACTTATCTAGCTAACTAGAAATTAAAATGTAAGTATATCATCGAAACTTAATGAAACTCCTTAACTCCTTTTGAACAATATTCAGTAGCCGCGTTTCGCGCGGTGCGGTTAATATTCTTTCACGGAATGATTACTAATTATAGTACTTATTTTATAAGGCCCTTCGCCTTGAAAAGGTCACGCATGAGACCCTTCAGATAGCGAATCTCGCGCTGGAGATCCGAGCACTTGTCGCCGAGCTCGGTGTGACGCTTGCGCAAGTTTTGCTCCTCGTTGAGCAGCACCTCGATCTCGGCCTTCTTCTTCTGGCGGTAGCGCGTGGCCGCGTTCTTGTTCTGCTCCTTCTTGCGCGAGCGGCGGTCGTCAACGTTGCGCGAGTACGGCTTGGGGCGGCCGCTCGGGATGCACCAGTCCTCGTCCGTGGACGAGGAGCGCGGCGAGGAGGGCGGGGAGGAGCGCGGGGACGTTTGAGGCGAGGGTGAAGCGCTGCGGGCCGAGGGCTGCGGGGAGGCGAGCTGCGCGGCGCGGTGGCGGACCAGCTCCTCGAGAGCCTGCGAGTCGCAGTCGTAGTCCGGCAGCTGGACGGGCGCGGCGGGCCACGGCTCGGCGGCGGGCGCGAGCGCGAGCGGCGCGCACTGGGCCTGCTGCGCGTAGCTGAGCAGCAGCTGCGTGGCGGGGCCGGGCGGGCTCTGCGGCGGCGTCAGATGGGTCAGCTCCACGGCGCCGTACACCGTCTCGAACTCGCGCAGCAGCACTTCCGTCGGCTGCGGCACCGTCTGCGGCGGGTACTGCGCGACCGGCGCTGCCACCGCGGGCGCCTCCACGCGCTCTGCCACTTGAGAGATGTTCTCGAAAATGGGCAGATCCACTTTCTCCTCTAACCAATTTTGGAATATGTTTTCTGCAAAGAAAAAATAAGTGTCATCAATTACAGTATCGAAAAATAACTAATTAATTTATGATAGTCTAGAGATCCAAATTATACAATGACCTTCACCCATCTGTTTACCAGATGAAACCTACTTTTTATTTTTATTTAATACTAGATAAATAAACCTAAAATAGGTTGCCTATCAAAATCCGGTCCAGGCAATTTTTATATTAATTAATTTTGATTAATTCTTTTTTTTGGACAAGTTTATTATAGCGAATCATCTAAAATTCTACACCAATGTAGCGAATGCTATACCATCGCGTGCAAGTCACCATAGTCCATAGGTAACTAAACGGATCGGAACCGCTTGAGTTATATATCAAAATATAGGTAATTTTATAACAAACACGATAGTATAGCAAACTTGTACAAAAAAAAAATTAAAATTAATTAATTTTAAAATAGCCTGGACCGGATTTTGATAGGCAACCTATTTAAGGCGTATTTATATAGTATTAAATTTTAAAAAGTAGGTTTCATCTGGTAAACAGATGGGTGAAGGCCATTGTATATTCGGATCTTGACCATAATATATAATCCGTCAAATTGAATTTATTCTTGAATTTATAATAACCGAAATTAAGGCCATCAACGCGGTATGCATCTTTATATTAGAGATTCACCGACTCGAACATAAATTTTAAGTGGCTGACCGATAACGCTGCCAAGACTATTTACATAAATGAATTCTGTTATCTTGGTCTATTTTGTTTTCTCAGCAACATAGGTAAAATAATCAGTCTCACTAATAGCTAGTAAACCTAGATAATGAATGATTCAGCGTGTTCTTGATCGTCAATTCAAGTCATGACAGAAAAACTTAATTATTTGAAACAATCTGAGAAGTGAAAAGAAGTAAACGGTCTTGTTTCAAAAACAAGCTTTAAGAAATTAAAAAATGCCAGAAACAATCGATAAAATAATAACTCAATTTAAAAGTTTTTAGCATCAACGCGCAACCTAGTGGTAAACTTTTCAATAACAATCACGAAAGGTATCGTCCAATGTAATAAAAAATCTCAATAAAAGATAAAAATATTGAGAGAACATGGAAACAAAACACAAACGCCAAACAAGTTAAACGAGCAATCCTGTTTAAGAGGTACTGATTACTGAATATAATATATAGGTATGTCACCGTAAGATTGTAAAAACCGTTCGATTGTAATCTAACGCTTTTTATCTCGATACATTGCAAACTGTCGACAGATTGTGAACCGTTCAGTGTACTGAGTGTCAATTTTTGAAATATTATGTATTTAAGTTTTCTTGTCTCTTTCTTGTAGGTTAGGTTAAGGTTCGCCATAAATAATCAGAAACCCGATAGAAATCGAGTAATCTAACAGATTACAATCTACCGAAAAATAATGCGTTATATTGTAATCTTTCGACAGTTTACAATCTCGCGAGTTAGATTATAATCTAACGGCTTTTACAATCTTATGACATATATAAAAACTAGTTGATGCTCGCGACTTCGTCCGCGTGGATTGATGTTTTTTTGGTTCCCGCGGGAACTCTTTAATTTTCCGGGATAAAAAGTAGCCTATGTGTCATTCCAGACTATAATCTTTATCTGTGCCACATTTCGTTCAGATCCGTTCAGCCGTTCTGGCGTGATTGAGTAACAAACATCCATCGCGATCCATCCAAAGATTCGCATTTCTAATATTAGTATTAGTATAGATATATCCCTGTTTCCCTTGGTCACGCCATAACTTGAGGACTACCTATTTCAATCATCTATTTTTTAAAGTCCAAACTAATATTATATATGCGGAAATGTGTCTGTCTGTCTGCTACGCTTTCACGGCGCATCTGTTCAACCGCTTTTAATGAAATTTGGTACAGGGATAGGTTGTATCCCGGGGAAGACATAGGCTACTTTTTATCGCGGAAAATCTGTTCAACCGATTTTAATGAAACTTGTTACATGGATAGGTTGTATCCCGGGGAAGGACATAGGCTAATTTTTATCCCGGAAAATTAAAGAGTTCCCGCGGGAACCAAAAACACTTCAATCGACGTGGACGAAGTCGCGCGCATCAGCTAGTGCCTAGTACTGAATATAATATTATTTTATTATTATCACACATGCAACTATTTGCTTTGGTATAGTTATTACGAACGGAAACAGGCAAATATTTATTCATCACACAATCTTAATTAGACTGACCATTGACTAATAAATATTTGGAATACAGTATAGATAAACTTAAAAAATAATATTATTATTTTGCTCTGCGATTTCTCTCAAGACCAGCGGGTAAGACCCCATTTGCGGGTAAACATTACACATTAGTATAGGTACCTAATATGTTATACATTGTTTAATATGTTCATTAATTAACGGAAAAGGGATATCCCCCTATAATACTAAGTAGCTTTAAAACTGGATAAGGAATAACCAGTATATTATAAAAAAATGTGTATCTGTTAATTTTCCATGCATTTGTTCGACTGAGTAAGAGTTTAAGACTGTATTTTTTTGTGTTTTTTTAGTGCGAACGTAAAAGCATCGCAAACGCATGCCGGTACGCGTATTTCCGATTGATGTGCTCTCTCTGATCAAACTCGTGTTTAATATAAGGCACTCGTCCTCCAATCCCGCACGGATTTGCAACCCAAATGTTCTTCCAAACACGTGTTCGAGTTCGGGAGCGTTGGCGACGCCATATTATGGTAAATGTCATGCTATAAACGGGTCATATTATTCAAAAATGTGGATCTCGCCCAAAACCCGACTCTACGTAGTCTTGTCTGCCCTACCTCTCCATTTTACATCTACATTTTTATAAATTGAACCCTTAGAACCCCAACACAACCCTCACAAGAAATTCCCTAAAACAAACATGGATTCCGTGCGTGTGTCAAGGCAAGTAATGCCTTCTAATGAACACGGAAATAAATATCAGGGTGCATGTCCTTTGCAAACCCGTGCGATCGGAAGATTTGAAAAGGAAGTTAGCGTAACAAACCCGTGCGTATTTAGAGTAAGCTAGTATGTATTTGATACTAGATGATGCCCGCGACTTCGTCCGCGTGGATTAAGATTTTTTGATTCCCGCGGGAACTCTTTAATTTTCCGGGATAAAAAGTAGCCATGTCTTTTCCCTGAATACAAACTATCCCTATAGCGTATTTCATCAATTCGGTCGAAGAGATAGTTTTTTATGATTCCCGCGGGAACTCTTGAATTTTCCGGGATATGTCCTTCCCCAGGATAAAACCTATCCCTGTACGAAATTTTATCAAAATCGGTTGAATATATGGGTCTTGAAAGCGTAGCAGACAGACAGACAGGCATTTATAATATTAAGTATGGAAGTATGGATATGGATTATTTGCTGTGTCATGTGTGTAATCATCAATGAGCACACTGCACAGTATGCATTTCAATGCAATAGGATCCGAGGTCTACAAACAAAACATAATATCATGTTGCACGCAGTCAGCGAAAGCCATATCAATACTGAATTACTTAGTCATTGAACAATTTTTTGCGCCGCGAAAGAAAAACAATCTACATTTATAATTATTTTTCTCATTAAGGTAATTTATAGTCATAAACTAACCCCATTACTTTTCTATAAATAGAGCAAAGGTTCTGTAATTAAGATTTTAATAGTCTTCGCAATAGTTTTTTTAAATAATTAAATTAGCAATCTTATCTCAAACAAAGCTATTGGAATAATCAATCGAATATATTTTTTATACCATCAATTACGTTACTATGTTATAGCTAGTTAAGAGAAAAAAAAAATTTGCATTAAAGAATTTTCGGTCCATACTAATCCGGATCGTACTAATATTATAAATGCGAAAGTGTGTTTGTTTGTAAGTTTGTCCTTCAATCACACCGCAACGGAGTAAAGGATCGACGTAATTTTTGGCATGGGTATAGTTGAGGACATAGGCTACTTTTTATCCCGGAAAATTAAGGAGTTCCCAGGGGAATAAAAAATACTTAAACCACGTGAAATAAGCGGCATAAGCTAGTTTATTATAACTAAATCAATATCTCGCTCAATGTCATAAAACTTTGTACGCTAACAAAATCTTGCAGAGCTTTTCTACAAGTTTAGTACGTTAGAGAACTTTAACAAATTCCTTGGATTCTAATAAACATAGTACAACATAATACAAAGACTTATGTTAATAAATAACACGCTTATTTTTGTGATATATTAAAATGCATTGAGCTTGATTTTCCTTATAAAATGACAAACGCAATAAAGCGATACTTAATGATGAATGTGATAAAATGTAAATCGATTTGTGCGACAATCGACCGGCATTGTGTTTAGTTTGTTGACAATCTCGCATGTCGCACACTCTACAATCAATTGATGGTAATTGAGAAACATTTCGTCTGGCATTTGAATCTGATTCGTTTAGGGTTCCCCCCTCTTTCTTTCGTATCTATTGAATGGGAAAACAAAATATACTCAATCTGTTAGTAAAAACGAGGGGTACCTATTTTCGAAGAAGGTACAAAATTATAAGTATATTTTTGTCCAACCATTTATTTTACTTTTGGCAGACTTTTTATGCGTTACTGATTCGATTTTTGATAACAATCTACTTTCTTTATGAAGAAGTTTTAATCGATTTGACACATTGATATTATGTAACTTTTGCTCAACATTTTTTTATTGTTTCATAAACATACCCAAGCGTTTAAATGACTAATTATGTATTAAAATAAATCATTTATATACAACAGTATAAAATAAAGTGTACATGAATCCGTCAGGTCCTAGAAGCCATCCATCGCCAAATATGTATGTTACTTAACTATCAAGAAAGCTTGTGTTGAAGCTCCGTGACTATTTTGAAAAGGAAAATCGTACTTGTAATTACTAGATTACTATACGAGTTACGAAATATCGAATAAAAGGGCACGTCGCTTCACTATTGTAAAAAACGATATAAGTCTATGGAGTAGCATTTTTTTGTCGATTGTTGATGAAGTGTCAATAATTATGACACTTCATAGACGTGCTTATGTAAAAAGTAAAATACATGGTTGAACAAATATAGTTCACTTTTAACTTATGCTTTGTGTGCTAAAACTCAAATGTTAATGGTCATATGAATTTTATATTCCTACCAAGACTACAACATTACTATAATAACAATGTGACATTTACGAAGGGCAACCAGTTTTATTATTAAAAAATCAAGTATAAAAGGAATAGGTTTTAAAACTGCCTGTAAAAGCCCTGTGAGATTCATAATAAATGTCTTCTAACATCATGTACGCTTGTAGAACGAAGCGATTAAACTGCGAAGGGGCGCGACAAGCAACAGCCAACAAGTGACCCCTTGATAAACTTCCACAATCTGTAGAGTTCACCGATGTTGCCCTCTGGTTTATATACGCTAGATAAAGCAAATCATTCCATGTCGCATGTAAAAAAATTGCCACATTACTGAATCATTCTAGATTTATTCAAATGTCTCGGCTATCATAATAAAAGAAAAAAACTGCCTTGGAATTTTCTTAGCCATAAATCAAATATTAATATTATTTTATTATTTAATCATATTTGTAATAATTGATGTGTTGAATTTAGGCATACCAAGAATAAAGCAGTACATTTAATATTAAAATACATTATTCTATCTATAAATGCATTGATTTCTCACATCAATCTAGTTTACAGTCTTGGTAGAGCAAATTAAACGACGCCGGTTAACTCTCGGTCGTCTCGGTCTTAAAGTTTTTTATAGTGTTGTTTTGTGGAGCAATGACAACTAGATGTCATTGTTCCGATTTAATCGTAGCTAATAATGTTTTATTGACTGTTTAATAAGTTAGTAATTATTATTTTCTTTCTCTAAACAACCAGCGTAAAAGTGGCCTAGCCTTAACCGGATAATTTTCCAGAAAATAGTCCTGGGGCCATACCTACTTCTAAAGCTTAAAACAATACCTAAGCAATATTACTTAAAATGACAGTTATAATTCTAAAACACGTTCATTGGCTTTCAAGCGTTGTATGGCCCCTGATATTCCTGGCAAAAATTACTATTGACCGATTTCCAAAAGAAAAGGATGGTCAATTAGAGGCATGTTTTCCTAACAAGCTCTAATAATAGTTTCTTAATGTGCGTATACTCAGTCCATATAACATGATAATTGATGACACGTTTTATGTAAGTGAGGGTCTTTATAAAATATTCATAAATCATTTATTAATAATAACACGATTTGGCACGATTTGATATGATAGCCTAAATTTTCGAAGATAGGCTATTCAGTTTTAATGTGACGTCTTTAATCGTTACACTATTTTAAAATACTTAATATATTGTTTTATCTTTATTATGGAAACAATAAAGCTCAAAACTAACGGATCCAAGTAAACAGCGCAGGCGTCATGTCATAAGCTATAATATCAATGCGTACAGGAATGGAAACAAGTAGTCAATATCGCTTTAATTATTGGGCGAGTAGCGAACGAGGTCGCCTTGTGAGCAAACTGGTTTATCAAAACACTCGTGGCACAAGCGTGGAAAGGTTTAGTTCCACGTATTAATTGTTGCACACATACAAAAACAAACACAGCGGAGCGTACCTTAAACTAAAAATTAATAATTTGACATAATAAAGTTCCAATATTAAGGTAATGAAGATGATATTCCTAGGGGCGCAATTTGAATGCCATAAGCCTACTTTGTCGCATTAGTTTACAAATTGTGAAAAACCAAATTAAATTTGAATGTCGCTGGCAGACCCTTGTCTTCCACCTTAACAGATAACACCCGACTATAAGGTTCTTTTTTTAATTAACTGGCTTTACAGCTCTGGGTTCCAGCCCTTCTAAGCCAATATTGGGTAACTAAATTAACCACCGCGGAGAAGAGGGGGTTAATATAATAAATCATCTATACTTAATATTATAAATGCGAAAAAGTTAGGATGTATGGATGTATGGATGGATTTTTGTTACTCAATCACGCCCCGGCTGAACGGCAGAACGGATCTGGATGAAATTTGGCACAGAGATAGATTATAGTCTGGAATAGCACATAGGCTACTTTTTAACCCGGAAAATTAAGGAGTTCCCGCGGGAACCAAAAAACCTTAATCCACGCGGACGGAGTCGCGGGCATCAGCTTGTATCCATATAAATTTTGTATTTTGGAACTTATGATACCAAACTTTTTCCCTTGCTTCTTTCTTTTGTCCACCTTATCCGCCATAATATTGTTTATTTTCCACCGGAACTCATCAATTTTCTGGGATAAAAAGTAGCCTATGTGTTATTCCAGACTATAATCTATCTCTGTGCAAAGTTTCATCCAGATCCGTTCAGCCGTTCTGGCATGACTGAGTAACAAACATCCACCCATACATCCATCCATCCAAAGTTTCGCATTTATAATATTAGTACAGATAGAGGGCGTATATAGATATAGCTATAGCAGAGGCATAGCATCATTTTGATAACAACTCAAACTAAGCTTTATTTCCTTAGCTCCGCGGTGTTTTGTTTTCTTTAAACCAAATTCAGCCGTATGTCAATGAGAATAAAGCTGAGTTTATGAGGTTATCAATAAAGACTCTCTCTTTCTATACACTTCTCAGGTTTATGTCAGGCTTCGTACGCTAGGTATGGCCATCCACGTGAATGATTCTGAGCCGGCAAACTACGCATTATTCTTTACCTAAGCATTGCTAAATAAGTTGAAGCTATGCACTTCATTAAACCTACAACTAGGTACATAATTGGCGATATAATATGAATAAATTACAATAATAAAACCTTATTAAACCTAACTGGCTACTAGTATGTAGTAGTAGTCTAGTAGAATGAAGATTTAAGATATATTTACAATTTTGTTAGAAAAATGCATTCTGCAATGTAATGTTCAGTAATGCAAAAATACCAAACTTGTTTAATGTAGAATGTAGATGATGACTATCACCTCAAAAATGTTAGTACCTACTCGTAACTCGTATCTCAAAACACCAATCATTGGTGTATACCTAATACCTATATGTCACCGTAAGATTGCAAAAACCGTTTAATTGTAATATTAATAGCGAAATTGGAAACTGTCGTCAGATTACCGGTAGATTGTAATCTATTAGGTATATTAACCCGATAAAACCTAATTATTTATTACCTGATTATTTATGTCGAACCCTAACCTAACCTACAAGAAATAGACAAGAAAACGCACTCAGAACATTGAACGGTTCACAATCTGTCGACAGTTTACAATTTCGCTAGTTAGATTACAATCTAACGGTTTTTGCAATCTTACGGTGACATATATATGGAAACTTACGGACCGCATTATGTCAATCCATTCCAAATTGTTTTGAAAAATGCGATCTAATTTTGACCGATTTCAAAAAAGGAGCTGGTTCTAAATTCGGTGAGTGTTTTTTTAGGTTTGATAAATGTAGAATCAGGAATTTATCAAATTAACCTATTGTTTTGAAAGTAAATTTATGTAAACTCTGATAAAGTAACCATTGCTTTTAAGCATTTACCTTCGCATGCATTAAACCACAATAACATAAACAAGTTTATTGCAAAATTGAACAAATATATCCCTTTCCAATGGACAATTACTTAAAAGCTTTCAATTTCATAACATAGAGAGAGGTCGAATTTTTAAGCAAGGTGATAATAAGTTTTTAACAAAGTTATAGTATCGATAAGATCTGTATTAGAAAACATTAACACGAGGAATTAGAGCGTTAAGGCCTTGAAATCAGTTAAACGTACTTTTCAAACGGCACGATCAAAACAAACCGTATGATATTGACACATTTCGTTACAGATCAAAAAACGTACCAGCATACAGATCTGCAAGTGCCATCACGAAGTCCAATGGATAGTAACAAATAATAGGCCTCTATTAGTCTTACTGCTATAATACAGTTCTAAGGTTATTTCTATACGAATAAATGGGCAGTGTTGTTGCAGAAACTTGAATCCTCGTGGTGCGAGCGATAGTCGTCGGTAAAGTCTCAGAGTCGGGTACGAAAACCTAACGTCTTTTGACAAGTTTTTGTGAATTGAACACTATTTCCTTGTTCCAAATGCAGCGATAGTGGTACTTCATTCTAACGGCGTCCAAGAATCGCGTGGATGTTCGCAGGCATAGGGCGCGAGCCGAGCGCGAGCGCCCGAAATGTGCTTCTCGGTATGAATTTATTGTCACGGGTTTATAAAACCGGCAAACGCGGCGCGAGACACGTTTCAACTGAGTGCGCGTGCGCAGGCAATGTCAGCGCTCAGCGGCCAGCGCGTCCGCGCGCCTTTCCCCTCCGTGCCGCGACTCCGAGTCGGCCATAGATGCTGAATACTAATTTAGCTTACAACACAACAAATGCAACCTCCATAAAGAAATGTAAAAGTATCAGTTCACGCATATTATGGAGATGGATATTAGACTTAAATAATTACCCCGCGCTATTACAAATTGATTCTTCAATTTTTCAATCAAAACATCATTAATATGATAATGATAAATTGCAGATTAGTATAATAATTATTGAAGAAAGAAGGATGTTAATTAGGCATGTGAACGGTCAAAAGAAGAAGAAGAAGACCATAGAAAAGATGGATGGATTGTGTGAAAGAAGATACAAGTATGCGTTTAAGAGGAGTGGATAGTGAGTTGACGAATGACAGAAGAGAGGGGAAGAATAAGTTTAATCTTTTAAAACTTTACTCTCTGCCCAATCATTTATTTTACTTTTGGCAGCTCGATTCAATATGTCCTAATAAGTTACTGATTCGATTTTTGATAATTATCGACTTTCTTTATGAAGAAGCTTTAATCGACTTGACACATTGATATATTTTATCTTTGCTCTCTCTTCAAGAGATAAGTTATCCTTGTACATGTCCTTTAAATTATGTAAATACTAGTTGATGCCCGCGACTTCGTACGCGTGGATCGAGGTTTTGTGGTTCCCGCGGGAACTCTTTAATTTTCCGGTATATAAAATAAAAAGTAGCCTATGTGTTATTCCAGACTATAATCTATATCTGTGCCAAATTTCATCCAGATCCGTTCAGCTGTTGGGGCGTGATTGAGTAACAAACATCCATCCATACATCCATACATCCATACCGACATCCATACATCCCAACTTTCGCATTTATAATATTAGTAAGATAAGATGTCCTTTTAGTTACTAAATATATAAATAAATAAAACCGATCTGCGTCTATGGATTATTGCATTTTTTTGTTTATGGTTGCCTGTTAATAATTATGACACTTCATAGGCGTGCTTATATCAAAATTAAAATAAATGGTTGGACAGATATAATTTCACATATTCAAAATATTGGTAAAAAGTAAAAACTAAAATAAATATTATAAATTCATGAGCGATTGTTTTCTAATATTCCGTTTCATGTAGGCAGTTTACCGTCGCTAGATTATTAACCAATTACTGATTCTAAATAAATAAATAACTAATTTATCGAACGAGACCTCATAATTTACATAAGAACAAAAGTTATCACTGCAATACTTCCAATGGTTATTAATTACGAGCTATCGATAAGCTGAGCCGATCACGCGGTATGTTCGTGGCTTGCCGTAAACCAGATCAGGGGTGTGTCCTTAATTGTATAGACTAAAGCGCATAGATAAGGAATTAGTTCTCATATTTAACGCCAGTGTATATGTCACCGTAAGATTGTAAAATCCGTCAGATTATAATCTAACGGTTTCTATCCCGCGAGATTATAAACTGTCGAAAGATTGTGAACCGTTCAATGTTCTGAGTATTAATTTATGAAATATTTCTTGTTTTTACGTTTTCTTGTCTCTTTCTTGTCAGGTCGCGCGCGAGTTGAAGGCAGAGTAAATGTAAGTGTCACCATACATTTACTCTGCATTCAACTCGCGCGCGAACTATAGGTTAGGTTAGGGTTTGACATGAATATTCAGATAGTGCCCGGCCGCAGGCCGGTCACTTAGGTCACTATCGGGTTAATATACCTAATATATTACAATTTACCGAAAAATAACGCGTTAAATTGTAAGCAGTATGTTACGGTTCACAATCTGTCGACAGTTTATAATCTATCGGGATAAAAAACGTTATATTATAATCTAACGGTTTTTACAATCTTACGGTGACATATATACTAAACGGATGTCGGAGCTATTCGAAGATACGTAGTCATATAATGACCCTCATGTTTCCCACACATGAGGGTCATTATATGAAACCCGGCAATTCCTTCCAAAGGATTTCCTTCTCTCTCTTTGCACCATGTTCCTCACTGCTCCCTTTTTATTCATCCAAAATGCAAGTTTTTGTGGAATAATATACTGTATTACTCGCAGACCCCCTTACCCGACAGAAGTCCTAAAGATATGAGCTTATAAAGGATTATTTATTAGCTCTGTAGAGAAGCCCGTTTCTGGTGTAAGGACAGATTTTTGTAGCTACAAAGATCTTGATTATAATGCAGTAGAGAATTAATAGATATTACGAAATCTGATGTAGGCCCCGAACGTAGTGGCCCTAATTAAATGCTTTATTGAGCTTGCTGCTTGAGCGAGCGAGAGATAGTTATTTTTTAAGACGAGGCCCAGGCGCAGATAATATAATAAAAATATTAATATATAATACTTATATGTCTCTTTAGACTAATGCAATTGTAAATATATTTTTATTTTTTTCAAAATAGCAACCACCGAGTTTTTTGCTGGTTCTTCTCGGTAGGAACGGCGTTCTGAACCACTTGTAAAAAGTCTATTTGAATAAAAAGCATTTGAATTTTGAATTTTTTTGAATAATATCGCGGTCGCCAATGACTTCGTCCGGGTACAATTTTAGATTTCCTATGAGATTATTTCCTATGAATTATCCCGCTGAAAGAAGCCTATCGACAAAAGTCCCAACTGTCTTCATTCTTACTCACTCACTTACATTTTTATAATATGGAGATGTTTTTTTAATTTCAGTTTGCCGTAAAAAAAAATCTAACTTTTTCTTTCATACATACCTACCTTGTCCTGACAATTATAAATAACAAAAAAGAATTAGCCAAATAGGCACATAGGTGCAGCCGATTTTAAATGATGCGCCTACACATACATACATTCCGAATTGATTTTTATTTATACATTGGATAAAATGTATTCAACCGATACGCTTATTACTATTGTTCCGGTTCATTAAAAAATAATAATATATAGATACATATAACGTATGAAGACTTTTTTTTTGCAATCACACACTGCTAAACAGCAGTGCGTGTTTTGCAAATGCGAAAGCTATGGCCATAAATTCCGAATATTAGGCGTGTTGGGCAACGCGACGTAGCGTTTATAGCGTCATTTGACAACTTCACAAAAAATATGGGTATGCCAACTCCAGTGACATGCATGTTCACACATTAAAGATTTAGTATCGACGTACGAACGACAGTACGAATAGGTATACAAAGCACACAGGGAAAGCGCGCGGGTCGGGCGCGGGACGGGTCGGGTGCACGGCGGATGTAGTTCGTGGTATAGTACGCGCGCAAGTTGAATGCAGAGCTAATGTGTGTGTCACCATACATTAGCACTGCATTCAATTCGCGCGCGTACTATATTTATATGGACGACATCACACAAAACGCGGGCGCGGGTCGGGCGGTCGTGGCGGGTGACGCTGTGTGTTGTCCATACAAGCAATTACACCCGCCGTGCACCCGACCCGGCTTGCGCCCGTTCCCTGTGTGTTTTGCGCATTAATCTCCCACACCCACCTCAACTGACAGCTTATTACGTACGTTTAACTCATCGAATAATGAAAAAATAACATTCACTCTTGCCTTGAAGGCGCTCAAATTAAAGTTGGCAGGAAACACGGACGCCGGAAGGGCATTCCTGCACACTTTAAAGGATCAGAAACATTACCAATATGGAAACAAGTTTAAGTAGGAACGAGGTTTTACAGTAATTTCCAATCCCTTATTGATATAAACTTAAAATCTATGCATAAATCTGTCATCTATATATAATTATATAAAAGCGAAATGCTACTCATTCACTTACTCACTCACTAACTGACTGACTAATCATGAGGGTTGGAAGTTTGTATGAAAGTCCTATATTTTTTAAGTTAGAGACATGAAAATTGGCATTTAAGTTATTAGTTTGAAATTATAAAACTATGTATAAGCAGTTTTACGAAAATCCACCCCAAAGGGGGTGAGTGAAATGGGGGTTTGAAGTTTGTGTAAAAGTCCCATATTTTTGAAGTTAGAGACCAGAAAATCGGGATTTAGGTAATTAGTTTTAAATAATACTAACCTGTATAAGCAATTTTATGTATAAGCAATTTTACGAAAATCCATCACAAAAGGGAGAAACGGGGGTTGAAAAGTTACTAAGAGTTTTATGATTTCGAAGTATAGACATGAAAATCATAGTTTTAAATAATAAAAACCTGCATAAGCTATATAAAGCCTCTATACATCCCGCTGCAAAAAGCCTTGCAGCGGGAAAATTTCATAATCTCATAAGAAATCAGAAATTGTACGCGGGCGACCTCTAGTATTATATATAATAGAGTGTTGTCAAATCACTACGTTCAATAATCGCTCTTTCCATTCTTAAAACTTTAAAAATTACTGTGCCTCTGATTTAGGTAGGTATACACTAGATAACGCCGAGCTTGCATTGAAATTCGACTTAAGGCGCTGTGTGTGGTCAGGGGGGGGGTCTCCAAAGCAGTGTATCCATTAAATGGTGGCATATGGAAGATTGAAAAAAATATATGATGTTTTCAAGACCTTAACTCAGATATTGTTTTATCCCAAAACACGATTTAAACAACTTCGCTGCATAAAAAATAAATTCAAACATACCTCTTATTTCAGTTTTCAAATCAACACATCTCCAAATTGAAAACCTCAATTTACTTGAAAAATATATCATTAAATTCCAAATTCTAAATGACATCCATTGATTTATTAATATTTATTAAAATGTACACATATTTTCTGTTTTCCATTGTATTCCGGTTTTTCGAGAAGCGCTAGCTCATTTTCACCTCCGCCAGTGTTCGAAAGAACTTCACAGACGATGGATCTGTGCTCCTTTGCTCCAGCGTTTAAATCGATATTTTAAAATGGTTTTCAAACATAACATGAATAAGACTAATGTTTATTCAACATGAATTGACAGAAGACGTGGATATTACAACTTTCGTGAGCTATCTTCTTTTATATAACTAAAAATACATAATCAAATAAAGTATGAATATGTGTTCTCTGACCAAACTTTTGACAGCTCGAAATAATGATGCCGTAATGCGCTATCCATTCGATTTTTGACAACAATCGACTTCATTTACGAAGAAGTTTTAATCGATTTGACACATTGATATTACAACTTTTTGTATTGTTTTATAAACATACCCAGGCGTCTAAATGTCTTTTTTATGTATTAAAATAAATATTTTTGGTGAAGCAATGCTGTAAATGTATATTTTATTATTTGGCAACATCAATAAGGCAGGTCATAGAAACCATCCAACGCCAAAGATGACGCTACTTAAATGACAATCAAGTGAACTTGTGTTGCAGCTTCGTAATTATTTTGAAAACTATTTTCAAAATTAAAATCGTACTAGTAATTACTAGATTGACATACGAGTTGCGAAATATCGCATAAAAAGGCACGTCGCTTCACTATTTAAAAAAAAACTCCTGCTGGTTGTAACAATGACGTCTTTAAATATTTCCAAGAAGTAGGTAAGTTGTCAAACATCCAATTACTGTCAGAGGGTTCACTGCCATCGCTTACAGCAGTATTACTTAAAAATGTCAGTTTTATGTCACGTACCTTGAAGGTCCTAAAATAAGGATTATAATTCTAAAAACACGAACGTCAACAATATTAAAACAATACGGATTTAAGCGATAGTAGTACCTATGCCTCCAGTGCAATTTTTGATATGAATGGAAAATAACAAAACACTGGTAAGACAGAAAGGAAAACTGAAAATCAAGCATTGCCACTTCAGCTTGCTACTGCCTACTCGTCCGCTCTCATTGGACCAGACCGACCAGATAATATTATTATATCGAAAGCTTGCTGAGTAAGGACCTAGTAGTGTCTCAAATACTTCAAATAAGTGCCTATTGCAAGTTTTATTACTAATTGATTGGATATTAGATACCCTTAGGGTTTCGTTTCTGGGACCCGGGAGTTAGAAATTTCCGGGAAATGCGTCGTTGGTTTTTTTTGTAATTTCCCGTTTTTGTGTACAGAGTATTTTTTTAACTTATCTCTTGAGAAATATTTGAGAACAAGTTGATCTCTTAACTTGTTTATTATAATTCTCCCTGACTACTAGGGCATGCATTCGGTGCTGTGTTTGAGTACCGGGAAATTTTGGACCGATATTGGCACGGAACCGGGAATTCCCGGGACTTTCGATACTTTCGATACTACCTTAAATTATCACAAAAACACGGCTAAGACATTACAGAAAGTATGAAATAGACCAAATATTACTGTTCATTAGGCGTTATACAAAAATTTATCGCATAATATTTCACACAGGAATATACTGAATATTACTATTCATTAGGCATTATACAAAAATTTATCGCATAATATTTCACACAGGACTGTAAATTCATGATTTTTTCATGTACTTGTACCATAACTCGCTTCGTTACAAATTTCAAAGTTTTATTGTAGTTCATAGGTTTTACAGAGATTGCGTCTTGTATGAAAATACACTTTGAAAAGTTGATTTTTTTTTTATCGTGATACGCTCATATGTAACTACTTTTATAGCAATTAGAAGCCAGTGCAAATATAAATTTACTACATCAAGCAGTTTATGAGAAACAAGCCTTGAGGCTTGGATACACGGACAACAAAGTGATCCTTTACGGGTCTTTTTTTATAGACAGGCGTACGTAGTAACCTCACCTCAAAGAATTACAAATGTTAATCTAAATCAACAATATTTTCCAACCCATACTCAGTATTCCCAAGAGAATCTCGTGAAGATGTTACTCTCTCCTATTCTGTGCCGTTTTTTGGTTTTGCCGCACGCTGATTTGGTCTCTACAATTATATTGGATATGGTACCTCTTAGTATTTTTGGTATCCATTCACCGTCCTCCCCGTACGTATGGAGGATCCTAGGATCGAGGACCCTAGGATTTTCTAAAGACGTTTCCTATCAGCCATAAAGAGCCTCGTTACTGCTGCGTTACTGTCCAGGATTCACATCCATACATAAAGATTGGACTGTTCACAGTCTTGGGTTTTACATAACATTGTATGGAGAACTCCTGAGCATCTTAGGGAATTATGGATACGGATATCCATATTTTCTTTCCCTCTGCTATTGGTATAATTGACAGTGGAGTCAAAAATCAAAATTTAGTAGCCTCGGGCTTATGAGGTGTATTTTATATTACAGTCTATCAATATTTTCCTGTCAATCTTCATGTGAAATTTATGAAAGTAACGATACAATTAACAGAATATAGCATAATCTACTGTAATTTATTATGACTGAACAAATTTTATTCCAGTGACAGATCCATCAATTCATTGATCTTCAAAAAAGCTCTTCTCTGCTGGTAAATAATACTTACCAGAAAGACTAACATACGAAACTGTACGAAGTGGCAGTAAAATAATCGTTATAGCCAAAGTAAAAATAGTGGTTTTTAAACTAATACCTCGAATTTGTGAGCATAAAATACAGTATAGTGAATTAAATTATTGTTACATGCAGAAATATCCACACTTAATTAGAGAAGAATCGACAGAATGTATGTACTTCGAGTCTCAAAAGTATCAAAAGTACCGGTTTTATGGTGTGGAGAACCGGGACTGAAAATTATTCAGAAGTACCGGGAATTTTTGGTACCAGGAATTATCGGGAGCATGCCCTATTGACTAGGTACCTCACTCGCGCAGTGCTGAGCACTATTGTCTTAACGTGGGATGTACCGGGTTTAATCCCCAGCAGAGTGAATTTGGGAATTGGGCGTATTTTTGTAAAATTGTACATGAAATAAAATCGATGTTTTTTTTTCATCATGTTTTGTTATTTTATTGATAAATTTGTGTTTCTTAGTTATTTATCTTTATGAGCAGTAGCACTGTTTACAAATATTATGTTAAATTATAGTAAAAAAAACAATCATTTTAAAATTAAGTGACGGAGAATTATTCCATTGAGTAACTAAACTTTATCTCACAAAAGGCACTTAAAAAAACAACTTTAGATAAGATTCACAGAAGTGTTTTACTAGTCTTACCAATCATGCCAATCACAAAAATAGGACAGCAAACATAAAATAACAGAAACACTATCAAAATTTGATAATTTTAGTTCTTTTGACTAACGTAAAGGCAAATTTATGTCATAATTTATTAAATAACTTCTGAAATAGACAATGCTTTTTATTTTTGTTTTTGCAAGTAAGCTAGTTTACGATAAAAAATATACATTTAAATATAACATAACAATAACTTATATTAAGGATAAATTGTCAATATTATAAGTATTTATGCAATACTAGCCGATGCCCGCGACTTCGTACGCGTGGATCGAAGTTTTGTGGTTCCCGCGAGAACTCTAATTTTTCGGGATAAAAAGTAGCCTATGTGCTATTCCAGACTACAATCTATATCTGTGCCAAATTTCGGCCAGATCCGTTCAGCCGTTGGGGCGTGATTGAGTAACAAACATCCATACATCCATTCATACATCCATACATCCATCTGTCCAAACTTTTTGGAGGATTTTTTGAGAGGACAATTTGTCAGTGGAACCTTGACAATTACTCAAAGGAAAAGTAAGGGCACTGATCACAATGTTAAGAATTATTGTACTTTCTTACCATAAAACTATAATAGTCGTAGTAGGTACTTTTGAGTATTTTAAACTCTTTATTCTTTATTTTGTACTTAAATTATGTAAAATGTCGTCTATAAAATATAAGTAGAACTTCCAACCAATGTATAGTATGTTAAATCACATTGTAAGAATGATTATAAGTAACAATTTTTTTTTGCGTTTTGTCTTCTTCGATTCTCCCTTTCTGATATTTTATCTCACCTCGGATATTTTTCTTGTTCTAGATTTTACGAGCTCGAAGTGTTATTTTCTTATATATTATTGTTTGAACTTTTAAGAGGCCCTCTTTAATTTCTCTATATGCCACCTTGTTATTTCACCAGATGTCAGCGCCATTGTTACACCTGAATAATTTAATATATACAATACTCGTTTCCAATGCAAAACTCGGGGCCGTAAAAGCTTAACCGTGTACAAACCTTTAGAAATCCATTGAGTACCAATTTGTTCAATTGACTGACAATTTCGAAAGAGTTACTTAAAGGACCGTAATGAATTCACGGCAACAATATTTTCTTGCATTGTATTTCAAGAATTTAAATATTCTGAATTTTCTCTGGTCTGGCCTGGTAGGAGGCTTCAGCCGTGGCTAGTTACCAATTACCACCCTACCGCCAAAGACGTGCAGCCAAGCTATTTAGCGTTCCGGTAGGATGTCGTGTAGAAACCGATTAGGGATATGGACTAGGGTTTAATATAACTGCCATACCCCAAACAGGTTAGCCCGCTACCATCTTAGACTGCATCATCACTTACCATCAGGTGAGATCGCAGTCAAGGGCTAACTTGTATTTAATTAAAAAAAAACTGGATATAAGGTACATAAAAGTAGCAATAACTATTTTTAAAAAAATCCCGATTCTCGGGAATTCCCGGGAATCGGCCAATTTTATTCCCGTTTCCTTGAGTTGAAAATTTGCCGTTCCCGAGATTTATTTTTAATTTTGATTGAGTGGGATTTTTAAAAAGTTAATTTGTTTAGTTTCACCCAACCTAAGTCCAGTTAATTAATATAATAGGTTTTGCTTCGGACATAATATTGTTAATCAAACTTATAATTTTAGAGTACGGAAACAACGTACAAATTTGAAATTTTACATAAATTGGCTAATATGCGGTTTTGGCTCTTACGAAGTTCTACCATATAGATAATTCTGTATGTAAAGATAAAAAATCATGACACCAAAATTGTATGATTTTCTTCGTTTTTTATTTTTGAGTATTTTTCAAACACTGTAAATAATACTATATGTCTGCAAAAGACTAGAAATTGATTTCAATGATCAATTTCCAACATCTTTTTGCTATTTAAATTTTTGAAATAACATCTGTATTTCTTGTTTCTGTCAAAAAATGAATATCAGACTCTTAGTCGGTAAGTACATTGTATATACGTATGATATTGATTTATGCCACAATTATACTTGTAATTAACTCACGTAAGTAGTTTATGTAAATAAGATACTTATGTAACTCTAGATGATGCCCTCGACTTCGTCCACATGGATTAAGATTTTTTGACTCCCGCGGTAACTGTTTAATTTTCCAGGATAATGGTTCCGGGTAGCCTATGTCCTTCTCCGGGATGTAATCTATCTTTGTACCAAATTTCATCAAAATCGTTTGAGTAGTTGGGCCGTGCAAGCGTAGCAGACAGACAGACACACTTTCGCATTTATTATATTTTGTATGGATATTAGTATGCTGGGCTAACTAATGCCCGCGACTTCGTCCGCGTGGTTGAAGTTTTTTTTATTCCCGCGGGAACTCCTTAATTTTTCGGGATAAAAAGTCACTCTCCCTCAACTATACCCACGCCAAAAATAACGTCGAACCATTGCTCCGTTGCGGCGTGATTGACGGGCAATTCAATTAACAATCACACTTTCGCATTTATAATATTAAGTATTAAAATGGATTTGCACACGATATGCGATTTACAATAAGTATTTTGTCAATTACCTACTCATGTAAGAGACTTTGGTACGTGATTTACTCACTTACGTTATTCTATCAATTTCACAAATTTTGAGTTACCGTGTTTTGTCATCCGAGGGCATCCGTGACATGCTATGACAAGCGCGCGAAAATAAAGAAAACCGCGACGGGAGCGCCACCCGGCCGAAGTGGGCATAACTGGCGTGAGGGGTGAGCACTGAGGAGAGCCAACCTCTCGATTTGTGTTTTGATTTTAAGAGCTGACAGCGCCTTAATTATAATAATTATACACACTATACAGTATTGATTATTAAAAGAGCACAAACCTTGTTTGCATTGAGTTTCCAGCTGCTGCAGAAGATCGTTGGCAAGTTCGGCTCGACTGGGCTTGGTGTCGGGCGGTGACGGCGGATATAGTGTATTCGACATGTCGTCTTGAAGGAATTTATTGAAATCGATCTTCGGAGCAGCGCTCGGAAAACTCTTCAGGAGATCTGTTGACAAAATTTATTATAATTAGATATACTATATTATACCAGTATTTTATGATGCGGCAGTTAATTTCAGTGCCAGACACATCTACTTTAGGAAGATTTTATTCATCTTGTCAAAGTCGGTTAAAAAGATGCAGTAGTAGACGGAGATTTTATTCATCTTGTCAAAATCGGTTAAAAATAAAATGCAGTAGTAGACGGACAGACATTTATAATATTAGTTTGGATTATATTATAATAAAATAGTTATTACATGTACCTATATTTTTATATAATTATTTAAAACATTTATTGAACTTTATTTTATAGAAATGAGTATACCTACTATAAATGAGATAAATAATTATTAATGATAATATATTATGATGATTTCTATAAAGGAGAACTTAAAGCTAAATAACTGAAATAGAATTTTTGACATTGTTCTAACGAAGGAAAAAAAAAATGTTAACACTATTTTGGATCTGACGAAAACTGCTTCATCGTAATATCGTTTACGTTAATCAATAACAAACTAACTTTTGTAGAAAATTCGCAAGTTTTAGTACAATTCAAATAACTAATACTTTCGATTAATTTTAGGAGTGCTGCTTTTATTCTTTTAGAAAAAAAAATGTATCTTACTTTGCAAGATCGTCAATTGGAAATCTCTACACAGGTCACACATTGCATTATTTTTGTAGCAACACATTTCGGATAAAATTATTGTAACAGCAACGATTATATAATACGATCTAAAGATACACTGATACGAAGTGTAATGAAAATTAACTGTGCAATTCTCGTTAATAAACGGGAGAAGCTTCAAGGTAAAGAGCTTAGATAAGTAGTGTACAAAATACGAAGAGGGACCGCAGACGTCAATATATATACGGACGATATCTATCGCACGATGCTACCTACGTCAAAGTAACGCCCAGAATAATGTCGTAACGCTAAATCTTATTTGATAGTGTCACGACAATAGCTTCTCACATAAATACATACATGTAAAGATAATTTATTATTCTTGATAAAACGTATTATATATTTAATGGACTCGTTATGCTCAACAAAGACAAATTTCTCGGTTAAACTGTTAAAAAGATTAAATGCTTTTAAATAAGGTGGTCATATAGAAGTTTTCATAAAAATATTGAATTATAACCAATCACAGTTTTCTCTTTGTGTTTTTTCCTACTATTGAGTACCAACTAATTGGCTAATGAGTAGTTTTATTTTAACCTAAACTTTATGTTTTTTTTATGATTTATCTTATGTACTAAGAAATTGTCCATTGACGCATCTTAGTCTTTCTTGATAAACTTCTAGACACTTTGTTCACGTGTTTTTTAGCACTACACACTACACTGTCACTTATCACTATGCAGTATGCACTAACTCAAAACATTTAGTCTTCTCACTAGTTTCGTTACGTCGAGCAGCTGAATTGCCTCAACGTTAACGTTGCTGATGAAGCCGTGGGCTTTGGCAAATTTGGTTATAATTTGTTCGACGTGTTTAATATTGAGGTCCCGATGAATATCGTCATTTCTGTTGTATCAGGGCGCATTTACTATACCACTGAGTACTTCATTTTGGAACCGTTGTATGATTTGGTTGTTACTCTTATTGGTACAGCCCCATACCTGTATGCCGTAGGTCCAAATGGACATCAAGAGTTGTCTGTATAACAGGATCTTATTGTGCATTGACAGCGAGGAATGTCTACCAAGAAGTTTACTTTGGTGAAATAAAAAAATATATAAAACAAACATAATTAAATTAGTTATCAATCTTTTATCCATAATTTAATAATAAAATTCGAAGCCAGGACCTTTGTAAAAATATCCTATATTTTATCTTGGTTGCTTGGTCAACGTTTGATCATATTGAAGGTTTGAGATTTGATCCCAATACCTCGCCTTTTTACCAGACTAGGGCAAAGCCAAAAGGAAGAGAAATAAGGAAGAGAAAATATATATTTGCACATCCCTTGCACTATACAAGTTGGTCCAAATCCAATGTCCAACGAAAAAATTTTGATTTCTCGTACCTAGACCTATCAGAAAATACCCCAAGTATGTTCAGCGATTTTTGGTAGTATTCGAGTTTTTAGGTTTTATCGTGACTTCTGAGCGAGTGAGTGTTAAATTTTGTCATTTTATTTAGTGGTTTATTCCGAACATTTTTTTTGTGAACATAGTTGCTATGAAGTAGTACACTTTGCATAAAATAATTAGTAATTACCATTTCATTTTCCATTTCAAAACTACCATTAGTAGTTAGAACGAGGTAGAGTCGAATTTTCAACTTTAGATTAAAAAACTTAAACCTGTCTACGCCACTTTAGACTAATTTTAAAAACTTTTAGGGTTCTTTATCTTCCGATATTAGTCTAAAAATAGGGTACTTTAGGGGGTATTCTTGTGAGAAATTGAACTTCACAGGTGGTAAGGCGGAATTTACAATTTGATTCTTAAAATTGGCTGACATAATTTCGCGCCATTTAAAAATAAGATTTCTGCGCAGGTACATCGGCGTAACTAAATTATAAAAGTGGTATTAGGTACTGTTATACTATTGAACATGGAAACATGTAAGAAAAGCAGTTATAGTCAAGTTTCAAGTGAAACAAGACAAGTGTTTCCTACAGGCACGTGCCTAAAATCGTCAAATTGTGTCAAGAGACAAAATTTGTCCATAATATATTAAAAAATCACTAAAATCGATCCATTTCTTTCCGAGAAATTCGTTAACAAACAAACAAACATACATAAATACAGGTCGAATACAGAACATCCTTTTTGAAGTCTGTTAAAAATAAGAATCCATTGACATGTTATTCTAATTAATGTAAATACATATGTCATACAATTGCTTGCACAAACAGCAAAACAAGATATCTATTAGTTTCCGAGAAAGTCGTTAACAAACAAACAAACATACAGGTCTTATAAAGAACATCCTTTTTGAAGTCTGTTAAAAATAAGAATCCCTTGACATATTATTCTAATTAATGTAAATACATACTTGTCATGCAATTGCTTGCACAAACAGCAAAACAAGATATTATTATTTTATTATGGAAGGACGTAAACTCATTCGAAACAAGATAAATAGTGGAAAAACAGTCAAATTGGTATCTATATTTTATATGAAAACATGATTGGAGGGTTCAGCTAGCTAAAAACAAATATGTTTTTAACAAATAAAGACGTCATTGCTTGAATGTAAACTATTTTTTGAACCAATCACCCGGCGAGCAAATGATTATTAAGACACACCCACGTTTCCAGCATGGCAACTAACTGTGATCGTTTAATTTAAATGGCGTGATAGTGATAGTGGAAGTTTATCAGGTTTGAACGGAACATTTTAATCTTAAATAGATTTCTTTTGGAATATTTATAATTTATTTAGTTATTATTTACACAGTCCAATTATTGCATCATTGCATATTATCGTTAAGAGAGTATGATAATATTAATAGGAAGAGGTCAAAATATGAAGGCACTACGGTCCACTTGCACCAAACCTTAAAATGTATGGAATTAATATAAATAGATACCTAGCACTTGTATCGTGTACGTGCAACGGTAAAAAATTAAAAGAACCGGCCAACGAGATATTTAATCGGGTAGAAAATGTAACCGAGGAAAAATAAATACTTGTCGCAAACCATATAGGAAAAATGAGAAACAACATCAGGAAGAGGACAGATAGAGAGAAATAAGTACGACAAAAGATTAGGGTGAGTGTGACGCCAGTCTATCTCGTTTAGACTATACGGTTACGGATGTGTGTCAAACCTTGGTTGGTTTGAGCGCTTGATCTAACATCTACATCCTGCCAACCATATATTTAACTTTTGACATGAGCACGCCTATGAAGTTTAACGCCTATGAAAATGCAATATAGATGCATTTTTTTTTCCAATAAGCAACGTGCCCTTTTATCCGATATTTCTTAAGTCGTATACTACTCTAGCAATTACCAGTACGACTTTCCTTTTCGAAATAGTCACGAAGCTGCAACACAAGCACCCTTGATTGTCCTTTAACCACCAAACATCTTTGGCGATGGATGGTTTCTATGACCTGCCTGATTGGTGTTGCCAAATAATAAAATATACATTTACAAATCAAATCAAATCGAATCGTTTATTCTTTTCAATCATTTTGTTACACTATTAAGTCTGATCTTAAACAATTACTTATACTAAAAATATAATATTAGTGGTTAATTAAAATTTTCTACATGTTGCAAGGTCAAGAACTGGCTATCCTAGTTAGATTTTTATATCTGTGTTAAGGAAAATCAGCCCTAAATTCATTTACTCTGCTGCTTTACATAAATGGTTTACAAATCATTCAATTGGGTTTAAACTCAATTTAATGAATTGTTTAATGAATATTATGTTTATAAAACAATACACAATTCTGAGCAAAAATAAAATATCAAAGTGACAAATCGATTAAAACTTTTTCATAAATATATTTATTTACCGATTCGATTTTATTGCTTTACCGATTCGATTTACAAAAGAAATCGAATCAATAAAGCATCAGGACATCAATAAATCGAGCTGTCAAAAGTAAAAGAAATGATTAGACGGATTATAGCGATTTAAGCTATGGAAATTTAGCGCTCATATTGGCATAAAATTATGTCTTGACCGTCAGTCCGCCTACCTGTCACACCTGCTTATTTTAATAACCTAATGCTATCTATCAATTTGTTATCTATATTCATAATAAAATAATTATAATTGGACGACTTCATGTATTTATTGAAAATTTTAATTCAAGGAAGCTTTACTATCGATAAAAAATTTGGGCTGTCCGTGTGCGTCATACAGTCAAGAAACTAATGCACAGATTTGAATTCAAATTGGAACCCGTAGCGAAAACCTGGGTTAACATAATATGGGCTATTTTTTATCCCGAAAAACAATAGGGTTCCTTCGGGATAGAGGATGAAAGTTTTGGTGGATTTTTCCCATAACTAGGGTCAAATCTGTACCGATTTTGACAATTCTTTGCAAAGTTTATGATGTTAGTTTAGTCCCAAGTGAAGATCAGACGGCGAGATCATATTAATTTTATTGGTCGGTAAGTATCCATATTTATACCAATATCAATAATTATATAACTCTTCTCAAACAATAATTATAGCCCTGCAAATATACATAAATTTGTAGGATAACGAGTCAATTATTGACCTCTGTAGTTTATCTGTACATGAGGTATCAGTGGGGGGCCAGTCGTCGGTCACTTAGGGAATAATAACGCCGTTTAGATAAGATTAAATAGAACGGCTATTCAAATAAGCAATAATATTAAATACATGAAGAATATTTTATTGTATTTGGTGATATAGGCTTCTGTAATTCGAATTAATAAAAATAATCCATATTTCCATGCCCTTGACTTGTCATAGCCGTTTACTGCGTCCACAGGTGGATGGTAAGTAATGCTGCAGTCTAAAATGGTAGTGGCACCTGGGAAGTTATATTAAACTACACAATGCACGTGACTTCGTCCGCGTGGGTTTTTTTTTTATTTCCGCGGGAACTTCTTAATTTTCCCTGGGATACAACCTACCTATATACCAAACTAGAGGTCGCCCGCGACTTCGTCCGCCTACAATTTCTGATTTTAGATGAGATTATGAAATTTTCCCGCTGCAAAAAGCCTATCTATAGAGGCTATATATATAGCTTATGCAGGTTTTCATTATTTAAAATGCTGATTTTCATGTCCATACTTCAAAATCATAGAACTTTGTAACTTCCAACCTTCCATCCCCCTCCAACCATCATTTTGGGGTGGATTTTCATAAAACGGACAGACAGATATTTATTATTTAAAACTATTAACTTAAATGCTAATTTTCATGTCTCTAACTAAAATGTCAAAAATTGCAAATCGCTACTGCTGGGATTCAACCTGGGACCTGCCGTATAAAAGGCTAGCGCTCAGTATTGCGCAAGGGAGGTAGGTAGTCGGGAGGTATAATTTTAATTAAAGTTAGTTACGGTTTATTATTTCATACATCAAAAGTTAGTTACGGTTTAGTATTTCATACATCAAATTTTTACTAATTTGGCTTGACGACATTGGGGCTGATTCTGTAGTGCACAATCTCTAAACTAAACTAAAATTAGAGCATTACAAATATTGCTAACCCTTTCATAATACTTACTACGGAAAGGGACAGAACTAGATTTAAAGCTGCCATTTTAGTTTAGTTTAGAGATTGTGTTATACAGAATCAGCCCCATTGACCATTTGTCTGTGAGAAACATTGAAATAGAATGAGTACTAAAAAAATTCTACATCATGGTGAGAAATGACAGCTTAAATAATTATGGCCCATTTAAAGCGCCAGATGTGACATATTGCGAGTTTCTCTGGAAATAGTAACTAATATTGCAAAATACTACTCGTATTTCGTCGATGTAAACAAAATATTGAAAGTGAAGTGAACAGAATTATTCCATTGTAGTTTGTAAAATTTACAAAAAAGGGATATCGATCGCTGTTTTCAACTACCTAGTTCCTAACAAAACATTAAACAATAATTTTAGTTCCTTGGACTCTCGTTTCTGTTTCTAATGGTTTCAAAAAATAGCGCCAATTTTAATATAGTTTAGTCTTATTATTGTAGACTATACTTCTTTCTCTTACTTTCTAATCAAGCTATATTTGAAGGATTTTAAGTGTCCTACAATAGTACATTGTTACCCTAGGGATGAAAGTAACTTATTTAGTCCCGAGACGGGGTTTGGCGCCCGAGCGTAGCGAGGGGGCCTATAGTTCGAGGGACTAAATAAGTCTTTATCCCGAGGTAAACACTGTGCTTTTCATTACGAATATCCTTCCTCTGCGTATATTGGTAAAACCTACTATGATAGACAAGGACACACTGGGATTTTTTTGGGGGCCCTACTCAATGAAATAAATCTATGGGTAGAAATTTCGTGCGAGGAGGACACCACTTGTAATTTGATACTTTTTTTTTTGTTTTTTTTTTTTTTAAATATATATGGAAAAGAATCTTTGTATCGTGTCTTAATACTCTGAAATGACTAACCATAGATAAAACCACGAATTTAGAACAAAGATACGGGTAATATTTTATGTTTTACAAAGATTCTATTTTTAAAAACGGGATCATTTTTTATTTTTTTTTGCTATTTTTCTGTGTTAACCATAAAGAAGAGCGATTACCTTTTAAACTATAATCTATAGCTATAGTTCATAACGATTTGAATGACATACTTTGTTTACATAGCTTTAGTACGTAATAAGAGATATGTTTATTTATATTACGCCGGGCGGCCGGCGGCTCGCGAAATTCGACACCTGTTAAAATGGGCTCGCAGGGGCGCGCGAATTTAATATTTAATATACGCAGAGGAAAGGTTATAAATGTGACAACTAGTTTTTTTTAATTATTTGACAGCTGTCAGTTGAAAACGATTCTCCCTAGGGCTGAAAAGTATTACTTTCAACCCGCTTCTCAGGCAACTTCAGACCTACTTTCCGTGTATGAGTAATGAAAAATTATAATGACAGACACATAAGCAGTGGTATAATGCAGATCAGTGAAATTCATTAAAACTCATGACACACGGCTACACATTATGGGTAAAACTTGCAAAAAAAAATCTGCAAGTGCTACTGGCGTGCGACGCTGGGCGGCTAATTTGATTGCTCGTGCGCAGCAAAGACGACCTCAATGGCACAGAATTACAAGAGAAAGTGGTTCGATTCTCGGAAAGGGCAATTAAAGAATTTATAATTTGTTGACCGAGCGAAGCGAAGGTCTCTGAGTCTACTTGAGTGAATTTGCACTTGTCCGTCCGTTCGTCCGTCTGTCAGAGCATTATAACTTCTGAATTACTGAACGTAATTACTTCAGCTTTAAATATAACTAGCTGACCCGGCGAACTTCGTACCGCCTTAGCGTAGCAATGATGCACTACTTTATCAATATAGTCTATGGCTGTGAATGACATTGACATTCGTTACGCGCGTTTTTTTAAATATGCAAAATTAAATGTATATTTTTCAATATTTCTGAGAGATTTTCTTAATATTTTTTTCCGTAAGAACCTTCTCCTAATAATAACAAATACAACAAAAAAAGAATTAGTGAAATCGGTTCAGCCATTCACGCGTGATGCCGTGACCAAGGAAAACGGGTTTCATCTTACTTCTAACTAATATTATAAATGCGAAAGGTTGGATGTATGGATGTCGGTATGGATGTCTGGATGTATGGATGGATGTTTGTTACTCAATCACGCCCCAACAGCTGAACGGATCTGGATGTAATTTGGCACAGAGATAGATTATAGTTTGGAATAGCACATAGGCTACTTTTTATCCCGGAAAATTAAAGAGTTCCCGCGGGAACCACAAAACCTCGATCCACGCGTACGAAGTCGCGGGCATCAGCTAGTTTTTATATATATAGATATGTAAACCAATGGCCTCCAGTCGAATATGGCTAAAAAAGTTATAAAAATCTTTATTTCAGGGGGGCTCTCATAGAAGCGAATGCGAAGTAAAATATTTTTTATAGCGTTACATAGGGTTGCAGTATGTCATTTTAAAGATAATTAGGAATAGAGTCCAAAAATATATTTGTTTTAAAATTAATATATTGTTTTTCCCCCTAAAATTGACAAAATGGGGGCCTTTCAAAGTGGAGATTTTCTAACGTCCAAAGTTGACCTCAGAACTCTATATTTTCTGAAAGGCTGAGCCTGAAACTTGATCAATTATTTGGTTTATATCCTGTACTTGAACAAAAAATACTAAAATTAGATAAATATTGTAAGGAAACGAAATTATTTAATTTTTAAAGAGCTTCAGTATTTTTACCAGAACTTCACATTGATGTCAATAGATGGCGCCGCGAGGTCTCAGTTCGGGGCGAACCACTAGTTATTTACAAATATAATAGTCCCTTACCTGGTCTGGTGGGTATTTTGATAATTTTTCAAAATAATTAAATTTAAAGACTGTGTTAAAACAGCATCTGTTAAGTCGAGGTTATTATACTATTCATGATTTTCTCCATGGAAAAGTTGCATGGAAGCAACCGGCTTCACATCCGGCAACCCACAAGTCAGTGTAATACTTGTTACGTAACAAATGCATTGCACTATTTACATAGTGTAACATTTTTCTGTTGAAAAGAGCCACTGCTGTCTGCCGTGAGTCTTGCCGACTCTTCTCAGTAGAATCATCTTTCCCAACCGGTGGTAGATTCTTGCGACTTATAAGTGGCACAAGTTGATATGAAATAAATAAATCATTTCATTTCATAAGGCAAAAACTAAGCTGTTTAAATAAAATGTGACTTTAGAAGTGCAAAAAGTAAGTAGGTACATAGGTTATAATATCACAGAAAATATGCCAGATACTATCTCAGGGCTAAAGCTTTAGAAAAGATATTCAGAATAATATAAAACATTTCAACATAATATAAAATGATTTCATAAATTGTTAGAATTAGCCCTTGACTTCGGTCTGCGATCTCATCAGGTGAATTAAGTGATGCAGTCCAAGATGGAAGCGGGCTTACTGGGATGCGTTATGGCAATTTTAATATGAGTTATGCACCTTTTTATGATTCCCAGGGGAATTTCTTAATTTTCCGAGATTAAAAGTAGCCTATGTCCTTCTTCGGGGTGTAACCTACCGTTATACCAAATTTCATAATCGGTTGAATAGATGGGTCGTGACTTACAGACAGACAGACACACTTTCGCATTTATAATATTAGTATGGATGTCATTATGAAGTACAGCTTTTATTATAGCTAGTTGTAGCACTAGGTATAGTAGGTAAGTATGATCAATTTAATAGCCGTGCACGTTTTATGTCGTACTCTGAATACAGTCTGATTGATTACCACTTATTGAACCTGAAGGCTTCAATTAGGTCACGGAAACGCCTTACTAACAAATTGCTATACAGTTTAAACAAAAGAGTAGGCGAATTTAAACGGATTCAAATGACAAGGAAGAAAGTTGAACTAGAAAAATCTCACAATTGTTCACAAAGCAGTAGCTTAGACTTTAGAGGATCAATCCCCTCCGTGATTTCTCTAAGCAACGTGACACTGAGGGTTATTCTACAGCAATAAATATATTGCATTCTCGTTCATTAGTTAGAACTAGATTTAGAGCTGTCAAAAAATGACGTTTAGCTGTAGAGACTATGATATAATAAATTGGCCACATTTTCGAAGTGAATTATGCTGTGCTGGCGCAAGCAAAAGTGATAAAAAAAGAACAACAAAAACTTAATTTACGCGGATTCATCTAGACACTTAAGGTGGATGACAAGGGTCTGCCCGCGAAATTCAAATTTAATTTGGTTTTTCACAATTTGTAAACTAATACGACAAAGTAGGCTTATGGCATTCAAATTGCGAGCCTAGGAATATCATCTTCACAGGTTTATATAAAAATCTTTACTTGAAAGTGTCCAGTTTAAGAAATTAGTCAAAATAATGAGTTTGACGTGAGTTACTCACAAATTAGTCATTATTTTGACTAATTTCTTAAACTGGACACTTTCAAGTAAAGATTTTTATATAAACCTGTGAAGATGATATTCCTAGGCTCGCAATTTGAATGCCATAAGCCTACTTTGTCGTATTAGTTTACAAATTGTGAAAAACCAAATTAAATTTGAATTTCGCGGGCAGACCCTTGTCATCAACCTTAATAACTTTTGTGTTATTGTTCAACAGGAAAAAGGCATTCAAGCAAGCAATATAACTGAAAAGTTTTATAAAATACATCTGGAATTTCCTTAAGGCCATATATATACACACAGCCACATAGTACGTGTGTTGTGATAATTTTAGCCGTTTGGGAATTTGATTACGACCTCACAGCCTGTTGAGCGTAAATCTATATTTTGTAGGCCAAAGTAGATTGGAAAGTTTCTAGGGACCTTGGGCAACAATTCATAAACGAACACTAAGCGGTTTGCGAAAAGAATGTTGATTCACCGTCGTGTCGCTGGTGAGCCCTTACATTCGTAAAAATATATATATAATGCCACCGTAAGGTTGTAAAAACCGTCAGATTGTAATCTAACTAGCGATATTGTAAACTGTCGACAGATTGTGAACCGTTCAATGTTCTGAGTGTAAATTTTTGAAATATTAGGTTAGGCATTAAGTTCTAAAAAATAGTTAACCACTGCTGAAGTATTTGTTAGGTGTCGTTAAATTTTGGTTCCTACTTCCTAGGAAGTCACATATTAATTTTAGCATCTATACTAATATTATAAATGCGAAAGTTTGGATGGATGGATGGATATTTGTTACTCAATCACGCCTGCAGAACGGCTGAACGGATCTGGGTGAAATTTGGCACAGAGATAGATTATACTCTGGATTATCATATAGACTACTTTTTATCCGTCTAAAAGTAGTCTATCATATAGACTACTTTTACCCGGAATATAAAAGAGTTCCGCGGGAACCAAAAAACGAAGTCACGGGCATCAGCTAGTAAGCACTTGTTTTATAAAATACATCAATAAGTCTAATACAGTAAATATTAGACTTATTGATTAATTATTATAATTTATAATTAAAACAATTTTATCCTATACTTTCTTTGTAAACAACATAACAAGGGAGCCAAATAACAATGTTGAAGTGTAATTTGGGTTGCCTATAGCTATAATAAAAGTGGTACAGTGTTTCAACTATGCAGTAAACAGGTAAATATGCAGTTTCGATTAGAGTGGTGGTGACGCGCCCAGTCATCGCATCAAAGCTGCGTATTTACAATATTTTTTTATTATTTTAAAACGGATACCCAAGACGAAGTACAGTGCTAAGGACTGAAACAGTAACTGAAATAAGGGGTTTAAACACTCTTTTTTGAAACTATTATAAAACAGAAACAGAAACGATACTGTAACCCAATCAATCTGTAACCGTTTAATTTCTGTTAATAAGTGTTTTTATCTGTAACCCTAATAGGTACAAGCCCTAACAAACTGCACGTTGTGACAACGCGGTCTTCTCACTTCATTTGACTTAAAAAAATTAAACCTTCGTGGTTTTTCGCAGTGCTACCCAATAAAGCTGTATCTTAGTAATTTTTATGTTTATAATAAAAAAAAGAAAAAAAAACACAATGACACAACATTGGCCATGTTTTATTTAAAACAATTACAACCATCGGTGATTTCACCTTAGATTCAAATGTCAATACGCGTCAATAAAATTAAAATAAATTTGGCAACGTCGCTATTTCGGTTAGGTACACTTTAAAACACTTTCATTTCTGGTACAGAAATATAAGTGGTCTGGTTAACAGGATTAAAAACACATTCAAAAGGGTTTCAGCTTCGATTCTGTTTACTTTCATTTTGTAACAAGCAGGGCCACCGCCCGGGGCCTCGCTCTTGCAGGGGCCTCGCGCCCTCCCGCTACAGTCCAAGTAGTGACAGGCACTACCTAGTGCACTACCTATAGACCTATTAACAGGCAGTGAGCTAGGTAGATTCAAACTAGTGACAAACTACACGGACAATCGACTGTCTATTCTATTTATTCATCTGATATGCCAAAGCTAACTAAACTGCGAAAGGTTAAAAAAACCTGGATGAAAAATAATGGATTGTACTCCCACAAAGCTTAAAGGGCAAAACACACAGGAAGCGGGCGCGGGTCGGGTCGTGTGCGCGGCTGGTTAAATTTCTTGTATTTATATGGACGACATCACACAAAACGCGGGCGTGGGTTTGGCGCGCGGCGGGTGTCGCTCGCAAGGTAGATATTTGCAAGCGCCTCGCAAATATCTAGCGCAGAGAGCCTCGCAAGTCGCAACAGCTAAGGCCGCCCCTGAGTCTAATATGCCGCAAAAATGCTGTTGACGCAATTTACGCAAAAAGCAATAAGGCGTCCACTGTTATTTATTTTGATACCAACATACGATATAGTGAATCAAGAAATGAACGCGCTTCAGAACACCTGCACATAAACGACCTCTACCAAACAGTGACGTGCACGACATAGACGCATAAAAACATTTCTTACCCTAGTAAAAAAAGTTAAATGCTTATTTTCATCATGTCCTGCTCGAAAATAGGTATCTACCAAAACAATGCCTACCCTGGCTTCGAATACTGTACACGCCACTAGTACCAAAGTCCAGGGGCGTTAAAAATTTAGTTGTGTATGTATACCTTCATCGGTCTTAAAAAGATCAACGTCGCGCAGCAAGAAGCGTTCATTTTCAGTGAGAAGGCCGTCGGCCGAAGCCAGCGACCACACCCATGATTCGCTTGCACTCATTGTTGTTCAGGATGTTGTCCGTGGTGTCAATCTGAAAAATTTACAAAATTTTCTTTACTTCATGATGAACCAGATGAACCAAACCAATTCCTAAGATCTAATTATGACTACAAAACTGATGGCAGATACTTTCGTTTCGAAAAGTCTTCATTCCATCAACCTTTCATCATAACGAAAGTATACGAGATAGATTGTTCATGACATCGAAAGCTTTTGAAATCGAAAGTTAATTACAATACGGATATCTTTAAATCAAGAGTGAATAGGCATCAGACAAGCGCGTCCCATCTTCGGCCGCATCATCACTTCCCATCAGGTGTGATTGTGGTCAAGCATAAGCCTATAATGAATTATTTTTAAAAAGATGAACAAATCGAATTTATAAGATCAAAGCCCGTGTTTTAAAACACAGGACTGTTTTAAAAACTTATTTTCTAAATTTAGTTAGTATGTTGGTTTGGTAGTCATGTTTATAATAACTTTTTTTATAACAATTAATATTTTAACTCGGTCTTAAAAAATACTACTCACCAAAGATGCGAAGTGTAATCGGAATTGATCCAGATCCGTTGGTGATGATGGTAGTTGTCGAGGGACAGCGGTGTCCTTGGAAGGCGCCATTATGGCACTGAAAAGTTAATATTTTATTGTTAAAAAAGATAAATTGTAGTATGCAACAATAAAATTAAATAATTTCCTAATGTTGTTTCCAGATGATTGCATACTGAAAAAGTAAAGGAAGACTAATCAAGACAGGATTTCTTTGTTGACCTATATTTGAATAAATAGACTACTACTACTATTTGAATATATTCTTGGCAGTAGGTTAGTTTAGAAATATATTTTTAGTAAAAAATGCATGATATGTATCTTTTGAAAACAAATTGCTTAACTGCATGTTTAGTGTGGTGCATGCTAGCATGATATGTATCTTTTGAAAACAATTTGCTTAACTGCATGTTTAATGTATTGTATTTAGCATATAAGAAACAAAATAAATTGACAATAAACTTAGTGAATTTTTTTACCTAGGTCAATTTTTTTTTTAAATCATTTTTCTTTTTCACCACACTGGTGAAATCAAAACCAAAAATAAATCTTCTAATAATTCTCCAGAAGCAAAATAAATACAGCTTAACATTTATGTATGGCACTGATAATAAATAATGATGTGTAATATTAATAAAAATAATTATTGTCACAAAAGGGCAAATGGCATTACCTAATTAAGATTATTATGTAACAATGTTCATCTTTAATAAAATAAGCAACTCTTATTTCCTCACAAAATGTATGATCTATGCCTAATCAAATCACATATCAACCTTTTCTGACGCAGATGTGTGCATGCAAATAAAGAACCTTAAAGTGGTAAACATTTTCAGACCTCAACTGTACATTCTATTTTTATTTTGAATTTTTAGTTCCATCAGTCGTGTATGGTTCAATTCATGATAATGAATCTACTAATCCTTCTGACATGTTAATTATTATGTCAGTAGCATGCCCTGTGTATAAACAGAAGGAAAGATAATTATTGTTTACATTCTGATAATGAGATATTATATTATGATACAATGCATTTACTATTAGGACTATAGCAGGTAAATCCTAAGTGCAAAACCCAAGGAGGTAGAGTACCTTAACAGGATGTTTATTAGACCTAGTAATTCTGCCAGTCACTTACCTGATGAATTTTTTAAGAAGGGAAACCCTTCTCTCTTATGTTAATTAACTTTTATTAATTAACTCATTAATTTTAGTACTGATCTCTGATTTTGACAGAGAACTGCAAATTCTGTTATTCATAATATATGACTGAAATGAATGTATATGTCACCGTAAGATTGTAAAATCCGTTAGATTATAATCTAACGGTTTCTATCCCGCTAGATTATAAACTGTCGAAAGATTGTGAACCGTTCAATGTTCTGAGTATTAATTTATGAAATATTTATTGTTTTTATGTTTTCTTGTCTCTTTCTTGTACAGTTCGCGCGCGAGTTGAATGCAGAGTAAATGTAAGTGTCACCATACCTTTACTCTGCATTCAACTCGCACGCGAACTATAGGTTAGGTTAGGGTTTGACATGAACAGTCAGGTAGTGCCCTGAACTTAGGTTCTATCGGGTTAATATACCTAATATATTACAATTTACCGAAAAATAACGCGTTAAATTGTAAGCAGTATGTTACGGTTCACAATCTGTCGAAAGTTTATAATCTATCGAGATAAAAAACGTTATATTATAATCTAACGGTTTTTACAATCTTACGGTGACAAATATAATCAATTTTATGTAGGTACGTATTATATTTATTGTTAACTTTTTTAGTCATAAGTTTATTAGTAATAAGTTTAACTGAATGTGAATATGTATACAAATAAAATATTACTATTATAGGAAATAATATTATTATTATAGGAATAGCCATCATTAATTTAGACTATTAAGCCTTTGTCTAAGCCTAAGAGATTCTTGTTCCCACATATATATGTTGCTGAGTATGTGGTTATACATTGTGTGCTAAAGCGCCACATTATAATGGTTTTAAATCTGAAGTATGTTGATAATTGATTTTCGTAAAAACAAAACAATAAAACAATAAAATATCTATCATCATTGCACTGATTTTAAAAACTTACAAAATTAGCTGTCTGCATCAAAGTTTATGTTACCAAATGTTTCACAATACTAGACTGGTATCAACTTACATAATTTACCTACCTAGCAAGTGCTGTGCTCTATCAGCCTTTTGCTTGTTAAGCAATATTGGACAAACAAACCAAAAAGACCCCTCTAAATCTAGTTCTGTACCTTCCTGTACAGAGTATTATGAAAGGGTTAGCAATATTTTTAATGCTTCAGTTTAGAGATTGTGTACAACAGAATCAGTACCAAAAAGATGTTATTTAAGTAAATTGTTTCTGAATGTTTAAAACTCTCTGAAATCCTTCCTAGCTCCTCTTCTTCCAAAGTAAATGCTAACCAATAACTTCTAAAGGATATAATATGTCTTGATTATGTTTTATTAGGAAAATGTTGAGTAAAATAGGTTTAGTTTCTCCCTATTGTATACAGGAAAGCAGTGGCATGCACAGGTTTTGAACCTGGGGTAGGCAAAAGTTGGTCAGAATACCTGTTTACTAGCTCTTTTGATGAAATATGAGCATTGAAGTACATATTTCCATTTGGGTAAGCAGTACAAGCCTCTATGAACTGCACACCACTGCAGGAAAGTGTTCCATGAATGTAATGGTTAGAAAAGGGGTGTGTGACTCCTGTATGACCATGACGTTCAAGATAAAAAATTGTGACCCAATTCCTATATTTGCGGCTTAAGATTTCTTTATTCGCAGATCTAATCGGTACATACATATTAATAAAAAGGATTCTAATAGGTATCCAACCCAAATTTTATGTAAACGCGTCGTCAAATAGACTAATAAAAAAGTAAAATACATAGACCTTATTACAACTACGAATGCGAAAGTGTGTTTGTTTGTTGGTTTATTGGTTTGTCCTTTAATCACGCTGCAACAGAGCAATGGATAACAGTATAGTTAAAGACCTGGAGAGTGACATAGGCTACTTTTTATCCCAGAAAATTAAGGAGTTCCCGTGGGAATTTAAAAAAACTTATTCCACGCGGACGAAGTAGCGGGCATCAGCTAGTTACAACTATGCCTAAAGTATGTTGTTAATGCCACTGCTGAATATCAGTCTGAATCGAGGAAGCTTTTAAAAACTGCCAAGCAAGAAAATATAACAAAATTCTTTAAACTATTGCCTAAGCCTGAAGATAAGAATTAATCAATATGGTCAAAAACTTTAATGAAATTGATTTTATTACATATTATTTGTGTTTTTTATTTTGTCACCTAGGAACGTATTCCCTATAATACCTTAAAAATTACCATTCCATATTCAAGGTTTATTTACGGAACATATACCCCGCAAAAAAGAGCTTTTACTGTACACCATTTAAGATGAGGAAATAAAATTGAGAAACTTCATATCGACTGTAATATGTAAGTCTTGTAGCATGCTGAAATGACTCACGATCGTGAAAGCTATAATCATAGCGTAATTCGTGTCGAAGACGCCATGGAATTTACAAATAACCAAGTTTATCGTTTGTAAACATATTTGAAAGTGAATATAGCGAAAATGATATACTTACAACATTTTTCGTAACTTGTGAAGGCACACGCAGGTGTGCAAACGTTTCAAAACTAGAAACCCATCTTTAAGCAATTAATCGCACAGGAGAAAACAAATAATACGTCTTTCTAGTTGCGAGCCATGATGAGTAATAGAAAGACAACAAGTTTGAAGTTCACAATTCACATTCACAATTTCATAGTTTGATAGGTAGTTGAAGTCGATATTGAAGTACAAAATAGAATGCGTTCCATTTTGGCCGCCATCGTTTATTATTGGTGGATATCTCAGCCACTCGGTTGAATAGCCAATGGCGTAAACAAATCTGCTACCAAGAAAAGGTAGACTACCAATAAAATGATAGCAACAGCGACACTTTTGTTTGTAATTGTAGACTGCAGGTTGATTATGTATAATAATCCTGTATCAATCATTGTTACAGTCTGAATTGTTTTGATTGGCTGAATTTAAGATATTTTTTCTGCGACAATGGATTTTGGCCAATAGTGGATGAATTTTAAACACCGAGGTGATTGCGATAGTTACACTTAAAACCAATCACCACCGACCAGAAAAAGAAGCACCCTCCAAACATGAATGTTTGTAATAAATTCCATCAATGTCAACAGTATGTCAATGGCTGGTCAATGGTATTTGTCAATTTTTTTCTATTAAGTGGCGTTACGGCTCTAGGTTCCAGCTCTTTTCAAAAGCAATAAATTGTCAAAAGCCATCCTAGACATATTACAGATTATATTGTTTGGCCACTTCCATGCTTCATAAATCCTTGCAAAGTGGATTTCCAGCGTAACATTCAACTATGTTCAGCATCAATCTATTTTTTTAAATCCCGCCATTTTGCGCTGCATTCCTTAAATTTTACTCATATATTAAAATCTATGCTGCATTCACTAAACAGTGTTGTTTGCACTATGCGGTTCTTCATCTTGCACTTGAAAAGGCTATTTTATTAAGCTTATGTATTGCATGCAGGCAAGAGCTACATGGTGAAGTAGGTATAGTTTAGTTTCCAAATCCAGTGGTTTAATGATGGATCAGTCAGAAAGGCCAATTGGGTATTTGACAAATAGGTAGTCAAATCTGCAGGGCGACCGCGTAACTTCTGCATCAATCATTGTTACAGTATCAATTGTTGTGATTGGCTATACCTAGTTATGGTATTCTTGCTGCGTCAATGGATTTTGTCCATTAATGGAAGTGATAACCAATCAGAGGTGATTGCGATCATTACACTGTAGCTGTCATTTTTAGCTGGTCGCCCTGCAGCAACTTTGTCAAACGTGAAAACGCGTCCTATGATGGCATCATTAGTTTACAATATGACATCAGCTAATGTCAAAATGTATTGTCCAATTATAAATTCAGTATAGGTCTCATCTCTGGGTTCTTGCTGGAATTCAGTTAAATAATATTTTAACTTTAAAACTAAAAGCATTTTAATAATAGAAAAAATATTTAAGTAACATTAAGGAATACTTTACTCAATTGACAATAATTAAAAAATACTTAAATATTAGGTGAATGTCATGCTATAGCATTCCAAGTTCCTCAGATTAACCAAAGCCACTGTCTTAGACAAATAAAAATCAGGAACGCATGCTATTCTTATGGTTTGTCCTTCATCTCCTGAAAAATATAAAAACGTAGTCAAGTGTATGTCATGTTATGTCAAATACAAAAGGCTTCTTGTTGTGGACCTATAGGTAACTATCCATATTAATATTATACTTGAAAAAAACTTGAAAAAAAAGGGAAAAAATAATCGGACTGGAAACATCTGGACTCGAACCAGATACTTCGGAGAGTTTCGGTACTGCCCGTTGTCCCACCTGCCCCCCGATTGTCTAAAAGTTGCCGATCAAATCGTAAGAGTTCGGCGTCAAAGTAAAATAAACCATAACAGCATTGAATTAGAGCTCAATTTCGTGTATCTATTCTCATCCGTTTAGGGTATCGTACATACCTAAACGTATGACTTTTACGATTTTGTTCGGCAATTCTTACACAACCGCACCTCTGAGCTATTATAACCTTACAGATAGTGGCGAAATTTACTTTCGTATTCTAATGATATTGTAGCAGTTTTTCATTGCCTGAAAACACGGATAAAACGACATTTTCTAAAAATGAATCCTAGCTAGATCAATTTATCGCCACCGAAACCCTCTGCATACTAAATTTCATGAACATCATTTTAGCCTTTTCCAAGATTCAGATTATATAAACAAGAATTGCTCGTTTAAAGGTATTAGTCATAACATTACTTAAATTCATACCTTTAAACAGATCCGTAGCAAATTCATTGCAGTTGCCACTATAATATACTGCGGGACAGTTGTATATAGTAAATGGATCTGTATCCAAGCATGGTGCACTTGGTACGGTATCTGGGCACGTGGGTGCTAAATGGCGCCATTGCAGAGTTTTCTTCATTGCATTTAGCTCAGAATCTATGTTGCTATATCTCATTATATCTTTAACAGGTTCACCTGATGTACCTAAACATAGAAAACCTGAAAAAAAATAGACCCACATGGTTAAAAAAAAACAAATCAATCATTGTTGCAAAATGGGTTCACAAAGGTATAAGTTAAACGAAGCAAATCAAATAAAATCTATCTTGTACGCAGTGAACATTATGAAATAGAAAACACTACTTATAACTTGTAGCTCCGAAAATTGAGTACAAATTAATAAACTTAGTACACATAATTCAGCAAGCCCTAGGGATATTTATAAAAATTAGTATACACTTACCTCCAATATCGCATTCATATGGGTTTGAAACTCGGTTGAACGATTTAAATTCTGTAGCTTTTGGAAATAAACCTGGAATGATTTATAAAGAACATATTCATTTTCTCTAAAGAACAGCAACTAAATATTTTCTGTATTATTAATTTACTAGACCCGCGACTTTGTCCGCGTGGATTAAGATTTTTTAATTCCCGCGGGAACTCTTTAATTTTCCGCGATAAAAAATAGCCCATGTCCTTGCCTGGGATACAACCTATTAGACTAAGAGATAACTACACTTTTCGTAACTAACGCTTGAAAAGCTGATTCAGTAATAGTTGGGTGCTACATATCACCTCTCAAAGACGTTATAAACTTACAAACTATAAAAATTTATTAGCAATTATTTTTACATTTTTATTACAAATTTTTTTATAGTTTGTAAGTTTATAACGTGTTTGAGAGGTGATATGTAGTGAAAGGCCCGATGCAGAGCGTCAGTTTTTGTAGTGTTTACATAGGTACTGTGCATACTTTAATACTTTACAACAAGGACCTTTCTTTACAAGAATCAGCTTTTCAAATTATGGTTCATTTTTGGTAACCATATCACATTTTTGATCGGCCATATCTATTGATTAGACCATCAGCATGCGCTCAGAATTTCACTAGCGTCCTCAGTGGAGAGTGTAGCACCCGACTATTACTGAATCAGCTTTTCAAGCGATAGTTACAAAAAGTGCAGCTATCTTTTATAATATATCCCTGTGCCAAATATTTATAAATTTCATCAAATCGGTTGAACAGATGAACCGCGAAAGCGTAGCAGACAGACAGGCAGACAGACGGACGGACACACAGATAGGCAGGACACACTTTCGCATTTATAATATTAGTGTGGATAGTATGGATTATGCAGTTAGAATAATCTAGTATGCAAAAATTACTTAGTAATCTATGGCAGCAATCTACTTGGTACTTGGTAGTGACCCCACAACGGCTGTGGCAACTATATTTTGCGAAAGGTCCTCAAGAAGGTTACTTCCATCCAAGTAAAGGAAGTTTTATTTTAAATAATACCTACAATAGTGGAATGGCTTCTGAGGCAACATGATGCCCGCAGGATCTTTACATCCAGGCATTAGGTCCAAAGGCGTGACAGAGCTGACAGATGCCGAAAACGAGTCCACAACTTCTGATGCAGAAATCACATCTGATTCGTTTAATGTGTTCTCATCTGAATAATTAGCATAGATTCCACCTGCAATGGGTAAACAAGTCGTTTTGTAGAAGGAGTATTTTCACACAAGAGCGATTTACCCAAAAACAATCTATAGAAGAGATTAAATTATGAGTAAACAAGCTGATGCCCGCAACTTGTCTGCCTGGATAGAGGTGTTTTGATTCCTGCAGGAAATCTTTAATTTTCCAGGATAAAAAGTAGCCTATGTGTTTTTCCAGACTATAATCTAGCTGTGCCAAATTTCATCCAAATCCGTTCAGCCATTCTGGCGTAATTGAGTAACAAACATCTTCAACTTTCAACTTTCGCATTTATGATATTAGTACATATAGAAGTATAGATATATATCGTGAATCTTCGCTCTCTAAGGAGTCTGAAAGCTGAGAAGTGAAAGTTTAAACTGAAATTAAATGTTTTAACTATTAGATACTTGTTACATTGAGACCATACAAAACTCAAGGCAACAAAAAAATAAAATAAAATAAACAGCCTCAAATCAACAGACATTCAAGCATCATATTATATTAACTAGAATTATCAAAATTACTATTTGAGATAATTCAGTAAAAAGTGAAGAACTAGCATGCAACAAATGAATTCTCTCAGTTACATATTACATATATTTATCTGAGGAAAATAAATCTTCTGTATGCATGAACCCTATATTAATTTCCCTAGGGTCAGAAATCTACAATTTGAATACCTGCAATTATGACTCTCACAATTTTGGAGACTTCCTGTTGGTATTCTGATGTGCCACAAAATCCTGATAGCCACTCCATGAAAAGACTTAAGGCAAACAAATGATCGCCACTCTTCGAGGCTAGGTTTAGACCAGACATCAAAACAATGTACCTAAAACACACAATGTGTTTTTTTTATCTAGGATAGTATTGGGAAATCTGAAACCATAGGATATACAGGGAAACTATTGTTGGGACATTAGGTGTTGTTTTGTCAAAACAATTTTGACAGTCTGTATTTCAATCAAGTATGAGTTGTCCCAGAAAATGAAAGAAATTAAAATTGTTTTTTATTTGTTGATCAACTAAGCTTAATGTAAGGTTACTTCATTGCACTTGATGAAAAAAATTGGGTCAGCAGAAGTTTGTGGATAAAAAATAATGCATGCTTTCAAATATAATATACGTACCTATCATGGGTTAATACTTGCAATGGCTTTTGAATGTTACATCCAGCCCAACATACATCTTCAATTGTAAAAACACCATTGTCATCCTCAGATCCTGAAAGAAGCAGACAATCCATTGCCAGTCCACAAATCTACTCTCAAAAGTCAAATGAGAAGGATTTAAGCCATAGTCCACATTACTAGCCGACAGCACATAACATGAAAATACTACCAGAATGTTTTTTTTTATAAAACCAATAATCACCTGCCTGGTGTCCTGTCTTAGCTACAAAACATCATTGAATTACATTATGTATTTAATTTTCGGGCAATATTTATATTATACTAGCTGACCCGGCGAACTTCGTACCGCCTTATTATGCAAAATTAAATGTATATTTTTCAATATTTCTGAGAGATTTTCTTAATATTTTTTTCCGTAAGAACCTTCTCCTAATAATAACAAATACAACAAAAAAAGAATTAGTGAAATCGGTCCAGCCATTCACGCGTGATGCCATGACCAAGGAAAACGGGTTTCATTTTTATATATATAGATTTTGGGGCACAGGGGACATACTACGATCACTTAAAACTGTACCGTTTTGATATTGTTGACACTTATTTAAAGAAAGCCATTATAGTTATCAGAAAACAAAGATAATGGAGGATATTTCTAACCCAGGCTAAGCAATATGCATGTATTTTTAAACTATGCATTCAATTTAATGAAGGCTTTGGAAATAATGTAACTTTCAATTATTACCTAGTAAAGCAGCAACAACACCAGTGACAACTTCATTTACATCGATACAATCCCCAGACAATTTAACTCTTTGTAATTCATCCTCCAACACTAAACTGTCCGTCTCATGAACAAAGTGCGTCCTGTGAAACACAATAAAAATTATAAAGTAGATTTTATTTGGTCATCTTTGTATCTGTTACGGGCAACTTGATTAATCGGGCAGTATTAATATGGACCAATCATTATGAATCCAAGACCTTCAAGAGCTTCAGTCAAATTGATAACTTTATTACTTTGACCTGCCCAGATTAATAAAGGCCAATGACCCATGGTCCATTTAAAAAAATCAAGGATTAAGATAGCTTGAATTTATCACAAGTAGACAGTATGAATTCCCTACTAGTATAACTAACGTAACCTAGTCTGGCCTAGGTTAGCTCCATTATATTATTTTAATATAAGACAGTCATTATTCATACTGCCGGGAAAAAGTGATTAGTCATGCAGTTTTACTTACATTGCCCACTGAATACAGGTATTATGTATACATACTATGAATAATGAATGGTCATAATTCATAGTGTGCACTTCTCAAATTACCATATTTATAAAAAGACTTCAAGTACATTCATAAAACAGAAATATCTTAGAATTACAGAAATTCTTATCCATTACCATAGCTGTTTGTGTGACAATAAAGAATTTATCTATCTATCTAGCTGATTGAATTTTCTGTATATATTATGTTGCTTCTTGAAATACTTTTATTTGTGGGAGAAAACTGCTTCTACAAAGTGAAAACTTTGTAGCAGCGGTATGCGCTGTATTGGTATGTCAGTCTGCCCAGTTCAGTAAGTACATATTTTTTAGGTACAGGCTACAGCTGGCAAAAGTGATACAAATTCTTTGGCTAATAACTCTTTAGTAGTCTGCAGTCCATCAATTTGAAATTGGCAAAATATTTTTGCACTCTGTAACATCTAAAGCCATTTCTTTGAAGTATCCTTTTCAGGTGCTTACAAATGCAGCATAACACTTTCCACCCACTTTAATTACCTTTGGAACACAAAACTTTTGCATAATATGAATAGGGAAATCCTAAATAACCTTTTTTAGCAAAATATACCAAGTTTGGTTGAATACAAAGTTAGTTATGTACCTAATTCAAAAAAACTTGGTTCATACCAAGATTACAAAAAATGTTTGCTAAAGATGACAAACCTTGTAGGTTGTGGTATAATCTCCAGTTGATCAGAAAGCTCCTTCAATATACTTGGTTTTAACTCTTGAAGTTTGAATAGGGTACCTATTATAACACAAGTTGTATCTTTGTCTCTCAAGTCACATAGCTTTAAAATTTTGAACTTATTACCCCACCTTTTATGTATAATAGGTTGTAGTATATTTCTAAAAGTACTTAGTCTAGCGGAGTAAATGTGAGCATATTGTTTCGAAAAATCACGGGAAACTTTATAAAATCGTTTCGACGTATCCGTATGCTCAATCGTAGGACGGTCGATTTCTTGGACTTCAAATCTGTTCGTTTCATTACAAGATGCATTTGATTCACCTTTAAATAGCATTATTTTCGTTTCAATTCTAATCACCTTTTCTAAAAACCTAGAAACAAATTATAATTACCCTACCCGACACAAAACCAAAAAACAGTAGGTAATTGAACAAACCGCCAAAAATGCAGAACTGTCAAGTGTCAAACTCACAGGTCAAACCTCAAACTTAAGTGTCATTTTTTTTTTTATTAACTGGCTCTACGGCTCTGGGTTCTTCTTATTTTGTTTTATGGCTTTTATTAAAGCTCTGGGTTTCAGCCCTTCTGAGCCCTCACTAACCCAACCATGCCTTTCAGAAAGACAGTCAGTTTTTCAGTTTACATAGAAATTTTAGAAAAAATTAAATTAAATCGCATTCTGATGACACCAAGAATTGCTGTTAAGTTCTTTTGATGAATTGGACTCACAGATTGGACTGTTTCCCACATATAATTGATTCATCAGATTCTTTCAGTGTTGCTTTATACTATTTTTGAATTACCTTGTAATTACCCATGTAAACTGACTTAATGGACAGACTCTATTTTAATTGTTTATGAGTCATTAGAAGAATAGTTAAGAATAATAATTAGATTTGAATAATTTTGTATTTTTTTAGTAAGGAATCCAGGGCCGTAAAATAAAAAAAATCGTCTATGGTTCTAAAGCTTAGAGCACTTGCAAATCTTGCAATTTTCGAAAATGGCGGGAGTTCGAAAAATCTGCCTTAATAATTTAAATATTAACGTTAATAATGCTTTAATTGTAGGCATTATAATAGCAAAAAATAGTCCTCGAAATATAGGTTCAAAAAAGAAGAATGGCGAATCACGGGGGGTTATGTCCTTTACGTTACGGGATTCCAATATTGATACGATTAACGCGGATGTTTGGGGTTCTGAATATTTTGTAATCACATTCTACGAAAGATTTCTTGTTGGAGACGTTGGTGATGATCAAAACATTTTTAATTATTATTTCAATTTTTCTACCTATTGCAACATCGATGACTCGATATATTATTGTTTATCATTTGAAAATTAACTTTATTGCAGTTGCTATCTCATCCCCGAAGATTTGTATAAAAAGTAGTGACAACGAAATGTATAGACCGCAGGTTCAAATTAATTAATATCGAATTAATTTTTTAAGTACCAACTTACTTAGTATGCAGAGTTCCTTTTCACTGATGCTTTAAGGTGACGTCTCCATTCTACCTGTCGTTGAACGAAGGCTCATCCGACATGAACATCTTCGACGGAGATACATTTGGCTCGTACTTGCCACTCCTCCATATCCCCACTAAGTCGTGCGCGGGGTACTGTGGCCTTTCAGAAGTCTTGAAAATTACAGGTACAATGTACCTACATCGTATCCATAGTAATAAATCTAATAAATGCGAATGTTTGTATTTTCTAAGTTCAATATAATACTTATCCTATAAAGTATTACTTTGAGACAAATATTTTATCCTTACCAGCTTTAGAGATATAGTATAGATTACCTAGAGTACGTAGTTATGATAGTGAATAAATCGTATATAATTTATTACAGAACAGACAAACAATGTTTACGTAGACTTATTGATAGTAGTTAAGGCTGTGAAACCAGCGCGAACTATCAAAACAAAAGCAGGTTGGTATTATTTGACTATTATTTATAGTAGGTACCTAGTTTTCTAGGTTAAGTAGGTATGTCAAATTCTGATTTAAGTACATCTCATATTTACTACGTTTCAGGTGCAGACATGACTGTGCGCACCGTTGAAATAATGGACAATACAACACCTGCTTCTTTAATCCTCGATATATTTGATATTGATACAATTCAAAGGTACCTACTCCATAGATATACCTACATGTTATAAAAAATGTTTAATGGTGTCTTCGTTCTTACGTTACATAATACCTATGCGATATAAGGTGCAAGGTAATTATATGGAACGGTCTTACTCTTTGATCAAAGTTGAGTTCAAACTTTGATCAAGTCCGCGGCCTAAGGTAAGTAGGTACTTAATGAAAGAAAATATACTTACTTTATATATTTTTTTTCAATATACTTAATCTCCCTCAAGTGAAATACATTTCTCACATCTCTCATACAATGCCTTTAACCCATTCAAAAAATAATTTGTATCTTTCTCTTCAAAAAGACGATCAACCGCAGCTGATTCATTTCGTTGTTATCTGCAAATCTCCGGCCCCGTAAGTCCGTTTTCTTGGATAACAGGAAAAAATCGCTAGGTGCTAGGTCTGGGCTATACGGAGGGTGGTCAATCTCTGTGAACCCCGTGTCTTTCAGGGGGTGCCTCGTAACATGTGCGGTGTGAACGGGCGCGTTGTCTTGCAGAAAGAGCACTCCGCGCGTGAGTTTCCCACGTCGTTTCTGTACAATAACAGCTAGCCTCGCGAACCTGAGTTTATAAATTGGCGTAATATTGGCCATAAGTCGATAAGCTCGAAATTTAGCTTGCACCATAAAGACGTATCGTTTCACAATGCCGTTACAAAAATTGGGCTTGTCTATATAAAAAAAAATACCTGAGGCATCATGAGAGTTGGACACCCGATAAAAACGAAGCTGTCTTGTCTCGTTTAGGTACCTACTCATACGAGGATGGGCTACACTACGCCCTGCCCAGCCAATAATTAATCGATTAAAATAAAGTTAGACACTTAATTACCTAGGTAATTCGTTAATGAATATATTGAGTCTTGAAAGCTGAGTAAGATTTTTGGTACCTACTGGCAACACTAAAAAACTCAAGGATAAACTTAAATAAATTAAAATACAAAATTCAACCTTTGGTAATACGATATCAATTTTTTATCCCGCCATTTTGCACTTTCAGCTTTCACTCTATGTGTCATACGAAATAGATAATTAAAAATTTAACTATAAAACCTTTTCGTTTTTGTAATATATTCAAAAAATCTCAGAGCCGAACAGTGGCGTCCGTTAGAAAGCGTGCTATTCATAGCGGACGCGCGCGTCTCGTGGCGAAGCTTTGCGGTGCGCGTGCAAACGTGCTCTCGCAGCGTGGTCACCCACCAACCGCACACGTCCGAAGCTGAGGCTCTACGGCTTTATATACGCAATCAGGCTAATACACGTGAGTTGGAAAACATTTGAAAACTGGTAACAATTTTAACTATTCCGTCAAGACTAAAACAGCAATCATGACCACATTAAAAAACAAATAAAATAGGGTAAAAAAATATACCTACCGTGTTAAGCTATTTAAAGTCTCCGATAACCATGTCGGAGGATTGCTAGCAAAACATACGAAAAACATTTAGCTAAATGCTAGTAGGTAATATATTAAAAACAATAGGTACCTATACTTAAATAAAAAAAAAACAAAAATAAACGGGCATAAAATTAGTTCCAATTTAAGCCACCGGGTCAGTTAAGTAAAAGTTTGACGGACTAAGTAAGTATAATTAAACAATGTCGTCACATGCGGCATACCTCCGAGGCTGAAGGCTTCGACTTTACAGTCATACGCAATCAGGCTATTTATTATACATGGGTGGGAAAATAACTGGCCTCGTTGGTCTAGCGGTTAGCATAGTCGACTGCGGATCACGAGGTCCTGGGTTCGATTCCCGGTCGGGCAAAAAAAATTGGTATTGGGTTTTTCGATTCTGAAATTCTCAGTACCAGCTCGGAGTTGGAAGTTGGCGGTGTTTCACCCCCGTGCCTCGGAGAGCACGTTAAGCCGTCGGTCCCGGTTATTATCACTAACATGATAATAGTCGTTAAAGCCCGCCAACCCGCATTGGAGCAGCGTCGTGGGTCTAAGCTCTAATTCCTTCTCTTCTATGAGAGTGGAGGCCTGTGCCCAGCAGTGGGACGTTAAAAGGCTGTAGTGGTGGTGGTGGTGGAATTTAGGTAATTACTGTGGGGCTGATTTTGTATAACACAATCTCTAAACTAAACTAAAATGGCAGCTTTAAATCTAGTTCTGTCCCTTTCCGTAGGAAGTATTATGAAAGGGTTAGCAATATTTGTAATGCTCTAATTTTAGTTTAGTTTAGAGATTGTGCACTACAGAATCAGCCCCAATGTCCGATTGAACTATAATGATTATTGTTTGTTTGTACCTCAGGCGGAGGTGAAGCAGCCGCTTGGGCTGCTTGGAGCGGCGAGCGCGCGAACTCAGCCTCCGTATCGCAAATCAGAGACCGTCTCAGCTCCGGGGTTCCATTCTGCGCCGCTCTACATGCATTACTCACTCATTTGGATTTAGACGAGTTTGCGACATCTAAGTAAGTGAATGATAGCACACTCCACTTTTTTTTTAGCACACTTTTGACGACCTCCGTGGCGCAGTGTGTAGCGATGTTGCCTTAACGTGCGGAGGTCCCGGGTTCGATCCCCGGCAGGGTCAATTTGGGAATTTATACTTAATTTCTGCATTTTCCCTGGTCTGGCCTGGTGGGAGGCTTCGGCCGTGGCTAGTTACCACCCTACCGGCAAAGACGTGCCGCCAAGCGATTTAGCGTTCCGGTATACGATGCCGTGAAGAAACCGAAGGGTTTAATATAACTGCCATGCCCCTAACAGGTTAGCCCGCTACCATCTTAGACTGCATCATCACTTACCATCAGGTGAGATCGCAGTCAAGGCCTAGCTTGTAGTGGATAAAAAAAAACACTTACTTCGCTTTTCAATTTTCATATTTAACATCTGGATAGTAGACAGTAGCGTGCACAGGGTTTGAAGCTGGGGTAGGCATTAGTTGGTCAGAATACAGTATATACCTACTTACTAGCTGTTTATGAAAATTGAGCATTGACGTATTTTCATTTGGGTAAGCAATGCTCTTATGCCTCTATGGACTGCACGCCACTGATAGTAGCGTTTGACACTGCAAATTATTTACGCCTCGTATTTTTCATTCCCGGAAAAAAATTATGTTTTTACATAATTTTTTTCCGGGAATGAAAACCGACCTGCGAACCGACCAGCAATCATTTTTGATTGCTGGTCGGTTCGCAGGACCATTATAACATAATCTGGACTCCAAATGTAGGTAGGTATAATTTGTGAAATATAATAAATGGATGCTACGTTTTATATCTTTAGGGATGGAAATCTGGAAGAACTGAGGGTACGCTTCGCGGATCATACCGGCGAAATAAACGCTAAGATACCTGTAAACGTACTTGAAGACGCATTTGGATATTCAGTAAGACTTAAAATTTAGACAAAGTATATTAAAATACATCAACGACGACGAAATTCAGAATTATATACCTACTTACTAGCTGTGCACGCGTGGATTAGCGACTTTCGGCAGCATTTTTAATCTTTTAGGCTAATAATTATAGGCCGTAATCTTTTTTGCGGACGTCATCACACAAAATCTTTCACCCCTATTTTTACCCCCTTTAGGGTAAAATTTTTACTAACTTTGAATGTATTTAACTATTTATATCTAATCAAAAGCCTAAAAAAATAATTTCAAGCTTCTACCTATAGCTTTAAAAAAGACTCATCCCCTATTTCTATCCCTTACAGCCTTTTGTTCGCATTAAAAGGTCGAATGTCCTTTCTCAGGCTCTAAACTATCTCTGTACCAAATTTCATTTAAATCGGTTCAGTAGTTTAGGCGTGATTGCGTAATACACAGACTGACAGAGTTACTTTCGCATTTATAATATTAATATGGAATATTTTGCATAACAGGCTGATCAATTCAAGTCGATGTCAGCAGACGAAAGAGCCTCTATCCGATGGAGATATCTGTTGGAGCAATGCAGTACTAAGATAGCCGTGACTCCGCCACGCCTCATTGTCCTAAGTTTACGACGTGCTTCCCCGGCGGACCCTATACCATTGTATTAACTAAGTAATACCTAACTACAATGGAAATTGTATTTCCTAATGTTCTCATTTTTTTTACTAATAACATACAATAAAAAACTGATAAATAAGGAAAATGGACTGGTCTATTTAAGTGTGAATTAAACTAATGTAATTTTAAGTCAATAAAATCGTCTAATTTTCGGATTCAGAATGTTTAATTTAAAGTTATGATGTAGTAAGACCAACAAATTGCGAAACCTCAGATATGTCTTGTTTCTAAGCTACGTACTTTTATTGATCAAACCCCCAACGAATTGCTAGGCTCATATTGTGTAGGTAAGTGAAAAGAAAAAAGAGTGTCGTATAGTCGTCGTAGACCCTAAATAGTAAAATGGTAGAAAAGCAAGAAAAAACAGACATCACGTACGAATACACAAGACGTAGAAAGGAATTCGGAAGGCAACTGCTTTTTGAAGATCACGGGCCTGAATTATTAGTCAGTATACCTTCAAATCCAGCCATGTACAAAAACTACATACTAAGGAATCCAGTGCACGTTGCTATCCAGAATACTGGTAATATGTCAGAACATTGGGTAAATTCTGTAAGGTAAGATCATAAATTATACTTAATACTTTCATACTCTCGATCTCTAATTACTCGATATCCAAGTGAATACTTAGTGATCACAAAAACATGGCTTCGTGTTTTGACGAAATTACCCGATAAAGCACCGTTCTATTAAACTATTCAACTTTTTAGAGCTGAATATACCAGTTCAGGCATGAACCACATAGAAGGCGGCTGGCCAAAAGATATCAATACAAACGACCCAGAAGCTATGCAAAGATATCGACGTAAAATTGAAAAAGATGATGCTTATATCCACGCGGTTATGCATCTTGGGCATGTAAGAAAAATAATTTGAAACGCACAAAATGCACCATCCCGTTTGTTTTCTCTTATATCTCCAAAGATTGTCCGGAAGAGATCACCTTAGGCGATAAGACCGTCTATAATTATACTGTATACTTAGTCCTATTCGTAGTTTTAATGTCTTTTTTATTTCCGTGTACTTATGTGCAATAAAGATATAATAATAATAAAATGTGTAGGTTCTAAAGGTTTTGTAGGTTTAACCTTTTTTTCTAGAGTATGGAGCATAATATTCTTCAAAATAACGCCGTGGATATGTACGAAATCTATTATTCAGAACTCAGCGCTATTCCACCTGTGGAACGTAGCAGTTGTCATACAGTGAACGTGTATAGAGAGCCAGGTGGAACCCGAAAACCGGTTAGATCCCTGTCATGGCAAGTAGAAGGTGCTCGATTAGCATCCGCACACGCTGACGTTAACTTCATGAGGAACACAAGGAGTCTCCAATTTTCGTACATTTGGGATATCGGTAGGATCAAACTAACTTTGTAAGAAAAACTAACTAAATAGTTTTTCATACAACTGAACGTTACAAAGTTGTAGAACATCAAAGCATACAAATATTCTTTCAGAAAACGCAAACGCACCTGAGTTAGCAATCACACCTCCTCAACCCCTACTAGATTTACAATACAATCCTCGTGATCAACATATTCTTGTTGGTGGTATGATGAATGGCCAAGTGAGTAGATAAATGGAATTCCTGCAGATAAATGTATAGCATTGAGAACAAAAAAACCGACCAAGTGCGAGTCTGACTTGCGCACCGAGTTTCGTACCTAGGAAGGATTTGGCAACTAAATAATGAAGGCGATTCTACAAATTTAAAGTCCGTCAAACTGTCCCGGCGGCCAAAATTATAACTAATTTTTAATGCCCGTTTAGTTTTTGTTTTTATTTTATTTTTATACATACCAGCAACGCTGTCACCGGCTCAGATAAGCTTGCAGAACTATACATTTATATGTATATAAAGTTTTTGACATTTTTCAAGGCAAAGATAAATGATAGGTTACCCTTTCATATGATACCCCAATCGATCTAGCAAACCCACTTTAAAATGTAGGTAAACCACTTTTGGAAAAGTAGTATTTTTTGAATTCTTTAATTTGCAATAAGGTTGGGTAAGCATAATTTAAAACTATTCCAAATTTCGAGTATGTGACCGGACAGACAACCTCGCACCATAAGGGTTGCAAACCTACCTTTCAGCTACGCACCTCTAGATACAAATGGGAATAGTATTATGAATTTATGACATAACATATTTCAAATATTTTCTAGGTAGGCTGTTGGGATATGCGAAGAGGCAGTGAACCGGTGGCACTTTGTCCTCCACACGTAGCTCACAGAGATCTAGCTAGTAAAGTTCTTTTTATTAACTCCAAAACTGGCGCAGAGTTTTTCTCGTCGTCCCCTGACGGTGTTGTGAAGTGGTCAGTACCCAAATCTTACACCTTAAGTTCCCATAAAAGTAAGTTGCGGACGCAATTCGAGACCGCACTTATTTGAAGAACCAATGGAGTATCAATAAATTTCGAATCTCCGTTATTACAGGTGGGACATCAGAAATACTAACGAACCTACAGATTCCATGATAATAGATCCTGTCAAAACCAATAATGATACTCAAAGCGTTGAGAATGCTTTAGGCATTTCTGCATTAGAGTATGAACCAACTATACCCACACGGTAAGAAGCCACATATATAATGATCTAGGGCAAAATGCTAGCTTGTAAATCTTATCTATAAATTTTTCAGATTTATGGTAGGAACTGAAACAGGGCTAGTGATAGGAGGTAATCGAAAAGGAAAAACACCTCTAGAAAAGCTACCATCAAAGGTAAAATACTGAAAAGTAACATAGGATATTATTGCATATTGTATTATAATACTGACACAACATTTCTTGTTGCGTCATTTTAGTATGAGGCTCATCTAGGGCCAGTTTATGCACTGCAAAGAAATCCAACATTTTTAAAGAATTTCCTAACAGTCGGGGACTGGACAGCTCGGGTGTGGAGCGAGGATTGTCGCGAATCCTCAATACTTTGGACGTATGCACATAGAACCAAGCTTACCGATGGTGCATGGAATCCGATGAGGTAACGGTCAATAAATAAACCATAACTGTCATACTATTACGAAGTCCCCTTCGAAACAATTCACAGTGTTGTTACGTCATAAAATTTCAACGCACTTTTTTTCTTTAATCTATATTTTAAAACGGTTATCAAACTTAAAACTAACTGAGGATATGAGTTTTAGGTCTTTTGGAAGACCCTCTATTTAATAATCAGTTAGAAATAATTTATTTTTGATATAGGCATCATCCGTATTGCTTGAATGTCTACAAACTCCTATATCCTCCATTCAAGCCAATACTAACTGAAAATGAAAAACTAGAGACTGGCTGTTGAATTCCAGATTCTCTCTTCTGTTAGTGACGCAATGGGATGGATGTTTGTCTTGTTGGGACCTCTTGCGAAGACGTAGCGCGCCTATTGTTACTGCTCAGCTTTGTGATGAACCTTTACTGCGCCTTCGACCACATGAAGGGGTAAGGATAGTTTGACTATTTGCAAGAACTAACAATATTATAGTTAATCGTGTTAATAAGCATATAAGAGAGCTGAGGTCTAAAGATAGAGATCTTAATATTATATTCGACATCTACAAGTAAAATTCTACACATTCAACAAGTCGCGGTAAAGAATTTTCTAAAATTTTGTTCAGGGTCAGTTGGTGGCATGCGGCAGTAGTCTAGGAACGATCTACTTGGCAGAGTTATCACAAAATCTTGGAACTGCCGATAAAAACGACAAACAACTTTTGACGCATGTAAGTTTTAATTTCATCTATAATATATATAAAATTCAAAGTCCTGACTGACTGACTTATATATCAACGCACAGCCTAAACCACTGGGCCTAAAAACTTGAAATTTTGACAGTAGGTTACTTTTATGACGTACGCGCACACTAAGAAAGGATTTTTCAAAATTCCACCCCTAAGGGGGTGAAATAGGGGGTGAAAGTTTGTATGAAACTCCGTCATTTCTCAAGTTATATCCATGAAACTTGGTATTTTGGCTTTAGGTAATAAATAAAGAAGTACGTGTGTCACAGTTTTTCAAAATTTTACCCCCAAAGGGGTAAAATAGGGGTTGAAAGTTTGTGTGAAAGTCCTTCATTTCTCAAGTTATAGCCATGAAACTTATCATTTGGGCTTTCAGTTAGATATGCAGAAATAAGTGATTTACAATTTTTCAATATTGCACCCCTAAGGGGGTGAAATAGGGGGTGAAAGTTTGTATGAAAGTCCGTCATCTTTCAAGTTATATCCATGAAACTTGGTATTTAAGCTAACGGTTTAAAATAAAGAAATACGTGTTTCACAGTTTTTAAAAATTCCACCCCTAAAGGGGTGAAACAGGGGGTTAAAGTTTGTATGAAAGTCCTTCATTTCTTAAGATATTTTTCAAGTCATATTAACGAAGAAAAAGAAGTATCTGTGTCACAGCTTTTAAAATTCCACCCCCGAAGGGGTGTAATAGGGGTTGAAAGTTAGTATGAAAGACCTTCATTTTTCAAGTTATAGTCATTAAACTTAGCATTTGGGCTTTCAGTTAGATATGAAGAGGTACGTGTTTCACCATTTTTGAAAATTCGACCCCCAAAGGGGTGAACTGGGGGATGAAAGTTTGTGTAAAAGCCCATAATTTCTCAAGATATTTCTCAAGTAATATCAACAAAACTGAGTATTTTAGCTTTCGTTAAAAAATAGAGAAGTACGTATGTGACCAACAGACCAACAGTTTTTCAAAATTCCACCCCCAAAGGGGTAAAATAAGCGTTGAAAGTTAATATGAGAGTCCTACATTTCTCAAGTTATAGCCATGAAACTTGGTATTTAAGCTAACAGTTTAAAATAAAGAAATATGTGTTTCACAGTTTTTCAAAATTCCACCCCTAAGGGGGTGAAAAACGGAGTTAAAGTTTGTATGAAAGTCCGTCATTTCTCAAGTTATAACCATGAAACTTGGTATACGAGCTACTGGTTGAAAATGAAGAGTGAAATGGGGGTGAAATAGGGGATGAGAATTTGCATGAAAGTCCTTCATGTCTCAATACATTCTCAAGTTATATAAACGAAACTTGGTATTTAAGCTTTCGTTAAAAAATAAAGAATTTCGTGTATCACAGTTTTTCAGAATTCAACCCTTAAAGTGGTAAAATGGGGGTTGAAAATTTGTATGAAAGCTATAGAAACTTGGTATATGAGCTGCGAGTTGAAAATTAAGAAATACGTATTTCACAGTTTTTGGAAATTCGACCCCCAAAGGGGTGAAAGTTGGTATGAAAGGCCTTCATTTCTCGAGATATTTTACAAGTTATATCAACGAAACTTGGTGATTTGACTAACGGTAAAAAATAAAGAAGTACGTGTGTAACAGTTTTCCAAAATTCCACCCCCAAAGGGGTAAAATAGGGGTTAGAAATTTGTATGAAAGCCCTTCATTTCTCAAGTTATAGCCAAGAAACTTGGTATGTGAGCTACCGGTTAAAAATAAAGAAATACGTGTTTCACAGTTTTTCAAAATTCCACCTCTCAAACGGGTAAAATTGGGGTTGAAAGTTTATATGAACGTCCTTCATTTCTCAAGTTATAGCCATGAAACTTGGTATATGAGCTGATATGTGTTTTTTTGAAAATTCTACCCCCAAAAGGGTGAAATAGAGAGTTGGTCCTTCAATCACGCCGCAACAGAGCAACGGGTATTTTGCACGGGTAGTTGAGGACCTGGAGAGTGTTATAGGCTACTTTTTATCCCGGAAAATTAAGGAGTTCCCGCGGGAACCAAAAAACTTAAACCACGCGGACGAAGTCGCGGGCATCAGCTAGTTAAATATATATTACCCGAATGGTATATGTTAGGACCGTGTATTCAATAAAAGAGATTGTAGGTAATTTGTCAGGATTCTAGAACCAATTTTTTTGTCAAGGTTTTTTGTGCCATGATCATTAATTAATTATGATTAGATTATGGCCAAGTTAAACTTTGATCGTTTTTTGCTAGTATGACGCAATTTGGCGTACACCGCGAATAATATTTTTTGTATCTTTCTCAATCTTTACTTGAACCTAGTTTCTTGCTGGTTCTCCTTGGTAAGAATGGTATTTCGAACCAGTAGATTCACTCGACGATTTAAAAGCAAGTTATATAAGTTTATTTGAATTTAAAAAATATGAGTTTGTGTTTAAAAACACAAAATGTACAAGAAAAATTGCAGCTATGATAAAAGCCTAAATATTGCACCTAACCTTATATTTAAGAGACTCGAGTGAATGTATTCCCTAAATCTTAAGGCTTCTTCCACCAGATCCTAGAACGTGAAAACAAACGAGAACGCATACTGGAAGCCCGTATGAGAGAGATAAGACTGCGAATGCGACAAGACAGGGACGGGGGGCAACCACTAGCCGATGACGAGTCGGGCGTGAGTGACAAGGACCTTGAGGAGGCCACCGCCGAATATATGGCAACGGTCAGCGACCTACAAGCACAACAGCAGAAAAGCCAACAGACATCTTAGGCGAATCTTAGGAATAAGCCCTCACACATATTATTATAGGAGATACCTGCACTTTTGGTAACTATCGATAGAAAGGCTGATTCAGTAATAGGTGGGTGCTCCGCTCTCCACTGATGACGATAGTGAAAGTCCGACCGCATGCTGATGGGCTTTTCACTAGATATGGCCGCTCAAAGACGTGTTTTGGTAACCATAACAGACTTTCACTATCGTCATCAGTGGACATCAACCTTTTACTGAATCAGCCTTTCTAGCGATAGTTACCAAAAGTGCAGCTATCTCTTAGTTTAATACCTTTTACAGAGTTGAGTGGAGTTGAGAGTTGATAACTTGATCAGCTCATAGAAAAAAAAAAAGAAACGTCCGTATGCGCATTAAAACTTATTTTGAACTTTTATCAATAATATGCTGCACCTCGGCTACATTCCACTTAGCAGTTGGGCATTTCTAATTGGGTATTTGACAACTAGTCAAATCAGCAACTTCTTTTCAAAAATCAAAACGCGTGCTTAGTATGGGAGTTGGTATGAAATATTGAATAGTGACGTCATCAAAGTTTGATGCACAGAGAACGTGGATATTACGACTTTTGGGATATCCTCTGTTTAATAATCACTAAAAAATAATTTATTTGAATAGTTGTCAAATACCCAATTCTAATAAATAATTAAGCCCTTTCAAAATGTTCCCTGCATTATATTTTTTTTAAGTAATAGTTTATTAATAAAAATCGAAATAAAACCATACTTTGAGTCACCTATTTATTCTTATAGAGATGTATTTATACACACTACTGTCCAAAAATCTGTTAAAACTAATTCATCATTTTTTCACAAGACTACAACCTTAATTTTAGTTTGTTGACAAAATAAATCCTAGGAAAGGAAATATAGGAGGAAACTAAGTTTTCGCTAAGGAATTATGGTAGTGAATTTGAAAAATAATATTAGGCTAGCTGAAAATCGTGAAATACATAGCAGACACTAAAATCGATCCCATAATCGCGTAATTTTCTCGATACAAATTGTATTCCATATTACCCAATAGAAATTCTACAGGCTTGGCATGAAATCTACCGATAACTTCATACGTAAACGCAATATTATTAATTATTATTTATACTGTGGTCGCCGCAGTCGTATTAAACGCCACAAAAGTCCAGCGGTTTTCGATATTAGCGCCCACACCGCTGGTGGTGCGCTGGAATACCTCTTCGTGCTTCTGCAGAACGTGGTGGACAGTTGCCTGTGATACGTTCGGAAACAGCGCACGTACGTACGACACTACGTAGTCTAGGCTCGCGCCTTGCGGGTGCACCTAAAATTATTCAATAAATAAATAATTCCGACAAACCATACCAGATGGCTTTGTACGTATAATAATCGCGCTATGACGCTTATGAATACTTTAATGTGTTGCCTGTAATTGTCCAACGATTTATTTTACTTTTGACATAAGCACGCCTATGAAGTGTCATAATTATTAAAAGGCAACCATTGAAAAAAAAAGCACTATTGTAAAAGACGCATATCGTTTTTTACAATAGTGATGTGACGTGCCGTTTTAACTGATATTTCGTAACTCGTATACTCATCTAGTAATTACAAGTAACACTTTCCTTTTCAAAATAGTCACGGAGCTGCAACACTAGCTTTCTTGATAGTCGTATAAGCACCATACATCTTTGGCGATGGATTGTTCCTATTTCGATGTACATTTGTTGTATTATTTAAATTAATACATACATTAATATACTTAGTCATTGAAATGCTTGGGAATGTTGATAAAACAATAAAAAAATGTTGGGCAAAGATAAATATCAATGTGTCAAATCGATTAAAACTTCTTCATAAAGAAAGTCGATTGTTATCAAAAATCGAACCGGCAATGGCCAACGCATTAGGACATCATTAAATCGAGCTGCCAAAAGTAAAATAAATCGTTGGACAAAAATATAAAAGGGTTCTTCTTCTTCTCTCTGCTGGGCAGGTTTCCGCACTTAAACCTCCCAGTTGGAGGTCTGTACGTGAATAAAAGGGTTTATTTCATACATTTAACTTAAAATCCGACCTTGGCTAGTGTGATGGACTATTGTCGAATCCTTCTTATTCATTGAGGATCGTGCTCAATACTAAGCTGGCAATGAAAACATCTGACTCACAGACTAAAAATGTTCACGTCTTTATAGACAAAAGTGATCAAAATAAATTTGAACAAAACAAAACTGCTTTATCTCCATACCTACATTTTTTATGCATACAAACTCTGGCAACACATTCAATTAATTGCATTGAACGCATCTATATTACGTTTTGACGTGATAACGTCTTATGAATCGATGAACACCGGCTGCACGGACGAAAAAGTGTCACGGTACGCCTAAGCTTGAGCGTGCAAGTGAGAGCGCGGAACAAGCGATAGAGAGGCACGATCGCGTGACGTCAGAGCAGTTCGAATAGTTCTGCTACTGGAACGCCGCCACGCGAGCGCGCGAGAGAACTTCTAGTTATCACATAAAACTATCGTCCGTAAACCGACTTTACAGACAACCGTATTTTTTATTAGGAACCTTAAATTATATGACAGAACATAGAAAACCTTCAAACAAGGGCTTTTTATAAATCCATACTAATATTACTAGTGGTTCGCCCCGAACTGAGACCTCGCGGCGCCATCTATTGACATCATTGTGAAGTTCTGTTAAAAATACTGAAGCACATTAAAAATTAAATAATTTCGTTTCCTTATCATAATTATGTAATTTTAGTATTTGTTGTTCAAGTACAGGATATAATTCAAATAATTGATCAAGTTTCAGGCTCAGCCTTTCAGAAAATTTTGAGTTCTGAGGTCAACTTTGGACGTTAAAAAATCGCCACTTTGAAAGCCCCCCATTTCGTCAATTTAAGGGGAAAAATTAAAAAAAAAAAATTTTGTACTCTATTCATAATTATCTTTAAAATGAAATACCACATCCCTATGTAACGCTATAAAAATATTTTACTTCACATTCGCTTCTATGAGAGCCCCCCTGAATTAAAGATTTTTATAACTTTTTAAGCCATATTCGGCGGGAGGCCATCGGTTTACATAATATATTTAAATTTGAAGTAATTATGTTCAGTAATTACTGAGCCTTCCTTCTGAATTCAGAAGGTATAAGGCTCGGACAGACGGACGGACGGACGGACGGACGGACGGACGGACCTCAGAGACCTTCGGTTCGCTGGGTCAATAAATATACGAAAGTGTGTCTGTCTGCTACGCTTTCACGGCCCACCTCGATTTTGATGACATTTGGTACATGGATATATTGTATTGTATTGTCCGTGGAAGGACATAGGCTACTTTTAATACCGAAATTCAAGAGTTCCCGCGGGAATCAAATATGCCATGCTATCAAATAGCCTATGTGTTATTCGAAACTATAATCTATCTCTGTGCCAAATTTCATCCAAATCCGTTCAGTCGTTCTGGCGTGATTGTGTAACAAACATCCATCCATCCAAACTTTCGCATTTATAATATTAGTATTAATATTAGTATAGAATAGAGGTGTTAGCATGTCGTTAAACTGTTAAACGGTTAGTAGTTAACGGCTGTAAGCGGTAGTAAAAAAAACAATGTTTTATTTTCACAGGAGTAAAGATCGTTTACTACCGTTAACTACTTACCGTTTAACAAACGATAGTAAAAAAAACAATGTTTTTCACTCGCTTAGTGCACACGAGTAAAGATTGTTTACTAATATTTTCAACCACTAGCCGTTAAACGTTTAACCGTTTAACCACATGCTAACACCTCTAGTATAGAGTATAGATACCTGCAAGAATGCTGACATGACACCAATAAGCTTAGCTTCCCCGCACTTGACCTCAACTTCTTCTTTCAACGACACTTTTGACTCCAAGTCATCAGGCAGCGGAGGCGGCGGCGGCGGCTTCATTACGGGCGACGGCAATGGAGGCTAAACAACAATAAAGACATATGAAATTACTAATTAATGTCCTCCCGACCGAATTTCGGCCACGGCCTATCTCCAGAGAGATTAGCCATCAGCGCGGAAGATATTATAGTGCACAAGTGTGCATACATAGGTGCACTCTCTGTTCCTTTACTCTCATAGCCCGATAGGACGGAAAATCCTACACGACCGGTGAGAGGTCAGGCGCAGGACCGACAGCTTAACGTGCTACGAGGCACGTGGGTGAAACACCGCCAACTCCCTAACTCCAGGCTAGTATTGAGAATTTCTTGCCAGAAAAGCCCGTTACTTGTTATGGCCCAACCCAGGACTCGAACCCAGGACCTCGTCTCTCCACTAGACCAATCTTATATCTTATTAAAAAGTACTTACATTCTTCTCCATTGCGACCTGCAATGCCTGACGCGCAATGAATTGAGCTTTAAACTTCTCCATCTCTTTCTGGGCATCAGCTTTTATTACATCTACCTCGTTCTTGTAGGCCTCCAATTGGAATTGAAGACTTTCATTTTCTCTCTAGAAAAAATACACATTATATGAGTAAATCAACTAAAACTTCAGAAATAAGTACTTAACACTAGACGTATGTTCTATCTCTGCATGAAATTTCTTCAAAACCAGTTACTCATTGGTCGTGACCAATTGTAAAAATGTAACATATAATAGTGAGACACACATTCGCATTTGTCATATTAGTACTATGGACTAAGATGCAAGCAAGCTAAATAAAAGTTTAAGATAATTTTAACCACTAGAATTAGATGGTTTTTTTTATTTGCGGAAACTCTTTAATTTTCGGGGATGCAACCTATCTCAACTCATCAAAATCGGACAGACACATGCATTTATATTATTATTTAAGTACATATGTATATTATTATGGATTTAAGGACAAACAGTTTTATTTCAAACCAAAGCAAAAGACAGGATGACTCACCTTTAGCTCTTGTACTTCATCATTATTCACATCGAAATTACTGTTTGATTTATTGTACCCATTAAAGTCTGACTCTTCACCAAAGAATTTGTCATTGAATTCCTCTTTTAGTGCATTAAACTCCTAAAAATAAAAAGGTTTGTTATAGTAACCAGAATGTTTTCTGTTGTCAAAATGTAACACAAATTCTTATAGATAAGAAATATACAGTAATTGCATGAATTTTACAATAATTAGATTATATCTAGCTTTAACTTCTATTATTTACATAAAAGTTTTTACTTTCATTGTACCAAGAAAGAAGATATACTAAAATTCACTTAGAATAATTAATTTTTACCATTCATAAGAATTTGTGTTAGCATTTTCATGTTAATGCTAAACAAATACACATAAATAAAAAAATTAATAATATAAGATAATGAAGAATTTTTGTTCCTTTGACCATTTCACTCTTACCTGTAACTGCTGTGATCCAGTGATGCTTTTAATACTTACAACTTGCAGTTGGCCGTAGGTTTAAAAAATACTATAGCTGCCTCACATATCACAGCAATATAAATAATCACTAGGACTCATGTTCCAAAACCAATAAGGGCCATTTTGACACACATTTTATCATGTGCAGCCTAAGTCTTATAAAAGAATCAATCAGTCAGTTACCTGTGTCATTTTTTGCCATGTTTCGATGTTCTTTCGCTGGGGTTTAGTAAAGTGGTCCCATACGCGTTGATGTGTGGCTGCATTGAACACTTTCGCCACCTGTTCGACTGAGGTTCACAAAATATATATATTTAGAGCATAGAAAGTGTTCGCTCGAGAAACATACCGTAGTATAATCGTGACACCCGTCCTCTAGAGTGCAGACTTTACGTGGCTTAAACGCACTTTTTGTATCTACCCAGGGTAGTCGCCATACTTGCGCGCACGGCTCGTCTCGTCGCATCTCGCGCGCCGCTGACTTACTCACGAATCGAGATAACGTAGTTAGTGTTTCATAGTAACGATTGTGGCATCAGAGATATTTACAATATAGTTACCAGTACTGTACTTATTACTGTATTATACAAACAATAATTACAAAATTAGTTAATTTGTTCTTCTTATGAAACACAAACTACAAGACGTGTATTTTCATACAGAGGAACCGAACCACCAATGCTTTTACAAATATTTATGCAATGATTTTCAAAATGTTTGCTGTTATTTATTAACATTTGCAAAAGCATTTCAGACTTACAACCTTGACGTGAAACACTCCTTACATAGAGTCCCGTTCCTTACATAGATTTTATTTAATTTATGTCCAAGCGCAGTAGGCCACTACAAGAGTGAGCAAGGATTTGTAACGTCAACACCAAGAGCTTGACCAGGACCTTGAATATACCAGCAAATTTAACAGCATACAACATTCTTCTTCGTTTTGGACTGCCAAACTCGATCTGTGTCTTGGAATATTCATCGCAAAATTCCTCTTTCAAAGAACGATGGTATGTAATTATTGATTTCGTGGAACCGTGATGCGGCGCAATATACAAGACGTGTCCCACGCCATTGCATGAGGATGGACTTGCAACGGACGGCAAAATGCCTTGAAATCTATATTTTAACTCGTGACTTGAAGACGACGACATTACTGCAGTCTCGTTCAGGCGACCCTTTGTCCAAGAATGATAATGGTGGACTGACTTGACTAAAGGCAGAGAATAGGTGTAGACTGGAGAAAAGCTTTCTAGGAACCATTTGGGATAGGTTTTTATTTAATCATTTAATTTTAAATTTAATGCTGAGTTTCATCATCTTACCTCGGAAATATAACAATCAAGAGTATATGGCTATGGTGCATTATTTTAGAGAGACAGAGAGACAAGAGCTTGACCATTGACCAGTCGCCAAACAGATGAAAGAATGACTAAATATTCAGTGTGATATTGTTTGTTATACTTACGTTGCTCTATCACGTTCTGTATATGATTTTTCACCCTTTCTCTGCACTCTTGAAGCTCTTCTTCTGCTTGCATTTTCTCACCAAATAGCCGTCTGATATGAGAGTTTGTTGCTTGAATCATGGAATAAAATTGATTGGAAGTCTTTTTGGAGCATTCACCGCGTTCCAGCCATGCAATTAATGTCTGAAACAACCAATAGTTTATAGTTTATTCATGCAATATTTATTGCATTGTAATTTACTTAGAAAGATGTTACATAAAGATGGTACATATCACAATCTGCCAAATTATGGTGTGCAAAATTTACAGTAGCTATAATAGGTATAAGAAATTATCATATTATCATTATTCACAAAGAATTATGTACCACTGGAAAAAAATTACGATATCAACATTTTATTTATCATATATTTATATAGAAACAAAAGCGTAAATGTGACGAATGTATTATGTTATCTGGATGATTATGTTACATACTGGCAGAGTGGTTGCGAAGTGTTCTTCACTTTTGATTTTTTCAGATAATTGTACCATTGCTGCATTAGAAAATAGCTGGATTCGTGCTGGTGAGGGCGAGCGACGATAGCTGTTCATGCTGCGGCTGGACATCGCTTCCTGCTGCGCTGTCAGCTGCTGCATCTGTTGCTGTTGCACTCTCAAAGCTTGGCGTTGTCGTCTCTCATATTCATTTTGGTCATCTCTGCTCTGAAAGATTAAAACTAGATAAATAAATAAATAAATTGGCAGTCATAGGGACTGCCGATAGGAGAAAACGATTTTTTTTTTAATTATTAAAATATAAAGCTTAACAATAAGGCATTAAAGTTTAATTTCGAATGTAGTATATTTATATTTAAAACTTTTTGTCTTCATAACGGTCGATGTACGCGAGCATGTCGCTGTTCGCGCGTCACGCGAATCTACATTTTTACCCCCTACCAAAAAGTGCTCAATGCGGCTAAAGAAGTTTTCATTGTTCCAAATTAAATAATACACAGTTTCTTAAATTACCCTAGACCCCCAAACTAGGATAGCCCGTATCTTGGGGGTCAGTCTCTTCCTAGCTGTAGTTGTGAAATATTACAATAGAAACAAGAACTGAAAAATAGTAAATAACATAAACTATATGAAATTACAAAATAGCAACAATTAATTCTAAGTGTGTGTGTGTGTGTGTGTGTGTGTGTGTGTTTGCGTGTGTGTGCGTGCGTGTGAAGGCCAAACAAGATGTAATCATTTGGGCAATTGCAGGTATCGCTTGAAATTAACCTTGACTTACCAAAGCATAGTCCACATGAAGCCAGCCATTAGTAGCTTGGGAGTCTTCATCATCTTCCTTACTATCTTTGCTGTCCTTATCTTTGGTCAACAGTTTAATCCTGTAACCTGATAAAACCATGGCTGCATCGACACAACTTTCTCTATCAAACCGTATATGGCAGAATTTCTTTTTTGACAGCCTCAGTATATAAATTCTTCCATAGCGTTCAAATATTTCTCTTACTGTGCTCTCCCTTATTTTTTCAGGTAGGCCTCCCACGAAAATCGTTCGACAGCCAGGCGGTCTCTCACGACGCGGTGGTTGGGGGCTACCACTTGTTGGTGGTATTAATTTGCAATGTTTGAGAATGATTTCCTTTTTCTCCAGTCCAGCATCCACACTCATGTTAGGATACATCCCCATCATGGGGTCCATCATCACACCACCCATCAACCCCATGTCCATGGGTTGGGGAGCAGGTTGCATGGGCTGTGCAGATGCCATAGCAGACATGTCCATTGAAGGCTGAATAGCGGACATGTCCATGCCACTGCTTTGCATCATATCCATCCCAGTTGGCTGCATCATGCCACTGCCCATCATGGTATTCGGCATCATCATATTAAACATTCCAGGCATCATCATGTTTCCTTTGATATAACACGAGATAATTTGATAGTTGCATTCTACTCACAATTACAGTAATTATTATTAATAAGCTGATGCCCCCAATTTCATCCATGTGGAATAAGTTTTTTTAATTCCCACGGGAACTTCTAAATTTTCCGGGTTAAAAAGTAATAATCCAGGTCCTCAACTATGCCCATGCAAAAAATCAGGTTGATCGGTTGCTCTGTTGCAGAGTGATTGAAGAACAAACAAACACATTTTCGCATTTATAATATTAGTATGATTAAATTCAGCTCACCAGGGCTGCTGTTTCGGTATCGATAATAAATTGACCTCCAAGTAAGATTTACAAAAATCATTTAATTATAGATATATTATAAATCTGGACATGGATGGGAAATTCTAATGACCTCCTTAGAATTGAATCCCAATATTAACTAGATAACTGGTTTTGTATTACGCTACTTTCGCACTGCGATAAATATTCGCACAAAGTGTGTACACAATTCATCTCAAGAAATATAGAAGAGTACAATTCCATATGATTTCTTGTTACAGAATTGTGAAAAAAAACGTGCGAATATTTTTACGCAGTGCAAATGTAGCTTTAATGTGTCATAACATTTTACCTTGAGACATCATCATGTTCTGCATGATCATAGGATTCATCACACTACTGGATAAACTAGCATCATTTTTATTTTGCTCCATTGGTTTGTCTCTTCTATTCCCTCTTAGGGGAGATCTTGATCTATCTCTTCTGCCTAAATGTCAAAATAAACATAGGTAATTAAGTACGATAAAGAATATAAAAAATTGTAATGTACCAATGTAACTCTTTTGCTTAAAAATAACACAGGTATTGCTCACATTTTTGTTCTGATTGCATTTTCCTATCATATTTTTGTGGAAAGAAATCAGTTAATTATAACATAATAATTACTAGCTGATGCACACGACTTCGTCCGCGTGGATTGAGGTATTTCAGTTCCCGCAGGAACTCTCTTAATTTTCTGGGATAAAAAGTAGCCTATGTGTCATTCCAGACTATAATCTATCTGTGTACCAAATTTCATCCAGATCTGGCAAAGATGGCAATGAACTGTACACTACAAAAGGAATCTTCAAGGCGCAAGCCTTTTGGAACTTTTTGGAAACTGGACCGACAATAACTGTAGAAGATTCAGTTATCACCAAAATAAATGACATGAAGACTAGTGATATCAGGACGACACAGAATTCAAAGTTTATAATCTATTTATGACTTGGAAAAACAAATAAAAACATTAATTAATTACTGATACGATACCTGACATAGCCGCCTTCAATAAACTTCAAACGTATTCGTTTAAAATTAAAATGTGAAATCAATGGTTTAGCTCATTTCCCATTCGCTAAATTAGACCAAAAATAATAACACTCGAGAAAATGAAAGTAAAGTATAAAACGTAGTGGTTATATTCTCTTTGAAGTTAAAACATGCCAGAATCCTTTTTTTTCTGGTCGCGGTCGGTCACAGAAGGGTTATATTGTTCTATGGTCACAGAACACTTACTTATACTCCTAGCGGCGGTCGGTGCCAGAATCACAGAGTACCGACCAGAAAAACAACGACCAGAGACTAAAGACATACATGTTATTGTCTCTGACTAAAGAGGCCAGAATCAGCAGAGACAAAATGTATTAGGTCCATGGTTATTTGTCCACCATCCAGAACCGTTTCTGGTCGGTGCACAGAACACATACCTATACTCCGGAGACAGAGCAAGAGATATAGACATGGCGTCAGGTTATGTTTTCGTATTTAGTATTTACGTTCTTTGCAGCCTAACACACAGCAATGCACCATCGTCTTGTATGTTTAAATACTTGTTTCGTTAACTACGAGCACAGATTCCACTTTGTCAAATTTGGATTTCGTACGAATAATTGCGAATAACGAAAATGTCACAGGATTGTTTGACTCAACTGTCGGTTGAGGCAAGCAAAAAAAAGTGATACTCTGAGCAGGACAAAAAAAACATTTTCTTGCTGTCACTCCTTGGTATTAGCGTATATACTCATTTCGCTCACTTGCGGTATTATTAGACAACAGCCACTCAAACATTTTTGGATTTCGAACGGAACGAGCGATCGACGCAAGCGTTTCTGCGACGAACGCAGTATACTAAAGCACGAACGCGGACCAATCTGAACAGAGAAATGAAAAGTCCCATGGGCCTAAAAAATTACATTTTGCTCCCGCTATCCTCTGAAGCTGTGAGAACTGGCCACCTACATAGAGCTGGCTGGTTAAGAGTTGACACAGCTGCGTCGTCAATCTGTCGTTGAATTTGTAATTCGATTATTGGTGTGTCAATTGATGTAAATATCTAAATAGAAAATATAATTTTATTCATATCAAAGATGCCTTAAATAATTAATTCCCTCACAAATTGGTAGCAGAGCGTGGTTGATTAATTTAATTTAATAATCACGAAAATGGCATCTACGAGTACAACATTTCGCAACATAGAACCATTGACCAAGTCAAATTACGATACTTGGTGTCTGCAAGCGCAAGCAGTCCTAATTAAAAATGATTACTGGGACATCGTAAGCGGCGAGAAAATTTTACCATCAGATGCGGATGCGGCAGCGAAGTTGGCTTTCAACAAAGAGGATATGAAGGCAAGAGCTGATATCCTACTTTTGATATCGCCTTCTGAATTAAAACAAATAAAGAACTGCACGACATCTAAATCTATATGGGAAAAATTGAAAGCTACTTATCAAAGCACTGGGCCTGCAAGAAAAGCAACTTTACTAAAGCAGCTGGTTTTAAAGCGAATGACCACAGAAGAAGATATTCGTGATCATTTAAACAATTTCATGGATATTGTAGATAAACTCGCAGATATGGAAATAAAAATACCACCAGAATTATTAAGTATAATGCTTCTCTATAGTTTGCCAACTACATTTGAAAATTTTAGAATAGCCATTGAGTCTCGAGATACATTACCTGGGCCTGAAGAATTAAAAGTTAAAATTCTGGAAGAATTCCAGGCCAGAAATGGTAACGAACAGCCTGAAAGCTCAGAAGCTTATTACACAAAGAAAAACAAACAAAGATTATTCTGCAAGGGCTGCAAAAAGAAAGGCCATTCAATCGAGAAATGCTGGCACAAAAAGAAAAACGCAGAAAGTGAGAAAGGAAACGGAAACAAGGATAAAAACTTTAACGTTTGTTTGAGCACCACTGAAAATTCAGATACTAATGAAAATTTATGGTGTTTAGATAGCGGCTGCTCATCTCATATGTGCGGTGATGAATCGATGTTTTCTACCATGACTCCTGAAACTGGTAGCCTAAAGTTGGCATCAAATAAATATACGACTAAAATTCAAGGTAAGGGAAAAGTTACAGTCAGTATAGACAAACAAGGCTATAACTTCAATGATACCCTTTATGTTCCCGACGTGTCAGTCAACCTATTGTCTGTTGCAAAAATAACGGATAAAGGACTTAAAGTTATTTTCGAACAAAATAAAGCCTACGTCATAGAAAAGGACGGCGAGGTATCACTGACAGCGAAAAGGAAAAATGGACTCTACTACCTTGAATGTAAAAGAAATGAGACTGCACACTACACACCAAAAGCAGATAGTGACATCATGGAATGGCATCGCAAACTTGGCCACATAAATGAAAAAGATTTAAAAAAGATGGCTAAAGATGGCCTTATGTATGGTTTAAATTTAACTGATGAAAAGTTGGAAATTTGTGAGACCTGCATTAAAGGCAAACTGTCAAGATTACCATTCACTAGACATGATGACCTCTATTCATCGGACAAGCTAGAAATAATTCATAGTGACGTCTGTGGACCTTTTGAGTGTGAGACACTGGCAGGCTCAAGATATTACGTCACATTTATAGACGATTATACACGTTACTGTTACGTCTATTTTATTAAAAGAAAGAGTGACGTTTTCAATGTTTTTAAAGAATATAAAAATGAAGTTGAGACATCCCACAGTAAAAGAATAAAATATTTACAGACGGATAATGGTACGGAATACCGAAATAAGGAGTTTGATGATTTCCTCAAATCGCATGGCATCCAAAGAAGGTTGACCACTATTTATACACCCCAACAAAATGGGATTAGCGAGAGAAAGAATAGATCCTTATTAGAAAAAGCCAGATGTCTGCTGATCGAAGCCAATGCACCTAAGAAGCTTTGGGCGGAAGCGGTAGCGACCGCAAACTACCTTATTAATCGTAGCCCTTCTAAAGCATTGGATGGCGAAACACCATTTGAAAAATGGGTAGGCCGGAAGCCATGTGCACATCATCTTCACGTCTATGGTAGAAAGACGTTTGTTTTGAAAAAGAAAAAACGAGGAAAGTTGACCCAAAATGCAAAAGAGGGCGTATTCATGGGGTACTCAATGATCTCAAAGAGTTATCGAGTATACATTCCAGAAGATGATGACGTAGTGACAAGCAGAGACATCAAGGTAACAGACAAAATGTATTTTAAAGAAGAAGGTCAGAATTATGACAAACTTATAAATGAAAGGGAACTTTCGCAAATGCCTGAAAAAGAAAACAAGATTAAAGGTAATAATAAAACAAACAAAATACAACCGATAGAAATTGAAATAATTCAAAGTAAAAATGAAAACACATTGCAAGATCAGAACGATCAAGAAGATGCTTCTTCAGTAGAGTCTTACGACGATGCATCGGAGATTCTAGAAATAACACAAAGTGGGAGGCCACAAAGAGAAAGGCATCCGCCAACGTGGACCAAAGATTTTGTATTAAATGCAACCGAAGAAAATTGTTTATCGGATATGTCTTACTTTTCTGATGAAAATGAAGAAAATGAATACTGGCATGATGCAATAAAAGCCGAAATAAAAGCTCATGTCAAAAATGGAACTTGGAAAATAGGAAAGAAAACAAAAGACATGAAAGAAGTGGATTACAAAATGGTCTTAAGAAATAAACTAGGACCAGACAACAACATTACAAAGAAAGCTAGACTTGTGGCACGAGGTTTCACACAGCGACCAGGGGTCGACTACAATGAAACATACGCTCCTGTCGCTAAATTGAGTTCAATAAGATCTGTTATTGGAATCGCCATGGAAGAAGGGTTGAAATTACACCAGATGGACGTGACAACGGCGTATCTAAATGGTGAACTAGAAGAAAAAATAGTAATGAAATACCCTAACTTTTTAGAAGATTATCTAATAGAAATCATGAGCGAAGAAAGTAAACAAGAAGACTTAACTTTGTATAACAAAACAATAAGTATGCTAAAAGACATAAAAAATAATCCCAAAGACAAAGTCTGTCATCTTATAAAAGCTTTATATGGACTCAAACAGGCAGGGAGGCAATGGTATAAAAAACTCGACACAGAACTAAAGAACATAGGTTTTAAAGCATCAGGAGCTGACCCATGTGTATACATACTAGAGAAAAGAGGAGTTAAAGTCATAATAGTGATCTATGTCGATGATTTATTAATTGCCTATTCGTGTCCAACCATACTCCAAGAAGTAATAGATCTACTAAATACTAAATTTGAGTTAAAAGACTTAGGAACTCCAAAACGGCTAATTGGAATAGAAGTTAAATATACAAAGGATGAAATCAAACTGAACCAAGAGAAGTTTATTAAGGATACTCTCAAAAAGTTCAAAATGGAAGATTGCAAGCCTACGTCTACACCCATAGAACCAGGTCTCATACTACAAAAAGTAGGAAAAGATGAAAGAAAAGATCTTCCTTATAAAAACTTAATTGGTACTCTCATGTACCTGGCAGTAGGAACTCGTCCTGACATAATGTTTGCCATTAGCTATCTCTCTCAATTTAATGATTGTTACGGAGATATTCATTTCAAATGCGCAAAAAGAGTACTACGTTACCTAAAAGGAACGATGAGCGTCGGCCTTATTTTCAGAAAGACTGGCCAAGAATTATATGGCATGGCAGATGCAGATTGGGGCTCATGTAAGCTCGACCGAAAGTCTTTTTCGGGATATTGTTTTAAATTCTCTGGAACGGCTGTAAGCTGGATGTCGAAAAAGCAAAGAAGTGTCGCCTTATCGACCGCCGAAGCGGAGTATGTCGCCCTAACAGAAGCTGCAAAGGAAGCCATCCACCTAAAGAGTCTCTATAAAGACCTAGGGGCCAGCTATGATCGCATAGTTGTATTGAATGACAATCAAGCTGCCCTCAAATTAAGCCAAAATGAAATGGTTACTTCAAAGTCAAAGCATATTGACTTAAAAATGCACTTCATTCGGAATTGTGTTCAAGAGGGAGTAATAGAGGTCAAGTATCTGCAAACTGGAGAAATGGAAGCAGATCTATTGACAAAAGCTTTAGCTGGTCCACGGCTGTTCAAACTTCGGAGCAGCTTAGGACTGTCCTGATGACCACTAGCTGTGAAGAGGAGTGTGAGAACTGGCCACCTACATAGAGCTGGCTGGTTAAGAGTTGACACAGCTGCGTCGTCAATCTGTCGTTGAATTTGTAATTCGATTATTGGTGTGTCAATTGATGTAAATATCTAAATAGAAAATATAATTTTATTCATATCAAAGATGCCTTAAATAATTAATTCCCTCACAGAAGCTTTATATACCTGTGGATACAACGCAATCCACAGATTGCTATTATCTGCATATCCTAGTAATCTGTCAAATCTGTGGTCAATAAATTAACTTGTCTTGCTCTGGTCAATAAACATAAGCCGGCGGCAATGCTTAAAATTAAAGTTTTTAAAAAGTTAAAGCTAAAGGAAACAAACCATAGTGGCAATTTATAATGTTTGTTTTGTCAGAAATGAAAGATGTAATCCGAGTTACACCTGAACATTTTCATCAAAGTTTAACAGAATCTATCACAACCTTGTTAAACAGGAAACTTGCTAACAAGGTAACTTTAATCTACAATTTCGAGATCACTTAAAAAAACATAGAATGAAATGATATTACGTGATATTATGAAAAAGGTGCAATTAAATAACACTTAAATGTGTAGTTTTATAGTGTAGTGGTAGTCTTTAACCCTTAAACATAACATAACCTCGAGAAACAATGCAAGATTTAATCAGAGCAAATTATCTTTATCAGTTTAAATTATATTAGTAACTACTTACAAATCGTTTAGCGTGTGCATTTTATAAAAGAAATTCCAAGATCACAACAACTAGCAACCAAATAAAAAAAAAAAAAATCAACTAATTTTTCGGACTGTAGCTGGCGCCAATCATTTAGACTCGTCTGAATATGACAGCAAGACGCGTCACAATAGCATATTTTCGCGCGTATTACCTACGTTAACTTCGACAGTTTGTATGAGACAGTCGGCTCAGAGACGACTATTTCATTGGCGCCAACTATACTTACCTAATAATTATTATAACTTTTCAGGTAGTACTCAATGTTGGCTTGTGTATAGCATTATTTGATATAACATGCGTTGGACATTCATATATATTTCCTGGTGATGGCTCGTCCCATAGTGAAGTAAAATTTAGATACATAGTGTTTAGACCTTTAGTTGAAGAAATTCTAATAGGAAAAATCAGGAGTTGCAGTAGAGAAGGAGTACATGGTGAGATTGTAAACCAAATACATATGTATACTAAGTAAAACAAATATTTCTTTTCTTTGTTAATTTAAAAATTTCAAAACTGGAAATATTAATTTTTGTTATGTGATCCTGAAATAATATCTTAAACAGGATTAATTTAAAAATACTAATAATGTTTTATGGGAAACTTCTCTACATAATACTGAATAACAGTTGTTCTATAAATTTATAAAAAATCTCAATAAATGAATTAAAAACCAATTTAAAATTTTCACTAAATAGGCTAGTGTCTTAGATTCTCTTCGACTCCGTGTTTCCAGTAGGTATTTGACTAGTTGAGCGATAACCGAACTGCCGCGCGCTAAATGCTTGTGGCATGGACTAATGTTGTCTTATTGAAACCAATTATTTAAAAAAACAATATTTTCGTTTGAATAAAATATATAGTCATAGTATCAAAGCTGTATTACTTACAGAAACTACCCTTAAGGGGATAAATTCACCCTGTATAAATATTATAATATTAAAGGTAGATAATATACTCTGTACTTACTAGTGAGCTGTTGCCTGTTAATGTAAAAATAATTATTGTTTTACTGTAACTAGCCTAATTAAAATAACTAGTCTAGACATAAGTTCTGTTACAAATTAAGAACATTTGAATTTTATATTTTTCCGACTTCATATTTTGAACACGTTAATTATGTTTGAAACTTCGATTGATTGGCCGTTATCTTGCATATTTTTTTGAGGTTGATATTAAATTAAAATATGGGATGGGGCATTAAAGAAAACGGAATTGCTGTGATTGCCTTGCACAAAGTGGGTTTGGAGCCGTCAGTCATTTTCAAGACGCTTCAAATGCTTGGTACCAGCCTTACATTCATTTATTGTACTACCCACAGATATACCAACACTTCAACTGTCGAAGATCATAAAAGATCGGGGCAACCATGTACTGTTAGAACTACACAGGCTATTAATGCTTTTACGGACAGAATTTGGAGAAACCCCATAAGGAAACAAAAAATTGCATTGAGTGACATAAAGACTCCCACTAGAACTGTATCGCGTATTATCAAACAAGACCTGAGGGGCGGTGCTTATCGTCGAAAGACAAGACAAGCCCTACAGGTAAAGAGAGAGGATCGATCAAAACGCTTACTGTCCGATATGCAGGTGAACGGCACAGAAATATCCTTATTACTGATGAAAAATTTTTCACGATTGATGAGCATTATAACAAGCAAAGTGTCGAAGTGTACGCTCATAGCTCTAAAAAAGCTTCGCAAATGGTTGTAAAGGTGCAACATGGTCATCTTCCAGCGTTAGTCATGGTTTGCTGGAGGGTATTTTATCTAGGAGTCAAAATACTTCATTATTTTTGTGACAAAGGATTAAAATTTTCAGCCAAATTGCATCAAGAGACCGTCTTAGATTGTGTAGTGAACCTCTCAGCAATACTATTTTTAAAAATGTACCATGGACTTTCTAACAAGACTCTGAACCTGGTCGCAAAGCACGAACTACCCAAGCCCAGCTCAAAGTCAAAGTTCTGGACTTTATAAGAGCTGCAGGTTGGCTCTCTTTTAGACCAGATCTGAACCTCTTGGACTACAAATTATGGTCAGTTTTAGACGACATGTCCTGCTCTAAACGACACGCCGACAATTGAGTCTCTTAAGAAATCTCTAGAGCAAGCAGTAGCTAAATTTACGATTGAAACAGTGTGTAATTCCATAGATTCGTGGCCAGCCAGACAAAAGGCCTCTATTGAAGCTGAGAAGGTGCCCAATTTCGAATTTCGAATAAAATCATTTTCTGATTATTGCCCAGACTTCAATAAATACGTACATAATATTTAAGTTTTATTAAGATTACATTGCTCCCAAAAATGCATTTTCATTTGTAACAGAACATAAGGCCAGACTAGGTAGATCAAGATAGTTTAGCATTTTTGGTTGTAAACACATGAATTATTTTCCAAAAGAAATTCTTTTTTCTCCATTTCAAGGTAACAACAGATCAAGTCTATTGTTGCATTGCAACAGTTACAGTTGATTTAATATGAACAAGCATGAAGATGAAGAATCAGATTGCAGCATACAGTTCTCATGTCAATATCATGAGTCCTAAAGTCTTAAGTCATAACAGTTACAGCTCCCTAGTGAGTAGCCAATTTAAGATACAGTTTATATTAGGGAATTTGGGAAATTGCTAGTGACTGAGATGTGGCATGGACTGTTGTCTCTGTTTTATTTTAATAGACAGGAGTTGTGGTGTGATAACAACAGCATCGAGAGATCTATAGGCCGACCGTTTAACTCGCGTATCGCCTGCGCGGTAAGAAGGGAGCGGGGGGAGATGTTAGCGGATTAAAAAAAAGATACTTATTATTTTATTCTTTACCAACAATGTCTATCTCGAGATAAATCTTTGGATTATTGACTCCGTGTGTAGCGTTACTCGCCCCCGCTCCCTTCTTACCGCGCAGGCGATACGCGAGTTAAACGGTCGGCCTATAGTTCGCATTATGCTAGTATTTTAGTCTAGTAGCGAGTAATTTAGTACCTAAACGTGTCTGAACACCAAAAATTTAGTCGAGTAGTTTAGTAAGAAATTAAGTCGAGCCGATCCATTTAATTCTATTTTTATCGGGCGGGAGTAGTACCTCCCACGTCCGTGCTCACTGGCGCACAGGCTAAACAAGTCCGAACCTGTCGAATTAGTAGAGTCCATTAGTTAGTTACCGCAAAATATCGAAGTATTCTTTGGGATCTTCCAATGTTAATTCCTTCAGAAAACAATTAGTAGCTCCTAGTTTATCCCTTCTATCGATCCAATTTCGTATCCATAGCTTCTTTTTATTAAACACACAAATTTCCTCATCTACCTCTTCTAAAATCGCCGTTAAGATTAACTTAATCAGTTTATTTACTTTATTGCGCTGTAGGCTATTCATCATACAAAACACCACTCACTTGTAAACTGTATCTACTCGAACGAAGTGCGAACGATTTTGGTGCAGAAGCGAGTCGAGCTACTAAATTACTCGCTACTAGACTAAAATACTAGCATAATGCGAACTAGGCCATGACGAATAATCCATACTTATTTTAATAAATGAGAAAGTGTCTCTCTGTTACATCATCAATCAATCAATCATTTCATGGCAAAAGCCAACACTGAAAAATCTGTTGAAGACAAAAGTAGATTTTTCAGTGTGTTACAGAGACAGGTTGCATCCCAGGGATGGGCATCATACTAATATTATAAATGCGAAAGTCAGTTTGATTGTTGGTTTGTCCTTCAATCACGCTGCAACGGAGCAACGGATCGACGTGATTTTTGGCACGGGTATAGTTGAGGACCTGGAGAGTGACATAGGCTACTTTTTATCCCGGAAAATTGAGGAGTCGCGGAGTTGACTATATTTTTATCCTTGAAAACAGAGTTCTTGGTAATAAATAATAATATCATATTGTTGCTGAAGTTGGAGAAATGTCGAAGATACACAACTACCACCACCACCACTACAGCCTATTAACGTCCCACTGCTGGGCACAGGCCACCACTCTCATAGGAGAGAAGAAATTAGAGCTTAGACCCACCACACTGCTCCAATGCGGGTTGGCGGGCCATAGCGACTATTATCATGTTAGTGATAATAACCGGGACTGACGGCTTAACGTGCTCTCCGAGGCACGGGGGTGGGACACCGCCAACTTCCAACTCCGGGCTGGCACTGAGAACTTCTTAATTGAAAAACCCAATGCCTAACAATTTTTGTGCCCGTACGGGAATCGAACCCAGGACCTCGTGATCCGCAGTCGACTATGCTAACCGCTAGACCAACGAGGCAGTCGAAGATACATATTGCTACTTAATTGTATCTTCAGCCCTTCTCCTGCACTTGCCAGTTCTGTAATAAATAAGTTATATGTTTTAAATAAGTTGATTACCTACTGTAGTTTCTGCTTTCGTAAATTAACATAATGTTGTGTAATTGCAGTCACAATGGGTTTTTTCGATGATATTCTAATACCAGTGAACGCACTGCAACATCCATCCAGATTTGATGAGACGGACCAAGCGTGGGTATGGGAGTACCCCAAAGAAGATGGAGAAAAGCATGATTTGTTTATGGACTCAGGTGATTATTAATAAATTATTATGTTTATATCAGTTTTCAAAATAGTGTACCATCAACCATGTACGTTAGATGGCGCTGTATTCGTTTCGTACAACCCGGCTAGCGGTAGGTAGGTACTAGTAGAATACTCAGAAAAGTTTTTAAAATAATGTGTCTTAAAACTGTCCGAGACCGTTTTTTTGGGGTTTCCTGACTAATAAACGCCATCGCTCAAGAAATCTAGCCTACTAGTTCACTAGAGGGCAAAGTTTTCTATGCATTTTTAATTCGCGTGATTTTGTATGGCAGTTTAATTCCCGTGAGTTTATCTTGAGAAAATTCACTGACATAATAATATGTCAGTGATAATATGTACAGACCTAGCCTTGTTTAGGTTAAGCATGGCCTGCATGTACAAATCATAGGCCTAGTATATTCGGCCACCTATACCGCCAGAGCATAAACTGTGAATGTTTTCCAGGTGAATCAATAAGGTTTAGAGTGACAAGTGAGACATTTGAAGAGAGTTTACCCACCGGTCCGCCCGGCACAGAGTGTCCAACGCAGACAGTTGCTCCATACAGACTCGTAGGAGGCATCAATGAACCAGGTCTCGGCTTGTTGACGTGGTGGGAGACTCCGGAACAAGACGACGATGGTGATGAAAATGAGGAACAGGAAAATGATGAATAAATTTCATGACGCTATTTTCATTTTGAACTTTTATTTCATCATACTTTTTAATTGATGACAATGACACCATCCCTGTCGTTCTAAAATCGATTTACTACCGTATTCAGTAATACTTATCCAATGTTAGGTTTTTTTTTATTGCGTGCGCTTGACGACAATCATGCTTGATGATGAAAGCAATGATGAGGTCTAGGTTGGAATGCGCTTGCATAGAAGATGCCTATTCACTCTTGCCTTGAAGGTACTTAAGTTATAAGTGGCAGGAAACACGTGCGCTGGGAGCGTGTTCCACACCCTAGCGGTACGTATCAGAAACGTCGAGCAAGCGAGCAAATTGGACGTCAACCACATAGGGTGCCAACGCTCACGGTTTCTATATAAAGGACGTATCCTATCCTCTGATTGTCGTTCCCCGAGATACAAACTATTCCTACACCAAATTTCATCAAAATCGGTTGAACAGATGGGCCGTGAATACACACTTTCGTATTTATAATATTAGTATGGATTGAAAGGCGTTATTCGGTAGCTCATCCAATCACTAGCCTAGTATGCAAGATAAACTTATGAAGATTATCCAACTGAGGCACGAACCCGATCCTCTTGCTCAAATGCAATATAATTATATGAGTTATCATTTAAATATGTATATTTAATTTTTAATAAAACCAACTTTTGATTTGCAACAAACGATAATATATTTTAACTTATTGAATACATTGTAGCACTATATAAGTAGACAGTACAATTTACACATGGGATAAATTATATTTCATTACTTACATAAAGAAAATAAAATATCATTAAGCTTAAAACAACAGCCTTCACGTATCACATTGGAACAAAAATACATAACTAAAACTTGCAAAATAAATATAAATCTCAAAACACTTATCTAGGTATAGCTGGCGCCAATCATTTAGTGGCGTCTGAAATTGTCCGCAAGACGCGTCGTAATAGCATATTTTCTCACATGTACTATGACGGGAAGCTTCGAGATGTCATCTCGTCCAAAATCCCTCAGTGTCTGAAGACCAAAGTCTTCGAACTGTGCGTGTTGCCGAGACATGGTCGCTGACTTTGGGCCTGATAATAAAGCTCAGGGTCACTCAGCGGGCGATGGAGAGGGGAGTTGGGAGTGTCCCAACGTGATCTAATCAAAAATGAAGAGATCCGTAGAAGAACCAGTCACCGATATAGCCCGAAGAGTTGCGAAGCTGAAGTGCTGAGTCGCTGGATCCAGGCGGCGCAAGACCGTGGCTTGTGGAGGACCCTACAGGAGACCTATGTCTAGCAGTGGACTTCCATCGGTTGACGACGACTATGACGCTGCGCATACAAGCACTCGCAACTTAGCTCAGATACGACTATTTAATTGGCGCTAACCATATACTATTATGTTAGAATAATATGAATTGGCTGTAACACAATAATTAAACCCATACCTACTTATAGCTGTTAATACAAAATGATATATGTACCTACATCAATTTCAGAAAAAAAAATACCAATACAATTATTTATTTCATTTTAGTGACCTAAGAAATCAGATGATCAATACATTATTTATTTATATTATGTTTGTGCCCACCACTCGTTTTCATTATTAAAACTTAAAGGTCGATGAGGTTAAGTTAACTTAAATTTTAAACAAAAAGTCTATCACTACTTGATAGCACCTATAAAAGCTTAATACTTTTATTTGTATACAATTTTTATAATTTATTTACCGTTAAAATAGCATTTAAAGATTCTCTACAAGCGTTTACCTACGTAAAAGTCGTTATCTGAATTTAAAGGGCATTTTCAATGACCTCTCTACTTGATTTCAATAGGAATACAATATTTAATGTTCTAAAATAAATAATATTAAAATCTTGTATTCAAATATTTTGTTAATGTATTTAAATATAATAATTAGTTACATTAAAAAGCTAGTCTTGTGCTAACCTTTTACACCCGTATCTATCGAGATAATAGAGAGCCTAACTATAGATGTTAGTCCATCAAATTAACGCACATTATTTAGATTTTATAAAGAAGAGGCATAGGTTTTACTAACCAAACTCTACAAACCTAGAATACTACTAGCATGGTTGAGCACGGTTAACATTGCTTAATTCCTATTATTTTAAAACCTACTATAATGTAAGACTGGCCACTAATTACTCCAAACACAATTCTTTAAGGTCGATGACAAGGGTCTGCCCGCGAAATTCAAATTTAATTTGGTTTTTCACAATTTGTAAACTAATACGACAAAGTAGGCTTATGGCATTCAAATTGCGAGCGTAGGAATATCATCTTCACAGGTTTATATAAAAATCTTTACTTGAAAGTGTCCAGTTTAAGAAATTAGTCAAAATAATGAGTTTGACGTGAGTTACTCACAAATTAGTCATTAATTTGACTAATTTCTTAAACTGGGCACTTTCAAGTAAAGATTTTTATATAAACCTGTGAAGATGATATTCCTACGCTCGCAATTTGAATGCCATAAGCCTACTTTGTCGTATTAGTTTACAAATTGTGAAAAACCAAATTAAATTTGAATTTCGCGGGCAGACCCTTGTCATGCACCTTAAGCTACAATGATAGGTCTAAAATGCGTAAGCTATCCTTTTCACAACATAAACAGGAGAAAAGGATAGCATTACTTTTTAAACCAATCCACTGAGTTTAAAGATTCATGTTTAAGAGAATTAGCACCATAGAAGAGCTCGTTACGAACGAGAAAGCTACATTTAGTATTCTACCCACATTTTAGGAGTAATTTGATGAACTATCAATCCTAAACAAGTGTATACAAAAAAAAACCTTAAAACAATCACAACAAAATGACCAGTATGGGCAAGATATATTAACAAATTAACTTATCTATGTTCCGGCCACATTCTCCTGAACGAATTTGACCTTAATTAACTAATTGGTAAATCTATCTCGCCAAAATGTACGGAATGCATGTTCAATAATAATTAAAGAAAAATTGAGAACCTCCTCCTTTTTTGGAAGTCTGTTAAAAATTACATTATATCCAGAAGTGGCAAGTTCTCAAAGAGATAGTTCAATCTCTATATGGCTTTGCACAACAATGATACGTACATACCTACCTACAAAATGTAAAATACTGTATTATAAATTGTATATAGCCAATATGATTAATTATAATACAAACCAGATCCTAATATTGAGACACTACGTTAACTACGCCAAAAGACTAGATACGTCATATTCAGTGGTAATGGAAATATTTTCGAAGGGATATGTTGTTTGTACGAGTTGGTTCTATGAACTTTAATTGGCAAGGCATCTAAATCATCACTACATATTTAAATGGAGTTTTTGTGCTAAGTTTTTCTATCTCTACATACCTTTCTTTCGCTTGTTGCTAAAACTTGGTCAACATTGTTAGGGACGAATACAATATATGTTGCCATTAAACTACGCCACATCTACGCAATAAAATATATACCTGACACTAAAAAAAGCAAATCACTACTTTCTGTAGGGATTAGTGATGTGCCGGATCGTTAAAAATGTATATCCGCGGATACGGATGCTTGGTGTCAATAACCGCGGATACTGATACGGACACTTTATAACTTTCGTACTCAATCGGTGTCGGTACGCGTGACCATGAAACTCACTACGAAAAATGATTGTAATATAAACGTGCCAAATATTTGATTTTAAGAAAAAAAAATTGATCGTCATAGGGACTGCCGATAGAAGTGAAAACTAATATTTAATTATTTTTATTTTATTTTAATTACCTATTTAATTTTTTTTTAATTTAAAATATAAACCTTAAAAAAATGCATTAAAGTTTAATTACAAATGTAGTATATTTATATTTAAGACCTTTTGTCTTCGTAACAACGCGAGCATGTCGGTCACGCGAATCTACAAGTTTACCCCCTACCAAAAAGTGCTCAACGCGGGTAAAGAAGTTTTCACTTCAATAATCCGAATGGCATTTAATAGCTTTTCATGGCCACCTAATATATATATAGAATTTCATCTCTATGTATTGAAAATTAATAAGGAAAAAGATCCGTCACAAAATTAACGGATACGGATCTTTCTTCTCCCTCGGATATCCGCGGATACGCATACGGATATCCGGCACATCACTAGACTATGGATTAGATCCTGCTTTTGTATACAACGATGCAGGCCGGGGGTCTATGTGAAGGTGTAGAGCAGCGGCGAGTCGGTGAAGTGGTGCTTGTTGTGGATGTGCGCGATGAGGCGTCCGTCCAGCAGGTGTCGCGCGTACTGCACGGCCTCCTGAGCGTCGGCCGCCAGACCGCACTGCATCAGCCAGCGCACCAGACACGACCCGCGAAACACGTTGCGGTACGTGCGCATACGCCATCTGGAATAATTCACTGAGTTTAAAGAATCACGTCTAAGAGAATCAGCACCATAGAAGAGCTCTATTACGAACGAGAACTACTACTATAGTAGTGTTATTGTCTCGCTGCAGACTCGGCCATAAATCATAATCGGACTAGGGATGTGCGCCAGTTGCGCGCGCGCAAGGCCGTTATCGATAACGGAATCATCAAGGTTACGACGTAAACATACTGCACTCATTAAGTATGCAGGGTAACTAATGGGTACTAATGTATTTAACTAACTAATTATTGAAAACTAAAGTAATTAGGGAATATGTTTAGCTTAGTTTAAAAAGGGTAATTAGCAAATATGTTTAGCCTATTTAGTATAACTATTTTAGTTGTGCTGTGCTATTAAATATATTTAAACCGCTACAAAAATAAATTAGACCATTACTATTATTTCTATCACCCATTTAAAAAGATACCAAAAGAAAACAACTATCGATATCACTCATCGACTGCAGTAATGCACAGGGGCCGTGTTATAGGGCCCGTGAGTGGGAAAGAGAGCGAAACACTCGAATGATTTATGGCCGAGTCTGCAGCGAGATGGTAACACTACTATAGTAGACTACGAGATAGCTGCACTTTTGGTAACTATCGCTAGAAAGGCTGATTCAGTAATAGGTGGGTGCTACCTCCACTGATGACGATAGTGAAGGTCTGCCCACATGCTGATGGGCCTTTCACAAGATATGGCCGCTCGAAGACGTGTTATAATAGTACATTGTTCACCGAGGGGAGAAAGTGACCGATTACTACCGAGGGTGTAGTTTGAGGCCCGAGGCGTAGCCGAAGGGCCGCAATACACGCGAGGTAGGAATCGTACTTTCTACCGAGTGATACATAGTGCTTTATACTACACCTGCGAGGAAAATAAGCGATAATAATTAGTGATTAAACGAACTTACAAAGTGAAGTTCTATCATAATTATATGAGTCGCTTCATTCCGAAGCTTCACTATCAAAACTAGACTAGGTACATTTTGAGGATTATTTCAATATAGATTTCGATATCGACAATCGACATCGACATCGACAATCGACATCGATACCGACAATCGACTACCATATCGACAATCGACATCAACACTGATATCGACTATCAATATCGACATCGACATCGATAGCGACAATCAACAAAGATATCGACATCGATGTTGACAATCGACATCGATGCATCGATAGCGACAATCGACATCGATATTGACAACCGACCACGACATCGATATCGACAATCGACCATCAAAATCGACATTGATATCGACAATCGACATCCACCATATTTGACTTTTGTATGTCAAATATGGTGAAGCTGCTTTTAATACTATATCCATAAGGACATACCCAAATTCTCAACGTCCATATACCTAATTTACTTAAAATTAAAAAAAAACAGCGCGTTAGAAATGGATTTTCATATAGTTTTTCTCCCCGCTTAGCACGTTAGAAATGAAATTTCATACATCTTTCCCTCCCCCATATTTGGTTTGTAGCAATGACGTACTTTCTACCTCGTTTTTAAAAAAGAATGAAGGTACTTTCCGAGCGGGTGTAGTATAAAATTAATTTCTGTCCCATTCTTACGCCTTCATAATTTTATAACGCATAGAGATATAATAATATAGTAGGTACAGAGCAGTAACATCGCACCGCACTTAGTACGCGGCGTAGGCAAGTGAATAGCTACTAATATTTATAGACATGTAACAAATAGGGATAGGCAATAGTGCGCTGCAAGTACAATGTCGATAAAATACATCTGAACGGTACGGTACCTATTATTTGTGTATGTTTGTACCCTATCATACTAATATTGTTAATGCGAAAGTGTGTTTGTTTGTTTGTTGGTTTGTCCTTCAATCACGCCTCAATAGACCAACATTCATTTACGAAGTAAACAAGTCTTCTTATCAGCATAAATACCTGCAATAGATATGGGTTGATTTACCTGGTATCCTTCGCAATAGCTTCCCTGCAGCGATCAAGATGATGTGTGATGAATTGATCGCAGACATGCTTAGTTTCGAAACTAAGGTCTTCCACCGCCGGCAACACTACAGTATCAGCGCCATACCTTAAATTATAAAATAAAGTTTCGATTAATAAATCGGTCTATTAAATAGCGATCTGAAATTGAAGGCTTTGTGGTCTAATTTTTAACTGAATTAAAAATTAATATTATATTTATAATAATTAATTATATTTCTTGTGTGCAATAAAGAATCCAACAATAATAATTAATGTCTATGTCAAAAGTTTCGGAACTAGCTTCACTTTCGCAGTTTAATAATCTCAATAATTTCTGTTTCGTATTATAAATTAGTTATTATGATTGCAATAAAAAAAATTATTAAATGAGCTGGTAATTTTTCAGAATGGGAAATATTAATGAAGCATTTCTAATAAATATTTTAAAGAAAGTATCTTACCATTTCTTCCTCAGGTATCGGAGGGGAGGTATCAAGATTTCCTCCGGGTCCAACCCAAACAGTATGAACATTATCAGAGCTTGTCCATAAACGGCAGCCGTGTCAAGGTACTCTATTTCAATGAAGACTCCAGATTCATCTTTGCGCATTATTTTCCATCCAGTGTAAGTCATATCCTGGGAGAAAACATTTCATTTTAGTAGTAATATAGATGAAAAGAAAATAGCACTTGGTATATTTATAGACTTACTAGCTGACGCCCGCGACTTCGTACGCGTGGATCGAGGTTTTGTGGTTCCCGCGGGAACTCTTTAATTTTCCGGGATAAAAAGTAGCCTATGTGCTATTCCAGACTATAATCTATCTCTGTGCCAAATTTCATCCAGATCCGTTCAGCCGTTGGGGCGTGATTGAGTAACAAACATCCATACCGACATCCATACATCCAAACTTTCGCATTTATAATATTTATAGATAAGACTTTTAAAAAGCATTTCATCAAATTCTTCTGAACAAATTAAAGGACATAGGCATCACTGATACCGCTTACAAATTTTTTGAATCATATTTAAGTGATCGTTCCCAAGTTGTTAAGATTGGATCATCCAAAGCTCACAAAGACTTATAAATTATGGAGTTCCTCAAGGCTCTATCCTTGGATCTATATTGTTTTTGATATATATAAATAATATAAGTAAACTAGAACTTAAAGGCGAATTATTACTTTACGCTGATGACACCACCCTTTTTTACTATGATGGTTCACGAGACAACTCACTAGGAATGAGGCTGTAAGCGATAATGAGCACGGTGTGTTTGAGCAGTTGTCCGCCGCGGCCGCGACTCTGCTCCGGCGGCAGCAGGCCCAGCTCGTTAGCCGCCTCCTCCAGCTCGTTCAGATACGGGCAGGTCTAGGCGTTGTTGCAGCAGATCTGGTGTGGTTAACGAGACAACTCACTAGGAACATCATGAGGCTGTAAGCGATGATGAGCACGGTGTGTTTGAGCAGTTGTCCGCCGCGGCCGCGACTCTGCTCCGGCGGCAGCAGGCCCAGCTCGTTAGCCGCCTCCTCCAGCTCGTTCAGATACGGGCAGGTCTCGGCGTTGTTGCAGCAGATCTGGTGTGGTTAACGAGACAACTCACTAGGAACATCATGAGGCTGTAAGCGATGATGAGCACGGTGTGTTTGAGCAGTTGTCCGCGCGGCCGCGACTCTGTTCCGGCGGCAGCAGGCCCAGCTCGTTAGTCACCTCCTCCAGCTCGTTCAGATACGGGCAGGTCTCGGCGTTGTTGCAGCAGATCTGGTGTGGTTCACGAGACAACTCACTAGGAACATCATAAGGCTGTAAGCAATGATGAGCACGGTGTGTTTGAGCAGTTGTCCGCCGCGGCCTCGACTCTGCTCCGGCGGTAGCAGGCCCAGCTCGTTAGCCGCCTCCTCCAGCTCGTTCAGATACGGGCAGGTCTCGGCGTTGTTGCAGCGGAACTTTTGAGACGGCGGACACGCGCAACCCCTAAGCAAAGTGTTTGGAGTTACTAGTCAGCAGAATACTAAGGCCATAGATCAAATTTAATCGGTGTGAACATATAAAGTGAACATCTTGAAAACGTTTTGATTCACACAACCACCGATCACCACCGATTATAGCGAAGATGAATAAACCTGTATGCAATATCTTCAGTGCACCTCTTTCTCACCACAGCATTAGAAAAGGATATAATGTGTTTCGCTCCTGCAAAGTTGAGGTAGCTTTTATGATCACTATTGAATTCTACCGTTTCTACGTTAGAAGAGGCATTTGTATAATGATTTTACATTTAAAGCAATAAATATCTCACCTGCCATTATTGGCCATGTCTTCAATATCATTGGTGTTGGTGTTTAACGCATTGTTACAGTGGGGGTCATTGCTGCAACAGTTTCCGTTCATATTCGGAGAAGGAGTCGTTGTTATAGTCCCGTAGCAACCTGTAAACCCGGTGTATTAGATGAGTCCTAGAAATCCATTTCAGTTTGACTGTTTTACTTGCAATGTGATAAACATTAAAAGCTAGGCTTCTGCTATGGTAAAACTTCCTAAATGGCTATTATTTATCTTCTCTTCCTGGCTATTGATACAAACTTTGAAAAGAGGCCAGAATAAAAAAAAGTTGTGACAAGAATAGGTATCTATACTAATATTATAAAGAGGTAAAGTTTGTGAGTTTATTTTTATTTTTATTGCGTGATAGGCTTGCTCTTGACGACAAGTTTGTGAGGTTGTAGGGGGTAATCTCTGGATCTCCTGAACCAATTTTGACAATTCTGTTACCAATAGAAAGCCACATTATTTGTGCGTGTCATAGGCTATATATTTACCCTAAAAATTTGGGAGTTCCCGTGGGAATTTAAAAAACTAATTTCACGCGGACAAAGTCGCGGGCATCTGCTAGTAATTCATAAATTCTAATAGCTGAAACTTTGCGACATCAATTAAGATCAAACAATTTAAAATAATAAAGTTTACAAAATCTCATTGTTTACCTGGATCATCCATTCCTTTGTTCGCATAAGGGAACAAAATATATTAAAACTTCGAATCAAGTTCTTCAGTTACGTTTGACAACAATCTAACGAATCCACAGTTAGGGCCTGCGCAGTCATAGGACAGTCCTAGGCGTGCTTTTATTTTTTTACCAAAATAGATCCTTTAGAACTTTTTTTACGTTTAAACTATCTTGAGTGATATTCATTATAACTAAAAATATATCACCGGTTGCAACTAGTGAGCTCACTAGTTAAAATCACAGCTGTGTTTTGTCGGAAAATGCCCGACTAGTTTCTCTTAGAACTTGACTAGAGAGTCCACCGAGGGCATAGCCATGCACTAGATATGTGCGCCGATGCCAAAATCTTCGGCGGCGGCGTTTAGGTAAAATTTAGTCGGCGGCGGCGTAAATGGCGGCGTAAACGGCGTCGTAAATGGCGGCTTACACTAGTAAGCTACTAAATCCTAGTCTACTAAATAAAAACATGGAGAAACAAATGCTTAATTAATTAAAAATGCCTTAGTTGTCATCAAAATTTAATAAAGCTACTCTTAATTAATACTAAAACAAATACCAAATTACTTTGTAGTATCTTGTACAGATTGTTTTCACTTTTCGTAATTGTCGTGAATAAAAATTTTTTTATTGACATTTCGCCCAGACAAACGTCATCTTTTCGCTGTAAGAGTAAGGCCAGCTACCGAGAATACACGCTCGCTGGGTGTACTCGTCGCTGGAATAGATAAAATTCCCTTAGCTAATGTGGACAAATAAGGGAAAGACACTTGTCGGTCTTTCCAGTATTTTAGTGTCTAAATCATTCGTAGTATAGTCCCTTGGATCGCACCCAGCAATGTATTTCCAACACTCTGTTTCGATGGAATCATCGCTATCTTCTTCAGCAGAATGTCTATCAATTCTAGCTCCATATTTTAAGGAGAGTTGTAAGAGTCGAGAAGACGAAAAAGAACATTCGACCTCAGCAGTGTTCGTCACCGTTGCGGGAGATGATGTTGGTATATTATTACATAAATGTTCTTTTTTCACGATGCGGCGCGTGTAGCTTGCCAGAAATGAGCGTTTTCTAAACAAACTATACAAAAAACTTGATCGGGTGCTACGATTCGTTTCTTGCCATCGATCTCAATCACTAATGAGCCAAAGTTTTCCAACAAAAACTGCTTTTCGATGAAGATTGTAACACTCTAATAGAAATAATATACTTTATTTTGGTTTTCATTAAGGCGAGTCACCTCCAAGATTTTAGGAGGTGAGGTGTGGGGTGCCGCCCGCGCGTCTCGCGGTACATTTCTCGTAGAGACTAGCGGGGAAGCGGGCAGCGCGGTATATTCTGAAACCGCTTGGCAACGTTCAAATTCTGGGATTAATTTGAATTAAATAGATATAGGACTTCAGTTTGAAATAAATTTTAGCAGGTTCTCATTAATACTTCAAGAGGAATTTATCCATATAAAAATGATGAGCGAAGTCGAAAATTTTATTAATAAAAAATTCGTTTTAAACTTTTAATTTAGCCTGTTTCAAGATTTTTTTTGATCGAGTAAAGTACATCCTATCGTGTAACAAATTAGCACATTCTTTAGACAATATCTTTAAGTGTATCGGATATTTTTTGTAAGACCGTTATTTAATAGTAAATACCGAAAAAATTTGATCTAGCAAACCAGTTTTCACCGCTGAGCTGAGGTGACTCGCCTTAATGTAATTTTATCATTTTCCAATGACGACATCTTGCTGACGTGCGAAAACACGACCGACTGATCGAAATCTGACAAAATAATATACAGAATGAACGCGTGCCGCCTCATGATGTTGCTACCTCGACACGCCGCGCCCCGCGTTTCCTAGCGACGGCGCTTCCCGCCGTTCGAGCCATTCACGCCGATTACGCCGATTTTTTTAACCGGTCAGCGGCGTCGTCCCCTGATCGGCGGCGGCGATCATCGGCGCGGCGCGGCGCACATGTCTATGGCATGCACACGGTGGATCTATCACGATGAGATCTATAGAGCGAACTTTGACTTTGCTTACACTTAAGACATGGTTAAAACGAGACAGATTTGTTACTCACATACGTCCATCTCGTTTTAACTCTTAAGTAAAGTCTGAGCCAAGTAAAAGTACGCTCTATAGCTCATATCTCAGCATAAAAGTACAACGAAAACCCGTAATAAGAAACTATGGACTTTTTTCCTCCGCGTACTTTTGTCCCTCTTTTACGCAAACCCTTATATTGAATGGCCTTTTCAAAATTATTTATTCGCAGCACTCACCAAAGTTAGATACAGACTGTGACTGCGAATTCGGCTCGGCGTTTTCGACGAGACTAGACGTCTCGTTTGGTGAAGGATCGATCAGCATGTCTTGCGAAGATCGCGGCAACAGTGTACCGCGTCTACGGAACCTCACGTAGAGTATAAGACATCCCGTGGTCACTATTTAAAAAAAAATACTGAGTAAAAATGATTAAGTATCAAGTTTTTGTTTTCAAAATTTTTAGAGTTACAGTCCGCGAGGGGATTTGGTACCATTATCTGGGTTTTTTTCCCACTACAAGTTAGCTCTTGGATTTCACCTGATGGTAAGTAAAGATGCAGTCTAAGTTTGTAGCGGGCTAACCTGTTAGATACATATGTTATTTGGTCTATCAATATCCACTCCCTCCCCTATAACTAGTCAGATAGATAACATCAAACGAATTGATGAAAGTCGCTTGGCTTGGCACCATTCATAGTACCGACCTAGAACAGTCTCCGATCGCCATGTCAGAGGAAAAAGGAAAGGAACACATAAAAAAATTACCTCTTTGGTTAATAGCCAAACTGATACCATTAAATACTCCAGATACGCCCCACAGGATAAACCCCAAGCATCATTTCAATATCGATTACAGCTTTAATCACGTTATAAACAGCTCAATGAGTCGAATAGCGTCAGAAACGTTGTCGGAGTCAATCGTCCTACATCTATTTACAGAACTGTTACTGGGACCCCAGCCTCCCTATTCTCTAACACAGTGGCTATCAAAAAAAAACAAAGCCACTGAGATATATTTTTAATCCATTGAAGCATCAAGAGCGTCTGCGTTGATCGGTCCCACTTCTTTAGTGAGCAGCAAAACTGTCACCATTACCCCACATATGCCCCACGGGACGAATCCAAGCATCAAATCAATGCGTTAGATTATAGTCAAATCAAATCAAATCAAATCTTTTTTTATTCAAATAAACTTTTACAAGTACTTTTGAATCGTCAAGTGAATCTACCACTGGTTCGGAATGCCATTCCTACCGAGAAGAACCAGCAAGAAACTCGGTGGTTGCTCTTTTTAAATAATTCATTTACAATTACTATATCAATGTGTACATAAGTAACCGCTGTCCCTAGCATTGCTGGAGCGATCAAATCCATGCTCCTCTATCATTTACATAATCTTCAACAGTATAATAAGCTTTTTTCAGGAGCATACTTTTAATGGATTTCTTAAATTTGTTTATTCAATTCATGTCAAAGACGGGCAGACAGAAAGTAGCCCCATTCCCGCCGGTGGCACCCGTTCACGAGCATGACGCATGATCCAGCCATTGCTTCGCTCGACCATATTTGAGGGAACGTAACAACCCGCACCACACGACACCACCACAGGAATGTTTAAAGAGAGCGTGACATACCCAGTCTACCCGTATCAAAGCATCGAATTGAATACTAATATTCAAACACTAATTTATAATCAGTAACCGCTGTCCCCAGCATTGCTGGAGCGATCAAATCCATGCTCCTCTATCATTTACATAATCTTCAACAGTATAATAAGCTTTTTTCAGGAGCATACTTTTAATGGATTTCTTAAATTTATTTATTGGCAAGTCCAAAATAGGTTGTGGAACTTTGTTATAGAAAATAATGCCCATTCCCACGAATGACCTTCTGACTTTTTTGAGGCGGAGCGATGGAGTCACGAGCTTATTACGGCCTCTAGTTGGCCTATCGTGCAGATCGCATTTTTTTTTATAATTATGGATGTGCTGTTTTACAAAAATTATATTACTGTAAATATATTGCGAGGCTACTGTTAGAATACCAATTTCTTTAAATATCTCTCTAAGTGAATCACGCGGTTTTAAATTATAAATTGCTCGTATTGCCCTTTTTTGTAGTACAAAAATTTTTTGAATATCTGCCGCTTTACCCCACAGTAAGATTCCGTAAGACATAATGCTATGGAAATAAGCAAAATATACGATCCTGGCAGTTTCGATGTCAGTTAACTGTCGAATCTTTCTGACAGCGTAAGCAGCAGAACTAAGCTTGCCAGCAAGTGTTGATATATGGGTGCCCCATTGAAGCTTTGCGTCTAAGGTCACCCCCAGGAACACAGTAGTATCTTCTATTTTCAACATGTCGTTATTTACCATTAGTTTAATATCACTTGTGGATCTGGCATTCGGCAATGCAAACTCGACACATTTAGTTTTTTTTGTATTTAAAAGTAGATTGTTAACCGTAAACCAGTTCGTGACTTGAGAAATTGCAGTATTTACGTCGTCAAAGTTGTCCTTATGTCTATCGACTTTAAAAATCAAGGACGTATCATCAGCAAATAGTACAATATCACAAGTGTTACGAACAAAATATGGCAAATCATTGATGTACACTAGGAACATGAAGGGACCCAAAATGGAGCCTTGAGGGACACCCATTAGTGAGGCTGATCCGGATGACTTCACATCGTTGACACATACTGTTTGAATGCGATTACTGAGGTAGGATGCAATGAGGCCAAGCGCAGTGTCTTTGACTCCATAGTAGCTCAACTTAACTAAAAGCGTCTCGTGCTCAACGCAATCAAATGCCTTAGACAAATCACAGAAAATACCAATAGCATTCTGTGATTTCTCCCACGCGTCGAATATATGTTTTAACAGCACGGCGCCCGCATCAATTGTCGATCGACCTTTAGTAAAACCATACTGCTCGGAGTGAAGAAGTTTATTTGAATTAAAGTGCTGAAGCAGTTGGTTGAGCATAATTTTTTCAAATATCTTGCTGAGTGTTGGCAAAATTGAAATTGGTCTGTAATTATTTGGATCGCTTTTGCTACCCGATTTAAAAAGTGGAATCAATTTACTACATTTCATAAGGTTTGGAAAGGATCCTGAGTTTACAGACTCATTAAAAACTAGAGCAAGATATGGTGCAATAACATCAATAATATTGCCGATTATTTTTACGGATATACCCCATAGGTCTCCGGTTTTTTTAAGTTGCAAAGATTTAAATACTTTAATAATATCATATGGGGTCACATGTCTAAACTTAAACAGCACACTGCACTCGGTGACACTATCCTTGAGAAGTTTCTGGGCTTCTGTTGGCGAGGAGTTAAGGAAACTAGTAGTGGTGACTGGAATATTTCGAAAAAAATTCTCAAATGTGTTTGCGATTTCTGTTTTACAGTCAATAATACGGTTGTTAATTTTTAGCTCCAGTTTATTGTCGTCCACTTTATGTTTCCCAATTTCATCGGCGATTATTTCCCAAACTGCTTTAATTTTGTTATCTGAATTAATAATTTTTTGTTTTATATGAAGTGACTTTGCTTGTATGCAGACATTTCTAAATAATTTTGAATAATTTCTGACGTATTTAACAAATGTGGGGGTGTAATTATATTGCTTTTCGGCATACAAACTAAATAACTTGTTTCTACTTTTATAAATGCCAACAGTAGCCCAGTCACTAAATTTTAGGTTCTTAAACAATTTTTTTTCTACTATTTTAAAGATGGAATTAAATTGAAAATTTAGCAGATCAAAGAAGGTGTTATAGAGTTCATCCGGACCACCCTGTGTAAAATCGAGCGTAGGTAAATTATTTGAAATTTCATGTTTAAATTTCTGTACTTTTTTAGTGGTAACTGGCCTATACTTTATTATTTTAGTTATATTTTGTTTAGAGCTAGGTATAGATATCATTTGCCCGCAGTGATCAGATCTTAGATGAGTAATGACGGATTTGTTGACAATTTTACAGTCACTGAAAATATTGTCAATACAGGTAGCTGTACTTGCAGTTATCCTTGTAGGTTCAATAAAAATGTTGTCTAAATTGAAACTTTTAAATAAGTTAAGTAATTTCTCAGCTGGAGAAGTGAGATGCAAAATATCTATATTGAAGTCTCCACAGATTAAAATTTTTTTGGATGACTTACATATCCGCCTTAGGGCCTCCTCCATAACATCCTCAAACAGTGCAAGGTCACCTGAAGGAGGTCGGTACACACAAACTATGATGTATCGCTCCAACTCAACACAGGACAGCTCAATAGTGCGTTCAACGGAAAGGTTAACAATGTCTTTTCTTTCTTTACAATTGTTATTGTTACGAGTTATTATTAAAGACCCTCCGCGTATAGCTTTCTTTCTGGAGAACGCACTTGACAGAGAGTAATTCTTAAGATTGAATAATAATTGATAACTATTGAGCCAATGTTCAGTAAGACATAAAATGTCAATATCAAAATTTCTAATAAAAAGCTCAATCTCATGTTCTTTGCCAGGTAAGCCCTGTATATTCTGGTGTACAAGATTAATATTACACGCCTTACCTGTTGTCTTATTACTTAGTTTAAAATATTTTTTCCAACAATTATATTACAATTGTTTGTATCTGGAGTTAAAATACTAGCACTCAGATTCATACAATTTGAATCCGGTGTCAAAAGACTGGAATTAGTAAAGTTACTAATATCAATATTCTCAGTACAATATGTACAGTTGCCAATTACATTACAGCTAAAAATAGCTGGGTCTTGTATATTACAAGCTACAAATGTAGCTATCTGTTTTTTATATCTATGGGGCAGATACAAAGTATCTCTTGTCAGTGTAAATTTACTAACAAACTTATTTGTGTCAAAAATATGAAAACAGTCTCTGTGACTACAAGTTAAATTGTGCAAAAGCCTGTTAAGTTTGTAAATGCGCATATTTTGTGCTTGGGTCAACGATTGAGAAAAGGGAAAAGCACAAAGTATAAATTTGCAGCCTGATTTTTTTTGAATACTTAATAAATACTCAAAACTTCTGATAATTTCTTTTTTGGTTATGCACAGGCTGTTACCAATCAACAAAACAACTGTACTATAACTATCCAAACAACAATCTTTGATATTTTCAACTATATATTCATATGGGGCCCTAGGGTAACAGTTGTTAGAGACATTTTGATGTAACTTATTACTAAGTAGGTAACCGAAATCTTTTCCCACTTCATCTGAAAATATGAATGTTTTCCGCTGTTGGGAATGTAATAATATGTCATTATGTTCACATCCTTTTCTTTGTTCAATGCACTACTCACATGTTGTACTAATGTAGGTACAATACTCACATGTTGTACTAAAGAACAAGTACACTGAGTCTTATAGCGTCTGAAGTGTCAGCGTGGATCGGTCCCACTTCTTTAGTGAGCAGAAAAACTGTCACCATTACCCCAGATATACCCCACGGGACGAATCCAAGCATCAAATCAATGCGTTAGATTACAGTACAATACTCACATGTTATACTAAAGAACAGTACACTGAGTCTTATAGCGTCTGAAGCATCAGCGTTAATCGGACCCACTTCTTTAGTGAGCAGCAATGCAAAACTGTCACCATTATATTTTAAATTCTATAATAAGGCTGATTCAGTATAAGGTGGGTGTAGGGTTCTCCACTAATGACGATAGTGAAGGTCTGCCCCCATGCAGATGGGCCTTTCACTAGATATGGCCGCTCAAAAACAGTGTAGGTATGGTTACCAAAAATGAACCATATGTAGGTAGGCTGATTCTTGTACAGTATTAAAGTATGCACAGAATCTATGTAAACAGTATAAAAACTGACGCTATTCAACGGGCCGTTAAATATTATGAAGGCGTAAGAATAAGACAGCAATTAATTTTACAGAAATTAATTTAACTCTCGCCAGGAAGGCTGTCCTAGTTACCAAAAATGCAGCTATCTCTTAGTCTATTACCTCAGATATGCCCCACGAGACGAACCCAAGCATCAAATCAAAGCGTTAGATTGCAGTACAATACTCACATGTGATACTAAAGAACAGTACACTTAGTCTTATAGCGTCTGAAGCGTCAGCGTTGATCGGTCCCACTTCTTTAGTGAGCAGCAAAACTGTCACCATAACCCCAGATGTGCCCCACGCGACGAACCCAAGTACGGGCCATAGCGTAGCCGCGAAACAGGGACCGCGACTCTGGGGAATAAAAATGATCTGTTAACTAGTTGTTGGGACATCAACACTACCTTGGCAAGAACTTTCGGTACCTTGTTTTATTTTAAATAGAACACAGTACTATACTACTGATTTTTTTACAGGTCTGAATTCCGACTGCAGTTGGTACCTTTACTACGCGTATATGCATATTTATGTCGATGACATTGAACGATTTCGAATATCGAAATTTATATCAACAAACATTCAAATTTTTTTTTGTTTGACCCTCGAAATCCCACTTAAATATGTGGTGTAAATTTTTTTATATTTTTATTAATTCATTCTGTAAACTTTGTCCTTTGAAAACTGGTACTAAGCCTTCAGACATATAGAAATACTTTACAGCGATTAACGCAGACTTTTTTATACGAATAAATACTTTTATTAAATTTTACCTCTAAAAGAAGGACGCCAACAGTGAGCATAGAGGTCCACATGAAACTGGAATATGTTGTAAACAGCTGCAAAGCTTGCAACATTACATTAAACCATGAAGCATTGATCACTTTGTATGGCCCACTGCAAATCACACTTAGCGCAAGGAATATCTGAAAAAGTTTATGATTAAATAAGACAAATCATTTACTATTTCATTGGCATGTTCGACTGCGGCCGACAAGGTCCCGGGTTCGAGTCCTGGGTCGGGCCATTATTGAGTATTGAGTTTGTCTGTCTATAAATTCCCAGTCCTACTCGTAGCTCGGAGTTAGAAAGTTGGCGGTGTTTCACCCCCGTGCCTAGGAGAGCACGTTAAGCCGTCGGTCCTGGCTATTATTACTAGCATGATAATAGTCGTTAAAGCCCGCCAATCAGCATTGGAACAGCGTGGTGAGTCTAAGCTCTAATTCCCTCTCTCCTATGAGAGTAGAGGCCTGTGCCCAGCAGTGGGACGTGAATGGGCTGGTGGTGGTTTTATTTATGCCACTACAAGTTAGCCCTTGACTGCAATCTCACCCTGGTGGTAAGTGATGATGCAGCCTAAAATGGTAGCGAGCTAACCTGTTAGGAGTACGGCAATTATAATAAAATCATACTCCTAAGCGGTACGATACGACATCGGACTAGAACGCTTAATCGCTTGGCGGTACGTCTTTACTGATAGGGCGGTAACTAGCCCAGTAAATGAAACTTCTTTAGAATCTTTGTGATTTGAAAATTCGATGAAACTATTAACGAAAAACATTTTAAAAAATCCAATTGATGTTGATTATATTAAAAATAATTTAAATGAAACGAATTATTTCTAGATGTAAAATTCCAATATATGTCAGATTACGTCACACTCGACAGGGTGGGGTGGGGGTCTCACAAATGTGACCAACTGTGACAAGAACGGGGAAGGGTCAAAAAATCACGAAATTAGTGTGACGTACTTAATAGATGACCCCTTAGCCTAATATTTATCTCATTATCTTTATCAAGTTTCACTTCTGCCGTGTTTGAATTGCACACATACTTTTTTTTATTCAAATAATTTTTACCTGAGTTATATTGAGGCTTAGTGTCAATCTATGTGGCATTCTCTTATACTTCTTAGTGACAGTGAAAACAATTAACACCCACAGTGCAACGATTAGTGATACCACTGAGAGGTCGAAGCCAAACTTCTTTATCTGGTCTGCATAGTCCTTGTTAATTGACATCATTTGGGCAGAGAGGAAAATTATCGGCGCTGATAGGAAGGTGCATATAACCATGGATGACGCCATCTAGAAAAAATTACATAACTTTTGAAATTAACCTTCATTAGATGCATCAAGAGGAATCTATTTTTGTATGGATGGATGGATGTTTGTAACTCAATAATGCCACAACGTCTGAACGGATCTGGATGAAATTTGGCACTGAGATAGATTATAGTCTGGAATAACATATAGGGAAACTGAAGATTTCCCGCGGACTAAAAAATTTGAATTCAAGCGGACGAAGACGCAGCGGTGAGCGACAGAAGCGACGCAACGCGCTGCGATGCCATAGAAAATGACGTTGTCTACGTTGTATGGCGTCTTACCGCGTCGCATCGAGTGGCGCCGCTTCTGTCGCTCATTTAGGACAACGAGTGACCCTTCACGTGGCTTACGTTGCCGCGTAAATACGTCTGCCATTTTCTATGGCGTCGTATCGCATCGCGTCGCTTCTTGGACCTTGTGCAATGCTATTATCACGATTTGTCTGAACAGAGCTAAAAAAATATTTACCAAGTCAATTTCCAATTGATACAGATTAGAGAAGACAAACACAGCCGGCGCGGTCGGTATAGTCCCATACAAGAAAGCATATGTGGACAGAGCTTGAGTTTCAGTTGCGTTGATACCAGCATCCAATGTACTGACGCATTCTCTCATTATGACTGGTAATATGATCCTGAGGACAAAAACCTTTGTTACGGTCTAATTAAGATGGTTAAAAAAAGTCAATGAGGTAAAGTGGGACACCCAACCAGGGATGGCGAACCAAAGGCACGTCACCGATCACAAAATTCATGCACAAAGAAAAAAAAAGTGTAGGTTTTATATGACGAGCGAACCGTTAGAAAACGTTTGACAGATGACTGCAGTTCAGCACAGAAAGTAACATCTTGCAACCCTAACATAAGTTACTAGATGATTCCCGCGACTTCGTCCGCGTGGATTAAAATTTTTAGCCTATGTCCTTCCCCGGGATACCATCTACCCCTGTACCAAATTTCATCAAAATCGGTTGAACAGATGGGCCGTGAAAGCGTAGCAGACAGACAGACATACCGACAGACAGACAGACACACTTTCGCATTTATAATATTAGTATGGATTTGTCATGTAATCTGCAACAACAGTAGTCACACAAATTTTACTTTAATTTAAATTACGCGTATAATTGAGTTGATAGTATTTATTATTATTATTTTCCCAATGGCACGTTGATACATAAATGTTCGCCTACCCTGCCCTACAACAAATGTTGTATGATCATAATATGATTAATTAATTATTATGATGTTTATTTCTAAAAAGAAACTTTCTAAAAAGTAAATAGAAAATTCCAATTATTTCATCGTCGTCAACCGATAGACGTCTGCATTACCCATGCAACTTGATATCTGTCCATTTATCGATTACATACTTTAGGTAGGTACCAAGTAGACACCTATCAACTTTTATCATTTTCAAAGTCTACCATAAGATGTATTTGTGTAACAAACGATGAATGGCTTTGTAGGGGCACAAGTTCAGATTCAGTCAATTTAGCAATTTTTGGTATGGTGGAAGGCTATAATATAATAATGACGTACTGCCGAAAAGTTCAGCTTACCAGAACAGTATTGGTATCTCAGTATTTATTCATTCAAGTTAGCCCTAGTAGTATTTTCTTAAATATATTTTACTTACAGTTTAACCATTATCAAGACACATGGCACTAAAAGTGCAGGTCCTTTTAACCTTGTTATTTGTCCAACCATCCGCAATCCTAATAGGAACAATGCTGCAGCTGAGAAGGATTGACCAAAGACCTGCAAGTAATTAACATACTGAAAAGTCTGTTGACTTAATTTAGGTTTAAAGTGCTTCATGTAGTAATTCATCTATTACATCACATCAGGTCTCTGTCCATGTATGCCCAACTAAACTTAGTTACAGTTAGCGCCTCTGAACTTTGAACTGAAGAGCCTTTGATTTATGACCCAAATCACTCCAAAAGTACTAGTGCATACTCCAACGACAACGGAAGTTGATTATATTACAGTTCTTGCAAGTCGTTTTTCGTATGTATATATGCATCTGTATACGCGTAAAAACGTGCGTGTACGTATACGTAACTGCGCGTACGACAAACCGCACCGACAGACAAGCCTTATGAAATGAGCATAACTAAAAGTTAAGTATGCATGTTCAGATGTGTAAGAACTAAAGCACATGCTTTACTTTAGATATTCTATGAAATGAGTTTAATAAATGAAACCATTTAATACATGCCATGGTTTCAAATGGGCTTACACAGCAGCAGCAGTCGCTGTTTTATGTCATGAAAGCTCAAAGCAGGTTGATTATAAATAACTATTGTCTAAGCATTACAATTAAAAAAAAGATTCCGACGAATTGAGAACCTCCTCCTTTTTTTGAAGTCGGTTAAAAAGTAGAGCATTCCTGCCTTCATGAGATAAAACATCTGTACTAAATGTTTGGTTCTATAAATCTTATGTACACTGTTTCTTAACATAAGCAACACAATGAAAAGAAAATAGCTATTTTTGTGTACCTAAATTAGTAAATATAGTATAGGTTAAACTTACATCTAACAAGCCCTCAATGTAAATAGACAGTTGGTGTTTAAAAGCAATATTACCAAAGATGCCCAGCAATGTCATGATAAGTACTGGATTGAAGACTATGCCTTTAGACAACTGTAGGAACATCTTAAAGTGGTGAAGTCGATGCTGGCCATCGGGTGTAGGTGCTTGCCGATATTGTCTTTGTTTATGAATCTCCATCAGAACAAATGCCAGCGGATTCAGTATAGCAAGAGATATGGGAGCCATTAAGTATAGATATAGGGCGTATTCTGGGTGGGTCTTTTCATATATTGCATTAACTGAAATCATAATTTATAGGATTAGAAGGAAATTAGGCTGACAAATTTCAACTCAATTCTCAATTTGTTTATTTCTTATAGGACATAGATAGATATGTATCACATCATGTTTTGACTCTGCCACTGGTTCAGAAAGCGTATTCTACTGAGAAGAGCTGGAAAGAACTTCACCAGTTGCTTTTTCATAAAAAGAAAACATTAGAGTATGTAAATAATAGATGTAAAATACATATGTTATGTTAACAAGTATTAAACTGACTTGTCAGCTGCTGGATGTAAAACTGATTGCTTCCTTGCAACTTTGTCATTAAGAAAATCGTCAATAGTATAATAACCTTGATTTAATAGAATATTGCATTATTTACCATCAGTTACTATCTCCAAAACTTTTTTGTTGTTAACAGACATATTATATTGCACTGTAATTTCAAGTATGTGGTATTATCATTATTGAGTATTACTTACTTATAGGATATCCCAAAGCAAAATCATTACTTTGTGTACAAAATATTGCAAATATGCCTGACTGCCCTAAATTCATAGGCCTTGTTACTGAAAGTGTAACTATCATGACTGCAAAGAATACAAGTCCCTTTCCTAACAGTATTGCCATTAAAAATGTCCAGTTGACACTGCTGAAGTCTAGTCTGGCCAGTGATAGAAATATGAGGGATGGTAAGGCAAAAGTTCCAACAAATGTTGCAATGCCTTTTGATTCCACCTTGGATACAACATTTAGCCGCCCAGCTACATACCTGAAATGTAAGGTTAATACAATCTATCTATAACACTACTACTAAGTGATTTAAGTTAATTAAAATTATATCTTAGTAGGTTGTGTATGTTGAATTATATTATATTATCACTAGCGAATACCAGCGACTTCATCTGCGTGGTTTGAGGGTTTGGGTTTTTCGCTGGAACTCTTTAATTTTCCAGGATAAAAAGTAGCCTATGTGCTTTTCTAGACTATAATCTATCTCTGTGCCAAATTTCAGCCAGATCCGTTCAGCCGTTGGGCTGTGATTGAGTAACAAACAGCCATACATCGATCCAAACGTTCACATCTATAATATTAAGTAAGATTATGTTGACGCTACAGAACATATGCATTGCAAAGAGGTCTTGCACGGCAGCCGTAGAGTGTACAAATTTACAATCAATTCAGAGCTACAGATTAATTTCACTTACCCGCACAAGATAATAGTGAAGCACTGAAACAAAGCTGGGTACAGTTGGTCCGATACATTAGCAGTCACAATATGTTTACCGGGATCCATTTTAGGTATTTAGTGAGTCACTGCTGAATGAAATGAAAAAGTAAGTACATAAAGGTTTTATTTACCTACTCAAAACATGACCTGCAAATAAACAATACCGCAGGTTTATTTGTTTAAAAAACACTATCAACCAACGTCGTGATACTGCAACTAGCAAACTGATCTTTAAGCATCTTTTAAAATTATAAACATTTTAAAGTCTTCAATTCCAATATAATAACTAAATAAAAAGCTTAAAATTACAACTCATTACTTGAAATCTCCTAATTCCAGTACGTTAGCATTAAAAACTGGCGTTATTAGAAATATGTTAGGAGCAACAAGATCAATAATTTACTCAATAGTCAATACATGCAAGCAGTAACCATGTAGCTGTTAATAGCTTTTATAAAAGGGAACCTTGTTTATGAAACAAATAATCACCACACACCATGGGCACAAATAAGATATAATCTTAGCTTTTGATTAATAAAACTCGTGATTTTTTGTACTTTGTATTAATTTTCTCGAATCTCGATAAAGATCTCGATTTTGAGTTCGAGTTCGATTTTTGCACAATATTTCATGGTTTGACCAGAGACAAGCATCACACAAGTTGCACACAAGCACGAAATAACCAGCTAGGAGTATAAGTGTTCTGTGGTAACTAGTAACCACCGACCAGACAAAAAATGTTTGACTAACATTCCAACTTCATTCCGAGACATCTGAGACCTGAGTTTAAGCACAGTCACAGAATAATAACTAGTGCACAGTACAATAAACAGTGTTAAAACTAAACCCGTTTGTTTTGTTTACAAAGCACTTATTGTGCTTGGTGCATTGCAGCGTTTTACCAATTATTACCTATCCCTTTTAGTCTTATTTTTATTCTATGGTATGGATTTTAGAGATTTAATTATTCTATGGTAAACAGAAACAAAGTTGTATCTGTTTACTGTGCTTAAACCACAGTAAACAGATACAACTTTGTTTCTGTTCTCTGTCTATAGCACAGAGTACATTGAATTGAATAAAGGGGTATAGAGTATCTTCTACTCTCCATAGTATAGTTTGAGAGTTATCACTGAGAAAGACACTGAGAATTATTGCATTAGCGCCATCGGTATCGGGCATCCGACTTTGAGAGCACGCTCCTAACCTGTCATTAGCCTGTATTATGTCCCAATCGTAGCGTAGTCACGGTCGCTCGTCGTGTAGATAATTTGTTGTTATTATGTTAACATCTAAAGTCTAATTAGTTTAGCACTGTATAATTTTTATTTTAAGGTAAGAGTTTCAATTCACAACTATATATGTATTTCCAAAAAAACGTTATTTAATTAATCTTCCTATATAATATTTCTATCCATTCAGTTTACAGTTTACAATTTCGCTAGTTAGATTACATTCTAACGGTTTTTGCAATCTTACGGTGACATATATATAATATAGTGACAGAGCGAGAAAATCACTTTTCTTGTCCTGCTCACCGTATTACTTTTTTTTGTTGGACCTCTAAGATAGTAGAGGTCAAACAATCCTGTGTCGTTTTTGTTATTTGCCCATATTCGTACGAAATCGGAATTGTACAAAGTGGTAACTGTGCTCGTAGCTTACGAAAAAAGTGGTTTAACTTATAGACGATGATGTATTGCTGTGTGTTAGGCTGCAAAAGTCGAACTGAACGTAAATAGGAAAACATAACCTAACTTAATACGTAAGTTTAGAATGTTACCTTATTTTGACCTGATTGTTACAGATAAAAACAGGTAATGCTACAAAGTATATAAATAACAGAAAATAAATATACAATCACCATTATGAAAATATCGCATTAGGACTATCGTATACTTTTACGATGATGCCCAGACTATATATCTTTCTCTGTCTACGCCTCTTCCTATATATTTACTCTATGATATAGACCTGATATAGACAAAGATACAGAAAGGATATAGACTTGGACGAAATATTGATATAGACATCTCCTAGGCTTCCATTTTATACTCTATGATTTTATAAAATATTTTACAGTTGGCTGCCCTGTATAATTTTTTCGCGTTTCTTTTTAAGTGTTGCCTTCTCTGGAATTTTGCCGAGATTCAAGGTAAAATTACACTTACTTATCAACGCGACAGAAAAATTAGTTGGCTCTTTAGAACATGGATTGTTATGAAGTGTTTGGTAGCTTGTTAAAATTTAGTTTGTGCGCATTGATTTGGCCAATTATTTTTTTATTTCACTACGTACAAGTTAGCCCTTCACTGTGATCTCACCTGACGGTAAGTGACGATGCAGTCTAAGTTGGTAGCGGGCCAACTTATTATTACGGTACGGTACGGCAATTATATTTAAGTTCTCACCTGGCATCGTGCTGGAACTCTAAATTGCTTGGCGGTATGAGAACTCTGCACTCGAAATTGTTGTCAAAGTTGGGACATGTGGTCCAGTCAAGTAGGTATAAATTCGAGAAAGAGGTTAACCACCAAATCCAACTTGGCTGGTCAGCGTTCGGGAAACTCCACGACATCTCATCCAAAATTCCTTAGTGCCTGAAGACGAAAGTTTTCGAACAGTGCGTGTTACCAGTGATAACTTACGGCTCCAAAATATGGTCGCTCACTATGAAGTTGATAAAAATGCTCAGGGTCAGTCAGCAAACGATGGAAAGAACTACGCTTGGAATATCCATGGAGGATCCAGAGCAACCGACGTAGCTCGAAGAGTCAGCCAAGCTTAAGTGGCAATGGGTGGGGCACATAGATAAGCATTGGGGTCCCAAAGTGTTTGAATGGCTGACTCGCACCGGGAACCGCAGCGTTGGATGACCTCCCACTAGGTGGACGGACGATTTCAAGGATGTATCAGGGACCCGCTAGAAACAAGCGGCACAAGACCGTGCTTTGTGGCGATCCATGCAGGAAACTTTTGTCCAGTTGTGGATATCTTTAGGTTGAGACGACGACGAGTCGGAGTAGATTGATTTTATTTACAACTAAGTTATCTACCAACCTGAACACTTGGTAGCACTGGCTCTTTCAATCCATCTGCGACATCATTTTCATCCATATCATACACAAATTATTATTTTAGGGAATACAATAAGAGGATATTGGCAACTCTAGCGTCCTCAATTCTAGCAATTTCCAGTTCCGTCGCGTCGGCCATATTCATTTGCGTGTTGTTCGTTCGTCGGGTCTGAGAGGTCGTACTTACATTGTTAATGAAAATCAAATAATTATTTCAAATTCTCTCTGTAGAGAGGTGAGTTAACTTTCATGTTTTTCAAAACGATTATTTAAATCGTATAAACATCTCATAAGTGTAAATATTTACCTATTTGCATAAATCAATGTATTCCAGATACCCACTCAAGCGTTTACGACCACGTAGGTACCACCTACAAGGAAACAAAAAAGCATAATGCAGTTCAACAGCTTTCACAATCAACATCCTATGTAAGTATAAAAATCTATTTAAAAAAGCTAGTCAAACAAAATCATTCTAAACTTTCTATGCCTCATGAGCCATGAACCTTTGGTTCGGCGGCCATTTTGTGCACAGCTGATAATGGACGCAAATGCTCTATCATTGCGAAAAATCAATACATAAGTGCTTATTCAGATTTTACTAGGTACGTGTATTTTCTAATCAGTTCATTCAATATCCATTGGACAAAGCCAAATTTCATCATGTTTCTCTCATAGGCCTGTCTGTAATAACTTGACCACATTCGATATATAGGTAGGTAGGTATTTTCATAAGTGGTATTGTAACTGAACATAGTCAAAGTAGGCAGTTATGACCTATAATGTAATTATTGGGACATCGTAGGTATATGGTTCCACTTTCTTCATTCTTATTACTCAAATAGAAAGTAATAAGTACTCTTGTGATTGAAAAATTAAAATAATTTGTAAATGTCACAATTATTTATGTATACATTGCTTACTTATTTTGTTGAAGACTTCTATATATAAAGACACCACTCTTAAGCAAGCCAAATCATTAATTGTTTACAAAAACTATATAATAAGTGTAAAAAATACACAAAATCTAATCCTAATTCAAGAGAGCCAAATTTCAACAGAAAAATTGAATGGATGTTCCATGACAAGATCATAGATAGACTGACCAATCTAGTGATTGACCATGTCTTGCTGGGGAACAAATGTCCTGTATAATTAGGTCTATTATTTGTTATATAGGAATATACCTTGCATAATTATTTGTTCCCTCTTTCTGTTTGTAAAACAAAGATACGACCTAACCAGCTTCTTCTTCTTTCCCTGGGCTTTTCCGCACTTAAGCAAGGTTGCCCGTTGTGCGTGAGACCTAACCAGCTATTAAGTACCATATTTGAAATTTATTTACCCATTGGTGCAAGCTTTATAAAAAATACCTACTATAGCTAAGGAGTACCAAATATCGACTGAAAAATAATTTAATGCCAACTTTTGAGTAAGTAATATTATGTAAACCAAAATCATGTCGAAAGAAGGTGCTCACATAATTATAATCGAACTTCACTTGGTAAGTTTGTTTAATTTTTTATACTTACAGTTTATATAGATTTTCTTATATGTATAGCTTTTGAAAGAAAACTCCAGTCAGCAATGTCCTCTTGTTTCTCCTCATAGGATTACAAAACCATATTCAGTAACGGGTAAAATTTAGTATCGTTTGGCAGGAGGAGGGGGGTGGGGGTGGGGGGGTGGGGTAGGGGGTGTTCCCCCTACCCCCCGACACTACTCCCATTTCAAGGTAACGCACCGTTTTTTTTCTATGAATTTTTAAAAATCTCATTTTGAGGTTATGTTTTCGTATATTTTTTTGATACCATGAACCTCATTTATGGAGGAGGGGAGAGGGGTAGGGGGGGGGGGTAGGGAGGGAGGGGGTGAACCCCCCCTCCAAAGGAAAAAGTACTTTAGAGGGGGAGGGGGAGTTAGACTTCACCCTCTCCCTCTCACCCCCTCCAAGGCCGGTCGACGGAGCCCCGCTTCGCGGGGCTCCTTATTCTGGGACGTAAACAAAGTAAATAACCACAAAGAGGATGGCGGGGTCTTACAGACCCCGCCATCCTCTTCTTAACCTAACCTATCCGAGTCGGAGTGCCCCCAAGTCCCGAGCTCGCTTCGCTCGCTCTTGATAGTGGGAGCGGAGGAGAAAAGAGTACCACCGCTATGCTGTCAGCAAAGCAAGGAGAAAGTGGGGACGCTAGGAAAACTCCTTAGACTTCACCCTCTCCCTCTCACCCCCTCCAAGGCCGGTCGACGGAGCCCCGCTTCGCGGGGCTCCTTATTCTGGGACGTAAACAAAGTAAATAACCACGAAGAGGATGGCGGGGTCTTACAGACCCCGCCATCCTCTTCTTAACCTAACCTATCCGAGTCGGAGTGCCCCCAAGTCCCGAGCTCGCTTCGCTCGCTCTTGATAGTGGGAGCAGAGGAGGAAAGAGTACCAACGCTATGCTGTCAGCAAGGCATTTCTGGGTGGTGGTGAGAGGGAGAGGGTGAAGTCTAACTCCCCCTCCCCATCTAAAGTACTTTTTCCTATGGAGGGGGGGTTCACCCCCTCCCTCCCTACCCCTCCCCCTCTCCCCTCCTCCATAAATGAGGTTCATGGTATCAAAAAAATATACGAAAACATAACCTCAAAATGAGATTTTTAAAAATTCATAGAAAAAAAACGGTGCATTACCTTGAAATGGGAGTAGTGTCGGGGGGTAGGGGGCACACCCCCTACCCCACCCCCCCCACCCCCACCCCCCTCCTCCTGCCAAACGATACTAAATCCAACCCTCAGTAACTAATGTTAAAAATATCAAATATTCATAGAATGGGGTGTTTGACAACTATAACGATAATTTTTAATGGCTATCAAAAAATTAACGGAAGATGGGGATATTAAGTATGTCTTGGCAAGTCTTCTATGTAATAATCACTAAAAAATAATTTATTATTTATATTGTATAAGCGTAAGCGTAGTGTGGGGCGCCCTCCAGCACGATGGACCGACGACATCAAGAGGGTGGCGGGAAGTGGCTGGATGAGGAAGGCTGAGGACCGGGTGTGGTGGCGTTCTTTGGGAAAGGCCTATGTTCAGCAGTGGACGTCTGCAGGCTGAGATGATGATGATGATTGTATAAGCAGAAGCACTTATCTAATTTTCAATTTCTGACTATGGGCTATGGACATAGACTGAGAATATTCCCTTCCCATAAAATTCTATGAAAAGTTTTTGTTTCTCTTCTTATCTAGAAAGGTGAGGCTTTGATAAAGTTGGGTCAAAAAAATTGTACTTTGTGCAAGTGAAAAAGTGCAGCCATTTAAAAAAATAGGTTGTGTCTGTGTATCCCCAGATTAACTTTAATTAACAAATGACTATTATTATACATGCTTCTGTTAATACTACTTCATTTAAAACACAATAGGCTACTAATATTTTTATGAACTTCAAAATCTTAATTTATAATAGAAAAAAGTGACTGACTGATCTGCTCATGGTGGTGGATGGTGACTGACTGGAAAGATCAGGCTGAAGTTTGACATACAGGTCGCTTTTGTGAGGTAGGAGGGTAAGAGTGGTTTGTGTTTCCACTTATTCACGTTAGGAATGAGTGGAAAAATTATTTACACATCACTAGTGAGTGTCATTTTAGTCAGTCAGGATTAGTGGATGGAACAGGCCAATAGGGGTTTGAAATTTGTATGAAAATCGAACTTTCAGTGTGAGTGAAGCTGCAGGCAAAATTAATAATAATAGCTAGTAGAAAATATTTATATTTATATTTGGCTTTCATTGCTCACTCCTGGAGAATTATAACCCAGTGAACTTGTCTCACATTTCTACAAACTTGTTTTTTTGGTATGAATTAGGATATGGTTTATGATGTTAAATCACAAGACTACATAACAATAATAAAATTTAAAACAAATTTTATCTTGTAGCATCTTGAATTGGATCTTGTAGCATGTTTTATTTCTGACACCTATACTTACCCTTTGTCCTTTCCCTGTAAAGCAGACAATAATAAGCTTCATTATTGAAGTGAAAACTTCTTAAGCAGCGTTGAGCACTTTTTGGTAGGTAACTTGTGGTTTCGCGTCACCGACATGCTCGCGTTGTTATTTATATTTATATTAAATATAAATACCACACACCACCATATACCACATTCGTAATTAAACTTTAATACCTTAGTTATAAGGTTTGTATTTTAATTATTTTAATAAATAAAAAATAAAAAATTCGTTTTCACTTTTAACCAATTTCCAAAAAAGGAGGAGGTTCACAATTCGGCGCGTATCTTTTTTTTTTTTCTAAATTTGTAGTCACAAACTTATGCTTTGTCCACAGCTTCAGACCCAGACTAGATCGGAATGAACAATTCGGTAAGATGCCATTTTTCAATGGCATGCATGATTTTGGTGGGCCCAAGAACTTCCCACCAAGAGGTGGTATGGGTAACAAAAACTTTAGGCCAAGAAATGATTTTAATAATGGAATAAGAAATGATTTCAACAACACAAAAAATGATAATCAAGAATTTGGGGGGCCAAAAGAATATAGGCCTAGGAATAATTATAATAACCAACTTCAGAAGAACAATGAATATGATGCTGATAAAGCATCTGGTGGAAACATGCAATTTTATAATGGAAAGAACGACTTTGGAGGGCCTAAGCAACAAGGTTATCAAAAAAATTTTGGTCCCAAAAATTATAATAATCAAAATGGGCACATGAATGGCCAGCAAAGTTTTGTTCCTAAGAAAATATTTAACAATAGTTCTGCACAACCGCCTTCAGACTATAATAACCGTAATTTACAAAGTCGAAAAGCCAAACACCCAGGTGATAGTCTGATTAAGCCACAGTGGGATATGGCAAGTCTCGACACCATACAGAAGAACTTTTACAAGCCGCACGCTAATGTTGAAGGACGTTCAGAGGATGACGTGCAATCATTCCTAGCCGCCAAGGAGATAACAGTGAGTGGTAACGACGTACCCCGTCCGAATCATATATTCGACGAAGGTAACTTCCCAGATCACATCCTGAACACTATCAAAGAGCAAGGCTGGGATGAGCCAACCGGCATTCAAGCTCAAGGCTGGCCCATCGCGCTATCTGGCCGGGATATGGTGGGTATAGCGTCAACGGGATCTGGAAAAACGTTAGCATACATGCTGCCTGCAGCCGTGCATATTGTTCACCAACCGAGATTGCAGCGCGGCGAGGGTCCTATTGCGCTGATCTTGGCCCCGACGAGAGAGCTCGCCCAACAGATACAGTCAGTCGCGCAAGCTTACAGTGCGCGGGGTTGCATTAGAAACACGTGCTTGTTTGGAGGTTCACCAAAAGGACCGCAGGCCAGAGATTTGGAAAGAGGCGTCGAGATTGTTATTGCCACACCAGGACGTTTGATTGATTTCCTAGAAAGAGGTACTACTAACTTACGCCGATGCACCTACCTGGTTCTAGATGAAGCTGACAGGATGTTGGACATGGGTTTTGAGCCTCAGATTCGTAAAATAATCGAGCAAATCCGCCCCGACCGTCAAGTGTTGATGTGGTCTGCCACATGGCCTAAGGAAATTCAAGCTCTGGCTGAAGATTTCTTGAATGATTACATCAAAGTGAACATTGGCTCGTTGAATCTTTCTGCTAATAACAATATTAAACAGATAATAGAAGTTTGCGAGGAGCATGAGAAAGAAGAAAAACTATCAAATCTCTTAAAAGAGATTGCATCTGAGAAGGACAACAAAGTTATCGTATTCGTCGAGACAAAGAAGAAGGTAACATACATTTTATATAATATGTATTTTTTTTAATGTTTGTCAGTCTGTTCAGTCCTTTGATTGAAACTGTCGTACTATTTAAGGTGGACGACATCGCGCGGGCAGTACGGCGCAATGGATACAAGGCGCTCGCTATCCACGGCGACAAGTCGCAACCGGAACGTGACGCCGTCCTCACGGAGTTCCGCAATGGAGCCACTACGATTTTGATCGCTACAGACGTCGCAGCCCGTGGTTTAGATGTCGAAGACGTTAAATTTGTTGTCAACTACGACTATCCTAATTCGTCTGAAGATTATATCCATAGAATTGGTCAGTATTTAAACATCTATACATCTAATATTACTTGTCCTGACTGACTGAACTATCAACACACAGCCTTTACTGTAGGGTTTTGAATTTCGAAATTTTGACAGTGGTTTCGTTTTATAGGTAGCTCTACTCATATATTATTTCTATGGTTACAGGATTAAATAGGTGATGAAAGTCCTTAATTTTTCAAGTTATATCCACCATAATTTGGTTTTTGGGGTTTCAATTAAAATTGAAGAAATACATTTAAAGCATTTTTGGAAATTCCATCCTCAAGGAATTTCCAGAAATTACAACTGAGACAAGCAGGGACAAGACAGCTGGATAAAAATATGAAATTAAAGTAAACATAAATTTAATTTTTGTATCCTTTCGTTTCAAGGTCGTACCGGTCGCTGCCAACAATCTGGTACAGCTTATACTTACTTCACAAGCGGCGATGCTCGTCAAGCTCGCGCCCTAGTGGCGGTGCTGCGAGAAACGGGACAGACCCCTCCAGCCAAGCTGAATGACATGGCCAGAAACAACAACAATAACTCAAGTGAGTTTTGCTTCTGTATTAAAGAAAAGTCGTCACAAAACCTTAACACCATTGCAGCTTTAGTTTTAAGATACTTTGACTAATTATTATCACCATCATGTTTTATATGTAAGTAATGGACGTCAATATGTGTACCTACAGTGTACCTAAATTGAATAAATGATCGATTGATTGACAACAATAGTCTGAACTCTTCTAAGGTTTTGCAGCGACTTTGACTGATTCAGGATGCAAGCTTCACCACTGCAATTAATTAAAAGATAACCTATCTGTGATAGAATGTGTGAATCTGTGTGATACTCTGTCTAACAGTTCTGTGATACAATTTTGATGGACGTGATTTGGGCTTGGCAGTTTTGTGTCACATTTAAAATATTTAGTACTAGTTGATGCCTGCGACTTCGTCCGCGTGGATTTTTTTTAACTTTTTTGAATTCCCACGATCTATTTAATTTATATTTATATTTAGAATTCTCTTTAATTTTCTGGCATAAAAAGTAGCCTCTCCAGGTCCTCAACTATACCCATGCCAAAAATCACGTCGATCCGTTGCGTGTTGCGACGTGATTGAAGGATAAACCAACAAACAAACAAACACACTTTCGCATTAATTATAATATGTATTTAGTATGATAGCTGTTCTTATCATGATATTTATTCCACTTAGGCCGTAATCGCTGGCAGCAACGTAAGGAGAATAACAGCGGCGCTAGTTCACCTCGCCAAAAGAGTAACCAGTGGAACAACAAGATGGCTACTATGTCCAATGAAGACAATCAAATCAACACTTATCAAAACCGTAACCCCAATCAGCAAGCTCCTCGATTCTCCAACCAGAATCAGAACAATAACCAAGGTTACAGGCAAAACAACTATCAACAGAAGACCGTGCCCTTCCCCAGTCCAACTGTTTTTGAATCTATGGGAAGCTACCAAGGAGGATACAATAGTGGATATCAAAATGCTTACAACAGTCAGAATGGCTATGGACAACGTCAGCAATATAACAGTGAGTATCCACAAATATGTCCAAACGTGATACATTTATATACATTACTAGATGGTGCCCGCGGCTTTGTCTACGTGGATAAAGATTTTTTATTCCCGCGGGAACTGTTGCATTTATCGGCATTAAAAGCCTTTGTACTTCCCCGGGATGTAAACTATATCTGTACCAAATTTCATCAAAATCGGTTGAACAGATGGGCCGCGAATACATAGCAGACAGACACACACTTTTGCATTTATAATATTAGTATGGAGGTTGAGGTTTTTTGGTTACCGCGGGAACTCTTTAATTTTCCGGCTTTAGCCTATGTGCTATTACAGACTATAATCTATCTCTGTGCCAAATTTCAGCCAGATCGGTTCAGCCGTTGGCGCGCATTTATAATATTAGTAAGATATATCTTATTTATTATGAATTTTCGGTTTTAGGACAGATTTAGACTTCAAATTATAATTATTTTTTCATGATTAAGGAAGGGCATACAAAAAAAATCTACACTGCTCAACTAATAATAAAGACATCATCAGTTGACTTGAGATAGTGTTCTTAGCTGAAATTATTGCTTTTAGTATGGTTCCTTAACTCTTTTCTTAACTTTAATACAACAATATTGTTTTAGCTGATGCTCGCAATGGGGGACAGCAGTACCATCGCAACACCAACTCGGTTGGCAACAAATCGGCTGGATCAGGATCTTCGTACGGATCCCCGCCACCTCACTTTGCTACACCCCCACATTACCCACAAATGCATCCTCATCACCAGGAAATGCTTGGTAAGCTATAATTTGATGATAATTCATAGACCATTCTTTACAAGTTAAAAACGAATACAATATGTAAAATGTACTAAGTTCAACTAATTGCTGCGGGACTTGCTCCCTTTCGTGACACGGATTAGAATTCGTAACGAACGAATTAGATTTTTTTTGGCTCAAGACAATAGACTCTGGTTTATGTACAGGAAGCATCAATACATATTATGTAGGTACTAAATGAGCCCTGTCATAGAAAAAAATTGGGCGTCCAACCTTTAGAGCACGCTCCTAACGTCCTTGATCTGTGATTGTCCTTCAATCACGCCCCAACGGAGCAACGGATCGACGTGATTTTTGGCATGGGTATGGTTGAGGACCTGGAGAGTGACATAGGCTATTTATCCCGGAAAATTAAAGGATGACAAAAAACTTGAACCACGCGGACGAGTCATAGGCATCAGCAGCGCATAGCAGTCAGGCTATGCTAGGCATACGCAGTCGCATAGTTTATAATAATAGTATTATTAAAACCCTTGTGCTTTTAAAGGTGGAATGTGTTATTGAGTAGAGTGGTATGTGTACAGGCGGCAAGTTCTACGGCGGCGGCGTGGGCGGCGGCGGTCCGTGCGGCTACCAGGCGGCGGTGGGCGCGGGCGTGCCCTACCCGCACCTGCCGCCCGGCCCGCTTCTATACGCGGCGCCCGTGCAGCAGTAGACACGCGCAGCACTATCGAACGCGAACAAGTCGCGGTACGCTTTCCCAAGCTCTTTGTTTAATTTTTTCGTTTCGATGCCCCCGTGATCCGAAGTGAGCTCGTTATTTATATCGAAGGTATTTATTCCCCAATAGTTCTATTATAAAAATTCATGCTTCTGGATTTTAAATATTCGCGTTTTATTAGTAAATTCGCAGGCGGCCCGCTGCTATACGCGGCGCCCGTGCAACAATAGTCACACACGCCGCTATCGAACGCGAGCAGTGTGCTTAACATGCGCACAACGAGATTATCTCGCGACGAGAGAGAGAGAGATGTTGTCATTGCCGGCAAATTTTTCATTTACCCTAATATATGCACAAAATGCGGTATATTACAAGAAAAAAATTGTCGACATGTAAAGGTTCTTAGCAAAAATTCCACAGTTAGGAAATATTACTTGTATATCTTTACTTTTGACGTTACGAGACAAGTAACCATGTAAGCTTCGGTAGACAGAGAGAGATAACGGGTAGACATATTTTTACTCGTAGTGCGCATGCTAGCCCAGCAGATCGCGGTACGGTTTCCCAAGCTCTTTGTTTCATTTTTCGTTTCGATGCCCCCGTGTGAAGTGAGCTCGTTATTATATCGAAGTTATTTATTCCCCAATAGTTCTATTATAAAAATTCATACTCGAATATGCTTCTGGATTTTAAACATTCGCGTTTTATTAGTAAATTCGTTAAAACTCAAGTCACCTTTATTAATTATTATGTGAAACATAAAATTAGGTAAAACATTAATTTTTTTTAAACCATTAGAGTATTACTTGGATAAGTCGAATACATATTTGTATCTCTTCCTTTGAATATTCGTATTCGCGAATGCTATTGTAATCGAAACAATAATTGTTACATCATTACTGTTATGAATAGGGATTATTGTTGTACTTAGAGCTTCAATATTTAAATTTAGGTGTGCTCTTAACCGAGGAGGGGCGATTTTTTTATGTTAGCTTTTTTAATGTATGAGGATATCAATAATTGTTTTAGATCTGAATGAAAGCTTGCAAACATATTTGATAAGTGCACGGACAGTGTTACCTCTGTTTATTTTGACAAGGAAGAGACCGCTACCCTGTGAGCGTAAACTGCAGCATTTCCATAATTCTAAATGCTTTGTGAATTCTCTTTCAGATCGATTTTATATAAATGTATGATTAAATAAGTGTGTTAGATATAAATATGGTTTATGACCTGTTGGCCACTAGTATTTACAAGAATTTATTGACACAAACACGTTATTCAAAATTTCTTCAGTATTGCTAGCATTTAAATGAAGCATTTACTATTTTTTGTGGTTCTTAAATTAACTTAAATTTAAATTTTGAAAAAACTTAAATTGAACCTAATATTCCAAAATTTTAAGTGCATTTGAAATTGTACTATTAAAAAGAGAAAATGACAGTCTCCAGTTTTATACTAATAGTTATAAAATAATATATCGAGATATTTACATGAAACTAACTCACATCATGAAACATTGTAAAAGAATGAATATTTTAGTGTGTCAATGATGATTAATTAGACAAGATGTAAATATGGTCAACAGTGAATGATCCACTCTGTGGAATATTTGGATTCCATCTATAGATGTTAATCACTATTATTGTTAGAGTAGTATATGTGGTACCCTCTCATGTAATCATGGGTGCCTTTCGTTTAAAATGTCTGTATGATGTACGAAATGCACGAAACATATAGAAGATGAGTAAAATTAAAGGGGGTGGAATTCAAGGGGCGAATATATAATACTGATATTTTATATAGATTATTTTTATTGTTAATGATGATCTTATCCAGTGAACGTGTGCGGGACTTAGACATAAGAAAATTAAAGATGCTTTTGATATACTTTAAAACCATCTGTATTGCCAGATAAAATTGTGAATATTTTTCTTTTGCGATGATGACTTACGGGTCATGATTTCGAGATTATATATTTTTATTATTCATTAAATAGATCTTGAGTATTACATAGGTATATTAGTCTGTAACTGAAGGACTATAATAATAAATAGCTGGATTTTGAATGCAGTTACATTCATAGCATCATTCTCAAAGAAATTTATGACAGAATGTATATACGCGCATTTAACGTAGGAGCATATTAGATTTCCGAATGTTTCAAAATATTCGAACTTTGGGTTAATTTCTTTCTTAGCGAAATAAGTGGTTTCTTCGTAATTGATTTTCGATTATTTTTATATAATGTAAATTTCACATAATTCTAGTTAATTACTGGAGTTTCTTTGTACGTAAAGGGGTTCTAATGGCTAAAGAGTAGGATTGTCAATTGGTACAAATAATAATTTTTAAAACAGGTATTTTGTTTTAGAAGCCTTTACTGTCCAAAGAGTAAAAATCTGTGATATTTCATTATTCTATAACCTGTCGTTGCGTTGGTCAATTGTTAATACATAAGAGCACTTCCCTCAGTGGATAGTGTAACTAGACAAAAATATATTTTTTGACTATTTGAGCGAATTACATGTATGTTTGTGACAACAAAGCTTGCAAGTCGTTCACAAATATTATATTATGATAGGTGTAAGAATATTTTATTGTTATTCAATTTAGTTTTCAGTTTACCGCTTGGTGACAAAATGTACCAGTTCAAAAGGGACGTAATAGTTATTATCTAGGAATCCCGATATATAACTGCATATTGAAGATACGAAGTAATAATTACACACAGGTCTTATAGGATTCAAGGGGTGAAGAACTTAAATATGGGTCTCGCGTTTAAATCGCATTTACAGCGAGATATCATGCTGTTTGTGTACATTTATAAGAGAAAGACTGCAATGAAGAATGTGTATATGTGCATATTTTCATCTTAAAGATGGTTTTCCTATGTGCTAGTCCATCCACGAAGTCGTCGGGCGCTCGGTGTATAATAGAGGTGTTAGCATATCGCTAAACGGTTAATGGTTAACGGCTGTAAACGGTGGTAAAAATAATGTTTTTTTTTTCACTCCTTAAAGATCGTTTACTAATATTTTCAACCATTAGCCGTTAACCGTTTAACGACATGCTAACACCTATGTAAGTGCGGAGTGGTTCACCCGCGAGCGAGAACCGGCGGAGTCGGGCGGGCCGCAAGCCCATGGGTCGCGTATGGTCGCGGATTGCAGGTAGCTCCTGTTTTATGTACAAAGTACTGCACCCACCTCTACTAAACAACTGTGATAATAACACTAAGTAGCGTAGCAGGCGATTTATATACTAGTTACGTCCAAGAGAAGGAATGACATCATATCTGACATATTGTATTGTGATAATAAATATATCGAGACGTGTGTACAATTTCTGCACGTGTTGATGAAACTTTTTCTCTAAACAAGACTGATTATAATTATTTCTAATTGAATATTTTATACATGTTTCACTTTGACTGAATGAATTAAGATGTCTGTATTTATATTGGTAGTATTCTTGAGCTGTGTGTTTTCTCCAAATTTATTATTCACTATGTTGGATATGTGTCAAAGCGCCTTTCTACGCGGTCACCTAATTGAAAATGATATTCGACTCCGTAAGTTGATTTCTATTCTGTTTATTGTGATGGTAAAATAGTTGTCATAAATTGTGGCAGCGACAGTATAAGAACTAACGTTAAAAATGTATGTTATTATTTGTTGTTTTTTTTTTTTTGCCAAATTTTATTTATTCAACCAGATTATCTCGTAGACAATCGTAGATTCATGCTTAACCGTGTACTATTTAAGGATTTATTTTCTAAAATTGTAGGTTTGTGAAAAATATACATAGATTTTTAAGTATGTGGCAATGCAGATCTTTCATAAATATTGATTCTATTACAAAGTACATAGCTCATATTTATTCAATTTGTAATGTAAAATGGTAATATAATTGGAGAAAGACTCCGTTTTAACTGTCCCAAAGGGAAGTCTTCTGAATGTTTCTGAAAAGTGCATTTCTTCAATGTAATACAGTATTAAATTCCGATTATTAAATTGATGTATGAAATTACAGGCTTTTATTTGGACCCTTCGGAGTTATTCGTTTTATCCAATTCCCCCCGAATACCTAGTCTGTTGCTCCAATTCTTCTAAAATCTTTAACTCTGAGGAATATCTTTAATTCACCTCTTAAACTTTAAGGTGTTCTTAAGGCGCACGTGCATAGGTCGACTTTCATACATTTTTCTTTTCGATTATTCTTGAAATATAAACATTTTTGTGTTTTTTTAATTTGTTTTATCATTTCTTTAGGGCTTTTTATGGTCGCAATTTTCATGTCAGATAAATATTTACATTATTTATAATATAAAAACGGCATTCAAAAAGTGTCAGATTTACGCATGTGTGAGTTGTGAAGTTTACATTCGTCTTGATAGATGTCGCCCGTGTCGCCTAAATAATGCGTCAAAAAAATATATTTGATCGCCATCTATCATTATACTGTAAAACTAGTTCGCTGTTACATGCTATAAACTTTTTTAAGATAGGGGAAGTTGCATGAAGGTTCATATCTAAGTACGCGGATTGTGGATAAATTATTTTCGTAGTAGATCCCGCTATACCACGACCTTTACCGATCTGTATAATAGATGAAACCTTCTTTTTATTTTTAACCGACTTCCAAAAAAGGAGGAGGTTCAATTCGGCGCGTATGTTTTTTTTAAATGTATGTCGGTGCATATCTCCGTTGTTTCTAAACCGATTTGAAAAATTTTTTTTCACTGGTTAGTGGAAGCTCCCGATGTGGTCCCATAAAAAATTCTGACTCCAAATCCTCAATCCTGATGCTGTAGGTGTACCGTACTACATGAAATCCTCAAAACTAGGCATTTAGGAAATTTTGATGGTAAATTAATATAGTAGGTATCAAGTCACGTGTATAAAATACAACTCTGAGTCCCAACTCCTCAACCCTGATGCTGTAGGGTACAGAACTCCTTAAAAATAGCAATTTAGGATTTTTTTATGATGAATTATTATTGTAGGTGTCAAGCAACGACTTCATACTTAAAACCAAGTCTTAACTCCTCAACTCTAACGCTGCAGGGTACTGCACTCCTAAGCCGTGGGGATTTAGAGTACACTAAAAAGTTAAAAATAAAAATTCTTTCCAAAAAGCCGACTTCCAAAGCCATTGTAAAGTATAAAATAATTTTGATTTCTACAGTGGCTTTGAAAGTCGGTTTTTTGGAAACAACTTTTATTATTTAATAATAGATAAATACGCCTAAATTAGTTTGCCTATCAAAATCCGGTCCAGGCTATTTTTAAATAAATTAATTTTAATTTTTTTTTTGACAAGTTTATTGTAGCCAATGCTATACCATCGCGTTTGTTATCAAATTAACCTATTTTAGGCATGTTTATCTATTATTAAATAAAAAGTAGGTTTCATCTATAAAACAGATCGGCGAAGGTCGTGGTATATCGGAATCGGGACTATTTAATCGTATCCAGGCATAAAAAGAACGCTTATTTCGCCTACAAGTTCGTCGCTCGTTTAGCACCACCCAGGCACAGTATTGGTATCTATATGTATACCAATACTGTGACCCAGGGGACACGTGCAGTGAGGTAGAAGGTAGTTCCTGCGGACGTTAGCGACGGGGCTTCCCCCAATTGTGGATTGTGTGTTGCGATATACCTACCTACTTGGATTTGTTGAGATCAAAATGAACCAAATAAACAAGGCAACCTATAGTCCAATGCGTCGAATAAATCTAAGAAAAGAGTAAAATATCATTGTAAGTTTCATCAAAATCGGTTCAGAGTTTAAAAGATAACTTTGTAACTACCTAGCTGATGCCCGCGACTTCGTTTACGTGGATTAAGTTTTTGAAATCCCTCGGGAACTCTTTGATTTCCTGGGATAAAAAGTAGCCTACCTAGGTACCTATGTAACTCCAGGTCCTCTATTATTCCCATGCAAAAAATAACCTCGATCCGTAGCTCTGTTGCGGCTTGATTGAAGGACAAACCAACAAACAAACACACTTTGGCATTTATAATATTAGTACCTATGAAGTATGATTATAATTTTTATACATACAAGCTTTTGCAAGCGGCTTCGCCCGTGTGGATAAAATGTAGCCTAGGTATGTTCTAAGTCAGGCTATAAGCTATCTCCATTCCAAATTTCAGCCAAATCGGTTCAGTAGTTTTTGCGTGAAAGAATAACAAACAAACTTACTTTCCCCCATAGGTATAATATTAAAAGTATGATAGGTAGGTATACCTACCTACTTACCTATAGATGAAATGTCTACTGTGTTTATATCCTTCATGTTTTTAGGTATTTACCTATCTACCGTTTTTCCGCGGCTTTATACCTACCTAGGTTTAAATTGAAACTTTTTATTGATACATAGGAGGTATAATTGAAATCATATCATACTTCATACAAGGACCTTGGTCTAAAGGTCCTTGACTTCATAATATCATCATACTAATACACAGATGTAGTACTATACAGATACCGCGCTCGGAACACGACAGTGCGGCCAAAATTTATTCTAGTGTGCGTGACAGCACTGTCTGGACACATGCATCAGTGTGCGTGAAATGTTGCCACATTAATGAAAAAATGCCAAATTAATGTAAGAAATTTTAATTGTTTGTTCTATCTTTAGACCTTAACTACTTAACCGATTTCAACGACATATGGTAGGAGAATAGCTTGTATCCTGGAAAAGGAGATTCGCATATTACTGTGGTGGTACGCTGGCTACTTTGGAGCTACGCTGAGTAATTTAGCGGTACGTCGAATACTTTCAAGATATGCCAGTTAAATTGGAGGTACGGAGACTACTTTGGAGGTAGGCCGACTACTTTAGAGATACGCCGACTACTTTGGTGGTACGTAGGTACGCCAGCTGCTTTTGAGGTACGTCAGCTACTTTGATGGTACGTAGGCTACTTTTAAGGTTCGCCAGCTTCTTTAGAGGTACGCCAGCTACTTTAGAGGTACGCAGGCTACTTAGGAGGTACGTAGGCTATTTTGGTGGTACGCCAGCTACTTTAGAGGTACGCCGGCTACTTTAGAGGTACGCAGGCTACTTTGGAGGTACGTAGGCTACTTTTAAGGTACGTCAGCTACTTTAGAGGTACGCCGGCTACTTTAGAGGTACGCAGGCTACTTTGGTGGTACGTAGGCTACTTTTAAGGTACGTCAGCTACTTTAGAGGTACGCCGGCTACTTTAGAGGTACGCAGGCTACTTAGGAGGTACGTAGGCTATTTTGGTGGTACGCCAGTAGCCTGCGTACCTCTAAAGTAGCTGGCGTACCTCCAAAGTAGCCTGCGTACCTCTAAAGTAGCTGGCGTACCTTAAAAGTAGCCTGCGTACCAGCAAAGTAGCCTGCGTACCACCAAAGTAGCCTACGTACCTCCAAAGTAGCCTGCGTACCTCTAAAGTAGCCTGCGTACCTCTAAAGTAGCTGGCGTACCTTAAAAGTAGCCTGCGTACCAGCAAAGTAGCCTGCGTACCATCAAAGTAGCCTACGTACCTCCAAAGTAGCCTGCGTACCTCTAAAGTAGCTGGCGTACCTCCAAAGTAGCCTGCGTACCTCTAAAGTAGCTGGCGTACCTTAAAAGTAGCCTGCGTACCTCTAAAGTAGCCTGCGTACCTCTAAAGTAGCTGGCGTACCTTAAAAGTAGCCTGCGTACCAGCAAAGTAGCCTGCGTACCACCAAAGTAGCCTACGTACCTCTAAAGTAGCTGGCGTACCTCTAAAGAAGCTGGCGTACCTTAAAAGTAGCCTACGTACCATCAAAGTAGCTGACGTACCTCAAAAGCAGCTGGCGTACCTATAAGCTAATCGGCGTACCTCGAAATACGCCGGCAGCGTAGCTGTTTCACAAAAAAAAAACTATCTACTAACAGCTCATTTACACCTTCTTTAATTTAAGGGAAAATATTACAACGTAAATTAGCAACACTGATAGATATCGTTGAGGTTTTGTGTTTCAAGTCATCAGCAATTAAATAAAAAGGGAAAAAAAACTTACAGAATGAAAATATAAATTCTTACCTATGAAAAGAAACACCATTATCCTTTTTTAATTTTTGGGAACAATTTTTACAGTGTTTCAAGACACAAGAAGGCATTATTTTGAGAAACTTGTTTAAACACACGTTACGTCGAAACTTCTCGACGCGTCGCATCCAACTAAATGAGATTTGTATTTGCTTTTCGTTTTGTATTTGCTTTGTTGGCGCGCCTGCCGTGTTCCTAGCGCGGTATCTGTTAGTACTACATCTGTGTACTAATATTATAAATGCGAAAGTCAGTTTGTTTGTTGGTTTGTCCTTCAATCACGCTGCTGCAACGGAGCAACGGATCGACGTGATTTTTGGCATGGGTACAGTTGAGGACCTGGAGAGTGACATAGGCTACTTTTTATCCCGGAAAATTGAGGAGTTTTCGCGGGAATCCAAAAAACTTATTCCACGCGGACGAAGTCGCGGGCATCAGCTAGTATAACATAAATTTGCAATTATGGCTCAATTTCAAATTAAAGTTTTATTCGTTAGTACTAACTACTAACTAGGTAGCCTACTAATCGACTCGAATTAGGTAGTGGAGCATTATTCAAGTTACTCGTAGTTACTGATTTTGATAATTCGAATTGAATTCAAAATCGCGCATCGCTAGCCGATGCGGCCTCTATAGTCCGGGAGGCAGCGGCACTAATTTCCGTTCATTTCCTCCTGTTTTTATTTTTTGAGTATCTGCATGAGTGATGAGATAAGTACCTATGCAATATGTACCGTACCTATCTCTAATTGACCGAGCGAAGCGATTTCAGATCAGCGGTTCAGATTTGGCTGAGTTATGGAGTATAATTAAATAAATGAAAAAAAATTAAAAAGATTATGGAGTACTCTTCAAAAAAAAAATTTTTTTTCAATATACTGAATTGGACCCGTTACAGTTTTATTATAAGTACCTACCTATTTATATTTTAATATAAATCGTTCAACTTCGGTATAGGCATAACATTCACATCAATAAGTACATTATCATTTTTACTTGTATTTGTCATAATCTGTTGTGTGCCTAATAAATAAAATCAGATAAAAAAACATTTCGTTTCCTCTTGGTCTATAATATCGCGGTGATAATAATTTCTTATTTCGCTCTTGCGCGTGGCTTGCAACAGTACGCCTCATCAGTAGGGTTGCCACTTGCCACCCGTACTCGGTACTACCCAATTATTAATTTATTATTACATCTCTCGAAAATTTAATTATAAGCCGGCACTCTGTCCTTGTGTCTGTGACAGTTATTGCATTAATGAGTACTTAAACGGGGGAAAATCACGCAAACAAGCAAACAGAAGAAAAGAAAAGAATTAAAGCGAAGTATGTGTATCACTTCAACGGGGGACCTGACCAGGAATCTTACAGATGTTTGTTACTTAATCACGTCACTACCGATTTGGCTGCCACGGGATTCGTAAAAAACCTACTTAATTATATAATTTTCCAGAACTAGTATATTTTCACAACTTTTGAACAAATAAAAACTATTTTTAACCGACTTCCAAAAGACAATTCGACACGCATAATATATTTCGTGTGTTATATTATTGGAACTGCAAAATCATACTTCATATCATACTAATATTATAATTAATGCGAAAGTGTTTTTTTTTGTTGGTTTGTCCTTCAATCACGCCGCAACGGAGCAACGGATCGATGTTATTTTTGGCATAGGTATAGTTAGTTGAGGACCTGGAGAGTGACATGGGCTACTTTTTATCCCGGAAAATTAAGGAGTTCCCGCGGGAATAACTAAAACTCAAACCACGCTATTAGGGCTTCCAAACATAATATGTATATGTAAGTCTGTATGTCATGTATGTTTGTCCATGCATTTATTCGAAAATATGCGACTAATCTTTTTTTACTGGCTTACATTTACTTCAACTTAGGGAACAGTGCAAGTTTCATTAAAATCGTTTCAATAGTTTTCAAGAATTGGCCAATTGTTCGTTTTCTGTAGGTAGGTATATTGAAATTTGAAGTAGCTTGCTTCCAAAAAAGTTGGCAACCCTAGCCACATTATTGTAAGTTGTCACCCGTCCGCAGCAAAGACACCCTACCGGCAAAGCCGTGCCGCCAAGCGATTAGCGTTCCGGTACGATGCCATGTAGAAATCAAAGGGGTATAAAGTATGGGTTTAATAAAAACTACCATACCCCTTCTAGGTTAGTCCGCTCCTATCTTAGACTGCATCATCACTTACCGCCATCTCACATGGTGGCACCATCAACCATGTGAGATTGCAGTCAAAGCTGAAAGTTTATCTTGTATCCGAATGAAATAAATAAAAAAAACAATACTAAGCAAAACGCAGCAGTTTTTGTTTCAATGCCATCTAGTTAAATTTTATAGTAAACAATTCGTAGTTTATGTTAGAACCACAGAACTTGGATAACAACCATTGTCAGTGTGTGCGTGGGTATTGCGTATATACAGTAATCGATATAACAGATGTTTATAATTTGACTATTTGACTAAATGGCTCTGTTTTAAAGTAAACTAATTATGTGATAAAATAATAGGCATTGATGTACTGCCGCAATTTTAATATTTTTAAAATCAGTGCATTGCAACTTTGCGAAAATATCAAAAACCTGTCAAAAGCCCAAACAACGCCATCTAGCGGGAATCTGTCCGGGAGAAGACGTTGTGTTGACCCTTAAATTGTATCTGGAAGGGGGTTATTCCACTTTTACCCATTGAAGATCCCCATCAATGGGGAAAATTGGAATTCACAAATCCCCATTAGAATAGGTACTTTTAGTAACTGTCGCTAGGAGCCGCTGGATCCAGGCGGCGCAAGATCGCGACATGTGAAAGTCTACGCAGGAGACCTATGTCCAGCAATGGGCGTCTATCGGTTGAGTATGATGATGAAGGCAAATGCATGGAAATAGTGACGGACTTGCCCGCATGCGAATGGCCAACTGTGAACTGACGACTTATCGTCGGTCAAAGAAGAGTTTGGTTACCAAAAAGGCTGCTAGTGTGGTAATATTATGAGTAGTACCTGTGTGAAATGTTTCTGACGATATTCATTGGTCGGTTAACAAGATATCGCCTCTCAAAGACTTGTTATACTTACAAAAAATGAACGTTCATTAGCTCACGCGTCGCCGCGATGATGTATTTACTAATAAATATTATGAAAGCGTAAAATTAATAAGCTATCCTATTCTTATTACACTTGTTTTAGTTTACCTATTTTATGTTAGTATTTGTGTATTTTAATCGTCAACTTACTAGTTACTGTACATTTTTCTGTTTCAGATTGTATTTACGATTTTAGTATTATCACAGGCGATCTAAAAGGTGATTTGTTATTTTGAATAATGGGATTTACAAAACACTACACTCTACTGCGACAGGAATCCTGAAGCCTGTACCATCACTTCGGAGAGAGAGCAGTCACTTAATATGCAAAAAAAAACCGGCGAGTGCGAGTCGACTCGCGCACCGAGGGTTGCCGGTTGCGTACCTCGAATGGATTTGGTTTAATTATTTGACCTCTAGTCTAAATATTGAAGATGGTGCTACAAACAAAGAAGTTGAAAAAATATACTAATAATATATGGGTACTATTTAAACAGACTTCTATATTATAATGGCATCATTCGCCTCTAAAAATTTACATTGTCCTCTGAATTACTATAAATATCTTAGATGTAAGCTACTGTAAATACAATAATTCAGCCTGGTAGTAATTTTTTAGCATATCTGTCTATGAGATACAGGCAGCTCTGTGCTGTGTGTGAGTGTGACAGACGGACGGACAGCGGCGGCTTAGTAATAGGGACCCTAATAAATTGTCCCACTAAAAAAACTAACGTCATCGCATCCAGATGGCAAGATGGATTTAACCAAGACGCCAAGCGGCTTGGAATAAAAAACTGGAAAAGGAGCGCGAAGGAAAGAGACAAATGGAGAAATCTTCTGGACCAGGCCCGGGCCCACAAGGTCAACGATGATGATGATGATGATGAATAAATTATTGTCCCGTAACCCGTTGGCCGTTGGCGCCCTTTGGGCACGGAAACAAACACGGATAAGCTACAGCACTCCCCCTATCGACATTTTGTAGAACTAATTTGACGAGCAACGAGCGAAGATATTAATAACTCGCAAGAGATGGCGCTATACGTTTTTTCAAGAAGGTAAAATTTTGACGTTTATGTGACTTCTGCTCTGCTACCTACTGTCTGTGTCTGTCAGGAGTGTCAGGTTCCATGCACAGAGTACATTGATGTTTTTGTAAAAAAATTGCAACTTGCAAGAAAATTGCAAATAGTAAAAGATTTCACCGTGTGTGCTTTTCTTGTGATCATTTAGACGGGACAGAACAGAAGTGTATTTAATAAATCAGAGGTGTGAATAATTGTCAATTAGGTATTGTTTTATTCGCGATGATTATTTGGCAAGTCAAGATAACGAGGTCATTAGCTGTGAAGCAGGTAATGGTATGAAATTCACAGATGTTTTAGTAGCATGTTTGAGTTAGTGCTTACATAAATACCTAAATCTGTTAAGCAATGCGTATCTACAAAGAATGTAACCTAACTTTCACAATACCTACTTTTAATGGTCTAGACGGCCTTGAATCTAATCTTGTCAAGTCAATGTCGTTTGCTTATCAAAATAGATATTTTAATTGGTTGTAGCTCTAGCGGATTAACGTTTGTATCCATTATCAAATATGCGAAAGTATGAGGATTGAGGCTCCCTTTAGAATACTGATTCCGCACGGCATGGCCCGCAGTCCTCACTCCGCACAGCTCGCTCGCCTTAATGGCACGAGCAATAGCCCCTATGAGATTATTATAACAAAACTCTCATCAATCTTGTCACGACTTCTGTCACTAGCTTCTTGGTAGGCTTTAGGTAGTTTACCTACATATTCATTACTTAATTAATACTCCAAGGGCCCCTATTATGTAGAAACTAGCTGATGCCCATGACTTCGTCCGTGTGGATTGATGTTTTTGATTCCCGCGGGAACTCTTTAATTTTCCGGGATAAACGTGTTATTCCGGACTATAATCTATATCTGTGCCAAATTTCATCCACATCAATTCAGAGGATCTGGCGTGATTGAGTGACAAACATCCATTTGAGGTTTTTTTTGTTCCCGCGGGAACTCTTTAATTTTCCAAGATAAAAAGTAGCCTATATGTTATTCCAGACTATAATCTATCCCTGTGCCAAATTTCATCCAAACCCAAACCAATTCAGCCGTTCTGGTGTGAAAGAGTAACAAACATCCATACATCTATACATCCATACTTACTAACTTTCACATTTATATTAGTATGGATTATTGCTGCAGTGTAATGATCATAATCACTTCCGATTGATTAACACTCTTCCGGTATTGATCAAAATTAGCCTAAAATCCATTGTCAAAAGTCCTTAAAAGTTAGTATTAAATGCTATCACGGAAGTTCTCAGATGAGAATTTTTTCGGACTTCATTCACATTATTGCAATTTTCGAAGGGATCTCTAATTTTTTTCAAAATAAAATTCAGCCCATGTTACTCACTGATAATGGAGCTTTAAAGAAAGCTGAGGTGAAAGAATTTTGAAGGATGTCTCTCAACAAGTTAAAAGGTTTTGTAAAACGCAAACTAATTGAGAAATCCTATTACAACGTAAAGGATTATTTAAATGATAAAAAAGCATGAGAGTGAATTGTTCCAGCAGCTAATTAATCTAATCGATAATTACAGTTCTAATTTTACATTGTTTGTGAGATGGTAATAAAAAAAAAATCCTGACTGAGTTATGGGCTCTTCTCACCATCATTAATTACCACCATCACATCTTATACTTTGTATACTTACCTGAAGTTCATTAAGTGTACTTTGTACCAACTTTGAATATTTAAATATATTTTGATTTTGACTTTGGAATAGGAAATCAGAAATCGTACGCGGACAAAGTCGCGGGCGACCTCTAGTTATATCATACCTATTGCCTATTGTATACTAATATACCTATACTATTATTATAAATGCACTACCTAGGTATGCCGATGCTCTTCTTGACGTTGCGGCTGACCTCATATTCTTAGAATGGGCATAATATGTTTGCCTAATCTAAAAGTTGTTTACGATTCGTTTTGTTTTGTTCAGGAGTTTCAAGAAATGGGGCTGACGCCCACTAAGGGCGACTGCAATTAGGTGAACGCGTCATACGGCACGTTACAAGTTCGTGATCCGAACGAGGTAAGAAACACCACTTGCTACAGAAACTCGGTCATTCCTAAAGGCTTTGAACATACACCATGCGCGACGGAAATATGTCCAACACGGCTCGTGGTAGATTTACATCAAGATGTTCAGATTGCGGAGCACTCGTAGATGCAGCAAGCCGCACCGTCGTCCAGTTCTGATCATTAGTATGTACTGACTTAATAAGCAGATTCATATTACAAAGAAATGATGTTCTTCTGATGTGTCTTCACCGTCAGCCCTATTGCCTGGAAGCTCACTATCATCGCTTAGAGCAATATTATTTAAATCTTGTTAACGCTCGTGTTTCAGAATTATAATCTTTACTTTACGTCATATAAAAAGTAAATTTTATTATAATACTTACTGCTTTAAGCGTTGAAAGCAAGCCCCCTTTGCCATACCTTCCCCTGATTATTCGCGCTGGGTTGAACAATTCGCCAATCCAAGTCCAATCTTTGAGCCTGGTCATTATTGTCGTGATGTGCAGCTTCCGACGCATGTCACTGCCGTCGCACTCTGTGTGTGTTCAAGTCTTTAACTACTGAACACTGATTCATACTTGTTTGTGCAACTGGCTTTCTTTTAATTGCGAACCTTTGCGTAACACTTGTTATGATTTGATATTGTGACACTATTGATTTACCTACTTTGAATGCCATATAATATTTGCTTTTGTATTGATTATTATAACTGCGTTTTTATGTCAGTTTATTTTGTTTACTTGATCTGTGCAGTTTCCTTCATACCTATTATAGTTTAATTTGAAAGATGGACTAATCTATCTAACTGTTATTTATAAATCGTTTGTTGTTAAAATACGTCGTAATCATTCGCTTATAATGGTAAAATCTGAAGTTAATCTTAATATATCTAAGTATAGAAATCGAAAGAAAAACAATAAACAATAACACTTAATACATCAATAAATTTTCCTCTAATGATAAACTTTTACTTACTACATTTTATACATTACAGCTGTAATTAAAATGATATTAGGTAGATTTTAAGAGATATCTATTTAGCTTTAGTCGTATGTTGTGGGGATCCATGTCATGTCATGTCACATACTAGATTGAGGGATAATTTTAATTGGGCTGCTGACTATCGTTATTAAATAACTTATTTTCTTTCTCATCAACAATTCTTGCAAAATAAATGACTATGATTAACCCCAGAGCGGATAAATTAAAATCGCACTTGACCGATTTTCGTTGGTGCAAGTGAAACTTTTTATAACCTTCACAAGTACGGCCGTTTTATGTTTACAAACAACGCAAACGCGTTAGCGTGAATGCCACGTTGGCATAATTCCACTTCTTTAATTCTTCACTTCATCGTGTTTTAAATACTTGTTGTGTAATTTATTGCAAATTGTTTACATTCATATAAAAATAGGCTACCTAGGAGCTACCTGCAGTTTGTCTAGTTCATTTATAGACTACAGGATGAAGCTTGCGACTTCGTACGCGTGGATTTAGGGTTTATTTTTTACAGATGAAAGTAGTCTAAGTAAAGATCTTTTTACTATATCCATGCAAACATCACGTCGATTATTTATTTATTTATTTGGCAACCAAAACAGATTACAATAAATTTTGCACTAACCTAGTCTTATCAGATAACAACATTTTGAACTTATTATAATCTTAGAGGGTCGCACTGCATGATTGAGGTTCTTAGGGTAATAATCATTGGCGCGCAAAGCAATACCACATAATATTAATGATAAGCAGTAATACCTAGTTTAAGTGGAGCGAACAATATATCTACTTAATTATTTTACACAATTTTTTAAGGAATAGTGGCAATCTGGAATCAAATATATCTATATCAGCTAATTTATCAATTTCATTATGCAACCGACACATTCTTATTATGGGATTATAATATGAAGTGTTATTTAAACAAACTTCAAGAGTGAAGGTTTTTGTTCTACGGCATACAAATCTGGTATTTAAGTTTATCTGAGATAGCAAAGTGGGGGAGTCTATATTGGCATGTATTATTTTATAGAGGGTCAGCAAATCTTGACGTTTCCGGCGAATATCTAGCGGGGTCATTTTAAATTTTGTAAGGCGACCAGCAAGTAAGATTATTATTTGTAAGATTAGTTTATAATATATATTTATATTTTTCGGCTAAATTTTTTTCTAGCTTCAGGAACCTCCCAGCAAATACCTAAGTGTGTACGATTTAGGATGCTTCCATTTTGGGTCAATGGGACGCGATAATCTAGAAGATTCTAGATTTAGAAGATCTAGAATCTAGATGTATTCCAATTTCCAATATATTTTGAATATGAACATAAATGTTAGAATTCGATTGACAATGCCACCAGATATCTCAATTTTCATTGTTGGAATCTACAAGCACACGGTCATGTATTTTCTATGAACAATAATTAGGATATTTTATTCTTTTGGTTTAAGTATTTCTAACATTTCATATAGCTACATTAAGTATATGAAATCTTCTTTTTAAAAAGAAGCGTTAGTGGATTTTTAAAGTTCATACGGACGATCACGGAATTTGCTTCTAATGACTGTTTACATTTGTTGAATGCACATCATGCTGCTAATTTTGTGAAGGTAATAGCCAGGTACATACTTAATGAAATTGCTAAACTCATAGCGTTCGTTCATACATGATACTCTCTCACAAGTCACAGACCACAGTATTGACTTTGGACATAAGAGACGTCTATCCTTCAGTAGTATTTGCCAGTCATCGTTCATCACATCCCATTGTTATCATTATTTCATTACTAACTGATGCCCGCGATTCTGTGGAACTTTTTGATTTTTAGAATAAAATGTAGCCTATCTCATCTCCAGGTCTTTGGATGCAAAAAATTAGTTCAATCAGTTATTCTGTTGCGTCGTGATTCGTGAATCGGGATTGAAGGACAAACCATTAAATAAAACACCCCTCGTACATGATTATATTATTACTGGTTCAAGCGGGAAGGGTTATTGTCTTTAAAATCATTTTTTGTTAAATTATTCGTTATATTATCGCCATTGTATGGTTTTCTGACCTAGATAAGAGGCTCGAAGGTACATTACAAAGTCTAGTTACTTACCTGTATTAAATTAAACTGTGTCTTTCAACTTTCTATGTTACGCAACAGTTTTGCGTTTGTTTTTGAACGGAACGACGGTGTCATAATCACTGCAAACGAACTTGTTTACAAAGGACGCTGACGGTTATTTAATGATTCAACAACATTCTGAATTGATAAACAAAAAACTGTGTACTAAGTATACTATTATAATGCTTTTTTAAAATGATAGTCCCTTTTTTTGTGTATAACTTTGCAGTGCTTGTAGCCACAGTTGAGTTTAGATAGTTGTTATTATGACTATTTTGAAATAATTCCGATAATTCATATATATGTACGGAATAATAATTCCGTACTTATATATGTCTCACCGTAAGATTGTAAAAACCATTAGATTGTAATCTAACTAGCGATATTGTAAACTGTCGCCAGATTACAATTTAACGCATTACTTTTCGGTAGATTGTACCTAATCTGTTAATTATATTAACCTGATAAAACCTAAGCACCCGGCCGCAGTCGAACCTTAACCTAACCTACAAGAAAGAGACTGAAACCGTAAATACAAAGAATATTTCAAAAATTGACACTCAGAACATTGAACGGTTCACAATCTGTCGACATTTTACAATATCGCTAGTTAGATTACAATCTAACGGTTTTTACAATCTTACGGTGACATAATATATAATACATATACTTACTCATATTATATTTTTTGTAGTCAGGCACCCTTTACCCTGAAAGCTATATATCTATTTGGGAACACAATATAATATGTTTCCAATTTGTTGGTCAATTTGGAATTTTGTTTGGGAAGAAAATTAATTAATAGTCCTTCATCTCAACTGCTATATGAATGTACAGTCGCGGTCTGAAAATGTTTACCAGTTTTCAAATTAGATTATTTTTAACACTGCGTACAGCAATGTCTAAAACGCCTTAACAAAGTTTCTTAGTTAGTAAAAGTTTTCAAGCAACGAATTAAACAAAAAGTGTATTTTGTAGTAAAATTTAGTCAAAAATAATACTTATTATTAAAAAAGGTTTTCTATATCTATTCAATTTGTCCTACAGCCTACAGCAGCGACGAATACACGTAAAAAACTATGCCTTACTATATCACACATCGACCTGCTGACACAGATGTGTGCATGCAATCATGAACCTCAAGGTGGTAAACATATTTTTCAGACAGCGACCGTACGATAATTTGTTTCAGTTGTTTTCAGATGTTGATCTTGTGTTGGTGATTATATTTTATTTAACGTCACGTTTTGGGCTGCCAAGTAAAAATAAACATTGAAAAAGTAAGAGTAGTAGGTAGTCTGGTTTCTAGTCGGTCGGCAGTCTTCGCGCCGGTGTAGAATGCGAGTGTCTTGCGCAACGTGTTTTGACGGCGCAGCGAAATAGTTGCTTCATTGCACACCACCTACATAACAACGTTGGTACTTTTGCTCGTTACACGTTTTCCAACTGAAAGCGCTGTGTGTTACAACTCCCTCGCTTAGATTTTAGATATCTTTGCTGCTGCGCTGTTATGTAATGAAGCAATCGTAGTTATATTGAAACAGCCAGGTGCTAAACTAGTGTTTATAATCTGCTAGCTGATGCCCGCGACTTCGTACGCGTAGATCGAGGTTTTTCGGTTCTCTTTAATTTTCCGGGTTAAAACGGCTGAACGGATCTCGCTGAAATTTGGCACAGAGATAGATTATAGTCTGGAATAGCACATAGGCTACTTTTTATTCCAGAAAATTAAGGAGTTCCCGCGGGAATCAAAAAAACTTAACCACGCGGATGAAGTAATATTATACTTAAATCCGAAAGTTTTGATGGATGTATGGATGTATTGATGTTTGTTACTCAATCACGTCACAACAGCTGAACGGATCTGGATGAAATTTGGCACAGGGATAGATTATATAGTCTGGAATAACACACAGGCTACTTTTTATCCCGGAAAATTAAAGAGGTCCCGTGGAAACCAAAAAGCCTTAAGGTGCCAGCGGAGAATGAATTGCCCATACAAACGTAATACCAAAATAATTAATAATTCGAGAACATTTCCACCAAAATGAGAGTTTATTTGGATTCAAATTGTATTTATCTAGTCCCCTGGATTTATATGTTTTCAAAATACTTTCCTAAAATGAAATGTAAATGAATTGCGTTTTGCATATTTTTACGACAAGATGGACATGTTTCCCTCTTATTTGTTTCATATTAAAACCAACGATATCTTACGTATTAATTGGTCAGCAGCATAGCCTATATTGTCAAGTTACAGAATAACAAAACGAAGTAAAAAGCACGATAAGTTTTCATTCATCATTTTTGGTATTCACGGAACAAGACTAAATGTATAACAAATTCTGTAAGCTCATATTGCTATCTCGCTTGAACGCGATCATGTGTCATCAGTGAAATAGAGATAGCAATATACCGGCAAATTTATATTTGCGGTTCGAATAGAAGTTGCGAGCTGCGCGAACCGGCCTCAAGTCGCGGGCATCAGTTAGTTATTAATATATTCAACTCTCACGCTTTCAAAAGCAGTAAAGAAGGAAGATAATTAGAAAAAATTGACTATTACATTATTTCTATTTCCTTGTTAGCATAAATTTGGTAACACATTTTCCTTATTTGCTTGGGACTTATTAACTGTTGTTTTTAGTTACACGTACTTTCCGGTAAATACTAATGGTAATATTTTTGTTGACATCCTATTGTAACTTACCTATTAATGTTGATTTAACTTATGTTAATACTATACAATATACATACGTACTATGTACCTACTTACTTACAATGATGCAAATAAATAAATATTCTATTCTATTCTATTCTATTCTACAATTATATATTATTATCAACATTTCTCAACCACAAAATACTAGGTGAAACTAAAACATGATAACTAAGAGCATGAATAAAAACCGACAAAGGTCCATTTTCTTACTAAAATTTGCGAAACAGCCTCAAAATTAGTTAAGGAATCCAAGAAAAGGCTGAATTAAGATATTGTGTCATCTCGTTTATTATGACGTGTTTATTGTAAAAAGTATTGAAACAGCAAAACAGTGGTATTTCGCCAAGCGATAAAAATAGTGATACGGCACATATACGGTTTACTCCACAGTGTACAATAATATTGGAATTTGAAACAAACAGTAGCATCTATTACATTATTTCTAGGAGCCAATTTTGTATAAGTATATACTTAATGTTTGCCCTCGGCCTCGCCCGCGTGAAGTGGCTCGCTTCTTCTCAACCACAAAGTCCTCGTTGCTCTCAAGTCTGAACCAATTTGATGAAGTCTGATATATGCAGCTTAGTCAAACTGCGAACATATCGTCAAATATTGTTCTGTGCTTTCTTGTGATGTGCGCAGAAACAGTTATCCGATAACAATAACAGTATTTTCCCTACATTCCTAAAAGATGCGAAAGTGTGTCTGTCAGTCACATTTATATGGCTCAACCGCTGAACCACTGTTGATGGAATGGGGACTGGTTGCACCCTGGAGAGGCACATAATTTGTTTAAACACACAATGTAATAATGGGGCTGATTCTGTAGTGCACAATCTCTAAACTAAACTAAAATTAGAGCATTACAAATATTGCTAACCCTTTCATAATACTTCCTACGGAAAGGGACAGAACTATATTTAAAACTGCCATTTTAGTTTAGTTTAGAGATTGTGTTTACAGAATCAGCCCCAATCCAATGTTTAAGCGCACAGTGTCTAAACATTACATTGTTAAAATTGCTTTATTCAGATTATGATGTAGAATCAATCACCTAAATCGTTAATATACTACTAATTGGTGAGAGGATATTTCAACGTACACTGTTTGACTTAGTTTTTTTCATCAAAATTGGACACAGCATTTGATAAAGAACATGCTTGTGAATTCGCGGGAAACAGCTTTCTCTCTCTGGTCGTTCCTTCATTGCTGAAGTTCATGGCTCTGGCGAGATTTCCACCTCAAAACCCATATTAATTTATTAAACAGTATTTTAAAGACAAGGATCATATATAATATAATACGTGTACCGTCAACTGTGGGTATTTACACCACTGAGTCAGAACTCAGAGCTAAAGAGGTCACTAAACAGGATCTGAATGTACCATTTGGCGTGCGCCGTGTCGACAGCCTTGCCAGAGGCGGCGTTTTTGCAAAACAACGCTATTGCAACATATTGTAACCACTGCGCTCTCTCTTTCCCACCGTATGTTTACAGATCAGACATCCAACGGTTCTTCTAAGTCTCACATTAATATCTAGATTTTGGTGCTCATTATTTATTTTAGCTTTATACATAGTAGTTTAAATAGATACATACCTAATCAAGATAGAGAACAAAGGGCACATTCACAATAAATTATACCTGTATATCTAGGTTTTTAATGTTAATGCTCTATTCTATAGGCAAACTAGAACAAAATAGTCTTTTTTGCTATTTATTTTGCTTGTATTTAAACTTCAAGTGTTAATAAAAAGAGGTCTTTAATTTTGAAATATAGGAATATGAAGGTCAGCTTGTGTGGTTGGATGTTGACAATGATAAAAATTCTTACCAAAAAACCGACTTCCAAAGCCAAGTCGGCTTTTTGGAAAGAATTTTTATTTTTAACTTTTTAGTGTACTCTAAATCCCCATGGCTTAGGAGTGCAGTACCCTGCAGCATCAGAGTTGAGGAGTTAGGACTTGGTTTTAAGTATGAAGTCGTTGCTTGACACCTACAATCTGAATTCATCATTAAAAATCCTAAATCACTATGTTTAAGGAGTTCTGTACCCTGCAGCATCAGGGTTGAGGAGTTAGGACTTGGTTTTAAGTATGAAGTCGTTGCTTGACACCTACAATCTGAATTCATCATTAAAAATCCTAAATCACTATGTTTAAGGAGTTCTGTACCCTGCAGCATCAGGGTTGAGGAGTTGGGACTTGGGTTTAAGTATGAAGTCGTTGCTTGACACCTACAATCTGAATTCATCATTAAAAATCCTAAATCACTATGTTTAAGGAGTTCTGTACCCTGCAGCATCAGGGTTGAGGAGTTGGGACTTGGGTTTAAGTATGAAGTCGTTGCTTGACACCTACAATCTGAATTCATCATTAAAAATCCTAAATCACTATGTTTAAGGAGTTCTGTACCCTGCAGCATCAGGGTTGAGGAGTTGGGACTCAGAGTTTTATTGCATACACGTGACTTGATACCTACTATATGAATTCACTATCAAAATTTCCTAATTCCCTAGTTTTGAGGATTTCATGTAGTACGGTACACCTACAGACAGCATCAGGAATGAGGATTTGGAGTCAGAATTTTTTATGGGACCACCTCGCGAGCTTCCACTTACCAGTGAAAAACCACGTTTCCGGTTTAAACCACGGATATTAATGCACCGACATACATTTAAAAAAAACACGCGCCGAATTGAGAACCTCCTCCTTTTTTGGAAGTCGGTTAAAAATGCGGCTAAAGATAGACGTCTATTTCATTATGGTATTAACTATTAAGTAGTGACTAGTTTAATGAATATTCTTAGCCTAGAACAAGTAAGATAGAAGAGACTTGAATCTTATCTTACTAATATTATAAACGCGAAAGTTTGTGAGTATGGATGTATGTATGGACGTATAGATGTTTGTTACTCTTTCACGCCAGAACGGCTGAACGGATCTGCATGAAATTTGGCACAGGTATGGATTATAGTCTGGAATAACACATAGGCTACTTTTTATCCCGGAAAATTGAAGAGTTCCCGCGGGAACCAAACAACCTCAATTCACGCGGACTAAGTCGCGGGAATCAGCTAGTATTATTATAAATATAAAGCCAAGTTTATCAGGCATAAACAGTAGTACTACTGGTAAATAACCAAAAGTTAGGTCAATGAAACTTCTTAACGTTCTCGTAAAATTGTTTAATTAGTAGGTATTGTTTTTGGTTAGAAAACAGGTCATATTATAAGCCTTAGCAGGTCAACTCCAGTCATCCGATTCCGTTACTTTACGAATATAATTTGTATAACCTTAATTTGCTTTCGGCACAAAATACAGGCCTTTACAAATCGAATACTTTGTTTCGTAATATTTATGTCGTTTCCTGGTTCAATTATATTCAACAAACATTATTTTTTACTTTTTTTGTGTACGTACGTATTTATTAACAGATGTGGTAGGAAAGAAAGCTGGCTACCATCACACGCGTTGGAATGTGTTTTACCCGACTATGTTCGAAATAATATATTTATTTGATAAGGTCAAAGTAGTTAAGTATGATTCATAAATGACCCATTAACCTATTTAACGTCATCTACTTTTCTATTTATAATTTTCTAAATGCAACCCTGAAAGTAGGTATTTTTTTCTTTTTATCAGGTTATTTTAATTCCATAAATCCATATAGGGTGGTCTTAATAGTGACGTCCACCCTCTATGTATAATTTATTTATATTTACGGAAAAAAAGCTAATGTGCGTGTTTAATTTGTTATGAGTTTCCTGTTTGTTCTGGCTTTTTTAGTGCGCGCTGTGATTGTTGTTTGTTTCTATACGTGCTTTGTGAGTAGTGACGTCCGCTTGTTTGTTACTCAATGCTAAAGGCCGTGGCAAGGTCGTCGCCTCAACGCGGCGCTGTCACTCACGTGGCTTGCAACACCCCGAGTCTCATGACTGCCATTGAGACCTACTTACTACTGTGGAAACGACACGGCTTGCTCACGAACCTTCCACTAGAAGTGGCAGCTTAGCGGTAAAAATAAACGCGTGTAGCGAACTTTTCCACTGGTGCACTTACCATTTGAATTCCGCTGCCTCGATCGTCAGTCGCACTGGTATAATCTGTGAAAGTCGGAGAATTAATTTCTTGTATGGCTCTAGCTATTGTTGAAGAATCAAAATATCAAGAAGTTATATTAGAGATGGTAAACAACGCTTTAAAAGCATTTAAATGTTGTTGACTATATTATTGCATTGGTAAATTGATAAAGAGACCTCGGTATACACAACATTACTGTCAATAAGACTGTAACCTCAAATGAAACAATTATTCCTAATAAATATTTGTTTCCTAAAGTCTGAGAATCAACGGTTTTAATGACAGCAGTTCACCTCAATAGAGCTTATACAAGCTAAACTTTAAGTAAATATAAATAAATATTTAAATTAATATTTTAATAAAATATATTTAAGTAAATATTCAAAAGAAATTTCAAGTGAAATGTTAAGTCAGTACTCAGGAGTTGCAAGATTTCACAAACCTTTTAACGAATACAATTTAGTTGCTACAGTAGTTAGTGTGAATCAACACTCAATATTTTGAAATTGTGTCACAACTCGCAAGACTTGCTTTTCACGGGTTTCACGCTGTTATGGAATGTTGTCAAGCAAACATAGATGGATAAGATGTTAATAATGATTGTTCATTGAAGGCGTAATAAAACAATGTTTCCACCGATTCAATTTTCAATGATCTGCGAATGTTGTGCAGCTCTCGTTTTTTATGTCATCATTAGGCTTCGATTGAGTTCTATTTCCATTAGCGCGTTTGCACCTCGTTACTTTCAAGTGGGCTAAGGTCGCGCTCTTGCATTTTTCATCGCAACTAGTTATCCGTGTACACTGCAGCTTTATAACTTAGAAAGACTGAATTTGGCGGGGTCACGATTCAAATTCACGAGTGTGTGTGCATACTGCATTGCAATTGGGAAAAAATATTCATTATTTATCAATCATATTATACAAAAATCATATCAAATGAAAATTAAAAGCATAAAAAATTAGTTTTTTGAGTCAAAGATCTGTTGGAGGATCGAAAATTCATCGTCAACCTAGTCATATCATAAGACTAGTCATAACTTGAAGTTCAGTCATTAAAAAAAACTTGGTTTATTAAGTAAGTCCAGGATAAAAACCCTATGTCCACGGAATGTAACCTACCCCTATACCAAATTTTGAACAGATGGGCCGTGAAAGCGGATAGCAGGCAGACAGACAGACACACTTTATTATTTATAATATTAGTATGGATTTTAACATTCATGATTCATGAATATTAATTCATGAATCAAAACGTTTTTCCTCTATGATTAAACCCCTTTTTTAACACACTGCCAAAAAAGGAGGAGGTTCTCAATTCGGCGCGTATATTTTTTTTAATGTATGTCGGTGCATATCTCCGCGGTTTCTAAACCGATTTGAAAAATTCTGACTCCAAATCCTTAACACTAACACTAAAAAGTTAAAAATAAAAATTATTTCCAAAAAACCGACTTCCAACGCCACTGTAAAGTAAAAAAATTTTTTGATTTCTACCCACTATGTTGAAGTCAGGCGGGTATAACAAGGATAAGCAAAGTACTCAAAAAGCTCGCCCGACTTCAACATAGTGGGTAGAAATCAAAATTATTTTTTACATTAAGTTCTATACATTTATGTATCGTTCTGAAATGTGATTTCGTTGTTTGCTTTTTAGAACTAGGTCAAACTTGGAACAAACCAAACCGCTATCAGATTTGATTGACCTATATTCAAAACACATAAACTCAACATCGAACGGTCTATTGGAATTTTAATGTTTCTATATAATCTAACACCTATTGATAGTTTGATACATGCCTTGCTGAAAATTTAGTGAATATTAAATTATTAAATACTTGCATGATGAAACATAAAATGATAAGGAAAGTTTTATTGGTACGAGTATGTTAACAATCGAGAGACGAGTGTTTTGAAGCGATATCACTCAACTGTTATGAGAACAAGTGTGTTTACAAAACAACATGCTATATGCACCTGAGTAGCTGCATGATTTTTGATACTATAATGTCTATTATTAACCCATTTTGCCTGTACACTTTACTGAGATTAGGTAGGTACATTTATTTTCTCCGCATGTTATTTAAAGATACCCGATCGAATTCTGCAAGCGGTTAATCGATTACTGATGGTTAGTAGTTAGCTACGTCGGATTACTCTTTTGTAATCCTGATCTTTCATTACAAACTATAGGCTTTAAATATATGTCATTAAGCGTTATTTTTAAAGCATAAGGCTGACTTTGAGTAGTTGCCGTTCTGTCATCACCGCCGAGCCGTTTAGAATAGCACAGCGGGCGGTTGTGTTGGCGCGCCTGCATGATTCACAATGGTATCTTGCGCTCGCCTTCAGACGCCGGAATCTAGGTCGTTGCTTGTGATGGTTTGTTTGGGTCCTCCCGAATTAGCTTGTAATAGAACAACCGTTACTTTCAGGTTAACGCCCTCTATGATTTTACCGACCTACTTACAGTGAACTTAGTCTACACTGAAATAAATCAAATTATCATATTATGTATTTATTTTGATACCAGTGTCATACTTTTTGAAAATGAACGAGGCGACTATGTAATAGCGACGACGCTGACGTAGGTGGGGTATTTTATGGTGAAAATAATTTTACGCCAACCTTAAACTAATTACTACTATTAGTTTATTGGAATTGCGAGTGATGATTTGTAATGTAGCTTAATGAGAATCGTTGTCACAAGTAAATATTCGAGTCTATAATCTATATCAAAGCATGTTCAATGTTCATAAGTTAAGTCTAAGCAATCGCTATCGAATGAACATAATGTTTTTCCTGTTAACTTAACCGAAGAATTGGAAAAACCTCTGCAAATCAACGACCTCAATTCACATAGACGGGCCCATTCTTTGTTTGACAAAGAGTGTGGAAATATTTTACTAACGCCATCTTGTCTGAAAAGCAGGACAGCGCTATGGCGGGGACAAGGACAGGCTTATACAGGTGTGGAGCGCGCTCTACAGGTCGGACGCCCAATTTTTTTCTATGAAAGGGCCCATCTAACATATATATTATATCGATGCTGCAAATAGTACAGGCTGTGCATATTTGAAGCACTTCTTAGTACATTCAAGTATATATATTGGTAGTTGGTACGTAGTCGTAGTAATATCGCTTAAAACAGAAATGTAGAATAATTTCTTACTGAGTGCCGCTACCTTAACACAGTTGCAATGAAAAGAGCATAGATTAGAATTATACGAGGCAAATAAATTCTATCGTAGTCTTTATCTACATAAGCGCCATTTCAAAAGAAAATATTATATGGAGCAAGGACTCAAGGAGCCTAACATTTCTTCGGCATTGAATTGGTTCTGCATTTTATTTTCTGTTTGGATACCATAATTAATTAATTTAATTACAATTTTAATGCAAATTGGGGCTAATAATTTACCAACCCATATTCGAATTATAAATTATATCCTCAGATTCAGAAAAGTCTTTACAGTAGTAATCTTTTCTGATAAAATGGTTGCATGTTATAGTTTTTGAAGCAATGAAAAACCTTTAATCAATAATATTATGGTGCAGTAGGTGGCCTGGTTTGGAAAATAGGTCACTTGCCCACGCTGCCACAGCACCCCGGTTTGTTTGGGTCTCCGGTATTGATTTCACGAGGCAGATGCCAAAGTGCGCACGCAGTGTTCCTATTATGTACCAATGAAGTACTTGCACTATGCATTTGTTTCGCAATACACTGCTGCCAATGTATATAATAAACGTGTTGACTGTTGTACATAGGCGACGGTTTGGCGCAGTGGTCAGCATACAACCTATTTCAGGGGTCAATTGTTTGCATAGTCAATACAAATATTTATACAGTAACAGTTGCACGGCCTACCAGTTGCATGTATATTTGTTTTGTATGATTTTGAAATAATGATTTTCAGTGATCTATTATATAGATCACTGAATATCATTATCAGTGTTCTACGCTAGCAACTTAAGTTGCGAAATCTAATAAAGCTGGTTAAGCATCAATGGGCCTGGGGCCTAAACATTAATCGGTACATACTACATTACTAAGTACGTGTTTACTGTTTTCTTATTAGTTTCAGTATTAATTTTAACTCATTAGTTCCAGAGCTTAAATTATGTAGGTCTCATGATCTCATCCCAGAGCATACGGATGGACATTCTCTTTCATCCCGTAAAAATCAAAGAATGCCCGAGACTTATAAAAAATCCAAATCCTGCAGGCAGACGAAGTAGCTGGCAACATAACAATAAATTCTAATAGGAACATTAAACGCAGGAAAATTTAAGTAGATATCTAACAGATTCAAATACGTAGGCATTAGGCATTGTACACACAGATGTCTAATGAATATTACGGGCTAGCTACAAACGTGGGATGTAGAGGCGTCTAGCGTAGGTTGCGCACATGTCAGCGGGTTGGCAAGTCGGTACTGCGACTGCGACATGCCTGCGACACAGAAACAAGTAGGCCACGGCTACTAGCTGCTTTTGATAACCGTACAAATTTTCTGCAGTTTTATTTAATGAATCATTACGAAATTGTATGCAAGATGTGCCTTATTGAAAGAAAATATTGTGAGCTGTTACTACTTTTGCTATTGTTTACTTTCATTAATTGTCAAACGTTATTCTTATACAGTATAACGGTACGAGTAGGCAGTAGATACGCGGAGGTCAGATGGAAATCGTGTCATGAAAATACTACAGTTGACCTGTAAAATCAAGAATAATAAGCAGTCCCTGGTTTAATACCAGCATATGTTGGGTCGAAGGCTGACTTACTCCAAATCCAGGCTTTTTTAAAGCCAACTTTTAATTTGAGTGATTTTCTAAATAAAATGATAAAGACACAATCAGCACGGGACGCCATTTTTTGTATGGTAAACTAATTCATGTGAATGATGCAAGTAGGTATGATGTGATATTGATATGCCCTCATTTCAATGTTTGTGTCCTACATCTGTATTCTGTACCATGCGGTGCCGTGCGTTGGGTTTTTCTCAGGATACGCACTGAGTAACTGTTTCTATTTAGATATTCGATGTATGCGCACTATGTGTCTACTGTCTATCATACATAAAAAGTATTGGTTAATTCTACGCCTAGGACTATTCAATAAATAATGGGGATATTATTATGTCAAGCCACATTTTTTTTTTTTTGGCCACGGAACCAAACTTCTGATTTTATAACTAAGCTGGCGAATAATGCTAATAAATAGAAGTCTGTTTAATTAGCACCTATAAATTATAATTATTGTAAAATGCTCGAGTATGCAACTTTTATTACGCAACATGGAAGTTTCTACTTCACGCGAGAAAGTCTGAAATGCTTTGTAGTGGATAGAGCATGATAGAATAATGACATGTTGATGTCATTATTTGCCGGAGTTGATATAGAGATCAATACTCAACAATAGATAGGTATACACGATAGTATCATAGCGTAAGTATATACATGTATGTCAGCGTAAAAATGTAAATACCGTTAGATATCTAACTATATCTATCTTCGCGAGATTGTAAACTGTCGAAAGATTGTGAACCGTAACATACTGCTTATACAATTTAACGCATTATTTTTCGGTAGATTATAATTTATAATGTATTAGGTATATTAATCCGATAGAACCTAAGTGTCCAGCCTGCGGCCGGGCACTACCTGAATATTTATGTCTAACCCTGACCTAACCTAAAAGATAAAAGAGGAAGAAAAAGAAAACGTGAATACAATAAATATTTCAAAAATTGACACTTAGAAAATTGAACGGTTCACAATCTTTCGACAGTTCACAATCTGGCGAGATAGATTATTATACGGTATAATTTACAATTTTACAGTGACATATACATACAGTCGACGCCTATACAAATGACAGACCTGGCTACCATGACAGTTGGAACACCTAGAGGTACGGTACTCTCACCTACAGTTAAAAGAGGTACAAAACTGCATACAAATTTTACATTAGAGTGACAGAATTTTGTATTAAAAATATTGCCAGTTTCCTCCGCCCCTCAGGACTGACGTCCCTGTCACCCCGCAGCGATGCTCTGTCTAGACGCCTCCGTTGAACGACTGGTAGGAAAGAACGTATCTCTGAATTTGATAGTAGTGTGGGGTTTGGACTTTGGATATAGGTAGTGGTATTTCCTTGCTGATTTTCCTGCTAGCGTTAAAGTGAGACTCAGTGAAACACTTTATCGATATCGTTTGTTTACTTACCTACATAGTACGTTTTTCCCTAATATGCAGGGAGTGAACAGAATCATAATAAAACACAGCTATAACACGTTTTCGTCATGTTCATCTTGTTTACATGGTTTTACATTTAGTTATTCTGATCGTATGGGTTTACATAAATCCCTGGACTACGCAGCTAATCAAAAATAAGCTATAGTCTCGTCATGCATTTTTTTCTGTCAAGGCGGTCTAAAGTAAACTCATATCCATACTGATATTATAAACGGGAAATTTTGTACCTACAAAGATAAATTGCATGCCGGGGAAGGTAATCCCGGGGAGGTCTCATGGGCGTTTTCATAACCTGAATCCACGCGGACGAAGTCGAGGCCATCATCTAAGTTTTCATATTTTGAGGTAGCATGTCTAATTGATAATGTCGCGGGTCTCTCTTGATCCAGACCTTTACACTAATGCTTTATTATGTATTGCACCATATTCTTTTCTTTTACGGATGTATGTATGTACTTATAGAGGGGACGCCAGGCGATTGATCGCGGTCCATTAATTGAACCATTCCCCCCCTACCTGTAGCTTTAGTGAACCTTACGATATCCCCTATGGAGAGATTTCTTAGGTCTTCTTCACTGATCCTGTCCTTGCCTATTAATTCCCACCTTACCAATGAGTACATGGGGCACTCAGACTGAGCTATGAAGTGAAAGCTGGATACGATTCTCTTACGGATACTTATCGATTACAATTTGCACAGTAGTTATGATAACGCTGATTTTATCAATTTGGATTTGTAAATTCTACTATGTTCCTCTTTTAAATGGTTTTCAGGCCAGCCCGCTTGCACAACATACCTAGGGGGTACTTGTTTGCTCGGAGCATTTCACACCTAGATAACCCAATGCAACATTTCGATTTCGACACAAGCACAACTTCATCACCAGTCTCGTTGTGTCAAAATATTATTGTTAAAATAAACTACTATTGGATTTATTGGGCTCGCTTAATGTACGAGTAATAAGATCAGGTTATTATAATGTCCATAAAGTTGAACCTGTTTCTGATTTGATGAATTCGAATCGATTTATGATCTCGTTTATCAGTCTCCTTTACTTTTCATCCGTATACACAAGGTCGTGTTTAGATGTAGATTTACACGTTATATCCGTAATATCTTTGAAACAGTTTTTTATTTTCCAAATATAAGGTCTTTATCTATTAATTATTCGATAAAGACTGTGAAAGTGGTTATTGTAACTTAAGAATGACTACTAATTCAATGGTTAGCTCCCCTTAGATTTGTTTTGCTCCATGCAATGAGTTCTTAAGGCGAGTTACCTCAGCTCAGCGGTGAAAACTGGTTTGCTAGATCAAATTTTTTCGGTATTTACTATTAAATAACGGTCTTACAAAAAATATCCGATACACTTAAAGATATTGTCTAAAGAATGTGCTAATTTGTTACACCAAAGGATATACTTTACTCGATCTAAAAAAATCTTGAAACAGGCTAAATTAAAAGTTTAAAACGAATTTTTTATTAATAAAATTTTCGACTTTGCTCATCATTTTTATATGGATAAATTCCTCTTGAAGTATTAATGAGAACCTGCTAAAATTTATTTCAAACTGAAGTCCTATATCTACTTAATTCAAATTAATCCCAGAACTTGAACGTTGCCAAGCGGTTTCAGAATATACCGCGCTGCCCGCTTCCCCGCCAGTCTCTACGAGAAATGTACCGCGAGACGCGCGGGCGGCACCCCACACCTCACCTCCTAAAATCTTGCCGGTGACTCGCCTTAACATGAAAAACAGTAGTTACCTACATATTATTATGTACTTATAAAAATGCTCAAGTATAGAATTTATTTATAAGTTACCTAGATACTGTTCATCATAATTGCGTAGTAATTAGACCTTGCGCGTGACAACCATTGTGTTAATTGTCAAGATAAATAAATGGCTGCACGGGTCGTGAATCGCAGAAAGGTACGTTATTATTTTAATAATAATTGTAATCTTTTGCAATTTTTCATAATGAATGTTAGTTACTACAAAGGTCGAGCGTCGTCTGGCAAGTTCTTCGAGAACGCGTGCGCAGAACGTGCGTCCCAAGTCCTGGCGGTTAGTTTCGATCGCGTAACGTAGACGCTCCGTGAAACTGTGAAACGTAATCGTAAGTAGGTCGGCGGGAAATGCGCGCGCAGCCTTGCACCCCCTGCCCCACGGCAGATACGACGTCACTATTGATCGTCCACGTGGCGCCGTAAATGACGTAGCGCTGTCGCGTCGATAGTACACCCTTCCGACTCCGTACACCCCTGTCGCCGCATTCGCCCCCATGCCGCTTTCCCCCTTTCACCCCCGACTTGCGCTGCATTGAGTTAATAACGTTATGCACCAACCCGTGCGTAAGCCTAGTTTTCCAATGACGCCATCAAATAATAGGTAGAGTACATAAATCACGTTATTTACTAGTGTTATCTTCAACATAGCCATGCAGACATTACAAACGTTGGAATCAATAAAATAATGCTTTTGACCTACTTCGAAGGAATATCGCAATCCACATTTAGGTGCATTGTATTTGTAACGGAAACGGTGACCGTTGAGTTTCTTTTGGGTATCCGGGACCTAACCTTACAACAAATATGTATTTGAGAAAGGCGAACAACTCGTGAAAAACTGATGTTTTTAATACCAAACGTTAAAATAAATGTAATTTAAACTTGATATTGTCATATTATAAAAAGAGTGTAAGCAAATACGTAGACTGTAACTAGATCTTGGAGGCCATTTATAAAATATCGTCCAAGGTCTGTCTGAAGTAGCTAATAAATCTACAATTGGTTCCAAATGCTAATTATATTATGAAGATCTTCTATTAGGTAGCTTTCATTAGTCATTTCAATCTTATAGAAACTAGCCACAAAGAAAGAATAATTACGAGTACTTATAGAAAGAATACATATTAAATTATTGTGCTTTGTGAGGATGGGAATAGGTTGATATTATAGGTATACTAGCTGACGCCCGCGACTTTGTCCGCGTGGATTGAGGTTTTTTAGCTCTCGCAGGAACTCTTTAATTTTCCGGGACAACATAGTAGCCTGACGCCAGAACGGCTTCAAGGATCTTGATATAGATATATCAAGATCCGTGAAGCCGTTCTGGCGTCATTAACAAACAAACAACTTTCGCATTTATAATATTAGTAAGTAAGTATAGATTAGAATAAAAGACGAACAAGATATCCTAACTCTACAATTTTTTCATAAAAAACTCGTTCTATTATCTTTTTGAAATTAAAACTGAAGAAGAAACAGATGCGTGGATATCTAACTTCTTTGTTGGCCCAGACAGAGCCATCGAGACAAGATATATTTACATTGCTTATACCTACACACAATAAGCATATCCCTTTTCTGTGTTCCTACATAATTTAATATTTTGTGGGTAAGTATCTACCTATTTATCCTGAACAAATGTGGGGAGAAGCATACTAATTGCGCAATACATTTCGAAACGTCACGAGCCTGGCGGAGCGCGGCGTGTGCATGATTTGTCTTATGTACAAATTCAGTTAAAAGCTGTTTGTTTACACAGTATTCATATGACGATTTCTTCCTGCGTCGTTCCCTCAATGTTGACGATCATGGTTCCCTGACAATACAACTCTTTGGTGTGTTTTTCCACTGTTCTCTGCCTTGTGCATCGTTCCCATTTCGGGCCTTCGTACGCGTATGCTTAATTGGCAGGTTCTCTTTTCTTCAATCTTACGGCTGTTGTGTTTTTCAATCCTGCAAGCGTTAGTCCTTGTGTTGTGACCGGAGTACCTAGTCGAGCGTCTTCCGTGTCCAGTTCTACTTAGCTGAAATTATGTCATTGAAAATAAAATAGTAATTAACATGATATAATAGTAGTAATGGTACTCAGTGTAGCTGCTGTAAACGCTCTCAGTATAGAAAGCAGTTGTGCAATCATCGTATTTACTATTTACATAAAACAACTTTCAAGGCTTATTAATATATATGCGGCAGCGAGGTTTCTCTGTATAAACATCTTCATCTTCTATCAGGAGTTACTTATATCGTACATAATAAGTTTAAATTTTGAGATTTTTCCAATTCGGTAAGTAGGTTCGATTTTTCAAAAAGCCTGTATGATGTGACTATGTCCGCTCAGATTTTAAATAATTTAGTTACGTCTACTAGCTACAGACTTAAATTAATTTGGAATAGGTTTAGATAATACTTCTTACCCAATCTTATTGCTAATGAAAGAATTCAAAAAATATTATAAATATTATATTACAAAAGGGGCTGAAATGGAGGGTTAAAATTTTAAAGTGGGTTTATTAGATCGAGTGGAGTTATGAAGGTTTACTTTGCTTATTCTACTATATGTATATATACAATATATTTTTTAATCAAGATTCAAAAAACACTACCTCCTCCTTATCTCCGAAGTTTGCAAAGCGAAAAATCTGAAATAATTAGAGTTGATAGAAGTATATGTAAACCTTCGAAAAATTTAACGAAGTTTCTAGCTGACAGTTTTTCATAAATCAGCCTTAACATTTACTAAACAAACTTAGTTTTGCGGTCCGAAATAGAAATGTTTTTCAGATATTTTGTTCAGTCGTTAGAGGAAGCTGTCGAGGTGGCCCCATAAAAAAATCTGATTCCAAATCCTCAACCCTGACACTAAAAAGTTAAAAATAAAAATTCTTTCCAAAAAACCGACTTCCAACGCCACTGTAAAGTAAAAAAATATTTTGATTTCTACCCACTATGTTGAAGTCGGGTAGGTATAACAAGGATAAGCAAAGTTGACGCATCAGGCTCGCCCGACTTCAACTTAGTGGGTAGAAATCAAAATTATTTTTTTCAATACACTTGCTCGAAAAATGCAATTACCTACAGAGGCAGTAGACAGGGCTTGTAAGTTAAATTTACTGCCTGCGTGCAGTAAATATTTACCGCCCTCGTGCAGTAAATATGTACCGCCCTCGTGCAGTAAATTTGCAGTTTTTTTTTTAATTTTTGTAAGTCCACGTTACTTCTAAATAAAAAGTTTTCTTGCAAGAAGGTTCATAGTGATATTGACTTTAAATGTAGAAAACCTAAAAAATAATGACCTTTAGATGTGAATTGATGAAAATTATTCATAAAATAAAAAATTGTATTTTATATAATTATTTAAAATTATTTTAGGTTTTGTAAATCAAAAAAGTAAAGGCTGAATAGTTCAGGCTGGGAGTTAAGAACTAGAACCTAGAGCCATGAAGCCTCTTAAAAAAAGCAATTACAACAACGTGCAACGTACAAATCTGTGCGCGCTATTTTTAAAAGTTTCATTGAGCATTTCTTATAAATTATTAAATAATTTATGTGGTTTAAGTGTTGTGGAATAATAAAATTAAATACAAAATTAGGTATTTATGATGTGAGAAAAAATCGCGCTATAAATAGCCGCCTAAAATCTCGAAGTAAGAACGGACGTGAGAAACCATTTTCTAGTGAGTACCTTGTACCTACCTATTCGAGTTTTATACTCAAGTTTTCTCACAAATGTATTGAAAAATATTGTGTGATACACGGGCGTTAAGGTTTCTACATACTCGTGACGATGGAAAGCCCTCGATTGGCGTCATCGGGCTGACATTAGTCAACTCGTATGTAAAAACCTATTTACCGCCCTTATATCACAAACTACTATTACTTTACAGAGGCGTTGGAAGTCGGTTTTTTGGGAAGAATTTTTATATAAATCAGTGGTAAATCATAACTACTACTATAAAGTATATATATTTTAACTTCTTTAATTTTAAATTGGTACCTACTCGTAGCACCGTTATCATTAATTAGAGGTCAGATAATTAACCCAAATCCTTCCAAGGTACGCAACGCCCACTGTCAAGTGCCCAAGTCCGACTCGCACTTGGCCGGTTTTTATTATAATACTAGGTGATGCCCGCGTCTTCGTCCGCGTGGATTTAGTTTTGATTCCCGGGGGAACTCTAATTTTCCGGGATGAAAAGTAGTCTATGTCTCTACCAAATTTCATCAAAATCGGTTCAGTAGATGGGCCGTGAAAACGTAGTAGACAGACAGTCACACTTTCGCATTTATAATATTAAATATGGATGTAGGTAATGCGTTTCACGTGGCACCTTGTTATAATACGCAATAAAAATAAATTATAAACGGGAAGTACTTAAAATATTGTTTAATAATGTTAACTTATTTATATGGCCGCACATAAGAATGTCGTTGTCAAGCTAGAGCCACGTTTAATTTTATATTTATTTATTTTATTTAATCTCTAATATTATTACCTATGTCTGACGTGTGTGTGAGGAGTGAGTACTGAGTGACCAGAGTGGGTTTTTTTGTAGTTTTAATGACTAAAGGTTTAGTAAAAGATGTAAACTGTGGTCACTCAGTTCTCACACTTCACTTTCCAAATCTGGGTATGTATATAGGTTACAGGTATGCTTTGTATGTGCCACCATAAAATTGTAAAAACCGTTAGATTATAATCTAACGGTTTTTTTCTCGCGAGATTCTAAACTGTCGAAAGATTGTGGACATTTCAATGTTCTGAGTGAAATTTTTGAAATATTTATTGTATTAACATTTTCTTGTCTCTTTTTGTAAAATAGGTTTAGGTTACTTACCTATACCACTTCACAAATTCACCTAACTCACTATTAAGGAAGGCTGGAATAGATTTCTTTTTAGAGAAGAAGAAGAGAAGAAGCTTAACCTTTGTCCACTTTTTTCTATTCGTTTTAAGACGATATTTTGTGCAAACATAATAAAAATAAAAAAGTTAGGGTTCGACATAAATAATCTGGTAGTATCATTAATAGGTTTCATCGGGTTAATATACCTAACAGAATATAATCTACCGAAAAATAATGCGTTAAATTGTAATCTTTCGACAGTTTACAATCTCGCTACTTAGATTATAATCTAACGGTTTTTACAATTTTACGGTGACATATACAAGTATTTAGTAAAACATTATTTAACGTATTTAAAATATAACACAACATAGTATGGATATTATTTAAAGATTACAAATTACTTTATGTGGTCACTCAGAGACCATTATATTGAAATCAAATATTGAATCAAAATCAATCAAATAAAAATTATAAATGCGAAAGTTTGGATGGATGGATGTATGGATTGATGTTTGTTACTCAATCACGCCCGAACGGCTGAACAGATCTGGATGAAATTAGGCGCAGAGATATAGATTATAGTCTGGAATAACACATAGGCTAGGTACTTTTTATTCCTGAAAACTAAGGAGTACCCGAGGGAACCAAAAAACCTCAATCTACGCGGACGTAGTCGCGGGCATCAGCTAGTTATAATACATTAATATTTATCATAAAAGCAGTGGTTTTTCAGATTTAACTAAATCAATTTAAGAGTCCTTGTGCAAGGTGGGCCTTCATATAGGAAAAACCGAGATATCTGGCCTTTTTATGTTTAGTAATAAAAATAATAAATAAATGTATGCGTTTAACACGGATTAATTACGTAACAGGTAGTACGTAACAGATAGTACGTAGTAGTGGTAACTCGTACGTAACTACCTAATTATTGCTAATTGAATTTGCCTTCTTATAAATGGCCGAAGAATTCACAACCAAGCCTTACAAGTGAAACACTAAAGGATAAGCTGTAAAAATCTAATTTTCAAGTATTGGCTCTAGATTTATTGTTAAAATAAATTTAATGTTAACCAGTCAACCTTACCTACCATAGATTTTTATTATCATACCAATAAGTTTTGAAGTTGTTACTTTTCATGGATTCCTCCTCATTCTTGCGAACAACTTAGTACTTCAAAATATATCTAAAATATACCTTTAAACGAGCAATTCTTGTATATGTCACCGTAAGATTGTAAAATCCGTTAGATTATAATCTAACGGTTTATATCCCGCTAGATTATAAACTTTCGAAAGATTGTAAACCGTTCAATGTTCTGAGTATTAATTTATGAATTATTTATTGTTTTTACGTTTTCTTGTCTCTTTCTTGTACAGTTCGCGTGCGAGTTGAATGCAGAGTAAATGTAAGTGTCTCCATACATTTACTGTGCATCCAACTCGCGCGCGAACTATAGGTTAGGTTAGGGTTTGACATGAATATTCAGGTAGTGACCGGCCTGCCTGGTTCTATCGGGTTAATATACCTAAGATATTATTACAATTTACCGAAAAATAACGCGTTAAATTGTAAGCAGTATGTTACGGTTCACAATCTGTCGACAGTTTATAATCTATCGAGATAAAAAACGTTATATTATAATCTAACGGTTTTTACAATCTTACGGTGACATATATAATCTGTATTTCGGAAACGTCCCCAACGATTTTCATGAAATTTAGTATGCAGGGGGTTTCGGGGGTGATAAATCGATCTAGCTTGGATTCATTTTTAGAAAATGTCTATCTCTATATTATAGTCTGTTTATCCGTGTTTTCCGGCAATGAAATACTGTTACAATATCATTAGAATACGAAGGTAAATTTCGCCAGCATCTACAAGGTTATAATAGCTCCAGTGGAAAAACGGGCGGTCCCGAAACCAGAAGACACCGGTTCGAGTCCAGACTCCAGATGTCTCCAGTCAGATTTTATTTTGCCTTTTTAAAATATTATATAATATTTTATTTAAACAAATTAAATTACTATTATATTATACCAAAAATAAACCGATATTAATAATATAATTCGAAAAGTGTGTCTGTCCGTTTGTCTGCTACGCATTAACGGCCCTCTTTATATTTTACCCATATCGAAAAATATATATGTACTTTCAGCTATGACGTCACAATATGGCGGAAACCCAGTCCTATTCTTAGTTTGAGCGCACATGATATTAAGAACTTTGTGAAAATATTGAGTCAAATAGTTTGCATGACATTTACCCTTAACAGTTGGCAATTCCTATGACGTGAGAGCCACACTGGCATAGTAGGTTTTATGGGTCGCGGAGGCGTTGGAAAGGGCAGAGGTCGTGGTGCAATGCAGCTGCAGTGGGCCAGTGGGGTGGGCAGGAGGTAGGCGTCTTGTAGGCGGGCTCGTCGTGCCAGTTACGTAAGACAATCACCGTATTTACATTCCTATTTCTGCTAATTCTGAAGGTTGTTGCGCATATTATAAGGTCGACTGTCTGGGTCATTTATATGCCACTCGTCGCAAATATTTTCGCCGCTTTGTTTAATTCCAACTCTTCTGTTCCTAATTCTAAAGACAGTTCTTTAGTGTTAATTCTATGTTTGTATTACTTGCTTCATAACCATGATAATATTATAAGTAGGTAATATTATTTCTTTTATACCGGATTTGTTTGCAGAGAAGGTCGTAACTTGTAATTGGTAAAGTGGTCCATTTTTGAAGGTGTATAAAATAATGAATAGAAAGTGTGCAAAGAAAAGTGCATCTGATTTTATTTCTACCTCTCCAACATTGGTCTTGACTCTTGTATAGATCAGCTTACTTAGCCACTTGCAACTTTGGCAGCCAATAAAATCTGAAGTTTTTCTCAGCAGTCAGAAGTTGTTAGCTTGTCAGGATGATAAATATCAGCCTATAAAGTAAAAAATTATGCGTCTACATTTTAGACCTTATGACCTTCATGCGTTTGTTACTGCAGTTTAACGATCTGTGTTATGCCTAAAATCTCAAACGTGCATCTGTCGACATGCTGCATTGCTCTAAAGTCAAGGAATATTCAATTAGTGGATCCAATCTCAATCTGTCAGAAAACCTCGTCCCTAATAAATCATTAACTTTAATAAGATTTGATTGTACTAGGGACTATACGTAATAGGATTATGAGTAGTGAGATACAATGTCACAAACGTTCAGTAGGACAATGTGGTCGGCTCTTAGAATTTCGCCAATTAAGGTGTCCTATAAATTAATATAAAATAGCACCAAGCGGCTGCTATAGATAAATGACGGCAGTGAAAGATTTAGTTTTGTTTATACACTGACCAAATTTGAATGCTTTACAGCGCTCGTTGTAAACTGCACTTCTATCATAAAGAAAAAAAGCTTTAATCTTTAAAAAAGGCTCCGGGAAGGAGATAGGAGGAAAGGACGACAGAAGAGATTAGTGGATTGCAAAAGAGCACACGGATTAAGCTTTGTTACATAAATGCATATTGTGTTAAAAATTTACCATAGACTCACGTCTTCGACAGCTTAAATTTAAGGTTTTAAAATTCCCCGGGAATCTCCCTAATTTTCCCTAGCCTATGTCCTTTCCCGGGAATCCCGGGATATAACATGCCTCTATATCTTTCATCAAAATTGGGTTGAAAAGATGAGTCGTTAAAGCAGACAGACAGACACACTTTCTTATTTACAATATCAATTCAGTACGCATATACATATTACATATTTTGTTAATGTGAATATAAACAGGAGGACGCCGTTATTATGGCTCCTTGGTAATGACCTGAGCGTGCCTAACCCTGTAGACTAGATCTGATTCATCTTGTTTTTTCAATTACCAATTTTAAGAAGAGTGATTCGATTATTCGTCATAGGATGACAATCTCATGCTCATTTATCCTTATTTTGTTGTTTTAATCCTTATCAAATCAAATCAAATCAAATCAAATCTTTTTTATTCAAATAAACTTTTACAAGTACTTTTGAATCGTCAAGTGAATCTACCACTGGTTCGGAATGCCATTCCTACCGAGAAGAACCAGCAAGAAACTCGGTGGTTGCTCTTTTTTAAATAATTCATTTACAATTACTATATCAATGTGTACATAAGTAACCGCTGTCCCTAGCATTGCTGGAGCGATCAAATCCATGCTCCTCTATCATTTCCATAATCTTCAACAGTATAATAAGTTTTTTTCAGGAGCATACTTTTAATGGATTTCTTAAATTTGTTATATTTTATAGATTAAGATTTAATAATATAACAGGAATAATAGGAACTTTTTACATAGGCTGACGAGTGAACGGTCCCGGTACGGCACTCCTAGTGGTACCGGTAAAGCGTGACTATGCTACTTACAGCATTAGTTACTGAGTGGCTGTAAAAGACCGAATTTATGAAAATTTTGAATGATGATGAGATGAGATGATCAAAGGCTTTCAATGCCTTAATCCTGTAATCTTAAACTGCCATTTGAATCACGTCCAGCTGCCGTAAAAAACCGAATCGATATAGTAGTTAAATGGGTAGTAGCATTGTAAGCCTCTCTTTTTCTTGACAGTTGACACATCGTTGGTGTTAGCCTGATTTATACATCGACGCATAATATGTTACTGATGGTTTTATAATTATAATTACATGATGGATTAGGCGCCATACCCATTTTCTTCGTCGTTGTCGCCGTCATATCTCAGCATACGTGCCCGCAGGTGATGATTTACCAACGTGCGATATCGCTTCTATTGAATCAGATAATATGGTTAAAAACAAACTTTATCTAATGTGATAAACGTGAAATGTTATTCATAGGGCGCTGTGGTAATAACGTGACGCACAGTTGAGGCACGCGCAATGAGTAGGTGGTCAATTGCGACGGCGCCGCAACTAGGGTGCCTGCAATTACCGGCGCGGCGTCCGGCTACAGTTGGATTTTCCTAGAAATAAAAACATTTAGCGCAATTCTATTTAGTAAATATTATTTTTTACGTTCTGTACGTTCCGGTTACCGCCGCCCATGAAAATTTGCAGCACCAGAGGAACTGTACCTAAATGCGTTGCTGGCTTTTGAGATATTTGTTTATCCGTCCGCTGAAGAGCCCCATATTATAATCATGAGGGAACATAGAGGATGGAAGCTGGTTCTATGTTGTAGGTTGGAACTTACATATAAATAATCTACTCCAATACTTCCGGAAATAACTTAAGTAGGCCATATTATTACAAACTCTTATGAAACGTCTACCTCTTGAATCTACTCAATTAAATTAAAAAAAAACTTGATCTGTAATCTGTTTTTATATATCACCGCTATTTGAGTGCCATCGGGGTCTGTATATCCGTCGGATGTATCTCTGCTGGTAAGGTACACAAAATATCATAATCAAATATCTATTCGTAATCTACACGAACATATTAGATTATTACTATTTTGTTTTGTACTGAACTTGAATAATTAACACAATCAAGTCACAACTCACATCATTCCTCTGGATAACCCTCATCTCGCACTTTTTAGAAAAAATATTGCTTATAAAATCAGCTACGACAGGATATTATATCAAATAATTATTTAAATTGTTATCGTCGTCTTGTTGTATTATTTACCATTTATTTGCCATGAATGTGCCTTACGATGTTTTGACTATTATCTTGCATGCTTAATGTAAGCCTGGCAGTATTATATAAATTGAGATTTGAGTGGTTTGTTTACAAACAACACAAAAATACGTCAAAAATGCTGCATAATAATAAGCAAGAAAGAAGACTGCAGTGTCGCCTCACTTTGTGTCAGTACGTGTCCATTGTCTAGGCCAATATTTAGTACCTGCTACCTTGTCTTTGTATAGGCTACCTACGTACTCTACATTTACTCGTACCTAAACCACAATCTTGATAACGAAGCTACATACGTCAACTAACTACTTGCGTAAACGGTGTTATCTGAAATTCGTAGAATTTTTTGTTCTATGCGATTTTATAATATAACAAATGTTTTCACTATTGAGTTAATATAAGTAGAAAATACCTACTTGGTAGTGTTTAAGTGTGAGAACTATAGAACGAAAGTCCATTTCATTTAACTCTGAGTAAACTCTGTCCAGCCAAGTCAAAGTACGCTCTATAGATCTCAGGAAACTCTCGGTGTTTTGCTTTGATTTTTAGGTTTCATCTACCTATAGATTAACTGTAGATACATGACACAAAATAGTAAGTTTCGGAAAATTATAATCCGTGTTTCAAATTATTCTTAATATGCTTTTATATAGCCGTATTAATAAAATAATACTGTTAAGTAGAGAGAGATTTACTCATTGGATTGTGGATACACTTGTAAGTCATTATTTTGCGGATTCATTATTTTAATTTGAGTTATAGTGAAGGAAACTTATGTTCTTTGCTAAAAAAATAATATATTTATCATTAAGTTTAGAAATGAAGCAATAGACTACTTTTATCCTGAAAGAAAGAAAAATTGTCATGTTACCTACTAAATATAGAAAAAATATTCATGTCCGTTACCAACTATGAGAACTATTCGTGGAACTAAACCAACATTTACAATAGATAATATGATACGGCATCTACCTATATCCTTTTGCTTTTCCTTGTAAAGTTGTACAAAGGTGGTTAATAAATAAATACTTACCTAGCTCAAGTGCTAATTCGCAGTAAAAAATACTGGCCATGTTGATGAACACTGACGGTTCTTTGAAACGGTGAACGTAAATAAGTAGTAAATCGCAAATAGGACTTTCTGTGTACTGCCAACATTGACGACTTGTACTTCATACCTACGGCCTACGACGCATAGACGAGGAATATTTTTGTACGTCCATCATGTTGTTTGCCTTAAAGTTTATGTGACTAAGGCCCCAGGATATAATAGGTAAGAAATAAAACTGGATTGAATTCGTATCTAATAATTATCTATTCATAGTTTATCGTGGATCGTACATGTGGTACTTACGAGTAAGTGTTACAAAATTTTAATTTTTAATTGAATTAAAATAAAGTAAGAATAAATAACAAATCGTTTTCGATTATTCAAACAAATGAACTCTGAACCTATATAAAACCCACAATCTTAAAACATGAATTAAAATAAAACTCCAAGTTCAACGAAATATTTATTTGAATCCCAAAAAGTTTGTTGGTTTCTCAACCAACAAAAAAGTATTAGTAATATTTGTTTTAGCCCTGTTGAAACTCGATAAAGCATGGGGTTATACGCAGAATCAGAATTATACTTTATTCAAATTTGTAAATTATAAGCTAATTAATTATTTTAAAACTAATCGCGCCCTAGTCTTATTAGAGCCCACAACAGATCCGTAGTATTACTATGAAACTCCTTACTACATAGTACATCTGCTTTATTTCGTATAGGACATACTTTTGTCACATACGTACCTATATGATTTGTTATGACTCTACCACCGGTTCGGAATTCGGATACTTCAATCAATCAATCAATCAATTTATTTTTCCCAGTCACAAATTTGTAATATTCATAATACTAAACAGTTATAGTGTTGGGATTAATATAATCTTATTCGATAAACCTTGAATCAAAGCCTAAAAACGGTTACAAGTGCTTTCGAATCGTCAGCTAAATCAACCACTCCCACCGTTTCGAATAGACACTAATGTTGTCAATAATATTATGTCATCATTTGCTTCTTTTGTTAGTTTGTTAAAATATTGAGTCCACGATACCATAGTCCACAATAAGATTTTTTTTTTAAATTGATACATGTACATCTCCAGTAACTATTGGGTGCATCGACTGCAGTCTGCAACAGATAATATCAACTCAATTGGTTTTGAGTTGTTTTGGAAAAAAAGGTGCCCTCGTTTCCGTTTGTAAACAAACACTGCTCGAGGAGCTCCTGCATTTGCTCTAAAAAAGTGAACTCTAAAAGTAATACATACAAGGCTTTTTCAGTAAACAAAGTGTATGACGTGCACGAAGCTATAGTCGTGGACCATGCGCCATCTTCCAGCTGTCATCCTGTTATTGTTGTTTTCTAGAACATTGACACTGTTTTTATTGGTTCAATTTAAAATACTGAGCATACGTTTTATATCTACTTTTTATTATACAATTTTTTTTGTAACTTTTAGCAATTAATTAGAAAAAGTTCATAATTACTTATTCATTTTATAACAATGCGATAGTTACTCTGCCTGTCATCTTCTGCGGATACTTCTCAATCGCAGAACGAATCTTGACTTTGGGCACAAGGGTGGTTGCGTCCTGCAGCCTGATTCTGTAACTCAGTGGCTATCAAAGAGTGAAAGCCACTGACATATTATATTCTTTATCCATTGAAGGTTTGCTATGAAAACTTAATTTTTATTTCATAGCAAACCTTCAATGGATAAAGAATATATGTCAGTGGCTTTCACTCTTTGATAGCCACTGAGTTACAGAATCAGGCTGCTGGAGACTGATATCGGATACTTTTTATTCAGTAGAGTTTTAGTACCCAAATTTTTTTTAAAAATCGAAAACCATGCGGACTGCTACTGTAATAAATACAGTAATGCAACCGTCTGGTTCACTTTTAAGACCTTCAAGTGGACTTACTACCATCGTTTAAAGCAGTTTTACTTTAAAATAACATTTTATATGACGTAGCTAAAATAAGGATTATAATTCTGAAACAAGAGCGTCAGTAAGATAAGATAATGCCTAGTCTCCTATCTCCCGATATTTCAGGTCTTTACGCCACGTACCTACCTGCAAATTATAGAACCAACTTCCATCATCTGTGTTATGTGATATGTCCAAACATTATACCGATATTTATAGCGTTTAAGTATATCGATTACGTAATAGAAAATCCTAGATGAAGTAATATGTACACATCTCAGTGTATTTTTTATTTTTCGCTATGACACGTTACAAGCGCGTAGCTGCCACGTAATATTATGTCGAAGACATACGTAATCACGTTTGATGATGATGTTTTGATTATTTACATTTACGTTATTGTATTTTATCAATTATTTTTATCATTATTGTTATCAGTCCAAAATTCCAAATAATTACTCAAACTTGCTTGGCGAAATTACATTTACTTAATTTAAATTTAATTTACATAATATTATATACTGCAGCTTTAATACTACTTTACTTTATACACTTAAAATAGCTAAATTTTAAATTAAGTAAAGTACGTCACACGTTAAGGGGTTGACGAAGTGTGACAAGGGGTGGGAGGGGTCCTAAGTTTCGTGACGTCACATTTGAAAATCTTATATGTAAGTTTTAAAACGCCAAATTTGAACAATTTGTACCAGCAGTGGACGTCTATCGGTTGACGACGAAAACTAATTTCGGAAGTGCTGTTTTAATTTAATAATTTCTAGATGTAAAATTGCAAGATATGTGACATCACACTAGGGAGGTGGGGGGTCTCACAAAATATGTGACCAACTGTGACAAGGACGGGGGAGGGGTCAAAAAATCACGAAATTAATGTGACGTACTTTATGGATGACCCCTTACGAGGTTTTTACAGTATGCGCCTGTAAAAAATTCGCACTTCCGTATTATTTCAAAAGTATTAAAGTTAATACATAATTAAATGAATATTTTTTCTATATTATTTTCTTGGAATACGCGAGAAAATACTAACTACCTACTCAATAATTAGTAATTTATTTTCTTAATTACCAAAAGTATTCGGTATGTCGTATTATATTGTGCGCGTGTCAAATCTAAAATTAAACTATTCAATACGTTTTAACTTAATTTATTCCTAATGATACAAGACATTACGTTGTCGTTCAGTTTACATGTAAAAATGAAGTGCGGCTCAAAGTTTAACTTTAACTTATGAAGTCACGCGGCATGCTGCTGACTGCTCTACATGATACGTGTCGAATGTCGATACTCGATACCTCGGTCAGATATCTTTTGTTTTTATTTACTAGGTATACCTATAATTTAATTTATTTCTTTAGACTTTTCATGTTTTGGGAATATTGGTCTCGAATCTATTAGAACATGTGGTAGCGCTCTTAAATTCAAAGGAAAAAAACAGGGCCAAGAAATTTTCCTCTGACCTTGTTTCCGTGGATTTTGAGATAAGTACCTAGTAACTTCTATAAAGTATGTAGATACTAAACAACAGTTACCATTTCCTCTAGACATTCTAATTATTTTAGACTGATTGCTCCGTAAACATAATATAATCTATAATTCGAAATACTTATTCTTTATAATACCTATCTCTTACATACATTTTAAAGTAAACTATGTATAATGTATGGTATTCCTCTACTTCTATCTTAATATTATTATCCAGACAGCAAATATTCAGTAATTAAAAGAAGTACCTAGTATCATCTTATTGATTTTTAATCAAAGACAATGGTATTTATGGACGCGTACATACGGATATTGAAGAAGGAATAAACCGTTTACAAACAAAATACATTCCGTATTGGTGATACCGTGGCCGTGGAATTCCCCGCACGAAGCGCTGAGTAATCGCATTTCTGAATGATCGCTTGTTTTTACCGCATGCTATTTATAGACGTGTGACTTTGTATGCGCGCTGTTTGTAAACAACTGCAAGGCAACTATAAAAATAACACGAATAAATATGAGGTTTTCGATTTTAAATTTAGCTGACGGTTCCCTTTAAAACACGAGTTACGAAGCTATTTACCTGTTTACATGAGAAATTAATTTCGGGGTCGATATCGGTTTCCCAGGGGTCGACATAAACGAAAACTGATTTTGGAGGTCGACGAGGACTAAAAATCGAACCTTATTTTAATGTTTTTTTTTCTTAAAAAAATTAATTTACTACTTAAGTATTTTTACGTAATTTGTATTAATTGAATATATTATATCACTTGATATTTACTGAATTTGGTCTATTTATTTTGTTATTTTTTTTTTACAAAATGATGTCAAGTTTACTCACTTAATCAACCGCAAAGTTTTTAAATTGGTAAGTATTTTGTACAACAGGAAAAATTACTAGAGATAGGATTTTTAAAGTAATTTGGCCATGGGGGTCTGAGGTATTAGTTCATTTTGGAAAAGGGGTTTCTTGCCCGAAATAGTTTGGGAATCCCTGTACTAAAGGGTAATAGGTAGTGACTAGTGAATATCCGTTATAATATATCATCAGTTATCATCACCTAATCGCATAATATAGACATTCTATTGTCTGCGATGTCACCAACTGTATGGCTATCAACTCCCGATTGCAATCCAATGTTTTCATCAATCGCAAAATTTGTTTAGGCCTTAGATAGGCTGGTTCATTACTTATTCAAGTTACGACTGTATAGCGAACTTGCTTTCATTGTCAACATTCAACCACTCAAGCTCTTCTTCTTCTTCCTGCCCTTGTCCCATGCTATGTAGGGTCGGCACAACATGTTTATTCTTCCACTCACTTCTGTTATCCGTCAACCTATCATTCACACCTTTTATACGCATATCCTCTTTCACACAATCCATCCATCTTTTCTTTGGTCTCCCTCTACTCTTTTTTCCTTCCACATGCATATCTATCATTCTTCTCGTAATATGCCTTTCTTCCCTCCGCATTACATGCCCATACCATGCTAGCCTATTACTCCTCATCTTTTCTATCACTGGCGCTACTTTCAAACTTCCCCTTATATATTCATTCCTAATCTTATCCATTCTAGTCACACCACACATCCATCTCAACATTCGCATTTCAGTCGCATGCACTTTTCTTTCATCCGTCCCTTTCACCGCCCAACATTCTGAACCATACAATGCGACAGGTCTAACGACTGTCTTATAGATTTTCCCTTTTAGTTTAAGGGGCATTCGTGGGTCGCATATTACACCCGAGACTTGTCGCCATTTCATCCATCCCGCATTCATTCTTTTGTTCACGTCTCGGTCAATGTTGCCGTCGTTTTGAAGGAGCGAACCGAGGTACCGGAAATCGGAACAGACCGGTAAGGATACACCATCTAAGGCAATATCATGGAATCGGGAGGGGCCACCGAAATCACAGAACAGATGTTCTGTTTTCGTTCGGCTGATCCTCAGGCCAACACTCTCTAATCTCTCTTGCCATTTTCCCAGTTTGCTCTGGACCTCAGACGCCTCTTCCCCGACAAGTACAATGTCGTCAGCGAACATCATGCACCAGGGTGCCTGCTCCTGTATGTCTGATGTTAGAGCATCCATTACCAGGAGAAACAGGTAAGGACTTAAAGCCGATCCCTGGTGCAAGCCCACTTCCACATTGAACTTGTCTGTAACGCCAGCTTCTGACCGGACCCTTGTGCTCGCTTCTGCGTACATCGCTTTCATAAGCCTCACATACTTCTCAGGTATTCTTTTCACTTTCATAGCCCACCACAAAACTTCTCTGGCATATTCCTATATTTCAAAATTAAAAACCTCTTTTGGTAATTCTGTTTGTTTTTCGTTATCGCAATAATAATATTCCTAGTACTATCTTCATTTATGTTATTTGATTGCGATTTGCGTAAAAACAATATTAACCAATTACCATATTGCATACTGCCTGTTTATTATTTAACTGTAAATAGGTATCTGGCGCTGGTTTCCTCGAGGTTAAAAACAAAGTACTCATTTGTTTTTAACTTGTTATTCCTAACACTTCTTCCTTGTTTATTTGGCTGCATTAATTAAAAATATACGATATTAATTACACACAATACACAATACTTTTACTATTTTGTACCTATTAGATACCAGAAGAATTACTTAGAAAGTAGTAAATACAATTTTGTCATGATTGTTTTACAAAATAAGTAGATTCATATAGTTGATAGTTTAATGCCAATTCGATGAATAGGTGAAAGCTTATTCACAGACAAGCCTGTCTATATTTGTACTTTGTAGGTATAAAACTAGAAATCCCTATTTGGCAAATGCCAATATGATATTTAATATTGAAATACTGGTTAACTAATTTTAAACCTCTAAATAATTAGCTAAAATATATTGAATTATTTAACTTGGTTTTTATCACAAAGCTGATACAATACAGTTTAAGTTTACGAGGCTGTGCGTGTTTAAACTTTCTTAAAATAAGGCAGATAATTAATGTAGAATATAGATGTGCTTATACAGTACACATCTCTATTGAGATTTTTCGTAATACGTAATTACAATAAATACCATTAAGAACATCAATTTAAGATGTTACGGTATGAACGGGAAACTTTGAGAATAGGTATTGAACAATTATATTGCCGTCGAGCTGCTCTAATAGAATTCCATAACACCCGATAGGAACAACTACAGCTTAAACCGATAATACCTGTGATTTTTTTTTCCAAAAAACCGACTTCCAGCGCTGTAAAGTAATAAATAATTTTTATTTCTACCCACTATGTTGAAGTCGGGCGAGCCTGATGCGTCAACTTTGCTTATCCTTGTTATACCCGCCCGACTTCAACATAGTGGGTAGAAATAAAAATTATTTATTACTTTACAGTGGCGTTGGAAGTCGGTTTTTTGGTGGTGGGTGGTGGTGGTTTCCTGGTGGAAACTTCCTAGCTTTCTATAACTATAAAGACATTTGATAAGTAAGTAAGTAAGTATTCCTATCACCCAATTCTTATGTCGTTACAATTAACTATTGTTTTACTTGAACATAAGTAACGTCAATAATAATTAATAACACTATACCTATTTTCAAGATTAAAAATTTTGTTTTTTCCTTATTTATAAATGTTTTACTTGAATATAATTAACGTCAATAATAATACTATACCTATTTTCAAAATTTAAATTTTAGTTTTTCCTTATTTATAAATACATATACGTAAATATGGATTTACTACGAGGTTCGTATCAAGATTAAATTACTATTTCGTATAGTTAATATAATCAATTACCAGTAGTACTTCATTATATACGTTAATCTCGAACATTCTTTATCTTTGTAACGTGGACATAAATATGCAATTATTTTATTACGACCATAACTATAGGATTTACCTGTTCTTGTATTCTTTCATTTTTTTAAATCGTAATTTACGTACTCATAACATTTTTTTAAAGATAACTAATGACGACGCAAGACTCGAAAATTGTTCTTTGTATCCTCAAGTGATTAACATTCGTTCCACCTATGCTCTAAGCTAAGCGTTTGGTTTCCTCGTTTCCAATTCATACCGCTATAGCGTGGAATGCCCTTCCGGCGCGGCGGCCGGGCTTCCTTCCACTCATAAATAATTAAAGTACCTACTTACTCAAGATACTCATTCTGAATAATTAGACCTATTTATCTAGGTCAGCACGCTTATACTTAGAATTATTATATAACTTCTATTTAGGTCTTTAGTGTAACTAGGAGTTACTAATTAATCGTAACTAGAGTTACTAATAAATCGTAGTTATGATTTAATAGACAATTAGGGCCACTTGCACAAGGTCATTTAAATTGATTTAGAATTTTGTAATGCTGTCCCTTTTTGGCAAATGCATATTTTAGTTTCCAAAAAGGGACAGCACTGAAATATTTAACTAGACCAATTTAAGAGTCCTTAGTGCAAGTGGGCTTTAGTTAAAAATAAAAATCCTAAAAATGTTTATACAATGAATGACATTGGGTATTTGCTCTGTGATTGACGCATAGTAATTAGTTCCTAGGAGTTCCTTTTTAAGGTTCCCTACCTTAAGAGGAAAAGAGGAACTTATAGGATCACTTCGTTGTCTGGTTGCCTGTCTGTCTGTTAACCCCCTTTTTCTTCGAAACGCATAGAGGTATCAAGTTGTAATTCATATCAAATACTTAGGTCTATGGTCCCTTGGAGCTGTAAAAAAATCAAGCTTCATCAAAGTCAACGCAATCAAAAGATACGGTCGTTAAAGCGGCATATTTTGCATATTTTGAAAATAATCAAAACCTATAGGAACTTTATGGAACTTTATGGGTACTTCCCGTTGAACTAGAATCATGAAAGGCAAGAAGTAAGCTCTCACAGCACAAATATAGGAAAAGTCCGAAAATCGTTAATTAGGGTTCCGTACCTACTCATCAGGGTGACGTATAGTTTGTCAGGCGCTACCAGTTTAGCGCCATATGTAAGCCAGTTATTTCGCAGCTGATTACGTGTTGTTATGACATCTTTCTTGTTATTTACTAAAATAATTTATATTGTGTGGTTGTGTGGTGGTACGGAACCCTTTGTGCGCGAGTCTGACACGCACTAGACAGTTTTTTTTTTAAATATTGAAATTGGGTTGGTTAACCTGTGTATTGTGTATGTATAACCTTTAAGACCAACAAAATTATTAGTTCAACACGCATAAATAAATAAAATATGTACTATACTTTGAAAAACTAATTAAATCACTATTGTGGGGTTAAAGTATTGAAGTCCATTCACTCCCGAATTATACAGACGTCTAGACAAAACTAGATTTCGGTACCTACGGTCTAGACGGGCCACGACCCTTTTGTCACGCTACTTGAATCTGTTGCTAAGAAACCAGTTGCAAATAAGAACTTTTCTATTTTTCTGCTTACGCGTGCGAGTATGTTGAACAAGCTTAAAATATACCTTTCCCATATAGATATATATAAGAAAATGCTGAAATGTGTATAAACTATCAACACAATACAATACTCGGCGGATCCAAATCCGTACTTTATTATTTTATTAATATTATAAATGCGAAAGTGTGTCTGTCTGTTTGTCTGCTACGCGTTCACGGCCCAACCTTTCCACCAATTTTGATGAAATTTGGTACAGGAATGAGTTGTATCCGGGGGAAGGACATAGGTTCCCGCGGGAATCAAAAAACTTAATCCACGCGGACGAAGAAGCGCACATCATCTAGTATATGATATTTTAGGTACATTTCGTATGGGGTTGTAATTTCAGAAATAGTTTCAGAAAAGAAGTCATATTGTATAATCAAAGTAGGGGTATGAGTTTAATATAACTGCCATGCCCCTAACAGGTTAGCCCGCCATCATCTTAGATTGTATCAACACTTACCACCAGGTGAGATCGCAGTCAAGGGCTAACTTGTAGAGGACAAAAAAATATATACTTGGATTAGATTTCGTGTAGTGGGATGAACGACATCTGAAGAAGGCATAATTTGCCATTTTTTTTTAGAGATTTCATCTCAATTGAGATAACTATAACTATCGCCTGCTATCTATTAATATGGTGAGTAACTGAGTACTCATTAGTGGTGTTCAACGAAGCATTTCTTACGGGTTCTCGTAGTGATGACCGAGCCCCCGGCGTGGGTGAGACGTCGTCGTTTCTTTAGTTCCGCACTATTGCGGACCAACTGTTGTGTTCCGGTTTCTCCAGTGTTGACGCCTTTGATATTAGTCTGCTTCTATTTCAAATACAGCTCATAAGCGAAGTAGCCATCTCTCAAACACACTCAACAGGCCCAAGCTCTACAGGCTCTTGCAAAATGTCAAGGCTGTAAATTAATTCTGTTATGACTGTTTATGTTGAGATGAAGCTTTAAGGATCTTAGCTCTGTTTGCTAATTCTGTTGAGATAACGCTTACAAGATTTTCGGCTCTCTTCTCAAATCACATAGCTCCCATAATTCTACAATTTTCTGAATAGGCATATATTTTTTTCAATTTAATCTAAATTTTTACACCCACTAGGACACACCTATTTCATCGTAGTTTAAATTGATATCACCTAAAAGTTATGCTTATAATTTTTTTTAAATATATAAAATACCACTCACTGATTTAGCACGATATCTCAGTAACTATAGAGAAGGTAGGTTTCCTTCTATAGCACAGGCATCAGCTAAAAAAGCGGTTTATACAAAAATCACCCCTTAGCGGTTTAGGGGGTGGGAAGGATGTATAAAAGTTTTTGAAGTTCGAGACATGAAAATCGCCAATTAGGATAATAGTTTTAAATAATAAAAACCTTTATAAGCCATACAGGGTGGATAAATCCAACAGGACATGGTGGTAAAGTACTTTTTAAATACTAAAGATTCCAAATTTCACTGAAAGAAATAATTTTTTTTTAAATAATAGTATCTGCATTCAAACATTTTGAAACAATGTTATTGAACCGGGAGTCTAAAATACTAGAAATTAAAAAAAATAACGATAAATCAAATTTCACTCAAAGGAAACATTTCTTTAATTTTTTTAAATAAGAATATCTACATTCAATAAATTTTTGAAAACCTGCCGCTGACTTGTAGTTAGGAGGGTTCGTACGAGTACCTCAAGCAGGGATCTCAAGATCTAACATAAAACTTCTAAATTTTTACCGTGATAATATTACAACTGTGATAGGAATATGTATTTATTTGAAGTTTAGAAGTGTTGACATGAGTACGATTTCCACACAACAGGAAGTCTCAAATGTCGACTTTCTGGTTGGAGTATCTCAAATAATTGATATCTTTGACGCTGCCGGGACATCTCTCGGTTGCGTGGGAACTCTTATACCCACAGATCACTTCTCACGATTTTTGTCTAATCGACCTACAACGTCGTACCTCCCAACGTACTAGCCTACAAATAAAATAAAATCTCTGTTCTAGAAAACTTAAATTTAAAAAATACGAATAACTTTGTTTGATAATGATAGGTACATGTCATCATTTGTATCTTGGGAGTAATATAATCAATGAAACTCTCTTTTTATATTAGTTTAGTTTAAAGATTGTGGTAAACAGAATTTCGACAAAAATAAATACAAATTTAGATGGCATGTTATATATTAATGGAATTTTCATTTCCAAACAGATACTAATTTAATTGACTTACTTTTATTAGTATCTTTACAGGTGGAGAAACGAACAATTCTAGATAAGATAATAGTAAATTTTGAAGGTTTAATGAAAGACAAAACAACAAATATAGATTATTACGCAATTTTTGATAATGTGAAAAGTCAAGACAATACGTTTTACGTATGTAGGTACAACGCCAAGGTCGAGGTTATTGAACCTAACTACGTCTTTCGTGAGGCGCCGCCGCCGGTCGCCCGCCATCCACAAAGCAAATAGACCGTACATAAATAATTATATTACTTGCTTTAGGTAGTGAAATAACTACATAATATTATATTAAAAACAAATTTTGCCCGCGACTTTGTTCGCGTGAAATTAGGTTCCTAAAAATCCTAAACAAACTTTCATCCTTAATTTACCCCTTTGGGGGTGGAATTTTCAAAAACTACGTTACTACACATCACATATTTCTTCATTTTATTATGTTATTATATTAACCAAAAGCCCATATACCAAATTTTATGGATATAACTTGAACAATGACGGATTTTCATACAAAATTTCACCCTCTAATTGGGGTACAATTCACCCTTGGGGGTACAATTTCGGAAAATCCTTAGTAGGTACACCTCTAGGGTGCTAAAGGAATATTCGCTCAATATTTCAATTTTTCAAATTACTTTCGGGGTTTCAAGTTAATTGAACCTATACTGACTGAGGGTTGTGATGTCAGTAATTTCTGAACTACAAACCCAATGACCTTGAAATATTTACGGGACAATCTTTAAATTAAAGTAGGTAGGTATATACTTTCTAAAAAAAATGTAAGATTTCGGACTACACGTTAGTGAATTACAACTAAGTACACATTTTGACTTTTATCCCCTCTCCTAAGGGAACCGTGCTGAATTTCGGGACTAAAAGTATTCAGCGTCCCTACCTCGCTTACCTCGCTGTCAAATTTACATGATGCCGCACCAGTTGAAAGCGTCACCTCACTCACCAGAGACGGATAACGACATCCTGGTCTTATTGCTCGCTACTGACAAACCGGCCAATAATTCTTGTTATTCTTGTTCCGGTTATTTTCAAAGTCAAAAATATAGCTAGCCTATTTCTTCTAGAATAATAACCCTGTGTTTAAAATGTGACAACTATGGTAGTTTTCACAATAAACCGCTTTTTGATGACGCGGATATTGCCGCCGCTGTGCGGCCGCGGCAGACGACACTCAGCGGCTCTTGTTTGGCACGCCACGCCCGACGCACGATCCGTGCAGCGGTGTGAGCTGTGTCATGTGCGTTGATAGATCACTGATCAGTCAGTCAGTCACCTTTACCTTTTATATATTTTGATGTGTCTGGTTAACATATATGGCTCGTCTGCACTCTGGCTTTTAGTGTTCCCTTTAAGAATATCCTCTGACAAAGAGTCATTTTATACAGTTCCGGATCATGTTTAGAGGTTACGTTACACTTAGCTGTACTTGAATCGAAGCGGAAACACCAGTATTTGGCGATCAATAAACATTTTCGGCGACCTTGGGCGAACTAAGCAATCGGTGACTGACCGGGTCCGGGTTGCTGACATTAGAAACTTTTTAATACTTCTAATGATTAATGCCATGTGATAATATCCAATAGAATTTTATTGGAACCATTGAGTTATTGTCATGATTAATTGGTCCGTATAAATTTTACCTAGCTTGTGTAGTAGTAGGTATGTGAATTAATAACAATATGTTCTCATGCGCATGTATACCGAATACCGTGTACCGAGAGTATACTCCTCAACACTAAAACTAATTTAGTTATGAATTGTTTTCGTAGTTTCTCGATGCGTAAATATGTTTTTATGTGGAATAAACAGATGCATCGGGTTATTTCCGGTGCAGTGTAATATATAGATAGGAGCATGGCGCCGTGGCAGAGTCCAGCGGAATATTCTGGGTGCGAACTGTTAAAAAACAACAACACTCACCCTTGTGTGGTGCGCCTTGTGACTCGCGCGTGACGCACTTCGTGACTTTACGATACACACATAACGAGGACGCTTTGTGTGATACCATTAAGATGCTGTTCGAAGAAATACGCAGTACAAAATGAGAAGAACAACGGTAATTTCGTAATTAAACTTTAATTTCGAGGAACGAATGTTAACCTACATAATTATGTATCATGGCATTTCGTAAAATATCAACACAAACACTAATATTCATTAATATCATTATATCTACTTAGGTAGGTGTGTTATTTATATACCTACTTAAGTATATGGTTAAAAATGTTAGGTAAGGAAGTTCATTCTTTGGCGGGGCATCTTGGCTTGAGCCTCGAGAGGTGAATGCCAAAGAAATGCTCGGTCTGACCAGTCGTTTTTAAATTGTCACATCTACGAAACAACAGATTAGGTACAGCAAGACTTATAAAGTTAAGTATAATTGTTCTATATATATGTATATGTCACCGTAAAATTTTAAAAACCGTTAGATTATAATCTAACAATTTCTATCTCGCGAGATTGTAAACTGTCGACAGATTGTGAACCATTCAATGTTCTGAGTATTAATTTTTGAAATATTTATTGTATTTACGTTTTCTTGTCTCTGTCTTGTACAGTTCGCGCGCGAATTGAATGCAGAGTAAATGTATGTGCCGTCATGCATTTACTCTGCATTCAACTCGCGCGCGAACTATAGGTTAGGTTAGGGTTTGACATATTCAGGTAGTGTCTTAGGTTCTATCGGGTTAATATACCTAATAGATTACAATTTACCGAAAAATAATGCGTTAAATTGTAAGCAGTATGTTACGGTTCACAATCTGTCGACAGTTTGCAATCTATCGAGATAAAAAGCGTTAGATTACAATCTAACGGTTTTACAATTTTACGGTGACATATATACATATATAAAAGCGAAATACCACTCAGTCACTCACTTACTGATTGACTAATCACAATATTTACATAGGCATAGGCTACTTTTTATCTCGGAAAATTAAAGAGTTCCCGCGAGAATGTAAAAAACTTTATTCACGCGGACGAAGTCGCGGGCATCATCTAGTGTATAATAACTAATAGTATGGATGTAATATTAGGGTTCCGTACAAAAATGGTAAAATGGAACCCTTATGGTGCGACTTTCTCCGTCTGTCTGTCTGTCTGTCCGTCCGTCACACTCGATTATTTCAGTAACTACCGAAGCTATCGACATGAAATTTGGAATAGTTGTGTATATTAGTGGCCCAAAGACACTGGAATTAAAAAAAATTGGAAATTATTTTTGTTCTTATTTAAAAAGGGTGAAAAATCGGAGGGTTGAAATTTAAAAGTGAGATAACTGTACTGTGTGGGGTATCATATGAAAGGGTTTACTTTGTACATTCTAAATCAGATTTTTAATTATTTTTAGTCATGATAGTTTTTGATTTATCGGGGAAAAAGTCTAAAAAAATACCGTTCCCCCCCCCTTATCTCCGGAGTTTACCAATCGAAAAATCTGAAATAATTATGGTCAATAGGAATTTATGTATATTTTACAGGAAAACTATAGCCAATGCTCTAACTAGCATAGTTTTTTTTGATATTAACAGTAAACCTCTACAAACAAAGTTAGTTTTGCGGTTCATTAACAAAGGTAATTATTACCGTTTTACATCTTTGGTCGTTACAGTTTTAGTCGTGTTACATATAATCCATCATCAGAATTGCTTAAAAAATACTTTTCAGTCATCATAAGCAATTGTGGCTAAGATTTTAAATGAAAATCCCTCATACTTATAGGGTTAAACGCAAGTTCTTCTAAGTACTCGTCGCGTCGTCAAATAAACATATTGGTTTTTGCCTGATTGTTTTGCTTCAGTACCTACTTCTTGAGTACGGAACCCTCGGTGCGCGAGTCCGACTCGCACTTGGCCGGTTTTTTAAATTTTATATCTGCACAATGGGTGTAAGGGTGGAAAAGACATATCCTTTAACACGTGGCATGTGGCATCCCTGGGGAATTCAGGTCAGGGATAGCACCAAAAATCTAACGACGCCGAGCGAAGGCTCGAACTTTATAGAATGAGGTATGTTACAACTTACAAACTTTCAACCCAGTTGAACCCCGATGAGCACTTGCCCAGGGTCGTGTCATATTATGTTAAATTACAAATTCATCTTCATTGATTTATCTGATATTATGTAACTAAGTCATTCAATATTTTACGCATGACCTTTACTTGCAAGTCAATATAGTATAAATAAAATCATCGCTCTGTGTTTACAAACACGACCTTGCGATATGAGGTTATCGAGCGCTGCGTTGCAACTGTGTTGTAACTTGTAACCCTAAGAACATTATACAAAAATGATCAGTGATCACATTCACAATGTACTATTCTCATTCGTTTAGTACCCATAAGACATCACAGAATTGATTACGGAAAACGGAATTCGAGGAATGAAACACTAGGCTTGCGTTCTATTCATAGCAGATGATGAGCGATGTGATGGATGAATGACGCGGCCTCGCCGACGCCTGGCGTGCCTCCACTGCAACGCCCCGGTTTGGCTCGGCGCCGGCGAGCGCCGCTGATCACGAGGACGAACTAGCTCTAAACGTAGTACATGAAATCTATATTTAACACAACTCCATCATAATGCTACATACCAGAACCGACTACCTCATGTGATGACACACCCGTCATGATGTAATGTAACTTTGTTTTAAGGCTGATTTTTCAAAACTTTAATTCGAATAAATATCAGTTTATCAGTTTAAATATTAATTATATCAGTTTATCTCAAAATTACTCGCTATAGCCTATACATATACCTAATTAAGTAGATGGCATAAATATTTTTAACATTAACAAAATATTATTATGGTTGATCTTGTTGCACATAATCTCTGAACCAAACTAAACAGCTTTAAACATATTGATATCCCGTTGATTTCGTCCTGCCAATTTAGTTTAGGTTGGAGATTGTGTACATCAGAACTGACTACAATACTTCATTTTGTAAATTCAGTTTGATAAAGCTTTAGCCAAATATGAAAAAACCTGATTCTTGTAAAACTCAGTCATTCCTTGCCGGCTCCGTTCAGAAGCTACTTTTGGAACCAGTCTTTACTCTGAAGTCTGGACTAACCACAGGAGTCACAGGTTGTCCTGCAAAGATATTTGAATTTGTTATATTGAAAATACCAAGATCCAAAATCCAAGAAATTAATCATCTTTCTGAAGGTTAAAATAGTGACAATATTTATAGACGTAACAATGAGGTGGTTATTGGGGCTGATTCTGTATAACACAATCTCTAAACTAAACTAAAATGGCAGCTTTATATCTAGTTCTGTCCCTTTCTGTAGGAAGTATTATGAAAGGGTTAGCAATATTTATAATGCTCTAATTTTAGTTTAGTTTAGAGATTGTGCACTACAGAATCAGCCCCATTGTCTCTCATGATTTTATCAAGTTTCGTGGTTGTTGACGTCAGAAGCATCGATGTCAATGGAAGTATTTATAGGGTGGTTTAAAATAGGAACGAGTTAGTATGACAGGACGCGACGGGACGGATTTGGTCACCGCTGTGCCAGTAGTCAGCTCCCACGCCACACGTGATTCATTCGTTTGGCCGACCAACGGTAAACACTAATTACAATACACACTTACAACCGACCGACTCGAAAACCGAGCTTGTTTAGATAGTAACTATAGTATCAACAATGAATTTCGTTACAACATAAACTTCTACACCGGAGGTTTGCTCTATAACTAAATCTAAACGCAACAGAAGCACAACGCGCGACTAAGTTTTTCATTCCATTTGCTCCATTCCGTTCATGCACTTTGAGTTTTTAACCGACTTCCAAAAAAGGACGAGGTTCTCAATTCGGCGCGTTTTTTTTTTTTTTTAATGTATGTCGGTGCATATCTTCGTGGTTTCTGAACCGATTTGAATTTTTTTTTCTATCAGTCTTTAGAGGAAGCTCTCGAGGTGGTCAATTCAGGAAAAAATTCTGACTCCAAATCCTCAACCCTGACACTAAAAAGTTGAAAATAAAAATTCTTGATATTTATTTAATGATAATATGATATTTAATATTGAAATACTGGTAGATATATTTCTGGTTAACTAATTTTAAACCACTAAATAATTAGCTAAAATATATTGAATTATTTAACTTGGTTTTTATCACAAAGCAGTTTAAGTTTACGAGGCTGTGCGTGTTTAAACTTTCTTAAAATAAGGCAGATAATAATGTAGAATATAGATGTGCTTATACAGTACACATCTCTATTGAGATTTTTCGTAATACGTAATTACAATAAATACCATTAAGAACATCAATTTAAGATGTTACGGCATGAACGGGAAACTTTGAGAATAGGTATTGAACCGTCGAGCTGCTCTAATAGAATTCCATAACACCCGATGGGACAACTACAGCTTAAACCGATAATACCTGTGAATTTTTTTTTCCAAAAAACCGACTTCCAGCGCTGTAAAGTAATAAATATTTTTTTATTCTACCCACTATGTTGAAGTCGGGCGAGCCTGATGCGTCAACTTTGCTTATCCTTGTTATACCCGCCCGACTTCAACAAATAATAAATAATAAAATAATAAAAAAGTAATAAATAATTTTTATTTCTACCCACTATGGGTAGAAATAAAAATTATTTATTACTTTACAGTGGCGTTGGAAGTCGGTTTTTTGGAAAGATTTATTTTGATTTATATTATCTGCAGTGTTTAGATAATAGACATTGAGTAACTCGTTCAGCAATTAGGTTGATTTTTTTATTTTCCTATTTGATGCCTTGGATGCCTAAATTAAACTTATCATTGCTCCAGTCAATAAATTCATTTTAATACTTTTAATTTATCAAACAGTAAACAAAGTAAGATTTTTTAAATTTCATTCTACCCTATGTCAATGTCTGGGAGGGAAGACACAAAAACATTACAGTAGGGTGCTCGTGAATGGTGATAAATGATGTGCAATTTCGGTATATTTAACTGTCTAGACTCAGACGGTGCTCGGTTGCGTTCCGAAGTCCAGACTATGGCGCTGGCATTCCATTTACACTGAGAGTTGAGACACAAGTTACAGTTTTTAGTATTGTTTTGCGTACTCTCTGTTGGTCTCTTAGTGGAAACGTAAAATTGGAATGCAATGAAAACCTTACTTCAAAGTTTCCATTGATTTTGTGATCTTTATGGTCGAATTAAATTATTTTTATTTTATTTATTTTATTGCCTATTATAATTTTAAAGAGTCCAGCTAAGTAAATGAAAATTATATTATGTTCGTCTGTTTGAAGATCCGGTCATCCGATCATCCTTATCATTTATTTTATTATTATTTATCGTTACCCAGGTGCGTTCTTTCATCCGATTGAATTGAAACGTTCAATGATTATTGTTTTATTGTTGCTTAAAGGTTTCAGACAGGTTTTCAGGTTTCAAAAATATAAAAAACTAGCAGATGCCCGCGTGAAATAAGTTTTTTTAATTCTCACGGGAAGTCCCTAATTTTTCGGGTTAATATATGTATAGCCAATGACACTCACAAATAATGTGGCATTCTATTGGTACCAGAATTTTTTTAATCGGTTCAGTATCGGTAGATCCAGAGATTACCCCCTACAATGTCACAAACTCGCAAACTCACAATTTTACCTCTTTATAATATTAGTATAGATGACATGGCGTTCTTTTTGTATTTGATAAAAAAACTTGTTTCATTGTTTTTGGATTATCAACCGAAACAACAGATTATCTACTCCATTTGCTATTGCCAAAAAACCGTTTATTGTCAAAGTCATGGACCATTTGTCAAATAGAATTGTGTTTACCTGGAATTTCAGTACCTACTTACCGAGACACTGTTTCAGGCAAGATTAACTTGAAGGTCTTTACCTAGTTAGGTACTGAAAATTATCAGGTTTCTATTTAAAAAATAAATGATGATATTGTTTATCCACAGGAGCAATACGGATGTAGAACAATTCCAACCTTGCTCAATTATACGGCTGGAATATGTGATACAATGAAAATGACGTATATCATTTGTATGATGAATGATGATAAGTATAATACTTTGTTGTCATATCATATCACCTCAAATCTATTTATATGTACGATTTCTTTCGTAATCGTAGATCTTTTCGAAATCGTAGATCTATATATATCTACGATTTCTTTGCAGTATACATTAAGTATACTGCAAAGAAATCGTCTTCCAAAATTAATACAAGTACAATATGCATCATATCATACTAATATTATAAATGCGAAAGTCAGTTTGTTTGTTGGTTTGTTGGTTTGTTGGTTTGTTGGTTTGTTGGTTTGTTGGTTTGTCCTTCAATCACGCTGCAACGGAGCAACGGATCGACGTGATTTTTGGCATGGGTATAGTTGAGGACCTGGAGAGTGACATAGGCTACTTTTTATCCCGGAAAATTGAGGAGTTCCCGAGGGAATCAAAAAAAACTTATTCCACGCGGACGAAGTCGCGGGCATCAGCTAGTTGTTAATAATATTAAGTTCCACATTCATATAAAGTTTAGTTTTAAACATTTTAAGTATCCCAGAAATATTTTAATGAAGAATGGATTCGCACTAGGCAGTCTATTTTTTTTTGCAGGCGTGTCCAAAGAGGAGCCACGGTCGCGGATTTTATATTTTCATCGAATTCCCTACTGGGTGTAGGGAATTCGATGAAAATATAAAATCCGCAGACGCGCCCTGCTGATCTCTTTCCTTTCCGCGAACTGCGCCTAGTGTGGTTGATGTCTATAGAAACTTGCCAGATATTGGAAGACACCGTTATATTTATTTTTGTTAGATTGCACATTTACTTGCGACTTTTTTGTTGATTTTGACGACCTCCGTGGCGCAGTGTGTAGCGCTGTCGCCTTAACGTGCGGAGGTCCTGGGTTCGATCCCCGGCAGGGTCAATTTGGGAATTTATAATTTCTGAATTTTCCCTGGTCTGGCCTGGTGGGAGGCTTCGGCCGTGGCTAGTTATCACCCTACCGGCAAAGACGTGCCGCTAAGCGATTTAGCGTTCCGGTACGATGCCGTGTAGAAACCGAAGGGGTATGGGTTTAATATAACTGCCATGCCCCTAACAGGTTAGCCCGCTACCATCTTAGACTGCATCATCACTTACCATCAGGTGAGGTCGCAGTCAAGGGCTAGCTTGTAGTGAATAAAAAAAAAAAAAAGTTTACAATTGTCATAATAATTAATAAATAGAAAGCTGGATGTGGCCAGTCTTGCCTCGGATGTTCAGAATTCAGAATTTTAGTTCAATTCCGTTGGAATTTGGAACGTTGGAAGTTGCAGTAGTAACTTGCATGGAATTTTGACGCTTGCACGAGATTCCATAAATTGCTCAAAAGTATACAACAGAGATAAATGAAATTCAACTCTTATGTTCATGTACTGTTACCAAAACAATATTATGTTCTTTAACTTATTTCCTTGTTATTTGCAAACATAAGTTAGAGGTTTTCCCTGTTGATAAAGTAGCGGTAGAAAATAGTTAATAAAACTATTTAAATGTTAAAAAAACATTTTTTTATCTAAGCATAAAATAAAACTGATGAGATAAACTCGGCCGAATAAGGTAAAATGAACTGAACTGAACTTTTCGAGGACTAAGAAATGCCCAATCCCCAGCGCTCTACATTCAAGGTGTTTTTTCTACAAAAACGAGTTTGCTCACTGCTTTTTTAAGAAGCAAAAGCGCGTTTTTCGAGCTAGAAAGGTGAAAAAAGATTTGTTGCTGTCTACCTAGAAAACCACCTCCACCAAGTGAAGGAACATTGTTTTACATTAACTTCTAATATAAATGTCTACCAGAAATTATATAAGTACGAGTACGTTATACTTATACCTTTACCTTCCCAGCTAATCAGGATTTCAGTATAATATTTATAGGGAGTGCAATGAAAAAGTTTGCGAGTTACGTTAATATTGAGAGACATCGTTTATTTGCCATAACGATTGAAGGTTTTCAGCGGTTTTACAATGAATCTTTGTTAGCAAGAGAAGTTTGTTATTGCGTCGCAGCCGCGTGGAAGGGGTCGAAGTCCGCAGCGCGTCGCGATTCGGTCTGTACTCTGTACGTTGTATATAGAATATACTATAGTAGTATATTTATGTCGAAACAATAGGATCGATTGTCTCGGCCGAGATCATCGACACAGAGTTCCTGCGTCCGCACTTCGGGGAATATGCATTTGTTTGTGATGGACAGTTTTTGTTTTTCATTGGCTTTTTAAAAGGCAGCTCTTTGCAGTGCCTATTTCTATATGAAAACTGATAACAAAATATATATTAGATGCTAGACGATGCCCGCGACTTCTTCCGCGTGTAATGTGGATTAATGGATTTTGATTAACGCGGGAATCCTTTAATTTTCTGGGATAAAAAATATTCTATGTCCTTCCCCGGGATACAACCTATCCAAGTGACAAACTTCATCGGAATCGGTTAAACAGATGGGCTGGAAATACGTAGCAGACACAAACAGACAGTGGAAGTATGGATACCTAGTATGGATTTATAATTTAACATTCTTAGATGCTTTAAATCAAAGTGAAGATATGTTTTATCAATGACTTCCTCAGTCCGTCTGTGTTTGTTGACCGAGCGAAGCGAAGGTCTCTGAGTCTACTTGGGTGAATTGGCACTTGTCCGTCCGTCCGTCCGTCCGTCCGTCCGTCCGTCCGTCCGTCTGTCAGAGCATTATAACTTCTGAATTACTGAACGCAATTACTTCAGCTTTAAATATAATATGTAAACCAATGGCCTCCCGCCGAATATGGTTTAAAAAATAATAAAAATCTTTATTTCAGGGGGGCTCTCATAGAAGCGAATGCGAAGTAAAATATTTTTTATAAAGTTACATAGGGTTGCGGTATATCATTTTAAAGATAATTAGGAATAGAGTCCAAAAATATTTTTTTTTAAATTTTTCCCCCAAATGTGACGAAATGGGGGGCTTTCAAAGTGGTGATTTTCTAACGTCCAAAGATGACCTCAGAGCTCTAAATTTTCTGAAAGGATGAGCCTGAAACTTGATCAATTATTTCAATTATATCCTGTACATGAACAACAAATACTAAAATTAGATAAATATTGTAAGGAAACGGAATTATTTAATTTTTAATGAGCGTCAGTATTTTTAACAGAACTTCACATTTATGTCAATAGATGGCGCCGCGAGGTCTCAGTTCGGGGCGAACCACTAGTTATTTATATTCAAAATTTACGCTTGTAGAATATAAATTTAGATTTACCTACTTAATATTTTCAATTCGGCCCGATTCATAGTTTTAAAATTCAGCAAAGCAATTATATTAGAAGTTAGAAGTTAGAACTTAGTCGACGTCGAGTCGTTTTCACGACCTCCGTGGCGCAGTGTGTAGCGCTGTTGCCTTAACGTGCGGAGGTCCTGGGTTCGATCCCTGGCAGGGTCAATTTGGGAATTTATAATTTCTCAATTTTCCTGAGTGGACGATCATTTTGAGTAGTCGTTGATGGCTCCTCATCTGATCTCATGGCGATCAATGCCGGTGTCCCTCAGGGATCAGTTCTCTCTGCAACACTTTTTTTGCTGCACATCAACGACATGCTAAAACCCGGTATCTTTGGGTATGCAGATGACAGCACCGTTACAGAGAGATACATGTCCGGTCCCCGAGTCAGTGGAGCTGAGATTCTTAAGCACAGAGAGGCTTTGGTAGAACGAATCAACTTGACCTTGAAGGAGGTGTCCGACTGGGGTGACGCCAATCTCGTCAAGTTTAATGCTACCAAAACGCAAGCGTGTCTTTTCACCGCGAAACGGAGTTCATTCCCACTTACTCCGACTTTCCGAAATATATCCGTTCCAATTACCGACAGTGTCGAGCTCCTCGGTATCAATATATCGTCCAACCTCAACTTTGGACAATGCATCGAATCCAAGGCAAAAACAGCTGGTAAGAAACTTGGCATCCTCAACAAAGTCAAGCGGTACTTCACGCCGGAACAGCTTCTTATCCTGTACCAAGCACAAGTTCGATCGTGCATGGAGTACTGCAGCCATTTATGGGATGGCTCTGCCAAGTACCAACTTGACGCATTGGATTCGGTGGATCGTCGCGCCAGGAGTCTTATCGGCAACAAAGCACTGGTCAGTTCGAAGCTGCAAAGCTTAGAACATCGGCGCAAAGTTGCCTGTCTGTCGGTATTCTACAGGATATATTTCGGAGAGTGTGCTCAAGAACTATTCGATCTGGTTCCTCCGTCACCTTTTTATTATCGAACCGCAAGGCATCGACAAGGTCTGCACCCTTACGCAGTAGAAATTCCGCGGGCTCGTACGAAGCGATTTGCTTCCTCGTTTCTAATCCGAACCGCTAGGATATGGAATGCCCTTCCGGCTTCCGTTTTCCCCTCCTCTTTTAATATAGGTACCTTCAAATCAAGAGTGAATAGGCATCTTCTAGGCAAGCGCGCTCCACCTTAGGCTGCATCACCTCTTGCATGCAAGTCTGATTGCAGCCAAGCGCTAGCCTATATATTTAAAAAAAAAAAAAATCCCTGATCTGGCCTGGTGGGAGGCTTCGGCCGTGGCTAGTTACCACCCTACTGGCAAAGACGTACCGCTAAGCGATTTAGCGTTCCGGTACGATGCCGTGTAGAAACCGAAGGGGTATGGGTTTAATATAACTGCCATGCCCCTAACAGGTTAGCCCGCTACCACCATCTTAGACTGCATCATCACTTACTATCAGGTGAGATCGCAGTCAAGGGCTAGCTTGTAAAGGATAAAAAAAAATAGTCGTTGTGTTTTCGGAAATAAAAAAGTAGAGGAACCTGATAAACGAGATACGAGTAAATCCATAATAATATTAAAATTAATGCGAAAGTGTGTATGTCAGTCTGCTTCTCTTTCAAGGCCCATCTGTTCGACCGATTTTGTATCATTTGGATCACGTAGTAAATCATAAACTGTTGTGGGTGTCCTGCTCAAATTATATCTTAGCTTACCGTCCCACTCCTTCCCACTCGTGTTATAAAGGTCATTAGATCCAATACCTAAATGTGCACTGTGATCGACAAAAGGTTAAACAGTACACTAGGAGTGGGTATTCAATAAAGGTTTTAGCGTGGGAATGGCATATCTTTGTCTTGAAATTGTAAAAATTCTGAATTACTGAACGTAATTACTTCAGCTTTAAATATAATATTATGTAAACCGATGGCCTCCAACCGAATATGGCTTAAAAGTTATAAAAATCTTTATTTCATGAGGGCTTAGCGTTATATAGGGTTGCGGTATATCATTTTAAAGATAATTAGGTAGAGTCCAAAAATATTTTTTTTTAAATTTTCCCCTAAAGTGAAATGGGGGGCTTTCAAAGTGGAGATTTTCTAACGTCCAAAGCTGACCTCAGAACTCTAAATTTTCTGAAAGCCTGAGCCTGAAACTTGATCAATTATTTGAATTATATCCTGTACTTGAACAACAAATACTAAAATTAGATAAATATTATAAGGAAACGAAATTGTTTAATTTTTAATGAGCTTCAGTATTTTAAACACAACTTCACAATGATGTCAATAGATGGCGCCGCGAGGTCTCAGTTCGGGGCGAACCACTAGTTATTACTTGTTGCAGTCTAAGGAGATTCTAGGGAATCTTTCTATGGTTGTTATGTTGTGATTTGAGGATAGTAGTATTTTTAGGGTTTCTTTATTCTTGTGTCCCTTGGAGCTGTGAAAATATCAAACTTCTAATCGATCGTACGACTTCGTACGAATCGTACCAACGCAATCAAAAGATACAGCCGTTTATGCCCGTGTGCCGCGGGATGAAACTCGATTTCAGATTTCGGGTGATGCCAGCCTGAGCGAAATATTATTTAGTTTTAATTGCTCGTAAGTCGTACGCTGTATCTTTATTCGCTTCAAAGTTGTACGTAATTGTTAACATTATATTAATACACTGCTGTGCAACATGTTTACATTTTAGCTGATGATTAAACTTATTTCTTTGTATCAAATACGCCTGAACATGTAGCAGTAAAAGCGCAAGTAAGTGAATTAATGATATGACCCCGTATATTCCACGTGCCGCTAAATGGGTACATTGCCGTGTTTTGTTTTCATTCTAGTTCATTGCGATAATGGAAAATTTTATTAGTTTTTCGTGCTCACCTATGTTGTTCCGATGACGATAAGAGCCGGAGTGCAGTGTAGCGTAAACCACGTGTAAGCTGGCAGCACGAGTCACCTTAACAACTCTACCTGCCTATAGAATAAGAGATGGTAATCGATAAGCTGAGGCTTTTACCTAGGCGTACCTAGTGCTGTAAACATCTATTAATTACTTTAGATGCAAAATCATTAGGTAAGTATAATTCTTAGTTATAGTACGACTTTCCATCCACTATAGTTTTTTCTTTATTTGCATCGATGACTATCAAACTATGTTTACAATACAAGGTACGCGTGTTGTTTGGTTGGCAGCTAGCGTCTACTCACCATTCACCATTAGTTATCACTGCGCATCTTTTTGCAGAATGGAGAAGTTTCATGATGTGAATATCATATTTAACACAACGGAAGTAAAATATAGATTAAAACTAATAAATCAGTGTTTTTCTTTTTAAAATCCATCAATAAAAGACTGAGAAATGACGATTTAAAAGTTTAATTATTTAATGTACCTACACCAATTGCTGTATCTTACTCGAGTGAGAAATTTTGTGAGTGAGTTTTTACTTAGCCGAGATTTAATACTTCAAAATTATCTTCACAGTTCACACACAAATTAAGTACTTTAAATTCAATTAAGTCACGTTAAGTCCATTTATTTCTTTTATTCGGCTTTATAGTCTGTTGATAGGGAATTATGACGTCACGTCTCCCGTCTTGCAAGCGCAACTTTAAAGTTCCATAACTTTTTCGTTTGTTGAGATATTTTAATGATTCTTTCATATTTTTGTTTTATTTAGTCTTAATTTCATATAATTATTTTTTTTTAAAAAAAGGTAATCTTCTCCATTGTTCTCAGTGAAGTTGCGAACCGTTGGCTGAGTTATTATAAATACTAGCCATGATGGAGAAGTTAAAATTTTTAATTTATTAATTACTAGCTGACGCCCGCGACTTCGTCCGCGTGGATTGACGTTTTTTGGTTCCCGCGGGAACTCTTCAATTTTCCGGGATAAAAAGTAGCTGTTATTCCGGACTATATTCTATTCAGTGCAAGATTTCATCGAGATCCGTTCAGCCGTTCTGGCGTGATTGAGTAACAAACATCTATCCATCCAATCTTTCGAATCCATACTATCCATACTTCTATACTAATATTATAAATGCGAAAGTGTGTCTGTCTGTCTGCCCAGATTGGCCGTGATTCGTGAAAGCGTGGCAGACTGCGCTTTCACGGCCCATCTGCTCAGACGATTTTGATGAAATTTGGTACAGAGGTAGATTGTATCCCGGGGACGGACATAGGGTACTTATTATCCCGGAAAATTAAAGAGTTTCTGTGGGAATCAAAAAATCTTAATCCACGTGGACAAAGTCACGGGAATCATCTAGTTTATAATATTAATATAGATGAAAATTAAGGCAAAATAAAACAAAAATATGAAAGAATCATTAAAATATATAAACATATGAAAAAGTTATGGAAAATAAAGATGAATAAACCGGACACCGTAAATCAGAAGTACTTAGGTAGGTACGTACGCCCGCGTCAGTTCTTAGCCTACTTACGTTTCCAATTTAAACTAAATAAAATACGCTAGTTGCTGTTATGCAACGACTATAGATTTGTACCGTAGCTTTTAGAAACCGTGCATAATCAGCTTGCGTATTACTATACCTACCAATTGTACTTGTATTGCGTTTTACTGTTATCGGTTTACACGTGCTTCGACTTTACTATGCTACCGTAAGACGTCTACCCAAAGCAATTAATTTTGTTTGTGGTGCATGGAGAATATATTTTATGAAATCCATAACTAATAGATTACGTAAATGACAAAGGAGCATGGATTTGACTCGCTCCAGCAATGCTAAGAAGAAGAAGCGGTTCCTTAAGTAGGTACTAGCTGACGCCCGCGACTTCGTACGCGTGGATCGAGGTTTTGTGGTTCCCGTGGGAACTCTTTAATTTTCCGGGATAAAAAGCCTATGTGTTATTCCAGACTATAATCTATCTCTGTGCCAATTTTCATCCAGATCCGTTCAGCCGTTGGGGCGTGATTGAGTAACAAACATCCATCCATACATCCATACATCCATACCGACATCCATACATCCAAACTTTTGCATTTATAATATTAGTAAGAGTAAGAAGTAAGATAAGAAGATATACAAATTAATGAAATTGTAAATTATTAGGATTCCTTACCTCAAAAGGAAAAAACGGAACCGTTATAGGATCACTTTGTTGTCCGTCCGTCTGTGTGTCAAGACCCTTTTTCTCAGGAACGCATGTAGGTATCAAGTTGAAATTCAAGTCAAGTCAATTTTATGTCAAGTTACTAGACATAAAAATAAACTTGTAATGCCTGTTTCTAGGCTTAGTAAATCTAGCAATTGATTTGTTGGAAACAGTGTCCGCTTCTACAATAAGCTCCCAGAAGACATGTTGAAGATGTCTCTGAATAAGTTCAAAGTTAATGTAAAACGTAAACTCATTGAAAAATCTTATTACCATGTAAAGGACTATTTAAACGACAAGGAAGCCTGGCAATAATTTGCTCTAATGTCTCTGATAGTTCCTTAGTAAGAATATTTGTGAGATGGTGATAATAAAAAAAAAAAAACCCGGCTGAGTTTGTTGTGGGCTCTTCTCAGACCAGGGCGCGTTTGGAACCCTCGTAGCTTTAGTTTTAAGATAACGTTACCCATTATCACCATCATGATTTTTAAGTAAATTTTTTAGACGAAAATAAGTGTACCTACAGTGTACCGATATTTAATAAATAAATGACTATGACTATGACTAAATTCATATCAAATACTCAGTTCTACTGTCCCTTGGATCTGTGAAAAAATCAAACTTCTAAGCCAACGCAATCACAAGATACAACCGTTTATGCTGCAAATTTTCGACACTGGCAAGGGAATCAAAACCTACAGGGTACTTCCCGTGAACTCAGAATCTTGAAATTTAGTATGAAGCAACGTCTTATGGCACAGATAAAGGAAAAATTGCGAAAATCATAAATTTCACTGGTTAACAAAATATTTACTTTTTTTTGTCACATGAAAACTTATATCAAATTTTGAATGTACTAGGACCACCAAACAATAATATGTGAATGAAAAAACATTGACACGCCAGGTGTCCTTGTGACATCAGAGCATATTTTCGTAAAGAGTACCTACGAACATCAGCTACATTTAGAGAAATTATTGCTTAATATAGAATAAATACTTATGATTTTCGTGAATATTTGGCTTCTAGAAGTCTCCAACAATAATCTGCTATCATTCCTGGACTCCATTTCCCTTGATAGCGCTTCTCCATTAAGGAAATGTCCTGATGGAACCTCTCAACTTGTTCGTCACTCACAGCACCCAAATTTGCCGGCAAGAAATCCAGATGACATATTACACCCCAAAGCTTTATATGACATTATAAGTTCATTCATAAGTCTTTGTAATTGTCCGATTTATGGTTTCCTATAAGAAAATTTTGGACATCGTTCACAAAACATTTCCAGGCGAGTTTTTCCTGATCATTCAGTTTTTCTTCAAAGCTCTTATCCTTTATCAGTTGCCGCATTTGTGGACCTACAAATATTCCCTCTTTAATTTTTGCCTCGCTGAGTTTGGGGAATTTCTCTTTCAGATATACAAATCCACTGCCATCTTTAGGCATAGTTTTTACAAATAAAATTAGCAGGCCCAGCTTTATGTGCAAAGGTGGTAAAAGAATGTCATCAGGGTTCAGTAAAGGATCATTTTAAACATTTTATTCAGTTAAAAATGATCCTTTAAGTTATTCAAAAAAAGACACGTATATGGAGGTCAGAAATGAATATGTAGCTGTCACAAAAAAACTGGACGAGATTGAAACAAAATTATTATATATTGTTAATGAGGGTACACCAACATGAACAAAAATCATCACAAAGTTCGTGTGACAAAAACAGAGTTTACCAGTGTTTTTAGTTACGTCATATAATAAAAACATTTTTAATAATTTAAAACTATAATGTTATGGATTTCATTTAGCAATAAAAATACCATAACTTTTACTTATATACCTACAGGCTTGTACAGAACCCTCGGTGCGCGAGTCCGACTCGCACTTGGCCGGTTTTTTCAAAAGAGCAACCGCCGAATTTCTTGCTGGTTCTTCTCGGAAGGAATGGTATTCCGAACCAGTGGTAGATTCACTCGACGATTCAAAAGTACTTTTAAAAGTTTATTTGAAAAAAAAAACATTTTAATTTTTGATTTTGAATATGAAGATAAATTGGTATACTCGTACCTATTGCTGATGACAATTCGGCGCTTGACCACAACCATTGAAATAGAATGAGTACTAAAATTCTACATCAATGACCACAACCTTTGAAACTTTTGGGCAAAGCACTTTCCATCCTCATCATGATTGCCGTCAAGCGCAAGCCTATCTTGTCATATAATAAGTGACATCTAACTGTTATGTAAAACCTGCATCAATCATTGTACTCGGCTCTTTCCCCTCTGCCTTCGATCCGAATCCGAGAATTCTCAATTCGAAGTAGCCGTAGTACCTACTATTTGTATGAACGGTTGCGTAATAGATCCGAATTTCCATTTCCTTTTCCGAATCCGAAAATCCGGATCTAGTGCGCAATCCCTCATGGAAATAGTAGCGCGGCTACTTCGAATCGAGAATTATTATTAAGTATTTTCGCTGCGACACTTGATATTGGCCAATAGCGGAATAATATTATGTATTAACCAATAAGAGACAAGATCAGATGTGATTGTGATCGTCACACTGTAGCAATTACTTTTACTTAATAAGGCCCCTCAGAGATGAATGTCGCAAATAGGTCAGATTGTGGTATGCCGAGTAAGGAATCGTGAAATAACTAGTTAGTAAAATGCCTATAAAACCTCAATTACCTTTTTGTCAAAAGTTTCTAAAGTTAACATTAATTAACCTGGTGGTACTGGTAGGTACTGATTTTCATTAGAATATAGAACAGACTTTTAAATCGGCTTTGAATTTCCCAGACAAATCTAAAATATTAAGTTAAACATTCCAAATTATGTCCCCGTAGAGCAATGAACATTGAAATACGATTTTATGTACGAGATAGAATTGAACTCAATTTCGGAACTGTACAGGAAACATTATGTGGGCAGATTGTGGCACTTTATCCCGTAACGCCCGCTGACCCCCATGCCCCTATACAGTCGGTAATTAAAACGATTAAGACAACTTTCTGCCCCCAAACCGTCGCATTGGCGTATTTATATTCTCACGCTGCTGGCTCGCGAGTAGAAACCAGTTACGTTTTTAAACGTTATGTTTATGGGAATACCGAGTGAAAGTAACGAAGTACGGTCCGCGGCTACGAGTAAGTTGCCACTATTTCGATACTTCTGTAGATAACCAAATGCATAGTATTTTAATGTGTAAAGATACACCGGATGTGCTCTCTAGTGGTGACCCAAGGTGAGCAGACGGCGGGGCGACGAGGTACGGCGCGACCTCAATGCTGGACTTACTGGTTTTTTTTTTCTAAATATATCATTGCTTTTACCTATAGTCGGTATGGAAATTTAATACCGTCTGGCCGGTATCAGCACAATACGCAATATGAGATCTTTTCAGTGAACTGCCTAATACATGACCTTAGTATGATTATTCTTCGTCGCGAATGTAAGCCGCGTCTTCGGTAGTGTTTTTGTAGTTTAAAACATGTTATTATCGGCAAGCTGAATAGGTAAGACTAGGGATTGCAATCCGGTGTCATTTTCAATCCGGATTAATCAAATCAGAATAATTTTCCCTTTTCGTTCCAAAAAGGAACTGTTTATGAGATAATCGAGTAAGTGTATTGTATAGGTATATCCAGTCTCGTATTCAATTTAACTTACATTTTTTTTTCATTATTATTCATTAATTTTACGTATTTTTTGCGAGACTTCCAATCTTTGTTTGTTTCATTACAACCGGTCGCATAGAAATATCCTCTTTTGACATTGATCAATCAATGGTTTTGAAGACTGAAACAAACACAACGCGCGACGGTATTTAGTCTACATGACAGGAACAGGATTAAACGTGCTGGTCGATAACGTGGACACAGAATATACATATATTATTATAACAGTACTAGTATATAAGGTTGCCTTGAAGAAATCGCTATTTAAGCGATTACTTTACTACAAGCGATTGGAGTCTGTTATACCTCCTGTCCATTAGATTATTGTTTAGTTATCTCTGGTTAGGTGTACAATAAAGTATATTTTACTTAACTTTACTGAGGTAGGTCGTGCGAAGCAGTACAACAACGTTAGGAGCGCGGCTCGTTCATTTCCCAGCGTACTGTATACAGCTTTTTGTACTACTTCTATGGTGTTATAGGAGCGGTGGATACGATGCTTTCTCGCTGCCGTCGCACTTTGTTTATGTTGAAGGCTTTAAAATATGATTCGCAGCAGGGCCAGGTGGACCGTCTCACGTGTTCTCTGACATTATGTCTGTGTCTGGCGTACGCAGACAAGGGCAAATTTAAATATAATACAAGAGGACAAACTCAATGCTCAGACGCTACCGCTTGGCGGGGACCGGTGTATTTTGCCTTTTGTGACCCAGTATGTCTGAGAAGTAGGTAGGCATTTTATTAATTAATTATCGACTAACTGGTCGAGCTTTACGATTAATTATTTATACCGTTTATTCTATTACCAGTACCTGAAAGCAAGTAGTTGGTACAGCTGTTGCATTCCTCTTTATTAAGAAGGAGATTCTCATCCGAACAATAAACGGCACGAAATGTGTTGTCTTCAATATTTAAGCAATAATCTGAAAGTTTTTTCTTAGTTAGACTTGTTCGTATTTTTTGTTTTCGCCTATAAAAATCTGTAGGAGTCTTCTTATTCCTTTGAAGCTATACAATCTTATACATTTTTGACTGAAAAAAAAACTAATCGAATGTTTTTATTTTTATAAAAATAATCCATCAACAACTGGCTCTCCAGTACGGTCTTGTTAAGACTGAGGTACCATACTATAGGTATGACCCAGTGTCAGTTCTCGAAAATAGCTCTACTGGGATCGGTCGATTATCATTATCACTGATAGGTTTATTGTTGCCAATAGACCTGACATAGTGTTAGTCGACCGCTCAGCGCGCCGAGCAATAATAATTGTTGTTGTTACTATTCCACATGATGATAACCTGGTGAAAGCAGAAAAGGAAAAAGTATCGAAATACTTGGACCTTACTCACGAGATTACCGCCCTGTGGAGTGTTGACTCAACGATTATTGTACCGATGCATCGGTGTAATGTAATACAAAACTTTTCGCAATAAGACCGTTAACTGATACAACCATCGCGATGGTTGTTGCGAAAAGTTTCGATCAACACCTTAAGAAGCTTTCGCTTGGTTGTTGAATTAAGGGTCGAATACAGAAGGCGGTTATCCTTGAGACGGCGCGAATTGTGAGGAAGTTCCTCTTTCTGGAGCCCTGACCACCGGCTGCTTGGGTCTTTAAGACCCCGCAGTGGGTGGAAGTTTTATAGGATTATTTTTAAGTGTGTTTTGTATAAGTAGTATTTTTATATATTTATGTAAAACGTGTTTAGAAATATTTTTTACTAGCTGATGCCCGCGACTTCGTCCGCGTGGTTTAAGTTTTTTGTTATTCCCGCGGGAACTCTTTAATTTTCCGGAATAAAAAGTAGCTTATGTCACTCTCCAACTATACCCATGCCAAAAATCACGCAAATTCCTTGCTCCGTTGCGGCGTGATTGAAGGACAAACCAACAAACAAACTGACTTTCGCATTTATAATATTAGTATGATAAAAATCTGTACAAATAAATGGTATAGATTACTATTAGTATTTACTTCAATAGTGTATATCGCCGCTGTAGTTGGAAAAATAAATAACTAACAAACCAATATCGTGAGTAAAACGCGATTTACTGTTTTTTTGCGTGAAAAATGGGAATAACTTTTTTTTCATAAACAATTTAACAGTCCATGTTTTTATATGTTATAGATTGTTGCTGTATCTATTTCAGAATCTACTTGTCATACATTTTTATTCATTTGTTTGTGAGAAAAAAAATTAAAAGCAACTATTTAATTTTCCCTCGCCGGACTTTTGAATATTTGATGCACTTATTTATTTGTGCATGTTAGTTATTTAGTTCTTCTTCGTCAATATTGCGTTGAAGTTCGAAAAATTGACGATATAAGTACCTTTATTTAATTTTTCCTCTTTAGTGAGATGATTAAATGACCTATTATTTACTTATTTTACTATGACTATCCTATTCATGGGTAATATTATAACTAAAAATAGGAAGTTTTTTAAAGGGAAACCAAAAAATAAACATTTATTTTTATTAGAACTGTGAAAAGTAATCAACAAAACTACTGAAACACTTAGATTCTTCTACCAGATGTACAAAATTAAATATAAAAAAATAAAACCACATAACAATCTATTAATCAACTCTACTCATAAAATCAACAAAATTTCACTTTTAACAATATAACAACTATACTTATCAAAAACTAAGTATCAACTGAAATGATACCTATCCACATTTCTTCAGTTTTACCTTTATAAATTTAAATTTAACAATAGAGATCAGCCTTTTCAAACCAAATAGCTTAATAATTTATGAGTAACGTACAGTATTATCAAAATTATGTATTTAAAGATAGAATTAACTAAGAATGGTTTAATCGAACTAGGATTATATAAGTGAAGCTAGTATTAGTTATAATAACGACTCTATACATAAAATAATAAAAATTTAAACAGTTCGTAGAACACAGCGATTAAAGACTAGCTGATGATTGATTCCCGCGGAAGTTCTTTAACTTTCCGGGATAAAATATTCTATTCTGATGTATAAGCTTTTACATCATGAAGTTTTATCAAAATCCGTCGTGTAGTTTTTGCGTGAAAGTGTAACAAACATTCATCCATCCACTCTCACAAACTTTCGCATTTATTTAGTTATTAGACATCAAAATCAAAAAGGTGCATACGTCCATTAAATTTTAAACTAAGTATCTATTGAAATTATAACAGCTATGAACTTTCCTTTAGTTTTACCTTTATAAATTTAAATTTTGCATTTTAAATCAGATCGGTTCAAACGAACTAAGCTTATGTAACGTTCACTAAAATCAAAACTATCAATTATAAATATTATAATTAAGTAACTCAGAAAGGTTTAATTATAAAACTAGTACGATTGAACTGATTTCAATGTAGATAGGGTATGCTAAAAATTTACTATGCCTCTAAGAGTTAGCCTAATTCACGTACAGTTCTATAAACCATTCTTAAGCAGTCCAATCATTTATTAATCAACTTTTTAATTTACTATCAATTATTAATTGGCTATTGGGAATCATTTCCGGATTGCAAGTTATTTCATAGATTTCGCACCAAATTTATTTCATTAAAATATTGACAACTACGAGTAAATATCTTATAATTTATTTTTCGGTTGATCTAATAATGTTGAATAAAATATTTGTACTGAAATTATAAATAGTTTGAGAACTATTTTTTTTCATAATTGAATACCTAAATGTGCTTATAAAATTTTTATAGTATGTATGTCTTAGCAATCATGGGATGATCAATTAAATAACTGACTTTGTTTAATTTTTCCCAACTGAATTGCCCCTTTTAAGAATATACGTGTCGAGGGAAAACTAAATATCGAACTTTATGCATTTTATTCGCTCTCGAAGTGATGCATGAGAGAACTTATTTATTTTTTGATAAGTTATTTAACTTTCATTCGCTACTTTTTTATCAATTTTTAAATATTTATTTTTCCACATTTGGCGCCTTGCGAGATTCATTTATTATTATCTTTTTAATTAAAACTAACTAAGAAAAATTAGAAATACAGAAAGATGCGGCTTTAATTGGACTTTCTGGAAATGCAATAAAGTTGATTTCCCAAAAAGTGTAATTATTTAATTTTCCAACTACAGCGACGATATAATATATGGAGTCATTTTTATTTTTAACAACAGCTGTAATTCCCGAAAAGTTAAAATATTTACAATATCGCTAGTTAGATTACAATCTAACGGTTTTTACAATCTTACGGTGACATATATAAAAAGGAAATACCACTAATGCACTCACTGACTGACAAATCACGATATCTCAGGAATTATAAAGCATACAGACTTGAAATTCGGAAGGTAGGATCCTTCTAAGGTGTAGACATCAGCTAAGAAACTGTTTTGAGAAACGTCACCCCTGAAAAGAGAATGAGAAATGGGGGTTAGAAGTTGTATGAAAGTTCTACGTTTTTGTAGTTAGAGACTTCAAAATTGAGATTTATTATTTTATTTAGTTTATTATTATTAGTTGTTAGTTTTAAATAATAATAACCTGTATAAGCAATTTTACGAAAATCCACCCCAAAAGGGGTGAAATGGGGGTTAGAAGGGTACATAAAAGTTATATGATTTTGAAGTATAGACATAAAAATCAGAATTTAAGTAGGTTATTACTTATTAGTTTTAAATAATTAAAATCTGCATAAGCTATGTAAAGCCTCTATACATAGCTTAGAAAAGATGGTTTCTAATTCTGTAGGTTTCTGGATCTTTAAAAAAAATAAGCTTTTTGCAGCGAGAAAATTTCAGTAAGAACGTAATAAAGTACGCGGACGGAGGAGCGGGCGACCTCTAGTAATATATTATGTAAATATAATAATTTTAATATACCTATAATAAATTATTCTAATGAATGCAAAATAATTCGAATACGCATTGAATTAGCCTCAAGCTGAATATGGTTTAATTTAAAAGTTCAAATATTAAAGTAAATTAATCTGAAGCTAACGTCTGCGTACTTGAGAAAGAAGACACTTTGGGGTAGAATTTTCAAAAATCCAACTTTCAAATTGGAGTTTCATTTTTGTTAGCCGTGGGCAAAAGCAAATAAATAATAAAAAGCGTGGATTTGATTCGCTCCAGCAATGCGCGGGACTATGCGATTATTGAAAAAGAGCAATCGCCGAGATTCTTTCTGGTTCTTTATTATCTGTAGCAACGACATTCCATACCAGTGGTAGATCCATTTAACGATTCAAAAGTAAAAGTTTATTTCAATATAAAGCACTAGCTGATGCCCGCAACTTCGTCCGCGTGGAATAAGTTGTTTTGGATTCCCGCGGGAACTCCTCAATTTTCCGGGATAAAAAGTAGCCTATGTCACTCTCCAGGTCCTCAACTATACCCATGCCAAAAATCACGTCGATCCGTTGCTCCGTTGCAGCGTGATTAAAGGACAAACCAACAAACAAACTGACTTTCGCATTTATAATATTAGTATGATTTGAATTTTTGTCTCGTTTTAACTCTAGTCTGAGCAAAGTCAATGAAAACTCTAATCTCGGCGTAATTGCTTGCAGAAAACAGAGTACTGATTTTCATTCACGTGCACATCCCTTAACAGTTCGTTATGTTGTCCCTTGAATATCTGTGAGCCAGTCTTTATTAGTGAATGGACGATAACAGTTAACAATGGACCAAGTGTCTCGCAGAATCATCCGTGAGTCATGGACCACCCGCACATCTATATATATAAAAATGAAACCCGTTTTCCTTGGTCACGGCATCACGCGTGAATGGCTGGACCGATTTCACTAATTCTTTTTTTGTTGTATTTGTTATTATTAGGAGAAGGTTCTTACGGAAAAAAATATTAAGAAAATCTCTCAGAAATATTGAAAAATATACTTTTAATTTTGCATACTAAGGCGGTACGAAGTTCGCCGGGTCAGCTAGTTGTAAATATTTTTTTACTTATGCACACTGCGGATTTATATGCAATCTTCAACTCACATTCTTTTAGAACGGCTTTGATGACGACTGAAAACTTATTGAAATACTAGATGATGCCCGCGACTTCGTCCGCGTGGATTAAGTTTTTTCAATTCCCGCGGGAACTCCTTAATTTTCCGGGATAAAAATTATCATTGTACCAAGTTTCATCAAAATCGGTTGAACAGGTGGGCCGTGAAAGCTTAGCAGACAGGCAGACAGACGTACAGACAGACAGACACTTTCGCATTTATAATATTAGTATGGATATTACTATTTAACATAAAAAGGTTTTTAATTTTTTTATTTTAACTAAACATAACTACCGGATAAACTATTTAGTTAATTGACCGAGCGAAGCGAAGGTCTCTGAGTCTACTTGGGTGAATTGGCACTTGTCCGTCCGTCCGTCCGTCCGTCTGTCAGAGCATTATAACTTCTGAATTACTGAACGCAATTACTTCAGCTTTAAATATAATATGTAAACCAATGGCCTCCCGCCGAATATGGCTTAAAAAATAATAAAAATCTTTATTTCAGCCCCCCTGAAGAAGCGAATGCGAAGTAAAATATTTTTTATAAAGTTACATAGGGTTGCGGTATATCATTTTAAAGATAATTAGGAATAGAGTCCAAAAATTTTTTTTTTAATTTTTCCCCCAAAATTGACGAAATGGGGGGCTTTCAAAGTGGTGATTTTCTAACGTCCAAAGATGACCTCAGAACTCTAAATTTTCTGAAAGGATGAGCCTGAAACTTGATCAATTATTTCAATTATATCCTGTAATAACAACAAATACTAAAATTAGATAAATATTGTAAGGAAACGGAATTATTTAATTTTTAATGAGCTTCAGTATTTTTAACAGAACTTCACATTTATGTCAATAGATGGCGCCGCGAGGTCTTAGTTCGGGGCGAACCACTAGTAATAATTAGTTAACCAAAATATAAAAAACATCTACTTAGTTTCTCACGTTAAGGCGGTGTTATCATTATTGTTTGTTTTAAGGGATACTTTTTCATCTTGATTAAAAAACCCAAATATTAACATGCCAATACTAAAAGGGTGCGTCATAAAAGCCGACAGTAACTAAAAGTCCAATACCAATAGATTCCATAGGTATTTGGGACTTGGGTATGATTTAGGTACGTGTGTGTGTGTGTGTGCGTGTGCGCAAGTGTGAATGACTGGGTCTACAACCTGCGCAATGACGCAGCGGACCCAGCGCCGTCCTGTGTGACCTGCGTCCTTGGCACTTGGCAGACACCGCCGTTTATAGTATACAAAAAATAGACTTTGCAAGTAGGTACTCACAGGTAGGTGGTCACAAGTTTTAATATTGAGGTACTTATAAGTAATTCTGTAAGTACATGATAGTTATTTAAAAAAATTGTGTGTGTCAACTCCGACACACGACTGGAGTTTACTCTTTACGAACGATTATAAAATGTATTGATTAGTAAATGAGGGTAAATGAACGCATTTTTTATATTACTGAAAGCATGCTTGATACATTTATTTATATTAATTATATAATTTATATTCATCAAAATACATTACGTCATAGTCATGGAAAAATAACTAAGTGTTACCATGGAAACATAAAGTCAATAACGTAACGGAGAAATTTGATTTTACTTGCCATGTATTTTCATACTCCGGGCCTCGTATATATGCAAATCGATTCTAAAGGAGGTAATCTCCAAAAATCGGATTCAAATGTGTTCAGTGTAATGGTTCGGTGTAGTTATTATTGATAGTAGATGCGACTAACTATATACTGGATAGGAATAGATTGAAGTGTATACGATACTGCACTCCTGCGACAATAAAAATATTGAATAATTGATTTATCTTTTTTTTTCGAGTTCCAAAGTAGGTACCTGTATTCCATAATACAATTCACGCTGTTTTTTTTTCCAGTTACAATTTAAACTATCAATGATTAAGAAATCATCTGAGAAGCCCAGCTCTGAAATAGTATTATGATTTTCTAAATTGTCAGTTCGTATTTTAACGATATTAATAATATGTTTCCGTAGATCAAATTCCTCTGGAATTTCGACAGTCAAAACTTTCGCTTCACTAACTGCTCCCAAAAACACCATGTATAACAAAAGATGCTCCTCGAGCAGGTATGGAATTCATGGAAAACAAACAAACCATTTAAAATGATTCGCACTATAGAGGACATAGACATATAACGTGCCTGAGTAAAAGGCAACAGTCAGAGGTAGTCACGTTTGTTTGTTTTGCTTTGTGGAAATATGTACTTTCTAACGGCTGTGAATGAAAGCTTAGACGCTACAAGTAAGAAATGTGTGACTGCTGATCAATAATAAAATACATAGTAACATCTCCTGAGTAATTAAATTCAATGGATTATGATTTATGAATTACTAGCCCGCAACTTGTCCGCGTGGATTGAAGTTTTTTGGTTCCCGCGGGAACTCTTTAATTTTCCGGCATAAAAAGTAGCCTATGTGTTATTCCAGACTATAACATAATATCTCTGTGCCTAATTTCATCCAGATTCGTTCAGCCGTTCTGGCGTAATTGAGTAACAAACATCCATCCATCCATCAATCCAAACTTTTGCATTTATATTATTAGTAAGTATAAACTTATAGATTATTTGAGAATGTAGTTTTGTGTTTTGGCCATGTTTTGGTATACTACGATGGGATTTGGAGTAATTATATTCTTGATTTACACAATACAATCCCAATATTGAGCCTAAATGATTTCCATTGATTTTTTGAAGCTATGTTAAAAGTAGAACCGGTTAGCTAAATATATAAGAAAAATGCTGATTTGATTAGAATGGTTTGTTAGCTAGTTTATAAACATTGAATGAAATCAGTTTCTAGAAAAAACTGCAAAGTACTTACCTAATTTTTATTTTTTTTAACCTATGTTAAAAGTAGAACCGGTTAGCTAAATATATAAGAAAAATGCTGATTTGATTAGAATGGTTTGTTAGCTAGTTTATAAACATTGAATGAAATCAGTTTCTAGAAAAAACTGCAAGGTACTTACCTAATTTTTATTTTTTTTAACCTATGTTAAAAGTAGAACCGGTTAGCTAAATATATAAGAAAAATGCTGATTTGATTAGAATGGTTTGTTAGCTAGTTTATAACCATTGAATGAAATCAGTTTCTAGAAAAAACTGCAAAGTACTTACCTAATTTTTATTTTTTTAAGCTATGTTAGAAGTAGAACCGGTTAGCTAAAACCGGCTAGCTAAATATATAATTCTAATTAAATTGAAACTTTAAAAGTTTAAACAGATGACGATGGGAAATTCGCAATGAATATGATTTATAAATAGATCATTTGAAAGCTAGAAAACTTTGCGACCATTGGCAGGGGTACTACTTACAATCCGAGGCCCGGATATTCCAACGAATACAATTTCGCAGGCGACACAAGAAATGACTGGAATGTAGCCTCGTGGACGATGTATGCTTGCGAGTTGCGACGGCAAACGACGGCGTCGGCGCGCGCTCTGGTGCGCATTCCCTTTGCTTGATTCACTTTGAGTTACTTGATCAACTGACTATACTTTTTTCATTACTTTAATTTCACATGTTCGAAACTGTTCACTGGTGAGTGGTAAGTATACAACCCAATTCTTGTGAAAGCAATAATTTCTCAAGTAGGTAGGTAGCCTGTATCTCGTGGTAGCTTTTTTTCGCATTATTGCTTTATAGCACGTTTCCTTGATGTGAAATAGGTAAAAATAAGGTAAAATAATAAAACGTTTTTTTTAAATAGACATAAAAAGCTAAACACAGGAAAAACTTTACTAGCCATATTGTCGCATCAACAATGTATTACAAGAAGAAAAAGGGTTTCAATCATACTTTTTGTCTGTTACTTCTGAGTTCACCGGCCAGACAGCGAGAATGGTCGGGTTTTCCCAATTTTTAGCTTCGCGGATGCTTAAAAACTTCATGAAAATATTTAAACAAATACTTAAAAACCATTGAGATCTATTATAATAATTATTACGTTCGCCTTGATAACATCGTTATCAAAATATTATAATCAAGTTACTGGCAGAGAAGCAAAATGAATGATATTATTGTAAGGCGTATCGTTCAGACTTGTTTTTCAAAAGAAACGGTCGCTTCGGTCGAACAGAGTTGAATGCATTGGCGAAGGGACCTTAGCCTTCGTGGAATTCGCACTCACACATTAATACAATATAATTAAACAGTATATAGAAGCTTTGCCGACCAGCGACCGTCTTTTTTTAAAGTTTTTATAAAATTATTGTTTCGCAATGCCCGGTAAAAATTTTTTTTTAGAAATTATTCCTTCTTGGACACTCATAAAAGGCGAAATAAAAACTATGGTCATTTAAACAAGAATACAATAGTCATGACAAGATTAACTTAAAACAACCAGTATTTTAGTCACCATAATAAATATAAATTTGAACATTTGATTTTGATGTTGATTATCATGTTTATAATAATTGTAAGGTACTTAATTTTTATAATAATTGTAAGTAGGTAGTTATGATACGGCGGCAAGCGAAAGACTTTTTAAAAAATTAAAATTTAATTTTAATTTTAATTTCGGAAATGAAATTACAAAATAAAATAATAAAAATACAAAAGATAAATCGTCGTTAATTATGTGTGGATGGTGACCGACTGCGAGGCAGTCCTATTGTTTCGCGGCGATTCTTTCTGCAGCGTAGACATTCCCATTGTTCTTCTTTACTGCTCCGTCAGCCCGAATCCCGGATTACGATATGTTAACTCTTCCCTCCTTAAGATGGAAGCTGGTTCTGCAGCTTCCAGGAGCGTCCTCGCGACTTGCTTTGCTTGAGCGCTTATTCCAGTTGTATATCTTCCAAATTGCAATAGATACTGCTGCTATGTAGAGGAGCACTGTAGACCAGCTGGGAATCGCCATCATATAAGGCCAGTTCCAGGCTTCTATTTCTTGGATGTCTTCAACTTTGTTCATAAGTTCGTGGACACTATCTAGTGAGATGTCTTCCAGATGTATCTCGTACTGGACTTCTTCTCGGTGTATTAGGTTCTCGTTGGGTAGAGGGATGACTTCGTTCAGAGAGATGCTGCTAGTGTGTGTTCTTATTGTAGTATTCATGATGTTGATTTGACAGTCTTGTGTAAGGTTGACGAGAAATGTTCCTGATAGTTTCCTGTATTCGGTTTTCTGTCCGCATTGGGTTTTTATAACTTCTGGTTCAGTTGTTACTACCAACCACGTATTTTCTTCAATCTTCTGTAATTTTCCTCGCTTCAGATTCATGCGTGCGCGAGTGCAGTTACCATCTTTATGTTTGATGAGTGAAATGATGCAATCTTCAGATTTCTCTATGGTTCTTGTATCCAGTAATTTGCAGAGCCAGGTGTCTTCGGACAGCTTCTTGCAATCTTCTTCCAGGTAGGCGTACTCATCGCTACCAAGTGCAAGGAATTTGGATTTGGGTATAATGGTTAGGTTTTGGTTATTTGGCAGGGAATATATATGTATATAATCATATATTGTAGGTTGGATGGATGGGATTTCTAATATAAATGTTAAAGAATGTTCTGTACTATAGGCTTTAACGCTAATAGACTTTTCTATCTTATGAATATTCTCAATGCTAATCTCCTCGACTGGATATAATGAAAAGTTATTCTGCAAATTACTAACTTCCGAAACTAAATTTCTAGGGGTTATAATACTAGGGTGCATTATACCTAATTGCGAGAATGCCATAGCATCTTCTAGCAGCATTAACTTATCTAAAATAATCTGTAAACTAAAACTTAATTGAACGTATATCTCTAAAAAGTGTAACTGGTTTCTTACTGTATCGGAATTAAGTGTAATATTATTCAGTATAGTTGTTAATCTCTTTTGATTATCATCTATCTTGCTTAATTGATTCGAGAATTCCCTTATAGTATTTTCAGCCAAAGATAGGGTCCGCTTTTGAGAGCTTTGAGTTTTAGAGACCGAATTACGAATTTTATTAATTTCGCTTTCAAATCGAATTGCGTCTTCGTTATCTAAATTACCAGTTATTAACTTAACTACGGAACCTAGTCCATTTATAATACCACGCCTAAATCTAATCCTAGGTGCAATAAAAATTATCTTCTTATTAATTAAATCTAACTTATGTTCTATCTGATCCCTATAAGTTTTATGTAATTCTTCTGAGGTGGTGTTAATCTCAGCTGTCTTAGCACTTGAGTATAATGCCATTAATTTTATCGATATTAGGTTCAAGTGAGTGACATTATAAACACAAGCAAGGTTGAAGGAATCAGTTTGTTTCAGAATATGCCCTTGACTTAATAATAGAACTCCATTCGTATTGTCTACGGGTTGAAATGTTATGTCGGATCTTGCCTGGAACACGAGGGCTCCGAAGATGGTTGTCCTGGAACAAGATGGGGTCTTCGTAGAAGCTTGAAATGTACCCGAATAGACTTAGAATTAGGATGATTCCCTACTATCTCTGCTACATTATTAGGATGTAAATGGATGATCTTATAAGGTCCTTTAAATACCGGTTTAGTTTTGTCGTTTCTCGCTGTTTTGGCTACCTGTTTATAAACTGTTTCACCTACCTTGAATGTTATCTCCTCTGCTGCCTGGTTCCGCTTCGCTATTACCTGTTCCTTGTTTTTGGCCATGTGCGCTGCCACACATTCCTGAACGGCTTCTGCTTGCATTTTGTGTTTAATAACATAGTCCTGGTAAAACTGCTTAGGGTAATGTAACTCTAGTGGGTTTCTAGAAGCTGTATGCCCAAAGAGTAACTCATGTGGAGTATATTCTGTTGCCGAATGGATTGAGTTATTATAAGCAATGACTGAAAATTTCATAATTAATTGTATGGGATCGTCTTTGTTTGTCATTCGCTGAATTCTGATAATCTCTCCTATAGTTGAATGAAAACGCTCAACGGGTGAGTTTGAGTTCGGGTTGTATGGAGTCGTGAAGTGAATGTTGATATCATGTAAAGCGCACATCTCCTTTATAACTTCATTGTCAAATTTACTATCTGAATCCGTTGTAATTTTATGCGGAATTCCTAAAACTGAGAACACTTGAAATATAGCTTCGGCTATATGTACACTACTAGTCGCGTTCAATGGTATTGCTTGTGCAAACTTTGAGAAGTTATCTATTATCGTGAGGAAGGTCGCTCCACCTGTAGAGTACAGATCCATAAATACATGTTGCATAGGTTTTATAGGTGTTTCCGTTAAGGCTAATGAGGGTCTAAGAGGGTTTCTTTCATACTTAGCTTGTAAACAGATACTACACTGATTTATAAATGCCTGAATTGTGAGTAACATGTGGGGCCAATGGTAGTTTCTATGGATTTGCTTATATGTTTCTTGAATACCACGATGCACAGTTTTGCCTTCGTGATATTTCTTAATAATTTCTTGTTGTTCTGTTTTGTTTTCGACAAGGGTAACGCGTGAGTTACATCTGAAAAGCTTAGGGCCTCTGTCATTAAATACTGTCGTGTAGACTCTAGAGAATGCTGGATATAATTCTTCGTTATAAAAGTAGCAGTGGAATACTCGATCTGCAATAGTGTGTTCTTTTAAGAATTGGATAATTTCTTTCTCTGTGTTATTGACTGGAATGAATACATCTTTAATTACTGTTCTCGAATTAGTTGACCTATTTTCTACTCTATATGTTGATCCTGGAGTTGATCTAATATGGAATTGTTTTAGCTGTCTATCGATCGCATCTGATAAAATTGGTATACCGTTATTCTCATTGTCAGGTTGAGTGTGGTTTGTCGAAACTAAGTTATCAGGATCGAGCGTAACTATACTCATACTAGACGAGTCTCGTAACCTTAAGGCTTGCATCAAAATTGGGGTTACTGAGGCCATAGAGAGGCTTTATGAGCTATTTAAAGAAGCAGTAGGAAAGGAAGGGAGGGACGTTAAGGAAAGGGAAGTGCCGGCGGAAATTGCGACTGGGGGCGAAACGAGTGAACGGAAAGACATACTGGTGGCACAAAAAGATAACTCAAAGGAGAAGGGCGAGCTCAGCACCCAAATTGCGGAGCTCATGGAGGCGATGAGGGTCTGCAATAAAAGTACCGCTGAGTGCACGCACTCTACACGTGCACTCACGCAAGAAATGCAAACGATGCAGATACCGCACCCCATACCAAAAAACCACCTCACAGAAGGGGTCACCTACGCAGGGGCTGCAGCAAAAAGAACTGCCGCTGTGCCCCCACCGATGCATTCCATCATCATCTCATCCGAGGATGAGAATGACACGAGTGGGACAGTGACAGACAAAGTCAGAGCCGCAGTGAATGCGATAGATACCGGACTGAGAGTAGACAAGCTGCGAAAAGTAAAGAACCAAAAAATAGTCCTGGGCTGTCGCTCCAGGTCGGATCTAGAGCAAATCACCAAGAGACTTAAAGAAACTGCGGCCAACCTTATAGTCGAAGAGGCCGTAAACAAGCTCCCCCTTGTGGTGTTCAAAGACGTACTCTCATATAATACGGACGAGGACATCACCAGGGCGGTCCTTAAACAGAATTCCCACATACTGGAGGGCCTGAATCAAGAGGATCTGAAGATGGAAGTACGATACAGAAAACGCGCCAGAAACCCGCACGAGAACCACGTGGTGATGCGGGTCTCTCCACAGCTGTGGCAGCGCCTGACCGAGGCGGGACGCGTGCATGTCGACATGCAGCGGGTGAGGGTTTTTGATCAAACCCCGCTCATGCAATGTACGAGGTGCCTGCGTTTCGGCCACGGCAAGAAACAGTGCACAGAGGAGAAGGACGTATGTTCGCATTGTGGGAGCCACCATCTGCGTGCCGAATGTCCGGCACTGCAGGCTGGTGACCCCCCCAGATGCAGTAACTGCCATCAGGCCAAAATAGCTGAAACGACACACAACGCGTTTAGTATAGAATGCATCACGCGTAAAAAATTTGACAGCTTAGCAAGGACTAGCGTAGCATACTGCTAAAGGCGCCAAGGCGGAATTCGGTGTCAATAACAGAGCAAACTCTGACAGGGAAAACGGGGGTGGATCCCTCAGCAGTTATGTGGACATCACAGCGTTCACTGGGGACTCTCTCGACGTGGCGGCGGGCGACAGGACAATGGCTCAAGACAAGACGGGCTCTTATCACTACGGCAACAAATTCAAAATTAATTTAAATAAAATAAAACAGATTAACATAGCAAATTGGAGTCAATTTCATGAGGAAAGGGCCCAACTTAAACAAAAATTAGGAAACAACATCAAAACATATATACACAAAATAACAAAAATTAAAATCAAACTTACCTTACCGTGGTGGCCCGGAAAACCCGATGAGCTTAGGCGAGAAGCCATCACCAGGAGGGGGAGAACACGAAGCGCTGCGCCGACACGACGAGCCCGAGTAGTCAGTGAGTACCTGGGAAAGATAGCAAGTAAAACCATCAAGCGGCTGGTCAGGATGTATAACCCGGTGGACCTCGAATGCCAGGACAACGCCGACCATGTAGAGACAAGAAGAGCAGCCAATCAGATAAATGAGCCGAGCCATGATAATACGCATGACCCGCCATTTACTATGATGGAACTCACAAACTCCGTGGAAAGTTCAAGTCCTAAGAAGACCCCGGCTGATGACGAACTGACCACGTCCGGACATCTGATACCGTCACCAACAAACGCCTCAAACTGCACCATAAAAAAGTGGAAAACAACATACAAAAAGAGCAACACATTGGTTGAGATTAGAGATCATAAGTGCTATGTATATTGTTATAATATAACAAGTAACTTCGATAAAAATGGTCAACCCATGTGTTGCCCATTTTGTCACAAAATCTAATTACCTCCAGAACATTAAAATTAAATACCTTGCGCCAAACAAAGTCTCCGACCCCTATATTGGAGGAGTAAACCGTCATTTAAAAAAAAAAAAAAAAAAAAAAAAAAAAAAAAAAAAAAAAAAAAAAAAAAAAAAAAAAAAAACAAAACTATACTCATACTGTCGGATTCAGTGTCTGTCTGAGAGGGTTGCACGTTTGGTCTAACTGTCACGTTATTGTCGTTACTATCACTGTTGTTGTCATTACTATCCACAGGTTGTTGGATTGCTTCTGTTTCCGTGTCTACCTCTTGTCGTACGTTTTCGAAAATTCTATTTATTAGGTCGTCATCGTCATTGTCATCTAAATTGACTGCTAGTGAATCAATGCTCTTATGATAGATTTTTACTCGGGAGAGAGCATCTGCGTTAGTATTTTGTCGTCCTTTTTTATAGACAACTGTGTAGTCATATTCAGCAAGTTTAAGTCGCCACCTAGTCAATTTAGAATTGGGGTCTTTTAGTGACATTAGCCATGTTAGGGGTCTATGATCGGTGTATATAACGAATTTTCGCCCATAAAGGTAAGGTCGAAAGTATTTCACTGCCCAAACGATGGCTAAGAGCTCCTTTTCTATTGTAGAGTATCTAGCTTCTGTATCAGAAAGGGTTCTAGATGCGTATGCTACCGGTTTGTCTGAGCCTACCTTTCCTTGAGACAATACTGCACCAAGGGCTACGTCTGATGCGTCTGTCGTGAGTATAAATGGTTCGTCAAAGTTGGGGTATTGCAGGATAGGTGCGTTGGTCAAAATCTGTTTGCAATTATTGAAGGATTCCAAAAATTCCGGGGAGTGTATAACTTTGCTATTTTTCTTGAGACATAAGGTCATCGGTTTCGTAAGTTTGGCAAAGTCTTTTATGAACTTTCTGTAGTAACCTACTAGTCCTAGAAAGCTTTTAATATCCTTCTGTGTTTTGGGTAATGGAAAGTTCAAAACCGCTTTAATTTTGTCCTGATTAGGCTTAAGTCCTTGATCAGTTAGTTCATGACCTAAAAATGTAACGTGTTTTTGAAGGAACTCTGACTTATCTAGCTGAATTTTCAGATTATGTGTTTTAAATCTTTCAAAAACTTGTTGCAGTTTTTCTATATGTTCCTGCAATGACGTTGATATTATTATGACGTCATCGAGGTAAGTAAAGACGTTGTTTATACCCCTAAGGATGTGGTCCATGAGCCGTTGAAAAGTGCTAGGTGCATTTTTTAGACCGAATGGCATCCTTAAGAATTCATAATGCCCTCTCTCTGTTGTAAACGCAGTTTTTTCTATGTCATCGGGGTGCATCTCTACCTGATGGTAGCCGCTAGCCAGATCTAAGGTCGTAAAATATTGGGCACGTCCAAGTCTGTCTAATATGTCATATATATTGGGTAGTGGGTACTTGTCTTCTACTATTCTGTCGTTAAGTCTGCGATAGTCTATGACTAGTCTCCATTTTACCTTGCCTGATGCGTCCGGCTTTTTAGGGACAATATGAACAGGGCATGACCATGGAGATATACTTTCACGGATAATACCTTGTTTTAGGAGGTTGTCTACTTGATTCTGTATTTCTTTGCGTTGTTGTGGGGCTTGTCTGTAACTTCTTACAAATATCGGAGTCTGGTCAGTCAGTCTTAACTGATGTTTGACTGCATGCGTAAAAGAAAGTGGGATATTTTCAGAATAGAAGATGTCTCTGTATTGATAACAAATCTTAGTGATTTCGCGCTTCTCTTCTTCATTCATGTGGTCTGTACGTATTTTATTTAAATTATTACGAAGTTCTTTATCTATATTCGAGTTAACCTTTATAGAATTAAGGCTACATCTAGCTTTATCTAAATTCTTACAGTACGGTTCTAGGTCGATCTTTTCATTATTGGAAATTATTCTTTTTTCCGAATTAAAATTTATGATAGATGTCCTAAATTTTCCTTCTTTAACTTCGACCATAGCTGCGGGGGATTTTAAGCCGTTAGACCATATTAAATCATTATGAATGTACTGACCATCGGAATAGTTAGTTTTAACCACTATAACTTTTTCGCATCTTGGTTCAATCGTGAGTTTCTTAATAGGATAGTCAAATGAAATTGGTATCTGCGAGCAAGCGGTGTGTAACAATCTATTTTTTATATCTATGTTACAAGATAGAGTTCTCAACAAATCTAATCCTATCAGGCCTTTATATTTGGGATCAAAGTCGAATATAAGGAATTTATGAATAATATCGCTGTTAAACGCTGGTGGAAGTGGTAAATAGGCTACATGGTCGTGTCGTGTAGTAGCATGTGCTGTTTTTACCTCGAATGGTTCATACTCTACAAGGTATTCAAAAACTGTGTTTTTTATTACACTAGGTGATATCATAGAGCGTGAAGCTCCTGTGTCAATGAGGAACTTACCTTGAAATTCTGGCAGCACAATATACGGCAGGTGATCTTTATCATGGTTGTTTAGTTTTACTAACTCTGGTCGAGTGTTACCTGACCCTGGTAAAAATCCTGATGAGCCACGTCGTCCTCTATTGGGGGTTCATATCCTTGTTGGTTGTAATCGTCACTACAGTATTCGTACTGACCTTGTTGATATGCGTAGTCCGCGTCGTCCTCTGCATATTGTTGCTCGTATTGTCCAGATGAACCTGTATAGAATAGCGCCTCAGCTGCAAACTGTGGTTTTTGAGGCTTAGAGACGGATCTCATTGTGACGTCTGAAACCTTCTGCGAAGTATTTGCCTGTTGTTGGGGTATATTATTCCTAAAATTGCCTGAGGATGCTCTAAAGTTACCTGATGATGGGCGGTTCTTCCAAGGCAACGTGGATTGCACCCACTGCTGCCTCTGCTCTGAGGTCAAATTATTATTTCGCGGGAATGGAGCTTTATTACTGGTGGGCTGGTTTTGAATGGGGCCTGGGTTTCCAGATCTAAATGGTTGGGAAGTTTGCGGCTGATTTATAGCTCGTATTGGTTCCCTAAACTTTGCTGTTGATGTAGATGGTGCACTATAATTATTAAATGACTTATTAAATTCGAGTTTAGCTTCCTCTTGTCTCGCTATGACTATGGCTGCTTCTAATGTAGTAGGCTGTGCTATTCGCACCGCTATTGAAATCTGTAGTTCTAAATTAGTTGTGTATTGATCAATTACCATCTTTTCATAGTACGACTTATTAGTATGTGTGCCTACAGAAAATAGTGTGTCTAGTATCTCTCGTAGCCGCCTACCAAGCGTCTCGGCGTCCTCGTATCTATTTCGCCGAACCCTACTTAGTTCTTGCATCACCTGAATTTCATTTCTCGGTTCTCTTAATCTACGTATGAGCGCATCCTTAATATTATCCCATGAAATAAGAGTTTCCTCATATGCTATAGCATCAATTGCAGTGCCGCTTAACCTACTCTTGATGAGGCATATGAGTGCCGGATGTACTCGGACAGTTTCATCCAAAAGTTTTAGAATATTTTCGACTTCTCTAATGTAATGATTTAATCTTTTTGTATTGCCATCGTATTTTGGCATCAATTCCGCGATCATCTTAAAGCTAGCTGCATCGCAGTTAGGGAAAGCCATTTTTTTTTTTTTTAATTAAAAAAAATCACGTAATAAATTGAAATAAGTAATTAAAATAGTTGGTCGATTCGTATCTGCCTATTTGCAATTTTAGCTTTAAGACCTATACAATATCGAATCTCAACTTAGTCTACAACAATTTTAGCTGTTAGACGTATCTCCTATGATATTTTCTTAACTAACAACCTATAGCGATTTAAGCTATCAGACGTCAGTACCTATACCTAATCTCCTGGCTAAATGTCTATCGCGATTTAAGCTTCTAGACAGAACCACATACACTAATAAAACTAAATACGGAAGGAAATAGAGCAAAGGAACTTGAAATAGCGAGAGTACTCACCAAAGCGCCTTCTGCATCTCCTTACGGGTCTGAGTCAGCTCCACGTGGAAGTCTTCGTCCGGGCCGCCGTCGTAGATTCGATGTCGCGATTTAAACGATCGATACCGTTCAATTAGTCGAAGATTCGGCCAATTGTCGCGAAAAACCGACTGCGCCAGTTATGATACGGCGGCAAGCGAAAGACTTTTTAAAAAATTAAAATTTAATTTTAATTTTAATTTCGGAAATGAAATTACAAAATAAAATAATAAAAATACAAAAGATAAATCGTCGTTAATTATGTGTGGATGGTGACCGACTGCGAGGCAGTCCTATTGTTTCGCGGCGATTCTTTCTGCAGCGTAGACATTCCCATTGTTCTTCTTTACTGCTCCGACAGCCCGAATCCCGGATTACGATATGTTAACTAGGTATATTATTTTATTCATAAAGTAATACAGAATACATGGAGGAGTTATTGGTAAACCAAAGAGTAAACCGTAAATCATAAAAATCTACACCAATGTGGGAAAAGAGCACGTGGTTGCCGCCATTTTGACGTATTGTTGATTTTGGCGCGAAGCTCACATTACACCCGTGCAACTTACAACCGCGTTCGTAGTTCGTACTTACAACTACTTAACTAATTTTATTACTTAGTTCATGTTTATTTTATATTTACAGTAAATAATTTATTGAAATATCAACGGTTTCCGAAATTTAACGTGTTTATTTGATTTGTCTGGGCGATATAAACTGTATTGACCTCATTGAGGCGCAAGAATTGTCCATCAAAAAGCCGCCAGACTTAGAATTTTAACGTTGACGTTGAAGAGCTTATGTTAATCCGTCATTTGAATGCAGATTTCAAACGGAAATAGTTACCCACATTCTTAAATAAATTGGTCGACGTATTTCCGGAACACCTAACCATTACCTATTCCTTGCCTATTCCCTTTGCCTATTCCCTACACGGTTGGCGCCAAAACGTGGTATGGTAGTGGTACTTCTACGTTAATGGCCGTCGTTCATTGCGCCCGCCTGGGTGTATTGCCCGCAGTTCGCTACGCGCATCCTGCCTACTACGTTTTTCGTGTCCTTCTCACACTCCTAAAAAGATGTAATGCAAGAAAGGGATGAGAATATCACGTGCAGCGATTTTTGTACCATAGAAGGACGCGCTACGAGATCAATGCACTTTCCGTCCGAGGACAGACGCCGTTTTTATACGGGTTTAAGTTAGGCAGATCTGATTGTAATTGGAATCTTATGTTCGAGAGCTAAGACTGTTTTTGATAAACCTGCCCTCTAAACCGATGTCTAGACGCGCGGGAAGTGAATAAAAGTGTGTAAGTAGATGGCATTCCACTCTCCGGAATACCAGGAACATTGTACGTGCGGCGGCGTCTCTAAACTCACCAGTCGCCACCAACTGCCGCTCTTTTAAATCTTACCTCATGTTGTTACAATAATAGCTATGTAGGTAGGTACCTATGTTAATAAGGGATATCCAAATATTTAAAAAAAACTTCCTTTACATTATGACGCTGTTATTGAATGGAAGATTAATGTTCAAGTCCACCTTTTAGATGGAATTTATTTTTATATTTTCTTAAATCTTAGGCTATTTAATTTGAAATTGTTGCCGTTGTGTTTACTTTTTAAAATGCAAGTACCTACCTATAATATTGTCTTTTTATTTTTGTCCAACCATTTATTTTAGTTTTGGCAGGTCGATCCAATGACGTTCTAAATTCTAATACGTTACCGATTCGATTTTTGATAACAATCAACTTTCTTTAGGAAGAAGTTTTAATCGATTTGACACATTGATATTTATCTTTGCTCAACATTTTTTTATTGTTTTATAAACATACCCAAGCGTTCAAATAGGTACTTACTATATTGATGTATACATTAAAATAAACCATTTTTATACAACAGTATGGTAAATGTACATGAATCCGTCAGGTCATAGAAACCATCCAAAGATTGTGCTTAGAGGACTATCAAGAAAGCTAGTGTTGAAGCTCCGTGACTATTTTGAAAAGGAACTTGTAATTACTAGATGATAGGCATTTCTTATAAATCCATACTAATATTATAAATGCGAAAGTGTGTATGTCTGTCTGTCTGCTACGCTTTCACGGCCCAACTACTCAACCGATTTTGATGAAATTTGGTACAGAGATAGGGAAGGACATAGGCGACATCTAGTAGGTAATAAATAAAGTCGATAGAATACGACCATCAAGACTCAAATAGAAATAGTCCTGAAGCCCGCGACGTAGTCCGCGTGGATTGAGGTTTTTCGGTTCCCGCGGGAACTTCAGTTTCAGGCGGGATTGAGTAACAAACATCCATCTATCCATCCATCCATCCATTTCGTCCAATTAGTTTAGTACCACAATTTTTTACCGAAAATGTATGAGGGCCGAATATTTGACCCATACCTCTGGGGTACTCTGGTAAATTTTCCACATACGTTACAAAATTTTCCTGAAAAACACTTATTAAGTTCTATGCTAACGCGTAGCGAAGTATTGAATACGAATAATAAAATATTGTGTTTAATGACTTAACTGATTAACTTTTCATTTCTTCTACAGTATGTTATCGTTTTTAACAGTAATTTATAAACTGTAAAATATATCAGTACGTTGATACTTTATTCCATATAATTCATGACGGGTAATCCATACTAATATTATAAATGCGAAAGTGTGTCTATCTGTCTGTCTGCTACGCTTTCACGGCCCATCTGTTCAACCAATTTTTGAAAATTGATGAAATTTGGTACAGGGATAGGTTGTATCCCGGGGAAGGACATAGGCTACTTTTTATCCCGGAAAATTAAAGAGTTCCCGCGGGAATCAAAAAACATTAATCCACGTGGACAAAGTCGCGGGCATCATCTAGTCCTAAAATAAAGGGGAAGGAAGCCTTATAAGTCAAAGGAAGTGCTAGGTATGTTTACTCGTAGGGAGGTCATATTACTAGATTATTTAATAATAAACAATCCCCATTTACTTTTAAGGCATCTGTTATCGTATCATCTATTTGACGGGCCATATGAATATCTTAGGAAAATAATATAGCCAAGCAGGTGCGGGCGCGGCAGCGGTAGCATAATTATTACCTATTCTGTGGTCCATGTATTTAATATGGCTATTTAATACATACCTGAGTATTATTGTTTGTTTGCCGAATTATGTATATCATGTCCATAGACAGTTCAATAATGTCTTACTGACGTTAGAAGACATAACGTGACAGAGAAAAACATACCGTGCGTACTGCGTACGTACCTACCTACAGTCCGCGCACGAGCTCCGAGGAATCGGGATCTGAAGAAGCGACGGCTGTACGCCACCCCTGATCGTCGCTCCATATATCCAGCTCGCTCCCAGCACTAGTTTCTGTAATTTTGCGATAGCAGTATTGTTTTGTACTTTAAACAACTCTAGGTCATTACTTTAACATTCCATATGATTCCTCGGAGCTCGCGTGCGGACTATACTTACGATACTTTTAATTATTATATCAAAGCTTTTTGCTTATGGTCCAGTCACACGAGTATACATACTCTGTGGTCCAGAGTTGGGCTAAGTCAGTCTGTGTGTACAAACAAATCCCGCTTATTTGTAAAATATATCAACTTATTTATGCGTTATTTGGTGTGAAATAGCCGAGAATAAGTATGATTTCGTGGTCTGTGTCTGGAATTTCAAATCTGGAAAAGAAACTCAACAGTATGACGCATAATACATTTATGTAAACACAAATCTATTTTGAATTCATGGTTCACTTATGCTCTGAATATGCACTAGCCACTATTTTTTAGTTTATTTGAATAAAAATCATTTTGAATTTGAATTTTGAACATGCACAATAACATGTACCTAGGTGTATACCTACTACATAGTTACATACGTAAGTAATCAAGTACGAGGAAAGGGATAAACTTACGTGTCAACTGTCAATACGGTCAATACTGTTAAAATCTTAAGTCAGCTGCAGCAGAAATCCATACTAATAATAAATGCGAAAGTATGGCTGTCTGGCTGTCTGCTACGCTTTAACAGCCCACCTTTTCAATGAATTTTGATGAAATTTGGTATAGATATAGGTTGCACCCCGGGGAAGGACATAGACTTCTTATCTCAGAAAATTAAAGAGTTCCCGCAGGAATAAAAAAAAGCTTGACCCACGCGAAGGAAGTCGCGAGCAAGATCTAGTAATGCATATAAGTATAACTTGGTATACCTAACCATAACCGTATCATAGTTTTTTTAATTTTAATAATTATATTATTTTTGTATAACCAAAGGTACTTAGAGCTGAATATCACAATATAATAATTATGGAGTTGTTCATCAACCAGGACAATGACCGTCGCGCTATGGTGCACCTTACGGGAGCGAAGTATGACTACCTACGTGTAAACATGTACCTACTTATTTTTAATTACCTCTTGTCAATTAGCATTAAAAGAAAATAACAAGTTCCTTACCACTTTAAAGTTCTAAGAAAATAATAAGTTCAGATACATTAAATAGAAAGCCATTTTGGATGAACTGATAAAATAATTCATTGAACTCAGGTAAGGAAATGCTAATTCATTAATTATTGCCTACCTACTTAAGTTTAGTTAACCAGTTGATTGCTATGAGAAGTACTTTATTTTTTATCAAGTCTTTATGGCATATGGGATACATATTACATACTTATAAGAATATAATAAATTCATTCAAAATTATTGTTATTTTTGTGTACCTACAGTACCTAGCTCTTTAATTTTTCGGGATAAAAAAAAAACTTCAAATGAAGATGATGTTTGTTAGTCAATCACACCAGAACGGCTGAACGGATCTGGATGAAATTTAGCACAAAGATAGATTAAAGTCTGGAATGAAACATTTTTTTTACTTAGGTTGCACCCCGGGGAAGGACATAGACTTCTTATCTTAGAAATTAAAGAGTTCCCGCGGGAATCAAAAACCTCAATCGCTATACTACATATACGTATAAATAAATAAATCCTTTATTGCGTTACATTGTTGCAGACTTAAAAAGGATATAAATAAATAAATCTAGGTAAAATATAGGTACACCTGTTAGGTTCCGGTTAGGTTCCGTTGTTGTAGTGTAGAGTGTAGACCACGCATCTATTAACTGATAGGGTACGATGCACTCCGACCGTTAGTGATTTGAATTTTCGCCATGTGCGAAAGCGTCGCGTCCGGGCGGTCGGAGGCACCCAGGCAGGTGGTTTGCGAATTACGAACGAATTTATAATACGTTGTGTAGGGTCAAAGGACTGGCACAAGGCCGCTGTTCAAGACACTCGCGTCGATAACCTTGCTTGGCGCCTCAATGTTGCCTCTACGAGTAGGTACTAGGTACAATACTGACATAGAAGGTAAGTATAATATTACACTGACATCCGGCAAAGCAAATCGAAAATATGGGGTACAAACAATTTATCAAATATCGTTGATGTTTTTGCAGATCTTGTGTTTGAGTATGGTTTCGATTAATTTAATTTCAGTTTGTACTTATCAGCCATTTAACCAGGACAACTGGATAAACACCTGACGTATTAGGGTAAAGTCCGGAAAGATGTCTCAGTCGCCTCGGTTTCAAATAACTTCCCAAAATCGCAACATATAACTAATAGTTTAAATATGGAGCACAGGCCTTATGTCCCCGCAGGTCTTCATACCTACGCACGGGACAGATGCGTTTCGCGTGTGCATGTGATCATTTCCGCAGCGAACTTCACTAACGCTTGAAAATTTGAAAAGTTAGTATTAACTGTTGCATATCTTTATAAGTACTTATAAATTCCGTTCTGTTTTTATTTATATCGATGAACTGGATTATTAAGTATCTACACAACAAGGTGTTAATCTCTGTTTTGTATTTAATTTAGTTAAAAAATTAACGGGCGACTATCCCTATTTTAAAGGATAGACGCCTTACTCTTACCCCATATACCCTTTTACATAATATCAGCATATTTTTAATTGAAAATAAAATATAAATTGATTATGTTAATTTTTTTTTCATGTTGTCTCATTAACCTACTTCAAAAAAAGGAGGAGGTTCTCAATTCGTCGGAATCTTTTTTTTCTTTAGAATTATCTTCAACAAATTACAAATAAATCATTTTTATATTATTTACTAGCGAATGCCCGCGACTTCGTCTGCGTGGTTTGAGGTTTTTGGTTTCCGGGATAAAAAGTAGCCTATGTGCTATTCCAGACTATAATCTATCTCTGTGCCAAATTTCAACCAGATCCGTTCAGCCTTTGGGGCGTGATTGAGTAACAAACATCCATACATCCATCCAGACTTTCGCATTTATAATATTAGTAAAATTATTACGGGCGTAGGGCATTTATCCAACTTGGCATTTTCATGGCATGGAATGCCCTTCTGGGCATCTGTCCCTTTAAAAAGGCATCTATCACAAAAAACAAGTCGTACACGTAACGTTACATGAAAGATTAAACTATATTAACAGGAATTATTCAAATTGAATTAATACTTTTAAAATTAGAACGCTTTTTCAAAAAGTGGGGCATCTATTCGAACTTTACCCTATGTCTGCCTAGTGTCAAGGTGAGTGGCAAGTGGCAACAGTTTTTTCGAAATCCATCGTTACTTACTATGATACAATGTGGTCTGTAACAAAGTAAAATTTTGACAAGAATTACACGTACCTTATATTATTTTTATTAGGTTGATACAATGTTATATTACGCGACGCGGCTTGGCAACTATGAATAAAGTGTATATTTACTAAGTTGTTCAATTTTAAATTGGTTATTTACTTTACAAACTTTACTTTAGAAAAATAATAACCTCACGCATTATAACAAGAGATACATACTAAACTATAGTTTGTTATACATGTATACATAATAATAGGTACATGTTATAGTCCAAAGTCGATGTGAGTTTTAGCTTTGGACCAAGCGCTCTGGCCATTTCTGAGATTTGCCTAGGCCAATCGCGGTGCGCCTGCACATCGGCTTTGGACTTTATCTATATCAATACTGATATTATAAAGTTTTGTGAGTTTGTGAAGTTGTAGGGGGTAATCTCTGTATCTACTATCTATTGAACCGATTTTGAATAATCTGGCACCAATAGAAAGCCACATTATTTATGAGAGTCATAGGCTTTATATTAACCCGAAAAATTAGGGAGTTCCCGTGGGACTTTAAAAACTTATTACACGTGGACGTAGTCGCGGACATTTGCTAGTCATACATTAATTCTTGACACCTGTACGAAGCGCACCTGCTTCAAAGAGTGCATAGGAAGAATTTAACATCTGGACGATTCTACATTCACACATAAAACTGTGTGTAAAACTGTGCCCTTCCAACTGTGATGATCGTCATTCGAAATCAGGGCTTCGAATTGAATTGTGTTCTTAATTTAAGATATTTTGCTTTTGTTACCTTGAACATTAAGAGATTCCATGGAAAAACAATCTTATGAAGTTATGGCATCATCCCGAGCGTCGAGTGGCGTCGCAGGCGGCGACAATATTGATGTTGCGATTTCTTATCATAATAATTTAGGTATTCCCGCTATATCATATAGGTACGTGAATCATGTGTGTTTTTACTTTTTATTATCTGAATAATTGATATGGATATTATCGAATTCTAATCTAAGCAACCCGGTTCGGGTTATATTATTTGTATCAACTATTCCCACTTATATTCTTATTTATAATTAATCTATACAAATATTATAAACTAGATGATGACTCTTTATTCTAGAAAGTTAACAAGTGAACATAATTAAAACAATTCAAAAATACGACTGCCCTGCCCCATTGAAATTTTTTTCTTAAAAAAATTATAGCCAGTGGGGCTGATTCTGTTCTGATCGAACTGTGTTATATATTTTTGGAATCTACTCATCATTTTCTAGATGATGATTATATAAAGTAATCTTATTTTCGAATATTTTTTTTTCAACTTTAGTCTTTAATGCGGGACCATGGTCACCCCATTTTTTTTTTAATTTCACTAGCCTTTGTCACCCGGAATAAGCTAAGGATTCTAACGATAACTCATTTATCAAAATCGGTTCAGGCGTATAGAAGTTATGGTGGAATATACAAACTCACATACATACATACATGAACCGGCCTGAAAACAATATATATGTACTCCTTTTTTCAGGCAGTCGTATAAAAAGTTCCCGCGGGACCGCAAAAAACCTCACAGACAACAAACCACGCAGACCAAGTCGCGGGCACCAGCTAGTTTAGAATAAATTAAAACGGTCAAGTGCGAGTCGCACAAAGGGTTTCGTAAATAACAAGAAAGATGAAGCAACACGTAATCAGCTCTAAAATTAACTGGCTTACCTACATAATATTATTATGGCGCTAAGCTGGTATAGCGCTTGACAAACAATTCGACACCGTATGAGTACTGCGGACTACGGAACCCGAATTAACGATTTTTGGATTTTTTCCTATATAACTTTTTCCTTGACCTTGCTTCTTGCCAAATTTCATAATTCTAGGTCAATGGGAAGTCCCCTATAGGTTTTGATTTTTTGGCGAGTGTCAAAATATCGGACAGACAGACAGACAGACAGACAGACGGACAACGAAGTGAGTTTTTTAACAGTATTTTGCATGCGGTCAAAAATTATTTAAATAACTAGCGAATGCCCGCGACTTCGTCTGCGTGGTTTGTGTTTTTTTGGTTCCCGCAGGAACCCTTTAATTTTCCGGGATAAAAACAGTAGCCTATGTGCTATTCCAGACTATAATCTATCTCTGTGCCAAATTTCAGCCAGATCCGTTCAGCCGTTGGGGCGTGATTGAGTAACAAACATCCATACATCCATTCAAACTTTCGCATTTATAATATTAGTAAGATTAACCTACCGAACTGACCTATCCAAGCGCGCCTTAAAATTGAAATCGCAATGGAAAAAAATAAACTGTAAATACCTATCAGCGATATCAAAATGCACTGTGCATCCGTTTGATATCAGGTTCTACTAAAACCATTGCAGCTTGCGCCTTGCACCGTGTGTGTAATATATAATATGTTTATATATATTTTGATTATATAATTATCATTTATCACATGGTGCCAGGTGCAGACTGCAGAGTTCAATGCTCGACGCAGTGTTTATTTTGTTCTGAAGAAAGCTTAGGGGTTGGTTGGTGGCTGGTGCGCTGTCTCTATACGACAAAAAATCTTCAACCCAGCTGGCTTTCTTATAACAAGAAAGCCAGGTGAGTTTTTATACCTATATAAAATGTCACCATGATGAGGAAGGTTTATATAATATTTTGAAACAAATTCAACTTGTACGAAGTTCAGGGCAGGTTATTGAGGAAATTTAGTAATAGCTTCAATAGATACTATCTAAAAAATAGGTGGTTAGCTTATTAGGTTCTGCCTAACAGGCTTTTTGGACTTGAACTCAGATTAGCTATACACCCCCCACTACTCAAAATTATAGCATTTTTGTCCATAAGCAAACGGACTTTAACAATTTGGTTTTTTTTCTGGTTAATAATAATAATATTATAATGAAGGATGGCGACGGATGTGGATGCAGATGTGGTCGATATGCGATCATCGAACAGCACGTGCCCGTAACAGCTGCTGTGCTGACCTTTTTGCTATAAGCTCTACCTTTATTGTAAAATCATGTTTTATTTAATAAATAAAACAAATAAAGCCTCAAGAAATACATTCCAATTCATCGACAGTTGTTACAATAATTAAATTAAAAATATACACAGGTTCGTAAAAAAAGCTATCGTCGTATAATTCATTACGACTGTAGATGTATACTATTTGTGTTTTTTAAATAGAAAATGTCTTTAATAAAAAAATACTAAACAAAAAAAAAATGTGTGAGTGCAATTCACACACGGCAGAAGTGAAACTTTACAAAATGAGATAAATATGACTTGTATTCTATCTCATTCTCTCGCAGGCTAAATCCTTGTATTGTTTGTCTCTTTTTGGTGTCGAATTTTCGTTTAATTTTATCGTTTCATTGAATTTTCAAATCACAACGATTCTAAAGAAGTTTCACTTCAAAAATGCAACCAAAACTTGACGCGTACCTAGTACCTACATAGTCGTACCATCGACTATTTAGTAGCCTACTTTGCAATAATAATTGAATATTTCATCTTTTTCATAATATGTAGTTCTATATTTTCAAATCACAACGATTCTAAAGAAGTTTCACTTTAAAAAAGGCAACCAAAACTTGACACGTACCTAGATAGTACATAGTCATAGTACATAGTACATAGTTCCTACATAGTACATAGTCGTACCGTCGACTACGAGTATTTAGTAGCCTACTTTGCAATAATAAATGAATATTTCATCTTTTTCATATTATGTTGTTCTATTAGCTGTTCATTGTCCAATTGTGTGTCCAATATATTCTTATATTTAACACACTTCAAGGATTTAAACATACACTCGTTATAATTTGCAGTAGAGTGTCGACGGCACTGCACATCTTGATCTCAGAATACAGAACAAACTTGATGTTATTGATTTTCTTTCCGTTTCCCGCGCTAAAAATTTACTTGCTCCGCTCCCCCTCGTCGCATACCGATACCGACATGGGCACGCCATGTCGCAGTTAAGATTTACCGTTCTTTTACAAATAATACCTATGGTTATTGGTTATTCTTCTTATTATGGGACATTTTGATAAAAAATAAATATTGATCAAATTTTAACTAAAACTGAACAAATAACAGGGATAATATCAATATAAAGATAAGTTACATTTGAGAAGACGGTAATATGTTTTCAATACAAATAGCTACGTACATAATATTATATAACAATTCGGGATGAAAACGCATGTTGATCATTGCATATCCGTATCCGACGAGAATCAAACGGCAAGGTGGGTGCCTGCCTGCCGCCTGGGTGGGGAGGGGAACTGGGAGACGGGCGGCGGCGAGTGGCGACTGAGGGCGGGAGAGGGGACCAAACAACCGCGCTCGGTACTACCGCGACCGTGCGATTATTCCGTCTACTGAGCGGAGGACGTAGTCAATGCCTTGCCTGCATGAAGCGTTGTTTGTTACTACTTTAGTCTGCAGCGCGCCGTCTAACCGTTCGGTCGTGTTTTTGCGCTCAATTATTTCAAATAGCTGATTTGTAATTTAAAATAATAGTGCTAATTATAGTTTTGTTGCATTCCTTAGTGAAATTCTTCGTTTTAAATAAACTATCATAGTAAATAGCGTTTAATTATAGACTAATATACAAGCTTCATGAACTGTGACCGTGTTTTGGATATTGAAAATAAGTAAAATAGTGTGATACAACGTATGCGAAGTGTAGAAATGAGCGGATTGACCATTAGATCGAAAAGGGGTTCGAGGGGTAGTGCTACACTTCTCGAAGCAGCAAACAGAATTCTCAAGCTACTTGGTGTGAGTTCCACGAAACGCGGGAAAGAACCCTCAACTAAATCAAAGGTAAAGGCATCTTTGACTTTCTCTTCCACCACTTTAAATAAATCAATACAGTAATGATTTGATTATTTGTTTAAGAACAGTAATAGAAGGGCTAAACATAATACATAAAATATCTTGTTAACAAAATTTAAATATTTCCCGTTACCAAGCTGTCGTCGTATGTTACGTGTTTTAAGAAAATCTAAATTGAGTTGCTGTAAATCGTGTTACAAAAATATATACCTATTCTTTAAAATAATTTTGGAACTGTTAACGTGGCATATAATTAATAAGTTTCAAAAAGGTTGTTGATAAACTTTCGCTGCACCGACTCTCGGTGTGCACTTTCGCTCGTTGTGTTTTTATATTATGTAGCTTGAGACTCATGACTAGAGAGAGCGGCAGTGTATTTGAATTTCGATGCGTCAAGCGCGCCGCGTATGATCTGTCGGTATGATGCAAACGGTGATGGCGGGCGCGGCACTGACACGGCACTTGTTTGTTCACGCGTTGTCAGCGTGACCACCTTGTTTATCACTACAAACTATTCAAGATTCGCATTCATCACTCACTGTTTTTGTAACGGTTCTCTTTAAAAAATATCCTTTTCCTTTGTTTTTTTTTTGTTTTTGCTTATTTTTATTATTTCTGTTTTCAAAATCTTAAGTTATTATCTTCTTAAGTAATCACAGTTATTACAATTACCAACTCATTTTAAAAGTTAATAATAATTAATTATGTACATATAGTTCTTTGAGAATTTTGCTGATAGGAAGGTTTATCATTAGTAGTTACCTAATTAGTTGGTTTCCTCAATAAATTGATTCTTGATTAATGCTTCAACGGCCATAAAACAATAACAGGATAGAGTACAACATGCATACTTAAATAATTATGTTACAATATCTAAGATTCGTTACTTACTTATTGAAAAGTTTATAAATTTATCCATTCCGGATACTTAATAATATCCATCCAATTATAATTGTATATTATAAGTAATGCTTAAAATACCCAATGATGATAACGTCTTGTTTTGAAAGCAGCGGTCATTCACTTACAGCGTGTTTTGCGAGTGCATGAATCGTTGACAGTAAACTAAGCGAAGCAACTACCTACGTATCTATTTAAAACATGGATTAGACCTGATTTTTTATTAAAATTAGTGTTGTTTAAGATTATGTTATTAAGAGTGATCAGACGTTACACGTAAATGGTGTGAAGATTAGAAGTAACAATAAATAGATTAGAAGAGAAGCAATACAGATTTGGTTTCGTGTTTTGGAAAGAAATTTTGATTTGATATCCATGTGAAAAAGAGAATTGGCTGATGAATGTGTTTGTAGGTGCGGTCATCGACGTAGAGGGTCTTGGAGAGGGGATCGAGGTCGAGTACGGAGTAGGTACGCGCGGACTGCGGAATGCGTTGCGGTGGGAATGCGCTCGGAGTACCGTTGCGGCGGTGTATGAACATTGAACACCGCCGCCGCGGAATGCGAGACCCACTTGCGGTCTGCATGGACCAACTAGCTTACTTATTTCATGAGTCATGCAGGACATTATTGTCAAATCGTCTTGCAGATCTTTGTCAATACTACCTATTTAAAAACATTAGAATTTCAAGACTTTCATGAACAAATATTTTAAATTTTCTATTTTAATAAAATAATTTGTGAAAAGTTCAGTATTTTCCATCAATTTTTAGTTCATATGAATGAAAGATTTTCTTTTAATAAGTTTGTTACTTAATAAGATATTTATTTTAAAGCATACTTATTTGAAACTACACAGTAAGGGATTCATTCAATTCTACATAATGTCTAGATAGGAATTAGGAATAAATTCATGTTATTCGAACTACATAATCAAGGTATAATAATGGTAGGTACTGTAGTAAAAAATGTAAAGCGTATGACCTATTTGTACATGCTAGCCTAGATGATGAATGAAAGTAGAATTTTTTCATCGCGTCTTGAAAACTGACAAAAAACTTATGCCGCAAACTTTAGAAATTGGATCATCGAACTGTTGGTGAGGCTAACGAACGTGGCAGCGTTTCGAATACATCAGGCGTTTAGTTGTAAACTCAACTCTCAAGGTGCTGGTTCCGTCGGTTTTGCAAAAAAATCGTGAATAATAAAACATTGTTTTTTTTTTCTTTTAAATGATTAAAGTACAACAATTTATTTTAATTTTTTAACATCGTATATTATATTAAGTCGTACAGTGAGATTCACTACCGGTATGCAAGACCATCTAAATTTTTGCATAAAGTATCAAATTATTAATATACTTAACTAATAATTATTAAATATTAAATAAATTATTATTTTAAACATAAATTTTGGAACTGTAGGAAGTTTTTCAGATTATTTTGATTATGTCTGTCAAAGTATAAAAAGGTACATCGGAAGGCGAAATTGCCATATACCGCACGGCTTTTCGGCTCGACAAATTCTGCCTTCTTCCTTTTTGTACATAATATTATGGATAGTTGCATAATATTTAATATTTTGTTACAGCCTAACAGTCGTGCTACCAGTGAGATCCGGGCTCCTTTGGCTACTACAGAGTCTGTTATCGAGTCGCCGACCAAAATGCAGGCGTCTCAAGCAGCGGCTACTCCTGTTCCAACTCCTACATCTACGCATTCTTCCAATCAGTCATTCAGGCACGCTAAGAGAACAGCAAAGGATTACATATTTGGAAAAATGATTGGCGATGGCTGTTACAGCACAGTATTTTTGGCAAAAGATATTCATACGGGCAAGGAATATGCAAGTAAGTTTTAAAAATAATTAAGAATTTAATATGCATTCTTAAATGGCCACATTATTTTAGAAATCAAAAACATATTGTAAAACTTACTAATTTTGTTTAAAATATACCGTATTTAAATATGTACTTAATATTTTTTGTTTCAGTTAAAGTTTGTGAAAAAAGTTTCATCATACGCCAACAGAAAGTGCAGTACATTAAACGGGAGAAAGATGCTCTGAATATGCTCTCAAATGTCCCTCACGGATTTGTAAAATTATATTGCACTTTTCAAGATGAAGAACGGCTATACTTTGTACTTTCGTACGCAAAAAATAGCGAATTATTAAAACGTATCAATGAAGTAGGCTCTTTTGAAATAAATGTAGCTAAATTTTACGCTGCCGAACTTCTATTGGCCTTAGAAAAAATGCACGCCAAAGGAATAATTCATCGTGATCTGAAGCCTGAAAATATTTTACTAGATGAAAATATGCATTTACAAATTGCTGACTTTGGAACAGTTAAAATTCTGGATACCGACAAAGTTGGTTCTGATGTACCTGTATCAGAAGATGAACAGAATAATTCATCGAACGACCGTTCGAGGAAAATAAGTTTTGTCGGCACTGCACAATATGTCAGTCCAGAGCTTTTGCAACACAGAGTAGATACTTGTGCGTCAGATTTATGGGCATTGGGTTGTATCATTTACCAAATGATTTCTGGCCTGCCCCCATTCAGAGCATCTACGGACTTCCTTACTTTCCAAAAAATTCTAAAATTGGACTATGAATTCCCTGAAGGTTTTCCAGCTGACGCTAAGGATTTAGTAGAAAAACTTATTGTTTTGGACCATAATAAGAGACTAGGGGCTAGCGACCAGGGTGAAACTTATGAAAGTATTCGTCAACATCCATTCTTTGAAGGAATTGATTGGGAGAACATTTGGGAACAAACTCCTCCAAAAATTAGCCCATATTTGCCTGGTGGATCTTTTGAAGAGGAATACACTGTACCTGATTATCTAGAACCAGGATTAGACAAGCGTAAAATCGTTGAATTGTGGGAGTTAGACCTGTCTACTTCAAGAGGTAAAGAAAAATTCTTTAATAATTATATTAAATAAAATAAGTTTACTTAAAACCTGAATACTTGAAACCTGAATAAAAGTGCATTTTTAATGGGTTCCACTACAAAGATGTGTGTGACTGAGTGCACTCAAGCGTCAAGTAAAAGGATCGTCCGTGACCTAAATTCTTTGCAAAATACGCGTGTGTAGTTTCATTAGTAGGTAAACCACATCTGATTTGTCGGAATTCCAATCCAATTAAACGATCAATTTGATTTGACCCATTATTTTACTAAAGACATTGTTATTTAATATCATGCGTTTGAATACTGAATGCGTCAGCAGTAAGCAGTAAGCACCCACTACCATTGTGTTCATAAACGAACATTCATATGTTGATTTACGGTTCCATCGTGGGGATGACGTCATATCCCGGCACGCTGCAAGAGCTCTGCATTCTCGGTTGCTTGCGACATCACGTTATTATGAATGACTCGCCGCGCCGCCGAGTTTATTAATGACTTACTTTGTTAACAGCTCAGCTCGAATAACTATTGGAAAAAATCAAACGTCATTTAACGTACCATCTATATCAATAATATAAATCGTAATATTATAAAATAATTAATAATAATAATGTTATTCCATGTTTTGGTCCTTTAACCCAATTTCTTTTTCTTTTTCAGGAATCTTAAATATTAGCCCCGAGGAAAAACGACGTCGCCTTGAAATTCAAGCGCGTGAAAATATATGGCATAAATTTGTAGATGGGGAACTAATACTAAAACAAGGCTTGGTAGATAAAAGAAAGGGTCTATTCGCAAGAAGGCGAATGTTATTATTGACCACAGGACCGCGCCTATTTTACGTCGATCCTGTCAACATGGTCCTCAAGGGGGAGATTCCGTGGTCTCCAGAATTACGTGTTGAAGCCAAGAACTTTAGAATATTTTTAGTGTACACGGTAAGTTTTTCGAGTAAACTGTGATAAAACAAAGTTATGTATATAGATTGAAAATAATTTGAACTGAAACTTATCATCCCTTTTCTTTACAGCCAAATCGTACATATTATTTGGAGGATCCGCAGTCCTATGCATTAGAATGGGAAAGAGTCATCAAAGAAGTACGCATCGGCACATACGGACGGGATACGACTTAAGAGGGCGGCGCGCCCGCCGAGCCGAGTCGCGCCCGTGTCGGGCTTCGCGCCCGCATTCCTCCCGCCCTCCGCACGGCGAGTGCACACTTCTAGGATATAACTAGCCTTCATTTTGAGCACGAAAATCATCCGGAAAATTTTTCGCGACGATGAACGATTCGTCTCCTGAGTTAAATCAGTGAACGATCCTTTAAGTTTGCAAAAGCCAGCGTGGGCCGACAGTGCCCGGCGCTAAAATGGCCGAGCGCACGACGCCTCCGTCGCGTCGACGCGCCCCGCTCTGGAGAAGAGGACACAAGACGACGTCAGTTGCCGATCGAGCAGTGTGCTGACACTGAATGACTGATTCCTACTAGTATGTCCCGACAATCTTAAATTATTATTGTTCTAATTTAAGTTACTTATTCAATTGTGGATATCTGCGGTAATTTGTAAATATTTGTTGTAATTTATTATTGAAATTGTTAGGTGTAATGTAACGTGTAATTATGGGCCTTTATTAACTTACTGGCCTGAATTAAGAATGGACTTGTTATTCGCCACCCGCGTGTTCACAAAGCCCATTCCAGTTGGTAACTAGGCAATTTATATAGCTAAATTAATAATTATTTATTTTATTTTTAATTATTTGCCAACGGAATGTGACTGTTGTACAGATATTAAACGGTAGAGAAATATATAAACAAACATTAGTTATTTCAAACTGCCTATAATGATAATGGAATGACAGATTATTTAATTTTAAGTAGCTCTTTTAATAACTATTGAGGTTGGAATGTGTTGCAATTACATAAATGAGAAGGAACATTTCATGTGTATGGTGAACCTCCAAAATTAAACTGTGTTTATATTTCAAGTACTGTTTTGGTATGCCTATTAACGACATTCATTTATATGAAATTAAACAAATAACACAATTTCATATATTTTATGTAATACTTAAATGTAACTTTGGTTGATTCACTATCCTTGAAATATGAGTATCTCACTATTGTTGAGTCTTGAGTGCTGTTATTGCATCCTATGCATATCATGCACTTTTAGTTTTAATTTAGCTAAAGTATACGGAAATTGCACCGAAGGTGGTCACAGTATTCGTTTTTAGGAACTTGGAATGTTTGATTTAAATATCTTCTCTAAATTCGAATTTTGAAACATAAACTAGTGAACTTATTCCAACATTCGTCTGTTGTTATTTTATATTACTCAGTTTCAAAATTATTAAACTTTCAATGTCATGGCTCACATGCATTTTGTAATGATTGTTGTATTCTTTTAGATTTTTTCGTTTTAAATGCCTGAACTTGCCTGGGACTATTTATTTTAGTAGGGGACTTACTATAACAGGATTAAATCCAAGATCTTTTAGAAAAACATAAAATGTAGGAGTAACTGAATTTCAGCAACTAAAAACTTAGGTAGGTACTTACCTATTCCTAATAGTAATGGTGAATTGGCTATCAACATAAATTGGGACTATTCCATGACATTGTTATAAATAAACTATCTGCATTTAGAATTTAATAACTGTTAACTACACTAGATATTTATTATTTTAAAACATTTGTATTGATTGCATGAATTCCATAAAGTAACTACTAAATAAGAAATTGAAAATAAATTGAAGTTGATTTTTTAAAAATTTGTTTCCTTTATTGGTTACCTTGTTTACATAAATTTAGAAAGAGAAAAATTCATGATTTCTTGCCCGGTACCTACTGTAGTGACTATGGGTAGGGGATTCACTCATTTTTTTCCATCCACTACAAGTTAGCCCTTGACTGCGATCTCACCTGATGGTAAATGATGATGCAGTCTAAGATGGTAGCGGGCTAACCTGTTAGGGGCATGGCAGTTATATTAAACCCATACCCCTAACCAGTTTCTACACGGTATCATACTGGAACGTAAAATAGCTTGGCGGTACGGCTTACTCGGTAGGGTGGTAACCAGCCACGGACGAAGCCTCCCTACCAGGCCAGACCAGGGAAAATTTAGAAATTCTGAATTGCCAACTGTCCTGCTTTAAATAGTAAATACCAGCACAACTGCCATTATGTGGACAATAGACACTATTCTTCCCCAATGATGTCACATTTACATCACACATGCACAATACCATACCATACCATCTATGTGTGAAAGATAGGGATATGGGAGACTGCAACTTGATAACCCTCTTAAACCATCAGCATATTTATTATTTACATATAGCTTAGAGTACTGGCCGTTGAATTAAGCTGCTGCTACTGCTGGGAATTAAACCGAATGGCTGCTGGAAACTTGCAATTAGCATGTCAAAGTTATAATACCTACCTATTCAAATAAACATTTACAAGTGCTTTAGAATCCTTAAGAGAATCCACAATTTTTTCGGAATGCACTTCCTACTGATTAGAACCAACATTCTGCTCGGCGATTGCTCTTTTAAAAACATAGGTACAAATAGTAATTAGAATTATAGTGTAAGTACAAGAAGTGGTGCAAGACCATTGGTAAAAACGTGTTGGCCACCTATTCGTCGGTCTTGGAGTTCTACTAGCCTGGGCACCAAATTAAAATATATCCATAACTTTATAGGTATGGATATTTTTTTTTTAACAACTACAAGCTAGCCTTTGACTGCGATCACACCTGATGGTAAGTGATGATGCAGTCTAAGATGTTAGCGGGTTAACCTGTTAGGGGCATGGCAGTTATATTATAGGATATATTTTGCATGGCAGGGCATTAGCTCAATAGCTACCCGCGACTTAATTTAATTTTTTTCTTATAAAAAATATATATGTATACTTCCCTATTTTAAACAAATAATTAGGTAAATGTTATAAATTCTATCGGCACTTCGGCAGTCCATATGACTGCCATTTTTTTTGTTACCTATTTCTATGTACTTCGTACCTACCATTCATGCGAGTCTTTACAAATATAATCTTTTTTTATCTGTAATAATCAGGTCTAAATTGTAAACTTACGTATTAGGTTATGTTTTCGTATTTACGTTCAGTTCGGCTTTTGCTGCCTAACACACAGAAATACACCATCGTCTAGATAAACCACATTTTTCGTAAGTTACGAGGACAGTTACCACTTTTTCCAATTACAATTTCATGCGAATATGGGCGAATAACAAAAACGACACGATTGTCTGACCTAAACTGTCGGATAGGTCAAACAAAAAAAAGGCGATACGCAGGACAAGAGAACATTTTCTCGCTCTGTCCTTGGAGGCTTGTCATTCTCTCTGCTACGCTAGGCATTAACGTATTTAATATACTCATTTCGCTCACCTGTGGTATTTGTCTCCTCTTGCTATCTTTACTCTATGATCTTCCTAGTGATAGGTGGAAGCAGGGTGGAAGCAAGAAGGAAGATTTTCAACACAGATTAAAATATAACTTTCAGCAACCTCTTTTAAGGCAACCAATATTAAGCGACAAAAATATTATGTTTACGGAACGACATTTGTAGTTTGGCCAGCATCAAGATATTTCAAAATTGACGGTATTAGGTATAACTTAAAATCTCAGATTAAATAGAAAAGTTTCTTTCAACTTACTAACAATCTCTCTCGATCTTCTGTACAGTCTATTTGTAGAGGCGAAGTAATATATGTAAACAAATATGGCGTCAGATCACGTGATTATAATTGTCATTAGACATATAGTGATGGGAACATTGACAGATTAGTTGTGACTGAACGATTGAATGAATATATTCTGAAATCGATTACCACATACTTCTACGGAGCGAAGTAAATCATGTAAATAAAACATACCAGTCACGTCATTTCAACTTCGCTAACAATATTTTCATATGTTGTATATCACAAAACACTCTCCAATGTCTTATTTCCTGAAGTAAAACATTTAAAGTTATTCTCAAAAGTAATTCAATTTAGGCACTAAGAAGCTAATAATTAGCAATTAACTAGCAAGAATCCCAAAATAAAAACACAAACTAATGACCTAATGGGTTTTTGACATGTGTTTGACCAGTGAACCATAGACTGAATGAGAGGAGCGGTTTTAGTCGATCGTAAAAATCGAAAATCGTAAAATTAGGGTCATAGATCTTTAATCCCTTTATTACGGCAGGCGGTTGGCGGCCGGGACAAAAAAATCTCGTCATTCATAGAATGTGGTAATCGATTTTCGATTATTATAATCGATTAAACCCGCTCCTATCATTCAGTCTATGGTTCACTTTTCATGTCACATCTCTATGGAATCATTCTATTTCTATATGTCAAACGCCCATTAGGTCATTAGTCTTTGTTTTTATTTCGTGATTCTTGCTAGTTAATTGAAAAATTATTAGCTGCAAAGTGCTTGAATTAAATTACTTTTGAGTATATTATGAACTTTAAATGTTTTACTTGAGGAAATAAGACGTTTGTGAGTGATTTGTGATAAACAACAGTGAAAATATTGTAAGCAAAGTTGCAATGTCGTGGCTGGTATGTTTTGTTTACATATATTACTTTGCCTGTACAAATAGACTTTAGGGCGACCGCGTAACTTCTGCATCAATCATTGTTACAGTATCGATTGTTGTGATTGGCTGAATTTATGGTATTCTTGCTGCGTCAATGGATTTTGTCCAATAGCGGAAGAGTATTATAGGTACCAATCAGAGGTGATTGCGATCGTTACACTGTAGCTGTCATTTTGAGCCGGTCGCCCCACCGTATCTTCTAAGCGTAGACAGAGAAAGAGATATTACTCTATGCTTCTAAGTTCGTAGACCATAGACAGAGAAAGAGATATAGACAGGGCGTCAGCGTACGCAGTATCCACCACCACCCCACCACTACAGCCTATTAACGTCCCACTGCTGGGCACAGGCCACAGGCCTCCACTCTCACAGGAGAGAGGGAATTAGAGCTTAGACCCACCACGCTGCTCCAATGCGGGTTGGCGGGCTTTAACGACTATTATCATGTTAGTGATAATAACTGGGACCGCCGGCTTAACGTGCTCTCCGAGGCACGGTTGTACAACACCGCCAACTTCCAACTCCGGGCTGCCACTGAGAATTTCTTAATTGAAAAACCCAATAACTAACAATTTTTATGCCAGACCGGGAATCGAACCCAGGACCTCGTGATCCGCAGTCGACTATGTTAACCACTAGACCAACGAGGCAGGTACACAGTATGCGATAGCAATAGTCTTAATGCGATATTTTTTTAATGGTGTATAAGTACTTATTTTTTTTTGTTATTTCTATACTTTGTAGCATTCATGAGAGTCTTTACAAATATAACCTGTTTTATCTGTAACAATCTGGTAAAAATAAGGTCAAAATTGTAAACTTACGTATTAGGTTATGAATTACGTATTTACGTTTAGTTCGGCTTTTGCAGCCTAACACAGCAATACACCATCGTCTATAAGTTAAACCACTTTTTTTCGTAAGCTACGAGCACAGTTACCACTTTGTCCAATTCCGATTTCGTACGAATATGGGCAAATAACAAAAACGACACCGGATTGTCTGACCTAAACTGTCGGATAGGTCAAACAAAAAAAGTTATACGCTGAGCAGGACAAGACACAACATGAACGACCTAAAGGTCTCCGGGGGGGCTGATTTGGCGAAGCCCCGCGAGATCTACGGAACCCTTGGGAATGTCCGTTCCGACTCGCTTTCGGCCGGGATCCTCCCGGGCGTTCCAATCAGTGAATTCTGAACCCCGACGCAGGGAGGCCGCGTACACGCATCTTGTCCGGCTAATTCACTCAGTACCAACTAATTATTATACCGTGCTTATTGTAACGTCCGTATCCGCCATTAGTGTTTATTATTATATCTATTGACTTTTGTAACTTTAAATATTCAAGATATAATATTCTTAAATTACATTTGTTTAACTTCAATCCTAACATTCCCATACAATCTTTAAAAACAAACACATTTGCACACCATTGTATGGTAGAATATGTTAGGAAAATTAAAACTTCTTTATGACCTAATCTGTACCCATATTATTGCAAATAAATATTATTTATTTATTATTATTTAACATTTTCTCGCTCTGTTACTCCTTGGCATTAGCGTATATACTCATTTCGCTCACCTGTACTATTATTATTACATTGTCTCCCGGTCACAGGGGCCGGTGATCAGCGGGCAATGAATAAAGAAATCTAGCGATTGTGTAAAACCTGCAGCAGTCAGTGATTGCGATCTCTCTGGTTAACTTGTCTCTGGACTCTGACTGTAGCAGTCAGCTGGCTGTCAGCTTCTTTTTCTGGTCGGTGGCTGTCAGTCAGCTGTCAGTTTTAACTATCCTTTATTTATTACTTGTCTCTGGTTTTAACTTTTAACCAATCGCCCTACAGGGCCTTCAACATAGAATTTTCCGAATTTTGGAACAGTTTTGGAATATTAAAATTGAATTTTACTTAAAACACAGCGGCCAACAATATCATCGCCAGTTTTAGTTTCAAAGGTTGCAAATTATTGAGAATTAGAATGTCTTCGCCTGTGATTACATATATTGGTAGAACTACCAATTTTAAGGGTAAAACGTTATGGGAAATTGTCGGAAGTCTCAAGAATTATGGAGTGGGACGGCTGGTTGTTCGATCTGTATTCGAACGTTACCCTGAACCTAGTTTTATGAAGATTGTGAAAGTAGAAACGGGTCCTGATGAAGTAAGTTTGGTTATTGCTATTTGCTTTTTGTACTCATCTAGTATGACCCAAAGCCAACCCAATCCAAATCCACTTTGGGTCAAAGTGGATGTTTAAAAACCCAGGTACAGTGGGACAAGGATCTAAAAGGCATACAATTAAACAAATTTGATAATTATTATTATTGAAAAGATAAAATATGCAATTTGTGATCATATCAATCAAGTGAGTAGGTACCTAACTGAAGTAAATGTGAGCAAATGCCAGATACTCTTTTCATATAATTATTGTTACGGCTAGGGTACATAAACAGAGAGAGATGCAGGTTGTTCCACAATAATTTATTGAGTTTTCAACAATTGAGGGCAAATGACACTTCCCAAGATTCTCTTCTAATGTCAAACTTGTTCTTCTTTCACTCTACTTCTACCTTTCTTGACTTCTTTTCTTTTCTTTGTTGCCTCGCTGACTTGTAATTTGTAACTGACTCTATATCGGGACGCACCCCTATTTATACTTCTCTGACCGATATTCCAGAATAGAAAACTGTTTAAATTTAAATACCACATGATTTCTTCTTAATTTCAATTGACCAGTAACATTTTAAGAGAGGTATTACTGCCCAAATTCCAAAGAAAAACATAAACAATGTGTTGTCCCTTTTTATAGTTTGCCAAACCCATTCTTTCCTTATTTTTCTCATTAGACAGCTGACTTGATGTGGAACGTTAATTTTAATAATATAATAATAATAATATTCTTTATTTAAAGGTAAAAACCCAGTATAATAATTACATATCAATTACAAAAAGACTTACAACTAAATATAAAATAAATAAAATTAAAAATATAAAAGATTATTTATAAACGTCATAGTTACGTACAATCCATACGTAGTCATACACAAAATTGTTCTATTTTTTGTTCGCGTCCTGATGCACTGACAGCCAGTGCTTGAAGATGGAACAACTCAGATCTTCTGCCAACGTACTGAGGATCTCGTTGTCGGAAGCACGCAAACGACTCCAAAAAGAAGCGATTCGTGATCTAATGATCGCAAAGAAATCCGGTACTCTTGCCTTAGCGAACATGCCCGACGCGCTGCAGTACCGTGGCAACTTCATCAGGATACGATAAGCGTTATTGTATTGCACCCTGATGTTGTTGACAGCACGCCTGGTAAACTTGACCCAAAGCTGACATGTGTAGAAACATAGGCAATATGCTCTAAACAATGTCAACTTTACTTCGTCACTGCACTTTGCGAACCGACGTGCGAGCATGTTGCATCTCACAGACAGAGCACGACGTTCCCTCTCTATGTCTTCATCGTCAACGAGACCCTCAGTAAGTATATGGCCAAGGTACCTAAATCGTTCAACCCTCTCAAGAAGATTTCCATCAAGTAAAACCCCCGGGATCGTCTCCGGACCTCTGCCCGAACGGAACACCATCGTAACTGTCTTTTTTACATTATATTTTAAACCATGCTCTGCAGCATAACGCTCGCAGATTGCAACCAGTTTACGAAGGCCCCTGATTGAAGGGCTGAGAAGAACCATATCATCGGCGTAGCTAAAATTGTTCATACAAGTAGACCCTATATGGCAACCTACCTTAGTGCCTCTCAGCTCTTCAATCAGGTCATCCACGTAGAGGCTGAAGAGGTCAGGAGAGGTCAAACCTCCTTGACGAACACCGCATTCTAGCTTGTATTCGCTAGAAGTCGCGTCGCCCCATCTTACACAATTAGTTTGGTTTCCATACCAGTATCTCAACAGATTCACCGTTTTTGAAGGGACGTTAGAGGCGTGCAATTTCTCCCACAGTAAATTATAATTTACGAGATCGAACGCACGACTCAAGTCGAGAAAGCACGCGTAGATCGATGTACCTCTGTTCACATAGTAGTTGACGGTTGCTTTTAAGCTGAAAATCGCTGAATCCGTTGAGAGACCAGGACGGAAACCAAACTGTGCGTCATTCAATTTTAAACTCCCAGTTAAGCTTGGGTGAATTAACCTTTCCAGTATTTTTCCTAACACAGTGCCAAGCGAAATAGGTCTATAATTTTTAAGACTGGAAAGGTCACCTGTTTTATTCTTAGGAATTGGAACTACCACTGTCTTCATAAGCTGCTCTGGTAGGTAGCCAAAGTTAATGCATGCATTATATAGGGAGGCTAACTTCTCATAGATTAAATCACCAGCATACAAAACATGTTCAAGACTTAAGCCATCAGCTCCAGGAGATTTTCCCCTTTTCATATTATGTACTACTGCAGCCACGTCATCAGCAGTAAGAAAAACATTGTCCGTTACTTCTCCTATTGGCATATTAGGCATACACGTAGCACGAGCCGGCAAGGGATTGACTCTGAAGTGGTGTGAAAATAAGTCGGCAATTTTTCTCCGATCACTAACTCCTTCCACGGACACAGGTACGCTCTTTTTGTATTTTAATGAGTTAGTACTACGCCAAAATTTTATAAAGTTTTTATCAGTCCTGTGCATTGTCAATATATCTAATTTAATTTTTTCCTCGTTATTTTGACACCACTTCAGTTTGTTTTTAAACGCTCTTCGACTTTCAATCATGTCGGTATAAAGTTCACCAGTACTGGGCTTACCATTACACGTCCACCATCTATAATACATTTTTGCATTTTGGTGAAAATCTCGGACGTGGTAGTTCCATCCTAGAATTTTCTTAGGCTTCAGTGCACCATTTGGAATGGACGCGCTGTTTTTAGCGCCGGTCTGTAATATATTAACTATGTCATAATAAAAATCATCAATTAAATATAAATGTCTGTTACAATTAAAACTTACGCAATTTACACAATGACTAGATAAAGATAGGGAACTTAACTTATCACAACAGTATTTCTTATATGTATCGATTTGGTCCTCTTTTCTATGGCCCCACTTAATACCATGTAAGGAGTCCACGTTGGTTAGACAAACTTTTTTAATCACAGTGTCCATCTCACAAGAAATTACCATCGGCAAATGATCTGACCAATAAACACTGTATTCCACGTGAACAGATTTCACAGTGTCACGGGCAGCACTGGTCACCACACAATGGTCGAGCCATCTCTTAGTACCGTGCGCGTCACTAATGTATGTGTGTGTATCTGCTGGCAATAGATCTGTATCCACGCAAAACAAGGAGTGCTCCGAGCAAAATGCCTGAAGTTCGTCACCGAATCTAGCCCCTGGATGTGCATTAAAATCTCCGAGTACGTACACGGCCTCCGCGTTATTGTCATCAATTAACGCAGCCATACTGGCCAGGCAGTCAGTGAAAGTGATCAGGTTTTCTTCTGAGTCTGTTGGGAGGTAGACGCACAGAATCAAAAATTGACGACAATCCAAATTTACTTGAATAGCGGCCAATCTATCATTCGCGCAGTCTATTACAGTGACATTCGAAAACACCGATTTTCTCCACATTACAGCCAAGCCACCATATGGACGCCCTTTCAGAACACCAGAAGACGTATCCACTGAGGACTTGGCAAAACACGCAAACTCATCACTTATTTCATTGACGAATCCAAGATCGTGGGGTAAGAGCCACGTCTCTTGTAATGCCACAATATCACCGAAACGACATAATGTTCTAACTTGCTCAATAGATCTTTTTACACTCCTACAATTGAACGTAACCATTTTAACTGATAGTTTTTGAACTCTGTTCATCATGGATTGGTTTAGAGATGGCGGGATTTCTACGTTCTCGGTATCTACGGTAAACTAGGCCCGTGGGCCAAAAGTCAGTATCCAAAAACGTATCTATTTTACTTGTCGGTATTGTTATTTTAAATGAGTTGAAGGACGTTTCTTTGAACTGGCTAAGCAGCTCAACTTGACTGCATTGTTCGCCCCTCTCCCTAATATGATCGATAATATCAGCCACAGAGACGGACTTCATAACTCTTGAAACATAAATAGAACATTGTGATTCTACAACCCGAATTTTGCCCTTTGTTTCCAATGTTCCTCTTAAATTATTAAATTTATATTTTCGTTTTTTATTCATCACAAGTGTAAAGTCTTCATCGCATACAGGTAATTGTCGTTTAATTAAATCATTCGATTTTGACTTTAAACTGCCGCCACCACGCAAACTAATCTCACCCGTCGGTACATTATGCATACGGGTGGTTTTCGCATGCCTAGATCGGGGCGCATTTTGCACAATGTCTCTGTACGTTGGCGTAAATACTGCCTCGGCCGTCCCAGTCGGACTCGGGCAAACCATCTTCGTGTGTGTCACAGGCGCAGGCGGTAGCGGTTGCGTGTGTTCGGGTGTTGAAGGTTCCATCGTACTCTTAAATCTATGCTGATCAAAAGAGTTGCGTAATTCGACAAGTTCCGCACTCATTCTCGTCTGGAACTCGGAAAACTCAGTCTTCATTACCGTCATGTCTTTTAAAAGTCGCGTTACATCGACGTAGTCAAAAGAAACCGGTGGCAGCCGGTTTAGGTCTCTAGCAACGAATGTAGGCTGTGCGTCAGGGTCTATTTCCTTTAATAATTTTATTACGTCTTTTATATTGCGTTTCTTTTTATCTTCTCCTTTTCTATGCACATTCCTTACTTTGTCACCACAAGAACTGTACAAAACATTTTTTCCAGTCTCAATTTCTGCGTCCGAATAGTTCGTCGCACAAATCTGGGTTACACTCAGTTCGTCGAGCACATCTAATTTATTCTGAACAAACGTTAAGAATTCGTTAATAATAACTTGGCCCGCCATATCTTATGAATTTGACCAGGGAACGAAATACCATTATGAACGACCGAACAGAACTACCCGCACTGACTGACGGCACGCCACTGACTGCTAAATAATTGCAATTTTGACTGCTAAATACTTGACATGGAAGTTGTTTACTTGGTTACGCGTACATTCACCTAGTTACGCGACATTATGTTCCAGATGTGCTCAGAAGCATGCAAAAGACCTGTGTTACTGTAGGCAATAGTGAGATACATTGGTGACATTAGGGTTTAATGCTCTCCCCTAGTTTAGGTATATTTATATTTGCTTTTGTTGACTGTGAAATTGTTATTATGTTTCAGGAACGTCGTAGGGTTCGTGTTTGGGTGGAAAAAACGTTTAGAGGCAGGACCCTGCCAAAACTTACAGAAATCTATCGCACATCATACAAGCCAGATTACAAGCTTATACCCAAGGATGAAGAAGCCCAGTTAATACAATCAGTAGATCATAAAAGGATAGAAGTCATATTGCCCAACACTGTTGAAATGCCACCTTTGATGAAAAAGTTTATAGTTAAAGATCATGAAAAAAAAGGATTAGAGGTAAAAAATATTGATTTATTAACTACAAATCCAGTGCCAAATGCTAGTAAAAATTGGTGAAAGATTTGTCACTTAAAGAGTAGACAAAATTTAAAAAAGAAAGAAAAATTAATTTTTTTCCTTTCTTTTTCAAATTTTGTCTCCTCAGATATAATAAAAATTTATATGAAAATATATTTGAGGCATACCGCTTAGTTGTTAATTTTGACTCCATGGGTTCAATTCTCACCCAGGATAAATCTTTGTGTGATTAAAAAATTGTTCGAGTCTGGATGTTACTTATATTTATGATTGACAATCTAGAATAGAGAAGTAGAAACTGGTTTTTTAATTTATACACATTAGAAAACAGAGCCACATTCACTTCACTATTAAAGTCTAGCATCATTATTTTATACTTGCCATTCAAGTTATTGAAGGGATCAAAAACCTTCATAAATCTTTAAATATACGTTTGTGTGTTCATTTGTTACTTATGCATTCGCAAATCATTTAGATAGATAGATAAATAGTAGTGTTAGTAAGTGTGAAGGTTTGTGAAACATGTAGTACCATCAACATACAGAGGTGGTGCATGAACTGCCACACATGCTGGGCATAAGCTATTTATTAATAGTTTAAAAAAAATACTAGATGATACTATGTAAGCATATTTTGTTTTCATTATAAAAACAAAATCATTTGAATTTGTGGGATTAAAAACCCATCTCTATACAAAAGCTTGTCTTAAATACTTAACAGATGGAGCTTGTTTGGGAAACAGATACATTATTATTGCTAGCTGATGAATGCGACTTCGTCCGCGTGGATTGAGGTTTTTTGGTTCCCGCGGGATCTCTTCAAATTTCTGGGATAAAAAGTAGCCTATGTGTTATTCTTATAATCTATCTCTGTGCCAAATTTCATCCAGATCCGTTCAGCTTTTCAGGCGTGAAAGAGTAACAAACATCCATACATCCATATAAGTAAGATTTGTCACAACCAACCAGACCACTAATTATTAATTATTGGGTGTTAATAAAATTGAAGTAAACAATGGTGCTAAAAATAGTTGTTTTTGTTTTCAGATTGTTAAAGACTTTGTTCTGCCTATACCATATAACCGTAGCCCTAACAGAGTGCAAAGAATTGCAAAAGGTGATGAGAAACCAACAGTACAATTTACCATGGGCCTCGGAAAACCTGCCAGTCCTTCCCTTTACAAGGGAGTTCAACTTGAATAAAACTTGAAAAGGATCATTAGTTGCACTATTTGGAAGTATGTTTAATGTTTTCTTACAGCATGTTCCCAACTTTTATCAAAAAGAAGAAGTAATTGTTTAGTAAGGGTGAAAGGGAAACCCTGTCTGTCCGTCAATTTACATCTCCTTATTTCTGTAACTATTTAACCCCTTTTGTAATGGTTATAGTAATGTTTTTTTGAGTTCTCTCATTTTCTAAAATATTGAGTAAGCAATATTTACAACTTATCCAAATTTCAAGTACTTAGCATTATTAGTTGTAGATTGCATCAAACAGCAGACAGAACTGATGAAAAAAGGCATGAATTATTATGTGTCCAAATAACACAATATAATATTATTTAGAGTAATTTTATTAGTCTAGCAAACTTTAATTATTATAAACACTAAATTATAATTATAATTATAAAAAATATTGTTTTAATTTCTGAAAGCATGCTGTGAAGCAAACTTCTTGGCTAAATATGGATTAGTATCCATTTCAGGTAGGTTTTGTTCTACTTCCAATTTCTGAAAAGATAAAGATTAAGATATTTAGAACAGAACTCTTTAGACCCATTTGAGAAGGCCACTTTTTACAAGCTTTTATTTTATAACTTGCAATGTTTGTGGGTGGTTTGTTTAGGTCAAATGTTGCAACCTTCTTGCAACTAAACGCCCAAAAAGTTTTAAAACAATAATACCTCAATGATTGAGCTGAAATTTTGTATACAAGTTTAGTTTGGATCCCAAATGCATGGTTAGCTAAGTGACGTCATCCTAAATCCAATATGGCGGACTCCCAAAAATGATGGACTAGTTATTTTTTATGCACCCCCATTTGGGTATCAATTAAAAGGGTTTGCTGAGAGAAATATGAAAAATATAATGACGTCACACTAAATTCAATATGGCGGACGATACTAACTCTTACACAACATAACTACTGAGAATAAACGGTGTCCGCTACCAGCAAGTTCAGCGTCAAATATACCTATATACTTATATTTTTTGCATCGAACCTCCTAGCTGATGCTTAATAAGGACTATGCACAAGTCCTGAATGCATCTTGATCCGTATTTTGTCAGGTTCGGAGGTAAGGTGTCCAAGTGCCCTTAAATAACTATCTCGGGGCATATCTACCTTCCAGAAGTCACGCATCTCTTGCACCTCTTCTTCACGCTGGACGAAGTACTGCCGGACGGTTTTTTGTATCAATGTGGCTGCGTAATCTTCTGGCCATAGCCATGATTTCGGGTAGTATGGGCGAGGTCTGTTAAATAATATACAAAAAGGTATGATTATTATGATGGATGAATGCTACGCCGTGTACAATTGAAGAACGTTCAGCATGTATTACTTGATACAACAGTGCCAAAGTACGTACGCGGTGTTTGGTGAATGCACTCAAGCACTAACTAGCACTTGAGTATTTGAAGGTGCAATTATATTTTATAATATTTACTAGTTTCGCTAGTTCGTTAAGCCATATCTTGGGCTGCAACTTCAGGTTTCTGGTAAACAGCGAAAGTTTCTTCGTAATCAATCCAGTAAATAAATGCAAAAGATGCGCGCACGCAAGGTTAATATACCTACCTAAGCAGAACCAGGCTGAATTAGACGTAGGTCACGGGCACATCATGGATCTCAGGCATGGTTCAGACATGGTAAGCCGTGAGTTTTTGATACTATTTATATCTACTTAGAAGCGGTTAGGTACATTACAATTAAATACATACTTTGACTTCAATAAATCGCGAACCCAAGGCATGTTAAATAAATGCAAATTATTGGCTTTACGCTCGGGATACCGGGGGTTATGGTTCCATAAGTGCTATAAAGAAAAATATGTTTCAATTTTATGTTGAAAACTCTGCATTAAAGTTATACTTAGCCTAACTATGACTTTAATGCAGAGTTTTAGACGCTGTTTACAAAAAGTTTAACCTGTAGGTAGATCACTAGATACATCGCACGTGGTCAACATCAGTTAAAACTTTGTGGTTTTCGTAGTGAGTGTTTTGAGCCATTTTGGCCGCTGCGAACCCACCGTACCAACGCCCGTAGATACCTGGTACGGTGGGTCTCAAACAATACCCTCGAAATTAAGTTGTGACAAAATGACAATTCCAAATCCACCGTTCCAACAGGGGGCGCTAGTAGGTACGGTAGGTCCAATCACTGAACGTCTGATATATCAAATGGAATCAGTGGCGGCCTTAGGGGGTGCAAAGAGGGCAACCGCCCGGGGCCTCGCTCTTGCAGGGGCCTCGCACTCTTGCCCCAGCCCAAGAAGAAAAAGCCAGTAGGTAGTAATAACGTGTACCTATTTGAATCTCGCGCCTCACAAATATTTACCGCCCAGAGCCTCGCAATGGCTAAGGCCGCCCCTGAATGGAATACTTCGAATAGTATAACATAAATGGAAAGTAAGGTAAGAGCATCGGGCTTTTATCGAAAACGCACGTTTTAGCGATGTCTCGCTGGTCAGCGACTTCCTTGAATTTGGTTTTTTATAAAAATGACAAATGCCTGATCATTCGAACTCTATCTGAACGCAAAGGCTTTGATAGCTTTAGGATGATCCCTCTTGTGATCCTCTAGAAATGATCTGACTTCGCAGCTCTGCAGAGCTGGAGCTAAAGAGTATCATTTGTAAGTATTTACCTACCTGCACGATATGATCAATCCCATTAAAAAAACATTTCTGTATCTTTAAAGCGTCCCATATTATTGCTTTGTTTAATGTTTCTTCCAACGCTGGTATAAGATGAACGAAAACTTCCTTTATAATAAAATCGCTTTCGGTTTCTAAAATTTATAATTTTTTCAATAATAAGTAAATAAGTAGGCAAGTCATTCACGTATATACTAAAAGATCCTTTAAAAATAGGGACGTCTGTCGTAAGCACCTAATTTCGCTGTCGCCGTGTTACTGGACATAAAGGTCTCTTGAAGGGACTTCCACACGCCCTTTTGTGCCAAATGATATTTTATTCAAATACAATTTTACAAGTGAGTACTTTTGAAAAGTTTATTTGAATAAAAACATTTCAATTGGCTCGGATTGTCGATCCGGGAGTCGTACGACGCAACGCAATTTACCGGTCGACGTAAAAACTGATATGTTGTTTTGCCGAACGCATTCAGTACGGCGCTGAAGAAGTGGAGCAGCGAGAGTCAACACAAAGAGACGTAGGTGCAGCCTAGGTTTTCTATATTGTCAAAGGCAAAGTAAAAAGCCAAAGTTCAAATTAAAGGTAGCACTGTACACTGTATTTAAAACGGCTTATGTGAGTAGTGTGGTAACTGCCAACTGGTAATACCTACAATTAAGCCGCCGCGTCGAATAGATAATATGGGACATCCATATTCTAGTCACTACTACTGTAGTTAGCTTTGTACTCTTTATCAGCTAGTGTAGCACCCGTGACCTTTTAAATAGCGCCTGATAATAATACCATACCCGTAGCGCGCCCAAGCAGTAGCATGCTACTGATAGGTCATGGTATTATTATCAGGCGCTTTGCCGTAGTTAAATACATCGATGGATAGGATGAGCCAGATTGTAGTTGCGGTATTTTCTTCAATACATCTGCCCTCATTCAGCCGCATTGTAATCAAGTTGCATTGTAGGGTGACTATGCTAACGAAATACGCTACGCCAGAAAACTCGCTTCGTCGCGTCGCCTCTTCTCCACTCTTTAGTCAGCTTCACCTAACTACTCGACCTCCGTTTCGCTGTCCGGTCGCCAGATTGCTTCGCGCTTTACAAAAAAAACACTCTAGTTAGAGGTAGAGCAGACAAGACTGTGTGGGGTGCTCAGATTTCGGTCCAATTTTGGAGTTTGCGATATGGTGTCTTGACATTTATTATTTAAAATGTGGCGGTTCATTTCACGCCGTTTTACGAAATGGCTGCTCATGATACGCCCAATTACAACTCGCCTAGCCGCACCGAAAGACGCGAAGCGTTGATTCAATGCGGCGGACGTTCGCTCAGCAATATCCATATCCATAGATACTAATATTACAAATGCGAAAGTGTGTCTGTGTATGAAATTTGGTATAGGGGTAGCTTACATCCCGGGAAAGGACATAGGTTTTTATCCCGGAAAATTAAAGAGTTCCCCCGGAATTAAAAAAACTTAATCTACGCAGACGAAGTCGCGGGCATTAGCTAGTAGTTATCTAGTAGTCAATATAAATATTGCAAAACGGCATTTTATTGTAATACGGCGGATTCTACAATCTGGCTGCGACAGATATATCAAATTGCAAAATAAAAATACCAACTGTAAAATGGTGGCGGCTTAGCTGTAGCCTCTTTTTTGGTTTGCGCATATTCCTCAATCTCGTTAAGAACTTTATTGCTTTCTTCGACTATCTCTTTCCAATTGGCTGTGTATTTTTTCTTGGTTAATATTGGAAAATCTATTTCGGAGCAGGGTAAGCTGTCTGGTAATGTAAAAGCTGCCACGGCTTCTGCCTTTTCAGCTGCAGCAGATTTAGCGTCTTTTCCACCCTTGTTCTTACGTTCACTGACTTTTCCGGCCATTATGAATGCTAGATAACTATTTTGTTAAATAATTGCTTGCAAACCAAAAAAACATGCAAAATAGGCCTGAAAAATAGTCATATCCTTTGCACAATGTCTTTGATCCTGTAGAGTGGTCTTTTGACTTTGACATACGAGTATTATGTTATAAATACAAAATTTATTTTCTGCCTCTTTGGTAGGATAGTAATAAGAATTTACTCTAGGTATATACATATTTGAGAATAATTTTGGTATGTTTGTTCGGTCGTTCGTTGCATAAGTAAGAATTTAACCTATCTATCTATACATAAAACACCAAATAACTAACAATTCCTGTACCTATATTAATTAAATATTAGGTACTTACTTTTAGCTTTATTACCAACACAGTCACAGCGCTCAAAGTTGTTAATCTGTAAATCATGGCTGTATCAAACACAAAATACAATTTGTGCGCATGTAGCTTATCTTGTACCATAATATCTAACTACTTATTTCACCTTTCTGGGAATTATAAATGTAGGCACGGCCCTTTCTTGGTATAATTTTACCAGACTGTAGGTATGTAGTATTTTTATTATCAAACTATTTAGACTAAACAAAGTAGAGAGAAATGGTTTTATAGGACGGTATATATTATAGTGCGCGAATAAAAAAATAAGTGGGTTAATTTTTATAAAGATTTATTTTACAAAATAACTGCACAAGCATTTACTTAATATCTCTGGACATTACCGTCCAAAGGCAAATAATAAATTAAATTTTAAATAATTTCTACTTCTAAAGTTCATTGTAATATTCTTAGAATATCGTACGTTCGAATATCGATGAAAAATCTTCCATTTAATAATGGGAGAGTTTCCCAGTGACTTGTGAGATCCAGTCTAGATAGTGAGCAACTTTCACATATACGCCGGGGACGCCTGCTTGGCCGCATCCAATGCCCCATGAAACTACACCAACTAATTGCCAAGTGCCGCTACGCTCGCACACTAGCGGACCGCCACCGTCCCCTTTGCAAGCATCTTTGCCATCTTCACCACCGGCGCAAACAAACCCTGGATTTAGTTCATAGTTGTAGCCCAGGCGCGTTTGTCTTAACTGTTGTTGACATTGACCATGAGGCAGTATTGGCACATCGACTTCCTTCAGGATATTTTGGTATTTTCCGTTAGAGCCGAACGCGTCTTTTCCCCAGCCGGTAGTCCAACACCTTTGTCCAGCGTAATCGGTGTATTTATCGGGCAAGCAGGCAGGACTGATGTGGGGATACTTGGTCCATTCTACAGGGTGATCCAATTTTAGAATAGCAAGATCGTTGTCTAATGTACCAGCATAGTACAGAGGATGAACATGTACGGAAATTACGTCTCTTTCGATATAAGGGTAGAATTCTACGTCGTGGTTGACATCCCATTCGCCTAAACGTACTCTCAGCTCGAATCCTTTGTATCTGTAAAAGATTACGGATTAAAGTTTATATAGTTATCAAGACTTAATCATCATATTATCTAGTACTGTCGACTGCCATTCACGAGGTCCTGTCCCCCAACTGTGTAAGGAAATCCTAATCGTAAACGTTTTTCAAACACTATTCGAAATTTCGAATTCGAACTGTTGAAGGAGTTCATAGAAGCCTGCACGTCAAAAAGCATGTATGAACTCGTTAAACAGTTCGACCAATACGTTTTAAACTGTCAAATTATTACGATTTGCTTAATGTAGATAATTGGGCCTCTGAATTCGAACCCGTCTCATAATTAGCCCGTAGTTGACAGACAGTGGTGCTAAGCCTTCAGTGGGTACTGTGAGATTTCTCTCCTTTCGTTTCGGATTGCCATCCCATCGGAATACGAGAAAAAGGGGATAGACAGTAAATACACACTTGTGCAATACTATATCTAATATCTCCTTCGCAGATGGCTATCTCTGTGGAGATTGCAGTGGCCGAAATGCGGTCGAGAGGACATATTTAAAAAAGCTAAATATTGAAAATGCAACTTACGATTTGATGCAATGAGCTGCCGTCATAATATGAAGCCCATCTATAAGTGTTCCTCCACAGACATAAACCGACTCTTTGGGGTCCTTCTTTAATATAGCGGCTTGCCACGGATATTCCCCGAATTCACTGTCACCGTCCACGTAAGATGGTGTCTTTATTCTACCATTGATGCCTTGCGAGTTCCTTATTCCACACTGGCCACGGTTAGGTACTTGTGGTCGAAGAGGGCGACGACAGCAAACTTGGTTTTGTTGACATTGTGGAATTTGTGGTCGGCCGAAGTATCCCTGACGCTGAAAAAACAATACAATTTAAGCATATTACAAAAAGGTTAATTGCAGTTCAATGATGTGGTATTATTACTTGTTACCTCCTCAATATGTTCGATCTCAGAAGCTGCTCTTTTCTTCCTTTTCTCAGGAAACCGAATAGCTTGGCCTCCCCGGTTTGCCCCAGGATTAGAAGGGACGGTAAGGGAACGTGAATATGCATACCGGTTAGCGTAGTTAACGTCTCTATTGTTAGCACTAGTATTTGCGGATCTTCCAAAGCCATAACCACCCAAATAGGGATTGTCATCGACTGAACCATCATAATTATGATTATCATCATCATTATCATCGTCATAGTAATCGTCTTCACTTATTGGTGTTTCGAGTGTAATTTGTGGATTTTCTCGATAGTGACCATGTTCATAATGTGAATAGTGTGGTGAATAAATTGGTGGTTTGTGAATATAATGCGGCGGGTGTGCAGGATATGAAAATGGGGGGTGAATAGGACTATATAAATGGTGGTCATAAGAATATGGTCTGTAATGGTGAAAATGCTCGTGTTTGTTAAGAAGATATTGCTTCTTTTCATGGAATATATGGCCCAGTTTATTAATTACATGTTCATTTGGCGTTACGTGTAAATTTACAAAAGGTTTTACTATTTTCTCGCCATAATCATTTTTGGTAACTTGTACAGCTAATAAAGGATTGACGGATAATAAGCCTAGATTAAGTCCCCCGCCGTTTAATGCGGGACCGTAGGGATTATATAAAGGATTTGAGTTGAAAGGATTAATAGGATAACCATGGGAAGGTTGGGGCAACCCAAAAGAGACACCAAACGTGGGCTGCACTTGTTTCTTGTTATTACCGCCATTTTCGCCGAAACCGTCCAAGCCAAAGAGGCGCTGCAGTAATTTATGTTGTATTTAATAAACTTTTTAATTATGTGTTATTAGAGTTATATGTAAGTGCCCTTGTTTAGTTGTTCTTTTTTAGGTATTTCAAACGGATATGATAAATAAACATATACATATCGAATTAAAATACCAAAGGTTACCCCAGATTTTGTTTTCATGATAATGATGATGATAATGATCAAAATAATAATATAATGTTAAGGTTTGGGGGAGATAGGATCGGTAGGTATACTTTGTTTAATAAGTTAGATTTTTAATAGTAATTTATGATTTGTTATGTTATGAGAAAACTTACCGGTTCAATTTCTTTGGTGGCTTCTTTGTCTTTATTAACGTCACTGACGTCTCTTTTAGTAATTTCTTTAATTTCAGTACCATTTTGATTTTGCTTCGCATCGTCGGATGTTTTGTTTAAAGTATCTAATTGTTCTTCAGTTAGCGCTAAAATTTCGCTTCCTTTATTACGTGGATCTATGGGCAGATATAAATCATCTCTGCGTCCAATAATTTCCTGGCTAGGACACTGATCGTAGCTTACACATACACATTCAAATCCTTGCGCTTTAGCTTCGTGGTAATTTTGTTGGTAAAGATTATTTTGACCAAATGTCGCTGGACCCTGGTTATACAAACTATTACCAGAACCAACGTTAAGTTCTTTTTTGTAAAACTCTCCATTTTGGGAAGCGTAATTACTTAAAGAATTTCCGTATTTTTGATCTTCAAAAGCATTATTATTGAATTGATTTGGTAATCCTTGGTTGAGAATGCCTGAACCTCCTTTGTTAAAACCGCTGTGGCCAAATTGTGAGCCATATATTGTATCTGTCTCATAAACTGGTTTGCTGCTCTGAGTGAAGCCTCCTGTCATAGGCTTAAATCCACCAGACGAGAATGCGTTGAAGTCACCTCCCGATGACGTTATGATATCAGAAGATTCTTGTGTGTGTAACTGAGATCCCAGATGTCCTATTGATCCGACTGGAATAGCTACGGGTTTAATTATAACCTTCGGTTCCTTGTCACCATCACCGTGCACATAGTGGTGGTGAACATGTTGCTGCACTACAGAGTCTGTTTTACTGTTACTATTTCCAGCTGTTGGTATTTTGTTATAATTTGGTTTTGAGTTCTCAAAAGTATAAGGTTCATTGTTAGCATATATAGGTGGTTTTGTAACAAAGTTAGAATCATATCCGTTATAAGTACCGCTATTTTGAGAGAACTGGAAGTTTCCGCCAGCAACCCCATATTTCTCAGAAAATCCTGGTCGTATATTTCCACCATATCCTGGTCTCTTAGGAGGAATCTTTTGAGGGCGTGGAGGATACAGCATCGGCTTAGGAGGTCCATAAGCTCTGGGTGGGCCTCGTATTTGGATAGAGGCAACGGGTTTTCCAATAGGCTTAATGTCAACCGCTTGGGCATAAATCAGTTCATCTGGTGAAACATATCTTTTCTCTTGAGTGTCTTCATCTTCACACTGAAAATAATATAATAAAATAGATTAAGAATTATATAAATAAAACCCTTAATAATGCATTGGTTTTATCACAATATATCAAGAAAATATATACTTGAATAAGTCCTAAGGTGCACAGGCGGCTTTTAATTAAATTTCTTGCTTCTGCATCATCTCCCGAGTCTAAGGCTTCTTTGATTGTTGGATCACTATACACATCGTCAAAGCCACCTAGACTTCTTCCTTGTTTGCTGCTTACTAATTCATCAACAATATCGTCCAGCACAGAGCCAGTGGTGTTAAAATTCTTTTCTTGTGCTTCAGGTGTTTCTTCCCCTTGTAACAGTTCTGTCGGTTTATCATTGACGTCTTCCAAATTTTTATCGGCATTATCTCCTCCCCATGACCAATCCGCAGATATACTAGCTATAGTTATTAGCAGGATACCAAAATGTGTCAACCAGCGCATGATCTGAAACAAATATGGAGGTAAAATTTTCATCAAATCATATTAATATAGAGTAGTGTAGATGGCGAAACATGGGTCGGTAGGCGGAGAATCACTTTTACTTTCGCGGACTGCAGTTATGTAAGCCTCTTTAATGTCGGAGTTTCGTTGAGACTCAGGCAAGCGTGCGTCTGCGAAAGCATTTTCTCATGATTCGTTAGCATACAATTACGTATTATGATTAAATCTAAAGAGATGCGGTTGAATTTAAGTAAGTCCGGTATGCTCTCTATTATATAAATTAAAAATCCAGTAGGTGATAAATTACTTGCACGTGATTTATGTGTTCGGTATAATTTGCTAATTTATTAGTGTCACTCTTTTGTTTTTATTATGAAAGTATAATGGTGTCAGTGTCATCAAAAACCGGTACAGCTGCCCGTTGGTAAGCGCCGCACGTTTGACCTGATTGTCGTAACAACAGTGATGTAACTTCCGAGATGAAGTTCGATTTTCTTTATATAATATATTACAAAATGTAATCCTCTTACGTATCACAATTCCTAAATATTACATATCTTAATTTCTAGGTCACTTTATAGCGAGAGCTTTTACAGATTTGTGTTTAAATTAGTCCCTCTAAAATCTAATAACTGAAATTTGTTTGATATTTTATAGCAGACAGATTTAATCATTTTCTGATGAAAGCTTGTAAAACATAAATTCAACTCTGAGAAAATTTAAACTTAAGCATCTTAAACGACGAAATTGTGTCCTGTTCGTCTGTATATCTATATGCCTATAGATATACAGAAGAACAGGACACAATTTCACAGCGAAAGAGATAAGGATTTCTGTTTACTTTGTTATATTATATTTTGCGGTTTATTGAAGTTTACAAAGTAAAGTTTACGTATCGTTTCTAATAATAATTAGGTGTGATTGTTTGAACATTTCTGGGCAAATAATAGCTATTACCGAATATATAATAACAAATCACGCTTATTACGTTCACGTCATAACCACTGAATTAATTATGTGTAATCCAAACATTGAATTATGTATTTTCTCGTAACGTTTTGTTTTGAATTATTATTATTAAAGCACTATAAACTTACTTTTTTATAACACTTATTTATCACTTATAAATGATTTTAAATTGTTTTAACCACTTCACTGGTGCTCTGTTTGCGTACGAATGACTGCCATTCCTACCACCACAACGCTTTATACTTCGACCAACGTAAAGATGCACGAGCTCGGATTTTGTAAGATGATCGACTCTGACTTGTACCACGATACGTTTACGAGCTACATAGCCCGCTGATTTGACCGAATCTTGCTAGGAAATATCGACAGAATGTACATTTGGATGATTCAGTGGTACAGGGTGTGACGTCCGTTGTGCCATTGATCAACCCTATTCATTCATGATTCTTTTCCAAGTATGTTTGGCAATAGGGATAAAATTAAGGTTGTCTGCCCGGATCTTGGATCGTATTTCGTTTTAACAGCCAAAGTTAAATGATAGGAAAGGCGATTTGATTTGATTTTTAAAATGCGATTAAGGTGGATGACAAGGGTCTGCCCGCGAAATTCAAATTTAATTTGGTTTTTCACAATTTGTAAACTAATAGGACAAAGTAGGCTTATGGCATTCAAATTGCGAGCCTAGGAATATCATCTTCACAGGTTTATATAAAAATCTTTACTTGAAAGTGCCCAGTTTAAGAAATTAGTCAAAATAATGACTAATTTGTGAGTAACTCACGTCAAACTCATTATTTTGACTAATTTCTTAAACTGGTCTTAAACTCACAAATTGTGAAAAACCAAATTAAATTTGAATTTCGCGGGCAGACCCTTGTCATGCACCTTAAGAGCACTTGATAATATTGTGATTGTTTTTGGAATTTTGTCTCGATGAAACTTTAACCGGATTACTTTATAACTTTAACTATCGGCTTCTAGCAACGTTGTTGTCTTGATGTCGATAATGAAATAGAATACAATACTTTCATTGTGACATAAGGTTATCTAACTGAATGTCTGTGTGATTCCTAACGCGGCCGAATGTAGGTTATATCCTAGCTAAAAAGGACATAAGTGATTATGCCACTTTCACTGATATACATTTGTATTTATTTCGAAAAGGCTTAATGACCTCATTCTAGGTTTCATATTAAGGCGGTCAAATGAACATTTATGTATAGGTATATTTTAATATTTGCTAATTAACTCTTTCTAGCGTGGAGCGTGTTTAAAATTAGAACGATCATTTAAGATCTTGTTTTTAAAAATGTTTCTAAAAAATCATGAAATGGTTTCAAAATGGAATAAGCTAAACAGACAATCTCTTGACCACAAGTCAAACTTAAATTGTTAAGCTATATTCTGCCAAAGCAATCCTACAAAATAAATGTGTACCTACTTTAGATCGTGTTTTGACCTATAGTCACGGCGGAGTATATCAGTTGATAGCGAATATTGCAACGTTGATCCAAGTCGGTAATTGGATGGGTGACTGAACTTGAGAGTTCCCAGTGTCGAAACATAACAAAAGGGGTTTATACCGGTAATTTCCCGCCTTAAAAGCTGCATGTCCCTGTAAAAGCTAATATTGCGATATAAGCTAAGCGGAGGGCTGGCAGTTATCTCGGCCAACATAATATATTAACTTATTGCAGCGGCATAGATGATATTTTTAATGTTTAGTTTTTAGTTTTTTAATTTATATATTTTTAATATAGGTTGTATTTGAATATAGGTATATATGTAGATTATAAAGCAAGTAATATTTCTCTATCAAGAAAATGAATTAATTTTAAGAAGAATTATTTGACATAGTATTCATACATAGGTTATCACGTCACACTTTTATGCCGCCATTACTTTTCCCACGTAAAAGACTTCAACGCGCGTATTGCGTGCGCCACTATTATCTTCAGTGCAGTATTTTCTTCTGCATATGGCAATGGAGCTGTTACATATCGTAGATTTAATTGCACTCAATAATAAAGTATGTTTCGACGTAATTACATAGTTTTCGGCTTGCTTGGGTAGATAAATGTAAGTACATAATATTGTTTTTAACCCCCGACGCAAAAAGAGAGGGGTGTTCACAAAAAAAGACACACAAAAAATAAGCTCTAAAAACTAACAAATAATATTTTAAACCTATTATAATTATTATTGTCACATATATTATGTAAGTTCAAATATTTTTATTTTCCAAGCGTCGTCGTGTCGGGGGACCGCTAAAGTTTATAAAGTATTTTTCCAACAACAGCTAATTAATAATTACGAATTACATTTAGGTACGAGCGCTCTCAAGTTTCATGCATAGTCTATGCTCGACGTAATGCCGCGCGTGGCGAGCTCGACCCCATGAAGAAAATCCTGTAAAAGTATACCTGTATAACTTTTTAAATCATTATGATGATATATCTACCAGCGTAACTAAAGATTAATTATGAATCACTTCACATCGTGAAGAAGCCTTACTACTCATTTGACACATTTTTTCAAGGTTCTTTAGCAGGATTTGTTTTGGGCATTGCGTTTGCACAAGAGGGGCTTTCCATTGCAGTATAAACCGGACTTGTGTGCCGCCACCGCAACAATCTGACGCTAGCAGCTTGCGCAAGAGTTCGCTGAACCATTTCTATGACTTGCCGCATTGTATGTTCGACTTGGAAGACATAGGGCGGGTACTTATTATTGACTTATTGCCTGCAGACTGCAACGTCTTATGCAACGTTGTTTTGATGATCTCACTCGTGCAATGGTTTTATTTAGGGTGCCATGCAATATGATAATATCATGCGAGAACGTCATCGAGCGCTGAAAACGACACCACATTTGACGACGCACGTTTCGTTAGTAAATTTTTGTTGCGGGTTTTGACTGTGATAAAATGTTTTTTCTTATGTTATTTCTACCTATTATGAAGCTGACGGCATTACATCACACAATTCGTACGTGAACTCGACTATTTGCAAGTGTCATGTCGTATTGGAAACCATTTCCAATAGGTACGTGGTGCTTATCGTGACCGCTAGCAATGTCGTTCGTGGTGGTGGTAGTGAAATATTTCTTTTTGTAAAATTTTTACTACAAACCTGCTCGGATTTTGTCGGAAACGACCATTTTGCCCGTTATTGAGTTACTACATAGGAAAGAACCAATAATGGGAAACTAAATAAAATCAAATGCTCGATTGCAAGGGAATCATGTGATGAGCGAATACAATTTCGCTTTAGGTATACTATTGTACGCACTACGCTGGGCTCTATATATTGTGCAAATATACATAATATGATAGTTTCGATACATTGAGTACTCGATTAAGCCTATGGACACAGAATACTAAAAATATTACTACATACATGGAGTTTTAAGCCCATGACTACATTTAGAGTCAGCTGACCGCATTAATGCTATCAACCATACGCATCATAGGTAAGTCAAGTTACGCTTAAATTAACTTATTTTATTTACTTACATAAATAGGAACGATTAGTTTTCCCGGGATTAAAAGTATCGTCAAAATCAGTTCGTGACAGACGCCAGTAACGGACACATGGCAGTTGTCATGAGCCCAGAACAAAAGTGGATTCCCATTTCAATGATTAGATTCATAATGTACTGCATAGAAGTACCTATCTAGATTCTAGAATTTTGATATAGAAGTATCTAAATTGCGATAGTGTGTATCAGCCTGTCTCTTTCGTTTTCACGGCCCATCTGATTGATTGATTGATTAACTTATTTTGAAGAAATTTGGTACAGGGACAGGTTGCATCCCGGGGATGGACATAGACTACTTTTATCCTGGGAATTCATAGTTCTCATAATTTTTGATTTTCAAAAACTCTAAATTCACATGGATAAAGTCGTGGGCGTCATCGAGTGTTGTATATTTTTGATAATGTCTTGAATACATAGGTACAGCTAGTTATTACTCACCAATGATCACAATAAAAGGCACTATACATAAATGTTGTAACAGCTTTCTTTGACGATACGCTTTCTGCGTCAGTTGATAATATTTTTGTATCCTAACTCCATTATTTAAACATGTGGTTTCCTGACATTGTTTTTAGCAAATAAAATTATTTGCGAGGGTAACTACTAGCAACCAACAATGTGTAACACCGAAAATATAATAAACTAGTTACTAGTTACCGCGACTTCGTCCGCATGGATTATGTTTGTTTAATTCCCGCGGGAACTCCTTAATTTTCCGGGATAAAAAGCAGCATATGTCCTTCCCCGGGATACAAACTATCCCTGTACCAGATTTCATCAAAATCGGTTGAACGGATGGGTCGCGAAAGCGTAGCAGACAGATAGAGAGACACACTTTCGCATTTATAATATTAGTATGGATATGAAATACTTATTAAGTATAGGTTTATGATAAACGCGTCATATAGATAGATCATTATTTAAATAAAGTATTATAGTGTATTGTTCATATTGTACTTTAAAAACCGTTAAGTATTTGAAAATTTTCCGCATTCTTTTTGTTATAATCTTTACAAGTTTAATAACCTCGTGATTGATACATCGCAATGCACTATTGATGTTGATTGCGGGTATAAAAAAGTTAACAGGTCAGCGCAGACGGACGAAACCGCGGCAAGCCCTGCAGACTACATAATGATTGATTGAAAAGTTATGCTTCTGCTCTAAAATATGTTAGGGACTCTACTAAATGTTTCTTGAACAAGGTAAGTTTTAGTAAACGTAGGTACCTACTATTGGATAGAAGCAGGCGTTACTTTGCGGAAGTCCATCATAATGAAGGAATTAAAGACAAACACACACACAATCGTGCATTATGTAGGCAACATCTCCTGAAGATGCTCCGGTATCGGAGTGAAACGTACGTTGAGGGTAGTTTTTGGGGGATTTCTGTGGTGTAGTAAAAAAAAAATCACTGTACCACATATATTCCTGTTGTCACGGATTATAGCGAATTAAACTTCTGGATCCTGTTGTCCATTATGTTGGTACCTGCGTTTACTAAAACTTACCTAATATTAGATAATATTATGCCTTAGCGTACTTTTGGAAGTCCTCTGTTTTTCAGTGTTAATTGTTATCAAAAAGACTTGGCTCTACATTGCACTATGTCTGTATGCTTGCTAGTTCCGCCGTCTGCGCTGATCCTAACGTTCTCTTCTACTATGACCGGTAGCGGGAGTTACATAACCGGTGCCGATGATCTCAACTGATCGCCTCTCCGGACAAAACAAAACCTGTGCTTATTTGGGTGCAGAGATGCGTACCTACTTATAGAAAATTGCAGTAATTTTATCTTAGGTTATAATTACGACCTATTCAATATTTTAATTGATATGATTGTTATTTAAAAGACTTGTTGTTTATAAAAATATAAATGTTGCTCTTTAGAACTTAGAAGGTTGAATGAAAAACCTACTACTAAATAGAAAGTAGGTATATAAACATAAGTAGGCCTAAGTTGGACTTAGTTCAGAAGGTAACGGTCATATAGAGAAATCTGTTTGATTTTTCGGGATAAGACTTTTACTATGTCCGCAAGACATCTCCTTCAAAATCGGTAAAAGATGCCATGAAAAGGTAACTGACAGACACTTTCACATTTATAATATACCTAAGTACGCATCCAGGATTTTAATATTGTTTGCATCTATTTTCTGCATTCTGTGTAGCGAGTTTACATAAAATACAAGTATTCTAAAAGGTATTATTTTGGCAAATTACTGGGAAATTAATGTTGTAATTTGAACACGGGTTTTCCGAACCTTCTATTGGAAGTATGCAACTCGCGGTGGAGGCCAAAGCGAGCCTTACTTGTATTCGAACAAGAAAACCTGCAGAGTCGCTTGTTTTTTTATTACCTTCTTAAAACTTTGAAGTATAATTGCCTTATAAACTAAATGTGTTGTGTTGCCAGAATAGTATGTTAGTACTTAGATTTAAAAAAAAGTATTTAGTATTTCAGTGAAAAATTAAGTACACAATTTATTGTATCTTTTGTGTTAGGTAGGTGTGTATGGTACGTTATGCAATTAAAATATTTGTCACTGTCAAAAAGACATTTACATACTTTAATAATGTAACTTAGAAATATTGTAAAATTGGTAGCTTTACTAACAGTGTTCTCTTCAAGATCATTTTTTATTAATTTAACTTAGAAATTGCTTTTGTTACTTATTTACTTAACTACTTACCTACTTTAATTTTGAACGCAGCTATATTCACGTGCAACTAGAAATATAACTAGAAATTATACAGCCACAAAATTATTTAGTCGAAAGGCGTGCTGCGGACGGCTGTATGCTTTGTTAATTCGATGACCCACTTTTAGTCGATTGAATGTTGAGCCGCGTAACGTTGGGCTTCCCTGTGTTCCTGTCAAGGTCTGATAAGTAAAGGCTGGACTCTGGTTTTTACGTTAATCATAGCTAGCATTGAACACGCAATTTGGTTGGACATAAACTAAATACATTGATGAACATTCTGGCCTGCATTCGCGTGGATTAACCTAGACTTTTTTATTGTTTTCCCGTAAGTTTTGTGTTGTTGTCTTTCTCTATGAAAAGTAGTTTTAGTCGGGACTATCGCCTCATATCGTGGAAGAGTTCGTTCAAATCTTGAAGCTTCAATCATCTAGCGATTCTATACAACAAGTAGCTAGTCTATACAGAAGGTACACTTTAGCAGTAAGTAAGCTCGTCACGCAAGCTTTATCGCGCGCATACATTACCCTAGTTCTGGAGCCCAAAACTTTATCAAAACTTCTTTTAATCTGTCATTTGGATTTACAATATGGGAAAATTACACAATAAGACCAATTCTGTTGTACACCATCTCTAAACTCATAATTATAAATGTCTAAACTAAACTATTATAAAATGCTATTACTCCTTGCGGAAAGGGAGGACTTGATTTAGAGCTGTCATTTTAGTTCGGTTAAATTTCACTATTTTCAGAGCTTTCTGTGTGGTCACAAGCGAAATAAACACTGGCCTCTATTTGATTGCTACGAAACTAAGACGAGAAACATGCTACGTATCTCTTGTGCATTGTGTAGAGCCAGACCGGTAAGTACCAAATGGATACGCTCGCAGCTCGCCTGTTCAATGCTCGCGAGGCAACCATTTAGTTCTGCCGTTGTAGAACAGATGGCAGTGTTTTATAGTATCGAGAGTTGGAAATAAGTTATTTCTGAGATTCAGCTGTATGAAAAGCTCACATTGAGATGAATGGCTGTTAGTTCAAAACTTCATAGCTGAAATTAAGCTTATTTTTTAACCTAAATAAGTACATTAATAAAAATTAACTATTACTTAAAAATTAAACCAGTCTACGCTTAAGTCTACAACTTCAATGCTGTATAACTTTAATGCCAGGGATACACTGAGAAAAATTTTCATCACAAATACCGTGAATTCACATCAAGCACGGAGCATACTGATATCACCAAAAAGTACGAAGATGCTACTGCTCCTGCTGATAATTGTGTATTATGATGACATGTCACCATTGCTGTAATCTGATGCGTATACAGTATTTAGTGATTTCCTAGTATTTTTCCTACTATTTAAGTGAGCCTTCCCCATAACACGAATTATTCCTATTATTCATCGTACCATTTATTTATTCTTTCCTCTTAGCTCGAATTATTTCCTATTGTTTTTCCTACTATTCATCTATGATTTCCTTTCGTCTCAGGTTATTTCCTATTATTTGTGCTCTTATTTATCTATGCCTTCCTCTCATTTCAGGTTATTTCCTATTATTTGTCCTAGTATTTATCTATGACTTCCTCTAATCTCAGGTAATTACCTATTCTTTTTCCTACTATTTATCTATGCTTTCCTCTCATCTCAGGTTATTTCCTATTATTTTTCCTACTATTTATCTATGCCTTCCTCTCACCTCAGGTTATTTCCTATTATTTTTCCTACTATTTATTATGCTTTCCTCTCATCTCAGGTTATTCCTGTTATTTGTCCTGATATTTTAAATGCTTTCCTCGCATCTCAAGTTATTTCCTATTATTTTTCCTACTATTTATCTATGCTTTCCTTTCATCTCAAGAGGAAGGAAAGCATAGATAAATATAGAGGAAGAAACTGAAAACTTAAAACATAACAAGAACCTTAAAAGTGAGAAATACATAAAATCACTGAGAATAAACACTTCTAATAGGGGCAGATTGGAGACAACATACAAAAGAAATAACATAAGTAGCATAAATTCAATATTTTATTCAATTATTACCGATACATATATATGAGCAGCACTTACTATTTATTTACATCCAATCAATTATAACGAATTAATTACACATAAGACGTATTACCTCGCATTAGAGTTAGTGTGTTTGGGCAAGGACCAACAGCATAAGACTTACTTGTACGTTTCACTTCTTAAGCATTGTAATGAAAATTAAATTCAATAGTTTCTAGCATACAGCAATGAAAATAAACATCATCTGTATCGGTCACCAAAATTGTTTGAATTTTCTGCCTCACTCTTGACGTGGGTCACGAAGCCGTCTAGTATCTCTGCTCGGCTCGCGTGCCAGTCTTTTTTGGATCGTCGAGCGGGAGGAATATTAAATAAGCAACCCAGCAGCAAAATTGCTGCGATCACTCTCGTCTCTGGTTTTGAATCTGGAAAGAAAATAGAATAATAGTAAATAATTCCGCTTGTCTCAGCCTATTTACAACTGGGCACGGGTCTCCTCTCAGAATGAGAGGGATATACTTAGTGGGTTTCGCACACCTTTGAGAACTATGTACTCCTAGTGAACTTTCCAGCATGCAGATTACATCACTATGTTTCACAAATATTCACAAACGCACATAGGTATAAAAAGTCAGAGTCCAATGAAATGACCTGAAGCAATAGGCTATCACTACTTAATTCCGCTTGTTTGCATTTATTACTTTTTAGGTATGTAAATATTCATTAAACACAAGCAAACAAGCGACAGAATAATACACATGATTGTGTATTATAATTTCGGAAAAACCACCTACCCACACTGTATACCTATGTGAATTGTGAGTGTTTACAGCGTAATTTAAGCCCACCTTAAAAATCTATCTCCATTCAAAATTTCAACCAATTCGGTTCAGTAGTTCAGTACCTAGTTGAGGCTTGAAGGAGTAACCATTCACATTTCACACTACACACATACAAACTTTTGCCTTTAATATTAGTGTGATTAGCAATTAGCATTACAATCTACTTCGGTATTCCATGACACAATGAGTACCTAATGAATAGGTACCTAATATGGTATATGAAATAACTTAATGAGGTTGAAAGCCCAGTTCAGAAAAAGATCTGTACTTAGTTAAAAGTAGTCAACTTACCGGCAAATTGCTCATTAAAGTCCGTCAGGTTCCATTTGATCAGCAAGTCACAAGTGGCTTGATGTTGATTCATATTATTAACTAAAACTAATATAATTTTATCTCTTTCCTTTATAATATTATACTATTATTTATAAAGAAAAGAATGTCACATGAACTCTAGTCGCACAATAACCCATAATAACCACGTTCAGTTGTCACTCCACGGGGACGAAGCACAGAATAAAATATAAATAATAGACGAAGCCACAAATGAAAAGTTTCGAGTTAAGACATGTCGCGAACGTCGCGCGTCGTGCTGCGGTCATCGTATTTTCGAGGACTTTATCCTATTTTTGTTTCGGTAATAGGATTCACTTACTAATAATATGATTTAGGTTCATAAAATGTGATGCATTCACTTTAAGTGAAATTACATTACACATATAATTGTTTTATTACTACGTCAAGGTGACTTCAGCGTTTTATAAGAGACTAGCTTTTGCCCGCGACTTCGTCCGCGTCGAATTAAGTTTCTAAAAACAAAAAAATCAAATTACGGACTTTCGTCCCCTATTTCCCCCTTTTAGGTGCGGAATTTACCAAACCTGTAAAACACGTATTTCTTCATTTTTAACCATAATCCCAAATAAGTAGGTACTAAGTTTTATGGCTACAACTTGAAAAATGACGGAATTTCATACAAACTTTCACCCCCTATTTAAACCCCTAGGGGGTGGAATTTTGAAAAGTACTTCTTTAATACACTTCTAAGGTATTCAAGGACTATTATTTCAAATTTTCAAATTACATTCCGGGTTTGAAGTTAATTGGACCTAATACTGAGGGTTATGATGCCTGTAACTTCTAAACTACAAAACCAATGACCTTGAAATTTTTATGGATCAATCTTTGAAGTATCTTCTTTCTAACAAAAAAAGATGAATGAAATCGGTCGCCGCATAAGGGAGTTACAACTAAATATATATTTTGATTTTCATCCCCTCTCCCAAGGGAACCGTGCTGAATTTCGGGATAAAAAATATCCTATGTCCTACCTCGTAGTATGAACTCAAATCGTGCCAAGTTTCATTTGTATCCGTTTAGTAGTTTCGGCGTGATGTGCGGCCAAGAAACAGACAGACGGACAAACAGACAGACAGACAGTTTTGGCTTTAGTATCGATTGAAGAGTGCCTTCCCAAAAATAATTTCAAAATATCTTCAATGTACAGAATTGGACCTGTTACAATTTTATTATAAGTATACATTAAGTTAAGTTCATAGTAGGAAAGCTTTATAATATACGGAAACACTTTCCTTATGTTTTACGATTATTATAAACATAATTGTAACTATCATCTTATTTTCTCAGAAAGTGTATTATTTCCTATTACATCGTGTTATTACAAGAAAAGGATAAAGTAATTTTATGTGACCGATTTTTACGATGACTAGTATCCTAATATTGCTTTATATATCCAAACAATTCGTTTCTAGCATATCATTTAATTACTATCAACTTATTTTAGAATAACGCACATGGTTTAAGATTATTTCACCATATTTAAGATTACGAAAAAATGACATTTTTCTCAGTGTATAAAATAACAAAAGGTTAATTGTTGAACATGTCCCCGCCTGCGATATTCTTTATCATTGAGTTTTGTAGGTATCTGGTTTCTTTGACAGTCGGGGTTTTCCTATGTTTCTATCTCTAACGTCAACTTAATAATAAAACAACGAATAAAACGATAGATTACTGATTTGACTGATTTGAATGATTTGACTGATTTGGTAAGAGGTTCCGGAGTCGATTCCTGGCCGGGGGCATTTTGAGAGTTTGTAATATCTCTGACCTGTTTTGGTAGGAGGCTTTTTTAGTCGTGGCTATAGTTACCACCCTGCCAGATGTAGTGTTAAGAATATGGGGATAATAAAACTGCCATACCTACTCCTTCCCAGACTCCTTAGCCCACTTCCATCTTAGACTGAATAAGATTCTTTGAGATAGCAGTTTAGGACTAAGTTGGATCGGAATAATAAATTTAAACAAGATTATAGATTTTTTTTAAACAAGCTTTTATTAAGTAGTTGTTTGTGAATGTTTTTCATAATTTGGAATAAATAATATTAACAGTTTCCAAAGTAAAATGTTATATTTATTTCTGTAGTGAATAGCCTTTAACAAAGTCTCCACAGACATAGCTGGCAAGGAAAACATGTTCAATGTTCATGCTTAAACTTTCCATGCAAATTATTTTATTAGTAGATAGTAGGTAGTACCTACTTATGAGTCAATTATACAGTACAATTAAATAAACCCATTCCTGGGTTCTTAAATGAGACTGGCTCCATCATTACCGGATGTTAATTTTTGTCACTGCAAATGTTACTAGACCATAGTACATCCTTAATAGTTTTTATTTCCTTCTCGATCATAGCTGATTTTATCAATTGATTGATATTAAAATGCCAATTTGCCATTAGCAGCCACTTTGAAATAGAGTAAGTCGTAAGATCGACCTTTTTAGAGCTACCAATTTTGGCGACAGTACACAAGGACGTCGACTAAATGTTCATATACGCCCAATAACGATCTCAATTAACTTTTGAATAGATTACAAGCTCTTGTATAAATAGCAAGACGACTAAGAAATGAGCATCAGTCAGCCGTGACGGTTTGAAGTGATCTTCATTAGTACTCAAACACAGACCACGTTTAGAATGAGATCGCTGGTGGTGTTGTGCGCGGCGTTCGCCGTTTGTGCCGCTGCTCCCTCGGACGAGGGCGTCGCCAAGAAGAGGTCCATCGGTTACCTCTCGTACGGTGCTCCCGCTGCTGTCTACGAACCTTTAGTTGAAACTCGCACCGTGTATGCTGCTCCTTCAGTGTACGCAGCACCTACTGTTTACGCCGCCAATACCTTGTACTCCGCTCCCTCTGCCGTATCTCACCAATCTCGCGTGGATGTGAAGTCTTCCCCAGCTGTGGTTGCCAGTGAACCTGCTGTTGTTGCTGCAAGAACCGTCGTTGAGCCAGTGAGCACTGTTGTGAGCTCGCCCGCCGTGGTTGCCACTCAAGTTGGGCCCGCCGCTGTGTCTCACCAATCCCGTGTTGAAGTACGTACATCACCAGCTGTTGTGGAATCCGCCCCAGCTGTTGTTGCTGCGCGTTATGTCGAACCAGTGAACACTGTTGTCAGCGCACCCTCCGTGTACTATGCTTCCTCTCCCACCGTTTACGCTGGAGGCGCGGCTGTGTCCCAACAATCCCGTGTGGATTTCAAGAGCTCTCCTGCTGTCGTCACACAACAAGTGGTACAGCCGACATACTACGCTTCTGCACCAGCTTTAGTCTCATCTGGACCCGCCTTTGTTGAAGCCCGCTCAGTTTACTCCCCTTCCGTATACTCCCTTTGGAAATGAGATGCTAAATTGTTTTCATTACTTTTTAACTTTGAAAAAGTAATAATACAACAACCACAACAACAAACAATTTAAATAAATTACCCAAGAAATGAATAAATAATAAAAATAGTAATCATATGGTTTTTATTCCATCTTGAGCCGGATATTCAACGACCTTCACCGATCTGTTTACCAGATAAACCTACTTTTTATTTTTATTTAATAATAGATAAATACGCCTAAAATAGGTTGCCTATCAAAATCCTGACCAGGCTATATAACTCAAGCGGTTCCGATCCGTGAAGCTACCTAAGGACTATGGTAAGTTGGTAAGTTACCATAGTTCATAAGTAACTTCACGGATCTGTTTACCACTTAAGTTATACATCAAAATATAGGTAATTTTATAACAAACGCATTGGCTTCAATAAACTTGTCAAAAAAAATTAATTAAAATTAATTAATTTTAAAATAGCCTGGTCAGGATTTTGATAGGCAACCTATTTTAGGCGTATTTATCTATCTAATAAAAATTTAAAATATTAATAAAGAGGAAAGATTTGTTTGTTTGATTGTAATGGATAAACTCGAAAAATTCTCAACCGATTTTAAAAATTCTTTCAGTTATAGAAAGCTACTTTATCAGCGAGTAACATAAGCTATATTTTATTTTTAAAAAATTAGAGATCCCTGCGAAAATTGCAATAATGTGAATGAAGTCGGAAAAAATCGTCTCATCTGAGAGCTTTCGTGGAGTGCGCTGCGTAAATAGTAAAAGTTACACGGAAACAATGTATGATGGAATTATGCCTCTTAAAAAGTCCTAAAAAAAATCTGTGATAACATATATCTATCTTTTAAGGTTGTCTCACAATGACCATTTTTATGATTTTGAAATTTGGTTGAAACACCTTCGAAAGCTTTATTTTCGAAGGTGTTTTTCTGACATTGTATTGATCCTTATCAAAATAAAATGGTTTGTCATCTCAAATATTTAATATAGACCAAATTCTTCCCTTACACCATTTAATTCAGATGAATATATTAGAAGATATTTATATTTATAGATTTTGACGACCTCCGTGGCGCAGAGTGTAGCGCTGTTGCCTTAACGTGCGGAGGTCCCGGGTTCGATCCCCGGCAGGGTCAATTTGGGAATTTATAATTTCTGAATTTTCCCTGGTCTGGTCTGGTGGGAGGCTTCGGCCGTGGCTAGTTACCACCCTACCGGCAAAGACGTGCCGCCAAGCGATTTAGCGTTCCGGTACGATGCCGTGTAGAAACCGAAGGGGTATGGGTTTAATATAACTGCCATGCCCCTAACAGGTTAGCCCGCTACCATCTTAGACTGCATCATCACTTACCATCAGGTGAGATCGCAGTCAAGGGCTAGCTTGTAGTGGATAAAAAAAAAAAAAAGATATCATAGAAATAATGTAACGCGCAATAGAACGGGGCGGCGACCTGCAATGGCAGACGGGGTGAAAATATATCGCAGTGCAAAACCTGATGTGCTGCCCAGTGCCGACTGGCTATTATTGGGTATGGACTATTATGATGATTAGTGCTACCCGTGCGAAGCCGGGGCGGACCGCTAGTTATTAAATAAAAATAAAAAGACGGTTTCATCTGGTAAACAGATCGGTGAAGGTCATGGTATATCCGGCTCTAATACCATAGTATGTTCACTGATCCTGTACAAAGAATATAAAGTTACACAGCTATGTAGCAAAATTGAAAGAAGGAATGTCGGAAGTAAAATTTAAAACAAAATTAGCAGGTGGCATCAACCAATGATCGATCCTATACCTGTGACATGTGAGGAAAAAGTATTATGAATGAACAAGGTTGATTACTTTCATTTAACATTTGACATTGCCCACTCACTTAATTTGAACTTTAAACCTTAATATTAATAAAAACATAATTGTATAAAAAGCGGTGGCTAACTGTTAACCAACATCAGTCGGCCGTGTACGGTTTGAAGTGATCTAGTTCGTCAGCCAAACACAGACCACGTTTATAATGAAATCGCTGGTGGTGTTTTTCGCTCTCGCCGCTGTGGCTTGCGGCTCCATCATCCCTCTGGCGCAGCCCGCGCATCATCCCGCCATCGTGCTGGACCCTCACGGCCGCCCCTTGGATACCGCTGAGGTCATCAACGCCCGTGCCGTCCACCTGCAAGCTAAAGCCCTGGAACCCGCCCACCTCGGACACGCCGCTATCGGCGCCGTCGCCGTTGCTCCCATCGCGCACTCTGCCGTAGTAGCTGCTCCCGCTGTGTACGCCGCCCCCGCCGCCGCTGTGTCCCACCAGTCCCGTGTGGATGTACGCACCAGCCCCGCCATCGTAGCTCACGCCGCTCCCGTCGTAGCCACTTCATCCGTCTGGGGTGCTCACGCCGCTCCCTTGTTGGGTCAGTCATCTCTCGGGCTCGCTGGTGCCGCACACTACCTCCACAAGCGTTCCCTGGGTTACGCTTGGGCCGCTCCCCTCATCGCCCCATCCGCCGTCTCACACCAATCTCGTGTGGATGTAGTGTCCAGCCCAGCTGTGGTGTCTCACGCCGTGGCCGCTCCTGTGGTCGCTCACGCCGCGCCTGTTCTTGCTGTTGCCCCCGCCGCCGTGTCTCACCAGTCCCGTGTGGATGTACGCACCAGCCCCGCCATCGTAGCTCACGCCGCTCCCGTCGTAGCCGCCGCCCCCGTCTGGGGTGTTCATGCTTCTCCCTTGTTAGGACACTCCGCTCTTGGTCTCGCCGGAGCCGGACATTACCTCCACAAGCGTTCCCTGGGTTACGCTTGGTCTGCTCCCCTCATCGCCCCCTCCGCGGTCTCCCACCAATCTCGCGTTGATGTAGTGTCCAGCCCCGCTGTGGTGTCTCACGCCGTGGCCGCTCCCCTGGTCGCGCACGCCGCGCCCGTAGTCGCCGTCGCCCCCGCCGCCGTGTCGCATCAGTCCCGCGTGGATGTGCGCACCAGCCCCGCCATCTCCGTCCTCGCCGCCGCCCCCGTGGCGCACAGCTACCTCGCCGCCGCACCCCTTGCGCATTCCGCTACTTTGGGGCATGGATATGGTCTCCATGGTTGGTAAAGAGCTGATCTGACGAACTCCTATAAAACGCATTATATAAAATAATAAAAAAATATTTAATTTAAAATAAATTAATAAATAATACATACTACCTATTTCATTTTCTACACCATCCAAACTCGTAAATAATTATTCGTATTCGGTGCCTATCAAATATTACTATGTTCTAGTTTTGCCTTAGTTTTTAAAAATATTAACGAGCTGTATTTTGCAGTATAAAAACGAAAAACTAATAATAGATTTTCCGCACCCGCAGTCCATGCCGCTTCATTGGCGCATGGTCGGTGAAGAGTTGATCTGACGAATAGAAAATTTAAAAACTTCCTATTTCAAAACAACTATATAAATAATTTAAACAATTACTTTCATACTTTATTTTATTCCAAAGATATCCAAATGATTCCTTTTGCAAACAGTTGCAGCTACTATGGTGAAATAATAAGTTTGGGCGCATCCTAAACTTATTTCCTTACTTATTGTTGCAATGCTGCCAGCATCTTTGATTCTATGCATCGCTGTGGTGGAATCGCTGAGGTTTTACCGTGTAAAGAATGAAGTTCTAATTTAGATTTTAAGTCATTCTACAGTTTGTACATTATGTATCGTATATTGTATTCATTGATGTAGAATTTTAGTACCTATTGTATTATACTAATTAATGAACTTTTGAATGAAGTCTGTTCTAAGTAAGTATAAAGTACAGATTAAGTTCTCCGTTTTATAGTGGAACTTCTACGTGGCAGTCATGATCCTCATAAAATGGCTTACTTTTTTATAGTTATTGACGTCATATTTATTAACTACTCATATTAGGTGTAACCAACAAATCGGCCAAGCGAGAGTCAGGTCTCTCTATATAATGGTTCCGTTTACATTTACATGGCCGAATTACCTTAATAAACTTGATATTTTACATAGTCATAGTTTTTCATAGTATGCTACGAAACGAACCATATGAAAAAAAAAAGATTCTAAATGCTAGTTTACATACAACATTATTCAGAATGTTCACTATTTCAGTATTCAGAATTTGTTAGTTAAACTTACTAAACAAAATTTTCGTAGAGTATATTCTACTCAATTAATGAAGAAAACAATAATATTTATCCTATTCATTTTTTCTATGTATTTTATGTATTTTTTGATTACGTTGACTTAGAAGCTTTACAGATCCAAGAGATCGTAGACCTAAGTATTTGATACTAGCTGATTCCCGCGACTTCGTCCGCGTGGATTGGGATTTTTGGTTCCCACGGGAACTCTTTAATTTTCCGGGATAATAAGCCTATGTGTTATTCCAGACTATTATGTATCTCTGTGCCAAATTTTATCCAGATCCGTTCAACCTGGCAGTTCTGGCATGATTGAGTAGCCAACATCCATAAATCCATCTAAACTTACACATTTATAATATTAGTATACTAGTAGTTTAAGTTCAACCTCCACGCGTCCCCGAGAAAAAAGGCGTTGACAGACGGACAACGAAGTGATCCTAGGGTCCTTTTTTCTTTTTGAGAAACGGAACCCTAAAAATATTCCAACCGGTAAATTGAATGGGCAAGTTAGTGCAGAGAAATAATATCCGGGCCGTGGCAACCACAGCCGTCGCTATAGGATTTCCGCAAATGCTGTGTCAACTGCGCTATGTGAGAAACTATTTAGCAGAATAAATTAATTCCGGAGCATTAATAGCTCAGTAGAAAAGGTCAGGTGTAGAGTTATATATTGCTACAATAGGAAATAAATTGGAGAAGTTTCATGATGTTGTGAATATCGGAACGGAAGTAAAATATAGATTAAAACTAACTAACTAATCAATCATTGTTTTTTTTAATCCATCAATAAATGACTGAGAAATTAATTATTTAATGTAAACCGATTGCTGTATATTACTCGAGTGAGAAATTTTGTGAGTGAGATTTTACCTAGCCGAGATTTAATACTTCAAAATATCACACACATAGTGCTTTTAATTTAATTAAGTCACGTTAAGTAAATTTCTTTCTTTTATTCAGCTGGCCCTGTGAGCTCTCGAGATGAAAAACACAGGCGCGCGGGGGTGAAATCGAGCAAGCGCATGTCGCAAAAAATGCATGAAATAATTTGTAAAAAAATTAATATTTACTTTTCAATACAAATTAATCCGACAATGTGTTTGATTTAGAAATATGAATTTTATCTTATATTTCTAGAGCTAATTATTTGTTTCAATAAGGAGAAAAATTGCTTTAAAAGGTAAATTAAGAGGTACATTTAAAATAAATTTCAATGCAGAGATTTTTTTTAAATTGTGTTTTGAGATGCGTCAATGGCTGCTCAAAGGGCTTAAAAACAGCACATTATTTTTACAAGCATACATTATGTCACCGTTTGATGGATACACTGCTTTTAAAAACTCCCTTTTACGCTACACAGGGCCTTGCAAGCGCAACATTAAAGTTAAATTTTTTTCATTTTTTTGAGATATTTTAATGATTCTTTCATATATTTCATTGATGTAGAATTTTAGTACCTATTTCTATTTCAATGATATTTTTGTTTTATTTTGTCTTAATTTTCATAATAAATTTAAAATAAATCAAATCAAATCAAATAAAATATTTTTTATTCAAATAAACTTTTACAAGTACTTTTGAATCGTCAAGTGAATCTACCACTGGTTCGGAATGCCATTCCTACCGAGAAGAACCAGCAAGAAACTCGGTGGTTGCTCTTTTTAAATAATTCATTTACAATTACTATATCAATGTGTACATAAGTAACCGCTGTCCCCAGCATTGTTGGAGCGATCAAATCCATGCTCCTCTATCATTTACATAATCTTCAACAGTATAATAAGCTTTTTTCAGGAGCATACTTTTAATGGATTTCTTAAATTTGTTTATTCAATTCATGTCAAAGACGGGCAGACAGAAAGTAGCCCCATTCCCGCCGGTGGCACCCGTTCACGAGCATGACGCATGATCCAGCCATTGCTTCGCTCGACCATATTTGAGGGAACGTAACAACCCGCACCACACGACACCACCACAGAAATGTTTAAAGAGAGCGTGACATACTCAGTCTACCCACAGACATACACAGTCTAAATGGAAACTTCTCCTCATTATAACTGACCACGACGCCCTCTCAGAATGAGAAAGGTTTGGCCGTAATCCACCACGCAGCACGCTGTGCGTATTTGCAGACTTCACACACCGTTGAGAAAATTATGAAGAACTCTCGGGCATGCGGGTTACCTGGCAATGTTTTTTTTCACCGTCTATGGTCAGTACTGCATGCCCGAGGATCGAACACAGACCACCGGAAGAGGAGGCCGAATATCTACCCCACGGCTATCCCATGGGTGGGATTACCTATTTCATAGCATTAAATATCTAAAAGCTTACTTATTCGTGAAATTTTCTGAATGATAATTGCACTCAGACTTTATTCTGAATTTGAACCTGTTCCTCTAAGCCCTAAGGGAAGAAATGCAGATGTGACTGCCTCGTAATTGGTCTAGTGGTTAGCATGTTCGACTGCGGCTGACGAGGTTCCCGGGTTCGAGCCCGGGTCGGGTCACAACAAGTATTGGGTTTTTCTGACAAGAAATTCTCAGTACTGGCCTGGAGTTAGGAAGTTAGCGGTGTTTCACCCCCGTGCCTGGGAGAGCCCGTTAAGCTGTCGGTCCTGCGCCTGATCTCCGGTCGTGTCGGATTTTCCGTCCCATCGGGTTATGAGAGTAAAGGAACAAAGTGCACCTGTGTATGCGCACACACTTGTGCACTATAATATCTCCCACGCAGATGGCTAATCTCTCTTGAGATTGGCCGCCGTGACCGAAATTCGGTCGGGAGGACATTATCTTTTTTTATTTTTTATGTGATGTATTGAAAGTCCAATTTTCACTAAGCTATTAAACTGATTGCGATTGATTTGCTGCTACCCTTTGAGGAAATTCGTGAAACTTCATCTGAACTCCACCAACACATGAAATTAACCTGAAAAAGGTACCTAAGTAGGTACTACCTTTGTAAAGGAGCCAGATTTTCAAAATCAGTTCAAAGTTTATAGAATTTTGGAGTAACTACTATCAAAACTTTCATGCCCAATTCTGACCCTTTAATGTTTATCGGGATAAACCCTTCCACTAAGCATTGTCTTAACTGGTAAAGTCCACTTTCCTATATTTTCTTGCCAGCTTTGCTCAGTTTTAGCATCTGATTTAAAGAATCTGTAATGAATACACTATGTTGAAGTCGGGCGGGTATAACAAGGATAAACAAAGTTGACGCATCAGTCTCGACAGACTTCAACATAGTGGTTAGAAATAAAAATTATTTATTACTTCACAGTGGCGTTGGAAGTCGGTTTTTTTGGAAAGAATTTGTATTTTGCGATTCAATTTCACTTGCGATAAAACCTGACTTCTCCACAGTTTTCTCAAAGGCGTGTGAAGTCTGCCAATCCCCGCTTCGCTACCGTAATACTGTTGTGGACTTTAGTCTATATCCTGAACCTTTCTTATTCGAGAGGAGACCTTTATCAGTCATGGGCTGAGGGGATGATACTCCACTGTAAACTCGTCGGCGTTTCTTTCAACCGATAGTCGCTCTTCTCTGTAAGACATCGGTCTCATAAAAGACTCAATGCAACTTCTGTAAATCCTGAATAACCTGCTTATTAAGTATTTTTTGCCTTAATTTTTTCACCACGTATTATTGTGTCGTGTTCTGCGACAACTAAGTACGCAAGTACCTAAGTAAGAAAAGTAAGAACTTTTTTTATCGATGTACATAGTAGACTTTGTAATCTAGTCATTTTATTGGCAATTGGCATCCTGTTGCTAATATGAATCATTGTCAAGTTCTTGCTTAGAAGGTAAATATTTTGCATTCCCTATTACAGGGACAGATCTAATAAAGATTAAATGAGGCCTGGACAGAGCGCGAGCGTGACGGCATAAAAGCGAGTAGACTTTCAATTTTTTTTAAAGGACTGTGCAGCGTGTTAATCTACGGAATGCGACGACTAATGTACCGGCAACAGCCCGGCTATGCCTATACTCAGCAGTGTTATGACCTTAATGCAAAGAACTTCTAGGAGCCGTAAAGCTACGTGCCGTCACACTTTGTGTCTAGCCAGGCCTTTAAATGTTTAATATTGCGCAATTGGATAGGATTATTATAAACTAATTTAAGTTTAGGCAATCTGTTAATATTTAGATTATACTTACGTTTGTAGATAATGCAAGCCAGACTAGGAATTTATTAGCATGCTCTTTTCTGATAATTTTCTGATAGATATTACTATAGCTATTCCTATTAAGAATTACAGGTCTCTACTATATTTTTTTATTCTAGTCAAAAACTGTAATTAGTTTTTCGATTATAGTGCAAAATACAGCTGGTGAATAATTTCGTATTCAAGTAGAAAATAATATTTGATAGGTATGTGCACCGAATACGAATAATTATTTACGAGTTTGGATTGTGTAGAAAATGAAATAGGTAGTATGTATTATTTATTAATTTATTTTAAATTAAATATTTTTTTATTATTTTAAATAATGCTTTTTATAGGAGTTCGTCAGATCAGCTCTTTACCAACCATGGAGACCATATCCATGCCCCAAAGAAGCAGAATGCGCAAGGGGTGCGGCGGCGAGGTAGCTGTGCGCCACGGGGGCGGCGGCGAGGACGGAGATGGCGGGGCTGGTGCGCACATCCACGCGGGACTGATGCGACACGGCGGCGGGGGCGACGGCGACTACGGGCGCGGCGTGCGCGACCAGGGGAGCGGCCACGGCGTGAGACACCACAGCGGGGCTGGACACTACATCAACGCGAGATTGGTGGGAGACCGCGGAGGGGGCGATGAGGGGAGCAGACCAAGCGTAACCCAGGGAACGCTTGTGGAGGTAGTGTCCGGCTCCAGCGAGTCCAAGAGCGGAGTGTCCCAACAAGGGAGAAGCATGAACACCCCAGACGGGGGCGGCGGCTACGACGGGAGCGTGAGCTACGATGGCGGGGCTGGTGCGTACATCCACACGAGACTGGTGGGACACAGCGGCGGCGGGGGCGGCGTACACAGCGGGAGCAGCTACTACGGCAGAGTGCGCGATGGGAGCAACGGCGACGGCGCCGATAGCGGCGTGTCCGAGGTGGGCGGGTTCCAGGGCTTTAGCTTGGAGGTGGACTGCACGGGCATTGATGACCTCAGCGGTGTCCAAGGGGCGGCCGTGAGGGTCCAGCACGATGGCGGGGTGATGCGCGGGCTGCGCCAGAGGGATGTAGGAGCCGCAAGCCACAGCGGCGAGAGCGAAGAACACCACCAGCGATTTCATTGTAAACGTGGTCTGTGTTTGTCTGACGAACTAGATCACTTCAAACCGTGCACGGCCGACTGATAATTTCAACCTGCACTCAACCATATTTATACCAAACGGATATAATTAAAAAGTAAGGCAAATTCAGTGGGTAATTGGTCGGGGTAAAGCTAGAACAATGTCAGGTGTCAATAAAATGTTTGACCTCGGAGTTGTGGCGGTCATAACGAAAGAATTTCGTGGTCACAGTATGTAGTGCGCAACGCATGTGAGTATTACTTCTACAGCGATAGCATCGGTTAGCTAACCGTCCGCGTCGACGACGTTACAGTTTTTAATATCACGAAGAGTAATTATATTATAAAAGCACGGTTCAAAAAGCGTACACGATATTTTAGTTTTATGATGACCAAGTGCACATAATTTGAAACAATTGTATTTGGCACTACGTAATAAACGTTTAAAACATTTCGAAACATCCAGTTGCACAGATGTTTAAAATTCAGGTTCTATACATATAGGTATCCTATAATTCATTCAATGGTATATTTGTAGAATGCGAGTAGAAAGGCAGCCTTGTTTAAGCAACCGACCACGGGTGTACACAAAGAAAGGTATTGACCGGCATTGCAAGCTCGCTAGTCGCCCCTGCCCACAGTACGGTCTGCAATACGAAGAATTGTAAATTAGGTAGGATACAACCTTTATCTTTTCCGATAAGTCGATATAGATCGATATATCGAGTATCGATTTTGGTTCCGTGTTTGTCTTTTACGTATTAACGTACCTAAGTGAATTATCCAGTCCATTCAACACATGTAAGTAGATATGCAGAGTTTTGGCCTCGCTTTGTTGTCAGTCGAACTCTATATTAAATCAAAATTAAAATTCATGCATTAAGGATGTTATTATAAAATATGATACAATAATATCTTGTCGTTTCAATTCGGCAACGTATTAGTGGCTCCTCTGGTGCTGAAAATATTCATGGGCGGCGGTTATCACTAAACATCAGGTGATGTGCTTGCTCTTTTGCTAGCAATTAATTATGAATAAAAAACAAAGCGCTCGAATGCGACCGTTTGTTTGATTTTATCTTCACAAACTTTTGATTGATATGGTGAATTTTAGGCGAAACAAAAAGCTAATACCGCAGAACAATAGAGCTTTTTTCTCGACGAGTATCGTCCATATTTTATTTTGAATACGTGTTACCTATTTCAACGTGTCATTTATCTTATGTTATGTGCTGAATTTATTAGTAACTAATTAAAATTATGCGATTCCTCCCTACACTAGCGCCGGACCTAAAGACTGATTTGAAAAATATCAACATGAGGCATGAGCACATTCTGTTAAACATAATTTTCCCAAAGGGATTTCCGAAATAACCTGGTCGTATAGACAGTTCATTTCCCTTTTATATTTAGGCCTTTCGTTTTCAATACCTATCCTTGATATACGAATAGCTGTCATGTGGAAGATTCTCGGGAAACATCAATTCCGGCTGACCGGACCCACTCTTTTGTAGAGGAAGACCGCAATTACACTTACTACACCGCAGTAAGTTAATAAATTATAAGTAAAACAAGATTCACCTCTCAAGATTGCTCAATCGTTTTGACTGATTCTAAACCTATTAAGATTAATGGAACGATAATACATCACAACAGCACATTAACGTCCCACTACTGGGCACAAGCCTCCACTCTCGTAGGAGAGAGGGAATCAGAGCTTAGACGTTGCTCCAATGCGGGTTGGTGGGCTTTATCATGTTAGTGATAATAACCGGGACCGACGGCTTAACGTGCTCCACGAGGCACAGGGGTGAAATACCGCCAACTTCCTAACCCCGGGCTAGTACTGAGAATTTCTAGTGAGAAATACCCAATACTTAATTGAGGCCTGAACCGGGACTCGAACCCGGGACCTCGTCGGCCGCAGTCGAACATGCTAACCACTAGACCAACGAGGTACTTATCTATGATTTATTATTCCTGCAGGGAAAGTTCACAGAACCCGTAAGGATCTATGGATATTTAAAATTGTTTTAAGGTAGGTATTAATTTATTCAGTTATCGAGTCAAACAATACCTACTCAGTTAGTGTAAACTACCTACTATACATTATTTGATTGTGTTTAGGCACGCCAACCAGCCGACATGTTGCGGATATGACCGGTGGGTGCGATAAAAGATCAGTCCGGTAGTTTCTAAGAACTGGTTCTATATTGCCAGCTGCCGTGCCTAAAGTTACAAAACTTACTACGTTTATTACGCCCGATTTAAGTTAATAACCACGACTTGACTACCAATGGCTCACTTGTAAGCAGCTAAATCTTTATCTAAGTTTATCTACACCCGCAGTAGATTAAGATTTAGGAAGTATCAATTAATCGGGTCTAACGTGCAAAAGTTTTGTTAAATCTGTCGGTCTGTCCGTCGTTTGGTACGTTTACTCCGCTTTCTCTGCCCATATTTTCAAATGATTTTGTTGAAGTTTGGTATAGAGATTGGTTGCATGCCAGGAAAGGAGATGGTCATGTTTTATTCCGGAAAATCAAAGTTCAAACGGAATTTTACAAGAATCTAAATTCAAGCAAAGTCGCGGGTATCATCCATTTTTAATATTGTCTAAGGCTATTTTCGCTTACGTGAAACTTAAGGTAGGTAGTTACGAGGTTCCGATGGATATTTTTAGTAAATTATGGAAAATTAGATATAACGTCAGATGGTTTAAATTAGCTTTTTTTTTATTTGCTTAGGGGCTTTTATAATTAATTACAAGCCAGCCCCATCGTTGTTAATACTTTTTATGATTTTTAATCAACAGATTCAGTTTCTACAGTCTACAAGTACAGATTAAGTTTCATTGAACAAACGACTTATGACGTGTTAAGGTCACATACAATGACGCTAAGATTATACAGTAGATTGGTATAAGTACCTATACGTATGTATGATGTATTATGGACCAGTACAGGAAATCATAAAAACCTGCTCATATTTTTATGGCAATACTTGTTGTAATGTAGTTCTGACATGACAATAGTCGTTAAAGCCCACCAACCCACATTGGAGCAGCGTGGCGGGCTCTCTCCTATGAGAGTGGAGGCCTGTGCCCAGCAGTGGGCTGTAGTGGATGGATGGAGGGATTACTTGTGACTTGTAGTACCCGCCTGAGCTTCACCCTACTGTATTTACTTCAGCCTTGATTTAATGTAATGAGAATACCTAATAAAAAGACTTTTTTTAAAGCGATTGCAATTAATCGCGATTGCTTCCAGTACTCCGATCGCGATCCTTTTGTGTAGTCTATGTTCACCTATGTGACCTATGTGACCTTTCATCAAAATCGGTTGAAAAGATGGGCGGTGAGACCGTAAAAAACTTACTTTCGCATTTTTAATGTAAATTTTAAAAATAAAGTGATAACTGATTCGCCCTGACTTCGCTCGGTTAGATTAGCAAAAATCTTTAAAATGTATTATAAATCTATGCGGAATAAGTCATAGGGAAAGCTAGTTCATTACATCAAAAGATTAGTTTGGTAATTATGAGAGAACCTATGTAGAGAAACTAAAACATCCATACTAATATTATAAATGCGAAAGTGTTTCTGTCTGTCTGTCTGTCTGTCTGTCTGTCTGCTACGCTTTCCCGGCCCATCTTTTCTACCGATTGTGCTGAAATTTGGTATAGGGGTAGATGGTATCCCGGGGAAGGACATAGGCTACTTTTTATCCCGGAAAATTAAAGAGTTCCCGCGGGAATCAAAAATCTTAATCCACGCGGACGAAGTCGCGGGAATCATCTAGTTCTGTATATTTCCTAGCTTCTTAAAAGAAAATAGGAACTAGAATGGATTTGTCATCTGCACTTCCATTCATGCACAGATATTGCTGGAAAACTACCTACTCTAATCTCATTCGGAGACCAATGACTATAAAAGCGAGTAGAGCCAGTAGATAGTTGTAGAGAAAGTCGGTATGTATTGATCTATGTATACCTGTTACCTAACCCATTGATATTACAATATTTTTCAACTGGGATGATGATTACTATGACATTACAATTACCGGTTTCACCCATACCTATATCTCTCGTGATAGTACAACCTCGCATATTACTGAAGAAAACATATCCTAAATATGTGCGTACAAAGCTCGAGGGAAAAACGTGGAAATGACCAATACTGCAGGTATAGTAACCCGGGAAGTCATTGACCGATAATTTTATAATAACTGGGTTATTAGTGTTGAGTCCGTTAAGACGGACGAACCACTATATTTGTACATACATACCGAACCGTCACATACCGAAAATTGTTGTTATTTTGGGTTATTCACTCACTAAGCTGAGAAGAGTTTTAGCTCTTTATGTAAGGAACGCAAAAACATCGGGTCCTGTTGGCCTCCAGTATTCGAAAAACCATATTTTTTAATAATATAAAAATCCTTTGTATGCGTTGTAAGGCTTTATGACCAAAAGGAGACCTCGTTCTCATTACAGGATTGTGTAAACAAGTCTACCAAACGAGGGAATGGGAACTTTAGAAATTTAGTACAATTTAAAATATGAAAAACAAAACAACTTCTTTAATAAAAGAAAATTCTGGAGATGGGTGGACAAATATGTTTTATAGATACTAATTTATCATTTACCTATCTCCTTATAATACACGTATCTAGCTTTAATTTTTGAAGTGAAAACTTCTTTAGGCGTGTTGAGCACTTTTTGGTAGGGAGTAAAAATTAGATTCGCGTGACCGACATGCTCGCGAATAGCGACATGCTCGCGAACATATAAATATACTCTATTCGAAATTAAACTTTAATGCATTAGTGTTAAGGTTTATATTTTAATAATTTTAATTTAAAAAAAATATATTTTTTTTATTAAATGTTCGTTTTCACTTCTATCGTCAGTCAGACTTTTGAATGAATGATGAATATTTATTAATTTCAAATGGTTATAATTTTAAATTTACTAAGTGAAATTAAAATTCTTGGTTTTGATTCTATAAACCATTTTTTGCAACTGTGCACGGCCATTCTAAACGAGGCAACGGGCAATCTTTATTACTTACTATAAAATGCCGCGTAGCCTTTCGTAGCAAAATGCAGTTCGCATGCAAGAAAATCCATACCTACTAATAAAATAACTATCACAACTAACTATAAATGCGAAACTGTGTCTGTCTGTGTCTGTCTATCTGTTTGTTTGTTTGTCCGAATTTCTGTCTGCTACGTTTTCCCGGCCCATCTTTACATCCCGGGGGAGGACATAGGCTAAGAAAAGGCCTGGAAAAGAAAATAGTTCCCGGGAATCAAAAAAACTGAATCCACGCCGTAGCTTAAAATTGTGACGATATTACTGATTAAGTTTAACCGGAATATAGGATTTTTAATTTAAGTAAGTATGTATTCTATAAATATAAATATAAGATAATCTCGTATGATTACATTATGTTAATAAATATTATATGAATGTTTTATTGGATGTGTATAAACATAATAATATGTTCCAGAATGTAGATAAAGCCTCGAGCAAAGCCTGTGTAAAAAGCTTTTTTTTTGTATTGCAAGCACGATTCAGGGAACGAAGTGTTAAGCGGATACGAGAGGTCGTTTACCCCGACCCTTTTGGAACCATTAATATTGATATAATAGGAATAGATTAGGCAAATTCAATATGCGTTAGGTTTTCTATTTTCTTCATTGTCAGGTTAAAATATAAATAATACTCGGATTTCAGGTGTGCTAAAAATTAACAATTACCTACTTGCTCTTTTGAAATAAAAACTTTTGTAAACAGATACGCTTTATGCAGTGGGCTGACTTTGTACTCTACATATTCAATGTATATTTTACTAGCTGACGCCCGCGACTTCGTACGCGTGGATCGAGGTTTTGTGGTTCCCGCGGGAACTCTTTAATTTTCCGGGATAAAAAGTAGCCTATGTGTTATTCCAGACTATAATCTATCTCTGTGCCAAATTTCATCCAGATCCGTTCAGCTGTTGGGGCGTGATTGAGTAACAAACATCCATCCATACATCCATACATCCATACATCCATACCGACATCCATACATCCAAACTTTCGCATTTATAATATTAATTTAATAGTAAACAATAAAGAAGGTTGATTATCCTCTTATATGGCGCTAGTATCCTTACGTGATCCTTACCTATGCATTCGTTAGGAAGTAAATGAACTTTTATGAATTCCTTACCACTGCCCGACTTCCACATAATAATAGGTACATATTTCCAAACTGAAGGTCACAATCAGCAAGCACGGAAACGCCGCTGGCATTCTTGGTACCATTCCACTAAGGCTTAATTTATGTGAACTGAAAGGTGATTATAGCAGTACATGGGCACTATTATGTGTTCTGTGATATGGTTTTGTTTATTTTAATATGCTATATGTATAAACCTAATTATACAGAACTCTTTCAACTGATTGAAAATTTTTCCTGCAGAAAAATTTAAAAAAAAAACTGTTCTTTTGTATGTAGGTAGAATAGAGGTAGGTTCGACATTCGAAATGTCAAACATGTGTATTCATATTTGATATAAGGTTTAAGGTTTAAATAATCACAATACATCTAAAAATCTTAAAAATAAATAAATAATAATATAATAACTAAAATATATTATTAAAAGGAGTCCCTTTAGGCAAGGTTCCAAAGATACTGGCAGCGTTCCCCCTTTGAATAGCTAGACTAATTCTTTGTCCGAGGTAGCTGCCAGCTCTTCGGTCTCCTGTGATGTCGACTAACCTTTTTGCTATTTCCTTAAAAAGCCTTATAGCGCTAGGACCCCACTGACCAAGGGTCTCGACACCGAATGGGACAAAATCATATTCGGAGCCTAGACCCCTGTATTTGCATGCTTTAGTTTTTTCAGCCGCTTCACAAGCCGCACCAGCTCTGTTGTTGGTTCCATGTAGATGGGAAGGGGCCAGCGTGTCTGAACAGGTTGCATCCCATACCAGCACCCGGCCCATCTTCCATGGAATATTTTAGTTAGTTTAGCTGTAGCTCATTGTAGCTACGCTACTGTAGCTACGCTGACGATCGCGACTTCGTGGACTTTTGGTTCCCGCGGGAACTCCTTAATTTTCCGAGATAAAAAGTAGCCTATGTGACATTACAGACAATAATCTATCTCCGTGCCAAATTTCATACAGGCCCATTCAGCCGTTCTGGCGTGATAGAGAAACAAACATCCATCCATCCAAACTTTCGCATTTATAATATTAATAAGTATTAGTTTAGATAATATATTCCTATATTATCCGTTATATTATATTATATTTATTTACAGTAATACTAGATGATGCCCGCGACTTCGTCCGCGTGGATTAAGGTTTTTTGATTCCCGCGGGAACTCTTTAATTTTCCGGGATAAAAACACACACTTTCGCATTTATAATATTATAGTATGGATATGGATTATAAATGCGAAAGTGTGTCTGTCGGTCTGTCTGTCTGCTAGGTACGCTTAAACGCCCATCTTTTCAACCGATTTTGATGAAATTTAATATAGAAGTAGGTTCAACCCGGGGAAGGACATACAATACTTTTCATCCGAAAAATCTAAGATCCTAAATCCCCACGGTAAAATTCGCGGGCGTCAATTAGTTTCAATAAAGTTATAGAATTACACATTACATATCCATGTCCGAATAAAACGGTTCGATGCTCACATAAAAAAGAGCAATGATCAAATAACTTATTTGTAATAACGCAAGGCTACGCAAAGACGTAGTTCATTGTATGCTACAAGGTAAAGGCAAATAAATTTTTCATTGAAAAAAACAGTACTTAAAGATCTAAAGCTGCCAATTTCTTTTTTAATTTTAATGAACATTGCAGATCCAGAGGAAACACCAATGCATTGTCGGCTTTCAAGGAATTTGTTTATCGGCCCCTTGAATAGCCCCATACTTTAGTTTTGAGGCAACACAGTCGATGGAATGACCGTAACAGGTTAGCCCGCTACCATCTTAGACTGCATCGTTACTAACCATCAGGTGAGATTGCAGTCAAGGGCTAACTTGTAGTAGATAAATAAATAAAAGTGGAAGCTGGATCTATAATTTGAAGCAGAAAAAGACCTGGAATATTGAGTGTACTATGACGTGGGTAAGTTGCGCCATGCGATCTGAAAACAGGGAAGGTGGTATTATAGATTTAAAATAACTGCTCAGAACACTCTGTGTTGTAGAGTTTAAAGAACACACAAATATGACACAGAAATGCCCGCTTTAGTACTCGCTCAAATGAAAGGAGCTGGTACTGGTACTACTAATGATTAAACTATATTATTTTCCACTTACTAGCATCCTCGCCCCACGATCCCAGGACTTCAATAAAAAGGGCACACGTCTTTTAGAATTATTTTCCATCTTTTTGTATTCTTTACATCTCTTAGCCTTACGTTTCTGCCATAGAAGCTGCCGCCCCCCGTAGATTGTCAAGAGACTAAAACGAGCCATTTCATACTCGGAGATGTTTAGCCTCCCGAGCGTACCTAGGGATGCTATAGAATCGAGTAGAATTTGGCTTTTAGTCCCAAGTTAAACACTCTACTATCAATTACAAGAAAATAAAATTAATGTAGGCCTGAAAATTAAAATATACTGCTTCTATGGTTCTCGAGAGTGGTACTCGTAACACTGGTTGGAGACGCTATGAAAATGGCGGGGCTTCACGCAAGCCCCGCCGCGGAATAAAGTATTAGTTAAATATTTAGTTAAGTTATTATATTTAGTTATTGAAGGAATTTAGTCATTATACATAAAAATTAGAATCTAAAAAACACACAATAAAAATAAAACTATAACACTTCACTAAAATAAGTTATTTAATTTAAGTCAAGGCGAGTGAGATTCTCATAGTAATAATTATTATTGTTGCAAATATTTCGCTATTGTTTTTTAAAATCCGAGGCATTATTACATATGCAGAAACGCTAGCGTATTCGGTCCTCTTACGAGTAACTATCACAGAACACTTATTACTCCTAGCGGGTAACTATGTCAGGTATTCACTGTTCATGTCTGCCTCGAGCTCGCAGTTTTTCTCACAAGTGCTGATTCTCACACCTAATGAATTACATCTTTAGTCAATAATAGGCATTCAGCAAATGCAGACCATTAGCTTTTGCAACAAAAATATGTGCCTAAAAAACTGAAATGTATGTGTTGTTATAATAGTGATGAGTGCCTAAGTAATCTTTTTAAAGGTTTTTTGATTTGAATGAAACAAAGGCCTATTTCATAATAGATTCGTCCAAAATTTTGTCACATACCTAATCATGAAAATGTATTTATTTCTATCCCACACGACTTTTTGTAAAACTGTATCACCTCCAAAGTTCTCACTTCTCCAAACTTATTGAAACATAGATATAATTTATCTGAAAGGCCTGTCTCCGCTTCTCTCGTCTCCGCTTTTTTCAAAACGAAAAAACGAGTATGTGATAGTTTCATCCGAAATTGTTCGGAAGTTTCCTGTCCTCCTTAATTTAGTAACAACAGACAGACACACTTTCGCACACATAATAATAGTATGGATGGATGGTATAATTTTGTGGCATAACCTTATTTCAAGTAATGACTTGAGTTGGTACTTACAGCTAAAATCAATCATTAGGTATAGTTCCTAGCCTTGGTTTCCCCTCACCTTTAGACCTCCAGTAAAATATTACAGACTAAATATGGCTTTTTATCGTAAATATGGTTGTTTTTTAAGTAGGTAAGTATTTAATTTACTATAATAATATGGTATGTAGAATTCTCCACATATAAAACTTATGACATGTTACACGATCAATAAAAGTATTATTGTTTTCTAAAGGAAATATAGTGGAATTTGGAAATATACAATGAAATTTCTGCGCCAACATACCTACTCGTACTTTGACTCTACATGGTCTCAGATTACTTACTGTAGGTGGTGATCTTACGTACCTACCTACTTTTTATTAATCATGAACTATGAGACAACATAAATATTAGCGTTATGTTCCTTTATGTCTCATAGGTCATGATTATCGAATTATAACTATTAGCTTAAAGCTACACTTTATTAAAGTTACTGTTAAACTGTAAAACGCGGCTATTTTAATTAGTTCTTCTTGTTTCACATTTTGGCTCTAGTCTTGACATTCCATTAGGCAATCTATGTGCGTTATGTTTACAATGTGTTTCAGATGGTTAATTAAAACGCATCTTATTACATCCAGAATTTAGTGGGCATAAAATACAAATTAGTCATAGGTATTTGTGGCAACAGCAGGTAAATGTTAGGAAGGCTACATAACCATCTACATAAAGTGAAATAATTCTACATAACATAATTATGCAATTTGCAGTTTCACACGATATATTTTGTCGGGATATCGGATATAATTAAATACATTTCTGCGTAAACTAGAGATAAAATTAGTTTTATATTTTGTAAGCCATATTGAAATATCCGCATGTTACTTAGTAATATAGGGACCACGGAATAGATAAAGGGATATTTATTTTTTCTATGATAGGGACGATAATAAATATATTTAGTATTTTGAAAATCATGTTACTAATCATGTAATCCATCACTTAAAATCGACTTAACTTTAGCCATGACGTGTGTATGGCAAAAACGGACTGCTTTATAGATATTTTAATTATAGGTACAATACGTACTTAGTTGATCTATTAAAATTACATATAATTAACCGATAGTTGATCTATTTATTAAGTACAATTTAAATTTGTCTCCTGCCTTGTTATTATGTTTTTATTTATGTCATAAATATTATGTTAATTTTTAACACACTACACTTATTTATAATTTATATAATTGTTAAACAGGTAATTGGTAACTCTAACAAATGCTTTATAATATAATATAATATAATATAATATAATATAATATAATATAATATAATATAATATAATATAATATAATATAATATAATATAATATAATATAATATAATATAATATAATATAATATAATATAATATAATATAATATAATATAATATAATATAATATAATATAATATAATATAATATAATATAATATATTATAATATTTAATTTAAATTATTTCGGGGAAGCAACTGAAATCGCATAAACTAAATGTTCCAATCAGGTAAGTTTAGATCAATAACCCAAAGAATTGCACAAATTTATCCCTACAGGAAATCGGGTTAATCAATACCCATAAGAGGCTGATTGTTAATTTTAACGGCTTCGAGTAATATGAGGTTTCCTACTCGATGACTCGATTCATCGTCATTGAAAATTCTAAATTCCGTCATATCGTCTTTTGTACTTTGGATTGTCAAAGTAGAATTTTACATGTTTTAATATCTTCCCCTGCAAGAAATTTAAATTGCATTAGGTAAAAGTGCCTGTCCTTCTTTATGGACGACTTATTAACGACCCATCCTCTGCATAAACAGAGTTAAGTATTCGAAATCTTCACTTTAGTATAACTTACATAGAAAAGTATCTATGTCTATATCTAAAAACAAAGTTACAATTCGTGTTTGCCTGGGTGTGTGTAGTGTGTATTCTAGCTATTTATAGATGCGAAAATGCGAAAATGTGTCTATAAGAATGTTTACCACCCGTAGAACCAAAAATCTGTAGGATGAAAATATAGGCTTGTCGGTTTTATGCTGGAAATAATATCTTACCATAGTTACCATGGGAAAACAGAAATTGCCGCCGCATCGCATCGCATATTTATTGATAACCTTTAAGATTGTCAATTGTTAATATTATTTTAAATGGCATCTTTTGTCTGATAATCTCATTTTCATTAATTTGATGTCTGGTTCAATATGTCTTATCTAAGTATATAAACATACAAAATAAAAAAAAAGTCATAGCAAATTACTATTAATTTGTTTTATTTCCTTCTTTCGCTTATAGCCAAATAGATGCTCTATCTGGGGAGTATATTTTTATTTCCCTATCTCTTATAGTTTGAGCTTGGTATGGCTTTAAATGCAAAAGTGCCCCGAACGCAAGGTCGAGATGTTTTCTTGATACTTTAATACTAGTGGTTCGCCCCGAACCGAGACCTCGCGGCGCCATCTATTGACATAAATGTGAAGTTCTGTTAAAAATACTAAAGCTCATTAAAAATTAAATAATTTCGTTTTCTTACAATATTTATCTAATTTTAGTATTTCTTGTTCAAGTACAGGATATAATTGAAATAATTGATCAAGTTTCAGGCTCATCCTTTTAGAAAATTTAGAGTTCTGAGGTCATCTTTGGACGTTAGAAAATCTCCACTTTGAAAGGCCCCCATTTCGTCAATTTTGGAGGAAAAATTTAAAAAAATTAATTTTTGGACTCTATTCCTAATTATCTTTAAAATGATATACTTACCGCAACCCTATGTAACTTTATAAAAAACATTTTACTTCGCATTCGCTTCTATGAGAGCCCCCCTGAAATAAAGATTTTTATAACTTTTTAAGCCATATTCGGCGGGAGGCCATTAGTTTACATATTATATTTAAAGCTGAAGTAATTGCGTTCAGTAATTCAGAAGTTATAGTGCTCTGACAGACGGACGGACGGACGGACAGACGGACAAGTGCCAATTCACTCAAGTAGACTCAGAGACCTTCGCTTCGCTCTGTCAATTAATCACTTATTTATATGAATTTATAGCCGATTGGTTTATGAATCTATGTTAGATCTACAACTCTATACAACCATTACTCCCAATTGTTAAAAAAAGGAATTATCCTAGCTATCGCCCGCAAATAAATAATCAAATATTCAAATATACTACAACTTGCTGGAAAAAAGCATAAAAGAAAGTTTAATAATAAAGAAGCAGACCCAAAGTAGAGGGCATAAAATACTTAGCATAAACACAAAACAACTTATTAAGAAACGTACAGAACTAATTTTAGAGAGAAACAAGGATAAAGATAAGAAAAAAGAGCTAAGTAACTTATTTAAACAAACTAATAGATCAATTCGTAAAGACTATAGTAAACATAGACAACAAATAATAACAACAAATATAAAGAAATTTAGAAGCACTAAAAGAGCCTTTAAACAATTAAACTTCAACAAAACATGGATCCAAAAACTCAAAAGACATGCAGAAGAAACAAAAACGAGGACAGATATTATAGACCATGCAACTAACTTTTATAAGGAACTCTACAAAAAGAGAGAAAGCCATGTAGATATTGAAAAACCACCGAACGAAGCCTTTGATCCAAATTTGATTAAAAAAATAGACGAACAAGAAATTTATGAACATTTAAAACAGCTCAAAAGCGAAAAATCACCCGGCCCAGACGGTATAACCAATGAAGCTCTAAAACTAGGTGCTCCTGTACTGCTCACTCACTTAACAAAACTGTTCAATATGGTATTAGACACAGAAAATGTACCAAAACAATGGTGCATATCAGACATAATTCTGCTCTATAAGAAAGGGAACCCGCTAGATATAGGAAACTATAGACCGATCAGTTTGCTGCCAAGCATATATAAACTCTTTGCATCAATATTATTAAAAAGAATATCTCCAAAAATTGATGACTTCCAACCAATTGAGCAGGCAGGATTCCGCACAGGCTTCAGTACAACTGATCACATACACACATTGGAACAAGTGATGGAGAAGTACAAGGAGTTCAATAAACCTCTTTACTTGGGCTTCATTGACTATAGTAAGGCTTTCGATAGCATTAGTCATTTATCTATCTGGGAAGCACTCAAATTGTGTAAAGTAGAGCAAAAATATATAAACATATTGAGTAACATATACGGAAGTAGCATGAGCTCGGTAAAACTAGAGACTAGAGGAGAACCATTTAGAATAGAAAGGGGAGTTAGGCAAGGCGATCCACTATCGCCAAAACTATTTATCGCAGTACTAGAAAACATATTTAGTAAGCTAAACTGGTCACAAAAAGGCATTAGGATATGTGGTCGCTATCTAAGTCATCTCAAATTCGCAGATGATATTGTCTTGCTAGCTGAAACACCTAAAGAACTAGAAGATCAGATACAATCTCTTGTCCAAGAAAGTTCCAAAATAGGCTTAGAAATGAACGCAACAAAAACGAAGGTAATGACAAATAGCAACCAAACACCTATTGCTATAAATGGAAATATAATTGATTATGTTGAAAATTACGTATATTTAGGTAAACAAGTATCTTTCACCAAGTCTAGTAACGATGAAGAAATAGAAAGGAGAATAAATATTACTTGGAAAAAATTCTGGGCACTCAAAGAAATTCTAAAAGGAAATTACAGTTCAAACCTTAAGAAAGTAGTGATAGATAATTGTCTCCTTCCTTGTTTACTCTATGGATGTCAAACTTGGGTATTCACAAATAAAGCGAAACATAGAATAAGATCAACCCAAAGAGCAATGGAAAGGAGTATGTTGAAAATAAGGAAAATACAAAAGATTTCAAGCGCCAGTATTAGGAAAAAAACAAACGTGACTGACGCACTTAATCAAGCTCTTACACTGAAATGGCAATGGGCTGGACACATCTCACGCTACTCCGATAGTAGATGGACCATACAGACCACGCAGTGGAGAGGACCCTCAGGAAAAAGGGAGGTTGGAAGGCCAAACAAACGGTGGACTGACGAGATAATCCAAATTGCAGGAAAATACTGGATGAATCTGGGCATAGACAGAGAAAAGTGGAAGAGGTTGGGGGAGGCCTATACCCGTAAAGGGGCTCATATCTAATAACAAACCAAGCAACACTAACCATACTAACCCTAGGAAATAAGGAAAATGTACCACTAACACATCTAACAATATTTATGCTTTATATATTACGGGATATGAGAATAAAAGGCTTTTTTTTTTATTTTTTTATTTTTATTTTTTTATTTATTTATCGCCCGCGGCTGCGCTCCTGAAAAATCCGACCGTATTCCTTGTCTACATTAACTATAGAGTGACATTTGTGAAAAACAGTTTCTGGGTTTAAGGCCCGTATTAATAAACCGATATCAGCTAAAAACAGGTTCTAAAGAATCGGCCAATCTATGTTATAAACCTGTCATAAGCATAGATTGACCAATGCTTGAGTGTGTGTTTTTAACTGATATCGTTTTGAGTGAGTTTGGTTTGGGCCTTGATGTAAGAATCAGTCAGTGAGTGTGAGTAAGGCAGATTCTCTTTTTATTGTAGGAGTAGGTATACAACCTACCATAATTGCAAGAGTTTTTTTTACTTTAATAATATTTTTAAGCGTTCATGTTCAACATTCCGTGAAAATATACGATATGGCTAATAAACAGTGAATGAAATAAAGCAGACTAATTAAGGAACCATTAATTGCTTTATGTTGTGCTAATGTGCATTACGTATCAAATATCTAACTATGTGAGTATGTGAAATTATCGTATCTAGAGTAGGTAGGCGTGAGAGGTTCACAACCTTCGTTAATTTTGACTAAAATGCTATTAAATAAGTGTCTATCTTGTTACCAAGAGCAAGAGACCAAGCAAGAGAACTCGGGGACGTAGCCAGTAGCCACTAGCCCGATGCGTTGGTCAGATCAAATCCGCACCGCTCTCGATGATCAAGGTCTACGAAGCCCTGCATGTCGCAAAAAACAAAGCAACATGCCGCAACATCGTCCACACAGAAGAATTATTGGTGGAAGGGGTCACGACCCACAGGCTAGTCCTCATTCATTATAGTTTTTAATTTCGTGTGAACCTCTTTGTATTACTCTTGGTTTTCATCTTATGTCCTATACCTTCCTAGATAGGCATTCTACAGATGTATCTTCATCAAAATCGGTGAAACGGATGGCTCGTGAGTGAGGATACCAGACAGACAGAGGGACAAATTTTCGCCTCTACAATTATACTTAATATCGATGTTACGTATACGATTCACGTAGGTAGGTATTAAAACATTGGAATTGTTCCTCGCGGTTTGATAAAATAGAAAAAGTATACTTACTTAGGGCGTGTTTCACAATCGTCAAATAAACCTTAACCGACAAATAAAGAAAGTTTGACAGGATCCTGTCAAAACATCATTCGTCAGTAAGATAAGGTTTACTTGGCGATTGTGAAACAAGCCCTTATATTATAATAGCAAATTTAAAACAATGTGTAATTGCTCTCTATTTATAATAAAAGCTTTTAATAAATGACACAATATTCTTTAGTTCAGTGAATCTATATTATGACAATTTATAAATGCAAAAGTTTGGATTGATGGATGGATGTTACTAAATCACGCCAGAACGGCTGAACGGATCTGGATGAAATTTGGCACAGAGATATTAGGTATAGTCTGGAATAACACATAGTCTATTTTTTATCCCGGAAAATTAAAGAGAACCCGCGGGAACCAAATAACCTCAGTCCACGCGGACGAAGTCGGGCATCAGCTATTAGAGAAATATTTACTTAAAAAAGTACATAATTACTATTTATACAGTTGAACTATTATCTAAATATACAAACTTACTGATCAAATTACCAATACACAAATTTCACAAGTGTAAGAGCAATATCTATTTGATCTATAAATAGGTATCTAGATTATGAAATACTTAGCTTAAAATAGCAGCAGGGTTTATAGGGTCAGCAGGACCTCTGTTTCATTACATTAGATTTAAATCTAGTGTGTGTTAGTCTTATGTTTATCTAAGGCCTCGGATACACCGACAGCTTGAAGCAGTCAGAATGGACTGCTTCAAGCTGCGACTACATAGTGAACTTCTGTCTTCTACGTACACACATACGACTGCTTCCGACAGTTGAAAGCAGTTATCAATGGTATTTTCAAGCTGTTGATTATGACTGCAAGAGCGGTCCGTGTATGTTTAACACTGGCTAACTGCTCGAGCAGTCCGTGTATGGTCGGCCTAAGCTTGTGTAACGCCACTAAGAAGTTATTTTTAGTTCATGCTTTTATGTCATCACGAAATGACAATAGCGAGATCCAGAACAATGCAACAGAGAAACAATCACGCGTTAAAGTGCTTAACTTAAAGAATAACTTTAAATGGCTTTGGATCTCGCAACACGTGCATTTATCTCTTTTATGGAACTTTATAAGGAACACTTTATTTATCTTAGATTAGCTGATGACCGCGACATCGTCCGCGTAGTTCAAGTTTTTTTAATACCTGCGGGAATTTTTAACTCCTTAGTTTTCCGGGATAAAAAAAATATGAAGTAGCCTATGTCACTCTCCAGCTCCTCAACTATACTCGTGCCAAAAATCACGTCGATCCGTGGCTCCGTTGCGGCGTGATTGAACCACCAACCAACAAACAAACACACTTTCGCATTTTAAATTCTTAGTAGGCGGTTAAGCCAATAGTAAATTGCGAATGACAATGCTCTTCACACATCTGCTGGACAATCTGCAACGGTTTCGGTAACAATAAGATAAAAGTATAACAGATTTTTGGCTATTTTGGGACGTAGGTAATTCGGAGAATTTTGCAACTTTGCAGTATTGTTCGGGACAGTCGAATTTTTACAGTGTATGTCTATTGCCGCTATAACAACAAATCCGCGACTTTGTCCGCTTGGAATAAAGTTGTTTTTTACTTAATTTTTCGGGATAAAAATTAGCCCACATAAATTAAGTTTATTTTGTTAGCGCTGTTGCCTTAACTTGTGGAGGTCCCGGGTTCGATCCCCGGCAGGGACAATTTGGGAATTTATAATTTCTGAATTTTCCCTGGACTGGTCTGGTGGGAGGCTTTGGCCGTGGCTAGTTACCACCCTACCGGCAAAGACGTGCCGCTAAGCGATTTAGCGTTCCGGTACGATGCCGTGTACAAACCGAAGGCGTATGGGTTATAACTGCCATGCCCCTAACAGGTTAGCCCGCTATCATCTTAGACTGCATCATCACTTAACATCAGGTGAGATCGCAGTCCAGGGCTAGCTTGTAGTGGATAAAAAAAAAATCTTGCAGGGTAAAAGTTGAATGATGCAATCCGTAGGGTGATTTCGTTAGATAGTTTGGACTTGCGTAAAATAGGGTTGCCAACTGATAACCGTCGTGTTTTTTCTGTCTATACTTATTAGTATCCATTACCCGTATTTAAATCCATACTAATATTATAAATGGGAAAGTATGTATATATCTGACTGTCCGTCTGTCTGTCTGTCTGTCTGTCTGCTAAGCTTTCATGGCCTATCTGTTCAACTGATTTTGGTAAAAATTTGGTATGGGGCTAGTTTGTACCCCGGAGAAGGGACATAGGCTATGTTTTATCCCGGAAAAAAGAGTTCCCGCGAGTTAATCCACACGTTAAATAGGTACGAAAGTATGTCTGTCTGTTGCCACTATACGGCTTTTATACGGAAACAGATTTCCTACAACGAGTTCCCACGATTCTTTTTTAAACCTAAATCCACGCAGACAAAGTCGCGTGTGTCATCTAGTTTCTTATATTCAATACTCAGATACATTTTAATTAAGTATAGTCGCAAAAATGTATTTTTAATTTTATATTCAACAGTATCATGGCATGGCAGTGAATAGGCATCTTCTGGGCAAGCGGGCTCCAACATTCAACTTCATCATTGCTATCATTGTCGTCAAGCGCAAACCTATTCTTTAATAAAAAAAATATCAAGTTATCCTGACGCTTAAAACTATGGTATGGTAGCCCTTGCAACATAATATAACTCGTTCTAATAACATTAAGTTAATAACAATAACATTACACACAACAAAGACCTTTAATAATAAATTAAATTAATCAAACTAAGTAACATAATAACATTTTATAGATTAAACTTTGTAATATTATGAATTAAGCAAATAAGTTATTAATGACTGCAATTTTTTTTAATTGAAATTCTCATAAGCAACTTCTACTTGAAAAAAAACTTTTTTTCAAGTTGGTAGAAGGTAAGAGAGGAATAATTTGGCTCCTAATCTCTAATTGAAACTAAAATAAGAGGTCTTAAAGTCTATTCCTTTAAGGGAAAATGATAGGGCTAGTTTTAAGATCTATAACTTATCTAAGACGTACCTATACACCTTCCTTACATATAGAATTAGGCTAATTGAAACTTACAGCGCGATAGGTCTACAAGCTCTGTTGACCTGTCACTCTTCCTAGGTACATATTGTATTTTGTTTGTTTAAGATTATTTTTTTATATGTCGCTACAATGCCATTGTGAATCGACCTTTACTACATATTACTTCAATGCCCTGAGTGCTGAAACTATTAGTTTAATCTGGGGCTTAAAAAATATTTTTCATCAGGGAATTTCAGGCAATACATCAGGGAATCAGGAAATTTCATCAGACACACGGCTGTTCTATAATGCGAGAGTTTGTCGGTCTGTCCATCCGTCTGACTGTCTGTTTGTCTATCTCTATCGGAATTTGTATGTGTGTCTGTCCGTAGTTGTCACCCGTCCTTCTGTTGAGGTACAATGATAGGTTGCATCCCAGAGAGGAAGCTCTATACTTACTACTTCTGTTTAGTCCCAAAAATTAAAGACAAAATTTTAAAAAGATTTCAAAAAGTACTAAACTATTCTTCCTCCACAACCTTTCTCACTGCCAATGGTCACTGGTAGAGATCTCTTATAGAGATAAGTGCTTCCTTGTCCACTACGTATCTGTTTTTCTTCGTATTTTATAACCTTTTGGTACTAAATAAATTAAAAAAAAAAAACAAACATCCATCCATCCATCCATCCAAACTTTCGCATGTATAATATTAGTCTATAGTATAGATTTTAGTGGAATGGAGACTTTATAGAGTCCGGCGCTAGGCTTAATAATATAGATGTTGCAACTAACATGCTATCTTTTGTTCTTTTGTATGGAAATAACATTAAGGTTATGAAATCACATTAACCAAATGAGATTTTTTCTGACCTGTGATCAATTACAGAGATAGACTCAAGCTGTGTTAGATATTTGCAGCTTGAAAATGTAGTTATCTAATACAATGAGTTAGATATGGAACAAGATATGATTGAAACACCTACCTATCGATTTTTGGTTCAAACTCGACGATATTCGTAATTTGTGTCGAGAGACGGTATAACACCTATATTATTGTTCTATCACTATTTTAAATCCAGTGGGAAGTCTTTGATTTACCGGGATAAAATATAACCTACTCGCTATATTTGCTCGCGGGATACAAACTGTAATCTTTGTTGGAATTATTGTGCATTTATCCAAAAGTAGGTAAAATAATGATAAGGTTGCAATCATTGCTGAATTATTAGATCTCAAGGTGCTACTTGTTTTTTACGCTGCTTCAAGTTAGCCCTTGACTGCAATCTCACCTGATGGTAAGTGAGGATACAGTCTAACATGGTATCAGGCTAATCTGTTACGGGTTTGGCAGTCATATTACACCCACAATCGGTTTCTAAATCGCTTAGTGGTACGTCTTTGCCAGTAAGGTGGTAGTTACGGTCGAAGCCTCCCACCAGGCCAGTCCAGAAAAAAAAACTGAAATTATATATTCAAGAATTGATCCTGGCGGGGAATGAACCCGGGACTTCCCACTTTGAAGACCACAGTGCTCACCACTGCGACAGGGAGGTCTTTAAAATCTCTACTCTCAGCTCCTTACTCAGCTTGCTGTAAATTATACTTATTTATAGTGGGTATCCAGTGAGTAGGTGTTAGCTGTTTAGTCGCAAACTAAGGAAGCGGAATTCCTTTGTAGCAATGCCAGTTTATTTGTTAGATTTATGAGGCCGTGAAATATACGGTTATTGTGATATCTGATTCGCCGATTTCGAAAGCAATTTTCATACCTACATATACCTTTTATACAGAGGCAGTGCAAAACTATAATGTTTAATACAATAAAGTTCTTTTCAGATCTCAATGGTCCTTTTGTTAATTTTGTGGTGGGAAAGATCAGGCAATGGAGTATATTATTTAACGCTGTCCTATTTACCCCTGCTTGCAGAGTTCACTAAAGGATCTTTTTGACCTCCCTGCGTAGGATATCACATGGTTGGAAAAACTGGACATTGACTCATAGACTTTGGACTGCAGCTTCAAGCTGAGGCAACGCCTCGTTCAGCCCAAATAGTTTTTCAGCTAGATTTAAGGAGTGGGTGCTTCGATCCCTTGGGACCAAGTTTGGCTTAAATCTAGGCTGGCTCCTTGGTTCCCTGGAAGCTGTGGAACTCCATTTTTTTTTGTTTAATTTTGTGTGATTGTGTATTTGGCTGAATAAAGGATATTTAAAAAAAAATAGTAATGTGTTTTATTTGACAAATTAATAATTATTGTATTAGAACGCTTATGGGCTAAACGCTGTAAGAATAATTAAAGATCTCTCTACTTATCTAACCCAAAGGTTTTTGATCTAACCCCTGAGAACAGCTCTAAGTACCAATGGCAGCTAATTAAACTGATCAATATTTCGTTGTTGACAAAACTACTTAGGAAAACAATGTTCTAATAAGCTTACTTTAGGGACGTCATGGTAGGATTTGTCGAAACAATATCAAAATAATATTGCTTTAAGCAGTGGCACTAACCCCCCTGTTAGTGTAAGTATAATTCACGTGACATAAATGTATGCAGCGTCCAAGGCGTTAAGTAACAATGATAATTACTCATACATTTTTATCTATGATTTGTTTTATAGACCAACCGGTATTTTAATACTGGTCCTATTTCTAGATCAAGGCGAGCCAGGGCCGACCAGTCGCCATACCAGTTCACAGTACTTGCATAGTATCCGCAATTCGCAAACACCCTGTTCCTACCATGAAGCTGGTAGCTAATTTCATTTGATACTTACTAAGTAGGTAACCTTAATTATAAAGCTTTGATCCTTTAAGTAAAGGTTTGAAGTTCTAAACTTTAAAGTTCTGCCTTTGTGATCATTTACAATGATTGTTGAGGATTGAGGATTTTCGGTTCCCGCGGGAACTCTTAAATTTTCCGGGAAAAAAGCCTATGTTATTCAAGTATAAACTGTCTTGGTGCCAAATTTCATCCAGATCCATTAAGTCGTTCTGACGTGACATCCATCCATCTAAACTTTCGCATTTATAATGTTAGTTTTGAAGATATAATACTAGAAAACTAGGATAATGAAAGTAAAATATGTTGTTTGAACAGAGAAAAGGTTTATTAATAATTTTTGAATGACACAGTCATATATATTAAAAATTACATTCGAATATCGAAGATATCACTAAAGAGTTTTCACACTTCCCCTCAAACAACATCCATCTTCAGATATCCACATATCACACCACTCTGCACACGCCCATACTCAGTTCGCGCACACATTTGTTAAATGCCACTCGACCTAATGGTTTTGTCAGCATATCTGCTGGGTTATCCTCCGTACAGACATAGTCCAGATGTACAACATTCTTTGCAATACAATCTCTCACATAGTGTGCCCTTATGTCTATATGTTTCGTCCGTCTATGCGCTACAGGATTGTACGCAAGTTTAATAGCACTCTGATTATCTACGAATATACAAATAGACCTAAGAACTTCACCTCGTATAAATGCATTCAGCTGCCGCAAGTGAGCTGCCTCCTTTGTTGCCTCTGAAAGTGCAATATATTCAGCTTCCGTTGACGACAGTGCTACACAAGCTTGTTTCCGGCATTCCCAATTAATCATCGAGTTTCCGCATCTAAAAATAAATCCAGAATAAGATTTCCTATCTTTGATATTCCCTCCCCAGTCAGCATCTACAAATCCCGTGATATCCTGCACCGGCGACTTGGAAAATATCAAACCGAGATCCTTTGTATCTTGAAGGTACCTCAAGATATGTTTAGCGGCTATCCAATGACGCTCCTTACAACAAGAGTTATACTGCGCCAAGAAATTTACCGCAGCTGCAATATCCGGACGTGTGTTACAGGCCAAATAGTTAAGTGACCCCATGAGCGCTTGATAACTACGACAGTCTTGGCCGGACAATAGCTTACCTTCTTCCCCTTCCGCCAAGGCTTTATGGAAGTCCATTTCCATCGGAGTTTTCGCTGTTTTGCAGTCGGACATACCATATTCATTCAAGATCTTCGAAATAAACCTCTCTTGACTCAAATATATGTCGGTATTAGTCCTAGACAAAAGCATACCCAAAACTTGTCTAGCTTCCCCTAAATCCTTTATCTTGAAATGCTTACGAAGATTGTCTAAGAATACTTCTTTCTGCTGCTTGTCTTTGTAAAATAATAAAAAATCATCAACATATAAAGCGATATAAAAATTATTATTTTTGTAAAGACAGCTATCAAAGTCATAACGTTTGAAGTTCAATGACAATAACACTTCATTTACTTTTTCATTCCATGACCGAGAAGCTTGTTTAAGGCCGTATATTGCTTATTCTAGTAAGCAAACTTTTTCTTTTGAGTTCTTCACAGTAACCAACAAAGATATGTTCTATCGCTTTAGGGCTCCATTTCGTCCGAGTTTCCTTGGGCACGTGCACAAACGCTTTCGTTCCAAAAACTCTAAAATGATCAAAAAACTGAGCCTTCCCTGTCCACAACTCCTCAGGAATCTTGCCATTGTTACCACTATGACGCAGCCTGTTCTTTGTATAAACAGCAGTATTACAAGCTTCTGCCCATAGTTTCACACTCAATCCCTTTTCCGACAACATAGCACGAGCCATCTCCACGATTGTGCGGTTGGCTCGCTCCACTACACCGTTTTGTTCAGGAGTGTAGGGAACAGTCAATTGATGTTTAATCCCCTTTTGCCGTAAAAAACTATCAAAATGTTTATTCACGAATTCTCTACCATTGTCTGTGCGTATGCACTTCACTCTCAATCCGGTCTCTAATTCTACAGATGCTAGAAAAATTTTAAAATGATCTAAAACTTGATCTTTTGATTTAAGAAAATATACAAAAGATTTACGTGTAAAATCGTCTAAAATAACTAGCATATACCGAGATCCACCGTATGAGGGTTCAGACATAGGACCACAGATATCTGCGTGAACCAGTTGCAATCTTTCGACTGCCCTTTCAGCCTCACCAACTGGAAAAGGTAAACGGTGTGCCTTCCCCTTAATACAGGCTACACAAGGCTCCATTACACTCTTTCCAAAATCCATACCTGGAAGCTTACGTAAATCTCGTTCATTTACGTGTCCAAGCCGCCGATGCCATAACATCAAAGGATTACCTGCTTTTACTGACGCCAATGCAGCCCCATCTACAATCACCTGATAACCTTCAAGTTTGTAGATACCTGAGACTTCACTTGCAATAGCCAAAAGCTTTCCCTTGAAATGACCTGGAATCAAATGGTGAATTAACTTGCACCCATCCCTGTCAAAACTTACTTTCCATCCTTTCTCTACTAATTTTGAAACAGATAATAGATTAACACGCAAATTAGGTACATACATAACATCCCTCATGGCAAGCATTCGTCCATTTATACTCACTATGATGTCACCTTTACCCACGCATTCCATCTTATCATTATTCGCACATTTCACATCATTTATACCAACATTAGTAATTAAATTTTTAAATAAGTGTTTTTGAAAAGTCATATGTGAAGATGCTCCACTGTCGATGTACCACTCCGTCGGATTGAAGGAGTCCCCGGCACTGAATGAAGACAGGCTCACGACGTCCTTCGGTTTGGAAGTCGAATCTGTTTTCTGTCTTTCAGGACAGTCTGGTTTCTTATGTCCATATTTTCCACACTTAAAGAATTTAATTTTTATGTTCCTCTCTTTGTTCCCATTCCGTTTCTTACTCACAGTCAATGCCGAGTCCGCTGAAGAAGATGAATTACAACCTGTGATGTATGTGAGGGTATTTATAAAACTTGTCACAATAAACCAGTCTTGAGCTTGACGCCATTCGTGTTTTACTTAAATATCTCAACTGGCGCAGATTATCGGTTATTATCTTAAAAATTCATTATGCCGTACGGAAAATTACACGAATTCGACATCAATGGTGATGCGAAATGGGACTCATACGTGCGGCTCGTGGAACAGTTCATTTTATTAAATGCGATCGGACCGGAGTTACGGGTGGCCACGTTGGTTACACACGTGGGCCCGGTTACGTACGAACTAATGTGCGACTTGTGTGCTCCAAATCATCCAGAAAACAAGAAGTTTGAGGATCTAGTGGCGCTAGTTCGCGAACATTTAGAACCAAAGAGGTCCGAAATCGCCGAGCGGCACATATTCCGACAGCGGCGGCAGACGGAAGGTGAAAGCGTGGGCGTGTTTCTCCAAAGTCTTAAACATCTTGCGACCCATTGTAACTTCGGTGCGCTATTGGAGGAAAATATTAGAGATCAATTTGTATCCGGCCTGCGAAGTGAGGAAATGCGCTCGCGTTTGTTCGCTGAACCTACGTTGGATTATAAGAAGGCGGTGGAGTTGGCGCTAGCGTTAGAGGCGGCTGACAGGCACGCTGAGGTGGCGGCCTCGAGCGGCAACGCAGCCGCAGCAGCGCCGGGCTCAGGAAGCTCAGGACCCGGGCAGCTCGGGGACGCAGTGCATCGCGTGACGGCGGCGGCGCGGGGCGCCGGGAGCAATGCGCGAGGGCAGAGGTCCATTTGCTGGCGATGTGCAAAGTCGGCGCATGACCCTAGTCGGTGCAAATACAGGTTCTATTCCTGTAATCTGTGTAATCTCGTCGGGCATTTGGCTGCTACGTGTAAAAGTGCGAAAAATAGTGCTAAAAGTAGTGCTAAAAATGGGCAATATAAGTTACAAAATTATATAGTGCAGAGTGATTCTGAAAGTGATGCAAGTGATGGATTACATCATTTCGCAACGGACGCTAAACGTAAGGACGATCCATTTTATTTAAAATTGAAGGTCGAGAATTATAATATATTGTTCGAAGTTGATACCGGTAGCAGAATATCAGCTGTATCAAAGCAATTCTATGATAGTCATTTTTCACATTTGCCAATAATTAAAGATAACGTCAAGTTTCGTTCATATTCGGGCGATGAAATCGTGCCTCTCGGTCGTGTCGATGTTCGCGTCATACGAGAGAGCGAGAGCGCAGTCTTACCGCTATTCATTATTTGTAACGGTGGGCCGCCGCTTATGGGGCGCTTATGGTTACGCAAATTGAAATTAAAATCAATAAATTTATATAATATGACAAGTGAAAATGACAACGTCATTTCTACTCTAAAGCAGGAATTCCCGGAAGTTTTTAGGGATGGTATTGGCACGTTCAAATCCGAGATTAAACTGCAATTGAAAGATACGGAACCGATATTCTGCAAAGCTCGTCCGATCCCTTTAGCGCTGCGAGTACCCGTCGAGCGCGAGTTACAGCGGCTCGAAGCTGAATCCATCATTGTTAAAGTTGATAGATCCGATTATGGGACGCCAATAGTACCAATTATAAAGAGAGATGGGTCGATTCGCATATGCGGCGACTATAAAGTAACGGTAAATAAACAATTAAAAGATTTTCATTATCCTTTGCCACGCATTGAACAATTATTCGCAGCGCTGAGCGGCGGCGAGCAGTACACTAAGTTAGATTTAAAAAATGCTTATTTACAATTGAACTTGCATGAGTCATCTCAGCCGCTCACTGCTGTTACTACGCATGTTGGAATTTTTGTCTATAAAAGAGCACCTTTCGGTTTAAAATGTTTACCAGAAATTTTTCAAAAATTAATTGAAGAAACTTTGTGTGGTATTGATAATGTGGTTTGTTTTATTGACGATATTTGTATAACTGGGTGCAATAAAACAGTTCACATGAAAAATTTAAAAGCTGTGTTAACTAGGCTTACAGAAGCAGGATTGCGCATTAAATTCGAAAAATGTGAATTTTTTAAAGACGAAGTTTGCTATCTAGGATACAGAATAAATCGACACGGTTTATATACGGATAAAGATAAAGTGGCGGCAATTGCAAACTTACCTGTGCCACAAAATGTGTCTCAACTAAGGGCCGCACTGGGGCTAATGAACTATTACGCGCGTTTCTTGGCCAATATTAGTACGACATTGCATCCACTTTATTCTTTGTTGGCTAAGGGTGCCCGCTGGCGGTGGACGGAGGCGTGTCAGAAAGCATTCGACCAAATAAAACAGCAACTAGTAAGTGGGCCGGCATTGGCGCACTATGACCCGCAGCTGCCGCTGGTGCTCGCGGTGGACAGCAGCGCGTACGGCCTAGGGGCGGTGCTGTCGCAGCTGTACCCTGACGGCAGCGAGCGCATCGTGTGCTGCGCGTCGCGCACGCTCAACGAGGCGGAGCGGAAGTACAGTCAAATCGACAAGGAGGCGCTTGCGATAGTGTACGGAGTCGCGCGACATCATCAGTATGTATTCGGTCGTAAATTCACTTTGCGTAGTGATCACAAGGCGCTCACCTACATCTTTGGCCCGAAACATGGAATCCCGCAGACAGCCGCCAGCCGCCTGCAGAGGTATGCGGTACGCCTCGCTGCGTACGATTTTGATATAGTATTTGTATCCACAGATAAAAATGGTAATGCCGATGGATTGTCGCGCCTGCCTCTGGCCGCGATAAGTAAAGGTAAAGTATGGAACGGCGAGGAGGAGGCGGCCTACGTGCATTACGTAGAGGATAGTTTTCCTCTCAATCATAGGGACATAGCGAGAGAAACCAAGAAAGATGTCATTCTATGTAAGATTTATGCATACATATTAAGCGGGTGGCCCGCACAAACGGAAGTCGAAAATGAGAAACCGTACTTTCATCGTAAAGAAGATCTACAAATCGACCACGGTTGTATCGTCTGGGGTTACCGAATTATAATTCCTATGAAACTACGTAAACAAGTGATAGAAGAAATTCACGAGGGTCACGTGGGTATTGTACGAATGAAGCAAATTGCTCGAAATTTTGTATGGTGGCCACAGCTAGACGCAGACTTAGAACAGCGCGCGCGATCGTGTACCGCGTGTCGCCAAGCACGCGATGCCCCGCCCCACGTGCCGCTCGTGCCGTACGCCTGGCCGCACGAGCCTTGGGTAAGACTACACGTAGATTTCTTATATTTTAAAGGTAAGCACTATCTTCTTGTAATAGATGCTCACTCAAAATGGATCGAGGTCGTAGCGATGAACACTGGGACGTCAGCTGCGTTAGTAATTAATAAGTTACGTGGTCTTTTTGCCAGATTTGGTATTTGCAAGCAATTGGTCTCTGACGGAGGACCGCCGCTGACGTCCTCTGAATTTGAGCTTTTTCTCAAAAGGAACGGTATCCAGCATATCCTCACGGCACCGTACCATCCTTCAAGTAACGGAGCAGCTGAAAATGCGGTTAAAACAATTAAAAAGGTGCTGAAAAAGGCCACAATTGATGGAGAAAATGTTGAAACCGCTTTAAATAAATTCCTACTACAATATCACAACAGTCCACATAGCAGTACCCAGAGGGAGCCCGCTGTGGCTATGTTCGGTCGGCGGCTGCGCACACGGCTGGATCTGTTACGTGCGCCCTCGGCGGCTCAATGCGTCGAGGCGGCTCAGAACAGGCAGGTGGCACACGCCGGGGGCACGCATCGCGACTTCGCACAGGGAGACCCAGTATTGGTGAGGGACTTTTCGAAACTGGGAAGCAAATGGAAGGAGGGAACGGTAGCAGAGAAAACAGGCTCAGTCACTTATAAGGTAAAAATGGACACGGGAGGCGGGAAAGTGAGCACTAAACATGCCGATCAAATGATTTCAAATAAATCAAAACGTTATTCATGGGCTGGTGTTGGATGTGACGCTACCGATGTTAAACAGGTAGGAGTATCTCCAGATAATAAGACGCCGGGCGCGTCACCGAGTTCAGCTAACATCAGCACTTATGAGTTAGCCGAAGCTTCTCCGGCCTCTCCGGTATCACAAGCTGGCTCGCCCGACGCGTCGCCAGTGGCGGCGGCCGTTGAACCAACTGGGCAAACACGTACGTATACCCTCCGTCCACGTACCAAACGGGCCAATTGAATATCTGAGCCGTAAGCACCAATAATAATTTAATAATTATTCCATCGTGCAACATAATATAATATACATTGTAAATTAGTGGTAAATCACCTTCTTATAATAGGTGACGGTTTTGCTGTTAGTAGTTACTTCCAGTTTAATTAGCATTTAAAAGAGGGATTTATGTGTACTAGCAATTAATATAATAGCTTACTATTTTTGTTTAGGTACTTGGTTAAGTCTGTATTTTGTAACATGTTATTTTTTTTCTTTTTCTCTTTTACCCCTCTCGAGCCCTCTATTTTTTTTAAATCTGTATATCTCATTTTTGCTGCTCTAAGAGGGGGAGTGTGATGTATGTGAGGGTATTTATAAAACTTGTCACAATAAACCAGTCTTGAGCTTGACGCCATTCGTGTTTTACTTAAATATCTCACAACCTTGACGTGAATCCTCCTGTAGTAACTTCTGCCGCACGTTCTCTGAAGTCAACTTCATCCCAGAGTGTTCCAGTGCCATTCGCATAGGCCTGTACTCTTCAGGTAGTCCTCTCAGTAACACGACAGCTACAAGATCATCGTCAAATCCGGTGGCAATATCCTTCAGTTTTTGAGAAAGAGACATAACCGCAGCAACATATTCATGCATCGATGAGTGTCTCTCCAGCTTCTCATCCAGTAAAGCATTCATGAGGGTGATTCTGCGATTAACGCCTTTATCCTCAAATGCTTTCGCTAAGCTATCCCAAGCGTCTTTGGCATATTTTGCATTTTGTACGTACGCATATAGTATAGGTTCCACATGCAGACAAATTAAAGCCAATGCATCTTGGTCCTTCTCGATGGCGGTAGAATCCTGGGAATTCGGGTACTTTGACGTATATGTGAACAATTTTTCTCGTATGAGAATCATTTTTATTGCGAATTTCCACGTAGAATAGTCATCTAGGCCGCAGAGGTTCTTGATGGCGATTTTCGTGGATAGGGCCATCATAGACATAGGATTTTTTCGCTACGCTCAATAGACTGACAAAGCGTGGGAGCGAGAGGTATTTAGTTAATAAACACTGCCGCGAGCGAAAAAGAGATAGCGAAACAAAAGGCCAGTATGTCATTGTTTACGCGAGTTATAGGCCATAGCGTCCCGGCCTTTTCCAAGTCGAGGTGAATTTTGTGTATTTAATTAATAATCTTACGATTAAAACTTAAAATCTTTGTTCTGCCACCATGGTGTCTTGTTCAGTGAATGAATGTGACGTTACAAGACGTAATAACCCGCATAAATACACGTTTCACAGGTAATTACTGAATATTTTTCTGAATTATTCATAATCATTATTTCGCCACTTGTTGTTTGAAAATGAGGCAAAATAACTATTGAAAGCTTAGATAATAGGTTTCCCTTAAGACTTTTCATCAAATTACATTGCTAAATAAAGAATTTTTGGATATTTTGTGTAAAACTTAAAAATGTTTCGTTACGATAGGGATTGACAAAGTGATGACGTCATAAGTATCGATAGTCGATAATCGTGTCTGCCGGTAGGTTTGACGTGATTGCTCATAAGCTTAGGTGTGTAGAGTACAATATTAAACACTACTTTCCTGTAAAAGAAAAGAACGAAATAAATATTTTCCTTCATTTTTGTTTTATTTGGCGTGTCTTAGATTTCATATGTACATGAAATATATATACAGGGTATACTGTACATACTGGTAATTCAGTACATTATGTATTTAAGTGCTTATCGGGGAGGTCATTAGCTATGACTTGAGCGCCATATATGGTTATTATTTATTTTTATTAACTTGTCACTTATACATTATATCAGAGTATTATTGTAATTAATCAAATTAAAACTACTTGCACCCTTTAAAAAAATAGTAAAAAAGTAATATGCAACAATCAACTTCTGTTTGATAGTTTAAAGTATCATGTATTAGATCAAAACCCATTAAGCGATCATAGATATCTGCTCATGAAAAGCATTATTGAAATTTATTTTCTTCTCCGATTGAAGCATGAAAACAAATTATTGAAATTTAATCGGCAAACTTTAAGAACTCACTTAAATAAGACTATATTATTTAGAGGGCAATAAATATTGAGTTAGCACGAAAGTAATGAGATCCCCAAAAAAACTCTACAAAGAACAGTGGGCAAAATTGTATGGACCCCGTCCCCAGTGGTGTAGCATCATGGGCTATGCGTAAAAAAATAGATATTAGTCTGAATAATAAATAATTGAATGAATTAATGAGAAAACTAATGTATGAATGGACATTCTTTTTTTCTTAATTATTTGTATGTATTAAAAGGATTATTAAAAGAGTTAAGTGTGAAGACTGTGTAGGTACATAGTTTATTATCGGACCCAACAGCTCTATGTAATAATTCGTTAATTATTAAGAGAGACTATTCGAAAACACACAATAAGTATTTGATATATCCAGCTAATGATGTTGCATTGTGTTGTAACGCTGAAAAACTTTTTAAGAGAAAACATGGTCATCTCATCAATAAATAATTTGTACCTAGCTGTAGCTTTGTTGCTATTTGTGTATTTAATTTTTTTTAATTAAAAGATAGTTATATTTTACTTCGTTAAACTAACTCATTAGAGTCCTATCATTTCACCAGTAAGACTATCGATAATACTATGCTAGAGTCAAGACAACACTATTTCACGCACACATTTACATTTCATGTTTTGTAACACCGTAATCTGTCACTGTTGGTCTTGTACATTCTAAGTCTATGAGGGCCATAACCTTTTGAAGATATAATACTAGAAAACTAGGATAATGAAAGTAAAATATGTTGTTTGAACAGAGAAAAGGTTTATTAATAATTTTTGAATGACACAGTCATATATATTAAAAATTACATTCGAATATCGAAGATATCACTAAAGAGTTTTCACAGTTAGTATAGATTTTACGTATGAAAATATAGGAACTTTTATACTTATACCTACAGATTAAAAGCATCGTGCCAGAAGCAGGTATTAATTTAACACTTTTTAATTTGTTAACAATATCTATACTATTAAACGCTAACTAACACTATTAACTATTAAACTAAAAACTAGCAGGCTAATTCGTGAAGAATTAACCCGTGGTTAATTAATTTAACGATTCAGTTAACGACTAGGTCAGTCGACTAAGTGACGGATGTGGTGATGGGACCAAGAGTATTTTTTTTTATATCCACTACAAGCTAGCCCTTGACTGCGATCTCACCTGATGGTAAGTGATGATGCAGTCTAAGATGGTAGCGGGCTAACCTGTTAGGGGCATGGCAGTTATATTAAACCCATACCCCTTCGGTTTCTACACGACATCGTACCGGAACGCTAAATCGCTTGGCGGCACGTCTTTGCCGGTAGGGTGGTAACTAGCCACGGCCGAAGCCTCCCACCAGGCCAGACCAGGGAAAATTCAGAAATTATAAATTCTCAAATTGACCCTGCCGGGGATCGAACCCAGGACCTGCTCACGTTAAGGCAACAGCTCTACACACTGCGCCACGGAGGTCGTCGAAATTATTTACCCTCAGGCCAGTTTCAAATTAGCGTATTTTTTGCGCGTATAAACCCGTATCGCGCATGTTACGCGCTTACACGCGCACCATGTTTGCGCAAAAAACCGTGCCGCCTGCACCGCGCACATACACGGCGTGTTCGTTCGAACCCGTGGCTCAGTCAGTAGTAGTAGTCAGTAGGACTAGTTTATAGTGGTGGGTCGTTATCGTATTTTTGACGGACGAAACGCAACCGTTTTCCTGGCGACGAAAACGGTTGCAGAAAACGGTTGTCGTTGCAACTAGTTTTGAAGACGGCTTAAAAACCATCTTCAAACCAGTTGCAACAACGTGTGTGGTTAAATCAATTCATTCTCGACTGTATGTCATGGGCATAAAGTTCACTTTTGATTGTAAGAACTGTTTTTACAACGAACGTGGAACGAGGGCGACTACGTTCGCGACGACGTGTGTCGTTGAATCAATTCATTCTCGACTGTATGCCATTGGCATAAAGTTCACTTTTGATTGTAAGAACTGTTTTGTGAAAAAACGTGGAACGAGGACGACTACGTTCGCGACGACGTGTGTCGAAGACTGGTTTGTGCAACGAAGACTGTTTTACCCAGGACGTAAAAACGGTTTCACCGTCGCAGAACAGAAAACGGTCTTTAGAAACGGTTCGTCGTCGCAACGCCCACCACTACTAGTTTATAAGTGCGTCAACGCTCGTAAGAGTTGCTCGTGTGACAATGGGCGCTCCTATACGCGCCTGCACGAGCTTACAGGCGCCGAAAAAACGCAAATCTGAAACCGCCCTTAGACCCGGGACAGGGTGAAGATTGAAGAATAGGGGCTCCAGTATCATCTGTGGATTAACTAAATAACATAATATACGTTTTAATAGAATAATAGCATTTTTGACGACCTCCCTGGCGCAGTGTTGAGCGCTGATCTCTTAACGTGTGGAGGTCCTTGGTTCGATCCCCGGCAGGGTCAATTTGGGAATTTATAATTTCTTAATTTTCCTTGGCCTGGCCTGGTGGAGGGTTTCGGCTGTAGCTAGTTACCGGCGAAGACGTGTCGCCTAGCGATTTAGCGTTCCGGTACGAACTACGATGCCGTGTACCTATTAAGGGTAGGTACCTATGGGTTTAAGATAACTGCCATGCCTCTAACAGGTTATCTCGCTACCATCTTAGACTGCATCATCACTTACCATCAGGTGAGATCGCAGTCAAGGGATAACTTGTAGTGGATAAAAAAAATACTTATTAATAACTTATAATAATAAAATTTGTTGGTAATAGACCGTCAAAATGTTTTAAAGTAGAAAGTTAGCTTGATAAATTAATAATAGCTTGATGTTATGTATATTCCACTAGGTACATCCACTTTCTTTGTGCCATAATATGGCGCTTAATGCAGTGGCTAAGTGCAGTGGTAGCTGCCTCGTTGGTCTAGCGGTTAGCATAGTCAACTGCGGATCACGAGGTCCTGGGTTCGATTCCCGGTCGGGCATAAAAATTGTTAGGTACTGAGTTTTTCAATTCAGAAATTCAGTGCCAGCCCGGAGTTGGTAGTTGGCGGTGTTTCACCCCCGTGCCTCGGAGAGCACGTTAAGCTGTCGGTCCCGGTTATTATCACTAACATGATAATATAGTCGTTAAAGCCCGCCAACCCGCATTAGAGCAGCGTGGTGGGTCTAAGCTCTTATTCCCTCTCTCCTACGAGAGTGGAGGCCTGTGCCCAGCAGTGGGAGGTTAATAGGCTGTAGTGGTGGGTGATGGCAGTGGGAAAAAAGTTAAGACTAAGTACCAGGTTATGGATTGTATTAATTAGTTAATCGGTGTAGACATCGATAGATTTATCAAATCTCATTTTATAGGGACATAAATTACACAGTAAATATGGAATATGTCAATGTTATGCTCATGGATATCCTTCATCAATAATTATGAGGGATTAAGGTTTTTGCTAGTTTCAACTGCAATTCTACTAAGCGGCAAATCTATCATTTTCTGCGTTTACAAAACCTATAAAATTATTGGCTTATTAATACTGATAATATGTATTGTACCTAGGTGGGAATTATCGGGAAATTGGAAAACTATGCTACATTCTTCTTTCTGGTTCTCTAAGATAGCGAATTCCAGACTATAACAAACAATTGCACGCCAATATATAATAATAGCGGATGCCCACGACTTCGTCCGCGTGTTATAAGTATTTTTTAATTCCCACGGGAACTCCTCGAATTTCCGGGATAAAAAGCAGCCTATGTCACTCTCCGGGTACCCATACCCATGCATAAATCACGTCGATCCGTTGCTCCGTTTCATCAACAAACAGACATGGTGTCTTATCTTTCAATTATTATGTCTATATGAATAATTAATGGCATTAATAGAGCCTTATATTGGTCGAGTGAAGGAAGTGGGCCGGTTGGTGCTTGGGCGAGGTTTTTATACTTGCAATATTTTTTGCATTGAATATAGCCTTGAAACGTTGTCCGGTCACATTCACTTGCGGAAATCGTTACATATTAAATTGTAATTGTGCGTATTTAGTTGTTTTTTCTTGTTTGCCCAAGTTATTTTTTATCTGGCTAGGCTTCAAAACCAAAAAAAGCTCCACCGTCGCTCCACAGTTGGTAATGATTGGTAATTATGGTCAAGGTCAGATCCTCAGAATATTTCTACATCCATGGTCAAATTGGTTTTTATCTGATGGCAGCTATATGAATTTAGAATCAAAGATTCTATGTACTTACTTCAGACGTATCATAAATGTAAGGAACGATGGTGAAAAATTTTAAACGATAAAATTATTATCAGTGGTGACATAGATTTACATTTCGACTCTTTTTGAAAATTATTAAAATATCATTCTAGCAATCCGCTCCTCCAGTTTTAAAATAAATGCCTTTGTATAATTCTTTAAATCAGGGGTAATCTTTGGGGAGAATGGGGGGTTGCGAGGCGAAGACCCTGACAAATCCCTAATCAAAGCAAACAGGTACCTAGTTAGCAATATCAATAATACTCGTGCGTAAATTAATTAATTCGTAGTTTCGATAACAAACTAAAAAATAATTTTACGGAATGAATAGCCGCGATCGAACCGAGTGCGAAATACTTGTCTAATTTTAAAAACCAAATACAAACTAATGCCGAATTTCGGCCACCGCGGCCTGTCTCCAGAGACATTAGCCATCTGCGCGGGAGATATTGTGCACAAGCCACAAGTGTGTCAGGTGCACTCTCTGTTCCTTTACTCTCATAACCCGATAGGACGGAAAATACGACACGACTGGTGAGAGATCAGGCACAGAACCGACGGCTTTACGTGCTCTCCGAGGCACGGGGGTGAAACACCGCCAACCTTCTTACTCCGGGCTAGTACTGAGAAATTCTTGTCAGAAAAACCCAATACTTGTTATGGCCCGAAATCGAACCCGGAACCTCGTCGGCCACAGTTGAACATGCTAACCACTAGACCAACGAGGACCAGCCAAAAGAACTACCTTGTATATTATGAGGATTTCTATCGTTTGAAGGCAGGGGATAGACCGCCCCCTCTGTCCACCCTTCGCCACTGATATCTACTTCTAGCCTGATTTTCCTGAACTAAATAAAAGATAGGTAAACAAGTAGATTTCGCTGAAACGCCACGTCACATAAGACGTTATTACCGCGAATTAGCGATGTCACCTAATCATGATACAATTGAAAAATAACTCAAGGCAAAGTGCCAGGAAAAGTGCGCTTTCGCGTTTCATTCTGCGATTTATTTATTTATTATGCATTTATTACAGGCAACAAGGCCCATATTATAAAATACAAAAAATATTACATAATTTCTGACTTTTCTCTGGCCATGCCTGGTGGGAGGTTTTGGCCGTGGCTAGTTACACCCTACCGGCAAAGACGCGTCGCCAAGCGATTAAGCGTTCCGGTTCGATGCTGTGTAGAAACCGATAGGGGTATGGGTTTAATGGGAAAAAATAAAAACAATCCATACTAATATAATATTATTATATCATAAGTATACGAAATGTCTAGGAGTGTGTCTTTCTATCTGCTGTTCAACCGATTTTGATTAAATTCGATACAGGGATAGGTTGTATCCCGGGGAAGGGCATATACTTTTGATCCCGGAAAAGTAAAGAGTTTCCGGAAATCAAAGAAACTTAACCCACGCGGACGAAGTCGCGGGCATCATCTAGTATAAAATAAAATACAATACAAATACAACTGGACTATAGAAAATGTGTTGGACAAATTTCTCTTGCGTCGTGACTCGTGATGCTGTTGCGTGAATCCTGAGTGTTAATTTCGAGCTTCTATTGCGTCTGGAGGAAAAATACAGACGGGACATACGTCATGAAGTGTTATATTATTGTAATTTGTTATTATTTCTGAAAGCGACTTTGATTGCAAGTGCGTTGCATAATAACCCACTCGTAACATCCAGCATGTACTTATTAATAGATACGTAGTAATGTATTAATATCTTCATTTAGATAACCTGAAGCTTGTTGATGTGAGCTAAGCTGCAGTTAGAGTGCGCGGGCTAGATCTAATATTTAGCATCTAGTAATTTGACCTGTCATGGTTCACGCTCACATTCATATTTGCATGTTTGTCTTCGCTCACGTTAAGTTGATTTTCATACAAATTTCAGACCCCTAATTTACTCCCTTAGTGATTGTATGTCAAATTTTTGCCCGAATCCGAAGCCCAATTCGTCCAGTGGTATGAGCTGTGCGTTGATAGATCAGTCAGTAAGTCAGTTAGTCACCTTTTAATTTTTATATATATCTATTACCTACTTTATTATAATATACTAGCTGACCCGGCGAACTTCGTACCGCCTTAGTATGCAAAATTAAATGTATATTTTTCAATATTTCTGAGAGATTTTCTTAATATTTTTTTCCGTAAGAACCTTCTCCCAATAATAACAAATATAACAAAAAAAGAGTTAGTGAAATCGGTCCAGCCATTCACGCGTGATGCCGTGACCAAGGAAAACGGGTTTCATTTTTATATATATAGATAATAATAATATAATATAATAATTCAGAAGTTCGCACATTATCTGTAGGGTAAAAATGTCTACGGTCATTCACTTTAAAACCATGCGCACACTCTTCGTCCGCTCCGTCTGTGCACTGTGCAGCTCCAAGGAACAGAGCGCATACGGCCTTTTTATTAGCCAAACAAATAATAATGTTTTGTCCGTAATGTGTTATCGCCCTCAGGTATTTAGAGATCTATCGAAATAAGTACATGATTTCAATAGTTTTCGTTTAACAGAATGAGTGAATAGGTAGGTAGTAGGTTTTGACGACCTCCCTGGCGCGCTGTTGTCTCAACGTGGGAGGTACCGGGTTCGATCCCCGGCGGGGTCAATTAAGACATTTATTATTTCTGACTTTTCTCTGGTCTTGCCTGGTGGGAGGTTTCGGCCGTGGCTAGTTACCGGCAAAGACGTGCCGCCAAGCGATTTAGCGTTCTGGTTTGATGCTGTGTAGAAACCGATAGGGGTATGGGTTTAATATAACTCCTATGCCCCTAACAGGTTAGTCCGTTACCATCTTAGGGCTAACTTGTAGTGTAGGTATAAAAAAAAGTAGAATTCTAGAAAAAATAGACATTTTCGAATTTATCTACATCTCAGAATTATCAACAGCACAACACGTCACGCGTGCGTATAAGACCGGTTACACTCGTATCGGGCCGGGTGGGTGGACCCACGCCGTTATTCAAGTTCAAGACATGTATGTTCACCTTCTGACGTAATGTGATGAGTGCCCACTTAACTTCATTACGTACGAGTATCTAACTCATCCAAACAAACTGTCGTGTTATGTACGCGAATGACCGAAATTCCTCAGTGCCTGAAGCAAAGTAAATATTCTAAGACTATACTTGAAGACCATAGTTTACTGACAATGCATGTTGCCAGTGATGACGTACGGATCCGAGAAATGGTCGCTTTTGGGCCTCATACGCAACCTCAAAATCACGTTATTAGTCACTAGCCTCAGAGGCGACGGAGAGGATAACGAAGCCTCTCCATATGCCGAAGTATTTATTACTTTGATAAATGATGCCTGCGACTTCGTCCGCGTAGACTGAGGCTTTTTGATTTCCGCGAGAACTCTTTAACTTTCCAGTAAAAAAAGTAGCCTATGTAAACTACCTATATACCAAATTTCATCAAAATCGGTTGAAGAGATGCGCCATGAAAGATCAGCAGATCGACAGACACACTTTCGCATTTATAATATTAGTATGGAAGTATGGATGCCTGTGCTTGGAGTTTTTCTACGTGATAAAAACAGAAATGAGAAGAATTGAAGAGGTCAATTTAGGAATTTATAATGTCTGAATTTTCCCTGGTCTGGCCTGGTGGGAGGCTTCGGCCGTGGCTAGTTACCACCCTACCGGCAAAAGACGTTCCACCAAGCGATTTAGCGTTCCGGTACGATGCCGTGTAGAAACCGAAGGGGTGTGGGTTTAATATAACTGCCATGCCCCTAACAGGTTAGCCCGCTACCATCTAAGACTGCATCATCACTTACCATCAGGTGTGAATGTGATCGCAGTCAAGGGCTAGCTTGCAGTGGATAAAAAAAAAGGTAGAGAAATCGTCATCGTTCGAAAGGGTTACGAAGCTGAAGCACAGAATAGATAATAGTACTGGCTGAATTCAAATTCAAATTCAAATTCAAAATGATTTTTATTCAAATAAACTTTTACAAGTACTTTTGAATCGTCAAGTGAATCTACCACTGGTTCGGAATGCCATTCCTACCAAGAAGAACCAGCAAGAAACTCGGCGGTTGCTCTTTTGAAAAAAATAATAATTTACAATTTCATTAATTTGTAAAATACATAAGTAACAGCTGTCCTTAGCATTGCTGGAGCGAGTCAAATCCATGCTCCTTTGTCTGAAGTGGATGGACCAGTTCTGTGGTACCGGTAGGACCGTTTCACGAAATGAGCAATTATTTTATGAAATTATCAATTCTATGATCTATGAGGGTTAACTTATATTGTACTATGTTTCTGAGATTTTTTGTGATAGGATGTTTATTAAATATATATTCATTTTTTATGACATAAGTTACACATTCTAATATAAGTATACACACTGTATATATTATCTGTAGTATAATATATATAGCCTAATGTAATCATTAGGCTATATATATTATACTACATGTACTACATAGTATAATTACTAGGAACAGGTAGGACAAGAGTTCAATGGGCTATTAAGTTAATTGAGGAGTTCCTTGAAAAGGCTGGACAAAAGAAGCTAAAAATCTAAAACTGCTTTTGCATACCGCGCCCTGAATTTTTAACCGATACACAAAATACAAATTGCAATAAAGTTTTTTAAGGCGCTGTTAAGCTTACAAACACAAAGAAATATAAAAAAAAATATCTCTTGTAACTATCTCTCTTATATCAAAATATGGTCTTGATCCTCTGTAAAGTATAAAACAATAAATTAAATTGATGAACGTATATCTACTTGTTTTAATTTGAGGGTTTTCCAGGAAAAATAAGCCTCCAAAGCAAAACGATATCTGAGGTTTTAAGTGTTGTCCTATTTAATAAGGGCCGTCTTAATCATACTGGACGCCGGGGTGCGAAAATCAGCCTGCGCCCCCATTGCCAACGAAAAATAAACTCTCAATAATATGATTTTTTTTCTGTATGTAAATCCATTTCTCCAAGATTTCAGGACCGAATTGCGTGATTTTTTTTTATCTGTAGAAAATGTTTTGCGAGACGGTCCCATAAAAATTTCTGGCTCTCTTTTATCTCTTTTTATCTAATTTTTTAATCATGAAGCTGCTGGGGTGCAACCTACTATCTTTTTTGACCAGATCGATCATTTTGAGCACCTCTGATTTTTGAAAAGTGTGATAAATTAATGTTGCCAATGCGCCCCCTAGGTCCCTGCGCCCGGGTGCCACGCACCCCTTGCACCCCCTGGTAAAGACGGCCCTGCGGCTATTTTCTCTGTGAATCTAATCCTACTTTAACAGCTGCGCTTGTTTTTTCATCCTTATTCAAAGGAAAAAATATAAAACTGTTATTAGGAAGTTCATTGACCGACCTATTTATTGAAAAAAGAAAAGTGTGAAGTACTATAACTAAATTGGATTTGTCACAGTTTAATATAATAACATGTCATCGAACTTATGAGAGTAGGTAAGTATGGTACGCGCGCGAGTAGACTGTAGAGCTTATGTATATATGTGACACCATACATTAGCTCTGGTAGGTATTAGGTATTAGCATTTTGAATCGGGGATTTAATATTTTACAAACAGGTTAACGGTTCTACCAACTAATAAACAGATACAATTTTACTTAAATAATTTTTATTTAAAAAAATAATTAGGATTTTTAAGAATAACCTTAAAATTATTATTCACTTGAAAAAATTTTTTTGGCAGCTGAATGCAAAGCCTGTTGTTTCAATGCATCTTGGCCTTAATCTTAATCATCATCATCATTAGCTATAACTCATGAATCTCATCGCCAGACCACAGTTGAGCACGACTGTCTTCTCAGAATGCGAAGTGACATAGTCCACCACGATCGTTGCCCAGCGTGGATTGGCAGACTTTACAAATCTTTGAGAACATTATGAAAAATCTCTGGCATGCTGCACATAGATCTCTTGCAACGATTTCCACATGCGCGGTCTTGCGCCACCTCATGAATCCAGTGGATCTTGCATCTCGTTTGATGTCCTCCGTCCACCAAGTGGGGAGTCTGCCAACGCTGTGCTTTAAAGTGCGAGGTCGCCACTCCAGCACTTTGGGACCCCAGCGTTTATTGATTCTTCGAACTAAACACATTAATTTGATTCGGTTTAAACCAAATTAAGATTAATTAACTAAGACGTATACTTAATAATTATATTATTGATTATTATTATAATCAAAAATTATTTCCCATAATATATTCATAAAAAGCGTACAGGATGCATAATCTACCCCAAAAAGGATTTCTGCACTGTGAGCAGACGGAATGTTTGTGTAATTTATTGGTATAATGGTATTACGTACAATACAGATAGCTTGCTATCAATAGTGCGGCAAATATGGAAAACGGAGACAGGGGTAACGATTTAGATACCAAGCTGACGATGTGGTGAACCCGTGTCAATGAGACTTATAGAAATTTGTAACTTATCGTTTTTATAAAAAAAAACAAACGCCGATTTTCTTGCTGGTTGTTCAGAAGGAATGGTATTTCGAATCAGTGGTAGATTCACTTGACGCTTAAAACACATGTAAAATTAAAATAAATAAAGCATTTGTTTTGATTTTGATAAAGGCTTTTAAGCAGAATGCCGATAACGCGCAGTCCGATAACGTAAAGGGGGTTCGATCCCTGGGCACAAACCTCTAACTTTTTGGTGGATTTTGATCAAATAGTTTTCATTGTGAGAGGAGAGTCGTACTCAGGTACACTAGGTAACTCGCCTGTCATGTATGTAAAACTTTCCGTAGCAAAATAATTTACCATCTATTCTTTGTTATTAGAGTAATTAAATATTATTATTGAAGTGAACGGTCCTTATGCGAACCAAGGCAAGCTTGGCGATATTTAATTGTTAGCACTGTTCTAGTATTAATATCAATTGCTGTAAGGTTTAATTTAGTAGAAGTCGATTTTGGCCGATCAATCCTACTACCCTTGCAGTGTTTTTCTTTACTATTCAATGACCAACGCCCTGTTGCATAGTTCCTAACGTCACAAAGGTATTTCAAATTATGTTTACAAGTTCAACTAGTATAAAAGGTACAGCGATCGGGGAACATGCATCAGTTAGTTTTGGAACTAATAACAACACAGACCACAATGTTCAAGCTGGTGGTGTTGTCTGTCGTGCTCGCAGTGGCGGCCGCTAATCCCAGCGGTCTTTGGGGTGCTGGCCTGGCCGCACCCCTCGCCGCCGGCTGGGGCGCTCCTTGGGGGCACGCCGGAATCGCCGCTCCATTGGCTGTAGCGGCTCCCGTCGGCGCTTACAACTACAGAGGCCCACTTTCCCTGGCCCCCGGTCAGCCCGCCAACATCCTGGCTGCTGACGGCAGGCCCTTGGACACCCTGAGCGTAAACCTCGACCGTGCTGTGCATCTTACCGCCAAGGCCGTCGAAGGCCACGGACACTGGCTGAAGAAGAGGTCCGTTGTGGCTGCTCCTTGGGCTGCCGCTCCTTTGGTTGCCGGTCCCGTAGTAAGCGCGTGGGGTCACTCTGCTGGCTTGGTCGCTCCCGCCCCTGTCGCGGTCGCCGCCGCTGCTCCCTGGGGTGTTGGACACGCAGCTCCCTGGGGTGTTGGACACGCAGCTCCCTGGGGTGTTGGACACGGAGCTCGCTTGGGACATGGTCTTTGGTGAAGCACGACGAAGCTAGTCTAGGATCTAAAAATAAATCGATAAAATATAAAGAGAGTTACCTACTTTACCTGTTTGTTTCACTAATTTACCTATGAAGAATTTCATGATATTGCTGATGTAGTAACGCAAATAGGTATATTTGAATGGTGAACGAGGAGTTTTTGTTTTTCTATGCTTTCATGATACCTATATAAATAGATATTATGCTAAGCAGACAAAAGTTGACTTAAGAGCTAATTATGATCTGAGAAGCGTAGGATTATGGTAGTAAATTTCGAATAGAAGTTAAAATAAGTTTCAGCAAAGTTGTCTAGCTCGACCACCTTGAATGTTAGCTACTTTATTAAATAGGTGTTTTAAAATCACTTTTTCATCCCACCATCTCGGAAAGAGTATTTTTAATCTTCGATATCTGAATGCAAAAGCCGTTATTATCCTCTTGATGATAAAGTAAATTGAATTTAGAACATCGTGTGCACGTTAGTACGAGTAAATATCTCGTCTCTCGTCTATGAACTTTGTGAATTCAAAACATAATTAACTCTATGGTTCCGAATTTCCATACAACCGTTTTCAATTTGTTAAAAACTCACACTCGTAACCTTCTTGGTGTACTTTTTTAATTTGCTTTGCGCGCACCATTTTCTTTCACGTCATATTATCTTGTGTTTTTTTTGCATTTAGTCATTTCCTCGCTGAGGTGGGATGAAAAGTTACGTGTTGCACTCGAGTGAAAAGATTTTTCACCTCGTGCTCTTTTAATTCCTACGCTGACGCTCAGGATTCTAATTTTTGAAATCCTTCGCTTGCTCGGTCATCAAAATTGAGCACGCAGTTAAAAAACAACTTTTCACGCAAATAACTATTGCCTACCAATTTTGAAAAACGCAACTTCAGAAATGAATACCAGTCAGTTTTTAGCGGACTCTTATTGGCTAGAAATCTTACCTACCACACACTTTTCAACGCATGGAGACATGATGTTTTTAAATTCATTTTAACGCATTTAATTTAAAATAGACTTAGATCAGAACTAATAAAATATCAGTGATTTTTTGAAATCTATCAATAAATAGGTAACTGAGAAATTTTAATAATTAAGGTTCAATTATTTTAACGTTTTATCGTTTGTGTTAAATTGACTCTTCAATGCACGATTGTAAAGATCTTTACAATCGTGCATTGTAGATTCAACATCTCCTGAAGATGATCCGGTATCGGAGTGATCGTACGTTGAGGGTATTTTCGAGGGTATATGTGGTGTGGTGAATATCGCGGGCAGCAAGTCCAAGATACGCACTATACCACATAGATTTGCCTTCTGCGGCGGATTTTAGCGAATTAAACTTCTATTTTTTTTCATTTTTTAAATTAGGAAATGTCTGCCCTTTTATATGGATCCGCGCAACAGAGCAAAACGTCGTACCCCTTCGAAGCGGTTGTTTCGCGCTAACGTTTTGTCCTATCGAGTTCATATAGTGTGTTTATGCCTTCAGAGGCATTCATAAACAACAGCATGCACACTAACTCGAGGACAGCACAAACTGTGAGCGATCGATGGACGGACTTACATACAGGGGTTCGTAAGCATCATAACATCGTAAGGATAGCACGCATAAGTTAGGGAACTTATGCGTGCTATTGCTATGACACGCAATAATTGATTAGTAGGTGCCCTTACCCTACAACGTATCCTTTGGAGCGCTGGCTATGTATTCATACACGAAATTTTGCTCTAAATAAATGCAGCTAAGCTTCATTTTACTTTGACGCTGATGTCATCGAATTCTTATAGAATCAATCTAATTAAAACTCAGCATTTAAGCGTACAGCAATGGCGATTAATCAATCGGCTGCCGTCGTATAACATCTCGGAATCAAGTGCCAAATCCATACTAATATTATGAATGCGAAAGTTTGTTCGTCTGCTATCAAAGCATCTGTCTGCTGAAAGTCATGCTACGCTTTCACGGTCCATCTATTCGGCCGATTTTGACGATTTTGATTGAGATAGTTTGTATCCCGGGGAAAGACAGACCACTTTTTATCTATGATAATTCAAGAGTTCCCGCGGGAATCAAAACACACTAATCTAGGTGGACACAGAACATAACAAGATTCCACGCACGTGATCGAAGTCGCGGGAATCATTTAGTCTATCATTAGTGTGTCGCCAACTAGGTTGGTTATTATCTATTTATGTTAGATAACTAGAATTTAGGATAGATTATATGGAAGTGCTTAGAATCGCCACAACCATAGGCGGAAAAAATAATGTCCTGTCAGTGGTGGTTAATTAAAAAATAATAATGATATTCTACCAAAAGTTATTCGCGAACTTATTGTTAAGGTTAAGTTTTAACTTTTTGGTTAAAGTACGCGTTCCGTAGCCGGAATACCTCCCTTACTAAGGCCCAGTACAAATCTGACAACCTTCCTCCTTCACGCAGCCCTGTCCCCTAGTGGGCTTGTGGTCAGAGAGGTGGTGTTTGGCGTTAGCACCGAGGAGTAATACTTTTATTTATCCACTACACTGTTAGCTCTTCACTGCAAACTCACCTGATGGTAAGTGATGATGCAGTCTAAGATGGTAGCGAGCGAGCTAACCTGTTTAGGGGCATGGCAGTTATATTAAACCCATAAAACTAATTGGTTTCTACACAGCATCGTGCCGGAACGCTAAATCGCTTGTCGGCACATCTTTGCCGGTAGGGTGGTAACTATAGCCACCTCCCACCCATTATAAATTTCCAAATTGACCTTGCCGGTTCGATCGAACCCAGGGCCTCCGCACGTTAAGACAACAGCGCTCAACACTGTGCCAGGCTAATCCAGTGGTCTGTGGGCGATATGATTGATAGGCATTTTCCGAGAAGACTGACTACATAGTTTCTGTGGTCAGATTTATATACCTACTACGATCTTTTGAGTGGAGCGATTTAAATGAGAAATCAATACAACAAAAAAAATCTTAAGGAGTTCTAAAAATATACTCTTATTTTTCTTTTTGTCAAGTAAAAAGACTATCACAATGTTATAAGCTTTATCTATATTTTTTACCAACGAGGTAGTAGATTTCATGCCGTGTGATTTGAAATCTTGTGAATAGGCCTATGTATAGCAAAAAATTGACAAGTGAACGAGTAGTTGACAATATGATTTCGTAAATTTTAAGTATCACTAAGAAAATAGTGGTAATATTTTCGTACGTGATTTAATTTGTTTCAAATTAGCTAACAGTAAGGTTAATAGAGCATATATCGTTGTATTGTTAGTTTTTATATTATTTTAATTGGCAATTGCGCTGTAATGGTTTGTTTAAATGATAGTAGATTTAAATATTATGTGACCTTACTACTAAATATTTTAATATAATAAATACTTTGTTAGCTTTATTGAAAAAATGCTGAATATAAGTACTAGCCGAAACATTCCGGCTTTGCTCGGGTGGAAATGATTACCTTTTTTAGAAATAGATATGTCACCGTAAGATTGCAAAAACGGTTAGATTGTAATCTAATTAGCGAAATGTAAACTGTCGATAGATTGTGAACCGTTCAATGTTCTGAGTGTTAATTTTTAAAATATTCATTGTATTTACGTTTTCTTGTCTATTTCTTGTAGGTTAGGTTAGGGTTCGACATAAATAATCAGGTAGTGCCCGGCCTTTTAAATTATAATCTGTCGATAGTTTACAATTTCGCTAGTTAGATTAACTAGAACTAACAGTTTTTGCAATCTTACGGTGACAGATATAAATTAAACTAGCTGATCCCCGCGACTCCGTCCGCGTGTATTTTGGTTCAGCGAGAACTCCTCAATTTTTCCAATTCCAGACTATAATCTATCTCTGTGCCGAAGTTCCGCCACTCTGGCGTGATTGAGTAACAAACATCAATCCACCCATCAATCCATCTATCCAAATTTTCGCATTGATAGTACAGATTTTAGAGTACTGATTAGTATAGAAGTATAGATTAATAAATATAATCTAGAACATGCAAAATCCCAAGTTCCTTAATGCTGATATCTCTGTCACTTAGTTTAGTTATCTAGTTTATCCTAAACCGATAGACATCCATTGCTGGACGGTCTCCTGCATGGAAGGTCCGCTGCGTTCGGAACACGATCTGCTTCTCCAACGCTGCGCTATCCCGTGCGAGGTCGCCATTCAAGCCTATCGGTTCTTCGCACCACGAGTGTATCCTTACACAATGACTATTTGTACAGTTGTCTGTGATTCTTGACGATGTACTGTAGGTACAATCCATACTTAATTTTATAAATGCGAAAATGTGTCTGTCTGTCTGCTACGCTTTCACGACCAATCTATTCAAACGATTGCATCGAAATTTAATACAGATATAGCACAGAATACTAACTATTACAACGTCGATATATCTAGGTTGCATCCAGGGGAAGGATCCAGCTAAGGTAAATAAAAGAGTTCTTTGAACACTACACCATATTCTTTGGAATCCTCTTTAGTTCTTTAGTTGGAACCTAGGTAGGTACTTGCATGAATATACTGTCAACATTGAAACATGAGTATGCGAATATAGTATAAAATCTAATTTCATTTAATTTGGCGTAAAAACAACAATAAGTGAACGGATTTTCAGCCAATTAGGTAGTGGTTTAGGACCATACTTTTCAGTCTCTATATAAAATTAATTAAGGTTCATTTTCGTATGTTTACCCATGATAATAATTGTAAAGTTTTTGTTCTACTTAAAAGTTGTATATTGTGACATTATTTTTTGAGTATGATAACTGTAATAATGCTGTGTCGTATTACACAAAAGAAATCGAAAATCACTTTTTATATAAAAGGTACAGTTGACGAGGAACATGCATCAGTTAGTTTTGGAACTAATAGCAACACAGACCACAATGTTCAAGCTGGTGGTGTTGTCTGTAGTGCTGGCTGTAGCGGCTGGTAGCCCCTATGGGGTTTGGGGATCTGGCTTAGCTTGGACATCACCCTGGGCTGCAGGAGTCGCCGCTCCATTGGCTTCACCTCTCTACAATCCTCTCTTCGCTCAAGTTGGACCTGTACCTCCCGTTGGCGCCCCTAACTACAGAGGACCACTCTCTCTTGCCCCCGGTCAGCCCGCCAACATTCTGGCTGCTGATGGCAGGCCTTTGGATACCCTGAGTGTGAATCTGGATCGGGCTGTGCACTATACCGCGCGTGCTCTAGAAGGAAATGGTCGGAGACTACAGAAGAGGTCGATATTGGCGGCCCCCATAGCTGGTTACGGGGCCGGGCATTTGGTTGGAACTCCATTGGCTTCTGCCCACCTCACGCCGGGTCGTTCGTGGGTGGGCCCAGCTCATATCGCTCCCGTTGCTATCGCCGCTGCTGCACCAATAGGACTGGGAGTGGGTAACTTTTGGTAAATCTCAATAATGCTATATCTTTGACCATACGAGTACATAAAGAGAGTTACGCTATCATTTTGTTTCATTGATTTACCTAATTTTAAACTAACTAGTTTGATATTGATTAATCTATGCAGTATCTGTTTTGTGGGTTGATTAGTAAACAAAACTGTTGCGTAATAATTTTGTATTCATATTCAGTATTTTGAGCAGGTAAAATATTAGTCTCTGGGTTCAGTGGGCGGATGAGTTACATAAATCATAGAATTTCTGCTTCACAGTGCGTCACAATCGAGCTTTGAAGGTTGCTGCCTAATTTTGATATACCTGGTTTAGGACTAAAATCTTTTTCTGAGCTATATTTAACACTAGCTGATGCCCGCGACTTCCGCCTGGATTTTTTTTTATTAACGCGGGAACTCCTTAATTTTTAGGGATGAAAATAGTGTCACTCTCCAAGTCCTAAAGTATACTTATGCCAAAAATCACGTCGATCCGTTGCTCTGCTGCGTCGTGATTGAAGGACAAACCAACAAACAAACACACTTTCGCATTTATAATATTAAGTATAATTAATTGCTTTCAATGAAATTATAGTTAAGTACTACTTAGTTTTGCCGGTTACTTTGCCCTACTCGTAGCATTTTCACGTACCTATCTACTTAATGATAATACGATCAGAAATAGAACGAGCTATTGTTGATTAATAAGAATCTATAAGTTTTTCTGGTGGCACTAAAACAGACTTGGATAGAAGTATTCCTCAACTATGATAGATAGCCCGTATTACTATCTTATTGACCCAGGATCCGAAAATAGAGTCTGGCTACTCTCGATTATATGGCGGTGTTAGAATGCAGGTTAAAAATTATTTATAAATAAAAAAAAACCGCCTTCAAAAACTAAAAAGCAAAAAATAATTGGAGTTTTTGAAGGCGGTTTTTTTTATTTATAAATAATTTTATTGTTTGCATTTTAGTGCTGTAAATATATAAAAAAAAAAAAAAAAAAAATAGGTTCTCGAAAGGTAGACAGACCTGTACCTAATAACTATCTGGGTTCGTGTCCTTATAAAATTTAAGTACCTTTGATGTCCCCTGGATTCCATCATCAGACCTAATGACCATGGGACCACTGGAAAGTATACCCTTTCAAAAAAAAAAGAATTTTCCAAATCGGTCCAGGCGTCTTCGAGTAATCGGTGAACATCTGTCTTCGAAGATCTCGGGAAACATCTGTCTTCGAAGATCTTCATCAGATCTTCACCAAATTTATATGGGACCATCTTTGAAGTATACCCTTTCAAAAAAAAAAAGAATTTTCAAAATCGGTCCAGGCGTCTTTGAGTAATCGGGGAACATACATAAAAAATAAAAAAAAAATAAAAAAAAAAGATTCCGACGAATTGAGAACCTCCTCCTTTTTTTGAAGTCGGTTAAAAAATATAGGTACGATTATATTGTGTAGGCGGTGGCGTTAGAATGCTGGTTAAAAATATATACTTACCTAATACTATAGATTTATTTATTGGGTCACTAAAATTAAGATTAAAATACATGCGATTGAAACATTAGTTGAAAAAAAAAACTGAATCTAAAAACACTACAAATATCTACTAGCCTAGGCATTAAAGCTAGTTGACCCCAACAATAATTCCTCAGGCGACGAAACTTATGAACTTATGAAGTATGAAAAAGTATCATGAGTTAAAATATTCAATAAAAAATCAGAATGGAATTAGGTTTTTTATGCTATATCCAATTGTTAAATTAGGAACGTACATTATCGCGTAAACGCAGTTTAGGTTTAATAATAAAATCGGTTTAAATATCGATGTTCTGCATGATTATTTCGTTTGATATTTCGACTTTGAGTGTAAATATACTACCTACTATTATTTTGAAAAGAAATCGCGAAAATATTCAGTCATATTAAGTTTTAGGTATAAAAACCTAACTTTCGCATGTTTTTTTTTAAATATTTTCGTAAGTTTTGGTCCATACCATACTGCAAACTTGCCAAGTTTCAACAACTGAGGATTTAATGCGGGGGCCCCCCATACAACGAACCGCCCCGTCGCCTAGACGTACAATAATTAACAACTAGTTACGACTCATGCTTTGTTTAAAATTAGTCTAAGTAACAAAATTAGGGAAGTGCTAAAATAGGCATAAAACTTGTGAAAGTTTCATATATTTTTTAAATAAGTACTATTATTAGAATAATTTAGTATTTAATCAAATAATTAATCAGTTCAAAGTGAATGTTTCTTATAAGGATATTCCAAGGCGAGAATTATAAAAGCAGCTTTCAGAGTAGAACTTTGTGTTTCTAATTTAATACGCGGTAAGGTCTATTATTGATAATAATTAATTTAATTAAAATGTGTCCTAGCCACCTTTGTTGACATAATTTTTCCTAGCATGATGACTTACCAACGCATTATTGCATAATACCTAGTATTCCACGTCACAGTGGTATTTAGATTAGAATAATGTTCATAAGTTAAACTTGTATATAAGGGTCAGCTGCCGAGAAGCAGGCATCAGTTAGTTCCAGAACTAATAGCAACCTATACCAAAATGTTCAAATTCGTAGTTTTGTCTGTTGTGCTCGCCGTGGTGGCAGCTGACCCCAGTGCCGTTTGGGGCGCTGGCTTGGCCTCTCCCTGGGCTGCTGGCTGGGGTTCTCCCTTGGTCGCAAGAGTAGCGACCCCCTGGGCTGGACCCATCGCCGCTCCTCTTGGTGCACCCGTCGCCACAGTCGCTGTCGGCGGTCCCGCACACTGGATCAAGAAGAGATCGATTGTAGCTGCTCCCTTGGTTTCCGCTCCCTTGGCCGCTACCCCCCTGACCTGGGGTCGTTCATGGGTTGGCCCCGCTGCCCCCGTCGCTCCTTGGGGTTTGGGACTCGGTGCTCGTGTTGGACACCTTTGGTGAAGCTCAACAGGACTATAGTAGGATCGTCAAAATAAATTAAAAAGAGTTACTCAACCACCTGTTTTCAATTATGCCCCTCCAAAAATTTTACAAAATCACAATATGAATATTAACGACGAGATCCGTCAATACATTACTATGCAAAGTCAAAGTAATGCACGATCCTATAGTGTAGAAGATCATAAAATTTTCATGATTCTGTGTTTTTGTAGAATAATTTTCATTAATCCGTAGTCCCATAGTTTCGATTTTCGTTACGTCAATGTGATAAAGATAGCACAACAGATAGAAGTTAAAACATAAAACCATTATTTAGAAAATGGATAACTAATTATGGAAGAACTAGAGATGGTAACTCGATTCCATAGGTATTTTTATATAATTTTGGGATTACAGGTAATGATATCTTAAAAAACATATCAAAATAGAATAACTTTAAATAAGCAAAATAAGTACTGTTTTAATTTCTTCGTATTATTAGAATAGTAGAGAAAGCTTATATAGAGAATCAAGATCACGATCGAAGGGCTTATACAGACACCCTGCATGTACTACATGTCCCCTGCTAAATTGCAGTTTGGATGTTTAGTGCAGTGTTTTAGTGCAGTCGTCAAAATATAGCAATGCAACAGCAGACCGACAATTCGAGTGCAGTGCTTTGCATAGCAATAACTTTACACTATTATCAATGATGTTCTAAAAGTAATACTTATTTGGCTATTATAAATACAATTTTCACCTTACTGGCTCTAAAAGGGTGCATTTGCTGCTTAAAACCCAGCGAGCAAAAGTTACATAAACTTAGATAATCGCAGCATCCTGCATTAGAGAGAGAAAGTGGCTGAATGAAATATCAACCCACAACTCAAACTCTGGGTCTTGAAATTTGAGATTTAGCATGCACCTTCTCTACATATCGTAGAACTTGACTAAGAAAGGATTTTTTAAGAATTTTACCCAAGAAAAGTTAGGGCGGGTCAGTAACAAAAATAATAATAATAATTTGAATTCACATATTAGACAATTCAATTATTAAAAATAATAATTCGTACTAATTGGCGGTTAATTTGATACCTCTTTGGCGTAGTGGTAAGTGTGGTATTGTGGTCTTATAATTAGTGTGAGATCAATTCCCGGCCAGGCCAATTTGGAAATTAGTTCTGACTTACTAATTCATTAACGCCCGTCATGCCTTTGGAAAGTTCCTAATATAAATTAATAATGTACCTAGAAAAAAAAAAATAAGGAAGGATTTTTCAAAATTCCCACGGGAGCGAAGCCGCGGACGGTAGCTTAATCTAAATTAGCCCTACTCTATTATAAGTGTGAGGCTTCGGCCGTAGCTAGTCAACAGCCTACCGTCAAAGCCATACTGCCAAGCGATTTAGCAATACCAATGCCGCGTACTACGAACCAATAAGGGGTATGGGTTTAATAACAACTGCAATACCCATTCCAGGTTAGCCTGCTGTCATCTTGGACTGCATCATCACTTACTACCAGATAAGCTCGCAGTCAAAGGCTACGAAGTCTGCATTTAATTTGGCCACCACCACCACCACTACCGCCTATTTACGTCCCAATGCTGGGCACAGGCCTCCACTGTCATAAGAGAGAGTAAAATTAGAGCTTAGACCCACCACGCTGCTCCAATGCGGGTTGGCGGGCTTTAACGACTATTATCATGTTAGTGAAAATAGCCGGGACCGACGGCTTAACGTGCTCTCCGAGGCACGGGGGTGAAACACCGCCAACTTCCTAACCCCGGGCTAGTACTGAGAATTTCTTGTCAGAAAAAACTTTAACTTTTTTAATTTGCCATGCCACTTATTTTAACTAAATAACGGAATATACGTGAAACTTTCACGTTATCTGGCATTTATAAGCACATAAAGCGACAGTTATTTTTAGCTGGAGGTGTAAATGGTAATAATTAAACTTTTAACAAGGCATTCAGCAAAGTGAATGGAATTTTCAGGTACATTGCACAGGTTAAATTTGGTAAGTAATTATAATTATAATTTAATATATTTCTAATTTTATACGATGTAAGTTTGATTGATATAAATAGCGCTATAATTATTTTGGAGACCTCTATCCTTGTTGACATTATCTTTCTCAGAATGATGATTGAACGACAACGGCATAATAGTATCTAATAGATATATGCTGTTTAACAATAACTGAAAAAAATATTGTCTGCAATTTTTATTAGTATAAAAGCCAACGCTAGCAAGTAACATACATCAGTTAGTTTTTGAACTAATAGCGGCACATACCTACTAAAATGTTCAAGCTGGTGGTGTTGTCAGTAGTTCTCGCTATGGTGGCTGCTAACCCCATTTCTTTTTGGAGTAATGGATTTACCAGACCGCTGGCTGCATCTTGGAATGCACCCTTAGGCGCTGGAGTTGCTAGCGTGGCTTCGCCCATCTTTTCTCCTCTTGTCGCTCCATATGGACCTGTACCTCCTGTTGGCGTATCCAACTACAGAGGCCCACTTTCTCTCGCCCCTGGCCAACCTGCTAACATTCTGGCTGCTGATGGCAGGCCTTTGGATACCTTGAGTGTGAACCTTGATCGAGCTGTCCACTATACCGCGCGTGCTCTTGAAGGTAATGGTCGAAGACTGCAGAAGAGATCGATTGTTGCAGCTCCCTTAGTTGCCACAAACTTAGCTGCTGCTAATTTGGCTGCCACCAATTTAGCTGCCGCAAATTTGGCTGGTGCACGCTATGCTGCTGGAACTTTGGCTGTTGGACCTTTGGCTGCTGGACCTTTGGTTGCTGGACCTTTGGCTGTAACCCCCTTGGCTGCTACTTCACTCACCCTGGGTCGCTCATGGGTCGGCCCAGCTCCTGTTGCACCTGTCGCCATCGCCGCCGGTGCTCCTCTAGCATTGTGAGTGTGAGATCATGTGGGAAACATTGTGTCATCCATTACTAGCATTAGAACTTAGCTAGTTCAAAATAATTCAATAAATTATATAAAGAGAGTTACACAACAATATTGTTTTATTTCATTTCATTTATTATTATTGCTTTCATGTACAATGGTCATAATATAATTACAGAGACATGAGGCCCCGTCAGGGCATTACATTGCAATATATTTGAGTTACTCTTCGATTTAGACATAATTTTAGTCCTATAATTGTAATTTTTGACGATCTCCATGACGCAGTGGTAAGTTATGTTGTCTTATAAGCGGGAAGGTCCGGGTAAATTCGCGGCCTGGTCAATTTGAGAATTTAAGGTTTCTGAATTTTTTGGTCTGGTCCAGGTGGTCTGGCCGTGGCTAATTAGTGGCTACCACCCTACAGGTAGAGAAGTTCCGCCAAGCGATTTAGCGTTCCGGTATGATGCCTCGCAGACATCGATTAGCGGTATGGGTTTAATATAACTGCTTACAGGTTAGCCTCAGTTAGCCTGCTATCATTTTATACCGTTCGTAACCATCAGGTGAGATCCAATTCAAGGGCTAACTCATAGTGGATTCAAAAATAACTTACTACTCACCCGATTTCTTTCCCTTTGCCAACACATGTTTTCTATTTTTATCCTAAGTAAAACAAGTGATTTATTTGTAGAAGTTCGTGTAAACAATACGATAAATTAAACGATATTTTAGAAATGAGCAAATAATCCTTTGCAAACAAAAAGGTAAAATGAATTTGCTCAAACAAGAGAGATTTGTTTAAATCGCGGTCGAATAATTTAACCAAATGACTTTATATAAATAGGTAGGTTCATCTTTTACCAAGGTTTGGAACTGAGTACGATTAAATATCCACGAAATGAATATTTTAGAAACCTAAGATACTTTATTCATAATGGGGACTTTTGAACCTTGTTCCATTGATGGACCAAAGTTTTTGATTTGTTGAATTTGAACAAAAAATTATTCTACTTAATAGTACTTACTACTAACTACGAAAACCATGAAATAAGTAATTCTAGTTTTTGTTTTATCTTTCTAACCATCTCGAAACTCAGAACTCATACATTTAAGGTCAAGAAAGACATATTGAACACATAGACGTAATAGAACTAACCACTCAAAACTAACTAAACTAACTAACTAACTAACTAACTAACGATACGAGTAAAGTCTACTGTCTACTGTTGTAGTTCTACCAACAGTAGAATTGTCTAGTCAATTATTATATCAAAATCTTTCTAGGGATTACAAGAATAGCAAATTAAAATGCAAGGGTAATTCTTATATTTTTTTAATAATCCAATTTATTTTTCAAGTTATTAAATCGAAATATTAAATCCTAGAGTAGTCCTGTTGAGCTTCACCAAAGATGTCCCACACGTGCACCGAGTCCCAAGCCCCAAGGACCGACGGGAGAAGCGACGGGAGCAGCGACAGCAAGGGGGGCTGCGGGGCCAACCCATGAACGACCCCAGGTCAAGGGGGTAGCGGCCCAGGGAGCGGCAGCCAAGGGAGCAGCTACAATCGACCTCTTCTTGATCCAGTGTGCGGGACCGCCGACAGCGACTGTGGAGACTGGTGCGCCAAGAGGAGCGGCGATGGGTCCAGCCCAGGGGGTGGCTACTCCTGCGACCAAGGGAGAACCCCAGCCAGCAGCCCAGGGAGAGGCCAAGCCAGCGCCCCAAGCGGCACTGGGGTCAGCTGCCACCACGGCGAGTAGAACAGACAAAACCACGAATTTGAACATTTTGGTATAGGTTGCTATTAGTTCTGAAATCTAACTGATGTATTTTTCTTGAAACCCCCAGCTTTTATACAAGTTAAATTAATTAATTATTCAAAATGTATTTATGACATCAGATACCATTATGCAATAGGGTGCTGTTCATTCATCATACTTACATGAAATTAAATATTGTATTGCTCACTGCATTTTCTATGTCATAATAATGTTTGTTTTACTATGTAAAACACTATTTTTAATAAGACAATGATTTTAGTGAATGGATTATTGAAGTAGCTTGTCCAAGGCAAACTTAGATTTTACTCGAACCTTTTGGATCTTTTTTGCCTAACTTTATTATTGTGCGTTATCATTGGACAGATCTGCACAACCCTGGTCAACTGCTATTTTTCAAGCATGATGCCTAACAAACACCCTGTTGCATAATAAAAACTGACGTCAAAATAGTGCCAAAAATACCTACCTACTAGTAGCTATAAAAGCTGAAGCTGACGAGGACATGCATCAGTTAGTACCGAAACTAATAACAACACAGATCAAAATGTTCAGGCTTGTGGTGTTGTCTGTAGTGCTCGCTGTAGCGGCCGCTAACCCCAATGGTGTTTGGGGAGCTGGTTTGGCTACTCCTTTGGCTGCTGGCTGGGGTGCACCTTGGGGTGCAGGAGTCACCACCCAGTGGGCTGGATCTATTGCCGCACCTCTTGCAGGAGTTCCATTAGGTTCCCCTCTCGCCGCTTCCGTGGCTGTGGCTTCTCCCATCGGAGGATCAAACTACAGAGGCCCACTTTCTCTTGCCCCCGGTCAACCCGCCAACATCTTGGCTGCTGACGGCAGGCCTTTGGACACTCTTAGTGTAAATTTGGATCGCGCTGTTCACGCCACTGCCAAAGCTGTCGAAGGAAGAGGACACTGGCTGAAGAAGAGGTCAATCGTTGCTGCTCCCTTAGCTGCTGCTCCTTGGGCTTCATGGAATGCTGCCCCCTTGGCATGGGGTCGCTCATGGGCTGCTCCTGCTCCCGTTGCCGTCGCCGCTGCGCCCATTGCTCCATGGGGCTTGGGAGTTGGTGCCCGTGTTGGACTTTGGTAAATTACAAAAAGGCTAGACAAAGATGTTAAATTACTACGATAAAATATAAAGAGAGTTACTGTACCATTTTGTTTTATTGGTCAACTGCATTCACTGATACAAATTTCTTAAAATGAATCAGATAAGCCTGCTAGTTGTATTTTGCAGTATTGAATAAACAGCAAAAGAACGTAAAAAGTGATTTGGAGGATTTAATCTGAAAGAATTTAAAACATGGTAACTGGAAATCGTTGTAGGGTGTGTCCCCCTTAAAAGGTAGCAAAGGTTACAAATACTCTTAAAATACCATATTTTTAGAGTCCTTGTAATATTAGTTATACATTTTTCAGTTTAGTTCGATAATACTACGATAGTAATACGAAAGAAAATTATGCGAGTTTCCTGATTGCAATTGCGAGAATTCTGCTTTATTCTTATGAAACTAGACTTTTGGGTAAAAGTTTAGATGAACTTGATAACAGACTGCACTAAGAGTTGAAATAGTACCTAATCTTAGTCGAGTCGTATGCGGAATGACCTGGGAATTCACCGCATTGTTATCCCAAGAAAACCCCTGCCATTATGTGATTAATAGAATGGGGTCACGACCCTCAGCAATGAGGAATACGACGCAGAGAGAGCGATGGAACGTGAGGTCTTAGCTTGGGACGAACCACTACAGTATATAATCAGTATTCCATAAACCTTGCCCAGTATACTGTCCAGCCGTACAAATAATTTTGATGAACATTCGCGAGTTTAGAAAAGCTAAGTGCCGCGCCGCGTCGTTCAGCTGTCAAGGTCTAGACCCTCTTGAGATGCACGGAGTGGCACGGCACGTAGCAACAAATATTATTTGTATGACTTTGTACGGGGACGAGTCGCGCAGCGCATCTCCGTGCCGCGTCGGTTAAATGGGCCCAGCACCTACAACATCATACAAAGAATACTTGAAGCTACGTGCCGCTGCCCGTGCCACGCCGCGCCTCTGTGGGGCTCTTAAGTGCAGGGTACTGCGAGTCAAAAGAGGCAAATTACCTCAGTCCTTTACACAGATTTAGGCCATGAAAAGGTAACGGACGGACAGATAGACACACTTACGCATTTATGATATTAGTATGAAAGTAAGGATGTAGACTTCCTTAAGAATTTATTTTGACTTGTTTTGACTGTTTTGGATTACTACATAATATAGTACCCGCTAGGTCGGCCATCACCTTGACAGCTTATGTTAGTGAGTTATAAGGCTAGAAATTGGTGGATTTTATTATAATTTTTTTTTTAATTTTTTTATTCTGTTATTTTATTGGGGCTTTTATAGTAAGCCTATATGCCAGCCCCATCGTTACACACAAAATTACTGACAAATTATAATTAAATCGAAAGCTATAACAATTTTAGAGAATCCCTAACGAATGTAAACACTTTCATAGCCGCAATGCCCAAGGGCTTGCTAAAAATTGAATTAAAAATACCTATATTCATAAAATTTAAATTTAGTTCATCTGTTAGAGATTCTCTCAAATTTTGGTTGCGAACACATGCCAATAGCAAGTGTAAAACATCATCAACATCACCACATTCTTCACAATTGGGAGTCACTTTTCTTCATTAAATATTTAAACTTCCCTAATGGCATGTGTCCGGATCTTAGTCTTAATGCTATAACTAACTTATTTCTATTAATGTTGCTATTTACAAACCATGGTATACGAGGAGGTTCAGATTGAATTGTTCTGTACCATATCCCTTTTTCAAGTGATCTTTCATTAAAATATTCCTTCCAAATTTTAAAACAAATAATTTTGAATTTTGAAAAACACTTCAATATAGTGAGGTTTAATGCTGTAACTACTTCCATTGATATGAGCCAAATTTGCTAATCGATCCGCCTCTTCGTTACCAATTAGTCCAATATGGGATGGAATCCATTGAAATTTTAAAGAAAAACCCTTATCTCTACAATTTTGAATTAGTCTAAGGAGAGTATGCTATAGAAATTCCATTACAACCTTATTTTATTATAATTGGGTACAGTTTCTAATTTAGTGTAACAAGAAAGGAAACTATAATTTGGCACGGATAGCATGAATATAAAAATTAAGTTTTCTCTCAAAATCCAAAGTTAGCTCAATTAGCGGTTGAGCTTTATTTTAAATTTATTATATTTAGGCACAAAATACTTACCAATAAGTACGTACATCATCATCCTTTGCATATGTCACCGTTAGATTGTAATCTAACTAGCGATATTGTAAACTGTCGATAGATTGTGAACCGTTCAATGTTCTGAGTGTCAATTAAACACGGTTTTATAAGGTTAATATACCTAACAGATTACAATCTACCGAAAAATAATGCGTTAAATTGTAATCTGTCGACAGTTTACAATATCGCTAGTTAGATTACAATCTAACGGTTTATACAATCTTATTGTGACACATAGACGATAAAGTTGGGGGTTTTGGGTTAAACGGATATCGGCCTCTTGCACCTTAGTTTCCTGATAGGGCTGCTCTACCTTCAGGCCTGGAAACCTGCCTGTTTTTTTTAATGGGTTACTGTCTTCCCATTGCCAGTGGGTCCTGTTTTGAGGCGCAGGAGACTCGGTTTTCGCCCCAGAGGGACTTACTGACAGAGCTGTGATAGGAATCTCAGGGCATATCCTGGCATTTTATATAGATACATCACCTACTTACTGGCTCTAGCAGTGCATCATTTGGGCCACTGTCAGTCGTTGCCGCCTTGGCCTACGACCCCTTGCGGAGCGGCCACAACGGGAAACGGATTCTAAGTTGTGGGTTCCCTCCATCCGCCACCCGCATCCGGTAGGAGAAGCACTCCCCCGGAAAGTACGTACATACGGGTAGTTTAAGGTTAGTGAATCCTATTTATTTGTACACAAATCTGTTAACTTATTTGACTCTAAGTAGTATGATGTCATACCTACTACCTTTTAATAACAACATTAGTCGACGATTATCTATATCCATGCTTCCATATACTCATATTATAATTGCACAAGTGTGTCTGTCTGTCTATGCTACGCTTTTACGGCCCAACTATTTTCTACCGATTGTAATGAAATTTGGTAGAGTGATTACACACAAGCGTGTTTATTCGCCGCTAAGAGGAGCCCTTTCACATTGGCTCCTACTTTCCAGGGTATATCCGTACCGATAAGTGATCGCATTGAGCTCTTGGGAATCGACATCTCCCCCAATCTCAATTTCGGGAAATTTATCGAGTCAAAGGCCAAAACAGCTGCCAAAAAACTTGGCATCCTGAACAAGGTGAAGCGATACTTCACGCCAAAACAGCGCCTCGTTCTCTATCAGGCACAAGTCAGATCTGGCATGGAGTATTGCTGCCACCTTTGGGATGGATCCGCGAAGTACCAACTCGATACATTAGACTCTATAGATCGCCGGGCCCGAAGGATAATAGGCGATCAATCACTTACGCAGGCGAAATTGCTCAGTTTTAGTCAGAAAGCCAAGACAGCCGCCAAAAAACTGGGTATACTTAACAAGGTCAAGCAGTACTTCACACCACGCCAACTGGTTACCCTTTATCAAGCCCAAGTTCGGTCGTGCATGGAGTACTGCAGTCACCTTTATGATGGCTCTGCTAAGTATCAGCTGGCGGCTCTTGACGCCGTAGATGGTCGAGTTTGGAGATTGATTGGTGAAAATTCACGTCTTCTGGCAAAACTCCAAACATTGGATCACCACCGAAAGGTAGCCGTCCTATCGGTATTCTATAGGATATATTTCGGTGAGTGCGCTCAGGAGCTTTTCGATCTTGTACCTCCTTCACCTTTCTACCATCGTACCGCAAGACGCCGTGCGAGTTTCCACCCCTATGTCGTCAACGTTCCATCCACACGTACGAAGCGCTTTGCGTCTTCATTCCTTATTCGCATGGCTAGGGTCTGGAACACTCTACCAATAACTGTGTTTCCAACCAACTACAATCCGGGTATCTTTAAATCAAGAGTGAATAGTCATCTTCTAGGCAAACGCGTCCCATCTAAGACCACATCATCACTTCCTATCAGGTGTGATCGTGGTCAAGTGTAAGCCTATAATGAATAATAAAAAAAAAGTTTACAGGACCGACGCAATGTCGCCTGCTTATCGGTTTTTTATCGGATATATCATGGAGAGTGTGCTCAGGAACTTCACAACCTTGTTCCTCCTTCCCCGTTCTACCACAGAACAGCGAGAAACCGTCTGCGTTGGCATCCTTATGTGGTTGATGTCCAATCTGCCCGCAAAAAACGTTTTTGCTCGACGTTTCTGATCCGAACCGCTAGGGTGTGGAACACCCTCCCAGCGCACGTGTTTCCTGATACGTATAACTTGGGTACCTTCAAGGCAAGAGTGAATAGGCATCTTCTAGGCAAGCGCGTTCCAACCTAGACCTCATCATTGCTTTGCACTAAGCATGATTGTCGTCAAGCGCAAGCCTATCTCACAATAAAAAAAAATAAAAAAAAACTTTAACTTTTTACGAATCCCGTTCCCTCGGGAATCAATAAAAAAATTAAAAAAATCTGCCCCCCAATTGTGTAAGAAAATCGGTAGATAATTCGACATGTATAAGGAGTTCATAGATGCATGCACGTCTAAAAGCATGTATGAACTCCTCGAGTAATACGTTTTAAGCTATCAAATGATTACGATTTGCTCAGACAATTGATCCTCTGATTGGATAAAAAGGTTATTTTTTTTTTAAATATTCCATCCAGAAGTTAGTTTGAATATGTTTATAACAATAACGAAACAGGAAGAGTATATTAAAAAGAAAGTAGTACAATTATTAAGTCATTTTATTTCATAGCCGATTTTGTCATTTTACCATATTTGATTCAAACCAGCGCTGTATCCTAATGGTGCAATAGGTGAGGCGATGGTGAGGGGAGCAGATTGCGATACAAGAACAGCGCGAGGAGCCAATGGACCAGCGATCAAACCAGCACTAGCCAACTGGGCTGCAGCCAAGTTGTTGGTGGCTAGAGGAGACAAGGCCAACGCACCAGCGGGTAATGGAATGGCAGCCAAGGAAGCGGTGGCCAGAGGAGCGCCTACGATTGATCTCTTCTTCAGCAAATGACGGCTGCCTTCAATGGCTTTGGCAGTGAGGTGAGCTGAACGGTCTAGGTTCACGCTAAGAGTGTCCAGAGGTCTGCCATCAGCAGCCAAGATGTTGGCAGGTTGACCGGGCGCCAGAGACAGGGGTCCTCTGTAGTTGTTGGCACCAATGGGCGCTATAGCAGCAAGAGGAGAAGCGAGGATCGGCGCACCGAGGGGTGCTGCTAACGGTGTGGCGATGGCGGCGTTCCAGGGCAAAGCCAGACCTCCCCAAATACCACTGGGGCTAGCTGAGGCTGCAGCCAAAGCAACGGACAACACCACCAGCTTGAACATTGTGGTCTGTGTTGTTATTAGTTTCAGAAATAACTGATGCGTGTCCCTCACTAACTCCATCTTTTATACAATTTGAACTTGTTACGGTATCTACCATATAACTTGGTGTGACGTCAGATACTATGCAATCAAACAGCTGTCATATATCATACTCGGAAAAATAACACAACGCACAAGGGTAGTAGTAGGTACATGCTCCACGATAGTTCAAATGCTATAATCAACCGTATGTAAATAATAATAACCAACTTCTGACATTGTAATGGATTATGGACAACGTAAAGGTCATTTTTCAAATATTATACAGTAGGTATCTACACTTTTTAGATAAACAAACAAATAAGGCTTTCTCAGAGTAAATTATTTGCAGTATGTCTATTATCTAGTTAATTCAGGTCGTCGCGTCGTCTCGTCGTCGCGTCGCATCGTTGAGATTGATATATAGTATTTCGACCGATTTCGTCGAAATTTGATACATGGATATGTTGCATCCCGGGGAAGGACATAGATTTTTAATTCTACAAAATTAGATTTCCCGCAGGAATCAAAAAACCTTAGTGTGGACGAAGTCGCAGGCATTATCTAGTTTTTGGTTGTATGTTATTTCTTATAATGTAAGTCTTCATAATCCTTTCCGAACATTGTTTAGATGATGTTTCGATGACAATTGCATCAATTTTTTTATAGCACCTGCAATTTTGACGCATTCTTAAAATTTTCTAGAATTTCAAATCGTGCTGTTGTTTTTTAGGGTTCCGTACCTCAAAAGGAAAAAAACGGAACCCTCATAGGATCACTTTGTTGTCCGTCTGTCTGTCTGTCTATCAACACCCTTCTTCCCAGGAACGCATGGAGGTATCAAGCTGAAATAAAAAAAAAATACGAGATATTTCACCGCGGTTAATTGTCTCATCTGGTGACAGAAGGGCTGGCTCATTTTTTGCGCAAAGGATCAGCCTGGCTGTCCAGCGCGGAAATGCAGCCAGCATTCTTGCCACCATTCCACGCGGGCATGATTTATATAGTAATTAGGTTCGGCTAGCTAGCATTAAGTTCTATTGTATTATTTTCAATAAAGGTTAAAAAAAAGCTGAAATTCATATCAAATACTCAGGTCTACTCTACTGTCCCTTGGAGCTGTGAAAAAATCAAACTTCTAAGCCAACGCAATCAAAAGGTACAGCCGTTTATGCTGCAAATTTTCGACACTCGCAAGGGAATCAAAACCTACAGGGTACTTCCCGTGAACTCAGAATCTTGAAATAATTGGTACGAAGCAACGTCTTATAGCACAGATAAACGAAAAATTGCGAAAAGCATAAATTTTTAGTTACATCATACAATAAAAATATTTTTAATAATTTTATACTTACTAATGTTATGGATTTAGCAACTAAAATACCATAACTTTTACTTATACACCTACAGGTTTGTATGGAATCCTCGGTGCACGAGTCCGACTCGCACTTGGCCGGTTTTTTAAGCTTTTGTACGTATCTACTATCTACCGACTGTGGATTCAAAAGCCAACAAAAGTCTAGCAAAGAACTTGGTCATAATTTTGATCAATAACTATAAAAGGCTTTGTCCTAAGTGAGTGAGAGATAACCTACAGCCCAAACGGCTGAAAGTGGAAATTCGAAATTTTGAAGAAGGTAAAATAGGCGGTTTAGGCTAAATCCATGAAACTTGGTATTTGTGCTTTCGGTGAATAATATAGAAATTTATGATGTTCACAGTTTTTGAAATATATTTTTATAAGAACCTAATTCCCCGCGGCCGAAGTCGCGGGCAAAAGCTAGTTGGCCAATATTTTTGATAGGAAGTTGGCGATATAATTTCACATTATAATTTTTCTGGGATTATAGTAACATTTAATAAAGTGAATGGACATCAGCAGGCTGCCCAAGGCAAGTCCAGCAAGTATTAGAATTATATATCGTACCTAATTTAACGGCATACATTTCATATTGCTCTTGAGTAACAAGTGGCACCAATGCTGTTTGCTACCCTTGTAGATGTTTTCATTCCGAGTATGATGTATATTACGTTATAATGTATATTACGTTCCCTCAAATATGGTCGAGCGAAGCAATGGCTGGATCATGCGTCATGCTCGTGAACGGGTGCCACCGGCGGGAATGGGGCGGCTACTTTCTGTCTGCACGTCTTTGACATGAATTGAATAAACAAATTGAAGAAATCCATTAAAAGTAATAATAATAATAATAATAATAAGCCTTTTTATTTCTAATCTCATGATATTTACAATTGTATATAACTACTTTTTAGATGAAATAAGTGTTAGTTGTGTTAGTGTTTGTCTTATTCTAGTTAGTATTGTTATTTGTTGCAGTATTTGTTGGTTTAAAAGTATGCTCCTGAAAAAAGCTTATTATACTGTTGAAGATTATGTAAATGATAGAGGAGCATGGATTTGATCGCTCCAGCAATGCTGGGGACAGCGGTTACTTATGTACACATTGATATAATAATTGTAAATGAATTATTTAAAAAAAGCAACCACCGAGTTTCTTGCTGGTTCTTCTCGGTAGGAATGGCATTCCGAACCAGTGGTAGATTCACTTGACGATTCAAAAGTACTTGTAAAAGTTTATTTGAATAAAGAATATTTTGATTTGATTTGATTTGATTTGATGTTTGAACAACGCCCTATTGCATCACAAAGTTATTTCAAACCTACACATACTTGTACAAGTTCTAATTGTATAAAAGATAGGTGCAACGAGGAGTGTGCAACAGTTAATTTTAAAACTAATAACAACACAGACCACAATGTTCAAGCTGGTGGTGTTGTCCGTTGCGCTGGCTGTAGCCTCAGCTAGCCCCAGTGGTATTTGGGGAGGTCTGGCTTTGCCCTGGAACGCCGCTATCGCCGCACCGTTAACAGCGCCCCTAGCTGGGCCGATCCTCGCTGCTCCTCTTGGGGCTATTGCTCCAATTGGTGCCAACAATTACAGAGGCCCCCTGTCTCTGGCTCCCGGTCAACCTGCTAACATCTTGGCTGCTGATGGCAGGCCTCTGGACACCCTTAGCGTGAATCTAGACCGTGCGGCTCACATCACCGCGAAGGCTATTGATGGCAGCGGCCACTGGCTGAAGAAGAGATCCATTGGTGCTCCCCTGGTAGCTGCTCCGTTGGCAGCTGCCACTTGGGGTGCCCCTGCAGTTGCACTGTCGCACTCTTCCCGCATTGACATTCCTGCAACTCGTGTGCTAGCTCCGGTCGCCATCGCCGCTGCTCCTATTGCACCTTTGGGATTAGGTCACGGGGCTCGTTTGGGTCACCTTTGGTGAAAAGTGCGAAGGTCATAACTAGGATTTTCAAATTTATCGATAATAATACAAAACTCTTACTTAAAACCTACATCTTAGTGTTCATTGTTTAATCCTACTAATTTATTTTATTCTTTACACCTACTATAGCGACCGCTGCAAAACTGTAGCGTCGCTTCCGAAAAATTCATCCTTGGGTACATTATAAAGCGAACCCTCTGTGTACAATTTTTGCTTTCTAGGTATTTTGTGAGATTTTTTGGCGTTGAAGAGAAATTCAGTGAACGAGTCAGGATTTCCTCTGGATGAATGAAATAATCAGTAAAGGCCCTATTTCCCTAAACATGCCGAAATATTTTTAAGTAAGTTATAGCAGTCAGTTTTTATTGTAGACCGTACATATGGATAGTTAAATATAAAATTTACGCGTGTGTATAATTATAATTCATTGTCTAGTAGGTAACCCGCTGCTGGTTGTTGGTTGCCTGTTCGCTTTCATAATAATTGAAGGCTGTTCGACTTACGTCCAAAAAAAAATACAAACAAAAAACACTACAGATATCACAGTTTAAGGAGATACATTCTTTTCTGCCAGTTGTCTGAATCATTTGTTCCTCATCGTCATCATAATCTAGAATGTATAGTGTGTATGTATATAATAGAAAATAAAATTTAAACATTCTTAGAACAAAATTATCTTTTTTTTTTTTTTTTTTATCCACTACAAGCTAGCCCTTGACTACGATCTCACCTGATGGTAAGTGATGATGCAGTCTAAGATGGTAGCGGGCTAACCTGTTAGGGGCATGGCAGTTATATTAAACCCATACCCCTTAGGTTTCTACACGGCATCGTACCGGAACGCTAAATCGCTTGGCGGCACGTCTTTGCCGGTAGGGTGGTAACTAGCCACGGCCGAAGCCTCCCACCAGGCACATCTATCTAGTGTATATATCTAGTGTGAAGGTGTATATGGGTATAGCTGGTGAACTTGACGTGGTCTGTAATAATTATTTTAGGTTTTTTATTCACTGTAAGGATACTAATGTACACTTAGCTTTGATAAATAATTAATTAAATGAAAACAGGAGGCCTCATTTCATTGAAGAAGATAATAACGAGTTAGTATGAATGGGTTACATTTTAGATCATTGATGACCATAGACAGATACAGTATTCGGGGAAGAAAAGCGAAAAGTAAAACACAATACGACCCAACATATTTTGTCAGACACGCTATACCAACTTTTTAGACGTAGTTCATTAGTAGGTACTCTTGATTCTCTTTAAAACAAAACAAATAAAAAAGATTTTGTTAAAAATATCAATTTATTGTTGCATCAGTCGATCGAAAGTAGTATAACATAATTTACAGGTAGTGAGCGTAGGGAGTTGCGTACGAGATTGGGTTGTAGTATGACGGAGCAAGGAAAGATGGCGTGTAAGCGTAGGAAGAGGTGATCAGTGGTGTCCTGGCGACGGCGACGGTGCTGATTGGGGTGATGGCAGCTACTGACCTCTTCTTGAGGATGTGTGCACCGCTAAGAGCCTTGGCAGTGAGGTGAGCGGAGCGGTCCAAGTTAACGTCGAGGGTGTCGAGAGGCCTGCCGTCGGAGCCGAGGATGTTAGCGGGCTGTCCGGGAGCGAGCGACAATGGGCCGCGATAGTTATAGGGTTGCAGATAGGGCGTGGAATAGGCCAAAGGAGTTACATAGGAAGCGGCATAGGGCGTGATTTGAGCGCCATAGGAAAGAATGGGCTGGGCAGCGTAAGGAGCGACGACAGCCACGGAACGTTTCTTCAGAAGGTGGAATCCATTGTCAAGCGCCTTAGCGGTGAGGTGAGCAGCGCGGTCCTGGTTCACTTCCAATGTGTCGAGGGGCCTGCCGTCAGATGCCAAGATGTTGGCAGGTTGGCCTGGCGCCAGAGACAGTGGTCCGCGGTAGTTGTAAGGCTGGTATAATGGTGTCGCGTACGCCAAGGGAGCGATCGGCGACACGTAGCCACTATATAAGTGCGCGGCAGACGCCACCGCCAGTACACAAGACAACACCACCAACTTAAACATTGTGCAAGTGGTCTGTGCTGTTAAAACACTGATGCAGCTACAAAATTGGACGTGTCTTTTATACTCATATGATACAGAACAGATAAGTTGATGGGCGTCGCCGGAATACAGCGACGGCCGTGAGAGGACCAGATTTGATAAAAAAATTAAAGTTCACTTGAAAGGGTATTTTTTTCAATGCAACGAATCGGTTAAGAAATGTCTTCATAAGAAGAAATTTTAATTAAACATATTATTAGGTCTTATTAAACCAGACAATATTTTTGATTCCATAAATAATAAAAGTTTCTAGCTGATGCCCGCGACTTCGTCCGCTTGGTAATAATGAGCCTATGCACTATCCCGAGCACAACCTATAGATATCGGTATCAATTTTCATCAAAATCTGTTGCGAAAATGAACCGTGAAAGCGTAACAAACAAACAAACAGACTCATTCGCATTTACAATAGAATTAAGAAGTGTGGACATGTTGTAGTTTCATGAAAATATTTGCACACACGCATCCTCTGCGCTATCCATAACTCACTTAAATTCGAAAATGGAACTTTTGGAACAGCCGATCTCGATTATTTAGTATTTTTAGACGAGTTAAACGGCCACGTATGAGCTAGTACCTAAGAGGTTGTAATTGTACATACTTATAAACAATAAAATTAATGTTAATAATTAAATAAGTATCTACAACATAAGATTTTTTAAATTAAAATATACATTTAAATGTAAACTGCAGGAGTCCAAACTCTAATTATATCACATAAGCGGCAAAAAAAGCTTCAAGTATGTTCTAATATGAAAGCTTAGTGGATTCGCAGTAATTAAAAAGAAATCGTGGACCTTCGTATTTATACTTAACTTGTTTTTGATAAAGAAAACCGTCAATCCATACTAATATTATTAATGCGAAAGTGTGTCTGTCTGTCTGCTACGCTTTCACGGCCTACCTATTCAACCGATTTCGATGAAATTTGGCACAGGGATAGGTTATATAGGATAGGTCCCGGGAAAGGACATAGGCTAATTTTTATCCCGGAAAATTGAGGAGTTCGAAAAAACTTAGTCCACGCGGACGAAGTCGCGGGAATCGTCAATCTTCGCCCCATATTCGTGACTCTATTAAGTAGGTATTTGTTTGTTGAGTTGAATTTTAGCCAAGTGATGATGTTGTGGTCCCAAGGCGCTGGAATGGCGACCCTGGCAGACTCCCCAACCCCACTAGGTTGTTGGATGACAAATATGAGTCGCACTGAGTCGTTGAATCCACGTAGCGCTCTATATCTTTGTCAAGATGTCTTTAGACATTTGTCCATCAGTGGACTCCTACCGGTTGACCAACATTAAATTGATATTCCATCTAATCTCTAATCTAATCTAATAAAAATGTAAATTTAATTGTAAATGTTCTGGGCACATTGCCTTATTGCAGGCGGCATAGATGATATTTTTAATGTTTTTAGTTTTTTAATTTAGATTTAATTTAGATTTTAATTTGATAAATAAATAAAATATATAATCTAATCTAATAAATATTATAAATACGAAAGTTTGGATGGATGGATGTATGGATAGATGTTTGTTACTCAATCACGCCCGAACGGCTGAACGGATCTGGATGAAATTTGGCACAGAGATAGATTATAGTCTAGAATAACGCATAGGCTAACTATGATTCCTCGGGAACCAAAAAACCTCAATCCACGCGGACGTAGTCGCGGGCTACGCTATCAGCTAGTCAAACCTAACGATTTTCAAATGTTGAAATAGAATATTATGAATGAATAAACACTCCTACCACGCACAACAGACCCCCAACTGGGGTTTAAGTGCGGAAACCTGCCCAGTAGGAAGAAGAAGAAACACTCCTACGTTTAATGACAACAATAAAGAAGAAAATAGGTAAATCTATTCAATAATCTAATCAATTCTTCTTTCTTGTTGTCAATAAACGTAGGATTGTTTATTCATTCATATAAGTTAATTATTTCAACATTTTCAATCTTTAAGTTTGATATACAAGATAATAATAAAAACCGTTCATGTGCGTGTCGGAACACGCGCAATGTAGGGTTCCGTAGATTGCACGTCACAATATGGGGACATTTTAAGAGTGCGACTATTAATCGTTAACTTGTAAACTTAGCTTGGATAGTTTCCCTTTTAATTTCGTTACATACTACTATTACTATTACCATGTCTTTTTTACATATCTTAAAAACAACCGTTTACCTGGTAGGGGGGGGGGGGGGGGGGTTGGGGGGCAGGATATTTTAACTTTAAAATCATGGGATTCACGCTTCAAATACATGTATTTGTTTTTATAAAAAATTTACCTCTTTTTCGGCGTGATTAGTAGATATACAAATTACAGCTTTCTTGTACCAAGGGCTGGTACCTACAGCTAAGCCGCGGACAGACAGACGAACATGGTGCTTGTTGACTACGGATCCCTAAAAATAAATCAACTTGTTGTTATTATTAGCATGAATAAACAGAAAATAAACACCGCCTACGTAATATACTTTTTTTATATAACTGTAGTACCTACGTAGGGAAAATATAATTTTGTTTATCAATTTTTTTGAGGTTATGCATGTATTGTATGTGGGATGTATTGTATCTTTAAAGCCGATGTCGCAGCCGGATTGTAGAACCCACGCCATTAAGGCTATTTTAACGTTCAGCCAGATTGTAATTCGGCTGAATGAACGTACGCCACAATAAAAGAGCGTATCGCGTTCTTTAATGCAGCTAGCCGTAATATAAGCCGCCGTTTGGTAAAACAACGCCGGCTAAATGTGGGCTGCTAACTATAATGTAGAACGTATCGCAATTACAATACGGCTGAACGTCGAGCTGTCGTATTAGAAACGGTACCGTTTATAATATAATGATCAAATGGGGATCGCCGGAAATGGTGACGAAAAAGTAATAATTCCAAATCACTCAATATGATTTGGAATTATTACTTTATGTCACCATTTTCGACTGACATTATCTCTGAATAGATCTTTCAAAATAATTACCTATAATGATGTTTCCTATGACTATTTAAATATGTAAGTAAGTGTAGAGTTTTCTAAAGACTATTTATTGTTACAGTCTCAATATAATCTTATTACGGAATAGTGGTATAATATACACCAAACATGACGAAGTACAAACTGCAATCAGCAATTGGATTTTTTGGAAATTTTAAAATTATTATTTCAGTAGGTAACGTGTATCGTTTTCTACCAGGGTCTGATAATAGGTTTTTCGCTGATTTCAATTTTACCTATCAATTTTTACACTACTGTCTGACCTCCGTATTTAATTAGGTCAGATAAAATTAGAATTATTATTGCAGAAACGCGTTTTGAAAGAAATAGAGTAACTCAAAGCGTAACCATTATATTTTAATCTGCATCCGAAGTTCATCCAGTGACTCTGTGGATCAAAGTTATTAACCATCGTCAACTTATACCCTTTGATCTCACTTATCTGAGTTCTTCCTCAATTTTTACTTGTTTTTAACTATTTTTTGCAGAGTGAGATAACCGCCTGCTTTTCATCGTTCCAAAAACGGAGGGATACTCTCAAGGCCGCCAATGTACCTATCCGTCCGGTGACGCCTATCAACTTATCTGTACTGTATCATATGAGTATAAAAGACACGTCCAATTTTGTAGCTGCATCAGTGTTTTGTAACAGCACAGACCACTTGCACAATGTTTAAGTTGGTGGTGTTGTGTTGTGTACTGGCGATGGCGTCTGCCGCGCACTTATATAGTGGCTACGTGTCGCCGATCGCTCCCTTGGCGTACGCGACATCATTATACCAGCCTTACAACTACCGCGGACCACTGTCTCTGGCGCCAGGCCAACCTGCCAACATCTTGGCCTCTGACGGCAGGCCCCTCGACACATTGGAAGTGAACCAGGACCGCGCTGCTCACCTCACCGCTAAGGCGCTTGACAATGGATTCCACCTTCTGAAGAAACGTTCCGTGGCTGTCGTCGCTCCTTATGCTGCCCAGCCCATTCTCTCTTATGCCGCTCCAATCACGCCCTATACCGCTTCCTATGTAGCTCCTTTGGCCTATTCCACGCCCTATCTGCAACCCTACAACTATCGCGGCCCATTGTCGCTCGCTCCTGGACAGTCAGCTAACATCCTCGGCTCCGACGGCAGGCCTCTTGACACCCTCGAAGTTAACTTGGACCGCTCCGCTCACCTCACTGCCAAGGCTCTTAGCGGTGCACACATCCTTAAGAAGAGGTCAGTTGCTGTCATCGCCCCCATTAGAACCGTCGCCATCGCCAGGACGCCACTGATCACCTCTACCTACGCTTACACGCCATCTTTCCCTGCTACATCATACTACAACCCAATCTCTTACGCTACTTCCTTCGCCCACTACCTGTAAATTATGTTTTAATTTAGATCGACTGATGCAGTAATAAATTGATACCTTTAACAAAATATTTTTAGTACCAACCTAGTTATTTTTAAAAGAAAGAGACTAGAGTAGCTATGATTAGAATAAAAAATCCTTAATTTGCGAAATTCAATGCATTGAAATCCTTAACTCGTAACTAGGGCCCGTATTAATAAGCCGACATCAGATTAGAACAGGTTCTCAATCAAATCAAAGTATCGGTCAATCTATGCTTCTGATCGGTCTTATGATCTAGCTTCACTTGAGATACACGGAGCGGTGCGGCACGTAGTACCTATATTTGTATGAGCTATGCCTTAGTATGAGTTATTACCTTTACGCATAGATTGACCGCAACTTGAGAACGTGTTCTTAGCCGATGTCGGCTTATTAAAACGGGACTAGGAAATTAAGTCCGTATCTTAGGGGCCAACGTACCTACAATATAATATGAATATTAAATATATTTGGGGCCAATGCGTTCCCTAAACATTGAATAATATATTTTTTACGCCATTACAATTTAGCCCTTGACTGCAATCCCACCTGATGGTAAGTGATGATGCAGTCTAAGATGGTAGCCGGCTAATTGGTTAGGGGTATGGCAGTTATATTAAACCATACTCCTAGTCGATTTCTACGCGGCATATTATTCTAATATGATTGCCTTCAGCCTTGGTTTATAATCTAGTGCCTATCATAAAAAATAAAAATATTTCATTATTGTGTTGAGATTTCCAACGATTTCTGGTTGTAACTTAATAATACGAAATAACCTGATTAAGTACGGGAGGACAGGCCTAATTATTATTAGTTTCATATATTTTTGCATAGTCGCCTTACGTCTTTGCTTACCTTACCTAATTTAAATACCTAGTTTTCTTTGCAAAGTCGACTGCAGTAGGTACAGACAAAATGCTTGTTAGACTGTAGACATAAAGAAGGCATGCCCGATGTTAGAAGAAGTTATTATTCCTTTATGGATTGACACACCGATGCGACTTTGAATTGTTATGGAAATTGTTGTTGAATGGGAAATGGTGGTTTTTTAATACGCTGTCGGCTTCTACGTGGCCTAGTACCTTGTGGAATTACGCTAAATCAATAAGTAGCAGTGGCCAAAACCCACCAGATAAATACACAGACAGTAGTTATTGTGAAATGTGACTTTTTTATAGTGTTTAGACTAGATTTCACAGAAGAAGAACGATAGAGATAAAATGAAATAACAGGACTTAGTTAAATTGCGTATATTTTCATTACTTATTTACAGGGAATCGTAAGGATGGGACTTAGAGGATGTGAGTAATGGGGGCTGCGTACGAGATTGTTCTGTAAGGCGCCCAGGGGGCGGCGTACGCGTAGGCGGAGGCGATCAGTGGTGCTCTGGCGACGGCGACGGTGCTGATGGGAGCGATAACGGCAGAGCGCTTCTTAAGAATGTGTGCACCACTCAGAGCTTTAGCGGTGAGATGAGCAGAGCGGTCCAAGTTGACTTCTAGGGTGTCAAGAGGCCTGCCGTCAGCGCCAAGGATGTTGGCGGGCTGTCCAGGAGCCAGCGAAAGTGGGCCACGGTAGTTGGATGGCTGCCAGTAGGGAGCGGCATAAGCCAAAGGAGCTACCAAAGGAGCTGCGTAGGGACCGACAACAGCGACCGAACGCTTCTTCAACAAGTGAGTGAGTTCACCGTTGAGAGCCTTAGCAGTGTAGTGAGCAGCACGGTCCAGGTTCACATCTAGAGTGTCCAAAGGCCTGCCGTCGGCAGCCAAGATGTTAGCGGGTTGGCCGGGAGCCAGCGACAGTGGTCCTCGGTAGTTGGTCGGCTGCCACAGAGGTGCGGCATATGCCAAGGGGGCTAATCCGTAACCGTAACCCGGCAGAAGGGCCGACGCAGACGCCGCCGCCAAGAAGCAAGACAACACCACCAGCTTCAACATTTTTGTGAGTGGTCTGTGTTGTTTTCTAAACTCAGAAACACTGATGCTATTGTCATGGTGCGTGCGTCTTTTATACTTGTATCATTAACTTGACAGGCGACACCGGAACACATCGTTGGCCATGAAAGAACCACTTCTGCTGAGAAATGAAAGCTAGTTGATAAAGACGGTTTTGTTCTCCTTTAAGATAATAATTATTTATCAAGTGAACTTGTTCTGATTTTTATGTATGAATGCCACAAGTTGTTGCGGCTTGATTCTCGAATGCACGTCTCATGTCTTGAGTTAATAATGCACTACGCGATATTTATTTCCATACGGTCGATATTGAATTCAAATTGTCGGTTAAAGAAAAGCTTGGTACAGCCACCTGCAGTTTCGGCATCTGAAGCTGATACAAGATTTTTAAAAAGTAGGTATAGTTAATTATTATAAATAAATATATGAAATGAAAGGGTGACTGACTGACTAACTGATCTATCTATCACACAACTCAAACCACTGGACGGATCGGGCTGAAATTTGGCACACAGATAGTTTTTATGACTATATATTATATAAAAGATTTTTGAAAATTTAACCCTTTAATTAATAGGGGTGTGAAATTTTTAAGAAAATCGAACTTAACGTGAGCGAAGCTGCTGGCAAAATAATTGTAATAAAAAGCTAATAAACTAATATAATACAATTAATGAACAATTTTGTTCGAACGTCTTTGTTAGTCGCTACCGTAAATACGCAGAGGATGTAAATATTTATGCTAAATACTTAAATAGCATTGATATTAACAATACGATACTATTAAAAAAACTGATCGAATACCTTTGAGTAGGCGCGCGTCCTTGTTCAGCAAAGTGGGTTAAAATAACAACTCACATAATAGGATAAGCATACCTACCTTGGTGAATGGTGAAAAATGTTATTGCTTACTATGCCCATACTTCCTAAAATAACCCTATATATAATGACCTAGAAATAGCATTGCATTCGATCAGGCAAATCACCTGAAACTGAAACTTCTTTAATCTCGAATCCCAGTTAAAGTTCTGGACAAGCAGTGGACAACATTGGGTCGTGAGAAGCCTGGTTGGAGTAGGTACCTTATTCATCATAATAACCACAACTTTAAAGAATTGTGTTGATCGCTTGATCAACATCCGGTTAGCCGAACAACTTGGAGATTTGGGAAGGGTTCTAGTATGCCTCTAAGAAGCCCTATTAACTTGATGTAGATCACCTAAGAAACCTGCCGTAAGAAGCACCATTCCCCTAAAAAGAATTTGTAATTATTAAAACAGAATAGAAAGAAAAAGATAATACTGTAAAGATACCTGCATAGATACTTAACAAGTGATAAGAGCTATAATCTACCTACTGCAACATAATTACATTATGGGTGGCGGAATTTTGAGTTGAATATTTTCTGTAGTCTAATTGATTGAATATAAAAAATAAACCAAACAATAAAAAATCCTCCTAGTTACAAACAGATTTGAAAAACACTGTCTAAACAGAAACCAGTGAAAAATTATACGATGACTAGATGATTCCCGCGACTTCGTCCGCGTGGATTAAGATTTTTGATTCCCGCGGGAACTCTTTAATTTTCCGGGATAAAAAGTAGCCTATGTCCTTCCCCGGGAAACCATCTACCCCTGTACCAAATTTTATCAAAATCGGGTGAAGAGACAGTTTTTTTTATTCCCGCGGGAACTCTTTATTTTTCCGGGATAAAAAGTAGCCTATGTCCTTCCCCGGGATACCATCTACCCCTGTACCAAATTTCATCAAAATCGGTTCAACAGGTGGGCCGTGAAAGCGTAGCAGACAGACAGACAGACAGACAGACAGACAGACAGACACACTTTCGCATTTATAATATTAGTATGGATTTGGGATTAATAGACAGAAAATAATAATATGATAAAGATGCTTTTTCAATTCCGTGGCAAAGAAACTCAGTAGCAGCAAGTGATATGATTTAAATTAATAAATATTCAGAACTCTGAAGGTGCAACGGTCCATTACGTCATTTGTATATTCTTATCAGATCGTTATTGGAATCTTGTGTGACCTGATTCGAGGTAAAGTACACGTGCGGTTCGTAACAATGCAACGCTTGAAGACTTTTTCTATGGCGAGGTATATTTAGCTAATAAACACGTGCTTCGACACACGCGTTTTAACACGTTAAACATGTAAGCGCGTGCATTAAAGTACGTTAACTTTCAGTTTATTTATTTATCAATTGAATGGTGTCCGAGACTTCATTCGTGTGGATTATGTTTCAGTTCTCTCGAACTCTTTGAAATTTCGGGATAATGAGTAGTTTCTGAACCTGATTTCATTAAAATTGGTTAATGTTAAACGGTTTTACACTTCTATCTTTCTATATTTACCATGCATAATACCTAAGTACCTATAAATATGTATTTGGTTTGCCCCGAAATAAGACCTCTCGTAAGTTTGGACCATAGATTTGGACGAATAGGCGTAAGTACCTACACTGGAACCGTTTATAATTAAACACTTATGAGTAGAAATATTATTTATTTATTTTAAGTAGAAATATTTTTCCTACTTGCTCGTGATATTATTACTTACCAGATGATGCCCGCGACTTCGTCATTCGTCTGTGTACTTAGGTGTAGGTTTAAAAACCCCGGGGTTTAGCCCACAAGCCTATGCATCGTCATAAAAAAAAATTCAGCATTAAATTTTTAAGTCGCAACTTAACTTTGTAAGCAGTATTCGGCTGAAAGCCATCGGTTTATATATTATGTAATTACATTTATATATTATGTTACTGCGGGGTAACGCAGCCAGCGTTCTGGGCACATTGCCTCATTGCAGCGGCATAGATTATATTTTTAATGTTTAGTTTTTAGTTTTAATTTAGATTTTATTTAGATTGAATTTAGATTTAAAATCGTTTTTTTATGAAATTGGATATATTATTATAAATGAAGTAAAAAAAAAATACGTTCACTAATTCAGAGTCTCTCTCTCCCTGACAGACGTATGGAAGGACGGACGGAAAAGTGCAAATTCGCTCTACTTGAGTGAATTTGACGCAGATACCTCGTTTCGCTCGATCTCTAATACTGTGCCTGGACGTTTTTTGTACATTGAATATTTTTGAAAATTTAAATTAGACAAATCTTCATTATTGATACAATGCAGATTGCGTGGCGTTCTTTTGCGTCTCTGGTTTCTATTCAACTTTTTGTACTGCTTAAAATGTTTTTTTACACTTTGTATATTTATAACGATGTTATTTCAAGGTTAAATAGAAGAAGCAATAGAAGGTGTTATGCGTAAGAGTGCCTGTTCTCACTTAGCACGTTCAGTACTAAATGTGCTAGTTAAGTTCTGCCTATTTATAAAGGGTTACAAAAGCCTAAAAAATAGAAAAAGTTTTTCTGCAGCATGTTGAGTTTATTTCCATTCAGTACAATCGGTATTATGTTGTCACGTTCTTTTTAAGTATCAATTATTGTTGTTGACTAGAATCAAGCTGCATTTATATACCTGTCTTATATACCTCTATAGGCGAAAAATATGCGAAAGTGTCTGTTTTCTTTCTGTTATGTTGGCATAAGGCAAGGCATTTAACGTATTTTTAACAAAATTTGGTAATTACTGTACCAAATGATGATTGCATCAATGAGAAAGGTCAAAAGTATCTATTTTTTATACCGGAACAACAAAAAGCTTCCGAAGGGTTTTAAATCTAGTAGATCATTATATTATGATATCTAATACAATATATTGGTGTTTCGAAGATTGCTATGGCGGAACGTGATTCTCAACATCTGCAGAGGATTATGCACTATATGCATAAATTAACCAATACGGTGTCTCAGATCAAATTAATAACTATTGACTGGAATGTAGTTAGAAAAAATAAATAAAATTCAAATGTCTTTTATTCAAATAAACTTTAATAAGTGCTTTTGAATCGAAGAGTGAATTTACCACGGCTTCAGAATGCCATTCCTATCGGAAAGACCTATAGAAGGTAGGACATGGGTTTATGAAAACTTTTACCGCTTTACCTGTCCATCGTTGGCATCGGGTGTACCAGTAGTCAAAGTGAGTCGTAGTGGAATAAAAAGAGATTCTTTATCTTTTACTTCAGAATTAGATGCGATAATGATAGGCAAAACTTACAAATACTAAACAAACCTTACCCTTACCCTTACCTTTAGATAACACATGGCCCTATAATCTCATTAGATTTTCCGCCAGGTTACATTAGGTTCTCATTACATTACATTTAGATTAGGTTAAAAATCATTTTTATTACTATAGCTACTGTCTGTTCTTATAATTAGAAATGTAACTGAAAGTCACAACTGAAATTCTACTTAACTTAGATTTATACATAGCTTCACGGAAATGTAACTGTGAAAGTCGTCACTACTTAACTTAGACAATATTTATAGCTTCAGTGCACACAATTAACTGACTTCAGACTTGGGCAATTCGTTTTTTTCTCTGAACTCGACTTTTGGTACCGCTGTATGAATTATATATTTTTTCGATTGCATTGTTTGCTTTTATTTCGTTTGTGTCCTTAATAAGCCCGACAGTGATGAACGGACTGGTGTGATGGCGGCGCCCTTGCTCTGCGTAAATATCAGCTTCCTGAATGACCTTCCTGCACCGGTTCTACAACACGAGACCGCCCTAAGTATTCGTGAACACTTTCTATAAATACAATGCAAAATAGTATCAGGCATCAGTCGTTCCTCATTCGACCAACACAGACCAAGATGTTCAAATTGGTGGTGTTGTGCGCTTTCCTCGCTGCGGCGGTTGCTGAACCCAGCGCAATTCTCGCTCCCTTAACCTACAGTACGAGTATTATATCACCCGGAAGAACGACCTTCACCAATCAGGCCAGCAGCGTCATCCATCCATCACCCGTAGTCTACTCCGCACCATGGGCTTACACCGCACCTATTGCTCATCTGATCAAGAAACGCTCTGCCGCTAGCACATACTTCGCACCATCGGCGTACATCTCACACGCTCCTATTGCTGCCACCTACGCCGCCTCTTACGCCGCATCGCCTCTGGCCTACACTGCATACTCTCCATTGGCAGCATCTTATGGAGCACCAATCTACACCCCTGCTGCCCATTTCATCAAGAAGAGGTCTGCACCCCTCATCGTGCCCAGCACATACTCTTACGTAGCCCCTAGCGTTTACCGTACTCCCTTGTTGACATCTGCCTACGCCGCACCTATCTACTCTACCCCTTATGTTGCTCCTGCCCCCATTACCTACACTCATTTCATCAAGAAGTGATCTGTTTTGCGCACGTTGTACTCCTCAATCTTCTAGCGTAGACATAAACAACACCCCATTTACTTACTCTAGCTCCGAAATGTATCCTTTCGGTTTCACCCGCATGATCTACTTTAGATAGTTATTGGGTTCAGCAATTTTGTGTTTGGCAATTTCAAATTTAATTTTCATGCAATAGTTGTTTTTTGCAATTGTACATACACGTTAGATCAAATGTAAATAAAGCTGATCAAATCTCAAAATACGTTTTTTTATTATAGTAATTAATATTTTTATTCTAATGTACAGGTTCAAATTAAGTTAAAAGTGATTTTGATATAATAACATAAACATCATTGAATTTTTATTAAGTCAAGTTCAATAAAGCTATATTAATGACGTGGTCTTAAAGTAATCAATAATGTTATTAAATAAAATAACTAATATCTTTTTGGGTAGTAGGGTTTGTTAGATCACTCTAGCATTAAAAATTCACATTAACGGCCGACTACTGAAGAGCATCAGTTAGTTCAGAACAGAAAAGTTAGATAATTGAATATACCGATACTTTCTGCTTCAATATTCGGCTGTTAGTACAATATTTATTCTATTTAATACGAGTTTCAAAAAAGATGTGATGGTTTTCCTCTCGTTCTCCTCTCTCTTAAAACTGAATATTCGTAGAAAAAAATATGATTAAACTACCCATATATTAAGTATATATGGGTAGTTTAATCATATTTTTTTTCAGTCTTGAATACTTGGAGTTGTGATTATTTCTGTAACGTCCTCATAATTCGTTTCCACTTTATCGAGAGTATTTGCCGTCGATTCAGACGCAACTTTGTTTATCGAAACTGGGTGCTTCAATGCTCTAGCTAGAGGTATATTATGGAAAAAGCTAAGAGCTATTGGAGTAAGTACTGTTTCACCTTTAACTGTCCTCAAAACGACTTCACTTGGTTTCTCTTCTTCCTTCAGTGGATATGTCGCGTATATGGCCGGACTATATATTAATGGTGTAGCTATTATCCCTGTAGAATGCTTGATGTCCATTCGTGATTGATATGACACAGCACTCGGCGCTGCATAAATCACTGGTAGAAGTTGACATTTGACTTGAAATATCGAGCACAGAAATAATATAAGCCTAAACATTATGGAGGCAGTAACTTTATTAATGGCGTGACGTTGTAAAGCGTAGTTTTTATAGAGACCAAATGCTGTGGGTTGAAATAACGGTTTTTATACGTTGATTGCACGCAAGAAATGAATTCAAGTTCACGGTCGATCCGACAGGTTGTTGCATCACTTAGGGCCGTTGGCCGGATTAAGGTAAGTACGAGCTTGGGACGAACACACGGTAAATCGTGATGGGAAATGTAACGTACTGTTCGTACCTACTATCTGCGATTGTATTTCTGTGGTTGTAGTTCTTTGTAATAAAATCCATTTTAGAGGTCTAGCCCCACTTGATGCACGGAGCGGCGCGGCACGTGGCGGCAAATATAATTTTGTATGATTTTGTAAAGGGCCGCATCGCGCAGTGCATCTCCGTATCGCGTCGCTTAAGTGGGCCCAGCTCCATACACCCACATACAAAGAATACTTGCCGCTCCGTGCCGCGCCGCGCCGCGCCTCTTTAGTGGTGCTAGATCTTTAGTATGCTAGCTATAATGTCCAGTAAACGTTGCAATACGACTCGCACGTCATTTAGCGTAAGTTGATGGTCATGTCAGAATGACCATTAACCATCCCGTTTGTCCCTACGAGAGCCTCCTACAAATCCAGTAGAACAAGTGCCTGCGCTTGAACATATGTGCTCGTAGGTAATGGGGAAACAATGTCATCTATAGCGAACTCTATCGCGACCTCATGATGTCCACCGTACAGGAGTTTAACTGCATAAATAGAATAAGAGATAGCTGCACTTTTGGTAACTATTGCCAGGCAGGCTGATTCAGTATTTGGTAGGTGTAGGGCAGGGTTCTCCACTGATGACGATAGTGAAGGTCTGCCCGCATGCGGATGGGCCTTTCACTAGATATGGCCGCTCAAATACGTGTTATGGTTACCAAAAATAAACCATGACTAGGAAGGCTGATTCTCGTACAGTATTAGAGTATGCGCAGAACTTATGTAAACTGTATAAAAATTGACGATATTCATCGGGCCGTTCATTAGATATCACCTGTTGTCGACCTCCATGGCGCAGTGTGTAGAGCTGTTGTCTTAACGTGCGGAGGTCCTGGGTTCGATCCCCGGCAGGGTCAATTTGGGAATTTATAATTTCTGAATTTTCCCTGGTCTGGCCTGGTGGGAGGCTTCGGCCGTGGCTAGTTACCACCCTACCGGCAAAGACGTGCCGCCAAGCGATTTAGCGTTCCGGTACGATGCCGTGTAGAAACCGAAGGAGTATGGGTTTAATATAACTGCCATGCCCCTAACAGGTTAGCCCGCTACCATCTTAGACTGCATCATCACTTACCATCAGGTGAGATCGTAGTCAAGGGCTAGCTTGTAGTGGATAAAAAAAAAAACCTGTCAAAGACGTGATAAACTCACAATATATAAATAATTATTATTAGCAATTATTAGATCGCATATAATATGACGCGTCCGTCACGTTGATTTGCTAATTTTTTTTTTTTTTTTTTGCTTGTTTGCACGCGCTGACAATAGACACATGAGCACCTGCACCGTATCGCACACAAAAAAGGTCGGTTGTTAAGAATTTGACAACTCTCCCCAGACTCTCCCAATTTGTGATCTGTTAGAACCCCAGATATCGATTTTATAAGGAATCGGTACAATAATAAAAACATGAAAAATATCGGGCCTCTTAAATTTTGACAAAAGTTTCCGTATATTTTGTGAATATTCGCACAAAAATTGGAAAGCAGTAAACCAGATGGTGTTAGTAGTATAAAATATGATATCTTTGAGAGATATAAGAGTATGATGAGATGTATGTACATATATGATGATGTGAGTATATTAATTAGTTTCAGATATTTAGTTAATTTAGTAGGGGATTATAAATACTTGTGTACTAGGTGATGCCCGCGACTTCGTCCGAGTGGATTGAGGTTTTTGGTTCCCGCGGGAACTCATTAATTTACCGGGATCAAAAGTTGCGTAATATGTGTTGCCGATGTATGTGCCAGACTATAATCTATCTCTGTGCCAAATTTCATCCAGATCCGTTCAGCCTTTCTGGCGTAATTAAGTAACAAACATCCATTCCTCCAATCAAACTTTTGCATTTATAATATTATACTAGCTGATGCCCGCGACTTCGTCCACGTGGATAGAGGTTATTTGGTTCCCGCGGGAACTGTTTAATTTTCCGGGATAAAAAATAGCCTATGTGTTATTCCAGTCTATAATCTATCTCTGTGCCAAATTTCATCCAGATCCGTTCAGCCGCTTTGGCGTGAAAGGGTAACAAACATCCATACATCCAAAGTTTCGCGTTTATAATATTAGTAAGTATAATTATAATATGTTATTTAGGTAAGTATAGATTTTACAAACCTATGACTTTTTTATTTTGAAAAACAAAAACGTATTTTGAGATTTGGTTAACTTTATTTACATTTGATCTAACATTTATGTACAATTGCAATGATTAATGCATGAAAATTAAATTTTGAAATTACCGAACACATATCTGCTGAACCCTTAATAACTATCTTAAGTAAATCGGGCCGGTGAAACCGAAAGGATACATTTCGGAGCTAGCATAAGTAAATGGGGTGTTTTTATCTCTACTCTAGAAGTTCAGTACACGTCCGAAGATGCAGATCACTTCTTGATGAAATGAGTGTAGGAAATGGGGGCAGGAGCAACATAAGGGGTAGAGTAGATAGGTGCGGCGTAGGCAGATGTCAACAAGGGAGTACGGTAAACGCTAGGGGCTACGTAAGAGTATGTGCTGGGTACGATGAGGGGTGCAGACCTCTTCTTGATGAAATGCGCAGCAGTGGTGTAGATGGGTGCTCCATAAGTTGCTGCCAGTGGAGAGTATGCAGTGTAGGCCAGAGGCGATGCGGCGTAGGTGGCAGCAATAGGAGCGTGTGAGATGTACGCCGATGGTGCGAAGTATGTGCTAGCGGCAGAGCGTTTCTTGATCAGATGAGCAAAAGGTGCGGTGTAAGCCCATGGTGCGGAGTAGACTACGGGTGATGGATGGATGACGCTGCTGGCCTGATTGGTGAAGGTCGTTCTTCCGGGTGATATAATACTCGTACTGTAGGTTAAGGGAGCGAGAATTGCGCTGGGTTCAGCGACCGCCGCAGCGAGGAAAGCGCACAACACCACCAATTTGAACATCTTGGTCTGTGTTGGTCGAATGAGGAACGACTGATGCCTGATGCTATTTTGCATTGTATTTATAGAAAGTGCTCACGAATACTAAGGGCGGTCTCGTGTTGTAGAACCGGTGCAGGAAGGTTGTTCAGGAAGCTGATATTTACACAGAGCAAGGGCGCCGCGAACACATTGGTCAGTTCATCGTAGTGGGACACAAATTAAATAAGAACAATCAATGCAATTATTTTTTTACCACACTAGCGACTGTTCGCGCCTTTGGTCCCATGGAAATTTCGAAAAACATTGGCCTTATTCTGTCTTTATAATCCTCCTTCAGATATCATAGTCATCAGCAATGTGTATTCACAAATAAATAAATTTATTGATTGATCATCATCTTCAATGTGAATCCACTGTTGGACATAGGCCTCTTTCAAGTAGCGCCAACGTGCTCTTTCCTAGAATTTTCGCATCCAATTCGTTATCCACATTCCATGGGATGTGGTGCTGATCAACTTCTAGAATAGTCAATTACACGAAATTTATCATTTTAGGTTCACTCACTCAAATTAGGGTAAGGTTACAGAATAGGTAATAGTTGGTAAGGTAGATCAAATGTAAATTCTCGTAAAGTTAAACAAATCTCTAAACGCGTTTTCTTTCTTGTCATGAAATTTTGACTAGTGGGAGACTTTGGCCGTGGCTAGTTAGCACCCTACCGGCAAAGAAGTGCCGCCAAGCGATTTAGCGTTCCGGTACGATGCCGTGTAGAAACGAATAGGGATATGGGTTTAATATAACAGGTTAGCCCGCTACCAACTTAGACTGCATCATCACTTACCATCAGGTGAGATTGCGGTCAAGGGGTAACTTGCAGTGGATAAAAAAAAATGCGTAATAATTTTAATTTTTTAATAATATGTACCTATATATTATAATGGAAGGTCGCTTGTTTGGGATGCCACATGCGTGGATACGCTGGCGTTGTCCCACTTGCAGGCGACCTCCACGACGGCGGGGGCGGCGGCCACTAATGCGGAAAGAGACAAGAGGCGCAAATATGAAATTATAGAAAATAATTTCATATTTGTGCCTTTTGGTGTTGAAACTTGAAACCATGGGGTCGTGGGGCGAAGATGCTAGATCCTTTTTTAAGGATCTGTCTTCTCGTCTCACAGAGTCCACAGGTGACCGGAGGGCTGGCAGTTACCTCGGCCAACATATAAGTTTGGCTATTCAGCGGGGTAACGCAGCCAGCGTTCTGGGCACATTGCCTCATTGCAGCGGCATCGATTATATTTTTAATGTTTAGTTTTTAATTTAGATTTTAAAGATTTTTTTAAGAAATTGTATATATTATTATTTCTGTATAATTTATGTCTTAATAATCTATAATATTATTATATCTATACTAGTCTATACTAATATTATAAATGCGAAAGTGTGTCTGTCTGTCTGTCTGTTTGCTACGCTGTTACCACCTATTCAACCGATTTTGATGCGGACGAAGTCGCGGGCATCATCTAGTAATTATTATTATTATAAATTATTTAAAAAATCGTGTTAGAACACGCTTAATGGCTACGGGTTCCGTAGCATTCCGTCGGTTTTGAATTGATCGGCTTGAACGATTCGGCAGTTACGTTTCTGTAGATTATTTTTTTCAAAAACTGTGTATGAAACCTCACAATAACTTTAAAATACCTTTTCAACTTGGTGTCACTCGAGGAGCTGAGCAGTGGATTTCTATCCTTAACTGTACTAATGTACTCAATACCTACTTTACGAATTTTATTAGTAGGTAGTTGAAAGCATTTACAATAATTGTGATGTGACATGGTATAGCTACAGCAACGCTTAAAGCCATATTGTTTCATTATTGTTTACTTTCGTGTTTTACAATTATAATCCTTATTGCAGGAACGTCACGGTGCGGTACGTCACCAAACATACATACCATACACCATACCATACATTTTGAGTAATATGTATGTCCCCAGAACTTAGTATTATTAGACTAAATATTTTTGGGAGAAGGAAGCCACTGGATGCAAGTGGGAGGTTTTGCAACGGCCCTTATTTATGTAGGTAATGCCTGTTATATTTTTCGGATTCATCAACTTTGGCCCACCCGCCGCAGTGGGGCAAAGTCCAATTTCGTCTATTTGGATTTTATTTTATAATTATTAATTGTAATTAATTAATTGTGGGAACTCTTTAATTTTCTGGGATAAAAAACACAACATTATTTTAAACATTATTTATGTATCACAATGAGCATACTGTCAGGCTGGTCCTTTATATATTTCATAAAGTTCTGATGAATCATTCGGATATTAACGGTGGAATTCCTCAATAGGTATAGAAACAATCAGTCTCGGTCAATGTAAAAGTTTAGTAAAGAACAGATTTTTTACCATACATCCATTCTAATATTTCAAATGCTAAAGTGTGTCTACATCTTACTATTTATTTGTCGATCGGTTTTCTGTTATCTTTTAACCCCATCCACTTAATCGATTTTGATGAAAGAAAATAATGTTCCCTCGGTAAAAAACCTATAAATTCACAACGAAATCGAAAACATCAAATTTGCAATTATGTAAGCTTTGTTGACGAAAACAACATTTATTAAACGCGTCTTCGTTCTGAAATATCATATCCCTTCAGATAGCTTCAGGCGAAGAAGATTCGCTATATAATATTGTCATTAAAGATTGACAAGGTATTCCGTATGTAAATATTTTAAATTAAAAAAATTGTGTCAAAAAGCAATTTACGAACAGCACTTTGCTTAGTCATAGTCATAGTCATTTATTTATTAAATATAGGTACACTGTAGGTACACTTATTTTCGTCTAAAAAATTTACTTAAAAAGCATGATGGTGATAATGGGTAACGTTATCTTAAAACTAAAGCTACGAGGGTTCCAAACGCGCCCTGGTCTGAGAAGAGCCCACAACAAACTCAGCCGGGTTTTTTTTTTTTTTTATTATCACCATCTCACAAATATTCTTACTAAGGAACTATCAGACACATTAGAGCAAATTATTGCCAGTCTTCCTTGTCGTTTAAATAGTCCTTTATGAAAATTGATTCCTTCTTCTTCCTCGAAAGAAATAAAACGTAGTTTTAATGCTAGTACCTCGGCGTACCTATATCTGTATTCTGTGTATCTCAGACGTTCTATTTTTATTTAATTAATAATAAAATTAGTTTTTAATTGTGTTATTCGCGTTCACTACGTAGATAGGTCTGGCTATGCGTCTGTTCCATTTCCACATTTGGAACTTCCTACAATAAGGTGTGAATTGGGAAAACTCTCAAGAAACAACAAAGTCTAACAAAGGAAGCGAATTCCGATATTTTTTTGACTATAATGACTTTGTTCAATAGCGTGGCGAATCTGAGTATTATTAGACCCAATTACTGTCACCGTGATTCAGAATGTAAAGTATAAGAGACAGGGGTTAGTGTCAGGGAGCATTAGTTTAGATTGGTAGGTTGAGTACAATCAAAGAAATCTAAGTCATCATGTACCGTCTACTTTGCCTGCTCGCTACCTTTGCCATTTGCAATGGATTCGCCGTATTACCTGTGGTTGCACCTGTTCACGCCGTGCATGCACCAGTTCTGACCACTTATGTGGGTCATGGTTATGGACACTCTGGATATGCCGGATACGGCCATGGAGGTTACGGCCATGGAAGCTACGGCCATGGAGGATATGGAATCGGACATGGACTCGTTGGCAACGCATTGGGACATCATATTCTGAAGAGGTCGCCAACTTTTGCAGCTGGTGCTGGCGCAGGTGGTTTTGGAGGTGCAGGTCTTGGAGGTTTTGGAGGTGCTGGTGCTGGAGGCTTAGGAGGTGCAGGCGCTGGTTTCGGCGGAGCGGGTTTCAGTGGTCTGGGAGGCGTTGGTGCCGGTGGTTTTGGAGGCGCTGGTAACGGTGGTTTTGGAGGTTCAGGTGCCGGTGGTTTTGGAGGTGCAGGCGCTGGTTACGACGGTGCAGGTTCGGGTGGTTTTGGAGGCGCTGGAGCCGGAGGCTTCGGGGGTGCCGGTGGATTCGGCGGTGCTGGCGAGGGTGGATTCGGCGGTGCTGGTGAGGGTGGATATGGCGGCTATGGCGTTGGGCATCTTGGTCACATTGCCCCTTTTGCAGTCTCCCACCAAGCGCGTTTGGACATCCATCACGCACCAGTACCAATTGTCAAGAAAGTGATCGCACCCGTTGTTGCAGTTCCTGCTCATTACGGTGCAGGTCTCGGAGCGTACGGTGGACAATAATGTGTAAATAACTATAATAAATAATACCTAATCAAATTTAAACGGACTTGAAATATTGGATCTGTGATTGTAAAATATTAATGAATAAATTGAATTGAATACTATATCGACTGAATTGACTTATTATTTTATACAATACGAGTAGGTACTAGACCAACGAGGCCTCGTTGGTCTAGTGGCTAACATGTTTGACTGCGCCTGACGAGGTCCTGGGTTCGAGTCCCGGGTCGGGCCATATTAGGTATTGGGTTTTTCTGACTAGAAATTCTCAGTACTAGCCCGGACTTAGGAAGTTGGCGGTGTTTCACCCCCGTGCCTCGGAAAGCACGTTAAGCCGTCGGTCCCGGTTATTATCACTAACATGATAATAGTCGTTAAAGCCCGCCAACCCGCATTGGAGCAGCGTGGTGGGTCTAAGCTCTAATTGCCGCTCTCCTATGAGAGTGGAGGCCTGTGCCCAGCAGTGGGACGTTAATGGGCTGTAGTGGTGGTGGTGGTGGAGTAGGTACTAGGTAGTTTAAGTATATATTTAAGTATATTTTAGTACCAATGATCGTGTGGGTATACGATATGCATAGGTAATTATGCATACGATGCACTTTGTAGCTCAATGTTTATTTGTCTGCCTGCCATGGTAAATCAGTGCTAACTTATCCGCCACAGTGCAAACTGTGTATCTCTATACTTACGAATAAATCAACAGTGAAAGTAGTATCTTTTATTTTAGCACTCTAACATTCACATATCCTCAAGTTGTGGTCTGGCCTTAGGTACCAAAACAATCGCTATGTACTCGTACTAAATCATCACCTCGCAGTTATATTATATTAACTAACTAACGAGGCAATGCTTTAGTGTCGGGCACCTACCAACTCATGTGCTAATTGCCTACTTTTATACCTACGTACGATACGTACTTATCAGTTTTCAATAATTTTTCACATCGTATAAAATTACAGCAGCATTATTTGACAGATTAGACAAAGATGCCTATTTATAGCTCAACTGACAAAAAGTCCGCGTAACTATTTTAAGGTCCGTATTCCGTAATTACATGAAAAAGGTAATTTTTGTATAGTACATTTGACATTATAAGTCTACTTGTTACTTATTCGGCTAATCTGTGTCGACTTAGGTATTGTTGTATTTAATTTTAGTCACTAAAATATCGGAGCAGGTTAGTAAATTAAAAGCAATTGCGTATTTGTGAAATATATTTGTTATGGCAGTGTTGACATTACGTTTAATAATTCTTGAAATCTCAGAATCAGGTGTTGTTTGCCAGTGTTAAAATTTACTAACGTAAAATTGATGTTGTTTACCACGGGTGTACGGAGAGTGCCTTACCAGACCACACTGGACCTGGAGGTCCAATCAAAGCGGAGTACGCGTAACCAGGTGCGTTGTAAGTCGTCACAGAGGGGGTGCTGTAGGCTAATGGGGAATAGGCACTGTTGACGAAAGGTGAGACCACTGATGAGTAGGCAATGGGACCGGGAACCGACCGTTTGGCAACGGGACCGGGAACCGACCGTTTTTTAATGGTGTGTACGACAGCGGGCGAGCCGTGGACTTGAGAGTAGGTAGTCACGCCAGGGACGACGCTGTAGCCGGATACGACAGGCGAGTATGCGCTGTACACGACAGGTGTTCCGTGGTATACTGCACCGTTGTATTGTGACACAGAGCTGACAGCAGGCACAACGCCGACGCTGCTGTAGGCTAAGGGAGCCACCCAACCAGGCCTGGCTGCTGCCAAAGCGAGCACGGAGAACAACACCACCAGCTTGAACATTTTGGTCTGTGTTGAGATCTACGTTCGAAGAGATTAGAACGACTGATGCTCCACACACTGCTCGTGATCCTTTTATATCCAAGCGTCAAATATTAAAATTAGCCACAAAAAATGTTACCGATTCACCTTCAAAATAGTCTATTGTGACTCACCTTAATCACGTTGTGATCTAATAATATAGGTAATTATTGTTTTATTAATAGTTGCGCAAGCACTTTTTATTATCCTTTTTTTATACGCCCAATTAATGATATCTAGTAGCTAATAAGCGCCCAAACTGAGACAAGATTTTTTGTTGATCGATCGTTACCAAGTCACTATGATCTTTAAAATTTTATTAGAAACCAGAACTCTTGCTTAATGTCACGTTTTTTGAATGTATGACTTATGATCAAAACGTCACTACCACTGAAAATGACAACTAACCTGATGTTTTGATTCCACCATATTGTTCAACCCCACTTAGTCCTTCTGTACTTTCCCGGCAGAAGAGACAGTGTTTTACCCTGAGCTTTCGGACACGCACCAGTTGAGCAGCTGCAAGTACATCAACCAAAGACCTCAATTTACATAGACGGGCCCTGTCAAACAAAGAATATAGAAGTCTATATTCTTTGTTTGACAGGGCCCGTCCCGTTGGCGTTAGTAAAATAAGTATTTTACTAACGCCATCTAGTCTGAAAAGCGGGACAGCTCTATGGCGGGGACAAATACAGGCTTATACAGCTGCGGAGCGCGCTCTACAGGGCGGATACCCAATTTTTTTCTGTGAAAGGGCCCATCTAGTACCTACATACTCGTATATATCGATGATATTAACAGCTGCTTTAGCTTAACTCTAGTTCTAGGAATTTGACAAGACGTCGATATAAGTTTTATTCAGGAGTTATCGCACCTAGGTACCTTTGAACTCCATGAAACAAGGGATGTGCTTATTACTAAACGATGTAGTTTTAAGGGTATCCATGTGTGCATATACATGGTTAATTTTAATTTACCAACAACCTCCCACATATAACTTCTATACATGATACTGAACAACATTTGTTCAACGACTTTTCACATAACTCAATAAATTAACCAAAAAAAATTTCTAAGTTTTTGTTGAAAAGTCTGTCAGTTTCTTAACTCTATGGTCAATTTATGTAATGTCTGTTCCACATCTGCGTGATGAAGCGTCGACTACTAACCGCGCAACAATTACAAATCGCTTCTCTGTCGTATTTACAAATGCTTTGGACGTAAATTACTAACATCGGGCTGAGCTATCGTCTGCAGGTCAATAACTTCTTCCTACACTAGCGTTTGTCGTGAACACCAAAAAAACTTTTCGCGGCGGCAGACGTAAGTGTCGGACAGTGATTAAGTACCTACCATACGCGCACATGATAAGCATGTTGTTTACTTGGCAATTTCCCGCGCTTTTTACGGAATGGCAAAATTATTACCTATCAATCCCTTATTTACCTACCTACCTACATTCTTCACAACTAAGCTAGGTACCTACAAAACCCTCAACAGTCAACAGGAACAGGCTACCTAATGCCTCAGATCAGATAATGCAGGCCTCAGATACCAATCCTACCAATCTAACCTATCTAACCACCGCCTAAATGCCGCGCCGCGCGCCGCCCTTTCCTTTATCCCGTACCGCGTAGAGTTATTAAAGTTTTAGAACAGCAAAAAAAATATTTTTATTCTTGTAAGAAAAAAAAATTTTTTTTTTAGGAATTTTAAAAAGTCGTGGAACAAAAGTTATTTACTTTGGTGCATAGAACTTGCCTGTAGAAGGTTGTTGGTATTTTACAATTAACCCTGTATAATCTAGTTGCTCCCTTTCATCGTCTCGGTCACACGTGTTTAAATAAAGATGCAGTCACGCGTAGTTACGCGTGCATAAAAAAAGGTTCAAGGTTTTCGTTGGACTGACATTTAAAGGTGCTACTTAATTATAAAAGGAGAAACGGACGGTCATAAATCAACATAATACAGAGCTTTTGTAGACTATATAAATAGTATAGAATTAAAAAAAAACTGTAATAAACGTTAAAATTAAAACTATTCAATAGGTACATTTATATGCTAAAATCGAAATATTAAACTAACTATAAAATAAATTTAAAACAAATCCTACTTACAAAAAATTAAAAATAAAACCCTAATCAAAAAGACCACCCTGGTTGCCCCTGGGCCAAAGGTACCCATCAAACTTGCAGTAATGCCACGCTGAATGGCGACGCTAACCTTTGAACCAGGTAGGAGCCAGAACATGGGTCGCAGCCCCTTTCCCTCAAACGATGGCCGATCTCTTTTATAATTTTTTTTGCTTCCCCACCCCAGCATCCCATCGTCTCCACCGCCAGTAGGATAAATAAATATTGGCCCAAGAGTGCTGCATATTTGGCCCTCTTCCTCGCGGCAGCGGATTCTGCACGGGCCCAGCTAACCGTGACGTACGGCTAAGGTGGTTTGGTGCCAAAGTACAGGCGCAAGTGGCGTCCCACAACAGGCATTTCTCTTTTGGCCAAGGGACAAGTGTCAAGCCCTCTTACCATCCGTGCGGCTCAAATCAGGTGGTTCGATCGTGCAGGACACGTTATAGAATTTTGTATGTTCTCTACAACACCCATAATATGAAAGTCTATAACGTATAGACTAGAGAATAATTGGCTTCATAGCAACTACGTGGTTTTAGGTTTTTAGATATTCTTATTGATTTTCTCAAAAAACCTACTTTCTACACAGTGGGGATCTGTACGCTTACTCTGAGTTTTTACATTGCAAATACGATTGATCGACGTGAGAGCTCACCTCACCAAGTGTAAGCGAACGTTAAAGTAAAATGAACCTTAACTGCATTGGTTTAGAGCTCATTTCATCATTTCGTGTATTTATTCACAGTCAGCGCTCCAAACGCTGAATTTGTGACTTTAAAGAAAGAACTTTTGGGTCCATTTTACTTTGACGGTCGCTTACACTTGGCGAGGTGAGTTCTCACGTCGATCAATCGTATTTGCAATGTAAAAACTCAGAGTAAGCGTACTGCACATTCGAGCCTCGACCTCTATCTACTTTATAGAGACAATCTAAATACCTGCCTACAGTATTTGAGCTGTATTTTAATATTTCTGGAGAAACCGTATTCTATATTCTATATAACCGACACTGAACTACTACTTAAGTCGTTAATTTAATGTATGTAATTTAATTTACAGTATGCTATATATTTATTTCACATTAATATCTATTTATCTATTTACTTATATATTATTATTGATATTATTTCTACCATTACTTTAACATGTATCATGTATTAATGAATTTTAATCTTTAAACTTCTATGTAAATATTGCTTTATTTTGATTTGATTCATTAGGTAGTTTACCTTTGCAATTCTCTGTATTGTGTAATCAACCCCCGGCCGAGTATATCGCACTGTAATTCCTATATCAGGACCTCACGAAATAGGTCTCCTAGTGTGAGGTCCACAGCTAAGCATATAAGGGGTACATGAGTTGAAACGGAAACAGCTAAACCAAAATTTTTATTAGTTTTAAGATTTTACTTGTTTGTTAATATGCGCCTTGTTACCTTTAAAGAACATTTTTGGAAATAAAGCATTTGTATATTATATATTCATATAAAATAATGAATGTAATACTTTTCATGGATAGTATATACTTAGCTCGCTTATCACAATCTCACTTTTAAAAATATCAGACTATATCAGAGCGTGAGGTCAATTAACACGTGGCGGAGTTCAAGTTTAATTTACGCTTGCGTAGGTAGTTTGGATCAACTCTAGGTCGTTCAGAATATTTTTGCGAGTATGTTAATTAAATCTATACTCTGTATGTAAAATGCTGATATTAGATAATTCTTAATCTAACAGATATTACCTTGTTTAATATTCATTTAGTAAATTGGAGTGAAGTTGGGGTAAAAAATATAATTAAAAAAAAGTTCTTTGTTTTTATTTCCAATTAAAACTAAAGTTCGTTACAACTGAACCGACATGATATACTCGTTTCTGTGATGGCACTTAGTATGGGTGGATTCCATAGGCAGCGGCCAGGTAAGGCGCTGGTAAACCTACAGGAGCGATTCTGGTAATAGGTGATGAGTAGATGACTGGAGACGAAGCGTAGCTAGTTAAGATTGGCGACGTGTATGAAGACACCACAGGGGAAGCGGCGACTATACCGACTGAGCGTTTCTGGATCTGGTGAGACTCTTCAAGGGCTTTAGCTTGAAGGTGGGCGGCGCGCGCAGCGGCAACTTCAGGAGTTTCCGTGGGTACATAGTCGGACAGTGGTATGGATAGTGGCGGAGCAGCGTCACTAGAGGCAGCGGGTGCTGACTCAGCTTCGGGCTTAGCGGCCTTCAAAAGAGCCGGATTAATCGCGGAGGCAATGGCGGGGGTATAGATGGATGGAGTGAACGCTGCAGCTATAGGAGCGCCGTAGGCAATCTGGGCGCCGAACGCCAGACTAGGAACACCGAAGGTCAGGGGGGCGCTGTAGGTTAGAGGAGCTCCAGCGATAGTACTGATGAGACCAGGAGATGACTTGATGTCGATCTGGGATTGGGATGACACTGCGGCGGGAGCGATAGCGAATGGAGCTGAGTATGGAACGGGAGCAGCTAAAACAGCAGGTGCGATAGCTGGCGCGATGACGTCAGTCTTCAAAACAGCTGGGGTCGATTTAACGTCAATCCTGGATTGCTGTGAAACCGCTGCTGGAGCGATTGCTACGGCTGGTGCAATGGCAGCCCATTGTGGCTGGGCGGCGGCCAGCACCATCACGGAAAACAACACCACCAGCGAATTCATCGTGGTCTGTGTTAGTTCAGATGTATACGAAAAAGGGATGTAAACTGATGCTTTCTTTCCTTCGACGGGACTATTTATACCATGTTACAAATGTATCAAAAGACAAGTTCAACGAGTGCGCTTACGCATCGCAGGAAATTAATATGTAGCATCGAGTACATACCTTTGTTCATGAAACAAGTTTAATCAAGCGTCAGTGTCAGGTATCGAAAATGATTAAGTCTCGTTTACAGGAAATAAAATAAAATAAACCTGACTTGCTTTTAAAAAAGAGATTATTATTTTCATAATAGTATAGTGATTGCTCGCGCTATACAAAATACTATTTTAATTTCTTAAAGGGCACAAAGGGCTTTGCCGCCGATGTTGAAGATATCCATTAGGAATTCTTATCACTAGGTATCCTTATACCTACAGCTACGGGATATTAACTAGTAGAGAGAAAAAAGTGTATTATTATACATGCAACATATTATTAAGTAGGTATTATAAATTTATCTACGAATTAACATTTACATTTATATCTCAGTGTTTAAAGAAAGAAACACTAAAAACCATTTTTATTGGTCACTTTTGACATTTCTCATGTCCTATAATTGTATCTACCTACTGATTTAGTTTTGTTTGGGCGGCCACAAAACTCATAAAGAAAACAATTTTATGTAAAAAATGTAAGTTATATTTTACATGTTTTCTTTTTATCTAGTAAAAACAGAAATATAATTATTAACTATCTAAGTAACCGTCTGATGTTTTTCCCATTATCGACTATCCATATCATTATCCACTATCATTATCCACTAGATAATGATATATGGTTTTGACATCCCTTGAAGATCTCCCTAATTTTCCGATATAAAACTCAAACTCAAACTCAAACTCAAAGAACGTTTATTCAATTTAGGTAGGTATACTACACTTATTGACGTTCGGTTATTTGTAACATATACGATTAACAATATAATGGTGATAACGACAGTACGACATCTTAAACTAAAGCTACGAGGGTTCCAATAAGTAGGTACAAAGCCTGCGTTTCCCCAGCAGGACTAAACTGTACCATGTTTCGTCAAAATCGATTGAGCAGATAGGCCGTGAAAGCATATCAGACAGACAGACACACTTTTGCAAGACGGTTAGAATTGGGATGGATTTTGTCGAAAGAAGCTTGCAATAGCTCTATTCTATTTTCATTTCTTATCATAGTAAGATTATTTAGGACTAGATGATTCCCGCGACTTCGCCCGCGTGGACTAAGTTTTTTCGATACCCGCGGGAACTCCTTAATTTTCCGGGATAAAAAGTAGCCTATGTCCTTCCCCAGGATATAACCTCCGACGACCTCCGTGGCGCAGTGTGTAACGCTGTTGCCTTAACGTGCGGAGGTCCCGGGTTCGATCCCCGGCAGGGTCAATTTGGGAATTTATAATTTCTGCATTTTCCCTGGTCTGGGAGGCATCGGCCGTGGCTAGTTACCACCCTACCGGCAAAGACCTGCCGCCAAGCGATTTAGCGTTCCGGTACGCTGCCGTGTAGAAACCGAAGGAGTATGGGTTTAATATAACTGCCGTGCCCCTAACAGGTTAGCCCGCTACCATCTCAGACTGCATCACCACTTACCATCAGGTGAGATCGCAGTCAAGGGCTAGCTTGTAGTAGATTAAAAAAAAACCTATTCCTGTAACAAATTTCATCAAAATCTGTTGAATAGGTGGATAGTGAAAGCATAGCAGACAGACACACTTTCGCATTTATAATATTAGTACGGATTTCTGTATAAATTTGGGTAAATATTGTTGGATCCGCTCACATTTCACACATCTGCAACATCAAAAACTAACAAATATCGCATCAATCATTGATGTAGAATTTTATTAGGTACTTATTCTATTTCAATGCATCAAGTGCACTGGTAGAGTAGTTTTAGCTGGTCGTATGTCGTGGAATGGAGATTATTTCTTTTTAGGTGATCTATAATCGCGAAATGTTAAGGCTCAGCCTTGAACGGCTTTCGCTCCTCGCCGCGGTGCCGGCGGACAACAGCTGAGTGGAATTGCTCTATAGTAACACCTACGAGTTGATAAAACAATTATTAATTATTGCGTTCAGCTAGATATACTTTTAGGACGTTTATTAAGTTTTTAGTTTTAATAAACTGTTTATGACTAATTTAACTTTTATTAATATCTTTTTTATTTAATCGAGACAATTAATAAAAAAATTGAGAACTGAATGTCATATCGATGGAAATTCAAAATGTACCTAGATATTTGGGACATGTGGGTATTTAATGAAAGAATTTTATGAACATCTTTAACAATAAGTAGTTACCTATCTATACCCGTCTATACCTATATAATCTTTTTGGTGCAGTTGGAATTTTTTTTAAATAAGTTAAGAGTCTTCATATCATCTGCGTGGATTAAGATGGCAAGCAACGTTGACCCAAGTCGGTAACTGGATGGGTGACCGAATTTGGACGTTCAAATACAGCCTTTTCATGTGTGCCGTGCCTCGGAGAGCACGTTAAGCCGTCGGTCCCGGTTATTATCACTAACACCTGATAATAATCGTTACAAACCCCTAAGAGTTTAATACTCTTAGTCGAGTCGTATGGGGAAGGCCGTGGGAATCCACCGCATTACTATCCCAAGAAAACTCCAACCATTATGTGATTAATGGAATGGGGTCACGAGTCACGACCCTCAGTAATGAGGAATACGATGCAAAGAGAGAGATGGGATTAAGATGGAAGGTGGTCTCGCAAAGAAAACTGATTATGTTATGTAAGGACTGAAACAGTAACCGAAATAAGGGGTTTAAACACTGTTTTTTGAAACTGAACAGAAACGATTCTGTAACGCAATCAATCTGTAACCGTTTATTTCTGTTAATAAGTGTTTTTATCTGTAAGTTGTAACCCTAATAGGTAGGTACATGCCCTAACAAACTGCACGGTGTGACAACGCGTTCTTCTCACTTCATCGGACTTCACACATACTGACAAAACATGGCCATGTTTTTCTTAAAACAATTGCAACCAACGGTGCTAGACCTTAGGTTCAAATTTGAATACGCGTCAACAGTAAATTTGGCAACGTCGCTATTTCGGTTACACATTAAAACACTTTCATTTCTGTTATAGATTCGTTTCTGTTACAGAAATATCATTCTGTAACACTTATATTTCTGTAACCTATATTAGAATCTGTTTTTCAGTCCCTGATGTTATGAGACGTGCCTAGGTCATACTGCTAGCAACTCTAGGTATATACGAGTATATGTAACAATAAATGAACACTGGTCGCATATTAAGTGGTATGCGGAAAGCTTGTGCCGTAAATGGATATCGGTTTATCCGCAACAGCTTTTATGTTGACTGTGTCATTAATTTTCCTACAGACTGGCAAAAAAAGCACTTGATGTGATGGGAACAATGCACTTATTTTTATTAATGACTTATGCCTAAAAAGGTTGTTCATTTTTCATTGTTTTTTGTCCAATTGTAGTACAATTATGGAATTATGGGGTAGATATGCTCATTAACAATTCCTTACTATGTGCTTTTTATCTCTTCATAAGGAAAATAAATTACGCGATACAATTATGACAATTAGCCCTTTACAAAAAATACATGGATTCAAAGATTTGCTTTTCTTGAAATGTTCTCTGTGAATTCGAGATTTTTGTCGTTTTATTTGTAGCACAGCACGGCACGATTTTTTGATTCCCGCGGGAACTTATTAATTTTCCGGGATAAAAAGTAGCCTATGTCACTATCCAGGTCCTCAACTATACCCATGCCAAAAATCACGTCAATCCGTTGCGGCGTGATTGAAGGACAAACCAACAAACCAATAAACCAACAAACAAACACACTTTCGCATTTATAATAAGTATGATTGAGAACTACGAATAAACTCAGACAAGTTCGGACCTCCAGAATTTAGCCATCCATTCGTTTGGGTAGACGCGTAAGTATCAAGCGCAACTTAACGATACTCGCTGTCAACATTTAGGCCATGCCACCTCACATGCCAACAAAAAAGAAAAATACTTAGTTAATGCTATAAAAACAAAAAAGAATTTAATACAATTATACTTTATTTTATGAAAAAATAAATAACATTTTAATTTAGTAACGGTCCAAGGAATTTTCGTAGTCTTAAGTTATAAGTTGACTGTTGCATCTTGACGAGGCCCTGTTGGTATGGGCTGGACGTTATGCTGGTCGTTTACCAGCCGTGGCCATAGGGAGCGACCACGGGACCGTGAGCGGCGATAGCGTAGGGTGCGGGGGCGACAGCAACAGCGGGTGTCGCAATCTGCAAAAATTGCGTCATCTTAATTACCATCAAGTTAACAAGCGATATATGAAGAATAAATATAGGTAATTGACCGAGCGAAGCGAAGGTATCTGAGTCTACTTGAGTGAATTTGCACTTGTCCGTCCGTCCGTCCGTCCGTTCGTCCGTCCGTCCGTCCGTCTGTCAGAGCATTATAACATCTGAATTACTGAACGTAATTACTTCAGCTTTAAATATAATATGTAAACCAATGGCCTCCAGCCAAATATGGCTTAAAAAGTTATAAAAATCTTTATTTCAGGGGGGCTCTCTCATAGAAGCGAATGCGAAGTAAAATATTTTTTATAGCGTTACATAGGGTTGCGGTATATCATTTTAAAGATAATTAGGAATAGAGTCCAAAAATTTTTTTTTTTTAATTTTCCCCTTAAAATTGACGAAATGGGGGGCTTTCAAAGTGGAGATTTTCTAACGTCCAAAGTTGACCTCAGAACTCTAAATTTTCTTAAAGGGCTGAGCCTGAAACTTGATCAATTATCTGAATTATATCCTTTACTTGAACAACAAATACTAAAATTAGATAAATATTGAAAGGAAACGAAATTATTTAATTTTTAATGAGCTTCAGTATTTTTAACAGAACTTCACACTGATGGCGCCGCGAGGTCTAAGTTCGGGGCGAACCACTAGTGTTAATTTTTTTTATCCACTACAAGTTAGCCCTACGATCTCATGATGGTAAATGATGATGTAGTCTAAGGTGGTAGCGGACTAACCTGCTAGGGGCATAATAGTTATACCCATACTCGGTTTCTACACGGCATCGTACCGGAACGTCTTTGCCGGTAGGGTGGTAACTAGCCACGGTCCCGCACTGGAAAGCGCAGCGCTGGAAGACCCCCCCAGTAGATGTACGAATGACATCAAGTGAATCGCAGGGAGCCGCCAGAGTCAACCGGCGTAAGTTTGAAGTGTGTGGAAGTCCCTACAAGAGACGTATGTCCAGCTGTGGACTCTATCAGTTCAAGACGACGACAACGATATATAAAAACTACGCTATTATTCGAGCTGCCGGTGAAGGTGGTCAGAACTCCTGAGTGAAGACCTCTTACAAATGAGATTATGACATTTCTTACTTACGTAGTTACGTGTTACGTACGTACAATTTTCGAAGTTTGTCTGAACAGTCGCTTTAAAAAATTGTAAAATCATTTTGTAGTTGCTTACCCTGACAGTGTTAGCGTATGAGGTGGCTACAGGGACTTGTTTGACGATAGGTGCGCTGACGATGGGTGCGCTCACCACTGGGGCGCCGACGAGTCCGTGACCCCATGCGCCGCCATTACCCCATGCGCCGGCATTACCCCAGGGGCTAATCAGGCCAGCGGAGGCGTAGGCCACGAGGGCGGCGAGGACGACCTGTGACAAAATATTACTATTAAAAAAATCACTTGAGAAGATGTTAATTAACGAAGGAACAGTAAATGAAAAAATCGGTATGCGTGATATCTTTATTCGGTTATCCAAAATTTTTAGTCTATGGTTACAATCTACAGCCAAAAAAACGTCACTTAGTTGAATGCCTACGTTACTCATCGTATCCTACTATTATCCTACAGATCTATGTCTGTGGTATGACTGTATTTTTTTAAATTTCTTCTTGATAACAATACGGAGAAAAATAAAGTTGGTATTGCGGTTTCCCATAATACATAATAATTATAGATAGAAGTTAAAAGTATACCTTTAAAAGGTAGATAATAAGTATCTATTAATGGAGTTTTTAAAATTTTGTAGCCGTTATAGGTACGGATTGCTAAATTGGTAAAATTATCTACTACATGCAGGAAGTCCGAAGATTTGGAACGCAATTTATGTATATTCTCAGTTCAGAGCTTTTCTAGTTCTTTCAATGAATAATAATTCAACCTTAAGCATAAAGAAAAATGATAAAATGGAGCGCGCATAATTTATGCAATGAAAGCGGATTCGATTCTATTTCAATACATAAAATGAGACATGGTAGATAAGTACATATAATACTAAATTAAATTGAATGTCTTATCTACCTGTACGAAATTTTCGCCCCGCTCAAAATATCTCAAACAGAAATAGTCTCTTGCTTGTGGCGTTTTATACAAATTCTTTACAATGTGCACATCTATGGTTTGATATTTTGTTGGGTTGGCAACTCTGATATGAAAATAGCAAAATATTTATTGTTACTAACAGCCACATCGACCGTCTAGCTTATTGATACTAGTATTTTAACAAGGTGCTATAAATATCACCTAATAATATCGGTGTGGGCTTATTGAACTAATTAGGTATCTACTTCTTTCCCTTCTAACAAGGCTGCAGACAATGTCGCGACGCGATAAACGACCATGACGCGTGGGCTCTTAGCAACATCTGATTATTTTTAACTAGCTATCTTGCCTATTATATTTTTCATTTTTCGTTTTTCGTCACAAATTGCTTGTCTAACATTTTTTTTATTGTAACATAGGCTTGCGCTTGACGACAAACGACAATCATATACGGTTAGTGTAAAGCAATGATGAGGTCTAAGTTGGAACGCGCTTGCCTAGAAATTATAATATACTAGATGATGCCCACGACTTCGTCCGCGTGGATTAAGGTTTTTTGATTCCCGCGGGAACTCTTTGTTTTTCCGGGATAAAAAGTAGCCTGGGATTTATATTTTGGGTCCTTCCCCGGGATGTAACCTACCTTTATACAAAATGTCATCAAAATCGGTTGAACAGATGTTCCGTGAAAGCGTAGCAGACAGACAAACAGACACACTTTCGCATTTATAATATTATTAGTATGGATTACGCGAAAGTAACATGAAGTACCGCGCTTTGTTTGCTTTTCACGGACTGCAGGTTGAGCTTTTCATCGCGGACAAAGATACCTACACTTTTAAACTAAACTAGCTACTTTGTAGTATTTTTTTAGGATTCCGTAGTCAACAAGAAACTGTCTTTCCGCGGCTTTACCCCGAGGCTTTAAGTACTTACTAGAAAGCTGTAATTTGGCATGGGTAAGTACCTATACAAATGGTGTGGGGTATCGTTGGATAGGTCGTTCAAAAATATTATTAGTCTGCATTCACTATTTTTGAATTCAGGGCAATAAAGCTAGTCGACCCCAACAATAATTTCTCAGGCGACGAAACTTTGCAGTATGATAAAGTATAATGAGTTCAACGTATATTATAATAAATATCCAATAAAAAATCAGAAAGGAAGTAAGGGTTTTTATGCTATATCTAATTGTTAAATCAGGAAGGTACGCACTATCACGTAAACGGAGTTACAATAAAATCGGTTAAATATCGATGTTCTGCATGATTATTTCGTTTGATATTTCGGGTTTGAGTGTAAATATACTACCTACTATTATTTTAAAAAGAAATCGAAAAAATATTCAGTCATAAATATTAAGTTTTAGGTATAAATACCTAACTTCCGGGTGGATTTTTAGTTGGATATTTCTGTATAAGTATTGGTTCATACCATACTACAACCCTGCCAAGTTTCAACGACTGAGGATTTAATGCGGGGGTCTCCATACAACAAACCGCCTAGACCAAAGAGGACATGTGTCAGGCCCATTGCCACCTTAACGGTGGCTTTTGGGTACCTATAATAAACTAGATCAAAATTTGGTGGTCAGGGTTGGCTGACTGGCTATGCTGCGGCTTTTACCCGCATACCCTTCCTTTTGGCTTTAGGCTTAGTCGGGTAAAAAATCGAAAGTATATGTCACCGTAAGATTGTGAAAACCGTCAGATTGCAATCTAACGCTTTTTATCTCGATAGATTGTAAACTGTCGACAGATTGTGAACCGTTCAATGTTCTGTGTGGCAATTTTTGAAATATTCATTGTATTTACGTTTTCTTGTCTCTTTCTTGTAGGTTAGGTTAGGATTCGACATAAATAATCAGGTAGTGCCCTTAGGTTCTATCGGGTTAATATACGAAACAGATTACAATCTAAGGGTTTTACAATTTTACGGTGACATATACACGGCTACCCCTATAAGCCTACAATTAAGAGCACTCTTATTACCTCTCATATTATTTACCAACAATTTTAGGCTGACGCCAAAATTTTTTTTAGTTCCTACTTCTTCTAGGTACCTATATCTACAGTCTACACCCGAAAAAAAAATACCTTGCTATTGGTGCAGTCGAGCTATACCTACCTATATCAGAATCAATATTGAGCTTTATTTATTTAACAAGCGCCATGTTGTGGTATCTATTATCGCGATGTAGTTAATTGGATAAAAAATATATCAATTTTCGTACCGGATAGCCTTGTGAGGTCGTTGCTGTGTACGAGAATGTCAAGTACTAGTCAGTAAAAACAAGTCCCGTGCAATAAAAACTATATCGAACACTTTCACGACGCTGAGGAGACTGGTGGAAATTAATAAATCCATAGAGAATTTTTCTAAATGTAGAGCGGTACGTACGTAAAACGTGACGCCCATTTTGTATGAGTGCCTTTGCCAGTAGCAAACTGAGTCCATAGAGGTCTGGATGGCAACACTGATGAGACACCCGGTTATTTTGGGATTTTGAGAAGTGAGCGATTTTTCCAGCAGTTTTTTTTTTATAGCTATAATCATACTAATATTATAAATGCGAAAGTGTGTTTGTTTGTTGGTTTGTTGGTTTATTGGTTTGTTGGTTTGTCCTTCAATCATGCCGCAACGAAGCAACGGATCGACGTGATTTTTGACATGGGTAGGTATAGTTGAGGACCTGGTGAGTGACATAGGCGACTTTTTATCCCGGAAAATTTAAGAGTTCCCGCGGGAATTAAAAAAAACTTAAACCACGCGGACGAAGTCGCGGGCATCAGCTAGTGGAAATATATATCGCTATATCGCTGAATAGATCCTGAAGCCGTTGAGTTCATACTTATTGAAAATGTTTGGGAATCATATCACACGAATCACACGAATATTATAAATGCGAAAGTGTGTTTGTTTGTTGGTTTGTTGGTTTATTGGTTTGTTGGTTTGTCCTTCAATCACGCCGCAACGGAGCAACGGATCGACGTGATTTTTGGCATAGATATAGCTGAGGACCTGGAGAGTGACATAGGCTACTTTTTATCCCGGAAAATTAAGGAGTTCATCAATCAGCTAGTTGACTAATAAAAAAATCTCAACATTCGAGACAACTTGACAAGATGCCAAGGACCGAGCGCCTCCTCCACCATTACTCCGCCACTACCCATTCCCATTTCTCGGTAGTAGTATAAGGATAGTACTACCGAGAAATAGGTTTCTCTAACATGATACGAGAGATAAAAAGACCTACTTACTTAAATACATTTTTATTTTATTTAACTGGTTTAACGGCTCTGGATATATATACGTGTATAAATACGTGAACACGTTGTCAGAGACCCAAGAGACGCATGAATTTTTTTGTAATAGTTTTCTTTAAAAGTCATACATTAAAATTAGATTAGACCTCATCAATCGAAAACTGAGGACATTGCAAACAGCTGGCGTGACCGCGTGATACTAGGTGCTAGATAAGTGAGGTCGAAACGACGGTTGTTTCTTCTGCGAAACGAATAAGTAAAACTAAAATATAAAAATTAAACTTTCTTACCAGTTTGTACATTTTGAAAGGGGTGGGTGTGCTTGAAGGCGGCTAAAGATTTGATAACGAATGTGCCAAAGGGCTCTAACTACGGAGCTTTTATAGTGCTTAGACACATAACTCGGCCAAATCTGTCTAACCCTACCGCTGGGCCTAGGTCATCTATATCACTTGATCTAGATTATACTCGTATGTTAGTACAGGTAAGTGAAACAATTGTTATTGAATTTTTAATAAACATTATTTTCCTTAATTCATAATTATTCACTTACCTACATCTAAAACTAAAACCGACTTCAAAACTATATGCTTTATGTACCAACTACCAAATTAAACTAAAAAGTAAATAACATTATCTGGGTATATATTTTGTATTTGTTGATATTCTCAAAAAGCGCTAATATATATATATATATATATATATATATATATATATATATATATGTGACCACCTCTGAAGTATGATCTACCAAAAACAAAAAAAAGAATCATTAAAATTGATTCATAATTGGCGGAATGGTAGCGTAACATACATACAAAAAAAACCGGCCAAGTGCGAGTCGGACTCGCGCACCGAGGGTGCCGTACTGAAAACTGTAACGACCAAAGATGTAAAACGGTAATAATTACGTTTGTTAATGAACCGCAAAACTAACTTTATTTGTAGAGGTTTACTGTTAATATCAAAAAAACTATGCTAGTTAGAGCATTGGCTATAGTTTTCCTGTAAAATATACATAAATTCCTATTGACCATAATTATTTCAGATTTTTCGATTGGTAAACTCCGGAGATAAGGGGGGGGAACGGTATTTTTTTAGACTTTTTCCCCGATAAATCAAAAACTATCATGTCTAAAAATAATTAAAAATCTGTTTTAGAATGTACAAAGTAAACCCTTTCAAATGATACCCCACACAGTACAGTTATCTCACTTTTAAATTTCAACCCTCCGATTTTCCTCCCTTTTTAAATAAGAACAAAAATAATTTCCAATTTTTTTAAATTCCAGTGTCTTTGGGCCACTAATATACACAACTATTCCAAAGTTCATGTCGGTAGTTACTGAAATAATCGAGTGTGACGGACGGACAGACAGACAGACGGAGAAAGTCGCACCATAAGGGTTCTATTTTACCATTTTGGTACGGAACCCTAAAAACATACAGTAGAATTGAGAACCTCCTCCTTTTTTGAAGTCGGTTAAAAAGAAGTAAGGAATAAATATCTGCACAATTGAATAAGCTCACAAAACATATTGAGGCTAATATAAAAAAGTTTTGGAAGAGTAACTGAAGAGGTGCTTGCCAGCTGTTTTCAGAATCTACTTTCTGAAGATGCAGTTAAAGCTGCTGTGGAAGATTATGTAGCATCGTCCCCAAACGCAAAGTTTGGTACACGGTTTCTATAAAAAGCATGACTTTACATAATATTATCAATTTCAATAACAACTTTTTTTTTTTATCCACTACAAGCTAGCTCTTGACTGCGATCTCACCTGATGGTAAGTGATGATGCAGTCTAAGATGGTAGCAGGCTAACCTGTTAGGGGCATGGCAGTTATATTAAACCCATACCCCATCGGTTTCTACACGGCATCGTACCGGAACGCTAAATCGCTTAGCGGCACGTCTTTGCCGGTAGGGTGGTAACTAGCCACGGCCGAAGCCTCCCACCAGACAAATTTTCAAATATCGATTACCGACTCCTCTTCTTAGTAGCTTATAGTAGGTATATCTTGGATTATTGAATACCTCGATGAAGCTCTGAGTTTTACCTGTGGTTTCACGTCGAAACAACCGGCCAAGTGCGAGTCGGACTCGCGCACCGAGGGTTCCGTACAAACCAGTAGGTATATTTAAAGTAAAAGTTATGGTATTTTTATTGCTAAATGAAATCTATAACATTAGTAAGTTTAAAATTATTAAAAATACTTTTATTGTACGATGTAACTAAAAATTTTTGCTTTTCGCAATTTTTCCTTTATCTGGGCTTTAAGACGTTGCTTCGTACCAAATTTCAAGATTCTGAGTTCACGGGAAGTATCCTGTAGGTTTTGATTCCCTTGCTAGTGTCGAAAATTTGCAGCATAAACGGCTGTACCTTTTGAATTTTGATTGCGTTGGCTTCAAGGGTAGACCAGTAGACCTGCGTATTTCATATGAATTTCAGCTTGATACCTCAATGCGTTTCTGAGAAGAAAGATCTTGACAGACAAACAGACGGACAACAAAGTGATCCTATAAGGGCTCCTTTTGAGGTACGGAACCCTAAAATTATAAATATTAATCGCAAAATTGCAATATATTTGCACATCGATATTAGGTTGTAATTACAAAAAATGTAGACGGTTTTACTTAAATTTTTATCGCGTAGTGTAGAATTCATAGGAAGTTTGTGAATTTGATTTCACAATTTCAAGTTACCATTGACGCCTTTCAAACTAACCGCATTCTGGACTTTGGAGTTTCTTGCCTTCTCGTGCAGTATTTATTGATTCTTTGCAACAACACCTGGTTATTACATCATTGTCATTGTTTTGAACATTTTTAATAATGAATGAACAGTTAAGTTATTTATAGACTCTGTCAATCAGATCTACTTAAACGATTCATGGCACTCATATTCCTATATATAAGTTCTATATAGGAATATGAGTGAGTCATGTACCTATATATAAGTTCTAGTTTTGTTTAAAGATGTATAAAATAAATGACGCGATTAAATATTCTACCGTTTCCACTTAAAATAGGAAGTCGTAAGGATTCGCAATTAAGTAATAAAAGTAAGTACTTACTTACTCAATCTAAATCTATGTATCGTCCTAAAACAAATTTGCCGGCAAATGACACACAAAAAGTAGAGAGTTTTATATAAGGCACTTGAGTAGCAATTAATTGAAGTGATAGTTCACCACACATTTTAGTAACTTCAAGGTACGTAATATCAAACTGTAATTTTAAGCAAGATTGCTTAAGTATTGCTGTAAGCGTTGTCAGTATGGCTCCAGGACAGTTAGCGAACTACTCAACTTTCCAACAACTTACAGAAGATGTTTCGTGTTTAGGCCCATTGATTTCGTCTCGGCGAATAGCTGGCGTCAAGATATTGATCGTAGTGCCAACAGTACAGTAGTATCGACAGTGATAGATGATGGAGCAGGAAGTTGATAACAGGATCTCAGCCTTATTTTGCCGAAACTGTTGTTGGATTGATTTTGATGATTAATTTGTAGATACAGTGATGTTTGAGCTGAAAGGTGATTGAATACATCCTTAGAATATTTTTTGTTTTGAGGAGTGGAGACGCGCCTCAGTGGAAGGCGATAAACTTGATGCTTAAACTTGTGACAGTAATAAATAAAAATAAAATATGTTCTACAATTATTATCAAATTATAAACAAACGCATTCTGTATTCAACAGTACATTGAACACTTGGTTGTAAACGAAGTTATTTTTAATTCGTATGATATTGAGTGCATAAATCTTTATACAACGATCGAGTCCTTGTAATACTTCATTATTATTTTTATACCAAATGTTTAATTATATATATTGGAAGTAAATTAAGTTCAACAAATTTTCTATGCATAAGAATAATCTCACTAGAGAATAAACTCAGTGACTGACAAATAAAAGTTTAATATTTTGTATGTACTTAGCTTTTTGTATAGAAAAAAATGGAAAGTTTTTCTACGGTCAGTTCATTTTCGCCTCACCGGTTAAAATTCGCATCATAATTGACCGAGCGAAGCGAAGGTCTCTAAGTCTACTTGAGTGAATTTGCACTTGTCCGTCCGTCCGTCCGTCTGTCAGAGCATTATAACTTCTGAATTACCTACTGAACGTAATTACTTCAGCTTTAAATATAATATGTAAACCAATGGCCTCCAGCCGAATATGGCTTAAAAAGTTATAAAAATCTTTATTTCAGTGGGGCTCTCATAGAAGCGAATGCGAAGTAAAATATTTTTTATAGCGTTACATAGGGTTGCGGTATATCATTTTAAAGATCATTAGGAAAAGAGTCCCAAAATATATTTTTTTAATTTTTCCCATAAATTGACGAAATGGGGGGCTTTCAAAGTGGAGATTTTCTAACGTCCAAAGTTGACCTCAGAACTCGAAATTTTCTGAAAGGCTGAGCCTGAAACTTGATCAATTATTTGAATTATATCCTGTACTTGAACAACAAATACAAAAATTAGATAAATATTGTAAGGAAACGAAATTATTTAATTTTTAATGAGCTTCAGTATTTTTAACATAACTTCACATTCATGTCAATAGATGGCGCCGCGAGGTCTCAGTTCGGGGCGAACCACTAGTATTGTGTGCAGTGTGTGGTAATTCAGCCTGTAGGCCAACACTAAGGCAGTCGGACTCATGAAATTCAGTTAGATCTGCAAATCTAAGTGGGTTGATGAGATTATTCCGTGTATGTGCACGCCTCCGATAAGGTCAAAATGAATGCTTGTTTAGTTCGAACTCTCCATGTGTCCACTAAAGTACCAAAAATGTTTAATCCAACTATACAATCTCTATATCGTTGGTCAGCTATCTAATAGTAGTTTATACACCAAGGGGATAAAGCACTGTTTTATGTCACGGGCGCTACATTGAATCCTGAACGTAACGAAGGACTCCAAATTTAACTCCCGAGCGCAGCGAGGGTGTTATAAGTTAATTCCCGACCAAAGGGAGGGAATTAAGATTGAGTCCTGAGTGCAGTGAGGGATTCAAGCGCCCAAGAAAAAAACTGCTTTATCCCGGTGGTGTATACTCTACTTTATACTTCTACCATAACAGTAAAACAAACTGTAACGGTTAGATATTTATTGCAAATCATAGAAAGTAGGATCATAGACTTATTATATTGAAGTAGGATACATAGGTCTAGTAAATATTAAAAAGAAAAGACAAATTAAAAGTGAATGTTCACGTTCGATAGAGTCACATTTGTCCATTTGTCATTTTGCTTTTCATGCTGCCAGTGTTTATGCAGGTACACATACTCCTTGGTTTAAAAACTTTTATGTCAAATGGTACGATCGTTTGGTCGACTAGTCTGGAGCCTAGACTCTGTTGTTTACAGTATGGGGTTGGTCAACTAGTTGGGCGATCGATCGACTAGTTTACGGCCCTAGGGCATGAAGACTGACTTTAGACCCGCAAAAGTATGATTAAAACAGTAGTAAAGGTATGGTAGAAGTATAAAAGTTATTTTACTGTAGCTCTATGAACATTTCTTACTTGCAAGTTGTAACGTATACGGAGCATTATCTGTAGTGTACTTATTGGGTAGAGACATGTGCGGTGATCAATGATCATGTTGCCACTCGGTTGTAGGAACTCAACTAATTTGGCATGTCTAAATGCTGCTTGGTATTTGAGATGACAATGCTTTTAGACCTCTATACTTAGTACCTATAATAAATAACTAAATTTGTGTACATCAAATTCACATGACTAGGAATCAGGTATTGCTGCTTTCAAATTAGTACTTGATATCTTGATATTTTTCATGTATTTTTATAATAGTCTATCATAATCTAATTGGACCAACATTACGTTATGGTCTAAATAATAGGAACCTACCAACCCATGAAAAATTTGGCAAATATGATAAGCGGGTAATAGACCAAAAGTTAATCTGTTAAAATTCTCACAAATATATTTAACAGATTAACGATATCACCAGCTGGTTATATCGTATACGAGGACAACACGTTTCAATTACACAAATCTACGGTCAACTGACTTGTTATCATTTTATATCATAGACGTATAAAGCAATAATTAACTCCGAAGTGGACACTAGTATAACACTATTTCTAGACGGTTTCTGGGAGGTATATAATTATGTTAACAGCTCATGCTATGAATTGATTATTGCAAAGTAATAAATAAAATTGAGTTTGTTTCGTTTTATGTATTTTAATGTTGGATTTTTCATTCTACTATTATATAAAAAATATATACACATATATACTAAGATAACACAGCATTCTTGAGCAAGTCACTAGGCAACGATCAAACCAAAATTTGTCTATAGGAAGTAAGGAGCAGAGGCGTATCTAGCGAAGTAAGGGTTGTAGGCGGCAGGAGCCGTAACGTAAGGTGCTGCTGGGGCGGCGACGTAAGGTGCTGCTGGAGCGGCAACGTAAGGTGCTGCTGGAGCGGCGACGTAAGGAGCGGCAGCGACGGGAGCGGGAGCAAAGACGGGGGCCGCAACTGCGTGGTTGACAGCATGGGCTGAGTAGGAGCTAGCGTAGGGAGCAACGGCGTACGCTGCGGGTGCCACCGCTGGAGCCACTAGAGCTGCGGGTGCAGCGGCGAACGGCACCACTCCAGCGCTGGCAGCAGCTATGGTGAGGGTGAAGACAACCTGCAACAATGTATTGTTTATGCTTAGTTATTATTTCGCTTTATAGGTCCAGTAGGTAATTCTTGCTTTGGAAACTTTCTGATTTCTTATCGTATTGTTTCATAGATAGGTATTAAAATGAAATTTTTCTTAAATCAAAAAACTGTACAATTTGTTCAAAATAAGTATTCATACTTACAACAAATTTGGCGATCATTTTGCTTGGTTTGGTGACTGCTCACTGGTGATTAGACGAAAGAATTCGATGGACTGTGTCGTCTTCAGGGTTTCCTCACATTATATACCAAGTCCCATTTCATTGGGCAACTGCACGTACTGCGCATACACAGTCAGTTAATGCGCAGGACATCGTTGGCACCACGATTTTTGACCCAGACTCAGTTGACGGGCAGTGCATTCTAATTTAGACTCTGGGTATATCAGTTTCACTGTTGATTATATAACAACCGAAAGGGAAAATCACTTCCGAAGTAGTGCCAAATTTCACTTATTATAAATGTGGCAATAATTTGGGGGTATATTGCAACATACGAGTAACATTATAGTACCTAGGTATTATAATAATGGTACGCTAAGAAAATAAATACCTTACTTTATTTTGTTATAATCAAAAGGATTGGGGCGTCAAAGAAATTTTTAAAGAATTTTAAAGTTTCTGGGTCTATGACTTTATTTTTAATAAAATAAACTAATTAATTCTATAGTATTATACATGCGAAAGTGTATCTGTCTGTCTACTAAGTATTCACGGGCCATTTGTTTTGTCGATATTTGGTAGATAGCGAGATAGCTTGCATCTCCAAGACCGACATAGGCTACTTTTTATCTCGGAAAACAAAAAATAAAGTAGATATTTTCATTATGTAGAACGCAAATCAATATCTAAGTATATATGTAAAAATATATTTCATGGTAAGTATTTGTAATTACTCATTAATGAGGCTTGTTAAGAGTGGAATACTCATTTGATTTGAATAAAGTAGCACATCGAAGTGGCAATCGCATTTAAATGAGATCGAAATTAGTATGGTGAACATATTGTACCTAAGTGTTACTTAGATGCATTTGCAACGAAAAAAGTTTCCCAATTTGCTCCATTTCTCCAAGTGATCCTTTGAATCCTAATTGATCGGCCGCAATCCGTCAAAATATGTTAACTTCGTGGTACGTAATCTGAATCACAATAAACAACGTATATAAAAGGCTTTAACTTTTTCTCATTCGTCACACTACACATCCTTTTTTCGCTTAGGAAGGTCCACTTCTAAATCAAGCAAAATGTTTTCTCTGAAATCTGTAAGTTCTACGAAACAGCGTAATCTGCTAATATTAATAGCTTTTAATATGTAATGATGATGATTAATTTTTATTTTTGTTCCACAGATCGTACTCATTGCTGCAGCTTTAGCCATCAGTGCAGAATGCAGTGCTCCATTGGTTGCATCAGCTCATGTGGGTTATGCTCATGCAGTGCCGCAGAATGTTCCTCCATACGCCTCCCAAGTGAGCGTAGTCAATAAGGCGATCAGTCCGTATATTGCTGCTGCACCGCTTGCTGCACCATTTGCTGCACCTGTAGCGGCGCCACTTGCTGTTCCGCTTGCAGCACATGTTGCTGCTCCATACGCTGCTCAATTCGCGGGACCTGTCGGCCCCATTACTGCGAGGGTTGCACCGGGCGTGGCCACACCTTTCGCAGCTGCACCATATGTTTCTGCCCCATATGCCGCGGCTCCATACACTGCCTTCCCTGGTCCTTTTGCTCCCTCAGCTGCCTATGCAGCACCTTATCCCTATTATGCAGCTGGTGCACCTTTAATCCGAGGGGCATTTGGTGTTGCTCCAGCATTTGTCCGATAGATTTAAGAGTTAACTAAAAGACCTTCCTAAAAAGACTTGTTATTACAATAAGATTGTTATAAATTAAATGTATGTTGCATGTACCAAAACTAGAGAATTAAATTTTTATGAAAAATAATATTGTTTTTTTATTTATTTTCTTTATAAGGTTAAAATTGGAAAGAAACAGAGATATATTTAAAAAAAAAACTAAATTTATAAAGATTTAGAATAATAATAATTGTGGTATCTTACCAGAATTATTGATACTAAAATACTTCACTTATTTTTTTTATAAAAATGTCTGATATTTCATTATGATAGGTAATATTTCATTTCAAAAGTCATGGGGAGCCTCAACTTCGTAGAGTGTCGACTCTGACTTCCATACTACGAAATCCAAGCTGCCCACTATTTCTTTCTAAAGCTTGATGTGTAATCTTTACTACCGGGTAATGTATATTATATGTAATATTAAAAATAATAATTAATAACTCGTATCAATTTAATTATTTTATATTTGTAAAGGTATAAAATTGGCTCACATAAACTAATAACAACAAAATACATCTATTTATCAGCTAATAACATTTATCTATATAAACTAATGACAAGACTAGAATCATTTCCACGCTTGTTCATGTTTGAATAAGGGCGCTGGAGCTGGGTAAGCTACAGATCTTGCAAAGCCATAAGGATTGGGTGTAAAAACTGGAGCAGAATACACTGGCGCTGGGGCTGGTAATACTGCAGGAGTGACAGGTCTAACAATAGGTGAAAATGGCACTGCTCCAGTAAAGAACTGTGGTGCGGGATAAGAAGGAATCGGAGCCAATCTCGGTACAGCAGGATATACAGGTGCAGGCGCAGGCGCAAATACTGGTGCAGGTGCAGCTACCGGAGCTGGTATAGGTGCAGGAAATGGTGCTGGTAAAAATTGGGTCCGGAAGACCGGCGCTGGGAAGGCAGGTGCCGGGTATACACGAGGATACAGTGGTGGCGGCGCTGGGAGTACAGGGGCAGCCACTGGCGCGGGTAATACAGGTGCAGGGGCGAATGCTCGAACAACTGGGGCTGGTGCTGGTAGAACTGCGTGAATTGAACGCACTCCGTTTGGAAAACTGTAGAATGGTGCGTATCGTACGACGGATAAAGACTTTACTGCTGGTACGTAATGCCCAAGCCCGCTAGCTTCACAGCTAGCTATGATGGCGGTGGCAGAAACAATCTGTAATAAAAAAATTATGTTAATAATATCGGAAACTTATGATATAAATAAAGTAATTAGCAATTCCATGGTCATTTGACTTACTAATCTCAGTAGAGACATAGTTTTGTCGGTTCACGACTTGGTTAGTCGAGTGGGTTTGTAGAAGTATATTGATGAATATGTCACAGGACGTTATATACTTCAAACTGTTGCAAGCATTACGTCTGTATTCGAATTGATAGTTTCACTTTCCTTCGACAGGACATTCGCATTCTACATTAGGTGTCTACGCGAACATTATCGCTTACTGAATGCGTCACACACTTGACCATCAAAGGACCCTTTACGTAATCAAAGGAGGTTTGTGGGCAATGGTAATGGTGTGTCGTAATCGCAGTAATCTATAAATGTAGCGGTTTTGTTATCAAAAAACTCATAATGCACATGCATGCATGCATGTAGTAAAGACAGTCATCAGGAGTCTTAAAAAGGTAATTATGTATGTAGAAGTTTTTCACTATAGAAATCCTAACCAAAATGCCGTATTAAAAAGTAGGCTCTGACCTCTGCGAACTTTATGTATATTTTAGTTTTTTTAAACTTTTGTACACTGTTGGAGAAACCTTTGTCGCACATACCTGGCCTATAAAGATTTTCTCGCAGGCATTTCATTTCGTGGCTTAATCAGAATAGCAACATAAATCATATGTGCCAGTTTCGTGCTTGAAAACAAATATTAGAATACCAGCTGATGCCCGCGACTTCGTCCGCGTGGGATAAGGTTTTTTTAATTCCCACGGATACTACTTAATTTTCCGGTAGCCTATGTCACCTCTCTATACCCATGCAAAAAATCAAATCGATCCATTGCTTTGTTGCGGCGTGATTAAAAGACAAACCAACAAACCAATAAACCAACAAACAAACACACTTTCGCATTTTTAATATTGACTTATGATTATGAGCTTCAGTTTATCTACTATAGTTCAATTTATCATGTTCACACATTCACTCATCACTACAGCCTATTAACGTCCCACTGCTGGGCACAGGCCTCCACTCTCATAGGAGAGAGGGAATTGGAGCTTAGACCCACCACGCTGCTCTAATGCGGGTTGGTGGGCTTTAACGACTATTATCATGTTAGTGATAATAACCGGGACCGACAGCTTAACGTGCTCTCCGAGGCACGGGGGTGAAACACCGCCAACTTCCAACTCCGGGCTGGCACTGAGAATTTCTAAATTGAAAAACCCAATACCTAACAATTTTTATGCCCGGCCGGGAATCGAACCCAGGACCTCGTGATCTGCAGTCGACTATGCTAACCGCTAGACCGACGAGGCAGTCGCTAACCGCTAGACCGACGAGGCATTTATCATGTTATTCACATTTTATTATTCCTCACTATGTGATTTGTGCTATATGGAAAAGCTATGAGAAACTAACTGGCTGAAATAACGACGTAGGTACATCTGGAACCATGTGAGTCTAGTTTCTTGAATGAATTAATGTCCTCCCGACCGAATTATTTCGGCCACGGCGGCCAATGTCCAGAGAGATTAGCCATCTGCGCGGGAGGTATTATAGTGCACAAGTGTGTGCGCGATCACAGGGGCACTCTCTGTTCCTTTACTCTCATAGCTCGATGGGACGGAAAGTCCCACACGACCGGAGAGAGATCAGGCGCAGGACCGACGGCTTAACGTGCTCTCCGAGGCACGGGGTCGGAACACCTCCAACTTCCTAACTCCGGGCTAGTACTGAGAATTTCTTGCCAGAAAAACCCAATAGGCATTCCAGAAAAACCCAATATTACTTATTTGTCTAGTTTATTACTTAGTACCTACATGTTCACAAGAATAATTTCTACACACTTTCGCAATTATAATATTTTTGTACCTATGCCACTACAAGTTACCTCTTGACTGCAATTTCACCTGATAATGGTAGGAGGCTTAGGTACCTGTTGGGGGTAGGTACGGCAGTTCTATTAAACCAAAGCCCCCAATCGGTTTTCTTTACGTCTACGTAAAGAGTACGTCTTTGCTGGTAGGGTAATAAGTAATAACTAACTAGCCACGGCCGAAGCCTCTAACCAGGAACAAAAAAGTTATAATAAGTATGGATTTAAAGGTAGCTTGAGTATATTAGGAGCTTGTACAAAATCCACAATATTTTTTTAAATGCAAACTTAAATGATGATGCATTAACCTATTAAGGGTATAACCTCTAATCGGTCTTTACACGGTACCGTACTGGAATACTAAATCGTTTGGCGAGAGGTATTTACCGGTAGGGTGGTAACTAGCCACGACCAATGCCAGACCAGACCGAAGAAAATTCTGAAAATTTAAATTTCCAAATTACCCTACCATATGCGATCGAAACCGGGACCTCCCGCTTATAAGAAAACAAAGCTCACCACTGCGCCAGGGGGGGTCGTTATACATATCAGGTGATTGATGTTTTTTTATATTCATAAGACGTAAACAGGTTTTTAAAGAAAGTACAATCACGATGACCTACATTTCGATTTAAATCGCCGTTATTACATTTAATTGGTTCAGGGACATACATAATATCGAGCAAGTACAGAATTACCATGTTCGTGTTGAATTTCTAATGAAGTGTTGTCTGTGTTGTGCCTGAGACTGTAGGTTGACGATTGGTATTCATCAGGGTACACAACAATAACTCATGTTGAACTTTAACATATATAGCTATGTATGTATAGTGTCAATTGGGTAGAGCGATTGCCATAGGATAGAGTGCTGCGCGTATTTTAGGTAAGCAACATCGTAGTTTACAAATCCACAGTAAGAATAATCTCATGTGTAAATAATTTTAATGTTGTTTTAAAAACTTTTAAAAGTTTTTTTTAAATATTGTTTTATCAACCTACGCACCCCATTGAAAATAATCGAGGCAATTATAATATTTTTACAATCATTGTGCTTTTTCGAAAAAGACATGATGAATGAGAACGTTTGAACTATAATAGCTATTTATGCAACTGTATCGTAATGAGGGTCATTTTAATTCGAGTGCTGTTTTTTGATACGAGGCTTGCCGAGTATCAAAATAGGATAGTACGAGAATTAAAATGACTAATTACGTACAGTTGCATACAAGATTTTATCTACGACAAGGACGTCTTTATAATTTTTTACTTTGTAAATTAATAAAAAAGTTATATCAATTGACTGGTTGGGAAAGTGCCAGAACCCAGAGCCGCTAAGCTATAGGTATCCTATTTATGAAGATAACCATATCGATACAGCTACGGCTCATAACGATACAGCTCCCATACAACGAACTGTATCGTTATGAGAAGCAAACACGAATGAGGGTTCAATTCGATATAGTTGTCAAATTCGAAATTGGAACTTTTCGATGCTGGAGTAGATAAAAATATATAATACATACATAATTATAATTTTCTTCAAAAGACGATTTTTAATGATAGGATCCAAAGTATACATGATTTTAATATTATGATTTCAAAAGTATACGTCTGCCTGTTAGCTTTTCACAGCCCGAACGCTCGACCGTTTTTGACGGTAATAATTTGGTAAATACAGAGATCGCTAGCATCCCGGAAACTGAACATGCTACTTTTATCCCGATAAAACGATCCCAGTCGATTCTAAAAACCCAAATCAACCCAGGTAGTTAACAATAAAGTGTAAAAAATTCTAAAATTCATTTATTAATTGGGGATAAGCAGTCTTTTCATTTAAAGGCAACAACAGGCGCAGCAGCGTAGGGAGCAGCAGCTACGTAACGAGCAGCAAGAGCGTAGTACGGAGCGCTGGGAGCATAGTACGGAGCAGCAGCAGCGTAGTACGGAGCAGCAAGAGAGTAAGGAGCTGCAGCAACATATGGGGCTGAGGCCACTAGAGGAGCGGCAGCCACAAGTCCATTAATGTTCCTTGAAATGTACTGCGAGCTGGATGCCGTCACGTAGGGAGCAGGCGCGGCAACCACTGGGGCAGCAGCCACATACGGAGCAGGCGCGACTAGAGCTGCCGGAGCACTGGGCTTCGCTACAGCTACGGCGATGATAGCAAGGAAGGTAATCTGAAAAATATAAATGGAATAAATAATAAAAAAAGAACGTTCAAAATCGAACTCGACTCGAATTATCCAAGTCCACCGGGTATCCAAGAGCTGGCAGCTACATTGGCATTCAAAGGGACAATGCTGCCAGCATCTTGGGCACTATGCCTCGCTGCAGTGGTTTCGATGAGGATTAAGCGATTTAAGATTTAGATTCATTTAATGGATCTATTTCCTAGTTTAGTTTCAATTTGTTATGTTACCAATTTATTGTTATGATGTTTAATGTTAAATCGAAAAGATCTATGATCAAATAAATTTATTAACAAGACAAGAAAAAAGTTTTCTAAGCACCTTTCCGATCATTTTGATTGTGGTTTTGGGGATGTAGTGCTGTTCAAAGAACTCGTGAGTGATGTATAAGGTTCTGTGACAATAGGTACCTTTTATACGAAGACAGTAAGATTCACCTTGTAGGTTTCATCACTGCGGGTCTGCCCGTTGACTGGACATACGATTAGTTACATTCAGGGCGCGTGCCTGACGATTATATTACAACAGCAATCTTGGACTGTATTTTGGACGAATATAAAGCACTTCGAATGTCAAATGAATATATCTTATACTAATATTAGTATAAAGAGGTAACGTTTGTGAGTTTGTGACGTTGTAGGGGGCAATGTCTGGATCTACTGAACTGATTTTGAAAATTCTGTTACTAATAGCAAGCCACATTCTTTGTGAGTGGCATAGGTTATATTATATTAGCCCGAAAAATTAGAGAGTTCCCGTGGAAATTTAAAAAACTCATTTCACGCGGATTAAGTCGCGGGCATCTGCTAGTAAATAATAAAATGGATTTCAAGACATTGGACAGCTCAAGTTGGTGATTAATTTTATTATTCATTACTATCATAATACTCAAACTTTGTTTGTCCATCCGATTGAGTTGAAAATTAACACAGTTGTTGTCGGCATAAGCTAGTTTTATTTTTAATACAAGTAGTTTTAAAAGCAAAATTACTTGAGTAAATATAATAAAACTAGATGATGCCCGTGACTTCGTCCGCGATGATTAAGCTTTTTTGATTCTCGCGGGAACTCTTTAATTTTCCGGGATAAAGTAGCCTTAGTATACTACCTCTATACCAAATTTCAGCGAAATCGGTTGAACAGATGGGCCGTGAAAGCGTACTGACAGACAGACACACTTTCGCATTTATAATATTAGTATACCTGTATACCTCTCAGATATAATGCTACCAAAAAACATAAATCCCGAAAACTAGAATATGGAATTCAGGTAAATACGAGTAGGTACAATGACTTCTTTACAACTGTCAAAACCGTACGTGGTCTAACATGGACATCGTTACGAACGTTACTTTCATTGAAAAGACGAATAAATTAATTTAATTAGCGACGATTTAAAAATATCATATTTCATCGAAATAAGGAAATACGGTAGGTATTAACAGATATTAACCTTTCAACACCAATTATATACCAGTCCGTTGAACACTGATTACCTGTTAAAGAATATCTTGAACGTCAATCATTATTGTATTGTTATTTATTGAACTATTCGATCTGGTTCCTCCATCACCTTTTTATTATCGAACCGCAAGGCATCGACAAGGTCTGCACCCTTACGCAGTCGAAATTCCGCGGGCCCGTACGAAGCGATTTGCTTCCTCGTTTCTAATTCGAACCGCTAGGATATGGAATGCCCTTCCGGCTTCCGTTTTCCCATCCTCTTTTAATATAGGTACCTTTAAATCAAGAGTGAATAGGCACATAGGCATCTTCTAGACAAGCGCGCTCCATATTAGGCTGCATCACCACTAGCAAGCACGTCTGATCGCAGCCAAGCGCTAGCCTATATATAAAAAAAAAGTATTCAAAAGGTTCCCTTGGATTTAATTTATGGGTATTTATGGGTTCTGTCCACTCAAACTACCCATCGATTTTGTAATTTGTATTGTAGTGCTTCTCACAATAAGGCAGTTTCACAGGTTTTACATTAATTACTTAAATTAGTCACAATGTCGTTTCGTAGTTTATCTCATACAATAAAAAGAAAAGTCCTGGTTCATTCACTCACTGACTGACTAATCAGCGACCACCCTGAACTTAGACCTAGAAAGCTCCAATTTATCACAGATTATAGATTTTTGGTAATGAATGAATTAATAATTAATTATTAATTAATTTTGCTGTGCGTACAGCAAAGACACGGGCGGTTGCTAGTCAAATAAAAAAAATCTAAAAAGCACGCTGCCATTTTTTTGGCGTTATTTAAACAAATCCATACTGATTTTATAAAATGTGAAAGCGTTTTACATTTTATAAAATCAGTAATAGTGTTGCCAGTCTGTTTGCCTGATTCTGTTTAACTGATTTGGATGAAATTTGGCGCAGAGATAGCCTGCATCTCCAGGTCAGACAGAGGCAAATTTTTTCCCAACAAGATTTTTAATATGTCTTTTTATGCCCTAAATCATAATCAGGCCATAAATTGTGTGCGATATACAAATCACGCCAAAGTCATGCAAAAGTTAAAGCCTCAGTAATCAGGTTGAAGTTCAAAAGACAAAATTGTTTATCTAATAATAACCTACCACTATTTAGCTATAAATTTATCCCTATACCTATTAATTTATCCCAACTTCATTCTCGTTTGCTAGTTCTACTTACGAGCATCTTTCCGCTTACCTTTGTTCTGCAATGGCTGAATAAAAGGTGACTTGAATATAAGCCTAGAACACTTGGCCTAGAAATATGAGACGTTAAGCGACATCAATTTCACAAAGTCCCGGCACGTTAAGTGTATAAAACTGGGATAAGGAGATTCTTGTCTATGCCCATCATAGAATATCGATTGATACTTCCTGGTGCTTGAACTATATTCGCTTATTAAAAACAATACAGATAGTGCAGCCAAATGTTGCTACAAAATCCATACTTAATATTATAAATGCGAACAGCGAAAGTGTGTCTGTCTGTCTGTTTGCTACGCTTTCACAGCCCAACTACTCAAACGATTATGATGAATTTGGTAGGTACAGAGACAGGTTACATCCCGGGGAAGGACATTTTATGCCGGAAAATTGAAGAGTTCCCGCGAAAAAAAAAACAATTCACACGGACGAAGTCGCAGGCATCATCTAGTACCTTATATACTCCTCATCATATATCTACATGAATCTCTCTGTGTAATCCTTATTGCAGAGGAAACGGTAGAATAGAGGGGCTGTGAAAACGTAGCAGACAGACAAACACACATATTATCGTCCTGATGTTGATATCCTGTTAGCACTTTTCATGCCTTCTCACTTTAAAATCACTGAGATTTGCAGCTTTGGGATTTAGAGTGGGCTGGTGCCGGGTATTCGGATCTTATTGTTGGTAGATATTTTAATGAAACAAATAACTAAAAAAATATAAATATTGTATTTACATTATCTTGGAACTTATATTTACAGTGTAAATTTTAACAAGTGTACATTTGACTAAGTATCCTAGTAGGTATATTTTTATTGAAATTATAACCTGTTGATAGATCTAAAGTTTGACGGTTCAGCTTCACGTCAACTAGACCTGATGTTTTCTGACTGCTTTAACGCCACCCGCTTTACAAACTTAGGTGGTCCGTACTTCGCAAATCCTACGGGTACTCTCAGGGTTCTTATTCGAGGAGCAGTCACTGGTCTTATAATTATAATCTTTGACGTCTTCGGTACAAATCTGTGAATATGAGGGACCACTTTCAATGACTGATGATGATGGTGATGGTGATGGTGGCCATGGTGATGATGCTGGTGAGATGAAGGCGGGGCGATATACTCTAGAGGCACGGGTACTACCTCCACGTTCGTTTTAAATTTAATGGGCCTTGAATCTGGTAGAGGCAAATGTTGGGGTACGTGTTGTGGCCACGGACTAGGTACAGGAAATTGTTGTGGCCTCTGATTAGGTCCAGGAAACTGTCCTGGTCTCTGATTAGGTCCAGGAAATTGTTGTGGCCTCTGATTAGGTCCAGGAAATTGTCCTGGTCTCTGATTAGGTCCAGGAAACTGTTCTGGTCTCTGATTAGGTCCAGGAAATTGTTGTGGCCTCTGATTAGGTCCAGGAAACTGTTCTGGTCTCTGATTAGGTCCAGGAAATTGATGTGGCCTCTGATTAGGTCCAGGAAACTGTTCTGGTCTCTGATTAGTTCCAGGAAATTGTTGTGGCCTCTGATTAGGTAGCTCAGGTCCTGACCCTTCCACAGGCAATTGTGGTGTTAAATATTGTCTAAAGTTCACATTCTGATTGGAAGGTGCTTGTGCGAAACTGTTATCTATGCTTGATGGTACAGGTGTTGTAGTGTCTTCTTCTCTTTGCGTTGTAGTAGCTTGAACCGTTGTTGTAGTTTTTAATGTAGTTGATTCTCTAGTGTTGGGATCTGATGGCGCGGGTGGTGCTTGAGGTGATTGTGGTGGAAATCCGAACGATGGCGGAAATCCAAATGGATAGGGCGGAAGAAGTATAGTAGCAACTGGTGCAGCAGCATTAGCAGTTGCGATTGCAATAGCAATATTGGGGTCAACAGGAGCACTCGGTGGTGGATTTGTCGGATTTGCAAGAACGGATGTCGTTCTAGTTGCTTCCACTACAACTGGTGGATTGGGCGCAATGGGCAGAACTGATAAAAACGGTCGAGGTGATGCCACTGGAAAAACGGGTGCCACAGGTGCGGGGGCAACTGGGAATACTGGTTCCAATACAGGTGGTGCTGCAACCAAACGGTTGAACGTTCTTTCAAAGTACTGTGAACTGGCAGCTGTCACTATCGGCGCAGCCCCAGCTGGTGCTACCGGGTGTATCCCTGAGCTTTGCACGATTCCACATGTTATTAGCAATAATATAACCTGAAAAGAAAAGATAGGTAAGTTTTATGATATTTGGTAATTAACATGATTTCATTATTGATTTCAGTCAGAGTACTCGTAAGTTCCATTATTTTCTGTTAAATAATTTTAAAGTTACATATAGTATAAGTATACATATTATAATAGATAATAGTTTAAATTATCCACATTCCTGAAAAACTTTTATTAATGAGCGACTAATGTGGTGGCGACCAGTTTTAAGTATTATTGACTTCCGTCCAACACAGTACAATAATTTAGAATCATTTAATTTATGGAATTAAAAAACTATACCGTCACAAGCATCATAGCAACGACCCCGCGTTACTTCTTTTGAATTGAAATGCGGGCGATAGAAAATGGGGTGCACGCTTTTATATAGGTGTAACAAATTTTGCATCGTGGTGTGGCAATGGAGCCCGTGTAGCGGAATACCTAATGGTACAATATGTAAGGACATGAACCTTGATGGCTACAAAATTCGTATTGAAATTACGGTGTAGGAATAATAATAACTAGACGTGGGCAATGGGAAAGTACTTTGTCGTAATCAGCTGTTATTTTTTACTTTTATCAATGGTTTAAGAGAACTACAGTCCTCGATGGCTAATTGGCGAAGACTAAACATAACGTAAGAGTGACCATCTGGAGTCTGAATCTATGTAAATCAAATACCATTTTCCTGTTATCCGATTCAGCATTGGTGGGGACTGGTGACCTCATAACTTTCGATTTGGTTTTGGGATTGCGGCAAATTTTTACTAAAAATAAAGCTGATTCACAATTTGATGTCTCTAAATCAACAAATCAAATTCATACCAAAATCCATACATAAGCAGGTATACATAATAATAAGGTCCTCCCGAAGGAATTTTGGCCACGGCGGCCTATCTCCAGAGAGATTAGCCATCTGCGCGATAGATATTATAGTGCACAAGTGTGTGCGCATACCAAGGTGCACTCTGTGTTCCTTTACTCTCATAGCCCGATGGGACGGAACATCCGACACGACCGGAGAGAGATCAGGCGCAGGACCGACGGCTTTACGTGCTCCTCGAGGCACGGGAATGAAACACCGCCAACTTCCTTACTCCAGGCTAGTGCTGAGAATTTTTAGGTAAACATAATGATAAAATAAATCTCTGTCCGTCAGTCTTGTACGTTACCTTTTAAGGGCTCTACCGCTGAACCGATCTTGGCAAAAAATGTCATAGATATCATCCTGGAACCGTTTCCAGGATGATATCTGTGACATTTTTTGCCATTGTTTGGGTAGAATATTTTTATGCTGGAAAATTAAAGAGTTCGTAAGAGAGCATGGGACCTAAACGCGCCAAACTCAATACTATCATATTTTTTATCTAGGTATTTAATAATATAAGAGTGCACTACAGGTTACATATTAAAGCAACCCATTTAATCTTTTTCTCGCAAATGAACTATATTGTTTATTTTAATGACAAATCACGTGCTTATTAATTTCAGCACACCTTGAACGCCTAGAACTTTTAATTACCAATCGTTTGTAGTGGCACATTGCGATTTGCGATTGGATAACATCAGGCGTGTTTACCAATCACGTTTATCATAGCACGTGTATTTATAACTTCAGCTTGGTTTGTGATATAATGTGCGTCTCAGAAATACATTTCCTACCTGAATGGGTATTGATCGGGAACTTATGCAAAATTTAGAATGCGTCACGATTTCTGTAGCACGTTTGTATTTTCAAGATTTAACTATTTTTAGTTTATAGATCGCTGAAGTTAGGTACGTATCGTCAGGTAAAAATACCAAATATCTTGTTTCGATACAAAATATAACAAAATATAGAATATAGGTAAAATGTTGTCTAATAACAAGATTGCAGTCCAGTTCACTCTTGACAGACGATATTTAAAAACAATAGTTCCTATTAGTTTGTACGTATCACATCATCGTCGTCATCTCAACCAGAAGACGTCTATAGCTGGTCATAATTTAAATTCGCCTTCTACACACATCGTGCTCTTGTACCTCCCGTGTTCAGTGGACTTGCGATGACCAGCGCTGGGATCGCAATTCCAGCATCTTGGAAGTCCTAAAAGTTCCATTGTTGAATTATGTGTCTCCTTTAAAAGCTTATAATATTATTAACTATATTTGATTTATCTCCGTTTCCAACTTCCTACCTAGCCTGTGGACAAAGGTAGAGCAATTACAGACATCCGAACATCCGATGTACCTAACAGATAAGTTACCTTCTTCTTCGTCGTATCGCTCTTTTCAGAGCGGTCGTGGTCGTCACTTTGGTGTTGTGGCAGGCTTAACGATCCGTCTCCACTCTTGCGAGTACATTCGTGCAAGGGGACGTCCACCGCAGCCCTTACTTGGTCTGTCCACCTCATGGGTGATCTGCCACGTGCCAATAAGTTACCGGTGATACCTAAAAAGTAAATTTTCTCTAAAGTAACTTCAATCAATATCAGTAAAGCTTAGCTCGCTTTTAACAAGCTATGTATCAGTAAACGATAATCTTGAAAATTTTAGAGTTTCTTCGTGGAGTTCGAATGTAATCATATTCTCGATTTAATATAATATTCCGAGCAACAGTTAGCAGAAAATCAATTGCTGTCTTTTTCCCCACTCAATTCGCAGCTGCGGCCATAAGTTTAAGTTATACTTAAAATCTTTGGGAGGACTGTAACGGACCATGGAGGGCTAAATTTACGTTGCTTTTAAACACAAGAGGTAAGTTACAATCTTTTGAATTAAGTATTTTTATATATTTTTCTAGGAGTGATTTGCTCAAATCTATGACGGTATTAAATACAAAATTTTATAATAATTAATATAGTTTCTAATATCTAATACTTAACTGATTAACTAAAGTTCTTTGAAACGAGTCTTGAATCACCATAGTACCTAGTCCCCTTTTTGCCCGTTTTCTTATCAAAAATATAATACCTATAGGTATACCTACCTACCAGCAACAAGACCCAGCTGATGATAAGATGCTTTAAGAAAAGTGCTTTAAAATCAGATCAGGAGATAGAGTGGTTATAAAGGCATTCGTTTTCTTATTTTCTTGTAAAATCAATCCGCGTGGATTGAGGTATTATGGTTCCCGTGCGAACTCTTTAATTTTCCGGGATAATAAGTAGCCTATGTGTTAAGGCGCTGTGAGCTCATGAGATGAAAAACACAGGCGCGCGGGGGTGAAATCGAGCAAGCGCATGTTGCAAAAAATGCATAAAATAATTTGTAAAAAAAATAATATTTACTTTTCAATACAAAATCTCCTGCCTATGCAGGAGATACTAGAGTCCCCTTGAGACGGAACACCGTGGCCAAGATTTAGTCGTGATGAACATTAGATCAAACCAAAATATTATATTAATTGACCGAGCGAAGCGAAGGTCTCTGAGTCTACTTGGGTGAATTGGCACTTGTCCGTCCGCCCGTCCGTCCGTCCGTCCGTCCGTCTGTCAGAGCATTATAACTTCTGAATTACTGAACGCAATTACTTCAGCTTTAAATATAATATGTAAACCAATGGCCTCCCGCCGAATAAGGCTTAAAAAATAATAAAAATCTTTATTTCAGGGGGGCTAGCTCATAGAAGCGAATGCGAAGTAAAATATTTTTTATAAAGTTACATAAAGTTACATAAAGTTGCGGTATATCATTTTAAAGATAATTAGGAATAGAGTCCAAAAATTTTTTTTTTTTAATTTTTCCCCCAAAATTGACGAAATGGGGGGCTTTCAAAGTGATGATTTTCTAACGTCCAAAGATGACCTCAGAACTCTAAATTTTCTGAAAGGATGAGCCTGAAACTTGATCAATTATTTCAATTATATCCTGTACTTGAACAACAAATACTAAAATTAGATAAATATTGTAAGGAAACGGAATTATTTAATTTTTAATGAGCTTCAGTATTTTTAACAGAACTTCACATTTATGTCAATAGATGGCGCCGCGAGGTCTTAGTTCGGGGCGAACCACTAGTTATGATTAATTTAGCTGAATATTTAAATCGAATCATAAATTTGCAGCATTGTGACCTGCATTTAAAAGTGTACAAAAGAATAGAATCTAGAATATTCAATACACAAGACACATTTGCGCTTGACCTGTTTTTTGAGAATAATTTACTTTCAAGGGTCGTACGTGTTAGGAATAATAAGTCAAGAGTATGCAATACAACATTTACTTAATAATATCACATTTGGCATCGTATTTTGCAATGGCGTTTAGGAGATTTAATACGCAACAACGTATGGGGCGGATGCCGCTACGTAAGGAGATGCGGCGGCGTAGTAAGGAGCAGCGACGTAGGGTGCAGCAGGAGCGACGTAGGCGGCTGGGGCGGCAACATAAGCAGCAAGACCGTTGTTAATACGGTGGTAGTACTGCGAGCTTGTGGCTGTTACTATGGGCGCTGGGGCAGCAACTAATGCAGCAGCAACGCTTGGTTTGGCAGCAGCAATGGCGACCAGCGCGGAAAGGACGACGATCTGTGGGAAAAAAAAAAAGATATATTATTTGATTTTAATGAATTGATTTATTTCGTGTAGAGTACAACTTGCGCCATGTCAAGACTCTATGACCGGTTCGGAAAGGAGATGCTACTGAGAAGAGCCGGCAAGAAACTAAGCAGTTGCTCATTTGTAATGCTCACATCTATGAGCTCTACATTACTCAATATGTACCTACTTTCTTCAAATTTTTTTATTTTGTTTTTAAATAAAACAAACAGTATTTATCTATAGCGTAAAATATACTCTTGTACTCTTGGTATTTTTTTCTGCTCTACTAATTTATCGACGAAGACTTGATTATTATGTCTATTAATTAACATATTTTACTAGCAACTATAGAAAACATTAATATTAGATTTAGATGCTTACCAATTTCATCATTTTGATAGGGTTGTTGGTTAGTGAAGTTACTGTAAGAATGAAAAGAAGGAATGATGCAAGTCGTTGGTTTCAGTGGACGTTTTATAGTAGCCAATGGAGGTGTGGCGCAACACTACAAACGGGGCGACGTCTCTGGCATTGGACCATGCGTGATTTGAATCAAATCATCACACACACGTTTCGCGGTTTAAACTTCAGAAATAATAAATAAGAGATTTCAAACATTGTACATCGTAGAAATTAAAAAAAAAACAAGTTTCCACGAAGGCGTGTATAGACTCTAATAAAAATCATAATATCTAATATGTATAATCAAAAAAGGAAATCGAAAGCTTAACGAGAAACGAGGAAAGTTCCTGCTTTTTCTTGAAAATGGACCTACTTCAGAGTTACCTATAATGAAGATTTTTTCATTAGCAAATAGATAATAATACCCATAACTTCATCAGCGTGGATGTAGGTTTTTAAATTAGCGCGGGAACTCTTTAATGAATTCCGGGACAGGAAGCAGCCTATGTTTGTACCCGAAATGCAAGCTGTGTTTCGTTTCAAAGTTTCGTCAAAGCGGAGCGGATGGGCTATGAAGAGGTAGTAGACAAACAGACGCACAACAATAATATGAATAAGTATTTAATGAGCTTTTCCACTATCGATGGAATCCCAAGCGGTAGGTAGTTTAATTTCAAAAATATTTTAAAAAATCGACCAAGTGCGTGTCGGGCCAGTGTACTGACGTAAATAATAATTACCTTTACGAATTTTGAATTTCATTATAGATAACACTAGCGGTCCGCCCCGGCTTCGCACGGTTAGCACTATAATCATCATAATAGTCCATACCCAATAATACCCATTAGATACAAACAAACAAACAAATCTTTCCTCTTTATACCTAATATTATTTTAGATTTAGATAATAAAATAAGATCATTCACACAGCGAAGTAGGTAATCGAAGTAATATTTACATTACGTATATTGTTATCGTATCCAATTCACCGACGAACTTTGTAGAGGGTCAGTAAATCAAATCTTCACTTACTACAGCTATAGCAAACACCCTAAAGCTAAATGTTAGCTTTAGGGTGTTTGCTGTAACTGTGTAAATCTATGAATACAATTCAATCATAAACAGACCATTTGCGTAATATCAGAGGGCACAGGGGTTACTGCCATCGCTCAAAGCAGTATTATTTCAAAATGACAGTTCAATGTCACGTATCTTGATGTACTTAAAATAAGGATACAACAATATTAAAATTATTTAATAAGGATACAACAATATTAAAACAATACCACTATATAAGCGATGGTAATATACTCTCTGGGCTGTGTCAGGGATGTCATGAAAACTTGCGCTTGGCAGTACATCGGCACCTGAAACTGTGCTCCCGGCTCCCGCTGAAATATATTTATTATCTACTAGATGATGCCCGCGACTTCGTCCGCGTGAATTGATGTTTTTGATTCCCACTGGAACACCTTAATTTTCCGGGATAAGAAGTAGCCTATGTCCTTTCCCGGGATGTTACCTATCTTTGTACCTCTGTACCAAATTTCATCAAAATCGGTAGAGTTGGGCCTTGAAAGCGTAGCAGACTGACAGACAGTGAGACACACTTTCGCATTTATAATATTAAGTATGGATATGGGTAACAGTGTTATCTTCTGTTATTTTTATAACAAACAAAACCTGAAAAGATGGAAATTGGCGGAGCGAGTTTTCTTACAATTATACATCTGCGTGAGCTTCCCAGTCCCAAAAATCCCAAATGAGTTATTGTAATGCCGGGATAGTTTATCTGAAAATTGTAGTATGTGAATTGTTTTAAGTACATTAATTAAGTAGTTTATTTTCAAAAATATTTAAAAAAATAACTGAATCCTAATTATGTGTATAGATACTCGGGCAAATCAGCTTTCTATTTAATTCCATTCTACGTTTATGTATTGGAAAATCATTGGAGGTTATATATACGTATATACCTGACTACATATTATGTTGATATTCCTACAAAATAATCTCTGAGTCATTACTATTTCTTTAGGATTCCATTGTTTTTGACACAGTATCAGTTTTCCGTTGCATTGAATTTTTTATTACGTAAAATATAGATCTGAAAGTCATGCTATTGTATTCGCTGTTATTATAATTTAATATGGTGTTACTTTACCGTGAACAATGCCGATGAAGAGACTGACGCAATGCTTGCGAGTTTGATTGGGGCGCGTGTTCAAGCTTTCAGGGACTAAGGAGTTTTTATTTATTTATAGACTAGCGCTTGGCTGCGATCAGACTTGCTGGCAAGTAGTGATGCAGTCTAAGGTGGAGCACGCTTGCTTCTCATAGGTGTATAAGCGTGTAAAACTCGGATCGAATCCGGATGTCAATTTCGCATTGCGTCCGTTTTGACGGATGTTGCTTGCGTATTCTCGATTGGATCGCAGTGCTGCATTCGTCGTACTATTTATATAAAAGGTAGGGCACTGTATCCGCATGCGTTTTCCAAATCTGAATCTGAAAATCCGGATCTAGTGTTCAATTCATCCCCTTATACAAATAGTACTATGGATTTTCGGATCAAGAATTTTTGGATTCGGATCGAATGCAGTGCGAAAAGAGTCTAAGAGCGTACAGTAGGTAGAAAAAAATGTCAACGCAAGACGGCCGTTTCGTTGGGTGAACACATTTTGTTCTGTCGTGATAGTTTGCATACCTATAAAAATGCAAGCGCGGACTTCTTATCCGCCGGGCAAAAATGTTTTGTCCATAGTAATTGTTTTCACCCTGCTTCATAAATTCCTTGTATTATGAAATTTTTCCAACTATTAAGCTATTTTAAGCTGAGTAATAGTTAAGTTTTTACAAGTGTTTTTTTTTCTGTTATTTTTAATTGTCTTACTATTTTTTTATATATATATTTGTTATTTTGTATTACTTTATAATATTGCAGTTACCTGAACTTCCCTCGTTTTGGCCCTAACAGAATAACAGCGTTGTGGTTACTCTTTGTACCCACAACATCAAGCTACCCTTTTGTTGGCACGACACATTCTAGACGATAATTAAGTTAGATTTTAAGTATATGCTTTTGTATTTTAACGTTTACTATGTGTTGGTTCAGCAAATAAAACATATTCTATTCTATTCTATTCTATACACACGTTCAGTGTGACATACTGCCTTGCAATTTCCATCACACATCGCTACCTATAACCTAATGACTACCGTGAGTATTAAACTACTAGGTATATAGGTAGGTAGGTATTTAGGTACTAGGTACGTAGTACTCGGTGGTATTGTCACAGAACAGATAATAGTTACAGGTGCTGTGCCCCCCTATGCCATTTGACACGGTCTGGTTTGAATATGAAATGCAAGCATTGTAGGTTTGGCTTGAGTTTCGTCCCGCCTTAGTGAAGGTGGACTTAACTATTCTATCATCTACCTATGTAAAATTGTAGACTATAATGTGAAAGTTTTAGCCACAAAAATTTTCAATCAAATTCCAGACGTCCTAGACCCTTAACTCATCAATACAAAAATACCTTTGTAAAGATTTGAATAAATATTGCGCGCACTCAGAAATCTCTCGAATCATGTGGGAGGTGTCGCGTGATCACGTTTGACACGTGATAGCACCTTAACCTCGCATTTGACACCTCCACCGTTGAAGTAGCATAACCCAAAAAAATAATGAAAAAGCATCACACTAATTGTATGCTGAAACTTGGGGTCGCTTGCACCATTGATGGTTATGGTTAACGTTAAATTTGATTACCTAAAAACAACTTTGGCTTACAAAATCAAGAGTCTTCTACTTTTTAAGAATCGATTTTCAAATATCCCGGGGTATGAAAATTTATGGTGAGTAAAATCAAACTTTCTCCGTTACATTATTTACTTTATGTTTTCATGGTAACACTTTTCGTTCGTATAAGGAGTAAACTCCAGTCGTGTGTCGGAGCTGACACATACAATTTTTTTAAAAGTTTGAGTTATAATGGATGTAAGAATACTGAATCGTACCACTCACTTCGCTTTTCGGTGGTGACAGCTAGTTGCTCGAATAGTTAATCGTTCATTTTCGTACCTAATTATATTGGGCCTAACTGCTTAAGCAGAACACAACTATATTCGTATATAATGACTACAGTCCGTCAAACTTATCTGGCCCGGTGGCCAAAAGGAGACGGTTCAGATTTGTATGGGGCGTAGGCCAAGTCTTGTACAAGCAGAGAAATGAACGAAAATAAAATACTTGAAGGTTGCCATCTTGGAAACGTGTCAAAAACTTGAAATACGTTTTTATTTTTTTGCTCGTTATTTACTTTTCTGTTCTAAATTATTATATTTTAAATACAATCTATGTAATTTCCTCTATTCATGGTAGAGTGTACAAGAGTAGGCCTAAAATGAACCTTTTCTTTAATTTTACTTTAGATAAGGACGCTGTCAGATAAGTTTGTCCGACAAAAGCATTATTGAAATGCGCGATGCATTCGCAGCTTGAGGCGATACGTCATGTCATCAGTCTTAACTGCTAGACAATTTAGCAAATGAATGATCAAAGATTATGATTCAACTTACCCGTCTATACTTAGTTACTACTCATATTAAAATTCATGGATTCAGTATCCTTGTAATTATTTAAACCCAAGAACGGATCTGGACCGTACTCAACCGTACTACGAGTAGCATCAGCTAGTAAAACATTATATTTGAGTTAGCCCTCTTTTACTTACAACATTCCTTTGAGAATTTCAGGGGAATTCCGTCGATTAATTATTTATTTATGATCGTAGATTTGCGAGGTTGCCAATTTTCACCAATTACCACTTGACGAAGCCAGCTTTGACTGATAAACGGCGGCTTAACTTTCCACACCAAGTCGAATCAAATAAATCCTATTACAAATGGGGATTAAGGTACTGAAATTCTACATCAATGGGGATTAACAAATATTGCGACAACTGTGCTTGCAAGTGGTAAGCTACTTTACATTACAATTGGGTATTTGACTACTATACAAATAAATTATTTTTTGGTGATTATTAAATAAAGGATCTCTCATCAAGTCGTAATATTTACGTCCCCTGATAGTTATATGCATAGATTTTGCATTGGTCTTTAATGCTAAATCTATGGTTATATGTTGAATAACCATTTAAACAATCGAATAAAGTAAAAAAGTGCGTCGAACTTTATAGACGTCACATTTCAAAATTTCATTTAAATCCAATACTTAGGACGCGTATTGAGTATTGACGTTTGAAAAAAAGTTGCTGATTTGACTATTTGTCAAATACCCAATTGATAAAATACTCTAAATAGATCACTAAACCTACCAATACAACCATCTTTGAGACGTTTGTTATTTATCAAACTTTATGATATTTAAAAGAGTTGAATACTCATAATTAAACACCTGCTACCGAAACTTGTTAGTAAAAAAATATAGGTTTTTTGCGAGAGTAAACATATTTATGTTTTCAGAGTCAGTCTTTAAATTAAATTAGCGTACATAGTAGTCGTAACTGTAAGGGTAGGTGTAGGTTGCATAGTCGTAGGGGTCGTAGACTGCAGCGTATCCAGGGTAGTAGTACGGAGCAGTGTATTCAACAGCAATGGGGGACGAATACGCAGCGACGGACGAAACTGGGTATTCCACTACAAGAGGCTTCGCTGCGGTGACGGCCAGCAGAGCAGCAAATAACATCTGAGAATGAAATATTTATAGTAAATATTTGTAAAAATTATATCGAAATAGGCACTCCACTTTTTCCACTCCGCACTCCTTTTTACGCATCGCTAGAATTCAAAATTTAAGCATTCCGGTAATTCTAACATTAACAGTACTTACTCATTTGGACTGCTAAATACATAGTTATAGTTAGTAATAGGTACCCTGCATGTTAATATCGAAGATAGGTAGAAAGGCTTTAATATTCGTTTTAGGTGGAAAAGCTTCCCTGCTTCTGTCTCCTTCACGTTACCTAGGTATCTCTCTTTAAAGTTCAGAAACTATAAGGACCCTAGAGTACCCTTAAGGAATAGTAAGGGTTGGGAAAAGTACTGATCTTCCTAAGGGTTTAGGTCCTTAAATTAAAATCTAGATACGGGTCAACACAACGTCTTCTCCCGGACAGATTCCCGCTAGATGGCGTTGTTAGGGCTTTTGACAGGTTTTTGATATTTTCGCAAAGTTGCAATGCACTGATTTTAAAAATATTAAAATTGCGGCAGTACATCAATGCCTATTATTTTATCACATAATTAGTTTACTTTAAAACAGAGCCATTTAGTCAAATAGTCAAATTATAAACATCTGTTATATCGATTACTGTATATACGCAATACCCACGCACACACTGACAATGGTTGTTATCCAAGTTCTGTGGTTCTAACATAAACTACGAATTGTTTACTATAAAATTTAACTAGATGGCATTGAAACAAAAACTGCTGCGTTTTGCTTAGTATTGTTTTTTTATTTATTTCATTCGGATACAAGATAAACTTTCAGCTTTGACTGCAATCTCACATGGTTGATGGTGCCACCATGTGAGATGGCGGTAAGTGATGATGCAGTCTAAGATAAGAAGAAGAGCGGACTAACCTAGAAGGGGTATGGTAGTTTTTATTAAACCCATACTTTATACCCCTTTGATTTCTACATGGCATCGTAGCGGAACGCTAATCGCTTGGCGGCACGGCTTTGCCGGTAGGGTGTCTTTGCTGCGGACGGGTGACAACTTACAATAATGTGGCTAGGGTTGCCAACTTTTTTGGAAGCAAGCTACTTCAAATTTCAATATACCTACCTACAGAAAACGAACAATAGGCCAATTCTTGAAAACTATTGAAACGATTTTAATGAAACTTGCACTGTTCCCTAAGTTGAAGTAAATGTAAGCCAGTAAAAAAAGATTAGTCGCATATTTTCGAATAAATGCATGGACAAACATACATGACATACAGACTTACATATACATATTATGTTTGGAAGCCCTAATAGATTGTCATTTATGTGAATACTAGCTGATGCCTGCGACTTCGTCCGCGTGGTTTGAGTTTTAGTTATTCCCGCGGGAACTCCTTAATTTTCCGGGATAAAAAGTAGCCCATGTCACTCTCCAGGTCCTCAACTAACTATACCTATGCCAAAAATAACATCGATCCGTTGCTCCGTTGCGGCGTGATTGAAGGACAAACCAACAAAAAAAAAACACTTTCGCATTAATTATAATATTAGTATGATATGAAGTATGATTTTGCAGTTCCAATAATATAACACACGAAATATATTATGCGTGTCGAATTGTCTTTTGAAAGTCGGTTAAAAATAGTTTTTATTTGTTCAAAAGTTGTGAAAATATACTAGTTCTGGAAAATTATATAATTAAGTAGGTTTTTTACGAATCCCGTGGCAGCCAAATCGGTAGTGACGTGATTAAGTAACAAACATCTGTAAGATTCCTGGTCAGGTCCCCCGTTGAAGTGATACACATACTTCGCTTTAATTCTTTTTTTTTCTTCTGTTTTCTTGTTTGCGTGATTTTCCCCCGTTTAAGTACTCATTAATGCAATAACTGTCATTTCGGACAGAGTGCCGGCTTATAATTAAATTTTCGAGAGATGTAATAATAAATTAATAATTGGGTAGTACCGAGTACGGGTGGCAAGTGGCAACCCTACTGATGAGGCGTACTGTTGCAAGCCACGCGCAAAAGCGAAATAAGAAATTATTATCACCGCGATATTATAGACCAAGAGGAAACGAAATGTTTTTTTATCTGATTTTATTTATTAGACACAACAGATTATGACAAATACAAGTAAAAATGATAATGTACTTATTGATGTGAATGTTATGCCTATACCGAAGTTGAACGATTTATATTAAAATATAAATAGGTAGGTACTTATAATAAAACTGTAACGGGTCCAATTCAGTATATTGAAAAAAAATTTTTTTTTTGAAGAGTACTCCATAATCTTTTTAATTTTTTTTCATTTATTTAATTATACTCCATAACTCAGCCAAATCTGAACCGCTGATCTGAAATCGCTTCGCTCGGTCAATTAGAGATAGGTACGGTACATATTGCAATGGTACTTATCTCATCACTCATGCAGATACTCAAAAAATAAAAACAGGAGGAAATGAACGGAAATTAGTGCCGCTGCCTCCCGGACTATAGAGGCCGCATCGGCTAGCGATGCGCGATTTTGAATTCAATTCGAATTATCAAAATCAGTAACTAACTTGAATAATGCTCCACTACCTAATTCGAGTCGATTAGTAGTTAGTTACCTAGTTAGTAGTTAGTACTAACGAATAAAACTTTAATTTGAAATTGAGCCATAATTGCAAATTTATGTTATACTAGCTGATGCCCGCGACTTCGTCCGCGTGGAATAAGTTTTTTGGATTCCCGCGAAAACTCCTCAATTTTCCGGGATAAAAAGTAGCCTATGTCACTCTCCAGGTCCTCAACTGTACCCATGCCAAAAATCACGTCGATCCGTTGCTCCGTTGCAGCAGCGTGATTGAAGGACAAACCAACAAACAAACTGACTTTCGCATTTATAATATTCGTATGATGATATTATGAAGTCAAGGACCTTTAGACCAAGGTCCTTGTATGAAGTATGATATGATTTCAATTATACCTCCTAGGTATCAATAAAAAGTTTCAATTTAAACCTAGGTAGGTATAAAGCCGCGGAAAAACGGTAGGTAGGTAAATACCTAAAAACATGAAGGCTATAAACACAGTAGACCTATCATACTTTTAATATTATACCTATGGGGGAAAGTAAGTTTGTTTGTTACTCTTTCACGCAAAAACTACTGAACCGATTTGGCTGAAATTTGGAATGGAGATAGCTTATAGCCTGACTTAGAACATACCTAGGCTACATTTTATCCACACGGGCGAAGCCGCTTGCAAAAGCTTGTATGTATAAAAATTATAATCATACTTCATAGGTACTAATATTATAAATGCCAAAGTGTGTTTGTTTGTTGGTTTGTCCTTCAATCAAGCTGCAACAGAGCTACCGATCGAGGTTATTTTTTGCATGGGAATAATAGAGGACCTGGAGTTACATAGGTACCTAGGTAGGCTACTTTTTATCCCAGGAAATCAAAGAGTTCCCGAGGGATTTCAAAAACTTAATCCACGTAAACGAAGTCGCGGGCATCAGCTAGGTAGTTACAAAGTTATCTTTTAAACTCTGAACCGATTTTGATGAAACTTACAATGATATTTTACTCTTTTCCTAGATTTATTCGACGCATTGGACTATAGGTTGCCTTGTTTATTTGGTTCATTTTGATCTCAACAAATCCAAGTAGGTAGGTATATCGCAACACACAATCCACAATTGGGGGAAGCCCCGTCGCTAACGTCCGCAGGAACTACCTTCTACCTCACTGCACGTGTCCCCTGGGTCACAGTATTGGTATACATATAGATACCAATACTGTGCCTGGGTGGTGCTAAACGAGCGACGAACTTGTAGGCGAAATAAGCGTTCTTTTTATGCCTGGATACGATTAAATAGTCCCGATCCCGATATACCACGACCTTCGCCGATCTGTTTTATAGATGAAACCTACTTTTTATTTAATAATAGATAAACACGCCTAAAATAGGTTAATTTGATAACAAACGCGATGGTATAGCATTGGCTACAATAAACTTGTCAAAAAAAAATTAAAATTAATTTATTTAAAAATAGCCTGGACCGGATTTTGATAGGCAAACTAATTTAGGCGTATTTATCTATTATTAAATAAAAAAACCGACTTCCAAAGCCACTGTAGAAATCAAAATTATTTTATACTTTACAATGGCTTTGGAAGTCGGCTTTTTGGAAAGAATTTTTATTTTTAACTTTTTAGTGTACTCTAAATCCCCACGGCTTAGGAGTGCAGTACCCTGCAGCGTTAGAGTTGAGGAGTTAAGACTTGGTTTTAAGTATGAAGTCGTTGCTTGACACCTACAATCTGAATTCACCATTAAAAATCCTAAATCACTATGTTTAAGGAGTTCTGTTCCCTGCAGCATCAGGGTTGAGGAGTTGGCACTTGGGTTTAAGTATGAAGGCGTTGCTTGACACCTACAATAAGAATTCATCATAAAAAAATCCTAAATTGCTATTTTTAAGGAGTTCTGTACCCTACAGCATCAGGGTTGAGGAGTTGGGACTCAGAGTTGTATTTTATACACGTGACTTGATACCTACTATATTAATTTACCATCAAAATTTCCTAAATGCCTAGTTTTGAGGATTTCATGTAGTACGGTACACCTACAGCATCAGGATTGAGGATTTGGAGTCAGAATTCTTTATGGGACCACATCGGGAGCTTCCACTAACCAGTGAAAAAAAATTTTTCAAATCGGTTTAGAAACAACGGAGATATGCACCGACATACATTTAAAAAAAACATACGCGCCGAATTGAACCTCCTCCTTTTTTGGAAGTCGGTTAAAAATAAAAAGAAGGTTTCATCTATTATACAGATCGGTGAAGGTCGTGGTTTATCGGGATCTACTACGAAAATAATTTATCCACAATCCGCGTACTTAGATATGAACCTTCATGCAACTTCCCCTATCTTAAAAAAGTTTATAGCATGTAACAGCGAACTAGTTTTACAGTATAATGATAGATGGCGATCAAATATATTTTTTTGACGCATTATTTAGGCGACACGGGCGACATCTATCAAGACGAATGTAAACTTCACAACTCACACATGCGTAAATCTGACACTTTTTGAATGCCGTTTTTATATTATAAATAATGTAAATATTTGTCTGACATGAAAATTGCGACCATAAAAAGCCCTAAAGAAATGATAAAACAAATTAAAAAAACACAAAAATGTTTATATTTCAAGAATAATCGAAAATAAAAATGTATGAAAGTCGACCTATGCACGTGCGCCTTAAATGAAAAAAAAACTCACATATTTGAACATCGTGGTATTTGTTTGATAGGTCCGTATTGATAGAAATCAAAGTATAATGATAAAAAACAATCGATTTTTCTCTGTTTATATATGAACAAAGTATGAGTGATATTCAAGCATCTAAGCGGATAACTTCACAAATATCCTCCTGATCCTCATGTAGTATTATGGTCACGCGCAGCCTTGGTATAGTACGACAAGTAAAATTATAAGGTCAAGGTCATAAAAACCTAAACACGGATTACGGACTAGTTTCTGTCGCATGAAAGTAAAGCTGTCGTAACTTCAATGGTTTATATCTGGCACTTGATCTCGTCAAACGAGGCTGTTGTATTTGACGATCCTAGAACACATTTTTCTTATCTCCGCCACGAGTTTTTGGGCTTTTATGTTATTTTAAGCTGTTAAGCCGCATTTATGTGTCTATGATATATATTTTTTTTTAATCCACTACAAGCTAGCCCTTGACTGCGATCTCACCTAATGGTAAGTGATGATGCAGTCTAAGATGGTAGCGGGCTAGCCTGTTAGTGGCATGGCAGTTATATTAAACCCATACCCCTTAGGTTTCTACACGGCATCGTACCGGAACGCTAAATCGCTTGGAGGCACGTCTTTGCCGGTAGGGTGGTAACTAGCCACGGCCGAAGCCTCCCACCAGACCAGACCAGGGAAAATTCAGAAATTATAAATTCCCAAATTGACCCTGCCGGGGATCGAACCTAGGACCTCCGCACGTTAAGGCAACAGCGCTATACGCACTGCGCCACGGAGGTTGTCATGTTTGCTAAGGGATAAGGTGACATGAAAATTTAGTTATTATATAGGTTATTAGGGCAAACTTTGACCACCTAATTTAAGATATACCTATCTGCGACGTACTTACATAAATATATTGAAATAGTTTGGAAAAATAACCCTCTTAAAATAGGCAATTGATATTTAATATTTTTATATGGGTACACCCATATATATTTTTGTATGGCAGTTGCGAAATCCGAACTTAAAAGCGCTTCCCGCTTTGAGTAATTCTCACCTATACTTACTAATTAAAATATTATAAATGCTAAAGTTTGGTGTGGAAAGTTTAGCTGAACGGATCTGGATGAAATTTGGCACAGAAATAGAATATAGTCTGGAATAAGTAATAACACGTCATAGGCTACTTTTTATCCCGGAAAATTAAAGAGTTCCCGCGGGAACCATAAAACCAATAAAAGAGTCAAATCAAATCAAAACAGTTTGTATATATTTTGTTCTGTAATATCGTATATTTTTGCCCTCGCTTCACTCGAGATATATTCCGGGTCCTGGTTGTTGATTTCCTGTTCGCTTTCATTATTGACGTCTGTGGTCACCCCTAATAAAACAGTGGCTTCATTCGGAGATGACTAGATGAGATCCAAGGCTTCCACAACCTCAGACTGTCACGCCACCAAAAATTTGCCATTTTCCGAATACTCTGCCTCTACATTTTCTGAACCAATTCCAATCGAGACATATTAAATACTTAATTAAAACTAAATTAATAACTTTTTAATAACACAGCCACACTTCAATTAACGCTGAAATACCCAAGACTTGATTAAATAGATCTTCAAAGGTGGTGATCGCTGAACGATAAATCACTGTATCGCTGTTTATGAACATGTGAACGTACATTATATTATTAATTAATCTATAAATACCCGTTTAGCTAGTTACTGTTCATGATTAAATTATTATTCAAAGAAGTAATAATATATTTTAGGAGTCATTGAACTGTTTTGTAGCAATGCGGACATTAGTTACCTTATTTGCTCAATGATTTATAGAGCGGATTTATTATCATCCTACACTAAAACCTGCTAGGTACTAAGTAAATCTATAATAGATTTTTTTTTTATCCACTACAAGCTAGCCCTTGACTGCGATCTCACCCGATGGTAAGTGATGATGCAGTCTAAGATGGTAGCGGGCTAACCTGTAGGGGCTAGGCAGTTATATTAAACCCATACCCCTTCGGTTTCTACACGGCATCGTACCGGAACACTAAATCGCTTGGCGGCACGTCTTTGCCGGTAGGGTGGTAACTAGCCATGGCCGAAGCCTCCCACCAGGCCAGACCAGGGAAAATCAAGAAATTATAAATTTCCAAATTGACCCTGCCGGGGATCGAACCCGGGACCTCCGCACGTTAAGGCAACAGCGCTACACACTGCGCCACGGAGGTCGTCAGATTTTTCTAAAAGTTAAATAAGTACGAGTATGCAATCTTACGATGAAAATATGGTGATACGACTGAAAAGCCTAACTCCAGAACTTTTTATTTATTTATTCAACATCTTACATTATCTTTACAGGTATGTATTCCTAATACCATACTGAAGTTACAATATTAATCTAGCTCAACTTAAACAAATGCCTAAAACCTAAAATCCTATTAAACTTAACTTATCCTTTTAACTTAACTTATCCTTTTAAAGTTAAAAGGATAAGTTAAGTTTAATAGGAAAGCGACGCGATATCTAAAAAAGTTAACTACTAGCATATCGCGTCGCTTACAAGTTCTCTGAGAGAATTTCTAAAAAACACACTAAGTTCTAAGCACCAAGCGCCCACACTAGGCGACAGGACAAAACATTGCTCCTCTCCTACGTCGACATTATCCCTTGCGCGTTTATGCTTTTACCTCCCTACGATTTGTCCACCTATTTTGCACAAGACAATTACTAGATTGTTTGATTGATCACTTCTCAGTTCTCCCCTAATGGCGCTTCCAGCGACTTTCAGTTCCTACGCGCTTCGTCCCTTCTTTCGACGACTATACTATAATATTATACTATACTATACTATATATACTATAAACTATAGTACATACTATCAAATAATATCAAATATCTATACTTAATATTATAAATGCGAAAGTGGATGGATGGATGGATGTTTGTTACTCAATCACGCCAGAACGGCGGAACGGATCTGGATGAAATTTGGCACAGAGATAGATTATAGTCGAGAATAACAGATAGGCTGCTTTTTATCCCGGAAAATTAAAGAGTTCCCGCGGGAACCAAAAAACCACAATTCACGCGGACGAAGTCGCGGGCATCAGCTAGTTTTACTATAAAAACCTCAAGCAGCTATTAAGCACATATCGTGTGTCAAAGGCTCAAAGCCTCAAAAATCCCGAATTCTATTCTCGCTTAATTTTAGAGTTAAATATAGTCTGGTGATAGAAATGACTCCGTCGAGGAATTTTTTGCTCCGTTGTTGTACACCCCTTTCACACAGCATGATCAGCAGGGCGATCGCGGAACTTCTGCATCAATTATTGTTACAGTATCAATTGTTGTAATTGGCTGAATATGGAAGATTGTTAACCAATCAGAGGTGATTCCGTTCATTACACTGTAGCTGTCGATAGAAACCGTTCGAATTTCAGCCCTCTCCTCCTCTAAACTATATTTATATTTATGACTAAACTATATTATTTAATACCCTTGGCATAAAGGACTTTTTTATTTGTAATCCAATTATAAATTATCGACTTTTACCTATTCGTGTATGTAGATTACTTTCTCGAACACACTAGACTTCATATTTGTATTCAAAGCATGCCCCACAAGGCTGTTTCTTCACAGAAGGTAAAACGGAGACGGCTATAAAACGAGTTGATATCAAACAATTAGCATCACACACTCTTCAATTGTTGTGCTCATAGTTTCCTTCGAACTCAACAAAACCACCCTTCAAAATGTTCAAGCTGGTAAGCAAATTTTTAGAGTAATAAGTTTGAATAACTTCACTAAGGATGGAAAAATGGACATAATGGGACTGATAGTACCTAGTGCACAATCTCTAAACAAACTATACAATAAATTTAAAACAAATCCTTATATACCTACTATTAAAAATAAAAATAAAACCCTAATCAAAAAGACCACCCCTGGTTGCCCCTGGGCCAAAGGTACCCATCAAACTTGCAGCATTGCCACGCTGAATGGCGATGGATAACCTTTGAACCAGGTAGGAACCAGAACGTGGGTCACAGCCCCTTTCCCTCAAACGACAAAACTAAACATCTCTAAACTAAACTAAAATTAGAGCATTACAAATATTGCTCAACCTTTCATAATACTTCCTACGGAAAGGGACAGAACTAGATTTAAAGCTGCCATTTTAGTTTAGTTTAGAGATTGTGTTCTAACTTAAACAGAATCAGCCCCATTGCTTACTAGTATTTTATTAATGAACAATGAGGGTTCAACACAATGCGGTTCAAATTGATAACCGCCTCCTTTTAAAGTCTTTTTACAAAGTTCTATAACCTATTGTGCTATTAATCTGGTTTATTAGAGCCGCCCTTGATTTTTCGCCCAGTCGCTGGAGAATTTTCTTTGAAGATTTTTTATCGTTAAAGCCCTCAAGCAAAATCAATAAGTAGCACAAGGACTAAAGTCAAAAGGAGCTCTTACAATGCTCTTGATTGTAAGCATAACATAATTTGCTTTTTGATCTACTTATTTCATTTCACTTTTGAATAAATAATATATTATGATCAATACTCGCGTCATCTGTAAAACCTACTTGAAACTAGACGTATTTCTACAAAACTGTTGTTAAATAAATACTATACTAGATGATACCCGAACAAATGAACTCCTTAATTTTCCGAGGATAAAAAGTAAACTATGTCCTTCCCCGGGATACAATCTACCTCTATACCCAATTTCATGAAAATCGGTAGAAAGTATAGACCGTGAAAACGTAGCAGACAGACATAGACACACTTTCGCATTTATGATATTAGTATGGATTACATTAAGTACCTTATGTAATACTAGCTGATGCCCGCCACTACGTCCGCGTGAATTCAGGTTTTTTTGTTCCCGCGGAAACTCCTTAGTTTTCCGGGATTTTCCTATGTGCTATTCCAGACTATAATCTACCTCTGTGCCAAATTTCAGCCAGATCCGTTCAACTGTTGGGGCGTGATTGAGTAACAAACATCCATACATCCATGCATCCATCCAAACTTTCGTATTTATAATATTAGTAAGATAAATTTGAAGTGTACTCCATTTTCAATAACATTATCTATTTGTATTTCCCACAGTTCATGTTCGCCTGCTTCCTCGCCCTTGCTGCAGCCAAGCCTGGAGTGGTGCCAATCGCATACACCGCCCCTGTCGCCGCGGCGTACACAGCCCCTGTGGGGGTCGCGGCAGCGTACACCGCCCCCGTGGCTTACGCCCCGTACGCTGCGTACACGGCACCAGTAGCTTACTCCGCGTACACATACGCATCTCCTTACTCCGCGTACTACCTCCGCCGTTGAAAAATTAAAATTTCAAACCACCGAATGCATTGATTGATATGAACTGATTATTTTAATGACCTGTTAATAAACAGTGGCCAGAAATATTCGTTTTATTGCGTATTCCAAGCATATTTTGTAGATCTATGACTCTGTAAATAGTACGCTATAGCTATATTGATGTTTCAAAGGAATCTCTCCTCTGAAAGGAAGGAACTTTTGACGACCTCCGTGGCGCAGTGTGTAGTGCTGTTGCCTTAACGTGCGGAGGTCCTGGGTTCGATCCCTGGCAGGGTCAATTTGGGAATTTATAATTTCTGAATTTTCCCCGGTCTGGCCTGGTGGGAGGCTTCGGCCGTGGCTAGTTACCACCCTACCGACAAAGACGTACCGAAAAACGACATCGTACCGGAACGCCAAGCGATTTAGCGTTCCGGTACGATGCCGTGTAGATACTGAAGGGGTATGGGTTTTATATAACTAACAGGCCCCGAATAGGTTAGCCCGCTACCATCTTAGACTGCATCATCACTTATCATCAGGTGAGATCGCAGTCAAGGGCCAGCTTGTAGTGGATAAAAAAAAACTTAAGAAGTTTTTGCAGTATCAGTTTTTACCACACTAATAAATAATAATATTGTAAAAGCGAAAGTGTGTTTGTTTGTCTGTATCTATGTCTATCTGTCTGCTACGACGTCTTTTCAACCGATTTTGACTGAATTTGGTACAGAGACAGACAATTATCGCGGCATCTTGAAAATTAAACAGATCCCACGGAAATCACGGATGAAGTCGCGGGCGTCATCTAGTTTATAATATTAGTAGGTACGAAGTCGCGCGCTTTCTTGTTTTTAAAAAAAGTAAGTAAAGGCACAAATATTGGACCTATGTAAAATTATTCATATTATTTCCTTTGAACTCTTTTACTAGGAAACGGTAATTAGGATAAAATAACAAACTTTTGCGATATTAAATTATTAAAAAAAACTAATTGGTACGGGAGAGCACGAAATTATTATTTGATTAAATATGTACAATACAGGTACCTACTAAAATTATACATCGATGAAATATACATCCTGAATTATTTTAGAAGTCATTGCCTTTTTCCAAATATTAATAGAACCTAGATTGTTTGGTTTAATGTTTTGTAATTTGCCTTCAAATGAAATAAATGAGTAGGTACTTAATATATAATAATTTTAATAAAGAATTTCATATGCTCAATCGTTGACCAAAAAATGTTTCTTGTGCATGATATAATACAGACTATTCACTTTTTCACAACAATATTAATCCATTATAAATCCTATGGATACCTAATAATATGTTTTGCTTAATAAGTGTAGGCGTATTTGGAAAGTGATACCTATTTTAATTTATCCATGCCAAAACTTTAGTGGGACACCAATGTTCTAGCGATTAGAACAAAACGTGGCAGTATAAACTTCTTTGACTGTAATCCATATTTTGTAGATTGAGTATCCTTAGTTTGCTCCAACTCTGTCATAGCAATTTTTACTTCAGATTCTGTATCTTTTCTATCAGTTGCAACTGCTGGTACCGTCCTATGGACGTGAGATACCAGAGGAATGAAGTGGGCGTTAATGACCACACTTATAACCGTAAAGTATACCTGTAAGTGTAAAGGCATAGTTAATTAAAAATCGCCACACAGCGGGCTTACTACCAATCGCTTAAAGCAGTATTATTACAAAATTACAGTTTTGTATGACGTACCTTGACGTGCCTAAAATAAGGATTATTATTCTGAAACAAGCGTGTGTAGTGCTTTAAGTGATGGTAGTAAGTTCCCAGAAAACGAGTAAGGTCAAAGGTTTCTTTAAGGTGACCACTATACAGGTCAAACTACTAGGTCTAGAAACTAGAAATATTGGGTCTTGGTTTTCTTTATAAAACGAGTGGAGATAATAGATACCTACAAAGAAGTAAGATTTGTGTTAAAAATTACTAAGAAAGAAGAAAGAAAAGAAAAAAATAATACCTACAAAGAAAGCATTTTCAGAAATTCTGTAGCCGTGCTAATCTAGACCAGTTCAGTTCAGCTAGCAGTAAATAAATACAGAAGGTATTCGCATCTAAAATTACGTAGTTCTTTATTCCAATTAAATTCGACGTCCTCCCTGGCACAATGGCATGCACGCTGCATGTCTCATAGTCCGGGTTTCGAATCCCGGCCGGAATTTATAATTTCTGAATTTTCTCTGTCTCGGTCTTGGAGTAGTTTCTTTGGTCGTGGCTAGTTACGACCATAATGGCAAAGTCGTGCCACCAAGCGGTTAAGCTTTCCGATACGATGCCTTATTATGTAGGTAAAAAGATTAGGAATTTTGGTTTAACATAATTATACCATAAGGTGTCATTATAATGTATCATTTTAATTATTTTGTAATTTTTGTTCTTGTGGGTCCCTGCCTGAACTAAAACCTTATACCTTACTTAAGTTTAAAAAATGTATTTTCAGAAGCACTTTTATAAACAAGATTTTATAAAATGTACCGACATTTTATAAAATCGCGAATTTGACAAATAAATTATTTGGTGAAATAATAAATTTGTAAATGATACTTTAACAATTTTGCAAAGGAAAACATTTTCGAATTGAATAATTGTCAAATGATCTTTTATTTTTATAACTTAGACTATAAAATGATAATTTTGTGGAATACGTTGTTTATCACCTTAATAGTTTCTGAAACGTTTTTTGTGAAACATTAGTGAACAAAAGCACGCGAGTCATGTGCAAAAACTAGTTATAATTTAAATAATTTTCTTACCAATATTATTCTCATTTTATTATTCATTCACTAAAATAAACTACTATAACACTTCTGGTATTGATGCGTGAAAGTTTCAGTTTTAATTACTCAATCGGCACTATTTATACCTCTGAAAATAATGTAACGCATTTTATCAGAATTTCAATTCAAGACGTCAACGCACTTGATAAGTTCATTAATTAAATTCCAACCTGATTACTTTTAATAACTAGTTAATAAACCACGGTAATAAGCGTTAATGTAGATACTTAGTAGGTACTAGTCATCTAAAATTCTACATCAATGGTACTAGCACAGAAATACGTAATAGTATGATATTAGTAGATAAACAGTCTGTAAATGATTCAATCAATCGTGTTATATTTTATAACTTCACTATAGTGTCCAAAATTAGTAATTTCTCATTATGGTTTTAGTACCTAACGATAACTGAAAGATCGGAGGGATTTTACACCTGTTGTAGACCAATTTCTGTTGCAATTTCTTCTTTTGCATTTTATTAGAGTGGTACCTATTATTATTATGGTATTATATTGTGATAGTGTATTATTTATATTATCCATCTTCATCATCATTACAACCCATTGCTGGCTCACTACTGAGCACGAATCTCCTCTCTGAATGAGAACCCGTCTCAATCCTCCATCAAATTATTGTATTAATTATTTTTTGCACTAAGGAATTATTTTATACTACTGTCATACCTAAAGATATATGCTGCGAGATTAGGTATTATTATAAATGCGTTAAGTGTGTCTGTTTATCTGTCGGTCAGTCAGACACCTTTTCATGACCCATCCGTTGAAAAAAAAACAGCTGTCCTGTCTCCTTGATGTAAGCTAATCAAGGAGACAGGCATAGGCTTATTTTTAAACTGGTAAATTAAAGAGAATTACGCGGAAAGAAGTCGCGGACATCATGTTGTTGATAATATAATTATGCAATCTTTGGTAAAGGGGAATCACAGAGCATAAAAGTCCTATGTTCCCACAAACATGTTACCTCTTACAATTTCAAGACATCTCAAGATTATGCCATTCCTTAGATCAAAATGTCTTATAATGTTCGTTGACCATGAATTACGAAGGGTTCTGTATATAATTTCCTTCACTATCTCGAGACTCATCGTAATTCAGGGTACGTGTTGACACCAGCAAATACCGTTGCCTTATCGTTGCGTCTGTCGACCTTCTGTACTTTAGTATAAAATTCACTACGGACTTTGAATTGATATCAGTTATCTGAACAGCACCACTTAATAAAGTACCAAAATGTTCAAACTGGTAAGTACTGCTGCACTACTTCTACGATCTATAAATTAAAGCTCTTTATTTGATTGATTAACTGGCTATCCATTTGGCATCAATGTGCATAGCTTCAAATATTTGGAGTCGAGGATAGCCTGAAGAGAAGAAATGGTGGAAAACAACACTTGATCTAGCCAAGTGTGTCTGTCTCTCCACCTACCACGGCCTATCTGCTTCACTGATTTTGTTAAAGAGATAGCTTACGTCCCGAAGTCGGATATAAGCCTGAAATTTTAAAGAGTTTCCGTGAAACAAAAAACTAAATCTAAGCGGACGAAGTCATGGATACGTATCATCAGCTAGTATTTTATATCTGAATTATTGCAAAATTAAATAAAATATTATTGTTACAGTTTGTATTCGCCTGCTTCTTGGCCTTCGCCGCTGCCAAGCCCGCTGTCTTCCCAGTGGCATACACAGCACCACTGGCAGCGTACACCGCCCCCGTAGCTGCCGCGTATACGGCACCCGTAGCGTACTCTGCGTACACTGCGCCTGTAGCCGCTTACTCTGCCTACACCTACGCCTCTCCTTACTCTGCGTACTACTTCCGCTGATCATCATAAAAATATGACTCTTATAATAAACACTGTTGTAGCACTTTGCATACGCCTTTAAATTTTATGTCTTAACGTCTTTTGCACTTTGACCATTATCTTATAGTTACATTGACACATTCGCACGCTTTTACGAAACTTTAAAAGGGTAGGCGTTATGTTTCGTTATCGCATGTAAAAGTGTATAATACCTACTATGAGCGTAAAATGATTGAATGAATATACTCATAAATAATACACCACATCAATTAGTACAACTTAACAAAAGTATAGTTATTAAGCAAAACAATTATTGTGTGATCCATCCAGGTACCACTACAGCCTATTAACGTCCCACTGCTGGGCACAGGCCTCCACTCTCATAGGAGAGAGGGAATTAGAGCTTAGACCCACCACGCTGCTCCAATGCGGGTTGGCGGGCTTTAACGACTATTATCATGTTAGTGATAATAACCGGGACCGACGGCTTAACGTGCTCTCCGAGGCACGGGGGTGAAACACCGCCATCTTCCAACTCCGGGCTGGCACTGAGAATTTCTGAATTGAAAAACCCAATACCTAACAATTTTTATGCCCGACCGGGAATCGAACCCAGGACCTCGTGATCCGCAGTCGACTATGCTAACCGCTAGACCAACGAGGCAGTCGGGTTTCTATATACTTTTTCGGAAATCTGTTAGAGTAGTCTTAGGTTATATGAAACAAACTACCTACACTATAATATTATAAATGCGGAAGTTTGGATGTACGGATGGATGTTTGTTACTCAATCACGGCTGAACGGATCTGCATGAAATTTGTCACAGGGAAAGATTATTGTTTGGAATAGCACATAAGCTCCTTTTAGCCCGGAAAATTAAAGATTTCCTGAGGGAAATAAAAAACCTCAATCTACGCGGACGAAATCGCGGGTTTCAGCTAGTCTTATAATATGATAAATATTTTGGTCAGCGTGTACAGACTACAGATGCATAAATTAAATTGCTGATTGCGCAAGATGATGACAAAGGTATTTATTCGGTTGTACACAAATCTCGAAGTTGAACTAATTTGACTTATTATTTATACAAAGGAAAAATGTACTAAGGATAGTAGCGATTATTTGTGTATAACCAAAATAATTAGCACACATTGATTAGTCTTGTCATCCTCATACAAAAATTTTAACAATGCAAGTTATTCCACCTGCAGTGTATTTTTGGATTCCAATAAATAGTTTTTATATAACGTTTTAATATAGCCTTTATTATACTGAAACACATTTAAAAATTTTCAAGTTACACATTAAAATAAAACTTGTAAGGATAAAAATCGTATATAACAACAGTGACAATAATTTAAAAGAAGAAAATAACTGACTGACTTATGAATGAACAGGCATAGACTTATCAAACACGTGTACAGGTCAAACCGCAATGAATTGTTTTTTTTTACCGAGTAAAATGGTTAATACCTGTTACTCATTAATATTAATCCTAAACATTTTTTTTTTTTTTTTATCCACTACAAGCTAGCCCTTGACTGCGATCTCACCTGACGGTAAGTGATGATGCAGTCTAAGATGGTAGCGGGCTAACCTGTTAGGGGCATGGTAGTTATATTAAACCCATACCCCTTCGGTTTCTACACGGCATCGTACCGGAACGCTAAATCGCTTGGCGGCACGTCTTTGCCGGTAGGGTGGTAACTAGCCACGGCCGAAGCCTCCCACCAGGCCAGACCAGGGAAAATGCAGAAATTATAAATTCCCAAATTGACCCTGCCGGGGATCGAACCCGGGACCTCCGCACGTTAAGGCAACACCGCTACACACTGCGCCACGGAGGTCGTCAAATTAAAAATTAATTAAAATTTAAATGTAATTATTGTAAGGGAGCGCCGGGCGTTGTCGGTCCGGGGCAATATGTTAGCCCGCAGATTTGCACGATGTACTGCGCAGGTTAAGTTGGCCTTATTTAAAGCGTACTGCCAATCTTTCTACTCGTGCAGTCTGTGGACAGACTATACGCAGCGGACCTACAGTGCCTTGCGTGTTCAATATAACAATGTCCTGAGGGCGGTGCTGAGGAGGCCTCGACACTGCAGTGCGTCGGCAATATTCACGGACACTCATGTGAATGATTTCTACGCGATCGTGCGCAAGCGTGCCGCGTCTATGACATGCAGGCTAGTGAGCAGCACTAACAACCTCCTCAGCACATTGGCTACTAAGCTGGACAGCCCTCTCTGGAGGTGCACACATTCTCGTTAGGAGGCCCCAACGAGCCTTGTAGATGTGTCGAGGCTTTAGATGCAAGCGTAGGTTAGGTATTTTGTTTTGGTGTTTTACTAACATAGGTTAAGACGTGATTGTTACTAACAAATTATGGGCTGGCAGTTTGTAGTTGCCTGAAATAAAAACTTATTTATTATTGTGTATATTTAAACATGTAATTGAATCTAACAATTTTAATGGTAATAACTATAATTTTTAAGCTTATCTGCATACGTTAACCCTTAAGTTCTCCCGGGAAGGACTCTACAGACTCCGGAAGAAGCTCGGTTGCACCCAGGCCAATGGAACATACAAGTAGAAACATTTACGATGTTAATGACCTCAGTATGTCTTTTCGCGGGAAAGCAATTTACCAACTTTAGTTTTAAATAAGGAATCATTCCTGAATATATGAGAAAAGGATTAGGTGGGTTAATATTATTTTTAATTTTTCTTTTCGTATCTCGAATAAGTTCTGAAAACTCTTGAGTGTATATTTTATTATGAAAATTTGCTGGAGCTCAATTTTAAAAATAAATTTAGGCAAATTAATGAAACTGAAGTGTCTGTCTGTTATTTCGAAACTGTTACCTTTTATTAAGCTCACGTGATTATTTGAAAAATAACTTAAACCAAATACACCTTTTTAAAATTTTTGTCTGCCTACCTGTTGAGCTCTGTCTTAAACAGAACATAGGTAATATTGAGTGCAAAACCCATCGGGAAGTATTAATATTTTAGCGCGAAAATAGCGTTAGTCAAAGCTTATTGTCAAACCTGCTACACGGGGTTCCTGTGGACTAACTAGACTCAAAGGCTATAGATACCATTGCAAGTTCAGTACAACAATGGATTCAGAATGCTTTGATGTGTAATGAATCTCAGATAATAATACAACGAAAAGATTAACAATTGGAATTTCGAGAAATAATAATTAATAGTAAAAATAATGATATGTCACTATAAATTATGGTAAGTAAGTCATTTCACATATGTATACTGTAGAGAGTAAATTTTATAATATTAATAATAAATAAATAGTTTGTTATGGATGTTGTTCATAGTCATATTAAATTTGTTTTGGAACAAAGTCTGTCGTGTAATAGCTTAATAAAACGTAGATTTTAACCAACTAAATACAATTGTAAATGTGGTGGAATATAAAGTATCTGACCCCACTTTTGCAAAGCGGGATAAGATCGATCTACTCGTATCATAAATTTTCAATGTTCACAGAATATGCTACGATGACCCTGCATTTATGCTGCTGCTACGGGTGCGGATTACTCTGCCAGTGGTCATGTGCAGTAACTGGGATCTATATAAGTCATGGATGCCTAAAGTTTTTACTTTAACTCATTTTTTCTCTGCTGCAAGAAAGCATGATGGGTAGGTATGGTAAATGCCAACAAAGAATCGTGATAGGTATGCTTCACATAATTTATTCAAAGAATACTATCGATCTATCACAGGTATACAACGTTGTGGTAAGTAAATCAGCGGAAGTAGTACGCAGAGTAAGGAGAGGCGTAGGTGTAGGCAGAGTAAGCGGCGACGGGCGCAGTGTACGCAGAGTACGCTACGGGTGCCGTATACGCGGCAGCTACGGGGGCGGTGTACGCTGCCAGTGGTGCTGTGTATGCCACTGGGAAGACAGCGGGCTTGGCGGCGGCGAAGGCCAAGAAGCAGGCGAAGAAGAACTGCAACAAAAAATACATTGATCAGAAAAGGTAATATATTCAACACATAAAACGAATAAATAAATTACCAATGAATATGAAAGAGATATGCTATAAACGACCTAATCATAACATTGAAAGCTCATCAGCATATTATTTTAATAATGTGTTTAAAAATCAACAAAAGAAGAAGAAAGACTTTGGTAAAATGTAATAATGCATTGATTGCTTGATAGAATTTTTTTAATTAATATTAATAAAAAAGTTTCATTAAATATCTTTTTGTAATGATATTTTAATTCAACTAACCAATTTGAACATTGTGGTAGTATTCAATAAGCAACTACTACTTGAATGATGCTTCTCAATAAACTGTCGGCAACTTTATACTGAGCTACGAAGGTCAATTACAAGACGTCTGAATGATAAGTAGACTTATCAATGGACGCTTACACGCGAGGAGCTTTACCTTTTTTTTAAATATTTGATATGCACATAACATTTATCTTAGTACTTTTACAAGTACTTTTATATTGTCAAGTGTATAGCACCACTGATTAGGAATGTCATTCCTATCGAAACAATCCAGCGAGAAAGTCTGCGGTTGCTGTTTTCAAAATAATTATAAATTGCAATCTATATTATAGTGGTGGGCGTTGCGACGACGAACCGTTTCTAAAGACCGTTTTCTGTTCTGCAACGTTGAAACCGTTTTTACGTCCTGGGTAAAACAGTCTTCGTTGCACAAACCAGTCTTCGACACACGTCGTCGCGAACGTAGTCGTCCTCGTTCCACGTTTTTTCACAAAACAGTTCTTACAATCAAAAGTGAACTTTAAGCCAATGAGATACAGTCGAGAATGAATTGATTCAACGACACACGTCGTCGCGAACGTAGTCGTCCTCGTTCCACGTTCGTTGTAAAAACAGTTCTTACAATCAAAAGTGAACTTTATGCCCATGACATACAGTCGAGAATGAATTGATTTAACCACACACGTTGTTGCAACTGGTTTGAAGATGGTTTTTAAGCCGTCTTCAAAACTAGTTGCAACGACAACCGTTTTCTGCAACCGTTTTCGTCGCCAGGAAAACGGTTGCGTTTCGTCCGTCAAAAATACGATAACGACCCACCACTACTATATTATTATTATTTTACGATAAAACGATTATAATCCTATCTTGATAGCATGTTGCCATCGTAAAATTCATCATCCGTTTTCATTAGATGGGATAACTTTTAAAAATTACTTGAAAAAAATTGTATTGTGAAATAGTTGGTCAAAAACATGCTTCCGTGGGAAATTAGTGATGGCATAAACATCAATCTTAAATAAATACGTTTATTTTCTAGATAATTTTTAAGGGATCAACAAATTACAATAACGAAAAAAAAAACCCATTTTCGAAATGAACAACTTTTCTTATAATTATTCTTTTCTAACTTCAATTATAGACAAAGAGCACACTATTGAATGACCAGCGATCGCCCGTGGCTTCACTGCCGTAAAAATTTTAAAAAAATCGGTCGTATCCCTCATCGTATGTCTAAAATCTAAATTATAAAATCTAAATTATGTCTTTTTGATTAGGGTTTTATTTTTATTTTTGTTAGTAGGTATATAAGGATTTTAGATTAACGTTTAGTCTATAAGTTTTTATTATATCTTGTAATTTTGTTGTAAATGAATAAATGTAAAAATATGTAACTGTGTAAGGAAAAATAAAAAATTATAAAAGAAAACTCCGTGCCACTCTAGGTCCGAGAGTTGGGCCACACATGAAACAATACGGCTTGGACGTTGATACTAGTGATGCGAGTCAGCCAGTGTGAGAGTAAATCAAGACATTTTTTGGTTAATTTAAGACGGTTTTGTGTATTTTCTTTATAACCGACTTCCAAAAAAGGAGTCAGGTTCTCAATACGGCGCGTGTTTTTTTTTTTTAAATGTATGTCGGTGCATATCTCCGTGGTTTCTGAAGTGAGTCCTCTGAGTGATTAGAGGAAGCTCCCGAGGCGGTCCCATAAAAAAATTCTCCAAATCCTCAGTCCTGATGCTGTAGGTGTACCGTACAACATGAAATCCTCAAAACTAGGGAGTTAGGAAATTTTGATGGTGAATTCATATAGTAGGTATCAAGTCACATGCGATGCGATATATGCGATTCAACTCTGAGTCCCAACTCCTCAACCCTGATGCTGCAGGGTACAGAACTCCTTAAAAATAGCGATTTAGGATTTTTTTGTGGTGAAGTCATATTATAGGTGTCAAGCAACGACTTCATACTTAAACTCAAGTCCGAACTCCTCAACTCTGATGCTGGGTGCTGCATTCTGAAGCTGTGGGGATTTAGAGTACACTAAAAAGTTAAAAATAAAAATTCTTTCCAAAAAACCGACTTCCAAAGCCACTGTAAAGAAAAAAATTATTTTGATTTTTACACACTATGTTGAAGTCAGGCGAGTATACAAATAAAGGCAAAGTTGACGTATCAGGCTCGCCAGAGTTCAACATAGTGTGTAGAAATCAAAATAATTTTTTACTTTACAGTGGCTTTGGAAGTCGGTTTTTTGGAAAGAGTTTTTTTGCGTATTCGTGTCGGCACGCGCTAAATCCGTCGTGTTGGCTCGGATCCGTGTGTCAGTCAGTAGTAATAGACGTACTATTACCTATTCTGTGGTAGTCAGTATTTTATGCGAGCGTATGGCAAAGTGCGCGCCTATACGCGCTTCGAAAAACGAGCATAGACGCGTCGACAAATCACAAGTCTGAAACAGCCCTTATTTTATGAGAAGAAAATAGTTTTCGTTCTAAAATAGGTACAATTAGTTTCAGTAATAGGCTTATCATTTAATAGTAATTCATTTCGCTAGATAAATCTTGAAAAAATAACTAATAATAGCGTAGACGTCGGTACCTACCTACAATAAGATTAACTGATCAATCCTAGCTCTGAAGGGCAGACATTTTTGTATCCTATATTTAGATGAAGCCATAATTGTCTGTACTGTGAAGGTTGGGTATTTTGGTACAGTAACATTAAATTATAGCAACATTAATATACCTCTGACTATACGCTATTTTTATACAGAAAAATATCTAATTGAAATTTTGCAAGCTTATTTATGGTTGGCATGGGTATCAAGTATCTCGACTTTCCAGAATTATTACAATTAATTCCATAAAGTACTTCAAGTAGCTGATTAAAAAAAGTCCTAAGTAAATGATTGATGCCAAATTTCGTCGACTAGCGGTTGAGCGTATAAAGATATCTAACAGACAAACAGACACACTTTCGCATTTATAACATTAGTTTGGTCCGTACTAAAGTGTGTTATTTTTTTAATCCACCACAGATTAGACCTTAGCTGCAATCTCACCTGATGATAACTGATCATGCAGTAAAAGATCGTACCGAGTTAACCTGTTATATGGGTATGGCAGATAAATTAAATCCATACCGCTAATCGGTTTTTACGCACGGCTTTGTACTGGAACGCTAAATCGCTTGGTGGCAAGTCCTTGCCGTTACGGTGGTAACTAGCCACGTCCGAAGCCTCCCACCAGGCCAGACCAGAGAAAATCCCCAAATTGACCCTACCGGGAATCAAACTCGCGGCCCCCACGTTAAGACAACAGCGGTCAACACTGCAACAGGGAGATCGACGAATTGACTGTATTGCATAGATTATGTGAATATCGTGTTGTGATAATACATTATTATGAACACAAAGAGCTATGTCGCCGTCGTTAATCATTATCAAGATCAGGAAAACCATGAATGACCCGTATAGACAGGCGCAATGACCTCTGAAGTGTTGCAATGCTGGTAAGTGAAGCAAAGACGCGCGCGCTGACCTCTGACGCAACGCGTCCAGCTTCGCATTCTAAGGAGGACGATTCATACAATAGCAACTCAATTCAGTTCAATATTCAAATTAGGTACATTGTACACTTATTGACGTCAATTACATTTAAAACATGATGGTGATAATTTACGATTTAGTTTTACGTTACAGTATCTTAAAACTAAAGCTACGAGGGTGCTAAACGCGCCCTGGTCTGAGAAGAGCCTACAACAAACTCAGACCGGGTTGTATTTTAAATTATCACCATAATTTTTTTTAAATAACACAACTGTAATACTGTCTGAATATGAATTATGAACATTGAAATGGTCTTCTACGCTATATTCGACAATAAAGGAGTTGAGCGTGATTATGATTATAAAATTGTATGATGATACACAAACAGCACCAGCGCAACAGCCAAATTTTACTGAATTGTCAACTGTCAGCACTAACCGCTAGAACTGTCAGCTCACCCTACCGGCAAAGACGTGCCGCCAAACGATCTAGCGTTCCCGTACGATGCCGTGTGTAAACTGATTAGAGGTATGGGTTTAACATAACTGCCATTCCCCGAACAGGTTAGCCCGCTAACATCACAGACTGCATCTTCACTTGCCATCAGGTTAGATTGCAGTCAAGGGCTAACTTGTAGTGGATAAAAAATAAGAAGATTTACTTCGTTAACTTGAATTTTGCACGTCGATCCATTACTCCTTTGCGGCATGATTGAAGGACAAAACGACAAACAAACACATGCATTTATAATATGGGTATACGAACTAGGGTATACTGTATCTAGAAATCATCACCATTTTTAAACTGCCGCGCTGAAATGTTATCAAGCATAAAATAATTAAAAAATATTTGAAATCCTACAAACCCGAATAAAACTTTTTGACAACGTATACGAACAAACAGTGTAGCCAATCTTTTTAGAGATTATTACTAACGCTGTACATGATGCGATTTGCTTTATTGTTCATGGTAAGTACATACATATGGTTTATTATAAAAAAAGGTAAATTAAATTTTTATATTTATTTCTATAATATTTTATGTTTTTATTATCTATTATTAATTTTATACATTTGCTTTAACTAATTTATATTTTTATGTGTTTCAGGTGGTGCATCAGCAACATTGTACTTACTTTTAACTTTAAAAAAGTTATGTTAATTATCATTCCTATTTACTCAATGCATGCATTTTATAATGTTGTGTATACATATTATGGGTTGTAGGGGTGTAACAAGTACTTAGTTCAGGTTTCGGTTGCAATCTTTTTTGTGTACCTTTTCAATGAGATAATAAATAATTGTTTTATTGACTCCACAGTTTACCAAAATGTATAGTTACTAGTTCGTCGCTGCATAAAACCTTTCAAGATGGTTGTCTTGAATTCGGAGCAGGGTAGTCGCTCAGCGTAAGTTAGCAAACCGTCCAAATCATGTCGAGAATAATATCTACCCTCTTGTCAACTATTTAAGTTGGCGAGATTGCTTTTCCAACATCATTCCCTACTCTACTTTATACGAGAACAAACCAAAAACCAAACTAATAATGTTCAAGCAGGTAACGAAACTAATAAAAAAGTTCAGTTATCAAAGATAATAAAGTTAATCCTATAAAAAAAATATACCGTCTCCGTTCCGTCGTGGGTAGTTAATAACTTTATGTATACTTTTTTTTATTTAATAATCTGTCATTTTAAGACGTACTCGAAAAGATAAAATAAATATTATGATAGTTACGAAACCTACTGGTGCAGTAATTTCAGAAAGATAGTTAAGCCCGAAAAAGAGGCACATTTTGTCTAATCCAGTCTGATGAGAGGCTTCGGTTGTGGCTAATGCCTTCCGGAAAAACGCGTTTCGGCACCATTCAAATAAATAGGGAGATTTTATTTTTAAACGAGTTTAAAATTGCGATTTACATATAATTTTATTTTCAGATCGTCTTCGCCGCGCTTATCGCCGTCGTGGTTGCTAAACCTGGCATTCACTCGGTAGCCTATCCAGCACCGTACATAGCTGCATACTCCGCACCTCTGACAGCGGCATACACGGCCCCAGTTGCTGCGGCGTATGCTGCTCCGTTTGCAGCATACTCGGCCCCTGTCGCCGCGGCGTACACTGCCCCTGTCGCCGCGGCATACACTGCCCCTGTCGCCGCGGCATACTCTGCCCCTGTCGCCGCGGCATACTCTGCCCCTTTCGTTGCGGCAGCGTACAAAGCTCCCGTTTTCCTGAAGTGAATGCATCTCGACTGACTCTTATAATGCTGAATTTAATGTAAATAAACCATATGTTTTATATTGTATTTAGGTAGTTTTAATTTATTATTCTAATAAGTTTATGATCCTACACATAAGTATACAATCTCAAAACAAGGACATAATTGCAATGAGCAATCCCTTCCGGCAATATAAATCAAGATAGAAAAGAGAGCGTGGTATCACTATGGTAAGTTTTCAAAATAAATAAATAAATCTGGTTGATTGATAACAATAACTAATTACGCTGAAAAAGCATATCAGTTGGATTATTTTAAAAAACGGTCAAGTGCGAGTCAGACACACAAAGGGTTCCGTACCACCACACAATATAAATTCTATAAGTAATAAATCGCAAGAAAGATGTCATAGCAACACATAGTCAGCTGTGAAATAACTGACTTACATATTAAGGCGCTAAACTGGTAGCGCCTGACAAACAATTCGACACCCTATGATTACGAAACCTTAATTATTTATCGGTTTACGGAATTTTCCTATAAGTACCTACTTGTGCTGTAAGACCTTACTTCTTGCCAAATTTCATGTTTCTAGGTCAACGGGAAGTAGATACTCGTACCTTATAGGTTTTGATTTACTGGCGAGTGTCAAAATATGCTAATCTAGCTGATGCCCGCGATTAAGTTTTTTAATTCCCACGGGAACTCCTTAATTTTTCGGGATAAAAAGTCACTATTTCCCTCTCCAGGTCCCCAACCATACCCATGCAAAAAATCACGTTGATCTGTTGCTTCGACGACCTCCCTGGTACATTCATGAGAGCTGCGATCCTATTAGTAAGGCAGGCAGGGGTAATTCGGGAGTATATAATTTCTAAATTGCCTTTCTTCTCCTCTGGTTCAGGGTGGCTTTGCCGTGGGATGTTCAGTTATCACTATCTGCTCACTGGATGTACGGAACGGATCAGAAAAGTTTAAAGTGCGAGCGTGGGGATCGAACCAGCGCCCCTGATTAGGAGGCCGAAATCGGCTACGCTATCAATCTATCCGATACGATGCCGTTAAACTAGAAACCGATTGCGGGTATAGATTTTTAATAATAACTGCCTTACCAATAACAAGTTAGCCCGCACTTACCATCCAGGGGTGACCGGCAAGGCCTTTAGATATTTATAAAAGACTAAAAATAAAATAAAAACATAGTCCCACCAACTTATCTGATCCGTTGGCCAAAATTGGAACTAATTTTACGCCTGTTTAGTTTTTGTTTTTATTTTCATAGATAGGTACTAGTTTGATAAATCAAAACCCAATGTTCGTTGTAAAACTTTATTCCTCACGATAATTTAATATTCTTAGAGTACCTTATTTAATTATTTTCTACCATCTTAATAATCCGTTTCTCCACCCGCCCTTTTTTCCAATTGGCGCCCTCAGAATCCCCTCTTTCGCTGAATTCGTCTGAAATTGACTAGTTTCAGGTGGTTCAACAGGCATTGAAACTTGCATTTTCAATGCAGGTATGAAAACTAAATTGTGTTGAATAAAAGCTTTGCCGCTATACCAATGGCTAGGACATTAATAGTATTTGGCAGGTGCTATTATAAGCCGCAGACAATGGAACAATATGACAAACGTATGACATCATTTGCTATTATAATAATTATTATCTATTCAATATATTACAAGCAGCTATCGAACGAGGGCATGCACATGACGTCATACTCCACCCCTCAAATTAGAGGATGATAGAATTTGAAAGCTATACTGTTTGATTATGCAGTCGATTTTAAACTATGTTGCATTCATACTATGAATAGGACGGACTTTCAGGCATATTGTGACACCTTAGCCAGAAATATATAATGTTTTGATTGAATAATATATTTTCCAATTATTTTCATTCAATTTCAAGTAAGTACCTAACTATTGTATGTAGACGTATGTTGTAATAATGTAGAAAAAAATCGATAAGTGTAGAAGTATTTTCCTTAGCAACACTGAGTTCAGAAATAAGCTGGTAATACCATACCTTAGTTCAGATATAGTATACCAGCCTGATAAACTATATCAGTACTAACTTACTGAGGTAGAAGAAAATAGGTCGTTGCATTTATTCTATTAACTAGCTCCGTAGAATTTTCGAATCTTGGCAATAGTTCAAAATAGTAGGTACATTTAACTATGCATATCAACTATTATTATTTGTTTCAGCTTTCTGCAATTGCCTCTTGATAAAATATTGTTATAGTATCGTTTTTAGGGTTCCCTACCTCAAGACGAAAAAATAAACCTTAAAGGATCACTTCGTTGTCCGGCTGCCTGTCAACCACATTTTTCTCGGGAACGCGTGAAGGTATCAAGTTATAATAAATATCAAAAACTAAGGTCTAAAATCATATACTAAGGTATAAAATAATACGGCCCCTTGGAGCTGAAAAAAATCAAGCTTCTATCAATCAAAAGATACGTGGCTGTTTATGCCGCATATTTGGATACTCGCCACTTAATCAAAACCTATAGGGTACCTACTCGTACTTCCCGTTGACTCAGAATCATGAAAGGCAAGAAGCAAGGTCTCACGGTACAAGTATTGAAAAAAAAACTAAAACCGTTAATTAGGGTTCCGTACCTACACATAATAATATGTGAGTCAATTATTTCACAGGTGATTACGTGTTGTTATGACATATTTCTTGTTAAAAATACTTTATATTGAGTGGTGGTACGGTGGCGGTGGTGGTTTGTGCGCGAGTCTGATTCGCACGTGACCGGATATTTTTATTATTAATAAGCAAACTTGGATTAGATTGGTTACGTGTAATTTCATGAAGATTTGATGGATAGATAGATCAGAAATAAACTGAGCTCCTAATCAAACAACAAATCAATCGCGATCAGTGTAAATAAAAAGTATAGAATAGCTCCGAGATATGAAAATTTATGGGGAGTAAAATCAAACTTTCTCCGATACGTTACTTTATGTTTATGTTACCATGGTAATGCTTGTTTATGTTTCCATGGTAACACTTTTCGTTTGTAAGGAGTAAACTCCAGTCGTGCTGAAACACACAATTTATTTTATTTAACCCTAGTTACCCCATCCACAAATAAAGACATGAAAAGCGGGACTAGTCAACTATAGTGACTAGCACTTCTTTCTATTACGTATTACGAGTTACATTTTCAAGTCAATAATACCCAAGTTCAAGGTTACTTTAAGTGTGTCTTTATTGTGTACTGGTTAAGGATGTAGGTACATTGTACTCATAATTTAAATGCGACAAGAACGTCTACATCGAATGTTCTACACAGAACATTAGATCCTTACATTTCGATTATATCCTTTATACAGGAGGATGTAAATAAAATACTATAATTAACATTTTAATATAATATTGTAAAATATTTACCATAATACTCAACTGACAATGATTCTCTTCATTTTTCGGTACTTATGCACTTTTAAATGAAAGCTGCATTATTAAGCGTAGTGACTACATAAGTGGCATAATGTACCTCCTCGCAGTTTAGTGATGATTTGCAATAATTGTACTACCATGAGTTATGGTATGGAGTACCACTTATCAAATTAACATGGCATAGGATACAATCTTGGATACAATATTTTGTAGTCATTCGACATGGGAATTTTTAAAATCAGATAATATATTTCTTTACTACGAGTACCTTGGCACGATTACGATAGTATTCTGTGTTTTATCAACGCATAAGAAAGCAGACAGCAATCGAAAAATGGCTCAGGTAATATAATTTAATCATACTTAGCTATAATATACTTAACTATAACTTATAATAAAAACTGCTTTAAAAAGAAAACCATCGCGAGAAACTCTCAGGCATGCAAGACTTGGCCAACGTGGTGAAATGGCAAAAAACTCTAAAAGGAGATTCGTGTTAAGTGCATAGCCAGCGATGAGTTGCAATATGACAAATCTCAGAAATTATTTAAACAATAAAAAAATACTAATCAGCTATTCTAGCATCCTGTACATCATGTGCAATGTTAGTGTATTCGTAACACGCGCAAGTCCTGATCGCGCACGTCCTTGGGCATGTACGTACTCGTAGATACCGAGACGATGCCAACACGGGGGTCACCACTGACCCTTATATACTGTCGGGATTCATCACCACCGTCAGTGTTCAACGGACAGTCAAAACAATCTACCAAAATGTTCAAATTCGTGAGTATCATAGTTTCACCAGTTTTATTTTTCTCATACGAACTTTTTGAGTCCTAACGTAAAAGTGTCCCGGCAAAAAAACTCAGCTTGTGTTAATATTTTGTTGTGTTTAGGCATATTAATTATATTCATATAAACCAGTAGGTATCTGTTTTTTCTAAGTTGCTTACCTCTTTTATGATAGGTCAATAGCCTTATTTCAGTGTTATATGAATATTTTAGTAAAATTTGATTTACCTTGGGTGATTAGAAGTATACTTTACCTACAATTATTTACTTACTTCTTATTAATATAACAAATTTTTGTATATGTAACATGTTAAAATATCTAGTCGTGGTCCATCCTTTACGAGTAGGTATATATGCGGAAGGACGTGGGAACCCACCGCATTATCATCCCAAGAAAACTCCTATCATTATATGGAAAGGGGTCACGACCCTCAGTGATGAGCAATCCGACGCAAAGAGGGTCGTCGAAATGTTTCTTGGCACCATATCGCATAGTTTGACGCCTCAAATTACCGAATTTTAATTATCAGTTTTTGCACGGTTCCTATTTCTCGACCCGCGAACCACCCGCGCACGCCTCGTTTTAGAAAAATGCCTACAAGAAAATACCCAGACCATATAACGTGGTTCTGTAAACGGCATTGGCTTTATATATAATTTCAAAAATGTTTTTTTTTTACAGTTGATCTTCTTCGCTCTCTTGGCTTTCGCCGTGGCCAAGCCTCTGGTATACACCGCGCCCCTAGCGGCGTACAGTGCGTACAGCGCCCCTGTCGCAGCGTATACCGCGCCCGTGGCGTACTCCGCTTACAGCGCGTACTCCCCCGTTGCGTACTCCGCCTACACTTATGCTTCCCCGTACGCTTACTACCTTTGATTAACCATTGACGAATATCGATACCTGTTGTGAAAGTGATGTGTTAAAAGGATCCGATGTATTTATTGTTTTTAGTGCGCCAATAAAATCAATTGTCTACTAAAACACCAAGTTTATTTCTTTAATCTTTACTTAATAACTCGGAAATAGTATATGGCGTGAATAGGGGTGAAACAAGACGATTTCAGACGAGGGTGAAGGTAGGAACACCCGAAAACTGAAATCGTGTTTCATCCCGCGGCACACACTATATTTTGCATATAACCTGCATAATTTAGTTGCTAGGTTGATTTTTTTTTTTTTTTAAATACTATCCCTCTAACATGATTAGAGACTGTGGTTGCTTTCTATGTTTGTCTTCTCTTTCATACTATTTCTCGCTCGTATGCCTCTCGTACTTTTATTCTTCATACTAAATCTTTCATTCATACATCATCTTTCGCACTATGGGTGGGTTCCCTTCCTATTTGCTGATTGTTTTTTTTATTGGGGTTTATTCTACACTTTTATTTATTTTATTTAACTGTGATACATAGTTGTTATATCTAGTTACCTAAGCATTTTTAGTACTAGAGATTACCAGTTATACATTATTCTTATATCTAATTACGTAAACATAAGATTAATAACTGTACAATATACTATTGCTAATTATTATCTAATTATTTATTCTAAAGAACCTATCTTAATTACATTCAAATTTTTCTATGCTGGTTAAAAATATATAACTATATCTATCCAACATACCTTACTTGCTATTATACATATTATATATTTACAAAAATCTAAGAATACGGCTCTATTTTTATTGTCACCTACAATCTCAGCTATATTTTGCATTGATAACTTAGTACCCAGTTGATGCTCCACTTTTATGCGATCGTACATATGGCCAGGACAGTCTAGTAGGAGATGGAAAACAGACTCGGACTCCCCGGGGTCGCAGACGCACGTGCTAGGTTGTTGTTTACAAATTTAATATCTGTCAGTTTAGTTGATGGTTAATATGACAAATGGAAAGGTATAAATAAAATAAACATAATAAGGACAAATGAAATGAACAAAAGATACTCTGACAGGATTGAAAGGAGGGCTGCTACGTCATTCGTCTGAAATTGACTAAGTATAGATTAGGGTAGCCCAACAGGCATTGAAACTCAACTTTCAATGAAGTTTATATAAAAAACTCTTATTAGGCGCTTTGCAGTTGTAAGAATACAGGTAATATAATAAGTAGGTAAAAATATCTGTCAGTAAAATGTGAAGAAAATTATTAATACTAATTGAATTAGCAGGTATGTTCTGAATCACTCAACGTTTCGATCCGTCTTTTATCTACGAAATACATTATAGGCCTACTCAAAAGCTGACAACGTATTTATTACAGATGATACTGCATGGGAGCCCGAAATCACTTAACGACAGGTGACCTCTATTAAATTTCAATTGAAGTCTGTTATAATAAATTACTACTAATCTACAAACTCCTAGAATAAAATTCATCAAAAGGCATTTCCTTATGTAAAACCGTTAATTTTACCCGAGTCACTCACATAAAGTGAGTACCCCGCTCTATCTTACCCATAGAAAAAATAAATATACCTATCTTTAGCGATAGTAGTAGGTATTTACTATTAAAATCAAGCATAATATTATAATTGTATTCGAGTAAGTAAGTAAAACATTGATTAGTTACCGTTACCAGACAGCCTTCGGAAATAAAATATGACAATTACTACACATGAATACAACAATGTATTAAAGACTAAGGAACGTCAAGAATTCATAATTACATTTATATGTATCAATATTTATGACCTCAATAATTACAACCATTAGCCTATTACAATTTATATATGTTTGCTTTATCTCCATAAGAATATTAAAAACCATTTTCTTTGTTAGGTCTGTACGATTAGTCCAAGGAAATCAAATCTATCAGAAAAAATCACATCACAATGTTTAATCCTAAATCACTTGAAAATTTTCTTCTGCCTTTTTTTTCCGCTATCCTATTTCAGTAATTCAAATTGTTGATTTTACTGGAATTTCAGTCTTTATATTCAGTCAGGAAGATAGAGACTTGACGACTACGAGTTTGGACAGGATAAAGAGTCTGCGTGAAGCGTCACCGTTGGAGGGGAAGTAGTTTCTTTCCTAGTGTTTCCTAGCATTCATTTGCCCTTACCACCAGAGTTAAGGAAAACCTGACGACCTCCCTGGCGCATAAAACCGAATAGGGGCATGGGCAGTGGCGTGCACAGGTTTTGAAGCTAGGGTAGGCATTAGTTAGTCAGTATACCTATTTACTGACTCTTATAATGAAAACGGGACATTGACCTATTTCCATTAGGGTAAGCAGTGCTTTTATGCATGTATGAACTGCACGCCACTGGACATGGGTTTAATATATGCCCAGCCCCTAATAGGTTAGCCCGCTACCATCTTAGACTGCATCATCACTTACCATCAAGGGCTAACTTGTAGTGGATAAAAAAAAGCTTCGTTGTTAACATAAGGTTATTGGTGGATTCCTGTACTCCATAGCACACGGCCTAATTCAAATTGACTACAGCGGCTCCCTGCAAAATCATACAAAATCGTCTGGCTATCTGGTATAAGGAAGGTCTACTACCATTACTAAAATTCTACATCAATGTCTACTACCGACCGGTGCGTTATCGTCCTTCCAGTACCATTATCGATTCTCCGAACGATGTGCCCGTTGTTAAAACTAAACAAGTATTTTATTAATAGTTCCATATAAAAACCTATTATTGCATTTTTGTAGAGATCCGGTGCATTGTGACTTGTGAGCTATGGTTTGATATTGAAATATTTGTTATCCTTTGTATTTCAAGCGCGATTGTATTCAAGATGTGACATCACGCGACATTAGACATTTTTAAACTCTTGTAACATCAGTTTAAGTATTCTTTTGTATGCGTGAAAACCATTCAAAAGAACCTTGGCAATAATTTTTGAAGTGGCGATTCTTTCACACATTAGGTACAGGAATCTTGGTCACTTTGTTTGTATTTAGACTGTTCTAAATAAAAAGGCTAACATATCTGTATCATATTCAGTTGTTCGACAAGTCAGTGATAGAAAACAAGTGAACATCACCAAATATGAAGCTTATATTGGTAAGCGCTTATTCTGTGTTTTAGATCGTGCTCTCGTAGAAATATATATATAATTTCATGATGTATTTAGTTTGCAATTTGGACTCTTATCTGTTACTTACTGAATATTTATGTAATCTGATGAATAGAAACTTGTGGATTCGCGTCACCGACACCGACACCGTCACCGCGTTGTAAGGAAGACAAAAGGTCTTAAATATAAATATACTACATTCGTAATTTAACTTTAATGCCTTAGTTTTAAGTGAAAACAACTTAAATATTCGTTTTCACTTCCATCGGCCGTCCGTAGGACATCCAATTTTTTTTTTATTAAAGTAGTCATGCAGGTACATTTCGAGCAGTCGGAGAATGGACACGGGCCGCTGGAGTAATCAGTCTATTTAATGCCACCTACTCTTACGTTTGAGATTGTATAGCTCGCTGAGCCGTCGCATCTTAAAGTCAGGCACTGCTTCAAGCTCTCCTTTTTAGTGTTTTCCTTATAGTTGATGATTATTTACTTTGTTATGTATTGTTTGTTTATTTACCGCCATACTTAGACACATATATTTATAATAGGGTACTTAAATTTATCGATCTAAAAGAACTAACTTTGAAGATTGCTAAAGAAAAGTTAATATCTTGGCTTAACACACTCTCCTATGAAGACACTGAACTGCTTTTTAAGTCGTTAATTTAATGTATGTAATTTAATTTAATTTAATTTACAGTATGCTATATATTTATTTCACATTAATATCTATGTATCTATTTACTTATATAATATTATTACTACCATTAATTTAACATTAATCATTTGTGTACCTATAATTTTAATCTTTAAACTTCTATGTAAATATTGCTTTATTTTGACTTGATTTATTAGGTAGTTTACCTTTGCAATTCTCTGTATTATGTAATCAACCCCCGCCGAGTATATCGCACTGTAATTCCTATATCAGGACCTCACGATACAGGTCTCCTAGTGTGAGTTCCACAGCTAAGCATATAAAGGGGTAGGTACATGAGTTGAAACGGAAACAGCTAAACCAAAATTTTTATTAGTTTTAAGATTTTACTTGTTTGTTAATATGCACCTTGTTACCTTTTAAGAACATTTTTGGAAATAAAGCATTTGTATTGTATTGTATTGTATTATATATTTGTAGTAACATACATATGATTCATTTGCACGTATTAGAATATTTTTCTTCACAAAATCTAGCCATCTCCGCTTCGATTAAAAATATATACTTTACTCTTGTTTGGATAAACAAAACAGAAAACCATACTTATGTCCTATTATTATTATCTGGACGATGACAGTTACAAATTAATTCAAAACAATATTGTTTATCGCGATTAGAAGGCGATTAATTAAAAGCATTAGTTTAGTTACTACAAAATGTTAATCTCTGTGTGAAACGCTTTTACCCTGAAGCAATGGGGAATATGCATGTGATTTAGAAATGGACAAAAAAATATATGTGTAATCTTTATTGCTAAAGAAATATATACAGATGATTATTTTTACAAATTATCATGTTTCTATTAATAAATTTAATTATTTAAAAGTAGTATTTTTCAAATTCCCGCTCAAATTTCCAAAACGCAACGCTATTGGCGGAACGAAACATGACGTCATCTGTAGTCTGTATCGACTGTTAACAGGTCGTATGTTTTGTATGATTATTGAAGGTTATTCGCATTGTTTTGCCGCTGTTTATGATAATTATTAGTGTTTTTGGGAATTATTAACGGAAAGCAGTGATTTCTTGTGAAAAAAGACTAGCCACAATAAACAACTATTGGTAGTAAACTATAAATTAAAGAGTTCTCGCGGGAACCCAAAACCGCGCGGACGAAGTCGCGGGCGCTAGTATATATTAGATATTTATGTATTAGGAACGTTAAATGTTGAGAACATCTTTATGAACTTTCACAAACTAGGTTGTTTTCGTCAAGGCAACTGAGAAATTCTTTTCCAATAGAACTTTCAACAGTGCAAACAAAAAAACCTAGTTATAACGTTTTTTTATCAAAATCAACACTCGTAGTTAGTCAGCTGTTGACCGATGAAAACCATAATATTTATAAATATGTAACATTAATAAATAAGTAAAAACATTGGGAATCAGAATAGTTTTATGAACATGTAATTAAATTTTTAGGTTAGTTTATTGTTTAAATTGTTCGCGATTCCTAATGAAAAAGATTTTTGGTAGGTAGGGAGGTACATATACATATTATTTAATACTCACGTCGAAATAATCTTCACAATTTTGCAAGTGTTATATTTTTTTCCGGTTACATAATCACATATAGAATAGTTTTAAAAAATAAAAAAAATACATGCATATTCCCTATTCTATGATTTCAGTCACATCCTGAGTAGAAAAATACAGGTGAAATAAAAGAATTACTATGTAGAAAGTATGAAGCAACCATATCATAAATAAATAAATAAATCTTTATTTAGGATTTTTCACACAACACAGAAAAAACAAAACAAATAACAAAAATAAAAATAAAAGGATAATAAAACTTATAGACTAACAATCCGTGTTGCAGAAAATCCTAAAAAGGGTATCAAACCCAGCGTAATGCTGATATGGTGTAGATGCACCATATCAGCGTGGATTTTCAGTTGACCCCTAAATATAAATAATAATATTATTATATTTCTGATTAAAACCGTCTTTGTGTTACAGATATCCATTTTGGCGCTATCGTCAGCAGTAATAGCAGATCCCGCTGTCATATACAGCGGGCTATTCCCATCGCCGTTTACTTCTGCAGCCCTGGCACCACCAGCCGCTGCATCACTTGTTGCTCCAGGCGCCTCTTTACCCCCCTTATCCTCAATACCTACATATTATAGTCCAATATCCTCGTATAGTCCACTAGCCTCATATTCAGTTGGCCCAGTTTTATCGGACTATAGATACAGCTACAGTTCGTCTTACCAGGATTTCAACATACCCGTTGTTAATTCAGCATTAACTCTTCCATATAGTAGTTATAATCTGCCTTACGCTTACTCTGCGGACTGGTTTTATCGCAAGTAAACTAAAATACAGGTTACGAATGATGTATATAATGACGTTTTATGTAAATCTGGACCCTGGAACATTGATTATATTTAACCACTCTATTTATTTACTTGTTTAAGAGTTAGTTTTTAATGTTATTCTTATTTATTTTGTTGATAAAATAAAGCATATTATCAAGTTGTTCTCTCTACTGTTTTTATGTTCACTACGATACCACTGTAAATTCACCAGTGTCATTCTAATTATTTTGTTAGCTTCACAGAACACGATTGTTTGGAATTCTGTACATTTAATTGAAAAATGGTTATTTCATTTTAATATCCTAATAGATGATGCCCGCAACTTCATCCGCGTGGAGTCCTTTATATTCCCGGGGAACTCCTTATTTTTCCGGGATGAAAAGTAGCATAATATGTCCTTCCCCGGGATGTAATTAACCGTTATACCAAATTTCATCAAAATCGGTTGAATAGATCGACCGTGAAAGCGTAGCAGACAGACAGACAGACACACTTTCGCATTTATGGATTATGTGATCGCGTTGCAGTAAAATAATACTTTGGCAATGAAATCATGCCATGCCTATGACTTTTTTTCAAGGAAAACTAAAAGCTTGAAAAAAGTAGAATTCTTCATGTCTTCTTTTAATTATTCTAACCCAATATGAATAAAACAAAAAAGTATGCGAACAAGTTTATTTACACGTAAAGTATATCGATACAAATTTCAAGCAAAGGTCTGAGAATTTAAAGCCACATCCTAACTTGTGAAAGACAAAATCGTAGAAATTTTATTTAAAATGAAAGTTTCGAATTAAATAGGTATCAATACAATTTTGTCATTTAACAAGCAAAAGTTGTAGTTTGAAGGGATGGTGTTAACGAATGTAGTATCCATTGTAGGCATATGGGTAAGCAGCGGCGGCGGCGTAAGGTGTGTATCCGGCGGTATAGTAAGGATAAGCTCCGGTATATGCTGGGTAAGCTCCGGCAGAGTAGGTAAACACTTGCGGCTCAGGTTTGGGGCTGGCGAAAGCCACGGCCACCAGAGCAAGGAAAGCAAACTGAAATAAAAAAGAAAATTTTATAATTCTGCAAACATAAAATAAGTTGGGTAGGTATATTTTAAGTATAGGAAGGTCCTTCATAGTAAAGTCTACCTTAAGCCTACCCTACCCTAAAAATCTACCCTAAGAATCATCATTACCATCATAACTAAGCCCGCTAGTGCGTAATGGGCACAGAGTAAAGGATGACTCACGCCAGACCGTCTCGGGTCCAACCCGAGCGTCGGCCGTAGCACGGTTTACTGGTAACTATATTACGTATATTTTGTATAGCTGATGCCCACGACTTCGTACGCGTGGATCGAGGTTTTGTGATTCTCGCAGGAACTCTTTAATTTATCGGGATAAAAAATAGCCTATGTGCTATTCCAGGCTATAATCTATCTCTGTGCCAAATTTCAGCCAGATACGTTCAGCCGTTGGGGCGTGATTGAGTAACAAACATCCATACATCCATCCATACATCCATACATCCATCCATACATCCATACATCTATAAAAATGAGTTTGCGAATAGGGGAAGTAAACAGCTTTTTAACCTACGGCATCCTAATCGCCTAGTGGCAGAATACCACAGGCTTGAGAAAGCCTCGCGTACAGTGGTTGGAATGGGTCCCGAGGTTTATAATCGGATCCCCCACAACATCAAAAATGTGCAAAACATTAATATTTTTAAAAGGAAAATGAAAAGCTGGCTTGTCGAGGAGTCTTTCTATAGTTATAAGGAATTTCTGCTTGGGAAGATCCAAGACTAAATTGTGCACCTCAGATTTATTTAATTTATCTTATAATTTTAAGAAAATTATTATTGTTACAATATGTTATTAAGAAAGCGAATTTTAATTATTGCAATTGACGTATAATGTGTATTTATGAATAAATGACTATGACTATGACTATGACTATACAAATACATCCATACATCCATCCAAACTTTCGCATTTATAATATTAGTAAGTAAGATAAGATGGACACACTCACGCTTATACCGAGCGGCAACCGAGTGACAGCCGAGCATCGGACAATGCTACGTGCTACGGTCGACACTCGGTTCGGTTGGCTCGGTCCCGAGACGGTCTAGCGTGAGTCATCCTTAAGAATGTACTGGGTCACCCTAAGAATAGACTTATCCTCTTACCTAGGCTCGCTACGCCCTGCGGGCTTAGTTATGATGATAATAATGATTCTTAGCGGGCCTAGTTTTTACTCAGAATGAGGAAGTGTTTACACCATAGTCCACCGCGATGGCAGACTACACACATCTTGGCGAAAATTATAGAAAAGTTCCACACATAACTCCGAAAAGTGAAAGGTGCGTTCCCGGGATGCTACCCCGTATTTTTATTTATGTAATTTTAGACATACTGACTTTTGTATCATATATAGGTAGGTACTATTCATTAATAATTTAAGCAACATAATAATGGAAAGCTTAGCTAACGTTTCATTAACCCCATGCTCTGTAATTATTTAAAACAAAGACAGGAGTATTCGTGACTGTGCATTAAATTATCGAATTATTCATAGTCGGATCCGTCAAATGAACGTTATGTTTTTAGTATAAGGGGAAGGATCCACAAGCAATAAAACTTGCAAAAGTCAAAGATATTTTTTAGCGGAGAAAATATTTTTTTTTTAATCCACTACAAGTTCGCCATTGACTGCGATCTCAACCGATGGTAAGTGATGATGCAGTCTAAGATGATAGCCGGCTAACCTGTTAGTAGCATGGCAGTTATATTAAATCCATACCCCTATTCGGTTTCTACACGGCATCATACCGGAACACTAATCGCTTGGCGGCACGTCTTTAGCGATAGGGTGGTAACTAGCCACGGCCGCAGCCGTGACTAGACCAGACCAGGGAAAATTCAGAAAATATAAATTCCACAACTGCAAATTGAAAATTAGTTGCTGGAGCTGATTTCTACAAGTTTTATTGCTAAGTTAATTTAAGTGGGCAATTTAATTCATCATTATATTTGATATAAATTTCAGCTCAACTGTAAGCCGTTTCAGAGAAATTGAGCTTGCCACGCAGAAAAGTCAGACGGACCGACGGACAGTTAAGGTGCCAGCGGAGAATGAATTGCCCATACAAACGTAATACCAAAATAATTAATAATTCGAGAACATTTCCACCAAAATGAGAGTTTATTTGGATTCAAATTGTATTTATCTAGTCCCCTGGATTTATATGTTTTCAAAATACTTTCCTAAAATAAAATGTAAATGAATTGCGTTTTGCATATTTTTACGACAAGATGGACATGTTTCCCTCTTATTTGTTTCATATTAAAACCAACGATATCTTACGTATTAATTGGTCAGCAGCATAGCCTATATTGTCAAGTTACAGAATAACAAAACGAAGTAAAAAGCACGATAAGTTTTCATTCATCATTTTTGGTATTCACGGAACAAGACTAAATGTATAACAAATTCTGTAAGCTCATATTGCTATCTCGCTTGAACGCGATCATGTGTCATCAGTGAAATAGAGATAGCAATATACCGGCAAATTTATATTTGCGGTTCGAATAGAAGTTGCGAGCGGCGCGAACCGGCCTCTTAAGTGAACCTTAAATTTTTCACGTTGAAATGAAATGAAATGCAGTATTTTATTTCATGTAGGACATCTTGTGTCAGTTACCTACATATATCATGTCAGGGGCCATACAGCTGCCAACGCTTTAAAGCGTCGAAATAGAATGCTAAAATTCTACATCATTATTTTAAATTACTATGGATCTATTATTGTTGAGTTCCGTGCTTTAGAATTATTATAATCTTTTTTTTTCATTAAACTGTAATTTTGAGTAATATTGTGCAAGGTTTAAGCGTTGGCGGTATGGCCCCAGGACTCTACCATCTTCGGAAAGAAAATTCTACAGAGAAGAGCCAGCGAGAAAATCAGCAGTTGCTCTTTCAGTTACCCAAACCCAAAGAAGCTAATACCAAGCAGGTACCCTTTGCCACTGATGAGGTTAACGACCGCACGCAATATTAATAAATTATCATTCCAACTGTAAATCCTCGAAGCTAACTCAAAGGCAAGGTCAAATATTTAATTGAATTTCTCTCACTCGGGGTACTTATGCAAAGTTAAATTTTTCCATTATTACTTTGTCAACTTCAATAGTTTATTACCTACTGTTCATTTCGTAGCCAATCTTAGAAATGAGTAAGGTTATATAATATTAATTCAGTGCTCTAGATATTCGTTTAATTTAAAAAATATCAAGGGAATCCTTAAGACTTTCTCAATCTTTTCGGTTTTATTATGCCAATCCTCTAGACGTCTTGACTCCCTTAGTGATAGGCTGAACAACAAAGCTAATTTAAAAATGCCTCGTCTCCGTATCGTATTTCGTATCCTTATAACTGACGGAGAAGCTTTTTGTCTGAAACCGATTAATATTCGTCCACGACCGATTTTAGACGGTGAGAGACGAAGTCGAGTGTGGAAAGAATTTTAAGTCAAAGCATATTTATTCTAAATTTATACCTAAACAGTACACTTTTTGAACATCGATAAATAAAGTATAAGACGTGATGGTGATATAATTGACGACGATATCTTATAACTAAAGCTACGAGAGTTCCAAACGCGCCCTTAGGTATTTTTTGTTTTGTGTAGAGTTTCAAACTTTTGCTAAAGCATGAGCACAAACTAGGACCGGAGAGAAGTAGTATTATAAATCACGTTTAGTCCTGTCGCGCTAGTGTGTGCGGCTTCATATAAAGTGACTTCTAGTCAGCAAGATTTTTTGTATAGTTTTTATGTTCGTTTAGAAATCGACTAAGAGCGTATTCCACTGGCCTCAAACATATTTAATAATTCAGATATTTACGTCTACGCCGTAGCTGCTACTCTATCGTAAATTACGAGTATATACTTTTTACACTACAATTAAAATTTTAGACTATAATTTGATGCCCGCAAATTCGGCGCAGGTTAAGTGTTCGTGCAGAAATCCCGTAGGATCTCTTTGTTTTTTTTGTGAGTCTGTCTGGCTGTCTATTTTCTACACGGCCCCTTTGCTTAACGCATTTTGACGAAATTTAGTGCAGATGCAGGTAGCATCCCGGGGAAGGAGGGTGCTTTTTATACCGGAAAATCAATGATTTTGCACCGGGACTACCAAAGCCTAAATCCGCACGGATAAAGTTAAAAGTAGGTGGATCATCTGGTTAGCTTATAATATTAGTAGGGAAGCAATTATTTTATTTTTCTAGTGTTATAAAAAAATGCTTACCAATCTGAAGAACATTGTGATAGTTTCGCTTGGAATAGTTTTCACAAGTGATACCTGTCGAGCAAATGCTCTGATTTATATACAATAACGCCGACCACGCCTCGACCACTTGTCTTGTTATTCCTTAATAAAAACCGTCCTTGATCTTCAAAGTAGTAATATATTCTATGTAGGTACTTGTTATACACATTATTATTACGTGAGTAGTAATTGACATCCGTATTAGGTAATTCACGTCAGCTGTATGCATTTTAGGGTTGCACTTGAGTTCCACGCTGAAACATTGACATGCATAGTGCATACTCATATAATAAGAACATGTAAACCGAATAGGGGTATGGGTTTAATATAACTGCCATGCCCCTAACAGGTTAGCCCGCTACCATCTTAGACTGCATCATCATTTATCATCAGGTGAGATCGCAGTCAAGGGCTAACTTGTATAAGGGTTTTTCTGACAAGAAATTCTCAGTACCCCCCCCCCCCCCCAGTTCACCCCCGTGCCTCGGAAAGCACGTTAAGCCGTCGGTCCTTAAACTCAGTCTCTCTCCCTGAAGTGTTACTAAAGAGAGAGACGTTTTTTGACACTTATGATTTTTCCTGACCACAGGTCCTCGTGTTTCATAGTGCCAAGAAGAACTAAGTATGATCTAATATGTCCTCCCGACCGGAGATGTTATAGTACACTCTCTGTTTCTTTACTCTCACAGCCCGATGGGACGGAAAATCCGACACGACCGGAGCGAGATCAGGCGCACACCACTGTCTCTCGACAGTGGTCCTGTTTGTGATTATTTAACAGAATAACACTTCTAAGTAGCTCTCAGTAGCTCAGAAAGAAAAGAGCCGCGTCCATTGATGTAGAATTTTAGTAGTGCTCATTCTATTTCAATGGCCGCGTCGTTAACGTTTTTTTAATAATAATAATTATTTATTTATTTATATCTCAAATTACATTGGAGCCTTAAAAACTATGGAACGATACCAACTGCGTTAGTTTGAAACTGTGTGGCAGTTGCTAACGGCCTGCACATCCCGATTTACAATTTAATGAGAATTATAATATTACAGTAATGAAATTCGCAATTTATTTAAATAGTATAGCGAGAGTAATGCCTCTTCCTCTTAAATCAATGGTTTTTATACGTGAAATTCGCACATTTTGTGTATAATCGTAACCACCATGATACCACCAGCAGTAGCATGGTACTGCTTCTCAATGCATAATTTTCATCATTCCCTGTCTGAAAGTAGGTATCTGTGTAACCAATGCCTACCTGGGCTCCGAATACTTGCTGTGCACGCCACTGACCACCAACATCCGACACCCGTCTTTTGTATTCTGGATAAGGAAGGCTGAGGACTAGGTGTGGTGGCCGTTCACCAGGGACGGCCTAAGTCCAACAGTGGAGATCCACAGGCTGGCGATGATGGTGATGAATGATGATGAATCGTAAAATATCACGTAATTTGCAAGCATTCATACTAATCCATACCTAACCTATACTAATCTTACTAATATTATACACACGAAAGTTTGTGAGTATGTATGGATGTATGGATGTTTGTTACTCTCTCACACCAGAACGGCTGAACGGATCTGTTGGCACAGTGATAGATTATAGTCTGGAATAACACATAGGCTACTTTTTATCCCGGAAAATTAAACAGTTCCCGCGGGAACCAAAAAACCTCAATTGCGGATGGAAGGACGAAGTCGCGGGCATCCGCTTGTAATATATATGGATGTATGTATGTTTGTTACTCTTTCACGCCAGAACGGCTGAATGGATCTGGATGAAATTTGGCATAAGGATAGATTATAGTCTGGATTGACACGCTACTTTTTATCCCGGAAGATTAAAGAGTTCTTTTTTTTTATCCACTACATGCTAGCCCTTGACTGCGATCTCACCTGATGGCAAGTGATGATATTATAAGTGATAAGTTAACCTCAATCCACGCGAGCGAAGTCGCGGACATCAGCTAGTATTTGCTAAAAATATGTGTATATCTGTTACATTTTCACGGTTCAACCGCTGAACCGTTGATAAAAAAATAGTTTGCGTTCTAGAGATGGATTCAATACGAGTACGTACTTTTGATGGAAATAATATAAAGTTCCTACGGGATTATAAAATTAATAAAAACTGACTTTATTGTTTACCACATTAATTGTACCTAAGTATTCCATTGATCATAGACCTTCATTTTTCTCTAATACCTAAGTAGATAATCGTAATTACTCACTATTAAATTGTAATATAAACCAGCTCCAGATTAACATACTTACTCAATATCCTTAACGATACTTGCAGAGCCAATATGAATACATCCATATTCCATAGTCCATACTAATATCATAGATTTATACAAATGCGAAATTAGCTCTGCTTGATACCTTTTAACTGCGTAACAGCTGAATCGATTGTGATAAAATTATATCCTGAAAACCGACACATTTTATCCCTTAAAATCATAAAGTACCCGGGTTAAAAACCCCAAATTCACGCGAACTTTAAGTCTTGGACATTATCTATTAACACGTACGTAATTTTAAACGTACCTACGTAGTATTTTTAAACGTAAAAATCATCTAGTAAGTTTACAATATTCCGCTTTGAAATACAAGAATTTTTTTAAACTTTCCAACCCGCCACAGTCCGCTGGGGAACTTGTTCAACACTCAAAACACACATACCTTAATTATAATATTATTAAGTATGGATTTCCAATTTTCATACTTACGGACCCTCGGACCTTTCAGGAAGATAGTCAAAATTGAACTTGATTGAATAGCTGTCAATTAGGTATAATAATTATTCTTTAAAGTCATTGTTTCTTCCAAACTTCCGAATTTCGTTTGAAAAAAAGAAAAAGACGTGAGTTATGATACGGCGGCAAGCGAAAGACTTTTTAAAAAAATTAAAATTTAATTTTAATTTCGGAAATGAAATTACAAAATAAAATAATAAAAATACAAAAGATAAATCGTCGTTAATTATGTGTGGATGGTGACCGACTGCGAGGCAGTCCTATTGTTTCGCGGCGATTCTTTCTGCAGCGTAGACATTCCCATTGTTCTTCTTTACTGCTCCGTCAGCCCGAATCCCGGATTACGATATGTTAACTCTTCCCTCCTTAAGATGGAAGCTGGTTCTGCAGCTTCCAGGAGCGTCCTCGCGACTTGCTTTGCTTGAGCGCTTATTCCAGTTGTATATCTTCCAAATTGCAATAGATACTGCTGCTATGTAGAGGAGCACTGTAGACCAGCTGGGAATCGCCATCATATAAGGCCAGTTCCAGGCTTCTATTTCTTGGATGTCTTCAACTTTGTTCATAAGTTCGTGAACACTATCTAGTGAGATGTCTTCCAGATGTATCTCGTACTGGATTTCTTCTTGGTGTATTAGGTTCTCGTTGGGTAGAGGGATGACTTCGTTCAGAGAGATGCTGCTAGTGTGTGTTCTTATTGTAGTATTCATGATGTTGATTTGACAGTCTTGTGTAAGGTTGACGAGAAATGTTCCTGATAGTTTCCTGTATTCGGTTTTCTGTCCGCATTGGGTTTTTATAACTTCTGGTTCGGTTGTTACTACCAACCACGTATTTTCTTCAATCTTCTGTAATTTTCCACGCTTCAGATTCATGCGTGCGCGAGTGCAGTTACCATCTTTATGTTTGATGAGTGAAATGATGCAATCTTCAGATTTCTCTATGGTTCTTGTATCCAGTAATTTGCAGAGCCAGGTGTCTTCCGACAGCTTCTTGCAATCTTCTTCCAGGTAGGCGTACTCATCGCTACCAAGTGCAAGGAATTTGGATTTGGGTATAATGGTTAGGTTTTGGTTATTTGGCAGGGAATATATATGTATATAATCATATATTGTAGGTTGGATGGATGGGATTTCTAATATAAATGTTAAAGAATGTTCTGTACTATAGGCTTTAACGCTAATAGACTTTTCTATCTTATGAATATTCTCAATGCTAATGTCCTCGACTGGATGTAATGAAAAGTTATTCTGCAAATTACTAAGTTCCGAAACTAAATTTCTAGGGGTTATAATACTAGGGTGCATTATACCTAATTGCGAGAATGCCATAGCATCTTCTAGCAGCATTAACTTATCTAAAATAATCTGTAAACTAAAACTTAATTGAACGTATATCTCTAAAAAGTGTAACTGGTTTCTTACTGTATCTGAATTAAGTGTAATGTTATTCAGTATAGATGTTAATCTTTTTTGATTATCATCTATCTTGCTTAATTGATTCGAGAATTCTCTAATAGTATTTTCAGCCAAAGATAGGGTCCGCTTCTGAGAGCTTTGAGTTTTAGAGACCGAATTACGAATTTTATTAATTTCGCTTTCAAATCGAATTGCGTCTTCGTTATCTAAATTACCAGTTATTAACTTAACTACGGAACCTAGTCCATTTATAATACCACGCCTAAATCTAATCCTAGGTGCAATAAAAATTATCTTCTTATTAATTAAATCTAACTTATGTTCTATCTGATCCCTATAAGTTTTATGTAATTCTTCTGAGGTGGTGTTAATCTCAGCTGTCTTAGCACTTGAGTATAATGCCATTAATTTTATCGATATTAGGTTCAAGTGAGTGACATTATAAACACAAGCAAGGTTGAAGGAATCAGTTTGTTTCAGAATATGCCCTTGTCTTAATAATAGAACTCCATTCGTATTGTCTACGGGTTGAAATGTTATGTCGGATCTTGCCTGGAACACGAGGGCTCCGAAGATGGTTGTCCTGGAACAAGATGGGGTCTTCGTAGAAGCTTGAAATGTACCCGAATAGACTTAGAATTAGGATGATTCCCTACTATCTCTGCTACATTATTAGGATGTAAATGGATGATCTTATAAGGTCCTTTAAATACCGGTTTAGTTTTGTCGTTTCTCGCTGTTTTGGCTACCTGTTTATAAACTGTTTCACCTACCTTGAATGTTATCTCCTCTGCTGCCTGGTTCCGCTTCGCTATTACCTGTTCCTTGTTTTTGGCCATGTGCGCTGCCACACATTCCTGAACGGCTTCTGCTTGCATTTTGTGTTTAATAACATAGTCCTGGTAAAATTGCTTAGGGTAATGTAACTCTAGTGGGTTTCTAGAAGCTGTATGCCCAAAGAGTAACTCATGTGGAGTATATTCTGTTGCCGAATGGATTGAGTTATTGTACGCAATGACTGAAAATTTCATAATTAGTTGTATGGGATCGTCTTTGTTTGTCATTCGCTGAATTCTGATAATCTCTCCTATAGTTGAATGAAAACGTTCAACGGGTGAGTTTGAGTTCGGGTTGTATGGGGTCGTGAAGTGAATGTTGATATCATGTAAAGCGCACATCTCCTTTATAACTTCATTGTCAAATTTACTATCTGAATCCGTTGTAATTTTATGCGGAATTCCTAAAACTGAGAACACCTGAAATAGAGCTTCGGCTATATGTACACTACTAGTCGCGTTCAATGGTATTGCTTGTGCAAACTTTGAGAAGTTATCTATTATCGTGAGGAAGGTCGCTCCTCCTGTAGAGTACAGATCCATAAATACATGTTGCATAGGTTTTATAGGTGTTTCCGTTAAGGCTAATGAGGGTCTAAGAGGGTTTCTTTCATACTTAGCTTGTAAACAGATACTACACTGATTTATAAATGCCTGAATTGTGAGTAACATGTGGGGCCAATGGTAGCTTCTATGGATTTGCTTATATGTTTCTTGAATACCACGATGCACAGTTTTGCCTTCGTGATATTTCTTAATAATTTCTTGTTGTTCTGTTTTGTTTTCGACAAGGGTAACGCGTGAATTACATCTGAAAAGCTTAGGGCCTCTGTCATTAAATACTGTCGTGTAGACTCTAGAGAATGCTGGGTATAATTCTTCGTTATAAAAGTAGCAGTGGAATACTCGATCTGCAATAGTGTGTTCTTTTAAGAATTGGATAATTTCTTTCTCTGTGTTATTGACTGGAATGAATACATCTTTAATTACTGTTCTCGAATTAGTTGACCTATTTTCCACTCTATATGTTGATCCTGGAGTTGATCTAATATGGAATTGTTTAAGCTGTCTATCGATCGCATCTGATAAAATTGGTATACCGTTATTCTCATTGTCAGGTTGAGTGTGGTTTGTCGAAACTAAGTTATCAGGATCTAGCGTAACTATACTCATACTGTCGGATTCAGTGTCTGTCTGAGAGGGTTGCACGTTTGGTCTAACTGTCACGTTATTGTCGTTACTATCACTGTTGTTGTCATTACTATCCACAGGTTGTTGGATTGCTTCTGTTTCCGTGTCTACCTCTTGTCGTACGTTTTCGAAAATTCTATTTATTAGGTCGTCATCGTCATTGTCATCTAAATTGACTGCTAGTGAATCGATGCTCTTATGATAGATTTTCACTCGGGAGAGCGCATCTGCGTTAGTATTTTGTCGTCCTTTTTTATAGACAACTGTGTAGTCATATTCAGCAAGTTTAAGTCGCCACCTAGTCAGTTTAGAATTGGGGTCTTTTAGTGACATTAGCCATGTTAGGGGTCTATGATCGGTGTATATAACGAATTTTCGCCCATAAAGGTAAGGTCGAAAGTATTTCACTGCCCAAACGATGGCTAAGAGCTCCTTTTCTATTGTCGAGTATCTAGCTTCAGTGTCAGAAAGGGTTCTAGATGCGTATGCTACAGGTTTGTCTGAGCCTACCTTTCCTTGAGACAATACTGCACCAAGGGCTACGTCTGATGCGTCTGTCGTGAGTATAAATGGTTCGTCAAAGTTGGGGTATTGCAGGATAGGTGCGTTGGTCAAAATCTGTTTGCAATTATTGAAGGATTCCACAAATTCCGGGGAGTGTATAACTTTGCTATTTTTCTTGAGACATAAGGTCATCGGTTTCGTAAGTTTGGCAAAGTCTTTTATGAACTTTCTGTAGTAACCTACTAGTCCTAGAAAGCTTTTAATATCCTTCTGTGTTTTGGGTAATGGAAAGTTCAAAACCGCTTTAATTTTGTCCTGATTAGGCTTAAGTCCTTGATCAGTTAGTTCATGACCTAAAAATGTAACGTGTTTTTGAAGGAACTCTGACTTATCTAGCTGAATTTTCAGATTATGTGTTTTAAATCTATCAAAAACTTGTTGCAGTTTTTCTATATGTTCCTGCAATGACGTAGATATTATTATGACGTCATCGAGGTAAGTAAAGACGTTGTTTATACCTCTAAGAATGTGGTCCATGAGCCGTTGAAAAGTGCTAGGTGCATTTTTTTGACCGAATGGCATCCTTAAGAATTCGTAATGTCCTCTCTCTGTTGTAAACGCAGTTTTTTCTATGTCATCGGGGTGCATCTCTACCTGATGGTAGCCACTAGCCAGATCTAAGGTCGTAAAATATTGGGCACGTCCAAGTCTGTCTAATATGTCATATATATTGGGTAGTGGGTACTTGTCTTCTACTATTCTGTCGTTAAGTCTGCGATAGTCTATGACTAGTCTCCATTTTACCTTGCCTGATGCGTCCGGCTTTTTAGGGACAATATGAACAGGGCATGACCATGGAGATATACTTTCACGGATAATACCTTGTTTTAGGAGGTTGTCTACTTGATTCTGTATTTCTGTGCGTTGTTGTGGGGCTTGTCTGTAACTTCTTACAAATATCGGAGTCTGGTCAGTCAGTCTTAACTGATGTTTGACTGCATGCGTAAAAGAAAGTGGGATATTTTCAGAATAGAAGATGTCTCTGTATTGATAACAAATCTTAGTGATTTCGCGCTTCTCTTCTTCATTCATGTGGTCTGTACGTATTTTATTTAAATTATTACGAAGTTCTTTATCTATATTCGAGTTAACCTTTATAGAATTAAGGTTACATCTAGCTTTATCTGAATTCTTACAGTACGGTTCTAGGTAGATCTTTTCATTATTGGAAATTATTCTTTTTTCCGAGTTAAAATTGATGATAGATGTCCTAAATTTTCCTTCTTTAACTTCGACCATAGCTGCGGGGGATTTTAAGCCGTTAGACCATATTAAATCATTGTGAATGTACTGACCATCGGAATAGTTAGTTTTAACCACTATAACTTTTTCGCATCTTGGTTCAATCGTGAGTTTCTTACTAGGATAGTCAAATGAAATTGGTATCTGCGAGCAAGCGGTGTGCAACAATCTATTTTTTATATCTATGTTACAAGATAGAGTTCTCAGCAAATCTAATCCTATCAGGCCTTTATATTTGGGATCAAAGTCGAATATAAGGAATTTATGAATAATATCGCTGTTAAACGCTGGTGGAAGTGGTAGATAGGCTACATGGTCGTGTCGTGTAGTCGCATGTGCTGTTTTTACCTCGAATGGTTCATACTCTACAAGGTATTCAAAAACTGTGTTTTTTATTACACTAGGTGATATCATAGAGCGTGAAGCTCCTGTGTCAATGAGGAACTTACCTTGAAATTCTGGCAGCACAATATACGGCAGGTGATCTTTATCATGGTTGTTTAGTTTTACTAACTCTGGTCGAGTGTTACCTGACCCTGGTAAAAATCCTGATGAGCCACGTCGTCCTCTAATGGGGGTTCATATACTTGTTGGTTGTAATCGTCACTACAGTATTCGTACTGACCTTGTTGATACGCGTAGTCCGCGTCGTCCTCTGCATATTGTTGCTCGTATTGTCCAGATGAACCTGTATAGAATAGCGCCTCAGCTGCAAACTGTGGTTTTTGAGGCTTAGAGACGGATCTCATTGTGACGTCTGAAACCTTCTGCGAAGTATTTGCCTGTTGTTGGGGTATATTATTCCTAAAATTGCCTGAGGATGCTCTAAAGTTACCTGATGATGGGCGGTTCTTCCAAGGCAACGTGGATTGCACCCACTGCTGCCTCTGCTCTGAGGTCAAATTATTATTTCGTGGAAATGGAGCTTTATTACTGGTGGGCTGGTTTTGAATGGGGCCTGGGTTTCCAGATCTAAATGTTTGGGAAGTTTGCGGCTGATTTATAGCTCGTATTGGTTCCCTAAACTTTGCTGTTGATGTAGATGGTGCACTATAATTATTAAATGACTTATTAAATTCGAGTTTAGCTTCCTCTTGTCTCGCTATGACTATGGCTGCTTCTAATGTAGTAGGCTGTGCTATTCGCACCGCTATTGAAATCTGTAGTTCTAAATTAGTTGTGTATTGATCAATTACCATCTTTTCATAGTACGACTTATTAGTATGTGTGCCTACAGAAAATAGTGTGTCTAGTATCTCTCGTAGCCGCCTACCAAGCGTCTCGGCGTCCTCGTATCTATTTCGCCGAACCCTACTTAGTTCTTGCATCACCTGAATTTCATTTCTGGGTTCTCTTAGCCTACGTATGAGCGCATCCTTAATATTATCCCAAGAAATAAGAGTTTCCTCATATGCTATAGCATCAATTGCAGTGCCGCTTAACCTACTCTTGATGAGGCATATCAGTGCCGGATGTACTCGGACAGTTTCATCCAAAAGTTTTAGAATATTTTCGACTTCTCTAATGTAATGATTTAATCTTTTTGTATTGCCATCGTATTTTGGCATCAATTCCGCGATCATCTTAAAGCTAGCTGCATCGCAGTTAGGGAAAGCCATTTTTAAAATTAAAAAAAAATCACGTAATAAATTGAAATAAGTAATTAAAATAGTTGGTCGATTCGTATCTGCCTATTTGCAATTTTAGCTTTAAGACCTATACAATATCGAATCTCAACTTAGTCTACAACAATTTTAGCTGTTAGACGTATATCCTACGATATTTTCTTAACTAACAACCTATAGCGATTTAAGCTATAAGACGTCAGTACCTATACCTAATCTCCTAGCTAAATGTCTATGGCGATTTAAGCTTCTAGACAGAACCACATACACTACTTAAACTAAATACGGAAGGAAATAGAGCAAAGGAACTTGAAATAGCGAGAGTACTCACCAAAGCGCCTTCTGCATCTCCTTACGGGTCTGAGTCAGCTCCACGTGGAAGTCTTCGTCCGGGCCGCCGTCGTAGATTCGATGTCGCGATTTAAACGATCGATACCGTTCAATTAGTCGAAGATCCGGCCAATTGTCGCGAAAAACCGACTGCGCCAGTTATGATACGGCGGCAAGCGAAAGACTTTTTAAAAAAATTAAAATTTAATTTTAATTTCGGAAATGAAATTACAAAATAAAATAATAAAAATACAAAAGATAAATCGTCGTTAATTATGTGTGGATGGTGACCGACTGCGAGGCAGTCCTATTGTTTCGCGGCGATTCTTTCTGCAGCGTAGACATTCCCATTGTTCTTCTTTACTGCTCCGTCAGCCCGAATCCCGGATTACGATATGTTAACTCGTGGCTATACTTATTACCACGTTTTTGCCAGGGTGGTAACATGGTGGTAACCAAGTTACCACCCTGTTACCAAGTGATTTCCGGCCAGCATTGTCAACTACCACCTGGATGAAATGTCATAGAATAATTGTAAAGTCGCTGGTACAATTTTCTATTGCCCTTCTGGACTGCACGTACTTAGTAACGTAACAAGGGGACATGCATAATACATCGTAATGTACGTTCACATCGATCATCGATTAGGAATGCCGTATTGTTATATCCCCATATAGCCTTAATAATATTACCTACAATGTTATGATAACAGTCACGCAACTTTGTCTGCGATGTTTAAGTAAGTCTGCTGTAGATATTAGAGCTTCCTGTTTACTATAAGTTAGTTAGGTATTGCTTCCCATTGAGCTATCATATTATTAATAGAGGCAGCAAACGCTCGCATAACGGTCTTAGTTCTAAGCATTAAATCAGTCATACAGGGCATACATAACGATCTCACTACAACCTTCCTTTATTGTCCACATATACGGACGTGATAGAGCAGTTGACCAGGACTGCTCGAGCGGTACATTTAATCGACTGCTTTAACTGTCCTTGTCTGGCCATGTTGCCCTATGCCCGTTTCACATGAAGAAAGTGCATCGAGCCAGTACCTATTACTACAACCATGTAAGAGTAATGTTCTGTTCTACAAAAAGTTCTGCTCAGCACTCTGCAGAAAAAAAAAAAAAATTCTAAAACACATTATATGGGGACTATTTACTATCCCTAATGCTATATCAAATTTTCTGTTATTATTTCCTTTTCTAGACTGCCTGGACCTGATCGCTTCTCTTAATTATTGTGTTAGTTTATGTGTTATATTGTGTATGGTGTACAAAAAAGTATATTTTCATTTCATTTTCATTCATTTCATGTATATCTATGGAGTGTCTATGTCACTGTAAAATTGTAAAAACCGTTACATTGTAATCTAACGCTTTTTATTTCGATTGTAAACTGTAGAAAGATTGTGAAACGTTCAATGTTCTGAGTGTCAATTTTTGAAATATTCATTGTATTTACGTTTTCTTGTCTCTTGTAGGTTAGGTTAGGGTTCGGCATAAATAATCAGGTAGTGCCCGGCCTCAGACCGGACACTTAGGTATTATGAGGTTAATATACCCAACAGATTACAATCTACCGAAAAATAATGCGTTAAATTGTAATCGTTTGACCGTTTACAATCTCGCGAGATAAATTATAATCTAACGGTTTTTACAATTTCACGGTGACATCTATATCTCTAAAGTGATTTAACTCAACGGACCTCCACATTCAAGTAAAGAGCAAGTTCAACTAGTGCTGTGGGCTGCGTTTTATTACATAGGTAAACACTAAGTACTAAGTACTATCACTTTTATGAAGCATTTAATAGTACAAAAACTCTTAGCATTTGATTTTATTGCTTCCACAGTCCACTTTAGGTAAAATATTTAAAGACCAATTATACAACAGAACACTAAATATTTTATGGTTTTACTTTACGACTTCATCCGCGTCGATTTTTAATTCCCGCGGGAAGTCCTTAATTTTCCGGGACAAAAAAAGAAAATTTCAGCAAAATCGGTTGAACCGTGAAAGCGTAGCAGGCAGACAGACAGACACACTTTCGCATTTATAATCTTAGTTTAAGGATTTAGTTTATGCGACAAAGCTCATGGGGCCATTTGACTTTTTGATTTGGCTTATCCCGAAAAAATAAAGAGTTCCTGCGGGAATCAAAAAATCTTAATCTACGCGGACGAAGTCGCGGGAATAAAGTAAATGATCTAAAGTTGAGTCTTGGCTCACTCCCTGACTGCGGCATCGACGCCCATCCCAAACCCATGGATCTGGAGAGCTGAAAGGTCTTTTTTATATACAACCTACTTCTAGACAAGGAAAAGAACAGATTTTTTGAAATAACTACATGAGTAAACAAGTGAATATAATTAAAATTATTTAAAAATACGACTGCCCTGCCGTAGCCCGTATTGAATTACCTTTGGAATCTTATTCACATTTTTATTAAACGATATTTTTTGTGAATCACTGGATATTGAATTATAGTGTTATATATTTTTGGAATCTACTCACCATTTTCTAGATGATGATTATATAGTTAATCTTATTTTCGAGTATTTTATTTCAACTTTAGTCTTTAATGCGGGACCATGGTCACCCCATCAATTTTTTTTTTATTTTACTAGCCTATGTCACCCGGAATAAGCTAGGTATTCTAACGATACATCATTTATCAAAATCTGTTCTGGCGTATAGAAGTTATGGTGGAATATACAAACTCACATACATACATACATACATGTACCCTGAAAACAATATACTCCTTTTTTCAGGCAGTCGTATAATAAAGTAAAACACAAGACATTTTATAACTTATTTATAGGTATTAAGTATATACAATAGGGTACATAAACGAGAAAAAAGCATTACAATGTAAGTTACATACCTTGATCTTGTGAAAAAAACTGAACAAGAAAACAATACTTTTACAAAACATTTTTAGGTAGGTAGGCGCGATAACATTAAAAATGAATTCTTAACTTAACGTCTTAAGTTATTACTATATTTCAATATATTTAGAATCAAATCAGTAGACTCCGTAGTAACTGCTATAAGGGTAACTGGAGTAACCTCCATATCCCGAGTAAGATAATGGGCTGGAGTATCCGGAATAACCATTGTAGCTCGGGTATGAGCTGGGGTAACCGCTGTAACCGTAGCCAGAGTAAAGCTGAGGCCGGGCTAGGACCACGGCGAAGATGGCGAAGAGAACTACCTAAAAATAGAAACATTTTAGGTATCAGTATTTGGATGACACTCAGTGGCTTACTCATATTTTGAATGTAGATTACGCACAAGTTAGGTAGGCACTGATTTACGGCGCGTTTCCACCAGAGATGTGCTATACTGCTTAGCTATTGATGAGTATCAAATCCTCCAATAAGAGCTTTTGATTCAATCAAATCAATATTCATTTATTCAAATTAGGTATACTGTACACTTATTGACGTCTAAATACGTAATAAAAAATGATGGTGATAATCAGTTACGGTATCTTAAAACTAAAGCTACGAGGGTTCCAAATGTTCCCTGGTTTGAGAAGAGACAAAAAGCCTTAGCCGGAGTTTTTTTTACTTATCACCATCTCACAAATCATCTTAAACTAAGGAACTATCAGAGCCATTAGAGCAAATTATTGCCAGGCTTCCTTGTCATTTAAGTAATCCTTTATTTTATATTTAATCATAGCTTAGCTCTGGTGGAAATGTGTTCAACGAAGCTAAGTTACAGTGACTAACCTAAGTTAAACCTAAGTTAAGTCAAGTTAAAATTATAGCGAGGAAAATATCACGCTCGCTTTGTGGCTTGTTTATCTTACTCGCCCCGCTACAGCGCTTAACTTTGGTGGATATAGACACCTAGTAACGTTGCTTAGCTTTAACTTCGCTAAACGCTTAGCTACCTCGCACATCTCTAGTGGAAGGGCAGCCTTACTGGCAGGATAATAATAAAGAATAAACATTGCGCTATTTCAAATCAGGTATTCAGTGCTTTTTTTAACTTTAAAACGCCACAGAAAATACCTATTTTATATTAATAACTGGCTTTGAACTTTTTAAAGCAGGTAGAGAACAGATTTTTGTTTAATTTATTTTGTACTAAAAAGTTATAAAATAAATTGAAAAACAGAAACTAAGTGGACAAGGAATCACTTATCCCTACAAGAGATCTCTACCAGTGACCTTTTGTAATAAAACACTGCTTGCTAGCTCAGTAAGAAAAGTCGTAAACTATTTTTCCTGCCTGAGAAATTCCAGTTAGCAGTAAAACAAAAGACTCCTACGGGATTTTTAAAAACCTAAATCTATGGGCAAATGTTAAAAATCAAAGTTCATAGTTAATATTGAAGTTTTCAAAGTAATGAAAAAAAAACTACCGAAATTTAATTAACTACGAATACCTCCCAGCAATAACTTTACATGGTATGCCTGATATACCTTAATAGATATCACTAAAGAAAAGAGGTTACTCACCAATTTGGCAAACATTTTATGTGAAATCCACAAATTTGGTTTGATGTTAAAAGCTTCTACTACCCTTAGATTTAGCAATCACACTGTTTAATTTTTATTATTTGATCAGAATTTATACACGTCAGGTGTCCTTGAGGCCTTGGACCATAACGGACAACTATACAAAGAACTTCTGGGACTCGATGTAAATTGACCCATAAATATAGTAGTGGGTACCATGGACCTTCTATCTTCAAATATCGAGTAAAAATCGCTGCTAGAGACACAGACACTCCTACTTCCGAATACTTTTCTCATATTGGCCGAGCTGGGCATTTCTCTCGCAAAACAGGTAGGTACTTCCGTTTTTATTCATCCGTACTTAATTTTATAAATGCGAAGTGTGTTTGGTGGTATGTCCTTCAATCACGCCGCAACAGAGTTTTGATCCACTTGATTTTTTGCATGAGTATAGTTGACCTATATATCTGGAGATACTTTTTATCACTGAAAATCAAAACCTATATCCACACTGGCGAAGTAGCGACCATCACCTAGTCGTACATATAATTTTTACCTTTTTATTTTAACCATTATTAATCTTCCTCCCTTCTTAATGACAAAGTTGCATGGAAGAAACCGGGCTCGAAACCCACAAGTCAGTGTAATACTTGTAACGTAATGTATGTGTTGTACTGTTACTTATTGTAACCTTTAACTTTTTTAAGAAAAGAGCAACTGCTGAGTTTCTTGCCGGCTCTTCTCAGTAGAATCAGCTTTCCGAACCCTTTAACAGCTTTATAAGGGACACAAGTTGTCCTACATGAAATAAAGAAATCATTTCATTTCACTTATCTTACTTGCACGCAATCGTAGGTCTAATTTACCCATGACAATAGAAATGTTGCTGCAAGTATTCTTTACGCATTTAAGGGTTAAGAATACAGAAAAACGTACTGAGTACGAGCACTACATCTAAAGTAAGGTACTCTTTGTTTCACATAAATGTTTGAATGAACATGAGTCGAATATGGTAGCATATCATTTATTTTTATCACCACTGTACATAAACATCCATCGCAGGTGTTTATTATTACTTAGACAAAAAACTAACCCAGACGTAGAAGTAACCCACGTTCTGGTTCCTGCCTGGTTCAAAGGTTATCCATCGCCATTCAGCGTGGCAATGCTGCAAGTTTGATGGGTACCTTTGGCCCAGGGGCAACCAGGGATGGTCATTTTGATTAGGGTTTTATTTATATTTCTTGTTAGTATGTAAATATTAAGAAGAATTTATTTTTAATTTATTTTATAGTTAGTTTAATATTTAGATTTTAGCATATTATAATGTTTAATATTTGTTTATTTTAGTTATAATATAGAAAGAAAGAAAGAAAGAAAGAAAAAACATTTATTTCCAAATTGTGCCATACATAACAAACATACCTAAAGAGGATATTAGGATTATTATTACATATATACCCAGTAGATATGCTAGACTCCATAGTATATACCCATTATTTCTTTTTATTCAAAAACATTTTACATACATGTCACACGATACATTTTCAGGTGATATATTAGAAATTTCCCTGTTTGATTAAGCGGATAACATAAATAACTTGCGACAGGGATCGTTGAACTGGGATCGCTCTACGTGCGTATCTTATAAAGTCAACCGGATATACAAACAACCCTTCTTATTAGCTAATATTACAACTAAGAAGGGTAAACTTAGGTTATAATATTTGAATATACCTTTAATAAGAGCATCTTGCTAATAAGGCTAATATTATATTCGAAGGTTAATCACTAAGTAAGGAGGGTACCGCCGTGCCGCGCTTTAATTCAAAATTCAAAAGACTTGTCAAGACTGACATCAGTCAGTCTTGACAAGTCATACATACATATCTTAAGAAATCTTAACTTATGACTTAAGATTTCTTAAGTTATGTACTAAAATTCTACATCAATGGTTATGAGGGAGGAACTCACACAAAAAGAATTGTTGGAAATTAAAACCTTTGAGATTAATCAGGAATTGAAAGTTTTAATTCAAGATTTTAGGAAACTCCACCCAAGGGGGTTAGTAAATGGGGTTAAAAAAGGGATGAAAAATTTTATGAACGTCCGTAATCTTTTTAACATAATATTATATCCCTGAAAATAGGTTTTCGAGCATTCTATTAAAAATGAATAGCGTATTTTCACGATTTGGATAAATTCAACCCAGCATAGGCAGCTGCACTAGTAATATTTTAATACGAAGAACAAATATGGCAATGGAGGATTTGCCATATTTGGACTTAATTCTTTTAATATTTTCCTTCTGTTTTTCTTTTATTCATTTAGGTCACAGAGTAATAATATACCTGCTATTATTTCTCTGAAATTTAGGTATTGCCACTGTTGAAAACAAGTTATTATTCACGATTATTCAATGAGTTGTTTTTAAAAGACCATGATCAAGGTTATGCAGGAAAATTATCGATTTAATTTCTAGACACGCGCGATAAACAATCAATTTTTTCAACGACAGACAATTTTGCGACGGTGTGCAAAAAATTTTTTTTTTTAATCCACTACAAGCTAGCCCTTGACTGCGATCTCACCTGATGGTAAGTGTTGATGCAGTCTAAGATGGTAGCGGGCTAACCTGTTAGGGGCATGGCAGTTATATTAAACCCATACCCCTTCGGTTTCTACACTAAACGCTAAATCGCTTGGCGGCGCGTCTTTGCCGGTAGGGTGGTAACTAGCCACCGCCGAAGCCTCCCACCAGACCAGACCAGGGAAAATTCAGAAATTATAAATTCCCAAATTGACCCTGCCGAGGATCGAACCCAGGACCTCCGCAAGTAAAGGCAACAGCGCCACACACTGCGCCACGGAGGTCGTAAAAATTATGAATAAGTATATGAGTATTAGGGCAAAAAACTGTAGAGACCGGACAGGCCTTAATGGCCGCTGGAAACTTCCACGTGGGCGGGGAAACATTCTTTATCCTGTCGCGCTATATTGTTCTGCTTCATATAAAAGTGAGTACCGGACTTTTTAGCAATAAAACGGCAGTAGGGAAATCCTCCAGTATAGGTACAGTAAAGTAACCATGTTATTGCTGAAAAGCTGCCTTTCCAACTATATGTTAGTGCGAGGTTTTGTAGATATCTGTGAAACCTTCTAATAGGATGGCTCTATATTAATACCTTCTTACATAATTTTGTTTGTGTAGGAAAAGGTTCAGTGAGCTATAAAAAAGAAACTTATCACACATGACTTCCTCGCGTAGGTGCGCTCAGATATTAGGGTGCGTTTCCACGATGTGCTACGTTGCTAAGTTACGGATGTCCAACCCACCTACAGGCAAGCTTGATTTTCATAGCTTAAGTAGATCGCTGGATCTTTAATCAAGTGCTTTTATTGGTGGCTTTGACACACATCCTTAGCTTAGTAACGTAGCACATCTCTGATGGATACGCACTTTTATACTAGTAGAACATACCTGCCTTATAAGCTTAATCCACAACCGCTTCTATTGTATGTAGAATTAGGTAATATCTATACATAATGAGATTTGAGCTAAATCCCCGAATATAACATAGCAGCAATTGGTGTACAATAATAATATTTCATTCATTCATTCAATCCCCGTCAATTTTATTTATTTAGGTATATAAACCTACTCGTGTTACCTACTTAGTTTTATATGATTTATAATTTATATATCATCCCATCCCTGTCAAATACTGTACATTTTAATACTGTCGATTGTCGATGATCAAAAAAGCATTCCTTTGTATTATAAATAATAATATAAATTATTTATTTTGCAAAATTGTGGGTAAAAACAGCTGTATAGGTAAACAATTCCCGTACACAATCTACTGTCAGAGACAGTGTGCATAAACTATATTAGGTACATCACTAAATTTAAAATTATTAACAACTAGCTGATGCCCGCGACTTCCTCCTCCTCCTTCCTAGTCCTCGACTATACTCATGCCAAAAATAACGTCGATCCGTTGCTCCGTTGCGGCGTGATTGAAGGACAAACCAACAAACCAATAAACCAACTAACAAACACATTTTCGTATAAACAGACTTTACAATATAAAATTTCAATTCAAAATGTGCCTGAAAAATGTGTGTGGTACCTATATTTAAAAAATTAGCCATTATTATATGTTTTCGTATTCAACAGTTTGTCAGCGGAACGCAGCAGTCGGAACTTGGAAATCTAGTGGCTGTTGGTTCGTTAATTAATACCATAAAAATTATAAGCGTACTTTAAGGCTATAAAAGTTCTCATTAGAGGCTTTTAAAATTTATTTACAATAAAGACAAACATTTAGACGCTACAATTAATATAATAACTAGCCCGCGACTTCATACGCGCGGAATAAGTTTTTTAATTTCCCACGGGAACTACTTAATTTTCCGGGATAAAAAGTAGCCTATGTCACTCTGCAGATCCTCAAGTATACCCAATGCCAAAAATCACGTCGATCCGTTGCTCCGTTGCGGCGCGATTGAAGGACAAACCAACAAACAAACACACTTTCGCATTTATAATATTAGTATGATTACTTGTAATAATAATTAATTAGTAATCACTTTTGAAACCCGACCTATAAAGTTTTTTTTAGTTTGCCACATCAAAAAACAATTTGTGTCAAAATAAGTATTGTAATTTTAAATTTTAATAAAATAGGTACTATTAAATCGCAAGTTGTGGGGATTAGAGCTAGAGTCTGTTTAGTGAAAGTTGGGAGTGCAAAATGTAAAAATATATTAAGAAGGGTACCGCTGAATTTACTAGATTTTTTATTTTTCCTTGAGTTTTGATTGGCACTAGTGTTGCAAAAATGTTAAATAATCTCAGCCTTCACTATAGTAGGGAAGCCCAAGAGGGGATTTTTGGATTTACTCCAGCGCGGCAGATTTATAAAGGGGGATTCTTTGGATCCTGTAAAGTACCTTCACCATATATGAGCCCTGTATATTGGTGGGTCTGTCTAGGACAGCTGATCAAAATATTAAATAAATAAAATCGATCATCAAAAATACTTGAGCGCGTCAGATTAAGGTAGACTTTTTATTTTTTCATTACATTCAAATAATCTGACGATTTGAGCGAGACCTACAGGAGTTGGAGGTTTTTTTATTTTTATTTTTGATGATCGATTTTATTTATTTAATATTTTGATCTGCTGTCCTAGACAGACCCACCAATATATAGGGCGCATATATGGTGAAGGTACTTTACAGGGTCTAAAGAATCGTCCTTTATATTAATCTGCCGCGCTGGAGTAAATCCAAAAATCCACTTTGGGCTCCCCTACTATAGATAGATAATTGCTTATTTTCATTGATCATTGCACCGCGGTTATGAATCCATTATTTTATTTCAGAAAAAAAAAGGTAAATAATTAAAAAAGCTTTATGGGATGAAACACATGATTTATTAAACAGAAAGAAAATTTCGGAGAGTTGTAGTCATAGCAGTATCTTTACATTACTTTACAAAAACCTGTTGAGGGTAAGCATAGTATCCATACGGGGTATATGCTTGGGCGGAGTATGCAGAGACGACCGAAGGCAAGGCGGCAGGTGCTGGGTACACGTAATCCAGTCCCGAAGAATATGTCAAGTACTGTGGGTTGGGCTGAGGATTCGGCGCGGCCAAAGCAACCGCCAGCATGGCGAAAAGAGCGAACTGTAATGTTTAAAACTGTTATTTACCCGGTGGTAGACTTACAAGGCGTATCAAATAGGACACCTATTATGTCCTTTAAGAAAGTGTTTTTATTTTTATTACAGTGCTTCACACACCAGGAAAGTTTCTAAACTTACTATAAAATAACTACATATCAAAAATAACTCAATCAAATTCAAACTCCGGCACTGACGGGTAAGTGAACCGTGGTATATATGTCACCGTAAGATGGTAAAATCCGTTAGATTATAATCTAACGGTTTCTATCCCGCGAGATTATAAACTCTCGAAAGATTGTGAACCGTTCAATGTTCTGAGTATTAAATTATGAAATATTTGTTGTATTTACGTTTTCTTGTCTCTTTCTTGTACAGTTCGCGCGCGAGTTGAATGCAGAGTAAATGTAAGTGTCACCATACATTTACTCCGCATTCAACTCGCACGCGATCTATAGGTTAGGTTAGGGTTTGACATTAGGTTCTATCGGGTTAATATACCTAATAGATTACAGTTTAACGAAAAATAATGCGTTAAATTGTAAGCAGTATTTTACGGTTCACAATCTGTCGACAGTTTATAATCTATCGAGATAAAAAACGTTATATTACAATCTAACGGTTTTTACAATCTTACGGTGACATATATAAGCGGTCAAAGGTGTTCCGGGCGCGATTCCCAGAGAGACGCAGGTTCAAATCTTGCCGGTTCCGCAATTTTTGATATGTATTTAAGTAAGTATTTAAAAAAAACTCTAATCTAATATTATAAATGCGAAAGTATGTCTGTCAATATTGCAACGGTTTCACGGCCCGTCTGTTCAAACGATTTCGACGAATGGTACACAGATAGATTGCATACTGGGGAAGGAAGAAACACCCGGTAAAACAAGAGTTCCCCCTAGATTTTTCAAAACCTGAATCTCCATTTTTTCAAGAATCTGGTAGGTTGGTACATTTACAAAACTAATTACCTAACTGTTAAAGCTGTTAAACTCTACTTGCATGCGTGACCCGTGAATCGTGATCCGTAAATAGTAATCTCTCATTTAACTTTTGGTAAAAATCTTACAGTTACTTAGTTTACCCGTCAATTCATATAAAGTTGTTGATCCAGCGCCTGAACTCGCTCTGGTCCTAACGAATTGCTGTCCTACAGGACTATGAGAGTCATGGAATAGAGAACCTATTTTCGCGTACACCTTTTTGCAACATTTTGCATTATATTATTTGCTGTGGAGATAATAAGTATATTATCAACAGGACTAACCATTTGCCAACTAGCACCTAGAATCTCTGTTGAGAATGAAATTCGGAGGAGATCTACCTATCATAATTTTCATATTTTCTTAAACCATTGCATAGTTCTCAGTAGAAAGTGAACGATGGTAGATCACTACTAATATTATAAATACAAAAATATTGTGTTTGTTTGTCAGTTGGTCCTTCAATAACGCCGCAACAGAATTACAAATCGCCGTGATTACTTTTTATCTCGGAAAATCAAAGAGTTCTCACAGGATCCATACTTAATATTAAAAATGCGCAAGTGTGTCCAGCTTTCTGTCTGTTTGTCTATCTGTCTGTCTGTTACGCTTTAACGACCCAACTTTTCTACCGATTTTGATTAAAAGTTGATATAGAAAAAGGTTTTATCCCGGGTAAGGACACAGGCTTTTACTTTTTATTCCAGGAAATTTAAGAGTTCCCGGGGAACTAAAAAAACCTTACGGCACGTAAACGAAGTGGCGGGCACCGTCTAGTTTTAAAATAGTTTAATTAAATCCACGCGTATAAAGTCCGGTAGTATAAATAGGTAAATGATAAGACCGCCTTTTCGCACTTGTAATTTATTTTTGTTAACATTATTATTTATTTTTAATGTGTGGCAATAAAACATTTATCTATCTATCTATGATATAGGAGGTATGGTAAATTAGACTTACCAATTTGCAGAACATTGTTTATGTGAAATATCTGTACGAATACATTGAATCATTTTTCATAGAATCATATATACTAAAACTATATCCTTGAACTTTTAACATAATGACTGTAAAAAAAAATGAAACATTGGTATCGCATCTATAATGTGACAACTTCTAAGCTATCGCGGAAGCTAAAGCTGTGTACAGACTGAGAGTTAGTTATAACATTCATATGTAACTATGACATCTTGCAAATTAAATGCGATAAATAGGTATATCTCGTTGGTCTGATGACATAACCAAGCTTGCGGGAAAAACTTCGAGACTTGCCCACCGGAGATTCAAGTGTGGAGCACACGAGGTGGCAATCGTCCTTGAATGGATCAAGAAAGGCTTATACAGAAGAAGTAAGTGTGATGTCATTCACCGGGATGCAACCTATGTCTATGCCAAATTTCATCAAAATCGATTGAAAAGATGTTGAAATGTAGCAGACAGACCGACAGTTAGACAGACAGACACACTTTCGCATTTAAAATATTAGTGTGGAAAGCTTCTGAATAAATGGTTATCAAACGCATCACACTGATTGTAAAAATACTGTTATTACTATGAGAAGTTTTGACAAAAAAAATTGTATGTGTCAGCTCCGACCCACGACTGCAGTTTACTCTTTACGAACGATTATAAAATATATAGATTAGTAAAGGATAAATTAATGTATTTTTTATGATACATTTATTTATATTAATTATATAATTTATATTCATCAAGTCATGGAAACATAAACAAGTGTTACTGTGGAAACACAAAGTCAATAACGTAACGGAGAAAGTTTCGTTTTACTCCCCATAAATTTTCATACTCCGGCAAGGGCCTTTAAACCCTGCACCCCGGGCTTATATATGAAAATCGATTCTAAAGGAGGCTACGGATATGAATAACTGATTTTTTAAACAAAACCAGCCTGCTCTCGGCCTAACTTCTCTCATGGCATAGCAAACCTAATCTATATTACACCACATCATGCTCTAATTGTGATGGCTCGGACCCATTGTGACTATTGGTGATCCAAGTACCTACACCTACAATGGTGACAGAGACTTCCCAGATCGATCGATAAACGAAGATTAATCGTGCGTGTGATACTTCTATATTTGTTTTTGTAACATTAATGCGTTACTTATTTTTTCGTGAATATACTTACTGAACTCCAGAACGAACGCTGAGTTTCCCCACTTTGTACCTAATACCTATAAGTACCTATTCAATAAGGACTGAAACAGTAACCGAAATAAGTGTTTTAAATACTGTTTTTTTAAAACTGCTATAGAACAAAATCACTTACAACAGAAACAGAAACGATACAGTAACCCAATCAATCTGTAACCGTTTATTTCTGTTAATAAGTGTTTTTAACTGTAACTCTAATAGGTACATGTTCTTACAAATTGCACGGTGTGACAACGCGGTCTTCTCACTTCATTGGACTTTACGCACACTGACACAACATTAGCCATGTTTTTCTTAAAACAATTGCAACTTAGGTTCAAATTTGAATACGCGTCAACAGTATTGACAACGTCGTCTCCCGGTTAAACTTTAAAACAGTGTTAAACCCTTTCATTTCTGTTAGAGATTCATTTCTGTTACAGAAATATAAGTGTTTTGGGTTAACAGATTTAAAAACACATTGAACACGGTTACAGATTTTATTCTGTTATCAATTCAACCTGTAACACGTATAATTCTGTGGCCTTAATGAATCTGTTTTTCAATCCCTGTTATTCATAAAGCAAATTATAAAAAATACAGCACGGGTTTATTATGTAAATACTCAAAACACGTGCTTTAGGTAATTCCACAACAAACCCTATAAGTGGTGCAGCAGCATGTGAGGCTAACTCAACGAGACCAAGTTGCAGATGAAAGCATTATTGTTGCAGCTAACTAACTCTCACGAAGTTTTGTTTAAGTTAACTCAAAGCTCAAACTTTGATACCTTTGATACCGCAGTGGCGGACTATAGGTGACCTGAAAGGGGCGGTTCGCTCCGGGCCTCGAGCCTAGGAGGGCCTTTTAAATTCCCATAAACTCCCTAATTTTTCGTGTTAATATACATAATATAGCCTATGACACTCGCAAATAATGTGGCTTTCTATTGGCGTTTCAAAATCGGTTCAGAAGATTCAGAGATTACCCTCACCATCCTTACCTCACAAACTTTACCTCTTTATAATATTAGTATAGAAAAAGAATATGCTTAAGTCTCATGCCGGAGAGCCCTGCCAAATATCGCATAATCCATTAGACACTTAAAATACAATTTAAGTAAACTAGAATTAAAAACGAAAACCCACAACGGACTTCAATCCGCGTCATACACTTTTTGTATGACGCGGATGTTGAAGTCGGGCGATGTTGAAGTCGGGCGAGCCTGATGCGTCAACTTTGCTTATCCTTGCTATGCCCGACCGACTTCAACATAGTGTGTAGAAATCAAAATTATTTTATACTTTACAGTGGCTTTGCAAGTCGGTTTTTTGGAAAGAATTTTTATTATCAACTTTTTATTGTCAGGGTTGAGAATTTGGAGTCAGAATTTTATGGGACAACCACGAGAGCTTCTTCTAACCACTGAAAAAAAAAATTCAAATCGTTTCAGAAACCACAGACATATGCACCGACATACATTAAAAAATACGCGCCGAATTGATAACCTCCTCCTTTTTGGAAGTCGGTTAAAAATGTCGTTGCACTACGACGCGGACGTTTTATCCTGTTAGGTTCCTAGTGTCCGTGATTTAGACATTTACTTTTAACAAAAATCCCAATAGATAACCTTTACAATCAACGCTTTTAATAGAAGCTGTGTTCTCCTAATTGTAGATATTTCACTCCCACACCCAGGTCAACTTACAGTAATTCTAAGACAAACCTGGTTCTGTACGTTGTATAAGTGCTAGTAACACCTATAGATGGAATAGAAACATAGTCATTTTTTATTTATTTTTATTTTATTTATTGTATTTCGGTATACCAACAGCGAGTATACAAAACTTAAATTAAGAAATAGTACATAGGGTCTATAACCGTGTGGCACGCCACTTATAGGTATACACAGCTTTCGAAAAATAAGATAATATATAAAAGAAACAACCGATCACAAGTACCTACTTAACTACTTACATGATAAAAAGAATATAAAACCAAAAGAACAATGAACCTACTATTACTACTATGATAAATAAATTAATCTACCAATTTTGAAAAATACAACCTTAACTCTAACTGACTAAAATAACGAACTAAGACTGGTCGATCTGTCCCTCAAAGCAGAGACCGCCGAAGCTATAACTTTTTTAAAAGTATTTGGTAGTCATAACTTATAAATAGTAAATATAATTTAGCAATAGGTATCAATCAATATGCTTGGAACTTGCAGTTTTAGGCCAGACATTGCAAACAATGCGTGCAGCCCAGGCCTCTAGCAGCCATGTTCGGAATAATGATGATACGTCCAGTCGCAATTCGGTCACAAGTACGTATTGGTACCATTAACAATGATCTTTATTTGTAATCAAACAGTTTTTGAATACCTATACACGTGCTATGCTAAGAACTCAGCAAGTATACAAATACTATTTGTTATTCACATAATATTAAAAAAAATTGGCGTATTCAAAGCTTCATTTTTGTGTTTTCAGTTGTCACTTGAGTCTTGACCCTGAGGCCATGGGTTCCGGAGGTTTGAGCGCATTTTCAAAAAATTATGAAGATTTTTGGAGTCTACTATAGACTCCAAGAGTTGGCAGCTTAGCCAAAGATTATATTGGCCATCAAATTCAATTTTTACATGAAAAACCAAAATGTTTTTTCATGTAAGTTATCCTATATAAATTTTATTAAAAACCAAACACACTCTTATTTTTCTCGAAATCCATATCCACACTAATATTATAAATCCGAAAGTGTGTCTGTCTGTCTGTCTGATACGCTTTCACGACCCATCTGCTCAACCGTTTTTGATGAAATTTGGTACAGATATAGATTGACACATATACCGGTCCTTCCCCGGTACAGATATACCGGGGAAGGACTTTTTGTCTCGAAAAATTAAAAGTTCCCGCGGGAATCAAAAAATATTAATTCACGCGGGCATATCAACCAGCAATATTATACGTTTGACCATTCTATCACGGCTCAGAGGTGCAATCATGTAAGGATTGCCGATCAAATCGTTAAAGCTCGGCTTCAAAGCAAAATAAACCTTAACGGCATTGAATTAGAGCTCAATTTCGTGTATCCATTCTCATACGTTTAGGGTATCGTACATACCGGATCGGCGATCCTTACATGATTGCAACTCTGGAATACATACAAACGTGTATCTTATTTTAAATTTGAATACGACGTTAAGTTTTTTGCATTGAATTGGACAATAAACAATATCGATACTGTATAAAAAAACTACACACAGGTACGCCCATTTACGAGTATCCACGCAGTAGGTACAGAATACAGATAGGTAGGCACAACAACATAAATAAAAAAACCAGGAATATCACATCACTAATGTGACGTGTGAGTCTGTCTTGCCCACCGGTGGTTCCGTAGCTTAACTGGTTATTTGGATAGGTACTAAAATTCTACATCAATGTTATTTGGTCAATTAACACACAGTCAAAAAAACAATTGATTGGGACCACAAAACTAAGTTTGTTTGTAAAGGCTTATTGTTGATTTCAAAATAATTATGCTAGTTAGTTAGATACTTAGGCCGACTTAACTAAACTGATTTAGTTAAATTTTGTGATGCTGTCTGTTTTTAATAATTATACTATTTCCATAAGAAAAAGACAGGTTTAATTTTTTTTTACTTAAACGCATAATAACGGCGTTGTGCTTACCATGTTTACCTTTATCAACCCTTATTAATTATTATTTTTCGCTAACTTTGCAGATAAAGTGAATTCATTCCAAATTTCAAGAAATAGCATGTGCGACAGACATACAGACATTTGTTTGTTTCACTTTACCATTTTAGTACGGAACCCAAAAAAATAAGAAAAACCCAGTGATTTTGTCAAATAGCCTGAGTGCTTATATGAGCATAATGCTTATGAGTGAGTCATTACTGTCGTTCTATGGTATACATTATGTCCAGCTAAATGAACGCAGCCTGGATCTAATCTGTTAATGACATAAGTTACTCAGAAGGACTGGAATCCAGAGCCGTTAAACCAGTTAAATAATGACATAAGTTAATTACATACAGGGATGGTTATGGGGAAACGTTGGAAGTAAAAGGCGCGATTTTAGATAATATTTTTCAAAAAATTTAATTTTACTAGTTTTTCTTCATAGAAGTTGACTGAAATTGCATTTCGGTGCCCCCATCATGAGGGGCGCCAAGGCAAAACGGAAAAAACAGGAGACGTCGATGAGTGATGAGTCCAGATCTTCAAGTGACTTGGAAAGCGAGGACAATAAATATTTACCTTTTAAAATTCACAATTACTCGAGAAAATATTCCGAAAATAGCCGCGGAGAGGAATTTATTGTGTTTCTCTCAAGTAATATTGCAGAAAAACCTATCGGAGAGAAAGACAAATTGGCAATTTCGTCAGCTATTAGACAATATTGTGTTAACGGAGTGAAATACCTGAAAGCAATTAATAAATACAAAATTGGCATTGTTTTCGACCTTGCAAATAACGCGAACGTATTCTTAAGTAATGAGAAATTCCATAAAAATGTGAATATGACACCAAGTATCCCAGCTGCTGCCACAGAAATCACCGGAGTCCTACGGGGAGTTCCTCTTGGATTATCGAACAAAACAATATTTTCTCTATTGGCCAGTACAAGCAACGTGATTCAAGTAAGGCGTCTTATGACGAGGACTAGGGTAAATGATGATTTCGAATATAAGCCTACAGGAACGGTGGCTGTGACATTTGCAGCTACTCAACTACCTCAATATGTTCATTTAGACTCTTGGAGACACGAGGTGAGTCCTTTTATTCCTCCAGTTAAGCAGTGCTTACAGTGCTTAAGATATGGACACATTGCTAAATTTTGTAAAAACCCAGTGAAGTGCTCCATATGCACAGAGAATCATAGTTACAAAAATTGCACTGTTGAGACTTCGAGTGCAAAATGCTACAATTGTGATGGAAACCATATTGCTGTATCAGCGGAATGTCCGATAAAAAAACAAAAAATAAACGAAAATAAAACTAAGGCGAGAGCTTTTCAATATGTAGATTTATTCGATGAAAAAACATTTCCAAAATTAACAAATGACCCTAACAAACAATTACAACATTTACTCAAAACAGATATTTTTATGAATTTAATTGTAGAATCAATCGTCAAAATCATATCCACTAAAACAGATAATAATCCTGTTAGTTCAGAGACTATTAAAAACATTCTCCTTGAAACTTTCCGTAAAAAAATACCCCATTCAAAAAAATAATGGACTATATTAATATAGTCCAATGGAATGCTCAAAGCTTACTATGTAATCGACATATTTTAACTCAGTTTTTATATGAGAATAACATACACATTGCTATAATTAGTGAAACATGGTTAAAACCTGAACAGAAACTTAATATACGCGGTTATAAAATTGAAAGAAAAGATGTAGGTAGCAAACACAATGGTGTTGCACTCATAATACACAACAGTATATCATATACAAAAATAGATACATATTGTGACAACGCTCATCAAAATATTTGTATAAGAATTAAGCTTTATAATCAAGAAATAAGTATTATTAGTTTTTATAGCCCACCTAATGCAAATTTTAATAAAAACAACTTAGATATGTTAATTAAAAATATTCCGAAGCCTCTTATCCTTGGAGGCGATTTTAATGCTAACCATACATGTTGGGGTAGTAATACTATAAATTGCAGAGGTAGAGATCTTCTTGATATTATTGATGATAACAATTTAGTACTTTTGAACAGCGGGGAGCCAACTACAGTTGGTTCATTAACGTGGCGCCCAAATGCTTTAGATTTGTCCTTAGTTTCTCCATCTCTTGCATTAGCTTGTGATTGGTCAGTGCATGATGATCCTTTAGGCAGTTATCATTTACCTGTAATTTTAAAAATACTTATTAATAGCAATAATGACGATGCAGACAAAGATAATAATAATTTACCAAAATTTCCAAATTATAAGTGTATTAACTGGGATATTTTTAAACAAGAAGTTCAAAATTTGTTGTTAGATTTTAGTGTAGATACAGAATTTCCTCTAAATTCATATAATAAATTTATTGAAATTTTACATAAAGCTGTTCAAAAGTCAATCCCTAATAATTATAAACCTCACAATAATAGTGTAAATAATAAACGCAAAAGGCTGTGTCTCCCCTGGTGGAACAATAAATGTAGTGTTGCAGTTCAAAATTGTAAGCAGGCATATGTAATATTTAAAAATGACCCTAGACTCGAAAATTATTTAAGCTTTAAAAGACTGCAAGCATTAAAGAAATTAACTCTAAAAAGAGAAAGGGAAAGTAGTTGGAGTGAGCTGTGTCATTCCTTTAATCGCAACACCCCAATGACCATAATATGGTCATTTATGAAAAAATTTAACAAAACTTATTCTTATAAAAAAATGTATAATAAAAATGATTGGATTTTGAATTTCTTAAAAAAGTACACACCAGATTATGTAAAAATAGATAAATTACCATATGTAGAAAAAAATAATCCTACCAACGAATTTATTTTAAATCCCTTCACAATTAAAGAACTTAAAGCAGCTATATATAGCAGGAAAGACACAGCTTTTGGCCTGGATGGCATTCCTTATGTTTTGTTAAAGAATTTGGATGAAAATGGACTCAGGATTTTGTGTAATATTTTTAATCATTTATGGAAAGGGAACTTCATCCCTGATGATTGGAAAGTTGATTGTTTGATACCAGTCTTAAAGCCTGATAAAAAAGAGTTTCATGAAGACTCTTATCGACCCATAACTCTGACTTCTTGTATGGGTAAAATTTTTGAACAGCTTTTAAAACAGCGTATTGAATACTTCATTGAAAAAAATAATATATTACCTCATAATCAATATGGATTCCGAAAGGGAAAGTCTGCTCAAGAAAGTATTGCTTTGCTGCAACTTGATATTCAAAAGTCAATTGCTCAAAAAAATTTCCTTGTTTCTGTTTTTCTAGATATTGAAGGTGCTTTTAATAATGTTAATCTTAAGATTCTTTGTGAGGAACTTATCAAGATAGGTTTACCTGTAAAATTAATAAAATGGATTTTTAACTTTTTATATGAAAGAAAAGTATTTGTTAAACATGGAAACCTATATGGACCTAGGTATTCTTCTAAAGGTGTTTGTCAGGGAGGAATATTGAGCCCTCTAATATTTTTACTATATATACATAAATTAAATATGAATTTAGGATCTTTTACATATAATTTACAGTATGCCGATGACTTAGTTATTTATTTATCTGGAAACTCTTTAAATCAAATAACAACTAATATTAACCAAAGTTTAATGTATTTAAATAGATATTTTAATTACTTGGATTTACATATTAATTCTAAAAAATCTAAAGTTGTTGTCTTTGGTAAAAGAAGTCATCCTTCTATTCATATTTATTATAACTAGTGTTTCGCCCTGTGCGCGAGCTGCTAAAGCAGCTCACGGGTTGTGGTTTGACTTACAAGTAGTACAGACTTTATTAGACGATTTTGAACGAAATCGGTCCATTATCAAAGAATTTCAAAATGGCGCAGATTTTTTAAAATTTTGGTATCAGTTTCCTGTTTTGTAACCCCAGGGAGTCCTAAATATCGATTTTGAACGAAATCGGTCTATTAACAAAGAATTTCAAAATGGCGCTGATTTTTTAAAATTTTGTTATCAGTTTCCTGTTTTGTAACCCCAGGGAGTCCTTAATATCGATTTTGAACGAAATCGGTCCATTAAAAAAGAATTTCAAAATGGCGCTGATCTTTTAAAACTGTTTTGTAATCACAGGGAGCCCCATCGTGGGTAAAACGGAACCGTATCAAAATCTTGCATAGTTCTACACAGTCTTGTAGTATTCTTCAATATTGGCCATATATTTTCTATGGAAAAATAAAATCCGCCATCTTGAATTTTTTACCTGTTCGTCAAGTAGACCTTCAGGTCCTGATTATCTTTTGGCAAGAAACCACTCTTCCATCTTTTATACTTTCTGAGATGGAAATCAAACAAATTTGTATGGCAGCCATCTTAAATCCGCCATTTTGAATTTTTTTTTTGCTCTTTGTCTATTGGATGAGGTTCCGAGTGACATTAGTTCGAGGACCCCCCACCTATCTGCAATACATTGGCCGTGCCTTTTACCCGTCTCCGAAATCCTCAATCATCAGCTGTCTCCATATTTTTTTTCAACTTATATTTTCTGACTTCTATACGAAGCCATCAGTGAAAAAAAATATTTTCATACAAAATTTTACAGGAGGACATTTTTGGGGAAAATCTCGAAAAGTACCCCAAATGTGGCAACACTGTTTAGATATCTCGATACTGCCGGTCGAGCTACACAATCGATCCATACATGTCAACTTTCCAAAATGTTGCCAACTGCCTCAAAATCGTGATCGAAATTTTCAAAAACACAAAAAGTATACAAAATGGCCGCCACCTCGTTTCACAGAAGCATTTTACATAGTTTCATAATTTTCCCGTAAACTACAGGATATACCGCTCCTGATGACGTTTTAACTTTTCATCTCGCTCGCACCCAGCCGAAATGATAGCCCCTGAAAAAAGACCATGTCGAAAATCACTTTTACTTTGATAAATCCCAGTGTTGCCAGACCTCGGCGACGAAAACACCCAAATGTCATTCGCACAAGTGGGACACGTGGTGGCTCCTACTCGAATTTTGCAAAAAATACGTATTTAGATTTTTTTATTTTTGGGGTAAATCTTGCAAATTTCCCGAGAAATGGGGTAATTTTTTTTCCCCAATCCATAGTTCGAGTCTGTACACACAATCGCCCCCTAGAAGTCGAAACGCTCCGACGTTGCCAACTGTGAGAAATTTGAAGTTAAAAATTGCGTTTTTTCGTACCTCAGACCGAACGGCCGCCGCGACAGCCGCCATCTTGAATTTTTAAAAACCACTCCCGTTCTGTCAAAATACAGGATAGTTGTAGGCGAAAAGAGAAAAAAATATTACGCTCGACCGCGCCGTTTCGGATCTGTGGCGCCGCGGTTCGGGGTCGAAAAATCAAAAATTTCAAAACACTACACCTCGGCCGCCATCTTGTTTTTCCAATTTTTTCCACTTTTTCTATAAATCGTTTCCTAGTTTCTTCAATCGTTGCGAGTTGTAACGAAATCGGTTGGAAAACAAAAGAGTTGCAAGAATCACGTCGGCCGCCATCTTGTTTTTCCGAAATGTCATAATTTTTCCCTACTCGACTCCCGCACCCGAACACATCTCCCGTACATCATTGTATCGTTTTCTGTCTCTTTCTAGGAGAACAATTATGTCAATGAGTCAGTGAGTCAGTCAGTGAGTGGTAATTGAGCTATATATAGTATAATGAAAATCAGATAGCTCAGACATCAGAGGTAAAATTTTTAGGTGTTCTATTTACTAGTAATATGTCATGGAATAAATATGTTGATTACATAGTGGCTAGAGCTACTAGAGCTTTGAATATCTTGAAATCACTAGCTAAAACCTACTGGGGAGCTGATCCCAAAATTCTATTATTACTTTATAAGTCCATTGTTCGAAGTCATTTTGAATATGGTGCTATATGCTTTGCTTCCAATAAAACTCTAATTAAAAAACTAGAAGTTGTCCAAAATACTGGTTTACGCCTTATTACAGGTGCCTTCAAAACAACACCAATTAATGTTCTGCAAATTGAATGCAATATTCCACCTCTTAGTATACGCTTTACCTACTTAAAAAATAAATTATTATTGAAATTATACTCATTGAAAAGTAATAAACTTTTTATAAACATTTTAAATGCTCATTCTGCAATGTTAAACACAAATTCCTTGTTCTTGCTACATAATTTCTCTGAGTATTTACAGTCACTCGAATCCTCAAACATTCACAGAACAGAGACTACTTGGCCATGCTTTGAAGGAGCATATGAAAGTTACTATTTGAATATTAATGTAGAAATAGATTCTTCTCTTTCCTCGAAAGAATTATTTTATGACAAGCTTTCGAACTGGGTAAACTACAGAATTGTATACACTGATGCAGCAAAGAATGAAAATAGTACTTCAATCGCCATTTATGATACTCAAACAAAGCTTGGTTCTGGTGAAAAAATTGATCCAAATGCAAGTATTTTTACAGCGGAGTCACTTGCTATCTTGTCAGCTTTACATTATATAGAAAATAGAAAAACAGAATCGTCAAAATGGGTAATTGCCAGCGATAGTATGAGTGTACTTAGATCTATTTCTAACTGTAAGATGGATGCTAAACTAAATTATATTATTTATGAAATCAAGAAGAAAGCTTACCAACTTTACCTGAATGGTTTTGATATTGCCTTTATTTGGGTTCCGGCACACTCAGGAGTAAAAGGAAATGAAAATGCAGATTTCCTTGCAAAAGCCATATCAAACGTGTCATCCGAAAATAGCACTAGCTGCCACTGTCAAAAAACCAATGCTGCTGCCCTCCCTTATACAGATATACATAAAAACCTAATAAATACATTGGAGAATAACTGGCGAGAAATGAGGAATTCCCCTGAAAATGAGCATAAAGGATAGTGGTATAAAAATTTAAATGATAATATTAATCAAAAGCCATGGTTTTGTAAAGAGAAGATTTATAGTAATCGGAAATATTACTCTGTTATTTGCCGCTTAAGGTTTGGACATTGCCGCCTAAATTCACATTTACACAAAATGAAAATATTAGATTCGCCGTCATGTAATTTCTGCAACACTAATGAATCCCAAACTCTGGATCACATTTTCTTTTCTTGTTCATCTTTTGGCATCCAGCGCCTTGTGCTAATTGATGACCTAAGTTATGTTTATAAGAAGATTGAAGACGTACCGCGCTCATTAAAGGAGTTATTGAAGAATCCATTAAATTATAAATATCTATATAAATTCGTTACAAGTACTGTTCAAGAAATTTGAATAATGATAATGTTTAGACCTGGATTAGACTTATTTTGAAAACAAAGGAGAGAAAAAGAAAGATACATTCAGATGAATCCTCAGGGATTATACAGTATAAAAAGAAAATACTAAAGAAAAACGATTGAATAGGCTTTGCCTTTATATAAAAAATAATACGGAAAAGAAATATTACTGAATAGGCTGTATGGTCTTAGACCTTTGCCTGTCCCGAAAGGGGACAAAATGAAAAACAACATTACATACAGGTTGTAGTTTCAATATAGATACTTCAAATGGCGGCTTCAGAGTATGAATGGATAGTTTTCACAAAGCTAATTTACAGTGTCATAACTAAATTGACAAGTTTAATAATAGAGCTTATTGCAATGCTTCCATATATAACAGCTGATGCTCGCGATTTCGTCCGCGTGAAATAGGTTTTTTAATTCCCACGGGAACTCCTTAATTTTCGCCTTTGTCACTCTCCAGGTCCTCAACTATACCTATGCCAAAAATCACGTCGATCCGTTGCTACGTTGCGGCGTGATTGAAGGATAAACCAATAAACCTACAAACAAACACACTTTCGCATTTATAATAGGTATTAGTATGATGATGATGAGTTACCTACGAATCGAATTTAGATATGTACAGATTGTGAATGTCTATTGTCTAGTCTACCAAGCAACTTCTTTCTGTGACCTCGACAATTATTAACCTGAAAGGTGCCATATTTATTTTATGGGAATGATTTTTTTTTTCCCAGTAATAAAGTAAACGATTACAGTATAAGAATATAAAAAATATTTTAACAGAGTAGATAGTAGTGCACTTGTAAGTAGAACATATAAGTAAAATAATAATAAATATTTGTAACTTAGTAATAGTACGTGTGTGAGTAAGTAATAATAATTGTGTGTGAGTGAGTATGCGTGTGTGTGTGTATGTTGTCAATAATACTCAAGCCCAGGCTTGGTACTGTACAAATTTACAAAATCTTCCTCCCCGTCTACTATATCTGTAAAAACTTTTAAAAAATCTTAGTTTTCTGGTTACTTTGATTTCCTAGAATAGCAGCCTAGAATAGTTCCAATTGGTACAAAACTTTTCTAGAAAAGCGTGGACGAATATTCGTCAAAAAGCACACAATGCCGGTATCAAAATGCGCTCCATATAGGTAGGTACAATTATTTATTCCGAGAAGCGTCGTTTACTCTGGATACGGTGCCGTCACCTATTCTTACTATTATTATTATAAATGCGAAAGTTTGGATGGATGTATGGATTTTTGTTACTCAAGCACACCCCAACGGCTGAACGGATCTGGCTGAAATTTGGCACAGAGATAGATTATAGTCTGGGAATAGCACATAGGCTACTTTTTTATCCCGGAAAATTAAGGAGTTCCCGCGGGAATCAAAAAAACTTAAACCACGCGGACGAAGTCGCGGGCATCAGCTAGTGAACAATAAGTAGGTATAACGTTTCCCTTTTCATCTACATGAGCTTGTGCTAAGAATCGACACGATAATGACAATAATTATAGTAGGAACGGGAACATTAGAACCTATTTCTGCCCCTTATTCCAGTCCGCCCCCTGACCACGTTGACCTATAATTGAGGCTCTACCTAATACGCACCTAAACTCAAACTCTATATATTTCGTCGATCCATCGCTCCGTTGCGGTGTGATTGAAGGACAAATATGACTATGATTATTTAATTAATTGCTTGCTTTTCCTGTTTTCAAGATGAGACACTTCGTCAGTTAGGAAGGGTGCCGGTAAATGTTTAATTTTAATAGGTTTGACCGGAGCCAGAGATTTCTATCATATTTTAAAGAAATCTATGACCGGAACATGCACGTCATAAAGTTGTATGAGAAAAGAATTGAACAATTCAGCTTACAAACAAAATCACATCGTGCTTAAGGCGAGTCACCTCCAAGATTTTAGGAGGTGAGGTGTGGGGTGCCTCCCGCGCGTCTCGCGGTACATTTCTCGTAGAGACTAGCGGGGAAGCGGGCAGCGCGGTATATTCTGAAACCGCTTGGCAACGTTCAAATTCTGGGATTAATTTGAATTAAATAGATATAGGACTTCAGTTTGAAATAAATTTTAGCAGGTTCTCATTAATACTTCAAGAGGAATTTATCCATATAAAAATGATGAGCAAAGTCAAAAATTTTATTAATAAAAAAATCGTTTTAAACTTTTAATTTAGCCTGTTTCAAGATTTTTTTTGATCGAGTAAAGTACATCCTATCGTGTAACAAATTAGCACATTCTTTAGACAATATCTTTAAGTGTATCGGATATTTTTTGTAAGACCGTTATTTAATAGTAAATACCGAAAAAATTTGATCTAGCAAACCAGTTTTCACCGCTGAGCTGAGGTGACTCGCCTTAATGAAAATTATTTTTAAATTAAAAAAAAACGCCTTCAAAAACTAAAAAGCAAAAAATAATTGGATATATTTACATATTATTATTTCTACCCACTATGTTGAAGTCGGGCGGGTATAACAAGGATAAGCAAAGTTGACGCAAGGCTCGCCCGACTTCTACATAGTTGGTAGAAATAATAATATGTAAATATTTTTTTATTTAAAAATAATTTTATTGTTTGCTTTTTAGTGCTGTAAATATAAAAAAAAAAGAAAAATAGGTTCTCGAAAGGTAGACAGACCTGTACCTAATAACTATCTGGGTTCGTGTCCTTATAAAATTTAAGTTCCTTTGATTTCCCCAGGATTCCATCATCAGACCTAATGACCATGGGACCACCTGGAAAGTATACCCTTTCAAAAAAAAAAGAAATTTCCAAATCGGTTCAGGCGTCTTCGAGTAATCGGGGAACATACATAAAAAAAAAAAGATTCCGAATTGAGAATTGAGAACCTCCTCCTTTTTTTGAAGTCGGTAAAAAAGAAGAAATAAATGCTAAACTTTCGTGTAAAATAATAGAATAGAATAGAATATTTATTTATTTGCATGATTGTAAGTAAGTAGGTACTTAGTACGGTGTTATTATATTGTAATAAGGTGAGCATGTTACAATCAGCCATATACAATGGCGTGCAAAATACTTAAAACTAACATAGGTTTCATAAAAGGGACTAAACAAGTTGCAAGCTTTAAAAAATTTGTAAAATTAAATTAAACACTAGTGGTTCGCCCCGAACTAAGACCTCGCGGCGCCATCTATTGACATGAATGTGAAGTTCTGTTAAAAATACTGAAGCTCATTAAAAATTAAATAATTCCGTTTCCTTACAATATTTATCTAATTTTAGTATTTGTTGTTCAAGTACAGGATATAATTGAAATAATTGATCAAGTTTCAGGCTCATCCTTTCAGAAAATTTAGAGTTCTGAGGTCATCTTTGGACGTTAGAAAATCACCACTTTGAAAGCCCCCCATTTCGTCAATTTTGGGGGAAAAATAAAAAAAAAAATATGTTTGGACTCTATTCCTAATTATCTTTAAAATGATATACCGCAACCTTATGTAACTTTATAAAAAATATTTTACTTCGCAGTCGCTTCTATGAGAGCCCCCCTGAAATAAAGATTTTTATTATTTTTTAAGCCATATTCGGCGGGAGGCCATTGGTTTACAAATTACATATTATATTTAAAGCTGAAGTAATTGCGTTCAGTAATTCAGAAGTTATAATGCTCTGACAGACGGACGGACGGACGGACGGACAAGTGCCAATTCACCCAAGTAGACTCAGAGACCTTCGCTTCGCTCGGTCAATAAAATAAATAGACAAATGAGAGTTTAAATCGGGTGAGTTTTAAAATTCAAGAATTCTTTTAAAGAATAGAAGTTTTGGGCTACTAGCCATTTATACAACTTATTTTTAAATAATTTAATTGGTAATGCCTTAATATCTTTTGGCAGCTTATTATAAATTTTTACGCATCAGGCTGAGCAATTTTTTAAGTAAAATTCCGTCCTCGGTCGACACTGCAACACAAGCCTGTCCGTGTTTCTAGTGCACCGTGGGTAGATACCTATCACTAGCTTTCATAAAAATACTATGATTGTCTCTCACGAACACAGATATTTCATGATGTATAAACTAGGCAGTGTTAAAAGATTTAATTTTATAAAGAGAGGTTTGCAGGATGTTATGGGCGAGACTCCGCAAATTGCTCTAATACATCTTTTTTGGGCTATAAAGGCCCTGTTAAATTCAGAAGTATTTCCCCATAGAATTAAGCCATATCTAAGGACTGATGCTACGTAAGCATGGTACACTGTTAGGGCAGTTTATTGATCAGTGACCGAAGTGAGTCTTTTCAGTGCAAAATTAAATCTATTTATTTTTTTACATACGTGGTCCACGTGAGTTAACCATTTTAGGCTTTTATCTATATATATAGATATAGATTGTACTCCACGTAAGTATTGACAATAAAGCACAGCAATTGTTGCATCGAAAAATGTTGTGAACTTTTACAAAATTTCATGAACGCACATCGCCATCATAGTTATCGTGTTTTAGTTCTATACCTAACGTAGTTTATTCAAGGGACACTATTAGTCTGAGATCCGAATACACAATGACTTTCATCCATCTGTTTACCAGATGAAACCTTTTTATTTTTATTTAATACTAGATAAATACGTTACATACGTAATTTGGTAAGTTACCATAGTCCATAGGTAACTATACACGGATTGGAACCGTTTGAGTTATATATCAAAATATAGGTAATTTTATAACAAACGCGATGGTATAGCATTGGCTATAATAAACTTGTCCAAAAAAATAATAATTCAAATTAATTAATTTAAAAATAGCCTGGACCGGATTTTGATAGGCAACCTATTTTAGGCGTATTTATGTAGTAGGTATTAAATAAAAAGTAAGTTTCATCTGGTAAACAGATGGGTGAATGTCATTGTATAGGTATCCGGATCTACGACCATATTGCTTGCACGTCAAAAGCATGCATTTATCAACTGTTTACCTATAGGTATTGTATTTTACGTAACAATGCATTGTGCTCAAATTAATAATAGTTACTTCACGAAAGCCTGGTTATGAATCTATTCATATCATTGTAATACAATCGTGTATAACAATGATATGAATAGATTCATTTCGAAATCATCATTCATTCATTACGAAATTGTCAAACACTTCACTCAGTGTCAAACAGGCAGGTTGTCCTTATGAAAGGACAACCTGACTGTTTGACACTGAGTGAAGAAAACCTATACTGGCAAATTATAATTGCTAGGTAAAGATTTTCTTTTTTATACACCTAGACAGATGAAGTTCAGAGACCACACGGGTGAAGCAAAGGGCAATTCACTAATTAATTCTTATTTAAAACGATTCGAGTAGGTAAATACTTAATTAACATAGTTTTTAAGATTGTACTTTACTAACAATCATGGGCCTCTGTTGTCTAAATAAAGAAATGATTTATTAATTAGTTTATTTTTGTTTGATTTAGCTATTTTTCTATTGATAACAATTATACGAGTAAGTAATGAATTTCAGTTGAATATGCTAACCACTAGACCAACGAGGCAATTAGAAGGCAATTAGTGGAGGAATAAATGTGGCCACTTTAGCTAAAAGTTTTGTAGACCCCTGGCCTAGGCTATTACTAGACTGTGCGTCACCTCTTTTCAACCTACGCCAACGGGGTCGTAATCGTGCCTGTCATCAAAAAACTGGCATCCAGCTGTTACGTAAATTGCAGCGTGCAACGCTACAAAATGTGCGCCTGTAGTTTTCCGAAGAAAACAATCTCCGGAGCGCGACAGCCTTCACGTGTTTTATCGAATCTAATCTTGTAGAAAAGAATATCACGTGGTCGTGCTGAGTGCTCACGCGACACCCCAGTCGCTTCTGGATTCTAATCATAAGAAATAGCACGTCTCACGTACTTACACATGTTATACCTACCTTCATTTATGTGATTAGTAAATCGATTAAAAGCTATAATTAGGAATAAACAATCCGGCGCGTGTTATTAGTTTTCGTGTATCCGATTAAGCTCAGGCTAAAAATTTTAATGGTTTTTATTCAAATAAACTTTTACAAGTACTTTTGAATCTTATACTTACCGAAGTATACTTATCTATACTAATATTATAAATGCGAAAGTTTGGATGGATGGATGTATGAATGGATGGATGGATGTTTGTTACTCAATCACGCTGGAACGGCTGAACGGATCTGGATGAAATTTTGTACAGGGATAGATTATAGCACATAGGCTACTTTTTATCCCGGAAAATTAAGGAGTTCTCGCGGGAACCAAAAACCTCAATCTACGCGGACGAAGTCGCGGGCATCAGCTAGTTATTAATATGCATATGAAACAGCCACAATCTAGGTACAGTTAAATTGTTAGGTCTCTTTACAGATAAAATTAAAAACCAAAAAGTTTATTCAGCGCCTATCTTGTATTGTTTGCTCATTTATTTGAACACACAATTGGATAAAAACTACAGGCGTTAAAATATTCTCTATTAAATGCGATATTCTCCAGGAAAATGACTTTTTTTGCATTCTAAGTACGCTAACTTATGCACTTGTACATACAACATATGATTAAAGGCGCTTATGATTTAAATTAAAAAAAAATATTAAGACCAAGAGACTACCAACACGACAGTAAGTAGGTATATTGAGAAGGTGAAGGTCTATGCTACCAACGATTCGAAAAATTGAATCTACGTGAGAAGGGATTGCAGGACCCCCGGAAAGCCCGGAAAAACATTTATTTCTAGCGCATCTGCATTGGTTGAGCATATAACATAAATAGCGGAGTCCGAATATGCAAATGATAGAAATAAATAATACCTAAGTAAGTAACATAATTTTGATTGTCCTTATTAATAGAGATTCTGAATTTTCTATAGTGTGCCTATATATGTACCTATAGATAGCGTGTCACCGTTAAGTTTATGTATTAGTTATTTATACTTTATTTTATATTATTACTGGATGATGCCCGCGACTTCATCCGCGGGGTTTAATTTTTTTCGATTCCCACGAGGCTCCTTAATTTTCCGGGATAAAAAGCCTTCGTGACGGATGCAATCTACCTAATTTCTTTAAATCGGTTGAACAGATGGGCTGACCGAAAGACAGAGAGACACTTTCACATTTATAATATTAGTATGGATTTATTATGCCTGGTCATCTTAACTTGGTCAGTTAATGAGATTCGCCTTTTAATAGTTTGGCAGAATACTATCTGATGAGTACAGTGTACCTACCTATATTTGAATAGGCCTGACCATGCCTTTGACAACAAATATATAAACTTTCGACATACTTTGAGCTAAATACGAGTACAAGTACTAAAAAGTAAACCACGCACAAAACCTGATTAAGTACTACCCCTTTTGCAAGGCTTAAAACTTTACGAAAATGTTAAGGGAGAATATTCGCGATATTGACTAAGGGGTGTGTAGAGGCCTGCCGCTGACAGGTTTGCGTGTACGTGAAGTTGCATGGCCAGCCACAATAAGCTCTGCGCATGCGCCAAAATATCCTTATAAGGTTGGCCCCTGCCCCCAGAGCGCCAGTTTGCGACTCTTACTCGAGAAGCTTACAATAACAATCTCTGAACCTACAACCAAGTGCGATCTGCGAAAAAGTTAGAGTAAAATAACTTTCCAAAAAAATTAAAATTTATTTAACTAATTTAAAAGCTGATCCTACCAGCTTTAAAGAGTGTTCGGTTTGATCATGAAGAGCAAGCTGGCAGTCGAAATTGTGGCAAGTGAGAAGTTTGATGGTGATTTAACCGTGAATATGGCCGGACAAACTCCCAAGACCACGCCGCGCCGGGAGTCCATTGCACCGAAAATTGTTGTGTGTCCACCAGTAGAAGAAACGTCCGAACCTGTAGCAGCAACTCGCGGTACACGTTTATTGAAAGCCCTCAGTAAGCGTCTCTCTCGAAGATCTACTGACTCAGACTCCATGGGCAGTTCGAGTAGCAACGATAGCATGTCATGTGAAACTGGACGAACGGACGAGCGTTCCTCAAGTTCATCGAGCGATTCCGGCAGCGACAGCTCGGAACCTCACCGTCGCCATCGTTCAACAGTGTCCTTACGCCGTGTATTCCAAAATCTAAACCTAACGAACCGCTCAATTTCCTGCTCACCGACAGAACGTCATCGACAACCCAAAAAACAAGCACAACCAAAGCGTATTCTTCGCCAACCAGTCACATACACTTACGTCAGAGGATTATCCGGCTTGCCCACCCAAAGAGTGCCACGACACACGGTAGGCCTCAATCGGTAAACAATACGCCGACCTCATCGGAAGGGGGGAGATCAAGACTGGTTAAATTTAAAGTGTCAGTATTAAAATCGCTAGAAGACAGTTTTCGTCATATCAGTAGAAACAGGTGTATCAAGGGCCAGTTTAACATAAATAAACCTTGTCTTCGTCGAGGACCAAATAGGGCAATGGTTATAAGAGACTTTACACCGGAATCTATGCAGCAGCGTGGACTGTATAGCATTATTAAGAGAATTGTAAAAGACTGCATTGATACGATTTATTGGGAATCTGGATGAGGAAGATAATTTTAATTCGAAGTCATATAAAAACTTTGGGTTGGATATATTACATTCTTACTAAATTAGTGTGTGGATAGGTAAAGAAAGAAATATTAACCTTTAATAACGGTTCTATCATCCAAGTCTTATTTCCCGTAAGAAGAATAAATAGTGCCTTTCCAGATAGGAATATAATATAGTTGTAGGTTTATCTCGTATACATTTATACATCTCCTATAATATAATCAATTAATTACAAGTATGATTTAAATATTTGCGATCACATAATGCGACGGAAAAATTTATTATTATTCTTTCTATTTATTAGATCAACACCTCTTTTCTTCACTAATAATGTACCTTTTATCGACTTGTCACTCATAATAATGTGATTTAAATGCAGTATTAATAAGATAAATAATATGTTTCAATTATGCACCCTTGAACTCTGCTAATAGTTGTAAATGTAGATAGAATAATTAATTAGTTCTAAGTAAATTTTTATTGTACCTAAAGATTTTGGTAATCACAATAAAAAAAGTGAAATTTATTTAACTCTATAATTTGATACCTCCATATACCTAAAACCTTGTAATTTATATAAGCTCATTATAAATAACGAATTTATATGAACTTAGAAATAATGTTTATACAGGCAAGTAATTATTTATTATAAAACTGAACAGTTTTAACAGTTTTATAATAATAAATAGTTCATAAAATATCATAAAGTTACAATAAAACTAACCAGACATCCATAATAGCTTTTGTCAAAATTCTTGAAATTCCTATCAATCTATACTAGATATACTAGAGATAATAATTCGCTTCATATACTTATAGATATAAATGCGAATGATTTGATGTATGGATGGATGTTTGTTAATCAATCACGCCAGAACGGCTGAACGGATCTGGATGAAATTTGCCACAGAGATAGATAATACATAGCCTATACATAGTCTATTATAATACATACATTATAAATATAAACTAATACAAAAAAAAAATTATAATACATAGCCTACTTTTTGTCCCGGAAAATTAAATTATAATATTGAATTTAAATATTTGCGAACACTTAATGCGACGCGATAAAAAAAAACATTTTCATTTTTGCAAGGTTTTCCTAAACCTAGCAAAAATGTAAATGATTTTTTTTTTACAGAATGGTGTGCCAGATGAAACTGACAATTCTCATCAATTTTAAATCTACGACATCACTTAGATACGCTTTAAAAAAAAGTAAGTAAGCCAACATAGGTGCCACTGCCTACTCTGGATATCTCACTATAGATTTGAGGAGTGGGTGTCTGGGACCTGGGTCCTGGGTCTCTCGGAACCAAGGCTCAAACCTTGATTTGCTCCGTGGCGCAGTGTGTTGCGCTGTTGCCTTAACGTGAGGAGGTCCCGGGTTCGATCCCCGGCAGGGTCAATTTGGGAATTTGTAATTTCTGAATTTTCACTGGTCTGTTCTGGTGGGGGGTTTCGGCCGTGGCTAGTTACCACCCTACCGACAAAGACGTGCCGCCAAGCGGTTTAGCGTTCCGGTACGATGTCGTGTAGAAACCGAAGGGGTATGAGTTTAATATAACTACCATGCCCCTAACAGGTTAGACCGCTAGCATCTTAGACTACATCATCACTTACCATCAGGTGAGATCGCAGTCGAGGGCTAGCTTGTAGTAGATAAAAAAAAATTGCTCCTTGTTTTCCTAGGGGCTATAGTAATACATTTGTATATGCTAAATAAAGGATTTTATTATTATTACCTACTCATATTTAAATGAATCAGTAAAATACTTCATTAGATAAAAGTAAAAGCATTTAAATCTCGTTTTGCCCGCCCACGCTTGAGCTTTTCTCTTAGCCTAAGTCGCAAACACGTGACCGAACAAGAAAATATTCCAATAGTAGCACTCAAGTTCTCTGTTTTCTCTTAATTGGAATTGGATAAAATGTTCTTTAACAATTTATAACTAAACTGAATCCTTTTGTAAATTAAAAACCTTATTCCGAAGGTAAACAAACATTGGCTATTTTTATTTGGACAGCCAATAAGTAGTTGAAGCACTAGGACACATTGGGGCTGATTCTGTTTATCACAATCTCTAAACTAAACTAAAATGGCAGCTTTAAATCTAGTTCTGTCCCTTTCCGTAGGAAGTATTATGAAAGGGTTAGCAATATTTGTAATGCTCTAATTTTAGTTTAGTTTAGAAATTGTGCACTACAGAATCAGCCCCATGTTACATTAATTTAAACGCATACAAATGCTCATGATAAATATTCAACCTATTGAAATAATATGAATCTGCGTATTGCCGTTAAACCTATCACAAAATGCTCAACTGACAATACTTTTAATAAAAATCCAAATCTCAATATTGCAACCCTATTATATAGATAGATATACCAAATCATCACAGTGTAAATAGTAATGTTGGACAGAATAATAAGAGAAATAATTATAGAAGTGGTATAAGTTGAAAATTAACACTTTGTATTAAAATCATTAATTCCAACATTGTAACATAATAGTGTTGTTAAACTTCTGCGGCTAATTGTTACGGTTATAGAAAGTTGTTGTTGGTTCTCGCCTCTCAAACAATGTTAACATCCGGAGTTTGGAAGTTTGGAAGTTTGAGGATCTTTTGAATGTAAGCGATGACCTTTTTGCGTAATTTCGACAACTTAGCTAAGTGCTAAACTTTCGGCCTCGATAACGACCTTTCTTTGATTGCTACCTTTACAATTACTTGGGTGACATAATAATACTTAAGAACAAATTATACCTACTTAAAAGAACTTAATTTGAAAATTTATAATTGAGTAGATGATGCCCGCGACTTCGTAAGCGTCGGTTTTAAGCTTTTTCTTGTTCCCGCGGGAATCCCCTAATTTCCCTATTGCCTATGTCTTTGCCTGAGACGCTAGCTATCTCTGAACCAAATTTCATCAAAATCGAGACACAGACTCACTTTCTCATTTATCATATTAATATGGATTATTTATTTTATTGCCTACTTCAATTTTATGGTGAACAGAATAAGTATACATTTTTGACCATGTTGATATGTGAAACAAAAATCTACTTAAGATTTTTATACGCGCGTTTCAATTGTTTATAAATAGTGACCTACCTAACTACCTATGAATGAATGAATGAATGAATGAATGAATGAATGAATGAATGAATTTATTTAATTCCAGACAACAAAAGTCCATAATGGTTAGTAAAGACTTATCCTATGTTAGTAATTCCAATAAGTTACATAATAAATAATAATAAACAATATGTGTTAGTATGACTTATTCTATGTTAGTTAATATAATTAATACACTTACAAACTAAGGCTGACATCCAGTGCGCTTTGAAAGCGCTGTCCTGTCTGTCAGCTATCACCTTCTGAATAATATTGGAACTACTCTCCAATCTACTTTTGGTTGAGGCGATCCTCTTTCGTATGATTGCGTAAAAACCGTCCACACGATTTTCCGCAAACATACCGGACGCACTGCAGTACCGAGGCAGTACCGAGGCAGTCCCAACATTATCCTGAAGATGTTATTATACTGGACTCGGAGAGCATTTAGAGATTTTTGGGTAAAGTCAACCCACAGACTGCAAGTGTAGAAGCTCTGGCAAAAGGCCTTGAAAAGTGTGACCTTAACTTATTTTGTGCAACGAGCAGCAAATCGTAGCAACGAGCAGATCCTATATTTTTCAATTTCAAATATGGGATCTAAAAAATCCTATAGTTGTAGATAAGGTACGGTCTATTAAAAAAAAAAATTTTGAATCCAGCCCTAATATCCCGGTAAGCAGATCTATCAGAGTACATAAATAGATTGTATGGTTACACGACCGGAATATAAAATGAGCCATACTTTTAACGCGAAAGTTAAAGTAGAAACTATAATAGGTAGGTATTTTGTGCTCGCAATTAGTTGGTAAAAATAAAGAACCTAAGATATAATTATTATTACTTATACCTATTATACTCGTAGCTACTTACGTGCGCCATGATCGTGCGATTGTATGAAAAAAAAATACTTTACCCGAGTAATATTTTTAATTCAAGGTTTTAATATTTCCTGACTATGTAAATTTATTTTTGCGCCCAATGAAAAAGACCTCGTCGACTGAAGGTTGAAGGGGAGGCGGCATTGGTGCTCAAATACTCAAAGACTACCATATAGCTACTGAGTACTTACCATAGACACATCCATTGAAAACGCAAAGCACAGCCCACCACAAAGTTTTGTCACACTTCCTAGTGTAATACAAGACATGGAAGCAACTCCTGTGGCCGAGGCTGTACGTTGTCTACGTCACTGGTATCCCATTTTGGGTTAGTAGGTCACAAGAGGGGTATGCAGCTGTTGGGGAGCGGGGTTATGATTTTTAAACCCCAGTGACGTCATCCTGTGAACCTTGGACCCCTCCCCCAGAATGCTGAATGAATAGGTCGATAGGTTCTAATCGCTAAGTAGGTCAAACTGCATTATGATAAGAAAATCGCAACACAAGCGTCCTTGATGCAATCCACCAATATGCCTACATCACTAACTGCATTGTTTTTTTAGCAATTTTAGAGAACTATAATGACTAATATAAATTATTTAAAAATTATGTGCGATGAAAATGACTGTTATTATAATATAATATACCTATTGCCAAAAGCCTGTCAGCATTGTACCTAAGTAACCGTTTGGTCATTGGTGCCTAGATAGAATTAGTGTTTTTAACTTACGAAAATAATAATTATTTACATGACTTGCTTGTTGGTCACTCAAGGTCATAGATTGGTTGATTACATTTGGGAAACATAATAAATAAACGGATCTGCCGTTTTCATCGCCAGCGAAAAACGGTTCCCCGGGTTTGATGGTCAGGTTTAACCTAAAACATTCAAGTCTATTAACGGTCCATTTAACCGTCAATTTAAGGAGCTCCCAAATTTACAATAGGAGAAATTGTGGCGATAATTTCTTTTGATTACTAAATTTATATTTAAAATTTATGATTTTAGAGTTCACTGGTCATTTCTGAGGATTGCCAAGGCCAAACGCGATGCTTTTGTTGAAATTACGTTATATATAACTCATGATACGAATAACTCACGTTATGGCATTTCTCTGATTTATGTGCGGGCAAAAGTCACGTGAACGATATAATTAAGCATTGCGTCATCAGACTATTTATACTACTGTGTAATTGGATTGAAATTAGTATTCCAATGAGGTATACCTATCGTCTAGCGAGACTGCACGTTGTGTAAGTTGGAATTGGTCCATAGCTGGAGATTTCAGTTTCTTCTTTCAACATAATCCCAACCCATCGCCAGCCCACAACTGAGCACGAATTTGTCTCCTCGCTGTCCACACTTGTCACTTGGGGGTTAACACACCTTTGAGTTATGAACAATTTATAACAAGTTATGGACACTGGCAAGCAGATTTCCTCATGTTTTTCTTCGCCGTTATGTACTGTTAGGTATATAAATGTAATATTTAGAGTTAAACGCACTCGATGATAGTCTGGTGTTACGAGTATCAGTCGACTGTCGATGCAACGTTGTCAAGGAAGACAGATTTTGTACCTACTCGTAGGTCTTAATTCGACTTTCATCTTACATCCATGCCTCATAAGTCATAACATATTACTATAGTTCACGCACGAGTTGAATGCAGAGCTTATGTATGTGTCACCTCAGGCCCCGACTGCATTCAACTCGCGCGCGTACTATACCAGGAACGTTACGATTGCGTAGTAATAGATAGTTACTACAATATATCAAATAAAACGTGCAAAGGTTCTGGGAGTTCAACGCATTATTTTCCCAAAGAAAATCTCCACCACCAATGATATATTCCTTGACGACTCTCAATATTTTTTTTATCCTATCTGTCAATATTTCTTATTAGTTATTAAATGAGCAATATAAATAAAAATTACGCTCGAGATAATTTTCTCACGCCAACCGTGCTGCGCCGACTCCTTCGCAATCTCAGGTGAAATAATTAAAAACAAGGCTTCTTTTGTGACGCACGGCCCTTTGCCCACCATGGCAAAAACGTGACTTGTTATGTAACGTTTTCCATTCCTTATTCAGCCAAAATAAAAAATAAAAATACTGAAGAGTTAATGTGAGCACCACAGAGAATTACTAAATCTGCATTTTTGGTGTTGGTTTTGGAAGCGAAATCTTCATGTGATATTGGACATCCCAGAATACAATTTCCGATTGGAAATGATACGGTGGATCAACGCAATATGTGTGGGCTTACCGTACCTACGCGTGTACGGAAAAGCCAAAGGGCTATGATTTAAGCAGTATATGTTTGTGTGTATGCTCCGCCGTAGCGCCTTGATTATTGAGCCGATTTTGCTATCAAAATTGGCTGAGAAATCAAAATACGAAACCTCACTCGAGTGTCACCTCATATTTTCTTGTCAATCGATTCATTTTTATATACATATGCTTCATTTTACAGGAACAAAATCGTTATGACGGATTTTACATCCAAAAAAAGTGGCAGTCTCTGAAATTTTTTGGCGCAGTCCGGTTACAGTTTCTTAATTCATACTTACCTGCTTGCTATTGTTTAATCTGCGTCATAATTGACAGGTGACTTCGTTTCTCTCCAAAACATGCCACGTGGTTCCAAACCGAGATGCACGTGGACTGCCAATTTTAAATACCGTTTTCGTCATGGTGAGACGCAATCGTTCATAAGTTAGTAAAAGTTCTGTTTCAATCCTACAGCATTTTGAACGAAATTAAATCAACTTTTTTTATCTTGAGCAATGCCTATACCTATCTCTGCCCGAAAAAAAGAGACAGGCGAAAAAGCAAAAAAGCTCAATAAATCGAAATTTCGGCTTTTTTCAAGTTTTTTTCGTCTGTTTTGGCAGGGGTTTTTTTAATATTTGAAAAATGCTATTCCGATGGGAAATCTGGTTTTCTGCAAAAAGTTTTACAAACAATATATCGAAATTTTGCTTTGTTTGCAAGATATATTGAAAAAACTAAAAGGGGTGCTTTTTCACCCCTTTCTTCAATTTCCACCCTCTAATTTTTTGCTTCTTTTATAACCCATTGAACGATTCCTGCAATACCCATGAACGTCTTAGTTCCTTTCTAAAAGCCATACTAATATTATAAATACGAAAGTGTTTCTGTTCGATTTTGATGAAATTTGGTACAGGGATATGTTACAACCTATCCTTGTTCCTATCCCGTTCCTTTATCGGGATAAGAACAAGGATATCCTTTAAAGTATCCTATGTCCCAGGGAATAAAGGACATAGGCTACTTTTTATCCGGGAAAATTAAGGAGATCCTGCGGGAATCGAAAAACTTGGATCACGCAGACGAAGTCGCGGGCATCATATAGTATGTTATACTTAATCAATAGCCTATATGTAAGCAGTGTTTTAATGCCTCTATGACTTGCATGCCACTGCAATCCTACACAACTATTTTAATAATATATTTAACTAAAAATGCACATCAAATACAAAATATTGTATTATTCAACATTTGTATAGTTGAAATAGTGCCCATCTGTTCGAAGTCGGGTGGGTCAAATAGTTTACATGTACCTATAACCCGTTCTATTCATTATTGCTAAATTCTTTCGAAGGTAGTTGGGTCATGGTCGTTCAGGCATCTGCTAGTAATAAAATGAAAATAGTAATTTATATGTGTATCTAAATTAGCTCAATTAATGGTAGACTTTATTTCTATGGGCATCATTATCTGGCAATAGAGACATACACCCCGCTGCGTTCGCGACCTACCATATCATCAGGGTTAGTGAAGTCTGAAACCTAATGTAATTGTGTAAGGTCAACAAACTGAAATTTATCTTATTTTTGATATAAGGCTTGAGCTTTAGGGCGAAAGCACAGAAAGAACCGGACATGAAAAGACGTTCGCCCAAAAAGTCTGCGTTCCAGGGAAACGACGTTTTGTCCTGTCGCCTAGTGTGCAACCTTACTAATATTATAAACGCGAAAATTTTTATGTATGAATGTTTCTTACTCTTTCACGCAAAAACGGCTGAACAGATCTGAATGAAATTTGGCACAGAGATAGCTTATAGTCTGGAATAACACATAGGCTACTTTTTATCCCGGATAATCAGAGTTCCCGCGGGAACCAAAAAACATCAATCCACGCGGACGAAGTCGCGGGCATCAGCTAGTGCTTTATACAGGTAAAAGTGAATGACGTTGACGATTCGCGCGGAGTTTGTTTTTTTTTCACCTACCTATAAATTATGAATACGATTCATAATAGGGGCTAATTACACATATCCAGCTCGATTCAGCTTTTGTCCATACGAAACTACCGTTTACTATGGATATGCATATGCGTTACTTTAACCGCATAAAGCTGAATGGATATGTACACAACTAATTACATAATGTGTATAAGCATCCTTGCAGAAAACTTATGCATAAAAGCTAAATTGAGCTGATAGTCCCTTACTCGCCAGTCCGGACGAACCCTATAAAATTAAGACAAAATAAGATGGTAGTTTTTGGTATAATATTATATTAAAATATTGGAATTACTACGAAATCGTAAAAACATTAAATTAAGCGACTCATTAGTGTTTTTGTCCTTCAACAAAATTTTGTAGCAGTGACTTACAACGACCAAATTGGACCCTCTTTTGCCCCTTAGTCACAGTTTGATACGTCTGCTTTGAATACATTACCCAATCAATCCTAATTCTATAAGAAATGTGTAATGTCTGAAGCTTCTAAGAACGAAAATAATATAAAGATAATCATGCCTCATACAATAATTTAAGAGAAATCAATAACGTAATTGAAACGGGGTTATTTTAGGTGTTTTTATATGACTTTATAGGGCACCAAATGGAAACAATTTACTATAGTGCACGAAGTCCGTTTGTAATTTTTGTCAGTCCGTCACAATTGCATAAATCAGCAGGTACTGCTACTGCTACTGCCTAATTATTTCAGAAATAGTTAAAACTAATTCTTTTTTTAAATTGAAAACAATAAAGAGAAAGCCAGCTAGCCTAACCTAATTAATATATAAATCATGCCCGCGTGGAATAGTAGCAAGAATACTGACTGCATTTCCGCGCTGGGCAGCCAAGCTGATCCTTTGCGGAAAGAAATAAACCAGTACAGTACAAAAGCAATTACACCATACATTGTTTTGTGTAACTTTTACTATTTACGCAGCGCACGCCACGGAAGCTCTCAGATGAGACTTTTTTTTTGACTTAATTCACATTATTGCAATTATCGTAGGGATCTCTAACTTTTTGAAAATAAAATATAGCCTATGTTACTCGCTGATAAAGTAGCTTTCTATAGGTGAATAATTTTTAAAATCGGTTCAGTCGTTTTTGAGTTAATCCATATCAAAAACAATCAAGCAAATATTTTCTCTACAAGTAGGTATAGATTTGATCAATTCCGGCCGTAGATAATATCATGTCTAAATAGCCGGTGGCCACGGTTACTGAACGACCAATGCAGGCGTTCAGTTTGTATGTTTCGCTATTAATTATGTACTTACTTTGCATATGAGCGTAAACACATTGGGGGCGCGTTAATTTTAAGATTACATGAACTCAAAGTAAAATCTTATCGTGAAATTGTGTTTAGCATTTTAAGTACTGTTTTATAATATGTAGTATAACCTAACAAGTTTTAGGGTCACGGATGCGAAAACGATACCGTAACCAAAGCAAATTACTGTGAAGTTCAAATTTTCTCATGTAATTTGAAGGCGTGCTTGGAATTCATTAATCATTCTTTAAGATGTTTACAAAGGTTTACAAATAACGAAGCTACGGCGTAGAAGCGACGTAGAGGGATGAGTAGCCGAGGGGTCAATAAGGTCACGTACAGATTTGGTTATTATGTCTTTACAACGAGTATAATAATCTTGTTTTGATGTTTTGCTGCTATACCTACTACTTTTATGTTGAGAGTTGAGTATAAATATATTCAAAGGTTCTTATATCATAGCAATTAAGAATATCAATTGGTCGGTAACTAGCCGTTACCGAAACCTCCTCCATTTCCAAAAAAATCCATAGCAGTAATTATTTGGATGACGTCATTACCACACAGCTAATGAAATCTTGTTATATATCGCGACGCCAATAACGTCTTTATTGTTAAATTAATCCTTAGTAGTAATTCAAAATCAAAGACGTTTATGTACCATTCATTAATATAAATACCTAATAGAAAAGCCACCTTTCTGTAATCCAAAAGAACTGGTCTTCACTTCCATTACTTAAATACACCTTTATGACAATTAATACTATCTTTTATTCCGTCACAGTTGCTTTTGACATCATCACGTTGGTGATAACTGCATTAAAATTCCCTAAAAATTAAAAAAAATATCGATCGCGAACTTATTACCTACCTGCACCAGAAGGAGGGTAATGAATGAATTTATGGTTTTAAGTAGGTACCAGTTTCATATTCGATTCATTATTTAAACACTGCGTGCTGAGGTCTAAAACACCTAAGCAAGGTATTTTCAGGCATCGAAGTGTACCAAAAGAGGAATAATGGGGATGATTCTGTATAAAACAATCTCTAAACTAAAATGATAGCTTTAAATCTAGTTCTGTCACTTCCCGCAGGGAGTAATATGAAAAGGTTAGCAAAATTTTTAATGCTGTCATTTTAGTTTAGTTTAGACATTATGCACTACAGGATCAGCGCCAATGACTTTTTTTTAATAAAAAGACCCACTTGCACAAGTACTCTTAAATTGATTTAGTTAAATATTTTAATGCTGTCACAGATGTGTGCATGCAATTTTGAACCTTGAGGTGGTAAACGTTATCAGACCGCGACTGTACCTACATATTATACTGACAACTAAACATACATATTGATACATATTAAGTATGAGCGACCTCTGTACTCATGTACCTATGCGAAAAATTGTTTGGCGTCGCCGCCTGCAGCCTTAAACCGTTGTATAGAATTTAATAAATAAGGCGTCTTCTTAAAAGAACAATTAAAAAGACAAATTTGGTTTTTTTTTTAGAAATGTGTGTTATTTGCCTGTTTATGTGTTATTTCTCAAGTCTCATTTTCTTTTAATCGTATAAAATATGTTGCAAATTATTAGAAACGATATGATATCGAATGTACCGGTTATTTATATACCACGCGGCCTCCAACGTGACTAATCGAAGACGCTGTCACCATAACCCGTGCCTTCGATTTTATTTTCTTACTAGCATTCTCCTGCGACGTCTTCTGCTTGGCTTTTAAACTAAACATAAACATGAAAAGGACATACGCAACCGCAGCTAATTTCTAAACAAGAGATTTTTCATAACTATTAACTTGATAGGGTTTATTGGATAGGGGTATTGATAGGGCTTTAAAAATCTAGTATAGAATCTCGCTTCTTTCACATATTATATTTCCTACCTGTCTGTGAAAGTGCTATCGAAATCCTTTTTGAAGATTAGCCTATCAAATAGATATAGCCTAAGTAGATAGATATAAATTGGTGTTGGAATTTGGCAGTTATTTCTCAATCGAAAATATTTTTTTCGTGTGATGTGGGTGGTGATCTTATAAATAAGAGGTCATGGTAGAGTCAAAGGAATGCATAATTTCTTAATTGGTTCAGATCTGGTCTGGTAAAAACCTTAGTTAGTAGCTATAGTTTCAACGTGATTTCCCCTATACCGACAACCTCAAGCGATATAGCATTTCAGTCTCAGAGTAATAATATTAACTCTATGATTCCGGTACAATGGCACGTATGAAACCGATTAGGATATACCTTCCGGTTTGCTCCCTTCTGGTCAACCCGATATAAAGTATTTTTTTTTAGGTGAACTAATTATAAATATTAGAATAATTACAAACAGACATTTAAATTTAGTTGAATCTACAGATTTTTATTAGATAAAAGATAACAGAAGACGATTAATAGCTGTATTCCATAGCGCACGTTTCTTACCACGCAAGCTACGCCTGAGTCCTGACCATGTAACAGTATCGAGATGAAGTAGACCAAATTGGATTATTTTCACACCAAGCGTACCTACTCGTGCTCTCTTAATTGGTTTGTCACCGGTCTTCCATAGTCCGTCTTAATTCTAATTCGTTTCTAATAACTGATAATAAAATGTTGGGGTTTCTTGAGCTACTAAGTACATACTTATAACAGATTTCCCTATTCAGTGCTTATTTATACGACTTATGCGAGTTCGTCCTCGTGGTTTTTGAGTGGGGGAACTCCTTAATTTTCCGGGATAAAAAGCCTATGTCCTTCCCCGGGATATAGCCTATCCATGTACTAAATTTAACCAAAACACAGATGACCCGTGAAAGCGTAGCAGGCAAACACATAGACAGACAGACGGACAGACAAACGGACAGACACACTTTCGCATTTATAATATTAGTATGGAAGTATGGATTCAGAAAAACCTTGTGAAGAAAACTTTAAGCCCTCTTTTTAAGTTAATTCATTAAGTTAACCCTTGACATATCTCAAATTAAAGACTTTAATATGTACACAGAATGGAAGCGGGTTAATTATTTAAGAAGCTCCCAATTGGGAGTTTGGAGTTTCTAGTTTCGACGCATCATCGTACTGGAACGCTAATAAGCTTAACGGGTCTTCTTTGCTAGGTGAAGCAAGCCACGTCTAAAGCCTTTCATTCTTATATTACATATTTTGTAATTCCTCATTGCCTCAGCCGGGACCTGAATTCCCACCTCCTGTGCCACACTCACCACTACTGTCACACAACGCCAGAGAAGTTTTTTGACGTGATAACGTCTTATAAATCGATGAACACCGGCTGCACGCACGAAAAAGTGTCACGTTCCGTCTGAGCCTGAGCGTGCAAGTGAAATTGGCTGAATTTATGGTATTCTTGCTGCGTCCGCGTCAATGGATTTTGTCCAATAGTGGAAGAGTGTTAACCAATCAGAGGTGTTTGCGATGTATCAATGATTGATGCAAAAGATACGCGGTTGCCCTGCTGATGCTATTAGGATGACAAGCATTCTATCCTTTTTTTTCACGAGTGACTGTAGAGGAAACAGAGGAAGGATCATAAGAGGAAAAGAGATACAAATTGTTTTATTATCCTAATACCATAAGGATTGGGTATGTCAAATATGAATTTGTTAATGTTATAAAATGATGAATAATGATTGATAATAAAAGATTGATTTCGGGGTTGAAGTACGAAAATTAAACTTAGCGCTACCAAAGCCGCGGAAAAAAGCTTGTTAAGCAATAAGTGCAGAGCAGGAGTGCTACAACAGTAATTAAGCTTTATATCACTATCCCATAACACTCATCTGGGGCTAGGTCGTGTCACAACCTTAGGAGCTTTTAAATTTTAGTACCCGGCAATGGAGTAGGTACACATGACCCAAATACGTGCTCTGTGACCACAGAAATCGATGTAAGATAATAGAAATGATACGGCTGTCTTTAATATACGACAATTCAACGTGTAGGGCAGATTCAACATCAAATTTTTCATACAAATCTATAAGTACTTATAACAGAACTGGTACTAAACTATTCCTGTACATTCAACTTATTTTCATAATTTTGATTCAACGAAACTTACACTTACTTAAGTTTACAAAATTCTCTGAAATAATCCCTTTTATTTCGGACCGCAAAACTAGGATTCTTTGTAAAGGTTTGTGGGTGATTTCTAATGTTAACATTAACATCTATCAAGTCAAATTATTTCAGACTTTGCACTTCGCAATCTTCGGAACTAAGCCCCCCTCCTAGACATTCTGTCATTTTTCACCATAAGTCAAAAAGTAATAATAAACTTAAAAATAAATAAAAAATACTTAGGAATGTGCAGATGTAGCCATTTTATATTATACCTCACTCGAGCTAGTAAATCCACTTTAAAATTGCAACACAATATTTTTGAATTATTTATTTTGCGATAAGGTTGGGTAAGCATTTGGTGTTTTTGATGGTTTTTGGCCTTCTTTACCACGGAGATATCATCTGAGAGTTCAGCAAGCCGTCGCGACGTTTTCTATAAATGATAAACGATTTATTTATTTCATGTAGGACAACTTGTGCCACTTATGATACGTCAATACTCTAACACCGGCTGATTCTACTGAGAAGAGCCGGCAAGAAACTCAGCAGTTGCTCTTTTCTCAAAAAAGAAAAAGGTTACAATAAGAAACAATACTTGATTTTTATCCTAAGAAATCCCCTACTTACTGTTATGAGACTAATCGAAAGGGATCACGACCGTCACCTACGAGTAACTTATACAACGCACTGAAAGAATCTAATTTAATAAAGATGTTTGTAGTTAGAAACAATTTAATGTATTTTCAAATCCCAACAGACTACATTTTCCTACCACAGAATAGTACGTCCTACTCAATGGAGGGTCATTTGATAATTTTCATTGTACAAGTGTGAGCCTTTGCCGGCCCGTATCTCTAAAGGGCATGACCCTCGCTTCAGTATTTGTGTCAAGGATGCGCTTTAAATAGAAAATTCGTATTTGATATCAAGTTGTTTTACCTTCAAAGTAATTGAAGTGGACTTCAGTTTATGTTTTGTGTCAAGCTGTTGGCATGAACGCAAAGCAGGCCTATTTTAAAAGGCCAGTTTTCTTTTTTTAAATTGTAAACGTACACAAAATATTTTTTCAGTGGTGACAGCCGTGGTCTTATAAGTGAGAGGTCCCGAGTTCGTTCCCCGGCAGGGTCAATTCGGGAATTTACAATTTCTGAACTTTCTCTGGCCTGGCCTGGTGGGAGGCTTCTACCGTGACTAGTAACCATCTTCATCCAAGGAATTTAACGTTCCGGTACGATGCCGTGTAGAAACCGATTGGGGGTATGGGTTTAATATAAATGTCATACTAACCCCCAACAGGTTAGCCCGCTACCATCTTTGACTGCATGTAGGTGAGATTACAGTCAAGGGCTAACTAATAGTGGCGTAAAAAAATGAGTAGGTATCTAGTGGTTTAGCACGTACCCCCCCTTTTCGGAGTTAAGAGCGTTTCGTTTCTTCGTAGGCGCCTAACAAGGCCATCGCTTAGATATGTCTAATAACACTTGCTTACCAAGAATGAACACCACTGCTGTAATCGTATTAAACCTTGCATTTACTGTGAGTGAATGTTCTGTCTCGCTGAAGCTGTCGAAAGTTGCGTCGTTGCAGAAAGATACGAATTTCGTTGGTTGCGATGTGGTCAACGACAACCATTTTGAAAAAGTAAAGATAAGACTAGATGATGCCCGTGACTTCGTCCGCGTGGATTAAGATTTTTTGAATTCCCGCGGGAACTCTTTAATTTTCCGGGATAAAAAGTAAGCCTATATCCTTCGCCGAGATACAAACTATCTTCACACCAAATTTTATCAAAATCGGTTGAACAGATGGACCGTGAAAGCGTAACAAACAGACCGACAGACATAAACACTTTCGCATTTAAAATATTAGTATGGATTACAATGGAGTGAAGAGTATATTGGAAAAGTTAATGAGGGCACAAATGACCAAATGTTTAGATTATAAAGAAATAGCAAAATACCGACACATCTATCTGATTTCCGCTAACGCCATTGCACAATAAGTGCAGTTCTAGATGTGGTGGAACCGTGGAAAATATACTCAGTAGCACAGGGTCAGGGTAAATATACGTACTCTTGTCCTGCTGGACTTTTCCCTCGCCTTTGACTCAATAAATACTTATAGATTATTTCTATGGTTTCAACGTTGAGGCTACTGCCTCCAAGTGGTAAGTGGTTCCATACTTAGCTACCTCAGTAGCAGAGCTCAGCATGAAGTGGCTAAGAAAATTCATATCAAATCACAAAATTATCACGTTCTTTTAGAATTTCCTTTTTTCTTCAACTGTCTTACTTTCTAGGTACAACGTTCAAAATTAAAGTAAATTATGTTACAACCAATCTAAGGTTACAACAGTTTAATTAGACAATATACCAATCATGAAATAAAAAAATAAGATAAATAAATAAATAAATAAATAAATAAACTTTATTTCCCAAACTTACAAATGTGGCTTAGTAACTAAGGGCACAACAAAATTGAGATGCAATGGCTTGTAATAAATATACACACAGATTGATGCGCAGACTCTGTACTAAGATAAAACTTGTATTACAGAAGTCTGCATAACCTTCGGAGGAACAAATTTAGCCAAAGATTTACAGGAATATAAAATAAAATAATTAATATTTATGTATATCTATTATAACATTTGTAATATTCTGAAAGAACTGTGAGGAAGTGTGTGTGTGAGTATGTGTAGGTTAGATGTGCGTGTTTATGTGTGTGTGAGTTGGTGTGTGTGCGTGTGTGTGTTTGTGAGTTAGTATATACTTTTTAGTAGCTTCTCAGTTTCCTCATAACTCAATGTTTTTAGATAATCCGTAACTGCAACCTTGAATTCTCTGTTTGTAAGCGATTTGAAATTCTTGATGTACTTACTAAGTTTGTTGTAAATAAACGGACGAAGATACTTTGATTGATGTTGAGCTAAGCTAGTTTTTACCATTGGGATGTCAAAACATTTGTTTTGACGTCGCTTGGATACTGGGTTGGATTCAACTAGTTGTAGTTTACCATGTTGAGCCATGATTGAGTTCAGAATATATAGCTGTCGTACAGTTAGTACCCTACATTCTTTATATAGATCAGCAGTTGGATATCTGAAAGGCCTATATGTGGCTACTTTTAGGACTGCACGCTGTGCGCGCTCCAAGGGTAACATATGAGTTATACCTGCGCCTCCCCAACTAGAAATGCAATATGTCAAAATTGATCTACAAAGTGCATTATATACCTTGAGTACAGTTTCATAATTGGTCACATCGCGTAGGTTTTTAAATATGTAAATTAGTTTTCTAACCCTTGTACAGAGTGATTCTATGTGGGCCTTCCAATTTAGTCTATTGTCTATAATAACACCTAGGTATCTGAGGCTTACAACCGACTGTAGTATAGGGCAGCTGCAGTTAACTGATTTGCAATTTGCATGCGCTCTAATAACTATTTGCGGGTTTTTACCTCGCGAACCGGTGAAGGCGATATATTTTGTTTTACCAACATTAAGACTCAATAAATTACGACGTAACCATTGTGTGACAATGCCTAGACCCTGTTCAGCACGAGATCTAACTTCGTTCCAGTCTGAACCACTAAATACAAGCGCTGTATCATCCGCATACGAGAATATTTTTCCCCCATTTAATTTTAGATTGCACAGGTCATTAACATAGACCAAAAACAGAGTAGGCCCAAGAACACTGCCCTGTGGAACGCCGTAAGTAATTGACTCTTCTCCACTAAATATATTCCCTACTTTTGTTTTTTGGGTTCTTCCTTTTAAATAGTCCTCAAGTAGACATAACGTTTTGACACGAATTCCAACTTTTTCCAGCTTTGTCACAAGACCTGGAATAGAAACAGTATCGAAAGCCTTGGCTAAGTCGAGAAAAACCCCTATAACCTTATTTTTCTTATCAAGTTCGTCGACTATAAAACTGGTAAGATCCAATACTGCCTGTTCAGTAGACCGAGCTTCTCGGAAACCATATTGAGTCGTTGCTAAAATACCATATTTTTCTAAGAAGGAAGTTAGTCTTCGGTTGATTATTTTCTCTAGTAATTTAGACAGAATTGGAAGAATGGAAATTGGTCTATAATTTTCGACACAGTTTTTGGGGCCACCTTTATGAACTGGTATGATATAGGATGTTTTAAATATAGTTGGAAACATTCCAGACATGAGGCTAATGTTACAGACATGGGTTATAATTGGGGCTAGAATAACTTCCGACTGTTTGAGGACTTTTGATGTAATTCCATCAAGACCAGCTGCGCAATCATTTTTTAAACCTCGTATTAGATCAAGAACCTCATAGACATTTGTGTCCAGAAGGCCGATAGTGTTAACTTGACCTGGTACGGATTCGTTCTCGAACCCACCAGGATTAGTTGTTGGTAATTGATCTTTTATACCTTCACATATTGTTTTACCCACACCTGCAAAATATTTATTAATGTAATTGACAGAATCATTAGGAGTTTGTTTTAGGTTTATTAATATATTTTCATTATTAGATTTAGATTTTTCAGTATTCGTGATCTGCCTTAGAGTCTGCCAAGATTTCTTTATATTATTTTTGTTTCTGTTAAGCTCTGATTTGTAATATTCTAATTTCAAGTTTTTTAGCAACCTGGTGCAAAAATTTCGATACCTTTTATAAGTAATCTCTAAGATCTTATTATCGGGTGTTGCTTTTAAGCGCATATGCATTCTGTCTCTATTTTTCATACATCGCAGAATGCCTAGTGTGATCCACGGTTTAATAAAACGCTGTCTGTTTGGAACTTTAAAAATTCTAGTGTTAGATTTTATGACTTCAACTAATTTATTGGTTAAAATTGTAGCTGCAAGATTAGCATCGTTTGTTTTCAGTATGTCTTCAAAATTTAGGGATTTAATTTGGTGGGCTATTTTGGGGTAATCTAATTTATTTACTATTTTTATATTACTAAAAGCTTTGGTTTTAGTTTCAATATTTATGAGAATGGGTCGGTGGTCTGTAATATATGTATTTAGGACCAATGTTTTACATTTAAGATTACTTTTTAACATAATATGATCCAAACATCTATCTCCTCTAGTCCCGAAGTAGTGACTAGGTAGGAGACCATGACTCGCTGTTAATTCTAAATAATTAGCAGAATTTTTGTCTGTATTGTTAGGGTGTATGTCGATATTTAAGTCACCAAGTAGCATTATATTTTTGTATTCTTTGCAAGAGCTTAAGATATTATCTAGTGAGTGTGTGAACTGATCAGTGTTATAGAAGGAAGGAGAGCGATAAATAGCAATTATAACTATATTATTACCCAGTTTAATTAAGAGGCAGTTAGCATCTTGAAATTCGGGTTCCTCTATTCCAATAGTAAGGTGACTTTTACTGTATACAATAATTCCACCATTTTTGTTGATACAATTTCTAGTATAGGCTGAGTTGTAGTTACTTAAAACAGGAAATGGCTTGTCATTATCTATCCAGCATTCAGTCAATATGTCACATTGGAAGCCAATTCTTTGCAGCAACAGTTCAAAGGGCGCAATATTACTGTTCACACTCCTGATATTCATAGTAAGTATATTAACCGTATAATTGTTACAAGTGATATGTGACTGGCATGTTTCTGGATCACATATTTGTGCTGGGGCGACCGTAAGATCATCTATGAAATGGCATAAGTTATTTTGTTGAAATTTATCCATAATTGTAGTATATAAGTAGTTTAAGGATTCTCAAAGTATTTACTGAATGGAATTGGCTTGGAGATAAACGCAAAAACAGTAGACAAGTTATAACTTTATAGAATGTTAAATTGTATGGTTTATGTGGCATAATAGTGTGCAATTCGGTGAAGCTAATAAGTATGAGTGTATAATACTCGTAAATGTGTGTTTCATGAAAGTTGTGAGAGTGTATCAATAGTAAGAGATGAATGTAGAAGTGTAACATAAATGTGTATCTCCTCAGATATGATGAACACCTCAGAATAAATATAAATCTATACAACATTAAAACTACTAAAACTACTCGAATCATTGAACATTTTCTTCTAAGGGCACCGAACTTCATAAGTTTTTTTGCTTAAGGCCCTCCAGTTGAGCTTCACTGGTGATGGTAATAGGAGGGAGACCTTCGGCTTTTCGCAGAAATACTCTACCGTTTACTGTCCAGCAAAAGTCGTAACCATAAGTTTTTTGAATGTCGCGGGACAGGAAATATAACCTTTTGGCTTTAGCTGATAGAAATTCAGAGACGAAAACCGGAGATTTCTGGTCATTTATATCTAGAGTGCTGGTATTCAGTTTTTGAGTAGTATTACTGCGATTATACTGTTTGACAGCAAGCAATGTGTTCGCTTTCAAAGTAGTTGTGGAGAAGTCTACCACAATAGGTCTATCGCCATTTGGCTTACCCTTTAACCGAAAAACGGTAAGATGATTTAATAATATCCTTTGTATTATGTCCTTTTTCTCTATGCAATAAAGTATTTAGTAATAATTATATATAATATGTACGTAGATGTAACGATAATAATACTTAATAATAATGATTTCTTTATTCTAAACAAAAGTAAGTAATCAAATCAGTACGCCTGCTGGATACTGCAAGGGTAAATTAAAAACCAATCCCATACGACCTTCTGGTTACGAGTGCATGCGATATCTTCTGTGACCTTTCGAGTTATAAATAGAGAAATGACCTTAGGCTGTATAATATTCCTGCGACCTCGTGCTTTCAGGTGAGGAAGTGAGGTGAGGCATACGAGGGGTTGATCCAGTTTTGAATGAAGTAGCGGAGAGCCGATATGACGTCGTGGGGGCGTATCTGTGACGTCAGCGCGGAAACTAGGCCATGCGGTCAAAGACCCCCGGCCGCGCTGCAGTCTTAGCGCATGATTGTGGCCCTGAGCAGCTTTTAATAGGCCTAAACCGGAAAATTTTAAGAAAATCGTTTACCTATTCCTATACAAAGTCAAAGTTTATTAAATGAGCAAAACACGATAAAATTCTTAAACTACTATAACTACAGTTCGATGTATGTACCCTATTAATTATAATAAGCACCAATTACGTTAGTACTAATTAGGTACATTAAGTTTAATTATTGAAAAGCCAATTCTTTACCAGATTTTCAAAGAAAAATATACTACCTATATTGTGTAAACTAGTTTAAGCAAATTCATAAAGACTAAAGTGAACATTACTATGACGATACAAAATACCTTAATTATAACTTATTAGTTATTGCTAGTTGATATACTAGTGGTTCGCCCCCAACTGAGACCTCGCGGCGCCATCTATTGTGATCATCATAAATGTGAAGTTCTGTTAAAAATACTGAAGCTCATTAAAAATTAAATATTTCCGTTTCCTTACAATATTTATCTAATTTTGGTATTTGTTGTTCAAGTACAGGATATAATTCAAATAATTGATCAAGTTTCAGGCTCAGCCTTTCAAAAAATTTTGAGTTCTGAGGTCAACTTTGGACGTCAGAAAATCTCCACTTTGAAAGCCCCCCATTTCGTCAATTTTGGGGGAAAAATTAAAAAAATATATTTTTGGACTCTATAGATATTTAATTATCTTTAAAATGATATACCGCAACCCTATGTAACTTTATAAAAAATATTTTACTTCGCATTCGCTTCTATGAGAGCCCTCCTGAAATAAAGATGTTTATAACTTTTTAAGCCATATTCGGCGGGAGGCCATTGATTTACATATTATATTCAAAGCTGAAGTAATTACGTTCAGTAATTCAGAAGTTATAATGCTCTGACAGACGGAGGGACGGACGGACGGACGGACAAGTGCCAATTCACTCAAGTAGACAACTTTTGTCTTGTCTAATGGCTTCCAGAGATTTGATTTTAAGATCGTGTGGCTGTAATTCTACCGTAATAATTAGCCTTATAAATATTTTTCTAGACATGAGACAATATAAAAAATATACCTAGCTAGGTTACAAAAATATTATTATTTTGGTTACACATGTTTGCTTCCAACTGAAAGAGGCGTATTTCATTGAGCGTACAAACTAGGTCAAAGCTTGGTGCAAACCCAGGACCGATCAATGCGCTCGCGTCAGTTGCTACTAAGTACTTATACCCTCCAACGATAAAAATAGCCGGTCTAAATAAAGCTCCTAATCAGCGCATCACTGTCCTTGTACAAATTGAAAATCGAGGAGCTTCCATGCGAAAAGACGTAGACTTACTTTTAATTCAAAGCTCTCTGTGTGTCCAAAAAACATCATTTATCAAGAAATTATTAGGATTAATAATCAAGTAGCTGATGCCCGCAACTTCATCCGCGTGGATTGAGATTTTTTGCTTTTCGCGTTGAACCTACACTTATTTTCAAATGGCTAAATTATATCAATACCTAAATACAAATTATACCTGGTACATAGTTTATATTATTATTGTTTATCTAAAAAACATTTTGGTGGCGTTTGAAGAAAACAAAATTAATTCTAAAAAAAATATTTATTTGTTTCTTTTTTTTAGAATTAATTTTGTTTATCAAACGCCACCAAAAATCAAGTGAATTGCTGTTATCTGTTGAGAAGTTTTGTTTTCTATCTCTGATTTATCAAATCTTCACCAAAATTGGGCACAACTTACCTGATGATACATACCTTCTAATAAAGAAAGTTATTCAAATCAGTTCAGATTTGACTGAACTCTACGATAAAATTTATGTAAAAGCGAACCATGATATTGAGACGCTCACGTTAAATGACCGGGTGAAGATGAATGGACTGTACCTACTATATAAATAAGTAGCGAATAAAGTTTTGGAAAATATCAGTAAATAGCAACAGGTAGGTAGTCCTCATAATTAAGTAGGTACTAGGTATGCTTTTGTTGCTTTTAATTAACTAGTAGTAACATAATAACAGTCCCAAAATGTACATCATCAATCATAATAAAAAAGCGTTAAATATCCTGCATTAAACCCACCGGGGTCAAAATGCCTTCTAACAACATCGTTAAGCGATATTTGAGAAGAAAGGACTGAGGTTAATAAACTTAAGAATAGCACATCATCAATTTTATACTCAATACCATATCAGGTACATATAGCATACTCTAGGTTGAATACTTATATTATAGGTAAGTACAGTGCACAATTACAGAATTAAAACATCGCTCGAGGATGCTCCGGTGTCGCAGTAATAGTAGATTGTTTTAAGAGGGAGGAAAGTAACCCATTCATACCCGAAGTAGGTATTTGTATATGCACATGCGTTAGGCCGTAAGCGTAGCGAGGGCATACATAGTCTGAGGGTGTGAATACTTACATGCTATTTTTCGGCTCTATCGGAGGTGGGTCAAATTTAACTTGCAAGATTTCATTACAGACAGACACTGGGACAGTCGAATCCAAATAAAAGTTTTAAAAGAGGCTTTATTTGAAGAGAGATGATTTGAAACGTGATGGTTTTCAAATAAATAAATTTTCATGATAAATTATGAATTGCCAGCGAATACAATGTGGTTAATGACCCCTTAACTCCAAATTAGATTCAGAGATAAATAATATTTTAGGTGTGCAAATAATTTCGTTTGAATGATATACCTAGTATAGGTACAGGGCGTACAATGTTAAATTCAAATTGAAATTTAGGCTAATTTGTCAGTCGTACATTACACTAATGATCTCCGACTTTGCCTGATGAAGCTAATTTCAAGTAGGTATCGCTCTTGAGATTAAAGAAAACATTAAAATGGTTTATTTGTAGGTACATCACCTTGCTGCCACCTTTGGGATGGATCCGCCAAGTACCAACTCGATACATTAGACTCTATAGATCGCCGGGCCCGAAGGATAATAGGCGATCAATCACTTACGCAGGCGAAATTGCTCAGTTTACAGCACCGACGCAATGTCGCCTGCTTATCGGTTTTTTATCGGATATACCATGGAGAGTGTGCTCAGGAACTTCACAACCTTGTTCCTCCTTCCCCGTTCTACCACAGAACAGCGAGAAACCGTCTGCGTTGGCATCCTTATGTGGTTGATGTTCAATCGGCCCGCACAAAACGTTTTTGCTCGACGTTTCTGATCCGAACCGCTAGGGTGTGGAACACCCTCCCAGCGCACGTGTTTCCTGCCACGTATAACATTAGGTACCTTCAAGGCAAGAGTGAATAGGCATCTTATAGGCAAGCGCGTTCCAACCTAGACCTCATCATTGCTTTGCACTAAGCATGATTGTCGTCAAGCGCAAGCCTATCTCACAATAAAAAAAAAAAAAAAAGGTACCGCTGGACCAAATTGCCTTTCGGATCAGTCTACGACCACCTGTTAAGTTGCAATGTATGTAGGAGCCTACAAAGTTGTAATTGCAATGTAATTCTACTTGCTTAATCAATTAAAAATCGTTTTGCAACACTAAGAAATTACTTAAAATTCTATCTAAGTGACGGTTTACAACTGGTCCAATTATTGCAAAGTGTAGTACAAGTAGGTACAGTGTTGTACAGTGTAGGAGTTGTTGCAATGCATACGAATACGCATAGATACGCAATATTTCAGATTAAACTCCTGCGTTTTATGCTTATTTCAGACTAGCTGACCCGGCGAACTTCGTACCGCCTTAGTATGCAAAATTAAATGTATATTTTTCAATATTTCTGAGAGATTTTCTTAATATTTTTTTCCGTAAGAACCTTCTCCTAATAATAACAAATACAACAAAAAAAGAATTAGCGAAATCGGTCCAGCCATTCACGCGTGATGCCGTGACCAAGGGTTTCATTTTTATATATATAGATTATTTTCCTTGTCAGTAGCCATTGCCAAGTCTGGAGCCTCAGTGGCCCCTGCTGTGGTGGTGGCCCGCGCACCACACGTGACTACCCCTGTTTTTGTGACGGCATCCAGCTCGCAGTACCTTCATAGGGACTACAATGGAGTATATTCTCCTCCCTTAGTGGCTTTCGCTCCGTATTATGCCTCTGCCCCATAAGTTGCCCTTCCGTACTCGTACTTACGGAAAAAAATATGGCTAAAATCCTAGCTATTCTATGCTAAAATGCCGCCTCCACTCGCCAAAAAACCTTATTACATAAGTTACAAAATTATCCACCGAAATGAACTAATATAATTAAATATTATTTCAATACAATCTCATTGGGGTTTCCTCATTTTCACCCTCAGTTGGTCTGTAAACAAAATAAGTACTTAGGTATATTAAGTTTAAGATTTTTTTCTTCAGATGTATTATTTATTAATTTTATTAGAAAAAGTATAACAATAGACAGTATAATAATTAGGTACTTACCTACAAGTTACATGCAGACTCAACTTACGAAACTACTTATTTTTTATTTACTTGCTAAGGTTTTTAAATTAAAAGAAAAACAACGCCATCTAACATAATTTTCCAACTCTACCACGACGCTTGCAAACCGACTTTAGCGCATTTCCAAATTCCACAACGTCTTGTGGTTCTTTGAATTTGGAACGACGTACTCGCAAGTATTATTGGTATTTGGTATGACCCCCACGTAGTGATTATAAAGTCTTTGCCTACCACCATGGCACCATCACCCTCACCAAAGCTTGACGGCTAGTCGGCTACAGTAATTACCTCCCGACTGACACTCTCTCACTGTAAGTACTGTAAGTGCACTGCAAAGTCAAGTTGCACCGAAGTAGCGTTAGAGGACGTTGACCACAAAATAAAGGAAATAGTTTCCTTCATCAGACTGAGGTATTCTCGAGGGCATAATGTGCAAATTGCAAAGGTAAACAAGAGTTCGATAGCCTGAGATACATAAACGGAAGTCTACATTTAGGTATCTTGGGAATCATATGTGCTGAATACAGGGCCGTCTTAACCATACTGGACGCCGGGGTGCGAAAATCAGCCTGCGCCCCCATTCCCAATAAAAAATAAACAAAATTTAATAATTAATTTTTTATTATTAGTTCCGTACCGCAAGAGGAAAAAGGAACACTTATTAGGATCACTTCATTGTCCGTCTGTCTGTCTGTCAACTCCCTTCTTCTCGGGAACGCGTGGAGATATATCAAGTTCGGCTACGGCCGTTTATGTCGCATATTTTGACACTCCAATAAATTAATCAAAACCTAGGTATATACGGTTTAATCGACTTCAAAAAAAGGAGGAGGTTCTCAATAATATGATTTTTTCTGTATGTAAATCGATTTCTCCGAGATTTCAGGACCGAATTGCGTGATTTTTTAACCGACTTCCAAAAAGGGAAGAGGGTCACAATTCGGCGAGTTTTTTTTAAATGTATGTTACCGCATATCTCCGTGGTTTCTAAACCGATTTGAAAAATGTTTTATGAGGTGGCCTCATAAAAAATTCTGACTCCAAATCCTCAACCCTGACACTAAAAAGTTAAAATAAAAATTCTTTCCAAAAAATCGACTTCCAACGCCACTGTAAAGCAAAAAATAATTTGGGCGGGTATAACAGGTATAAGCAAAGTTGACGCATCAGGCTCGCCCGACTGTAACGTGGGTGGGTAAAAATCAAAATTATTTTTTACTTTACAGTGGCGTTGGAAGTCGGTTTTTTGGAAAGAATTCTTTTGAATCTGTAGGGGATGGCGAGACGGTCCCATAAAAAATTCTGGCTCTTAATCTCTTTTTATCTTACTTTTTAATCCTGAAGCTGCTGCGGTGCAACTACCTACTATCTTTTTTGACCCAGATAGATCATTTTGACCACCTCTGATTTTAGCAAATGTTGCCCCTTGCGCAATGCGCCCCCTAGGTCCCTGCGCCCGGGTGCCACGCATCCCTTGCACCCCTGGTAAAGACGGCCCTGGCTGAATATAAACTTTATCATCAACAAAGTGGCATGTAGTTACTCACTGTTTGAACAACTTCAGTTTGTGATTTAATTGTTGTTTAAATGGTTTGCTCGATTGGTAGTATACTTATGTAGGTTAATTGGGTATTTGACTACTAGTGAAATAAATGATTTTTTAGTGATCTTAATATACAGTTTGGCCCAAATAGTGACGTCCAAAGAAAAAATTTAGATTCCTGGTACCTAGACCTATCAGAAAATACCCCATGTATGTTCAGCGATTTTTGGTAGTTTTCGAGTTATAATTTTTTTAAGATTTTTTGTTAGATTATTTTATGCAAAGTAGCTCATTTTATTGCAAGTATGTTCTCAAAAAAATGTTCGAAAAAAACACTAAATAAAAAGAAAAAAAAATTTAACACTCATTCCCTCAGAAATCTCACGAGAAAACTTTAAAAAATTATAACTCAAAAACTACCAAAAATCGCTGAACATACATGAGGTATTTTCTGATAGGTCTAGGTACGAGGAATTAATTTTTTTTCTTTGGACGTCACTATTTGTGCCACCCTGTATAAAAACATCATAATCATAATCATAATCATAATCATAATATTTATTTGCTGATTGTAGGTAGGAAGTTCTTACAATAAAGACATAATAGCGTCGAGCCACAATCTACCAACATAGTATGGTGTGCAAATTATCATTATTAATATGTATTATCACAATTATTAATAATATGTGCTTAACAAATTCGGAAAGTAATACAATTTACCACTATAATCTATCTATATCAATAACAATCATGATTATAGAAACTATCATTAGAATTTAAGTCAGAATATAAAGACATGTTATCATTTAAAATTATTATGTCAAAATAGGTAGGTAAATAGTAGAATGATGTCACATAAATTATAAATTATACTTAGTCAAATTCAATAATCATAAGTTAAGGCTAAATAAAAAAAAAAATACCCTTATGAGTGATTTAAATAATCTTTAACAGAATAAAATTGGTGGGCCAGTAGCCAATCGATGATTTTAGTTTTAAATTTGTGCAAAGGCAGGTCAATAAGATCTTTTGGCAACTTATTATAAACCTCAATTGCCATACAGTAAACATTTTTTTTATACAGCGTCAAGTTAACCATTGGCCATATTAATTTATTTCCCCGTCTGCTGTCCTTCCCATGGATATCACCAAAAGATTTAAAATATTCGTTGTGTTTTTTTACAAATATACAGATTTCTTTTATATACATACAAGGCAAAGTCAAGATATTAAATTTTTTAAATATTGGTTTAGCGCTGTCCAGAAAGTGTGCTCCAGTTATTGCCCTAACACACTTTTTTTGGGCTTTAAATGCCCTCTCGAAGTCTGTGGAATTACCCCATAGTATAATGCCGTAGTTTAGCACAGATGACACATACCCATGATAGGCACTCAATGAGGCCTCTCGCGAGGAAATCTGGCTTATCCGTCGTAAGGCGAAAACAAATTTATTTATTTTCTTGCAAATTGCATCTATATGCGGTTTCCAATTTAATTTACTATCTATTATTAGGCCTAAGAATTTTATGTTATCTAATTTTTCTATTGAACTGTGGTTATAATGTATATTAAGGGAAGGGTGCTTTGAGTTGATGGTTTCAAATTGGATAAATTTAGTTTTTTCAATATTAATATTTAGATTATTTTCATTTAACCATTCAATAATATTATAAATTGAATTATTAATGTCATTCTCAAATTTAATTTTGTCATTGCATTCAATTGTAATAGTAACAAAGTCGGGTTTGTTCGAAAACTTATAAATCTAGAATGGCTGGGCCAATTTTCTTGGTTTTTTATTTGTTGTATTTGTCTCCATCCCGAATAGTAGAATAACTATTAAAATTATTGGAAAATATAATGAATGAATATAATCCACAATTTTTAGATAGTCCCACAAGACACAGCCCTGAAACTTCATCGTTCACTTCAAAGTGGCGGCTTGTTTGGGGACATTAAAAAAAAAAAGAAAAAAAAGATTTTCCCTTTATTTTCCCATACAAAAAAACCACGCGGACGAAGTCGGGACATACTTTATTAAATAAAGGGTCTCCCAAAAGTCGTAATATCCACGTCCCCTGCTAGTTTTGTATTGAATAACCATTTTAAAGTATCGATTAAAGTAAAAAAGTACGTCGCACTTTGATGATGCCACAATCATCAAAGTGCGACGTACTTTTTTACTTTATTTTTTTTATTCAAAATTTATTGACATTTGAAAAAAAGTTGTTGATTTGACTAGACAGCACCTCGCATTGCCTACGTCTTTTCAAGCAACGCGGCAGTCGACAATGCCTACTGCATTGCTGCCCTAAACGAATTGTGCTAAGTCCAAGAAAAAGGTTTGAAATACCAGACATAGTACGAGTACATTGGAATAAATAGGAGATCTTATTAACCATCGTGGAAATCAAGCCAGTAAATTATTATTTTTTTCATTTTCTCAACAGACACATTTATTTACCTTCTGCAAAAAAGGCTCCTAATTCGAGCCAGATAGAGGCCAAAGTTTTGGCTTTAGCCTAAGCCCTCTAACATTTCAATGGATTGCTTAGGCCAATATGCCAGCATTGGAGTGGACAACTCCAACCAAGATTGCAGTCCTAAACTTGTTTAGTTTGTATATGCCACCGTAAAATTGCAAAAAACCGTTAGATCGTTATCTAACTAGCGAAATTGTAAACTGTCGACAGATTACAATTTATCGCATTATTTTTCGGGTAGATTGTTATCTGTTAGGTAAAGGCCGGGCACTACCTGATTATTTATGTCAAACCCTAACCTAACCTACAAGAAAAAGACAAGAAAACGTAAATACAATGAATATTTCAAAAATTTACACTCAGAACATTGAACGGTTCACAATCTTTCGACAGTTTACAATCTATCGAAATAAAAAGCGTTAGATTGCAATCTGACGGTTTTTGCAATTTTACGGTGACATATACAAGATGACAATACTTAATAAAGCGTCATGGGGTAGATAGGTTGTTAAAGATATAACAAACATATTATTGTTTTCAAACTTTATTTGAGTTTCTTAAGTACAAATAGGTGTAGAATATTTTGTCAAACTACAGTTAACGCAGGTAACCACGGGTTATGGTATTTTTTTGTTCATAGTACATAACTTATGGGTTTCTATATTGTCATTTTATTATTTAGGTATGTAACTAACTAAATAATTTTTCGCAGAGTCGGTAAATAGGTAGGTATAGCTTATTTACAGCAGTTGGTGTAGCAGCCTCTCAACGATTATACAGGTAACATAAAGGAGTACTTAAGTAAATAATTACATATTAATATTTCATCTAGATAATCGCTAATCAACAGCTATTAAAGGTTTAATAAAACCAAAAATTATATTAAAATACTGTAACTTAACTTTAATACTTTTACGAAATAATTTAAGTACTCAATAAGTTTTTCACCGATTATATTTTTTCATAGGCGAATCCCAACACTGCGATCGCAGTCCGTACCGTATATATGTCACCGTAAGATTGTAAAAACCGTTAGATTGTAATATAACGATTTTTATCTCGATAGATTGTAAACTGTCGTCAGATTGTGAACCGTAACATACTGCTTACAATTTAACGCATTATTTTTCGGTAAACTGTAATCTATTAGGTATATTAACCCGATAAAACCTTAATTTAAAAATAAGTACAATAAATATTTCATAAATTAATACTCAGAACATTGAACGGTTCACAATCTTTCGACAGTTTACAATCTCGCGGGATAGAAACCGTTAGCTTTTAATCTAACGGATTTTACAATCTTACGGTGACATATATATAGTTTGTATATGTCACCTTAAAATTGTAAAAACCGTTAGATTGTAATCTAACGCTTTTTATTTCGATAGATTGTAAACTGTCGAAAGATTGTGAACCGTTCAATGTTCTGAGTGTCAATATTTGAAATATTCATTGTATTTACGTTTTCTTGTCTCTTTCTTGTAGGTTAGGTTAGGGTTCGACATAAATAATCAGGTAGGTTTTATCGATTTAATATACCTAACAGATTATAATCTACCGAAAAATAATGTTAAATTGTAATCTTTTGACAGTTTACAATCTAGCGAGATAGATTATAATCAAACAGTTTTTACAATTTTACGGTGACATACACAAAATACGCGCAGCAGGTACTACGAAATGCCTCTCCGCAGTATTAGGACAATTGGGTATTTGACTACTAGTGAAATAAATTATTTTATAGTGTTTATTAAATAAAGGATCTCCCAAAAGTCAATTTCCACGTCCCCGGATAGTTTTATTTTGAACAACCATTTTAAACTATCGATTAAAGTAAAAAAAGTGCGTCGAACTTGGATGACGTCACAACTTAAAATTTCATACAAAATCCATACTAAGCACGCGTTTTGACATTTGAAAAAAAAGTTGCTGATTTGACTAGTTGTCAAATACCCAATTGTATTAGCACAGAATAGGTAATAGTCTTGTAATAGTACGTTGTATTAGTACGAGTAGGTATGTAGCTCCGAGAACTACCGCGGGGCGCGTCGCAGTGTGGGATTCGGCTTAGTGATTATCTTAGCTATTAAAAGTAATAAATTTTTCAGTCAATTAAATTAACCTTCAACAATTCTTTAATTTCAATATATTCTTAGGTTTTTGTTCATACCATAGGACTAGGATATAGATAAAGTTTAAGTACATAACATGCAATTAATTAGGCGTTCAAGAAATTAAAATCCTACTTACGAGTACCTACCTAATTTATACTTTTTTGGCTGTAATCTCACGAAAGCATCAATGTATGAGCATTGACCTCGTCGGATGAATATAATCGACAATTTTTAGATAGTCCCACAAGACACAGCCCTGAAACTTCATCGTTCACTTCAAAGTGGCGGCTTGTTTGGGGACATAAAAAAAAAAGAAAAAAAAACATGTGTCCAACGTGGCTTCTCTCTTATTGTATCTGTCCAGGCATGTTTAAATGATTATCTACCAAGCGATAATATACTTTGTCAACGGTTCCTCTGGGCTCAAACATGTAACACTGATGATAGGCACTGCCAAGGACACCAGTGAATTTAGGTTCGTAGTTGTAGATCAAACATCTATTCTCTTCGGCTGCATTTGCGAAGCTGTGATGACTCTTGCGACATTCATTCACGAAGAAATCCATAAAATATCTATTCGCCTTCACAGCTTCGAATGAGTGGACGTAATTCTTTGATAGTTTCCATTCGAATGAGCTCTTCTCTGGGTGGAATTGGACTCCATAGAATGGGTATCTGCAGAATAAATTAAGTTGGTAAATTATGTTGCTAAAGAACGAAGTAGAGTGGGACAAATATGCGAAACTAATTAAGTTTATCATGAAAACGCGAGAGGATGTTGAATGGGATAGGCAGAAAACTACAGCATAAAAAACGGCTACCTCTCTGACGAAATGCTCAGTGCGATACCGGGAAGACGTAGATGAAGCTCGGAGGAGGTTTTTAGACCGTAGGTTACGAAATATCTTAATGGAGTGAAGTCGGGCATGCCAGTTCCTGGCATCCATGAGGATTTTCCTCCTCCTCATTAAAAAAAAAAATTAGTAAAGCTTTCGGATTCCTATTTGGGGAATCTAGGATTCAAATCCTAAGGACATAACACAAACTTTTATTTTGTGTAAGTTTTCAGTTATCTCTTGCTTGTACGGTGAAGGAAGACATCGTGAGAAAACCTGCCTAGGTTAAGTTAGTGAGCATTATGATAATTGAGTTCACCATAATGCTCACGAAGACCTGTGTATAAAGTCTGCCTGCTGCCAATCGCACTTGACCTGCCCTATATTGTAGTTCTGAAGGAACCCAGCTGCACGTGGAAGCTGGTTTCATAATTTTCAGGAATAGGTACTTGGCAGAAAATACCTGGAATACGAGAGGTAGGACAAACCCAGTAAAGTACGAGTTCAAACGCCGGAAGTCTTAACCACAGGACTGCCACAGCTCCGCAGTCTGCTATCTGGTTATTATTATGAAATATATCTTATGATGCATATAGATAGACTTACCTTTTATGCTCAATGCTTGCAACGAAACTGACACCGTATTCATCATTACTGTAAGAAGTAACTCGCCAGTCTTTTGTAAGGTTATGAGACTTTAAGTTCTGCAATTTAAAAAAATAGAGGTATAAATGCGTGATAATCGATAAGTTGCAAGTTCGCAAAGTACGAGATTATACTCGAGGCGATGGTCTATATCAGTTACCTATGGCCTCTCTCTTTGTGGATCATACCTACTATTCCTCATATCTGAGTTATACCCATTATTTACGTAGGTAAAATGGAAGGAACCCACTGCATTAACAATCCCAAGAAAAGTTCTATTTATTACTCTAGTAAAAATTTCGTTACTTACATCATCAACTATACAGAACTGATGAACATTTACTGTTACGGCTTTATTCTTCAAAATGTCGACAATATCTTCCGGCGTTTCCCGAAACATTTTGCTTTTGCGAAAATCTGCAGCAAACAGAAATTTTACCAAGTTATTTTTTTTAATCTTTTTTTTGGAAGCTTCCGAATAGCTCGTGTTTTGGGATTTCTATAAATCCCGCTACGTGCTGTTTTTTTTTTACAAAATGTATGAGGTACATAATCACAGGACATGATAATATACCTATTATGATATCCCAATATGTACACTATGTCTTTACAAATCTGTAGTTCTGAGCATATGTACCTACCTACATAATATTATTAAAGCGTCATGTATTATAGATAATTAGATACTAATATTATAAAGAGGTAAAGTTTGTGAGTTTGTGACGTTGTAGGGGGTAATCTCTGGATCTGCTGAACCGATTTTGAAAGTTCTGGTACTAATAGAAAGCAACATTATTTGAGAGTGTCATAGGCTATATTATATTAACCCTAAAAATTAGGGAGTTCCCGTGGGAATTATTCCCCTTATTTCACGCGGGCATCTGCTAGTCTTACTCAAAGATCCTTATTTACTACGTGCACAAATGCAGAAGTTTACACAACTTCTGCATTCTGAGTTTACATATGGAGAGTAGAGACTACCAATATGGTGCATATAATAGTGACAGTTGCCACTATTTTTTTTATCCACTACAAGCTAGCTCTTGACTGCAATCTCACCTGATGGTAAGTATTGACGCAGTCATAAGATGTTAGCGGGCTAACCTGTTAGGGGCATGGCAGTTAAATTAAACCCATACCCTAAATCGGTTTCTACACGGCATCGTACCGGAACACGAAATCACTTGGCGGCTCGTCTTTGTTGGTATGGTGGTAACTAGCCACGACCAGGTCAGACCAGGGAAAATTCAGAAATTATAAATTCCCAAATTGACCCTACCGGGGTTGAACCCGGGACCTCCGCTCGTTAAGACGACAGCGCTCAACACTGCGCCAGGGAGGTCGTCGAAAGGTAAGATCATAAGATCAGTCAAAGGCTAGAATCGAATACTAAAAACACCTACTTTGTGTAAAATTAAGCGGCAGATTTTCATATGACCGGCATGTGACCCGATTCTCCTTGTGACCGCGACCCGAAGCTAGTATAAGGAGCAGTTCGAATCCTAGACAGGTTCCGAAAATTGGAAAGTAATCGCCAGCGTCGTTAAGCTCTTGAGCAAGTTCGTAGATATGTTGGCCAGCGTCAGCGTAACCGTGCGATTGGTTGAAATATGTTGCACCGCCCGGAAACAGAACTCTGCAACAAATGTGGTGGTAGGTACATAATATTATCAACTGTAACGGAGCGGATATGTGTTTAATCTTTAGAGGCCCAATTGTCCAAGCAAATCGTAATAATTTGACAGCTTAAATAGTATTACTCAGACAATTTAGGTGGAAGACAAGGTTCTGCCCGCGAAATTCAAATTTAATTTGGATTTTCGCAATTTGTAAACTAATACGACAAAGTAGGCATAAGGCATTCAAATTGCGCCCCTAGGAATATCATCTTCACAGGTTTATATAAAAATCTTTACTTGAAAGTGCCCAGTTTAAGAAATTAGTCAAAATAATGACTAATTTGTGAGTAACTCACGTCAAACTCATTATTTTGACTAATTTCTTAAACTGGACACTTTCAAGTAGCAGTTTGACGTGAGTTACTCACAAATTAGTCATTATTTTGACTCATTTCTTAAACTGGGCACTTTCAAGTACCTATAAAGATTTTTATATAAACCTGTGAAGATGATATTCCTAGGGGCGCAATTTGAATGCCTTATGCCTACTTTGTCGTATTAGTTTACAAATTGCGAAAATCCAAATTAAATTTGAATTTCGCGGGCAGACCCTTGTCTTCCACCTTAAGGTGGAAGACAAGGGTCTGCCCGCGAAATTCAAATTTAATTTGGTTTTTCACAATTTGTAAACTAATACGACAAAGTAGGCTTATGGCATTCAAATTGCGAGCATAGGAATATCATCTTCACAGGTTTATATAAAAATCTTTACTTGAAAGTGTCCAGTTTAAGAAATTAGTCAAAATAATGAGTTTGACGTGAGTTACTCACAAATTAGTCATTATTTTGACTAATTTCTTAAACTGGGCACTTTCAAGTAAAGATTTTTATATAAACCTGTGAAGATGATATTCCTAGGCTCGCAATTTGAATGCCATAAGCCTACTTTGTCGTATTAGTTTACAAATTGTGAAAAACCAAATTAAATTTGAATTTCGCGGGCAGACCCTTGTCATGCACCTTAAGAGGTCTAAGGAGTTCATACATGCATTTTGACGTGCAGGCAGAGAGCTATGAACTCCAATCTCAGATTATATAGGTTTTTAATCTGAGACTCCAATAAACAGGTCCATTATGATTTTCTTACACAATCGAGGGGCAGATTTTTGATAAATGACGTGATAGGCATAGATTTAGTAGGTATTGAGCTCGCGCACTTCACCCGCGAGCCCAATACTGAATCTATGGTGATAGGCTATATTATTAAATTAAGTAGGCACGATGCAATCCATCTATTTGGTATCTGATTGGACTTACGAATTCTCCGCTTCAGTGGATAGGCATCCTAATATCTAAGCGGGCTACACCGACAGGTGGCTTTTCAGTAAAAAGGCTCGGCTCAGCTTGGGTCTGTCCACTCCGTAATCTGTGGGTCTGTCTTACCTACTTACCCATAAAGGTAGAGGAACTTACTACTTACTAGAATACTTATTACTTACTAGAATAAGAACAATACTACTTACTAAGTATTACTAGCTTATAAGTGATAATATAGGTATTAATATTTAACTTTCAACTGCAGAAATTACGTCATGTAAAAAATGTAAAATTATTTCCAAATGGCGCTACAATCGTTTGACCCTTCATAAAATTATATTTCGATTGTAAGTTTAAGAAAATGCCGAAAATAATTACAGTCCCTAAGTATTCATGCCAGTAACAATCTCAGATATAAGAAATTGTAGCAACGTTTTATAGCACATTTTAGGAGTCGTAATAACTTTCCTCGGGCCAAACGATTGGAGTGACACCCGTGGTGAAAAATGGCAAATCTATCACGCCAAATATATGGAGAAGTCATTATAGGTAATAGGACAGATAAGAAATACATAAGTTCATACTTAGTGATAAAAATGAGAGGAATAATAATTGTTATTTTGATTTTACCCATTAATCTTTCCCATGATATCCCTATAGTAGGAGCGATCTTTACCGATTCTGAAATAGAGGAAACAACATTAATTAGTTATTTTACTAAGTACCTATAGGTAAGTTATTTAGATAAGTGATTACTTACCAATAGCTAGGTAGGTAAGTTAAGTATAATAATTGTAAGCGACGCAACTATTGTTGTAATTATATTTTAAGTTTTATTTATAATAAAGAAGAATTTTCGAGAATGCGCGCAGCGCCTGGACGTTAGCCACTAAACAATAGGCCTATTGCATTGACGCATAGTATTTGCAGTCTCCGCACGAACGCGGCCGCGGCAACTACCTATAGTGCGCACATCCTCGAGTCTTTCTTAAAGTACCTATTCCGTGTTTTATTTTATATCGCCTACAACCGTTTTCGTGGTCAATCGAGCCAAATCTATAATCAGCGATGTTTAATACGCCACCTTTTATATCGGTTAAAAACCGGGAACGATTAAATCAGAGACTTGAACGCGCTTCGGAGCGCGTGCTCGCGCAAGAACATAGTGGGAATTTTTCACCGCGTCGCGTTAAAAGTAACATTACGCCACGTAGCGAATTAGGCGACAATATGTCATGTTCGTCTACGAAAAAGTCTTCAACAGCCCGCCGGAAACAGCTGGAATTAGAAGCTGCTCGGGCCAAGGCTCAAATTGAGATCGAGCTAATTAATAAAAAATTAGAAGCGGACATAGCCGCCATTGATGACGAGGCGGAGGCGAAATTTCAGGGCCACTCCTACCAGAGTGGTCGCTCGAACGTTGAAGAGTGGTTGGAGCGCAGCCACAGCCAGGCACAGCCGTCACAGGTTCCGCAGGCGGAACCGGCGGCAGCAGCGACGGCAGCAGCGACGGCAACGGAGGCGGCACAGCTGGCACCAGCAAGTCAGTTACTCACCTCATCACTGCCGGTCGATAGCCTCCTACAAGTGGCCCAGGCACTGAAGGATATTATGGTTGCCTCACCCTCTACAAAAGAAGACCGGTTGCTTACCAGACTGGCGACCCCCAGGGACCTACCCACATTCAGCGGTGATTGCGTGGAGTGGCTACATTTTAAGAGTGCCTATGAAGAATCCACTCGTGTGTGCCAGTTCACAACGTCTGAAAACCTTTGGAGATTACGACGAGCGTTAAAAGGTGACGCCAAGGAGGCGGTAACTGACTTACTCATCGGCAACACATCTCCAGAACACATCATCAAGACGCTGGAACTCAGGTTTGGCCAATCTGATTTAATAATAGAAAATTTAACAAATAGAATTAAAAAGCTAGCACCTTTATCGGCCAATTATCAACAAGATTTAATTACCTTTTCTACTAAAGTAAACAATTGTGTATCCATTCTACGAGCTCTTAACAAAGAAGATTATTTGAGAAGTCCAGAGTTGGCCACTGCAATAGTTTCTAAACTTCCTAGTGTCATATTTTCAAGGTGGACTGATTACGCCTTTCCTAGGATCAATAAGGGCGTATCTAAATTAGAATTATTAGCAAAATTTTTACAAACAGAGGCTGAGATGATATCCGTCGTGGGTGTCGTACATAAGAAATTCGAACTTACAACCGACAAAAGGCATGAAGGTAAACCTCGCGCAGTACTATTAACTGTTAACTCAGATAGCAAATGTAAATTTTGCAAGAAAGGAATACATTTACTGCCAGACTGTAGGATGTTCAAAAGAGCCTTGCGGAAAGAACGATGGCGATTTGTAAAAGCAAACAACTATTGCTTCGGTTGCTTATTAGCTGAGAAGCACGACCGAAGCGCATGCTCTGCTCCACTTTGTAGTATAGACAGCTGTGGACTTCCGCACAGTGAACTGCTACACTTTAAAAAGCCAAAAAGCCCAGCACCAACTGCCGAAGAGCCCCGGCAGGCGCTCGAGGCCCAGGAGGAGTCATCGACCTCGAGCGCCGCCGTGGCCCTCGTCGCCGAGCCGAGAGGAGACCCCGAGCTGCAGCGTGAAACCGTGAGCGTGGCAAAGTGTGATGTGATGCTAAAGGTAGTCAAAGTCAATTTGTGCAGTGCTAGTGGTAAAAGTGTAAGCGCTTATGCGTTACTCGATGACGGTGCGGCAGTGTCAATGATGGACTCAGAGCTGGCGAAAGAACTAGGTGTTAGTAGTTGTAAGTCCGAACCGATAAAGATAGTAGATGCTTTCGGCCTAGAAGTATACCAAGAGAATTGTCCTAAAATCAATGTTAAAATCTCTAACTATGATAATAGCAATTATTATAATGTAATTTTTAGACAAGTTAATCAACTTAAGTTACCTATGCAAAATTTATCTATTGTTAACGAACTTAAGTGTAAACATTTGTTAGATATAAAACCATTTGTATGTTCGGAATGTGTTGTACCTAAACTATTAATAGGGGAGGACAATTATTTTCTTTTAGCCCCACTAGAAGTATTACATGGTGGTAAAAATGAGCCCTACGCCACCAAATGTCGCCTAGGTTGGTCTATTCACGGCTGCTACGGTCGCACTCACTCACCGGTAAGTGGTCATGCCTTCTTTCTCGACAGCGCCGATAAAAAAGTGAATAGCGACGTCGATCAATTAAACGATTTAATAAAGCAATCGTTCGAGTTGGACTCCATAGGAATTTCAACCTTACGCCGAGAGAATAAGGCACATTTAAGAGCCGTTGAAATATTAGATTCAACGGCCCGCCTTTTAGGTCAACGATGGGAGGTAGGATTGCCCTTTTGCAAGGACACATTCACTATGCCTGACAGCTATGAGTACGCACGCTCTCGCTTGCGTGGCATATTAAAAAAATGCCAAGCGGACAGCGCGTACGCCGATAGGTATCGGCAAGAGATGGAGAAGCTATTCGCTAGCGGCTATGCTCGAGAACTAGATGATGAAGAAATCTCGACTAGTCACGTATGGTATCTCTCGCATTTTGGGGTTCAAAACCCCAATAAACCAGGCAAACTCAGGTTAGTGTTCGATTGCGCCGGAAAGGTGAAAGGTCAATGCCTAAATGATCTTCTATTAACTGGCCCCGACCTTTATAATTCGTTGCTCGGCATAATGCTAAGATTTCGCGAACATGCATTTGTTTTGATAGGAGACATAAAAGAAATGTTTCTTCAAATAAAAATACGTCGCGAAGATCAAAATTTTTTAAGATTTCTATGGCAAACTAGTTTAGATGCTCCTCTAAAAATATGTGCCATGGAAAGTTTAATATTTGGCGCCACCTGTTCACCTTTTATAGCGCAATATATAAAAAATAAAAATGCGTTAAAATATCAGGACTTGTATCCCGATGCAGTCGACGTAATAGTAAACGATCACTATATGGACGATTGTTTACATTCGTGTGCGAGCGAAAGTAAGGCTATAGAATTAGTGCGGGACATCACGATGATTCATAAGCAAGGTGGGTTTGAAATAACACGCTGGTCAAGTAATAGCAAACGAGTGCTGGAAACTATTCCGCCAGAGGCGCTCGCGCCGACTGCGATCGAGTTCAAACACGGATCTAATAATATCATGGAGCGCACTCTCGGTTTGATGTGGTATCCGGGCGATGATTCGTTTGGATTTAAAATTTGTTTAGACCGAGTTCAAAATATTTTAGACGGAGTCGAACCGCCTACTAAAGCAAAAATGCTCAGTATTATTATGTCTGTGTATGATTTGCACGGTTTTTTATCGCCCTTCATAATAAAAGGTAAAATTCTTTTTCAAAATGTACACCGCAGTGGCGTCGATTGGAATTGCCGCATCCAACCTAGCGATCATACAGCATGGGTGAACTGGCTGCAAGAACTGAAGCGCCTCGCTGCACTACGCATACCGCGCTACTATGCCGGCGCGGGCGCATGGACGGAATGTTATGCATCGAATGAGTCATCCGGTAAGCATTGTAAGATTTTAGAGCGACAAATGCATATTTTTTGCGATGCTTCACTTAAATCGTTCGCGGCTGTAATATACTGGCGATTTAAACGCTCGGACGGGCACGTACTGGTATGTTTCGTCGCTAGTAAAAGTAGGGTTAGTCCGCTGCGGCCTGTATCTATACCTAGACTTGAACTTCAAGGAGCGCTCTTAGGGGCGCGCTTAGCGAAAACTATAGAAGGCGAGCACAGTGATACGACGACACTTACTAAACGTTACTTCTGGTCTGACTCGAGCACAGTACTGCAATGGATCCGCAGTGATCCACGCAATTATAAACCTTACGTCGCTCATCGTTTGGGCGAAATCGACGATTTAACTAAATCGTGCGAGTGGCGGTACGTGCCGACTAAGATCAACCCGGCTGACATAGCTACGAGAGAAGACTCTCCACCGCTTGCTTATTCCGATGCTTGGTTTCAAGGTCCTTCCTTCTTACGTCGTCCTGAAGAGGACTGGCCGAAGGATCGCAAGTTTACCAACCTGGCAGAGGAGGTTAAGTGTGAAGAGAGGTCTGTACACACGGTAAGTAGTGACTGCTCAGTGTTGTTTTTACCTAATGAAAATAACATCTCGAGTTGGATCACTCTTGTTCGCGCCACTGCAAGGGTTTTGCTTTTCATAAGAAAATGTCAGCGCAAAGACGTTCAACTTAACGTTTTCCTGATGAAGGAAGCGGAAGACCTGCTCATAAAAAAGTGTCAGTCTGACTCATTTGGAAACGAACTGTCGTGTTTAAAACAAGGTAAGTCCCTAGCGAGTACCAGCCGATTGCTACAAATTTCACCATATTTGGACGACGACGGTATCTTACGTGTTGGCGGACGGATCGATAAGGTAAGCGGGGTGGAACGAGCTACTATGAGACCAGCCATTCTGGACGGCCAGCACCGAATCTCTCAACTGCTAGTTGAATACCACCACAAGAAGGCACTGCATGGCGCTAACGAGCTTGTCGTAAATCAGTTGCGACAACAATACTGGATTTTGAGGCTTCGACCGACTGTTCGCAAGATAAGCTCGCGCTGCTTGTTCTGTCGCTACAGACGGGCGGCGCCTCAGCCACAGCGCATGGCAGACTTACCAGCTGCGAGGCTGCAGCACAATAGACGGCCCTTCAGTTATTCGGGAGTCGACTTTTTTGGGCCACTTGAAGTCACTGTAGGTCGTAGGAGACTTAAGCGATACGGTATGATTTTTACTTGTCTTACCATACGCGCGATTCATATTGAATTAACAGAGGATCTTACAGCTGACTCAACGATCCTCGGACTTAGGAGAATGGCCGCTCGGCGAGGTTTGCCGATGGTGATTTACTCCGATAACGGGACGAACCTGAGAGCAGCGGATGCTGAACTTAAGCGCAGTCTGGAAGAGCTGAACACCAGCGCTCTGCAAGAAGATGGTGCGATCCGAGGTCTAGAGTGGAGGTTCATACCTCCTGGCGCTCCAGAAATGGGAGGGGCCTGGGAGCGTATGATTCGCACAGTAAAAACGGCACTGAAGGTAATTTTAAAACATCGTGCACCTCACCCTGACACGCTCGTGACGCTGTTAGCAGAAGTTGAAGCGCTGGTGAACAGTCGGCCTATCACGCACGTATCCACAGACCCTAATTATCCCGAAGCTTTGACGCCAAATCATTTTTTAATAGGTACATCGTCTAACGGACCCACGTTTGGTAAGTACGACGACAACGATCTGTGCCTCAGAAAGCGATGGCGCGTAGCACAACGTCTCGCCGACATGTTTTGGAATCGCTGGGTCCGCGAGTATCTGCCGACCCTCCTACCTCGTCAGAAATGGACTCAGGAGACTAGATCACTACAGGTGGGTGATTACGTAATTTTGGTGGAGCCTAGCCTCGACCGTAGCGTCTGGCGGCATGGTGTGGTGAGTGCGACCCACGCAGGCGCAGACGGGCGAGTTAGGATTGTAGATGTGCGCACGCGCACCGGCACGCTGCGTCGGCCGGTGACGCGCGTCGCTTTACTGTCCCCCCATGGTGATGCATAATATAGTACTAACAAGTTAGCACTAAGGGGGCAGATATTGTAAGCGACGCAACTATTGTTGTAATTATATTTTAAGTTTTATTTATAATAAAGAAGAATTTTCGAGAATGCGCGCAGCGCCTGGACGTTAGCCACTAAACAATAGGCCTATTGCATTGACGCATAGTATTTGCAGTCTCCGCACGAACGCGGCCGCGGCAACTACCTATAGTGCGCACATCCTCGAGTCTTTCTTAAAGTACCTATTCCGTGTTTTATTTTATATCGCCTACAATAATATTATAATATATTATCTAATTATTTATTTTATTAACAGATTTTTGTTACACTCGATGGTAAAATAATACCTAGACTGCCTCGTTTTAAATTTTCAAAATACGTAAGTACCTACTTAATTCTTACTTAAAATAAAATTGTGTGTGTCATTAATTGTGATACAATAATTTTTTATATAATTTATATTCATCAAAATACATTACATAGTCATGGAAACATAAACACGTGTAACCATGGAAACAAAGTCAATAACGTAATGGAGAAAGTTTGATTTTACTCCCCATAAATTTTCACACCCCGGGCTTATATTATATGAAAATCGATTCTAAAGGAGGTAAACTCCAATAAAAAATGAGGTCTACTTAGTACTTACAAAATCGGTACTACTCTTGCACCGGCTTTTTCGACATCCTTGACATATGAGGACGCTATATAACTCGTATAGTTTTCTTCTGGAAACTTCGAGTGGAGGTACGAGGATTGCTCCTGTGATAAGACACCAAGGATCGGACGATCGTTGAGGACATCTTTGCTCACCACAACAGCACCTTCACAGTGTAAAAAGTACACCGCAATCAATAGTAAAGCACCTAGCATCATGGCTAACTCAAACCAATATTCATTGATATTCACAATCACCTACGAAATTAAAAAAATTATCTTACTTATCATATAAGTACATACAGTTACACACAGCGACGACGCATTTAAAATGAGTAATACGAAAGGTTATTATACCTACCGTAGATAAGTAAGTAATTAGTATCTTCTTAAGAGTGGTAGGTACCCAATAATTTTAGACGTACCTAACAACTTATACAATATACTTATTACATATTATGTACCTAATATATTTCGTCTACGAGTAACGTGTTGATTCGGTTTCTTTCCGACATCCACGTACCTAGGATGTCTAAAAATAAATTTATCTTGCCATGTAACGCCAACGTTACACAACGTTCGTGAGTAAAAACAATCGTTTGCCTATTTTAATTCGCATTTCACACGTACACATCCACACTAATATTATAAACGCAAAAGTCTGGACGGAACGGCTGAACGGATCTGGATGAAATTTTTCACAGAAATAGATTGTAGCCTGGAATAGCACTAAGGCTAAAATATAAATCAAATTAATAATATATATTATAATTATTAAAGAGTTCCCACGGGAACCAAAAACTTTAATCTACGCGGACGAAGTCGCGGGCATTAGTTAATAGTTAATTTATCAATTATCATCAACATTTTTGCACGTCGTTTTCAAATGAAGTTTTTTTCTGATCAGTGATCACATAGGCAAGTACAAACAAATGTCAGTTGATTCTATTACTCTCACACACACACACATTCACACTCATTCCCCAGTAGTAGGTTCAAAGTTTCAACCTCACAGGCACAGGACCGCAGGTTGCGTTTACGTTGCGGGTTGCGGTTAGAGAGGCCCATAGATGAAGATTCTACTCGCCCTATAAATGAACCATAGTGAAGTCGCACGTGATAGCGATGCATAGAATCAAATTGCATAGTCTGTACCAAAGCAGCTGTTGTCTGTGTCGGATGCAAAACGTATAATCACAGGTAAAATATGGAGTGTAGAATAGAAGGAGTAACTTCTCATAGGGGGAGAAAAGTTGAAAAAGTGTCCAGTGGTTGCTGAAAATAACAGTTCCAAAACCTTCCACAGTGGCGCTGGTGTAGCAAAGGGTATGATATGAATTCGACTAAAATAGTTAATTATTGAAAATTTAAACAACTTACGTATGACTTACGTTGTACAAAATAATGATGAATGTTTTATTTCCTTGTTTATTTCTCAAACCTACTCTAATAATATTTGGCACTTCCTTTTAAATTTACCTTGATGCTAATGTGGCGCCCCCAATGTGCACTACATTTCGACGAACACTTTTTATATACGGAGATTACTCCCTTTGTAAACCAACAACGTTCAGCTGGGCTATCGGCTAAAAATGACAGCTACAGTGTAACGATCGCAATCACCTCTGATTGGTTAACACTCTTCCACTATTGAAACAAATCCATTGACGCTGCAAGAATACCATAAATTCAGCCAATCACAACAATTGCTACTGTAACAATGATTGATGTAGAAGTTACGCGATCGCCCTGCTGGCTCTTACGTTCCTGACCTTTAACTAGAATTGTTACCTATTTTTGTGGGTGTACAAATGGTTTCAAAACGTACCTCCACAGTGAATATTCTGGAATAACGTTTGTTTTAATCAATTATATAAACCAACGACCACAACGCATGATATTTATGTTTGATTAATGCAACATGTCCTACATACGAATCAATATACTCACGAAGGCGCATGCGTGCTTTTTGCTGTTTTGATTTATTATATTCTACAATAATAAACTAAAAAATATACAAACATGGTAAGACATGGATTCTAAAAACGACCACATTTCAAATTATTAAATATAAATATTATAAGATTGATATAGTTGGGCTTAGGCACAATATTACCGTGGCTTAGGCTTTAGACCAATGGTGGTTGGGTTAGGTAGCCCTTACACCAAAGTTACCCACATTGACTGTAAATCCAGGTTATGAGGCAGCTGGTCAAATATTTTAATATATTTACCACCCACTTACTACTGTATTAAATAGATCACCTGACAGCCCCAAAACGCGTGACCAGTTTTGATTTATCAATGTGTGCAACTTAAGGTACCTAATGTATAATATTATACGTTCAAGAATTATCGATTAATGATGGAATATTTTTCGAAATCTTAATAATTACTAGCTGATGCCCACGACTTCGTCCGCGTGCCTATGTCACGCTCCACCTCCCTGAACTATACCCATACCAAAAATCACGTCAATCCGTTGCTCTGTTGCGGCGTGATTAAAGGCCAACCAACAAACAAACACACTTTTGCATAAATAATAATAATATTATATATGCAAAAGTGTGTTTGTTTGTTGACTACTAATAATAGTATGATGGCTGGGGCCAATTTGTCTCATATACCTAATAGGATATACGTCTTTGATGAACCACAGCTAGAGTTTACAGCAACACGTAAAAGAATTTTACAATAAATAATCTCGTACAATACAAAGTAGGAACTTAGCTTCTTAAAAATACTTTTATATAATATTGTGTTATTAAAATCTTTGCTTCAAATGGTGGAGCTTTTCTTCGGGTCCGTCAGCCTGATTCTCAAATTATTCGGATCTTAGGGAATCTGTTAAACAAAAATAAAGTCATCAGTTTTGACCAGTCAAATGAGAAATGTATAACGCCAACCTAGCATTCATCCAAAATATATCGATAAATTATTTGTTGACCCTGCCGGGGATCCAACCCAGGACCTCCGCACGTTAAGGCAACAGCGCTACACACTCCGCCACGGTGGTCGTCAAATATAATATTGATATTCTGTTCACATAACAATATTGTTAAAATATCATAAGGTGCGGTAGTTAAGCAAATCTTGTTTGAATTATAATCACAGATTATAATGATGAAAAAAAATTGGCAGTCATAGAAACTGCCGATAGAGATCCACGTGTTAGTGAGAATTAGTGTGTAATTTAATTGTTTTTGTAGTGTTAATACTTTCAATTGCAATAGTTGGTGACTCTTTCAGTGTTTGTGGTGGTGGTGGTAAGTCAGGATGGAGGTGGAAACACCTCCTGAGCCTCCTGACCCAGGAATAAATATATCAATTCCCTGCGATCTAAGCTCCCAACCCAATCCTTCTCGTAAGCGTGTTGTAGAAGATGGGGCAGAAATACCCCCTAAAAAACTTATAAATGACTCGACCTCCCCTGCTCCGTCTATCCAAATGCTATTTGTGCACCCTTCCTTAGCTGAATCCCCAAAAGCATACCTTCCCGATGACAAAGGCCCTTTTATAGTTCATGTGTCTCGTGAAGTGCCCGACCCTTCAGCAGGTACCACTATTCGCCCAATTCAATTTGGTCAGTTCTTGCATAAACATAAGGTAAGTGGTATTTTAAATGATGGTATCAAGAATGCAGGTCGGAACAAGATCGCAGTCGAATTTGTAAACGGCCAAGCGGCCAATGACTTCTTAGCCAACCCAATACTGGTAATGTCAAAGTTCCAAGCATACATCCCGACCTATAATATCACCCGAATGGGTTTAGTGAGAGGTATCCCCATTGACTGGCACTTAGATGAGTTAGTTGAGTCGCTGGAACTGCCCTCTGGTTGTGGGGAAGTTCTAAAGGCCAGACGTCTGAATCGCAAAATTATGAATGAAAGTGGTGTGTCCTGGGTCCCAACGCAATCTGTTGTTCTCACGTTCCGTGGTCAAATGCTCCCATCCAGGGTATACTCGTACCATACCTCCCTACCTATAGAAACATACAGACTACCCACAATCCAGTGCATGAATTGTTGTCGCTTTGGGCACGTCAAAGCACAGTGCCGATCGACTCCACGCTGTTTTAAATGCTCGCAAGCTCACTCTGGGGAGACATGCTCCGTGAGCTCAGTTAGTTCAGTATGCATCCTATGCTCCGGTAAACATCAAGCTACAGATAAGAATTGTCCAGAACACACCCGGCAACAATCCATAAAGGTGGTGATGTCTGATGAAAATCTATCATACCAGGAAGCTTCGTCACGTTTCCCCCCAGCCCGCCCTACCTACAACGAAATGTCTAAAATAGTTTTTACACCTCCCTCTTACTCGTCCAGGCCCATTCCTAACTATGTAATATCCTCACCACACACACCATCCAAATCCCATAGACAAACTATATTCCGTCCCCCTCGGCCGAGAACCCCCATGGCTAAAGGATACGACAGACAAACTCACAACAATATTACCCGCAATGTACCCTCCTCCCTAGGCAACGGTGTTGCCCTAAACTCTGATCATACATATAGCAACCCCTCAAATGATAGCTTAATCCCAAACATAACTCAATCCCTCACTAGTATTATAGAAATGCTTAAGCAAAACCCTATACCGTCCAACGTTGCCGAAATTTTCAACAAAATCGCGTTAGCTTTAAACAATGGCCTCAGTACAGGTCATCCAATGGAACAGTAAAAGTATCCGTCCCAGAAAACCTGAATTATTATCTCTTATAAATGAACACAAACCTGTCATTCTTGCCATCTCAGAGACATGGCTTGTGCCTGGCTCCCGTTTTCGGGTTCCGGGCTATGCCTGTTTAAGGGATGACAGGGATGACGGGTATGCGGGAAGCGCAATCTTGGTTAAGCGCTCTCTCGCATATTCCTTTATATCCCTTCCCCCTCATAGTCAACAGTTTAATGCTGTAGCTGTGAGGTCCCTTGACATATCCTTTATTTCAATTTATATTCCCCATCCTCATTCCTCTCTCATCCCTGAATTAAAATCCGTTCTATTATCACTCCCCTCCCCCATTTTGGTGATGGGAGACTTTAATGCCCATCACCCAACTTGGGGCTCCCATTCTTCTGACGCGTTTGCCACTCTTCTTTTAGACCTTTTTGATGAAATTAATATCTGCATTCTTAATGATGGATCGCCTACCAGAAGAGTATACCCCAATCAAAATCCAAGGGCAGCCATTGATTTGTCCCTTTGCTCCCCTTCTTTGGCTTCCCACTCCGCTTGGAATACCCTCTCAAGCTCCTACGGCAGTGATCACTTTCCTATCCTTCTCACAATCACCCAAAGATCTATTCCAGTCACAAAATTCAATCCCCTCCTTAAACATAAAGTCAATAAAGCCAACTGGTCTGCTTTTGCTGATTCAGTTGACTGTTTGATGGAAACTTTACCGGAGCTGAATGATGATGGAAATACTATCCCATATTATGATAATTTTGTTACTTGTCTAAAATTTTCCGCTGATCTCCATATACCACTTAAAAAGACTGAACGAGATTTTATCTTATCCCCCCCTTGGTGGGATGAGGAATGTACCAGCATGGTCAACAAACGCAAGGAAGCTGAAAGTGCATACACTATGTCGATGTCGCAGACAAATTTTTTAAACTATCAACGCACCGATGCTAAGTATAAGAGAGTAATGTCCAGAAAGAAAAAGTATGGTTGGACCAAATTTTGTGAATCCCTTGACCCCCGTTCTCCCTCTACCCTGGTATGGAATAGAATTAAAAGATTCCGCTGTTCTGCTACCTCCAGTGATCCCTTATCTAATGATCCATCTACCTGGCTGGACGCTTTTGCGGACAAACTGGCTCCCCCTTCAGTTCCTACAGCAGACTGTCTGCCATCCACCTTACCTTACCCAGACTCTGACACAATGGACTCCCCTTTTACCTTTTCAGAACTACAGTGTGTACTGTCAGATCTGAAAGATACAACTCCTGGGGAAGATGGTATCCCATACTCATTTTTGGCCAAACTCAATGATAAAGCGAAGCAGTGCTACTTAGATATGGTAAACAGGTTTCTGATAACAGGAATCGTCCCGGAATCTTGGAAGACTCAAATAATAATCCCCATTCGGAAACCTGGAAAGGACCCCCTGGATCCTAACTCCTATCGACCAATAGCCCTATCCTCCACTTTGGCCAAAGTAATGGAACACTTGATTAAGAACCGCTTGGAATGGCTAATGGAAAGCAGAGGTTTACTCGCCAAGACCCAGTTTGGGTTTAGAAAAGGTCTTGGTACTACGGACAGCCTTGGCATTATCTCGACAGACATTCGCATTGCCCTAGCTAAAGGAGAGTTCCTTGTGGGTGTGTTTCTGGATGTAGCTGCAGCATACGATAACGTCTTGCTCCCGATACTCAGGCAAAAATTGCAACAGCTGAGTGTTCCGCCGAGACTGACGCGAATAATATGCAACCTTCTCTCGTCCAGAACTATTCTGGTGAGAACAAACTCTTTAAGCCTTCCCCCCAGAATGGTCTGGAAAGGTCTCCCACAGGGCTCTGTTCTCAGCCCCCTACTATATAGTATCTATACTCACGACCTCGAATTGTCTGTTGACAGCTTTTGTAATATATTACAATATGCTGATGATATTGCCCTTTACTCTAGCTCAAAATCGATGGATGATATCTGTACCCGTCTAAACTCTGCTTTGCATTATCTAGGCCAGTGGTTATCAGATCATGGTCTCTCGCTTTCAATCGATAAGTGCAAGGCAGTCATCTTTACCAGAAAAAGGCAGGTCCCGCTCCCCAACGTCCTGTTTGAAGATCAACACATACCACTTGGCTGCAAAATCAAATTTCTCGGATTGGTTTTAGATAGTAGATTAAATGGTGTCTCACACGTAGAATACACCCTGAAAAAATGTGAAAAAAATATTAACATCCTTAGAGCCTTATCTGGGGTGTGGTGGGGTGCCCACCCATACACTCAAAAACTACTGTACAATGCATTAGTACGTAGCCACATGGACTACGGCTTCTTTGTATTAGACCCCATCAATAAATCAGCCTTAGATAAACTTAACAAAATTCAATACAAATGTTTAAGAATTGTACTTGGTGCAATGAAATCCTCCCCCACTAATGCCCTCCAAGTGGAATGTGTTGATCCGCCAATTCCCCTCCGCTGCCAATATCTGAGTGATCGCTTTATCTGCAAAATCTCACAGCTCTCCTCTCATCCTCTTTTAGACAAACTAAGACAACTTGACTCAACTCTGACACCCAATCAGAATCCCACCTGCCTACTCAAAAGTTTTCAGAAATTTACTAGTTTACCTCACCCTATTAATTCTTCATCCAAATTACCTATATTTTCCTATAGTTTTTCTGGTCTGACGCACAAACCTAAAATTACAGATCTGGGTCTCAATAAAAAAACTATAGAGGCCAATACTAAATTTAATCAAATAATGAGTGACAAGTGGTCAGAGCACTTAGCAATATTCTCTGATGCATCAAAATTATCTGGAAATGGTTGCGTTGGTGTTGCCTGTTGGATACCTAAATACAAAATTGCTCTTCAATACAAATGCCCCCCACAATCTTCTGTATTTACCGGAGAATCTATAGCAGTTCTTGAAGCCGTTCGTTTTGTTGAATCCCATAACATCAAACAATCAATTATACTGACCGACTCCTTAAGTTGCCTCCAAGTGCTTAAGGCTAACCCTTTTCGTAGTAAATCCTCTATTTCCATCATCTATCAGATCAGGGAAGTTTTATACTCCTGTCAACAGAAAGGACTTTCAGTTACATTAGCTTGGATCCCAGGTCACGCAGGAATAGTAGGCAATGAGAATGCGGACGCATGTGCTAAACAAGCAACTGAGACTGGTGCTTTAGAACATTTTAGGAATCACGCTCTGGACCTCAGGTCTCTCGCCAAATCTGACCTTACCGACACATGGAATTCAAACTGGATTGAATCAAAATCAGTCAAAGGCAAATTCTATGGAACAATACAACCTGAAATTCCACGTCGCCCCTGGTTCTTCCTCTACCGCAACACAGATCGCTGGGTTTCATCTGTGATATGCCGTCTACGAATTGGCCATGCATGTACCCCTGTTCATCTTGCAAAATTAAGAATAAGAGACAGTTCATTGTGCGAGTGTGGTCTTGATGAAGGATCGGTCACTCACATCCTTTTCTCCTGCCCGAAACTTCTCCATAAACTATATGATGTTCTCCCTCCCGACATTCCCCGCCCCTTAAATGCTGAGTGTTTCCTTATGTTAGTCTTTAGTCCTTTCGTTAAATTTGTTTGTAAATATATTAATACTAACAAAATAAAAGTGTAAATAGCTATATTTTACTGTATATATCCTCGCTTGAATTCCCCTTGTACTATGTGCTCTTTGTGTTTTTGTAGATAATAAATGTGACTAATAAAAACCTTGTATTGCATACTTTTCATAATTTTAACTTAAAAATTTTTTTTTTTTTTTACATAGTCTCCTTTGTGGATCTTCCACTCCACCTGTCATTGGCAAAGTGCATTGTGCTGGTGTGGCACTAATAAAGGCCATAGAACAAAATAAGAAGAAGAAGTGAATGCCGATTTTTTGGAAAAAAAAGAATTAAATTAAAAACCTTAAAAACATTAAAATTTAATTTCGAATGTAGTTTATGACCTTTTCTTCGTAAAAACGCGAGCATGTCGCTGTTCGCGAGCATGTCGGTCACATTCACTCACTGATTATCTTTAAACCAAACGGATTTATCTAAAAAAAATTAAACGATGGCGTGCTCTAAAGTGATGTATATTCTCAGATTAAATACCTACCCTTTGTTTTTAATCTGAGTGTGTATATTTTATAGTCTTTAACAGCATGTCAAAGTGACATCAGAATCGATTTCCAGATTTTTTGCTTCTGAGTCTTAAGAGCTGTGCTTTTGTCAACTTACCATCACTTACCATGTCGACGTGTTTTTACCTTGTTTTACCTGTGTTTTAGTTATCCTCCATTATTTCCATAGACATTTTGTTTTTGTTTCTCTCATTATCTGTCCTTTTAATTTTTTGAATTGGGTAACATCGAAGATCCCTCGTCAAAAAAGAAAAATGCCGCTGCAAAAAAGAAACTTAATGTTAAAGGTACTATAAATAATGTCGTTCTCGTTTAAACCTTCTTTAATAAGTTTAAACACGTAATTAAAGTGAAGTGAGGTTATTTGACATAGTGAGAATGAGATAATGGACTCAATGTTACTAAACAAGGCAAATTAAAAATACATTGTGTTCTAGGTTGGTTTCCTGCGTTGACAAGGGAATTCGCGTATTTTCTTTTACAGTTCAATTTTATTGAAATAAAATGTACGAAATGGTAAGAAATTTTCTTTTACTTAATAAAAATCTTGAAACGCTTAGGTTAGATTAAGAATGATTTTGATGTTCATACTCTCACCACTTTGTTATTTCTTGTAGAATACGGCGGAACCTATGCAAGTGGATGTTCCACTTGAAGACAACGAGAATAATGAAACAGAATGTTATGTCGTCGAAAACCCTACATTAGACTTGGAAACATATGCTGCTTCATACACTGGCTTTGCTAAGTTGTACAGGTTAATGTTTGTAGCAGACCATTGCCCTTCTTTAAGACTAGAAGCGCTCAAAATGGCAATTGCGTATGTTATGACCACCTATAATGTAAGTCTTTATCAAACACTTCACAAGAAACTGGCTGAGGCCATAGCGTCTGCAGGTCTGCCAGATGTTGCTGTGCAGATGGGGTCTCAGGACATTCCTGTGCTTGACTCTATGTGGATAGAATCAAAAACTAAAAAGGCTGCCATAAAGTTGGAAAAATTAGATGCAGATCTTAAGAATTACAAAACAAATTCCATTAAAGAAAGCATTAGAAGAGGGCATGATGATCTTGGTGACCACTACCTGGACTGTGGCGATCTCACTAGTGCTCTGAAGTGCTATTCTAGAGCCAGAGACTACTGCACAAGTGGCAAGCATATTATAATGATGTGTCTCAATGTAGTTAAAGTGTCAGTATATTTGCAAAACTGGGCTCATGTTCTCAATTACGTTTCCAAAGCAGAGGGGACACCAGACTTCAACGAAGTGCCAGGAAAGGATTCTAACCAAGCCATACTAACACGCTTAAAATGTGCAGCAGGTTTGGCAGAGTTAGCTACAAAAAAATACAAGTCTGCAGCGAAGCACTTCTTAGCTGCAAGCATTGACCACTGTGAATATCCAGAATTGATGAGCAGCAATAATGTAGCTGTCTATGGAGGGCTTTGTGCTCTGGCGACCTTCGATCGCTCTGAACTTCAGAAGCAAGTAATAGTTAGCAGTTCTTTTAAATTATTCTTAGAACTAGAACCACAATTACGTGACATAATTTTTAAATTCTATGAATCAAAGTATGCTTCGTGCTTAAGGTTACTAGATGATATTCGAGACAATCTTCTTCTAGATATGTATTTAGCACCACACTTAAACTCTTTGTACATGCAGATACGCAATAGAGCCCTTATTCAGTACTTCAGTCCTTATCTCTCAGCTGACATGCATCTGATGGCTACAGCATTTAACCGAACAGTAAATGCTTTGGAAGATGAGCTTATGCAATTAATTCTTGATGGACAAATCCAAGCTCGTATTGATTCTCACAACAAAATACTCTATGCTAAAGATGTTGACCAGAGAAGCACCACCTTTGAAAGAAGCTTAGCTATGGGAAAAGAATACCAGCGAAGAACATCTATGCTAATTTTACGTGCTGCAATGCTCAAAAATCAAATACATGTTAAGGTAAAGTATGAGCTTTATATCCTAATAAATAATATGTCATAAGTCTATAGGTTCTATATGTCTCACAACTTGTTGTATGAAACAAATAAAAAACTTGTTTTGTTGAGTATGACATTCACACTGATAGAAACTGGGTAAAATCATGTATCAGATTTAAGGATTTGTGGTTCCTGTGTTTTTAAAACATACATTTAACTGCTTTGTCAATGGATTTGTATCATTTGATGTTCGCACTTGCTTAAACATGTCTCAGTACATGTTGAAATCTTGTTTTGTGTGTTATCCAATTAAATTGATATACATTGGTTGGGCCATAGAGTAGGATGTATATATAGGGTGTGCGAGAGATACTTCAAGCTATGGCAAGGATTTCCATGTTCGTGGAATACAAATTGCATCCATACTAATCGAAAGTGTCTGTCTGCTATGTTTTCCCGGCCCATCTTTTCAACCAATTTTGATGTTGTGTATAGAAGTAAGTTGCATCCGAGGAAGGGCATAGGCTACTTTTTATCCCAAAAAGTTAAGGTTGTTATCAATAAATCTTCATCCATGCCGACGAAGGTGCGGGCATTTATTTGATTATGAAAAATGTACAAAACAGATTACAAACTAATAATTAATTATCTATGCAAAATATTTTTAAAATTCCTTCAATGTGTTGCAAGATTTGTACAAGGTTTAAAAAAAAGTCTTGATCTATGAAAATGTCAAACAAGTCTATATGCAAAAAGTTGTGAGACAATGCATACAAGGCTTGATACATTTACAGAAAACAGAGCTTTCAACATGTTTTTATGTGAATGTTTATCAGTAGTAATCCCCCGAAGGATCAGAAACTACAGTCAAAACCTCTTACAACAAAACAATTTATAGCATATTATTTTATAATAATATGACTGAAACTTAGTGCCAATTTTGATGTTGCAGGAAATAATACGCTTTTGCAACCTAATTATAGCGTCTATTTGATGTTATCATAACAGATTTTAACCAGTGTTTTTATGCAAACGTGTGCATATCATATCTTGATTGAGGTTTATTCTATATTATTATAATAATCCATACTGTGTATTTTTTTTTGTTATTATAAATGCAAAAGTGTGTTCGTCTATCTATCTGCTATGCTTTCCCTGCCCATCTTTTCAACAGATTTTGATGAAATTTGGTACCTTGCAATAGAACTTAACTAAACAGGCTAAAATCTTACCTTGTGGGAGGCTTCGGCCGTGGCTAGTTACCACCCTAGCGGCAAAGACGTGCCGCGCGTGCCGTGCGTTTTAGCGTTCCGGTACGATGCCGTGTAGAAACCGAATAGGGGTATGGGTTTAAGGCGCTGTGAGCTCACGAAATCAAAATACAGGCGCGCGGGGGTGAAATCGAGCCAGCGCATGTCGCAAAAAATGCAAGAAATCATTTGTAAAAAAATAAATATATTTTACTGTTCAATACAAATTAATCAATGTGTTTGATTTAGAAATGTAAATTTTATCTTATATTTCTAGAGCAAATTATTAGTTTTATTATGGAGAAAAATTGCTTTAAAAGGTAAATTAAGAGGTATGTTTAAAATAAATTTCAATGCATAGATTTTTTTTAAATTGTGTTTTGAGATGCGTCAATGGCTGCATAGAGGTCTTGAAAACAGCAAATTACTTTTACAAGCATACATTATGTCACCGTTTGATGGATACACTGCTTTTAAAAACCCCCTTTTACGCTACACAGGGCCTTAATATAACTGCCATGCCCCTAACAGGTTACCCCCCACCATCTTAGACTGCATCATCACTTACCATCAGGTGAGATCGCAGTCAAGGGCTAACTTGTAGTGGATAAAAAAAATGGACAAAGTTGCGGGCATCATCTAATAATAATTGATATATCGTAAACACGTAAAAAGTCTGGTCCTGACTGACTCATCAATCAGCCTATCACCTATACAGCGAAGGTTAGAAACTTGTAATTTGTACAGGAATTACCATTTATAATTTTTCAAAATTAAGTGTTGTATGTTTGTTTAGTCATTAATTAAAAAGTAATATCCATGACAAATTGAATTTTGACGCATTTAAAAATTAAGAAATGGTTTTTTATTCCATCCAAGCAGCGATTTTTAAAAAAAATCTAGCGACGGGTTGGGTTTGCTAGTCTGCTAATTAGGTATTTGACTACTATTCAAGTAAATTATTTTGTAGTGATTATTAAATAGAGGATCTTCCAAAAGTCGTAATATCCACGTTCCCTGATAATTTTATGTTGAATAACAATTTTAAACAAATGATTAAAGTAAAAAAGTGCGTCGAACTTTAATGATGTCACATTTCAGAATTTCATGTGCCAGCGGAGGGTGAATTGCCCATACAAACGTAATACCAAAATAATTTGTAATTCGAGAATATTTCCACCATATATACCATATATATCTAGGTCCCTAGATAATTATTTTTTCAAAATGCTTTCCCACGACATAAATGACATGTTTCCCCCTTATTTGTTTCATATTAAAACCAACGATATCTCACGTACTAATTGATCAGGAACATAGCCTATATTGTCAAGTTACAGAATAACAACATGAAGTCAAAAACACAACAATTTTTCATTCATCATTTTTGGTGTTCACGGAACAAGTCTAAATGTATAACAAATTCTTTACGCTCATATTTTTATTGCGCTTGCACGCGATCATGTGTCATCAGCCAAATAGAGATAGCAATATATCTACCAGCAAATTTATATTTGCGGTTCGAATAGAAGTTGCAAGCGGCGTTCGCCGGCCTCTTATATCCCATACTTAGGACACGTTTTGAAGTTTGAAAAAAGTTGCTGATTTGACTATTTGTCAAATACCCAGTTATACATACTTTGTCAAGACAACTTCCACCAGTATAATATTACTCCTAGTAACTATGTATACAATTATTGTTTCAGAACGCTGGCCGTGAAACTGGACCACAAAGTGGTGAAGCCCCTGGATCCAGCACTAGCCTCACAACGCGCACTTTCGACACTGTGCCCTTGTGATGAATTACCTCATAAGATAGTCAACACTTTCATTTTTATACATGGCAATTTAAGTGAATTATGCATCCGAAACTAACAGAGTTAAATGAAACCTTTATTTCACATTATAATTTTCAGGAAAAACTAACAATTACTTTTGTCATGTGAAAAGCTTTTCCATTATAAAAGAACATTTTATGTAAGTACTGTTTTCATACCATACATTTATTTTTGGTTAACTAAGGTATAAAGTTATAGGTGTTCATAATATCAGTGAAATTGTTAAAAGCAATCTGCTGATATTTTAAGTGAAAGATAGCTGATTATCTTGCTGGCAAGCCGATGCCAAGGCATTAATTGCAACTTTGTTTATACAGAATTATTGTAGGTATGTAACCACAAAATATTATGTCTACGTAATTTTTAATAATATAAAAAGTAAACACAATACATGTGTTTCAATTATACTTTTTTTTATGAATTGCTATCTAGACCATAATACTGTTTACCTACTTTATTATAAAGCCTATTGTATTTGTTACATTTTTAATAGTATAATGGGGCTGATTTTGTATTGCACAATCTCTTAAACTAAACTACAATTAGAGCATTAGAAATATTGCTAACCCTTTCATAATACTTCCCCTTTTGATTTAACCCTTTCCCTTACGCTCTACAGAAAGGGACAGAACTAGATTTAGAGGTGTCATTTAGAGATTGTGATAAACAGAATCGGCAGTAAGATTGTAACGTGTAATTAAGTAATGGTGAAAAAATTGCAATTTTTCACTATTATAAGTAAGACAACCCTAAGGGACGATTTATGGTTTGTTTACTAAGATTCCACATCGAATGGATATCGGCTATGGTATAGACACAAATAACTGGTTGCGAGTAAACAATCACCAGCGTGTATATCCGTAAATCTATCCACTTAGGTACCTAATTTTAAACTGGTGCCTTTTTTTACTGTCCCGCAGTACATTGTAGTGGCAACTGCAACAATGAAAGTGAGTGCTAATTTTGTTGTACATGTCACCGTAAAATTGTAAAACCCGTTATAATAACTACATTTTTGTAACTATCGCTTGAAAAGCTGATTCAGTAATAGTTGGGTGCTGCACTCTCCACTGAGGACGCTAGTGAAATTCTGAGCGCATGCTGATGGGCCAATCACTAGATATGATCATATGGCCGATCAAAAACGTGATAATATGGTTACCAAAAATGAACCATAATTTGAAAAGCTGATTCTTGTACAGTATTAAAGTATGCACAGTACCTATATAAACACTACAAAATCTGACGCTCTGCATCGGGCCTTCAAACTATAAAAATTTATTAGCAATTATGTCGGCAATATTTATTAGCAAAAATTATGAAGGCGCCTTCATAATTTTTAATAGCAATCAACATGACGACATAATAATTGCTAATTTTATATTAATTTATTTTAAATTTTTTAACGTCTTAAAGTCAGTTGAATGCAGAGTAAATGTATGTGTCACCATACATTTACTCTGCATTCTATAGGTTAGGTTAGGGTTTGACATAAATGCGGGAGGCTGACGCCACCGCGGACCCTCTTCGTCGCCGCAGGGCGGGACGCAGACGGTGTGCATACGACCGCCGTCTGCCACCCTAGCGAGGGCTCCGGGCGGACGACCCATCACAGTTGTCGCCCGTCGAGCCTCGGTCGCGGAAAAAGCGGGAGTGAGGCGCACCTCGGTGGTGTCCCTCAATGAGGAAGTCGGGGCAGCAGTATGCCCCCGGAGGAGGTTCCGCGCTTGGGCGGATGTCGCTGGCTGGGTCGCGGATGAATGCCTTTGGTGCTCCCGTAACCCAGCCTTAAGGCGATGCGCAGGAGCGCCGCTGGGTTTTAGTGGGTATTCTGGAGTGCCAGTGAGTCCCGCATACCCTCTCGGAGGCACTGCAGTTCACCTGCCTGCCTCCGAGAGGGATGCCTAAACGCATTTCCCAGGGGAAAAAAAAAAAAAAAAAAAAGGGTTTGACATAAATATTCACTTATGTTCTATCGGTTTATATACCTAATTGATTACAATTTACGAAAAAATAATGCGTTAAATTGTAAGAAGTATGTTACGGTTCACAATCTGTCGACAGTTTACAATCTATCGAGATAAAAACCGTTAGATTACAATCTAACGATTTTTCTCAGTGTACACAGGGTGTAAATATTCACACAGTGATCCTTGCAGGTTTAAAGTGTGTTGATGCCGCGTAGAAACCGACAAGTGGTATGGGTTTTATATAACTGCCATACCCCTAACAGGTTAGCCTGCTACCATCATAGACTGCATCATCACTTACCATTAGGTGAGAAGAGTCAAGGGCTAACTAGTAGAATAAAAAAAAAGGTTAGTTAAGTTAGAGCAAACAAATTTTTTATTTATGAAATAAAAGCCCACTATGATTCACTACAAGAAATTGATTGAAGACAAGTTGGACAACTGCCATATGCAACTCCAAATGCAGGTGGTCGACCGCCCTCGCATGCTACTAACCACTGAAACACAAATTAAATTTTAGAATTCAAATGATAGTGTTGTTAGTAGAAGAAGCTGAACAAAGATTAATACAAACCTGAAATAAGCAGTATTTGTGATAATACACATCACATTTAGGATTTTGACACAAAGGCTGAGGAAGTCCATGACATTCTGCCAAGTTAACACATAAACAAATACTACAAGCAGGCACCTCAGTCAGATTATCTAATTGTTCTGCATTAGTAAATTGATTTTGAGGAATATTAGCCAAGTCTGAAAAACAGAAGTACATAAGTATTATGACAACTTGTAAATACAATAAATAACTTAAATAGGTACTTTAATCTCACACACAAGTCACAACTACATGTATATGTCACCGTAAGATTGTAAAATCCGTTAGATTATAATCTAACGGTTTATATCCCGTTAGATTATAATCTAACGGTTTATATCCCGTTAGATTATAAAGATTGTGAACCGTTCAATGTTCTGAGTATTAATTTATGAAATATTTATTGTTTTTACGTTTTCTTGTCTCTTTCTTGTACAGTTCGCGCGCGAGTTGAATGCATGTAAGTGTCACCAGACATTTACTCTGCATTCAACTCGCGCGCGAACTATAGGTTAGGTTAGGGTTTGACATGAATATTCAGGTAGTTTCTATCGGGTTAATATACTTAGGTTTTATCGGGTTAATATACCTAATATATTACAATTTACCGAAAAATAACGCGTTAAATTGTAAGCAGTATGTTTCACAATCTGTCGAAAGTTTATAATCTATCGAGATAAAAAACGTTATATTATAATCTAACGGTTTTTACAATCTTACGGTGACATATATAATATCAAAAGCCTGCATTTTTAAAGTTCTCTTTGAACCTTACCAAATATATTGTTAATATTTTCAACAATATTTTTATCGTGATCCCAGGTTAGAAGTCCAGTATGTAGTTTATCATGCAGCTGTTCTGAGTGTCTGATTAGATGTATGTTACGTGCTGAGCCATCAGGAGTCACTTCAATGTGTAACCAAGTCCTGCCACCTTAAAAGTTATATCAACTTTGATATAAATAATATACAGTGTAAACTCTACATAGAGACACTGAAGATACTACGCATTTTATGGCGTTATTGAGAGTTGTCGTGAAATGGAGAAAAAATGTATTCAAAGAAAAATCAAGTGACGTTATATGGAGTTTACACTATTACTAAATACCCATCTTTAGTTCGATCTCAAATTGCTGAAAAAAAGGATTAGCGAGCAAAATGAAAGAGTGGATGCACAATATGTACAGACATTATGTTATTTTACCTCCGGCTCACTTCACTTACTTTACTGTCAGCAACATGAACATAAGGTAATCTTCGAAATTGATTTAGCAGGAGATGTCAAGTCTCTTCGAACAAGAATAAATATTGGAAACTTTACAAGTTTACATCAACAGTTTGAACTTTGAGAAACAATAATAAAAAGACCCAAACCAATTAGTATTCTTCTATAGTCATCTTTAAAAGTGGGTTTCAATGGTTCTACCACTGTGCAGTGTTCATCAATATTTTCTAATTCTTGAAAGTATGCTGTTAAACTTTGAATGTAATTTCTAAATACTGTTGCAACCTCAGCAATAGATGAATAGTCTCTTTCTTGCCATGATGAGTATGGAAGTTTCACATCATTTATGGTAAGTTTGTGATGACTTTTGTATGTAAGATATATTTCATGTTCTCTACCTTCCTCATCCCTCAAACTACATTTCAGATCCCGTAATGTCTTGCCAAAAAACACCGATATATTTTCTGGGATATTCTTTATCTCATCAATTAACTCTTGATCAATCAGGTCTGATGTTAAAGTATCAGATGATATAATAGTCTTTTCGCCATAATATTTATTTAAATTATTCAAAAAACATTTCATGGAATTACAAATTTCTACATCCAAAAGTTCTTTTATTAAGCGTATTTCCTCCATTTCAAGTTTCAACAATTATCAATTTCAAAGATAATTGAATAGTCATTGAATAAAATACATCACAACATGATAAAACAAATAAAAAAGTACAACTACAAACCAGGTACAAACGAAGTAAAAATTTAAGGTGATCCGTCTCCGTGATAGTTCTTCTTCTTCTTCTTCTTATTTTGTTCTATGGCCTTTATTAGTGCCACACCAGCACAATGCACTTTGCCAATGACAGGTGGAGTGGAAGATCCACAAAGGAGACTATATAAAAAAAAAAAAAAAAATTTTTTAAGTTAAAATTATGAAAAGTATGCAATACAAGGTTTTTATTAGTCACATTTATTATCTACAAAAACACAAAGAGCACATAGTACAAGGGGAATTCAAGCGAGGATATATACAGTAAAATATAGCTATTTACACTTTTATTTTGTTAGTATTAATATATTTACAAACAAATTTAACGAAACGACTAAAGACTAACATAAGGAAACACTCAGCATTTAAGGGGCGGGGAATGTCGGGAGGGAGAACATCATATAGTTTATGGAGAAGTTTCGGGCAGGAGAAAAGGATGTGAGTGACCGATCCTTCATCAAGACCACACTCGCACAATGAACTGTCTCTTATTCTTAATTTTGCAAGATGAACAGGGGTACATGCATGGCCAATTCGTAGACGGCATATCACAGATGAAACCCAGCGATCTGTGTTGCGGTAGAGGAAGAACCAGGGGCGACGTGGAATTTCAGGTTGTATTGTTCCATAGAATTTGCCTTTGACTGATTTTGATTCAATCCAGTTTGAATTCCATGTGTCGGTAAGGTCAGATTTGGCGAGAGACCTGAGGTCCAGAGCGTGATTTCTAAAATGTTCTAAAGCACCAGTCTCAGTTGCTTGTTTAGCACATGCGTCCGCATTCTCATTGCCTACTATTCCTGCGTGACCTGGGATCCAAGCTAATGTAACTGAAAGTCCTTTCTGTTGACAGGAGTATAAAACTTCCCTGATCTGATAGATGATGGAAATAGAGGATTTACTACGAAAAGGGTTAGCCTTAAGCACTTGGAGGCAACTTAAGGAGTCGGTCAGTATAATTGATTGTTTGATGTTATGGGATTCAACAAAACGAACGGCTTCAAGAACTGCTATAGATTCTCCAGTAAATACAGAAGATTGTGGGGGGCATTTGTATTGAAGAGCAATTTTGTATTTAGGTATCCAACAGGCAACACCAACGCAACCATTTCCAGATAATTTTGATGCATCAGAGAATATTGCTAAGTGCTCTGACCACTTGTCACTCATTATTTGATTAAATTTAGTATTGGCCTCTATAGTTTTTTTATTGAGACCCAGATCTGTAATTTTAGGTTTGTGCGTCAGACCAGAAAAACTATAGGAAAAAATAGGTAATTTGGATGAAGAATTAATAGGGTGAGGTAAACTAGTAAATTTCTGAAAACTTTTGAGTAGGCAGGTGGGATTCTGATTGGGTGCCAGAGTTGAGTCAAGTTGTCTTAGTTTGTCTAAAAGAGGATGAGAGGAGAGCTGTAAGATTTTGCAGATAAAGCGATCACTCAGATATTGGCAGCGGAGGGGAATTGGCGGATCAACACATTCCACTTGGAGGGCATTAGTGGGGGAGGATTTCATTGCACCAAGTACAATTCTTAAACATTTGTATTGAATTTTGTTAAGTTTGTCTAAGGCTGATTTATTGATGGGGTCTAATACAAAGAAGCCGTAGTCCATGTGGCTACGTACTAATGCATTGTACAGTAGTTTTTGAGTGTATGGGTGGGCACCCCACCACACCCCAGATAAGGCTCTAAGGATGTTAATATTTTTTTCACATTTTTTCAGGGTGTATTCTACGTGTGAGACACCATTTAATCTACTATCTAAAACCAATCCGAGAAATTTGGTTTTGCAGGCAAGTGGTATGTGTTGATCTTCAAACAGGACGTTGGGGAGCGGGACCTGCCTTTTTCTGGTAAAGATGACTGCCTTGCACTTATCGATTGAAAGCGAGAGACCATGATCTGATAACCACTGGCCTAGATAATGCAAAGCAGAGTTTAGACGGGTACAGATATCATCCATCGATCTTGAGCTAGAGTAAAGGGCAATATCATCAGCATATTGTAATATATTACAAAAGCTGTCAACAGACAATTCGAGGTCGTGAGTATAGATACTATATAGTAGGGGGCTGAGAACAGAGCCCTGTGGGAGACCTTTCCAGACCATTCTGGGGGGAAGGCTTAAAGAGTTTGTTCTCACCAGAATAGTTCTGGACGAGAGAAGGTTGCATATTATTCGCGTCAGTCTCGGCGGAACACTCAGCTGTTGCAATTTTTGCCTGAGTATCGGGAGCAAGACGTTATCGTATGCTGCAGCTACATCCAGAAACACACCCACAAGGAACTCTCCTTTAGCTAGGGCAATGCGAATGTCTGTCGAGATAATGCCAAGGCTGTCCGTAGTACCAAGACCTTTTCTAAACCCAAACTGGGTCTTGGCGAGTAAACCTCTGCTTTCCATTAGCCATTCCAAGCGGTTCTTAATCAAGTGTTCCATTACTTTGGCCAAAGTGGAGGATAGGGCTATTGGTCGATAGGAGTTAGGATCCAGGGGGTCCTTTCCAGGTTTCCGAATGGGGATTATTATTTGAGTCTTCCAAGATTCCGGGACGATTCCTGTTATCAGAAACCTGTTTACCATATCTAAGTAGCACTGCTTCGCTTTATCATTGAGTTTGGCCAAAAATGAGTATGGGATACCATCTTCCCCAGGAGTTGTATCTTTCAGATCTGACAGTACACACTGTAGTTCTGAAAAGGTAAAAGGGGAGTCCATTGTGTCAGAGTCTGGGTAAGGTAAGGTGGATGGCAGACAGTCTGCTGTAGGAACTGAAGGGGGAGCCAGTTTGTCCGCAAAAGCGTCCAGCCAGGTAGATGGATCATTAGATAAGGGATCACTGGAGGTAGTAGAACAGCGGAATCTTTTAATTCTATTCCATACCAGGGTAGAGGGAGAACGGGGGTCAAGGGATTCACAAAATTTGGTCCAACCATACTTTTTCTTTCTGGACATTACTCTCTTATACTTAGCATCGGTGCGTTGATAGTTTAAAAAATTTGTCTGCGACATCGACATAGTGTATGCACTTTCAGCTTCCTTGCGTTTGTTGACCATGCTGGTACATTCCTCATCCCACCAAGGGGGGGATAAGATAAAATCTCGTTCAGTCTTTTTAAGTGGTATATGGAGATCAGCGGAAAATTTTAGACAAGTAACAAAATTATCATAATATGGGATAGTATTTCCATCATCATTCAGCTCCGGTAAAGTTTCCATCAAACAGTCAACTGAATCAGCAAAAGCAGACCAGTTGGCTTTATTGACTTTATGTTTAAGGAGGGGATTGAATTTTGTGACTGGAATAGATCTTTGGGTGATTGTGAGAAGGATAGGAAAGTGATCACTGCCGTAGGAGCTTGAGAGGGTATTCCAAGCGGAGTGGGAAGCCAAAGAAGGGGAGCAAAGGGACAAATCAATGGCTGCCCTTGGATTTTGATTGGGGTATACTCTTCTGGTAGGCGATCCATCATTAAGAATGCAGATATTAATTTCATCAAAAAGGTCTAAAAGAAGAGTGGCAAACGCGTCAGAAGAATGGGAGCCCCAAGTTGGGTGATGGGCATTAAAGTCTCCCATCACCAAAATGGGGGAGGGGAGTGATAATAGAACGGATTTTAATTCAGGGATGAGAGAGGAATGAGGGTGGGGAATATAAATTGAAATAAAGGATATGTCAAGGGACCTCACAGCTACAGCATTAAACTGTTGACTATGAGGGGGAAGGGATATAAAGGAATATGCGAGAGAGCGCTTAACCAAGATTGCGCTTCCCGCATACCCGTCATCCCTGTCATCCCTTAAACAGGCATAGCCCGGAACCCGAAAACGGGAGCCAGGCACAAGCCATGTCTCTGAGATGGCAAGAATGACAGGTTTGTGTTCATTTATAAGAGATAATAATTCAGGTTTTCTGGGACGGATACTTTTACTGTTCCATTGGATGACCTGTACTGAGGCCATTGTTTAAAGCTAACGCGATTTTGTTGAAAATTTCGGCAACGTTGGACGGTATAGGGTTTTGCTTAAGCATTTCTATAATACTAGTGAGGGATTGAGTTATGTTTGGGATTAAGCTATCATTTGAGGGGTTGCTATATGTATGATCAGAGTTTAGGGCAACACCGTTGCCTAGGGAGGAGGGTACATTGCGGGTAATATTGTTGTGAGTTTGTCTGTCGTATCCTTTAGCCATGGGGGTTCTCGGCCGAGGGGGACGGAATATAGTTTGTCTATGGGATTTGGATGGTGTGTGTGGTGAGGATATTACATAGTTAGGAATGGGCCTGGACGAGTAAGAGGGAGGTGTAAAAACTATTTTAGACATTTCGTTGTAGGTAGGGCGGGCTGGGGGGAAACGTGACGAAGCTTCCTGGTATGATAGATTTTCATCAGACATCACCACCTTTATGGATTGTTGCCGGGAGTGTTCTGGACAATTCTTATCTGTAGCTTGATGTTTACCGGAGCATAGGATGCATACTGAACTAACTGAGCTCACGGAGCATGTCTCCCCAGAGTGAGCTTGCGAGCATTTAAAACAGCGTGGAGTCGATCGGCACTGTGCTTTGACGTGCCCAAAGCGACAACAATTCATGCACTGGATTGTGGGTAGTCTGTATGTTTCTATAGGTAGGGAGGTATGGTACGAGTATACCCTGGATGGGAGCATTTGACCACGGAACGTGAGAACAACAGATTGCGTTGGGACCCAGGACACACCACTTTCATTCATAATTTTGCGATTCAGACGTCTGGCCTTTAGAACTTCCCCACAACCAGAGGGCAGTTCCAGCGACTCAACTAACTCATCTAAGTGCCAGTCAATGGGGATACCTCTCACTAAACCCATTCGGGTGATATTATAGGTCGGGATGTATGCTTGGAACTTTGACATTACCAGTATTGGGTTGGCTAAGAAGTCATTGGCCGCTTGGCCGTTTACAAATTCGACTGCGATCTTGTTCCGACCTGCATTCTTGATACCATCATTTAAAATACCACTTACCTTATGTTTATGCAAGAACTGACCAAACTGAATTGGGCGAATAGTGGTACCTGCTGAAGGGTCGGGCACTTCACGAGACACATGAACTATAAAAGGGCCTTTGTCATCGGGAAGGTATGCTTTTGGGGATTCAGCTAAGGAAGGGTGCACAAATAGCATTTGGATAGACGGAGCAGGGGAGGTCGAGTCATTTATAAGTTTTTTAGGGGGTATTTCTGCCCCATCTTCCACAACACGCTTACGAGAAGGATTGGGTTGGGAGCTTAGATCGCAGGGAATTGATATATTTATTCCTGGGTCAGGAGGCTCAGGAGGTGTTTCCACCTCCATCCTGACTTACCACCACCACCACAAACACTGAAAGAGTCACCAACTATTGCAATTGAAAGTATTAACACTACAAAAACAATTAAATTACACACTGATTCTCACTAACACGTGGATCTCTCACAACCACGCTAAGCAAAGTCGTCCGTGATAGTTGTTTTGGCTTTTGGAAACTTGACAAACTCTTTGGACATCAGCAACTTTGGTGACATTAAACGTCAGTGCACAAAATGACCTTTTTACTCTTAGGAAACCAACCATGAAGGTTTATTGAATTGAGAATTCCATTAAAAACTTACTCTTTGGTTATGTCAAAAGTAGGTTTTTAATCTGAATTCTGCAACGACCTCAATTTACTTAGACGGGCCCTGTCAAACAATGTGGGCCTGATGTGGGCTATGTCTAGTAACGCCATCTAGTACGAAAAGCGGGAACTTGCTTGCAACATATGCCCCATCTTAACTATAAGCTTGAAAACGTATGACTCGGTCATAGATAATATAGGTCATATATAACCGTACTAAGCCGTTAGGCCAGTTAGTAAAAAAAAAATCATACAGTTTGCCGCGGAAATTAAATGATTGCGTAATGGATAAAAACATTAAATAGGAAGATTTATTAACGTTTTTTTGGAAATGTATAATTGTGAATTGAAACACTTAGCTTAAAATAAAAATTATACAGTGCCAAACTAATAAGACTTTAGATTTTAACTTAAATAATAACAAATTATCTACACGACGAGCGACCGTGACAGCGCTCTACGACGGGGACAAAGACAGGCGAGGAACGTGTTCAGCAAGTCGGACGCCCCCCATTTTTCTATGAAAGGGCCCATCTAGTACCTAGTATCTACTTATATATCGATGGAATTCTGAGATTTTGTGTTAGTATTTGATATATTTTGTGTGTAGTATTTGAAATTCCCCTAATTTACGATTTTAGTATTATCACAGGGGATCTAAAAGGTGTTATGCTGTTATTTTGAATACCTACTTAATTTATTTACATTTACACCATATGAGCATTACGCTGAGTCGATGCCCTTTTTGGGATTATAACTTACACAGATTGGTGTTTATAAAATTAGGTTTTAGTATATAAGTTATTTCTTTCTGTTTTCTATTAAGTATATTCTGAATTATGTTAGTTTTCTGTGTACTTATTGTAAATCCCAAACAATTAAGTTCCCGAGACGAAGGTGGTTTAACAGACAGACAGACAAACGGAAAACGAAGTGATTCTTTATGGGTTCCTTTTTTCTTCTTGACGTACGTAACCCAAAAAAAATCAAGGTAAGTAATCCAAAAAAAATTAAGGTAGGTAGATAATAATATATTTCCATGAAAAAAGTTTAACAGTAAGAAAAAGTAATAACTTTACACTGTTTTTTTAAAAAAAACCGTAACTTTTCATATACTTTCTCCTACTCCTCAGCGAAATCATCTGTGTCTCTTGAGCCTGAAGCAGACTAATAAAGATTGGACCCTAAATGGAAAACCTGCATCAAACATTACTACAATCTCAATTGCTGCGATTGGGTGAATTAATGGTATTTTTGCTGGAAACATACATTTTTGATACCAATAGCGAAGGATTGTAAGTGTAAGCCAATCAGAGGTGCCGTGCCGTTCTGTAATAGGGGCTCGGGGTCTCACTTATCTTATGCATAAATGAAATTGAATGAAAGAAACATTTATTTATAATTGTTTATTTACCACAACAGTCATTAATGTCTAAACGCTGATTGAGCACACTACCTAAAACATCTTAAATTCTGTAAAAGCACAATAATTATTATTCTGGAATGTGCATAGGTATTTAAAATGTAAATAATTAACATCATAAAAATGTTGTACTAGATTAAAAGGTAAAAACAATAATATTGTCACTTTGAGACTCAAATACCAGGTATTATAAGTTGGTTACCAACACCTAATACTTACTTTCTCTCAATAGTATGGTACGACCAACGACCTCAATTTACATAGACGGGCCCTCTCAAGTCTCAGGTTAGGAGCACGCTCTCAAAGTTGGATGCCTGACTTTTTTCTATGACAGGGCCCATCTAGTACCTACATTAAGTCAAACGTTTGACTTAAGAAGTCTAATGCAATAATACTTGCTCAAGTCGTCAGTATTGTATAGTCTAGCTTGCGTGACCTACACCTGGGACACACCGAGTCCTTAATGCATTTTTCACCATACATCATAAATTACCGTGTCAAAATTACTTAATTATTATTAATTTTATGCATGAAATTCCACAGAGTGAAAATGGGCTTTAAGTCACGGATAATTATAGCCTTACAGCGCTACACGAATTCATTACAAATCACGCTTGATTCTGCAATCAATATGCATTGTACAAGAGGTAAAAATAGAGTTTCGCTCAGTTTGTAAAAAATAACTACTTAGTGATACAAATTCACGAACATGTTAAAATTATCATTATATTTTTGCAAAAAATTTCTACGCTGAAATACGCTAATATTACAAAAAAAATTGTCCAAAAAATATGACATAACATTTCATTTTAATAAGTAGGTAGATATACGGTGCAATTTATAATTATTGGCCTATTTAACTAAAATTTTAAAGTTTAAAAGACCATGTTACTAATATTTTTCTAATTTTACGGTTTCATCTACCTACTAATTCGCCATCACGAACAACAGCTAGTTTGTGCAAAAATTATCTTCTACGCTGAAAATAATCTAATATTGCCAAAAAAAAATTGTCCAAAAAATATGAGATTACATTTCATTTTAATAAGTAGACATGCGGTGCAATTTACAATTATTATTAGCCTATTTAGCTGAAATTTTAAAGTTTAAAAGACCATGTTAGGTACTAATATTTTTCTAATTTTACGGTTTCATCTACCTACTAATTCGCCATCGCGACAAGATTAACCGGTCACTACAAATTCAGTATTTACATTATTAAAAAAGACATGCTTAGATAAAGTCACATAAAGATGTAGCTGTGGCCAGTGGAGTTAATGGCCGTTTTCATACACGGACAACACTCGCTAACTAATCTACTTGACTTGATCTAAACTGCCATAACATAAAAAATTCACACTTAAAATAGAAGTACTAATTATGATAAAGTTATTATTATGCTATTACATTTTTAAATAATTTAAATTTATTTTTAAAATTTGTGTAATGCTTTAAACAGCAACTCTATATTTAAGAATATACTTTTCAGTACTTGTCAAAGAGATCACTTGAAACACCTGATTTTAACATTAATCTCATTCCTTAACATGCATTTCCGGTTTATAACATTGTTTAAGAAAATATATTACAATAATAATAAATGGGTATATTGTTTGTCTTTCGTAATTGTGAAGCTCGCCAATAACGGTAAGTCACGATATAACAATCGCGTTACCATATCCGTAACACAGCCTTAAGTCATTTGGCGTCATGTAAGAACGTGATTGCGAAATCCGTTGGCCATGGCATCAAGACGCGCGGACGATGAGTTTGCGTACTCTCGAGCAGAGATGTTATGGAGCTCCGTAACCGTAACCGAAACTATCGGATATCCGAAATAATATAAAAATGAAACCCGTTTTCCTTGGTCACGGCATCACGCGTGAATGGCTGGACCGATTTCACTAATTCTTTTTTGTTGTATTTGTTATTATTAGGAGAAGGTTCTTACGGAAAGAAATATTAAGAAAATCTCTCAGAAATATTGAAAAATATACATTTAATTTCGCATACTAAGGCGGTACGAAGTTCGCCGGGTCAGCTAGTCCGAAATAAAAATCTATCCGTAACCGTAACCGAATCCGATACAAAAAATTCGAATAATTTCGGATAGAGACAGAGGCTAAATAAGACATGTTATGACAGATTTTTTTTTAGTAAAATCAAAAATATAATAATTACTTGCCTGTATGACTGATTATAAATTATAATCTGTCATATAATAAAACCAAATTATTACATGCTATTTGTGTTTATATTTTACTTCAATCTAATATCCGTAACCGAAACTAATTACGGATAATCCGAAATCGTCTTAGGCAAGTTTTATCACCTCAACCGTGTGCTAAGTAGGCATAATAAGCTTGTTGTGTACTATGCGCTGGCAGACGCAGTGATTAGCTACGGCCTAAGTGTGTATGGAAGGACATTTAGCACCTATTTGGATGAAATAAAAAAAATACAAATTAGAATTTTGAAGTATGTTGTGGGGAAAAAGGAGAGGAAAAGGTATAAGGGAAATTATGATAATATATTTAAAGACCTGAAGTTATTGCCAGTACATAGTAAAGTGGAATATCTAATAGCTAAAGAACATTATTTCTCGGACAAATTTAAAACACCTACTAAACTAAGAGATAACGCGAGAAGTTGCAGAAAGGTAAGATTTACGTTGCCAAAGGTATGTAACTATTACGGTAAAAGGTTGAGTTGTTATTTAGTACCCAAAATTTACAATAGCATAGATTGGCTAAGGGAGGAAAATAAGGTTAGTGTAGGAATACTTAAGAAGAAGTTAAAAGGTCACTTAAGTACTCCTATACTGACTAATTAATTATTATTGATCAATAATTAGTTAGTTATTTTTATTTTTCTCTCCTCTTTATTTATATTTTTTATTTGCTCTTTTGTTTATATTGTCTTGTTGTGCTTTTTTTGATTTTGTTAAAATTTGTTTGTTAGTGTTAGGTTATTAGGTTTACTAGTGCATATTTTTAGATACAACTTAAATATTATGTATAGAGCGCCAACTCGCCAACAAACTGGCCCACCAGTTTGGCGAGATATATATTATGTAAAAATTGTTGTATCCATTAGAAATAAATAAATTAAAATTTAAAAAAAAAAAAATTACACATCCGTAACCGTATTCGAAACCGATATAATTTTATTCCTATATCCATATCCGTATCCAGATCCGAAATATATCCATAACAACCCTACTCTCGAGCCTCGAACAGATCGAGGAACGAAGTTATTCGGACGGGTGCCGCTAGTAGGCAAACCTTTTGGCGTCTATGAATTTGACTTTTGACTTATTGTCAGTGGTGAGCTTTAAACGGAGCCCTGAGGTTCTAGTGTATCTTTGTCAGGAACTTATTGTCGCCACATATTATCAGAAATTGACCGTCAAAAAACTTTCTATACATAACCATCACTCATAAGCTGTTTTGATGTGTCAACATTCAAACAGACTGATACATCTCGCGATCATATTGTGGCGAAATAATTTTGCATTAGGTATAATATTATTTACTAGTGACTTAGAACAAATTATATAAAAATATAAACAACAATACAAACGTTTATGTACTAAATTCATCAAAAAATCCATTTAAAAAAGAGAATAATTAAATACAAGTATTTAAAGTATAAAATCGTATACAAATTTTACTTTAGGCTACCGCAAACGACAGACTGTTATGACGAAAATCAAACAGGGTATTTACAATTTTTAAAAAACCATCATACGGAATCATAATTAAAAGGGTTTGACATTATGTTTAAAAAGGTTGGCATAGTGACGCAATAAAAAAAAAACAGGTCAAGTGCGAGTCGGACTCGCGCACGAGGGGTTCCATACCAGAACACAATAATATAAATTCTTATTTATTACAAAACCTGCTAAAGGTAAAGTACGTCATTACATTCATAAGGCTTAGCGGGGTAGTAATGATGAATTGAAATCCGTTACACCCATGGTGATACCAGGGATACCCCCCCCCCCCGTCCAAATCTAAAGAAAATTCTGTTCATTCTAAAGTTCAAGTCTGAGTTTCAAGAATTGCTGTCTCGCTTCGACGTATGACGGCGTCCCTTTCACTTGCCAGAGCCCGCGAAAAAGCGTTCGCAAGAAAAAGGTGGTTGACAGAGAGACAAAAAAATTATCCTTTATGGGTTCTTTTTCCCTCTTGAGATACGGAAAAACACAGAGATTTTTTCAGCCCTTTGACTTCTTGTACGAATAAATATGAGCCAACTCATATTACAGTATGAGTTAGCTTAAAATCAGAATTTAGAAACTGCTATCCTGTCAGAATACAGCAGATGGAGCGTAAAAATCGGTCTCAGACAAAAAACGGGGGTATACATAAGTTATTGAACACACTATGCTTGAGGTCTAACAAGCTTCGTCTCCACTTTAACCATATCGTCACCTTTGTGCATTTCTACTTGTAAAATGGAAAATACCTCGATAACCTGTTCAACAGCAGGCAATTTGTCATTTGAGCGCCATTTCAATTCCATTTTTGATAATTTAGCACCAGCATCATTTTTTATACATCTATGCTCGCCTGGAAAATCCTGCAAATAAAATAATCAACACATGTATTTGGTTGGAAAATAATTATTGAATTAACAGTCAATATTGTTAAGCTGAATATTAATTAAAAGTATATAGGTACCAAACCTTACTGCTTCTATGGTTCTCGAGTGACAACAATGGTCTTAGCTCTATGATAGAGGGTCAAGATGGTGACGCGGCCATATTGGTCAGTGTTTGTGTGAATTGCTAAATAAAAGTATAATTAAATGGATAGCCGAGTTTTCTTCTAATAATATTATAATTTAGATTTTAGTTTTAATTTCTGTGAGAACTCGATTTTCCAGGATAACATTCTATATCCATTCATAAGACGCAAGCAAATCTGTGCCAATTGGTATAATATTACTTATTACATTATTACTTACTACATATTATTATTAGTACAATATTGGTATAATAATACAAACATTACTTCCATTGTTGAGCCAGGAAAAGAGACAGAAGAATAGATAAACTGGCATAAACATTTATAATATTAATATGGATGGATTTAAGTAATCATTATTTTGAAAAGGATTCACTAATAGTCTGAAATTAATAATAATAATTATCAATCTATCCATTAAATGTCAAAAGTTGTATTGTCCTTTTTGTCAAATATCAATGTTGCTAAGAAACTTATTAATGGATTACAGATAGATTGATTAATATTATAAATTTCAGCCATAAGATAACATAAAAGCAAATCTTCAGTCACTTTTAACCCCCGGCTGAAAATCAGATTATTTGAACCCTAAGTACAGTTGTTGTTGGCACTTCCATGAAGATTTGTAATGTAGTGCCATCAAAATAATGAAGATGGAGTGTGAGTCGTAATATAAAATTCATTGCACACCTGCACATGAAAGGCCAGTATAACAAAACATAGTTATGTATTATGTCACCATAAAATTATAGAACCGTTAGATTGTAATCTAACGCTTTTTATCTCGATAGATTGTAAACTGTCGACAGATTGTGAACCGTAACATACTGCTTACAATTTAACGCATTATTTTTCGGTAAATTGTAATCTATTGGGTATATTAACCCAACAGAACCTAATATTTATCTCCTAATATCTACCTGAATATTTGTCAATGCCTAACCTAATCTAAAGTTAGCAAGAACTGTGCAAGAAAGAGACAAGAAAACGTAAATACAATAAATATTTCAAAAATTAATACTCAGAACATTGAACGGTTTACAATCTTTTGACAGTTTACTATCTCGTGAGATAGAAATCGTTAGATTATAATCTGACGGTTTTTACAATTTTACAGTGACATAATATATAGTATGTACATAAAATAACTTACATTATTGAAGAAAATTCTTCTGTTCAATCCCATAGCAACTATTAATACATCAATGTACTTTTCTCTGACTTCAACTACAACAGCTTCTGTGACCAGCGGTGAATTCATCTCTATGTATTTCAGTGTGTATAGTTCAGTGGACATTTCTCCAGCCTTCTTAGCGTTATACTTCTGCTTATTGCATTGTGCAGCAACCATACGCACTTTATCGACTTCCCATTGTGGTGCATCTCTGTAATTTAAACTTGCAGCTAATAACCTGGAAGGAAACATGATAGTTAATAGTAATTTATTTTTAAAATCTTTTTATATTTGTTTATTTAATTATCATTTCAAATCAAATAATGTTTATTCAATATTGGAAGGAAACATGATAGTTAATAGTAATTTCTTTTTAAAATCTTTTTATATTTGTCTAATTAATTACCATATCAAATCAAATCAAATACCTAATGTTTATTCAATATAGGTAGGTATACTACACTTATTGACGTCTACCTAGTTATTTATAAAATATAATGGTGATAATAATCAGTAACGGTATCTTAAAACTAAAGCTACGAGGGTTCCAAACGCGCCCTGGTTTGAGAAGAGCCCACAACAAACTCAGCCGGGTTTTTCTTTTTCATTATCACCATTTCACAAATCATCTTGACTAAGGAACTATCAGAGCCTTTAGAACAAATCATTGCCATGCTTCCTTGTCATTTAAGTAATCCTTTACATGGTAATAAGATTTTTTAATGAGTTTACGTTTTACATTAACTTTGAACTTATTCAGAGACATCTTCAACATGTCTTCTGAAAGCTTATTGTAGAAGCGGACACTGTTTCCAACAAATGAATTGCTAGTTTTACTAAGCAAAGAAGCAGGCATTACAAGTTTATTTTTATTTCTAGTATTGACATTATGGCAATCACTTTTCTTCTTGAATTTATCAATGTGTTTATGCACGTATACTAAATTTTCAAATATATAATAATAAAAATATATCTTTTTAACCGCGTATGCGTATTTGACTAAGATGACACTAGAGTGCACTAGAGCCAACAATCTTAAACTTTATTTAATTTAAAATGTCTATAATCAGAACACAATACAGAATCTCAAGGTGTCTTACCTTGAGATTCTGTGCTATTTAAAGAAAATAAAAGCATTTTTATCAAGAAAAATGCAGCACTTCAGCTGAATTTCACTCCATTGTGCCTACTAGTGCATCTTTTTTTTTTTTATCCACTACAAGCTAGCCCTTGACTACGATCTCACCTGATGGTAAGTGATGATGCAGTCTAAGATGGTAGCGGGCTAGCCTGTTAGGGGCATGGCAGTTATATTAAACCCATACCCCTTCGGTTTCGTGGCTAGCCACGGCCGAAGCCTCCCACCAGCATCTAACATTTCGTTAAGTTAAAGTATAGCAAAGGTCTTTAATGTACACACTGCTTGGGCTATCAAAAATTAGCAGGTATTGTGTATTTAGTAGTTTGTAAGTATTTATTGCTAAGAACTAAGTTTTTTTTTTTTTATTCCACTACGAGTTATTCCATGACTCCGATCTCACCTGATGGTAAGTAACGAGGCTGTCTAAGATGGTAGCGGGCTAGCCTGTTATTGGCATTACAGTTATATTAAACCCATACCTCTAGTCGGTTTCTAATGGCATAGTTCTGGATTGCTAAATTGCTTCGTCGTACGTCTTTGCTGGTAGGGTGGAAACTAGCCACGGCCGAAGCCTCCCACCAGACCGAAGTGCCAAGTCATTAACCATACAAAGCAGCAGGAGTATGAAGACATAATTACCTATGGACCATTATATCAGCATAGCGCCTAATTGGACTGGTGAAATGTGTGTAAAGTGGAACATTTAAAGCATAATGTTGAAAATCTGCATCATCCTCACAACCTCCAGCACAGAAATATTTAGCTCTTGTCATTGGCTTAGCACACAGCATATTTAGGACCATAGCTTTACCGCGATCTGCATTCTCTGGGTCCATATAAGGCAGTAAAGACCTATGCAAATCACCAGCAGAAGCTATTTCAATGTCAATGCCCATTGGTTTCAGTGATTTAGCAAGCTGATTCAGCATGTAAGTACTAGGTGGCGGATGACACCGTAAAAATGCTAACTTAGGATGGTCCTCATGAATTCTTTTAGCAACAGTCATGTTTGCAAGAAGCATGAACTCTTCAATAAGCTGATGACTTTCTTTACTGTCATAAATCCAATAGTTATCTGGCAAGCCATTTGTGGGGTTCAAATGAAATGACACTTTAGGTTGATCTATACGTAATGCACCTCCATCGAACCTCTTTTTTCTAAAAATTGATGATATTTTACCAAGTATTTGAATTGTATCGGAAACATCCTGATATGTGAAGCCATTATACAATTCAGGAAATGTTTTTTCTGCGTCCTCTTTATTTTCAAGAATAGCTTGAGCATGATCATAGGCTAACTGGCAACAAGAGTTTATGACTGTTTTTGCAAACCTATGACTTATTACTTGAGCATTTTGAGTTATTTCCCAGAACACAGAAAAGGCAAGTTTATCTACTCCAGGAAATAGGGAACACAACATGCACAGTTCATCTGGCAACATGTGGTAGGCTCTTTCTACCATGTAAATAGTGGTGGCTTTTTCTGCCACTTTCTCATCCAGCAGTGTGTTCTCAGTAAGAAAATGAGCAACATCTGATATGTGGACACCAATTTCATAATTCCCATTTTCTAGTTTCCTACATGAAACAGCATCATCAATATCACGACAATTGAATGGATCAATGCTGAAGATGCACAACTTTCTGCAATCTTCCCTTAACTCCATTTCTTCATCTGGTATAGTATAATCAAGGCGTGGAAATAAGTGTCTAACTTCTGGTCCAAAGGGTTTGATATCTAAATCTGTTTGTGCTAAGATAGCTTTAGTTTCTGATTGCATATCGCCTGACTGTCCTATATTACAAACAATATGACCCAAAGCAAATCTTACATCAAACCAATCTAAAATTTTTGCTAAAAATAAAGTATTTTCATAATTTTTTGCATCTTGATAAAAATTATCTGGCCAGCATGTAAATGGTATGTTGAGACGAGGTAACCTGTGATCTCTTGGCACAAATAGTGCTTTTTGTCTATTTTTATCTGCCATCAGTTTTAAAATTCCTATACATGTCCTATTGTGGACTTTTTCCTTAATGTACACTACCTTTCCTTTCTTTTGCTTATTTTCATCATTGTTTTCTTCATTATCACTATCAATATATTGCACAACAACAACATCACCTTCCAAGGCCCTGTTCCTATTTTTTATACCATCTATAAGAACATCTTGTTCACTTCTATCCATACTTGAAACATAAGAATGTTGAAACTGTTTAGGGTTTATTCTTAACACTCCCTCAATAAGCATATTATTTTTTAAACCTGTATCTACTTCTTCTGCAGATATGTATGGATCAAAAAGCTTTTCACCATTCTGTTCCTTAATTCGTTGTCTTTTCTTACGTTTTGGTGAACTATTGGTATTATTAGAGGGGCAAGAAACATGATTCTGACCAAAGTTTTGCTGATTACCATTTGCAAAATTCTTACTCAATAGAGGATGTTGCCATACATTTTGAAAATATTTTGAAGGAGTATTCTGGTGCTGTAGCAAGACAGGATGGGGATAAACTTGAAATGTAGAACTGTGGGCTTGCTGCAACAATGGTGTATTTGGTACACTTGCTGGGAAGTAATGATATTGAAACATTTCTCTAAAGAACAATGTTTGCGTCAAATGGAACTGCGGATTATGAGCTAAGTTTTCTAAATACCTAGTACTTGTACTTGCATATAATGGTGTAATTTGTTTTAGGAAATGTTCGTGCACTGATGACTGACCGCCGTGTGTGGGAGCTGCTGGCGCCGTTTGTATCGCTGCAGGAGTGTTTTCCAGTGGCATTTGTAACTGTAATTTTTCTCTTTTTCTAGCCGTCATCTTTCTAGGCGAATTTGTTTTAGATTTTTGGTCATCTTCATCACTACTTAAATTTAAATAGTTACATTTTCCTGCTAAATCATTAACCGCGTCTGAATTAAAAAATACTTTCGAGGATATTTTTTTTGGCTCTTGCTGTGTTGAATCAGAAACTGGAGTAGACATTTTATTTGAATTAAGTAAAAGTTTTGTTTACTTCATTAATTGTATTGTTGTCTGAAACACTGAGTTTTCAGGTTGTACATATTTATCTATGCACTGAGTCTCGATCACAATGGTGATCACAATGGCTGTGAGTGTGACCTGGTTAACTTGTCTCTGGTGACGTGACGGCTGTGACGTGGTTTAGTTATTGTTGATTAATGTCATATTGTTTTTGTCGCTGTCAAGTTCAATCTTTTGAAAACATGGTTCCTGTGTATCTGGATTTAATTATTTTCCAGTACAAACAGGAAATTTTTAACTCAGTACCTTTAATAAATCTGTGCTCAGTACAAACATTAATAACAAATTCCGGAAATAAAATAAAATGGAGAAATCATGAAAATTAGAAAAGAAATATCCTAAATACTTGTCTCTGAAAAGAAACCACAGTACATTGAATATAGGATACTGGTACGAGAACCAAACGAACACTGTGCGTTGGGGCGACACAGCCTCTAGTGTGTTTAGACTAGAGTGCGGTGTACGCCAGGGAGGGCTAACCTCTCCGGACCTGTTCAATCTTTATATAAATGACCTCATTGGGGAGCTAAGTGGCACAGGCATCGGGTGCCACATTGACGGAGTATGTTTTAACAACTTAAGTTACGCTGATGATATGGTGCTACTTAGCCCCTCAATAAACGGTCTTCGTAAACTAGTAGCGATTTGTGAAAATTATGCATTTAGACACGGGTTAAAATATAATGTGCGCAAATCTGAAATGTTAATCTTTAGAGCGGGTAAAGGTCCGGAGAGGATTCCGCCAGTTTTGTTGGATGGAACTCCAGTTCAGGTTGTGCAGCAGTTCAGGTATCTCGGGCATATGTTGACGGGATCCCTGAGCGACGACTTGGATATAGAACGGGAGCGTAGGTCGCTGGCAATACGGTGCAACATGCTCGCTCGCCGTTTTGCTCGGTGCTCTGAGGATGTTAAAGTTACGTTGTTTAAAGCTTATTGTATGAGCTTCTATACATCACAACTATGGATTAAGTACACCAAAAGATTCTTTAACATCCTCAGGGTACAGTATAACGATGCCCTTCGTATTTTATTAAAAATGCCGAGGTATTGTAGCGCGTTGGGCATGTTCGCCGACGCTGGTGTCCCAGATTACTATGCCATTATTCGGAGTAGAATTGCCGGTTTCTGGGAAACCGTCCGCAATTCTACTAATAAGGTGATTAAAGTCGTCGGTCAGGTATCCCCTGACAACGTATTTTATAAACACTGGCTAAGGGTACACCAGACCCACGTAAAATGATTTTTCATTTTAAACTTTATTTTAATTTATGTAAGTATAATTTATACATTTTATTGTATTTAGTTATTGTTTTTAATGTGTTTTTATATGGGTCCCCGACCTGCAATAAAATGATTTTATTATTATTATTATTATAGGCATGGGGGTAATTTAGGTACTCTGCTTCTTTTTCTGGTCGGTGGTACTCAGGGTCAGGGTTAAGGTACCAAGGCTCAGAAGGACTAGAATCCAGAGCCGTTAAACCAGTTAAATAATAAAAAAAAAAAGGTTAAGGTACCAGCAGGGCGACCGCATAGCTTTTGCCCATGGAACTAATAAGTACTACGTACAACTGGAATGCGTACTACAAACTTATTTTTAATCAAATTTAATCCTTATGTCACGGACATAAGGACCACTACGCACGCAGTATAAAAGTGAATCCGAGTGAGACATCCACAACATACCGCGGTGTCCCTTTCTAACAGTGGTCTTTGTGTTGCTATTTCACATTTAACATTATACTTCAAATTTGGTACGTTTATAAAAGAAATCTGAAAAATGGTTATACTATCGAATTAGTCACCTCCTATCCTCCGATTAAAATTTCAAGCATTTAGAAAATTAGTACGTCAATAATTCACTTGTTTTCGTGTTGAAGGGGGCAATCGTAATAGTAATAAAAATAAAAACGTTGCAACCATGGAATTTTTATGTACTATGATGGTTGCAACACAAACGACCATTTTGATGAATCTTACGATAGACGAAATTTCGGGTGACATAAATTTAGGTACCAAGTATACGGGACAAGTATCGTAAACAATGAAACACGAATTATAACGGGATAGATATTTTTTTCATATTTCAGATTACCAAAAAATGATACATTGCGTGAAAAGTGGTTAAGCATTATACCTGGTGGTAACAGAAAAGTGACCCAAAATTCTGTAATATGGAGCAAACATTTCATGCCAGAGGATTATATTCCTAATTTATCACGGCCCGTTTTAAAAGAAAATGCTCTTCCCTCACGATTCCTCGTGGTAAGCAAGATCAATTTTATTTTTATCTTGAATAGGTACGTTTACAGATAATGATAAAAATCCAGCCCGTAACTGTTCCACTACTGGGCAAGGGCCTCTTCTCACTAGGAGAATGCATGAGCATTAATCACCACGCTTGCTCACTGCAGGTTGGTGATTTCAGACTGTCAAGTCCAGGTTTCCTTACGATGTCTCCTTTACCGTATGTGCTGTATCACCGTACTTCAACAGAATGAAATTAAAAACATTTTCAAACATGGAGACTGGCATAGTGATGAGATGAGTTCAGGAGCGACAAAGAGTTAAAAATATTTTTTGTATGAAAAATTTGAGCATGTTGATAATTTTATATACCCAGTATGTTCGAAAAGTCAAATATGTATGGCTCGAAAAGCCAAATATGTATGGTTCGAGAAGTCAATTTATGTTTCGCTTTACAGCAATACCAGTTTTATTGAATTTTTAACCGACTTAAAAAAAATTTTTTTTTGTTAAACCATCACCGATAATTATCTATTTTTACCTAAATGCTTCGTAATTATCGATCCTAAATGGATCGCTGGATCCAGGCGGCGCAAGACCGTGGCTTGTGGAGGACCCTACAGGAGACCTATGTCCAGCAGTGGACGTCCATCGGTTGACGACGACCTAAATGCTTACTTGTGTAAGAGACTTACTAAGAGGCAATAGGCACTACATATAAAATATCAACATCATTATAAATATAAATATTTTAAAATTATTTGCTGATTTTTATTTCTTCATAGAGGTATATTTATATCCCGTATATTGAAGTATCCCAAAATTCAAAAATAGTGTGGTCACTCTTGTGGAAAAGGGACACAAGGGTCAGTATGGTATCTCTCACTCGGCACACTTTATTAACAAGAGCTCATTCCAGTTGTACGTAGTACTTATTAGTTCCATGCTTTTGCCTTTTGCACATGGAACTAATAGGTACCTACTACGCTGTACGTTGTTACGTAGTACTTAAATAGTTCCATGCTTTTGCATCAATCATTGATACATTGCAATCAGAGACAAGTAACATATCGCAATCACCTCTGATTGGTTAATACTCTTCCCCTATTGGACGAAATCCATTGACGCAGCAAGAATACCAGCCAATTAGAGGTTTTTTTTTAATGTTCACTAGGAGTAATCTGGATTCCCCTATATATTATTATACTCTTTGATCTGGAGTAATAAGTTAGGTCATAGATTATACACATATACCAGAGAGTTAGGTGTTCTGTCTGTGATGTTCACGGCTGGTTCACGGTACTAAAATAAAAACACCTATTTAATGCCAGTACAAATTACTTATTACAGTTCTATTTATGTTTGAAAATCAATACAACATAACCTAAACAACATAATTATAGTATACAATGTTTTGTTTTATAAAATGACTGTATTAGTTAAAAAAATACTAAAGTACTATTAATACAGTGTATATTGACAACAAGTATTGAACAGGAAAATGAAGCTGATTACTCATAACATGCTGACATCAAAGTGTTTGAAAGGGGTACTCACAGGCTATCCCCTAGCCATAAATGCTACAGATGTAAAGGTAAACGAAGTAGACTTTAATCCAGAGTTCATTTCACGAATCATACCAAAACTTGATTGGGAAGTGCTGTGGAAAGCTGCAGACAGCTTAGGCCATAGTGATGGACTACCCCAAACGGTGGAAGCTAATTATGAAGCCAACCAAGAGTTCTTGAAAAAAGCTCATAGAGTTTTGCTTGAAGTCGAAGTTGAAGAAGGGTTCTTAACGTGTCCTGAATCAGGGCGACAGTTTCCAATTACAAAAGGCATACCAAACATGTTGTTAACAGAAGCTGAAGTGCAATAAACTAGTTCTCTAAAGTATAGATTTTTATTATTTGACTTAATTGACCAGCCTGCATTTATTTTTCTAGTGAAGATTACACCCTACCTATATAATAGATAGATTTTGATCTCAGACCTCCTTAGTGCAGTGGTCATGCAATGTATATAGTCTAAAGGTGTTAACATATTGCTAAATGGTTAATGGCTAATGGTTGAAAATATTAGTAAACAATCTTTGCTCCTGTGTACTAGCAAGTGAAAAAAACCATTGTTTTTAATACTACCGTTTATACCCATTAACCGTTTAACCGTTTAGCGATATGTTAACACCTCTAATATAGTGGGAGGTGGAATTTCCTGCAGAGTCCATTTGGAACTTAATCAATTTAAAAAATATATATAACTAGATGATTCCCGCGACTTCGTCCGCGAGGATTAAAGTTTTTTGATTCCCACGGGAACTCTTGAATTTTCCGGGATAAAAAGCCTATGTCCTTCCCCGGGATACAACCTATCCCTGTACTAAATTTCATCAAAATCGGTTGAACAGATGGGCCGTGAAAGTGTAGCAGACAGACAGACACACTTTCCCATTTATATTAGTATGGATATGGATTAGCGAGCAGGCGGGTCTCCTGATGTTAAGTGATTACTGTTGCTCATGAATTTATGAACTTTCTCTAGTCTGGTCTGGTGCGAAGCTTCGGCAGTGAAAAGTTACCATCCTATCGCCAAAGATAAACCTCCAAGATTTTTTTTTTACATTTATTTATTTGGCAACCAAAACAGAATACAATAAATACTGCTCTAACCTAAAGTCATAAGTAATAACATTTTGATCTTATTGTAGTCCTACAGGGTTGCACTACATGAATAAGGTTCTTTAGGAGTGCAAAGTAAAACCACAAAATAAGTAAAGCGAACATAATAATTATAATTTATTTATGAATAAAGACCATGAGAGGAGAGATGTGATTTAAACAACCAATAGAATTTTGTTATTCCCACATCTCGTCTCCGCTGATGTGCTGGAGAGATGTGGCTCGCAAGCTGGTGAAGAGGGCGCGTAATGGAGACAAGAAGAGATGTGAGCGGCGCTACTAGTTCCTCCTGCGCCTCACTACCTGCCAGCCGCGCCCCTCGCCGCGTTCTTTTATTTAGGTGGCATAAAGCTATCAATTCTGCTTCTTAGACTCTAGTTCTTCTTCAAGTAAAAGGTGATACAGTTTTTGTAATAGTGTCATGACTCTAAGGCCTTTCATGTCAGACCGTGCTTAACTAATAACTTTGACGACCTCCCTGGTGCAGTGGTAAGCATTGTTATCTTAACGTGTGGAGCTCCCGGGCTCGATTTGGGAATTTATAACGTCTGAATATTTCCTGGTCGCCCTGGTAGGAGGGTTCGGTTTGGTTAGCCTGCTACCATCTTAGACTGCATCAATAGGTGATATTGCACTCATGGGGCAACTTGTAGTGAAAACAAAAAAAACCATGCCAAATCTTAAGTAGACCCACCAGAGCTGTATGTATGCGAGTCACTTACAGATTTAACAATCAATGTGCCAAGCACTGTGTAGATACCATTTAATTAAAAAAATTGTTGTATTGAGTTTTTACCTTTCCACTTTTTTTTACTGATTAGGTATAGTTAAGTTTTGAGTATTATGATAATGTATTGTTTTAGGTTATTGAGTTGTATAAATTGTCACCGTAAGATTGTAAAAACCGTTAGATTGTAATCTAACGTTTTTGATTGTAAACTGTCGACAGATTGTGAACCGTAACATACTGATTACAATTTAACGCATTATTTTTCGGTAAACTGTAATCTATTAGGTATATTAACCTGATAGAACCTATATCCCTATCTATATGAATATTCATGTCAATCCCTAACCTAACCTATTGTTTGCGCGCGAGTTGAAAATGTATCCCCCCTGCCACACACTGCCCGAGTGACGTGGGACGTGGGAAGTAGCGTGGGACGGAGGCAGAGGCCTCTGTCGTGTGGCATCGATACTCGCCATGCTCACGCCACGCTCCTCGTCCTCGCGCATCGCTCCCTGTTTTGTCGATTTTTTGGGCGCAAGTCAAAAGGACCGGCAATATGAGCGCGAGAGACCTGCCACACACTTGACAGTTGACACTGCCCGCTACGCTCTCATTCGCAAATCGCAATCGAGCGCTCGAAGTAGAAGCACGCGCAATCATGCCGTCGCCGCCGCCGCCAGCCGATGGAGTAATGATAAAACATTACAATTTATTGATATATAATTAGCTTATATTGTGTTATTTCAGACTATAATCTATTGATGCCCGCGACTTCGTCCGCGTGGATTAAGTCAAAATATGTACTTAGTTTGTAATTCATGAACGCGTAGTCTGATTTCATTCATTCTTTTTTTGTTCGAAAGTAGGGTAGGGTGGTTGCCCCTAATACCAGCCCTGCCCCTAATACCAGCCCTTTTGCCTTTTTTCTTCGATAATAAGTTTTCTCATGGGGTTACCTATGAATTTAGTCATTTAAAAAAATATTTGCACCCAGTACTAACTATATTCCAGAATTGGCAACACTGGCATGAATCTGTAAATGTCAGTTAAAGCGAATAAAACTGTAGAGAGTGGACGTCAGCCATTTTGCTATTTCTATGCTAAGTTTGATCCCGCAAAAAGAAGATATATGTTGCGCATAATTTTGTCTTTTAGCTGTGTAATTTGCAATATTATGGTAATAAATATAGTATTGAATGTATTTCTCAGTCAATTTACAAAATGTTTCTTTTCTGTAAGCGGAAATTATAAGGGCTGCAATTAAACGCACTAAATGTACGGAGTACACAATGCCAGCCTAGTAGGCTGGTATTTGATTTGACAGAGTATCTAATTCCAGCCTTGTGGTGTAATTCAGGGGTGCCACAAAATTAAGTAAAGAATTATAAAGGACATCATTCAAGTTCGAACTCATTGATTGTACACTTTTTCGATAAAAGTATCTAATTAGAACGTTCAGGATTTCAATGTTTTTAAACATCCACGATTTGCACATAAGTTATACAATATTATACAGCGGGTCTTGACACGTGTATCTGTGTGTCTGTATGTCTGCCTGTGGCATCGTAACGCCCAAACGGCTGTACCGATTTTGATTTCGTTTTTCTTGTTTGAAAGGCGACTTAATCGAGAGTGTCCTTAGATAATGTTTTAAAAAATCTGTCCAGCTGTAAGTATTCACTTGTTTATTGGATTGGAAATTTTGGTAAGTAAGTACTCTCTGTAGTATCGTTTGTAGTAATTTAGTGTATGATTAAGTAAAGTGAATGAAATGGGATCGAGTGAATGAAAAAAGCATGAAATAAAAGTCAAGTTGAAAATTTTAACTCTAAAAATAAAAAATAAAAAGTTTAATTTTTTATTTATCATTTCTGAAATAAAGAGTATGCGAGTTGGAGGCAAAATTTAATTGGGAAACACTGCTCTACACCAACACAAAATTAAATTAAGATAGGTATGAGTAAATTTTTCGGTCCGTACAGTTCACGACACAAAATCTCAAAAGACATAACCCTAAACAAGGCTGGTATTAGGTACTCGAAAGGATGGCATTAGATACAAGGTGGCTGCAATTTGAGCCAATAGGTCTTTCTTCGTTTGTCCTTTTTTTAAATTTATTCTTGAGTACATATCCTTATCGTCAACTATAAATCACAATCATACTGAAATAACCTGTTGTTTAAAAATATTAGCAATTGATTATAAAAGATCGTTAAAATTCTATGATTGATTAAAGATAATAAAAGTACTAAAAGGCTGATATTCGGGGCATCCACCCTACGTACCTACCTAATTACTTTAAAAATTGATCTGTAAAAATTTCAAGGTCATTGGGTTTGTAGTTTAGAAGTTACAGACATCACATCGAAACTATCATTATACTCAGTAATGAACGTCCAAAATAACTTGAAGCCTATTATGTGTTATTTTTTGCCTGGGTAGGTATACCTAGTTGAGGACCTGGCCCCTATTCTCTAACTCAGTGGGTATCAGAAAATATATATAAATACATTTATATAGTTAAATATGCTAAACAAGGATAGCGCGCACCCAGCCACAGTTTCAACTTTCAACCTCCATTGTGTGTTACGTGTAGTAGGTAAGTGCAAATGACCTAGTGCGGAGCGTCGCGATTAATCGCGCGAGGAGAGCAGTGTGTGGCCAAGGAGGGCAGCAACGCGGCAGAGCGAGGGCGTGCTACGTGGCAGCGCGAGGAGCATAGTCTAGCGGAGGCATATGGTGACACATACATTTACTCTGCATTCAACTCGCGCGCCAACTGTACAAGAAAGAGACAAGAAAACGTTTTATACAATAAATATTATATTTCATAAATTAATACTCAGAACATTGAACGGTTCACAATCTTTCGACAGTTTACAATTTCGCGGGATAGAAACCGTTAGATTATAATCTAACGGTTTTTACAATCTTACGGTGACATAAATAAAGAATAAATGAAAAATAAAAAAATTATATAGGTAGGTATATTATATATTTTATGTGATACAAGCTTGATGCCCGCGACTTCGTCCGCATGGATTGAGATTTTTTGGTTCCCGCGGGAACTCCTTAGTTTTCCGGGATAAGTAGTAGCCCATGTGCTATTCCAGACTATAATCTATCTTTGTGCCAAATTTCAGCCAGATCCGTTCAGCCATTGGGGCGTGATTGAGTAACAAACATCCAAACATCTATCCAAACTTTCGCATTTATAATATTAAGTAAGATAAGATATAAATAAGTATAGATGATTTTCAATAAAATGGCATAATATTTTTTTTACTAACTAAATCATACTACTTATTTCTTTATCAAATTTCCCCAAGGTTACATTTGCACCATTGACATGCTTCAGTCCTGAAATCCTGATAAATAATTCAAACAAAAACTGGGAAACCATACTATATTTACAAAAAAAAAGTGACTAAAAACATCAAGAGTTATTTATTTATATATGTAATACAGATAATAACAATAAATTAAGTAATCAATGTTCTTTACATTCATGATAATGGCCTGATGGTGGTTGTCTACATAATAATAACTTTATTTTCTATTCATAACTAGGGCTTTAAAGTTCATCTGTGTATGGTACAAATGCAAGATTTCCAGCTGCTCCCATAGAAATCTTGTTCTTCACTGCATTTGAAACAGCCTGCAATAAAAAAAAGTTTGTACAGTACATTTTTCATCATAATATTATTTCTAACTAGCTGATGCCCGCGGATTGAGGTTTTTTGGTTCCCGCGATCTCTTCAAGTAGCGATATATTACAGTATCGAAACTACTTTCAAAGACCCACATCCAATGGAACTCTTTGAACGAGGAATTTTACTAATTTTATTACCAGCGCGCCTTAATATATCGCTATTGGATGACATAAATAGTCGCGTAAAAAGACTGGATTAAAAATGCATAGGTATCTCAAATTTCGGCACTGACATGACAGGCAAGTAAACTGTGGCCGAGTGGTCAAAGGCGCTCTAGGGCGCGATTCCCAGAGAGACCCAGGTTTAAATTCTGTCAGTTCCGCAAAAAATTTGATATATGTATTTATGTAAGTTTAGAAACTTTGAACACTGTGAAGCACTAATAAAATTAGTAAAACGCAAAATGTGTCATTTCTTGTTCAAGGATCAAGAAATGACACATTTTGATATGAGCCTTTGAAAGTAGTTTCGACTCTAATATATAGCTACTGGATGGCATAAACAGTCGCGTAAAAAGAAGACGCAGGTTCAAATCCTGCCGGTTCCGCAAATTTTTGATATACTATCTAAGAAGTTTATAAAAAAGTAATTATGTACCTGGGAGATGTCGCTGCTTGATAATTGATCAATTTCGTTAGCAATGTCAATGGGTGACTTCACTGAGCGTGTGCAGAGACCCTGAGCAGCAATGGACTCTGCAAGGACACTTCCATCCTCGGCTTCTGACAGCACTTGCACCTTGAGTTGGTTCTTGCCCGCTTTGATTGCGTCGGCGCTCAAATTGCCAGCTTTTAGTAACTTGGCAGCTGCCTTTACAGCCTGGAACATAAAAAATGAAGGGATCAGCTTCCATTAACACGTAACATTCTGACTTTTTATTTTCTCATTTATCTATATATAAAAGCGAAATACCACTGATTCACTCACTCATTGACTGACTAATTATGATATCTCAGGAGCTATAAAGCACACAAACTTGAAATTTGGAAGGTACAGTTCACGCGCGAGGTCCGAAGAATGTTGGCGTAATGAGATACGAGTTGTGATTTAGTCGATATTACGTTATCGATACTAACACTATCTTTTGTATCTGTGCTCGTGCATTGAATTAATTAATTAAGTGATAATTCTATGAGGATAGTATGTGCAACATTATAATTATAATATACTGTAAAAAATTAACGTAAAATCTAATTAATCACTGTCGCAATCAGAATAATCAGTACTATAAGGAATTTAAAAATTAAACAGATACAAAGAAACTTTTAAGTTTCGTACTTAGTTTAGTACTATTTATAATACACACTGCTATCCCAAAATTAAAAACAGAACTCGATAAAGCGTACTCTCGCGTTAAGGTCGGCACTAGTATGGGAGTGTGCGGGGTATGAAGCGACGGTCGGGCCGCTACCTCAGCCCCCGATTCCTCAGAGCTCGCGTGCGGGCTATAGATTATTTCTATAGTGTAGACATCAGCTAAGAAACGGTTTTGAGAAAATTCACCAAATTGTATTATTGTCAGTGGTGTTATTAGTTATTCAGTGTCAGTTATTATATGCTACTGATGTGCCGGATATCTGTATCCGTATCCGCGGATATCCGCGGGTGAAGAAAGATCCGTATCCATATCCCTAACTTTTTTGACGGATCTTTTACCTTATTAATTTTCAATACAAAGATGTAATTCAATATATAGGTGATTAGGTAGCAATGAAAAACTATTAAATTCCATTCAGATTGTTTATTACTTCTTAAAATCAAATATTTGGCACCTTTATATTGCAAACATTTATCGTAGTGAGTTACAAGGTCACGCGCACCAACACCGATTGAGTAAAAAAGTTAAAATCCGTATATGCATTTTTAACGATCCGGCACATCACTAAATTTATGACTATAATAATTATGAACTTATATTTGGGGTGAACATTGTACTTACCGCATTAGCTTCATCCTTGGCCACGGAGAGCACCACACCAAAGAGGCCGTTGTCAGAGTAAGACACATTGAAGCCGGCCGCTGCGAACGGTCCAACATTGCCGATCGCCTTCGCTAGGGGAGTGTTGTCGGCCCCCCATTTGATGACTGGCCCATTGCCAAGAGCTGCAATTAGTAACAAAATACTTTAGCTGCATCACACTAATATTATAAATGCGAAAGTGTGTTTGTTTGTTGGTTTGTCCTTCAATCACGCTGCAACAGAGCAACGGATCGACGTGATTTTTTGCATGGGTATGGTTGGGGACCTGGGGAGAGTGACATAGGCTACTTTTTATCCCGGAAAATTAAGAAGTTCCCACGGGAATCAAATAAAACTTAAACCACGCGGACGAAGTCGCGGGCATCAGCTAGTTAGTAATAAAATGCTGTAGCCTAATAATGTATAAAAATTATTTCCAAAAAACCGACTTCCAAAGCCACCGTAAAGTAAAAAATAATTTTGATTTCTACACACTATGTTGAAATCGGGCGAGCCTGACGCGTCAACTTTGCCTATTTTTTTTTATTTCTATTACAAAAATAGGCAAAGTCACTTAATCACTTACCATCAGGTGAGATCGCAGTCTATCCTATGGAATAGACTGCGATCTCACCTGATGGTAAGTGATGATGCAGTCTAAGATGGTAGCGGGCTAACCTGTTAGGCGCATGGCAGTTATAATAAACCCATACCCCTAATTGGTTTCTACACGGCGTCGTACCGGAACGCTAAATCACTTGGCGGCACGTCTTTGCCGGGTGGTAACTAGCCACGGCCGTAGCTTCCCATCAGGCCAGACCAGGGAAAGAATTTATAAATTCCCGAATTGACACTGCCGGGAATCGAACTCGAGACCTCCGCACGTTAAGACAACAGCGCTCAACACTGCGCCAGGGAGGTCGTCAAATAGAAATTGAAATTTGACTTCTTTTATAGGTGTTCGGTTGTACCTTTAGCAGCCACCGCCAAAGCGAGGCTCTGAGGAGAGCCGGCGGGCGCGCCTTGCACAGCCAAAGCAACGTGCGCCAAATCACCGCCCATTTCTTTCCTGTGAAAGTAACAATAGGCATGATGACTGATTTTGAAAAATGGTCAGATTATGTTCGGAAGTATCTACTATTTCGAAAAAATATCTTAGGTTTGGTAGATGAAATTGGCATTTGAAATTTAAATTTTAAAATTCACGCCAAAACGATCGGCGGTGTCATGGCGTCGTTTGTGACGTTTCTATTATTTTTAACCGACTTCAAAAAAAGGAGGAGGTTCTCAATTCGTCGGAATCTTTTTTTTTTTATGTATGTTCCCCGATTACTCGAAGACGCCTGGACCGATTTTGAAAATTCTTTTTTTGTTTGAAAGGGTATACTTCCAAGGTGGTCCCATATAAATTTGGTGAAGATCTGATGAAGATCTTCGAAGACAGATGTTCCCCGAGATCTTCGAAGACAGATGTTCCCCGATTACTCGAAGACGCCTGGACCGATTTGGAAAATTCTTTTTTTTTGAAAGGGTATACTTTCCAGGTGGTCCCATGGTCATTAGGTCTGATGATGGAATCCTGGGGAAATCAAAGGAACTTAAATTTTATAAGGACACGAACCCAGATAGTTATTAGATACAGGTCTGTCTACCTTTCGAGAACCTATTTTTCTTTTTTTTTTTATATTTACAACACTAAAAAGCAAACAATAAAATTATTTTTAAATAAAAAAAAACCGCCTTCAAAAACTAAAAAGCAAAAAATAATTGGATATATTTACATATTATTATTTCTACCCACTATGTTGAAGTCGGGCGGGTATAACAAGGATAAGCAAAGTTGACGCAAGGCTCGCCCGACTTCTACATAGTTCATTGTCGCTTCATTGGTGTTTTAACCAATATGGCGGATTGCTGTATTTTATAGTTTTATTTTATCAAAATAAATAGCAATCTTACTGGAAATAGGAAAAAAAAATACGTTTTTTATAATCCATGAATCCAATTTTATTAGATAAATTTATAATTTCATTGATTCTTTGTTACTGTCATCATGCCTATTATAAGGGTCTATGACAAGTGTACCTTAAGGGTAGGGCCTTTGCCCAGCAGCGGAATGATATATAACTCATCGTAAAAAAACATACTAAATTAAATAAAACTATGTACAAGCTTTATATAATATATTCTCTAGATGGTATTTTATAAATGTATCAATCAAGATTTAAATTCTACCTTAATTCTCCGCCAAAGTAGGTGCTAGCAGTAGTTTGACCCTCAGCACCAGACGCGATCTGCAGATTCTGAGCAATCATGGCAGCTCTTTCCTGTCAAATAAACAAAAACTGATTTACCTTATAATATCTAAGACTAGCTGATGCCCGCGACTTCGTCCGCGTGGATTGAGAATTCTTGGTTCCCGCGGGAACTCATTAATTTTCCGGGATAAAAAGTAGCCTATGTGTTATTAACTTATTACAGACTATAATCTATCTCTGTGTCAAATTTCATCCAGATCCGTTCAGCTTTTCTGGCGTGATTGAATAACATATAGTACATACATCCATCCATTCAAACTTTCGCATTCATAATATTAGTATAGATATAATTAATCCAGCTTACCTACAAATGTTAAATGCAATAGGGATGATGCCTGTATCAAAAATAAATTATTTCTAACTTATTATTAAATAAAGGGTCTTCTAAAAGGCCTAAAATTCACATCCTCGGTTAGTTTTAAGTTTGACAACCATTTTCAAATATAGATTAAAGAAAAAAAGTGCGTTGAAATTTGATGACGTCACTATTGTGAATTTCATACAACTTCCATAACAGAAGCGCGTTTTTAAGTTTGATAAAGAGTTGCTGATTTGATTGAGTTGTCATCATGCCTATTACTGAAACCTTCAATCAATGAAGAGATCCAGGATTATCGTAGTGAGTTTCACGGTCACGCGCATCGACACCGATTGAGTAAGATAGTTAAAATCCGTATCTGTATCTGCGGATCTTGACACCAAATATGCGTATTCGGATCCGTATATACATATATATTTTTAACGATCCGGCACATCACTAGTATGCACATACTTGTGCACTGAAACATTCAAATTTTTTAACAAGTGCTATTGAATCGTCAAATGGATCTACCACTGGTTCAGAATGCCATACCTACAGAGGCGCTTTTAAATAAATCTTGACGAGGGTTTTTGAAGTGAAAACTTCTTTAAGCGCGTTGAGCACTTTTTGGTAATGGGTAAAAATGTGGAACCGCCATCTTCTTAAAACAAAAGGTCTTAAGTATAAATATAGTACATTCGTAATTAAACTTTAATACCTCAGTTTTAAGGTTTATATTTAAAAGTGCTGTGTAACCGTGACTGACACCTCGCGCTGTTACGAAGACAAAAGGTGTTAAATATAAATATAGTACATTCGTAATTAATCTTTAATGCCTTAGTGTTACGGTTTATATTTTAATTATTTTAATAGTGCTGTGTAACCGTGACCCACACCTCGCATTTTTATTTTTAATGATTTTAAATATTCGTTTTCACTTCTATCTGCATTCTCTATGACTGCCAATTTTTTTTTATGACTCAGACTTACCTGACTGCTTCCAACAACAGCGACGGCACAGCGTCCCTGGGTGACAGCAGTGGAGGCAAAGTGCTGCAGGGACTCTGAGCTGATGTTGCCGATCCTCTTGGGTGCGATGAAGAGAGAGTTGCCAAGCCCGCGGCGGTACGCAGCCTTATGCAGCAAATCTACTGCGCGTACCTGTTTTGTATTTATTACAAAAAAAAAACATTCTGTCACAAGTTCTTAACAGAATTTGCTTGATGGAAACTACTTTCATGCATGTTGAGATTAATTTCATGCAACTAATTTCAACACACCTGAAAGTTGTTTCTAGTATAATGTGCAATCCAATTCAATTCACTGTAATTCAATTTATTTAAAACATCTAGGACATACAGGTGTATCTTATGTTACGTCATGTTGTGACTCTACCACCGGTTCGGAAAGAAATTCTGCTGAGAAGAGCCGGCAAGAAACTCAGCAGTTGCTCTTTTTTTTTTTAGACAAGATATTACAATACGTAAGTAAGTATCTAACTAATTATTACTAATATTATAAATGCGAAAGTTTGGATGGATGTATGGATGTTTGTTACTCAATCACACCCCAACGGCTGAACGGATCTGGCTGAAATTTGGCACAGAGATAGATAGATAGTCTGGAATAGCACATAGGCTTTTTATCCCGGAAAATTAAAGAGTTCCCGCGGGAACCAAAAACCTCAAACCACGCAGACGAATTTGCGGGCATTCGCTAGTATAAATTAAATACAATAGTGTAAGTTATTATACTATCCTGTGGGGAGCTGGACCCAAAGTCGGTTGCTTCCATACAACTTTGTCATTAAGAAATTTGTCAATTGTATAATAGCCTCAACTGAACAAGTGTTCCTTTACGGTTTTTTTTTAATTTGTGTAATGGCAAATCCAAAAGTACTTTTGGTAAAGGTGTGTCGCAAAGTCTACAGTATCACTGAGATTAAGGTTCCATCAGGCTATTGCTTTACCTGAGGTGGAATGGCAGCAAGGTCAAACTTCAAGCGGGGAACATTGTCACTGAGCTCCCATGGCCTGAACTCCTGGTTCGACACGATGTTATTCAGGTAGTCTATGGCTTCAGGCAGGTTATCCTGAGTAGCCTGAAAATAAATAATTGAAGATTTATTATTAACTAGCTTTTTTTATTATTATTTTTTATTAACTAGCTGACCCGGCGAACTTCGTACCGCCTTAGTATGCAAAATTAACTGTAGATTTTTCAATATTTCTGACAGATTTTCTTAATATTTTTTTCCGTAAGAACCTTCTCCTAATAATAACAAATACAACAAAAGAATTAGTGAAATCGGTCCAGCCATTCACGCGTGATGCCATGACCAAGGAAAACGGGTTTCATTTTTATATATATATATAGATAGATAGATAGATAGATAGATAGAAGAAGATAGAATAGATAAGAAGATTAGAATATTAGATTTTACATAATGGAAATGCATTGATTTTCAAAAATAGATTTTTCACACTTTTTTACTTTAATGGAGTGTTAAAAATGGTTATTTAACATATTTCAACAACTATCAGGGGACGTGGATATTAGGACTTTTGACTTTCCTCTATTTAATATTCACTAAAAATTATTTATTTGAATAGTAGTCAAATACCTCATTATACTTGATAGAACCAACACAACACTACCAAAGGGTGCTAACAAAAAAGAGTTGGCAGTATAAATTAACATGATAAAGACTTACTTCAAGTGTGTAGTAGATGAATTCGCGATCTCCAGATGCACTAACAGAAGCTCCAACTTGTGCCAGCTTGCGTGAAATCATATAGGCACTAGCATTTTTGGTGGTTAGGCCTGCCGCAGAACGGAGTACATGAGCAATGCCCAATTCTGTTTGGGGCTCATAGCGAGATCCCGCTCTGTAATAGAGAGTAATAATAAAATTATAGTAATACATAATTTTATACTTGTAGGACAATAATTAATACCTTAAGATGAATTTAGTCCAGTGATGTGAGGGTGGGTCAGCTAGTTTAAATCTAAATCTTAATCTTCTATATCAAATTTCTAATGAGTAGTGACCAACCATTTTCTTTTGTAATAGATTGACTGTATATTATACTAGATGATGCCTGCGACTTCGTGCAATGATGATTTTGGTTCCTGCGGGAATTCTTTAATTTCCCAGGATAAAAAGTAGCCTTTGTGTTATTTCAGACTTTAATCTATCTCTGTGCCAAATTTAATAATATGACAATAAGTAAGCCAATCATTAAATAATATTTTTGTCTCTTCCATCTCGGGACCATGGGATCCCGGACCTTTGGAAGGCATACGAGGGGCCGAAACCAACTCGCAGAGGCCCGTTAGACAATTTTACTCTAAAGGAAATGTGACACCAATCAGCGAATATCCCTTTATGCACTATGCGAGTGCACCCAAGGACAATCCCTGGTTAGTGCAGGACTATTGCAAAACATGGACACAAATTATAGGTATGGGTCTACGGGTTTGGGTTGCTATAATGGACTGGTGAAATGGCTCTATCTAAGTACTATGGCCCCTGCCTGACCAATGTTATTTTACACGGATAAAATGGCAGGGGGTGACTCGCACACTCAGTAAATGGGCCCCCGGAAACAGCCGCTGGCACATAGTGACGTAGCGACAAGGGGGCAACATAACCTGAGGTGCTTGAGGAGTGGAGAGGTATTCCACGGCTCTCAGGACAATCCTGGTAGTCCATTCAAGATCCCTACAAGCATCTTACTGGAATACTTCCTTCCTCCGAGCATCTTTGCAGATGCTCTTGCGAATCTCCACTCAAGCCGGCCAATGAAGGCAAGCAAGAGGTGGGAGTTCTGTTCCTCGTCAGTGTTCACTCCAGCCGGCCAATAAAGGCAAGCCAGAGATGAGGAACAAGACTTCTCCCGGGAGCGATCAGGTCCGTGGGGTCGCTACTGCCCAACAGCTCGCCACAAGCTGCCCTGCGGGTATATATTTTTGTTATTATTAAAGGTCGTGAAATAAAACAATATAAAGTACCTAAGCATTTTAAGTGTTATTTTTTTTGTGCAAGTATCACAGTTGAACTATTAACTATTTTAGATCTGACTTGCTTGTTTAGGTGATTTTTGTCAGGTTCAATTCTCTAATCTCTCAATTACTCTAATCAATAACAATTCAATAAACTAGTTGACCAGAACGATGTCCAGTTAGTCATAAATTGAAATCAGAATAATCATTCCTGTTAAGGTTTAAGATAGAAGATTAATTACTTACTTAAATGCTATTGTCACTCTTGCAACGGGTGATCCATTGTCTAAGGCAGCCACAAAGGTGTTATTAGATAATGCCCCATATTGGATCTTCACATTACTCTTGACAGCAGCTGGTGCAGCTTGAGCATATCCCCTGGTCTATAGAGACATCAAATAGGTTTGTATGTAACTTTTAACAGTTTTAAAATAACCAGCTTAAGGTTTCAATTTTAGAACTAGGTTGTTACCTATTATAACGAAAATTAGAGCCAAATTATACTTAAACTGAGTGGATATACCTAAACAATTGTTAAGCAAACAAATTAAAACTAATGAAGTAGGTAATTATTGGAAGGCCCTGTCTTTTACATAACACTTTTGACATTACAGCAGGAAATTTTGTAGTGAATCAAAGGCTAGTACACAATAGAAAATGGGATATTTACCGTAACATGACGAATTATAGGCACCGCTAGTGCTTTTGACGACATTTTTAATTAATTAACACCAACTTTTAATTAATTTCTACCGTCTCTAGAGTTTCGATTTTCAACGAAGTAAAAGTGGTAAAAGGCTAAAAGGCTAAAATTTCAAACACCGACCAGAAAAAGAAGTTGTCAAAATCAAATGGCAATCAGCTGCAGTGCGATTGCGTAACTTCTGCATCAATCATTGTTACAGTATAAATTGTTGTGATTGGCTGAATTTATGGTATTCTGGTTGCGTCAATGAATTTTGTCCAATAGTGGAAGAGTATTAACCAATCAGAGGTGATTGCGATCGATACACTGTAGCTGTCGTAGCTGTCATTTTTAGCCTTTTTTATTTTATTTTTAATTAACTGGTTTAACGGCTCTGGATTCTAGTCCTCCTTATCATTTTTGGCCGGTCTGGCAAGTCCAGACATAGAGACAATATGAACAGACCTTTGAATATGTATAAACCTCAGATTAATAACCTAATAGATATAGCAATGGTCTGCTCGGTCGTGAGACAGCCATATTCAAGTATATTATATACTGTCTATGACAGGTATATAATAAGATGTTGCCATATTCATAATTTACTCCCAAAGTGGTGACTCCTGTCAGATAGGATAGGAATAATAGGGAATAAATAAATAATAATTTGCACGAGTAAATGATTAAACGTGTAGAGGTTCCACGAGAGATTTATGTAACTAGATAAAAGTTGGCTAAACTTTAAGACAGTATTCATTTGATCCGGCCACGAATTCTATCGTTAAGCTCTAAATCAATTGCGATCTAAACACAAAAGTATTCAATAATCGCTGAGTCTGCCGGCAAAAAGTACTCTGTGGCCGGCAGGAGACTGAATTACCATCGTCGAAACACTCGCAATTAAACTAACTATTTTCAATATGGCGTCCGTATCCGCAGATTAAATCAAATGACTTCTTCTTCTTATTTTGTTCTATGGCCTTTATTAGTGCCACACCAGCACAATGCACTTTGCCAATGACAGGTGGAGTGGAAGATCCACAAAGGAGACTATATAAAAAAAAAAAAAAAAATTTTTTAAGTTAAAATTATGAAAAGTATGCAATACAAGGTTTTTATTAGTCACATTTATTATCTACAAAAACACAAAGAGCACATAGTACAAGGGGAATTCAAGCGAGGATATATACAGTAAAATATAGCTATTTACACTTTTATTTTGTTAGTATTAATATATTTACAAACAAATTTAACGAAACGACTAAAGACTAACATAAGGAAACACTCAGCATTTAAGGGGCGGGGAATGTCGGGAGGGAGAACATCATATAGTTTATGGAGAAGTTTCGGGCAGGAGAAAAGGATGTGAGTGACCGATCCTTCATCAAGACCACACTCGCACAATGAACTGTCTCTTATTCTTAATTTTGCAAGATGAACAGGGGTACATGCATGGCCAATTCGTAGACGGCATATCACAGATGAAACCCAGCGATCTGTGTTGCGGTAGAGGAAGAACCAGGGGCGACGTGGAATTTCAGGTTGTATTGTTCCATAGAATTTGCCTTTGACTGATTTTGATTCAATCCAGTTTGAATTCCATGTGTCGGTAAGGTCAGATTTGGCGAGAGACCTGAGGTCCAGAGCGTGATTTCTAAAATGTTCTAAAGCACCAGTCTCAGTTGCTTGTTTAGCACATGCGTCCGCATTCTCATTGCCTACTATTCCTGCGTGACCTGGGATCCAAGCTAATGTAACTGAAAGTCCTTTCTGTTGACAGGAGTATAAAACTTCCCTGATCTGATAGATGATGGAAATAGAGGATTTACTACGAAAAGGGTTAGCCTTAAGCACTTGGAGGCAACTTAAGGAGTCGGTCAGTATAATTGATTGTTTGATGTTATGGGATTCAACAAAACGAACGGCTTCAAGAACTGCTATAGATTCTCCAGTAAATACAGAAGATTGTGGGGGGCATTTGTATTGAAGAGCAATTTTGTATTTAGGTATCCAACAGGCAACACCAACGCAACCATTTCCAGATAATATGAAACGAGTCAAATTGACAGATATTATACTTCTTGCTTCATGAGATATAATAACAAGTAGTAATAATGCTTAATAATGCTAACAAAGAGCAATGGCAAACTTCCATACATCTATTGTATTGAGAAAAAAAAATTATGTACACATGTGAAAAAAAGATATTTTGTTAAGCTTCGAATACGAAGCTCTCAGAAGCAAGATTTTTTTTTAATGAACCTAGAAAAAAAAGATATTTCGTTTTAAAGTTTTGTAGGTTATATGATAATGTCACTTCTGAAAATGTCAAAACACCGTTTTTTCAGATCACAGAATGATCGGAGATCTATGTTTACAGCTTTTTACTTTTTATTCTCGATTTTAAGTGTAATCTGTAGGAAAACCACGATTTATATTAATATGTAGTACCAGATGATCGCGACTTTGTCGGCGTGTATTTAACCATATATCCACAGACCCACATGACATTAATTGGCATAAACACAGACCATCAGCATCAGTGCTGCCATAATATTTTTTCATTTATTACCATTCTGATAAAGATTATTAGATAAAATAAAAAAATTAAATGCTCTGAAATAACAGTAAATACACTAAAAATGGGCTATCCCATTGTTTAGCCAAATCAATCAGATAAAATAATTACAATTTATAAAATGATACAAAATAATCTACCAATAAAGATTTATTTTAACTACTAGGAAATGCAGCCAGCATTCTTGCCACCATTCCACGCGGGCATGATTTATATAGTAATTAGGTTAGGCTAGCTAGCATTAAGTTCTATTGTATTATTTTCAATAAAGTAAAAAAAAAAAAAAAAAAAACTACTAGGTAGATTATATTTAAAATGGTAACACTAAACTGAGAAACGGGAACTAAATAATCAAAAAAGTTTCTCTAAATATTTTATTTTTTTACCTAGGTTCAATTAATTAAGGTGAATACTTGATAAAATATAAAAAAATAAGCAAATTCCTTTCGTCTTTACCATACTTGTGTACAATCAAGATGTGGTCTGTACTAATCATTGTCGCCATTGCTCTTTAATAATGACCATAATATTTATTCATTTGTCTCTTTTACTTTTGTACGTTAAGAAAGAAAAAATCGGCCGTGCGCGCTTGCCCGAATGGAAGGATTTGAATTTGGGCCCTGGCAACACTTCAAATATACTCGTTTTAAAAACAAACTTTTCTTATCAGTTTTACCATGAAAATTGGAACAATAGGCCCTATTTCTTTCATTTACTTGGGTAAACATTAGTTAAACCTGATTATAGTTACTTTAATATAAAGATCCAAAGATTATATTATATATAGGGGTTCCAATATTGTTACGAACATTGTTATTATTATCAACTATTGACATGTAAATTACTATTATATTGGAATGCAAAATAAAAATGAATATGAATATGAATATTAATATCTCACTAAATCAAGATTTGGACCACTTACTTGTGAAATGTGATTCCTTGGATTTTCCTTTCACTGCGGCTTTTGCAGCCTAATATACTGCAACTCTCCATTGCGCAATAGCAAAAGAACAACAACCAACACAAAATTTCACTTACGATAATGTTTTAATAATAATAATTAATCAAAAACTTGCACTGCATATCTAACCTCCAATCTCAGGTAAATAACCTCCAATGTACATAAGTTTGTGTGCCAAAGATGTACGTCAAAATGAACTTTGGCAGGCAAAAAAATTGAGCACGCTGACAGTGACAAAAAACAAGTATTTACTTACCTTTCTTATAAAGGCAATACGCCATAAAGCTATCTCGTTTTTGCATTGACGGTTTGGAATATGGCGAAATCTTTAGGTTATTAATCTGAGGTATAAACAGACGACAGACCACAGACCAATGTGGACCATAGATAAATATGAAGTCCCTGGAATACCTGCCACACGTAGACAGAGAAAGAGATATAGACATGGCGTCAACGTTACCGTATGCAATATGCAATGTAATACCGTATGTAATTTCTTAATGGTAAATAAGTATCTTTTTTGAAGTGAAAACTTGAGCACTTTTTGGTAAGGGGTAAAAGTGGAACGGTGTCGGTCACGCAACACCATTCTTCTTAAGACAAAGGACTTATTACGTAAAAATAATATAGTACATTCGTAATTAAACTTTAATGCCTTTGTTTTAAGGTTTATATTTAAACGTGATGTGTAACCGTGACTGACACCTCGCTTTGTTACGAAGACTTTAATATAAATATAGTACATTCGTAATTAAACTTTAATGCCTTAGTTTTAAGATTTATATTTTAAAATTATATTTAATATTTGTTTTCACTTTTATTGGCAGAAAATTTCACTAGATATCACCTCTCATAGACGTTACAAACTTACAAACAATAAAAATTTATTAGCAATTATTATGTCGGCAATTTTTATTAGCAAAAATTATGAAGGCGCCTTCATAATTTTTGCTACTAAATATTGCCGACATAATTGCTAATAAATTTTTATAGTTTGTAGGTTTATAACGTCTTTGAGAGGTGATATCTATTATCTAGTGAAAGGCCCGATGCAGAGCGTCAGTTTTTGTAGTGTTTATAGTATAGTACTGTGCATACTTTAATACTGTACAAGAATCAGCTTTTCAAATTATGGTTCATTTTTGGTAACCATATCACATTTTTGATCGGCCATATCTAGTGATTGGCCCATCAGCATGCAGCGTCCTCAGTGGAGAGAGTAGCACCCAACTATTACTAAATCAGCTTTTCAAGCAATAGTTACAAAAAGTGCAGCTATCTCTTATAATATAACCTACAAAGATAAATAAAAAAATCCATGCGGTAAAGGGATAATAGTTTTGTAGATAATACATAGTTTGACAGAATAAAAAGGTCCGTGCACTCAGATATGAGCAACTAGGACCCTATAGTGTAATACCACAGACATAATGTGTGTAATACATTCATAGTATCCAGTATATCATATTATATAGGATGATGATCTATGGTGCAAAATAGGATCCTTTATATAGTATAGTGAAATAAGTACCTGTTTTAGAGTACATACTTAAACCAGTGTTGCTAGCTAGATGAGTTTACCCGAGGTTTACCTCACGAAGACCTAACGGTTTTCCCCTCGTGAAAATTATATCCTATAATTTAAAAATCCTAAAATATAGTTTCAAGCCATATAAACATATAGTAATAGAGAGAAAATCTAATTTGGGTAGTTTTTAAAATAGGAATTGTTTAAAAATATTTTGTCTTCTTACTTAGTTACTTCTTCTTTAGTACATTATTATTGTTATTTAAAACAAACAGGATATTTAACGATATTTTTGGATGTGATACTGCGACAATATTTATAGCCGATCGGGCAGCAGGCTTGATTGTTGTTGTTGTTCTTTGATGTGTTGCTTTTCTTTGTGCTGCAGGCATACACTAAAATTCTACATCAATGGCTGCAGGATTTATAAATCAAATCAAATCAAATATTTTTTATTCAAATAAACTTTTACAAGTACTTTTGAATCGTCAAGTGAATCTACCGATGGTTCGGAATGCCATTCCTACCGAGAAGAACCAGCAAGAAACTCGGTGGTTGCTCTTTTTAAATAATTCATTTACAATTACTATATCAATGTGTACATAAGTAACCGCTGTCCCCAGCATTGCTGGAGCGATCAAATCCATGCTCCTCTATCATTTACATAATCTTCAACAGTATAATAAGCTTTTTTCAGGAGCATACTTTTAATGGATTTCTTAAATTTGTTTAAAGGCAAGTCCAAAATAGGTTGTGGAACTTTGTTATACTTTGTTATAGATATATATTTTCACGTGGTCTATGAAGGACAAAATGTGAAGTTCAATCTCATTATAAGACAGAGCTGGAACCCAGAGCCAGTTAAAAAAAAAACAATGTCAATCGTTTGTTAGTGTCAACTGTCAAACCATTTTGACATTTAAAAAAGCCAGAGACAAGACTGACAAGAGCCGTCTGACGTTGCCGTGATGTCGCTAGGCGCCAATTTTGCTTGGTGTATTGTAAAATGTTAGTTTTTCAGAATGGCAAAAGGAACTTAAATATCTAGAAAAGTGAAGCATTTCACCTTGTTTTGAGATATTTGTGCGTATTACCTTTGGAAATAAATGTATACGATAGTTTTTTATGGAAGTATGCACGGTTAGTACCTATACAATTAAACAGTGTTAGAGGAACGAATTTTGTTGACTTTCCGGCAGTTTCCTGCACCATTTCCACAATAAAACGTAGATACCTATTCATTTTCAATTTATTGATTCTTACAGGATAGTGATGTCCAAATCGCTAGAGACTGTTGAAGCTCAGGAAATATCAGTAAACAGAAAGTTGAGTAATTCTCAAAAAAATAAAAACAAACGTGTATTGAAATCGAGAGAAAATATATTCAAGCCAAAATGCAGTAGAGAGCTCAAGAAAAAATTAAGAAAATACAAGCTAAGACGGGATGGAATTGAGGATCCTGATATTTTAGATGTGTCTAAAATTTTAGTTACATGCTTAAAGATTAAATCCCCTAACAACCAGGATAAAATTAGCTGCAACAATAACATAATTGAACAAGAAGAACTAAATCCAGGAAATTATCTTATCAGAATGGTCAGAAAGAAGAAAATCTTTACTGAAGTGTGTGAACCATTAGTTAGTATTATTAATAACCCATCAGCTCAAAAAGATGAAAGATGTATGCCCATTTTGGCCGAGGAAGTAGAAAATAAAAAGCATACAGATGCATTTAAGTTGATGATGGAAGCTAGAAATAAAAGTATTGGTAGCAATTCACCAGGCAAAGAAAAAATAGAAGAACAGGAATCAAAGGAAATAGCAGAGAGAAGAGAAATTAAAGCTAAAAGAAATCTAACACTCCAGAAAATGGCCCTGTCTAAAGGTTCTCTAAAGAATAAGGAAATTGAAGAATTGAGAGACAAGTGCATTGAAAAGAAATTAGTAAAAAGAGCAGAAAGATTTAAAGAAATGATTACTAAAACTGATTCTATAAAAAGTGAACCAAAAACAAATAATGTTTATGGGAAACAATGCCTGCCTGTAAGTGACAAGAATGGTCTGAAAACGAAACCAAAAACCATTAAGTCATTAAAGTTATGCAATATTTTTAATGATACAATTGAAGAACCCAAGAAAATACCAACAGAAGACATTGAGTTTTTGAAAAAGTTATCTCCATCTATTAAGAAAAAGGAAAACATGCTTAGTTATTTTCAGAAAATACCAAAAGATGACTCACAGGAGCCTGAAAATAATGATTCTGTTATCAAAGTGAAATTTAATTCAAAGCGCAAAAAGAAAAAGAAAATATTAAAATTAACTAAAGAATTACACGCAACTCCTCAAACTGTTGAAGAAACTGAAAAATTACAAACAACTCCTGAAACTCTTGATGATAAAATAGTAATTGTTGATGATTCTAAAATATCACATATTATTGGTCAAAAAAGGATTAAACGAAAACGAAATTTAAATGTCAAAGAAGAGGTTTCACCATCTTTTAAAATTAATGATTTAAACTCGCCTAATATTGAAAGTCGGCCTAAGAGAAATGTTAAAAAGCCACTTAAATATACAGAGGATGTGCAAATGTTTAGTTCTGATGAAGAACTGCATATTTTTACACCAAAGAAGAAAAGGAACAATGAAAAGCCTCTTAAATCTAAAACTGTTGAGACAACTGTTGAAATAGTGAGTATGATAGACAGTGAAAATGACATAATTAATGTTGTGAGCAAAGATTCTGTTTCCAAATTATCAAAAAAAGATGAAAGTAATAATACATTAAAGTTGAACAAGAAACCAGCTTCAATTCTTACTAAAAATGCAAGCAATGTCTCTTCCAAATCTATTAAACTCAGCAAAGATAAAAAAGCAGTGAAACTAGCACCAATATTTGTGGCGAAAATGCAACTATCTCCTGCAGATATTGAAGCTAAACAGAAGTTTTTGCAAAGTGGGGTCCCAGAAAAGTTAAAAAAGAAAGTGCAAAAGCCCACTGATGTAATAACTTTTAATGTGTTTCCGTCTGTAGTCCATGTTCAACAAAGCGAAGCTGATACAAACTTACATCAAGAAAAGGACTGGTTTAATGATTCAAACACTGATGAATCATGTTTAACACAAAAAGAACATTTGCTTAAAAACCTTTTAACATTGGAAGAGTTTTGTAATTTTAGTGTTCCAGTTGTGAATACATATAAACCTGAAAATGTTTTAAAAAGTATTAAATGTACATATCCAAAGTTCCCTGTTTACCGGACATACCATTTGTTAAGTGGTAAAAGCAAAGGAGAATTTAAAGACTGCACCTATCCAGATTTAGATAATAGCATTGAAATAATAAATGGACAATGCGTAGATGTAAGTCTTGAAAACCCTGACCAATTAAATTGGTGTGACAAATATAAACCAACATCATCAAAACAAATCATTGGAAATATGGAGAGCATAAAAGAATTGAAAAGATGGCTTGAGACATGGACTGAAAATTTATTTAAAGCAAAACAAATTGATAGCGATAGTTCTGATTTTTCTGATTTCTATCATTCCGATACAGATAGTAGAGACACTTATAGAAACACAAATAATGTTCTAATATTGACAGGACAAACAGGTTCTGGTAAAACCAGCTGTGTATATGCTGTTGCTTCAGAGCTAGCTATCAAGGTTATTGAAGTTAATGCTAGTAGTAAAAGGACTGGAAAAATTATGTTGCAAGACCTTCAGGAAGCTACACAGTCGCATAAAGTAGACAGAGGAAGAAATGGCTCAGATAACTCACAAAAGCTCCAGGAAGAAGTTATTATAAAAAGTAATATAAAAAAACGTGGTCGGCCTAGGAAGCTTAATGGGAAGCACAGCACAGATACAAAGTCAAAACAACCTTCTCTAAAGACAAGTGAAAGCCAGTCACAAACATTAGCAAGTCAAGAGATTGTGCGAACTGGCATGTCCCTTATTTTAATAGATGATGCTGATATAATTTTTGACCAAGATGATGGATTCTGTTCAGCTATTGCACAGCTGATTCAATCTTCTAAACGGCCTGTCATCTTAGTCACATCATCCTTAACTTGTCCACATTTACAGAGATTTTTACAATATGGAAAAGTATTACACATGCGCCCAGTTCTATCTAGAATGCTTGGAACTTGGCTAGATATTATGTGTTTAGCAGACATGGGCAAATGTTGCACAGGTTTAGGAGCAAAGTTGTTAGATTTTTATAGAGGGGACATCAGAAAAACTATAAATTGTTTGCAATTTTATATGAACTCTAATAAACACATCAATCAAGGAGAGGAAGTTGCACTTTCTCAACTCAAACATAACATTGATGATGAAGACTCTAGTATGTCTTGGCTAGATTCTGAAAGTTTAGATGCACCTATATCTAATGATAAAGAGGTAGATTCTTATATTGATAAACAGTTGCAAGCACTACATTTTGGCTGTGCTTTAGATGTGTTCAACATTTGGTGGAACTTACCAAAGCTCTATAAGGATTGTAATAATGCTGAAGTAAAGGACAGTGAACAAATTGAACGTCCAACAAAAGTGAACTGTAATCAAGAGCAAGACAGACTTAATAGAATAGCTAATGTTTTAGATACAATATCAGCTATCGATTATTTTGATCATAATAATCCAGATACAGGTACAAATATTAGTACAAGACCATGGTATAGTTCAGAGAATGACAGTTTGCTTGAGAATGAAAACTTTGAATGTTACAATAACTCATCCTTGTTAACAGCTGAAATATCTAGCATACTCATAAAGAGTACGATTAAAGAAGCCCAAAGAGTGTTTAAATGCAAACATAGTTTAGATTTTCCAACTCTGAGCATGAATGAACAAAGGTTAGTATTTGTTTCTTTGAACTTGCTAGCTTATTTTTATTTTACCTGCTTAGGTAAGGTAGGTAAAATAACAATCTATATTGATAACTAGCCTACAGTTTATTTGCATAGCATACATCCTCCTAGCTTGATTCTAGCTCCTCATAACTTTCGCGTCCAGTTTATAATAAAAGGTGGTTATAATAAACTGGACGCGAAAGGAATTATTATAATATTATGATTAGCATCCATACATTGTTATACATGCTAAACATGTGTCTATCTGTCTGTAACTTTTCAAAACTTAACTGCTAAACCAATCTTAAATAAATTTGTCACGGAGATAGCTTGATTTGTGCACCATTTTTCTTTGTAAGTAATCATTTGTCAACACAGAATAATTTGGTATAATACAGAATCAGGGTGTAGGATGTAGGATAGTTTTTCACCTGTCCAAGTCAGTTTCCAACGGATTTTAAAAACCTAAATCCTTGCAGCAAGCGGGCATCGCCTAATGATGAATATGGCATGGCGTAGCTGACGAAAGTGAAGCTTTATTCAAAATGTAAGAGGCACTGTCTGTTGCATTTTCACGTTTGTTCGTTTCACTATAGTTTCCTAGCGTCTGTTAAAAAGCTTTGCTTCGAAAAATTTCCATCATGTTCTAATAGTACCATTGTTTTCCAGGAATAGAGACAAGATAGTAAATCGCCATAACACGCTGTCTAGCTATTTACCGTCGTCCGCCGTATTAGATCGTCGAGCGACCGCTTTAGACTACTGGCCTACATGCAGAACTATATGCAGGATAGAAAAAACCAGGCCTGATTCAAATTTGAAACGCAACAATCGTTTCTGCCACTACTTGAAGTCCTTGAATATCCTCGGCAAAAATGATTTCTTTGACAGCCTTGCAGATAGCCTCACTTGATGATATGTAAGTTATAATTTTGATAAGCTAGTATTTTAGAGTTTATTAAAATAATGTTATATATCCTTCGATGATCTCTTGTTTAGCAATGCAAAACTTGAAATCTAAGTTTGAGTCTATAGCATGTTAATATAGAACCTTTCCATTGTAGTAATGCAATTTTCAATGGTATGGCCCCAGCAAGTAAAATCAATAACAATTCAGAGGTTGATTTGGAGTCTTCAATCCTGCTCTCTGCTCGAGGCTCCTAGTACTCTAGCAAAAAGCAGGATCAAAATGTTAGTCTTAGTTTGCTGTGCAGTTTTCTGTGTAATGTTATAATTTCATGCCCTGACTTGGGCCCAGTCCAGCATGTACAGTCGCGGCCTGAAAAGGTTTATCAGCTTTCAAATAAGATTCTTCATTTCACTGCGTGCAGTAAAGTCTAAAACGCCATATCAAGATATTTATGTCTTAAAGTTTTGACTTTTAAGTTTTTATATTTATTTTCCTAATTTCAGGTTTGACAAATTAGCATTATTGCATATTTTGTTAAGCCTTTCTACATCAGCTATCCTATTTACTCGTAGTAGCCACTTACTGCAGGGACCAATATATGTTAAAGAACCTCCTCCTTTTTTGGAAGTCAGTTAAAAATCTATGACCATGCGTAATCAGATTTATTTTGGCATTGAATTTCTGACACAGAATTGTTAATGCAATTTTGAACCTTTAAGTGGTAAACATTTTCAGACTGCAATATGGCATGCCTCTCACAAGTGGCACAGAAAACCTCTGAAAGTTTAATGCAGTAAGGCATTATCACGTCTTATAGTAGGTATCAGGTTTTTCTTCAGTTATAACCAGTGCACTACATGAGTCGTAGGTGTGGGCCTGACCAACATTACTAAAAGAGGTTCTTTTTATTAGGCTGAATTAATAAGAAAGAATTTTCGTCTATTTCATGACAAAAATTATGCTCGTATTTTATGTAAAAAGTATTTATGTCTTTAATATTATACCTACTTCATATTAAATTATGTACAATATAATAAAATTTGAGAGATTTTTTTCAGTTTTTGTGTAGTAAAATTTGACTGTTATTTAGTTGTATTATAGCTTTTTGGTAGTATTAATAAGTTTAATTTAAGCCAAATATGGAGAATGTGGGAAATAAATTGGTACACAACATTGTTATTCTAGTGTTAAATTAATTATTTCTTGACATCTGTAAAAAACTTATTTCTTTATTTAATAATAAAGGCTACTATAATATTAATATAAACATTTGTCTTTTAAATAATCATAATATCAGTAGCCATAGTTAAAAATACAGACTGGTATTTTGTCCGAGACTTGGTCTCCGTGGGTGTTGGTGGATAAGACTAGACAATAACAAAACTAACGAGTTTTAGGCATATTATTTCAACCTAGGAAAGGTGAATTTTTTTCTTTCTTTTTAACATGTTCATCAGTCATCATTTACCCTGCAGGTGAGATCGATCAACGGAGTCAAAGGCTTATTTGTATACATAAGTAAAATTTTCAATTAAATCATACTAATATTATAAATGCAAATGTGTTAGTTTGTTGGTTTATCCTTCAATCACATCGCAACAGAGTAACGGATCGACATGATTTTTTACAAGGGTAAAGTTGAGGGTCTGGAGAGTGGCATAGGCTACTTTTTGTCCCGTGGGAATAAAAAAAACTTATTCCATGTGGACGAAGTCGCGCGCGGGCTTCAGCTAGTTTATCATACTAATATTATTATAAATGCGAAAGTGTGTTTGTTTGTTGGTTTATTGGTTTGTTGGTTTGTCCTCCAATCACGCCGCAACGGAGCAACGGATCGACGTGATTTTTGGCATGGGTAGGTATAGTTGAGGACCTGGAGAGTGACATAGGCTACTTTTTATCCCGGAAAATTAAGGAGTTCCCGCGGGAATGAAAAAAACTTTAACCACGCGGACGAAAAGAATAAAGTAATTCTGGCACTTTCTGGCAACCGCATTACGCTCTTGCCAAAAATTGACAGCGCTACAAACTACAAAATATTTTAAATTTTTAACTGTATCAGTTGCACAACACTGCCTAAACTGATTAAATAGTAAACTTTTTTGATGCTGTCACTTTTTGATAAGTTTAAAAAAAACTTAAATACATATTTTATCGGCCTTGCGAAATATCCTTGTGCAACCGAGCTTTAATTTTCTGTAACAAGCTAAATCAGACGGACGATTGCTGCGCGCTTTTTATTTATTAATTTTACTTAAACAGAAATGGATAAAGTTCTTGATCGCTTATTTTTTGCCGTAGAAAATGCTTAATAAGATAAGAGGTCATTTAACTTAGGTGGTGACTAGCGACTCGTCTTGTCACGGTCATTACGTGCTAAAGCTAATCTATGTAAGTATAAGAAATCCTCGATGACCTACTATCTCTTACTTTTTTAATTATTGTTGGTAAGTGCTAAGTACTGCTAATCGATAGTACATTTTGGCGGCGCAAGTATTTGTTCCTTACATTACACATAATAAGCAAGAAAGTAAAAAATTGTGATCTACTCAGTGGTTCTGCCACTTTAACAGGTAAGGTACCCAAGCCAAATATAAGTTAAAAATTGCTGTGGGCTTCCAAAGCTTCCTAAACACTGACGAACCCAAGTACCTATTTTAGTAAACTAACATATGGTTTTGATCCGGATATACAATGCCTTCACCCATCTGTTTACCAGATGAAACCTACTTTTTATTTTTATTGAATACTAGATAAATACGCCTAAAATAGGTTGCCTATCAAAATCCGGTCCAGACTATTTTTTTAAATTAATGATGATGGGTGAAGGTGATTGTATATTCGGATCTCGGACTAATAGGTAGAAAGCATATATTATATCTATTATCTACTTAGTTAAAATATAACTACTTACTTGGCAGTTACTATTGGATATTAAATATCTGTACCTAGACCAAAGTAGACCCTAAAGACCTACCCGTTAAGTATTTTACGAATACAAAATGTGCCTATAATCTCAATTTTGGGCCGCAACTAAGATTTTTATCGTAGTATATAATTATACTTATTGACACTACTGATAACCAGGAAATCTGTAAAAAAAACAAAGTACTACTTATATAATGATATCTGAAAAAAATACATATCACTATGTAGCTCGGTTATATTTTTAGAATTGTTTTCCTTGTTATAAATAATTTAAGATGTTTTTCAAGTTGAAATAGGTATATAATACCCATCTACTTACTCTCCTGATAAAAGAAGCGGCTTAGACCAGTTCTGACGGAAAGTAGTCGGTAGGTACAAATTACACAGAAGAGAAAAATGATAGTAGGTAGGTACCTACCTGTTTGTACTATGTACCTACCTAATAGGTTCCAACTACCTACCTACTCTTTAGGCACTAAGTAGCTGTTATCAAAGATCATAGTAACAGCTGTACTTCACTTTTTTGTTATCTAATTATACCTATTCATTCGATTGTGAATAAAAACAATCGATTTATCGGTTAGCACCCAATTAGTTAGGTTAAAAGGTCATTATAAACCCATCTCTGGCGCACTACTGAGCACGGGTATCTATTACCTACACATCTTCTCAGAATGAGAAGGGGGTTAAGCCATAGTACACCAAGTTGACCAAGTATGGATTCGCAAACGTCACACAAAGTTTCTAACGAGTAACGATGCTTCGAAAAGTTAGAGATGCGTTTCCGTGGATCGAAACCTCAACTAGGAGGCCAAAGGGCAAAGCCTTATCCAAGCATTAGGCACTAAGTTATTGAACACATTATTATAAACTAGCTGACGCCCGCGACTTCGTCCGCGTCGTTTAAGTTTTCTTATATTCCCGCGGGAACTCCTTAATTTTCCGGAATAAAAAGTAGCCTATGTCACTCTCGGTCCTCAACTATACCCATGCCAAAAATCACGTCGATCCATTGCTCCGTTGCGGCGTGATTGAAGGACAAACCAATAAACCAACAAACAAACACTCGCATTTATAATATTAGTAGGTATGATGATCGCATTCTGTAATTAAACCGGCTGCCCCGTGAAGTGTCCACGGCTTTCTATGATCTAAGACTCCTGAAGACAAAGCAGCGCGGCGAGCAGCTGAAACTCGCTGTAGGTATGTCGCTAACGTAGAAGTATAGGCCTGTTTGGTCGATGAATCAAGTATAGGCATTAAATTGCATGAAGTAGGTACATCACGTCGATCGCCGTGCGCTAATTGACGCAGTGTTGCCAACATGGGGGTTTTCCCCTAAATTTAGGGGCAAGTTAGATGGAAAGGAATTTTTCTAGGGGCGACACTTTTCTAGGGGCATTTTTGGGGCATATTTCCATGATGTCTTAGACGAAATAATTGATAATAATTATCCTGACGTCGATGCAATTTGAATTAAGACTCGTTTCTTTATGTTATTTACATAATATGATGTCCAGCGGAAATAAACGTCTAACAAATAAAACCATAGACCATAAAATCGAGAGTTAACCTTTGAACAAAACATAATAATGTAGTTTTTTAAAGTTCCGTAGTCAACAAGGAACCCTTATAGTTTCGCCATGTCCGTCCGTCCGCGGCTTAGTTCAGAGACTTAAGTACTAGAAAGCTTTATTTTAGCATGGGTATACAATATACATATATCAGGCTGACAAAAATAATAAAATAATGTTTTTTTTAAAGATACCTCCCCTACACCCTAAAGTACCACCACCACCACCCCACTAAAGCAGGGTGGTGGTGGTGGGGTGTCGTTGGATAGGTTGTTCAAAAATAGTGCGGGTGTGGGAAACCCATTGTTTCGATTCAGGGATCCGTTTGCTTTAAAGTGCAAATTTTTGGTTAGAGTCCAGTGTCCCCCCCTCTGCCAGCTAAATGGTTATTCCTGGAGATGTAAAAAATCGAAAAAACCGGAGGAAAAGTATATAACGAGGCTAAAAGGAAACTATCACAGCTAAGTATACATTACAAGTTTAAGTAATAGTCGACCAACGCGCAACGTATAAAATGCCCGTATTTCGTCATTGTGACGGGCAACTACTTACGGAACCCTACACTGTGCGTGGCCCGACACGTACTTGCCCGGTTTTTTAACATTATTGTACTTAGGTACATATTATGTAAGTAAGTAAATATTCAAGGAAAATTAAGTAGGTATCCTACCATCGACCTTACACTAAGATCGACGTATCCTAGTAATTTTATTCACTTCAGAGCCTTAATGAATGGGAAATTGATATCATGTTGTCAGTTGAACCGTTGTACGAGTATCATGGCAGTATCAATACCTAAGTTAAGGACAACCATCTGGCAGGGTTTTATAAATAGCATTGACTTGTTTGCGCCTTGTCGACTCGACAACAGATAACGACATCGGACATCGGTAGTCCGCTCTGGACTGATACACAATTTCTAGAAAATGTCTGTATGAACGTGCCCTTATGATCTTTGTTCCCTATAAGTTTATCGCCAGAATATAAAAACTTAGTGCTTTAATTAAAATCTAATCTTTCAACTTTATAGTAGTAACTCTTAATTAATTTGCTAACATTTTTATCTAAATGGTGTTCTTATAATTTAGTACTTTTCCGTTCTAAAATGTTGTAAAAGAATCCCTATGTCGCAACTGTCTTACAGTCCGTCTGTTCGTTCGTCACAGAAGCTTATTTCAATGACCGACTAAGTACCTACCTATTGATAACTGTCTACTAAGTGAAAATGGGGAGGCCGAATTTTTCAAAGTGGAGGTATTCATAATATAAATTATCTACTATAAAGTGTTTACTTATCTATGAATTACGGACTTTATTTGCATATTCATAAAAATACATTTATTTACTTTTTTTCATACCTACGTCACTTAGTTTTGACTTAAAATAAACAAATAATTACGTAATGTCTCCTTCGATGCTACTGAACCCTCGGCGTGGTTTCTGGGATCTTACGTAGTTTTTTTCTAAGTACCTATTCAAAAATAAATTGGTACCATCGGCAATTAATAGATTCTAAATCCCCAATGCTTAGGACTGGTTAAAACATATCGAAGACTACCCCTTGCCTGAAATATCCAGTAGTTTTTGTAGTGCTGGACCAGACAGGTTAATTTATTTTTTAACCTGAGTGTCCTGTGTCGTTCAACTTTTGGACCTTTATCTTTTTATTGACACACTGAAACCCATATATTTCTACGTACCGAAGTGCTTCATAATTTTGACGAGTGAGTGATGGGTGGATTGTGTGAAAGAGGATACGCGCATAAAAGGGGTGAATGATAGGTTGACGGATAACAGAAGTGAGTGGAAGAAGAAAACATGTCCTGTCCGCACGTAGCGTGGGACAAGGGCAGGAAGAAGAGTGAGTCCTGTTTTATGTAATTTTTGAAACTTTGTATCTCAAGTACGTACCAGTCAACTTAGGTAGATACTCGAAACTTACAAATTATTGTCATCATCATACTAATATTATAAATTCAAAAGTGTGTTTGTTTGTTGGTTTGTCCTTCAATCACGCCGCAACGGATTGACGTAATTTTGGCATGGATACGGTTGAGGACCTGGAAAGTGACAAAGGCTATTTTTATCCCGCAAAATTAAGGAGTTCCCGCGGGAATAAAAGAACTTAAACCACGTGGACGAAGTCGCGGGTATCAGCTAGTATATTATATGAGCTTAAGGACTGTTCCAAACTTCGTCATGTTATTAAAATGTGGGAGGTAAAAACAGCGTGAAATGCTTCGTACAAAAGATACACACCGCGTGCGATAGACCGAAGCTTGGCCGTGCGCACTACCGTGCGCCTCGATAGTCCTAAAACTCTTAAACTAGTGCCTAAATATAGGGAAGTAAGTAATGTGTACGTATATAAGCCTCGATTTGTAGATGGACGTGGGAATGAGATAATTAAATGATTATTTACACAATAATGCGCATTCAAATCGTATAATGAGGTTGCCTAGCTGGTGATTACTAGTATATGTATCTAGAACAACTGACGTTATCGAGAATAAAATACAGCAGTTGACATCGCAGTTCGCAGTGGGTTTCATTATTGTATCATGCCGTAGGTACTTGAAGCGACAAACGGGTGAAATCCGCCTCCATCGGATCTCCACTTACTCTGAGTTTTTACATTGCAAATACGAGTGTGTACGCCAAGTGTAAGCGAACGTTAAAGTAAAATGAACCTACTGAATGAACTGAATTGGTTTCAAGATCATTTCATCATTTCGTGTATTTATTCACAGCCAGCGCTCCAAACGCTGAATTTGTGACTTTAAAGCAAGAGCTTTTGGGTCCATTTTACTTTAACGTTTGCTTACACTTGACGTGGTGAGCTCTCACGTCAATCAATCGTATTTGCAATGTAAAAACTCAGAGTAAGCGTGTGGTAAACCTTTTTTGTAGTCGAGAATGGAACGTTTTTGCGTAACGATTCAGTATTGAATGTAAACGACAAGTCAGTTATAATGGCCCTAGTCCGATAGGTAATTAATGTATGCTTCATAAGGTATGTAGGTAATTTAATCATACTATTATTATAAATGCGAAAGTGTGTTTGTTTGTATATCAATCACGCCGCAATGGAGCAACGGATCGATGTGATTTTGGGCATGGGTATAGTTAAGGACCGAGAGTGATATAGGCTTTTTATTCCGGAAAATTAAGGAGGTCCCGCGTGAATCAAAAATAATTAAACACGCGGACGAAGTCACGGGCATCAGCTACTTAAACTTAGTTAAATAATTACATACGTATAAATATCCATACTAATATTATAAATGTGAAAGTGTGTCTGTCTGTCTGCTACGTTTTCATGGCATGTTGTTCAATGAATAAAACGTAACTCTGAAAAGTTAGAAACAGTGCGTGCCCGAGGATCGTAACCCCGACCGTCCGGATAGGTATAGTTGGGCGTTTTTAACCATTAGGCTATCACCGCTTATGATATATCTACCTAGGTCTAGGTAGTAGCACTAGGTAGAAATCATAGAGTTTTTATATCGGAAAATGTAAACTTGAGATATAAGTACGCCCATCTTCATTAATTAATTATGTACCTAGATATATTTTTCTGTGAATTAAAGTTTTTTTTTGTTCCTTCGGGAACTCTTTAATTTTCCGGGATAAAAAGAAGCCTACTTATGTGTTATTCCAGACTATAATCTTTCTCTGTGCCAAATTTCATCCAGATCCCTTCTTGCGTGATTGAGTAACAAACATCCATCCATCCATCCAAACTTTCGCATTCATAATATTAGTATGTGTCTACTTCTATGATTACTTAGTATAGAATATTGATTTACCTATGTAGGTACATAGGTAGTAGGTATCCTATCTTGGTTTTTTTATGACTTTCAGATGTTTGCGCCGAGTTGGGCGGCTCGGGCGACTGCAGTCCGCCCGCCCAACTCCCGTCTAGAGCTTCTTCTAAAGATCCAAGGCGGGTCAACTAGTTGTAAAATAAATTCTGAGATGAATAATAGAAATACAAAAATACTATACTCAATAATATTATTCTTTACAATAATTAAAACTTTAGATTATACCTGTCAAGTACGAATGATTTATTAGCTACTTAATTGGTTTATTACTGTCAATAAAAAATCTATTACTTGTAACCTATTGCACTTTAGAACAGTTTTATTGCGATGTAAAGAATGTCGTGTGTGTTTTAGCGAGATAATGAACGGAATGGGTAGCTCAGTGAGCGAGACAATTTTTTCAAAGGCCGTAGCTAAGCGGTCGCTAACACTGGCGCCGGACTGGGGTTATCGGCAGGCGCGTGCTGTACGCCTGTCGTCGGCGTCGCTACGCACATAAATATACCGAATGGAGTATACCGAATCGCACAGTAGTGTATAAACTGCGTCAACGCTCACCAGTCAAAATGGTAAGAAGTGCTCTTCGCGGCGATATTTGCGGATACTGCAACGCCTGCGTTCGTTTGCGATTATGTGCTGCGCGTGGCCGGAGTCCCGAGCCACTGGAGTGCGCTTACAAGCACATTTTGGAGTCGTATGGCAAAGAAAAGTCAGAAAAGTTACTCGAAACACCGAAACCTGTATGCGCTTCGTGCCGATGGACTTCGGATGCCCAATTTCCGGAAACTCCGCCTTCTTCGAGCGATCTCAGCTTAGAATGGAGTTCACAGTCTTCACACAGACCACGAACGCGACGACGCAAGAGGTAGTTGCGATTGCTGAAGAATTCTTGGAACTAATTCGTCGTAATCGAAAGTGAAGACAGATACGAGTGTGCCACCGACTCTATGAGCGATGTTACTTCTATTCCTTTGCTAGTCAATATATTCCTGTATTGTGGTTGTATGTTTAGGTACCTAATGCTGGCGGTTTCTGTACATTAATATAATAACTATTGATTTATTTAATAAATTATTAAAGCAAGAAGTTAATTTATTGTTCAATATTTAACCTAACAACATAACTTTAATTTGTTTAACAAATAAATAATGCTAATCCCCTGTAATCTATATTTTGTCCTAAGAGTAGGTAGGTACTATCTAAGCAACATAACGTTAATAGATTGCAATTCAGAACCAAATTATAAATGCTATAATCATGATTTTTCCATAGTAGGTAGTTAATTTACTTAGTTACTAGATGATTAAATTTGGTTCTAGAAAAATCCCGTAGGAGCCCTTCTATTTTCCAGTAGGTAGGTAGGTAGGCTTTCCCCGGGATACAACTCATCAACTTACAAAACTTTGTCAAAATCAGTCGAACATGGAGAGCGTAGCAGACAGACACACAACACCCTTCCGCATTTATAATATTATTCCTTATGGTTGATAGATTTACACAAAGTGTGGCTATTTAAATTTTCTATTTTCAATACAATATTGACAGAATTATGTATGAATCATAGAAAAAATAAATGTGAATAGTGAAAACACTCTGAAATCAAAAATGTTAGCGGGTAATGTGAAACGGGTCGAAGAGGGTCGGTTCACATTACGCGTCCAATAAAGTAGGAGACGACGTGAAATCCCATCGCGAACACGGCTAGTATTAGGTGCTATTAGGTTTAAATAGAATCAAATATTAGAATTATTTTGTGAAACGTGAACTCTAAGTATATTCATATCTATACCTACTGATTTTTGATTATTTCTGAGACGTACTTATGTTATTAGTGTATTGGGAACAATTTTAAAAATAATTACTGTTTTATGGTAATTCCCAATTGTATTGCTAGTGTTAGAAATGTAAAGGAGCTACGAGTCTCGTAGTTGGTGGCTCTCGAGGTTAGTAGCTGTGTGTGGTCAGGGGGGGGGTCTCCAAAGCAGTGTATCCATTAAACGGTGGCATATGGAAGATTGAAAAAAATATATGATGTTTTCAAGACCTTAACTCAGATATTGTTTTATCCCAAAACACGATTTAAACAACTTCGCTGCATAAAAAATAAATTCAAACATACCTCTTATTTCAGTTTTCAAATCAACACATCTCCAAATTGAAAACCTCAATTTACTTGAAAAATATATCATTAAATTCCAAATTCTAAATGACATCCATTGATTTATTAATATTTATTAAAATGTACACATATTTTCTGTTTTCCATTGTATTCCGGTTTTTCGAGAAGCGCTAGCTCATTTTCACCTCCACCAGTGTTCGAAAGAACTTCACAGACGATGGATCTGTGCTCCTTTGCTCCAGCGTTTAAATCGATATTTTAAAATGGTTTTCAAACATAACATGAATAAGACTAATGTTTATTCAACATGAATTGACAGAAGACGTGGATATTACAACTTTCGTGAGCTATCTTCTTTTATATAACTAAAAATACATAATCAAATAAAGTATGAATATGTGTTCTCTGACCAAACTTTTGACAGCTCGAAATAATGATGCCGTAATGCGCTATCCATTCGATTTTTGACAACAATCGACTTCATTTACGAAGAAGTTTTAATCGATTTGACACATTGATATTACAACTTTTTGTATTGTTTTATAAACATACCCAGGCGTCTAAATGTCTTTTTTATGTATTAAAATAAATATTTTTGGTGAAGCAATGCTGTAAATGTATATTTTATTATTTGGCAACATCAATAAGGCAGGTCATAGAAACCATCCAACGCCAAAGATGACGCTACTTAAATGACAATCAAGTGAGCTTGTGTTGCAGCTTCGTAATTATTTTGAAAACTATTTTCAAAATTAAAATCGTACTAGTAATTACTAGATTGACATACGAGTTGCGAAATATCGCATAAAAAGGCACGTCGCTTCACTATTTAAAAAAAAACTCCTGCTGGTTGTAACAATGACGTCTTTTAATATTTCCAAGAAGTAGGTAAGTTGTCAAACATCCAATTACTGTCAGAGGGTTCACTGCCATCGCATAAAGCAGTATTACTTAAAAATGTCAGTTTTATGTCACGTACCTTGAAGGTCCTAAAATAAGGATTATAATTCTAAAAACACGAACGTCAACAATATTAAAACAATACGGATTTAAGCGATAGTAGTATGCCTCCAGTGCAATTTTTGATATGAATGGAAAATAACAAAACAGTGGTAAGACAGAAAGGAAAACTGAAAATCAAGCATTGCCACTTCAGCTTGCTACTGCCTACTCGTCCGCTCTCATTGGACCAGACCGACCAGATAATATTATTATATCGAAAGCTTGCTGAGTAAGGACCTAGTAGTGTCTCAAATACTTCAAATAAGTGCCTATTGCAAGTTTTATTACTAATTGATTGGATATTAGATACCCTTAGGGTTTCGTTTCTGGGACCCGGGAGTTAGAAATTTCAGGGAAATACGTCGTTGTTTTTTTTTGTGATTTCCCGTTTTTGTGTACAGAGTATTTTTTTAACTTATCTCTTGAGAAATATTTGAGAACAAGTTGATCTCTTAACTTGTTTATTATAATTCTCCCTGACTACTAGGGCATGCATTCGGTGCTGTGTTTGAGTACCGGGAAATTTTGGACCGATATTGGCACGGAACCGGGAATTCCCGGGATTTTCGATACTTTCGATACTACCTTAAATTATCACAAAAACACGGCTACGACATTACAGAAAGTATGAAATAGACCAAATATTACTGTTCATTAGGCGTTATACAAAAATTTATCGCATAATATTTCACACAGGAATATACTGAATATTACTATTCATTAGGCATTATACAAAAATTTATCGCATAATATTTCACACAGGACTGTAAATTCATGATTTTTTCATGTACTTGTACCATAACTCGCTTCGTTACAAATTTCAAAGTTTTATTGTAGTTCATAGGTTTTACAGAGATTGCGTCTTGTATGAAAATACACTTTGAAAAGTTGAAATTTTTTTTATCGTGATACGCTCATATGTAACTACTTTTATAGCAATTAGAAGCCAGTGCAAATATAAATTTACTACATCAAGCAGTTTATGAGAAACAAGCCTTGAGGCTTGGATACACGGACAACAAAGTGATCCTTTACGGGTCTTTTTTTATAGACAGGCGTACGTAGTAACCTCACCTCAAAGAATTACAAATGTTAATCTAAATCAACAATATTTTCCAACCCATACTCAGTATTCCCAAGAGAATCTCGTGAAGATGTTACTCTCTCCTATTCTGTGGCGTTTTTTGGTTTTGCCGCACGCTGATTTGGTCTCTACAATTATATTGGATATGGTACCTCTTAGTATTTTTGGTATCCATTCACCGTCCTCCCCGTACGTATGGAGGATCCTAGGATCGAGGACCCTAGAATTTTCTAAAGACGTTTCCTATCAGCCATAAAGAGCCTCGTTACTGCTGCGTAACTGTCCAGGATTCACATCCATACATAAAGATTGGACTGTTCACAGTCTTGGTTTTTACATAACATTGTATGGAGAACTCCTGAGCATCTTAGGGAATTATGGATACGGATATCCATATTTTCTTTCCCTCTGCTATTGGTATAATTGACAGTGGAGTCAAAAATCAAAATTTAGTAGCCTCGGGCTTATGAGGTATATTTTATATTACAGTCTATCAATAGTTTCCTGTCAATCTTCATGTGAAATTTATGAAAGTAACGATACAATTAACAGAATATAGCATAATCTACTGTAATTTATTATGGCTGAACAAATTTTATTCCAGTGACAGATCCATCAATTCATTGATCTTCAAAAAAGCTCTTCTCTGCTGGTAAATAATACTTACCAGAAAGACTAACATACGAAACTGTACGAAGTGGCAGTAAAATAATCGTTATAGCCAAAGTAAAAATAGGGGTTTTTAAACTAATACCTCGAATTTGAGAGCATAAAATACAGTATAGTGAATTAAATTATTGTTACATGCAGAAATATCCACACTTAATTAGAGAAGAATCGACAGAATGTATGTACTTCGAGTCTCAAAAGTATCAAAAGTACCGGTTTTATGGTGTGGAGAACCGGGACTGAAAATTATTCAGAAGTACCGGGAATTTTTGGTACCAGGAATTATCGGGAGCATGCCCTATTGACTAGGTACCTCACTCGCGCAGCGCTGAGTACTATTGTCTTAACGTGGGATGTACCGGGTTTAATCCCCAGCAGAGTGAATTTGGGAATTGGGCGTATTTTTGTAAAATTGTACATGAAATAAAATCGATGTTTTTTTTTCATCATGTTTTGTTATTTTATTGATAAATTTGTGTTTCTTAGTTATTTATCTTTATGAGCAGTAGCACTGTTTACAAATATTATGTTAAATTATAGTAAAAAAAACAATCATTTTAAAATTAAGTGACGGAGAATTATTCCATTGAGTAACTTTATCTCACAAAAGGCACTTAAAAAAACAACTTTAGATAAGATTCACAGAAGTGTTTTACTAGTCTTACCAATCATGCCAATCACAAAAATAGGACAGCAAACATAAAATAACAGAAACACTATCAAAATTTGATAATTTTAGTTCTTTTGACTAACGTAAAGGCAAATTTATGTCATAATTTATTATATAACTTCTGAAATAGACAATGCTTTTTATTTTTGTTTTTGCAAGTAAGTTAGTTTACGATAAAAAATATACATTTAAATATAACATAACAATAACTTATATTAATGATAAATTGTCAATATTATAAGTATTTATGCAATACTAGCCGATGCCCGCGACTTCGTACGCGTGGATCGAAGTTTTGTGGTTCCCGCGAGAACTCTTTAATTTTTCGGGATAAAAAGTAGCCTATGTGCTATTCCAGACTACAATCTATATCTGTGCCAAATTTCGGCCAGATCCGTTCAGCCGTTGGGGCGTGATTGAGTAACAAACATCCATACATCCATTCATACATCCATCCATCCATCTGTCCAAACTTTTTGGAGGATTTTTTGAGAGGACAATTTGTCAGTGGAACCTTGACAATTACTCAAAGGAAAAGTAAGGGCACTGATCACAATGTTAAGAATTATTGTACTTTCTTACCATAAAACTATAATAGTCGTAGTAGGTACTTTTGAGTATTTTAAACTCTTTATTCTTTATTTTGTACTTAAATTATGTAAAATGTCGTCTATAAAATATAAGTAGAACTTCCAACCAATGTATAGTATGTTAAATCACATTGTAAGAATGAATGAATGAATGAATGAATGAATATACTTTTATTGTACACCACAAAGTAAAATAAATAACAGTAAACTTAGCTAATATTAAAATAAGTATACAATAACATACATACAGTATACAGTATACATATAGTATACAGTAAGAATGATTATAAGTAACAATTTTTTTTTGCGTTTTGTCTTCTTCGATTCTCCCTTTCTGATATTTTATCTTATCTCACCTCGGATATTTTTCTTGTTCTAGATTTTACGAGCTCCAAGTGTTATTTTCTTATATATTATTGTTTGAACTTTTAAGAGTCCCTCTTTAATTTCTCTATATGCCGCCTTGTTATTTCACCAGATGTCAGCGCCATTGTTACACCTGAATAATTTAATATATACAATACTCGTTTCCAATGCAAAACTCGGGGCCGTAAAAGCTTAACCGTGTACAAACCTTTAGAAATCCATTGAGTACCAATTTGTTCAATTGACTGACAATTTCGAAAGAGTTACTTAAAGGACCGTAATGAATTCACGGCAACAATATTTTCTTGCATTGTATTTCAAGAATTTAAATATTCTGAATTTTCTCTGGTCTGGCCTGGTAGGAGGCTTCAGCCGTGGCTAGTTACCAATTACCACCCTACCGCCAAAGACGTGCAGCCAAGCTATTTAGCGTTCCGGTAGGATGTCGTGTAGAAACCGATTAGGGATATGGACTAGGGTTTAATATAACTGCCATACCCCAAACAGGTTAGCCCGCTACCATCTCAGACTGCATCATCACTTACCATCAGGTGAGATCGCAGTCAAGGGCTAACTTGTATTTAATTTAAAAAAAACTGGATATAAGGTACCTACATAAAAGTAGCAATAACTATTTTTAAAAAAATCCCGATTCTCGGGAATTCCCGGGAATCGGCCAATTTTATTCCCGTTTCCTTGAGTTGAAAATTTGCCGTTCCCGAGATTTATTTTTAATTTTGATTGAGTGGGATTTTTAAAAAGTTAATTTGTTTAGTTTCACCCAACCTAAGTCCAGTTAATTAATATAATAGGTTTTGCTTCGGACATAATATTGTCAATCAAACTTATAATTTTAGAGTACGGAAACAACGTACAAATTTGAAATTTTACATAAATTGGCTAATTTGCGGTTTTGGCTCTTACGAAGTTCTACCATATAGATAATTCTGTATGTAAAGATAAAAAATCATGACACCAAAATTGTATGATTTTCTTCGTTTTTTATTTTTGAGTATTTTTCAAACACTGTAAATAATACTATATGTCTGCAAAAGACTAGAAATTGATTTCAATGATCAATTTCCAACATCTTTTTGCTATTTAAACTTTTGAAATAACATCTGTATTTCTTGTTTCTGACAAAAAATGAATATCAGACTCTTAGTCGGTAAGTACATTGTATATACGTATGATATTGATTTATGCCACAATTATACTTGTAATTAACTCACGTAAGTAGTTTATGTAAATAAGATACTTATGTAACTCTAGATGATGCCCTCGACTTCGTCCACATGGATTAAGATTTTTTGACTCCCGCGGTAACTGTTTAATTTTCCAGGATAATGGTTCCGTGTAGCCTATGTCCTTCTCCGGGATGTAATCTATCTTTGTACCAAATTTCATCAAAATCGTTTGAGTAGTTGGGCCGTGCAAGCGTAGCAGACAGACAGACACACTTTCGCATTTATTATATTTTGTATGGATATTAGTATGCTGGGCTAACTAATGCCCGCGACTTCGTCCGCGTGGTTGAAGTTTTTTTTATTCCCGCGGGAACTCCTTAATTTTTCGGGATAAAAAGTCACTCTCCCTCAACTATACCCACGCCAAAAATAACGTCGAACCATTGCTCCGTTGCGGCGTGATTGACGGGCAATTCAATTAACAATCACACTTTCGCATTTATAATATTAAGTATTAAAATGGATTTGCACACGATATGCGATTTACAATAGGTATTTTGTCAATTACCTACTCATGTAAGAGACTTTGGTACGTGATTACTCACTTACGTTATTCTATCAATTTCACAAATTTTGAGTTACCGTGTTTTGTCATCCGAGGGCATCCGTGACATGCTATGACAAGCGCGCGAAAATAAAGAAAACCGCGATGGGAGCGCCACCCGGCCGAAGTGGGTATAACTGGCGTGAGGGGTGAGGACTGAGGAGAGCCAACCTCTCGATTTGTGTTTTGATTTTAAGAGCTGACAGCGCCTTAAAATAACCTACTAATTTATTCGTACGGCTAGTAAAAAAACCAAAAATATAATGCGTATCCTAGGCATGATAGCTAGTACGATACAGTTTACTTTGTAAATAAAACACGTGTCCATGTTATGTTATACAGTCAATGCAAGGCGTAGCTACCTATACCTACGCTCCTATAATTTATGCCACAATCATGCGTTCGGCTTCAAAATACCCATGAAATGCTGTACTGCAAGTGCAAGGTTATTCTGTAAAGCCATTTTGTTAATTTCGCAAATGAATTCGAGATGAGTTTGCTAATTCGCATTCTGTAAAATTCGATAGCGCTGGTGGCGCCGCATTGACGAATGCGGAGTCGACTAAAACTACTTGATCAGGTTAAGTTACTACGTGATTTGACATTATTGGTATTCTGTAACGCAATTCCTTGCTTCGATCGTCGAACTACGTCACCGCGAAGCTCGAATTCGCTTGTCGAATTCCCAGTGAATCGTCGAGTGAATTGTTGATTTTTTACCAATGCTAGGTGAAGGGAATTTGCTTTCGAAGTGAGATAACTCACTTGAGTGAGCTTCGATATCGAGATGGTATTTTACTGAATAGCCCTGCTGTACGTTGGTAAGCCCGCGATTTGAGAGCGGCGCGGTTATGTTTTGAACGGTAACATATCGATAATTATGCGTTCTAATAATAACTTTATGATGCACGCACATAAAGTGAAAGTTGTTTATGAATGACAGCTTATAAAATAATTACTACCTACGCAACTCGCAAGTAGGCAATAATTGATGTACATAAAACTTTATCTCTGTACATCATTGATGTAGAATTTTAGTATGCTGCACATGGTTGTTTATTACAAAAATTCTAAATATAAAACAGTTAACTATATAATATATTCATGTATTCTCATCAGAAAAATCATTACAGATGATACACATACCCAAATACGCTTTTAAAGAAGAATGTACACACACTACCTTAGAAACCGTAACAAATTTTCACTACCTAAAATTAGAACCAACTATGGAAAACGGAATATTTTGTCCGAAGGAACATTATACAACACCTAACCAGAATCAATGGTAAACAGCAAAAGTTTCCCTATTTTTAAAAAAACAACTCATTGGACATTTACGTAAATCCGCTCAGCTTATGTTAATGTAACCTTGCCCCTACTTAACCAGTTTTTGTAAGCATATCTACACTCCATATAGCATATGAACATTTTATAAGTTAAACTTTTTCTTACTACCTTCAATCTTCATAATCCGTAACTCTAACATCACTAACCTATTATAGATAGTGTACATAGGTACTTACTAAATTTTAATGTGTTATGCTCAATGTAAGTGAACTAAGTAATTGTGTTATTTTTGAGTAATAATTAATGTCTTTAACTGGTTAACCCGCTCCGACTTCGCACGAGTTACCTCTGGTTACCTTAACTTACCTACTTATTACGCATGGTTAAAAATTAATTTATTACTTACGATTTTTAAATTGACTGTTACCCGCTGAGTTCCGTCCCGCTCATAGAGTTAGTATATTATATACTAACTCTATGGTCCCGCTATTCTCTATCTCCTGCTAGTACATATTTAAGGTGTTCATCAGACTTCAAGAAATTATGGGACACAGTATCTTGAGTCACTGTACTCGCTTGGAGGCTTTCGTGCATAGAGATAATGTTATACTCTACGCTTTCGTGTAACTTTTAAGGCTGGCGTCCACTAGGCTTACCGAGCAGAGTCGAATCGACAATATTTCGCCATGTATATAGGTAGGTACTAGGTACATAATATTTACTATGAAACTGCATCGATAAGTGCCGTAGCCCGTGTGTCGAAGTTTTTTTTATCCACTACAAGCTAGCCCTTGACTGCGTTCTCACTTGATGGTAAGTGATGATGCAGTCTAAGATGGTAGCGGGCTAACCTGTTACGGGCATGGCAGTTATATTAAACCCATACCCCTTCGGTTTCTACGCGGCATCGTACCGGTACGCTAAATCGGTTGGCGGCACGTCTTTGCCGGTAGGGTGGTAACTAGCCACGGCTGAACCAGACCAGACCAGGGAAAATTCAGAAATTATGAATTCCCAAATTATTGACCCTGCCGCCGGGGATCGAACCCAGGACCTCCGCACCGCTACGCACTGCGCCACGGAGGTCGTCAAAACTCAAAGTGCGCAAAGTCGAGACTTTGCATACGACTCGATTTGATGCGGCTGTAGTGGACTCTGCGCTTTGCGACTTGCGTTGAATTGAAAAGTTTTTAGAATTTAGGGGGGGGGGGGTCTGAAAAAGAGAAGAATTCGTGGATTCAATTTTAATGGTTTCATCATAAGCATATCAATGAATATCCATAATATCATCGGTACGTCTTGTGCCACTATTTAACAACAACGTAGTCTATTTGTTTGTATACAAAAATGTATTCGTCATACTTTAAAATTTTAACAAATTAAATCTCTAATAGTTTTCTACTTACATATAAAAGCAATTACTATTATATAAAACAATTTCCGACGTACGTATTCGTTTATATAATACGGGCATAATAAACATTCACCTCCAAAAAAATAATGTCAAGCTGATTTTACTGTATAAACGGGAGAAATTTATCTAAGGGGGGTCAAGGACGCATCCTAGGAGTGGGCGAACTTTGACTTTGCTTTAGACATAAGACATGGTTAAAACGAGACAGATTTATGTTACTCACATAAGTCCATCTCGTTTTAACTCTGAGTAAAGTCTAAGTCAAAGCATAAGTCTTAAGTCTAAGCTATCAGCATAAGACTCTAAAGAGCACTTGTACCAAAAATCAGTTTTACATTATTTTTGGAGGTCTCCATCCAAAGCTTGCATATGTCACATGTCAAAACCGTTAGATTATAATCTAACTAGCGATATTGTGCACTGTCGACAGATTGTGAACCGTTCAATGTTCTGAGTGTAAATTTTTGAAATATTCATTGTATTTACGTTTTCTTGTGTCTTTCTTGTAGGTTAGGTTAGTGTTAGTGTTAGTGTTAGTATAAATAATGAGTTAGTGGCGCACTTAGGTTTTATCGGGTTAATATACCTAACAGATTACAATCTACCGAAAAATAATGCGTTAAATTGTAATCTGTCGACAGTTTACAATTTCGCTAGTTAGATTACAATCTAACGGTTTTTGCAATCTTACGGTGACATATAGATAGCCTGAGCTACTAAGTATTTGTGAGCGCTAATCTCAGAACCTAGGTAAAGATTTTCATACGACAATCATCAGCATTTTAATTAAATGGATAGAAGGCTTTCCTTAGTTGGTTTTAGAATGTAAAAAATTACCACAAATCAAGGCTGGGACATTGAAGAGGTACTTAGAGTCTGGGTAACCTATCTACTTTATTTTATACCTATGTTTCTTTGAATAAGGCTTCAAGAGGGAAATGTATATCTAGGAACTTTAAAACTAAAAAGGATATGTTTAATGTTATATTTACATACTTAAAATATTTACATGTGTAACCTATTTACTTCATTCTTATTAAGTTATTAAATACCTACCCACATTCTTTTAATACTCACCTACCTATTAAACGCTTACTACAAATAAGTAGTACAGTACCCGGCAATAAATATTGCACATCGACCTTTGGAAAGAGACAATCGGCTATTTCGGCTTCGTATAGCGTTATCTCTGTCGCACACTACCGATCGGCAGAGATAACGCTATACGAAGCCGAAATAACCGATTGTCTCTTTCCAAAGGTCGATGTGCAATATTTATTGCCGGGTACTGTAAGTACCTAAATAGGTAGTTATGTGGACTGTTAATAAAATGTTCTGTCTAAGCACCTACCTAGACCTACCTAATAACTTATTTCCACCTACCCTTTTATTCCAATGTTAAAACAAGGTTAAAACCAACTAATAATCTACCGATTGATAAGGTTTGTGTGCAGATTTAGAAGGGTAGGTAGATGTTATATAAGTACCTACATATTATATTACAATATATATATAAGTATATCTATCATAATTAAATACATATTTTATTTATGTAACAACAAACTGTAGTGAATAGGTAAGTAACAGTTCAAATAGGTAGGGTACCTAATACCTAGATACCGTCTTATACATTTTCTAAGGACCTCTGATTTCCGTGCCAGGTGCCAGGCTCGTGATTTTGTAATTTTATTCTGGTTTTATATGTATGAGTCATGACTCATACCTACTAATAGTATAAGTCATAAATACATAAAATACGAAATACTTAAAAAATAAAACAATATAAAATAAAATGCAATCTTAAAATACTATAGGTATATGTAGGTACATAGGTAAATGCATACATGCTAATGAGCACGGCACATTGCTGAACGCGAAAACGCGACAGGCATCAGGCACAATGTGGCATAGACGCATATTATAGTGCATTACTATAGTAATGTTATTAAGTCAAGCTCATGGAGTCATGACTCATGAGCATGGCACGTTGCCGCCGCTGGAAACGCAAACGCGGCCTGATGCGCAATGTGCCTCATTTGATGTTAAGCTCATAAGCATGGCGCATTGCTGGACGCACAAACGCAACGCGTGCCAAATTCGATATTAATGAGTCACATTGAAGCACATTGATGGCCGTGCCCTGTACATGACCTATCCAGGAACTGCTGTTTCAACACTATCGTTTTGGATAATAACTAGGCTACTTTACATTGAAAAAATAAAAAAATATTTTTTACTTGATAAAGATTAAAATCTTAAGTAGGTAAGTATAATTTTCACAGTCTATAAATGAAGTCTCGATATCTAAGTTTGAAGGTGAAGTTTGGACTAAGTTCGTACCGTACATATTAGAGGAAGGATGTATTTAATGTATAGCAGCGAGTACAAGAGTGGCATTCCCATTGTTAGGTGGAACAGGCGGTATGGTGGGCAAAACAGGAGTTGGGTAAATGCGGCACATGTCTGCAGGCTCACCTAACATGCTCAATAGCAAGTAGGATACTAAAGAGCCTGACAGTAGACCGCTGTTGTAGGATAGAGTCATCATGTTACCTGTAAAATACAAAGTAGGTAATTTAAGGTCGAGGAAGCGTTCGATATTTATGATTAAAAACATATCAGGTTTTCATCGTCTCAACCAATAGACGTCCACTGTTGTACGAAGATCTCCAGCATGGATCTTCAAGGGCACGGTCTTTTTTCCATGCGGCTGCTCCCAGATAGTCGCTTGCTATCGTCCGCCCATCTTAGTGGGGATTGGGGGGTCGCCTAGTACAAAATGTCGGGCAGATACTCTCTTCATAATATTAGGTACTATAATTATTATTACATTAGATTCCGTGACTGGGTTGACAATAATTCTGACATTATTCATTAGTTAGTGAGTTATCCCGAGCATAGGCTGTCTCCATCGCATCGCCTTGATTGAGCCTTATACCAGTTACCAGTTCCATAGTTAGCGCAACGACATCACACATCATCTGACCTGATGCTTATCCAGATTATTCTTTAATCAATATACTAATCATATTGTAGGTAGGACTCATTACCTGCAATTTCTCTATGCTCCCTCCCGACACGTGATGGTGCCATTATCATTGGCACAGATCCGAATAGACCATTTGTAAAGCCCAGTACAACGGAAAACATGATCGGATAGACCTGGAAAAAAGAAAGATAGAGTAAAGTAAGGTAGGTTAGAAGAACTGCGGACAAAGCTCGAACAAGACGCTTCTGTCGCCGTTGGTCTAAACATAGGGAAGACAAAATGTATGTGTCAGAACGTGGACATTGACCACATTGCTATCCAAGGCCAGCGGATTGAAAGGGTGGACGAGTATGTTGACTTGGGTCAGGTAATGACCTTCAATAAGCAAAGCCAAATGAGAGAAGTGGAACGCCGAATACAACTCGGATGGGCTGCCTTCAGCAAACTATCCGACGTCCTGAAGATCAAGAAGATCCCCATCTATCTCATATTGTTTGAGCAGTGTGTGCTGCCATGTCATGACCTACGGTTCGGAAACATGGACTCTGACAAAACAAATTACAGCTAAGCTGCAAGTGGCACAACGAGCAATGGAGCGGGCCATGCTTTGTATATCGCTCATTGACCGTGTGCCAAACGTCACATTGCGCCAAAGAAAGGGACTAACCGATATTGTTTTGAAAGTGTCCAGGACCCAGGTCAAAGTGGAGGTGGGCAGGGCATGTCTGTAGGATCAAAGATGATCGTTGGACCCGTTTGCTACTAGAATGGAGACCTCGTACCGGCAAACGAAACGTAGGCAGACAACCATCTCGTTGGTCGGACGACATCACCAAGCTTGCAGTGAAAGCATGGAGGAGGCTTGTCCAACATCGGAAAGAGTGGCGTGCACATGAGGAGGCCTATGTCCAACAATGGATGAAAAAAGGCTTATGAAGAAGAAGAACGTAGGTTAAGGCAGACAAACCTCATTGAATAGTTATTTTAAGCATTTCCCTGCGTGTTTAGGTCCTACCCCAATTTCAGGTATGAATAGGAAATACTAGACCGTAGGCTTGGCTTTTCTCTTTTCTTCGCTCCAGCCCATATGACATGTGTTAAGAGTAGCTGTGAAACAATTAATAATTAACAATGGATAGGATTTGAATACTATACATTTTACCCATGGAATTTTACCCCTAATACTTGACACTCGTCTTTAGGATTTAGATAGATAGATACTAGATAGATAATTAATTTATTTGCCCACGAAAACAACAATATACAATATTAACTTACGTAAGTAATCTCAACAACAACAACAAACAACAAATAAGGCTCCTCACTCAGCACAAAGCCGCAGCAAACTGCAGCGCTGGTTTTCAGAAGGAGCCTTAATGTGTCCATAGACATGTTTCCGACTGTTTTTATAACTAAAATATATAAAGGTATTGGGCAAATATCTCTTAGTAACTCAGTCTTACTTACGTCTCCAACAATGTGTGGTGAATGTCGAGGAGCCGCACATAATAACATTAGAGGGACCAGTAGAAGGCGCACGCCACTGGCCATCAGGAGCTGACTGCGGCTCCATTCGTATGGCCACGCTGCTGCTATCTAGTGAACAAGAGATGTAAATGAACAAAGCGTTCGCTGGGCATACTGGGCTCTTCCATAATTATAAGCTGTTGGTCTCAAGATAAACATGGAAAAAATCAAGGTTCAATAACTAAGATTTTCATTTTCTTTTATGGAAGATGCTAGTAGAGCTACCCAGATACAAGCAAGCAAGATGGACCGAAGATATATAGGATGACAGGATGAGGACCCGGTTTGATGGCGCTCTTTGTGTTCATGTTCAGTTGCACTGGGCTCTATCCTATGGACAATGCCGACATCGATTTTTGTTTTCTAAAACCATGAATAAAACCTGTAAAACTTCTACAGGAAAATATGACAACGCATAAGTACTTAATGGGTTTTACCTTTCCAATGAAATCGAAGAAGTTGAATGCAGACATTAGTACTATCGGCATCCAGGACCCGAGCCGACACGAAGGTACTTCTGACGCGATACCGGGGTACAAACTTAGGGTCGTGAAGTATACTAGACCGATAGACACCATGTATGGATAGATAGCCCGAGCTACGGCCCAACGTGCTAATACACCACCTAAGGTCAAAAAGAACATTTTGATGTACTACTTTCTTGCCTGCATAACCAATATATGTATATTAAAAAAAATTATACCTACGAGAACTGTTGTGCTGCTATTTCATTTCATGTTTTTAATTACTGAAACTAACGCATCAGTTCTAAGATAATATTTTGAGAAATGAAAATGAAGTATTTCCTATTGATGGCTTTTACACCAATCTCTTGCTACGCATTCTCGCACCACATCGGTGATAAGATGCCAATACCACTTTCTTATAGGCCATTGTCTATGCTTATTTGCATCAATGATACAAATAACTTGACCGCTCTCCTTATGGGTGCACTTGAAGATGTAAAGTAAAATGCGCTAAAATGAGAGCACAATAATTGTACTCCTACTAAACTGAACGGTACGGCTTTCCAAGCTTACTCACGTTTAAAGTTTCTCCATGAAGTAGGTCTCTCTGGAGATTCAAAGACAACATCTTCAACTTTATATGAGGGCCTTGGTGTACGTAGGGTGGCCGACGGGGATCCAGATTGTTCAGACACACTTGGTGGTGAGGATACGAGCGGCACGGGCGCTGTGGCCGATGGCGAGTATACAGGATTCGCAAAACTGAACGTATTTTCAGCTTCGGCTACAATTAAATGCTTAGTTAGTATAATAATATTCCCAATTGCTAGTTTCATTGTAAAAGGCGGCGACGCTAACGGTACACTATATTATTACGAGTAGGTATGAGTTTCCACCAAATATAATATTAATTTTTAAAGCGATTTTAAAAAAGCAAAATAACCTTTGCAGACCAATGCTTTTACCGTAGGTATTGATGCAAAAATGTCGTTTTATTATATACTGAGCATATTTTAACCGGAAGTTATTTATAACATTGACCCCTGGAAGCTATGCCATACACAACCAGTTGATCTTCAAATCCGACGCCGAAATGGAACTGGATCGGGGATATACTGGGCGACCTGACCATATAGGTACCCAAGCAGGTGTTAGATTAGAACCCGCAAGATCAAAGAAAGCGCGGCCGGCCAAACAAACTTGGCGGCGTACCTTCTGTACTTGATGAGGCGAAATAGATCGGCATTACGTGGGGCGAGCTAAAGCATAAGGCTTCCGACAGATCGGCTTGGAAAAGAGTAGTGTCTGCCCCGAAGGAGGGGACATAGGACTTAATGATGATTGATGCAAAACCCCTTGATGACTTTGGATATTTTCACAATCTATTGGACTCACCAACTCCAGTAGATGGCGCTGGGCTTTGCAGCTTTAGCACTCCGTAACTAGGTTCGCCTATTTCACTCTCCATCTAGAAAATATATTCATTTTCTATTTCTCTTGATAGTATATTTGCTATATTATTAGTTCACCATCATGGCGCTTGACTGAGTATTACTCAGTCATGATCTTTGGATACTCAGTGAGTATCCAAAGCCTGCCTTATTGATATCTAATGTTGGAATTGACATAGATTAATTTGTCTTTGTACGTACCAAAGTGGCATCTTCAGTAGGGTTCAGATGAAGTTGTATACGACGTCTGTGCCGCGACTCATTCGTCAGGCGCAAGTAATATTGCACGAGGGGATGCCGCATCATAACATGGTGCAGCATAGAGTGACCGAGTAGTATCAGAATCGAAAACACGAAGAACATTAACGTGCTGCGTTTGGGCTGATCAAAGCCATACTTGGTAACGATTCTATCCAATGAGACCCAAAATCCGGCTGCACCTGGGTAAATATAAAGCAATTCTATTTCAGGTTTCAATTTCTATGAATATAGATACAGGAATACAGATGAAAAATTTTCGCACGCTACCTCCATGGCAATTTTACGAATCTGCAGTTTTAGTGAAATCAATATTTCCATGAAACCGACTACTACTGCAGTCTGCACTGCACACCGTAAAGTTACGTATTTCTGTCACTTTCGTAACTTTACCACGGTGTGCATTACGGTGTAGGTACTACATTTGGTACGTTTTTTTCATGGAAATATTCACTAAAACTGTAGAGTCGTAAGTTTGCCATGGAGGTGACGGCTTGACCACTCAGTGATGAAAGTGGTGAAAATGGGACAAATTTGCCTGGCACTGAAAATCGAAATGGTGTATTTCCATTCCCAGCTTTGAAAGAGCACTTAAATATACTTAGATTTCGAAAAAGACTTTTACAAGCCACCCAGAATCTAGATAATTACGTGTTGCTTGCAAATTGCAATCACGAGATAGGTATATTATTATGGCTCATGCAAATCGTGACACATACGTACGTACGCATATATATATGTACGTATGACCTACCCTGTACTTATTTTGAATACAGGCTACGTCGCCAGACCCACCGCACGTTTTGCCGGGTTTTGTTGGTCGAAAGGGTGTACCTACGTAGTACGTACCTACTTCCGAAAAGCGCATACCGCCGATCGATCTGAATTTTGGTATAATAACGTATTTTGACCTTATTATCACGAATATCATAACGAAAATGGACGCAAACGCCATTTTGAATATTGAGACGAGAACAGCTCTTCGTTCGGTGAGCATCATCGCCCGTTCCTAACCGATTTAGACTAGGTATTGTAGCTTTCCCCCCGTTAAAAATCTGGAAGTGACGCCCCATAATTTAGGAATTAAAAGGAGATTACGATATCCGTTATAACACGCACACACACACTTTCTGGGGAAAGCTAAAATAGTCTAAAGCGGTTAAGAATGTTCTTCTTCGATTTTCAAATTCAACCAACCAACCAATCCAAATTTCAGATTCATCGGCTGTATGCGTTTTTCGGAAGTTTATCCGATTACAAAATGGTAGAAAGACACGGTCTATGCTCTACACCCACAACTGCAGTGTGGCTATCGAAATCCCCTCTGATTAGCTAACACTATTTCGCCATTGGTCATAAGCATAACTCAAAATTCTTTGTTGCTGGAAGAATACCGTAAAAGCTGCCAATCAATCAAGCCAATAGAGATTAGAGATTAAAGCAATTATTCATGCAGTTTTTTTGTCACGCCATTTTTCGCAACGACTGCAGCTGGCGGCTGTCATTTTCTGCAGTTAGGGAGCTCTATGGTTGCTGTTTTTTTAAAGGGACCACTCGCGGTAGGTACCTAGTACCTACGTAGTAGCAATAGTTAGTACTAGATGCCCGCGACTTCGTTCGCGTGGATTAAGATTTTGATTCCCGCGGGAACTCTTTAATTTTTCGGGATAAAAAGAAGCCTATGTCCCCGGGATACAATCTACCCTTGTACCAAATTTCATCAAAATCGGTTGAGTAGATGGGCCGTGAAAGCGTAGCAGACAGACAGACAGACTTTCGCATTAATTATAACATAAAGTATGGATATGGATTCGGTAGCTCCGATATGCATATCCAAAAAATCGTAAATATTCGTAAAATCGTAATTATATGCACCGTTAACATACTTGGATTACATACTTTCCCCAGCCATCACAGCCTGTGTGTACCGAGGTGGTAGACAACCGGCGAATCCGTAATACGACGCTTGTTGGATTGTACACCCAAATGCAACCACTCCTATGGCGACCAGGTTGATGGTGTAGGACACGCTCAGCGAGAACCCGTCCCAACCTATATTGCAGATAGCTACGAATAGCATCGTTGCGAGAGACAGCAATATACCTGTAAAAATACATTATTGTACTAAGATCTAAAATCTAGGATTCAAGAACTAAAATCTGGTGGAAATCAAGAAAATGTATGCAGCGTTCGACGATGACGCGTGGCGTGGCTTGTCCATAGGCTTGACGCACTTAGCTTATTGCTTTTGATTTTGGAACAAACAAAATATACTTATGCCTACTGTAGATACTAGATGGGTCCTTTCATAGAAAAATTTGGGCGTCCGACCTGTAGAGCGTGCTCCACACCTGTATAAGCCTGTCCTTGTCCCCGCCATACCGCTGTCCCGCTTTTCAGGATAGATGACGTTAGTAAAATAGGTCCACATTCTTTGTTTGACAGGGCCCCTCTATGTAAATTGAGGTCGTTGCTACTTCCAATAAGACGTAAGTATCTAAACTCTAATGGTTTGGAATGAGGACGTGGCCGAGTACTATAACTATTATATTATTCTGTGACGTGGCTTTAAAGAAAAGATTGACCACCTTGAAATGTTTATGGTATACCTTACGTAAAACGTTGTTTTAACTGAAAACACAAAAAAAATATCGTGTCTAAGTGCCCATCCCTATTATCACCCTTCTTATAAGTAATCCCAAGATTTCTAAAAGTACCTAATGAACGCAAAATACCAAGTGTTATTTTGTGAATGAACTAAGTAGGTAGGTAGGTATGTCATATTTTACACAGAATTGGTGCAGTGTTGAGGTCACAGCCCACAGGGGATGCTTAACTCATTGAGAGAATATAGGTAACTATAAACTAAAGGTCGATCAATAGGCATGATGACAGTAACCAATAATTAATGAAATTATGAATTTATCTCATGAAATAGGATTCATGGATTATAAAAAACCTATTTATTTTTCTATTTCGAGTGAGATTGCTATTTATTTCGATAAAATAAAACTATAAAATACAGCAATCCGCCATAATGGATTAAACCCGTAAACACCAAGAAGCGAATGACGTCACAATGGTTTGTTTTCGAGCTTTGACAATCACAAATTGTTTACTGCACACTGCACAGAGTACATTAGTAAAAATAATAGTGACGTCACAAACGACGCCATGACACCGGCGAACGTTTTGGCGTGAATTTTAAAATTTAAATTTCAAATGGCAATTTTATCTACTTAACCTTATTTTTCTGCTGAAATAAGATATTTTTTTGAAATATCTTATCACTTCCGAACATAATCTGACCATTTTTCAAAATCACTCATCATGCCTATTATTTATGCGATCTATTAGACTAAACTATACACACCAAAAGTGATCCTGGTGTTATAAGTGAATAGATCGAGCAGGATGTTGTTGGTGATGACAGCCACGCACGCAGACACGATGTACACGGTAGACATGTCGAACATTATCGTCGTCTTGGGGTAGTGATGCTGGAAGTAGTCCACCGCCATTATGAAACTGTAAAATATGATCAAAAGTTTCATTAGGTTTCGTGCAAAAACAATCCGACAAAACCGACTGAATGCGGAAGTGTGTTTGTGTGTCCTTCATTCACGCGGCACGCCGCAATGGTGCGAACTTTCGACGTGTTTTTTTTTTTGCTTATATTTAAAGACGGAGACATTAGACATAGTTTACTTAACATCCAGGAAAATTAATGAGTTTTCACGGGATTTAAGTGAAGACCTAAACCCTTTCCAAAATAATTGGGTATTTGACTACTAGTCAAATCAGAAACTGTTTTCAAACGTCAAAACGCGTGCTATAGTGTGACATTTTGTATGAAATATTGAATAGTGACGTCATCAAAGTTCGACGCACTTTTTTAATTTAATCGATAGTTTCAATAAGTTATTCAACATAAAACTAACAGAGGACGTGTATATTACGACTTTTGGGAGATCCTCTATTTAATAATCACTAAAAAATAATTTATTTGAATAGTTGTCAAATACCCAATTGGGTATTTGACAACTATTCAAATAAATTGTTTTATAGTATAAAACTGCCTCGTTGGTCTAGCGGTTAGCATAGTCGACTGCGGATCGCGAGGTCCTGGGTTCGATTCCCGGTCGGGCATAAAAATTATTAGGTATCTGGGTTTTTCAATTGAGAAATTCACAGTGCCAGCCCGGAGTTGGAAGTTGGCGGTGCTTCACCCCCGTGCCTCGGAGAGCACGTTAAGCTGTTGGTCCCGGTTATTAGCACTGACATGATAGGTAATAGTCGTTAAAGCCCGCCAACCCGCAATGGAGCAGCGTGGTGGCTCTAAGCTCTAATTCCCTCTCTCCAACGCGAGTGGAGGCCTGTGCCCAGCAGTGGGACGTTAATAGGCTGTAGTGGTGGTGGTGGTATAAAGCTGTCCACACTCCTCAATAACAATTATTGTGTGCATCAAATACAGAACTAGGTAGAGCTGCTTATCCTTTGTTCTGTGGTATCAGTATCTAGGTACTCGACACTAAACTATAGTGCTAGCTTAAAGTTAGGTAGGTAGGTATAAATAATGAATAATTAAATTTCTTTTTATGAACTGATTTTATAACGATGGAGAGCTTAGATATTTATTTCAAAGTGGTCTGTGCATATGAGTGACTTTAGAGCATCTTTATATTTTTTATCTCTATTATGGCAGAAAGGTCTACTCTACTGCACCCATTCACACGGGTCGCTTTTCAGTCGAGTATCAACGAGATACAAATCCGTTAAAATTAAGCAGATAAAATAATCTGGGAAACATATTTTTTTTCTGAATATTACCCTACTTTAAAAATTAGCGCTAAAACATAACTTTAAACGAAAGTTCTCTAATATTGTGAGTTGACGGTGTTACATCTTCATTATTTTTACCTCCTATTCCTAAGGATTGAACCCTCGGTGTGCGTTTCCGACTCGCACTTGGTCGGTTTTTAGTGCTTCCGTACCCCAACTCTCAAGAGGAAAAAAGGAACTCTTATAGAATCACTTCGTTCTCCGTTTGTCTGTCTGTCTGCAGACATCTTTTTCTCGGAAACGCGTAGAGGTATCAAGTTGAAATTAATAACAAATTATAAGGTCTACGGCCTTGAAGCTATAACAAATTCAAGCTTCTAAGTCAACGCAATCAAATTTTGCATATTTTGACTCTCGCCAATAAAATAAATAAACTAATAAAAATAAATTAAAAAGGGTATCCTGTTGACCTAGAATCATTAAATTTGGCAAGAAGCAAGGTCTCACAGCACAAGTACATAAATATGAAAAAATCCCAAAATCGTTGAACTCGAATAGGGTTTCGAATTGTTTGCCAGGCGTTACCTGTTTAGCGCCAATGTACCTAAACCAGTCATTTCACAGCTGATTACCTGTTGTTAATACTTCACATCTTCCTTGTTATTTACTAAAGTAATTTATACTGTGTGGTGGTACGGAACCTTTTGTGTGCGAGTCTGACTCGCACTTGACCGGTTTTTTTAAATATTGAAACAAGTTTTTACCTGTTAAACGGCAGTAAGAACGCAGCACCAGCTACAAATAAAGTCAGGTAGACGGAGTTATATCGGTCTGGAGGCGGCGCTCCGGGCTCCGGCATCGTTAGGGCTTCGCCTCGCGCGGCTCGAATTGCTTCAATGCGGGCGTACCCGCGTCCTAAAGTTTCATTCATCCTCTTTAAATATCTTACTTTCTTCTGTCCCGGTCCATTTTATATATCATCACCATTTTCCGATTACCCTACTTTTGCAAATTACTTAAATGTGTTTGGATTCTAGTAAAGATTCAGCCAATTTATTAACTCTTGCATTCAGACCGAAGAAGTGATAGGTATGTTAATTAAATATCGTTAAACTGAAAGTTATTTACTTACTATAATTCACGTATTCACCTTTCTATCTATATACTTACTTAAAATTCTGGACATTAGCTATACTATCACTTAAGATTTTCACATTCTTTCATTTACTATAAAATACCTATTCAAATATTTACAGAAGGTATCATTGATAAAATTATCGGTAAACACTTTTCTCACATTGCCATTTTTACTTTATCTAGGTACCATACTTTTTAGTAAGTAATTAGAACATTGTCACATTAACTAAGAGTTTTTCTATCGGATATCATTATCGTAAATCAAATAATTGTTAACGACTGTCTAGATTTGTTTTATTTCTGTTGTCTTTATTCTCATATCAACAATACACGGCCGGCGTAAATTGACAGAAACGGTGTAAGTTGGTCAAGAATAGCTGACGCATGCGTGTGGCTGATCGATTTTTAGAGATGGGCATATTTAGTAGACAGAGCTGAGAGAGACAAGGATAAAATAGATACACAAAAATAGATTTAAACATAATAATACCAATAATTTTAATTTTAATTAACTAGAGTTATGTAAATTGCTCTATTTGTAGTAGAAATTAACGCGTTATATCATGATAACGCATACTGCGTAATCTAAATGTATATAAATCACGTGTCACGTTGTTTGTCCGCGATGGACTCCTAAACTACTGAACCGATTTTAAATTAAATTTGCACACCGTGTGCAGTTTGATCCAACTTGAAAGATAGGATAGCTTACATCTTAATTTATAGCCGCAATATTATTTTATGTCGGATTTGCAATGTAAGACGAAGAAAAAACGGTCGAACGAAAACGTTTCTTACGAAAAGCTCATTCCACGCGGACGAAGTCGCGGGAATCAGCTAGTAATTATTATAGTTTTCAAGAACATAGACTTATGGATAGATACAAACAATTTATTTCCGATTTTCGTGTGAAAGAACTTTGATGACCTCCCGTCATCAAAGTTCTTTCTTATCAGCGTTCTCAATGGAACAATCCATCAAGCCATCGAGAACATTGTTATGATTAAAAAATACGCTACTTAGATCATGACTGTTTTCGGACCTTTGCACTCTTTACTTGTTGTCAATATTAGCTACAACTGTAAAATATTTTTGTCACTTTTTCTGCGCATTTAAGTTCTTATCAAATTGAAGTTGCATAAGTTCAACTCATATACTTAATACTTATCAGTTTAATTATCTATACTAATATTATAAATGCGAAAGTTTGGATGTACTGGTATGAATAAATGGAAGGATGGATGGACGGATGCATGTTTGTTACTCAATCACGCCAGAACGGCTGAAAGGATTTGGATCTAATTTAGCACAGAGACAGATTGTCGTCTGGAATAACCATCGTTATATATTTAGGTACTAGATGGGCCCTTTCATAGAAACAAGTTGGGCGTCCGACTTTTAGAGCGCGCTCCTCACCTGTATAGCCCTCTCCTTGTCCTCGCCATAGCGCTGTTCCGCTTTTCAGACTAGATGGCATTAGTAAATTAGGTCCACATTCTTTTTTTGAAAATTGCAAATTGCCCGTCTATGCAAATTGAGGTCGTAGGGAATAACACATGCTAGGCTACTTTTTATACCGGAAAATTGAAGAGTTCCCGCGAGAACCAAAAAACCCTCAATCCACGCGGACGAAGTCCCGGACATCAGCTAGTATTAAGGTAGGTAGATGAATTCAAAATGCAAATATAAAACGGAACAAAAGTATTAATTAAATAAGTAAGTAAGTAATTAAAACTATTAATAATTGTACACTCTACCAGTGTTTATTGTTTCCCGAAAATATTACATATTTCAAAAATACCAAAACAAAATTGACATTTATTTATAATACCTACCTAATCATATTATTATGATACATTACCATAAGTCTTATCTAATTTTCTTATTACTATAGCGGATTAATAATATATTTTGTCAATAAATAATTAGGTAAGTAGTTATTTAAACTTAATAGTTGCATTCATTCACCAATTCGACTTGTGACAATTTCTAGGTTCAAATACGACTCTGAACTCTCTTGCGGATAGAGTAACTCCATCAATAGGTTCTGTACACGGTAGTGTATCACCTTCAGGGACTTTAAGGCTAAACCGTTGCAGCAGATGTGTTAGAAACATGAACAGTTCTGAACGGGCTAACCCCTCACCAATACACCGCCTTTTTCCTGTAGGTGTAAAGAAGCAGAAATATTAGATTGAAACACTGAATAGATAATAGTACTACCTACTTAAAATGTAGATCTATGAAAGTCGTATTCGAACGTATATATTGCAAAAACCCAAAAGTGAAACTCCAGGAAACTTCCAGGAAGGAAGGAAATTGGCAACTTCAGAATGATGAAACATCATGTAAGCTGTTGTGAGCGTAAAATAAAGCTGGAAAACTGTTTTTTTTTAAAAAGCTTGGCAAAAAAACATACGTAGGTACCTATCTACTATCAAAATGTTAAACTTTTCCCTCTGTTGAATGAATTCGGCCAAAACCTAGTTTAACACATAAAAACAATAACTTATAGATAATTACCACTTCCAAAAGGCATGAGCCAATCATCTTGTATCAGGTTCCCTTCTTTTGTTAAGAAACGCTCCGGTCGGAAGGACGAAGAGTCCTTCCAATGAACTCCGTTATGCAGGTCGTGGATGGCAAGTAAAATACACGTGCCCTGTATGCAATATAACATGATACAACACAACACAACAAACAAATAACAAATATCCTAACTAACTAACTAGAAATACCTAGCTTTTTTCGACACGTCTGCGTCGCCGAGGAATTTTTGTAAGATCCTATTGGCTATTACTTCATTGTCATCGCAAATCCATCCTCATTGTCCATTTCCTAAACTAAGCCTTAGCATAATCACCTAATATGTCAGTTAGTCAGTTTCATCTTTTATAATAGTAACATATTATATACTTAACAGTAACATACCTAAGTACATTACCTTAGGTATAGTGTAGTTTCCAAGCCTCGCATCTTCAAGGGCCATATGAGGAATGCCCACAGCAGCAACACTAGATATACGCAATGTTTCAAGCAGTACCGCTTCCGTGTATACCATTCTGTTGAATAAGTATTGCTTTGAAATACCTCATTTTGCCTGTTTTAATTAATACGTTACGTTTTAAACTACACCATCAGTCATCAACTCATCTGCAAAAATATTTATTAACAAATTTTTGGATGAGATTGAAGCCAACCGCAATCCTTAAAAACTAATCAATCTAACTAATCAAAACAGATAATAATAATGTATGTTTTCCATTATAGTCATGAGAAGATCTATTGTAATAGTTAATACTTAGATCTATCGCTCAGAGCTGGGTGTCGTGAAAATCCGATTTCCACGTCAATTTCGTTCTGTAATTTCCTCTGAACTTCTTGATCCATGACAATGTGTAGAAGCATAAAAACGGCTGTGTTGCTGACAGTTTCAACTCCTGCTTCAAGTAGATCCAGACATATTACTTGAAGTTCTTCAAAAGAAACTAGAAAAAGATAATTGAAAAAAAAAACACATTGTGTTCTTTTGTTAAAATTTAAAACAACTAGCGATACTGGTTACGAGTAATATTCTTATTTTTTAAAAGCATTGCAGTAGGTATAGGCTAAAACTGCCATTACTAAAATTCAAGCAAGCATTGCCTATTTTGGAATCCAATTAATTAACAAAGTTAACATACAGGTGTCATTCTTCGAAGTGTTCATTTCAATTAAAAACATGTCTATAACATCTCTGGGATTGTTCACATTGATCGTATTTTGATGTTCTTGTATTATATTCTGGAATATGAAAAGAATTGGTATCAGCTTATTATCAAAAGAATTAATTAATTTATGTAATGCGTGTGTTGTACATATATACTGGAGAACCAACAATACATTGCGGAAAACCTTGAACATAAAACAGACTACTATCTAACGAGAAGAATAAAAACGTGGGCATAGAACTTGGGCTCTTGTACCTACTGTACTGTACTGTCACATGCGTATTGCGTGTACCTACTTTAAGTTATAATAACAACTTTTTTTACCCTTTTCTAGTTTTTATAACAATACGTCTATTTAGTTCATTACATAACTAATGCACAGAATAATATAATAGATAGTACTGACGTACTAATGTTAGTAGATAATAATATTATTTCCGTTGAAAACAATAAGTAGGTACCTAAAACGATAAATCGACTTCTTACTACCCGGTTGAGTGTGTTTTCATCATCACATTCTTGACCCGATTATCTTAGAATTTATTACTTTTGTTAACTGAACTAATCATCTTAACACAAGAAATCAAATCACTGTAACTGCATTAGATTCTTGTTTTGTACATATTAAATATGTCAATTTAAGATTACAGTGCATATTTCATACTAGCAGATGCCCGCGACTTCCTGTGAAATATGTTTTTTAAATTCCCACGGGAACTCCCTAATTTCGGGTTAATACTTAATATATAGCCTATGACACTCACAAATAATGTGGCTTTCTGTTGGTACTAGAATTTTCAAAATCGGTTCAGTAGATCTTGAGATTGCCCCCTACAACCTCACAAACTTAATTACCTCTCGCTCTATACTTATGTTGTTACAGCGTTTGATTTTATTATTTTTTAAGCTGATTGAATACATACCTGCTGGTATGACAAGATACATAATAACTACTTACTCGTAAAAAGTCATACAGCGAGTTGTGGATTGCATTAAGCTCAGTATATCCAATTAGATTTGGCATAAAATGTCTCAGAAACGGCAAGAAATTCAAAAGACCGCCACTCATATCGACAACCTTAAATGATCTAGTGATTAGATCACATAAAATTGTAAGTTGCTTATTTGACAAATCATACCTACAAAGAGATACACAGAAAGATTTTCATTATACTTAATATTTATTAGTAATTGATTATGACGAGTCATTAATAATTAATTATTTATATCTAACTAGTTTGAAGAAGCTTTTAAGCTGATTATATTTAATCAGGTTTTAGAGAAAATTGATAAAAGTTGTTTGTTAACAATTTGTGCTTTAAAAAGCTGCTCTTGTAAATGTGCTTATTTATACAAGAGCATCTCGGTTAAATTAACGTCGATTTATTTATAGATGACTTCGTACGCGTGGATCGAGGTTTTGTGGTGCCCGCGAGAACTCTTTAATTTTCCGGGATAAAAAGTAGCCTATGTGTCATTCCAGACTATAATCTATCTCTGTACCAAATTTCATCCAGATCCGTTCAGCTGTTGGGGCGTGATTGAGTAACAAACATCCATCCATACATCCATACATCCGTACCGACATCCATACATCCAAACTTTCGCATTTATAATATTAGTAAGATTAGTTCTAATGTGGGTACATAGCTTTAACTGCGCTCAGAGTAAGAATAATGGGGCTGATTCTGAATAACACAATCTCTAAACTAAAATTTCAGCTTTAAATGTAGTTCTGTCCCTTTCCGTAGGGAGTATTATGAAAGGGTTAGCAATATTTGTAATGCTCTAATTTTAGTTTAGTTTAGAGATTGTGCACTACAGAATCAGCCCCATTATATCTACTAACTCTATGTTACTGCGACACTCGTCTTAACAGGATGCCGAATTATCCATATCCATACTTCCATTCTAATATTATAAATGCGAAAGCGTGTCTGTCTTTCTGTTTGTCTGCTACGCTTTCGCGGTCCATCTGTTCAACCTATTTTGATGAAATTTGGTAAAGGGATAGTTTACATCCAGGGGAAGGACATAGGCTACTTTTTATCCCGGAAAATTCAAGAGTATCTGCGGGTATCGAAAATCTTTATCCACGCGGATGAAGTCCGAAAATCTAGTAGTAGATAAGTAAGCATTTGCAACCCAGGAACTGAACAACCTTTGTCTTCCAAGACAGAGTTTCCACTAAAGCCAGATCTAGACTGCGGCCAGCATCGGCAAACATCAACAAGCACATCGTGTGTTTGCGGCTTAGAGTTAGACACTGCATTAGAGTTAGACACTGGCCAAAAGTGGAAGTTCCAATGAATTAAAAAAAAACTAAATTTTTATAATCAGAATGAGGTTTCAAGTAGGTATGCATACCTTTTGCCAGCCACTAACTTCCATAGGATATTGACGATGCAGACATCAAACATGTGATTGACCACTACAGGCGTTCCAGAGTCTACCATCCGCATTTCTATCAGTGCCTTGCATTCTTCACTTATATTTGCTTCCATGGATCGTGAACCATAACCAAAATGTTTAAGGCATTTTAGGACCATGCGTCTCGTTTTATGCCACGTGGCTCCATCGGAAAATACTAAGCCTGTAATTAATCATTTATTATTGTTGATCTTTAATTAATCCCTATTATCATAATGTCACAAAAATGTAATCTTTACTAATTTCATTCGATTTACTACGCAATACTGCAGGTTCTGTTCATTGCAGAATTATTACTGGCAATAAGTACATTGCGATTAGCATTATTACTTATTATTGAACTGTCTCGAACAAAATGAAGATCAATTATTATTGCAATGACGCGTGTCAAACGTAGCAAAAGTATAAAAGTACATAATGCCGTTTAGTTACTTACCAAGTTTTTTGTTGAACGATCTAAGTAAATAGAAAAATCCATCCGGTCTCCCGTCAAAAACATCTCTAGAAGACACCTCTTTGATCATGTCTCTACCAGAAACAATAACAAGATTGGTGCGACCAAGTCGAAGTCCGAGTATGCTCCCATATTTCTTACACCACTCTTGCCAAACACTATGATGGTACTTACATCTCTTTAAACTTATCCAAAGTGAAAACAAATTGCCTACTATAGGTATCAATGGAGGACCTAAAAACACAATTAAAAGTTTAATTATAAAATAATCAATATTATCTCCTTGAAACGAAAAGATTAACCTGGAGGATATGAGTCTGGTTTCTGTATAGCATCTTTGAATATGAGTAAAAACAAAATAAAAATTAGTAAAGCCCACATCTTGCTTTTGGAAGTGTAATAATACAATTGAGACAGGAGTACAAGAATACTTATTCGAGATAAAATCGGAAATCCTTACGTAATAACATTAGTTATTCAAATGTATAAGTACCGTGGATGTGAGTTATCCTGGAATTGGATGTTAGATACGTGTACTTGCGAACAGAATTTAAAATTGCTTAAATATATGTATATGTCACCGTAAGATTGTAAAATCCGTTAGATTATAATCTAACGGTTTCTATCCCGCTAGATTATAAACTGTCGAAAGATTGTGAACCGTTCAATGTTCTGAGTATTAATTTATGAAATATTTATTGTTTTTACGTTTTCATGTCTCTTTCTTGTACAGTTCGCGCGCGAGTTGAATGCAGAGTAAATGTAAGTGTCACCATACATTTACTCTGCATTCAACTCGCGCGCGAACTGTAGGTTAGGTTAGGGTGTGACATGAATATTCAGGTAGTGCCCTTAGGTTAGGCACTTAGGTTCTATCGGGTTAATATACCTAATATATTACAATTTACCGAAAAATAACGCGTTAAATTGTAAGCAGTATGTTACGGTTCACAATCTGTCGAAAGTTTATAATCTATCGAGATAAAAAAGTTATATTATAATCTAACGGTTTTTACAATCTTACGGTGACATATATACCTAAATACCTACCTACTAGACTAGGTACGTACTTGTAGGTAAGGTAGGTATGCTATCCTTCTACATTATTTGTTGTTATTGATTATTATGGACTATGAAGTCAACACTAGAAGATACTCGAAAGAGGAAGTTGAGTCTTCGGACTTCAGGCCGTCAGCTTCTTTTATCTCGATGATCTTCTGGTCGATCAGTCTCTCAACGTGCATGACGTGTTGTATTGTAGGTACTTAATAAGGGTTAATTATTTAAGAATTCATCGATATAATATTCAAATTAACAACTAAAAACCGGCCAAGTGCATGTCGAGCCACGCGCAGTGTAGGGTTCCGTAGTTGCTTGTTGATATGCGGACATTCCTAATTCCTATTACCCACACCATGGGATAGACGAGAAAAGACGTGCCGACAATACGTGTAGAGTGTAGACATGTAGGAGAAGTAGATACTCTAAAAAAATATTTTTTCTAAATTTTATTTTACTAATTTGTTTGCGTGATTATTAATGCCAAATTACAGCTTTCTAGTACCTACTAGTACTAACAGCCTCTGAGCTAAGCTGCGGACCGAGAGACGCGACGGACGAACATGGCGAAACTTTATAGGGTTCGTTGTTGGTTACGGAACCCTAAAAATTGCAGGGACGTGAATCGTGATTACAATATTCAATAGATTTAACATTGAAGTTATGTGGGTTCCAAACGCTCCCTGCTCAGAGAAGTAGTCCACAACGAACTCAGTCACTAGCTTTCTTGTCATTTAAAGTTTTAAATTACTCTATTGTTCTAATGATATTTTTTTTTTAATTCCTCTGATTTTGATATATTACTACGTAAGAAACATAATAATATAGACTATCTACTTACTGCGAATTCAACTTTTTTAAATCTAAGCGGAAGTCCTGGTTAAAAGCACGGACCCGATCATTAAAAAAAATGTAGAGACTAAAAAAAAGTAATTAATGTTTTGTACAAATGAAACAGAAAATTTAATAAATAAAACTGATACACAAACTAGGCCACAAATGAAATAATTCAAGAAAATTGGTTCACTTGTTTTGATTTGTTGATTTGTCTTGAAAATAACAAGAGTCATTATATGAATAATGACGTTCGTACATTGATAAGAGTTAACAAAATTTTATATAAAGAAGTGATTTCGTATCGAATGACATATAATTATTGCCTGTTGTACTGTCGAGTAAGCAGTATAAAACTGTCCGAGAGTCCAAGTTATCGCATTTATTAACGTGTTATCGGACACTGAGGACCTCTCTGGTAGAATTATCAGTTATTTGTTTGATCAAGTTTGATTTTGTGCAGTGATGGCTCCAATCAATTTCAATGTTTTAAACGGGAGCAAGGCCGGTTCTATCCCGAAAACAACTTTGCCGGAAGTTGAAACAGAAAGCAATGGAAATAAACGGTAGGTGTCGCTTTAGTATTTTTTCAATACTTTTGCTCGAAAAATTTACTTACAGAAGCAGTAAACAGGGCTTGTAAGTTAAATTTACTGCCCTCGTGCTTTTTTTTGCAGAATTTACTGCCCTCATGCAGTAAATTTGCAGTTTTTTTTTATTTTTGTAAAATTGTAAGTGCACTTTACTTCTAAATAAAAAGTTTTTTTGCAATAAGGTTCATAACAATTGACTTTGTATGTAGAAAACCTAAAAAGTAATAACATTAAGATGTGAATTGATGAAATTAATTCATGAATTATGAATTCAAAAATTGTTTTTAATATTATTAATTCAAATTGATTTAAGTTTTATAAATCAAAAATCTAAACTACTAAATCTTTAATCTGTGCGCGCTATTTTTAAAAGTTTCATCGAGTTTTTCTTATAAATTATTAAATAATATGAGTGGTTTAATTAATGTGGAATAATAAAATTAAATCAACAATTAGGTATTTTAGATGTGAGATAAAAATCGCGCTATTAATAGTCGCCAAAAATCTCGAAATAAGTACGGGCGTGAGAAACCATTTTCTAGTGAGTACCTACCTTGTACCTACCTACTCGAGTTTTATTTTCAAGTTTTCTCACAAATAAATTGAAAAATATTGTTTTTTTTATTGCGTGATAGGCTTGCGCTTGACGGCAATCATGCTTAGTGCAAAGCAATGATGAGGTCTAGGTTGGAACGCGCTTGCCTATTCACTCTTGCCTTGAAAGTACTTAAGTTATACTTGTGGCAGGAAACACGTGCGCTGGGAGGGTGCGAGCAAATTGGACGTCAACCACATAAGGGTGCCAAACTGCCAACGCTCACGGTTTCTCGCTGTTCTGTGGTAGAAAGGAGAAGGAGGAACAAGGTTGTGAAGTTCCAGAGCACACTCCCCATGGTATATCCGATAAAAAACCGATAAGCAGGCGACATTGCGTCGGTGTTGTAGACTGAGCAATTTCGCCTGCGTGAGTGATTGATCGCCGAATATTCTTCGGGCCCGGTGATCTATAGAGTCTAATGTATCGAGTTGGTACTTGGCGGATCCATCCCAAAGGTGAAAGCAATACTCCATGCCAGAACGAACTTGTGCCTGATAAAGAGTGAGGCGCTTTTCTGGCGTGAAGTACCGCTTCACCTTGTTCAGGATACCAAGTTTTTTGGCAGCTGTTTTGGCCTTTGACTCGATACATTTCCCGGAATTGAGGTTGGGCGAGATGTCAATACCCAAGAGCTCAATGTTATCACTAATCGGTACGGATATACCATGGAAAGTTGGAGCCAAGGTGAAGGGGCTCCTCTTTGCGGTGAATAAACACGCTTGTGTTTTGGTAGCGTTAAACTTGACTAGGTTGACGTCACCCCAATCGGACACCTCCATAAGAGTCGAGTTAACGCGATCCACCAAGGCCTCTCTTTGCTCAAGTATCTCAGAAGCACTGGCTCGAGAACTGGACATGTATCTCTCCGTAACAGTGCTGTCATCAGCGTACCCAAAGATACCGGGTTTTAGGAGATCGTTGATGTGCAGCAGGAAAAGTGTTGCGGAGAGAACAGACCCCTGAGGAACACCGGCATTGACAGCCATTAGGTCAGAGGAGCAGCCGTTGACGACCACCCGGAATGACCTGTCACTCAGGAAATCAGATATCCAGTTGCAGAAACCAGTGGGAATCCCGTACGCGGGGAGCTTGCTGAGAAGACTGCCGTGCCAGACCCGGTCAAAAGCCTTCGATATATCGAGAGAGACAGCAAGTGCCTCGCCGTGCTTCTCGATGGCTTTATTGTGTCGTACACGGGCGTTAAGGTTCTAACAAATCGTGACGATGGTCAGCCCTCCACTAGCGTCATCGGGCTGACATGAGTCAACTCGTATGGAATACCCTATTTACCGCTGTTATGTTATCACAAACTACTATTTCAAATCTTAACCCCAACTTATCTAAAGCTACTTAATTAGAATGAATATGAAAATTGAAATTATTAATATCAATCAACAGAGCATAGACCGTATTTTAAATGGGAAATATAAGATTCTCGTAATGATGACATGCAATAGAACAATTATTACAATATGTCGAGTGTTGAGTCTCAACTCAACTGGGGTTAATTGGTAATGTTTTCGAACTATTAGCAATGGCAAAATGGTTAGCTACTAATGTCTTGATATATGCGAAATTCTTGGGTAATAGCGAAGATCGATCTAATAATGACCCCAGCCGAGAATTTGTCCATATATAGAATATGTACCGGTAAAACCTGTTATAGTACTTAGTTTCGGACGATCAAATGTCTAGGCTAAGCAAGGAATAGGTACTAGTGCATGGTAGGATATTTTCTTTGCACTTGCTTTGTTTACACTTTACCTAGGTACACTTAAAGTCATTACCACGAAGCCTTGAAAACTCGTTTTTAATACATTCACCCTGTACTTCGTTTTAGGGTTCGCTAGGCACATACTTTTAAAATCTGTTGTTTTTTTTTTGTTGTAGGTGGAAACATCAAACAACTGTAGTACCTAACAATAGTATGTACTTACCTCAGGTTAATAATACTTTTAAACCGACTTCCAAAAAAGGAGGAGGTTCTCAATTCGGCGCGTTTTTTTTTAACTATACGAAACAACTTGCAATATCTACTATCTTTAGCATACCCAATATTATTCTACATGTGCCTTATGATTAGCTGTAGGTAAAGTCCTGTATAATTATCAGGTTAGGAACTTCGTTTCTTCGGTTTCTATCTCGCATACACCGGAATTCTTATTTTTTATTTCACTCGGTATAGTATTTCAAAGCACGTTATTTTATATCCCTTCACCAATTCATATTATTAATTACGTAAGTAGTCTAACAATAATATTATCCTACATCCTAGGGGTGGAAGAAATTCCATACGAATAACTTTTATCTAATATTTTAACGTTAAAGTGGGTGTGTCCCACTCCCAAACTCCGGACAGCTAGCCCGATAGGTATTATTTATGTATGTGCATAGTCATGTATCTATTAGTCTTGGACGAAGTGTTTGTTTCATCCAAGCTATTAGTGTTATCAGCTGCAGTCCAAGCACTATCAGTGTGGCAGGCGGCAGCAACAATTCTCTCGCGGCTTTTCCATCGGCAAAAACTTTCAAAAGCAGCGAAATAAATGTGTTGCAGAACATAATTATTGTGCTCGAGCTGCTGAAAGATGCAAACTTTCAATGTCTTCAAATTCATGTAGATCATTTAATTACCCAAAATTATTTAATACCAGCACGGATTAGTATCCGTGCTGGTATTAAATAATTTTGGGATTTGTAGTTCAATAAGAATATACCTACTTACAGCAAACTATAAAACAAGAAATTGAGTAACTAAGTCAAGGCGAAGATCTATTTTAAAATAAATATTAATTAATATAATTAAATTAGAACTAAATTAGCTCATTCATGACAGGATAATTTTATAGCTATGTAATGATAATAACCATTTTGGAAGAAATCATCATTATCCTGTTATTTTAAAAGTAGACGGATCAGTCCTTATTGTTCTCAGAAAAAAACAAAGCCAAGGTTGTCTTTAATTAGGACAAGGACGGCTGGTTATTAATAAAGTCACTTCCAGTAATCTACATTGTATATTATTATATAATTAAGTACTTAGATAGTACTAACATATGTTTCATTTATATATTGATTTATTTGTAGGTAGTATTGTTCTTGGCCTTGATTTAATTTAGGTACCTATTCTTTTCAGGTATTCATACGAGGTGCTTGTGGAAATTGCAAACTTCCTTTTATCCAGAATTACAGTGAGACCCACCATTGGTGTAATATGCGGCTCTGGGATGGGTTCGTATTGGAATGAGGGTATATATTATTTATTGCTTATTATTATATATTGAGAGCATACTACCACACAGGTCAGGTTGTTGCCTTACTATAACGTAAATAATATCTACCTACTTCCTTATTGATGATTTTGTAGGCATACCTATTTAGTATCTAACTATCTACTTATTTAACTAAATAATAATAGTATCAAACTTCATTCAGTCCCTGTCTAACTCTATCCCTATATTTTAAGCTCTACGTCTATAATTCTACATGTGTTTCAAATATTTCGTATGATAGATACAAATTTTAGTTTCGTAGTTCAAGAGGAAAAGCGGAACCCTTATAGGAAGGATCATTTCGTTATGAGTCAACGCCCTTTTTCTAGGAAATGGAGGTATCAAGTCCCTTGGAGTTGTAAAAAAACGTGAAAAACCAACCATTAATTTACATGGTGTGGGTAATACGGAACCCTTTGTGCGCGAGTCTGACTCGCACTTGACCGGTTTTTTTGATTATTCAGCATAGTAAATATAACTATTTTGAAAAATACAAAATCTTACCTACTAATCTCATAGAAACCATGAATAATGTTTTTATAGATCAAATAAATAAAATGAATATAAATTGATTTGATACTATAGCCTACAGGGTTTATTACTTTTATGAATAAGCTGGGAAGGTGAATTAATTTAGTAACCCCTATTAAACATTTTATCAAGACTCGTCTACTCATTTATAAGTCCTTTTTTAAAAAAATCTGTAGGTAGGTAATTTGCGTGACTAGATGATTAACGCGCAGCAATATCAACCAACCTGTAATTTTATTCAATAAATCATAATAATATTACTAAGACATATTGAATGCATTAATAATAATAATTATGTGTTATTATTTTCTTGACGCAGGTTCATTGGCTGAAAATATAGTGGACGCGCAATGCATTCCATATGAAGATATTCCTAATTTTCCAATTAGCACAGTGGAAGGTCACCACGGTCAACTAGTGTTTGGACATCTTAACAATGTTCCAGTGGTCGCTATGCAGGGCCGTTTCCACTATTATGAGGGTTACCCACTCTGGAAGGTACCTAAGTTATATATTTCAATGCGATGCTTTTTTAAATCCACTACAAGTTAGCCCTTGACTGCGATCTCATCTGATGGTAACTGATGATGCAGTCTAGAGCCTTCGTAAAGATGCTTTATATAGGAGTAAAAATAGTAGGTACCTAGGTACATACCTATATGCAAAGTTCGTCGCGAAACCTAGAGACATTCTTTAAGTTCATAAAGCCATATCAAAGCAAAAAAAAAGTTATATTTATTAGGAATGTACCCTTGTTGTAGAAGTCACGATTCGAGTGATGCAACAAGTTTGAGCAGTTGATCTTCAGGCAAAAGGTTATCTCACTGTTATAATAACGATTAAGAGAACTCTCGAATCTGCGTTTTATTTACAACAACAATCAAAAAATAATTTCTTATTATATTTCAAATCGAGGCAAGTGCTAATGAAACTCGCCAACCGACTTTCCGTAAATTGTAAAGAAAAATAAACTTAATTTTTTAAATCCACTACATGTTAGCCCTTGACTGCGATCTCACCTGATGGTATGTGATGACGCAGTCTAAGATGGTAGTGTGCTAACCTGTTAGGGGCATGGCATATTCGTACCGGAACGCTAAATCATTGCGCATCGATATGGTGATGTCAACGTCTGTATTTTTGTAAATCAGTTCAAGAACAGACTGGATAAGAACTTACATACAAAGCACAATATTTGATATAGCTGCCTAGCCTAAAATAATAATAATAATGCAAATTTTCATCCAAATCGGTAGAGTGGTTTCCGGGAAACTAAATAAGTATATTATAAATTTATTTATACAGGGTCAATTTATAAATAGGTACTAATAACCTCTTAAGGGTAGGTATGTAATACTCATAGATTTATTCTTGGGTTCGCGCGCTTCACGAACTCAAGAAAAATTCTATGGTGATACTGAACAACTTTTGGTCTAAGCAAGTTCTACGACATTTTTAAATTCTGAGATAGGTATTATTCAGAGTTCAATTACTTAGTATTTTAAAATAATTAATCCTGTATAGGTATTAGGAACCCATTGGCTTAATTAAAGCATAGGATACGTAAATAATAAACCTATAATATACTATAACTAGCTGACCCGGCGAACTTCGTACCGCCTTAGTATGCAAAATTAAATGTATATTTTTCAATATTTCTGAGAGATTTTCTTAATATTTTTTTCCGTAAGAACCTTCTCCTAATAATAACAAATACAACAAAAAAAGAATTAGTGAAATCGGTCCAGCCATTCACGCGTGATGCCGTGACCAAGGAAAACGGGTTTCATTTTTATATATATAGATATATTCTATGCTATATAGGAGCTAAGCTAAACCTGTTTAAATAACTATTTTATCGCGAAAATGAAATCGATACTTATTAATTATTATTATTGATTTTATTACCGCGCTTTTACTTTTAGCTGTTAGGAGAAACTTGATTCTGCGATCCTATACATATCGGTCCGGTTCTTAGAATACACCTACTTTTTATTATTAGCCACGTATCTACCGAGAGACTAAGCGAATTCCTTATTTTAATAGGTAACTAACTCACACATTTTCACGTATCTACCTAGATATGAGTAGGTAAGCTAGGCTAGTACTAGGGCTTCCAATACCGGGATAAAAATGGCATTTCTTCATTGAATTTAAGCAGAAAAGTGCTCTTTTGGAGTTAATGTGGTGAAAAAATATTTTTTATGGAAAACTGATTTTTATGGCGCAGTTTCCTTCAGAAAAGACTAGTTTAAAGGTAAAAACAATCTATCTAATTTTAAGTTTTTCCCAATACCGGGATCCCGGGATCCCGGTATTGAAATAAAAATATTTCCGGTATTAATACCGGTATTGAAAAAAACCGGTATTCGAAAGCCCTAGCTAGTACCTACTGCAGTCTGCAGGCCTACCTATTATAGTTAAAGTTAAATGCGATTTGTATGGAATTTATGGAGCGCCAGCTATCATCTGTCATCAACAACGACCTCATCAGCAGGGCGACCGCGTATCTTTTGCATCAATCCATAGATTTATTCTTGCATATACAAATCTATGCATCAATCATCGATACATCGCAATCACCTCTGATTGGTTAACACTCTTCCACTATTGGACAAAATCCATTGACGCAGCAAGAATACCATAAATTCAGCCAATCACAACAATTGATACTGTAACAATGATTGATGCAGAAGATACGCGGTCACCCTGCTGGACTTATCGGGTTACATAGACGGGCCCTGTCAAACAAAGAATATGAACTTATTTTACTAATCTAGTAATCTGAAAAGCGGGACAGCGTTATGGCGGGGACAAGGACATTGTTTTACATGTGAGGGGCACGCCCTACAAGTCGGACGCCCAACTATTTTCTATGAAAGGGCACACCTAGTACCTAGGCACATAATATTATATCGATGGTCTTCAAGCGATTGACAATTCCATACAAATCGCACACTATATAGGCCGGGATGATTGATTGAACAGCTGATAAGTACCTACTTATATTCATTTTGAGGCCTTTATATACCTTAGTAGGGACAAGGAAACGCTCATATTTGGGCTTCCGTTATTAGGTAGGCATCTAATAAGTAGGTTTATCCAACTTGCTTTAAATATTGCTAACTAATGTAAATAATAAAAACCAACCTGCTCGTTTACTCGCTAGTAGGTATAAAGATTAAATAAAAGCTCGCTATTTATGTAAAACAATTTAAATAACCTACTCTAGGCACTCTGTTAGTTTTGTAGTCTTTATTAGAAAAACAAAAATCGCATGGGAGTAAGAGACTCGTTATACGCTCCCACGCGCCCTCTTGGACTTCCTCGGTTTCCTGACGTTTAGTTTTTCCTAAGCAATTCTCGTATCAACGCAATTCAAAATCAAAATCAAATGTTTTGTTATTCAAATAAACTTGCCTACCACTCTACCACTGGTTCGGAATGCCAATTCCTACCGAGAAGAACCAGCAAGAAACTCGGTGGTTGCTCTTTTTATACAATTCATGTACAATTATTATATCAATGTGTACATAAGTAACCGCTGTCCTCATTGCTGGAGCGATCAAATCCATGGTCCTCTATCATTTACATAATCTCCAACAGTAGGTAGGTATATAAGCTTTTTCAGGAGCATTCTTTTAATGGATTTTTTAAATTTGTGTATGTCACCGTAAGATTGCAAAAACCGTTAGATTGTAATCTAACTAGCGAAATTGTAAACTGTTGACAGATTACAATTTAACGCATTATTTTTCGGTAGATTGTAATCTGTTAGGTATATTAACCCGATAAAACCTAAGTGCCGGGCACTACCTGATTATTATGTCGAACTCTAACCTAACCTACAAGAAAACGTAAATACAATGAATATTTCAAAAATTGACACTCAGAACATTGAACGGTTCACAATCTGTCGACAGTTTACAATTTCGCTAGTTAGATTACAATCTAACGGTTTTTGCAATATTACGATGACATGTATAATAGGCAAGCTTAAAATAAGTAGGTTGTTAATTTTGTCACAGAAAAGAATGCTCATTCCCACGAATGACCTTCTGACTTTTTTGAGGCGGAGCGATGAAGTTACGAGCATAATACGGCCTCTAGTTTGCCTATGGTGCAGATCGCATTTTTTTTTTGTAATTATGAATGTGATGTTTTACAAAAAATATATTACTGTAAATATATTGCGAGGCTACTGTTAGAATACCACAAACAGGCATAAGTTGACATTCACTCAATCAAACCTAAATTATAATAATAATATAACTAGTTGGCAGCTGTCTATAGGTACTTACATTTAATGATATTATTTACGATTAGGTATTATCTAAACTATTTAACTCTACTTCTAAAATGTTACTTAAATCTTATCAGGTAAAATGTTTAGATTTAAAAAAGAATACGTCACCTAAACTAAAGTAGATAGATAATCTCTACATGCTTAAGTTAATAAACCCATTTCTCTTGATTTCACAGTGCTGTCTACCAATTAGAGTGATGAAGCTACTGGGGGTGAAGACGTTAATCGCAACTAATGCCGCCGGAGGTCTCAACCCTAACTATAAAATCGGTGACTTGATGATCGTAAAGGACCACATAAACATGATGGGTTTCGCTGGTAACAATCCCCTTCACGGACCTAATGATGAAAGATTCGGACCACGCTTTCCACCGATGAACAAAGCTTATAATTACGAGTACAGAAAGATTGCCAAAGAGGTAAGTAAACTTTAGTAGGTAGGTACCGTGTAGAGAAAATCGCTTACGTAATAAGGCGTATACCTACTCATGAACTGATAAAAGTCTATTCCTGGACATGGGTCTCTTGTAGGGATTTCCAAACACCGCGCTTTGCACCGCCTAAATCCAACGGCTTCCTGCGATTCTCTTCATGTCCATCCGTCCACGGCCACGTCTACGATGCAATACTGAGCTTTTAATTTCGCGGTCGCCTTTCCAGCACCTTGCAACTCCATCGTCTATCGGTTATTTTCGAAGTGAAAACTTCTTTAGGCGCGTTGAGAACTTTTTGGTAGGGGGTAAAAATGTGGAAACGCGAGCCCGACATCGTTCTTCGTCTTAAGTATAAACATTATAGTACATTCGTATTGAACTTACTATATCGACAGTTTACAATTTCGCTAGTTAGATTACAATGTAACGGTTTTTGCAATCTTACGGTGACATATCTAGATGGTTTGTTGAGTTAGTAGATAACTAAGTACCTAGGTATTCTGTGCTTTAACTAGTTCTATGCCAGCTAGGTACGCCTTAGAAATCCTAGGCTCATTTAGCGAAGGACGAATAGTGGTTAAAACTACTTAGGTACCTATCTAGCTGGTAAATCGATGGATGTAGGTAGGTAGGTATCTACCTCTAAAAGTCTCACAGACAGACGCAATTTTAGTGATTTTAGTTCATAAACATCACGTCAACCGATTACGCAGGTAGGTACCTAGTTAGGTAAAGATTGGTATAGTCACGAAGCTGAAGATTAGTGTATTGTGTAATAGAGATTAACATGCCCATTGTTACCTTCTACTATTCATATTTACCACATATAGTTTCTAGATATAAAAGGTTATCTCGGGGTTAGAACTGATGTAAACAATGAAGGAAGACTTGTTTAAAAACATGTTAACAGAAGTCTCTCTGAAGAAAACGTGTTTATGTTATTTCTGTAGTTCTTTCAAACTTGAATTGGGCCGGTATATTTTTGAATAATACTTAGTAGGTACTAGTTTCAGGAATCAGGGTTAAACTAAAACATAGTTTTTTTCGGAGGTTTACTGTAAAAATAAATAGAAAAATCCGTAGACTAGTTACGAGATAGTTTTGCGATCATGTCACGGACACATACACAGTAGGTATTCATTTAAAATATTTTAGGGGTCGAATTGAAAACCTTTTTCTTTTGAATTTTTTGAAAAGTTAAACGTTTGCGAAATAGAACCTTCTCCGTATCCACAGATACTTAACTAATACCCATACCCATTATAATCAGATTTCTAGTTCCATGCTCAGATGAAAAGAATATCTAAGTAGTAAGTACCTATAAGGTACCTAATTACTTCGCATATCTACTAACTTACCTAGTTGTATGGGTATTTACACCAGTTAGTTAGGGTGGTACCTATCTATAGACTGTATACCCATAGGACTATGCTCTAGGTTTCTATAGTTCAAAGTAGGTATTTAATTAATTAACTAATTATATATGTATTTTTCAATAAATAAATCTTACAGGTCGCCAAAGAGTTGAACATACAAGATATTGTGAGGGAAGGCGTGTACACGTGTTTGGGAGGCCCTAACTTCGAAACTGTGGCTGAAATCAACATGCTTAAAATGGTCGGCGTCGATGCTGTAGGCATGTCTACAGTACACGAGGTATAATTATTATCTAAATACCAATTTAATCTATACAGCAATATACAATAATTAATTAGAATATTATCTCATACAAAAGACATTCCTGACTTAAGTACGGACTTACTAACATAGGTACTCATCAACATCCACTCTTTTGCAGACAATAATCTTCCCAATTTTTTGAAAGTGTGTTTAGGTGTAATGTAGACAACGAATATTCCAAAGCACTGTTAGTGTAGGTTTACTTTAGAGTGAAATGTACGTCGAGAGGTTTGGTATGGTAATGGTACCTACACGTATAGCTTGCTTGCCTTTCCTGTATGGAGGGTAGAGGTAAGGAGAATCATCTCTGTATATAAAAAGTGTCCGTTGAAATGCATTAAATTAGGGGTGCCACATTAGCATAAGGGAAAATTTAAAAGGAAGCGCCAAATATTATTAGAGTAGGTTTGAGAAATAAACAAGGAAAGAAAACATTCATCATTATTTTGTACAACGTAAGTAGTTGAAATTTTTATTAAATAACTAGTTACCTACTTTAGTCGACAATTATATTAAATTTTTGAACTCGGCATACTTCACTTCACCAACAATTGCTACATTCATACCATACCCTTTGCCTACACCAGCGCCACTGTGGAAGGTTTTTGAACTGTTATTTAAAGGAACCATAGAAAAAATAATTATCTATTCCGTGATAGGAACCACTGGACACTTTTTCAACTTTTGACCCTTATGAGATGATACCTCCCTACTTACTACCCTCCATAGTCCATACTTTCATGCTTGTCAGAAGCTGAAGGAAGCTGAGCAAGGTATATCGCACGTAGCACGACATAGATTTGTCCGTTTGATTCAGTAGATTAGGTATAGCGAATTCTTGATCCTTGGTCCCTTACCACTACTTAACTACTTCTATTTCTTACCATTCAGGTGATCACTGCGAGGCATTGTGATATGAACGTATTTGGACTATCTCTAATCACTAATGAGTGTGTAACAAGCTACGAGCACGAAGCTGAAGCCAACCACGAAGAAGTACTGGACGTAGGGCGGATGCGACAGGATATACTAAGGAAATACGTTTCGAAACTCGTCGATAGGTTCGCTGCGATATTAAAAAGGGACAGCCACTGAAGCTGATTCGCAGCTTCTTCTGATGACAACGCTGATCTTTATTAGATCTTATAACATTATTTAAATATATTTTTTAAATATCTTTTTAAAATAGGTATGTGAACTTCTCTAAGGCTCACATACGAAAGTGTGTTTGAGTTAAATTTTCTATAGGCACCTGTCCTTTTCAAGTCAGCCTAAAAGTAGTAGGTACTTTACTTACATAAGTAAGAAATTATACATGCGTCAATTGCTGCGATACTGACCGAAATGAGAGAGACTTTTGCAGAAACAATAGTACCTATGTGTTATTTATTATTATAATAATTAATATGTTAACGAATCTGATGCCATTTTATTTTATTTAGTTTAAGTAGCTATAGGTATAGATTAATTATAAACTAATAATAATTATTGGTATCAAAAGTCAAAACAAGAAAATAGAATATCATCTAAGTATACCTAGGTACATAATTATTTTAAGTATCAAGGGCAAATGTCGGAAAGCATTTTGTTAACTTGTAACTAAGTAGGTATAACTCATTGATGAATCTGACTTGACTGCCTTATCTTTGTCATTAGCCACAATATTATGTTCATTTTTTAGTGATACTAAGACCCAAAATATATTAATGAGACTTAATAAATTTTTGCTATCTGCATGACGTAATTTTGATTTTTAAGTACCTTCCTATAGATATATCTACAATCAGTCCATAGTCTAGGGCTCAGGTATATACTCTATGGTCTAGGGACTACAGGTCTAAGCACGTTTTAGAGCTAGGCATATATTTAAGGTGTAAAGGGCAAAAATGGGCAAAACACACAGGGAGCGGTGTGGGTCGGGTCGGGTTCGCGGCGGGTGACGTTGTGATGTCGTCCATATAAATACAAGGAATTCAACCCACCGCGCACCCGACCCGGCCCGCGCCCGCTCCTTGTGTGTTTTGCGCTTTAGCCAGGTATAAAAATACTATAAAAAAATAAAAGGTTCACGTTTTATTGTTTCATAAAACATTTATTGATCTAATTTAAAACAAAATATTAAAGCTTATGAAATCTTACAATTCTAAAATAAATTAATTTAAAATCTGAAGTTAAGTATTTCAATAATCTAACTAACAATACGTTTACGAAAGGGTCGGTGTAAAAAGAGGAGACCTTTGGCTTTCGCAAACAATAATTAACTACATGTTCAAGATAACACAACAGCCACTCAAAGATGGTCAGAATAAATTTAGTTTGTTAGTGTTTAGGAAATAAGTGAGCACATTCTGCACACGCATCCTCGATCCTTGGATATTTATACTTGAATCCATACTCCAAGGTTCGTTTAGGTGTGACATGTTGTCCTTTTGTTAACATCATTGCTCTTTCCTCATGGAGAAGGAAATTTAATACGAACTCAGGCACTGGAAAGAAGGCAGGTCTTGACAGTGCTTTAGCGAAAGCCTGAAAAGGAATTTAGAATCATTGAGACACAGCTTCTTATTTTATTACAATTAAATTCAATTTGCACTGACAAAGAGTCGCAAAAGAGCAAACAAAAGGCAAATAAAAAAGTTATCATCACAGTATACTATTTAAAAGATCACAGGTTATCATTTAGCCTCTAGGGAATAAAGAATTTTTTTATTTTATTCTTTTTTTTTATCCACTACAAGCTAGCCCTTGACTGCGATCACACCTGATGGTAAGTGATGATGCAGTCTAAGACGGTAGCGGGCTAACCTGTTAGGGGCATGGCAGTTATATTAAACCCACACATAGGAAATTGTTTTTACGGCATGAAGGTATTTTGTTAATATTAATGTACTGTGCCAAATTTCGTAAAAATAGTTTGGGTCGTGAAACAGTAACATAGAGACAGACACACTTTCGTATTTATAGTATTAGTAGAATGGATTAGTTCTAAACCATCCTTATATAGTTATTACTTATTAGTAATTGGCGATATATTTACTACAGAAATGGTTTTCTTGAAAAAACCTAGATGAAATGTTTACCTTGGTAAATTCCGCATTTGTGATGACTTGAGGAGCAACACCATTCAATATGCCTTTAACGTCTTGGCATTCTATAGAGAATTGTATTAATCTTATCAGATCTTCTATATGTATCCAAGGTAGAAATTGTTTGCCAGAGGCTATTGGACCTCCAAGTCCAAGGAAAAATGGCAAGAACATGTTTTTAATCATTCCACCCTCCCGACCAATCACAACACCAGACCTAATTATTACCTGTTATATTAAAAATAATTGCTTAAATAAATATTTAAACTATATTCAAAGTGAATTGATCGGATCTATGGTATATCTATGGTAGAAATCTGTTCTAAGGGTCAATGATGTTAGACCCAAGCTTTGGTTTCTTAGGTTTCTTCACAGGGCAAATAAATTCTGTAATTTTGCCAAATGTGTACAAATAAATTATAAAACCAAATTTAATACAGTATAACTTGTCATTAGCTTATTTACCTTATAGAGTTTAAACTGACTTATGTAATAAAAATTAAATAACACCATCACTTCGCTACACTTGACTATAAATTGACTGATTTTTAACATTTACAATAACATTATACATATTAACTGCAGTACAATCCACTGTATGAAGTTGACCCAAAATAATGGTCGTCTACGCAGGTACTTTGTACTACAGAGCCGAGTAGAGCATGTGCGGGGAGCGAGGGGTATGTTTGTGCACTTCGTTTGACACTTGAAATGTGTTTCTGCACAGAATTCAAGTTACGCTGCAGCTATTATACTATTATTACTTATTTAAATTAACTCTTAGTTACTCAGCATTTACCTCACCAAATTATAACCAAAGGCATATTATTTTCTTTGAGTTAAGGTGAAAAGACTTTGTAGGCATAGGCAAATTAATTTTCTACAAGGCAAAGGAGAATAGACTTGTCTAGACAAACAAGATTGTCACCAAACACAATCTTACAACAAAAAAGGCATCCAAATTCTAAATGTGGATGAACACCCAAGTGTAATTTAATCATGCTTAACACTTTGATTCAATAAATGAATGATAGCAACAAATCCAAGAATTGAATTACATGTAAAAAAATAAACCACTTACCAGTCTTACAGGTGGATTTACACTTGCAGCCTTTTCCCAATCAACAAGTAGTTGTGAAAAAAAATCTTGACCTGTCGATGGGCTTGATTCATCATATTTATTAGTTTCTGAAGGCTCATATGCCCCGACACCCGTGACTAGCACAAACACCTTTGGTTGTTGTTGACTCTTTTTTATTGCTGTTGCTAATGCTCTTGTTGTAAAAACTCGGGAACTATAGACATTTTGTTTAAATCTAAAAAAATAGAAAAATGACTCATTTTAATGGTAAAGTTTTCATTTAGGAAATATAGTAAACCTATTAAATATAATTTTTTCCCTTTGGGAACTAATTGATTTTCCGAGACAAAAAGTATCCTACGTATGATCCTCCTTAATGCAAGCAACATCTGTACCACATTTTGTCAAGTCGGTTTAGCTGTTGAGCTTGCCATAGGTAACAAAGACAAATATATTATTATTAACTTACCCTGGTGTCCAAGATTTAGTAAAATCCATAAATTGTTGTCCAGCAAGATTTACAACAGCACTCGTGCCTGATGGCAAACCAGAGTTTTCTATTGCAGTCCAAGATATATTGTTAGCTGCAGGCATCCGGGATATATTTGTGACATTATAGTTATTAGCTTTAAGGAGTTTACTTAAGCGGGACCCAACAAAACCTGTGCCACCACCTAAAAGAGATACAAAACATCTTATGAAGTAGCTTAGTATTGAATAGATTTTGACAAATTATCAAAAAATTCGCTGCCTAGACCACCCCTTTACTTGTATATATAGGTAAGCTTCTTGCTTTGTGCTTTACAAAAACACTGTTAGACACTGACAGCTTAGAGTCTAGAGAGTCTAGAGCTTAGAGAATTCATATTACCGAAATCCACCAAAACCATGCTACCACAACACATCCATACCAATTTTAAAAGCTAATAACTGGCAGTAGAACAATTCTCATTATTTCATAACCAATCGTTAGTACCGGATACGCAAGATATCACTTTTTATCAAAAAATAACTTGTAATCATCTAGAAATTTTTATAAAATTAATTTACCTACTAAAACTGTCCTAGATGCCATTTTTAAATTGAGGTTATGTAATCGTCCAACTTAAGGTATTCCAATAGGATATTTTATTTCGATTCCATTTATCAACACGGGTAGTCTTTTTTCAGTGCTTTTCTGAGAATGTTTAAGAATTTACAAAATAGAGTTGGTTCTTCTTTCCCTTGGTTTTTGGCTTTCGCCTTTTTTCAGCTACTTGTTTACAAATTACAACCACTGGGCCATGGAGGTAACAAATACACTGGGCGACCGGCTAAAAATGACAGCTACAGTGTAACGATCGCAATCACAATTGATCAATCACGCTTCCACTATTGGACAAAATCCATTGACACAGCAAGAATAGCATAAATTCAGCCAATCACAATCATTGATACTGTAACGACTGTAACAATGATTGATGCAGGTTTTATACAACCGCCCTACCTGGTCTCTGTATAATTACTCTGTGGTCTCTGTTTACAACTGCAAGATTATTTTTGGAAAGGCCTTAAAGGACTTGTACCCAGGGCCGTAAAATAAATTTAAAAAAAAAACTGCAAGATTAAGTGCAAGAACTGCAGATTTAAACCCAAAATACCACATATTCATAAAGCTTAAAGTAAGTTTAGAAGGCCTATGAGAAAGTTTTTAATACTTACTCTATGATTTTTACACTGTCGCTCGGTCGCTCGTTTTGGTTTTCAATGTTGGCACAAATGTATATCTGTCAATCTCAAACAGTCAGACAGTGACAAGCTCAGATTAAGTGACAATTAACTTACCTTAGTGATGTTACTTGTCTGATGTCTCTGACAAGTGACAACCATGGACTTGGACCTTGGAGTAAGGAGTTGGACCTTGACTGGAATACGTCAAATACAGTCAAATTAAACAAAAATCAAATTTCTGAATTTCTCAAAACAGATATTTAATAAGACTATCTTTTCTTAATAGGTCCTAATCCTATTACCTGCAAAAAGAAAACATGATAACTTTATATGTGAGCAATGGGATAGCTTATATCTGGAATTCAGATGGTGAGTCTGGATAAAAAATAGTTTTTCAATGCTCTATTAGGTTTCACATCAAGAGACAGCTATCATTTAGCTGAATTTTTCATATTCTCTTTTTTAGATTGGCAAAATCTTCGGGTAAAGCATCGAATATGCGGCTCATTGATTGGATCAGTTCCATCATTTCCACGTCAAAATGACTTTCAGGGTATGTAGTACCTACTTTATCTAACTCTAAGAATTCCAGAATGCTATAAAATTTTATTTAAATTAAGCATTTATATAAATTTTGCTATTATTTAGGATTGCCAATGGCTTTGATGTCTGAGGAAGCAGCTTTGTTAGTTGAAAATGGATTTTGCGAGTTAATTGAATTGCCAAAATTAAATGTCAATCTCTCAGATGAGCAAAAACAGGAAATTGAAAAAATTCATGACAAGTAGGTACGGTCCCACCAACTTATCTGACCCAGTGGCCTGTTTAGTTTTTGTTTTATTTTTCATAATTATATACTAGCGATGCTGACACTGGGTCACATAAGTTTGACGGACTATATATTTAATTTTTTCATCCATTTCATCAGATTATGATTATGGGATTAGGATCGAAACGGTTTGTCAAACTACATTGCACCCGACGCCTTCTGTTCGCTCGTTTGAACAAAGGACTATCCGAGACAAAGGATTTACCAGAGATAAATACCTAAACTTGCGAAGCGGCTCAAGGAATGAACGCTCTTAAAAACTGTGGAATAATTTCGGATCAGATTTTTAAAATAATTGTATGGTTAATGAAAAAATCATATTAAGAGTAGTAATGAAAATCTTACAGAACATTGGCTGAACAGGCAGAAGCTTTACGTAAGAGGAAAATTGAACAGTTATCACAAAAGCTGGACATTATTGTTGCAGGAAAAAAACAAAAGATGATGTCCAAGGGAATATCAAGTAAATCTTTCTATTTAGTACATTCTAATGCTGTTGCAAGATTTTTAATTAAGTTTCAATCATACCCTTAGATCAACTTGCACAATGATGCTTAAATTGATTTAGTGAAATATTTTAACCCTGTCCCTTTTTGGTAAGTACAATATGCATTTACTAAAAAGGGACAGCATTACAAAATTTAAATAAATCAGTTTAAATGTCCTTGTACAAGCGACCCTTAATCTTGATGGTTCACATGGTATGGACGCTCAGTTATTTATTTTCTTTATAGATATAACAATTGATAAAGATGCATTACTGCAAGAAGAAATAAATAAACTAACTAATTTAGCACCAGCGCATGTTCTTGTCCATTTACCAACTGAACACAATATAGAAACAGGTATGTACATATTTTATGATTAAAAAGAGAGGCACAGACAGACAAAGATTGAGACAGACTTTCAGCATCATTAATTATTAAAAAAATATTCTGTTAAGAAAAAAAAAATTATTTATAGAGAGAAAACAAGTTTCAATAAACATATTGATACCAAGCATATTTGACAAAAAAGGTGCAAGTCGATATGCCATTTTCAAAGACTTGTGGCAAAAAGGATTCCATATCACATCAGGATCGAAATTCGGAGCTGATTTTCTAGTGTATCCAGGCAAGTATTATAATATCCAATTTTGAAATTACCTGATGATTGTGTTTCTGTTATTTAATTGTGAGCATTAGTAGTTTATGATAAAATTGAATAATATCTTTGCTTGAATAACACCTTATTCATAAATAATTCATAAGATTAGGTAGATTGTGATCCAGACTTAAACCTGGTCACCCGGAAACTCCCAGTCTTATCTGTACTACTTCCAGAGTGTTTTATAAAAACAACTTTATAAAAGTGCAAATCTAGACGTTTGTGTTGGATGTCCTGACTAAGGAGAACTTTCGAAGACAAGTGGAGCGAACAGGAGAGGTAGTGAAGCTAAAAGCTTCTGTTTGCACTCTATTAGTTACATAGGTACAGGAAAAAATGTATATTCAGGAATAAACATACATAAATTCAATTAGCCCTATTTTTGTTCTCTTGTAGACTATTGATTGGATTTACGTCCAGGTTTATTCAAAGCCTATCGTCCTTTTAAATCCCTTGTTTATTTTGTGATAAAATAAAAACATTAAAATTTCAGGTGATCCAGTAAAATTCCATGCAATGTACATGTTGCGATGTCTAAACGACGACTCAACATCGTTTCGCCCTGCAAGTTTAGTTGCCTTTGGAAGATTGTCAGTGGCGGTTAATAAATTGGCGGTACTTGCATTTTGTAATGCATATGGTAAAATTGAATATCAGACACTTCAATGGCATGACAGTGTTAATAGTTAGTAATAATTCTATCTAGAAACTAGTTTTAATGAAATAAATTATTTTATAAAGCAAAGATTCCCTTATTATCAGACACACCAGACTTTTCTTCGTCCTTACTTAACATGATTACAAATTGAAGCGAGATAGAAGTAAAATTAAAAATTAAAAAAAACTGAATATTCATGTCAAACCCTAACCTAACCAATAGTTCGCGCGCGAGTTGAATGCAGAGTAAATGTATGGTGACACTTACATTTACTCTGCATTCAACTCGCGCGCGAACTGTACAAGAAAGAGACAAGAAAACGTAAAAACAATAAATATTTCATAAATTAATACTCAGAACATTGAACGGTTCACAATCTTTCGACAGTTTATAATCTAGCGGGATAGAAACCGTTAGATTATAATCTAACGCTTTCTATCCCGCGAGATTATAAACTAAGATTATTAGAAGTAAAAACAATAAATATTTCATAAATTAATACTCAGAACATTGAACGGTTCACAATCTTTCGACAGTTTATAATCTAGCGGGATAGAAACCGTTAGATTATAATCTAACGCTTTCTATCCCGCGAAAACCGTTCAATGTTCTGAGTATTAATTTATGAAATATTTATTGTTTTTACGTTTTCTTGTCTCTTTCTTGTACAGTTCGCGCGCGAGTTGAATGCAGAATAAATGGTGCGGCCGGCATTTAGGTTCTATAGGGTTAATATACCTAATATATTACTAATTTACTTAATGTAAGCAGTATGTTACGGTTCACAATCTGTCGACAGTTTATAATCTATCGAGATAAAAAACGTTATATTATAATCTAACGGTTTTTACAATCTTACGGTGACATCCATAACAGAAGGGCTTAGGGCTGGAACCCAGAGACGTAAAGCCAGTTATTTAAAAAAAATAGCCTATGTGTTAGTCACAGAGTACATTGAAAAAGTTACTTGTCTCTGACTATAGTCCTATATAAGTCTCTGATAGAAATTGAATCAGGTATTTTAGTCGCCTTCTTCTACAATGAATAAAGAAATTTTCTATAGTCTAAGGTCTTCTATCAGAGACAAGTAACATATAGGATAGTCTTCTCTGTCTTCTATTTTTCTCTCTGGTTAACTTGTCTGTTGTCTACTTGTCTCTGTTTTTCTCTGGTTTTTCACCACGGTTTTTCTGTTTTTCAATTTTCACTCAGAAATCAGAATTTCCTGAAAAATATCAAGCTAACTTTGCTATAATAATTATTCAGTAGCATCTAGAAAAATGGCAGATCCAGAATTGGATAAAATAAGACAGCAGCGTTTAGCCCAGTTACAGGCACAACATGGGGTAAGAATAAAAAGTTGTTTTGTTAGGTTAATCAGACAATAAAAAAAATTTGGTCGATGAACGCTGAAAATGTGATATGTTTTCTACTATTTAATGCCAATGTGATTATTTAGTACTGAGTACTGACATGGTAAACTACTTGCATACATAATTAAATGTTTGAATCTCAGTTTTGTGTGGGCAATAGGGGTACCTTCTGTGTGGGATACGTAGGTTTAATATACCTACGTATTATGACTAGGGCAGGACATGCAGCTGTATGCTACCGAGTTGCTGCTTAATGCTAGTATGGTTGAACAGAAGGGCCGTAAAAGCATATCAGACAGACAGATTGCACCCTTAGAATGAAAGTGACCTAACTCAAAATTCCTGTAAATTCAGATTTACCTATTAATAAACTTGCCTTAAAAAGCATACTCTATAATCCTGTGGTTAAAAAAAACCAGAATTATTATGAGTAAATAAGGGACATATAAATTGGTCACTTTAGTTGATCACATTTTTTCATCTATGTTGTTATGTAAAAGAGACCAAATCAGTATTGCGTCAGAGGTGCTTGCAGGTGGCAGTGTATAACATCGTCGTATCTCAAATTGCTCCAGTTTATTGCAAATAATTTATCTCAAAATTTTAATTATAACTTAAATATAAATAACTTTATAGCAAAGTAGTGGCCGATTCCTTAATATTTCATCAGTATTTGTTGTATCTTGCGTCTTAAACAGGCTTAACTCATAAAAAGTCTTAGAAATTCAGAAATATTTAAAATACATTTAAATTTAATATAATAATATCAATATATAAATCCGCAAAATATCAATCATTTCCAATGAAACACAGGAGTGATACATTTAAATATATTCAATACTATACCTTTGTGAAATCTTTTTTGCTCATTTCCCACAAATTGGATTTTTTGAGTTAGGTCACTTACATTCTGGGGGTGCGACTGATGGACTTTCGGACTTATAATAATTACAGGTAAAATAAGTATGATCATTGATCATTCCAGGGAGGTGATCCAAATCAAGCTAAGGCCCAAGAAGAACGAATGCAAGCAATGGAAGAGGCAAAACACTCAATTCTATCACAAGCCCTGAGTCAGGATGCCAGAGCAAGATGTAAATTGTTATAATATTATAGTATTAAGTATTTTAATCTCTTATTACTAAATTGAGTGAAAACCTTTAAATTCAATGGGGGCTATCGCGTGTGAATTTGCCACTAGAGGCGCTGGTGTCGCGTGAGGTCCAATAACATTCACTTTTCACTGGTTTTGGCGGGCTTCGTGACATAAATTATAATTTCTTTAATTTACCTGTTGAAAAGTGATCTCCTTCGTGAAATTATCGCAAATATGGATTATTTAGCGATTAATGTGAACGTTTTGAAGGCGGAGTTAAGAAAAAGAGGCGCATAAATAAGCGCAAAAATTTATTTTTTTGACGTTTAGCTCTTTCTGCACGTTTTCTTTCTCTCTTCTCTCTTGACTAGGTAGGTACAACTTTTGGCTTTAATTTAGGAGATGAATAAGAAAGATAATTACTTACGATTTTCTGTACTTATTTGATTCTTTGGGTAACACATAATCCTCGGGGTTAAAATGTTTTTTACAAACACGAGAATTTTTTGTCGGGGTATAGTTATTCCTGCAAATCGCCACTAGCCACTGTTTTAGAACAGTTTTATCTTTTGGAAATATGTGTCCTCTTTTTTCCGAACAAAACAGAACTGCACAACATTGTATACTAATACCTATTATAAAGAGGAAATATTTGTTTGTTTGTAATGGATAAACTCAAAAACTACTAAACCGATTTTAAAAATCTTTCATCTATAGAAAGCTACATTATCAGCAAAAAACAATGTATGGTGGAATTATTCCTCTTAAAAAGTTCTAAAAAAAAATCCGCGATAGCATATATCTATCTTTTAAGGTTGACTCACAATAACCATTTTTATGATTTTCAAATTTGGTCTTTACTTGCGAAGGTGTTTTTACCGACATAGTATTAATCCTTATCAAAATAAATATATTAATCATCTCAAGTATTTAACTAAGATAAAAATTGTCCTTTACACCATTTAATTTAGATGAATAGCTTATGAGATATCATAAAAATAATGAGGACGGGGCCTACTCTTACAATGTAATATTAAAATGTAACCTGCCCACTGCCCACTGGCTATATTGGGTAGGTATATATAAGGATTATTAGTGCCATCCGTGCGAAGCCGGGGCAGATCGCTAGTAATAAATAAACTTAATGAGATTCAAGATTTAAAACTTTGTTTCGGCGCCAATCTTATAAAGTCGCCTTTGACAGCTATACCTCTGGACCTTAGTCAACAGTGGCGCCAACTGGTGAGCAAAGAAACGATAGTCCCCATTTAATCATAACTGGTTATTAGTGTTTTTATGAGATTATACATCTCACCAACATTGATAAACTAAGTTTTGAGTCTTGAAATTTAATAATAGTAGCATAATCTAAGGATACTTGATCTAAAGTACCACTGATAAAATAATTTAGGAAGATTTTTGTTTTGAGCATTGACTCTCGATTTATTGAGAAACTTGAGTTTTAAAATGAGACATTTAAGGTCAATACTTTGGAGGTGTTTAGGATGCTCTAATTCTAATGTGAAAATTTTGTATTAATTTTAAAGAGTTTAAACATTGAATATCAAGTTAGTTTTCTTAGTTTATTGGTTTTATTCTAGAGAATTAACCCATGATTATGTATTGTTGCAGTAAACACAATCAAATTAAGCAAACCTGAGAAGGGTGCAATGGTGGAAAACATGATCTGTAGGATGGTCCAAATGGGCCAAGTGAGCACCAAAATATCAGAGCAAGAGCTGATTCAACTGCTTGAATCCCTGAATCAACAGATGCCCAAATCAACAAGCACTGTTAAGTTTGACAGAAGAAGAGCAGCGCTTGATTCCGACGATGATGATTTCTAGTAATTACTTAAAAGGAGCATTTTATGTTCAGTGCAAGTTCACATACTCATTGGCATGAAGTAAAATCTACACAAATGTTCAACCTTTAATGCATTTGATACTCTGGGGACTGCCCTTGGGTGAATGTGTGCAAGCCCTGAGACAATATATATGTCACCGTAAACTTGTAAAAACCGTTAGATTGTAATCTAATTTTATCTTGATAAATTGTAAACTGTCAAAAGATAAGTAAGTAAGTAAGTAAGTAAAAACACTTTATTACACACAAACAATTAACAAAACAGAGATAAAACTAATCATGATATAATTTACAACTTGTTGCGGTGTAAAGGTGGCCTTATCACTAAGAGTGATCTCTTCCAGGCAACCTTTGTTGATAAAGATAGTGAACTGTTTTTGAAATACTCATTGTATTTACGCTTTCTTGTCTCTTTCTTGAAGGTTAGGTAAGGGTTCGATATAAATAATCAGTTAGGGCACTTAGGTTTTATTGGGTTAAATACCTAACAGATTACAATCTACAAAAAAATAATGTGTTAAATTGTAATTTTTTGACAGTTTACAGTCTCGCTAGTTAGATTGTAATCTAACGGTTTTTACAATTTTACGGTTACGTATATAACGGTACTTAATAGGAAGCCAGCTCAATGCAAGGTGCAGTAGCAGGAGTCTGTACTGAACTGATAGTTTTAGCCAGCAGAGCTTAATGTGTACTGAGCTGAATAAGGGGAGCCGAAGAGTTGTATTGAAATGCGTGTATGAAATTGAGCTGTCTGTTCTCTTGACCTCTATTAGGTGCCTATAGTATGACGTTATATGCTTGCAAGTCAATACTTAAAATGTTCAAGAAGAAATACTGCTAGAGATGGAACATATTTTTTACAAGCGCTTTTTATTTGTAGTAATGGTGCAAAAGTGGATCTTTTTAGTTATATAACTTACTTTTGATATTCTGTAATCTTTTTATTCAAAATATCATTTATTAATAATTTTTTTGGTATTTCAATAACTAATTAAAAGTAAATTGTATACTTTAGAATCAATTATATGAAATACCTACTAATTTATATTCTAGGTTTGTAGCCTACTAATTTAAAAGTAAAACTCTTAAGTCACTATGATTATTAATATATTTAAAGAAAAAAGACTGGAACTTTTACTCACTAGGTGGAGCCCTAGTTCAAAGAGGATTTAAGATTAACATATTTTTATGTTTTATTTTTTCAAGTTAATTTAAATGCCCTACAAAATCCACAAAAAAATTAGTCATTTTTAAATTTACACTTGTAAGTTGTTACTTTGTGGATTCAAAACATGCAGTTTTCACCAATAATATTCAAGTTTCGAACTTTAAAAACTGTAAAGAATCATTTCTTATCTGAAAGCAACATGAAACAGTTTGCTGTTAAAATTCGTTTTAGTTTAAGCTATTAACCAGATTAAACATGTGCTTTTATATATTAAATATAATATCTAAATGGCTTTTTTTTAAATTCTACTACTTCTAGTCTTTGACTGGGATCTGATGGTGGACGGTGGTAATAGTGATGATTGGGAAACATGCAGATTAAATGGTACCAGCAGGCAAACCTCGAAATCGTGGGGTCGTGGCTGTAATATTGAATAACCCCTAAAAGGTCTCACAGCTCGCTGTCGGTAGGTGCGTAGATTGATAACTACCCACGACCGAAGCCTCCCACCTAACTAAGTAATAGAACTGGTATCATATTAATATTTTATAACGATTCGTTACGAACGATTCGGAATTGTCGCCATGTTTTGACCTTATTACGCCCTCCCTTTTCTAAAATTCATTGTTAGACAGACACACATTCGTATTTATATATTTATTTCCACGGATTTCCCTACTCAGTGTCGTTAAACGGAATCGCACGACAGAAACGCCTGATATTTTTTTAATGCAAATTGTAGAATTGTCTTTTTGGCGCTCTTCCCACAGGCGATTTGGCAGGTATATAGTGTTGCAAATTTTCGTAGGCGGCGGGAGCTGGTCGGCCTGGCCCCGCTCGTTTGCTCGCTAGTCTGGCGGTAGTTAATGAAAGTAGGAAAAGGCGAGGGTAGAGTTTAATTTTCAATGCGTACGTATGTCATTCAATGTACCTACCTATTACAAAATATATCTAAAAGTAAAAGTTTGTCTGCTACGCTTAATCGGCCCATTTTTTCAACCGATTTTGGTGAAATTTGGTATAGAGGTAGGTTATATCCCAGGGAAGGACATAGGTTAAATATTATACCAGGGTCCATAATAATTAAATATTATGGACGCTGGCAACGACGACTTACATAAACCTTTAATAGGGATGATGACATCTCAATCAAATCAGCAACTCTCTATCAAACTTAAAAACGCACTTCTAGTATGGAAGTTGTATGAAATTCACATTTGTGACGTCATCAAATTTCAACGCACTTTTATCTATATTTTAAAATGGATATCAAACTTAAAACTAATCGAGGATGTCAATTTTAGGTCTTTTTAAAGGTCCTCTATTTAATAATCAGTTAGAAATAATTTATTTTTGCTATGCATCATCCCTATTCGCAGTGATGAACCCGACCGACATTACAAATACAATTTACAAAAATCCTGATCATTTGTTTCTATCTATTTCCATGATTCTTTTTACATAGGTATGTCATAGCGAAAACAAAATACAATCTAATAAAAATAATTGTACCTAGCTGGCAGAATTTACTACCTACTATAAATTTTATAGTAGGTAGTAAATTCTGCCAGCTAGGTATAATTATTTTTATAAACAAATATTATTTATATATATTAGAAACAAATGATCAGGATTTTTTAATATCAGTTTTTCATAAGATGTCGCCGAGCCGACATGAACCGTGTGGATTGAAGGTAGTAAGTAAGTAAATATTTATTGAAATTTAGCTTTCCGCGCACTTTTTTGGAATCTGCACGTTCGCATTAGATACCTATCTTCTAAAATATACATTTTGTTGTTGTAAACACGTATATCTTATGTTGTTTGTCACCGACACTGCGGTGTTTCCTAAGCTGTTTTGTCGTTCCCAAACACTGAACCCTATTTCTGAACTTATTTGTCTGCGACTGTCCCTTACCATATATTATATGCACGAAATATTTGATTAATTAGTTTTTGGTGCAGTTTTGCATATTTATCAGTATTTGGTTGCTTCAAATTAGGCCAAAGTAGTAGCGATGTTTCTGAACACCAAGGCCTGCTCCAGCAGCTTGGGCTAGAGTCTAGACGATAATTTCCACATACCTATTAGATAGGTACTTATTATCATAATACTCTGATCTTTGAACAACGGACATTTTTTGAAATTCTTGATGACAATATCACACCCGCTCAAATTATTGAATAAAATATTTGTTTTCCATGAATTTTGTAGGTATTAGTTTAACATATTATAAATGAATTCCTAAACTGTATGGTACACGTCGCAGTGTTGGTAACGTACAACTTACTTAAATCATTGTATGTTTCGCAATTTTGTACCTTACTAACATATGTTTTCTCAAAAACTGTAATACTGGGAGGATTATTATAGATATACCCCCCAAAACATTTAAAAAAATGTGTTTTTTTCGTCTGCGCACTAAAGAGTTAATATAGATTATGAACAAATATATCAACGTAACGACTTGCCTAATCCTAATACCTCTTTAAGTACATCGGACCACATGTTGGATTATTATTGATGAAGGATTATACTTATTATCGCACTTGTCCAACGTTATAAAACTAGGATTTGTAAAAGAAAATTCAGTGTGTAAGTATGTTTACAAAGTGCTAAATAGTTAAAATGTTGCTTATCCTTCTGTTCTGTTGCACTATTGCGTTTGCAACAGGTAGCTCGCCCCATGCTGACTATATTGAGGATCTAGTCAGAAGTCAGGCTTTCAGCTCGCGTATATCTGACAATATTATAGAAGATGCTACGCTGGAATTGGTGAGTACCTAGACTTTGGTCTTGATTCTTGAGATAGGGTTAGCCAATATTTTTAGGAAAAATAACGAGTAGGTAGGTAAACGAGCTGGCATATAACCACCACCCATGAATCACCATGCAGCTGTAACTGCAACAAGGGCTTAGCCAGCGGGCTGTTGCACGGCAGCTAAGCCATTCTTGTGTCTCGAAAGTTTACAACTCCTGTGACATGAGTTATTGGGCCGAATAAAGAAGTACGATATCGATATTATGGTATTAAAACTACGGCCCCCTTAAAACTACGGTGTAGGAGTCAGGAGTCCTGTCTCCTACACCGTAGTTTTAAGGGTACATCCCGGGTTCCATACACTTGCACAATTTGCGAACATAATATCTAAATTATTTTCGGGTTAGTGAAAAAATAGACAGGTGCCAGGCATGGAGGTATCAGGTAGTGTTGCTCACAAAACAGGTAAGGTGGTAAGTATCGAGTATCAACTTAACAAGGACTGTTTACCTAATGGTATTAAGGACATAAGCAGGGCCACAGTAAAAAGCAGGACTCAAGACGTAAATCTGTCAAATTTACCTACATTTCAGCCTGATCTTGTAAGGAAATATAATTATCCATTTGAAGAGCACTCTGCCACGACTGAAGATGGATATATCCTGGGATTGCATCGCATCCCCCATGGACGGGACTCTCACAACAAACCTGGGAATAAGCCTGTTGTATTTTTGATGCACGGCTTATTATCCTCATCTGCTGATTTTATCGTAATGGGACCAGGATCTTCTCTAGGTACCTACCTACATAATAATAGCCTTATCGACCAATTACTTGTCAAATATTTTTTTCGAAAATGTATACTCAATAGGGATGATACAGTACAGATTGAAACCCAATAGTGTCTCGGATCTGCCCCATAGATTCTTCAGCAAATAGGGAACTCCGCCAGTGGACGGATACCTTGCTCTAAAATACATACCCGCCACCCACAGCCCAAACTCACCACACGGCTCAATGTCACAAGACAGATTGTTGAAACCAAGACGATACACAAAAAAAACAAAAAAAAAAAGTACCAGGTTTATCAATGGACCAAGACGATACACAAAAAAAAAGTACCAGGTTTATCAATGGTAGTGTAATAGATATTATTAACAAAAGTAGCTTAGGTACGTACCTAACTGACTGACTAACTTATTAGAGCGCTGTTTCTAGAGAAACTTGGCGAGTAGATTTTCAAAATAAGGAATTTGGATAAGTCCTCGTACCTACTAAGTATATAATGTTTCGTGCTTTCATGGCAATATTGTTTTTCTAGCATACATTTTAGCAGAGGAAGGTTATGATGTCTGGATGGGAAATGCTCGTGGTAACTACTTCTCACGAAGACACAGGCGTTTGAATCCTGACGCCATTCTCAGTAATGCCTTTTGGGAATTTTCTTGGGACGACATAGGAAGTAAAGACTTGCCTGCAATGATAGACTTCGTACTCCGGCATACGAGACAATCTGCATTGCACTACATTGGATTCTCTCAGGGTACGACAGCATTTTTTGCAATGGGATCCCTTCGACCGGAATACAATAGGAAAATTATTTCGATGCAAGCTATGGCACCTGTAGCCTATATGGGCAATATCAATAATCCATTATTGAGAGCATTAGCACCCTTTGCTAACAGAATTGAGGTAACGATTTTAATTTAATAGAAATATTTATTAGGTATAACTAACTGACCCATCTTTGCACGGGTGGGCTAGTGATATCTTATTAGTATTTGTACAAAATATGGTTAAGAATCTACTTTTTATTATTACGTAGGTACACGTTGAGGAGTTCCATTCTTAATCTCCTCGGAATCTCTGAACTATTTTCATCTCTTCACTAAAATTCGCATGAGACCAACCCAAGAGTTTATTATAAACTATAAAGGGTTGGTCCCATGTCAATATAAGTAGTGGAAAAATTCGATTTTAAGAAAAATACTTCTTATAATACATACTAAAATTCTACATCAATGTTTTACTAAGAATAATCGATTCAGATTTTACGAAATTATTGAGTAGGTAAATCGACCAAAACTCCTATCTCGAAGGAACAAATTTTTTTTTCGATGCTAACCAGTCTGCCAAGTCCTTGCCAAGCTGCATTCAAATGCGTTCAGTAGTTTCAATGTGAGGCTGGACCAGACAGACAGACAACAATATTTGAAAAGATTTGTCCTCTGTATCAATCATAAAATCGAAATTTTACCGCCTTGAAACTGCCTCGTTGGTCTAGTGGTTAGCATCTTCTACTGCAGCCGACGAGGTCCCGCGTTCGAGTCCCGGGTCGGGCCATAACTATGTGTTGGGTTTTTCTGACTAGAAATTCTCAGTGCTAGTTAGGAAGCTGGCGGTGTTTCACCCCCGTGCCTTGGAGAGCACGTCAAGCCTTCGGTTCCGTGATAATAGTCGTTAAAGCCCGCCAACCCGCATTGGAGCAGTGTGGTGGATATATGCTCTAATTCCCTCTCTCCTATGAGAGTGGGGGCCTGTGCCCAGCAGTGGGACGTTAATGGGCTGTAGTCGTGGTGTTGGTGAAGGCTAGGCTGTTAAATATTGTTTGTTTGCATTTTCTTCTCACTCTTCCTAACGAACTCGAAATATTGATCTGTATTCCCGGGTTCCACTTCTTTTTAGCTCTGAAATGAAGTTCCGATTTGTGGCATAAAACTTCTTATTTCTTTTAGGAAATGGCTGCACGACGTAATATAGCCGAGATCTTGCCTAAGTGGTCAATTTATACAGACATAGGCAAACGGTTTTGCAGTGATGGAGCCGAAACTCAGAGACTCTGCACTGAAGTTATATTTTTTATAGGTGGAAGGAATGAAAATCAGCACAATGCGGTATGTAATATTCTTCTATAGTACTATACATAACATTAAATTAAATGATAAATGATTTATTTATTTCACATAGGACAACTTGTGTCACTTATGAAACGTTAAGACTGTACCACCAGTTCGGAAAGTGATTCTACTGAGAAGAGTCGGCAAGAAACTCAGCAGTTGCTCTTTTCTTCAAAAAATAAAGAGGTTACAATAATTATACAATACAACATATACATTACGATACAAGTATTACACTGATTTGTGGGTCACTGGATGCGAGGCCGGTTGCTATCATGCAACTTTGTCATTAATAAAATCATCGATAGTGTAGGTAAAAGCCTCGACTTAACATTTATGCTGTTTAACACCGTCTTTAAATCGAATGGCATTAACTGGTGATGCAGTCTAAGATGGTAGCGGGCTAACCTGTTAGGGGCATGGCAGTTATATTAAACCCATACACTTTCGGTTTCTACACGACATCGTACCGGAACGCTAAATCGCTTGGCGGCACGTCTTTGCCGGTAGGGTGGTAACCAGCCACGGCCGAAGCCTCCCACCAGGCCAGACCAGGGAAAATTCAGAAATTATAAATTCCCAAATTGACCCTGCCGGGGATCGAACCCAGGATCTCCGCACGTTAAGGCAACAGCGCTACACACTGCGCCACGGAGGTCGTCAAATGCTTTTTCGGCATCCAGCCTGTTCGGGTGGCTGAAAGTCGTCGAATCTACTAGCGCGACTGTTGGAACAACTTGCCGTAGAAGCGAAATGGGTCTATATAACATGTCTGTTTCAATAGTAATTCGGAATGATCTATTTTTTGCACTCTCCATATTGTGTGCGTCGGCATATTATAATAATTATTAATTTGCAGACTATGTTACCAGTCATACTTGGTCATTATCCGGCTGGAGCAGCGCTAAGGCAACTAGCGCACTACGGTCAATCAATTGTCAGTGGAGATTTCAGACGCTATGACCATGGTCCCATCATTAACAGGATAATATACGGCACCGCAATCCCACCACGTATGGATTTGTCTAGAATATCTGCCCCAGTTTATCTACACTACTCTGAAAATGATCCTTTGGCAGATGTAAGAGACGTAGAAAAGCTGTTCAGTAGGCTGGGAAATGTAGCTGGAAGGATTAAAGTGCAACAGAGGACATTCAGTCACGTAGACTTTGTATGGGGGATTGATGCGAAAACGCTCGTCTATGACGGTATAATCAGCGCTATGCGACGCCGGGATCGTCATAACTGAAATATATGCATATTTATAACATGTTTTTATGCAATTTATTTATGCTATACCAACAACCCTTATCCTTTTTAGGGCTGCAACAAGGAACCTTTACACACGTAGTCCATCCGCGGCTTAGCTCAGAGATTATTAGTACTAGAAAGCTGTAATTTGTCATGGGTATACATATTAATCACGCCGACATAGTGGTAAAATAAAATTTTGAAAAATTAAATTATTTTACCACTTTGAATTAATTTTTTTTTTACTATATTAGGTAGGTTATAGCGAAGAATAGTTAGCATAAAATAGACCTCAAATTATAGATATAATCTCTACTCGTCACCGTCCCACTGCAGCTGAGGACGAGCTTCCTCTCAAAATGAGAAGGGTTCAGGCCATAGTTCACCACGCTAGAAAAATGCAAACCGGCAAACTTCATACACCTTTGATAGCAAAATCATTTTCACAATGATAAAGAGGTAAAGTAAGTAGTACGTAAGAAGTACACGTAAGGAGTAGGTACCTACTTACCTAAATATATTTATCGTGTATGTACCTACCTATTCAGTTTGAGAATTTCATAATGAAGGATAGATCAATAGATACTTAAATAAGGTATCTTACACTGTAGTTACCTACTATCAAATCGTGCTATCCATCTCAAATAAAAATATTATGAAAGATACCATATTTCTAGGGTTCCGTAGGCAACAAGGAATGCTTATATAGTTACGAAATGTCCGTCCGTTAACAGGACGGGAACAGTTGGAAATGGTAAAGTGACGTATAATAAACGTAAAAGAAATAAATGCGTGAGCAGGGGTGTTTCCAGATATATTTGGGGGATGAAAAGGGGGGGAATTTTTCCAATAGCTTTGGTTTGAGAATGATGATAAAATACCTATACCTATACGTGTTTTAAAATTCCACCTCCAAAAAGGTTAATAAATAGGGGAGGAAGGTGTGTAATTTTTCAAGTTATAATATCAATAACACTGAAAATTTATATTTGACTTTCGATTAAAAAATAATGCGTGTTTTAGGATTATTGGAAATTCCATCCCAGTGAAACAGGGGTGGGTAGTTTATTTAGTTGAAAGGACGGATAGAAAAATCTAACATATAGGTTGGCATGTCCTAATGATGATATTAAAGTATCATTATATAAAAATATAATATTATAAATGCGAAAGTTTGGATGTATGGATGTCGGTATGGATGTATGGATGGATGTTTGTTACTCAATCACGCCCCAGCGGCTGAACAGATTTGGATGAAATTTGGCACAGAGATAGATTATAGTCTGGAATAACACATAGGCTACTTTTTATCCCGAAAAATTAAAGAGTTCCCGCGGGAACCACAAAACCTCGATCCACGCGTACGAACTCGCGGGCATTAGCTAGTAAAAATATAAAAAATAATTTTTCAGACTATGTTCCCGGTAAAGACGGGTCATGCTCCGGCAGGGATATCAGTTACCTATTTCACTACGGTCAAAGTATAACGGACTAGGAGTTTAGACGCTACGATTATGGACCGTTGCAAAACATTCAAATATATGGAAGAGTGTCCCCGCCTACATATGATTTGTCCAAAATAACCGCACCTGTTTTCTTACACTATTCAGCAGAAGATCCATTGGCTCATTTAAACGACGTTGAGAGATTGTATAGAGAATTGGGAAATCCAGTCGGTATACTCTTAGTGCCCCATCCGAGCTTCAGTCACGTCGACTTCTTGTTTGGTATCAACGCGAAAACTTTGGTATACGAAACAGTTGTACACTCTATGAGACTTTACGATCGCAACAGCAGAAATTCATGCAGTTAACTATGAACCTCAAAGTAAAAATGTGTTTTTTGATAACTTTATTTATCTGGATTATTTGATAGACTAATCAGTCGCAATTTTTAATAAATTGTTGTTATCTCAAGATTGAATTTGCATACATTTGTTAATCTTATCATTAAAATACGAGTACATAGAGTAATTTCAAGCATAATCATAATTACATAAGTAGGTACGAGATACCTATCTATCAAAGTTTATCTACTAATATTAAATATTCTGTATTTTAAAAATATTGCGTGGTAAAGGGATTAGGTATAGAATTATAACGAATAATGAACGAATATACTCATAGGTATGCAATTTTCTCCGAGGATACTCTTGAAGTTCGTGAGGGGGAATAAATTAATTAAATTCGGGCCCGGGTCAGATCGGCTGGCTCACGTAGGTAGGTACTTCGTTGCTAGTTGCTACATAATTGAGGAACCTCGGGAATCTTATAATACCTACCAAGTATTCTTAAACCTATCTTTAAAAAAAATTGTAGAAAGCGTTAATTGTCCAGTCCTTGCTCCCAATTGGAAATTTATTGGAGCGACCTAAATATTAATGGTGGATTAAGTTATAATTTTTTAAAAATATGTAATTAAATAAAGCTATTAAAATAATGAAGTTAGGCAGGAAATATAGGTTAGGTTAGGGTATAGGGTTTATGGTATAGGCAACAAACTTTTATAAACTTTCAGTTTGTATCAACCACAGGTATCAACCATTCATTTCTATGGTTTGTATCTTTCGTATCTTGTGATCTTGCCAATGTCAATAAAATGTCGTCAATAATATATTATATAAAAGATCGCTTGATCAATAAATAATATCGTAGAAGCATTGGACTTATTAATGATGCAAACTTGCAAAGTAGGTATTACCTGGTAAACCTGGTTATATGCTCCAAGTAGGTACCTACAAACCTTATGCAGCAATAGTAAATATATTATATGATATATTATGATAAGTCTATGTTATACCGTATCCTGTCTATGATGACAATGAAATTAATGTCAAATGCCAAAATCTGGGCTAAACCAACTATAAAACCAACCAAATTTTATAATAATCTATTCAAAATGAAGAGGGGTAATTAAAATCAAGTAAAAATGAACATCAATAATGAAATTAAAAGTGAATAGCTTGAATAATCACTCAACTAAGCTGAAATAAATATGTCAAGCAGTTTTCTAATGGTGCACAAGAAAGCTTATAAAAAACACGTTATTTTGGCTGATGTAAACGTTCCTTACAAGTTTTCGATAGATAGAAATAGAGATAAATTATTTTTTTGTATTAATGCCGATGAGTTTTCAGATCAAAGTTTCCACAACGTTATTCTAGATCTGAACACAGCGTCAGTTAATGTCGTACCGAATATACGTAACGGATTTGCCAGTGCTGTAGATCAAATAACTGGTTCTGTATACCTCGGTGGGAGTGACGGAATATATAGATACAATTACGAAACGCACGATGTAGAAAAGCCAGCGCTTATAAGAGGAATCGACGTTTTCGATATGCATTTCAAAGATGACTTATACTTTGTAGATACTACTAATCTTGACTTGCACGTTTTGAGAAATAATAAACAATCAATAGTTTCTTCTGTTGAGGAATATGGAATACATCACTGTGCAATAGATGGAAATGATAATCTGATTCTTGTAAATCCCACTGGACTCTTTTTACTGCCAAAGGGAGCAAAGTCTCCTATAAGATTAAGTGATAATGTTGGAAACATTCGGGGTATCACGACAGACATTCACGGAGAACCTTATCTAATTGCACAAAATGGAATTTATTCAATCGATCATGTGAATAAACAAATCGTAATGATGTTGCCCTTAGAGAATGGATACGCTCTAGCGTTTGATAAGGACAATAATATTATCTTCAGTGATGAGAGATCAGTTGTAAAATTGATACAGTGTTAAATTAATTTGCCTATTAGCAGTAAGGTTCCTGCTTATTCATTAAATAAAACAACAAATACGCAAAACAACATTCATTTAGATTGGATATATTATGTACTTGATGATGCCCGCGACTTTGTCCGCGTGGATTAAGGTTGATTCCCGCGGGAACTCTAATTTCCCGGGGTAAAATGTATGTCCTTCTCCGGGATACAACCTATCTCTACCAATTTTCATCTTCATCTTTCAATCGGTTGAGCAGATGGGCCGTGAAAGCGTAGCAGACAGAGAGACAGACACACTTTTGCATTTATAATATTAGTATGGATATGGATACGGCATTAATTAAACTCAACCTCAGAACTTGCGACGAAATTGCATTAGATCGTACCTACTTACGAGTTTTTATCAAGCTTTTATTTAACTTGCAATGTTTGTGGGTTTCTTTAGGTTGAATTTTAAAACAGTTACCTATTCCCCAACTAAACCGCTCGCTGGACACTCGCTATTCATGGGGTCATCATATAAATGACTTATCGAACAGGCTTAGTTCTGCTCCCTCTCTCCTATGAGAGTGGAGGCCTGTGCCCATCTGTGGGACGTTAATAGCTGCTGTAGTGGTGGTGGTGGATTGCCCCTACAGCCTACTAAAAACAATGAGTTGCAAAGTGTCTAAACTGTATGTACAGCAAAAATTAAATTTTTTTTGGCCGATTTATTATATTTTTTATTAAGGTTGTAGAACAAAAGGTTTTCTGCATTATGTAGGAAACTGCTCTATTAGTATTCTAAAACTAAGCCTAAAACATAGATATGGACTGAAATTCAAGCAGGGGGAGGTTTACCTAAATCATTGAAAGTTAGTTTGGTAGGTCAGTGTCGAAACATAAAATGCTGTGTGATACTCCAGTCAATTTGTTACGTATCTTCCTAAGTTCCTACGTGCATAACAAACCAATCTAATCTAATCAGATGAACAATATTATACTATAATCCCGGAAGATATAATACATTAAGGATATAATTTATCATGATATAACGTGTAAATTAAACCTTTGACATAGACATTCAATTTGATATCTACAAATCTAAAAAAAGTATGAAAATAGTGTACCTATTGCACTTGGGCGAATAAATCACGTACACTGTACGAGTATTACGATAAATTATCATAATACATGTATTTGATATTATCTCTTATTTTGATTGATCTCACTGGTGGGTCCCGGGGGGTCAATTTGAAAATTTATAATTTCTGATTTTTCTCTGGTCTGGTACGGTCTGGTGGGATGCATCGGCCGTGGTTAGTTACCACTCTGCCAGCAAGAACGCGCCGCCATCTGATTTAGCGTTCCGGTACGATGTCGTGTAGAAACTGTAGGGGAAGGTATTGTATGGATGTAGTATAGCTGCCATACCCTTTTCAGGTTACTCCTCTGCCATCAGATTTACCATCAGAATATGAGATTGCAGTCAAGGGCTCACTTGAAGTGGAATAAAAATAAATGTTATATCTTGATTTTCTTGAGATCTTGTCCTTGATGCCATGTAGATACCAACTTCGTACTCAACAGATAACACATATTTCTCAGTTCATCTCTTGAGGAAGGTGTGCAATTGTAAAACACTACGGACAGAATAGGACAAGTTACGCCCGCTTCGAAGGGAATATACATATAAATGTTTTTTTCCAGTTCGCCATTTTTTTTTTCATACTGTTTTCGCCCTTCGGCAGGCCTATGAAAACGAAGCAAACATTAAAGGCGTGTGTGCTCTGTGTCAGTCAGCACACCCTCGAAACTCTCAAACCAATTTCAATCTATCGCTCGCTCTCTATTTTCTAAAATCAGTAAATATAGTGCCCATTTATGGACGAAGGCTATTTGTGTATAACAGCATTGTGTGTAAAAGTATATCTGCATCACTATTCCACCCACGCATCATGGCACATCTTACTAATAGTTATTATAAATGCGAAAGTTTGGATGTATGGATGTTTGTTACTCAATCACGCCCCAACGGCTGAACGTATCTGGCTGAAATTTGGCACAGAGATAGATTATAGTCTGGAATAGCACTTTTTATCCCGGAAAATTAAAGAGTTCTTGTGGGAACCAAAAAACCTCAAACCACGCAGACGTAGTCGCGGGCATTCGCTAGTATCTAATATATTGTTGGTTAAATGCTCGGAGTCTAAATTACTTTCTTACTTAGATACCACCGCAACAAAGGCGAGCTAAGTTTACATTTATTAAGTCTGGCTAGAAATTTTGTCAAAATTATTAAATATCTTCTTTGAATTTCGCAAATATTTTAAGTTTTAGAGTATCTTACCTGTTTCATGGAGCCTATGCTACACGGGTCATGGTAGGCCCTTTCCAGTATAAGCTGTAACCTCTCTCTCTCTATCTTCATTTGTTCTGTGGTATACCCATAATAATGGGCGATGGTAATATGAACATTAGGTAATTTTCAAAAATTTTAATGATAATGATGAAATTTACATTAAATAACTTATGTAGATAGGTATGTACAAAAGAAAAAGGGGCTGGGTATAAAAAATAAAATATAATGACCACATAAAGACGCATTTTATTGTTCTTTTATATTTTATTGGCCACAGAAAATCAAATAAATGTTTATTTATTTTTATATTTTATTAAAGCTAGGAACATGTACGTAAACATTGCAATATACACCAATCACAATAAGTAATTAATAACACAATATATAGACACTTTGACGATCTACAGCACGGTTCTATAGGAATACTTGAAAGGAATATTGCGTGTAGTCGAGACAGGAAACTTTTGGAAACATTGACAGCTCAAAGTTTTACACGTATCACTATGTACCTAATAACTTATCATAGACGTGTAATAAATATAATTAACACATTATCTGAATGCACATAACGTAACAACTAGGAGCTTAGGTACATAATATTGTGTTGCCTATTAATATTGTGTTAAATACGAGTACTCTCATGTTTGATAATTAATTATTCTCGGGTCGAAATATGAACCTCTGGCTTTGATTTTTGTGGCTCAAGGGCTCTAGGGCTCTAGCCCCTGGCAGCTGGAGCACGAAGATTACAAAGAGTTACGTGCTGCGTCTGTATATTTATGAATAAAGTAAGTATATAAGATCTCTAGTTATTAGTTAGTTAAATAGTTGCCCAGAATCGACTTCACGCTACCATAATGTACCTTTCTTTCTATTACTTTTAAGAAGTTTAAAGTTACGAGTTTTCGTAGTTAAATAAAATAGGTTTATTAAACAAACACCAAAAATAATTTTCCTTTTAATCATATCAGATTATATTTATTGTTAGAAAAATAAATATTATTATATTATATATATTATATTAGCTTCACATGTTTGTTCAATAATTTTATCATTGTTGCTTAGTAAATTGCAAGATTGTAAACGAGTAGCAATACAAAATCGAAAGTAAGTAGCAATATGATCCAAAATATATCTACTATTAGGTATATTTTAAATGCGTGTAAAAGACTTTTATATTTGTATAGCCTAATTTAAGTTATAATTGACTTTTGGAATGGTCTTGTTATGATATATATTTTTAACAGAAGAATATTGATATGATTCGTTTGCCTGATATATTTTGTTATTATACATGGTTATTTTTGAAAGAGATGTCACATTACTGGAATACTTTTGATTTTACCTAACATTCACTCTGCCTATTTTTGATGTACGCGCCCTTCTTGCGTCGTGTAATAAATATAATTTAGACTCACTCCGGCTTCGTATGTAAGGCTTTTAATATTTAATAGATACCTATGTATCTTTTTATACTTAGATATATGTATATACACTCTGTTGTATTGGATTCGATCACTTACACTTAGGATATCTTTGATTGCTCAATGTTGGATAAAATCTCCTTTGATCATAGTGAAATTTGTAGACCGTGGACTATAGGTGAATAAAATATAACCTAAAAAAAGTTATTATTTAAAAAAGTCCTGAGAATATCTATCTGCTCATGATAAAAATATATTACTGCTTATAGTGTAAAAGATGTTTCAATAGAAAAAAAAAATTGTGGAAAAACCACTTTGCACAAGAGGTTATGCGCCCAGTGGACGCGAGAAAACGCGAGAGTAGGTACAGTATATATAAAAATTAATAATGGCGAAAGCTTCGGATAAAACAATAAAATTTGAAAAATTAAATGGACCCGAGAGTTTTCAAATGTGGAAATTAAATAACTAAACATAGTCATAATAGTCATAAATATTTATTCAATTTAGGTAGGTATACTAAACTTATTGACGTTGAGTTACATAAAAACATGATGGTGTTAATCTGTTACTGTATCTTAAAACTAAAGCTACGAGGGTTCCAAACGCGTCCAGTCCATTCCATCAATTCTAGGAACCAACAATTACTTCATCGGCATCGTGTAGTGCAAGACGTGATGGTAATTAATAAGGTAATTCCTCTCTGATGGGGGTCGTTTATGTTTAAACGGAGAAGATATAAGACGCAGAGGCAAGGTGAATGTTTTGCCGATGCACGACATGAAGAAATCGCACCGTAAAATGGCAGTGGCTCTGTAAAATGTGGGCAAAAATACTTTCTGTCTCTTACCGACTTAGTTTTTTGGAAAATGATGCAACAAATGCTTATAAGTTAATCTCAGATTTGTTTCTTTAACATGCAAATCTCGCTTTGAATTGAAAAAAATAGTATTTATTTGAAAAAAGTATTAAAATCGTAAGTGATCGAATTCAATACAACAGAGTGTATTCATTGTTAGAAACGTGAATGTATCACCAGCTACCGCAATTCGCAACGCAGCGTACTTAGCTATTAACTTTTCGACAAAACTGTATAAGTACATTATATTACTTATTGTGAGAATGTTATTTTCTCAATCGATCAAGTCATTAGATATGCCAATTTAATAAGTTATAAAAAGCAGAAGTCCCCTTGTAGATACGCCATTCAGATGGAGACTATTTTGTAAAACGGTCCGAGATCTGTCGAGCGTTCTTTGACTTTGAACCCTTTAGTAATATGATATGACTACTCTATGAATATATCTATTAGCGTTATTGAAATAAATTTTGGCTGGCGTGGATCCATTGAAAAGCCATAATATATATGTCACCGTAAGATTGTAAAAACCGTTAGATTATAATATAACGTTTTTTATCTCGATAGATTATAAACTGTCGACAGATTGTGAACCGTAACATACTGCTTACGATTTAACGCGTTATTATTCGGTAAATTGTAATATATTAGGTATATTAACCCGATAGAACCTAAGGGCACTACCTGAATATTCATGTCAAACCCTAACCTAACCTATAGTTCGCGCGCGAGTTGAATGCAGAGTAAATGTATGGTGACACTTACATTTACTCTGTATTCAACTCGCGCGCGAACTGTACAAGAAAGAGACAAGAAAACGTAAAAACAATAAATATTTCATAAATTTAATAGGGAACATTGAACGGTTCACAATCTTTCGACAGTTTATAATGTAGCGGGATAGAAACCGTTAGATTATAATCTAACGGATTTTACAATCTTACGGTGACATATATAATTTTCATATTATATTTGTGAATATAATACTCCTACGCCTGCAATCTGAACTCTACTTAAAAATACTTTGCAGAAAAGTATGCACGAGTATCAAAAAAGCTAAACACTATGCATTTTTACGCAACACCAATTAATATTCATTAAGTAGGTATAATATAGAGAGATAATAAAATCACTCGCCACTTGTTAAGGTTTTGTTCGGCCTCACGGATATTTGATAATTTTAATCAAGTTTTTGCCTGGCCGGAGGCTTCGGCCGTGGCGGTTACCACCCTACCGGCAAAGAGGTGCAGCACAGCGATTTAGCGTACCGATACGATGCCGTGTAGAAACCGATTAGGGGTATGGATTTAACTTAACTGCCATGCCCCTAACAGGTTAGCCCGCTAACATCTTATAGACTGAATCACTATCAGGTGAGATCGCAGTCAAGGGCTAACTTGGTAGTGGATAAAAAAAAGTAGCTCTTATTTGCACATAAGGAAGAAACCTTCTTAAATATCTTAAGGAAATAAAAGTTTATTTCAGCTTAGAATAAGTATACCATCACAGTAATGGGTAAGCAGTTCCCTCTGTGGGTACTTAGCATAGTAAATATACATATAACTATGTACATACTTTAGGTTTATATACATGTTTAATTTAGTATAGGTAAAGTATAGAATAATAGTTTTTCAGTAATATATAGGTAGCGAAGTTACCGGAGAGGGTATTTGTGAGTATTTTAAAAGTAACTCTGTATATAATAAAGTTATGTAGTAAAACAAGCTTTAGCTACATATATATAATAAATATATATATATATATATATTTATTTATTTATTGGAAAAATACTCGATTACTCGATACGATTGAGAATAAGATGTCAAAAATTTCTTTTTATATTAGAGTTTGTAAGACAAACTATATTAACATAAATCAGTACAGCTCATAATAATATGTAGATAAAGATGTAAAATATGTTACCACTCGGTTTAAAAATATCCAAGCCAACATAATTTAGGTAAACATATGGAACACACATTATATTTTGTTAAATAAATATATACCTATACACTTAATTATGTAATGATATAGTTTATTCACGACTTATTTCATAAACATCAATACGTCTCCATTTAATTAAACATTTAAAAAACATCTCCATTTAAAATAAACTTGTATACACAGTGATCATTTGTCACGTACATTTATAAAATTTTAAATCTTCATACATACATTACATTAATTTTAAAACTAACAATGAAAATCAGTCGTCACACAGACAAGGTGAATAATATATTACGATATACGGGCTTGGTGAGGGATAAAAAGCTCATCTTAAAGCTTAATAATACGGCACAAATGTACCATTATGCGACAAAAGATAATTTGTAGAATGTCAGCTTTTCTGAAAGTGTAGTTTCGGTTATTGTAAAAGATTAAGCTATAGAAATATTTCATTAAAAAAATTGTGCTTTCTCTTTGATGAACAAAATTATTCTCAAACATTACAATCCTCTAATGGTCGTGTGTCAAATTAAAATAATATAATATTTACAAAATGTGCTTTTTGTGCTCCTACGAAGTATTTAAGGTACACGCTAGAGAATGTATATCAAAATAAAAGGTAGTTAGTTAACAACAAGTCTTAAAGTATTTGGTCGGGAGTTTCTACTAGAGTCTAAGAACTAGGGACATAAGCTCCAAAGGTGCATGCTATACACTTAGTAAAAGACGATCTCTTTGTAAATTTACACATTATTCTCTCATGAATAGAAGGATAACACAGTCTTTGTAGTACAATTTACATTTAATACTGATGTGTCATAACATCTTAAAACATTATATTTAAAATTTTAATAATTCAATATTCGTTCCAAATAAATATGTACCTAAGCAATTTATACATATAGAAATCTTTAAAATATATTTTTCTTGTATTGTCAAGATCAAAATGGACGTGTACTTAGAAGTAAAGAAACACAACTTAAAACAATGTTAAAACAAGATTTTAATATAAAATTACTGTTCGGCAAAACGTAATTTTTGTTTCTTGACAAAATCGACGGCCAGTTTGTCTGTTGTTCGTGATTCCAAAATCTGCAGTATAGGATGACCTGTAAAAGTGAACTGAATCAAACATTTGTACATACAAGAACATTACAAGACTGGACACGTGGGTATGTATAAAAAATAATAATGACACAAACTGAGTACACAAACAAAAGAGACTTCCCCGGGTTTACTCAACATGGATTCCGGATATCTGGATATCGATGACGGAACTAATAATATAATATTACATATCACTGCATGTGTAATGTAACTATGAAAAACGTAACGTAACGTTTAACATACTATCCAACAAACTGGTCCCCAATTACCAAAAGCTTTTCTATAAGATTTCCTACAACTTTCCTAAAAGTCAAGTTGTTTATGATAAATAAAGTAGTAAAAGGAAGATCCGGTCCCTTACGTAACTTTCCAATAGAAGTAACATAAGTTTTATCGTACTTTTAAATGTCAAACTTTAGAATTGAAATACGACAATAGAAAAAATAAAACAATATTTCTGAAATTCTGATGCACCTGAGTAATGGCATTATAAATTATAATGTTATGTTTGTACCTAAAAAAATTAATGTTCTCAGTTTATATTTTTTACAACAAAACAACATTACAACGGGAACATGCTCAAATTTCATTCAAGAGCATGTATCGTTTCGAGATGGTTGCGGTCGTTTGTTGACGTCGCCGTTTAGCTTATCCTATCTCATTACTTACTTCTATCATGCAACTGCATTAGCGGCAATTCGATTGGTCTCAATGGATCGGGTGGAGCATGGCTGTTGACTCCTGGTATTCTCGAGAGCGAAATAAACGCTTCGCCGGCAAAGTCATCTGCTGTCAGCACATCTTTGTCCCATACTGAGAGCGCCAATGCTGCCTGTGGCGATCGACACGCATCCAATGACACGCCGAATTCGAAGCATTCATCCCAAATTGGGTTTAGTGTTTTCTGTATGAAATATGTACAGTAATTTAATGTTAAAATATAAAATCCCGAAACCGAAATTTGTATTTATATATGGTGAAATTTGAAATGTTTATAGCGTCATTTACAACGGTTCGTTCTTTGTAGATTGTAATACTGTAATATGTATGTATAAGTAGAGTATTTTAATTAGAAGAGTGACTGTAAGTACTAATACCTTCTGCACGTTCGTGATTTGTTCGTGAGTCTTTGGAAAGAGCCGTTTGGGTAGTAGTTCCAGCACTACGAACGGGTCGCTTAAACCGTTGGGATCAAGCGGAATCACGTCTCGCGCCGATAGTACTTCGACACACAGGGAATCGTGATTGAAGTACACTCTACGAAACAAATAATAATAAAAATGAAATAAGAAAGCAGTCCATTTCTCTTACTAATTAAATAAGAACTGTAGAAAGGAAACAACAAGAACGGTTGAACGCTTGAAAGAACGTTAGTTTTTCCTGTAATTTCTCATACAAAATTCTGCTTAACACAAAAGATATGTTAAGCGTAAAATACGGCGAGGCGTTTTGGACAGCAATTGTTGGTTGAAACTGTGAATTTTGTAGAGTTTAGTTTTTAACATTTTATGAAACGTTTGTTTTATAACTTGTCTTATATTTCATAGCTTTTTAAATGTTTTGTAGTTCGTCTCATTGCTGTGTTGTTATTTGAATCTCTGCTGCTGTCGTTTCTAGATCGATTAATTAAACTTGAGCAACTAGGTACACAAAGACAGCTTTGTAGATTTACAAATTAATTACTGTTTGGTAAGTCGTTGATCCTAATCATTTAATAGATGAACGCTTTACAAAAAGAGCATTTGAGCTCATCTGCGTCATTTGTTAGTATGATTCAAGGACACTTAAAATCGGGGTCTTAAAATAAAGTCACGATAGAAAATATAAGTAAAATACCTCACCTAACTAGTATGGATCCATATGGTGATGGTAAAGGTGTCCGAGATTGCTCTATCAATCTATCAGCTAACCACAGTTCCAAGAGTTCTTCTGTAGGAGCCTGGTGGTATTGCATTCTTTGTTCGACCCGCGTCCACTCAGCGTTGTGAACATCTGACATCGGCAAACCTAGTAATTGCATTCAATACGTAAGTTTAATATTTCTTATATCATAATTTTCCGATAGCAGATATTTATGTATAATCTATAGAATTGGTAGGCCTAAATATTCGAAACCAGAAGCCGTAAGTCTAAGGAAAACGTAATCATTTGAGAGCCATAAACGTATTACTTGAACTGTCGAAAGAGTTGATTTGTGACTGTCATAGGCTTTATAATATATTAACCCGAAAAATTAGTTCCTGTGGGAATTTAAAAAACCTTTATTTCACTCGCATGAAGTCACAGGCATCTGCTAGTAGGTATATAGTAAATCTATGGTTCATACATTCTTTTTGACATGCAGGCATATATTACCTCCTCAAATAGTTTGTTAATTTGACAAACTTTTGGGATTACGTTTTTCTTACCCAAATGGGAGGCAAGATGAGTCTGTTAGCAATCTATAATTATAATACGTTTAGAGCAAATATCAAACTATCGAACTTTGGTCAAACCGAACCAAATCTCGTTCAAGATTTCCGAATTTGATCCACTCGCTACGCCTCCAAGTTCTGTGAAACAATCACAGAACTTGGAGGAGGCGAACACTAGGGACATGTTATTTAAATGTGATTCGCGTCAATTAGTTTCCCGATCGCGCACGGAATTCTCTTACAGTCAGATGCTATAAAAATAATAACAATAAAGTTACACGTACATATTATCAATATGTACGTATAGTCATTTAGAATATACCTTTTCCCTCAGCATGGAAGAATTCAGCCAAAAGATCTAGAGCTTCCCTGAGCCTATGATGATAGACTCTCGGCTTCTCAGCGCCTCCCGCATCAGCCTGTGCGGAGACCTCCTTGAGAACAGCACTCCAGCAGCCAGCGAGAGCTCGGATGAAAGCTCGTGGTAATAGCCACGTGTTTAGAGACGAAAGATGTTGATCCAGGAATTCTAGGAGTGGTGTTATTGCCTAAACAATAAACCAAATTCATTACGCTTAGTGGCTTATCCTTAAAGATTATCTCAATATTCATCAAAATAAGAGTATATTAGGTATGAACGTTTTAGACATCTTACTAATATTATAAATGCGAAAGTTTGGATGGATGGATGTATGGATGTTTGTTACTCAATCACGCCCCAACGGCTGAACGGATCTGACACAGAGATAGATTATATATAGTCTGGAATAGCACATAGGAAAATCCCCCCCGGAACTTTTATCCCGGAAAGTTAGACTTCCCGCGGGAACAAAATAACCTCAAACACGCAGACGAAGTCGCAGGCATTCGCTAGTAATACATATTTAAGCTGAAGTTTCAAACGAATTGGAAGAATTGGTTTCATAGATGTAAATGTCGTAGCGTAGATAGCTAGACGCTACGTAATCGCTACGTGTCGTAGCTTCGCTATCTACTCCTAATTCCTTAAAAGGATTTCGTTTCCATCAATACTCGAGTTAGGTATATAGGGTTACCAATTTATGGCGTAGGTAATTTATATAATCAAAGACCTACATATAAAAGTTCTTTATAAAGTTAGTTTTACTAAGCTTAGAAAGCTAAGCATTCAAGTTAATAACCTCATTTTGATGTCACCCATTTTTGTACTCGAATCACCTATACCTATTATTTGCACTTTTATTGAGCGAAATAAAGTGCTTATAGAGACCTACGAAGAAAGGTAAAATTTCTTTGAATTCGCAAGCGTTTATAACTTTTATAAGTAGTATAAAGTATTGGCAAACGAATAAACCTTTCAGAACACCTGTTCACAGAATTTGAGCATGGATTTATTAAGTCGAACATGAAATTCAAGTGTAGTTGGAACTAGTTCGATTTGCTGACAACCATTAACTATTTAAGGGTATCATTACGAGATTCATTATGAGTTTGTTTAAATGTTGTTTATCTTCATTTTACAGGCCGAGTTTAAAACAAAAAGAGAGGAAATTCTTATGATTTTGAATAATTACTCATACTTGAATAAAATGTTTTAATTAAAACCGATTTTATTTATTGTAAATCTTAGATAGTACCTAATAAAATTTTATTAACTCGTCAAACAGCCCAGCTCGGGACGTACAATAAATAAAAAAAAGCAACTAAACATCTGTAAAGTTTAAAAAGTAGGATGTACTGATAGGTGTAATACATTTTATTTTGAAATGATAACACTTATTCAAATACAAATTGGACGTTAGATATTCAAATTTTAAATATAATAAAATAATTATTATTAATATAGAATAATAATAGAATTTCATATTATAAAATTGACCATAACTTAGATAAAAGTCACACTCGATAGCAATATTATGCATCCATTTTTATAATAGGTAGGTGGGTATCCACCTATATTCAATGTGCTCTGTGGTATCCACCCAGTAAACAAGCAAAACTCAATAAAATCGAGTAGAAATAACGTAAAGTGCTTCGTGCGCTGGTTATTAGTTTTATAAAGTTAAAGTGGCACGACGTTATAGGCTTCTGAATAATAGCTGCTCATTGATATGGATTCTGAGTTTAATAATCATCACCATAATTGAATGTGTCGAAAATCTATATCTATACTAATATTATAAATGTGAAAGTTTATGGATGTATGGCTGGATCACTGGATGGATGTTTGCTACTCAATCACAGCAGAACGGCTCAACGGATTTGGGTAAAATTTGGCACACAGATAGATTATAGTTTGAAATAACACATAGGTTATTTTTTATGTCAGAAAATTAAAGAGTTCCCGCGGGAACCAATAAACCTCAATCCACGCGGGCGATGTCGCGGGCCTCAGCTAGTGGGAAATAAATAGACCTCTCTCTCTCTCCAGTCGGTCCCTCATGACTGAGGATCGTGATCACCATTTTGTAGCGTAAGCTTGCGGTGGATTAATTGTCTCCACCGAGTTCTATCGCTGGACATACGGAGTGCATCGTAGAAGAACTATTACCTATTCTGTGGACCACCGGGTTGGAGATTTCCCTCGTGGCCTCGTGGAGATCTTGCTTCCTGGTTCCCCACAACGCACAAATATATCAATTCTCATAAAGATATCTCGTCTTTCCATCACATATCTCACGACGCGGGTATGAAATTATAGAAAAAATTTATAGTTGTGGAAAATAGGCCAGTAAATTATTTTCGGCATCTGAATGAACCCTGAATGAACTGTGTATATCTTACTTGACATAAAAATATTGTCTGGCAGACAAAAAGTCCGCGCGCGAATTTTTATAAGAACCTTCACAGACTGACAGGACGAAACATGTTTCCCACACGAAGCGAGCTTTAAGCGTCCTTTGTCCTGTCCAGTCCAGCCCGATAACAAATATTAAAAAACATACCAGCGAAAGTGTGATATTTACGCTAATAAATTATTATTGTTAGGATTACCTGAGGCGTAGGCAGAGTGTCCGGGGACCAAGCGAGGTGGAAGACAGCTTTACGTAAAGGTGGGCGTGCACGTGCCGCGAGCGGTGCCGCAGCGCGTGTTGATCGAGAATCCAACGTACCAAGAGCTCCTCGGACTAGCTGTCGCGCGTTTTCTTCATTTGCACTACTAAGAGAAAAACGAATTAAAACCGCTCCGAATTTACTACTATTTTTAACCGACTTCATTTATTTTTCTACTCAGTTGTAACACTACCGCGCTGAAAACCGCAGAAAATCAGAAAACCCTACGCGGTTCCACTTTAAACCAGCATGACTAGGACTCGAAAATATGCAAAGCGGAAGCTAGATGAAGATTTAATTTGAATACCTATAAAGTCTACCGTAGAAGTAAAAAGTTATTTTTCTGGAATGAAATGTAAAAAATGCAGTACTGCAACTTTCTACGAGATCGAACAACATGATTTTTTTAATCCTGCGATCTCACCTGATGGTAAGTAAAGCTGTAGTCTAAGATGGTAACGGGCTAACCTGTTAGGGGCATGGCAGTTAAATTAAACCCAACCCCTAATTGGTTTCTACACGGAATCGTACCGGAACGCTAAATCGCTTGACGGCACGTCTTTGCCGGTAGGGTGGTCTACTGCCGAAGCCTCCTGTTACACTAACTCGTTAGTTATTTTTCATACAGCTATTTTTTGTGTGATAAAACTTGTAAAAAACCGGCCATGTGCGAGTCGGACTTGCGCACCGAGGGTTCCGTACAAACCTGTAGTAAGTTTAAAATTATTAAAAATATTTTTATTATATGATGTAACTAAAAAATTATGCTTTTCGCAATTTTTCCTTTATCTGTGCTATAAGACGCTGCTTCGTACCAAATTTCAAGATTATGAGTTCACGGGAAGTACCCTGTAGGTTTTGATTCCCTTGCGAGTGTCGTAAATTTGCAGCATAAACGGCTGTATCTTTTGATTGCGTTGGCTTAGAAGTTTGATTTTTTCACAGCTCCAAGGGACAGTAGACCTAAGTATTTGACATGAATTTTAGCTTGATACCTCCATGCGTTCCTGGAAAAAGGGTCTTGACAGACAGACGGACGGACAACAAAGGGATCCTTTAAGCCAGGGATGTCAAACTCAAATTCGTGAAGTGCCATTTGCATAAATTAGGGTCCGTTAGCGGGCCAGACGCATTTTTTTATGTATAGGCTAGGACACATCTGGTTACCAGATGTGTTAGTTAGCCATCCGTTGACCACCCAGCGCACTGGGCGGCACACAGTTTCTCGCTAATAACTTTTAATATTGCCTATCGAATAAAAATTATGAGATCTGGATTCTGGCCGCGGGCCGTATCATAATAGTCCGAGGGCCGCATACGGCCCGCGGGCCGTATGTTTGACATGACTGCTTTAAGGGTTCCGGTTTTTCCTTTTGAGGTACGGAACCCTAAAAAGTAGAAGAGGTACATTTTTCTTCCACCTTATTATTCATGAGTACCTTTAGAAATATTTCCCTCTGATGTTTTTATAATATTTCTATTCCCACGCACATAAATAATACCGAGAATACAGAGCGTATGTAATTTTATTCATCAAATAGGTAGCGATTATGAAAGTGACTTTATAGAATAATATTATTATTAAGCATGCGTGTCTAGTACCAAGAGAAATTTAAGGCTTTCTATTTTTATTAATCTGTAATCTGTAGATTACAAATACACCATATTATTGAACAACAAGCAATTTTATTGGTGTCTTGTCATATCCAAACTGTTCTAACTATGCTACAAGTACCTTATTTTACCAACAATGGCATGCTTATAGAAAAAAATAAAATAAGTTATGCGAAGTTAACAAAAATCGGGCCATCATATTATCCTAAATATGTAGAGGAATAAGGATAAAATCATGCTAAATTGAGTTCGTTGAAACCATTCTTATAGCAATAAACGGTTCATGGTACGTTGTAGGTGTGGAAAACATCTACCTACTGTTACTAAAGATTAGTGAACTCACACGTGCTCGTCGTCGTATTCAGCGAGGGAGCGGCGCACATACTCCAAGTTGTTCACAATCGTGCATATCTCCTCGGTCGTTTTGTTCTGCCCTGTAATATTTGTTTCTATTACACTTGTGTCGGATATTTTCAATAAATGAATCGCTCGCATTTTGTTCTGGTTAGGTATGTTTCATGTTACATTCAATAATATATACCTATAGGGTAAACTTAGTGTAGGCACTCGTGGGTAACTAATTCCATTAAAAATACACAATCTATTAAAGATCGATTGGATAAAGTATTGGTTTGTGAGAATACCCTAAGTCTTAAGCATATATCACGGGGAAATCCCGTGACCTATTTGAAGTGAAACTTCTTTAGAATCGTTGTGATTTGAAAATTCGATGAAACGAAAAAGCGACACCAAAAAGAGACAAACATATTAATAACAGGATTTAGCCTGCGAGAGAATGAGATAGAATATATTTTATATTTAACTCATTCTCTATACATAGGCTACATTTCTGAAGTTTTACTTCTGCCGTGTGTGAATTGCACACACTTTTTTGTTTGTTTAATTTCCCAAACGTTGTTGTCCTTTGGTTTTTCATTTTTACCTACGAGACTTCATGACTTTCTTGAAAGTTGCAATTTGCAATTACGATCCGTAAATTTAAATGTTAAATCTATTTCACTTTTAAATGTAACTCTATTTCACTTTCATGTCAGAGTAGATTAAACGACTGACACCGTAAACCGCTGCGAAAGATTCCACAACACAACTGTTTTGAAGTGATTGGAGTGTTTTGAAGAGGTCACTAATGAACGCTTCCTACTCGTGCTTCGTGAGAACACAGGAGATACTTCATTGACCTTTAGCGGTCAGAATTGGTTAATTGGGGTGCAGCTACTAAACCTGGGAGATAAATTGTCGTCATGGTAAAAGGAATGAAACAAAATCACTGTAGTCTGACATAAAACAATAATTTACTTTCTAATTTACAATGACATTAATTATTATAATTAATGTCATTGAGAATTATTGTGACCCAAAGTAATAATTAATTAATTGGAGTGTTTTAATACTTTAGAAGTATCCAAACACTCTCCAATTAATTATTACTTAATTTATAAAGTATTCCTTTACAAATTTTCCGATTTGGTGAATTGTATGAAAGAAGTTTTCGATGGAAATTTCAATTTCAATTTCCCATGGCAAAACAAATCTTAATCGAATCACGTAAGTTATCACACATTTAGATTGGTCCGATTTTTATCCACTACTATTAAGCCCTGCTGCTATCTCACCTGGTGGTAAGTGATGATGCAATCTAAGATGGTAGCGGGCCAAGCTGTCAGGGGTATAGCAGTTTTATTAAACCCATATAGCTATTTCCTGATCGATTTTTGCATGGCATCGTACCAGAACGTTAAATCACTTGGCAGTAAGTCTTTGCTGGTAAGGTGGTACTCGCCATGGTTGGAGCCTCCCACCAGACCGAGAAAATTCAGAAATATAAACTCTCAAATTGACCCTACCGGGGGACCCTATCGAAACCGGGACCTCCAACTAATAGCGCTCACCACTGCGCCAGGGAGGTCGTGAAATCACAAACCGTTCATATAACTATCTTCTAATATCTAAGCGAATAAAGAGTTTTTGCTTTCTCATCACACATATTAAATCTGCTAGGGAATATAAGTCACACCTGGGGCAAGAAAGTGACGGCATTCAAGGAGTTTTGATTTATTACCGGCAGTTTCGAAGTAAACGAGGTATAGACCTAAAAAGTAGGGATTTCTTTGTATCTACTCTTTATGTATATGATTGATAGAAGTAGGCGTGACTTGCGATAGTCTGCTGTAGTTAATATGGTTAAAATGTTCTGTACTTGGTATCAGGTAGGTATAGTTAGACTTATGTAAAGTTAGAGAGATAGGTAGAGCTAGAGGATCTGCAAGTCGTTAGGTAATGGTGCGCTAAGTTACTGTTTTTCATATATAAATTATTTATTAGAATAGATGTGAATGATGTGAATGTTCTTGTGTTTGTAATATATGTAAATTGTTAGTGTACTTAATAAATAAATAAATAAATAAATAAATAGATAGTATTTACTTACTGTATTTATAGGTTAGCCCTTTGTACACCTAGGCCATTATGTCTGGGCTAACAAAAAGGACGGAATGGGCTTTCGCTTAGGATTTATTTTATCTTATTTTACTAAGTAGATATTAATGTAAAATATCTACGGTCCTCATAATATTTTGTGGCGTAGGCTAAATAAATCAACGAAGTGAATTTTTAAGTTTATAGGAATCTTCGTTCAAGTTATTCCCCAACTTATTACATTTATAAATAAAAATTTCGAATAATAGAAGTAAATTCTTATATACTTATTTCAAAATGGTACCCGATTCTTTCTCCACTTATTCTGAGGATTAACTTATGAAGACGCGGTGAATTGTCATTTGTCACTTGAGTGGTAACAAGAATGCTTCGCTCAAACTCGTGCCTCAAGGGCGCTAACCGTTAAGTGAGCGTCAGAAATAAGAATAAAGTGATGGTTAAAAACCTTAACGTAGGTAATTTCAGTTTTAAAATTTACTTACCAATAGAAATACAGTACATGACAACAATAGAAAATGTTAAGTTATCAGATAAATATTATTGTTGGTAATGAAGCCCACTGGATTTTATAAAATGATCACTAAATGTTATCGACTAAGAAAGTAGATTGAAATCTTTCGTCTAATAAGTAAAAACCTCCAAGAATTGGTACATATGAAGTTATGGGCGGTTAAGAAGCGAAATTCGCGAATGCGAAACGAAAATTATGGAAGTTTCTAGAACGAAAAACAAAATATTAATCTTTAGTTAATGGAAAATTACGATACTATGTACCAACCTAATAAAAGTTATAAAGATAGCGACTTTCATAGTTAAGTTTTGCTTCAGTTAGGTCTCGACTCATCAATTATGTCTGCTAGAACAGAGTTCGAAGAAATGTTGTTGTGAAAATGTTTTCCGACTTTATTATATCGCTGGCACAAGTGCATAAAAATAAGGAGCACATTTATAATTATCCAGTTTTTTAAAGTACTTACAGACAATAATTGTGGCCAGTTCTGTACCTATTTAAACACAATCTCTAAACTAAAATGATAGCTTTAAATCTATTATAGTTCTGTCCCTTTCGGCAGAGATAGGGCAGAATTATGAAAGGGTTAGCAATATTTTTATTGCTGTCATTTCAGTTTAGAGATTGTGCACTACAGAATCAGCCCCATTGACTGGTATGGATATTGAATTGTCATCGATAAAAAGGATAATATGAAAATGGAAAAGTATAATCCTATCCTCTTTTTAACTCTTTTATAACAGGCATTTAATTTTGAAAAACGGAAAATGTTTTTTGTAAGTAGCTAATTCGATACAGTAATACCGAATACGTTTCATCCTCTGTCGGCACTGGTATAACTTACCATGGTTCTCGTAGTATCCCTGGTCTGCAAGCGCGCCGTGCACCAGATCAGCGTAGTGCAAGGCAGTAGCGCAGGCTGCTTCTAGGAGCCTTAGCCCTCCTCCTACCGTCCCTTCTTCAGCACCACCAATGGCACGCCATACCATTCGCATGTGATACAAACTGAGCAAAAATACCTTGTTAATTTGTTACCTAGATGATTATTTCTATGGAATGAATGAATGAATGACTAGTATGAACGCCTTCTCCAATAAAACGTGAGTATAAGAAAGAATGTTACAATAACTGGAAAGTGTATTTTGATGAAAGATCAAAAAGCAAGGGAATTTGGTTTAAGAGTATACAATGCGAACCTCCTCGTGTCCCGTGGTTTTGCGATGTGAGATTGACACGCCAACAAGTGGTTATGGCTCTATGACTCCGTTCTGGACATGTTCCTCTTAACAAGTTTGGGTTCATGATGAAAAAAGTAAATTCCCCGAAATGTGATTTATGCAACGTTGAAGAAGATACCCAACATTTGTTGAGTGAATGTGTCCGGAACGGAGTAAAGAGACGCGAAATTTTTCATTAGTTTGATTTGACTACCAATGATGTGGGGGTGTTTCAAAGCATACTGGCTGACCCTGCTTCAGAGGCAGCCAGAATGCTTTTTGATTTTAAATTAAGATAATTATTAATAGATATAATGTATAGATAGGTATAAGTTTGTCACAGGGAACGATGGGGCTGACGTTCTTTGTTTTGTGAAGAAAAGCCCCAAAATAAATCAGATAAAAAAAAAAAAAAGTGTAATACTGAATAATAATGTATATTTACCGAAATTCACACTTTCTTTTCTTTTTCCAAACTTTTACTATAAGAAAATTATATTGACAAACATGTCCGCTAGACCATCTCAGCCATAGAAAAAATATTATCTATTCCGTGATCTCAGCCGAGTCAATCAACCTTCCGAGAGTACCTACCTGCATTAACGTCTGTTTTACCCGGCTAATTTTAAATTCCCTCGAATAAAATAATAAAATTCTCATAAAAATAATCGAATTACAAGCTCAGTCGTTTTATGGCCTTTAATGTTTTTTTTAAACTCTGAGTGAGTCTGACTATCCGGCACAAAAAGTATCTTAAGTTCGCCTCCAGAATGGAATTTATATACGTACTAAACTTTTTCAGGATTTTATTCAACAGTTGAGGCCTGAAAAGGTATCTAACAAACAGACAGTAAAACTAATTAAATTTCCCTTATCTGTATTAAGTAGATTTATGAACAGATACACAAAGGGTTTACAAGAAACTGTATAAAGTGTCCTATTAACCCAGTCATTTGGTCCTCAAACAGGGGGTTACCTGGAAAGTTTCTCGGGAGGTTTGAAAATTAGTGTATTTTATAAATTTCGACGTGCTCTTTCCGATTTTTCACTTTGCCACCTCGAATCTTTGCCGCTCGCGCCGCCATATTGGCAAAATGGCGCTCATAAACAGTTTTTTTACAATAACTCCTTTCGGACTAATTTTAAGATGAAAATAGTTAGGTATGTAATAAATTAAACTAGAGAAAATTTCCTACAGTTTATGTGGTAAAGTTTATTTTGTAGAATTAATAGTTTTAGTGTACGAACGCCGCAAACCAAAAGCTAAATTCACCTTCTACAGTTTAAATAAATATGTATTGTGGGTGTTTACGTAAGCCTTAAAACATCGTTGTAATTTTTACTTTGGCAATGTAGTAATTAGACCGTAACTTGAGAACCTTAAATTCTACTCCTCTTAACGTATTTACGGAAACTTTGTGTAACCTTAAAGTAATTTTAAACTTGGGATAAGTATGAAATTTTGACAGTTAGGTAGTCTCAGAATAACTTTCTTGCACCTGTATCCTTATTGGAGCCCCAAGCACGACTTTTTTTGAGATTTTTTTAATAGTGATGGTTGAGGCACCATAAAATAAAGTTACTTGACGAATTAATATTACAGACAGGTTGCGTGATCCTATTGTTAAAAATATAAACGAACTAAACGTTAAATCATTTGTAAAAGCTTTTAAAAAGCTTTCAGGGCGTAAATCTTAATCGCTCAAATTGTCATTAGTTTTTCTGGTTTCAAAAATTGTACCAAGGTAAACACAAGAAAATAAAGACCTTTGTATTAATCATTAAACTGATGCCTGCGACTACGTCCGCATAGAATAAGTTTTATTGATTCCAAAGGGAACTCCTCAATTTTCTGGGATGTCACTATCCAGGTCCTCAACTATACCCATGCAAAAAATCACTTCGATGCTCTGTCGCAGCGTGATTGAAGAAACAAACCAAAAAACAAACACTTTCGTATTAATAATATTGGTATGATTTTGATGTACTATACTTATTCAATTTTTAGAAAAAAAGTGAACATAGCCATTTTTATCGATATGTTTTCAGGCCGATCCCTGATCCGTGTCCTTTTGTGGCATTATGGCGTTCCAAATTCTAATATAATTATGAAACAATCCCCTTTTCCAGTTATTTGTGTAACAAATATTATAAAAATATACTACTTTTAAGCACTACAATGTTACATATTTAGCTTAAATAAGTTTCTTGTAATAACTCTGTAACAGACGAGCAACAAGCTATTGTCATTACAATGGATATAAACTGGAAGTCGTAAAAGATCTGAAGGATACATATAATGTTTATTGCGAGACCGTAATATTGACGAATTGTGTCATAAATCTCTAAGTACGTTTCGCCATCAGCATTGTCTCTTATGCCCTTTTCACATGACATAGAGCAGTGAAGCAGAGTAGTCCGCAAAACAGAAGGTACTCTCCTCAATCTCACTCTGCTTTCCCCTCGTGTGAAATTGGCATTACCACCCCGAGAAGTCGCGTCTAGGGATTTGACATGATACATAATGCAGGCATAATATGCAAACAACTAATACAATAACACTTACCATGCGGCGGTATCTACAGAAGAAGTACTATGTTTCACTATATGTTCCCCCTCGACGGAACGATCTAAAACAATCGTAAAATATGTTATATCAGGTGTTGTGGCACCAATATGTATGTATGCAAACAAAATAACCTTTTAACCGTGGCAGTACAATCCATAATCGAAAAATTTTATGAAATGTAAATTTTATACTTTTTTCCATATAACTATTAATAGTGATTAATAAAAAACTATCACGAAAATCTTTACGCTCTAACCCCTGTAAAATTATCATCTTACACGTAATAAAATACACGCAATTCGTGTGATATTGAGTTAAGCCATGAGGCAAACATTCGGAAAGCAGGCTCTTATTTGTGCCGGTGTTCGTGTTACGCCACCGTTTAGAATCCGATGCTTATCTAAATGAGTCAGGGCATCGGGGTGTGAACCTTCGCTTTTCGCCTCAAAACAATTATGCCCTTTCATTCTCAACGCATATTATTATTCGCAGTCGCGCCCTAATTGAAGGTTCCTAGACAATATCAGTTTCCCACCTTAATTTTAGCTTATTTTTGATTTTTTTCTTTAATAAAGTAGAAGCGAAACGTGTAATTTTGGAAATGCAAAACTTTGTGTAAAAACACTCACCCAATTCTACCGATGCCCGCACCCGCTGTAAGGCCATCGTTTTGGTAACAGCAAGCCATCGATCGATCAGCGGTTCAAACCATCTGCCAAAGTAGATTAATCAATTACAATTATTAATATTTGCTAAAGTCCTCACACATGGTCTTAAATAGGGGCCTTGTGTACTATGTGTAGTAAGGTAATAAAAGTTGGTTTTACTAATTAATTGGATTGTAACTGTTATTAAATAGGGACCATATTTTGTCTGTCGGTATGAAATATAATTGAATAATTATTCAGATTGTATGTAATGAAAAAAACTACAGCCGTAATTAGGTATTATCCAAGATTCATTTTTCTAAAATTTACTAGTTACCACATTAAAAAGTCAGGCATATGTAATTCAAATTCTACTTCACCTTATTACCTATAACTTAGGTATTTTAGCCCTTAAAATAATAATAACGATTAACGACTTTTAAAAAAATAATTGGAATAGTGGTACAAACTTAAACTGAAAATTACAACTAGACCAATTAAGCTACTTAATATTTTCATTAGCCTAACTAACTGTCATACTAACAAGCGAGCTAAAAAGTTAAGGGCCAACGACTGCAATTATTGCAAATTAGTGAAAGCGTGCAATCACTATAGTGGTTACGGTGTATGCGACTTATCAGATGAGGCATAGGTTGACGGAACAGGCATTTCACGGCTCTACGGCTAATCGAGTGTCGATCTTTCAGATTTTAACGCTTTACTGTTACTATTGTTTAGAATATGTAATAACAGCCTTATTGCCTCTACATAAAATTCAAATACACGCAAAGGAGTACGAGGAACCCCTACTTTAGGTAATACTTTTCAGGAAATTATGGGTAAAGTGATCCGCTGGAAACTTTTTATTTTCCAAGAGTCCGGACAGTGATCAAGGTGTTTTACTACATTCATGTAAAAAATAGATCGATGTGTTGCTTCGTTGCTATCGTATGCTATCCGCATACGCCGCAACGAAGCAACACATCCATCTGGAGAATGAGAAACCAACAACCTATGATAAAAATACACTTCCACATATTTTGTAAAATAAGCAGTAGGTATTATGTAGCTTCTATTTACTTTCGAAGGCCTTGATGTATTTACAAACAGTTTAAGAACGAATTTTTGACAGTAATGACCTGTCACGAGGACGGTGCTGACTCGGTGCTGAGTGTTGTTCTAATTTCGTAGTATCACCCACAGATATAACCAGAAATAGATATCACATTCACGTATCGTCCTTATGCGTTATTATACCTTCTCTTTGTAAATGTTTCGAATTGAGTTTTTTTTATTAACACAGACTTTTTCCATATCGCAATGTATCTTAATAATACTGTATTCAACAAATAATATGAGATATGAGAACCTTATTTCGGCGAGATTCACGATTTGACCTCAAATGAACGTGGAATGAATGGTAAACCACGCTTGCAGACAATAAAGGCTTTTTTCTTTATATCGGGCTGCAAAAAGGACTTCAAAGTACTTATACTATCAGTCTAACAATGAAGAGGTCTAATAATCTATCATCATCATCATCAACCGATAGACCTCCACTGCATAGGTGTCTTCCAAGGTTTTCCACATGCCGCGATCTTGCGCCGCGGCCTGGATCACTGGATCCAGGCGGCGCAAGACCTGCCTGCGATTCGTTTGATGTCGTCCGTCCACGGAGTCTGCCAACACTGTGCTTTCCAGTGCGAGGTCGCCATTCTAGCACTTTGGGACCCCAACGTCTATCGGTTCTTCGGACTATGTACCCCACCCGTTGCCACTTCAGCTTCGCAACTCTTAGCAATAATAATTTATACAATGACATTATATTTGTATTCACGTCTGTCGGTCCATCAGCTTAAGCAGTACTTCCATTACTTCCATACAATAATAATAATTATGTATGTCACAGCAGATGCCTAACGTATTTGTTTTGAGAATTGTGATTCCTGGAAAATTATAATACCCTGCACGTGTTCTAAGCGGTTAGTTAAAACATGAAAGTAGATCTTGACCAGTATGTAGGAACCTACCTATATACATTTCGATCGAATTCGACCTTATCATACACTAGATGATGCCCGCGACTTCATCCGTGTGGATTAAGCTTTTTTATCTTCCACGGGAACTTCTTAATTTTCCGGGCTTCAATAGCTTTTGTCCTTCCCCGGGAAACAAACTATTTCTATACCAAATTTCATCAAAATTGGTTGAAAAGATGGACCGTTACCGGACACTTTCTCATTTATAACATTATACAATATATAGTAAGTATACCTACCTATAATTGTATTGATAAACTAAACTGCATACGGCTTAACTTCCGTAGGAATTTCGAGAAACTAACCTTATTCCTTGTCTATATTATGCTCTGAGGATAATTTGAGCTTTCTAGGTCCAAAGGTTTGGGCGGAGCGTTGATGAGACAGTCTGTGAGTAAGTGAGTGGGAAAACTTCTCTCTCAGTATATTATGTAAAGATGTTTATTTGGGATGCTACGAGTATGACATCGTAATATCTCCAAAGAGTAAAGCTAGTTCACGGCCGAATTGCCCTTGTAAATTAGATATTTTTGATAGCGAGACCGAATTTTGTAACAATTGCCAATTTTTAGGATTATGTAAATAGACCGCCGTTTTATCCTCTTTGAAGTAATATGATACTTATCAGCTATTTTGTCTTATTTTTTTCAACTTTTTCATCAGCTCGTAAAATAAATTTATCAAACTTGTGAAATGTATACTCGTATGAGACAAAATTTATAAGTATGTTAAGTTTTCAAAAATATGAAGGTCTTAAGCATATGCCCCTCCTTCACCGTTCCACCACAGAACGATGAGAGACTGAGTAAGTCAGTCATCTCTCTGTGTTTCACATCAAGCATATAGGTATGCCTTGATGCAAAATTAACTAATCAGGGCCAAGTGCCTATCAAAGCACGCCAATCTTAAAATACCTATTAAACGATGGAAGAACCTATATTTTTCGACATGATAGAAAGAAAGATTCATTCATTATTGCACACATAAAGTTAAACCACAAAGAAACTTAAAAAGTTAAAACTAACAATGGCCTTTATTGCTTGCAGTAACAAACTTACTGATAAGCGTCCAAAACCTGCGGCGGTGGGTCGTGAGCAGCGTGCAGTGATGAGGAAGGTGAAGCCGCCGAGCAAAGTTCTCGCACTGCCGCCAACACCTCGAACGGTAGGGTTTTAGCAGACACTACACACACTGGAAAATTTTCTTGTCTCAATAAATAGTCGGGATACCTTTGGTTGTATGGTCTGTGGGATACCTCTTGTGCGATGTAGAACACGTGAGCTTAAATTTCATTTAACTGAGGATGAAGGGAGGGAGGTGAAGTTTAAATTTCATGATCCTGAGGCCAAATTTTAAATTTCATGGCGCGCAAAAAATCAAAAAAAAATCTTAAACATTAATTTTTTTCTTAGTTTAAGTTAGGTTTATAACCCCAATAGAATCTTTTTAAAAAGCAAATGTAACACAACACATTAACCCTACTATCCGTGTTATTTGTGTAGTCTGTGGTTATCATGTAGTCTGTATGTAGTTATTGTGCGAGTCACTTGTAAACTCGCTAACTAAAACACTTTAAAAAAAAGTGTATGTGTGCAATTCATACACGGTAGAAGTGAAACTTCAGAAAAGTATATAAATATAGCTTGTATTCTATCTCATTCTCTCGCAGTTTCAATCCTATTATGAATATGTTGTCTATTTTTAGTGTCGCTTTTTCGTTTCATCGAATTTTCAAATCACAACGATTCTAAAGAAGTTTCACTTCAAAAATGAACTGAAAAAGCTGGTATTTTACCAAAAAGTTATTACGCTATTAATTGACAATTGACATCGCAGTGTGGTGTTAGCTAAGTTTGAACAGGCGTCGGGGGTTAGTCTCATTTGTTATTCAAAGCCGTTATCTGCGAAGGAATGCAACCAGCACGCGAGGGCCTCTTATCTCTAATGTTATGTAACTACTCTGACAGATGTGATTTTCATACAAAGGAAAAATAAATAATTGTTTTGTAGGAAAACTTTATACTCGATTATATAACGGATAATCAAGACGGCTATATTTCTAAGCTTTAAGCTTAAACTTTAAGCTTCGCTCACGTTTAATTCGATTTGGCCGAGTAAATTTCAGACACCTTAGGAGTTGTATTTCTTTAAATCCTTTCTTAGCGGATGCTTTAGCCCTAAAAGCTATCTGTAAGCCAAATGTCAGCAGAATCCGTCCAGTGGTTTTGAGCTGTGCGTTCATAGATAGTAAATTTGGATTTGCAATAGATATTTTTATCCATTAATAACCTTTTATATTTGAAAACTGTACTTCTACAATTGCTTTTTATTTCTTTAAAATCTAAAGTTTTACTGAAATATAAACACTATTGGCCATAAAACTTCTTTTAGAAAATAAAACGAAAACTTCTCCAAATATCAAGATTTCTTTAGTTTAAATCGGAAATGTTAGTAAATTTTTCATACTTTTGAGTAATACAACGCAGAGACCTCGATACCGTATACCTACTTAAGTAAAAGAAAATCCCAAAATGAGATTCGGAATAATTTATTTACAAAGCTCTAGCCGTAGAGTCGCAAATCATTATAACATCGTGCAAATGAATTATTTAGGCTATGAGCGCCTTGACAAATGTAATGAGTTTGACAATAGAGTTTTGGATGCTTACTTCCGTTCCCGTGCTCATCAAATATCTCCTCTTCGGCGACCCCACACCATCCTTCCGCCACCCAGTACTCCACACAGTGTTTAACGTCCTCTGACACCTACAACAAACATTGTTTTCCAGAACAAAGGTCTTTTGAAATGATAAAAATACGTAAATATTACAATTAAATTAAATTAAATTCTGAAAACAAAATAAAAATAATAATTAATAATACCTTATATTTATTTTTATTTTTAATTAACTCTACCTACTTAATAGGTCTTATTTAGCTATTGCCCGCAGCTTCGTCTGTGTGGATTGAGGTTTTTTGGTTCCCGCCATTTACCAGGATACAAAGTAGCGGTGTTATTCAACACTATTCTCTTAATCTGTGCCAAATTTTATCCAGACCCGTTTAGCCGTTCTGACGTAATTGAGTAACAGACATCTATCCATCCATCCATACATCCAAACTTTTGCATTTTATTAGTATACATTCAGTGAACCCTACTGAATAAAAAAATACCATACTTTTTTTTTAATCGTATGGCATTTATTACGCCTCCTGGTTCGTCGCTCGCTTAGTAACACCCGGGGGACACGTGCTGGAAGGTAAAAGGTAATTCCTGCGGACGTGAGCGACGGGGCATCCCCCGTAATACCATACTAAGTGCTTTAAACAAAATTGATAATTTCTCCTGAGGCAAAGGAAAGCACAACTTTTATAAATATTATTATTATGTACAGTCGTCCTAGAATATTTCCTACTTCCCCGGGATACAACCTACTTATTTGTCCTCCCTCTGTACCAAATTTCATCAAAATCGGTCGAACAGATGGGCTGTGAAAGCTTAGCAGATAAGCGTAGTGAGTATGATTGTGAAAGACGACGTCCCAAAATAAAGTTCTCTTGTAAACATAATATAGTAGTGAAATATATGGCCTACATTATCCAGTGAATCTCGTGGATCGAAGCACGCCGCAGAAAAAAAAAATTGTGAAGGACACAAATAATTTCTCACGGGCAATCCTTTGTTCTCAAATAAGCCTTAGTAATATATTTTCACTCAATGGATCCGTAATCATCTTTAATACGCCTGTATAATAGGCTTGAAATGAACGATATATAATTAATTGAACGACATTTGATACTTGAGAAACCACTCAAAATTAGAAAATTCTAAAGTTTATTACATTCAGATTTACGAGTAATAATCCTAAAGGTTTAACTACATTAATTAGCGGCTTGGCGTTATTTAATTAGACAGGCACAGTGGTACCTATTCACTAATCAATTATTTACATCTAACATTTCAGACTAATTTTATTTATTTTTATTGTTACAAGAAATAGTAGATTTTTCAACAAGGGACTAAAATAAGTCATCTCATAATTACGAGATATTTACCGTACCTATGCGTTAAACATAGAGTTAAACACTCTACTTTTCACTTAAACAAAAAAAAAATTAAACAAAGATTTTAATTATTTCTTTACCTTTATGTTACATTTCCATACTGGGAGTAAGATCTTTATTTTCATTTAATACTAACACATTGTTATCTACTTTGACTTATTAGAAATATAGATTCTTTTGTTGTGAACCATCCAGCCATTTCTGGCGCAAAATATTATACATTATCATTATTACTTGGTAACATTTTACACTATTATTATACTAATTAATATTGGAAAATACATATTACCATTTAAGTATTATGAACTAAACACAAAATGTGGAATTAATTTAAGATCCTTAACTCAAATATCTCACTCTCTCCTTCTATCATGTTGTGTACCAGTACAGATACTATAGAAACGACAAAAGATAAATATAAAATGAGAGACTCGACTACGATTATGTACGGCTATTCAATAATTTAATTCAACTGAATCTCATATATTATTACCTACTCAGCCTGGGAAATAACATTTGTTAAGTACCTATGCTACTAAATGCAAATAGCGTACGTACTTGCTGGTGCATCAGTGTAATTTAAAGTCTGATGTAAGTAATTTAAATACCCATATCTACTCGCAGCTCAGAATTATAAAAGGTATCTATCAATATACTATCCTATCTATTTATACTAATATTATAAAATCGAAAGTTTGGATGGATGGATGATGGATGGATGTTTGTTACTCAATAACGTCTGAACGGCTGAAGAGCTCTGGATATAATTTGGCACAGAGTATATATAATAGTCTGGAATAACAAATAGGCTACTTTTTATCTCGGAAAATTCCCGCGGGAATCAATAAACCTCAATCAACGCGGACGAAGTCGAGGGCATCAGCTGGTGTTATAATATAACTTACCATTTTATCGATTTGTGTGAATACCACGCTGAAGTATGGGACGTTATTTGTTCTGAAACAAAAGGATTCTTCGAATAAATCGGTTGTACTCGTAAAATAGAAATTTGAATTTATATAGATCTTAGTTGTAATGATGACGATACGAAAAGTAAAACGGCACGTCTTTGCCGTTAGGTTGGTAACAAGCCAGGGCCAAAGCCTCCCACCAGGCCAGACTAGGCACAATTCAGAAATTATAAATTCCCAAATTGACCCTGCCGGGGTACGAAGCCGGGACATCAGGCGCTTAACACGGTGCCAGAGAAGTGGTAAAGTAAATATAGCAGATAATGAACTTACGTCTCAAACAGTGGATGATAATAAGTGAGTCCTTGTTGCAGATCTATCTGTACTAATGTGATAAGATTCACCAGGTCTTCCCCGCGTTCTGAGTCTGTGTCTTGAGCGCACAGAGCTTCGTACCATTCTGCTGATCCTTTGCGTAGTGCGCTGACTATTTCGCTCCTACAAAACGACTATTGTTTCAAATATACAAGTTTACTATAAACTAAGTACAGTAAGTAAATATACAATAACGGCAGAATTAGTGAAACGTCGATGAATTATTTTTATCCCTGTTAAGGGCATCTCAAATACAATGACTATGTACATATAACATATGAGACCGTAATTTGACATATACACAAAATTGACCCAACTTTAATGGAATCTCTGTTGAACTTGACTACACTGATTTCTTGTTTCATCGAGGCAACTGTAATTTGTATCACTGATAAAAGTAGCGTGCGTTAGGGCGTTGAGGGTAAGGCTGTGTTGTTCGAGTGCAATTATTTAAGGGAAAAGAACAATGAAGATAGATAAGAAAATCCTCGACTACGATTCTCAGGGCTAGATCTAATCTCCGTTACACCAAAACAAAATTCGAATGAACTTGAACCTTTGAACGTGATTTGTTGCGGTATTAAGCAGGCAATTTTCATGAAAAAGGTCCGTACAACTTTATTCCATGAATGTTAAAATATAATATTGCAGTTCACAAAAAGAAATCAGACAATAAATTGTGTGTAACGACTTAAACTTGCTTAGTTATTATCAAAGAGTTAGGCTGCCTTTCCACCAGAGATGTGCTACGTTGCTAAGCTATGGGTATGTGTCAAACCCACCAATAGGAGCGCTTGATCTAACATCTAGCGATTTTAGCTATAAAATCAAGCATTCCTATTGGTGAGTTTAACACACATCTGCAGCTAAGCAACGTAGCACATCTCTAGTGTAAAATCACCCTAAAGATTTAATGACAAAGAGAATAAAAATGAAAGCAACCTTATTTCGTTGTTGAAGGGGCAACAACGCCAGAATGCTTTCATCTGCGACACTTGATTAAGACAGCGTAGAAGAAACTCCAACCTGAAAGATAATTCAACTTTTAGTTCCCTTTTTTGTGTAAATAAACTTTAATGACTGTTAAAATGATTGAAGTTGGAGAGTGAGAGTTAATTACATATTCAACTACTAGCCTATGTATTTGGGATAGGTTCACCCATTTATCTGACGTTCGATAACCAGAGGCCCAATTGTCTAAGCAAATCGTAATCATTTGACAGCTTAAAAAGTATTGGAGTACATGCTTCTTGACGTGCACGCATCTATGAACTCCTTAAACAGGTTGAATCGCTAAATTTTGTTGTGGTAAATAAAAAAAATGTATGAAACCTAACCTATTTAGACTTAAATGATGAAGCACTGGGTATAAATCCCTATGAAGCCGCAGTTGATGTAGAGCTCGTTCAACGAACTCGCAGAAACATCCAGAAAGCCAACGCTCCTCGTCGCGTGTGGTACCCGCGCTCGCCTCACCGCTACCACTGCTGCTCAAACTCATATTCGCACACCATTCCCGCTCCAACTCGATCAGCAGCTTATGCATGTACCTGAGTATGAAAACGTTAGTTATACCTATGAAAACTTCGAAAACATATAAAATTACGGGAGTAAATATTTTAACTTTAATATAAATCTCAGCCATAAAGTTCTAAAACAGCCAACCACACCGCCCCAGCGATCTACATATAAGTGCTAATCAGTAAAGTAATGAATTTCATCTTCAAGGAAGTCGAGTGGTATTCTGTAAAAGTTTCCAGATATATTATACAAGTTAAGGCTATGGATATAAGCTTATTATCTGTAATATTGGATAAGCCAGTTAGCAGTTATGTTTGTTAAACAATAATTAATGAATATTCTACATACTACAGTAACTAAAATTAACCAACATACTTGGGATCCAGAGGGATTTCGCTGTTAAGTTTGCAAGCAGCTGCAAATCTTGCAATGGCTGCTTGTAACAAACTCATGTCTCCCTGCACAGCGTGTTGGTGCAGCAGAGTTTGTGCTGCGACACATAATTCGCCTTCCCACTCTCCGCTCTCAGTCTCCGCTCCGCCTGCCGCACCGCTCAACGCCAAGTCTACCTCATGAGCTAATAGCACGCCAAAGAGGCGTTCGTGTTGCCGTACCTTTACACAAATATTTTTATATATTACTCAGATAAAAGCTCAACCTTATAATGTAGATAATGATTATGAATAGCCATAAATTTGAAAAAAATATTATCGTACTAGATAGAGCATTAGAAAACACAAATTAGTGAATTGTTTTGGCGTCACACATGAAAGTAAGCAGCCAATAAGCAGCAAAATAAGTCATAGACAACTCAATTACATAGCCCATGAAAAAACACCACAACTTCTAAATTTGACAAGACTAATTTAAGCCACAGTTTCAACGAAATCAACAGAAATCAACTAATAGTCGTCTGTCACGGGTATCCTTTCTATTGGCCCAGGCCAGCGATGCAATCAACGCGTCGTGCAGTGACAAAGCGTTAACACGTCGTATGAAAAGCTAGACGTAGGGAATATCACCAGTCGTTGGCGTGGAGCAATTACCTTTGAAATCGATTGCACGTCGAGTCGATCGCGCATCACTACATGTCTATCTACCTGTGACTACCCTATTAACGGGCATATTAAATCTACCTACAGCAATTAACTTATTTCTGGAAATCTGCATTTAGAAAAGGAATTATTTACTAACTTACCTAACAACGTACAGCTCAACCGCTGCCTCAAGAAACTTAGGTTTTTCATAAATGTTTGTTTGTGTGCATGTTTTCTCGTACAGGATATTTGTATCGAATTGTAAAAGACCAAAAGCTAAGAGCCTTGAGACAAATTTCCATTTGAGAAACGTTTCTTCTTTATCAACAGAAGTACTTTTATACCAATGCTAATTGGAAATAAAATCAACATTTTCCATGGAGTTAACACTATTAATATCAGTAAAGAAAAACATTGGGATTGAATTAGAGGCCAAAAAGTGAAAATGAAATGTAAAAATCGTGGAGCTAAAAAATGTGGAGGCATTAAGTCAAGATGAATGTAGGACCCCCGAGCAATGAATTGAATTTATCGTGTAATCGCAATTCTGCTTCACTCGCTGACTCACTTATTACGTGGAGCTAAAGAAGTTCAATCAGTGAATACGTTATCGTACTGCCAAGGGTTAGAATCGAGATACCTTTAATAAAATTCAAGCAAGCATTCAGACCAATTCTGTTTATATTGGACAGGTTTCCAATTGCTACATTTTTATGATGGACACCTTAATATTTTTGGCTAACATCGATCCTATTGATATAATTATTGTAACCCACTACACTGTGGTTTACTACACTCACATGAATGTATATTAGGTAAGTAGGGATCATTTGTTATATAACATTGCATTATACATTTAATTTGACTATGTAGATTGTAGGTATTATATTTCAATCGGTAATGCGATTGTCTCTTGAGAAAAACTTCATCAGTTACGTTTGTCGAACGGCTGATTCGAACTATTGAAAGAGATCATTGATGTTTACAATTGTAAACCATCATTATCATGTAAATCGGAAACCATGTATGAAAACCTGAAACAGTTCTACCCTTAATGATTACGATTTTTTTAGACAATCGGGCCTCAGGTATATTTGAAACACATTCTAGTTCAACCCTGAAATAAATACCGTCCGATAGTAAGGACAAATCCAAGCAAGTCAACATCTATAGGCCGACCGTTTAACTCGCGTATCTCCTGCGCGGTAAGAAGGGAGCGGGGGGAGATGTTAGCGGTGTTAAAAAGATACTTATTATTTTATTCTTTACCTACAATGTCTATCTCGAGATAAATCTTTGGATTATTGACTCCGTGTGTAGCGTTACCCGCCCCCGCTCCCATCTTACCGCGCAGGCGATACGCGAGTTAAACGGTCGGCCTATAGTAGATAGCATTATGATTATCAATAATTCTAAGTTGTTTTAATTTGTGAATTTATCACCAGTTGATTATTAATTAACATCGTTGATTGGCAGTGGACGTAAACATGGCAGGCTATAACCATCGTTATGAGGATATGAATGTGCACTAATGGCTCTTAGGCGAAAAGGTAATAAAAGTTTAATGTTTCACGTATCGCGTAGTTTAGCGGATCGGCAATATAGGCCTGGTTATAACTATTCTTTCATTAAATATGAGGATATTATGAACGATATGCTATTCAAAATGATGGCTAGTAAAAATGAGTGGTATAAACTACTGTATGTTAAATTTTGCATCGCCTGTGCATGTGAAAATAGCATAATATATACAACAAACCAATTTGGCATGCAATTATTAACAAGTAGCACATTAAACCAAATAATATTGATATAAAATAAAAATAAATGTAATTTTTATTATTTTACTTACACAGGATACTTACTTTTATCCCGGAAAATTAAAGCTCTCACGAGAATTTTAAAATCCGAAACCCAAGTGGACGAATTTGCGAGCATCAGCTACTAAATAAGTAAGTACTCGTACATAATTTAGTAAGCTGGTGAAAAAAGTTACAAACAGAGAAATATAATATATCAGTCACAATAATAATGTAAAGAAAAAAAAATCTGACTAAAATACTGAACATATATCATGTTGGTTGCTGAGCAATATGTTGGATAGAATAATAGGCACAGCTAGTGAATAAAGTGAGGGTGCTCATAGGAAGAAGAGGAGGTTCTTACCTGAAACCAGCTTACCTGCTGCCAGTTGTCATCATCATGTCGGCCTGCTTCGCGAGCTGACAGCCAAAGCCTTAGCCTGATGCGCCCCTGCACTGAGGATCGTTGAGATCGAGCTTCCAGCTTGTACCAAGCTTCCACTCCTGTTGACGGGATTTCACGCAACGGGATATTGACGCAGCCTATTGGAAATATATTTTAAAATCGTGAATACTAACTATGTCCATTGATTTCAAAAATAAACTTCCTACAGCTCCTAAAAAGTAGCCTTGTTCCTACAGAGGTGTTCTACTTTCGTCATGTCAGTAATGCCTTGGCTTTTATCCTTTATTTTAATAATTGTCACTCATCAACTTCGAAAACCAAATATTTAATCTGCTCGCCACCATCACTTTTGTCATATCCAATTATTCTACGTTCGATTCGATTTCAGTATCATGGATTTACAAAATGACAGTTTTGGGAAGCTTTATGAAGGGAATCTTAGATGGATTACTATTTGCACGTATTTTTTTCGTATTCATTTTTAAAAAAAAGGTACTTACGTAGACTCCTTTAAAGTACTTATAGTTTCTTTGTTAAGTATTCGTTTCAGTCGGGGTTTCTGTCTCTATGTCCTGCTTTACCTACCTAATCCTTGCGATAACCTCCTATCTTTCTTTAATAATCTACCTCGTGGCTTTTGTTATTAAAAAGTCTGTTAAAAACATTTCAAGCTGCGTCTAAAAGAGTTTATTATCCCCTCATTTGAATATTACTTGCTAACTTTGTATACTCTTGTTTTGCATGCAATTGAAATTCAAAGATGGATTAGTATGTTCGTAAACTTTTAAATAAACTTCTGATTCACTGTATTATGCTTGAATACATTGTTTATTATTGAGATTGACCATGTTTCTAACACATCTGTTGATACTCAAACTTATCACGAATAGGAAATTGGCACTACGTAATTTTTATGAACTACATTCTAGTAAGAGATACTAAGTGGTTGCTAGGTCAGTGTTGAGATAGCGCATATCAGTCGATTGCGTATCAACGTTCGTTTTAAAGTTTCAGCTACTGGTAGGTACAATGGATATCCAAATTTAGCATAATATGTGCTTGAAGCGCCAGCCGCCCGTCTCGAATTTTTCACTAACATTTAATAAAATAATCGTTAAATCTAAGAGAAAAAATCGTATTCTTACAGGCGTAGATATGTGAAAGAACCGGGGAGTTCCTCCAGTATTTTCACAATAAATTTCTTATCAGAATACGATCAATGCACGGATTCACGAGCATAAACTGTTTCATTTCATCAGCCTACACTGTTGGCACCTTCAAACAACTTACCAAGGAAATCGTCTTGGCTGCTTTGTCGTGCACTCTGGCAGACTTGCTTGAAGAACCGACCCAAGCCTCGAACACCGCGCACTTCGTTCAGGCGCGATACAGCATCCAGCACCGAGCTTTCATCATCATGGTCCCATATATCCAGGTGTAGTACATCCGACGATATATCATCGATGTCACTGGTAAATGAGAATAGGTGCTTAACTCGTTACCCTATTACTATTTATTGGTATATTTGTAGTTCCTACCTAATATAAATACATTTTCCTTGATTTGATTGTTGCTTCTTGATCATCATCAACCAATCGTCGGCCCACGACTGAACACGGTGCTTCTCTCAGAATGCGAAGGCCTTAGGCTCAGCAAAGCCAAGTGCGGATTGGTTGGTGGACTTCACACAACTTTGAGATCATTAAATGGAGAATTCTTAGGCATGCCGGTTTTCCTTCAGCGTTGTAACAAATGATGATATTGAAATCATAATAAATATTAAGTGAACAGTTATGTGTTCGCTTTTTTTACTTAATTGCGCAACCATAATATAAAAACAATAGGCGGTCTTATAAGGCTCGAGAGCCTTATCGTCCAGTTAACTTTTAGAAAGTGTGAGAAGCTTCATTCTTTCCAATGTTTGAAAATCTGTACTTAAGTCAGTACGTTAAAATTCCCAAATATTATTCAAATCTTGTAAATAGCGAGCGCACGAAATCATAATGCATGAAGTGACCCAAACTTTCTGTTCAACGTCTTTATGATACTTGAAAGTTAAGGGTAAAGGGTCCTTGACGCCCTAGGCGTTTGGAGTGTTGAAATTACCGTCGGACTGATTCAGTCGGAAGTTCAGCATAAAAGTGTAATATACTATACTAGACAATGCCCGTCCGAGCCCGTGCTTCGTCCGAGTGGATTTATTTTTTTAAATATCCCATGAGAACTCAAGTTAATCTTGTCAAAATCGGTTAAACAATTGGGCCGTGAAAGCATAGCACAAACAGACAGATGACACACTTTTGCATTAATATAATATCAGTGTATTAGGATAGGTGGGATATGCAGGACTCTTGTCCTTACTATATTATGATGATCGCGAATTCCTCCGCATGAACATAGGTTATAAAAATCCCGGGGGAGATTTTCCTGGGTAAAAAGTAGGATATGTCATTCTCCCAGTTCTCAACAAGGTATGCATACCGAAATCCGTAGCTGTCCGTAGCTGTGGTGCGGCGTGATTGATGGACAACCCAAGAAACCAACAAACAACATACATTTATCATATGGGTAGGGATAAAACGGCATATATCTTAACTAATATTATAAATACGTAAGTTTGGGTGGATGGATAGATAGAAGGATGATTGTTACTCAATAACGCCTGAACGGCTGAACGGATCTGGATGAAATTTGGAATAACAATAAGTTCCCGCGGGAATCAAAAATCTTAATCCACGCGGACGAAGTCGCGGGAATCATCTAGTATTATAAATGCGAAAGTGTGTCTGTCTGTCTGTCTGTCTGCTACGTAGCCCACGTCCTTCCCCGGGATACCATCTACCCCTGTACCAAATTTCATCAAAATCAGTTGAAAAGATGGGCCGGGAAAGCGTAGCAGACAGACAGAAACACTTTCGCATTTATAATATTAAGTATGGATTAGTATGGATATGTCATATGACTTGACAACTTTGAGAAAAGTTAATACTATCCTAGAAAGTTTTAGATAGAATAGATTTATTTTACTGATAGATTTAAAAAGGAGATCGTATACTTAAGAATACTAAATGTCTGATTACATTTGCCCGCCAACCCGCATTGGAGCAGCGTGGTGGGTCTAAGCTCTAATTCCCGATCTCCTATGAGAGTGGAGGCCTGTGCCCAGCAGTGGGACGTTAATGGGCTGTAGTGGTGGATTACATTTTGCTCAGACTTGGCTCAGACCTTTTAAGTTCAATGGTTTTGTTTTTAACCGATAATAATGTACAGTAGAAAGAACTGGCGAGTTGCTAAAACGTGGTACGGGCATGTCTCCTTGATAGACTATATAAGTTATAAAATAGGAATTTATATATTTTTATCCTGACACAGACTTCCCCCGGGATTTTTAAAACTTAAATCCACGCGGTCTAAGTTGCAGGATACATCAGCAGGCCGAGTGGGAGTTTTTTTTGATAGAGCGCCAGCTGCCAAGCGCTTGACAACTCCATACAAATCGTAGTTAACGTTTTCGCGATCGGCGATCGAAATCTCCTACTAGGTACACTGTTCTATGAATACATCCACGTGATAGGCACTTACAATTTGAAGGTCTCATTCCACTTTGGCGACAGTGTGTGCGGGCGGACACCGGTTGCGCGGATGTAGCGAGCGGGCAGCCTGCCCAAGCTGTCACGCTGTTGCCGTCCGTCACGACGCTTGAAGCTCAGCCGGAAGCCGTGCTTGCGTCCTTCGTCTTCAGAGGCGCGGGGCGATGCAGGCAAAGACGCCGGCTGAATGCCCAGCATGCAATAGGGATCGCTGTACCCTATGCAAAAGAAATAATAATTAAAAGCTGAGTCCGTATATACCCCGAATACCAATTTTTTTCTCTTAGAAATCTTGATTTATTTTAAAAGTGTAGACCTTACCTACTCAATCTCTGGGTGTTAATAAACAGACTCTAGGGCCTGCTTATTGTGAATACAATGAGTAGAGGTATATCTAATTAACCTAGTCAAATTTAACTGAAGTAGATTGGAATTAACACATATACATACCTACCTAACTACGTGGATCCAATTTACAATTTTGATAGCTTCTAAAATTTGTAATAACCAAATACATTCAGATTTTAATTAGTGGTTCAATGAGCTTCGCCTTCGGGTGGTTTTAGATATTATACATACTCGATACGTAGGTAATTAGCTTTGTACTGGGACAGGTTCACAGTTTAATTAACTATTGGTTGTAATCACACCGCTGTAATAAATAGGTACATGGCGATATTGGCGATATAGATATCTTATCTTACTAATATTATAAACGCGAAAGTTTGGATGTATGGATGTCGGTATGGATGTATGGATGGATGTTTGTTACTCAATCACGCCCCAACGGCTGAACGGATCTTGATGAAATTTGGCACAGAGATAGATTATAGTCTGGAATAACACATAGGCTACTTTTTATCCCGGAAAATTAAAGAGTTCCCGCGGGAATCACAAAACCTCGATGCACGCGTACGAAGTCGCGGGCGTCAGCTAGTATTGTATAAATGGGTGTAGTCATTTCATTTATTTATTCTACAAATCCAACTTAACTAACTTACTTGAAACTGATAGACTGGCATTATATTTATGAGAATAACGACTGTTCCAACTGTATGTTACTTTGACGCGTACCAAAGTTATGAGAGGGGTAAAAACAGCGCGAAATGTTTCGTGTAGGTACGTGCGTACCACACTGAGTGTGGTAGGCTGGAACTTGGCCTGGCGCACTGCCGTGCGCCTCGATTGCTTATACCTAAATCATAAGTTTTTTTATCCACTACAAGTTAGCCCTTGACTGCGATCTCACCTGATGGTAAGTGATGATGCAGTCTAAGATGGTAGCCGTCTAACCTGTTAGGGGCATGGCAGTTAAATTAAACGCATACCCCTATTCGGTTTCTACACGGCATCGTACCGGAACGCTAAATCGCTTGGCGGCACGTCTTTAACGGAAAGGTGATAACTAGCCACGGCCGAAGCCTTCCACCAGGCCAGACCAGGGAAAATTCAGAAATTACCTATAAATTCCCAAATTGAGCCAGCCGGGGATCGAACCCGGGACCTCTGCACGTTGAGACAACAGCGCCTGCGCCACGGAGGTCGTCACCTAATTAAATATTCATCATAGAGTAGAATAGATATATACGATTGTTTTTTTTTATTCCCGCGGGAACTCTTCAATTTTCCGGAACAAAAAGTAGCCTATGTCCTTACCCGGGACCCGGGATCTAACCTTTCTCTGTATCAAATTTCATCAAAATCGGATGAGTAGTTGGGCCGTGAAAGCGTAGCAGACATACAGACAAACACATTTTCGCATTTATAATATTAAAGTATGGATATTAAGAAATTGTAATGAGAAATAAATACATTATATGTACTTATTTATTTCAATAACATAATATTTCATTATCTCCATATTGTTACAGAATACCTAAGCGTAAACATTTTTACCTCAATTTCACGTTCAGTAAGGACAATGCTCTCACAACAGCGTTTCGGGCTATGAGTATCAATTCCAGGTGGGGTAGATACCGCCTGATTCCGAGTAATTCTATACAGACCCGCCCCATGCCTTCGTCAGGGACATTTATTGTTGGAGACATTTTATAACTGACAGGTTCTTTTATGTTTACGCGAGCCAAAATAGTGGCGTGGCGAGCTGAGTTATCTATGTCGAAGGAAATTTCTAGTTGCTGTGGAAAATGTTAAACGATTTTCCAACCAAATAAATCGCGTTACTAAGCGTCTGGCATATTACTTCGAGATAAAGGGACATATTTAGAATTTATGAGATGGATTCTTTTTTTATTTATGCCTTTTAATATTCTGCTATGGGCTCGATGAGAACAGCTATAAGACGTAAAACTTTATATGTTCAACGTTTAACCAACTAACTAACTTCAAATAATTTAAAATATAAGTTGAAATCGTATTTTTTAAGTAAATTGTAGGTAGTTTAGTTTTAGTTTTCTTTATATTTTTAGTATTTAGCTAGCTATAAATAGTTATTACGATATGTTGACGGAAGAGCACTCAATTTAAACCTTCGTGGTTTTTCGTTGTGCTACCCAACAAAATTGTATCAATTTTTATGTTGATAATAAAAAAAAAAAAAAAAACTCTGCGTCCTGCATCTTACGCAGTGCGGCCAGTGCTGGTCAGTAAAACGTAGTGGTTATATTCTCTTTGCTGGTCAGTTTGCCCCTATGCTCTACGATTTCCATACACACTCATGTCACAGGTGTGGTAGAGTCTTGACATATCATAAGTGCCACAAGTTGTCCTACGTGAAATAAATAAATCATTTCATTTACGATCATCATTTCAATTACAATAACAGAATTTTAAAAAAAAAAATTATTATTCATCATCCATCAGCCTGTATTCGTCCACAGCTGGACATAGGCCTTTTGGAGAGAGCGCCACCAAACACAATCTTTCCTATTATATACACATATTATATATATTATACATATTTTGTATAATATACTGTTCCCGGGAATAGATAGGGTGAGCTCTCGGCGTGAACGTACAACCTTTCGGATTTGATTAGGTGCGCTCTATTTAACAAATTGAATACGACGACCTCCCTGCCGCAGTGGTGAGGAGTTCCGGGTTCCGGGAATTTCGGGGACTATAATTTATGAATTTTATCTAGTCTGGCCTGGACTTTGGCCAGGCTAGTTACCAACGAACGATCCGTATTGATTCCATGTACTGATTAGGGGTGTGTGGGTTTGATATAGTTGCAATACCTATCATAGCTCGCTACTATCTTAGACTGCATCATCACTTACCATCAGATGAGATCGCAGTCAATGGCTAACTTGTAGTGGGCCATACAAAACTACTTAATTAGACATGTAGACTGTATCATATTTTCTTTAATTTGATCATTTATTATGAAGCTTATTCAATTGGGTACTATGAAAAAATTATCACTGGGTAAATGCTATAAAACAAAAATATTTACATTTATATTTATTTCCGAAAAAGGAAACGTCTGTGTGTCACAGCGATTTTAAAAATAAAATTTAATGTAGAACAAGAATTAAAAGATGTATAACATATTATCTAGAATTGAAAAGCACAAATTATGTCTGTGATTAGTCACATACTAAAACTAGTATAGTAGTAACATAGTAAAACTTCGCAGACAAAGTACTTAGGTACTTTGTCTGCGAAGTTTTTGATAAATTCCGAGGTAGGGTACGACCTTGATTTTCCCGGATAAAAAGTAGCATTTATACTTGCCCGGGATGGAAAGTATCACTGTACCAAATACAGACCGGCATTAAAATATTAGTATGGGAATTATGGATTAAAAAAAGTCACATAAATACTTGCTTCTCAAGACAAGTATTGTTAGTAAAAAAATCTTCTCTTTGTTATTTTGGAGACTATATTTTTGAATATGATGTAAGTATAGGTACCTACAATATTTTTTTCTGTAATAAAAACAATTTATTTAATATTTTACAGTCTTTTAAGGACTTGGCAACGTTAAGTGTAAAATTAATGACTCAAGTTACTTTGCTGCAGTCGGAATTTGAACAAAGTATTAATTAAATAAGTCAATAAAAGTTTTAATGTATACGAGATCCGAATGATTTTAAGATCTAAGTTGGAATATTATAATCCTGAGATTTTTTGATGCCCGCGACTTCGTCCGCGTGGATTAAGTTTTTTTGATTCCCGCGAGAACTCTTTAATTTTCCGGCATAAAAAGTCCCCCTTTCCTCGGGATGCATCCTATCCCTGTACCAAATTTCCGTGAAAGCGTAGCAGACAGACAGACAGACACACTTTCGCATTTATAATATTAGTATGGATGCTACCTATAAAACAGAATAAAGCGTGAAATGGTCTAAATAATATGGTTTTACAATCATTTGTAGCATTTTAGGTAGCTATGATAAGACTACGGTGCTAAGACCGTGCGGTGGAAGGTGTGAACACATTAATGTCAAAAAAACGTATGGCAAACAAAAATTCCGCGTAACGTGGCGTAACTCTGTTTCATGGAGTGAAATACTATTTTTTTATTTTATTTTTTTATTTTATTTAATGGTTTGCCAACAGGTAATACACAATAACAATATAAAAATAACAAAATACATAAAAAAACATTTTTGAGTGTACACCCAATTACTGGCAAGCCAGCATGCATTTAGCTGATCTTGCAAGTGCGGGGTTAACAGTTAACAAATAGCGTTAAACTTAAAAAACACAAACAACATTACAAAAATGAAGCACTCAGCTAGAAATATTATTAGTCTATGACGCTGCATCAATGAACTGATGCAGCATCCTTTTGTATTGCTGTAAAGAGAGTGAATGAGGATCCGTGGCAATTTTAGCAGTTTTGAAGAGGTTATTGTACTCACGACATATTCTAAGCAACACATTATTTTGTCCTAAGTTAGTTCTGCATCCCTTAATAATAAACGGTTTGTAATTTGTAATCCGCGAGTATACTACTAACTATATAACGTTAGGTGAAAAAAAAAGGTCCTTCCGCTTCGACGCGAAAATTTCACGCTTACGTTTTGTCCAGTCGGATCAGCATGGTGTGTTTGTGCTCTACGATGTAGAGACTCGGCTTATTGAGATTAGAAGGAGGATCCTCCCTCCTTCTAGTCTCAATAAGCCGAGTATTTCGAGGTACAAACTACAAAGGTAGGTACATTAAAGCTAAACAGCATTCTAAAAGCTTCGTCAAGTTTTTACATCGTCTAAGTAATAGGTATGTTAAGTACCTACCTACTTGGACAAAAGGACTGACTAGACGGTCGAGTAAAAAAGGAATCTTTGAATACAACGAGAACCTTGTAAATTGAACGGCCATGACTTTGCCCTTGTACTAGTACTAGGTACTTTTATCTACAACGTTGATATATACCTACTTGTATAAACTCTTCTTTGATAGGTGAAAAATTCAATATTTGAGTCTCACTATGATTTCACTTTCTACTACAACAGGCAATTTGATTTTAACAAAAACCCCGAACCCAATCGAACGTACATAATCAATTAAATTACCTACTGTCACATGGCTTTACCAGTGGCTCAGCTGTAAACATGGGACTTAAATGATACCTGAACTTGTATTTCACTAAGTTTGACGAGTTTATTCATACTGCATCTCTGGCTGCAAAGTCTATTCGCTAGTGATTGTAGGGGTAAGGGGATCGCTTTTTTTATCCACTATAAGTTAGTCCTTGACTGCGATCTCACCTGATGGTAAGTGATTATGCAGTCTAAGATGATAACGGGCTAACCTGTTTGGGGCATGGTAGTTATAATAATCAGAAATTAAAATTAAAAATTCAGAAATTCCCAAATCGGCAGGGTAAGCCGGGGATCGAACCCGGGACCTCCGCACGTTAAGACTGCAGCGCTCAACACTGCGTCAGGGAGGTCGTCAAATTCGTCGTGCTTTTGGCAGCTTGGGGTTACTCAATGCACAAATGCACATTGAACGTGTACTTGACCGAAGATGATATCACTTACCATTAGCGTCTTTGGCTTCTAGTCCATCCGCTTCAATGACCGCGCAGCCTAACACCACTGTAGGGGGTCGTTCGCTCCCGGCAGCTCGCAGGGCGCGCATGTGCACCTCGGGGGGCACTCTGAACGCGCGACGGGCGTACTCGATCATTTCTTCTTTGTATGAAGCGAATTGGCCGTCTGGTGCTGGTGCACCTACTGCATTCTCGATGCAGTACAGCACCTACAAGAATAATGCTTTTAAGATTTCTTATAACGCTCATAGCTAAGTTTGGTTAACTCCGAAAAAATATGGAGCGAGCATGTTATTCCGGAACGAGGAAATTCGTAAAAGAACTAGAGTAGCTCTGAGGATTAGCAGGCTGAAGTGGCATTGGTCGGGTCATCTGTCGCAGAACCGATGGCCGTTGGGGCAGACGTGTTCTGGAGGGCTCGCTGGTCCGATGACCTAAAGAAGGTGGCGGGAAGCGGGTGGATGAGGAAGGCGGAGGACCGTGTTTGGTGGCGCGCTCTCGAAAAGGCCTATTTCCAGCAGTGGATGCATACAGGCTGATGGATGGAACTCCGAAAAGTTGCCCGAGGATCGAAGCTTGAACCAAGCAAATAGGAAGCCGGGAGTCTACACCACTAGGCTATCATCGCTTCTCAATCAATTTTCTAAGTACAATCAATTTTAGTTAAAGGCGTCAGCAATAATCTAGCGAAAATTACGGAAAAAATAAACACTGAGAAAAATGACATTTTTTCTTAATCTTAAATATGGTGAAATAATCTTAAACCATGTGCGTTATTCTAAAATAAGTTGATAGTAATTAAATGTTATGCTAGAAACGAATTGTTTGGATATATAAAGCAATATTAGGATACTAGTCATCGTAAAAATCGGTCACATAAAATTACTTTATCCTTTTCTTGTAATAACACGATGTAATAGGAAATAATACACTTTCTGAGAAAATAAGATGATAGTTACAATTATGTTTATAATAATTGTAAAACATAAGGAAAGTGTTTCCGTATATTATAAAGCTTTCCTACTATGAACTTATCTAATGTATACTTATAATAAAATTGTAACAGGTCCAATTCTGTACATTGAAGATATTTTGAAATTATTTTTGGGAAGGCACTCTTCAATCGATACTAAAGCCAAAACTGTCTGTCTGTCTGTTTGTCTGTCTGTCTGTTTCTTGGCCGCATATCACGCCGAAACTACTAAACGGATACAAATGAAACTTGGCACGATTTGAGTTCATACTACGAGGTAGGACATAGGATATTTTTTATCCCGAAATTCAGCACGGTTCCCTTGGGAGAGGGGATGAAAATCAAAATATATATTTAGTTGTAACTCCCTTATGCGGCGACCGATTTCATTCATCTTTTTTTGTTAGAAAGAAGATACTTCAAAGATTGATCCATAAAAATTTCAAGGTCATTGGTTTTGTAGTTTAGAAGTTACAGGCATCATAACCCTCAGTATTAGGTCCAATTAACTTCAAACCCGGAATGTAATTTGAAAATTTGAAATAATAGTCCTTGAATACCTTAGAAGTGTATTAAAGAAGTACTTTTCAAAATTCCACCCCCTAGGGGTTTAAATAGGGAGGAAAGTTTGTATGAAATTCCGTCATTTTTCAAGTTGTAGCCATAAAACTTAGTACTTGGGATTATGGTTAAAAATGAAGAAATACGTGTTTTACAGGTTTGGTAAATTCCGCACCTAAAAGGGGGAAATAGGGGACGAAAGTCCGTAATTTGTTTTTTTTGTTTTTAGAAACTTAATTCGACGCGGACGAAGTCGCGGGCAAAAGCTAGTCTCTTATAAAACGCTGAAGTCACCTTGACGTAGTAATAAAACAATTATATGTGTAATGTAATTTCACTTATAGTGAATGCATCACATTTTATGAACCTAAATCATATTATTATTATGTGAATCCTATTACCGAAACAAAAATAGGATAAAGTCCTCGAAAATACGATGACCGCAGCACGACGCGCGACGTTCGCGACAAACTTTTCATTTGTGGCTTCGTCTATTATTTATATTTTATTCTGTGCTTCGTCCCCGTGGAGTGACAACTGAACGTGGTTATTATGGGTTATTGTGCGACTAGAGTTCATGTGACATTCTTTTCTTTATAAATAATAGTATAATATTATAAAGGAAAGAGATAAAATTATATTAGTTTTAGTTAATAATATGAATCAACATCAAGCCACTTGTGACTTGCTGATCAAATGGAACCTGACGGACTTTAATGAGCAATTTGCCGGTAAGTTGACTACTTTTAACTAAGTACAGATCTTTTTCTGAACTGGGCTTTCAACCTCATTAAGTTATTTCATATACCATATTAGGTACCTATTCATTAGGTAGGTACTCATTGTGTCATGGAATACCGAAGTAGATTGTAATGCTACTTAATTGCTAATCACACTAATATTAAAGGCAAAAGTTTGTATGTGTGTAGTGTGAAATGTGAATGGTTACTCCTTCAAGCCTCAACTAGGTACTGAACTACTGAACCGAATTGGTTGAAATTTTGAATGGAGATAGATTTTTAAGGTGGGCTTAAATTACGCTGTAAACACTCACAATTCACATAGGTACAGTGTGGGTAGGTGGTTTTTCCGAAATTATAATACACAATCATGTGTATTATTCTGTCGCTTGTTTGCTTGTGTTTAATGAATATTTACATACCTAAAAAGTAATAAATGCAAACAAGCGGAATTAAGTAGTGATAGTCTATTGCTTCAGGTCATTTCATTGGACTCTGACTTTTTATACCTATGTGCGTTTGTGAATATTTGTGAAACATAGTGATGTAATCTGCATGCTGGAAAGTTCACTAGGAGTACATAGTTCTCAAAGGTGTGCGAAACCCACTAAGTATATCCCTCTCATTCTGAGAGGAGACCCGTGCCCAGTAGTAAATAGGCTGAGACAAGCGGAATTATTTACTATTATTCTATTTTCTTTCCAGATTCAAAACCAGAGACGAGAGTGATCGCAGCAATTTTGCTGGTGGGTTGCTTATTTAATATTCCTCCCGCTCGACGATCCAAAAAAGACTGGCACGCGAGCCGAGCAGAGATACTAGACGTCTTCGTGACCCACGTCAAGAGTGAGGCAGAAAATTCAAACAATTTTGGTGACCGATACAGATGATGTTTATTTTCATTGCTGTATGCTAGAAACTATTGAATTTAATTTTCATTACAATGCTTAAGAAGTGAAACGTACAAGTAAGTCTTATCTGTGTTTTCCATACCAATATGCTGTTGGTCCTTGCCCAAACACACTAACTCTAATGCGAGGTAATACGTCGTATGTGTAATTAATTCGTTATAATTGATTGGATGTAAATAAATAGTAAGTGCTGCTCATATATATGTATCGGTAATAATTGAATAAAATATTGAATTTATGCTACTTATGTTATTTCTTTTGTATGTTGTCTCCAATCTGCCCCTATTAGAAGTGTTTATTCTCAGTGATTTTATGTATTTCTCACTTTTAAGGTTCTTGTTATGTTTTAAGTTTTCAGTTTCTTCCTCTATATTTATCTATGCTTTCCTTCCTCTTGAGATGAAAGGAAAGCATAGATAAATAGTAGGAAAAATAATAGGAAATAACTTGAGATGCGAGGAAAGCATTTAAAATATCAGGAATAACCTGAGATGAGAGGAAAGCATAATAAATAGTAGGAAAAATAATAGGAAATAACCTGAGGTGAGAGGAAGGCATAGATAAATAGTAGGAAAAATAATAGGAAATAACCTGAGATGAGAGGAAAGCATAGATAAATAGTAGGAAAAAGAATAGGTAATTACCTGAGATAAGAGGAAGTCATAGATAAATACTAGGACAAATAATAGGAAATAACCTGAAATGAGAGGAAGGCATAGATAAATACGAGCACAAATAATAGGAAATAACCTGAGACGAAAGGAAATCATAGATGAATAGTAGGAAAAACAATAGGAATTAATTCAAGCTAAGAGGAAAGCATAAATAAATGGTACGATGAATAATAGGAATAATTCGTGTTATGAGGAAGGCTCACTTAAATAGTAGGAAAAATATTAGGAAATCACTAAATACTGTATACGCATCAGGTTACAGCAATGGTGACATGTCATCATAATACACAATTATCAGCAGGAGCAGTAGCATCTTCGTACTTTTTGGTGATATCAGTATGCTCCGTGCTTGATGTGAATTCACGGTATTTGTGATGAAAATTTTTCTCAGTGAAAGCGCTATTTTAGAAAAAAAAGTGTGTGCTTCTCCGCTCAAAGTTTTACCACAAAAAAGACATACAGACAGGTACCTAATCGATCGATTAGTGTCAACAAAATGAAAAGTGACAGCAGAGCTGAAAAGTGTCTAGAGTATACACCAAAAATTTCAAAGTTTGTTTTGGTGAATACATCAAACGCGCCGCATCGAATCGCACCGCAGCACATTTTACATGCCGTAAAGGAAATTATACAATGCACTGTTGTTGTTACACCCAAACTACCCAGTTTATATTAGTGGATACCCATGCATAGCCTACCTTACCTATTATTGATGAAATGTTATATTTTAAGGAATAAGTGTACGTCTATGGAACCAATATGGAACATAGATTCAGAATTGGTCTCGCTGGCGTCCCAATCATAATTCTATGCAATGGAATTGCAATTCATAAAGAAATTGAAATTGAATTTATCAGTGTCTACACCTACGTACCCATGAATGTCCATATTAATTGCAAATTCATGGGCATGCAGCGGCATACGTTCCACGCAAATATGGACATAATAATATGGACTAAAATTGCGATTCGATGTGAATCGTCGTTTTTTAAAAATAGTTTTATAGAAAAACGTTGTTCAGTATTACGAACATTGATTACGAACACATACAGAAGCTTATCCTTAAGCGGTTATAAGTATTTTTAAATTAACCCTGTATTATTTTTAACATGTGAGAAATTGTGGATGTATACTCATGAGATCTCTACATTATTCTCGCGGGAGTACTTTATCAACAATGATATTCTACCTATATATAAAATTGTTTAACAATACTTAGAAAGAAAGTAAACAAACCGTCTCCAAGACAAAGTATGTCTACGTAAGTATTCAGGATGGACTCAGTAATGAAACAGGGTCGACGTGGAGGAATGTTCAAGTGCAAGAATAACTTCGCGTGTTCTAAGGCCGTTACGAACTCGTAGCTCTTATTCAATTTGTCTGTTTTGTTAATATTTATTACACGAGTCAGTAGAACTAAGTTGTGTTATTATATAGGATATACTTATTTGAACTAATAGGAGTAATAAGTATTTAAAAAAAAAGTGAGTGTGTGCAATTCACACACGGCAGAAGTGAAACTTCGGAAATGTAGCCTACGAGAGAATGAGATAAATATAACTTGTATTCTATCTCATTCTTTCGCAGGCTAAATCCTATCATGAATATGTTTGTCTCTTTTTGGCGTCGCTTTTTTGTTCCATCGAATTTTCAAATCACAACGAAGCTAAAGAAGTTTCACTTCAAAAATATGACAGATTCATCATCATCAGAATCCATCAATCACTGGCCTGCTGCACTGCTGAGCTCGAATCTCTTTTCAGAATGCGGAGAACTTTAGCGACAGTCGTTCACGCTGGCAAAGTGCGGATTGGCAGTCTCCACACACTTTTGAAAGCATGAAGCACTCTCGGGTATTAATTATGTTTTCTTACGATGTTTTCCTTCACCTTCCTTCAGCAAGTGATATTTAATTGTTATAAATAAATGCATATAGCCCCGAAAAGTGTGCGACCGAGGATCGGAACCTGACTAAGTGACCATTCGAATAGGCCGAAGCGGTGAAATGGCTATCGTTACTTGCATTTATTTGATTGCTTGCTATTTATTATTTGACGACCTCCGCGGCGCAGTGTTGAGCGCGAGGTCCCAGGTTTGATCCCCGGCAGGGCCATTTTCGGAATTTATAATTTCAGAATTTTCCCTGCTCTGGCCTGGTCGAACGCTTCGGCCGTGGCTAGTTACCACCCTACTCGCAAAGACATGCCGCCCAGCGATTTAGCGTTCTGATACGATGCCGTGTAGAAACCGAATAGGGGTTTAATATAACTACCATGCCCCTAACAGGTTAGCCTGCTACCATCTTAGACTGCATCATCACTTACATCAGGGTGAGATCGCAGTCAAGGGCTAACTTGTAATGGATAAAACAAAATATTTTTAGTTTTAGTTAGGTATCTTATTTTAATTGCATTTACTGTTTTCTTGGTTGGATTATGTGATATTAATATTAATTTATAATGTTTATAACAAATAAATTATAGTTATTGTGAAAAATATTTTTTTTAGGTTAGCGTTAAAAGATTTACCTCATTGTACAAGTGTTCGTGCTCTTTATGCGACAGCTGCGCGGAGACGGTCGGGAGTCCGAGGTCCTGAGGAGCAGGCGGAGGTCTCTCAGCCCTGGCCTCAGCCAGTCGCAAAGCCGCCAGCCGTCTGTTCTCTTGACGCCAGGACAGAGCTGTGAAGCTCTCGAAATAGGATCCGTCGGTATCTTGAACCCTGCGACAAAAAATGGGTACCTATCAGTACCTTTTACTATGTATGTACTATTAAATCGCCTACGCGATGGTAATGAAAGCCGTTTGTATATTCATCGGTAGCCTCTAAACTTCTTTGATTTTATTGGTCTTTATCTTTCTGTGTAAACTATAAATACTACGTCACAGCGATCGAAAAAAAATATTAATATCGTGTTTACTCAATAAATTAATAATATACGTAATTATATAATGTAGTTATGTCACAACTAAAATTAACTTTTTTATGATATTAAATGAAAAAATGAAAATCGTTCTTAAAACAATGGAACAATCAAAGCCAGAACAAAGACTTCATTATAAGGGATTATGTTAAGCTTACTTAATTGAATATTATAATTAAGTACTGGTTTACGTGATCATTGTGTGTAATAATGTCCTCCCGACCGAATTTCAGCCAAGGCGGCCAGAGATTAGCGCGAGAGATATTACAGTGCACAAGTGTGTGCACGAACACAGGTGCTCCTCTGTTCCTTTACTCTCATAGCCCGATGCAACAGAAAATTCGACACGACCGCAGAGAAATATTAAGGCTCAAGACCGATGGCTTTACGTGCACCCGAGATATATGGGGGTGAAACAATTCCAACTTCCTAACTCCGTGCTAATACCACTAGTAGGTACTGAGAATTTCTTGTCAGAAACCAAAAACTTAATTAGGCCCGACCTATGACTTGAAACCGGGACCTCGTCAGCCGCAGTCGAACATGCTAACCACTAGACCAACGAGGCAGTTGATCATAATTGTGTGAAGAGAAACGACGACTCGGTTTGTTAGCAGTGTATAATCAAAAAGTAAGTATCAATCGAATAAGTAAGTAACATAATCTGAACAATTAATATAATTACACGGACACGGGACACGGACAACGAGTATCGACATTAGAGAGGAAAAAGAGAAATGCTTAGCTAGCGGAAACGGAACCAGAGATTAGAAATGCACAGAATAAAACTTACAACGCAAGGGTTGCATTCACTATAGTCCAACACTACCAGACATAAAAAGAATCTACACAAGAATTCCGGAAAATCAGAACAATTGTTCTTACGAAAACAAACAACGACTATGAATATTCGTTGCCCGTAAACTGTAGTCTAGGACTAGAGGTGAGGATACAAGGGGCCAATTTAGTCCGGCCCGATTAATATTTCGCAGAGAAAACGTTTTATTCTGAATAAGTCCACGTTCAACGAAGCTCTACAGTTGCATACTCGTGATGAGAACTTCTTTTTTAAATTAAAGTTGTAAATAAAATCATTACGATTAACCTTATCATATTAATAGGTGATACTTGAAGATACTCGTATTTGGCTTTTTTATAGCGCGGTAACTTGGATGAAACAAACACAGCGGTAAGTATGTGAGCTTCAAAACAGCAGCAGCAGAAAAACTGTCTAAAGAACTATGACATTGATATTTGGGCAAAAACAGCTGTGTAAAAAATCATTTTTTGTTATAACAAAAACACTCCTGTTGCAAATACCGTTAAGAAAAAAAGTGACTCTTATTTTCACTTTCATTCCTCTGACCAGTGGACTGACGGCAGATCATCATCACGCTTACTTAAATTCGGCTAAATCTCGAAGTTAGTTTTCATATCCAACTAGGTAAATATTTATCTAATAAACATTTGGTCGACAAAGGTAGGATGAGAATGTGAGTTTGTTTGTTTGTTACCATTTTTTCAACCGATTTTGATGAGGTACACAGAATATAGTTTGCATCTCGGGGAAGGTTATCTATATAGGCTAAATCGCGAAAAAATAGGGGTAGTCGCGGGCATACACTATTAAATATTTATTTATAGTCTCACATAAATGAAGAAACTACGGCTAACATACTCGTACAAGTCGTTGAGGTAACACACACTAATGACAGGACCTGATAAAACTTAGCGCGAAACGCTCACGTGGTATGAGAAACACGTTTCGTTGTGTCACAAAGTCTGTGCAGCTCCATTTAAAAGCGCGCGTAACGTTTTGTCCTGTCCTCTCTTAAGAGTGTTTTTGCCCTGTTACATACTAACCAGAAATGGCAATAAGAAATCTTTATGTAGTTATACTCTCTCTATCTCCGACTCCAAGTATAGCTTAATTGAATTCGCTAGAGTTCATTTTGTAATCTAGTTTAATGTCAGAGTCTGTTTGGTTGAGTTCCTGTTCATATCCATACTAATATTATAAATGCGAAAGTGTGTCTGTCTGTCTGCTACGCTTTCCCGGCCTATCTTTTCAACCGATTTTGCTGAAATTTAGGTTGTATCCCGGGGAAGGACTTAGGCTACTTTTTATCCCGGAAAATGAAAGAGTTCCCGCGGGAATCAAAAAATAATAATCCACGCGGACGAAGTCGCGGGCATCATCTAGTTCAGAATATAGCTAAAATGACAAAGTTGTTTGTTCGGTATCACTGAACAAACATGTTACCTATTTATTTTCTTTGCTAGTTGCTTTCCGTTTCAACAAACGTGAAAAATTACGTTTTATAAATTCAATTGGGCATTGGCAGTCCGAATATTTACAGTGGAAGTTAAAAATATCAAAAAATATGTTGAAAATTAAAATGTTATCTGAGGGGTAGATTTTTAAAAAAAACATGACAAATGTGGATCAAGAAAATGATGAGTAACTAAAAGATTAAAGAAAATGCTAGATGATCTAGATTTCGAAAAAGTAGTTCTTTCCCGGAATTCATGCATCCTATCTCTATCCTGAACAAATTTCGTCAAAACCGGTTCCTTGCGGTATGCATGGGCTTTTGCCTACTAGCTATAGTTGAGGGGAGTGTGACATTTTTGAGCCCGGAAAATCAAAAAATTTCCCCAGGATATTTAAACTATAATCCAGCGGACGAAGTCGCGAGTATCATCTAGTGTATAATATAAGCCATTTTAACTAGTGGTTTGCTAGTGTCACTATGTAAAATAATAAACTCGCTTCCAGCGAGGTACAATTAAAAGGTTTTTAATCTTAAAGAAGGTTATCGACTTGCTGACATTTTATACTTATAGGTACTCACACCTACTCGCTCTATGCGCGATTTGGTACATTAAAAATAAAAGTGTCCTTAAATTAAATTAAATTAATATAAGTCCTCCATAGGAGGACCTGTATTTGAGATCGATCTACTCAGGTAGATCGATTGGTTTTGCTGATCTTGATTATCAGTTCGGACATGAATGTCAAGGACTTCGTTACCGTCCGATATATGGACTGCCAAATAATAGATTTATATAACAATGCAGTTCCTTTGTGATTTTTTCCTTACTTATTTTAGATAGAGGTCAATCAAAGTCTAAAAAGGCTCAAATGCGTTAGGAATTAATAATTGTCTCCGAGCTTGTTAAAAAACGTGTTTTAGGTACCTTCCGATCGTTGCTCTTTCGTTTTCGTAATAATTTCCGTTATATCCTGTAGCTAAATAAAAAAATGTACCAAATAAAAATAATGAAATCTTAAGACTACCCTCATTATAGATTTAAGATTAATTAAACTAATATTTTGCTTAAAATTGTATGTTATAAACTAGGAGATTAGGTATAGGTAGTAATCTTTATCCTGTACGCTCAAAATGCTAAATCTTGTTCAGATTTATTTTATGTTAGCTTGGAAGTTCCAAATAAGTGAATTGTAAAATTCTTTATGAAACAATAAATATTTTAAACCAGAAACCAGGAAATACGTAATTTTTCTTTCCATTATAATGCATAGTAAAAAGTGTATACCTACTTCACTTAGCTAGGTACTTAAAAGTTTTTACGCGAGGAGGCGAACTACCTTTTAGGCATGTAATAAGTAATAACTATGACACGCGTTGTAACTAACACAAAGTACATAATAGTTTAAAATTAAAGTGGCTAACAGTAATTAAATTAAATGTGGCATCAATCCAGTTTCGGCGTACGCGTACACAATACAAGTGATTCGATGGCTGTGTGGAAAATTACTGATCCGTGAATAAGCAAACCTTATTACGCTCTGGGTCCAGCCAAGCATTCACAGAGATATTTTCGTACTGAATATTGCTTTTTGAGCTATTCAGTAATTTAAATAATGATAATGAAAAATATCGTTGCATGGGTATATGTGCATGAGTCATTATGTACCTATTGGTATGGATGTATAAACTTTTATTATAAAGAATAATAACATAGACAAAATTCAGTCATAGGTAGGTACATGGTAGATACATTATACGACTTAATATAATTATATGGTCCAACCATTTATTTTACTTTTAACATAAGCACGCCTATGAAGAGTCATTATTATTGACATGCAACCATCGACAAAAAATGCTATAACTATAGACGCATATTGTTTTTTACAATAGTGAAGTGACGTGCCTTTTTATCTGATATTTCGTAACTCGTATACTCATCTAGTAATTACAAGTAGGTACGACTTTCCTTTTCAAAATAGTCACGGAGTTTCAACACAAGCTTTCTTGATAGTCCTTAAAGAACCGTACATCTTTGGCGATGGATGGTTTCTATGACCTGACGTATTCATGTACATTTACTGTACTGTTGTATATAAATGATTTATGTTAATACATACATTAATATACTTAGTCCTTTAAACGCTTGGGTATGTTTAAAAAACAATAATAAATGTTGAGCAAAGATAAATATCAATGTGTCCAATTGATCACTACTTTTTCATAAAGAAAGTCGATTGTTATCAAAAATCGAATGAGTAACTCATTAGAACATCATTGAATCGAGCTACCAAAAGTAAAAATAAATGATTGGACAAATATAATGACTGACACCCAATACTTCAAAATGCTGACACCATAATAACACTAATTTGGAGAAAGAAATGGAGCGTGTTATGTTTCGTGGTGTCCTAGTCTACTGTAAATGCTATGCAAGGGTCCACTTGCAATAAATCTACCTAATTACAAAAGTTAGCTATGGCACATGGACCCATGGCTATAGCAACATTTGTGCGGCGGTGTAAGCACTCGCAGCAAGACAATTTCTGACAGTTTTCTTCCGCAACTGGTTGCAGTTGCGGTTGCAGTATGAGTACTGTAAGTTTTATTGCTAGAGGACAGGTTTTAGTAAAGTCATTTAGGTAATTCTCTGCAGAACACCAACTTGAAAAAAGAGATATTTCACCATGTAATGCATAGTAATAATATATTCACGTAGCTGGTAAGTTCATATCATATATGTTTATTGCTACTTACTAATTACTATGCCATGCATTATACAGACACGCCGACGGGTCATCAGTAACCCTATCATATACTCATGACGTAGGTAAATGATCGATATGAAAGGAGTACGTCCCGTCTGTCCTCCAAGCGAGCCATAATAAATTGTTTTACTATTCTCTCACGTACAATCGAGTTCACCATCCATACTTCTTCAAAAACTACAATTTTTTTCAAACATTTTTTTAAGAACAAGTGACACGCCCCGGCTTCGCTCGGGCGTGTTAACTTAGATGAGTGAGACGTGAGATTAACAACTCGGTTAGTACGCTTCTGAGATTACATGGCGCGCAGTTAATGAAAATTTCGTTTTCGTATACTTAAGAACTAACGAAAATTGTTCTTATTCTAATCATAGTTAGAGCAATTTACAAAGAACTATATAAACCTAAACCTTCTCGCACAATCAGTCGACTTATCCATGGGTGAAAACCGAATGTTAACTTAATTAATGTTAACTTAATACACAATAATTAAGTGATTTACAATTTACATTTTTTTATTATTTTAGCCCAAAATTAGCCAATACAGACAAACACACTTAGCGAAGTTATGCGATCTTGTTTTTAAAAAGTTTCATTATTTATTAAATTCTTCGTTATCTGTACACACAGCCAACTCCATCCGAGGCTCACATCACGCATGATGGATGCTCAAATATACCGCACCTGTCCTTCACGCTTAATTGATTCTTCTGTATATAGAGCCCTTTGATAAGCTTCAATATACGGTAGTGTTGTAGACACTGCAGCTCATAATCAATCGATAAATAATATAAGACCTTGATAGAAAGTATTCGAGTAGAGTACTTTATGAAGACCATTTCATGCTAAAGACCATAAGTTATTGATTTAGGATTTTGAAAGTTCCGTGGGAACTCTTTTATTTTCCGGTACAAAAAGCTGTCTTTATAATATATTCTGTCCGTGAGAATCCTAGAACGTTGTTCTTTTTTTGTTTGGAAAAAACTGTTGAACGACCCTAAATACTCTGTTTATCCATCCTATCCGTATTATATTTATGTGAATTCCTATACTCCTAATTTAAAAAAAGATAATTACTTGAATTTCACATATAGGTATATGTTTTTCATATAATGCATTGTCTAAATTGATCTAGATTTTAGAATTTTTGTTAGCCAATCAAACAAAAAATGTTGATAATAAAATACGTACAACATAGGTATAACAAGCTGCTAAGAAATTCCTAAGACTCAGGTAAAAATAATTTTGTGAAAAGAAAAACAAAAGGTACAAAATTCCCTGTCGTTCTATTTATGATGATAATTTTTCATGACTCGGCTTGGGGTCGAAAGGGGACGATTTCGTGAACGTATTCATAGGAGAGGGTCTGAACAAGAGTAGCATTTCATCCAACTCAAGAGGTGGAGAAATGAATTACGAGCGCCATTTCCCTCAAAAGAAATGTTAGACCAAGTCAGATAAAAGGCTTTTCTGTATTATTTAGAGGAAATAAATGAGTACCGTTGAAGTAAATAGAATGATGGTGTTTATTAATCATATTTAAAACATAATAGGTCTGTATCATGACTGTATCCACGAACTAAGGACCTGTCCTCCTAGGACATCGGGGTAACAGAAGCGACGCCACGCGACGCGATGCGATACGACGCCATAGGAAATGACAGCCGTGATAACAATGTAGCCCACGTGTAGGCTACTGTTTGATACTGTCGTGTTGCCGCGTTTGTCGCCACCACTACAGCCCATTAAAGTTCCACTGCTGGGCACAGGCCTCCACTCTCATAGGAGAGAGGGAAGGACAACGGACGCGTGGCAGTAACATCAACGTCCCAACTCAACCCCAAGTAACGATAAAGCACGTCGTGTATACTATAAAATGCAATGGAATGTTCCGATCAATGTATAATTCAGATTCCATGTTGCTACGGCCTTAAGGTCGTAGCTCACTTAGGTCCTTTTAGCTAAAATCAAAGCCTAATGTCCACGCGCGGTCGGTCGATGAAGAGGCCGGCCGCTTGGCCCCTAGGTATAGGTGAAGAGGGTGAGCTACGACCTTTACATCGACGTCATCGCCCATTGTTCGTCTCATCCTTAAGTAGATCCGCGACCTGTTGCACGAGTTGGCGCGCCTCCTTGCCCCGGGTCTTATGACCCACGGGCCATGCAAAGTAGGTACACCACGGAATTCTAAATCAATACCAATAAAATATATGCGATAGTATGTCTGTCTACTTGTCCAACTGCATTGCACTGTTGCATTTCCACGGCCTATCTGGTTTAAAGATTATGACGAAATTTTGTGAAGAGATAGATTGCATTACATCCTTAGGACAGAACATAATCTACTTTTGATCCCGGAAAAACAGAGTTCTCACAGGAATTCGGAAATACTAAACCCACGCGAATTCGCGTCACTAAATAAGTACGTAAAGGTATGGCCGATTCAGAAGGGCTGAAGCCCAGAGCCGTAAAACCAGATTTGTACTTTATTTATTTTTATCTACTCCAGCATCGAAAAGTTCCAATTTCGAATTTGACAACTATATCGCATTGAACCCTCTTTCGTGTTTGCTTCTCATAACGATACAGTTCGTTGTATGGGAGCTGTATCGTTATGAGTCGTAGCTGTATCGATATGGTTATCTTCATAAATAGGATACCTAGCTTAGCGGCTCTGGGTTCTGGCACTTTCCCAACCAGTCAATTGATTTGACTTTTTTATTAATTTACAAAGTAAAAAATTATAAAGTCGTCCTTGTCGTAGATAAAATCTTGTATGCTCGGCAAGCCTCGTATCAAAAAACAGCACTCGAATTAAAATGACCCTCATTACGATACAGTTGCATAAATAGCTATTATTTTATTGTTCCTTGTAAAATTCAAACTGGTAGCATCTAAGGTACATAAAACCAGAAAAAGATGCCCAGCAATAAACAGATTCCCAATTCAGTGCATAAAAATACGACTTTCCGACGCTAAATGACGTAATTGCATCATGCTACCTGGGTACCAAAAATGCATTACCTACCCACGTTAAACTTGCATAGAAAGTAAATTTCGCAACCTTCAAACTACAACACGGCTATAACCCAATAATATCGTTAACCGACCGACGACGTACTGCTTTAGAGGCTACCTGAATTAATAAATAAACTGTATCAAGGTACCAAGGGTGTTGTAATTGAATTCCTTCACAGGAAGATACAGTACCTACGCCTGTACCCTATAGCGACATCCCTAATTGTCCCCGTTAGGGATATGAAGCAATCGCAAAGTGTGTTATCGACAGGGCACATACATTCTATATAGAAATTTAATAAGGGCAAAAGCACACACACCGTCTTCTATATATATTAGGGATTATAATAGGGATGATGCGAACAAAATACGCTTCTAGTATGGAGGTCTGTAAATACATAATTTTGACCACATCAACACACTTTTTTCTCTAATCGATACTTTAAAATGATTATCAAACTTAAAATTAACAGAAAATGAAAATTTTAGGTATTTTGGAAGACCCTCTATTTAATAATCAGTGAGATATCATTTATTTTTGACACAGGGATGATCCCTATCATCATACTAATATTATAAATGCGAAAGTTTGTTTGTTTGTTGGTTTATTGGTTTGTTGACTTGTTCTTCAATTGCAGCAACGGATAGACGTGATTTTTGGCATGGGTATAGTTTAGGACCTGGAGAGTAACATAGGCATATCCCGGAAAATAAAGGAGTCCAGGAAGGAGGAATCAAAAAACTTAAACTACGCGGACGCGGGCATCAGCCAGTTAAACTAGTGGTTCGCCCCGAACTAAGACCTCGCGGCGCCATCTATTGACATAAATGTGAAGTTCTGTTAAAAATACTGAAGCTCATTAAAAATTAAATAATTCCGTTTCCTTACAATATTTATCTAATTTTAGTATTTTTTGTTCAAGTACAGGATATAATTGAAATAATTGATCAAGTTTCAGGCTCATCCTTTCAGAAAATTTAGAGTTCTGAGGTCATCTTTGGACGTTAGAAAATCACCACTTTGAAAGCCCCCCATTTCGTCAATTTTGGGGGAAAAATTAAAAAAAAAAATTTTTGGACTCTATTCCTAATTATCTTTAAAATGATATACCGCAACCCTATGTAACTTTATAAAAAATATTTTACTTCGCATTCGCTTCTATGAGAGCCCCCCTGAAATAAAGATTTTCATTATTTTTTAAGCCATGTTCGGCGGGAGGCCATTGGTTTACATATTATATTTAAAGCTGAAGTAATTGCGTTCAGTAATTCAGAAGTTATAATGCTCTGACAGACGGACGGACGGACGGACAAGTGCCAATTCACCCAAGTAGACTCAGAGACCTTCGCTTCGCTCGGTCAATTATAAATATGTATCAATTCTCACCTTATGAACTGGATGATTATTTCTTTGCATCAACCTCACATCTTGGGTTCATTTCCTTAAGGAGAGGTACAGGAGCTTACTCTGCTCTGAAGTTCTGCAGAGATTTGCTGTTTTCTCTGAGTCAAGCCATCCAAACGCAGTAGTTGTTCCTGAGTGTTTTTATCGTAGACCCCCTGCACAATTTTGTCCCTCAACAATAATTGATCTTCAAAAGACACCTTAGAAGTGTCGCTGAAGTCGCAGTTAAGCATTAATTGTTTCACTTCAGTGAGGAAATGATCGAAGGTTTCTCCTTAGAGATGTAATTACTAGTGGCATACTTTTTACGACGCCTATAATGAATAAGAATGTACCACAGTGAAACTAGCCTGTCCAAGTCCTTATCTAATAATTGAAGCGTCAACGCAGGCTTTCACAAACTTTGAGCGCTCGCTGAATTCAAATGCCCTTCTCCGCAATAGAAGACAAAAACAAGAAGCTGTAAACGAATTGTGACTGTTCCACATTTTATAAAATTTTTGTATATAAAATTAGGTTTTATTTTGCTGTTACTAAACTGGCTTATATTTGCGACTTTGTGAGTTTTAAAGAAAAAGAACACTATATTTTTCGATCATTACTAGCAACACAATATAAGGAATCATACAATAATATTTAATATTATAATAACGAAGTGAGTAATAATTTTTTTTTTTAAATACGACTGCTGCCACTAAATAGTGCCATTTATTGAAAAAAATTAAATTTATTGAAAAATTTATAGCGAATGTCACTCGGGATGACGACATAAGGATTCTAACGATAGCCTAGATCTACATCCAAATCTGTTCAGGCATTTACAATTTATGACGAAATAAAGAAGCTCATATACATACATACATATACATGAACCCTGTACTGTAAACATTACGCTCCTTTTATGGGCAGTAGTGATTCATTGGCTATCCGAAAATGAAAGCAAACAAATTAAGAAAAAACCGGGCAAGTGCGAGTCGGACTCGCGCACGAAGGGTTCCGTACCATTATTAATAAATAATTACCTTTGTTAATGAACCGTAAGACTAACTTTGTTTGTAGAGGTTTATTGTTAATATCAAAAAAACTATGCTAGTTAGAGCATTGGCTATAGTTTTCCTGTAAAATATACGTAAATTCCTATTGACCATAATTATTTCAAATTTTTCGATTGGTAAACTCCGGAGAAAAGGGGGGGGACGGGGGGACGGACGGCAGACATTTTCCCCGATAAATCAAAAACTATCATAACTAAAAATAATTAAAAATCTGTTTTAGAATGTACAAAGTAAACCCTTTTATATGATACCCCACACAGTACAGTTATCTCACTTTTAAATTTCAACCCTCCGATTTTCCCCCCTTTTTAAATAAGAACAAAAATAATTTCCAATTTTTTTTAATTCCAGTGTCTTTGGGCTACTAATATACACAACTATTCCAAATTTCATGTCGATAGCTTCGGTAGTTACTGAAATAATCGAGTGTGACGGACGGACAGACGGACAGACAGACGGAGAAAGTCGCACCATAAGGGTTCCATTTTACCATTTTGGTACGGAACCCTAAAAATGGTATATATTTATTCTCCATTGAAGGTTTGCTATTATTCATATTAAATTTCATAGCAAACCTTCAATGGATAAAAAATTCTTTCATTTTTCTCTCATTTTAGATAGACACTGAGTTAGAGAATAGAGGGCATCAGGGCGCGTTTGGAACCCTCGTTTTAGTTTAGTTATAACTTTCCTACTAAAGAAACGCTCTATCTCGCCATGTTGATTAAAAAAATATGTAATTACGAATCATTCAAGGCATAAATAAAAGGGGATAAATAAAATAAGCGGAGAAATGTTACACATCCTCAAAGTATCTTAAAGAAGAGCATCCCGAAAATAAATTACATGATTTGGAAGTTTTAATCAAATATTCCCTCCAATTGGAATCCCCCGCTGATAAATTGAGTCATCTAGCAACAGACCGCCTGCTGGCAAGAGTTTCATTTTGTTCATCGACACCCATTACCCAAATTAAATATTCGCTTTATTGCCACTCGAATGTTGTTTTTAGCTACAACAATAATGATTTTCGTTACATCGTGTAAACATAGGGATTACAGTTAATTGAACAGCGAATTTATATGCTGTTGGAAACCCAGTAAACGATGTGAATAATATGACGTAGGTTCGAAAGCTCCATGCAAGCCTAGTGGGAGATCTTTACCAATTCGATCGCGTTGAAGTTAATTCCATACAAATCGTAGTTAATCATTAGGTATAACCTATTACCTATTCTGTGGTATAACCTTCGATCACAGATTTTTCTGTGATCGAAGGGTATAACGCAATGGAATAGGTAAACAGGCTCTCACTAGGGGCCTAGTAATATTATCTATTCTTCTGAATTGAACAATAAAACATCACAGTCCTCGTCGTATACTCAAGTACCTAATTCGAGAATATAAAATAGTAAAGTGATTCTACTTTATGTTGGTAGCTATTTTTACGGACGATCATCTACGTAATAATACAATTTAAGTATGAAGTAAATGTGTAATGCATTTTTTTACCTACCTATCCTGTATTTAAAACTTAATGATGGGTGCGACTTCGTCCGCGTGATTGGATGAAGTTCTATTACTTTCCTTAAAAATTTTGGAGTTCCTCCTTAATTTGCCGGGATAAAAGTAGCCTATTTAATTTCCCGGGAGCAACCACTTTTCTCTTTTTATATTCCACATTTTACCTTATGCTTGTGTAATAGAGAAAGCATTTATTTATCACTAGCTGATGCCCGCGACTTCATCCACGTGGAATAAGTTTTTTTGTCCTCAATTTTCCGGGATAAAAAGTAGCCTATGTCACTCTACAGGTTCTCAACTATACCCATGCCAAAAATCACGTCAATCCGTTGCTCCGTTGCAGCGTGGTCGACGGACAAACCAACAAACAAACTGACTTTCGCATTTATAATATTAGTATGATTACTCAAAATGAAATTCGAATTGTCCGCAGTTCCTACTTATCTGGAAATATCAACTAAATTATGGTTGGGTCTACCAGGGTCTACCAATGATTTTACAATAATGCTCTTGAGAACACAACAAAATGTTTCCATCAAGCCATAAGGGGCTGTGATTTCCCAGATACCATTATTTGTCTTTATGGTCTTTAAACTTAAACGGTCTCTCTCTGAAGCGCGTTCAAAGGGTTTGTGTATTGTGTGTTTTTGCACTACTACTTTGTTGGTGTTTTAGATGATTTTCGTCAGAGAATTTAAACTTACCCGGAATTAACGGAGTTGTCAACTTCTGGCCAAGACAGGCGCCTCTTGCAAAACGCCATTGTCGGCTTTTCTGGTAGTTGCGGCTGTCTTGGCACTCTTAAGGAGCCACCACGACGTGGTGATGCTGCTGGAGCTAGGCAGTCCAGGGTTCGACGACGAGCGCTTAGTGCAGAAGCACCTTCAGTAGGCAGCACGCGGGGAAATCCTGATAAGTAAAGCATATTAAATTAATAATCCATAATACGTTCCCACTGATAAATCACTCTTGTAAACATGAAGATTTAAAGGTAATTATTTTAAGGTTTAAAGAAATCATGTTGAAAATATAAGTAACAATAATTCCACTCCACCTGACTTTGGCAAAGTGCATTGTGCTGGTGTAGCACTAATAAAAGCCATAAAACAAAATCAGAAGAAGAAGAACAAGAGAAGAAGTAATAATAAATTACTTATTTTAACGCAACTATAAAATAAACCAAAATTTAGAATCGTCATTAAAGGTTTCATTCTACATATTCCGTGGCAATTGCCTTCATAGCATGCAACTTTAATTTAATTTGTGACAAAAACATCCTTTACACATTTGGAATCAACGGATAAATAGAAACAATGGTAATAAAGTAGTTCGTGATAGGTATATTAAGAGCGGTAAGTCGGTTTTTATTTTTACATCAATCTATCCAAACTTTCGCACTTATAATATTAGTATAGATACAATTTAATATTTCATGAATTAATTTCATCAATCCACATCTAAATGTTATTAATTTTTAAGTTACATACAAAGTTAATAGAAATATGAACCTTCTTACAAGAACACTTTTTATTTAGAAGTAAAGTGGACATAACAAAAATTAAATAAAAAAACTGCAAAAAATAGCACGAGAGCAGTTAATTCAACTTACAAGTCCTGTTTACTGTCTCTGTCAGTGCAGTGTTTCGAGCAAGTTTATTGAAAAATATGTTAATTAACTCAATATAGATCAAACAAAAAATCAAAGACATCATTATCTCTCGATGATATCCTTTGGTCCAGCCATTTAAGCGACCTTGTGAAAAATGAATATCTGCTTCCTGAATAGCCTTTCAACTACCGGTTTAGCGATCAAGATTATTCTTAGCTTTCTTGATTGGTTTCTATAAATACGATACCCATTTAGGTCGATCATCAGTCGGTCCGCATTCGAAACCCAAGATGTTCAAGTTTGTAGTATTGTGCGCTTTCCTCGCTGCGGCGTCAGCTACCCCCGGAGCGTTGTTAACATCGCTGCCATACGCTGCGTCAGCAGTGGTTCCAGCGCCGGCAGTGTACTCGAGCTACCCTAACAGCTACTACAGCTACTCGCCATCCGTTGTGTCTGCTGCACCACTGGCTTACTCCACACCTTTCGGATACTCTCACCTCATCAAGAAACGATCTGCGCCTCTAGCTGTAAGCACCTACGGAGCACCTGCTGCATACTTCGGATCTGCCCCTCTGGTCAACTCCTGGACAGGTGCCTACGCTGCTCCTTACGCTACAACATACGCCGGTCCTCTGGCCACCACTTACTCGTCACCCCTGTACACCACCGCACATCTGATTAAGAAGAGGTCCGCGCCGTTCTTTGCGCCCTCAACTTACGTGGCATCTACTCCCTACGCTGCTGCTCCCTACGTGGCTTCGACCTACGCTGCGGCTGGCCCCATCGTGTCATCTCCCTACTACTCTACCGCTCCTATCGCCTACTCGCATTTCATCAAGAAGCGATCTGTAGTCGCACCTCTGGCTTTATCTCCGTACGCTGCCCCTGCTGCTTACTCACACCAGTCCAGATTCGACTACCAGGCCACTTCTCCGGCCATCTCTACGACTTACTCCACATACGGCGTCCCCCTGGCCTACTAATCCCCATTCGGTTACACCCGCTTGATTTAAACAAATCAGTGCGTATTCTAGCTCAACAGTGAAACTATAAAGTGGCTATACTTCTACCGTGCTATGAACACATTGTGACATCATGTATTGACACTGTTGAGAAATAAAAGTTATAACTAAAATAAAAAGATTTTTTAATTTCAAAATATAATAGAATTAGTTACTTAGTTACCACCTGAAATCAATCACCTCACAAGTAAGTAATTAATATGTTACTTGTTTGGTAGGTATGGCCTATGGGTTTTCAAGACCTGTGTACACTGTACAATAAGACCACCACTGAAACATTGCGTTTATTTTCATACGAACTCACCGCTCACACATACGAACATAAGGAACCCTTCTGACGCCCGTCAGCTAATCTTTTAATTAGCAAATTAAAAGATTAGCTGACGGGCGTCAAAAGGGTTCCTTAAAACATCCTCTTACCCTTTGATTTGCTTTATATACTTTGTTATATTCAATATTTACGTATTCAAATTATATACTGTACTCTTTAAGATGTCTAATAACTTATAAAGCATGACGGTGTTAATCAATTACGTATCTTAAAACTAAAGCTACCAGGGTTCCAAATACGCCCTGGTCTGAGAAGAGCCCACAACAAACTCAGCCGGGTTTTTTTAAATTTTTTTATTATAATTATCAATTAGATTTAATCAGATTATCAAGTAATTTATAGTTAACATCTGAATGAGATAGGAAAGAGCTAATTTGAACAATTTAGTTAGTTATTCAAAACAATTTTGAAGCGGATTTTATGTAAGTACCTTTAGGACTAGTATTTTAAGGTACAATTGGGTATTAGACGTCTAATCAGTAACTTTTTGTTAAACGTCAAAACGCGCGCTTGGTATGGAATTTTACATGAAATACTGAATTGTGACGTCATTAAAGTTCTCAGATGTCATCCTCTATTTAATAATCACTACACAATAATTTATTTGGCTAGTTGGCACGTATACGTATAACTAATCTATATAAATAAAAATGAATGTTGCTAAGCGCAATAACTTCCGAACGACTGCACCAAATTGGATAATTCTTTTTGTTTGTGCTCGTTATAGTCAGGAAAAGGTTTGTATAAAAAAAGGTAAGAGTTCCCGCGCGCAAAAAACCTCAAATGGATGTTTGCTACTCAATCACGCCAGAACGGCTGAACGGATCTGAATGAAATTTGGCACAGAGATAGATTATAGTCTGGAAAAACAGATAGGCTACTTTTTATCCCGGAAAAGTAAAGAGTTCCCGCGGGAACCAAAAGACCTTAAAATATGGATGTTTGTTACTCAATCACACCAGAACGGCTAAGCGGATCTGGATGAAATTTGGCACAGAGATAGATTATAGTCTGGAACAACACATATTAGGTTACTTTTATCCCGGAAAATTAAAGAGTTCCCGCGGGATCCAAAAAACCTCAAACCACGCGGACGAAGTCGCGGACATCAGCTAGTTATAACTAAAAATAATGACCTATTAACACTTTAGTCATTTACATAAATTATAATCAACGTCTTGATACTAATAAGAAACTTCGTCCACGCCAGTCCATCTCCGGAATGACCTTAATTTCTTGCTATCATTGCTTCATTAATTTGATTACTTTAATTTATGTTAATAAATAGAAAGAATATATAGGTACGTAGTACGTACCTATACTATCAACGTGGCTAGTAATAGAATTGTGTACAAAAATACTGAAGAAAACCTTATTAAAAAAATTCCACTTCGTCCGCCTATTTGTCCTCATGCTGCTTATTTCAGTAAAATCAGGTAGGTCCCTACTAAAAGATGAAATTCTGAGTTTAAAAATGTTTGTACGATTGTTAACATTTATATTTAATACTAGCTGATGCCCGCGATTTCATCCGCGTGGATTAAGTTTTTTTTGTTCCCGCGGGAACTCCTTAATTTTCCAGGATAAAAAACCTATGTCACTCTCCAGGTCCTCAACTATACCCATGCCAAAAATTATGTCGATCCGTTGCTCCGTTGCGGCGTGATTGAAGGACAAACTAACAACTCAATAAACCAACAAACAAACACACTTTCGCATTTATACTCGTATAATATTAGTATGATTTTTACAGCCCGCGACTCGTATATTGAGGTTTTTGATTCCCACGAGAACTTTTTAATTTTCAATGAAATTCCTGTGCCTCATAATATAATATTACCTAACTTTATGGCTTAAGCCCTTCCCCAAGACGCATCACGCAAGCTATCTCTGTATACCAAATTTCATCAAAATCGGTTGAAAAGAAAACACATTGTTTATGAATTAGGAAACTAGGTATAACATGATTTCGAATAGTTATCTCAAATGATAGAAATTTTGTAAACATTACAGAAAAGTCTTGTACAATAGGTAGGTACATTCAATTTTTAATGGGCGTCTCCAAGGTATACGTATTATGTATCTATCAAATGAATAGTGATTTATTCAGCGTTAAAAATTAAAAAAAATACTCAGGTATATCAAAACAATTTATTATATTTTCGTTTTCACTGAATTTAAAGAGATTCGAGAGCATTATCACAATCTCCATCATTAAAAATTTTAACAAAAGTAGGTACAACACAGGTTTATTTACTTTTGCATAAGATAATTTTGATACCTCTAACATAATTGATGGGCTGGCCAAACTTGGAATGACTTTATCGTTTTCCAAGAACTTCGTGTCAAAATCTCTGTTTTGCAGTTAGGGTGTTATGTGAACATAGTCTACCAAAGAGTCTACTTGACCATAAATTCTCAAACCAACCCAATCGAAAATCGATCCAAGGTCCTCGCAATTATAAAACCAGAGCGCATGCCGCTTCACCGAGGAGGTCGTCCACCTAAAGACAGTCTCGCTCCAGTTAAGGTGCTGCCACACCATGCAATTATAAAAATATGTATGTTTTAAAACACTAACATATACGTTTTTACGTACATTATGGTCCAAAAGCTGGCGAGGTCTGGTAGAGCGTTTGCGGTTATTTCGTATGTCGTTCTCATAGATTTATTCTTGGGTTCACGCGGGTGAAGCGCGAAGAATAAATCTATGGTCGTACTCATTTGAAAACTTTATTCACGTCTGGGAATTGTTCAAAACCGCAAATTTTGTCTGGCGATTTGCAGGTATTATTGAAATTACTCAATAATACCTCGTGATTAAAATTTCAAATTGTCAAAAGTATATTTTTTGGAAATTTGAATAAAATATTTTTGAAGAGGTCTGGTAATCATACTAATATAATAAATGCGAAAGTGTGTTTGTTTGTTGGTTTGTTGGTTTGTCCTTCAATCACGCCGCACCGGAGCAACGGATCGACGTGATTTTTGGCATAGTTGAAGAGAGAGTGACATAGGGTACTTACTTTTTATCCCGGAAAATTAAGGAGTTCGCGCGCGGACGAAGTCGCGGCCATCAGCTAGTACTTTATAAACGACAAAACCGTCTGGGATTTTTTTTCGAATTCTACTAAATGAAAAAAAAAACAAGTTGCCAAAAAAATGTTTTTTTTGTTTATTTTTTTGCAAATGCTGCGCAGTAGCGAAATAACCGCAAACACAAACCAGACCGGCAGGATTGGATTCGCCAGTTGATGAAATTATATTTTTTCACGATTTCAGTTTGCCAAAAGGACCTTCCCGAAATTCGTCGCCAGCTCTCCGTCTTTTACTCAATGTTATAAAATGTTCACTAATGTCCATACTTCCATACTCAATATTATAAATGCGAAACTGTGTATATCTGTCGCTTTGGCACGACAGACAGACACGCGCAGATGGCACGCTTTCACGGGCCATCTATTCAACCAATTTTGATGAAATTTGGTATAGGGATAGTTTGTATCCCGGGAAAGGACATAGGCTATTTTTATCCTGGAAAAATAAGGAGTTCCCACGGGTATTAAAATAAACAATCCACGCGGACAAAGTCGCGGGCATCATCTTGTATTTTATAACTGCAGTTTAGCAGCTCTATAGACAACCTGCAATAAATATTTGTTGAAGGGTTTGGTACCTACTAATTGGTTTTAATTTTAGTCAAATACATGACGTCAGTCCTTGACTACGTTATGATACAGTCTAAGATATTAGCAGGCTAACATGGATGGGGTATTGCGGATATTAAATCCTATGCCTAATTTCTTTTTGCGTGACATCGAAGCTACAATTGCTAATAAAAAAAATACGCGCCAAATTGAGAATGTCCTCCTTTTTTGGAAGTCGGTTAAAAATCAGATGCATCTCTATGTATATTAGATACTCAAACTTAATAATTCGTAACTGTTAATTAGTAATTATTAGGTTTTTATATTTAAAGTAAAATGACGTGCGCACGATTGGATTTCATATCGGTAACACCACATCATCATAATTTAAGCTGTGCTGTGTAGATAAGTATCAGTGTAAGAATTTATTATTGTTAGAAAAAGCAGATTTTGTGCAGATGTGTTAAATGCGTTACTAAGTACTCACTATCTCTTTGAATATTAAATATCTACTCCGGTAGTCCGTAATTAAAGTAGGTAATGAGTAGGAGGTAATATAAATGAAAATAGGGTGATACAAATGTACAAATTTTATTTCAACACAACGCAAAAAATCTTTTAGAATCGCATAAAAGCTGTGTTAGAGTCTCATTGTTGAAGTTGAGGAACTTATCGTCTTTTAAATCAGATGAGTGACTGGGCTCGAGTACACCAGGGGGGAGGAGTAAGTGGAGTAAGTGGAGATGGCTGGAGAAGTAGCCTGGTAGTCGAATCTGGATTGGTGTGAGTAAGCAGCAGGGGCAGCGTACGCAGACACAGCCAGAGGTGCTACAACAGACCGTTTCTTGATGAAGTGCGAGTAGGCGATAGGAGCGGTAGAGTAGTAGGGAGTTGACACGATGGGGCCAGCCGCAGCGTAGGTTGAAGCCACGTAGGGAGCAGCAGCGTAGGGAGTAGATGCTACGTAAGTTGAGGGCGCAAAGAACGGCGCGGACCTCTTCTTAATCAGATGTGCGGTGGTGTACAGGGGTGACGAGTAAGTGGTGGCCAGAGGACCGGCGTATGTTGTAGCGTAAGGAGCAGCGTAGGCACCTGTCCAGGAGTTGACCAGAGGGGCAGATCCGAAGTATGCAGCAGGTGCTCCGTAGGTGCTTACAGCTAGAGGCGCAGATCGTTTCTTGATGAGGTGAGAGTATCCGAAAGGTGTGGAGTAAGCCAGTGGCGCAGCAGACACAACGGATGGCGAGTAGCTGTAGTAGCTGTTAGGGTAGCTCGAGTACACTGCTGGCGCTGGAACCACTGCTGACGCGGCGTATGGCAGCGATGTTAACAACGCTCCGGGGGTAGCTGACGCCGCAGCGAGGAAAGCGCACAATACTACAAACTTGAACATCTTGGTCTTTGTTATTCGAATGTCAAACAACTGATGCTGAAATGTAGTAAGCCCATGTATTTATAGTTAGCTTGAGATTAAGAGGAGCGATCTAGCTTCAAAACCGGTGTAAGAAAGTCGCTGATATTTACACTGACAAGGCCACTGGGAAGCTCGTGGAGTCATTATTGTTCCTGCCCCCGCCGATGCGAATTAAAAACGATACGATCAGCAGCCGTATATAATATTAATAATATGTACCTAGTATTTATTTATAATTTTAGATAAGATCCCAAATCAAATGCCATTAAGATAAATACCTGATGTCCACCCGGGACATGATACGTAATTAGATATTTGTTACTTATTTTGATGAATGTATACCTAATTGGGTATAAAATATTCTTAGGGGTCTTGACATGTTCAATTCTTTAATTCTAGGTTTATATTTGCCAATTGCCACCGTAAGATTGCAAAAACCGTAAGATTGTAATCTAACTACCGAAATTGTAAACTGTCGACAGATTACAATTTAACGCATTATTTTTCGGTAGATTCTAATCTGTTAGGTTTATTAACCCGATAAAACCTAAGTGCACTCCCTGATTATTTATGTCGAACCCTAACCTTACCTACAAGAAAGAGACAAGAAAACGTAAATACAATGAATATTTCAAAAATTGACACTCAGAACATTGAACGGTTCACAATCTGTCGACAGTTTACAATTTCGCTAGTTAGATTACAATCTAACGGTTTTTACAATCTTACGGTGACATATTCACAGCTTCACAATTAGTTTGGTGTTTTTTTGTTTTTAATGTTTGTTTGCTAATAGTACTAAAATGGTACAATAAAAAAGGAACCGTTATAGTGCGACTATTACGTCTGTCCGCCACGCTTGCTTTTTTCAGTAATATAAAATATTGCACTATCTGCTTGCACCCTAAAGCCACTCAGCCGGCCATCCCATTTCTCATGCTGCCTTAATGACGTAAACAAGTTCATCTTAGAGAGCTGCGGCTGCTGCTGAGACTCGTCAGCAGAGCGATGGCGAGGCGGAGGGGCGCGGCGTGGCGACAAAGCCAGCCCGGCCACGCTGTCGGCCATCCCAGCCACATATTGCCCCAATGACATAAAAAGTTCATCTTAGTTCATTACCTCTCATGGTAGCAGTTGAAGGTTGCGGCTGCTGCTGAGACTCGTCAGCAGAGCGATGGCGAGGCGGAGGGGCGCGGCGTGGCGACAAAGCCAGCCCGGCCACGCTGTCGGCCATCCCAGCCACATATTGCCCCAATGACATAAAAAGTTCATCTTAGTTCATTACCTCTCATGGTAGCAGTTGAAGGTTGCGGCTGCTGCTGAGACTCGTCAGCAGAGCGATGGCGAGGCGGAGGGGCGCGGCGTGGCGACAAAGCCAGCCCGGCCACGCTGTCGGCCATCCCAGCCACATATTGCCCCAATGACGTAAAAAAGCTCATCTTTAGTTATACTACACTTCGCACATTTGCCACTAATGAGCTTTACACCTCGACGCAATTAGAATGAATTAACGAAACATACACTGTGTCTTAAGAACACACTGAAGAAGAATATTAAAATTTGATACACATTTCAAAGTTCTATCCAATACTTCTGCTGTATTCCGCAACTAAATCTGAAACAAATAAAAAAAATAGATATTATTTTAATGCTTTAATGTAGGCCTTATGATTATAGAGGCGGACTAAGGGGAGAGGCGGCGCGCGTGGTGCTGGGCATCGGGTCTAGAAGGGCCTCCAAAGTTTTTTTTTTATTTTTTTATCCACTACAAGCTAGCCCTTGACTGCGATCTCGCCTGATGGTAAGTGATGATGCAGTCTAAGATGGTAGCGGGCTAACCTGTCAGGGGCATGGCAGTTATATTAAACCCATACCCCTTCGGTTTCTACACGGCATCGCACCGGAACGCTAAATCGCTTGGCGGCACGTCTTTGCCGGTAGGGTGGTAACTAGCCACGGCCGAAGCCTCCCACCAGGCCAAACCACCTTTAACCAAATCTTCATTGTTAGTCAAATTAATAAACTATTTTTAGTAATAGCCAGTTTCAGTTTGTACTAAGGAACATTTATACGGAATTAAAGAATAAAATACGCGCTCGCTGGGCTCGGGCTTACATTCATGGATCATTGTCATATTTTGCTCATGAAATTCAGTAATTTGGCATCTGAATTTTCGTGTTCGCTTGCATTGTTATCAAGATAATTTCATTTCTGTAAAAATTCAAGGAAAAAACACAATACTATTCGCTTTCATAGTTCACGCTTGTTGGTAGGCAGCAAAATACCGTATATGAAACCAGGGGCCTCATTCAGCGAAGCCGTCCGTGGGTGTTAACTGTTAAGTGATTACCGCCGCCCATGAACATTAATATCTGATGGTAAGTAAATAATAAAATTATAGGTATTCCTGTATATACCTTCCTAATAATTAACTATAATTCAAATGACAACATCCTTGATTGATTTAGTCTACCTACACATTTTTTGTAAGGTGGTAATAATAAAAATTATAAATCAAATGTCAGCTGTTTACTCGACAACAGTAAGCACTTTGGTTGAAAATTAATCCCAGACAAAAACTGATTCCATTTGTTTTATTTGTCACAACGGCTTCGAAGGTCTCAGCCAGTTCCTATAAAACAAAATGTCAAATGAGTTGTATGCGCTCTTTGCGTGGGTAGCTGTCACAAAATAAAATACAAATAAAGTACTTGTAGTTACAAGTACTTAGAATATTTTTAAAGGCGCATTTATTCATTGAATGAAGGGGCAATTTTTTGACCAGAAGTTGCTCCTGTGATGGCGAACCATAATATCCAAATAGTATCCCAGCGTTTCTTACTCGCCGAAGAAAATTTCTGAAATACCAGCCATGTTCAAGCTAGCGAACTATCGGTAAAATCCTTTGAGTACCTACTCAATGAAATACTTTCTTTAACTGTTAAATGCATTAAATTAGAATACAGTAGATTCACTCGACGATTCAAAAGCACTTTTAAAGTTTATCTGAATATAAAAAAATATGAGTTTGAGTTTGAGTTTTTACTTAGGAATACAGGGACTTGCTATCAGTAGGTACAATCCATGACGTCATATTAGTTGAGGCGTAAAATTAAGACAAGGTTAAGACATTTTCCTCTCCTGGGTATTTTAGGTTTTCAAATAAAGGTGACTATATCGCGAATAGATTTGAACATTTTGTCAATCAATTCAACTTTTAAGAAGTCGACGTAGGTCCTGAATGCATTATTTTGATTGCAGGATACAGACTACCTGAGTCATTTGTTATTGAAAACAATTAATTCAAAATATGTCCTACTTGTAAAGTGATAGAATTAGTTTGCACTGATATTATTACTGCCTCGTTGGTCTAACGGTTAGCATCAAGGAACATATTTACTACGGGTTAGCATAGTCGGCTGCGGGTCACGAGGTCCTGGGTTCGATTCCCTTTGGGCATAAAATTGTTAGGTATTGAGTTTTTTTCATTTAAGAAATTCTCAGTGCCAGCCCGGAGTTGGAAGTTGGCGGCGTTGCACCCCCGTGCCTCGGAGAGCACTTTAAGCCGTCGATCCCAGTTATATCACTAACATGATAATAGTCGTTAAAGCCCGCCAACCCGCATTGGAGCAGCGTGGTCGGTCTAAGCTCTAATTCCCTCTTTCCTATGAGAGTGGAGGCCTGTGCCCAGCAGTGGGACGTTAATAGGCTGTAGTAGTGGATATTATTAAAGTTGAATTTAGCGCAGCCAAATTGACTGTGATTGTGATAAATGGAATAAATGTAGGTACCTACTAAGGAACCGCCGAGAATACTTACAAAAAGAAATTTTGCGGACCGCGAAGGTGATGGATTACTTACTACGCAACTTAGGGTCATTAACTCATTAGACGACACGTTTCTTCTAATGCGTTTCTTTCTTGTGACAAATTAGATAAAGATTTTGTAGTGGTGCCATAATCTTATAGCGGGCTCATGTAATAAGTCACATACTTTTTTATTTTGTATACTGTCACCGTAAGATTGTAAAATCCGTTAGATTATAATCTAACGGTTTCTATCCCGCAAGATTATAAACTGTTGAAAGATTGTGAACCGTTCAATGTTCTGAGTAATAATTTATGAAATATTTATTGTTTTTACGTTTTCTTGTCTCTTTCTTTTACAGTTCGCGCGCGAGTTGAATGCAGAGTAAATGTAAGTGTCACCATACATTTACTCTGCATTCAACTCGCGCGCGAACTATAGGTTAGGTTAGGGTTTGACATGAATATTCAGGTAGTGCCCGGCCGCAGGCCGGGCACTTAGGTTCTATCGGGTTAATATACCTAATATATTACAATTTACCGAAAAATAACGCGTTAAATTGTAAGCAGTATGTTACGGTTCACAATCTGTCGACAGTTTATAATCAATCGAGATAAAAAACATTATATTATAATCTAACGGTTTTTACAATCTTACGGTGACATATCCACTACAAGTTAGCCCTTGACTGCGACCTCACTTGATGGTAAGTGATGATGCAGTCTAAGATGGTGGCGGGCTAACCTGTTAGGGGCATGGCAGTTATATTAAACCCATACCCCTATTCGGTTTCTACGCGACATCGTACCGAAACGCTAAATCGCTTGGCGGCATGTCTTTGCCGGTAGGGTGGTAACTAACTACGGCCAAAGCCTCCCACCAGGTCAGACCAGGAAAAATTCAGAAATTATAAATTCCCAAATTGACCCTGCCAGGGATTGATCCCGGGACCTCCGCACGTTAAGACAAAGGCGCTCAACATTGCGCCACGGAGGTCGTCAAAAAAGTGTGCCTTACCATAGTTACCTAGCTAAAACTAGCTGAGGTGTTCAAAAAAGCTAAAGCGGCTTGAGCTGTACCAACAGATAATATGTACCAACGTAGAGTACTCCACTCTACGCAGGTTTTTATTTTATTATTCATAAAATGCTAAAATGTTTACCCTAGGGCCTAGATCTTACCTATTTATTTATTTATTTATTTACGTCTTTAACAAAATGGGATCTAATGTGAATTGATTTTTATGAATTGAATTAATGCACAACGATTGCGGTCTCTACTCAAGTTAGACTTGATTTTACCTAGCCTAGATATTTAATATTTTATTATAAATGCCGAAAGTGTGTTTTTTTGTTGATTTGTCCTTCAATCACGCCGCAACGGAGCAACGGATCGGATTTTTGGTATGGGCATACTTGAGGACCTGGAGATTGACATAGGCTACTTTATATCCCGGAAAATTAAGGAGTTCCCGCGGGAATGAAAACCACGCGGACGAAGTCGCGGGCATCAGCTTGTTTACCTAATAAAATGGTTTTCACACACATATTTCTAGTACTTTTAGGTCCAACCATTTCTTTGCACCATTTCTTCCTTTTATTCGGTTTTATATTGACGGTTGTTAAGGTAGAGTGACGTCACACTGCCCTAACGAAATTATTCTTGCAAGTGCAAATTTAAAGTTCCCTATCTTTTTCATTTGTTGTTATATTTTAACGATTCTTTCATATTTTTGTTAAATTTAACCTTAATTTTTATAGTTATTTATTTAAAAAGAAATATGGACAACCTCCATGGCGCAGTGTGCAGCGCTGTTGCCTTAACATGCGGAGGTTCCGGGTTCGATCCCCAGCAGGGTCAATTTGGGAATTTATAATTTCTGAATTGCCCCTGGTCTGGCCTGGTGGGAGGCTTCGGCCGTGCCTAGTTTCACCCTACCGGCAAAGACGTGCCGCCAAGCGATTTAGCGTTCCGGTACAATGCCTTATAGAAACCGAAGGGGTATGGGTTTAATATAATTGCCATGCCCCTAACAGCCAACAGGTTAGCCCGCTCCCATCTTAGACTGTATCATCACTTACCATCTGGTGAGATCGCAGTCAAGGGCTAGCTTGTAGTGGATTAAAAAAAAATGGAAACTGCTCCATTGATCGATCGATTGAATTTTATAAATTGAGCACGTTGAGTTGATGGTTGAGTAGAGTTGGGCATAATATATAAAATCAGTATTATTATATACCTACCTACTGTACGTGTACACCATATCAATCCTGATCCATACTAATATTACAAATACGAGTGTTTCTGTCTTTCTGTCTATCTGTCTGTTACGCTTTCACGGCCCAACTGTTCAACCGATTTTGATGAAATTTGGTACAGAGATAGGCTACTTTTTATCAAGTAAAATTGAAGAGTTCCCGTGGGAATTTCAAAAAATCAATTCACGCGGACGAAGTCAGGGGCATCATCTAGCATTTTAATAAAATAGGTTCAATATGCAGTAGCTTAGGAAAAGGTTATATCAACAAAGCTAGGCTACTCAAACCGCGTTGTCCGTCCGTCCATCTTTCAATATTGTAAGCGTGAGGAGCCAAGATTACCTAACCGGGAACACAGGCTTAAGGGATTTACCCCTAGTTATTTTCTGCAAATTGATTGTTTACTAGGTTGCTAAATTTTGACTGATAGGTACGTACCTACTGTAATAATATACCTATCCCTATACGTATGTAATATACCTAGTTACCTATGTAATAATATGTAGGTTTGTACTGAAAGCTACAGTAGCTAGCGTAATATAATAAACAATATCACATGAAATAATGAAATGAAAATATACCTACTTTATTGTACACCACACATCACCGTCTTTAAACGTTTTTAAACGTCGAGTACACGAACACTTTCAAAAATGTCAGAATCCCTCCACATAATCATTCATAATTATTAATTTAACTTATATGTGTATATATGTATTATATTTATAAATGTTTATTATATTATTACATATAGTATTTTATATTATTTTTATTTACATTACTACCTAATATGTCTCTTCTTACCCCAACTTTTCTCTTTATATTGTACGCACTGTGATTTCTACCCTGTCCCCACTACCAAAGGTTAACTGGAAGAGAATACCTCTTTTTGTGCATTGTAATGTACTTATATATGTGCAATAAAGAATTTAAAACAAACATGGCACATAAAACACATTTAGACAATCACAAATACAAGAAATTATGAAAAACTGAACAAGAGGCGGCCTTATCGCTGAGAAGCGATCTCTTCCAGTAAATAATAAATAGTAAAATTATCTCATTTTCGTACAAACGGTTAATTAACCTTTTTTGAAAAAGTGTACAGACCTCAAAAGCACTGAAAAGCATTAAATAATTTTTAATTACTTTTATCTACTCTGAACCAAATACTACAAGTACTACTAGGTACTAATATAGTTACTGTTACACAATGACGTTAAACGACGTAAGGCCGATCTGAATTTCCTAAAACCATTAAAGTTTGAAATATCCATTGAAATATGAGAGTCCTAAAACCAACTTACGAATACAGATCGCATACGTAATAGAGCCATGAATGATTGTCAAACAACATAACAAACGAACGGTGCCAGTAAGTATTGGACCAGTTTTCCTAATTGGTCAAGCAATCCTCGTAATTGTCTGTCTGCCGCCTCGTGACGCTTCGTAAACATAATATTATGTATGGGCACATACAAGCCTGAGTACATTTGCCTACCATACTGTTTACAGAATATACAGACAGCCCTGAAAAAAGGCTTTATTGTAATCATTAGCTTTTGTTATCGTTTCATTACATGGTATATTGAACGTTATCATGCCTGTATTTATCTGGTAGTAATAAAGTCCTACGATATACGAATATTTTGCTAATTTTATGTATGAGGAGATTGTTATCATGTGTGGGAACTTCGTATATTTCCACCATCTTATTTTCAGAACTTACAGTTTTTAAAGTACAATTTATTGTATCAAAAGTTCTCTCGGTCGCGGTTCAATACCTACACCGACGTCGGAAAACTTAATCATGGCCAATAAAGCGGTATTACTATAGATATACACGCATTCGAGATTTTTATTTACTTGGGCTCCCATCTCTGTTAATAATATATCTAGCAATAGCAACCCTTGCGGATTATTTTTCTCATTGAGATTAAGATTTGCCGTAGGTACGTATAATTTAAATGTTACCTAAATCTAAAATTATTAAAGAGTTTTAGGGCAAGTTTGCCCTAGTCCACCGTAGAATTTAATGTTGGTATTGTAATATTGTTACTATGAGTTAAAGTTTCGTTAATGTATGTCGTACCTATACCTACTTACATTTATATCTGATTCCAGCGTTTGCCCGCGACTTCATCCGCATTAAATTAAAAAATATCAAAAACCTCTGAAAAACTTAAATTCATTTCCACCGAAAGCACAAATACCATGTTTCATGGATATAAGTTGCTCAAGCCGTTGGGGCTGTAGGTTGACTGTCAGTCACTCAGGACAAAGCCTTTTATAGTTATTGATGATTGATTGATGTTCTTAGGTTAGATTAGGATAAATCCTCTTAAATGCACCACGTATAAGACGTACTTACAGGACCTAGTGCACGTAAGCGGATTATCTGGATTTATCGGATATCTTCATCCTAATAGGAATAATTTATTGGTAACATTTACATCTAAACGCAACTTTACATGTTACGCACCGCATCATCGATATTCAATGTACTTTCCATCCATGTTCCGTTATTTTTTCCACCCTGTAAGTATATTATGTAGTTACGTACGCGTTAATTAGGAAAGGCGGAGAACCGTATTTATGGCGCTCTGTTCGTCTGACAGCGTAGCGATTAAACATCCAAATGCTGTTCATATTATTTAGAGCGAAACGCACTAGGCACCAGATCGGACCAAATAATATATCCGCGTTGGAGGTGAACGACGTTTTGTCCTGACGCGCCAGTGTGGACTGCTCCATAGAAAACTGAGTTAGGTACACGGACTTTTGTTGGATAAAAGTTATTTTACGATGTATGAACATCTTTCAGCAAGCTTTCAGTTATAATACAAAATATTTTTTTGTCTTCAACAGGATTTTACTGGCTGCATGTGGTTGAAACTGACAAGTTGTCAGTGACAGCAGAGGCGGAGAGTCAAAGCTGTGCCAAGCTATATTGGACGTTACATAATGAACTTTTATTCTGAGGTAAAGTTTTAAATATAATATGGAAACCCTTTGCCGACAGAGTCACGTTTTCGTATCGGTCTAGTTAATGCTAATTTTGATAAAGTTTGGCCATTAAACGAGTCAGGAAGCTTAAGGTGTCAAATTGGAAGTGAATCGATACTTTTCGATAAAATTCCAGAGCTTTTCATGCTGGATTTTACCTCTCTATAGGTAGGTACTTAAAAGGCTTTATTGTCTGAAAAGTATTACCTTTTATTTCATACGATCCCGTTTATTACAACGAAATTAACAACAAACCTACAGGTCTACAATCCCTTGGAGCTCTAAAAAAAATTAAGCTTCTAAGTCAACGCATCAAAAGATACGGCCGTTTATCCGCATATTTTGCATATTTTGACACTCGCCAATAAATCAAAACCTATTGGTTACTTCCCGTTGACCTAGAATCATGAAATTTAGCAAGAAGCGAGGTCTCACAGCGCAAGTGTAGGAAAAAAATCCAAAAAACTTTAATTAGGGTTTCGTACTCATAGGATATCGATTTTTTTGTCACGCGCTACCAGTTTAGCGTCATATGTGAGCCAGTTATTTCACAGCTGATTGCGTGTCGTTGTGACATCTTCCTTGTTATTTACTAAATTGATTTATATTGTGTGGTGGTACGGAACCCTTTTTGTGCGATTCTGACTCGCACTCGACCAGTTTATTTTTCATTTCATTTCATTCTCCATTGACATAACTGTTGAATAGCTATATTATATAGCTATATACTTATATACCTATTATAGCTGCATAGGTATATTCACGGTTCACACAGGAAACATATTCCACAGGTGTGCAGAACTCATTAGGAAAGAATGTACGTCTCTAAGTTCATAAAAAAGCCATGTTAACTCTCTAGAATTCCAGCCTTCAGGCGCCTTGTTTTTTTTTTTTATCCACTACAAGCTAGCCCTTGACTGCGATCACACCTGATGGTAAGTGATGATGCAGTCTAAGATGGTAGCGGGCTAACCTGTTAGGGGCATGGCAGTTATATTAAACCCACACCCCTTCGGTTTCTACACGGCATCGTACCGGAACGCTAAATCGCTTGGCGGCACGTCTTTGCCGGTAGGGTGGTAACTAGCCACGGCCGAAGCCTCCCACCAGGCCAGACCAGGGAAAATTCAGAAATTAAATTCCTAAATTGACCCTGCCGGGGATCGAACCCGGGACCTCCGTACGTTAAGGCAACAGCGCTACACACTGCGCCACGGAGGTCGTCATAAAAAGGAAAGGAGGAACGAGATCATAACCATTTGTATATGACTGAGCACTGCGATATACCTACGCAGGGTAGGGACCAGAACTATTATTGCTTGTTCTCATTAGATGTCTTAGATTACTTCTTACCAAGCTAAGTGACAACCTTGGAAACATGAGTTATATTGTACACTGTAGCCAATGATGAATTCTCTTCACTTGAATAGCTGTGTTTTATCTTAGGCGTAGATTTCAAAGCAATAAGACCACCATTTATACCACCCCAGTTTTTTGTAAAATAAAATTGATTGTTTATGTATTTTTTCTTTTGTATCCATACTAATATTATAAATGCGAAAGTGTGTCTGTCTGTCAGTCTGTCTGTCTGCTACGCTTTCACGGCCCAACTACTCAACCGATCTTGATGAATGAATGAATGAATGAATGAATGAATGAATGAATGAATGAATGAATGAATGAAATATTCTTTATTGTACACTTATAAATAATCAAAAAACAATAAACAAAGAAATGCAAGTCGGTACAATTGGCGGCCTTATCGCTTTTAAGCGATCTCTGCCAGGCAACCAATTTACATAGGAATTGTAACCAGCGATAGAGGGTTATGGGTGTACGTAAAAGTAACAAATAAAAATAAAAAATTGAGCACTTAACTAACAATATAATATTATTATAATATATACACACAAATATAAATAAATACCATACAAATAATACATACACATAACAATACATACATGCATAATAAATACCATACAAATAATACATACACATAACAATACATACATGCATAATAGATACATAAAAAATAAATGAATATAAATATCATATATAATATTATATACATTCACTTATAAGTATATACCTAGATACGACAATACTAAGGAGTAAAATAATTAAAAATAGAAGCCACAAGACTTAACGTAGACAGTAAGGATGGAATTGTTGAACACAGGTAATTTTGGAATTTAGGGAGGAACAAAGTGCGCTTTGATGAGTCTTTTGAATGATGCAAGAGATTGCGCATGCCTAATATGAAGCGGTAAGGAGTTCCAGAGCCTAACAGCTTTAACAGAAAAGGATTTAGAATAGAAGGAAGTATTATGAGGAGGAACTTTTAAGATAAGATTGTCATTAGAGCGAAGAGAGCGACAGTGAGTGTCACTAAGAAACTCAAACCGCTCTTTGAGGTAAAGGGGAGTAGTAGGATTGAATAGAATACAGTATAAAAGAGAAAGAATATGGGTATCCCTGCGAAGGCGGATCGGAAGCCACTTGAGTTTTTCGCGAAATTCAGAAATGTGGTCATACTTCCTGAGTCCAAATATGAACCGTATACATAGATTTTGAATGCGCTCAAGTTTATTAAGCAACTCCTCACTTAGATTGACATAACAAGAGTCAGCATAATCGAGAATCGGTAAAAGAAGAGACTGTGCAAGCGTAATTTTAGTTGGTATGGGTAGAAAATTGGCCAACCTACGGAGAGACCCGACAGACGCAAACACCTTCCTACTCACTTCACTCACGTGCGGAGACCAAGATAAAAATTTGTCAAAAGTTACACCTAAATTTTTAACAGTGTCACTGTATGGCACGCATGTTCCATCAAATACAATGCTGGTTAATGTAGAAAAATCTATTCGTGTGACCAATTTTTGACTGCCCAATATTATAGATTGAGTTGATGAAATTTGGTATAGAGATAGGTTACACCCCGGGGAAGGACATATGCTACTTTTTATCCATGAAAATTGAATAGTTCCCGCGGGAATCAAAAAAAATGTATCTGTTCAACTGATTTTGATGAAATTTAGTACAAGGATAGGTGGTATCCCGAGGAAGGACATAGGCTACTTTTTATCCCGGAAAATTTAAGAGTTCCCGCAGAAATCAAAAAACATCAATCCACGCGGCCGATGTCGCGGGCATCATCTAGTATAAAATAATTTATACTTCCTTACTGGATAGATCCCATCCCATTAGATTAACGTTAGCACAATAATGTTCCGTCGTCCAAACTATCACGTTCCTATAAATCTACCAATACCACCCTGTGATTTCATTTGATAATAATCCAGGTATGCCGATAGCTTAGCAATCATGACACCAATAGACATAGGTATGTGTGGTCAATACCGAATGTCACAAATGGACAGCTAAGCCGTATTAATTGCGGCTGAACGCTAAAACCCTCGACTACACCAGAATTTACTCACTATGTATGCTTCTATAATAAAGCCTGTAATTTTTTTTTTTATCCACTACAAGCTAGCCCTTGACTGCGATCTCACCTGATGGTAAGTGATGATGCAGTCTAAGATGGTAGTGGGCTAACCTGTTAGGGGCGTGGCAGTTATATTGAACCCATACCCCATCGGTTTCTACACGGCATCGTACCGGCACGCTAAATCGCTTGGCAGTACGTCTTTGCCGGTAAGGTGGTAACTAGCCACGGCCGAAGCCTCCCACCAGACTAGACCAGGGAAAATTCAGAAATAATAAATTCACAAATTGGGTCAATTTCCCGGGGATCGAACCCGGGACCTCCGCACGTTAAAGCAACAGCGCTACACACGGAGCTACGGAGGTCGTCAAAGAAAAGTAGGTGTAAGTTACATCGTACTCGTTTAACACGGGAATCAATGTCGCCCCTGCTATAGGACACCCTAATTTGATAAATTCAGTTTTTACTTTATTTTTAGGTTCCCGTGCCTCAAGAAGAAAAAATGAACCTTTAAAGGATCACTTCGTTATCCGTCTGTCTGTCTATCAAAACCCTTTTTCTCGGGACGCGTGGAGGTATCGGAGGTATAGGTAAGTTGAAATTATTGATATCAAATAAGTACTCAAGTATACGGTCCCTTGCAGCTGTAAAATATCAAGCTTCTAAGTCAACACTATCAAAAGATACGGCCGTTTATGCCGCATATTTTGCATATTTTGACACTCGCAAGTCTGGCTCGCACTTGACCGGTATTTTGAACTCTAATATTGCATACATAAGGCATTTTTATTAGTTTTCAAAGACGAAGAAGACCTATTCCAAAAGCGTATGGGATATAATATCTGTCGACGAATTATCTCGACATGTGAGTTGTTTGTAACAACTATAATAGGTATCCCATGCGTTTGTTACTCGCCAACGTTTTCTCTGCTACACGCGCCACGCCCACTTGGCTTCTACTTAGGTACTTCTCTACTTACGCACTTTATACTGCACAGGAGCAGTGGCTCTATCGCGGTTTCTTAATGTTTCTTTATAAGATTTAAGCTGTTTCACATAAGTAGGTAGGTACCTAAGCATACGCGTGTGTTTTTAATCACACCGACCAAAAAAGGCGAGCCTGCCTAAACTTTGCTTACCTATCCTTGTTATACCCGCCCGACTTCAACATAGTGGGTAGAAATCAAAATTATTTTTTACTTTACAGTGACGTTGGATGTCTGTTTTTTGGAAAGAATTTTTGATGAAGTGCATTTGTCGGTTAACTTTCACAAAGACTTCTTTTCCCTGATTGGCCCAAAGATTGCCCATGCGGTAAAATCTAATATTGGAAAACACAACATTTGACAATCATTAATATATAAACATATATTTTGCAAAAACAGGTAAACTACGCCAAATCCATTTCTGTGGAATTTTCCATGTTTTTACTTCATACAAAGTAAGTATTAAATGGAATTTCAGAAATATTCCGGGCACTATTTGCGAACAGCATAAAGGAGAGGTGCACGAACTTTGGGGTGAAAAAAGGGTGCGAGGGACTCACGGGCGAATTTCCAACCTATGATGGTCCAACCTTTATCGCTGGAATATCTATCATAATACATTATATAGGTGTTTGTTTTTTTGCTATAAGTCTTTACGCTAGTAAGGAGTAGTAGGTTCAAGTAGGTACTTTGGCAAAAAGTAAATACCAGTCAACTTTGAGAATCCACTAAATAATTTTGATGTCATCAAGTCACAGCTGAGTGGAAATATACACAAACTGAGAAGGATATGCTTTAGTTTCATTGGAACTTGGACCAGACCTCAATTCCAGATTAGAAACTTAACAAATTTTCCCTGTTAGAAATCGACTCTAGGAAATCGCTCATAGAAGAAGAAAACCACACAGAATAATAATTATGGCCATTGACTGCGTTCACCAGTACCACTCCGCCAAGGTAGTTGTGCGTAGATACACTAGGATACCAACCTAAGTAATAAAGATATTGATAAGGTCGAACCATTTCATTGCATTCTTCTAGTCATAATTTTAAGGGTTCCGTACCTCAAGAGGAAAATAAGGAACCTTTTAGGATTACTTCGTTGTCCGTCTGTCTGTCTGTCCATCTGTCCGGCTGACAACCACCAAATATTTACTCTATTACCACTAACCACTGAATTTTTTTTTTTCAGTGGTGAGAGGAAGCTCGCGAAGTGGTCCCATAAAAATTTTGACTCCAAATTTTCAATCCTGATGCTGCAGGATACAGAAATCCACAAAAATAGGGAGTTAGGAAATTTTGATGGTGAATTCATATAGTAGGTATCAAGTCACGTATTTATGTCACCGTAAGATTGTAAAAACCGTTAGATATAACGTTTTTTATCTCGATAGATTGTAAACTGTCGACAGATTGTGAACCGTAACATACTGCTTACAATTTAATCATAATCATAATCATAATATTTATTTGCTGATTGTAGGTAGGAAGTTCTTACAATAAAGACATAATAGCGTCGAGCCACAATCTACCAACATAGTATGGTGTGCAAATTATCATTATTAATATGTATTATCACAATTATTAATAATATGTGCTTAACAAATTCGGAAAATAATACAATTTACCACTATAATCTATCTATATCAATAACAATCATGATTATAGAAACTATCATTAGAATTTAAGTCAGAATATAAAGACATGTTATCATTTAAAATTATTATGTCAAAATAGGTAGGTAAATAGTAGAATGATGTCACATAAATTATAAATTATACTTAGTCAAATCCAATAATCATAAGTTAAGGCTAAATAAAATAAAAAATTATATACTAATAAAATTATATATACCCTTATGAGTGATTTAAATAATCTTTAACAGAATAAAATTGGTGGGCCAGTAACCAATCGATGATTTTAGTTTTAAATTTGTGCAAAGGCAGGTCAATAAGATCTTTTGGCAACTTATTATAAACCTCAATTGCCATACAGTAAACATTTTTTTTATACAGCGTCAAGTTAACCATTGGCCATATTAATTTATTTCCCCGTCTGCTGTCCTTCCCATGGATATCACCAAAAGATTTAAAATATTCGTTGTGTTTTTTTACAAATATACAGATTTAACGCGTTATTTTTCGGTAAATTGTAATATATTAGGTATATTAACCCGATAGAACCTAAGTGCCCGGCCTGTGGCCGGGCACTACCTGAATATTCATGTCAAACCCTAACCTAACCTATAGTTCGCGCGCGAGTTGAATGCAGAGTAAATGTATGGTGACACTTACATTTACTCTGCATTCAACTCGTGCGCGAACTGTACAAGAAAGAGACAAGAAAACGTAAAAACAATAAATATTTCATAAATTAATATTCAGAACATTGAACGGTTCACAATCTTTCGACAGTTTATAATCTCGCGGGATAGAAACCGTTAGATTATAATCTAACGGATTTTACAATCTTACGGTGACATATTCCATATTCATATCTTTTTTTGTTGTATTTGTTATTATTAGGAGAAGGTTCTTACGAAAAAAAAAATTAAGAAAATCTCTCAGAAATATTGAAAAATATACATTTTCATTTTGCATACTAAGGCGGTACGAAGTTCGCCGGGTCAGCTAGTATATAATAAGTATGTGACCTGTAAAGCTGAAAATTAGCACAGTAGCAACCCGTTAACGCTAATAACACTACTAACTAATCAGTAAAGTAAACATGCAAAGTGAGATACCAAAAAAATTTGGACAATGAAAACCTATTCAACGATAAATTATATCACTCGAGAGAGAGTTTTTGTTTGATGGGAGCGTTGCTCAACACAGTAAATATTTTATTAACCGACTTCAAAAAAGGAGGAGGTTCTCAATTCGTCGGAATCTTTTTTTTTACAATTAGGAGAACAATAGGTGACACAATAATATTATCATCCCGTATCATTTTTGTTATTCCAGGTACGTATAGTACTACTAGTGAATACCCGCGACTTCGTCTGCGTGGTTTGAGGTTTTTTGGTTCCCGCGGGAACTCTTTAAATTTCCAGGATAGCCTATGTGCTATTCCAGACTATAATCTATCTCTGTGCTAAATTTCAGCCAGATCCGTTCAGCCTTTGGGCGTGATTGAGTAACAAACATCCATACATCCAAACTTTCACATTTATAATATTATTAAGATTAATAATAATTAGTTGTTCCATATATATTTTATTAATTATATTAATAATATAATTTTAATGTTCAAAGTTGTGTGTTAATGTTGCACTCATGTTCAGCAACCGTTTTTATCTTCAAGTAAACAAACAGTCACTAATACTATAGGTACCTATGTGTAGATGTATCATTATGTAGATGTACCCGAAGAGTATCATTCTCAATGTAAAAAGCAAATTATATAAAAAATGAAGCAATAAAGATATTACAAAACCAATTTAAAAAGTATCGCTAAGAAATTCCAATCCCGTGCCATTCCAGAATATATTTAAATATATTTTGAAAACTTACCTCGCCCCGGGCAAGATGTCCGTGCGGCGTCTGTCCGCGTTACGCGACTCGCAGCCGATAAAACATTCACATCATCATAATATGTATATTTTATTAAGAAAATGATATGGGAATGATAAAGGAGTATTATCAGCGTGGAAGTCAGAAAGCGCGTGGCGCAGGGCGCGAGGCGGCTAGCGCTAGGGCGGTTGGGCGGCGACTGCCTTCCGCGCAAACTGCGTGCTCCTACCAACCTCGCCCGGATCTCTTCCTGTTGATCGTGTACGCGACAGGTGATCCCTATACGCTTTTAATAATTACGATCTACTGTTTATGCTCCGACCCATCGATCATAAGAGCTAGTGAAATTGCTTTATAAATAGAATACTTACGTGTCAAGTGTCAACTATATGTGTTGGTCAATGGGAACCTATCATAAGTTGCGTTATAATACCTATGCTTAATTGAAGCATATTTTCTCTACTACATTTTTTTATTATTAGTAACATGATAACGAGAAATAGCACTGGGCTGTTGATGCCGACGATTGTTCCACGTAAACTTAGGTTTTTTTTTAATCCCGTGGGAATGTTCCGGGCAAAGAGTAGTGAAGTGTCAACCGCTCAAAGGAGCCCCCTCTGAGCGGTTCACAATACTTTTCAAAGAATATCCATCCCGATTAGTAACAGTAAAGTAGTTGTATAGTGTAAAGTAAAGAGTTGAATGCAGAGTAAATGTATGTGTCACCATAAATTTACTCTGCATTCAACTCGCGCGTGGCTACCTCAATTTCAGATGTCAAAGAACTTGTACAACATCCTGAAAAAATCAAAGTGCACATTAATATAAGAAGTAATTCAGAAATACTCCATACAGCTGAAACAAAACATAAAACTCTTGTTTAAAACGAATAGGTAGGCACGAGTTACGACTTACGTGTATAACTACCAAAGTCATTGATGTAGAATTTTTTTAGTACCTATACCAAAGTCATGTTAAGTTTCAAGATGCCAAGTTTTGAGTTGCAGTGCACTGCAACTTTACGGAATTTGATATACGGATATAAGGTCAGTTACTCAACTATTCGTTTATTACGTTTCTCCGATTTACTATTTCAATATAGTAAACCCCTATTATAAGGAATTCGGATCGTTTAAATACTCTGGTTCGGAATCGGACTGATGGTCCAGCGCGATTCAAAAATGTTCCAAATAAGTATCAAATAGATTCTCGTTGCCAGCTATATCTTCTTTTGTGCACACAAAGTATAAAAGCGAGTGTAGGTATATATGACGCCATAACATTACCACTTATTAGCAACAACAACATGCGTAGACACATTGGCCCCGTGTCATATCAGGGAGACAGCATCAAGGCCGGGAGCCGCAGCAGAAAAGGCTGAAACCGGCAAGCGGCGGAAGTATGCCTCTCTCATAGAGAGTTCCATTTTTGTTCCGTTTGCCGTGGAGACCCTGGGGCCATGGAGTCTTAGTGGCAAAAAAAATTTACGAGATATTTCACCGCGGTTAATTGCCTCATCTCATCAACATTTTTTGCGCAAAGGATCAGCCTGGCTGTCCAGCGCGGAATAGCAGCCAGCATTCTTGCCACCATTCCACGCGGGCATGATTTATATAGTAATTAGGTTAGGCTAACTAGCATTAAGTTCTATTGTATTATTTTCAATAAATGTTTTAAAAAAAAACTTATTAGCTCAGGAGATATGTTAGTTTCCATTGCGAGGAGACGTTTAGACGATGATGATGACAGATGATCACCCTTTAAAGCGAAAAACGTTATACTTACTTTCGGACGTGTTCTTTGAATAATTTCTGCCTGAATGGGTGGCCATTTTAAGAGTGATTAGAAAAGTTCGCGCATGTCGTTCTTAAGATAAAGAACTCACTATTAATTTTAAGCTCTTAAGATTAAAAGGTATCTTTGGAACGTTTTCTCACCATTTTGACTACGGAACCCTAAGAATGAGCCAGCCTTCTATTTTTATTGTTAAGATATGAGCAACATGTTCCAAAACACTTGTTTTTCAGCAGTTTCGATATATTGCCTGTTTATTCGACAGCTCACGTATCTCATACTCAAGCGAGCTACTAAGATACAGCAAACGGCATATAAAGTAGGGTGTAAAAACTTTACGAAGGATCTATTGATTTCTCGCGTCTCGTCTGTCACACCAACTTAGCGCCGCCATGGGTTAGCTCTAACTCGTCTGAGCAATCGTGCTGAAATCAATTCAAACATCATATTTTGTAAAGCAAGTAGGTACCAACACTTAATACTTTACGTTTTATACACTTTATAAATTTTGCACATCATCATCATCTCAGTCTGCGGACGTCCACTGCTGAACATAGGGCTCCCAAAGAACGTCACCACAACAGCGGTTGTGGTGACGTTTCATGAGGAAGGCTGAAAAGCGTTTCAGCCTTCCTCATCCAGCCACTACTCTTACTTGTACGCGGTCTCCACTCTAGAACTTTTCGGCTCCAGCGGCCATCGCTCCTTCAACAGGCATGGCCTGCCCATTGCCATTTCAGCTTGCTAATTAATGGTGTGGGCAATGCCAGTGGCCTTGGATCTCTTCATTTTGCGAAATTTTGCACTTAGCCACGAATAGAGGAAAAGTCCTGACTCGCTCACTCACTGACTGACTCATCAACGCCCAGCCCAAACCCTTGAGCCTAGAAAATTGATATACCAACAGAGGATCCCTTTATAATGTAGACAAGGAAAGCAATTTTTCAAAAATTTCCACGGGAGCTAACCCGCGGGCGATCGCTAGTACCTCTTCAATATTTGTACATTTTAGCAATATTATACTCAATTGAAACAGTGGTGATTAACAGAGTAGGTTTAAGTGTAAACAATTAAATCATCGGCAAAATGAGACGGTGGTTTTCAGGTAAGTAAGCCTGATTACTTGTGACCCAACACCTTCCTGCTTCAACATGAGATCTTGATCAGTGTAATATCCATACACCTATGATCATCCTATGATCATCGATACAAATCATATCATACTGTCAGTTTGTTTGTTGGTTTGTTGGTTTTTTGGTTTGTTGGTTTGTTGGTTTGTCCTTCAATCACGCTGCAACGGAGCAATGGATCGACGTGATTTTTGGCATGGGTATAGTTGGGGACCTGGAGAGTGACATAGGCTACTTTTTATCCCGGAAAATGCAGGAGTTCCCGCGGGAATCCAAAAAAACTTATTCCACGCGGACGAAGTCGCGGGCATCAGCTATCAGCTAGTTATAGATAAATCCCACGAGCAAATACTCCTACTTAATATTTAAAATTCACATTCTAAGGCACGTTACGATCTTAATAATGTATGATAGTTAATTTTAGTTTAGTTTTGCAAAAAGTGATGCAAGTAACTTGCGTCATTTATTTTTGCCAAAACTATGTCACGCATTTAATAAACTTTAAGTACTTTTACTACTAATTTCCGAAACTGTTTGATATTTTTAACTGTAATCTAAGTAAAAGTCTAAATAATGCGTTTAATGTTAAAAAGTTGTTTTCGCCTTTAAGCGGGTTGCACCACTAAGTATTCGAGACCCGTTGATATTATTCTAGTGGTCTTATTTATACTAATTGATTAATTAAAGCCTAGCCTTAAGAGCTATTAATTATTCACTAACTTTATATCTTAGCTACAGTTTTAAAGTCAGAACTCGACGTTAACTTCAATTAATTAAATGTTGATCCTCCTCCTCATGGCGGTCTTTTCACAATTAGGTACCTGCAGTATGACGTGATTTATAAATTTCTTGTTTTAATTACAAAACCTATACACGTACCCTACCTACGCCTATCGCGCATCGTGATTCGTGTGCCTTTGGTGACTAATTCCTACATCAGGTACTTACCCAATAACCAGAAAAGGGGAATCCATGTAATAAACATAACTTACTACTTATCTTATGTCCGCGACTTCGTCCGCGTGGAATAACTTTTTTAATTCCCGCGGGAGCTCTTTAATTTTCCGGGATAAAAAGTAGCCTATGTTACTCTTTAGGTCCTCAACTAGGGTTGCAACGGAACCTCGCCTCCGCCTCCGTAAGTACGGAACTTTCGCAAGAAATAGTACCTCCACTTCCACAACCGCCTCCACCATTTATTTTGCGAAGTTGTAACGGAAGTTCATTTACGTTGACATACATTGCGATAGGTACAAATCGAAGCAGGTGACGTCAGTTACACCAACAAAAGGCAACTGTCCTTAGAAGAATCCTCAAAAAAAATCAAATGTGGGATTCATCGCATCCTAAAGCACAGAAAATGGACGAAGTGATCGGAGAAATCCACCTCCGCCTCTGCCTCCGTTAACCCCCGCGTCCGCGGAGGCAAAGCCCTTCACCTCCGCATCCGCCTCTGCTTCCGCTAAGAAGGCCTCCGTTACAACCCTATCTCAACTATGCCCGCCCTCGGTTGTGGCGTGATTTTAGGACAAACCCACAAACAAACACACTTAAATTACTTTTATAATATCAGTAGGTATGATTATGTCAACATCATCATAAATTGAGGGACCAACCTCCTGCTAAGCGAATAGAAGGCCGACGTCTACCAGGCTATCGCTATTTTCTGGTACTTTTTTTATAGAATAAGTATATTTACAGACTGCCTCGTTGGCCTAGTGGTTAGCATGTTCGAGTCGCGAGCCGTGCTTCGGAGAGCACGTTAAGCCGTAGGTCCCGGTTATTATCACAAACATGATAATAGTCGTTAAAGCCTACCAACCCGCATTGGAGCAGCGTGGAGGGTCTAAGCTCTACTTCCCCCTCTCCAAGAGAGTGGAGGCCTGTGCCCAGCAGTGGGACGTTAATGGGCTTGTATAGGGGTAATACTCACAGAACAAGTGAGAATCCCAATTCTGTGGGTGGATGGGTACACTGTACCTAGCGTACTAAACTTTCATAGGTATTTGACGTCAATATGGAGTCACCGTAAATAAGTGCGAGCTATAAATATTCACGTCCTTTTACTAAAACTCGTTAATAAGCTTTATTACAAGTCGGTGATAAAGTCCAATATTGAATAATAACATTTATCTCGCCGAGTGATAACGCGGAAAGTCGTAAACATGTTTTGAACGTCGTACTATTTTACGCGAAAAATTTAATTAGGACTTTTTCAGTTTCCTTCAATTTTCCGGATATAGATAATGAAAGTTTATTGTTATTACATTTAAAAGGCAAAACTAATTTACGGGCATATTAACGTACGAGCAGGGACAGGACACTATAACCGCGCGTGAATCACTTTTTGTCTTGTCGCGCAGTCTGTGCAGTTCCACTTCCACAGTGTTAAAGTGAGTTAGGCGGACTTCTAACGCGTTTTTGCTCTACAGTTAGTTTGCTTAATTAAAGGCTCTATTACGTAGACTACTAAAGAACTTTCAGAAACTCTATCCCAGCGGAGACGTGCGGTTCAGCTAGTATGTAATGCCTAATTATGTAAATTATTTAACTTAACCTAAAACGGTATAAAATTAACAAAAGAGGGCATTCAATGTGATTAAATATTGATTATTAAATCATTATGTTCCAATGCTCCATTTATTTCACTCAAGTGCTCGTGTCCCTGACTCCTGAAATTTAGTACCGCTTGCTACGAGTGTGTAATAAGTTTGGACGGATTGACGAAAATGTTTATAACATATAATATATAAAACCTTCGTGCTTGTCAATTTAATATTAAAATTTTAAGAGCCGACAGCTCTCTACGACGACAATGACAAAAAACGTATTTAACACTTCAAACCGTACGGTCGGATCGATATTGGGTGTAGACCTGCCTGTACCTAATCTGTGGTAGAGCCATATTATTTCAGAATATCCTGGACTCATAGATTTAGCATTGGTCTTTACGACCGCGCGAGCCCAATACTAAATCTATGCCTGGACTCCAAGATAATGAACTTACGTAGGCAGTAGTAGTAGTTAAGAAGTACGTAGGTAAAGATTTTGAATCGAAACAGTTTTATCGACAAACTTATTTTACACCTTTTCCTATTAGCCTATTAGGCGAAGAAGCGTATGTCTCCCGCCTAAAAGATCATGGATAGCACTATTTTTAACCGACTTCCAAAAAAAGGAGGAGGTTCTCAATTCGGCGCGTTTTTTTTTTTACTGAAGCTATCCTAAACTATATATAAGTCGGTATACTAAAATAATTTTGAAATAATAGGCAGACAGATACAAAACTAGGGGCTTGTTTGACTTATAAACTATATAGTTTTAAGGTACAAATATATAAGCTGTATCCAAAAATGTCACTTCAATATAATATGATAAACGAATCATAAAAATAAACTACACGAAGTTATTTTCTATCGCAAAAAATATTATGAAGATAATATTTTTTGCGATAGAAAATAACTTCAACCGAACCGCTGTGTCCCAAACGGCTGAAACTTGTAATGGCAACAAACGACTAGGAGCTTTTGCGACAGTCAACACGGAGGATTGAATCGCAAAAGGTGGCAACAGAGAGATTAATGATAAACAATGCTCAATTCAACGCACTCATCTTGGGGCCGAACAGCTAAAAAAAGCTTTCCTTTTTGACTAAGACGTTCCTTTCTGACCGGATCGATATTTAGCGTTTAACTGTTGTTAAACTTAGTTAACTGTAGTATCCTGTAGGATATGTCTGAAATTATAAGTAAGTTACACCGGTTGATGTACAGTCGTTTTTGAGATATAACACCCGGGACAAAATTGGTCAAAAATAAGTTAATCAGTTTACTTATTCTAGTTCACAAATTACCAAAAAGTTTTCAAGATTATTTTTGGCTGAAATAATGCAGATAAAAAATTTTCATATCCCACTACACTCGCAAGAAATGTTGGCTTCCTAAATCCTTTCCACGCCTCACAAACTCTTGTACGCCTCATAGAGTTTTGCAAATAGCACTCTCTATTATGATGCGTCGGAACCTTCGAGGTATTTTCCGGAAAATTTCTGATAATTCAGCGGGGATAAAATCAATTTTCATTATTATCATCTCTCCTTCATTCTTAATATTATTATCATTCCGTTAATAGATAGTGTTCTGTGCCATTGCCGACCACTGTCCACTGAGAATGAATAGATACTCGTACTACGATAGGAAAAAAAACTGGAAGCTCCTCCAAAATACAGCATCTTTTTTTAGGTGACGGTAACTTTTTCTGGAGTTTTTTTTTTACCCATTTGGTACAAGCTAAAAATTGTGTTGCCACTATAATGCGCGTAAATGAGATTCAGATGCGCTTTTAGCGCGCGTTTAAATGTTCGAGTTTGTATCGATACAAATGCAACGATCTGCTTTTTGCACTTAAAAAGAGCAGACAAAGCTCTTTCCTGAAACGCGCGTTGTCTGCGCGTAGAAAAAACGCCAAACGCCAAAAATATATTTTTAACCTACTTCAAAAAAAGTAGGAGTATCTTAATTCGACGCGTATTTTTTTTGGCGATGTTACATCCATATACCTACTCGTAACTTTGTAAAATCTGAACGGATTTGAGTTTATTTATTTTAATTAGAACAACCGCCAACCACGCTGGTACGCTGCACTGGTCTGGTACCGGCCCAAAAAAAACTATTTTATAATTAAAACTTGTTTTTTTTTAATTTCTATGCTATAATTATACTTTGAACTATAATTTGATTTTTAAATGCTGAATGAATGCAGGCCTGATGCCTGATGGACTGCAAAGTCCATCATTTTCACATTTCCCATCATGGTACAGTGAATAAAACAGCTAGGTAATATCAGTTTTATTGGGGAAAGAGACAAACAGTTAAATAAAAGAAATTATTGTCCCGGAATTCCTATATGTATATAATTTACACAAGACCCGGTCTGTCCGCGTGGATCGTCAGTTTTAAGTCAGACCGTCGGAAGATTTAACGGGTCATTTTGGTATAATGACGAGTAATACGGTATCGACCGCACTGACCAGGGACAATGATTGTGTCTAGGGACGGCCACTACTTCGCCGTCACTAGCCAATAGCCATCGTGAAATCGCCTTCCTATCGACTGATTAACCGTAATTATGTCGTAATTAGACCGACGCGATGAAATATGTCAAGTTACTTATATTTTTGGCTCGAGTTTAGATTCAATAATCTAGGGACATACTGCCAACGCTTAAAGCCTGTTGCATTATTGTTGACTTTCGTGTTTTAGAATTATAATCCATAACTTAGGAACATCAAGGTACGTGACATCAAGCTGTCATTTTGAGATAAGTTGCGTAGTATGGCTGCAACGTACTATTCTGGGGTATGGCCCCTGGTTTATTATCTTGCTAGCATTTTACTCTTGGTTTCGTTCACGTTAAATTCGGATCAACCTATACTTCGGATTCTGGTGGCATGTAAGTTTAATCCATACTAATATTATAAATGCGAAAGTCAGTTTGTTTGTTGGTTTGTTGGTTTGTTGGTTTGTTGGTTTGTTGGTTTGTTGGTTTGTCCTTCAATCACGCTTCAACGGCACAACGGATCGACGTGATTTTTTGCATGGGTATATTTGAGGACCTGGAGAGTGACATAGGCTACTTTTTATCCCGGAAAAACAAACAGTTCCTGTGGAATAGGATGCTCTTTTTCTCGCATTTTTCTTCAATTAGGCGGCAACGGCACACCGGATAGAAGTGATTTTTTACATGGGTATAATTGAAGAACTGTAGAGTGACATAGGCTACTTTTTATCCCGGAAAAACAAACAGTTCCTGTGGAATAGGATGCTCTTTTTCTCGCATTTTTCTTCAATTAGGCGGCAACGGCACACCGGATAGAAGTGATTTTTTACATGGGTATAATTGAGGAACTGGAGTGACATAGGCTACTTTTTATCCCGGAAAAACTAACAGCTCCTGTGGGATAGTATGCTCTTATTCTCGCATTTGTTCATCAATTAGGCGGCAACGGCACACCGGATCGACGTGATTTTTTACATGGGTATAATTGAGGAACTGGAGACTGACATCCATACTTATATTATTCCATACTAATATTATAAATGCGAAAGTCAGTTTGTTTGTTGGTTTGTTGGTTTGTTGGTTTGTTGGTTTGTTGGTTTGTTGGTTTGTCCTTCAATCACGCTTCAACGGCACAACGGATCGACGTGATTTTTTGCATGGGTATATTTGAGGACCTGGAGAGTGACATAGGCTACTTTTTATCCCGGAAAAACAAACAGTTCCTGTGGAATAGGATGCTCTTTTTCTCGCATTTTTCTTCAATTAGGCGGCAACGGCACACCGGATAGAAGTGATTTTTTACATGGGTATAATTGAAGAACTGTAGAGTGACATAGGCTACTTTTTATCCCGGAAAAACAAACAGTTCCTGTGGAATAGGATGCTCTTTTTCTCGCATTTTTCTTCAATTAGGCGGCAACGGCACACCGGATAGAAGTGATTTTTTACATGGGTATAATTGAGGAACTGGAGTGACATAGGCTACTTTTTATCCCGGAAAAACTAACAGCTCCTGTGGGATAGTATGCTCTTATTCTCGCATTTGTTCATCAATTAGGCGGCAACGGCACACCGGATCGACGTGATTTTTTACATGGGTATAATTGAGGAACTGGAGACTGACATCCATACTTATATTATAAATGCGAAAGTCAGTTTGTTTGTTGGTTTGTTGGTTTGTCCTTCAATCACGCTTCAAGGGCGCAACGGATCGACGTGATTTTTTGCATGGGTATATTTGAGGACTTGGAGAGTGACATAGGCTACTTTTTATCCCGGAAAAACAAATAGTTCCTGTGGGATAGGATGCTCTTTTTCTCACATTTTTCTTCAATTAGGCGGCAACGGCACACCGGATCGACGTGATGTTTTGCATGGGTATAATTGAGGAAGTGGAGAGTGACATAGGCTACTTTTTATCCCGGAAAAATAAATAGTTCCTGTGGGATAGGATGCTCTTTTTCTCACATTTTTCTTCAATTAGGCGGCAACGGCACACCGGATCGACGTGATGTTTTGCATGGGTATAATTGAGAAACTGGAGAGTGACATAGGCCACTTTTTATCCTGGAAAAACTTACAGCTCCTGTGGGATAGCACGCTCTTTTTCTCTCATTTTTCTTCAATTAGGCGGCAACGGCACACCGGATCGACGTGATTATTTACATGGGTATGATTGAGGAACTGTAGAGTGACATCGGCTACTTTTTATCCCGGAAAAACTAACAGCTCCTGTGGGATAGTATGCTCTCTTTCTCGCATTTGTTCTTCAATTAGGCGGCGCCGCACACCGGATCGACGTGATTTTTTACATCCATATCCATACTAATATTATAAATGCGAAAGTCAGTTTGTTTGTTGGTTTGTTGGTTTGTTGGTTTATTGGTTTGTTGGTTTGTTGGTTTGTTGGTTTGTCCTTCAATCAAGATTCAACGGCGCAACGGATCGACGTGATTTTTTGCATGGGTATATTTGAGGACTTGGAGAGTGACATAGGCTACTTTTTATCCCGGAAAAACAAATAGTTCCTGTGGGATAGGATGCTCTTTTTCTCACATTTTTCTTCAATTAGGCGGCAACGGCACACCGGATCGACGTGATGTTTTGCATGGGTATAATTGAGGAAGTGGAGAGTGACATAGGCTACTTTTTATCCCGGAAAAACAAATAGTTCCTGTGGGATAGGATGCTCTTTTTCTCACATTTCTCTTCAATTAGGCGGCAACGGCACACCGGATCGACGTGATGTTTTGCATGGGTATAATTGAGAAACTGGAGAGTGACATAGGCCACTTTTTATCCTGGAAAAACTAACAGCTCCTGTGGGATAGCACGCTCTTTTTCTCGCATTTTTCTTCAATTAGGCGGCAACGGCACACCGGATCGACCTGATTATTTACATGGGTATGATTGAGGAACTGTAGAGTGACATCGGCTACTTTTTATCCCGGAAAAACTAACAGCTCCTGTGGGATAGTATGCTCTTTTTCTCGCATTTGTTCTTCAATAAGGCGGCAACGGCACACCGGATCGATATGATTTTTTACATGGGTATAATTGAGGAACTGGAGAGAGACATAGGCTACTTTTTATCCCGGAAAAATAACAGCTCCTGTGGGATAGTATGCTCTATTTCTCGCATTTCTTCTTCAATTAGGCGGCAACGGCGCAACGGATCGACGTCATTTTTTGCATGGGTATATTTGAAGACCTGGAAAGTGACATAGGCCACTTTTTATCCCGGAAAAACAAACAGTTATATACGTATATCTTAGGTACCTTCAAGGCAAGAGTGAATAGGCATCTTCTAGGCAAGCGCGTTCCAACCTAGACCTCATCATTGCTTTGCACTAAGCATGATTGTCGTCAAGCGCAAGCCTATCTCACAATAAAAAAATAAAAAAAAAGTTCCTGTGGGATAGTATGCTATTTTTCTCACGTTTGTTCTTCAATAAGGCGGCAATAGCGCAACGGATCGACGTGATTTTCGCATGGGTATATTTGAGGACCTGGAGAGTGACATAGGCTACTATTTACTTCGGGAAAACAAACAGTTTCCCGGAGACTTTCACACAGTCTGATAGTAGGTATAGTCTAGATCTTGGAAAGTAACATAGGCTACTTTATGTCCCGGAAAATCTAATAGATCCCACAGGATAGCATGTTGTTTACAGTAGCGTGTTAAAATAATGCTCTGCCCTGTGTCCATAACTGTCCACTGACTAAATATACTCCTCCCTTCTCCTTTGCGGCGTAATGTAATTGTTCCAGTAGTGTCCGATAGACTAATCGGTTACATGCTGCTGCAACTATGCGACATCGTTTGTATAATCAGGAATCTGTATAACGGGTAACCTATAGCATTGTGTTTTCTTTCGTAGATATCGTGAATATTTTTTCGAATATTTTTCATTTTTCGTTCATGAAAAACCTAGCTCTTGCCTTTCGATGAAATACGTCGATACTGAACGTCTCAGTATTCTTCTCCATGGCATCCTCTTGCATACTTAATTTAAATACAGTTTTCTAACAAAAACTCATTTATTGGACCCTTGAGCCACGCGAGCGATGCCGCGGGTAATAGCTATCGTGAATATTTTTTCGAATATTTTTCATTTTTCGTGCATGAAAAACCTAGCAAGACGTATTTCATCGAAAGGCAAGACCTTTCGATGAAATACGTCGATACTGAACGTCTCAGTATTCTTCTCCGTGGCATCCTCTTGCATTCTTAATTTAAATACAGTTTTCTAACAAAAACTCATTTATTGTTCCCTTGAGCCACGCGAGCGAAGCCGCGGGTAATAGCTAGTTTAAGTATATAACGTGAAATTAAAATATGTGTATACTTTTAGAACTTTTTAATAGTAATAATATTAGTTTTACACACACCAAAAGTATAGGTATAGTAGTGTAATCACATAGTCGATTTTTCTAGACTATCAAAAGAAAAGGAAGATATCAGCTATTAAGACCCTAGGTAATTTTTTTAAAGTACACCGATTTGTACGATATTTCTGAACCGATTAGATAACTTTCTTTTGGTTCCATAAAAAAATCTGAATCCAACTTCTCAATCCTGACACCGCGGCCGCAGGGTTATTGACCATACCACCAAACTACTCGGTGGTTATTGCCCACCTAAGTTATGGTGATTTAGAATATGTTCATGGTAAACTCTTATTTTGAGTTGACTTGCTCGCTAACTATGGGCCTCATAAGAAAGCTCAGGATCACTCAGCGGGCGATGGAGAGAGCAATGCTCGGGGTTTCTTTGCGCGATCAAATCAGAAATGAGGAGATCCACAGAAGAACTAAAGTAACCGACATTGCTCGACGTGTTGCGAAGCTGAAGTGGCAATGGGCGGGGCACCCGATAGACGTTGGGGTCCCAAAGTGCTGGAGTTGCGACCACGCACGTGAAAGCGCAGCGTTGGCAGACCCCTACTCGCTGGACAGACGACATCAGGCGAGTCGCAGGGAGCCGCTGGATCCAGGCAGCGCAAGACCGAGGCGTGTGGAAATCCTCGCAAGAGGCCTATGTCCAGCAGTGAAAGTATATCGGTTGAGAATGATGAACTCTTATTGTAGGTACCATAGGTACCAAGCAACGACAACACGATTTATTCAAATTTTCAAGTCCTCAGCCCTGATATTGCAGCCTGCAGCGTATAGAACTCCTAGACCATGGAGATTTATGAAATATTACAGTTAGTAACAAGCAACGAATACATGATTGAACTGTCACCCTTAACTCCTCGACCCTGATACTGCCGGGTAATGCACTGCTAAGCAGTGAGGATTTAGAAAATGTTGATCACAGTGAATAAGTGCTCAACAAGTTGGCATATCTGTACTCTGTAGATATGCTTGCCATGTTTATAAGGGTTACCTACTACAATTTATACATTAACGATTGATATTTTACAGGAGCACGTTACCGTTGCCTGGATTCGCCCGTGACATGAGCTTGACCTATATTTTAAATGTATTGATCGATCTACAAACAGCGGTTGGCATGCACCTGTACTATTGTTTTGATCATAGAGCATTATGAATGTCCTGCAGAAGATAGACCGTTTGACCAATAATTTCGACTTTGGTACTTGTACCTACTTAATTTTACTTAATTTTTTATATGCTGTTTCCATACCTTAGTTGATAAAACAAAAAGCTATACTCAATATCTAAATTTTAGATCGAAATACTATAATATGTACATATATATTTATACCCCTTTACAAATTATATACCCTTTGAAATTGTAAAAATAATATTTTTTAAATTATTTTATTTGATATTGAGTTGGCCCTCCATCCAGGCTCCACTTTTTAGATCCACCAGTGGATTGAATAGGACTTTGGTGTCCACTAGGATCCACCAATGGTCTGGGTGGATCTTATAACACTTCAACTTTATTAGCATCCACCGTCTGGCTCCACCAGTGAATCACTGAAAGTTCACTGTGTCATCCACCATTATTGTCAACATCCACCACTATTCTTAGTGGAGCCCGCAACTTCAATGTTTTTTCGATCCTCTAAGACCCAGTTTAGTAATAAAAAGTTTGAATATTAAAATAATATACTGGCTACTTTTATCTTACTAATACTAAAAATGTGAAAGTTTGGGCATACACTATTTGTAATTTCAAGTCAATAAATAGCATTACCTATTTAAATAAAGAAGTGTTAAAACGAGACTAGGTATTAGAGAGACAATATTTTACAATTTTTCAGAGTCGAAGTCAAAATATTTTGATGTGAAAACCTAAAAATCTCAGCTGCTAAACCAGTAACGACCTGTAGATATATAGATAACTAGATGATGCCCGCGACTTCGTCCACGTGGATTAAGTTTTTTAATTCCCGCAGGAACTCCTTAATTTTAATGGATTAAAAGTAGCCTATGTCCTTCCCCGGGATACAAACTATCCTTGTACCAAATTTCATCAAAATTGGTTGAACGGATGGGCCGTGAAAGTGGACAGACAGACAGACAGACAGACAGACAGACAGACAGACTCATTTCGCATTTATAATATTAGTATGGATTCTGCATGAACACACTTATTATAGGAATACCTCAGAGTAGGTAGTTAATACCTGTTACCTTTATCACCGTTGGGTTTTTAATGACCAACATTTTAACATTATGACGTTCTTAAACCACAAATTCTAATAAGAGGAATTGGGTGAATAATACTTGTCAAGTATTTCCTCTTTCGCAACAAGGTAAACACAGTAGACATACACCAGCATTCCGAGTCAGACTACAACCATTTTATCAGTGCTTCAAACGAATTCTCAAGACAATTTTATCAAAATATTGTGATATCAAAATAATGTTAGTAAAATGAAAAACGTAAACGATAGTGATATAACAACTGCTGTGAAATTTGCTAAGGAACAATTTATAACATCAAACAAATCGGAAACATACAATGTCACAAAAGTTGCAGAAGATATTTTGAACTCTTCTTCAAGCGCGTTAAATAACAACGGACAATTATCTACAGTCTTTGAAGCATTCCTTATATTTGAAATTGTTATGACAGCTACGGAGTTACTGCTATCAACATTCGCAGTTCTGAAGATTTCCCGATGGAGAAATAATTACAGGAATCAAATGTTAATGCAGTTAAGTCTCGCCCGTTTTGTAAAGAGAGTGATATTCCTAATTGAATTTATGAAAGAAAAATTGATTATTGAGTCCTCATTGATCACTAAAACGATATTAACGAGTTTTCAAATATACATCGACTTTGTGATAGTTATTCTAGTCTGTTTTTTTATTAAACATATGTACGATAGTTTAATCGTGGTGATAGTGAAGATAAGTAAATTTAACTTGTACAGTGTGTTGTGTTGTTCGTGGTTGTTGCCGGCACCTATTAGTCTAATATGGACAGCAGTGATAGTGACTAAGTTACTGAATGAATGGACAACATATTTTGTTATTTGTCTTGTATTCAGATGGCCGCTAATTTTTTTCGGAACCGCTTTATACTTATCAGTTTTGTTTCACGTGCTAACGGACAAAATTCGCAGGTTCGCTAGAAGTCTTACAATAGTCACATTTTTACTATGTTTAGTTATAAACTTCTATTTATTTTCCAGAGATATCATTAAGTTATGGTGTATCGAGTCGTCCACAACTATTTTAATAAGCTATATTTCAGGTTTGATATTAAATTTTCTCGTACTTTGCTTTTATGTTATGCTAATTATTTTTAGTTTCAAAAGTAACGCAAGGTCTCTCAATTCGCTACCTGAATTGAGCACAGCCAATGTGTTGAAATGAGTCTAGTTATAAGTGCACTAAATATCCATCTATTATGGTTTAGTCATCCTTCATTTACCTGTATCTTAGCTTTAAAAATAAATTACAGTTGGTACCCGAATTTGTATTGATGTTACTTAAACCCTTCTTTATAGTAGGTAGCTTCTAGTTCAGTTTCACACGAGTGAGCTTAGAATTTGCAGCTACTATAAAACTAATCCTAATACATATTATAAATGTGAAAATTTGGCTTGTAAGTTGGTAAATTTGGATGTTGTTACTCCTTCACGCCGCATCGACTGAATCGATTCGAGAAGTATATACCTACCCTGTATTAACACAAAGCCTACTTTTTATCCAAGATAATTAAAGAGTTCCTGCGGGAATCAAAAACATTTATAATGGCAGTAAACATAGCTTCAAAGTAAAATGACAGCACCAGGCAAAGTGAATTATTTATTACTAGCTGATGCCCGCGACTTCGTACGCGTGGATCGAGGTTTTGTGGTTCCCGTGGGAACTCTTTAATTTTCCGGCATAAAAAGTAGCCTATGTGTTATTCCAGACTATAATCTATCTCTGTGCCAAATTTCATCCAGATCCGTTCAGCCGTTGGGGCGTGATTGAGTAACAAACATCCATCCATACATCCATACATCCATACCGACATCCATACATCCAAACTTTCACATTTATAATATTAGTAAGATAACAAAATAATTTACTTAAATTACTTTTATATATTAATAGATCATCATTGCCTACCTACTTATCAATGAATAACATATTTATGTTTTCCTATTAAATTTTTGCCAATTTACAATTTCGCAAACAACGTAGGCTATCAAAGACTCAAAATGATACGACGGTTTTACATCGATAGAGCTAAATCAATTTTTTTGTATGTTAATGAAAGGCGATATTTCAATGAGATATTTTCAGCATATTATCGAAGACAAAGAAATTTTATTCTTGAGATCATAGAAATAAGAATAGTAATTATGCCGATTCCTCGTTCCGTACTTGAGATCTAGACCGTATTCTAACGTAACGCATGACGTCAGAGACGTGTGACGTAGGTATATTCGTGTCTTCCGCGGCTCCTAGAAGTTGTAATAAACGGTCAAGTGTGTGTCAGAACCTCTAATGAAACAACCACGTCAGAACACATAATGTAAGCCAGGTTCAGAAGTCATGGTAGTTGCTAAACTTTTAACACTTTGACGGTCAGTATTTCATAAACGATAAACTTGACGACCTCCCTGGCGCAGTATTGAGCGCTGTTGTCTTAACGTGGAAGGTCCCGGGTTCGATCCCCGGCTGGGTCAATTTGGGAATTTATAATTGCTGAATTTTCTCTGGCTTTCGGCTGTGGCTGGTTACCCTACCGGCAGAGACGTGCCGCCAGATGTCGAGTAATAACCGATAAGGGGTATGGGTTTAATATAATCATCATACCCTTAACAGGTTAGCCCCGTAGCCCGGTACTGTCTTAGACTGCATCATCACTCAGGTGAGGTGATCAGGTGAGATCGCAGTCAAGGGGTAGTGGATAAAAAAAAAAGGATTTTTGTTTTTTTTTTAAACAAAAGCTCTCTTAACGATTTGAAAACACCTAAGTATTTTTCGATTCTATTCTAAGGATTTCGAGAAATTATCTAATGATCACTGGAGGTGGTAAGTCTATTTTTTTTATTCTCATATTGGTAAAATATATCGTGCAAGACGTATAAACGGTCTAGAAACTATTTCTAGATGTCTACCAGATTTCATTGAGTTTGATTGGCAAGTATTTAGCTAATTATACAAGAAAGTACTTCTTCATACAAGAATCTAACTTTGTATGTGGCCATGCTATGAACTATGAAGCGCGTAGATAAACCACCTAGGGTTGTGCATGTTGATAATGCTTATAGCCATGTAGCGAAAAAATCCTATGTCTATGCTTATAGCAACCCAGAATTTCTATGTTGTCTATGTCTTGTGGTGTCCGGTGTGCGGCCATTGTTGATTTGAGGCGTGTGACTATATTATAAGTTATACCTAACAGTGCAGGGTCGCCATTCGCCATATTATGTAAGCAATCCTTAAGTTGTTTATACATATGTAAGCAAGATAATCTATAAAATATCTAGATAGGATTACTTATACGCTTCAATAACTAATTTTTATGATTCTTGGTGTAGGTCAGTTCAATTTCATCATCAATGGATGATGATGATTGTTTCCTGTCACTGTCACTTCTTCGTGGAAGTCCCACACCACCCACACTTGTCCGACTGGTGGCCAACATTGGAAATATTTTTTATGCCTGTTTAGTTTTTGTTTTTATACTATCGAATAGTTAGATTAGATACTATCGAGGCTGTCACCGGGTCAGATAAGTTTGTGGTACCTACTATAGAACTGCAAAAGTAGTTTAGCAAGCCGTCCTGGTAGTTGCTTGTGTGTGAAAGACGTTATTTAGCTTTGAAAGCTCGAATTATGAATGCAACATGTGATAAAGCACGGCACCTTAATGGAACCGGTGAAGGCGGAATAAAAACGCGGTCGGTCATTTACCGTCACTGCAAATTATCAATTTTGAAAACATACTTTCTTCATATAAGTAATACTAGCTGATGCCCGCGACTTCGTACGCGTGGATCGAGGTTTTGTGGTTCCCGCGGGAACTCTTTAATTTTCCGGGATAAAAAGTAGCCTATGTGTTATTCCAGACTATAATCTATCTCTGTGCCAAATTTCATCCAGATCCGTTCAGCTGTTGGGGTGTGATTGAGTAACAAACATCCATCCATACATCCATACATCCATACCGACATCCATACATCCAAACTTTCGCATTTATAATATTATTATATTAGTAAGATTATTTAGCATATTCCTTATTCCCGACGAGGTCTACCTCTACTATAAAATTATATAAAACAACTTGTCATAATAATTATATACCTTCTATGGTATTGCATCGTAAGAATAATCACTAAACTGTCCAAGAAATGAATTATCCATAAATTAAAAGAAATTATACGATCTCCTATTAATAAATAATTACCTACCTACCTAATCTAAGCCCGTTAGGTACCGTCTAAGAAAGGTTGTACTTTTCAACAAAAAGAATTTAAGATAATGTACTTTACTTAGCTGTACAAGATCTATTCCATTGTAATCCGGGTATCGCACTTTGATCTTTAAACCCATCTGAGGAACTCTATTAATTGTAATGTAAGTCCTCTATTGTTCGAGGGAATAGTTGAAATCGTGCAAGAGCACCTCCGGTACGGCACATACGGTGATCGAGGAAATAGAAAATTCGCTTACGCCTCGCTTAGTATTTGTTGTTTAGCAATGTAGATTGGCACAATCATACAATTTTATTGTACAAAATACCACAGAAAAAGTAATAGTACTCGTAGATACGATGCAATACTTATAACAGCTAATTAGTATTACTCTGTGATAAAAGCACAGAATAAGTAATAGCCTACAGTTGTAATAGTAACTAATTTCATTTGCTTTTACATTGTTTATACCTAATATTTGTTCTTTATACTAAGTAGTAGACGTTATTAAATTTTGACAAGGTTCTCAATTATTAAGTTCTTCTCTGTTCAATTAACTAGCGACCAAGTCAAGTTAAAGTCAAGTCAAGTCAAATAATGTTTATTAAATATAGGTAGGTACACTACACTTATTGACGTCTAGTTATTTATAAAATATAATGCTGATAATCAGTAACGGTATCTTAAAACCTTGCGGAGTTATGCGTATTTATATGCATTTGTTTTCAACCTAGCAGTAGTTCAATGCCTACAGTTTGTTTACGAGCAATGCAGTATCCTACAAGATATGCAGTAAGCTCGTAGACAGTTTCAATAAGCGAATTTAATTCGCCTTTTGCACTAAATCGGATCAATTTCACTGTGATCCGATAAGCGCCTCTTGCTCTATAAGCTCGTTTGCGGAACTCTATTATGGCTTTTGTTTCCTTAGTTGCACGTGTAAGAAAATTCGGTAAATATTTTATATTATGTGCTTTTAATTTCGAGTGTAAAATTAGTTGCGCGAATATCGTTTCTAATTTGAATTCTTACCTACCTATGAGTAGATACATTTACCTGAAGTCAATGGCTCATGCTCAAATATTTTGAAACGAAATACTTATCTAGTTTTTGTTTAGATTTAAGACACTAGGGCCATACTAAGTATTATTAGTAAAACGTAAACTCTGCCCGCAGCAGCTCCTTATTTGAAATCGGTACAATATAAGACTTTTATACTTACCTGATATTCAAGAGTTTACCAACGGACCTTGTGTTTTCTCTAATATGGTGAGAATACAGGTGCGTATTATTAGTATAGGTAGGTAAGTTATTCCTACAACACAGCTTTTGCCGCGGTCAGTGGATCACCTAAGAAATGCGCGCACGCATTATGTTACACTAGCTTATGCCCGCGACTACGTCCGCGTGGATTGAGGATTTTTGGTTCCCGCGGAAACTCTTTAATTTTCCGGGATAAAAAGTAGCCTATTCCAGACTATAATCTATCTCTGTGCCAAATTTCAGCCAGATCCGTTCAGCCGTTGGGGCATGATTAAGTAACAAACATTCATCCATACATCCACACATCCATACATCCAAACTATTATTATTTTTATTTTTTATTTAATGGTTTGCCAACAGGTAATACACAATAACAATATAAAAATAACAAAATACATAAAAAAACATTTTTGAGTGTACACCCAATTACTGGCAAGCCAGCATGCATTTAGCTGATCTTGCAAGTGCGGGGTTAACAGTTAACAAAATATAGCGTTAAACTTAAAAAACACAAACAATATTACAAAAATAAAGCACTCAGCTAGAAATATTATTAGTCTATAACGCTGCATCAATTAACTGTTGCAGCATCCTTTTGTACTGCTGTAAAGAGAGTGAATGAGGATCCGTGGTAATTTTAGCAGTTTTGAAGAGGTTATTGTACTCACGACATATTCTAAGCAACACATTATTTTGTCTTAAGTTAGTTGTGCATCCCTTAATAATAAACGGTTTGTAATTTGTAATCCGCGAGTTTTTTCTTGGCACAGAAAACTTTATTTTAGATAAAATACTTGGGCAGTCAATTTCGTTATTTAAAATTTTGAAAAGAAAAACTTGGTCGGCTACCCAGCGACGGTTTTCAAGTGAAACTATTTAAAAAAAGTTTATTCTTTGTCTGTAAGAATTTAATACCCTCTTTTTATTTTGATGCGCTGTCAGCAGAAAGAGAAAACGTTTTTGAACTCTTTCGATTCTCTTCACTGGATCTTTATAAGATGGGTTCCAGATGCTCGAACCGTATTCTAATGTACTACGAATCAAGGCAGAATAAACAATCTTAAGAGCCGAACACGACTTGAATGATTTGCAATTACGCCAGATGAAACCAAGCAGCCTAAGGCATTTTCTCACTATGCAGTCTATGTGCGTATTGAATGATAGTTTCCTATCGATAATAATTCCTAGGTCTCTGATCTTCTCGACCTCATCCAGTAAAAGACTGTTGAGAGCATAATGAAGTCTGAAGTGGCATACGTTTTTTAGTAAATTTTATGTGCTGGCATTTTACTATTTTATTTTATTATTATAATATTTATATTTGATAACAACAATTCAACCGTATGTCAAAATTAAAAAAATTTGAATTCAAGTTGAGAAAAACAAAAACACCTTTCCACTCTTCACCTGTGGGTGTTCCGCCTTAGAAATTTTAATATGAAAGCATTTAGGTAACTCGTACCTAAATGCTTTCATATTAAAATTTCGCCGCTGTTTATATAAACACCACAATAGGTATGTTTATATTACTGCTATGGTATAGCATTTGTTCATACGTACCTAATTGATTACAGTGAACGCATGCTCGCGTTCTGTGTGACGTCTTTCCGTGAAGTTAACGTCACATTTTAGTTTGTCACCAACAGTGATGTAGAATTTTAGTACCTATACATTATTTCAATGTTCTCCAACAAGGTTTCCAAGCCAAAAAAAGGCACCAGTGGACTATAATTAAGTAGCGCAAATCAATCTGTAGAAATCCAATCAAGTCATAATTGATTTAGACGAAACGTCGAGTTGTCCAATTCCTAGGCGGGTTCATTTTAATTTACTACTCAAACCCACTCGATAATTTGAAATCTACAAATAATAAGCTTTATTTAAACCAAAAATAGATCTGAAAACTGGGATGGCTAGCTAGAAAAACAATTATTGGCTGTATCAGATTATTGTGCAATTCTCCTGAAGAGAAATCAATGAACATCAACAACGCTGTTTTTCTCATTTCTGTATAAATCTACAAGAAGAATAAATTTGCAAGCCAAGTTTAAATAGCTGTTCTTTTCACCCAAGGATCAACATGTATGAGGAGTTAAGGATACCTATTTAAAAAAAATTAACAATAAAAAACCACTTTTTTTTCCTAAGGTCCATTGGAAGGAACAGAATAAAAACACACAAATATTTAAAACTAATTTTAATTTAGGATCACAAATGTAGGTAAAATTTAATTTACTGTTATAATAAAGACCATAACACCCCGATGGATTTGTAAATACGGTACGGCGTTAAAAAGAAAGAAAACTGTACACAAATCAAAGTTGAGCCTAATTTTTTGTGGGCGGTAGGGTATGTATAAAAATAATAGAAAATCCCGTACGGTCCAATACGGACATAGCTTAATATGTTAACAAAGTTTAAAATAAACATCAATAGTTTTAAAATTAACAATTTTATTTACAAAAAATAACCGAAACCGCATTTTTAACACAATCTACTTTATAAAGGGATGGACGGAGAAAGTCACACGCGTCGCATCAGTTGCGCAGTGACGCTTGTAGATTTGCGCAGAGACGCACGTTTAACGGCAAGCGCAAGAGCAACGCTTCACCCGCTTCTCGCGGTGCAGCGGCGAGTCTACGCTGCGCACAGAGCGAGGCTGCATGTCTGAAATAAAAAAGTTTTTTTGTGAAAAACTGATTTCACCTTCATTTATTCCTACGTCTCTACCCTTTCAATAGACCTACGGACTTCGACATAGTAAACTGGAAAAGCTCGACGTTATTCTCCTTCATCGGACAGGACAAAACGTCTGCGCAACGCGTCACTATCGGAGGGTAATGACGGTAATTCTCTCCTGACACTCTAATGTGACTCCATATAAAAGCCTTTTTGTCCGCCAAATACACATAATATATTCCAGCTCTAGTGTGTTTGAGCTTTAATAGGCATGCCCGCAAGGGGTGACAAAGTAATAGAATTGCCTGTATAATATTTATTTAACAGCTACGTCAAAGTTCAAGCACAGAATACGTCTTGGTTCAATGATGGAAGGTTAATTAATAATTATATATTTATTAATTGTTGTATATAATTGAGTACATAGTGGGTACATAATAAAATTGTTAAACGTGAAAGTTCTTTATAATTTTCCCGCTAAGCCTACCAAAATAAATCGCCATACCATAATTTTATCTGTACTAAAACTCCCCGGAAACTCCCAAAATATTATGGTCATTAAATGTGATTTTCATTTAATTATTTGTCTATGTTGAAAGCCAGCGTCCCCATTCTGTCACTCAGATTGGACGATAATCTTGTAACTTAAAGTGCCTTATAAACCGTTTATGCTTTTGGATTTTATCGCTAAAATATATTGCCACTTACTCCCCACAAATTTCGATGACAGCAAAATTAGTACTAAATATAAAAGAGAGATAAAGAGTTTCTGTCAAACATAGTCAAAATGACCTATGTTCTAAACTCAGTTTCTAAACTGAGGTAGTCCACAATCCTCATTAACATTTAACTATTTTACCTTATAAAATTATGAAAACCTATAACCTCTAGATGGAGAATAATATTATAGCGTACATAGTACTAAATCATTACTTAAATCCATATGAATATAAGAAATTCTATCTGTTTATCTATCCTTCTGCCTGCTACTTTTTCACGGCCCATTTGTTCAACCGATTTTGACTTGGTATGGAGATCCCGGATAATCCCAAAAAACCAAAGTAGTCCCACTTCTCAATAAATTAAAAAAAAATCTACGCCGCCCAAGTCACGAGATGATGATAATAAATGATGATTCAGCAGGCATCAAAGCCACTTTAAGGGTTGTATGACTAAAAATAAACACTCTACTCAAATATGGCAATATAATCACATAATACAATGTACCTAGTGGTTGGCGGTGATACCCTGGGGAAATCATCGTGTGACTATCTAATGTGTAATAATAATTATTAGTACCTACCACTGTCAAAACTGAATTAGGTTATAGCTATAAATATATATTAGGTAGGCAAATTATAGAAACCCGTATTATTACGTATAGCTCTTCCCGCGCCTCCATCCGCGTGGATGTATGTAGATTGTAGGTGTTATAAAGATTCCGTTAGAATTTCTCAATGAAAATGTACCTTCTTCAAAATCAATTAAACGGATGGGCCATGAAAACGAAACAGGCCACCAGATACAGTAAATGCGCGAATTTGAGTGGGTCGACGCCCATACAAAATATGACAGACCCACCTAGGGGTACAGGGGGGGTAGTCTCACCTATGGTTAAGAGAGTTAAGAAACTGCATACGAATTTGACATTAGAGTTACATAATTATGTATTGAAAATTCTGCCAGTTACTTCCATCACGTCCCTGTCATCCCATGGGACGACAGGGAAGACGGTATGCACAGCGTGCCACAGCGTCTAGACACGTCCGTCGAAAGACTGATAGGACAGAATGTATCCCCTTAAACTGTGATATTAGTTTTTTTAATATGTTTCGCACTCAAATTATCCTCTGACAAGGTGTCAGAGACCTTTTTGCTGTGAATTTTGCTCTGAAAGTAGGTGCCAACTCACGATGGTCATGAAGCAGGTGTATGTGCGTGTTTCGTGTGTTTATATGTGTATGATTGTGAGTGACCCTATCTCTAGCAGCCAATGAGTGTTCCGTCAGTTAAAACAAGTATATTAGTTTGCAAGTATGAATACTCACAATGCGGCCTCTGGTCCACAGCCATGTCTTGTGGCAGCAGCAGAGTGCGCGGCGCACGCGGCGCTTGTTCCCTGTCCTGCGCGGCCTGCGCTTGCTCCCTATCCTGCGCAGCCTGCGCTTGCTCCGCCTCTGCCTCGGCCGCGGCCAGAGTGTTCACGATGGTTTTCACCTGGAATTCAATACATTAACATCATAAATTACCACTTGGTAGTTCTTGTTTATTAAAGCTTTACAAAGTAGGTAACTGTCGAAGCTTTGCTAATTATTTACAACAAAAAAGGGCATGGTTTTTACAAGCGTTTGAAATGAAAAGAAACGCGCGTGATTTAATTTTTTAAAATGACAGCAATAAATATACCTTTTCTACTTCTTGGAAAATATCATTGTTGACACTACTATGATAAAAGATGGCGGCCTTAAAACAACTGTTCGATTTGGCAGAAATTTTCTGTCGTAGTGATTTTATAACTGCTAGGCTCGAGATCGTCAAGCGGCTAGACGATCTCCATAAGATAAAATTAATTATTTTTTATTATTAATTGCCGACATAATAATTGCTTAGAAAAATTATAGTTTGTAAGTTTATAACGTCTTTGAGAGGTGATATCTAGTGAAAGGACCTATGAAGAGCGTCAGTTTTTATACTATTTACATAGGTACTGTGCATACTTTAATACCGTCCAAGAATCAACTTTTCTTTATGGTTCATTTTTTGTAACCATTGCACGTTTTTGATCGGCCATATCTAGTGAAAGGCCCATCAGCATGCGGGCAGAATTTCACTATCGTCATCAGTGGAGAGTGTAGCACCCACCTATTACTGAATCAGCTTTTCTAGCGATAGTTACCAAAAGTGCAGCTATCTCTTATAATATTACCTCTTGCATGTCGTTGTCGATTTGTTGTTCGCGGCGCTGGTTAGCGACGGCTTCCTGTGCAGTGCGGTGGATCATGTGCAGGTCCTCAGGGGTCAAGTCCCAAGGCAGGTTCATTTGTATAGGACTACCTTCCATTTGCATCTTTTGGACCTTAAAACATTAATCATATTCTAAATTCTAATTCTAATGATTATATTCTCTACATTTTGCTAAACAAAACTTTCGCACGATGATTTCGCTAGCGCATACGTCCCTGCGTTGCACAGGTTTCACTTATTATTATAGTTTATTTATTGAAACCTTTCCGAGATAAACTCACTATTACATAGAGAAGACTTCACCATCTTCACAACCTATCGCCGCCCCACTACTAAACTAAGCACGGGTCCTTGGCCTTGGTGCGGATTAACCAGGCTTCAAACACGGAACACCATTGTATGCTTGCAATCCTTTAGAATCTATGCTAATATTATAAATGCGAAACTCGCGGGCAACAGCTATTCATCCGCGTGGATTGAGTTTTTTGGTTCCCGCGGGAACTCTTTAATCTTCCGGGATAAAAAGTAGCCTATATTTGTTATTCCAGACTATAATTTATCTCTGTACCAAATTTCATCCAAATCCGTTCAGCCGTTCTGGCGTGATTGAGCAACAAACATCCATCCAAACTTTCGTATATTTATAATATTAGTATAGATGAGACTAAAAATATGCAGAATTAATATAGTTAGTGAAATAAACATACTTCGGGTTGCTCCATGTCTTGAGTGGGAGCGGGCTGGGGCACAAACTGATGAAGATCGGCCGATTGCTGCAACAAATAGACATATTTTTTAGTTAGTCTTTGAGACTAATATTTTGATATTGGTTTAGCTTAGTATACCTAGTAGTTACTTAAGTTCGTCCATTAGGAAGAAAAATACTGGTTGACCCTTTGAACCTCTATAATAATTATTGTTCATCAATATCATTTCATTTTGTTCAGTGCAGGAATTAAGGACATTAAAGCAAATATGATACAAACATTCGAAATTTAGATATCTTGCGTCCTTCAGATTTGATATTTAAAGCAATAAACGTACTTAGCTTACAACAGTTATGCTACATAAGTAATCACAATAAAGGAAGCCATAATTACTGACCGCATTCGTAGATATGTTAATAAGCCGAGTTCTTTAACCTCTAAAAAGAAAACGCTTGACTGACTCCTACGCAAGTGAATACACATTTCAAAATATGAACCCACGTCAAAATGGTAGTTAATTTTTCAATTTATAGGCTTAATTGAAATCCACTTACATAAATGAATCGTCTGTTGTTTCAAATAAATACAAAATAATCACTATAGAATCTGAGGTAATTACTAGAATCGTATGAAGTTTTGTGTTTTTAGGGTTCCGTACCAAAATGGTAAAATGGAACCCTTATGGTGCGACTTTCTCCGTCTGTCTGTCCGTCCGTCACACTCGATTATTTCAGTAACTACCGAAGCTATCGACATGAAATTTGGAATAGTTGTGTATATTAGTGGCCCAAAGACACTGGAATTAAAAAAAATTGGAAATTATTTTTGTTCTTATTTAAAAAGGGGGGAAAATCGGAGGGTAGAAATTTAAAAGTGAGATAACTGTACTGTGTGGGGTATCATATGAAAGGGTTTACTTTGTACATTCTAAAACAGATTTTTAATTATTTTTAGTCATGATAGTTTTTGATTTATCGGGAAAAAAGTCTAAAAAAATACCGTCCCCCCCCCCCCTTATCTCCGGAGTTTACCAATCGAAAAATCTGAAATAATTATGGTCAATAGGAATTTATGTATATTTTACAGGAAAACTATAGCCAATGCTCTTACTAGCATAGTTTTTTTGATATTAACAGTAAACCTCTACAAACGAGTCCGACTTGCACTTGGCCGGTGTTTTTTGTTTGAATACCCTTTTAAAATTACTATGGAACAAAGCGAAATAGAGTATGTAGGCTGCTGCGAGACTGATAGAATACCATTATAACAACACTGTTGTATCTTTGCACTACGATAACATAATCATGTTGATATCTACACATCATGGTATCACGTAGGATCACTTTCCTCATTTGAATTTGAAATGGACAAGACAAATAGTGACCTTGAAGGTCGACGTATTCATACATGAAGTAGTAGATTATGTTAATATAATCGGTTATAGAATACTATTAGTTCATGTTATATCATGTTATCCACCACTACAAAATGGAGATAACTTTAAGCTCGCTGTAATATTAAATGATGACATAACTCAGAAAAGTAAGAAGTGCATGCCTTAGATTCGAACTCCCGACCTGAAGGAGATCGAAGGTCACCACGAGGCTACCACGAGGCTATCAGGCTATTACAGCTTAAAATTTTTAACGATCGTTTTTGTCGTAGAATTTAAAAAATAAATTACAAATTCAGTGTCGAAAGGTAACGGTGAGAACGAATTCAGTTTTTTTTACTGAGTAAAGTTTTTTGACTTCTTGCAAAGGCTATTATTGGCCGACGATTAAATTCTTACGGTACATACAAATCCTGTTTCATGCAGCAAGTGCGCAGAAAGTTTACTCACACAAAGGATAAAGATTTTGTAGCTTTATGTACCTATCCCAAACTATATCGGGGCAACGATGTAGTGGATCAAATTAGATAAGTTAGTTACTATTTCATTCACGTTATTTAATCACAATAGAAGTAAATCTAAAATCTAAATATTATACAAACTAATAATACAGTTACTTAGTTACTGTACCTTCAACGTTTCATGCACACTAATAATTGTCCTGTACACCATACAATTTAAAAAATTGTCTTGGGAGTTATCGTAAAATTAAAACTATCGCGTGACCAATTGTTGGTTTGTCCTTCAATCACGCAGCAACAGAGCAACGGATCGACGTGATCTTTTGCTTGGGTATAGTTCAGGCCCTGGAGAATGGCTTAGTTCAGGCTTACTTAATATACCTTTTATCCCGGAAAATGAAACAGATCCCGCGGGAATTAAAAAAAAAAACTTAAACCACGTGGACGAAGTCGCGGGCATCAGCTAGTTTTGAATAAAAATTAGTTAACAGACTGTAGTAGGTACGGGGTACCCATGTAGTACCGTTGTCGTAGCCGTCTCCCATAGTAATATTATTTGCAGTGAACAGTCGTCCTTCATTTGATCATCAATCAAAAACCCAATTTCCACATTGTCGAAACGGAGAGGGTTGCTGTGCAAATAAAAACGGGTTTCTTGTTGCCAAACAATGTGTAAACACAGGTATTTACCCCCAAGTTAAGCCGTCGTCCCACCTTCGTATTCTTAGTTTTCCAAATAAAGCAGTCATTAGGGCAAAAACACATAACCGACGGAACAGGACAAATAGTCAGCACGAAACATCGAATCGGCGCGAATACTTTTATACGGAGCTGCACAGACCTGCCTGACACGAATAAACGTTTTTCCCATACTGTATGCAGCTGCGTTTCGCGCTGAAATTGTTATATCATTTTTTTTTGTTGTACTACAATGGATGGACGGACGCCGCGACGTGTTTATACACTTACCTATTCCTTAAAATATAACATATTTTAGTCAATAATAGGTAAGGTAAGCTATGGATACCCAGTTTGGATGTAGCACCAACAGTGCATTGTAGTAGGGAGACCGATTTTATTTGTGTTTGTCCGTATCATTATAAAAATCATTAATAGTGTAGTAACACTTGTGAATTAAATAGTTTTTAAGTGTGTTTTTAAACTCTTTACCTTTTTCAATATTTCTTATGTAATCATATGTGTTAAGTTTATTTTTCAGCGCGGACCACGAAAAAGCAAGGTTGGTACCTAATCGCAATTTCATGATGGACGTTCCAACCGAGACCTCACCACAGACCTCACCATTGCTTTTTACTCAGACTGGATGTCGTCAAACGCAATAAAAAAATAACACTCACTTCATTCTGGTCTTGAGCCTGAGGTGGTGGCGGCGGTTGGAATGGGCCCATGTTGTCCTGGGCTGGGGGCATGTTGTGATGTGCCGGGATAGCAATTACACGCATCTGGCGGGGCGCTGTCATTTCTTCGGGCTCGCGCTATTAGCAAAAAACACAATATTAAATAAAATCTTATTGATAAAAATCCTGTGAGAAATCTATGATTCTCCGAGTTTGGTATTATTGGCAATCGGGTAATTTAGTGGGTATAATTGTAAGCGTTTTATTAAGCGTTAAGCCGTTCCAATACCATGCATGTCAGGTAGAGACAATTACGGGTATGGACTAAGTAAAAACTGCCTAGCTCCCATCTCATCTTTAATACTGTCTTATATTGGTGATGCAAATTAGAAGGATGCTGTTTAAGTATCCATCCTACTAATCTATAGTAGGGGGACAGAGCGTGTAAAGCTGCAAGCTGATTTGTCAGTCAACTCCTTCTTAAGGATTATAACAAGAGTTTAAACTGTTAATTACCTCATTGTCCTGGTGCTGTGGTGGTGGTGGGGGTTGGAAGGGGCCCATGTTCTCGGGAGCTGGAGGCATGTTGTGTGGGGATGGGATGGCGATCACGCGCTGTACGTGGATGCGCATCTCACGGGGACCGTTCATCTGCTCCTCGGACGAGTCCCAAGGCATCTGAGTTCAACAACAAAAAAAAATTAGTAACATTACAGATGCTCAAACGTAGCTTGAGTCGTTGTTCAGGCCAGATAAAGATATAGAGGTAAATACACGTCATCCCTGTAGCTGGATATATTCTAAAGGAAATGAGCAGTTAGGACAACTTACGATTCTTTTCAACGCGAAAAAAATAGGAAGAAAAATAGTGATATTGAAGGGGTACCTATACTATCCTCAAAGTTGAGGGGACGACAAATTAAGAAGATACACGCAAACAAACTGATTCTCCCACCGTCAAAATTGGCACTGCACAGCTCAAGCCCCTATTCAATGTCAATAAAAATATTTAACAATCTGCCAGACTGCATTAGGAACATCGGAAAGGAAAAAGAGTTTAATAACACGCTAAAAAACTATCTGATTGAAAAATGTTACTACAATATTGATGAATTTCTAAATGATACTGACAAACACTAATTAAATCGGTCTCCCTACCACCATGTACTATTCTGTTGCCACACCCAAACTGGGTATCCATAGCATGCTTTATTTTCTAATGACTATAATAATATTATGTTAATTAAGAAATAATGTAACTATGGAATTGCAATAATAAAGAAACTGAAAAAACTGAAAAGATATGGCGCTCTTTTATCATAGTTAGACTGAAAATTAGCTCGCTTTCACACCGAGTGCATCGCCACTTAAACGATAAATTTGTATCTAAATTCTGGTCTCGAAGTATTCTGTGATCTGTCTCAAGCGCAATGACAAAATATTTCTGTGTGTGTCCGGTTGCAGTGAGCTAGTGAACATATAAATATCATAGGACGATTGTGATATGACGGATGGCAATGGCATAGGGATGATGACAACTCAATCAAATCGGCAACTCTTTATATCAAACTTGAAAACGCACTTCTAGTTTGGAAGTTGTATGAAATTCACAGTTGTGACGTCATCAAATTTCAACGCACTTTATTTCTTTAATCTATGTTATAAAATGGTTATCAAACTTTAAAACTAACCGAGGTTGTGAATTTTAGGTCTTTTGGAAGACCCTCTATTTGATAACCAGTTAGTTAGAAATAATTGGTTTTTGATATTGGCATCATCCCTATTGGTAACGAATGAACAAGTTCAAGACCTCAAGTTTGACTGTCAGCAATTCCCCCGAGTGATTTCATGGTGGACTAGCTATTCTTATAGGAGGACGTACAAAGATACTAATCTTTTGTGATTATCTGGAGCGGTATTTCTAGAACATGGCTACATAGTTTCATTGATTTTAATTAGCTAATATTAAAATCAGAAAACTCCGTTTGTATGGAGCGCGCTACGAGTTCATCTCACGTAAGTAGCTTCAGAGGGATATGCTTGTGTTTAAAATTAGTGGAGTTTATAAATTTCGCAAACGACACAGTTTGTGAAATAAATGCAAACATTTCTTAAAAGAGGTTATTATTTTTATTTCGCACCAGTATATTTAAGTTAAACCTCCGCTATTTCTACTTTGTATAGGCAGTTAACACCAGTATACTGAAGATAACAATAGGTACCTATTAGGAAACCAATTATTTCAATGGGAAATTAAAGGAATAGAACTAATGACTTTATGAATAATGCAGACAGCGTCAGCAAACGCATCGCGTGGTCCAATCGTGAGATGAAGAACTATAAGGAAGCAATGACCTGACAGGTGTCAATGTATGCGAGGACACGTAATAAAAGCACCTAAATCGTGAAGCCAGTGACTGTCGCAATTTATAAAGTTACTAGCGATCCGCCCCGGCTTTGCACGGGCAGCACTAATAATCCTAATAGTCTATCCCCAATATAGCCAGTGGGCAGTGGGCAGGTTTTACATGTTAATATTACATTGTAAGAGTACGCCCCGTCCTCACCACACCTGCCACAGCCGCCAGCCCGCCATGATGTAAAGGACAGTTTTTATCTTAATTAAAAAGGCTCGTCCGAACAAATACGACGGATTGAAACACTCTACCGAAAAACGTAAGCGCGTGCAAAATTTTCTTTATGTTTCTATATACAATGCAGCGTCTTGAACTGTAGGTAGGTACATTGATGAGTTAAGTTTCATTTTTTTTTATCCACTACAAGCTAGCCCTTGACTGCGATCTCACCTGATGGTAAGTGATGATGCAGTCTAAGATGGTGGCGGGCTAACCTGTTAGGGGCATGGCAGTTATATTAAACCCATACCCTTTCGGTTTCTACACGGCATCGTACCGGAACGCTAAATCGCTTGGCGGCACGTCTTTGCCGGTAGGGTGGTAACTAGCCACGGCCGAAGCCTCCCACCAGGCCAGACCAGGGAAAATTCAGAAATTATAAATTCCCAAATTGACTCTGCCGGGGATCGAACCCAGGACCTCCGCACGTTAAGGCAACAGCGCTACACACTGCGCCACGGAGGTCGTCATATACCTAAATGAAGCCTTAGTCTCCTTCCAGACTCATTTAAGTTTTAGCAGTAGTGTTTGGATATTTTAAAATGAACTATAGACTTTAACAATTGACATTGACGATGCATAGTAAAATGGATAAATTGTTAAGTACATTATGTATTTATTAATATTCGAAGTCAGTACCAATATACGGAACCAAACAAAAACAAGGAAGAGGTGTCGATCTTCGCATTGTCCAAGTGTCCTTCAATAGACGTTACGCACGCATTGTTGTGCTTAGAACATAAGATAGTACCTTTGTCACAGGCTTATTTGAATTTAATTTTGATGTACCTATCAATAACATTAAGTTATTGAACATTCAATAGATGTAACTAAAACAATGCGCAGCATTTTCATATAATTCGTTCGGATATCGAGCGTAGGTAAATATTATTAACACATTTAAATTTACTTAAACTCCCGTGTTGTTTCGCAGTAGGAACATGAAAGGCATAACATTTTTTGATGCATTAAAAAAACAGATTTCTTCAGATTTTAGCTGGATAATAGAATAACGATCACTGTGAGATTAAATATGTTTACGAAAACCAAAGAATTTAGTAATTGATATTTTTTTTATATCTAATCCTATACCGAGTATGGTACCTTTATTATAGCTATAATAGCAATCTTACAAAAGCATCAACGCAGCATCCAAGCCTTTGTGAGATAATTACTATTTAATCTCATCATCAAAACCGGCTTTGACTACTTTTTATGTGAGGTGTATAATTGAATTGAAATAAACGGCATGATATCTTCGCTTATCGGTATCAGATTTAAATAAAATACCTATTCGACATTCAATTATATTATTTAAAGAATAATTTATTTCGGATTGGTATGTACTCGAAGCTTTAAATAACAAATTTGATCTTGATTGCTTCAATTACCTATACCAAATTGATTTCATATCTATGCAGAAGCCATTAATAAATAAAAAATAATTAATAACTCATCCTGTGATCGCAAGGACAATATTTGTATTGTGGGAGCTTACAATGAGTATATCGACATGAAAACTTGTATGCCTTCAACCTGTTGCTATAAGTTCTATTCAAGTTTACTGCAACTAATTAAAACTTAAGTAATAATGTATTTCCGTTTACTATGAACATCCGGTGCATCAAATTAATACAAAATTCGATCTATTTTGTTCACATAAGTTTTAAGGTGGTTTTACATTGCAAATTTTGCTTCGGAAACGGATACTTACAAAAGATAAGATTTTCTTAAAAGGTCGTTCCCACTTGCCCCTTGGCACAGATTTAGTGTTAAACCATCATACTATTACTGCTACGGATTATATTTTAATGCCCGCAACTTCGTCCGCGTGGATATAGTTTTTTTTTAGTTTAGTGGGATCTCACATATTCCATGTCCATCTCCGAGATGCAAGTTATCTTTTACCAAACTTCCTTGAAATCGGTTGAGCGGGTGGACTGTGAAAAGAAAACAGACACACAGACAGACCGCATAATATTATTAGTATCCAATATCCGTCCCTAGTACCTACCTACACACCTCACTGCATGAACTATTAAACGAATTTGGAGATGTGTCGTTTGTCCTAAGGGTTACAATATTTTGAGACAACTACCTACTAAAGTAAATGGTAAAAAGTGTATTTATTAATATAATAGTATAATATTATATTAATCTGATTAAGTAATTAAGTATATACTTTTATTGAGAAGTGAAAATGTCAACCAATCTCATTTACAATTCTTACATAGTATTAACACTATTAATAAAAGTCAGAACCAGAACGAGTTTATAGATCACTCTAATACCTCATAAACATAATATCCCCATTTTCTTAAATCTACACAACTGATTTAAAACAACATATCTGGTATTTCGGCTTTCTTTATCACTATATTCGAATCATACATATATTCAGCGTTTTCAACTAGTAAGAAAGACACTGAGAAAGCGATAAATTATGTTTTGGAAATCTAAAATGAAATGTAATATTAATATGCAGGAGGCAAACAAACAAGATTTATTTCGGAAGGTCATTTTCAACAGCCAATATTTACCCGTGTTTTGGATTTCTATGGTCATTACAAAGATGACCTTGCAATTTTACTTCCGTATGATCTGGGTCGGCCTCAGTTGAGTATTTATTATGGAGATACTAACCCGCAATGTTCAATGAATCAAATGCATCAATGAATCATTAAAATATTTTTCTAGGGCCAAAAGCACCAAAATCATTATGAACACAATTAAATTAAAGTTAACCCTGGAATTACATAAGCTTAACCTCTCATCTTAAAACTAAGCGAAGCTAATTCACGCTTTCAGATGACAACCAAGCCGTTTCGCTTATAAATAAGCTCGTTATCCAAAGGCGTCCTTAGACACTGCATTCACACAGTTACAAGAACGAGTTACGGTACGCTACTTAACTAAGATTGTATGTAAAAACAACATCCTAACCGCATGCTAGTGTCCTGTACCAGTATTCATTTATTTTGAATATCTCGCATCCTTGAAAAAGTCGTGTACAATTCCGTGAATGCGCAATTTAAAGATGGCCATACACAAAACTAAATTTAACTGATGCCTTCTACTTCAAATGATAAATGATATATATAAACGTTTTATGTTATGTTTTTTCAATTGCAATCATCTCCAGAGCTTCTTAAAATTAAGAGCGGAAAATTTGCATACTTATTACGTAAATAAGATAACCTCACTGATCAAGCAGTCTGAACTGAAGCAGAAAAAACTTTAAGTTGAGATGCTTATATTTTCAATCTAGAGGCATGATTTCATGAGTCATGACAACGGTATAAATACAGGTATATTATAATAGTTTTGCTATTATATTATGGACGCAAAGCTTTAACCAAGTTTTATAATTAACTAATTAGATTAAATCTCTCGTGAAGCCTCTAAACGTTGTAAAAATTTACTCGTGCAAGAACAGAATAGGTAGTAATACGATTTGTGAGTTTGACCCACAGCTAGATCAATTGATTTCTAGACTATTCTAACCAATCTAAGACTCGAAATCTAATCATGAGTCAAAGATTTATTTTAAATTTGCATTTGCAATCACTAAATAAATTCGTTACTCAAAATCATTTATGTGTTATGAATTAAACTATGACAGCTTGCAAATCAATATTTTATAGCGGCTTTATGTCTCGGTGACAGTCCAAAATATTAAAAGTGTAAATTGAATACCAACTTCTGGAACGACGCTTACATTCATTCCGTACATTCGACACTCAAAATGTTATGGCTATCAAATCAGGAAAAACTTATACTTATGAAACGAAATTTAATCAAGTTTAAGTTAAGAAAGTTACAATTCAAAATTATCCATTATTATTGCAAATAGCGGCATTCCTATTATTAACTTATTTACATCATTGCTGATGAACATAGTGGTTTGAAAAAGAGCAAAGCACTTTTGTAGAAGACGGCTAAAAAATAAGTTTATTTTCATAAATTTTATTTAAGTGTATAAAGTGAGTATTGAAGCTAAATCCGTATTATTTTTATTTTAGCTTACTTTGTTTAACTAATAGATAATTATATTTTTCAAGAAAAAGTTTTAGCTCTGGCATTTGTAAAATGAAGATAAGTTAACTTTAAGTGACTTGTTTGGCTGCAATCTGACACCAGTAGGTATTCCTGGCATATTTACCAGGACACTGTCTGCATGAGGTAAATGAACAGGTAATGAGGCATACACATAAATGGAAAATATAACGTAGAATGAAGCTTAAAGCGGCAAAGATTAAAGAAATTGTATCTATCATCTTCATGCTATTCATTATTCATTATTTTTATAAAAATATATTGATCAAACCGAAAAGATTTTAATATTACGATAAAATTTAATATAATATTCTATACAAGAGATTAGCATCCTAGTGAAATGACCAAACCAGCAAATAAACCTAATTTACGTTTATTCGTTAAGTAACATAACGCCAATAATAATTATCATAACTTTGAGTTATGAGTCCTAATGCTACAACTCCACATTAGATGCAAAGTGCGATATAATCTACACCAACCGCACCCGGGTGATGGCCAGCTTGTATGTGCAGCAAGAAATAAGTGGAACAAGGTTCATGAGCGTTCATAAACTGACGTATAATAAGATACATTTTGCCCAGTGAGAAATATGAACAAATATGAACGTAATGTAAGCGGTAACCCAGACCGTGCCGCCCCCACGGTCATGCTATGCGCTCCTTGCTGCATCTCCGATCAATTACCCTACCAAGTTCAAGAACGTCTTGAATATTAAAAAAAACACAAAAAATATCAACTCAAATTAGGAACGAATGGTGCCGATCACTCGCATACTTATATAAATAATGTTGTGGGCGCGCGCGGCTCAAACAACCGACACACACCGAAACATGTACGCGTTTCTCGCGCTCGCTATTGTGCTTGCAGCGTCTGCAGCTCCATCGCCCCGCGACCGTTTCGGATACGAAAGAGAAATAGACACCAGATATAATCAGGTCCCAAAATTATTGGGATACGTGCTCAATCAAGAGTTTTTAAATGCACAAAAGAATAGAGCCAAACTTGTAACAAAATTGCGACCGGAAGAAGCAGTGGTTGCTGACAATGTGATTTTGGAATCGAACGTGGTGAAGATTGTGAAACCTGCCAAAAAAAAGGACACTGGTGAGGTCGTGCGACAGAGACGTGGTTACAATTTGGAAAATGTGATCGTTCCCGCTAGATACCCTTATCTCCCAGTAGTGCGGTATAACCGTTTTCGCCGGTGGGGCTAGTCGCATCAGGTTGCCGCACTATTAAATGTCAAGGCTGCAATGAAGCTAATCAACAGCGGGCCATAGCTCGAGCCGCCGAGCGCAGCCGCTCAAGATGTCGCGAACTGACTTTACTGTATTAGGTATTATTATAAAGTGGCTGTGATCGAATGCTAAATATAATATGTGGCGGTGTCAAAGGCTTCGATTGAAAAAGTTGAATAAGACGGAGTTAAAAGACAATTGTTATTGTCATAATAACAGTGGCATTTTAGTATAATAAGATATAAATTAAAAATATATAATGCTAGTACATACATATTGTGCTGTTAATTTTTTTAATTACTACAGCTCCTTTATTAAAAATGTTACATAATAAAAAAACGTTAGGCGAAATCATTCGAAAATCTTTGGGTGCCGCGCTTTAGTAAGTAACTAGTACCTATATTCTATATTCAACGACGAATAATAAACCATATCAATACAAACTTCATTTATTTTAACTTTTAGCTAATCGTATTCCTTATTAAAAATACCAGACTGAATACTATATTTAATTTGTTGCTTGGAAGCAGCAAAGTACAAAACTACTGGATAAATCTTGTTTCGGCCCCAATTCGTCCCTAAATAAGGCAATTCTGGAATTATGTGCGCTAATTTTGTTCGCCCTTGTGACCTATTCTAACGTATAATCGGCCGTCTCTCAAACCTTTTTCTCTGCATTCATCATCATTACAGTCCTAGGGCATAGGCCTTAGGATTTAGCAATAATTGAGGCTAATTATATTGAAATAATAGTATACCTATTGTGAAAAGTGAATTCGCTGAATTTTGCTCGTCTTTAATTTTATCAAACCAACAACAGATTATACGTGAAAACATTTTTAATTAGACGGTTAGATTTTATTTATGCGTTAAATGCATGGTTAAAAGATTTAATAAAAATCATTTACCAGGCAACAGTCAAGAAAATAGAAAAGACAGTTGTAGAGTCAGTTACAAATTGTTATTTGTTTTTGTAGACTAGAAATCGATTTCTCAAGTTCATCGGGAAGAATAAAGAAATACTTGTGAAACCGTTTCGGTCACAGACCTTACTTATTTTCAACTTTATTCAAGTATTGACCATTTATAGTTAACTCCAGCTAGTTAGCTCGGTCTGATGGCGATTATGAAAAAACCGGTATAAAGGGTTCCATACAACCACACAATAGAAATTATTTTAGTAAATAACAAGAAAGATGCCATAACAACACGAAATAACTGGCTAACATATGGCGCTATACTGGTAGCGCCTTCCATACAATTCGACATCCTATGAGGAAGGAACCCTAATTAAAGATTTTCAAATGTTTTCCTTGCCAAAAGTACCTATTTTTTTCTATGCTTACGCTTGACCACAATCACACCTGATGGGAAGTGATTTGCGACATAAAAGGCCGTATCTTTTGATTGACTTAGAATTTTGATTTTTTGACAGCTCCAAGGGACGCTAGATCTAATTTGATATTAATTTTACCTATATGCGTTCCCATATACCCATGCGTTCTCGAGAAAAAGGTGGTTGATAGACAGACAGACAGACAGACGAACAACGAAGTGATCTTATATATTTTACTCTTTAGGTACGGAACCCTAAAAACCGACCTTAAACAAAAGTTACATTTAAACCTGTATTTAAAATACCTAAGCACTAAATATGAATAAAATTTTCATATTTACTGCTGATTTACAAACTAATTGAATACGTTGCGTGCTTGTAACTTGGTACTTATCGGTTATTGCAGTGGGTAAATAAATGAATGATGTTGAAATTAGAACAATGAATTATAGTTCACGTACTTACTTAAATACAGTGCCCATACGAGTATATCGATGTCAAAACATAACATAACCAGGCAATAATACAGCAATATACAAATAAGCTATTAATACAGGTTATACTAAAATAACTAATTTATTCGGATTTACTCAAAGATACGAGTAAGAGTCTGTCAACTGTCTATAGTGAAAGCTGAGACTGCAAAATGGCGGAATTTATAAAAAAACTAGATGATGCCTGCAACTTCGTCCGTGTGGATTAAGTTTTTTAATTCACGGGGGAACTTATTATTTTTCCGGGATAAAAATCCTTAAATGTCCTTCCCCGGGAAGTAATCTAACGCTATACCAATAATTTCATAAAAATCGGTTGAAAAATTGGGCCGTTAAATCGAGACAGACGCACATTTCTCATTTAAGTATGGATTAGGTCGGGTGTCTCCAAATTTACTTTGTTTTGTATAGCTTAAAGATGTAGTATGGCCTAGGGCCATATCTAAAAAGCTTTCATATAACCTGTATAGCGCGGCGATTTTGTTGAGATAGTTCAATATTATAACTTACCTACTAAAAAAAATTGATTCCAAAGTATTCCAATTTTACAGAACGACCGTAACCTTCTTAAGAATGCTCAAAGGCCTTTAATGTGAAAGCTTTTTAACCGCACGTCAAAAGTACTTTTCATCTTTTTTGCTCGTCTTCAATTTTCTCATCTAATTCCTATTGCAATAAATTACTTAATTTTCATTTTATTGTAAACTAGCCGATGCCCGCGACTTCGTCCACGCGTCGTAACTAACTAATTTTTCCATATTCTCTCACCGTTTAAACCTTCCCTGGACTACGACAAACATTTGAAATCCAAAATCAGCTAAATCGGCCCAGCCTTTCTCGAGTTTTAGCGAGACAAACGGACAGCAATTGATTTTTATATATAAGATAAGATAAGATAGATTATACCTTTTATAAGTGAACTTTATGAATGAAAATTTGTTATTTTAAAATTATAAAGTTATTACAAAGCTCTATCAAATGTAGAGGCTATTGTATAGTCATAAGTCAGCAAGTGGAACGGCTAAACAAAGAATGATGAGTAGAAAAAATCTCGGAACCTATTGCAGACAGAGCAGTCTTTTAGCGGTAAACCCTGTCAGCTGTCAGCCTGGAAACCCTGCACATAAATAATATATTATGCCCTAAAGCTTAGCGGTCAAGGGGCAGACTGAAATTAAAAAGGTCGACAACTGTTGAAACCCCACCGACGCACTGGAAAGGTGGTACTCACTTTTAGCACAAGCTTTTAGTAGGAATACTAAAACTATATTCAAAAGTGCTGTTCCCAGAACAGAGTATATAGAGAGCTTTATCCAATCCTTAAATGGACCGTTATGCTATTAATAATGTCCTCCCGACCGAATTTCGGTCACGGCAATATTATAGTGCACAAGTGTGTCCTTTACTCCCATAGCCCGATGGGACGGAAAATCCGACACGACCGGAGAGAGATCAGGCGCAGGACCGACGGTTTAACGTGTTCTCCGAGGCACGGGGGTGAAACGCCGCCAACTTCCTAACTCCGGGCTAGTACTGAGAATTTCTTGTTAGAAAAACCCAATACTTGTTATGGTCCGACCCGGGACTCGAACCCGGGACCTCATCGGCCGCAGTCGAACATGCTTACCGCTAGACAAAAGAGGCAGTCAATTATTATATCAAGTTATGCTATTAATAGTGTCATAAAATAATACCTACATTGTAAATAACAACACCAGTTATATACAAGTATAGGATTAATAAAACAGGTTGTTCAAAGAAGACAATCATCTTCGGGGCATTATATCGTAAGAGAGCTCGAATATTAGCAGAGCTCTCATCAAAATTTACAACGTAGGCGGACATAACAAAAAATATTTACGTCTCTTTTTTATCGAAGCTTTTTACAATGAACAAAGCTAAGGAATGGCCGATACCTAGTCGATAAAAATACCATTGTATTACCTACAATTTCATAATAACAAAACATTCTCGAAGTTTTTGTAATCCCCCACACAATCGGATAGACGAGTTTTTTTTTATTTCAAAATATTTTACCACTTGGTTGGTATCAAATAATAAATATTATAAAAGAAAGTTTGGATGGATGGATGTATGGATGTTTGTTACTCAATCACGCGTCAACGGCTGAACGGATCTGGCTGAAAGGCATTTGGCACAGAGATAGATTACAGTATGGAATAGCATATAGGCTACTTTTTATTCCGGAAAATTAAAGAGTCAAAGAGTTCCCGCGGGAACCTAAAAACCTCAATTCACGCGGACGAAGTCGCGGGCATTATCCTAAATTACAGCTTTCTAGTACTATAGTCTCCGAGCTAAGCCGCGGACGAACGGATGGACATGGCGAAACCATAAGGGTTCCATGCTGACTATACGGAACCCAAAACAGGATTTTCATATATCAACGTACTGTTTTAACTCTAGAAAGCGTGTAAGGTTTCACTTTGCTCTACAATTGTCTACTAACAACTGTCTTACAATTAATCAGCTGTTAATCTAGTACCTTATATACGAGCAATTCTTGTATAACGGCTCCAACGATTTTCATGAAATTTTGTATGGTTTCGGGGGCGATAAATCGTTTCTAGTTAGGATTCACTTTCAGAAAATGTCGTTTTACCCGTGTTTTCAGGCAATTAAAAACTGCTACAATATCATTAGAATACGAAAGTAAATTTTGCCACCGCCAGGTTATAATACTCGTAGCTCAGGCGAAAAAACGGGCGGCTCCGAAAGCAGAAAACCCTAGTTCAAGTCCAGATGTCTCCAGTCTGATTATTTTTTTAAATATAATTTAATATTTTACTTTAAAAAATATATAAATTATATATATATTTTTAATATAATTTCCAAAAAACACGATAAAAAAAAATACCGAGCAAACCTCGTTCATCCAGATATTTTATATAAAAGTCTGTACTTTTAGAATGTAATTTACTATTTACCCTCAAAAGCTTATATACTCTTCTGAATTTATGACGAAGTAACAGTGATGACAATGTATATTATTGTGTCCTTATCTCAATTTTGGGACAAACCACGCAGGAGTAACGCAATCCCGCGGGACATCTCAGGACTTATTGTATTACTGAGTGATCTCCGCCGGATTAAAATATAAGGCAATTTGGACACCACTGCAGTATAATATTCACGAAAGGAGCATAGATAAGACTACGATAAAAAAGTTTGTTCTATCTGGGGGATACCATCCCGATAAAAAGCGAAAACACTACGCATCGGACATGACAAAACGTCTGGATCGAATCGGAACGACGTTTTGTCATATCGCCCGATGTGTTCACTCCGCATAAAAAGGAATGACGCGGAAATATTTTAGTCCACAAAAAAACTTTCTTTGGTGGACTTTCCAATCGTATTTTCGCCTAGACGACCGTACGAACTTACTTGTTGATGCTCGTAACAAACACTCGAAGTCGTGGTCAAGTGAAATAACATACAGAAATCGCATGTTATGCATACCCGTAGATTAGAACCATTTGTTAGATCGGTTTTAATTGTAAACACGTCCACATTAATAGGTTAGTCCTGAAACCAATTCAAGGAAAGAAACTGTCAGATCCAAATAAAATTGTTCTCGTGATCATTCCTAAATTTCGAGGGCGAGTATTCTTACTAACAGTTCTTGATATTAACATTACTGAAAGAAATTCTGAGCAATTTGTAAACAAATACATCTGCAAGAGTGATGTAACCCACGCACCCCCACCTCAAGCTTTAAATAGGGTATTCGCTCTCTGCCCTTTAACTTCAGAGTCAAGTAATAAGAATTCAGCTTTCAGAGTCAAGTAATAAGAATTCAGGATGAAAACGTTACACAGTGTCTTTAAAAATTCCTATCTTGATTACTTACCTAATGTCCCTCTCGAATGGTAGGTATTAGTCTAATACTATGGACTATATCACTACTTTAGTCGTTATACTTAGGTAGGTAATTACTTACTTTACTTTAGGATTTAGTATCCGAAGGAATTAGTATCTCTGACACTCCATAATAATTGAAACGGGTCATGATCCTCAGCAATGAGTAAAACGATACGAGAGGGACAGTTTATACCTACAACTTTTTGACCAAGCGAAGCCATATTATGATGCGCTTGTGTGAAATTGCACTTTTCGTGACTGTAAGATTCGCCTTTTTACAAACTTGACGTTTGAACTTTGAAGTTCTTATAAATTTGTATGACATGAAGACACAGAGCAGTTATAAAGAATTATCATTGAATAATAAGTTGAAAATATATGAACCATTTTAAAATGTACTTACCGACTTCGAAAATGAGCCCAATTTTCGAAGTCGATTTTAAAATGGTCATATTAAAACATTATGACCATTTAAAAAAAAAAAAAAAAAATGGTCATAATGTTTTATAAAATGGTCATATTAAAACATTATTATTGTTATGATCGCCCGATCATCGCTGTTCTATTGTCTCGAGACGCGACGTCATCGTTATGCTGCCCTCTGCCTTTACTCTTTTCTTTAGATCTAATTTGTTCAATGATCATCATATCATCTTTAAATCTCTATCAAAATGTAAGATTTGTATATTTCAGTGTTTCAGTGTTTTGTATATTACTTAAATAAACAAAAGTTTTACTAGGCTCTAAGTTAGGGTTGAATAATTATTAATTTAAGTTTGTTAAATATGAGCTTAATGATAAAATATACTATCTTTAAACAAGACATTAAACAACTTAATTACCACAGTTTTACAGTCCAAATATTGTTATTGTACAGTGGAATTACATAGATTAAAACGAAGCCCTGGGCTTTAGAAGTAGGATACCGTGTTTCCGAATCACATTACTTGCTGAGAACCAAACAAGGATTTTCAATTTACGAGTAAGAAATATAATAAAAAGCACAATACAAAGAATTTAGAATATTTCATAAAATATTTTTAAAGTTACAAAAATTACTTTTGTAGGTACTTTTATAAAAGCCTACGCTTTAATCGCCGAGAATAGGTTAAATCTTGGATCGCTAATTGGGTCGTAGGTTGGATCGGAGGAAGTTTGAGTATTAGTAAAAATAGGAGAATCCAGGATCTTTATTAGGTAGGTATGTACTTAATGTTTGGAGTTGGACACAGGACAAACACAATACATTTAACCGTTTCATAAATAGTATATCATAGCTTATAAAAGCGGTATAAGATAAAAATAAAAAATGCGAGCCCGGAGCCGCTCAAGACCTCAAGGTCACTTGACGCATTAAAGTATCTCACGTAAAATAATCTCTCCTTGGGGTATACATAATGCAATAGATACTAAATCTTTAATCTGTGGTACATAACATCGAAATAATATATCTTGGATAAAAAATTGTGATGCATCGATACGCCCTTTTGCCGATACGATACCGATACCGATACTCTTATAAAAATATCGGCGATAACTATACCGATACCGATACGCTTAGTGAATTTATATTATTTTTTATTACAATCAATACATATTTGAAAATTTAGTATATGTGCATAAAAACATGCGTAAATTCAAGAAAAAAAGTGACTGTCTTGCTTGGTTGACTCTAAAGTTGTGGGCCGTTGTCGCCGTCACACTTTGTTTTCTGGATAGTTGTTTTTGACGCTGAAGCGGTGGCCAATTCACTTGGATGGTGCTTCTTCATATGGATCCGCAAGCTTGATGTGTTTTAACTTTTAGAATTGATGCCACGGGACACGTTTTCTTTACAATACAAACATATTGCTTTAGAATTATCAAATCTCGAAATTTCAAAATGATTCCATATATAATAGCACTTTTGTATTTTGAAGTTGAAATGATTTTACTATTTATTTTATTCAACCAACTAGTTATAAATGATACACAAAGACAACAGTCAACAAAAGCATCTAACGAAATGGGATGGGATAAGCGAGGCTAAAGCGAGCGAGACAACACACTGAATAAAGCGCGGGGATTCCACGAGCATAGTTCAAGCCACGTTTGCAACGAAATAGACGAAACAGCACGCACATTTACATTACATTTTTGAGGCGCGAAAATATTTGAACAGTATCGTTGTATCGGCAATACAAATATCGCCGATACCGATATATCGGCAAACCCGAAGTATCACCGATATATCGGTATCGGTATCGGATGCATCCCTAATAAAAAATTACAGAAAATCCTCGTTATAGTATCTATTGATAGTTTTAAAGTTACCTAGGCAATAATATTTGTATACTTATAAGATAAATAAGGCAGTCTATAATGAAACGTAGTATAAAGCCTAATCTGAGGAACCCCTAAAACATACTTTCATATTTTAAAACACCATCTACGATTCTATATAAATATAATAATTATGTAGAGCAGCGCTAGATAAATTGGCGGTATGTATGTAGGACTGAAGTTAATTATCGATTAGGAATTGGGTCTAAGGAGTAGGTAGGTACAATAAAGGGCGAAGCGCAGTAGCTGGCCAGTGTTTTATCGGAGCCGAGGAATCAGTATCAAAAGGCTTATCAATTCAAATAGAACTAACATTAAAATCTTAATGCTCATATAACTGTACTGTTGTAGAACTTGTAGACACTCGCGATCTTTGTCTCCCACTTGTATTATGAAAGATAGTCTACTGATACTTATCGCATAATGATGCCGAGTAATTCTAAGCCATTGGTCTTAAAGAAAAATCATTGCCGTTTACAGTTACCTATAGATGAAATGAGCAATTGGCTTGGCCCACTGACATGCCATCATTGTCTCGTACACGCTCATTATGTGGTACCGCTACTCGGGCTCAAAGAAATGTTACTCATTTGTTTTATCTCCTTTTCAATGTTAAGGTACGTTCATAACCACACGATATTTAAGAACATGAATTTCATTTTTAAACTTTCATAACACTATTATGAAAAGAAAAACTAATTTATTTCGACTTTCATATCCATTGAAAATTCTCAGGGTCTAGGAGCGGTTCAAATTAAATTAGTGTTTGAAATTTGTATCAAAATTGAATTTAACGTGAGCGGGCAAAAGCTAGTTAGTACATATTGAGTTTTAAAAGCAGGATTGAACCGTAATTTATAAATAAGAAACTTGAGATAACGTGTCATGTATGTATTGAATTAATGATTGGCATTCAATGACGTTTATAATCTCAAAACTTATTGGTTGTAACATGAAAATTGAGTCGGTATCTATAGTGACGAGTTTAATGCCAAACACTAATGTTCTGTATATAAATGTCCAAGCTTATTCTCGGAACATAATATTATTCACCTTCAAACAGACACTAGAAAATATATACTTGAAATCTGTCTATTTATCACTTGCCCGCGACTTCGTCCGCGTGAAATAAGTTTTTTTTAAATTCCCACTGGAACTCCCTAATTTTTCCGGTTAGATAATATATAGCCTATGACACTCACAAATAATGTATCTTTCTATTGGTACCAGAATTTTCAAAATCAGTTTTGTAGATCCAGAGTCCAGACATTACCCCCTACAACGTCACAAACTCACAAACTTTACCTCTTTATAACATTAGTATAGATATACGATATAGCTATTTTTGTCATATTTCTTTGTTCTTTTTTGGATGTCTTATTTATGAGGAATGAATAAACAGGTCCTTGAGCAGGTTTTAGTTATAATAATTTAATGCTGAAGAGTTTGCCTTATTAAAATGCAATAGATCAAAAGACCATTTTGATTGTTTGCTGTTGTTTGCCACATTTTTGAGTTGGAGATCTAGGCGCCAGCGCTCTAATAGTTTACACCTTTGCGCATTGACATGCCTTTGCGTAATTGGCTTTGAATACCGTGAACATTCCTTGTTATTGCCTAGCTTAAACTTAATAATACCAAGAAAAGAAGCAGAAACTTAATAATGCATAGATGAGAAAGTAGTAACGCAGCCTAGTATGCGAAACTTCTATTAAAATATCGCTATCTACCGGGCGTGACTTCAGTGAAAGACTAATCCATTACTAGCGAATGCCCGCGACTTCGTCTGCGTGGTTTGCGGTTTTTTGGTTCCCGCAAGAACTCTTTAATTTTCCGGGATGAAAAGATTGTGCTATTCCAGACTATAATCTATCTCTGTGCCAAATTTCAGCCAGATCCGTTCAGCCGTTGGCGCGTGATTGACTAACAAACATCCATACATCCATCCATCCAAACTTTGGCATTTATAATATTAGTAAGATAATTAAATCTTAATCATTGTAGTAAAAAGAAAGTGGTCGCACAAATCTCGTGTGTGCTTAGGCTTAATAATCTGTAAAGGACAAGACCCGCCAACTGTTCAAATAAAATCTTATTTGCTTTGAATTCGGGTAAATAACCCAATAACGGTAAACTAACTATAACGGTGTGAAGTATTTCGAGTACGTTAGCTTTTCATTATTGATTATACCTACATAAAACTTGGTACCTACCGGAGTATTGAAAGTATGATACACAATATTTACCTAGTTTCCTATTGCCAATTAGGTACATAATCTGTGTAGTACCTAAGTCCTATATTAATTAAATAGGAGGAAGCATTTTATGAACTAGCCGAGTTCACGTGTGGCGGTAGAAGAACCATTAGATGCTAGTGATAGGACCTATGGACGAAGTTCTCCTCCAAACCTCATCCATGTCGGTCATTCAACAATTTACAGAATTGGGGCAACATTGTTCCCCAGTACCCACTAATCAAAGGATTTTTAAAAACGGCTGCGGTCTGCTAGTTGGTCGAAAAATAAACAATATAGAAAAAAACCGGCCAAGTAAAAAGTTAAAAAAAGTGCGCGTCGAGCCACGCGCGTCGCGCAGTGTAAGGTTCCGTAGTTGCCGTCACAATTTTATAAGTTTTACTCGTTAACTTGTAAAGCCTACTTAGCTGTGATAGTTTTCCTAACGGATCCCTTGATCGAAAATCGATCCCGGAATCGAAAATTGGTTTCCCACACCCGTATTTTTGAACGAGCTATCCAATGACATCCCACAAAATGGGATAAAATAAGTCATCCCCACTTTACGTGTAGGGGAGGTACCCTAATTATTATTTTTTACCACTTTGTCGACCATTAATTATTTGTATACCTATATATAATTATAATAATATGTATTTGTATTATTGTATACTTTTTAGCTAAGTCGCGGACGGATATGGCGAAACTATAAAGGTTCCTTCTTGATTGCGGAACCCAAAAAATATTGTACAAAAAAAATTGAATTTTTTGTAGATAAAATGCTCGTGGATCTCTCTAGAGCTTTATTCTATAACATTTTTAATTCATAATACGTATGTTCATCCACTATTAAATTAACAAGTACCTATTATAAATTTTATCTGCAGTTCAAAAAAATATTACAATTCAAGTAATTATATAGTGCAGAAAAAATTGTTTTCGTAAATATTTAAGGATATTAGAATCACCTAAGGCACAAACAAACTAGTACTAACGCTGACGTATCAAATTATACGATGTTATAAACATCTTAGACAATAACTTTAGTCAAACTATAAACAAACTCAAATACATCATTCAGGAAAATAAAGTTTCAGCTTTAGGCATGCCAACAAGGCCCAAAAAATTGTTCGGCAAAAGCCGATATTTAAGCTTTGGACCAAGAGCGCTTGGAACAAACCTTTAAACTTGTCCATTTCTGAGGATTGCCTAGGACTAGGCCAATTTCGCGATGCGCCCACACATCGGGTTTGGACTAAAATATATGGATGTATAAGGCAAGGATACGGCCGACTTAAAAAATACGTTATTGCCAATTTGACCTCATTTTTCAACTTTAAACACCTACTGTGTTTTTGGAAATATTTTGACCAGCACAAGCAGGTAAGAAGTAATAGACGAGGACCAAGTTTAAACCCAGCTTTTTATACCTACCCCAAGCGCAAGCCATTTTTACTAGAAATTAACTACATGAAAAATGCTGCAGGCCGAGTGGGAGAGTTTTTTATGTATTCGATCGCTACCATTTATATTGAAATGATTGAGTGCCAGCTGTCAAGCGCTTGACAATTCCATACAAACCGTATGAAGAAAATCTCTCACTAGGCATACTGATTTCAATCGAAATAATAGCTTATTGTTACGAGGTAAATACCTACTTCTGTAAGTTCATTTTCTTTCCTAATGGACGATATTATGATCGATGTATTATTGATATAAGATATCAGACAATAGTATATTAAATATTAATGCCTGTATGAATCATATATATATTATGTATCTAAGTTTAAAAAATCGATGATGTCTGACATCGAATCTATATCTATACTATCATACTTAATATTATAAATGCGAAAGTGTGTTTGTTTGTTGGTTTGTCCTTCAATCACGCCGCAACGGAGCAACCGATTGACGTGATTTTTGGCATGGGTATAGTTGAGGACCTGGAGAGTGACATAGGCTACTTTTTATCCCGAAAAATTAAGGAGTTGAACCACGCGGACGAAGTCGCGGGCATCGGGCATAATATTATAAATGTGAAAGTTTGGATGGATGGATGGATGTATGTTACTCAATAACGCCAAAACGGCTGAATGGTTCTGGATGAAATTTGGCATAGAGATAGATTAGTCTGGAACAACACACAGGCTACATTTTATCCCGGAAAATTAAAGAGTTCCCGCGGGAACCTAAAAACCTCAATCCACGCGTACGAAGTCGCGGGCATTAGCTAGTTACTTATAAAAATAACGGAACTGCAAAGCTCGCCAAAAATGCTTTAGGACAAACCACACAGATCACACAAATCAGAAATAAAGTGTTAGTTCAATTTGTTCTGGCATAACTGGTTTTCGATCCAAACAATAGCGATGCGAATTTTTATTTCCAGCACGCAAACAGCACCTACCTACTTATTATAATACTATCTGATGGCCGCGACTTCGTCTATGTGGTTTTAGTTTTTTTTTAAATTCCCGCGGGTACCTACCTACTCCTTTATTTTCCGGTATAAAAATAGCCTGTCTCCTTCCCCGGGACACAACCTCCATCTGTACCAAACATCAAAATCGGTGCAGCAGTCTGACGGACAGACGGACACACTTTCGCATTTATTATATTAGTATAGATATGGATTATTAGTCAGTTTTTTTTTATGAACTTTTATCGTAGGGATCTTCAATTTTTCAAAATAAAAAATACAGCACATGTTACTCGCTGATAATGTAGCTTTCCTTATATGAATTTTTAAAATCGGTAAAGTAGTTTTTGAGTTTTACTATATCAAGCAATCATACAAAAATCAAATATTTTCTCTTTATAATATTAGTTTAGATTTAGATATTCTTTGTATACAATATGATATTGCATTATTTTGATCAAACTTGTATTATATATACGAATTACGAGTACCTAAAACTGCCTCGGTGGTCTAGCGGTTAGCATAGTCGACTGCGGATCACGAGGTCCAGGGTTCGATTCCCGGTCGGGCAAAAAATTGGTATTGGGTTTTTCAATTAAGAAATTCTCAGTGCCAGCCCGGAGTTGGAAGTTGGCGGTGTTTCACCCCCGTGCCTCGGAGAGCACGTTAAGCCGTCGGTCCCGGTTATTATCACTAACATGATAATAGTCGTTAAAGCCCGCCAACCCGCATTGGAGCAGCGTGGTGGGTCTAAGCTCTAATTCCTTCTTTCCTATGAGAGTGGAGGCCTGTGCCCAGCAGTGGGACGGTTAATAGGCTGTAGTGGTACCTAAGACTTTACTGACTGTTGAAATGACTGAATATTCGCACTGTTGATTTGTTGAAAAAAAGGTACCGTGAAAATTGTTTTAAGTTACATTCCCTTCCTCTACCTACTTAGTGAATTGTAAGAAACTGAATTTAAAACTGAGATGAGGACCAGTACGCTTACTCTGAGTTTTTACATTGCAAATACGGTTGATCGACGTGAGAACTCACCTCGCCAAGTGTAAGCGAACGGTCAAAGTAAAATGGACCCAAAAGCTCTTGCTTTAAAGTCACAAATTCAGCGTTTGGAGCGCTGGCTGTGAATAAATACACGAAATGATGAAATGAGCTCTAAACCAATGCAGTTAAGGTTCATTTTCCTTTAACGTTCGCTAACACTTGGTGAGGTGAGCTCTCACGTCGATCAATCGTATTTGCAATGTAAAAACTCGGAGTAAGCGTACCGTTGCCATAGGTTAATTTACAAAATAAAGCGTTTTCATTATTTCATTTCTATTTCAGTAAGAATATAAAGAACGTAGAATGTTTTGAATGACTTCTCTTGTATTATATAAAAATGAATTGCTGTTCGTTAGTCTCGCTAAAACTCAGAAACGACTTGACTGATTTGGATTATTTGTTTGAATGGGTCCCGGGATGGTTTAAATTCATAATTGGACCCGGCAGGGGGCACCGCATTCGGCTTCTAGGTTCAGGGCAGGACTCAAAAGTCAAAATCTAACTTATCGGTGGCGAAGCCGTTTCACCTTCAATTGACTATTTGCTAATAATAAACTCGTTTATTTGAGTTATGGTTAAACCACAGATAAATGTGACTAGCACATTTAAAATAACATAATATAAGAAATCGTGCGCTAGGTGAGATTATGTAATCCATTAGGTACCTGCACACAATGATGATGACAGAGGAGCATAAAAAATTATAGCTTAAATATGAATTTTTAATCCGCTTTATTGTTAGGTTCATCTAACAGCGGCCTTAGCCTCGATACTGTAGATTGGCTCTAGGTAACAGGTATTACACCAACAATCATATTAATGAATTCGATCTTGAATATAACCATTAGAGATGTATAACCATTATGAGATTTGCAAACATAAAAAGATACCTAAATAAAAATTTCTACTAAAATCATACCTTGATCAAAAAGAAATTTAAAAAGCAGTTGGTTCATACGAGTGCAGGAACTCGGATGCATGTGCCCACAGCCTACAAGAAAAAAACTAGGTGATTGGCCAAAACCGGATCGATATTGCATAAGCTCATATGCATTCGGCCTGCGAAACCTGTAAAAGTGCAATGACCTAACGGTGCTGGCTTTTGTGAAGTATATCTTATTACGAAAGAGGTTATTTGCCATAAGTAAAAAGTTAAATATACATAAGATTAAAACTCTAAACTCCTTTAACACTGCATTGGTTGAGTACTTATTAAATTACTAGATTAAGGTTTTTCAATTCCCGCGGGAACTCTTTAATTTTCCGGGATGAAAAGTAGCGTATGTCACTCTCCAGGTCCTCAACTATACCTATGTTAAAAATCACGTCAATCCGTTGCTCAGTTGTGGCGTGATTGAAGGACAAATCAACAAACCAATAAACTAACAAACAAACACACTTTCGTATTTATAACATTAGGTATAAAGTATGAATTAGGAATTTTTGATGGTGAAATAATATTGTAGATACCAGGTATCTAGCTACATTATTGAACTCAAAGTCCCGACTCCTCAATTCTGACGCTGCGGCAGGGTACAACACATAAAAGCAGTAGGGATTCATGACTCGTGGATGGTGAATTGATATTTTAGGTACCAAGTACAGGCTACGGACTTATCAATTAACATTGAACTCCAAGTCCCAGTTCCAGAAACCTGATGCTGTAGGGTACTAAACTAATGGAGACTAAATGAAGGAATGCTGTAATGAGAAATAAAACGCCGTCGTCAAAAACTACCAACAATATATGTTTTGATTTTTTGTTCATTGGCTAAGAGTAAATTGAATGAAAGTAATAAAAAAATTATTTAATGCTTTTCAGTGCTATGGAAGACTGTTTCTGACACTTTTGAACAACAACCACACGCCATATATGTATACATCGTCGTCAACCGATAGACGTCTACTGCTGGACTTAGGTCTCTTGCAAAGATTTCTACATGCCGCGGTCTTGCACCTCCTGGATCCAGTGGCTCCCTGCGACTCGTTTGATGTCTTCCGTCCATCGATCGATTGGGACGGTCTGCCAACGCTGCGCTAAAGTGCAAGGTCGCCATTCCAGCACTTTGAGCTTTGGGACCCCAGTCCCCAACGTCTTCGATCTTTAGTTCTTCGAAGTACATACTATATGCCCCGCCCATTGCAACTTCAGCTTCGCAACACGTCGAGCTCGGAGCTATATTATGTCGATTATTATAGTTCACCCCACATATAGTAATTATATAATTCCTTGAAATGAATTACTTATGAAAACTAAAGCTTTATTAGGAAGGAATTACTAAGCGAAGCAAAGAAACAAAAAAGTGAATAGTGATATACATACTATAATATGAGTAAGTAGCTGAAAGAAGTCTCACTATTATAGATCACTGTACAGGTACAGTAGGTGGTACACACAACAGCGGTGTAAATTGAAAAATATTTGGTTTCATTGTATCTCATGCCTGTTCGATAAAGGAGAGTTTTATTCAAGTCTAACTTAGAGATCCACAGGATTTAAGTAAACTCATACGACCGACTCAAATAAACAGGCGCAATAAAACGGGATAAAAATGTTTTTACTGAAATAGCTCATTGAACTATCTGGCTGGAACGTGATTGATTGTATAAGAGTTAGTTAATGTTCTTGTCTACTAATAAAAATCTGCCAAGTACGAGTCACACTGGCTCATTCACGAGGACCGTAGCTTAAAAGGAAAAAAAAGAAATTCCTTTATTTTGTACCACATGAAGTAAATATTTTAAGGTTGCTGTTTTAAAAAACCTGTGCTCGTTACAGACTTCGGTTTTATTTTCCCTGCAAAACTTCCTAACTCTGTTTGATGTTTCCCTTGACCCCGTTCCTTTCTTGTTTGATATATTAATATTATTATTAAACTTCAACAGGTGTTGAAAATTTCAGTCTGCTCCGTAAAACGGTCAAGCTATTGGATATTTTTATAAATTCATTCATTCATTCCTATCTACAAATATACCTATAGCCTGTAATTCCTTTGATCCTGTTTTCTCGTAGGTGCAAACAAAGGTAAATAAAGGACATAGTAAAAAGGCTTTGTACGTATTTCAGTCACGACTCACGAACAAAGAGTGCACCGTGTTTTATAGGTAGTTCGGTTTATTTTATTTGTGGCTTTAACGTTTTCGAGGTAAACCGTCTATGGTCAAACACAAGTAGGGTTTATGTGAAGCTTTGTTCCCGTGATATTGGACCAACCGAGATACTGCTCGTGATTTTATGTCGATAAGAAATTAAACATTTCAATTGAATTGCATTCAATTTCCAGATTATAGGTTTTAGGTATCCCACATGTGCACAGATTGTTTCCATATGTGATGTGGCATACCTTATTATCTTATCTGGTAATTACTTAGGTAGGTAGGTATAAAATCCATATCCATACCTACTAATATTATAAATGCGAAAGTGTTTCTGTCTGTCTGTCCATCTGTCTGTCTGCTACGCTTTCACGGCTCATCTACGAAACCGATTTTGATGAAATTTTGTACAGTGTTAGATTTTAGATATCCCGGGGAACGACATTTTATCCCGGGAAATGAAAGGGCTCCCGCGGAAATCAAAAAACCTTAAGCCACGCGAACGAAGTCGCGGGCATCATCTGGTAAGTAAATAAATAAAATCCATCTGAGGTAGGTATGCTACATGGAAAATAATTAGGTAAAGAACGAGAAAATCTCTTTTAAAATACCTCCTCCGGGGATCCAATAAAATGCTCGTTATCTTTCTTGCTAGATATTTTATAAGGAATCTTTATTGGGAAAAGTTTAAGTAAGTATAACTTTTTGAGATTAATTTAATTTTAATTTCAACTTTCTCCACTTGTTTCATAACAAAATTATTAACTAACTTTGTGCTTACCTACCTACCTAGGGAGATATATTTGACGACCTCCATGGCGCAGTGTGTAGCGCTGTTGCCTTAACGTGCGGAGGTCCTGGGTTCGATCCCCGGCAGGGTCAATTTGGGAATTTATAATTTCTGAATTTTCCCTGGTCTGGCTTGGTGGGAGGCTTCGGCCGTGGCTAGTTACCACCTTACCGGCAAAGACGTGCCGCCAAGCGATTTAGCGTTCCGGTACGATGCCGTGTAGAAACCGAAGGGGTATGGGTTTAATATAACTGCCATGCCCCTAACAGTTTAGCCCGATACCATCTTAGACTGCATCATCACTTACCATCAGGTGAGATCGTAGTCAAGGGCTAGCTTAAATAGTGGATTAAAAAAAAATTCAAATTTTTAGTAAGCGTTTTAACTTTATATTTATCACAGTTTTACGTTAGGTACATATTTATAGTAGGTACGGCTGTGAATTTACCCGTGAATTGCGCGTGAACTCTGCGCGACACATAATAATATTATAACCCTCTAAAGTCATACTCGGATTTATTAAAGTGCTGTTTTAGCAAATGCGTTTAGCTGTATTGGTTTTAATGCATTCGTACCATCGATATATATGTAGGTACTAGATGGGCCCTTTCATTGAAAAACGCCGGGCGTCCGAGTTGCTGAACACGTTCCGCACCTGTCTTTGTTCCCGTCGTAGCGCTGTTACGATCGCTCGTCGTGCAGATAATTTGTTATTATTAAGTTAACATCTAAAGTTTAATTAGTTTGGCACTGTATAATTTTAATTTTAAGGTAAGTGTTTCAATTCACAATTATACATTTCCAAAAAAACGTTATTTAATCTTCCTATTTAATATTTTTAACCGACTTCAAAAAAAGGAGGAGGTTCTCAATTCGTCGGAATCTTTTTTTTTATTCATTACGCAATCATTTAATTTCCGCAGCAAACTGTATGTTTTTTTTTTACTAACTGGCCTTACGGCTATGACCTATATTATCTATGACCGAGTCATACGTTTTCAAGCTTTCATTCAAGATGTTGCAAGCAAGTTCCCGCTTTTCAGACCAGATGGCGTTGATGGCATTGTTAAAAATACGCCCACATTCTTTGTTTGACAGGGCCCGTCTATGTAAATTGAGGTCGTTGATTCGTACACATTCTATTTAATTTGCGCGGTCGAGAAAACGCTCCTGAGCGTACACACACTAGAACAATCATGTGTACGACCATGTCCTACTTGATAAACATAGCCATCGGTCTTCGTGAAATAGACCATCTGTATCATAGACCACAGTCATTCATGTTATGCCTGTCAGTAGTACGCCAATACAAGTTATCCCTTGACTGCAATATCATCTGATGGTAATTGATTATGCACTCTAAGATGGTAGCGGGCTAACCTGTTAGGGGTTTGGCAGTTATATTTCACCCATACCCTTAATCAGTTTCTAAAAAGCATCGTACCGGAACGCTAAATCGCTTAGTCGGTTGCGGCCAGACCAGAGAAAATTCAGAAATAATAAATACCCGAATTTACCCTGCCGGGGATTAAAAACACTCTATTATTTCACAGCGTTCACGGCTGTCAAGATGCGAATGAATGGTCTTTAAGCACCGGGAGGTTACTACCGTCGCTCTAAGCAGTAGTACTTATAATCATCAGTTTGTTGTCGCGTAACATGACGTCCTTAAAATAATGATTATTATAATGTACAACACGAACGACAACAATATTAAAACAATACGGCTTTCGGTGATGATAGTATGCCCCCAGTAAACACGGAATCCACAATTTATGTGGACGATGTCAGTGTCACCAACACACGTACTGAATACAGATTAAATCACTACGCACGCCACCAGTAATTACTAATTACACATTCATGCGTATTTAAGCACCATGCTTTGTGTGATACCACCTACATTTTAATTTACGAGTACATTATAATATAACCTGATCTGGAAGGTAATGCGGGTAGGTAAATAAAGACACCGATCAAGGTCTCTTATAAACAATATTATGTCTTTGAATTTGAATTAGTGTCGGGATACGACAAACCACAACACAATGTGTTAACGACTCTGTTACAGTGCGCGATAGCCCTCAATTAGGTACATAGTTATACTGAATTTCTGGACGACAGTCACAGAATAGATAATACTATCGACCGCGACAGTGGTGTGGAGCTTCTGAGGCCTGAGCTTAGGTATACTATCACGCAATGCAAGAAGCAATAAAGTGACAGTATGGAATACCGTCGTACTAAAATTCTTGCAGCCAAATAAAGCGATAATCAGCCACTGCGCTGGTTCAAGTTTCTTTTGAGCTTGGAATGCAAATGTTTTATAATTTCTAGAAACTCACCGGCAGCGGGAATGGAGAGTTCCTCTGTGGCATGCCATAAGGTCCTCGTGTCTCTGCGCGTTCAGGAGCTGGCGCTGGTCTGATGGGGAGGCGGACTGGTCCTGACAGCGGGAACGCGAACACTTGCGACTGGGGATCGGGGAACATTGGCATGGGTCTGCAACAAAATTCAAAAACATTGGTATTAACCCAGTGGCGCGCACAAGTTCAAAAGCCAAGGAAGGCATTTGTTATGTAAAAAGTCACATGTTTTCAATGTTCAACAGTTCGGAAATGGTAAGTAGTAAATAGATTAATAGCTTTATAAAGAGTAGATGTTTGTGAAAGTATCTACTCGTAGTAGCTTAAACTGGTATTGGTAAGTAGTCGGTACTTTACGTATATCATAATGATCAGCACAGAGTAAGTACTGCGAGAACTGATGATTCTGTGAATTAGTTTGTAATTAAGTGCATTGGTGCCGATCGCCCAATTCCCGAATTCACCAGTTCACCAGTCCTCTCCACACAAAACTCTGACTGTAACTTTGTGAGGCTTTCCGGCTTACTACTGAGCACGAGTCTTCTCTCGGAATAAGAAGGGTTTGGCCATAGTCCATCACACTGACCAAGTGCGGATTGGCAGACTGCACACAACTTCGAGAACATTAGGTACGATGATCTTTCGGGCATGCAGATTTCCTCAGGATGTTTTCCTTTGCCGTTTGAAGCAAGTGATATTTAATTTCATAAAACACATAACTTGGATTGTGTGAAAAGTTGGGGGTGCGTGTCCGGGTTTTTTTAAAAATATATATAGGCTAGCGCTTGGCTGCAATCAGACTTGCTTGCAAGTGGTGCAGCCTAAGGTGGAGTGCAGCATATTAAAAGAGGAGGGGAAAACGGAAGCCGTTTTATATTATTATCTTAACCACTAGGCTATTACCGTTTCTTACAAATAATATAGTTACTATTATAGAAGGCCTCAACCACAATCATTTGTTAATCATATTTGTTGTCAATAAATCATTTTTCATTTTCATTTAATATTTATTAATTTCCATACTATGTCTATCTGCTTTCAAGCGGATGAAGTCGTGGGCATTACCTAGTTGCTTTCTAAATTAAGGCCACGCTGTGATCAAGCTATTTACCTACCCTTATACACAGAGTAGCTACTGAAACTAATTACATTCGAACCCTGTTTGGTACATTCAATATTGTAATTAGAGTTTAATGCGATCAGAATACAATATGCTAATGTTCGGGGAAGAACGGTGGAATAATTAGGCCTACCTATTAATTTATATCGGATAGGTATTAATATAGTTTAGACATTCGGCCTCCTCTTCTGATGGTCGGGGGTTCGATCCTCGGGCAAGCACATCTAACTTTATGCTACTATATGACGCCCGCGACTTCGTCCGCGTGGAGTAAGGGTTTTGATTTCCGCAGCAACTCTTTAATTTTCCGAGAGAAAAGTAGCCTATGTCCTTCCCGTTGCTTATGCAGAAGAATTTACTTATAGCAAAATTAACTCTCTCACTGGTTTAAAGTAACGGAACCTCGCCTCCGCTTCCGTAAGTACGGAACTTTCGCAAGAAATCGTACCTCCGCTTCCGCATCCGCCTTCGCAGTTTTTTTGCGGAGTTGTAACGGAGGTGACTTACAATGAGAGAGGTACAAATCGAAGCGGGTGACGTGAGCCATTACAACAAGCAAAAAGGCAACTGTCCTTAGAAGAATCCTCAAAAAAAACAAATGTGCGATTCAATCGCATCCTAAAGCACAGAAAATGAACGATGTGATCGGAGAAATCCACCTCCACCTCCGCCTCCGCCTCCGCCTCCGCCTCCCTTAACCTCGTTGAGGCGACTTTTTAAAATATTGGATAAAGTTCATTTCATTAAAAGCTTGAGTTTGACAGCCTACCTTTCATCACCACCGTGGCAGATGATGGCGATGCGCTCAGCCTGTGCACTGCGAGGTGCGAAAGCCCCGAGGATGTTAAATGGGAACCGCCTCTCCATGGGCTCTTCCTGTCTCCTCTCTACCACGCAGTTCATGCGCCCTCTGTAAACAAATGCGATTTTTTTGTTTATTCAAATCAAATCTGTTTTAATTTTACACCCTTGTACACTTCGGAGAAGAATTTCAAATCTGGACTAAACATTCATCGTCATAATTAGTTAATTTGGGCCAAAGTGTAGGGTTTTTTTAAGGTTCTGTTTAACAAGAACCTTTCAGTACTGCCCCATAAATAAGTAAATTCAATGTTCCATGATAAAAATAAAAGCATTATTTGTTCAAGTTATGACATTTCGTTGTAGATAGAAATATGTGAACCAGAAATGAAATTTCACGTATGCAAATGAAATTTCAGCAAAGCCTTTACGGCCTTTACTGCGACATAACTTCCTTCCTAGAATCTGAACTAGGATAACTCGTTCAGATCTTGCATAGGTACATTTAAACGAGATACAAGATAGTAAAACAATTTAAAAGTGAATATAATATTACGTTCGATTTTATAACAAAGCTTACGTACTTAAAGAAAAACCGGTGAAGTGCGAATCAGACTCGCACACAAAGGGTTCCGTACCACGGCACAATCGAAATTATTTGAGTAAATAACAAGAAAAATGTCATAACAACACGTAATCAGCTGTGAAATAACTGGCTTACATAATATTATGGCGCTAAACTGGTAGCGCCTGACACTCAATTCGACACCCCATTGAGTACGGAACTTTACTCGTAATTAACGATTTTCGGATTTTTTCCAATAAGTATCTGTGCTGTGAGACCTTGCTTCTTGTCAAATTTCATGATTCTAGGTCAACAGGAAGTAACGTTTTGATTTACTGGCAAGTGTCAAAATATGCGGCATAAACGGCCGTATCTTTTGATTGCGTTGACTTAGCACCTTTTTTTTACGGCTTCTAGGAACTGTAGACCTCGTTATTAGATATTAATTTCAACACAGACAGACGCAAAACGAAGTGATCCTGTGAGGGTTTATTTTTTCCTCTTAAGTTAAAGAACCCTAAAAACATAAGGAAAGTTAGTTCGTGATAATTTTACGTACTTAACGATTTCAACGAACATTGGGGCTGATTCTGTATAACACAATCTAAACTAAACTAAAATGGCAGCTTTAAATGTAGTTATGTCCCTTTCCGTAGGGAGTACGATGAAAGGGTTAGCAATATTTGGGATGCTCTAATCTTAGTTTAGTTTAGAGATTCTGCACTACAGAATCAGTCCCATTATTTGGTTGATTTAACTTTTGAGTAACAAAAGTTACTTACTTTTGGTTGTTAGCTAAGAATGCACCAGCGAGTTCGTCGAGGTCAAACTGTATGGGCAACTTGAACATCGGGCGAATAAGGTCATCGTCGTCGTCCTCGGCGGAGCTGTCGGACTCGGAGCTCTCGTCGCTTCCGGAATTCCCCGTGTCAGCCTTATCGTCGTCAATTTTCTGGAATCAAAAAATTATATTTACTTTAGGTATGTACTACGTCTAATATTGATTTCAACAACCCAAATTCAACACGAATACCTAAGCTAAACATGGATGCATTGCATCAAATTATCTATATATATAAAAATGAAACCCGTTTTCCTTGGTCACGGCATCACGCGTGAATGGCTGGACCGATTTCACTAATTCTTTTTTTGTTGTATTTGTTATTATTAGGAGAAGGTTCTTACGGAAAAAAATATTAAGAAAATCTCTCAGAAATATTCAAAAATATACATTTAATTTTGCATACTAAGGCGGTACGAAGTTCGCCGGGTCAGCTAGTTAACATTAAAACCACAGAAAAAATATTAAAACCTAGTAAAGCTCAAACTAACTGTACGTGATAGAAATCGTGGATTCATCGAAGCATTGGTAAGCCTTCGTCTTTACACGTAAAAAGACGTGAAGAGATCGCCTTAGGCGATATGACCGCCTTTGCATACCCACTGTTTAGTCCTAGTTCGTAGTTTTAATGTCTTTTTTCCGTTATTTTGTGTGCATAAAAGATTTAATAATAATAATAATAAAGACGTTGTACAGTGTCATACAAATGAGAATGAACTGGTACCCGCAACTTCGTCCGCGTGGAATAAGGTTTTATTCATTCACGTGGGAACTCTATGTATGTATACTCAGGCTATAAACTATCTTCATTCCAAATAACTAAATCTGTTCGGTCATCGTGGCGTGTAACAAACATCCCAACATACAAACGAATAAACATACAAACGTTCACATACTTTTGAATAACAATATTAAACTGGTTTTTTTTTCAGTAGGTAATCTAAGTAAAACTGATGACGTTAAAGTTTGTACTATGTTTGTACTAGCGGATATAAGTTACGATAACTATATCATGATTTGAATAAACAAAAGCCCTAAATATTGCAATACGTAACTATACATAAAACGATTGTAGTTGAATCCACATTCGAGCGTAGCGTAGCGGTGTTGGAGCACAATAGCGGACAATTTGTGGATAATGGAGAAATTTGTGCTGGAAATATTATAATCATTGAAATAAATTGACGCTATATCCGGCCACCTTTCGTGCACACAGGACGTTCAACAAAAGTTCACAGAATTTTGAAAACGTAATAGAAACGGTATAATAAGCTCCCAGGAGCTCCCAGGATCAATAATAACGTAGGAAAGCATCAAAACATAGGTAAATATATGCAAAATCCTACGTTTGTTAGATGTACATATAAATAAATTCATGAATTATTTATGATTGCAGCTATAAATCTACGATTTTAGTATTTTTTGTTTAGCTTTGGCCCGCTCACGTCTAAGTTAAACATTCTTAATCTGACTTTTGACGTCGACTATACCCATGTCATAAATAAAACTAAAATGCATTTTTTAAATAATACTGCTATATTCGTTTCCCCTAGTAATCACGACTGCACTTTTGGTATTTACTTCTAAATAAACCAAGTCTCATGGTCGGTACCTATGTGTTTTTAAAACGCGTCATTTTAGACATTCCTTATAATTATTAATACGTACTTAGGTAAGATTTGCGTAATTATGTTTCAGCTAGTCAACCAAATGGTGATCTATCTATTCGATTGCTAGTATTTACAAACGAAGGGAGGGGGAACAATGGTGCGCGGGCGCATTGTCTCGCGCAGGATGTCCGAACGCATTGTGTCCGGCAAACGGGACAGAACGAGATATTCGTTTTAAACCAGATTGCCATCAAATATTATGATAGTTGCACGAAATAAAAGTATAGATAACAGTTAATAGGTACACGTTATTTCTTGCATGTAGTTAATTTAAGCACAATGAAAAAAAAAATTAAAAATTTATAAAATCATCTTACTACAATTTATTAATAACTAGATGATGCCTGCGACTTCGTCCGCGCGGATAAAGTTTTTTTTTAAACTGCTGCGGGAACTCTTTAATTTTCCGGGATATATCCCGGAAAATTTATTAGAGAGTTGTATCTTCCCCGAGATACAACCTATCCCTGTACCAAATTTCATTAAAATCGGTTGAACAGTTGGGCCGTGAAAGCGTAGCAGGCAGGCAGACAGACATACAGACAGACAGACGGACAGACAGACAGACAGACAGACGGACAGACAAACAGACACACTTTCGCATTTATAATTTTAGCATGGAATCTATTTACTTAAAAATCAATAAAATACAAATGTACAAAAAAATTTAGTGGATTAGGTATGCTGAAACTACTGCCGAAAACTTGTAAAACAAATTAGATTATTTTTGAAATAAAAATCATACGATAGAAGCATGGGGGCTTAAAGGAAATGATAATTATAACGTTATGTGTGTTTTGTTTTTTGTTCATTATAATTTTGAACAAGTCATCGGTCTTGTAATTCGTTTTCAACAAATAAATATGCAACAAATCAATACTATTTTTATATATTTCGAGTTAATTACCCAGTGTTGTTTTATTAACAGTTTTTAAGAGAATTGAATAATGTGCAGTAAACTAGCTGTCCGCAATATAATGATCATACAAGGTAATGGCTGTTACTTGATATGGTCGTTACGGATTTATTATGACTGCCATACCCTTAACAGACTAACCTGCTTCCATCTTAGACTGCATCATCACCTACCACCTGATCACCAGTTCAGAACTAACTAGTAGTAGAAAAACTCGAAATGTAAATCAACCATAAGAAAGATGCAAAACTTCTCTAAAAAAGTTACTATTACTCGTAAGTTGGAGAAGAAAATCTGCGACTCTACCCACATTGCGGTACAAACTTCCAAGATTGAATTTGGCGCACATAATTCAAGTTGAAACTTTTGATGTACGACATTTAGAATTTCGTTAATGTAATTCCCTGTGATCGAAATAAATTACCAAAGGCACTCGGTTTTTAGAACTTTTACCTAAACTTTTATATATGTATTACAACAAGTTATAGAACAGCATTTAAGTTTAGGTACTTATATATTTTAATTAAGTACTGATTTTCCATAATATACACTAATAATTGTGCATTCGTGTAGGTCTAATTTATTCGTTTTAATGTATAACGAAACATAAACATGACGACATACTTAGGAACTTTCCTAGGCGGATTAAGTAAATGTCAAATCTATTAAAAGTTTATACAATCCTATATAGCGTTGTGAAAGATAATACCTAAAGTGTTGTTGACCGCTTTCTCGTGCAGCGTAGTGGTGGAAGAGCGACGCTGCACCGACGAGGGCATGGGCCAAGTGAAAGCTGTGACGTCATTGCTTGTACCACGCTCCATCACAGAATTTGTACATTTAGCTCGAGAGTATATCAAAAACATTTACATAATACGTCTCATAACTTTTTCACTTTGGTAATTTATACATAATACTTATAGCTTTAAGGATATAATCTTAAATCAATAGGACTCGACAAACTGGTAAATTTTTCGCTCTGCTATGGAAAATTCCGATATTTACCTACCTTCCACGATAGTTTTAGTCATCTCAGCTTCATTAACTAGTCAGTGATTCCTATACCTACGTATTACATTATGTGCTTTTACTAAACGACCTCTTCGCTAATATGTACAAACTTATACATTCAGTTATCGCTGGTATCAATACTTCATCAGTTGCAATAGTTAGAGAACATGTCCGCCCGAAAATGTGAGAGATTATTTTGTTCCATGTAAAACGGACATGTTCCGCTTCATTACCCATATTTTAGTCACCGCCTTCCTCTACACTACAGATTTGTTCATTGAGGAAATATGGAAATGGAGAACGTAGTTCAAATGTCGTAAGCCAACGACCATTGAAGCGTGACTCGAGAGCAAACTGCAAACATAGACTAATGACACTTTCACGTGAATGTGTAATGACTTTGTGCCGTGCAATTATTGAACACTTGGCGTTACCTAAATGGCATACATATTATATTCGTGTATTATAATCAAGATACTTACAATAGATGTTTTACAGTTAGTTTAAAAAAAGCATAGATAGTGCGGCGAATTGGCATTACGAAATGGGTAACGAAGGCGGAGGTCGTAGCGCGTTTTTGGAAAATCCTTGAGTCCATTATTAGACGCAAACGGGCTGATGTTGACGACTATGAGATTGTTATCTGTAGTACCTAACAATTATTTTTCTTACCTGTAATTTGTCTTCGTCGACTTTAGATTCGGCTTGATTGAGAGGATCCGCCTTCAGCAAACTGTCCGGAGACAACGCTGCAGGCTTATGTTGCGCAGGCGCATATGTGGAGTCCACCGCTGGTGGTGGTGGAGCGTGAAGCGCGTGAGCGTTTGCAATTGGCAACTCTTCCTGAAAACAATTGAAAAATAATATTAAATTCCTCGCTGAGCTTTTGCGACTTTTCCTTTTTCACGAGTAGAATTTTTTGCAGAATGCTTTGAAAAATGTTTTTGCCTCTAGTGCCAATAAATGCCAGTCCAAATGAAAAACTTCGAATCCTTAAGAATTAATATTGTACCTAAAAATAATATTGTTTATGTTGGTTAGATCCTTTCTAGTATTATGATGATATTAGTTGAACTTGAGATTTTGAAATAGAGAATTTTTACGGCCATAGCGTGATTTCCATTATTCTGGAAAACTTTTGGCTTCCAAATAGATGCGCTGAGAGTGTAAAGTTTTGTGTTATGACTTTTGTGATATTGTATTTAGCTTGTTCTATTGACAAAATCAGGAGTTTTATTTATTTCACTACAAGTTAGCCTGTGACTGCGATCTCACCTGATGCTAAGTCCAAGATGGTAATGAGCTGACCTATAAGGGCATTTATCTTAACCGTACACCTTTTTTCTTCTTGAGACTTTTTCAATAATCTTTTATTAATTCTCTTATAAGTTTCAGTTACATTTACTTCTCCTTTTGAATGTAAGACGTAATCCAAACTAATATTATAAATGCGGAAATATGTCTGTCTGTCTATCTATATGTCTGCTACGCTTTACCGGCCCACCTTTTCAACCGATTTTGATGAAATTTGGTACAGAGGTAGGTTGCATCCCGAGACATGATATACAAAATTAAGGAGTTCCCGCGGGAATAAAAAACCGCGGACAAAGTCGCGGCCATCATCTAGTATAGCATATATCGCATTGCCACTATTTCTTTAAAATAAATATGTTTGCCCGGATGGAGCCTTAGAACAAATATTTAACATACTACGTACATTTTGTATTCGTCTCTTTACATAGACGTTGTACCTACATTACGTAAAATTGAATGTACCTAAGTGCAAAATATATACTTAGGTACATACTTTCGTATCCAGCCACAGTCTCGTTAAACGTTAATGATGTAATTTATTGACAATTTACTTTCATCGTGATGATGATGGTGATTATAATTATTATTTAGTTTTTCAGCTACGGAGCATTAACTTAGTATTATCAAGTGCAATCATAATATTATAGGCTTTGTGTTCAGGAAAACACTAATTTTAACACATTTATCCATTAACACTGTAAACAGTGTTTACAGTAAACAGTGTTTACAGTGTTAACGAGTTAAATAATCGTGTTATACATATACTAAATCGAATAAAACAATAAACTTTTGGCTATATCGTGTTTCCCTAAACGATACGAATACACGAATGTATTTCACACAAAGTTTCTATGATCGCAATAGAGGGACGGCTAAACCCATAACTTAATAATTTCCATCAGGTCACTTAATATCCATAAGCAAGTCTCATTCAGTCTCAACAAGTCAATTTGTTAATTGAAACCCACTGAAAGGTTATATGGCCTTAGATATGAGTATGTCTAAGCCTTCTGCAGTTAGGTACCTACATTATGTAACATATAGAAACGTAGAACATAATACCTAAGTAACAACACAAAGACGTGAATATAAACATGGGTTTCGCTGATACTTGATTACCGCCTATTTGCAACATGACAACCAAAATGACGTTAGCATTACCAAACACCAAGTCATCATCATGCATTGCAGGTTCTAGGCGAGAACTTATTAGGTTTGCATTGTTGATCAACGCTCGGAAACTTTCTCCAGTAGTGACGTACATTATTAAACTTACTATAAACTCAGGTTAAAAATTGAAACCCCTCAAACTTTGTAAGATAAAGTGGTTATATTGTAAAGTTGTTGTAAAGTGGTTGTAAAGTTTTATAGAAATTAAATCAAGCGCGCTTTTAATTTTGCTTGAACCTTCATTAAGGGTGCGTGGACAAATTTTTCCTAAGTACGCTTCAAGCATTTAACCTAATTATGACATAAAGAGTCACGTGATAGCAAGTGTCGGTTCCTTTACGGTGCAGACAGACGGACTGATAATAATAATTTTATAAAATAATAAAAAAAAAAAAAAAATAATAAATAGAAATAATGATTTTTTTATTTTCCAAATTGTCACTTGTAGAGTAAAACGCGTAGCGTTGACAAAGGCTTCAGGTCCCATAATGAATATTCCTAGCATTCATAGCTGCAACCGAAAGCCGAATATTTTAATACATAAAGCTAAAAAGTACGAGTACCTAGATTTTACACAAAAACAAAACGTTTGCGTGAATCTACAGCGCCATTCACTTTTAGAAAAACCGTCAGATCATTACAAAATGGCGACTTGCCTTAGTGGTTACTTACAATCTGCGTAGTTACGTAAGATGCGATGTTAAAGTATGAACTTAGGAAATTGACTAAATATATTTTTTACACGCTAAAGCGCGGCTAACGAACCTAATGACGACAGAGCCAAATAATTTAAGTTCAGTTAAAATAAATAAGTTTATTAAATAAAATATTTAAACGTGAACACAACAACTTCTGTTGTTGTGTTCACGTTTAATATATTATAGGTATGTGCTTGTTGCAGTCATATAAAAATCTTTTCGATGAATCATTCAACTCTTAAGTATTGTATAAGTATTAGCTTTAATTTCTGTATTATTTAAGTTCTAATAAGCACTTTATCGAAAGTTTGGATGGATGGATGTATGGATAGATGGACTTTTGTTAGGTATTCAATCACGCCCGAATAGCTGAACGGATCTGCATGAAATGTGGCTCAGGGATAGATAATTGTCTGGAATAACACATATACGCTTTACCTAAGTATTTGTTTTCATTCAGCACGTAAAATTGTAAGTAACTAGGTACGAGTTCCGTATTTGGTTGATCGGAAACCAACTATCCGTCCAAGGCCAGCATCAATTTTGGGTTTTTTGATTTCATATAGTTACCTAATGAAAGGTAATAATTACCTACTATGGTTGTAATGTACCGTCAATGAATTTTGAATGCATTTTTGTTGACATTGCTATTTGCTACCAACATGATACCGACATGTCCCTACTCCCTAAGTCTGAATTAGAATAACTTATGATAGATCTAACATTTACAAAGCACAGAACAACCCACTAGTCTAAAATTAAAATAGGTAAAACCCACACATATAGCAACTCATTGTTCAAGTCAATTGCAGTTCTCACTGGATAATGAGTAATGACTAGGCGACACGACGAAACCTTTGCTACCGTTTAAGAACACGATAGAAAAACACAAGGTTGTTTGTTCCTTACGTATTAAATCGATATACATATGCAATTAAATGATGATGAAGATATTTATAGTCAGGGTACAGGAAATTGAAAATAGGTAAATAAACAAAGTACCTATATTTTTTTTTATTGTAGTAGAGGAACTCTATACAGTGACTTGTTCCAAAAATATGTTATGGCTTTCTTTAGAGCACGAAAATACCGACGATAGGGCGGTTGCTAATCAATTTTAGATTTTCCATAAATTTTATTAAAATACCAAAACGCTTCACGCAAATTGGTACGACAAGAGCAAACCTCAACCTTCCAGCTATTCGTCGCGTAGGTGCGTAGGTACCTACCTCAACTGTCAATGATAAAAATCACATAAAAATTGTTTTACCACGTTCCACGCCCGTATAAAGTAATGGATTGTACCGACAAGGTAATGGCAAAGCGTGCCTACTCGTATATAATTAAATTCGCCCTATGATAATGTACTGAAATAGAAACCTAATATAGTAAATCTAGGAATAATATTGCTATACTATATATGCTGTCATGCATCTAGAAAACAAGTATTATAATAATAATAAACATCAATAACTGGTTTGGAATTTCCGCCGAATTTGTCCGACGCATTACAGCAACAGCATAAAAAGGTAGGAACATTGTGATCAACATGGGAAAACGTGACTTGCTAATCACTATGGTCATCTGTGAATTACGTGTATCTACTGTATAGACAATTTTAAAGTAGGTACCTACGTTAATGCAATATTATAGTAGAAACAAGCAACCAATTATTGATGATATACCTAACTATATCATAATTATCACTTCTAGTAGTAGATGGATCAACTTACGGGTAGGTACTATAGACGTAGATAAACCCTTTTCTTTTAAACTAATATTCATACAGGAAAACGCATAAAGTTGAAAATAAAAAGTTGGAAGGGTTGGAAACATGGTGGAAAATTGAATTTCCACAAACCGTGTTGTTACTACTCGTACCTTGAAACAGAATTCGAATGGCAATCACAGGATGAATGATCGTCCGGAAAAGAGGAAGTGACTTGATGATAAAGCCTTTATGTAACCAAAGATACGTCGTACGTACGTCGTAATACATTACATACATTAACGGCACGTACGGTTAGTTAAACTCTCTGTTAGGCACTCTAAAAATCGAATAAATAAAATATATAAGATTCGCTTTTCACTCATATTTTTAAAAAACTTAAAGAAAATATCTAACAATAATTCTCATTTAATTATAGGCATCTCTGCCATCTTTTTTTTTATCCACTACAAGCTAGCCCTTGACTGCGATCTCACCTGATGGTAAGTGATGATGCAGTCTAAGATGGTAGCGGGCTAACCTGTTAGGTGCATGGCAGTTATATTAAACCCATACCCCTTCGGTTTCTACACGGCATCGTACCGGAACGCTAAATCGCTTGGCGGCACATTTTTGCCGGTAGGGTGGTAACTAGCCACGGCCGAGGTTCACTAATGTTTCGCAAAAAACATTTAACAAATGATCATTTCACAAAAAACGTTTCAAAAACTAATCATTTCACAAACATCGTATCCCGCAAACATATAATTTATTAAAAGATCATTTGACAAATACTCAATTCACAAATACTTTACTTTGCAAACGTGCTGAATGTAAAATTGTCATTTACTAATTTATTAATTCATAAAATAATTCATTCTTCAAATTCATAATTTTACAAAATATTAAAATATAAATTGTTATTTGAAAAATAAAACTAACTATAGGTCGCCCGCAACGTCGTCCGCGTACAATCTCTGATTTCTTATGAGATTGAGATTTGTTATGATATAATATGTTACGGGTATGTCAATATATATAATATGTTACGGGTAAGGCTAGAAGATGTTGTAAACCTAGGTTTACACGGGTTTACTTAGTTTTGGGTAAAGTTCGAATAATAAGTAAAATAAATTTAATTCGGAATTTACCCATACCTACTCACCTAGGTCTACTCAACTCTGGCTGGATAATGTTAGGGATATGGGTTCTCTCCCTCTCCCTCTCACCCCCTCCAAGGCCCGGTCGACGGAGCCCCGCTTCGCGGGGCTCCTTCTTTCTGGGTGGTATAAAAAGGAAATAACCACGAAGAGGATGGCGGGGTCTTTCAGACCCCGCCATCCTCTTCGTCACCTAAACCATCCGAGTCGGAGTGCCCCCAGCCCCGAGCTCGCTTCGCTCGCTCTTGCATGAGTAGGAGTGGTGCCTAAAAAGGAAGTGGAGAAACTAGGAAAACCACTCTACCTTCGTTTCGCTGCGGAGGTCGCCGGTTCGCTTCGCTCGCCCGCTCCTCCCTTCGCTCCACTCGGCCTCGTAGGCTCGCTTCATTCAGGACCTCTTTCGCGAGCTTCTGCCTACGCGCTTTACAAAAACACTCTAGGGGTACCCATACCTACTCACCTAGGTCTACCCAACTCTGGCTGGATAATGTTAGGGATATGGGTCACTCCCTCTCCCTCTCACCCCCTCCAAGGCCCGGTCGACGGAGCCCCGCTTCGCGGGGCTCCTTCTTTCTGGGTGGTATAAAAAGGAAATAACCACGAAGAGGATGGCGGGGTCTTTCAGACCCCGCCATCCTCTTCGTCACCTAAACCATCCGAGTCGGAGTGCCCCCAGTCCCGAGCTCGCTTCTCTCGCTCTTGCATGAGTAGGAGTGGTGCCTAAAAAGGAAGTGGAGAAGCTAGGAAAACCACTCTACCTTCGTTTCGCTACGGAGGTCGCCGGTTCGCCTCGCTTGCCAGCTCCTCCCTTCGCTCCACTCGGCCTCGTAGGCTCGCTTCATTCAGGACCTCCTTCGCGAGCTTCTGCCTACGCGCTTTACAAAAACACTCTAGGGGTAGGACAGACAAGACTGCGTGGAGTCTGAGTGCTCAGATTTCGACCCAAGAATGACAACTTTTTAAAACGGGCTACGCCAGAAGACTCTTACAGTATTTATCAAACAATTCATTTTATAAAAAAATAAATACGCTTTACGTTGTTTTATTAAATAACACGATTAATAAATCAATTGTTTGTCAAATTATATTTTATGAAATGATAATTTATCTGTTAATTGTTTTATCAATTGAATTATTTATAGGACCAAAAGTTTTATAACGATTAATATATGATTCATAATTTTGCGAAACGTTGTTTGTGAAATGAAAATTTGTAATTTGTTTTTTATGAAATGATCGGTCACCCACGGCCGAAGCCTCCCACCAGGCAAGACCAGGGAAAATTCAGAAATTATAAATTCCCAAATGGACACTGCCGGGGATCGAACCCGGGACCTCCGCACATTAAGGCAACAGCGCTACACACTGCGCCACGGAGGTCGTCAAATCTCTACTCCATTATGTGTATCTACCAAGTACTGTGCGTACCTAAGTACCTACTAAGTACCCTACATTAATTAAAACTTCAAGCCATGTATCTTTTAAACTTTTTAATTGCTTACAAACAGCAATGTGGGCGTTGAAAGTATACAATTACATACAAAGTCATCATTAGGTCAGTACAAAATATAATATCTAAATATATATGTATAAATCACGTGTCACGTTGTTTGTCCGCGATGGACTCCTAAACTACTTAACCGATTTTAAATTAAATTTGCACACCGTGTGCAGTTTGATCCCACTTGAATGATAGGATAGCTTATACATCTTAATTTATAGCCGCAATATTATTTTATGTCGGATTTGCAATGTAAGACGGAGAAAAAACGGCCGAACGAAAACATTTCTTACGAAAAGCTCATTCCACGCGGACGAAGACGCGGGTATCAGCTAGTAAAAATGTAATTTGTAAAAGTTTCAAATACAGTTGAAATGGCATTTTGAAACTTTACTTCATCTGGTTAAAGTCCGAGTACCTATAGATTAATTATAATTTTTTCCTAGGTTTTTAAGAACCCAACTATCTGTATGAAAACATTATACGCTTATATTTGAAAGATCTAACGATAAGGCACTAGGAAAATTATTATCAAATAGTTAGTGGTTACATACGAGTCGAGCGCTAACAAAAGTCAAAACAAACAATTCAACTGAACAATTTACTCACTACGTAGGTACTCATTAGTTATTACTTTTCATCATAAACTGTAACAAATCTAAACAGTAACATAAGCTATGTTTAATAAAACAAGTCTTGAACGTACCTAAATAAAGATTGAATACGTAGTACACTACTGATTCGATACAAGTCTTTTTATATAAATTGTAATCAAGTATTTTTCCTGTGTTTATTGTTTCCTGTAGATGTGTCTAACTATGGTAATGCTACAAAACGCGTATTAGGTTCAAATCACCAAATTTCTCGTTCGAAAATTCGAGCTGGAAATACTCGTAGATGATTTAACTATATTATACACATTGAATTTTTCGAGATGGGATCTTCGCACTGCAATCTCGACTGCCAAGATAATATTTTCCGGACGATATTCTATGAATTGAATGCTCGTATTCAGAAAACTTTTGTATCATATTGCACCGTCGCATATGCCGTTGAGGTTTGCAAGAGGTGCAAGAAAAACCAGACCCTAGACTTTAGTGCGGGCTCCAGAGGCAAGAGTAAAATTTCGGGATCCTTTTTGTTTTACGGAATAAGTTATGCGCTCGCTACACAGACGCTACACGAAACTTGTAAGAAATTGTGCCTCGTTATGTAATGCCGCCCAGACCTCTGGCAGTCTTTTACTGGAGACAATATTTAGAAATCTCGCCTAGGGCGTCGACAAGCAATGTTAAGACAAGCAATGTGTTTTGCCTTGAAGCGTGATAAATGATGTGATGCGGTGTCAGATTTTAACGCGCAGCCGAGCGCGAAGTGAGACCGCAACCGATAGAAAACACGATTACGTCGACGGCAATTGTCATTTTGTGTACGCCCCATACACTTTTACTGTTTTGCGAAACGTTGAACGTTATTGGGCACACTAAGTTATACCACACGGTAAGTGGTAGCACGGAAACAATAAAAATAATTGTTGCTTAATTAATATTCGTTACATAATATATAGGTACACTAGTGTAACGTTTTAAATTTAAAAACCATGAAATATCTAAATTACGTACGAATTTGTATAGTTTTCAATTTATTAGGTAGGTGTGATTGCCTGTTCATACCTGGGAAACTTACAATAAGTACCTAAGTAGGTACCTAATGGTAGGTATGTTACGTTGATTCAATTACAAAGTTACACTACGGGCTACGGCTGCAGATTTCATTCCATGTGTAGGTACTGGTATGGTAGGCTTGTGATCGCAGATTAAACTACATAATAAATTAAACAAGGTAGGTATTATACCTATTATAAGTCAACCCTAAAAAGCTTCCGTCATGTATTCAAGCTCTGCGTCTTCATATCTTACGTAAGTATACGTAGTGCCAATAGTAGGTATTTAGGTACTTTTGTATTTGTCAAAATGTTAAAAGACAGAGTTGATGATTGCAGCAAATGATTAATTATCATTAAAGGTAAAGGTCCTGTCACGACTGTAAAAGAACGCTGGCCGTTTACCTACACATTGAGCTATTTATCGATCAAATTGGTGGTATCATTCCACCATAACTATATGTACGTCATAACTACCGGATAAAAGTCACGTGTTTTGTCGGAAAATGCCCGACTAGTTTCGAACCCGTTCGGGGCCCTTATTCATGAGCCTGTTCGCGCGACGCGGTCGCTGCTCGACTAGGTACGTCGCGTATTTTCAGACATAACACGTGAGTTTTATCCGGTAGTTAGATATGTATAGTTAGAACGATACCTTTAATATGATTCTACAATAAACCTACAAATTACAATCTATACTAATATTAAACAAGCGAAAGTTTGGATGGATGGATGGATGTTTGTTAGTTACTCAATCACGCACGAACGGCTGAACGGATTTGGATGAAGTTTGGCACAGTGATAGATCATAACAATAACATATAATGTCTAATCCTAATATAATATTTGAGGTAAAATAAGTCGACGTTTCTAAATATTTAAAGTTTTAAACAGATGTTTACGCCCAAATATACATTCATATGATACAAGTACATAATTATATAGTACTGTTTATCATTGAAATATTACAATTAGTCGTTGTTGTTCAGTTTAGATAGAAGCTACAGTAACTTTTTTTTTAATTAATTTATTTGGACAACCAACGGTTGACACACTACATACATTGTTATATTTAAGACGCATACAAAAACATGATAAATACTCAACCTATTATAGGCTATCACAACATGCACAACTGACAATAATCATTATACCAAATTAATACAATTTCTTTTCTAGATAATAAATAAAAAACAGATCCTTACAAAAATAGTAAATCAATGCCTAATCATAGTAACGCACCTACACGACACAGAAAAGCTACAGAAATAAACAGCATGAAGCATGCTAAAGCGTAGTGTGAACAGGGATCTTCAATAAGTTGTTGTGTTTTGTTTAGGTAACTACTAGGACCCGCAATGGACTAGTTTCCTTCTCGCGTTTATGTGTGACCAACCTCCTCCTCAACCGTGCCAAGACGAGCATGATGTCGGAATCTCAAAAATATATACATACTTATTTATTTCACTGACCGAGCGAAGCGAAGGTCTCTGAGTCTACTTGGGTGAATTGGCACTTGTCCGTCCGTCCGTCCGTCCATCCGTCCGTCTGTCAGAGCATTATAACTTCTGAATTACTGAACGCAATTACTTCAGCTTTAAATATAATATGTAAACCAATGGCCTCCCGCCGAATATGGCTTAAAAAATAATAAAAATCTTTATTTCAGGGAGGCTCTCATAGATGCGAATGCCAAGTAAAATATTTTTTATAAAGTTACATAGGGTTGCGGTATATCATTTTAAAGATAATTAAGAATAGAGTCCAAAAATATTTTTTTTAAATTTTTCCCCCAAAATTGACGAAATGGGGGATTTTTAAAGTGGTGATTTTCTAACGTCCAAAGATGACCTCAGAACTCTAAATTTTCTGAAAGGATGAGCCTGAAACTTGATCAATTATTTCAATTATATCCTGTACTTGAACAACAAATACTAAAATTAGATAAATATTGTAAGGAAACGGAATTATTTAATTTTTAATGAGCTTCAGTATTTTTAACAGAACTTCATATTTATGTCAATAGATGGCGCCGCGAGGTCTTAGTTCGGGGCGAACCACTAGTGTAGATTAGTCTACATCTGGCAATCAAAACATCTCATGACTCTATCACCGATTCGAAATGCAGATTCTGCTGGCCAATATGTTTATAGATATACTTGACTAATAGTAAAAAACTATATAAATACCTAATCCTTTGACTTTGGATGGCATTAAAACAATGGTTAAAAGTGATAAAAATTATAAACTAAATTCTTACTCCTATACTTTATCAAGCAAATCTAACATGAAAACAAATAAAGCGACAAAACAAGGTACTTCACTTAAGCAAAAGAAAAGGACTAGTTAAAAGAGGGTCGGGGAAGGACTTAAATATGTAGGATTGAATTACCGAGGAGAACAAAATCTCAATGAAGACAAGTTCTTTACCGCATTTTCAATCGATCTGGTTGCAATTCGATGCACGCCTAAAATAATATACTCACTCTTATAGCATATTGTGTTAAAATTACGAGCATGATAATATAATATGAAATAAAAATATCATATATTTCCAAATATTTTTGAGATATCCTGGTTACCAAGAACGTGTATATAATATCTTGTGTACCTATAATGTATCTCCAATACGTGCATATTAATTTAGGTTTAAATTATATCGGTGTTATTGTGAACAAATTTTATCGTTGCATCCCACACGTTCCAATGAGAGGCCGCGTACAGTTTAAATTTTACTTTTCTTATTTTGCATTTTGCAAATTACGTCGTCTTTTTACAACATTTATGTTTACATACTCTAAAACTCTATTTGAAATATTAACAGAACCTCCTCCCGCCTGTACGTACGGTATTCTTGTAAATAATTAACTGGTGGCAACAGACAACAGTGCGCGGAAAATTGACCATTTCCGGCCCTTTTTGTATTACAGCACGGAATATTTTTCATTTTGTCATTAATTTATGTAATGACACATAAAATCACTCATCCGCTAGGTTTTGTCTATGAGATACCTACGTTGAAACTCATAATATTCGAAAAACCTCAAAAACCCAACTAAGTTGTAATTAGAATTAATTAAAATATTTGAGAAAATGGAATAAAGATGTTAAAAAAAGAATCCGATTTTTTTGTTTCAATCAAAAATTGTATTTATAAGAGTAAAATGATACAAATAATGAATTATACATGAGGCAAGTCTATACACCGCGGCGAAATATGATACAAAATCGGGGGTGAATAATTTTTCCGTGAACAATTAACCTTATTAGAAAGTGAAATTTTACAGAAGGCGAAGTTCCTCACAATTGAGAAATAATTTATTACGTTTAGATCGTATCCACTTATTAATTCAATTCAATTATCCTTGATGCAGTAAATGTGACCTCTGACCGACAAATCTCAGTGTAGAGTTTTGCTTCCCACCACCAATAGGTACGCGATACAAAAAGGATCCCCATCCACGCCCTCTAACCACTAGGTCAATATTGCTCGAAGCCATTACCTAAAGCGAAAGTCTTTGTCAATTCGGAGATTATAAACGATGGCGTAACTCGTAATTTTAAACGAATCATAAAAGGCATTAAAAGAAAGTTTAGTACGACACGAATCATGTTAAAACGCGTCAAAGTTTTCTTGGATAATTAGACGTAGATAATTCACAATTTTCTCTTAATTTAGCTAAGTAATACAGTTTATATAAATAATTAAAATTATCGTCTTAGAATTTCTCGGAAATTAGCGCTAGGTAGGTACTTACGTATAGGTAATAGTCCGGACACTGAATAAAGATTGATTTGGAAGATTCTAGTAAAATCCTTGGAACCAAATACTTCATAGTCATATTTATGATGAGTTAGCTCTACCATATTATAAAAATATAGAATAGGGTTAATATATTAAGCAGTAAGTACCTGCACCCATTTCTCAAAGGACTCTTTTTTCATTCCAGTTCAAATTAGCCCTTGACTGCAATCTCATCTGGTTGTGAGTGATGATGCCGTCTAAGATTGTAGCGGGCTAACCTGTTAGGGATATGGCAGTTTTATTAAACCCCTAATTGGATTCTACACGGCACAGTACAGGAACACTAAAACGCTTGGCGGCACGTCTTTGCCGGTAGGGTGGTAACTAGCCACCGCCGAAACCTCCCACCAGACAATAATTCAAACTCTAAAATAATAATTCAAGCTTCAATTATTAAGTATACAGTTCTATTTGTTCCTTTTTTGTATCACAATATTTTATAATACTTTCTAACAAGGCAGTAGCAGGTCACATAACAAGTGAGTGTTATATTTGAAACGAAGTCTGACGAGGAGATGCACCCACGACCCGGAGGTCACTGACCGCGGTGCGACTTTCGCTATAGACAATTGCAAACCTCAAGTTGGTACCTAATGCTTATTTATTATTACCCAACCATATTATAATCACTTAACGTGTTTCGCAAATAACCTTTTGCTTATAGCACACTAGATGATGCCCGCGACTTCGTCGGCGTGAATTAAGTTTTTTGATTGGATAAAAAGTAGCCTATGTCCTGCCCCGGAATGTTACTTACCTCTGTACCAAATTTCACCAAAATCGGTTGAAAAGATGGACCGGGAAAGCGTAGCAGATAGACAGACAGACAGACACACTTTCACATCAATTGAATAAAATATAAATATCTTTTTAGTCCAGCGGAATAGAAGTGACTTCGAAAAATGTAGTTTTAGATGACCAGTTAGGTACTAAAAACAACGAGGTAGGTACCTGTAGAATGCAGCTTCTCGTATGACCTCGACACAAGTTGATTTCTTGAATCTACTATTTACCTAAATGTTATAATAGCTATTTATGCAACTGTATCGTAATGAGGGTCATTTTAATTCGAGTGCTGTTTTTTGATACGAGGCTTGCCGAGTATCAAAATAGGATAGTACGAGAATTAAAATGACTAATTACGTACAGTTGCATACAAGATTTTATCTACGACAAGGACGTCTTTATAATTTTTTACTTTGTAAATTAATAAAAAAGTCAAATCAATTGACTGGTTGGGAAAGTGCCAGAACCCAGAGCCGCTAAGCTATAGGTATCCTATTTATGAAGATAACCATATCGATACAGCTACGACTCATAACGATACAGCTCCCATACAACGAACTGTATCGTTATGAGAAGCAAACACGAAAGAGGGTTCAATTCGATATAGTTGTCAAATTCGAAATTGGAACTTTTCGATGCTGGAGTAGATAAATACTATTCCACTACATACGGTAACATTTCCTAATTGCTATAAATTGGAAGACAATAATGTCCTATCCAGGATTTGCATTAATTTAATAGGTACCCAAACAATGTTCACTAATGTAGGCTAGTAGGTAGGCAATGGATTTGACTTCTGTCAATCATCTCTATTATGTATCATCGAGTCATCCAAAACATTTATTCTTCAAACAATTTTTTTAACACTAAATATTTGAAAGAATGATATAAACTAAACGTAGACACATTCAATTTTCTTTATTTATGTACCTACCTACATCTCATCAAACTACTGTACTATAGTATCTACAAGTAAATTGTTAAACAGTTTCTGTTCAAGTAACTTCACTGTATTAGGTGCATAATGTTGTTTAATTTTATAAATTCCGCTGTGATGAAGTTTCCTCTACAGTTTTTCTCAGTAGTAGTCTCCCGCAGTTTACGTATTTGCGTTTTAAGTTAGATGTTTCTGATCAAAACATAAACTAAATAGCCAAAATAAGTACCTAGCTAATAGGCTATAGCCTAGCTAATAGGTATTCAAGGCTTACTAAGACAATAGTCAGGTTAATCGTAACTGAGGTCGTGACCCATTGTTATCAGTAACCACCTAAAATTAATCACAAAAACATCCACTGTTTACGAAATAAACCATTTAATTTCCCAACCGTACTTTGGCTGTGGATCATTAAGAACGCTCAGTTAGAACCGCAGTTTTGCGTAACGTGAAGATTCAAGGTGAGCCGGTGCGGCGGCGTCGCGCCGTGGCACAGCGGACTTTGCAACGGGTGTAGATATTATAAACATAAATAAATGTATGCATACGACAATACGCGAAAAAAACACGAGATGAAATATTACGTCAACAGGACATTGCCGGCGGAGTACGTATAAGTACTATACTTTCTAGGCTTTAATTTAATATTATATACAAACTCACACCAATTAAACAAGATCAAGAGGATTGCATTATACTTAGTTTTAAAGGGGATTCCATATAAGTAAACTGCCATCTGGGGATAGTTTTATAAAAAAATACTTTATATAGAGCTTCAATTTCGAGGAAATCAACCTTTTTTGATGAAAAAACAACAAGGACTGTGAAACCTACGACACGCATTACTCTACAATGAAAATTCTACAAAATACCTGCCTTATAAAGCATGATTATTACGTAAACTCATTGGAAAATAGCAATTTTACGCAAACTACTATCTACGAAAAAGTGTGTGTGTGTATGCAATTCACACACGGCAGATGTGAAACTTGAGAAAAGTAGACTACGAGATAATGAGATAAATATAACTTGTATTCTATCTCATTCTCTCGCAGGCTAAATCCTTTTCTGAATATGTTTGTGTCTTTTTGGTGACGCTTTTTCGTTTCGTTTTTTCAACTAGATTAAAATAAAACATAAAAAGCAATTAACAAATCAGACTTTCTACTGATACATTTAAACAGAAAATTACGAAAATGGAACGCTTTGTAATACACGTTCGTCCGGTGGCGCCACTTGCACCGTGGCGACAACATCCGTTTCATCGAATTTTCAAATCACAACGATTCTAAAGAAGTTTCACTTCAAGAACATATATAAACTAGTGTTTCGCCCTGTGCGCGAGCTGCTAAAGCAGCTCACGGGTTGTGGTTTTTGGGATATTAGGGATCCTCAGTTATCGAATTTGAACGAAATCGGTCAATTAACAAAGAATTTCAAAATGGCGCTGAATTTTTAAAACTTTGGTAACTGTTTACTGTATTGAAATCCCAGGGAGCCCTAAATATCGATTTTGATCGAAATCGGTCCATTAACAAAGAATTTCAAAATGGCGCCGAATTTTTAAAATTTGGTATCAGTTTCCTGTTTTGTGATCCCAGGGAGCCCTGAATATCAATTTTGAACGAAATCGGTCCATTAACAAAGAATTTCAAAATGGCGCTGATCTTTTAAAATTTTAGTATGTTTTGTAATCGCAGGGAGCCCGTGGGTAAAACGGAACCGTATCAAAAAGTCTTGTAGTATTCTTCAATATTGGCCATATAATATTTTCTATGGAAAAATAAATTCCGCCATCTTGAATTTTTTTCCTGTACATCAAATAGACCTTCAGGTCCTGATCATCTTTTGTCAAGAAACCAATCTTCCATCTTTTATACTTTCTGAGATAGACACCAAACAAATTTGTATGGCAGCCATCTTAAATCCGCCATTTTGAATTTTTTTTTTGCTCTTTGTCAATTGGATGAGGTTCCGAGTGACATTAGTTCGAGGACCCCCCACCTATCTTCAATACCTTGGCCGTGCCCTTTACCCGTCTCCGAAATCCTCAATCATCAGCTGTCTCCATATTTTTGTTAAAGTTATATTTCCTGATTTCTACACGAAGCCATCAGTGAAAAAAAAAAATTTCATACAAAATTTTACAGGAGGTCATTTTTGGGGGAAATCTCGAAAATTACCCATAATGTGGCAACACTGTTTAGATATCTCGATACTGCCGGTCGAGCTACACAATCGATCCATACATGTCAACTTTCCCAAATGTTGCCAACTGCTTCAAAATCGTGATCGAAATTTTCAAAAACACAAAAAGAATACAAAATGGCCGCCACCTCGTTTCACAGAAGCATTTTACATAGTTTCATAATTCTCCCGTAAACTACAGGATATACCGCTCCTGATGACGTTTCAATTTTTCATCTCGCTCGCACCCAGCCGAAATGATTGCTCCTGAAAAAAGCCCATGTCGAAAATCACTTTTACTTTGATAAATTCCAGTGTTGCCAGACCTCGGCGACGAAAATATCCAAACGTCATTCGTACGAGTGGGACACGTGGTCGCTCATACTCGAACTTTGCAAAAAATACGTATTTCGATTTTTTAATTTTTGGGGTAAATCTTGAAAATTTCCCGAGAAATGGGGTAATTTTTTTCCCCAATCCATAGTTCGAGTCTGTACACACAATCGCCCCCTGGAAGTCGAAACGCTCCGACGTTGCCAACTGTAAGAAATTTGAAGTTTAAAATTGCGTTTTTTCGTACCTCAGACCGAACGGCCGCCGCGACAGCCGCCATCTTGAATTTTTAAAAACCACTCCCATTCTGTCAAATAAGAGGATAATTGTAGGCGAAAACAGAAAAAACTATTATGCTCGACCACACCGTTTCGGATCTGTGGCGCCGCGGTTCGGGGTCGAAAAATCAAAAATTTCAAAACACTACAGCTCGGCCGCCATCTTGTTTTTCCAATTTTGTCCACTTTTTCTATAAATCGTTTCCTAGTTTCTTCAATCGTTGCGAGTTTTAACGAAATCGGTTGGAAAACAAAAGAGTTGCAAGAATCACGTCGGCCGCCATCTTGTTTTTCCGAAATGTCATAATTTTTCCCTACTCGACTCCCGCACTCAAACACATCTCCCGTACATCATTATATCGTTTTCTGTCTCTTTCTAGGAGAACAATTATGTCAATGAGTGAGTCAGTGAGTCAGTGGTAATTGAGCTATATATAGTATAATAACTAGTGTTTCGCCCTGTGCGCGAGCTGCTAAAGCAGCTCACGGGTTGTGGTTTGACTTACAAGTAGTACAGACTTTACTATACGATTTTGAACGAATTCGGTCAATTAACAAAGAATTTCAAAATGGCGCTGATTTTCTAAAACTTTGGTATCAGTTTTCTGTTTTGTGATCCCAGGGACCCCTAAATATCGATTTTGAACGAAATCGATCGATTAACAAAGAATTTCAAAATGGCGCTGATTTTTAAAACATGGGTATCAGTTTTCTATTTTGTGATCCCAGGGAGAACTAAATATCGATTTCGAACGAAATCGGTCAATTAACAAATAATTTCAAAATGGCGCTGATTTTTTAAAACTTTGGTAACAGTTACCTGTATTGAAATTCCAGGGAGCCCTAAATATCGATTTTGAACGAAATCGGTCCATTAACAAAGAATTTCAAAATGGCGCTGGTTTTTTGAAAATTTTGGTAACAGTTTCCTGTTTTGTAACTTCAGGGAGTCCTAAATATCGATTTTGAACGAAATCGGTCAATTAACAAAGAATTTCAAAATGGCGCTGATTTTAAAAACATGGATATCAGTTTTCTGTTTTGTAATCCCAGGGAGCCCTAAATATCGATTTTGAACGAAATCAATCGATTAACAAAGAATTTCAAAATGGCGCTGATTTTCTAAAACTTTGGTATCAGTTTTCTATTTTGTGATCCCAGGGAGCCCTGAATATCGATTTCGAACGAAATTGGCCAATTAACAAAGAATTTAAAAATGTCGCAGATTTTTTAAAACTTTGGTATCAGTTTTCTGTTTTTTAATCCCAGGGAGCCCTAAATATCAATTTTGAACGAAATCGGTCGATTAACAAAGAATTTGCAAATTGGCGCTGATTTTTAAAACTTGGTTATCAGTTTTCTATTTTGTGATCCCAGGAAGTCCTAAATATCGATTTTGAACAAAATCGGTCAATTAACAAAGAATTTCAAAATGGCGCTGATTTTATAAAATTTCGGTAACAGTTTCCTGTTTTGTAATCCCAGGGTAAAACGGAAACGTATCAAAATTTTGCATAGTTCTTTCTACACTTGTAGTCTCTTCAATATTCGCCATAATTATATTTTCTATGGAAAATAAATTCCGCCATCTTGAATTTTTTTACTGTTCATCAAGTTGAACTTCAGGTCCTTATCATCTTTTGCCAAGATATTATTCTTCCATCTTTTATACTTTCTGAGATAGACACCAAATAAATTTGTATGGCAGCCATCCTAAATCCGCCATTTTGAATTTTTTTTCAGCTCACGGTCTATTGGCTGAGGTTTCGAATGACATTTGATCGAGCACCTATCTTGAATGCTTCGATCGGTTCATTTCGGCTAATCGGCCGCTATCTTGTTTTTCCGAAATGTCATAATTTTTCCCCACTCCCATCACGCACTCGAACATATCTCCTATACATGAACTATCCTGTTTCGGATCTGTGGCGCCGCGGATCGGAGTTGAAAAATCAAAAATTTGAAATTACTGCAGCTCGGCCGCCATCTTGTTTTTCAGTTTTTTCCACTTTTTCTATTGATCGTTTACTAATTTCTTCAATAATTGCGAGTTGTAACGAAATCGGTTGGAAAACAAAAGAGTTGCAAGAGTCACGTCAGCCGCCATCTTGGTTTTCCAATTTTTTCCACTTTTCCTATTGATCGTTTACTAATTTCTTCAATCATTGCGAGTTGTAACAAAATCGGTTGGAAAAAAAAAAAGTTACAAAAAGCACGTCGGCTGCCATCTTGTTTTTCCGAAATGTCATAATTTTTCCCTGCTCCTGTCCCGCAGCCGAACATATCTCCAATACATGAACTACCCCGTTTCGGATCTGTGGCGCCGCGGGTCGGGGTTGAAAAATCAAAAATTTGTAAATACTGCAGCTCAGCCGCCATCTTGTTTTTCCAATTTTTTCAATTTTTCTATTGATCGTTTACTAATTTCTTCAATAATTGCAAGATGTAACGAAATCGGTTGGAAAACAAAAGAGTTGCAAGAATCACTTTGACCGCCATCTTGTTTTTCTATTTTTTCCACTTTTTGTATATATCGTTTACTAATTTCGTCAATAATTGCGAGTTGTAACGAAATCGGTTGGAAAACAAAAGAGTTGCAAGAATCACGTCAGCCGCCATCTTGTTTTTCCGAAATGTCATAATTTTTCCCTACTCGAATCCCGCACCTTAACACATCTCCCATACATCATTGGATCGTTTTCTGTCTCTTTCTAAGAGAACAATTATGCGGGCATGTTGGTAGTTTTATGTTTTTTTTTTTCATGCATTTGGTCGAACACACCTCTTTCTTCAAAATCCTCAATCATCAACTCGCTTCACATTTTTGCCCCCAAAGATTCGTTAGAATGAGGGAACCATAAGTACCCAGTCCCCATAAAGTTCCTAATCGCCATATAATTTGGTATGAAAAAAAAAAATCCGCCATCTTGAATTTTATTTTCATTTTGCTAAATAGAACTCCTCGTCCTGATCATCTCTTGCCAAGAAACTACACTTCCATCTCTTATACTCTCCGAGATAGACACCAAACAAATTTGTATGGCGGCCATCTTAAATCCGCCATTTTGAATTTTTTTTTTGCTCTTTGTCTATTGGATGAGGTTCCGAGTGACATTAGTTAGAGGAACCCCCACCTATCTTCAATACCTTGGCCGTGCCCTTTACCCGTCTCCGAAATCTTCAATCATCAGGTGTCTCCATATTTTTGTTAAAGTTACATTTCCTCACTTCTACACGAAGCCATCAGTGAAAAAAAAAATTTTCGTACAAAATTTTACAGGAGGAAGTTTTTGGGGAAAATCTCGAAAACTACCCCAAATGTGGCAACACTGTTTAGATATCTCGATACTGCCGGTCGAGCTACACAATCGATCCATACATGTCAACTTTCCCAAATGTTGCCAACTGCCTCAAAATCATGATCGAAATTTTCAAAAACACAAAAATAATACAAAATGGCCGCCACCTCGTTTCACAGAAGCATTTGACATAGTTTCATAATTTTCCCATGAACTACAGGATATACCGCTCCTGATGACGTTTCAATTTTTCATCTCGCTCGCACCCAGCCGAAATGATAGCTCCTGAAAAGAGACCATGTCGAAAATCACTTTTACTTTGATAAATTCCAGTGTTGCCAGACCTCGGCGACGGAAATACCCAAACGTCATTCGTACAAGTGGGACACGTGGTCGCTCGTACTCGAACTTTGCAAAAAATACGTATTTCGATTTTTTAATTTTTGGGGAAAATCTTGAAAATTTCCCGAGAAATAGGGTAAATTTTTTTCCCCAATCCATTCTTCGAGTCGGTACACACAATCGCCCCATAGAAGTCGAAACGCTCCGACGTTGCCAACTGTGAGAAAATTGAATTTTAAAATTGCGTTTTTTCGTACCTCAGACCAAACGGCCGCCGGGACAGCCGCCATCTTGAATTTTTAAAAACCACTCTCGTTCTGTCAAAATACAGGATAGTTGTAGGCGAAAACAGAAAAAAATATTACGCTCGACCACGCCGTTTCGGATCTGTGGCGCCGCGGTTCGGGGTCGAAAAATCAAAAATTTCAAAACACTACAGCTCGGCCGCCATCTTGTTTTTCCAATTTTTTCCACATTTTCTATTAATCGTTTCCTGGTTTCTTCAATCGTTGCGAGTTGTAACGAAATCGGTTGGAAAACAAAAGAGCTGCAAGAATCAGGTCGGCCGCCATCTTGTTTTTTTGAAATGTCATAATTTTTCCCTACTCGACTCCCGCACCCGAACACATCTCCCGTACATCATTGTATAGTTTTCTGTCTCTTTCTAGGAGAACAATTATGTCAATGAGTCAGTCAGTGAGTGGTAATCGAGCTATATATAGTATAATAATAACTAGTGTTTCGCCCTGTGCGCGAGCTGCTAAAGCAGCTCACGGGTTGTGGTTTGACTTACAAGTATTATTAACAAAGAATTTCAAGATGGCGCTGTTTTTTTTTAAACTTTGGTATCAGTTCCCTGTTTTGTAATCCCAGGGAGCCCTAAATATCGATTTTGAACGAAATCGCTCAATTAACAAAGAATTTCAAAATTGCGCTGATTTTTTAAAATATTGGTATCAGTTTCCTGTTTTGTAATCCCAGAGAGTCCTAAATATCGATTTTGAACGAAATCGGTCAATTAACAAAGAATTTCAAAATGGCGCTGATTTTTTAAAATTTTGGTTTCAATTTCCTGTTTTGTAACCCCAGGGAGTCCTAAATATCGATTTTGAACGAAATCGGTCCATTAACAAAGAATTTCAAAATGGCGCTGATTTTTTAAAATTTTAATACCAGTTTCCTGTTTTGTAATCGCAGGGAGCCCCGTCGTGGGTAAAACAGAACCGTTTCAAAATCTTGCATAGTTCTACACAGTCTTGTTGTATTCTTCAATATTGGCCATATATTTTCTATGGAAAAATAAATTCCGCCATCTTGAATTTTTTTCCTGTTCATCAAGTAGACCTTCAGGTCCTGATCATCTTTTGCCAAGAAACCACTCTTCCATCTTGTATACTTTCTGAGATGGAAATCAAACAAATTTGTATGGCAGCCATCTTAAATCCGCCATTTTGAATTTTTTTTTTGCTCTTTGTCTATTGGATGAGGTTCCGAGTGACATTAGTTCGAGGACCCCCCACCTATCTTCAATACCTTGGCCGTGCCCTTTACCCGTCTCCGAAATCCTCAATCATCAGCAGTCTCCAAATTTTTCTTCATGTTATATTTTCTGACTTCTATACGAAGCCATTAGTGAAAAAAAAATTTTCATACAAAATTTTACAGGAGGACATTTTTGGGGAAAATCTCGAAAACTACCCCAAATGTGGCAACACTGTTTAGATATCTCAATACTGCCGGTCGAGCTACACAATCGATCCATACATGTCAACTTTCCCAAATGTTGCCAACTGCCTCAAAATCGTGATCGAAATTTTCAAAAACACAAAAAGAATACAAAATGGCCGCCACCTCGTTTCACAGAAGCATTTTACACAGTTTCATTATTTTCCCGTAAACTACAGGATATACCGCTCCTGATGACGTTTCAATTTTTCATCTCGCTCGCACCCAGCCGAAATGATTGCTCCTGAAAAAAGACCATGTCGAAAATCACTTTTACTCTGATAAATTCCAGTGTTGCCAGACCTCGGCGACGAAAATACCCAAATGTCATTCGTACAAGTGGGACACGTGGTTGCTCATACTCGAACTTTGCAAAAAATACGTATTTCGATTTTTTAATTTTTGGGGTAAATCTTGAAAATTTCCCTAGAAATGGGGTAATTTTTTTTCCCCAATCCATTCTTCGAGACGGTACACACAATCGCCCCCTAGAAGTTGAAACGCTCTGACGTTGCCAACTGTAAGAAAATTGAATTTTAAAATTGCGTTTTTTCGTGCCTCAGACCGAACGGCCGCCGCGACAGCCGCCATCTTGAATTTTTAAAAATCACTCCCTTTCTGTCAAAATACAGGATATTTGTAGGCGAAAAGAGAAAAAAATATTACGCTCGACCACGCCGTTTCGGATCTGTGGCACCGCGGTTCGGGGTCGAAAAATCAAAAATTTCAAAACACTACAGCTCGGCCGCCATTTTGTTTTTCCAATTTTTTCCACTTTTTCTATTGACCGTTTACTAATTTCTTCAATAATTGCGAGTTTAAACAAAATCGGTTGGAAAACAAAAGAGCTGCAAGAATCACGTCGGCCGCCATCTTGTTTTTCCGAAATGTCATAATTTTTCCCTACTCGACTCCAGCACCCGAACACATCTCCCGTACATCATTATATCGTTTTCTGTCTCTTTCTAGGAGAACAATTATGTCAATGAGTGAGTCAGTCAGTCAGTGAGTGGTAATTGAGCTATATATAGTATAATATTTCCCTAAAATTTCGATAAACTTATAAATATGTTGGCTTATTTAAATATTGAATGTTTGATATTTAATCGTGAGACAAAAATACAGTGGGATAAAAGGATGTTGACAAGACTATAGATAATCAAACGATAACAATATGCAAACATGTTCCCACGGGTAGAGTCGTGTTTTGAATCTAAAAGAAGTGGTTAAGTCCGAAGGTCAATAAACCTAGCATTATAAACACGCATGTAACCAAAAGCATAATAACCAATTGTTTGATGACATTATTTTGAATAGTAAACAAGAAAATATTTTGTTCCTAGCTGACGCTTTATATTTATTCACTGTCTATTGCTAGGGAGTACATGCGTCAACTAAAGATAACGGGTGACGATACAAAAAACGAGTTAGTTAACGTTAAAAGCTCTTTCTTGAAGTCGCGCTCCATTATATTATGTATTTTACTTTTAAAAATAATCTAAACAAACAGTCTGAAAGCACTCACCAACGTAAAACCAATACAGGCATTATGACCTAAAAGCTTTTTCATAGGGTATTTTAATAAATTAACAAAGATTGCTGTAGATAAACAAGTATAAATTTGTATTCTACGGAGGCTATAGAAAAAATAAATCAGTCAACGACTAATGAGAGGGCAGCGTTATCGATAAGGGGCGAATCCGTCATCCGCCAATAAATTGCAACTGAATTTCAAGATAAGCAACAGTATTCCGGTCACGAAGAACGCGTGAGCAAAATAAGGCGATGAAGTCCGCGACACTGGGAAGAAAATACGAAATCCAGACTACAGAATACGATGAACTTTTACCAAAGCACTTATTCCTCGATAGTGTAGGTAGTAAATGTAATACATATTCGATATTAATTTAACTCTCAATAATTTACTAGCCTAATTTTTCAATTCATCTTTACAGCTTTATCAGAAGTTATTTAAAGTTTTTATTATTTTATAATGATATTGTTTCAAAAGCATTAGCTAAGTACCTACATAATTGTAATTATCTCCGATGTAAAATTGTCATGTAACGACATACTATGGTTTATCTGTTTGTGCGCGTACAGACTGTTTGAGACGGCACTTTCAGAATTCGCAATTTAGTACATATTATACTGCTTTTATTCTTTCTAAGATAGAGCTTGATCCTATACTTTCAAACTGGTGAAACCGAAGGTAAACAAAGCTGTGATAGCCTAGTATTTTAGAGGCTCGGATTCTTGTTTGTGTGGTTGGAGGTTCAATCCTCGGGCACGTATACTTAAAACTTTTCTCAGCTAGGTATAGTGCGTTAAAAGCAACATTACATGCTGTAAATGTTAAAGGAAAACATCGTGAGAAAACTTACATGCCCGAGACTTCTTTAAATAATGATCTCTAGGGAGTGTTAAGCCAATCCGCTCTTGGCCAACGTGATGGGCTATGGCGAAACTTTTCAGATTCTCAGTGTAGATCCGTGTCCAGTCGTGGACGGGCAAGAGGTTAAAATTATGAAGCCCCTTTAAGTTTTATTTCCCTATAATAAGGCTATATCTATTAGTTTAATAATTAGGTACTTACGGGCATTAACGCGTCGTTTCCATATGGCCTTCCCTCAAGGGCCAATTCTTTGTCGAGCATAGCGTCGAGCTGCTCCAGCTGGTGGCAGGAAGCCCGCGCCGCCACCCAGCTCGAAGCCAGGATGAAGGAGCCCAGAATAAAGGAGGAAGCTACAACTGTCAAAGCGGCAATCCGAGCGATTTGCACCGATGATGACAGCCTTTGACGGTATGCCTATAAACAAAAATTGCACAATTATTTACTGTTGATATTTTTTGTTCATATTTAAAATCCACACCTACCAATATCCATATCCATACTAATATTATAAATGCCAAAGTCTGTCTGTCTGTCTGCTACGCTTTCACGGTCCAACCACTCAACCGATTTTGATGAAATTCGGTACAGAGATAGTTTACATATAGTCCCGGGAAAGGACAAGGCTACTTTTTATACCGGAAAGTTGAAGAGTTCCCGTGGAGTTAAAAAACACCAATTCACGCGGACGAAGTCGCAGGCATCATCGAGTTATAAATACGAAATATTTATTGTCAGTCTGCTACTCTGCAGTCCATCTTTTTAACTGATTTTGATGAAATTTGCTACAAACATATGTTATATTCTCGGAAAGGACATAGGCAGCTTTTTATCCCGGAAAATTAATGAGCTCTCGCGGGAATTAAAACTAAATTAAAAAAAGAACTTAATCCACGCGGACGAAGTCGCGAGCATGATCTATTATTATAATAATTTTGGTATACCTAAGTACTACAACTGCTATTTGAATATCTAAGTATTTAATAGGTATTTCTAGGCCGCATACACGATCACTTTGTTAAAGTTGCCTTCTAACTTTATCTATGCGTCTTAAAAAAATTGTTTCAAAGTTTACTCAACTATTCATTGCTTTATTTTGTACACATCCGTTAGATTTTCCAATAAAGAAAAGCTGTTTTAAATGTAATGTGCGTGCATATAATTGATACTGCATATAGAATAGGTAAGTAAGTAGGTACCTATTAAATGAAAATCAGGTATTGTATCAAGAGTTCCGTGTAATTATTATGCTTCGCATATTTCTCAGCATTAATTGCTGTAATTTTATCTGCGGATAAAATTTTTAATAAAAATATGTCTGCCAAAGTATTTTCTATACTGTAATGTACTTAAATAATACTGTATCAACAAATTATTCAAAATATTAAATTTCACCATCAAGAAGTACATTCACCAAAATTATTTTTTCGTTGATTGTTCTAATTGAACAACAGCTCTGTCTTAAAATTGAACACTAGTAGGCAGAGATAAGTAATGGGGTGGTACTGGATAGAAGTTAGAACAGTTAGTTAGTCAGTTAGAACTTTCTCTGCACGACATGATATAATCGTAAATATTAAATTCTATTTCTTATCTAAATTTTTAAGTCGATAATCATAAGTGAATATTACAGAGCTCATGGATACTCTACATATGTATTTACTCGATGTTCTATAATATTAATGTTTGCCAAATGCTGTTTAAAGTATTTACTTAAATAATCCTTTCATTGAAACAAACTAAATTTCGATTCTATATATTTTTCCAAGGTAGGTAAATTGGTATTGTATCCACCACCACTACAGCCCATTAACGTCCCACTGCTGGGCACAGGCCTCCACTCTCATAGGAGAGCGGGAATTAGAGCTTAGACCCACCACGCTGCTCCAATGCGGGTTGGCGGGCTTTAACGACTATTATCATGTTAGTGATAATTACCGGGACCGACGGCTTAACGTGCTCTCCGAGGGACGGGGGTGAAACACCGCCAACTTCCTAACTCCGGGCTAGTACTGAGAATTTCTAGTCAGAAAAACCCAATACTTAATATGGCCCGACCCGGGACTCGAACCCGGGACCTCGTCACCCGCAGTCAAACATGCTAACCACTAGACCAACGAGACAGTTGGTATTGTATAGGTATAATTAAATGTAAATAAGACACATATGATGTACTCGACGGCCGAAATACGCCAGCAATACTTCAGTTAGATGCCATAATTATGGTCTATACTAACTTGACTATAGGTCAGTAAGTAACCTTTTCCTTTTATATATTTAGATTTAGTAAATATAAAATATCTGATATTATGATTTATGCTCTCATAAATAGGGAATAAAGGTAAATGACACCTACTCCTCACTCTCACTACATGACATTCTATAAACTATAAAGACCTTTGGTGTAAGGTTTCAGAGTGTTGAGATTACATTTTCCTATGTAAACTGTATTAAAGAGCAGGAAGAGCAAAACTTTAAATGCATAACTTATCTTGTGTAAGATAACATTATAAACCCGTAAGTAATTTCCAGAATTGCACAGCATATTATAGTTCCGGTTGAAAGAATGGTCAAAGAATAAATAATCAAGCGATATTTTATTCTCTGTTTTTTTTTCTTCGTAGATTGAAATAAATTAATCTGGTGACATGTATTACCTACTTTGAGCGTTTCTTGTTAATTAATAAACAAATTGCAAACATATTCTGAAGTAAAAGTGAGTTCTAAGATTAAGATTACTAAAAAAGGATTCATATAAAATGGAAAATGTTATAAAAACTGTTAAGCATAAGTTACCAATGAAAATGCTTTATGTTCCTTTTAATGCACGAAATATGTAACTACATTTATTATGTTATAATGTACATACCATGTTCTGGACAGTAAATTAATTATGAAAAGAATAATTATTATTTTTAAAGCGATTGCATGCAATTCGAACATTTAATTCAAATTACGCTTGAAGCAAATTTTATGAATTATTCTACTATCGCAATCGGAAAAGTCATTTCATATTCTATGCGCAGTTTATAGGGCAGTGCCCTTAGAGAGAGCGCCAGGATTGCCTTGGAAACTGCCGATCCATGAGTAGAACGATGTCAAATTTAACCTTCAATTTATTATTCTTGCGAACAACAGCTTGTTAAAGAATATTTATAAATGTTATTTACAGTAACTCTGTTTTATCGGCTTTAATATGCTGGAAAATTATATTATAATAAAATTGATTAGCATTTCAGTGAATTCACAAAACTTTCCTACAACCTGTACCGGTACGTATCTAATGTTCTAAACCTAGGGTATTTAACTTTAAAAACCTGTCGCTACAATAGATGCTATAATTTTGTATTACTGTAGATATCCACGGGTTATTTACATCTGATTATTTTTTACTAATTAGGTATATTAATATTTTCATCACAAAGTTCGTAATCAATTCAGCCGTGAAAAACTTCACAACAGCTGAAAAAACCTTCACAGTCGTTGGACATCTCGTTATTTCATCGTGCATTTAAACCTATTTACAAAGTACGGTACTTAGCAAAACAAAGCTTATTTCCATTTAAAAGGACAGTAACAAAAGCGCTAACGGTATGAATGCAGCAAAAAATAACATTTATGTCAAATCCTTTCAAACTGTTAAGCCACCGTCTGCTTTTATATAATATACCTATCTAGACATAAAAATAAAAGGTCGATTGCTGCCAATATCGCCCCTAAAAGTAATAAATATTGGCAAACACTTAATACATAGTTCTAAATATACCTTGTCTATTGTTATAATATTCTTGTGATGTACCTATCTCAATAATATGATAAATCCGTATGATCGCGTTACCTGCAGAAACAGGTTCAAACTTCATGTCGTACCTACCCCATTAATAGTATCTAAATTTGTAGCCACGTAACAAACTAAGCATTTATATTAAATTTTATATAGCTATGTAATATATAGGTATTTAATGTGACATATAGGTATGTAAAGTAAATAGACCGTAGGTATGTGTTTGCCATTATACACTACCTTCGTCGTCTACTGACTAACAGTCTAAAATGTATCTACTTATCTTCAATTGTTTACGCAATTATATTTTTTATTGCAATAATGTGTCTAATAGATAGATATCGAGAGCTGGAGCTACCGCTGAAGTCGTGATGAACAGTATGAAAGGAATACATCTCCGTATGACGAACATTACTATCTGTATGAAAATCTAGAGCTATATGATACTTAGTAAACTTTTTTCCATACTATTACTGATACATAAAAAATAGACATAAAATAAAATAATAAAAATATTATCTTGCTGTTTTTTATTGATCTCATCAAAAAGACATCAACGCGCTCCATCTTTATTCGTATCATTAGACAATTATGAAAAACAAATATTTTATTACATAACATTGAGATTTATTTAAATAGATAAGCTATATTTAAGGCTGTTTATAACGGTTAGTTATACATGTATTTATGTGTAAGTTTTTCCAATGAAATGCAAAGCAAGTGTTTACAGAGTGCAAGTGACGCGCCAGTGAGTTGAACTAACGTCTTACAATTTTTCTTAAATTGGTGTGGATGTATGTAGTTGGACAATTGGCACAAGAATATACAATGCATACTTAGAATGTTTATTATTGATGCAAATGATCGTGTAACTTAGGTGTTTCAAAATTAGGATTTAACAAACGAGCAACCAGCAGGTAAGTGTGTCACTTAATATATTAAGTATCTATACGCATCAAACGACTTAATGCTTAGACAATAGGTACTCCAGGCAATGATATGAAACAATATTATCTACTTCAACTACTTTAAAATGAAAATGGATAGGTACCTGCATAAAATTTTCCTCTAATTATTCTGTTCGTTTATCATTTTTTGTGCTGTACAATTTTCCACGCTCTGCAGTAGCACACATTCATAAAAACAACGCCAAAATCCATGACAAAAACCTTTAACACATTCTGCACCATTACTGCACTTTATGTTTACTATGTCTCTGTCTGACAATTAAGAGAGGGCTATTAATAATGGATAGCTAAAACGTACAACTACGTAAGTGTACAGTGTTCTCAAATTAATACTCACAACAAAATAAATCTTCGACTACGTAACGTGTAATACGTATTATATATTGGAAATATGTAATATGAAAAGGAATTAAAGTAATTTCGTATTAAATATGAAAAAGAAAGTAAGTACTGGTGTTAATTCTGGTACTCAAAACGAAATTGACTGGTAGGTATAGTATGTTGTAAATAATCTCAAAAGGAAAATCACTGGTGTAAATGTATTGCTATTTCACCATGTTTTCTGCAGACGAGTATAGCGATATAGTAAGACCTGTCAATTTCGTTTACAGATGATCACCACCAATGCTTTAGAATCACAAGAGCAAGGATGTGACGCAAATGCCATTGTGTCGATGTGACTTTGTTAACGCTGCTCGCCAGTCGCTAACGATTTCACTTAGCACTACCTACTCTACCCGGTCGTTGTTTTTATTCTTAGTGTGTATTGGGTTTTCCCCTACTGCTTAATATTTTAATATTCATCTCATGTACCTACTGAATCGTTTTAATATATTTACAAAATGATAAACACCGCATTACATTATTATAAACATGAGCGTGAAATATATAATTCTTCAAATTTAAATTATTATTACATGCACATCCTAGTTAAACTACGTAACTTAAACCAAATCACAGAACAGATACCTACGGCTGAAATTTGGAATAGGTACATTATATTCAGGAAAATGAAAAAGTGACCACGGGAATCAAAAAGCCTAAATCATCATTTTAGGCATCATAGTCTAGTTATCTAGTGACGAAATCTTTTTATTCTTTCATTTGCAATAACGTTGGGCATGCATTATTTAAAACTATAATGTACCTAGTTCTAAGTCGATAGCATTAGTTGTAACTGAAATAGGTTGATGTGCGGACTTTTTCACTGCTTTGTTACGGAATCCTAAACATTGTTAGCAACGAGACAGACCTGACATTTAAATTTCTTAATCCTTACTTCCTTATCCTTACTTATTTTATTTACTAATATTATAAATGCGAAAGTTTGCATGGATGGATGTATGGATGTTTGTTACTCTTTCACGCCAGAACGACTGAACAGATCTGGATGAAATTTGGCACAGAGATAGATTATAGTCTAGAAGAAAACATAGGCTATTTAACTTTTTATCCAGGAAAATTGAAGTTATCCCACGGGAACCAAAAATCTCAATCCATGCGGACGAAGTCGCGCACATCAGCTAGTATAATATAATAATAAGAGTCGGTAGCATAATTTTATCGGAGCGATAGCTTTAATGGCAATTATTGAGGAGGAAAATACACAGCCCAGGGATATCCCTTGTTATCGAACAAGTTAAACTGTCTCTAAGATTTTAAACTGAAGATCATCATAACTTAGATCTTATTTAGGTAGAAAACGGAACTTGTCTGCTTTTAACAAGATAGGTATATTGGAATACTTCATTATACCTATTATATTATGTATAACCTAAAATATTATTATTTACTAAGGCCTGGACACAAAACCGGCGGCATGTCCTTTGACTCCTAGAAGTTGCAATACAAGGAACTATCAATCAAGGAAGGTCTTTATCAATTGCTGAACATGTGTCTTGGCAGCAATTTGTACCCAACAAATTGCTGCTTACGAGTGTTTTGTGTTTTAAAGGGGTGTAGGGTAGGTATACCTAAAGAAATACTGGGTTGAATTTGTAGTAGGTAGGTTTATTTTCAGAACCGGATGCGTTTGGAACTCTTATAGATTTAGTTTTAAGATAACGTTACAATTACCTACTTCACTACTAAGTAGTTGTTAAAATCAGTAATTGACGATCACAAAGTTTACAATTATTTATCCACATTGAATAAATGACTTTTGAATTTCTTTATTTATCAAATTGGAATATTTTATTATTTTTTCGCAAAGATAATATTATGTAAGGTCATACGATTCAGAGCAAACCATGTTTACCAAATAAACGAAATACACGGTGGATATTTTTTTAAATAACATTTGACTTCAGCCTTATTCGCGTGACAGACGTAATTATATAATAGTTATTATAATAGCTAACAAGAACAATAGAACAATGAATCTCCCACATTTATAGGCACATATCTCATCACCTAGAGTTCGCAGAACTGCAAATATCTTTGAGCATCTTATCTCGTGCTCATTGCTCTTACAACACATTACTAAAACGTGTTTGTATAGTAATGCACATATTCTAAATCTAAGTACAAAGTCGTTTCACCACTGACCATAGGAAAAACTGTTATGTCAAGACTGACCTATCACCGCTACTAAAAAGCTTATAGTAAGTAGGTATATCTATTTTAATGTTTTCTTTCCAACTTTTTAATGATGTGTGATCTATCTAACCCCATTGAAAGTGATAATATGGACTTGGTATAAGTACTATCTATTAGATTTTATAAATGGCTATTTTAGTGCCTATTTCTTTTAGTTCAATTCTTTAGATGTATCAACTTATGCCCCGGTTACACAAGGCTAGTTTTTCAAGCTAGGATAGCAAGCTAGTGTTAGTAAGCAAGTTATAACTCTGGCTTCGTAACTAGCTTCATTTCTAGGCTAGAAAGCTAGTAAGCTAGCGTCTCAAACTATGGGGTTCTGTTTTTTGAGCTAGTAGCACCCCCCACCACTGCTGGCTTGTGTGGCCGGCGAAGCTAGTGTTCGATTGGCTAGTGAGCAGTGACTATGCGTTTTGTTTTTCTGACTCGTTATGATCTCAGAGTCAATTTAAAGATAATTTTCATTGCAAAGTTCTTCTAAAAAGCAAAGCAGATCATCCGCGTTCATTCCTTCTTAAAATTCATGGTCTTGTCCATACATGTTTTTCTAACACATCTTCTAGTGCACATTGGCATAGTTTCTGAAGTAATTGTTTCAGTCCAATTGTGTTTTTTTTACGAATGCAGTGCAGTTCATTTTACTTCAAGGTCGTATTGTTAGGTACCTTATAAGTCACTGCAATGGTGGTTGGTTTAAATTGGTTTAAAATTATCTCGCATCCTGTAAACAGCACTACCATGTTCCAAGCCTGGACGGCAAGTCAGGACAGTATAGTAGGTACATATCTAGCTTGCTGTCCTAGCTTGAAAAAACTAGGCGTCGTGTATCCCGGGCATAACAGATTTTCCACCTATTACTACCTATCTATTAAGTCATCAAGTGAAAAATGCATCAAATTCTCAATGTAATTTCAACAATATTTAAGAAGCATGAATCATCGGGTGAAATTAAACAATGATAATATTAGATACTTCAATAAGTAAACATACAGTAATGAAAAACGCCGCGCAGCCTATTAAGTATGTATGTTACAGATATACCACTGCCTTTATTATTCATCGTTGATTGAATAACATTATAAAAAGTAGGTATCTACCGGTCAAGATAGGACCTCGGCCACGTCTTAGCGGTTCATTGCATGCCATTTTCTATAAATCGGCGTCATAGTTTGCAGACAATAGGTAATCGAACCATGAACATTTTAACTTGAAACAGTCACAAATTAGGTATGGTTACTCTTGAATAACAAAAACAATAATAATATTATAATACTGCTTACAAATGTGGTTTAGGTACTTATGTGATACGCTATAAACAATTTCCACACTAGAACCTTTTCCATTTATTTTCATATTGTTTTATATCGGTACTTACGAGAAATCGCCTGACTCAGGTGTGTATCTAAATTAAACGTGTAAAAGTAAATATCAGATCTCTACCTACTTATGACCATAAAGGCAGTAACCAAGTTCGCGAATGGTTTACAATTGCTACGCGTCAGCGGCCTAACAACGCAGAGTTGATTCGTCCAAGCCGCCGAGAGAAAGGCGCTTTCCCATCGTTTACAAATAATAACTAAGCTAGGTGCTAACCAATGTGTAATTAAATGCCTATTAGTTGTTTACCAAAAACATTCCTCATAATATTTGTAATTAAAAGTATAGTTAAATAATAATTAAGTTCTCGTGGTTAGGGATATTACGCAAAGTTCTTATTACTTATGGAACTATAAGGGACTGTTCATACTTTGTCTATGAAAATCTCAGTTAAATCGTGGTTAAAGAATTACGTGTTCCGGTCAAGCCATATCACCTGCTCCCGTACATTCCTTTGATTTATAAACAAAGTGGAACAAAAATATCAATGAACTCATTGCGAGGACAAAAAAGATGTGACTTTAATAATTAAACAAGCGAGCCTTACCGGAGGCGGTTCGGAAGCGCTGTACACTTCAGATGGAGGGTATTCCGGCTTCATGGTGATAGTAGCCATCGAGTCTGGCTGGTGCTCCTTCTCCATCACGATATTACTCTTCACAGTGATATATTCTTGTCTGGTATACGCGCGCGACGTTTGACGTACAATACCAGAGTGCGCAAAGTGAACGGTGGGCCGGCGTAGGCGCAACGACAGTGGTGGGGCCGTGTGGCCGGTGCGAGCTGGTGATTGTCTTGATGGTATGACGGATGCTTATTTACCTTGCTATAAGTACCTAATAAAGATAATAATATAAAGTAACATCTTACTAATATTATAAATGCGAAGGTTGGATGGATGGATGTATATGGATGGTTGTTTGTTACTCAATCACGACCGAACGGCTGAACGGATCTGGATGAAATTTGGCACAGAGATTATAGTCTGGAATAACGTATAGGCTACTTTTTATCCCGGAAAATTAAAGAGTTCCCGCGGAAACCAAAAAAACCTCAATTCACGCGGACGAAGTCGCGGGAATTAGCTAGTAGGTAATTTATAAGATGGGTCACAATTCCTTTAGTAGCTAAATGCCTAGACAGTATAACTCAAGTATTGAGATGGATAACATGGATCGCAATTCCATAGTATATAATATATATACCTATCCAAGGCTTTACCTATTAACCATTTTACGTACAAGAACCTCACAGTTAGCTTCCAAATTGTATCCAAAAGACGATGCAGTCATAACAACAATTAAAGCTCTATACTTAGTAGATACCATAGATACCTCTACCTATTAGACACTCTAAACAAGGCTACATATAATAAAACAAGGCTGATTTAGAACTGTCTATTGTTCATAAAGCCTTCATTTTTAGGATGACTTGATTACACGACCTATAGATACTGTGCTGTAATAATACCTAAACACATAAGCAGAAGGTCGTGTTTGTTTTGATTTCATTCTTCAAGGAACCTACTTACGGAGTCTGTTTGCGTAGATTTAAGTTTTTTGGAAGGATAGCAGGTTTAGACACTGAGTATAAGGACTTACACTATACCTAACTCCTCTAATCCTTTCCAAACTTTTTTATCCTTTGCCTTTCTTGTCCAGGTTTTGCCTGCTATCTTGCTAGTCCCTTCGTTGGATGCAACCAGCAACCTCGAAAAAATGGGCTTTGAAAGCCTAGCAAAAAGTGAGGCACACTTTTGCATTCAAAATATTAATATGGAGTAGGTATTGCTCCTTAGAAGTAGACGAAGTACTAAATAGTTAAAACGAAAAAAGTATTATGTACCTACTTAGGTATTTAAATACACCGCTAGCCGCCCCGGGTTATGTGGCTTAGATTTTGCCTGGAAACGACATTGCAAGGCAGCAAGATGATTTCACCCTAAGCATTACACGCAATGACCACGCAGGGCCCGCATACGGTTCAAGGCAAATCAAAGACATCAGACATGCATGACCCCGGCACGGATTTCTGTAACTTAGGTGAATAGACAAAGAAAAAATCCTACAATATCCTCATTTATATAGCGGTTCGTGATTATGTGGCGTACTTCGGAGCGACCTCCTTGCGACGCTGGCAACTTAGACGAGAGATTTTTCAAGTTTTTTTTTAAATTAATTATAGTTAGGCTTACGCTTGACCACATTCACACCTGATGGGAAGTGATGATGCTGCCTATGACGGGACGCGCTTACCTAGAAGATGTCTATTCACTCTTGATTTAGTCTGTCTGGCGTCTGTGTTAATTTTCATTATTAGGTATTCTGGTCGACCGCTGCGGCAGGCGACTCGTCAGAGGATCGATCTTCTTTCCTCGCCATTCCTTCTCTTCCTTTGTGATTTTAGTACTAGGAATTTGTGTTTGTGTAATGAATATAGTATGTGTAACAGTCTTATATTATATGCTTCTTATTCCACCATCATACCTAGAAAAGATATAGTGAAGACAATAGTCCTTATGGAACTAGTTGCAAAAACCCCTCATTAGGTAGGTATGAGGTATCTATCTACTTACTCGCAGTTTATTCAATGCCAGCTACAATAAAACATTGTAACTGAGTTAGAGCCCATGAAATGGAAATTGGGAAACGAGCCATCGCAAGACGTCATTAACACCACGATTAACACAACCCTGCGGTCGCCCCATAAACAAGCTCCCGTAATCACACAAAATTCTACGGAAAATCGGTCTGAAAATGAAAATCGGCCGGTCGGTTTTGTAGAAAATATTACTTAAATTCAAAAATTTCCTTCTGCAATTAGCTATAAAAATTGTCAAAAATAGGCAAAACTTTTAAGTTCAGAAATTACCGCCATACCACATTAATTGAAGTCCAATGTCTCACAATAATGCCCCCTAAAGTACCTACCAAATTTTTTCACTAATAAAGGCAGCTTAAGAACCCCAAAAGTTTTTTAAATTAGTCGGAAGTGACGTAGACAGGTTTAAGTATTTTAAACCTTAAGCTGAAAATTCGTCTCTACTTCTGTGGAACGTAAACTTTTCACTTTCGACCAAAAATTTTCCGACTTGGGTTAGTGTTAAGTTTGCAGTGGGAAAATTACATAAGCGCATAGCATAGGTAGGTACTTATTATCAGAAATTGTACGCAAACTTATTACTTATTCCGATATAAAATATCAGTATAGTCAAAGGTACCTTTAGTAACATAATCAGGGCTTCAACTGACTCACTATAGGATAGATGAAGCTCCGATTATGTTCAACTCAGTTTACATAGCAGTTTTACAATACACGCTGACAAAGTTTGCACCTGTAATTTGAAAAATTTGTCACGAAACATGTCCCATTACATTTTGACGTGAATTATCGTCCAATTCAATTCAAATCCTGAATCCAGGGCCGTAAAATAAATTTTAAAAAAAATATTGCTGTCAAACTATTGTCAACCCAAGTCAACCCCATTATGTCAACGTCAAATAGGCGCAATAGTAGTAAAACCTGCATCAATCATTGTTACAGTCTCAATAATTGTTATTGGCTGAATATATATCATTCTTGTTGCGTCAATGAATTTCGGCCAATAGCGGAAGAATGTTAACCAATCAAAGGTGATTGCGATCGCTGTAGCTGTCATTTTTACACATATGAGTATGACATAAGGTAAGGTTGATTTGGTGCTTCCCTTTTTTTTCTGGTCGGTGGTGCTTCATGCTTGAGGACTGAGGTTATGATTTAAAAGAAAAATCCTTGTGAAATTGCCTTCTGAATCTGAAATTTATTCCAGATATTAAATATATTTCCAGATAAAAAGAATCTGTTTAAAGACTGTAAGGATTATTTACAATGGCTAACTCAGGAAAAGGCACTTTCCAACCGGTTGTATATTTGAGAAATATTATTTCTGAAGTGTTTTACTTCTTTAATTCTTACTTACGTTTTTCGTTTATTTATGGCTTCAGGATTCCGACGTCCACATTTCTTTTGAAGACCAACAAAAAATTAATAAGTTTGCTCGACTAAACGCCAAAGTCGACGACTTGAAGGATGAATTAAAGGTGAAACAAAACGATATGAAAAATCTCGAGGAAGCGGTCGAGGAGCTGAGTCTTGCTGATGAATCTGAGAAAATCCCTTACCTGGTTGGAGAAGTGTTTTTATGTCAGAACTTAGAAGACACTTTAGTGAGTATCCACCTTAATTGTTAACTTATTAAGACTAGCTTTTACCTAATCTTCATGTCATTTTTCTACGTCTATGCATGTGTTTAGATTATTAATAGGAACTCTATTATTTAACTGGATAGCCCACCCCTGGCTTTGCTTGGGACAAATCTTCTGAGTTCCTTAGTGGGCCCAGGCTATAGAGCTTGTTTCTCATTGGGAATATTGTACCTGTAATGGACTTCCTATCATTTTATACTTACCTGAAATGTTGTAGTTATTTCCTATTTTGTGTACCTTATAAACAATAAACTAGTGATTATCCATATTATATATAATTAATAGGTACTTAATAATGTGGCAATATTTAAAATCTTTAGTATATCTTGAGAATTATACTAATTCCTGTTTGCTTTCAGAAATCATTAGAAGAAAACAAAACAAAGAAACAAGATGAAATAAGTGAGTTGGAAGCCAAATGTGAAGAATTAAAGTCACAGATGAGTGAACTCAAAGCACATTTGTATGGCAAATTTGGTAGTCACATAAACTTGGAGAATGAAGAAGATTAATTTTACTTTGTAACAAATATTTATGCAAAGAACTTTTTATTAATCATTTCCCTGTTAGGTTTTTATCAGTAAAATCATCATACTATAAAGGGAAAGCTTGCATCTTGCTAATTTCACTAACAATTATTACTGTAGTAACTAATAACATAATAGCAAAATTGTAAGTGAAGCAAAACATTCTGGTAGAAAACATTTGAATAGAATAATATTTACAGTAGTATGTAATTAATATTCATTTGTCACATAAAAAATATATTTCTTAAAATATGGTACCCATGGACTGACACTAGGAAACATATAACTATTAGACCTTATTTACTGAAATTTAATTAGCATTTAAAGATAAAATGCAAAAGGCTAGTTATAGATTACAAAAAAAAATGGCCAATGTAAGTTAATACCATTACAGACTGTTGGTCGACATGAAAATACAGTAAAATCTAATATTTTTATGCTATATAATAATATATATGTAATTACGACTTATTTGAATACTGAATTAGTATACCCTTCTAAAACCTCAATTAAATTAAAATACTGTAAATTGTAATATGGCTAAGCATTTATTTTATTTTTTAATAAATTTTATGAGAAATAATGTTTCTAATATTGAATCCATAAATCCTGCCAATGATGGTAAATGTGGATTTACTCGAGCGTCGTGGAGACCTAATGGATGTTGAAGATTAGGTGGTAGGTGGGGATGGTAGCGTCTACAGGTTTTTATTTTTTCAAATCATCAGATTAAGAAAATGCCTCGAGATAATCGTCAGATTATGTGTTAGCACGTTCGGGACATGAAGCTGAACCGTGTGTATGATAATCTGACACGCTCGAGTATTTAAAAATGGCAATTTTATTTTGCATTTTCAAAAAACCGCAGTGACGCGTTACGTCAGAATCGTCAGTCTTTTGGGATTCCTTTGAGTCCACTTAACATGTCTGAATATCTGACGCGCTCAAATTTTTTTTACCAATTTTCTACCCTTCCGTACGGTCAACCCCATGGCCACGATGGCGGTCAATGTGAACACGACCTCGCAAAGTCAACCGGGTTAGGGGTACGGCAGATGTATTAATATTAAACCCATACTCCTAATCGTTTTCTACACAGCATCGTACCGGAACACTAAAACGCTTGGCGACACGTCTTTGCCGGTGGAGTGGTAACTAGCCACGGCCAAAGCCTCCCGCCAGACAAATCTATTTATGATTAAGCCTTGAAAAGGTAATAGGATGCATAATATATTTCATATTTTACCTATAGGTAAATTAGGTACCTAGGCCGTATATCCCATATGTAGGTATAAAATGGAATGGTTAATGGACCTATCCTATAGGTAGATGGAATGGAGGTGTTGGACCACAACCACTCATACCACCTTAAACCCCAACCCCTCAGGTGGTGTCTCAACTCAAAATAAACTCGGTGATAAATCAGGGGGTAGGGGCGGTGGTCCAACTAAATGAATGAATTTATTAACCAACTGTGTACTACCTCCTGCTTCCTTCACTTTACAATAAAAGATGGGTTCAGTTGCTAATTACATATATTTAAAAGAATTGCATAAACATCAATTTGATTTCAAGATAATATATACATATAATACAGTAGAATCGCAAATATTTTTATCATCAATGATTGAACTAAATACTTCATCACAAAAAAGAAAGACATGTGCAATTAAAGAGAAGTCAACACTGTATATAAAATGTTATAATATTTTGTCACATTTATAAAGTAAACAAGTAATAAAATCAGAAAATTTAAAGAACCCACGACGAATTGCAGCGCAACTTGTGCCTAGAACTTTGAAACATTAATTAGAACTTCTCAGAACCGCAACTCTGTTGGCCCTCTTGTTGACCAGCACAGTGGACTATGGCTGCACCCTACTCATTGCGAGAGGATTCTCCTACTCAGTAGTGAGCACCGGCTGGGTGAAATGAGTAAAAAATATTTTTTTTAATTTTTTTTTAATCCACTACAAGCTAGCCCTGGACTGCGATCTCACCTGGATGGTATGCATGAATGCATTGCCCCCCTATTGACCAGCGTGGTGGACTATGCCAAACCGTTTTCATTCCGAGAGGAGACGCATGCTCAAGTGAGCCAAAGCTAAACATATCTAAAACAAAAAACCGCATCTAAATCAGCACAGTAGTTTTTCAGAAAAATGCTAACATAGTAAAAAAAATTAATTACGATTCCAGCTGAGCGTAGTGAACTTTGACCTTAAAATATATCTAAGAACCTTCTCACAAGCTACACATAATTATTGCATAAAACCACATCTCAATTGGCCCAGTACTTTTTCAGAAAAATTGTAACATATTAAAAAATAAAAATCACGATCGCACCTTAGTGGTCTATGGTCCTAAAAAATATCTAACTCTAAGAGGAGTAAGAACCTTTTCAGAACGAATGCGAAATAAATCTTATGCAAAAAACCGCATAACAATCGGTTTTCCATGAAAATGGTCACAAAAAAGTGCACAAACATACAAACGCACAATCTCTTAGGGCAAACACATATTATACCGTCTCCGTTCCGTCGTGGGTAATAACTAATAATACTTAGGTATTAGGCTTATTCCCTTCCTTCCTTTCATTTAAGTATAGTTAATCAATTAACCAAACCGTTTTGCCGTATAATATTCTTAATATTTATTTTTGCACGAATACCACAGGCAATCACCTTTTTTATTTCAATCACCATTACTTATTATTGGAATCCGTTTTTATAAGTCATTAATCTGATATACTCGTACTTATTGACTTTCATACTGCAATGAACTTCGCTCACTGCGGACGGATGAGTCGGATCGCAACGTACGCGTGTGGCGCAGTGAGCGTTGGTTCATACAAACTATCCTTTTCACATCTAGATCAAGCTTTCACAGACAAGTACATACTGCCAATATACAGGGATTAAAAATACGTATAGGTACCTAATAACCTCTCTGTACATACTGTTCTGTTCTAACTTTTATCTGCGACTTTTTAAAATTCTGAACAATAAAATTTGGCAGTCATGGGGACTGCCGATAGAAGTGAAAACGAATATTATATATATATTTCTAATTAAAAAAATATATATCAAATATAAACCTTAAAACTAAGGAATTAAAGTTTAATTACGAATGTACTATTTTATATTTAAGACCTTTTGTCTTCGTAACAACGCGAGGTGTCGGTCTCCTTTCCACAGCACTTATTAGTATAAACCCTAAACCTAAGGCTAAGTTAGTCACCGCTCGACTAGTGGACTATAACTGTCTACTGCAAACGCCGAGTTATTACTACCGAGTGTCTTATTCTTATCAGTTTAGTGATTTTATTGTTTTTAAAAAGTTGTAAGAAGAAAAGTTTTGCTGTATTATCTAGAGAAGTTGCCCTTAGGAGGTCATTAGTATTTTCAAATTAACCCTGTATAGTTAAAACAATATACATCTGTTGTTCAAATTATACACTTACAGTAGCATCAAAGCGGTTAAGGAAATAGATTCATAAAATTATAGAGGAACTTAGTAACATAATAAATACTTTTATACCTATTAATAAATTATCAAACCATAAATTTTCAATCGCTATGCGATCTTAATAAGAATTTATTTGTCACTCCAGTAAACATTTATCTAAAACCTATTTACAATGTTTTGCATAGGCAATAAATACTTTATACACATATTTGTAATATGACACAACCAATATAATATAAAAAAATAAAATGTTACATAAAGTCCATATTACACAACTTACAAAATCACAATAATTGTGCACAAATGTGAATTAAGTTAATCAAACTAACAATTGAGACTAACAATACGATAAACACAACTATTGCCATGGAGTTGCACAATTATTACGTTTGTGAATAGTACAAGTCAAATACTATGCTGTTCTCAAACATGGAAATAATGTTAAGGACGGTTGTTACCCTTTAGTCTGCATAATTGCACATCTACCAAAGGTACATAAGGTGTATAGCCTCATTAATATTATACAAAAGCAATTTTATGTGCGTTATTTTAAATAGATTAAATATTTTTTTTAATACAATGACAAAGCCGCGATTAGAAATACCTACATAATAATACTATAATGTGGATAACACAATCAATTCGATGCGTAATTCCTACCTTTGATTTTGTAAAACAAAGTTGCTATGTGCAGTGTGACATGTTACGTCATTCATCATACGGCAAGGAATTTCTGTGACTACAAACTTGTAGGAAAACTAAGCTATACATGAAATAAAACATGATTGTCCAAAACATATTGTGGCTAATTCTGTGGTACACTACCTATAAATTAAACTAAAATTATAAGACAAATTGTTTTGCTAGTAGGTAGGTACTTTGTCAAGATTGTGCACAACAGAATTTAGCCACATTATGAAATCTATGTCATTGTTATTATAACCAGGTAAATTTTAACTAAGTAAATAATTAAGATAAATTAATTATTAGAAAATGTCAATTATTACTGCATATTTACAACTATATATACATATTAGTTTTATTAAACATACATTTACCTATACATTTTACTAGGACATAATGATTTTATTTCAGTACAACATCCCGCACATTAACAGGCCGCGGTACAAAGATTTTCCCTCAGGTACATGAAGACATCCACATTTTAACATATTCAATGATTGCAAGTCTCAGACCTGAGCTGATATACTTTTGATAAATGTGGCCGATCCAGTTATTGACTATAAAATTTCGGAACATTTTAGACATATTTTGATTGTAAAATACCTATTTATCTACTCCAGCATCGAAAAGTTCCAATTTCGAATTTGACAACTATATCGAATTGAACCCTCTTTCGTGTTTGCTTCTCCGATACAGTTCGTTGTATGGGAGCTGTATCGTTATGAGTCGTAGCTGTATCGATATGGTTATCTTCATAAATAGGATACCTATAGCTTAGCGGCTCTGGGTTCTGGCACTTTCCCAACCAGTCAATTGATTTGACTTTTTTATTAATTTACAAAGTAAAAAATTATAAAGACGTCCTTGTCGTAGATAAAATCTTGTATGCAACTGTACGTAATTAGTCATTTTAATTCTCGTAGTATCCTATTTTGATACTCGGCAAGCCTCGTATCAAAAAACAGCACTCGAATTAAAATGACCCTCATTACGATACAGTTGCATAAATAGCTATTATGATAGAGAAAAATGGCAAGGGAAAATACTAGTTGTTTTTATCATTTTCTGCATACCACGGCCCCTTAGGCGCGGGGCATACACAAGAGGCGACGGTCGCGGCCGGCCGCTGCTTCTTTCATATTTCATACAAAATGTATACAAGCGACGGGACGCCAGATACAAGGGCCCTGTGGCAAGGGTGGGCGTGGCCGCTAGTTTTGGCGTCGCTATAACACTGCACTATCGGGCCCTATATCAGTATGAACGGGAACCTAGATGGCACCACTTGCACTCTCGTTACCGCGAGCCAGAGTACAAGTGGTCATCTAGGTGGCACAAGGTAAACTAAATGAACGTCAAAATGTTCGCGCGAGCCGGAGAAACACAACTACTCTCTACGCTGGTCGTGCCGCTTGCGACGACTGAGCTCCCTAACCATCATAAGTGTTATTACATTGCCCGGTGACTGATTCAGGATAAGGGTCCCTTGAAAAATTGGGTATTTGACTACTAGTGAAATAAATTATTTTATAGTGATTATTAAATAAAGGATCTCCCAACAGCCGTAATATCCACGTCTTCTGATAGTTTTATTTTGAATAACCATTTTAAACTATCGATTAAAGTAAAAAAAGTGCGTCGAACTTGGATGACGTCACAACTTAAAATTTCATACAAAATCCATACTAAGCACGCGTTTTGACGTGTGAAAAAAAAGTTGCTGATTTGACTAGTTGTCAAATACCCAATTGTAGTGTAATAGGCCTTTTAGCTATATAATAGGCCTATTACACAGCACTTTTCACAGGGCCCTTAGGAAAGGGTGTGGGGGGGGGCTAGTTTTGGCGTCGCTTATTACAAAGCAATAAGGACCAAATTAGGGAGCCTTTCTCCCTAAATGTTATTACACTACACTGATTCAGGGTCCCTGCGAAAAGTGCAGTGTAATAGGCCTATTAAGGGTAGAGTTACACGCCCCGCTGCAGACTGGTACGCGAGTCGGCGAGCGCGGCGGGCGGCAGGGAGTCGTCCTCGTCCGTATCGTGGTCATTGGAGATACGGATGGCCTGGTACCACTGGTTGGTTAGATCCGTCATTTGACTCTTGCAGTCCTTCAATTCCTGAAATATCAATGTTTGTCAGGAACATGTCAGGAACTTTTCAAAATTGTTCCCCCTTTCACCGTTCTACCACAGAACAGCAAGAAACTGGTTGCGTTTGGCATCCTTATGTGGTAGACGTCCAGTCTGCCCGAACGAAACGGTTCTGCTCTACGTTCCTGATTCGAACCACCAGGAATTGGTATACAACTTAAGTACCTTCAAGGCAATAGTGAATAGGCATCTTCTAGGCGGGCGCGTTCCAATCTAAACCTCATCATTGCTTTGTATTAAGCATGACTGTCGTCAAGCGCAAGACTATCTCGCAATAAAAAAATAAAAACTGTAAAACTCTATTGTCTGTAAAAAAATAAGTTAAAGTAGAATATCAAGTGTGTCACCGAAAGGGATAGTAAATAAAGTACTTTGAATTGTCTTTCTCAAATTGGGTTAGCTCCGATTCCGACTTACTCCTGAAATAAGGCGGCACGCATTGACAGACAAAAAATCATGCACTTCTTTCATGCGTAATGGATGAACATGCATTTATTTCTGGTGCGACTGATATGGGTGGTGTCTAGCAACTATTGTAGAAGAGAAATCGTGATTTAAAATTGTATGGGCCGCTACAGTATCACCGAAATAGTCGGGCGAGCGTGGTAGCGACGCCAGATGCTAAGGGCACCTTTTGGATTGACCTTGGGAAGCATGGATTAACTGGACCTGACTAGAATACTCTGTGGCCTCCATGAGACTGACTTCTAGAAAGCATTTTCCAATCTACCTACAATGGCAGTACCTACTGGCATGAATTAATTTAATAATTACCTGATGAGTGAATCGTCTCGTGAAAAATGGCGTCAAATATTTCATATCGAACCTCACGAAACCTTTGAGTCTCGTTGCGTGCGAGTAGTTTACCTAAAACAACGTAAATTCCATCGGTCAATTTAAAACATAGCAGAGAATGGACTACAGTCCATTATTTACATTATATAAATTTATATATATTCATAGGGTCATATATTATGATATAAAATATATATATATTAGTCATATGCATGCCGATTGGAAAGACAACAAGAACAATCGGAGTCTCCCTAGTACTAATAATTTTAAATACCTTTAAACTGTTGCAAATTTTGAAAATACCTTTTTCTAGATAATAGAAATGATGAAACTAGTCAATAAATTTTGAATTTATAAAAAAAAATTAAAGGTACTAGGTACTAATATTTGTGTTGAAAAAGGGAAAATATCTTTTTCTAGATAATAGGAATGTTGTCAGTTGTCACTAATCAATAATTAAATTTATTAACAAAAACACCAAATATGATGAAAAAAATTTGAGAATTTATGTTGTGTCGTAGTGAATTATTGGTGACGTATTTTCAAAAACCAAAAATAAAAAAAAAGAAATATGCTATTTTAGACAAATATCGCAAAGTTGAATCAACATTTTGCTTCGTTTGTTTTGTCAAAAGTGGGTAGGTAATAGATCAATGTTTCATGTACCTCAAGTTCCTCTTCAGTTATTTCAGACAAATGTTCGGAATCGATGGCTTGGCCCCACTCCTTTGTTTTCGACAAGCTCACTTCCTTCTGTTTGCGCAATGACCTTGATCGCTTTACCTTCTTGTTGGCCTGTAAAAACATTTTATACTTTCACATTGCTACAAGTTACAACAGAATATTTTTTATCAAGTTGAGCACTCCAAATAAAATTGCTCCCTAGCTCATTGATGAACGCTGTGGTGTTAACGTGGAGGTCGTGGGTTCGATCCCCAGCAGGGCAACTTGGGGAATTTACGATTTCTAAATTGTCTAAGTATTCTGTCGAGAGGCTTCAGCCGTGGCTAATTTCCACCCTACCGGCAAAGACGTGCTTCCAAATGATCTAGTGTTACGGTTACGATGGTTGGATGAGGTTTAATATAACTGCCATACTCCTATCAGGTTAGCACGCTACCATCTTGGACTGCAGCGTCAGTCATCACTTACCACCTGGTATGGAGATCGCATCGCTCAACTTGTAGTAGAGTAAAACAACCTGATTCAAAAAATATTGGAATTTAGTAGTTTGACCACTTTAATTTATAAGGTAACTTTGCGTTGCGTCTTACGAAACAAGTTGCAAGTGCTTTCAGCTAATGCATATCTGAAAGCATTCGTCGCGTACTCTTTACGTCATTTTTATTGCCACTTTGTGGCTACAAAGTATCGATGACAGTGATGATGAGTGTTTTAATAAGTTAAAACTTTAGCAACCAAGTCTAGAGAAACTCACTCCCAATCTAGACAGATACTTAGGTACTAACTTTTGACTCTACTGAGTTTTTGGGTTACATAGTAAAACAATAAAATATGTTGTCAGTCTAAAATAAATATAATTTCTATGGTTTACAGAACTCACCCTCAAAAATTTCAATAATGGCATAGTGGAACCTCCAAAAAATAGAGTAGTAAACAAAACAATGATAAGTGTAGTTGTTATGATCACGTGACGCGTCTCCGTCGAAAAGTCTAGATGAAGAGATAATGCGTAAGAAATCGCGCCTCGCAATCCTGAAAATAAATAGATTAAATTATAACATACTGTTAAATGTTTAATTAAGTAATTCTAAAACTGTATGTATTTTAGATAATAACGGATAACACTATGTTAAATAACTTCCTAGAAATGCGATTCCACCTTTGATAAAATAATAACATATGTATGAACGTACTATCGGTTTCATTACAAGCAATTGATTTAAGCATTTTGATTTCTAAGAAAAATTGGACGATATTATTGGGTGTGTGAAAACTACTCTTAAAAACAGAAAAACCGACACAGTATTTTGGTGTTAGCTGCCGGTAAAATATTATTTGTTACAGGTGTCGAAACCATGACGTCATCTTAAATTAAATATGGCAGATCACTAAACCATACTAGAATATGAATTAAAAGTACTATTATTGAGGGCCGTATGGCCTAGTTGTGCCTAGGACTCTTTATGCATATTTATATTCTAACTAGCTGATGCCTGTGAGTTCGTCCGCGATTTAGATTATTTGGTTCCTGCGGAAATTTTCCAGGATATAACGAAGCCTATCTGTATTATCCAGCTGTATGTGTTATCCAGGGTATATTCTAACTCCATTTCAAATTTCAGCCAAATCCGTCCAGTAGTTTTTGCGTGAAAGAATAACAAACATACAAACTTTACCTTTATAATATTACTGTGATGTACATGAATCATAATAATATTAGCCTGTTGTTAGCTTACCACTGAACCACATGATAAACATCATTTTCTTAGTTATCTTATGCTCCCGGAACTTATTGCAGAGTAAAGCCAGAGGGAAGATATTTGCAGCTCTTCCAAGTAAAGAAAGTACAATACTCCAAACCACCAATGCAGGTTCCACACGGTGTCGGAAACTGCAATTAAAACATTTAGTTAACAGCCAGTGCCCAGAAATTTCCATTGTGATAGATTTGAATAGGTATATTTCGTGGTTCGTGGACATAGGTTTCGTGTATCCATTCTCATACATTTAGGGTGTCGTACATACCTAAACGTATGAGAATGGATATACGAAATTGAGCTCTAATTCAATGCAGTGATGGTTTATTTTACTTTGAAACCGAGCTTTAACGATTTAATCGGCGATCCTTACATGATTGCACCTCAGAGCTATAAGTAGTGCAGTGTTATTTGAAAATCGGATGTTCAAGCTATAAATGTCAGGTTCTAAGAGACAATGAAATTATCTATATAACTTTTAATTCTAAAATTAAGTCTGCCATTCCATCTATTGTAAGCACTTTTTTCAAAAAGTACTTATATCTGTCTGAATGTCCCAATGAGAATTAAAATTTAAATCCACCCGTGATTCTGAGTCAGCTAGTAAATATATTACTTAAAGCTTAAAATTTAAATAATTAGATTAAAATATAATATTTGTGTTCCCTGAAGTTCACCTGAAGATTGCTAATCCCAAATAAGCAAAGACACAGGTCTCAGCTATAAAAGCTAGTGTCCTCATTGTTTGCTGCATAGTAACTTGGGTTACGGTGGAAAGGTTGAAATGGGTGTAGTGCGACATGACAATTCCACAGAATAATATAGCCATTATACCTGCAATAAATGATAATATGATTATTGATTTTATTTAATCATAACATGCAGTTTACATACTCTTTGATAACATGTTATGTAAAACCCTTGAATTAAAACCTAGATAAAAAGTTTTGTGTTGATAGAAAAAATATTAATATAATATTATATATTAAGAAAAACTGGTCAAGTGCAAGTTAGACTCGCACACAACAGGTTTTGTACCACCACACAATATTAATTCTTATAGTAAATAACATGAAAGATGTCATAACAACAAAATCAGCTGTGAAATAACTGGCTTACATATGGCGCTAAACTGGTAGTGCCTGATAAACAATATGACACCCTATGTGTATGGAACCCTAATTATCGATTTTCGGATTTATTCCTATACTTGCTGTGAGACCTTCTTCTTGCCAAATTTCATGATTCGAGGTCAACAGAAAGTACCCTATAGGTTTTGATTTATTAGAGTGTCAAAACATGCAAAATATGCTGCTCAAACGGCTGTATCTTTTGATTGTGTTGACTGAAGCTTAATTTTTCTACAGCTCTAAGGGACCATAGACTTAAGTATTTGATGTTAATGTCAACTTGATACCTTCACGCGTACCCTAGAAAAAGGTGGTTGACAAACAGACTAATGGACAACAAAGTGATCCTATAAGGATCCTTTTTTCCTTTTGAGATACAGAACACTAAAAATAATATTTGAAAATAAATTAAGATAGGAATCTTAAATGAGTCTTGATTTATTTATAATTAACTAGACCAATTAATGACTATGAAAAACCAGCCACAATTATGTATATTGAATTTAAAGATATATTTTATCAATTTACACTTCTAGTTATCAATTACTTCTAATAACATGTTATGGAAAATGAAATGAAAATGTGAGAAAAGATAAGAAACCAGTTTGTGTGTAAGAATAATTGACTTATAAAGGTTTAGTTTTTTTGAATTATGTGAATACTAGCGACCCACCCCGGCTTTGCACATAATAATAATATGTGCAAAGCCGGTGCCAATATAGCCCAATAAAGCCAGTGGGCAGTGGGCAGCAAATCAGGTTTTTCATTTAGCACTGCGATATTATAAATCTTTATGACATTATATTGTAAGAGTACACCCTGCCCTGACCCCAACTGCCACTGCAGCCACACCATTTTCTGTTGCACGTTACTTTTATTTCTTTAATATCACATATGATATTCACCTAAATTAAATGGTGTAAAGGGCAATTTTCATCTTAATTAAATACTTGAGATGACTAAGACTGACTCTCAGACTCTGCAATAACTTTTCCCAATTATCAGCTAGTCTAGTTATATTATATTATTATTATTATTATATCAAATAAATATTATAAATGCGAAAGTTTGGATGTATGGATGTATGGATGGATGTTTGTTACTCAATCACGCCACAACAGCTGAACGGATCTGGCTGAAATTTGGCACAGAGATAGATTATAGTCTGGAATAGCACATAGGCAATTTTTTATACCGGAAAATTAAAGAGTTCCCCCGGGAACCAAAATACCTCAAACCACGCAGACGAAGTCGCGGGCATTCCCTAGTTTATATTATAAATGTGAAAGTTTGGATGGATGTATGGATGTTTGTTACTCAATCATGCCCCAATGGCTGAACAGATTTGGCTGAAATTTGGCACAGAGATAGATTATAGTCTGGAATAGCACGTAGGCTACTTTTTATCTTGGAAAATTAAAGAGCTCCTGCGGGAACCGAAAAACCTCAATCCACGCGGACAAAGTTGCAGGCAATTGCTATTATAAGTATTTTTTAAATACAACAGTTTTTATACTTTCATAGGGGAAATTGAACAGTAGGTTACTATGCATCTGATTCAATCTCTACAGATAAAGCTCTTTCTCACCTATTAAGTATAAGGAATCAAAAAATGTACCTAATATAGTAAAGAAAACATGCTTACCAGACAAATGTATTCCATCAGCAAGTACATATGGTGCATAAGTAAACACTAACATCATACCGAATTCTAAAGATGGATTTTTACGGAGATCAACATGTTTTAACAGAAGTGCACCTATTAGACCAAAAACAACTCCGATACCAGCAGAAGCAAAGAACATTAACCAAAAACGGTTTATAGCAGATAGAATAGCTTCAGTTGTGGACATATTAGGATCATTTGAATCTAGCACAGCTGTAGTCAGGACTATGGCAACAGCATCATTGAGAATGCTCTCTCCAAACACTAACATGTTTAACACTGGGTCAACATCGAGAGCATGAAAGATAGCAACTGTAGCTACTGGATCAACAGCAGAAATGAGTGAACCAAAAGCGAAAGACTCAACAAAGCTCAATTTATAAACAACCTGGGCGAGGCCTAACAAATAAATTCCAGCACCAATTACAAATGCAGAAATAGCTGTACCAACAATGGCAAATAATAAAATAGATCCAATATTTTGAAAGAAGTTTCCTTTATGAAGATTATACCCTGATTCAAAAATGATGGGAGGCAGAAGAACAAGAAAGAAAGCAGTCGGTGAAAATGCTTCCTCTTTCCTCCAATTAGCTATATTCTTTATAGACATAAGGTTAATAATCATACCTATTAATGCACCGAGAAACACTATGACAACACTTTCAGGCAGATAAGAGAAGCCAGTTTGTAACATCAGGTGTATTAGGAGAATGCCAAGGGCCAATATGCAAAGCACAAAGAATATAGCCATTGAGCTGTTATGTTCGTCTTCAGCTGAACTCTTTCCAGGAAGGGGAGCCGCATCTGAGGGACCGACGTCAGAGATATTGGAGGAAACTGACGACGAGATATTCACAGGAACCACGGCCAAAATTGATGAATTTGAAGGGCCAACTTCATATACAATATTGCCACTTTCCGTAGAGGAACTCAACGTTGAGATTGATGAGTTTATGTTCGGGCCTGTTAAATTAGTTTCGGTGACGGTTGCATTTTGGGTAGTAGTTCGTTTTGACCTTGAAGCTTTTAGATTCCAGAATAGTACATCATCAGCTATACTTTTAATATTCGCGGGCTTAGAGATTTCATTTTCACCATAAATACCAATTAAGAAACACATGATACAAGCCCAAACACATGAAACAAATTTTAAACTTCGCATTTTGATTTTTTAAGCTTCCTTGTTGTGATGTTACTTGTCTTCAAATAATTATAATTAAACAAATTATTACTTAGCAACTTTTGCGGTATTAGGTTAACTCTAACACTGTTATGATCTGATTATTAGAATAATTCATAACACACACAGCTGTTGACCAGTCACCAGGCTGCTTTTGATTGTTGAGTGTTGACTGTTGTAAGTTGTTGACTAACTTGACTGTCACTGTCAGGTCACTGCAAGGTCACTGTCAGTCTCAAAGAGAATAAAAAATATGGTCAAATGACTTGTCAATCTGCTTTTTCTGTGTTGTCAATTGATAAAATCCCTATTACACTGCACTTATCACAGGGCCCTGTAGATAGGGTGGGCGTGGCCGTTAGTTTTGGCGTCGCTTATTACAAAGCAATAAGGACCAAATTAGGGACTCGTCGTCGTCGTCATCTCAACCTATAGACGTCCACTGCTCAACGAAGGTCTCCTGCATGGATCGCCACAGAGCACGGTCTTGTGCCGCTTGTTTCCAGCGGCTCCCAGCTGCACGCTTAAGATCATCCGTCCAGCTAGTGGGAGGTCATCCAAAGCTGAGCTTCCCGGTGCGTAATTAGGGACTATTTCTCCCTAAATCATATTACACTACACTGATTCAGTGATCAGGGTCCCTGTGACAAGTGCGGTGTAATAGGGGTTTAAGTTTGATGTTCATTCATGTTGTGTTGTGAAGTGTGAACCTAAAACGCGAAACACACCACAGGATGCGGGCGCGGGTCGGGTCGGGTGTCAGGCGGGTTGAATTCCTAGTACGTGTATGAACGACATCACACAGAACGCGGCCGCGGGTCGGGCGCGTGGCGGGTGACGCTGTGATGTCGTCCATATAAATACAAGGAATTCAACCCGCCTGACACCCGACCCGACCCGCGCCCGCTCCCTGTGTGTTTTGCCCTCAAGAACTTTGTGATATATTGATTACCATAGACTACAGATATTACACATGTGGTAGTTACTTAGCTTTGAATTTTTTTCGTTTATCGCATCGTATCAAGGATAAGATATCTAATATTTTTAGTTGTTAAGACGAAATATGTACCCATACATATAAAACAACTATATGGTTTTCTGTAGAAATACATATTTAATGTCGTTAATCTTTTATTGACATTTCGAGAACTTGAAAAAATTACAGGGCCGGACTTGACGACTCTTTTATTATAAGTTTATAGGTAACTTTCTTTTAATTTTAGGTTTCCAAAGGATGAATAAGTATCTGAGAAACCTACCTAAGTATGTATGAAAAATGTTAAGGCGAGTCACCTCAGCTCAGCGGTGAAAACTGGTTTGCTAGATCAAATTTTTTCGGTATTTACTATTAAATAACGGTCTTATAAAAATATCCGATACACCTAAAGATATTGTCTAAAGAATGTGCTAATTTGTTACACGATAGGATGTACTTTACTCGATCAAAAAAAATCTTGAAACAGGCTAAATTAAAAGTTTAAAACGAATTTTTTATTAATAAAATTTTCGACTTTGCTCATCATTTTTATATGGATAAATTCCTCTTGAAGTATTAATGAGAACCTGCTAAAATTTATTTCAAACTGAAGTCCTATATCTATTTAATTCAAATTAACCCCAGAACTTGAACGTTGCCAAGCGGTTTCAGAATATACCGCGCTGCCCGCTTCCCCGCCAGTCTCTACGAGAAATGTACCGCGAGACGCGCGGGCGGCACCCCACACCTCACCTCCTAAAATCTTGCAGGTGACTCGCCTTAATAGAAAGTAGTAGATTCACTTGGTGATTCTGAAGCAGGAATTGTAAAGTTTATTTGAATAAAAACATGCGCGTTTAACTTGTTGCAATTTTTTTATTTAACCTTCTAACCAAATTTTTGGAATAAAGATTCAATTTTACAACATTTATTTGACTTACTGCCAAGAAATTAATGTCAATAGGAAATTTGAGTTAAAAGTTGGCGGTATTTACACGATAGCCGTTGGTATTGTTCTCTAAATAATATCCCCGACCCCATGACCTGCGCGTCGACGCAGAGCGAGAACACACACTTTCTCAACTTTTCTCCTTATTGAGATGATTCTCCTTACCTCTACCCTCCATAATTTCTACAACCATGGTACTATTTCATGCTGCCTCACTCTAGTCTAGTCCTTCACTGTTGCTATTCAGCTCTCATCTGTCCAAATTATCATCCTTTTGAAAACCCATAATCAATTTGCATTGTAGGGTGACCATGCGGCTGAATGAGGCAGTTAAAAACGCCAATTTATAAAGTTTCTGCATATTTTGACAGGTAACTACGGAACTCTAAAATGTTAGCTCAGGTAAAAGAAGCAAGTACTTTTATGATTAATAAACTTTATTTCATAGTACTCTTAAACACAAAAAGTTTTTGGTAAATAAAAATAAATAAGAAAAGTGGGGTAAAAAAATAAGAATTCCACTATTTACTTCATCGACATAATGGATGCATTATTTATGAAATAATGATATGAAAAAAATATTATAACTATAAGTACGTGAGAATATGGATAAAAATATTTTATTTAACAGCGGGTAAAGTTCTCTCTATAAATGCTTTCATGTCTTTGAGCTCTGCTTCAGAAGAACTATGGGTCAATCCTTGATATGAAGTAAATTCAATGTTCTTCATAAATGTTTTTAAAAATGATGCTGTCATTTGTCCCCATTTAAACGGTACCACTGGATCGCAGTCACCATGAGCTTGGAATATCTGAAAGAAATATTGACCGTTAGGGCGTTTATGCTCGGAGCCACCGCACGGCACGATTTGCGGTCACGAAACAACATACGACATACCCTGCACACAACGTGACGTTCGTGCGATTTTCCACGACTGACGATTCCTCAACCACAAGGGCGAATTTCTGAGGTATAGGTATCATGAGACGTGTGGTACGTCATCAGCAAGTTTAAACTTGTTTCGTACAGCCGCTATATTCATATATCGCCGCTAAGTATATCGTCACCGCAAAAAACTCGTAACAACATAGCGGCATGGACGACATAGCCAAAAAGTCTGCAAAACGTGCGTCGTTCTGTGCGGCGTCGTTGAATCATTTGAATGAGTAAACAGTCCATAGAAAATTAGAAATTTATGGAGCTCGGATTTGTCACCGCAATTTATCGTGCCGTGCGGTGGCTCGTGAAAAAACGCCCGTAGTTTAAACAGGCTTCCATATTTTATGATATGACAGAATAGAATATGATACCCGCAAATTCGTCCGCGATAAATTCGGTTAGAGCTGTTGCTAATAGATATGCCGCTACTGGTGGTATATTTCTTTCTATTAATTAATAATAATTGGAACTTTATTTGGACATTGTGAAACAGACCCTTTTACTAATATTATTATAATATACTAGAGAAGTAGCGACGCTGTCAATATTCAGAGAAGTGTATTCCAAGGGGGCCCCATACAAACGAAGGTTTTTTTTATTTTTTTTTATCCACTACAAGTTAGCCCTTGACTGCGATCTCACCTGATGGGAAGTGATGATGCAGTCTAAGATGGTAGCAGGCTAACTTGTTAGGGGCATGACAGTTATATTAAACCCATACCCCTACTCGCTTTCTACACGGCATCGTACCGGAATGCTAAATCGCTTGGCGGCCCGTCTTTGCAGGTAGGGTGGTAACTAGCCACGGCCAAAGCCTCCCACCAGGCAAAGTGTGAATCATGCGATCAACTAGTGTTTTTAAAACGCTAGTAAAATTGTGTTAATATTGATTGTTCGTTTATTGGTTAACTAGCTGATGCCCGCGACTTCGTCCGCGTGGTTCAAGTTTTTTTGATTCCCGCGGGAACTCCTTAATTTTCCTTAATTTTAGCCTATGTCACTCTCCAGGTCCTCAACTATACCCATGCCAAAAATCACGTCGATCCGTTGCTCCGTTGCAGCGTGATTGAAGGACAAACCAACAAACAAACTGACTTTCGCATTTATAATAATAGTATGATAGTGCGCGATCGGGAGCGCGCGACGACTAGCCCAATCAAATGCAAATACCTAAAGCTGGCATTCAAATACTATGCTATCAAAAATGCTGTAGTACCTACTTAGCTCCGTTTTGAAGGTGATTCCTGGCGCTTAGTCATATTCTTACAAATAAATTGTAAGCGTTTATCCGAATAGGGACCGTAGCCCCTCACTTAGTATCCTTGAGGGTACTCGTGGTAATTTTCTACTAATCCAAACGAAATAGATTTGACCAATGGAAATGAGTATTGGATAGTGCAAAATACCGCGTAACCAGAATCTTAAATGGGAGAAGCTGTGAGTGGAACTTGATGGACCAATACTGTACTAGAGTTTAGATTGGAACTTGGAAGTCTTTGAACACAATATGGTTGTGACTTGTGATACAATTTTCTAAAGGCAGATATCTAAACAGACGGCAGACTACCAGACAAATGTAACCAAATATATTTAATTAAACGCACCCCTTTTTTATTACTTTAAAATGTTTGGAAATGAAGAAGCCAAAATACAGCTTTGCCGATTTTCCAGCCCTATTTCGCCTGGTGGGAGGCTTCGGCCGTGGCTAGTTATCATTCTACCGGCAAAGACGTGCCGTCAAGCGATTTAGCGTTCCGGTACGATGCCGTGCAGAAACCGAAGGGGTATGTATGGGTTTAATATAACTGCCATGCCCCTAACAGGTTAGCCCGCTACCATCTTAGACTGCATCATCACATACCATCAGGTGAGATCGTAGTCAAGGGCTAGCTTATAGTGGATAAAAAATAGTAATAATAATAATAACACTTTTACTGCAGTCTGCCGTATCGTCGCCAAGTTTAAGCTACTTACTTATACCTAAACAGGTTATTGTCCTGATTATATTTGAATGAAATTTTAATAATAAGTTTAATTGAATTACAGAGTGACTTTGCATTGTTGAACATTAATTAATTATTTATACTTGCAATATTGCAAGCATAATAATTTATTTTAGCATCATTATAGCGATTCCACCAAAATCGTGCAGCACATTTGCACGAACATTTTCATCTCAACTCGATGGGCAGAAAATCACTACATGTTTGCTAGTGCGAGGCCACTTAAATAAACATGTGTGCTGTGCCATGAAGGATGTCCCCAAGAAAAAAAACCAGCCAAATTTGAGTTGGACTCCTGCACCGAAGGTTGCGTACCTTGGAAGAATTTGGTTTAATTATTCGACCTCTAAGTAATAAAGACAAGACGGCGCGCGCGGCGCTACAAATTTAATCAAAAAGAAAATAAAATACTTTAAACTATGTTATAGTTTACCGCTGATTTATCAAAAAGCTGTGCTAGCTAAAGACTTACTTTTATTTTTCCTGTAAAGTGTACAATGAAAAAATCGCTTTTATTGCGAATCGCAAAACTAAGTTTGTTTGTCATTACAACCTACATCATCATTATTTACAACATAAGCCATTGCTTATGGCTGATTTATCAAAAACTATCCTTGCTAGAAACTTCGTTAAATTATTCGTGTAAAGTTAACATAATTTTCTATCAACTCAAATTATTACAGATTTTTCACTTTGCAATCTTCGGAGATAAGGGGGAGGGTGAGGGAGGAGGTAGAATTTTTGTCATTTTTCACCATAAGTCAAAAACTAAGGGCCACTTGCACAACACCGTTAAATGTTAACTTAAATTTTCTATATCTGTCCCTTTTGTGTCAACCCCGGAATAAAATTATCAAAAAGGGACAGCATCACAAAATTTAACTAAATCAGTTTAGACTTTAGCTGGTGTTGTGCAAGTCGGCCTAAAAAACTTAAAGAGAAATAAAATATATTTTAGAAAAGCAAAGTAAACCCTTTCTTCTTATAATATCCCACCCGATCTAGTAAACTCACTTAATTGGGTAAGCACAATATTTAAAACATTATTTCAAGTCTGTAACTAGTAGTTACTAAAATATGCAAAAGTGACCAGCCGGACATAGTCATTTAAGGGCTGCAAACCTACCTTTCAGGTACGCAACCCTAAAAAGGTAGTGAAATGAAATTGTTCAACTAGCACATTCAAGACACGACGAGAATCTTGTAATACACATGCGTACTTTCCATGTAACAAGATAAAAAGGTTTATTTACTTAAACTTTAACCCGACTAAGTACGAATAATGTTGTAATAGTAGATTGTTCATCCACTGGTACAGCAAAGAGATCATTACAGATTATCTGTTGCTATTAAGAAGCTTCAAGAACTTTAACTGCGAACAAACAGATCACTGAGTGCGCGGGCGCTGGCCGCCAAGCTGCAGGTCGTCGCCGCCACGGACGTAAATCGCGCCGTAAAATGTGCTAATTAATTTTACATACGTATCTGCACTCAACCACAGAATAATATAATAGTACTGACGTACTCAACATCTTAATATAATATCATCATTCATCAACGTACAAGATGTGGGGTAAGAATCGTAGGTACAATAGGCATGATGACAGTAACAAAGAATCAATGAAATTATAAATTTATCTAATAAAATTGAATTCATGGATTATAAAAAACGTATTTATTTTCCTATTTCGAGTAAGACTGCTATTTATTTTGATAAAATAAAACTATAAAATACAGCAATCCGCCATATTGGTTAAAACACCAATATGAAGCGAATGACGTCACAATTATTTTCGAACTTTGACAACACTATTGTTTACTGCACACTGCACAGAGTACATTGGTAAAATTAATAGTGACGTCACAAACGACGCCATGACACCGCCGAACGTTTTGGCGTGAATTTTAAAATTTAAATTTCAAATGCCAATTTCATCTACCAAACCTTATTTTTCTGCTGCAATAAGATATTTTTCCGAAATAGTAGATACTTCCGAACATAATCTGACCATTTTTCAAAATCAGTCATCATGCCTATTATTGAAATTGAAAGAAGTATTGCAACACATACCGTTTGCGTATTCAATAGAAGGCAGTATCACCTCGAACCCCGCATGGGTTTGATGTGCTCTCTTTCAAGCTCGACTTCAATATAAGGAACTCGTCCTTTAATCGCGTTTGCAAACGAAATTGTCTTACAAACGCGTATAGAATTCAAGGCGATAAAGCCGACAACGCTGTGCAGCGCGGCAGTTTGGGAGCGTTGACGGCGGTAGGTATGGTAAATGTCATGCTATAAAAAGGTAATATAAAAAAATAAAAATATTATTAAAAAATGTGGATCTCTCCCAAAACCGAATCATCTCAACCCGACTCCACGTAGTCTTGTCTGCCCTACCCCTAGAGTAAAGGTCGGAGCCAAAAGCTCGCGAAGGAGATCCTGAATGAAGCAAGCTTACGAGGCCGAGGCCGTAGCGAAAAAAAAGTCGAGTAGGTGAAGCTGAATGAAGGGGCGACGAAACGAGTCTTCTGGCGTAGCCCATCAATTTTACATCTACATTTTTATAAATTGTTATAAGTTGTATAACCCATAAAAATGAACATTTTTGATTTTTCTTGCCTATTCATCAAACACGAATCCCGTGCGTCAAGGCAAGTACTGCCTTCTATAAATGCGCCTATCAGGGCGAAAACCCGTGCGCGATTAGAGGACTTATGCCTTGAATTGAGAGAATTAAGTTAGCGTAACAAACCTGTACAGGGTTCGAGTGAGTACTTCCTTGTATTCCTTATATAATATGTCACCGTAAGATTGTAAAATCCGTTAGATTATAATCTAACGGTTTCTATCCCGCTAGATTATAAACTGTCGAAAGATTGTGAACCGTTGAATGTTCTGAGTATTAATTTATGAAATATTTATTGTTTTTAACCGACTTAAAAAAAAGGAGGAGGTTCTCAATTCGTTTTTTTTTTTTTATGTATGTGCCCCGATTACTCGAAGACGCCTGGACCGATTTTGAAAATTCTTTTTTTTTTTTGAAGGTGGTCCCATGGTCATTAGGTCTGATGATGGAATCCTGGGGAAATCAAAGGAACTTAAATTTTATAAGGACACGAACCCAGATAGTTATTAGGTACAGGTCTGTCTACCTTTCGAGAACCTATTTTTCTTTTTTTTTTTTATATTTACAGCACTAAAAAGCAAACAATAAAATTATTTTTAAATAAAAAAAAAACCGCTTTCATCAAAAACTAAAAAGCAACAATAGTGGGAAGAAATAATAATATCCAATTATTTTTTGCTTTTTAGTTTTTGAAGGCGGTTTTTTTTTTATTTAAAAATAATTTTATTACGTTTTCTTGTCTCTTTCTTGTACAGTTCGCGAGCGAGTTGAATGCAGAGTAAATGTAAGTGTCACCATACATTTACTCTGCATTGTACTCGCGCGCGAACTATAGGTTAGGTTAGGATTTGACATGAATATTCAGGTAGTGGCACTTAGGTTCTATCGGGTTAATATACCTAATATAATACAATTTACCGAAAAATAACGCGTTAAATTGTAAGCAGTATGTTACAGTTCACAATCTGTCGAAAGTTTATAATCTATCGAGATAAAAAACGTTATATTGTAATCTAACGGTTTTTACAATCTTACGGTGACATACATATACACGCAAACGGAAATACGCTACCGGGCTAGCTAGTATTTATATATTTTTAGGGTTCCGTATTCAACAAGGAACCCATGTAGTGTACCATATTATATGGCTACCTACCTAAAGTCATTGGATACTGGATATGTCATTGGATAGGTCGTTCAAAAATATTGTGGGTGTGGGAAAACTATTTTTCGATTTAGGGATCCGTTTGCGAAATATCTTTTAAAGTGCTGATTTTAGGAAGAGTCCAGTGTCACCCTCCTTTGCCAGCTAAACTGTTGTTTTTGGGTATGTGAAGAAATTCATGAAAGTAGAATATAATATAGCATATCGAAGTGAAAAGGAAAACTATCCCAGGTAAGTAGTCTATACAAGTTCACGAGTAATCGTCAACCAATGCATAAAACGTCCACATATTGTGATGGGCAACTACAGAACCCTATTCTGTGCGTGGCCCGAAACGCACTTGGCCAGTTTTTATATTTCAATTTGCCATTGCCACAACCCCCTGTATTATCCCAGTATACTAGACATATTACATTGAATAACTCATTACTTAGTTTAATTAAATAATAGTAAATATCTTACTGATATAACATGATGTGTACTGTGATGTGAACTAATTAAATAACAATATCATATCTATAATATTATGTAGGTAATAGTATTATGAAAGAGCATACAATAATTTAAAATGGAATGTTATAATCCAACTGAACTAACTTAATTATTGTAATAGTAGGCTGATGCCCGCGACTTCATCCGCGTGGTAAACGTTTTTTTATTCCCATAGGAACTCCTTAATTTGGCTGGCTTAATTAGCCTATGTCACTCTCCAACTATACCCATGCCAAAAATCACGTTGATCCGTTTCGCCGTTGCTGCGTGATTGAACAACAACTGGCACTCTGTTATAGATGGTAAATGTAGTCCATATAATTACACTAATTGAAATGTTTTCATTTATTTTCAATACTCTTTTTCCATTTACCTACTCAAAGGAAAGTTCAGAATAATATTATAATGTTCTGCAATGACCTTTTTTTTATAATGTACTTCAATTTTCTTTTCTATTTGAAGAAATTTAAAAAGAGCACTCACAGGTATATCCTTTGGAGCTTTCACAGCATCAGGAAAATGGGAATGTCTTGGCAGCCAGCAAGATAGAGACATCACACCGGCCAGGGGTTCATGATAAGTCAGGGCAGCATGCAAGGCCAAAGCCCCTCCTTGAGAGAATCCCCCTAACAAAACTCGGTTTGCAGGAATTCCAGACTAAAAAAAATACAACACCACAATATAAACTGTGCAATTTAAGAATTCCAGATAAAAAAATACTGATAACAAAGATAGGCCTTGTGCATATCTTGAACTAGCTGATGACCGCGACTTTGTCTTTGTGGATTGAGATTTTTTGGTTCCCTTAATTTTGCGGGATAAAAAGTAGCCATGTGCTATTCCAGACTGTAATCTATCTCTGTGCCAAATTTCATGCAGATCCGTTCAGCCGTTCTGGCGTGATTGAGTAACAAACATCCATCCAACTAGTGGTGGGCCTTGCGACAACGAACCGTTTCTAAAGACCGTTCTCTGTTCTGCGACGGTGAAACCGTTTTTACGTCCTGGGTAAAACAGTCTTCGTTGCACAAACCAGTCTTCGAATAACTTGGTGCGACAACAACACACGTCGTCGCGAACGTAGTCGTCCTCGACTCCTTGTTCCACGTTTTTTCACAAAACAGTTCTTGCAATCAAAAGTGAACTTTATGCCCATGACATACAGTCGAGAATGAACTGATTCAACGACACACGTTGTTGCAACTGGTTTGAAGATGGTTTTTAAGCCGTCTTCAAACTAGTTGCAACGACGACCGTTTTCTGCAACCGTTTTCGTCACCAGGAAAACGGTTGCGTTTCGTCCGTCAAAAATACGACAACGACCCAACACTACATCCAACCATACATCAATCAATCCATCCAAACTTTCATATATCATATTTAAATGCTGAAAATGATACTTGCTTTCACTTCATCAGCAATTAGTCCATGAACGAGACTTGTAGCTCTCACAATCCCCTCCTCATCTTCTGGGGCAGTAGCATCCAATGTTCGCAAATCGAACCAAGAAGGCATACGAAAGCCCGCATTAAGAGTCACAGGCATTGTCGACGCCGTAGGGCAAATCACCTTAACATGAGGGCCCCTGATAGCTGCGATGGTACTGGCCCAGCCATGACTACAATCACAAATTGATACTTCATTGAAATGTATCAGTTCAAATCACAAGTACAATAGATGTCTTTCACTCACAAACTCACCCAGTGTCTCCGAGACCGTGTAAAAATATAAGCTGAAATAATAAAAAGATACCGTGTATTTAATCCAAAACGCTATCGATTAAATTCATAATAAAAAAAACTGAACGTTCTGTTACCGATGCGGTCTGTCTTGCTGTAGCAGAAATAATTACAGGATTTGGTTCCATTATCAATTAACTGAAAATCAATATTTAACTTGTAAAGTATTTTTCACTTTACGAAGGAACGAAATCACCGTCGAAATGTTAATTCGAAATCTTCGAAATCAAATCAACCACAGACCCTAGCACCAGCAGGCAGCAGCACCTATTATATGCATATTATGTTACATAAGTTGTCTCTGAGGAGTGAGGACTCTGAGCAGCACCACCTATGACCAGAGACAAGTAACGTTCCATGCATATAGGATACCTATGACCTAACACAGACCACTGCAGAGTGCAGACTGCAGACTACCGATCATAAAAAAGCTGAAGCATAGATTAAAGCACTTTCTCTGTCTAAATACGATTTTTTTTTTTTTTTTTTTAATTAACTGGTTTAACGGCTCTGGATTCCAGTCCTTCTGAGCCTAAAGTTCACAGAACAATATTACCCTAGGCGGGCTGAAGTTACATTAACAAATTAACAAGTCTCATTATCACTCTATCTTTTAGCTTTGGTGTTGGTCACAAAAAGTCAAAAAATTACAAATAAGTTTAAAAAGTTTACATCGGTTCACTCATCACTGTTTGTTGTTTTCATTGTTTTTATATATCTTGAGCACCAGAAATAAAGGAATATAATGGCCGGAAGAACTTTTTATCAGCTAATAAACTTTGAAGAGTATCAGGAACTTTGCCATCGTTAATATCTTGAATGGAGCTAATGAGTAGTAATCTATTTAGACCAAATTGACGACATTGAAAAACAAGATGATTTAAGTCTCCATTCCTTTCGCCACAATATTCACAATCTGCATTTTCTTTCATTCCCAAGCGATGTAGGTGGGTGGCCACTCTGCTATGTCCAAATCTCATTCGGTTTATAGTCGTAATGAATTTTCTATTATTAATCCCTTTTTTATTATACCAAGGAGTGGCTGGCGGGCTTTTTTGTATTTCATAGTACCAAATTCCTTTGGACTTGCTTATTTCTTCCCAATATGACTTCCATAAAGATTTCAAATCATTGCTTAACAAGGCATATATATCTGTGAATGGTATTTCCAGCATTGAGGAGTGATCTAAACATGTTGATGAGTGTACATCTCTAGTAGCAACATCTGCTACCTCATTCCCAGTTATCCCAGAGTGTGAAGGGACCCACATAAAGGTAACAATCTTCTTTCTTTTATTAAGATTGTATAGCATATTTCTTATATTATATATAATGTATTTTTTTTTGTAATCTATTTTATTAGATTCAATAGCTAGTATAACACTTTTCGAATCAGTTACAATGAGAAACTGTGAATTCACAATATTATTAATGTACAAGAGAGATAAGTATATTGCATAACATTCTGCTGTAAAAATAGAACATAAATTATGAATTTTAAAAGTTTTAGATATTTTCTTTTGTGAGTCATAAAAAGCTGAAGAAGTATGCTCTTCAGATTTTGAACCATCTGTATAAATTGTATAAAAGTGATTATCAGCTAAATATCTTAACATTTCCACTTGAGAATTCACTTTTTCTTGACATATAGTAACATTGACATTCATTAAAGCATCATATTCTAATTTATATAAAGGCCATGGTTTGCTTTTATACATATTTTTGGTTTGGGTCTGTGAGTATAAAACAATCCTTAGAATGTCTGGTAATCGACCAGATAAAAGCATATTTACATCAATGTAGCTATCATCAAAGTTAGCAACTTCATAGGGAAGTATTTTTCCTAAAACTAAACTATTTTTTGAACTTATTAATTTAACACAAAATCGTTCAGCAATTTCAAGTCTTCTTATTAAAAGTGGAGGAATACAACTTTCTACTTCCATTACATGAATTGGTGTAGAGCACATAGCCCCAGTTATTATACGCAAGGCTTTATTCTGAATTATGTCTAATTTCTTTAAAACCAATTTATTAGCATTTAAATATGCTAATGTGCTGTAATCAAAATGACTTCTAACTATACTTTTATAAAGCATTGATAACAACTTTGGGTCAGCTCCCCAATGCACACCTGCTAACGATTTCAAAACATTGAGACCCCTAAAGGCATTTTTACATAGATTATTTACATGTTCTTGGAAAGTTAACTTCTGATCAAGCAATATTCCTAAAAATTTTTTTTCCAATAACCAAGGTAATCTTGTGTTATTATATTTTACAAAGTTATCACATGAATTATTTTTTTTGGAGAAAATTAGAGCTCCGCTTTTACTAGGACTGATGTTTAATTTTAACTTATTTGAATAATAATCATGGACTTGTTCCAATGCTAAATTTAAATTATTTACAGCTATATTTACATCTTTATTTACAGTATATACAAGGAGATCATCAGCAAATTGCAGAAAGTTTATATTTCTATCTGTAATGTATTTACTTATTAAACATGTATATATATTATATAGCAAGGGAGATATAGTAGCACCCTGCATAGTGCCTTTGTATACATTTCTAGGACCATGTATAATGTTATTAAATTTAACATACATAGTTCGGTCATATAGAAAATTAAAAATCCATTTACATACTTTTCCAGGAATACCAATCTCACACAGAATATTGACCAGTATGTAAGGATCTACATTATCAAATGCACCTTGTATATCAAGAAATGCACAAACTGTGGTTGCATGACTGGCAAATGAATGATTTATATCTGAAATCAAAGAGGCAAAACTGTCTGCTGCACTTTTTCCTTTCCGGAAACCAAATTGCTGTTCAGGTAAAATATTATTTGCTTCTATGTAATAGTCTAATCTGTTTTTTAACATGTATTCAAATAATTTCCCTACACAAGAGGAAAGTGAAATTGGTCTGTAGGAGTTAAAGTCATGTTCTGATTTATCAGGTTTCAAAATAGGTATCACACATTGCGTTTTCCAAGACTTTGGAATACATTGATTGTCCCAAAGCAAATTAAAGATTTTTAAGAGAGTTTTTTGTCCATTAACATGCATGTTGCTAATAAGTTTGTATGGAATATCATCTAACCCCGGAGTGGAATCTCTCCTTGATTGGATGGCTGCAGTAAATTCATGCCAAGTAAATGCTTTCAATAGAAAAGAACTATTGTCACTACCTATATGATTAAATATTGAATTTAAATTTATGATATTGCTTTCTTTTTCAGATGGTACTACTGTGGGTGCATATTTATCTAAGAAAGAAGGAATCCAATCATCATTTTTTGATGGCTTATGTACAGGTATCCTCTTAAATCGCCTAATATAATTCCAGATATAACTTATTGGAGTATATCTATTAAATGAATCACAAATTCGTCTCCAACTTGCTTTCTTTTTTTCACTGATTAATCTCTTTTTAAAGGCATCAATTTTTTTATATTCTATGTAACTTTCTATTGTCGGGTTTAATTTATAAAATCTTAAAGCATTTTTACTTTTCTTTACAGCTTCCAAACAGTCTGCGTCCCACCAAGGAACTGGTTTTCTCATAACAAACATATTAGGTTTGGTAATTAAAGGTACACAATCTCTCCTTATTTCTAGAAGTAAAGTGCAAAAGTTTTCATAAGTAGCCAACAGATTAGATGTATCAATTGTGAAGTTTTCAAACGTTTTTTTTGTTTCAGCCTGGAACTTTGACCAGTCTGCTTTTTTATAATTAAAATGTTCACACGGTTCTCCTACATCATACTTTTCAACACAAGTATATAAGTCGACTATGGTTGGGTAGTGATAACTACCCATAGGATCATCATATACATGCCAATCACATAAAGGAACTAAAGAAGGACTAACACATGAAACATCAATAGAAGATTGATTAAAATTAATACTTCCTACTGTAGTTGGAGATCCGTTATTTAATATACAAAGATCGCATTCATCCAACATGTTATAAATATCAGTGCCTCTAGTTTTTGTTGTGAGACATCCAAAAGCAATATGATGAGCATTTAAGTCACCCGAAAGAAGAAGTGGCTTAGGTAAACTGTTTATAATTTGTTTTAATCTTCGGACCTTAAAGCGACCCCCACTGGGTGGAGCATAAACACATAAAATGGACATATTGCCTAGGCTTGTAGTAAGGGTTATAGCTACTGACTGCATATAATCATAGAACGGTGTAGGGACAACAAAATATTTGAAACTATTTTTAATTAAAATTGCTACTCCACCACGTCCATTTTTTCCATTCTGATTAATGAAATTGTAGTTAGGAATGTTGATAGCTCTATTTTCTCGCAGCCATGTTTCATTTAACAAGCAAATATCTATATCGTTCTTAACTAGGTAATTAATAAGCAAAGGTTTTTTATTATTAATAGATTGTATATTAAATTGTGAAATTCTAATAAATTGTTTATCCATTGTTTTTAAGATTATTAATAAGCATTTCTTTTACAACTGATGTAGTAAGTTTACGGCCTGAGTTACCCATGGCCACCAATGCTCCAATAAGTGCTTTCAAGATAGTATCATTTGTTATAATTTGTTCAATAAGAGTTTCATTATTATTAGTTGTGGTATTAGTTTGGGCAGTTTCTGTCTTTGATTTCTGTACTTTAGGAGTGTTATTAGGTTTAACTTGTGATTTATCTACTGTAACTGTATCTATTTTTGTTTGTTTATTCATTGCAGGGAAGTTTTCATTATAGTTGTTAAATAAATTTTGTGTTTGTTTTGTTTGTAAAACTTTTGAATAAGAAGATTTATTATACTTTTCCTCCATTTTTTGTTTTTTTATTGGACAGTCTCGTGATATTGCAACGTGAGAGCCACCACAATTTATGCATTTAATTACCGCATTTTCCTCACATTCAGTGTAGCGATGCTCCTCTGCACAAATAGAGCACCGCTGCACGGATTTACAAATTCTTGCTCCGTGATTAAATTTGAAGCATTTATAACATTGTAAGAGCGGGGCAACATATTGATGCACCCTATATTGGAACAAGTCCAGATGTACATATTCAGGTAAGTTGGTTGAAAGGAAAGTTATACTTACTGAACTAAACGGTTTAATTTGACCATTAACTTTCTTGGTGAAGCGACGCACAGCGACAACCTCATATTTTGATGATAGTTTTTTGAATAATTCCTCGTTACTTATACTTATGGGAACATATCTGAGTACCCCAATCGTTTCCACCGCACTTGCTGGTATGAATGCCTTATATTCGTATTTATCCAGGAAATTTTCATTTTTTAAAAAATCATTGGCGTTGATTGCTCGCGCGAACACCACCCCAACTTTAGATGCGTTTATTCGTCTTATATTAATTACTCCTTTAATTTCATTTTTAAAAACTCCCGCCAACATTAAGGGATTGGTATTGCCTAGTTTGACTCCTTCTTTACGACTCTCAATAAAAACCGTGTATTCAGCCATTCCTACTGATTCAGGGAAAACTCTTTTATAATTTAATTTGTGGTATGGCTTGTAAAAATCGACATTTTCCTGCTGCTGATCTTGACTACGCCTCGGCGGTTTCCTTTTCCCGCCCGCGTCGTTATCCATGCCTGTGTTCAAACCGTCACTATCGGACGGCATTTTTCTTTATTTATTAATGAAAATTAGTTAATTTTCCTGCAGAAGTCGAAAACAAAAGAGGTATTTTAAAATTTCAATTTAAAGTACGCGCTTCTTGTTTCCCGCCAAAAACAAGATCTGGACTGGTGTCATACATTGTCTGTCTAAATACGAGCTGCAGAGACAACCACAGATTCTGATAATGATATTTTAACTTATAAAAAAAAAAAAAAAACTGCTACAGTCATAGAGAGTCATAGAGTAAGTTTATTTGGTATATTCTGAAGATACAATAAAGATAAAGTTTAGAGAGAGCGAGTAAGTATATAATAAAGAGAGCATTGTAATAAAATAATACTACAAGTGAGCGAAATGAATATATACGCTAATGCTAAGGAGTGACAGAGCGAGAAAATATTTTCTTGTCCTTCTCAGAATATTATCACTTTTTTTTGCTTGGCTCAACCGACTGTTGAGATAAACTGCTATTTGTCACACACAATGATACTGTAACAATGATTGATGCGGAAGTTACGGAATCGCACTGCTGATTAACTGGTCTGTGTAGTCCTTTCTCTGGTCTGGATTTTACTTACTTAGCTCTGCCTGTCTGCAGCTTGTTTAACTGGTTTGTGGTACTTGTCAGACGTTGGACGTCAGTTGCGGTCGGTGGTCAGTTGTTGTTGTCGTCTGTCGACGAAGAATGCATTTTTTTGTTTCTATTGGTTTTGATGATTGTTCCAAACATAGATGATAAATAGTTAGGATTGAAAATTGAAATTATCCAGCCGTGCTGAGTATTGTGAGTCAATTGTACTGCTATTTACTTTTATGTCCTATGATCCAAATTCTGTCAGCGAAACAATTCTCTAGCAATAGAGATGACCTAAAAATAAGTAAGATTGTTTACATTACTTTTACGCACATACACGAGAATCCTTGGACCTTGATTTGAATGGACATTCATTGCCTCATTGAGTCATTTGACTCAATGAGGCAATGAATGTCAAAATGCTTTGACAAGTCATTGTGCTGAACCGTTTTAATTTCTTAATTTCAGATAATTTGTTAAACCTACTTAGAATGTAACATTTTTTATCAATACTTAATATGGACTTATATAATAAAGGACATCTAATAATATTATCATTTTCAAAATTGCCATAAAAAAAGAGATATTGATTAACATAAATATACTTACATCCATTTATTACATATTATTATATTATTAATATATTATGGTGCTAAATAGAAATGCTTTATCTGTGTTTTTACATAGTTAGGTATATAAATTTGTCTAATTTTACTAACTATACTAATATCAATGTGAAATTGATTGTTGGTTTCTTCTTCACATTACAATGGCTGGGAATGGAGATAGCTTATACTAGATTAACATTTTGGCTACTTTTTTATCCGAGAAAATGAAAGAGTTCCCATGGGAATCAAAAACCTTATTCCACAAAGTTGTGGGGGTCATCTAAAGTTATATTATATTGGTCAAATATTTTTTAACTTTTTTTAACCGATTTTAAGTCTTCTACGACACAGTTTTCATTTGATGGACTATATCTGCCAATCTGCAGTTCTGCCAACTGAGCACATTTTTGGCTAGATATCTTAATTTCTTTTCTCATTTTTCAGTATTAAAAATGTCAACAGATGATGTATCATTAAGAGTGGGATTGGAAAGGTTGGAAATTGAACCAATAAAAGTGGTAAATAATATTAAAGAAGAAAACCCATTTTCAAATCCCTTGCAAAAGAAGAATCCTTCTAAAATAAATACACAGAGCAATAAATGTAATTGTATGGTGCAAAAAAAGAAAAATGTTTCTATTTACAAAAAGAAACACAAAAAACTGTTGAGAGAACCTGTATTAAGAATATCACATGGAAACAGTAGCCTGAGAAATGAGTGCCAACAGTTATACAGCAAAGAATTGACACCAACATGTGTATCTCTAAAGTTCCAAGCTGATAATAATTTATGTTTACATACATTGGTTGATACTTGTAACCAACTAAGTATATCAACTAAGAAGAATCAAACATGTTTAAGAACAAATAAGTCAAACAGTTGTGTGCAATGGTGGAAATGTGAAACTTCAAATGTAAGACAATCCACAGACTTGACTCCAGAGAGAAGCGCTTCTTGTTCACAACAAGCACTTAACCCACCTTGTGATATAACAATTGATGAACTTGCGAGTTACTTTGAAACTTTGGTTCATATACCAAAAAAGATGTCATCAATGGCTGAAATGATGTATATTTAATTAAGTGTTTAATGTTCAAGTATTGTTCCATAACCCAAAGTAATTATTTTAATAATAATTGTTCCATTTCTAATATCACTAATAGGGATCCCCGCAATCAATTCTTGTGTAATTTAACTTTCATATTGGCAGTTTTTTTGTTTTTGGGGAGGCTAAATCATAGCAAACAATGACAAATAATATGAATTCCAGCCAACTCCACCAATTGGATCGATATATCATTGCTGTGCATATTTAAGGTCATGACTAAATGTATTTTTGACCGAGCGAAGTGAAGGTCTCTGAGTCTACTTGAGTGAATTGGCACTTGTTCGTCCGTCCATCCGTCTGTCAGAGCATTATAACTTCTGAATTACTGAACGTGATTACTTCAGCTTTGAATATGATATGTAAACCAATGGCCTCCCGCCGAATATGGCTTAAAAAGTTATAAAACTCTTTATTTCAGGGGGGCTCTCATAGAAGCGAATGTGAAGTAAAATATTTTTTATAAAGTTACATAGGGTTGCGGTATATCATTTTAAAGGTAATTAGGAATAGAGTCCAAAAATATTTTTTTTTCATTTTTCCCCTAAAATTGACGAAATGGGGGGCTTTCAAAGTGGAGATTTTCTAACGTCCAAAGTTGACCTCAGAACTCTAAATTTACTGAAAGGCTGAGCCTGAAACTTGATCAATTATTTGAATTATATCCTGTACTTGAACAACAAATACTAAAATCAGATAAATATTGTAAGGACACGAAATTATTTTTAATGAGCTTCAGTATTTTTAACAGAACTTCACATTGTTGTCAATAGATGGCGCCGCGAGGTCTCAGTTCGGGGCGAACCACTAGTATTTTGTAAGTTTAATGTATGGTTGTAATGCAGGTAGCCCTAGGCTAGCATCTTAATATCAACTCAAATTCAGCTTTAATGGCATGTTTCCAATAGTTTGGACGTATTTGACTGCAGTCATTTTCGGTCACCACCTCATGTGAACTGTAATTTGGTTGCCCACATTTGATCGCATCCTGCTTCCGGTGATCAACCAAGTGTAAAAGTTATTACGCTTGGCCGTATTCGGTCATAATCGACTGATGGAAGCTTGCTGTTGGCCAAATACAGGTACACGATCTTTCGTGTTTTCTATTAATACCTATTCCGATTTCAGTGGTGCAAAAACACAGATCAAAGCGTGATCTGTGTGCAAAAATATAAATAAGTAGGAATGTAAAATATTATATGTGTGTGTCATCAATTATATGTATCAAAAAAATTTGTCTCTCCATTCATTCTGTCTGCAGCTACTTCTGGTCCTTAAAAATTGTTCATACTTAATAAAATTGTTCTGTTTTAAAGTAAGTAAGGTGAATGTGCTCTTACCTTGAAATTAAAAGAATTTTAAATAAAATGTTTATATTGCCACATACCTAATATTGATATATTTTTTTAACGATACATAAATGCAAAACAACCTTGTTAACTTAAATGTAAATGTATTAGCTTATCCCTTTATTCTATACTAGCTATTACCCGCGGCTTCGCTCGCGTGGCTCAAGGGAACAATAAATGAGTTTTTGTTAGAAAACTGTATTTAAATTAAGAATGCAAGAGGATGCCACGGAGAAGAATACTGAGACGTTCAGTATCGACGTATTTCATCGAAAGGTCTTGCCTTTCGATGAAATACGTCTTGCTAGGTTTTTCATGCACGAAAAATGAAAAATATTCGAAAAAATATTCACGATAGCTATTACCCGCGGCATCGCTCGCGTGGCTCAAGGGTCCAATAAATGAGTTTTTGTTAGAAAACTGTATTTAAATTAAGTATGCAAGAGGATGCCATGGAGAAGAATACTGAGACGTTCAGTATCGACGTATTTCATCGAAAGGCAAGAGCTAGGTTTTTCATGAACGAAAAATGAAAAATATTCGAAAAAATATTCACGATATCTACGAAAGAAAACACAATGCTATAGGTTACCCGTTATACAGATTCCTGATTATACAAACGATGTCGCATAGTTGCAGCAGCATGTAACCGATTAGTCTATCGGACACTACTGGAACAATTACATTACGCCGCAAAGGAGAAGGGAGGAGTATATTTAGTCAGTGGACAGTTATGGACACAGGGCAGAGCATTATTTTAACACGCTACTGTAAACAACATGCTATCCTGTGGGATCTATTAGATTTTCCGGGACATAAAGTAGCCTATGTTACTTTCCAAGATCTAGACTATACCTACTATCAGACTGTGTGAAAGTCTCCGGGAAACTGTTTGTTTTCCCGAAGTAAATAGTAGCCTATGTCACTCTCCAGGTCCTCAAATATACCCATGCGAAAATCACGTCGATCCGTTGCGCTATTGCCGCCTTATTGAAGAACAAACGTGAGAAAAATAGCATACTATCCCACAGGAACTTTTTTTTTATTTTTTTATTGTGAGATAGGCTTGCGCTTGACGACAATCATGCTTAGTGCAAAGCAATGATGAGGTCTAGGTTGGAACGCGCTTGCCTAGAAGATGCCTATTCACTCTTGCCTTGAAGGTACCTAAGATATACGTATATAACTGTTTGTTTTTCCGGGATAAAAAGTGGCCTATGTCACTTTCCAGGTCTTCAAATATACCCATGCAAAAAATGACGTCGATCCGTTGCGCCGTTGCCGCCTAATTGAAGAAGAAATGCGAGAAATAGAGCATACTATCCCACAGGAGCTGTTATTTTTCCGGGATAAAAAGTAGCCTATGTCTCTCTCCTGTTCCTCAATTATACCCATGTAAAAAATCATATCGATCCGGTGTGCCGTTGCCGCCTTATTGAAGAACAAATGCGAGAAAAAGAGCATACTATCCCACAGGAGCTGTTAGTTTTTCCGGGATAAAAAGTAGCCGATGTCACTCTACAGTTCCTCAATCATACCCATGTAAATAATCAGGTCGATCCGGTGTGCCGTTGCCGCCTAATTGAAGAAAAATGCGAGAAAAAGAGCGTGCTATCCCACAGGAGCTGTTAGTTTTTCCAGGATAAAAAGTGGCCTATGTCACTCTCCAGTTTCTCAATTATACCCATGCAAAACATCACGTCGATCCGGTGTGCCGTTGCCGCCTAATTGAAGAGAAATGTGAGAAAAAGAGCATCCTATCCCACAGGAACTATTTGTTTTTCCGGGATAAAAAGTAGCCTATGTCACTCTCCACTTCCTCAATTATACCCATGCAAAACATCACGTCGATCCGGTGTGCCGTTGCCGCCTAATTGAAGAAAAATGTGAGAAAAAGAGCATCCTATCCCACAGGAACTATTTGTTTTTCCGGGATAAAAAGTAGCCTATGTCACTCTCCAAGTCCTCAAATATACCCATGCAAAAAATCACGTCGATCCGTTGCGCCGTTGAATCTTGATTGAAGGACAAACCAACAAACCAACAAACCAACAAACCAATAAACCAACAAACCAACAAACCAACAAACAAACTGACTTTCACATTTATAATATTAGTATGGATATGGATGTAAAAAATCACGTCGATCCGGTGTGCGGCGCCGCCTAATTGAAGAACAAATGCGAGAAAGAGAGCATACTATCCCACAGGAGCTGTTAGTTTTTCCGGGATAAAAAGTAGCCGATGTCACTCTACAGTTCCTCAATCATACCCATGTAAATAATCACGTCGATCCGGTGTGCCGTTGCCGCCTAATTGAAGAAAAATGAGAGAAAAAGAGCGTGCTATCCCACAGGAGCTGTAAGTTTTTCCAGGATAAAAAGTGGCCTATGTCACTCTCCAGTTTCTCAATTATACCCATGCAAAACATCACGTCGATCCGGTGTGCCGTTGCCGCCTAATTGAAGAAAAATGTGAGAAAAAGAGCATCCTATCCCACAGGAACTATTTATTTTTCCGGGATAAAAAGTAGCCTATGTCACTCTCCACTTCCTCAATTATACCCATGCAAAACATCACGTCGATCCGGTGTGCCGTTGCCGCCTAATTGAAGAAAAATGTGAGAAAAAGAGCATCCTATCCCACAGGAACTATTTGTTTTTCCGGGATAAAAAGTAGCCTATGTCACTCTCCAAGTCCTCAAATATACCCATGCAAAAAATCACGTCGATCCGTTGCGCCCTTGAAGCGTGATTGAAGGACAAACCAACAAACCAACAAACCAACAAACAAACTGACTTTCGCATTTATAATATAAGTATGGATGTCAGTCTCCAGTTCCTCAATTATACCCATGTAAAAAATCACGTCGATCCGGTGTGCCGTTGCCGCCTAATTGATGAACAAATGCGAGAATAAGAGCATACTATCCCACAGGAGCTGTTAGTTTTTCCGGGATAAAAAGTAGCCTATGTCACTCCAGTTCCTCAATTATACCCATGTAAAAAATCACTTCTATCCGGTGTGCCGTTGCCGCCTAATTGAAGAAAAATGCGAGAAAAAGAGCATCCTATTCCACAGGAACTGTTTGTTTTTCCGGGATAAAAAGTAGCCTATGTCACTCTACAGTTCTTCAATTATACCCATGTAAAAAATCACTTCTATCCGGTGTGCCGTTGCCGCCTAATTGAAGAAAAATGCGAGAAAAAGAGCATCCTATTCCACAGGAACTGTTTGTTTTTCCGGGATAAAAAGTAGCCTATGTCACTCTCCAGGTCCTCAAATATACCCATGCAAAAAATCACGTCGATCCGTTGTGCCGTTGAAGCGTGATTGAAGGACAAACCAACAAACCAACAAACCAACAAACCAACAAACCAACAAACCAACAAACAAACTGACTTTCGCATTTATAATATTAGTATGGATTTTTTTACCGAATGCCCGCGACTTCGTCTAAGTGGTTGGATTTTTGGTTCCCGCGGGAACTCTTTAGTTTTCCAGGATAAAAAGTAGCCTATGTGCTATTCCAGACTATAATCTATCTCTGTGCCAAATTTCAGCCAGATCCGTTCAGCCGTTGGGGCGTAATTGAGTAACAAACATCCATCCAAACTTTCGCATTTATAATATTAGTAAGGAAGTCTGCTGAAGTGCTATAGTCTACCTCTACCTATCTATAATCCATACTAATATTATAAATGCGAAAGTCAGTTTGTTTGTTGGTTTGTTGGTTTGTTGGTTTGTTGGTTTGTTGGTTTGTTGGTTTGTCCTTCAATCACGCTTCAACGGCACAACGGATCGACGTGATTTTTTGCATGGGTATATTTGAGGACCTGGAGAGTGACATAGGCTACTTTTTATCCCGGAAAAACAAACAGTTCCTGTGGAATAGGATGCTCTTTTTCTCGCATTTTTCTTCAATTAGGCGGCAACGGCACACCGGATAGAAGTGATTTTTTACATGGGTATAATTGAAGAACTGTAGAGTGACATAGGCTACTTTTTATCCCGGAAAAACAAACAGTTCCTGTGGAATAGGATGCTCTTTTTCTCGCATTTTTCTTCAATTAGGCGGCAACGGCACACCGGATAGAAGTGATTTTTTACATGGGTATAATTGAGGAACTGGAGTGACATAGGCTACTTTTTATCCCGGAAAAACTAACAGCTCCTGTGGGATAGTATGCTCTTATTCTCGCATTTGTTCATCAATTAGGCGGCAACGGCACACCGGATCGACGTGATTTTTTACATGGGTATAATTGAGGAACTGGAGACTGACATCCATACTTCCATACTAATATTATAAATGCGAAAGTCAGTTTGTTTGTTGGTTTGTTGGTTTGTTGGTTTGTTGGTTTGTTGGTTTGTTGGTTTGTCCTTCAATCACGCTTCAACGGCACAACGGATCGACGTGATTTTTTGCATGGGTATATTTGAGGACCTGGAGAGTGACATAGGCTACTTTTTATCCCGGAAAAACAAACAGTTCCTGTGGAATAGGATGCTCTTTTTCTCGCATTTTTCTTCAATTAGGCGGCAACGGCACACCGGATAGAAGTGATTTTTTACATGGGTATAATTGAAGAACTGTAGAGTGACATAGGCTACTTTTTATCCCGGAAAAACAAACAGTTCCTGTGGAATAGGATGCTCTTTTTCTCGCATTTTTCTTCAATTAGGCGGCAACGGCACACCGGATAGAAGTGATTTTTTACATGGGTATAATTGAGGAACTGGAGTGACATAGGCTACTTTTTATCCCGGAAAAACTAACAGCTCCTGTGGGATAGTATGCTCTTATTCTCGCATTTGTTCATCAATTAGGCGGCAACGGCACACCGGATCGACGTGATTTTTTACATGGGTATAATTGAGGAACTGGAGACTGACATCCATACTTATATTATAAATGCGAAAGTCAGTTTGTTTGTTGGTTTGTTGGTTTGTTGGTTTGTCCTTCAATCACGCTTCAAGGGCGCAACGGATCGACGTGATTTTTTGCATGGGTATATTTGAGGACTTGGAGAGTGACATAGGCTACTTTTTATCCCGGAAAAACAAATAGTTCCTGTGGGATAGGATGCTCTTTTTCTCACATTTCTCTTCAATTAGGCGGCAACGGCACACCGGATCGACGTGATGTTTTGCATGGGTATAATTGAGGAAGTGGAGAGTGACATAGGCTACTTTTTATCCCGGAAAAATAAATAGTTCCTGTGGGATAGGATGCTCTTTTTCTCACATTTTTCTTCAATTAGGCGGCAACGGCACACCGGATCGACGTGATGTTTTGCATGGGTATAATTGAGAAACTGGAGAGTGACATAGGCAACTTTTTATCCTGGAAAAACTTACAGCTCCTGTGGGATAGCACGCTCTTTTTCTCTCATTTTTCTTCAATTAGGCGGCAACGGCACACCGGATCGACGTGATTATTTACATGGGTATGATTGAGGAACTGTAGAGTGACATCGGCTACTTTTTATCCCGGAAAAACTAACAGCTCCTGTGGGATAGTATGCTCTCTTTCTCGCATTTGTTCTTCAATTAGGCGGCGCCGCACACCGGATCGACGTGATTTTTTACATCCATATCCATACTAATATTATAAATGCGAAAGTCAGTTTGTTTGTTGGTTTGTTGGTTTGTTGGTTTATTGGTTTGTTGGTTTGTTGGTTTGTTGGTTTGTCCTTCAATCAAGATTCAACGGCGCAACGGATCGACGTGATTTTTTGCATGGGTATATTTGAGGACTTGGAGAGTGACATAGGCTACTTTTTATCCCGGAAAAACAAATAGTTCCTGTGGGATAGGATGCTCTTTTTCTCACATTTTTCTTCAATTAGGCGGCAACGGCACACCGGATCGACGTGATGTTTTGCATGGGTATAATTGAGGAAGTGGAGAGTGACATAGGCTACTTTTTATCCCGGAAAAACAAATAGTTCCTGTGGGATAGGATGCTCTTTTTCTCACATTTCTCTTCAATTAGGCGGCAACGGCACACCGGATCGACGTGATGTTTTGCATGGGTATAATTGAAGAACTGTAGAGTGACATAGGCTACTTTTTATCCCGGAAAAACAAACAGTTCCTGTGGAATAGGATGCTCTTTTTCTCGCATTTTTCTTCAATTAGGCGGCAACGGCACACCGGATAGAAGTGATTTTTTACATGGGTATAATTGAGGAACTGGAGTGACATAGGCTACTTTTTATCCCGGAAAAACTAACAGCTCCTGTGGGATAGTATGCTCTTATTCTCGCATTTGTTCATCAATTAGGCGGCAACGGCACACCGGATCGACGTGATTTTTTACATGGGTATAATTGAGGAACTGGAGACTGACATCCATACTTATATTATAAATGCGAAAGTCAGTTTGTTTGTTGGTTTGTTGGTTTGTCCTTCAATCACGCTTCAAGGGCGCAACGGATCGACGTGATTTTTTGCATGGGTATATTTGAGGACTTGGAGAGTGACATAGGCTACTTTTTATCCCGGAAAAACAAATAGTTCCTGTGGGATAGGATGCTCTTTTTCTCACATTTTTCTTCAATTAGGCGGCAACGGCACACCGGATCGACGTGATGTTTTGCATGGGTATAATTGAGGAAGTGGAGAGTGACATAGGCTACTTTTTATCCCGGAAAAATAAATAGTTCCTGTGGGATAGGATGCTCTTTTTCTCACATTTTTCTTCAATTAGGCGGCAACGGCACACCGGATCGACGTGATGTTTTGCATGGGTATAATTGAGAAACTGGAGAGTGACATAGGCCACTTTTTATCCTGGAAAAACTTACAGCTCCTGTGGGATAGCACGCTCTTTTTCTCTCATTTTTCTTCAATTAGGCGGCAACGGCACACCGGATCGACGTGATTATTTACATGGGTATGATTGAGGAACTGTAGAGTGACATCGGCTACTTTTTATCCCGGAAAAACTAACAGCTCCTGTGGGATAGTATGCTCTCTTTCTCGCATTTGTTCTTCAATTAGGCGGCGCCGCACACCGGATCGACGTGATTTTTTACATCCATATCCATACTAATATTATAAATGTGAAAGTCAGTTTGTTTGTTGGTTTGTTGGTTTGTTGGTTTATTGGTTTGTTGGTTTGTTGGTTTGTTGGTTTGTCCTTCAATCAAGATTCAACGGCGCAACGGATCGACGTGATTTTTTGCATGGGTATATTTGAGGACTTGGAGAGTGACATAGGCTACTTTTTATCCCGGAAAAACAAATAGTTCCTGTGGGATAGGATGCTCTTTTTCTCACATTTTTCTTCAATTAGGCGGCAACGGCACACCGGATCGACGTGATGTTTTGCATGGGTATAATTGAGGAAGTGGAGAGTGACATAGGCTACTTTTTATCCCGGAAAAACAAATAGTTCCTGTGGGATAGGATGCTCTTTTTCTCACATTTCTCTTCAATTAGGCGGCAACGGCACACCGGATCGACGTGATGTTTTGCATGGGTATAATTGAGAAACTGGAGAGTGACATAGGCCACTTTTTATCCTGGAAAAACTAACAGCTCCTGTGGGATAGCACGCTCTTTTTCTCGCATTTTTCTTCAATTAGGCGGCAACGGCACACCGGATCGACCTGATTATTTACATGGGTATGATTGAGGAACTGTAGAGTGACATCGGCTACTTTTTATCCCGGAAAAACTAACAGCTCCTGTGGGATAGTATGCTCTTTTTCTCGCATTTGTTCTTCAATAAGGCGGCAACGGCACACCGGATCGATATGATTTTTTACATGGGTATAATTGAGGAACAGGAGAGAGACATAGGCTACTTTTTATCCCGGAAAAATAACAGCTCCTGTGGGATAGTATGCTCTATTTCTCGCATTTCTTCTTCAATTAGGCGGCAACGGCGCAACGGATCGACGTCATTTTTTGCATGGGTATATTTGAAGACCTGGAAAGTGACATAGGCCACTTTTTATCCCGGAAAAACAAACAGTTATATACGTATATCTTAGGTACCTTCAAGGCAAGAGTGAATAGGCATCTTCTAGGCAAGCGCGTTCCAACCTAGACCTCATCATTGCTTTGCACTAAGCATGATTGTCGTCAAGCGCAAGCCTATCTCACAATAAAAAAATAAAAAAAAAGTTCCTGTGGGATAGTATGCTATTTTTCTCACGTTTGTTCTTCAATAAGGCGGCAATAGCGCAACGGATCGACGTGATTTTCGCATGGGTATATTTGAGGACCTGGAGAGTGACATAGGCTACTATTTACTCCGGGAAAACAAACAGTTTCCCGGAGACTTTCACACAGTCTGATAGTAGGTATAGTCTAGATCTTGGAAAGTAACATAGGCTACTTTATGTCCCGGAAAATCTAATAGATCCCACAGGATAGCATGTTGTTTACAGTAGCGTGTTAAAATAATGCTCTGCCCTGTGTCCATAACTGTCCACTGACTAAATATACTCCTCCCTTCTCCTTTGCGGCGTAATGTAATTGTTCCAGTAGTGTCCGATAGACTAATCGGTTACATGCTGCTGCAACTATGCGACATCGTTTGTATAATCAGGAATCTGTATAACGGGTAACCTATAGCATTGTGTTTTCTTTCGTAGATATCGTGAATATTTTTTCGAATATTTTTCATTTTTCGTTCATGAAAAACCTAGCTCTTGCCTTTCGATGAAATACGTCGATACTGAACGTCTCAGTATTCTTCTCCATGGCATCCTCTTGCATACTTAATTTAAATACAGTTTTCTAACAAAAACTCATTTATTGGACCCTTGAGCCACGCGAGCGATGCCGCGGGTAATAGCTATCGTGAATATTTTTTCGAATATTTTTCATTTTTCGTGCATGAAAAACCTAGCAAGACGTATTTCATCGAAAGGCAAGACCTTTCGATGAAATACGTCGATACTGAACGTCTCAGTATTCTTCTCCGTGGCATCCTCTTGCATTCTTAATTTAAATACAGTTTTCTAACAAAAACTCATTTATTGTTCCCTTGAGCCACGCGAGCGAAGCCGCGGGTAATAGCTAGTATATTATAAATGCGAAAGTCAGTTTGTTTGTTGGTTTGTTGGTTTGTTGGTTTGTCCTTCAATCACGCTTCAAGGGCGCAACGGATCGACGTGATTTTTTGCATGGGTATATTTGAGGACTTGGAGAGTGACATAGGCTACTTTTTATCCCGGAAAAACAAATAGTTCCTGTGGGATAGGATGCTCTTTTTCTCACATTTTTCTTCAATTAGGCGGCAACGGCACACCGGATCGACGTGATGTTTTGCATGGGTATAATTGAGGAAGTGGAGAGTGACATAGGCTACTTTTTATCCCGGAAAAATAAATAGTTCCTGTGGGATAGGATGCTCTTTTTCTCACATTTTTCTTCAATTAGGCGGCAACGGCACACCGGATCGACGTGATGTTTTGCATGGGTATAATTGAGAAACTGGAGAGTGACATAGGCCACTTTTTATCCTGGAAAAACTTACAGCTCCTGTGGGATAGCACGCTCTTTTTCTCTCATTTTTCTTCAATTAGGCGGCAACGGCACACCGGATCGACGTGATTATTTACATGGGTATGATTGAGGAACTGTAGAGTGACATCGGCTACTTTTTATCCCGGAAAAACTAACAGCTCCTGTGGGATAGTATGCTCTCTTTCTCGCATTTGTTCTTCAATTAGGCGGCGCCGCACACCGGATCGACGTGATTTTTTACATCCATATCCATACTAATATTATAAATGTGAAAGTCAGTTTGTTTGTTGGTTTGTTGGTTTGTTGGTTTATTGGTTTGTTGGTTTGTTGGTTTGTTGGTTTGTCCTTCAATCAAGATTCAACGGCGCAACGGATCGACGTGATTTTTTGCATGGGTATATTTGAGGACTTGGAGAGTGACATAGGCTACTTTTTATCCCGGAAAAACAAATAGTTCCTGTGGGATAGGATGCTCTTTTTCTCACATTTTTCTTCAATTAGGCGGCAACGGCACACCGGATCGACGTGATGTTTTGCATGGGTATAATTGAGGAAGTGGAGAGTGACATAGGCTACTTTTTATCCCGGAAAAACAAATAGTTCCTGTGGGATAGGATGCTCTTTTTCTCACATTTCTCTTCAATTAGGCGGCAACGGCACACCGGATCGACGTGATGTTTTGCATGGGTATAATTGAGAAACTGGAGAGTGACATAGGCCACTTTTTATCCTGGAAAAACTAACAGCTCCTGTGGGATAGCACGCTCTTTTTCTCGCATTTTTCTTCAATTAGGCGGCAACGGCACACCGGATCGACCTGATTATTTACATGGGTATGATTGAGGAACTGTAGAGTGACATCGGCTACTTTTTATCCCGGAAAAACTAACAGCTCCTGTGGGATAGTATGCTCTTTTTCTCGCATTTGTTCTTCAATAAGGCGGCAACGGCACACCGGATCGATATGATTTTTTACATGGGTATAATTGAGGAACTGGAGAGAGACATAGGCTACTTTTTATCCCGGAAAAATAACAGCTCCTGTGGGATAGTATGCTCTATTTCTCGCATTTCTTCTTCAATTAGGCGGCAACGGCGCAACGGATCGACGTCATTTTTTGCATGGGTATATTTGAAGACCTGGAAAGTGACATAGGCCACTTTTTATCCCGGAAAAACAAACAGTTATATACGTATATCTTAGGTACCTTCAAGGCAAGAGTGAATAGGCATCTTCTAGGCAAGCGCGTTCCAACCTAGACCTCATCATTGCTTTGCACTAAGCATGATTGTCGTCAAGCGCAAGCCTATCTCACAATAAAAAAATAAAAAAAAAGTTCCTGTGGGATAGTATGCTATTTTTCTCACGTTTGTTCTTCAATAAGGCGGCAATAGCGCAACGGATCGACGTGATTTTCGCATGGGTATATTTGAGGACCTGGAGAGTGACATAGGCTACTATTTACTTCGGGAAAACAAACAGTTTCCCGGAGACTTTCACACAGTCTGATAGTAGGTATAGTCTAGATCTTGGAAAGTAACATAGGCTACTTTATGTCCCGGAAAATCTAATAGATCCCACAGGATAGCATGTTGTTTACAGTAGCGTGTTAAAATAATGCTCTGCCCTGTGTCCATAACTGTCCACTGACTAAATATACTCCTCCCTTCTCCTTTGCGGCGTAATGTAATTGTTCCAGTAGTGTCCGATAGACTAATCGGTTACATGCTGCTGCAACTATGCGACATCGTTTGTATAATCAGGAATCTGTATAACGGGTAACCTATAGCATTGTGTTTTCTTTCGTAGATATCGTGAATATTTTTTCGAATATTTTTCATTTTTCGTTCATGAAAAACCTAGCTCTTGCCTTTCGATGAAATACGTCGATACTGAACGTCTCAGTATTCTTCTCCATGGCATCCTCTTGCATACTTAATTTAAATACAGTTTTCTAACAAAAACTCATTTATTGGACCCTTGAGCCACGCGAGCGATGCCGCGGGTAATAGCTATCGTGAATATTTTTTCGAATATTTTTCATTTTTCGTGCATGAAAAACCTAGCAAGACGTATTTCATCGAAAGGCAAGACCTTTCGATGAAATACGTCGATACTGAACGTCTCAGTATTCTTCTCCGTGGCATCCTCTTGCATTCTTAATTTAAATACAGTTTTCTAACAAAAACTCATTTATTGTTCCCTTGAGCCACGCGAGCGAAGCCGCGGGTAATAGCTAGTATTATATACTGTTGATATCGTGTGAATTTTATTTTTACCCACGACGGAAATGAGACTGTATGTCTTTGCCCTAAGAGACTGTACGTTTTTCTGTTTGTCTACTTTTTTGTTAACATTTTCCTGGAAAAGTACTGGACCGATTAATATGCGGTTTTTACGTTTTTGTGAATCATGATTGTTATTTTTCTGAAAAAGTGCTGGGCCGATTGAGATGCGGTTTTTTGCATTTGATATGTAGGTATAGCTTGTGAGAAGGTTCTTAGATATGTTTTAGGGTCATAGTCCACCAAGCTGTGCTGCAATCGTGATTTTTATTTTTCAATATGTTCCCATTTTTCTAACTAGTGCTGATTTAAATGCGGTTTTTGTTTTAGATATTTTTAGCTTCTGAGAAGTTTCTTAGAATTATTTTACAGCCATAGTCCACCACGCTGGTCAACAAGGTTTTGTTGCATTCATGATTTTATTTTAAACCCGTCGTGTTCGGACTCTTTTGATTTGTCTTGACAAGCACTTTAAACCTACATGCTGCTCAGGGATGAGACCCAGGGATGGAGCCAGGAAGTGGTCATAGGAACTCCTTAAACTTCTCATCGTAAACCCGTCGTGTTTGAAATCTTTTGATTTGTCTTGACAAGCACTTTGTATCTAGATGCTGCCCAGGGTCTCATGATGGAGCCAGGACATGGTCGTAAGAACTCAAGTTCTCATCGTAACCCCGTCGAGTTTGGATTCTTTTGATTTGTCTTGACAAGTACACTAAACCTAGATGCTGCCCAGAGTCTCGTGATGGAGCCAGGAGGTGGTCATAGGAAATCCTGAAGTGATCATGTTATTTTTTTATCCATATTTTTGACGTGATAAATGTCTTTTTATGATGAACACCGGCTGCACGCACGAAAAACTTAAAAAGTGTCACGTTCCGCCTGAGCCTGAGCGTGCAAAATGGGAACGCGGAACAAGCGAGAGAGAGGCACGATCGCGTGACGTCAGAGCCAATTCTGCAGAACTGCTAGAGTTCGAATAGTTCTGCTACTGGAACGCCGCCACGCGAGCGCGCGAGAGAACTTCTAGTTATCACGTAAAACTATCGGCCGTAAACCGACTTTACAGACAACCGTAATTTTTTTTACGTATATTTTGAACTGATATTTTTTATCAGTTATTTTTAACAGAATATTAAAATTTTAGATATTATTATGTTTTAAACCTACTTTTGCGAAGTCCTAATTGTTGTTTCAAAATTAGGTTTGTTACTCTGGTTAACTTGTCTCTGGTTAAGATGGTCACAATGGAGCGCTGCAGTTCGTCGTGCGGTTTATAATTTTAAGTAGGTACCTACTTGTTCATATCTACTTTAGAGCGATGCTGACATCGGGTCAGCTGGGCCCAGGTAGATGCCAGGCCTAGCGCCTGGCGACTTTAAGTGAGATAAGTTAATTGGCACCGTGCAGACTCCTCATACTCTCGGTAGAGAGTAGTATATTCCTTGCCCTCAGACGTGCGATTTTAAGTTGTGTCTCACTCCGCGATTTAGGTATCATCGCGTTATAAAGTCATCCATTGTATTATTAGTGACACGACTTATTAATATTTAATCGTTGTGTTACATTGGCCGGAGCTTAGAGAGCACTAAGACTATGGTACTCACACCTCATTGCACTCTTATATCCTTAGTGTGTTTCAGCGCCAACTATGATGTTTCCAAGGAACGTAGGCTGGAAAGTTCCTCATCAGGCAACCTATTCGCGATATGTCAATGAGTATAATATTATCTATCATTTATTTCATAACACAAATAAATAACAGATGAGTGTAAAGGCGCAGGAGGGCCTTCATCAGAATTCATCTTGGCTAGCGTGGGTATGTGGGCAATTAATAAAACTGATTGATTTTCTCTTGAACGCAAAATTATAATAATCCTTTAAAAATAACGGTGTCACAACAAAATAAGTCTTTTAATAATTAATTAGTAGTCCTCAACTCAAATATAACTTTTAACAACTTAGATTAAAGTATCACATAGCGATTCGTCGCAGACATGGTGCGCTGGTCCTATTTCATATTCTAACTGCCAACAAGATGGCTGCCTCGCTACCATAGACGCGACGCTCCGCCAGAGTGACTTGACAGCGACACTCTTGATCACAGACTATAATAACATGTCATTGACGGGCGCGCTGTCCACGCGCCGTCACGGCCGGACTGACATTCGACCGTCCTCGGGCGTTAGAATTATTTATCTGTAACAAACAAGTTTCAATCACCAGGACATCCGCTCGTCCATCCTACTAGTACCATGGCTTAATTCTGTAATGAATTATAATAATTCACATCGACGTTATGTCGCCTGCAATAAGACCAATACCATAATGACTTGGCCGGACGAGTATATCCCTACAACCAACCTATATTGGTCTGGCCCGGATGACACTGTCCCTTCGACCAGTCAACCAACGCAAATACGTCTGGGCCGGACAAGTGTTTCCTTCATACCGACCTTTTCAGATGCAACCCGGACAACACTCTTCAGCCAGGATAGACTATGAAACCCTTACATCTGAATCAAACGAGTGCATCCCTTCAACCGACCTTTTCAGGTGCGGCCCGGACGACACCCCTTGACCAGGATAGACTATGAACCCGATACATCTGAACCAAGCGAGTGCATCCCTTCAACCCACCTTTTCAGGTGCGGCCCGGACGACACACCTTGTCCAGGATAGACTATGAAACCCATACATCTGAATCAAGCGAGTGCATCCCTTCAACCCACCTTTTCAGGTGCAGCCCGGACGACACACCTTGACCAGGATAGACTATGAAACCGTTACATCTGAACCAAGCGAGTGCGTCCCTTCAACCGACCTTTTCAGGCTCAGCCCGGACGGCACACCTTATCCAGGATCGACAAATTGACATTAAACATTCCATACATTAAAATAAACATGATAATCATCGCAAACCTATGATAACGGATATTCTTGTTCAGCGATTTCTATTTCATTTTGTATGTCCCATTTCTCAGGATCAGAGTAGGTACTAAGGATGTCTGAACCAGTTGTGATGGTACGGGAGTCAGCGGAAATGTTAACAGAGTAGGTAAACAGTCAAGGCAATCAAGGTGTCATCTCGATCAGTTAGAGTTACATCATTTACATCTTCTGGCGCCGTCTCGGCCTCATCACAATTCAAAAGGCTAATCGTAAACTCAAGTAAACCATCGTACCTTGGGGGCACTGGATAGATTCTCGCGGGCATACTTAATACACGATGAACTAACCTAACCTAAACTTTTTAATTCATTCCTATCGTTGTCTAATACCACAGTAATAACAAACGGACCCTTCGATGCTTTGCAGATAATATAAGTATCGATAAATTTACGTACACATTTTGACATCTCGGGAAACCAGTATTGCTCATAAAATTTATCTAATGTTTTATCTTTTCCTAAATGTTGAATCTCATTATGTGTGTGGTTAATTAGGGTCCAAATTAAAGACCGCGGAACTACCGGTAATCAAGAAACTGTTGTTTCTGTTGATTTTTCTCCAGAGAATGCCATCTCTGACATCATATGACTGAGCTATTGAATCGGAAAAACCAGTATTAGCGTGTTTCATAATCAGATCTTGTATCTAGCTATCGCGCTTTTGTTCGACAGAAAGCCAATCTTGATGAAGCTCGATTTATTGAACTTTCTTTATCTGTGTTTTGTCGGAAGATGTGCTGGCAACATCGAAATTTGGGTGAGGATATCGCGAGAGATAGTCCGCGTGTTCCATTCCCCGTCCTTCACGATAAACAATGTCAAATCATAAGCTTGTTGGAAAACCCACCACCGATGGACGCGAGGAGTAAGGTCTCTTTTTGATTTTGAGGCTTTAAGAGAATTGCAGTCAGTAAAAACTATAAATCGTCGACCGTAAAGGTAATGCTGGAAATGTTCTATTGCTCTTACTACTGCAAGCGTCTCTAATTCGTACGAGTGGTAGCGCGACTCTACTTCTGTTGTGCGTCGGCTAAAATATTCAACAACATGAGGCAAATTATTTTTTTCTTTGTTTAAGAATTGCCCCATATCCTTCTGAGCTTGCATCAGTATGCAGTTCTACTGGTAATTCAGGGTCAAAAATAGTTAGTACCGGTTCAGACGTTAGTATACGTATTATAGAGTTAAGTATTTCCTCGTGTCTTTGAGTCCAGTTAATAGGTCCTTTTAATTTCGTTAGGGGATACAACGGTCCTACTATACGTGTAAAATTAGGAATGAATTCACGAAAATACGAAGCAAGGCCAAGAAATTGTCGGACTTGGGTGGCGGGTTTTGGTTGGGGAGAATCTTCCAAAGCTTGTATTTTCCGAGAGTATGGTCTTACTTCACCAGATTGCAATGAATATCCCAAATATTCTATTTTCTGCTTGATGAATTTACATTTTTGGAGATTGAATGTAAATCCAGCTTCTAGTAGAGCACCCAGGACACTATTAAGGCGCTGCAAACCTTCAGATACATCAACAGAGTAGCATAAAACGTTACCCATATAAATCAACGGCTTATCTTCTAGATGATTCAGAGCCTTAGTGATGCACCTCTGATAAACGGATGGAGCATTTCGTAGCCCGAAAGGCATAGCCAAGTACTCATATTGCCCCTCGGGTGTAACAAATGTTCTCTCTACAGTTTTCTCTACAGAGTCTGGGTGCATCACTATTTGATGAAACCCTGACGCCATATCTACCTAATGATGAGAAATGATTAGCTCCGACAAGCTGATCTATTTGCTCTTCTATACGTGGTAGAGGATAGTGCTCAGGCTGTGTATTAGAATTTAATTCCCGGTAAGAGAAGAGGAGCTTTCTCGAATTACCCCAGCATCTAACAGTTGTTGAACCTTTTCCCTAACTATCTGTTTTTCTGCTGGCGCTAATCTATACGGACACCGCTGCACAATTTTGTTTGGATCTATTAAGTTAATTTTACACTCTCCTGGCATAGATTTAGGATTGGTCTTTGTCGTAAAGACCAATGCTAAATCTATGTCCTCCTGTATTGACTCGGCGGGAAAGGAATGCCTTCAGTGAAATAACCGGAATATTTGTTCAACAACGAAATAAGCAATTCCCTATCATGCCCTCGTAAATCTGTATCAAAGTTGGTGAAGTCCGATTTGTTTGAATTTAGGTCGCAAAAATGAGTTTGTTCCCGGAAGATGTCCCCAAAGTATCCCTGGAAGGGCGGTGCTAACCGCAGCCCCGCTGTCGCTCATCTTGTTCGTATAAGTAGTCACCTCATGCCCAGGTTGACCGCACAAGTCACAGATAACATCAGCCGTCTTCTCCATAGTATGTGGCGAACTTGAAGAATCTTGCGATTTCATTCCAACATCATGACGTTGCTTCCTATATCTTGCTTCAGCTTGCTTGGCTTCAGGGTCTTGAACTTCAGCATCTGATCCGCGTCGCTTAAGATAAATTTCACCAAGTATTCGGAATAATTGAGATCGAAACGTGACAGTTTGAGCATATAATTCACGACGTATCAAATTATCCTTCTGACACAGTAACGATATAACGAACCCAGTAATTACTTCTTCAGACATCATAGATTTAGGTTTTGTTCAATGAGGTTCCATAACCGAAGAGCAGATTCAGATGCCGTCTCTTTAACGTCCATTTGGAATCGTAACATGTCGTCAAATTAGTCTTGAACAAGGTTTGGTTTAGCAAATCTAGCTATTAAAATCTCTTTAACCGAATTCCATGTAATTTCATTTAGATTTAACTTCGCAAGACATGCAGCTGCACGACCATTCAGCGCACCGTAAGTTACCATTAGCTACGAGTAAGTTAACTCCTTCCAGACATTTATGTTGCACAATAACTTCTGTTACTTTACACCCATCATTGATACCCGAATCCGCCTCATCCGGGTCAAACTTTAATATTGGCGTTTGATTAGTACTCACTGTTGGCGTTTATTGTGCTGCTAAAACTCGGGTTAGCAACCCTTCCATATTACATAAAAGTTTATCCGGCTGTTTTGCTTCATTTTGCAATCCGTTACATCCCACTTCTGATAAAGGCGCAGGAGGGCCTTCATCAGAATTCATCTTGGCTAGCGTGGGTATGTGGGCAATTAATAAAACTGATTGATTTTCTCTTGAACGCAAAATTATAATAATCCTTTAAAAATAACGGTGTCACAACAAAATAAGTCTTTTAATAATTAATTAGTAGTCCTTTGTCTTTAACTCAACTCAAATATAACTTTTAACAACTTAGATTAAAGTATCACATAGCGATTCGTCGCAGACATGGTGCGCTGGTCCTATTTCATATTCTAACTGCCAACAAGATGGCTGCCTCGCTACCATAGACGCGACGCTCCGCCAGAGTGACTTGACAGCGACACTCTTGATCACAGACTATAATAACATGTCATTGACGGGCGCGCTGTCCACGCGCCGTCAAGTGTATAAATTTCTCATACCGGATCTCCCACCAAAAATGACACAGGACCGACAGTTGAGTCAAACAATGACTCGACTGTCGGTTGAGCCAAGCAAAAAAAAGTACCTAATACTCTGAGTAGGGCAAGACAATTTTTTCTCGCTCTGTCACTCCGTGGCATTAGCGTGTATTTTATACTCATTTCGCCACTTGTATAGTGACACAAGTGAGCGAAATAATATTTTTAAAATGTCTCTATCTATAAAAACTGAGGCTCAGATTTTTTTTAAGTCTGTTACCTTGTCCGACAGTTTCCTGTCTGTCAGATGTCAACACATATTAAAGCTTGTCTTTATTTTACTTTAATTACAGGGTACAGGATATTAGTAGGTACATAATGGTACAAGTGTGTAATGTTGGTGATTACCGCTGAGGCGCCATTGAGACCCGAGCCGTTAGGTGAGGGTCTTAAGATAGCCGAGGACGGTAATCATCAATACACACGTGTATCATACGACGTTTTTCAACACACTTGTGAAGAAAATAATACTAAAAAATATTTTTATTTACTTAGTAGATAAAATAAAATAAAAACTATCACTTGTGATAATAGCAATGAAAAAGTCACAACTCACAGTTATAGGTGTCAATGTGCCTCCACTACAGCCTATCAACGTCCCACTGCTGGGCACAGGCCTCCACTCTCGTAGGAGAGAGGGAATTAGAGCTTAGACCCACCACGCTGCTCCAATGCGGGTTGGCGGCAATGTGCCTCATTGCGGTGAAATTACAGCCACTATGAGCAAGTGTGTTGAAAAAAATTATTTTTAAATAAAAAAAACCGCCTTCAAAAACTAAAAAGCAAAAAATAATTGGATATATTTACTTATTATTATTTCTACCCACTATGCAGAAGTCGGGCGAGTCTTGCGTCAACTTTGCTTATCCTTGTTATACCTACCCGCCCGACTTCAACATAGTGGGTAGAAATAATAATATGTAAGTAAATATATCCAATTATTTTTTGCTTTTTAGTTTTTGAAGGCGGTTTTTTTTTATTTAAAAATAATTTTATTGTTTGCTTTTTAGTGCTGTAAATATAAAATAGGTTCTCGAAAGGTAGACAACCTAATAACTGGGTTCGTGTCCTTATAAAATTTAAGTTCCTTTGATTTCCCCAGGATTCCATCATCAGACCTAATGACCATGGGACCACCTAGAAAGTATACCCTTTCAAAAAAAAAAGAATTTTCCAAATCGGTCCAGGCGTCTTCGAGTAATCGGGGAACATACATACGAATTGAGAATCTCCTCCTTTTTTGAAGTCGGTCAAAAATATGCAATGCCTGGTTAAAAACCTACTGTTTATTAAGCTATTACACTGATCGCGAGCAATGTACTCTTATCCGTTGAGGAGTTCCATTATCTGTCTTCGAAGATCTTCATCAGATCTTCACCAAATGTATATGGGACCACCTTTGAAGTATACCCTTTCAAACAAAAAAGAATTTTCAAAATCCGTCCAGGCGTCTTCGAGTAATCGGGGAACATACATAAAAAATTAAAAATAAAGATTCCGACGAATTGAGAACCTCCTCCTTTTTTGAAGTCGGTTAAAAATTGTTATTAGAAATAAAAAAAGAACATTGTTATGATTTTCATTGTTTATTTTTAATTACAATAATTGCAAAGATGCAACAAATGACAATGGAAATAGGTTTTAGATAATCATTTAAATGGTTACTATTATAATATTAATATACTGTCTTTTGAAGCTGTATAATAGTAGAATAAACACATTAAAGGATTTTGATTTAAAATGATACTAGCTTATATAGAATAGTATTATATAACTTTAAACAACAAAAAAAACAACAATTTCATCTTTCATAATAATTATTATTATCATACAGCAATATTTTTACTTTACTACTTAGTTATGAATAATAATATGATACTTACCAATTTTTTTTAATGACAGTAGTAAGTATTTATGGATATAAAACTGTAACATTTTTTATTAATATTAGGGTATTTGACTACATTTTTTGTTCTGTTTGGTTTAAGATTCCTCTTATGTTCACCCAAGGTATTTTTATGAATAAGTAGAGTATATGAACCAATATGCCTCGAATGGAAATATTATGCGCGGAAATAAATTAATCTATGAAACCTTCCTTCAAGCAAATGTCCTTAGACAACCTTTTCTTGCTTCTTAGTTGTTATGCTTCCGGTTCTCGAATAGTGTGAAATTTATTTTGTGGTTATCAGGTGACTGAAGAAATCATGAAAAAACGGGTTACTCTTAGGCAACCCATTTGAGACGTCTGGTTCAGGGATTCATAAAAAACATCTTTCTTCTGGTAACCAGATGGTTGAAGGACAATCTTACCTGTTTCGTACCATTTTTAGTAGGTACTTAAAAAAAAAAAAAAAGTTATAATATAATATTTGCTACGCGCGCCGCGCGTTCAAATGAGTTATCGTTATCGTTTAGAACGATCCTACACGAAAACGAAACACTAAAAATTATAGGTGCATATTAAAATAAGCCTACCTATATTTTATTTTCCTGTTAGCAAATTAATTCCATGTATAAATAATGAATGTCAGATACCCTATTATTATACAATAGTGCAATTTGTTTTAGAAACCACTATAATGAACAATGAATTGTTTTATGTTTAACATGATTGACTATAGCACCCCAAATATTGTCCAGCGAACCAAAGCTGTGGTGGGGTGTTGGAAATAATATTCACAAGTCCACAGCTCACAACGCACCTTAGAAAAATAAATTATAGACGCTTCTAGCCTACACTTCTGCTTATCTTGGCATATGTTCTCTGCAGATCTGCAACAGACAAAACTGTTCAATAGGTGGTCAAGTGTGATCAAGACACACAGCCTGAGACTTATGTACTTAGTGTGTATTACCACTACACTTACGTGAAATCAAAATCTAGATTAGATATTAATAACAAAATTGTAAATAAGCATAATGTTTGGACGGGTCAAAGAACATCTAAACATTCATGATTTTAAAGTTGAATCTATAGAATGTTGAAAAACAACTTTATAAAGTAGGTACATTAACTTTATAACGTATAAGAGTACATTTTAACACATACCTACCTATATATAAAACCAAAAAGTTCAAAAACACCTTGCTTAGCTACGAAACTCTACCAAAATAAGAACAATCTATTAAATTCAGGAATCATTAACTGATACAAAATGAACTGAATCTTAATAACTCCTAGGATTGAGTAGTCCTCTTAGATATGTAATTTGATCAGGTTTGTCTTGTAGGAGGCTTCAACCGTGGCTAGTTACCACCCTACCGGCAAAGACGTATCAGCCAAGCGATTTACCGCCGTTACGATACCGTGAAGAAACCGACTATAGGGGGTTTAATATAACTACCTTAACCCTAACAGATTAGCCCGCTACCATCTTAGACTGCATCATCACTTACCATCAAGTGAGAGAGACAGAGACAAGTTTCTGATTACCAAAAAATAACTAAGAGAAAATGATGGAAATTCAACAACGCGTCCATTAAATAATAATCAAAAAATGCAAATTGGTATCAATTCAATTATTTTCAATCAATGTAATAATACAATAATTTTCAATCAATACTATCAATGTAATAATTTTGGCTAGTTTTGTCAGATCTTGAGTGTTGTCAGTTTCCAGGACATAAGGTATTTCGTACAGACAGGAAAGCAATAAGCTCCATTTAATTAAAACAATATATTATGGTCAGAAATCGAAGGCGTTGTAGAATGTAGCCAATCGAATCGAAACTCAAATCCTTACAAAGATTGAATAGTATAACATTGAGCAAAATCAAATCTTCTGTTCTTTCACCGGCCCAACAAGAGACTCCAGCTTCCCTAGCCATGTTACATAATATGTTTCGCGTCTATTCACAATTGCTAAATTCACGGCCACATTTACTTAAAACGGCCTGTAGTCATTTTCTCAAATTTGCTAATTTTTAATTTAAGTTTTTGAGTTAGGTTGACTTCTTTCTTCTTGGTGTGTGGCCATGCAGGGCTCTGGTTAGAGACCCGGTACCACTTTGACCGTTGCCGATCTATTCTAATCGCCACCATTTATAGTTCCTGGCCTGGCTAGGAACAGCAGCAGCTTCTTGGCCGGGATATTCTTTGCCACTTCCGGGTGCACTAAGTGCTTCCCTAAGATGAGGCAACCTTTGTGCTTTAGTGCAGATAATGTGTAATGGCGTTTCCTCCGCTTTACGGCACAGCCTACACAAATCTGTGTCTTGGAACTTGAGGTTGAACATATGCCTGGTCAGCCCACAATGCCCCCTCAGTGCCCGCACTTGTGTGCACAAGTTTTTCCTACTTACCGCTAGTGCCACTGAACTAACTGACACTAACACTGAACTTCTTGTTGAAGAAATTCACTAGCGCCTTGAAGTATTTCATTCCTGGTAGTTCTCTCCAGCGAACCTAGGCTTTTAGGTAAGCCACATACAGGATCAGGTCGTATTTGTCGCTAGCTCCTAGCTTTGCGAGTTTGTCTGCCATTTCGTTGCCATTGATACCTGCATGCCCTGGGACCCAACGTAGAATTACATTGTTTCCGTTGCCTAAGGCGTTCAATAGTTGCCAGCAGTTTTCAAACAGTCTCGAGTTGAAGACCACTGAGGAAAGGGCTGAACGAGCTGCTTGGCCATCTGAATAGATATATATTATATATGGTTTTGTTGACAGTGTTGCTTTGCAGTAGTGTTCTCACTCATTCAATAATGGCGTACTCCTCTGCTTGGAATATGCAATGGCTTACCCAAACTCACGCTAAAACCTTATTTTGTATGGGAAATGATACGATTCCCTATTTGAGTATTAGCGGCTCGAAAAGAGCTTATGCACTGTTAGGCTGAAGATTGAAATATCGAATCCATGGTCTTTCTACCTCTACGGCTCTCGGGAGTGACAGCGCGACTGGAAGCGCTTTGCGGGAGATTCGTGAGTAATGTCAAGATGGCTACCGTGTCTGTGTGATTAAATAAGGAATAAATAACATTTGAGTGCATGGTCATGCACTCCTCTTAATAGTACCTATTGATTTTTATAAATACTGAAGCTATTTCCGAGCAAGTAGGAGAAAAATTAATATACATTAGCTGAGTTTATTATTTTGTTCCTATTTATCTACCCCCAATTATAATAATAGAAGTTACAGTTGGTTTCACGACAAAAGAACTGTGTACTCAGGGATTGATATTTTAATCTCTTTTGTAATACAGAGACAGTGAGGATGGACATCCTCACTGTGTCTGTTTTATGAATGTCTTGTCTTGCCTTTGTCTGATGACAACTTTATAACGTGCAGATAACCTCTTCATTACCGTCCAGAGGTCTGTTTACGTGACACCAACTGTAACCAATTGCTTACTGCAGTTGAACAGGACAGAGCAGCATAGTTAGCCTGCGGATTAGGAGTTCCCCCAAATGTGTTGATTTGCGTCGGTGGAGGGTGCGTGGCGAGGGGAGACACGGGGGGCGCCATGCCGCTGACGCCGCCCGCATTGTTCGGGCTGCCGGTCGTCGACAGCCGCGAAAACGCTGCCAGCGCATCGGGGAAGTTTGGTGGCGTCGCAGGTGTATTACATGGTGTCATGAGTTGCTGCAACATTGTTGAAAATAACCTAATATAAAGAGGTAAAGTTTGTGACGTTGTAGGGTGTAATCTCTGGATCTACTGAACCGATTTTGAAAATTCTGGTACCAATAGAAAGCCACATTATTTGCACAGTAAATAGATACAACCAGTATGGAAACTACCTAAGCGCTACTCACTACTGACGGCACAGACTGCGACGAGCGCTTGGGGTCTTGTCGATGCGCATGTTTGTGTGAGTGAGCTGTTTCGAACGTTTCTAGGTAGTTTCCATACTGGTTGTATCTGTTTACTGTGTTATTTGTGACTGTCATAGGCTATATATTAACCCGAAACATTAGAGAGTTCCCGTGGGAATTTAAAAAACTTATGTCACGCGGACGAAGACGCGGGCATCTGTTAGTTAAAAATATTTTTATTTTATACTTATTTGGTCTCTTAATTTATCTCTGAAAAGATAGGTACCACTGAAATTTTTCAAACCGAAATACATGCAGATTAAGTCCCGGACATCGTCTAGTAACTACTTTTCCCTTCAAAGCACATAACTATATTTATATAGGATCACTTGATTTAAAAATACTGATACCCTCCTAAAGGTTCAAGGAGTTCTCCACTAATTACTCAAAAACTTTAATTTTATAACTTTTTTTAAACTCCCACTCTAGACATTGGTTTTCAGCTCTGTATTTTTTGTATTGAAATAAAATAGAGCATTTTGAGTTTAAGTAGTATGTTTGAATGAATCCGTACTAATATTATAAATGCGAAAGTGTGCTTGTCTGCTACGCTTTCCCGGCCCATCTTTTCAAAGCCTTCTGTAGACCAGTGGTAGATTCACTTGAGGATTCAAAAGCAAAAGTAAAGTAAAACTTGTAAAAGTTTATTTGAATAAAAAAACATTTGATTTGATTTGATTTGTGATGGGTTGTATCACAAAAAAGGACATTAGCTACTTTTTATGCCCAAAAATTACGGAGCTCCCACGGGGATAAATAAAAATTAATCCACGCGAAAGTCGCGGGCATCATCTAGTCTAGCTCTAGGACTTGCAAAACAGCACAGTAATCTTAAATTTGAGCATGTACAAGTTTAACTCCACATTTCAAGAATGATGGTATATCACTTTTTCTTGTTTAACACACATAGTAGGAACAGAGTATACAATATACATTTTGTATAGTAAATATGAAAATCAAAATAAACAGTTTACCTGAGGGTAATGTGGTGCTTTTCTTGTTTGACACACATAAGTAGGAACAGTCTATACAATATACATTTTGTATAATAAATATGAAAATCAAAATAAACAGTTTACCTGAGGGTAATGTGGTGCAGCTATACCATTCGCTCCAGATGGTATTGCTACTTCTTGAAAGAATATCGACAATGCAGTCTGAAATCATAAATATTACTTATATTATAATAGTCATAATCTATATAAAGCACTACTCTCTCTGCATTGTATTCCTCATTTACTGAGGGTTGTGACCCCTTTCCATTAATCAAATAATGGTAGGAGTTTAACTCTTAGGTTGTTTGTAACGATTATTATTATCAGATGTTAGTAGTGTTAGTTAACCGGGACCAACGACTTAACGTGCTCTCCGAGACACAAAGGAAACGAAAAGGCCAAATTTGGACCTCCAAATTCGGTCACCCATCCAGTTACGGACTTGGGTCAACATTGCTTAACCTTCGCAAACGACTGATATGTGTTGTCACAACTAGGCCACTCATCCCTCCTAACTACTTGTCAAATTGAGGCGAGACCAAAATACCTATGAACAACAGTGTGTGTAAACAATAATGTGTGCAGTTGTTTTTATGAAATTGTTTGAATTGGTTAAGTAATTCTACCTATTTCTGCCTAAATTATTAATTGTCAGTAAAGTTAGCAAAAGATATCAAACAGTGCCTGTTAATAATAAGTTAGCAACCTCCCTGGTGCAGAGGTCTTATAGTGGGAGGACCAGGGCTCGATCCAAGCAGGATCTATTTGGAAATTTATAATTTCTGAATTTTCTCTGGTCTGGTGGGATACTTTGGCTGCCAAGGGATTTAGCTTTCTGGTATGATGCAGTGTAGAAACCGATTAGGGGTACAGATTTAATGTAACTGCGATACCCTAAACAGGTTAGCCCGCTACCATCTTAGACTTGCATCATCGCTTACCATCAGATGAAGTCGCAGTCAAGGGCCAACTTGAAGTGGAAATAAAAAAGACGTATTTTAACTTGATTGAAACTGATTTAGTAGAACCTGCTGTTAGGCCTTGGTAATGAACGAATTACTAATTGGTATATAAACATTTAACTTTTTCTGTCCTAATAAAGCACGCAACAATATTTGAAATATTTGCAATCATAACAACATGTAAGTATTATACTACCTTAAAATAACACTATTCTAATGAAATTAATGCATAAAATGAAAAGACATGCAAATGTACTTATAGTCGGCCCAATGCAAGACATCCTCTAGAAGCAGCACTAGTACTAACACATGGGACTCCTTTCGTGACACAGACTATAGCTATGGTAAGGGTCCAGTACTGAGTACTGAGGTGTCTTGGCCTGATCAATTTTGTGGTAGGGGAATCTCTGTCGTAATTTGGGGTACCAATTTCCCTAGTAGGATAGCTAGGCGTGCAATATGCCAGTTTATTTCAAAAAGCATATTCAATGCAAATTCAAGCTTATTTAAGCTTTTTAAACCACTAACTTTAAATGCATAATAACTAAGTGTCTACCACCTATTAAGGTAAAATAGTTACAGTCCTGTCCCTATTCTTAGTAATTGGATGGGAAAACTTATTACATCCTTTATTTAATTATTATGTAAAATATATAACCACTTTTCATCCTAAACCTAAAGTGTGTTTGGGCTCTTTTGATTTGTCTTGACAAGTGCTAACCTAGATACTGCCCAGGGTATCGTGATGGAGCAATAACAATAAAATATATAACCACTTGTTGATGCCACTTTGTCCGCCTGGATAATATTTTTTAAATCCCACAGGAACTCTTTAATATTCCAGGATAAAAAGTAGCCTGTCACTCTCCAGGTCCTCAACTACACCCATATAAAAAATCACGTTGATCTGTTGCTCTGTTGTGGGTTGATTGAAGGACAAACTATTAAACCAACACACACACTTTCACATTTTAATATTAGTATGATGTTTATTGTTTGTATTCCGATGGGCATTTAACACGTCATTATCTTATTATTCAAAATAATTATTTTGAATATTAAAGATAATGATTATCATTATGACCTGAGTTAAGTAGAGTATATTTTTATCCATTTTTTACTATACCCAATAAACAAGTAAAAAAGTAAAAATCATGATATTGTGAAGCATCTCTAAGTCTGTTGACTGTTGTAAAGATTTATTAATTCAATGTGAATGCTTCTAGATACGGTCAAGGTAATAATTGATCCTTTCAACTAGCCCACAAAAGCGATAGATACCTTAGTTTACTGTATTATACCATCTCGACGCCATCGTTAGACTCGTAGTTAGAGTTAAAACCCAATTTGAGATCCAAAATAAGGAAGTTCATGCAGCCATTTCATGGCTTTGGTGTTTGTTTACATGTATTTCTTAAATTTACCTCAAATTGCCAATGTGCTGCTTGTAGTAACTGTTTGGCCTGCTCTCGAGCACAACCAGCCACCGAAACAAATTGATTTATCATAACTTGTTCACGTAAAGAATCCATTTTAAAACGTCTTTTTAACCAGATTTTAACTAATCGGCAAGAAAAAGTCGCTTTAGCAAATGAGAAATGCAATGAATGTTTACCCCATGAACGCAATCAACACAAAGAGGATAAAAAATAAACACTAGTAGCCCTATTAAGGAAAAGCTACATCAATCATTGTTTCAGACAGAATTGTTGTGATTGGCTGAATTTATGGTCATCTTGCTACGACAATGGATTTTAGGCAATAAGGAAAGAATGTTAGCCTTAGCGAATTATTGGAATCAGAGGTGATTGTGATCGTTACATTGTAGCAATAATAAATACTTAATAAAGCCCTAGGATTCATAGAAATTAATTTATGTGCTGAGGCAGTGTTACCAACTCGAAATTTGTCTCGGTGTAGATATGATTTCAGAAGTTGGGTTCCTACCAATCCTACTTTGAAAAGATAATAAATCTATCACCTATATTTTTGAAGTGAAAACTTTTTTAGGCGCGTTGAGCACTTTTTGGTAGGGGGTAAAATGTGGAACAGTGTCGGTCACGCGACACCATTCTTCTTAAGACAAAAGGTCTTAATTAGTAGGAAGTAATAGTAATTACTATATTAATAGTTCCATTAATATAGTACATTCGTAATTAAACTTTAAACTTAAAAATAATAATAAAAATATTTCAAATATAAACCTTAACAATAAGAGATTAAAGTTTAATTACGAATGTACTATATTTATATTTAAGACCTTTTGTCTTCGTAACAACGCGAGGTGGCGACTGGCGAGGTGTCGCCCACGGTAACACAGCACTTTTTAATATAAACCATAACACTGAGATATTAAAGTTTAATTACGAATGTACTATGATATTATTATACTTAAGACCTTTTGTCTTAAGATGAATGGTGTTGATCACGCGTCTTCACATTTTTACCCTCTACCAAACAGTGCTCAACGCGCCTTATGAAGTTTTCACTTCAAAAAGTTATACGCTGAGCAGGACAAGAAAACATTTTCTCGCTCTGTCACTCCTTGGTATTAGTTATATTCTTGGTTATTAAATACTCATTTCGCTCACGGTCTGTGGCTCAGATCAATAGTGTTGTGACCCCTGTGGTTTTTTCTGGTCGCCGGCTGTGGTTTTATTACACAGACATATTATTTAATATTTATAATGTCTACTCTTCGGCTTCCTATTTATTTCACAGTTATTTACACTGGCTCATTGAGACCTTCTTTTTCTGGTCGGTGATTGAGCCTCAGAAGGACTAGAATCCAGAGCAGTTAAACCAGTTAAATAAAATAAAAAAAATCGCTCATTGATAAATGATCTGGTTAGCTTGTCTCTGGAAATGATTGAGAAATACCAAGGAAATCGAAATAATCTCAGAAATAGGTAATATGTTATTGTTTCTGGTTTTAATTTGTCTGATGTCTCTGGTTTGCACATTGTTGTTTGCAGCTCGTTTTCAAGCTTTTTTTTCTGGTCGGTGTTTTCAAGCATTAGATTTTAAAATATGAATATGGTTACAAATAATAATTCTCAAGAACCAAGCAGGAAGAAACGCCGTGTTGTAAGTGAATGTGAGTTTTATTTTATAAGAGACAGCACAACTACTTAGTTTATTAGTAACTACTAAGTTTATTTTTCGCCTTCTATCATAATAGAAAATTTAAAAAAATGAGTTTTTTTTGTTATAAATTGCAGGTTCCAGTAAAACAACCGATAATCTCCAAATACTTGGCAAAACGGACCAAAAGAAAGCTAAAGTACGTGTTCGCAAAAAGCATATTCCGAAGTTTCGATTGATAACGACTGGGATAAGTGCTTTACTGACTACACCTATACACGATAGAATACCGCTGACCCTTACAGACATACAACGTTTATTGTTGCATTCTTTACTTGGTAATGTTAACCTAACTCAATCTCCACGCTGGTATGTACTAGACAAATGTGACCACATCAAACAAACCACTTGTCTAATAATTGAAGGTATATCTATAAAGCATTGGGAAATGTACTACAATAGCTTGTCTAAAACTAAAAAAATATTTGAGAATGTAGTCGAGATTTTAACACCTTCTGTTTATGGAGGCTCTTTAGTCAAGGAGCTAGCATTAGTACCCGTTTCTGAAGCTGATAAAGAGAGCTTGATACAAAAATATGGCAGTATGAACTTGGCTCTAGAAGTTAGAAAAGATTTGAATGTCATGATGAAAGCTGTATTCCCTATTGGTGATGAAGTGGCAGACACATCTTATGAAATTAGCTTAGAAGAAAAATTTCCAAGAACACAGTTAATTCTTGCAGCGTGGCAGTTAATGGAGGAAAATTATCCAGTTCCTTTAAAAGGAAAATTAAAAGCTATTTATGCTGATTATGTTTTATCCAAAGAAGAATATAAGCCTGTAACAGCAAAGTCACCAATGTTTGGTTTAGACTGTGAAATGTGTCTTACAGAGGCTGGTTCAGAGCTTACTAGAGTATCTATTGTGAATGAAAAACATGAAACAATATATGAATCCTTAGTTAAACCCTTTAATAAAATAACTGACTATTTAACACGCTATTCTGGCATTACTAAGACCTTATTAGAAAATGTGACTAAGAGACTAGAAGATGTGCAACAAGAATTACGTGACATACTACCACCTGATGCAATACTGGTTGGTCAGTCGCTACAAGGAGATCTACATGCCTTGAAAATGATGCATCCCTATATAATAGACACTAGTATGATATATAATATTGCTGGTGAAAGGACTAGAAAACCGAAACTTAAAATATTAGCAAAAGAATTTTTGAATGAAGACATTCAAAGTAGTAAGAATGGTCATTGTTCAGTTGAAGATTCACTAGCATCACTAAAACTTGTTCAGTTGAAGCTAAGCAAGAGTATGGAATTTGGAGATGCTGTACATGCTAAAAGACAACAGTATAAAGAGAATGCTACAAAAATGTCTGCACATCCACAATATGCTTTGCCTATCTTTAACCATATAATTGATCAGAGAAAAACTTCAGTGATTGTTGGCTGTGATAATATTACAGGCGATTATCACACTTTTTTAACACAAGCAAAAGAAAATCCAAGTAATCATTTGAAAAAGGGGAAACCAAAAAAGGTGAAATTGAATACTGTAGATGAAATGGAGGAAGTAATATCCAATATTATGGAAGCTGGAACTGACTACAATTTAGTTATGGGCCATTTAAAAGTTGATTCTGACTGTGCTGGCATAGAATTTATGCAAACAGTTAATGAATGGATTCAAAAAATTTGGGACAGTGTTCAGGAATCAGCATTATGTGCAATTGTATTTGGTGGCACATCAACTGACAATGGTGTAGCAATGGTGAGAGTGAAAAATATGTTATAGGAAATATCATACAGTTTGCAAATAACTACTTACTATAGTTAATAAGGTAAACATTATCTATACATAATATATTACTATGTATACTGTCTATGCCATATTTCTCAATCCTTTTAAACTATATGATGCCTGCAACCTTGTCTGGGTGGTTAAAGGTATATCTCAATACCAAATTTCAGCGAAATTGGTTCAATGATTGTGGAGTGAAGGAGTAACAAACTTACAAACATCTAAACTTTCACAAATTTGAATTGAATGTAAGATGTTTTTTTTTTAATTTGTTGATGCAGTCAGTGATTTGTGGAGATTCGCGTCGCCGTGGCCGAAATTAGTGAGGCCATCTATTCATCATTGATAACAGAGGTTGCATACACTCCTAGTAAAACTTGACTGACTCCAGCCTGACAAAACGCTACAATTACTTAAATGATTGTAAGCCCACAATTAAATGTAATAATAAGTATCCCTGTAACAGGGTCTACTACATTTAAACATCCTGTCCCTGTTACTATTTTTTGGGATCGTAGGAATAGGATAACAAAATAATACAACATTCCTATTAAATATTATGTAGTATGTATCTCTAAAAATATTTATTTAGTTAAGTCACATAAATTTAATCAAATTCTCAAATTTTTACGTCTCGAAATAATTTGGCCTATTATTTCGAGAGGCCTGTATAACAAACTCTAAAATGACAGCTTTCAAATTTAGATATGTCCCTTTCCGCAGGGATTATTGTGAAAGCAATATTTTAATTCTGTCATTTTAGTTTAGTTTAGAGATTGTGCACTACAGAATCAGCCCCATTGAATAGAAATTTATTCCTTCCAATGTTTATTTTGCCCTGGCCTGCTGTTGGTTCTATTATTTCGATATTCTGTTAGGTATATACTTCTAAGTGACATGGCCATTTTGGCTTTAAAGTACGTTCCTGACAATGATATGAGACATGGACCACCAGGGCATCTAGCTTGTGATTCATTATTATCTGATGATAGGTACTAAATAAAAGTTCCAGTCGAACCTCGCAATGTGCCAAATAAACGTACATTCGTGATTTATTACTGACTAGATGATGCTCGCGATTTCGCCCGCCTGGATTAAGATGTTTGGATTCCCGCGGGAACTCGTTAATTTTTCAGCATACAAAGTAGCCTATGTCCTAAGTAGGCTGAATAAGGCATGCATTATGCAGCCTATCTCTATACCAAATTTCATCAAAATCGGTTGAAAAGATGGGCTGTGAAAGCTAAGCAGACAAACAGACACACACTAATTCAGCATTTATATTACTTAGTATGGATTGCAGCTCGTGTAAATAATTAAATTTCCATGACGAAGTAATATTATGTTGGTATTTGGTAAGTTCTCCGCACTACTGCTAAAGGAACAACTATTCCTATCTATTTTTATAAAGACTTTCCCCGACAGTTAAGACACATGAGTTTTGTGTTTGTGCATAGATAGCGTTGCTACTTGCTAATATTTCAAAATGATTTTACTAACACTCATAAGACAGATATAGCATTTTGGTCCGCAAATTAAAAACTAAATGCATTATTTGTTCAGTTCGGTGGCGTGCTCTTAAAAGCATGCCACCTGATGGATGATGAATGTTAATAATAGTATCATCATAACCAATGATATTATATACATTACAAGAGGATCATAACTACCTATCTTGTTAGTACATTTCCATTTCTTATCCAAATGAGACTCAAAGGCTCGACTTAGCTCGAAGTTTATAGGCGCAACGACATATTTTATTATATCTACTATGTACCTACCTAATATATTTTATAATTGTAATATCAACTAAGTAATAATAAGAAAGCCATTTAGCTATACCTACTGAAAGTATACAAGTTTTTTCTATTTCATATACTTACCTAAGTATACCTACCTACTAATGCTAATCGAATTCAAAGCACATCAAAGGTACATGAGTACTTTACCTCAATTATTTTAAAGTAGGTAGGTACCAAAAGATCCCCAAGGGTCGAACGAAGATCAAATTATACATCTAGGTATCTGTTTAAGCGAGCTGTTCTTATATCGTAGACAGACTTAACAAAAGTAAAGCGATAGAAACTTACCACTTAATTATAGCCAAATTCGATGTGGAATCTTTGTAAACATACCAATCGTCCCTTTAAGGGTTATCGTATTTAAGGTAATTTTTTTAATTTGGTCACCATTTCCTAGTTATATGTATCTACGTTACAATTTTACTTGATAAAGTAACGGTTATTTGACGGTTAAGTTCCATGAAACCACAGTAAACAGATACAACCAGTATGGAAACTACCTAGAAACTTTCGAAACAGCTCACTCACACAAACACGCGCATCGACGAGACCCCAAGGGCTCGTCGCAGTGTCATCAGTAGTGAGTAGCGCGGCTCTCGTCGATGCTCACGTTTGTGTGAAAGCTGTTTCGAACGATTCTAGGTAGTTTCCATACTGGTTGTATCTGTTTACTGTGATGAAACGTTGTTATCAACGTTTCATGGAACTTAACCGTCAAATACGTAATACGCAAGAAAATTTGCTTTAAACACAAATTAACAATTATTCATTTATAATAATTACTACTACACATATAACAACCCATTTTAGTACGAACTAGATGATGCCCGCGACGGGGATTAACATTTTTTAATCCCCCCCACTTTAATTTTCCAGGATAAAAATGATAGCCTTTGTACTTCTCCGGGATGTAACCTACCTTTATACCAAATTTCATTAAAATCGGTTGAATAGATGGGCCGCGAAAGCGTAGCTGATAGACACACTTTCGCATTTATAATATTAAGTATGGATGTGAACTTCTCCCTATGTAACATTTGGATTTTTGAACTATAATGGATTATCATGCACAACTTATAATATTATAATTACGAAATAACATTTATTAAACGCTTTATATCTTATTTTGTGTAAAGGGCAGGCTGCCGCCAAGCTATTCAGCACACAGATTCTCTGAGCTATTTGGCGAGAGAATAAATTTGGCCTGTTATGGGATCTACGGCAAGTGATGGTGGTAGTTCTGCTGCAATATCCGCGAGTGCCTCCCACCGCGTTGAGCGATTACTATCTGATTGACTCGGACTCGTAGATTCTTCAATATCTTCTTGGTTTCTGTGAAATCGTGGTTGAGTTTAGTATTAATGGCATTAAATGTCGCCGACAAATCTATGGCGACTGCGGCTGTGATATGACCTAAGTAGGTATAGATACAACGTGGGTGCTTTATGTCAAAATGATCTAAATTATTTAATTATAAAATCTTTATCCTATAGTAAATAGTTGATAGCTTTCAAGACTTCGACCTCAAATCCAGGACACGCTCCTCTAACTTTTCAGGACTATAATAGGCATTTTAAAAGGTTGTTCCCTATTCATCCCACGACGACTCATCCTATCAGGTATATACCTATTATTCGTAACTCATCCCAAACTGATATTCCTGTATCAACCCACTCAACTATTGAATCCTACATAATACATATACATAAATTACTTTAACGGAAAGGAAAAACTTTGTTCTTCCTTTCCGTTAAAGTAAAAGGACTCTTGCATACCAGAGAGTTCTTCACAATATTCTCAATGTTTTGTGCATTCCGCATGCCAATCTGCAATTTATCAACGTGGTTGTATCTAGGGCTTTCGAATACCGGGGTTTTTCAATACCGGGATCCCGGTATTGGGAAAAAATTAAAATTAGATTGATTGTTTTTAACTTAAAACTAGTTTTTTCTGAAGGAAACTGCACCATAAAAAACAGTTTTCCATAAAAAATATTTTTACACCACATTAACTCCAAAAGAGCACTTTTCTGCTTAAATTCAATGAAGAAATGCCATTTTTTTTTCTCGTAAAATACATAGTTTAGTCAAAACACAAATTAATTAAAAATTCTATAGTTATTTTTTAAAAGAAAATAAATCATAATAAAAAATTGCATTGGATAAAAAACAGATTTCTGAACGTTTCGTGAGTCAATGAAATAGAAATGCCAAGGTTCTAAATTCAAACACTAATTTTTCCCTCTGAGTGATCAAAAATGACTTTTCTTCACTGGTTTTAAGCAATAAAGGTGCTCTTATTGAGCTAATGTGCTTATGATACAAGTTTTAAACTTAGCCGAATAAAAACAGTGGAATAATATAATATGCAATAGTCACTGTTTCGTTTTTAATGTCACCAATACCGGTATCCCGGTATTAGACATTTCAATACCGGTATTGCAAACGGAAGAAAAAAGTCCGGGATCCCGGTATTGGAAGCCCTAGTTGTATCCTATGGGTATGGGTTTAAGGTATCATATAATGAAGACGAATATTTCTTATATCATAAATATCACTACCTAACACAAAAATCTTACTCTGTGTCTTCTAGTTTTTCATCACTACATTCTTCGAGTAAGTCAGTCGGTTTGCCTTCAGTAATTATAGCAACATTTTCCACTTCGGTATTGGATTTCTCGTGAAGTAGTTCTGGTGTCTGATCTATTTCTTCGAATACGTTGTTTAAAATGACTTGATCTGCCACGTCTTTTAGTGTTGCAAATTTTTGTTCGCTCTCGTTGTCGCTTATTTTTACTTGTTTAGTTTCTACGATGCTATTATTCAATTGATTATCTGTAACAGACAAGTTAACAGTGATTATAATTTTACAATTTAAGTATCTCATTTGGATATTTTGTTGCATATTAGCTTTGCGCTACACGATTCCATTATCAATTGTATTTAAGTAACCATTTATTTTAATTATCATTTTTACCAATGTTGAAACAATAGGTTTAATTTTTACGTTTATTACTGTCATTATTAGTAAAATCACTTGTACACATTCTTTCAAATTATCCGTCTTATAAGCTAGATATAATTACCAATTACTTACCAGTTATCCAAAAAATCACGAACGGGAGAAGATCACGCATTTTTGTCCCATAAAATATTTTTCCTGAACTAAAGTGCAGACCACCTAAATATAAACGATGCAAATTGATGATAGAATCATAAGAAGGTGCAAAAAAATAAAATAACAGTGAGTAAATGGGTGCTTTCACGAACATCAATGTCCATCGACTAGAGTTCCAAGTTCACGTTTATTTGTTTTTATAAGATAGACATTAGACTTATTAGATAGTACTTAGTGACTATAATGAACCGCGATGGTCAAATATCATCAGCATGTACCTAGGTATATATAGTCGGTAGTGACTCACTAATGACCTGGTATATACCTAGGTACATGCTGACTACCAAGTCAAGATTTTTGACAATATGAGTACAGAGATCCAGCCATCGCAAATATTATGTGTAGTCACAGTGAACGCGACACGTAAAACCTTGTAGGTACCTACTCTAGAGTCTAAACGTCACCGGTTAGGCTGTTGGATTATGGTAGGTAGGAGTAATGTAGGTATATTATGAACTGCTTAAAGTTACCTATATTAATAATTAACACAAATTAATCCCGTCTACACAAAAACGTAGTCGTTCAATCACACATAATTTAAAAAGCACACGATCTTGAGAATCTACATAATAGGTATTCAAAATGTCCCGCGTAATAGCTTTGCATATTTACATGGGTAAGTAAGTAGGTACTAACTTATTTAAAATGTCAACCCTTGCCACTTTTTACTGCTTACGGTTTCATAATGAAATGATATTCAAATAAGTAACTTATCTTTTGGAGTACCCTTTTTTAGTAACTCCATAATATAAAGTTAGCTTGCACACTATTAATTTAATGGTGACTATTGGGCATTGCACATTTTTAATGTAGATACTTACGTACCTAAGTTTAATGTTAAGATTATGTAGATATTGTGTTAAGTATTACATTCGTGAAATTAAAAAATTACACGTGCATGTGCTCGATTTTAAAACAACGTGTAGGTATGTCCATATCTTTATAAAAATCAAATGTTTTTTACACACAACAATAAAACCACCGCTGATTTCTGTATAAACATACACACCTTGCCCTTGTTCTTCATTATAGATTTTTGTAAAACAATCACCATTTCTAGCTAAATGTATATTTTCTTCTAAGCTATCACAAGTTGGAAGCACATTGCTGACGATTTCATCTCTCAAATCACTCTCTACTGCGCGATGTTTCGCATCCTTGTCTTCTTTCGCATCTCCGGTGATATTAGTTGCACAATTCTCCGTTTCTTCAAAATAAAACAATTTTAAGTACCTAGGTAGTTTTAAATGATAAGACTCCAAATTCACCAACGTTAGTTTGAATTTATTAGGGTATATAGGTATTACAAAACTTCAAAATATTTTTACATAATATTAAATAGGTACCTATGTAATATTGATAACTTGAGTTTGTTAGGTATCAAAAAAGGAAAATCTTTTTGACTTCAAATATGGAACTAGAAAAGCTACTTTCATCATAATTTACGAATTGAAATCACAGTAAGGCTAAGTCTAATTTCTCATCCCACTTTTAACATTGACCTCCAGCTATTAAGTAAACGTTTAACCCTGAGTCAACATCCACGTCTCGCATAGCTAGCTAATAAAACGGAGAACGATAAACACCCATTAAAGTCTAAGCACGATTTCTGGGCTCTGGCAGTTAATGTGATAACTTGCAAGTAATTAGTCCAAAAATAGTACAGACCTTTATAGGTCTGTAAGTAGGTATATTTTTTAGCCGAGCTTACTAAATTGACAGCAACACGCGAGTTGTCAACAAGTATTTATAATGGTAAAGTTAAACTTACCGCTCGCGCTCGTGTTTGCACTAATCTCGGGCATGTTTGGAGTGCTGCTTGTGCAGCCCATGATGTACGGGGATGTTCTAAACGATAGCCATTCGTTACAGTTAATAAAAGATCTGGCACAATATTATGCTAGCCTTTGACCAGCCGGCTACAACAACTAAGCTCGACTGCGCGCTCTACAAGATTGTATCGCTCATGACTATTATGGGAGGAGGTAGCCCACTCAGTTGACCTCGCACCCCCTTCGCGTTTTTCAAATTAAACGAGTGTAAAGCATTCTTCCACTTTGACGCAATTATTGTACTTATACCTTGAAGGATTTTCCTTTCATGAACAGTTGTTCGTGCATAATATATATTCCTCTTTTTGTTAGAATGAAATACTAATTGGTTATAAGTATACCGACGAATATGTTAAATACCTAGAGATTAACATACATAACAGCCTGTTAATATAGGTGCAAATAAAGGGCAAGGGCCTCATATCACCTCATATTATTGGCACTGGCCCTAGTGCGTGCTTTTAACAACATGTTAAAAGCACGCGAGTGGTCTTCCTCAACCTTTTCTTGGTCGCTCACTTGAGCTACCCGCCGGCTGCTACGTAGTAGTTAGGTACGTGCGCATGAAGCTGCTTTCAGCAATGTATGTAGAACAATAAATAATATTGTTTTATTCAACGCCGTCGCTTATCGAACGCTAAATTTATCTTAGAGCAATTCTTCAAATTTTTATTTTTGCTAGATTTTGAGGCTTTAAGTTCATTGCTCCTTCCAAAATTCATCTTGCAAGTGCTTAGAGACTTAACTTATTTTATTAACATCGCGGTCCGCGTGTTTATTTTAGGGTTCCGTAACAACTAGAGCCCTTAGGTATAGGTAATCTGTTTCGCTAAAAAAGATTAATGAAAAAAAAAACCGGCCAAGGGTCCACGTGTAGCGTAGGGTCCCGTAGTGGCCCATCACAATTTGCGGACATTTTAAATACTCGTACGTTGATCGATAGCTGTCCCGTACCAAAATGGTATAAATTATGTATACCTAGGTATGTCAGTAGCCCAAATACCTATTTACGTTGGCCGCGGGATGCGGTTATACACAATGAAAACCAACTAAACATCCCTTTAAAAATTAAAAAACACGACTAACTTGCCCTATCGAGTTCCAGCTATGTATAATTTTTCAAAAAATTAATACGTAGGTGGTGTCACTCGGGAGGATGTAAGGCTGCATATGTACACGAAGCCTGAGGATTCTAACGATACCCCATGCAATCAAATCTGTTCAGGCATTTGGAAATTATGGTGGAAAAAAGAAATTCGTGTTGTTCGTTCGTTCGTTGTCGTGAATGTTCGTACATATCTAGGTATAATAATATGTACGAACAATGAACATCACACACCTTTTAATGGGCAGTCGTATAGCAATTTATTTATACAGGCCATGCCTTTTTTGTATTAAAATCGCAAATAAATAAATAACTAGGTTGATACTTATTTCGTTTAGTAAAACTTTTATTTTGTACTGGTCGATGCCCGCGACTTCGTCCATGTGGTTTAAGTTTTTTTTTAAATTAACTCCTTCAATTTCCGCGATAAAAATTAGCCTATGTCACTCTCCGTCTTCAAATTTGTCCGTGCAAAAAATCACGTCGATCCGTTGCTCTGTTGCGGCGTGATTGAAGGACAAACCGACAAACTAACACTTTTATCTTATAATTCATTTTAAATCCCATCATACTAATATATTTTATAAGTATATATTAGAACTTAGGCCCACCACCAAGTTCCTAAACTCCGGGCTAGTAATCAGAATTTCTAGTCAGATAAACCCAACACTCAATTATGACCCGACCCGGGACTCGAACCTGGGACCTCGTCGGCTGGAGTCGAACATGCTAACCACTAGACCAACGAGGCAGTTATTTATAAGATATTTATTAGTATAGGTATTAGTATGATGGGATTTAAAATGATTTATGTGTTTGACCGACAAAAAAGTTATTATACCTAGTGTTCCGTATAAATTGTAAAAAAATTTAATACGAAACTACAAAATAAAAATCTTTTATCGTGCTTTTAAAGATTTTTACCTGAGTTTAGTTAGTAGGTAAGTACCTACCTACCAACGAATATTTTAATCTTTTAATTTGATTCAGTATCGATAACCCTGCCCAGAAAAATCATGCACGACGTTGGAAGTCATTCACATTGAAACCAAGTGGGTATGTATACAGCCTACCCATAGATTTATTATATAATTATACTTACAGTTGCAAAGTTTGACTAACTATAATTCACCTCACCAAAATCTAAAAATACTCAGTTTCTCAGTGTTTTTTGGTCAGATGAGTCTATCCACCAATCTAACCCATTGGTAGGCATTGGTCCACCAACCATCACCATTGGTTCATTGGTGGACAAACGGGAACATTGGTTCCCGTTGGTCGGATTGATTTGACACATTTTGGTTATTCATCAAGATTTTATTCTGGTCTAGTGCTTTTCCGAAGTCGGGACACAAAAGCACAGAAAGGATGTATTCATGTTGCATTCATGACAGAATTGGCTTTGACGTTCTTTTTTTCCACGACTATGTAGGTATGAGATACTTTGGTTATGATTTTAAATACCTATTCAACTAAATTCGTGGGAATAACCATTTTTTTAAAGACTTAAAAAAAAGGAGGAGGTTATCAATTCGGAAATGTACAAATGTACCTAATGAAAATACAACGCTAATCAAAAAACAAAAGACTGAGTTTGTAAAAAGAATGTCATGCAGGTTTTAAAACAAAATTACCTACCTAATTTGAATTTAGAATACAGAGCCATTACAAACTTTTTTTATTTGAAATGACCAGTACTGAACAAAGGCAATCAAAATACATTTATGTAGGTAATGTTTAAGAGATCATTTTTAAATTATTTTTGTTATATAATGATATCTCGCGAATAGATGTTTAAAAAACCAAATCTAGGTACCTATTCAAGGTAAGGACCTATTCCTATTTTATCCAAATAACATTTATGTACAATTAAAGAACTTCTGTCATTAAATCACAGAGCTTTACAATTAAGTATCTCATAGATTTAGTAGGTATTGGGGTCGCGCGCGCGCGCCCAACTAAATCTATGAATTATCTATGCCCTCGATCGTTTCTGTAAAATCAAAGAAAAAAAACTTCGCGCTCGCTCCTCCGGGGGCGAAATCAGTTTATCCAGGTCTCGGACGGTCTTATTAGTCCGCCGCTCGGTTTTTTACTAAGGAATCCAAATTAGAAATCATAATTAAGTAAGTACCTAAAATAGGCAGGTACCTACTCGTACGTAAGAATTAAGGTTGCACGAACAACGGTTTTGCTGTAAGACGCATCACTCCTCTCGCATTGTAAGTCAACGTAAATAAACCTCCGATACAACTCCGCAAAAAAATGGCGGAGGCGGATGCGGATGCGGAGGTACGATTTCATGCAAAAGTTCCGCACTTACGGAGGCGGAGGCGAGGTTCCGTTACAACCCTAGTAAGAATGAACTAGCCTAGAGGTTGGATAGAGAAATTAAATAAAATAAAGATTTAAATCAGTTTATTAAATTCGGGCACAAGGGCATGGTCCCGCTTCTGCTACAACAAGGTCCCCACTCAACGCAATGGCTTCGATTTCCACCGCGGCGCCCAGGGGCAGCTTACTGACTTGATAGGTAGCACGCGCTGGACAGTCCTTAGGAAAATCTGAAACAATGCCATTTGCATATTTAGTGTAGGTAACACTTGCTGAGAAATACCAGCCGCTGATAAAAGTAGACCTTGCATGCCGGCGTGTATTTTACATAATTTAATTGAAAGTGAAGAAAATGTGCACAGAAATATTTTATAGGAAAACGTGACATAGAACATTATATAGTTAGGCTGCAATGAAGAAATGAAATGAAGGCCTTTCATACCAACTTTCATCCCCTATTTCACCCCTTTGGGGGTCGAATTTTCAAAAACTGAAACACGTATTTTTTCATTTTCAACCCACAGCTCATATACCTAGTTTTATGGCTATAACTTGAGAAATGAAGGACTTTCATACAAACTTTCGACCCCTATTTTACCACATTGGGGGTGGAATTCTGAAAAACTGTGACACACGTAGGTACTTCTTTATTTTTTACCGAAAACTAAAATACCAAGTTTCGTTAATATAACTTAAGAATATCTTGAGAAATGAAGGACTTTCATATAAACTTTCATCCCCCATCCGGGAACCGAAAATCCTCAACCCACGCGGATGAAGTCGCGAACATTAGCTAGTATAAAAATATATAAAATCTGGAGCATATTTTGTCTATACTCAGCTGAATAAGTAAAAGGGGAAGCAGTAGCTAGTAGGTAAGTACTTACACTGTGCATAAACTTGGTTAACGACTTGGAAATCATCCATACTGAGGAGCAAGATAGTAGTTTTCACGACTGCCTCGAGAGAAGAGCCGCCTGCTAACAACACGTGTTTTAAGTTGTCCAATGCCTGTCTAGTTTGCGCTTCCGCGCCACCGCACACTAACTGGGCTTGAGGATCCATACCTAACACCCCAGACACATACAGCGTTTTGTCTGCTAGAATTGCTTGGCTGTGGACATTAATTAACAATTATATAACTAACATAGAAAATTTTAAAAAGAAACCTCGTAACTTTGCAGATAATAAATAGAATTTTTGTATCCTTAAAAAATGCTAGTGTGCCTGGCATGGCCTATCTATTCAACGGTAGGTACAGGGATGCGGAAGGACATTTATCCTGAAAAATCTGAAATTTCAAAAACCTAAATCGAAGTTAACTACGAAGTAGCGGGCATAACGGTTGCGGTTTTTTTTCTGTTCAGGCTATAAACTGAAGTCTGAAGGGAGAAGGAAAGGAGGACTATAAAAATAAAGAAAAAATCAAACCTGTAAGGCCCAACGGGCTTATAAATGTACGGTGAGGTAACAATAGTCTTCGTCACCTTGCTCTGGGACTCTGTGTTTGTTTTGGACATGTTGATTGATTTGGACAGGACTTTGGCTTGCGCGTTTACTGCTGGCACTGAACTCATTGTGTAGATATTTCGTAATCGTGGGGTTAAAAGATCACAGTAAGTATTATTAGTAGGTAGGTATGTTTTACTTTAGAACTGATAAATAATTACATAAAATTATTTTTGGTCTCGCAATTTTATTAAAATGAACGAAGTGAACTAAATGTTAGTAGGTATACTTTCTGCTATGATATAAAAAATAATAAAATATTGTTGAGAAACACTTGACAGTTGACGCTTTAGGACAGACAAGGACATAGACAGTACAATGACCGGTGTCTGAATTAAGCATTCAAACCCGGGGTACCACCTATCCCGGTACCAAATTTCATCAAAATCGGTTGAACAGATGGGCCGTGAGAGCGTAGCAGACGGACACACTTGCGCGTAGGTAGGTACACGATTTTAATTTACATTTGGATTATTGTTTTTTGAGTCCCGCGGGCACTTTTTATTTTCCCGGATAAAAAGTAGCCATCTGACCGAAATTTGTCGAAATCGGCTGAGATAATTTGCCTCGAAAGCGTAGACATTTTTTCTGTGGCGTAGACAGACACACTTTAGAAACAACAGAACACACACTCTCACACAACCTACACTCAGGGGCGGCCTTAGCCATTGCGAGGCTCCGGGCGGTATAGTCTATATTTACGAGGCGCGAGATTCAAAATTCAAATACACATAGTACCTTTAGTATTTAGTAGTAGACGGCTACAGCCCACCACTTGCCAGCTTGCCACTCCCTAAAGCCGCCACTGCCGGGCTACACTTATCATGCATGCATGCGTCGTTATTAGGAAAGTTATTTTGGAAAGTAAAAATTCAACAATTTAAAATCTCGACATTTTAGTAATTCAACTTTTTAAAGAAGTCGACGCAGACGTAAACGGCACAAGTTCTTTTGAATGTCCTTTAAGTAGGTAGTTAGTAGGAACCATACTTACTTAAATCGCTGGTGATGGAAGGTTTCCGTGACTTGCCTGGTTCTGGTTGTCAAATAATACTTAATTGCTTTGTTCATCAAGGGTTGTTACGAGCCCTAACATACGAGATGTTTAGCCTCCCGAACGTAGCGAGCGAGCGATTTCTAATTCTTTCTTTGCCATTCTGTTACATTTCCATATTAGGAGTAAGATCTTTATATTTAATTGATGATTATTAGTATCTAGTGGTTCGCCCCGAACTGAGACCTCGCGGTATCCATAAGATAGTTTTAACTATATAATGCGCGCTCATCTTTACGTTCATAGACATCAGTACTATCAGTAATAGACTATTTTGCACAAACTCTCTCTAAACTAATAAAATTTTACAGAGCGCCATCTATTGACATCATTGTGAAGTTCTGTTAAAAATACTGAAGCTTCATAAAAATTAATAATTTTATATATCTAATTTTAGTACCTATTTGTTGTTCAAGTACAGGGTATAATTTTTTTTTGTTTTCACTCAAGTAGACTACTTGACCGAGCGAAGCGAAGGCGCTTCGCTCCGTCAAATAGTCACAATCACTTTACCCATATACCTTCACAACGACATGGATTATAATTAAATGTATTATTTACAACAATAATTCTAGAGATTTCGCGGCAATCCGTAATACTACCTTTATTTTTCTACATACTGAAATTTTGAAAAAAGACAAAAAGTACGATAGACCATAAAGATAGAGTAGTATGATAGACCATAAAGATAGAGCTATAGCATACGATGGGTAACATTAACACAATATTGACGCCTAAACATTCAACCAAGGACTGCAGTAGGTCACTTTCAGTTATTTTAATTAAATTCAAATTATTTAAAAAAAACGTGTGTGTTAACTACGAGAGAATGAGATAAATTATAAATATAACTTGTATTTCACATTTGTCACATTTCACACATCACAGTCTCTCGCACGCTGAATCTTTTTATGAAAATGTTTGTCACTTTTTGGTGTTGCTTTTTCGTTTCATAGAATTTTCTATGTATTGATATGTAGATGTCGTCCATATAAATACAAGGAATTCAACCCGCCGCGCACCCGACCCGTCCCGCGCCCTTTTCCTGTGTGTTTTGCGCTAAAAGCTACTAGTCTACCTATGCTTAGCTGTAATGACATCTTTTTAGAGCATGCGAGGTGAAATTATTTTCTACGTACTGTAGTCTGTACTGCTTACTTATAAGGTTTATTTTAATTCAATAGTCATTTAAAAGGCTGGATATTATGTTTTTAAAACAATACAAAATGTTGAGCATAAATAAAATATCAGTGTGATAAATTGGTCAAAACTGCAATAAAGTCTATTGAAATTGAAATGGTTAGGTATGCATTAGGACATCATTAAATCAAGCTGTTGGACAGATTATAATTAGAAACACAGAATAGGAAGGTGACTATTTAAATAAAAACACAATAATGTAGCTTTTTTAAATTATTTATTTGCTGTAACTACTTATCTTTTTAGTAATTAATTTCATAAGTTACCTTACACAGTCATTATTAATTTTTTTACCATGGTCTAACTTTACTTTGACTGGCATGAGTTAATATCCAAGTATTATGGGGTTTAGGTTTCTTAGCCATTTGTTTATGTCGAGGGTGCTCAGGACATATTACATACAGTCGCTCTTGTCTACTCACGAAGTAGCAGGATTTGCAACGCCTTTTTACTCTACCTTTTACTTTAAACCCAGCAAACGAGTTAATGATTGGTATACAAGCAGGCAATAGTTTATTATTCATTCCATTTTGGAACACGCTAAAATTAGCAGTGACCATGTCAAAGCTTTTGGGGATATGTGCCCCCAGGAAGGTTCTGGTTGCCGATATAATTCTCTGCATAGTCTAAAACAAAACAATAATTAGTTTTCACTTATATTTCGGACAATAGGTACTTTGAGTATTAGAATTAAGTTACAATGATTTATTTACCTGTGGAACAAATAGTAAAACAACAACACCTATTAAATGATGATTATTTAGCTAGTATTTATACACATTATTTAATTTTAATTTTATTTATGATCGGAATCCTAACCTAAAAATCATTTGATGTTCAACTTGTCTCTGGTCATGTGTCAAACGGTTTGTCAAGCAGAATTGTCGTAAAAATCATTTGATGGTTAACTTGTCTCTGGTCATGTGTCAAACGGTTTGTCAAGCAGAATTGTCGCCAGGAGGTCGCCAGTCGCGTTATCATGCAGATAACATGTATCCATAGACAATAATAAATCTATGCATGTATCCAAAAATATCCTTGGATCGTATTTGTTGACTTTTAGTCCTAACCGGCTCCGCGTAAGCTTTTTCAAGAATGTAGCAAAGTGCAAACACCGACCAGAAAAAGAAGGTAGCAAACTTCTTTTTCTGGTCGGTGGTAGCAAATTTAATAGCAATGGCCAATGCGTCGCAAACCACAGATTACCAGTCACGAACGCTGAATATCGACATTTTGGTGGTGCAGACCTACTTATAAGACGACTAATTTGAATATCTACAGTCTTCCAAATTTAACTGCGTTACTTATCTTACCAAGTAATATTTTAGAGTCTGTGGTATTTTATGATTTTCTTTAAATGTCACCGTAAGATTGTAAACTGTCGAAAGATTGTGAACCGTTCAATGTTCTGAGTATTAATTTATGAAATATTTATTGTATTTAAGTTTTCTTGTCTCTTTCTTGCACAGTTCGCGCGCGAGTTGAATGCAGAGTAAATGTAAGTGTTACCATACATTTACTCTGCATTCAACTCGCACGCGAACTATAGGATAGGTTAGGGTTTGACATGAATATTCAGGTAAGTAGTGCCCGGCGTATATTTAATCAGGTATAATAATAATGCGTTAAATTGTAAGCAGTATGTTACGGTTCACAATCTTTCGACAGTTTATAATCTAACGGGATAAAAAACGTTATATTACAATCTTACGGTGACATATACATATTGTTTAACCGACTTCCAAAAAAGTCCAGTCCAAAAAAGGAGGTTCTCATTCGGCGCGTATCTTTTTTTTTTAATGTATGTCGATTGTCGGTGCATATCTCCGTGGTTTCTAAACCGATTTGAAAATTTTTTTTTTCACTGGTTAGAGGAAGCTCGCGAGGTGGTCCCATAAATTCTGACTCCAAATCCTCAATCATACCGAACTACATGAAATCCTCAAAACTAGGGAGTTAGGAAATTTTGATGGTGAATATTACAATACAACTTTGAGTCCCAACTCCTCAACCCTGATGCTGTAGGGTACAGAACTCCTTAAAAATAGCGATTTAGAATTTTTTTATGATGAATTCATATTGTAGGTGTCATACAACTCCTCAACCCTGATGCTACAGGGTACAGAACTCCTTAAACATAGTGATTTAGGATTTTTAATGGTGAATTCAGATTGTAGGTGTCAAGCAACGACTTCATACTTAAAACCAAGTCCTAACTCCTCAACTCTGATGCTGCAGGGTACTGCACTATTTCCAAAAAACCGACTTCCAAAGCCACTATAAAGTAAAAAATAATTTTGATTTCTACACACTATGTTGAAGTCGGGCGAGTATAACAAAGATAGGCATAGTTGACGCATCAGGCTCGCCCGACTTCAACATAGATAGATAGATAAATTCTTTATTGTCACACAATAAAGAGAAAACTTAATTATAAACAAAAAGCAGGAAGCAACGCGTGCGCAAGGGCGGTCTTATCACTAAAAGTGATCTCCTCCAGACAACCAACCCATTTCTTAAGGAACTTTAAAAAGGAGCGGGAAAGCGCAACAATAATAAACATGCAAACAAAAAGGTACATCATAGCTGCCAAGAAAGTTGAATCGCTCTTTTAGATAAGGTGGCGTCTGAGGATAATATAAAATGGAGTACAAGAGAGAAAGAGCGTGTAAATTTCTTCGTGAACGAATTGGTGTAATTGGAATTGGGTCTACATACTTAGTGTGTAGAAATCAAAAACCCTAATTATTTTTTACTTTACAGTGGCTTTGGAAGTCGGTTTATTTGGGTTTATTGGAAAGAATTTTTATATTACGATGCAATCAAAAGTACCTTAAGCTAGAAATATCTTTGTCTAAGGATATTTTCATTATATAAATAGTAAATAAAGTACATAGCAACAATTTTTTTTTTAAGTTATCAACAATCTTACTAATATTATTATAAATGCGCAAGTTTGGATGGATGTATGGGTGTATAGATGTTTGTTACTCAATCACGCCCCAACAGCTGAACGGATCTGGCTGAAATTTGGTACAGATATAGATTATAGTCTGGAATAGCACATACTTTTTATCCCGGAAAATTAAAGAGTTACCGCGGGAACCAAAAAACCTCAAACCACGCAGACGAAGTCGTGGGCATCCGTTAGTAATTAATAAATAAATAAATAACGTTAGTGTAATATTATTACTTGAAAATCTTGAAAAGCATTAATTAGTCTTAAATTAAATAATATTTTGAAATCATTCCAATCTACCAGATATTTTTTATGGGACCACCTCGAGAGCTTCCTCTAACGACTGAAAAAATATATTTTAAAATCGGTTCAGAAGCCACGGAGATATATGCACCGACATACATTAAATTGTCGCTTACCTATTTAATTAAAATACAAAATTAGTTTTAATGAAAACATTGCATTTATTATTTTATATTAACAACATTTGATACATACTCTTTTCTAATTTTTTTTACATGTACCTAGGTACTTACCTAAATGTAAATAATACTTAGTAGTAAAATGCTTCTGTACAATATAGCATTGATTATTATAGTCCAGAGGCGTCTCTAGCCCATGTAGCGCCCGTGTGCAAACATTATCCTAGCGCCCCCTAGTAAGCGCGCGGTCAAAATGGAATGGGTACAAAGTACAAGTAACAGCACATCAAGTTACCACAAACTGTAAAATTTCCCCAATGATAATAAACTGTATTGTTTGGAGATTAAATTTGAAGAAGAAATTTGTCGGTTTTGGGTATCATGATGTGCTGTTGACTGTATTTAGATTTCGGCAAATATAAGCTCCACATGCTATACAAAATGTAGGTATGCAATGCGCAGCTCTTTTTACGTTGGTCATTAAAGTGCCGCGGCCGGCCAACGCGCGCGCCGAGTGAGGCTCCGTAAGTCCGTAGTAAGCGGCGCGCTCGGCGCCCCCTAGGACCGCTGCGCCCGTATGCAACGCAGACCTTGCACCATAGGTAAAGACGCCTCTGGATTATACCTAATGGGAAGCTGGATGTATCGTGTATCCCATACACATACTCTACGAGACTAATACAGATCAAAGCAAAGAATGGCAAGAGTTTAATTGAGGTCATAGCACACCAACCTGGCCAAGCTTGGCAGGCTTACTTAACACTGAGTACAGTAGGGTATGGAAAACTCTTAGGCCTGCATGCCTTATAATAATAATAATAATATGTTGTTTTTCACCGTTGAATCAAGTGATATTCATAATAATTACTTTAAATGTACATAGGTAACTCTGAAAAGTAAGAGGTGACCGGAATTCGAACCCCAGATCCCCGACTAGGAAGCCGAAATTCGGTTAAAGATTTCGGCTTCCTAGTCTCGGTCTCGGTTTCGGTAGGACAGTAAAATTCATATTTGAAGCTTGTGTATTAAGCATGATGAGGAAATACTCCTCGAGTACCCCAGGGAAATAAGGAATGACAAGAAGCAAGGACTCACAGCACAAGTATAGGAAAAAATCCGAAAATCGTTAATTAGGGTTCCATACACATAGGGTGTCGAAATGTTTGTCAGGCGCTACCACTTTAGCGCCATACGTAAGCCAGTTACTTCGTGAAACAACTTTTTTAGAAATTTGCCACGGCTAATTACGTATTGTTATGACATCTTTCAGCTTTCTTGTTATTTACTAAAAGAATTTACATTGTATGGTGGTAGATACGGATAACGGAACACCTTGTAAGCATCTGACTCGCAATTGACAAGTTTATTTATCTACTCCAGCATCGAAAAGTTCCAATTTCGAATTTGACAACTATATCGAATTGAACCCTCTTTCGTGTTTGCTTCTCATAACGATACAGTTCGTTGTATGGGAGCTGTATCGTTATGAGTCGCAGCTGTATCGATATGGTTATCTTCATAAATAGGATACCTATAGCTTAGCGGCTCTGGGTTCTGGCACTTTCCCAACCAGTCAATTGATTTGACTTTTTTATTAAAATAAATCTTGTATGCAACTGTACGTAATTAGTCATTTTAATTCTCGTACTATCCTATTTTGATACTCGGCAAGCTTCGTATCAAAAAACAGCACTCGAATTAAAATTACCCTCATTACGATACAGTTGCATAAATAGCTATTTTGTATTTGTAATTTAATTCAAACTGGCAAATATATTTAATTAGCTATACTTTACTAAATAACTAGAGCAAATTATTAAGACAAATTGCCAACCAAACAAACCAACTTCGAATATTTGCTGATTGAATATGTCATTATCGGCAGACCAAAACTTTGCAACGTTTTGCCAACCGTTTTAATAATAGCCCTTAAATAAAATTATTAATGCAATGGGACTATAATAATGCATTGTATTAATGAGAGTTGAATGCTTCCCATGAAATCAATACCAAATCAATATATAGGTATTTACTGCATACAATTAATTACACATCTCTCATATTCTATAGCAAAAATTAATATTAATTTCTTCTTTATTTATAATAAAATAAATAAATTTAATAGAAAAATACTCATGCATGCAGTGCTGGCCAACGTTTGTACGAACATTGTCATACATTCTCTGCATTATCTTGTGAAACAATTTCTTCATCGCTTCTTGCTTGATCTTCTCTTTGTATGGTAATATTGCTGAAATCAATGACCATAAATTAAGAAACTATCTGATGCCCGCGACTTCGTCCGCGTTAATTTTCCGGTAATTTTCCAGGATAAAAAAGTAGCCTAGGAGTTATTCCAGACTATAATCTATCTGTGCCAAATTTCATCCAGATCCGTTTAACCGTTGGGGTGTGATTGAGTAACAAACATCCATCCATGCATACATACAAACTCTTTTTTAATTTTCTTACTTTTTGACTTATGGTGAAAAATTACCAAAATTCTACCATTCTTCACTAATCACTTATCATCAGGTGAGATTGCAAGGCTAGTTTGGTACTAGTGTAAAGAATAACAGTGAACATTTACCTCAGCATATCAGTAAGATCATCGACTGTGTGGACGGCTTGAGCGGCTGTCGTTACGACGTCACTTGTGTTACTGACGCTAACGTTCGCTACTAATATTATATCATTTCCAAGATCTTCATTGGCTATGTTATTTGTATTTACATCACTTGTATTCTCTAAATCCTCTGTTTGTCTCGTATCTATAATTTTAATTCCTGCAATTCCTGTAAAAGATGTTTAATTTATTAATGTAGGATTTTAAAGATAAATTGTAAAATTATTGTACCAAAATAATTACAATCCTGTAAAATATTTTTTAATAGCTGTAAACAACATCATCCTTACTAATATTATAAATGCGAAAGTATGTCTGTCTGTTAATTTCACGCCTCACCTAACTAACCGATTTTGATGAAATTTGATACAGGAATAGGCTGTATCCCGGGGAAGGATATAGGCTACTTTTTATACCGGAAAACTATAGAGTTCCCGCTGGAATGAAAAAACTTAATTCACGCGGATGAAGTCGCGGGCACCATCTAGTATTAATAATTATTAGTGGAGAAGCTATCATTTTTACTTTAACACAATTTTTACTATTTCCTTCCGAGTCCCGACCGAATTTCGGCCACGCCTACTAGGTCAGGAGGTATAATACCTCCTGACCTAGTAGACAGGTTTGTGAGCAAACACATGCACTCTCATAGTCTGATGGGACAATTTCTGACACGAGTCGAGTCGTTGGAGCACTACTCATTCATAATCATCATTTCCACCCAGTGCCACTACAGAGCACGAGTGTTCTCTCGGAATGAGAAGGGTTTAGCCATAGTCCACCACGATGACCAAGCGTGGATCGGCAGTGTTCACGAACCTTCCAGAACATGATGAAGAGCTCTCGGGAATGCAGATTTCCTCATGATGTTTTCCTTCACTGTTTGAAGCAAGTGATATTTAATTTCTTAAAACGCACATTTAACTCCGAAAAGTTAGAGGTGCGCGACCGGGGTTCGAACCCGAGATCCCCACACTAATTTTTATCAGTCAGTCTAAATTCTAAATACCAACTACAAAGCTCATTTTCAGCTTCAAGCTTCTGGACGGTTAAATCACAAAGAGCTCATGCTTTGTGTATGATATTATGTACCTACTGCTGCCTTAAACTATACTAATTATATACCTATTTACTTATATAACACTTTATATTGTAAGTACTAACATAGTTATTAACACTAAATTGAACCACAACTGTCTGAAATAAATAAATGAAATTGAATATAGAATTTACCTTTGGATGGTAAAGTGGACAAATCTCGTTTTATTCGACGACGTCTAGTGGGGTCACAGCGACGGAATTGAATCTTGTTTTCAAAGTCCACACAATACAATGTCCCAGCTAATAGAAGTAGACACTCCGTTTCGTTGGAGTTGTATGCATTTTCAAGATCAATATTACTCCGCTCATCATATTTCCACCAACCTAATAAGGATAGATATTATCTTCTTTACGTACTTAATTACTTACTTAAATAAGAAAACTGTAACTGGATGATTTCTGTACATTGATTATTTTTTGAAAATTTTAATTGGAGGAAGCTCTACTAACGATACAGAGCCCATAACAATTTTTTGTCTGTCTATTCAAATTCAAATTCAAAATGATTTTTATTCAAATAAACTTTTACAATACTTTTGAATCGTCAAGTGAATCTACCACTGGTTCGGAATGCCATTCCTACCGAGAAGAACCAGCAAGAAACTCGGCGGTTGCTCTTTTGAAAAAAAAAAATTACAATTTCATTAATTTGTAAAATACATAAGTAACAGCTGTCCTTAGCATTGCTGGAGCGAGTCAAGTCCATGCTCCTTTGTCATTTACGTAATCTTCCACAGTATAATAAGCCTTTTTCAGGAGCATAATTTTAATGGACTTCTTAAACTTGTGTAAAGGCAAGTTTAAGATAGGTTGTGGAATTTTGTTATAAAATAGAATGCTCATTCCCACAAACGACCTTCGGACCTCCTTGAGGCGGAGCGATGGAGTCACGAGCTTATGGCGGCCTCTAGTTTGCCTATCATGCAGATCGCATATTTTTTTGTAATTATGAATGTGCTGTTTTACGAAGATTAAATTACTATAAATATATTGCGAGGCTACTGTAAGAATACCTATTTCTTTAAATTTCTCTCTAAGGGATTCGCGCGGTTTTAAATTATAAATTGCACGTATTGACCTTTTTTGTAATACAAAATTTTTTTGAATATCTGCTGCTTTGCCCCATAGTAAAATTCCGTAAGACGTAATACTATGAAAGTAAGCAAAATATACAATTTTTGCAGTTTCAACGTCAGTAAACTGTCGAATCTTTCTGACAGCGTAAGCAGCAGAGCTGAGTTTGCCAGCCAGAGTTGAAAAGTTGTCTGTCTGTTCGCGCATCACACAGAAACTACTTGGCAACTTATAGCTTACACTCTGGGTTAACACAAAGGTTACTTTTTATCCCGAAAAACAATAGGGTTCCTTCGGGTTAGGGGATGAAAGTTTTAGTCGATTTTACTCCATAAATAGGTCAAATCTGTTAACAGTACTTTTTTCGTTAGAAAGTTTATGCCGTCAGGTTATTTCGAGCTGAATTTCGTGAAGCTCAGACGAGAAGTTGGCGGGCGGAACACAACACGTGTCGTCGTCGTCGTCGTCAACCTATAGACGTCCACGACGAAGGTCTCCTGCATGGATCGCCACAGAGCACGGCCTTGTGCCGCTTGTTTCCAACGGTTCACAGCTGCACGCTTGAGATCATTCGTCCACCTAGTGAGAGGTCGTCCAAAGCTGCGATCTGCTTCCCGATGCGAGACCGCCACTCGACCACTTTGGGACCCCAACGCCTATCGGATCTACGACCTATGTGCCCCGCCCGTTGCCACTTGAGCTTGGCGACTCTTCGAGCTATGTCGGTTGCTTTGGTTCGCCTACGGATCTCCACATTTCTGATTTGATCACGCAGGGATACTCCGAGCATAGCTCTCTATATCGTCCGCTGAGTGTCATCCAACAGGTGTCGGGTGACAGCAAATCAATGGCGAGCTTAATAATTTTAGCTAAGTATTATACATGTACATAGGTACATGCTGTAGTACATAAAGTAACCTCGAGCGAACCGTATGCTGGGGCGGACCAAAGCAATATAACCACAAAATAACAAGACTGAATTCAAGACATGACTAACTAATTAAATATTGTGTTTTGAGAAGTATTTAAACTGTGAACCAAAAAAAGTGCTTGAGAAAAAGACAATTTAAGCTATCAATTTTTCTGATTTCTGTCCACCTTTTGAGCTTTTGTCAATTTAAGATGAAGGTGCCTTTTTCTAATAATATTCCTTATCAAATTGTATTGGTTCCTACCATTTCGTCCTTCATAGTACCAGTGATATATTTCATTTTCATGTTCAAGAATTTCATCTGTATTCAAGTTGTCTAACAGAACTGGATGATCAAAGTAGTCTGCTGGTATTTGTGTGCGGCATATAGCACACTTTTTGCTTAGTATTGCAATACCCTGAAAATAAATATAATAAAAATAAACATCTATATATATAAATGCGAAAATGTTTGTTTGTTCTTCAATCACGCCGCAACAAAGCAATAGATCGAAGTAATATTTTGCATGTGGTATAGTTTAGGACCTGGATAGTGACAGAGACTTTTCGACAAAGGTGACAAGGCAAAATTAAGGATATACCATACGGACGAAGTCCCGGGCATCAATTAGTGATTGTATATATGTCACCGTAAGATTGTAATCTAGCTAGCGAAATTGTAAACTGTCGACAGATTGTGAAATGTTCAATGTTTTGAGTGTCAATTTTTGAAATATTCATTGTATTTACGTTTTCTTGTCTCTTTCTTGTAGGTTAGGTTATGGTTCGACATAAATAATCACTTAGGTTTTATCTGACAGATCTACCGAAAAATAATGTATTAAATTGTAATCTGTCGACAGTTTACAATTTCGCAAGTTAGATTACAATCTAATGGTTTTTGCAATTTTACGGTGACATATATACCAGATCTCATACATAATGAATTTTATTGATTTTTATACTTAAACAATTAAATCAATTCAATACCTGGCTTTGCTAGTGGTCTTCCTAGATTAACTTGGATGGTATAATCTCTACATAAAATTAAACTTTAGTCTAAACTGACAGGTCTAAATATTATATTACTATCCCTTTCTGAATGAGACAGTGCATCACTATCTCTAGTGTCATATACCTAGCACCTCTTGTTACAAAGAAGCACATAAGCTGTGAAATTATCTCACCTTCACACATAGGAAACAGAACACATGACCACATGGCAACTTTGCAGGGTGGTGATATTTTTGTAAGCAAATTGCACAGTCTTGATCTGAAAATGCAAATACACATTAGTAGAACAATTTTACTATACTAACTTGTTATAAATGCACTTAAAGAACAAGCAGCTAAGTAATGCTACAAAGTAGAAATTGTAAATCTTTATATATGTCACCATAAAATTGTAAAAACCGTTATATATTAATCTTACGCTTTTTATCTTGATAGATTGTAAACTGTAGAGGGATTGTGAACAGTAACATACTGCTTACAATTTAAGCCATTATACTGCTTACAATTTGAGCCATTATTTTTCGGTAAATTGTAATCTATTAGGTATATTAACCCGATAGAACCTAAGTGCCCACTACCTGAATATTTATGTCAAACCCTAACCTAACCTATAGTTCGCGCGCGAGTTGAATGCAGAGTAAACATTTAACTCGTGCGCGAACTGTACAAGAAAGAGACAAGAAAACGTAAATACAATATTTCAAAAATTAGGTATTACTCAGAACATTGAACGGTTCACAATCTGTCGACAGTTTACAATCTCGCAAGATAGAATCTGACGGTTTTTACAATTTTACGGTGACATATATATATATGTATAAGCAAAATACCATTCACACACTCACTCATTCACTCACCATATTCTATTGTATGCTTTATACTCAGGAACTATAAAGCATACAATCTTGAAATTTGGAAGGTGAGTTCCCTCTATGGTGTAGCTAAGGTTTGGAAAATGAGAAAATTGAGGTTGGAAATTTTTATGTAAGTCCTATTCTATGTTTTCGAAGTTATTAGTTTAGACATGAAAATTGGCATTTACCTAAGTTAACAACTTACTTAGTTAAGTTTTAAATCCTGCACAAGCTAAATATTATCTAAAGCATCTATAGATAGGCCTTTTGCAGCGGGAATATTTCTTGATCTCATAGAAATTCAGCAATTGAACCTACGTGGATGAAATCACCAGCGACCACTAGTGTTCAATAACTGACAAATGAGTATCCAGCACTTCTACTGTTACTGGCTACCTTGTTGGTCTAGTGTCTACCTTGGGTCACATAGATATTTTGTTTTCTATAACTATGCGCGCAGGCCACTACATAGGTTGTTATTTATGTGGTAATGAAAATCTTTGACCAATTAATACTACCTGGTCTAGTGGCTAGCTTACTTGGCTGCAGACCACAAGATTTAGTGGGAGAGCTTCCAAATGCATGTTGTAAAGCTGTCGAGTGTCGGCCCAGCACCAAATCTCTATCCGGTTGTCGGATTGCCGTTTCATCGGACTATGAGTAAGGAAATAGAGTGCATTCTTTATAGGTACCTCTGTTTGTGCATACATGCACATGTGTTCACTATGTTAACTCCTGAGCTGCTCCTGAGGCTTGTCAATAATATCATCGCAGTAGTAGTGTTTTGTAGAGAACTGGGACTCCATAAAAGTACCTACTATGTAGAAAAATTGTTTTACCTTGGTTGTCTTTTTCCATGCCTTGCTTCTAAATAAAACTTCAGTTTGGAATCCGGTAGATATAATAAATTACTGACTGCTACCTGCTGTTAGATCACATACACATTTCTAATTTTCAGATACAATAACAATTAACAATGTTTCTGTGGTCGGTGATACCAATACACAGAACACCTAATACTCCTACCAATAAAGTGTAATATCTATGATACCAAGGTGATACAATGTTATTCTCAGAAGGACTGGAATCCAGAGCCGTTAAACCAGTTAAATAAAAAAAAAAAAACAATGTTATCCTCTAAGTTACTTGTCTCTGGTTACTTGTCTCTGAAAGCACAGTATTATGTCTGTGGACATCCATTAAATTTATTAACTGGTTTAACGGCTCTGGATTCTAACATCAATTAAGCATCCAGTATCATCTGTGGTTGTACCTCAGTAACTCAGTAACCGTAACTTCTGCATCAATCATTGTTACATTACTGGCTGAATTTATGGTATTTCTTGCTGCGTCAATGGAGACCGGCTAAAAATGACAGCTACAGTGTAACAATCGCAGTCACCTGTGATAGGTTAATACTCTTCCACTATTGGGGAAAATCCATTGACGCAGCAAGAATACCATAAATTCAGCCAATCTCAACATAATTGATGTATTTATCTTTGCCCTATAGGGCGACCGGCTAAACATGACAGCTATGGCTACAGTGTAACGATCGCAATCACAACTGATTGGATAACACTGAGGTTATCACTTTTTACACAATTGGACAAAATCCATCGACGCAGCAAGAATACCATAAATTCAGCCAATCACAACAATTGATACTGTAACAATGATTAATGCAGGTTTTACACAATCGCCCTAATCAAGAGACATTTAAAACTTTGGAGAGTAGTCTAGTAGTTTTTTTTTCTTTTTTTTTTTAAACTAAGTATATAATTTCCAAAAAACTCGGTATTTTTAGCAAAGCTCAGTCACCCAGGTACTATAATATAAAAAAATACCATGAAGACCCGTATTATATACTAGCGAATGCCCGCGACTTCGTACGCGTGGATCGAGGTTTTGTGGTTCCCGCGGGAACTCTTTAATTTTCCGGGATAAAAAGTAGCCTATGTGCTATTCCAGACTATAATCTATCTCTGTGCCAAATTTCATCCAGATCCGTTCAGCTGTTGGGGCGTGATTGAGTTACAAACATCCATCCATACATCCAGACATCCATACATCCAAACTTTCGCATTTATAATATTATTATAATCATATATTATATTATGTAAGATGTTCCTTGATGAAGAGCGCGATTTGCTTGGCTTTTTGGCTTTAGGGATGTCGTTTATCGCTAGATGGCGCTAAAGCAATAATTTTGAGTGATAACTCCCATTATAGTTTCCTTAATCATCTCTATAACACAGCTCTCTAGAGGTAAAGACCACAGAGTACATTGAACTCGGTAGAGACTCCACAATAGGTTTTTAATCTGAGACGTCCCCGTAGTAAATATGTTCCTTTGTAGTATATTCTTTGTCTATACCCCAGCCTTACATTCAATGTACTCTGGCTCAGAAGGACTGGAATCCAGAGCCGTTAAACCAGTTAAATAAAAAATAAAAAAAAATTCAATGTACTCTGTGGTTTTTGCCGTACCTAAAAAAAAATGAAAACACCACGAAAACACCTGAAAATCAGATGAAAATTGATGAAAATTTAAATTCTTGACTCTTGTAAATAATAATAATAATTTTAATTGGGACGATTCGTGTTCGGTGTCTAGTTCCGTGGAACAGGGAACTGCGATAACTTTTTCTGCCGCGTAGAAAATACGGATCCTTTAGAATGACCTTACCTGGCACAAATCCTAAATATGAAGATACTTTGCAATGTTATATCTTTTCAACAGCAGAACTTTCTAAAGATGAATGGAAAAGTCTCTGCGACTCAATAAATGCATTTATATCATCAATCTCAAAAGATTATATATATCACAGAGATGAATTTAGGGTATATCTACCGATTATATCAGAACAATCTAATGGTAAGTATGTTATTTTTAAGTATCTTAGTACAATTCAATTGTTCTGTCAATTACCTATAATAATTACTATAATTGAAATAATTATATATGCGAAAATATGTTCATCAAATAATGTTTTTATAGAGATTCCGTGTCACCTTCTGAGTACAACATGTTTTGGTGATAACATTGAGGATGAATGGTTTATAGTTTATCTAATATTAGAGATAACGAAATTATACAACCATTTGATTATTAAAATAGAAGATACTGATGGAGATTTCCTTCTCATTGAAGCTGCAGATTATTTGCCAGCTTGGGCTAACCCGGAAACCACCGAAAACAGGGTAAGAACTAGAAGGGATAATAGCATTTGTAAACAAATTTTGGCTTCTGTACTCTTGAACAGCTTTTAGATTTATGCAACACATGTGATGATGTACTTCCACTTGATTCATCTCGCTGTCTATTAGCCTCTTGCATTAATTTAGTTTTAATTTGTTCAAAACTAAGTTTTTGTCAACTATTATCTACAGCCATTATTAGGGGATTATATATTTCACTCAACCCGCTTAACAGTCGTCAATTGGAGCATCTATATCATTTAACTGGTTCGACAAAAACATTATTTTTGAGATGTACTTCTCCATAGACTCGAAGTTTTCAAGTTTACATTGCCATAGTTTCAGTTGTAACATAATACGTCTTCCCCAACCCTTGTCTTCATAAGCTTTACATAAACTATCCAAGACCTCTTCAGTCTTTGCTTGATATACATACTCTAATAAAAGACAAAGTGTAGCTATTACCTTCGTGTCTACTTCTATCAAGCTTTCTTTTTGCTTACTTGGGTGAACTTCATTTCCTACGACCCACCACCAGCCCTTCAATTCCAGATAGTTTTTTACCTTAAATTTCCAATTAGCAAAATTGTCTGTACCTTTCAACTTCTCAATATGACCGAAAAGGCCAGAACCAGACTGATGACTTTCTTTCATCGTATTTTTCGTTCTTTCTTTCGACACAAATATACTACCTACTTTTAATTTTAATTGGGTTTCAGGAGTCCTTGATGTGTTTTCATAATTTTCTGGACCATAACATAATAGAAGCCACTGAGAACCCAATTAAGTAAAATATATTGATTGAATATTTATATAACTGAGACATCACGTTACAACCATTTTTGTTTAAGATTTTTTTGCATAGGTGACAAGCAGAAACATCTGTATGTACAAAAAGCGAACATTAACTTTTTTCTTTCCAGCCTGTTTCCAGTCTTGATGGAATGGGATTAAATACTATTTCCAATAGCACAAACATATTATACAAACACTGCACCAGGCTATCATTCGCAATCTTTCATAAAAAATGCTTTCATGCGTGCTATAACATAGCATATTTAAAAGCATGCTAAAAATTTATAGCTTATAGCCAGTACTGTGCTATGGATTTATAGCAGTTTTGAACAACTCTAAATTGTGTGCCCATAGTTGGTTGGACTCTTTATTTATACTAATATTATAAATGCGATAGTTTGGATGCATGGATGTTAATCACTCCAGAACAGCTGAATGGATCTGGATGCAATTTGTCACATAGATAGATTATAGTTGTGAATAACTCAGGCTACTTTTCATCACAGAAAGTTAAAGAGTTCCAGCAGGAAACAAAAACTTTAGTAAATCAAAGTTCAAAATGTACATTGTTTAGTTACAGTTGTTAATAATACATTTCTATAGTAATAACTAATAGCCAAAGTATAAACTACTCTTTAAATTTCATTTTTTTTAAAGCACATTATAGGTACTTTATTTATTTTCAGGTATTTATATTCAATCAACATTTGCATATTATACCAAATACAGTAGCTCCTACGGATTCATCTTTAAAAGTAATTGAAGCAATAAAGCTAGTTTCACAAAATCCAGAATTAACTCTAGCATCTTCTGAAATTGAGGAGGCCATAATGAAAAGAATTGGAGAATATCCACAAAAAATAAAAGAAGGTGGTCATAAAGCTATTTTAAAGCTTCCTGTGGAAATAGCTACAATATTAACCATGAAGCCATCCCTTATAGCTCATATAGTGAGTACATATTGCAACCTAGATGTGTTTGATGCCAAACATTGTAAGGATGTCAAACTGGAAGACTTTATTAATACAGAAGTAAAATTTACTAAATACTTGTATGCTATGCTAATGCAAGCTGAACTTCCTAAATATGTTAGGCACAATGCTATACTGAAAGAAAAGAACGCTCAGCTTGGACTTAAAGTTACATGTGCTTATAGAATAATAATGAGTAGACTATGTAAAGATATATATAATACATCAGAATTTAAAAAGTTTCTTTCCAGTTTAACCAAGAATGGTTACTTCAAGGATAATTTGGAGGGTTCTCTTGAATATTCACAGTTGTTGGAGAAGGCAAGGGCTTATTTTTTAGATATGGAATGCTCAGTAAGTCTAAATGCTTGCAATGCCATCAATGAAATAAAGTCTTCAGATGAATTTGCCAAAACCGCAGCATTATTGAAACAAAAAAGTGATACAGAAATTGTAGAAGAAGATGATGATGATTGGTTAAATGTAAACCCAGATCAATTAAACGAGTTTTTAAATAGCCATTATGGTAAAAATGTTAAGTTGAAGAGCAAAGATCCTATAACGCCACATATATTGACATCAGAATTAACAGATTTTCTAAAAGAAACTTCCAATTTTGATGGCATAGAACATTATGGAAAAGAAAACACTAACGATTCTGTTGATTTTAACTCTGACGACTTTGTTAATTGCTTAGAAAAAATGTTAAACTTAGTTTCTAATGAAAGTATTACTAACAGTGATAACAGTAGTGATGATGATGATGATGATGATGAAAATGGTGATGATTTATTGGAAAACAACATGGGGTTAAGTTGCAAAGCTCAAGATTTGGAACTTGTTTCGAAGTTGAATTTAAAAGAAAATGATGATGTTGAAGTAAAAGTTATAAAAAATTTTTCACTGAGTATGAAAGAAGAGGGCATTACTGGTCCTGCTAGTACTATTTTAAGACAAATTGGACTAAAAAAAAGTGATATTCTAGATTCAGATGATGATGACGGATTAAATTAAATTATTATTTCTTTCTAAAGTCCTAGAGCGCATTGTTAATAAGCAACTCAGTCTATTCCTTTACAAACATAATGTATTGTCTCCATTTCAATCTGGTTTTAGACTGGGACACAGTACAGCCACTGCACTTACTAAAGTCTGCGATGATATCCGCCTTGGCTTGGACAATAAATTGGTCACAGTGCTTGTGCTCCTTGACTTTAGTAATGCGTTCAACACTGTTGATTTTGACTTACTCCTTGCTACCCTTAAATCTTATAATATCTCTCCTGGTGTCGTTGACTGGATTCGCACATACCTGTGTGGTAGGCAGCAATGCGTCCGGTTTGATAATAAATGCTCTGCATTCTTATTTCTCTCTGCCGGTGTTCCGCAGGGTGGTGTCCTTTCGCCTCTCCTTTTCTCCGTCTTCATTAACTCTATCACTTCTGTAATTTTCTCCTCCTACCATTTCTACGCCGACGATCTACAGTTATATGTTTCAGCCTCTATAGATAATATCGCTGCTGCTATTGCCACTTTGAACTCAGACCTGGCGAGAATCTGTAATTGGTGTAAATCGTATGGCCTCTCAGTTAACCCCATTAAATCTCAAGCCATTATTTTGGGTAGTCCCAAATTGTTGGCTAGGTTAAATAATGTACCTCCTATTAGCTTTGATGGGGTGCAACTGCCGCTCAGTGACATAGTTAAGGACCTAGGCCTATTTTTGGACCGTTCACTGACTTGGAGGTCGCAAGTGGCAGAAGTAAGTCGCAAGACGTTTGCTGCTATTGGATATCTTAGGCGGTGGAAGTACCTACTGCCCATCAAAACTAAAATTGCCCTAGCAAATACCTTGCTTCTGCCATTATTGGACTATGGAGACGTTTGTTACCCAGATTTGACTCAGGAGCTTCTTAACAAACTTGAGAGGCTACAGAATATGTGCATTCGTTTCATCTTTAATTTAAGAAAGTATGACCACGTATCTCAGTACCGAAAACAGCTAAAATGGCTATCAGTCAGCCAGCGGAGAAATTTGCATCTTCTATCGCTTCTCTATGGTATACTATATCATGCACAAACTCCAGTTTACCTAAAAGAACGTTTTCAATTTCTTGGGGCGAATAGTGCATTCTTTCTGCGCTCCAGTGTAGATAATATACTCGAAATACCCCTCAGTCGAACAGAATTTTATGGCAATTCGTTCACTGTAAGCTGTGCCAAGCTCTGGAACTCTCTTCCAGCTGAAATCCGACAATCTAAGTCAATTAATATTTTTAAAAGTCGTTTGAAGAATTTTTACCTATCTCAGTAGTTACATAGTTAGTCATTTTATGTGTATTGCTTAACAGTTTATATTTATTTATATATATATTTATATATATATTTGTATATGTTAGCTTATGTATATTAATCTTATGTATGTATGTATATTTTGTATTGGGGTAGTATTGTATGTAGATGATATTTATAGTTTATTTTATTTGTAGTTTGCGCACCTTCCCGTTAGTATTCTCTTCTCCTTTCTCCAAAGGTTGTTTGGAAGAGATCGCCTTTGGCGATAAGACCGCCTTTGCATACTGTGCTGTCCTAGTTGTAATTTTATTGTCTTTTTCATGTCCTTTTACTTGTGTGCAATAAAGATTTAAATAAATAAATAAATTAATACCATCCAATTAATTAAACCAATATAATAATTCCTGAAAATTCATTGAAACTTTTTACTAATTATATTATGTAGGTACCATATTTTCAGATTTGAGATCATTTATAAACAAGTAAGTAGGTACATACAACAAAGTAGTTTTGCTCGAAGATGTCTCTACAGGTTTTTAGTATTTAAAAATACTAATAACCTCTTAATAATTCTGTGCATATAAATTTTATACTAAACAACTTTTGACTACGTTAAAAAATTAACCCTGTATATTAATATTACTAAATTTACAAAAAGGTCTTTTTACACTAAATAAGAAAAGAAAAGACATTTCATAATATTTTTTTTGAACAATATCAATATTTCCCCTAAAGTGTATAATATAAAAAAGTGCCCTTATAAGAAAAAAACATACTTGAAACATAATCACCTTAAACCAGCCTTACAAAATTAAATACACTTTGATTTCAGACATTAGAATAACTTTTAATTTAAAGATGAGCAAAGGCGCCCCCTGCGACAACAAGCGTTTCGCCCGTTATGTAGCTGGCATCTTCTGAGACCAAAAAAGCAACTGCACTTGCAATTTCTGAAGGTTTACCAAATCTTTTCATTGGCACTATTGACAATGATTTTTCTGCTGCCATGTCTGAGGTTGTTATCTAAAAAAAGGTGAAAAAATTCTTTATATACTTTAAGGAAATATAGTGGTAGAGTCAAAACATGACAAAATAAGAGACACGTGCATGTCCTACATGGAAAAAATAACTTGAGGTTTAGTTTTTTTTTTTTTTATCCACTACAAGCTAGCCCTTGACTGCGATCTCACCTGATGGTAAGTGATGATGCAGTCTAAGATGGTAGTCAAGTATAACAGGACATTCGTTTTTATAAGCTTTTATTTAACTTGCAATGTTTGTTTCTTGGACGCATCAAGTTAAAGGTCAAATCTTGCATCTAAATAAAACAGTTATCCCTGATTGATCTGAAATTTTGCATATTACCTTTAGTTTGGATGGCAAATGCATACCTAGTTAGCTAAGTGACGTCATTCTAAATCCAATATGGTGGACTCCCAAAGATGACGGGCTAGTTATTTTTATTGCACCTCCATTACGTTGGTAACAAAAAAGGGTTTGCTGAGAATTTTGACGTTACCAAAAATATAATCGACGTCACACTAAATTCCATATGGCGGACGATAAAAGCTTGTTTAAAAATGATTTTTGTTGCCAATGCCTGCTTACCTCTGCCGTTAATAATTTTCAGACGTGTATAATATCTTCAGATGGTACAAATATAGTTTAAAATGTGATTTATTCCAACGATCTTTCTGAACTGTTGAGTAGTTGAGGTTAGGTTTTTTTTGAGTTAATTTCTTAAAATCACATTATTATGCTTCTAATACTTACTGCAGAGGCAAACTTCGTAGCAACAATGCCTGGTGCAACACAATTGACTCTAATGTTCTCATGTGTAACTTCGCATGCGATTGCTTTAGTTAGGCCAAGAAGGGTCGTTTTACTGATGCTGTATGGTCCCAAAGGCTGTAAATCAAGCAACAGTTTTATAGAGAAAGTAACAATTTGAAATAATTAGGTACGAATATATTATATTATTATTCACATACTTCCATAGGTTGGTAACCAGCTATAGATGAAACAAATACAATATTTCCACCTCCACGCTTGATCAATTCTGGATATACTTCTTTTGCTAACAACCACGAACACTTAACATTCACCTCAAATATTTTGTCCCATACCGTTTCATCAGTCTGTAAAAATAAATAGAAAAATGAAAAACGCTACGTAGCCCTGGGATCGATTTTTAGAGGAGGCCAGACCATCTTTAGTCTGTTATCTGTGTCACAAGTCACAACAGCCTTTATAAAAATCAACTACCTAAATAACTAGATACTTTAAGTACCTACCTAACCTATTTCCGCAACACAGGATAAGTTTTGGAAAAAGTAGGTAGGTACTTACCTACGGAACAGTTAAAGAATTTGTTTTATATCCTATCACGTGATACTTCGATGAATAGATGGGCTTATCGATTAATAGTTTAAATTCATAAGGATAGGTATTAATAAATTCTAAGATAAGTACTGAACCAACATAAAATCTAAATTTCAAACCTCCAACACAGGCGAAACAGCAGGGTTTACTGCAGCATTGGAAACAAGGATGTCAATTCCTCCGTATTTAGTTTTCGCCTGTAAAATGTAAATTAGTTTTATTGCCATTTAAATTATTTTTTATTTAATATTGTAGGTACCTAGTTAATTAACATCAAATAAATCATTTGAAAAAACTAACAAAACTTGGAAATATTTTTTAAGTTTTTCGATAATACCTACTTCAAATTTGGCATTTTAACATTTAGATGTACCTATGTGACGTCACGAAACTTAGTACCACCCCTTGTCACACAATGTCACACTTCGTCGACTACCTCCCCCCCTAACTACAATAATTTCATCTGCAAACTGAGTAAGAGCGGTTACAGTGCTCCGGCCTTTCTTGAACCCGTGCTGTTACATATTTCGCAAGAGCTTCGAAGATTTTTTCAGTGATATTATGGTAATACGCATTATTACATACGAAATACCTACAAAATCGAATAACTTTCTCCTGTGTTCTGCATCAGCAACGTGGCATACTAGACCATCGGCGTCAATTCCATCTTTGCGTAAACTTTCGGTCGCTTTTTTTACATTGTCTTCCTTTCTGCTGCTTATGATTACTGATGCCCCTTCGTCGCCAAGTCTTTTTGCTATAGCATATCCGATACTGTTGACGGTTAATAAATGATTAATAAATAGAAAACTACAGTTTTGTTTCTTTATGCGCAGGCCCACACTGCGAGCTATGCTAACTTCGTTTAGCTTAGCTCAAGTTGCTTAGTTTAGGTACACCCAACTTTTGTTAGGTAACTCAAAATGTTTTCGAAATAATATCATAAGTCCACCTAATTTGTATGATTAAGTACCTACATTCATGGATACCTCCTACTTACATTAATTTTCATTGTTATTTATATGTGTTTTACGTACGAGTTCGTAGCCGACAGAGTACGGACAGCAGCTTGCAGCAGGCGACGTGTCGCTGCGACACTACTGAATTCTGTTTTCTATGGCAGGCGTCGCGGCGATGATGTGTCGCTAGCTTCGAAATCGGAAGGTACCTATTTCATAGAAAATACTTAGAAACCAGTAGTGGCGCAGCGACACGTCACCTGCTGCTGCTGCCTGTAGTCGCCTACCTTAACGCCCGTATTCTGCCCGCATGCCAGCAATTTCCAGAAATTGTCCGCAGGACGAAAATAGACATTACTGGACAGTTGAGAGGTTTACAATAGACACACCATTATTCCGTGGGCCACACTAATTTGAATTATGTGTTTTAACCGTAACAGGTCCAATTCTGTACATTGAGGATATTTTGATCATTTTTTAATCGATACTGAAGCCACAACTGTAATTTTTTATTTTTTTGTTTGTCTGTCTGTATCTTGAACACGGATCACGCCGAAACTACTGAATGAATTCAAATGATACTTGGCAGGATTGGCGTTCATACTACGAGGTAGGAAATTGGGTACCTACTTCTTATCCTGAAATTCAGCACGGGTCCCTTGGAAGAGTCAAGAGGGGATGAAAGTCATAATGTGTCCTTAGTTGTAATTCATAACGCGTAGTCCGATTTAGTTTAAATCAAAGGATTTAAAACGAGAGTGAAAGTTTTTACGCTAGATAGTCATTTTTAAAGTAATAAATTAATGAAACTTGGTATGGCTTTCAGTTAAAAATGAAGAAATACGTACCTATTTTACAAATTTTGAAAATTCCACCCCCATAGGGAATGAAAGTTTGTATTAAAGTCCGTCATTTTTTAAGTTTAAATATCCATGAAACTTGGTATTTAGGCTTTCAGTTAAAAATTATGAATTATGTGTTTCACAGTCAGTGTTCAGAGCAGACCGATTCTCACCAAAAAAGGGCCCTACGCCCACCAAATACTGAATCAGCCTTCCTATCGAAGAATAGCGATAGTTACTAAAAGTACGGCTCTCATCTACATAATGCGCACTTAAGAATGTGTCAGGACGGGTTTAATTCCTTGTAGGTATTTATTATTTACAAAGTGAAAAGTATGTTGATTCTCATTCCATTCCTCAAATCCCAAATGTTGATTCTTGATTTAAAAACAAGTAGATACTTATTAAATTAGGTATAGGTACTCACCCGTCCGTAGACGCTGTTATTATAGCTACTTTCCCTTTTAGTCTACTGCTATGAAAGCTTTTCGCATTAGTGACTTGTGCGTGTATTTTGGGCACGTTGCCTACAGAAATTAATTTACCAAAGAGAACCATAATGACACCTTTTAGTTCAGTAAAAGATTAACATATGGTATGGTCAGTAATAGATTAGCTTATCATTGTTGATTGTGCCCACAGAGTACACTATGTATATAAATTATACTAGTATAGAGTTGCTACTAGACTTTCCATGTACAGCGACATCTATCGGGAACCTGCTCAACTAAAATATGTATATATAGGTAACCCACAATGAGGAACTTTCCAGCCTACGTTCCTTAGAAACATCATAGATGGCGCTGAAACTCATTCTAAGGATATAAGCACCGACCAGAAAAAAAAGGATATAAGTACCATATTCTAATACTCTATGGCCTGATACCTGAAAAAGTTTTTACGAAGAAAACTAAGGCCAGTCGCTCACTATTTCGTTTTGCTTTCGCTTTGGAGAGGAGAACAAGACTGCCCTGCCGGGGAGCAGATTGAATATTATTATGAAAAAAGTAGCGTGGCAATTTCAAACACACGGAAAGATTTCGCACACATAGACAAAACTCAGGGCCGCACCTTTATTTTAAAATTTTAAAAAAAATTATAGCCTGTGTCCTCAGATCACAGACATAATAAAGTACCTCAGATCCACAGATTTAATAAGTCTGTGCTCAGATCAATAACCTCCTCACTCACACTTTTTGGGCAGTCGTGTAAAAACGACCTTTTGACATTTGTTTACTTGATCATTAATAATCAATAAATACTACTGCTGGACTGATTTTAATGAAACTTAAAAGAGAGAGAGATCATACCAATAGAATATGTTTGGGATTAAGACTTAAACATTAGGTATATAATTCACTAGCTGATGCGACTAGTTCGTCCGCGTGAAAGTTTTTATTCTCCCATGAAAGACTCGCTTAATTTCCGGGATAAAAATGTAGCCGTATGTCCCTGCTGGTCCCAAACTATATGCAAAAAACGTCGATCTGTTGTGGCGTTATTGAAGGGCAAACCAACTCTTTCGTATTTATATTATTAGAATGAGAAACGCCCCATACTACTACGAAGTACTTAACCAGCTGGATCCCCAGGCACACTAGCTCGGAGGAAGATTTCCTGTTATGGTCGAGCACGCGCATCTAACTTTGCACTAACAGCTATAATATCGCTATTCCCTATCTGTAGAAAAATGGTAAGCAAATCATTTAGCAGCCATAGATTTAGTATTGGGCTCGCGGTCGTAAAGACCAATGCTAAATCTATGTTAGCAGCTAGCTTGTTGTCGTGTAAAAATCAAGAGATCTGGATTTGGTCGCAGATCGAATCATTATTGTCCAAGGGCCTCATGCGGCCTAGCCCTGGCCCAAGGAGTATAATATAAACACTAGAAGCCAAGGTTGCTAGAAGGGACGTCACACCATGACACAATTAGGTTGGACTTGATGGAAACTCACCGTAGTAGGTGTTTGGGAAAACATGTAATTTTTCTTGGTATAAAGTTAGGGGCATAACAATAAAACAATGTTATTACTTTATTGAACATTTAATCCCCATTTTTAAAAAATGAATACAAAGTAAACTGGAATGAAGTGACAAAAAAAGATTTTATTTTCATACATTAGTTAGACTTATCTTTATTGAATTAAGTAAAAAATTCCACATTTCACTTGTCCCTTACTTTGATCAGATCATCAAGATCTAATGCTACACATATTTCCTTAGAGTCTGTACGAGGATTTCTGTCCAATATTTCTGTAATAGGGTAGTAATTGTCACGGTTGTCAACATTCCATCCTGAATACTGAAAACCGAAATTGTTCAAGATTAGAAAATAAGTAATTTTTTTTAACATAACAATATTTGCTAATAAAGTGTTTTTTAATCACTTACCACACATGTGCATTTGTGTAATATTTTTCCATTTGATTCCATTGGTATGAATTTCTGTAATAAAGCTTTTCCATCTATTTTCCACAAGTTCAATTCGTCCAACTTAGAAATGACAGAGTCTCCATCCCATTTGACATCGGACTTCAATAGAACAAAGTTCCCAGACTGAAAAATAATTTTACTCAATTGTTTAAAAGTGTTTGAGGAATAAAATCATAATAATAATATAACTTAAATTGTGTTTGCTCACCACTTTGACCATGTGGATTGAAGTAACCATTTGATTTCATCAAGATTAATAATAATTGACGTAAATAAAATTGAATAAAGGTACAGCCCGATGCAAACTTTATGTCCCGCGGAAATTAGCCGCAAGTGAAGTTCGCGCTGGTACAGTCAACTAAAGAATGATTAGGCTACTTTTCTTTTTTTTTTTGAGTATGTAATGATAAAAATAGGAAATTCTATTATATTACTTATTATTTTTATATTTATATTAGGTTTTGGGAAATTCGTTTAAAGGCAGAATCGTATGTATGGTCATAGTTTAAACACATGTTTTGTTTTAATTATTTCATAATAGTGTTACATGGCGTTACTTTGAATCCTGAGCGAAGCGAGGAATTCAATATATTTATTGTCATCCGAGTAAAATATTTTCGCCCCTCGAAAACAAGCTATGAGTTACTACTACAATAAACTCGTACACATTAAAATTGAAAGTTTAAATAAAACACAAATTACCGGCCAGATTAGCTTCATCCTATATCATCCTAATCGTATAAAAAACATCGCGTTCGACTTCTTTGGTTAGCTAATAATAAACAGTAAATACTAATGAAAACTTAACCAATTAATAACAACAAAACTTAATAATAATGAACAGCAAATTAAGAGAACGACTGTACTTTGACAGGATCGTGCGCGTGTATTGCAGTATATGGACGTAACTCACACAGACGTTCAAGACGAGTGCGGATGAAAGACGGGCGGCGGGGGGACGCGCGGGGTAGCGCCCCGCCTTCGCATGCCTCCCCGCGTCCCGCTGATACCTAAAATTGTACTTTGCGCATGGACACGCACGAAGTTCGCGAGGACATAAAGTTTGAATCGTACCGTACCTAATAAACAGACTTATTGTGGCCATTTCTGAATAACACAATAAAACTATAAACACTCTAAACTTAACTAAATTGACAACTTTAAATCTAGTTCCCTTTGTGCAGGGATATTATGAAAGGGTTACCAATATTTTTAATGCTGCCATTTTAGTTAAGTGATTGCCCCATTATCACATTATAACATATTATGGATTTTAGCAGAATTATTCTTACATGAAAATGCTTTGGTATATCCTTTGACTGACTGGAGTCCGACTTGTTGCCATCAGAGCCATTCTTCTCTTCTTCAGAGGCCTCTTCATCATCCAGCTCTCCCTCCTCATCCTCTCCCTCGCCCTCTCCCTCTTCATCCTCTTCTGCTTCTTCTTCGCTTTCCTCGCTTGATGAGTTTTTACGTTTCTTTTTAGAGTTGTTCAGGGGTGCTTTTGATGCACGTTTTCGACCCCCACGAGCAGGTTGTTCCACCTATAAGAAGATAATATATAATTATAATTAATCATAATTATTTTATTATCACAATAGTACTGATCCCCTAGACTGACAAACTTTTGAAGGCGTAAGGAAGTGGATGTAGGTGGATGATTAGGGAGGAAGACTGTCTAGGAGTGCACTTTCAGGAAAGCCAACAGCCAACAATAGATGGAAACAGGCTGATTGATTGAGTGAATCAACTATTGAGTTGATAGCATTAAGAGATGTAACAGACAGAAAATATTTTTCAGCAACAAGCAGCCACAGAAAGTCTTTTCAGAAGCAGGAATTGTATATATGTGTAAAAAAGCACTTTATTACACATAAATGATGAACAAATTATGTTCATTTATCATAATAATTTACCCCTAGCACTTCCAAGTATTGACTTTCTTGTTAGGTTTTGATAAATAAAGACCACAGCCACTGCCTCCATCGCTGCACAACTGGGACCCTCCAGTTTGTTCAGGGATGACGGCAAGAGGCCGGACAGGATGACTATAGTACTGTGGTCGATGGGTCGTGCACTGGTGTGGGATGCAACCTGTGTTGATACATTGGCAGAATTACACCTACCAGGCTCGTGCCTATAGGCGGGTGCAGCTGCCATATCTGCTCAGTTGCTTAAGCGCCGCAAATACTCAGCCATTACTTAAGACTACATTTTTGTGGCACTTGCTTTTGGAACTCTGGGCCCATGGTCATCGGATACAAACATTTTATAAATGTTGTGTCCCAACGAGCCAGTGTTTTGGGCACCATGGCCATTAACGATCACTTGGATGGCGTGTATTTTTGTAGATATAATTAGTGACAGTTCTTTCTTAATTTATCATTTCTTTATTTAATTTTTTGTGTCATAATATATTTTGTCAGAGATAGATAGATAACTAAGGGAACCAGATTGTTCCCTTAGATACTAATTTTGTAACTAAGGGAACAATCTGGCATTAAACCAAACATTGAAACTTTGAAATGGATGAGATACAGGAATATATGTAGGGCAACACCTGTATGGTATTTAAGAAATAAACAAATTTAGTAAGTATTTCTGTTGCATATCTAGTTTAAAGGCTGGATTCAAATCTTGAACAGTAATGGGATCAAAATATAAAGCTGCAGTTTTGATGTTTAATGGCTCATCAAAAATAAACTGTTTTCATGTTAACGAATAGTGGTTCAAAACAATAATGTAAATTGCATATATATTTATGTAAGAATATCCTGGTGCACTTGGCAATGATTTCATTTGTACTCATAAACCATTGAATTAAATAAGAAGTGTTATTCAACCAATAACCTACTGCCTACATAATACAATATCAAAAAAATCTTACATTTTAGTAGGTATTTCAGACCACACAATAGCTGCTGTTAACCTAAACTGCCGTGGTTTAGTTACATACAACTATCTTCGAACAAACCACGCGCCATTTCATATCGGCAAAAAACACACAAAACGGAAGTGTCACTTGCAACTTGAAAGCATTAATATTCTAATGAAGACTACCTATTGAAAATATTAACCATACCGCGTCGGCATCAGGCGTCCAATCTTCTCCTGAATCTTGAAATTCTTCCGGTTCAGCCGCAGGCTCGGAGGCATCGGATTCATCGTCTGCTTTTTTGAGAGACTTTCTTTTACGCATCTTGTGTTATTTGATAGCGCTTAAGATATAGAAAACAGCAATAAAGCGTTTACCAACGCCACTAACGTAAACTCACTAAAAATAAACTAAAAGGAACGCTTCTACTAGATTCCGTGGACAATCAGTTCAGTCAGCGTCGCAGCAAAGCCCAAAGCGGTGGCCCAAAGCAAAGCAGAAGCCGGTCAGTGTTGCAAACATGAATTATAAGCCCGCCACCAACCAGAAAAAGAAGATGCCCACTTTATGCCATACTCTGTGGCCATACTTAAGGCCGGCCCACGCTTAGCTAGGCCCACAGAGTAAGTACATTATCAGTTGACCGAATGGAACTAATAAGTACTACGTACTACAGTACTCATTAGTTCCATGGTTGACCCATACCACAGAGTACATTGAATATAGGGGTAACCCATATATTCTACTTTATCCTGTCTTGGCCCGTCACACTACTATGAAAGTACTACTTAACCCTTTAGTTCGCAGACGAAAAAATTTCAAAAAAATTTTTTTAAAAATATTTTGGGGGGTTCATAATAAGTATAAGTATGCCTAAAAAATAGAGAAAAAAATCCCACTATTATATTTTTTGAGAAAACATAATATGTTTTCTCAAAAAATATAATAGTGGGATTTTTTTATGTTGGTAAGGTACAACATTGCGAAACAAACGATGATTTCGGTAACAGGTTTTATGTTGTACGTTACCAACACTGCGACGTGTATACAGTTTAGGAATTCATATAAAATATGTTAAAATAATATAAAATTCAGGATAAACACAAATTTTATTTATATCAATAATTTGAGCGGGTGTGATATTGTCATCAAGAATTTCCAAAAATGTCCAGGTTGTCCAGGGATGAGGTTTATATGTCTTTCGATCAGAGCTGTAATAAAGTGGAATTATCCTCAAGCCCAGACTGCTGCTTGATTATTTATATATTTGTGACAATTTTATATCGAGTATTTATGTATCGATAATACCAGTCATGGGCGGAGCTTAATGCGAGCACTACGCTCCACCATTTTTACTTTCCGGAAGCTTCAATTTAACTAGCATATTTGATATTTCATATCCTTCTCCTATTTAACAAAGGTTGGACCTTGGTTGGACTCACGCGGCCATAGTCCGACAGGAGGAGTCGAGCTTCGAGCAGGTTGACTCTGCCATAGATTTAGTAGAAGTTTCACTTCTGTAGTCTGTGTCTTCTTGTCATATCAGCTGATTGCGTCATTGCATTTAAAACAATAACGCAAAAACAAAAAACAAGTCGTAATAATCATCAATTTGGAGTTCGACTACGTCGTTTTGCAAATTACTGTGCATAAATTGAGCAAAAATGAAATTCCAATATAAAGAAGAACATTCTTTTGAGAGAAGAAAGACCGAGGGAGAAAAAATACGCAGGAAATATCCGGACCGTGTCCCAGTGATTGTGGAGAAAGCACCCAAAGCTAGACTTGGAGACCTCGATAAAAAGAAGTATTTGGTGCCATCCGATTTAACTGTGGGTCAATTCTACTTCCTGATCCGAAAGCGAATTCATCTACGCCCGGAAGACGCATTGTTCTTCTTTGTGAACAACGTTATACCTCCTACATCTGCTACAATGGGATCGCTCTACCAGGAACATCATGATGAAGACTTTTTCCTATACATTGCATTTTCTGACGAAAACGTTTATGGATATTAATATTAGTAATTAGAATTCACTATATTATTATCAACTATATGTCAAGTTTTCTATCCATATGGTTTATTTAGTTGTTAAGGCTTAGCAATATTGATGTATTATGTTTTTGAAGGTGAAAATTGATTTTAATTTCTGGTTTCATCTCACTACTTTTTAAATGGAATTTTATTATAGTTCTAGAAAAATATCACATTTATGGGTGAAAGGTTTCTATTTTTCAATTTATTTGGTTAGAATAATAAGAAAGTGTAACAATTTCTGCATTAAAACAATAAACATACCTATGTAAAACATTCTTTGTTTTAAGTATTCTTTGTCTCACTCTTCAATTTCAATTTTCAACAAAGCTGTCTCATTGTAGAGTATAGAAGACAAAACATAAAAAATCTGTTACAAGGGAAAGCTATCTAAGTACTTATAATAATTAATTAAACTGGGTAGGTAGGTAAATCATTCATTTTCTGTTAAGTAGGAATCCCTGTCTGGTAGTAAATTTCAGTAATGAGCATGTTGAAGTGTTGTAAGCTTCGAACATGTCATTTTCTTTTGTTTTATCCCTATGGGTATTAAGAAATCATGTAACTGTAAAATTTTCTACTTTAATACAAATACATACTTTGAAAATGAAAAAATTCAAACAGAGGGATGATTATATTATCTGTCTGTGGCATTGTCGCATTGTAGATCAGGGTCTAATGGTGAAGTAGGAAAGAGAAATGAGGATACGTTGGTGAGTGATTCTAAGCTATAATTTCATAATTCATAGGTTAAGTGTATGTTCCCGCCCGCATTGGAGCAGCGTGGTGGGTCTAAAGCCCCTATTACACTGCACTTTTCACAGGGCCCTGTGGAAAGCGTGGGCGTGGCCGCTAGATTTAGCGTCGCTTATTACAATGCATTAAGGACCAATTTAGGGACCCTTTCTCCCTAAATTTTGTTACACTACACTGATTCAGGGTTAAAAGGGTCCCTGTGGAAAGTGCAGTGTAATAGGGGTTTTAGCTCTAATTCCCTCTCTCCTATGAGAGTGGAGGTCTATGCCCAGCGGTGGGACGTTCATGGGCTGTAGTGTTGGTGGTGGTGTATGTTCCTTTTAACGTGGCGGGGGTTTTAAATTTTTAGGGAGTGTTACGCGGGAATCGTGGACAATTCAATATGGTCAGTAAGTCAGGTGCCCTGCTGATTATCTACTTCTGGGGGTGGATATTATAATCTAGCCGCGATGCCGGACGGTTGAGTGACCCCGCTCATTCCCCGTGACTATACCCCAGACCCCTAGTGGTACGGTGAGTCTAGTGAAGTCGTGCGTCGATGTGGCCTTACCTATCTGTAAGATCTGTCTGTACCCTTGCATATTAGGTACTAAGTAGGTAAGTAACTGTAAACGTATCTTCATCGTAATACATATAAAATTATGTATTGCTAGCCAACACATCTTTTGGCCTTGGTAAGTTGCCAGTTGGTATTATTTTTGATGACTTAGGTGTTTTGTAGTTATTCTACAAGTGTCTGCTTTACGTTGCTAAGTTTACAGTTTTATTAAACTCAAATAATATTTTTCAAGGAATTAAGTACTTAACTCTGTAACCAACGGCAATCGGCATGTAATTTATTTCAAGGTTTTGTACATGAAATAGTTGTTACTTTCCGGTCGATAGGTACTCCGGTACTCGTACTAGGTAGTAGGTACCTATAGGTACTTTCATTAAGTTGGGTCATCTCTACATCTATAAATTATGCTCTTATATTATATCATAAAGTAAAAGACTTAGTCCAAATAATTAACCGTGGGCGGCTTCGTCCGCAAGTTAGTGGTACTCAGTACCCGTTAGTGGCGGCAAAGAAGTGCCACCACGCGATTTGGCGTACGGCGTTCCAATACGATGCCGTGTAGAAACGATTATGTAGTAACGAGTACCCTTAACAGGACAGCCCGCTACCATGCACCGTTAATGCGTCATCACTTACCACTTGGTGAGATCGCAGTCAATTGCTATCTTGTAGTAGAGTAATAAAAAAAATATAAGCCATACTTACCTAACGCCAAAATGAAAACTACCTACATAATAAAAGTTTTAGTAAACATGTAGATATGCATAAGTAAGTACCTAAATCGATTAGCATACTAATAGCACAAGTTTACGCTATACATACCTACTAGGTGTTAACTGATAACGTTATAGCTTGCGCTATAGGCAAACTATATTACCTCTATGGTTACAATCTTCAAAACTCCTTTTTGTTAGTGTTTTCGGCGCGTACCTACTATTCTAACGACTACATTCACAAGATTGAAGAGTCCGGGCCTGACACATCTCACACCTGATACTGCAGCGTACATAAACTATAAAGCATAGGGATTCAGGAACTGTTGATGGCACCTCATATCGTTATCTAGCAACATAGAGGTAAGTAATATAGTAGAACGACTTCATGTTTAACGCCTAGTCCCAACTCCTCAATCCTGATGCTGCAAAGAAATAAAACGAAAAAAGAAATTTCTATTTAATTTTTTATAAAAAATGAAGTTTCATAAAACCGATTTTTTAATTTTGATTTGGATGACGGTTTTTTAAAAGAACGCCACCATTACACGAAACATTCGATTATTTCATTTAATTTCCAAATCGAATATTTTAATAGATTAAATGGAAACTTCATACACAGGATAAACTAGAATTATAATGTAACTAACCCAAATAACTGATAATTTAGTTAAGCGTTAGTATCCTAAAGAGTTTAAATAGTTCTCAGTCGAGTCGTATGCGGAAGGACCTGGGAAGGAACCCACCGCATAACTATCCCAAGAAAACCTCTGCCATTATGTGATGGAAAGGAAAGGAGTCACAATCCTCAGCAATGAGGAATACGACGCAGAGAGAGTGATACCGGTATAAGCAGTAATAGTAAGTTGGTAGGGACTAGACTAGTGATGTAACATGTTCTTTACACGTAGCAGTTACAATAATTCATTGTTTCCTAGTGATTCGTGATACTACAGTACGAGTAGCAACATAAACTGTAACTGGTGAATCCTGTATATTAAGTTAATTTGAGGATACTTTATTAGCTCACCTAATATTATGTAGGTACTTACAATCGAAAACGTTGTAAGACTATTACATACGCTATACTGATCGCGATGAATTTGCTGTTACCCGTTGAGCACGTTCCGCCTTTGTATGTATATCAGATCATGAAATTCACAAGAGATCAACCAGATAGTGCACGTTAAACCTTTGTAAAGACAAAATAATATCAAAATCGGTTCAGAATGACGGAGTTATGGACATAGACAAAATCTTTCATACCCTATCCAGAGAAACCTTATCACTTATGTCAGTGTTAGCTATACGTATGCCAAATTGCCTTAGCAGTTTCAGCGTGATATAGCCCGCAATAGGGTTCTTTCGTAATAGGGAATGAAAGTCTAGACGATTTTGCTCCATAATTCAATCAAATCTTAAGTCATTTTAACAATTGTTTTTCTTTACAAAGTGTATACAGTCAGGTTGGTCTCATGTAAATTTCGTAGATCTGATGCATAGTTTGGAGATAGAGAGCTGAACTCAACGGTTTACAGGCTTACAGCATGTAAATCGCGTTCAGTATAATTTACTTTTTAGATGTAATTGCGTACAATGTTTTAATCTGTATGGTAAAGAAATTAAACGAAGGTGACTGGCTGATAGTGTCCTCCAGAAAGTTGATTAGATAACGGAACGTCTGGTGTTTGTTATTTGCATTTTTTATTTTTCTTCTGATATAATTAGCATACTAAACATACAATAATTAATGTTTGTCGATTTTGAATGAGATGAATGTATCTTGAGCGAGCGTATAATGAAAAAGTTGTAGATAACCCTGAAGGTATATTTTTACCATTGTGCGATAATTTTGAATTCCGAGACGTAGCATAGAGGAGCTCCGAAGTAGGTTTAATATTGGGTCAGTCACTAAGTCAGTAGTAAAACATAAAAATAGTATCGGAAGATGCGAAATAACTGGCCTTCATGCTTGTTGGTGTTGTGTAAATAAATACTTTCTCGGCGTGTTAACAGATAAAACACCTGTTATGATTGTAATTTTATTTATTTTTCTACATTTAAGACATCATTAAATTTAAATGGAAAGTTTTGACTTATTACTAAGAATTACTTAAATTAAATTATGAAACGTTTTAAATGTCATGCAAAAAATTCTCCTAAAAAATGGAACATGTAAAGTTGAATTATTTGTTTATTATTTAATAATACGGTTGACGACACCGAGTTACAATCAATTTGGGCTACACTTCATATTATAAAAACATTGATTTGAATATCAATTATTTTACGCTGGAGATACACTTTTCAAAGATCGACACATACGATAAGCTAAGTTACCTACTACATTCCCATAAAGTGCAAGCTGGGTCTTGGGCTGCAGAATCTTATTACAAGATTCGCGGTTCAACCGATTTTTAAAGCCATGAAAACATTTGCCACTGTTTCAACGAGAATTCTAAATATTGACCGAGATTATGATCTGCTTATAAGCAAGTGTATCTCAAGCTTAAAAAGTACATGTATTTAAGCACATAAAATCATCTATTCCTTAAAATTAATTATAATTAGAAATACAAATGAATTGAGAAGTTGGAATAGCAATTCACAACTCTTAAGCGAACAGTCTATAGAGGTTGCTTTATTAGCAATATATTATTGTATCATGTATGGCTTAGAATCGTGTATAGTTGTGCGAGCGCCTCGCGGGCCGGCCCCGGCCGCGCATGCCTCGACCGCGCGCTCCGCTCTCGCTATCTGTAACATCAACAGTGTGATATTATCTTCGTCAATCGAAAGATTTAACACGCGATTAACATATCGTGACAACGTAGCTAAGTCTGGCCCATTTTTATTTAGTTTTTATTTATATTTATTTAACTTAAAAAAAAACTAAAATTACACCACAATTTTGCAGACCAAAGCACTAGACTAAAAACACAGGCTGGCGTTTGTAAATTGCAGCCCAAATAGACCGTATTCTGCGTTAGGGCTGACAAAAAGATCGACGAAGTTATATTACTAAAGTTAAGATAATTACTGTATCTTAAGTAAGATAATTTACTTATTTTAAATCTATCTGTTTAGTAAGAATGAAGATCAAAAAGATTTTATTTTAGATATTAATGTAACTCACGTTAGTCTTATAGCTTAAATTATCTATTTAAGCAATAAACATAATAATTATAATTGTAAATTAACAGGAAATAATCTGTCTCGATCATTCACATCAGAAGCGTACGTCCGGCGACATTCATGCTGAGATCTACTACTAACGTACTTTCACTTGGCTCAGACTTTACTCAGAGTTGAAACGAGATGGACTTATGTGGGTAACATAAATCTGTCTCGTTTTAACCATGTTTTAAGTCCACGCAAAGTCAAAGTTCGCTCTATAGATCTCAGAGACTGCGGCGAGTCGTCCGGGCCCAGCACGAAATGTATGAGCGGTGTTCCTCAGAGTGGACAGAAATTTCTGACAGTATGCGCTGTGCGCAATATCAGGCTAAATAAAATTATCATAGAACCGATAGAAGTTGGGGTCCTAAGTGCTGGAATGGCGGCCTCGCATGACTGGAAAGCGCAGCGTTGACAGACCCCCTAGATAAGGAAAAACTAGAAGCAGACAAGGAAGAAAACGCTAGCCGTCTGCTTTGAATGTTATACATATAGCCCAGTGCTTTAGTCAGTGTCATTAATAGGTATGATGACAATAACCAAGAATCAATGAAATTATGAATTTATCTAATGAAATAGTATTGATGGATTATATAAAACGTATTTATTTTTCTATTTCGAGTGAGATTGCTATTTATTTTGATAAAATAAAACAATAAAATACCTACAGCAATCCGCCATAATGGATTAAACACCAAGAAGCGGATGACGTCACAATTGTTTGTTTTCGAGCTTTGACAATCACACTATTGTTTACTGCACACTGCACAGAGTACATTGGTACAAACAGTAGTGTTGTCACAAACGACGCCATGACATCGCGGAGCGTTTTAGCGTGAATTTTAAAATTTAAATTTCAAATGCAAATTTTAACTCCCAAATCTTAGTTTTCTGCTGAAATAACATATGTTTTCGAAATAGTAGATACTTCCGAACATAATCTGACCATTTTTCAAAATCAGTCATCATGCCTATTGGCGTGTCATTACAGAGCAGAGTGGGGCGGGCTAGTTACCGGCGGCGCGCATCCAGCGCTGCGGCGGCGGGTGCGGCGCGGGCGCGGGGCGGCGCGGCGCGGCGCTCGCCTCCGCTTCGCGCCCCTCCTCCGCTACCTGAATGTACGACTCGTTTTTGGTAAAATAATTCAACAGGGCGATTGTGTAAAACGTGCATCAATCTTTTTTTTAAATCTACTACAAGTTAGCCCTTGACTGTGATCTCATCTGATGGTAAGTGATGATGCAGTCTAAGATGGTAGCAGGCTAACCTGTTAGGAGCATGGCAGTTATATTAAACCCATACCCCTACTCGGTTTCTATAGGCATCGTACCGGAACGCTAAATCGCTTGGCGGCACGTCTTTACTAGGGTGGTAACTACCCACGGCCGAAGCCTCCCACCAGGCAAAATTGTTACAGTCTCAATCGTTTTGATTGGCTGAATTTATGGTATTCTAGCTTCGACAATGGATTTTGGCCAATAGTGGAAGAATGCTAACCAATCAGAGGCGATTGCAATCGTAACACTGCAGTTGTCGTTTTAGACGATCGCCCTCCAGTTATAAGTATTATAACCATAATGCGTAACTAAGAATAGGAGAGTTGCCATATTTTTACGTCTTGGCTGGAAATACAGATTACCATAATATACTAACACAAAATTTACATTTATGTGGAATAATTAAATTCTGTACAAACCATTTGGATGGACCCATTGGAGGTCTCTTTGTCCAGCATATACTTGATGGAAAAATAATGTTTACGACACAATATATGTGTATGTATGTATTTACTTTATTGCACACTAAAGCACATAAAATGTGTACAATAAGGCAGTCTTATCACTAAATAGCGATCTCTGCCAGACAACATTAAGAGGAAAATGAGCAAGTGGGCAATGGGAGCTGGCATAAAAGAAACTTATTTAAGTTTCTTTTATGCCAGATATATTTCGTGGATATTTATTAAATACTTAGCCAATATCAACAGAAATATCCACTGGGATGCAAAAATCAGGGTTAGGTTAGATTAGAACATAAACTTGACTACATAAGATTAATTTTACATGTGCGCGTAAGAATACTGACTTGTGCCACACACTTTGCTAGCTTTTTAGTGCGCAAATTTGAACGTTGATCATAACCAAACCTGGCAGGATATGTGGACTCTATACTATATTTATTAACATCTATGTCAAAATGTTGCATGTACCATATTCTGGCAAAAAATAAATGATTGATTGATTGAACCATCGATAGTGCAACCGAACATGTTTTTATTGTAATCCGTCAGGGTTTCCTATTAAAATAATATAAACAAAATCACGCATTTCACCTGGTGCGGCGAAGAAGGCTCACTGCCCTGAGAGCTGACGGCGGCCGCTTCTTCTTCGCCGCGGGACTCTTCCCACTCGCGCGACTCTGTGCCTTCCGCCCCTAATGTTAAATTGAAAACTTGGGTGAAACTGTGTTGTGGGGGATGTGGTATGTTGGGTGTGTGTATTCTGTGGTGCGGTGTGTATTGTTGGGGCGAACTGCCTCGTTGGATTAGTTAGCATGTTCGACTGTGGCGGACGAGGTCCCGGGTTCGAGTCCCGGATCGGGCTGTAAGTAATGGGTTTTTCTGACAATAAATTTTCAGTACTAGCGGGGAGTTAGAAATTTGGCGTTGGTTCACCTCGGTCGGTCCTGGTTATGATCACAATAATGATAATAGTCGTTAAAGTCCGGCAACACGTATTGGAGTAGCGTGGTTGGTGTAAGCTCTAATTCTCTCTCTCCTATGAGAGTGGAGGCCTGTGTCCAGCAGTGCGTGGGTACGTGGTGTGGGGTGCATCGATATATATGTAGGTACTAGATGGGCGCTTTCATAGAAAAAAAATTGGGCGTCCATCATTAAAAGCACGCTCCTAACCTGTATAGCCCTGCCTTTATCCCCGCCATAGCGCTGTCCCGCTTTTCAGACTAGATGGCGTTAGTAAAATAGGTCCGTATTCTTTGTTTGACAGGGCCCGTCTATGTAAATGGGGAGGGACAGGCAAAGCTAATCTCAGATGGCGCCACTCTCGCTGGTGGCAGGTTCATTTGCGTACATATTTGAGGTAATTAGACGTCCTATTTAAATTCAATCTGGGAAAAAAAATTAGTCTATGTGCTCTCGCCATAGAAATCGTCAGGTCTAAAGTGAGCGCTATATAACCTAACTGATGAACTGGGTTTCTAATTTTGTTGGCGCAAGGCTTTGTACCATAGTCTTCTTCTTTCCTCATCAGCAGGATAACGGTGTGCGCCTTTATTATCACATTTGAATGCACAACATTTACGCATTATAAAGAATTAATCTAAGAAAAAGAAACTATCGCGTAAAAAATGTATGGTGTTTGACAGGTAAACAACACCAGCGACGATGCGACACCTAGCGGGATAAATTTTTAATTTAATTTAATTTTTTATAACACTTTATACTCCTTTTAAATTTTTTTTTATTTAATTTAAATTTTTTTTAATTTCCCAAAAAAAAATACACTTTATACTCCTTGTAACCAAGAATCAATGAAATTATGCATTTATCTAATGAAATAGGATTCATGGATTATAAAAAACGTATTTATTTTTCTATTTCGAGTGAGATTGCTATTTATTTTGATAAAATAAAATTATAAAATACAGCAATCCGCCATATTGGTTAAAACACCAAGAGGCGAATGACGTCACAATGGTTTGTTTTCGAGCTTTGACAATCACACTGTTGCTTACTGCACACTGCACAGGGTACATTGGTAAAAATAATAGTGACGTCACAAAAGACGACGCCATGACACCGCGGAGCGTTTTGGCGTGAATTTTAAAATTTAAATTTCAAATGCCAATATTATCTACCAAACCTTATTTTTCTGCTGAAATAAGATATTTTTTCGAAATAGTAGATACTTCCGAACATAATCTGACCATTTTTAAAAATCAGTCATCATGCCTATTATGATTCATCACATCGTGTGCAAAGGAGTGCTTAGACACTCGCACTAAGGTAACTTGTGTTACGGCAGTGTCCCTCCCCGTTGTGCGGTGTGCGTGTTGTGCGTGTTGTGCGGCGCACCGGCGCGGCGGGTGGACTCACGCGCGTGCGGCGGCGGCAGCGCGGCGGCGAGGTCTGCGTGCGTGTCGTGGTGGCTGGCGGCGCCGCCCGCTTCCGCGAACGTGAAGCGCGCGCCCGCCGCCTCCGCGCCCGCCGCGCCGCCCACCGGCGACACCACCGCCTCGCCGAACCTGACACGAGCCACACTATATTTTTGTCTTTTATATACTATACTGACTGACTGCCTCGTTGGTCTAGTGGTTAGCATGTTCGACTGCGGCCGACGAGGTCCCGGGTTCGAGTCCTGGGTCGGGCCATTATTAGGTAATGGGTTTTTCAGACTTCCAATTCAGATTTTCTGAATTTCTGACAGAAATTCTCAGTACTAGCCCGGAGTTAGGAAGTTGCTAACATGTTAATAGTCGTTAAAGCCCGCCAACCAAATTGATAAAAAAAAAAAACCTGTAGTGGATACTAAATTTATCTTTTACAATATAAATCATTTATTGACCATAAAAAGCACAGTTCGTAATAACAATTGAGTTACATTCACTAGGTATAACTTAGAATATACACTGTGATTAATCAATAATAATTTCCCTTAGAACCTGAAATTATACAAAGCAATACAATTGCAATGGAAAAGGTGAACAAAAGAGTTTTTTGAGGTCAGAGGGAGTGCTTTAGCACCCGTACTAGGAAAACTTGTGTTACGGGTACTATAACTATACTAATATTATAAAGAGGTAAAGTTTGTAGGTATGTGAGTTTGTGACGTTGTAGAACGTCTCTGGATCTACTGAACCGATTTTGAAAATTATGGTGCCAATAGAAAGTCACATTATTTGTGAGTGTCATAGACTATATATATTAACCCGAAAAAATAGGCAGTTCAAAAATTTGTGGGAATGAAATACGTGGGAATTAAAAGAAACTTATTTCACACGGACGAAGTCGCGGGCATCTGCTAGTATTTTATATTCCACAACAAGTAAGCCCTTGGCTTACCTGGATGGTAGATTTTGATGCATTCTATGATGGTAGCTGGCGAATTTGTTAGGGGTTTAGCAGTTATAAAACCCTTACCTCTAATCGGTCCGTACACTGTATTGTACCGGGACGCTTGGCGGTACGTGTTTGCCGGTAGGATGGTAACAAGCCTCGGCCCAAGCCCAGCAGACAAATCAAACATTTTCACCTTTTTGGAGCCTTTCGAACTAATCCATCCTAATATAATAAATGCGAAAGTGTGTCGGTCTGTCTGCTACGCTTTCAAGACCACTTATGTGTTTTTTGGCTAAATAAATAGTCTTAGATTTTAATTTTATCATAATTAATAAATTGCTCACCCGTCATTCCGCCTAGGAACATATAGAGTAGGAGTTGAAGGAACTATGCTATCATCGCCGTCATCAGCGCCGCTGCCTCCGAGGGATAAAGTGCCACTTGCTGTAATAATAAGTACAGTTATTATAATTCGATACAAAATTATGCGATGGTGTTGGTGCGGGGAAGGAGTGCACGACCCCCTAGCACCCCAACAGCCAACCTCACCTGCCCGTGTTGCCCCCTGCTGGTCTACTGATACAGTTAAAGAACCAAATAACATTGTATTGTTTGCTGACGACACATCACACTTATTTTTAAAGTGGACAGAAGTAAGGACAATTTTGACGATGTAAACACGTCAAAATTGTGTGATGAATATCACACGTATCACACTGGTTTACGGTCAATAATTTATTATTGAATGCTAAGAAAACCCAATGCTTAGAGTTCGTTCTACCTAATGTAAAGAATATCGATAAAACTATAATGATTAATGGAGATACACTAAAAATGGAGAACTCCACAGTTTTTTTGGGGGTGACCTTGGACAATAAGCTTCAATGGGGCGCTCATATAGAGACACTAGCGGGTAAACTTAGCTCGGCTGCTTTTGCTGTCAGGAAAATTAGACAGTTTACCGATATTGAAACGGCTAGGCTTGTCTACTTTGCTTACTTCCACAGTGTTATGTCGTACGGCATTTTATTGTGGGGCAGAGCAGCTGATATCCAATCAATTTTTATATTGCAGAAAAGAGCCATTCGTTCTATTTATAAACTCGGATCACGCGATTCCCTTCGTGAAAAATTTAAAGAGATTGGTGTTCTTACGGTGCCTTCATACATATACATATACAATAATATAATCTTTGTTAGGCAGAACATTCATCATTATAAGCAAATAGGTGATACTCACAATCTAAGTACTAGAAACCGCCATAAGCTAAAAACAGCGTCATATCGTGTGCGCAAGGTGCAGAAATCCTTTGTGGGGTCCAGTGTACGTTTTTATAACATGGTTCCAAAAGAGTTTCTAGATTTGCCATTACATAAATTTAAAGACTGTGTCAAACAGCATTTGTTAAGTCGAGGTTATTATACTATCGACGAATTTATAAACGACAAAGTTGCATGGAAGCAACCGGCCTCACATCCAGTGACCCACAATTCAGTGTAATACTTGTAATATTACGTATGTATTAATATTGTAACCTCTTTCTTTTTTGAGAAAAGAGCAACTGCTGAGTTTCTTGCCGGCTCTTCTCAGTAGAAACAGCTTTCCGAACCGGTGGTAGAGTCTTGACGTATCATAAGTAACACAAGTTGTCCTATGTGAAATAAATAAATCATTTATCATTTAAATAGAATATTGGCTTTATTCACCAATAAAATAAGACATTTTTCAAACGAAATTATTGCTGCATAGCCCAGGTACTTTATATTGGATTATTTATTTATATGCTGACAGCAGTGATTTTGTGTGTTCTCTATCCTTTATTTTATATTTTATTACTGACTTAATTAGTTTATTTTGACTGTTAATTGTATTAAGTGTTGCCTGTATGTTATTGAGTCTATTCTGATGTTTTGGTAATGAGATAAATTATTAATTAATGATATACTTATAATTATACTTTTAACTTGAATAAGATATATAATGTAAAGTATGATAAATCCTAACAATTTGCACACCATTGTATGGTAGAATATGCAAGGAAAATAATAATATGTTAAGACCAATATCTGTTCCCATATTCCGGCAAATAAAATATTATTTATTTATCTTGTAAAATAAGGTGGGTACGTACGCTCGGTGCCGCTGCTGATGGCCTCGATCTGCTGGTGCTGGGGCGCGGGCTCGCTGTCAGGCTCGTGCGCGGCGCCGGCCCCGCTGTCGCCCGGCTCGCTGCCCTCGCCCTCCTCCGCGCCGCCCGCCACCGGCGACTGCGCAGGCGACTCCTGCATTACACCACACAAGCCTTCATCTTCTATAAACAATGACTTGTCAACAGGGGGAATATATAGGAAGGTAAAGGGAGTAAAACCCAAGGAGGGCGGGGGACAGCACCATTGTAAGGGTCTGGACCCGGGTAGCTGACCTACCGCTTGCTACATTCAGTAAGATAGTGAGTTGACATCGTACCGTCTTCAACCTCAGACGTGCGATATTGTCTCACTCCGCGATCCAGGGTATCATCGCGTAATAAAGTCACCCATTTTAATATCGACTTAATAACTTTTAATCAACGTGTTACATTGTGTTACACAAAAGCGAAATTCCAATCACTCACTCACTAATCATGAGATCTCAGGAACTATAAAGCAAACAACAAAATACTACTTTCACGTAATCTACGTTTACGCAGTCTCAAGCAACTTGAAATTTGGAACGAAGATTTATGGCGTAGATATCAGGTAAAATGGCTGAGAAAATTCACCCCTAAGGGTTACCCCCTTGAAAATGCCCCCAAATGAGAGTTTGTATTACAATGTTCTACGTTTTTGAAGTTACAGACATGAAAATCAGTATTTCAGGTGTAAGTTTTAAATAATAAAAACCTGTATTAGCTATTGTATGAAAATTCACCATAAAGGGGGTGAAATGGAGATTGGAATGTTACAAAGTCCTGTGTTTTTGAAGTTAGAGACATGAAAATCGATATTTAGGTTTTTTAAATATTAAGTAAGGTCGAAAAAGTTTCTGGCCTACCCACATTAGATTAATCAGAGATACAAAACTTTCATGTCATTATATTACTGGACTTTTCATTACCGACTGACAAAAAATTATAAAATTATTTCATTTAGTTACAGTGACATAGCCTAATAAAGTCAGACTGTGGGTTAAAAATTCGAAATGCATGAAATCGAGTATCGAGCTGTACTCAAATGTTTGTCAATAGAGGGGAAGACACGAGCGAAAAACAAACGTTTGGATGCTGTGTACGGGCATTCTTCCCCTTCGTACTTTACCGTAAAATAATGAGCGAAACATTTTTGTTTGGGAAGAATCAATTGATGATGAACCGCGCCCAGGACGACCATCCGAGGCCTTGACGGATGAAAACATTAAATTTGTGGAGAAGACACACTACAGTACTGGAAGACAGACGGCTAAAGAGTAAAGAATTAGCAGTTGCGACGGGACTTTCGAAAACCAGTGCTTAGAATTTTACATGAACATTTGAGTATGAATAAGGTCAGTGCATGGGGGGGTCTTAAAACTTCTTTCTGCTCTTCAAGAATAAGAACAAGTGAAGCGCTGTACTCAGTTTTAAGCCCTTTGTGAAGGAAAGAAATTTTGGATTAAATTGTTACGGGTGATGAAACCATGGTTCTTTAACATGATCCTTTGTCAAAAAAGGAATCGATAGAGTGGCGTCGTCCGAGCTCACCGCGACCAAAAAAGCAAAGGTGACTCAATCACTTGGTGACTTACAAACATACAAACAAACACACAACCTCTTAGGGCAAACGCATATACCGTCTGGGTAAAAAGATTATGGCTACAATTTTTTGGGATTCAGAAGGAATTTTACTGGTGGATTTTAAAGAACGCAACACCACAGTAACAGGTGATTACTATGCTTCCTTTCTACATCAACTGCGAGATGCTATGAAAGAAAAACATTGGCAGTAACGATTTTACTCGAGTAAAATCGTTGTGAGGACTGTTGTTGCTTTAATATTACAATGCCACTGTCCACACATCGGGTGTTTCCAAGGCTGCCATTAAGGAATGCGGTTTCACTGAGGTCGGCCATCCACCATATAGCCCGGCTTGACTAAGTGACTATTATTTATTCTCAAAATTGAAATCCGACTTTCGAGTAAAAATTTTATGATGAGGTGAAGTCAGCAGTTTTGTCACATTTTGAGGGCAGGCGATTTTTTAAGGGTATAGAAAATATAGTAAAGGGCTGTGAAAAGTGTATTGAAATAAAGGGAGATTATATCAAAGAGTTATTATAGTGGTTTGAGATTTATCCTTCATTTTATAGTTTAGGCCAGAAAGTTTTGGACCTTACTACTATTTTGGAAAATCGCCCCTTAAAACTGGTAAAGTAGGGAATGAAAATATGTAATTTGTGTATTGGCTTGGGTAAACATTTATAATTGTTAGTATTGACTTGGTAACGTACGGTTTTTCAAGGGCGTAAGCATCAGCTAAGAAAAGATTTGACGATAATCCGCCGCATGAGGGGTTAAAATGTTGGATGAAAATCTGATGAATTTCAGCCGTATTGGCTGGCATAAGGCATTCGATATAATTAATTAATATTTATTAACTAGCTTTTGCCCGCGGCTTCGCTCACGTTAGGTTCGATTTTCATACAAATTTCAACATGTTTTTCCACCCTGTATACTGTTCTTTTGTGAGAAACAAAGTGTGTGTGTACATAATGTAAACACGCAAGAAGTTATACTTTTTGATAGAAAATAATAAATATATTGAATATAGTTATCAGTTCTCAACCAACATACAGTAAATGTATTTATTTTTATTTTGTTGGTAGGCCTTTTCTGCAAGACTTATAAGTTGACCAACTAACGTCAGGGTGTCGAATTTGAGTGTCGGTGTGCGCGCGCATCGTAAAAATTCACTCTGATAATTTTTCCCAAACGCGCCAAAAGAAGTATAACTTCAAAAAGGATTCACCTGTCGCGTTGCGTTCTCCGCGTCGTCTCCTTCCGCTTCCTCTTCTTCTTCACCACCTTCAACCTCCTGCTCCTCCTCCATGTCCTCGTCCTCTTCACCCTCCTGTTTTATAAACACAGATTTAAGTAAGTAGTAGTATGTCTTTGCCGGTAGGGTGGTAACTAGCCACGGCCGAAGCCTTCCACCAAGAACTATTGTTACGGTCGCGCCATATCACATGGCCCAGTACAATAGGGATGATGACAACTCAATCAAATCACCAAATCTTTATCAAACTTAAAAACGCACTTCTAGTATGGAAGTTGTATGAAATTCGCAGTTGTGACGTCATCAAATTTCAACGCACATTCTTTAATCTATATTTTAAAATGGTTATCAAACTTAAAACTAACCGAGGATGTGAATTTTAGTTGTTTTTGAAGACCCTCTATTTAATAATCAGAAATAATTTATTTTTGATATAGGCATCATCCCTATTGATTAACATGATTGTTGTTTAACTTGATTTAAATGACAAGGAAGCTTGGTGATGGCGCCACTGGCGCATCGACCCACAAGAACCCGGAGCCGTCCGGGCATCGATAAATAATTATTAGAAAAATTGTAACGTCTCTGTTTGTCACTTCAATCTGACTTCAATCTTAATATTGCAAATTCACTAATCGCCTTTCAACATTCCGCTCCGCTATTCAGTGTAATTAGTTTCAAAGGTCAAGATAATAGATATTATAATCAAGAACTAAGAAGTCTTTTTCTTCAAGACCACCCTACGCCCATCCTGTGGAACGAATCGCTGCAACAAATTTTCGAGCCGGATGCCGAACACGCAAGAAGGGCATAGCACCGGTCGTCGCCTCGAATGGAAACGGCGTGGTCCAAGAATTATCAATCCAATCTTTCCAATCCTTTAACCTAACAGTCCAATTCCACTAATTATTCACATCCACATTGCATTTCTCGAATAACCTTGCTATTTATTCCAATTTCAGATTGTTTCTCGCTGGACGCATGGCACATGGCACGTGGTGTCCACGGCTGGTTTTATTGGTGCTTCAGCTAGCTTTGCTTCGCGTTTTGCACTGCACTTTCGATTTAAGTATTGCACATAGTATTTTTTTTTAAATATTTTCACCATTAATTTACATATTTTTACAAATTTTGCATTCAATTCTTAACCTTTTCACAATTAATTTACATATTTTCCCAAATTTGCATTCAATTCGCAACCTTGGAACGCAGTTATCAGTTATTTATTTATCATGGAATCAATTAAAACTCTCAAAAGAACCCGTGCATCGCATAAATCCAAATTAACAATTTTTAAATCCCACTTAGAGCCTCTTCTGCTATGCAAGGACCTAAACAGCTTGCAAACACATGAGTTAAACATCCGTTTGCAAAAATTTCAAGAATTATATGATGAATTTGATGCAAATCAAACTTTAATCGAAAACACTGACATTCCAGAGGAGGAGTTCCGAGAGCGAGAGGCATTCGAAGCCGCCTACTTCAGTGCAGTAGCAGCTGCACAGGAGCTGCTGGGCCGAGGCGCAGCAGCAGGCGCAGCTTCCTCAGGGCAGGAGCTTTCATCGGAGGCAGGTTCAAATGTGGTAGCACAAACAGGTGGACCAAATTTTAAATTACCTATCATTAACTTACCTACCTTTAGTGGACGTTATCAGGACTGGTTAGAATTTCACGACACATTCAAGTCTCTCATTCATTTAAACACCACAATTACAAACATACACAAATTTCATTACTTGCGAGCTGCATTAAAGGACAGTGCGGCGCTAGTCATTCAATCATTAGATTTCTCTTCAGAAAATTACACAGTTGCTTGGGACTTATTATGCAATCGTTACAACAATACTCGCATATTAGTAAACAATCATGTTCAGGCTTTATTCAATATTCAATCAATTACTACTGAATCATCCAAATCTTTGCGATCAATTATTGATGTCATGAACAAAAATTTGAGATCTTTGAAAACACTTAACATTCCTACAGAACACTGGGACATTTTAGTAATCCACCTAGTCTCGAGCAAGTTAGACCCAGCTACAATACGTGACTGGGAAGAAGAACGTAATAAATTCAAAGAGCTTCCAACATTGGACGATTTCAATTCTTTTCTCAAAAACAGATCTGACTTGCTGGAGACTATGGAGGAGGCGCATCAACCAACTTCATCACGCAGACACAGTGACCTGACACATGTGCGACCAAAGACTTTCATTGCCAATCAGATGTCACCACTGCGGCATAAACAAACAAAAACTTCATGTCCTGTTTGCAAACAAAATCACTTAATTTACTACTGTAGCAAATTTAAATCACTACCAATTGAAAAACGTATAGAGAAGGTTACACAACTAAAGCTATGCAAAAATTGTATGCGGGGTTCTCATGATGAACGCTTTTGCAAATTTGGTTCATGTAAATATTGCTCATCTCGTCATAATTCCCTGCTTCACCCCTTTGATAAAACACCAAGCACTGATAACAAGCCACAATCACAGAGCGAATGTGTCGTACTTCCTACTTTGCAAGAGCAGGAGCGGAATTCATCACAAAACATTACATTATCATCGACACATCAAGGCCAGGTGCTACTTTCCACCGTCTTGATTCACATTGAAGACCACACAGGTCGATTACACAAAGTGAGGGCACTGCTGGATAATGGGAGCACTTCAAGTTTCATAATTGAGAGCCTGCACTCAAAACTGCAGCTCCCAACTTACAACACAAATGTGTCCATTCAAGGACTTAACAATCAAAATTCAATTATTACTCAACGTTGCAATATTACTATGCATTCCTTGTCTAGCAGTGGGTTTACTACAAAGGTCAACTGTTTTGTTGTACCTCAAATCACACAACTACTACCAACACACAAAATCAATCACTCCATTCTAAACATTCCTGGCAACATTCACCTCGCAGACCCAACATATTATATACCGTCCGAGGTGCACATGTTGCTTGGTGCAGACCTGTTTTGGCAGGTATTATTACACAATCGCATTGCCTTAGGCAAACACATGCCAACTCTCGTTGAAACAACACTTGGGTGGTTAGTTTCCGGTCACATAGGAGACATCAATTTCAAAAATACACATACAGTCCATTGCAATTTCACTCAGAACACTGAGCTAGATGAAAGGCTAAACAAGTTTTTCGAATTCGAATCAATCTACACCACTCAACAAACCCGTTCAGAGGTTGCGAGTGAGTGTGAGAATATTTTCACAAAAACTACTGTCCGTCAATCAGATGGCAGATTCACAGTTACGATTCCACTAAAGGAATCCCCTGAATGTTTAGGAGACACAAGGGAACAAGCCTTGCGTAGGTTTCACGCACTAGAAAGAAAATTCAGACGCAATCCAACATTCAAAGAAAATTACACAAACTTCATACATGAATACATATCTTTAAATCACATGTCAGAAAATACACATCCAAATAACTCAGAAATCTCATATTTTCTACCACATCATGGTGTCTTGCGCGAGGATTCGCTCACTACACGTTTAAGAACCGTTTTTGATGCATCTCTGGTTTCCAGCTCAGGTAAATCATTTAATGACATACAGCATGTAGGGCCCACTTTGCAAGATGATTTAATAAGTATATTAATACGTTTTCGCCAGCACAAGTTTGTTGTTACAGCAGACATAGAAAAAATGTATAGGCAAATTCTAGTTAATGAAAGTCAAAGATGTTTACAACAAATTTTCTGGCGGTCAGATCCTTCCCAAGAGATCAAGCAATACAAATTAAACACAGTCACCTATGGGACAGCCTCCGCTCCATACCTGGCAGTCAGATGTCTTGTACAGTTAGGGCGGGACAGCAAGGACAAATCAGTGAGTCAAGCTATATTATCAGATTTCTATGTTGATGATTTTGTAAGCGGCCATGCAGACGAACTCACACTTATACAAATATGTAAGGGCGTCATCCGCGAACTTCAAGGTGGTCACTTTCACTTACGCAAATGGCATTCAAATAGCACCACAGTACTCAATCAAGTTCATGAAATTTGCAATGATGAAATTGTCAATCTGAGCAAACATGAACACACAAAAACATTAGGCTTACAATGGGCCTGCAAAAAAGATATGTTATTCTTTTCTTCAACAGACATAGACTCACACAGTTCAAAGGTCAACAAACGCACAATCCTTTCAATTATTGCACAAATCTTTGACCCATTAGGTCTAATCAATCCATGCTTGCTACAAGCTAAAATCATACTACAAACACTTTGGGCAAAAAACATTTCATGGGATGACCACTTACCATCAGAAATTCTGTATCAATGGAACAGTTTCATTCAACACCTGTCAGAGTTGAACAATATTCAAATACCACGTTACATTCTATGTGACAATCTCAGTAAGATTGAACTTCACACCTTCAGTGATGCATCAATAAAGGCATATTCTGCATGTGTCTACATACGATCAATCAAAGACAGTGGTGAAGTAACTGTTCATCTAGTATTAGCTAAAAGTAGGGTTGCCCCACTCAAACAGAAACTTACCATGCCGAGACTGGAACTCTGCGGGGCCCTCCTAGGCACACAATTAGCAAAAAAGGTAAACCAATCACTGCGCCTCAACATTGACTCACAATACTTCTGGTGTGATTCTACCATTGTTTTAAGTTGGATAAAAACATCTAATAAACAGAAATTAAAGCAGTTTGTTTGCAATAGAATTACAGAAATTACAAAAAACTCAAATCCATCTATATGGTATCATGTTCCAACAGCATCCAACCCAGCTGACATAGGGTCACGTGGTCTCAACGCACAAAAACTAAAAAATTCACATTTGTGGTGGGAAGGACCTCTCTTCTTACACCATGCATCTATTCAAGTACCTACACAGCCTCCATATATTCAAATTGAAAATTTGCCTGAAGTCAAGTTCCAATGTCTTTCAGTATCAAGTCAATCTAATGATGCTGATTTCATAAATAGATATTCAAATTTAGGTAAGTTACAACGTGTTACAGCTTATGTAAAACGCTTTATTTATAATTGTAAAAATCCACATAGTAAAAATACAGGTTCATTGAAGATATCAGAGCTTGATCTAGCTACAAAAACTCTTTGTAAAATAGTACAACGAGATATGTTTGGTAAACAATACTCATACTTAAAACATAATCATTCCTTGTCTACAAAGGATAAGCTTCTAAATTTAAATCCATTTATTGATGAAACAGATCTCATGAGAGTCGGAGGAAGGTTGTCCAACTCTAACTATGATTATAACACAAAACATCCAATCCTACTGCATGCATCACACCACATCACTAAATTACTAGTTCAACATTATCATATAATTTTATTACATGCTGGACCTCAATTACTACTGGCTACTTTGCGACACCAGTTTTGGATTATCAATGGTCGCAATCTTGCTAGAAAAATTACTCATGAATGTGTTAAGTGTCGTAGGTTCTCAGGTAAAACATACCAGCCTATCATGGGTAACCTGCCTGAACAAAGACTTCATGCAGAGTATCCATTTTGCAACACAGCTGTAGATTATGCGGGACCAATCCTGATAGCGGACAGGAAAGGTAGAGGATGTAGGTTGAAAAAGGCATACATATGTATATTTGTATGTTTGGCAGTCCGTGCTATACACATTGAACTTGTCACTGATCTCTCCTCACAAGGTTTCATCTCAGCACTAAACAAATTCATAGGACGCCGAGGCAGGCCTGCTACTGTGACCTCGGACAATGCCACTTGCTTTGTAGGAACTAATAATGAAATTTCTAAATTCATTAAGCAAAATTCAGATAACATTATTTCATATTCAGCAGAGAAGGGAATTGAATTCAAATTTTGTCCAGTTTATAGTCCACATTTCAACGGCCTAGCTGAAGCATCAGTAAAATCGGTTAAATTCCATTTAAAGAGGGTTCTAGCAATGACCCACCTCGATTACGAGGAAATGAACACAGTTTTGATAGAAATTGAAGCTATTCTCAATTCACGACCTCTAACTCCATTATCCTCAGATCCTTCAGATCTTATTCCACTCACACCTGCCCATTTCCTAATTGGACGCACTCTCACTATGTTACCGAGCCCCAATGTACAAGACAGCGAAATTCACACACTTCCTCGTTACAAGAGAATTCAAGCTCTGAAAGCTCATTTCTGGAGTCGATATTACAAAGAATATATTTCAGAACTCCAGAAGAGGCACAAATGGCGCACAGACGGAGGACAACCACAGCTCGGGGACATGGTTCTCATCAAGGAGGACCGACTGCCTCCCAATCGATGGCTGCTGGGTCGAGTTGCAGCAGTCTACCCGGGTGCAGATGCGGTCAACCGTGTAGCAGATGTCCGCACCACTTCAGGAACCATAAGGAGGGCATTCAATCGTCTCTGTCCACTATTGGAACATAATGTTCCAAGGCCGGCAGCATGATGGCGCCACTGGCGCATCGACCCACAAGAACCCGGAGCCGTCCGGGCATCGATAAATAATTATTAGAAAAATTGTAACGTCTCTGTTTGTCACTTCAATCTGACTTCAATCTTAATATTGCAAATTCACTAATCGCCTTTCAACATTCCGCTCCGCTATTCAGTGTAATTAGTTTCAAAGGTCAAGATAATAGATATTATAATCAAGAACTAAGAAGTCTTTTTCTTCAAGACCACCCTACGCCCATCCTGTGGAACGAATCGCTGCAACACTTGGCAATGATTTTCTCAAATGGCTCTGATAGTTCCTTAGTTAAGATGATTGTGAAATGGTGATAATGAAAAGAAAACCCGGCTGAGATTGTTGTGGGCTCTTCTCAGACCAGGGCGCGTTTGGAACCCTCGTAGCTTTAGTTTAAGATGTCGTACTGATTATCACCATTATATTTTACATGTTATAAATAACCGGACGTCAATAAGTGTAGTTAGTATACCTACCTAAATTGAATAAACGTTCTTTGACTTTGACTTTGAACAAGGTATATGACGAACGGTAGTTTACCCGGTACATGGTGCCAGTGCAGCGCTCGTCGTCCTCCTCCGAGTCGACTACGATGACGCCCTCGTCGTCTTGATCGCAGCGCGACGACGTCGGTACTTGGTACTCCACCTCCACTGAACGCTCAAAGCCCTATTCAAACAAAATTATTATTAAACTAGCGAAAGCCCGCGACTTCGTCTGCGTGGTTTGAGGATTTCTGGTTCCCGTAGGAACTCTTTAATTTTCCGGGATAAAAAGCCTATGTGCTATTCCAGACTATAATCTATCTCTGTGCCAAATTTCAGTCAGATCCGTTCAGCCGTTGGGGCGTGATTGAGTAACAAACATCCATACATCCATCCAAACTTTCGCATTTATAATATTAGTAAGATAGATGATGGCCGCGACTTCGTCCGCGTCGAATAAGATTATTTTTATACCTACGAGAACTCTTTCATTTTCTGGGATATAATGTAGCCTCATTTAGGGTATAAGTTATCTGCATTCCCAGCCAAATCGATTGTGGCGTGAAAAAATAACAAATGGACTACGAAATAGTAATGTAAGTCTGTTTTCTGTGCTAACGCCGGGCGCGGCGTGCGACGTGCTCACTGAAACATACCTGCACTCGTGTCCGCTTGGCGGTGAGCGGTCGCTGTTGCATGCGGCGCTTGGGCGGGCGGCCGCCGGGCTGTGCGTGCGAGGTGCTGACGCCCAGCGGCGGCTGCGACGTGCTAACGCCGGGCGCGGCGTGCGACGTGCTCACTGAAACATACCTGCACTCGTGTCCGCTTGGCGGTGAGCGGTCGCTGTTGCATGCGGCGCTTGGGCGGGCGGCCGCCGGGCTGTGCGTGCGAGGTGCTGACGCCCAGCGGCGGCTGCGACGTGCTAACGCCGGGCGCGGCGTGCGACGTGCTCACTGAAACATACCTGCACTCGTGTCCGCTTGGCGGTGAGCGGTCGCTGTTGCATGCGGCGCTTGGGCGGGCGGCCGCCGGGCTGTGCGTGCGAGGTGCTGACGCCCAGCGGCGGCTGCGACGTGCTAACGCCGGGCGCGGCGTGCGACGTGCTCACTGAAACATACCTGCACTCGTGTCCGCTTGGCGGTGAGCGGTCGCTGTTGCATGCGGCGCTTGGGCGGGCGGCCGCCGGGCTGTGCGTGCGAGGTGCTGACGCCCAGCGGCGGCTGCGACGTGCTAACGCCGGGCGCGGCGTGCGACGTGCTCACTGAAACATACCTGCACTCGTGTCCGCTTGGCGGTGAGCGGTCGCTGTTGCATGCGGCGCTTGGGCGGGCGGCCGCCGGGCTGTGCGTGCGAGGTGCTGACGCCCAGCGGCGGCTGCGACGTGCTAACGCCGGGCGCGGCGTGCGACGTGCTCACTGAAACATACCTGCACTCGTGTCCGCTTGGCGGTGAGCGGTCGCTGTTGCATGCGGCGCTTGGGCGGGCGGCCGCCGGGCTGTGCGTGCGAGGTGCTGACGCCCAGCGGCGGCTGCGACGTGCTAACGCCGGGCGCGGCGTGCGACGTGCTCACTGAAACATACCTGCACTCGTGTCCGCTTGGCGGTGAGCGGTCGCTGTTGCATGCGGCGCTTGGGCGGGCGGCCGCCGGGCTGTGCGTGCGAGGTGCTGACGCCCAGCGGCGGCTGCGACGTGCTAACGCCGGGCGCGGCGTGCGACGTGCTCACTGAAACATACCTGCACTCGTGTCCGCTTGGCGGTGAGCGGTCGCTGTTGCATGCGGCGCTTGGGCGGGCGGCCGCCGGGCTGTGCGTGCGAGGTGCTGACGCCCAGCGGCGGCTGCGACGTGCTAACGCCGGGCGCGGCGTGCGACGTGCTCACTGAAACATACCTGCACTCGTGTCCGCTTGGCGGTGAGCGGTCGCTGTTGCATGCGGCGCTTGGGCGGGCGGCCGCCGGGCTGTGCGTGCGAGGTGCTGACGCCCAGCGGCGGCTGCGACGTGCTAACGCCGGGCGCGGCGTGCGACGTGCTCACTCCCGGTGCGGTATGCGACGTTGTGACGCCTGGACACAATATTTTTCTCAAAATTTGCATGAAATATAACATACACTTGTAGGTAATACTATTGAATATAATTTTATGAAAGTGGTAAATTTCAAACTCATGAACTCTTAGGTAAAAAATTACAGGATTTTTTAGCCTAGTGGTTTTAATTCCCGGCTTCCTATTCGGACACATACCTCTAAGTAATCGGAGCTATGTGCGTTTTAAGATATAATGTTATAAGTTAAATTAAAATATAAATAACAAGATGATGCCCGCGACTTCTTCTTCGTTGATTAGGGTTTTTTTCCCACAAGCACTTCCTAATTTTCTGGGATAAAAAGCTTATATCCTTCCCTGGGATGCAACTATCTCTATACAATATTTTATCAAAATCGTAGCAGACAGACACACTTCCGCATTTATAATATTAGTATGGATATGGATACGGGTGTTATAACGTTGCGATAGGCGTATGAACAGTCACCTGGAGCGGCGTGCGAGGTGCTGACGCCGGGCGCCGCGTGCGAGGTGCTGACGAGCGGCGCGGCGTGCGAGGTGCTCACGCCCGACGCGTGTCCGGGCGCGGACGCCGAGGTCGGACCCGCGCTCGCTGCTCCTGCAAATATTAAATATTTTATTTTATTTTTTATTTATTTACTAGCTGACCCGGCGAACTTCGTACCGCCTTAGTATGCAAAATTAAATGTATATTTTTCAATATTTCTGAGAGATTTTCTTAATATTTTTTTCCGTAAGAACCTTCTCCTAATAATAACAAATACAACAAAAAAAGAATTAGTGAAATCGGTCCAGCCATTCACGCGTGATGCCGTGACCAAGGAAAACGGGTTTCATTTTTATATATATAGATTTTATTTAATGCCTTTAAAAATATTCTAAAATTACACCACAATTTTGCAGACCAAAGCACTAGACTAAAAACACAGGCTGGCGTTTGTAAATTGCAGCCCAAATAGACCGTCCGACCGTCTGCGTTAGGGCTGACAAAAAGATCGACGAAGTTATGTCACTAAAAGAGTTTATTGAATTAATTATTAATTGAAAATCGGATGTAATACTATTATAAAAATTTGCACACCAAAGAGTTGAATGTGTCAGCGCAAAATAATTTTAAGACCTAATAATTTTACCACATTCTTGCAAATAAATTATTCTATTCTAAAGTTCACAAAATAAAGCATGATAATTTACTTTAATTTTAATTTTATTTAATGAAATAACAGTCTATCGAAACTACGCAGTCGAAATTCCGCGGGCCCGTACGAAGCGATTTGCTTCCTCGTTTCTAATTCGAACCGCTAGGATATAGAATGCCCTTCCGGCTTCCGTTTTCCCCTCCTCTTTTAATATAGGTACCCTCAAATCAAGAGTGAATAGGCATCTTCTAGGCAAGCGCGGTCCACCTTAGGCTGCACCACCTCTTGCATGCAAGTATGATTGCAGCCAAGAGCTAGCCTATATATTTAAAAAAAAAATGGTTTGCCAACAGGTAATACACAATGACAACATAAAAATAACAAAACATTTTCGAGTGTACACCCAATAGGGATGATGCTTATATCAAAAATAAATTATTTCTAACTGATTATTAAATAGAGGGTCTCTCAAAAGACCTAAAATTCACATCCTCGGTTAGTTTTAAGTTTGATAACCATTTTAAAATATAGATTAAAGAAAAAAAAGTGCGTTGAAATTTGATGACGTCACTATTGTGAATTTCATACAACTTCCATACTAGAAGCGCATTTTTAGGTTTGATAAAGAGTTGCTGATTTGATTGAGTTGTCGTCATCCCTATTACTGGCAAGCCGACATGCATTTAGCTGATCTCGCAAGTGCGGGGTTACCAGTTAAGAAATAGCGTTAAACTTAAAAAAAAAACACACAACATTACAATCAGCTAGATATATTATCAGTCTATGATACTGCATCAATGAACTGATGCAGCATCTTTTTGTTCTGCTGTAAAGAGAGTGAATGAGGATCCGTGGTAATTTTAATAATAATAAATAATAAATCATTTATTGACCATAAAAAAGCACAGTTCATAATAACAATTGAGGTTCACTAGGTATAAATTAGAATATACAGTCTGAAATTATACAAATGCAATGGAAAAGGTGAACAATAAAGTGTTTTGAGGTCAGAGGGAGTGCTTTAGCACCCGTACTATATGTATATCAGATATAGACCCGTATATTATATCAGTCAATTTGGGAATTTATAATTTCTGAATTTCCCCTGGTCTGGCCTTGTGGGAGGCTTCGGCCGTGGCTCGTTACCACCCTACAGGTAAAGACGTACCGCCAAGCGATTTAGCGTTCCGGTACGATGCCGTGTAGAAACCGACTAGGGGTATGGATTTAATATTACCCATACCCCTAACAGGTTAGCCCGCTACCATCTTAGACTGCATCGTCACTTACCATCAGGTGAGAACGTAGTCAAGGGCTACTTGTAGTGGAATAAAAAAAGTAAATGGCGGTTACCGGGAGTCGGCGTGGCCGGCGCAGGTTGCGGCGCGGCGCTGGTGACGCTGGGGACGGGCGGCGCCGAGCTGGCGGCCGGCGTCACCACGGCGCCTGAGCTGGCTCCGCTTGGCTGTTCGATTCGGGGCATCACTAGCGCCACCGCCTATTACAACATTTGTATATGCCAAATATTATTATGTACTTCCCCTATCCCCAATCTATACTATAATATTATAAAGAGGTAACGTTTCTTTGTGACGTTGTATGGGGCAATATCTGGATCTACTGAATCGATTTTGAAAATTCTGGTACCAATAGAGAGCCACATTATTTGTAAGTATAAATTAACCCGAAAAATTAGGGAGTTCCTGTGTGAATTTAAAAAACTTATTTCACGCGGACGAAGTCGCGGGCATCTGCTAGTCAATGATAAATGGCGACAGCCTAGTAGTTTAGATAAACTTGGAAGCCCCGACAGTACCCGACAGCATGCGGCAGCGAAATATAGCGACACCTTTATGCCAAAAGCGTAGATTACAGGCGTCACATCCCCATGCCTCGGAAAACACGCAAAGCTATTGATCCTGCGGAATTAAGTTCATTATTAACATGTAAAATTCTACCTGTTGTGGTGCCTGGGAATGTGATGAGGACTGTGCGGTATTGTCGCTGGACCCTGTGCTGCCCATTCCTGCCTCACTTGTCTCCATATCCTGTAAAAGGCATAGTTTTTGTAAATTTTCAATAAGAACCTTTGAAAGGAGTCCTTAAGTACCCCAGCATAAAAATAAGTTTTTGTTATTTTTATATTGTTATTGTGTATTACCTGTTGGCAAACCATTAAATAAAATAAAATAAAAATAAAAGCACAACAGGATTTCTGAGTACCAAAGATTTGTTTATGAAAGGTGGCCTGTGGCCAGTCGACATTAATGTTTTCATAAATTGCTATCGCACCTTGAACACCCCTGAGTTGAAAACATATTATAGCTTGTCCAAGATTGTCCTTGTCCAAAAAGCGAAGGAACCGTAAGGAGGAAAACAGAAATGAGGATATGGAAGCAAATGACGGAAGGAAAATACAGACAAACAAAAAAGAGAAGCATGCGGAGAAAGAAAAACTGGCGAAGGCGGAGAGAAACACTGAAGAAACACAGGTTTCGAATCGCAATAGTAAAAGGAGTGCGAACAGAAAGCCGGCGGGAAGAAAGCCGAAGGAAAAGCCTGAGGCACTGCTAGTTGAGGTAAAAGATCGCGACTACGCCAGCGTCTTGAAGGAAGTGAAATCAGGACTAGCAAGCGATGAAGTAATATTCACTAAGGTGAGAAAGACAAGAAAGGGTGATATACTATTAGAGCTAGAGAAGGGACAGGATGGAGGTGCCTCGCAAATAAAGAAGAAAGTGGGGGAACTTTGTCCGAGCTTAACACTTAGAGCTTTAAAGGAGTCTGCCGATATTATAATTAGGGGGCTAGATGCCACAGTAGAAAGAGAGGAAGTGGAAGAATGCCTGAAACAAATAGTGAAGGAGTTCCACATCAAGAGTTTTTGGGAGAACCGCTACGGGAATAAAACTGTATTGGTCAAACTTCCAAAGGATGAAGCCCATAAACTTGCAGACCAGAAGAAAATAAAGATAGGATGGATGCGGGTCCCAGTTGGGCTTTCAGTAGAAAGAAAGAAAAAATGCTACAGGTGTTTAGAATATGGACATATTTCATCGGGGTGCCCAGGCCAGGATAGAAGTAAAAGGTGTTATAATTGTGGAAAGGAAGGGCATAAAGCCAAAGACTGTGAGAAGGAGATGGCATGCGCTATCTGCCTGGATAAAGGACGAGCTAACACAAGACACCGGCTAGGCTCTAGGATCTGCCCGTCTTGGAAAGAACAGGTGCCCGGTAGAATTAACTCTAATTCAAAAAACGGGGCAAGGGAGCAGGAAAGGGAAAGTTTTGCAAATAAACCTGGACAGAACGCGAGCTGCCCATGACCTGCTCGAAGTGACTCGAAGGAGAACACGATATAGATCTAGCAATATTAGCGGAGCCAAACAAAAAGATAGCGCAAGTCAGAAACTGGGTCACCGACTGTAGAGGAGATGCGTCTGTGGTCGTTTACAACAGACACATTGGAATTAAAACAGTGGTCCAGGGAAACGGGTTCATAGCAGCAGAACTCTTTGGGCTCACGATTTTCAGCTGCTATTTCTCACCAAATCAGAGTTTTGAAGAATTTGAACGGGACATAAATGAGCTTTTCGAAAGCATCAAATCACAGCGTGGAGACATCTTGGTAGCTGGAGACTTCAATGCGTCGTCAAAAGTGTGGTCCAACAAAACCGAAAATGCTAGAGGTCGCCTAATTATGGAAATGATCGCGAGCATGGACATGGTTACGGTGAACGTGGGGTTCGCCCCAACATTTCAAAGAGGTTTCAAAAACTCAACCCCAGACATTACATTTGTAAGCGCAAGTCTGACACAGAGGGTTATGGAGTGGCAAGTCCTAGAGCAAGACAGTCTAAGTGGACACCGATATATAAGGTTCAACGTTCTACAACATGAAAAGAAGGTGCCAGTACAGCTGCAGGTAGGATGGAGGTTAGACAAGCTGGATCGGAAGGTTCTAGCGGACGTCCTCAAAGAAAGTGAGATCAGTACTCCAGAAGAACTGGTGATAAATACAACAAAGGCATGTGATAGGGCAATGCCTAAAAAAGGAGTACGCAGAAGAGCACCGGTGTATTGGTGGAACAAACTTATACAAGAAAAAAGAGCTCACTGCACAAAATGCCGAAGAAAATACACGCGTGAGAGGAAAAAAAGGGGTAGGGAAAACTCGACATTAGATAAGAGCGAGGCAAACGAAACACAGAAACTGAGAGATGAATACAAAGAAGCTAAACTAGACCTGCAAATAGCTATTACCAAGTCTAAGGCGCAGGAATGGAAAGGGCTCTGTGACGAAGTAGACAAAGATACGTGGGGACTGGGATACAGAATTGTCACCAAAAAACTGCGGCACAATCCACCCAGCTTGGATATGGACCTAATTAGATCCGTGGTCCAAGTTCTGTTCCCGTTCCATGAGGACTTTGGTCGAATCATGTCAAATGCCACCCTGATGGCCGAAATAACGGAGGAAGAGATAAAGACGGCGGCAGAAGGCCTAAAGCTAAAAAAAGCACCAGGACCCGATCTTCTTTGTCCAGAGGTGATCAAACTGGCCGTGCAGGCTATACCGGAAAAGATTAAAACTGTTTTCAACGAGTCCTTTGCATCAGGAACGTTTCCCGAGGCGTGGAAGAAAGCTAGCCTGGTTTTACTCAGAAAAGCAAATAAGCCAGCAGGAGACCCAACGGGATACAGACCGGTCTGCCTTCTCGATTGTTATGGCAAGCTTATGAAAAGACTTCTTCTTAACAGGATAGAGAGCCTCCTTCCAGATCACGGCGGTCTCTCCGACCATCAGTATGGTTTTAGGCAGGGCCGATCCACGCTGATGGCTATAAAAGAAGTAGTCCAGACAGCCAGAGTAGCAAGACAGGGCACAACCAAAACCAGAAAGCTCTGTGCCCTGATCTGCCTAGACGTGAGAAATGCCTTCAATTCGGCTTCATGGAGGGAGATCCTTTTGGAAATGCGTAAGAGAGGCTTCCCAGGCTACATCCAAAACTTATTAAGTAGCTACCTACAAGACAGGTTTATAAAGGTAAGAGACTGTAACGGAGTGGAGGACACGATCAAAGTTAGTAGTGGAGTTCCACAGGGATCAATACTTGGTCCAACTCTGTGGAATATTTTGTATGATGGTGTCTTCCAGCTGAAACTGGATGAGGGCGTAAAGCTAGTGGGTTTCGCTGACGATCTAGCCTTGGTAGTGGTGGCCAAAACCGAAGATTCTCTCATGATTTGTGCTAATAGGGCGCTAGAGCGAATTAATATATGGATGCATGGAAAGCAGCTAGCTTTAGCACCAGAGAAAACGGAAGCTACTGTTTTTAGCGGAAGGCGAAGACTGGAGCCTATAAAATTCAAGATACAAGGCGCAACAGTGACTCCCAAGGAGCACGTTAAATATCTTGGAGTATGGCTTGACAAGTGCCTCAATTTCAAGAAGCACATAGAGGAGGTAGCCAACAAAGCTCAGAAAGTCACGGAGGCGCTGTATAGACTAATGCCAACAAAAGGAGGTCCCAGGGCGAGCAAGCGGAGGGTGCTGGCATCAGTCGCCCACTCAGTAATTCTATACGGAGCGCCAATATTCGAAGGAGCTATGAAGGTAGAGCTTTACCGCAAAAAACTCGAACGCGTGCAGAGGCGGCTGGCCATAGGGATCTGCGGAGCGTATAGAACAGTCTCTACTGATGCCGTACTGGTGATAGCGGGGCTGGTCCCTATAGGCAAATTAGTCAAGGAGCGAGCAGTTCTTTTTGATAATAAGGAGCAGACGCTCTCAGAAGTGCGGGAGAACACCCTGAAGGAATGGGAAGACGAATGGTCTGGAGTAGGGAAAGGTACCTGGACCAGAGAACTGGTAACTGACCTTAAGAAGTGGCACACAAGGAAGTTTGGAGAGGTGGACCGTTGGATTACGCAGGCACTCAGCGGTCACGGGGTGTTTAACACCTACCTCTTCGCAATTGGAAAAGCGCTAAGCGAGAACTGTTACTTTTGTGGAGAGGAAGACACCCCGAGACACGCAATTTTCGAGTGTCCTGGCTGTGCGGACTTGAGAGCAGAAGCGCAGGGACCAAGCAATGCGGTGAATGCCCAAAACCTTGTCAAGCGAATGCTGGCAAGCGAAGACATGTGGAGTCGGTACAGCCTAATGCTCAGGGCTATGATGATGAGGAGAGAAGATAAAGAAAAGGAAGAAAAGAAGAAGATAGATAACTAAAGAAGGACAGCATGAAGTAATGCTAAGCAGTTCCGTGCTGACCTTGGAGACAGGGGGAGGTTATTTTAGTCCGTGCAAGTCGGACATACCCTGCCATAAGGCAGAAATCCGTAGGGATTTTTTCCTCCCCCGAAAAAAAAGCTTGTCCAAGATAAAATAACGCGCCCCACTACTTAATTAGTTGATTTAGATGTGTGAGTGCAAATATTTATTAATATTTGCACTCACTTCCTCTGTGTGGGAGCGTCGACTGTTCCGTGAATTAGGATCTGTATGCGTACATCAACGTCGACTAGTCGCGTGATAAATCCGACAACACTCACTGTATGGAGCAGCGCTGGCGCGTTGTATGAAACAATACGTCCGCTCTCGCGCGTTTTCAGATCACTTATGACTAGTTGGACAACAAATCCGAGAACAACGCTTCTTAGCTTAGCTCCTAGCTTCGAGTCTATCCGGCAACTGAATGACCAATTACAATGGCATCTTTATGTGTATTGCGTTCGTATTTTAAATTTGCTTGTGTGCGTAAATGCGGTAGTGGGGCGCGTTATTTCAGCTTGGACAAGCTATACGTCATTTTGTGGTTAAAATCCCCAGTTTCAGAGATTTTTCATGTCTAAGATTTTTTTACAGGAATGTATTGCATTCACCCAACGCGCGCGACGACGAAGCCGGCATGTACTCTGTGCTGTGCGCGTCGTGCGGCGCCGTGGGGCCCACCTGCGCCATGGGCCGGATGGACGCGGAAACGTTACACATTCGCTAAACTTACCTGTGTGGATTCCGGCGGCGCGGCGGCGACGGTCGCGGTGGAGGCGGCGAGCGCGGCGCGCGGCAGCGGGCGCGACGACGAAGCCGGCATGTACTCTGTGCTGTGCGCGTCGTGCGGCGCCGTGGGGCCCACCTGCGCCATGGGCCGGATCGACGCCAGCGGTGTCTCGCCTCCGCGGCGGCTCGCCGATACGCTTTGCTGCGCTACACCTACACATTAGTCTAATGGTACATTACACATTCGGGGTTTTTTCGCATTTTACTCGGAGATTTTGAGGTTATGTGAAAAAATTATTTATGCAAAAGTTGTAGATCTTTTTATGATCTACAACTTTCCATGGTACACTTTTCTCTCCGACGTCAACTTTCGCCGTAAATAGCAATAACCCAAAATTCCCCCCCCTTTAATCCCCCAAATATATCTGGAAACACCCCTGCTCACGCATTTTTTTTTATGTTTATTATACGTCACTTTACCATTTCCAACTGTTCCCGTCCTGTTAACAATTTTTTTTTTCGTTTCAAGATAAGCTAATTCGACTGGTCTATATATCCTTAGTTTATTTACTCACTAAACTGTAATGATATAACTAAAATACTCTAACACTAAATTGTTCAAAGGTTACTTACCAGCCATAGGTTTGATATTCGCTGTTGGAGGATCAGTTGTAGTTTTCTCTGTTGTTGTCTGTTGCTTTGAGGCAGATGATTGGTTCGCCAGTTGTCTTTGTAACATGTTAACCTTCTGCATAAGGGATTCAACTTCCCTATTTTTTTCGGCTTGGACCTCCCCGCGCTCTTTTTCTAGACGAGAGATACGACCCTCATACTGCGATTTTATAAGTTCCAGTCTAGCATCTTGTTCGTCACGAGTACTCTGTTCGATAGTACCTATTTTATTTCGGGATTCATCTAACTCACGACTTAGAGTATTTCTTAGCTCAGTTAGCTGGACTATCTTGCTTTTCGCCTGTTTTAACACTTGCTTAGCTTTTTCTTCTTTATCCATATTTACAGTTTTAAGTGTCTCAATTTCCTGCTTTAGTTTTTCATTGTTAGCTTTTTCGGCATCTAACAGTTTTTGCACTTCAGTTAACTGTTCTTCAACTTTCTTTGTGTTTTCTGCAAACGCTACACCTGCAGCAGCTGCTTCACCTTCTTTCTTTTGCTTTTCCTCTTCTACTGATTTTACGAGTTCTTCATATTGACCTTTATACTTTTTAGCAATCTTACGGATCTGATTTTCTTTGTTTCTAATATCGGTTAGAGAAGCTTCTCTGTTATTGATTTCCTCGGCTAGCCTGGCATTTGTATCAGCTGCTGTGTTATATTCTGCTTTGAGTTTCGTTAATTCTTCCGTCAATCGTGACATATCATCTCTAAGAACTTGCAGTTCTTCATTAAGTTTTTTATTTTCTTCTACTAAACTATTCTGTTGACGTGAGAGCAATGTGTATTGTTCTTCCAACTTGGATTTTTCAACTTTTAGTACACCAAGCTCCTCACTTACTTTTCTAAGATTATCTTTCTCATTTGTCAGCATTTTAGCAAGGGTTTCTCTTTCATTTTGCAGGCGTTTCCAGTCTTCAGGACTGGTTTTGTTGGCGCGTTCTACGAGAGCATTTACTCTCGTCCTCCACCTCGCACAATCTGCCTTCAAAGCAGTATTTTCGGAGAGCAATGTTTCGTTCTTAGATGTGTAATCAGCTATTTTTTCCTGAAGTGGACTTAATTGTTCTTCTAATGATTTTATAGTAAGTGTCAATTCTTCTACACGATTACTTAATGTATCACGTTCTTCGCGTAAAATTCTATTACTGTCAGTCAATGCATTCAAGGTCTCGACTTTTCTTAAGATATCAGATTGCCTATTGACTGTCACCATACTTACTTCGGATTTCTCTCTTTCTGATGCTAACGACAATTTACAATTATCAAGTTGTTTTTCAGCAATTTCTAGTTGCGATTTTAATCTCATTGTCTCTGCTTGTAATATTTCAAACTTAGCTACTGTTATATCTTTTTCTTTTCTTAACAATTTGACAATTTGTAGCAGTTGTTCAGAGGATTTTCCGTCTTCTTCACTAACAGATATATTGATGTTAGAGTCATTAGCAGATTCATTCATACTCTCCGAATAAGATCTGGATGCATGAGAAACAGACAACTGTGTTCCTAATTCTTGTATTTGTTCATGCAACAGGGAATTTTGATCATTAAGATCTTTTAAGCGCTGAGTTAGCTGTTCATTTTCACTAATAAGAATCTTTTCTCTTTTAATTAATGACATTTTCTCTGATTCCATTTTCTCTACTGTGTTGTTTTTCAAAGCAACTAGTTCATTGAGCTGGTTTTGTGCTCTGGATAACTCTTCTTTTACACTGGATAATGTTTGGATGTCTGAAGAATGTAAAATCATTTCATGTGTATATTTGTCTTCAGCGTTTTGCACTGCCTCTGATAACTTTGTGATTTCACTACGCGAATCATCTAATTCAGCACGACAGCTATCATAGCTTGCTAAGGTGTTCTTTAATTCTTCTTTTACATTTACTAATTCATTTTTCAAACTGATGTTTGCAGTGGAATATTCACCATTAGCTTGAAGAGAAAGTTCTGCTTCTAATTCGGAACACTTGTCTTCAAGAAGCTGTAGCTTTTCTGCATTTTCAGTAAGCTTAGCCTCAGTTTCTAATTTATATTTTTCATATTCGGAGTTAAGATTTTTCAATTCTTTCTCAGCATTTTCAGCAATGTCACAATATTGTTTAATGTGTTCTTTTGCAGTGTTGAGCTGTTCCAAAAGAGATTTTATTTCACCATCTCTATCTGACAATTTAATTTCAAGTTCTCTTATTTTCTTTATAGTATCTAGCGATCCATCAGTATTTGGTGACAATGCAACTTTAAGTTTTTTGGTTACTTCCTCATTTGTTTTGTCTTTCACTATTAGGTCATTCCTAAGTTGTTGAATTTCTTTTCTCATCGCATCTGCTGCATCTTTCTCTTCTTGCATACGTGCTTTAGCAGTCGCTGTTTGGCGCTCTAGATGAGCAGCTAATTCCCTAAATCTGTCCTGTTCTTCTTGCAATCTCCTTCTTAAAGCTGCACATTCACGAGTGGCCTCATCAAGTCTTGTTTCTATTCTAGCGTGACTGTCGATTTCAACTCGTTCCAAACTTGTTTTTATCATCTCTATATTTTTTAAAAGCAAGGACTGACCTTGTCGCTCTCTATTTAGTATTTCTTTTTCCGTCTGCAAGCGCATTTCCGCATCTTTTAATAATTTATTTTCTACCTTTAGGTTTTCAACTTGTATTTCTGCAGCTGCTAGCCTTCCCTGTGCATTCAAAACTTCATCTCTTAAATGTTGTAATGAAACTTCGTGCTTAGCTATAGTGGCACTGTAGGCTTTATTCTTGTCTTCTAATGATGAAATTTGTTTTTTATATGTTGCAATGTTGAGTTGCAATATTTTTAATCGTTCATTATTATATTCTGAAGTTGATGCACATTTACTATTTGCTGCAGTTAATTTAGCAATTTCTTGTCTCATATTGTCAATCTGTTCAAATAACATTCTCTCATTAGTAACTTTTTCTTCTTTGTAAGTTTTATATTCTTCTTTTAATAGCTCTAGTTGTTTCTCAGTTTCCTTGTATTTTACTTCGAAATTTGAAACTTCTACAATAGCAGTTTTTTTAGGATTTTCCGATGTGTCCATCGCAAGTGAATCATCCTTTTCCAAATCCGATGTGTCTATAACTGAAGACATTTCGTGACGTTTGCCTTTCATGTGATCATGATAGAGCTTTTTAAACATATCACGTTGTCTTATAAGGCCATTTACCATTTTAGTTTGTCTCTCTTGAGCTTCATTTAGTTCTGTGACTCTTTGTTTCAAAGTTTCAATTTTATTCTCCATTTCTCCACTCTCAAATTGTTCTTTATGGCGTTCCAACTCTTCTTGTTTATCTGTCAGTTCACGGATCATGCGTAAAAGTTTTTGATTATTTGCTTGCAGCTCTTGAATGTCGCTAAATGTCACCAATGTCTTCGATATTAATCGTGAGGAACTCATGTCCGAAGAATTTGTAATATTAGTAGTATTTGATGAATCATGATCCCCATTAAGTAGCCCACCCCGAGAGTGCTCTATTTCTTTTAACAGGAAGCAAACTTGCCTACCTAAATCAGCCAGTTCGCCTTTCAATCGACTATTTTCGCGGCTGTAGTGATTTGAAATTTTAGACGCTTCACAGTAATCATCTCGCAACCTGTTACATTCAATAGCTAAAGAATCTATTTGTTGTGTCAAGGCGACATTGGTCTCCTTGGCTTCCAGATATTCGGCTCTCTGTTTTTGTAATAAGGGCGCTTTTTCTTCAAGCTCTTGGACTATTTTATTAATAGTAATATTAAGTTGCCTATTTTCTTCTTTTTTCTGACTTAATTCATCAGTAACTGTAACTAATTGGGAATATATTTGAGTTAAAGACATGCCTGATTTCAAAAGTTTACTAGCAGTGGCTGCAGATGGGGCCAAATCATTAAGAGCCATATCTAGATTTTGTGCTGTAGCAGCTTTTAATAAATCGTTAGCATGTTCTAATTCGTTTTTCAATGAAGAAATAATTTCGTTTTTTTTGTCCATAAGCTCTTCATGGTCCATTTCAGCTTGTTTAAACTTTGTTTCCAGGTCACCATATTTTTCTGTAGCTTCATTGAGCAGCTTTTGTAATTCTAAAATACCCTCAGTCAATTCAGTGGTTTTTGCCTCGGCATCATCATGCATAGTTTTAAATAAATCAGACAATTTCGATTTTGCATCTATTTCTTTCTTATAATTTTCAGACATTTTATTTTCTATTTCTCTTTGTTCCATTAAGCGTTGTGTCAAGTGTTCAGCCCGATTATTTAAATTCTTTTTAATTTCATTTAATTGCTCAATTGTTTCATTAGCTGCTTTTAACTCTTCGACTTTTTCTGCAAGTTGAGTTTCCAGACTTACAAGTCTACTGGTATTATTAAGACGCACAGTTTGTAATTCTGAAGTAAGCCTATTAACTTCTTCAGTTAGAGCAGTAATTTGTGAATTTAACAAAACCCTTTCTTGATCCAAACGCTTTTCTCGGTACTGAAGAGATAACTCTTTACTTTGTATTTCATCATTCAAAGCTAATGCTTCACATTTAGAATCAATAGCAGCACGAAGTTGTTGGGACAAAGATGTTTGATTTGCAGTTAGTCTCTCGATTTCAGTATCTCGCCTTTGTAATATTCGGGTTAAGTCATTACGCTCATCAACTGCAGAATCTCTTGCACTTTTAAGAGAAATGGCTTCATTTTCTAAACGTGTTATTTTCTCTCGGGCCTTTTCTAATTCTGTGTTTAGAGATGTAACTTGCTTTTCAAGTTCTGTGATAGTCTCAGTAGATACCTGTAATTTCTTGGCAACATCCTCATATTTTGCAGTCAATTCAAGGATAGTTGCTTCAGTTGCTAAATTCTTTTCATCTATAACAACAATGTAAAGTACAATATAGTAAAGTAAATAATACTATAGTATATCAGATGATGCCCGCGGGACTTCTTCAATTAAGGCAATTAAGGATAATTAGCACCTTTATCCTTCCTCAGGATGATGCAACCTCTCTGTACCAAATTTCATTAAAATCTGTTGAAAAGAGGGGCCGTGAAAGCATTACAGAATACGCACAGACAGACAAACTTCTGCATTTATAATATTACAGTATTGATGCAGTCATTTGTAGATCATTCATGATTGAACCAATGTTTACTATAGTAAGGCCATTTTAAGCGCGGACAAAAGTTCATTGACGCACCTTGACTATGAAACCCTCACGAAACGAACTAACTACGCCAAAACTATAACTGTCTCTTTCGCGCATAGGGATAGAAGCGCTTACGTGGTCGAGAGTGGATTTCATAATAAAAGTGGTGACGTCTCACCAGCAAAACATAGGTGTAAGTAACATTTTACGCGTCGGTACTCGGTCCGCCATTTGCCGGTCAATCATTTCGTTTCGGAACGCGCTCGCTGGATGTACTGTAGTTGATATCGTTATTATTAGTGGAAGTTAAATACGGTGAAAAATAAAGATGGTATTGCAGTTTGCCGCGAAATCACAGATTTTTTTGTTGTAATTATTACATTTATTTTACATTTACATTCCATTTTATTTAAGGGATGTTTTATGGATGATAATTAATCCATTTCAAAACACTACCACTGACAATCAGTAGTCCTTGACGGAAACTCAATACATACATCCTTTTTTAGAAGTTGGTTACAAATGAATCAATTACATTATAAGAATAAAAAGATAGACTCCGTACAAGTAGCCGATAGATTATATTCTTTTTTTACAGAAGACCAAAGTGTTGTTCACCCCTTCACTAGGCAAACGACCTCTCGTTTGTTTGTTTACATTTTGTCCGCGATTAAAATGGCCTTACTTTAGATGCAATGTGGAAGTAACTAGGAGAAAAGATCTCTTCAGTTTACCTACTTGAGTTACATAAGCCTACAGAAAAAAACCTTTAAATGAATTCAAAGTCATGTTCGTGGTTAGACTTTTACCATAATATATATAATCCAATTGATCTGAAATGGGCAAAAAAAATAAAATGAAACTGTATACTATGTTAGTTCTGATTTAACACTGAAAAAATTTAAGGACTAATTAACTATCTGGTAGAAAGTGAATCTGGTAGAACCTTCAAGCTGTCCCACTGTGGTCGAATGAGACACTTGCAACATTTTTATTACTTGTAGTATTTTGGTCATAAATATTTCTCGTCTCAAGTAGCCTTTTCTAAGTTTACTATAAACAAAACATACCATACACTTAAATTCCCAGCAGGTCTTTTGTTGAACAAAAAATGTTTGTTTTAACCGTGGCGTAGGTGTCAATAAGATTACACGCGCCCATTGTCAAAAAGGTTACGCGCAACACTATATTTTCAAAAATATTTTTTCTTGTTTGAACTAAGTTTTCGTTTTATTGATATTTTTATCGTAAAAAATAGCTCATAAATTTCTCAGTGAATCCTTAATAATTGTGCAACTAATGGAAGAAGGCATAGAGAGTAAACTGAGCTCAGTGATGAAGGATCTTCTGACCACCTTTCTGTTTGTTCACAATCCTGACCGCAATCTAAGACACAATGCACATTTTATCTTAGAAATAATAATTAGAGGGTCCACACTTCAATGCTACCCCGAAAAATATACTGATGAGGAAGAAAATTAATATATTATATACCAATTTTTTTTGTCTCTTATTATTATTATAAGGATTTATTAAGCTTTAATTGTTTTATAATCAAATGTATGTTTTTACTATATTTATTGTTTCCTAAGGATAATACATACCTTGCTTATCAGAAATTTAAGTGTTTAAAGAAACATATTTGATTTTATTTTGACAGATAAGTAAGATTTATGCCCTAAAAGAAGACCCAACCCAAAGAAAATATATTTTTTTTTAAATGTCATTTTAATGGCAAGTACTTGGATTAAAATATAATTTCTACATCTATAAAATTATATATATGGAAAAAAAAATTATTCAGTGTTTTAAATCTCTTAAAATCTCCAATAGGTCATTATGGCTGGGCTAGGTGGCATTAGGATAATTAAGTCAGGTCTTCTCATCATCAATACCTCAACAATGCCTGACAATGAAGTCGTTTAATCGACTTCTCACTTATAGCGCTGAAAAGTGGACACTAACAAAAGGCTTGAACCACATTAATTCAAGTCCACACTTAGCCCCAAAGTTGTATGTCTACAGTGTTAACTGATTGGCTACAATGCAATGTTGTAAAGATTGTGAAAAGTAAAGGAACATGTGTTTGATAGATACGCTTGCCTGGAACTTTAGCTTCTTGCTGCATTTGAACCTAGGGTAGATTAAAAATTGTTAGTTCTAGGTTCAATACATGCATAGTCACTTATTTATGTTATCGTTGATTAATTATTTATATACTAGCTTTATAAACTAGACTGATTTAAGTAATTTGAACATTCAAATACTTTTAATAAACAGTGAAAAAATGTGCATTGTTGAAACAGAAATATAAGAAACACACTTAAACTTATAACACAATTACAAACCTAACTCAAACGTTCTAACAATTTATGATATTTTATGAGATTCGCTCGGATAATACCCCTTTTTTTAAACTAAAACAAGACAAGAATTGGCCGGTCACTTACCTATTTGTGACTTACTCGTTTCGTGCAATGCCTTAGATGTCAGGTATTCTTCAAATTTTTGGTCAATGTAATTATTTATTTTGTCAGCAACTGCATTCGGTATATTGGCGATTTCTGTTTCTGATAAAACATTTTGTAAATGATTTTTTTCACCGGCTTCCACACTCGCAGCCTCCATCTTTGTTAGACCATCAGCAGAGACAAGTAACATATAGACAAGTAACTTAGGATCAGAGATTGATCAGAGATCAGAGACCCGTCCCGATAAAAAGTACTCTGTGGAGTGTGGACCACAGAGTACTTTTTATATGGACCCGACACAGGAACCCGTCCACCGACCGGAAAAAGAACGACCCTATCCTTGTTACTTGTCTCTGAACCAGTCTGAACGACCCGACCAGTAGAGACCAATGAATAAATAATTAATCTAGTAGAGACAAGAGACAACATCTTCAAGGCAAGAGTGATTCATAGGCATCTTCTAGGCAAGCGCGTTCCAACCTAGACCTCATCATTGCTTTGCACTAAGCATGATTGTCGTCAAGCGCAAGCCTATCACCTCAGATTAATAACCTATAGATATAGCATTGGTCTGCTCGGTCGTGAGACAGCCATATTCAAGTACATAATATACTGTCTTTGACAGGTATATAATAAGATGTTGCCATATTCATAATTTACTCCCAAAGTGGTGAATCCTGGCAGGCAGATAGGTTATCCCTTCGACTGGGGCGACGCCTTTACAATGTAGAATTTTTTCACCTATTATCTGCGGAGCAACACTGACAAGGTTGATTGTGTACGGAGAAAAAGTAGACCCGCAGATTTGGTGGTTTTGGAATTATTTTCAAAGCAGTTTAGTATGCGATCCCTTTCAAACTTGGCTAAAACCGAATATGATAGACAAGGATGCAGTAGGAATTTTTCTATGGCCCTACTCCATGAAATAAATCTATGGGAAGAAATTTCGTAAACATTCCGTGACTTATAATTATATTTTTTTTTTTTTTTTTGGTTTTTGTTCTTGAATGAGAACTATGGAAAAGAGTCTTTGTTTCGTGTCTATATACTCTAAATTGACTAACCATAGAGCTATTCAGGAAATAAAAACCAAAGATATTGGATAAATTGTATATTTTTCTGAGGTTCGAATTTTGAAAAGGGAGTATTTTTTTTTTTTTTTTTTGTTATTTTTCTTTGTAAACCACAAAGAAGAGCGATATCCTGTTTAATTTTAATCTATAGCTTTAGTTCGTAACGATTTGAATGACGTGTACTGTGTGATGTAGTTCCGTAAAAGTATTATGAGTTAGAATTTTTATAGCGGCGCGGGACCGCCCGCGGCTCGGAAATTCGACACCCTGTGACGTCACTGTGCGCAGCGGGGTCGCGCCATCTTGTTATAGCCAGGCCAATGGAAGGGAATAGAATAATAGCAAATAAATAATGTTGACCAACACAACTACAAATATAATATAATATTATATTATAATAAAATATTATCAATAATTAATAGTATCACGCGAATGTTTAAATAAATACCGATTTATGTAGTTTCATTTATTATTTTATCTGAACTCATATGTTAAAATCAAAACCATAAAATATTAGTAACATACCTACATAATAATTTACCCTAAACTTTTCTTGATATTATTTCGTACCTTTCTGCTATTTGTATAATGCCAGATGACATAAAACATATTTTCACAGTATTACAGAATCAGAAATAATACACATTTTCTCCTTGAATTTAACTTTTGACAAACAAAAACAGAACAATATTTTTTTTATGTAAAATAAGGCGTCTTAATTCATTTAACTGCGCCATAGACTACGCACAAACTAAAAAACATCTTTTTTAAAAATAGGTACCTACAAAGTAGTACCACCTTCTGAACGTCATGCTTACAAAGTATAAGACGTGATGGTGTAATTACGGTATCATAATAGAGTATCGGTACGTTAAGAGAGAAAAAATCGGCCATGCGCGCTTGCCCGAATGGAAGGATTTGAATTTGGGTCCTGGCAACACTTCAAATTCTCAAAACAAACTTTTCTTATCAGTTTTACTATGAAAATTGGAAAAATAGGCTCTATTTCTTTCATTTACCTGAGTAAACATTAGTTAAACATGATTATAGTTACTTTAATATAAAGATCCAAAGATTAATATGTCACTAAATCAAGATTTTGACCACTTACTTGTGAAATTTGATTCCTTCGATTTTCCTTTCGCTGCGGCTTTTGCAGCCTAATATTCTGCAACTCACCATTGCGCAATAGCTTATAGAACACTAAATTTCACTTACGATTTCACCTACATATGTTTTAATAATAATAATTAATCAAAAACTTTGACTGCTTATCTAACCTCCAATCTCAGGTAAATAACCTCCAATGTACATAAGTTTGTGTGCCAAAGATGTACGTCAAAATGAACTTTGTCAGGCAAAAAAATTGAGCACGCTGACAGTGACAAAAAACAAGTATTCACTTACAGTCCGTCTAAAAAGAGTAGAAATTAATAAAAAGGAACTAAAGTTATGCTTAATGTGGCAACACTACATTTGTTTACATAGTCCGAGTTCTATAGTCTCTAGTTCGGTTGCCCTAAAACAAAACATCAGTGTTTTTATTAAGTTTGTTGTTTTTACAAAAAGGAAACAAGCACCATCACTACCATGAATCGTACAATACGCAGCGGAACGCGAAAAGTTATTTACAGTGTGTATATGCGATGTCTTGCCGAGGCACAAGCTGGCAAAATTTTATCCGACTTATCCAATGTTTACAAGAGAGTTGCGAAATTACAGGTATGTTGAGTGTATTTTAGCTTGTAACAAATAAAAAATGAAATAATTACAGTGTAAGTTGCTTGACAAATTCATTATTTTCCAGTTTTTGCAAATTTCTTAGTATTTTGAGGTTATTTCGTTGTTATGACTTTTTCACGGAATTTGTAGCGCGATCGAATTGATTTGATAGTTTAAGCAGAAAGTACTTTTATTCGTTTTAATATTTAAAAACTGGACAAGAGCGAGTCGGACTCGCTCACCGAGGGTTCGTTACTTTATAGGTACATATTATAAATAGTTCAAGAATAGAGTCTCGTACGAACTTTAAATAAAGACTATATTTTTTTATGATTTAATTACAAATTTTAAAGGTTTTAAGTTTGAATATTTGTTACCGATTCGAGTGGAAAACCTTGTTAATGTAGTGAAATTATTTTTGTTTCAGGGAAATCGGAAAGTACGATTAGAAGAATAGCAGAAGAAGGATCCAAAAATAATGGAGTATTTTCTACAATATTTAATTTTAGTTTTTCTGATTAAATCGTTTTAAAATTATTTTTGTCATTCATTATCAAAATAGATTTTATTTTTATTTTAAGCTAACTTCATTTTTTTACTATGTTTTATAACATGTTATGGTACTTGCTGTAACCGAGGAAAAAGGGGTTTGTTCTTGACGGTCATTGTGTTAATAATATTTATAATACATTTGACTTTGGGACACTAAATTTCAGTCAAATCGGTTCACTAATTGTGGCGTGAAAGAGTAACAAATATTTAAACTGCAATATTTTTAACATTTGTAGAAAGTAGTATCAATGTTTTCAAGTTTGTATGTAGGTGTGTGTTTTATTATTCCACCATAGCTTCTAATCGCCACAACCGATTTTGATATAGGTACGTGGTACAGGTACAACTTATACTTCTCAGGTCAGTTCCATATTCCACAAAGGCAGGTAATTTTTAATGTTTTAATTAGACTTATTATACACCTCCATTTCTTCAGTAAAATTAATGATAATTTAAAAAGATTTTCTTCAAAATAACCTTTTGTCTTTTGGATGTAGCTATTTATTACGCAAAGTAATAATAAGAAGATTCAAGATTCATAATTCTTTGTTTCATATAGGCTTAATTTACAGGCACTTATAATTAAAATATACCAAGTATGAAGCCGGTTGCGGTCGCAGTATATGGAGTTGCCAAGTGTAAACATAAAAGCGACACTAGCGCTCTCAATTAATTTCTACTCTTTTTAGATGGGCTGTACCTTTCTTATAAAGGCAATACGCCATAAAGCTATCTCGTTTTTGCATTGACAGTTTGGAATATGGCGAAATCTTTAGGTTATTAATCTGAGCCTATCACGCAATAAAAAAAAAAAAAGATTAGCACCAGAGTCAAGCACCTCAGACTAAAACCCACGCGCACCATTTTTTTAAATATTTAACTGGTTTAACGGCTTTGGATTCTAATCCTTCTGAGCCACCCGCACTGGCAGCACCCACTAGCATACAGATCGCAGACAGAGAAAGTAATATAGACCAAACCATATCTCCTTTTTTTCCACATGAAAGACATTTGAGAGAGATGCAGTGTTGAGATTTTACACAAGATAGAATGAGAACAAAATATGATTTCTTCTATCCCTTTCTGCGTGTTACGGGTTTAGTTTGTTTTGTTCATAAAGCACTTATTGTGCTTGGTGCATTGCAGCGTTTTATCTATTATTACCTATCCCTTTGGGTTACACGCTGGCATTGATTCTAGAGGTTTAATTATTCTATGTTTGTCCTGCTCAGCACAACACGTTTTTTTGTTTAACCTATCCGACAGTTAAGGTTAATCCTATCCTGTGTCGTTGTTGTTATTCGCCCATATTCCTGTGCTGACGCCATGTCTATATATCTTTCTCTGTATACGTTCTCTACAGGTCTATGACTTGTTTAGACTGGCTGATCGATCATGGGCCATGGCTGATTTACCTGGTCTGTGGTTAAAATTAATAAAATGGCGGGAAACATCGGGAGTTCGGGACTGCGGGAACCCATTGATGTCTTTGTTGTATTTTGGAAATTTTATAATTATTTGGCAGTTGGCAAATGGCACGCATTTCTTTTACTTTTCTTTGTAGTCTGTTTGTAGTCAAGTAACTTCAGAGTACATTGAATCAATTTGAATCTTTGAATGTGCTTTGAATAAGTGTTGTAAGTAAAAAGTGTATCAATGGATTTAATAGAATCAATAAAGAAAGACAAAGCTTACCTAAAAAGCAAATCAATTGTAAAAAATTGGGAGAATGATTTTAAAATTAAACACTCACGCACACCTTCGAAATTCGATATTAAAGAAGCTCCTGCAAATATAAAATACGCCTACAAGAAATATTTTCTGTTAAAAAGTACTGCTCTTGAAAACTCGTTGTCTTTATGTGATTATGAAGAAGAACTTAATTTGTCTCCAGAAATATTGCTACCCTTAGAAAGTGCCCCTGATGTTGAAAATACACCAGAATCATTGCTACCCAGTGGACAAGAGCTCGACAGGTTGTTATCCAATCCCAAAATTAATACTCGCAGCAGCCCTATCACAGATAATTTGTCGAAAAAGCTGTTTCACAGTAGAAAATTTTCTATAAGGAATCCAAGAAAATCATCAATCTTCAAATCACAAGAAAATGAATCACAGGAAGAAAGCAAGTCTGATAAACAGCAACCAGACTATTCCGAGCTTGGGGAAGCTGAGAAGCCTTATAATAAAATTATTGAGAATGTTAATTCTATGACAAATTATGACATTGCTTTTCAGAAGGTAAACAGTGATATTCCACAAGAACACATAACCAAAAGCATTTTAGCTACATCTGCAAATGTGACCGAAGGTTTAAAAAGGAATTCTTTTAGACAAATAAATATAGGATGGCTTGAAAGAGCTACAGGCTTTACAAATGAAAGTATGAACCAAAATTGTTCAACAGATCAAATGTTGACTTTTGGATTAGGTAATGTAACAATTCCTAACTACTGCGACAAACCAAATGATATTGTTGAGAACAGTGAGTCTGATGATGATATTGCCATCAGTAAACTTAAACCAGCTCTCAAGAAGCAGAAGCTCAACTATACATCACAAGTTGTTAATGTTGAAAATAGACATAAGGATCATAGTAACAGTGAAGGGCCTGTAGACATTACAATAAAAGTTAAACCAAGGAAAAAAAGTAAAATTCCCATTAAGTCAACTGCAAAAGAAGTAAAGATTTCTGCAATAAAAAAAAAGGATGATCATAATGAGCAACCACCAGATATAACTGAGTATTTACCTTTTGGTTTAAATGAAAAAATAAATCCACGACATGCCAATGTATCTGATATCCTTAAAACTGTAGAAGTATCGATGAAAAATGGTAATTCTAAGCAGTCAAGTAGTTTAGGGGAAAATGATAAAATGGAAAAGAAAATTCAAAATGGAACTTTGAATGAGAACTTTGTAAGGATCAACATAGAAAAAAAAGTCTTTGTAAGAGGTAGAAAAGGTATCAACTATTCTAAGTATAAAAAACAGTTGTGGAAAGATAAGAAAGCACTTCATGGTGGAATGGAATTCCCTGAAGGAGGTAAAATAACATGTTTCAAATGTGGATCAGGAGGTCATATGGCCCGATATTGTACTGCACATAGAGAAAATACTCTCATACCTTTAGAGCAATGTGAAAATACTGATATGCCAACATTAGAAGACATGCAAAAAATTGTGAGTGAGAACAAAAAGGAATCTGAAGAGTCAATTGAACAACAGTTAAGCTCTTTTGTATATGAAGGAAGTAAAGTGCCTGATGAGTTCATGCAACTATTAGCTAATACACCTGAAAACCCCAGTGAAATTAAATCAATATACAATACATCTGAAGACAATACTGTAGAATTATACAATACTCTGAAGAAATTTGGGCATAATTTATTTCGCCCTGGCCAAGAAACAGCTATTAAGCGTATCTTATCAGGGTTGTCTACTCTACTCATTTTATCTACAGGTGGTGGAAAATCTCTCTGTTATCAGATCCCTGCATATATATTTAGTCAGCGTTACAAATGCTTAACATTAGTAATATCCCCACTAGTTTCATTGATGGAAGATCAAGTGTTGAGTATGCCTGAATTTTTAAAAGCAGGGTGTCTGCACACTAATCAACCTCCCACACAAAGACGAAAAATAATGGAATGTCTTAAAAATGGTGAAATCAGTATTCTGCTTATTTCTCCTGAAGCTCTTATTGCTGGTGATACTTCAAGTGGATTTGCAGGTTTATTTAAATCTTTGCCTCCAATTGCCTTTGCATGTATTGATGAGGCTCACTGTGTCTCACAATGGAGTCATAATTTTCGTCCTAGCTATCTAATGATTTGTAGAGTTCTAAGAGAAAAGTTAAATGTAAAATGTATACTCGGCTTGACAGCTACAGCAAGCCAGGCAACAATAAACAGTATTATTGATCACATAAACATACCAGATGGCCTAAATGGTGTTGTCACGAATCCTGCCCTGCCAAGCAACCTGTACTTGTCTGTCTCTTTTGAAAATTATAAAGACAGAGCACTTGTTACTTTATTAGCATCAGAAAGAATCAGCTCTTTTGATTCTATAATAGTGTATTGTATCAGAAGAAATGAATGTGAGAGGGTTGCTGCAATACTAAGATCATGCCTTTCACAACCTGGAAAAATTAACATGGAGCAACAAAGTAAAAAACGCAAAAGAATGTCTTATATAGCTGAGGCATATCATGCAGGCATGTCAGCAGCTCAAAGGAAAAAAATTCAAAAGCATTTCATGGATGGTACATTAAAAATAATAGTTGCAACTGTTGCTTTTGGTATGGGTATTAACAAATCTGATATACGATGTATAATACATTATAACATGCCTCCTAGTTTTGAATCATATGTTCAAGAAGTGGGGAGGGCAGGAAGAGATGGTCAGCCTGCATTTTGTCATGTATTTTTGAATAATAGTACTTCTGATAAGGATGAATTACTAAAACATATTTATGCAAATTCTATCGACAGGCCAGTCATAAGAAAACTCCTTGAGAAGGTATTTATACCTTGTAAATGCACATTTCAAAACAACTTGGTCAACACATTAAATAATCAGTCAAGATGTGAAGGACATGAAGTAAGCATTCCAATTGATAATACAGTTGAAGAACTAGATTTACCATCTGAAAATATAGCAACATTATTATGCTATATAGAACTACACCACAAACACTATATTAAAGTTCTTAACAATGCTTACACAATGTGTACAATTTCATCATATGGAGGCCCTATTAAAATATTAGAAGCAGCTAAAACTTGTCCTCCCCTTGCAATGGCATATTTATTAGAAGGAAAGAAAAACAGTAATATTACAAAGAATAATGTTTTGCAATTCAATGTCATAGAAGTAGCATCAGCAATCGGTTGGGATAGTGGAATGACTAAATACCATTTAAAAAATTTGGAATGGATTACAAAGGAAGGAACAACCAAAAGGTCTCACTTAAAAGTGGAATTTCATACCCTAGGATTCAAATTAAAAGCCCCAGGTGATTTATCTGCCTCAGAATTAGACAATGTCTTAGATGACCTGCATAAAATTGTGCATGATCAGGAAAAAAATATGTTATATCAATTGGAAGAAATAAATAAAGCCTTCAAGGGCCTTTGTGACTATTCTTGGGATAAAATTACATTTACTGAAGAAGGGTTGGAAAGAAAATCCAATGAATTAAAATCAATAATAAATAATTATTTCTCCAGACAAAATAATTTGCCAGAAAACATTGTTTTACAAGAGAGACCATTAGACATAGAGCAAGTTACATCCGATGTTCGGGCTTTAATAGCGACTTACAAGGATTGTAAATTTACTGGTAGGAGTATTGCGAGGATATTTCAAGGAATACAGTCACCAAATTTTCCAGCTTTAGTGTGGGGTAGATGTAAGTTTTGGAGAACCCACCTTCATGAAGACTTTTATGGCATAGTCAAAATAGCTACTCAACAAATAATCCAAATGAAAATTTAAACCATTTTATTAATCAAATAGGTAGGTACTTAACTAATTTTGTATGGCAATGTTTTTTTCTATTCATCATTATAGGCCCCTGCACAATATGAAATTATATTTTACCAATAAAATGTAGTGTTATTTAAATACCACCATAAAACCAACTCGTTTCATTAGTCAACTTGTACCACACACAGTACAGAACATTAAGCTCTATGCAAATAAGTGACAGTCAAAATCGATGTAGGTACCTACTAGAAACCGCTTTAAGCTAGTAACAGCTTCATATCATATGTGCAAGGTGCAGAAATCCTTTGTGGGGTCGAGCCTACGCTTTTATAAGATGGTTTCTCAAGAATTTCTGGATTTGCCATTGCATAAATCGATGTACCTACCTACTAGAAACTGCTTTAGGCTAGTAACAGCGTCATATCATATGCGCAAGGTGCAGAAATCCTTTGTGGGGTCGAGCCTACGCTTTTATAAGATGGTTTCTCAAGAATTTCTGGATTTGCCAGCCTCGTTGGTCTAGTGACTGTCTCTGGTCTAGTGGTTCGCATGTTCGACTGCGGCCGACGAAGTCCCGGGTCGGATCATAATATTTAAAGTGTTGGGTTTTTCTGTCTAGAAATTCTCAACACTAGCCCGGAGTTCGAAAAATGGCGGGGCTTCACCCCCGTGCGTCGGAGAGCACGTTAAAGCCCACCAACCCGAATTGGAGCAGCGTGGTGGGTCTAAGCTCCAAATGAGAGTGGAGGCCCGAGCCCAGGATTGGGACGTTAATTCGTCTCAACAAATGCTGTTTTATTGAGTCGAAGTTATTACACAATACCTACTGTTGATCTACATGTACAATACTGTTGATGATTTTCAACCGGCTTCGCATCCAGCAGCCCATGAGTCAGTGTAAAACTTGATTAGTACTTGATAGCAAACGAGTCGCCTGATGAAAAGTGATTACCGCCGCCCATGAACATTTGTAGCACCAGAGGAACCGCCAATGCGTTGCCGGCTTTTGAGAAATTTGTTTATCCGCCCTTTGAAGAGTCCCATATTATAATCATGAGGGAACACAGAAGATAGAAGCTGGTTCCATAATTTGCAGGTACGTGACAGAAATGACCTGGTATAACGGGAGGTAGAAGAAGAAAAGGCATTCAGGTGGCACAGACCATACAACCATCTACTCGGTGGGTAGTAAAGATGAAATTTGTTTCTGCGACGAAGAGTGCGACTAGAGAACACAGAAGGTGGTATTAGATTAAATAACTCTTCAGAGCACTCCCCGTTGTACCTACAGACGATAGAACAGAGAGAACTAACGTCTCTTCGGTGTTATAGGAACTGTATTGCATTAAGTCATTTTGGGATTATCTACGAGCCGAACAGCCCGCTTTTGTGTCCAGTCAGATGGAAGGAGCTCGTACTGGGGTGCTCCGGCCCAGAGGTGAGAGCAGTATCTACTCCCTGTGTGGTCGAACTTGTGCTTTAGGTACCCAGCAGAAGCTAGTTTGGCTTTACCAGATGCTCGCGGAACTGGACTTCGTTCGATATCTTTACACCGATACTTCCGGTAGGTAGGTAGGTAGGTAGATATTATTTAGGTACATTTTGTAACATTTTCGTTTCATGAAAAGAGCAACCGCTGAGTTTCTTGCCGGCTCTTCTCAGTGGAACTTCTTTCTGAACCGGTGGTAGAGTTTTGAATTCTTATAGATAAGTGACACATGTTGTCCAACGTGAAATAAATAATTTCATTTCAGTAGCACGAGAAGGAGTTGTCATTCCTCGTGGTACCACTATCACGTTAGTGCCTTCAAACCACTGCTTGACCAAACTTCTGTTATGAAGATAATATCTACTGTTTGTACAAGTGCCCTGACACTTGGTATTTACTGGAGCAATAACAGCATGTCAGAGCAAATCGCTTCATATATACATACTATTAGCAATATCTAATGCAAAAGCAGCATATTAAACGGTCCAGTAGTTTTTCAGGAAAATGGTAACAAAAAAGTGCACAAACACAAACGCACAACCTCTTAGGGCAAACATTTAAACCGTCTCCACTCCGTCGCGATAAATAAATAAATGTCAAGAATGGTTCTGTTGTTTAAAAACCAGTAGGTATCTTTATCTTTAAACTATGGTTCACTCTATGGTTAGTCCTTTCAAAGAATATTAAAGATAACAAAGTAATTTATTTTTTTAGTTTTGAAAAAAGTATGTACTCCCAAATGAATCACCCGTTGATAAACACAAGAATTGCACGGCAAGGTTAGGGCTTATTATTAACATTTTAATTAATGAAACAAATAGTAAGACATAACGAAATTATATTATTCATAACATTTTACAATCATAATTATTCATAGTAATAATTAAATTAACATAAACTCATATTCTGTATGCCTTTGTGTTAGTGAAAGCTGGGTGACTAATCTACCAATTGAACATGTTTAAGGTTACATAGTAGAATGGTAAATATAACCTTGCCAAGTGTGTGTCGAGCCACGCGGAGTGTAGGGTTCCGTAGTTGCCCGTCACAATATGCGGACATTTTATAAGATGGTCGACTATTACTTGTATAGCCTACTTAAGCTGTGACAGTTTTCCTTTTAACTTCGTTATATTACAGTGCTTTCAAGAATTTTTTTCACATTCTTGCCTCCAAAAAAATTATATTTTTAAGGTTAATATTACGCAATCGGATCCCTGTTGCCTGAATCGAAGAATGGTATACCCACGCCCACAATATTTTTGAACGATCTATTCAGCGACACCCCCACACCATAGGATAGACGAGAAAAAAATCGTACCCACTCTCAAAAAAAATCTTTTTCTAAATTTTATTTTAGCACACGCCCGCAGCTTCGCCCTAATTGACTACGGAACTCTAAGATGGTGAGAAATCGCATCAATTATTATTTACAACCTGGATGGATCATGGAAAGTAGACGGTTCAGATTTGTATGGGGCGTGGGTCCGGTCCTTTTACAAGTAGAGAAATGAAAGAAAAAAAATACTAGACCAGTTTTGGTCGTTCAAATCTACGAATTCATCGTAATTTCAGTGGTGAAATTATTTAATCTTTCCACGATAAGCAACACTAAACATGAGTGGGTTATGGGTAACAAATGGCGGATTATATTTTTTGACGTTTTCAAAAGAAAAACACGTTATTTTGACAGTGACTGTCAGAAATGACATTTGATACATTTCGCGCCTACTGCCTTCTCTATGGCTGAAGGCATTTTTATATTTATTCACATTATTTAGTTTCTTATTCTAAATTATTATATTATTTTTAACACAATCAATGTATTTTCCTCTATTCATGGTAGTGTACAAAGAGTCCACCAAAAATGAACCTTCTTTTTAGCTTGTTTTGTGTCAATTTGTTTATGAAACGGGAGATTGATTGGACCAATTACTATATTTCACAGATTCTCCCGACCTACGGAACCTTCGGTGGCCGAATCCGATGGGCCGCAATTGATCCTAATTATATATACGAACAATACTATTGTATTTTATACGAACAAAGGGTTTGGCCTTAGATTAATTATAAAGTATCAAAACCGTTCATTTGAAGGTATCCGGGCATACAAGATCCATTTATTTACTGCTATTAGAACATATTGCTCTTAGAACATTCACTATTCACATAACACAATTGTTAATGCTAACATAAAATATGGCGATAAGCTGACCTATTCACATTAACGTAGGTAGTTTAAAGCAGTAAGTAATCATATTTTAACAGCATACTTAGTTAGTATCTATTTAATAAACTTAGTAAGCGCTCAACGCATTTCATCTTAAATTAAAAGTTATTCATCTAAATGCGTACTCTTTTGCAGAAGTAACAAACTGATGAAAATGATCATGAAAATATATTTTAACAAATTATTAATTTTCCTTATTTAAATATTATCTCATGAATTAATATATGCAACAAAAAATTTGTGGGACATACCCACATATAACAGTAATTATATAGGTACTTATAATACAATAATTCAGAGACAAAGAAACCTATATTTGTTATGATAATAAGTTAATAACACATACTTACATTTTGGCCAAAATAATTAAACTGTACTGTAAGTTATTACAGAATGTTTCATTATGACGTGATATATTTATATTTTTTAATAGAAATACAAAAAAGTAAGTATCAATAGCAGACGCAAATAACTAATAGGCATGATGACAGTAACCAAGAATCAATGAAATTATGAATTTATCTAATGAAATACGATTCATGGATTATAAAAAACGTATTTATTTTTCTATTTCAAGTGAGATTGCTATTTACTTTGAAAAATAAAACGATAAAATACAGCAATCCGCCATAATGGATTAAACACCAAGAAGCGAATGACGTCACAATTGTATGTTTTCGAGCTTTGACAATCACACTATTGTTTACTGCACACTGCACAGAGTACATTGGTAAAAATAATAGTGACGTCACAAACGACGCCATGACACCGCCGAGCGTTTTGGCGTGAATTTTAAATTTCAAATGCCAATTTCATCTACCAAACCTTTTCTTTCTGCTGAAATATGATATTTTTTCGAAATAGTAGATACTTCCGAACATAATCTGACCATTTTTCAAAATCAGTCATCATGCCTATTGCTACGATATAAAAAGGGCTTACTTAAGACATTATTGGCTTACTTATTATTTCACTTTTTTTTATTTATTTAAGTAGAACGTAGTATTTTCTCTCTTTGAGAAGTTTTATAATAGGTATTGTGCATTAATATATAAAATTACATTTAATTAAGATTGGCTTTGATAATATTGTTGTGTTGATTGAAACACAAAGTCTGATACAGACAAACGCGTTGTTGCATCAACATCCCTGCAAGCGTATTATGGCATATTATCACATACGCCGGCTTTTATAACAACTTCATGTAACATTTGTTTAATGCGTTCAAACTAAGTACAGCCCACAAACTTAACAGCGTCGCTATTAAAAATAAAATAAAATAAAAAAACTTATGAGGCATGAAAATTAGTTCAAATTTTGGCCACCGGGCCAGATAAGGCTGTGAGGCTCTGTATATAAGTACACTAGACAACCTTTTAACGTCTTCGCTGGAAATAAATCTTTAATTTATTTATTTTCAATCGACTTATTATAATATTTACTAACTTTAAATTGAATATTGCAGAAAATAATTGTAAAGTATTTTTCTTGCAAACAGTAATTTTCCAGTTATTTCCGTTCTATTCTTAATTTGAACGCATTATATTTACAAACAACATATACGGACGACGCAAGCGTTTTCGGCGCACGGCCGCTGTATATGAGTTGGACTATTCATCTTAATTGTTATATGAACAGAAGGCCTAGTGGGAGTTTCTTTACGTATTTGATCGCGACAACGATAACTACCATTTATATGGAACTAGCTGATGTCCGCGTGGATTGAGGTTTTTTTGGTTCCCGCGGAAACTGTAATTTTCCGTGATTAAAAGTAGCCATGTGTTATTGCAGACTATAATCTATAACTGTGCCAAATTTCATCCAGATCCGTTCAGCCGTTCTGGCGTGATTGAGTAACAAACAAATACTCCGTCATTATTTCCTTTTATAGGTTGCCTGGAAGAGATCGCTTTTTAGCGATAAGGCCACCTATTGTGCAGTTTATTTTTATACTTGTTTTTGTTAAATGTGTTTTGTGTATAGTTTAAAAAAAAGTATATTTTCATTTCATTTCAAACAACCAGCCATCCATCCATCCATCCATCCGAACTTTCGCCCATAATTAGTCGCCCAGAACTGAGACCTCGCGGTATCCATAAGATAGTTAATTATTTGTAAGCAAAAACGAATAAACTTCTACAGAGCGCCATCTATTGACATCATTGAGAAGTTCTGTTAAAAATACTGAAGCTCATTAAAAATTAAAAATTTTGTTTCCTTATAATATTTATCTAATTTTAGTATTTGTTGTTCAAGTACAGTATATAATTCAAATAATAATTGATCAAGCTTAAGGCTCAGCCTTTCAGAAAATTGAGAGTTCTGAGGTCAACTTTAGACGTTAAAAAAATCTCCACTTTGAAAGCCCCCCATTTCGTCAATTTTAGGGGAAAAAATTAAAAAATAATAATTTTGGACTCTATTCCTAAATATCCCCTGAAATAAAGATTTTTATAACTTTTTAAGCCCAAGAAGAAGAAGAAGAAGCCATATTCGGCTGGAGGCCATCGGTTTACATATTATATTTAAATTTGTAGTAATTACGTTCAGTAATTCAGAAGTTATAAGGCTCTGAAAGACGGACGGACGGACGGATAAGTGCAAATTCACTCAAGTAGACTCAGAGACCTTCGCTTCACTCGGTCAATTAGTATAGTTTGATCGAGCACCAGCTGTCGCGCTTGACAATTCCATTCAAATAGTAGTTAACGTTGTCACGATCGAATGGGAAGACAATCTCCCACTAGGCCCTCTGAATATTAGTTCTTACACAGAAAGAGACACAAAACTGTTGTACTGTGCGATGTTTCTTTTTAGGATGTCCGCACAGAGACCCAACACTCGTTCGAATCTGAAAGAAGATACATAAAAATATGATCTGTTACATATAAAAATTAATTTAGGTAATTGAAAAAAATACGTCTGTTAGTCCTGTGACTATCGCGAGTAATTATGTTTTTAAAAATCTCGAGGAAGGAGCGTCCAGGACGAAAAATATCTCTGTACCAAATTTCGCCTAAAGGTTGTAGCTGAGACACACTTTCGCTAATATAGTTTATGCTAATATTTCATTTCATTCCAAATTTCCAACTCATATTTTGTTGTACCTGTCTATTCTTTCTTAGCAACCTTTCCCACTGCCAATGGTAGAGATCTTTTATGGAGATAAGTACTTCTTTGTCCACTATGTTTCTGTTTTTCTGAGTATTTCATAAGTTTTTGATACAATGAAAAAAAACAAACTAACTAGATGATGCCTGTGACATCTTCCCAGATTTAATCGTAGCATCTTCCGCGTAGCTTTAGGTTTAACAACCCCGAAGGCCCTATTATACCCATGTTAAAAAAAATATGTCGATCAATTACTCTTGCGGCGTGATTGAAGGACAAACAGACTTTCGCATTTATATAACTAGTTGTTATAAAAATATGTATGTCTTACTGTCTGCTACGCTTTCACGGTCCATCTGTTCGACCGATTTTGAATAGAGGACTTGACCAGCGCTACTATGGGAGCTTGCCTAGGTTTCAAAAATCAATGAGCGGCAAAGATTTTTTTATTATTGCAATTGTTATATTTTATACTTTTCAGATAAAACCATTTCCAAATACGGGGAGGAGCGTGATCGGGCGATACGGCTTGGGGTCAGTCAGCGGCTAATTGTCATTCTCTTTGGGTAGCACAAAAAGTCTGCCGTCCTTCCAAACGTCAGGGGAAACCCCCTCCACGACACACCTACGGTACACCCAAACAAGCTCCGCGGAGGCCGCAGCCCACACGCGCTTGATCATTCTCGCCGTGATTCCATCGATTCCTGGGGCCGTGTTAGGCAAGGACCTAACTATGGCCTGCAGACCGTCCCGACTAAGTGGAGGCGCGTCGCAGCCGGTCTGGACAACTAAGGCCGCTAACCGGACCTCCCTGTGGTACGCCGAGTCCTTGGACAGATCGTCGTCCGGACAGGTTGCAACAGGCATGCAACAGGTTGTCCACGGCCTCTCCGAGTGGCCGTCAGTATACTTTATGCCGTTGATGACATGACATTGGCGGGGGGACAGTACCTCCCGCAAGCAACCCGATACTCCTGACCATAAGGGTCGACGTTCCCCGACTCGGCCTCTCGGAGGTAGTAGCTGTTTTGCGTCTCCACCATCCGGCGCTCTGCATGAAATGCGTCCCTGGCTCTTTCTTCCCTGTCCCGCTCAGAGCAGTGGTAGCAGCGTAATATGCGGTATACTACTGACCCGGTGCGGTCCAGCAGCAGCGCGATCTCGCCGAAGTAGTCCGAGGGTTCGAGCCGCCCCACCTCCACGGCTTCCTGCGCGCCCGCTCAGAGCAGTGGTAGCAGCGTAATATGCGGTATACTACGTACCTGGCGCGGTCGAGCTTGACGCACTTGAGCGGGCCGGCGGCGCGCACGGTGGCGGCGCGCGGCCGGTCCAGCAGCAGCGCGATCTCGCCGAAGTAGTCCGAAGGCCCGAGCCGCCCCACCTCCACGGCTTCCTGCGCGCCCGCTCAGAGCAGTGGTAGCAGCGTAATATGCGGTATACTACGTACCTGGCGCGGTCGAGCTTGACGCACTTGAGCGGGCCGGCGGCGCGCACGGTGGCGGCGCGCGGCCGGTCCAGCAGCAGCGCGATCTCGCCGAAGTAGTCCGAAGGCCCGAGCCGCCCCACCTCCACGGCTTCCTGCGCGCCCGCTCAGAGCAGTGGTAGCAGCGTAATATGCGGTATACTACGTACCTGGCGCGGTCGAGCTTGACGCACTTGAGCGGGCCGGCGGCGCGCACGGTGGCGGCGCGCGGCCGGTCCAGCAGCAGCGCGATCTCGCCGAAGTAGTCCGAAGGCCCGAGCCGCCCCACCTCCACGGCTTCCTGCGCGCCCGCTCAGAGCAGTGGTAGCAGCGTAATATGCGGTATACTACGTACCTGGCGCGGTCGAGCTTGACGCACTTGAGCGGGCCGGCGGCGCGCACGGTGGCGGCGCGCGGCCGGTCCAGCAGCAGCGCGATCTCGCCGAAGTAGTCCGAAGGCCCGAGCCGCCCCACCTCCACGGCTTCCTGCGCGCCCGCTCAGAGCAGTGGTAGCAGCGTAATATGCGGTATACTACGTACCTGGCGCGGTCGAGCTTGACGCACTTGAGCGGGCCGGCGGCGCGCACGGTGGCGGCGCGCGGCCGGTCCAGCAGCAGCGCGATCTCGCCGAAGTAGTCCGAAGGCCCGAGCCGCCCCACCTCCACGGCTTCCTGCGCGCCCGCTCAGAGCAGTGGTAGCAGCGTAATATGCGGTATACTACGTACCTGGCGCGGTCGAGCTTGACGCACTTGAGCGGGCCGGCGGCGCGCACGGTGGCGGCGCGCGGCCGGTCCAGCAGCAGCGCGATCTCGCCGAAGTAGTCCGAAGGCCCGAGCCGCCCCACCTCCACGGCTTCCTGCGCGCCCGCTCAGAGCAGTGGTAGCAGCGTAATATGCGGTATACTACGTACCTGGCGCGGTCGAGCTTGACGCACTTGAGCGGGCCGGCGGCGCGCACGGTGGCGGCGCGCGGCCGGTCCAGCAGCAGCGCGATCTCGCCGAAGTAGTCCGAAGGCCCGAGCCGCCCCACCTCCACGGCTTCCTGCGCGCCCGCTCAGAGCAGTGGTAGCAGCGTAATATGCGGTATACTACGTACCTGGCGCGGTCGAGCTTGACGCACTTGAGCGGGCCGGCGGCGCGCACGGTGGCGGCGCGCGGCCGGTCCAGCAGCAGCGCGATCTCGCCGAAGTAGTCCGAAGGCCCGAGCCGCCCCACCTCCACGGCTTCCTGCGCGCCCGCTCAGAGCAGTGGTAGCAGCGTAATATGCGGTATACTACGTACCTGGCGCGGTCGAGCTTGACGCACTTGAGCGGGCCGGCGGCGCGCACGGTGGCGGCGCGCGGCCGGTCCAGCAGCAGCGCGATCTCGCCGAAGTAGTCCGAAGGCCCGAGCCGCCCCACCTCCACGGCTTCCTGCGCGCCCGCTCAGAGCAGTGGTAGCAGCGTAATATGCGGTATACTACGTACCTGGCGCGGTCGAGCTTGACGCACTTGAGCGGGCCGGCGGCGCGCACGGTGGCGGCGCGCGGCCGGTCCAGCAGCAGCGCGATCTCGCCGAAGTAGTCCGAAGGCCCGAGCCGCCCCACCTCCACGGCTTCCTGCGCGCCCGCTCAGAGCAGTGGTAGCAGCGTAATATGCGGTATACTACGTACCTGGCGCGGTCGAGCTTGACGCACTTGAGCGGGCCGGCGGCGCGCACGGTGGCGGCGCGCGGCCGGTCCAGCAGCAGCGCGATCTCGCCGAAGTAGTCCGAAGGCCCGAGCCGCCCCACCTCCACGGCTTCCTGCGCGCCCGCTCAGAGCAGTGGTAGCAGCGTAATATGCGGTATACTACGTACCTGGCGCGGTCGAGCTTGACGCACTTGAGCGGGCCGGCGGCGCGCACGGTGGCGGCGCGCGGCCGGTCCAGCAGCAGCGCGATCTCGCCGAAGTAGTCCGAAGGCCCGAGCCGCCCCACCTCCACGGCTTCCTGCGCGCCCGCTCAGAGCAGAGGTAGCAGCGTAATATGCGGTATACTACGTACCTGGCGCGGTCGAGCTTGACGCACTTGAGCGGGCCGGCGGCGCGCACGGTGGCGGCGCGCGGCCGGTCCAGCAGCAGCGCGATCTCGCCGAAGTAGTCCGAAGGCCCGAGCCGCCCCACCTCCACGGCTTCCTGCGCGTCCGCGCCGCCCGCCGAGCCTCCACGCTGCTGCAATACGACCGCTGTACCTGCCATATGTTATTTATAAGAACTTTTAATTCAATGATAGTTTTTACAAATGTGTCTTCGATTCAAATGTTGTGTATCCGATCCGAAAGAATCATTCTCGTAATCAGCACCCGAGAGAACACCCATTGAAAAATACCAACATTTGATTTTCATTTGCAATATTATACAGCTGGTAGACTTAGCTAGCGGTTTTTATCTGCAGCAGTGTTAACCTGTGTTCTAAGCAGACTTAACATGCGCGCGCACTCTGTCGCGATGTTTGCGCACTACCGCGACCTCTGTTCACGCACATGTTCTGTTGACTCGCAACAGCGCACACGCATTTGCAGTTCGCGCACCTAGTTTTACTTCCAAAACATGTTCGTAAACAGCTACACAAAATTTTGGTGTAATCGTACTTAACACGTATGCACTTTACTAGTTTATTTAAATAATAAATACACATTAACATCTGGAGCCTTCGAGTGGAAGGCGACGGCAGGCGTCTATCTACGTTTTCGTTTAATGTGTGTGTCTGTCGCGTCATACGTCTCACCTTCAACAATGATATAGAAGTCATTGCCGGGCTCGCCTTGCCTCACGATGATCTCGCCGTCATTGAACGACACCGGCTCTAGAGCGTCGGCCACCGTCAGCCGCTCCCACTTTTCTAAACTTTCTGTAAGTACACACTTAATGTTAGTAACTTTTTTATTTATTTATAATGCAAGGCTAGCACTTGTCTATAATCTGACTTGCTGTCAAGTGATCCACTAAGGTGGAGCGTGCGTGCCAGCGAGTCGAGAGTCGAGACGAATTTGAAGGAGATAATTGAAAGCGTTCGACTGCGAGAGACCGCACCCGATCGCGATAGTTGGCGAAAGTATATCCCTTTTTCAAAGGAATAAATACTCTGTTCATGTAGCATATGATAAACAAAAAACCAGACTTTTCACAACAAAATTGGGCGGGGACGGGAATTGAAATTTCGCCACGCCTCGCCTCGCTCAAAGAGCATAAAGAACCAGGGGTAGAGGTACAACTCCATACAACGGGTACCATAGTTCTAAAATAAATTCTAGATGGCGTTACTTGTCTCGAATAAGTATAAATTTTGTTTAAATCAACCGAAACTCAATGAAAACATGTATTTTGTTGTTTTACTTTATTTTACCTATTTATTTATTAAGTTTAATTAACTATTAAATATAAAATTTTCATAAAATCCGATAGCAAAAACTTTATTTCGAATTAGAGTTGAACTTATTAAACTTTTTCGAAATAGTAGCTGATTCCGCCAAGTTGTTACACTAAATTGCGCTAGATGGCATTACATGTTATTAATTTTTACTTGTTTTGATCTTTATTTTTGTGTTTTGTCAGAGTATTTGTAGAAAAAATGTTTAACACAAATAAAAAAATAATAATAAACCAAAGATTTTTCTGTCAAATCTTTGGTCGTGTTGCATAAAACGCGAAGTTTTTTCAAAGGTTTGATAGATGGCACTGTATATAGCCTGAAGTTTCATCAGATGGTCATTAGATGGCGCTAAAAGATTTCGTTTTAACGCCATCTAGAGCTAAGCAGAAGAACTACAGGGTATCAGCGATGATAAGCAGATTTTTGAATGCTTTTTGCTTAAGTATGGAGTTGTATCTCTACCCCTGGTTCTTTATGCTCTTTGCCTCGCTGATCTGAAACCATCTTCAGTCTTGATTTCAACATTGGTAATATTTCTAGTGGCGAACGGAAATCGCGGCGGAAGAGGCGATTGTCATTAGTGAATCGCGTAATTGCATACAAGTTTACGTTTATCGCTCACTAGCGGATACCCGGCGTGTGCTACTACGCTAAACCTTTCTAATGAAACAATTTTGGGGCACATCGGTTGGATATTCAAAGTCTATAACGGACATAGGTAGAAACTATTTTTGTGTGTCTTATATATATACAAATGTAGGGTAAATAACTAGGGCGGGTCTGCGTATTCCGCTACCATCACCAAAACAACTGTGGAACACTGTTTATTGTACTCCACTCACCGCTGCCAACTTTTAAGATATTTACGAGTACTACCTTTGTTTTAAGTGTTTTATCCTTTAATTGTATTACCTACTTTGTGTGCACCCTCATTTAAATTTTCTGTTATTATATCCTTTTCTAGATTGGAAGAGATTGCTTATTAGCAATAAGGCCGCCTATTGTACAGTTTTGCATAATTTCTTGTTGTTTAGGCATATAATGGGGCAAATAAAAACACTAACTTTAGCAATTAGTGGCTTTAATGTGGATCCGTTGATAGATATAAAACGAATGAATGACATTGCATAATAAAGTTAAGTACAGTGCTGACAACCCTGTTACAAATTTAGAGCAATTATTGTATGCGATAAATAAGTATTGCGAAGTGACGGGCGTCTGCGCCGTAACATCTTCCCCCCGGTTGAAATAATGATTTCAACTCTTCAGTTCATCCGCCGTGGGTAGAGGGCAGAGACGAGTAAACGTGCGACGCACACATCCTTTGGTAGTTTGTACGTCCGCAACTCTTGCCACTCCATCTGGTCCATGGATAAGTCGCAAAACTCGACCCAAGCGCCAGCACAACGGGGGCGCACAATCTTCAGACAACAGCACCATATCGCCGATGCTGAGACGAGCAGTATTTATTCGCCATTTGGTCCTCTGCTGTAGTTCAGACAAGTATTCCTTTGCCATCGTTGCCAGAAATGATTTCTAATGCTCTCTAGGCGCTCATAGCGCTTTCGCTGGCTGTCGCTACAGTTGGCAGGTGCTGGTGATGGTATTGCAGTCAAGGGTCTTCCAATGGTAAAGTGTCCTGGGGTTAGGGACAGGAGATCACTGGGACAGGATGATAGGGGACATAAAGGGCGGCTATTAAGAATTGCCTCGACTTGTGCAAACAAAGTTGAAATTTCCTCAAACGTTAAATGACTGTTCCCCATGACACGTCTTAGATGAAACTTTGCGGATTTCACGCCAGCCTCCCAGACCCCACCGAAATTTGGAGCGTAAGCCGGAATGAACCTAAACTTAATGCCTTGTTGACTTGCAAAATCAGACAGAGGCTCTACATTTTGCTTGATAAAGTTTCCGATCTCTTTAGCGGCGGCGACAAAGTTTCGGCCATTGTCGCTGAATATTTCCGCTGGTTTTCCTCGGCGCGCGATGAAACGTCGTAAGGTCATGACAAACGCATCCTTTGTTAAATCGCTAACTGCCTCTAAGTGAGTACACTTATAACGGAGGCACACAAAAAGGCACAAATAACATTTGATGACACGACTTCCACGACCCTTTCGGTTTATAATAGAAAAGGGGCCAGCAAAGTCTATGCCAACGGACAAGAAAGGGATATCCGGATTAATGCGCTGTGCAGGTAAATCGCCCATTTTAGGACACAAGGTTTTGCCTCTTACACGTCTGCACCTCCCACAGATATTGGCTGTTCGTCTTGCTAACTGTCTACCATTAATTGGCCATATAACCTCGCGAACAGTAGCCAGGAGCAGTTGTGGACCTGCGTGCATACCATTTATATGCTCTCTTTCGAAATATAATTTAGTCAATTTATGATTGCCATGCAGCAGAATCGGGTGCTTCTTTTCGAAAGCACAATTTGATGCTTCTATGCGTCCACCAACCCGCATCAAATTGTCCTTGTCGATAAAAGGAGAAAGCATCAAGATTTTGCTTTTGGTGCTCAATGATTTTCCCTTTATAAGCAAATCGTATTCCGCAGGAAATGAATCACGTTGAGCCTTAATACAAAGTAAATGAAACGATTCGCGCAGCTCATCCACAGATAATACGCCTACACGTTTATTTAGAGGATTTCTTACGTTAAAAATGAACCTTAAAACATATGCATATGATCGTTGAAGTCTATTGAGTGACGAGTATTTATCAAAATCAATGAACGGCGTGATTATTGTGGCTGAATGCGTCTTCACTTCAGGTAATTTGTCAACATGAGTCGGCTTTGTGATTGGCCACTCCGTCTCATTTTTACTCAAAAAACTGGGACCCGACCACCAAATGTCCATGGACATCAACCCTTTAGCATCGACCCCTCTGGAAATCAAATCTGCCGGGTTGCATTCAGTGGGGACATAACGCCACGATGGGACCTTTGTAGTTTCCATGATTTCGCCAACCCTATTGGCTACGAAAGTTTTTAGTTTAGTGGGATCACCGTTGAGCCAAGCAAGAACCACCTGAGAGTCACACCAATAAAAAATTCGATCGGGGGTATACCTAATTGAATCGAGGACCGATTTCGTCAATCGCGCTGCGAGTAAGGCAGCACACAACTCCAAACGTGGTATGGTAGTGGGCTGTAAACGGGTAACCTTAGATTTCGCACACAGAAGCTGCACCGTTATTTTATTATCTTGATTCACAGATCTAACGTATACGCATGCCCCGAAAGCAACTTCCGAAGCGTCACTAAAAGAATGTAGCTCTATAGTTATAGGAGAATCGCATATAGTGCGTCTCGGAATCCGTATCTGTGAAAGATTATTTAAACTATCATCAAATTTATGCCACTGAATTTTAATATCATCTGGGACAGGCTCGTCCCAATCAATTTTGGCTTTCCACAGCTTCTGCAATATAATTTTTGCCTGAATGATACATGGACTCAGCAGTCCTAATGGGTCAAATATTTTGAAAGAATTGGACATGATAGTCCGTTTAGTAATACTTTGGGACTTAGGAGACAATTTTGTCGGGAAATGAAGTGTATCACTCGACGGGGTCCAGCCCAGTCCGAGCGTGCTCGATGATTCGCTTATAGTTAAATTATCCTGTTTGTTAATATCCAAATTTTGAAATATAGATGGCATATTACCTTTGTATTTTCTTAAATTAAAACAGCCAGACTTCAAGGCCCTATCAACTGATTTTTGAACATAGATTAAATCACTTTCATTATCCGCTCCGGTGATTAAATCATCGACGTAAAAATCCTTTTGTATTACATCCCGGATGAGCTTATCGTCTTGCTCCTCGCCTAGCTGCCAGAGACAGCGTGTACTTAAATAGCTCGCACTTGCAGTACCGTAAGTAAGAGTATTTAGTTTAAATATCTGAATAGGCAATGACTCATCATCTCGCCATAGAATGCGCTGTAACTCGCGGTCCTGTTCGTCTACTAGCACTTGGCGATACATTTTCTCAATATCACCAGTGAATAGGAATTTGTATTGCCTAGCGCGAATCAATATGGCGAAAAGAGAGTCTTGAAGCTTTGGCCCTACCATTAAAATATCATTTAGTGCAAATCCTGACGATGAAACCGCCGAACCATCAAACACTACACGTAAACGTGTCGACTCACTATCCTGTTTAAGAACAGCATGGTGACATAAATAGTACGCCGTAGCATTTTGTTGTTCAAGCCCTTTACCTTCAGCTAACGATAAATGGCCTAATGCCTCATATTCATGAATAAAATTTGTGTAATCGGATTTTAAATCCGGATTTCTTTTGAATCGCTTTTCTAAATAATGGAAACGTTTTCTAGCCAGTTTATAGGTGTCTCCGAGACAGTCACGGGTGTCATGTAAAGGAAGCCTAACACAAAATCTACCCTTATCATCTCGACGAGTGTGTGTAGTAAAATGTAGCTCGCAGAGCTTATCTTTTTCGCTCAATACGTGTTTTGTGGGTACTTGTTCTAGATCCCAAAATTTCGCAAGTGAATTTTCAAGTTTATCTTCGCTTGATAGTTTAGAAACGAGTGCACTATTAGAGACTGTGGCTTTGTTGACAACCACTGAGCCTACAGGACCAGATAACAACCAGCCTAGGTTAGAACTTCTCAAATTTGGTTTCCCTGGCCCGAGCGAGATCTGTTCTGTTCCTAATATATCCCAAAACAGATCTGCTCCTATTAAAATATCAACTGGCAATTGTTTATCGAGTTTAGGGTCAGCTAATAAAATTCCTTTAGGTAGATTTAAAGCATCAACATTAACAGGGTACTTCGGCATCTCACCTGTTAATTCATTAAGCACTAAGCACGAAATAATTACACTGAATTCGCTATTAATAGAATTGATCTGCAAATTACAGCTTTCTGACACATTTTCTGATGTATGATTCCCTATTCCTATGACCTTAAGCGAGTCAATGGTAATTGTTTTTAGATTAATTTTATTTTTTAAAGATTTGGATATAAATGACATTTGGCTGCCACAATCCAAAAGAGCTCTAACCTTGACCTTTTGCTGGTTCAATGGATTAGTAACTTCTATAATAGCAGTTGACAATAGAACTTGCTTTGAATTTTGTTTCGAAAAAGTAACAATCAATTCTTCATTATCACTATTATTATCTGCTTCGTCCATAGTAGCGGGGTGGCTAATAGCGTTATTCGGACTGTGGAGCAAATTATTGTGGAGCTCCCCGCAGTGACAAGGGCGCAAGCGGCAACCTTTGGCAATATGACCTTGACGGAGGCAATTTACGCACAGCTTGTATTTCTTAACCTCATCCATCCTTTCGTCGACACCCTTTGATTTAAAAGTAGGGCAATCATAAATTCTATGGTTATCATTGCATATTACACACGACAGAGCGTTAGTTGATTTTTTAAACTTACTAGCTGAGGTTGAAAATGATTTGGTATAAGACGACTGCTGCTTGTGGTAATTATCATTTGGAGCTGAATTATTACGCACACTATTAACAGAGGGCTTAGGACCCGAACCGTCGTGCCGATTTGTCCGATTTAAGGCCTCTAGCACATCTGCACGATCAATCATAAATTTAAAAAACTGATCTAAAGTTGGAGTGTCACCGTCTAAATTGTTGCGGTGCTCCTCCCATTTTGCCAAAGTGTTGCTGTCTAATTTTGCAGAAAGCATAAAAATAATAAGCACGTCCCACTTGTCCGTTGGTTGTCCTAAACTGGCCAATGCGCGCAAATTTTTTGTCACGTGATCGACTAAAAATCTTAAGGACCTCTCTGACTCACGTGGAATTTGCTTAAAATTAAATAATGAATTTAAATGATGATTTATCAAAATCCTTTTATTATTGTATCGACTGCATAGCAAGTTCCACGCTTGAGAATAATTTGCAGAGGAAACTTCTAAGTTTGAAATTATTCGCGCTGCATCGCCTACTAAATATGAAATAAGGTAGTGGAACTTGTGTATATCGGAGAGATGCGAATTTTTATGAATTAAGCCTTCAAACGTGTCGCGGAACTCCAACCAACGAAAATACGCGCCATCAAATTTAGCTATCTCAATACGAGGTAATTTTAAACCAATTTCTTGGTTCTCTGAACGGCAAGAACTATCAAGCAATGATCCACGTCTTGTATGTTCACAATCGACCTTTTTTGTGAATTTTTCCACCAATGTTTTGGCAGTTGCAATGTTAATAATAATCTCGTGTTCTATGCTTTCGCGTTCATCAATTTCATTAGAAATATTCTCTGGACTTAAAACCTCGATATCGTTTTGCAAGTCATCAAACCTAACCGACAATGCCTCAAACTTTGCAAGCCTAAGATTCAACTCCGTTAATTGCACATTATTTAGCTCGGATTTAATGGAAATACCACTTAAATAATTTTTAAATTTAGTAATCTGTCCTTTGGTGGACGACCGCTTGATAATTAATTCTTTTAAGCACTGTTTTTTATCACTTTCGTTAGGCATTGTCAGTTATTTGACGTTAAGCAACTAAGAAACTAAATACAATATTAAAACGCTCACGCTCCTCGTTTCGGTCTCGCCTGCAGACTAGGAGGCCGGCCTGAAGACCAAGCGCTCCGCAAATCACCCACCACGCACGTTCTTTAGCTGCTGCTGTCGCGCAGCGGTCGCGCCACGAAAGGATGACCACAACCTGGAATTAGTCGGCGAAGTGATCTGAGTATTTTTAGCAAAAAAGTTCACGAAACGAGTCGGCGGTAATCAAGTCAATGGGCGTTTACCTTTATGTTACAAAAAACTAATGTTAAGTTGTGAACTATTATGTTAGTGCTCAGAATATACTTAGTTACGATTAATTGAAGAGAATTAAATGCAATTTAACAAAAATACAATAAGATATTTGACAATTTAACAACTATAGTTCACCAAATGTAGGTAGGCACCTGATTAATTTGTTATGATCTATAATTCCGTTGTTGTTTTACGTTAATATACACTGATATCACTAATATATACTGAAAACAACCTTATCTACACAAATAAAGGCAACCTGTAATAACTTTGGACAACACTTGGGAAATTGGACATAAAACAATTTAGGAACAAAGGAAGGACACTTATCTTGTATTTCTCCGTGATGCGATATCCTTGCTGTACCGCTGGCTCACGCTGCTTAGTTCCCCTCATGGGCCACCATTATATATGTTTAGGCATATAATGGGGCAAATAAAAACACTAACTTTAGCAATTAGTGGCTTTAATGTGGATCCGTTGATAGATATAAAACGAATGAATGACATTGCATAATAAAGTTAAGTACAGTGCTGACAACCCTGTTACAAATTTAGAGCAATTATTGTATGCGATAAATAAGTATTGCGAAGTGACGGGCGTCTGCGCCGTAACACTTGTATTTATTTAAATGTGTTTTGTGTATGGTGTACAATAAAGTATATTTTCTTCTTCTTATTTTGTTTTATGGCTTTTATTAGTGCCACACCAGCACGATGCACTTTGCCAATGTCAGGTGGAAAGTATATTTTCATTTCATTTCATGTGTTATAGTAGTAGGCGTTGGAGAGTCTGCTACATACATATGGTTGAGTAGGTGAGTAGATGTTTATTTATTTAATTACCTAAATGTTTATTTATTTGGTTAGCTATTAGTAGTACTACAGTTGCGTAGGTAAGTAGATATTTAGTGTAATTAGCTTAATTTTAATTATATTATATTTATGTTAATATTAGGTATAATAGTGGTTGTATGTAGGTAAATAATAAGTGTAAATATAAGTTGAGCGGCAACTCGCCAACAAACAGCGTGTGTCGTTTGGCGAGAAACATATTTTTTGTAGGCATCAAAGTTTAATTACGAATGTACTATATTATTATACTTAAGACCTTTTGTCTTACGAAGAATGCTGTCGATCACGCGTATTCACATTTTTAATACCTACCAAAAAGTACTCAACGCGCCTAAAGAAGTTTTCCCTTCGAAAAAAAAAAGTTACCGACTATAGAGACGCGCGACAGGAACTCGTCGTACATGCGGCGCTTGCGGATGGTGGAGCCCATGAGGATGCGGCGGTAGGAGTCGCGGTCCAGGCCCCACAGCTTGAGCGCGTATTCACATTTTTACCCCCTACCAAAAAGTACCTACTCAACCCGCCTAAAGAAGTTTTTCCTTAAAAAAAAAAGTTACCGAGTATAGAGACGCGCGACAGGAACTCGTCGTACATGCGGCGCTTGCGGATGGTGGAGCCCATGAGGATGCGGCGGTAGGAGTCGCGGTCCAGGCCCCACAGCTTGAGCGGCGAGCGCGCGCGCACGGTGGCGGCGCGCGGCGTGCCGTAGATCAGCGCCAGCTCGCCGAAGCTGCCGCCCTCGCCGATCGTCGTCACCAGCTCGCCGTTCACCAGCACCTGGAGCGCGCACGATCACCGTCCACCGACTTCCCGCATACGACAGCCCCAATCGTTAACTAGCCCACCCATACATAATCAGCCCCCCGATTGTGTATGGTAATCGTAGTCGTTTGTCATACGTGTAATTCGACCCGTTTAAGAAGTTCATAGATGCCTGCACGTCAAAAAGCACGTATGAACTACATAAACAGTTCGAGTAATACGTACGATTTGCTTAGACAGTTGTGCCTCAGGCCCAACTGTCGTGCAGTCATGTAAGGATCGTCGATCAAATCGTTAAAGCTCGGCTTCAAAGCAAAATAAACCATAATTGCATTGAATTAGAGCTCAATATCGTGTATCCATTCTTATACGTTTAGGGTATCGTACATACCTACAAACGATCAATGTCAAAATGTTGCATGTACCATATTCTGGCAAAAAATTATTGATTGATTGATTACGATTTCCTTACTAAAATCGGCACATTTTTTGACGGAAATCGGAAGCGTACGTCGGCGGTCGGATCCAGCATCATTGGCACAGCGGCATGTCTGCCGGGTCGATTACAAAATGTTACGATACGCGTAAGATTACTTTTCAGAAAAACGTCGTGACAATTATCGTAAACCCTCGCCTAGCCTAATTTGTAAATATACTTACTTACCGCTGATAAATCACAAACTTATACTATTGTTCATCCAAAACAATGAAAGGAGGCGTAATGGCGATCCAAAATGTCACTTTATATGTCTAGTCTGTAGCATATGCGCCACCCCCGATCTTCCCTCCATATCCAGCTCGCTCCCAGCACTAGTTTCGAGTTTGACGCGTGTAATTTTGCGATAGCAGTATTGTTTTGCACTTTAAACAACTCTAGGTCATTACTTAAACATTCCATAGGATACCTCAGAGCTCGCGCGCGGGCTATATAAGTCACACTTACTAAAGATTTTTTTAAACCTTTGCTTACCGGCTTCGGGCTAACAAGTATCCTATAGAAAACCTACATACTCTTATATAAACTACTAGCTGATGCCCGCGACTTCGTGAGCCTGGTTTAAGTTTTTTTGATCGGGAATTCCTTAATTTTCCTGGATAAAAAGTAGCCTATGTCACTCTCCAGGTCCTCAACTATACCCATGCCAAAAATCACGTCGATCCGTTGCGGCGTGATTGAAGGACAAACCAACAAACAAACACACTTTCCCATTTGTAATATTAGTATGACTATTATTTCACTTCCAGTCATGATGACAGTCAGGTTAGATGACCAATTTGTAATATAGTTAGTTGTTTTACTAGGGGAATATTGAATCATTACAAATAAATGCATCAAGCACATAATCCTTACCTCTACTTCCCCCGAATCAATAATGTAAAAGTTGTCTCCTTCATCTCCCTGCTTGATCACCGTTTCGCCTTGTAGACATTGTACAGGAAACATTGCATCAAACATGTCTGCTCGTTCCGATTCATCTAAGTGTGTAAATAGCACGTTAGAGGCGATTGCTCGCGACAATGCTCCCATAGTCTTGTAGTCTTTTGGCACCACCTTGAAGAAACAAAATGATTTAATAGTAACAATGAAGATTTTATTTTTTAAAATATTTGCCAGTACATCCATACTAATATTATAAATGCGAAAGTGTTTCTGTCTGTCTGCTATGCTTTCACGGCCCATCTGTTCAACCGATTTTGATGAAATTTGGTACAGGGATAGGTTGTATCCTGGGGAAGGACATAGGCTACTTTATATCCCGGAACATTCAAGAGTTCCCGCGGGTTATCAAAAAAATCTTAATCCACGGGGATGAAGCCGCGGGCATCATCTAGTATAATAATAATTGAGATACCTTTTTGACATAGCTAGTAGCATCTTCCTCTGTGACGGGCTCGGCGCTGATACCGCCGCGACGCCGCGGTAGCTGGCCGCCCGGCACCGGTAGCGGGGACAGCTCGCCATCCGCCTCGCCCTCCGAAGTCGCGGCTGCGGCCGCCGCTGCCTTTACTTGCTCCTAAACAATATGATTTAGTCAATCTTAGCGATGAAAAGCTAGATACAGGATAAATAGAGTGCATAATAAAAAGCACAAGTGCATGGACAAGAGGACCAGGGAAAGACCCAGTCTTCTATCAGGATCTCTTTCTTTCGGATCGGCAAGCTACGGGAGTTTACATACCAATGGCACAGAGAAGCAAAGCTATGATTGTGGATAGGTAGGTGTGGTTTGGACCCAGACTGCCAGGCAAGTTGGCATCTGTGAATGTCCTTGAAAGGGAATAATTACCAAAAAGGACAAGGAAGGAACATACCAAGAGTAAGTACCAGGGACAGTCCCGCCAATTGTCCCATATTATCACTTAATAAGGCTGATGAGGTCAAGGGAGGAACCAGCTTTTTGGGATAATATTGTGATGGGTTCCCAGGTCCTTCCGCATACAACTTAACTTAAAGTACTATTTAAACTCTTAGGTTACTAATGATTATAACCAATAATTATTATCAGTTGTTAGTGACAATCACCGGGACCGATGGCTTTACGTGCTAACATAACCACTCTGCTGAAAAAGATGTGCAAGGAACTCTGATTCGCTTGGTTAGCTCAACTGACTTGACTTGCAATTTTGTACCTTGACTTGATTTCACTGATATAATTTAAGCAATCTGTGAGTGAGTGGAACTGCACATGTCAGTGTCACACTCACAATATCTTTAGTGGAATGATCAGAAGTCACCTTGAATCCAACAATTGAACTAAACAATCCAGTTTCGTATGATAGTTTTTATTAAAACTGGTCTAGCCTAGACCAGTTTTAATAAAAACTATCATACGAAACTGAATTGTTTAGTTCAATTGTTGGATTCAAGGTGACTTCTGATCATTCCACTAAAGATATTGTCTGGGACTTCATCAGTTTGCGGGTACTCATTAATTTTCCAGGATAAATGTGTTATTCTAGATTAATCTATCTCTGTGCCAAATCTTATCCAGATCTATTCAGCCATTCTGGCCTGATTGAGTAACAAACATCCATCCATCCAACCTTTAGCATTTATAATATTAGTAAAGACTAGTGGGCCCAGCAGAGTGTGTCCTGCCCCGAATCTAGAGACATTGTGAACTTAAACCATCCAGACACACAAACACATAATTTTATCAAAATCAGTCCAGCCATTTAGAAGGAGTTCAGTGACAAACCCACGTGCAGAAGACTTATGTATATAAAGATATTGACCATATTATACTAAATTGAAAATTTTTTGATACTAATAATGAAGCTGGGTTGATTGATGACTGATTAAAATTAATCTAAAATGTTAAAATCATTGTAAGTAATCAGGTAGTTCAGTTTCCACTCAGAAGTTCTAAATTTAAATGTGTATGTTATAAAAATATGAACAGTCCATTTTACTTTTCCTAACCAAAGAAAATTGTGCAAATTTTTTAGTTTTGACCTGATTTTCAGTTCCAATAGTTATGTTTACATAAAAAGCTTCAAAAATCAAGGGTAAAACTACCTGACACCTCATAACAAATTGATTCATACACAAATATGAATTTGGTTTTGGCGATTCAGTTTATAATTTGGTTAACACATATTTTCTATCAATTTAATTCGAGTATATCCACTTTTATCAGCTAGGAATGCTCAGGCGGATCGGTCAATCACTAAATGTGAGGAATTATGATTTTTATTGATTCTTTACTTATTAATATAAACTGATTAGTACCTAAACCATGATGTCAGATAGTAGGTAGGTACTATATCATTTTATAGTATCAAATATTAGGTACCTTAGTGTCTAATAAATTAAAATAGATCCTCACCACCATTTTTAACTCTTCACAACCTCGTTTTACAATGATCTTTGTATCATATACTTATCACATAAACACAAAAATGTTTAAAAATGTAAATTGCAAAGGAATTGTGGGTATGCTTCTACTCCTGAAACCTCCACAATCGAGGAAACGTTACGCAGTCATTAAATATAGTTTTACCACAATATTTATAGACCAAATAAAGAGCACTTCTCAGGAATCTTTCGAACGAACGATTCTATTTTCAGTTGGCGGCTGTCAACTCGAGTATCAAACGAATATAAACTCCCCGTCCCCACCACAAATATTTTCACATCGTAATATTTTGGGGAAGCATAAACCGTATTTGCATCATCAATTAACATCTATTTCGATCAATGTCCTCTAAATATAGGGTTTGGTCGTGAAAACAAAACTTACTCGCTCTAGTTTTTGAAAGTATTGTCTCAGAAACGTAACAGGATTTTCAGGTTTATGTAAACAAAGCTGTACTATGCAATCTTTTAGTAATACTTGAATATTATGATTTTGAATATAGTTTTCACACTGATATAAACATTGTTCTTCCTCCATCGAGTCCATTTCAAATTTTCGTACTGATCCCCCTTTCTCACTTTTTTTTAATGTTTTGATGTGGTTTTGACTTTGTTTTTAGTAGTGGTGGCCGTTGCGACGACGAACCGTTTCTAAAGACCGTTTTCTGTTCTGCAACGTTGAAACCGTTTTTACGTCCTGGGTAAAACAGTCTTCGTTGCACAAACCAGTCTTCGACACACGTCGTCCTCGTCGGCCGTCGCGAACGTAGTCGTCCTCGTTCCACGTTTTTTCACAAAACAGTTCTTACAATCAAAAGTGAACTTTATGCCAATGACATACAGTCGAGAATAAATTGATTCAATGACACACGTCGTCGCGAACGTAGTCGTCCTCGTTCCACGTTCGTTGTAAAAACAGTTCTTACAATCAAAAGTGAACTTTATGCCCATGACATACAGTCGAGAATGAATTGATTTAACCACACACGTTGTTGCAACTGGTTTGAAGATGGTTTTTAAGCCGTCTTCAAAACTAGTTGCAACGACAACCGTTTTCTGCAACCGTTTTCGTCGCCAGGAAAACGGTTGCGTTTCGTCCGTCAAAAATACGATAACGACCCACCACTAGTTTTTAGAGTGACAAGTGGTGACAACTGACAACCAGAGGTGACAACTGACGAATCATGAAGACCATAGATGCAGACTGAATTTTATTGGAATTTTTGTACTATAGAACACAGATAGATAGACATAGAGATTGCCAACAACGCGAACCGAAAGAGAATCACTTTAGTTCATTAGGACGTATTGTGATCTGCAGGCTTAGCCTTAGCATTGCTTAGATTAGCTGTTAAAATATACCTACCTAATTTATGTACCATGCTTATGCATGCGCACAACAGCAAAATCCGTTATATTACGAGAAAAAAATGGTCTGCATCTCAGATTAAGTCTGCATGAAAGGGTTCGTAGAGAAAAACACCACAGAAAAGAAATATTACTTTTATCTCTACTTTTGATATAACGAGACAAGTCATGTGTTATCCATGTTAAACATAATTTACGGATTATTTAATGTTAACGGGTAGATATAATTTTATACATTATGCGCATGCTAGCTCTACTGTTAATCGTAGAGAAGTAACCAATGGTGCCCATCTCCAGTCTCCACCTCGCACACTCAGATTAAAAACCTTAGGTTTTTAATCTGAGCTCGCACATCAGTCTCGCACGCATGGCTACTGCCATAGATCATGAATATTATAGATATGCAACGTTAGTGATTATACGTCATAGGTACTCTTTGATACATGCCACACCCACAGCCACAGATTTATATGTCTGTGGCCACACCTTGTAAAATACAGTCGCGGTCTGATCAATTTTCATATTAGATTCAATATACCTATTTAGCAAAGATTCTTCCCACTTGTGTTTTAACCGACTTCCAAAAAAGGAGGAGGCGTATTTTTTTTAGCATTGCTTACTGTAAGGCCTAAATCGCTTAAAGTTGGCATCCCTTGAGGTTGAGTCTGTCTGGTCAAAACTCATGTGAAGTACCTAACTATGGAAAGCGGACCGGCGAATTTTCATTTGCGTGTACAATAGAAAGCAGTACTCCCTCGAAACCAACACGGGTTTGTTAAGCTAACTTTCTTTCTAAACTCGTGCTCAATTCATCAAGGCACGAGTCCTCCAATCGTGCACGGACCCTGCCTGACTTGCATGGGTGGGGAGATTTTATCCACGGGGAAAGGATAAAATGTTTATCTCCTCCCTCAGTTTTATCCACCCGTAGAGCATGGGCATAGCGGTGGATATAATATCCACGGTGGATAAACTAGGGGCTTTCCCCTAGTTTATCCACCGTGGATACCACACGAGTATAGGATACTGTGGTACTTGTCCCCGCAATTGTTGCCATCTTAAGAAAATCATGGAAGTAAGATGTAAAATGCCACAATACTTCAAAATTCATGTCAACTCTGTGTCAAAGAAAAGAGTCATTATTAATACATATACCCTCTTTAAATGATATTTTTTTGTGAATCACTGGATATTGAACTAGTGTTATATATTTTTGGAATCTACTCATCATTTTCTAGATGATGATTATATAGTTAAATCTTATTTTCGAATATTTTGTTTCAACTTTAGTTTTTAATGCGGGACCATGGTCACCCCATCCATTTTTTTTGAAATTTTACTAGCCTGTGTCACCCGGAATAAGCTAGGGATTCTATCGATACCTCATTTATCAAAATCGGTTCAGGCGTATAGAAGTTATGGTGGAATATAACTCACATACATACATACATGAACCCTGAAAACAATAATACTCCTTTTTTCAGGCAGTTGTATAAAAACTGAAGAAGCCCTCAGAGACGATTTTCGTACGAATCTCTTATTTTTTTGAAAATGAAATATAGCATTAAGTTACTCGCTGATAAAGTAGCTTTCTAATGAAAGAATTTTAAAAATCTTTTGAGTTTACAGTTCCATCCTGCATCCCGGGGAAAGACTATCATCTCGTATCAAACATGGTAGGTATAGAAGAGAGCCACTGTCTTTCCCCAGTAGGATTACTAAAAGATCTGTTGTTCCGGTCTATTAAATTCAAATTTTTTCACAACCTACTAATTTATTTAAATAAATTTTACAGTGGTAATAGTACAACTTATTACTATTTAAGCTAGTAGTTTTGACGTTTAGCCTCCTGTTCAGGACTGGCCGGGGGTTCAAGCCTCGGGTACGCACTTCTACCTTTATTGAGTTATGTGCATTTTAGGCAAATAAAATCACTTGCCACCTATTACTGTGCAGGAAAGCATCGTAAGGAAACCTGCATGCCCGAGAATTCTCATGTTCGAATGTCCAAATGTTCTTAAAGGAGTGTGAAGTCTGCCAATCCACACTTGGCCAATGTGGTGGACTAGGGCGAAACACTTCTCAATCTGAGACGAGAATAGGGCTCAGGGGGCCGCCGAAGGGTCGATATGATGAGCTAGGTACAAGTTTAAAGTACCTACCCCTCGCCTCTCAGTCGGCAAGATTTACCTACGTGGCGCCCGCGCCACCGCGATACGTCATATTCTTTTTAGTCGTCCAGTTCTTTTATCCAATTTTCCTAAAGAACCTTTAGGGTCTGGCGAACGAGAACTCCATTCAGATAAGGTGCATTGTTGAAATTTGTAAATACCACAAGACATTTTGTCTATAGAGATACTGTCATCAGTATAAAAAATGCATGAACCTAAAACATTATAGAATTCTATGCTAAGACTGTCTATCCAATCCAACAAGTCGGTGTTGATTCTTTTAATATTTGCCGTTGCTATTTCGGCTAACCTCTTGGTGTGGGTGGGCAAAAAATTTTTGGGTTTTAAAAAACTTATATTCTTATACGAAATTTGTGATCCACTGTGTATTAGATTAACCTCTTGTGGCGTTACTATTTTACCAGAAAAATATCCTAGAGGAGTAATTAGGAACTGAGTAACTGCTACTGTATTTATTGGATCAAACAAACCAACCTTCCACACACCAGGTAGTAACGGATGTTTTATATTAGGTTTTACGAAATTGGTGAGATTATTTTCATCTCTAAAGACCACATTCACGTCAGCAACAATCCCAGCTGGGTCTAGCCAAAGAACTGTAAAGTTTCCAATATTTTTATCCAATATGTTGGGTGAAAACTGATACAAAAGTACTGGTTCCGAAAAAGGGCCCAATATATTGCCCATATTTCTAAAGGTCATTTCTTTTTGATCATAATCTGAACTAACTTTAAAAACTTTAATGTAATCAATGTCATCAGTTTCAAAGTTTAAATCTAAATGTTGCTTTGGCTTATACCATGTTTCCAATATTGCTTCTCTGTTATTTATTAAAGTTTTATATAAAATTAAATTTCCCTTATACATATCAGCATACTTATACGCATTTACTTCAATAATTTCTTGTAGTTCGACTTTACAACTCTCTTCTGCCAATATTTTAGCATTATGACGGATTACACTTTCTGCATGTGTAAGTAATGTGTCATCACTACTAGCTGTTAAATCGAGAACATCATATAGATTTTGCCAATATGCTTCCAGATTAGGAATTAAATAATGATCAGTAAATCCTATGAACTGTTCTACTCTAGTGATTATTTCTTGACTGATAATGGGCTCAAATTTTCTTGCAAAGAACAGCTGCCTATTTTGGGTATTTTGTATTCTAGGCCAGTCTTCAGTTCTAAAGTCATTTGGGGAACATCCACACCAATCCACCACATGTTTGTATTGACACTTACAACCCAATTTTCTCTTCCAATTTGTGACATGCAAGTTATTATCTACATATGTATTGCAAAATCGTGAGTTACGTAACGTGGTGTGAAAGAAAGATTCTGCTGGTAAAAGTGTGTGTTTAAATATAACATCTAGGCCGACTAGTAACTCATCACGATTCTGAATAACATAGGAAACAAATTCAGGCGACAAAGCTATCCAGTCACTTCCTCCATCTATGACAATACCCTGAGGTAGTTTCCTTTCTCCCACTCTCCACATGTGTGTTTCACACTCTATAAAAGTTTTATCAAGGCCCTGCTTTTTTATAAAACGTTGGACCTCTCGTCCATGGGATTTAACAAAATTAAATCCTTTATTGGCAGACAGAAATTTTTCAAGTTCTTCCAATGATTTAATAGGAAAGTCACTTTCACTTAAATTGATGACATAATCCCATTTCCAACCTAATCCTATTAAATCTTTCATGGAGGCCAATAACATTGTAAGAAGCGATGCTCCACCCCATATAGTTGAGTATCTTTTTGTAGCTAACCTTACATTAGTAAATTGCTTTTCCAATAGTGATAACTTACGATGTAGATAATCTTGTCTCTGAAATGTAAAAATAAGAATTAGAAAAATGGTGTCACATAATACAGAGATAATTTATAAATCCATACTTAATATTATAGATGCGAAAGTGTGTCTATCTGCTACGCTGTTCAAGCGATTTTGATGAAATTTGGTACAGGGATAGATGGTATCCCGAGGAAGGATGTAGGCCGTAGGGGATGTAGGTAGGAGGTAACCCGGAAAATTAAAGAGATCCCATGGGACAATAAACTTAATCCACGCGGACGAAGTCGCGGGCATCATCTAGTTACTAATAAACCCATACGGATAACTTCTGTATGTACTTTCTGCTCTGAGCTGGCATAATTCAACATAATATAGGACACAATGATTTTTAATACTATGTAGAGAAGTTGACTTTTAGAGATTACCTTTATTTTTAAATTAGTATAAAGTAGTAAACAAAAGAGTTAAAATTATAATATTATAAAAACAGACGGGCCAAGCTGTACCCAGTGCCAAGCACAAATGAATATAGTCTCATAATTTAGAGTAAAGTACTGAGCCGATTTTGATGAATGAGTTGTCAATTGATTCATTATTATGTTCCAGGTAACATAGGCTACATTTTACAAGAAAATGGATATGACGGATTTTTGGGATTTGGTTGATCTCCATTAATGCAAATGTGAGTTCGTTTGTTTGTAACACTTTCACGGTCCATCTTTTTAACCAATCTTGATTTAATTTGGTACAGACATTTGGTTGTGTCCCAGGGAAGAACATATTATGTTAAATTCAGAATTTCCCATAGAAATTTAATCCCAGGAATAAAAAAACTTAACAGCATGGGGATGAAGTTGCGGGAATCAGCTAGTTATTGATGCTAAAGTGATGAATTATTTCAATTATGTTGAGCAAAAAGAGAATACGAAACTGTCACCCACAAGATGAAATGTTTTTTGTACAAAATGTTTACTTACTTGATCAACATGAATATAAAAATAGTGATTTGTTCTATATAAAGAGTTTATTAGCCTATGAACTTGTCGTAGTGCTCTTCCATTTAATGTTAATAGAAACACTATATTAACTGAAGACTCATCGCTGGTAGGGTTTTTAGGTAATTGTGATGCAAACTCTGCAAATTCAAACAAAGCACGTTCAGGTAAATCAAAGAATGTACATATTAAAATTTTAATTTATTAATTTTCTTTGAATATTTATTACTAACTTTGAAGCATATAAATTATTAATAAACAAGAGATTTTATATATCATAATACCAATAATTAACACTGTATAAAACCTGCTAATTCATTTTATTTTAGAAAAGAAAATGTACTTACTGTCTAATCCTGTTTCATAAACATTCATAGTAAAGTATCCTCCACACTTTTGTGATGGATCACCTGGACAGTTCATGTCACATAAACTATCAGAAGTTTTTGCTATAGTAGGAGGTGACTGCTCACCACAAAAACACTCAGACCTGAAATATACTAATGTACATTTTTATATGGTAAAGCTAACAGTAGGTAAAGCAAACACTTTTGTATATTGATTATAATAACATGTTTTATGTACCTAAGTATATAAAATCAATGCCATGTTCTTTGTGAACACAAAACCAAGAATTAAACCCTCTATGAAGTCTATAAGTTTCAAGTAACACAAATAAAGGTGGATTATGAATTTAGTCTCACAATATTTAAGAGATATATTTTATGTAGTGATAAGTTGCATCTCAGGGAAGGACGTAGACTTTATCCCGAAAATTTGAGGAGCTTCCGTGGAAATAAAAAAAATTGAATTCACTCAGACAAATTTTGCTGGCAACATCCAGTTTTAAAAAAAAATCACCAAAATCAGTTGTAAAGATGGGCAGTTAAAGTGTAGAACTAGAGACACACTTTCACATTCATAATATTAGTGTGGATTCTAGCTGTTTCTCATTTGTTGCGATAGATCAAGGATCTATGCAATAGATCAGGGTTGCAAGTGATAACTCTTGCGACCCTGAATGTATAAATTTCACAATTTAGATTTAATCTCTTAGGAAACTCTGTGCACTAAACATTTGTCTCTGCTTAAGCTGAAGGTCTGGGCTTTGTCCCTAGAGACATTAAAAATTACTTACGAATATTGCACTCCAGCAAACGGAAATCCAGCTTGTACACAAATATCCAAACAGAAAGATGGGGAATTAATATTTGCATAGTTTCCATAATAACTAGATAGCAATCTCAACTTTTTCTCATCCAAGTAACATCCCAAATGTATTCCATAAGCCTTCGTTTCAGAAACACAATAGTTTGGCAAATGTTTAGGATAAAAATTACCACTTTGTATCAGACAAGTCTTGTTAGCAATTTGCTGTTTACATAATTGTGTTTTGGCGCGATGAATGGCGGAAATTGCTTCTCGGCCTTTTATTTCACAAGCTGGTGTAAAGTCTAGCTCTTCTAGTCTTAATTGGGGTGCTATCTTGTTTTGTTGCTGTGGGCCTTTCCGAGGATAATCTTCATCATCACCGACACCGAGTCCAATTTTTCTAGCCGAAACATCACCAATTTCGGTTTTAGATATAGAATTACTTCTCTTCATGAAATTATCGTGAACCGATGGGAAAAAACTTAAAGAAATAATTATTTGGGCAAAGAAAGTAGATATCACAACAAATGTTAAACATTTTGCATATTTATAAAAAATCCTTCTAACACTTGCCATGTTTAATTAATGAATATACAAAAATAATCTTATCAGCATAATAATAATCTTGTTGTGAACATCTCCACTGATTTCTCAATAATTTTAAATAAATTATGTACTGAAATGGGTCCTCACAATTCCTGTAATCATTTTAATTTTAAACAGATTTCAAAATAAACACGTAAAAATTTAATTAAAATTCTCCTCTGGCGCCGGATACTCTGCGTCCATGCTTGTCTCTGCAAGTCTATCTATCTCTCTCTGCTAGTACGTAAGTACTTATTACATCCATGATCTGCTATCATGTTACTTGTCTCGTATCCTGTATCTATCTGTGATCTTTGATTTTTAAATCACATACATCAATGAGTATTAGAGGATAGCCATGGAGAGTAGAGTAAGAAACACATACATATTAAAGAAAAGACCCCACAGACGTGTAAGGGTATCCCACAGTAAGGGAATTTGTGTCCTTTTCCCACAAAGCAAAAGTGACTATGTTCCTATCTTTTTTTAATTTGTTGTTTGTTGCAGCGATTCGTTCCACAGGATGGGCGTAGGGTGGTCTTGAAGAAAAAGACTTCTTAGTTCTTGATAATTATAATATCTTGACCTTTGAAACTAATTACACTGAATAGCGGAGCGGAATGTTGAAAGCTAACTTGATTAGTGAATTTGCAATATTAAGATTTAAGTCAGATTGAAGTGACAAGCAGAGACGTTACAATTTTTCTAATAATGATTTATCGATGCCCGGACGGCTCCGGGTTCTTGTGGGTCGATGCGCCAGTGGCGCCATCATGCTGCCGGCCTTGGAACATTATGTTCCAATAGTGGACAGAGACGATTGAATGCCCTCCTTATGGTTCCTGAAGTGGTGCGGACATCTGCTACACGGTTGACCGCATCTGCACCCGGGTAGACTGCTGCAACTCGACCCAGCAGCCATCGATTGGGAGGCAGTCGGTCCTCCTTGATGAGAACCATGTCCCCGAGCTGTGGTTGTCCTCCGTCTGTGCGCCATTTGTGCCTCTTCTGGAGTTCTGAAATATATTCTTTGTAATATCGACTCCAGAAATGAGCTTTCAGAGCTTGAATTCTCTTGTAACGAGGAAGTGTGTGAATTTCGCTGTCTTGTACATTGGGGCTCGGTAACATAGTGAGAGTGCGTCCAATTAGGAAATGGGCAGGTGTGAGCGGAATAAGATCTGAAGGATCTGAGGATAATGGAGTTAGAGGTCGTGAATTGAGAATAGCTTCAATTTCTATCAAAACTGTGTTCATTTCCTCGTAATCGAGGTGGGTCATTGCTAGAACCCTCTTTAAATGGAATTTAACCGATTTTACTGATGCTTCAGCTAGGCCGTTGAAATGTGGACTATAAACTGGACAAAATTTGAATTCAATTCCCTTCTCTGCTGAATATGAAATAATGTTATCTGAATTTTGCTTAATGAATTTAGAAATTTCATTATTAGTTCCTACAAAGCAAGTGGCATTGTCCGAGGTCACAGTAGCAGGCCTGCCTCGGCGTCCTATGAATTTGTTTAGTGCTGAGATGAAACCTTGTGAGGAGAGATCAGTGACAAGTTCAATGTGTATAGCACGGACTGCCAAACATACAAATATACATATGTATGCCTTTTTCAACCTACATCCTCTACCTTTCCTGTCCGCTATCAGGATTGGTCCCGCATAATCTACAGCTGTGTTGCAAAATGGATACTCTGCATGAAGTCTTTGTTCAGGCAGGTTACCCATGATAGGCTGGTATGTTTTACCTGAGAATCTACGACACTTAACACATTCATGAGTAATTTTTCTAGCAAGATTGCGACCATTGATAATCCAAAACTGGTGTCGCAAAGTAGCCAGTAGTAATTGAGGTCCAGCATGTAATAAAATTATATGATAATGTTGAACTAGTAATTTAGTGATGTGGTGTGATGCATGCAGTAGGATTGGATGTTTTGTGTTATAATCATAGTTAGAGTTGGACAACCTTCCTCCGACTCTCATGAGATCTGTTTCATCAATAAATGGATTTAAATTTAGAAGCTTATCCTTTGTAGACAAGGAATGATTATGTTTTAAGTATGAGTATTGTTTACCAAACATATCTCGTTGTACTATTTTACAAAGAGTTTTTGTAGCTAGATCAAGCTCTGATATCTTCAATGAACCTGTATTTTTACTATGTGGATTTTTACAATTATAAATAAAGCGTTTTACATAAGCTGTAACACGTTGTAACTTACCTAAATTTGAATATCTATTTATGAAATCAGCATCATTAGATTGACTTGATACTGAAAGACATTGGAACTTGACTTCAGGCAAATTTTCAATTTGAATATATGGAGGCTGTGTGGGTACTTGAATAGATGCATGGTGTAAGAAGAGAGGTCCTTCCCACCACAAATGTGAATTTTTTAGTTTTTGTGCGTTGAGACCACGTGACCCTATGTCAGCTGGGTTGGATGCTGTTGGAACATGATACCATATAGATGGATTTGAGTTTTTTGTAATTTCTGTAATTCTATTGCAAACAAACTGCTTTAATTTCTGTTTATTAGATGTTTTTATCCAACTTAAAACAATGGTAGAATCACACCAGAAGTATTGTGAGTCAATGTTGAGGCGCAGTGATTGGTTTACCTTTTTTGCTAATTGTGTGCCTAGGAGGGCCCCGCAGAGTTCCAGTCTCGGCATGGTAAGTTTCTGTTTGAGTGGGGCAACCCTACTTTTAGCTAATACTAGATGAACAGTTACTTCACCACTGTCTTTGATTGATCGTATGTAGACACATGCAGAATATGCCTTTATTGATGCATCACTGAAGGTGTGAAGTTCAATCTTACTGAGATTGTCACATAGAATGTAACGTGGTATTTGAATATTGTTCAACTCTGACAGGTGTTGAATGAAACTGTTCCATTGATACAGAATTTCTGATGGTAAGTGGTCATCCCATGAAATGTTTTTTGCCCAAAGTGTTTGTAGTATGATTTTAGCTTGTAGCAAGCATGGATTGATTAGACCTAATGGGTCAAAGATTTGTGCAATAATTGAAAGGATTGTGCGTTTGTTGACCTTTGAACTGTGTGAGTCTATGTCTGTTGAAGAAAAGAATAACATATCTTTTTTGCAGGCCCATTGTAAGCCTAATGTTTTTGTGTGTTCATGTTTGCTCAGATTGACAATTTCATCATTGCAAATTTCATGAACTTGATTGAGTACTGTGGTGCTATTTGAATGCCATTTGCGTAAGTGAAAGTGACCACCTTGAAGTTCGCGGATGACGCCCTTACATATTTGTATAAGTGTGAGTTCGTCTGCATGGCCGCTTACAAAATCATCAACATAGAAATCTGATAATATAGCTTGACTCACTGATTTGTCCTTGCTGTCCCGCCCTAACTGTACAAGACATCTGACTGCCAGGTATGGAGCGGAGGCTGTCCCATAGGTGACTGTGTTTAATTTGTATTGCTTGATCTCTTGGGAAGGATCTGACCGCCAGAAAATTTGTTGTAAACATCTTTGACTTTCATTAACTAGAATTTGCCTATACATTTTTTCTATGTCTGCTGTAACAACAAACTTGTGCTGGCGAAAACGTATTAATATACTTATCAAATCATCTTGCAAAGTGGGCCCTACATGCTGTATGTCATTAAATGATTTGCCTGAGCTGGAAACCAGAGATGCATCAAAAACGGTTCTTAAACGTGTAGTGAGCGAATCCTCGCGCAAGACACCATGATGTGGTAGAAAATATGAGATTTCTGAGTTATTTGGATGTGTATTTTCTGACATGTGATGTAAAGATATGTATTCATGTATGAAGTTTGTGTAATTTTCTTTAAATGTTGGATTGCGTCTGAATTTTCTTTCTAGTGCGTGAAACCTACGCAGGGCTTGTTCCCTTGTGTCTCCTAAACATTCAGGGGATTCCTTTAGTGGAATCGTAACTGTGAATCTGCCATCTGATTGACGGACAGTAGTTTTTGTGAAAATATTCTCACACTCACTCGCAACCTCTGAACGGGTTTGTTGAGTGGTGTAGATTGATTCGAATTCGAAAAACTTGTTTAGCCTTTCATCTAGCTCAGTGTTCTGAGTGAAATTGCAATGGACTGTATGTGTATTTTTGAAATTGATGTCTCCTATGTGACCGGAAACTAACCACCCAAGTGTTGTTTCAACGAGAGTTGGCATGTGTTTGCCTAAGGCAATGCGATTGTGTAATAATACCTGCCAAAACAGGTCTGCACCAAGCAACATGTGCACCTCGGACGGTATATAATATGTTGGGTCTGCGAGGTGAATGTTGCCAGGAATGTTTAGAATGGAGTGATTGATTTTGTGTGTTGGTAGTAGTTGTGTGATTTGAGGTACAACAAAACAGTTGACCTTTGTAGTAAACCCACTGCTGGACAAGGAATGCATAGTAATATTGCAACGTTGAGTAATAATTGAATTTTGATTGTTAAGTCCTTGAATGGACACATTTGTGTTGTAAGTTGGGAGCTGCAGTTTTGAGTGCAGGCTCTCAATTATGAAACTTGAAGTGCTCCCATTATCCAGCAGTGCCCTCACTTTGTGTAATCGACCTGTGTGGTCTTCAATGTGAATCAAGACGGTGGAAAGTAGCACCTGGCCTTGATGTGTTGATGATAATGTAATGTTTTGTGATGAATTCCGCTCCTGCTCTTGCAAAGTAGGAAGTACGACACATTCGCTCTGTGATTGTGGCTTGTTATCAGTGCTTGGTGTTTTATCAAAGGGGTGAAGCAGGGAATTATGACGAGATGAGCAATATTTACATGAACCAAATTTGCAAAAGCGTTCATCATGAGAACCCCGCATACAATTTTTGCATAGCTTTAGTTGTGTAACCTTCTCTATACGTTTTTCAATTGGTAGTGATTTAAATTTGCTACAGTAGTAAATTAAGTGATTTTGTTTGCAAACAGGACATGAAGTTTGGGTTTGTTTGTGCCGCAGTGGTGACATCTGATTGGCAATGAAAGTCTTTGGTCGCACATGTGTCAGGTCACTGTGTCTGCGTGATGAAGTTGGTTGATGCGCCTCCTCCATAGTCTCCAGCAAGTCAGATCTGTTTTTGAGAAAAGAATTGAAATCGTCCAATGTTGGAAGCTCTTTGAATTTATTACGTTCTTCTTCCCAGTCACGTATTGTAGCTGGGTCTAACTTGCTCGAGACTAGGTGGATTACTAAAATGTCCCAGTGTTCTGTAGGAATGTTAAGTGTTTTCAAAGATCTCAAATTTTTGTTCATGACATCAATAATTGATCGCAAAGATTTGGATGATTCAGTAGTAATTGATTGAATATTGAATAAAGCCTGAACATGATTGTTTACTAATATGCGAGTATTGTTGTAACGATTGCATACTAAGTCCCAAGCAACTGTGTAATTTTCTGAAGAGAAATCTAATGATTGAATGACTAGCGCCGCACTGTCTTTTAATGCAGCTCGCAAGTAATGAAATTTGTGTATGTTTGTTGTGACGTATAACATTATGTCAATAATTGTCAAGACAATAAAAAATTGGTTGAATGAAACAGCTACGTATTTTTATGATAATCCTGTAATACTGTTGGATTCCCTTTAGCATGAAACATCACATTGGCGACGAGATCGACTCACGTTTGAGAAGAAATATTTAGCGGACAGTAAGCTGAATTTAAGTATTGGTAGTAGATGTAAATTCAACAATGACACTTGGAAAGATCGAGCATTTTGATCTGGTCACTGGTAATTGGCGCTTATATAGTGAGAGATTGGAGCAGTATTTCCTCATAAATGATATCAAGGAGAACTTAAAAGTGCCTACTTTAATTACGGTAATGGGGGGACAAGCATATGAACTATTGGTCACGTTGTGTGCACCAAAGAAACCTACCACTATGAGTTTTACGGACTTGGTAAAGATTATGTTGAATCACCTACAACCAAAACCAAGTATTTTAGCAGAACGCTATAAATTCAGACATCGTAAGCAGAAGAGTGGCGAATCTATAGCTGAATATGTGGCGGTATTAAAATCAATGGCCATGACATGCGATTTCAAGACGGGGATTGATGAAAATTTGAGGGATCAACTAGTTTGTGGTTTGTTTTGCGAGAATATAAGACAGAAGCTGTTTGCGGAAGGAGAAATAGATTTCCAGAAAGCGTTTTCGTTGGCAACTGCATTGGAAGCGGCGGAGAAGGATGCAGCTGAGGTTAACGATAGCGGGTCACGTCAGGACAGTGGTTCGTTTACTTCGAGCAAGTTGTTATACAACGAGAAAGTTGAAAAGGAGAGAGGAAACGCTACAACGTCGCAGAAACAGTTGATAGGATATGGGGCAGGTGCCAATCGCAGTTACGCATCAGCAAGGGGTCGCGGACGCAGCGGGGCGCGTGGCGGTCGTGCGGTTGGTGGTGACAGAGCCAGATCAAGCACAGGGACAACCTCAAACAGTAATAGCTCAGGGACAGGATCAGATGTTGTATGCCGAGTTTGTGGGGCCTTGCACGATCCGATTTCTTGTCGTTTTCGGTTTTATTTTTGCCGAATTTGTAATACTCAAGGCCATTTAAAAAGAATGTGTCCTAATGTACCTAAAGTAGGACATAATTATGTAGGAGAAATGGTTAACGATGAGGAGGAAACGGACAGCGATGAGGTTGGTGTATGTTTTAATTTAAAGACTTTAAATAAATATAAACCTTATATTATGACATTAGAGGTTGAAGGGAAGTTGTTACAAATGGAAATTGATACTGGCAGTTCCATCTCCTGTATTAGCTACGAATGTTATAATAAGATGTTTAGCAAAAATTGTAAATTAAAAGATTGTGATTTGTATTTACGTTATTACACAGGAGAGAAAGTAAAAGTTATCGGTAGAATAAAGCCTAATTATTATACTATATATAGCTCAATTACCACTGATTCACTGACTCACTGACTGACTCATTGACATAATTGTTCTCCTAGAAAGAGACAGAAAACGATATAATGATGTACGGGAGATGTGTTCGGGTGCGGGAGTCGAGTAGGGAAAAATTATGACATTTCGGAAAAACAAGATGGCGGCCGACGTGATTCTTGCAACTCTTTTGTTTTCCAACCGATTTCGTTTAAACTCGCAACGATTGAAGAAACTAGGAAATGATCAATAGAAAGAGTGGAAAAAATTTGAAAAACAAGATGGCGGCCGAGCTGTTGTGTTTTGAAATTTTTGATTTTTCGACCCCGATACGCGGCGCCACAGATCCGAAACGGCGTGGTCGAGCGTAATATTTTTTTCTCTTTTCGCCTACAGCTATCCTGGATTTTGACAGAACGGGAGTGGTTTTTAAAAATTCAAGATGGCGGCTGTCGCGGCGGCCGTTCGGTCTGAGGTACGAAAAAACGCAATTTTAAAATTCAATTTTCTCACAGTTGGCAACGTCGGAGCGTTTCGACTTGTATGGGGCGATTGTGTGTACAGACTCGAAGTATGGATTGGGGAAAAAAAATTACCCCATTTCTCGGGAAATTTTCAAGATTTACCCCAAAAATAAGAAAATCGAAATACGCATTTTTTGCAAAATTCGAGTACGAGCCACCACGTGTCCCACTTGTACGAATGACATTTGGGTGTTTTCGTCGCCGAGGTCTGGCAACACTGGGATTTATCAAAGTAAAAGTGATTTTCGACATGGTCTTTTTTCAGGGGCTATTTTTCGGCTGGGTGCGAGCGAGATGAAAAATTGAAACGTCATCAGGAGCGGTATATCCTGTAGTTTACGGGAAAATTATGAAACTATGTCAAATGTTTCTGTGAAACGAGGTGGCGGCCATTTTGTATTATTTTTGTGTTTTTGAAAATTTCGATCACGATTTTGTGGCAGTTGGGAACATTTGGGAAAGTTGACATGTATGGATCGATTGTGTAGCTCGACCGGCAGTATCGAGATATCTTAACAGTGTTGCCACATTTGGGGTAGTTTTCGAGATTTTCCCCAAAAATGTCCTCCTGTAAAATTTTGTATGAAAAATTTTTTTTTCACTGACGTCTTCGTATAGAAGTAAGAAAATATAACTTGAAAAAAAATATGGAGACTGCTGATGATTGAGGATTTCGGAGACGGGTAAAGGGCACGGCCAAGTTATTGAAGATAGGTGGGGGGTCCTCGAACTAATGTCACTCGGAACCTCATCCAATAGACAAAGAGCAAAAAAAAAATCAAAATGGCGGATTTAAGATGGCTGCCATACAAATTTGTTTGGTGTCTATCTCAGAAAGTATAATAGATGGAAGAGTGGTTTCTTGGCAAAAGATGATCAGGACCTGAAGGTCTACCTGATGAACAGGAAAAAAATTCAAGATGGCGGAATTTATTTTTCCATAGAAAATATATGGCCAATATTGAAGAATTATGCATGATTTTGATACGTTTCCGTTTTACCCACGTCGGGGCTCCCTGCGATTACAAAACAGGAAAATGGTACTAAAATTTAAAAAAATCAGCGCCATTTTGAAATTCTTTGTTAATTGACCGATTTCGTTCAAAATCGATATTTAGGACTCCCTGGGGTTACAAAACAGGAAACTGATACCAAAATGTAAAAAAATCAGCGCCATTTTGAAATTCTTTGTTAATTGACCGATTTTGATCAAAATCGATATTTAAGACTCCCTGGAGTTACAAAACAGGAAACTTATACCAAAGTTTTAAAAAATCAGCGCCATTTTGAAATTCTTTGTTAATGGACCGATTTCGTTCAAAATCGATATTTGGTACTCCCTGGGATTTCAATACAGGAAACTGATACCAAAGTTTTAAAAAATAAGCGCCATTTTGAAATTCTTTGTCAATGGACCGAATACGTTCAAAATCGTATAGTAAAGTCTGTACTACTTGTAAGTCAAACCACAACCCGTGAGCTGCTTTAGCAGCTCGCGCACAGGGCGAAACACTAGTATTCGTTATAAAGATACAACGCGGCAATTGAATTTGTATGTGATGCATAACGGGACAACTTCGTTAATTGGTAGGGAGTGGTTAGAAGAGTTAGGTATATCGTTACCATCATTGGGACAAAATAATAATCATATAACGCACGATAAGGAATTCAACATTGATATTTTCAGGTCCCGATACTCTGAGGTGTTTGCTGATGGTCTAGGGCGATTTACGGGTGGATTAGTAGGCCTGCGTTTACGTGAAGGTGCTCGTCCCGTTTTCATGCGCGCCCGTCCTTTACCATTTTCTATGAGAGAGCCGGTGGAACGCGCGCTTAAACAGATGGTGAGTGATGGCATTCTTACTCCAGTGGAGACGTCAGATTGGGCCACACCGATAGTACCCGTAATGAAACCAGACGGTACAATTCGTATATGTGGAGATTTCAAGGTTACATTGAATAAGCATTTAGAGGTGGATAGGTACCCGGTGCCCCGAATAGATGATTTGCTCGTTAAATTAAATGGAGGAAAGAAATTTTCGAAATTAGATCTTAGTCAGGCGTATGCTCAATTCCCCTTAGACGACTCAAAAGTTTATACCACTATTAATACACATAAAGGACTGTTTCAGTTCAATAGGCTAATATATGGATTGGCCTCGAGTCCCGGAATATTTCAAAGGAAAATAGATCAGATTTTCCAAGATTTGCCTACGGTGGGAGTTTATCTAGACGATGTGATTATTACAGCGAAAACAGATGATGAACATTTGCAAATCTTACATGAAGTGTTTCGAAGGCTGCAAAAACACGGGTTAAGAATTAAGAAGGAAAAATGTTCTTTCTTTCAAGACTCTGTTACATATCTAGGATACATTATTTCCAAAGACGGTATTCAAACTTGTCCAAAAAAGGTACAGGCAATAAGAAATTTGCCGGCGCCGCAGAACGTAAATGAGCTGCGATCGTTTTTAGGCATGATTATGTATTATGCTAAGTTTATACGTAATATTACTACAATATTAGCTCCTCTCTATGCATTATTAAAGAAAGATGTAAAATTCGTGTGGTCAAACGAGTGTCAAAATTCATTTGTAAAAATTAAAGATTTGTTAGAGTCTAATGAAATTTTGGCACATTATTCCCCAGAGCTGCCGTTGATACTGACTACAGATGCGAGTAATGTAGGTGTCGGGGCGGTAATCGCGCAGGTAACGTCGGCAGGCGTTGAGCGGCCGGTTGCGTACGCTTCGCGCGTATTGAATGACGCTGAAAAAAGCTACTCACAGATAGAGAAAGAAGCGTTGTCGATTATTTACGGCGTAAAAAAATTTCATCAATATTTGTATGGAAGAAAGTTTACTTTGCGTACGGATCACAAGCCTCTTGTCGCGATATTTGGTAACAAGTGTGGTATACCTGTTATGGCTGCGGGTAGGTTACAGCGTTGGGCTATTATTCTCTCGGGGTATAACTACGATATAGAATATGTTACTAGTGCCTTGAATAGCGCCGATGCTCTATCCAGATTGCCGGACAATGAGAAAGCTAAGGTCAAATCGGAGGTAACTTATTTTAATTTCGTTCAGGGATTCTTGCCAGTAACTAGTGAAACAGTGAAAGAAGCCACTAGTAAGGATAATATTCTAGTTAAAATAATGATGTACATTATTTCCGGGTGGCCGTCCCACTGTAATGATGACTTATTACGCCCTTATTTTTTGAAAAGAAATGAGTTATATATTGAAGGTGGTTGTATTATGTGGGGGTATAGGGTTGTGATTCCAGATAGTTTACGGGATAAAATTTTAAAAGAATTACATTTAGGACATATGGGTATAGTGAAAATGAAGAGCATTGCACGAAGCTATGTCTGGTGGCCGGCAATAGATGCAGACTTGGATAAAATGAGCCGTGATTGTACAGCATGTGTAGCAGAGGCAAGTGCACCGCCGCGGGCAACGCCTCAACCTTGGCCATATACACCAGAGCCGTGGTCACGTCTACACATAGATTTTTTAGGACCATTAGAAGGGGATGTTTTTTTTGTGTTGGTGGATGCATCAACTAAATGGATTGAGGCTTTTCATATGAACCGGATGACTGCAGGGGCAGTTATTAAAGTCCTCAGGGAAACTTTTGCGCGATTCGGGTTGCCTAGGGTGATCGTTTCAGACAATGCCAAGGTCTTTTCGGGATTTGAGTTTAAAGAATTTTTAGAAAATAATGGGATTTTGCACGTGTTTTCACCACCTTATCATCCGGCTTCGAATGGTGCGGCTGAAAATGCAGTTAAGCTTTGCAAAAAAGCTATAAAAAAAGCTAAGCTCCTAAAAATAGATATAGATGCAGCACTTCAGGCTTATTTAATGACGTACAGAAACTCGGTACATAGTACAACGGGCGAAACTCCAGCAATGTTATTACAACGTCGCGTTTTACGTTCTAGACTAGATTTATTGAGAGGATCTCATACCATAGAAAATAATGTTGCACGCGCACAGCAGAGACAAGTAGCTAACGCTGGTGGAACGGATAGGGTTTTAGAACCGGGAGATACTGTCTGGGCGCGGGATTATGTTAGTGGCAGTAAATGGCAGGCTGGTAAAATAAATGAACGTTTAGGATCTAGAAGCTATATAGTAACTAGGTCAAACGGCACTGCAGTAAAAAAACATATCGATCAATTGAGGTTAAAAAGCAGAGAAAGAGGTCCAGTATGGTGTGGGTCAAATGACGAATCTACCGAGGGTAATGAGGTCAACTCTTCCACAAGCGGGACTGATACAGAGCTTTCGGAGGGAGCTCATGAACACGGGCCGTCAGCCGATAACGGGCACGACCAGGCAGTAATTTCTGCATCCCCTGCAGCACCAGTGCGAGTAACTCGCTCTGGACGGTCGGTTAAACCGGTTTCTAGATATTTACTAGAGATAGACTAGTAATATTAATTTATTTTATTTGTTCTCGTTGTTAGTATACGTACCTTTTTGTTCCTTTCTTTTTATTTTTGTTGACTATTGGTGGGGGTAATGTGTTTGAAGTAAGTGCGGGGGTGTGACGTATGACATTATGTCAATAATTGTCAAGACAATAAAAAATTGGTTGAATGAAACAGCTACGTATTTTTATGATAATCCTGTAATACTGTTGGATTCCCTTTAGCATGAAACATCACATTTGTAATTGTGGTGTTTAAATGAATGAGAGACTTGAATGTGTCGTGAAATTCTAACCAGTCCTGATAACGTCCACTAAAGGTAGGTAAGTTAATGATAGGTAATTTAAAATTAGGTCCACCTGTTTGTGCTACCACATTTGAACCTGCCTCCGATGAAAGCTCCTGCCCTGAGGAAGCTGCGCCTGCTGCTGCGCCTCGGCCCAGCAGCTCCTGTGCAGCTGCTACTGCACTGAAGTAGGCGGCTTCGAATGCCTCTCGCTCTCGGAACTCCTCCTCTGGAATGTCAGTGTTTTCGATTAAAGTTTGATTTGCATCAAATTCATCATATAATTCTTGAAATTTTTGCAAACGGATGTTTAACTCATGTGTTTGCAAGCTGTTTAGGTCCTTGCATAGCAGAAGAGGCTCTAAGTGGGATTTAAAAATTGTTAATTTGGATTTATGCGATGCACGGGTTCTTTTGAGAGTTTTAATTGATTCCATGATGAATAAATAACTGATAACTGCGTTCCAAGGTTGCGAATTGAATGCAAATTTGGGAAAATATGTAAAGCTTTATGAAAAGGTTAAGAATTGAATGCAAAATTTGTAAAAATATGTAAATTAATGGTGAAAATATTTAAAAAAAATACTATGTGCAATACTTAAATCGAAAGTGCAGTGCAAAACGCGAAGCAAAGCTAGCTGAAGCACCAATAAAACCAGCCGTGGACACCACGTGCCATGTGCCATGCGTCCAGCGAGAAACAATCTGAAATTGGAATAAATAGCAAGGTTATTCGAGAAATGCAATGTGGATGTGAATAATTAGTGGAATTGGACTGTTAGGTTAAAGGATTGGATTGATAATTCTTGGACCACGCCGTTTCCATTCGAGGCGACGACCGGTGCTATGCCCTTCTTGCGTGTTCGGCATCCGGCTCGAAAATCTGTTGCAGCGATTCGTTCCACAGGATGGGCGTAGGGTGGTCTTGAAGAAAAAGACTTCTTAGTTCTTGATAATTATAATATCTTGACCTTTGAAACTAATTACACTGAATAGCGGAGCGGAATGTTGAAAGCTAACTTGATTAGTGAATTTGCAATATTAAGATTTAAGTCAGATTGAAGTGACAAGCAGAGACGTTACAATTTTTCTAATAATGATTTATCGATGCCCGGACGGCTCCGGGTTCTTGTGGGTCGATGCGCCAGTGGCGCCATCAGCTACACTGTGCAACACCAACGCACACATTGACAAAAATTCAATGCGTGGAAGACTGATAGGGACATTTAGAAGACCTATGGCGTTTGTTTACATTGTGTTGTCATAATTTTTTTGTGAAATTTGGAGGTTTAGTAGCCAATATTTATTGAAATAATATGGTGAAATGTTCTGTCCCCCTGTGTTACAACGCTTCGTAAAGGAAACCCCCTGAAATAACGTTCCATCGGTAAGTTCATTTCATGCTTTCATGTAGCTTTGAATTTTTTTCGTTTATCGCATCGAATCAAGGATAAGATATCTAATATTTATAGTTGTTAAGAACGAAATATGTACCAATGCATATATTAAAACTATAATGTTATGGTTTTCTGTAGAAATACGTGTTTTATGTTGTTGAATAATATTTTGTTGACAATTCAAGTACTTGAAAAAATTACAGGGCCGGACTTGACGACTCTTTTATTAGGTATAAGTTTATAACTTTGTCTTTTAATTTTAGGTTTTCAAAGGATGAATAAGTACCTGAGAAACCTATGTATGAAAAATATTAATAGAAAAGACTGGTAGCCCAATTCATCAAGTGTTATATGTTCCAAGCATTTACAGCTGATTTAATAGAACGTAGTGTGTTTCGTTCTATTCTATCTCCTGGTGCCATATCGACCATTTTCAATTTTGTTACTATATTGCAGTTGGGATCGCTTGTGATGAAAAGATCATAAAAAGTACCTATAATTATTTTTAAAACCTTTACAAATTAAAGCTTCCAAATGATAGGTAAACGTTTAGGTCGTTTTTTTTCACACGACTTAACCCTACATATTAATACATTATATTGGTTTATGCAGCAACAAGGTGCGGCCCTGAGTTTTGTCTATTTGTGCGTGATGTTTCCGTGTGTTTGAAATTGCCACGCTATTTTTTTCATTATATTGAATCTGCTCCCCTTTATATCTATGATATATGCCAGTGGTTGCCTACTAAATAACAGTTCAAAAACATTCCACAGCGGCGCTGGTGTAGGCAAAGGGTAAGTAAGTAGCAAAATTGTAGATGAAGTGAAGCATAGAATAATATAAACCTCTAGAATCAATGCCAGCGTGTAACCGAAAGGGATAGGTAATAATAACTAAAACGCTGCAATGCACCAAGCACAATAAGTGTTTATGAACAAAACAAACTAAACCCGTGACACGCAGAAAGGGATAGAAGAAATCATATTTTGTTCTCATTCTATCTTGTGTAACATCTCAACACTTCATCTCTTTCATGTGGGAGTGAAAAGGAGATATGGCTTGGTCTTTATTACTCTCTCTGTCTACGAAGTGAAGTATGCCGAGTTAAAAAATTTAATATAATTGTCGACTAAAATAGAGAATTATTAAAAATTTCAACTACTTACGTTGTACAAAATAATGTTTTCTTTCCTTGTTTATTTCTCAAACCTATTATAATAATATTTGACGCTTCCTTTTTTTACCCTGATGATAGGTGGCGCCCCCAATTTAATGCATTTCGACGGACACTTTTTAAATACAGAGATACACAGACATAATAAAGAAAAGAGATAGCACTCCTCTACTCTCCATATTTTGTATGCCTCAGATCAAATCTGAGTTGTATGCAGCGTCCGTAGACACTTTGAGACAGAGATAATAACATGCTCAGAGATGAGAGAAACTCCGATTATTTCTGAGTTCTGAGCAGAGAGCACAGAGTACATTGAATCTAAGGCAGAGAGAAAGGAATCGTCAAAGTGAGGCCATAAACTGAGGCGTCAAAACCACTTGTCTCTGGTCAAAACCATCTATATATTCATTGGGTCAAAACCTATGGTCAAAACCAAAACAAAGAATATTCTCTTTCACCGTTCTCTTTGCTCTACCGAGAGCGTCAAAATACTGCTGCTAGTTATAATTTTATTTTGGTTGGACAGATTTATTTATTTTGCGTGTGCATTTTGTTTCGAGTTTTGATGTTATCTCTGGAGAACTAATGTCTGGGCTGTCCTACATTTCTCAGTACGGTGACGAAGAGGACACACATTCAGAAGAGTCCAATTCCGAAGATAATCACGAAAAGAAAAAATATTCAAAGTAGGTACACGCAAGGTACACGAAGTATTCATGCGTGATTTGTAGCCTAGCTCAATTAAAAAGAATGATAATTCGTATTGCCACTCTTCGAACATAGTAGAATTATAGTACATATTGAGATGGGAGAGAACTACTTGTAGATTTATATTATCTTAATCTAATTCAATATCTATTCAATTCAATTCATTTATTTCAGGCTCTGCGTATCTCTAATTTAAGCTTAATCCTTTTTCCCTTACTTCTTAAATCATTTCAAAAATCACAACAGCAACCCTACATAGTTTAATGTAATAATGAGTAGGTAGGTAGGTATACACTTAGGAACTGCTGTTTTATTTTGAAACTAGATAATTCCCGCGACTTCGCCCGCATGGACTAAATTTTTTATATTCCCACCGGAACTCAATAATTTTCTATAGATTTTTTAACCTATGTCCTTTCCCAGGATACACCCAATCTCTGTACTACATTTGATTAGAATCGGTTGAAAAGGTAGGTCGTTAAAGTATTGTAACATTATTTTAGTATGGATACATTTTAGGCAAAGACTACCTCGACCCAATTTGAGTGGAGTATCTGTTGTATCATTTGAAGAACATGTTGATGACTCTGACCATCACAGAGGACGAATTCGGAGCTTCCCACATGTGAGAGGAAATTGGGCTACATTTGTATACATTGAATGTAAGTAACTCTTCATATTTTTCTTCAATGTTAAGGTCTTTTATGTATGACAATATTATAATATGCACTTTATGTAAGTGATTGGTGAACAATATGTCACTAATAATAAGTATACCAATGTGGTCAATTCTGTTTATCCATACTAATATTATAGATGCGAAATTGTGTCTGTCTGTCTGCTACGCTGCCATGGCCCATCTACTCAACTGATTTTGATGAAATTTGGTACAGGGGTAGATTGTATCCCGGGAAGGACATAGGCTTCTGTTTATCCTGGAAAATTAGCTCTAAAGCTAAAACTTGCGTTTGTCTTTTGCCTAAAAAGATTTCAGGCTATTCTCGATGTGCTTAAATTTCTACCTATGCTGTTGAATGGTAATTATGCTGCAGAAGGCTCGGACTTTGCCATATAATTAGATAGAGTTGTTCAAAACTTATAAATCCATAGCACGCTTTTAAAATGCTATGTTATAACACGCTTGTTATAAGAAAGTGTGTGACTGGGCGACCGGCAGGCCCGATATGTCTTGCAGCACGCTAAATTTCGTAACACGCAAAAATGACGTCCACTCACAACAGCGCGTTACGCGAGACTAACCATCGGCCAGCCGGAGTGCGCTTAGCGCTACCGGCAAGCGGGTGCCGCTACGAGTGCTACGAGGCGATCGCGTGATATTCATAACGCCATAGCGTCATGGCGGCTCCTCACATAACACGATATCTGTAATATTGCACTACATGTTATATTAACCACCTCTACATATGAAACACTAGACGATGCCCACAACTTCGTCCGAGTTAAGTTTTTTTGATTCACAGGGGAACTCCTTAATTTTCCAGAATAAAAAGTAGCCTATGTCCTTCCCCGGTATATAACATATCCCTGTACCAAATTTCATCAAAATCCGTTGAATAGATGGACCGTGAGAGAGTAGCAGACAGACACACTTTCACATTTATAATATTAGTATGGATTTTCTAAACTTAACTTTTGAACACAATTGAAAATGAGATCTATTCCTTTTTGCTTCTATTCTATTAAGGCCACATTAAGTATGCCGCTGAACAAAATTGCTTACATAATTTCTACTTATATTAAATACCATACAATTTATTTTATTGTTCTAGACCCAGATAAAGAAAACTTGTTTAAATTAATAGATAAATTTACTGGATTACTAGCAACCATTGATGATACTTGTTGCAAATTGGAAGATATCCACATAAGCCTTTCAAAAACTTTTGTCTTGAAATATCATATGATCAATACATTCACAACTTCATTGCAGGAAGTCCTAAATAACATTGAAAGGTATAAGAAAACTAGAATGAGTATTCAAAACAGTTTTTAAAGATTAAAACACAAAAGGAAGGTATACCTACATAATAATAATTAAGTGTTTTGATAATGATGCTGAATATAATATATTAGAGGTGACGTGACTTTGTCCGCATACAATTTTTGATTTCCTACAAGATTATGAAATTGTCCTGCTGCAAAAAGTCTATCTATAGAGGCTTTATATAGCTTATGAAGGCTTTTATTATTTAAAACTAATAACCGAAATGCTGATTTTCATGTCAATACTTCGAAATCATACAAGTTTTATGTAACCTTCCAACCCCCATTTCACCCTCTGTGGGGTGGATTTTCGTAAGATTTATTATACAGGTTATTATAAATTAAATCTAATAAACTAAATGCCTATGTTCAAGTCTCTAATTTCAAAAACTTAGAGCCCTCATGTAATCTTCCAACCCTTATATGGGGTAGATTCATTCCTTTACCTCCCTCTAACGTCAAAAACAAAGGACTTTCATACAAACTTCCAACCCCTTAGGGGTGAATTTTCTCAAAACCGTTTCTTAGCTGATGACTACACCTTAGAAGGAACCTACCATCCAAATTTCAAGTCTGTATGCTTTATAGGTCCTGAGATCTTTGATGCTTTATGAGTTCCCGAAGTGTTTTTGGATGGAACAGCGGTTCGTGTTGTTAGGCAGTTCAAGTACCTTGGTCACATCGTCACTGACGATTGCAAAGACGATCTTGACATGGAGTGAGAAAGGCGGGCATTGTCAGTTCGATGTGCTATGCTCGCGCGCAGATTTTCCAAATGCAATAAAGAAGTCAAGGGCACCCTTTTCAGGACCTACTGTCAGTGTTTCTACACTTGTCAGTTATGGTACCGGTACAAAAGGGTGTCCTTCAGCACCATAAGGGTGCAGTACAATAATGCATACCGCATCCTTATGAAGCTTCCCAGATATTGCAGCGCGTCGGGCATGTTTGCCGAGGCGAGAATGCCCGATTTCTTTGCTGTTATCAGAGCGCGAATATCTTCCCTTTGGGGAAGATTGCGTAACTCTGGTAACAGCATCCTCCAGGTGGTGGGCCTGGACTTGCATAGTCCAATGATAACACATTGGATTTCGATGCATCGTAATCCTAATAAGAAATAGACGCTGCAACTCCTGTTGTGTTACTATAGTCTTATTATGTTAATTATTTTATTTTATCTATTTTAATTTAATTTAATTTTCTCTTTTTGTGTTTATTGGGTTTTTAAAGAGATGGGTAAAGAAATTTATTATTATTATTATTTATAGTTCCTGAGATATTGTGATTAGTCAGTCAGTCAGTCAGTGAATGAGTAGTATTTCGCTTTTATATAGTAAATATGTACTTATATATTAATACTGTTAGACAGGCAGACTTGAATCATTTATTTGGTTATTTTGTTTTTAATAAGCTAGAATAATTATCATTGCCTTACCAGCTTAAAGTAGTCTATAATGAATTTCTTTTTCAGTTTTGAGCTTGGTTTTGAATCAGTTGAAGTGTATTGTAATGAGGACAAAACTCGCACATTTATAGCCCTCAAGGTGGATTTTTATGCTCACAGATACCTGATTGATATTACCAAGAAGATTGATAATATATTGGAAGATTTCAGATTGCCAAAATTTTATGATGTAAGTGATGACTAGCTATTAAGTATAAACGAACTTGATGTGGAATGTTCCATGAAACAGTGTTAAAGTAAAATTGGAACATGTAAAGGTGATAAAATTTCAATTTTTCACTAATTAAAGTATGACAACTCTCTAAGGGACGATTTATGGTTTGTTTACAAAGAATCCACATTGAGTTTTTATTCAATTATCGCTAACTCTATTACCTGTTTTGAACTGGGTAAATTATTTAGTGTGTAATAAAAAAATGCTTACAAAATTTGTAAATAATTTTGTTATTTTTTTTCAGGAGCCTTCTTTTCATATGAGCATCTTGAGCATCAATGGGGACAAAAAAAAGGATGTAATAAAGATTTTGAATCAACTGAATCAACATTTTGCTCATCAAGAAGAAAGATTACAGACTATTATCATCAACAAAGTTAGTTGTAAAAGTGGTAATAAATATTATCAATATCATTTAAAGTAATAATTAGAACACAATGGAACAAAGTTTATGTAACAGAGTGTACATTAATCCAAATTTCAAAAGATCAGAAAAAGATCTCGGGCCCACTGAAGCAATTAAAACACACTTTAACAGACATTATCTCGAAGAAACACCAACAATAGTAACAAATACTAAAATCAATCAGACTGTGTCAAACTGCAGAAAAATATATGTCAACCCAAACTTTATAAGTTGCAATAATGCAACTCTAATTCAAAGCAAACCACCAAACGCAGGATATTTTAAAATAAATGAAAATGTAAATAATGTATCCGATAAACAACTATTTCACAAATCTAAATATTCTTTGGTACAACAGACTGTTGTGAATATAGAACAAGCAAGTATGGAAATATATAAAAACAGGTCCCAGGCGACAATTCCTAAATCATATCAAAATACTAAGAAACAAACCCAGGAGGTGCCCTTAACCAGATCTCGATATTGCATCATTCGAAAGAAAAAGAGATCTGTAAGTGCAGAGTACAAAAGTATAAACAATTTACCAACTGAATTGGTTACTGCTAATAAGTATCCCATACCAGTAAGTGGTTCAAATCAATTGACCTGTTATACAAATTTACATGCTCTTAAAAACAGCATGAATAATAAAATAAACCAACAGAGTACACCTGATAAAGTCACAAAAATTAAGTTAACAAAGTATAAAATGATACCAATAAGTAACCTTAAGAACAATACAATTTTTGCATCTCCATTCAAAACATATTTAAAAAGTAATACTAAATTAAATTCTCAGTTAATTCCTTGCAATAAAAATAGATTCAAGTTTATCAAAACTAGTACACCTGTATCCAAAATTAAAGCAGCTTCAAGAATTACACACAAAGAAAAAGGTGTGGTTTGTAGTGGAAGTAAAGTGAAGTTGTCAAGAGTTGCTAGAGCAAAGTTCAATGTAAACAATATTCCATGTAGATTGTTTACAAAATATGGAAAGTGCTTGAGGCAAGTTCAAGGTAACTGTAAATACTTGCATGATAAGAAGCATGTGTCATTGTGCCGAAAGTTCTTGAAAGGTATCTGTCACGACAAAAACTGTACCCTTTCACATGAGCTAACAGATAAAAAGATGCCTACATGTTATTTTTATCTGAAGGGAATGTGTACCAAAGAATGTTGCCCATACTTGCATGTAAAACTAAGTGATAAAACTAAGATTTGTCAAGAGTTTGTAAAAGGATATTGTGAAAGTGGTGACAAGTGCCTATTTAGGCATGTCAATATTGCTAAACTAAAAAAGATGAAAAAAAATTCTTTAAACAGCTTCCAAACAACCTCACAAACTAAAGTTAAGAAACCAAAACTAATAAAAATGGGAAAGAAGAACACTGATACCTGTGATACAATAAAGAATGATACAGAAGAAACAATGGGAGCAGATGAAGGTGGTTGTAGATATTACAAAGAATTAGTGAATAGTGATGATAGTTATGAGACTATAAAACCTACAAGATGCAAGTTGGGCACTCTACCATCGTTTATACAGTTGTAATTAATGCTCTGATACATGTGATTCACATTTAATTTTTTAGGTGAACATTAGAACCATCATATTCATCTGTTTCTAATCTATAATTAGGTACTATGTTTTAGTGAATAATATTGTTTATTAATTTTTGTTTTACATTTTTTCACTAAGTAGCTATGGTTAACTCATGATGTTGTATTTCATACGAACTATTCTTACTTTCTTGTATAATAAAATAAAATAATTGTTTACTATGTCTGTAACTTTTATTTAACAAAACCTTTTTCTAAACATAATGCATATAAAATGAACTATAATCCTAGTCTACATTATACATGCTAAATATTAGCTTTTTGCCATTATGTAATCAGAAAAAACAAATTTTAGGCGCAACTGCTACCTACAGAGTGCAGTGGAGTTAGGCATAACGGCGGCGTGACCAAAGCGGCAGGCGCGCGCCCTTTTTTAAGTTTTTACGAATTTGAACCATTTCTTATGTTTTAGTTGTTAAAAAAACGCTTTGCGTGGCCAGCTAATGACGAAGCATGAAATTTATAAAAATGCAATAATAGCCCCTCGTAATGTAGCTCTGCCATACAAGCTATTTATTATTTATTTATTATTTATTTATGTCTTGAACCACTTGGGAACTTTACTTTGCTTAGATGTTGATGAAGTGGGATTTGTTTTCTGGGTGTTATCTTGCACATCCTCCATCTTTCTCCTGTTAGGTGCACTGTGGAAGCAGAAATATTTTTATTTTTACCTGTGTTCTTTGGATAAGAACTTCAATGTTTTTCTAGCTAAAAGGAAAGTAATGCAAAGGTTCTTTTAATTTCTATGATTATTTAAAACAAAAAGTCTAAAGATACATTAGAACGACCTGTGATATAATGCGACCTGCTCCGCCCCGTCATTGTGTGCTATAAGTAGTTTGTAGAAATAGGGATGATGTCTATACCAAAAATAAATTATTTCTAACTGATTATTAAATAGAGGGTCTTCCAAAACACCTAAAATTCACATCCTCGGTTAGTTTCAAGTTTGATAACCATTTTAAAATATAGATTAAAGAAAAAAAGTGCATTGAAATTTGATGACGTCACAACTGTGAATTTCATACAATTTCCATACTAGAAGCGCGTTTTTACGTTTGACAAAGAGTTGCTGATTTGATTGAATTGTCATCATCCCTATTGTATGGAAAGGGTTTAGGCGGATTTCTGACCTGCTACCCGATGCAATGCGCCTCAATGGTTGCTTGTTTACATTTAAAAATTAAATTGATTGTAGGTATGTTACAAGTTTTTTTTAGTACAAAATGCATGCAATTCCTGCATAGTTATTCACCTAATGGGATCAATACGAAAATAAGAAGAAACATTTCATACCGGTACTTAGAGGCTAGTATGCTGGCTGCATCACTTGAGGTCTTTTTTGTATAAATTTCCTCTTTGAGATATAAGGCATTTTCACTCTCCTCCAACCATTTGAAGTGCATGTGAACACAGGGCACAAACTTCGCTTGCAGTAATGTCATTTTAGGGTCTAAGCTTTCTTTTAGTGGAGTTGTAACTGGAACATTTGCATAATATTCATATAAATAGGTTTTCAAATATTCAGCACCAATACCAGGGAAATGGAATATGTATATAAGTTAAGCTAAAAGTCAGAAAAAGCAGGGGGGCATTTTAATAATAATAATATAATTCATCCTAATATTATTATAGAAATATATAATATATTGATAGGTATGTCCGAGGTGTCTGATTTCGAGATAAAAGTTTTGGGCTCTGTATCACACTTAATATTACAAAGGCGATAGACGAAAGTTTGTATGTGTATGTTTGTTACTCTTTCACGCAAAAACTTCTGGACGTTTTTCTGAAAGGAATGAAGATAGATTATACCCTGGATGAACACATAGGCTGCGTTTTATCCCGGAAAATTAAAAGTTCCCGCGGGAACCAAAAACTTAAATCCACGCGGACGAAGTCGCGGGCATCGTCCTCTAGTCGAAAATAAACCTTCCTCCAATTGAAATTTTCAAAAAGTATTCAATCATCAATTTATAGATATTGTCCAGTTACAGTTATTATAAGACATATAGATACACTCACATATATGAAAAGCTTTGTCTTGGTTATACAGGTGTTCCTTCACAAACTTCTGTACATCCTCTATTGTGTTGTTTGGAGTGAACACTCCTTGAAGTATAATATTGTCAGGAAATTGTATTCGGACAACAACATTTTTATAGGAGTTTAACTTCTGCACCGAAGCCTGCAACCATCAAACCAAATTTTAGTACTCCCATCCTTGACTTAGGGGTCACCCATAAAGTTCGTCACACTAAATACGCGATTTTTGACCTCTCTCCTGTCCTTGTCACAGTTTGTGAGACTCTCTCTTCCCTAGTGTGACGTCACATATCTTGCAATCTAGAAATTATTAAATTAAAACAGCACTTCCGAAATTAGTTTTATTTCCATTTAAATATTTTTTAAATATAATCAAACATTTGAAAAAATTAAACCTTGGAAATATTTTTAAGTTTTTCGTTAATAGTTCAAATTTGGAATTTTAAAACTTACAAGTAGATGTTTAAGATTTTGGAATGTGACGTCACGAAACTTAAGACCCCTCCCACTCCTTATCACACAATGTCGCACTTCGTCGACCCCCTAACCCCCCTTAACGTGTGACGTACTTTATGGACGACCCCTTATTTCATAAGATCAAAATAAAAACCAGCCAAGTGCGGGTCAGACTCGTCCACTGAGGGTTTGGTGGCTATGAAAGAAACATTCAGTATTAAGTAGTTATATTATAATAAATAGGGTTCAATACTATTTTGGTATGGAACTCTAAAAATAAGTGCACAAACTCAATTAAATAAAACTTGTGACCTGTTGCTCAAGTTCATCTCGTTTAGCAGACGTGAGCATCGGCGTGTTCTCCAGCTCCATGCGTCGCTTCTGTAGCTCGTGATACATCTTCCTGACTTCTTCCAAAGATAACTCGTAAAAGTCATCGGGGAGGTCTGACAATTCACCTTCGGCCACATCTGGCTGTGTAAATGCAATTGCTTTTTGTGATCCCACCTGTAACAAGTAACAACAAACAATACATGTGTGTCATATTATTCATTACTAGCGATCCGCCCCGGCTTCGCACGGGTAGCAGTAATAATGCATATTACCATAGACATAGGATTTTTTCGCTACGCTCAATAGACTGACAAAGCGTGGGAGCGAGAGGTATTTAGTTAATAAACACTGCCGCGAGCGAAAAAGAGATAGCGAAACAAAAGGCCAGTATGTCATTGTTTACGCGAGTAAGAGGCCATAGCGTCCCGGCCTTTTCCAAGTCGAGGTGAATTTTGTGTATTTAATTAATAATCTTACGATTAAAACTTAAAATCTTTGTTCTGCCACCATGGTGTCCAGTGTCCTGTTCAGTGAATGAATGTGACGTTACAAGACGTAATAACCCGCATAAATACACGTTTCACAGGTAATTACTGAATATTTTTCTGAATTATTCATAATCATTATTTCGTCACTTGTTGTTTGAAAATGAGGCAAAATAACTATTGAAAGCTTAGATAATAGGTTTCCCTTAAGACTTTTCATGAAATTACATTGCTAAATAAAGAATTTTTGGATATATATTTTGTGTAAAACTTTAAAATGTTTGGTTACGATAGGGATTGACAAAGTGATGACGTCATAAGTATCGATAGTCGATAATCGTGTCTGCCGGTAGGTTTGACGTGATTGCTCAATGCTCATAAGCTTAGGTGTGTAGAGTACAATATTAAACACTACTTTCCTGTAAAAGAAAAGACCGAAATAAATATTTTCCTTAATTTTTATTTTATTTGACGTGTCTTAGATTTCATATGTACATGAAATATATATACAGGGTATACCGTACATACTGGTAATTCAGTACATTATGTATTTAAGTGCTTATCGGGGAGGTCATTAGCTATGACTTTAACTAACTCAATAAATATTGAGTTAGCACGAAAGTAATGAGATCCCCAAAAAAACTCTACAAAGAACAGTGGGCAAAATTGTATGGACCCCGTCCCCAGTGGTGTAGCATCATGGGCTATGCGTAAATAAATAGATATTAGTCTGAATAATAAATAATTGAATGAATTAATGAGAAAACTAATGTATGAATGGACATTCTTTTTTTCTTAATTATTTGTATGTATTAAAAGGATTATTAAAAGAGTTCAGTGTGAAGACTGTGTAGGTACATAGTTTATTATCGGACCCAACAGCTCTATGTAATAATTCGTTAATTATTAAGAGAGACTATTCGAAAACACACAATAAGTATTTGATATATCCAGCTAATGATGTTGCATTGTGTTGTAATGCTGAAAAACTTTTTAGAGAAAACATGGTCATCTCATCAATAAATAATTTGTACCTAGCTGTAGCTTTGTTGCTATTTGTGTATTTGATTTTTTAAAATTAAAAGATAGTTATATTTTACTTCGTTAAACTAACTCATTAGAGTCCTATGATTTCACCAGTAAGACTATCGATAATACTATGCTAGAGTCAAGACAACACTATTTCACGCACACATTTACATTTCATTTTTTGTAACACCGTAATCTGTCACTGTTGGTCTTGTACATTCTAAGTCTATGCATATTACATACCCAATATAGCAAGTGGGAAGTGGGCAGGTTAATTAAATACTTGAGATGACTAATATACATATTTATTTTGATCAGGATTAATACCATGTCGGTAAAAACACCTTCGCAAGTAAATCATTGGTTTAGAACTTTAGACCAAAGACGATTTTTCTGACTTAGTTCACATTATTGCAATTTTCGTATGGAACTAAATTTTTTTGAAAATAAAATATAGCCTATGTTACTCGCTGATAATGTAGCTTTCTATAGGTGAAAGAATTTTTAAAATCGGTTGAGTAGTTTTTGAGTTTATCAATTACAAACAAACAAATCTTTCCTCTTTATAATATTAGTTTAGATTTTTCCTCACATTTATAAATAACTGGCTGTGTGCTGGGTTATGTTAATGAGTGTGAGGACATGTACTCGCTTGTTGTATTAACTGGTGTGTAGCTGATATATTTCTATTATGAATGTATAAAAAGATACATTAAAGTAAAAAAGTACTACAGTAAAATCCACATCCACATGCTGACACCGGATCTGCAATCAGACAATCAAACAGAGATAAAGCTAGTCAAGTATCATCTTATAATTTGAAATACTAAAGGGAGCTAGACAAGGTTGCATACTCTCTCCCTTGTTATTTAATATCTATGCAGAGTCAATCTTTTCAATTACATAACACTAGCTGATGCCAGCGACTTCGTCTAAATATGTAAGTTCAATTGTGAATGAACAAATTGATTATGGCATTGAGATCAAATGCAGAATTGAACAAGTCCGTTTTATGGAACAACAGAGGTAGACAACCATGAGGTTGTCAACCTCCGATAGGAGATGGAACTGAAAGAAGTCAAATCAACTTACAAAGGTAACTTCCTCTTCAATCCTAAGCCGTCTTTCAAGGTTCTCTTGGGTCAGCAATTGTTTTTGAGGTTCCTGAGGCATTGTTGTAGGTGAATCACCATGTATTAACCTTTTCTTTGATTTCTCATCATCAGTTTCAATACTTTCTGTAAAGACAAAAACAATTCCTTGCAGCATCATAAAATAATGTAACTATTAAATGTCTCATCATGACTATTTGTTTGTGTTATGTTAGTACTGCCTTCTTTCAGTGCTGTATTTTTGAATACTTCAAATGAAATGTTTATTTCATTCATTATTATGTCAATTCATTAGAATATAATACAGCAATTTCTTTTGTTTTCTGTCATTTAATCAGTACTCCAAACTGTACAGCCTGACTGGATGGAAAAGGCAGAGGACTGTGTGATACACTTCCAGAAAAGTAGTCAAAGTCAAGTCACAATGGTGAATCGGTGTTACCTTCATCACATGTAGCTAGATCTGTATTCTGCTCTTTTTGTTCAGGATCTGTTCTATGTTGTTTTTGTTCCTTTTCTTTATGTATCAGTTTTAATGGGTCAAAGGGTTTATATTCTTTGATGCCCGAAGGACCTGGGACACATTTATCTTTGATACTTTGGTTTTCTTTAAAAGACGATACATAATCTGTGGTTGATGAAATGTGTTCAGCTTTTTCAGATGGCACTCGACGATATACTGATGATACATTTGCTTGGCTGAAACATTTAGATGGTATCTATGTAAAACAATTCTGAGCAGTCAAGACAAAATTATTTTAAATAATAATTATTTGTATTTCACAGAAGGTGCAAAACATCCAGTATTCTAAGATGACTTTATGATTAATTTATTCAAAATTATAACCTACCATAAAATAATAACAATAGTTTCGAAGCTACCTTTAACCTACACTTAAGTAATATATTGTAACTAGGCCTGTGTCGATCGATCATTGGTCGTGACCCGGGTCGATCATGACCCACTTGTATGGTGATCGGGTTAAAAAGGTTCCATCATTTCAATAATTTCGGTCGCAGTTCATTTGTAATTTGTATAGGTACTTTGATTAGGCATGTGTTGCGGGTCATAACTCATAAGTCATTGCAACTGATTGGATTTCCTCCAACAAAATTCAATCACGCGATCAATAGGTCGCGACGCGACACGAGACACACGAGAAAGAGTGCGGTGAATAAAGTAATAATAATAAGTAATATATTGTAACTAGGCCTGTGTCGATCGATCATTGGTCGTGACCCGGGTCGATCATGACCCACTTGTATGGTGATCGGGTTAAAAAGGTTTCCATCATTTCAATAATTTCGGTCGCAGTTCATTTGTAATTTGTATAGGTAGGTACTTTGATTAGGCATGTGTTGCGGGTCATAACTCATAAGTCATTGCAACTGATTGGATTTCCTTCAACAAAATTCAATCACGCGATCAATAAATAGGTCGCGACGCGACACAAGACACACGAGAAAGAGTGCGGTGAATAAAAACGGTTGTATTTTGTATGTAAACGAAAGAGATAGAAGACATATTGTTTGTTACGTCGTTGTGAATGAATGCACGACTCGATCGATTGTATGATCAAGCAATTATAGGTAAACCGCCGTAAGCGTGGCCTTCCTGATGGTTTGTGGGGCGCGGGGCGGGTGATGCAACCGGCTATACACGATACGACGTAATGACTCGTATCTTGAGATTTAATTGATCTTAAGATTGATATATTTACACCTATGATATATTTTTAATGAAATATATTTTTCTTATTTTAAGTATTTTTTAAAGTTTATTTTACATTTATTGGAACTAATATTAATTTAAACAATGGTCGTTATTAATTTTATTTATTTATCACAGACATAATAATTGAAAGTAGGAAATAGAAAAATATAATAATATATAAATAATAAATTTAGCAACATTTAATATAATTTTTGATTGTCTATTTAATTTTTTATTACGCAGAGTAGGTAGGTTATCCTGATCCATGTCGCAAGATTAATATTATCGTGTGTAGCAGTCGCTAGAAAAATTTCATGCGCGGACTAGCGTTCACGTCAGTCACTGCCGGCCGACAGTAGACTAGTTGATTGGTTGAGCGCGCTCCCGCCCCGCATCCCGCAGACCATCAGGAGAGTCAAGCTTACAGCGGTTTAGCTATAGTTACGGTAAACATATGGTTGAGCGCGCTCCCGCCCCGCATCCCGCAGACCATCAGGAGAGTCAAGCTTACAGCGGTTTAGCTATAGTTACGGTAAACATATTATATGAATAAAGTACAATTTGGTTTACCAAATCGGGTCAAATAAGATCGAGTCTTTTAGAGATCCATGTTCGGATCACTCGTGTAAGGGTTATAATTGAATCAATGTGATTCGATCAATCGTGATCGACACAGGTCACTCAAATGCCCTAACAGGGTTTTATTGTTCATCATTGATCATGTTAAATGCAAAATAAATGAATCTGAATCTCATATTCACGAATCTGCTAGATTGTGGTGTGCATGTGATGCTTTATCAGTCGATTGTAGTAACAGCAAGTGACATTTATCTTAGTAAAGATATACTTACGTAGGATCAGCTGATTTATCTAACAATCGTAGAATGGCTCTCCCTGCTATTAACCCTAAATGCCTCAGGGTCTTTTCCTTTAAAGCAGGTATTCCTGTTACTTCTTGCCTCATATATGAAATTGTTGGATTTTCCAAAGACGGCAGCTCATTTGGAGCCAAACTTATGATAAGATCATAAAGTGATGTATTTGGTGCAAAATCACCCATTATTCTTTCACCTTTCAAAGCAAAAATCTTATGAAATAAACATGAAAAATTACATTTTGCATATACCCAATAAGTAGTTTGTAAACAAAAACAAAGACAAAAACCTATTATATGTAACTCTTTTAACTATAAAAACTCTACACTGCAGTAACATTAATTCCATAATAAAAACTTTATGTAGTTGTAATGATAAATTCTAGTTTTTTATAAAACCTAAAGTTTAACTAAATTGGTGCATTGTTTTACAGCAGATTACTGTCACTATAACATTGTATACACAAAATTTAACCTATCATTTATCAAACTAGTAAACACATGTAAATACATGACATTCCTGTATGTCCTACATGGAATAAATAAATTGAGCATTGAGTGTTAGAAGAGTAAAAAATTACCATCATTTAACATCAATCCAATAGTAACATTTGATTCAATTCTTTTCCTCTCAGCTTCAACCATTTCAAGCACAGCTTTGTTAGGTAAGTTGCAAAATCTCACTGTTGTTGTTAAGTCTAATATGTGGTTGTGATGCTTTAAATCATAATCAGTCGGCTGGAAACCCTGCTTAGCACATACATCTTCTAGAAGCTGAAACATTATTGTGTCAATGCAAAAACTTAGTGCTTCTTGTGTATTTTAATTCAACCTAGACGGCCTGGCAGATGATGTCATGGTCTATTGGGTCCAATTGTGAATATAAACCATCCCGGGACCCACTCAAACACACAAAAAATTCCATCAGAATTGATCCAGCAGCAGTAGTGATGTGAGATCATATTTCAGCAATTGATTTTGATTTATATAGATGTGTTTTACGGGTGGAGGAGCCAGGGTTACTTACTTTATGGTACAGTAAAGATTGTGAGGAACAGCTTTTAAAAGAGAGGTTTTAATTTTTTCAAATTCGTTAAAAGCTGGCACGTCTAATGTTGCAAATGTCTGTTTAAATGTATAACAACCATCTGTTGCTAAATTACTTAGAATAAGATGTAGGACAGCATCACTCTTAATAATTTTAAGGAAAAAAAAACATGCAAATATCTGAGAAACCATAACACCTTAGTACAATAACATAAAAATTACGATGGTAATCCATACTTCCATACTAATAAATAAACTAAAAGTGTGTTTGTCTGCTACGCTTTCACGGCCCATCTTTTCAACCAACTTTGATTAAATTTGGTATAGTGATAAGTTATAGATAATTTAATATTTTAGTTACAATGTACCTGCAATATACTCGTATCAGGTGTACAGTGAATCTTCATTCTTCTTCCATTGGGTACGAGAACAGTTAAATCTCTTGACATTGTAAAGCTTGTAAATAACTTTTAACTTATTTCAAATAAAAGTGAATGCAGTTACCAAGTATTACAGTTTAAAATATTTTTAAACACATCAAAAAGAACAAGGAACCGGCAAGAAGTGTTCCAAACATTGGATTTGGTTCCAAGTTCCAACTTCCAAAACATATCTTTGGTTTGACGTTCTACCTACTTGCTCCAGAATACCTAAAAATTAACCTCTAGCATGTGTAGTCACGGATACGTGCGGGCCGCTTGTCTGTGTTGTCGCGGATCTGTGACACGATAGATGACAATAGCTGCGCCTCATTTAATTGGATTTTTAGTTTTATTTACATTTTAATAGAGTCTAAAGTCCAATGTAATATAATAGCCAGATAACTAACGAACCATAAACAATCGTCGTTCATTCAATTCAAAGTTTATAATAAATATATCTCAAAAATCTTCACAAGTGCGTCGGTCTATAGTTGCTAATTGACCGTTTTCGTGTGTATTTTTATTTCTTTTGAATTAGATTTAGTAAATGATTTTCAGTGTAAAACTAAATTTGTTTTTGTTACTGGATCCAATATATATTACAGCTCAAGGAACAATAAATAAATATAAAATAATAAGTGAAACAATGTAGAAAAATCCTGTATTTCATATGTAGGGTGAAAGTCTATCAAATTTTGTAACCAATGTCTATAAAATACTTTCATAAGATCTAGCATTATTTTTATTCGTTCAAAAACACTCTTTAGTTATCTGGCTAGCAATATAAATTACAATATACATGTGAGTAGAGCATTTATATGGCAAAATTCATAACCAAAAAAATGGTGCTTGATACGCGCGCAGATGACATGTTGCGCACACAGATGGAGGTAATGTTTTTTTTCATTGCTTCACATCCGAAAGGTTAAAATATGTAATGTCATTGCCACTGTGTTGCCCTGCCACAAATTAATGTTTGGTTATGACTTATGTCTATGAGCTCAAGTGGCAAAACAAAAAGATCTCGGTCGTCTGCACTCTGCTGTTGTTTGTGCCCACAGACATACTAATTTGTGCCTTAGACTATAGAAAAAAAAATTGTGCCACGCGGCCAAGTGCCAACAGGTGCCAACGCACTTGGCCACGTCCGCGTCTTGCACGTGACGTTCTTCAAACTCCATGACATGCATCCAGCATTCCAGCATACTATGTCCGTCCGTCCGTAGTATGTAGTCCGTCTAAAATTAGTATTAGAGTAAAATATTTCAATAGAAGATACTGGCAGCACTGGGGGCTGGAGCCGTAAGATACTGGGGCACTACCAATCAGAGACAAGTCACAAGACCAGACCCACAGATATGTATTTATTATGTCTGTGATAAGACCATACAAACGGGTAGGAAGGCTTCTTCGAATGTTGACTTGCCTCATGGAACCATAGATTTATTATAATAATATATCTAAAGTATTCTAAAGGCAGTATACCAAATAATCTAGTAAGTTTACTAACTCCACTAACGCCACTTCTCATCTAGAGAGATCGCCCCGCCTATTACCCTATGGTAATATAATCATCCTATTAATATAAGCGGAGAATGGAGATGATCGTAATCATTACTTATCATAAGATCCAGACCACCGAATATTCGGATGCACTGGAGAACAAGTCTCTAGCTATGCATGTTTGAAGCGCATTATAGACTCGGTTAATAAGAATATTAGGGCTTTAGACTCCCTAGGTGAGCCGACCAAACATTCGTAGTAAATATGTTCCTTAATCCAGACTCCAGTAGGTAGGTATGTCCACGTCCAACATTTTTAATTGGCAAAGAGGTTTTTAATCTGAGTGGCAAAGGCATTGAAAAATAATATCTATTCGTTTCCAAAGAATCAAGCATATTTACATATCGTGACTTGCGTCTCTACTATTGATCTGAGTAAAAACTAAAACTTATACATTGAAAGGACATGCACAACACCTTCACAACACAAGGTCTTAGTATTAGGCCGCATTTACACTTGTAAGGCTTTACGTAAGTAGCGTACGTAATTGACTTACATAACTAACTAACATTTTCATACGATCGCGACTTACAAGCTAATTTCAGCAGAGTGACTTACTTACGTGAGTAAAACTTACTAGTGTAATCGTGGCCTTAGAGGAGGTATAGTGCTCACAAAATACGTAGCCCGATCTAAGTTCACGGCGCATGTCCTTGGCACTTGGCAGTAACTTACCGCAAACCGTCATGTTGCAACTTTAGATTGGACTTCTTATTTTGCGATCACGGTAGTTAATAATAAAGGCACTATATTGTCCAAAAAATATATTTTATTGTAGTAGACAACACGAGGACGCGCGCCCGGCGCCCAGCCCGCCCCGCGCGCGCTTCCCACAACAACGCTTCGCTATCTACGTCCATCTCTCTGTTTTAATAATTGGAATAATTTATTTAATAATTACAACGCGTTTTTATCTGTCCATATTTTTAACATTAGATATACCTAACTTCGTCTTGTATAACTTGGTGTAAGAACAGCCTTCAGGAATTGAAATAGGGTGGCGCAATATGCGCCTCACAGCACTGTTTCCATTTCTACCCGCGTCCGCTCTCTGAAAAAAAAAAAGTATTTTCAAACTCCAAACAACGCGTTTCCAATTGAATATTTATTTATTTATTTATTTATTTATTTATTTATTCTCCTCCTTCCATTATCTTTACAGAGATTCTCCAATGTGATAATGAAGTTAAAATATTCTACCTTAACTATGAAAAAATAAAACTAATTAAAACTAACTATAAATTCCTAAAAACCTTAAATCCTATTAAAAATATAAAAACAAAAACCAAAAATACTATCTACTTATGTATAACTAATCGTCCAGATTGCTATCGTTGTGAATTCACTCAGAGAGCAACAAAATAGGTCTATCTTTTCGGCTATAAGATTAAGGGTGCCGAGTGCGCGCGTTAGCGGCGCCTTCTTGAGGAGGTTGGTGCGCCCGCACGGCACCGCCAGTAGCGGCGGCCGGCGTCTTCTCTCCACGTACCTGTCCGGGGCACACAGACTCACCCGCGCCAGTATGTCTGCATTGCAAACCTTCCCCCTTATTATCTTAAAAATATACGTTACTAGCGTAAGCTCCCTCCTCACCCTCAGCTCGTTGTACCCAACCATCCCTAAAACGAATAATGTTGGGTACATCAATGGATAAAATGGATACACCCCATACATCCTCATATACAAGTATCTAACAAACTTGTTCTGTACTCGTTCCAACATAAGACTATATTTAGTTTCATGTGGAGCCCAGATGACTGCATTACCTTCTAATTGACTCCTTACCAGTGCATTGTACAAAGCGACAATAGCTTTTATATTAGTAAAGCCGTGAACGGTACGAAGCATAAAACCTAAATTCCTATAAGCTTTTTTACAGCATTTAATGATATGACCACGAAACGTTAACTCAGTATTCATTGTAACCCCCAAGTCCCTGACCTCTGCAAGTCTGGACATCGATATCCCGTCTATCTTATAATTAAAACTAATAGGAGCATGTGCACGAGAAAACGTTATCACTGCACACTTCGAGGTATTAAACTGCAAGAGGTTGTGCTCGCTCCATCTTACGACTCTGTCGATGTCCTTCTGCAGCCTCCTACAGTCAGTCTCGTCATCTATTGCTAGAAAGAGCTTAAGGTCATCCGCAAACAACAAACATTTAGCGTCCTTGACTATATTAGGTAAATCATTTATCATCAAAATAAACTGCAAGGGTCCCAAATTACTGCCCTGACTTACACCAGACCTGGTGAAATACGGCTCAGACTTATGCCCTCTGTATTCCACATATTGCTGCCTATCTCTCATGTAACTTGCAAAAAAGTGTAGTAAATGTGGGGTGAACCCGACTGCTGCTAACTTTTTAAGCAATATATCATTGTCCACTAAATCAAAAGCTTTTCGGAAATCGAAGTATGCTGCATCAGTCTGGCCTCCCCTGTCAACTGCTGGCAGAACGCAAGACATGTAGCTAAGGAGATTGCTGGTCGTGCTCCTAGCCGGGCGAAAACCGTGCTGAGCGTCTGAGATTTGCGCACTTACCTGACTGTATATACTCTTGTGAATAGTAGACTCTAAAACCTTCGCAGGAGTCGACAGTACAGCAACGGGCCTGTATCCGTCTACCTGTGCACCCGATCCACCCTTCGGCACTGGGACAACCCGAGTTGTTTTCCAGGTCTCAGGAAATACCGCTTGCTTCAGACATTGGTTATATATATACAGCAACGGCTCCGCTAGCACTGACCGGCAATCTTTAAAAATGTAGGGGGGTATGCCATCCGGCCCCGCGGACTTTTTGGGCCTAAGTTGTTTGAGCGCCAGCCTTACTTCATCCAAAGTCAATCGGTCGAGATGAACACGCGCCGCACCGTTTTTTCCTCCAGCTGCCGCTATGGCTTCGCCAACATTCAGGTCAGCTCGTTCCGTACTGTAGACTGAATGAAAATAGTTTGCGAATTCTATAGCGCATTGCTCAGCAGTTAACAAGACCCCGTTTTTTAATATTTTTTGCGGACCTCTAGAACCTCTTTTAGATTTTGTGTAATTCCAGAACGACAATGGATCCCCCAACAGTTCATTTTGGACTCGTTGTTCATACTTTTCGTGCGCAAGAGCTATCATCCTTTTTACATTTGCCCTACACTGAGCGAACGCTTCGTAGTCGTCAGGGGCTTTGCCCGCCTTGTATCTCCGGTGAAGATCAGCTTTTAATTTTATGTTGCGAATAATTTCAACCGTGTACCACTCGGGATAAACGTATCTCGGGGTAACAGCACTTCGCTTTTTTTTTGGAACACAGTCATCGATAATAGAATTAATAGTATTATAAAAATAACTCAAACTATACTCTAAGTCCATCTCATACATCGGAGACCAATCAGTGGTCGCAATCGCCGAATATAATGACAAAAAGTCAGCTTTATAAAAGTTCCAGCCCATAGGCGTATGCGCGGTTGCAGCTGAGTTCGCGTCACTTGCACAGCTGAGCCGGCGCGCACGTAGCGTCACTGACACCTCGAGCGGCGGGTGATGCGCGTCCACGGGCACAAGCGGCGCCGCCGCAGCGCGCACGCTCACCCCGCTCCCCTCTGATAACGTACTTAAAACTAGGTCCAGGCACCTGTTATTACAGTTGCCTACATTGTTACTCTGAGTGAACCCACAATACGTCTGAAAATATTCAAAATAATTATTTATATTCGACGGGCAAGAATACAAATTGAAGTCTCCTAATACTACAACTTGAGAATAGCTACTACAATACTGTTCAATGATTCTAAATAATACCATGTATTCATTTTCACTACTATTAGGTGGAATATAAGCTACGCACAGCAAAAACAAAAACCGCTCGCGCATGTACACTGTCGCCGAAACCAGTTCGAATGTATGCGTATCGATGTTGACGGCACTTTGCACTCGACGTAGTTCCAAGCGCGGTGCGGCCACGAGAAACGCGCCACCTTGCTTACGCCCGTCCGCTCGGTCGCATCTAATAATTGTAAAACCAGGTGGAATAATCTCTGCGTCGTGTATAGACTCATTGCACCCGGTTTCTGTTACTGCGAACAAATCTGCATTGGAGGATGCCACACCTTCGTAAAACTCCACCAGTTTTGTTCGCAGGCCCCGTACGTTCTGGTAATATAATTCCATAACTCTATGCTGAATTTTTGTCTTTTGAACTTGGGTGACTGGCTGTCCTACGAAACCACACCCATTCACAAAATTCTACATTAACAGGCCATATTTCTGGTTGACATAATTGGTCATATTTGCTTTCTGGCAACCCTATAACAAAGGAGGCATAGTCTCTCTCTGTTTTATGTTTTATTTTTTCAATTTTGATCGGAACATCCGTTACTACGTTTCTAATAAATTTTTCCAAAGTTTCTGTTGTAGTATCCTTCTGAAGCCGCCAAACATGAAGAAATTTTTGCTTTTCTGTCCCTTTTATTTCTGTTGCCTGCGTACTTCCTCCTCGTTTTACCTCGCTATTAGGATATCTACTCTTCCTCCTATTGACCAATGTCCACGTTTCGTCACTTCCTGTATGTTTAACTTCCTCCGAAATATGGCTAGAATATTGAGTTTCGTTTTCCGCCTGTATACCCTGGATTCTTTCCTCATTTATTACTACTCCCACTGGTTTCGTAGCCCCACCCTTTCGTGCATTCACCTGAATATTTTTATTCTGTTTCACAGCACTTACAAAAGATCGCACGGTTCTCTCCTCCTCAACTACTGTACCCACCGATTTCGTGGCCCCACGGTTTTGCACGACTACCTGCGTATCATTATTTTGAGTCTTAGTCGTGTTAACAATCGAACACTCGGAATCTGTACTAACTTGAAACGGTTCTTTAGTTTCTTGGCTCTGTTTGCTAAGAGCTGTTTCAAGGCGTTCGTTTTTTTCTAATAACGACTTAATTCTTGATTCTAATAAATCTACTTTGGCAGCTTTTTCTAGAACTACCTTCATCGTCTGTCTTATGTCTAACAACTCCGATTCCGCTTTAGAAAATTTATCTAAAAGAAGTACATGTTCCTGCTTTTGCTGTTCAAACCGAGATATCATATCCAAGCGGAACTCGCGCATCTCTTCCAGGAGCCTGTCTTCTGCCTCAATCCTAGTTTCGTCCAGGATAACCCGATTACCTCGCTCCGTATTGACATAGCAGCTGCTGCTCGGAGTAAAAGTCTTGTTCAGGGTGCTTCCTCTAACTGGAGTATCGGCATTATTTCCTTTTGGGACGGATCTCGTACACTCCGGACATCTCCAGGTAGCTTTGTAGTCCTCGGACATCTCCTCAAACTGCTTTGTTGACAAAGCTAAACACTTAAGATGGTATATCTTCTTACATTTTTCCTGTGCACACTCCATATACAATATATCGTATATCACCGCACTGCATCCGTTACATTTAGTACTCATTTTTTTAATTCACTCTCAGCTCGTAATTAAACACGTCCGCGCGCCGGCGCGTGCGTCGTGTTAGTTAGTGTACATCTAACTAAATATAATATCATATACTACATCTATATATCTAAATCTGTAATAGGATAACGTTGAAATATTTATTTGAATAATCGTGAAAAAGTGTAGGTATATTACCCGGCAGTAAAGTGTATAGGTAGGTACATACATAGGTATAGAGCTTTTTACGAGATAATAATCGGCTACTTCTACTTCATCGACGTCGTCCGCGTCGTTAAAGCGACAAATGATCACATAAGTATAAGGAACAGAGCCCTACGAAGCTGAAGCAGCAGGTGTAATTAAACTCAATCTTTACTGCCGGGAACGTACTGCGAATGCGCTGTTATCTTCTAAGTGAGATGTCCCGGGTTCGATCCTCGGCAGGTTCTTTTCGGAAATTTATAAGTTCCGAATTTTCTCTGGTCTGGCCGTGGAGGCATCGGGCGTGGCTAGTTACCACCCTACTGGCAAAGACGTACCACCAAGCGAGTTGGCGTTACGGTATAATATCGTGTAGAAATTCCCCGATTGGGGATATGGGTACCGGTGCAGGTTAGCTCGTTATCATCTTAGATTGTATCATCACTTACCATCAGGTGAAATTGCAGTATAGGGATAGGTTACTTGTAATGGCGTAAAAACATATTGTTAAGACTTCGCCTTCCTATTTGGGGGGTTCGGGGTTCAATACCCGGGCACCTGTAAATTTTCCAATTTCGATTGCTTTATTGGTGAAGGAAATATTGGGAGGGAACCTGCAAAACCGGAGAGTTCTCCAAGTTGTGTGAAGTCTGTGTGTAAGTTCATGATAACCAAGAAAAAAAAAGCTTAATTGGCTATGATCCGATCCATAAGCTATCAGATACGACTAAGCTAGTCGTGTCTGATTGCTTATTGGTCAGTACAGATCAAACGAAAAAACCTCGCGCACTTTTTTGATGTCACTGAATAAAGAATTGTATCGCAATTTACCTATTGGTTTAAGTCATATCCATAATCAAGATTAGAGTGCTAGTGAGTGAGACTTTACATACCTTTGAGAACTATCAGGCATGCAGGTTTAATTATCTTATTAAAATTATTTTCTAAAATATTGAAAAATTAGAGGTGCGTGACCGGCATCGAACCCCGGATAGAAAGCCGAAGTCTTAAACTCGCTATTGACGATAAGTCAAATGGCAACATAAGAAAAAGGACTAATGGCAAAATCTTTTGTGGTAGCTCACGGTATCAGTCTAAATGACATTTGAATTTCAAATTTTCAACGACAGAGCCCCTGCGGGCTACGAGTAGATACGTAATACGCGCTCATGGATTTCGCACTCACGGTCTGATTTAGGCTGTGGATTATGGTAGGCACGGAAGTCCCATGGTTTGGAATACAGATTTAAGTCACGATCCGGTTTTAAAATGCGACTTTCAAATGACTTATCTTCAATAGCGAGCAGAAGAGTGTGGTACTAGTAAGCTACCGATGTGAGTCAAACCCACCAATAAGAGTACCTACTTGATCTGTCATCGAAACTATGAAAATCAAGCGCTCCTATATTGGTAGCTCAGAAAGATCTCTGGTGGAAACGCACCATAAGGGTCTCACCAAACCTATCGACGCCGAACCTACATGTATCTACTTACATAATATGGAATAATTTATTGAGGATGAAAACGGCGTCGCCCGCCTCGGCCGACGCGACGCGACGTCTATCGACGCGGAAACGGCGTTTTGCCGATTTTCACTCTTAGGAATGCCGTATACCTATATATAATAAAGTTTTTCTGCCGGTTCCCGCGTCGATATTTTTGGTGAGACCATTAACAACGATCTTCGCTCGTAGATAAAATGAAGGGTCGGTAGAACCTGTCGCGCAGGTCGCCGCACGAGAGCGGCCGGTCGAGGTCGGGCAGCAGGTCGGCGGGCGCGCGCAGCGTGCGCGGGCGCGTGGCGTCGTGCGCGCGCCCCGCCGCCAGCAGCGCGGCGGCCGAGGCGAGGCGGCGCGGCGGCGGCTGCAGCCCGTGCGCCGCCAGCGCCGCCGCTAGCTGCCGCGCGCGCGCCACCGCCGCGTCGCGCTCGTGCCGCGCCCGCCACACCTGCACGCAAACCAATAGCATTACAATATTTCGACACTCTTGGAAGCTCTTTCAAAAACATATGCCTGGCTTCGGCCGTGGCTAGTTACCACCCTATGACCCTACCGGCCAAGCGATTTAGCGTTCCGGTACGATGCCGTGTAGAAACCGAATAGGGGTAGGTATGGGTTTAATATAACTGCCATGCCCATAAAAAGTTAGCCCGCTACCATCTTAGACTGCATCATCACTTACATCATCAGGTGAAATCGCAGTCAAGGGCATAACTTGTAGAGGATTTTAAAAAATATATATAAACTTTACATCGATACTGATATTATATAAATGCGTATTTAAGTGTTTCTATATCTATCTGTTTAATTGGATCTCAAACCTAAATTTTATGATTTGATAGAAACACAAAAATTTCCTATATTTTAACAAACAATTAAATGGACCTACTATTAAACGAATTTAATAAAAATTATCAATTTCCTTTCTGGCACTCTAGATGTAACATGGTCTAGAACTCTAGAGGTAGTGAAATAATAACCTGGGCAGCACAAACGGCAGACCGGCAATGACCGCGCTTGCCGGGGCCAAAACCCCGCGCCGCTGCTTCCACGACTGCGCCATGGAATGTTAATGATTGTCCTGAAACAAGATTAGTAGTAGAAGTAAGTGTTGTTGTCAGCGTTGTTGGCTTTTTCAACATTTTCACCAGATCGCTATAGCGTAAGTACCTACCTACTAAATACGCTATGTTGATCCGGTGAATAATTATTTTTATATATGTCTAAGAAAGTAGAAACATAATAACATATTTTTCATATACGTAACCTGCATTGAAAGTGCGAGTTTCAATGCCTGTTGAGCCACCCGAAACTAGTAAATTTCAGATCGTTTTCTGCCCGAGGGCATAATTAACTAATTTCCGAGCAAGGTTCATCAGGTGAGATCGCAGTCAAGGGCTAACTTGTAGTGGAAAAAAAAAGTAACAGAAAATTACCCATCGAGAGGGACACGAGGGCACAACAGTTGCTCGACTTGGAGGCGGCGAGGTGTTCCCGCATGTAGCGGAAGTATACGTGCTCGAGCAGCAGCAGCAGCGCCGCCAGCAGGATCCCCGCCATGAGCAGCAGGAACGCCGACAGGAACTGCTCCAACGCCAGCGGGTCGGAAGACTTGTGCTCTTGCTTGTTTGGCTTACAAGTGCCTGTCATCCAGTACCTGATCGAAGTTATTACGATCAACATCTACCTACACTTGGAATAAAATTGTAACTGGACGATTCCTGTACCTACACAATTTTTGAAGTGAAAACTTCTTTAGGCGCGCTGAGCACTTTTTGGTAGGGGGTAAACATAAGGAATTTTTAGTACCTAATACCAAACGTGACATACTTTATTTAAAAGGTAAAAGCAGCAAAAACCAAAGTGGATATAAGTAGGTATATATTATTTATGAAGTAGGTATGTTCATTGTGATTTTTTAAGTTAGCCCACTTAAAGTATTTAAGTCAACTAATAATAGGTAATGGTAGATTATTAAAAATGAAATCTTATGATCCTATTTCATACTAAAAAATTAATATATAAATAAAATTTATTTCATGTAAGAAAACTTGTGCACTTATGATAAGTAATTTATTTCAACATTCTATTTGATATCTACTGGAAAGCAAATAGATAATAAAACACAGTTTGTTCAGACTTCAGTGTAGGTATGAAAAAAGAGACGCTGATCGACTGGACTTTACTTACGCAAGAGCTGTTATTCTAGTTTAATCTTTAGCAAAGAAGTAAAGCATACCTGCGTAACCGCTCTAGGTCTCCATTGGAGCGTAAATCAAGTAATCTCTTATTAAACATGCTAAGATATTTAGAATTTCGGGTAAACGCTAATCCATAGCCAGACATCGCGTACCACGAGCCTACTGTTAACAATCGGCAGTCTTCGTCCTACAAAAGATTAAGATATTTCTATTAGTAACTACTTAGGAGAGAAAATATTTCTTCAGTCAGTGATTACTAGGTATCTATAATTATAAAACTTACTTGCGACACTAGATAGTCCAGAACTGTGCCATCGTAAATGAACGCATCGAGGTCTCCAGTTAGAACGCTTGTCACCCCTGCGCTTACTGTGCTGCGGTTGTACCTGTGCGAATTTTATTGAATAAATAGGCATAATTTTGTAAAAAGTAAGAAAGGAACATTTATAACGCGTAGCGATAAATGGTAAGATATTGGATAGAAGCAGGCGTTACATGGCGGAAGACCATGATAATGAAGGAACTAGATAGAAGTTTAATATTCCCTATAATCCGTGACAATAAGTGAATCTATGTGGTACAGTGTGTATCCCGCACTTATGGCCCGCGATATTCACCACACCACAGAAATATTCCAATTTCCAAAATACTCTCAACGTACGTTTCACTCCGATACCGGAGCATCTTCAGCAGGAGACGTTGACTCGACAATGCACGATTGTGTGTGATTTCACAATCTGAATCTAATGAATATCGCGGGCCATAAGTGCGGGATACACACTATACCTACCGCATAGGTTTACCTATTGTCACGGATTATAGCGAACTAAATTAGTAGTTCCTTCATTGTAATGCACATATATATGTACATATAAGTACCTAAATGTAGCATACTTACGGAGCCATATAAGCGTGCGGTTCTTGGAAATATTTCGCGAGCGTAGCATCTGTATGTGACCACGGCACGGTCCCGAACTTCAATGCGGGGCGGTGCGACAGCGGCCGTGCTATCCGCGGGTCGTCCAACCCGCTCAGCTCGTGGAACTCTTCCCTCGTGATCATGAACGCGGCAAGATTAGCCGTGTATATCGCAAGAAATACCACCGCGAACATTGCCCACATGTTAGTCATAAACCGTGCTGTGAAGCCCCGAGGAGAGTCTACATGGACTGATGCCTGTCGATTACAGATATTTATATTTAACAGATAAAAACAATCATCATTACAATAAAATAGCAGAAACTAATGGAATTTACCTGAAACAGCACTGCCCACACAATCCAATAAGTTCGACAAAGGGAAAACCTGTTTTGTGGTACACGTTTCGAGTTAAGACCCGTTGAGCAATCGAAGCCACTTGGTGATAGCCATTCAAAAAAGAATATTGAGAATGTGGCCGCTTGAATTGCAACTGCTCCAACAAGCATCCACGAAGCTGTGTCGAACGGTTCCAGAAAAGCTGTCGGGGATATAATGCCTGTGCGTTTTGCAACTACTATAGCTACGCCTGTTTCCATGAAAGGCACACTGAAATCCACAACAGATTCTCGATCCGAGTTTATTATCAATGATGTTAGTACCTGCATAAAGAAAAAAAGTCATTGAGTTCATCGCCTTTCCCTTACTGTCTTTTGACGAACTTATATCTTAAGCTAAAAATTACCATATCAGTTTTCTTATTGACAAGTTCTGCAATTAAACCATTCCATTTCCCGTGATGTAATGTGCCCCATCGTCCATCCTCCACGCGGACGAGCTCGTATGTAAATCCAAGATGTTCAGCTAGTTGTTGCAGCAGATCTATGCAAAACCCACTACAGCATTGGTAAAGTGAACTATTCCTATGCGCAGTACCTGCTTCCAGCCTGATGATTATACATTAATATTTAATTTAAAACAATTATTGTTAGAAGTCAATAATTATAATTTAATTTTATGGCCATAATTTACCCAGCGACTTCAACTTCTGGTGCTACTCGGCAAATAACTCCTCGATCTAAGGAGCATCGTCCACTGACGGGATCAGGCGGAGCTAGATTTATGTAGGGTGGTTCTTCAAGAAATGTTATGCGCATGTGAAATTTTTCTGGAACGCCTTGAGGTGGCGTGTGTAAGCCACCAGGCCACACTATGTCTTTTATGACCAAGCGTTCTTTTGGATAAGAATTCCATGTTCCAATTTCTTCCCAAACAAGCTGAAATAAAAAACTATATAGGTAAGATAATAGTAAATTATAAAGGTAAGGTACCATAATATTTTCAATGATGCCAAGTTTCGTATCTGTTCAAGATTGATTACCTGATCACCAAGGGTTGGCCTTAGGTTCATGATCTTAAGTTCAGCTGCTCGCAATTCACCGTCTGGAGTAAATTCAATACTCGGTTTACCCGATTCACCCTCGACACTAACGTTACGTAAATGTCGGTAAAATCTTTCACCAGTGGACCAACGCGCTTCTCCGGTTCCTTCTCCACTACAAGAAAGTCTAGTCCCAAGGGGATACCGAACGTTCTCCGGTGCTGAAACGTAGGACTCTACGCCGTATGCAAATACTTTTACTGCTGTTGCTATTTCCGCGATAATTGACGAACTCGATGTATCGAAATGTACACCTAAAACGTTGTGGAAAAGAATTCAATCAAATGATAGTTATAGCAAAATTAACATAGGGGATATAAATAGGTAGATAATTTTGAAAAAAGTTCCTCAAACATACCTAGCATGCCGACAGGGAATTTATGTGGTAGTTGCGTGATGGAACCCAGCACACTTTGTGTTACAATCCAAACGAAATTTTCGCCAGTAAGATGTAGATCTCCAGCCGATGACAGTATATCAGCTGCCTCTTCTCTAGTGGCGTACAAAAGCATAACACGCGCTTCACTCGTGACTAACTCATTCAAATCAGCTGCTTTTTTGACAACCACAGCATTGAGTATCGTGAATTTGAATCGATCCTAAAACATATCAATCAATTTAGTCACTAAGCTACAACGTACAACCGTTTGGAAAATAAAGATCTTACTTGAAGAGCAGAGACTCTTTCACGAACAGCTTGTATAAAGTCATCGTGGCCAGCAATAGCTGACGTGACAACGCTAAACTGATGCCACTTGTACCGCTCCAGTATAGATAGCATAGCAGCTGTTTGATGTTCAATAGTTGGCGCCAATTGAAGACGCAAAGATGCGTGCGACGCATGCTTTTCTAGGCCGCTGTTATCTGCGTTCCATGCAATGACCTGAGGTGTAAAATAATGTTATCAACCCTGATATTTTTCTTTAATATTAAGTAGGTAGGTATATCTAAAGCATAAGCACAAGACAGACAATAAATTTTCGCGGAGCGTTATAAAGACTATTACCGGTATGCCAAGATATCCGGCGAGTTGTAGAAAATATTGTGCAGAGGCAGTGGATCGCCCATATTGTTCATGATTCATAAGATACAGTATAGCAGACACGTTGACTGCTAAAAATTCTTTACATAGCGAGTCCAAGATAGCTGAAAGCAGTTTAGATACAATTTTATAAAATAAAACTATTTAATTATCGGATATTTATCGTGCAACATGCCGGCTAACCGTTTTAAAGTTTTAAATATTTAGACTTTCAGTTAAAACAAATCATTGTTCATATTTTTATTAACACGTCACTATTTCAAAGCTTTCTGGTACCTACTAAGGATAAAGGTAGAGAGGGAGATAGTAAGTAGGTATTTATATTATGTTGCTCATCATGCATTTTTTTGATTCCAGTGAACTGTCGAAAGCGGAAATTGTCACTTACACATAGGACTAGGCGTAAGGCCCTGCATAGAAAGCGTATTGTTTAGGCGCACTTGTGTGAAAAGTTTGAGTTTGCGCGGCAGTTTGGATAGGGCCGCTTTCTCGGCTCTCGTGTAATCGCGTGCGCCAAAGGCCTTGTGGGGCACGACGAGAGCGGCAGTGATGACGCTGGGCGCGCGCGGCGCCTGCGGGGCGGGCGAGGTGCGCGGGCGCCGCAGCCCGTCGCCGCCGATGCGCACGCCGCCCCCGCGCGCTGCCTCGCGCCCTCCCGCGCCCGCGCCGCTGCCGCCCACCTTGATCCCGCCGCCGCGCTCCGCCGCCGCGCCAGCCACCGCCAGCGCGCTCAGCGCCGCCAACGCCATCAGCGCGACGCGCGCCTGCATCTCCATTCTTGATGCTACACAAATCGAACAATACTTCAGATCTTTCATCCTCGTTGCTTACTATTTTTCGTAACCAGCTACGAAATAGGAATAAAACTTCGCCTTTTCGTGAATGGTTACGTACTACAATGAGCTCCCTATCTTGTTCTTGTGAAGTAAGTTTTTTGCAGCGCGACCCTGGACATGCAAAAGGAGATGGTGAAAGCTTTTTCACAATATACAATATATATATACAAAAAAAGGGAACTGCCGATAGAAGAATATAAAAAAATTTAGAGAATATAAAAAAAATAAAAATATAAACCTTAAAACTAAGGGATGAAAGTTTAATTACGAATGTAGTATATTTATATTTAAGACCTTTTGTCTTCGTAACAATGCGAGGTGTCGGTGTCGGTGACGCGAATCCACAAGTTTACCCCCTACAAAAAAGTGCTCAACGCGGCTAAAGAAGTTTTCACTTCATTATCCAAACGCAAAAAAAAGTTGCTAATAATCCACCCATAGCTATTTTTATACCACTCTGTTTATTGTGTTTATACTAGAACCCTACTTACTAATTATATCCATACTAGTGTTATAAATGCGTAAGTGTGTCTGTCTGCCTGCTACGCTTTCACGGCCCATCCGTTCACCGATTTTAATGAAATTTGGCACAGGGATAGTTTGTATCCCGGGGAAGGACATAGGCTGCTTTTTATCCTGGAAAATTTAGGAGTTCCCGTGTAACTATCGCCAGGAAGGCTGATTCAGTGTTAGGTGGGTTTAGGGCTCTCCACTGATGACGATATAGTGAAGGTCTGCCCGCATGCTGATCTTACAACTTAGATACATAAAAATGCGAAAGTTTGTCTGTCTTTCTGCTACGTACGCCACTGCTACGCTCTCACGGTGCATCTTTTCAACCGTTTATTACGTTTGTTTTTGGAGATATAGGTTTCATCCCCGGGAAGAATATAAGTAGATAGCCTACTTTTTTCCCGGTTAGAGTTTACGTTCCCCCGGTTATTCCCGGTTAGTAGGCAGTAGCAGACGGACTCATGCGTAGCGGACGAAGTCGCGGGTATTATGTAGGACCTATCCTATATTACAATAACTCCATAGATTTAGGATTGGTTCATAGATTTAGGTGGTTTGGCGGTAGGAGCGCAGCGGAGACCAATCCTAAATCTTTGGTTAACTCAAAGTAGAATGTTAAATGTAGCCAAAGGCAGCCAGACAGCGCGATTTATAGGCGGCAAAAGTGCGGCGCGATTTTCAAGCCACGTTAAGTATTCTGTGGTCAGGTAGAACTGCGACCATAGACCATACCTTTGCACTAACTATCACACATAAATTCCAAAATGCTTATGGGCCTCGCAAATCGCAATGGCTAAGGCAGCAGAGCAGCCCCTGTTTATAATTAAGTAACTATACAATACCTGATGCCCGCGAATTCGTCCGCGTGGAGTTTAGATCTTTTCGAGTCCCGTGGCAACTGATTTTTTCCCAGGATAAATGTATATAATATATAAAACTGAACAACTGACTGTCAATCTGTCTATATTTGAAGATACCTACTATAAATAGTCATATTGTCTTATTGACTTTTGTTGGAGATTTTTAACCCAATTTTTTTACATTTCCGTACAATTTTTCAAACATGTTTGAATGTTTGTTACTCCTTCACGCCACTAATGACTGTTGGTTTAAAATTGGATGGAGATACGAGTAGCTTATGGCCTCAAATAGAACATATTATAAGACTAGGTAAATATTATCCTAGAATAATAAGGGTTCCCGCCGCGACAGTAAAACGCGGACAAAGTTATGAGTCACGGGCATCCTCTAGTTAGAAAATAAAAATAATACACAGGTGCAATAATACATATCTATAAGGACGCGGTAGAAGGAACCGCAATGGGTAATAATATAATTGGCGTTCTCCGGGAGAGCCGTCAGCCCTATGTCATTCCATGATAATATAGATCTACGAGTAGCGTAGGTACCATAGGTAGGTACCTACCGAGTACCCACACCGTACTAGGTAGGCATATAGGTGCTTATCCATTAACCATAGTAGATAAGTAGGTATAGGTTGATTGCTATTAGTTTTGAAATATATATTATTATACATGTACCTACAACCTACCTATAATATAGGTTCTAAATTCTACCTAAATAAATTGTAACATCTTAACATCTTTAGATATATATTATAACCTACCTTCCCCAGTAGATAGGTAGGTACCTTGCTACCTAAGCGTACATGAGTGTAACAGTAGGTAATTTGCTTTCAGGTAGGTACTTAGAGGTATTTTCCCATTTTCATCATGGACGAAAGAATTAGGTAGGTAGGTACTTATTACGTCCATGATTTTTATACATAGGTATTATGTACCTACCTATTTAAATATACATTTGAGAGTAAACAACAAAGTAAAACAGGCGGATGGTGGGTGCCCATAGTAAAGTAGTGATGTAGTGAAAATAAATTAGTGTTACCTATAAGCGCGGTAAGCGATGGTGGCCCTGGCAGCGGCGCGGCGGGCCGCGGCGCGGCAGCGTGCTATGAGCTATCCTCATATATCGCGAAGGCGGCTGGCCGACATGGGGTCGTTCAGGACGGACAGTGGCGTGGCTGCCGCAGCGGGAGCACCACGCGTGTTTACGTAAGCGCCACGCCCCGAGCCACGCTCTGGCGGTAAGGGGCGCGGCGCAAAGCGCGAAGCTTCTCCGGTCGCCGAGCGCCGACTGACGCACCCTTCATCCCTTGCGCGCAGGTCTCCACCGCGCTTGCGTTCTCCACTCAACCTCCACGCCTCCTGTTACATAATAACACTAAACGTTTGCAAAGCCCTGTTCAACGGGGCACAGACAACTCGTTTATAACGCCCAGAAGCTGCGATTGTTCTCTTAACTATGTACACTTCGTAAATGAACAACCGCTCTACAAGCAGCAATTGGCTACTTGACAGCTGTAACTATAAAATATGAAATATGTTAGATTTGGTAGCTTGTGGGTTAACAATAATTATACAATATGTATTTTGCATTAAAATAAATTGTAAATATTTTATTTTTGCAAAACAAATTTGAGATTTTTTATCTGTGGATTACAAGAAGCAAAACGCGGGCGGTCATGATAGAGCCCCGTGTGACGTCACATTTCAAAAAAAAAAAACGTCGTGTGTACTAACGTTTGCGTATTGTTGAGAAAATTAACAGTAATATACTTCGATTTGTGATTGTGAGCGGTTAAATGAAATGGGATTATATATGCTTTACAGCTGATAGTACAAATCTGCCTAAAGTCGATTCATTTATGGTTGCAAATTTATTTGCGTGTAAACTTTTGCACTGCCGAATTTCGTAATGTATTATAACTTCCATGTAAGTACCGAAATAAACAAAGTAAGTAATAGTACTTAGGTCTCGTGTTTAAGACCTAAGAAAGTGCTGCTGTAAAGTGACAGAAATATAATTTATTTTAATTTTGTCATGTTTTATGAAGAAAATGTCAGGTTAGGTTAATTCATTTTTGGTAGATCAGAGTTTTAAGTTGATTTCTTCAAAACACGAACATCAAAGTGGTCTTCACAAAGTAATACCGCAGATATTTATCCGATTTAAATTCCGGCTCTCGGCAGATTAACTCTAACCACTGCTTTCGACGTTTAAATTATGACATAGGTAATATAGTATATAGGAATGTGTTTATACAATTTGTCAGGATATTAATTACTTATTATTTATTGTATTGTATTGTTCTACACACGTCTTGTAGCTTGTAATTTCCACAATTGCATTAAAGAAGCTGTAAACTTTCCACTTAAAATTAAATGAAACTTGGAGCGTCGTATAGTTAGTTAACTTTGTTTTATTTTGAGCTGAGCTGTGACGTCACAGCTAGCAAATGTCACGTGACCGGCTGTTTTCGCGCGAATTTAAAATTAATGTATTAAAAATGTATTTTTTTCTAATAAATAACGCTTTTTTTGAGAAAAAGTTAATTGTAAGAGGTATAAAATGAACCTACGTACATTTTTAAGTATTTTTCCGAAAACTGTCAAATAGCCAATTCTGGTTCTGGGGGCACGGTAGTGGCACCGCCAAGAGTATTGGCGGCGGCACTACCGTGCTGATGTGCCAAAGGAACGGGGCACTACCTACCTTTTCTGGAAGCGTTTCCTCCTATTTTCGAATCGCATAGGTTCGGTTCGGATGATGCTAGAAAGCAGAAATTTTCAGGATAAGATGTCGTTGACAGACTTATCAAACATACCAAGTATATCAAACGTAACGTAAACGTACGCTGGTATACCTATTATGTAGCATTTATGGTTTCAGATTTATTGATACCTGAAATACGTCGATTTCTTGATTTAGTCGAAATCACTGATGATCCTCCTCCAGCCTCCAGGATACTTCCTAAAGTCCTAGAAGGCTGAAATGTTATGTAGGCTAGGGATTGCATATAGTTAAACAACGGAAAAAATACCAGTTATGAAATATTACTTTAAAGTAGAGAAAAATACCACAGTTAAGAAATAAAATTACTTTTATATCTACTTTTGACGTAACGAGACAAGTAACCATGTTAGCTTCGGTAGACAGAGAGAGATAATGGGTAGACATAATTTTACTCGTAGTGCGCATGCTAGCCATGCTGGTCCTCAAATATTTACGTGATTTTTTTACCCATGTAAAAAATCACGTTGATCCGTTGCTCTGTTGGAGCAGGATTGTAGGACAAACTCTCTATTTAACGTCCTTGGGGATAAAATTATCAAAACCTGAGAAACACGTATTTCTTTATTTTAAACCAGAAGCCCAAATAGGTACTAACTTTCATGGCTATACCTAACTTGAAAATTGAAAGACTTTCATAAAAATTTTCAACCCCTGTTTTACCCCTAAAATTTTGAAGAACTGTGACACACGTAGGTACTTCTTTATTTTATAAAGAAAGCCAAAATACCAAATCTCGTAAATATAGGTATTTGGGTATGACTTGTAAAATATCTTGAGAAATGAAGGACTTTCATACAAAATTTCATAGGTGTACCACCTAATTATTTTTTTAAATCAAGATCACAATTTTTAATGGGTAAACTTTTTTGTATATTATCCACTTTGAATTATTAAATTTCATTCACTGTTCGCGAGTTTTGTTCGCGAGTGCCAAAATATGCGATCTAAATGGCCGTATTTATGTATATACAACACTCTTCCTGCTGCACATCAACGATCTTCTCAAACCCGGCATCTTTGGGTACGCTGATGACAGCACTGTTGCGGAAAGATACATGTCCAGCTCTCGAGCCAGTGCTTCTGAGACACTTGAGCAAAGAGAGGCCATGGTGGATCGCGTAAACTTGACTCTTAAGGAGGTGTCCGAATGGGGTGACGCCAATCTAGTCCAGTTTAACGCCACCAAAACACAAGCGTGTTTATTCACCGCTAAGAGGAGCCCTTTCACCTTGGCTCCTACTTTCCAGGGTATATCCGTACCGATAAGTGATCACATTGAGCTCTTGGGAATCGACATCTCTCCCAATCTCAATTTCGGGAAATGTATCGAGTCAAAGGCCAAAACAGTTGCCAAAAAACTTGGCATCCTGAACAAGGTGAAGCGATACTTCACGCCAAAACAGCGCCTCGTTCTCTATCAGGCACAAGTCAGATCTGGCATGGAGTATTGCTGCCACCTTTGGGATGGATCCGCCAAGTACCAACTCGATACATTAGACTCTATAGATCGCCGGGCCCGAAGGATAATAGGCGATCAATCACTTACTCAGGCGAAATTGCTCAGTTTACAGCACCGACGCAATGTCGCCTGCTTATCGGTTTTTTATCGGATATACCATGGAGTGTGCTCAGGAACTTCACAACCTTGTTCCTCCTTCCCCGTTCTACCCGTTTTGCTCGACGTTTCTGATCCGAACCGCTAGGGTGTGGAACACCCTCCCAGCGCACGTGTTTCCTGCCACGTATAACTTAGATACCTTCAAGGCAAGAGTGAATAGGCATCTTCTAGGCAAGCGCGTTCCAACCTAGACCTCATCATTGCTTTGCACTAAGCATGATTGTCGTCAAGCGCAAGCCTATCTCACAATAAAAAAAAAAAATATATATATAGGTATCTTTTGATTACATTGATTTGATTATTAGAAGCTTGATTTCTTACAGCTCCTAGGGACAGTGGCACACGAGTGTGACCGTGGACCCAAGTAGGTACCGTGTGTGTGTGTGTGTATGTATGTGTGTGTGTGTGTGAGAGAGACTAATGAAGAGTAGGTAGACGGTTCATGCGGCTAATTGGTACTGACTCCAAAAAATGTTATTATAGAACTAGATTAATTCTTGTATACATAATAAATTAAATTATTTTTTACTTTTTAGTGTTTGTGGTTTTTGAAGTCGGTTTTTATTTTTTTGTTGAATTTTTTTTATTTGATATTAATTTCAACTTGATACCCGCCACACATTTACGAGTAACCGCACCACCGACTCCAAAAAATATCTATGTAGAACTAGGTATAGGTATAAACTTTTCTAAATAAGTTTAATATATTCGGTAATACTTAATTTAAAATATTTTTTTAGTGTTTGTGGTTATTGAAGTCGGTTTTAATTTATTTTTTAAATATTTTTATTTCCTCTTGAGGTACGGAACCTTATGAACTTCCATACTGGTCGAAAACAGAATATCCTTTTTGAAGTCTGTCAATAAAAGGGATAGACTCTTTTTGATGCATGTTTCCTGCATCTTGTGCATGCATTGGTAGCTATAGATTAACTCAGCCACAGAGTACTTGAACTCAGCCAAACACACATTGCATCCATAGGTACCTACCTACTATAATAGGTACTAGTGGTTCACCCCGAACTGAGACCTCGCGGCGCCATCTATTGACATCAATGTGAAGTTCTGTTAAAAATACTGAAGCTCATTAAAAATTAAATAATTTCGTTCCCTTACAATATTTATCTAATTTTAGTATTTGTTGTTCAAGCTCAGCCTTTCAGAAAATTTAGAGTTCTGAGGTCAACTTTGGACGTTCGAAAATCTCCACTTTGAAAGCCCCCCATTTCGTTAATTTTAGGAGAAAAATTTAAAAAAAAATATTTTTGGACTATATTCCTAATTATCTTTAAATTGATATACCGCAACCCTATGTAACGCCATAAAAAATATTTTACTTCGCATTCGCTTAGCTACGAGAGCCCCCCTGAAATAAAGAGTTTTATAACTTTTTAAGCCATATTCGGCTGGAGGCCATTAGTTTACATATTATATTTAAAGCTGAAGTAATTACGTTCAGTAATTCAGAGGTTATAATGCTCTGACAGACGGACGGACGGACAAGTGCAAATTCACTCAAGTAGACTCAGAGACCTTCGCTTCGCTCGGTCAATTATAAACTACCTAGCTGATGCCCGTCACTTCATCCGCGTGGATCGAGGTTTCTTTGGTTCCCGCGGAAACTCTAGTTTTCCGGAATAAAAAGTTGCATAAATGATATTCGAGACAATAATCTATCTCTGTGGAAAGTTTCATCTAGATCTGTTGTTTTGGCATGGATGTTTGAGTACCTAACAAACATCCATCCATCCAAACTTTCGCATTTTTCATATTAGTACCTATGGATGCGAACATCGATCATGATATAGAAGGTCATTGATCATGATGCGAAACTGTGTTTGTATGTCCTGGTATGTCCTTCAATCACGCCGCAACAAAGCAACGCATCGACTTGATTTTTTGCATGGGTATAGTTGAAGACAGGCCACTTTTTATCCCGAAAAAAAAAGGAATTCCAAAAACTAATTCAGTACGGACGAAGTCGTGGGCATCTGCTAGTTTATAATATTAGTATGATATCTAAAATCTGTGCCACAACTAAATAAATTGTGATGATGAGTTTATAAGCCACGTCCGCGTGGAATTAGGTTCATAAAACAAGTAATTTCAAAAAGCTTTGAAAAACAAAATTCTTCCGTTTTCACCAAAAGTAAATATTATGTACCAAGTTTCGTGGATATAACTCGAACCGCCTATTCAACCTCCTTGAGGGTGGAATTTCGAAATTTCCTTCCTTAGTACATCTCTAAGGTGCTCAAGGGATATCCTCTCAACATTCACTGTAGAGTCTGTCCTGACCAGTGGCGTAGCGTGCCTTGTCGGGGCCCCGTATAAAAATTTTTTTGGAGGCCCTTATATGGAGATAAAGATTTTTTACAAAAGAAAAAAAATATTGTGAGAAGTATTTATTTATCACATAATTTACCCATTTTACAAATAAAAATCGAATTTTAAATATTCACTCTCCTTGCCTTTTTATCGGCAAACTGATTTATTAAATCATTTATGGCTGATGATGATTTTAGTTTTTCTAAAGTTTCTGCCTCTATGGACAATAGTGAGATGTCTGACAGCCGTTCTTATCCCATCGAAGTTCTTAAGTAATTTTTTATTAGTTTTAATTTTGAAAAACTTCTTTCTGCCGTTGCGGTTGTAACTGGAAGGGTCAAGAATAAAAAGCATGCTGTGATTACCTCGGGAAAACTGGATGCAAGACTATTGAATTTTACTAGCAATAATTCAATGAGTTCTTTAATGGAATAAATTTTTTTAATTTCAGAATTTAAGCATGTTTTTAGAGCCTTTAATTTCTTCGCTTGAAGAAGATAGAACTCCTAAGGCGGGAAAAAAAGGAATTGCTTTATAGAATTTTGTCATTTGTAAAATAAAATAAATTAGAAAGTTTTTATTATTTTTCCTTACACACTTTGGGGGCCCCCGTGGCCCGGGGGCCCCGTATAATTGATACGGCAAATACGGCGGTAGCTACGCCCCTGGTCCTGACCGTCCTGAGTGACTGACAGACAACCTGTCAGTCACTCAGGACAGTCTTTTAGAGTTTTTGATTATTTTTATATTGAATGATTAATTTCATAGTGAATGATTATGAATGTGATTTTACTACAGTATACAGCATCTAAGGCTTACGACCAGTACAAAATCCCACTGTCCAAAGCATGCAATTGCAAGTGGTCAACAGTACACTGTACAGTGTACAGCTGTTGACTAATAATGTACCATAGTTATTAATTGCAATAGTTTTCTATATTATATGTATCATCATCATGCATCCACGGTTTACATAGGCCTCTTTGAGATTGCACCTTGGCTGTAAGCGTCCATTTGATGCCAGCAACTTTCCAGATGTCGTTGCTCCACCTTGCCAAGGGGCGCCCGACATTCGCGGTCTCCACTCTAGGACCTTGCGACTCCAGCGGCTATCGGTCCTACGGCAAACTCAACCAGCCCACTGCCATGGGGCTGCATGCCATTTCACATGTTTTTAATGGGTAAATCTATACAATATATTATATGTAGGCCCCTCTATCCCACTGGGCAGTCTAGGCAAGTGGCCAGGGCCCCGTGAACGATGGGGGCCCCCTAGTTCCCCCGGATCACCAACTGATAGATAACAGATATTCATTAATGATAATTACACTTAGATTATGTTCAAAATATACCTCAATAGTAAGTTAATTAGATTTTAAATTGATCTTGAAGTTTTTAGGGTTCCGTACCAAAATGGTATAATGGAACCCTTATGGTGCGACTTTCTCCGTCTGTCTGTCCGTCTGTCCGTCCGTCACACTCGATTATTTCAGTAACTACCGAAGCTATCGACATGAAATTTGGAATAGTTGTGTATATTAGTGGCCCAAAGACACTGGAATTAAAAAAAATTGGAAATTATTTTTGTTCTTATTTAAAAAGGGGGGAAAATCGGAGGGTTGAAATTTAAAAGTGAGATAACTGTACTGTGTGGGGTATCATATGAAAGGGTTTACTTTGTACATTCTAAAACAGATTTTTAATTATTTTTAGTTATGATAGTTTTTGATTTATTGGGGAAAATGTCTAAAAAAATACCGTTTCCCCCCCTTATCTCCGGAGTTTACCAATCGAAAAATTTGAAATAATTATGGTCAATAGGAATTTACGTATATTTTACTGGAAAACTATAGCCAATGCTCTAACTAGCATAGTTTTTTTGATATTAACAATAAACCTCTACAAACAAAGTTAGCCTTGCGGTTCATTAACAAAGGTAATTATTTATTAATAATGGTACGGAACCCTTCGTGCGCGAGTCCGACTCGCACTTGCCCGGTTTTTTTAAAGTAACCATTTCAAATAACAGTTGAATCAATCTAGAATATTGCTTATATCTACTCTTTATGCACGTTTTAACAAAATAGACAGAGGACTATTTGGTTAAAACAGGCATATGCCTTTTCATATGGGCCTCCATTCTCCAATAGGTTAAAGATGGCCCTGATTATATGTATAGATTTACCCATTAAAATCAAATAATTTCAATTTGAAAATAATATAGAAGAATTAAATTTATATTTAAATAATTCTTTAAAATATTATTTTAATGCTTTTATATATTTATAAAAGAATATATCACAGAATATATGCACAGCCCCTGTTTTAAGTAAATTGGAATAAGTAGTATTATCTTCTTTGAAATGTCAGTCTTTTAATGATTACATTATGTAATTGTAAATTCTCAACTCATTGCAAGTATTTACTTATAATTTAATTGATTGGAATACTGCTAACATCAGTCTTTCAATAGTTTTGGTAGCACTATAATATGTTACCCTGTCCTTTTAATCTAGTTTCACTTTAACTAATATTTGTAAAATGTCTTCAATAATGTAAAATAATAATTTAAATAAATTGTCCAAATTATTCAATAAAAAGTTCCCATATCAAAAGTTTATCACAACACTTATAAAAATTGATGAATCAATAAAGTTCAAAGTTCAAACACAATTTTTTTATTTGCAATAATAAAATAAGTAATACATCGGTGGTATATTCACGTTTAACGGCGATCACGATAGGACCGGTGCGATTCACGATCGCGACTACGAGCACGAGAGCGCTCAGAAGTACGCCACAAAAACTCATCCACCGAACGTTCATATGACCTTTTGTCATACACAAGTACTGAACGAGGATACTCTGCCAAGTCGTAGTAGCGGGGCGGCGGCGGCGGCGGCGGCGGAGGCAGCCCCTCGTATGACGCCAATGCCCCACTGAACCCAGGAGGGGGCACATAGGGAAGTGGGGGCAGCTGGTGATGCATTGAGCGCATGTATTCAGCGACATAAGCTTCAGCTGCAGCAGATCCAGTATTACTGTAGGTCTCACGAGGCCGTGTGAACCATGAAGGCAAACGTTCTCTTATGTACGGTGATGGTGATCTCCTCTTATATGAACTAGAGCCCAACCGGCTTCTTGGAGACATGAAAATCTTTCTTCTACTCCTTGAAGAGGAACTCATGCGGTTCCTGTAACCAGATCCCCTGGATGACAGCGGTGCTCTGTAAGTTTTGTAGCTCCCACCACTTTTCAAATATGATTTTTTAGAAGACTCTTTTGATTTTCTCAGTATTGGTGTCATTTCTATTCCCTCATCCTCAGGAAATAATCTACACAACTCTTCTGCAACTTTGGGCTCAATTTCTTGGCCATCCCTGCCAATTTTTACTGGCTTTCCTTCATTCCAAGGATTATAGAGGTGGAGAGTGCTATTAAAAGATAATTCCTTTCTGCAAATCCAATCAACTTTAAATACACCATCTAAAACTTTTGCAGAGAGACCAGGAGGGAGGACCCATGATATGGGTGGAACATCTCTGCGAGACTCACTTGCCAGTCTTGCAAAACCAGCAAACTTACCACTTTCTTTAACTGAAAAAATCAACAAAACATTTCTTGACTCTCGATAGGCTTGATTGAGGTTTGCTTCATTCTGTGGCAGTGTGGACCACACACCTTTAGCTTTTGATAGTGTTATGTTTTCAGCATTATTTGATTTGATCAAAAAGAATCGCGTATCTCTAAATAAATAATTTAGTTTTGTCATATAATCATAGCTTTTTATTTTAGAGCTACTGCTGGTCACACAACGTCTTTTACTTTGCATGGGAGAATGGCTTGCGGACTTGGTGCGTTTGCGTGTAACACGTCTGTCTTTTGATTTATGAGTGCTCACTGAGCTAATGCTTGGACTACTCGAATCGCTTGAAGATGAACTAGATACTTCACTGCGAGTGTCATAATCTTTAACTTCCTCTAGCTGTTTCAGCTCCTCGCCGATTTCTGCCTCCACTTCACCAACGCCGAGATTAACGGCGTCGGTGTTATTAGAAACCTCCATTTTCAATTTGGAGTGTTTCCTTACCACATACGATTTTAGATCATCTTATCTTTGAACAAGTTAAATAGTTATCTCGCCAGTGTACAGACATCAAATTTTGGATCAGTGCTTAGGCTACTATGAAGTTAAAAGGCATGCAAAATAAATAATTACAATATAATTTGTACAAAACTATTTTTTTCACACACAGTACACACCACAGACCACAGACAAGTACACAGAACACTTATTTATACTCCTAGCGGAGGACAAGTAACCAGAGAGTCCAGACTCCAGAGACCACCAAACAGATACCAGATTGCTCAGATTAAAAACCTAATGAGGAACTTTCCAGCCTACGTTCCTTAGAAACATCACAGATGGCGCTGAAACTCATACTAACATCGATATATATGTAGGCACTAGATGGGCCCTTTCATAGAAAAACGCCGGGCATCCGAGTTGCTGAACACGTTCCGCACCTGTCTTTGTTCCCGTCGTAGCGCAGCGCTGTCACGATCGCAGCGCTGTCACGATCGCTCGTCGTGCAGATAATTTGTTATTATTATGTTAACATCTAAAGTTTAATTTTAATTTTAAGGTAAGTGTTTCAATTCACAATTATACATTTCCAAAAAAACGTTATTTAATCTTCCTATTTAATATTTTTATCCATTACGCAATTATTTAATTTCCACGGCAAACTGTATGATTTTTTTTTACTAACTGACCTTACGGCTATGACCTATACATAGAAATAGTATGTATATTCATATACATACTATTTCTATGGACCTATATTATCTATGACCGAGTCGGTGTTGCAAGCAAGTTTCCGCTTTTCAGACTAGATGGCGTTGATGGCGTTGCTAAAAATACGCCCACATTCTTTGTTTGACAGGGCCCGTGGTCGTTGCATACTAAGGATATATCAGTGCAATGAGGTGATAAGTACCATATACTAATGCTCTATGCCCTGATACCTGAAAAAGTTTTTACAAAGAAAACTAAGGCCAGTCGCTCACTATTTCAAGTCTCCAAGTCGTGGAAAGTTGCAAATGTGCAGCCAGTACAGAAAAAGGGGAGTCGTGCTGATCCGGCCAATTACAGACCTATTGCCATCACATCTATCTCTGTAAGAATATGGAACGTGTGCTTAACAACAAGCTCGTAGCATACGTCCTAGAGGAAAACGATCTTCTGTCAGACCGTCAGTACGGCTTTCGGAAAAATCGATCTACTTCTATCGGGATCTTCTAGTGTATGCCACACATACTTGGGGTGAAGCCATCGAGAAGCACGGTGAGGCACTTGCTCTCTCACTCGACATATCGAAGGCTTTTGACCGGTTCTGGCACGGCAGTCTTCTCGGCAAGCTCTTCGCGTACGGGATTCCCACTGGTTTCTGCAACTGGATAGGTATCTGATTTCCTGAGTGACGGGTCATTCCGGGTGGTCGTCGACGGCTGCTCCTCTGACCTAATGGCTGTCAATGCCGGTGTTCCTCAGGCAACCTTAACCGCAAAGTGGAGTCCCTTCATCTTGGCTCCTACTTTTCATGGTATATCCGTACCGATTAGTGATCATATTGAGCTCTTGAGTATTGACATCTCTCCCAACATCAATTTCGGGAAATGTGTCGAGTCAAAGGCCAAAACAGTTGCCAAAAGACTTGGTATCCTGAATAAGGTGAAGCGGTACTTCACGCCAAAACAGCGCCTCGAATTGCTCAGTCTACAACACCGACGTAATGTCGCCTGCTTATCGGTTTTTATCGGATATACCATGGATAGTGTGCTCAGGAACTTCACAATTTTGTTCCTCCTTCTCCATTCTACCTTTCTTCCCTACGTGGTTGACGTCCAATCTGCTCGCATGAATCGTTTTTGCTCGACGTTTCTGATACGAACCGCTAGGGTCTGAAACACCCTCCCAGCGCACGTATTTCCTGCCACTTATAACTTAAGTACCTTCAAGGCAAGAGTGAATAGGCATCTTCTAGGCAAGCGCGTTTCAACCTAGACCTCATCACTGCTTTGCACTAAGCATGATTGTCATCAAGCGCAAGCCTATCACGCAATAAAAAAAGGTCTTAAATACAAATATACTACATTCGTAATGCCTTAGTTTTTTATTTAAAAAAAATAAAAAGATTTAAAGAAAAATTATTTTAAATATTCGTTTTCACTTCTATCGGCAGTCTCTATGACTGCCAATTATTTTTTAAATTTAAAGCTAAATTTGCAATGAAACCTTGTGAGTTTTTTAAATTATCTTTACAAATGACAAAGTTATGATTCATAACGCGTTATCCAAATGTCGTAGGTCCTCATAAACAGTGGTAATCGGAGTCAAAATTCGATGCAAAGCAGAAAAAAATAAATGAATTCAACGAAATCACGCAACCGTATAGCAAAACGAAATAGTGAGCGACTGGCCTTAGTTTTCTTCGTAAAAACTTTTTCAGGTATCAGGCCATAGAGCATTAGAATATGGTACTTATATCACCTCATTGTACTCTTATATCCTCAGTATGAGTTTCAGCGCCACCTATGATGTTTCTAAAGAACGTAGGCTGGAAATTTCCTCTTCTTCTTCTTCTTCATTTTTAGTGGCTCCGCGCGTCGAGCGTTTGAGCCTCAGGTTTGAGCCATCATTGACACCAAATGAGTAATGACCATAGAGTAGAGTAGGATGTTGCCTTTGTTATGTATAGGTATGTCACCGTAAGATTGTAAAAACCGTTAGATTGTAATATAACGTTTTTAATCTAGATAGATTGTCAACTGTTGACAGATTGTGAACCGTAAAATACTGCTTACAATTTAACGCATTATTTTTCGGTAAACTGTAATCTATTAGGTATATTTGTCACCGTAAGATTGTAAAAACCGTTAGATTGTAATCTAACTAGCGATATTGTAAACTGTCGACAGATTTTGAACCGTTCAATGTTCTGAGTTTCAATTTTTGAAATATTCATTGTATTTACGTTCTCTTGTCTCTTTCTTGGAGGTTTGACATAGGTAATTAATCAGGTAGTGCACTTAGGTTTTATCAGGTTAATATACCTAACAGATTACAATCTACCGAAAAATAATGCGTTAAATTGTAATCTGTCGACAGTTTACAATATCGCTAGTTAGATTACAATCTTACGGTGACATATACATCAAAGGATGTATCCAAATATCTCTTTCTTTGTCTACGTTGCCAAATGCTTGCAATTTAGCTAATAACACAATTTATAGCAACACGGTAGTGGTGGGTCACAGAGTACTTTTTATTTGTTGTTTTGTTTTTGACGGACGAAACGCAACCGTTTCCCTGTGGTTTTCCCGACGTCGTTACAACTGGTTTGAAGTCTTCAAACCAGTTGTAACGACGACGACGACGACGACGACGACTTTTAAGCCGACTTTTAAGACGGCTTATAAATAAGCCATCTTCAATTAATTGAAGATGGCTATCTTCAATTAATTGAATATGGCTTATTTATAAGCCGTCTGCGTGTCACGGGTTTAGTTTGTTTTGTTCTTATAGCACTTATTGTGCTTGGTGCATTGCAGCGTTTTTACCTAATAGTACCTTGCGTGTGCCTTTCGGTTACACGGTGGCATTGATTCTAGAGGTTTAATTATTCTATGTTTTTAGGTGAATGTTGCGGCGTCAGTGGCTGTGGTCAGTGGAAACCTCCAGTACTAGTTATTATTCTGTGGCTAGGAGTATATTTGTTCTGTGGTGGAAACTCACGGCGTTCAAGGAGGCTCAGAAGGACTGGAATCCAGAGCCGTTAAACCAGTTAAATAAAAATAAAAAAAGCGTTCAAGGAAATAAGGCTTCATGATTAGGTTTTTAATCTGAGCTTCGTGATATCATATCACCTGATTTTACTACTTTATGTTGGTACCATTGAAAAATAGAACTGAAAAGTTTCAAAAGTTTTGTGAGAAGTGATGGTGAAAAATTAGCTCCTGCTCGGAAGTCGGAATAGAAGTATATACCTTGATTTGCACCAAAAAAAGGAAGAAATTTAATTTATTGATTGTAGCTGATTTGCTTAATAATGCATTATGTTCAGAAATATTTGGACAAACTGCAGGTATCCAAAATGAATATTCCAATCAGTAATGGAAATGGATATAAAACAAACATTTTTCTTTATTGTAATTATTATAGTTTTTATTCTCAAAAGGTAAGATGTTAGTTCTTATCTGACTTGAGTTAGGGAACACATAGCTGGAGAATTTTTTGGATTTTGTTTATTTTTAATCAATTTTGCATGTTACAGGTTTTAATGGCACTGTATGAGAAAAACATTGAATTTGAACCTTTAGTTGTAGATATTACTAAGGGTGAACAGTATTCTTCATGGTTTCTTGAAATTAATCCTCGCGGAGAAATTCCAGTACTCAAAGTAAATAATTCAATCATTCCAGATTCAACCAGGATTTTGGATTATTTGGAACTCTACTTAGATCAAGGTTTTGGAATTTGTTTTTTGTTTTTACTATGGCATTAAAATATTTTTGGATTTTGTAAACTGGAACATATTATTAATAATCATTAAGTTAAAGAAATGCAAGTAGGATTTTATAAAGAAAGTTTGTCTTTTAGAAACTATACCACTGCTTGAAGTATCCCAAGATGATAAAGTGCTATCAAACATAAATAAATTCAGAGATCTTATTGAGGCTCTTCCAGCTGGTCTTATAACTGTTGGATCATTCTTTCACCCTCATCTGAGTGGCACTCCCAAGCTACCATTTATTATGCCTGTAAGGGAAGTACTTAAAAGTAAGTTATTCAGTTTTATTATTGGGCTCATTTCTGATTCTAAAAATGTGTTAATCGGAATAGTTCATTCCAGATGGTGATTTAAGCAGTTCTAAAAACTTACGAAGGCTGGCTGAAGAAAATCCTAAAGCCAAGGATGTATTATTGTATAAAGCAGAAATCCAGGATAGGAAGCACACAATACTCACTAGTGAGAATGAGTATTTGAAGGTGTTGAATATTGTAGATGAATTATTGAGTCTCATAGAAGAGCAGCTTAAAAAACAACAAAATGAAGGTATAATAATTTCCGCATGATTGTTAACACTAATTTCATTCTCCAAAGTACCAGTTATTCATTTCCCTGCCTATGCCTGCAACTTCGAATGTGTAAATTGATGTTATTGGTTCCCGTGGGAACTCTTTAATTTTCTGGGATAAAAAGTTAAGCCTATGTTCTATTCTAGACTATAATCTATCTCTGTACCAAATTTCATGCAGATCCATTCAGCCATTCTGGTGTGATTGAATAACAAACATCCATCCAAATTTTCACATTTATAATATTAATATACGCAGAAATTAATAAGACTTTATAGGATCACTTCGTTATCCATCTGTCTGTCTATCAACATCCTTTTTCTTGGGATCGCATGAAGGTATCAAGTTGAAATTAATGTCAAATATAGGTCTACAGTCCCATGGAGCTATAAAAAAAATCAAGCTTCTAAGTCAACACAATTAAAAAATATGGCCATTTATGCTGTATATTTTGACAGTCACCAATCAATCAAAAGCTATAGGGTACTTCCAGTTGACCGAGAATCATAAAATTTGGTAAGAAGCAAGGTTTCATAGCACATATGCTTCTCCGACTGCTATGTCCATACTAATAGGGTGCCGAACTGTTTGTCAGGTACTACCAGGTTAGTGCCATATGTAATCCAGTTATTTCACAGCTGATTATGTGTTGTTATGACATCATTCTTGTTATTTACTGAAATAATTTATATTCACACGATGATATGGAACCCTATGTGCGCGAGTCTGACTCGCACTTGATCAGTTTTTTTTTAAATCAAAGTTAGATATCTACCATCCCAACAAAATGTCCATCGGTCTTGGTGTCACATGCAGTATTAATAAAATGTAAATGTTTTCGCTAAGACTTCGTCTGACTTTTAGAAAAATAAAATTAAAGTAATATTGGTTACCCATATAAAAATTAATCCACATAATAATTTCAAGTGTCATTTGTCAATAATTTTAAAATTCCAGACAATTGGCTATGTTGCGAAAAATTTAGCATAGCTGACATAAATTTGGCTGTTCTTCTACAACGATTATGGGAACTCGGATTGGAAGAAAGATTCTGGGCAGGAGGGAAGCGTCCTTATATTGAAAATTATTTTGATCGTGTCAGACAACGGGAATCCTTTAAAAAAACTATACCAAATCTACCAGTTCATATTAAAATGATTATTTTATCTCAGCCACATGCATACATTGGAGCTGCTGGTGTTGTGTCTGTTGGAGTTGTTTTGGTCTTAGCATATGTTTTCAAAAAACTAATACGTTAGTTCTAACATTGTTGATTTCCTTAAAAATTGCATAAAACAGTAGTCACTATTTCTCATCACTAATTTAAATGATAATGATGATAAGTATAGGTTAACTTACTTGCTATATCAACCAGAATATTATTATAGGTTAAATAACTTGGTTTCTTTATTTATTGCAGAATAGGCTTGTTGCGCTTGACAAGACAATTGTGTTTAATTCAAAACAGTGATGAGGTCTAAGTTGGGGTACTGCTTCTCTATCTTCATTTATGCTTTTTCATAAATATTGTTGTGTATGTGTACCTATAATGCAAACATCAGAAAAAGCAAAATAGAAGGTTAAATGGATTGTTTAGATTCCAATATTAAGTTTAAAATAATTAGGAAATATTCAGTATTTTTATTTTATTATCAAAACAGTATTATTATTTATCAATATTTATTTATTATTAATTTTATTAGGTATCTGTTTGTTTGACTAAGTAAGAACTGAAAAATTAAATGTATTTTTGTCAGTAAAATACCTGCTTATTTATGTATCTTATATCTAAGTATTCAGATAAAAATCAATTTCTATGTGTGTGTTAATCTTGAAAATGACAGGACCGATTTTGATAATTTTATCATCAAAGCAATCAGGTTCTAAGTTCATGGTGGTAGGGGGCAGGACAATGTCTGCCGGGCCCACCAATTTTTTAATATTGTCATACCTACTTAATTAGTATCAAGAATCTTCGTTAAAAAGGACATAAATTACATAATAAAACTAGCTGGTTTTTTTTGCCAATAAGTTTCTCATGTTACCATCTCCAAACCTGTAAGGGGTACGTGCAATAAGATTCTTGGAATAAATTATAAGGCAAAGTTCATTACCGAAACCTTTAATTTTAATACCCACATAAAAGAGTGTTATTGCAATACAAAACCGAAACTGGATTAGGTTATGTAATAAGTATATTGAAGGCACTACAAGAAGTTGTAATAGGTACAAAAGGTTTTATTAACCACCAACATTTAGAAATAAATAAATAATAAATGACAACATTAATGTTTATATTTTAACAAAATACAAATTTTAAATAACTGGTAAATAGTACTATTTATATCAATCCTTTATGTTGTGGCAGCCATAATATTAATAAATATGGTGATATCCCATCTAGTTACCCACCCAATCATGTCACATTGTTACCATCATCACCTACTCAAATATTTAAGTAAATACTAATGCTTGTCCACTATGTTTCGCTTTTACTACATATTCCATAACTTTTTGGTACAAAATAAATCACACACTTATTTATTAATTTTTCCCCAAGTCACACAACAGTGTGTTTTCATGGGAACAGTTACAGTGTGATTTCATGGGAAACCATTTAACTTTTTTCCCAATGTATAACACGTTTGGGTCACTGTATTGGTGGGTGTAACTCGATGGGAACTCTGCTGCTGGTCAAATCGAAATGTGAAAGATGATTAATTAAATAACTTGATAACTTTAGTTTTTACACAAAGATATACATATAAAAATTGTTGCTTGTTTAAAATAATCTGAAATAACTTATTTTAACAACAAATAACAGTACACCTGCCAATACCTTATTTTAAATCTTCAGTAGAGCCTGTTGTCTCTTGGCCTTTATTTATAGGCATTCCCATAAAATGCTTTCCATCATTAATAACAGATCTTTTCCGAAGTGGTATGTTAGTTAAATTGACTTTTTCTAGATTGTATTTGAATATTCCTTGACCTGGCAAGTTAGGTAGTACATTAGGTATTGTATACCACACTCTGTAAGTTATAAACCATGTAAGAATTGCTATTATTCCACTAATGAACTTCTCAACCATGATATGGTAATACAATATTGTAGACACCAACATAACATCCCATAACAATTGAAAAAGAGCCATAGCTATCAGAAATGCCCTCACATATGGTGTAAATTTTTCATATGAAGTTTTGAGTACGTCTAATTCTTCTTTACTTATATTTTTAAGAGGATTACTACTTGGTGATTTGTCATTTAAACTTCTGGAATACTTTTCATCTCTAATGTAGTCTCTGATTCTTTCCCATCCATTTATAGCTCTAGCTTCTTCAATCAAAACTAAACTTGAGTAAATCAATATAAAGCAGTGTCCAGATATATCAAAGCCATTCCAGAAGTGGCCTTCTTTTAAACAAGAAACTTTATCATTGTATGATCTTGAATTACAACGGCCATAATTGATTTCAACTATGTTGAAAAGGTTAACCCATATATACCAAAATCCAGTAGCAATCAAGAGTCTCAATAAGTGAGCTGTTACAATGAGCTTCCTTTTCCCACAACAAGTAGTGTAAGATGTCAAGGTAACATAAGGCACTGTTAAAAATAGTGTCCAAAACCATCCAATCTTAACGAAATATTGGTTGAATACATTGTCACTTCTTGAAAAGTAAGATTTTGGAAATGTAAGAACATCCGCTATAAGGGACAATAAAAAAAGAGCTCCTAAATATAAAGCTATTTTTAAATTTGTGTCAAAGAAGAGGATTTTCTTACAAATGTGCACAATCATTAGTATAAGAACTTCTAGTATTGAAGAAGCTTCCCGAATAGGTTTCGTGCCTTTTGGATCTGACGTTTCATTTTCGAATTTGTAATTCATTCGAGTGCTTCTATGATTTCCTCTGCTTGTCATGATTTTATTATATCTTTCATTGGTGAATGAAGGCCAAATAAACTATAAAAAACTGCAGGCAAATATTAAAAACTATAAATATATAGGTATTTAGGTTAGATCCTCAAGCTCAGAGTATTTTTTTACTTTCTTTACAAGCTCAATTAACTCAATCCAAATTGACATTGACATATTGTGACAATTACTAAAGCTGTTTCTAAACTAGCTTTACGGCTTTAGGTTCTAGTCCTTTTGAGCCTGAGAGAGCGTGGAAAATATTGGGGTGCCACCACAGATTAGAACTATCGCTATCGCATACTGTATACGCTGATGCTATGTCTATATATCTATCTCTGTCTACGTCTGTGATCAAATGATACCTCTCAATGCTCAAAGACAGTTTATATTGTACTTGACTAAAAGGCTGTTTCACGACCGAGCAGACCCACATGGTGCCCGTGCATCTATCTAAGAGGTCATTGATCTGAGTGACCCGACCCCGATTTAGATTACGATGCCCACAGACCATTTACAACCACAGATTCCCAAATAAGTTTCATAAATAGGAGAGTACACTGCAACACTATGTCGTTTCTGGTCTGTGGCGTCTATCAAAATAAAAGTACTCTGTGATCATAGAGCAAATATAGCAAGAGGAGACAATTTAATAAAAATACCGCTGCGAAGTAAGTATATATACGCTAATGCTAAGGAGTGACAGAGCAAGAAAGTATTCTCTTGTCCTGCTCAGCGTATCACTTTTTTTTGTTCAACCCATCCGACAGTTTAGGTCAGATTATTCTAATAATAATTATAATAAAAATATTTAAAATATAAACCTTAAAACTAAGGTATTAAAGTTTAATTAAGAATGTACTATATTTATACTAAAAACCTTTTGTCTCAAGAAGAATGGTGTCGCGTGGCGGACACCGTTCCATATTTATACCCTCTACCAAAAAGTGTTCAACGCGCTTAAAGAAGTTTTCACTTCAAAATAATAATAATAAAAATATTACAGATATAAACCTTAAACTAAGGCATTAAAGGTAAATTACGAATGTACTATACAATATGTAACAAAAACCCTGTTGTTCCTTTTAGGTACGTATACATAATCATATAGGTGTACCAAAACTGAAAATCTTATTTAAAAAAAATCAAGTACTTGTCAGTTATTGTTCATAGTCAAGATGGCTTATAAAATAGACAAATTAAAAAAATGTTTGTAACATCTGACAGTACCGTGAAGTCGGCTCGATCAAAAGCGAGCTCAAAGGATACCGCCGCGCTGCCAACCTCTTTTACTAAGCCGCCGCGCCGCCCGCGGCTCGCTTCCTATCCTAGTTGTTAGTCGCTCGCGCAACCGAACGGACGTGCGTATTACGTTGCGAAATTACGTGAAATGTACGTACGTATGTACGTACCTTTACGTAACAAGATCGAAGGATATTTTAACATGTTGATGTGTCTCTGGAGAAGTGACTGCAACTATGCAGAGGCGCGCAGACTTTACCAGGAGCACTATGCTATTTCACGACGCTCAACATGTAACTACCACAGTGGCAGTGCCCAACATCCGTTGGCGACATAAAGTCCGATTCATCGGTACTACGACGCGTACGTGCAAATATCGCCAAACGATGTGAGAAATGCATAGAGCTACAAGGGGGGCATATCGAGCAACATCTCCGTAATCGAAAAGCTGTTGACATCATCATAAATTAGTGATACGATTAGATTACATACTAAGTACTTAATGCTTTTTCTAATAATTGAACGAATCACATTTTAAAACAGTGTTAAACAAAAGTGTAAACAAATTGGACGTTAAAAAGTTGTGTTCAGCACACAGCTGAGTGATCTTTGTGACTCGCGGGTCATGACCAGAGTACCCTCAGTACAGTGACCCTTCACCCTAGCGCGAGCGGCTGCCGCCTGCCGACGCGCTCGGTCGGCACCTTTCATACGATTTGCTATCTCTCTCGCGCTCGCTCTGGCTCGCATCGCCTCGTAGAAGTGCAGGGGTGAGCAATCATTTTTTTTTTTTTTTTTTAAATATATAGGCTAGCGCTTGGCTGCAATCAGACTTGCATGCAAGAGGTGATGCAGCCTAAGGTGGAGCGCGCTTGCCTAGAAGATGCCTATTCACTCTTGATTTGAAGGTACCTATATTAAAAGAGGATGGGAAAACGGAAGCCGGAAGGGCATTCCATATCCTAGCGGTTCGAATTAGAAACGAGGAAGCAAAACGCTTCGTACGAGCCCGCGGAATTTCGACTGCGTAAGGGTGCAGACCTTGTCGATGCCTTGCGGTTCGATAATAAAAAGGCGACGGAGGAACCAGATTTTCATTTTGCAAATAATATTGATTTAATATTTAATTTGAATATTTTAATTTAAGAGTTTTACCAAATAAGTTGATTTTTTATGTTTGAATATTGATACTGATAACGCAGCTCAAAGGGACCACAGGGTTTTTATTTCACAGTATTTAAGAGCTTTTGTCTTAAGTGTCGAGTACGGTGTCGGTCTCACATGTTCCAAATTTTTACCCCCTACCAAAAAGTACTCATTGCGGCTAAAGAAGTTTTCACTTCAAAAATACTCAACCGCTAAGAAATTACCGCATTAGAACTATCGCTATCGCATACTGTATACGCTGACGCCATGTCTATATCTCTATCTCTGTCTACGTCTATGATCAAAATCGTAGACAGAGAAAGGAATAATCAAAATAGATTACCTATTCTGTGATCATAGCTTGCGTTTTGCGTTTTCCCTCCTTCTTGTTGGCTTGGCATTTGTAAATCTGAGAAGTGATTCTTATTATAGCTAAAAATCTTCCATTATTGTTTACTATCCGAAATTCAGGATGCGTAAGATTTCTAAAAGCCGTGCGGATGATGATGTAGTTTCATCCACGAATGGGTCCGGATCCGTGGCAAATGAAGACCGCCAAGAAGCCGAGCAAACAGAAGAGCAGAATAACCAGGAAGTTGACGAAAAAAGCGCCGACGAAGTGGATGATGACGCTGATGATTATGTAGAACCACGTAAAAAGAGTAAAACCAAAAGTAAAAGTAAGGCGTCCAAAAAAAGAAAATCTGATAGAAACAGTAGCAAAAAGGACGAGGCCGAAGACGAAGATGAGGAAGCTGAATATGAGGTTTCTATAACTAACTTTTTATTTTTCGCAATCCCTAACATTTCTGGAAACTGCTTTCCAGCACACGATAGATCACTAACCTTTAATTTTAAAAAAAATTGCCGCCTTTATTTCAGAGGGTTTGCAGTGTTAGCTTCTATAGTGTAGTGTAAGTGGTAGATTCACTTGACGATTCAAAAGTACTTGTAAAAGTTTATTTGAATAAAAAAATATTTGATTTGATTTTATAAACATTGTATAATGTCTCATAACTCTGTATGCCTCGCGGCAAAGCCCTCCTCCAGGTCTCTTCAGTGCTTGCGATTCTGTGCCACCCTTCTCCAGAATGGACCAGTTGTCAGCTTCAGTTCATCTTACTTCAGTTCATGTTCATTCAAAAAAAAAAAATGTGTTTGCTGCAGGCCCTTATTTCTCCTCCCATCCCATGGGTACTAATGTGTCAGTTACTTACTTCATTTTCCTTGGGGGTCTCGAAGCATGTGACCAGTCCACCTCCACTTCAGCTGAACCATCCTTTTTACTATGTCTATGACCCCTGTTCTCTCTCTGATGTCTGAGCTTTTCTTTACTCTATTGGGGGAATTGGGGGATAAGCTTTGGTGTCTTGAGTGGATGAATTTCCACCTCATATCCCAAAATAGTACTTTACTCATATATTTTATTTATATCCTCACCATTTTCAAAGGTGAGCATAAACATATTTAGTGGTTTTTTATTTTTCCACCTTCGCTTATTTACGGCACCTTGTATTTTAAGACCCTTATTTTTTAAATCTTTGATTATTCTCTCAGGCTTGTATGTACAGTGTAACTTTTTGACCATGACTCTAATGTGTTTCTTGTTTATTTTCTTATGAGTGCCAGAGTAAGTTATTTGTTGTTAATAACTTTAAATGTCACATGTGATTCCAGCAAGTAAAAACATCATAAACAAGTAAACGGTCAAGTCTCGGCAAAAAAACGAGTTTCGGTTGTTTCGGTTTCGGCGGCAAACCTGCCGAAACTACGACCGAAACCGAAACTCCATTCGGGAGTTCTTTTGGTTTCAGCTGAAACTGAGACTGTTGCTGAAATTCGGTTTAGGTTGTAAAAACCAATTTCGGTCGGACACTATAAACAAGCCTTTAGTTGACAGCCAAAAATATTTTTGCCGCCACTACATATAAAGTTAGGCTTTATAAAAAACTAGCAGTCGCCCGCAACTTCGTCCGCATACAATTTCTGATTTCCTATGAGATTTTCCCGCTGCAAAAGGCCTTCTTATAGCAGCTATATAGCATCGGCAGGTTTTTATTATATAAGACTAATAAGTCCTTAATGCTGACTTCAAAAATTTATAACCTTCATGCAAGCTTTTTGGGGTGGATAATGGTAAAATTGCTTATGCAGTTTATTAAAACTTTAAACTAATAACCTAAATCCTGGTTTTCAAGTCTCTAACTACAAAAAAATAGGACCTGCGTACACATTTTTAACCCTCATTTCACCCTCTGTGGGGTAGATTTTCGTAAAATTGCTTATGCAGTATATTATTACTCAAAACTAATAACATCAATCCCAATTTTCAAGTTTAACTATGAAATCATAGAACTTTTATGTAACCCTCCAACCCCCATTGCACCCTTTTTGAAGTGGATTATCGTAAAATGGCTTATACAGGTTAGTTTTACTTAAAACTTATAACCTAAATCCCGATTTTCAAGTATCTAACTTCAAAAACATAGAACTATCATACAAACTTCCAACCCCCATTTCACCCTCATTGGGGTAGATTTTCGGAAAAAAAATTATACAGATTTTTATTATTTTAAAATTATGACTTAAATGCTAATTTTCATGTGTCTAACTTCAAAAACAAAGGACTTTCATACAAACTTCCAACCCCCATTTCAACCCCTTAGGGGTGAATTTTCCCAAAACCGTTTCTTAGCTGACGTTTACACCATAGAAGGAACCTACCTTCCAAATTTCAAGTCTATATGTTTTATAGTTCCTGATCTATGATCAGTGAGTCAGTCAGTGACCTTTCGCTTTTATATATATAGATTTGGTCAAAGCAATGAACGGGGATGGAGAGGCATTCTCATCATAAATATCTAAAAACTAAATTTCCTCATTAAAGCAACACAAAATTAAAAGAGATCTATAAAGACCAACTGTTCAAATCAATTAAAAGGCTGAAAATTACACAAAGCTGATAGAACTGCTTTCGTCATATCATCAACTTGGATGCAATGTCTTTAAAAAATCACTTCTTGTATAGTCATTTATCATAAAACATTTGGTCCTGGTTTTTTTTTTGCCAACCAAATTTCATTTGTCCCAGATAAGTTTACTCCTTTATATACTCTAAGATTTCACCTCCAACTGTAAATGGTGTTTCAGCTTGCTGGTGATTCTTCTTATATCACTATGTTGTCTCTGAATCTGAGATGGTGAAGTCTGTGGCCATTTTTTGTTAACCCTCTATCATCCCAAAGTAGGTTACGAAAGATACTTTCAAGGACAGAAGAAAACAACTTAGGGGACAATGGGTTTCCCTGCCTTACACCTCTCCTAATGGGGAACTTTGATTTATTGGCAAGTGGCAGAATATGCGGCATAAATATCATTCTCTCATCATCTTCTCAGACCAATCACAAAGTTATCCTATAAGGTTTCTTTTTTCCTCTTGAGGTATGAGACCTTAAAAGTGATCTAAAATGGTGAGCTAACTTAAGTGTAATCCATAGTACAGAAAGCCTTGAAATTTAAATAGCAGTAAAATTTCAGGTGGAAAAAATTATAGATTCAAAGAAAATTAAGGGGAAGCTGCATTATTTGATTCGTTGGAAGGGATACTCTGCTAGCAATGACACTTGGGAACCTCATAATACTTTATCCTGTCCTGAGCTAATCAGCAAATTTAATGAGGAAGTAAGTAACTCAGTTTGAAATATTCTTCTAAAATATGATTATAATATATAGTTTATTTTTGTTTTAATTCTATACTTGCTTGATTTGATAACTGAACTGTTTTGTACAGAAAGAAAATTCCAAAAATGATTCACCTAAAAAGGCTTCCAAGAGAAAGGGCAGCAAGAAAGCAAACAAGCCGCCAACTAAGAAACCCAAAACAGAATGGGATGGCAAGAATGCTGATGAAAATGCAGAGTATGAGGTTAGTAATGTAATAAAATCATCATTCAGTTTGGACAAATCCACTGGGTCGGATCTGTGGATTCTGTTTTTTTTTTTTTTTTTTTTTTTTTATCCACTACAAGCTAGCCCTTGACTGCGATTTCACCTGATGGTAAGTGATGATGCAGTCTAAGATGGTAGCGGGCTAACCTGTTAGGGGTTTTTTATTTATGGTTTCTTTTTTAGATTCTGTTGTTTTGTTCAGCGTCAGCTATTTATTTATTTAAATTTTTTATTGCACACAAGTATATTGAAATAAAGGAGACATTAAAACTACAGTGCAAATGCGGTCTTATCACCTAAGCAGCTATGTTCGCAAATGAGCGACTGGCTGGCCAAGGCTCAAGTACCAACTGCATCCTGAATATGTTTGCCAGTAAGGTGGACTCACCAATGCAGTGGAAACACATTATTCAAGTGTTGGTCAGACATTATTAGTTTTTAAGAATTTAAATTGTATGTTGTTGATTAACAAATTGAGCCCTAGCGTTCTAAATAATTTTTTTTTTTTTTTTTTTTTTTTTTCACCTGATGGTAAGTGATGATGCAGTCTAAGATGGTAGCGAGCTAACCTGTTAGGGGCATGGCAGTTATATTAAACCCACACCCCTTCGGTTTCTACACGGCATCGTACCGGAACGCTAAATCGCTTGGCGGCACGTCTTTGCCGGTAGGGTGGTAACTTAGCCACGGCCGAAGCCTCCCACCAGGCCAGACCAGGGAAAATTCAGAAATTATAAATTCCCAAATTGACCCTGCCGGGAATCGAACCCAGGACCTCCGTACGTTAAGGCAACAGCGCTACACACTGCGCCACGGAGATCGTCAATTATTTATTTGTTTTGTTTATTTATTTGTAAGCAAAATAAGTTTGGAAAACACATAGTGCATGGGCAGATTACGAGTATTTGTCTGTGATGTCTGGAACAAATGTCACTAATTAAGTTTCACAAATAATTTCAGGTGGATCGTATTCTTGAAGTTCACCACAAGAAGAATGGAGAACGTTCTTTCCTCATCCATTGGAAAGGATGGTCTAACAAATTTGATTCTTGGGAACCAGAGAGCAATTTAAATTGTCCTGAACTGATCAAAAGATTCATGGAAAAGGTAACTATAAATTTATTTTTCTTAATTTAACTGCATAGACTAAAAACATTTTGCCATTCTTAATTTATTACAATTCAGATATTTTGGTTTCAAGATTCGCGGATACGGATTTTAACTTTCTTACTTAATCGGTGTCGGTGCGCGTGACTTTGAAACGACAGTTGACGCCACTTGACGCTATAATACGGTCATTTGGTAGTATTGTATTGTATTGTGTGAGTGTTTTACAAGTTCTTTAAACTAGATTTAGCCAAGTCAATTTAATTTAGTTTAAAGAACTCGTAAAACGCCCTCTTCTTCTTCTTCTTTTCCCACGCTATGTGGGGTCGGCCCAACATGTTTTCTTCTTCCACTCACTTCTGTTATCCGTCAACCTCTCATTCACCCCTTTTATACTCATATCCTCTTTCACACAATCCATCCATCTTTTCTTTGGTCTCCCTCTACTCTTTTTTCCTTCCACATGCATATCGATCATTCTCTGGCGCTACTTTCAGACTTCCCCTTACATATTCATTCCTAATCTTATCCATTCTAGTCACACCACACATCCATCTCAACATTCGCATTTCGGTCGCATGTACTTTTCTTTCATCCGTCCCTTTCACCGCCCAACATTCTGAACCATATAATGCTACAGGTCTTACGACTGTCTTATATATTTTCCCTTTTAGTTTAAGGGGCATTCGTGGGTCGCACATAACACCTGAGACCTGTCGCCATTTCATCCATCCCGCATTCATTTCTTTGTTCACATCTCGGTCAATATTGCCGTCGTTTTGAAAGAGTGAACCAAGGTACCGGAAATCGGAACAGACCGGTAGGGATACACCATCTAAGGCAATTTCATAGAAACGGGAGGGGCCACCGAAGTCACAGAACAGATGTTCTGTCTTCGTTCGGCTGATCCTCAGGCCAACACTCTCCAATCTCTCTTGCCATTTTCCCAGTCTGCTCTGGACCTCGGACGCCTCTTCCCCGACAAGCACAATGTCGTCAGCGAACATCATGTACCAGGGTGCCTGCTCCTGTATGTCTGATGTTAGGGCATCCATTACCAACTCGTAAAACGCCCACAATACAAATTTATTTGAACTATGGAAGGTGAATTTACGTTTTCCTTTCCTCTTAAACAATTAAGTTAACAGAACAAATGAGTGAATACAACAGATTTGGCCACAATGTGAATGGGTATACAGGTAGATACGGCACGCTCCACGGATTCCCGAAACCTGAGGGTGGCTCCGGAAACTACTAATCGCTTCACTTTGCAAGACCCGTCATCTGGCCGTCGGCTCAGCAAGCGCAGGGGGCAACGGCAGCGGTAAGCGACTCATACGCTGAGATCTATAGAGCGTACTTTGACTTGGCTCAGACTTTACTTACAGTTAAAACGACTACACTACAAGTTAGCCCATGACTGCGATCTCACCTGATGGTAAGTGATGATGCAGCCTAAGATGGTATCAGGCTAACCTGTTAGGGGCATGGCAGTTATATTAATAATACCCCTATTCGGTTTCTACACGGCATCGTACCGGAACGCTCAATCGCTTGGCGGCACGTCTTCGCCGGTAGGGTGGTAACTAGCCACGGCCGAAGCCTCCCACCAGACCAGACCAGGGAAAATTCAGAAATTATAAATTCCCAAATTGACCCTGACGGGGATCGAACCCGGGACCTCCGCACGTTAAGACAACAGCGCTCAACACTGCGCCACGGAGGTCGTCAAATGGAAAAAAAGGAGATGGACTTATGTGAGTAACATAAATCTGTCTCGTTTTAACCATGTCTTAAGTCTAAAGCAAAGTCTAAGTTCGCTCTATAGATCTCAGCATTATTGTATCTTAATTAAAATATTATAGAAATTTAGTTCCCGCTACGTCTCGTCCAAAATTCCTCAGTGCCTGAAGACGAAAGTTTTCGAACAGGGCGTGTTGCCAGTGATGACTTGCGGCTCCGAAACATTTAGCTATGGGCATGATAGGCTCAGGATCACTCAGCGGGCGATGGAGAGAGCTATGCTTGGAGTATCCCTGCGTGATCAAATCAGAACTGAGGAGATCCGTAGGCGAACCAGAGTAACCGACGTAGCTCGAAGAGTCGCCAAGCTCAAGTGGCAATGGACGGGGCACATAGTTCGTAGACCCGATAGGCGTTGGGGTCCCAAAGTGCTTAAATGGTGGCCTTGCATGGACGAACCCCCACTACGCGGACGATCTTTAGCGTGCAGCTGGGAGCCACTTGAAACAAGACCGTGCTCTGTGGCGATCCATGCAGGAGACCTTCGTCCATAGTTGATAATCAATTAATCTTGTCACAAGGTCTTCTGGGAAAAAATATACAATTTCTTTTTGATAATATATGTTGAGCTGCATTTTCTATTGTTGCTTTTATGGTATGCTTTTGCATAACTACCGCACCTTAAGATATTTTAACAATATTGTTATGTGAACACAATATCAATATATTTGACGACCTCCATGGTGCAGTGTGTAGCGCTGTTGCCTTAACGTGCGGAGGTTCTGGGTTTGATCCCCGGCAAGGTTTATTTGGGAATTTATAATTTCTGAATTTTCCCTGGTCTGGTCTGGTGGGAGGCTTCGGCCGTGGCTAGTTACCACCCTACCGGCAAAGACGCGCCGCCAAGCGATTTAGCGTTTTGGTACGATGCCGTGTAGAAACCGAAGGGGTAGGGGTTTAATATAACTGCCATGCTCCTAACAGGTTAGCCCGATACCATCTTAGACTGCCAATTACCATCAAGGGGGGATCACAGTCAAGGGCTAGCTTGTAGTGGATTAAAAAATATATGTACAGTCAAAACCAAGAGAACATTGTTTATAACAACATATTGGTTATATTAACTAAACCCATAGGTCTCAGTTGAATGCTCTATGACCGCCTTATAAAGAACACCGCTTTTTAAGAAACTTAAAAAGAAAATTAAACAGATTTTGACTGTACATAGGTACATCGATGCTATAACTATGACCTTTAGTTAACTGTATTTTTTTTTTGTTTCAGCGTCAGATACGATAATGCCGAATAATAACATTCTTTGAGTAAATCTTGATGCATACAGAATAAAGCATGCCTTGATGTTTTGTGTGCATGAACTATGAATGTTAAAAATAAAATTTCAATGCCAGCTGGTTGTTTTCTCAAGAATTAACGATACTAATACATATTATATTATGGTAGTTTACTTGTGTAGTTGAAAATTAATATAAACATTTTTTGGAACATATATAAATGTTTGCAAATAGGTATAAATAATTTCACCAACTCATTTTCATGACATTGCAGTGCATAATTTATTCAAAATAATACAGATGTATTCCTCTATGAGTAAAAAAAGAATGACTCCTCCAAACCGACCATTGACTCTGAATAACACCAGATTAGGTTTTTGTGTCATTGAAATCAAATCAATTGGCACTATACGTGAATGTTATAAAGTATCCTTACTTTTCTACTGAGCTTTCTAGCTCCCGTGTTTCCTCATCTTGAGTACCACCAACGCGAGAAAGTAGGCTTGTAGACAATTGCGTTCGTGCTAGACCTCGTCATTGCTTTTTACAAGGTATGATTGTTTGGCATATGTTTGGATATAAATAATTAGCTAATAAAGATTATGCACGTACACTTTAGTTGCATTGTATGGCACAGCACACTTGCAGAGTGTTGTAGAGCCGAGGTACAGCGTCTTTTTGGATTACAAAAGGTAGCTAAGGTTTTTTTATTTTATTTTGGCATATCGAGGGCGTCGGTGGCAAACGATGTACGCGATCGGTGTTTCCTCATTTTGATTGCATTATAATATCAATCTCTACCTTGTGTAAAAAGGCGTTGAGTGGTTTATGTTGTCATCAAGCAAAAATGCTCGGCTCCACGGCACTCCGTGCGTATGCGTCGGACCTAAGAAGTTAAGATTAAGATCTATTTTTACTACAGATTCTTTAATTTAATTGTAAGTTTGATTGTGGCTACTAAGCATTATTGACGTATTAATATACGACCAAAGGTTAATGAAAAAATGTTTACATTTATTAAAAGTACACTTAAAATTTCACTAATTGAAATGCTAAAAAAATTAAAAGTACCTACAGGCTTGTTCTGTATGTAAAATAATTGCATACAATTTATTACTGTCAAACATTTAAGAATGTAATACAGTAGTTTGCTCCTGATGCACATCGTAGAATAGTTTAAAATAAATAGGACACATATTACCTTCATTTTTTTTTTCATTATAGCAATTTAGATTAAGCAAAATTTTATTATATTGAGGCCAATTCTTTAAACAATCTCTAATATTTTTATGCTGTCATTTTAGTTCAGAGATTGTGTACAACAGAATCAGCCCCAATGTTTAACTTTACGTCGAGGTTTGAGATTCGTCTCGCTTTTCGTTCACTCTACGTCGAGAATAATTATTAATTATACAATACAAGTAAACAGTGTTTCTTTTATGAGAAATAAAAATTTCTTTAGACCAAAAATATACTGTACAATTTTTTATATGATGATTTGAAAAAATATAAATGAGTTCGATGTCAATTCTGTCTAATTTTTCTGGAACCCTGCAAAATAGTCCAGTCATTTGGTAGTTTTACCTGGAAAATTTCTCGGGAGTTTTGAAAATTGGTGTATTTTATAGATTTCGACGTGCTCTTTCCAAATTTTCAGTTTGCCACCTCGTATCTTTGCCGCTCGCGCCGACGTATTGGTAAAATGGCGCCAAAAATATTTATTGACAATAACCAATTTTCCCTTTTTGAGCACCAAATGACTGGACTAATAATTTGATTAGAATTTGGGGTTACCAAATTCGACGTAGTGGAAACCGAAAGTACCATGAATATCACGATTCTTGGACTCAACGTAAAGAGAATAATTAAATTATTAAGAATTTGGTATAACTTACAAAATATATCATAATATTATATTTAAAAAAAAACTGAAGAGAAACAGTTTTTTAACGTGTAAAAATGTACGTGTTTATTAAAACACGTACATTTTAGTCCCATTATTAATTTCTAAGAGAGTTCGAGTTTAGAATATAGCAAGGAATTATTGTTAGTTAATTTTTTGTGTCAAGTTTGTGTTAACATAATTTTTTTGCATGACTGGCTAAAGAATTTCTTTTTTGTATAATTATTTGAAGTGCTTATTTATGTACCATGTAGAGATATTATTGGGCAAAGGAAGATATATTTCTGTACATTAACTAGACGGCCCGGCAGATGTCCTGTCCTGACCTATATTGCAGCGCCTAGCTGCAGCCGCGGGACCCACTCAAACGCACACAAAAAATTCCATCAAAATCGGTGTCTGAGTTTTAGCGAGACTAACGAACAACAATTCATTTTTATAACCCCGTAAAATTGTAAAAACCGCTAGATTGAACCGTCAGCATTGAATTAGAGCTCAATTTAGTTTATCCATTCTCATCCGTTTAGGGTATCGTACACCTAAACGTATGAGAATGGATACACGAAATTAAGCTCTAATTCAATGCTGTTATGGTTACTTTGACGATTTGATCTGCAATTCTTACACAATCGCACCTCAGGTAGTGCACTTAGGTTCTATCGGGTTAATATACCCAACAGATTACAATCTACCGAAAAATAATGCTTTAAATTGTAAGCAGTTGTTACGGTTGACAATCTTTCGACAGTTCGAGACAAGATTACAATCTAAAGGTTTTTACAATTTTACGGGGACATATATATGAAAATCTTTACAAAGACTATTTGGATCAGTGTAAACCAAATGTTGGTTTCTTCAGTCAATATCATTTTTTGCAATATGTAGTAGCCTTATTTTATAAAACCTTCACCAAACAATGTTAGTCTCAATAAGTGTTATAATTAGCTGAATTTATGGTATGCAGTCTTGCTGTGACTATGGGTTTTGGCCAAATAGGTTTTAAAGCTGAAGAGTTAACCAATCAGAAGTGATTGTAATCATTTTGTTTTCATTAATTTTATGCACTTGCACATAATTATCTATATTATAGATACAATTTTATTTTTCCTATTTGTATTGATTGATTATATTTTATAGTGTATGGGTACGAATAAATAAATAGTTTATATAATTGAGCTTTTTATTTTTGTTCCTTCTACTGTGAAGTGGTAGCATTTATGCCATCTTCGTAAAAATTAATAAAAGCTATCACTGATAGAGATAAGATATAATAAAAGGTCATTGTAACTGAAGCATAGACCATATTAACCATAGAATACAATTAATCAATAGCTTTTCAGAATAGAACCTGGGCTATTCGAACCAAAGAGTCTTGCCATAAATTTTGAACCATAAGCAAAAAAGCCATGTCCAAAATATTTACTATTTTCCTTAGCAAAATAAAAATTCATTTATTCAAATAAGGTACACTTATTGACGAAATCAATTACCTAAAAACATGATGATAATCCGTTATTGTATCTTAAAACTAAAGCTACGAGGGTTCCAAACGCGCCCTGGTCAAAGAAGAGTTGAACATTTGTTATTGGATTACCGCATTGTTATTCTTGGAGCGGTCAAACCATTGCCTGTAGACACCGCTTTACCGACTATCCAAATCAAAACAACGTGTAATCAGCAGCAAGCTTGGTTGAATAAAATTACGGATATAAATAATTAAAGATGAAAGTGATTGTTCATGCTAGCTTGTCTGTTTAATATGAATCCACCAGCGATATACCTAGTGGGTAGCCGTATAAAACTTGGTCTAAACGTTTATGTCTAAAGGTTATGATGTAGGGTGCATTCAGCATTTCACCAGAGATTTGCGAAGTAGCTAAGCTGTGCACGAGGAAAAAAATTGGCAGTCAGGGACTGCCGATAGAAGTGAAAACGAATATGTTTTTTTTTTTACGTGATATACTGATAATCGATAAACACCGGCTGCACGCACGAAAATGTGTCACGTTCCGCCTGAGCCTGCAAGTGAGAGCGCGAACAAGCGATAGAGAGGCACGATCGCGTGACGTCAGAGCTATCGAAGAAGCTAGACGTTCGAATAGTTCTGCTGCTGGAATGCCGCCACGCGAGCTTCGTCGAGAACTTCTAGTTATCACGTAAAACGAACGTCCGTAAACCGACTTTACAGACAGCCGTAATATTTTTTCTAATTTAAAATAAAATAATAATATTTCGAATATAAACTTTAACACTAAGGGATTAAAGTTTAATTACGAATGTACTGTATTATTATACTTAAGACCTTTTGTCTTAAGAAGAATGGTGCCGCGAGGTCACGGTTACACATCACTTTTAAATATAAACCTTAAAACAAAGGCATTCAAGTTTAATTACGAATGTACTATCTTAAGTATAAAATATTACTTAAGACCTTTTGTCTACCAAAAAGTGCTCAACGCGCCTAAATAAGTTTTCACTTCAAAAAATTTGAAAGAGTAGTCTGTCGAGATTTTTTTCTGAATCCAACCAGAGTTCCTGTAATAGGTATGTAATATATTGTCAAGGAACAAGAATATCTGTTGACGATTTTTTGCCTTGGTTCATAGGTAGCCTTGAATTAAAAATAACAGAAACATTTAAAGAGTAACATTTTATTATACATATTAAATACCTTTGTATTAATTTATTAGTTACTAGCAAAAAGCACCTAAGCTCATTATCAAATATATTAAACTACACCTTCGAGATCGGGACGTGGCGGGGCTCGCAGCAGTAGATCGCAGTCGGGCAGAGCCTCGACGCGACGGCGCGGCCACGGCGGCAGAGCCAGCGTCGCGCCCGGCGCGCGCCGCCCGCACGCGCACTGCGCCTCGGGCTCGCAGTCCGCGTGGAAGGCGCGCGCGCAATGCGACGTGCGCACGCCCGCGCCGCTCGCCAGCGCGCGCTCGCAGCGCCGGCAGCGGCCTCGAGCCGCCGCGCCGCGCCGCGCCGCCGCCAGCGCGCGCGCCATGGCTTCGTGCGCCTCGCGCCGCACGATGCGCGCCGCGCACTGCCACACCGCGCGCCGCGCCGCGCCGCCCGCCAGCACAGCGCCGGCCACGCGCGGCGACTCGCAAGTGTTAACCGCGAGTTGCTCGAGCGGCAGGCAGGCGATCGCCTCGAGCAGCAGCGGCGGCGGCACCGCGCCCGCGCCTCGCAGCAGCCGCGTCCACAGCTCCGCCGCAACGCTCGTCGGCACGGTCGGGCCCACTCGGGCGCAGAGCGCGCTCGCCTCGTTCACGGTATTCGCTTTCGACTCTTCGTCGACGCTCGACGATATCGATCGCAGGAGAGCGTCGAGAGCGCCCAAATGATCGCCGGTCGCTTCTAAGCAGATCGATTCCGCCTCGCTGGGTCCCAGCTCCCGCACTATACGAAGAGCGTCTTCCGGCCTTACGATGCCTGCATTTTTGATCAGGAAATCCTTAACGTGGTCAGGTCGATGCGTACACAGAGTGCGAAGATATATCGCGGCCGCGTCGCCGCGGAGTCGCCCCGTGTCTAGTAAACACTCGCCAAACTCTAATTTACACTTGAAACTTAAAGAATCCAAAATTGAATAAATTAAATCGTTACATTCTTCGTCCAGCAAAGCTGCGGCCGATCGTGGGCGCAACTCTACGAGCGCAGGGAGGTATGGTCTCAGTCGTTTTCTCATTTCGCCATCGACTTCAATTCTCGATCTTAAATATTCAAAAAACTCGTCGACGTCTTTACTTGATGGCTGCTGTATTTCGAAAAACTGTTTAAGTGCTTCGTCGTGTCGATCGAGCATTGCGTCCAGCCGCCACTGAGCTCGCGGTCGCAGTATGGCGTGTGCGTACTGCGCGAGCATTTGGTCTCGTTGTGACCGTATTCGCGTCAGAATCATGAGCCACGCTATGTCAGACCGCTCATCATCTGTAGTCGCGACCAATTCTTGCATATTTTTTATCAAATCGTGATCGAGCGGTAGCGCGCCTGAATTGAGCTGCCCAGCGATGAACTCTAAAATTTCAAGCCGTCTTTCTGACTCCTAAAAATAAAAAAAAATCAAATGGATTAATAATTTTGAGAAGAACTTAGCTTCTCAAAATTAATCCATACTATCCATACTTCCATACTATATATATTATAAATTTATAATTTATAAATTTATATTTATAAATATATTTATAAATTTATAAATATATTATAAATGCGAAAGTGTGTCTGTCTGTCTGTCTGCTACGCTTTCCCGGCCCATCTTTTCAACCGATTTTGATGAAATTTGGTACAGAGGTAGATTGCATCCCGGGTAAGGACTTACTTAGGCCCCCGTAAGTAATAGTAGGTAAGGTTATACTTATTTTATCCCGGAAAATTAAGGAATTCCCGCGGGAATCAAAAACTTTAATCCACACGGACGAAGTCGCGGACATACTCTAGTAGGTAATAATTAATAGTATTAGGCTCATACATGTACATATTAGGATAATTCAATGCGATTGCTATAGCTAACAAGTTACGTAAATCGACTGGTCGAACAGGGATGTTTTCTAGATAACAAAAATTAACTAGTGGTTCGCCCCGAACTAAGACCTCGAGTGAGTCCATACTGAGTGTAATCCAATGATTAATTTTGACCTACCAATATTTTTAGATTATGCACTCTCAGTTTTCAAAAGACCGACTATAGGTGTTCCCAATCATAAAACCTGGATGTGTATAGCGCTATGTAAATATGAGAGTAAGAAGCAGTGGTAGTCTAGTGCTTTAGACAAGGGATTAGATTCGGGTGAATAGGAAGCCGGCCGTCTAACGGGCCGGGGTTTCGACCCGGGCACGCCATTCGGACTTTTCGGAGTTATGTGTGTTTTAAGAAATCAAATATCAAATGCGGTGAAGGGCAACATCGTGATAAAAATGGCTTGCCTCAGAGAGTTCTTCATAATGTGCTCAAAGGTGTGTGAATGCGAAGTCAGCCAATTAGCACTTGGTCAGCGCGATGGAGACGGCGTGAAGGCCATGAGAAGGGTCTCATTCTGAGACGAGACTCGTGCTCGGTAGTGAGCCACAACGCATTGTGGCACATTTTGAGAACGGGACCTTTTTTCGGCACAGGGACGCGGGACGTTGCGAATGAACGTTTAGTGCCGGAATCAGTGAGTGGTGCACTCGCCTGCAGGTCAGCGGTGTAGGCGAGCAGCGCGCGCGCCACGCGCAGCCGGTTCTGCTTGCCCAGCGGGCCGGCGAACGGCGGCTCGCGACAGCACTGCTCCAGCAGCCGCACCGCGCCCGCCGTGTCGTGCGCCACCAGCACGCGCAGAGGGGAGCCCGCTCCCGCTCCCGCCTGCACCTGCACATCACCAATGTACTACAGTTACATAAACGACCGCCAACAACAATGGCTGTGTGTGGGCGAGGTGCACTCACCTCCTCGGCGAGCAGCGTGGTGAGCGCGTCGTGGCGAGCGGAGGGGCGCGCGTGCGCGGGCAGCGCGCGGCCGCCCGCGCCGCGCCCCGCCAGCGCGTCCGCCGCCGCCAGCAGAAGCGCGCCGCCCGCGCACCCGCAGCCCGCGCCGCCCGTCGCGCCCGCACACTCAGGGTTCACGAACGATACCAGCTCTCGCATTGCGCCGCTACACCCGTCTATGAATGAAATAAGGCTGAGTCGAATCATGCGCAATGTCGAACACGTATATAGGCCACACGCTCGCGCGGTCTATCGTCGCTTGCACTACTCGCCCAGAGCTGCCGCGATGGCCCCGACGCCGCGCCACAGGCCCCGCTCGCGCGTGAACACGCTCGCGCGGTGCGGGTCCAGGGACGTCAGCGGCAGCGAGGCCACCACCCGCTCCACTAGGTCAGGTTCAAACTCCGCTAGTCGTTCTATCAGCGCCTACAAACGATTTAATTAAAAGTTAGTCCAGAAAAAATATCAAGGGTGTGAAGTGGTAAGTACACTATACAAGTTTATGGATATCTACCCATTTAATTGGGATAATAGTATAACGCTAGTCGCCGTGCCGCCGTTTAATATTACATTATTATCACATTTAATTATACAACTTTTGCATCCTATTACTATTTAGTATTTACCTGTGTAAAATCAGGCGAAGGTGGATTGTTGGACAATTCGCCGCGCACGGCGGCATCTCCTAGCGCTTCAACAAACGCCTGTTCCCCCGAACAGTTTTCCCAAAGACGATTCCATAACTCTTCACTAAAATAAAAATATACAATATCTTAAACTTCCAAAAAAAAAACTATAGACAATAGATAGACATTCTAAGATTCTTACCTTAAATCATACTTGAGACATAGCTTTACAACTTGTACTGCAACGTTCTTGTTGCTCAATATGTGAGGTCTATCAGCTAAATTCCCTATGAATTCGTTCGCTAATCTTTTGGCCTCCGTTCCTTGAGACGAACAGAGTAACCTTAAGGCTTGGGAATAGCGTCCTGAATCTATGAACGCTTGCGCCCTGGCGAGCAAGTCTCTCGGCTTGACGCGAACCAGTCCCCGGCGGCCGAGCAGAGCCAACGCACCGTCGCACGCGCACGCGCCGCCGAGCGCGCTCTCGCCGGCCCGGCACATCGCTCGCGAAACTCGACCGTCCGTCCAATGGCCCTTACATACAACTTCGTTTCATTAACAAACAATTGGTAAATATAAATAATAAAAATATTAATTATTTTGGATGTTTTGAAAATTGAAAGCGATATCGATATCTGTTATAATAATATTAATTTCCTCCCGACCTAATTACGGCCACGGCAGCCTATGTCCAGAGAGATAAGCCCCATCTGCGCGGGAGGTATTATAGTGCACAAGTGTGTGCACAGGTGCACTCTCCGTTCCTTTACTCTCATAGCCCGATGGGACTCAAAATCCGACACGACCGGAGATCAGGCGCAGGACAGGACCGACGGCTTAACGTGCTCTTCGAGGCACGGGGGTCAAACACCGCCAACTTCCTAACTCCGGGCTAGTAAAGATAATTTCTGGTTAGAAAACCCCAATACTTGTTATTGCCCGACCCGGGCATCGAACCCGGGACCTCGTTGGCCGCAGTCGAACATGCTCACCACTAGACCAACGAGGCTGTATACACCTATATACGTGTGGCCTATATACGTGTATATCTGTAAACTTAGTGTGAGAATTTCTTGTCTCGTCGACCTTGGTATAATGCTGATCGTCGTAAAACATTAGTTGGAGTAAAATGGACATATAATCAATATAGTTGTTAGAGTAGTCAGTACTACTCGTAGTTACAATTCTTGTTGAACAATATGTAGCATTGCGGCGGCGCACTGGCTGAAAATGTATGGTATACTGTATTAAAAAAACTTGATATAGGTCCAATTACATTGAAGCTAATGCTTCATCGCACTAATTATGTTATCAGCGTGGGTGGGATGTAAAATCTCACACAAACCTTATAGCGACTATAATTATTGTATTTAAATTGAATTATATTGATACCTTAAAAAAAGCAGATGAATAAACAGGTTCTATTTGGGACAGATCTAGTGGCTTGTCATAATCATCACCCCAGAGTCGGAGGTTTTCATCGGAATCGAAGATTGCGAGGCTGCCTCCCAACCAGCCGAGCCATATTGGCGTCGACTTGAGTTCTACTCGTTGTACAGGACGCAGGCTTATGTCTAATCCAATTATGGTTACAGCAAGCCATTGCATAACATTCGCACGGGCAGCCACAAGTATTCTGTTATCTTGCTCACACCACTCTAATACGGGAAGGACATCGGGCGGGCCGTCAAGGCGTACTCCAGCGGCTCTGCCACCTGCCACTATGATAACTCTGGAAAGAGTCGCTAAAGCTAAAATCCGCGCGTCGCGAGCTGTCATGGCCACCACTTCACCCCTTGCTCCCGAGAATAAACAGGAGACTCGAGCAGATCGAACACCTAATGGTCTCGAAAACCGTATAAGCCATACAGATCCACCCGTATCTAGAGCTAGTCCGGATGTGCCAGCCCATGTCACTCTTAGTGTTCCCCATAGCTCTCCTCCAAGTGTGACACGCCTGAGAATCAGCCCTCGTATACTTTCATACTGGTAAACGAGACCTCGGGCAAATCCCGCCAAAAGGCGAGTACCATCATGGTTATATGAAAGGCACGTAACTGCTCCGTTGTCGCCGTTTGCGTCACACACCCATCGTAATGTTTGGTCGTGGAATGAAAGTAGGTGTCCATGGGCGGTCCCCACTGTGAGTCTACCGTTTGAGCCTACGCTAACTGTCGTAGCAGCTCCCGCAGATGACCGTTCCTGTAAATTATATATTGTTTTTCATGACGTGATGCTGAGATATTTGGAAGGTAATAAACTATCTACTCGTTAACTGAAAGAAACAAATAAGTAAATGAGTGTATCTTTATCCCATTTGAGTTTGTAAACCATTCATTAAATTTGTCTTTGTACATTTATGTTGAAAGTTGTGGAAAGGTATACAACAAAGTACAATCACACAAACAACTAAGGCATTGCGCAAATTGTTCATACAAAGAAGCATTGCAGTGCACGCTGAGCATAAGTTACTATTGAATACCTACATTACTTGCAGTTCAAGAAATATTTTTCATGAGGAGGACTTGATAAAAGCTTCTTCAAATTACTTAGTTTTCGAAATATGTATATTCCATGTATAAATAAGTGTTAAATAAGTGCTAAAATATGTAGTACCAGCATTTAATTATATTCAACTAGCTGATGCCCGCGACTTCGTCCGCGTGGAATAAGTTTTTTTGGATTCCCGCAGGAACTCCTCAATTTTCCGGGATAAAAAGTAGCCTATGTCACTCTCCAGGTCCTCAACTATACCCATGCCAAAAAACACGTCGATCCGTTGCAGCGTGATTGAAGGACAAACCAACAAACAAACTGACTTTCGCGTTTATAATATTAGTATGATGATGTAGCAAAATAAACTAATAAAATACTAATAGATTCTAACTTCTTAAAAACAGTTGTACCTATTTGTATTGTATTGTATTACTTGTAGACTGAACATGTACTCTGGATACTGATTTACTTTGTTAATGAAAAATTAGCAGAAAGGCTCCAATGTTATTTACAAAATAGGTATATGAATGCCAATAACAATAATCAATATGTTAAAATATATTTATGTCACTAAAATTGTTATGATCCATGCACTATAACAAAATACAATAGGCATGATGACTGATTTTGAAAAATGGTCAGATTATGTTCGGAAGTATCTACTATTTCGAAAAAATATCTTATTTCAGCAGAAAAATAAGGTTTGGTAGATAAAATTGGCATTTGAAATTTAAATTTTAAATTCACGCCAAAACGCTCGTGGGTGTCATGGCGTCATTTGTGACGTCACTGTTGTTTTTGCCAATGCATTTTGTGCAGTGTGCAGTAATAGTAGTTTATACACCAAGGGGATAAAGCACTGTTTTATGTCACGGGCGCTACATTGAATCCTGAACGTAACGAAGGACTCCAAATTTAACTCCCGAGCGCAGCGAGGGTGTTATAAGTTAATTCCCGACCAAAGGGAGGGAATTAAGATTGAGTCCTGAGTGCAGTGAGGGATTCAAGCGCCCAAGAAAAAAACTGCTTTATCCCGGTGGTGTATACTCTACTTTATACTTCTACCATAACAGTAAAACAAACTGTAACGGTTAGATATTTATTGCAAATCATAGTAAGTAGGATACATAGGTCTAAAGTACGGCCATTTTAAGCGCGGACAAAATGTAAACAAACGAACGAGAGGTCGTTCGCCTAATGAAGGGGTAAACAACAATTTGGTCTTCTGTAAAAAATAATATAATCTATCGGCTCCTTGTACGGAGTCTATCTTTTTATTCTTGTATTGTAATTGATTCATTTGTGATCAACTTTAAAAAAAGGAGGAGATATAAGCAATTTGACCCAGATGTACCTATGTATGTATTGAGGTACCGTCAAGGGCTACGTTTACGTATTTATTAATATTATGTTTGAAGATAAAGCCCGGAATTTTTGATCTTAGAAACTAATCACTCGTAGCCGTTGTAGTTTAGTAAACACAAACAGTAGCAATTTTTCAGTCATTAGTAGCAGAATTCGGTTTAGTTTTGCTTCCAATCTGAGCAACTCTGTGATTTGGAAAGTCGATAGATATGATTATTATATTATGTTTAATTCAAAGGCAAAGAAAATAAACAAATGAAGTAATTATTCATGTCTTTATTATTAATTTTTTTTTCACTAATTCTTATGGTTCACGTAGCAATTGTGTAATTATTCGCAACATTAATTGATCGTTGATTAATGAACTACTAAGTACTTAATATAAATATTTACTTACGTTAGTACTACTATAGTACATTATGAATCATGATGTTACGACGCGTAAAATGTTACTTACACCTATGTTTCGGTGGTGAGACGTCACGACTTTTATTATGAAATTCACTGTCGACCACGTAACGCGTCTATTCATATGCGCGAAAGAGACAGTTATAGTTTTGGCGTAGTTGGTTAGTTTCGTGAGGGTTTCATAGTGAAGGTGCGTCAATGAACTTTTGTCCGCCCTTAAAATGGCCGTACTATAGTAAATAATAAAAAGAAAAGACAAATTAAAAGTGAATGTTCACGTTCGATAGAGTCACATTTGTCCATTTGTCATTTTGCTTTTCATGCTGCCAGTGTTTATGCAGGTAGGTACACATACTCCTTGGTTTAAAAACTTTTATGTCAAATGGTACGATCGTTTGGTCGACCAGTCTGGAGCCTAGACTCTGTTGTTTACACTTTTACAGTATGGGGTTGGTCAACTAGTTGGGCGATCGATCGACTAGATTACGGCCCTAGGGCATGAAGACTGACTTTAGACCCGCAAAAGTATGATTAAAACAGTAGTAAAGGTATGGTAGAAGTATAAACAATAGTGTGATTGTCAAAGCTCGAAACAAATAATTCAATAATTGTGACGTCATTCGCTACTTGGTGTTTAATCCATTATGGCGGATTTGCTGTATTTTATAGTTTTATTTTATCAAAATAAATAGCAATCCCACTGGAAATAGTTTTTTTTTTTTAATAATCCATGAATCCTATTTCATTAGATAGATTGGTAATTTCATTGATTTTTGGTTACTGTCATCATGCCTATTCTATTCATGAACAACACAGACATGATAAGCCCATGATAATAGTTATCATATTATTACAATGACAATATAAATAAAAAATAATGGAAAAAATATTACTGGACTCAAACTCAAATCTTTTTTATTCAAGTAGACTTTGACAAATGCTTTTAAATCGTCGAGTGAATCTACTACATGCAATAATTTCCATGTATAATTTAAGCAGCTAGGATTATTAATAACTGCCCTTGGATTGGACATTTATACCCTGTCCTGGATTATCTGTATTACATAGGATACTTTTTGTAATGACAAAAAATACACATCCTATACAGTAACAGCATTACTTGGCAGATTATAGTGCTACAGTATATTGTTACACCATTGACAAATAAGTTAAAACCTTTGAATAATGGTTTTAATTAGCAAAATATAAACAAGAATACATGATAGCGACTATGTTATCTGCTGAGCTAAACATTTCAGCTAGGAAGAATGTAGTGTAGAGCAGAAACTCCTAGCAGTTTCTGCATTTAAAAACTATCTTCTAATTATATAAGTTGTCATTCATATTGTCATAGTGAAAATGTATCATGTATTCTTGTTTATATTTTGCTAATTAAATTGATAAATAAGTTAAAACAAGAATACATGATACATTTTCACTATGACAATATGAATGACATTCCAGGAATGACAACTTATATTTAGAATATAGTTTTTAAATGCAGAAACTGCAAGGAGTTTCACCAAATTATTGCAGGTAGTTAGGTATTTCAAGTAAAAAAAAATGTTGAATAATATGTGAATAGTAGTTAAAATAATCATAATCTTACTACAATATAATTGTAATTAGGCTTATCCTAAGAGGAAGTTATACATTTGCTACTGCAAGGAATTTAAAAAAACGCTTCGTTGTTCTTTAGTATATGTGTCGGGGGAGGGGAGGATCCCTTGGCTTCCCCCACCGACTAATAAGCACTTGCCACAAATATCTTGAAATCTGGAATATCTCAAAACAATTAGGATAACGAGTTTGGCTTGGAGGAGGGTCCATCCCTCCTTTCCCCATATACACATAAAGAAAAACCTTAAACCAACTTACCTGAGCCTGTGACAATTGCTGAGACACTGCTTGTAAAAAGTCAACTTGTAAAGCAGAGCATGTAGTTTCTTCAAATTTTTTTGTTGATATCTTGTTTTCACTTTCCAATTCCTCAGAAGATAATACTTCAGCTAGGGTAGGCGCCTCACTAGTAGGTAAAGCGTATTCCACTTCATCAAGCTAAAATAAATTATACTTTAAAGATGTCTAAAAACTTCGTAAATCGAGTGGGATCTTTGATTTTCTGGGATAAAAAGCCTATGTCATTGCCCAGCTACCGTGCCAGTGTTAAAATAGGTAGAACATAATATTATTATTATGTTGTGAAAGTGCAGCAGACATACAGACATACAGACATACAGACTGACAGACTTACACACTTTTGCATTTTAAATTACAATGTATGTTTTATCAAAACAAAACCCATTTATTAATTATTAACATTTTACTACAGGTACATAAGCAAAAACAGTAGTTATGGTTTATTTTATTTATTTATTTTTATCTCTATCCACAATAAGTTAGCCCTTGACTGCAATCTCACCTGATGGTAAGATGGTAAGTAATGATGCAGTCTAAGATGGTAGCGGGCTAACCTGTTAGGGACATGGCAGCTATATTAAACCCATACCCCTATTCGGTTTCTACACGGTGTTCATAAATTAAAATTATTTTCATTTTACCTCTTCGAAATCTACATACTGAAGACTCTCAACTGATTCTAGATCAGAATCTAACAGTGACTGGGTTGAAGGTGTCTTTAGTAAATCCATTGTACGATCTGTAACTTAGCTATAGCGAAATGTATTCCATATTATATTCACAGAATAAGTACTAGTTTATATTTTAATAACTTAAAACAAACTTCCAAAATATTATAGTGATTAGTCCTGATGTACTCCTACTTTTTTTTATTTTATTTAACTTGAGGAATCCACAGAGTGAATCACAAAGACATCAGTGAATCTCTGGAAGTCTCTGGTTAACTTGTCTCTGCTCCAGCTCTCATGTGTTCGATGTGGGTGTTCTGTGTCTTTAACTTGTCTCAGGATCAGAAAGACTAGAATCCAGAGCCGTTAAACCAGTTAAATAAAAAAAAATCAGGACTCTCATCTGAGACTATATTTCTTTATTCATTGTCTGAGACTCTCACCAGAGTTTATGGAAGGAGTTTAATTAGTTTGGCACTGTATAATTTTAATTTTAAGGTAAGTGTTTCAATTCACAATTATACATTTCCAAAAAAACGTTATTTATTCTTCCTATTTAATATTTTTATCCATTACGCAATCATTTAATTTCCGCGGCAAACTGTATGATTTTTTTTTTACTAACTGGCCTTACGGCTATGACCTATATTATCTATGACCGAGTCAAACGTTTTCAAGCTTTCCTTCAAGATGTTGCAAGCAAGTTCCCGCTTTTCAGACTAGATGGCGTTGATGGCGTTGCTAAAAATACGCCCACATTCTTTGTTTGGCCCGTCTATGTAAATTGAGGTCGTTGACTAGATAAAATACTTTTGCTGACTTTGTTTGTTGCCTCAATCAATTGTTGCAATAAGAACTTTCATTCAATTATAATACTAAGTACTCAAATTAGAATATTATTTATCTCATTGAAAAGATATAAACAACATATAAAAAGTGAAACATTTAGTAAAAAGTATTTTTTGAATAAATAAAAGAATAATAGGTACAATGCCGAAGTTATAAAACTAAAAATATTTTGTAAGTTACTTCGTGAAAAGGAAAACTTCGTGTCACTCGGTCGATGCAATGGCGAGAGTAACGAATCGCGCTCAAATTTAAATCAAAATCGAGTTAGGGACAATTCAACTCGAGTTAATTCGATCTTAGCACCTGCTTAGCACAACTCCAGTTCGGAGTTGGTAAGTCGAGTTGACACATTTCTACTCTGCAGCAAAGATTATACTACTCTCTACCGAGAGCTCTGCGTGCTCTGCCAGTGTTATGTATTACTTTACTCTATGGTGCTCTCATAGATAATACACTACCTGCTAGGCTCACTGCTAGGTGCTCTCATCTGCAGTGTAAAACCTGGTAAAACGTAGTGGTTATTCTCTTTGCCTAGTGATTACATTCTCTCTGCTCTTTGCTGCAGTGAATGGAATCAGGAAATAGGAATGGTGATTTCAATGTAATGTAATTTGTAAAATCTAAGTTTAATGTGTAAAAACATTTTCTATTGCGTGAGTATTAATTTTAAGTGAATAGTGATTGTGCAGAGATTTTAAAAACTGTATTTAAGTTTATCGGACTAGTTCGTTTTAAGATTTTAATATCAGGTAATGTAAAACGTTGTGGCCGAGTCGCCATTTTGTTCAGTGCTATTTTTGGAGCATCGATAATAGGATATCAGCACTCAAGTCATACAAGATTCTCCAATCAATAGTTCTTGCACCATGACAGAAAATACTTCTAAAGAACCCCCGATACAAACTTTGAGTGGCATGCCACCCAATCCCAACCCATGGATGTACGGTGTCTATCACCAATACAATGGGTATCACGGTGGCATGTATCCACAGTTTTATAATCAGCAGTATTTCAACCATATGGGTAATAATGGACCATATCAAAACAACCAACAATATCACAATAAAGACGCGAAACCTGATTTCGGTCAGCCTCAATTTTCCAAACCCCCTCCGCCTCTGTTAGGAATGTCTCCTTTTGATGCGGGCCGCCCGTTTAATAACCAATCCCCCATTAGGTTCAATCTTACTGGTAATAGAAAGTCTGCTCCTCTTCTTCCAAATGATAACCCTCTCTTGGCTAATAACAATAGTAATAATAACGCTAAGAAAAAACGAAAAAAGGGAAATAAAGCCAGTAACGATACAGGGACTGTCTTAATGCCTCCGTTGCCTGACCATCCGCCACCGCTGCCTCCATGTCCTCCACCAGATCTACCTAAGCCGCCCCCTCCCCCTCCACTTGATGTTCCTTTACCTCCACCCATAGCGACTGAGGACATTCCAGAACCACCAGAGGAGCCTAAGTGTGAAAATAATGAGAAAGGATTGGAGAATGTTGTCCCAAATGACAACTCTTCAAACTTCTTAAAATCTTCATCAATTCAAAGATCAGCAGGAATATGGCCTGATTCTTTGGACAGGTATATAAAAAGATGTTATGAGAAATGCAGAACGGATATTGATCGTGATCAAATTGATATATGTTTAAAGGGTCGTATTACAGCTGCTGCTAACAAAGATGAGCTCTGGACAAGGAATTGGGATGATGAGCCTATACCTAGTGTACATAGTGAAAGAAATAATTTATCAGTGAAACCTGTTCGGGGTACATTATCATTGTACCAAAAGTGTGAAGCTATAGAGTTAAACAAGAACAAGCCATTCAGTGGTAGGAATTTCAACACCCATAAAAACTCACCTCAGAGGAGAAAGAAAGCACATTCCAGGAGTCGGTCTAAGTCTATAAGTCCACCAAGAAAAAGGCACAGGTAATTTCTCAATTATTTTTGTAATTGTCATCAAAATATAGTTTAAATAAGTGATTTTTACATCTTGTTTGTTTCTGCAGTACATCATCTGGGTCTAGTGATGAGATTGAAGAGAGAAAAAGTTTTAAGAACAAAGCCCGCCAGAAGGTTAAAGATAGACTTTCTCTGGACCAGAAGAAACCAGAGAAGTATCAGAAAAATAACAAGAAGAAGGCATTCAACCAATTTAATGTTGAAGACTTGCAAGGAAATGCTGAAAAGTTACAGAAAAGGGCACAACGATTTGGTAATGCAAATGTTCCCACCATAGCAAGTTCATTACAGGCTAATCGTCCTAGTGAAGTTACTAAGAGGCTGGAACCCTGTCTGAAAAAGTCATTCATTCAGGATACAGAAGGGGATTATGAACTCAACAACATGCATATAGTGGGAACATGTACAGACATTGAAAAGTCATTCTTAAGGTTGACTAAGGCACCTGAAGCATGTGAGGTTCGCCCAGTTACAGTGCTGAAGAATTCTTTGAGAAATGTAAAAGACCGATGGATACTCAGGCAAGATTATAGATATGCATGTGATCAACTGAAATCAATAAGACAAGATCTAACGGTAAGATTAATAGTACAAATTGTGACCATTTTTTTGGGTTTGGGTTTCACAAAAATGTATAACAAATTATCATTTCACAACAAATGTTCCAAAATCTATTCAGGTGACAAACATATTCCGCAACCATATTATCATTTTTAAAAAGATCATTTGACAAATACCCTATTTGCAAATGTGCTGAAAGTTAAATAATACTTTACAAATTGATTATTTCACCAAATTTTGGATGGATGGATGTTGGATGTTTGTTACTCAATCACACCAGAATGGTTGAACGGATCTGGATGAAATTTGGACTCAGATAGTCTGGAATAACACATAAGCTACTTTTTATCCCAGAAAATTAAAGCCTTGATCCACGCAGATGAAGTCGCAGGCATCAGCTAGTAATTTATAAAGTGCAGTGATTCTACAAATTAAAAAAAAATTAGTTAGGTATTACCCAATATAATCTACTTGCCAGGCACTACCTGAATATTTATGTGTAACTCTAACCTAACCTAAGTACCTCAACAAGATTTAACTACATAAATTCTGTTGGTAGATAAGTTGAAAAATCTGTGGCTGAGTTAGTAAATTTGATGGCGATGTTTAAATCCATAAGACAAGTAAAAATTACTGGTGTTCTTTGCTTGCTTTAGAATATTTAGTTAGTTGTAAATAAGACAAATTAGTTTATTGGAGGCTTTCTCATTTTCCTGTTACTTAGTTATAAAATCATAAGTTAGGTTTCATGGCCAAAAAAAATATCTGTGGCTTGACTTAAAATATTCCATACTAAATTATGATTGAAAATGGATGGGCTACGCCAGAAGACTCTCTACGTCGCCCCTTAATTCGCTTCACCAACTCGATCTTCGTTTCCCTACTGAAGTTGCTTCACCTCCCACCTTCCCTCCACTCGGCCTAGTAGGTTTGCATCATTCACAACTTCCTTTGCGAGCATCTGGCTTCGCGCTTTACATAAACACTAGGGGTAGGGCAGACAGGACTACGTGGAGACAGGGTGTGCTAATTCGGTTTTGGTGACAGATCTATCTTAGAGGTAGAGGTAATTATTTTTATTAAAGTTGAGTAAATAAAGTACTCACCAATTTGCGTTTTTTTTATTAAAATTAATGTTTATTAAATGATTTTTATGTCAAATGTAATGTGAAATAGAAAAATGTTTGGATTCATATTCATTCATGATTTTGTCAAACGTTTGTTGTGAAATGAAAATTTGTCATTTGCTAAATGATAGGTCACCATTTATTTGATACTAGGTAGATGATGCCTGCAACTTCATCTGCTTGGATTAATATTTGTGAATCTCGCTGGAACTCTTTATTTTCTGGGATAAAAGGGTATATCGTTCCCCAGGAAGCATGGCTGTGATTAGGCATGATATTTTAGCAGGCAGACAGACAGAAAGACTCTCATTTTTAATATTACTAGTGGGCCCATCACACCTTTTTCTGCCCTGAACCTAGAATTCACAATTGCTGAGGCAATTAAACCACCCTGGGACCCACCTAAACACACACAAAAAGTTAAAATCAGTCCAGCCCTTCTGAACTGATGCAAGAACATACATTTCGGCAATTGATTTTTATATTATTTATATAGACTGTAAAATAAACATAGTTGATTTCTGTTTTTGATTATTTTATTTGGTTTTAAAGGTGCAAGGAATAAGGGATAGTTTTACAGTAGAAGTATATGAAACACATGCCAGAATAGCCCTAGAGAAAGGTGATCATGAAGAATTCAACCAATGCCAAACACAACTTAAAATGCTTTACACTGAGCTTCCAGATTGCAGGGCTAACGAAGCAGAGTTTAAAGCATATAGAATACTGTACTATATATTTACAAATAATACTCTGGGTATGTATATGTCAATAAAATTTGTATCCAGCGGCCTAACTTTGGAAATCATCATCGTCATTTCAATCCACTTCTGGCTTACACACACAGAGCTAATTTGCTCTGTTCACCATGCTAGTCAGACTGATCACCATGATTGTCAGACTTCACACCCCTTCAAGAACATTCTGAGAAACGCAGCTTGGGCATGCAGGTTTCCTCACAATGTTTTCCTGTAACCCTTTAAATCGCAGACGAAAAAAAAACAATTTTTTTAAAAATATTTTGGGGGGTTCATAATATATATGTATGCTTAAAAAATAGAAAAAAAAAATCCCACTATTATAGTTTTTGAGAAAACATATGTTGGTAAGGTACAACATTGCAAAACATACAATGATTTCGGTAACAGGTTTTATGTTGTACATTACCAACACTGGACGTGTATACAGTTTAGTAATTCATATAAAATATGTTAAAATAATAGAAAATTCAGGAAAATCAAAAAATAAAAAGGCACATAACTCAGAAAAGTTAGAAATGGGTACCTGAACCGTTGACCAGCCGAAAGTCTAAACCACTTAAAATAATAATATTATTACATATTCAATACGATTTTTTTTTTGTAATTTAATACTATGTACATCTTTTTACAGATCTTACTACAATTTTCCAATTCCTTTCAAAAGAAGATAGAGAAAATGAATGTATCAAGCACGCATTAAATACAAGGTGTGCATGGGCTACAGGCAATTTGCACAAATTTTTCACACTGTATAAAACAGCTCCAATGATGGCATCATACCTCATAGATTGGATTGTGGACAGGGAGCGGAAGAATTACCTGAAATACATCATTAAGTCGTATGTTTTACTGCTCTTTATTATCATTTTTGTGTTTGGTGCTTTCAAGGTAACTCAAATTGGATCCAACAGTACCTATAAAAATGTCATGGCAACAAGATGTTGGACTTAGGGGCATGTAATTGATAAAACTGCAATACCCCAAAGTAAGTTTGCTTACTTCCATCTTACACATCAGTCACTAACAGGTTTGATATTTGTTTAGGGCTAACTTGTCAGCTAGCAGAACCCTTTAACAAAGTATAGTCTGCGGTTGGCAGCTATGCTATTTTTTAAAAGCTAATTTCTTTGAAGTAATCTTTAAAAATTATTGGTAATAATACTTAATCAGTGTGTAAAAATGAAATGATTCAAATTGATTTTTATTTTTTATTGATGGGCTATTTTTGAGTACTGAACCTAGCACCAGTTTTACTGTTATCAATGGCCAACCTCATGTGGTTGGTTGTGTTATATTAACTTTTTATTGTGTGTGCAGCTACAGGCAGAGTGTTCCTGTGGACTTCATCGTTCGTGAGCTGGCATTCGAGTCGACTTCTAAAGCTTTTGAATTTTTAAGTCAATTTCCTCTATCATATACTGGCACCGATCAGAGTAATATTGATTGCAAGGCCAGCCTTCAAGTTATTAATCAGAACATCTAACATACCACTTATGCATTTGTGCATAGCCACCCTGTGCATGTTGCATATATTTTATGTGTAGTAATGTAACAGGGTCCGACGGCAGAGCTTCAGTAGTCGTCATTCTTCACCTTCGTTTTATAGAATAGCAGACAAGGATATACAGATTTAGCAAGAATCTTGGTTTTATGAAGAGATGCTTAACATTTATGTTAGCACATAACATTCTTGATTTTAGTGACTTCCGGCAGTTCTGTGACTTAAGAAGAAAGCAGTGACGTGGAACATTAAATCATTGATGTTGAATAAATTAACAATGAAATAGTTTTGTGTTCTGTTCATAGTAAAATTAAACTTGTAAATAGTGTTATTTTATGATCATTGATGTCAATAATATAATTTTTAAAGTTAGTTGTTTTATTTATAGAACTCAAGAAATCATTAACTTTTGTCCTTTTGTATACTTTTTATCTGCTCTAAACAATCAAAGCTTTAGAAATGTGTGAAGACATAAATAGGACCCCATACACGAGATTATCGCTACGGCGTCGTTCGATGCCGATTTTTAACCGACTTCAAAAAAAAGGAGGAGGTTCTCAATTCGTCGGAATCTTTTTGTGAGGCTAGTAATGCGCAGAACAGTAGTACCATCAAGTAAATGCGCGTTCTAGATCATAATTATTATAATACGTACTGTTCTGTTCTGAAACGCGAGCACAAGTAGGTAGAAGATTATATCAATACAATAAGTATTTTTTCAAATAGTAGTGGTTGATCAAATGACTGATCGTAACTATAATTATGTATGGAGCACTTCTGTTTTCTTTAACAGAAAGTAGGTAAAGAAATAAACCTATACTAATATTATAAATGAGAAAGTTTGGATGGATGTTTGTTAAATTGTTACACAAACACGCCTGAACGATTTAGAAAATTTGATTTGACAACCTCACTGCTGTTGTCTTAACGTGCGGACGTCCCGGGTTCGATCCCCGGCAAGGTCATTTCGGGAATTTCTAATTTCTGGTCTGGTGGGAGGCTTCGGCCGTGGCTAGTTACCACCTTACCGGCAAAGACGTACCGCCAAGCGATTTAGCGTTCCGGTACGATGCCGTGTAGAAACTGATTAGGGGTGTGGGGCATGCTACCATCTTAGACTGCATCATCACTTACCACCAGATGAGATTGCAGTCAAGCGCTTGTAGTGGATAAAAAAAATTCAACAACCACAGGAACCAAAAACCTAAAACCATTCGAACGTAGTCGCGGGAATCAGCTAGTAAGTGACTTATTTATCTACTTTTGATTTTTAATCACCAATTTCTCAATGAAAATAATTATTGTGTCCAAACACTTTGCTGCAGAGTGACTGAGCCTGACTCGACTCTACGCATTGATAGATGCAGTTCTACAGCACCTGAATATATTTAGGTGGCGAATTATCGTGATTCGTTTCGGTATCCATCAGAATGGCGGGTGTAGGTTTTCCGATTGCATTAAAACTTTACTGAATAAATGTACGATAAATGTACGTAATTGTACTAAATTATGGATAAATGTACTTTATCGTGTATTGAGAAAAATTGAAATTAAAGTGAGCAGTCATCCTGACGTCAGAATGGCGGGTGTACTCTTACATCTTCTGCATATATTAACTTTTTTTTAAATGTGGCATTACCAAATAAATGTACGTCAAATGTACTTATTGAAACATAATATCAAAATAAAAAAATGCCACATTTGGCGAAGAAAAAAATGATCTTCAACCAGGACATTGCAAAAGTGCACTAGTCCTCAGCTGCTGTACGGTGCAGTACCTATAAATAAATTAAACTTAACTAATTATGAAAACTATTATCTTCTGACATAAGCGGCGCCTCTGTATGCTCATTCTCCTTTGCTACAAACATAGATGAAATCGGGGAAAAGGCTAGTTTTTATCCCGAAATTAAAGAATCACGCAGTCGAAGTTGCGGACAAAGTATAGTACCAAACTATAATTTTACAATATTATGTTCTTCGTATTCATACTTAGGTACATACTTATAAATTATAGTGATTGTGTGATTGTGTCTTTTACGGCCCATCTTTTCAACCGAATTTGATGAAATTCGGTACAGAAGTAGGTCAATCTCGGGGAAGGATCCAAAAAAATCCTTCCCCGAGATGTACCGAAGCTATTTCATATCCTGCAAAATTAGGGAGTCTCCCGGCAATTAAAATCACTTAATACACACGAACGAAGTCGCGGGCAGCGGGGCGGGACCCGGCGAACTTCGTACCGCCTTAGTATGCAAAATTAAATGTATATTTTTCAATATTTCTGAGAGATTTTCTTAATATTTTTTTCCGTAAGAACCTTCTCCTAATAATAACAAATACAACAAAAAAAGAATTAGTGAAATCGGTCCAGCCATTCACGCGTGATGCCGTGACCAAGGAAAACGGGTTTCATTTTTATATAAATTTATTTAAGTTTGACACTAGCCTACTAATAAATAGGAGAGAGGGAATTAGAGGTTAGACACATCACGCTGCTCCAATGTGGGTTGGCGGGCTTTAACGACTATTTTCATGTTAGTGATAATAATCGGGACCGACGGCTTAACATGCTCTCCGAGGCACGGGGGTAAAACACCACCAACTTCCTAATTCCGGACTAGTACTGAGAATTTCTAGTCAGAAAATCCCAATAAATAAGTACTTAATTTTATTGTAACTAAATGATGCCCGCGACTTCGTCCGCGTGGATTAAGGTTGTTTGATTCCCGCGGGAACTCTTTGATTTACCGGGATAAAAGTAGCCTATGTCCCCGGGATACATCCTACCCCCTATACAAAATTTCATCAAAATCGATTGAACGGATGAGTCGTGAAAGCGTAGCAGACAGACAGACACACTTTCACATTTATAATATTAGTATGGTTTCAGTATTTAGTTAGTTATTGTTATTTAAGTATTATTAGGTACAGGTATCAACTAATATTTTATGGAAAAATATTAGTTGATACTGTATGTATACGGTGTGTGTTGTTGATTCTATTATCTCTAAACGATTCTAAATGAATCAGCGGAACTCGACTTCGATTTTTAAATTTTCAAACGCAACAGAATTAGCAGTCTTTCCAAAAAGCTGAGACTGGATTATTTAACGTTTTTACTAGATACGGTCAAGATTCAATACAAAATCCAAATACAAAACGAACAAGACGTGTGTTGCGCAAAATTGAAATTCTTAGTTCACATGGGGATACCAGTACATAATATAAAGTACCTACTCTAGATGCGGGGATATGGGGATACATAATTTCAAATTTGTTACTCAAATCATTCAATTTTCCTACAGCAGCTGAGGACTAGTGCACTTTGCAATGTCCTGGTTGAAGATCAATTTTTTTTTTCGCCAAATGTGGCATTTTTTTATTTTGATATTATGTTTCAATAAGTACATTTGACGTACATTTATTTGGTAATGCCACATTTAAAAAAAAGTTAATATATGCAGAAGATGTAAGAGTACACCCGCCATTCTGACGTCAGGATGGCTGCTCACTTTAATTTCAAGTTTTCTCAATACACGATAAAGTACATTTATCCATAATTTAGTACAATTACGTACATTTATCGTACATTTATTCAGTAAAGTTTTAATGCAATCGGAAAACCTACACCCGCCATTCTGATGGATACTCGTTTCGGCGTAGCGAGCGCAGTGGATGCCAGGCCTTAATACATAAATTACCATAACTTTATACAACTCATAAAATAGCTATATTTATTTTGCACCTACGGTTAAACTTATGTCCTAAAACATTTAACACCTACTTATAAGATAAATCAAATATTTACATAAAATATCCATGAATGTTTTAGAAATGTGGTAAACAAACTTTGCCAGCAAAAAGCTCTGATATCACAGTGATCCACAGAGAGAGAACAAATAATATATAAGATATTCCAACTTGATGACTGTTTGGCAGTTGATATGGTTGGCCTCCGATCTCATCTACATGGAATCCCATAGGGAATATTACAGCAGCAAGGCAAAACACCACCACTGAAAGGAAACAAATTGTATTTAATTATTTTATAGGTCACCTAGTAGTAGGTAAATTGATTTATAGTGTGTCTAGTGAAAAATGGGGGTTTAAATGAAATTTTGTTTGGGTATCCCCAAATGAATAAGAGTTTGATAGGTTTTCCATGAGTTTTGTATTGACTGTGTTGCCAGCATATAAAAATCCATACTAATATGCAACTGTCTGTCTGCTAAGCTTTCACAGCCCATCTGTTCAACTGATTTTGATGAAATATAGTATGGGGATAGTTTGTATCCCGGAAAATTAAAGAGTTCCTGTGGGAATAAAAATCTTAATCCACGCAGACAAAGTTGCGAGCATCATCTAGTTATTAATAATCTACTCCCAACTTACACTGGTCAAAGACGGTTAGAATATTGTCCATTAAAACTGTAGTTAAATATTAAGGTCACCCTGACTAAAATGTTGCTTCTAATGGGTTCAGAGTTGATTTGTTATTTTTGGTTACATGTTAGAAACAGGACATTGAATTTTCTCTGCTGCATTCCTACCTCATTCATAAAGACTACCCAGATGTCCAGATAAATTAAAAGATTTGAAAACAAGATGTGATGAATTAAAATCACATGTGGAAGAAAATTTAAGATGCACCATGAAAAGGTGACCTACTTTTGCATTCATTATATTAGTATAGATAACTGTTCCTAGTCAAAGGTGACAAGTAGGAACTAGTTAATTTCTCTGTCACTCAAGTTTTCACCAGTAACAGGAAGACTCTATACTTAATATAAATATTATTTTAATACATACTTGCTGCAAATCCAACCCAGCGTGCATAGGGTATCACATTTCTGTCAAAATGGCTTGAGGCGAGCAGAATAACAGTTGTTGTTATGCAAATACATCCCATGAATATACATATTAATGCCAGCAACCATTCAGGCTGTAGGTCCGGAGTGAAGCAAACTTGGGGACGGTTGTACAGTGTCATACAAGACCACATCAGTCCAAGACGAGTATCACCTACAAGACAAGCATATATTATATAGATAAATAATAATTCATTGCGCTAATGTAGCAACAATGTACATTGAATTAAAAAAGAATATATTACAATTTACACTATCCAGTTTCACATAAGTTTCAATAGGTATTTACATAAGTAAATAAATAAAAAAGTTTGAATGGAACTTTTTTATACAAGAACCTTTTGCTTATATATTACTAACAAGCTGATGCTCGCGACTTCGTCCGCGTGGATTGAGATTTTTTGCTTCCCGCGGGAACTTTATCTGACTTCATTTTCAGACATTCTTTATCTTTAACGGGTAATTTTCCGGGATGAAAAGTAGCTGTGTTATTTAAGACCATCTTATTACCTATCTTCCAGCCAATATGGCGTGATTGAGATAAGAACCATCCATCCATCCAAACTTCCGCATATAAATTAGTTAGAAATAGTGTCATATGAAATAAATACCCAATCTGTCTTCTATCTTACCTCCAACATCTGTGATTATCCAATCTGGCATAGCAAGGCTTACTATTGCAAAAACATCGGCAGCCATGAAAAGTGTTCCGGAGATCACTGTAAGTTTATCCATTTTGGGGAATCGTAGTCTTCAACAGGAATGCTTCTTGGACTGTTTGATCACATATTATGAATACTTAACACTTTAACTTTGCTACTAACATCCCTTGTTTATAATAATTTTTTTTTTTTTTTATTTAACTGGTTTAACGGCTCTGGATTCCAGTCCTTCTGAGCCTAAAGTTCACAGAACAATATAAACATAAAATATTACCCTAGGCGGGCTGAAGTTACAATAACAAATTAACAAGTCTCACTAGTCACTATCACTCTATAGTCCTGCTATAGTCTATCTTTTAGCTTTGGTCACAAAAAGTCAAAAAATTACAAATAAGTTTGAAAAGTTTACATCGGTTCACTGTTTGTTGTTTTCATTGTTTTTATATATCTTGAGCACCAGAAATAAAGGAATATAATGGCCGGAAGAACTTTTTATCAGCTAATAAACTTTGAAGAGTATCAGGAACTTTGCCATCGTTAATATCTTGAATGGAGCTAATGAGTAGTAATCTATTTAGACCAAATTGACGGCATTGAAAAACAAGATGATTTAAGTCGCCATTCGTTTCACCACAATATTCACAATCTGCATTTTCTTTCATTCCCAAGCGATGTAGGTGGGTGGCCACTCTGCTATGTCCAAATCTCATTCGGTTTATAGTCGTAATGAATTTTCTATTATTAATCCCTTTTTTATTATACCAAGGAGTGGCTGGCGGGCTTTTTTGTATTTCATAGTACCAAATTCCTTTGGACTTGCTTATTTCTTCCCAATATGACTTCCATAAAGATTTCAAATCATTACTTAACAAGGCATACATATCTGTGAATGGTATTTCCAGCATTGAGGAGTGATCTAAACATGTTGATGAGTGTACATCTCTAGTAGCAACATCTGCTACCTCATTCCCAGTTATCCCAGAGTGTGAAGGGACCCACATAAAGGTAACAATCTTCTTTCTTTTATTAAGATTGTATAGCATATTTCTTATATTATATATAATGTAATTTTTTTTGTAATCTATTTTATTAGATTCAATAGCTAGTATAACACTTTTCGAATCAGTTACAATGAGAAACTGTGAATTCACAATATTATTAATGTACAAGAGAGATAAGTATATTGCATAACATTCTGCTGTAAAAATAGAGCATAAATTATGAATTTTAAAAGTTTTAGATATTTTCTTTTGTGAGTCATAAAAAGCTGAAGAAGTATGCTCTTCAGATTTTGAACCATCTGTATAAATTGTATAAAAGTGATTATCAGCTAAATATCTTAACATTTCCACTTGGGAATTCACTTTTTCTTGACATATAGTAACATTGGCATTCATTAAAGCATCATATTCTAATTTATATAAAGGCCATGGTTTGCTTTTATACATATTTTTGGTTTGGGTCTGTGAGTATAAAACAATCCTTAGGATGTCTGGTAATCGACCAGATAAAAGCATATTTACATCAATGTAGCTATCATCAAAGTTAGCAACTTCATAGGGAAGTATTTTTCCTAAAACTAAACTATTTTTTGAACTTATTAATTTAACACAAAATCGTTCAGCAATTTCAAGTCTTCTTATTAAAAGTGGAGGAATACAACTTTCTACTTCCATTACATGAATTGGTGTAGAGCACATAGCCCCAGTTATTATACGCAAGGCTTTATTCTGAATTATGTCTAATTTCTTTAAAACCAATTTATTAGCATTTAAATATGCTAATGTGCTGTAATCAAAATGACTTCTAACTATACTTTTATAAAGCATTGATAACAACTTTGGGTCAGCTCCCCAATGCACACCTGCTAACGATTTTAAAACATTCAGACCCCTAAAGGCATTTTTACATAGATTATTTACATGTTCTTGGAAAGTTAACTTCTGATCAAGCAATATTCCTAAAAATTTTTTTTCCAATAACCAAGGTAATCTTGTGTTATTATATTTTACAAAGTTATCACATGAATTATTTTTTTTGGAGAAAATTAGAGCTCCGCTTTTACTAGGACTGATGTTTAATTTTAACTTATTTGAATAATAATCATGGACTTGTTCCAATGCTAAATTTAAATTATTTACAGCTATATTTACATCTTTATTTACAGTATATACAAGGAGATCATCAGCAAATTGCAGAAAGTTTATATTTCTATCTGTAATGTATTTACTTATTAAACATGTATATATATTATATAGCAAGGGAGATATAGTAGCACCCTGCATAGTGCCTTTGTATACATTTCTAGGACCATGTATAATGTTATTAAATTTAACATACATAGTTCGGTCATATAGAAAATTAAAAATCCATTTACATACTTTTCCAGGAATACCAATCTCACACAGAATATTGACCAGTATGGAAGGATCTACATTATCAAATGCACCTTGTATATCAAGAAATGCACAAACTGTGGTTGCATGACTGGCAAATGAATGATTTATATCTGAGATCAAAGAGGCAAAACTGTCTGCTGCACTTTTTCCTTTCCGGAAACCAAATTGCTGTTCAGGTAAAATATTATTTGCTTCTATGTAATAGTCTAATCTGTTTTTTAACATGTATTCAAATAATTTCCCTACACAAGAGGAAAGTGAAATTGGTCTGTAGGAGTTAAAGTCATGTTCTGATTTATCAGGTTTCAAAATAGGTATCACACATTGCGTTTTCCAAGACTTTGGAATACATTGATTGTCCCAAAGCAAATTGAAGATTTTTAAGAGAGTTTTTTGTCCATTAACATGCATGTTGCTAATAAGTTTGTATGGAATATCATCTAACCCCGGAGTGGAATCTCTTCTTGATTGGATGGCTGCAGTAAATTCATGCCAAGTAAATGCTTTCAATAGAAAAGAACTACTGTCACTACCTATATGATTAAATATTGAATTTAAATTTATAATATTGCTTTCTTTTTCAGATGGTACTACTGTGGGTGCATATTTATCTAAGAAAGAAGGAATCCAATCATCATTTTTTGATGGCTTATGTACAGGTATCCTCTTAAATCTCCTAATATAATTCCAGATATAACTTATCGGAGTATATCTATTAAATGAATCACAAATTCGTCTCCAACTTGCTTTCTTTTTTTCACTGATTAATCTCTTTTTAAAGGCATCAATTTTTTTATATTCTATGTAACTTTCTATTGTCGGGTTTAATTTATAAAATCTTAAAGCATTTTTACTTTTCTTTACAGCTTCCAAACAGTCTGCGTCCCACCAAGGAACTGGTTTTCTCATAACAAACATATTAGGTTTGGTAATTAAAGGTACACAATCTCTCCTTATTTCTAGAAGTAAAGTGCAAAAGTTTTCATAAGTAGCCAACAGATTAGATGTATCAATTGTGAAGTTTTCAAACGTTTTTTTTGTTTCAGCCTGGAACTTTGACCAGTCTGCTTTTTTATAATTAAAATGTTCACACGGTTCTCCTACATCATACTTTTCAACACAAGTATATAAGTCGACTATGGTTGGGTAGTGATAACTACCCATAGGATCATCATATACATGCCAATCACATAAAGGAACTAAAGAAGGACTAACACATGAAACATCAATAGAAGATTGATTAAAATTAATACTTCCTACTGTAGTTGGAGATCCATTATTTAATATACAAAGATCGCATTCATCCAACATGTTATAAATATCAGTGCCTCTAGTTTTTGTTGTGAGACATCCAAAAGCAATATGATGAGCATTTAAGTCACCCGAAAGAAGAAGTGGCTTAGGTAAACTGTTTATAATTTGTTTTAATCTTCGGACCTTAAAGCGACCCCCACTGGGTGGAGCATAAACACATAAAATGGACATATTGCCTAGGCTTGTAGTAAGGGTTATAGCTACTGACTGCATATAATCATAGAACGGTGTAGGGACAACAAAATATTTGAAACTATTTTTAATTAAAATTGCTACTCCACCACGTCCATTTTTTCCATTCTGATTAATGAAATTGTAGTTAGGAATGTTGATAGCTCTATTTTCTCGCAGCCATGTTTCATTTAACAAGCAAATATCTATATCGTTCTTAACTAGGTAATTAATAAGCAAAGGTTTTTTATTATTAATAGATTGTATATTAAATTGTGAAATTCTAATAAATTGTTTATCCATTGTTTTTAAGATTATTAATAAGCATTTCTTTTACAACTGATGTAGTAAGTTTACGGCCTGAGTTACCCATGGCCACCAATGCTCCAATAAGTGCTTTCAAGATAGTATCATTTGTTATAATTTGTTCAATAAGAGTTTCATTATTATTAGTTGTGGTATTAGTTTGGGCAGTTTCTGTCTTTGATTTCTGTACTTTAGGAGTGTTATTAGGTTTAACTTGTGATTTATCTACTGTAACTGTATCTATTTTTGTTTGTTTATTCATTGCAGGGAAGTTTTCATTATAGTTGTTAAATAAATTTTGTATTTGTTTTGTTTGTAAAACTTTTGAATAAGAAGATTTATTATACTTTTCCTCCATTTTTTGTTTTTTTATTGGACAGTCTCGTGATATTGCAACGTGAGAGCCACCACAGTTTATGCATTTAATTACCGCATTTTCCTCACATTCAGTGTAGCGATGCTCCTCTGCACATATAGAACATCGCTGCACTGACTTACAAATTCTTGCTCCGTGATTAAATTTGAAGCATTTATAACATTGTAAGAGCGGGGCAACATACTGATGCACCCTATATTGGAACAAGTCCAGATGTACATATTCAGGTAAGTTGGTTGATAGGAAAGTTATACTTACTGAACTAAACGGTTTAATTTGACCATTAACTTTCTTGGTGAAGCGACGCACAGCGACAACCTCATATTTTGATGATAGTTTTTTGAATAATTCCTCGTTACTTATACTTATGGGAACATATCTGAGTACCCCAATCGTTTCCACCGCACTTGCTGGTATGAATGCCTTATATTCGTATTTATCCAGGAAATTCTCATTTTTTAAAAAATCATTGGCGTTGATTGCTCGCGCGAACACCACCCCAACTTTAGATGCGTTTATTCGTCTTATATTAATTACTCCTTTAATTTCATTTTTAAAAACTCCCGCCAACATTAAGGGATTGGTATTGCCTAGTTTGACTCCTTCTTTACGACTCTCAATAAAAACCGTGTATTCAGCCATTCCTACTGATTCAGGGAAAACTCTTTTATAATTTAATTTGTGGTATGGCTTGTAAAAATCGACATTTTCCTGCTGCTGGTCTTGACTACGCCTCGGCGGTTTCCTTTTCCCGCCCGCGTCGTTATCCATGCCTGTGTTCAAACCGTCACTATCGGACGGCATTTTTCTTTATTTTTTAATGAAAATTAGTTAATTTTCCTGCACAAGTCGAAAACAAAATAAGTATTTTAAAATTTCAATTTAAAATACGCGCTTCTTGTTTCCCGCCAAAAACAAGACCTGTTTATAATAATAAATCGTGAAGAGTGAAGACCAGTGACCACTGCATATTTTTTTTTTTTTTTTTTTATTTAACTGGTTTAACGGCTCTGGATTCCAGTCCTTCTGAGCCTAAAGTTACCACTGCATATTATACTCTTTGTACCACTGATTACTGAAGACCACCGCCACCGACCAGAAAAAAAAAAAAAAAAAAAAGACCACCGCCAGAGACAAGTAACATACAGGGATAACCACCGCTGAAGATTGAAGACTTCTTTTTCTGGTCGGTGATATTGAACATAGATTTTAATAAATATGAAGAGATCTGGTTAACTTGTCTCTGGAAGAGATTTTGTTAATGTTTTTTTTGGTAATTTACCACAGAGCAGGTAAGTTGCAGCAGAGAGCAGAGACCAGTCACCAGCGGCAGAGTTACAGGAGGGTACAATAACATCACAGACAATAAAAATAAGAGCAGACTTAACATCACACTGAATCTGTGTCCTTTTCCCTCCAAGCAAAAATGTATATTTTCCTATCTTTTCTTTATTTTGTTGCAACACTGTGTTACAACAACGCAACATTGACAAAAATTCAATGCGTGGAAGCAGTCACGTATATACGATTCAACTCTGAGGCCCAACTCCTCAACCCTGATGCTGCAGGGTACAGAACTCCTTACAAATAGCGATTTAGGATTTTGTAGTCATATTATAGGTGTCAAGCAACGACTTCATACTTAAACTCAAGTCCCAACTCCTCAACTCTGATGCTGCAGGGTACTGTATTCTTAAGCTGTGGGGATTAGAGTACACTAAAAAGTTTAAAATAAAAATTCTTTCCAAAAAACCGACTTGCAAAGCCACTGTAAAGTAAAAAATAATTTTGATTTCTGCACACTATGTTGAAGTCGGGCGAGTATACAAAGATAGGCAAAGTTGACGTGTCAGGCTCGCCCGACTTCAACATAGTGTGTAGAAATCAAAATTATTTTTTACTTTACAGTGACTGGCTTTGGAAGTCGGTTTTTTGGAAAGAATTTTTTTTTATTCAATAATAAAGAAATATTACACTTAAATAGGTTGCCTATCAAAATACGGTCCAGACTATTTTTAAATTAATTAATTTTTTTCAAAAAGTTTATTGTAGGATTTGTAGGCAATGCATACCATCGCGTTTGTTATAAAATTACATATTTTTTTTGATATATAACTCAAGCGGTTCTGATCTGTTAAGTTACCTGTGGCCTATGGTAAGTTATAAATCAAAGGGTAAGTTGGTTGTCCACAGGCAACTTCACGGATCTGTTAACCGCTTGAGTCAGTCATCAGAGTGAGGTGGTCCAACAGAGTGCCTAACTAAATGCTTAGACGGGAGAGTTTGCAGCCAGTAACTTGATTCCCTCGTAGACACCGCATGAAGGCGAGCACGGTCGCTTGCGTAGGTGATGAATTTGTAAGCTTCTGCAATACAGCCGAACACAGTACGTCGTCAGTTTGAGAAAACAAAGATACCGGTTCCTTACTAGGACATGCCACATTGAAAGCAACTTTAGCTTCTGCTAAATACGACGGCTCAATGGAACCTAATGATTGGTTTATAATATTGCCAAAGAGCTTAAACATACTATAAGCAGAAGATAGAAATGCTGGTAATGATACACTGCTAATTTTACGAATGCCTAAACCACCGTATCGAACTGGGGTCTGGGAGAGAAGCTTATGTCCGCCGTGCCATCTAAAGGACAATTTAGAATTTTGGATAGTGTGTTTAATTTTCGTATCCAAATCGTTTAATAAGGGAAGGAATTTTCATAGTGGTGAGCATCGAAAAAAATAGGTAAATTTTAGAACAAAAAGACAATATTTAATAATAATAAAAAAAAAACCGACTTCAGTAACCACAAACACTAAAAAAATATTTTAATTTATTACCGAATATATTATTTTTAGAAAAGTTAATGTAGTTCTATACATCGATATATATGTAAGTACTAGATGGGCCCTTTCATAGAAAAACGCCGGGCCGCCGAGATGCGGAACGCGTTCCGCATCTGTCTTTGTTCCCGTCGTAGCGCTGTCACGATCGCTCGTCGTGCAGATAATTTGTTATTATTAAGTTAACATCTAAAGTTTAATTAGTTTGGCACTGTATAATTTGTATTTATAGGTAAATGTTTCAATTCACAATCATACATTTCCAAAAAAACGTTATTTAATCTTCCTTTTTAATATTTTTATCCATTACGCAATCATTTAACTTCCGCGGCAAACTGTATGATTTTTTTTTTACTAACTGGCCAGTTAGTAAGAACTTTGGGCTTTGGGTTCCAGCCGTAGAATAGTCAGCCCAGTACGATAAAAAAATGCAATCAAGATTAGAGACGGGCAGACCGTACAATAGGCATTAATATTAAAAATTGAACTCTATTTAAATTTAATTTACTATTATTATAATAATAATATGATAAAATTTATTATTGACGTGAATTAAATTTTGAACTACAATAAATTACAAGTTTTTAGCATTAGTAGTTACTGAATTATGCAAAGTGTGACGGACGGACATGTCGCGCCACAAGGGTTGTTTCCTTATCATTTTGGTACGCAACCTTAAAAATGATTTTATTTCTGTCAATTTTCGACAAAACTTCAGTATCAATAACTAAAAAATAATAAAATTTAAAAAACCCACGACGTACTGCAACTCCCCATTCAGTGGACTTTGACCTTAAAATATATCTAAGAACCTTCTCACAAGCTATACATATCTAATGCAAAAAACCGCATTATAATCGGTCCAATAGTTTTACAGGAAAGTTGTAACAAAAGTGGTAAAAATAACAACATCATACTATCATTTATCGTTTACCTCAGAGAGTACACTGATATAGGTATTATTTTCAACAAGCGTATCTGTACTAATCTATGACCGAGTCTTAAACGTTTTCAAGCTGTCATTGAGCAATGGCGGATATTGCAAGCAAGTTCCCGCTTTTCAGACTAGATGGCGTTGATGGCGTTGCTAAAAATCGCCCACATTCTTTGTTTGACAGGGCCCGTCTATGTAAATTGAGGTCGTTGGTTCTATAATAATATTTTTTGGAGTCGGTGCCAGTTATTATTAGACGCACGAATCGTTTATTCTTCATATTGTTTTGGGTCTCCATATTGATTATTGGCACCTCATTGGCACCGACTCCAAAAAATATTATTAAGTATACATTAACTTTTATAAATATAATATACTTATTCGGAAATAAATTAAAATATTTTTTTAGTGGTTGTGGTTATTGGAGTCGGTTTTTATTTATTTTATAATTTTTTTATTTTACAATTTTTAGTGGCCATGGCTACTAGATGATGCCCGCCACTTCGTCCGCGTGGAATAAGGTTTTTGATTCCCGCGGGAACTCTTGAATTTTCCAGGATAAAAAGTGGCCTAAGTCCTTCCCCGGGATACAACCTATCTCTGTACCAAATTTAATCAAAATCGGTTGCACAGATGGGCCGTGAAAGCGTAGCAGACAGACAGACAGGCACACTTTCGCATTTTTTATATTAGTATGGATGTCTGGTTAAAAACCTACTGTTTACTAAGCTATTACACTGATCCCGAGCAATTTACTCTTATCCATTGAGGAGTTCAGTTCTCCATGTCCGAAGACATGATCTGATATAGGTACTGTGCTTCAAACTATGTAATTACGAGCTGATGCCCGCGACTTCGTACGCGTGGATCGAGGTTTTGTGGTTCCCGCGGGAACTCTTTTATTTTCCGGGATATAAAGTAGCCTATGTGTTATTCCAGACTATAATCTATATCTGTGCCAAATTTCATCCAAATCCGTTCAGCTGTTGGGGCGTGATTGAGTAACAAACATCCATCCATACATCCATACATCCATACCGACATCCATACATCCAAACTTTCGCATTTATAATATTAGTAAGATAAAACTCTGGTAGCCGATTAAATACATCATGTATTTAATCGGCCACCAGAGTTTTATAATTACATAGTTTGAAACAGAGAGAAATGCGTAACGATTATGGATTGCGAAAAAATTGCGAATAAAATGGCTGATTTGAAATTGACAATTTTGATACGTGGACCAATGAGAGCCCGCGTCTTTTTAAGCGCTCCCTAGACGCTCCAACAACCTCTGAAGTATGATCTATCAAACCAAAAAAGGAATCATCAAAATTTATTCTTATTTGGCGGAGTAATCGCGTTACAAAACATACAAAACATACAGCCGAATTGATAACCTCCTTCTTTTTTTTGAAGTCGGTTAAAAAGGGCCACGTGTGAATTAATTTGGAAAAGTCGTTCCGAACATTGATCAAATTTAGTAATTTGGTCATTGATAAAGAGCGGAATAGAATCAAGATCAAGCACCAAGCAGCACCAAGAAGGCGAAGCGAGTCTTCACTTAAAATTTTGAATCCTGGTGCCAAATGATTAAATTGTTCAATAATTATGTGTCTTTTTTGGGCTCCCATTGAATTACGAATATAGAGCTCACACTTGCCAAAATTCAATTCCAAACCAACAGATTTAAATTGTTCAATTAAAACCGCATGATCACCTAAGGCCTAGGCCGCATTGCGGTTTTTTCCAGCGAGCGGTTAGCCGCTATAACCGCAAAACCGCTCGAGATGCACACAATACGATTAAAAACCGCGAAATTGCCCGCGATTTTCACAGTATTGAAGATGGATTTCAAGCATATTTCAAGAGAGCAGTATGTATTGTTGCAGTTAACTGCCTCGTCGGTCTAGTGGTTAGCATGTTCGACTGCGGCCGACGAGGTCCCGGGTTCGAGTCCCGGGTCGGGTTACTACAAGTATTGGGCTTTTCTGACAAGAAATTCTCAGTACTAGCCCGGACTTAGGAAGTTCGCGGTGTTTCACCCCCGTGCTTCGGAGAGCACGTTAAGCCATCGGTCCTGCGCCTGATCTGTCTCCGGTTGTATCGGATTTTCAGTCCCATCGGGCTATGAGAGTTTGCGGACACACTTGTGCACTATAATATCGGGAGAGGCTAAATTCGGTCGGGAGGACATTATTATGTAATGTTGCTCTAATACTAAGAAATATAAGAAGACGTCAACGCATATTTCGCAAATGTTGGGTCCATCCACTCCCTAGCCGTAGATTTATGAAAGGTTTCTATCCTATGAAATATCAAGATTTATGAGAACATCCTGAGAAATATTTTAATTAGTATCGGATGTCAGTAACCAGTTTCGATAAAATTTTGCAAATGGCGAGACAATACAACCACTCTTTACGGTGGCGGTCTGCCGAATACTTTATACTGGCAATACCTACCGCCCGCGGTAAACGCGATAGTGCGTGCTCGCTAAGTTCTATAGATTACAAATTTTAGCGCGGTTTTTATCCGCGAGCATTTTGTAACAATTCACGGTTTTAAAATCAGTCGCGGAAAAAAACCGCAAGTGAGGCTAGGCCGCTTGTATTCGTTTGCTTGACTCGCAAAATCACACGGTTAAAAACCACGGCGGTTTAGCCGTAGTGCGGCCTAGGCCTAAAACAGATGAAGCTTCACCTCCTAAAGTTCATCATCGACTAGATACCAAATGTTAAATTTAGAATTCAATTCCGAAATAATAGGGATGATGCCTACCTATATCAAAAATAAATTATTTATAACTGATTATTAAATGTAGAGGGTCTTTCAAAAGACCAAAAATTCACATCCACGGTTAGTTTTAAGTTTGATAACCATTTTAAAATATAGATTAAAGAATTAATTAATTAGAAGAAGAATTTCATACAACTTCCATACTAGAAGTGCGTTTTTAAGTTTGATAAAGAGTTGCTGATTTGATTGAGTTGTCATCATCCCTATTGGGTAAATAGCCAAACTAAAATGGCAGGTCCCCGTGTTGGCAGCCTACAGCAGATCTTAGAAAATTGAGAGCGTGAAATAGGGGATGAAAGTTTGTATAAAAGTCCTTCATTTCTCATGATATTCTCAAGTTATATCAATGAAACTTGGTATTTTGGCTTTCGGTAAAAAATAAAGAAGTACGTGTGTCACAGTTTTTCAAAATTCCATCCCCAAAGTGTTAAATAGGAGTTGAAAGTTTGTATGAAAGTCCTTCATTTCTCAAGTTATACTTAGCCATGAAAATGAAGAAATACGTATTTCACAGTTTTTGAAAATTCAACCCCCAAAGGGGTGAAATAGGGGATGACATCATGACAGTTGGTATGAAAGACCTTCATTTCTCAAGATATTTTTCAAGTTATATTATCGAAACTTGGTATTTTGGCTTTCGGTAAAAAATTAAGAAGTAGGTACCTACGTGTGTCACAGTTTTTCAAAATAGGGGTTGAAAGTTTATATGAAAGTCCTTAATTTTTCAAGTTATAGCCATGAAAGTTGGTATTTTGGCTTTTAAAATTGGTTCAAAATAAACACATTTTTTGACAACTTTATCCCCAAGGACGTTATATAGAGAGCTTGTCCTTCAATCACTTCACTACAAAACTTATGCCACGCGAACGAAGTCGCGAGCATCCGCTAGTCTAAACTAATCTTATAAAGAGGAAAGATTTGTTTGTTTGTTTCGGGCTATAAAAGTAACAGAGAGTGCACCTGTGTTTGCGCACACACTTGTGCATTATAATATCTCCCGCGCAGATGGCTTATCTCTCTGGAGATTGGCCGCCGTGGCCGAAATTCGGTCGGGAGGACATTATTAATCCTTATCAAAATAAAATGGTTGGTCATCTCAAGTATTTAATATAAACCAAATTACACCAGTTAATTCAGATGAATATCTTAGAACATATTATCATAAAGTAACGCGCAATAGAAATAGGGGCGGGCCCGACTCGCGACCTGCTATGCTAATGTAAAACCCTGATGTGCTGCTCAGTGCCGACTGGCTATTATTGGGTATGGAGTATGGACTATTATGATGATTAGAGCTACCCGCGCGAAGCCGGGGCGGACCGCTAGTACTAGATAAAAATTAAACAACCGTTTACGAGATTCTATTTATTTAATCTTGATTGTTTCATTTTAAATACTTTTTATAAGTAATAATAATTTTATAAGTAGGTAAGTAGGTAATCAAAAGCCGTTAGTGTAGCCATTTTCGTCTGAAATGATTTGTTTTCTCATTTTGAGCTTAAAGTTAGTTAAAAGTTTATACAATACAACGGTAGGTACAAAAGATATTTCTTATAAATAAAATTGTTTTTTCCGTAGGTAAGTATAATTTTTTTGGATTTTTTTAATTCAAGTTGCTTTGTTTGCAGTCATACTACCATAAAAATATCAAGTCCATGTGGTTGCAAAGTCTTGTCTCCATAATACTGTACTCCATATGCTGGTTACGGTTATGCGGTGGGAGCCGAAGAATTGGTAGTATTAGTTGTTCCAGTCGAAACATTGTCATCGGGCTCATTGATTTGGAGCCAGGGCATACGTTTCTGAAGTTCTTGTCTAAAACAGAATACAAGCTTTTCTTGAAATTGCAAGTAGGTAAAGTTTGCTAGGTAATTTTTTGCTGTTTCCAGAATATTAGACAGTGAAAGTCTATTTTACAGTACCTACTTATTAAAGTATCGATCATAGATATTTTCCCTTATAATAAAACTTTTAATCAACAAAAACGTTGTCCTACATCTCCGTCGGATGTCAGCTAGAAAAAAAGTATTAAGTATCTTATGTGGTATTATATAATTTTTTACTTACCTGTACTTAGGATGGCTGATTGCATAAACCCACGGGTCGATACATGCTACAACCTTGCACGTAACCGCAGGAATCATTGTTACCTGAAAACCAACGTGAATTTTCTCAGGCCTGATGGCATTTAGCTATGCCTAATTATATTTCACCAACTTTTGCCTACAATTTCAACCGCGTGAAACTTAGTTTTCCAAGATTAGCCTTGCTTAGGACGTTGTAAAAACCTAAGCTAAACTTGGGTACCTAGGTACTATAAAAGGTGCTCATAAGCGTGCTACCTGCTATGATTATACTAATAATTATCTGACACACATTAACAGAAGGCCTCAACCCACAGGTGCCTCAGCCACAATGATTTGATAATAATGTATTTTGAAATACATCATTTTTTTTCATTTTCATTCACTTTTCTCTAAATGCTATGGAGCAATTAATTTCTATGATCGACACCTACCTACATATCTACGTAAATTTTATATTATATTTTCAGGTTTATACGCGTAACTTACCCCCGGTGTCAATAAAGTCTGATCGCCGAAAGCTCCTATGAGCGACATAACGCCGTAGGGCGTCCATGAGGCCACAAAGAGAAAGCACACTGTGAGTGCAGCCTTCGCTATCCTAATTTCGGCCGATTCTGCTGACGCGTTTTGATTTGACCGTAGAGATTCTACGTTCATTTTTTTTGCTTGTTCCCTGAAAAGATTCTAATTAGAAAAAGTTAGGAACGATGTATGGACAATGCAACAAGCCTTTTCATGAACAATAAAAGTGAAAGTATGGTAGATATGTAAGGACATTCGTCGGAAAAATTACATGTTTTACTTGTTTAGTTTTCAAAAACTCATTAGTAAGTACAGTCGCGGTTAGAAAATGCTTACCACCTTAAGGTTCATGGCATGGTGGGTCCATGCCATGCCTGTGTCTGAAGGTGGAAGGTTATGTGGTTTGATTGTGCATAGATCATGGATTTTTTAACTTTTTCAGTAGGTGGCACTTTATACATAATCAAAGAGGTGGCAAAAGTGGCAACAATAGATAGGAGAGATAGAAAATCTCTTAAAATATTTTTAATAAATGTCACTTTAACAAGTGTGATGATGCTAATGTGTCAAACTTGAAATTAAAAGAAGTTTGGGAAATTCGATGTTTGAAAACATTATTATTATTAGACCATTTAGGGCCGGCACATATCTGGCGAAGCGTAGTGAAGAGCATTTTTACTGCAAAGCCATTATCGACTTTGCTTTCGTATGCATAATATCGAAATTACTGCGCGCTAAAGCGCCTCAAGCCGCTTCGATTCTCTCGGGCTCGTGTCAATTGATTTTTGATTTTATTTCAACGATAACAAAGTCGATAATGTTTTGCCAGTGCGGAAATGCTCTGCGCTGCGCTTCGCCAGATATGTGCCGGCCTAATGCACGCAATGTTTTAAAGAATCTAAGTTTGAAACTGGTAAACATTTTCTTATAGTTATTATCACTAACATGATAATAGTCGTTAAAAGCCCGCCAATCCGCATTTTAGCAGCGTGGTGGGTCTAAGCTCTAATTCCCCCTCTCCTATGAGAGAGGAGGCCTGTGCCCAGCAGTGGGACGTTAGTGGGCTGTAGTGGTAAACATTTTCAGACCGGGACCCTATATCATAATCTTCGTTTTCAAAGGAGTGCAAAGTCTGTCAATCAGCATTCGGTCAGCATGGTGGACTTTAACCAAGACCCTGAGAGGAGACTCGTGCTCAGTTGTGGGCCAACGACGATGGGTTGAAATGAATTGTGAATGAAGATTTCGTTCAATCTTTTGCAGGTGCATAACTTAGCTACAGGTACATATGGTATAATTAATGATAAATGATTCATGTAGGAGAACTTGTGTCACATATGATACGTTAAGACTCTACCACCGGTTCTACTGAGCAGAGCCGGCAAGAAAGTCAGCAATTGCTCTTTTCTTAAAAAAGAAAAAGGTTACATTATGTAAACAATACAAAACAAGTCAGTGAATACTTGTAATGTAATGTACATTACAAGTATTCACTGACTTGTGGGTCACGGGATGCAATAAGCCGGTTGCTTTCATGCAACTTTGTAATTCAGAAAATCATCGATAGTGTAATAACCTCGACTTAACAAATGCTGTTTAACCGTCTTGAAATTTATGTAATGGCAAATCTAGAAACTCTTTGGGAACCATGTTTTAAAAGCGTACACGTATCTACTATCTATAGCGCGTAGCGTATCTAGGTCACAGTAGGTAAGATTGTGAAAACCGTCAGATTGCAATCTGACGCTTTTTATCTCTATAGATTGTAAACTGTCGGCAGATTGTGAACCGTTCAATGTTCTGAGTGTCAATTTGTGAAATATTCATTGTATTTACGTTTTCTTGTCTCTTTCTTGTAGGTTCTATGGGGTTAATATACCTAACAGATTACAATCTACCGAAAAATAATACGTTAAATTGATATCAGTTGTTACGGTTCACAATCTTTCGACAGTTTACAATCTATCGAGATAAAAGCGTTAGATTATAATCTAACGGTTTTTACAATTTTACGGTGACATATATAATAAACTATAAATAATATAACGTTGAATTTAAATACCTTAATGCTGCCTCGTGCGCAAACACTTGTTTGACAATGCCACTGTAGAAATATAGTATAAATGACATAGGGATTACATAGCTGCAGAAGAATATGCACCCTACAAATAATTTGGTGTCAAACGTGTTTGTAAGGTAGTCGAAGGTGCAGGAAGTTAGGTAACCCTCTGAAAAGGAAGTGGTTTTATTTAACAACAATTTGTTTAATAAAAAGCTAGAATATAAAAGATTAGGATATTTTATAATATCTAAGAACTACTAACTACATATTATACTATATTTATTTATTTTTTGTGTATTTATGTTTATGTATTGTATATATATATATATGTATTTAGTTTGTGTATAGTTAATAGTATGTAGTTTTTATAATATAAGTAAATAAGTAAGTTTATGAAGTTATTTATTAAGTATAATATATTGTTAGAATTTAATAATTTCAATATAGTATATTATTTTTGTACAATTTCGACTTACTCACTTTCAAGGAAGGCTGGAAGAGATTTCTTTTTAGAGATAAGCTTTACCTTTGTCCGCTTTTTTCTATTAGTTTTTAAGACGATATTTTGTACAAAAATAATAAATAAATAAATAAATAAACTACCTTCTAAATGGGCAGCGCTTATAATATTATTAGAACTCGTTAGATATAATATAATATACTAAAGTAATATAGCTGGTTAGTTTTCTGTAACGTTATTTAAGTAGAAATGGGAATCCACTTATTGTAAGCATTCATAATATGATCCGTTGTCCAGTTAACTTGGAAAGTTAACACTTTACCAGAGCATATAGACTATAAAGCCGTAATGAAATTCCGGATACCTACCCAGGAAATGAAATTTCGACAAAAATTAGTTTTAAATATGCCATGTTCGGAAAAACTTTAAAAGAAAAAAGCGAACCGACTTCAAAAGCACTGAAAAAAATTGAGCAACGTACCTATTCTGTGCTTTGAGTTCAATGTTAATTGACAAGTCCGTAGTCTGTAATTGGGTATTTGACAACTATTCAAATAAATTATTTTTTAATGATTATTTAATAGAGGATAACTCCCAAAAGTCTTAATATCCACGTCCCCTGTTAGTTTTTGAATGACTATTTTCTACTATCGACTAAAAAATTGCGTCGAAATTATATGACGTCACTATTTAATATTTCATCCAAAATCCCATAAGCACGCGTTTTGACGTTTGAAAAAAAAGCTTGCTGATATGACTAGTTGTCAAATACTAATATAGCTATCGGTATTCAACTTACCTGGTACATACCGACCCCAAATTTGAAATAGTGGCAGTAAGGACCAAGGCGTAGCATAAATCCATATACAAGCTATCATTAGCAAAGCTTTACCGCGCGATAGTCGCCCGTCTAGTGGCCTTGTTATCGTCGAATGTCTGAAAAATAAAAGTCAAATATTTTTTGTTTTAGATAAAAAGTAAAAAAATACACAATAGAGCATTTTATTTTATTTTATTTTATAATTATAAGTAACTTAACACATGCAGCAACCTCGAGCGACACTTAGGCCGATTTTATTAATTGATTATGAAATACTTTTGAAACGGGAGTATTCAAAAAGTCTCGGTTCGCCCTTTCCTTTGACACTTCTCGTCCCCGCTTAGATTTTGGTAGGCCTGCAGTTCCGTAAATCCATACTAATATTATAAATGCGAAAGTGTGTCTGTCTGTCTGTCTGTCTATCTGTCTGTCTGCTACGCTTTCACGGCTAATCTGTTCAACCGATTTTGATGAAATTTGATACAGGGATAGGTGGAATCCCGGGGAAGGACATAGGCTACTTTTTGTCGTTCCCGCGGGAATCAATAAACTTTAATCCACGCGGACGAAGTCGCGGGCATCATCTAGTACTAATATAAAAATGCGAATGTAAATTTGTTACGCTATCAAGGCCCATCTTTACCAATTATGATGAAATTTGATATTTGTTGTTACGTTATGTTCATGACATTAGGCATAAAGATAATACTTTGTATCCCGGAAAATTATGGAGTTTCCGAGGGATTAAAAAAACCTTAAACCAAGCGGACGATGTCGTGATGGGTATAAAACTAAAACTTAAGTACCTAACTACAGTTGTTTAAGGCCCAATTAAAAGTTTATTAGCGGTACCTGTCATAAGCTATGCATGCGTTGGTCATGCCAGCACCAATGCCGCTGTATGAGCCCATGAGGCCAAATATCTGGCAGCCGAGAACACCCGTGGCGAACCCTCGGTTGGCGCTGTTGTAGATGAAGATCGGAGCTTTTGCCATCATTATAAAATCTAATATTGCCAAGTTAAGGATTAAGAGGTTGCTTGACGTTCTTAGAGACTTTGTCCTGAAAATGTTGTTAGTTTTGAGTAAGTCACTACCTAACTTGAGTACTTTGGTGTGTTTATTTTAAATAGTATTGCCTATTGGTCACTATACGAGTTTATTCGATTATAGCTTTGTCTTCTTGTTGTATTAATTAAAGTACCTATAACAGATATTGGAGATACCGCCACAGCAACTTACGTGGTAAATATAAATATGACGAGTCCATTTCCTATCAAGGACGCGGCAGTTAAAAAGCAGTAAAGCAGTGCAAGAGCTGTATGTGCGCTGACGGGGGGTGCCACGTGCGACATCCAGTGCTCTGGAATAGCCGCCAAGTCCTCGCCTTCTAGGCCGTCTACCAACATTTTTGTTCCGTCGCCTGATCTAAAAAATGTTAAAGAAAGGATGCAAAATACTTCTTTAGTCATCTCATCTGGGATGTGGGGGTTAACCTGTACTTAGTACAGAGCCGACTTATGAGGATTAAATTTAATATAATAATTTAAATGGCTTATAGTTTTAACACAATGGGATTGCGGAATATTTTTGTAATTTTCTTCGGTGGTTATGTCGACGCTTAGTCGATCAATGAATGGGCCTTTAGTCTACATTCTACAGTTTCTGCATGATGCTGCTTTTCGTAGGAATTCTCAGAGCTTTCGTGTGAAGTGCCTCATTTTCATTTCTTAAGACATCTCAGTTTTGGTGGAAAACCTTCTCCTAAATCCTTGCACCTCCCAAAGTGCAATGTTTAAATCTATCTATGTATAAATTCTTATTTTCTATCTTGCGTTGGAAAGGCTACAGTGTATGGTTGTGGCCTTCGTTTAGGGGGAGTGACACAAGAGCGTGCATGAGGACAGATAGAGAGGGTTTTCCGCTGCAGGCGCGGGTGAGAACCGCTTCGTTGTTTTTTTTTTATTGTGAGGTAGGCTAATTGCGCTTGACGACAATCATGCTTAGTAAATAAATATTATGTAGTTTTGTTTGGAAGTTTAAAATCCAAACACTCGTCTAAAAGATTTTGGAGATATGTTTGTTTGTTCTTCTCGATTATCTTAGAACTGATTTTAAACCATTTAGTAAGGGACTTTCAACAGGGAGGTACTCGTAGAGGCAAGGAGTGATCTAGGCTATTTCTAAACCTAGTTCTACGGAAAATCAGTAAATGCTAGTTAAAAAAATAATTGCAACAAATTGAAAATTCAATATTAATAAAATGGAAGCTACGTACCTTAAAGGCGCAAAGTAAGCACCGTAGGTATTGATATTTTGGGTATCGTTGTCCATGCTGAGTGTGGGGATCATCTTGTGAGCAGTCCTCGGTAGTTTGCGCGGCCTACCACAGACTGACTGCTGGTTTACCCGCAAGTTGCTTTTGTTTTATATCAACAGTACCTTAATAAGATTCTCAGGATTATCCATATCCACACGACCATGATAGGATTAGTCGTGATTTCACTGACATAGTTCTGTGCTGATTTGCGCGTAATAAGCATATAATGGTTACGGGCGCGGCGTCAGAATTATAGGAAACCATACAAAGTAATTAAATTATCTGTTTTGTTGTTTTAATGTAACTTAATTTAAAACTTTCTATGAGTACCTACATAATTAACAATGTGCCCACGATGGTACATATTATACAAAGACTGTTAGAGCATTGTTCAAAAAGATCGTACCTACGGCGACAGTTGATATATAATTGTTACCTATATATGGTACGGCCACTTTCGAACGTAATTTATATATCATAGAAACATCGAAATACTAAAATTCTACATCAGAATTTTAGTATTTTATTATTTTATAATACATAGAAAAGAATGATTTATGACAAATGCGACGTATTTTCTCAAAGCCTTTGTTTGAACAATCAATTTTTTATATTAAAAATAGAAGCCTGAATGCCTGATCATTTGTTATATGCTTTATCATCGATCAATAGTCAACACCTAGGTACCTATTTCTTATACGGGAACTTACTACAAAGAAATTTCATAACTAAAACTAAGTTCATCGTCAACAACTTTAATAGACATCACAACAACCATTTGGATCATGTATCTACAGTATTTTAAATTTGTAATTTTTTTTACAAATCACTTAATCACTTTATAAGAAAACCGTACGTACTCGTAACTTTCATGTGGTCGGTAATAAACATTATAAGAATGTATAAAGTTACACAAATTAGCGGTTCAGTCAGAGAGTCTTACGTCATCATTTTCTAGGACATCTAATTGGGCTCAAAACACAGAACATTTTCTTAAAATTGCCTAATAAGTTATTTCGGCTTAATAAAGTGATAAATTTACACAAAAATAAATTCTACATTCTTATTAGGTACATAGAATTTGCATCGCATTATTTTTCATAACTGTACGACTGTTAAGCTAAAATAATTATTGCAATTTGCGAATGATTTATCACGTGGGTTATCACGTCCTTCCACATACGACTCAACTAAGAGTATATAAACTCTTAGAATTTTAACGATTATTATCAGATGTTAGTGATAATAACCGGGACCGACGGCTTAACGTGGTCTCTGAGGCACGGAGGAAACGATAAGACCAAATTTGAACCTCCAAATTCGGTCACCCAACGTTGTAGATAGTAGATAAATAACTTAAATGGTCTCTAATGGATTTCGAGACTTGACGAAATACTGTATGGACCTAAGTAATGTGAGACTAGAATATTATTTTATTGTTTTTTTTAAAATTACCTATTCTTGTCTTGTTTTGTCCCAAACCTCTTTATATGTACAAATGTTGATAGAAAATCGCCCTGTCGCTCTCAATGCAAGTACGTACTTACTGCCAAGTCTAAAATAATATCCATGAAGTAAATAATCTCGCCCTTACCCTTCCCAACTACTTATTTTAGACATTAGGCATTCGTTTTATTTTTCCGTCAGCTTTTCCTCGAGTGAAATATCGTGTGAACAGATTTTGTTGGTGTAAGGTAAATGGTATAACATACCGGCGGCTAACCATGCAATTTTGACGTTATAAACACTGGCAGAGTTAAAAGTCAAAAATAATTATCAAAACCCTCCATACAAAAATAATTAGTTAGGTAATTATGGAAAATACATTTTGGCAACCCTGTAGAGCTTAACATAGAGTCCTTTGTTCCTTCTACACCTAAAGTCAGAGCTGTACTACAAGCGTTATGCAATTGGGCAATTCATTACAATATACCAATCATTGAAAAAACAAACTACATAATAACTACTTTAGTATCGCTACTGGATTTCATCGCAACGTTCGCGCTGGCAATGAGGCTTAACATACAGTATTATTCGCATTGATATTGAATCAGCTGTTTTAAGGGATGCCACCTGAACATTTATGCTAAAACTTTGAAGTCCTCATAACTCCCCCAGGATATGAGCTACACGTCTCATGTCATTAATCCAATATATCTATACACCATCTAACATGGGTAGCCGCGGGTATGTTATACTAATTACCTTACACCTTGTATATGCTCTATAAGTCTAACTATAAGTAAGTATAGCTATAAGCATTTATCCAAACAAAGTATTCTGATGTATATTTAGTATGTAGATATTGCTGACATGAAAATATTGCAAATTAGATGTTTTCCGCGACATCGTCCTCGTGTGTGTTAAAATCATTCATTTTCCGGGATAAAAAGTTGCCTTTTGGATCAACTGGAATGTTACAATCCAGTTCCTCAACTTCCTTCAAGGATAGTATAGATAGTAGTTTTAATTTTTATTTAGTGTAATGTAAAATACATAATATATATTAGTTTATTTTGATATATTTATTATATACTAGATGATTCCCGCGACTTCGTCCGCGTGGATTTAGATTTTTGATTCCCGCGGGAACTCTTTAATTTTCCGGGATAAAAAGTAGCCTATGTCCTTCCCCGGGATACCATCTACCCCTGTACCAAATTTCATCAAAATCGGGTGAAGAGACAGTTTTTTGTATTCCCGCGGGAACTCTATAATTTTCCGGGATAAAAAGTAGCCTATGTCCTTCCCCGGGATACCATCTACCCCTGTCCCAAATTTCAGCAAAATCGGTTGAAAAGATGGGCCGGGAAAGCGTAGCAGACAGACAGACAGACAGACAGACAGACAGACAGAAACACTTTCGCATTTATAATATTAGTATGGATATTATATTATTTGTGTAACTGTTTATGTATTAGTATGTAGGTATTTGTTTGTATGTCTATAACACCACGCGCAAGTTAATCTCCTCACCTTCTCCTAATCCTAAGGTTGCCTGGCAGAGATCGCTGCTAAGCGATAAGGCCGCCTTTTTGTATACTGCTTAGTGTTTTCTATGTATTTATTTGTGTCCTTTATATTTTTGTGTTGTGGTGTACCAAATAAAGAGTATAATAATAATAGTAACTTGAAGGACAAACCAAAACACTTTCCCATTTATATAATACTAGATGATTCCCGCGACTTCGTCCGTGGATTAAGATTTTTGATTCCCGCGGGAACTCTTTAATTTTCCGGGATAAAAAGTAGCCTATGTCCTTCCCCGGGATACCATCTACCCCTGTACCAAATTTCAGCAAAATCGGTTGAAAAGATGGGCCGGGAAAGCGTAGCAGACAGACAGACAGACAGACAGACAGACAGACAGAAACACTTTCGCATTTATAATATTAGTATGGATTAGTAAGTTTTGTTTATAAAAACATTAGTTACAGGTAGGTAAAGTAGATACGGTTGTAGCATAATCATATTATCTCCTACATATTACTATTGCATAGGTACTTATATACTAAATTAGGTAATAACCATAGACATAGGATTTTTTCGCTACGCTCATAAGTCTATGGTAATAACACAGTAATATCAACATTGATGGCCGAAAATGAACACTTAAACATAAAAGTATCTATATCATATTGGAAAAAAACAGCATTGCTGAGTTTATCCATAGACTACAGATACCCTATCATATTTGAACTCTATGGCAGATACATTTGTTAATTGATTAATTTTGGCCGTGATTGGTATTAAATAAATATAAGTACTCTACTATCATATTTATAAACTCGACTTTTTGGCATCTCTGACAAAGTGTTATGTACCTATTTACATATTTTAATTAAAAGTTGTGCATAAAAGTCCATTAAAACGATTTATAATCCAATAAAAATAGTTTAGTGGACAGTAAAATAGGTGTATCTATAACTTTAGTAACAACCAATTATTTTGTCTGTATAATAAAACAAACATTATTAGAATCAATGAATGGGAGAAAAGCAATCATTTTAAAAGACAACTCGAAATTTAGTTCGAATCTTTTATGCCGTATCACTAGCACTAGCTCACTTTGCAGGCAGCGCGCGTGGCGCGGTTAATATCTTCATACGTTAAGTCTAATGAATTATTAGTCCCACCAACTTATCTGGCCTAGTAGCCAAAATTGGAACTAGTTCTTATACCTGTTTAGTTTTTATTTTTATTTTACTTATAACTAGCTAATGTCCGCGACTTCGTCCGCGTGGTTTGAGGTTTTTCGTTTCCCGCGGGAACTCTTTAATTTTCCGGGATAAAAAGTCTAATTATTATTCCAGATCATAATCTATCTCTGTGCCAAATTTCATCCAGATCCGTTCAGCCGTTGGGCCTGAGTAACAAACATCCATCCATACATCCATACATCCGTCCATCCAAACTTTCGCATTTATAATATTAGTATTAGTCTAGATACTAGCGATGCTGTCACCGGGTCAAATAATTTTGTGGGACTACACTGTAGTTTCTCACGCTTTCGATTTTTTAAGTTTAACTAAATTTTTCCATAGTACTAATAATGGCAAACCTTACAGCCACCGGAAAACAACAACTATTTCACGCTGTATACCTGTGTCCGTAAGATATACTGAAACAAAATTAGTCATACAAACTTTAAAAGAAAACTATATTTATATACCTACCTAACCTCGTGGTTTTATTATAATATACATTTTACGTCTTCGTCTTTTGATTATACTTATCAATCCTCTCAATTTAGTTTGTATCACATCAATCTAATTATTTAGAATCAAGAGTAAGATAAATAATTCTAGGTTTATCATAGAAATTACATTTATACATATTATAATCAAATAATGTTAATGGACAAAATACGCTAAATAGATCGTAATATAACAACATATACCTATCACCTATGAGTATTAACTGTGTGCCCACTAATGCATGATTCCGTCAAATAACTTTTCGTTACCTAACTTAAGTCTTAAGTTATTTAATTCCCATTCCATAAGTATAGATATTTATAGTATTTATTGTTATTTTTTATTTAATCGTAGAAATATGTGGTTTAAATCTTTATACAAAATTCGCTTTTATCAGTCTTTATTCTTAAAGGGGTTGTAAAGTTTTTAGAGAAAAGTGCTACTTAATAATATGAAGAGTTTTTTTCACTTCTTATCCAGAGCCACAGCATTAGAAGATTAATGTTGAAATTCGGACGAACCTCTTAATATGATTACACATTATATGATTTCTATAAAGACACCTGCAATGTCTTCCGAATATATTTTATAGTAAACCAATTTTTCTAACAATAAACAATATCAATTCGTTACAAAATATGCACATTGCACAAATACAATTTATAAAGTGGAACTGTAAATTTGTAAAATGCTTACAAAGTGTTCTACAAACATCAATATTTTTAGTCTCAATCTTTAGAGACAGGCTTTATTCATTCGTAGGGCGGGGCAGGCCCAACGACAATGTCATTTTCCGATGGTTCCATCTGGATGCTGGTTGCTTGTAGCTTACAAGGTGATTGAGGAGGTGATATCACAAGTTGTGGGGACGTGGGGATTGAGCAAACTGTGGGGGGAGGAGCACTTCGGGCGCGCGCCTCCTGCTCCACAGTCAAATGAGCCGTTTCATTGTTTGGTTCTTCTTCGTTGTTTCTGAAAGCAGATTTTCCTTATTTCATTGTTTTCATGAAGGCAAACTTAAAAGAAAAAGGAATTTATTTACCTTGGCGTTGATTCTTCCACACTGTTCACGTTGCAGACGCTTTCACCTGGTGCTGTTTAAGAATTAAATGAAAGAATTAATGAGTAAATTAGGTAGATTATTATTATTAATGTGGCAGTGGCACTCCGAACCAGTGGTAGATTCACTTGACGATTCAAAAGTACTTGTAAAAGTTTATTTGAATAAAAATCATTTTGAATTTAATATTTTAATCTTAATTTACTATGTTTTCTTTCACGAATACGTAAATTGCGTTACTCGTATTTACCTATCTATTTAGTTCAGGTATACGATAAAAATTTCCATAACCACTTTTACATTTAACTCTTTTTACAATTTACATCGATACCAAAAAAGAATACTTATTATGAATGCAAAAGTGTTTCCGTCTTTCTGTTCAATCAATTTTGATGGGTACAGAGACAGATCCCGGCCAGGCCAGTACATATGGACTACTTTAAATTTCGGAATATCAGAGAGTTTTCACGGTAAATTCAAAAAACCTAAACATACTCAAACAAAATCGCGGGCGTCGTCTAGTCTGAATATATGATTTAAACTTACGATGCATTATGTCCTCGACAAGTCTCTGTTGTCGCGCCAAAGGACGTCGTCGCGTGTTGTCTCGCACTCGAAGAGTCACGCCTGCGCATGCGCCACTCGCATGCAGATCCAACGCCAAGGACGACTGGGAACCGCACTCTGACTCTGCCGCACTTGCACTGAGTATAATGATTTTATTATTAAAGACAAGATAGCGATACGTGATTGTAACGAAACTAACGCGGCCCCTAAGGACGAAAATCGAATACGGACAAATACAGGACAAAACTTTGCTTACCAAGCGACAATTTTACAATGCTAGTTCGTCACTGTACAACAAAGTTAATAAGATCCTGAATATCTATCCCTTAACTATTAATAAATGCAAAAATGTTGTTTCAATGTGGCTTAAATCATCTGTCATTCGATGATGTTGAAGATTTTATAAAATGATTAAACACACCAAATACCATAACACTAAATCATAACAAACACAACCAAACCTCACACATCTCTCTCACACACAAAAACACACACACACACCTTTGTTATTGTTATTTTGTTACTATATGTTCCAACTTGTATTCTCCCATGTATACCTACTTATATTATAACTAATAGGTTGTAATAATAATAATCTTAGGATGTAATTATTGCAATATTTTTATGATGTGGAATTAAACGTTAGTGCGAATGGAAAACAAGTTTCGTTGTGTCGCGCAAGTCTGTTCCACATAAAGGCTCCACAAGAAAACTGCCTCATTGGTCTATTTACTATTTCTCTATTGGTTAGCATGGTAGATTGCGGCCGACGAGGTCCCAGGTTCGAATCCCGGGTTGGGCCATTAATTTATGGATTTTGTTCTATACACGAAGGCGCTACATTACTGCGTGTGAATCAAGCGAAGCTAATGTAAAACTAAGAGGTCGCCGTCGACGGTAAGTCAGTTTACTAATGTCGCGATATAAAACCAGGTCTTGTGTGAAAACTGTAAGCCAAAGTTTTGCGCAATGAGTTTATTGCCCACCATAAAACATAAACTTAATTCATTATTTGCGTCGTAATATTTCGACTGTGAATGCGAAATCCCAGCGCTGTGCCGAGCTCTAGCCGTGAGTGTGAGGAGCTTAGTATATAGGAGGCTCCGTCGATGGAGTGAAATGAAGTCATTTAATGCCGTGAGTGGGCAAAACTTTTGACTTATCATCAATAGCTGGGCAAGCTTAAGTAAGTAAGCACTAAACGTTTGATGGTTACCTGACAGCGGAATGAGGAGGCTCGTCTACGGAGAGTGCATAGCGGCGAAGCGGACGGCGAAGCGCAGATATAGGCAACGGAGCACGCGCGCTGCCGCTCCGTAAGTCCGGAGCGGAACCGAACCGCGCACGGCCCTTTGTTTTCTCTGTCCCAATTCTAAATACATATGTTAGACTTACACCACTACTCAGTCATGATCTAATGATGACTGAGTACTGTACCCGTCGCATTGATTGTATCGTTTAACTAATGATTTTCCTTAGCGTGGCCAAATCAAAATTAAAATTATTAACGTGGCAAAGGTATCGCGCAAAGCCAGGTGCTTCAGACGTAAAGAAAACCTATACGAAAGTTAAAAGCTGTGTATGCATTTGAAAATAACATTTTTAATATCAATTAAAGTTGTACATACTAGTAATTATAACGAAAAATAAATATTTCTGCACTGTATTTATGCTTACTAGGCTTCCTTTGTGACTTTGTAATAGTACTTTTGTGTGTATGACCAATGTCACACAGTCAAGTAACCTATCTGTACAAAAGACATCAACGCGCTGCTTCCATGCTACGTTTTTCGTAGACCTCTACGCAAAAACGTGGACCAACGAAGGGTGATGCACGATTTAATTAAGTAAGCGAAAATCCAAAAGCATTGTTTTGGTGAAAGGGGTTCTTCAAATAAACATACCACATACAGCTGCTACAGTACAGGATGAGCGGGAGGCTTTCGTATACATTAAACGAATGGATGTTATTAAGCTTAAAGCTCGCAACATTCATATCAAGTTTGAACGTTCTTCTGATCTTTAAATATAAGTATATTCTGAGTAATAGATTAAAATAATCAGGTACATGCTGGGATACAAGTAGTCGCTCAGAAATTTTGTACGGCCGTGTCTTTGAGTTTGTATGACCCAAGTTGCACTACCCGGCGCGGGTGTCAGTCAATTTGACGCCATGTTGCATCCATAATATAAGTAAAAGAGATTTTTCTGTGAATATTGCATTTAGTATACATTCTTTGATATATTGTGAGCCATTATTGAATTACTACGCATTAGGGCGCATGCAGTGAGTGGACGATATCGTGTGTCTTCGGTCGCAGCGACTTCAAATATCTAATCACAGTGCAGTACACGGGCGCCGGTGGCCCCATACTGCACTGTGATTCGTCATTCGAAGTCGCTGCCACCGAAGTCAAGCGATATCACCGGCACGCTGCACGAGTCCTTAAGCATACCTGAGACAAGCGTGTGGCGATCTTATCCGATGCGTCGGGGCGAGTGGTAGAGCATGCGGTAGCGGCAGAACGTGTGGCAAACGATATACTCCGAGCTGGTCGAGGCGAGCGGGGGCCGCACATGGACCTCGCCGGGGCAGCGGACGAGGTAGCGACTGCGGCCTCGCTGGAGTCACTTTTGCCGCGCTGTCGCGAGCTTCGAATGTCATTACGCATGCTGCTACTACGATGAAACCTGCATATATATTTTAACTTCAGGATTTATGCAGACGTTCTGCATTTAGATATAACAGTTAACACATAGTAAGTATATGAAGCTATTGAAGGTAAACTCTGCCGAGTATGAAGTGCTCTAAGCAATATATAGTCTAACAGCCGTTCTGATTCATCATTCAAGGGATTGTGATGATCGATTGCTTTTGAAAATGAATCCATCCATCCATCCATCCATCAGCCTGTATGCATCCACTGCTAGACATAGGCCTTTTCGAGAGCGCGCCATCAAACACGGTCCTCTGCCTTTCTCATCCACCCGCTTCCCGAAACCTTCTTTAGGTCATCGGTATATGAAAATGAATAAAGAGTTTAAATAAAACTACAATCAACAATAATGTATTATAGCCAGTTTAAATAATGTTAAGGTGTATGAGTATTGCAGGTGGTTAATGAGGTATATATGATTTGCGAAAAATATGTAGTTATGTGTGGGTCCTTAACAAAACAAAAGCAAAACAGCTAAATATAATAAATGTAAGCTAAATTTAAGTAACCAAATACCTCCAAAGCCCATTACAATGGGGCCGGCGTAGGACAGGTTGTTGAGATGAAAGCCGCGCGCTTCGTCTTTGACTGATATTGTGGAGTTGCCGCGCACCTCCTCTGCAACTGACAGCGTGTCTGCGTAGTAACCTGAAAGGATTGTATTTGTTATCTTAATCTTAGAAAGGTAACTTTATTGCATTCGTAGCGTACTTAACTTTAATTTCTCATTTACCTAATTATGTACAGTTTTAATAGAAAATCTTAGTATTCTGTGGGTATGGTTATGGTAGGTATACTAGTTGACTTGTCTCATTTTTCGACGGTTCTTCTCTTTCAATTGGTAAAAAAATAAGGCTCTATTATCAAGTGATACTATTTAATCATATAAGTATAAATAATAGATATTAATTGAAATTTTACACTCTGAATCAGATAATGTTACAGCGAATTCAACTGAAAACGGCACAAAGATTTAACTTCGAAAGCGTTCATTCCCATCGCTTGTCAGGCTCGACAATCTCCGTTGTGGCTTCCGCTCTAACTCGTTCCCCGATATGGGACGAGATACAATAAAAATATGAGAGATGTAGTTTATTTTTATTCTTTGCGATTGAAAATTTTGTAATACGGAATACTTTAGTATTTTAGATAGAGCAGTGAAAGCTTAGTTGTGTGACCTCCGGCTTCCTATTCGGGTGGTGGGGGGTTCGATCTCTGGGCACGCACCTTTCCAACTTGTCGGAGGGTTGTGTTTTTTTTTATCCACTACAAGCTAGCCCTTGACTGCGATCTCACCTGATGGTAAGTGATGATGCAGTCTATGATGGTAGCGGGCTAACCTGTTAGGAGCATGGCAGTTATATTAAACCCACACCCCTTCGCTTCGGTTTCTACACGGCATCGTACCGGAACGCTAAATCGCTTGGCGGCACGTCTTTGCCGGTAGGGTGGTAACTAGCCACGGTCGAAGCCTCCCACCAGGCCAGACCAGGGAAATTCAGAAATTATAAATTCCTAAATTGACCCTGCCGGGGATCGAACCCGGTACCTCCACACGTTAAGGCAACAGCGCTACACACTGCGCCACGGAGGTCGTCAAGGAAGGTGTGTAAAGTGTGGCAATCCGCACTTGGTCAGCGTGCTTGACTTTAGCCAAAACCCTTCTCATTCCGAGAGGAGACTGGTGTTCGGTAGCGAACCGGCAATAGTTAAAAATGATGATGAAAAATATGGAGCAAACATATGCTTATCATGTGTAGAGTATCGACTAAGAACTAATTAAGATTTCACTCAGGAGTTTCACTTAGGTACATTTTTTTAGATGTAGGCTTTTGAAAAGTATGTAGTTTAAGTGTTTTTCGAAAAGATATATGCAATTTATTCTACCATTTCAGTAAGCTAAGGAATAATAGTTTACAGCCACGCTATTTCCTAAAAAGTCGTTATTTCGAATGGAACTTAAAATGGAATAAGATATAATATGTCTCTTGTATGGAGACTGGAGAGCGTCGTCTCTGTCGTTTCCATTCGAAACTCTAGTACAATAGGTACTGGATTCTTAAGCTAGATAAGACCTCGGAGCACGTCGCTTGTTTGCCTCTGTAGTATTATATACTACATATTCCTAATAATTTAAAGACGCACTGCGTCAGCGCCACCTACATACGGCTGGCGCTACCACAAAACCAAACTTACGTGACTTTAAATACACGTAACGCCATCTATCCGGTAAGACAGACATCAGAGAAACGTCAATAACAAAATACCCATAAAATCTAGCTGTCTCCCTCTCACATATAGCAACCCAATACTAACCCTCTCACGCGCAGCGGCAGGCCGGCTGGAAGGCAGTCGGGACCCAAGATCCATCACGTAGTGATTATATACTCTTTGAGATCCATATTAATAGCACGCGTCATCGTAGGCGTTTTCACCTACGATGGTGGAATAATTTACCGCACGGCCATATTGGGCCGGTGACGAAATTATATTTTGAAAAAAGGGCCTATGGTTCATTGAAACCAGCCCTCGCTTACGTCGGATCCCACCAGACCCGACTCAACTCGAACTATCCGAGTTTCTTCAACAAGGTGCGTAATTAATTATCAACTAAAATCATGCAGTAGCAATTCATAGACTCCATATTGGTTTCCAAAACGTGGTCGTTGACTTTCACAGTATAAAAGGCAGTGTTCCTGGTATCGAACTGTTACGAATGTAATGCGTTAGAATAAGTGGTGTGCGTACAGTGAAGTGATCTTCGAAAAGTGGTTCGTGACGAGATACGCAACATATGTTCCACGCTAGCCCATGCGCACGGCGCGCCATGGCTGGACGCCGCTACGAGTAGAGAGCTGTGCGCCTTCGGCCACGCTCTCTCGCCAATCTCGTGAGTGCTCCTTCGCGTTAATAAGACACGTTGGTCTTTTTACCTAAAATCTCAATCTGTGAACGAAAGTGATCAACACCCACCCTCAACTTGGGATGCTTCCCATATAAAAGTCCCCCGTTTTCTTTTGTAACTTAATATAAGATTAGTTAAGCCATGATTGCAGAACCAACAATAAATTCATAATGTATTTTGCAGAATAACCTAAATAACTTTTATTTATAACATCCCAACCAGCACCCTCGCTGACGTGACGGAGAAGCCCTGCTCGCGCGGCACGGTCCTTGGGACCAAAAGTTCGGTTCTCAGACCGACTGGATTCATCCGGCAATTAAGGTAGGTATAATCGCGGCCTTCCGCCTCGGCACTTGATCTCGCGGACACGAGGACGCGAGACCACGTTGCCTCGGTGCGGGGTTCGCGAGGCCACCTACCTTACCCGCAACTTTACATCTCTTTTTTCCATATACTACACCTCCTCAGGTGACAAAAGGGCTGACTCGTTTATTGTCAGTTGCGTTGTACAAGTAAAAAGCGATTCAGCACAGCAACGAGAATACCCACTTGGCGTAAATAATAAACTAACGATACGAGCACCTATACACAGATGGAGTATTACCTATAATCTTTTTATATTATATACCTATATAATAGGTAAACTTCGGCTTATCTCAAATTCATAATTATATTATGGCAGCTAACTTTATCTCGGGTTTCACGTAATCGATGCAGGTTTGAATATTTGAATAATATTAGATATGTGCTTCTATACTGAGAAATACCTCATCTAAATTGGTTCAGCGGTTCTGTCGTAATTTCCAAATTGCAATATTATAGAAGAGCTACAGAGGCTCATCATCTCAGCAATATATATGCTGATGCTCATAGAGGTAATATCAAATTATTCCATACGGAGGTTTGCATTCAAACCTGTCATTCTATCGGGCACGACGGATGTTCAAACGGATACGTCGTGCAGCTCTCGTGCACAGGAAATATCTTTATGTCCACGTTTTGTATGCTCACGCACCTAGTTTCATTTGCTTTCGCACTTGTCGAAATATTATTCCAAATATCTGGTACCTAGAATGTAATTAGGAGAAAATATTGCTGTATTTCATAATATGTTTACAAGATGCTAATAACAGAAATATATACGGAATATAAAAAAAGAAACAAGAACGAATCAAACCCATTTGATTGGATAGTTTTTTAAGCGTAGTCTGCGAAAAATTAATATTTTGTAATCATCAAATACTTAATTAACCAAGATTTGATATTTTCTTGCGTTAGAATATTACCGAATAACTGAACTATTTTGCAAATTTGTATAATATGTCACCGTAAAATTGCAATATTGTAACCGTTCAATGTTCTGAGTGTCAATTTTTGTAATATTCATTGTATTTACGATTTCTTGTCTCTTTCTTGTAGGTTAGGTTCGGGTTCGACAGAAACAATCAGGTACTACCCGGCCGCAGGCCGGGCAGTTAGGTTCTATCGGGTTGATATACCAGATTACAATCTACCGAAAAATAATTCGACAGTTTACAATTTCGGTCGATAGATTACAATCTAACTATTTCTATCTCGCGAGATTGTAAACTGAAGACATATTGTGAACCGTTCAATGTTGTGAGTATTAATTTTTGAAATATTTATTGTATTTACGTTTTCTTGTCGTAGTAGGCCGCAATCTATGTCGAACCCTAATCGAATGCAGAGTAAATGTATGGTGACACATACATTTACTCTGCATTCAATTATCTATCGGGTTATTATACCTAATAGATTACAATCACCGAAAAATTATTCGTTAAATTGTAAGCAGTGTTACGGTTCACAATCTGTCGACAGTTTACAATCTATCGAGATAAAAAGCGTTAGAAAAATCTAACGGTTTTTACAATTTTACGGTGACATACACACATTCAGTATGTAGAGATAAAAAAAATAGCAAAAAGTATCATCAATTTTCACTATCAGCTGAGATCGCATTCAAGAGTAAATCTGTTGCCGAAAAATAACTTAAATTATGTACCTATAACTGCCATAGCTGCTCCCAAAAGCATCAACAGCAGGCCAGCGGACAGTGCGCGACAAGCGTGCCACAGACACTGCGAACTCATTTTCCCCCGTACCACCTGAAAACATGTTCGTATTACTTGACAAATGTTTTACAAGTAGGTAGATCGCATTTTATGTTTGCAGTTTGCACCATTAAATGTACGTTCACTATAATTTCCCATGTTTTTAACCGACTTCAAAAAAAGGAGGAGGTTCTCAATTCGACTGTATGTTTTTTTTTGTTTTTTTTTTGTATGTTTGTTACGCGATTTCTCCGCCAATTATGAACCGATTTTGATAATTCTTTTTGTGTTTGGTAGGTCATACTTCAGAGGTGGTCCCATTTTAATTTGGTGAAGATCTGATGAATATCTCCGGAGATGGATAAGAGTAAATTGCTCGCGATCAGTGTGATAGTTTTGTAAACAGTATGTTTTAACCATGCATAGCATATCTTTTTTTTTTTAGGGTTCCATACCAAAATGGTAAAAATGGAACCCTTATGGTGCAACTTTCTCCGTCCGTCTGTCACAGTCGATTATTTCAGTAACTATTAAAGCTATTGACATGAAATTTGGAATAGTTGTATATATACAACTATTATATATAATAGTGGCCCAATATCATGGAAATCAAAAAAATTGAAAATTATTTTTAGTTTAATTAAAAAAGTGGGGAAAATCAGGGGTTTGAAATTTCAAAGTAGGATAACTATACCAAGTGGGGTATCATATGAAAGGACTTTGTACTTGACTTGTCTAAGTTAGACAAGTCGACGAGTAACGATTAAACGACGTTATTCTTAATAACGCTAAGTTTTTACTAGCGTTCTGGTTACACCCTGTATTTTAAAACAGTGGGGCCACTAAAAATTGTGAAATAAAAAATTTTCAAAAAATAAATAAAAACCGACTTCAAAAACCACAAACATTAAAAAGTAAAAAATAATTTAATTTATTATGTATACAAGAGTTAATGTAGTTCTATAATAACATTTTTTGAAAATTTTTAAGATTTTATGACGCTGATTTCAAGGATTGTTGTTCTTACTCTCTCGAACATGACCAATGAGGAAATAAACCAGGTGCCTCTTAATTGCGCGGCTCTCTCTCCGGTTCTACATTCGCTCTATGGAACCGGAGCGATACAAAATCGAGATAAAAGTCTGTATGTTTACATAAACATACAGACAGCCCCGCAACATACCTATAACTGTAAAGAATTCAGAATGCATGATGCATCCACTTGTCGCCTCAAAGCGTTCTATTGTCCGCGGGTTTGTTCACATAAAACGTTTTGTACGAGACTGCACTTATGTTTAGTGTTTGCTTCCTGCGTATTATGCAAACTGCCCTAGTAGTTGGGACACTCTTCACTAAAAGCATTTCTCGTTTAGACTTTGAAAGTATGAAACGCTCTAAAGGACTTAGTTTAATATTTAATTATTAGATTTTCATTACATTAGATGAATTTAATAGCCGTACCTACTGTGATTCTATAAAAGTAAAAGTGTGCCTGTCTCTCTGTTACGGGCCATCAGTTCAACTAATTTTGATGAAATTTGGTACAGAGATTTCCATTGTATTAAGCTATCCCGGAAAATTAAAAAGAGTTCCCGCGGGAATCAATTTAACCTGAATCAAGGCGGACGAAGTCGGGGCATCGTCTAGTAAGTAACTTTTACTTTCAGTAGATTTTAATTTGTTGTATTTGTTATTTAACTAGTTGATGCCCGCGATTTCATCCGCATGGATAAGTTTTTTTAATTCTCACGGGAACGCCTTAATTTTCCGGGATAAAAAGTAGAATATGTCACTCTCCATGTCCTCAACTATACTCATGTAAAAATCACGTCCATCCGTCGCTCTGATGCGACGTGATTGAAGGACAAACCAACAAACAAACACACTTCCGCATTTATGATAATATTAGTATGATGTAGTGTGACAAACTTTTACCATCCTATGATTGTTTTATCTATTACCTACGGTACATTTGTACGAGGGTTAAGTATGTATATAGGTACTTTCAATTCATGGGAAACTTGCATCCTCCTAAAAGATGAACTGCGAATACGAGAACTTTTTCTTCTTCTTATTATTATTATTACTGTACTCGTATATTAGCAATAACATTTTTAACCTGTAAATCTATGTATGTATTATTAACTTCTACATTTGTTGTCTATAGCGTTCAAAGGTAGTATAGTTGAAGTGTTAAGTAGGTATAAATACTTATGAATAAAAACTATCAAAATATTCTGATGGGTAAGGATATAAAGATAATGCAGACTCTTCAGATCCCTTTCTTCCGTCACTTACGAGGATGGCTACAGTTTTAATGTATTCATGCAAATAGTTGCGTGCGCAACAAGTCTTCAGCCAACTGTTGAGTCCTCTGTGTCCACTGATCACATTCACATCATAATTTGTGTTTAAACAAAAACAACATTGGGCGGTTGTCGATTTGAAAGTGAAGAATAGTGCGAGCGTGGAGGTGGTAAGTCAGGTATGTGTTAGTTTCATAATCTGAAGTGATGGATGGGTAAAGTAGTTGTGTACCTGAACATTCCAGGTGGCCCCCGAGGCAGGGTGGGCGCGCCGCAAAGGCCCCGTGACACTCCGAGCGCGCCTCATGCTGACTGCCGCGCTCGCTGTCAATCTGCTCGAGGCTGAAGTGCGCACGCATCCCAGTCCCAGCCTCCTTGCTCCAGCCGGCCCAATTCAACAAACAAAATCGAACCCGATCGTATAATTGTTGAACCTTAGCCAGGATAGGTACCATATATACCTACGAGCCTTGTAAATGTAAGCAACAGATCGTGTTACTTTTGTGGTAATGTGATGGCTTTTAGCTTTTGATAGTTTTCTTAATGTGCAAATTTCATTTAAACAAAAATACTCAATAGATTTTTTTAATTGGACGAGTTGAATTTGTTTTAAACAACAGATTTATTTTAAGTTTGCAAGAAAAAGAATAGCGTTTTGGAAAGATTTAAGAAAATGTTAATTTTTAATACCTAAAAACAAAACCATACTTAAACTGTCAGTCAGTCTTTTTAATATAATGTGTTTTTTTAATAACTAGCTTTCATCACTATTACATAAAAGTTGGGTACTAACTTGTAATTATTTACATTAACTAAAAAAAACATATAAGGGTTGCGTACCTTGGAGGGTACTTTGGATTAAATTCAACCTCTTAATAAAAAAGATGGTGCTACAAATTTACAATAATTAATGAAGTTTTAAAAAAAAATAGTTTCCAATTCTGTTATGGTTTACCGCTGATTTTCAACAACAACACATTCATGTCTGGAGCTAATAGTTACTAGAATTTGCATAATTTGACCAGACAGACACAGTCGCACCATAAGGTATTCAATCATTGATTCTATTTCAATGGTTTTAAACCTACCTTTTAGGCACGGAACCCTAAAAAGATCAACAAACAGAAAATAAATTGTAAAGGAATGGGCTTAATTAGAACCATTCCTTTGATACGTCTTTAGAAGGCAAAATTACAAAGCGCTTTCTGCTGTAAGGTACAAACACCAATTTTTTATTTGACTAACAAATTAAAGTAATAGATTATGCTTTTTCAGAGGATGGTAAACGGACGGACGGAGGTTTTTTTTTAAATAAATGTAACTGATCACAAGCACTGAAAATTCAGACGTCAAAACTTATGTATTGGATTTCTAAACTGTGCCTTATCACGTTCGTTATGTTCACTTACCTACTGGCTGTATGTTCTATTAAAAACTAACTGACGGTCAAGATACAATTTCTGAAAATCTTCTCCAATTTATAGAAAACCTCCAAACCTCAAACTTCCGAAAATAATGTTTTATTGTCAAGGTGTACTTACATTGGTATGCCAGTCTGCTTAGCTTTTTGTGCGACTTTCCTGCATTTGTACTAAGACGGTTTTTTAATTCAATATTGTCCTATTAAGTTAATACTAATATATTTTTAATGTATACAATATATACATTTTGGTTATTCAGCGGGGTAACCCAGCCATCGTTCTAGGTACATTAGCTCATTGCAGTGGTTTGGATAATTTTTAACATTTAGTTCATAATTATATGTCATAATACATTTCCAAAAAAAAATCTAAAATCTAAATTATATTATACAAACTATACAATAAATTTAAATCAAATCCTTATACACCTACTACTTAACAAAAAATAAAAATAAAACCCTAATCAAAAAGACCACCCCTGTTTGATTCATAATTTAGTTTTAATTCAGATTTTAATTTGATTTTTTTACGTTTAGAATGCATACTTGTTATATTTACATACTTAACATACATAAGTACTTATCTTACTTAATTTACGTGAAGAGTAGCGTTTATTGCATCAACAAAGACAAAGGCTCTACTTTGTGTGAGTCTTGGGAGTTATTATAAGCGGTACAATTCTGGAACTGCCTGTGGTTGCTCGTGTCAAACACATCACAAAGTTTGTTAAGTTTATACATTCTAGGAACCTTGTTTAGGCCTTTACCGCATGTTGTTTCATATCTTGTTTCTGTAAATAACAAAGATAACAATAACAAAAAGACAACACGCATTAAGTACAATAATTGAAAAGGATACTAGCTAACACACTTGGTCCCGATGCTTTTTAAGTACCGAACCTCGCAACTGTGCAGCAATTTATATTGTTGTCGAGTTGGACATGCTGGTGCGCGAACAGAAAAGAGCCAATTGATTTTTTTTAAATAACGAAGCAATTACCGAGCATGGGTAAATGGGATATGGGCTAGTGGTCTAGCATGTGCAGGGATGTGTCATGTGACTTAAGGCATGCCTATCAGTATTTAAATAGGTTTATGATAGACTAGATAGTAAGGCCTGAAATATGCCTTTACCTCACCAGATTGTTGATGTTAATTGTTATATCTCAAGAGGTTTTCATTAGGCATCGTTTTCGATGAAAGCTTCCAGACGGCTTGATTTTTACCGACACCTTCAACAAACATCGTCATAGTTCAACCAATTTACATATCAATGTTTTGTGTAAATTGGTTCCTCCACATAAACCTTCCTCTTGACTATTAACGCAGCGCACGTCACGGAAGCGTTCAGATTTTACCTTTTTTTCTGACTTCATTAACATTATTGCATTTTTCCTAGGGATCTCTAGTTTTTTTGAATATAAAATATAGCCTATGTTACTCGCTGATAAAGTTGCTTTCTATAAGTGAAAGAATTTTTAAAATCATTTCAGTAGTTTTTGAGTTTATCCATTACAAACAAACAAACAAATCTATCCTCTTTATAATATTAGTTTAGATAAGTTCTTAGTTATATTCTTCTCTGATAGTCAGCTTTGGCCATGGCTAGTAATCAAGTGATAACTTCATTAAAAATGCTAATAGCCACGTGCGGCTCATGTTTTCAACGAATATTGTCGCATTTGCGGTCAACGTAGCGCTGGCGTAGCACATGCTACGCGTATGCTGCGAAAATGGTGATTGATTGACACTGCAGAAGAGAACTGCTAAAATGGCATTTCAATATTCTTTTCAGTTTTATCTTTGATTGATTATTTCAATTTCGATTTGGCTTCGTATATTATATATAATCCCTACTGTTATTAAATCTTATCTTACTATTATTATAAATGCGAAAGTTTGGATTTTTTTCACGTATCCACATACTAGTATATAACCGTTTAGCTTGCAGGAAGGATGGGGGGACACTTGGCTCTAACAAAAATTTGCATTTTAAAGCTAAATATTTCGCAAACGGATCTCTGAATCGAAGATTGGTTTTCCTACAACCTAAACACCCGCAAAGCACGTCGATCCGTTGCTCCGTTGCCGCGTGATTGAAGGACAGACAACAAACAAACACACTTTCGCATTTAGGTATAATATTAAGTAAGATTATAAATGCGAAAGTTTGGATGGATGTATGGATATGTTTGTTACTCAATCACGCCAGAACGGCTGAACGAATCTAGATGAAATTTGGCACAGAGATAGGTAGATTATAGTCTGGAATAGCACATAGACTACTTTTTATCCCGGAAAATTAAAGAGATCCCGCGGGAACCAAAAAACCTCAAAGCACGCAGATGAAGTCGCAGGCATTCGCTAGGTATTGTATACTAACCTTTGGCTGCAACTTTTGGTAAGGTTTTTTAAGCCAACCGAACATTTGTGTACCCTTGGAACCCCATTCTTCCCGGGGCGAAAAGTTTAAAGTGACGTTTCATAAGGTGACACAAGTTGTCCTACGTGAAATAAATGCATCATTTATCATTTACCATCCTAAATTGGAACGTCCAAAATTGATTCCACAAGGTTTCAAAGTTGTTTATTAATCGGTTGATATGCAACATTGAACACATACAGAAAAATATGTAATGTGAAATGTCTCAGTCTCTCTAGTATTCAAAATTACTTACTTAATAGTAGAGGTTTTCTTGAAGTTGGGTTTGGGTTCCCAGAACTTACTCTTAGCCAACCACTTTCCATGTACTTTACTTTTTTTGTAAGTTCCAAATAGAGAAACTTTATTCAATGGCAATGTTTTTGAATGAGATATATACCGTAATTGAAAACTTAACGTAAGCAGACCACCTACTAAGTAGATGGAGCTCAGGCAGCACAAAATTTCAGCGGTTGGAAGGCATTTGTCCAGCAGTGGACGTCGATCGAATGACGACGATGTCATATAAATATATTTGTGTATAAGAAAGAGTTACGTGCTATTATTTAATGTCGAATAAGCTCTAGCTCGAGTAACTTTAATGTTGAAGTTGATGTCGAATTCCTTTTGCCTTAATTATCGTTTTATTTTAGCTTTGTCCTGGTAACCGGAGAACGCTAATTAACCTACATTTCACAGGCTACTAATTTTTAGAGACAAAGATTTCGTCCAATTTTTATGTCTTCAAATTCTAGAGGAGGAAATTAAGTTTTTGGCCATGTTTATTAAATTTACAAGAAATATTACAAAATCATTTTTACAAGTAATAGAGAAATTTGCATGGGCACTTCTCCTTGGATTATGTAGTTAGTAGATGTACTAAGCCTTTGGAGAAGAAATTCCAAGAGTAATTCTCACCACGTCTCCGGAGGTCATCCGAATGTATAGAAACCATGCCCTAAATCAGCATAATACTTTTATGTGCTTAAAGAGCACTCGCGGGCAACAGGCTTATGGCGAAAACAGAATAGTCCTGGCGGACAATTCTGCACGCGCACTTTTATTACTTTACAGACAACCGCGACACAACGAAACATGTTTCCCACCCATACGACCCGGGCATTTTGCACGCACGTTATTTCTGTAGTATGTTTTCGCCTTTAGTGATTATTTTATTTAATAGTATCTTCTTATTATAGATACATACGAGACGCATATTATAGCAGTTTAGCGTGATGTAAAAAACGAATAATGAAGTATAAGCACCTATTGATGCATAAATAAATCTTGAATATCGACATCAACTTCTTTTTTCCAACGATTCGATCGTTGAGAACAAACAACCTCCAATTTCTTGTTGAGGTTTACGGGGGACGGAGGACGGGGAACGTAATTCAACCTTCAATGATGAATCGTTGCAGACACCACCTCCTCCGGTCACGCTGCTCGTAAAGGACCGAACTATAAAACGTATATATTCTTGGTTGAAATGAATTAGACTGATATATACATATACTAGCTGATGCCCGCGACTTCGTCCGCGTGGAATAAGTTTTTTTATTCACGTTTTAATTTTCCGATAACTCCTAAGATATTATTTAAAATTGAATGGTGTAAACTGTAAAGGATAATCATTTTGTGCATGTAATTTTAAGGTAACTAACGTATTTAATTCGATAAGAATTAATATCGTCATAATAGTTTTCCAATTACCACATAATATGAGACTTTTTTTTTAAACTTTAAAATGGGTATACCTAATAAGTAATCCTGAAAAGATATGTAAGCCATGGCAGACTTTTTTATAGACCTATTAAAGAGGACCAATTCCACCAAACATTATTTTGTTATATCTCAAGGCAGTGTTTTCGATAAAAGCTTCCATTCAGCTTAATTTTTTCAACAATCCTATTTTAACCAATTCACACAAAACATTAATGAATTATACACATAAACAAACCTCTTGAATCGCTCCGTCCATTGGTGAAAACCGTATGAAAATCGGTTTGGTAGTTTTTGAGTTTATCTCGTTCAGACAGACACAGGGGACTTTGTTTTATAACAATGTAGTGATGATAGTGATTATTATATAAATTACTTATTTATGCATTTCAGTATTTTTTTTGCCTTGTAGAATATGTATTATTTTCTGAAAATACATTATCTGAATTTTTGGCAATAAGTACCTAAGTACGCAATTGTAAAAATACAACAATGGTTGTGCGAACGATGTGAGCTGCACGGTGTTCAATTTACAACAATATTTCAAAATGATGTCCTCGTTTTGTTTTACGACCCGATGCGGATACATCTCTATCTACCTGCGAAGCGTAAATTGAAGTTGAGGTCTGTGCATCCGAAAGATTTGTCCGGTGGTTGGCGTTGCAGAGTGTGCAGACAGCGGAGGTAGGAGTCGGACGGCACGGCGCGGCGGTGGGCGGGAGCAGGCTGTCACGTGGAGCTCGGGGCGCCGGCGCGGCCGGGCCGCCCGGGCGCTCGGCCGGGCTCGCGGCCGCGGCATTACCCTGCCGGCAGCCGCCTCGCTATGCGCGTCGCCGTGCGGTCAGCTGCGCCCGCCGCGGCCGTTCGCCCAGCGGCCGGGGCGTCCCGGGCCCGCCGAGAGCTTCGCGCCGCCGCCGGCGCTCCGCTGCGTTGAGTCACGAGCTGCATGGTGAGGCGAGCCGTGCGGGGGGCGGGGCGGCAGGTGGCTCCGCGCAGGTGCGGCCCGCGCACGGCCCCCGGCCGCAGTAGCAGCGCGCGGAGGCGCGGGCACGCCGCGGCGCGCGCCCGCCCGCCTGCTCGCGCTCATGGAGCCGCCCTGGGAGATCGAACTCGAGCTCCGGAGGCATATCGAGAGCTGCGCGTGCACCTGCGACCACATGGGCTACGGGAACTACATGGACTACCAGGTGGCACCGGCTCATGCCTGCCTGTGCCGGGCTATCACGTCTCCACATGCACACGTACGTGTCAAATATTCGCGCCCTCATACCCGCATGCTATCGCGACCCGATAGGGGTCTCCTCCATGCTGATCTGTTTGTAGTGCTCACATGTCATCCATTGTGTATACCTATAGTTTGTGTTGTTGTATCATAAGTAACAAACACTCATAATATGTAAGTGAAATTATTAAACTTTATGTTAGCAATTTGAATATTTTTATACTTAGTTTTTTTGTTCAGCAATGAAAACACCACATTATTGAAATGGCTCTCAACATTAACTTTTCAGTTTTTTTATAAAGCATGGGAATGTAGGAAAATCTAATGGTTTTTATCTTATCTAACTGTCGTTTTTTAATTAAAACGAGAATTACATTTCAAATGCAATAAAGCTCCGCTGTTACAGAGATGTACAATTCCTCACTAGGTTAAGGACTTTGATGAATGAGTCATATTTCTCAGCATCCCTTATACATGTTTATCGGCTTGTGCAATTATAGAATCATTTGTTTGTTATAAAATAGTTAACTGAACATATTGAGAGGTTAATATTCGTTACTGTGGGTGTTAAAAATGATTAAACACTATTAAGTACAATAGATAAGTATTCTATGCTATTACTGACTTTCAAGGAATATTTGGAGACAATAACGGTCCATTTCGTTAAAACTTCATGTTTGTACCCGACTACGGCTAAGCAAAAAGGAAGGGTTTTGATTTTAGCAGTCTATGTATCTATGCATGTACCTGTGTCTGTCTGTCGTATACATACCTATGTCTGTATGTATATATGTACCTATGTATGTCACACCGTAACGCCTAAGCTGCTGAGCCGATTTTGATGAAGAAGGCGTCAATCGAATCGTTGAGGTATGGTAAGGGTGACATAGGCTATATTTTACACGAACGATATCGATATGACGGACGTTACATCAAAATAGGAGGGTCTTTGAAAGTCTTAGAAAGTTGAATTCTCAGTTTTTGAAATTTTCCCGTAGGTAGGTTACGGTTTTTTGTAATACTAATGTAATAAATCCCCCTTCCTTCGTCGTATTCCTCATTACTGAGGGTCGTGACTCCTTTCGATTAATCACATAATGGTAGGAGTTTTCTTGGGAACTAATGTGGTAGGTTCCCACGTCCTTCCGCATACGAATAGATTTTATCGAAACTCTTAGGATATTGTAACGATTATTATCAGATGAAAGTGATAATAACCGGGACCAAAGGCCTCCTCTCCGAGGTGTGGAGGAAACGAAAAGGCCAAATTTGAACCTCCAAATTTGGTCATCCAGTTACCGACTTGGGTCAACGTTGCTTAACAATCGTGATCGACTGATATATACGTTGTTACAACTAGATCACTCGTCCCTCAAAATACTTACAAAACTACAATAATGAATGAATGATACAATACAATTACAATATACTTACATTTGAAATTATATTATTGACATGAATCATGAACTACAATCAATTCTCTCATAGCAATGCTGCAAAATAATTAATCAAGTCGTGATAAAGTATACGGTTACTGCTTAAAAAGGTCAAAGAACTAATAAGAATGAAAGAACATGACAAAAGCAAAAATATTATATCAATGGGGAAGAGAGGCCCAAGCGTTTTTGTTAACTAAGGGGCCGTATATATTCATTACTAGAAGAATGCCCGCGACTTCGTCCGCATGGTTTTAGATCTTTTTATTCCCGCCAGAACTCCGGATAAAAAGGGTAGCCTATGTCCTTCCCCGGCATGTAACCTATCTTCGGTGGAAAAGATGAGCTGTTCCAGCGTAGCAGGCAGACCAACAAATAGACAGACGGAGACACAGACCTACATCAATAATATTAGTATGGATACAAATATACAAACTTAAACACACTGATACCGGTACAGTATAAAAGCCGGATAGTTGCCTCATTGGAATAGATGCCCCGGTTTTGAATACACCATATTAGAGTCATACACTACGTCTATCGGACACGGACTCTTTAAAATATGGAACAAGTAGGTACATATCACTACTATCACCAAAATACACATGAATTAAATCGCGGGCGTCATGTAAAATTTTCAAAACCTTTCTAATAAGAGCCATAGTAGCATTTTACCTCTCACCTCAAGTAATTAGTGGCTCTAGTTATGGTATATCCATATTAAAGTGCAATTCTTCCTCCGATTAGTTAAAAATATATAAATCGTTAAGTTATACTTTAGAAGTTTAGATTAAAGGCTACATTCAAGCCAAAAAGCCTCATTCAATATGTCTCGATATTTTATTTTAGCTACATTATAGGTCTTTTACAACATTTTTACGCTTGTAGGTAAGTATGTAATGCCAATAATGAGAGCTTTCAAGAAAGCCTCTATAGGAACCACCGTTTACAAATTAGAATTTTCTTTGAAGATCGAAATATTTTTCGCTCTTAGGTTTGTAAAGGTAAAAAATTCTTACTTAGTAATTACTTTATACCTCAATGCCCGCAACTTCGTCTGAGTGCGTTGAGGTATTTTGGTTCCCGCGGGAACTCTTTAATTTTCCGAGATAAAAAGTAGCCTATGTGCTATTCCAGACTATAATCTATCTCAGTTCAGCCGTTCTGGCGTGATTGAGTAACAAAAATCCATCCATACATCCATCCAAACTTTCGCATTTATAATCTTACTTAATATTATACCTAAATGCGAAAGTGTGTTTGTCTGTTGTCTGTCCTTCAATCACGCGGCAACGGAGCAACGGATCGACGTGCTTTGCGGGTGTTTAGGTTGTAGGAAAACCAATCTTCGATTCAGAGATCCGTTTACGAAATATTTAGCTTTAAAATGCTAATTTTTGTTAGAGCCAAGTGTCCCCCATCCTTCCTGCAAGCTAAACGGTTATATATGTGGATACGTGAAAAAAATCACAACAGTAGTACCTATATACTAAAAAGATAAAAGGAAAACTATCACAGCTAAGAAGCCTTTACAAATCATAATTAACGAATAGTTGACTCACGTATAAAATGTTCGCTTATCGTGACGGCCAACTACGGAACCCTTCACTGCACGTGGCTCGACACGCACTTGGCCGGTTTATTTAATTTTACACAAACGAATTCTATCAATTACAAGTACCAAGGTCTAACCCCACTTGAGATGCACGGAGCGGCGCGGCACGTACGTAGCGGCAAATATTATTTATATGAGTTTGTATGGGACCTCGTCGCGCATTGCATCTGCTTGCTTCGTCGCTTAAGTGGGCCCAGCCCCATACAAACTCATACAAAGAATATTAATTTCCGCTACGTGCCGCGCCACTCCGTGTCTCTGTAGTGGGTATAGAACTTTATAGACCTTGAAGGTACACGGCGTGGCATTTCCATTGGCATTACTTTTCTTCTAGAGGTTTTTTACTAAGGGGGTTTTTTAAAGGGGGGCAAAGGTAGATAATAGATACATCATTGTCTCCCAGCAAGATAAAAACTTTTACGGATAACAGTTAAATGAATCGAGTTTCTTCTTTGCAATTGAATGAACAAAGTTATGCTGATAAAAGTTTTACTGATTCTAGATCAACAATATAAGAACTATATTAAAATGATGCGTTCTTTTTACTATTGATAAAACAGATCTTAAAACTAGTATACTTACCTATCTAATAATTAACAGATTTTATTAAACTAGGTAAGTTTTTTTTGAAAAGGATAAGATTTCTGATTATAGGAACGAGCTAAAAAATCGCTGAAAACTGAAATGTTTAAATACCAGGTATACCTATAATAATATAGGTACCTACTTTATGTAAAATTTAGATATTTCAAATTGTCATCAAGTTAAATTTCATCATTTTTCACGGAGCGCTAATCTTCCTTGAATACTCAGGTATTTAGGAGTGCATCGGCTTATCGGCGGCGGCGTCCATTTAAAAGGTTTAGGTTTATAAAACTGGTATGTTGATAAAAAAATGCAAACCGATTTGAAATATTTAAAGAATAACAACCGTACCTACTCCGTAGCACAAAGAATTTTTTTAAAAATCATAGCTCGTTAAGAGATCGATAGGTATATATTTATGTTGTTATACTTTTACTTAGCAAAGGTAAAAAATGACACAACATTAAGTAAGTGACTTAATTTTGACCGAATATTACCTCGTTTCCTTAATATTTGTTAGCCAAAGGTCCAAAAAATATTCATAAATATTCAATTCTGTTGTTGTTTTCTCGGCGTAAGCACGAGTACCTACGTAGCGTAAGTATGCACCTAAATCTATCCGATTCAGAATGACGCTATTAGTGTGACTGTTACATGTTAATGGCCAGGCTCCATCCTTTTAACCAACTTTAACGAAATTTGGTGTATGGAAAAGTTGCACTGAACTGGAGACGGATATAGGCTACTTAGACATCGCCTGTCGCGGCGCGTTTTTATGTTCTATGTTACTATTGGCGTCTCCCGGCTAAAAGAAAAACAAAGCTGAGCAGAATAAAAGAAGTTTTCTATTCGTATTGTGTCTTTGAAAATGAAACATTATTATGAGTTTTAATCTCGAGTTCAATAAATATAGGCCAAGAAGCTTTTTTCCTATTGTATTTTACGCTGTTATTGTTAGGACTCGTGAATCGGAATATCGCGATGTCTTTTTTAGTAAAAAGAATATAGGTTTAGTACGTTGGTACCTACTTATGTAAAAAGACGTAGCATTTTTGCCGGAAGAAGTATCTTCTTTCATCCTTGCTCTCATTAATTTAAAATCACGGAAATACGTTTAAAAGTTAAACAATTAAGTAGATTTAAAACTAGAATCATATACCTACTTATTTCAACTCTGCTCCACTTAATGTTTACCAACGTGTACAGCTAAAGAATATAAGAATACCTATCAGCATTATTTTTGTTAAAACCATATCCGTAGTGTCAAAGTTTTTGGTAAATAGCATGACTACGGCTCATATATTTTATGGAGACGAGGGGCGTTGAGCGTCGCGTTCCGCAGTCAAATCAAATATATGCTAATAAAGAATGCTTCAAGTAGAAATAGTATGCACGCGCGATATGGTTATTTCTATTGATACTTGCAGAGTTGCAGCAGAGCACGTGGCGAGCACAACGTTCTGCGTCTCCCTGAACGGGCCCAAAATATACCTTACACGCACTCCTTCAATCGGCTATACAGTGGACCCCCGGTAATCCGGCAAACATTTTGCAGGGCAGTGTCGAACTATTGAATTTGTCGGATTATAGAGTTCTGCCTAAGACCCCCCATAGTCCGGATTTTTTTACAAAACAGTACCTGTAATCCGGCAAATTACAGATCTAATGATAAGATTCTATATGTTATATGTACTCTGAAGTACAAATTATACTTCATTATGTATGTCAAATTAAAAAAATTAAACAACACAATAGAGAGCTTATGTTTTATTATAAAATTAACGTCATTAATGCTAAAATAGACGTGTCGGATTACAGGGGGTGCTGGATTAGACAGGGGCCGGATTACCGGGGGTCCACTGTAATGCACTTTTTGGATCCACCATTGGATCTAATAGAACTCTGGAGCTAGGTGGTCCTATAACAAGCCAACTTTATAAGGATCCACCTAGACCAATGGTGTACCCTAGTGAACTCCAGAGTTCTATTCGATCCACTGGTGGTCCAAAAAGTGAATCCTAGTGGATTGAGGTCACGCACTTCTTCCTTTAAGTACCTTTTACTCAGCTGTGTGTTTAAATACTTAATAGTTGTCGTTACAAATATTTAAATTTATAAAACATAAAGAATCAGTGAAGAATGCTTTACCATTTTATCTGATTTTTTATATACCTAAGTACCTAATTGTTGTATAAAAAAAAAAAATTGTATTCTAAAATTAAATTATACTCTATTTTCAAGTTGCATAACTTAAAATAAATAAAATTATATATGCAAATTCATATTTGTTTCTGAAAAAACCTGCAAGCTCGGTGTCCATACTATTTTCATACTAATATTATAAATGCGAAAGTGTGTCTGTCCTGTCTGCTAGGCTTTCGGGGTCCACGTTTGGAACAGAGATAGATGGCAAGCGTACCGGGGAAGGACATAGGCTACTTTTTATCCCGGGAAATTAAAACGTTTTCGCCGGAACCAAAAAACCTCAATCCACGCGGACGAAGTCACGGGCATCAGCTAGTATCTAATAATGTAAAAAAGTGATAATGGCTAGGTAATATAGTACCTATCTTTGTTGTAGGTACTCTGGTTAATCATATTATAGAGCCGTAGAGCCCGTATGCTTCATTAAGGTGAGGTGGCATCTAATTTTAAAGATGACCTACTTTTAAAAAATTCGTTCACCTAAAAGAAGCTTTGTACCTATAAAAACATCCTCTGTAGCGTTATTAAAAAGGGTTTATTTACCATTTTAATACTAAACTTCTACACGAACTAATACTAATATTATTAACGCGACAGTTTGGATGGATGGATGTTTGTTACTCAATCACGACAGAACGACTGAACGGATCTGGATGAAATTTGGATATTGGATTGAATTTGAAGAGATAGATTATACTCTGGGATAGCACATAGGGTACTTTTTTATGTACTATTTATTCATTTTGCGTTCAATGTTTGTGGTATCATGTAGTGATCATGAACAGTAACTTACATACCGCGTCAAAAATCCCGACCGTAGAGCTTGCAAAGCACCACAAAATAAGTCATAGTTTAAGCACGCTATAAAGGTTTACTGTTCCTTTGAGTGAAACTGAGATAAATTACTAGTGAGTGGTCGAAAGGTGTTATAAATAAATTTCAGTAGAGTATATAAAATTTGAGGATTTTTGTTCCCGTGGGAACTCTTTAATTTTCCGGGATAAAAATTTGCCTGTGTTATTCTAGACTATAATCTCATACCTAAACCTACCTAATTATAATTTATACCTAACTTAACCAAACTCATTTTAAAATTGTGAAATAGATAAATCGATACAATACGAAACGTCTAATACAAACTACTAAAATAACAATGTAGGTACAAAAACATTCCCTAATTTTCAAATTATTTATATGACCTACCACTATAGTATACCTATTATAATTTATAAAATACGAAACAAATTTTTGTAACTTCACTAATTTCAAAAATAAAAGCTTGAGTAACAATAAGAAATAAGAATCTGCTACAATATGAAAGTAAAATTCCAAGAAGACACAATTTTTTCTTTAATCTTTATATATATAAAAATGAAACCCGTTTTCCTTGGTCACGGCATCACGCGTGAATGGCTGGACCGATTTCACTAATTCTTTTTTTGTTGTATTTGTTATTATTAGGAGAAGGTTCTTACGGAAAAAAATATTAAGAAAATCTCTCAGAAATATTGAAAAATATACATTTAATTTTGCATACTAAGGCGGTACGAAGTTCGCCGGGTCAGCTAGTAAGACATAACCATCAACAACGACTGCCCTCATTCGACTACTCCTGTGGACTGCTCACTGCTCATTCGGGTCCCGCGATCAGAAACCTTAATCCTGTTCCCGCCCCGGCCCCCGGTCACGCGTCACTTATTTTTTGTTGCATAAACTAGGTACCTCAAGCTCTTGGTTTACGGCATTTGTCTTCGAGCTTCTTTACTGAGGATTTCGTTCCAGAAGATACTGCTGCAGATAACACTTCTGTAGCAAAGTTCGTTATCTGACCTTTTAAGCTACTTAAACTCTGCTTCAGACTTCAGATTGAGTCACGACATTTTTAATACACGAAAACACGTCCACATATCATAGGCAAACATATGGCAACGAAATATTATGGAAATACTGATGTAAACAGTAAATAATTACTATGTTGATGGCTGTTGACAGATTTTCTCTTGGTCGCAATTTTTTATAATTAATTTTGTTTCATTCAAACGCCACCAAAAAGATATTATTAAGTCCTAATCAAATGATTTGCTGTTATCTGTTGAGGAGTTTTGTCCTCTATCGCACACTATCTAGCGCACGTGTTTCCCGCCACATATAACTTAGGTACCTTCAAGGCAAGAGCGTCCCAACCTAGACCTCATCATTGCTTTGCACTAAGCATGATTTTCGTCAAGCGCAAGCCTATCTCACAATTAAAAAAAAAAAACTCTGATAATATTTATCAAATGTTCACCAAAATTGTAGCAGGCAGACAGACATGGTGAGGCACTTTCCCATTTATAATATTAGTATGGATTAATACAGATATATCTACGAGTAGTAGGTATGGATTTTTATCCGTGGGACAACGTATTGCGCTGAAACTTCTTATCAGATCTCTACACAATTAAATACCTACCTACAATAAGATTGTGCCTTGAATTCTGCGACTTTAAGGCCCATAATTATGCTTTGATTTGAACACGCCGAAGCTACAACCTCTGCAGTCTGCACCAATTTTCGTCAACATTGGTTAACACATGAGCATTGAAAAGTTAGCGGACGCATTTTCAATGCAGGTTGTATGAAAATTTATTATTCGTGCCGCTAGTGGCTATGCTAGTGGTCAATAATTTAACTGGGACAACGAATATATCTATTATCTCTGTATCTCTGTACTCTAAACATGCCTAAGTCAGATGCTAAATTGTGCTAATGTTCCTGCATAACTTGCAGCTCTCAACGCATAAAATATTCACAAATCGTTTGGCAGTTAACACCTAGAGTCTCTAGAGAGAGCTAACTTAGACATCTTCATTACGTAACAGCGCATGTAATGACAAAGCTCACATGACCTACTAAGTAGATGATGCCGGTGACTTCATCCGCGTGGATTAAGTATTTTAATTTCCGGAGGAACTCTAATTTTACTTCCTTCATATATCCTTCCCCTGGATGTAAGCTATAGCTATACCAGATATGATCAAAATCGGTTGAAAAGATGGGCCGCTACAGCGTAGCAGACAGACAGACACACTTTCGCATTTACAATATTGGTATGGATAATGGATATGGATTAGTTCAACTATAAACGGCGCGTGTACATAGCATATCAGCCACCTAGGAATTGGGTGTATCTATGTACATCTTCATTTAAGTATCAAAACATGGTCCTAAATTAAACGTTATTCGGAAATTATTTGGACTTGGTAAAATCGGCACACACATAACTTCAGTGGTAGTTTGATATAAAAATCATAGATACTAATTATTATTTTATCTATGGAATAATTGATCAAACATTGGACAAAACGTTAAAAATATTAAGATTATTTATATTTCGACATCGCAAGCTGATACGAAAACTGCTATAAATATTATGGGGTGCCGGAAGCTCGCCTTTGTTTCATTAAGAGCACTTTCAGCAGTATGTAAGGGGTCTTAACGACTGGTTAAAAATTCGAATTTAGCTTTTTGTTAATGCGTTTATTATGTACTAGCTGATGCCCGCGACTTCGTCCGCGTGGAAAAAGTCACTCTATGTCACTCTCCGGGTCCTCAACTATACCCATGCAAAAAATCAGGTCGATCCGTTGCTCTGTTGCGACATGATTGAAGGACAAACCAACGAACCAATAAACCAACAAACAAACACACTTTCGCAATTATAATATTATTATGATAGTCAGCCTTTTGATAGTAAATAAATCGTTTCCAATTACGCATAACATTCATTATGGTCCGTTCGGTTCATGGAGCATCCAGGTCTGTTATAAAAAGGAGCGGTGCGGAAGGATGGCTAGCTCCAAGGTAACAATGGGGGCGCAGATTTCACGCAACATTATGCCGGCCGTGGAGGCAGGCAGTCGCGGGCCCGGTGTCTAGAGCGTGCAGGGAATCGATGCAGGCCCGCCCGCCCCGCTCGTTCGCCTTGTCGTGTTTTCAAAACTTTCCCGTTATCCCGCTTTTCTCCGCAACGAGCCTCCAAGTTTTGCGCGTAAATATTACTTATCTTAATTCTCCAAGGTGACATACATTCTCCTTCCCACTTTGCATTAGTTTTGTTTGAAAAAAGCTCTTTCGCAGCTGCCAAAGCCAAGGTTCAGTTGTTAGAACTAAGTGAAAAGTTTACGTAAGTTGGTATGTTTTAAATTAATCGGATTAATTTACGATCTCTATTGTAGCTGGTATGCATCGGAGGTTTAAATTACTACGGATTACTAATTACTTAGGATTTTTGCTTTCACGACTTTCTTAATAAACTGCGGTAACTATTATACCTATTATAGGTATAAGGTACTTAACTTAAGTAATGGGTAACTTACCCATTAAGAAATTATTCATGAAATGGCAATCTTTAAGTATTTTGCAGTCTAAATCTGCAGGGTAAATCTTTAAAATTGTAGGATTATTAGATAAACTGGTAGCGCCTGACAAACAATTCATCACGCCTATGAGGACGGAACCCTTATTAACGATTTTCGTTTTTTTTCCTATACTTGTGCTGTAAGACCTTGCCTCTTGCTAAATTTCATGATTCTAGGTCAGCGGGTAGTGCCTTAAAGGTTTTGATTTATTGGCGAGTGTCAAAATATGCGGCATAAATTTGATTGCGTTTACTTACGAGTAGCTTGATTTTTTAACAGCTCCAAGGGTCCATGGTCCTAAGTATTTGATTTATTTAAACATGATACCCTCGACGCGTTTCCGAGAACAAGGTGGTTAACAGGCAAACGGACAGACAGACAGACGGACAACGTAGTGATCCTACAAGGGTTCACTTTTTCCTCTTGAGGTACGGAACCCTAAAAATTTGTAAAGCGTGGTAGACGATGGTATCTGCATTTTCACTTTGAAGCTACCGAAACGGAAAGTAAGGAAATAATTACGGAGAATAAGACGTAAAGTAGGTAATTGCGCCAAAAAGCAGCCAGGCTGGTGTCAACTGAGGAGGCAGTGAGGTTTAAGTCGTAGTGATAAAAACACGCCTAAAGTATTTACTTAATGTACCTAACGATAAGGTAACTAATGTATATATAGTCAAGTTCCGAAAAAAAATTCGTTCAGAAACTAACGAAACCTATTTGTTGCTACATTACGTCAGCAGCAGAATCCGTTAAGTCCGAGCAAATTATTGGTAGCAATTAGAACGGACGCGGGCCTAGTGATCAAGGGAAAACCGCCCTCCGAAACTTCTTTCTGTTGATAGGTATAGATATTTATTAAGAGAGCCATTCAAGCGAATAGTTCCCGACGTTTACGGGAAAACGTGAAATAACTTAATTAACTGAGTTAATGTTATACATAGTTGGTTTCTTCGACTTTCAAAGTAAAGCTGGAAAATATAATGTATTTTTAAAAACTAAACATTAAAAATATAATCTATGCCGCTGCAATGAGGCAATGTGCCCAGAACGCTGGCTGCGTTACCCCGCTGAATAGCCAAACTTATATGTTGGCCGAGGTAACTGCCAGCCCTCCGGTCACCTGTGGACAGGAATAAGATGATTACATAATGAACATACTTAATGATGATTTTGATGAATCATAAAATACTAATCCTAAAATATTTACCTCCTTAATTACTTTATTTTGCCTCCCGCGGGAAATCCTCATTTTACCTATAAGACTAGAAGAGTACCAAAGGATCCTCTATTAGCATTAACATATGGATATCCACGACTCAACGGCAGTTAATTTGTAGGTCTGCCAGACATCCATACCAATCCATCCTAAAATTTGAAAATTTTGGTTAGGGTAATTAATGCAGAGTTATTCGAACTAACTATAGATATAGAAACTTAGTAACTCTACCTATTCTAGGTACAACATTACATTCACTCAATCTAAAAATTTTATATTGTCTTCTTATTCTTCTTTACTTACCTAAATGTTTAAATTTAATACAGACCTAAAAATTTACAACCTGCCCAAAAACCTAAGTATACATAATAATACCTAATGGCATCATTGGCATCTAACTTATCTACTTATTTTATTTTATTGGTGATTGATAAATGATTTCTTTATTTATTTAGGATAACTCATGTCATTTATGATACGTCAAGACTCAAGACTACCACCGCGCCGGTTCGGAAAACTGATTCTACTGAGAAGAGCCGCAAGAAACTCAGCAGTTGCTCTTCTTTTAAAATGAAAAATGTTGCAATAAGTAAACAATACTTAACACATTACGTTACAAGTATTACTGGATGCGAGGCCGGTTGCTTCCATGTAACTTTGTCACTAAAAAAATCATCAATAGTAGTACCTACCTCGACTTAATAGGTACATAAGATGTTTCTAGCACAGTCTTTTTTATGCAATGGTAATGCCAGCCTCTGCCTCGTTGGTCTAGCGGTTAGCATAGTCGACTGCGGATCATGAGGTCCTGGGTTCGATTCCCGGTCGGGCAAAAAAAAAAGGTATTGGGTTTTTCAATTCAGAAATTCTCAGTGCCAGCCCGTAGTTGGAAGTTGACGGTGTTTCACCACCGTACCTCGGAGAGCACGTTAAGCCGTCGGTCCCGGTTATTATCACTAACATGATAATAGTCGTTAAAGCCCGCCAACCCGCATTGGAACAGTGTGGTGGGTCTAAGCTCTAATTCCCTCTCTCCTATGAGAATGGAGGCCTGTGCCCAGCAGTGGGACGTTAATAGGCTGTAGTAGTGGTGGTGGTGGTGGTGGTAAATCCAGAAACTATTTTGGAACCATGTTATAAAAGTTAGGTACACTCGACACCACAAAGGATTTCTGCACCTTTCGCTCACGTTATGACGCTGTTACTAGCTTATGGCGGTTCCTAGTAAATCGATTGTGAGTATCGCTTATTTGCTTATAAGTGCGTTTTGCCTAACAAAGACTACATTATTATGTATGTATTGTGAAGGCACCGTAAGTACACCAATCTCTTTAAATTTTTCACGAAGTGATTCGCGTGATCCGATTTTATAAATAGAACGGATGGCTCTTTTTTGCAATATAAAATTGTTTGGATATCAATTGCTCTGCCCCACACTAAAATGCCGTACGACCATAACACTGGGCAGGGTCAATTTGGGAATTTATAATTTCTGAATTTTCCCTGGTCTGGTCTGGTGGGAGGCTTCGACCGTGGCTAGTTACCACCCTACCGGCAAAGACGTGCCGCCAAGCGATTTAGCGTTCCGGTAATCGTACCGGAACGGTAAATCGCTTGGCGGCATAGTGGCCGTGTAGAAACCGAAGGGGTATAGGTTTAATATAAGTAACTGCCATGCCCCTAACAGGTTAGCCCGCTACCATCTTAGACTGCATCATCACTAACTATCAGGTGAGATCGCATTCTTGTAACATTCACTACAGCAAATGCTCCATATTTGCTGATGATCTTAAGCTTTATCGGGAAATCAGATCAATTGAGGATAGTCGTCTATTACAAGAGGATCTCAACTCTATTCAAGAGTGGTGTACCAAGAATAGAATGATCCTCAATGCCACTAAATGCGCACACATAAAATTCACCCGCAAAAAGAACAAAATAAATACTGAGTATTTTATACACAGTCAGCTGCTCCACGAGGTGTCAATCATTCGGGATCTCGGGGTTATGATTGATGATAAACTAACATTCAAGGAACATCAGAACCAAATAGTCTCTAGAGCGTGGAAGTTGTTGGGTTTCATCAAGCGTAACACTACTGATTTTAGAAGAACCGACTGTATTATAACATTATTTAACGCGCTGACTCGAAGTATCCTTGAATATGCAGTCTCGGCATGGAACCCGCACTATAAATCACATATCACACGAATAGAGCGAGTCCAACGCTCCTTCACGAGGTACCTCGCTTTTAAGGACAAATCCTGCCCTTATAGAGCGGACTACGAAACGCGTCTAAAACATTTTAAAATTCAACCCCTTGAAAAACGAAGGCTTGTGGCTGATCTAACAGCATTGTACAAAATTGTCCACTGCACATTAGACTCTCCCGACTTATTGAACCAGATTAACATACAGTTCCTCGCCGTCCTCCCAGATTTCCTCTAAAAAACACGTTTATACCAAGCTTTTCCAAAAGTAACCTTGGCAAATACTCTCCAATTAGTCGATTTATTAATTATTATAACAATTTGACCCACCTTGACATTGACATTTTTCACGATACATTAAATAGCTTTAAGAAGAAACTTTATTCGATGACATAAACAAATCACTGTAACTGTAACTTTGTGGATGAAATGTTTTTTCTTTCTTTTTTTATTAAATTAAATAAAATTTGCCGACTCTTTGTATTGTATTGTATAGTTGATCTAATTTAATTGTAATTATTAATTTTATTTTATTGTACCAACCTAATTTATTAATTTAATTGAAATTAATTGTATAATATTATTATTCATTCCCTTATTTAATTGTTATTTTAATAATGTAAATCTATTAGCTGTAGGTATTCTTGATTTGTACTTAAACATTTGAAAAAAAAAATATTGACCGGATAATCTTTAATGCTGTATATGCCTATAATTAAGTATTGTGTTAGAACTTGACAATTGTACTATTTTAACATTATTAATTGTTTGTACAATATTTGTTGGCATATCAATAAACAAATAAAATAATAAAAATAAAGGGCTAACTTGTAGTGGATTAAAAAAAAAATTAAATTTTTAGTAAAGAACACAGAATTTGCAATCAAAATATTGAATTTTACGTAGAGCATTTTGCATTGTAATTGAATGAATCGATTATTCAGGTTTTATCTGTAAAGATCAATCTGTTTTCGGGTTAACATTTTGAGTGGAGATTATCCTAATTAAACTTTAATTAAAAAAAAACAGTTAGTTGCGAAGATTGCACAAGAGTTAAAACTCGTATACTGGAGGTAAAAATCCAATTTCTGTTAGAATGTACTATGTAGCGAACACCCAATTGATGTACAGCGTGTATTAAGCAAATAAATATTCACTCTTATACCTATCTTACAGCTGATTAATAAAGTTTGTGCATAACAAAATATTCCAATTTCTTGGATATTTTTTTGTCATAGGTACTAGTCGCTAAATTAGATTTTTCGTGACGACAATATTACTTACGAGTTAACTATGAGATAGCGAAGCCCAAGTACAGATGACGCCAACGAGACCAAATTATTAAAAATCTAGGTAATGGATAAGTAGACAGTTAGTCTAGTTATTATATCTAGACCTAATGAATAAGTAGGAATTATGAGGGAACTGATGAAACAAGGAACTCAACTCTTAATTGAACCCTCCCGCAGTCGAATTAAAGTAAAATCATCGTTATTGTTCCAAAAACAATAAACATGATGAAATTTGCTTAGTGAGCACTCGGCTAAAGTGAAATCCCGGGCAGCGGCGGTGTTTGCGCCAGTCCCTCTGTAAATGGGTCACAGGCTGCTCAGGTTCAGTTGCGATCCCTGGCCGTGCTGCGAGTATATGTGTGCCCCTTGCATAATTGAACACAAGGCGAATTATTGTCATGCCCCTTGCTGACCTATCGGTTATAAATACCGACGTTGAATTTACCTGTCATATTAATTGACTACAGGTGACCAGCAGCGCCGTAGTTACGCTATGACCTATATATTGCACATTAGAATGAAAATCTACACATCATGAGCAAATGGGTCGATTAAAATGAAGCTTTCATAAAAATAGCGTATCTATAGATTTTAAAAAAATCGGTCGGACCATGGCTGAACCCTACTGTAGAGAGAGACACGAATTTTTATTAGTTTAAACCATAGAGATATAATATAGCTCTATGGTTTAAACATATAAAGCCTTTTAACGTCTATTACCAAGTAAGATAGGTATTCTGTGATTATACCTACCTATAGTATACCTATACTGCCAATACCAATGACCAAACTATGATTTGAAACATTTGCTGCTTAGCTAATTTAAGCTAGTTCTTAACTTATTTTTTTAATTTGATCTAGTAAATTAAAAATTAAACATCACTGAATCAAAATCACAAATGATCCACAATTTTGTTATGCACATTATGTTGATGTGGAATCTCGGCTAGACGGGGCTTGGGCCGTTCGCCAGTTCCCTCTTTAAATGGGTCACAGACTATTTAGGTTTCAGCCCGAGACCCCTGTCTATAGATATCATGCGATGCGATGAATAATTATTAAACTCACAACTTCTAAGAAGATAATAATAATAACAGCTATTATTCAATACTCATTCGTAGGTAGTTATAGAATTGTATGGTCGATGGTATAGGGGTACATAATACTCGGATTCACAATACCTGCTATGACGGAAGACCTACTTATCATGGTTTACCAATTGTACCTACCTATATTAGTTATGTACCTACTTACTTACACTTACACAAATACAGGGTGATTAGTACAGACGTGACGTCCAAAGAGAAAAAAAATATTCCTCGTAGGTACCCTTTTTTTTGAAGTGAAAACTTCTTTAGGCGCGCTGAGCACTTTTTGGTAATTTTGATCCTTGAGCCGGATATACAATGACCTTCACCAATCTGTTTACCAGACGAAACCTACTTTTTATTTTTATTTTAATAGATAAATACGCCTAAAATATCCTATCAAAATCCGGTCCAGGCTATTTTAAAATTTTTATTTTTTTATTTTTATGACAAGTTTATTGTATCCAATGCTATACCATCGCGTTTGTTATAGAATTACTTACCTACCTATATTTTTGATATATATAACTCAAGCGTTAACAGATCCGAACCTATTAACAGAACCTATGGATTATGGTAACTTACCAACTTTCTACAGTCCATAGGTAACTTCACGGATCGCAACCACTTGAACTAAGTAGGTTTCATTATATTGTTAAACTTATTCAGGCGCGTTGAGCACTTTTTGGTAGGGGGTAAAAATGTAGATTCGCGTGACTGCCACATGCTCGCGAACTGCGAAATATACTATATTCCAAATTAAACTTTAATGCCCTAGTGTTAAGGTTTAATAATTTTAATTTAAAAAAATATTTGAAAAAATTGTTTTGACTTCTATCGGCAGTCCCTATGATATGACTGCCAATTTTTTTTCGAGGGGGAAATCTTCTTAAGATACTCAACTTCTGGGGGGAGATGTCGGGTTATGTAGGATTTGTACCTACTAAAGCTCCCTTGCTGGCCACCATCTGCATGCATTGGGAGGCTCCGAGATCTCATAAAGAACGCCCTTGCGAGTTGCGCATTGCCCGCTGGGCTCATCCTACCTAGACCTATCAGAAAATACGTCTATCTACTGGTACGATAATAAAAAACATATCTACTATGGTAGTGTAGCAGGTACTCAGTGGTTTGTTTCTTAAAAAACAACATTGACTCAAAAAAAACTAGATACGGTCTACCGGATCGATTACTCGTTTGATAAGTAGGTTTAGATCCGGAAGCTTTCGTAAATTTCGTAAGATATTCCTGTCACAAACAAAAACTTTAACTTATATTTTTTTGTTACAGGCAGCAGTACCGGAAGGCATGACTTTTCCTGGTTCACTGCCAGACGTTGCAGAAAGATGTGGACGATGGGCGCCGGATTCTCTATCAGCTTCCGCATCAGGGAGCTCAGACGAAAAGCCCACGCCGCGGCGACCGCGCTGGCGCATTGCCCTGGCAGCGCTGGTCGTGCTGGCCGCGCTCGGGGCCGCTCTCGCTCTGCCGCTCGCGCTCGGCGGCGGGGGACGCGCAACGCCCGAACAGAGATTAACAACTATTCGGCGTATGTTACGTGATTCTCCGCTCGTCGATGGCCACAACGACTTAGCATGGAATGTTCGGAAATTTCTACATAATAAAATTGGAGATTTTAATTTAAGTGCTGGATTGGAAGGTTTGGAGCCGTGGGCCCGCTCGCGCTGGTCGCATACGGATATCCCGCGGCTGAGGGACGGGCAGGTTGGCGCGCAGTTTTGGTCGGCATACGTGCCGTGCGGCGCCCGAGATAAGGACGCCGTGCAGTTGGCACTCGAACAAATGGATGTCATAAAAAGAATAGTCGACATGAACGCTGCACATCTCGCTTTAGTCACTGATGCTACGGAGCTGCTAGATGCGCATCGTGAAGGAAGAATTGCTTCTTTGATAGGAGTGGAAGGTGGACATGCCCTCGGCGATTCTTTAGCGGTTCTCCGCGCTTTTTATAATCTCGGTGCTCGATATCTTACGGTGACTCATACATGTGATACGCGATGGGCGCGTGCCGCTGGCACCTCAGGTGGACTCACAGAGTTCGGACGCGCCGTGGTTCGTGAAATGAATCGTTTGGGAATGATCGTTGACCTTTCGCATGCCGGTGAAGAGACAGCTCGCGACGCTCTAGAAACCTCACAGGCACCTGTAGTATTTTCTCATTCGGGCGCCGCTGCGATTTGTAATTCTTCAAGAAATGTACCAGACGAGCTTTTGCGTATGATCGCTGCGAATGGAGGTGTAGTGATGATTAATTTCTACGCAAAACTCGTCACATGCGGCGACCGCGCAACCGTAGAGGACGTCGTAGCACATATTAACCACGTCCGGAGAGTAGCCGGCGTGGAGCACGTAGGACTAGGCGCGGGGTACGACGGCATAGACGCGCCGCCCGAGGGCCTGGAGGACGTGTCGCGCTACCCGCACCTGCTGGCCGAGCTACTGCGCGACCCCGACTGGAGCGAGGAGGACGTGCGCAAGCTGGCCGGCATGAACGTGGTGCGCGTGCTGCAGCACGTGGAGCGCGTGCGCGACCAGTGGCGGCGCGCCGCCGTGCTGCCGGGCGAGGAGACGCCGGGCGCGCGCCGCGGCGAGTGCGCGTACGGGCCCGCGTGACGCAGGCTGCGAGCCGCGCGCTTCCGCGGCCCCCCTCGTACTGCTCAATATTGACATTTGTTGACCGTAGTTATACATGTATATTAGTGTCCAAATGTGATTTAGAAATTAAAGTAATCTTTACCTGACCTCGATGCACAAATTGTTTAGCTAAGGAGCCGCGCGTGCTGGGTAATTCGTCGACGTCGGCCCGCGGCCCGGCCGCTGAACTCTTCTCCATCCACGCACACGACTTCGTTGACGAAAGCCCAACGCGATCCGCGATTTATATGATGTGAGCCAAGATTTAATAAAAAGGATTATAAAAATTAAAAAGGAATAATGTGTTTATAGAAAAATAAATATTCTTTATTTATAAATGTGTGTTTTAATTTACCACCCAGGGTTACAATATGGTCCGCAGATGCGACGTTAGTCCGCATGGGTTCGACGTTATGCCGTCACCGATAATAATTATAAATTTTATTAATTATTTGGAGATACTCATGCACCTACATACTATTTGGGAGTGGATAGAGGCATACAGCGTGTATAAATCGTTGCCTCTCATCCTATGTAGGTAGGTAAATACTCTACATATTAAAATATTTTACGTAAATGTAAAAGTTTGGATGTTAGTTAGTTACCTTGTTATTCCTTCATGCTACAATGACTGAATCGATTTGGCTACAATGGTAAGTAAATGGATATAGCTTTAGGATTACCATAATATACATAGAGGAGAAAACTAACAGGCGACCGAGGAAAAGTCTTTTAAATATTGACGATTATGAAATTTCATTCAAAGGAAACACTCCTTTATATTTAAAAATAAGAATATCTGCATTTAAACATTTAAGTTCACCTGAGCCGAGAATCGAACCAACTAAAAATGCAAAAAATAATCAAGTCACTTCACGTCACACAAAAAGGCTTTTAATCCTGGAAAAATAAAGATTTCCCTCGGGAATCAAATACCTTAATCCTCGCGGACGAAATCGCGGGCATCATCTAGTCTAGTTATGGAGGGTAGAGATAAGGAGAATCATCTGTGTACATATTATATGAAACATATTATATGAAATGTGTCCGTCAAAATGCTTTAAATTGGGGGCGCCACATTAGCATCAGGGTAAATTTAAAAGGAAGCGCTTAGTTATGGCGCGCTTTTCAAAATCCGCTTAGAGTAGTTCTTTTTAGGGTTCCGTACCAAAATGGTAAAATGGAACCCTTATGGTGCGACTTTCTCCGTCTGTCTGTCTGTCCGTCCGTCACACTCGATTATTTCAGTAACTACCGAAGCTATCGACATGAAATTTGGAATAGTTGTGTATATTAGTGGCCCAAAGACACTGGAATTAAAAAAAATTGGAAATTATTTTTGTTCTTATTTAAAAAGGGAGGAAAATCGGAGGGTTGAAATTTAAAAGTGAGATAACTGTACTGTGTGGGGTATCATATGAAAGGGTTTACTTTGTACATTCCAAAACAGATTTTTAATTATTTTTAGTCATGATAGTTTTTGATTTATCGGGGAAAAAGTCTAAAAAAATACCGTTCCCCCCCTTATCTCCGGAGTTTACCAATCGAAAAATCTGAAATAATTATGATCAATAGGAATTTATGTATATTTTACAGGAAAACTATAGCCAATGCTCTAACTAGCATAGTTTTTTTGATATTAACAGTAAACCTCTACAAACAAAGTTAGTTTTGCGGTTCATTAACAAAGGTAATTATTACCGTTTTACATGTTTGGTCGTTACAGTTTTCAGTACGGAACCCTCGGTGCGCGAGTCCGACTCGCACTTGGCCGGTTTTTTTATTTTAGTTTAGTGTACGTTTTCTTATAATAATTCTTTATTTACTACATTATTTTGTACAATGTAAGCGACAATAAATAAGCGACAATGATATTCATTTTTTTAACTCGGCATACTTCAGTTCATACTAAATACAACTATTGCTACATTCATCTGTGATTCATACCAATACCATCATACCTACCCTTTGTCTACACCAGCGCCATTGTGGGAGTTTTTTAACCTGTCATTTATAGCAACCACTGGACACTTTTTCAACTTTTCTCCCGAGATGATTCTCCTTACCTCTACCCTCCATATTATAATTTAACAGTGAAACAGATTCAGATTTAAAGTTTAATTTTTAAAATATTTCTAATACAAGTTTTGCACTGTCTGTGGTGTTCCATAGTAGGGTGATTTTTCCAATAATTATTAACCTTATCAGTATAGGAACAACTGATTTACTCTATGGGTAAAGCTGCACTGGCAAACTGTGGTAAGCATTAAGAAACTTATAGGTTACCTTTAAAAGCCCTTAAAAAACTAGATTAAAAAAAAATCAACTTTCAATAACGAATCTTCTCCATCCATGCACACGACTTCGTTATCGAAAGCCACTCGATCCGGGATTTATGTGATGCCCGGATAAAGTTAAATGATTTAAAAAAAAAATGGGTTTATTAACCCGGCGTGAATGAGGTGAGAAATTGCTACACCAGCTATGAGGTGGGTATGAGATACCCAAAATTTTGGTGTTCAATTTTTGATACTATGATTATGTAATTAGCATTTATGCTTGAGCTAAATAAATAATAGTATCCATTCAACAAGATTAGTAAATAAAATACCAGCATTAAGTACAAAAAGCGTTATTTTTTATTGAAATAAAGTATCTAAATTTTCTTCGAAAAAATACAAGTTTAAGTAGTTAACTTCTTTTCCCATAAAATCTAACAAAATTCCAACTTCTTCGGTAAAATAACATAACAATAGTGTCTTCTAATTATTATAAATGAAAAAGGAACTGAAAAGTCTTCTGAGATCATGTTACAGAGCACCAAAGTTACACCTACAAATCAGCACAATCGCCGCACATAAAAATCACCACACGTGTATCTACCGTCACCGCCGGCGCAACACCAAACTTACCCGTATATTCAATGTACTCTGTGATCAAACTCGATACTGTACCTCGCCCCTCGCACCCTTACCTCCAGCTACTGAAACGACAGGACTCGCATGGCAACAGTAACATTAAATAATCTGCGTTTAAAAACTTCTCGGGTATGACATACCCGACCTCACTCACGCCGGGTTAAAAATTATATGATGCCCGTGGCTTCGTCCGCGTGGATTACCTACGTTTTTTTATTCCCTGGGAACTTCTTAATTTTCCGGGATAAAAAGTAGCCTATGTCCTTCCCCGGGATGTAACCTCCCGCTATACCTACCAAATTTCTTCAAACCCGGTTGAATAGATGAGCCGTGAAAGCGTAGCAGACAGACAGACAGACGGTCGGACAGGCAGACAGAAAGACACTTTCGCATTTATAATATTAGTATAGATAATTAATATGCTTGATTTCTAAATGTGTATTTGAATTTAGCCTACCTGAATATTATTGTTATAGTAGGCGGTGTCCTGTTCTGAACCTAGAACTCGATTGCAGCGCCAACTACCGGATCCAATTGTGAGTCTAAAGTCTAAACCATCCCGGGTCCGTAGCCTTCAAGGCAGGCCCTAGCCAATTAGACGACTTAAAGATATTAACTGGGTTGCAAAGTTACCCTGCGCCCCACCTGGGCCCTCACATCACTCAAACACATGCCAAAAAAATTATCAAAATCGGTCCAGCCATTTTCGAGTTTATTATTAATTTATTAGATTGGTCATACATTGTGCAGCATGTATGGCGAATCTATAATGGCAGGGCTACTATGTAAGTATGTACGTGCGAGACGAATATCAGCTCGAGGTCGTAGAACCTTTATGCCAATGCATTAACGTCTGTCCAATCCACATTTAGTTTACTTTAATATTTTCAATGATGTTCTAATGCGTTACTGATTAGATTTTTGATAATAATCGACTATATTACCTCTATGCAATCGACTTTCTATAAATAAGAAGAAGTTTTAATCGATTTGTCGCATTGATATCGCATTGATATATTAAACTTTGCTCAACATTTTATTGTTTTAAAGACAAACCCAAGCGTTTAAGCTAACTATATTATAATGTATAAATTAAAATATAGACTGTCAAAAGCAGTGTCAGACTCGAGATATCTCTCAAGTTGCTCTCAAGAGACAACATAAATTTCACACCCACATAGACAAGTGTATGGGAATCTGTGTCCTTTTCCCTCAAAGCAAAAATGTCTATGTCTATCTTTTTTTTAATTTGTTGCAGCACTGTGCAACACTTCACACATTGACAAAAATTCAATCATTGAATTTCAATGCGTGGAAGAATAGGACATTTAAAAGACATATGGCGTTTGTTTACATTGTGTTGTCATATTTTTTTGTGAAATTTAGAAGTTTAGTAGCCAATATTTATTGAAATAATATGGTGAAATGTTGTGTTCCAGAAACCCCAGAAATAAGTTCCATCGGTAAGTAAATTTCATGCTATCATGTAGCTTTGAAATTTTTTCGTTTATCGCATCGTATCAAGGATAAGATCTATATAATATATAAAAATGAATGAATGAATGGCTGGACCGATTTCACTAATTCTTTTTTTGTTGTATTTGTTATTATTAGGAGAAGGTTCTTACGGAAAAAAATTTTAAGAAAATCTCTCAGAAATATTGAAAAATATACATTTAATTTTGCATACTAAGGCGGTACGAAGTTCGCCGGGTCAGCTAGTATCTAATATTTTTAGTTGTTAAGACGAAATATGTACCCATGCATATATTATTTATACTATAATGTTATGGTTTTCTGTAGAATTATACATGTTTTATGTTCTTCTTCTTCTTCTTCATTTTTAGTGGCTCCGCGCGTCGAGCGTTTGAGCCATAGTCAAATTATTATTATTATTATTTTTTTTTAAAACGGAGAAACTTATTTTATAATAGTAAAATCAAATTTTTTTTTTTTTTTTTTAAATACGGAATTTTGGGAAGGATCAGAAAAGGGTAGAAAATAATATAAAATGGACTATTCATACTAACTAACTACATATTTACAGTTTAATATCATTAAGTAAAATAAATGAGGAAAAAAGTTTATATACACAAGGTTTATCAGAGGATAGGAGGATGTCAACAGAAGTCGGAAGTGGGATATGACATTGAATAAGACCCTGGTAAAATGCATCCCTGTTATATACTGGGCATGTTAAAAATATATGGTTCAAGTCACCCACCTCACCACATTCACACAAATCACTATCCACAATTCCAAATTTTGCCAGTTGAACAGGTGAGCAAACGTGGCCCAAACGCATACGCGTCAAGATACACGTCACCCTCCTGCCCAACCTCAAACGTGAGAACCATGGCTTTGACGGAATAAAGTTTTGAATCCTAGCATATGTTCTACCTTTTGACTGGCTTGAGGTCGCCCAAGCCACTCTCCAAGATTCTTGAAGGGATTGTTTTGGTAATGTACACAAATCATAGGCAGAGTTACAATAGTCTGCAACTGCCATATCTCCGCATGAAATAGCCTCGTTAGCAAGCTGGTCAGCACGTTCGTTTCCCGAAATGCCAGAGTGACCTGGTACCCAGGAAAACACCACTGTATAGCCTCTTTCATTACACGTAACTAGGAGGTTTCTTATTTTTATAACAACATGGTTAATCTGAGCAGATTTAAATGGAAACCTAGATAAAGCTTGCAGAGCACTCATAGAGTCCGTAAATATAATAGATTTCTTAAGTTTGGCAAGAAGTATATATTCAACAGATTTAAACAGACCAAGACATTCTCCAGTAAATACAGATGATTCAGAAGGTAGTTTTATTTTTTGGACAATATTATACTGAAAATGGAACACTCCTACTCCAACCATGCCATCTGGTGCATGCTTAGAAGCATCACAATATATGTAATGAAAATCCGTAAATTCATTTTCTTTTAATATGTTCACATATTGAGGAGCTTCCAATTGGTTTCTTGGAATATCTGGATTGATCCTAACATTCGGAGAGATTATTAATGCTTTAAATTTACAATCAAAAATGGGATAACAATATGTATTATACATCGGCGCTTGTATGGAGCAAAATATTCGATAGCTTTTAATAAGGCAGGGAGCAGATTTACGGGACCAGTATGAACAAGTATCTATGAAATTCAAAAGGAGTTGAAGTTTATCACGTAAAGGATGATGAGAAAATTGCATGGCTTTAAATAAATACCTATCAGATAGAAATTGACGTCTTAAACTTAGAGGTGGTTCAACACACTCTATTTGCATAGCGTTAATAGGACTAGATTTCATGGCTCCAAGGATGATCCTTAAAGCTTTAGCCTGCACACAATCTAATTTGCTAAGAGCAGCAGCATTACAGGGTTCTAGAATAAAAGTGGCATAATCTAGTAAGCTACGAATGAGGGCGTTATAAATAAGACGCAAGGTCAAAGGATGGGCACCCCACCATACACCGGTTAGACACCTGATCATGTTTAAGTTTCTTTCACATTTAGTTACAATATAGTCACAGTGAGGTACTCCAGTAAGTTTGGAATCTAAAATAACTCCCAGGAATTTTGTTTCAGACTTTACAGGAATAGGATTATCCCTATAAAGTACGCTGAAATCAGGTATAATTCTCCGCCTAGAAAATAGAACCACGGTGCTTTTACCAACAGACAATTCCAGTCCATTGACATCTAACCAATCATTTAGCTTATTAAGATTAGTGGTTAAGCAGCTACTAGCTTTTTCTATAGAAATGTCCGAATTGTATAAAAGAAGGTCATCAGCATATTGCAAGACATTTACATCTGAGTTCAAGGAGGTCTCTAAATCATAGGTATATACATTGTACAATAATGGACTAAGGACCGACCCCTGGGGCAGGCCTCTCCATACAAGCCTTGATAGTTGGGTACCATTGTTTAGGTCTAATTTAATACACCTTTCAGAAAGCATATTAATGATAAATGTAATTAATAATTGAGGTACATGAAGGTCATGCAATTTTTTATGCATTACTGAGAACAACACATTATCATACGCAGAGCTGATATCAAGAAAGGCCGCAAGAACTGACTTATTATTCGAGAAAGCTATCCGAATATCCGAAACAAAAATACTAATATTGTCTATGGTGCTACGGCCTTTTCTGAATCCCAGCTGATTGCCTGTCAAAATGTTACTATTTTCAATGAAAAATTCTAACCTGTTTTTAACAAGATGCTCAGCTATTTTGGCAAGAACTGAGGATAGGGCTATTGGACGAAAAGAAGAAACATCGGAGGCTGGTTTGTTTGGTTTTAGTATAGGGATTATGGCTTGGGTTTTCCAAGAAAAAGGAATATTACCAGACAACATAATGGCATTAATAATACTCAAATAGTAGTTCAAAGAAGCGTCACTGCAGTTTATCAAGAAAGAGTATGTAATGCCATCTTCGCCTGGAGATGAATCTTTTACATAAGACAACACGCCTTTTAGTTCAGAAAAAGAAAAGGGAGCATTAAGGTCTGTATAACTACAAGCTACTGAGTAAGGTATACAACACTGGGTATTATTAAAGTCGGGAGCAGATGCAGGAGCCAACTTGTCCATAAATTGGTCGGCTAGTTCAATAGATAATGTACCTGATGAAGACGAATAGAAACCTGATTTAAATCTTCTTATATTTTTCCAAACTACCGATGGGCAAATATCTGGATTTAAAGACTCACAAAATCGTCTCCAACCCTCAAATTTCTTTTTTTTGAGGAGCTTGCGAGTGGAACGGGCTATTTGAGTATAAATTTCGAAATTCTCTGAAGTCATCATAAAACAATATTTTTTCTCAGCCTCCTTCCGTTGCTTGATGGCTATAGTGCACTCGTGATCCCACCAAGGAGGAAATGGAATTTTACCCTGTTTATTACTTCTTAATGGAAATAAAGCATTCGCAGCTTCAATTAAAATTTTAGTAAACTCCTCTGCACATATTATTTCATTACCACCATTAACAATAGGAAGGCTAGATAGTTTTTGTTCAACATAATGTTTAAATGTACTCCAGTCATCTGGTAGTTTATGCTTTAATTTAGAACTGTGTTGTAGGTTAGAAGGAGGGCAAGATATAGGTAAAGTAAGAACAATTGGTATATGATCACTGCCATAAGAATGTTCAAGTACACTCCAAGATATCAAAGACGCCAAACTCGGAGAGCAAAGAGACAAGTCAGGAGCACTCAGGCCTTCACCAGGACCAGTATGTCGAGTTGGAGTGCCATTGTTCAATATACATATGTTTTGAGAGTCTAAAATATCTGTCATTAATTCACCATAATAATTAGTGCTAGAACTGCCCCATGATTGATTATGACAGTTGAAATCCCCGAGTACTAAAAAGGGGCTAGGTAGGGTAGTAAGTAATTGACTAAACTCATTGTATAAGGAAGAAGAAGGATGAGGTATATACACAGAAATAATACAAATTTTATTTACAATTACAGCAATGGCATTAATACCATCACTGAGTGAAGGGAGTGAAAAAATTTTATAGGAGAAAGCTTTGTTAATGAGTATGGCCACTCCACCATACCCATCCAGTCTATCATTTCTCACAGTAACGAAACCAGAGATCCTGAAAAGAAACTCTGGTTTCAGCCATGTCTCAGAGAGACACATAACCATAGGTTTATATTTGTTTAGTAAGTAAATAATATCAGTTTTTTTACTTATGGCACTCCTGCAGTTCCACTGTAGGATTTTGTGGTCCATAGTTAAAGATTTGGTTTAAAGCTGTCAATAATGAGTTGGCGGCGTTGGGCGGTAAAGAGTTATCACTAGAAAATGAATTACTAGAATTAGAAAGTAATTTAATAAGTTCTAAAATTAATTCTGCTATAGATTTTTGAGGAATTGTATTTGATCTGTGTTTCAATACATAACCATCAGGTATTTGGGAGTTATGATTATTATATTCATTGTTAATCGATTCATGCATAGTGTGATCATACCCTCCGGTTTGTTTAGGAGGAACACAACGTTGGACAAACACAGTTTTTTTATGAGAACTGTTTGGTGTAGGAGGTAAATATGAACTTGAGTTTGAGGTAGGATGATTTTTATTTCCAGATTGGGACGGAGAGGAAGCTGTTACATCAGCATAAGGTTTTGAGGATGGGGGGTGAATTTTAGCTGCCTCTGCATATGATATGCAGCTCTGGGCCATTGAAATTTTAATTTTTTGCTGTCTATTGAATTCTGGACATAATTTACTAATGGCAAAGTGGCGACCACTGCAGTGAAAACAATGAGCATTTTCAGAAACAACGCTACAAGTGTCTGAGGGGTGTTCATCCCCACATTTAAAGCAACGTGGCTTTGATCTGCATTGTATCTTAGTGTGTCCAAATTTGCAGCAATTATAGCACTGTATGGTAGGAAAAATGTATAATTCAACCGAAAGAGCTGTATAGCACATGTACACCCTTTTTGGTAATATTTGACCATCAAACGTCAATACAACCATGTTAGTGTTAGAAAATATAGCTGTACCATCAGTTACATTTTTTCTTTTAATTCGCCTCACCTTAATGATTTGACCACATCCCATAGGAACAGCGATGTTTTCTTGAATTTCTTCCTCAGACCAGTCCTGGGGCACACCTTTTACTATACCTACTCGTGTAACAGTGAAACTGGGAATAAAAACTTTGTAGGAAAGACTAGCTATTTGTGAGTTCTCTGTAAACAAATTGGCATCCTGATAATTGTTAAAATCCATCGAAACTCTATTTCTGCCTATACGTTTGAGGCTGCCATTTACAATATTATTAATATTAAATTTTTTCAAATCTCTGCCAAACTGTACAGGATGCAAAGTAACCGGATCATTAGGTGATGCGGTTACTCTTTGGATGTGGACAGTGAAAGGTCCTGAATCAGTGCTAACATATTTTCTTGCTATTTGCGGTTGTGAGGGACCTGTCGAGGGGGCACCAGTATTAACAGGTGAGACATATTTCTCATTTTGAACATTATCTGCAACAATAGGGGTCTTTTTTTCATCAGAGTCATCACACTGACATATTTGAGAATTTAATTTTCCTTCTTTATTCCGACTTCTCTTAGACTTGCAATGGCGGCATCTTTTTTGGGGTTTAGAGCGTTTTCTGTCAGAGAGATTAATAAGACCATCCTCCGTGTCCATAGAAGACTCATCGATAACAACATTATATGCTACAGGGGGACCAGGGTATGGCTCTGGACCTCCTGTAGGTCCAGGGTCATCCGGGGGATCAACCCCCATACTAATAAGAAACTTACCAAATCAAAATTATGTATGTACACTATTTACTAACTAAAATAAAAATATAAATATCTAGTAACTATTATTTAACTACTTTTATACACTAAAAACCTCCACTGATCCACTTTTTCAAGTATTAATCTAAGAAACCAAAATTAACACGTCCGCCAAATTAGAAGTTTCCCGCGCTTTTTTTCATGTTTTATGTTGTTGAATAATCTTTTGTTGACATTTCGAGTTGTCATGAAAAAATCATAAAAAGTACCTTTAATTATTTTTAAAACCCTTACAAATTAAAGCTTCCAAATGATAGGTAACGTTTAGGTCGTGTTTTTTTTTTCACACGACTTAACTCTATATATTAATACATAATATATTGTTTTAAGCAGCAACAAGGTGTGGCCCTGAGTTTTGTCTATGTGTGCGTAATGTTTTCGTGTGTTTGAAATATTGCCACGCTATTTTTTTCATTATATTGAATCTGCTTCCATTTATAAATCTGTGTCATTGCTCAAATCTCACCACAGATATGTTAGGCGAGTCAATGTCAAAACTCAAATCACTCAAGAGCAGAGACAAGTGACTCAAGAGCAATTTATTAATCAAATGTAGTACTCTGTGTTAAAAAAAAGCTCAAGTCAAAAATTTAATAAATTGCAAAAAATCCTATACGAACGAACGTGTTGTTATTTTCGTAGTTCGTACAATTTTATGGTAATTTTACAATTTTTGTTTTCATTTCATTTTGTTTAACTTTATTCTTTAATATCTCGCGTCTGGTGTCATACCTACTTGGTTGTGGAAATACAAAACGTTCGCTTCAATTTCGCATAGATTGGTAAGTTAAATCAACTACCTAGAATAAATAGTTTTTTTGTGGCGTCGTTTATTTATAAAATTCCAAATAACTTTCTTGCACGTGTCCGTTTTATATCTCATCTCTTGCATGCAGCCTTGTTTTGAAAAGAAGATGGATTCTCAACCAGGTTCGTGCAATTGAGTAAATTAGTCTTTATTGTATTGTTCAGTGTACATACCTACTCCGTGATAGGTACTCCTTCACTAATTTTTACACACGTTTGCACAATGCACTGTTATGTTTACGTTTCGCGCCGAAACTCTAAGTGGCTACATAAATATTAGGTGTAGGTGTCTGAGCTGAAATATTTCCATTACATTGTGATTTGGAGTTAAATAGTTGTGAAATAAGATTTCCTAACACTGAAATAGACTTTAAAACTTTATATTGAAATCAAAGTGTTGTTGTTCAAACAGATACCTTTAATGAGTCAGTTTCAACAATCTTAGAGCGAAAAGTACGTGGCTGGTTGAGTGGAGTAATCGATGACATGCGGCGAAGCAGCCCAGTGCAGCAATGGTTAGACTCTTTACCGGTTGAAACCGAAATAGAAAACCAAAATGCTGTTGCATCTTTAAACAATGATGTTCAAGATGTGGAAACTACAACGTCCAAGGACTCTAATACAAAGTCTGATGAATATAAAGCAGAAGAATCAATTACAGAGAATACTGTGTTAGAAACACACTACATAGACAATAAGGACACTAATGATGAAGTTTTCCATGATGATAAATGTTTAGATATCCCAGAGTGTAGAGAAGTGGGAAAAAGGAAGTCTTTAGAAAGCTCTGCACTGATAAGTACCCCTACAAATAGAAATGTAAAGAAGAAACTTCAAAGAGACCACTCTATTCAATCAGAAAGCTATGCAGCAAAATTTAAAAATCCTTTATTTAGAGATCATTCACTACAGGTACTTATCTATTCTTTTTAATTATTTGTTTTAGTATTTGAACTTACATAAGTGAGTGCGAAACAGTAGAAACCTGAAATGCTATTACAGAGTAGACACCAAATACCATCAAGACAACTTTAAATAAATAAAATTTAAAAAAGAGATAGTTCCTAAAAAAGTTACTGGATTGATTTAGTAATAAATACATAAACTTAAATCTTTATTCTTATGGGTGGCTGTAGTGTTAAGTGTCCAGGTTTTACATTTAATTAATTTAAGATTTGTCAAAAAACAAGCAATTAACATATGTTTCTGTATTTGTTTGCATGTTTATCGATCTGTTCTATAATTTTTAAATGTTGTTATTTCCAGTCTGATGGCAGTGGATCAAGTGGAAGTTCTGTTCTAAATGTATTAGGAGCTAGAAAAGTTGATGCCGAATCTGTCCTTCTTGGCTTAGGATTTGGGCCAAGTGAGAAACAACAGAAATTACAAAGGATTCCAGACAGATTTCTAGTACCATCAAAAGTAAGCAACAAAATAGGTACATCATACTAATATTATAAATGCGTAAGTGTGTTTGTTTGTTGGTTTGTCTTTCAGTCACGCTGCAAGGGAGCAACGGATCAACATGATTTTTCGCATGGGTATAGTTGAGGACCTGGAGAGTGACATTGGCTACTTTTTATTTACTTTAATTTTCCAGGATAAAAAGTAGCCTATGTATTATTCCAGACTATAATCTATCTCTGTGCCAAATTTCATCAAGATCAGTTCAGATGTTCTGGGGTGGTTGAGTAACAAATATCCATTTGAGGTTTTATTGTTCTTGCGGGAACTCTTTAATTTTCCGGGACAAAAAGTTGCCTATGTGTGTGCCTATGTACTATAATCTATCCTTGTGCCAAATTTCATCCAGATCCGTTCAGCCGTTGGGGCGTGATTGAGGAACAAACATCCATCCATACGTCCATACATCCATCCATCCAAACTTTAGCATTTATAATATTTCTTTGATAGACACTATAGAATAAGTAAGGCTGGGGCGCCAGTCCTATTGATTAACCAGAACAATGTGCATCGGCCATCTACATAAAACTTTTTTTAAAATATCAATATTGTATAATGTAATTTAAATAAATTAATGATCTTAGATTAATAGAAGCACTGGCTCTCAACCAATTGTGGACTTTTACCTCATTAAAAGTGTGATTTTAATATTATAAATTCCTTCCTTCCTAATTAACTTAATTAATTAACAGATGATAATAGTATTTTGAATTAAACAAAACTGTGATATGCATAATTGTGTTGTGATTTGCTGCCAATGTGTTTGTATATTATTATGTGTAAACTGTGTACACATATGAATAGTCAAGTCAGTACCAATATTAAAAATGCAAGTGTGAAATTGTCTGTATAATGAAATTTGGCCAAAGATTACATAGATTCTGGAGCCATCTTCCAGATATATAACTTTTGTCTTCATCCCATGGAAAAACATGAATTGCATGCTGATAATTCGTGAAAAATTAGAAGTAAGTTACAATTTTTTTTTAATTACAGCTTAAAGGAATAAGCACAGAACAGTTCATAAAAAACGAGCAGCATTCAATGCGTATGCATGATTGTGGAATTTCCGGATATAGAGGCCTTACGGGTAAGCTAACATATATATTATAAACCTTTTAAAGGGGTGCTATTACATGTGATTTGTCCATTATTTGTTAAGTTACTATTTAAAAAAAATACAATAATAACATTATAACTAACAATGTTAAAGAAGTAACTAGTTACTTGTCAAAATAGGGAAATAGGAAAATATTGCATGCAATTCAACTTCCTTGTACATACAGAATTTTGATAAGAGCTACTAATAATAGGTCAGATGTTTCAAGGTTATTAAAATATTCAACTGAATAAGCTAAGAGTTTTATTATTACATATTTTTACAATGAGAAAGCGTGTTTCACGTTTTTTGAATTGATGCAAAAGCCTGTTTACAATTTGTTGCATTCATTTTAATGGATTTATCTTACTTACTTATTTTTATGGGTATTTATCCATACTAATATTATAAATACGAAAGTGTCAGTCTGTCTGTTACGCTCTCACGGCCAACTAGTTTTGATGAAATTTGGTATAAGGATAGTTTGAATGCCGGGGAAGGACATACATACATAGGCTTATTCTGGAAAATTAAAGAATCAAAAATACCTTAATCCACGCCGGCACCATCTAGTAATATTATAAATGCGAAAGTTTGGATGAATGGATGGATGTTTGTTACTCTACCACGCCAGACAACGGCTAAGCGGATCTGGATAAAATTCGCACAGACGTAGTTTATAGTCTGGATAACACATTGGGGCTACGTTTTATCCTGGAAAATTAAAGTGCTCCCGCGGGAGCCAAACAACCTCAATCCACGCGGACGAAGTCGTGGGCATCAGATAGTCTCACATAATATTATGTCGTCATGTGTGTAAAGGACTTTGAGAACGCATTGGTATGGCGACTGAATCACATTTGGATTGCTGCAAAAAATCGATGTATTAAATAACTCTGAATGTTAAACATGTTGAATATTTTTTCTACCAAAAATACCTATGTAATATTTATATATATATAAATCATAACATAATTTATAAATACATATTGTAATCATAATTTTTCGGAATGGTATCATGGCCGAAGGTACTTCACATCAGCTTTGTGCTTCATACTAATGCAATTGTTTCTACTAAATCTACTAACAGAACACTGTTCGCCTGTCTGCCGTTTTATGAAGCCATTACCGACAAGCTATCATAAACCATATCAAGTTCCAGAAATAGCCGTGCAGTAAGTATCATTACTAACTATGCCATATTCTTTATTTTATTTTTATACTAACAGAAATGCTAGCTTGTAAAAAGATTGGGAAAATAATAACTTGTAAACTATTTATATTTACAATCTATCATCATCGTCAGCTGCTCATACATATATAACACAACACAGTCTGGCCATACATATTGTCACAATTAAAAAAACAATAATATTACCATAGATTTAAAGGTTCGCGCGCTTCACCTAGATACCGTCGGCATACTAGTAAATTGCGGCAATTTATGATCGCCCGAGCTGGCGTACTTGGTCTCTTAGCAACAGATGTTTGACGCTGACAGGCCGTGTCTGTTATCAAATTTTGGTAGTAAACAAAAGTAAAATGGCTTTTTTCGTAGTAATATTGTGTAAAATTATATTCAACAAGAAATAAGAAAGACACTGGAATCACATACCATTGGTAAATATTGAATAATTTACTTATTTCAATGTAAAATACACGAACCGTCAGACGTCATAGAGTGTTACCACGTTCTAGGGAATCCGTTACCCCATGTATGCGATTTTTCTTATTCTGTAATTAAATCATACTAATATTATAAATGCGAAAGTGTGTTTGATTGTTGGTTTATTGGTTTGTTGGTTTGTCCTTCAATCACGACGTAACGGAACAACGGATCGACGTGATTTTTTCCATGGGTATAGTTGAGGACCAAGAGTGACATAGGCTACTCTATAACCCGGAAAATTAATTCCCGCCGTAATAAATAAACTTAAACCACGTAGACAAAGTTGCGGGCATCAGCTAGTATGTTTATAATGAATTTAAAAACTATAATTACCTAGAATTGGGATAGCACTTATTACTTTGATTGCTTTCCGGATTGTTTTGGTGAGATTGTTTAGTATCTTTTTGTCTTGTGGTGTTCTAGAGACATGCCACTTTTGTCTTTGTTTTCGTTTAATTCTAATTAGATCAATAATTTCCTTAGAATAGGTGTTTTCCTCACTCCTCTTTTTAATCGGTGGTGTATTGTTCCAGGCCGACCGTTGTATGTCCGTTATGAATTTGTCTAGTTCCATATCAAGTTGATCTGGATATTTTTAAGGGACCTTTAAGTTTATAAAACTGTCTAGCTCTATTTTAAAGCTCCTTCAGTCTGTATTGTTATTCACTAGAGTAAGTTTGGATTCTTTGAATACAATGTTATGTTTATTGATTATTAAAAATATCTGGGAGTGGTCCGAATTCATATCATATTTTTCTTCAATATCTAAGTATCTCGGGGAAATATTCTTAATTAAAAAGAAATCTATAAAGTCAAGATATTTTTGAGAATCAGTAGGCCAGTAATAATAATTAATGTAAATAATAAATGATTTGTTTGACAAATAATCTTATGCGAGATTACAATTTGTCTGCAAAAAAATTGTCAAAAAAATCATTTAGGTATAGAACCAGTTGTTCGTAAAAAGATGAATTTTTGATTCATAATTTTGTCAAACGTTGGTTGTGAATTCCCCTTAATTTTAAATTTATTATACCTTGACATTAAAAGTTTCTAAATTTTCTAAGTTATGAATTGCAGATATTATATACTTTCATAGTAGTACCAAAGTAAGTGCTTAACACATTTTTTCCAATTAATCGGGTAAAAGTTTAGAAGTTGACAACACTATTGTCACGCACACCAGTATCTTTTCAAATAGTCAATACACACTACGAAATTTAAGTTGCCGCATTAAATGAGCTATTGTTTTTAGGAAGGGCGGTATCTAGGTGAAGCGCGCGAACCTTTAAATCTATGAATATTACATTTGAATTTGGAACCTGTCATTCTCGTTCTCATTCAACAAAGATGAGAATGAGAAAATAATGAATATTTATATTATATTCATTGTGTTTTCTTATTTACATCTGATTGTTGTCTGTTGACTGACTATACAGTTCAACTAATCTGGCCCGGTGGCCAAAATTGGAACTAAATTTTATTGTTTTGACTAATGACTGTTATTTTTTGGTTTTATTTTTATTTTTAATATCTACTAGCGACGCTGTCATCGGGTCTCTATATATCCGGGCGGGACTATACTTACTTATTTTGACTAACCATAGATTAAATTACATTACAAAGTTATTAAAGTACTTAAATATTGGCAGGGAATCCTCATGTTCCACCGTCGACAATTGTAGCTAAAATAATGGAGTGTATCGTTCAAGACGACGTGTGTCGTGAAGAGGCGTTGATGAAGGCGCGCCATTCCATCGCCGACATGCGCAGCTCGGCGGCCATTCACGCGCATCTGGCTGCACGGTTACGAAGTACTTAATTGTTTTAATAATACCCTCCAAAATTCTGACCAATGTTTGTATTTAATTTTACAGTTTTTAGATTTATAACATAGGTACTTTTAATTGATAAAAATATTTTAATATTAGATTTTATGGGCAAAGATCTTTCTAAAGTGTATGTAGGTTACATTATGTCGATTCAAGTTTGTGTTTGCCAAATTAAACTAACTAATAATTATTAATTACTTAGATACAAATTATTTGTAGTATAAACGAGTAGGTACCAATAAGTTAATGATGTTACAAAAATAACAAATATGTATTATAATAATTATTATTGGCTATTAGCATCGATATTATGTAGGTACTGGATGGGCCCTTTCATAGAAAAAAATTGAGCGTTCAACCTTTAGAGCACGCTCCTAACCTGTATAGCCCTGTCCTTGTCCCCGCCATAGCGCTGTCCCGCTTTTCAGACTAGATGGCGTTAGTAAAATAGGTCCACATTCTTTGTTTGACAAAGCCCGTCTATGTTATAGGTCTATTACACTGCACATTAGGGTGTCGCTTATTACACAGTAATAAGGACCAAGATAGGGACCCTTCAGGTAGGCACTAAATCTTATTACACCACACAGATTCAAATGTAAGGGTCCCTCGAAAAAGTATAGTGTAATAGGCAATTAAGTTGAGGTCGTTTAGTTTAACAGTATTGTTCATGGTCGCTCCAAGTAAAGCGTGTGAGCATTCTGTTGCAATACATACTCAAGGGCGAGATGCACGATGTTTGAACAACGCGAATCAACGTTTCGTGTTACGATAAGGTTTTTCGAACTAATCAACAATTTTAAAACAAATTAAAGACTAATGAAATTATTATGAAGTAAGGTATGGTTGAAACGTGTTAGTTTCGCAATAATTTTCTTTCTTGGGTAGTTTATTTATGCACGAAATTTCCTCAAAGTTTGCCCTAAAATAAAAGTGTTTGAGGGGACGTTGCTTTCAAAATATACTGCTTAAAGGTAGTTATTACTTTTAACCAAAGATGATGACCAGAATAATCGATATCAGGCCTTATTTTAGATCTGAGCAACAACAATCAAAATAATCACTAGGTAAATATTATAATACGTATGTATGAAGAAGTGTACCCTTACGCTTGATAAGATAAGTTAAGTTATCTCATCTTTAATTAGATATACATAGTTGAATAACGTGTTCTCCAATATATATCTTGGAGAACGTGGAAGCGTGGGCTTTGGCTTTTGGCTCTAACAAGGATATCCTTGTTAGAGCCAAAAGTTGATTTATGTAATATGGGCATAACTTTTCATTCTTAAAAATTATTTTAGGGCCAATAATTATATACCTAATCGCTTTATATTATTTTACTTATTATAAACTTTAAAATATCCCATAATCTGTACAATTTGACCAAGCTACTTGAAGTTTAGACTGATGATGAAATCTCAGATAGGTACTTAAATGATTTATTGGCAGAAAATAACTTAATATGTTATAAGTTTAATACGGAAGACGTGACAAATTTAACATAGAATTTAGTTTTATATTATTTTTCGCATTACTTACTTACATTACTTGAAAATGTTAAACTTTTACTTAATTACATCTTTAAATGCCAAGCAATACTTAAATTTAAAAAAAATAACTTAAAAATACAGAGTTATAGTTTTTGCATAATAATAATAATAATAAATATATTGTCTTTTGAAAACGAGAATTTTACTTAAACTAGGACTAAATAATTATTATTGATCTAATACAGTGAAGCCTTATTTGTTTACTTAGTAGGCTATTTAGTGTACAAAAAATACCCATCATTATTTTAAGCGATGTTTTAAGTACAGACTTAAATACCAATTAATGCTTTTATGATCACTCTAAATACAAAAAACTAAGTAACAAAATAAAACATACATATCAGAAAATTACTACGATATCGGCACCTGAGTGTTCTTTATCAATAAATTATTCTCAACTAAAAAATCGCAACATTTTTAATTTTAATGAGGTGTTACGATTTTTTGATGAGAAGTACTTAGTACCTATGTGTATATAGATAAATAAAATGTTCATAGTATGATGTTTGCTTGTACTTTCATTAATTGTGATAATAGAATCTTTGTTCAAATTTTAACAAAAATTATAACTAGGATAGTAAAATTGTTAAAGTATTTCTTAGTTTATGTAATTTTGTAGATTGGGCTGTGTGTAAGGTACGTTATATCATATTAGTATAATTATATTTAATTAGGTTTATTATAATATATCAATTTCTTCTCATATTATATATATATTTACATACATACTTCTTAAGAATAATCTGTATTCGAGTAATTTAAATAGGTACAGCGTGCAGAAAGATTTATCTTCAGTAGAACTACCTATCGAAAAATAGAGTTACACTTAAAAATATTCATTAACTCGAAAGCAGTAAGAAACAATAGTAATTGACCGAGCGAAGCGAAGGTCTCTGAGTCTACTTGGGTGAATTGGCACTTGTCCGTCCGTCCGTCCGTCCGTCTGTCAGAGCATTATAACTTCTGAATTACTGAACGCAATTACTTCAGCTTTAAATATAATATGTAAACCAATGGCCTCCCGCCGAATATGGCTTAAAAAATAATAAAAATCTTTATTTCAGGGGGGCTCTCATAGAAGCGAATGCGAAGTAAAATATTTTTTATAAAGTTACATAGGGTTGCGGTATATAATTTTAAAGATAATTAGGAATAGAGTCCAAAAATATATTTTTTTTTTAATTTTTCCCCCAAAATTGAGGAAATGGGGGGCTTTCAAAGTGGTGATTTTCTAACGTCCAAAAATGACCTCAGAACTCTAAATTTTCTGAAAGGATGAGCCTGAAACTTGACCAATTATTTCAATTATATCCTGTACTTGAACAACAAATACTAAAATTAGATAAATATTGTAAGGAAACGGAATTATTTAATTTTTAATGAGCTTCAGTATTTTTAACAGAACTTCACATTTATGTCAATAGATGGCGCCGCGAGGTCTTAGTTCGGGGCGAACCACTAGTTCACTAGACGTAACGTGCATAGTTCTTACTATACACGCGCTTTCACGCGCTGCCTACAAGGTGAAGGATAATTCGTAAATGTTCAGAGCAAAATAAACTCTCGCGCGTAGTGATACGGCATAAAGTAGCCTGCACAGTGCACACCCGACCTGCTCGCGAGGTATTACTATTGGTTCGAGGTCGTTTTCGAGTTTTGTTTTTCTCGATAGTAAATCTAGATTTTTGGATTCTAGTAATTTTTGTTTTAGCTATACGATTATACTACCGAGACATTATCATACATACACATTCCTTCAGATACACATTCATTGTATTGTACAGCCTTTTCCCTTATGTAGTATGTCTATGTTCTGTTTTGTGTACAATAAAGTTCATTTTCATAATTTTGCTGCGGGAAAAAACCATTTTTTCAGCGTGTATTTATTTCACTTACTTACCTTCATTTTTCTGCTTGTCGTAAAAAACTAAAATCACCCTTTTGTGGTTTTTATATTAGCTGTTTTGTGTAATTATTAAAGAACAACTTAACACTTATAGTGCATTTAACTTTGAACAAAACACTTTTTAAAATTCGTATCATTATTATCATATATATATTGGTATAGTCTATACTCTATATGATATGAATATATTATATAACGGCTGACGTCTGACTAATAGTAATAATATTTATTTGAAATTTTGACAGGATTCCTATACAACATCTGTCAAAATATCATATTTATTCGTCAAATATGGTAATCCCACAAACTTATGTCCCGGTGACAGCTTCGCTATCTATGAAGACTAAAATAATAATAAAAACAAAAACATTAGTTCCAATTTTGGCCACTGGGCCATAAATTTGTTGGACTACTTATACTTGGCGATTGTAAAACAGGCCCTTAGTCATTTTAAAGAAGAGACAGTTATGACGTACCTGTATAAGTTACCTACACCTGTGCCTTATTCGAAAACATAAATTTTATGTAGATACTTACGTTTCTAAAAAATAATACATAAGTAACATGTGTAATTATTTATTTTTAATTATTGCCTTTATTTCTATTATATACCTATATTTAATAGTCGTACATAAAAAGATCCGTTGTTTGCTCATTTTGTGTTACATAATATAAATTAATCTATATATTATCTACGTATTAAGTATTTTTGTTCAATTACATATTGTTTGAAATGATATCATACAAAATATATTCTTAGTTCATGAAATATGCTTTTTTTATTTTTCTAGATCTAAAATGGCCGCTATTATACATAATTTATGTATGTGGGATCAGGACACAAAGTGAAAAGCAAATAAATTCTCCAGTGTCTTATAACTTCTAAATAAGTGAATACTTCAAATTTAAATACTCAATATAATAATATCTAAACGGATGGCCTCAAGCCGAAAATTGCTTGTTATGAAAAACATTTTAATTATGAAAAACTATTTGCGGGCTCGCTCATATATTTAAGCTAACGGGAAGTAATTTTTTTATGACTTTACATACGCTTATGTAAAGTCATCCACCACGTTAAACGGAGTACGTAATTATATTGTTTTTAATTTTCCTGGCTTTCAAAAACGTTTGGAAGATAATATTTATCTATAAAGAAACGAAATTATTTAGTTTTTAAAGAGCACAAGTATTTTTTTTCGTTATCCATTAATTTTTGTGGTTATTCTTCACGATTGTCTCCGGACGCTTGTGGTACGTGCCTAAAGACTGTGCCTCCTTACCCGGGCATATCCTCTCAGGTGGCGTTTTGGCCGCCTGTTTCGTCATTTGAGGCCTAAAAGGCCAAGGCTAAGGCCAATGCCAGTCGTGGCTTTCAGCCTAATGGAAATCTTTTCCGTTTCTATTTAAAGGGTAATCATAATTTATCATAATTTGCATTAGTATAAGTACTCTTATTTGCGTCGTCTTCGTCGCCTACAAAGCCTGCGCTGGGACCAGGCTGTGGTGAAGGAGATCGTAGAAGCTCGCGAGTTTGGGGACGTTTAGGAATAATTCACGGTGTAAACGGTTCTAGCCTACCTAGCTAAGATGACGCTGTTCAATGATAATTTAATTTTAAACTATGCTCGACTGTACGTCTACGAACTTAAGGACGCGAGGACTCAGCTGTGGGCGAACTACTAATAGTATTAATCAAGTTAGCTGTTGTAGGTTTCAAACTTCAAAATAAATTGGTTGATATCCATAGACCAAGTTAGCTTGAAATAAATTTTCGCAGTTCGCTAGTAATATGTTAATTTGTTATACCAACCGCCAAATTTCTGTTCTCTGATACAATATTTTCTGAATTCGTCGAACACAAACAAAAGTGCTGCAAAAGGTGTCGCCAAAAACCACCTGTAAAATTATTATTCAAAATACATTAAAAAAGAAGTAGTAGGTACCATGTACACGTTAAGTATAAAGTTTTAAAAAAATCTCACCATCTTAATCGAAGAGGATATGCGCGAAAAAATGTATTAACACCTGGCACATAGCAAACCATACAAGCAATAATTAATTCTACTAACAATCCCATTTTCAAAACGTTGTTTTTCATGCCTGAATGTTTAAAAAGCGGATTAGGTACTGTTTAATCGAGATATGTGATACAATTTTATAAATCACATATAAATATTTGGTTAATGAAAGTTATAAGGCTCATTTACTTGTACTGAACAAGAATGTTTTCTAAATTATGAGATATATTTTGGACTAATATACCTAAAAACTACCAACCAACTTGGAATAGGGAGTTGTATCTCGTTTTACAGATAATCCCATTCATCATTTGTGTTATAACAACAGCCACAAAGTAAGCAGCCTGACAGGCCCTCTCCACTTCTTTCCGCTCCGCATACGTCCATTCTTGACCGAAAGAGTCCTCGACGTCGCTTACTGCCACGTTGTCCCATCGTTCTCGTATACCTTCAAAATATTGCTATTAAGTATGGTCCTCGTTAGTTTATACAGGTTCCAAAACATCACTCGTCGTTTGAGTTTATATCTGTCTCAGTGAGACATGAACCACTCATCTCAATAATCAATCACGAACTCAATCTCAATAATCGTAATAGGCGCAATCAATAGTATTCTGGCTGCGTCAATGGGTTTTGGCCAATGCGACTCTTGCATTGTTGCAATAATTTTACCGCGGAAAATTAACGAGTTCCCATGGGAATTTAAAAAAAAAATTCCACACGGACGAAGTCGTGGGCATCGGTTAGTAGGAAAATAATGATTACCAAACAAAATAGAAGGATAAAAGCCATGTTCAGTCATAACAATGAAGTAGGCGAACATGCCGGCGGCGAATTCAATAAGGCCAAGATGTCCATATACTAGTCGCAACATGCAGGCCGACACTAGGGGATCAGAAGTTCGAGGCGGTCGGGCCATTACATCTTGCTCTGCTTGCTCGTAGGACAGTGCTACTGCTGGCCACATGTCCGTGCCAAGGTCCAAACATAGTATTGTCATCACCCCTTAAACAAGTTCAAAAGTGGGATTCCTATTCCTTGGCAATATTTATTTCATCATCATTAACAAAATCCTTTACAAAATCATACCCAGAGGTAGTGGTATAGAGAAGAGGATAAACATTAATACAGGAATAATTTCAGGAACGTTCGATATAAGGATGTAGCAAACAGATTTTTTTAAATTATCGAATATTTTTCGTCCTTCCTCTATCCCAGTTACTATTGTCGCAAAGTTGTCATCCATCAAAATGATATCTGCTGTTTGCTTAGATACCTGTATTGCAATTATTGTGTGTTTATAAATCATCATGATGTATTCATTTCACTAGTTTTGCAATTTTTGTAAATCAATCATCAACTTACTTGCGAGCCGGTAATTCCCATAGATATTCCAATATCTGCACGTCTAAGGGCGGGTGCATCATTCACTCCATCACCCGTCACAGCTACCACCCCACCTTGTCTTTGACATGCTTCAACTATCTGGAGTTTTTGGGTTGGTGATGTTCGCGCGAATACTACACAATATATAAAATCAACTATTTGGTCTATACTTGTGTAGGTACCTACAGTCTTCAAAAAGATGCAATTAGTCTACCTTACCTATTTCATAGTGTTTTTCTAGAGTTAAGTACAATAAATCAGGCGTCATATTTCTTAATTCGGTACCAGTCACAACATGACAATCGGGTGTAGTGGCAATACCAACTTCAGAAGCTACCGCTCGAGCAGTGGCTGGATGATCTCCAGTCACCATCATCACTCGTACTCCTGCTTCGCGTACGCGTAGTATTGCGTAGCGTACCTATTAAGGTTTTCATTAGACTAGAATTGTTTAAATTTTCTTTCATAAAATGTCCCACAATGTAGTTACCTCTTCTCTAGGTGGATCTTTCAGACCGATGAGTCCCAGAAACCGTAGGTTATCAAGTGGAAAATTTATGTTGTCTGTATCAAACTTATAATCTAATGGAAATACTTTCGGATCTAAGATGTAATCTGCGAATGCTAATATCCGTTCACCTGTAAAGATTATTTAATGATATCCTCAATATAAGAAGCATTTCAATATCATATTTTTTAAAACGATTTATACAGCGTCATGAAATTACCAGTATTTGCTAAGTTTTCAGTTGCTACATTTGCGGCTTCTTTGATTTTCGTTGTCATATCTATTGTTTTGTTGTTATACATAAATGTAGAACATCTAGAGAATATGCATTCGGGTGCTCCTTTCATTACTACACGAAATTCTGAAGTTGATATATCCAAATGAACGCTGACCTTTATAATCAATCAGATATCAAAACAAATTATTTTATTTTTCAAAAGAAACCTTATTTTAAAAATAATACGTACTTATTACCTACCTAATAATACTCACTTGATACTTATTAACTGAATTAAAGGGAATTTCGGCGACTTTAGGGTACATTTTTCTCAAGGCGATTGGATCATCAAAGTTAAATAAGAAATTCAATATAGCTTTTTCCGAAGCATCACCATGCATAACTCCACTCGAAGAAACAGTTGCATTACTGCAAAGCGCTCCACATATTTTTAGGGAAGTGAATGCTATGAAACAGTAATTGCTGCTGTATTTGTGTCACTAAATTCTAATTCAAAGTGTAGGTATGAAATAATGCATAGGCACCTTGAACGTTCTGCAGTGAAGCTGAAAATATTAAATTAATTAATAACCATATATAATTTAGTTTATATAAAATGTGTTATTTCATCCAAAATATCCTACATTCAAAATCGGCATCCAATACTGAGAAAGTTCTATCTGACATCCAAATATGACGAACACACATTTTATTCTCCGTTAAAGTGCCAGTTTTATCGGAACAGATTGTTGTACAGGCGCCAAGAGCTTCAATTGCTTCTAGATTTTTGACAAGACATTTTTTTGCAACCATACGTTTTGCTGTCAGCGTCAAAGAAGCTGTTACAGTTGGTTGCAATCCTGCGAATAAACGACAGGCACATATTATAATACAGAAGTGATCGCAGTCAAAGGCTAACTTGTAGTTGATTAAAAAAAAAGTAGTATTAAGTATGTGATATTAAGAAAGTAAGTGTGTGCCTAATAACAGATGAATAACATAACGTTTATACATTCTTACCTTCAGGAATATTAGCAACAACGATTCCAATGACAAATACCGTAGTTTGCATAAATGGATACCCAAGTGCAAGACTGGCAATTGCGATAAAAACACCTAAACCAATCGCCCAGGCAGACATATAGCGCATGAAATGCCGGATTTCTCGAGACAGCGGTGAGGGGGCGGGTTTTAAACGCGCTGCTAATCCTGCTACGCGACCCAAAGCAGTTAGATCTCCACAGCAAAGAACAACTCCTTATGAACAAAGGAAGAAAACGTTTAAGATTCACTATCTTTCAATCTATAAAAATAACCCTGTGCGTTCCGCAGTCGGGTAATAAAGGTGAAATCAAAATGGATGACATTGCGTAAATTAAACAATATAAATGAAAACAACACAGTTTCTGTTATGACATAATTTGTGGCCACAACGATTGCTTAGCTGTTTTAAAATACTTTGACTAAAAGAAGATGAATATGCGATACAAACTAAGTAAGACCTTTCGCCCATCCTTCTACGCAAAGAGCAGAAGAAAATGCGACGTTAGGTGATTCCAGTATGTTTGGTGTGCCATCTGTATTACTTCGCGGTACTGCAATACATTCGCCAGTCAATGAGGAGTTATCGACCTGAAACAATTTGTATAGGCATGTGATACCATAGCCTGCCTGAAACGATTTTTCAGGCAGGCCCTGGTTAAAATGACGACAGTATGCTGGGGAGATTATATGTGTTCTAAAACTGAAATTCAAATCAAATGTAAAACTATGTACTTTAAATCCTTTGCTTTCAATGATCCGTATGTCCGCTGGTATAACATCTCCGATTTCCACATAAACAACGTCTCCTTTGACCAAATTATGCACTTCGGTATCCGTAGTTAATACACCGTCTCGCGTACATTTTGCATACATCGGTATCATATTGTTGAACGTTTTCATGATCTGTAGAAGGTGTCATGATTATTTACGACCCTCCGTAATTTTACCTACGAGGAATTCATCAAAACGGTTGATATGTTATGAAAACACCCTTGATTTCCATTTTAATTTACTTACTTTAAAATCAACTTATTTAATTACGGGAGAAGAGAATGGCTGAAGGCAGGGAGAGGTAGCGCTCACTATGTTCAATTCCGTATGCCGCAGTCCGCAGGGTAGGTAATTAAAGATTAATGAATTACGGGTGAAAATAATATTAATGCTATATGATAATCAACAGATCATGGCAAAAAATAAAGTCAGAAATAATAATAAAACAGAAATTCAATGAACTTGCATGAAATAATGTACAATTTACATTTTTAACTAACCTGAGAACTTCTGTAGTTCTGAAAAAAACTGAAAAGTCCACATATGACGTCTACTGCTATAAGTACGCATCCTAGATACAGATTATCAGTGCAAGGATCTGGTTTCGTAGATAGTTCTATTAGATATGCGGTTAAACATAATATTGCACCAAACCATATTAAAATAGAAAATCCTGGAACCGTTTGAATTAATTATATCTTAAATTTTTTTTTTTTTTTTATCCACTACAAGCTAGCCCTTGACTACGATCTCACCTGATGGTAAGTGATGATGCAGTCTAAGATGGTAGCGGGCTAACCTGTAAGGGGCATGGCAGTTATATTAAACCCATACCCCTTCGGTTTCTACACGGCATCGTACCGGAACGCTAAATCGCTTGGCGGCACGTCTTTGCCGGTAGGGTGGTAACTAGCCACGGCCGAAGCCTCCCACCAGGCCAGACCAGGGAAAATTCAGAAATTATAAATTCCCAAATTGACCCTGCCGGGGATCGAACCCAGGACCTCCGCACGTTAAGGCAACAGCGCTACACACTGCGCCACGGAGGTCGTCAAAAATAATATTAAATAGGGTACCTAAACATCGCAGAGAAACACTTATTACATATTTCTATGGTAAATTCGTCCAATAAAATAATATTTTGTCCTGCTTGCTCGGAAATTGATTCTATAAGTAGGTACTTTAAAAATACTTCAATTGGCTCTTTTCTGACTGCTAAAACTCAAACAGGAAATGATCATTTCAATATGTAACCCAAACAGCACAATGGTATAGCGTGCCTTAAGGTAAGCCAACACTATCTTTTGCCAATGTAGAAAAGCTTAACAAATTATGTTTATCGTTTCCTCGCAAATTAGAGAAAAGTACTAAACAAGTCTTGGCCGAAATAGCAATTCACGGCCTCGTAAACTTAAAAAGGCATCGGCTGGCGCTTCGTCCTTTAAAATCACTTTGGAAGTCTTCGTCTCGTCCTTCCAATATTTCTCAGCCGTAAATTGCTTTATTTCCAGCCTGGACAGTAATCACTGCACTATTAATCCATTTGAGCATACCAGTACACATAGATTTGAATAGTAAACGTGGCCACAAAAACTGTGTAGTTGGGGTAAGTCTGTTTGGACCATAATACTCCAATAGCTCTTTTGCTTTGGTTGTAGTCAAGCCATTAATTGGATCTGTACCCAATAGAGTGTAAAGATTTTCTGAAAGTTCAATTTTTTTAGTCTAAAATTATAGGAATAATAATCAAACTTCAAGTATTGGATGCTTATTGAATGCCTAAATGATGTACACTTTAATAATTATATTGTACAAAAGTATAAATTCCTAACGGTTTGTAAAATTAATATTCTTACTCAGTGGTATCAAATGAGCATCGGTCTGTATCTCTTTCTTCAGAACACTCAATCGAGTAGAACTTAGATTCCTAGACTTTAAACCTGTTGGGTTTGTAGGGCGGAAAAGATCTGATATCGAAGACAAACTAGAACTCTTAGAATTCATAATATTTTCTGGTGTATAATTCCCTAAGATTTATGGGTAATTATGAATATTATGAACGAACTAATCTAGATGGCCAAACCGTGAACTAGACTACCGTGATTTGTTAAAAGCGTAAAAATGTATCGGTTTTTATATTCCATAATGCGAACAACAAAAAATCGGCTATCTATTTCATATGTTTAGATTTGGTAACTTAGTAATTACCATGTGAATGGAAAAATATTTTTTTTATGCATAAGTAAAAAAATTTTTATTTTACACATTATAATAGGTACCTACATTTAACAATATAACCATACAAAATATTAGATACGCAAGTATACCATAACATTAATTATTTAAACATATTGTAACCCTGAGTAGTAGGATTCATCCCATCTATAAAATTTACTTAGTATTCGTCAAATTTTATAACTTGCTTGAAAGAAGATTGCTAGCACTTATCTTTCTTAGCTCCTCTATCTCAATGGCATTTGTTTTCAATAAATCGTCAATATATTTCCTTCTCATCAACTTTTTCGTAGTTGTCACAGAATGTTCTGGCAAATTAGATATTTCCATTATTTTGTCCCATGCTTTTTTCTGAAACTCTTCCGGTTTGTAAAGATTACTAATTAGGCCACATTCTAAAGCTTCTTTGGCTGGCATTTTATAATTTAAAAGTAATAATTCCATAGCCTGAAACAAAGTAGGTACCTATATACTTATTATATACTTAGGTATAAGTAATAATATGTAAGTTATTACAGATCGATGCACTTTTGAGCTGAGATGCGGCTGAGCGCAACGGGCCACTGATTAAAGATTATATCTACGAAACGGACAAGGCGCGTGACTCAAGATTCAATCTTTTTGGCGATATCTCTAAAAATGTTGAATCAAACCATACTTCAAACCACATAGGTACTAGCAGCCTTGCAGCCGAACAAGCGACTCACTCGACTATTCAAAAGCTATTATTTAATATTATTTCACTGACGTGTGATAGGCTTTTTTTTGTTTTTGATCTCCATAAATATGTGAAGGCACATAAAGTGAGGAAACGTGGAAGGAAAAGGGCTACGAAGCCGAGATCTCCAACCCGGTGGTCTGATAAATCAAAGAAGCCGGTGCTCAGAAGTACTATGATGCGCTCCATGGTCAGCGATAGAACTCGGTGGAGACAATTAATCCACCACAAGCTTACTCTACGTAATAGCGATCACAATCCTCTATCATGAGGGACCGACGGGAAAAAGAGAGGTGAAGGCACGTTTCTAAATAAGCCAACAAACCTAAACTTACTTTTCTTATGCCAATCAATCTTGGAAATGTCAATGTTGAACATCCTTCAGCTATGATATTTAATTTCGTAAATGGTGTATAAAAATATGCCTGAAATGCAAATGTTCATCTTAATTTAATCTTTAAAACAAAGAAATTAATAGATACTCGTTACTCTCTACTGCTCGATACTAGTTACTTACATTTTCAGAAGCAAACACGAAATCACACAACGGCAGTGTCGTAACTGCTACTCCTACAGCCGGTCCATTAACAACTGCTATTAGCAGTTTTGGAAATGTTATAAAAGCATTTATAAATTCTTCTAGAACTTTCAAAAAGTCCGCGTCTACAGATACTTTCAGATCGTTCCCGCTACTATAGAAATCGCCTGTGCCGGTTAACACAACGATTGAAATACTGTTATCGGTGGCTGCATCATTAAGTATTTTCGTTATTCGGACATACATATGATAATCTATAGCATTTTTTTTACGTGGTTTATTCAATCTCACGATTTTGATATTTGCCTTGGTTGTTTCGATGATAGTTTCAGTTTCCATTTTTACTAAAACAAAAGTAAGGTTATTCGTTTTAATATGGCTTCACTATATTTACTCCATAGATTTAGGATTGGTCTTATCCTAAATCCTAAATCTATGATTTACTCGTAGTGTACATGTAATAGGTATACGAAATTATTGTGTAGGTGTCGATGCCGGATTGTAGAACCCGTCGTGTTACAAAACGACTGCTGCGGTTTTGTAAATTGTAATACCACGGGACTAGGATCAGACGGCAATTTAAGTAAAATTCAAAGGGTAGTATTTAAACGAGCGAAAATAAATTTAAATTATAGGTGTCAAAAAACAGAATATAGCTTACAGAAATACTAAGTTAGCGACAGTCTGTGGGTGACTACAAATATTGAAAATGTCGACTTGAAAAGAGTATTTTGAGTTACTGGTTATTCGGAACGATCAGTTTAATAACTCTTATGCGAACACTTTTCTATATTAGGGACAATTTTATGGCGAACTCTGACAACCTCCGTGGCGCAGTGTGCAGCGCTGTTGCCTAAACGTGCGGAGGTCCGGGGTTCGATCCCTGGCAGGGTCAATTTGGGAATTTATAATTTCTGAATTTTCCCTGGTCTGGCCTGGTGGGAGGCTTCGGTCGTGGCTAGTTACCACCCTACCGGCAAAGACGTGCCGCCAAGCGATTTAGCGTTTCGGTACGATGCCTTGTAGAAACCGAAGGGGTATGGGTTTAATATAACTGCCATGCCCCTAACAGGTTAGCCCGCTACCATCTTAGACTGCATCATCACTTAGCATCAGGTGAGATCGCAGTCAAGGGCTAGCTTGTAGTGGATTAAAAAAAAAAAACTACAGCCCATTAACGTCCAACTGCTGGGCACAGGCCTCATAGGAGAGCGGGAATTAGAGCTTAGACCCACCACGCTGCTCCAATGCGGGTTGGCGGGCTTTAACGACTATTATCATGTACTTGTTACATTTGCACATTCTAAAATATTTATTTATTTATTTTTAAGTCTTAGTTTTTGAAAAGGAAGTTTTAGCGCTTGTATAGAACATGTACAAACTATATTTTAACTTCTTTAATTGTAAATTCGTAGCACCGTGTTCATTATTTAGAGGTCGATTAATTATTAAACCAAATCCTTCCAAGGTACGGAAGGAACGTTTGATGCGCGAGTCCGACTCAAAGACTACAGTGGTCCGACTCGCACTTAGCCGGTTTTGTAATAAAGTCGTAGTTTGGTACGCCAAGTAGGTACGTTAGTTTAGTACCTACGTCTACGTACCTACGTAAAAAAAAGATACACATAACCTTATCTTGTACCTACTTACCGATGGTACTTACTGGTTCTATATTTTAGATTCATAAAATATAATATATTATCTTAGTTACAAATTATTAACCTTATCTTGTACCTACTTACCGATGGTACCTACTTACTGGTTCTATATTTTAGATTCATAAAATATATATTATCTTAGTTACAAATAGGTACTTAGGTCAATGACTACTAGGTACTTTAAGTAATTAATTAACGTATAATTAGGTACGTAAAAACTTACCTTAATTTAACCTTCTATTACACTGCCATATGATAATGCACAGTTTATGTAAACAGAAAGCAGTTATCACTGCTTTCTGTAAATAAATAAAATTTAAATTAATGATCTCAAGGTCAGTCAACACAGAGAGAATGTAATCACTACGTTTGTCAACAGAGACCACAGAACACTTATACTTAAGCGGAGACAATTAACATGAGTATATACCTGTGGTACCTATATACGTATAGTCTATGGGACTGGAAATGCGCTGTGCGGCCGGCATAAAAATATTATTTAAACATACTATTTCTATCTATGCGGCCAGAGATTGTCGACAGTCGTAGACAGAGGATTACATTTAGAGACAATGAAGAGTAGTCATGATAAGATGATGATAAGTCTATGACGCGGACTTCTTCTTTTCTTGGTTTTTGGCTTTCAGTAGTGCCAAAACAGCACAGTGCACCAATGATAAGGAATCCTTAGTCATTGCAGTCTAAGATTGCAGTGCACTTGTTCATGGGCTCCTGCCTCCTGCCAATGTCAGCTGTGACATTGACACAAGCTTACAAAGTTGACATTTGATTGACCTTTTCAAATTTTTAATCAGTTTTTAATTTTGTAAAGGTAAGATTGAAATGGTATGGTACTGCTTTTTAATAAAAAATAACTAAAAACAATTGCTTTTACTAGCTTGACGAACACTAACACAATGCTGCCACGATTTAACAAAGTTTTAAACTATAACTTCTGTTATATTAGTAGGGTACATAGTAGGAGCAAAGCGTGCAAGCCAGTATTGAAAACAGAAAAACACCAAGAAAATGTTTAAATCAGCTGTTTTTAATCTTCAAGAAGCGACCGCAGACCAAGTGCAAGAGTTTTTAAATTCTTTTGATACCGTTTTAAGTGATTGTGATGGTAAGTACATATAATACATTGTATTTTCAACATTATAATATTATATACCATGTCTATAATTTCAGTCCCAAAGGGATCTGTAGGTACTTACGAGATAAATTACCTACCTCTGTAAAAATATTCCTTACCTAGCTTGTTTTTAATTATTATTATAACATTGAATAGTCTTTCTCTATCTACAAATTATAATTAATAGGTATTAATCCAGAGAATTTATAAGCTGTCTTATCTAGATTGTACCTTAAAAAGGAGTTAACCTAATTTCGTTCACATTCATCAGTCGTGCTGTCTGCAATTTAGGAATTTGGTGCTCAAATGGCTTTATTTTGTTAGTCATTAATAGGTTTAAAATATCATTGTTTTATGACACCAAGACATTGGAACAGGACTCAAACGTAAAAGATTCAATGGCGTTTCTTTCCAAGCCAAAAAGTTACCACCCTACCGGCAAAGACGTGCCGCTAAGCGATTTAGCATTCCGGTACGATGCCGTGTAGAAACCAAAGGGATATATGGGTTTAATATAACTGCCATGCCCCTAACAGGTTAGCCCGCTACCATTTTAGACTGCATCATCACTTACCATCAGGTGAGATCGCAGTCAAGGGCTAGCTTGTAGTGGATTAAAAAAAAAAAAGTTGGGCTTGTGTAAGAAATCGTATAAGAGCAGAAAAAATAAATTCATACAATCAATTATAAAATTTGCGCACAATGATCTGTCAAAACTAAATAGAGGTCATTACTAAAAGCGTTTAGTCATTAGTTCCAAGCTTACATCTTAGTAAGTCATTGGTGGTCATGTGGCTTATGTATGAGTTATGTAATCTGTATCTGCTCCATGATATAACTCAATGATGTTTTACTTTAATTATAAGATACTTGGCTTTTGCCTCCTGTTATTGTATAGTAGATTTGTTATTTTCTATACTAGCAAGTGTAATTATTATAACTTTATTTTTAAGGTGTATTATGGATAAACAATAATGCAATCCCTGGTTCAGCGGAAGCTATGAATTACTTCCGCAAGATGGGCAAAAGGATTTTTTATGTTACCAACAACTCAGCTAAAATCCGCAGTGATTTTGCAGTCAAAGCTCAAGAGTTAGGATATATTGCTGAGCCGGTAACTCCCTATTAATAGCATAATATAAAACATTTTTTTTAAACTATTTAACAATACATACACCCTATGGGAGCTATATTTGCAAAATGGTGGATTTCAAATTAAAGAAAGTAATGAAAGTGCAATTTTAAGCAAGAAATTGCAATGAATAAAAAAGAGACCTCCCTGGTGCAGTGTTGAGCACTGTTGTCTAAACGTGGGAGGTCCCGGGTTCGATTCCCGGCAGGGTCAATTTGTGAATTTACAATTTCCGAATTTTCTCTGGACTGGTCTGGTGGGAGGCTTCGGCCGTGGCTTGTTACCACCCTACCGGCAAAGACGTGCCGCCAAGTGATTTAACGTTCCGGTATGATGCCGTGTAGAAACCGATTCAGGGTATGGGTTTAATATAACTGTCATACTCCTAACAGGTTAGCCCACTACCATCTTAGAATGCATCGTCACTTACCATCAGGTGAGATCGCAGTCAAGGGCGAACTTGTAGTGGAATAAATAAATAAACAATTCATGATATTATGGACTGAGGGTTTGCTCCCAAGGATGAAACTATATTTGTACTTATATGAAACTGAAAACTAACACAGTCTAGGCACTGAATTTTAATCTGAAAATTGAACTCTATTTCTATGTAATGTAAGTATTAGTATATATTTAGGTGCCGTATTTTGTAACTTTTTCAAATTAGTCTTTCTTTAATTTTACAGGAAGAGATCCTATCAACTGCTTATCTAGTAGCACATTATCTCAACGGCATTGGGTTCACGAAAAAAGTTTACATTATAGGATCAAATGGAATTGGTGATGAGTTGAAAGCTGTTGGAATAAGGCATATAGGTGTTGGAGTAAGTTACATTACAATTCTATATTACTAAGGCCCGATTGCAGAAACTCCAGGTTATCCTTTTAACCCAGAGTTAGCTGCTACTTTGACAGAATTCATGTAATACTAAACTGTGTAAAAACTAAGGCCTGCCATACACAGACTGCATAGTGAACTATAGTCTTCTATGTAAGCACATACATGGAACCGCTCTAACAGTTTCAACTGCATTGGGCAGTTGGCTGCCGTTATCAATGGTACGTGTATGTGGATCACTGGCTAACTGCTCGAGCAGTCCATGTATGGCAGGCCTAAAAGCTGATGAGATCAGAAACTTAAAAAAAACATACGCGCCGATTGAGAACCTCCTCCTTTTTTGGAAGTCGGTTAAAAAAAGACATTCTTGAATCTAGAAAGACCATACTGCCATAGTTTGATAGCTGCAGTCTTGGCTGACACCCCTTCACTATTGGCTAAAATGCATTGATGCAGCATAAATACCATAAATTTTACCAATCACATCAACTGAAACTCTAATGTTAACCTTTCGTGCTAACAAGGTATTGTATTTGTACAAATTGGCCAGTGTGTGAAATTTACAAATGTGCATAAAACTTATAACTTCTTTTAGCCAGACCAAGTGAAAGCAGACTTTAAATCAATGAACCCATCAGACTTGGATCCAGAAGTTGGAGCAGTTGTTGTTGGCTTTGATGAGCATATAAGTTACCCCAAGTTCATGAAGGCTGCATCATATCTCTCAAATGATGAGTGTCTATTCATAGCAACTAACACAGATGAGCGGTTTCCAAAGTCAAGCTCTATTATTATACCCGGTACTGGCACTTTTGTGAGAGCAGTTGAAACATGTTCAGAGAGAAAGGCTTTGGTCCTTGGGAAACCTAATGATTATGTTAAAAAGTTCCTAGAGTCATTTGGACTCAATCCGGCAAGGACTTTGATGATTGGTGACAGGTAATTTTATATTTCTTAACATAATATTTCAGGGCATTCTTATTTCTTATTTGATTTGAACTTAAATGAACATATATAATTGAAAATTTATATTTGCTAGAGAGATAGGCTCTCTAATTTCCTTTTTTTGACAGCAGGTACAATTTGCTATAAATGTTACAACTTACGGTATTTAAAACTATTAAAATTCTGCTACATTGGAGGGCAAGTAGAAGCATATTTTATTAGTTTTCCGAAATATGGCGCTTTTTTTTCCTGGGACAGGGGGATTTCTAATTAAAAACTATTTGATGCCCACGGCTTTGTCTGTGTGGATTAAGTATTTTTTATTCCAGCGGGAACTCTTTAATTTTCCGGGATAAAAAGTAGTCTTATGTCCTTTCCCAGGATGCAAACTTTTAAATCTCTATACCAAATTTCATCAAAATCGGTTCTAAAGATGGCCTGTGAAAGCGTAACAAACAAACAAATTCACACGTTTAATATTATGTTGTATAGTATCCATACTTCTTATAAATGCGAAAGTTTGGATGAATGGATGTTTGTTATTCAATCACGCCAAAACGACTGAACGGAAAATTAAAGAGCTCCCTAGAAAGATACATATTTCTATACTATTTTAATTGAAAAAATTATAATCCTTTTTCAGGTGTAGCACAGATATAGAATTTGGAGTACGCTGCGGTTTCCAGACTCTGCTTGTTATGACAGGAGTCACATCTGCCAAGGAGTTAGAAAAAATAAAAAACGAGAAAACGCCGCCGCTACCAGATGTTGTCCTGCCAAAGTTAGGCGATATACTAAACTTGACAAAGTCATAGTACAATAATAATTATTATATTAAAGTCAATTGTCATACAAATTTTAGATCAATTATCGTCAACGAAAATGTGATATGTTTCATAAAATGTGTTATTTTTATGTTTATTACTTTATTTATTGATGCAAGCTTGTTTTGTTAATTTACTACTTAAAGTAGTTTATTTTGCTTATAATTATTTTATATCTTTGCAAAACTTTTAACGACTATGTTTAAAAATAGATACAAAAAAGTCTAAAGTCTAATAATTGGTCAGCCTTAAATTTATTGTTAATTATTTTTTGACAAATGTGTTAACATCACAGTATTGCCATTTTGCATAAAAAGTACAGTCCTAAGGTTTCAATAGCATTTGTGGGTAAGCTCTCTTAGCCTAATTTTATTAAGTAAGCAAAGTACACCCTCGTTCCTAAAATGAATTACTTCTGCTTGCGCTAAATATATTAGATGTCTATGCGCAAAATAAAAACATAACCGATATTTACTAAAACTGGCCAAGTTAGAGTCGTACCCGAAGGGTTCACCATCATACAAGATTTAACACTTAAAATTTAAATACAAGTTTGTTTAGTGTATGGGGACCCCCCTTTAATTTATAACTTTATTTTATTTCCATTTGTTATTCTATAATATAGTATTTCTCAATAGTCATTCACTTAAAATTTCATGTGTCCTGCATATTACACTTCATAATATACAGCAAAAAATGCCGAAACAATCACGTTACTTGTGTGTGACGCTCTTTATTTTTTAATTTAGTTTATTTTTTATTATTATTTGTTATAGAGGCAATACTCAATAGAAATACACACTTTGAAAATTTTAACTGTCGAGCTATTACAGTTCACGAGATACAGCCCGCAGACAGACAGACAAACGGACAGCGGAGGCTTAGTAATAGGGTCCCGTTGGCGCCCATTGGGTACGGAAGACAAAAGTAGTCTTGTCTAATGCTGTCTTACCTAGGCCTTTTGCGCATTAAAAGACTTGTGTGTAATGAGTAATATCTTATAAGAAATTCAGTCGCAATGGATGTTGTATGAGACTGGGACAAGTGAGTGATATGCACTCGTCCGCACCAATAGGAAGATCTTCCTCCGGGCTGGTGTTGTGCCCGGGGACCCTTCTGGTCCGACCATTGTAAGTTTGAACGGTCTTAGAAACGTCAGAAAACTTCGATAGACGATATCGTGATTCAGGTTTGTATGTAACTTATGTTTTCAGTCCATTATCTATCCTGCGATGTAGATACAATTAGCGCCATCTATTTTGCACTGTGGTAACCGCTACAAGACCATACATATTCTTCAGTTATTATTGTTATCTGAATTATATTTTAAAGGTGTTTTTGTATAAGTATGCATGTATTTGTATTTCACATATTACAACCGCTGCCATAATATATCTAATTTGCATTTTTTTTGTCATATTATTATCTGATGAGATGTTAGTGTTAAGTATCAATCGTATTTTTTATGTTTAAGGCATCAAACACGAAACTAGCGAAGGCGACAGCGGGGCGATGTGGTACGAGAGCTAGCTACGAACGGGAAGGCCCTAGGCAAACTGAAATTGTGAAAAAATATAATTTCGTCAACTGGCGAATCCAGTCCTGCCAGTCTGATAGAGTGTTTGCGGTTATTTCTCTTCAAAAATATTTTATTTAAATTCCCAAAAAATATACTTTTGGCAATCTGAAATTTTACTCACGTATTTATTGAGTAATTTTAAAAATACCTGCAAATCGCCAGACAAATTTTGCGGTTTTAAACGTGAATAAAGTTTTCAAATGAGTACGACAAAATTGCGGCGAAATTCGTCGCCAGCAGACTAATCGCATCGCCCCGCTGCCGCCGTCGCCCCGCCGCCGCTTATTTCGTGCCCGTACACTAAAAGAGCGCCCTGAGCGTCGATAATCTCTTAAGAAATCTCTGTTAGCTTGTAGTTTGGAAAATTAACAAACATAATAACATCTGACAGTTACAGTAGTACCGCATTCCATAATATTTTTTGAATTTTGTATTCGCTTCTACAAAACAACTAAACCATAAGAGTCTATATTGCTTTAAGTACTAAGTATTGTTTAGATTATTATATACAGTGCACAAAGGTCAATACATAAGACATAATAAATTAATGTAGTACTGTGTACATCTTATTATAAAATATATGCACAGATGCATAAGATATAGTTTATATTAACCAATCCTCTACTTACATTTATATATTGTATAATAGGTGCGACGACCTCCGTGACGCAGTGGTGAGCGCTGTGGTCTTAAAAGTGGTAGGCCCCGGATTCGATCCCCGGCATGGTCAATTTGGAAATTTATAATTTCTGAATTTTCTCTGGTCTGGCCTGGTGGGAGGCATCGGCCGCGGCTAGTTACCACCCTGTCTGCAAGTACCGCCAAGCGATTTTGCGTTCCTTTACGATGCCGTGTAGCAACCGATTAGGGGTACGGTACCTATGGATTTAAAATTAACTGCCATGCCCCTAACAGATTCACCAAGTAATCTTAAAAAAATAAGATTACAGTCAAGGGCTAACTTGTTGTGACGTAATAGTAGATTATTAACCAAGGGGATAAAGCAGTGTCTTCTGTCGCGGGTGACGATTTAAATCGCGAGCGTAACGAAGGACTCGAGGTTTACTCCCGAGCGTAGCGAGGGTGGTAAAAACTTAAATCACGAGCGAAGCGAGGGATTTAAGACGAGTCCTGAGTGTGAGGTGCGAGGGATTTAAGTTCACCCAAGACTAAGACAGCTTTATCACCGAGGAAAATACTCTACTTTTCGTACCATTTGCGAAAAAATTAACACAATAATAATATGAGATAAGCATTTATTAAAAATAATGACAATTAAAAGATTTTTAGAACATTAACTTATTTATAAAAACAAATTAAAATAAACTTAACGTTTATGTATTTGAAGAAAACAAAAACGCGGCAAATTCCTAGACTAATATTTTTTTGTCGGAAAAGCAAAGGCATCAAGCTCATACGGCCTCGTCGGTTTTCGTAATTTTATTTAATAATCTTATCTGCATAATAAATGCGTATTCCTTTTTCAAAAAGATGTAGGTATAATGCTTTATATACAAACTCAATGGTGTAAACACAGATGTAGTTCAGTATAAATTTCGGTAAGTATTCCAAATTTAAATCACATTCTCCCCCTAGAGGATGAATTAAATTCAGTACAATTTTCTTTCCCTGTTTTTAACAGATTAAAAATGACTATTGTTATGTTCGCTTTTTGTGGCATAGAATGTCACTTTTTTGAGCAAGTGGTACGAAAAAACCTATACTCGGACAATAGGTTCAAGGTGTTCAAATTTTTTAGGACCAGCGCATACAGAATACATAATAGTGGCGTAGATTCAAATATGTCTGATTACAACTTGCTTAGCTCTATTTTCATAGATAATACGGATGCGTGCTGCGCCAGTCCGACCTTTAAAGTAAATAAAGGTTAATAATTTGTGTTATCAGTTATCATACGAAAAACGCCGCGTCATATCAACTTTATATCACCTACATTCTCATGAATAAATTTTTTTTTTTTTTGGCTCCACTGTACTCAGTTGACGTGCATTTGACGCCCGCGCCATGCAATGGAGGGTCCATTGCATGTCGTGGGCAGAGGGTCCATTGCAGTCTGAACGGATGATCGCAGTCGCCACCTGCCCAGGCAGAGAGCTAGATTAAAGCAAGAGCGTTATATTGACTATAAACAAAAATATGAAACTGGATAAGTGCTTTGTGCTAATCTTCCTATGCCCGCTTCGGCAACGCGACATGACACTACCATAGATTAATATTTTTCAACATTCGGCTGCAGTAAAACTGAACATAAAGGTATCTACCTTTATCTTCTTGTTTAGGTATGCCGGCTATACCTACAGGCACAATGCGATTAAAAATAGACACCTAAATATAATCAGTCCTAGATAAGTCTAAATCAAATCAAATCAAATATTTTTTATTCAAATAAACTTTTACAAGTACTTTTGAATCGTCAAGTGAATCTACCACTGGTTCGGAATGCCATTCCTACCGAGAAGAACCAGCAAGAAACTCGGTGGTTGCTCTTTTTAAATAATTCATTTACAATTACTATATCAATGTGTACATAAGTAACCGCTGTCCCCAGCATTGCTGGAGCGATCAAATCCATGCTCCTCTATCATTTACATAATCTTCAACAGTATAATAAGCTTTTTTCAGGAGCATACTTTTAATGGATTTCTTAAATTTGTTTATTTAATTCATGTCAAAGACGGGCAGACAGAAAGTAGCCCCATTCCCGCCAGTGGCACCCGTTCACGAGCATGACGCATGATCCAGCCATTGCTTCGCTCGACCATATTTGAGGGAACGTAACAACCCGCACCACACGACACCACCACAGAAATGTTTAAAGAGAGCGTGACATACCCAGTCTACCCGTATCAAAGCATCGAATTGAATACTAATATTCAAACACTAATTTATAATAAGTAACCGCTGTCCCCAGCATTGCTGGAGCGATCAAATCCATGCTCCTCTATCATTTACATAATCTTCAACAGTATAATAAGCTTTTTTCAGGAGCATACTTTTAATGGATTTCTTAAATTTATTTATTGGCAAGTCCATAATAGGTTGTGGAACTTTGTTATAGAAAATAATGCCCATTCCCACGAATGACCTTCTGACTTTTTTGAGGCGGAGCGATGGAGTCACGAGCTTATTACGGCCTCTAGTTGGCCTATCGTGCAGATCGCATTTTTTTTTATAATTATGGATGTGCTGTTTTACAAAAATTATATTACTGTAAATATATTGCGAGGCTACTGTTAGAATACCAATTTCTTTAAATTTCTCTCTAAGTGAATCACGCGGTTTTAAATTATAAATTGCTCGTATAGCCCTTTTTTGTAGTACAAATTTTTTTTGAATATCTGCCGCTTTACCCCACAGTAAGATTCCGTAAGACATAATGCTATGGAAATAAGCAAAATATACGATCCTGGCAGTTTCGATGTCAGTTAACTGTCGAATCTTTCTGACAGCGTAAGCAGCAGAACTAAGCTTGCCAGCAAGTGTTGATATATGGGTGCCCCATTGAAGCTTTGCGTCCAAGGTCACCCCCAGGAACACAGTAGTATCTTCTATTTTCAACATGTCAAATGGGAGCAATGCAACACTGAACATCTACTTACGACGCTACGTGATGTTTGAAACAGACATGGAAAGTGGGTCAGTGGCTCAAATGGGTTCAGCTGTATGTCTAGTGTAGGTATTCGATTTTATATCTCTGAAGCAAATCTAAAGCCTGGATGCAGCTACTGCTTAGCTTTGCCTTCAAGTGTCTTCAATTCAAATTCAAATTTCTGCAACTAGTAGGCATGAAGTAGTAATGAGGCTTCTAATGTTACGTAACTATTAACAAAAAATTCTTGTTGCATTGTTTTAAGATTTCTTTTAAAACTTATAGACGGTGACATTAAATGAATGTAGATACAGCAAAATAACCTACTTAGGTACCTACTAACTACTACTTATTAATTGCCTCGTTGGTCGAGTGGATAGCATGTTCGACTGCGGCCGACGAGGTCTCGGGTTCGAGTTCCGGGTCGGTATTCTAAGTACTAGCCCGTAGTTAGGAAGTTGGCGGTGTTCCACGCCCGTAACTCGGAGAGCACGTTAAGCCGTCGGTCCTGCGCCTGATCTCTATCCGGTCGTGGCGGATTTTCCGTCCCATCGGGCTATAAGAGTAAACGGAACAGAGAGCTTGCATCTGTGGTTGCGCACTACTTTTGACGACCTCCGTGGCGCAGTGTGTAGCGCTGTTGCCTTAACGTGCGGAGGTCCCGGGTTCGATCCCCGGCAGGGTCAATTTGGAAATTTATAATTTCTGAATTTTCCCTGGTCTGGCCTGGTGGGAGGCTTCGGCCGTGGCTAGTTACCACCCTACCGGCAAAGACCAAGCCAAGCGATTTAGCGTTCCGGTACGATGCCGTGTAGAAACCGAAGGGGTATGGGGTTAATATAACTGCCATGCCCCTAACAGGTTAGCCCGCTACCATCTTAGACTTCATCATCACTTACCATCAGGTGAGATCGCAGTCAAGGGCTAGCTTGTAGTGGATAAAAAAAAAAAACTATAATATCTCTCGCGTAGATGGCTAATCTCTGGAGATTGGCCGCTGTCAGGAGGACATTATTATTATTATTAAGTACTACCTACTTCAAAAATTACCTACTAAATTTTTTAAGTAACTATGTATAGTAATAATACCTCTAATAGGCTACTTGGCCTGAGGGGATTAGCACTAAACTATTGTTTTTATTTTTTAAGTATTAACTATTGTATTTAATTTATTATTATGGGCCTTGTTGCCTGAAATAGGTAAATAAAGAAATGAAATAAACTGCTTACATTGGCCGATCTTTATGCAACCTACTTAAATATTCTCTCTTATACTGTATCTAAGTATACATGGGTAACATTACCCTAACAAAGACACACAGACGAAATAGAGCGTACCCCATTGTATACTAGGGAAGCAGGAACATAGGGAAGGTGTACGCATGCGCGGTAAAGCGAGCTGAGGATCCGAGCGCTCAATCTGGCACTTTGGCAATACTCTACAGTGGATACAGTCTACAGAGTCGTCACATGTACCTACTGGTAAAACTCGCGCCGGCATAGGCACCTCGGCAGTTTCAGTCACGCCGCGAGAGACGCGCGCCGCCAGTGCTGTGACATCATCTATTAACACTTATTTTACCATATCATGTGAGTCAATGTTTATTTTTATCAAAGTATGTAGGTATATAGGATATAACATAAATTTAATAATTGTTACTTCCCTCTCCCAGTAATTGTCGTGTAGGTACGGGATCGCCTTGTGGAAATTCATTGCGCTACGTCTGGAATAACTTCGGAAAAACAAAGAAAATGCCCGGTTAAATTAATGATATGTATTTGAAAAAGTAAAGCATTCTAGAAAATATCAAATACGTACTGAAACTCAGCTCATGGAAGTAAAAATTGCGAGCTCATATATATATATATATACATAACTAATTCATCAGGATTATGGTTCAATTACTAAAATTATATAATTAAGTAATAAATAAATCTTAAGTAGGTATGCCTATTAAAATTACCATGCAAAAGTACCTACTTTATTGGTAACGTAATCGTGAGTGAGCATATAAATATTAGTAAAATATAATATTACTTATCTAAAACTCGATAGTGCTCTATATTATTTTAGCGTGACAACAGTAATAGATCGTGGCTTCCGTCTCGCGGTATCTCCCTATTGCCGCTCAGTATTTTACGGGATGTGTTTTCTTTCGGCAATTTTGTTATTTTATTGGTTACTTGATTGCTATAAATCCTAGATTTTACTATCTAATACAGCTTAATCTATCTTGTAGATAAACGTAACTGAACGATTATTAAATACAAAGATAACATAAAGTTTCCTGATAGACGATATCAAAAGCAGTGATAATTTCGTGCAATTTTGTGATAATGCTAACATTGTCACAGTTGCCTGCACTGACCTTCGCTGAAAACAAAACAAGAATAATTAACACAAACAATACAATCTGTTATTTATAGCGCAACGTGTTTTCTTTCATAGTTATTAACATTAACGTTTTTAACCGAGACAGTTAATATTATGGAACTCAGCTTGTAGAAACTTTTTGTGTCCCAGGTATTTCGGAATTCCACCCAGAAGCAGATGAAAAATGCGCCTTCAAAGCTTAGTTTATTACTGTCACCGTAAGATTGTAAAAACCGTTAGATTATAATATAACGTTTTTTATCTCGATAGATTATAAACTTTCGACAGATTGTGAACCGTAACATACTGCTTACAATTTAACGCGTTATTTTTCGGTAAATTGGAATATATTAGGTATATTAACCCGATAGAACCTAAGTGCCCGGCCGCAGGCCGGGCACTACCTGAATATTCATGTCAAACCCTAACCTAACCTATAGTTCGCGCGCGAGTTGAATGCAGAGTAAATGTATGGTGACACTTACATTTACTCTGCATTCAACTCGCGCGCGAACTGTACAAGAAAGAGACAAGAAAACGTAAAAACAATAAATATTTCATAAATTAATACCTACTCAGAACATTGAACGGTTCACAATCTTTCGACAGTTTATAATCTAGCGGGATAGAAACCGTTAGATTATAATCTAACGGATTTTACAATCTTATGGTGACATTACCTTACTTACCGCTACTTATAAAATTACAATTACTTGAGTAGGTACATACTCAGGTACCTACTTCTTTTTTCGTCCCGGAAAATTCTCAACGGTTGGCAACCCTATGCGGAAAATTCATCAATCCTTACAATCCTTACTACCCATGTAGTTTGCAATTTGTACGTAAGTAGTAAGTACGTAGGCACTCTATAGATAGACCTCCGTGGCGCAGTGTGCAGCGCTGTTGCCTTAATGTGCGGAGGTCCCGGGTTCGATCCCCGGCAGGGTCAATTTGGAAATTTATAATATCTGAATTTTCCCTGGTCTGGCCTGGTCGGAGGCTTCGGCCGTGGCTAGTTACCACCCTACCGGCAAAGACGTGCCGCCAAGCGATTTAGCGTTCCGGTACGATGCCGTGTAGAAACCGAAGGGGTATGGGTTTAATATAACTGCCATGCCCCTAACAGGTTAGCCCGCTACCATCTTAGACTGCATCATCACTTACCATCAGGTGAGATTGCAGTCAAGGGCTAGCTTGTAGTGGATAAAAAAAAATGGAGTGAAATAAATTAGAGCTCACGAGATGAAAAACACAGGCGCGCGGGGGTGAAATCGAGCAAAGCGCATTTCGCAAAAACTGCATGAAATAATTTGTAAAAAAAATAATATTTAGTACTTTTCAATACAAATGAATCCGACAATGTGTTTGAGTTAGAAATATGAATTTTATCTTATATTTCTAGAGCTAAGATTGGTTTCAATAAGGAGAAAAATTGCTTTAAAAGGTAAATTAAGAGGTATGTTTAAAATAAATTTCAATGTAGAGATTTTTTTAAAATTGTGTTTTGAGATGCGTCAATGGCTGCTCAAAGGTCTTGAAAACAGCACATTATTTTTACAAGCATTCATTATGTCACCGTTTGATGGATACACTGCTTTTAAAAACCCCCTTTTAAGCTACACAGGGCCTTACGTAGGTAGGTATTACTTACTATGATCACAGAATAATATATGCTATGATGAGCGGTGAAGTAGGTAAGCTAAGTTAAGGAGTAGGCTAAGTTGTCGGAATGGCGTTTTTGTTGGTGAGATCTGGGGTTTTAAAGATAGCATTAATAATTTAAAACTACAATGGTTTATATATAGTAGGATCATGACAATGATTATATTTTCTACATGTAGAAAAATGTATGAGTGTCAGTAAGTATTCTGTACTAGACTAGTTACCTACTAAGTATGTTTTAAACCCTCAGTGCATATAGATTATATTAATCTCCCAAGACACTTTTTAAGTAACTAACTCGTCTTGCACAAACTGCTGACTTTGATAAAGCAGTCAGTTGAGGCCGTTAGCATCAGTTTGTTTTCACTTTCCACTTTCCCATCTATACAATATCTTTTTATGTAGGCAAATACCACTGTACATACCTACCCATAAGACAACATGAGATAACTGATGTAAACAAAAACACTTATCTACTCCTACTTAGCTTCCTTTAATAATTCCTGCAAGTTTTTTTTTATCGGATATAATTATTAAGTAGGTACCTACTAAATAGAGTCGGCTTTACTTATATCTACGCAGCTAAATTAGCTAGCAGGTAAAAATTGTAGAATCCAGAATTGTAAAGGTTATTAGGTAGTTGGGTACCTATCTATCTGTCGTATAGGTACGTGTAACATTAATTGTAGGTCTCCATCTAAGTGGAAAAACTGGGACCTAAAGGATTCTAGGTTCTCAGCTTTGCCAATCTCGTAACATACACACCACACGAGTATTCTGTGTACCTACCTACCTACACACACAGAAAGTAGTAGCGTCAGTACTATTATATTATTCTGTGGTAGTAGCACAAGTAGTTAGTAGGTACCTACTTGTACCTACTTATTATTTCAAACAATTAACTTTCAAGCACTTTGCGTCGGTTATCCGTATACTCCAGTCCGTAGGTACCTAGGTAGGTATATTATATAGATGCTCAAATGGTTAATTGACTTACTTACGAACCGAGATGACTTTCCCACCTGATAGAGGTACTAGGTATTCCTTAATAGATAGCTACGGGCCTACATATATAGTTACTTAATCAGCTCTACATGATTCATGACGTAATGGCATTGGTCCATGTCGGATTTTAATACGTGCCAGGTCTGCTAATGCTGTGCTGTGTACCTATAGATTTCAAAGAAATACGAAGACAAAATATGCAAAAATCCGTGAATATTGTTTAGGGGTGTTTTATGGTCAGGAGGCGTATATATAGTATACCCTCATGCATCTAACGTGAGGGGTGACGTCAACAGCGGAATGGATCACGCGTACCTATCCCTGTTTCCATTCGAATTCTATTTCCAATACACACTGCTTCAGCTTATCAATTTTTATCGTTCGCTCTAATACTTACCTGATGGTTTAACTCGTTAATTTTAAATATTACAAGAGATTATGGTAGGTAGGTACTTACCTAATTGTGCTTTGACGATGTCTCTAGTTCTACCTTAGTTACTCTAGCTTACTTGTTAGTACATGTGTCCTGCTCTATGACTATAATAATAATAATAATCATTAATTAAATAACCTTGTATATACAAAGTCTGAAGGATGAAGGCAGGTACATGAATCATTTTAACGTAGCAGATACCTAGGTCTAGATACCTATTCTGTCGACATAATTGATGAAATTCACCTTATGAACTGTCTGCAGAATTAGTAGGTAGGTACACTGATCTATTTTAGATAGGTAATTATAATCATAGCTGATAGCTCATAGCATTGGTACCTAATAAGTACCACAAAACAAATGAAGACAGCAGATTACTATTTTGTGGGTAACACCTGGGTAACTTGGTATAGAAAACTAAGCGAACCCCGAATTTTCGTTTCTTAATTCCTTAGCAAGAACCTTAGAACGAGTTAAAGGTTCCTTATTCAGAAGGCGTATCCTGCGTATCGTATTTATGGTTCGATGGTTGGATCTGAATTTTTAGTGTGTTTGGTTTTTGGTAACATCTATTTTAAAATGGACTTAGCGGTCCCTTAGGTGACCTCCGTGGCGCAGTGTGTAGCGCTGTTGCTTTAACGTGCGGAGGTCCTGGGTTCGATCCCCGGCAGGGTCAATTTCGGAATTTATAATTTCAGAATTTTCCCTGGTCTGGCCTGGTGGGAGGCTTCGGCCGTGGCTAGTTACCACCCTACCGGCAAAGACGTGCCACCAAGCGATTTAGCGTTCCGGTACGATGTCGTGTAGAAACCGAAAGGGTATAGGTTTAATATAACTGCCATGCCCCTAACAGGTTAGCCCGCTACCATCTTAGACTGCATCATCACTTACCATCAGGTGAGATCGTAGTCAAGGGCTAGCTTGTAGTGGATAAAAAAAACCTATTATAAAATAGTTCGGTCACCATTCTTGTATTATCTTGTGACCGTTTTAAACATAAATACCTACTACCTATCAATTAAATATTGGGGCTGATTCTGTAGTGCACAGTCTCTAAACTAAACTAAAATTAGAGCATTACAAATATTGCTAACCCTCTCATAATACTTCCTACGGAAAGGGACAGAACTAGATTTAAGGCGAGTCACCTCAGCTCAGCGGTGAAAACTGGTTTGCTAGATAAAATGTTTTCAGTATTTACTATTAAATAACGGTCTTACAAAAAATATCCGATACACTTAAAGATATTGTCTCAAGAATGTGCTAATTTTTTACACGATAGGATGTACTTTACTCGATCAAAAAAAATCTTGAAACAGGCTAAATTAAAAGTTTAAAACGTATTTTTTATTAATAAAATTTTCGACTTTGCTCATCATTTTTATATGGATAAATTCCTCTTGAAGTATTAATGAGAACCTGCTAAAATTTATTTCAAACTGAACTCCTATATTTATTTAATTCAAATTAATCCCAGAACTTGAACGTTGCCAAGCGGTTTCAGAATATACCGCGCTGCCCGCTTCCCCGCCAGTCTCTACGAGAAATGTACCGCGAGACGCGCGGGCGGCACCCCACACCTCACCTCCTAAAATCTTGGAAGTGACTCGCCTTAAAGCTGCCATTTTAGTTTAGTTTAGAGATTGTGTTATACAGAATCAGCCCCATTGCCTAGTTATAAAATAACGGCGTATGTAGGTAGATAACTTAATTAAAATTACAATTTACAACTTTATGTACTTACCTAGAGTTTTAAATAGAGTATAGGTAGATATGTGTTTTAAATAAGCCAATATGTACCATGTCCTGTATGTGATTGCATCATCATTTAGCACTAAGTGAGATCTTGAGATCTAGTCGAATAAATACCGGTTACCGATTTAAATAAAATTGCACTGTGAGTTTGACACATCTCCTGTGCACTTAAGTACCCCTATACTAACAAACAACCACTAAGTATGTAGACACTGGGCATCAACTTTTTAAAATTAAACCGGCTAAGTGCGAGTCGGACATGCACACGAAGGGTTCAGTACCATCGTACAAGATTTAACACTATGTACTTTTTAAATAAGTACAAGTTTATTGCATGTGGTCTCGTGAAGTTACAACTTTGTTTTATTTTCATTATTTGTTGTTTCAGCTCACTCTTTATTACTCACTCTTTGAACATTTTATGTGCCTCCTATACGGTTATTGACCGCAAAAATACAGCATAGGTATACCGAAATAAACATACCTACAGCAAAAAACGACGAAAAATCACGTTTCTTGTGTTTTGTCTAGCTTTTACGGTTCATGAGGTACAGCCCGCTGACAGACAGATGGACAGTGGAGGTTTGGGTACGGAACCCTAAAAATATACAAGTACAAAGTACCTCAAGTCGCAAGGGATGAAGCATGAATACAAGGGAAGTAGGTCAAGAGGTGACGATGACGCAGCGTTCACACCCTTTACAGACGACGAGCAGTTTTGCGGTTAATATTTACCTACCCCCTGTTAATTAGCCATTACCTTTATGAGGTGGAAATGTGAATTGTAATCCTATATTATTGATACCAATAGATTGGTTATGTAATAGTTATATTGAGTTGTACATTGCCATAGGCTTGGATCATCACGTCGGAGGACAAAAAACGCACACACATTAAAAAAATATATGCCGCTATATATATATAAATATATATCTATACTGCCGATAGAAGTGAAAACGATTTTTTTTTTCTAATTCTAAAAAAAAAATAAGAAATTTATCAATAATAATAATATTTAAAATATAAACCTAAAAACTAGTGTTAAAGTTTAATTACGAATGTATTATATAAACTTATGACCTTTTGTCTTAAGAAGAACGGTGTCGATCACGCGTAATCCACATTTTTACCCCATACCAAAAAGTGCTCAACGCGCCTAAAGAAGTTTTCACTTCAAAAAATAGGCTTGGACAGAGTAATTTTATCAAGACGCGTGACGGAAACTTAGAACACAATATGAGCATTGTGCCTAGTAGCTAAACATAAAACATGCCTACCCTACGTTCTGCGTACAGTTTGAACGTGGTTTGAACCTAGGATTTCTAACTTCGAAGCGCGCGTAAGGGCCGCGCTGCTGTTCGCGTTGCATGCAGTTAACTATTATATTATTCTGTGGTTACGTCTTGTACCTACCTGGTTTTATAAAGCATTCTTTCGTAGTGTAGAATTTTAGTACCTAATCAAAATGGAAATCATACAACAGGGATGATGACAACTCAATTAACTTCAACCAACAATCAACTTAGTTTTAAGTTAGATAACCATTTTAAAACCATTTTAAAGAGTTGCTGATTTGAACTCTTTATCAAACTTAAAAACGCGCTTCTAGTATGGAAGTTGTACCTATGACATGTGACGTAATCAAATTTCAACGCACTTTTTCTCTTTAATCTATAATATGTTAAAATGGTTATCTAACTTAAAACTAACCAAGGATGTGAATTTTAGGTCTTTTGGAAGACCCTCTATTTAATAATCAGTTAGAAATAATTTATTTTTTATTTAAGGCGAGTCACCTGCAAGATTTTAGGAGGTGAGGTATGGGGTGCCGCCCGCGCGTCTCGCGGTACGTTTCTCGTAGAGACTGGCGGGGAAGCGGGCAGCGCGGTATGTTCTGAAACCGCTTGGCAACGTTCAAGTTCTGGGATTAATTTGAATTAAATAAATATAGGACTTCAGTTTGAAATAAAGTTTAGCAGGTTCTCATTAATACTTCAAGAGAAATTTATCCATATAAAAATTATGAGCAACGTCGAAAATTTTATTAATAAAAAATTCGTTTTAAACTTTTAATTTAGCCTGTTTCAAGATTTTTTTTGATCGAGTAAAGTACATCCTATCGTGTAACAAATTAGCACATTCTTTAGACAATATCTTTAAGTGTATTGGCTATTTTTTGTAAGACCGTTATTTAATAGTAAATACCGAAAAAATTTGATCTAGCAAACCAGTTTTCACCGCTGAGCTGAGGTGACTCGCCTTAAGCAATAGGCATAATCTCTACTGAATTGTATTCTGATGTGCGACTGCAATCGCGCGTCGCGTCGCGTTTGTCTTGGCCTTGAGAGGCAATATACCTACATAGACATAATTCTATGAAAGGATATTAAACGTGTTTAAACGTTTCATAAATGAAGGACGTAAGTAAGTAATTGAAAGGGTGTTCCATCCTTGACAATGGCTGAAGGATCTAGCGCCAAAAGAAATCCGCAATGCGACTGTTATTTGTGTTATTTCTTTATTACTAGGTATAAGCGCGCTAAATGAATACACCGGCCAAGTGCGAATTGGAGTCGCGCACAGAGGGTTTGGTATAATAATTATTCCAACTCTAAATGATGAAGACGGTGCTACTTTATAATCAAAAAAGTTAAAAAAATACTTGTGGTTTACCGGTGATTTGTAAGAAAAACTGTCGTAGCTAAAGACTTTCTTTTATTTTCCTGTAAATAAAACTTTGAAAAAATCCCTTTTCACAATTTCGTCAAACAAACAAATCTTTTTCGGGGATCGAACCCGTATTTATGCCCACCTTCTTTAATATCAAATTCCTGCATCTCTAATCGCTTCGTCTCACTGACTGAGGTTGTTCATATTTGTTTTCTAGGTCATCATTTAGTCTAGACTCTTGATACAAATGCCAAAGCACCCACAGGAGTATTTTACGGAGGTGTAGGTAATCGTAGCAAACCCCTATTAGGGTGTCTTTCCATCAGAGATGTGCTACGTTGCTAAGCTACGGATGTGTGTCAAACCCACCAATAGGAGCGCTGGATCTAATATCTAGCGATCTAAGGTATGAAAATCAAGCGCTCCTATTGGTGGGTTTGACACACATCCGTAGCTTAACAACGTAGCACATCTCTGGTGGAAAGGCAGCCTTAGACTCGGCGGCTGAATGGTGGCAGCTTTGAAATTTATTCGTATTAAATTAGGCCTCAAGGTTAAAGCGCCAAAACTGGATTTGATATCATTTCCTTTATTCGCTTCAACGGTTTTGATGATATCACTTAAATTAAAGAACTTTTACGGACTATTTTGACTTTACAGCGGGGTATAATTATTTACATTTTACGTCGTAGATGTTTATCAATTCACTGCAAGTAGGTATATAATTGGCTGGGTGTAAAAGAACAAAGCCCAAAGGTACCTTCTCAGCTGATAACAGTAAGGGATGGTGGACTGATTTTGATGCGGTTTTAAGGAAACCGTAGGTAGGTGCTCTAATTTTATATCTCTTGGTAAATACTTAGTTAAATAATTACTTATTAGATGTAAATCTGGGTTTCTATGTTCACCAAATAGCTCTTACCTACCGGGGAACTCAGTTTAGATTTCAGTACCTAGTTAGGTATAGTAATGACAAGATACTAAATAATATGTTTTAGTATATTCGAAATGAGTCCCATCTGTCGCTGTACGCAACGTGCAGCCCACAGTCGAACCAATCCGCAAGCGCTACCAGCCTCGCTTGCGCTTAATTGTATAGAAACAATTAACGCATGCTACGGCAAACTTAACTGATGCGCTGCAATATCGAGGGTGCTTCAGCAACATCCTGAATGCGTTCGTAATGAGTTCCGTAATAGGTAATTAAGGACTCTAAGTAAGTAGGTACATAGTTGGTTTCTATGTGAATAATTAGCCTCGATAGTAGGTAAAGGAGTCTAAATCATCTTACTTCTTACTAATATTATAAAATATGTGAAAGTTTGGATGGATGTATGGATGTGTGTGTGGATGGATGTATGGATGGATGTTTGTTACTCAATCACGCGCCAACGGCTGAACGGATCTGGCTGAAATTTAGCACAGAGATAGTCTGGAATGGCACATATGCTACTTTTTATCCCGGAAAATTAGAGTTCCCGCGGGAACCGAAAAACCTCAATCCACGCGGACGAAGTCGCGGGCATTAGCTAGTGTTAAGATATATATGAATAGAATCGATAGGTAATAAAGTAAGGAAGGATGAATCTCAGCTGATATTTACGATTACGAATACACGCGGTTAAGTGCTTATACACTAGTACAAGGTCGGTGATGTAATTGCCGCTTTTAGCGTGAAAATCGCGCTACACAAATCATTTGTAAAGGCCTGGACGAACAAAAAAAAGCGCGAAAATAAACTTATATTGTAAGTACAACAAACGAAATTAATTTATTTTTTAATCCACTACAAGCTAGCCCTTGACTGCGATCACACCTGATGGTAAGTGATGATGCAGTCTAAGATGGTAGCGGGCTAACCTGTTAGGGGCATGGCAGTTATATTAAACCCACACCCCTTCGGTTTCTACACGGCATCGTACCGGAACGCTAAATCGCTTGGCGGCACGTCTTTGCCGGTAGGGTGGTAACTAGCCACGGCCAAAGCCTTCCACCAGGCCAGACCAGGGAAAATTCAGAAATTATAAACTCCTAAATTGACCCTGCCGGGGATCGAACCCGGGACCTCTGCACGTTAAGGCAACAGCGCTACACACTGCGCCACGGAGGTCGTCAAAAAAATGTTTATTGACCGAGCGAAGCGAAGGTCTCTGATGCCCGTTTGCACTAAACTCCAGTTAGGCTTGTCCTAGTTAAGATACACCTAGGCTTAAGAACGGCCTAGCAAAAAAATTCGTTTGCACTGACAGTCTTGTCCTTGCTGTGTCGTAACATAAGCATTGCCTAGTTAGGCATCTCTAGGAACGAATGGAATGAATGATAGTCATGGAACTAGTAAGTACTACGTACAAGTACTTATTAGTTCCATGATGATTGTTTATGTTTTTTTAAAAATATATCTTGCAAAGTAATGTAAACTCTAGAATATTTTTTGACCTTATCTTGTCATAACCTCAGGCATGAGTTGAATAGAGACAAAAGCTAAAACATTGGTGTATTTTATTTTATTGGTTTATATATTGCATACGTTACATTAAGTACGTGGAGTTGAAGGTTATATATTTTAGGGGATTTTATAAATCAGCAATTAAAATGGAAAGACAAATAAATAAACGAAAAAGAACTGCCAATTTTACACATCCTATATCTTTTGAAAAAGTCCATTTCATCATAATTTTGGAACCAGTTGGGTAAGTAATAAATCTTGTGCCATTTTGCTTGTGATCAGTGTAGTGTTCTACCTAAATAACAATCACAATAACAATGTAGGTACTCTGTGGTTGTGATACCCTGGTGATACCTATCAACCACAGAGTACATATCAACCGTGAGACCAATAATTGATGACAACAAAATGGTCCACAGACTACAAAAAATACAACTTAAGTATCGCCTACGCTTGGGCGCTTACTAATCGGGCTCATAAAGTTAGGCATCTCCTAAGTGGATTTAGGAATGGCCTAAGGTTAGTGCAAGCTTTTTTTTCGCTAGGATAAGCCTAAACAAGTTGGGCAGGAAATTAGGCGATTCCTAAGTTTAGTGCAAACGGGCATGAGTCTACTTGGGTGAATTGGCACTTGTCCGTCCGTCCGTCCGTCCGTCCGTCCGTCCGTCTGTCAGAGCATTATAACTTCTGAATTACTGAACGCAATTACTTCAGCTTTAAATATAATATGCAAACCAATGACCTCCCGCCGAATATGGCTTAAAAAATAATAAAAATCTTTATTTCAGGGGGGCTCTCATAGAAGCGAATGCGAAGTAAAATATTTTTTTTAAAGATAATTAGGAATAGAGTCCAAAAATTTTTTTTTTTAAATTTTTCCCCCAAAATTGACGAAATGGGGGGCTTTCAAAGTGGTGATTTTCTAACGTCCAAAGATGACCTCAGAACTCTAAATTTTCTGAAAGGATGAGCCTGAAACTTGATCAATTATTTCAATTATATCCTGTACTTGAACAACAAATTTACTAAAATTAGATAAATATTGTAAGGAAACGGAATTATTTAATTTTTAATGAGCTTCAGTATTTTTAACAGAACTTCACATTTATGTCAATAGATGGCGCCGCGAGGTCTTAGTTATATAACACAATTTGTGCCATTTATGATAGGTATGTCAGGGAGCGTAGCGAAAAAATTCTAAGTCTATGGTCAGGAATCAGGACTTTACCACCGATTCGGAAAATAAATCCTACTACGAAGAACCAAGAAACTCTGTATATAGTTGCTTTTTTTTAAAAGAAAAATCAAAAAATACGTTTGGTCCATTTGTTCACTTTTTTCTATTAGTTTTGAAACATTATTATTTTGTACAAACATAAAAAAAATATTTCTAGCAGCCGTGTTGGACACTTTTCCTCCTCGCTGTGTCCGGCCAAACCTTAGACTGTGTCTACATTAGATAGAAGATTTAAATCTTTCATTATTTTTGCATGACATCATAAATAACCTCGGAAATGTGAACATTAAAGTATACCTTGACATGACATTGATTTAGATTTAAAATATATAATAATTATTCTGTAGATAGAGTTTAAAAATACGAGAGCAGGGATAGCCTTTAGTGGTTTAACTTAGATGTTTGGCTTCCGTTCGGATAGTCGATGGATCTAACCTCGGCCGAATAGAAGTATCTCGGGGTTGGCGAGCAAGCATGTCGCACCTCCTAGGTATGACATTAAATATCACTTGCTTTAATGGCGAAACAATAAATTGAGAGCAAACTTACATCTCCGTGAGTTCTTCATAATGTTCTCGAAGGTATGTGAAGTCTACCAATTCACACTTGGCCAGCGTGGTGGACTATCGCCAAACCCTTCTAATAGATGATTCATGCTCAGTAGGGTTGAAATGATAAGTTTTAAAAATATGAACTTTTTCTCAGGGCTGTCTTAACATTAGGTTATGTATTGAGTGTAATTAATAATGATCTTAAATAGTCGAAATAATTAATGATTTTTAAAGTACCTATGTATAAGAACTTACAAAATGAAATGGTCATCTAATGGCCATGCAGCTTACACTTTTGCTGGTATGGCGGTAGCAAGCGTATAGCGTTAGCTGACCCCCCATAGTGGACCCATGACAGCAGGCCAGTCGCGGGGAGGCGTTGGATTCAGGCAGCGTTGGACGATGACTCGACGACGGCGATGACAAATTAGCCCTGCAATGCAATCACACCGCAAGTGATGATGGAGTCTCAGATAGTCCTGGCAGATTTAGAAATTATATAATGACTATATACACAGCCGACTATTAACCTGCTGGAGTCCACACTCATCAGTTCGCAGTCCACTACACCGTCTACACCGCATTACGTATGATTATTCTTTTCCAGAGTCAAAATGTCGGAGGAGCATGCGCAAGCCGTAGAGGAGGTGACCCAAGAAGTGAAGGACGTCAAGTTGGAAAACGGGACGGCAGCGGGCGCGTCCAACGGAACACCGAGCAAGAATGAAGACAATGCTATACCGTTTAAGGTACTTACCTATGTTTACTGGAATTTTTTTAGAGGAAAATTCCATACATTTGGAATAGTTGAGACTTTGAGACCCAAAATCAGCTGTCGGCCATGCTAGTTTATCCATTACTTCACTACGTACGTTACTTACTTAACGTGGTTCGATTCCCGGCAGGGTCAATTTGGGAATTTATAATTTCTGAATTTTCTCCGGTCTGGTCTGATGGCAGGCTTCGGCCGCTATAGTTACCAGTACCACCTTACCGGCAAAGACGTACCGCCAAAGCGATTTAGCGTCCCGGTACGATGCCGTGTAGAAACCGATTAGGGGTATGGGTTTAATACATAATTATAACTATCATACCCCTAACAGGTTAGCCCGCTACCATCTTTGCTACACATAACTTACGTACCTATTAGAAAACAAAGTCCCTCTGCCGCGTCTGTCTGTCTGTCCGTCAGTCCGTCTGATGTCAGTGTGTCGATAACCTCTAAACCTACTGAACCGATTTTCATACGGTTTTCACCAATGGACGGTGTGGGACGGAGTGATTCAAGAGGAAGGTTTATGTGTAGGTATAATTCACTCATGTTTTTTGTAAATTGGTTGAAATATGACGATGATTGTGAAAGATGTCGGCAAAAAATCAAGCCGACTGGTAGCTTTCATCGAAAACGCTGCCTAAATATCGAACCTAACGCGAGCGAAGCCGCGGACAAAAGCTGTTAAAATTATAAATGCGAAAGTGTGTATGTTTGTCTACTACGCTTTCACGGCCCATCAGTTTCAAGTTTCAACCAAACAAACAAACGTATCGTAACTATGGTATAGAAATAGGTACCTACCTAGGCTGCATCCCGTTCCCGGGGAAAGAAATAGGTAATTTTTTATCCCGGAAACGAAAATATTACAGAGTTCCCATGGTTATTGTCCCGGAAATCAATTTTACAGGATTTTTCAAACGTACCTAAATCCACGCGGATGAAGTAAGCTTATGTTTCAAGCTTATAAACCCACTGTAAATTTTTATGGCGCTTAATACGTGTACCGTAAAATGCTGTAACATTACCTCTCAAATCCAACTTTACCTATTCAAAGCAATTATAAATATCTTTTAAAATACTTTTTGTAGCAACATCTGATTATTGGTAGTTATTTAAATCCTTATCTGGCAACTCGAAAAAGTAGTCGCCTTATTTATTTTCATTGAAATCGCTAAACAGTGGTCTGTCAAACGCAACAAGTGATAGCCGGCTTCGACGTTACGCGACAAACTTTTACATTAAGTCCAAAATTACTTTTAAAATTGCTGAAGTGTTGATGTTAATATATTATTCGTAAGTTGTTCTATAATTCTTAATATGTTTCGAATGATTATTGTAAAAAACAAAATAGTTATAAATATTTTGGCAAAGTTGTCACACTAATTTCCGACTATTATACATAACTTTACCTGACCTAGGGTTGTCACAACGTGGAATATTTACATAATTACCTACCTACCTAATGTTTTCAGTGTTTATGTACGAAGTTGTGTTTTGTTCATAATTCTTATTTATTGTAACTTCATAACGCTTTAATTACGAGGTTTAAGTGCAGCAACCTGCCCAATTGAGAAGAAGAAGAAGAACGCCTTAAATTTTCTAAATCTTAAGATTTAGTTCTAGAATCAAGTAACAGCTGCTGATATGATAATCGTGATTTCTTTCTTTTAGATTGAAAATAATTTAAAGTTTTAATTTTTGAGAAATGTTTATTAAAGATTTACCAATAGGTAAAATTTATTTTATTTTTATGAATGGGTACTTACTGAATAATTATCAAGAATGCAAGCTGTTTGCGCAATAATAATAAGTACCTAGTTTATCTATTGCTTTTTGACAAAGATATTTGTTCCTGATATTGATTTATTTTATTAAAGTTCAATTCTGCCGATGACAATAATTTTAAGTTTAATTTTCGTTTTGTGATATGTAATATTGATATTTTTTAATAGTACAAACAACCAACCGAAACAAAGCCTTGTATTAAGTTTTCGCTTTTTTTTTACTAAGTAGTTTAATAAATAAATAAATTAACATAAAAATGATAGTCTTTTACTGCACTGTGTTTGTGACAACCCTTTGCCATTTCAAATAATGTATGAAACTACGAATAAAATCGAATACAACATTGCCTAACGTTCTATTCGATAGTATAAGCAAAAAGTGACTGCTTTGACATTCTCATCCCCAAGCATTACTAATAAAGTTTAACTTCATGTGCAAGAATGGTGTATTTAGGTTGTTTAGACAGTCAAAAATCATGCAGGCAATGTTGCAGTTTTTTGGCCCAACTTTGCCTATTGAACAAATGGATTATACTTAGGCAGTTAAATAAATTGAATTATGTTCTAAGTACACTTTCGATGCCGAGTAAACTAAGCTTTATCCCCAACTAGACAAAGTCCAAAATGTGTCGTAATTTTTCAAAATACATGCATATTACTCCAAAAATAAGGCAATGTTGCAGCATTTTACGGTACCTATAATAATTATCAGTTGGTAAGTAGGTAGGTACTGCAGGTAGTTTACTTACCTATAGCATAATCCTTGCCAAATGGCAAACATGTAATTTCATAATGTAGGTAATGCCCTACATCTATTTTAGGTGTCTAGCAGTGCCAGGCACAAAAGCTAGACCGGAAGCACTGCATAATTATTAGGTACCTTACCTACTACGGCTGTCGGCTACGCCATTGGCTTGATTTTTACTTCACATCATGGTGTTAATTAAGCATACCTACTTATTACTTACCCATATTTAAGCCCTACCTAATAAATATTTAAGAATAATTATATATAGTAGGTACTTACATAATTATAGATAATTCAGAACTTTTGCAGAGCTGAGTGTAGATTGTGCCTACATACTATCTACATACACATATTTCGACAGAGTAAATGTATGGTGACACATACATTTACTCTGCATTCAACTCGCGCGCGAACTGTAGGTACCGTTTATTCAGACGCTGAAAATTTCTAAGCGGACGAAGTCGCGACCATCATGTATTAGGTAGGTAGCTACGAACTAGTAAAATACCCAAGTGTCAGGACATTAGTAATATTATTAGAAACGTCTGCTCCACGTCTGCTCGTGTATCCTGGTCCTACTAATTTTAGTATCCGACGTCATCTATTTCTGTTTTTATTTTCAGGATGCCTTTAAAATGTTCTCAAAATTTGGTGATCCCAAGTCGGACGGCAAGCAGATCACACTGTCTCAAAGCGACAAATGGATGAAGCAAGCAAAAGTGATCGACGGAAAGAAAATTACAACCACGGACACCGCCATCCACTTCAAGAAGTTAAAACTTGTCAAACTCGGTGTTGACGATTATCAGAAATTCCTAGAAGATCTGGCAAAGAATAAGAAAGTGGAACTTGAAGATATCAAGCAGAAGCTGACAACATGCGGGCAGCCCGGTGTATCATCACATGTAAGTTATTAGAAATATCATTCACTAAAAAAAAAGAAAGGTAACACAGAATTCTAAACAAGGTAATAGAAAAAGAACCCAACAACCTAGCAGCAGGAGTCGGTTAACCCTGCTGCTATACTCGAGGTGTCTTGGTGTTTAACATCAGGATTCAGGACAGCGTCACACCGATGTTTTAGCATCGCCATATTGTCTCTACTCCATCCAGTCACAATAAAACAGTTGGACCACGAGTCTGGTTATGGTTACCGTCCAACTAAAATTAAATTGGACTGCCCCTTCCAAAGGCCCGTAGTCGAATAGTTGGAACTGCGACCCCGGAATGGATTTTTCATTAGACATAATTTATCCATTTACGACTTAGCTTGCTAAGTTTATAGGTATATGTACGTTGTACTTCTATGATAGATTCACTAATCTTATAAACAGCTTTAGTTATATGAATTTTTTTTAAAATTATACCGGCAGGAGTAGGAACGGACTTTGTAATTAGAATCACAAAGTACGTGTACCGTATATAGGTAGGTATATTTATCACTCTATTGTTACGCTTATGAGCATGTACCTACGACCTGTGTCGTGTGATTAGATAGGAGTAAGTAGGTAGGTAGGTACCTATATGTCGCTGTCCCATTGTTGTAAACTGTCTAGGCTCTGGCCTCTCATTAAATTCCTTGTTTGTCAGAAGTAACGACTTTTAGCGTTTGCTGGCTATTTAAATTCGTAGCCGACTTATTTCGCATATCTTGTCGGTGCTTGACTCCTTTTAAGTACCTACCTATTTAGGTAGTTATCTTGCTATTAGGCTGGTAGAGGTACTTATGGTTTTTTCAAAGTTTGTAGGTCTTTTACTCGTAAGTCGGTTACCAATGCAGCTAGTCAGCTATCTTAGGCTATAATTATTATCTAGGTTAAACCACGTTAAACCTTGGTACCTACGTAGAATGACATAAAAATATGTTGAATGCAATCACATGATTGGTATAAAAGCCAACGAAAAGAGGTGTTTATATTAGCTTAAAGCGATCAGAGGGAGGAGAGTTTTGTTTTACTTTACTTACCTACTCGATCATGTTATCCATTGTAGGTACTTGTAGGTAGGTAACTACCATTTGTATGGAGTTGATCGAGCGCCAGCTGTCATATTCTGTCATCAAGCGCTTGACAATTCCATACAAATCGTACCTATTGACGCGATCGAATGGGAAGAAAATCGTAAGATTTAGGAGAATTTGGTCTTCTAAGGTACCATCGCATTGATATAAAAAATAAAATCTATACCTTCAAAAATGTCTCGTGAAAGTACCTACAAATGTCAGCAATCAAACTCGCACAATTTTTCTCATAAATTTTCGAGAACCTAATTTTTAATAAATTAAATAGTATGTATATCATCCATCTATATGCCTGTATGCATTCACTGCTGGACATAGACCTTTTCGAGTGCGCGCTATCAAACAAGGTCCTCTGCCTTCCTCCTCCACCCGCTTCCCGCCACCTTCTTTAGGTCATCGGACTAGCGAGCTGGATGTCGTCCTACACTGCGCTTACCGGTACGCGGTCTCCACTCCAAAACACGTCTGCCCCAACAGCCATCGGTTCTGCGACAGATATGACCTGCCCACTGCCACTTCAGCTTTGCTAATCCTCAGAGCTAAGTCGGTCACTTTAGTTCTTTTACGAATTTCCTCGTTCCGGATTTAATCCCCGAGAGATTCCCGCCCGCTGAGCGACTTTTAATTTGTGGACGAGTCCCACCGTCAGTGTCCACGTATGGATATACTTATGTACGGGAGCAGGTGATATGGCTCGACCGTAACAAAGGATGATCATCCTACCGAGCGGCGAGCGGGTGTTGTGCTCGGGGACCACTGGTCCGACCGTTCATCGTTGGATGTCGTATATACGCGTAATTCAGAGAACGCTTCGTTAGCGTGAGTTGGGCTCTTCGTGTTCATCGTGCGCTACTAGTAATGCCATCTATTGGATTATGTGCGGACTGCGAAGACCGCTACAACTTAGTTTACTTAAAATTATTTTTCTTGTTCAGGTGGCAAAATCAGCAGCAGCGGCGGCAACCGTCGACAGGCTGACCGATACTAGCAAGTACACTGGCTCCCATAAACAACGGTTCGACGAAACCGGCAAAGGGAAAGGGATAGCGGGAAGGAAGGACGTTGTCGACGGCTCGGGCTACGTCTCAGGCTACCAACACAAAGACTCGTACAATAAGTCTCATTAGCTATAGATTTTTCCATTAGATACCTACATTTATTTTACGTGTCATTGTGGATATTCTGTTGTTTTTACAAACAACGTTTTGTATTGTCGTGTCGTAACCGCAACGCACTCTGCCCGACAATCGACCGTCAAGCACGCAGCGCACCTCGAGCGACAAAGATCTTCGCCGCACTAGAGAGATGACTCTTGAATGAATGTTCTCATATAAAATGTTCTCATATAAAATGTTCTCATATAGAATGTTCTCATAATATGTCGTATGACGACATAAAGACGTTAGTTGTCTGATCGCACCTCGAAACTGTGTTTAAGAACTTAATTTTGAAATGAATTTTGGGTCCCTTTATATGAGTAATGTATAAGTACCTACTTATCTAAGTCGTCTCAGGATACACTTATATTATAAGAGATAGTTGCACTTTTTGTAACTATCGCTTGAAAAGCTGATTCAGTAATAGGTGGGTGCTACACTCTCCACTGATGTCCATAGTGAAATTCTGCCCGCATGCTGATGGGCCATTCACTAGATATATGGCCGATCAAAAACGTGATATGGTTACCAAAAATTATTAGCACGACCACGTACAACTGACGCCTGCATCCAAGTGCGGAAAATAATCCCAGGCTATTATGATGAAGAAGAAGATGGTGTCTTGACATTAATATTTACAATGCGGAGGTTCATTCTAAGCCGTTTTACGAAACTGCGCCATTGATCCGCCTAATTACAATACGGCTAGCCGCATTGAACGATGCGAAGCGTTGATTCAATGGTCCTACAATACGGCTAGCCGCATTGAAGGATGCGAAGCGTTGATTCAATGGTCCTACAATACGGCTAGCCGCATTGAAGTTGACTGATTCAATGCTCGTTGACGTTCGTTCAGCCGTATCCGATCCGTTTCTGGCTGACGGTCAAACGGCGCCATTTTGTAATACGGCGGATTCTACAATCCGGCCACATCCGGCTGCGACCGATACATAAATGAGACATAAGTAGGTACTAGGGTAGCAATTAGGGTTACCTGTACATGTACAGATTGAAATGTGCGCACAAATAATTAAGGTAATGAAGTCACAATTAGTGGCTAGTTGATTGTTTACATGCCATAACTTTGTGCTAAGATATTGGTTTACTAGAGCGCCCTACACAATACACACGTCAAAGTTTAGTCTCATCTTCATGATACGCGGCGCACCGGTGCAGGCACTTTTGAGTTTATAGACATTCTCGAGTGAGTTTTCGATCCAATCTTGCAGATTGGAAACCTGAACGTGTGAAAAGCCGCTCCTTGTTATTTTTATATTTTTTAAATATTTTTTTTCATATGCTTGTTATTTTACCTCCTACCTGTTTTGATTAGTTTTTAATAGGCTTTTGTTTAGCGATAACATTCCGTTGGACGTAATCATATCTAACTATAAAATAATTATTTTAATTGTATTTATGTATTTAGATCTAAAGACAGTAGCTTCAATATGTTATTAATTCGTCTTTTAATATTATCTAGTCGTATATAGCTTAGATTCATTTAATAAATTAAGTCAAAACTATATTTTCTCAATTTTCCATTTAAAATAACGGTATTCTATACCGAATTAGATTTTCTTAATAGCCTAGTACATATATTGGCCCAATGCAACACATATTGACTCGCGCTACACGGCTTGCCAAATGTGGGGTTTCATACATAAATCAATATTGTGGCTTTATTTGGAAATAGTGATTACTTAAGTGATAACATATTATTGACTTGCACCAAACATAGGGCCAATGTGTACTGGGTAATTCACGAGTTGATCTTTAAAATACATTGAACATTGTTCGAACAATATCGGCGCAAGTCTCTCAAAGTACAACAAAATGTAGAGTAATATTAAAATTATAACGCTGTAAAAATTTTGCGTACAAAACAATACTAGTTGACAGGTCAGTTAAGGGCCCAAGTATTCTTCACATAGTTTGAATCTTCATTGAAGTGTTACACTTTCAATGTCGCCAATACAACGTGGTGAAACAACGTACAATGTGATAAGAGCTGAAGCAGTAAAACATAGTACATAATGTATCAGTAATTTGTACTGGAACGAATATTTATACTTTATACTTTATAGCAACAAGTTTTTGTCAAGTCTATAAATCAATCGTATAATCTAAAAGTATAAAAGTATTTAATTTTTCAAAAATATTTTAATTTTATATGATAATATTGTAATGTAGCTTTTAAATTACCTATTTAATTAATAAAATTATTTAAAATAACTTTTGTATTTTATTGGACATTATTGGTCCACAGATTACCCGTACTTCCCCAATGAGGTTTCAGTGATTAGCTTGGACTGGTCGGTCTGTAGAGCTTAAGGCGACGCAGTATCCTAACATTTTCAATTTCAAGTGTGAAAAAATCAGTACACTCTTGACAAATGTGGCCTGAACAAGTCCAGTTAAACACTCCTAAAACAGTATTTGATATAGAGAAAAATGGCGAAAAGATTCAGTATTTTTCATCGCCATTTTTCTGAAGGCAATCTAGACTTATTACGATAAAACATGTCTAAAATTAACGAAATTTTATTGTTTAGGACTTGTTCGGGCCATATTAATTGCGAAAAGTGTACCGAGGCTTTCATGATGATTGAAAATACTGCGCCGCCTAGATATTGCCTTACGTTATCGACAAACGCGACTCGATACGACGCGACGCGATAAGTAGTATCAAGCAGTAGTTGACTCTTCACGTGGCCTTCGTTGTCACTTGTCACGTAGATTAGTTCGGCGTATTATATGGACTATGGAGTCGTATCGCGGCGAGTCGCTTTCGTCGCTCACCTAGGACGAACGACGTCATAAATCGTATTTGCATACGTGCCAACTGCCAGTGCAGTGTAACGTTTTGCCATGTATAGTACACGCGCGAGTTGAATGCAGAGCTTTTGTGTGTGTCACCATATATTATTAGCTCTCTATTCAACTCGCGCGCGAACTGTAGTTGCGTGTTTCCGTTGCGCCTTGATGTAGTCGGTTACTTTTATAGATCTCTCTGCGTCGTATTCCTCATTACTGAGGGTCGTGCGTGACCCCTTTCCATTAATCAAATATTGGTAGGAGATTTCTTGGGATAATAATTCTGTGGGTTCCCACGTCCTTACGCATATTTTTATAGATGGGTGTGTCAAAAATTTAATTTTTTACCCGGAAAGTTTTGGGCTAATATTGATTTTCCATCGTATATTAAAGTATTCCAAGTAAAATTATACAAAATATAATATAATACTTAAATTAAAAGATTTAAAAATCATAACTACACAACTTATAGAGGCTAGAGGCCATTTTGAGCCCAAATTGACTGGGTTAGTAAGCAGTAAGCTTATGTACTATTGAATAATATTAAACTAGTAAAATACTATTAAAATAATAATACGCCGTGTTACAACTAATGCCATAATTTTATTGAAATATTTTAACATAGATTATAATAAAACGGTCAAATAAAATAAGATTATTTAAAGTAGATAGGTACCTTTATTTGACTTAAACCTAATTATATGCGTAAAGCTGTAACAAATTTTGAAAACACAACTTTTGAAATTATATGTAACAAATCAATAAAAATAACTATACTAACGGATATAATCCATACATATATAAACTAGTACTGTGACTGGCTAAAGACAACGCACAGCGTAAACCGAAGTACGGTGGACCTTGAGAGAGAGAAAGAGGGAATATTCCTTAATACCTTGAATATGCACTATAAATCCCCTGACAAACTCAAGGCGAACGGGACATTACGTTTTTATTTAAATAGCTGATTCCGTGATAACGTCCGCGTGATTTAAGTTTTTTTATTCCCGCGGGAACTCCTTAATTTTCCGAGTTGAAAACTTATGCCACTTCCCGGGACACAAGCTATGTCTCAAAAATCTCATTGAATTTGAATTTTATCAAAAATCTGTTGTAAAGATGGGCCGTGAAAACGTAACATATAAACACACTCACATTCGCAGTTATAATATTAAGTTAGGATGTGTTGGTTGAATCTTGTCACATAGAAATTAGCTTCGCTTTCGCATTTTTGTGAGGCAACGCTTTGCCACGCAATCGGTTCACTTTGTGTTTGACAAGGGTTTAAGGATTTTGAGAAATTCCAACAGGATATTTAAAAACGTAAATCCACAATGATGTAGCAGGAATAAGCTAATAAAAAATAAAATGTTAAACGGTTAAGTTTCTACGCTGTATAAACTACTTAAATCAAGAATCTTTACGAGCGTTTGAGGTCGATCCAAATCTCAGAAAATAAAGGTCAAGGATTGAATTCAGCAAGGCCACAATCCACAACACCCTATATTAAGTCTGTGGGATTCATTCATTCATATTAGGCGGCTAATGTGGCCAATTCTGTATAACACAATCCCCAGAAATAAACTAAAATGACAGCTTTAAATCTAGTTGTCCCTTTCTGCAGGGAGTATTATGAAAGGGTCATCAGTCATTTTAATTTAGTTAAGAGATTGTGCACTACATAATCAGCCCAAATATGAATGAATGCTTCTGATCCAAAATTTTGAGAAATAATACGGTTGTATTTTTTGTATTATAGAGAGCAAACAGCCAGGCGGGTCATCAAATCTTAAGCCATTAACACGGACATTGCAGCACTAGAAGAACCGCTAATGCGTTGCTAGCCTTGTGATAGTGTTACTCGGATTTGGATCGGATTAGTACACAAGAACCCTTATGGTGCAATTCCACCAGTATGGGGCAACGTGCTGCAAACGTTCGCAATGTTTTTCTGCCCATCCACTCGAGATGACAATCATTTTGGCGGAATCGCACCATTAAGGGCAAAACACACAGGGAACGGGCGCGGGTCGGGTGCGCGGCGGGTTGAATTCCTTGTATTTATATGGACGACATCACACAGAACGCGGGCGCGGGTTGGGCGCGTGACTGGTGACGCTCCCTGTGTGTTTTGCGATTTATTATTACAAAGGATCTAACACGAGCAAAATTTTAATTTAATTGACATTACCCGCAAAATCATGCCCTCAACTGTCATCCAAAGGTATTTTTACTTGACAGCTTCGGTACATTGGCGGTGCCCTTTTACAGAGAAGCTAGCAGTATTGGCAGAATTATCTCATCGCGACAGTGATTGATCAGATTTTGAAGAAATCGTACTGTAAAATCGTAAAGAAGTTTTTTTTAAACACATGACATCTTCCGATAAAAAGGTTTAGTTTAAGTTTTTCATTAAAAAGTTTTTGTCGACTAGAAAATGGATAATTGATATTAAAACTAAAATGTTTACCCATGCCTACTAATTATATTTTTCGTCAGTGTCATTTCAAATATTAAAAAAAATATGGTCTCAGATAGGTATTCAATGGGGCTGATTCTGTAGTGCACAATCTCTAAACTAAACTAAAATTAGAGCATTACAAATATTGCTAACCCTTTCATAATACTTCCTACGGAAAGGGACAGAACTAGATTTAAAGCTACCATTTTAGTTTAGTTTAGAGATTTTGTTATACAGAATCGGCACCATTGTAGACATAAATAAAGCAACTTGCGTTATGAACAACGATGAAGATATTTTTGTGACATGCCTAATAATTTTTGTTATATAAATGTTAATCTAATAAAAAATTCTAGGGTTTTAGTAAGAACTGACGAACTTAAAAATAGAATCGAAATTATTTTTTACCCTGTTAACACTAAATATATATTATGTAATCTCATTTCAAAGGTATAGTAATCCTAGTCATGTTTAGATGCTGTTAAAATTAATTAAAAAAATATATAAAGTTTCTTTATGTACTAAAATAATAGATTAGAACTTGCAATGATGTTCGAAGCCCTGGCGTAATTTTAACTCTAATAAAAAAATAAAAACAGTGGGTTTTCGATACAATATTATGCATTATTCGAATCATTTATTATATCGAAACTCTGGATTGTATACAAATATGTAAGCATACAGTATTCTGGAAATTGATTACGCTTCAAGAAATAACTTATTAAACTATTAAAAATATTAAAGAAGAAAATTATTTAATTAACCATAGTACTTTTAAAAGATTTAACACACTACTACAAAATATATTTATCTAACACAACGAGTGGAGTTAATTTATAATGACTAATGATTTACACAAAACTTAAATTTTAAACTAAATTGAAACTTTTAATGTAAACTTTTTATTTTTACTTGTTTTGTGTAGTTAATTTATTCTAGCATTTTAATATAAAATTTATAAAAATTACATGAATGAAACTGCGGCAAACAATGTCCTGTTGAAAATAATATTTATAAAATCAAAAATAAAATATACCTACTTAAATCACGCAAGGTTACTGCCATTCTAAGAAATGCGCTAGGTGTGTAACTGGAGTTAGTTAGTTTATATAAAACGCAGATCATCAATACACCATTTACATTGAGAAGATGCGCAAGTGTCACTTACTAGACTTTTTGTTTGACCACGTTATTAACGCGAAAGTGTTTTTGTTGATTTGTTTGTGGGTTTCTCTTTCAATGATGCCGCGCCGGAATGAAGCAAAGGATCTGTCACCGTAAGATTGCAAAAACCGTTAGATTGTAATCTAACTAGCGAAATTGTAAACTGTCGACAGATTACAATTTAACGCATTATTTTTCAGTAGATTGTAATCTGTTAGGTATATTAACCCGATAAAACCTACGTCTACAATTTTTTTTGAAGTGAAAACTTCTTTAGGCGCGTTGAGCACTTTTTGGTAGGGGGTAAAAATATGGACACCTCGCGTTCTTAAGAAGACAAAAGGTCATAAATATAGTAAATTCCTAATTAAACTTTAATACCTAAGTTTTAAGGTTTATATTTTAAGTATTATTATTATTTATATAAATATTTTTTTCAATTAGAAAAAAATAATAATATTCGTTTTCACTTCTATCGGCAGTCCGTATGACTGCCAATTTTTTTTTTAAATTTCGAATCATCAGATTAAGATAATTCCTCGAGATAATCGTCAGATTATGGGTCAGCACGTTTGGGATATGAAGCTGAACCATCCGTATGATAATCTGAGTCACTCGAGTATTTAAAAATGGCAATATTTTTCATTTTCAAAAAACAGCGGTGACTTTGCGTTACGTCAGAATCGTCAGTCTTTTGAATAGGAGCTTCCTTTGGGTCCACTTAAAATCTCTGAATATCTGACGCGCTCCAATTTCTTTATTTTTTTACCAATATTTTACTTCCGTACGGCCAACCCCACCATGCAAACCGGCGCGGCGGCTAAACATACCATTTGATAACAGAGGCACGTGTAGTGCCTCTGTTATCAAATGTGAATCAAATAACCTAGTGAGAGTAAATCCAAAAATCCCCTCTTGGGCTCCCCTACTAGAAAGTTCAGGCCCCGTTTTCAGGTCCACTGGAGAGCGACATACTTATAGATTACTTTTTATCCCAGAAAATCAAAGAGATCCCACGCGATTTCGTGAATCAAATTCCGCACGGCTGAAATCGCGGGAATTATCTAGTTCCTAATTGTTTAATGGGCATGGTGACATATTTAACTCGCGCGTCAATAGTTTGAATACAGGATAAGCACAAGTTCACCAACTTTATAAGTACCTAATAATATAATCTTACATAGTCGAACGAAAGAGTAATGTCAAGTATTGGTTATAAAGTTTTATAGTAAGGATATTACAATTTCTTTTTGAGTTAGGTATATGATAGAAAGTTAAAAACAGCACACAGAAATCTAAAAAAAAATATTATTTTATGGTATCAGTTATAAATATTTTTTTCGGTATATGTTTTTTTACCTACCAAATCAAATATCAAAATTTTTAATCAATTTGATTCTGTATTAATTTACAATACGAACTGTGTTTACATTATTACTACCTTTTTAATAATAATAATCTTATGTAGCTATCTGGTTATAAAATATTTTCGGAATGCGTACTAATGTTTAGTATAATAATGAATCGATTCATAATTATTTTTTGTAACAGTCAATAGTCAATAAGTTATAAATATTTTTATAAAAGTACATGCAAACCATTTTATATACGGGTTAAACATTCTCACGCGAAACACAGTTGGACACGATCATGTCTCATCACATTATCAATCTGAAACTTTAGTTTCGACGGCAAGGTACAATCAGTAGACACATAAACAACGTTGTCGCAGCCAATATGGAAAGGGTTGGGATTCGAACCGAGTCAAACTGACCCTGCAAGGGTTACCACATTAATATCACAGGCATTCACGCCGAGAATGTGGTGCCCGCATATCAATTACAAACTTATGTCACGAAAAAAAGTAACGTATAACACAGTCTATTTTCACAATATAAAGGTTATTACGCAATTTATCCAATAGATCCTATAATATAATATGTGTTAACATAATGCAATATGGAATCGAGATACTTCCTAGTCATATTATCACAAAACTCCGCCATCGAATACTTACATAGGTCCTTCGATCGTACTCACTTTCATCGCGAAATAATATATGGCCCGGCTGGCGAGAACGAGGGCTACTAAGAATGCTCCAACGTATGCTACATAGATGCCGCCTCCATGGGTTTCTACGGCCGAAAGCGTGCCGAGGGTAACTCCCAGGGCGATGGCGAAGCATATAAGCGCAAGGACTGCGAAAATGATGCCTCTCACCCGAGCCATGCGCTGTCCAACTGACGACACCTTTCGGCAATGAGGGCACCGCACGGGAGCATTTTTCAACAGTTGGTACTGAAATGAAATATTTTATTATAAGAATTAGGTTACATTAATAAACTGTCTGAGGGTTTTAATGTAACTCGTAGAAATTCTGAAATTATAATAAATCTAAGATATTATAAAATATAAATACATCCACAGCAAACTCATAATGATACAATCTTCTTCTTCTAAATAAGTAAGTACATAAAACTAATTGCTCGTTAGTTTCGATAAAAAACAGAAACGGTTTGACCAATTTTGATCGAACTTTTTATGTGTTTGATTGGGCCCCGGGATGGTTTATATTCGCTGCAATCTCGTTTTAGATTCAGGGCAGGACGACGTCTGCCGGGCCCACTAGTATTATTTATACTAATATTATAAAGAGGTAAAGTTTGTGAGTTAGTGACGTTGTAGGGGGTAATCTCTGGATCTACTGAACGGATTTTAAAAATTGTACCAATAGAAAGCCACATTATTTGTGAGTGTCATAGGCTATATATTAACCCGAAATATTATATAAAAATCAATTGCCGTGCGTTATGCCCAATCTCACCAACATCCCCTAAACAATCACATACTTAAAAGACCGCTAAGCTAAAAGGTCCCATAAACCAACCCGTAACTAAAATTTGTTTTCACGGACGCAACAGACCCATAACTATGAGACTCCTCCGTATGGGACAGATTTTTTACAACGATAGTGCATCCATTCAAAAGAAACCGTTGGGTTAGCAATAAATTAACCTGTTTTCTTTGTTTCGTAGCTGTAATAGGTTGGTAAGTCAGTAGGTAGTAAGTAGGGATCCATCTATTAGGTTAAATATTTAAATACACTCCTAATAATATTATTACTGTACTGTATTATGGTACTGAGGTATCCTACATTAAAATTGATTTTATGTAAGTAGGTATTGTCTGGAAGATCTTGAGTGTAACATTTTTTCCAACAAAAGTAACACGTTTAATTTTAGGTAATAATTTTTGAAGTACTTAATTCAGGTGTTTTCGATATATTTTAGGTCTTCGACTACGATTTATATCAAATACTAGACAATGTCCGCAACTTCGTTCACTTAGTTTTTTGATTGATTCCCACATTCCAAATTCACCCTATGTGCAAACTGCAAACATACAGAATTCACATACTTATATACCTAATAATACCGAAATTATCAAACAAATCACTGTCCATCTCGTCCTTTAGAAGTCTCTTTTACTTATGTGAAGGTTTATGGGACAAATAATCCACCTCCTAAATTTAGGGGTCCCATTAGTCACTAAGGGACCCTTTAAAATTGGTGAAACGGAAACGATCCCCTAACTGGCCCCTAAATATGCTAAGGGGTCCCTTAAATCTTATGGGTCGTCGGTGAAAGCGGGCATAAAGTTTCGCAAAAATTCGAAAGTAGGTGGCCCAATATTTATGAAACTTATTGTATGTGTTTGAGTGGGCCCCAGGATGGTTTAGAATTATTTAGATTCACAATTGGACCCGGTAGGTGGCACTGCATTTACAAAACATACCGAATTTCAACAGATCAAACTCAAAAACTTCCTTGCAGGTGAAGATTATTGTGATGCTCATAAACCCTGTACTGTGTCAACTTTGTGTCAAGGATGCTTTCAGATGTCATGACTAAGTACTTAGTGACACAATTCTTTATAATCCAATAAGTATAGATGTGACAATAACACCATTCGAAACCGCGTCGTTGACCTATCAATTCTGTGACTTAGCAATAAGGTATATGCATTTATGCATAAAATTTTGTACAACTATTAAATAATTATTATATTAGGTATATGTATCCTAAGATTTTAAGGCTATAATAGATTCTACCGGGAGTCACGTCATTGACTTTTTTCGGGACAATAAAACTATTAACATAAAAATATCGACTAAAATTTACGGGAAAATTGATTGAATTCGACAACCTGCCTGACGCAGTGTTGAACGCTGTTGTCTTATAAGCGGGAGGTCTAGGGTTCAATCCTCGGCAGGGTCCATTTGGGAATTTAAAATTTCTGAAGTTTCTCCAGGGTGGGACGTTTCGGCCGTGGCCAGTTATCAGCCAATAGATATGGCTGGCTAGCTCTTTAGAATAATAGTTAATCAAATGTGAAATCTTTGTCAAGCTGCATACGAGTATTAAGCAAATAAGAATTGATTTGAAAAGCAAGAGTAGCAACTTTTCTTTACGAAAAATCTGACTAGTAAATCACCTAAACTTTACCTATCATAATACAAGATAATGTCGGCGACTTCGTAAGTATGGCCGTCGACTTTTCGTACGCATGGGTTTACTTTTATAAATTCCCGTGGTAAATCTTTGATTTTCTGGGATAAAATAGCCTATGTCCCCAGGATACAACCTATTTTCGTACTAAATTTCGCCAAAAATGTCAAAATAGGTTGAACAGATGGGTGTAAAAGTAGCAGACAAGCAAATAAGACATACCTACGGATAGACAGAGACACTTTCGCATTTATAATATTAGTATGAATTTGAAGATAAAAAGTCAATCAATTAAAACAAATGCCTATCATATCTATGTATATTGCACGCTTTTAAAAAAATAATCTATATATATAATAATCTATATATATAAAAATGAAACTCGTTTTCCTTGGTCACGGCATCACGCGTGAATGGCTGGACCGATTTCACTAATTCTTTTTTTGTTGTATTTGTTATTATCAGGAGAAGGTTCTTACGGAAAAAAATATTAAGAAAATCTCTCAGAAATATTGAAAAATATACATTTAATTTTGCATACTAAGGCGGTACGAAGTTCGCCGGGTCAGCTAGTTAACTATATAATGGTCGATTATCGGTGAGGTAGTTTTGACTTGGCTTACCTTTTCTTACTATTTTAACAACTAACAAGTAATACTCTATAATCATATCAACTAATAATAAAAATGCGAAAGTTTTTATCCTGGAAAATTAAGTCTCATTTTTAAATATTTAAAAACTAGCCTTCGTCCATATTCGACTATGGGTTCAGGTTTAGCCTATGTCCTTCCCCAGGATGTAACCTACCTCTATACCAAATTTCATCAAAATCGGTTGAAAGCATGGGCCACATTTATAATATCAGTATGGATTTATCTATTGATCCTCATTCACCATTGTAAAATTCTTGAGTGACAACTGTATTTCTTATATCAAACATCAAACAGTCACTATCGAACCTCCATACATAACACACATATGGACCTCTGTAGTCTTGGAAAATAAATATTCATTCATTCATTAAATTGAGTGAAATAGCTTACCAAGAAAGTGTCCTGGCAATGCGCACAGACAACCCTGCACATGCCTGGCAGGGTTGGCACAGGTGGTGTCACCGGTGATGGTGCTAGGTTGATGATCCTCTTGCAATCTGCGCGGGGGCATGCTATGCGCTGGGACGAGGACTTGCAAATCAGCAGACAGTTGCATGGACAACGCACATATTTTTTGCCTGGTGGAGCGTTTCGTATTGGCTGTGGAAAAGATAATAAAGTAAATAAATAAATACTTTAATACTTATTAGGCTGTGATCCTGTTGTCCTATTCCTTAAAAGCTTCATCTACACTATATCAATCAAATAATCAAATATCAAATCTAATAAATATTATAAATGTGAAAGTTTGGATGGCTGTATGGATGTTTGTTATCACACCCGAATGGCTGAACGGATCTGGATGAAATTTGGCACAGAGATAGATTATAGTCTGAAATAACATATAGGCTACTTTTTATCCCGGAGAATGAAAAACCTCAATCACTGACAAAGTCGTGGACATCAGCTAGTGTGTAATAATTTCAATTGTTGTGATAGGCTATCCACCTGTGGCAATGGATTATATCCAACAGCTAAAGAGTGTAAAGTGTGTAGTTAGCCAATAAGAGATAATTGCGATTGTCACAATGTAGCAATCATTTTTACCATTTGGATGTTCAAAAAGCAGAATAATAATTGAAGTTAAAACTAGACCAAGACTTCATCATTAAGTCCTATGTCCCCCTTCAGGGCAAAGGGCAGAAACTTTTCCAAGGCAATCTAGTTATCGGACACTTTAAGCTTCAGTTCCCCTCACATGAGGCTGATCTAATGAAAACAAGACCAAGTAACTTTCATTATTAGGTCATGATTACTACAATCTGGAAGAGTTCAATAGCAGGTGTCTTAACAATCCTACCGTACAGTTGACTACTTATTTTTAATAAGTACATAAAACAAATAATAATAAGAAATATGAGCATTATTCACACATAAATATGTTTTTCATGGTTTGTGACTTTGTACCACTATGAAATACAATGTGAAACATAATATCTTGCTTGGTTATTATAAAAATAGACAGCTGTGTATTGTCAGACATTTGTAATCTATTTAAACAATTCTGCATGGTTGAGATCAATTGAACTGTAACTTTGTAAGTTGTTCAATAAGCATTTTTCATTTAACACTTTATGAACAACTTTTAAAACATTTATATTCACAGCAAATAAGCAGAAATTTGAAAGTATACAGAAAATATGTTTTTCAAACTTAGAAAATAAACCATTACATAAAGTCTAAATTACTTATAATTAATAAATCCGGTTTTGCAGGTTGAGGTAGGTAGCTTACCGTCGCTTCGTTACACTCAGAACATTTGACAACATGCTGTTCCCGTTTGCCGGATATATCTATCATGGCCTGGCAAACGCGACATGTTACCATCGGCATGCCTGCTTGCTGGTACGGTGGAGGCAGCTCATCAGGCCCGATCGGCGAGATTGTGCTCACAGTTTCCTCCTCTGGAAATAGTTCAACAGTGTATGGCAGCAGTAATAGCGTGATTAAAATACGTAACTATTCCTAATGTAACAATACAATATCTGCACTTACACAATAACAAGTTGCTAGACATCGATCGAGTAATTTAAAGTACTTTGTTAAGCAACAAAAAAATACAAATAAATTCTTAGTGTTGAATCATCAGCTGTCAAAACAACATAAATCGTAATCACTCACCATCTCTTAGAAGTGGTTGATTTTCACTTTGACCGTCTCCCATTATTTTAAACTAAGGATTTAATACCACAAATACGTAATTTACTTTGCTCAAATTACGAATCACGAGAAACATTAAAACATACGAACCCCACCAAATACCAATCGTAGAAAAATGACATACACCAGAGACAAGGTAACCAGAGGCCAGAGCCAATGAATAAAGAAGACCAGAGCTAATGATATTGGACATAGACAGGAGAAAGAGTTATAGAGTAGGTCAAAAACAAAAATGACATCACTTAAGCACAGACCACTAAGACTAAGATGTCAGACACGAGTTCAGACCACAGATTTATAAAGGGAAGGTTCAGACACTCGACACAGATAACAATTATTATCAGTTAAAAAAAATTGGCAGTAGGGACTGCATGCTGATAGAGGTGAAAACATTTTTTTTAAATTAAAATAATTAAATTATAAGCCTTATCATTAAGGCTAAAAATTGGCAGTCTGTAGAGACTGCATGCCGACAAAAGTGAAAACAATTTTTTTTTACTTAAAATTATAAACCTTAACAATACAGCATTAAAGTTTAATTTTTTATTTGTTAGCGAGCATGTTGCTGTTCGCGAGCATGTCGCTGTTCGCTAGCTTGTCGGTCACGCGAGCATGTCGGTCACGTTCACGCGAATCTAGAAATTTAACCCCCTACTAAAAAGTGCTCAACGCGCCTACAAAAGTTTTACACTTCAATATAAATTACCAAATAGTGCTCGATGCGCCTAAAGAAGTTTTCACTTCAAAAAATTACGGTTGTCTGTAAAGTCGGTTTATAGACGATAGTTTTACGTGATAACTAGAAGTTATCGAAAAAAACTCGCGTGGCAGCGTTCCAGTAGCAGAACTATTCGAACTGCAAGCTCTGACATCACGCGATCATGCCTCTCTATCGCTTGTTCCGCGCACTCACTTGCACGTTCAGGCGCAGGCGTAACGTAACACTTTTTCTTGCGTGCAGCCGGTGTTCATCGATTTTTAAGACGTTATCACGTAAAAATTGTAGACAGAATAGGACGTAAAAAGTAAAAATAAACAATTCTACCACCACTCCACCACTTTGGATGAGTATGCTTCCATCAGATCTTCCACTTATCTTCCACTCTCCATTTTAAAATTATAGACCAAACACACCACAGTCAAAGCCACAATCCATGTTACTCTGACTTCATTATTACCCACGAAGGAACGGAGACGGATATATTATATGTTTGCCTTAAGAGGTTGTGCGTTTGTTTGTTTGTTTGTCCACTTTTTTGTTACCACTTTCCTGGAAAACTATTGGACCGATTATTATGCGGTTTTCGCATTAGGTATGCAAAACTTCTGAGAAGGTTATTATATATGTTTTTTGGGACCATAGTCCACCAAGCTGCGCTTTTATCGTGATTTTTATTTTTCAGTACATTATCATTTTTTTGAAAAAGTTTTTTTGAAAAAGTACTGGGCCGATTGAGGTATTGCATTTAATCTAAGTACGCTGATAGCAAATGTAGCTAAATAATAAATCTATGACTCAACCTGAGAAAGAAGTGAGAAACAGCAGGGCGATTATGTAAAACCTGCATCAATCATTGTTACAGTCTCAATTGTTTTGTTTAACTGAAATGATAACCAATCTTATATGATTGTGATTCGTTATTCGTTACACTATAGCTGTCATTTTTAGCCAATCGCCCTGCAGGTGAGAAAATTCAAAAAGTCAAATCCCATAGAATAATTAAACCTCTAGAATCAATGCGCGTGTAACCAAAAGGGATAGGTAATAATAGGTAAAACGCTGCAATGCACCAAGCACATTAAGTGCTATAGGAACAAAACAAACTAAACCCGTGACACGCAGAAAGGGATAGAAGAAATCATATTTTGTTCTCATTCTATTCTCAACACTGCATCTCTTTCATGTGGGAGTGATAAGGAGATATGGCTTGGTCTATATTACTCTCTCTGTCTATGTCAAATCCATTTCCAACTTGTCTCTGGTAAAATCAAAACGTCAAAACCACAGAGGTCAAAACCAGAGACAAGTAACATATGGTCAAAACTCAAAAGTCAAAACTGGTCAAAACGTCAAAACATTACCATCGGTGATTACCATGCTTCCATGTTCCATGCAATTAATTTTTTGTATTATTTAATTTATTAATTATTTAAAGCTAATTGTTGATTGTTCAGATGGCTTGTAAACTTCATAGAGTGCGATATTACAATCCGAAACCAGTGCCGGTGAATTGTGCTGCATTCAGCAAAAGCAGTAAGGTTCTCGCATTGGCAAGGTAAGTTCCTTTTGAAGTTTTGTACAATATGCGATTCTTTAGGGGGCCAGAAATTGCAGAAATCGGTGTCGCGCATCTGCTTGTCTATCGATACCTCATCCATGAATGGATGTTCGCTTTCTCAGTCACTAAGGTTTCTACTTTCTACACACAACTGCGGTCTGCGTCCCGATGGGCACAGCGCCGGCGGGATGCATTTTCATATACAAATCAGAACATTACAATACATGAAGGCCGATCTGTACCTGCAGCCTGATTCTGTAACTCAGTGGCTATCAAAGAGTGAAAGCCACTGAATGAATGAATGAATGAATGAATATTCTTTTATTGTACACCACAAAGGAAAATATACAATAGTAAACTTAACTTAAAACAAAGTAAGTATACAATTTGGCGGCCTTATCGCTACACAGCGATCTCTTCCAGGCAACCAATGGTTTAAAAGGACATAGCTACATACAATCGGTAGATGGTGCAGAAATACCAAAATAAATAAAAATGTAATAAAAAATAAAATAAATATGAAATAAAAATTAAGTTTTCATAGCAAACCTTCAATGGATAAAGAATATATGTCAGTGGCTTTCACTCTTTGATAGCCACTGAGTTACAGAATCAGGCTGCAGGTCGACGCTTTGCCGAATTCCGCCACGCCTGCTGTGTTCAGGCAGCTTTAGTTGTTAGCACTACTTTGCTGTTACGACCGGAACCAAGAAAGACCGCCCGTATTTTAAGTACTTACCTTAAAGTAGTTAGCCACTAAACTAAAACACGTACACTATCTCGAAAATTTTGCCTCATAAATTGGCAGGTTTAAAATATACTTTTTAAATGGGGAGCGTTATGAAAGGGATAGTCCATACTAATATTATAAATGCGAAAGTGTTTCTGTCTGTCTGTCTGTCTGTCTGTCTGTCTGTCTGCTACGCTTTCCCGGCCCATCTTTTCAACCGATTTTGCTGAAATTTGGTACAGTAGTAGATGGTATCCCGGGCAAGGACATAGGCTACTTTTTATCCCGGAACACTAAAGAGTTCCTACGGGAATCAAGAATCTTAATCCACGCAGACGAAGTCGCGGGAATCATCTAGTATTAAATAATTTAGACCTCAGAAGATTGAGTATACTTATAAGTTAAGTGACTTATGCTTATTTTTGACAGTAAATAGGAAACTAATTTTTGTTATAGGCAAGATGCATCAATTGAGATATGGGACTTAAATTATGCTCCATTCCTCATCAAATTTATACCAGGCATTGAGAACACATCAGTTGAAGCTCTTGGCTGGGTCAAACAGAGATTGATATCAACAGGACTTGGAGGAGCACTGGTTGAATGGGATATTGAAAAACTATGTGTCAAAAAGACTGTAATTCTGACAGGTTATGCTGCGTGGTGTCTTGATGTGACTTCCACAAATTCTATGGTGGCTGTTGGAACTGAACAGGGCTATGTGAATTTGTACTCAGTGGAACATGATGACATTGTCTATCAAAAGTTGTTTGATAAACAAGAGGGAAGGATAATGTGTTGCAAATTTGATCATACTGGAAATATGTTAGTAACAGGTAATACAAAAACACTTGTTTCTCCAACTCCAACCTAACTTAGTCAACATCATTAGATTTAGGAACTTAATGATAACAAGTTAGTCATTAAGCTTGAGAGTCATAGATGAGCAGGTTGAAAGCTATTAAAAATATTCATAGCCAATTATGTAAGGTTCTCCTTATAATATTAGGGTGATTTTTTATTGTTCTATATCAACACTATTATTTCTCCATTATCTATGCAGAACAATAAATCCAGTGGATTTATTGTTAAGTTAAGTTTAAGTTAAGCAGTTTGCATGACAGACAAACTAGAGGCCGCAAGAGCCTTGTGACTCCATCACTCGGCCTCAAGAAAGTCCGAAGGTCATTCGTGGGAATAGGCTATTCTGTTACAAAATTCCACAACCTATTTTAAACTTGCCTTTACAACAGTTCAAGAAATCCATTAAAAATATGCTCCTGAAAAGTGCTCATTATATTGTTGAAGATTATGTAAATGATAAAAGAGCATGGATTTGACTCGCACCAGCAATGCTTAGGACTGTAGTTACTTATGTATCTATACATTAATGTAATTGTAAAATAATTTTTTCAAAAGAGCAACCACCAAGTATCTTGCTGGATCTTCTTGGTAAAGTTATTGGATGACAATAAGTGTACAGTGTACTTAATTTGAATTAATAAATATAGATTGATCAATTGAATGGCATTCAAAACCAGTGGTAGATTCATTTGACGATTCAAAAGAATTTTAACAAAAATAGAATAAAAAAACATGAGTTTGAGTGTAGTTGTCTAGTTTATGCTCAGTGCAGTGTTAATACAATATTCTATCAACTTTTTTTTATTTTTTATTTTAGGTTCCATAAATTGTATACGTGTGTGGAATGTAGAGACAGGGCATGCTACATGTAAGATGTCTGTATCCTTTCGAGGCAAGGAGACCATAGTGTGGTCCCTAGCAGTCCTGTCTGATGGCACAGTGGTGTCTGGAGACAGTTTAGGAAGACTTGCTTTCTGGGATAGCAATTTGGGTGACCAGGTAATCACTCAACATAACTCTGTAATTTTAACAGATACATTTTGTTATTTGTATGTGTTTATGTTGTTTTGACAACATTTCTGGCACATTGGTGAACTCTGTGGTCCTTGGTTAGATTGGTAATTAGGCCCTTAAGGGTATTTTGGAAATTTATAATTGGTGTCTGGTTGGGTCTGGGAGGTTTTAGCCAGGGCTATTTACCACCTAACCTGTAAAAGATGTGCCGCTTAGCAAGTTACTATTCCCATTAGGGCTATGAACTATAATAGTTGCTATTATCCCACCAGCATCATTAGTTACTGCCATGTGAGATTGCAGTCAAGGGCTAACTTGAAGAAAAAGAAAAAGAATTTGAGAAATAAGTTACATCTTTTAGTTGGATGGAAACACTGCTGCACTCAAGCATGCGTTTCAGTGCCTCGACACTCTGCATGCAGGCTATGCATAGAGGGCTGTCGGTGATACCTAGAATAGATATGTGTTTGTTTAGAGGGCAGTGTTATCATACCTACAACTATCCTAAGTTTGGCCTGATTGAGTTGCAGAGTTTTTTAGTTAGTCGTTGATTGGGGCTAGGTATTAACTCCTTTGTTGTTGTTATTGCACATATTAACTTATTCAATTTTACTCAATTTCCAGATAGAATCATACTCAATACACAAGCGTGATATATTGTCAATAGCAGTAACAGATGACGAGAAACGTATCTACTGCAGTGGAGTGGACCCAGTCATTACTTGCTTTGTCAAAGTGGACAGTAGCATGGGCAAAGTGACCAATGCAAGTTGGGTTAAAGACGTACAGAGACACATACATCAACATGATGTCAGGTATAATAAAAAACCAAAGCTTCTTTGATCATAAAATTCTGTAAAATTCATTATATTTTGTCCTTGGCAAATTCTTGATAAGGTTTGAAAAGCTATAGTTATGTATTAAAATTTGATTAAGTCTGTGTGAGGATCTGCATAAATGTTAACGCTGTTGATTACAAATAAATAATAAAACAAAAAAATGATCCAAGCTGGAAAATACCAGCTGCATATTTTTAATATACCTATTTGTTTCTGCTCTTGATGCACTAGATACTACTATTGAATTTAAAACAAACAAAATTATAAAATAAAAAAATAAAGGCAAATTTCATATACATGTGCGATGTGTGGTGGAGGCGCCACTGTCTATATATATCAACATAATATTAATATCAACACACACGCAAAATCTGCAGTCTGTGTTTTGATTAGATATTGTTAGTTCCGAATTTCGCCACAGCCACAGATAAGCTTTTGTAATCATAGAAATTCGTAGAAGAACTAAAGTGACCAACATAGCTCTGAGGGTTAGCAAGCTGAAGTGGTAGTGGGCAGGTCATATCTGTCGCAGAACAGATGGCCGTTGGGGCAGACGATTTCTGGAGTACCGTGTACCGGTAAGGGCAGTGTAGGACGACCTCCAGTTCGCTGGACCGATGACCTAAAAAAGGTAGAGGACTGGTTAGTGGGGCGCTCTCGAAAAGGCCTATGTCCAGCAGTGGATGCATACAAGCTACATACTTTGAATTTATGTAACTCAAAACTTTCAGAGCCCTGTTGATGAATGACGATACGCTAATATCTCTTGGGATCGACGGCTACTTAACACTTTCGAGATTCCCACCGAAATGGGTGATGAGAATACCTCCAATGATTCCACACCCAAGGTCTTCTGTTAGTGCAGAGAAGAAGTTATTACTGTTAAGGTATGATAACAAAATAATATTTTAATTTCTTGATACCTTGTAAGTTTTTCAATCACACTTTCCCAAAATCCCGCGATTCGTCCGCAAGGATTGAGTGAAAGTTCGCACTGCGAAATATCAGCGAATTTTGTTTTCGCCGGTGACAAATCCGCATTCACATTTCACACGCCCACAGACACGCGCGCAAATACAACATACACAAAACGCACGGAAAACAAAAATCCTCGCGATTTTTCTATTGTTGTAAAATAATTGTCCTGAAATTTTTCCTCATCTTTATAGGTATAGAAACTATCTTGAAGTTTGGAAGTTAGGTTCATATGAAGTAAACGAAAGTGGAAATGTAACGTTAAATAATAAAAGAGAACTTGAGAAAGAAATCTTGCAGAAAGTAAATTCAATAAATCAATTGGAAGCAGATTCTGAAATTATTGTTGGAAATGGATTCCACGAGCAGGACGAAAATCAGAAACAGACTCTTCTATTGACCGAGCAGCCAATAAAACTAGTGTCGATACAAAGTAAGGGCAAGAAACAAATCAAATGTTGTGAATTATCTCCCAGTGGGGAATTAGTTGTTTATTCTACTGATAGTAGTATTAGAATGCTGAAGTTGGAATGTGTAAGTATACTTTTCTTATTAGTCCCTTTTTGACCACATTTCATTATCGTTTCTTTGGCTACAGTACAAACTTGTGTTGTGAAAATATTGTCAGCCATTAATAACGATAATAGCAATAAATTCTACCGTCAAGTGATTTAGCGTTTCGGTGTTAGAAGAGTCTCGTAGAAACCGATAACGGGTAAGTCCCATCCTATTTAGCACGCTTCTTAGATTACATCATACAGGTGAGATACCAGTTAAGGAACAGAATCAGAAAGAATTATATCACATGAAACATATACAACCAGTATGGAAACTACCTAGAAACGTTTGGAACAGCTCACTCACACAAACATGCGCATCGACGAGACCCCTAAGCGCTACTCACTACTGACGAGTGACGGCACTGCGACGAGCGCTTGAGGTCTCGGTAGGTAGTTTCCATACTGTTTGTATCTGTTTACTGTGGTTATACCAAACAAAAGTCCTGTTGACTATGAAAGTCGTGTAAGTGCACACTTTCATAATTTCTTTTCTTTAATCGCGCACTTTCATAAAAAGCTGATTTGGTGCGGAATGAACTGTATATATATCATCGATATATATGTAGGTACTAGATGGCCCCTTTCATAGAAAAAAATTGGGCGTCCGACCTGCAGAGCGCGCTCCACGACTGTATAAGTCTGTCCTTGTCCCCGGCATAGCGCTGTCCCGCTTTTCAGGCTAGATGGCGTTAGCAAAATAGGTCCACATTCTTTGTTTGATAGGGCCCGTCTATGTAAATTGAGGTCGTTGATATATATAGGTAACTGTTCTCACACTTTTGCGCAAGAGTAATCGAAAGTACTGTACAATACACTATTAACTTGCAGGACGAAGACCAGAGCAATGTATCGCTAACGAAAGTACTGATCAGTGGGGTCACCCACTGTGACCGCCTGGCGTTTACTGCGGACTCTAGGACTATGGTCGCTTATTGCAGCGGGGAACTGAAAATATTGCAAGTGGACCCTGAGGCGGGCGCAACGGAAATACAGTCTATAGCGTGTGAGAAATGTTAGTACAAATACAAACTGTTTATGAATAATCATACTAATATTATAAATGCGTAAATGGTTTTGTTTGTTGGTTGGTTTGTTTATCCTTCAATCACGCCGCAACAGAGCAACGGATCGACGTGATTTTTTGCACGGGTATATTTGGACCTGGAGAGTGACATAGGCTACTTTTTATCTCGGAAAATTAAAGGGTTCCCGCGGAAACCGAAAAGCATATGTGTTATTCCAGACTATAATCTATCTCTGTGCCAAATTTCATCCAGATCCATTCAGCCGTTGGCGCGTGATTGAGTAACATACATCCATACATCCATCCAACTTTCGCATTTATAATATTAGTAAGATGGAGGTGGGTGGTTAAGGCATTTTGATCCACATATTATGACAGCATTATTATTTTGCAATAAAAGTTTATAATTTTGATACATATAAAAACTACTTTCAGATCTAAAATCCAAATCCATTCTACACCTCTTGGTATCTAAAGAAATGCCCTCAGGAGCGATATACATAGTAGTCGCCGATACACAGGGAGATATTGCGGTTTGGATAAAAAAGTCAAAGAAATTTGAATTTCATGCTTCATTGCCCAAGTTCAGATGCGTGCCGGCCGCTATTACATTTAAAAATAAGGAAGAAAATATAGTCATAGTTTATGTGGACCAAAAGGTAAGATTTCAATATATCTGAGATTTTTTTTTCAAATTTATCAATTAAGTTTAGTTTTATTTTATTTAATAGGAAGCCAACGGTAATACAATGATCTTTTGTCTTATTATAATACAACTTTGTTATATGTATAATCTTATGACTACCATTGATTACACATTTACTAACTCAACATGCATGATAAAATAAGTTAATAGTACTTAGATCAAAAACAAAAAATACTTTAAACAGAAAAAATAAACAGGCCAATAAATTTACAATAATTTAGATAATATGATATTAAGTGTCTATGAATCGAATATGATAAAAAAAGCAACTAATTAGTGTGATTAGGTGCTTTTTTAATTTTTGATATAAAAAGCGATGCGGAATTTTGAAATATGTCCAAATGAGCATTTTTGAATATGTTATTATATACTATGACTATTCTATTAAAGGGAGCAACCCTGCCAAGGTTACTCTTCGTAACTCTCTTCGTTAAGTTCATTAGGTACTATAACACAAAAAAATATTAAATACAGAGTTGAATATTACAAGCTCCCAGACCCCAAGAATTTCGTGTAGACTCAAGTTTGTTTGACAGAATGAACCACAGTTCCAAGATTCAAAGTAATGCTAATATTTATCAAATTATGCAATCAATTATTAATTTCACTCTCTATAATCTTACTAATATTATAAATGCGAAAGTTTGGATGTATGGATGTCGGTATGGATGTATGGATGTATGGATGGATGTTTGTTACTCAATCACGCCCCAACGGCTGAATGGATCTGGATGAAATTTGGCACAGAGATAGATTATAGTCTGGAATAACACATAGGCTACTTTTTATCCCGGAAAATTAAAGAGTTCCCGCGGGAACCACAAAACCTCCATCCACGCGTACGAAGTCGCGGGCGTCAGCTAGTACACAATATAATTAAAACACTAATACATAGAACTCATTTTTTTTAACTGGATTGTTTAGAAATGCAGTTTTGCACGAAAAGTGACAGTTACTTTTTGACAAAGAAGTGCTAAGGTATGCAGCACACTCATGCTGAAATCTATAAAGCGTAATTTGACTTGGCTCAGACTTTACTTAGAGTTAAAACGAGATGGACTTATGTGAGTAACATAAATCTGTCTCGTTTTAACCATATTGTCTTAAGTCTAAGCAAACTCAAAGTTCGCTTTATAGATCTTCCGTAGTGATCTAAAGAATCCTACTTTATGCATGTTCTGACATGCACTTGACCCGTTATTTATTTATAGATATTAGAATATAAACTGGTAGACAAGAAAGTGTTCGATGGGGCAGTGCACCGGACCGAGTGGCACGCGCGTGCCTTGCCCATTATGTCACTCTGCGCACATCCCGCGCGAGACGCGCTCGTGATGCAAGACGATGTCTCGCTGTGGGTACTGGAGAAGAACTCTAAGGTACGTGGATGTAGTACGTAAAGAGAGGGTTCGAGGGGTAGTGAAATGGTCTGAGTGGCACGCCTGTACCTAGCTCGTTATGTCACTCTGCGCACATCCCGTGATGCAAAACGATGTCTAGCTGTGGATACTGGAAAAGAACTCGGATGCTGAAATCTATAGAGCGTACTTTGACTTGGCTCAGACTTTACACAGAGTTAAAACGAGATGGACTTATATGACTAACATAAATCTATCTCGTTTTAACCATGTTATAGGTCTAAGCCAAGTCAAAGTACACTCTATAGATCACAGCATAAGATATTATCAAAAGCTATCAAGTACGAGAATACTGAGTGACGCGCGCAAATAATATCGCTCTTACAAGGATCTTCACAACACTGTATTTTACCACTTGAGTCATGCAGCTCCTCGCGACACGTTATAGTTTTAACTCAATTAATGATCGCCTACATTTAATGTTAAGACTCACATTTTTTAAGACTCACAATTTTTAAATAAATTTTATTTATTTCAGATTGAAATTGAAGACCAGCCGCCAATGGCTAAGAGGATGCCCAATGTGCCTTTTAATCCCAAAATGAACACTGGACTACGCATTATTCCTATAAAGGTCTGTATTTTTAGGGTTCCGTACTCGAAAGGTACGACATATCCATTATCATATCATCATAGTGCAGGTCAAATTTCGAGAAGGTCAGTCACCGAATCCAACTCGGCTGGGCTGCGTTCGGGAAGCTTCCAATGCCTATAAAGCATGCCTCTAGTGCCTAAACAGTTTTTGTACCTACAATGATCAGCATTGAAATTTAAATTTTATTGTCATACTTTTAAGTTATATTTCTCTTCGTCACATTAAAATCCCATGTCGTGCCGTCTATGTGCGCAGACCCTAAACCACCCAAACAATGTCGCGCGCATCAGCTAGTACTACTATAATAACGTCCACCACTACAGCCTATTAACGTCCCACTGCTGGGCACAGGCCTCCACTCTCATAGGAGAGCGGGAATTAGAGCTTAGACCCACCACGCTGCTCCAATGCGGGTTGGCGGGCTTTAACAACTATTATCATGTTAGTGATAATAACCAGGACTTACGGCTTAACGTGCTCTCCGAGGCACGGGGGTGAAACACCGCCAACTTCCAACTCCGGGCTGGCACTGAGAATTTCTGAATTAAATACCCAATACCAATTTTTTTACCCGACTGGGAATCGAACCCAGGACCTCATGATCCGCAGTCGACTATGCTAACCGCTAGACCAACGAGGCAGTCATCTGTAATTTTCATTGCAGTATTTGGCTGGATTCCATTGGCTGGGGGACGATGAAGCGGTGACGTTGGAAATTTTGCCAGAAAATATCGTTTCACAGCTACCATCCGCTGTGATTACTAAGAAACATGTGCTATAAGGTTAAACAATATAATATTTTTATAATATAGAACTAAATGTTTAATATTATACAATTGTTTTTTATTCAACATCACTTTTGACGACCTCCGTGGCGCAGTGTGTAGGGGTATGGGTTTAATATAACTGCCATGCCCCTAACAGGTTAGCCCGCTACCATCTTAGACTGCATCATCACTTACCATCAGGTGAGATCGCAGTCAAGGACTAGCTTGTAGTGGATAAAAAAAAACATCTCCGCTCAGTGGTATCCACTTAGGCTGAGCGGAGACCAGATGTAGGAATAACGAAATTCTATTGGTTATTTAAATCACATATCCTTTCCTCTCGTCTCCTCTCCGCTCTGGTGGAGTCCGGGCCTTATTCTATCGAGCTGGAACGTGGTGATGCATAGCTGTTGCGGCCGGGCCCACATGTCATCCGTGACTTCACAGCGCGCTGCAGGCAGCTTGTACGATATCGGGTCTCCTTCCACGCTTCTGTAACATCTTGATGACTTTAGAAGTTATGAAGAGGCATATTCGTAATCTATACTATCTAGGCTACTTTTTATCCCGGAAAATTAAGGAGCTCCTATGGGAATTAAAAAAACTTATTCCACTCGTACAAAGTCGCGGACATCGGCTGGTATTTAGTTTAGTCTAGTACCTAATATGATAATTAATGCGAAAGTTTGGATGGATGTTGGTTACACAATCACGCCACGATTTGGATGAAATTTGGCACAGAGTTAGATTATAGTCTTTAATAACACATAGGCTACTTTTAATCCCGGGAAATTAAAGAGTTCCCGCGGGACCAAAATACCTCAATCCACGCGGACGAAGTCGCAGGCAGCTGCTAGTAGACTTTTATTATTTACGACCAGTATACCACCGTATCGTTGCTTAAGTAGCCTTAGTGTTAAGATCTAACAACGTATACCTACTCAGTAGGTATGCTATCTCTGTAGCGTCTATTGCGTCTAGAGTATCAAAATGGTCATTATTCTATGCCCGTGCCCGCCGTGGTCTGATATCAGACATACTTACCCCAGGAATATCATGGTCTGTTTATAAGGGTCGTAAATTTGTCCGGGTGGTAAAGGAGGCCGAATCGGATAGTCGCGTACAGTTTTCACTTGAGGTCCAAATCGTTCTAAACTACACAGCGCTCGACGACCTATCATACCTGAAATTAATTAATTATAAATAAATAAATAAGCGTTTATATCCCAACATTTCTTAAACTATTTCTTAGGCAATTATTTCTTACTAGATGATATCCGGGACTTTGTCCGCGTGAACTAAGTTTTTTCGATTCCCGCGGGAACTCTTTAATTTTCCGACATAGAAAGTAGTTTATAGGACTCCCCGGGATACAACCTACCCCTGTACCAAATTTCATCAAAATCGGTTGAATAGATGGGCCGTGAAGCGTAGCAAACAGACAGACACACTTTCGCATTTATAATATTAGTATGGATTTCCATTTCATGCAATATAAACAAGTTCAAAATTAGATTCAAAGTGGGTTTGCTTATTGGTATGTCCTTCAATCACGCTGCAACGGAGCAACGCGGGATCGAATTGATTTTTTGCATGGGTATAGTTGAGGATCTGGAGAGTAACATAGGCTACTTTGTATTAGGAAAATTAGTAGTTCCCGTGGGAATTAAAAACCTTATTCCACGCGGACGAAGTCGCGGGCATCAGCTAGATATAATAATTTATATCCTATAATTATAATGCTATTTAAGTAAAGATTTGGAACAGAATGCAGATAAGTAGGTATTATATTTTAGTTATTACCAGAACTGGTGGGTGGCAGCGGTGCAGGGGATGGATCTATATCGACGGATATCTCCTTCTCCGGTTTGCAGTTCACAGAACGAACGCCTGCTCGATACTCGTCCAGGGACATCCCTAAAGCAGATTTTTTTATTAAGTGTTAGGTACAAAGTGAAAGTGTGTCTGTCTGTCTGCTACGCTTTAACAGCCCATCTTTTCAACAGATTTTGATGAAATTTGGTACAGAAATAGATTGTATCCCGGGGAATGACGAATAGCTCATGTCCTTGGCACAGAGATAGATTATAGTCTGGAATAACACATAGGCTACTTATTATCTCGGAAAATTAAAGAACCCCGGGAGAACTAAAAAACCTCAATCCATGCGAATGAAGTCGCGGGCATCAGCTAGTTATAAATCTATGCCCAGCTGTGGTATGTGGACGTTCATCAGTACTGCACGTACCTAATTTCTGCGCTTCTTCTTCCTGCACCTCGCGTACTCGATTAAGGAAACCCCAGCGTTGCTGCCAGAGACGAGCTGCATGCTTTTCTTTTTTGCTCACTGATTTTCTGCAAGGAAATGTGTCAAACTATAGGTAGGTACCTAATAGGTATTACCAGGGAATGCCCGCGACTTCGTCTATACGTGGTTTGAGGTTATTTTAATCTTTTATTTTCCGGGATAAAAAGTAGCCTATGTGCTATTCCAGACTATAGTCTATCTAGAAAGAAAGAAAGAAAGAAAAACAGTTTATACGACAATGGTGTCACAGACAAAACAAAGATTACATAATATTATGTAAAAATTTTGTCTGTGACACCACCCGGAATGGGTGTACAGCTCAGCATTAAGCCCTGCATTGTATGCCAATAAATTGCATACAAAGCAGGGCGCTGGTTTCTCTGTGCCATATCAGCCAGATCCGTTCAGCCGTTGAGGCGAGATTGAGTAACAAACATCCATACATCCATTCAAACTTTTGCATTTATAATATTAGTAAGAAGTAAGATTAAAAGATTTATCATAGGGCCGTAGAAAAGCTACAGAAAAACCCGAGCCTCTAAGTGAGTTAGAAGTTAATCTGCTGTCCGTCCCTACTGAATTTCGGTCACGGCGCGGCGGCGGCCAATCTCCACAGATGTGCGGGAGGTAATATTATAGTGCTGAGTGCAAAGACTTATAAGAAGGCTCAGGGTCACTCAGCGGGCGAATGAGAGGGCTATGTTAAGTGTGTCCCTACCTGATCAAGTCAGAAATGAAGAGATCCGTAGTAGGACTAGAGTCACTGATATAGCCCGAAGAGTTGCGAAGCTGAAGTGGCAATGGGCGGGGCACATAGTTTGGAGAACCGATGGACGTTGGGGTCCCAAAGTGCTGGAATGGCGACCTTAGAATGGAAGAGACATCAAGAGAGTCGCAGGGAGTCACTGGATCCAGGCGGTGCAATACCGTGACTTGTGGAGGACCCTACAGGAGACGACCTCCGTGGCGCAGTGTGTAGCGCTGTTGCGTTAACATGCGGAGGTCCCGGGTTCGAACCCCAGCAGGGTCAATTTGGGAATTTATAATTTCTGAATTTTCCCTGGTCTGGCCTGGTGGGAGGCTTCGGCCGTGGCTAGTTACCACCCTACCGGCAAAGACGTGCCGCCAAGCGATTTAGCGTTCCGGTACGATGTCGTGTAGAAACCGAAGGGGTATGGGTTTAATATAACTGCCATGCCCCTAACAGGTTAGCCCGCTACCATCTTAGACTGCATCATCACTTACCATCAGGTGAGATCGCAGTCAAGGGCTAGCTTGTAGTGGATAAAAAAAAAAAAGACCGTGCTCCGCCGTACACAAAGTCAGTTGTCATAAAAAAGAGTAGATATGTAACGAAGAAAGCTTCATACAATATTCCTTGTGCTTTGACTGGATCACTGGAAGGCTCTCTGCGGACGCCTATACCGGCTGGTGGGGCCTGGTTTGCATTTTCCATCTCGATCACTTTTTTCTTTTCCTCTGACTGCTAATACTCAGTAGCTAACATTGGGCATGAGATTTACTTAGGTATTTGTCATGGCAACGGTACCTAACCACTATTAGGCCAGAATTGATCAAACGATCTAAAGAACGCTGAGCAAAAGACTTGCTCAGCAGTTGGTAAGAAAAAAAAATTGGAAGTCAATGGACTGACGATAGAAGTGAAAACGAATATTTAAAATAATAACAAAAAAAAACTTAAAATAATTTAAATATAAACCTTAAAAACGAAGGCATTAAAATTTAATTACGATTGTAGTATATTTTTGTATTTAAGACCTTGTCTTCTTAATAACGTGAGTGTGGTGTCGGTGACGGTGTCGGTTACGGTATTCACAAGTTCACCCCCTACCAAAAAGAGCTCAACGCGGCTAAAGAAGTTTTCACTTCGACAAGCTAGGTATAGTTTTACCTCTATGAAATATTTAATAGACAGCACAGGATAGAACGCCGTTCCCCTCCAACGCGAATGTTTCGTGATGACTTTTTGTTCTGTCGCGCCAATCGCAAAGATTGGACAAGATTTGCTCCATAATATAATGTGCCGACGTAGACGTATCGCGTGGAAGTTTTATCCTGTCCGTTATTATCTACCTACTTCAGGAACCTCCGAAAAATATTCATTGAAGAATCTCAGATGATGTGTTCAAAACGTATCTAAAGTGCTGAAAATTCTGTGATGTGTACAATACATACCTAAGTACCTACCTACTTAAATTAGGTTCAATCAGCTTAAAAGTAGATACTTATTCTCGTTGCGTAAAGTCGTAGGACGTTCTACGCGATGACGTACGGCAGACGCTACGGCAAACTGTATACAAACTGCGCAAGTTCTGTGAAGCCTATACAATTTTAACGTTGTGTTGAATGCTCTTTAGACTTCACTAGGACGTCCTCTGTGGAAAGTCTTTGAAACTTTACCGTTGTAATTATTTAACCTCTGCTATTCATGAAAGTCTACGATGAATCATATTATTCTATTGTTATTTTTTCTTTAATGTTACGTCTCTTACCACATTGAATGTTAAAGTAGACATAGGTACCTATTGTTATTTTTCTTAGTTTTTACTCAGGTTTGCTGTTGACATTGTGAAGGTCGTTTGGCTAGGACGAATCGTTTGTTCGATTGTTCTCGTTGATCGTTCCCAATTCCAATTGAAACAATTGAAAATAAATGGGTTGGTAGGTTTTGAACCCCGATGAATTTTGAGTAAGTAGTAGGTAGGTAGTAAGCTCTAAGTTCAAAATAAGTAATTAATTTGCAACTAAGTACTCAGCAACCATTTGTCGAAATCGGCACCGTTAGAATATCTGCACTGCAGCACAGCATGACATTGGACACCAACAATCATTCAGTGATGCTTCCGACTTCGTCCCGCGTGGATTAGGTTTTTAAATAATAATTCTTTCCAAAAAACAGACATCCAAAGCCACTGTAAAGTAAAAAATAATTTATCCTTGTTATACCCGCCCGATTTCAACAGTGTGTAGAAATCAAAATTATTTTTTACTTTACAGTGGTTTTGGAAGTCGGTTTTTTGGAAAGAATTTTTATTTTTAACTTTTTAGTGTCAGGGCTGAGGATTTGGAGTCACTTAGAGAATTTTTTATGGGACCACCTCGAGAGCTTCCTCTAACGACTGAAAAAAAATATTCTCAAATCTGTTCAGAAACCACAGAAATATGAGAACCTCCTTTTTTGGAAGTCGGTTAAAAAATATGGAAACTTTTCGGGATAAAAAGTACCTAGTAGTACCTACCTAACTAAGGGAGAGTTATTTCCTCAATGTCGGTTAAACGGTTGTGTCGTGAAAAAGTAACAGGCAAACAGACGTACCTACCTACACACTTTCGCATGGATTACCTACCTAAGCATTAAAGACCTTCGCAAAGTAAGACCTACGACATTGCTTGATTAACCACACCAAAATAAAGATGTTTATTCAACGTAGATAGATAATCACATCAACGCAATTTAGCCACAAAAACTTGACATAAAGTATAAACAGATGTATTGGTTACTTGGTAGACATTCCTCGCTATCAATACACAACAAGATCCTGTTATACAGACAAGTCCTGATGCCCATTTGTACCTACGGCATACAGCTATGGGGCTGTACCAAAAAGAGTAACATCCAAGTCATACAGCGGTTCCAAAATAAAGTACTCAGGAGTATAGTAAATGCGCCCTGGTACATCAGAAATGACGATATTCATCGGGACCTCAATATTGAATACGTCGAACAAATTATAACCAAATTTGCCAAAGCCCACGACCATCGGCTTCATCACCACGTTAACGTTGAGGCAATCCAGCTGCTCGACGTAACGAAACTAGTGAGAAGACTTAAAAGGACTAAGCCTTTCGAGTTAGTGTATAGTGTTAGGTGACAGTGTAAAGTGTAGTGCTAAAAGAACACGTGAACAAAGTGTAAGTTTATCAAGGATGCGTCAATGGACAATTTCTTAGCATATAAGATAAATTATAAGTTTAGGTTAAAGCAAAACTGCTCATTAGCCGACTAGTTAGGCTAGATCGTAGTTAAATGAGTACCTCGCTGGTACTCAATAATAGGAAAAAAAAAATTTAGCCAGAGAACCCTTAATTTATAAAAAATATATTTGGGTATAATAAAATTGGCGAGGCTGTGACCCAATTCGCAAGAGCCTCTGAAGTGGAAAGGTCGTAATTCTCTCGGTGCTGTTAAGAATGTACTCCGTGATCATCTATGGTGATCATAGATTCTATGGTAAATACTATGCTTAAAAAGTTAATGTAATATTATCTATGAACTGTGACTTACTTCCGCTCTGCTAAAATAAAAGACTACAAGGAAAAATGGTGTGTTTTATTAAAAGGAATTTTAATCAATATGAAGGGTTCATAGAAGAATAGTAAGAAAAGATTTTAATACGCTTCCACTGCGCAATTATTATTTAAAAGGTAAAAGAACAATAACAATTAAAAGACACAAGATGTCGTTATTTTCAACAAATACATCAAACGTTTTACCCAAGCTACAAGATGGCGAAAATTTTTCAACGTGGAAATTTAGAGTGAATCTATTATTAGAAGAGAGAGGTCTAGCAATAAAGGAAGCGATAACTAAAGATGATCAGCAGACAGATATAAAAGCACGCAGCTTAATCACACAGTGTATTTCTGACAAATATATTGAGATTATTAAAAATTGCAAAACTGCATCAACAATGATAAAAAATTTAGAAGAAATATTTGAAAGGAAAAGCGTGTTCAATCAGCTGTATCTAAGGAAACAACTATTATCGGTGAAAGCAACATCTAGTGAAAAACTGCAGGATCATTTCCTAAAATTTGATAATATCATTGCTAGATTAGAATCAACAGGCGCAACATTGAATGAAAACGACAAGGTGTGTCATCTATTGCTCACCTTGCCCAGTGAATATGATACAGTAATTACAACACTTGAAACAATAGACACTGTACTAACAATAGACTTTGTCAAATCAAGATTATTAGATGCAGAACTTAAACTTAAAGGCAAAGAAAGTACAGCTGTAGAAAATGAGCAATATAGCTTCATGACTTGCTATAGATGTGGTAGAAAAGGGCACAAATCCTTCCAGTGCAGAACGGGACAGTCAGCTCCAGTACGAGGTATTCATAGAGGCCGGTTTACAAGAGGACATCAAATACATACCCGAGGTGACAATCACAGTCGTGGTCGAGGCGGAAACTACAGGGCAACATGGCAGTCTGGTCGAGTAGCACATACACAAGAAGAGGATGATGAAACTCAGTTGACCTTCACAGCGTTCAGTGCAAATGATACAAGTCAAAGTGCTAACGATAGTGTACGTTTAGTAGTGGATTCTGGAGCCACAGAACATTTAATAATGGCTAAATATGAAAAGCATATGACAAACATTGTACACCTGGATAAGGAAATGAAGATATATGTTGCTAACGGACAATACTTAACCTGTGCTAAGAAAGGTATACTTAAATTAGTTTATAATGATAAAGTAAAAATAGATATTGAAGGGTTAATTGTTACAGAGTTGTCACACAATCTATTGTCTGTAAGGAAATTGTTAGAAAAAGGGTTGCAAGTCCAATTTTACAATGATAGTGTATCTATTTGCAACTCAAAAACTAAAGTTATTGGAAATCTTAAAGGTAGATTATATATTATCGAAATGAAACTTAAAACAGAAACTTGTTTAATTTCCAATGACTTGTGGCATCAAAGATTAGGTCATGCTAATAGGCATCAGCTGAAGCTGCTGCAACTGCCATATAGTGAAACTCCGTGTGAACCCTGCATGAAAGGTAAGTCAACAAGATTACCTTTTAATTCAGTGCAAAAACCACGTTCAAAATGTATTGGTGAATTAATACATACTGATATATCAGGACCAGTGACGGAGCCAACTTTAACAGGTGAGATTTATTATCATACAATAATTGATGATTTTACACATTTTTGTGAAGTGTACTTATTGAAAAGAAAAAGTGAAGCTACTGATAGATTAATTGAATACATAAACAGATTAGAAACACAGACAGGAAACAAAGTAAAGAAAATAAGATCAGATAATGGTGGTGAATTTAAAAATGAGAAAATACAAACATTTTGTCAGGAAAAGGGTATAGTGATACAGTATACAACTCCTTATAGCCCTCAGTCAAACGGTGTTGCTGAAAGAATGAATCGAACCATCTATAACAGAGCAAGAACATTATTGATTGATACAGATTTACCAAAAATGTTGTGGGGTGAAGCCGTTCGTTGTGCAGTCTATCAAATTAATAGATGTCCATCGTCAGCAATCAACTTCCAGACACCAGTAGAGAGAATGATTGGAAATAAAAATCTTTCAAGATTAAGAGTATTTGGTTCCAAGGTATGGGTACATGTTCTACCAAAACAAGATAAACTTCTAGAAAGAGCAAAAGAAATGCGATTTGTTGGATATCAACAGAATGGATACAGATTATGGGATCCTGAGAGTAATAAGATAATTGTGTCTAGAGATGTTAGATTTGATGAAACACAAATTAAGTATAAAGAAAAGAACAATGTTAATGATGAGGAAAATATTCTATATGATGAAGATATAAAAGAAAGTACTAAGAAGAATACTGAATGTGGTCAAGTAAAGGAAATGTCTGAAACAGAAGAAAGTAATCAAAAGAATCAAGACAATGAAGTAAAATATGATGAAATAGAAAATCAAAGTGACTATGAAGATACTGAAGAAGGAACAGTAGAACCAGAGAAAATAACAAGGTCAGGAAGAATAGTGAAGAAGCCAAGTAGATATCAAGATGATCAAGAACTCTACACTGCTTACTGTTTACTATCAAGTGACCCGAATGATTATGAAGAGGCAATAGTCAAAGGATGGAATAATGAAATAAATAAAGAATTAAATTCACATAAAAAATTAGGAACTTGGGAGATAGCAGATTTACCAGAAGGAATGAAAGCTATTGATACAAAATGGATTTTCAGAACAAAACAAGATGGTACAAAAAAGGCGAGACTTGTAGCAAAAGGTTTCCAGCAATTTAGTTTAGAAAACAACTATTCTCCAGTTGCCAGAATTTCTACGGTTAGAATAATGATGAGTCTAGCAGTGCAAAAAGATTTACCTTTGAAACAATTTGATGTGCCAACTGCATTTTTAAATGGCAATCTAGATGTAAACGTTTTTATAAAATGTCCAAAAGGACTAAAAATTAGTGAAGGAAAAGTTCTTAAACTGAAGAAGGCATTGTATGGCTTAAAAGAAGCACCCAGATGCTGGAATACAAGGTTTCATGAGTTCATAACCAGAGAAGGCTTTACACAATCAAAACATGACTCTTGCTTGTATGGAAAAGAAAATAATTGGATGTTACTGTATGTAGACGATATCTTATATCTAGGACATGATAAAGAAATAATAAAACAAATGGAGAAAGAATTTAAACTGAAAAACTTAGGAGAAGTAAGTAATTATCTAGGATTAGAAGTTACAAGAAACAAGAATGAAATGTACATAAAACAAACAAAATTGATAAGAAAACTATTAGAAAAATTTCAAATGCAAGACTGTAAAGGAAATAAAACTCCAATGGAAACAAATTTTAGTGCAATACCATCATCAACTGTAATAGATGTACCTTTTAAAGAACTAATAGGTTGTTTGCTGTATATTTCTACTCATACACGTCCAGATATCACATATGCCGTATCATATCTAAGTAGATTTTTAGATAAGCCAACCCAAGAGTTATGGACAGCTGGTAAAAGAGTCCTGCGATATCTAAAAGAAACTCAGGAACAGGGGCTGCGGTATACAAGATCAAGTGATTATAATAAACTACAGGCCTATTCAGATGCAGATTGGGCAGCTGACAAAATGGATAGAAAAAGCACAAGTGGTTGTGTTGTATATCAAGGTAACAATTTAATAACTTGGTTCTCCAGAAGGCAGACATGTGTCGCACTGTCAACAGCTGAGGCCGAGTACATTGCAGGAGCGCATGCGGTGAGTGAGCTCATACACTTGAAGGGCCTACTTGCTGAGCTACTCAGTGATAAAACTGTTTATGCCCATATTTACATGGATAATCAGAGCACTATCAAATTAATTAATAACAAAATAAATACTAAAGCTTCGAAACATATCTCAATAAAATATCATTACATAAAAGATATAATTAATAAGAAAGAAGTATCCATATCTTATATACCTACAGATGAAAATATATCTGATATTTTTACTAAAGCATTACCAGCTAACCGTCACATGTATTTTTGTCAAAAACTTAACTTAAGTAATATGCTATTATAACCTAGTAATAAGTCAGCTAGTAGTTACTTGTTATATTGTTTAAAATTAATTGGCAGTTTATATATTTAAATGTTCTATATTTAGTGATTTTAAAACTGATCCCAAGACTTTGTTGTAGGGCGAAATAGAACAAACTAGAACTTATGCTAGAGGGGAGAGCATAAATAAAACGATGTTTACTTTTAGTTATAATTTAATATGCTAAAACATGAGTATAGGTATTAATGTAGTGGAACTTATGTTTAACATTATATTAATAATTAGTAATAGCATTCTTTATGTTCAATTTATGATCTTTATATAAAGTTCAATTCAATCTCCTGTTAATCCTGTATAATTAAAGTTATGTTATAAAGCTCTATAAATTGAGGGGCTGTGTTAAGAATGTACTCCGTGATCATCTATGGTGATCATAGATTCTATGGTAAATACTATGCTTAAAAAGTTAATGTAATATTATCTATGAACTGTGACTTACTTCCGCTCTGCTAAAATAAAAGACTACAAGGAAAAATGGTGTGTTTTATTAAAAGGAATTTTAATCAATATGAAGGGTTCATAGAAGAATAGTAAGAAAAGATTTTAATAGGTGCGCTCCCATAAAGTGTCGTAAACTTATCCGACTGCCCCCACTGTCTGGAGTCTAGACTGTAGACCGCACTCTCTACTTACTAACTATATTATGAATCACACCAATCATTTTATACGTGGACTACAGCTATAGGTATCTATTTTCACAGCTTTTGCCTTTTCGCCATACTAACTAATTATCATCTTAATAAGTAGGTACCTACCTGCGCCAGTTACATAGGTAATTAATTATTTATTTGTTCTAGATCTAAAATTAAGCTAGATATCGATTTATCTCTTCATTAGGTATTTTCTATGAATAGGTATCTAAGTATATTAAAATTATAATATTTACCTACTTAGTTTGAAAGTTACCAACTGGACTAAGAAAAGATTGATGAAAAATTATTAACTAATAAACGATTAATTATAATAGGGATAGGTTTTTGATAGTCTTTAACCTGTGGTTAGCGGTCGGCACTAATTATAGGAAGCAGACTACAAGTTCCAAAAACAAAATAGGTATGATAATATCATGCAAGTCGACGACAAAAGTCCACATTGAGTTGTATGAACTTATGCTTAAAGTATAGCTAGACTAGATCGTATGACCTAATACAATGTGACCTACTTCTTTGAAAGCTGCTGAAGCATAAAGGGCGTATAATTTTCTCGATGCGATCACTCAAAGTGCGTTAGCTTGCCCGCCCGCCCACGCGTCTAGACCGACGCACCTATAGTACTATCCAATAGGTATACAGATGACAGAATATAAACTAGTAGACATAGCTATGATTCCATTTTATCTAGGTATATGAAATATGCTTGTATACCTACTATTTAACCTCCATATCCATAGCAGCGTGAAAAAATAAAACAAAAGATCATTGTATTATCGTTGGCTTCTTAGTAAATTAAAAAAAACTGTGTGTTACCTTTAAAAGAAAACTGTTAGGAAATTCGGCATACTTAATAGGTACCTACGATGTACCGTGCACCTTGTACCATGGTGATCATCACGACATCCAGGTTTTTCAATTCAATTCAATTTTCAGTTCAAACAAAAATATCTAAACGAAATCCATGCGGACGAAGTCAGTCTAGTTAGGATTGAGATATTATAATTTTGCCAAATTATTTCGATAAAATTTAATTAAATCGCATATTTGTTATTCCGGAAAACCATAGAGTTCCCCTGGTTCAAAATCTAGATCAACGAACGAAGTTGCGAGCATCCTCTAGTTTGAATTTATGGGGAAGAACCTACATTTCCCTACCCTACCTACATTTGTGGAAAATTGATATTTGGAAAGTCTCTATCTAGGTAGCAGTAAATCGAAATCATGTTCTGTCAATGAATAAATATTTTTCGCCCGCCCACGCGTCTAGACTGCCCTAAATCCGAACAACAAAAACCTAGCTCTAGGGGCGTAGGTATTTTTTTTCATAATTGAAAGGATTATAAAGGGAACTTATTTTTTTTAATGACATACTTAACCTATAAGTTATATATTTCTTCGGTATCCTATCTTGCTTGAAATTAGGGACAGCCGGGGACAGCTCAAACGTAGATTATTTACCTATATTTAAAGTACAATGTAAACTGCATTGTATGCTACCCACAAAAAACTCTGTAATCGCTGCATATGACCAAAATAAACAAAAAGGTGTATATAAAAGGTGTGTACATATATAATACCTATAATATATAGTTGAGAACAGACAAGGCGTTGCATTTCAAAGGCGAGGCCTTCATCTCACCTCCAGACGTTTGCATGCCTCACTTGTTGTCCTCTAGCGTAGAGTCTAGACTCTAGACTAAGCAAATAACCAACGCGCCTACTTCAATATTGCTGTCTCGTATACTATCTATGATCGTAGATAGGTTCAACGAAAAACCTATAAATACAATTTAAACCGCTACCTCCATGAAGTTTTTGATGGAAAGAACTAATAAAAAGATTTACTCCCCCCTAGCCAAGTTACATACGTTTCGTGTCTATTCTCCTTCTCGTACCTATAATCGCTTAGGATAGGTACAATAAGTACTATTAGCACACTCTTATGGGTTATACTTAAGTAGTTATACTTGTGAAAAGCTTATTCATAGCGTTTTGCGGGTCCAATAGTTAAACACAATTTCACAGAATTGTCAAACAAAAGGGTAACTACCTATTTGAATTAGCGAAACTATTTCTAGTTCTTTCGGAGAAAATTGAAGTTTCTGCCCCCCTAGCCAAGTTTCATACGTTTCGTGTCTATTCTTTTTCTAGTATATCGATTATATCGTTACCGCTCAGGTATTTTCAGACGCATATTACAGAATAGTGTGCTCATAGAACTTGTTGTATCTATCCTAATGGAAGGTGGGGTCCCAAAACTTGACGACAAGTTTTTAACAAGGTCTCGGATACCGACGGTTTCGGATACTGATATCCGAAACTCGAAAGGTACAGAAGAATACGTCGCTTATAAAAAAGAGGTAACTTTTTTCGCCGTTCGTTCGCCGACTCGCCGTTCGTTTGTGCTTTGCCAGTCAGAGCAGAACAGCAAGCGGCGCCTCGCCAATAGCACGTCGGCTTGGCGTATATACTCGTTAAGTGCAGCGCACTGCAACCATTATTCGCTTCACCTCCAGACGGTGTTCTAGCCTAGCACTTGGTTCGGTCTAGACGAATTGCATTATGGAAATTTATACCTATCTAGACTGCTTCAACTAATGTACAGATAAATGACTCTAACTGTTTTAATACTTTCTACGTCGGTTTGTTGTTCTTTAAAGCTTTATTTATTACTGTATATTCTTCGAACCAAGGTTTACAATATCGCCTTTTTTTTTTAAATGTTGGGTTAGCTTTATAAGCACACTGCCGAGAATTGTGTTCCCGCCTTAAATGCCACAGAATACCTGCATTAATTATGTCCAGAAGTCAACAGTTTGGTAGTTTTTGCCTGGTGGGCTTCGACCGTGGCTAGTTACCACCCTACCGGCAATGGCGTACCGCCAATCTATTTACCATTCCAGTACGATGCCGCGTAGAAACCGACCGTGTGTGCAACGCCTTTATGCAACGCCTCTAACAGGTTAGACGTCAACCCTGATGTGGTTGACGTCCAATTTGCTCGCACGAAGCGTTTTTGCTCGACGTTTCTGATACGAACTGCTAGGGTGTGGAACAAACACCCTCCCAGCGCACGTGTTTCCTGCCACTTATAACTTAAGTACCTTCAAGGCAAGAGTGAATAGGCATCTTCTAGGCAAACGCGTTCCAACCTAGACCTCATCATTGCTTTGCACTAAGCATGATTGTCGTCAAGCGCAAGCCTATCACGCAATAAGAAAAAAACCTGCAAACGTCCTAAGCTCCGGTCAAGGCACCGCAGACAGTATCGAATGTGTCTTGGGTTTGAGATAGTTGGTAATGAAGACTCAAGTGAAAAAGTGTACGACCGGTTATTTGGGCTAAATTCCATAATAGGACAAGTGCGGACGAGCGCGTCGGCTGTCGGGCGAGGATGGGGAGCAGTGAGCGCGACCCCACGCGTCGCCTGCCGTCCTATTTTTTGCTGAGCCGCAAATTGTCGTAATCGCGGACAGACGACGCGCCAACCGTTAGTTACGGCCGCTCCACTTTAAACCTCATCCATTTTAATTTAACAAAAGTGCCGGCCGATAGCGCGGAGGAAGGACTCATTTCCGTCGGCTACAGCTCGTCTGACTCACGCTGCCCATTACGATGGAAAAAAACTCGTCCCGGCATTCCCCATGGCGGCTGCTACTGACGCTCCTCGCGCATATAATAATGTCATCCCGACCGAATTTTGGCCACGGCGGCCAATATCCAGGGAGCTTAGCCATATATAATATAATATATATATATATATTTTTATATATATATATAAGGCTTATATATTTATGCTATCTCTACACTCTACATACACTAGTGCACTCTCTGTTCCTTTAATATCATAGTCCGATGAGACGGAAAATCCGACACGAAAGGAAAGAGATCAGGCGGCGTTACGTGCTCTCTGAGGCATGGGGGTGAAACACCGCCAAATTCCTAACTCCACGCTAGTACTGAGAATTTTATTTAATTTACCATGACAGCTGTTATTCCACTTTTTTTAAATGGTTCCGGGAAAAGGATCATATCCGTGTATGCGGCCTTAACACTCAGAAAAGTAAGAAGTGTCCCAAGGATCGAATCTCCGACCGCCCGAAAACGAGGCACCAGGCCACAGAATACTAACTATTCAGGAATCAGGCTATCGCCTTTTGAACGAACAAGGCATTAGGGAAATTCGACTACCTAACCGTTATTGGATGCGCTCTTACATAATGACTTGTCCCCTTTACAATGTCAAGCCCGTGACGTCACTTAATAGCATCTAGTCTGGACGTCGAACAGTCTGCTCGCTCCACACTTAGCCACGCTTGTATGCACCTTGAACGTCATACGAAATATTTCGATCGTGACGCGTTTATGGACGTAACAACTCGAATTCATAATGCTAATCTAAATTTAAAACGCTATAAAATTGCATTCTAGTTGCGGTTGCGTTTATTATTCATATTTATACTAATATTATAAATGCGATAGTATGTTTGTTTGATGATTTGTTTGCCCTTCAATCACGCCACAGCAGAGCAACGGATAGACTTGAGTTTTTCATGGGTAGGAATATAGTGACATAGGTAACTTTATAAATTTAAAAAAAAAAACTTATTCCACGCGGACGAAGTCTATTAAGCTACAAGACATTAACAAATTGTAATACTTTTGTCTTTGAATTATAGTTAAAAATGCACAGTAAATGCAAAATAAAATACATTTTAAATAATGTTTTCCTACCAGGCTTTCAGCCATAGCAGTTAATTATAATCATTAGAAAATTATCAACGAATATAATATATTGTAGTGTAGGTATACACTACCCTAAAACCTACACTAATAAAAATTATAGTGCAGACTCAGTAAAGTATGCACATTTCCCTCACTCTCAAAGTCAGATGGGATGGCTGTTTCATGTTTGATAGTGAACAGTTTTATAGTAATAATATCAGTTATTATGCATTATTCATTCATGAATTTCCTGCCATTTCGAAGAATATATTTTAAAAAGCATAATTTCATAGTCAAAAATTTCCTTTATGTAATGCATCCGAATATGTTATCTCTAATATAATAACATCCTACAATTGGGACCGACCTGAAAATACGCAGCCAAGAACAAAAGAATATTATGCTTTGATTGAAAATGGGTAATAGCACACAGGATTTTCAACTAGGGCATCTGGCGGGACCTAATTTTCCGTGGAAATGGAACGTCCCGGAAAATTCGTAGCTTGGCGACACGATAATTGACGTAGGTAATTTTCCGTAACGGAAAGGTAGGTAAGCATTGTCTGTCGCCCTTCACGCTCAGATCGCGTTTACCCGATCCGTTCTTTGAATGACCGTCACGAGTATTTGGCTTGGTCGAACAGATTGTGTATTTAATCAGATTGAAAGCGATTTCAAATTCCTTGGATTTCAACTTTACCATACTTGGTATTTTCAAAAACAATGCTTTAATTTTAGGGACTATTTAAGCCCATTACGCGACAGTTATTGTATGTAAAAACTATCAAATATTGGTAGGTGTTCCCTAATATGTTTAGGCATTTGATAAAACCTTTCATTGGTTAGGTACCCATTCAGAGAATATACTCGTAGTTCAATAGTCATAGTCATAGTCATTTATTTATTAAATATAGGTACACTGTGTCTTCTGGGAGCTTATTGTAGAAGCGGACACTGTTTCCAACAAATGAATTGCTAGTTTTACTAAGCGTAGAAACAGGCATTACAATGAAATGGTAGTATGATGACCAGTCACAACCAGCCAGTTAGGTCTACATAAAATAACAGGTACATAATATATAGCTCCACTCTAGAATGTTAGGATGTAGTTTGCTCTCAAGGCTGGCAAATCATACCAAATAGGCATCTTCTACTTACTTTACTAATTAATTTATTCCCTGTTCCCAGGGACTACCGAATTGGACTCTATGTTTTACCACAGACGAAGGAGATATTTTCTTTTCCACCAGTCATCTGACAGACACGTTTCAACATTGTAGCTCTGTATCAATGAATAAAGAATGCTCTGTATAGATAGAGGTGGTGGTAGGTGACAGGGGCAAGACGTGCGACGGCATATCCAAGCTGGCAGGACTTCTAACCCAAATTAGTATGCAGTTTGGAGGTGTACTATACGAAGATGCTGGTGGGTGTAGTAGGTGGAGCTTCTGGTATTCAATTTGTATGGTTATCGATCCACTGCAAGGATAATATTATGACTTAGGTACGCTGTGGAAATATTTATCTTCAGGTTTGATTTCGTTAAGTACGATTTGCCTTGAAATAAATATTTCTCTTTGAATCTTGAACCGTGATCCCTCCTTTGTACACGCAAACCATTGAACCGATGGAGACAAACCGCATTAATTATCATTCGAAAATATTTTGTAAAAACCTCAGCACGAACTCGATTGCAATAACTTCAACCTGATATTGAGTCTGGTGTCTATACATAAATATGAAGCGGGAGAGGTAACGTTGCGTGAATTTAACGTGTTACGTGATTTCGCGGTTCATTTATGGGTGTGAGGGTGTCGGGAGAGGGTGGACGGCGGCGGTGAGAGACGGGGTGGCAGGACGCCGGGGTCAGACGGCGGCTTTCAAGGTGAAGGCCGTTTTGCCCGCCCTACCCATACCCATTACCCACCTAAAAACCTATACTATTATTATGGTGCATCTTATGTAACTACTAGGTCTGCGTTGGTGGTAGTGTAGTGGAAATTTAAAGGCTTTTTTATTTATTTCATTTTATTATAATATAATGTAACTTTCTAAGGCCGTGTTTTCCGAATTGGGTTATTTAAATTCATAAACCTAAAACAAAGTGTCCGTACCGTATTTTAAGAGCAACATTAAATTGTATTAGGACTAATAAGAGGTTTGGTTGAGTTGAAGAAAAGAGGAAATGTGGCCTAATCTATAACTACTAATTCTAATACTAATACCTAATAATTACTATTTACTAATAATATTATAAAGAGGTAAAGTTTGTGACGTTTTAGGGGGTATAATCTCTGGATCTACTGAACCGATTTTGAAAATTCTGGTACCAAAATAAAGACACATTATTTGTCAGTGTATTTGGCTATATAATATGTATTAACCCGAAAAATTAGGTAGTTCCCGTGGGAATTCAAAAAACTTATTTCACGCGGACAAAGTCGCGGGCATCTGCTAGTAGTTACAATAAAATCATATGGATATGTCACCGTAAGATTGTAAAAACCGTTAGATTATAATATAACGTTTTTTATCTCGATAGATTATAAACTGTCGACAGATTGTGAACCGTAACATAACTACTGCTTACAATTTAACGCGTTATTTTTCGGTAAATTGTAATATATTAGGTATATTAACCCGATAGAACCTAAGTGAATACCTACACTAGGTACCTGAATATTCATGTCAAACCCTAACCTAACCTATAGTTTGCACGCGAGTTGAATGCAGAGTAAATGTATGGTGACACTTACATTTACTCTGCATTCAACTCGCGCGAACTGTACAAGAAAGAGACAAGAAAACGTAAAAACAATAAATATTTCATAAATTAATACTCAGAACATTGAACGGTTCACAATCTTTCGACAGTTTATAATCTAGCAGGATAGAAACCGTTAGATTATAATCTAACGGATTTTACAATCTTACGGTGACAGATACACACTGTTTAGAAAATGTTGATCAGTTTTAAATATATATTGAATAATAATCCAGTGGCCGATAGAATATTATTTATTGTTCATAGTACACATGCACACCAAAGACAAAGATAACAAACCAACAACTATAGAGTCGTAGTGAAGCCCAACAGTATAGACAACTGACTAACTAGTGATGTACAGGGAAACAGCGTTGCCATACAGTGATTATTCCTAACACCCTCCCTTAATCACTACATGTTAACTTACAATCAGTTCTTAAACTAACCAACATAGGCTTCGGTAAACACTTGGTAAACATATCTGCACGCTGGTTCCCCGTAGCAATGTACAAAATATTTATCTTATACAACTTAATTATATCTCTTACATACTTCAACTTTATGTCTAAATGTTTCAGTCTAGCACAATTATTATCATTCAATGTAGCCTTAATCGCAGACTGATTATCCTCGAAGATAAACATATTAATAGTTTTACAATCCAAAACTTCTTTAGTTATATTATAAAGTACAATTAAATCTTGAACAGCCTTAGCTAGCGACAAAATCTCTGCCTCAGTAGAGGACAGTGCAATGGAACCTTGCTTCTTTACACACCAAATTATAGGACAATCATTAAAGAAAATTATATAACCAGAAGTAGACTTTCTATCCTTTACATTAGATCCCCAATCTGCATCTACATAAACATTCAAGTTAACCTCATCAGTAACAGATCTCTGAAATATTAATTTAAGTTCAGATGTTCCCTTTAGATAGCGAAGAATTCTCTTTAGTCCAAGCCAAGCAGCAACAGTTGGTCGCTCCTGGACTTGACTAAGACAGTTAACAGAATACAAGATATCAGGACGAGTAGTCATTGACAAATACAACAATGCACCTACTAGTTCACGGTAAGGACCATGAAATTCTTCACCATCAACAAAATCTGATGCAGTAGACTTAGGAACTAAAGGAGTGTCACATGGTTTACATTCTGTCATTCTATATCTAGCTAATACTTTATCAATATATGCCTTCTGACTTAAACAAAGTTTATCATCAACATATTCTAATTTTATTCCAAGAAACTCATCAGCAATATCAGCTTTAGACATTTCAAATTCTTTTCTAAGTAACTGAATTACAATCTGAACTTCAGCCTCGTTTGAACCTGATACAATTAAATCGTCGACATACAGAACTATAAATATCTCATTGTTATTATTATTAGGCCTCCTTACAAACACACAAGACTCAAATTCTAGTTGCTGAAAATTCAATTTAAGTATAAAATCAGTGAACCTCTTAAACCACTGCCTAGGTGCCTGTTTAAGTCCATACAAACTTTTTAGTAATTTACATACACGACCAGATCCATCATTATAACCTTTAGGTTGATCCATAAAAATTGTTTCGTCTAAATGACCATTTAGAAATGCAGTTTTAACATCCAATACATACATTTTTAAATTCTTTTGAAGAAAAATAGCCAACATTAGTCTCAAATATGACATGCCTATAACTGGCGCATATGTTTCAAAATAGTTAACACCTAATCTCTGCTCAAAACCACGAGCAACTAACCTAGCCTTATGAATATTATTTCTTTTTATACTCAATACCCATTTACAGGTCATTGACCTTTCACCCTCAGGTAGTTCAACCAGTTCCCACACTTTATTCTTATTTAAGGACTCAATCTCTTGATCCATAGCCTGTTTCCATAAAACTTGCTCATTTGCAGGCAATTCCTGTACTTCTTCATATGAAATGGAATCAAAGGTTTCTACAGTTGCTTCATAGACATAATGATCCTTAAATCTGGCTGGCAACTTCAACTGTCTCTTAGATTGTCTAGATCTGGAAATCTCCTCTTCATCTTCTGTGCAGTCCAAGAATTCATCTTGACCTCCATCAGCTATCTCTGGTTCAGCTGCCTCAGGAACCACACCAGGCTCAGGAACTACATCTGGATCAGGAACTACTTCTTCTCTTATCCTATTATCAATAGAGTCTGAAATACAAGTCCTCTTCTCTTCATTAAATACTACATTACGTGAAACAGTAATTTGACTAGTTCTCAAATCCAGCAAGCGATAGCCCATATTGGAATATCCTACGAAAATCATTTTCTTAGACTTGGGATCCAGCTTCTTCCTCAAGCTATCTGGTACTCTCATATAGGCGTCACATCCGAAAACCTTGATATTGTTCAAATCTGGTACCTTTCCAAATTTAAGCTCGAAAGGAGTCTTACCCACTGTCTGGTTCGGGATCCGGTTCTTCAGATAAGCAGCAGTCTGCACCGCATAGCCCCAAAAGCTCTTCGGTAAGTTTGCATCAAAGATGAGAGCATGTGCCTTCTCCAACAGATATCTGTTTGCTCTCTCCGCAACACCGTTCAATGGAGGAGTGTATGGTGGGGCAGGATCTAGCTGAATATTCTTCGACTTACAATAACGTGCAAGCTCACCTGACACATATTCCTTGGCATTGTCACACCTTATTTTGTAAACTTCTGGATTCTGCTTGTGAAACTGCTTCAATATATCAACTATATCACTCTTATTTTTCAACAGATGAACTTCACAAAATCTAGAATGATCATCTAATATGGTAACAAAATACTTCTCGTTGCTGCTGGTAGGTGGGTCTATTGGTCCACAAATATCTGTGTGTATCATTCTCATGGGTTTATCTTCCCTATTTCTTGGACCTCTACCCATAGGCGTATTAGCTTGCTTGGCAGTTACACATTCTTCACAAAAACTTAAGGAATCTGATACTGGCAATCCTAATTCCTTCATAACATTGTTGTTAGAATGTCCCATTCGCCTGTGCCATAATTTAGCATCTTGCTCAACATAGTGAGTTGCAGCTGATGTAATAGGATCAAACTGACTGATGTACTGACCTTTCTCGTTCAATCTGGCTATAACAAATTTCACTTTGTTCTTTTCGACAATTGCCACATTATTTGTAAATATAATACTGTAGCCAGCTTTCTGTATATTTTTCACTGATATTAACTGACCATTTAACTCTGGAATAAACAATACTTCTGTGAGGGTTATTTCTCTTCCATTTAACATGCCAACAATTGTTCCAATACCTTTGACTTCCAAAATTTCTACTTTAGATGCACATGTCACTGTACCTTTGTGGGGTCTCAGGTCCTTAAACCATTCTTGTTTGCTGCACATGTGTGTAGATGCACCCGAGTCCAACATGAAACGCTCACTCGTTTCATTTACCATGAAGGTGACAGCAGCAGACTCACTGTTATTAGACTTCGACTTGACACGACAGTCCTTCCTCAAATGGTCAGGACGCCCACAATTAAAGCATGTTGACTTTCTGCCACAAAATTTTGCAATGTGACCCTTTTGTTTACACTTATGACACGTCACATTTTGATATTTCCCTGCATTAAATGCTACATTTGTCTTTGCATTTTCAGCCTTCTTTTCACTTGTATCACCTTTCAATGCCTCCGCATTCAATAATCTTTGAATCACAAAGTCAGATGTCAAAGTTGAATCTGGTTGGTTTTCAATTGTTGCCTTTATAACATCATATTCTGGGGGTAATGACATCAATATATAAATAACAATATCCATGTCTTTTACAGTCGTACCTGAAGCTCGTAACTCATTTATCATACCCAGCATCTCGTTTATATGATCTTGCATGCTGCAATCACGACGCTTTTTCATGCTCGTGAGTTTCTTTCGCACTAGTATCTGACTCACAGCACTAGACTTCCCGTATTTGTCTTTCAAAGCCGCCCATATCTTGAATGCCGAAGTTTCATCTGACATCGCCGCCAGTATAGAGTCATCAATCATGGTTAACAATAAAGCATATGCTTTCTTTTTGTTAGCATCATCAGATTTCTCATTAGTTAAAAACTGATCCATGTCCTTGGCTGCGAAAATAGCCTCCACCCGACGCTTCCACAACAGATAGTTCACCCCTCTGAATGGTTCGACGAGATATTTTATACCTTCATCTCCACGTGCTGCCATTTTGCATAGCCAGCCACGAGATGACCCGACACAGCCCAAACCACCCAAGTAGAAAATCTTTGTCAATACGTCCGCTCCAACACTTCCTTATAATTTTTCGGAACCACGCTCTGCTTTTAAATATATATTGAATAATAATCCAGTGGCCGATAGAATATTATTTATTGTTCATAGTACACATGCACACCAAAGACAAAGATAACAAACCAACAACTATAGAGTCGTAGTGAAGCCCAACAGTATAGACAACTGACTAACTAGTGATGTACAGGGAAACAGCGTTGCCATACATTAGTGATTATTCCTAACAATCAGCTTGGTCGATAGCTGGAATTTGATTTGATTTTCGTTACCTCTGTACTTCAGCCGGCACAATAAGCTATCTGTTTCTGCTATTAACTAAAGTTTATCGATTATTTTTAAATGTTCTGTTAATAAAATAAAAAATGAAACGGTTAACAACTGTCTGAAATATACTTAATGCAGAGAGACTTGAAACCTCTCTCTGCATCTTGATCTTTTAATAATTCAATTATTTGAGATCTATACTATATACTATAATATTATAAATGCGAAAGTTTGGATGGATGGACTTTGACGTTTGTTATTCAATCACGCCTTAACGACTGAATGGGTCTGGATGTTTGGCACATAGATAGATTGTAGTCTGGAATAACACATAGGCTACTTTTTGTCCCGGAAAATTAAAGAGTTCCCTCGGGAGCCAGAAACCCTCAATCCACGCGGATGAAGTCACGGGCATTAGCTAGTAATATCTAAAGTTATTTTAACGATCATGACAATATCAAACAAATATTCAAATATTTCAGCAGTGGGAATGAAAGAAATAATGTACTTAAATAGCTTTAGAAATACTTAAATTCCAGTAAACTGTATAAAAGTCTGTATATGAAAACCAAGTCGTTAGAACATTGCAAAATGCTGTCAATCAAGAAAGTGTTTTGCGTTTCGTTACTGTATTACTATGTCGGTGGAAATGTTATAAAAAACCAACCCTTAAAATTGCATGGCATTACAGAAGCGCCAAAAAATTTACCAGGTAAATTTAATAATAATACTATATATACTTAATAATAATACTCATCATTCTTCATAAATTCATTTAATATTCATCATTATCATATACTATTTAATATTTTTCACGGTGTTTCTTCACGGTTTCGTGTTTTCATCACAGAAAAATGAGCTTTTTTCAAATAAGTGGATTTATTTAAATTATGATCCTTTAATAAAAACTAAAAAAATCCTCGTAAGACAATTACCTAAAAATAACATTATTCATTTTATTTTACGAAAAAGTAAATAATAAATTGGTATTTACTTGTTATTCATAGAAGTTTTATACCCACGGCGCGTTCATGCCAACGTGCCGGTAAATACATAAACTGTCAGATAACGTAATTTTTTTGTATAGTTATCCATATTTACGTTATTGTCTGTGATAAAAGGAAAAAGAATCATTTACTATAATCTTTAATAATAGGTATATTTATTAAGAAATCTAATAAAAAAAATTTTAGCCTCAACTCCTCCAGGCGTGGAATGTGGCCCTGACAAGAGCTTAAACAGCAGAAATGATATAAAAATCTTGATAGACTTTATATTTTATAACGAAACATCCTCAGACAAACAAATCAAACTAAATTATAAATCTAAAGCAGAAGCGATACGGGATAAGCATTTACAGGATCTTAATGATTTCAATGAATGGTTTGACAATCAGCCAGGCCATTTGAAAGAAGTTCTACAAAGACTTGAAAGGATAAGAGAAGTCCGAGTACAACCAGATGCCGAAATAGTTGCTGATGTGCTCAGTGAATATCCAGAATTAGAAATGTCATATAACAAAAAATATGATAAAGCTAATAAATTGTTTAATAAATTCGACAAATACAGCATGATTTGTAAGGTTAATTGCGAAGATCAACAAGTCAAAGGTAACCAATACTTCGTAAAATTTTGCAATTTGCTGAATATTTCGTCTACAAATACATACTGTATATGTATTACTGTAAATATAATTGGTATTTAAATGTATGGCTATCATTTATAAAGTTTTGTCATCATATTATCATATATAAATAATTACCTATAGCTATAGGTTTTAGCGTGCTGACAATTCCGCCAAAAACGCCAATAGTTTACTCAACTTCTGCTTACTTCGACTGACACACATAGATGGGTGTATCTCAAGATAACCCATCGATCTGTGTCGACTGTCGGCTTATTGTAGCATCGTTGTTTTTTGTCGAAAATTGTATGACCCTTTTTCCGATGAACTAGTATGCAATAGGTCTTATTATAACTTATCGACAGAAGATCACAGATAGATTGTTGAACCATTTGATTAACAAATATTTCTTTTACAGTGCATAACATATCCAAACGGCAGGTTCAAGATGATTTTTATTGCAGTTCTTTAGAGGACTTACATAGAGAAATTACTGAAAAACTCGATGGATATATTGAAGAAATTAACAATGGCACCCTCAAGATTCTTTCTTGGGGTGACAGTAAATATGAAGAAAAAATCAATGAAATAAAATCCAAATTGAAAGACAAAGCCCTGGAGGAGTTTGGTCGAACTATGTATGATATCCTTAGCTTAGAATACGAGTATAACCAATTTATGAATGATATGACTAATACAGACTTACACGAAGCTGTTTATGATATTAAAAGTTTAGAGTTGCGAGTGGATGCAAAATTATTGGAATTAGAACAAGCTATCGAGAAGTTTGGACAACATTGTAACAGTTGCGGTACTAGTGAGTATTATTAATAGTGCATTGAGTGGTGTACTAACTGCAGTTATATCGTACATTTTACTATTTATTTATATTTCACTTATTTTTTAGAAACTTTGGCAAGAAAAGCAAGAAGAGCAGACTTGGCAGAAGAATCCGAAGCAAAAATGACAAATGAGTTACCAAATCTTGTGGATGAGTTGATCGAAATCAAGTTTAATGAATTTGCAGCTGAAGTGCAAAGTGATTTTAGAAATATATTCAATGTTCTAGATACACTGATACAGAAAACTGAAGCTGAGAATGATAGTGTAGAGAAGTTTAAACCGATTGAAGGAGAAATAAATACAATGACTAACAGTGAAAAAGAAGCTTTGAGCAAATTGAAAAACCTTGCACCAATTTCAGTTATTAAACTAATATTGGAACTGATCAAGAAATTCAAGGATTTGTTGAAAATCATTAAGGATATTTTTGATAAGCTACCTAAATAAGCTGTCAAGTTAATATCATATTAATACCTATAAACAACGAAAATAAAGAACGATGCATAAACAAATACGTTACTACATAATGATAATAAGTATATCTATAGTCTTGTGGGCATTGGCTAAATGAAATCATGTAATTCGCTTGCTTTGATCCTATTATATCTAGGTACCAAATTATATGGTTGTATTTTTTTCACTTCTCAGCGTTTGAAATGCTTGCCTCATAAATTCCTTGGAACACTTTAGCATAATATACTGCACGATTATAATAATAAAATTTCGAAATCACTTTGTCCTCTTTGAAGTATCCCTAGAATGCATTTATAATGTAGGTGAGCGACCGGGTGCATAGCCGATTACCGATTCAGGGATCCTCAATAAATCTGAATCGGTATTGTGCGCGGGCGCATACAAAAGTGTTGCTGCTCATTGTAAGTTAAGTTTGTGAAGCAGACGTTCGAGGAGCCGTTGACTTCAATTTGTAGACGTGTTATGTTTGACACATGAGTGCTTCAAGATTCTTGGTTTTGAGTCAAATTGTTTTTCAAAAACTTACAGAAATATTGCTTTAACTTCAATAATTATCGAAGGAAATACTTCAATGTTAAATGTTCACCTAATTGTATGTAGTTTACTTTGGTAGAAAAGAAAAAATACAAAGATTTTGTGCATCCTTGTGCATAATATTACTCGCATGTTTAGGTACACAATAATTTTACCTGAATCAGACAAGTTAAACTGGGTCAAACGATTTACTTACCATATCTACTTAATATATCACGTTGAGACTGACGGACGGACAAAGCCTTGACTCCAAAGATTTCCTTTTGAAAACTTTACTTTTATACTTTACTTTTTATACTTTTGAAAATACAAAATGAAGTTACCTACTTTCGTAGTAGGTAGTATACAACTACTTTCTATTTATGCGTGATATTAAAATAACCTTTCGGATTAATCTGTATGCGGTAATTACATACAAATTAAATATTCTATTATAAATATATGTGACATCCATTTGTGATTTCATATATCTGTCACCGTAAGATTGTAAAATCCGTTAGATTATAATCTAACGGTTTCTATCCCGCTAGATTATGAACTGTCGAAAGATTGTGAACCGTTCAATGGTCTGAGTATTAATTTATGAAATATTTATTGTTTTTACGTTTTCTTGTCTCTTTCTTGTACAGTTCGCGCGCGAGTTGAATGCAGAGTAAATGTAAGTGTCACCATACATTTACTCTGCATTCAACTCGCGCGCGAAATATAGGTTAGGTTAGGGTTTGACATGAATATTCAGTAGGGCACTTAGGTTCTATCGGGTTAATATACCTAATATATTACAATTTACCGAAAAATAACGCGTTAAATTGTAAGCAGTATGTTACGGTTCACAATCTGTTGAAAGTTTATAATCTATCGAGATAAAAAACGTTATATTATAATCTAAAGGTTTTTACAATCTTACGGTGACATATCCATTTAAAAACTTAGGTACTTAAGCAAAGAAAACAGCAAAATGTTATTAGGTATGCAGGATGTAGGGACATACCTAAAGGCAAATTAATGTAGGTACACACATTTTTTGCTAAATCAAGCACCGGAAAATCAAATCTGGATCTGAAGTATTAATAAAATCCCTTATAAAATAAAAACCCTCAAATTCATTTAATTAACTTTTTGTTGCTACTGAAAAATCTAAAGAACGTGGTATTTTGTATGTAATTATACTTATCTGACATAAGGATCAAAGCACGGGGTTCTCGACTTAGGTACTCTTTGCCTGGCCTTTGAATAACACATGACGAATCGCACTCGACCGAAAATGCACAAAACGATAAACTTATCCGGTTGGCCAGACATGAATTGGAAATTGAAGTTTTATGGAGGCCTTAAAGGAAGGGCATTAGTAACAGACAATCGTTGCATAAAAGCAATGCACCCAGAAACCATTAATTTATGAGACAGGATGCGAAATATCGTTTGTTTTGTAACAACATGCAAACTTAACGTTACCATGGTGCTACCTACTAAGACTCTTTTAACCGAGAGTTTTACAAGTTCTTAAATTATGCATTCACTTGTTTCGTTTCTACTGAAGGAAATGTATTCAGGTACTTGTGTAAATGCACGTTAAGTTATCGAATGACAACTCTATGCACTTACCAACTATAATAATTAATTATTGTAGGCTATACTACTTTTTTAAAATCTACTTCAGTTAGCCCTTGACCGCTGTCTGCGATCGCACCTGATGGTAACTTATGATGCAGTCTAAGATGGTAGCGGGCTTACCTGTTAGGGGCATGGCAGTTATATAAAACCTTACTCTATTCGGTTTCTACATGGCATCGTACCGGAACGCTAAATCGCTTGGCGTCACGTCTTTGCTGGTAGGGGGGTAATTAACAGCCAGACCAGGGAAAATTCAGAAATTATAAATTCCCAAATTGAACCTGCCGGGGATCGAACCCAGGACCTCCGCACCGCACGTTAAGACTATACAGCGCTTAACACTGCGCCACGACGGTCGTCAAAACTGCTTTTTTCGTTCGCTGGTGTTACATGAAAACTCGACATAAAAATTCTTTTCAAAAAACCGACTTCCAACGCCACTGTAAGGCCACTGTAAAGTAAAAAATAATTTTTATTTCTACCCACTATCTTGAAGTCGGGCGAGCCTGATGCGTCAACTTTGCTTATCCTCGTTAAACCCGCCCGACTTCAAAGAATTTTTATTTTAAACTTTTTAGTGTCAGGGTTGAGGATTTGGAGTCAGATTTTTTTATGGGACCACTTCGAGAGCTTCCTCTAACGACTGATGGAAAAAAAATCAAATCGGTTCAGAAACCACAGAGATATATGCGGTAACATACATTAAAAAAATATATATACGCGCCGAATTGAGAACCTCCTCCTTTTTTGGAAGTCAGTTAAAAATAACGCTGTTGCAAGCTGTAAAACCAGCTGTAGGCGTAGTGTCTGGCGGTGCAGGGTGCATGCACCGCCTGTCTGGTTGGCAAGGGCAGGGGGGCATGCAGCGCCCTTGCGCCGTCCGCTCACTGCGCCCTGTCTGACCTGCGCGACCGCCGCGCCCGAGGACGCCGTGACATCTGAAGTGGACAGACTGAAATTGATTTGCAGGTGCTTATGTAAGCGCTTGCCAACATATCACTTGCCTACATTGACCCCAGTGAGATATTCATCGTGGAGCCAATCTTACTCATCAGGCATGAAAACTGAAAAGCTTAGAATAAGAGCGAAAATATACTAGGGAGCGGAAAGGATAAAATTCTGCAAGAAAGGCATACGTTGGAAGGGAACGAATTTTTGTCCAGTCGCGCTAGTATGTGCAGATCCGTGTGAAAGTGAGTTAAGCGGAATTATTGTCCGCCGGACAATTTTTTGGTCCCTGGTATTATTGCTCGCTAAGTAGGTAGGTACTAACTTTTACTTGCTACATTACCGTGAAAGTTGCATAATATTTTCAGGCAGTTAGCGCTAGCTAGCTGTTAGTTACTGGTCCCTGCGCCCATTTTTCTGAATCGTACCTAATTAAGCTTCTTGACTCGTGAGTTATTCCATGCATTGCAAATTGCAATCCAAGTGCATAACGGCTTTTTAAAAATCAGTGTAGACTTTTGACGGAGACTGCAGGATGACATCAGGCTTGGTCTCTACGGTTCGAATTCGATTTTTAATTGTAAATAATGTGACGGGTATCTACTATCTATCACTATCACAAGGATTACTAGGACCTGAGAATCTTATTGCAGATTACCTAATCTTCGTGAAAACGTAATCTGACCTACTTTCAGGTTAGAAGTTTATATTATACATACGATTTTCTGTAGTTAAATCTACTTAGTTATTTTTAGAATGTATTATCTATATCTCCTATTATCTCAAGACTGAGTTCGTAAGAAGATTGGTAGGTATAATCTTAAAGATAAGATATATGTAACACGTAAAAGTGAAAAGTGACTGATTGACTGACTGATCTATCAACGCACAGTTCAAACCACTGGACGTATCGGGTTGAAATTTGGCATGCAAGTAGTTTTTACTTTTTAGCAGTAGCAGTAGCAAAACGTAAAAAGGATTTTTGAAAATTTAACCCCTAAGAGGGTAAAAAAGGCTGGAAATTTTCGTAATCCACGCGGATGAAGTCGCTGGCAAAAGCTGGTAATAAATGATACAAGTTACAATTACCTACTTTTGTTCAATAGTTCAGGTTTTATTAAAATAGGTAGGTATAATTTGTCTGGCTGTGTGTATTATAAGGGTTTACCTACTTACCTAAAAAACAAAGCTACCAGACAAATTGCATTCACATTGCAATACCTACTTATGTACCTATTGTGCAAGTGTCTTGTGTCGGTACCTGCAGTGTCACCACAAGGACGCCAGGTCACCGTCGTCCCAGCTAAGCGTGCCATGAAATCAAATTTTCCGGGACATTTGTATGATGTTAAAAACTATATTTTAACAGAAACTACATTTTATCAGCGAATTTTGTCTGGTTGATTCAGGATTTGAATTATCCCGTGGAAAATCTTTGGTTGTCCGGGCTAAAAGTAGCCTAATATTCATTAAGGAAATTAAGATTAAGGACATTACCTATCTCTTCCAGAATACAGAACAAATATCTGTACTAAATTTCCTCAAAATCGGTTGAAGAGATTCCCGCGGGAACTCTCGAATTTTCCGGGATAGAAAGTAGCCAACGTGCTTCCCCGGGATACAACCTATCCCTGTGCATTTGTAATATTGGTATGGATTTAATGCCTAGTTATATTTCAGTACATCAGCTTAATATCAGCTGGATAGGCATATTACAAACATTGTATTGTTATATCGTGTTTCCATTGCACTTATGACCACAGAATGTTTAGTAGAACCTACAGGGTGACGTATTGATGACATTACCCTGTGACATTACCTAAATATTGAAAGGTTGATGGCAATCCACGGACAGCTGACAGCTGCTATTATTAACCGCTTTTCATAGCTACCTCATTATACTTATATATGGCTGGCTTGTAATTATGTGCGATAGTTCAAAAATATCCTAGATATTTTGATGGTGTGGTCACCTTGGTTCCAACCGTCATATCAGCGTCCGCTCACTTATAATCCAACCTTGTCCTTTTTTGCCACACTTAATGACCCACCGAACGGTTACAATTTTCGGACCCTGGCCCCTACGGATTCACTCACACGCAGGTCGCATAATATGTCCATAACTACCATGATAAGTGCAGTCATATTATGAGCGCGAAAGAAAAGAGATAGTAGTAGGCAGGTTGAAGAAAACTCTAATCATCCAATCATCCATTGCGATTAAACTATACATACTTTTTGCTTAAAGGATTTTCTGGCGATTAAGTAGTACAAACACTTAGAAATTAGAATACTGGCCCGGGTAGTGCTACATCCAAAGATCCTTTGCTTCCGACTCTATTTACGAGGATTTAAGATTCCTAAAAACCCCTTAGGAATGAACCCCATGTTTTTCCGGTACAAAAAGTATCCTCGATATGTATTTAATCATGTAATACCTGTGTATCAAGCTGTATTCTAATAGAAATATGTATTCTTGTATTTTAAAATCCATTCTGCCATGTCTGTAAAGATTCAGTTCCCTACAAGCATAATGTCAAATTTTTAAAACTCAAAATGAGATCTCGCAATAGTACCTACACGTGATTTATTTTATAAGGATTCCGGGTTTCGCTTTTCCTGTTGAAATATGAAACTTCAAAGGTTAGGGAAGCCGGAAATTAGGGGCGTGAGAAAGAAAAGGGCAGCGCCGTAATGACGGCATTGCGACATTGACTTCTGTACCCATATTGGTGAATTTATCAAAAAGAAATCTTTAATTTACAGGATACAGCAAATTAAAAGAACTCTTTTACTTAAACAAGTCTAATAATCCTTGTACTTATTATTATTTAGAGTACAAAATAATATTTATTGTACTTATTAGTAACTCAACAATGTCTGCTGCTTCGTCCTGGTATTCTATTTCATGCGAGAACGCTTTGATTTTCTCAAATTGCCGGGGTTATCTATGTCTTTGTCCTTTCCCAGGATGCAACCTATTTCTGTAGCAGATTTCATCAAAATCGGTTGAAAAGAGGGCCGCGAAAGCATAGCAGACAGGCTGACAAACAGACAAGCAAAGAAATGAAAATCCCTACTTAAGGTGATCTAATTAAAATTAATTTTCGCAACGCAATTTTCGTCAAATACGACCTCAAAGTTGGACACTTAGTCGTACCGTCACAGAATATTAACTATTGTAATGTATGGACTAAATTATCATTTTTTGTTACGCAATAATTGTTATGAGCTGAGTCTTGACAATCAAGTTTTCTGTCGTCTGACCTTTTACGGCGTTAGAGCGAACTATTAGTTCACATTCCGTACAATAGGTAAATCACGTACAGGTGGGTCTAATAAACAGCTGTCAACATAATTCACCAAGGCATACCTAAGTCTTGGTGCACACTCGTAAATGTCTCGATCTAAAAATCTCTATCATACATAAACATTGTATGGGTCCTATATAAGCTTACAAATTTCAAACCCAATTTTCAAGGAACTGGTATACCTACTGACTGCAAATATCGTTTACGGACATATTTAATCGACGATCAAAAATTTTTTTTTTCAATCTATAGACTTTGATTGGCCTCCAAAACTTTAAATATTGTTATGATAAAGCATTTTAGGTAACTCTAAAATAATACCTACTAGTCTTCTACATATTATAAGTCTAAGTATACCTACTTCAATACTTCAGTAATACTTCAAGTATTAGGCGAAGTACGAGCCATATTTCTAATCAAATCGCCCCAAGTAGGTACCATCGTTCCACTTATCCTAGTGACCAAAAAACATATATGTAAGCCACGTTAAAAATGTGCTGTAGGCTTACGTAAAATTAGCTAATAAAATGTCGTGAGATCGTAAATATTTGAGCAGAAATCCGCGAAACTGGCGCCTCTCCAACACTGCCTTGTCTGGGTGTAATGCAGTACATTTTCAATACCTGTATAACACAGGGGAATCGGAGAGAATACGAACCACTAGCCAGTATCAATAAAATACGATGAAACTTCCACTACCAGTCAAAGCGGCACCGATGCCAACTCTTTATAAAGAGGTCATCCTATTGATCATATTATGTTGTTATTTATGTATAACAATTTAAGGTCTACTAATATAGTACGAGTATGATACATCGTAAGAATAATAGAGAATACCTGTTCATTTTTTTTGAAGAGCAAATTGCACTTCGATCTCATAACAACAATTTGAGGACACTAATGCCCACTTTCACCGACGACCCATAAGTTTTAAGGGACCCCTTAGCATATTTAGGGTCCAGTTACGGGATCGTTTCCGTTCCACCAATATTAAAGGGTCCCATACTGACGAAACGGTCCCCTAACTTTAGGAGGAGGATTATCGGTCCCATAAACCTTCACATAGGTAAAAGAGACTTCAAGAGGACGAGATGGACAGTGATTTTTTGGATTTACATGATAATTTCGAGACGATTGATACTATCCTACTTATATATAGGTATTATTAGATATATATGAGTATGTGAAATTCTGTATGTTTGCACATAGGGTGCATTTTATCCCGAAAATTAAAAAGTCTCCTAGTTATGAGTCTATTGTGTTCGTGAAAACAAATTTTAGTTACAGGTGGGTTTAGGGGACCTTTTAGCTTAGCGGTCATCTAACTATGTGATTGTTTAGAGGATGTTCCTGAAAGCGGGCATGCTACTCAATGACCTAGTAACTTAAGTAAGTAACTATAAATAATGTATAGGCAGTAGAATTTGCGTTCCGACCTGAAACCAACTTAAAGTTTAAGTAAGTACCTAGTTTCTCTAGTATTAAACTCTCATAATCTGCTAAAGCTAAAAGTGATGCTACTTCAAGACTTGTAGAACCAATGATAGCAACATAATACTATTGTAAGCTCACTGGTGTCAGCTTTGTGTTTAAAATTGAATTGAATTTTTAGAAAATATAAAAGATTGTGTATTTGTTTATTGACGAAGGTTTAATTAAGTTGATATTTGACTCATTCGATGTAATTCACTCGATCAGTTTGTTGGCGGGTATACGCCATATTGGATTAATTTGCATAAATACGAGTATTTTGACTTTGTTGGGTTAGTCTGTTGCCGGCAGACTCAGCGATTATTGAATACTTTTGTGTTTAGATCGCAATTTGTTTTAGAGCTTAGCAGTAGCAACTGCAGCCTGATCAAATGATTAATTTATTGTTGTTGTGATGCTTTGGCCAAGTTTTTATAATTAACTGTTTACATTAAATCTCTCGTGAAACCGCTACACGTTTAACCATTTATTCGTGCACGTTTTAAAGAGAGTACAAACATATTTTAAAAGTAATTTTAATTATTCACCCACTTCTGGAATTATGCTTACACTGGTTAGAACTATATCACCGGTTCGGAAAACAGCTCCTTTGGTGAGCTTTTTTGGTAGAGTCGTAGCTAAAGGTACGAACGTACTGTTTTGTTACGAAATGACTTATGTTTAAGGCGACAATGATAGTTCAAGACTACTATAATATATAGCAGAAGAGACACTCCATAACCATTGTAGTGCTTTTTCGGTAGAGTCGTAGCTATGACTATATCTCCAAAGCCCTATTTGGCCTAAAGGCTAGCCTTAGAGTTGAAACTATATTCTTACTCTGAGACTTTAGCTATGTAAAGGTCTATCACTGTTATATGATACGAAATGATTTATGATTGCTTGGAAACTAGAAAAATAAGAATAGATTATGCATACCATCAGTGCCACTTATAAGTAAATACATGGTTAAATTGATTATTGATACTAGGTACTCAGGTTATTCCTATATCTTTGTACCTATTTGAAATTAGACGAAACAGTAGACCGTACCCATATAATAAGATTCCAATTAAATTAAAAGCATTTCCATTTAGTAGACCCTACCTATCCCTTTTAATCTTACTGGTGATAGTTACCTATTTATTAGTTTCAAACACTTTGTTAATTAGTTTCCAAAGGAACCAAATCAATATAATATTAGATAAGGTACCTAAGTACGAGGGCTGTAGATATAATATTAAGCTGATAATATTGGAAATACGTAGTTGACGGGATTCTGGAAGGCTCCCACAAGCGAAAACACACTACCTACGTACTTAGATACAAATACTATAAAAATTGTCCAGCTTACAACAACCTCAATTTACATAGACGGGCCCTGTCAAACAAAGAATGTGGGCGTATTTTTAGCAACGCCATCAACGCCATCTAGTCTGAAAAGCGGGAACTTGCTTGCAACATCTTGAATGAAAGCTTGAAAACGTATGACTCGGTCATAGATAATATAGGTCATAGCCGTAAGGTCAGTTAGTAAAAAAAAAACATACAGTTTGCCGCGGAAATTAAATGATTGCGTAATGGATAAAAATATTAAATAGGAAGATTAAATAACGTTTTTTTGGAAATGTATAATTGTGAATTGAAACACTTACCTTAAAATTAAAATTATACAGTGCCAAACTAATTAAACTTTAGATGTTAACTTAATAATAATAAATTATCTGCACGACGAGCGATCGTGACAGCGCTACGACGGGAACAAAGACAGGTGCGGAACGTGTTCAGCAACTCGGACGCCCGGCGTTTTTCTATGAAAGGGCCCATCTAGTACCTACATATATATCGATGCCAGCTTACGAAAAGTATGCGCGCACCCTTTTATATGATGCTTCACAGACATGCGACAGGACGAATCGTGTTTGTAATTAGGCTGCAGCCAATGTTTCATGCAAAGATTTTGTAATAGAACTGCCGTTTTCTATATACGTTTAAATAGTATGTTTCGCCCTGATATATGGTGCACATCACATATAACATATAGAGGTCTCCTTTACGACAGTAACCCATCGATTTACCAAACCACACAAATGAAGACTACTATGCAGATTCCTATTTCTGTGACAGTAACATGCCTTAACGTGGGAGCACCCGGGTTCGATCCCCGGTAGGGTCAATTTGGGAATTTATAATTTGTGAATTTCCTGGCCTGGTGGGAAGCTTCGGCCGTGACTAGTTACCACTTATACCACAGTACCACACCACTGGCAAAGTCGTGCCGCCAATCTATTTAGCATTCCGGTACGCTGCTGTGTAGAAACTGATTAGGGGTATTAATTTAACTGCCACACCTCTAACAGGTTAGCCCGCTACCATCTCAAACTGCACAATAACTTACCATCAGGTGAGATCGCAGTCAAAGGCTAACTTGTAGTGAATAAAGAAAAACCTATAATTGTGTGTAACGTGTGTAACAAAGCTAAATATATAATATATAGAAGTGCCGCAACCATATTATTTCGTAGCCAGCATAGCAACCAGCGGTGTGTCTACAACTTTCCATTGTTATCCATACCTCACAAATGAGCTGAATCACTCAATAGAGGGCGAATAAAGGTGTCAGTTAAACGACTCACGGTGCGGGCAAAAACCGCGGCCACGCGCGGTACATAACATCTCAATATACCTCTACCTGCCATAATCGTATCGATTAGTGGAGGAATAAGAGTATACCGACACATTGATGCGCTATTTTTTAAATTAAAAACTTTATTAAATCCATCCATAGTCATAGTCATAGTCATTTATTTATTAAATATAGGTACACTGTAGGTACACTTATTTTCGTCTAAAAATTACTTACATATGTATAAAGCATGATGGTGATAATGGGTAACGGTATCTTAAAACTAAAGCTACGAGGGTTCCAAACGCGCCCTGGGTCTGAGAAGAGCCCACAACAAACTCAGCCGGGTTTTGTTTTTTTTTTATTATCACCATCTCACAAATATTCTTACTAAGGAACTATCAGACACATTAGAGCAAATTATTGCCAGGCTTCCTTGTCGTTTAAGTAGTCATTCATATGGTAGGTAATAAGATTTTTCAATGAGTTTACGTTTTACATTAACTTTGAACTTATTCGGAGACATCTTCAACATGTCTTCTGGGAGCTTATTGTAGAAGCGGACACTGTTTCCAACAAATGAATTGCTAGATTTACTAAGCCTAGAAACAGGCATTACAAGTTTATTTTCATGTCTAGTATTGACATTATGACAATCACTTTTCTTCTTGAATTTATCAATGTGCTTATGCACGTGTACTAGATATTTTCAAATATATATTGGTTGTGCACTGTCATAATATTGATTTCTTTAAATTTATCTGTTAGTGACTGCCTATCCATACTTACTGATATTATAAATGAGAAAGTGTGTCTGTCTATCTGCTTCGCTTTCACGGCCCATCCGTTCAACCAATTTTGATGATATTTGGTAAAGGGATAGGTTGTATCCTGGGGAAGGACATAATCTACATTTTATCCCGGAAAATTAAGGGATTCCCGCGGGAATTAAAAAACTTTATCCACGCGGACGAAGTCGCAGGCATCATCTAGTGTATATGTCACCGTAAGATTGTAAAAACCGTTAGATTATAATATAACGTTTTTTATCTCGATAGATTATAAACTTTCGACGGATTGTGAACCGTAACATACTGCTTACAATTTAACGCGTTATTTTTCGGTAAATTGTAATATATTAGGTATATTAACCCGATAGAACCTAAGTGCCCGGCCTGCGGCCGGGCACTACCTTAATATTCATGTCAAACCCTAACCTAACCTATAGTTCGCGCGCGAGTTGAATGCAGAGTAAATGTATGGTGACACTTACATTTACTCTGCATTCAACTCGCGCGCGAACTGTACAAGAAAGAGACAAGAAAACGTAAAAACAATAAATATTTCATAAATTAATACTCAGAACATTGAACGGTTCACAATCTTTCGACAGTTTATAATCTAGCGGGATAGAAACCGTTAGATTATAATCTAACGGATTTTACAATCTTACGGTGACATATACAATAATTTATAGCTAGCCTCATCTAATAACTATGGAAAGCATGCCCGCGTGGAATAGTGGCAAGAATGCTGGCTGCTTTTCCGCGTTAGACAGCCAGGCTGATCCGTTGCGCAAAAAATGCGCCCCTACCAGATGAGGCAATCAGCCGCAGTGACGTTGATGTAAAATGACCAGAAATGAATTGATGTGTTTTAATATAATGTGTTGTGTTGTTCATCATTGTTTGTATTGTTGTATTGTTGTACATCATCATCATCTGCATGATGAAGTATCGAGTCATCGCCAGCCCACTACTGAGCACGAGCATCTTAGAATGAGTGGGGTTTTGTCCATAGACTACCACACTGGCCAAGTGCGAATCCCTGCCGAAAATCGAACCCGCGACCTCCTATATAAAAGACTGTGACTCTTCACTCTTGCACATTTAAAAGGACGATAGTAGGTAATATTGTGAAATTGCTCGAACAAAAAGAGCCCAGGCATGTTTGAAAATGAAAAAGAAATTTCAGGTACAGCGCTGTTTAATTAAACTTGCAGGTTATCTCGTTTGAACTTCTTTTTTATAAGGTTTTAAATCTCCCGTGCCCACGTTTTATAAATTATTTTATTCGTGTAATTTATGATTCACAAAATGTTGAACAAGTAATTTCGAAAGATTCAACATTTATGTTGGTGGAAACTCGTTATACGTACCTACATAAATACCTAACTGTAGCAGACTTCAATAAAGGAGAACCGATTTTGTATGTAAATGAGTATATTTTTCTCAGCCATGTCCACTCATAATTTTATATCAGGGCTGAATTGAATATTTCACGATTCACATTGCTCTCATGAGTCATGATACTTCTGGAAGATCAACGGACATCAAGTAGGTAGTATTCTGTGGCAGAAGTGCAAAACCTCAGACAGTATAGTCAAAGATCCCAGAGCGATAACTTATTTTCACCTAGATGAAACGTTAGGTTCTCAGTAGCATCTCATGTTCTTTGAATACGGTCTGCGTGTTTGTGGAGCTCGCCTTGTGACACTGGGCAGCTATCAGGTAACAAAGGTAGGTAACTAAAAATAAGAGTTACTTAACTTAAATTTACATGTCTGATTTTTATATATGTTTTGTAGAATATTTTATTTATTTATTTTATTTTATTTATCAAGGAAAACCAACAGCTTATTATTCTAAATAGTCTTAAAATTAGGTAACTTATAGCTAATAATAGGTTTTCACAAATAGACACTAATTAAAAAACAGACGTACCTGTTGATACACATGGAAGTTGTTAAAAAACTATACCAGCTGTATTGCACTTGACTGTATCAATACCTTTGTAAGATTTCGACGTACACTACACATATTGCCACAAAATAAGTCTATACTAGGTTCGTTGTAAACAGAGTTCAGAAGGCGATGAGTTGGATCTGTAGTTAGTTTTGGGTACCGGAGTATGTAATATCCTTTTGATTCTAGTCGCACGGAATGATAAACGAGAGGGTTCTATTACGAGTATATCTAGCTTTGTAAGTAGTTCAGGGCAATCAATTGACCCCCTGGCTAAGTTGAGTAAGAAGCAAATATCAGCTATATTTCTGCGGATATTACCTAAGAGGTAGGTACAAGGTGTAAATCAGAACAGGCTTTCTTATGACGTAGGAATTTAATGAATTTGCGAATATTATTCCAAAATAGTATCATAAGTCTCTGACACTTTCCATTTTTATGTACCTATGTTTTGTAGAATAATCATGTGTCTGGCACTTTCCATGGACCAAAACTTTTGTCAGACGCTTTAAAGTTCGAAAATAGACTAGTAAACATAACGATGCCTGTATACTGTTAATACAAAATTAATATTGCAGAACTTTTGTTAAAAAAAATACGGTCTGTGTTTTTTATTAAAAAACGAAATGCGTCTATTGGGAGTATTGCATAATGCATTTTTTTGTCGATGGTTGGACAAATATAGGCATAGTTTTCAATCATAAAACGTATTCACAACGTAAGGTTACAAGCTGATGTTTTGTACCTACCTACTTAGTTATGTGGAAATCGGTTTATTGCAAGTAAATCCTTTACCTGGGTAGGTACATTATATTTGTAGTGCCTTAGTTTGAATTCAACGTTTCAGTCCCCTACTTTAAAAACAATCGAAATAATATCGAGAGGTAAAGAAAATAAATGAAAATATTATGCAACGAACAATGAAAACCAGACATACCTACATGAATTTCAAGTAATGGGCGAAAGGCTCAACTCCCTATGAACGAATCGTGGGTACATTTTAGGATTCCGTTTTCCAAAAAAATTTAAAAATTTTAACCGACTTGATAAAAGGAGGAGGTTCTCAATTCGACTGTATGTTCTTTTTTTTGTATGTACGTCACGCGATCATTCCGCCATTATTTACGAATAAATTTTTATGATTCTTTTTTTGTTTGGTAGAATCAGAGGTGGTCCGATATAAATTTTATCGAAATTGATTTAGCGCTTATTGATAAAATTAACAAAAAACAAAAATATATACTTACCCAGATAATGTTTTTTACTTTTTAGTTAAGTTGGTACTTAGGTATAGGTATAGTTTTGAAGTCAGTTTTTGTTTTAGATGAAAGCGAATAATTATTAATCTAAATGGTAGATATATATATTATGATAAATGCTCAGGTTAAATTAGGTAAGTATAAGGACGTACTTAAAGATACGGGGCAATATTTTGTTTTGCTTTCTCTAGATTTGCTTGTAGAGTTTGATATGGTCTCTTCTCAAATGGGCAGGATTGCAAATCTCATAGCTCAACCGTACCTATTTTCATTGACGTTCAAAAAGCGTACAGTGTTTCACTGTTTAACAAATGGCATTCGACTTTGCTTCAAAGAACGATTGCTATAATTAGCATTTATTGCTTATCGAATTTGCCCTTTTTTAATGTTACTGAAAAAATCATACCTACGAGTATGATTAAAAGAATTCAATGTCGTTGCGCGTTTTGTTATCTTTAAGGCCTAGGTTATAATGAGTATCTGTAGAGTTAATTATAAATATGAATTTAATATAAAAGCATTTACTTGGCGCGATGAAAATAAGACAAATCTGAGAAAAGATAGATATTTCATGTGAAAATGTGAAAATTCGAGCAAAACAAGGCGGAACCCCTAGCAAAAGTTCAGTACCCTCTTATTTTTTGTCGTGCCTTTGATTTCGTATGTATAACCAGGGTTGCCCGATTTCATCGGAGTAAAAATAAAATAGTAAGTATATGGAGATAGGGAGGAGGATGATTTATATAGCGGGTGGATAAAATATTTATAAGCAGAGAATATACAAGTTTCAGTACCTATACCTTGCGGCTTGCATGATACTATACCCGACACACTCTATGTATATCTACCTAATTTTTATTGGTTTCCTGGAATAGAAAGAGGTATGCCTATATAAGAATATAATCTTTAGGTCTCGAACTTACGAAAAACACCACGAAAATTGAAAGGCTAGCTACGCTTGACTGATCCTTTTCCATATTTTTTACCGAATTTTTATTCGGGAAAGGAACAGAGATCTTGAAAGACCGAGAAACTGGGGGTGTGTCCGTTAAAGCCATGGCATCCAAGCTTTTCAATATAGACAGGTTAAAATAGGCAGGTATATACGGTTTTGGTTTTTTCAATCGCCTCGTATTTAAGCTCTGCGTGCTTCTTTATGTAATTAATAATCTAACTTTTGAGAACAGTAATTGCTGGGCAAATTTCTTTCGGCTCTTCTCAGGAGGGAGAAGCGCTTTCCCAACCGGTGATAGAGTTTTGAGTTTTGACTTGTCATAAAAAGACTTTTACAAGCTTTCTTTGCGTAGGCCAAAGAAAGCTTGAAATAAATATTTTTATTAGTACCTACCTACCTTACTTAAGTAACTTTTCAAACGGAAAAAGTTCCGGACTTGGAAACATACAGTGAAATAAATTTATTTCACCTGGATGGTTCCATTTATACACCCGGCAACCCTGCCTGTTACTCCGTAAAACGTCGCGTTAGACGAGTTTGTGAGGTTGTAGGGGGTAATCTCTGGATCTACTGAACTGATTTTGAAAATTCTAGTACCAATAGAAAGCCACATTATTTGTGTATAACCCAAAAAATTAGGGAGTTCCGTGGGAATTTAAATTACTAATTTAAAAAACTTATTTTACGCGGACGAAGTCGCGGGCATTTGCTAGTGTTTTATAAAACTATAGCTATACAGAGGTAAGCGCGCTCGTCTTTGTGTGCTCCATTTAAAAAAACCGCCTTCAAAAACTAAAAAGCAAAAAATAATTGGATACATATTATTATTTCTAAGATTCCGACGAAAATTGAGAACCTCCTCCTTTTTTTGAAGTCGGTTAAAAAGTGAAATAACTTAGATCTCATCAGACAATTTTTTTGCCCGTAATGTGTCTTTGTATATGTGCATAGCGCATAAGTGGAGCAGGTTGCCCGTTGCAGGTACACAGCGGTAAACACGAGTCGTGTTTTAGCCGCCATCCGGCCTCTCGCCACATTTTCACGCCACGCTGCCCAAACAGGGCTTCGATCTTACCGCTCCACCAACGGATTTCCTGGATATTTTTACTTGCAGAAATTTGCGAACTCGTCCGCAAATAAACAATAACATACGAACCCTTACCGTCATGCATCTTGTACTGTCATAGCTTTCATAAAAAGTTTAAACTTTGTGTGACGTGTCTGTACACAACGGTGGGTGCATTCTAAAATTTCATATACCTACTTAGTTACGCCTTCATTTAAAGGAGCTTGAGCGACGTGTGATAGATCCATAGATTTAGCATTGGTCTTGCGAGCCCAATACTAAATCTATGGATAGATCATGACTTTCATAATGTGTTACATTAGTTATTATCTAAATTTTCCTATACTTTCTTAAAAATGGTATTTTATTTATTCCATCATTCGGCCCTATTTATAGGCCACTCTCTGAAAAATAAATTCCCAAATATATAATAGGTGTCCCAAGTTAAAGGACATGGTTAGGTCCAACACTGAGTTAAAGCCACCAAGTACCTAAATATAAAGCATATTTTAATTAATATCTCATTTGCAAGATACCTATTGCAAATTAATTTCATTATGCATTTATTCAGCTCTGTATTTTTTGTACATACCTACCTAATATACATATTATTATTATCACAAGAGATGCCTATTTTTAAAATAACTATGCTAGGCTCCAAACTAACTAGGTATACATATGTAGGTCTCTCTTTGCGTCGTAATTCCTCATTGCTGAGGGTCGTGAGTCGTGAACCCTTTCCATTAATCGAATAATGGTAGGAGTTTTCTTGGGATAATATAATGCGGTGGGTTCCCAGTTCCCACGTCCTTCCGCATAACACAGTAGGTATCCATCCGCATAGCACAGTATCCATCCGCACAGCACAGTATCCATCCGCATAGCACAGTATCCATCCGCATAGCACAGTATCCATCCGCACAGCACAGTATCCTTCCGCATAACAGGTACCTATATATGTAGGTACCTACAGTTTATTTTTATAGGTAGGTACTTATTCATACAAAACAAAAGGGTGATATCCATAACATAGCGGGTCATGCATTTGCGACATACCGAGAAATGCAGTAAAATGCAAAAGAATGAATAACTGCAACGCCATTGCAGTACATTCACTTTGTTATGCAGAACGGGTATGTGGATGAAATTTTGTAAATGTTAACGAAATCGGTGGCAATGGCCAGCGGGGGGGTCGGTGCATTGCAACTGTTGCAACCGATGCAACTGCCCCCTCTCCCCCCCCCCCCCCTTCACCACCCTCTCACTCCTTCACCGACATGCATTGACGTTTTGCCTTTTGTTCGTTGAGAAGTGTGACAGAAAAACTAAACTTAATTTAATTTAATTTTTTTTATGCCAACATGAATTAATGTACCTACCTACGAACTCTACATAAGAATATTATGTAGAGGTTCCATAATATGACCAGGACTCATATGTTCATCAAGGCATAGGTTACAAATTACAATGTTGTCAGATCTGAAGGTGCAAAAGGCACGCATTCAATGCCACTGCAATGTTTTTTATGTAATATCTCAGTAAGTAATTACTTTCAGGCCCAGCACAAGGACCTCTGAACTGATTTTGTAACGCTTATTTAACATTACAAAATTTAACTAAATAAACCAGTTTGAAGGACCTTGTGCAACCGGAGATTGGAATTCAGGTTTAACTACGAATCTTTATACCGTCAAAAAATATTTTTCGAAAGGCAAGTATACCGATATATACATCTATTCACTGTTGTCGAATAATCCGTGCATTGACGTTCCGAATGGGCACTGGGCAGTCATTGAGTTATAGGCCATAGAGGTGCACACATTAATATTAATCTGCCGTCAAAATAAACGGCCCGAATATAAAAATTCCAATTCAAATTGAAATGTTTTAAACAAATAAACTTTTACAAGTGCTTTTGAATCGTCAAGTGAATCTACCGCTGGTTCGGCAGCCATTCCTAGCGAGAAGAGCCAGAAAGGAACTCAGTGGTTGCTCAAGTCCCAACTCCCAAGCATGCTCTGGGGCGAGTCATACACAATATAATATTATAGTTACCTACTATAATATTATTATGTGGACAGTGTGTGTCACTCGCTCCAGCTATACTGCCTACAATATAGAAGTTTCATGATGTTGTTAAGATTAAGTTTAAGAATTTTAACACATACTCTGTGTGTCATGCGGTTTCATATGCGAGTGTAACCTAGCCGAGATATGAAGTACCTACTAGCGGCATAGTTCTAATACTTAGGTATATCAAAATGACACAACATGATTTTACACACTAAAATGTGCCTTTAGGTCCAACAATTACACCATTATGTGTTCCGTTTGACGTCCGAAGTCCATTATGAAGAGTACATCGCCTTTTCCACGCTTTCCCGCTAGATGTCGCTGATTTTCCGTCACGTGACCCGCGCCAAAACGCCCCCAACGGCATTTCTGTGAACTAACCAACAAAAACCAAAGCAAGCCGCCATGTTCCGCCATTGTTGCGTCGTTTTTCAACAACGCAAGACCGTTAGAATTAATTTAAAACTTTTGAGATCGAAGTAGAAAGTTTTATAATTTGAGTAGATTATTTTACTTATTAAATAGATTTTCCGTTACGAATTTAATTAAATTTGTGCAAAATGGATGAGAATCCCGTGCCATTAGAGGCCGACAAAGTAGTTCGGTCTGAAAATTCGTCGTCGTCGAGTAGGAGTGAAGATTCGTCATCAGAAGAAGCGCCGCCGCCACCGAAAAGGCGGCGCAGCCGCTCGGGGTACCGCAGGCGCTCACTTTCTGACTCGGGCGAGTTGGAACGGAGGTTTGAATTTCTTTCTCAACAATTGGTGAGTCAATTATAATATTTTGAATTTTGATATTTTGAGTTCGAACTAGGCCTCACGTTTCGCATACTAAGCCCCACGTTTCTCCTACTGAGGCAACTACTAGCGTGTTACAAGATCCCTTTTTACAGCCCCCAGCAAAATTAATGCTATTTCCGAATTGATTGTATCAATAAAAGAACCGTCCGTTCCAAAGGCTAACCCGGATCGTGTTTGATTCCTCGGAAAGCAGCTATTTGGTAGCGATTCAAACTATAAGAGTATTTCACATGACATTCTGCAGATTATATGTGGAAAACGTGCGGAAATAGTAGAATTACGGCGTAAGCGCCTTGTTAATGGATTAAAACCCTAAAATAAAAAAAATAAAAAAAAAGCAACTTTTAGAGAGTTTAAAAGGAAAGTACATTCGTGAGGATTTAGATAAAATACCCGCATCTTCAGAATATATTTTCAGTCCACCCGATTTGTCACAATATTTTCAAAAAATTGGGAGGTGTTTGATAACCTACAAAAGCAAAGCGTCCACATGCCTTCGCATTCACAGGTACGTCCAAAATCCTCATTACCATCCACATCACGGGAAAATACTTTTCGCTCTCGACAAGGCAAAGCCAAGCAGGGTAAGGATAGGAAAGGAAATTTGGACTCCTCTGATAGAAAGAAAAAGGGGGGGCAAAAGGGAAACAGTTTCAAAAGTAGAAATTCGAGAAAAAGACTCGAAAAAGTTTTCGGGCGGTTGTCTCAAACATTATCGAGACAAGTGGGTGCGTTTCAATCCACCCAAAACTATTTTAAAACTTATATCGGACGCCCGATTTCCTTTCAATCAAACCCCTACTTTGGTTCTGCCAACGATGGATGTTCTGACGGAGTATCAAACTCCAACCTCCCACAGCATGACCGCAGAAATTTTAGAGATGATCCAAAATCAGGTATTAGAACCAGCCCCGCTAACTGCGTCATTCATTTCCCAACTTTTCATAATACCCAAAAACAATGGAAAGAACAGAGTTATTTTCAATTTAAAGGCTCTGAACCGATACATGATACCGAAACATTTTCGTCTTTTTCATCACCATCGAATGCTAAGGTTTCTACAAGCGGGCGACTGGATGGTCAAGCTCGACCTGAGTCAGGCTTACTATCATATCCCAATAAGGACGACGTTATTTGCGTGTCAGTTACAAAGGTCGGTTGCTGCAAATGACAGGCCTACCATTCGGTCTGGCGGCCGCACCGAGGATGTTCGCCTCTGTGACAAATTGGACTGCCCAAGTATTACGCGACAAAGGCCTTCGCCTAGTGGTGTACTTGGACGATTTTCTCATAGTCCATCAATCCAAGAAAATTCTGAAAGCTCACGTCCTACTGGCTGTCAAATTCTTAACCGACCTAGGTTGGTGTCTCAATTTCGAGAAATCGATCACAAAACCGACGAGATCGCTCGAGTACTTGGGAGTAAATTGGGACACACACCACAACATCAAGTCCCTACCCCCAGACAAGATAACAAAAGTTCGTCAGAGTCTCATGTCTCTTCTAGCAACCGGCAGTTGGACCCTCAAGCAGGCGCAAAGCCTCTTAGGGTTTCTCAACTTCGCTTCTAGCAACCGGCAGTTGGACCCTCAAGCAGGCGCAAAGCCTCTTAGGGTTTCTCAACTTCGCAACCTTCATCACCCACCGGGGAAGGTTGCATTGCCGAACCATTCAACGACACAGCAATTGTCTGCGCAAATATCCTCGCAGACCCCAACGCTTTCCGGCAGAGGTGCGTGTCTAACTGGAATGGTGGCTAGAAAATCTGATGCGGACGACTCCAATTCACCCAGAGAGGAATCCCACGAATTACGTCATCACGGATGCATCAGATATACAATGGGGATCTCTTGTGAACAACAGCAGATTAACAGGCTCGTGGAGCTGACGACAGAGCAAATTCCATTGCAACTTGAAAGAAACGCACGCTGTGATTGCTGCTATTTCAACCGAGGCCTCAGTACTCAAGAATTGAACAGTGGTCTTACAGAGCGACAACCAGACAGTGGTGTCATATATAAAGAACGAAGGGGAAACGAGATCACAACGGCTTCTAGAATTGACAAAGGAGCTTTACACTCTGACGGACAGCCTCAATATTGTACTCCTCCCTCACCACCTCCCGGGAGTGTACAATACCGAAGCCGACAACCTCTCGCGCAATCGCGCAGGCTCGGAGTGGCACCTACTAGCAGGAGCAACTGTAAACATTTTCAATCTATGGGGAATTCCAGACATAGATGTGTTCGCGTCTCAAAGGGCTCACGTAGTTTACAGTTATGCTACTCTAGACTTATCCGACTCGAACGCCTGCTTTTACGACGCGTTCAGCAGGTGTTGGATATACGACCTAGCGTGGATCTTCCCTCCGCCCGCACTACTTCCACGCGTCCTGCAACACCTCAACTGAGCAGTAGGCAGGTACATAATAATAGCACCCAAGTGGAAGAAGCCTTTTTGGCGCCCAGACCAGACCAGAAAAGCCGTGCTATTATCGCGTCCGGTCAAGACACGAGACCTGGACAAAATACTCATCGACACGGCGACGGAGCGACCACCAGCTCACATCAAGTGCCTGAATTTAGAAGCTTGGCTCATTTTGGGTGGGACACGTTGACGGAATGCTGGTCACATTAAGAGAAGGAGCTTCTGTTATCGTGCTGGAGAGCATCTACACTTAAAACCTATGCCCCCATTTGGAGAAAATGGTCGGAATGGTGTTTATTAAATAACATTGACTTTCGACGTCCCTTAGCAAATAGATATTTAGCAAGACTGTGGTTAACAGAAAATTTAGCTTACCGTACCATTCTTGTACATAAGTCAGCGATAGCTTCTATTTGCGAGACAATTTCTAATGTTAATATTTCATCAAATAATTTAGTCAAACATATCCTAAAAGCCGTATCTTTAGCTAGACCAATGTCCCCCAAGCTTCCTATATGGGATGCAAGGATAGTCATTAAGTACTTACGGGAATCAAACCCAAACATAAATAATTTGTATGAAGTATCTAGGCGTACTGCCACAATTCTTTTATTGTCATCTAGCCGTCGTGTTCATGACCTTACACTTTTACATTGTGATCCTAAACATTTTATAGGTGGAGGTAGTTTTATAACTTTGCATCCTGTTTTTGGTTCCAAAACAGATTCGACTACGTTTCAGCAATCAAGCTGGAAGTTTACGGCTTTTCCTAATGACAATACTAATCCACTGTTTTGGCACAGAACTTTATTAGCTGTAACAAAAAAATGTTAGAGGTTCTATGGCCAATTTATTTATTACCACTCGAGAACCATACAGGCCAGCTAGCCCAACTATTATTGGTGGTTGGGTTAAGAAGCTTTTATCAGAAGCTGGCATTGAGGCTACACCCGGCAGCATTAGATCCGCGGTGTCCTCCTTAAATTGGGTTGAAAACTATCCCATAAATGATATTCTGTCTAAAGGAAATTGGCGGCATGAGAATACATTACAAAATACTATCATAAAGAAATAGATGGAAATTGTAACGCAAATAGTGCGGTATCAACAAAATCTCTTTCTCAATATTTTTCGGTATCGAGTTAAATTTTATGATTAATTGTCTGATTTTTAATTACAATTAATTATTCATCGTAGTCAATGATAATATTTATGTGATTATTACTGTTTTAACTGGTAATTTTACTATACTTAGTACTAGTTGTTGTGAAATCGTACAGATTTATTTTGAATTTAATATATTTCTCATATTTAAATGTCTTATATATTATCTACTATTGGTAATTAACATGTAGTAAAAATGCATCACATTGTTGCGTTTTTTCTTTACGCAAGCCACCAGGAGATAACAAACAGGTCTCTTCATAATGGACTTCGGACGTCAAACGGAACACATAATATTAAAATTTTACCTTCAAATAAAATTTCTATTATGTTTCCTAAGACGTCCGAAGTCCAGATAATGTCTTCCTGGTGCTACCATTCTATAAACACGTCATCATTATGAATCGAACAATGGCGGAACATGGCGGCTTGCTTTGGTTTTTGTTGGTTAGTTCACAGAAATGCCGTTGGGGGCGTTTTGGCGCGGGTCACGTGACGGAAAATCAGCGACATCTAGCGGGAAAGCGTGGAAAAGGCGATGTACTCTTCATAATGGACTTCGGACGTCTTAGGAAACATAATAGAAATTTTATTTGAAGGTAAAATTTTAATATTTATTCGGTCGTTTAAAGTCGAGTGACGCGACGTCACACGACCGTAACGAAATTATTCTTGCAAGCGCGACTTTAAAGTTCTATGACTTTTTTATTTGTTGATATTTCTTAATGATTCTGTCATTTTCTGTTATATTTTATCTTAATTATTATAATAATTTAATTTAAAAAAAATGGGAAGCTCTCCATTATTATACACATGACCAAAATAGTTGTCATATGATAAAGACGGCTAAATTCTTGCGAGTACCTAAGGGAGAAAAAGGTCCAGTTTCAAATGTACTGTTAGGTAATTAACCTGACTGGTGTACAGAGTATACAGTCAGATTGAGACCATTTTGCGAGACATAATTTATAATCTATTATTTATCTAGCATGGTGATACCTCTGAAAATGCAGCCATAATCGTATGCACGTTGGATGACACCGACCAGGACCGATCGCTGCAGCGGACGAAGAACCAACTTTTATTCATTTTATGCACTTTCTTTATCGTATTCACTCATTAATAAATATTACAATATTAGTTTGTGATATAAGAGCGGTAAGTAGTAAACTCGACTCGAACTGACGATGGTCAGCCCTCGCCTGGCGGCATCAGGCTGGCATGCATCGGCATCAACTCGTATGTAATAACCTCAGAACCCGTGTATCAACGTTTTTTAATTCATCTGTGAGAAACTCGAGTAGGTATGTAGACTAGGCAGTCGCTAGAAAAAAAATTCACGGCACGAAGATGCTGGCTTTGGAATTTGGATGGCCAAACATATTCTTTGGCCATGTTAGATGCCAATTGCCAGCTATATTGGATCCCCAGTAGACTCGATAACCGACTAGATTTTTGAAAGTTCATCAAAATTGGGGCGCCTCTGAGCGTACTCCTCTTAGGTAAGTATATGTCACCGTAAGATTGTAAAAACCGTTAGATTATAATATAACGTTTTTTATCTCGATAGATTATAAACTTTCGACAGATTGTGAACCGTAACATACTGCTTACAATTTAACGCGTTATTTTTCGGTAAATTGTAATATATTAGGTATATTAACCCGATAGAACCTAAGTGCCCGGCCTGCGGCCGGGCACTACCTGAATATTCATGTCAAACCCTAACCTAACCTATAGTTCGCGCGCGAGTTGAATGCAGAGTAAATGTATGGTGACACTTACATTTACTCTGCATTCAACTCGCGCGCGAACTGTACAAGAAAGAGACAAGAAAACGTAAAAACAATAAATATTTCATATATTAATACTCAGAACATTGAACGGTTCACAATCTTTCGACAGTTTATAATCTAGCGGGATAGAAACCGTTAGATTATAATCTAACGGATTTTACAATCTTACGGTGACATATATAAAGTATACTGCGTACTAGTAGGTATATCTCTGTATCTTATCAACGTGGTCAAAATCGGTTAACATCCGTGAAATCTATCTATCTAGGTGGCTACTCTCTATCGTCTGAAATTTCATTACGTCTAGACTCTAGACTAGATCAAATTCACAATGCCGACAAAAAACGTAGTAGCAATTCCAAACTCATTACATTGCAATTGGATACAAACAAGAGCGACAATTAGAGACCATTATAAAATGTAGACATACAAAAAAATTACAGCTCTTGACGAATTTAGACTTATGTAATTTCATTATATTATACTAGATGATGCCCGCGGCTTCGTCCGCGTAGATTGATGTTTTTTAATTCCCGCAGGAACTCTTCAATTTTCCGGGATAAAAAGTACCTAGCTGAGAATTTTTAAAAACTCAATCCCTTAGGGGGTAAAAATAGAGCTAGGATTTTTACCAATTCAAAATCGAACTTAACGTGAGCGAAGCCGCGGGTAAAAGTTAGTACTTATTGGTATGAAATAATATATAATAATATATTGTTTTCAAGTACAAGAATTTAATTTGCACCCAATAATACGCGACCACTAAATATTTTTATAAGCGTGCAAGTAAGGTGCGCCGATATTGCGTAATCGTAGTAGGCGAGAGCGGGCTGCGGTCGAGAAAGGAGGACTAGAGGGTGAGGCGGTATTTCGGCCTTCTTGAAGAGCCTTCAGGCCGACGAGACGGATCGGCTCTAGAGTCTAGACGTCTGGCAGCTACTGTGTGTCGTAATAACCATTATAAAATTCATGTCATTTGAACGACTTTGTCCCGAGCCAGTTTTTTGTTTACCTACATTTGTTAACACTGTAATTATGGTCTACCTATATGTAAATACTACGTTTACATGCACACCACAGGTTCATTGTACTAAGATTACACGTTTCGTTTACATATAATTGTAATTGATTGTTTTATACGTGTGGAATGTATTAAAATCAATTTTAAAGGTTAACAACCGGATGTTTACGGTGAAAAAAATTAAATAAATAAATTAAGCGATAAACATTGTATTTAAACGGTCTAATCAGCGAACAAGCGGGCGTAATTACGGGTCGTAATTCAAATTCGTTCTAGCCGAAATGATCTGTGCTTTAAACTCGCACTGGTGGCGCCTGATTCGAAGCACCGAAGTTAGTGTATCGTTGAGCGAGCGAATGTGCGATGTGCAGACTATACGGCCCGTGGTGACGCACGAATAAATCCGTGTCGAGACAAGGTCGGCGCGAGGGCGCGGGCCTAGTTCACGTAGCATAATATCCGAGAGGACGTTTCGCATTGGCGGTTGCTATTAAAACGCCATAAAAAGGTAAGTAATCAACGATCTTCGTGTATTTAGGTGGTACTCTGAGATATTTGGCATTAGTGAGCTGCTTATCGACGTTCATCTAGAAAACTAATGGAAAACATGATTTTATGTACCTACTTACCTAACTAACAATTCGGGAAAAAGCGCTGGTATCGCCAAACAATGGCAGATACGTTTGAGTCAGCGCGCGGGCGCTGGTATCATAGCAACGCTCGTCTCGTATGCCGGTTTTTGAGCGTGTCTGACCTAGACCAGGAAAATAGGGCATTGTCCAATCATGTGTGACAAGTCCTTACTCATTAAGCCGCGCGCTGGTATCGCCCAACAATGGCAGACGGCCGTGAGTCAGCGAGCGGGCGGCCGTATCATTGCACCGCTCATCTCGTACACCTGTACGAGACGAGCTTCGAGCGTGTCTGACATGGACCAGGAAAATAAGGCATTGTCCAATCATGTGTGACAAGTTCTTACTCATTACCTTCCTTACCTTGTCAATATATTTATGAAATGTTATTGCTAGTCAAAAAAAATCCAAGTTATTTTAAAAGTTACAATGAACTGGTTGAGGTGAGATCTCGGAGAGCTCAGAGAAGGAACAAACTTATTGTACCTCCTAAAAGACTGCAGATGTTTGGAAAGAGTACACACTACATGGCAATAACTATGTACAATAAACTTCCTGACAGCTACAAAAGCAGTACTTTTAATGCTTTCAAAAGGAAGGCTCATGAGCTGCTTCTGAATAAATAACGAATAAATGCTATTACAAAATTTCTGAATTCCTTAGTGATAATCTCAAGTAACGTATCTCAAATAATTAAATATGTAAAGATGATGATGACATAAATTACTAAATGGTTTTATAGTGCAATAATTGAGTATCCCCTCTCATATGGAACTTGACATTTGTAATTTGTAATTAAGTAGGTACTATTATCATATTATTATCATTGATTATTTTATATTATTTTCTTTTTGTATGACTTTTTATTAATTTAATTCACTAATTTTCTTTTATATGTAATTCAACTTTAATGATTTAACTTTACCAAATATTCATACACCATAAAGTGGTAGAATGTATAAGGCTCTCAAACTGTAATCATATCAACTTTATATCACCTACATTCTCATGAATAAATTATTATTTATTTATTTATTTATTTATTAAGCCGCGCGCTGGTATCGCCCAACAATGGCAGACGGCCGTAAGTCAGCGAGCGGGCGGCCGTATCATTGCACCGCTCATCTCGTACACCTGTACGAGACGAGCTTCGAGCGTGTCTGACATAGACCAGGAAAATAAGGTATTGTCCAACCATGTGTGACAAGTCCTTACTCATTAAGCTGCGAGCTGGTATCGCCAAACAATAGCAGACGGCCGTGAGTCAGCGATCGGGCGGCCGTATCATAGCACAGCTCGTCTCGTACACCTGTACGAGACGAGCTTCAAGCGTGTCTGACATAGACCAGGAAAATAAGGCATTGTCCAATCATGTGTGACAAGTCCTTACTCATTAAGTCACGGCGCTGGTATCGCCAAACAATGGCAGACGGCCGTGAGTCAGCGAGCGGGCGGTCGCATCATTGCACCGCTCGTCTCGTTCACCTGCCTACGAGTGTGTCTGGCGCAGATCTGGAAACGAATCACAGGTCTTAGGTGACTGGGTTTTGAATGAAACAATCTAGCATAGATTATATGATGATGACGTAGCCTATCATTATTCATCAGTAAGTAATTGTGCTAGTTCAATAACGTTGACCCAAGGTGTTGGTAAAACTATTGGCTTATTAATAAGTATTATATGTTTGTGTGACCTAACACCTAAATAATCATAAATGCAGTCAGCTGTCGGACGTTCCATTATTCAAACTCAAAAAGTCAGGCGATACTTTTCGATTCAAGCTAAATAATAATGAGTGCTAATTACTTCACATGCTAAGTATTATATTTTGAGCCTAAAGTTCAATATTTGCACTTTACGGTTCAGAATGCCTGACGTAATCATGTAGATAGGTAATTAGGTGATTTAATATTAGCATTTCTATTTTAGTATCGCTTACGAATTTACATAACAATACCTATGTATTTCACGTCCATGTGGATAATAAACGAAATATCAAACAATTAATAACTGTCAGAATAACTAATTTAAGATATGAGAAAAAATATGAGTTCGACTTTTATCGCTTCTTTAAAGGTATTCGCATTCGCATATCAAGAGCCGCCAAAGCCGCAGACGCGGCAGAAAATAGTCAGAGTGCCTAGTGCAATGAAGTTTTCATAATTGGCCTTGTAGGAGATTTTTTTTCATTCGGTCGCGTCAACGTTAACTACGGTTTGTATGGAATAGTAAAGCGCAGCTGGCGCTCGATCAATCCATACTAATATAAAAAATGCGAAAGTGTGTCTGTCTGTCTGTCTGCTACGCTTTCACGGCCCATATGTTCAACCGATTTTGATGAAATTTGGTACAGGGATAGGTTGTATGATGTATCCCGGGAAGGGGAAAGGACATAGGCTACTTTATATCCCGGAAAATTCAAGAGTTCCCGCGGGAATCAAAAAACCTTAATCCACGCGACGAAGTCGCGGGCATCATCTAGTTCTATATAAATATTAATTAATTTTCACGCGATCGAATACGTTAAAAAACTCCCACTCAGCCGGCTTCGAATACATTCATCGCATTCAATGCTGCAGAAATGCTAAAGACCTGCAGCCCCCCTATTACGATCAAATGACAGCTACAATCACTTCTGATTAAACAACATTATTTTCTTCTTCTTATTTCGTTTTATGGCTTTTAATAGTGCCAGTACTAGCATAATGCACTTTGCCAACGCCATGTGGCAGTGGCAAAGTGTTTTTCTTATTAGCTACAATGCATTGTTGAAAATGTGTTTCTTGTTTTGACGGCTTTTGCGATTCTTGCGATGTTTCTGTAATACGCGAACACCTCTATGTAGCCTGGCCAGATTTCGTTAATGTATGTAAAGAAATCCATAAAAATACTAAAATTGCGAAAGTGTGCTGATTACCTATACCGTCGCCTCATCCGCCAAACCAATTTTGAGAAGATTTCACACCTTTGTGATAAGTCAATCAAGATATGTAAATAAATGTCTCGAAACGAATATTCCATACGTGTTTATTCGGAAAATAGTATGAAGAATTCCTATCTGAGCACGAATCTCCTGATGTCAGACTGAGATGGGCTTGGCCATAGTCCGTAAATATTCCGTCATAAAGCGGATTGGCAGACTACACACACCTTTGAACACAGAACGTTGTGAAGAATTATTCTCAGGCATGTAGGTTTCCCCACGATATTTTCCCGTGATTTTCCCTCACAGTTAAAACAACGCCACCGATAACATTAAATCACAACAAGAATCTAACTTAAAGAGGAGTAAAATAAAAAAATAAAAAATGACCTTATTTACATCACTGTTATCCCAATGCCCAACCAAATGCTCTTAAACCACTAAAAAAACCAATATACCTACATAAATAGAAATTTTACTTTATGGTCATTTTGTTACTTGTGGTTACGCATCGACTCTGCCAATGTGCCCACTGCCCATACGCCGCCGGGTCTTGTCGGATAGGCTGGATGTTGTGTAATTGCAGTTGGGATGCAGTTTTTATTGCAGTTAATTTAACTGCATCGCAACTGCCGACCGAATTTGCAGTCCGCGAATGAACAATGAAAATCCATACTATAAATTATAAATGCGAAAATGTGTTTGTCTGTCTGCTACGCTTTAACGGCCCAGCTTTTAAACCGATTTTGATGGAATTTGGTAGGAATAGAGGCTTCCAGGGGAAGGACATAGGCATACTTTTTATCCTGAAAAAACAAGGAATGTTAAATAAACGTTACACGAGGGACGGTAACGGGATAAGTATACTAATGCAAATTAATAATTTAATGAAAATTAGGTGTCGATATCCACGAGAACGCGAAATCGTTATAATATAATGGTACCATTAAGCATGCAGCATGCAGTACATCCTTAATTGTACCTATGTAAAAATTTTGATTTATAATGGGAAAGTATGACGTAGGTACTTAATAACGACCTTACAAAATACGACTTTATAAAAAAATGCATGTCATACGTACGTAGAGCAATTTTCCTGATGAGAAGAAAAGTAACGGGACGCATCGTGGATTGTACTATCCATACTAATATTATAAATGCGAAAGTGTGTCTGTCTGTCTGCCTGTCTGCTACGCTTTCACGGCACACCTATTCAACCGGTTATAATGAAATTTTATACATGGATAGGTTCCCGGAGAAGGACATAGGCTACTTTTTGTCCCGGAAAATTAAGGTGTTCCCGCGGGAATCGAAAAAGCTTTGTCGACGCGGACGAAGCCGCGGGAATCATCTAGTTTTAAAATATATCTATGATGCGGGATGTGCCGTAAACTTAACAATTAGTTAGTTAATCAATAAAAAACGTGACCAATGTGTCATGGAGTGGGCATGTAAGTACGTCTCGATGGCTGTTATCTGGAGCGTCAATATCGCGTTATCAGAAATGATAACACATACCTACAGCTCGTTTGCAGACAACTCCAGCGTGTCTGGACAAATATTTAGATAGCCAATGTCTGACTCTAATAAGGTCGACCTCGTCTACTCTGTAGTTATCTTATAGATATGTCTATCAAAGTCCTAAGTAGGTATCTTTTGCATTGTAGGCGTAACAGTTGCATTCTTAGTTTAGAGGCACGAAATTAGCGTCGGGGCAGCGACGGCGGCAGCGGGGCGATGTAATCGCATCGCAATCGGAGAGCTGGCTGCGAATTACGCCGCAATTTCGTCGTACTCATTTGTAAACTTTATTCACATCTGGGACTTGTTTAAAACCGCAAAATTTGTCTGGCGATTCGCAGGTATTATTGAAATTACTCAATAAATACGTGATTAAAATTTCAGATTGCCAAAAGTATATTTTTGGAAATTTTAATAAAATATTTTTGAAATAACCGCAAACGCTCTACCAGACTGGTAGGACTGGATTCGCCAATAGACGAAATTATATTTTTTCACAATTTCAGTTTGCCTAAAGGGCCTTCCCGAAATTCGTCGCCAGCTCTCGGACCACATCGCTCCGCTGTCGCCGTCGCTCGGCTGTCGCGTCGCTAGTTTCGTGCCTGACGCCTAAAGACTTTACCAAGTTACCTACTATTATTAGATTGTTCGCATGTATAAACTCGAAGGTATTATAAAAACTACATAAAATTAAATAGGTACCTAGTACCTACATGTCAATTTAGCGCCATAGCACTTAGCAGTCGTCACAAAAATAATCTTTCTTTAGTGTGGTGTTGTAATAGTTTTTAGTGTGGTGTTTACGATTTGACATAAATGATTACATATTATAATATCTCGTAGGAGTATGTTAAACAGAACAGATAAATTCAACGTGACTAGGACTACTTACCTATTTACCTAGTAACCAAAACAAGCTGATATCGTATTTTGTATTCTTACCTGTTGTAGAGTTCAAGTTTATCGTATTTTTAGGTAGGTTTTCCCATAGACATAGAATTTTTTCGCTACGCGGTTTTCCAATTGTAAAATCAAAAAAGTTGCTGGTAGATAATTTTGGAAGATATAGGTAGGTACATTTCATAACTTGTTATACCATTTACGAAATTTTCAAAACAATCAAGTGTCACATTTCTACGAAATATTATAAGCTAGCCCAAGCTCACACAAAAACAAAGAGCTGATAACCATATAAAATGTATATGTATAATATTGTATATGTATATATATGTTTAAGATGTGCATATTTATTAACATGCAGATTTGAATACGTCCCCGAGAATAAAGAACCGACAGTGCACGGCGGGGTCTCTTTCAATTAAACTTTACAATTCCCTCTGATCCGACTTCATGACGCCCGCATGACATGCTGCTACTAATTAAGTAAATAATTATTTTTACTCCCCAGTCATTTTCCTTTGCGACGAGGAACAATGCATTATCCCCGAGGTGAGGCTGTCGACATCGGCGGAAACAATTATTGAATGAATGTATTTCCTTTAAAAACACGTTATTTTTAGGGTTCCGAACCTCAAGAGGAAAAAATTTAACTTTTATAGGATCACGTCACGTTGTCCGTCTGTATGTCTGTCAACACTCAACACCCTTTTTCTCGGGAACGCGTATGTATCAAGTTGAAATTAATATCTAATACTTAAATCTACGGTCTCTTGGAGCTGTAAAAAAAACAAGCTTCTAATTCAACGCAATTAAAAGATACGGCCAATTATAGCGTTCTTCCGGTAGACCTAGAATCATGAAATTTGCCAAGAAGCAAGGTCTCACAGCATAGGATAAAATCCAAATATCGTTAATTAGGATTCCGTACTCATAGGGTGTCGAATTGTTTGTCAGACACTAATAGCACAGCTAATAGTTTAGCGCCATCTGCTGTATGCCAATTATTTCACAGCTAATTACCTTTCTTGTTATTTACTAAAAGAATTTATATTGTGTAGTGGTACGGAACCCTTCGTGTAACCACTCTGTGTCTCTCGCACTTGACCAGTTTTATTTTATATACCTATACTTACCCATATTATTATGCTGAGTTGGTTGGCTATTTACCTAAATTCATATCCATACTTAATATTATAAATGCGAAAGTGTGTCTGTCTGTGTGCTACGCTTTCACGGCCCATCTGTTCAACCGATTTTGATTAAATTTAGTACAAGGATAAGTTGTATCCCAGGGAAGGAAATAGGCTAATCCCGGAAAAATAAAGAGTTCCCGCAGGAATCAAACAAACTTAATCTACGCCGACGAAGTCCATGCCACCGAGCTCATCCGCGTGGATCAAGTAGGTAATATAAGTGGAGATAAAATTAGTATTTATCCTTCCTCGTGATGCAAGTTTCTGACTATGTCTGCAGTCTGCACAAAATGTCATCCAAATCGGTTGAACAAAATGAGACGTGAAATCGTAGCAAACAGACTGTCAGTCACACTTTCGCAATTTATACCTAATATTATGTAGGTAATAGGTATGGATTACGAACTGCAAATGCCCCTGTCCCCTTCTGAATGTTGAAAACGACTGTACTATGGCCAAATTGCTCCAGACTAAGTGAAATCGTAACGTGCTCACTCGAAATTATAAGTTAGAACACTTAGAAAGTGCGGCTGGTAATTAGGGCTGTCATCCGGCTGGGTTTCCCCAGACTATTATTATTGTCGGTCGTTCCTTGAATTGACACGGTAGGCGAGGTTTTGTTCAGCTTTCAGGTGAAAAAGGAATGATCCCGCTCGCCTCGCTCTAAATACTTAAGTAAATGAGTATCTAAAAGAAATACTGGCAACTAACTGGCAACATAAAAAGGGCAAAAGCAAAATACTAAAGGGCAAGTTAAACCCACCCAGCTAGAGCGGAGTGCCACCACGGCTATACTATATCTTAACCACTATATTATATACCTACTTGTTCTTACACTAAAGCCTAATCTAATTAATTACTCGGCTGCTTAATTAATTGAAAATGCTGACTGCATTTCCGCGATGGATCCTTAGATAGAGCAAAAAAGGAGTACTAAATAAAAGATCGATGGGTGTTGTAGATGACAGCCCTAGGCTGGGTAATCGTCGCGACTCCGTGGCGGGCCGGGGCGCTGAAGAGCCTTCAGGTGACGAGTCGGAGCCGACCGTCTACCGTCTAGACTCTAGACGGCTGGCGCCTACCGTACGTCGTACTCGCAAGTCGCAACGCTTCTCATTCATTCTGCCTCGCTTGCAATAGTTTCGTTCATCCTCTTTGTTATTTTTTTAAATATTAAATCCGTAACTTCTTTTGTCTAACAATCTATGAATATGCAGGGTGGAAAAGACGAACGGGAAATGGAGGAAAAGTACATTGAATATTGAAGATACCAAAGAAAACATTCCTTTTTTTTTTAAATAAAAAAAGGTATGTTTTCTTTGGTATCTACAAACCACAAACATTTCAAACCACAAATCTGCAAACAAAAAAAATCATCTGAGCCGGGAATCGAACCAAATGCAAAAATTAAGTAGGATTTTATTTATTTTATGCTTATCATAGGCTCTATCAAACGGTTCATTATAATAGTGACTGTCTATTTTAACTTTGATAGGTTCGTACGCTTCGTACGCTTTTAAAAAAATGTGTTACTATTAAAAAGGTTTCTTTTGAGTGAAGTTCGATAATATCTCCATTATAGAATGTACCTACCTACCTACTTTCCCTCCATGTCCCGTTCGTTTTTTTCACCCTGTATAAAACAGGAAAGCTTGGTAATGCCTTTTGATTTTAAAAATACTTCTGAGTCACCTCAACACTCCGTACTAGGTAGGTACGTCTACTTCTTACTAATATTATAAATGTGAAAGTTTGGATGTATGGATGTATGGATGTTTGTTACTCAATCACGCGCCAACGGCTGAACGGATCTGGTTGAATTTTGGCACAGATATAGATTATAGTCTGGAATATCACATAGGCTACTTTTTATCCCGGAAAATTAAAGATTTCCCGCGAGAACCAAAAAAACTCAAACCACGCAGACTTAAGTCGCGGGCATTCGCTAGTAATACATAAAGAAACAGGAAACGGCAAAGCTGACTGAGATTAAACTATAGCGATTCAAACTAATGAGGATAGGTACTTACTTAAATATAACCAGACGACACGCCGAACGTTAGCGTCACGTGACTGCTGAAATGTGGATATAGTCACCAGTAGATAGATTGAATACTAGATACTTATTCTGAATGACATGAAATAAGAGCAATATTTCCTAAATATTATAAATGCGAAAGTGTGTTTGTTTATTGTTGTTGTTGTTGTTGTGCTGTTGCTGTTGTGCCGGAACATCGGTCGGCTGTGCTGCGTTGTGATGCTGTTGTGTCCCGCTGTGCGTTCTGATGATGGTCCTCGATGTGATGACTGCAGGGATTATATTGTGTGCGATGTTACTGAAGTCTGGCGAGTGATGTGCGTCGGCGGTGGCTGTGAGAAATCACGTTGATCGTCGGCGGCGGCTTGGAGATCACGTCGGGGTCACCTATGTACGGGAGCAGGTGTAGGTATGTATAGCTTGACACTAACAAAGGATGATCATCCACCGAGCGGGTGTTGTGCTCGGGGACCACTGGTCCGACCGTTCATCTTTGGAGGTCATATATATAGCGTAATTCAGAGAACGCTTCGTTAGCGTGAGTTGAGCTCTTCGTGTTCATCGTGCGCTACTCATCAAAAGCGTTGCACTTGATCTCATTGCCTCTTACTTAAGCGACAGAACTCAAAAAGTATGCATAAATAACGTGAAGTCTCAGGGTTCGTCTGCCTTAATGGGTGTCCCACAGGGCTCAATCTTGGGTCCTCTATTATTTTTGGTGTATATAAATGATTTACCATACTATGTCAACAATACTTGCAATATTGTGCTGTTTGCAGATGACACTTCGCTAATTTTTAAAGTTGATAGATGTAAAGATAATTTTGACGATGTAAACGGTGCTATATCGCATGTATCACACTGGTTCACAGTCAATAACTTACTCTTGAACGCAAAAAAAACTAAATGTCTAGAGTTTGTACTTCCTAATGTGAACAAAATCGATAAGGAAATAGTGATGAATGGTGAAACACTGAAAATGGAGAACTCCACGGTTTTTTTGGGGGTGACCTTGGATAATAAGCTTCAGTGGGGCGCTCATATAGAGACACTAGCAGGGAAACTCAGCTCAGCGGCTTTTGCTATCAGGAAAATTAGACAGCTTACCGATATTGAGACGGCTAGGCTTGTCTATTTTGCCTATTTTCATAGTGTTATGTCGTATGGCATCTTATTGTGGGGCAGAGCTGCTGATATACAAACAATTTTTGTTTTGCAAAAGAGGGCGATTCGATCAATATATAAACTCAGATCACGCGAGTCCCTTCGTGAAAAATTTAAAGAAATTGGCATCCTTACGGTTGCATCGCAGTACATATACGATAATATAATGTTTGTGAAACAAAATATTCATCTCTATAGACAAAGAGGGGATACACAAAATCGACTTACTAGAAACCGGCATAAACTAGTAATGCCGCGATGTCGTCTACGCAAGGTGCAGAAATCCTTTGTGGGGTCGAGTATTATATACCTTTTATAATATGGTTCCAAAAGAACTGTTGGATTTGCCATTGCACAAATTCAAAAAAACCGTAAAAGAACACTTTTTGAGTCGGGGCTATTATACAATTGACGAATTTCTTAATGACAAAGTTGTATGGAAGCAACCGACTTTATGGGTCCTGCTCCCCACAGGATAGTATAATAACTTACACTATTGTATTTTATTTAACTTACATACTTATTTATGTATTGTAATAGATTGTTTAAAAAAAAGAAAAAAAAAAGAGCAACTGCTGAGTTTCTTGCCGGCTCTTCTTGGCAGAATCTGCTTTCCGAACCGGTGGTAGAGTCAAAACATGACGTAGCATAAGAGACACCTGTATGTCCTACATGTTTGAAATAAATTGAATTGAATTACTAGTAATGCCATCTATTGGATTATGTGCGGACTGCGAAGACCGCCACAATTAAGTAGGTATGCTTATGAAAATCAAAGACCTTCTGCGAGATTTTTAAAAAAACCTAAGTAATAAAAATCTACGCACATTCGTGGGCATCATCTACCTATACTTAGTTTTTATATAAAATATTGAATTCAATAGGGAAGTTATTATTGTTAAAATTCTACGTCTCTAGGCCTCGCATTTTCACTCTCACGCCAATCCTACCAATTACCCAATGGAAAAACCTGATTACTCTTCCTCCTAGTCTCAAGCGATGAACGTGAAGGGAAGGTGCTTAGATAACTAACCACTTGCTGGGATTTCCACATTACGCGTTTTGCGACATCAGACGTGTTTGATGTCGTCTGTAACTAGGGTGACCTATAGTGACTAGGATCATATTGTCCAACCCAGCCTAAGCAGGGCCTATTTGCCACCTTGGCGAATCATCACAACAGTATAAGCATGCATTTTAAATGTCCATATTAATATGCACATCGTGGAGTTTTGCCAAAAATTGCGAGATTTTTCACCACTGTTAACTGGTAGCAGAAGGACTGGCTCATTTTTTGCGCAAAGGATCAGCCTGGCTGTCCAACGCGGAAATGCAGCCAGCATTCTTTCCTCCATTCCACGCGGGCATGGTTTATATAGTAATTATTTTAGGCTAGCTAGCTTTAGTTCTATTGTATTGTTTTCAATAAAAAATTGGCAGTTATAGGGACTTTCGATAAACGATAATTTATATTTTAATTTTTTTTAAGGCTTTAAAGTTTAATTTCGAATGTAGTATATACGACCTTGTCTTCGTAACAACGCGAGCATGTCGCTGTTCGCGAGCATGTCGGCGAGGTGTCGGTGACGCCGCGAATCCACATTTTTACCCCCTACCCAAAAGTGCTCAACGCAGCTAAAGAAGTTTTCACTTCATAAATAAAAAATATTATATAATAATATATTCATGTCATCTCCTACCGTGTTCCGTAATCCGTAGCGAGACGACATGCTCCGGTGCCTGGGAAAAACGCGTCTAGCAAGGAACTGAATCAATATAAATAATAGACGCACTGCGCTAACGACCCCATTTCGTGTGTCAAGGGGTCATTCACTGGTATTGTTTCGTTGAGATTTATGTAGAAATAAATTAAATTACAGTAGGTATTAACTACGACCTCTTGTTATTCAGTCAAGAAAACCTGACAGCATGACGCACTTTTCCTGTGTTAGGATGAGCTTTTATGTGGAACGAATTTGTTCTGGTAATTTTCCCGTCAAGTTCAGTAACACTGACTTGGATAATACCACAGAATAGGTAATAGTACAATGCAAACTATAGTGAGAAAAAAAGAACTGCCGATAGAAGTGAAATCTCCATCAATCCATTCAATTTTACTTGTAGACATACACAGCACTAATGTTGCACATTACGTCACCTGTCTAGCTACAGCTACTGCTAGGGCTATTACGAATGTCAGTGACGCGAACTTACAAGATTTGACCCATCCAAAAAGCGTCTAACGCGCACAGCACACGGTCAGGTATATACGATGTTTTAAACGTATATATACTCGTATAATATGTATTCGTGTACACAGGCCGCTGCGCATGCGCCAGTCTATAGAATATACTTATATAAACTAACAGCTGATATATAGTTATAGATATACAATTAACATTAGCATGTCGGTGACGCGAACCCATAAGATTTTCTCCTACCAAAAAGTTCTCAACGCGGCTAAAGAAGTTTTCAGTTCAATAACATGTAACTTTGTATTTGTTTAAAATAACACGATGGGTATCGTCGTCGGCAACCGATCGACGCCCACAGCTGGACATTTTATGTCTTGGTACCAAAGGTACAAAGACTTACAACACAAGCCGCGGTCTTGCGCTGCATGCTTGGATCCAGGGGCTCCCTAGGTCACTCGCTAGATGTCGTCCCGTCCACCAAGTGGGGGGTCTGCCGACACTGAGCTTTCAAGTGCGGTGTAGCCATTTCAGCCCTTTAGGACCCCAACTCGTAATGTACGTAAGGTACCTTGGACGAATCAAACACTGTTTCATCCAAGGTAGGTACAGATTGCTCTAAATTACAGAATAACAATATCAACTAAGTAGGTAGGTAGGTACTTAGCACACAATGCATACAAAGTATTTTGCAATATTATTCTGATAAGCTGTCATGGACATGATTTCACACCGTGCGTAACGTGATATAATTATATTATGTAGGTAAATACCTAGTTGGAGAAATAAAATAAAATAACCTTTCTGTTTTTATGAGAATTTTACTACACAGACGTGCGTAGGTATAACTAGCAGTTGCCTGAGACTACTTACCTACTTTCGTAGTAATTTCGTAATAGGTACCTAGATGTTAGCTGTAAATATTGCCTTATCTGGTAGTAAAATTTAAATAATGGTGAGAATACGTATACAGATTATTTTTGTTGTGGGGCTGAAATTTATTTAAATAGGTAGTTCTAATTAGGAAGCTCCGGTCTAAAGTTTACCTAGGTAAATTCATAACCAAGAGTGTTTCAGCACAGGTTTCACGTTTCGGTACCATTGTTGATTGACATAATTAGCAATTCTGCGGTTATAAATCATTGGTACAAATCTCACGATTTGACAGACACGACGAAAAACGATACAAAAATTGTAATTTGGGAGTGGTCAGTCAGTGAGAATTCAAACCACACAATATAAAGATATAGAAATTGTAATAGGTATACGAACAAAATCAGAATTTGTTTAATTGTGGTGGGTCGAAAGATCACCGAAGACATTTTTGTGTGCTATGGAACATGGTCTTTCAAATAAACAAAAAATGGTAGTTGACCGAGCGAAGCGAAGGTCTCTGAGTCTACTTGGGTGAATTGGCACTTGTCCGTCCGTCCGTCCGTCCGTCCGTCTGTCAGAGCATTATATCTTCTCTTCTGAATTACTGAACGCAATTACTTCAGCTTTAAATATAATATGTAAACCAATGGCCTCCCGCCGAATATGGCTTAAAAAATAATAAAAATCTTTATTTCAGGGGGGCTCTCATAGAAGCGAATGCGAAGTAAAATATTTTTTATAAAGTTACATAGGGTTGCGGTACATCATTTTAAAGATAATTAGGAATAGAGTCCAAAAATATAATTAATTTTTTTTAATTTTTCCCCCAAAATTGACGAAATGGGGGGCTTTCAAAGTGGTGATTTTCTAACGTCCAAAGATGACCTCAGAACTCTAAATTTTCTGAAAGGATGAGCCTGAAACTTGATCAATTATTTCAATTATATCCTGTACTTGAACAACAAATACTAAAATTAGATAAATATTGTAAGGAAACGGAATTAATTAATTTTTAATGAGCTTCAGTATTTTTAACAGAACTTCACATTTATGTCAATAGATGGCGCCGCGAGGTCTTAGTTCGCTGGTTAAAATGATTAAAAAAAAACTAATACTTAAAATAATTTAAAAATATATATATATATTCGTTTTCACTTCTAATTCCGATAATAATTAATTAAAATATAAACCTTAAAACTAAATCATTAAAGTTTAATTACGAATGTTGTATATTTATATTTAAGACCTTTTTACAACAGACATAAAAAAATTGACACTTTGCGGACACTCTTTGGTACTGATTTATAATACTGTATGGGTATAGGTACAATGAGTAGTTACATATTATAAATGCGAAAGTTTGGATGGATGTATGGATGTTTAAGTTACTCAATCACGCCCCAACGGCTGAACGGATCTAGCTGAAATTTGGCACAGAGATAGATTATAGTCTGGAATAGCACACAGGCTATCCCGGAAAATCAAAGAGTTCCCGCGGGAACCAAAAAACCTCAAACCACGCAGACGAAGTCGCGGGCATTCGCTGGCAGTTGAATAGAATGCAAATGTTAAATTGTCTGCGAGATAGTCACTAATGTGATGTGCAGATCCTTAGGTCCCTGCACACGTTATTTGCTGCACTGCGGAATAGACAGGCGTGATGAGCGTGACGAACGCGGCGAATTGATTAGCGAAAAGCAAAAAGAATATTTCAATCATATTCTGTTTTGGAATCCCCGAAATTTCTTTATTATCTCCTTTTATAGAAGACACTCAAACCCATTTGGAACTCTGGGGCTCTTCTTGCAATCCATCATAAAAATAAATCTATTTGGTATAATATAACTACGAGCGTAAGACTCTTGATACCAAATCGATATAGGCGAAGTACCTACTATGTACTATCATAGTATTGTAGCGGCGGCAATCATCCCAATTGCTTGAATGTTCTATTCAAATAATTTTAGACCTGGAAATACTGTGTGACTTTTCCAGGGGTATTATCATAAATTAAAAAAAATATATCTTCCACATCTGCTCCTAGTCAAAAGTTCAGACTTTATGTGTTCCAAATTTTTATTAAAATATGAGTATAAAAATATCAGGTCTACTTATTCTGAAATTTCATTAAATCCAAGGCTCAAGCTTACAGAAACAGCGGAGAGGTGCAAAAATTCCACAGCTACTAAAATAATTTTCTGATATAAACTTGCCGATATGGAAGCCGTACGGCATCTGGTTGTCACGGATTTAATACTCGTATGTATTTAGCAAAAAATGAACAGGATCTGCTGAACACGAAATACATACAAATGGATTGAATTAAAAGGTTTTTTTCGAATTTGCACATAACAATAATAAATGTGTTATCTTTATATCCATACTATATGATGCCCGCGACGTTGTCCGCGTGGAATACCGGATAGGATAGGATCCTATGCCCCTAATAGGTTAGCCCGCTACCATCTTAGACTGCATCATCACCTACCATCAGGTGAGATCGCACTCATGGGCTAATTTTAGTGGATTAAAAAAAAGTCGTGCCTCCTGGAGCCCAGTGGTATCCATGAAGGATTTCCCCACGGAAAAAGGGAGATAGGTACTTAAAGCTTGTTACCAAAATATCATAATATACAATACAGAGTCGGGTTTGTTCAAACACTTATTAACTCTAGAACGGCTCTTCCAATTTTCATGGTTTTTGATTTGTTGTATTTGTCTCCGTCCCGAATAGCAGAATAACTATTAAAAACATTGGAAAATTGACGAAAAAATAAAATAAAAGAAAAAATATTTTCCCTTGATTTTCCCATGTGCATGGGTTTCGTAACTGTAAAACATCAGATCACGAACACACGCCAATCCACGCGGACTAAGTCGCAGGCATCAGCTAGTAAATAAATAAAAATAAGAAATCTTACTTAAGCCATTTGAAATTTTTAGGGTATGGTAAGCCCTATACCCGGAATCTTTCACCCTATAATGTTTTTAAGTTGTAATCCGTTCATCGATTTCAATGCTGAGCTGTAATGATCAGCGGTAAGGTAAGCGGAACAGCCATCTACTCACTGCGTTACGTGTGATCGTATTCAGTGAACACGGCAAATGTGTTCATTCCGAGAAACCATGACGATTCATTTGTATCGTTTGATGTTCAATCCCGAATGAACATACTGGGTACATTTTGCGGTATATAAACGCATTAGTTTCCAAATACATTATAGGTACTATTTAGTGGTGCTAAGTACGCGTGCTTTGAAGTTCACAAATACACTACAGACTACAATCTTGTATTTCACAGCTGAGTGCGCCTGTCCAGAGTGAGAGATAGTAATAGAATATGTAATGCTAAAGCAGTATTCTGTGGCTAAAGCCACTACTACTAGCCACTACTATAAATCGCTTGGGCTAGAAACTTGAAGTTTTACCATTTTATTATGTAGATAGGTAGAAGTCTCAAAAAGAAAGAATTTTTTGATAATGCATCCCGGTGTGTACTTAATTATATCTACAACTAGTGGGCCCGGCAGACGTTGTCCTGCCCTGAACCTAGAACTAGATTGCTGCGCCAACTACCGGGTCAAATTGTGAACATAAACCATCCCGGGAACCACTCGAACACGCACAAAAAATCCATCAGAATCGGTCCAGCCGTTGCCCGTTCTGAAGTGATGCGCTTACATATTATATTGATAGACCCACAGACAGACAGACAAATTTGTAAATCGGTACTAAGATATTTAAGTAGGCTTTTGGTTATACCTACCTACTAATAAATGAAGAAATAATGTGTTTCCAGATTTTTGGAAAGTTTGCTTCCAAGGAAATTTCATCCGAGTGAAGTAGGGGCGGGTCAACCAGTTACATTATAAAGAAACTGAACACAACATTTATTCAAATAATCATTATATAGAGGTTCTTCAGCTAAGGATGCAACTTTCCTGTTCAAAAAGGAATGTTCTGAAAACCCATTAAAAAAGGTTAAACCATCGCGCGAAGCCAGAGTAAGTCAGATATAATATAATTAAAAACCAACAAGTCAAACCTACGTCTTTCGCAATTATTTAATAAATGAATCCGTTACGATTAGATAACTCGAATTTTTGTTAGCTTAAATTATCGTTTTGGCATAATACCGTCATTTGTGGTTGGACCAGTCACCAGACTGAATATTATAGATATCACGCCACAACAGAGCCACGGATCGGCATTAATTGTTATTGCATGGGTAGGTATATAGTTGAGGGTCGGTAGAGTGACCTGACACTTCATCCTGTTAAATTATTAAAGCTTTCACTCGATGTTTTTAAAATCTAAATCGTGTGTATCATAGAAGTAATAATGTATTGTCTATCGACTGGTATTGTAAACAAGTGAATATATTATAATTAAAAAATACGACTGCTCTGCCGTAGCCCGTATTGTCGAATTACCTTTGGAATGTTATTCACATTTTTATTAAATGATATTTTTTTGTGAATCACTGGATATTGAACTATAGTTTAATATATTTTTGGAATTTACTTATCATTTTCTAGATGATGATTATATTATAGTTAATCTTATTTTCGAATTATTTTTTTCAACTTTAGTCTTTAATGCGGGACCATGGTCACTCCATCAATTTTTTTTAATTTTACTAGCCTATGTCACCCGGAATAAGCTAGGGATTCTAACGATACCTCATTTATCAAATTCGGTTCAGGCGTATAGAAGTTATACTTAGTGGAATATACAAACTCACATACATACATATATATGAAATGAACCCTGAAAACAATATACTCCTTTTTTCAGACGGTCGTATAAAAATAATCAAAGATATATATATATAATATGCTTATGATGAAGATGAAAGTACTTACCTACTTACGCCACGTCAGAAAATCTAGCTCGTAAATACGTGCGCGGAAAATCTCATTCACCGTTCAACAAAGCCATTCAAGCATGATCGAGTAACGAAATTAAACCGGACAGTTTTAGCGTTTCGATCATGATTATATATATAGGTACAACCATACTAATGTTATATATGCGAAAGATTGGATGGATGGATGGATGGATGGATTGATGTATGTATGGATGGATGATTGTTACTCAATCACGCCAGAACGGCTGAACGCATCTGCATCAAGCTTGGCACAGAAATAGAATAAAGTCTGGATTAGCACATAGGCTACTTTTTATCCCGGAAAATTATGAAGTTCCTGCGAGAATCAAAAAACCTCAATTCCCGCGGGCAAAGTCGCGGGCATCAGTTAGTAAGCCATAAATATTAAACCTTTGCGCGCTGTTCTAAGTAAAAGCTTATCAGATAATAACTGTGGTCAAGTTGAAACCGAACCTATGTAATCGAAGAAATAATTGGGTTTTTGTCATATTATATTATAATAATAAACTTTATTTATAATAGCGTACAGTTCGTAAGTCCGTCTTCGTTATAATCCATTAAAAACCGGTCAAGTGCGAGTCAGACTCGCGCACAAAGGGTTCCGTACCACAACACAATATAATTTATAAATATTATAATTATTTTAGTAAATAACGAGAAAGATGTCATAACAACACGTAATCAGCTGTGAAATAATTGGTTTAAAAACCATAAGCCAGAAGAAATACGGAAAATATGCGGCACAAATGGCCGTATCTTTTGAAGCTTTTGAATTAGAAGCTTAATTTTTTTGCAGCTCCAAAGGACCGTAGAGCTAAATATTTGGTATTAATTTCAACTTGATACCTCCACGAGTTCCCGAGAAAAAAGTGGTTGACATATATACAGACAGAAAGAAAACGAAGTAATCCTATAAGGGTTCCTTTTTCCTTATTGAGGTACGGAACACTAAAAATCAGTTAAAATAGCTAGATACTGTTATTTACTACAAGATCAAAAATAATTTCAACTTACCTCCTGCACATGAAAAGTGAGTGGATGGAGACCTTTAAAGTTAAACTCCTAAGCAACTAGCGATGACTAATGACTTTGAATGTCTGCCTTGCCTGTGTATTTTGACACGCACTCGACCAGTTTTGGGTGTCCAATGAAAATAAGTTTTTTGTCTATGTAAATTGAAGATACTTAAGTACTGCGAGTGAGATGAATAATGATGAAATAATAAATACCACAGTAAGTAGGTATACTTTAGTACTTAAAAAAAATCATTTTACTTCAACTTAACACTTGGCTTGGCACCTAGATGACTCATTATGCAGTCTAAGATGGCAGTGGGCTAACCTGGCAGAGGTATGGGAGCAGGTATAGTATTAAACGAATACCTATCCCTAATCCGTTTGTACACGTAATCTCGCTTGGCGGTATGGTATGTCGATAGAGTGGTAGCTAACCACGGCCGAAGCTCCTCACTAGCCCACACTAGAGAAAATTTAGATATTATAAACCCAGGTACTCCTACATATTTTAAGAAGCGCTGTGGTCAAACTCTAACTACAAGGTAAGGTTAGGTAAGGTAAACATCCTACAGAATTACGAATAGTTATCGGGGGTGGATACCAGACGTATTAATAAAAGCCCATTTCTGGAATGTGTAACAGGTTAAGGGTGCGTTGCAGGCAGCAGCCAGGTAGATGGGGCAGTTAGTGGGGCGAACCGGCCGCAGGGTGACCGCTCCGGCCGCGGCGGATGCCGGGTGCCATATTCGGTCAGTGCACACTGTTGTTTACCGCGATATCGCGAGGCCGCGTGACGTAGCGTCTAGACGGCCGCCCGCCCCCGCCGCGCCGCCCGCGCACCCCCTCGAGCACCGGTTTATCTTTTCAAACGGTAATGCTGCAATGTAAAGCCTCGGATGCATCGGCCTAGACACGATTTAGGTAAAGCGCGAAAGGTCGCGCTACAATATATTTGACAGCTCATTTATGAAATGCGATTATAAATGAAAACTTCTAGACTGGAAGAATAAATTAGGGTGCACTCCGGATTTATAGTTCTCGCATGAGTTGAATGCAGAGTAAATGTATGGTGACACATTTTACTCTGCATTCAACTCGCACGTGAACAGTACCTACAAAGAGATTTTATATTAGGTACTCAAGCTTACACATCTGTCGTAAAAATACCCTCATGATTGCGAAGACTCGAGAGTAGGCGAATATAATAAGGAAAGTAGTACACGTGGAACGACATATTATACGGTCATAAGTTATAACTTATCATACTTTTTTGAGGGCGGTTGCCCTTGATGGAAATGAAACTCCGGTGAATGTCAACACCACAGTCAACACTATATTAAATTGTAAACATAGTATAAACAAGTCAAAAATATAAATATAAATAAGAAAAAATATATGCCCTGCGCGTAAAGGTGTAAAATAATATAGCTGCTTGGTCTGGTTTACACAAGAGATCTCCTGTCTTATCGCTTGAAGATACCAGCACAGATTAAAGATTTTAGTATCTACCGATATAAAAGGATATTTTTATCGCAGTCGCAGAACTAGATTCGTTCTGCGACTGCGTGAACCCGTTCTAAATTCAACTTGATTCGGAAAATGAGACGCCCAGCAGCCTTATTCTCTAACTCCGTGGCTATCATGAAAGCCACTGACATAAATATTTTTTATCCATTGTAGGTTTGCTATGAAAATTTTATTTTTATTACGTAGCGAACCTTCAATGGATAAAATACATGTCAGTGGCTTTAATTTATTTATAGCCACTGAGTTAGAGAATAAGGCTGCAGGCAGCTGCAGGCGCAACACGAAGTATGCAGCACGCCACAAGTTGCAATCCGCAAATAAAGATCCCACGCTGTGCATGGTATGTTATTGTTTACTTTGATGCAGACATCAGCTGCCCTCAATCAGTTACTCTGATTTCACTGAACGAACAACAATCATATTATTACGTACAGTCATGACTTTTGAAGATGGTAATTTGAAAACATAACATTATTTCACAACAAAAGCATTGGATCAAGTTTCTAAGTTGATTAAGTTATAAATAAGTTGAGCAATTACAAGGTAGCGTGAAAAGGGTTGGATGGCCAAACATTTTGTCGTGTGGCAATTGGCAAAGGTGCGGTCAGATACTAGGCTCATGAAAATTAGGAGGAAGGAAGGAAAACGGAAGAAATGAGGCTTTATTAGATGAGAGGTTCAGTGCACAGAAATGCAATACGATTTTGAGCATTTAAATTCTAAACGGGATCCTTATTTCAATCCATGTACGTCCGAAGTCAGAAGGTAACATAGTTCATTTGGAGTCGTCAGACGTAACCATAGATTTAGGATTGGTCTCCGTTGCGCTCAGCGGCGACCAATCCTCTAAAATGAAAAATCTATGCTCGTAACCAAATGAACAAAATATGTAACATAGCAAAATAACTCTTAACACAAGATGTATATTATATATGAACCTAATACTTATGTTGTACCTAATTGATACTGTTGATTCCCATTATTATATGACTACATTTTAAAATGTAGTTTTTTATGAAATCTTATGGATTGCCGAAGTACCACGAAGTCTGAACACAAGCTACTTGAAAAAGGCATCTCAATAGTTATTAATGTTATTTAAATAAATCATTTATATACAAAAGTAGGTACAGTAAATGTACATGAATCCGTCAGGTCAAGGAAACCATTCATCGCCAAAGATGCATGGTGCTTATAGGACTATCAAGAAAGCTAGTGTTGATGCTCCGTGACTATTTGAAAAGGAAAGTCGTACATATTTACTAGATGAGTATATTATTTATTATTATTATTATTTAAGCCTACCTCTAAAACTATTTTTTTGCATGTTTTTTTATTGTTCTTACTTCTTTTGTATTTTTAACCGACTTCAAAAAAAGGAAGAGGTTCTCAATTCGTCGGAATCTTTTTTTTATTTTTTATGTATGTTCCCCGATTACTCGAAGACGCCTGGACCGATTTTGAAAATTCTTTTTTTGTTTGAAAGAGTATACTTCAAAGGTGGTCCCATATAAATTTGGTGAAGATCTGATGAAGATCTTCGAAGACAGATGTTCCCCGATTACTCGAAGACGCCTGGACCGATTTGGAAAATTCTTTTTTTTTGAAAGGGTATACTTTCCAGGTGGTCCCATGGTCATTAGGTCTGATGATGGAATCCTGGGGAAATCAAAGGAACTTAAATTTTATAAGGACACGAACCCAGATAGTTATTAGGTACAGGTCTGTCTACCTTTCGAGAACCTATATTTCTTTTTTTTTTATATTTACAGCACTAAAAAGCAAACAATAAAATTATTTTTAAATTAAAAAAAACCCGCCTTCAAAAACTAAAAAGCAAAAAATAATTGGATATATATACATATTATTATTTCTACCCACTATGTTGAAGTCGGGCGGGTATAACAAGGATAAGCAAAGTTGACGCAAGGCTCGCCCGAGTTCTACATAGTGGGTAGAAATAATAATATGTAAATATATCCAATTATTTTTTGCTTTTTAGTTTTTGAAGGCGGGTTTTTTTTTAAATTTTTTATACCTATTTCTAAAAATATATTTTGTAACTTCATACCTTTATATTTTTACTAACTCTTTAAAATATAAAAATAGGTATAATTTTTTACTATATTATTTATAGTATATACTTTTTTAAATACTAGTAACGAAATATCGAATAAAAGGGCACTCGGCTTCACTGTTGTAAAAGACGATATTATGCTCCTGTGGAGTATTTTGCATTTACTATCGATGGTTGCCTGTCAATAATTATGACGTGCCAAAAGTAAAATAAATGGTTCGACCATTGAAATAGACTAAAAAAATTCTACATCAATGGGTTCGACAGATATAATGTCTATTGATTAAAACTTCTGATAATATTATGCTCTATTCGTCGTCAACTCGAAGATATTATCCAGTTAGCAACTACATAAACGTTCATTAATCAAAATCACAGTAGGTACAAATTTTACCTACTTGCCGACGACATCCTGTATCTATCTCTGCGCTATATATTATCATTCAAGCGAAAAGTTTAACTAATTGATAAGAATACAGCGCTTAATCATTTTTAAGGCTAATTATTAAATGTTTCATATTGTTTCAATATGAACCATGTACTTATCTAATTTTAGATTTTATTTAAATCATTGGAATTTGAATTACTATCTACTAGACAAATTGTTACACTATCTATAGAGTTTTGCTTAGGAACATAATATCCCAATAAGTAAAGGGTTTTGCAGATTGACTGTTAAAAATTACCGCTTGTGCCTCTTTTAAGGGTTCCGTACCCTTATAGGATCACTTTGTTGTCCGTCTGTCTGTCAACCACCTCGGCCTAAAAATAACTGGGCAGCTGAAAATAGGCATGCTGTAACTCTAGAGTAAATAGATGACACCGCATGAAGTATTAGCTGCACTAAAATTTTGATTAAAACTTTTTGCACAATTGCACCATAAACTCTTTCGTTCCAGTCAGCTGCATCGTCCATTTTTTTCGTTGTCGCTGCCGAGACCAATATCACGATTTCCATTGTCGTTACATTATTACGATTGAAATAAGTGTGTATAGCTGTGTCAAACGAAAATAGAAGCCTAAAAAATTTGACTCCAAATCCTCAACCCTAACACTAAAAAATTAAAAATTAAAATTATTTCCCGAAAAACCGACTTCCCACGCCACTGTAAAGTAAAAAATAATTTTGATTTCTACCCACTACGAGTATGTTGAAGTCGGGCGAGTATAACAGGTATAAGCAAAGTTGACGCATCAGGCTCGCCCGACTTCAACATAGTGGGTAGAAATAAAAAATATTTTTTACTTTACAGTGGCGTTGGAAGTCGGTTTTTTGGAAATAATTTTTATTTCATCGGCTTGTTCGTATATGTGCACATAGTTATAGTGCATAAGTGTGTGCGCAAACACAGGTGCACTCTCTGTTCCTTTACTCATATAACCCGATGGGACGGAAAATCCGACACGACCGGAGAGAGATCAGACGGAGAGCACCGAGTGTTTGTTCTCCGAGGCACCGCCAACTTCCTAACTCCGGGCTAGTACTAAGAATTTCTAGTCAGAAATATCCAATAAATAATAATGATTTATTTATTTCATGTAGGACAACTTGTGTCACTTAAAATACGTTAACTCTACCACCGGTTCGGAAAGCTGTTCTACTGAGAAGAGCTGGCAAAAAAAGCAGCAGTTGCTCTTTTCTTAAAAAAGAAAAAGGTTACAATAAGTAAACAATACAACACATATACAATACTTAAATATGGCCCGACCCGGGACTCGATCCCGGGACCTCGTCGGCCGCTGATGAACATGCTAACCAGTAACCACTAGACCAACGAGACAGACAAGTAAACAGTAAGTAACGAAGACAATAATAGCGCGTATGTGCGAAGTCTCGAGCCTCTGAAAGTTGTTTATAGCCTTCGTCTAGACAGCGTAAGCACCAGGGTATAAGGCAAATGGAAATCTAGCGGGTAATGCGTAGACTTCGCGATTAATTACGATGCCGTAATCTAACGATGTCGCACCTAATTGGCACCATATATAACGAGATGCATCATCAAATCCGTACTACAGACCGTTTCAAAATTATCGAGTCATTAGAAATTTGGGTATTAATAAATTTAATTAAAGTTGACATTAAATAAGTATACCCATTTCTCATTTGTTAGGTAATGGCACAGATTAGGTCTGTCAACTAGCATTAGGTACGAGTATAATATTACTAACTGATACCCGCGACTTCGTCCGCGTGTTTTAAGTTTTTTTTATTCCCTCGGGAACTCCTTAATTTTCCGGGATAAACAGTAGCCTGTGGCCTTCAGGTTCTCAACTATACCCATGGCAAAAATCATGTCGATCCGTTGCTCCGTTGCGGCGTGATTGAAGGACAAACCAACAAACGAACGCAGGAACGTATGAAACGTAGTTTATACTTTTTTAGCAATCATTGTTTTTTGAATTATGTACAAATTTTGTAATAGTTTACAGAAAATAAAAAAAATTTAAATTACGTATGAAAGTATGATTTATACATGTACAAGTGTTCAATATCAGCAGCGTGTAAATCCATAATGGCCAGATTTAAATAGATAATACTCGTAATATAAATGAATTCTCTGGAAGCATGGAATGGAATCTCCGGCAAGATGGACCGACGAGATATCTAAAGAGGGTAGCGGGAAGTGACTGGATGAGAAAGGCTGAAGGCAGGGTGTGGTGGCTTACTAGGGAAGGCCTAATCGTACATATTTTATGGAGCAGCAGTCCGCAGGCTGAAATGATGTCTATGACGAGATTCATAATGGTTATAAACGATGTAATTTCTTTTACCCGACTACGAAACGGAACGCACAGGGTTTTAATTTTATTTATCTAATTTAGGACATCCAATACAATAACAAGAAAAACATAGCTAGTTAAAATATTGTAATACTTATGCATTATTGTAAACACACTTAGAAGTTGCCGCTTTTCTTAAGTTTACTTATTTTAGTAGCTTTTAGTTTTCACTTCTATCGGTAGTCCCTATGACGGCTTCTAAAGTTTGGATGGATGTATGGATGTTTGTTACTCAATCACGCGCCAACGTCTGAACGGATCTGGCTGAAATTTGGCACAGAGGTAAAGTATAGATTACTTATCCCGGAAAATTAAGGAGTCCCCGCGGTAACCAAAAACCTCAAACCACGCAGAGGAAGTCGCGGGCATTCGCTAGTACCACATAAAATATAATCGCTCAAAACAATAAAAGTTCGCGATGAGGAAACTATAAATTCTCTCAGAACACGAGGCAGAACAAATGACCTAGACAGATAGTTATCACGTCTGTCTGGGTCATAATTGTGTGCCAGACAATTAAACTATCCACTCACAACGCTACTAAACACAATTTTTACCAGTTATGGAAGTTCAACAGAGTTCGCAAACACTATATTCGCATTTAGATAATATTTAGGAGGCGTTGGGGTCCCAAGGTGCTTGAATGGCTGTACCGCATCGGAAAGCGCAGCGTTGGACGACCCCCTACTAGCCGAGTAGTATGGTCTGTGAGCTGTGAGCGGATGATCTCAAGCGAGTAGCTGGGACCGACCGACCCAGACCGTGTACTGTGGTGATCAACGCATGAGACCTTTGTCCATCTGTGGACGTCATTGAGACGAGGCGAGAGTACAGTATAATAAAAATAAAAATCGCTACAAAATGTCGACGAAAGTACGAACCCTGTTCTCCATAACTTAAAAAATAATTTCACTTATTATTTATTAGTTACTAGCTGATGCCCGCGCCTTCGTCCGCGTCGAATAAGTTTTTGTTAATTCCCACGGGAACTCCTTAATTTTCCGGGATATAAAATGGCCCAGGTATGTCACTCTCCAGGTCCCCGACTACTTATACCCATGCGAAAAATCAAGTCAATCCGTTGCTCTGTTGCGGCGTGATTGAAGGACAAGCCAACAAACAAACACACTTTCGCATTTATAATATTAGTAAGTATGATTTACTTATTTATTTCACTGTAAATAATACCAAAACAAGTGAAATTAAGTTAATAATGAGTCTGTGCTGAATTATTAATTGACTTGATGATACCCGCGACTTCATCCGCGTTGATTAAGCTAGTTTTGATTCTCACGGGAACTCCAAAAATTTCCGGGATAAAAAGTACCCTATGTCCTTCCCCGGGACGCAAACTATCCCTATACCAAATTTCATCAAAATCGGTTGACATCAATGGTTCGGCTCGATCGGTTGATTTTGATGTTTGTAAGAACACATGACATAGGTTGTTTCCCGGGGAAGGACATAGTTTCCCACTTTTATCCCGGAAAATTAGAGTTCTCGTCAGAATAAAAAAATCAAAAAAAAAAAATGCATTTTACGTGTGCGGATATCATTCTTCATTCTTATATTATAAATGCGAATGTGTGTTTGTTTGTTGGTTTATTGGTTTGTTGGTTTGTCCTCCAATCACGACGTAACAGAGCAATGAATCGACGTGATTTTTTGCATGGATGTAGTGTAGTTGAACACCTGGAGAGGGCCACAGGTACTTTTTGTCCCGGAAAATCCAACAGTTCTCCCGGGAATTAAAAAACTGGCAGTCATAGGGACTGAAGCTAGAAGTGAAAACGAATATTAAAATATATTTCTTCTATTAAAAAAAATTGTAATATAAACCTTAAATCAAACGCATTCAAGTTTAATTACGAATCATACTTAATATTATAAATGCGAAAGTGTGTTTGTTTGTTGGTTTGTTGGTTTGTCTTTCAATCACGCCGGAACGGAGCGACGGATCGACGTGATTTTTGCCATGAGTATAGTTGAGGATCTGGAGAGTGACATAGGCTACTTTTTATCCCGGAAAATTAAGGAGTTCCCGCAGGAATCAAAAAACTTAAACCACGCGGACGAAGTTGCGGGCATCAGCTAGTGTACTATATTTATATTTAAGACCTTTTGTCTTCGTAACAACGCGAGGTGTCGGTCTCCTTTCCACAGCACTTATTAATATAAACCATAAAACTAAGACATTAAAGTTTAATTACGAATGTACTAAACGGTGTCGGTCTCGCGTATTCTCATTTTTACCCCCTATACCCAAAAAGTGCTCAACGCGTCTAAAGAAGTTTTCACTTCAAAAATATCTTAAACCACGCGGACAAAGTCGCGAGCATCAGCTAGTCTCCCATATTTGTGCGTTTAATTTAATAATATATGAATAATACTTATTGTGCACTACAACTGCGCCGTATTTTTCATCGCGACTCATACGGCTCGTCTATAAACCTACTACCCTAAATAAATAAATCTATATATTAATTAATTAATAATTATATAAAAATGAAACCCGCGCGTGAATGGCTGGACCGATTTCACTAATTCTTTTTTTGTTGTATTTGTTATTATTAGGAGAAGGTTCTTACGGAAAAAAATATTAAGAAAATCTCTCAGAAATATTGAAAAATATACATTTAATTTTGCATACTAAGGCGGTACGAAGTTCGCCGGGTCAGCTAGTAATTAATAAAATAAAACCTTTATTGTGTTAGCTTCATTGTGGCACTCAAACTTTTAAATTAGACTTAAAAAGAAAAATGCACTACAACTGCGCCGTATTTTTCATCGCGACTCATACGGCTCGTCTATAAACCTACTACCCTAAATAAATAAATAATTAATAAAATAAAACCTTTATTGTGTTAGCTTCATTGTGGCACTCAAACTTTTAAATTAGACTTAAAAAGAAAAAAAAACTACTAAAAGGACTAAAAAAACACAATTGATCGCAAACTCAGCCCAAGCTGGGCATTGGTTACAATACCCAGGATTGATTTACTGTAGTATACAATAGTAGGTATCTAGATTTAGCATAGTATAACTTTTAATAGATGTAACTGATTTTATAGCCGTGACTAGTAGCTTACGTGCACTTCAAAGCAGGTAAAGGTTACAGAAGGTATGGCTAAGGCCAAATTCATACTGCAACCAATCCAGTTACCGACTTTGGTCGACAGAGCGGCGGGCACTGCAATATTGTAAATGTGATTGTAAATTTGTAAGTTTTGATGTTTGTTACTCCTTCTCGCCTCAATGACTGAAGTAATTTGGCTAAAATTTGGAATGAAGACAACTTATAACCTGCCTTTAAATATCTAGGCTACATTTTATCCCGGTTAGTTAAGAGCGTTCATTCCTTGAGCCGCTTCGCAAGTTTAGGTATTTATCTCTGGTAAATCCTTTGTCGCGGATAGTCCTTTGTTCAAACGAGCGAACAGAAGGCGTTGGGTGCAATGTAGTTTGACAAACCGTTTCGATCCTAATCCCATTTTCAAACAGGCTATTATTTTTTCAATATTAAAAAAAATATGTTTTTAATTCACTTTACATACGTTTACACTTTATATAAACTTTTTTTAATATGAAGTGCATTCATATAAAGAGTAGGTTGCATGATTGTTAGTATAGATGTTTTTAAGTAGGTACATCCATACTAATATTATAAATGCGAAAGTTTGTCTGTCTGTCTGTCTGCTACGCTTACAGGTACGAGGTACATTGTATCTCGGGGAAGGATATAGGCTACTTTATATCCCGAAAAATTAAGGTATTCCCATAGGAGTTTAAAAAAAAACGCGGACGAATTAGAATTTCTCTATTTTATTGCACTCATATAAGACAAGATATAAAGAAAAATGCAGAATAATTCGTATTTATTTACAAAATCACATTTAAACTATGTTTTCCTATAACATAAATTGTCTTTGTTTACTTGTTTTCTGTTAGTTAAAAGATACATTTTGTACAAAAAGAAATAAAAATATTAGCATTATTTTGATTTTTACGTAATGTTATTTACAATATAAAATTATTAGAATTTGTATGGTTCATTTATATACATGTCACTACGTTTCGTCTTAGTTTTCACATTGCAAATTCGATTGATCGTAACCATTCGAACATATTAGCGTTAAATTAAAATGAATCTTAACAGTAAGGATTTAGAGCTCAATTTCGTGTATGCATTCACAGCCAGCGCTCCAAATGGAAACGTTTGAAATTAAAATCGATTGGAATTTGTGACTTTAAATCAAGAGCCTTTGGGTCCATATTACTTTGACCCCAATGTGATTGAACGCTCGATTACGATACCCGTAAATGTTGATGCCGTCACCAAAAATCTTCTGAGTTCAAGCCATAGAGCGCTTTCAGCTTTTGAAGCACTTTTTAATTTCCTTGCCTTCGCTAATTGTTCACTACGTAAATATTTTTTCTTTTTTGTTTGAAAATTGGAGTTTTAGAACCCATATCTGAAAAAAATAACTTATTTACTTTCATGAATCCTAAAGAAAGAAAGAAAACAGTGCAATAAAACGTATAGGCACGTGCAGATGCAGGTGTTTTACCAACGTAGGTTTTTGTTTATCATGATAACAATAGCGATCACGGGTCAATAGTGGTACAATAATAAAAGAAAGATCCGGTTCGGCAAATATAAAACACAATCATCAAGTGCCGCTCTGTAAACGATAACCACTTGTAAAAGGTAATAAAACTATATAATCCTGCAGGTGTTGCGCTAGTATACTCAGTTTACCAAAATAATAATAGAAGTTTACTGCGCCTGCGGTAGTAAAAAAATACAGCTTTGCTGCCAATTTTTCAAATAACTTTATGCTGTACTAACGAGTGTATTGTTATTTGTTAGAAATAAATAATTTTGACAGTAAAATAAAAACGTGATCCCAAAAATGCACATAAAAATAACACAAAAAACCTAATTAAATTTTTTCGTGATTGACTGATTGACCGACAACGTACAGCCAAAATCGATAAACCTAAATATTTGATTCATTGAGTAGTCTAGGTGTGAACTGTGATCTGAGGAAGTAGGAAAAGTCTGATAAGTGTACAGTAAGTACATTAGACTGTCCGAAAGCACATTGCATATGTTTACTAATGTACAAGCATGTGGCTGCATCCCTGGACTGAATTTCAAGGCATCTGTGGATAAGCCATGCTGGTAATTAATTGACAGGCCGACAGCAATACACTTTCGCATTTATAATTAGTGAGAATTAAAAATTTATAGTAATTTACCTATTCAATCAATATATTATATAACACGATACCCAATAGTGAGCAGTATCAGTCAGTAATTCAAGCTGGAGGTCATCGATCCAAAGGTAAACAATATCCAAATCACAATGCAAATCAAACCAATAAAATCCCAAGTCAATTTCACAATCGAACATAAGATACCGCGCGTATGCCATAAAAGACAATGAACGAGTGACTGAAAACGACAAGGGGATTAGTAGAGATAAGGGGTGGCCTGTCTACCTAGAGATTGCTGGTCAGCCTATAATAATAGTAAATTTAACCACAAGCCCTATAAATGCAATTTTATAACTAATAACTAATAATTGTTTATAACTAATTCTAGTTAATTTTCTGAATAATGTGTAAAGGTTTTTTATAACAGTCTGATAAACATGACCTTGTCTGAATTCTTATTTAAATATTTACCATCAATATAATTTGCCTTTAGTATAACTATAAAGTATAAAATACAAACCCTAAACTCTTTAAAACAAAATAGTTTCATCTATCAATAAGAAAAATATAAATGTATAAAAAAAGTATAAAATGCCTACTATTGAGAAGTGACAATCGCACTACAATCTCAGGTATATTCTACGTATTTTATTTTGAGTTGCGGAGACAAAAAGCGTTACGTCCACCCTCGGAGAAGCCTCGGCTACGACTAGTTTTCCTAGTGCTTGATCGCGCAGTTTTGTTGTGTGTTTTAAACTTATTTTTAGAAGTAAACTATTGTTAAAAATATTATTTTTTTGCTTTATATAATTGAAAATATGTCCTACTATTAGGAGTTGTGAATTTTCTTTGCAAATTAAGCTAAATAACCTCCTAAAATGACGGTTTTATGGGTCCTTAATTTTGTCAAATGAAATTTTCTTTGTTTCGAGTTTTATAATACAAAGAATAGCAAATTAATAATTTTTCTCTTCAACTATTGTAGTTCAGGACCTTATACTCAATAAAAGTATCTCTTTTTTTGACCACAATGAGTAAATTATGATGTTCGCTAACGTCAAAGTTTACACAAAATCCAAGATTCAATAACAGCCTCTTGGTATTTTCGCGATAAGGAACAATCTATTAATTAATTTCAAAATGTTGTCAGTCATTGTGGTAGATAAGCGATTTGCCTACAATTTCGTATAAATAAATTTTGAGTTTTAATGCTATGAATAATAAAATATCAGGGGACAAAAGAGCTAAATATTGATCCGAACCGTTACAGCTCGAATGAAGAGTCTTAAAGAGTTCCCGCTGGAACTAAAAAACCTCAATCCACGCGGACGAAGTTGTGGTCCGCGAGCATCATCTCATAGATGATATTTATGTTGATAATATAGTTATTAGGTATGCTCTCGCCAAGAAAATCTCCTTGAAAAAAGCAAAGATATATATTATTATAATACAGGCTACAAAAAATTAAAAAAATATAAAATTATAAAATTAGTAACGTGGATCTTCCAACTAAAGGCAAGACGAAGGCCACTGCGTGTGGACATCTAGGCTGACGCGCCTGTCTAGAGTCTAGACTTTTAGATTAGTGGGAGTGAACATTTTTATAGTTTTGAAAAATTTAATTAAAATGTTTTGCGTGCAAAATTTTTTATAAGCAATTAACTACATTAAAATGAAATATAATTAACTACTTAGCTGATGCTCGCGACTTCGTCCGCGTGGTTTTTTTTTTAAATTCCCGCGGGAACTCCTTGAATTTCCGGGATAAAAAGTAGCCTATGTCACTCTCCAGGTCCTCAACTATACCCATGCCAAAAATCGTTGCTCCGTTGCGGCGTGATTGAAGGACAAACCAACAAACAAACACACTTTCGCATTTATAATATTAGTATGATATGATATGATGTGATAATAATGATGATAATGGTATTGGATAGTTAGGTACTGGCTTAATAGGCCGTAAATATCGCAAGCTACACGCTGTATGTATGTATGTATGTACCTATGTCACCGTAAGATTGCAAAAACCGTTAGATTGTAATCTAACTAGCGAAATTGTAAACTGTCGACAGATTACAATTTAACGCATTATTTTTCGGTAGATTGTAATCTGTTAGGTATATTAACCCGATAAAACCAAGAACTAAACTTATTGTTCTTTGATTATGATGATGAAAGTGATTTGTCTCTTAGGTTCTTCACGGCAAGCCCCCGGAGAAGAAGAAGAGACTTCCAACCTTTTCTGTCCGTGGGTGTTGCTCAGTGAGAACTGGACACAACTTCGGATAGGAACAAGCATATCGTGGTTTCAGAGAGCCTAGCCATTACGACGGCGCGGCGATGGGAGCTACCTTCAATCCACTACACACCAACACTAGTGATAATGAAACAGATACTCGTAATATAGTATGTGAACGTTATTTAAAATTCTAATTATTGGTGAATCAGTTTTTTCACACCTCAGATTTGCTGCCCCATAGGCTTACAGCAAACTCAATGCTTGCATATCAAAAGGAATTCCTAAGTATGCCGAAGCAGAGCAGCTACAATCGTAACAAGACAAGTTAGAGCCGTTCAGGTAACGTCATTTTAATTTTCGCATCTTTTCTCTAATGAGTAAGGGGACTTTGATCAACAGTGCGACAGTAACACGCCGCCTGCATATGGTATGTAAAGAACGACTCTGCAGCGTTGAGTACTTGAGTACTTGCTACAATAAATAGCGCTACAGCTGCATCGTTATAGTCGTAACTACGAGTACAAAAGAAAAAAAAATTGCCATGGCGATTTACAGTCATTTTTTTCCATTGGATACTTGGAAACCTGTTCTTGGAGAGCTTATCAAAATTATTTAAGTAATATAAAGCATATCGGAGGATTAATTAAATAAGTTTAAAAAACATGAATCCACGCGGATGTAAGTCGTAAGTTAATCAATTACATTGTTTTGGTGTTCAATTATAACGTAATGTTAAGGGACACTTAATAGTTATATAATATTTATACTTAGGTAAAGTAACATACGAATTAATATAAAACGCTTTTATTTGCATAATTGTGTGTGCCAACGGTTTACCAGCACTGAACTAGTCTAGCCGACCCGCCCGCTTACACAATGGACAATGCTAAATTATACCTCACTTTATAGGTTCAAAAGCAACGTGGGTTCAATACAGGTTCAAGGTTGGAGATGATACTCGCCTCATATATTTTATTGAGCCGTCTCGTATGTAAGAGGATTAGATAATATTAAGCAATTCATATTTCTATACGTAATCTCGTATCTATACGTTAAGATAAAATTTTAATACCTATCGGTTGCTAGATATGCCTAACATATTTATTTAGATTTGGATTACTATGTCGGTAAAAACCCCTTCGCAAGTAAAACGTTATTTTAGACCTTAAAAATCATAAAAATGGTTATTGTGAGTCAACCATGATAAATGATTTATTTATTTCACATAGGACAACTTGTGTCACAACTACACAACAAATATGCTATCGCGGACTTTTTTAGAACTTTTTGAGAAACTTTAACTATTTACGCAGCGCACGCCATGTAAGTCCTCAGATGAGACGTTTTTTCTTTGAAAATGAAATATATTTCATATTTCATATAGAGAAGCCTATGTTACTCGCCGATAATGTAGCTTTCTATAGGTGAGTGAATTTTTAAAATCGGTTCAGTAGTAAAGAGTCGATTTTGATAAAAATTGGCACAAAGAGAACAACTGCATCCCGGTGACGGACGAGACTATTTCTAATCCCAAGAAATCAAAGAGTTCCTACAATATTAAAAACACCCGGTTTATCTACACGGTACACCCGGATCAAGTCGCCAGCATCGTCCAGTTATGAATATTATGTTGTAAAGAGGCAATGGGCGAGCCATATCATAATATGTTTCAAGGATGAGCTACTAATGATGGATTGATAGATAGATAGAGAAAGGATGGATAGATAATTAATGACTGTAATTTTTGATTGAAAAGAGCAACCACCGAGTTTCTTGCTGGCTCTACTTGGTAGAAATGGCATTCCGAACCAGCGGTAGATTCACTCGACCATCAAAAAGCACTTGTAAAAGTTTATTTGAGTAAAAACATTGAAGTTTGATTAGTCAGGCTATTTACTCGCAAGGTGGTAGGTAGGAGGATTTTAGAAAAATCGATGGCTGAGTTATTACAGCAAAAGATAGAGATAGAGTTTTCATTAGTACGTATTGGCTATTGGTATGGTTCTTTTGTAACCTTATCAAGAAGGCTTTTTATGACTTTTATTACATTTCATTTGAGTGAGTTGTATTATCAAAGTAACCGACTCTTTTTCCGTCATCGTATGATTATGAAAGGATAAATAACTCTATTTATCATCAAACTGATTGATTGTACCTATTGAGCTTGAGGAAGAATAAAATGGGGACGCACCGTCGTCACTGGCTTCATTAGCGGTGTCGAATGTGCACGCGCGTGCCGATTACATACAAGCGAATGCGTTCGCGACCTGGGACGGGAGAGATCGCCAGACGGCTACCGAAATTTGGGTTAGCCGCTTTTTTGCTGCGCGGGCGCCGTTGAAACGCGGGCCGGGGTCGATGAGCCTTGAGCACACCTAGTCCCCGCACCCCCCTCCAACCCTCGCGACCAGTTCCACCACAAGGTGCAGCGCCCGCAGCCGCGAACCCTACATACCTACCACCTGCCAGACATTGTAAGTATAACACATGAAACCACTTAACCAACAGGAAACGGACTGAACAAAGAATACAGCTTCATTTTAAACAACTTTAACAATCGATTCACGTGACCGCTTGACTTATGTAGAACGATATATGCGTTTTGGTTCGACATAGTACCTAAAGTTCAGTAAGATGATAGGGTAATAAATCAAATTCACTTAGAAAATTCAACTGTTATTTTATGTACTTGAATTGCAGACCTTATCATAACATAAGTAAGCAGCTGGTATAAATAGGCATTTTCGTGTTGGAAAACTAAATGCATCCAAATGCGATCGCCTTTAAACATGGTAATATAATGGGTCATACTACAACAGATCACACCTACAACATTTTTTTGAATAGTCGCGACTCGCGACTCACGGACCTAGGGTCATGTGATAGAAATGAAAGATCATAAAATACAACTAATTATTTTAGCATCAAACTCCAATAAGAAATTAAGAACGCGTTTTAAAACTTGAAATTTAAAGTGAGTTTTAAAATTTGAAACTTAATTATTTAAATAAGTAGTTATTAGACCATATTTTACCTATAGATATGGGATAGAGAACATACTTACAATATCAGTATATTATATTAACTTTTTACTTGACGTTTTAATTTTCCAATGATTACACCATGTCATCTGCATTTTAAGAAATTAAATATCACTTTGCTAAAGGTTAAGGAAAACATCACAACAACATACTATAAGAGATAGCTGCACTTTTTGTAACCATCCCCAGAAAAGCTGATTCAGTAATAGCTGGGTGCTACACTCTTTGAGAAGTGATATCCAGAGAAAGGCCCGATGTATAGCGTCAGTTCTTATACTGTTTCGATAGGTATTGCGTATATTTTAATACTGTACAAGAATCAGCTTTTATGGTATGGTTCATTTTTGGTAACGATAACACGTCTTTGATCGGCCATATCTAGTGAGAGGCCCGTCAGCATGCGGTCAGACATTCACTAACATCATCAGTGGAGAGTGTAGCACCCAGCTATTACTGAATCAGCTTTTCTGGGGATGGTTTTGAAATGATTAGCTTGAAAGCACCAAAGCATCTTTATCAGTGGTGTGTACAGGGTTTGAAGCTAAGGTAGGCATTGGTTAGTTAAAAATTGATCATTCACGTATTTCTACTTGGGTAAGCGTGCTTTTATGCCTCTATGAAGTGCACGCCACTGAATTCTTTATGGAGTTAGTACAAGCCTATTCTAATGAAAAGGCTTAAAGTTATTATCAATCCTGAGACAAAGTCGCCGGTCATCGAGCAGTTTTTTACACGTCTGCGTCAATTGAGGTCTTCAACTAGAAGCGTGAAATGCACCGTCTGCGGCGCGGGTACAACGACTCAAGCTATAATAACACGTCTATACAGATTCACATCTCCTAATTGCCAGTTTTGTTTTTACTGCAGCTGTTTCGTAAAAGCTATTGCTTTTGATGCTCTGTTTCTGCCGTCTGCACAGAGCGTGATAGATTACTTACATGTTAAAATATTTTGAATCTGAACTTTCGTAAATCCTTCGTACAACAAGGTATCATCAGGCGCAGTGTTGAGCACTGTTGCCTTAACGTGGGAGGTCCTGGGTTTGATTCCCGGCAGGGTTTAGAAATTTATAATTTCTGAATTTTCTCTGGTCTGGTCTGGTGGGCTTCGGCCGTGGCTAGTTACCACCCTACCGGCAAAGACGTACCTCCAAGCGATTTAGCGTTCCGGTACGATGCCGCGTAGAAACCGACTAGGGGTATGGGTTTAATATAACTGCCATACCCCTAACAGGCTAGCCCGCTACCATTATAGACTGCATCATCACTTACCATCAGGTGAGATCGCAGTCAAGGGCTAACTTGTAGTGGAATAAAATAAATAAAATAATTCATCATTATACCTAACGCCGACCCAATACCTGAGAATGCAGGTCTCTTTCACTAGGTGTGGCCATAGTCCACCAGGCTAGCCAAATGCGGATTGGCAAACGTCGAACTCAGGCATACAGGTTTCCTCACTATGTTTTCCTTCACCAATTTAATAGCACCATCACCACCACCACTACAGCTCATTAACGTCCCACTGCTGGGCACAGGCCTCCACTCTCATAGGAGAGAGGGAATTAGAGCTTAGACCAACCACACTGCTCCAATGCGGGTTGGCGGGCTTTAACGACTATTATCATGTTAGTGAGAATAACCGGGACCGACAACTTAACGTGCTCACTGCTCTCCGAGGCACCAAACACCGCCAACTTCCTAAATTCGGGCTATTACACATACTATTACCTATTCTGTACTAAGTACTAAGAATTGCTAGTCAGAAAAACTCAATAAGTTATGGCCCGACCCGGGACGCGAACCCGGGACCTCGTCGGCCGCAGTCGAACATGCCGACCACTAGACCAACGAGGCTGTCATATGAAATTAGAAGACGTAGACGGATATCAATCATCGTTCAATACAACAATGATGCCTATATCAAAAATAAATAATTTCTAGCTGATTATTAAATAGAGGGTCTTCCAAAAGACCTAAAATTCACATCCTCGGTTAGTTTTAAGTTTGATACCATTTTAAAATATAGATTAAAGAAAAAAGTGCGTTGAAATTTGATGACGTCACTATTGTGAATTACATACAACTTCCTAGAAGCGCGTTTAAAGAGTTGCTGATTTGATTGAGTTATCACCATCCCTATTGATTTTTTTTAATAGCAAGAGATACGGAATTAATAGCAAGAGATATTTAATATCTTAAAACGCAATGTTTCAAGTTTGTTTACAATATAATCATTATGCGCGCCAAACCGAATGTGCTGCGAATAATAAATTAAGTACATGGCACACATTTTTGCTGTCGCCATCCGTCCCCGCTTTAAATGTCTATCGGAATTATCGGATGATCTAAATTGTCCTTAAATACGCTGCAAGAATGACGTAACCTGGTATTTACAATAATGAACTATCGAATGAAGACAAGGATAAGATGCTTCCTTGTGTTTTTTTTTGGTTTTATTAGTCTACATACCACATGCGCGACGTAAAATTCTGTGAATGGTTCGTTTTTAACCGACTTCAAAAAAGGAGGAGGTTCTCAATTCGACTGTATGTTTTTTTTTGTTTATGAATGTTACGCCATCATTCCGCCAATTTTGATGATTTTTTTTTTGTTTGGTAGATCATACTTCAGAGGTGGTCCCATAAATAAATTTTATCGAAATTGATTTAGCGCTTTTTGAGAAAATCATCAAAAAACCAATAATATAACCAGTTAAGGGTTTTAATTTTTAATTTAAGTTGGTACATATAGGTAGGTATAGTTTTGAAGTCGAATTTGGTCAGTTCCGGAGAACTGTTAACAAATTATGTCTGTTTATGACTCTAGTTATAACGTTGATACGTACTATAATGCAATTTGGGATACATGATGAAGGATTTTAAGTAGTCACATACGTAAACTTTAAGATCCAAAAATATATCAATGCAGGTGAAGGCAAAAGGCGCAGGCGTAATTTTTCTTGTCCTCTAAATATATGAAAACCTTTCTAAAATTTTCTAGAATTCCAACAGATAATATGCCCTAGCCAAATTAAAAGTTTCGATTCTTTATGAAGGTATACCTAATTAAAATTCTTGAGAAAGTATTGGAAATACTAGATGATGCCGCGAGTTCGTCCGCGTGCATTTAGTTTTTGATTCCCGCGGGAACTCTTTAATGTTCCGGGATAAAAAGTAGCATATTTCCTTCCCCGGGATACAACCTACCCCTGTACCAAATTTCATTAAAAACAGAATGAACAGATGAGCCGTGAAAGCGTAACAGACAAACAGACACACTTTCGCATTTATAATATAGAATGAATTACTTGGTTGAATCACTGACACGAAGGACATCGAACCTTTTCAGATAATAGAGGTGAAAACTCTCTGCAGTTCTGTACGTGGCTTTGAAAATAAAATGTACACAAAGCACGCGATAATACTTTTTACTTACACTTTTTGAGTGTGTTTGTATGGGTCCCGGGAATGGTTTATATTCACAATTGAACTCTGTAGGGGGCGCTGCAATCGGGTTTTAGATTCAGGGCAGGACAACGTCTGCCGGGCCCACTAGTTTTGAATCATACCTACTATCAATCAATCAAATAAATATTATAAATGCGAAAGTTTGGATGGATGGATGTATGGATGGATGTTTGTTACTCAATCACGCCCCAACGGCTGAACGGATCTGGATGAAATTTGGCACAGAGATAGATTATAGTCTGGAATATACTACTAAATAGGCTACTTTTTACCCCGGAAAATTATAGATTTCCCGCGGGAACCTCAATCCACGCGGACGAAGTCGCGGGCATTAGCTAGAAATATTATAAACTAGCTGATGCCCGCGACTTCGTCCGCGTGGAATAAGTTTTTTTTGATTCCCTCGGGAACTCCTCAATTTTCCGGGATAAAAAGTAGCCTATGTCACTCTCCAGGTCCTCAACTATACCCATGCCAAAAATCACGTCGATCCGTTGCTCCGTTGCAGCGTGATTGAAGGACAAACCAACAAACCAACAAACCAACAAACCAACAAACCAACAAACAAACTGACTTTCGCATTTATAATATTAAGTATGCGAAAGTGTAGGACCTGAAGAGTGACATAGACTACTTTTTATTTCGGAAAATTAACGAAGTCGCGCTAGTAAAAATATAAATTCACAGGAATTGCATCAATATGTTAATGACGCAAAGGAAACAAAATGGTTAATTCGTAATGTATGTATTCGTAATGGGTAACGATTAAATTGGATGGTAAATTAACAATCAAAGTTCAAACCACTGATTTATAGACTATATTACGAATTATGATGTTTTAATTTTATTTTATATGGCCTAATAACTTACTAACTACTATACAATAGTTCCTAGTAATTGACGTAGGAGGGACAGGAAATTCGCAGACTTTAATTTTGGTAGGTATCTTCCAACATGGCAACCAGTCTCAACCAGTTCGTGAATGTTTTATCATACTTTAACAGTCATATGGTGTTTTGTGTGTATGTTTGCATACTTTTGTAAATGATAATAATAATAATTAGTTAAGTAAGTAGGTACCCACACTTGCATTTTCTCTTAATTATAGACAAGGTTATTTTAGAACATTTTACTTAGGTACATAAACCACTACGTTTAATATTTTTTAAGAAGCTTCACACACTTTTTTCAAATAGATAACGTGTTTTTTAGATACCGATAGACGATACCTACTTTAGGGAATCAAATAGAGATAAGTACATACTATATATTATAGAAAAATGAAATCACTACCTAGATAATGAAATTCATTCAAAAGTTTCACGTAAATTCCGTCATCGACGCGAACGAAGTCGCCATGGAACAACTAGTATTGAGTATTACAAAGTATTTGAGGTGTCACGTCACAATGTAAGCGGACCGTGTCTAGACAGACTGCAGACATTTTGAAACCGACGCGGTCGCGGCTAGGCGATGTGCTGCGTGATACATAGTAACATGTAAATGTCTAGTCACTGCATATAAAAAGGATGACTTTTTGCGCCGTATTTTTTAATATCGTTGATAATAAATTATAATTGCGCTCCGACAAAATGACACCAAATGTGAAACGTTTTATGAAATAGGTATTATACAAGTATCTACTTCCTATTTAATAGTAGGTACATTATGGTACTAGTGTGTAATGTTGGTGATTACCGCTCAGGCGCCATTGAGATAGCTTAAGATAGCCGAAGACGGTAATCATCAATACACACATGTATCATACGACGTTTTTCAACACACTTGTGAAGAAAATAATACTAAAAAATAATTTTATTTAGTATATTAAAAAAAAAACTCTGTAACTCACTTGTGAATAATAGCAATGAAAAAGTCAGAGTTTTATTATAGGTGTCATTATGTGCCTAATTGCGGTGAAATTAGAACCACTTTATGAGCAAGTGTGTTGAAAAGAATATAAGTAGGTACCTATAGGTATTTGTCGTACCTACTAGCAGTAGAAAATGATGGGATCTTCTAAAGATCCATCTCAGATAAATACCGGATTCATCTCGGATGGATATACACTACAGTTCCATAGTTGTCAAAATGTAGAATTGAAAATACTCGTAAAGCTCTCCATCTATAGTCTTGACAAATTTATACTAATACTATACTTACTATTACTATTATACTAGAATATTACAAATGCGAAAGTTTGGATGGATGGACAAACATCCATCCATCCATACGGATGGATGTACGTTTGTTACTCAACGAACGCGCTGAATGGATCTGAATCTGATCTGAATTTGGGACGGAGATAGATTATAGTCTGGAATATCACATAATATGCTACTTTGTATCCCGTAAAATAAAAGAGTTTCCGCGGGAACCAAAAAACTTGTTTCCACGCTAACGAAGTCGCGGGCATCAGCTAGTGGATATTAAAAACTTAAAAAAAAAACAAATGTACAAACAGAAACTATCAAAATAAAAACGTCACATTAAGCCAAAAAGCGTATTTTTCAGCACTGAAAAGCGAGTGAAGTCAGGGTAGTTTAGCAGCGGGCCAATGAGTGAGCCAAGTTAATTACCGTCAACGCAGAGCTCTGCTAATGTTATCAGTAATCCATAGTTGCACCTGATGCTGCCTAATCTTGCCGATGAAGTCAAACGCATATTCAGTACCCTGGTATATAAAATGTAACGCGTGCCTAGTTACTTACGCAGCTTGTGGATCTTGCAGCATGCATGATACAGGGTAACTCCACTGACTGTCCAAAACAAGCAATCATGATCCCCGAATTCCCATTACCTATAAGACAAGAAGATCGATTGAGACATATCGAACCTCCATACCTACTCATAATCCATATCCATACTAATATTATAAATGCGGAAGTGTGTCTGTCTGTCTGTTACGCTTCTACGGCTCATCTGTTTAACCGATTTTGATGAAATTTGGTACAGGGATAGGTTGTATCCTGGGGAAGGACATAGACTACTTATCTAATTCACGCGGACGAAGTAGCGCGCATCATCTAGTATTATTTAAAAGCAAGTGTGCGTTTGTTTGTTGGTCTTTCAACCACGCCGCAAAAGAGAAACGGTTTGACGCGACTAAGGGGCATTTAGGGTGACGTAGGTATATTCTTTTTATCCCGGAAAATGAATGAGTTTCCACGGAATTTTAAAAACCTAAATACACGCGGACAAAGTCACGAGGATCACCTAGTTAGAAATTAAATCGATGCAGTCAAGCTGAAATCGTTTTGACAAATTGTGCAAAGGCTACACCCAGCAGTGGATCCCAAACTGATCATTCGTAAAAAACAACAACCACAACTGGTTTTAAATCCCTAACAAGTCGCGGAGGTCAGATGGCCATAAACACTTATAAAAACAGGTAGCCTGTGAAATCTGCTTTAGGATATAATACCATACCCAACGAAATTTCACATGCCATATACTACTAATAATACTACCTTGCATTCAAACTTTCGAAGCAATACAAATGTTTAAAATAATAATGTCAATAGGTAAGAATACGTTTTGGTTGACTCCCTAACTAGGAATTTCCAACAGTTAGTTCCATCGTTATATATGTTGACATTGAGCGAGAAAGAAGGGCATTGGCAGTGAGGTGCAATAATATGTTGGCCCGCAGGTTTGCCAGATGTAGTAAAGAAGTTAAAATAACACTGTTTAGAGCATACTGCCAAAATTTCTACTCGGGAGGCCTGTGGGTCAATTATTCAAAAAAGGCCATAGACACTTTGAGGGTGCAATATAATAATGGTTTCAGGATGCTGTTGGGCCTGCCGCGGTTTTGTTCAGCGTCAGCTATGTTCGCGAATGAGCGGACTGACGACTTCTTTGCTATAATGAGGAAGAAGTCGTCATCACTGCTAACAAGGCTGCGCTCAGGTACCAACCGCATCCTGAACATGTTTGCGAGAAAGGTGGACTCACCAATACTTGAACACATAATTCAAGTGTTGGTGAGGCCAAACTAAACTGTAAAAAAAAAAAAATGTGTAATAAGTTCTGTTTAATAATTAATTTTCTAATATTTTTTGTGTGTATACCTACTAACATTAGTTTTTAAGGTTGTAAAATAACAAATTGAGCCCTAGTTGCTTTAATAAAGAGTATATTATTATATTATTATATTATATATGTAGGATTGTAGGTACTAGATGGGCACTTTCATAGAAAAAAGTTGGGCGTCGACCTGTAGAGCGCGCTCCACACCTGTATAAGACGCGCTGTCGCGTTTTTCGGACTAGATGGCGTTAGTAAAATAAGTCCATATTCTGTGTTTCACAGGGCCCGTCAATGTCTTTGCCTGGTGGGAGGCTTTGGCCGTGGCTAGTTACCACCCTACCGGCAAAGACGTGCCGCCAAGCGCTTTAGCGTTCCGGTACGATGCCGTGTAGAAACCGAAGGTTTATGGGTTTAATATAACTGCCATGCCCCTAACAGGTTAGCCCGCTACCATCTTACGGCCGAAATTAATAATCAATCTATCTGTAGTCTGTCGATAAGTTGCTTAGCAACATTGTTTTATGACGAAAAGCACAATACAAATAACAACGTTGCTTGGTAACAAACCGACAGACTACAGATAGATTGATTATTAATTTCGGCCGTTAGACTGTATCATCACTTACCATCAGGTGAGATCGCAGTCAAGGACTAGCTTGTAGTGGATTAAAAAAAAATGTAAATTGAGGTCGTTGTAGGTACAACTTTTAAAGAGGACTCTAATGGAATTCACTACTCGTATATCCGTTGGAATGAATCTGTAATTTAGTACTTATGGACTCGTGGACAATAATTTGAAATAATTTTATTTTTATTAGCAGTCTTGATTTAGCAATGTTATTAAATACTACATTATCTTTAATAGCTTTTTGCATTTTATTCTGTTCCAACTCTGCTCTTGGATAACAAAAAAGAGGTTGTATCAAATACAAATTTAAAAAATATGCATAAGGTTTTACAGCATAATATAATGTTATATGCAAATTTCGGCTGTCTGGTGGTCATAAAAGAAGATATTTTATTATTATAGATAGGTACATTTACGTATAGGTAACTTTACTGAAATGTTTATGACACTAAAAACAACAGTAGGTAAGGCATTTAATTTAGCTTTATTTGGTTTTTAATTAAATAAATTGTGACTGAAGTAGTTAAAGGTACTATAATACTCTTACTACACTATTCTGTGGTACAATGCTTCAATTCTGAAGAATAATATTAGGGCTTCATTTTACTATGTGAAAGGCATAACGTACCTAATACGGAGAAAAGGAAAATGCGGTTATTCCTACATGAATTCCATGCAAGTTAAGTATGGCGCGGCTAGAAAATAATAAGTTTATATATGATTCTAAAATTATTAAGACGAATCTGACGATATTTTCTTTTTCAACCGCGGAATTTGGAAATCTGAACTGACCTTGAAAAAAATGCGCCATCCTGCATACTTTCTATCCCGAAACATGAAAGAGTACCCAGTCGCGGACATCAACTAGTATTAATTTATGTATAAAAACTCAGACATACAGGTGCGCATTATATTAAGATTACCGCTATCAAATTACAGATGAATAAAAAGAATGCAATAATATTCACAGGTAGTCTAAAAAATAGGTGTCTGGTGCATTGACATGCAAACAGGGTAACCATAATATTGTGCAAAACTGAAATATCCTAATTAGGTACTTGATAAAAAGCATAATAATAAATCGTTGATGCTATAGCTTTAACGTTTTAAATGTTAATGTTGTCTAGAACAAGTTGTTTTTAAATGTAATTTTATAAGTACTGTATCTGTTTCCCTGCCACCTCATGCTATAAAACTAAAAAAAAGTACCTAGTTCAGTAACAAATAACAATAAGTATATAATTATCTTTTAATTTACTTAGACCTTGATAAGATGGGCGTCAAGGTCTAAGTACTCAAGAACTTACACTAATAGTGGTCTATCCTTATAGGGACTCAATAGATATGATGAAAAAGTAGCGTACGAAAATACAGAGTTGCCAATTGATATATGAACTGAAAAACCAAAAACATTGGTATTAGGTACGAAAGTCACGCCATCGACAACAGGCTACAATCCTGAAATCGAATCGAGGACGAATCCTCACGTTTGGATACCCTACATCTACATGCCAATTGCAAACAGCCGGCCCCGGCGGCTTCAACAGCATTATTGATTGACAATCGCACAACAACATTCGGTCAGTTGCTGGTGCTTGCTAGTCGTCCAAATTACTGTGACTGTACGTTACATACGAAATTACGAACGTCAGGTTTTTATGGGCGGGGGGAAAGCCCGCCTATTCGCCGAGCCACGTTTCTAGACTATGACTATGTGTCTAGACGTCTGTTCCTGGAGGTCATGCATGAGCCAGCTTTCACGTGTATTCGGATAATACAAATTACGCCCTAAATTGGCATGACGCAATTGCATATCGCGAATCGCAATGTGTCTGTGCCTATTGTCTGGCGTTTCCGATTGAAAAAAAATTTTTATTCATTTGTTACTTTGTTTATTCGACTCGGTGTGCTGACCATAAATTATGTTTGTAAATTCTTACATATCTTACATATCTTTATGTATGGTTTTACTCTAATAGGCATTTAAAATAGTTTCCAATAAGCACTTAGTAGTATAGAAACAATAAAATAAAGTAAGGTACCTAATACCTAATATGTTAATGTTATGTGTTTTGAATTTATCTTACCTACTCTACAAATCTTAAACTACTGTTTTTTTTTGTTATTTTATATTTTTTAGTAAAAAAGAATGAAGTTTTTATTCACATCTAGGAAGATGGAGGTTAATTTTATGTCATGTTATTTTATTATTTTTAAATATAAGCAGAGGAAAACGGTGTGTTTTTGGAAATACCTATCTAAGTAGATATAATCACAAAGCTCACAGACACAGTAGAAAATGTCTCCGATAAAATTAGGATTATTTTTCATTTTAACCGATTGAGGATTGTTTCCGCATACAGTCAAAAACAAAAACCAACACGTCAAATGCATACGGACTCTTCTACGGTTAAGCAACTGTTATACCTTTCTATAAAAAGGATTAAATAATTATGCAATTTGCAAAATAGATTAACAAATATGTCAAAAATGATATTGAAGTCAGTTTACTCAACCTGTTCTCAACACTACCCATACCTAGTGCTGTAAAACTTTTAATGGCTTTTTTATGTTCATTACATTCATTGATGTAGAATTTTAATGATTACATTACATACTTCTTTGAATATATAATTTTTGTCAATAAAAAAACTGATAGCCATTTTATAAACGGCTGGACCAAAAGGATGATATTAGGCATGTATGTCCTTTTGATAAAATAATTATCAGTTCAAAGGTTAAGGTAAAGGTTAAGGTAACTTTATAATATATTATTGTAACTAGTAGTGTAAAATCATTCAACTCATACCAAGCATATAAAATACAGGAAATTTCACCACTGCCAGGTATTAATCACGGATGCCTGGTTGCAGTCGGTGAGTGCCTTCAGCAGGTGGCTGGTTGGACTCTTGTACGAATGTGGCATTTATTTATAACAAAACTACTATATCCAGGTCTCCCGGATTACGAGGGACGTTTGGATACTCGATCGTTATACGCACTTAGATAATAGGCCTTTAAGATTCAGGTCGCGATCGGTAGGTACGTACCTAACGTACCTATTTGAGACGTCTAAATTGCCATTTTTCAACCATCACTCTCCAGCCTTAAGAGGATACGGCATGAACGGGAAGCTTTGAGAATAGGTATTGAACAATTATATTGCCGTCGCGCTGCTCCTCGAATAGAATTCCATAACACCCGATAGGGACAACTGCAGCTTGGACCGATAATACCTATGAAAAACAGTCGAATTCTTAATCTCGTATTTTTCTGTTTCCTCCTCCAAAACAGAACCGATTTTAATATTTATTTCAATAATAATTTAAACAGGACTCAGGCTATGCCGGTAGGTATGTTTTTCTTTTTTTTAATTATATCCGTCAAATTTATTTGCGGGATGTCTGATGACGGCGCGAAAACTGGGCTATTTTTTGCAACGTTTGAAGGTTAAAATTAAACCTAAAATTATTCATTTATTGAAACATAGGAGTATGGCACGGACATGATAGATTTTATGGTGCAAAAATATTTTCTCAAAACAGACAAATGTTTTTGTATGGAGAAACCGCCGGGAGAATTCCTCTTAATTGGTCACCCTACCACCTAACACTTGTCGTTACATAGGCAAGGTTTCTTATCATTTAACTTTCTTGAAAATGATTAAGTAGGTATAATTATTTTACTTGTATTTAGTTCAGAAAACTTACAGTTACAACAAAAGTGGATAGATAAATCCATACTAATTGACCGAGCGAAGCGAAGGTCTCTGAGTCTACTTGAGTGAATTGGCACTTATCCGTCCGTCCGTCCGTCTGTCAGAGCATTATAACTTCTGAATGACTGAACGTAATTACTTCAGCTTTAAATATAATATGCAAACCAATGGCCTCCCGCCGAATATGGCTTAAAAAGTTATAAAAATCTTTATTTAAGGGGGGCTCTCATAGAAGCGAACGCGAAGTAAAATATTTTTTTATAAAGTTACATAGGGTTGCGCTATATCATTTTAAAGATAATTAGGAATAGAGTCAAAAATATATTTTTTTAATTTTTCCCCCAAAATTGACGAAATGGGGGGCTTTCAAAGTGGAGATTTTCTAACGTCCAAAGTTGAACTCAGAACTCTAAATTTTCTGAAAGGCTGAGCCTGAAACTTGATCAATTATTTGAACTATATCCTGTACTTGAACAAAAAATACCAAAATTATGCGGGATGATGATGATGGAGATTATGCGGGAATGGAAAACCTTAATCCACGCGGACGAAGTCAACGTCTTGTATTTTTATTCTTACGAAATTAATTATCTCTTAAATTACCAGCTACTGGTCTGTCAGTGTCTTCAACGGTGATCTGTCCGTTACCGACCCTCAGTTTGGTAATGATCCTGTCAGCCTGCAGATATTCCACGCCATCTTTGATGAATGGTTTCGCGCTGCCCTTGGCTATAACAGTTAGGTATAAGCTGCTGTGAACGAAAACTAGAGTTCCCGCGGGAATTGAAAAAACTTAATCCACGCAGACGTAGTCACGGGCATCATCTAGTATAAAGTATAAGTATAACGCCAATTAAAAGTTTTCACAGATAGAAAATATCGGTGTTAACATTTAAAGAGGTTAATCCTGCCCTAGATATTAAAATTTGGTGGGCGGAAAAGAAACTCAAATCTTCTTATTATACCTAAGTTGTTTTGCTTTGAAAGTTTGAATCACCTGAAATAGTATTCAGTCGGTAACAAAGCTTTGTAGGTCTTTGCTCCATACTAAAATACATTTAATCCATACCTACTTATATTATAAATGCGAAAGTGTGTCAGTCTATCTGTCTGCTATATAAAGGTATTTTATATCCCGCGGGAGCACATACGCTACTTTTATCCCGGAAAATTAAGGAGTTCCTCCGGGAATTTTAATAAACTGATTCCACGCTAACGAAGTTGCGGGCATCATCCACCTTTACCTACCTACCTAGAAGTAGATAACCCAACCATGTCCCGGAAGCAGAACCCGAACTGGCAACACTACTAACCGCACATACAATATTGTGGTGCCTTGGTTTATTTATCGCGCTACTTGGACTGGCGCGGTGCGGTCGTACAACTCGCAAAGCCGTCAGGCCCCTCTTTCCCACTGGGCACGTGCCCAGGGCCCCGCAAACGATGGGGCCAAACCCCTAGTTCCTGCCAGATTACCTACCAATAGATAACCGATATTCAAGGAAGAAAAGAAGAAATAAAGTGTTTAATGTGACAGTTCAATAAATCTAGAATATTGCTTATCTCTACTCCTTATGCCTGTTTTAACAAAATAGTACTATGTCAAATTCATAGGGGCGCTATTCTAATGTGCCCAGGGCCTCCAATAGGTTAAAGACGGCCCTGAAAGCCGTCCCGTAACTTACGAGTAGGTACGATTCCTGAATTCTACCTCCTTTTTGTACGTCTGCGCCGATTTCAACTGGCGAAGACTTTCCTCTTGCCTAGAACTTTAATGCAATTATACCGTTTGTTTATTACGTTAGCAACTACAATAAGTGCTAGTTGTTTGTTAATTTCGTTACTACAAGATGATGCCCGCGACTTGGTCCGCGTGGAGAAAGGTTTTTGACTCCCGCGGGAACTCTCTAAATTTCCGGGATAAAACGTTCTTACTTAGCCAATGTTTATTCAGGATATAAGGTATCTCCATTCCATACAGCCAATCAGTTCAGTCGTTGTGGCGTTAAGGAGTAATAAACATCCAAACTTTCACATTTATAATATTATTAAGTAGGATAGAAAGTTAGGATTAAGTATCTATGTAGATACTTGCTAGAAAAATAACGTATAGGTACCTACGTTACTTTTTGCTAGGCATTGCGCCGTTCACGCTCTTCGACCATTTTGTTATTCGATGTTGACCCTAATAATTCTAATTTTATCTATTTAATCTGTTGAATGCCCTGGCTTTGCACGGGTGGTTGTGAGTACCAAGTGGGTTCCTATTATACTCTACACTAAAAAGTAAAATCCGTTCAGCATGTTTATGATTAGTATTAGGTACCTACTCAAAAACTAACTTCACTAGCTACCTTATTACCTGCTACAGGTATATAGAACAATTAAAAGTTCTTCGCGAGAACGTTTAATGCACTATGTAAGCTCACTTTCAGAAAGCTTATGTAGGTAGGTATGCTAATAAATTCCTATTAGAGTAAGAAAAAACCGTAAGTGCGAGTCGGACTCGCGCACGAAGGGTTCCGTACCATTATTAATAAATAATTACCTTTGTTAATGAACCGCAAGACTAACTTTGTTTGTAGAGGTTTATTGTTAATATCAAAAAAACTATGCTAGTTAGAGCATTGGCTATAGTTTTCCTGTAAAATATACGTAAATTCCTATTGACCATAATTATTTCAAATTTTTCGATTGGTAAACTCCGGAGATAAGGGGGGGGGGGGGGGGACGGTATTTTTTTAGACGTTTTCCCCGATAAATCAAAAACTATCAGAACTAAAAATAATTAAAATTCTGAATGTACAAAGTAAACCCTTTCATATGATACCCCACACAGTACAGTTATCTCACTTTTAAATTTCAACCCTCCGATTTTCCCCCCTTTTTAAATAAGAACAAAAATAATTTCCAATTTTTTTTAATTCCAGTGTCTTTGGGCCACTAATATACACAACTATTCCAAATTTCATGTCGATAGCTTCGGTAGTTACTGAAATAATCGAGTGTGACGGACGGACAGACAGACGGAGAAAGTCGCACCATAAGGGTTCCATTTTACCATTTTGGTACGGAACCCTAAAAACAGCAGAAATTGCTTCGTGCACCAAACTGGTAGCCTAGAAAGAATACCTAATAAGCAGCGGAACCTACCTACAAACTGGTAAGTAAATGAAGAAGTGAACATCTATACTTAAACTGTAGTCTGTAACTGGAAGATTTCTGTACATTTAATATATTCTGAAAATTTTAATCGGGGTATGGCTTTACCATCGATACTGAGCACAAAACAGATTTTTGTTTAGTTTTATCTGTCTGTCTGTCTGTATGGATGCGCATCACGCGAAAACTAATTAACGGATTTCAATGAAATTTGGTATAGCGGTAGCTGATAGGTACTCCGGGTCAATATATGCAATAGTTTTTTTCCCGATAGAAAATAAGGTTCCTCATGGATAGGGGTTTTTTGTTCAAATCTGAACTGATTTGAATAAATCTTTCTTTATTATAAGGTATAATCTATCATTATGTATCATCAGGTAAGTTTTGGCCAATTTTGGTGAAGATTTGATAAATATTATCAGAGATTAATAGGACAAAACTCCTCAACAGATAACAGCAATTCACTTGATTAGGAGTATTTAGGTATTGATATAACTTAGCCATTTGAAAATAAATGTAGGTTCAACGCGAGAAGCATAAAATCTCAATCCACGCGGACGAAGCGAAGCGAATTAACGACCTCCCTGGTGCAGTGGCAAGAATAGTTAGCGCTGTGATCATCTAAGGGTCTCTTATTGCTCCTCCTGGTTGCAATCCCTGGCAGAGACAAACTGGGAATTTATAATTTCAGAATTTTCTCTAGTCTGGGAGGCTTCGGCCGAGCGAGTTACCATACCAGAAAAGTCGTGCCGAAAATTTTTTTTCATTATTTTTCTGAGGGCTGATTCTTCTTGAAGGGTTTAGGCCATTTCCCGTCACACTGTCAAACTATAGGCAGGCATCACACATCTGCGAGAACATATATGATGGGGTTTCGTCGTGATGTTTTCCAAGCAAGTAAAATTTAATTGGTTCAAAGTTCAAATGTCCAAAAAGTCAGAGGTGTGTGACCGATAAAGAACCCTTTAGGGGTTCTAGGATATCTCCGCTGTAAACAATATCTAAGTAAGTTGTTTTAAGTATTTTCGCGTAACAACGTTTCAACCACTCATTGTAAGGTCCAATAAAATCAGATGCTAGACATTTGCATATGCTACTCAGCAATTGAAGGTGGCAGCAGAAACAGCAGGTGGCCGGTGCAGAGAAAGGAGCGACCGCTGGAAGTGTAATTGGGGGTCGGGGAGGGAGGTCGTTAGGAATGGCTCTCATCAATGCATACAGAGCTAAAGCGAAACTTTTTATCAGATCTTCACCAAATTAGTCTGACTGTCATCAACGCATACAAAGCTAAAGCGAAACTATTTATCAGATCTTCACCAGATTAGTCTAACTGTCATCAACGCATAAAAAGCTAAAGCGAGATTTTTTATCAAATCTTCACCAAATTAGTCTGACTGTCATCAACGCATACAAAGCTAAAGCGAAACTATTTATCAGATCTTCACCAGATTAGTCTGACTGTCATCAACGCATACAAAGCTAAAGCGAGATTTTTTATCAAATCTTCACCAAATTAGTTTGACTGTCATCAACGCGTACAAAGCTAAAGCGAAACTATTTATCAGATCTTCACCAGATTAGTCTGACTGACATCAACGCATACAAAGCTAAAGCGAGATTTTTTATCAAATCTTCACCAAATTAGTTTGACTGTCATCAACGCGTACAAAGCTAAAGCGAAACTATTTATCAGATCTTCGCCAAATTAGTCCGAACCACTGAGTTGGGAATCCTGAAATGTAACGTCTGGACCAAGCTGAAGGCATGACCTATCAAAATTAAGAATCATTTAAATATAAATTAAGCTTTGTGCACACAGACCAATACCTTTTAGGGTACATAATACAAACATTACCTCTATAGGTAACATAATAGCGGCTTCAGAACGCTCGCGTCGCAAACTCTACAACACACCAAAATATACACCTCTAAAAGTAACAGGTCACAAGGAATTAGCTTATCTCTGGCTATTTAACTACCTCAGAATAACCTAACCTGCCTTAGATTACAGATAATCTAGCACCAAACAAGGCTCTTCTTGTAAAGTAGGTAGCTATTAGCTTCACCCACCAGTAATGCGTCATAACTCCTAGGTATGTATATAGCTGCGACAGTTCAGGGAATCAGCTCACGGGCTGATTACAACATCTGGCTACATTACCATTAAAAATTATCAGGAAAAAAGGGGTGATTCTTTTAGGTCGACCAGTTATTATGCGCTATATAGCTTCTGTGTAGCTGAGTTCATGCAGGTGTTGCTGGGGCTTTATGCGGGGAGTGGAACGTGTGCGGTGGCGGGGAGAAGGGAGGTCGTCTAGACAGGCCGCAGACGCACGGAGGCTGCGCCGCGCCCGGCTCACTCACACACGCGCACAATGCATCGCCCGCCTGCATGCACACGACACACACTGCCACATTGCAGTGACCTCTAATTCCCAAGTTACAATGAATCTAAAATCGAAATTTACCAATGGTTTTTCTGATAAACAATGTTCATAGAATCCTACCTACCCAAGTCATTTTGCAAACAAAAATAATTTCCAATAGATTTTTTGTATGTACTAACTCTTATAACATATAACGTCTCGGTAAGTAATGCTATACCTATTTCTATAACCTGTATAACTTTACACAGGTTATAAAATCTTTACACTGTAAAGCTTTGTAAGGAACATGTGCAGTAGTATTTATTTACTGTTATTGGTAATGAAAATAACACGTATTGCAAAAATATGCTATCTCGGTAGATTTATTGAGCTATAAAATTTCAACATCATTTCTCGTCGTTGCGGTAATAAATAATTAATAATAACGTCTGTGGATGAAAGTTTTAAGCTAGTTTACTTAATTTATATGACACTAGCTCATGTCCGCGACTTCATCCACATGAATTGAGGTTTTTTTTTGGTTTCCGCGGGAAATCTTCAATTTTCCGGGATAAAAAGTAGCCCATATGTGTTATTTCAAACTATAATCTATCTCTGTGCCAAATTTCATACAGATCTGTACAGCCGTTCTGGCGTGATTAAGTAACAAACATCCATCCATCCATCCATACATACATAGGTACATCCATTCATCCATCCAAACTTTCGCATTTATAAGTCATTTATAGTAATCATTAGTCATGAAACTAGAATGTAGAAACTGTATTAGTCCAGTCAAAATAGACATAAAAATAGTGACCAAATAACATAAACCCCGGCAGAGCTGAATTGTGCTAGAGACCTTGGGTGCACCAGTAGAAATAAAGTGCCAAAAATCCCCATCGATCACATGTGTACTAAAAAAGTTATTCAAGGTCAAAGGTTTTCGGTTTTTTGGATTTTTCTCGAAAACAGTAAGTTTTATCAAATTATAGCTCAGACAAAAATTGTAGATCATAAAATTATCTACGTAAAATTATCTCGCGATTCAAATATTGAAGGTGTTATATTCTTTCTACATTATATGCACACATGTGGTGGTGTGGAAACCACCTGTGAGGTAGTGTACCTGATGCATTTTTTTAACGTGGTTTTCCCAGTAAGCCTACTTCCACGATCTGTTATGACGAAGTTTTATGGGAAAATATTGTATGTACTCGTACTATTGATATTGATATAGGTGATTCATTTAAACTGTAGTTCTTATTTCTGTAAATATTTTAATCAGATTCATACTGTTAAAATTCGACTTCAACAGTCATGTCTTCTTCGATTTATTCTTCTTCCTCCTGTTCTTCTTGCTGAATATTCATAAATTATTTAATTGAAGATGAATCAGCTGTCTCCTCATCGATATCATATGAATCTTCGTCTATTGGATTCAATTGAACATCCGAGCAAGACTGGCCCTGGCAATTAGAACGCGCTGGTCACCATAACAACTCTACTCTTCTACAGCAACATTTGCCTTGAATCTTGAATAACTTTTTTAACACACATGTGATCGATGGGGATTTTTGGCACTTTATTTCTACTGGTGCACCCAAGGTCTCTAGCAAAATTCAGCTCTGTCGGAGTTTTTGTTTTTTAATTGAAATGTCTATTTTGACCGGACTAAATTTTTAGGATCACTATCATGAAGCAGCAGATCGCTTCTTAGCGATAAGTCCTCCTATTGTACCTACAACTTTTTTTTCCTTTTATGTTCTGTTTTGTTTCTTATTTGGTGTGCAATAAAGTGTATTTTCATTTCATTTCAGCCCACATCATAATATTACCCATTATACAGATTTAGAGAGTTCATGTTGATATTTTTTGCTGTTGATTTGGAGTTCCAGTACGATGCCACGCTGAAACCACGTATAACGTAAGTACCTATATTATGTTACGTGGCATGAGTATGAGCAATGATAATTATTTCATATATCTATAGGTACTAGATAATGCCCGCTACTTCGTCCGCGTGAATTAAGGTCTCTTGATTCCCGTGGGAACACTTTAATTTTCCGGGATAAAAAGTAGCGTTATGTCCTTCCCCGGGATACAAACTATCCCTATACTAAATTTCATTAAAATCGGTTGAACAGATGGGCCGTGAAAGCGTAGCAGACAGACACACTTTAGTATTTAGAATATTAGTATGGATTATAACTGACCCTAGTCTAGCCTGCCTCGTCGTTCATTCTTTAGTGCGAATACATCGTCACTTACGACTACTTACTTAACTGCTTAAGATCTCAGTAAGTAAAAGGCTAACTTGTCAGAGATAGTAAACTGCCCACCGCCTTTGCCTCATCGATCAACTGAATAAGTCAAGGAACTATACGAATGCAGCTCTATGCCCACATTAGTAGCATCAATAAATCATTGTGTCTGATTTTATTAAAGTCCGGATTCTTCGTTTCGTAGTATTCTAATTATCGCGAATTCTTTCATGACACAGTTTCAAAAACCGTTGAAACAATTTGTAGCAGAGATTTTGCTTCGGCTGCAAAAAAGTGCAATCTTATGATGTCTAAAAATATTTTAAATTTTAAATTCTATCCAATCAAAATCATACAAAATACGCAAAGCACAAATCAGAAAAAGCACCGGCGCCGGCTGTGAACTAGGTCGTCAGTCGCAGCTTGATAACATAGATTGTACCTATGTGGGTATGTACCTACCCAGCCATCAATGCAATTCGTATTACCTACTTACAACATCCTTTAGGCAAAGGTAACTTCAATGTGAAAACATTTTCTTTAAAGCAAAATAATGTTTCCAAAAGGCTGGCACAAAGTTGCACCGCTAACTTATTTACCGTTCTGGTAGGATGCCATGTAGGTACTACTGCCAACCGATCGTCTGCCAACTGGAACTTGGTAATTTCTTTCTACTGCTAAAGCCTTCCTTTCAGAATAAGTCAGTTTTCCTAGACCTATCGGTAATACAATCGGTAAAGGCAGACTTGTATTTAGACATTATACTTAATTACTTGACTAAAAAAAATGACTTGTCTGACTGACTAATTGTTTGATCAACGCATAGCTTAAAAATTAATTAACACAATGTTCCTTTTACAGCGTAGTCACCCATTTAGAAAGTAAGTATTTTTGGAAAGCCATACACGGGATATTCAGAAATTCCACCAGTGTGATACGGGCGAGGCATGTTTAGTTATACAAATAGCTTGGTTAGTACCAACGTACTGTTACCTATTCTGTGCTAGTACTAAATTTCGTAGCAGGTCATAATAAGTATATATGCGTAATAGATACCAACTATCTCCTATGTCGGCAGCCCGTATATTTTTTTGTAGGGTTTTGCTAATGTCGGATTGAACTCTGTCATGTCAGGTGTACATAATAATGGTTTCTATAAATTTATGTTCTATAATATACTAATAAATAATAATTAGCGGAAATGATAATTTCAAGATGGTAAGCATAAAGCGTAAAGCGCCTGACAGCCGATAACACTAACCAAGCCGTCAACCGTGCCCTGGCGCGCGTCGTCAGTAGGTACGGGTCATCGCACGCTTAAAGATAACACCGATTAAAATAATTAATTTACTCTACTATAAACAACACTTGGGCACTTGAACAGCTCGATTTACTTTATTACTCAAACATATCTACCGCCCAGAGCCTCGCAATGGCTAAAGCCGCCCCTGCATAGTTACTCAAGTTTAAAGGTTTTTATCATCGATAATGTTCTTTTATAAAGACACAAATTGAATAATTCATGAAACCATTAAGTCAATAAATAATTTATGAACGAGCACCTTGATCGTTATTATTATGCATTGTGCAACTTCTAACATTTTAGCTCACATAAATTATGCTGTTGCAAAAATGAAGCGGGTTGTACCTACATAATATCTATTTTGAGAAAAATAACCGGAATAACATAGACATGGCATAAAAACGTATGCGAATACAGATATTTCCAATTTTATAAAAGACGATGTGATTTGTTGCAACATATCAGAGGCCCAAATATCAAAGCAAATCGTAATCAGTTGACAGCTTAAAACGTAGGTATTATTCGAACTGTTTAAGGAGTTCATACATGCTTTTTGACGTGCAGGCATCTATGAACTCCTTAAACAGCTGTGCAATCATGTAAGGATTGCCGATGAAATCGTTAAAGTTCGGCTTCAAAGTAAAATAAACCATAACATAATTGAATTAGAGCTCAATTTCGTGTATCCATTCTCATATGTTTTGGTATGTACGATACCCTAAACGTATAAGAATGGATACACGAAATTGAGCTCTAATTTAATACAGTTATGGTTTATTTTGCTTTGAAGCCGAGCTTTAACGATTTGATCGGCGATCCTTACATGATTGCACCTCTGGTGGCATTATCCGTTTGACAAACGATTACGATTACGATTTCCTAACACAATGATCATCGCATGATGATTTTGACAACCTCCGTGGCACAGTGTGTAGCGCTGTTGCCTTAACGTGCGGAGGTCCTGGGTTCGATCCCCGGCAGGGTCAATTTGGGAATTTATAATTTCTAAATTTTCCCTGGTCTGGCCTGGTGGGAGGCCTCGGCCGTGGCTAGTTACCACTCTACCGGCAAAGACGTGCCGCCAACCGATTTAGCGTTCCGGTACGATGCCGTGTAGAAACCAAAGGGGTATGGGTTTAATATAACTGCCATGCCCCTAACAGGTTAGCCCAATACCATCTTAGACTGCATCATCACTTACCATCAGGTGAGATCGCAGTCAAGGGCTAGCTTGTAGTGAATAAAAAAAAAAAAGATCGCAGCAAAGAATTTGACTTGTAGGTATTTAGGTATGAAAGTATAATATGCCTCAAAAGAAACTCGAATTTCAAGAGAAATTGTAGGTATCTTTGGTGGCCCGCTCTCGAAAAGGTCTTTGTTCAGCAGTGAAGCGTGAACGCATACAGGTTGATGGAATGGAATTATGTATCTTTCATTTATAACATCAAACATTTCAATTTCTACACCGCTTACTTGCACAAGTCCGATTTTACCAGTGATGTTTTTTTTTTAAATCCACTACAAGCTAGCCCTTGACTGCGATCTCACCTGATGGTAAGTGATGATGCAGTCTAAGATTGTAGCGGGCTAACCTGTTAGGGGCATGGCAGTTATATTAAACCCATACCCCATGTGTGATCAGCCAAGGAGGCGATCTCACAATTTGGAAAGGAAATATAAACGCAAAGACTTTTAGCCTTATCCGGTGTCATAATTCCAAAGTGAAATGGCCACAAGCAACTCTTATTAAGAATAAAGGAAAGTTTCCAACATCAAATGCGGTCTGCACACACGAGATAACTGACAGTGAGGGCAAAAAGGTCATTGGCACATACGGTACCACACTATGGACATATTACAGGCATACTACTCGGGTACTTGTTTTAATCGTGCTCATCCAACGACCTCAATTTACATTGACGGGCCCTGTCAAACAAAGAATGTGGACCTATTTTACTAACGCCATCTAGCCTGAAAAGCGGGACAGCGCTATGGCGAGGACCAGGACAGAGCTATACAGGTTAGGAGCGTGCTCTAAAGGTTGGACGCCAAATTTTTTTCAATGAAAGGGCCCATCTAGTACCTACATATGATACGATGTGCTCATCACATTTTGTGCTTAAATATATTATGTACCTACTTGTTAACATTCCGTCATACAGAGACTAGAATAAATGAAATGGTTCTACCCCGTATATATATCTTCGTACCTAGGCCTAGGCAGGCACTCGCAAAAGCAAAATGTTTTATTTGTTTCATATGTTTTTTTTTAAATACCTAGAAACAGAAAGATTGGGATAAATAGGTAACTAAAAATTACGATCATAATAATTAATAATATTATAAATGAAAGTTAAGAATCCTAATGATTTAAATTCATGATTTAGTGTTCCGTAAAACACCAGAAATTCCCTTAGTAGACCTTTTACACCTCTTCCCAGCTAGCCGACTGAGGCAAGGTTAAATTGCAGCCAAGGACTAATATGTCATCAAAAAAAAGCAAAGAAGAATATACCAAGATTTAAATTAATTAATATTCACATCCACTGCGGTCCGCAACCTTCAGCTATCTCCCCGATTAATTATAAAGAATTAAATTCAATCTTATCTTGCACTTGTCAAGCCAACTCACAGTTTATGCGGTTATTATCAACTGCCTTCAGACAGCTTTTGTCTAGAATAAAATAAGGAATAATTTAAGATTATTTTAATTTAACAGGTAAAAATCACAAAGACATTTCGAAAATGGTGCCCTCAATATAAAAGACATCAACGAGTTTCTCAATTATATTTTGGGCGAGAAAAACAATAATACAATAATTTTGATATTTCTTAAATTAATCCTATCTGTCAATATATCTATAAATAAACGATGTTTAATAGTACCAGAATATTTATTCAGTTATTTAATATTAACATTACACGTATTGGAAATCGGTTTTTAATAAGAACGCTCGAGCCGTTGCTTTTATCAATAAAGTATTATGTTTATATGTAGACTTGTATATAGTGATCTCTATGCATGAGGAACTGTAAGCCCAACGCATTATAAGCCCATTAAAATCCCCTACCATTCATGAATCTTTGAACATATCTACGACGCAAAGAGAGTCATAAGGAGAACTTTATTTGTGTAAAAAATGCACTTTTACCAAGGTACTATTACCTATTCTGTGCTTTTTCACTCTTTTGGAACTACTTTCTCTTTAATAATATAAGTCAAAATTTAATTATGCTGTCATCTATCGATTGATATTGATGTTCATGTAGGACCTTAAGTGTTAGTAAAAATAACGTAGTAAATAAAAAATAAAAAGACAATTCATGAATTAAGAGATGTAATTGCAGGCGCTAGCTAGCGGTGGGCGGCGAGCGCAGTACTAATGAAAATTTAAAGTAACTGGTGTGCAGGCAGTCGGTTTGGCCCAAGTTAGTGGCGATTGGTGAGCATTACTTTACCATAGAACACAAGAATTCCGTCTGATAGATAATAATATTTTAAAAATCAAGTTAGTAAGAAATACATATCAAAAATTCGCGAAACCGGCAGGATCTGAACCTGCGTCTCTCTGGGAATCGCGCCCTAAGCGCCTTGACCACTCGGCCACGGTTCACTGACCTGCCAGTGCCGAAATTTGAGATATGCATCTTAACACAGTCTTCTAAAGCGACTGTTTATGCCATCCAGTAGCGATATATTGCAGTATCGAAACTACTTTCTTTAAGTAAGTTTAGAAATTTTCCTCGTGTGAGAAGCACTGTAGTAAAATTATAAATTTAGTCAATAGTAAGCATTATCTATCACATTAACTACTTGGTACTTCATAAAACTTCAAAAGATAATAATATGTTCAGAGTGGCAGCTATTTTCGGTGGAATGACCTTCCTTTCACCTGAGAGTATAAATACAACCTACCTATTACGTGGTAAAAGGTCCGAGTTTTACCCTCAAGTCTCCCCTTGCATTGGGTAGTTAAGTTATACCTTTTTCAGTTATTATAGTTCTTCGCTTCATTCTTCAGAAATATTTACCAAAAAAAGGAGGCTAACAGACAGACAGACAGACAGACAGACGGAGTGGTACGGGACTAATAAACATTGACCCCAAAAAAATGTAAAGCTGATTTTTGGCATTAAGTATTTCTTGGGGGTCTGATAAATCTGAGTCTGGTCTGAGTACTCTTCAAAAGTCCCCACTTCTAAGCCGCGGGCTTCCCCCTCTCAACCCTCAAACATCTCCCCAACTGCAGTTTTTTGTAATTTTCTCAAAAAATATTAGAGCTAGAAAAAAACTTTCTATGGCTAAAATTATCTTTATTCAATTATCTTTAAAATAATACTATAGTTCATTTCGATAAAACTAATAGTTTCGGATGTATGTTAACCCTTTGTGCATGAAAAGAAAATATTTTGCATGTATCGCTTTTTGTAATATAGTTTCTTGTTATTTCCATAATAACTGATACGAAAATGTTGTCTGCAGCAAAATGAAAAGTTATTAAATTAGCTATAAAATTATATTTAGTTTATTTTGATAAAGTAATAGATTATGTAAGATAACGAAAACAATATGCAAATCATACCGTCTACGTTGTTCTTAATTTCCGAAAAAAAAGCAGGAAATACTGATTAATGCAGTAATAAATATAGTTAAATTATCTAGAAAAAGGTTTTAGTTCATTTTGATAGCACTAATAATTTCGAAAATATACCTGTCATGCAAACATTGAAATAGAAATAGGTACTAAAAAAATTCTACATCAATGCATGCAAACAATATATGTTTTCTGTAATTTCTAGAAAACTATTAGAGCTAGGCAAAAAACTGCCAGAAGCAAAAATAAACACCATTTAACCACTTATAAAAAAAATTTGTTCACAAAGATAGGACTAATAATATCGCATATTTAGCAAGAAAAGATTACAATTATTTTGCTATAATCCGTCTGTTGGCGGATTATAGCAAAATAATTGTAATCTTTTCTTGCTAAATCATGAACTTCCGCAAAGTAACGCCTGATTCTATCCAATATATCGCATATTGTTTATTTCACATCAATGTTTCGCATCATTGAAATAGAATTAAAATTCTACATCAATGTTTCGCATAATTATGTATTGTGTACGAAAAAAAAAATTGCTAGAATCCCTTATTATTTGCACAAAAATTATTAGAGCTGGAAAAAATCCTCAGAAGAGTAATTAATTTTATTAAAATACCTACAAAAAAGTACTGTAGTATATTTAGATAGGACCAATATTTCGAGAAATTTGCCAACCATATTCCATGATTTTTTTTTCCAAAAACCGTGTGTATATTTTAGAATTTCACAGAAACTATTAGAACTAGGAAAAAAAATATTAGAAGCCAAAATGAACTTCATTAAAATGTCTTCAAAATTTTCGTGCGTCTAGCAGCGGTCGGACGTTCCAGTGCACAAGTTCATGCGCAAACACTTGTAGGGCTAGTGTACTTCATTATCTTACTACACAGGTCAATGGGAATGCTATCGGACACAAGCTAAGAGTGATATATCCGGCGCATTATCTGATAGATAAATCATATGTATAACGTTAGTACAGAAATGATTTTTCTTTATCGTTATCACTACTACCCATAATATAAATGCAATTTTTTGTTGGCTTATTTAAATTTTTGGTGGACTTAGTTATAGACTTGGGCAGTGACGTAGTGTAGGATATCATTTAGTTAAGCAACTAATGCTGGAGGTTTTCTGTGATCCGCTTATGAATTGGACTGAACACCGTAAAGAGTGTATAATATCAGGGCTTGGGCAGACACAACGAGCAATAACACGTGTCCACAGTTTCTAGAAATTGCAACACAAGAAGTACGAAAACGGTCGCTCCTTTGATGTAGAATTAGTGGGTCGCCCTCACCACAGCAAACAACATGCTCCGCTGCAGAGCTCCGCTGTGGCTTCATAAGTAGATTGACTACAATGTAACAATTAGCAATCTTGTGTGATTTGATTAGCTGACCCTTTCTGCGTCTCCAAAATGCAGTTGCATTGATAATACAATCAAAGCCTATAACTACAACAATTATAGCATTGTGATATTCCCAACTTTCGGGCTACAGAGGCAGTGAGTAGTACAGCTGCACTGGTGCTGCTATAATAGCTCGTGACTGCTGTCACGCCATCTGTCTGTCCAGACCTTTAGGCGGGTGGGGGGCAGTGGCCACATGCCGCGGTGCATCGCGACCTCAGTGCGCTGACCTGCCGCTAGTGCAGCTTGCAGCCTATGTCACAGCCGCAGTCCGCATTTCTATACATATACCTATCTAGACACAACGTATAACTCGTTTAAAGTGATATATTTTGAGTTTTCAGAGGATGACAAACCTGAGAAGTAGATGTATGTTCCCGAAAAATGTAAGTTAAGTATACGTCAGCCGGTCAGGATTCTGGGTATTTTTCAGTATATTAGCGCAAATTTTTTCATGATTGACGAGAGTATTACGTTTTACCGCGCCATTTCAATCAATGATCAATCTATATCAGAGGTGGTATTATAGTCTCTTGGTATGTGATAGGGCAACTTATAATAATATGTACTAGATGATTACCGCGACTTCGTCCGCGTGGCTGTTTTTTCGATTCCCGCGAGAACTCTTTAATTTTCCGGGATAAAAAGTAAACATGCAGTTGATGCCGATTTTGCCATTTCAATCAAAGAAAATGGCTTCTGACCCAATCCTTTTATACAGTGAAAGAATTTCTTGAGCACAAAATTAATAAGACGTATCCATAGTTATTTAAATGTATTACCTACTTTGACATATATTTCTTAATAATTTACTTTGATATATATTAATTATTATGATTGATTGAGGAATTATAATTGTAGGTAAAATTCTAAAATTCTATTCTAAAATTTGCACGTCAGCATTGACGAAACAAACGTGTGGACTCAGTGTGTGGACTACTTTTGGACTGTCATCATAATTGTACAGTGTTTCAAGCATAAAAACTGATTGATTGATTGATATATGTCCTTCCCCGGGATATAAACTATCCTTGTACCGGATTTCATCAAAATCAGTTTAATAGGTGGGCCGTGAAAGCGTAGCGGACAGACAGACACACTTTTGCATTTATAATATTAGTATGGATTACTAGCTGATGCCCGCGACTTCGTCCGCGTGGTTTACGATTTTCCGATTCCCGTGGGAACTCTTGAATTTTCCGGGATAAAAAGTAGCCTCACTCTCCAGGACCTCGACTATACCCATGCCAAAAATCACGTCGATCCGTTACTCCGTTGCGGCGTGATTGAAGGACAAACCAACAAACTAATAAACCAACAAACCACCAAACCAACAAACAAACACCCTTTCGCATTTATAATATTAGTATCATAATGATATAGACCAGCTGCCTAATAGCTAGTTCTTAGAATTTTAGATAGCACAAAAAAATGTTTATTAGATTTTGACGACCTCCCTGGCGTAGTTGTGATCGCTGTTGGCTTATCAGTGAGAGGCCCCGGTTCAATCCTGGCAGGGACAACTTGGAAATTTATAATTTCTGAATTTCTGAACGGGTTAAGTGGGCGGCTTCGGCCGTGGCCTAATTACCATCTTACAACCTGTACTATTATGTATTCTGTGGTTCCGTTACAATGCCGTATATGCATGCCTATGCTTCCACCCCCTTAGGGGTGAATTTTCTCAAAACCGTTTCTTAGCTGATGTCTACACTATAGAAAGAATCTACTTTCCAAATATCAAGTTTGTAAGCTTTATAGATATCGTGATTAGCCTGGTGGGAGGCTTCGGCCGTGGCTAGTTACCTGCACCCTACCGGCAAAGATGTGCCGCCAAGCGATTTAGCGTTTCGGTACGATGCCGTGTAGAAGCCGAAGGGGTATGGGTTTAATTTAACTGCCATGCCCCTAACAGGTTAGCCCTCTACCATCTTAGACTGCATCATCACTTACCATCAGGTGAGATCGCAGTCAAGGGCTAGCTTGTAGTAGAATAAATAAAAAAAAAGTCAGTGAGTAGTATTTCGCGTTTATATAATATGTCACCGTAAAATTGTAAAAACCGTTAGATTATAATCGAACGGTTTCTATTTCGCGAGATTGTAAACTGTCGAAATATTATGAACCGTTCAATGTTCTGAGTATTAATTTTTGAAATATTTATTGTATTTACGTTTTCTTGTGTCTTTCTTGTACCTACAGTTCGCGCGCAAATTGAATGTTGAGTAAATGTATGTGTCACCATTCATTTACTCTGCATTCAACTCGCGCGCGAACTATTGGTTAGGTTAGGGTTTGACATAAATATTTAGGTGGGCACTTTGGTGCTATCGGGTTAATATACTATTACCTATAGATTACAATTATTTACCTAAAAATAATGCGTTAAATTGGTATAAGTGTGTTACGGTTCACAATCTGTCGGCAGTTTACAATCTATCGAGATAAAAAGCGTTAGATTACAATCTAACGGTTCTTACAATTTTACGGTGACATATATAGGTACAGATAGTTACCTGGCCTGCCTCTTACAGGTTAGCCCGCTACCATCCTAGAAGGTAGGTATCATCACTTACAATCCATGTGAGATAGAAGTCAAGGGCTAAGTTGTAGAGGAATAAAAGAAAATATCTGTATATTATTTCAGTCTCTTGTCCGTGACTTTACCATCACAAATTAAGGCATCATATTCGAAGGTGTAAAGAGATAATTCACCCAGTCGGTCGCACGGAGATGTCTAGAGTCTAGACAGAGCAATCTGTGGGGTCACAGGGGCGAGACAGGGGAGAGATTATACCAACCGACAGAAGTCTGAAGAACAAACTATACTTAATTATGTAGATCAATCTTTGGGCATGTACTTACTCGTATCGGTTCTACGACCGCAAATCCCACTTTTCAGCAAATATCAATACCAAACATCATTCTGTATTTTTTACGGTATGCTACCAGTGTTTAATAATCATCATATCATATCATATTTAATATTATAAATGCGAAAGTGTGTTTGTTTATAGGTTTGTTGGTTTATTGGTTGAGGACCTGGAGAGTACTTTTTATCCCGGAAAATTAAGGAGTTCCCGTGGGAACCACAAAACCTCGATCCACGCGTACGAAGTCGCGGGCGTCAGCTAGTTGTTTTATAAGTGCGGAACTATCTATCGTGTGGGTTTTAAACTGAGTAGTTTTGGTTAAATGTTTATATTACTTATGTACATCTACCTATTTGAATTCAAAGTAGTAGGTACTTATTCGTTAATATTCTTATTCGATAAGGACCATGCTCTATAATGTATTAAATTGCCGCTTAATACATTATTCATTCATCTTTATTTCATAATTAAAACGTATATTCGGTCGGGCATGTCAAAAACAAGTCTTGTTTGTGATTGTGCGTAAGTTCACAGGAGATAGGTAGGTATATCAACTGCTTTAAAAATACCGACACTTAAAAATCATTGAACGTGGCGGTACTAGTTAGATACTATCTCAATGCGTGCTTACGGAATCCACCGGAACTTATTACTTGCCCATAATATGGCAAAACCAAAGCTCACGGTGGCGCCGGCCGGGCCCCCACGCACATAGGCGTGTTGTCCATACAAAACAACCTAAGATAAGCATCAAGTATACTTCCTAAAACTTATATCAAACTCAAACTCAAAAGTATATTTATTCAGTGTACAATTATTGACGTCCACAATTATTATAGCATTGTAATAACTCTACACAGAAATTCATACATTTTATCGCCCGTTACGATGTTTCACGTGATTGTTTTATATAAGCTACTGAACCTTTCTGGGCGAGCCTATATCCTATATGGGGAGTCAAACTCGCCCAGAGAGGTACTCTTACATAGCCTCTACATAAACATACAAACTGTAAACTTAGCATCATTATTTAACAATAATTAATTAAGGAAGACTACCTAAGATAAAATTCAATAATAGGTAGGTTAGGTACCTACCTATTATTAACTATATATAACCTTAACTATACTTTTAACTTTAAGTATTACGTAAATTTTATTTTCTTAATTTTAAGCTAAAAGTAAAAAAACGTGACATTTAATTAAACGATTACTTAGTTTAAGGTGCATGACAAGGGTCTGCCCGCGAAATTCAAATTTAATTTGGTTTTTCACAATTTGTAAACTAATACGACAAAGTAGGCTTATGGCATTCAAATTGCGAGCCTAGGAATATCATCTTCACAGGTTTATATAAATCTTTACTTGAAAGTGCCCAGTTTAAGAAATTAGTCAAAGTAATGACTAATTTGTGAGTAACTCACGTCAAACTCATTATTTTGACTAATTTCTTAAACTGGACACTTTCAAGTAAAGATTTTTATATAAACCTGTGAAGATGATATTCCTAGGCTCGCAATTTGAATGCCATAAGCCTACTTTGTCGTATTAGTTTACAAATTGTGAAAAACCAAATTAAATTTGAATTTCGCGGGCAGACCCTTGTCCATCCACCTTAAACTTTAAGTATACCCTCTCCGTCGTCGTCAACTCATAAACGTCCACTGTTGGACATCATATCTTGCACGGACTTCATCATAGACATCACTTATTTAATGTCGTCCGTCCATCTAGTAGTCTAGGCAATGCAGCAATGGGGCGGTTGTATGGAGACCCCCGCATTAAATCCTCAGTCGATGAAACTTGGCTGGGTTTTAGTATTGGATGATCCAAAACCTACACAAAAATACATAAAAAACAGCGGGAAGTTAGGTATTTATACCTAAAAATTAATATTTATGACTGAATATTTTCTCGATTTTTTTTTTAAATAATAATAGTAGGTAGTATATTTACACTCAAAACCGAAATAATCATGCAGAACATCGATATTTAAACCGTTTTTTTTATCAAATCTAAACTGCGTTTACGCGATAATGTATCTTCCTCCTTTAAAAATAAAACAAACCTTACTTCCTTTCTGATTTTTTATTTGATATTTATAATATGCGTTTAACTCGTGATACTTTATCATACTATAAAGTTTCGTCGCCTGAGGAATTATTGTTGGGGTAACTAGCTTTATTGCCTAGACTATAGTGGGAGGTCTGCCAACGCTGCGCTTTTCAGTGCGGGGTTGCCAATCGTCACTATAGCATTTTTAGACCCCAACGTCTATTGAATCTTCAAATTAAGTGACCCAACCAATGCCAGTTCAGCTTCGCAGCACGTCGATCTATATATACGATATAGTTTTTGTTTGTATTTTAAATATCGTGTACAATTAAAGTAAGTATATTAATTAATTCACTCTAATTAATAAATTTATGTAACTCAAGACCTACACGCACATTGGCTTACCTACTCTACCTACATAGCGACACATCTCTGTCACTATGCAAAATTCTTAATTTACTTATCATACCTATCAAGAAGTTCGTTGTACGAGAAAATATTTCCGAAAAACCTTGAGTTTAAAGGTGTTCATATTCGGTCTTTGTTATGCCAATAGTAGCCTATCTGTATCTCCTCGTCTGAATTTTATGTATTATTCGCTACGAATACGTAGGTACGTTACCTACGTCAAAAACATTCTTCGGACAAAATGGAAATGGGCAGGCCACATACAAAGAGTTGCAGACGAAAGGTGGTCACGCATAGTCACAAACTGGTACCCACGTAACCTAAACGCAGACGAGGCCGACTTTTTAGAAGATTGTGTGACGACATAGTCAGAGTGGCAGGGAATACATGGTCGAAGGTAGCTAATGACAGAAAGAAATGGTCTTTATAATTTTACATTTTACATACAAAGTTTCGGAAACGTAATTCACTACGTACGTACGAAGTACTTACATAATATCCCGGAAAATCAAGGCGTATCTTCGGGATTTTTCAAAAACTCAAATCCACGCAGACCAAGTCCCCAGGTACAACTAGTAACAATGCAATATACCAGTCGAATTGCTTACCTCCTTTTTTATGTTGGTTAATAGATAGGTACCTAATGTTATTTCTGAAGCAGCAAAGAATATTATTTATACAGGTGGAAGTTCCCGACGTATGAGAGTTCAACGTAATGTCAAACACCTATCTATATCAGAAATAATTTTAAGTCTAAATATAAATCATGCATAAGAATTCACAACACAGTGCGCGAGACAGTGAGATAGTGCGAGTTTCTGTTTCCTTGCCAATTGCTGCGACATTGTATCTATTGACACGGCCCGCTCCGCGTTCGTCGACGACTATTTTAAGTGGAGGAGCGGCGCACGTGTTGCGCGACTGCAGCTTACGCTCACGGGTCCCTCGGCCTTCGCCAGCCTGGCCCCAGACCCGACCTCCTCAATGAGAAAAGGATCTCCTTCCAGGAGCACGATGACTACCCAGCGGACGTCGATGCGAGAGACCGTGGAACATATCGCATCACCGCCCGCCCGCAATTTCGCGTAAAATTGGCAGCGCGCGGCGGGCGGGCTGCGGCGGCGCGGAGCGTCGGTCCCGAAATAGTGTTCGGGCGCGGTCGTGCGCCGTCGGAAGCGGCGCCGCAGTCGCCGTGTGGCCGCGCGCGCGCACCCGCGTCGCGTCCTAGCCGCCGTCTGCGCCGCCGCACGCTCGCCCGCCCGACACAGCGAGGCACGAGCGCTCTGCACGGCTCCACGGTGCGCGTATTTCGGTCGCGAGGAGGCCCCGGGCCGCGTCGGGCGAGTTGCCCGCGCGCTGGCCGCCGTGCTCTGGTGGTGGTGCGTGGCGCTGCTGCGGCTGGTCGCGCTCTGCGCGCCTCCCCCCGGCCCGTCCGGCGCCGGCGCGCCGCCGCCGCCGCCCCCTGCCCGCGCCGCGGAAGATGCGCCCTCGGCGGCGAGCGCGGCCTGCGCAGGTGCGCATTCCAACTCTACCGAGCCGCCGCCGCCGCCGACGCCGCCCGAGCACACCGGTCAGTATACATTCACTAGTAATCATTGTCGTCAGTCAGCACTTCCTCAGTCCCCAATACTCGTAGCTCTAGTGTGACCGCCACCGTTACTACGTGGCACACAATTTTCCTCTAAACCTCTGCTTCATTCATTCCTATTACTGAATCAAAATCAAACTGTTTATATTTAATTAACACGTGTAAAATTGTGCAGAGTACAGCAAAAGTTATAAATACATAAAAATATACCTAGAGTAAAAAACTAGTAAACGAAGAAATCTGTGCGCACGATATAACCTACATAAGTAGATATTTATATTGTACGCATACCAAAAATTACTAGCCGTCGACGCAGAGTAGACGGTGAATTGTTCGGGTAAATATAATTGAATTATAAATAAGTACTGCTAATAACTATAATTGCCTTAATGTTATTATTTTATTCAATAATGAAAATGAAAATGATTCATTTCACGTAGGACAGCTCGTGTCACTAATTATGATACATCGAGACTACCACCGAGCTACCACCGTACTCTACATTAATAATTATTTAATGTAATTATGATTATGTATATCTGATATCGCGCATCTGATTGTTTCTTCGAGTCACAATCAGACCAATGAGCTTGCACATCTTGATGTCCAACGTTCAATAAGATAAGGATATGCCCCCCCATCTTACAAGTAATTTAAGTAAAAACACATAATCCCACTAGTAAGTAGACCGTCCAGCTTAACAATTACTTCAGCAATTTTAGAAAAAAGGAAACAATTCCTGACGACACCAAATTATCTGTTTGCGCTACAAACAATATGTACCTTTCTACTTTTTCTGATAAATCTGGTCCACAAACCCATTTCACGCTTTGCAATTTTATCATAGACCCGCGCCCTTTTGGTAAAAATCAATACGGACCTGTTACTCCGCCCACACACTGGTTGAATTGACTTTGTCAAGTTTTACAGTCTACAGTCTACACTTTAGTTGGTCCAAGTCTACGCATACTAAAAACTTCACTGATAACGTTATACCTATATGTGGTTATAACGACAGCTCGTAGACAAAACAACTCGAGCTACAAGCGTGCTTCACTGATATGATACAAAGGTTGATAATACCAAAACACAGTTACTTGGTTTGATAACTATCAGATGCCCGTGACTATTCGTCAACTAAAACAAAGATTTATGGAAAATCTCCTCTAAAGACTTCTCTCTAATATTACATACTTATCATCTGAACATATTCTTTAATCCTGCACCTATTCCTGTTTATATTTAAACAGATAGTTTGCTTTGCTTGCTTACACTTTTAGTTCAGGACAGAATTCTTCAAATATATTTCTTCGTCCTTTATTTTGTTATACAAATTCCCTGCAGTAAATTTTTTTAAATAAAAAATTGACCATTTCTAGGAAAGGTGGAAAAATGGACGTTTGTTTTGCTCTAAAAATCAACAAACTTTGTAATTATTTATACCTATGTACATACTACATAATATAAATGTGCAATAAAGACTTAAAAACAAAACAAACAACACTCGTGTCTGAAATTTTTACCGTGCAATCGTTGGATCTATTAATGATAGATAGATGAACGAAATTCCATCTGTCCTAGAAACGGACGATACCTGTTTATAATCACCAATCACGACGAAGATTTCAATCGAAAAGCTTGGAGCCACAGGAAGCAAGCGGCACAAGATCGTATCCTGTTGAGATACATGCTGGATACTTTCCTGTGAACCAGCAGGGCCACCGGCTAAAACTGACAGCTACAGTGTAACGATCGCAATCACCTCTGATTGGTTAACACTCTTCCACTATTGGACAAAATCCATTGACGCAGCAGGGATACTATAAATTGAGCCAATCACAACAATTGATACTGTAACAATGATTGGTGCAGAAGTTACGCGGTCGCCCTGCTGTTGTCTGGGTGCTGATTGAAGATGACAGATTTTAATGAATAGGTACACATAATAAGAATAACCTCAAAAAAAGAGGTTGCAATACTAAGTACAAGTTATCAAGAACAAACCCGTGAGCAAAATCGACTCTGTAGTTATTATACTATTAGTCTGTAGGTAAGTACCTGCGCCGAGACAGGCTGAGAGCCGCGCCGCAGGATGTGCTGATGTAGGTTATCAGAGCGAAGGTTCCGCACACAGACAGCCTTCACCCTTAAACTCCCCATCCCATCCCTTCCCTCCCACGAAAATTTGCGACAACGCACAGATAACGAGGCCCTCCACACAAGAGCAAGGGGGCTCATTTTAATACCAATATATTTTTTTTGGTGTGCGATATCTTGCTATCAGTATTCCGACTCAAGCAGACGTGTTGTATAGATTTTTTGTTAGGGTTCCATACCTCAAGATTAAAAAAGGAACCCTTATCATAGGATCACTTCGTTCTCGGGAACGCGTGGAGGTATCAAGTTGAAATTAATATCAAATACTTAAGTCTACGATCCCGTGGAGCTGTAAAAAAATCAAGCTTCTAAGTCAACGCAATCAAAAGATACGGCCGTTTATGCCGCATATTTTGAGTATTTTGACACTCGCCGATAAATCAAAACCAACTTAGAGTAGTTCCCGTTGACCTAGAATTATGAAATTTGGCAAGAAGCAAGGTCTCACAGCACAAATAGGAATAGGAAAAATCCTTAATTAGGGTTCCGTACTCATACGGTGTCAGATTGTAAGTCAGGCGCTACCAGTTTCATTTGTATTTTACAGCTGATAACGTGTTGGTATGACAAAAATAATTTTTAATTTTGTGTGGTGGTAAGGAACTCTTTGTGCGCGAGTCTGACTCGCACTTGACCGATTTTTATAAACATTTTCCCACTAAAAACATCATAATATTAAAATTGACCTGGATTAAGGTCTGTCTAGGTCTAAAATGTTTTTTCTTTGTGACGGTTGAGACATTGAGGAGGGACTTTATGAGTTACACTGATTGCGAATTGGGATGGTGCTTTAGCCGTGACTTGTATTTGGCGCTACAGAATTAATATGGATTTCGATTTCCACTGTAATTTCAATATCAAGATTTTCAAAGACATCTATGTTCTCTATAAACCAATATAAGTAGGCGTATTAGTACCTCGTAGATGTTCTAGTAGTGAGTCTTTTGTTCGCTGTAAGTGATTTTATGTTGGAGTCTCAACTCGCAAGAAGAGTTGCTATATTTTGAGGCTTTAAATTCTGCCTTCTAAGTGTTGATATACAGAATTTATTGTCAACTATATGATGCCCGCGACCTCGTCCGCGTGGATTAAGGTTTTTGATTCCCGCGGGAACTCTTTAATTTTCCGGGATAAAAAGTAGCCTATGTCCTTTCCTGGGACACAAACTATTTCTATACCAAATTTCATCAAAATCAGTTGAACAGAAGGGCCATGAAAGCGTAGTAGACAGACAGACACTTTCGCATTTATAATATTAGTATGGTTTGTCAGCTTTGAATTTCTATAGAGTAACCAGTGTCCATTACAATCCTCGATAGACTCACAAATAGCCGCGAAATGTTTCTTAGTATGCCGATGCTACTCGCTTATCGTGCAGACAGGTCACGAATGACAATTATGCCGCGATAACCGTTCGACAGCTCTGATTATTGGGCACAATGTTTAACGAACTTATATGTTTTCGCTTGATGTACTTACGTACTGTGCATGATATGATATTATGTCTGCGGTTTGAACAATAACTTAGTTTTATACGTGACGAATGAGTTACGTTACTAACAAGTAACAACTAAGTACCTATACCTTTCTCGTGAAATCCATTAGAAAACAAACCATCTTCTTTGGCGAAAATACGCAGATTTTAATTTATACAATTCAGAGAGAAATGATTCTCTCAAGACTCACTCAAGACAATAGATAGAGCCTAGTTACTTATTTGAAATTTTTTTTATATATATAAGTCAGCACTTCGCTACAATCAGACCTACTTGAAAGTGCGTGAATAGATCAGTCAGTCAGTCACCTTTTCCTTTTATACAGGGTGGTGCAAATAGCGATGTCCAAAGATAGATTCTAGACCTATTAGTAAATATCCCATGTTAAGCGATTTTAGGTAGTTTTCGAGTTATAATTTTTTTTTTAGTTTTATCGTGAGATTTCTGAGGGAGTGTAAATTTTTTTTCTTTTTATTTAGTGGTTTTTTGTGAACATGCTTGCTATGACGTGTGCTACTTTGCATAAAATAATTACCATCTTAACACTAACATAAGTTGGAAAATTTTTGGTCGTAAATGAAAAGTTTACGTTAGACAGAGGTAGAGTCGAATTTTTAACTTTAGATTAAAAATACTTAAACCTGGAGTACTTTACAATGCTGTAGTACGACAAAGGCAGGTAAAAAACTGGTAGGTGCGAAAAAGCTATACTTTATTGCCAGAAGGAAAAAGCTATGTATTTTTAATCTAAAGTTGAAAATTCGACTGTACCTACCTCTGTATAATTCCGTAGACCGTAATTTATTTCTTCAAAAACTGTCAGGTTCCGCATAATCATTTTAAAACTGTAGGAATTAATTAAAGTTTGTATTTGGAATTTATTTAAATAAAAGAACGTTAAGAAAAATAGAAACTTATTGATTTATGACACTTATTGAACAAGGTACCTACCTATTACTCGAGGGGGTCAGCTAAAATTTTTGTTTAAATATCAATATGCCTCTGTTTAGCAGATCTCTACTAGTAAAAGTACAATTCGTGTACTGGACATACTTAACTATGAGGATTCCTTAATTTATTATGGAACCCTGAAAATGGTCTTTGTTATGACTACTACTGGTACTTAGGAGGTACTTACAATGATAAGAAACGTCCGTATTACTTTATAACTATCTTCATTATGAATTAATTAGGTATGTCTTCATTAAGCTCTATCTCTTTAAGCAAATGTTTCTACAAGTCCATAACATATAAAGCAAATATTATAACATTATTAGGATTATCTTAGGAAGCTCTTAATTTTGACATTAGAAAATTATTTCAATGGCATAAAAAAGGTCAAGTGAGAGTCCAATATAATACAATATTTAAAATAACCGCACAATATAAAATCTTTTAGTAAATTACAATAAAGATCGTAAACTCATTTAAAAATCTTATTACCATGTAAAGGATTATTTAAATGACAAGGAAGCTTAGCAATGATTTGCTCTAATGGCTCTAATAGTTCCTTAGTTAAAGATGATTTGTGATAATGATATAAAAACCCTGAGTTTGTTGTGGGCTCTTCTCAGACCAGGGCGAGTTTGGAACCCTCGTAGCTTTAGTTTTAAGATACCGTTACTGATTATAACTGTTATATTTTATAAATAACTGGACGTCCATAAGTGTAGTGTACCAACCTAAATTGAACAAACATTATTTGATTTGATTTGATCTCATAATAACACGAAATCATCTGTGAAATAACTAGCTTACATAAGGCGTTAAACTGATAGCGCCTGACGAACAATTTGACACCCTATGAGTACCTACGGAACCCTAATTTTACCTATAAATTTTCGGACTTTTTCCTATACTGGTGTAGACCTTGCTCCTTGCCTAATTTCGTGATTCCTGCCTAAATTCGGGAAGAACCCTATAGGTTTTGGTTTATTGGCGAGAATAATTTTAGAGCATTTAATGTAATTATATGTTTAATTTGTTATCCAAGAAGTGCTTTACCGTGACCACTGATGTAGAATTTTAGTACCTACCGTGACCGAACGAAGCGAGTCTCTGAGTCTGCTTGGATGGATTGGCACTTGTCCGTCTATCAAATCATTATTTCCGAACTAATGAACATATTAATTACCTACTTCAAATTCACAATTCACATTAAATCGATTCCCTTAAACCGAAAATTACCTATATAAAAAGCAAAAATACCTTAATACCATCATCAACATCCACAAGTGTACAAAAATGGGAAGAATTTCAGCTCTCTATTCACTGATTGTGCTTTAACACAAGATATCAGACAATCTGGGTACATGCCTGTACTAGTCTCAGATTAAATAATATATTTAGTTAGTAATAAGTAAATATTCTTCGTAATATAGTGGCGGACTAGGGGTAAGGGTGAGGCGGAGGGAACAGCCCGCCCCAGGCCTCTGTTTTCTTGGAGGGAGGAACAATTGCGCCTGCTTTTAGAGATTCTACTGAGAATTATTACTACTTTAAATAATAAATATTTATTATACTTCTGATTCAAACTCAACCTCATGATCCACAGAGGAATGGGTAAGCTAGCTACTAGTAGACCAACGACTGACGACACGATCAATACATACCAATACAAACCCAATCCAGATGCTATTAGGATAATAATAAAAACCGGCCAAGTACGTGTCGGGCCACGCACAGTGTAGAGTTCCGTAGTTGTTGCCCGCAAAACGCGGACTTTTTATATGTTGTTCTATGAGTAATAGACCAACTTATAAAATACGTTATGTTGTAAAGCCTAATTAGCTGTGATAGTTTTCCTTTTAACTCCGTTATCGTTATATTTTCCCACACCCACAATATTTTCGAACAACCTATCCAACGACACCTCATACAACGTGATAGACGAGAAAAACAATTAAAAAATTATGCAGTATGGTTAACGTTGAGGACAGTCCATCTCTGACCAACTTAATATGCTTGGGAAGAAACAACCATAACATAATACTTTAGGAAATCTTACCGTCTCCTTATGCTACTCAAATTAAAGTGTTTCATCAAGTTCTGCTTATTTATTACTAGGTGACCAAATTTTATCAAAATCGGTGGAACGGTTGGGCCGTGAAAGCGTAGCAGGACAGACAGACACACTTTCGCATTTAAAATATTAAGTATGGATGCCTACCCTGCATTGAACAAAACCAGTAATGAAATCCACACAGAGGTAGGTATCAATAAAGGTTTTTTACAAGATGAGCGTTAATTCCAATAAAATCAACATGTGAGTAAGTATGCAAAAATACTCGAAGCCTTTACAGTTGACCTCCGAAACAGGTAGGATCAAAGTATAAATTCTTTAAAAAAAACAAAATCTAATTTTAACGCCGCCTATTGCATGTAAATAAGCCTTGAGGAATCCTTAGAAAGCGAATACCCAGAATCAGGGATTATTAGGAACATTTTGGTGTATCCGGGTGAAGGAAAACGGGGTGGTGGGGAGGGGAGAGGTTTGTTATGGCGGCAGGAAGCGGTCGGTGGCACGTGTAAGAGCGGCCTTGAGACGGCAGGTCGTCGAACGCGGCGCGCCGCTGCCGGCAGACGATGCCGTCGGCCCGCGGCCGCCCGCCGCCCGCCGCCCGGCTTCGACGCCCAAGGGACGACGCAGACACCATAGCCTTTGTCCCAAAACTCTATCCGCATTTATTACAAGCCACACGCCCGTTACAGCCTGGGAGACCAAAGGAACAATTCCAATGGACGGAATACATTCACTCAAAACTATAAATTTATTGTTGTTGTCCAACTTAAATTATGGTTCTTTCTTCCTTCGGTCCCGTTGGACGTGTGATAAATGCGTATTCCCTCATGGTTATAACATTATGATACTTTAAGCGACTCTACCGACAGTTCGAAAAAAAGAATTTGCTGAGAAAAGCGGTCAATTAACTTAAGTCGCTTATTATTTCTTAATAAGATTTCAAAATACTATTGGTATTTCGTATCAAGTTTCAACTTTCCTTGTTTCGACATTTCATAAAACTTTAAAGCTAAGAAGTGTTTAGGAAATAATTAAATACGGCAAAAGGACGTGCTTACTTAATACAACCTTAACAATGCGCAAGTAGCATAATTCCAAATAATTTTTTGTAGTTTTTCTACTCATAGCAACACAAATACGAGCTCATTTCGCATAAGTATTACCTATTTATTAATTTGCTATTAAACTGAGATTACAATTTTATACGTACCGTAACAATTCAAACTATCTAACGTAATTATTCAAGTCGATATTCGCCAGCTTCTATTATTTTTTTAGAAGTCTTTCTCTGAGGAATACTTTGGATTCTATCAAAATCCCCGTTGAATATTGAGGTCGTCTCTGAGACTACTCCAATCCTGCCACAATTTCAACCGACGCACCTCGCACCTTTATCGATCCCACTCAAAGCTCAAATATCCAGAAAGTCACCTACCTACCTACCATTTATTAATGTTATTGGATTACACGGACCCGTTTCGCACCAGTCTATTTGCACTCCATCAAAGGTCAACTGGTCATTCGTTTTTATATTTTAGTATTATTTTCTCAAATTCTTACATCAAATATACAGGTCCTATTTGAATAATGTCGAATGTCCTACACGAGTCTCATAAACAACACATCAGGGTCACAGCAACAATGCACTATTCAGCGTGACGTCATCGCGAGCTAATTCTTTGCGTTTTTGATTTTTTCTAATTCAATTTCTAATGGCCTGTGATTTCATCCGCGTCTATTTAAGGCGGATTAATGTTTATAATTAAGTCCATGGGAACTCTTTGATTTTCCCGGATAAATAAGCCTAAGTATGTCTTTGTCCGAGATGCAATTACCTGTCTCGGTAAACCTAGTCTGGATAAACTTATCTGATCCGGTGACAGCGTCGCCATCTATGAAAAATAAAATAAAAACTAGAGCTAAACAGGCATAAAAATTAGTTCTAATTTTAGCCACAGGGTCAGATGAAGTTTGTGGGGCTATACCAAATTTTGTCATAATTGGTTGAACACATGGGCCGTGAAAACATAGCAGATAGACAACGGATTAGACCAGTTTTATGTTGTAAACGTTGCGAATTGTGCAAGCACATAAAGTTGCCATGAAAGCGTAGCAGATGGACAGACAGATAGACACACTTTCGATTTAAAATATTAGTATAGATTAGACCGACTAATTTTCTGTTGTAATCGTAGTGCAGAAATACTACAAGTTGTATTCGATGTTTTAAAATTATTCCAATGAGAAGAAACATAAGTGTTGAAAGTAAATAAGTATTTTATTTATATCTATGTACAACTACGTAGACAAGATATCGACCGTGTGTCTGGGTACTTGGACGGAGACTTGTTATTATCAGGCTGATAAAGGATCAGAGAGGGCAGAGGCAGGCCTACGAAGGGGCGGGGAAAATAGGTCGCGAGGCCATCGCCCGGGAGCGGCCTCAGGCAGCCGAGTGCCGAGTGCCAAGAGGCGAGTGCCGTCAAACCGCTTCACTACCCCTAACGCAGCCTGCGCCAATTCCACGCTATACTCACCGTTCCTCAGCCTTTAAAGCCTACTAAAGAAATTACCAACTATTTCTAAACGTGTGTGTAGATGCCAGCCTATTTTGAAAATCCTTTGGTAAGTACCACTTTAGACGATTATGACAAAACGGGGCGGTTCGTTGTATGGAGACCTCCGCTTTAAATCCCCAGCCGTTGAAACTTGGCAGGGTTGTAGTATGGTATTAACAATAACTTATACAAAAATATCCAAAAAAAAAACATTTTGAAGTTAGATAAGTATTTATACGGTCTAAAATATTTATAACTGAATATTTTCTCGATTTCTTTTTAAAATACCTAGTAAGTAGTAGGTGGTATTTTTACACTCAAAACCAAAATATCAAACGAAATAATCGTGCAGAACATCGATATTTAAACCGATTTTATAATCAAACCTAAACTGCGTTTACGCGATAATGTACCTTCCTGTTCTAAATATTGGGTATAGCATAAAGAACCTTACTTCCTTTCTAATTTTTTGTTGGATTTTTATAATATACGTTTAAGAGTCCGTATTCCCGCAAACCGACATTTTAAGAACTTTTGATTTATAACAACAAGTAATAAAATTAAAAATTTTAAAAAACCCACGACGAATTGCAGAGCTCCATTGAAAGAACAATTAGAACTTAGCAAAATATAAAATAATATCTAAAACACAAAACTGCATATTTGCCGACTTAGTAGTTTTTTTGACCAGCGTGGTGAACTATGACCAAACCCTTCTCATTCCGAGATAAAACTTGTGCTTTAATGAGTAGAGGTGTCAAATAGTGTTAAATTTTAATATTCTGCTAAAAATTGTTAAAAAAAATGTGATCACTTAAGGAGTTCCTGTGACCATTTCCTGGCTCCATTACGAGACCCTGGCCAACATCTAGGTTTAAAGTGCTTGTCAAGACAAATCAAGTGTCCAAATACGGAGGGTTAACGATGAGAACTTAAGGAGTTCCCATGACCACCTCCTGGTTCCATCATGAGACCCTGGGCAGCATCTAGGTACAAAGCGCTAGTCAAGACAAATCAAAAGAGTCCAAACACAACGGGTTTACGATAAGAAATTAAGGAGTTCCTATGACCACCTCCTTGCTCCATCATGAGACCATGGGCAGCATCTAGGTACAAAATGCTAGTCAAGACAAATCAAAAGAGTCCAAACACGACGTGTTTACGATAAGAAATTAAGGAGTTCCTATGACCACCTCCTGGCTCCATCATGAGACCCTGGGCAGCATCTAGGTACAAAATGCTAGTCAAGACAAATCAATAGAGTCTAAACACGATGGGTTTACGATGAGAACTTAAGGAGTTCCTATGACCACTTACCAAATCACGATTGCAGCTCAACTTGATTGTCTATGGTCCTAAAACCTGGGACCTTCTCACAAGCTATACTTATCTAATGCAAAAAACCTCATCTCAATCGGCCCAGTACTTTTTGAGAAAAATAGTAACATATTGAAAAAATTAAATCATAGACTACAGCTCAGATTGATTGTCTATGGTCCTAATATATATCTAAGAACCTTTTCACAAGCTATACATATCTAATGCAAAAAACCGCATCTCAATCGGCCCAGTACTTTTTGAGAAAAATTGTAACATATTGAAAAATTAAAATCATAGACTACAGCTCAGCATGGTTGTCTATGGTCCTAAAATATATCTAAGTACCTTCTCACAAGCTATACATATCTAATGCAAAAAACCGCATCTTAATCGGCCCAGTACTTTTTGAGAAAAATGGTAACATATTGAAAAATTAAAATCATAGACTAGAGCTCAGCTTGGTTGTCTATGGTCCTAAAATATATCTAAGAACCTTCTCACAAGCTATACATATGCAATGCAAAAAACCGCATCTCAATCGGCCCAGTACTTTTTGAGAAAAACTGTAACATATTGAAAAATTAAAATCATAGACTACAGCTCAGCTTGGTTGTCTATGGTCCTAAAATATATCTAAGAACCTTCTCACAAGCTATACATATCTAATGCAAAAAACCGCATATTAATCGGTCCAGTAGTTTTCCAGAAAAACGGTAACAAAAAAGTGCACAAACAAACAAACAAACAAACAAACAAACAAACAAACACACAACCTCTTAGGACAAACACATAATTATACCGTCTCCGTTTCGTCGAGGGTAAAAAGAAAATTAAAACATTTTAAAGATTAATCCCTCCTTAGTAGAGTATTGCAGAAATAATAATAATTTTATTCAAATTATTATTATTTCTTTATTTTATTTATTTCTATTTATATTTGATTAATCTTTTACCATTTTTACTCATGCTACTTTATCATACTGTAAAGTTTCGTCGACTGAGGAATTATTGTTGGGGTCCACTAGCTTTATTGCCTAGACCAGGGTAGGCGAACCTTTACGTATCAACGTGCTCTTTATTTACCACAAGAAATTAGTAGATTGTTACACAAGGGACGTAAGTAAGCTATTACAGAACAAGATCCAATTTGGCGCCAGTGCGAGCGCAGCTCGCATAGGGCGCTAATGGATCGCGTGCACCCGAGATATTTAGTCACACGAGCGAGCGCAGCGAGCGAGGGTGAATATAGTTCGAGGGTGTAATAGCTATACTTGCAACCGAGGTAAGCATTCTACTTTATATCATTCTTGCGAGGTAAATAAAACATTGGTAATGCAAAATGAAATTTTAATTAGAATAATTAGCAAATTTAGAGAAAAAATAGAAAAAAATGGTTACTTATTATAATTAATTATAGTAATATTGCTGCAAACGGCTCTGAGTTCCAAGGAGTTTTGCATAGTTTGAAATGTATGGAAATTAAATGCCGCCATGTTCAGTGTTTTTTTTTCAGTGAAAAGTTTTCTTACCATTTTATAAGAAAAGAGATTGTTTACCAAGGAGTTTTGCATAGCTTGAACTGTAATGTGAACATTACAATTCAAGCATAGTGCGACGTAATTTTGCCTAGAATTGCAAACACCAACTTTCAAGGAGACTTTCCACCATAGTAATCCCTAGTTACTGAGCAAGTATGATATTTATTAATATTGGTGCCATTGGTTCGCCATCCCTGGCCTAAACTAATACTAATAATACCTGAACCTAAATGTGAAAGTGTGATCGTTTAATGGTTTTACCTTCAATCACGCTGCATCCATAGGATATAGGATTGGAATCCTAAATCTATGGCTGCATCAAAGCAACGGAGCGACGTGATTGTCAGTGGTAGAGGGAATCACTACAAGCGCCCTTGATTGCGATCCCACCTGATGGTAACTGATGATGCAGTCCAAGATGGTAGCGGTCTAACCATGATGTATGCGGAAGTCTTCATTTCTATGGATGTATAACACAAAATGATACTAAGCAAAAGCATTAAACGCTAAAACAGTTACAGTGCAGAGATCACCATCTTAATAAAGTGAAATGAGAAGCTCAATAAAAATAATTAAGTTAAATTAGCCCGTGTCGTGTCAGCGCGAAGGGCGGGCATATTCATTTATATTTATCATTTAATATGCTCTAACTAACTAAGTATATGAGTTCGTTTCATGTGTTTAAGAAGACCTAGGCGTTTTGTTAGTCCCAATAAGAAGCAAACACAAGTAACTTCATACTTACTACCCACTTATTGACCGAGCGAAGCGAAGTCTACTTGAGTGAATTTGCACTTGTCCGTCCGTCCGTCCGTCCGTCCGCCCGCCCGTCTGTCAGAGCATTATAACTTCTGAATTACTGAACGTAATTACTTCAGCTTTAAATATAATATGTAAACCAATGGCCTCCAGCCGAATATGGCTTAAAGAGTTATAAAAATCTTTATTTCAGGGGGGCTCTCATAGAAGCGAATGCGAAGTAAAATATTTTTTATAGTGTTATATAGGGTTGCGGTATATCATTTTAAAGATAATTAGGAATAGAGTCCAAAAATTTTTTATTTTTATTTTCCCCCTAAAATTGACGAAATGGCTTTCAAAGTAGAGATTTTCTAACGTCCAAAGTTGACCTCAGAACTCTAAATTTTCTGAAAGGCTGAGCCTGAAACTTGATCAATTATTTGACTTGAACAACAAATACTGCCACCACTACAGCCCATTAACGTCCCACTGCTGGGCACAGGCCTCCACTCTCATAGGAGAGAGGGAATTAGAGCTTAGACCCACCACGCTACTCCAATGCGGGTTGGCTTTTAATGAGCTTCAGTATTTTTAACAGAACTTCACATTGATGTCAATAGATGGCGCCGCGAGGTCTCAGTTCGGGGCGAACCACTAGTGTACTAGTATTATAAGAGATAGCTGCACTTTTTGTAACTATCGCTTGAAAAGCTGATTCAGTAATAATTGAATCAGCTTTTCAAGCGATAGTTACAAAAAGTGTAGCTATCTCTTAGTCCATAGGTAGTAGGTATACCTATTTATTTAACGACTTTCTGTAGGTAGGATATATATCTATAGACATATTTCTTTACTAATAATTAATATACGTATGCTTTATTATTTGCTTTATTTTTACCTGTACTATGCTCATACAGATTTGGAACACTTCCATAGCGCATATAAAAATATGTTATCGCTTTCTAACCATAGGTAAATACTTTCATTCAAGCTCACTTTGTATATCCAGTAGCGATCGATGCAAATTCTATACTTAGGTATCTATATATTATTGTAACATATTATTATTATTACATATTTATAAATAGTAGTTTATACACCAAGGGGATAAAGCACTGTTTTATGTCACGGGCGCTACATTGAATCCTGAACGTAACGAAGGACTCCAAATTTAACTCCCGAGCGCAGCGAGGGTGTTATAAGTTAATTCCCGACCAAAGGGAGGGAATTAAGATTGAGTCCTGAGTGCAGTGAGGGATTCAAGCGCCCAAGAAAAAAACTGCTTTATCCCGGTGGTGTATACTCTACTTTATACTTCTACCATAACAGTAAAACAAACTGTAACGGTTAGATATTTATTGCAAATCATAGTAAGTAGGATACATAGGTCTAGTAAATAATAAAAAGAAAAGGCAAATTAAAAGTGAATGTTCACGTTCGATAGAGTCACATTTGTCCATTTGTCATTTTGCTTTTCATGCTGCCAGTGTTTATGCAGGTGGGTCGATCAACTTTTATTGGTCCGACGGTACACTCATCATGTCCCTGAACGATAATTAATAAATATTAAATCATAAAGAGTTAAATTGGTTTTAATTATATTCCTTTTAATATTTTCTAGCGTTATTGTGAACAATATTTTACTTGTTTTATTAATTTGTGCGTAGTTTTATGGTTGTCCAAGAGACTAAATGCAATTTTCCAGTACTATCACATTTGTCCCCAAGCCACAATGCATTAACAAACTTCGCATCACGAAAAACATACTATCACGAACATAAATACCAAGTTCACTTCTTGTTTCAGTTCATAATTATTAACATCAAAACATACAAACAATTTTTTTTTATTGGATATAATACGATTTTCAGGCATTTTACTTTTGTCCCCATATATCACCTACATGGCACAGGTCTCACGGACAACCGTAATTTAGTTATGGAACCAAAACACAGGTGGCGCGGTAGACTCCTAAACAACAAGCCAAACACAATAGATATCTGTCGGGCTCAAACGCCATTTTGATTTGTATAAAATTACGGCGACAGTCGTCCGAGCGACGTTGGTGAGTGTGGGTGGCTTTTTTGTCAGTCCGTCGGACAACTGTGATTAAAACGTAAGTACTTGATGCATTGTCATCAATTATACTACACGAGATGCGCTTTCGCCTATATTTTAGTGTGAGCTGAGATTAATATATAAAATAACAATAGTATTTGCTTGGCGACTCAAAATTTTAAAAATGTCCCACGGACAACCAGTCACTTGGACAACCAAAGTGGTTGTCCCATGGACAATTTGGTTGTCCCTAGGACAATAATTATTTAAAACTTACTTTAGCAGTTAAATAGTTCATGTTTTGTTTATTACTCGGCTGTTTCGGGAATACATTTTTATTACGCGATTTTATGTCTAGTTTAATTGTAATTTTTACATTTTTTAGATAAGATAATGGGATTGTCGGAGAAAGAAAAGTCAAGACGCTATAGAGAAAGGCTTAAAGCAGACCCAGATAAATTGGCTGAACGGAAAAGAAAAAAAAGAGAAAGTTATCACAAAAATAAAAAGTTGGTTGCGAATATGGAGCCGGAGGAAAAAAATAACTCCAGAATAATTTGGAAATTGCGCAAACAACAACAAAGACGACGAACAAAAGCTGTCCGTAATATCATTAACGATACACCTCCCAGCTCTCCATCCATTTTGCAGGAAATCAATTTACCTCATGAACAACATGAATCCACTCCACCTCCCTCTTCTCCTGCTGCGTCTTTGAACTCCATACATAAAAAGAGAGGAAGAAAAAAAATTCGAAGAGATAGAACCAAGTTATATAAAGAAAACTTGAAACTAAAAAATGAAGCAAATAAGTGGAAGGTAAAATATGAAAAATATAAGAAAAGAGCTCATCGTAAGGCTAAAGAAGCACTTGAAGCAAAAGAAAAACAAGCCAGAGAAGAAATTAAATACAGGACCCTAACAAACGCTATAAAAGAAAGATACAAAAATATAAAGAATAGAAAAGAAAAAAATACGGTGAAGAATATATTTGACAACATTACAAATGCACGGCAAAAGACAACAATTATAAAGGACAGTTTGGGGTTCACAAAAGGACATTTCAAGGCAAAGATAACAGGACGCAGAGAAGATACAGAACTTAGAAAAAAAATTCAATGTTTCTTTTTGAGGGATGACGTATCGAGGAATACCGCTGGAAAAAAAGAAACCGTAACTAGGGGCCAAGAGAAAGTACAAAAACGTTACCTTTTGGACTCGTTAAAAAATTTATTCAAGACTTTTAAGGCTGAGAATCCGGGCGTCAAATGTTCATACTTCAATTTTACAAAACACCGGCCCTTCTACATACTTAGACCGACAGTAAATGGAAGAGACATGTGTCTTTGTAAAACACACACAAATGCCGAACATAAGTTCAAGGCTTTAAGACGAAAAGGAGTCATTAATGCAATAGATACTGGCGCACTGATAATGGAAACAGTTTGCAACAGCAATCAAAAAGATTGTATGTATGGAGTCTGTGTTCAGTGTCATGATAAAGAAATAGAAACTAACAGCGAAAATGTTAAAGGCAAAATACAATGGTTGGAATGGGTGAGAGAAGAGGAAATCTATTTCAAAGAAGGGAAACGAATTAAAACTATAAAGAATGTAAAAAAACTGATAGAAGACACGATACAAGATATGCTCGAGAATTTTAAAGGGGATCTGAAAACATTAAAAAAGCATATTTTTAATATGAAAACACAGAACAAGAACTTCCGGCAAAGTATTGACGAGATTCGACCAAATGAAGCGGTAATATTGGTTGATTTTAGCGAAAACTACAACGCTAAATGTAGTGAAGAAATTCAAGCGCATCATTTTGGTGGATCACGTAACCAAATAACTCTTCACACTGTTGTCGCGTATGTATATGACAGTGATGAAAAGCACAAAGTTTTGCCATTTTGCACTATATCACCGTGTAATATACATCAACCGGCTGCAATATGGGCGCATTTAGACCCGATACTGAAACATATAATTGAAAATTACGGGGACATCGACACTATTCATTATTTCTCTGACGGCCCGTTTTCACAGTATCGCCAAAAGGCAAATTTTTATTTGGCTTGCACAAAGACATTTGATTATGGGTTTCAAGCTTTCAGCTGGTCATTTTTCGAAGCTGGCCATGGCAAGGGTCCAGCTGATGGGATAGGAGGATATTTAAAACGAGAAGCCGACAAAAAGGTGGCTACTGGAAATGACATTATTGACGCATTTGGCTTTTACACAATTCTTCAAGAATCAAGTAAGATTAAGTTGTTTTACATCACCAAAGAAAATATTGACAACGTCCAGAGATGTATTCCGAATGATCTCATCCCTCTGCCTGGAACCAAAGATGTTCACCAAATCTTTTCAAGGATTCGTGGTCAAGTAATGCACAGAAATTTGAGCTGTTTCTGCTCACGAGCATTCTGCGAATGCTTGCATCCAAAGATGTACTTACCTTCACAAGCTGCAAGAAACGCTTCATCCTCTGTCAATAATTGTGAAGACAAACCTGAAATCGACAATGTGGTACTGAATCCTGTGATACCTTTAAACTTAAATCTTTGTGAAGACGTTTCTAGCGATGATGACGTACCTCTTATCAACTTAAAATCTTCAAAACAAGGTGATTTTTCATACACCAATCTGCATGACACTCGACGCGCTAGTATTTACAAGAGAGTATATGGTGAGGATTCTGATGATGAAACCAATACCACCCAGCCATCAGTTTCAGGACAAAATTGTGAATTACCTGGAATCGGAAATTCATCAGTCGATAAAAATGCGTCTACTTTTCTGACCGAAAGTATGAATGATAAGAAAGAGGGCAAGGAAAATAAGGCGAAAGCTATGGAGGTCAAACGTAAAGCGATTTTAGATAACAAAGAAAAAAAGATTGTTCCCAAGAAGAAGATAAAAAGGAGTTTCAATAAAAATAATATTAATGAATATACGACTGAAGAAGAGACTGGAATTATGCCCGAACCATCTAATGACAAAAGTGTTATGGACGAAGTGTATGAAGATGATGAGGACTTCTCAGTAATAAGAGGAAATTTCGGAAAGCTGACTAGAAGACCGGCCGAAGATGATTACGTTTTAGTCATGTTTATTGCAAAAAACCTCAAGGTTTATTACGTCGGAAAGATCATTGAAATAGAGGGCAATGATTGTTATGGAGTGTCATTTATGCGGCTTCTGAATAAAGCCATTATGAAGTTTCGGATGCCTTTAGAGCCAGATCTAGCAAGTGTTGAATTGAAGGAAATCAAGATGATTCTACCAGCACCTAAAATTAACGGAACAGGACGCCGAAACTCAACCTTTTGCTTCCCAGTACGAGTTGCTCCTACTATAAACTTACGTTAAGAAATTTTGTTTTCTTTTTTAGCTAGATTTTAACTACGTTTTCATTTAAACAGTTTTAGCTAGAAGGATAGCATTTTTTTATATTATTGTTTTTTAAGAGTTAAAAAGTGTCTTCTTAGGTTTAAGTAAGAATTTTTATATAATCTCAAGTAAGTTAATAGAGGTTCTACTGAAAATATTGTGATTCTAGTTAGTAATTTAATGAAGCTCAAAGCATATTTTGTGATTTAAAGTACATTAATTTTAACATTTGGATCTCAAGAAAAACTTAAGAGAGATTGTCTAAGACTGTAATACAATAGATAAGAGAGTAAACTATTTGACTGATTAGAAAAAGCTGTTTTATTTTGAATTCTAAATGTGGACCCTGAAAACCATATCAAATGTAAGTAAATTAGGTATCTTTATATTGTTTTTCATACAACACAATAATTACCTTCTAATAATATAATATTTCAAGGTGGTCATTATCGTTTGGACAAACAAATAATGTCCCATGGACAACCAAATATGTCTTCTGGACAACTAAGATGTCCCCATATGAAAATCACATTATACTTCATTCATTCAGTTTTATCGAGAATCAGTTCATTTTAATTTAGTAAAATCAATAATACAATACGTAACAACCTTGCCTTAATAGTTTTTTGTAAAAAAATATCACTATTTTCGCTTTACTTAATGTTTTTTATATATGAAACATAATTTGGTTGTCCAAAAGACATCATTCGTTTCAATTTTAATAAAAATATTTCGTATTTTGGGTGTACATAGAACAAATATCAAAATATTATTTATTATTTAATATTAGAAGAATTTGTTTTAATTCTTAAGGGCATTTAACATTTAAAAAAGTACTACTGGGTAAGTTGTCCAAAGGACATTATTTCCCGTGAAAAGATCGGTTAGTGAAGTTAAATCCACAAATGTATTTAATCAACATCACTGCTGCTTATATAATCTTAATCTACGAAGAATCCTCTTCTAAATGAAATAGTAAAATGCTGAAAATGAAGCAAAAAAAAAAATAGGAGAAAATTATGCTCGGGACCTTTAAAAATTGATTGACCCAGGTACACATACTCCTTGGTTTAAAAACTTTTATGTCAAATGGTACGATCGTTTGGTCGACCAGTCTGGAGCCTAGACTCTGTTGTTTACAGTATGGGGTTGGTCAACTAGTTGGGCGATCGATCGACTAGATTACGGCCCTAGGGCATGAAGACTGACTTTAGACCCGCAAAAGTATGATTAAAACAGTAGTAAAGGTATGGTAGAAGTATAAAAATAATTACTGTCTCGCTATAACTCAGAAACGGCATAAAATAATAATCAGAATCAATCCACTCAAGCAAGTACATAGTAGGTAGGTACCACTGCTAGTACGTAAGATGTCCTTATCTATGTAATACAAATAGTTATTGGCGTCAAAATATCTACTTATTAGCAATTGTTGCAAAATCTACTACATACTTAATTAGTTTTAATTAGGTATAGTGATGATCGAATACCAAGGTGTAGTGGTAAGTTGGTAACGTTTGTGGACAGTGGGACGGACACGAATGGCTTGCACCGCGCCGCCGCACGCGCCCGAAATAACCCGCGAAACACGACGAAAACAATTGAGACCGCGCTTGCGCCCTCACGCACGCGCAAAAATGACAGGGAAATATGCATGGCCGAAGCGCTAGCTCACCATCTGACGCCAGTGAAAGTGCCACTCAGGTAGTTATATCTACAGGTTCCGAACGATCCAGTTTGACAGGTAACTCACGCTGTCATACCCCAATGATTGCAGCGGTGCATTCTTGCTGCATGCCAACACTAACCTGACGACTTTTCTCTACCACTTCTCATTGTAGGTAGGCAACAATCTGCATACGCAAATGTAGAGTTTCTGCTTTAAAGTAACTTTAATATTTGTTTACAACTTCTTATTTATGTTCTCAAGCGTCGCTGTGAGCTATTAATGTATCTTACAAGCTGTTGAACGCAAGGTATTTTAGTATGACTAGGTACCCGATAGTTTTCGCTACTAAGCAATTCCAATTCAGTTGAAATTTAAGAAAAGAAACACGTCGAGAATTGGAACCTATACTTATCTATGTAATGATTCGGTATCGTGAAATATACCTTAATTGTTGACCTGTCCCGGCTTGACTTTAGACGGTCTTACATTGTGTAGACTTTATATACTCGTATTACAGTTTTACGTAATATTCCTTCTTATCAGGCCCATGATAGTAAGCGACCATGTCTCGGATCCGTACTTATAAGTCATCACTGACAACACGTACTGCTCGAAGACTTTGGTCTACCGACACTGAGGAATTTTTCTGACAAGAAATTCTCATTACTAACCCAAAGTCACGAAGTAGGCGGTGTGTCACCCCCGTGGCTCGGAGAGCACGTAAAGCTTTCGGTCCTGAGTCTGATCTCTCTGCAGTCATGTCAGATTTTCCGTCTCATCGGGTTAAGAGAGTAAAGGAACAGCGAGAATAAACCTGTGTTTGCGCACCCCCTTGTGCACTTTTACATCTCCCGCGCAGATGGCCAATCTCCCCGAATCCGGACATTATTTAGATTGGCCGATACTTGAGAACGTGTTCTTCTGATGTCGGTTTATTAATTCGGCCCTTATTGATGTTTTTCCGATTCCCACGCAGATGCGTGTTTGACTGCTTATGATGTGATTAGGCAGCTGTGAGTCAGTGAGTGGTATATCGCTTTTATAAATTTAGGTGTTTTGACTGCTTCCTGGAACCAGTAGGTACATCTAGCCAATGTCTCGGACCAAGTCCATGTAGGTAATATGTAGGTACCTACATAATATGTATTATTAGGTAATTAAAATATATTTTGTATCTCTGAGAGGTATCTCAGGTATATACTAGTTACCTACGCCAAATGTTTCTCTAAATATTAAGTATTGGCTCCTGGTTTCGCCATTGCAATGATAAGTTGGTCAAAAGTTGCATTGTACTACAATATTATGTACAATGCAATATTGATAGCGTTGAATAGAGAGACAAAAAATTGCAATTTCACTCAAGTCGAATCTATCAAAGACTTAGAAAATGTAACTAACATCGAAGACCTAAAAATTAGCCTAGGCAAGATTTGCTGAAGTTTTTCAACCTGCCACTTTAACAGTAGAATTAGGGGCTCTGGAGGCCAGGGGACGTGAGCCTACTTTCTAAAGTGATGCAGAGTGCAACTTGGATTTGATCGTATTATGGATAGATATTTAGCTAGCCGCTAGTTGCTTCCAATTTACATGATGCTTAATATTTGAAAAACACATATTAACTTCAAAGTTTTCCGTTCCACTTGGGTAAGTTAACTAATGCAAATTAAGTTTAAATATTATATAAATAAGATAAGGCGTCGATTTAACGATTCCAATAGGACGTTTTAATGCGGAAACCTGCTCAGTAGAAAGAAAATAAGGTACCGATTAACAATCATTGTAAACCAGTGTATAAGTTTGTATCACAGACACAGTTGTGTATCAGTGTATACTTGTGCTTGTTAACAGCTATTTTCCGACGAAACACAATGAACGATGTAAATCTTGATAAAATTCAGTGTAACACTTCGATAATACATACAAGAAAAATCTAAAATACGGATCTACCATGCATTATGCATATCGGCTCACAAAACACCTGCCTGTGTGACTTTACCTACTGCATATTTACCAGACATTGGACAAAAAATGTATGAAACCGATTCGCAGACATGTTTCTCTGCTGAAATCTATTTGCTAACTCAAGTTAAAAATTAAGTATAATCAATCAGCTCATGCCCGCGACTCTGTCCGCGTGGAATAAGTTTCTTTAATTCCCACGGGAACTCCTAAATTTTCCGAGATAAAAAGTAGGCTATGTCACTCTTCAAGTCCTCAACTGTACCCATGCAAGAAAATCACGTCAATCCGTTGCTCTGTTGCGGCGTGACTGAAGGACAAATCAACAAACATACTTTCGCATTTATATACTTACTAGATGACTCCCGCGACTTTGTCCCCGTGGATTAAGATTTTTTGTTTCCCGCGGGAACTCTTTAATTTTCCGGGATAAAAAGCCTATGTCCTTCCCCGGGATACATCTATCTCTGTACCAAATTTCATCAAAATCGGTTGAGCAGATGGGCCGTGAAAGCGTAGCAGACAGACAGACGGACAGACAGAGACACTTTCTCATTTAATATTAGTATGGATGATTAAAAATAATTTTTAAAACGCGTAGGTAATTATAGACCGGGAAGATAAGCCGTATGCGTATACTAATATTTTTGACTTTTTGCGTTTATCTAAGTATCTTGAGGAATCAACAACCTTAATTTACATAGACGGGCCCTGCCATACAAAGAATGTGGACCTATTTTACTAACGCCATCTAGTCTGAAAAGCGGGATAGCGCTATGGCCGGGACAACGACAGGGCTGTGCATGTTAGGAGCGTGCTCTAAAGGTTGGACGCCCGATTTTTTTCTCTGAAAGGGCCCATCTAGTAGGCCCTACATATAATTATATCGATGTTAGGAATACTCTGAACGCAAAAATTGATGCTCTACAACTTGTTCCTAATGAGACATTTTTCATTAAGGTGGGCCTTTATCGATTCACAGACGTCCAGAAAATCAGAGAGAGGCATTTTAAATCTTATACGGAAAAAAATCTGACCAAACCGCTGTACCAAATTATCTAATAACCCTGAATACATCAACTGTTTTTTTTTTTAATTTAAGTAACTAGTGGTTCGCCCCGAACTGAGACCTCGCGGCGCCATCTATTGACATAAATGTGAAGTTCTGTTAAAAATACTGAAGCTCATTAAAAATTAAATAATTCTGTTTCCTTACAATATTTATCTAATTTTAGTATTTGTTGTTCAAGTACAGGATATAATTGAAATAATTGATCAAGTTTCAGGGTCATCCTTTCAGAAAATTTAGAGTTCTGAGGTCATCTTTGGACGTTAGAAAATCTCCACTTTGAAAGCCCCCCATTTCGTCAATTTTGGGGAAAAAAATTAAAAAAAAATATTTTTGGACTATCCCTAATTGTCTTTAAAATGATATACCGCAACCCTATGTAACTTTATAAAAAATATTTTATTTCGCATTCGCTTCTATGAGAGAGAGAAATACTGAATATTTTTAACAGAACTTCACATTTATGTCAATAGATGGCGCCGCGAGGTCTTAGTTCGGGGCGAACCACTAGTTATTTTATAAGCCATATTCGGCGGGAGGCCATTGGTTTACATATTATATTTAAAGCTGAAGTAATTACGTTCAGTAATTCAGAAGTTATAATGCTCTGACAGACGGACGGACGGACGGACAAGTGCCAATTCACCCAAGTATACTCAGAGACCTTCGCTTCGCTCGGTCAACTAAGTAAGACTAACTTTTAATAGGATGCATCGATGTTTTATTTATCTATCCACTTACAAGGCCCTTGCGATCTCAAGTGGTACCTAAGTGATGATGCAGTCAAAGATGATCGCTTGGCGGCACGTCGTCTGTGCCAGCAGGGTGGTAACTATTTTTTGGCCAGACTAGACCAGAGGAAATTCAGAAATCATAAATCAAATACTGGAAGGTTTTCACGGTTTTTTGGCTCCTAAAAGCTAAGCTATGGTCACCTCGGAAATCGTCGCTAACTTAGATAACTCTTATTTGGGATGCCCATCTATAGGATATAAATCATATCCAGCTTTTAAGGTATAAGAATGAAAGGCGTGACCCGACCTACTCATTCAATTTTACCGGCCTACATTTATGTACTTACTTTTCTGTAATTTCTTACATAGTTACCCACTTACTTAGACCAGCCATACACGGACTGCTCGAGCAGTTAGTCAGTGATTAACATACACGGACCGCTCTTGCAGTCAATAGTTAACAGCTTGAAGCTACCATTGTTAACTGCTGCCAACCGCCCGAAGCAGTCGCAACTGCTCGAGCGGTTGTAGGTATGTGTGTACAGTGTACGTACGTAGAATACTGTAGGTAGTTCACTATGCAGTCGCAGCTTGAAGCAGTCCATTCTGACTGCTTCAAGCTGTCCGAGTATCCGAGGCCTTAATCGTATAATAAATATAACGGTATTCCATACCCGACGAATACCGGAACTGTCTGTGAGCATAAAAGAGACATTTTAAATACGAGACATGTTACCACTGCAGAGAAACGTCTACCAGGCAATTATAAAAATTTTAATCCATATCAATTTATAGCTATTGCGTGTATCGTACACAATGTTGGCGTACTCGAGGGGTATTTTGTTGGGCGCGCGTCTGATGGAAATAACCACGGTTATTCTTACAGACTCGCCCCCTGTTACGACGCATTGCTTGCTTACCAACTGCGCTGGTATTTGAAAGAAAAATGCTGTTTTAATGTATCTACTTATGTACTTAGCTCAATATATGAGAACCCTAATGTCTATTAATTCACGTAGTTTTAGACTATCACCTATAATATTTCACCCGCTCCAGCTTCGCACGTATGCTACGAGTATAATGCCTTTACGGCCTTTATTTCCTTTCTCCGTTTTCCGAATTCGGCCTTCCATCTCCGAACTGGTTATCAGATCTTCATGAATTTAGCATATTACCAACCTGGCTATATTTATTTGTACCTACTTTATAAAGAAAATAAGAATGGTCATAATTGGTTCATATTTGACGGAGAATTATCCTCTATCTATCCTGTCCATTGTTTTTCAAGAAAAGTTGGAAAAGTTGGAAATATTTTATCATAATTATTATAGTGTATGGAAGTGTTGTTTTGAATAAACAAAAATACTTGTCTTCAGTGACTGCTCTATGCCTAAACCGTTGGGGTTATTCCTAAATTCAGATTTTGGAAATTTAACGCCTTAGGTTAGGTAATTAAATACGAATGAATATGGCTATGAAAATAGATATTTAGGGTTTCAGTTAAAAATGAAAAAATACCTGAGTAATTATTTCAGTTTTTTGGAAATTCAAACTCTAAGGGATTTTCAGAAATTCCACCTGAGTAAATCATATATACCTACCTTCTCGTCACGTATGTCGTCTCTTATGTCGGGGTATAATATCATAGTCGGGGCACACGTTTGACGTTTCATTGATTGCGTCAGTACACCTGCGTTCTTTTTGTTTACATCTTTACTCTATGTTTAACTTACTATGTTATACCTATTCTGTGGTATAACATCTCGCGCCCCTAAACGCGCTACCCACAGCGAAAATTAGAAGCACCCATAGCAGATAAACACTATATATATGCGATGCTAGGGGCCTCCAAAATTTGGAAAAAAAATACTCTCTGATCAAATCTCAGTTCAGGCAAGTGTAGCAGTTCTAGTGCTAATGCTGTAGGCTCCCAAAAATTCAAAAGTAAAAATAGTTTAGAGTTTTAAATACGAACCTAAAGATAATTTCATATAAAATATTGTTAATTTTATTGATCTAACAGTGTAAGTAAATAAAGACACTCGACGAAGAAGAAGTCGTGCAGGCATAGCGTGCAGGGTGTGCAGCTGCTTACCCAATTTGATATAGCTCCACTCAATGATAATATTTTTCCATCATGCATGACTATCAATAAAAATAAGTACCTACCTGACCAAATTAACTAATGCCTAATCCAGCTTTTAAACCTGTACAGGCTACTGTACAAATCCTGTACCTAATACCTATTTAGAAATAGGGAACAAAAATATAATATAGGTACTTTCTGCCTTTACTATTATTGCAGAAAAAAGAGAAATGGTAACCCTTGGCACAAACGATTGTTTGACGATCTGCCGCACTGCTCTCCGTTACTTCCGAGTATTTATAGCACCGAGTGACCGCGTACATCAGCACCATGCGACGTAGCAAACAACAGCAAGATATACACAACTTATAGGCATAGGTCCATTGAACGTACTCGTAACTACCACTCCCATTACTCCTTTCTTACAGTCTACTACGTCGTCAACGAAATTACAAAATCCACAGTACTACTTGGAGAAATTGCTGAACTCATAATTAATAAAAATATATCAGAAACGGTGGTATCGCTTTACCTTAGTTCTTACAATAGGTAGGTAATTCATTCGCAAAATATTGTATGATTCAAAAATTATTACATTCATAAAATATTATAAGTAGTTAGTAGATACAATCCAATAGTGAAAACTCAAATAGACCCGCTGTACCACCGTGGTATGGCCGGTGGTACCTACGGTCTACGGTGGGTCCTTCACGCTGAAAACTAGACGGAATCCTTCACATTTAAAAGTCATTCAAAAATCTAGATAGCAATTATTGGCATACCTAGTATCTCACGGATCAACCACCGGCCATATAGGTACCTACCTATTCCAAATTATATTTTCAAAAAATAGGTACCTAATTTGCATATTACCCTACTGTAGGCCCTACAGGTCCTGCAAATGCTTTTAAAGGAAAATCAAATTTTAGGTAACTACTTATTTGAATTGTGAATTTAGGATATCATACTCCATAGCGTGCTGCCATATTCCGTAGTTATTTGGAAAGGAAATTTCAGAAATTTGACTCCACTGAAAGTTCAGCATGTTCCATGCCTAAGATTATCACGGATTTTTTTCTCGCTCGCTATTTACCTGTTCTGGTATTAATTAGAACATGACGCAAGACCGCCACTGCCTACGCTGTACCTTCCTAATTACACTCTGTCTAGACAGAGACGTCGCAGCGTCCCGCCTGGCTCCAACTCCCCTCTGACCACCCCATATCATTTGATAAACGGATTGCCACGTGCAAGGGGTTGATTTCAAGTTTTCCTACCCCAATAGCGATTTCTGACGCTTTTTTTTTACTTCGCATCGCTATATCGCTTCAATTGTTTTCAATCGAGTTTGATGATTTCTGTAATTCTACAATTTATATTTATATATTCTACAACAAATCAAATGTAAATCAAAGGTGCATTTCACTGCACTACGACTGCATTTATATGCCTCATCTACAAAGTTGTTGATCCAAATAGGTCTGATCAAAATATGAGCTCCTTACTTATATACTGTAACTTAATTCCCAAGGGAACTCTTTAATTTTCTGGGATAACAAGTAGGTAGCCTATGTCACTCTCGGTCCTCATATATATCCATGCAAAAAATCACGTCGATCCGTTGCTCTGTTGCGGCATGATTGAAACCAAGGAAAGGAAGGAAAAATATTATAAATGCGAAAGTGTGTTTGTTTGTTGGTATATTGGTTTGTCCTTCAATCACGCTGCAACGGAGCAACGGATCGACGTGGTTTTTTTTGGTATGGGTATAGTTGAAGACCAGAGAGTGACATAGGCTACTTTTTATCCCGGAAAATTAAGGAGTTCCCGCGGGAATCCAAAAATAACGCGGACGAAGTCGTGGACATCAGCTAGTATTAGTATATCTAGCTCTATGATTGCAAAATAAAATTAAAATGAATTACGAAATAAAAGTGGGGGAGAACTACAACGCCAGTTCGTCCGTCTTGATTAGAGGTATGATGGCTAGAGATCCTGCTAATCGGCGATGGTAGGCGAGGCAGGTAAGCAGCACCGCTCGCGAGCTTGCCACGTGGCCAGGTATTGCCAGCTGGAGAAGCTATTTCGGTGATCGGTGGTAGGCCCCGGCAGACCGACACCAGACGTCGGCGCCGCCCCCGCCGCCCCTCCTGTTTCTAAAAATAGCCGCACTGTGCATTCTTGGGCGAACGATGTCGAATTTTTGTCGAGTACGCGCGGCCACATGCCGTTTGTTTTGGCCCAAGAGACCGGCCGCAACCTTCGACCGCGGCAGTAGCTACTGTGATCTAATTTAGCATCCGGTTCACGTGGATCTCGTTTTCTTCGATGTTGCAAGACGTGCCATTATTCATTCTACATAGATCAAGGCTCAAGTAAACTCGCCCCGTGCAGCATCTATGAGTTAGTTAGGTTATTACCTACCTAAGCATTTATATGTTTAGGTAGGAACATTTCAAAGTTAACATAAATTAAAAGGTTTGTATTAAATGCCTTTAATTATTTATGCAACCGGTCCAAAATCCACCTTAGAACGACAAAAATGACACCTAATTTATCAAATAGGTACCTACAATATCTAAGCATTGATATGTAACACATTTGCCACAGCTTTACATTAGAAGTAACTTTTGAGATGTGCAAATTATTATTTTCGCGACACAGTTATTTTTTCATCCTCCTCCATTCACGCACTTCTTACCTTCTTAAATAAGACAGCATATATCGCGTTTATACCTTTATGTAATAGTTTTTTGATTTTTGTATTAATTAAAGTAATATTCTGGTAGGTATATAATATTTTAACAAGACCTAAGTATGTAGATATTATAAAATACGGGCTATTCCTGTCTGCAATACCCTAAGAGAGTGTAATAGGTACTCTACTGTCTAACTATAGACTTATAAAAATAGATGGATTACGGGAAAATTACAGGTAAGTAGGTACTTTTTCATACCACATACTTACTGAGTAGGTACTGTTATGTAGGTACTGGGCGTGGCTTTTCATGTGCAAAACATAACAAGTGAGCTTTAATAATTATGAAGATAATTATTAATTATACTTAGGTACCTAAATTATATGTCCTACTACGATAAACCATAACAAAATTATGTTATTGCGCCCAACAACGTTCAGAGGTGGAATCATGTAAGGATTGCTGATCAAATCATTAAAGTTCGGCTTCAAAGTAAAATAAACCATAACAGCATTTAATTAAAGCTCTAATTATAAATAATATTATACCTAAATGCGAAAGTTTGGATGGATGGATGTTAGTTAGGTACTCAATCACACCAGAACGGCTGAACGGATCTGAATGAAATTTGGCACAGAGATAGATTATAGTCTGAAATAACACATACCTAGGCATTTTTATCCCGGAAAATTAAAGAGTTCCTCCCGCGGTAACTAAAAACCCTCAATCCACGCGGACGAAGTCGCGGGCATTAGGTTGTAATAAATAACTGCTAATACTAAGTAGTACTACAAAAGTGTACATATATGTATATATTAATTCAAGACTAAGCACACAAAAATATTTTTTTCACTAGGCATAGATATTTTTAGTCTCCCGTAACCTCCAATGTTAAAACATGCAAAGTTGAATGGCTTTAGACACGTGTAGTATTTTTTACCTCCGATCCCGTTTAACATGTAGTATGCATCTGTAAAATCTAAATAAATATCCAATTTAAGACATATTTTGTATGGAACACTTGTCTAAATTATAGTGACTACTTCAGATACTATTCAAGTTAGGAATTAGGTAGGTAACTAGGTACCTACATCAACGCGCAGTGAATAATTGATGATTAAACGAACTTACCTGTAAGTGAAGTTCTATCCCAAATAAATGAGTACGTTTCATTCGAAGATATACACATAGTAGTTTCATTGAACTGCAGCTTTATGCACTCATTTTAGTATTAGTGTATATAGAAAATTTCCCCGGTATCCGATGCTCCGGGCCCTGTATAATGCCTTAGGTACTCATTCTTTAGAGTCGATACCTATTACCAAATTTTCATAATGATTTGGGCAATGGGAGGGACCTTATAATATCTTCGAATGAAACGTACTCATTTATTTGGGATAGATAGTCGATTGAACCTTCAATGGTAATGGTGAACGTAAAATTTGATGGAACCACTTTAAGTTGCCAACGTTAGGGTTCTTCTAGATACCTACTCCTTTCAACTTCTTACCTACTCTTTAACGAGAACCAGCATGCTGAATCTTAAGTTTCTAGTAAGAGGTGAGTTTTCATAAAGTGCACATATTATTTGAACTACGGTAAAACCAGACGCAATTTAATTACCTAATGGGGAACCGGCAGGAACATCTCTCTGGGAATCGCACCCTGGGCCCCGGCCCCTGAGCGAAATGTTACTGAAAAAAGCTTATTTAACTGTCGAAGATTATATAAATGAAAAAAGTGCATGCTCAGGACTGCGGTTACTTACGTCCGCGCACGAGCTCCGAGGAATCGGGGTCTGAAGAAGCGACGGCTGTAGGTACGCCACCCCCGATCGTCGCTTGATGTCGTTTCGAGCTTGACGCGTGTAATTTTGCGAAAGCCAGTATTGTTTTGTACTTTAAACAACTCTATGTCATTACTTTAACATTCCATAGGATTCCTCGGAGTTCGCGCGCGGACTAAGTAGATATATGTTAGGTACATCTTTTGTACTTTTTTTTTAAAAAGAGCAACCATCGAGTTTCTTGCTGGTTTTTCTCGGTAGGAACGGCATTCCGAACCAGTGGTAGATTTATTCGACTATTCATAAGCACTCGTAAAAAGTCTATTTGAATAAAAATCTTTTGAATTAAATTTGAATTTGCAATTTATCTAATTCCTCGAACTGTTTTTAAGTACTCGTAGATAGAAACACTATAAAAAAGACCTGCCCCCTTATTCTGGTACTCAGTGGTTACCAAAGAGTGAAAATCACTGACATAAATTTTTTATCCAATGAAGGTTTGCTATGAAATAAAAATTAAGTTTTCATTTATTTTTTTTGTGAATATTTTATTTCTGTATTTAACATATAATTTAATTAAAACTAAGAAATAAATTAAAATCTAAATCTAAATAATTAAAAAAAAAACTAATTATACATATTTACAAAAAATACACAATAATAGTTTTCATAGCAAACTTTCAGTGGATAAAAAATATATGTCAGTGGCTTTCACTCTTCGATAGCTACTGAGTTACAGAATAAGGGGGCAGGACCGCTGCAGGTAAGTATTTATTTGTGAGTTGTGTACCTATGTAAATTTCAAGTTTAGATAATATACCAATGAATTTCACAATCAATAACGAACAAAGAATAAATAGTGATATGAACAACTTTTAAACAGATAATTTATTCAAAGCTTGTTTTCTCGACGTCGCCAGTCGGGGTTCAAAACGCTTTCGCGCCGGCATATTATATTTTTAGTTTATTTATCGTTTTTAGGGTTCCGTTGTCAGTGTCAATAAGAAACCCTTATAGTTTCGCCATGTCCGTCCGTCCGTCCGCGACTTAGCGAAGAGGCTGTTAGTAGGTAGGTAGGTACCTACTATAGAAAGCTTTTATTTCTTTTTAATACCTACCTATTTTTTTATCCACTACAAGTTAGCCCTTGACTGCGATCTCACCTGATGGTAAGTGATGATGCAGTGTAAGATGGTAGCGGGCTAACCTGTTAGGGGCATGGGAGGTTATATTAAGCCCATACCCCTATTCGGTTTCTGCACGGCATAGTACCGGAACGCTAAATCGCTTGGCGACACGTCTTTGCTGGTAGGGTGGTAACTAGCCACAGCCGAAGCCTCCCACCAGGCCAGACCAGGGAAAATTCATAAATTAATTCCCAAATTGACCCTGCCGTGGATCGAACCCGGGACCTCCGCACGTTAAGACAACAGCGCTCAACACTCCGCCACGGAGGTCGTCACTTTCGTATTTAAATTACTAGACTAGATGATTAAGCATTGTAATAAAATTAAAAATCCCTTGTTTGTTATTCCAGGGTGGTGGTGGGCGGGCGCATGCGTGGGCGGCGCCGTGCTCCTGTGCGCCGCGGGCGCGCTGGCCCGCCCGCACCTACGTCGCCGCGCTGCACCAAACGCCGCTGCCAACCCCGTAAGGGATAATGCCTTGTTCTTGTTAGTTTAAAGAGGTTCTACTGAAGTTATCCACGTAAAGTGGCATAAAAGGCATTCAATTCTACTAGACAGCATTCTTTGGTTGACAACGAATATGTTTTATTGTGTTTTTACTTTTTACCTGCCTTAATAAACGTTTATTATTTCGTTTGCCTTGTATGCCACGACATTTATCACAATCATATTACATACAAGCAAGCTTCTGTACATAATACTGAACAACTTTCATTCTACGACTTCTCATTAAGATCAATATAAAAAAATCCAAACAAAATGATAATTTTTGAATTGGCTGCTCTAAAATGGTAGGTACCTATTAGGTACCTACTCTACGAGATGCACAGACGCGCGTCAACGATCGACTATTACCTACTACCAATAACACAGAATTACTTACTCTAGAGTTTATACCTACATCAATATCTAAAATTATTTTTTTTGGTAAATATGTATATACCTATTTAAAAGTTGTAGAACAAAAGTTTTTAAGAATTATGTAGAGAAGTTACCCTTACGAGCTAATTAAGTAGTAGATATTAATTTTAAATTAACCCTGTAAGTATTATATGACGCAAGCCCCTACCATTCATTATACTTACTCTTAAATTACTACTATATTTCGTCGATTTTACACTTCAATTTGGTTTTAGATATTTTTAATACGAATGCGTACTCCTGACTGAAGTCAACGATTGGAGCGCGCTTAGGGCGCTAGTTAAGTCGAGCAAACTAGACGATATAAGTGGAAATGGCTGAGTTGACAGATCTATGAAATGAAATGTTCTACTACATGAAGGACAGCTTGTGCCACTAAATGGAACAGGACTCTACCAGTTACCACCGGTTCACTGTATGATGTGTAGTTCCTACAGTAGTTCCGCAAAAATTCAGTCCGAAATAAATAACGAACACATTGATTATATTGATCACACTTCGGCATTTTAAGAATAGTAAAGTAAGGGTAAGGTATGCTAGGACTCACTGTAAGTAAATTCTTTTTCAGGGTTCCGTACGCATAGGGCATAGCAGAACCCTTTTAATATCAGTCAGAATTAAATCTTCCCCCATAATATGTCAGTTCTAGTTTGTAGACAGATTCAGTTGAAACCTGAAATTTGGATATTTGATAAAAATATGATACAGAATGAAAAAGAGAGGCGTAAATAAGTACACTTACCCGGGCATTTAGGGTGTTATTGTGAAGAGTTCCTTGAGTACAAATTATAATTGCCCCATCGCTACTTACGTAAGTAACAATTAATATCCTTACCTATACTTGAAGTCCTGTCGGTTTGATGCCAAAATGCCCATTATCACTATTATCATTTGACTGATATTATTGCGCACCTACAGTATTTATCTTAGAACCATGTTTGTTGTTATCTCAAACACGTGCCAAAATAAAAACTCTTGAAATGTGTCCTTCACAGACACAGTTCGTACTCTGGTAATAAAGAGAGAAAGATCGTGTAAGCCAATTTAAACTAACTGATGAAATAGTTACGTATCTTAATCGTAAAATGTAATGTTTACCTAAGTATGTACTATCTCTTTTCCTATATCACCAAACATATTTAGATACTAGTATGGCGCGTGGATGCGCGGCCCGCTGAAGCGGACCGCGTAGAAGAGTGAATAATAAGTCCGTTTGGATTTGTAGTTTTGGTGTGTTATAGGTAATACATAGTGGTGCCTTTTATTATATTATTGTACTAAAAATTCTTCATTTTCTTCAAGTTACCCCGGGTAGCCATATCGAAGAGAAGACTCTTACAAATTCTTACAAAATATGTATTATCTGAAACAGGAAAATAAACATTGGTGACTCAACTGGTCCACTATTACTTATTACGTTTATTTACTTTACATTTTTATGTATCAACTTTCTAGTGTGCTTTACTTTATAATATCAAAAAGTGTAGTGGGCCAGTTTCCAAGCCACCGAAGAGGTATGGCCTCAGCTCGTTTTTTTTTACGTGGTTCTCCCATTCTCAGACAGTTAAAACCAAATAAAATTTTAATTATAAAAAAATTCTGCATGCCTGAGTAATGAGACCTATTGCAATTTAGCAAAAATATTATTAAAATTTAAATATTTTTGCAGCTCTGCTCCACGGTAGATAAATAAATGGAATAAACATTATAACAAATAAGTAGGTACTGTTATGAAGGACATCAAATAAATATGAAATAGAACATAAAACTAAAAAGATAATATCATCTACAAATTACATAATATTTAAAAATAAGTTACATACAGATATACATATTATCTACATATTATTTAAAATTAAATTTCAAAAGATTCCTGCAATTCAGACATTTTAAATGTCTAACTACGATTTTACCTGAGTGACAACATATTATTTACAGTAATGATTTATAAACTATATTTTTTGTCAGAGCGTAATTTCTGGTAACTCTTTCTGACGGGACTAAGACGCACAAATTGTGACTGTGTCGTACTCTGCCCAAAGCAACGTACAGCTGTCCATGTGAAAAAACATCGCTTCTTAGATCTACTCCTACACGATCAAGCGTTTGCCCTTGCGATTTATTAAACGTCATAGCATAAGCCAACTTGACAGGGAACTGCTTGCGGGTCATTTCAATACCGTTTCGCCCTATTTGAAATTTAAAAGTTATGCGAGGTATTACGATAGGCTCATTACTATTTGGGTGATGCGCTAATAGAGTGAATTTCGAAATTTGATCTATTATTAATTTAGTACCATTAACTAAACGGTGTGTGAAACTGATATTTCGAATAAGTAATACGACTGCGCCTACTTTCAGTTTCAAGTCATGATCTGGCACACCGGGTGCTGTGAAAGAATTTAAAACGCTTCCTTCTAATCGTTCAGGTGAGTTGTCATTTAGGTGGTTGGTGGTGTCGGCGCTGTAACAGATAATAATGGGTCCAGGTATCAGTTCCAGTATTTTTTGATTAATATCTCTTATGTTTTCATTAGTTCCTGATAGAATAGCCCTTTTACACAAATTTTCTACATCACAGACTTCGTGCTGTGGATATATATCATCAATTCGTATCGTTCAGCTTTATTTAAATTTTTTACACAAATTTTCTACATCACAGACTTCGTGCTGTGGATATATATCATCAATTCGTATCGTTCAGCTTTATTTAAATTTTTTTATACTTTCCGAGATAGACACCTATGAAATTTGTATAACCACCATCTTGTATCCGCTATTTAAGAGTTTTTTTTTCAGCTCATTTTCTTTTTTTGTTTGAGCAGCCCCCACCTATCTTTAATACCCTGCTCTCTAGCTAGCTAGTAGCTCTTCACCCATCTTGCAAACCCTCGATCTCCATATTTTCTTTCCGAATCATTTGTCAGAATGACAGTACGAAGATACAAACTTTGAAAAGGTCTTGCATAATTTCCAAATCCCAGTCAACATTCGCCATACATTTTCTATGGAAAAATAAATTCCGCCATCTTGAATTTTTTTCCTGTTCATCAAGTAGACCCTCATGTCCTGATCATCTTTTGCCAAGAAACCACTCTTCCATCTCTGATACTCTCCGAGATAGACACCGACGAAATTTGTATGGCGGCCATCTTAAATCCGCCATTTTGAAATTTTTTTCAGCTAACTGTCAATTGGATGACGTTTCGAGTGACATTTGGTCGAGCACCCCCCACCTATCTTCAATACCCTGGCTGGTGCTCTTCATCCGTCTTCGAAATCCTCAATCATCAGCTCTCTCTGTATTTTTCCTCTTAATGATTTTTTGTCTTCTATACGAAACGATGAGTGAAAAAAAAAATGTTCATACAAAATTTTACAGGAGAGGTGAGTCAGTCAGCACGAGCAGCTATATATATATTAATATTTCGTTTTCAAAATGACCACCATAAGCGGTTACGCAGGCTAGGGCAGTAGGGCTCTAGCGGCAGCGTTTGGGTCGTACTTTGTAATTCAGAAAGTTTTTCTGTTAAATCTGTCAGCACTCAGCAGCCACAGATTTAACGCCCCTAATTCAGATGGAACCAACCTGCTAGCATAAACTTTGTAAAGAAATAAACTTATCAAAATTGGTTGGTTCCAAGGTTTGACGGAATTATTGAGTAAAATTGGCCAAAATTTTCATCCCCTATCTTACTTAGGTCTTATAAATATTTTTCGCGATGAAAATAACCCTATATATCCCAGTGTAGTAGCTATAAGTATGCCAAGTTGCATTCAAATTCGTCCAGTAGTTTCCGCGTGATGCGCCCGTGGCAGAAATACAGACAAACAGAGAGAAAGATAGATAAACTACCTAAGTAATAAAATTTAAAAAATATTTTTTTGGGCTTTGAATCGATATTCGATAATAAATCTTCCTCCAATTAAATAAAAAAAATGTACACTATTTTATAAAGTACTAGCTGACCCGGCGAACTTCGTACCGCCTTAGTATGCAAAATTAAATGTATATTTTTCAATATTTCTGAGAGATTTTCTTAATATTTTTTTCCGTAAGAACCTTCTCCTAATAATAACAAATACAACAAAAAAAGAATTAGTGAAATCGGTCCAGCCATTCACGCGTGATGCCGTGACCAAGGAAAACGGGTTTCATTTTTATATATATAGAAGATAGACTAGCTGACCCGGCGAACTTCGTACCGCCTTAGTATGCAAAATTAAATGTATATTTTTCAATATTTCTGAGAGATTTTCTTAATATTTTTTTCCGTAAGAACCTTCTCCTAATAATAACAAATACAACAAAAAAAGAATTAGTGAAATCGGTCCAGCCATTCACGCGTGATGCCGTGACCAAGGAAAACGGGTTTCATTTTTATATATATAGATAAGTAGGTATAAGCATAGATATTAGATAGAACATACAGGTGTCTCCGCTTACGTGTTGTTTTGACTCTACGACCGGTTCGGAAAGCAGTTCTAGCGAGAAGCACCGCTAAAAACTCAGCAGTTGCTCTTTTCAAAAAGCTATAGTTATATAAACTATGCAGAGTTCCGAGGGGTGCTGGACACAGAGTCGATTGCCTCCATACAATTACTTTGTCATTAGAAGAAATTCTTAAATTGTTTAATATAGCATACACTCAACAAGTGTATTTTACGATTAGGTACGATTTTTTTTTAAATTCATGTAACCACAAATCCATACATCCATACTATCCAATATCCATACTAATATTATAAATGCGAAAGTGTGTCTGCCTGTCTATCTGCCTGTCTGCTACGCTTTCACGGCCATTGCATACTTAACATTATACAAGTGAATATAATAAAAAAATACGACTGCTCTGCCGTAGCCCGTATTGAATGACCCTTGGAATCCTATTCACATTTTTATTAAATGTTTTATTTTGTGAATCACTGGATATTGAACTAGTTCCTATAGTGTTATATATTTTTGAAATCTCCTCATCATTTTCTAGATGATGATTATATAATCTTATTTTCGAAAATTTTTTCCAACTTTAGTCTTTAATGCGTGACCATGGTCACCCCATCATTTTTTTTTTAAATTTTACTAGCCTATGTCACCCGGAATAAGCTAGGGATTCTAACGATACCTCATTTATCAAAATCGGTTCAGGCGTATAGAAGTTATGGTGGAAAAATTGGAATTTTTTCAGGCAGTCGTATAAAAAGAGCAAGTTTGTATGTTTATTTTGTAAGTTTGGGTGTTTGTTGGGTTCTTTTGCAAAACAAAAAAAACATCATCGTGATTGAATTATTTTTTTTTTGACTTTTATTTGTTTCTTGTTAGGTATATTTAGGTAGAACTGTATTATATTATCATGATTGTACAGTGTAGAATAGTGTATAGTGTTAGCATTATTACGATTTGTCATTATACCTCATGAAACAGGAAGTATAATATTCATCAATTTGACTCGTTTCATGTCATTCGATTTAATCTGCGGATACGGACGCCATATTGAAAATTGTTAGTATAAATGCGAGTGTTTTGACGATGGTAATTCAGTCTCCTGCCGGCAGAATCAGCGATTATAGAATACTTTTGTGTTTAGATCGCATTTTGATTTGAAGCTTAATGATGGCAATGGTGGCCGGATCAAATGTATATTATCTTTAATTTTAGCCAACTTTAATCTAATTATATTAGGTATATAAATATAAATCTAATACATTAAATCTCTCGTGGAACCTCTACTCGTTTAACCATTTATTCGTGCAAGTGCCAAATGAGAGTACAAATATATTAAAAGTATTTCATTAATACCTACTTCTGAAGTGTCTCTTACAGTAGGTAGTTCGTATAGTAATAACCCGCATGATTTTCTGGGTAAATAATTTGCTTATGACCGCGATATTCAACCATTGCGAAGGTTATATTTCGCAAGTGAAAATTTTAATCTATACCTACTAATATTATAAAGAGGTAAAGTTTGTGAGTTTGTGACGTTGTAGCGGGTAATCTCTGAATCTACTGAACCGATTTTGAAAATTCTGGTACCAATAGAAAACCACAATATTTTTGAGTGTCATAGGCTATATTTAACCCTAAAATTTAGGGAGTTCCCGCGGGAATTTTAAAAACTTATTTCACGCGGACGAAGTCGCGGGCATCTGCTAGTTATTAATAGGTACCTACATACTTCACTGGAACTTTCAAATGCCTGAAATGGTACAATTTATAGAAAATTTAATTTTCTCATTACTCCACGATAAAATGGCTACTTTATTTTTTACTATACCATCTGTCCTAATTTGCCTATGGGCTTTTAATATTTTAAACTAAACTTCTAGGTAGCATAAAGTTAGTTGAAGACATTGATATTTACTTGGAGTTCACGCGTATTTTAGTTACTAAATCTTTTTATTTATTATTCAACTACAAGTTAGCCCTTGACTTGATCTCACCTGATGATAAGTGATGATGCAGTCTAAGACGGTAGCGGGCTAACGTGTCAGTGTATGGAAGTTATATTAAACGCATTCCTCCTAATCGGTTTCTACACGGCATCGTACCGGAACGCTAAGTCGCTTGGCGGTACGTCTTTGCCGGTAGGGTGGTAACTAGCCACGGCCAAAGCCTCCCACCAGGCCAGGCCAGACCAGAGAAAATTCAGGAATTATAAATTCCCAAATTGACTCTGTCGAGCATAGAACCCGGCACAAAATACTAGGTACCTATACTACTAAGGACCCTGATCGTGAATCTTATGTACTTACTACTTTTTTCGGGAATCTCTTTATAATGTAGGTACTTAATTTAGTCCACCTTCACGTATACCATACCACAGAATAGGTCATAAGAGCATACGTTACGTCCAAGTACAATAATTTAATTTATTATGTATACAAGAGTTAATGTAGTTCTATAATAACATTTTTTGGAGTCTGTACCAATTAGCCGCATGAACCGTCTACCTACTCTTCATTATTGTTGACGTGACTCCACATTGGCACCGACTCCAAAAAATGTTATTATAGAACTACATTAACTCTTGTATACATAATAAATTAAATTATTTTTTACTTTTTAGTGTTTGTGGTTTTTGAAGTCGATTTTTATTTTTTTTTGAAAAAATTTTATTTCACAATTTTTAGTGGCCCCACTGTTTTAAAATACAGGGTGTAACCAGAACGCTAGTAAAAACTTAGCGTTATTAAGAATAACGTCGTTTAATCGTTACTCGTCGACTTGTCTATATAACTTAGACAAGTCAAATACAAAGTCCTTTCATAATATGATACCCCACTTGGTATAGTTATCCTACTTTGAAATTTGAAACCCCTGGTTTTCCCCACTTTTTTAATTAAACTAAAAATGATTTTCAATTTTTTTTGATTTCCATGATATTGGGCCACTATTATATACAACTATTCCAAATTTCATGTCAATAGCTTTAATAGTTACTGAAATAATCGACTGTGACAGACGGACGGAGAAAGTCGCACCATAAGGGTTCCATTTTTACCATTTTGGTACGGAACCCTAAAAAAAAAAGATATGCTATGCATGGTCAAAACATATTTACAAAACTATCACACTGATTGCGAGCAATTTACTCTTATCCATTGAGGAGTTTCGTTCTCCATCTCCGGAGATATTCATCAGATCTTCACCAAATTAAAATGGGACCACCTCTGAAGTATGACCTACCAAACAAAAAAAGAATTATCAAAATCGGTTCATAATTGGCGGAGAAATCGCGTAACAAACATACAAAAAAAAAACATACAGTCGAATTGAGAACCTCCTCCTTTTTTTTTGAAATCGGTTAAAAAGGACCTGTATAACATATAAGTGTACTTTGTAAAGTACTTTTGAGATCTCCCGAGATCTGGCGGTATTCTTAACACCATTCAGCATTACGCATTTCACGCATCATTACGATAATTATTTACGGTATCTCAAAACTAAAGATACATAAATAAACGCGCCCCAGCCGGATTTAAATCAATTTAAAATGTTGTTATTTTGAAGTGTTGGCAATCCAACTATTTTGTAGGCCTATTTTGTCTGATTATTTGTCTAAAAATCTCACCCATATAATAATGTCTCTATCTTTTTAAAATTTAATATTTCATAAGCTTTCGATTATATTATGTTGTCAACAAGAATTCATATCTTCTATTGATGACAAACAATCTCCCATGTGATTAAATCTATTAATGAATAACAATCATCTCATAGAAAACCTGCAATATGCATAAGGAAAAGTTAGTACGCAAGGTTGATCAATTCGGGACGAATCGCTAGTGTTGTCTTAGGCATTCTTGGTTAAAAGTCTCTTATGTTGGCGTTAAGTATTAGGTAAAAAATGGCCTTTTATTTTTTTTCTGTTATGGTAGTTGTTGTTACGTAGGACTCGAGTAGGTACAGCTCAATCATTGAGCAATGCCAACCGTCTCGTCTCACGAGCCGACAAAACGCGTCATCGCTTACTATTACAATAATTATAGGTTTAGGTGCGCATATATAAACGAGGCGGTGGCAGCAATCGAGTCTCATTTACATGTGTGCCCTCTTTCGTGTACACACTCACTATCGCAAACAACACTCACACATCCTCATTTCCTCATATATGAACGCGCCTCCGAATGAGCACACGAACGCAACTAGACAGATTGTTTGGGTGTGTGCGAGTCAACATTATACACCACATTGCTTTGTGTGCGGCGACATCGGGGCAGCCGGTGCACCGTCACCCGCCCGTTCTCCCCGCTACGCGACTGCGAACACAGCGGCGCGGCGCGGCCGCGTCCGCGTCATTGAACAACAAGACTCGCTCGATGGCAGGCGTCTTCCTGCCAATATGAAAAAAATAGTGATAGGCAACTCTGTTACAAAATTCGCGATAGTGGAATTTATATGTTATCCTTGTTTTACAAATTATTTATTTTTATAGTGTTAATACAATGAAAACCATATTTTTATTTATTAGTGAATGATAGTTAATTATTGTAAAAGCGCTTTACGGGTGTTGTAATCTCCGTGTTAGGCACTGTGATTGTTTTGTTTTAATATTTTAAGCTTCTATAAAGCAAATAGCAAAATGTGTGGCAGTGTTTTAAAAAGCAAGCTAGTTCTAACCACGACAGTGTGATCGATCTGTCTACAAGTGAAACCAACGGCGTGTCATCGCAATAGAAACAAACACAGCCCTGAACTCTGTGGAAACCTACACAATTGTGGCCAACACTGATTCAAATAGTAAGTCCAAAGTTACAATTCACACTTTCCTGTGGTTATTTCACCTGATTTTAACCACGGTAGTTCCCTTAGCAAAATGCTAGTTGCAATAATCGATAAATGCATGTGTCACGTGCGAGTTATTCATGTAGAAGAGATGTGATGTTATATAAATTTGACAAAGGTTGGAGATAATGTTTGAAAAAGCGAAGTGGTCGACTAGACGCGAGTCGGGCCGAACTTGCAAGTGGCTGAGAGTTGGACGGGCGCTCGGCGCGGGTGGCGAGACGGCTAGAGCGTGCCAAGTGATAAGAGCCGCGCCGATAGCGACGTCACGCCCAGACGTTGTTTGTGTGAATTTAAATAAATTTTCATGACAGACAGTTCCGTAATCACCTCTCGCGATAGTCATGACATGCCAGCTTGATAATATCTGCACAAGTCTTCTGATGAATAAATTCCTCCACAATACTAGGTATTATTCCTCACTTGTTCGTATTCTGTTGTATAGGTACTCTAATAACTTCATGTTTTAAAATTATATTCAGATACCGAACATACTCCTGACTGTAGATTCTTAGGTAAGAAATAATACCTACTTGATTTTTAAAAGCTTTTTGTAACAAATCATCTATCCAACAAAAAATGTTATTAATTGCCTTCAAAAATATATTTATAGCAGATACTATAAATGTTCTTTAATTTACTTTCTTATCATAATGTTAATAACCCATAGTTATTAACTATTAGGAACATATTTTCATTATACCTACATGGCAAGCATTAATGAATTATTATTGTACCTATATTATACTATAATACCTAAGTGATTAAATCGTGATTATCAGGTATGTAAAATATAATGCGAATAATAATTTAGATACTTGCATTAAGTAATCAATCAATCAAAGAATTACTTAATACTTTAATGCAACAATTTAATTCATACCTAATCAGGATCTCAATATTTAAAAAAAATTGCAATATTAAATTACCAAATAGTTTTAGTAACTACTTGTCATGTCACTATGTAAAAGCGTAAATTAAAATGCACAATAAAAAGGAGGAAATATTTTTTACGTAGTAGGTAATAGTTATACCTATTTTAAAGAAGTAGTTATAACATTAATTATTTGCGAATGTAAATAAGATACATGGTAGAGCTTAGAAATTAAGATAAATGCAGTGAAAATCCACTGATTAGGCTGAAATACTATAAAAATCATTATGAGGGTGAGAATCATCCATACAGTCAATACTTACCTATTATATTTTTACAATGCTTAGTTAATATTTTATGTGTGCGTCAAAAATATTTCCCCTCCCACTTTTCTTTTTTTTAAATCTTTTCTGTGAATTATCCAGTCTGAAACGTGATTTTTATCTTGGTTATCTAATCATTAGGTACCTACTTTTATTTCTCAGATAGGCTACATAACAGACAGAAATAAAGATATCTTATCTAATAATTATTACCTACTACTTATTGCATTCACAATTTTGACGCAGGAGCATTTATTATTTTGGCACTACGCTATGATTGTAAAATTAAAATATTTCCGGCAATAAGGTATCTATAATTCCAGCATACATAATCAAAAAATTATTCCAACAAAATACAAAAATTCACACATAATTATGTCAATCACACGGTTACAGCCACGTCTGAAAAGTGTTCAAAAATACAATAAGTAATACTTATAAGCCTACCAGTTATTGTTAGGTTACACTCGTTCGTAAGGTCTATATGTCTGGTCATCTCTTATTAGAGGTGTTTTTACTGTCTAGTATCTAATTCTAAACGTAGTGGTTAGGTAGCTAAGACAGATCTTATTTTACTTCAGTTCCATTATTTTGGTTTAGATACGTTGAACTAGGTTGTAACTCGTACGTTGAGTTACATAATTATATGCAATTTCGGGAAGCGCACCCAACTAGTTAAAGAAATGTCTTTGCCAAACCATGAAGAAGAATGAACTTCAATAACTATAGTCGCTTTATTCGTGCGACTTGGTTCAATGCCTTTGTCGTCGTGTCAACTTTGCTCTTTAAACCTTGAGGAAGCGTTACTACAGGACATAGTATATAGTGCTAACAATGATGAGGGCCACATAAGTGAGAGCAGTGTGTTGTGATTTACAGATGCTCTCGGTACAAGTGCCGGGGTGCGCGGGCATGGAGCGGTTGGGCGCGCCGGGGGGACCGCGCCTACGGCACGACCACAGACACCACCATTCCACATTGTGAGTACCTTATCTAACACTGCCACACCTTTTCTACGTTGGGACCAGGGTGGACCCAATAGTGAACGTCCAAAGAAAAATAATTGATTCCTTGTACAGTCGTACCTACACCTATCAGAAAATACCCTATGTATGTTCAGCGTATTTTGGTAATTTTCGAGTTCGTAACTGAAAAATTTACGTTCGACAAGCTCTACCTCCTGTCGAATTTTCAACTTTTGATTATAAATACTCGAACCTGTCTCACTTCCGACTAACTTTAAAAACTTGGGGTTCCTAAGCTTCCCTTTTTACGTTAAGTAAAAATTTGGTACTTTAGGGGGCGTTATTGCGAGAAATCGGACTTCAATGATGGTGAGGCGGAAATTTCATAAAATATTACAATTCGATTATTAAAATTGATTTTTGCCTATTTTTTTGACAATTTTATGGCTAATAAAAAGCCGCAGCAGTATTTCAAAATTAATTTTAGTCCGTTATAATAACAATCAAACCTATTTATTGCAAGGTAAGTTGTAATTGCGTGATTTCATTGTGCTGTACAATTTTATACAAAAATCGTGGAATCGCTCTTTAGTATTTATTGGTCAAAAACTCAAAACTGACGTTACACCCGTGTATGTCCCCACAAACTTATCTCACCCGGCGGTGGTTAAAATTAGAACTAATCTTGTCTGTTTAGTTTTTGTTTTTATTATATTTTTCATAGATACTAGCGACGCTGTCACCGGATCAAATAAGTTTGTCACACTATACTGTATGGGATTGAGACGTTTAATCTTTGTTTGGGCTAATAATTTTTATAATAAGCATGTAAGATAGTATTAGTATATCATGGCTTTTAAGTTAATTTGTATTTGTGACAAAATAATGTTCAGTAGAGAATATGTCGTTAAAATTTATAAAACGCATCATAGAAGTCACTGACTCATGCAAATTAGCTTTGTAAATTAGGTACGTATTTTTGTTATGTTAAACTAGCTGTCGATAGAACCTATAATAGAGAACGCTATCTCATGTACACACACATTGCTATTACTTATTACACGTTAGTGCTTACTACTTATTTTATAATAGCTATTACTAGATGATGCCCGAAGTTTTCCGGAATAATTATAAGCCTTTATTCGTCGCTTCCGACATATGGAAGGTACCTCTGTACGGTGTCCCAAATTTCATCGAAGGACAGCCAGACACAATTTGCCATTTAAAATATAAGTACGCATATAGCATAATAATAATTTCGGCCTGTATATTGGTTCCAGGGAATGGGAAAAACAGCAGAGGTTGCAGGCGATGGTGGGTCGCCTGCAGGAGATGGTGGAACAGGAGACGCGCGCGCGGTCCGCCGCCGCGGCAGAGCGCCTCGGCTTGCCGCCCAGCATACAGCTCCCGGACGGAGAGTATGGGCAGGACGCGCATCTGCAGTTACGAGTCCCTTATCAGGTCCGTAAGTATTTTCATTTCATTCTATGCTAAGGATTTAGGACAACCAATACCACTACAGCTCATTAATGTCTGGGCTGCTGGGCACAGGCCTCCACTCTCATAGGAGGGAATTAGAGCTTAGACTCCCGTCAACCCGCAGTGTGGTGGACACTGCGGGTTGACGGGCTTTAACAACTATTATCATGTTAGTGATAATAACCGGGACCGACGGCATAACGTGCTCTCCGAGGCACGGGGGTGAAACGCCGCCCACACACACGTCAGAACACCAAGGGTTAAAGATTTAGGATCATTAACTTAGTAAATAATTGATAGTTTTTACCTTTGGTCCCGGTGTGTTAATCCATTCAAAGGTCCACGGGTCAACTAGTGGGTCCAGCAGGATTTTCAAGTTTTTTTTATACAAGTGCATTGACACTTGGTGTTGGTATATACTTAATGTACTTGGGCAATAACAGGACATGTAACAGCAAAGGCTTTTGTTCATCTATAATCTATACTAATATGAAAGAAACAGATTTTCCTGCCGAAAAGTGGTGTTATGTTAAAATAACGTTTCAAAAACTGACACTGTCGCGCGGCTTAATAGACCAGTGAAACTAGGATTACATTCAATTCATCATTATCTCGACCTATCGTCGGCCCACTACTGAGTACGAGTCTCCTCTCAAATGTGAAGGGGCCATAGGGCACGCTGGCAAAGAACAGATTGGCGGACTTCACACATTTATAGGCATTTTAAGAACTCTAGGACATACAGGTTTCCTTGTTTTTTTCACCGCTACACGCTCACAACGTGCACGAATATCGATCCCGTCCGACCACCCGAATAGGAGGCTACCGCCGCATTTAACAAAGGCTTACGAACATTAATTGAATGTTCTGATTATTCCTCCCACATTTTCTATGGGTTTTAACTTGCAACGTGTCCACTTCATGGTGTACACCATACAACGATTAGTGAACGTCGTACCATACATTTGACGTAAACAATATACAAATACGTGGATCGCACTGAAAGTTTTTAGAACGCAATTATGTAGGAACCTGTTAATATTTTTATTTTTCTTCCAAGTAGTCTCCGTTCTTTTCTAATCACTGTCCTATGCGATGGAACCGTTGCCTGAAGCAGTAAGTTTTCTTGGATCTCAGTCACGGCATCTTCAGGTATCATAAATTTCTCTGAGTTTTCTTGATCTGAGATCTTTTATTTTGGGGACTAAATAAGAATCGCAAGGTAGGGACTGTAAGGAGGATTTTTCACTAATTCCCTTCTTCTATCATTCTCTATCATTAGCCGCTCAGCACTCACGCTATCTTCAGTGGTCGCCTCAGTGGAGCATCAGTGAGATTGCTCCGACTACGTTTAAACCGAGAAATTGGGCTTCTTCATGAAATACCAATCGAAGTCTGTCATAACATTGTTTTTGCTTAAGACCGCAACGAAAGTCGTAATAAATCATAGAGCGAAAATTCATTTCGACGCACGACACGCACTTTCTAAGTTGCAGCTAATTTGTAAAAACAAATGACTAGTGAACTCAATACAGTCCGTCAAACTTAACTGACCCGGTGGCCAAAATTAAACTAATTTTTATGCCTGTTTAGTTTTTGCTTTTATTTTATTTTCAATATATATATAAGGTAGGTCAGATAAAGACCGCAGTACCTATAGGTAAAGTAATTTTTAAGTCACCTTTAGACGGCGCGGTGCGCCATACTTTTAGTACTAAGTACGTCGACAAACAAAGGAAAGAAAGCAGCCACTGTACTGTGTTTTAGCGAAAGCAGCACTCACGTGCAATCAATTCGATATGCGCTGCACATCTCTCATTCATTTGTTTCATGACATTGCGCTAAATTCACTATAAGCCACAAAGTGCAAGTACAAAGTATAGCCATTAAACCCCTAAGATCCCATAACAGTCAGCAGTGGGTATTACGGGGGTGTGGATACGTAGTGGGTGGATGGGGGGTACATCACATTGATGAGGTCATTCCAATTTTTCGTATTTTTCCTTATTAATATAACGTTACATCGCACACATGAATATTATAACACTTTCGCCAAACCTACACAAAATGTGGGTTGCTTAGGGCAGAATTCTCAACAATCGGAGCACATCGTCAGGGCAGTGCTGCTTAATTGACTTTCTTTATTCTTCGACTAAATGATGCCAGCGACTTCGTCCGCGTGGAATAAGTTTTTTTTGGATTCCCGCGGGAACTCCTCAATTTCGGGATAAAAAGTAGCCTATGTCACTCTCCAGGTCCTCAACTATACCCATGCCAAAAATCACGTCGATCCGTTGCTTCGTTGCAGCAAACAACAAACCAACAATCAAACTGACTTTCGCATTTATAATATTAGTATGATGTCACTAACTAGGTACCTAGGTACAGTTAGCTTTATCGCATATTTTTAAATATGTGGTTTAATTTTTCAGCAAGCCGAGCTGACGAGAAGCAGTTTTCAACCTCCACCGAACAAGTGCGTGAGCGACGTGCCCGAGTGGGCAGGAGCGGCAGACGCGCGGCGCGCGCAGGGCGGCGGCGGCGCAGGCGGCGGCAAGAAGGACGGGCTGCTGCAGAAGGCCACGCGCTGGTGGGTGCGCATGGGCGCGCGGCCGCCGCCCGCCTTCCTGCCGGCCACGCCGCCGCCCTGCGTGATGGTGCCGCGCCGCGCAGCGCCCTCGCCGCCGCCCGACGCGTGACGTTGCCGCGCCTCCGCACCTCTCTATCATATCACGCTTACATTCCATTATCGGGACGATCAGACTCGCCGGAGTGCACGCGCGTCCCGGAGTATTATAGACTTGGTAATTTATTTATTTGGGACTCGCGGGCGGTCGGCGGACGCGGACGCGCGCGTGCTTTGTGATATGTGCGACAGGGTCGTGTTGTGACAGTGCGGATCGTGCGGACCGTGTGGAGTGAGTCGTCTCACTCGCGAGCGTTGCTAGTCTTGATACTTTAATCGGTTTAGACGTAGAGGTAATTGTTTCTATTGAAATTTTATGAAACGAGACGAGGTTTCACTGCCCGCTATTTGTGTTATATGTGTGTATGACGTTGCGTAGAGTGTACGTCCGTGTTCCTCGCACTGTCTTTGAGTTTTCGAAAACTAAGACTGAAATAAATAAAAAAGATAACACTATAAAGTTTACTTTGAATATGTTGTCTTAGGTAAAATTAATTGAAATAGAAACAATTAAATATATAATATTTAAAGAATCTTTCGATTGTAACCTTCGATGATATTGTATATTATGAAAAAGGTCAGTCAATAGTATGCTATTTTAATGTCTTGCGGTGTACAGTTCACGTTTAAGCAACCTATTTTAAAGTTTAATTTCTATCCAGCAGCTAAATCTGTGTTTAAACAACTTTTATATTTATTTTAAATATAATGATGTATAAAATAATGCATATCAGTACAGTAATCACGAGGAATATTAATTTACAAAGCATAGTTACTATTTTATTGTAAATATTGTCTCTAATTTAATATTAGATAATGTCATGACCAAAAGCCAAACTACGATGGTCATTTGATTGAGTGTTTGTTACATTCCATATTTATGTTGAAATATTTTCAATACTTTAACTGTACCTACTCGCTTTCATTTATCTGCTGAAAAACGAAGCAACTCACACATTTCACTATCTTTGCTTTTAGTTAACTACAATTCTGTCATGCTGACAATAATTAAATAGTGAGTAATGTTTATCAATGCCGATAAATGTCATTAGAGAATAGTCATTGATTATAAAATTGGTTGAATTAGTTTTAAATTAAGTATGTATTTATTACTTATCACATAAGGTTGGGTATTAATGACCTGCTTGCAGGTTTAATATATTTTGAGATAAATATAGTTGTATTCCTATCGGAAATTGTTCCAACTTTCCACTGTAGTCATTAAAAAGTGATATAGCTGAAATTAATTAGTTTGCTGCAATAGGCATAGAGTTTTCCAAAAATCATACCTATGTGTGTAAGCATAACTAGATTAAAGAATTTTGGTGCTTAATCCAATTTAAAAGTAAAAAATTGTTAATATATTTGCTTTTCTGTGAAAAATCACATTAATTGTTTAATGTTTTAGGTATTATTGACTACAGTATTTTAAAGTATCTAAGTATGTAATTAAATTGACTCCTCTACACTAGAACAAATATATATATTAATAGCAGCTTAATGAGAAACACAAAATAGCTGCAAAAGCATAATAAAGCTAATTAATTGATCCTTATAAAATTACTGTAAAGGAGCTTGAGACATATTTATAAAAATGTTTTAAATTATTTCCAAATATGTATAATAATAAACATATTTTCTGCTTAAACCCAATTGCTGTGTACATGAATATTGATGCATGTAGTCCATTAGAATAGGCATTCAATATAGCAAAGTAAACTAAAAATTTAACTACTTAAGTTTACTATGCATACCTACTGATAAACCACAGTTAATGTTAATATAATTAATTAGTTATGTTGTGAAACAATTTAGAAGACTATTTGGAGGTTCCACCTGATTCATCAAAGACAAGACTAACATCTATTTACTACAAAAACTAAATAAAAGAGAAGGAAGAATGTGTCTATTTTGACTGAAAAAAATTAAAATCCTTTATAATAGGACTATATCTAAGCAATAATAAAGCATTTTCAAAAACATGCTAGTTCATATTATTATGTATTTGAGACTAGGTATAAAATTAACTCATTTTTATTCGATCACATAAAAACTTATAATATTATGTATTATCATGTTGCAAGATCGAAAATAAAGCATATGTACCTATTGATAATAAATTATAACTGAAGTGCTGCAATAAGTCTCGTAGAAGAGAAAATATTATTTGCTGTTGCTGTCAAAATTATTTGTAGTAAACCCATGGATAGAACTTATCTTCTGCTTTTATGTGAATGAGTCCTTATGACATAAAGAGTAGCTCCATTAATAAATTGGTTGATTCTTTAATTAGTTAGCAAATTAAATTATTTAATATGTAAATTTTGTAAGTGTATTATTTTTATAAATGCATAATTTTCACTCAATGTTAAATAGTTAGGTAACTAAAGATTTGTGTAAGAATTTGATTTTACAAATCATTTAAGTAAATCAATCCTACCTACACCTGAAGCATTAAAAATCTACCAATGGACAACTAGACAAATTAAAAAAACATTGAATGTGATTTTTGTTCATGAACATGTAGTAAACAATAAACATAAACAAATAGTAATGTTCAACTAGAACAATAATTGTAATTCAAAAAATGAAATTGTAAAATCAAGTTCCTATATAATGTAAAGGACCCTTCAAATATAACTAGGGTACAATTACCCTCAAAGTGTCTGAATATCGTTATTTTTCACGATGTTGATAATGATTCTAAAAGTGTGTCTCCAATTTATCGTACCTTACTATTGTAATAGATTTAAATTTTTAAGAGGTAGTAAAGCTGTCCTTGTACAAAATGCTGATTAAAATATAAAAGTTGTTTAAAATAGTTTCACAGAATAGATATTTAATCTAGATATCAAACAATATTCCATTTGTCATATTAATAAGTAAAAGCTGAAGCAAATCTTTAATAATAAAAAAAATACATTAAATTATGACCTACCAATAACGAACTTGTGATTTTAATTGGCAGAACCCTTACCCAATAATTCAGCATGACCAGGACTATTGAAGCAGAATCGAGAGACTATTCTGTGTGTGTGGAGATCATTAGGAACAATACACAAATGGAGTGGGCTTGCAAGCCAAGCCAATGATAACAAATTATTATTTGTTTGAAATACAGAGGATATGTTGGTCTAGCTTATCTGAAAACTTGTGTTAAACAAGACAAACCATGCTGTTCAAGTCTAACCATTTGATAAATGCTTTACTTATAGCATACTAAATTACTAACATATTTCTTACATCTATGTATCAATAACTATCAAAAATTAGTCACTACCTACCTTAAGTAAACATGAAAATCATACTAATACATAATTTAATGCGAAAATGTGTGTTTGTTGGTTTGTCCTTTAATCACGCCGCAAGAGATACAGATAAACATGATTCCTCGAATGAGTATAGTTGAGGACCTGGAAAGTGACAGAGTTGGACAACAGTTTCAGTTTATAATAGGATATTCAAATTAATATTACAAATGTGTAAGTGTGTCAATCTGTCTGTCTATCTGCTACACTTTTACAGCCCATCTATACAACCGATTTTGATGAAATTTGATAAAGCAGTAGGTTACATCCTGGGGAAGGACATAGGCTAGTGGACCTAGAGATTTCAAATTTGAGACCATATACACATTAAAGTACTTACCTAATCATTTTACAGTCCATTTCACTAACTTTATTCCAGAAAATTTAAACTTCGAAATTCAGATTAACCAGAAAATATGATTCTAAGTAGAGTAAGAGTAAAATGAAAAATATAAACTACCTACTTACTTTTGTTTTTAAAAAATTCTACTATCATAGTACTATCATTTTTAAAACACTATTTATAATCCAAAACATATTATAATCTATTAGCTTTTTCTGATAAATACTATATTTGCAAATAAAATGTTGCTTATGTTGGCAACCCCAGTACTGTACTCAATAAAGATAGAATTAATCAAGTACTTATAAAATAGTACCTACAGCACACCTACAGAGCCTACAGTGCTTGCTGCCAAGATCAACCAATGAAATTATTACGATTCTCCAAAACGTCATCGGCAGCGTCCGCGCCATTTAATTTTATATTTTCGGCCTGTTGTACTTGTACAGTGCACTAGAGACGGCCGGCCGTTCCTTTAGTCTGTGGACCTCTGCTTTCACTTTTTCAAAAAGGTTCTTTTAATAATTATGGTACAACTAACACTTACGTAATTGTTTGTTATTTCAATATATGTATTAAAATTGAAGTACTTAATATTAACAAAAGCGACCTGAAAGTTGCGAAAAACATAATTTGAAAAACTTACGTGTGATGTGAACTACACCAAAACAATATGCAAATTTACGTAGATTGGTAAGTTAAAATTTTCACTCAAATCAAACTCCATGTAATAGAACCAAGTTTATTCTAATTAATTTTTATTCGTGTTCGCGGTTTTTTACTAATTACTGCTTTAAAAATCAAATTGACATTTGACAGTTGACAAGTTGTCATCTGCAGGGCGACCGCGTAACTTCTGCATCAATCATTGTTACAGTATCTATGGCAGTGGAAGAGTGTTAACCAATCAGAGGTGATTGCGATCGTTACACTGTAGCTTTCAGTTTTAGCCGGTAGCCCAGCAAGGCAACCGCGTATCTTTTGCATCAATCATTTATACATCGCAATCACCTCTGATTGGAGAACACTCTTCCACTATTGGACAAAATCCATTGACGCAGCAAGAATACCATAAATTCAGCCAAACACAACAATTTATACTATAACAATGATTGATGCAGAAGATACGCGGTCGACCTGCAGCTGACGTTCCATGGAAAGTACATAGAAGTCGTTTTGTTTTTTACCTGTACTATACAGCTATGGGTGCTTTTAATCTTTAGACTTATTACAATACGCTTCATACGGGCCATATACGGGCGTGGACATGGCGTAGAATAGGGGCCACATGATTCATTTGATTGATTCACCACAGATCTCAATTTTCACAATTTCCTACCTCCATGAATTTTCACCACGTTTTTCAGTATTTTGTTCTCAGGTTTTGTTGTTTCTCATCATTGAGTAAGTTTAGATGTGGTTTAGTTAAAGGGTTAGATCTTTGATTTTATATAAAGGAAAGGCTATGAAATATGCATTTAGATAGCAAGACGCTAATGGCAAGGAGTGACAGAGTGAGAAAACGTTTTCTGGTCCTGCTCAGCCTATGACTTTTTTGAAGTAAAAACTTCTTTAGCCGTGTTGAGCACTTTTTGGTAGGGGGTATTGTGGAGACTCATTACAATACGCTTCATACGGGCGTGGACATGGCGTAAAACTTTGGCGTAGAATACGGACCACATGATTCATTTGATTGATTCACCACAGATTTCAATTTTCACAATTACCTACCTCCATGAATTTTTTTTTTTTTTTTATCCACTACAAGCTAGCCCTTGACTACGATCTCACCTGATGGTAAGTGATGATGCAGTCTAAGATGGTAGCGGACTAACCTGTTAGGGGGACCCTTCGGTTTATACACGGCATCGTACCGGAACGTTAAATCGCTTGGCGGCACGTCTTTTGCCGGTAGGGTGGTAACTAGCCACAGCCGAAGCCTCCCACCAGGCCAGACCAGGGAAAATTCAGAAATTATAAATTCCCAAATTGACCCTGCCGGGGATCGAACCCAGGACCTCCGCACGTTAAGGTAACAGCGCTACACACTGCTCCACAGAGGTCGTCAAACCACGTTCACCACGTTTTTCAGTATTTTGTTCTCAGGTTTTGTTGTTTGACTTTTTTGAATTAAAAACTTCTTTAGCCGCGTTGAGCACGTTTTGGTAGGGAGTAAACTTGTGGATTCGCGTCACCGACACCTCGCTATGACATGCTTGTGAACAGCGACATGCTCACGAACACCGACATGCTCGCGTTGTTTTGGTAGGGGGTAAACTTGTGGATTCGCGTCACCGGCACCTCGCTACAACATGCTCGCGAACACCGACATGCTCGCGTTGTTTTGGTAGGGGTAAACTTGTGGATTCGCGTCACCGACACCTGTCTACGACATGCCCGCGAACACCGACATGCTCGCGTTGTTACGAACACAAAAGCCCATAATTATATAAATACGTTTTCGTAATAAAGTTGCCATAGATGAAAGTTGAAACAACATGAGAATGACCCATGGACTTACATAATTTACTTTGGTAAAAATGACAGCTAACTTAAGTAGTAATTTCTACTCTGCCAAAACACAAATTAATTCATTCCTTAAAAATCTTAGTTACGAATATACTGAAGAACTCTTAAAAATACCAAAATAATTCCCGATATTCCACGTGTACTCACACACACACACACACGCACACGAACACACACACACATACACAAACACGCGCACACGCACACTTACATACTCACACACACACACACACACACACACACATACACACATGTCATAATAATGCTATGTTTTAATTATTTTTTTATAATTGTTAACCTTAGCCAATATTGCAAAAATAGCACCTATGTAATCGGGAAGGCACTAACTCCCATAACACAGTCTTTACTTTTTTGGGAGTTAGAGGCCAAATTATAATTTTGAACCTTGTAATTTTGCAAATAAAGATTTTATTTATTTAACTACTACCTTAAATTCAGCCAATCACAACAATTGATACTGTAACAATGATTGATGCAGATGCATCAAGTTACGCGGTCGCCCTCCAGCAGACATGTTTACGAATAATATTCCGACATTTTTTATTTTTTTTATTTAACTGGCTTAACGGCTCTGGATTCCAGTCCAATATTCCGACAGCTGACAGCATTCCACAGAGTACATTGGTACCAAGGAATTTTTTTTTTGTACCTGTGTTAAACATGAGGTTAAACATGGATGTAATAAGTACTTACGACTTACGTACAAACCATAGTACAAACGTTAAATTACTACGGGGAGGATAACACCGACCAGAAAAAGAAGGAGGATAAGACACTGCGTACCCCTATATTCATTATTCAATGTACTCTGTGCTCTGCACTCTGCAGCAGAGACAAGTAACATATATAGGATACTCTGCACTTGCAGCATTCCTTGAAAAATACAATTGAAAAAAGAAAACGTTGTGGAAATTGGACAGTAATAAGTTCTGTGAAATTGGAATTCTCTTTGAATCTTTGATTCATTGATTGGATTTTGAACATAAATCGCGGTTTATTCTTGTGAGAAACTCGAAAGCTCTTGTTATAGCCAGGCCAGTGGAAAGGTTAATTAATTTTACCGACACGCAGTTTATAAAGCATTGTCAAAGTCCATTTATTTTATGTTTCTCTTTTTTATATAAAATATTAGCAAAATAATATTATATACAACGATGTTTTACTTTCAATTACATACACAAACAACTGATGTTTCCTTGAGAATCAAATTCTTTTTAGATTTAGACATTCCGCATGTGCCTGTAATGAGAAGATAAACCAAACATGGGTCCACCAAAAAAAATTAAAAAATATGATTCAAAAACTGGAGGTGACAGATCAGGTATGTACTTTTTTGCTACCTACTTGAGAATGTGGAATTCTTCCATTAGTAGGGAGGTATATTGTATTTGCCATATCCTTAAGAGACATAATATTCGGTTACTTTATTAATTTCAGTTTTAAGGCTGTTAGTACTGCGAAAAACATTCGCGCGAATTTTATACCGTAATCCTGGTGGTCTGAATCTGGTGAGCATCATACAACTCTATACAAAACAAAATATTCAGTGGAAAATAATTCTTACCCCATGTGCAAGTGCTTAAATACCTACCTCTATATGATTTCGAGTGTTACAGAATTCCAAAAAAAAAGTGTGAATGTTTTTCACAGTGTGAAGTACAAACGTAGCCTAACAGGTGTGTAGGTTAGTTCAAATGCTGTGAATTAATAATAAGTAAATATAGTTTTCTTATTTGTTCGTTAGTTTGTTCTTAGTGTTCATCAAGTTCAAATTCTAAAATAAATGCTAAACTTTCCTTTGAAACACAAAAATTGTGGTGTAATCATCTCGATAATTATAGTAACATCTAATTCTTAATTTCTAAAATAAAGCTAGAGGGATCCAATTTTTTAATTTGTAGGCAAGAAGAAGAAAGTAGAAGAAGACAATTTGACAATAGATCTAGTTGAAGATGACAATGGTGAGAATACTGGTGTACCAGGGGCTGCTATGCAAGATGCTGAAAAAAATGACCAGGTCCCTGAAGATGAATTTGGTGCCAAAGATTACAGGTAAACGTAGATTATATTTCTCTGCATCATATATTTTGTCATTGTTTAAGGTTATCCCAACAAGCATTAGTAGGTTTTTTGGGTTAATAAGGATAATAAATAATAAATAAATAATTTATTTCTGTTCATAATACAATTGAATTACATTGGGGCTGGAACCTCCTTTTAAGTATATTTAAATACCTGTATCTGTAAGGATATCTAGATACTTTCATAAAAATACTGATTGATCAGCGCACAGCTGCTGGGGCTTAGATCTTGAAATGCTGTCAGTATAGGTTATTCGTATGATGTAGGCAGTTACAAATCAAGAAATAATTAAAGTTCGACAACCTCACTGGTGCAGTGGTGAAAGCTGTTGTCTTAAAGTGGGAGGTCCCAGGTATGATCCCCAGCAGGATCAATTTGATCATAATTTCTGAATTTTCTCTGGTCTGGTCTGATGAGAGGGAGGCAGTGGCTAGTTACCACCCTACCAGCAAAGAAGTGCCTCCATGCGATTCAGCGTTCGGGTATGATTCCCTGACCCCTGTAGAAACCAATTATTATTTATCTATGGGTTCAATATAACTGCCGTACCCCAAACAGGTTTGCCCTCTACCATCTTATGCTGAGATCTATAGTGCATACTTTGACTTAACTTAGGCTTAACTTAGAGTTAAAACAAGATGGACTTATATGATTAACATAAATCTGTCTCGTTTTAACTATGGTTTAAGTCTGAGCAAAGTCAAAGTTCTCTCTATAGATCTCTCACTTAGACTGCTTTTAGTTAGCCCTTGACTGCGATCTCACCTGGTGGTAATTCTCTGGCATGCAAGTTTACTCACTGTTTTCCTTCACCATCGTAGCAAGTGAATGAAATATTCTTTAAATTATATTTATATGTTCAACAAGTGATATTTATTTGCTTATAATGTTTGAGTGATATTTGATGAACAATGTTTTTTCGTAGATCTCAAATGGAATTGAAACCAGATAATGCTAGTCGTCCACTCTGGGTAGCACCAAATGGCCACATATTTCTGGAAGCGTTCTCACCAGTATACAAACACGCTCATGATTTCTTAATAGCCATCGCTGAACCTGTGTCCAGGTTAGTAGTGTTGTTTCACTTGATATGAATATTATCATACTAGATGATGCCCACGACTTCGACCGCGTGGATTGGTTTTTTTTAAATTCCCGCGGGAAATCTTCAATTTACCTATCTTTGTATCAAATTTCATCAAAATCGGTTGAGTAGTTGGGCCATGAAAGTGTACCAGTCAGAAAAACAAACACTTTCGCTTTTATTCGCATTAAGAGAATGTTTATGTTTATGCAATAGTTTAATAGTTCTGCAATCTTTGTGTGTATTGTTTTAAATTATATGGACAATTTTTCTTCAGATCTTCATAAGTTAAACTCATACTAGTGGGATGTCTCAGGCCATATGGTTTCAGTTAAGTTCTACCTAATAAATAAATGACAGAGCTAAGGTAGAAAAATTTTGTTGATCCTATGTATGAAATGCTGATAAAGTGAGGCATCTAAAAGATTACAGAAATAAACTGAACAGAGCTCTTTAATTGCAATTTTAAATGATAATTCTTTCGTTTTAGACCTCAACACATACATGAATATAAATTGACGGCATACAGTTTATATGCAGCTGTGTCTGTGGGCTTACAGACCAATGATATTGTGGAGTATTTACAAAGGCTTAGCAAGTGCGCTGTTCCGGCCGGCATCATAGAGTTTATTCAGCTCTGTACTTTATCCTATGGAAAAGTTAAACTTGTTCTCAAACATAATAGGTAAGACTTGCTTAATTTACTTAATAAGATCTTTATAAAATTATAAATAATACTTACTCATAAATTTTTTTTCATTATTCACAGGCTAATTTGAATGTTTATGAAAACTAAGTAAATAATTTTATAAAAAATTGGTTTTCTTTCATTCAAATTTCTTGTACATAATATGCAGACAAAATCTTGAGTGTATGTTGCAATACATTAATTAATTAATTAATAATATGAATGAATTGGAAAAAAGCTCAAAATAAAACCAACCTGACTTGTAACTTCAATTTACAATTAATAATACTATTGCAGGCCTACTGCTGTAGTTTGAAAGCTTAGAGCTACAGTGTGTGGCGGTCGCTATCACCCTCGAATGGCTTTTCCTATTAGTTGAAATGAGCCGTTGGAGCAAAATACATAAAATTGTCGACTTGCGATGTTTGTTCTTCCTTTCAAACTTTAAAAAAAGAGGTGGAAATACCATAGAAACGAAAGTTCTTACCTTATAGGTACTTAGTGGAGAGCAAACACGTGGAGGTGCTACAGAAGCTGCTGAAGGACCCCGTCATACAGCAGTGCCGCCTGCGCCGTGACGGGGACGACGACTTGCTCTCTTCCGCGCTGCCCACCAAGCCTGCCACTGCCACCGCTAAGCTGGGTAAACTACTAATGCTAGAACTTAATTAATTGGGATGGTGACAACTCAATCAAATCAGCAACTCTTTAACTCTTTATTTTTAGTATGAAAATTAGAATAGTGACGTCATCAAATTTCAACGCACTTCTTTTCATTAATCTATATTTTAAAATGGTTATCAAACTTAAAACTAACCGAGGATGTGAATTTTAGGTCTTTTGGAAGATCCTCTATTTAATAATCAGTTGGAAATAATTTATTTTTGATATAGGCATCATCCCTGTTCTTTAAGCAACCAAGTGGATTAAAATAAAACATAAAAGTAATTAACAAATCAGACTTTCTACTGCTCAATTTAAACAATCTCAAACAGAAAGTTACAAAAATGGCACCAACCATTCATAACATTAATCAATTTAATATTTGAACAATTAACAAGTTAGACTCAATAAGAATATTTCAACTGACACGATATACAATATTTACGCCTCGAAAGATGACAGACTAATGACTGCAAAAATATAGTGCACGCTTTTTATACACGTTCGTCCGGTGTCGCCATCTTGTACCTTGGCGACAACATCACTGATGGTCACTCATTTGTTTCAATTATTTTTTTGTAATTATTAAATAGAGGATCTCCCAAAAGTCGTAATATCCACGTCCCTTGATAGTTTTTTGTTGAATAACTATTTAAAAATATCGATTGAAGTTAAAAAGTGCGTCGAACTTTGATGACGTCACTATTCAATATTTCATACAAAATCCCATACGAAGCACCCGTTTTGACGTTTGAAAAAAAGTTGCTGATTTGACTAGCTGTCAAATTCACAGATTTAATTTGCGCAAAAGTTTGTTTGTGTGGACACACCTTAAGTCAATGAAACCATGGGCCATCTAGCATCTAGTAGCCTAACAACAGATTACCTGAATACAGTTCCATAATCCATAGGTGAGGATAAACTACCGGCTGCGAACGGAGCGGTTCCCGAAGACATCAGTCAGTTCTATCAGCAATTGGACAAGGACGACGACGAAGATGAAAACACAGATATTACGGCTAAGAACTCTGCCGTCGCCTTTGAAGTTGATCCTGACAAAATTGAGGTAAGATTTAGGCATGTTAGTTGGTTTTATGCTGGCTCCAGGCTGATACTTCTTAGCGTGAGTCTGGAGGGGTCAATGAAAATAGATACCGTATTTATTTCTCAACCGCGAATCTCATGTCGGACAAGTAAAACCGCCTGCGAATCAAATACGGTAGGTGTAATATGAGATTTTTACGCCAACTTTGATAGAGCGTCGAAGATAACTTCTCTACGATAAGTTAACGTCTCTAGATAACGTCTAACAAAACTTGAATTAAATTAATTAAACTGCATAGTTTTAAAGCTCAAGTTCTGCATATTGCAAGTGCATAATCTTTAAGCATATTTTACTTTGGCTTTATTACATTTCGATGCTTGAATTCTAGCATCTTATTTTCAAAACTTGCTAACACAGCTAGCAAGATTTTGCAATCAGTGATTAATGCTTGAGCAATGTACTTGTATACTAACACCATCATTTTGTTTATTGAAAGGTAATACAAAAGCGTTGCATCGAATTGGAATATCCACTTCTTGCGGAGTATGACTTTCGCAATGACACCGTCAATCCTGACATCAACATTGACTTGAAACCCACCGCTGTGCTACGCCCTTACCAGGAGAAGAGCTTGCGCAAAATGTTCGGGAATGGACGTGCAAGGTTCGTAACCCACTTAATTCTATTTATATAAAAGCAAAATACCACTCACTCATTCATTAGAAACTTGAAAATCGGGATTTAGGTTATAAGTTTTAAATAATAATAACCACCGAAAATCCACCCCAAAGGGGGTGAAATGGTGTTGCATGAAACTTCTTAGTTTTTCAAGTTAAAGACATGAAAATCAGAATTGAGGTTATTAGTTTTATCTATACTAGTCTAATACTAGATGGTGCCCGCGACTTCATCCGCGTGGATTGATGTTTTTTAATTCCCGCGGGAACTCTTAAATTTTCCGGGATAAAAAGTAGCCTATGTGTTATTCCTGACTTATCTATCTCTGTACTTTTAATCCAGATCCGTTCAGCTGTTTTGGCGTGATTGAGTAGCAATCATCCATCAGCTGGTAATAAGTAACTGTCTTTCAGGTCAGGGGTGATAGTGCTGCCGTGCGGCGCGGGCAAGTCGCTGGTGGGCGTGACGGCGGTCTGCACGGTGCGCAAGCGCGCGCTCGTGCTCTGCAACTCGGGCGTGTCGGTGGAGCAGTGGAAGCAGCAGTTCAAGTGCTGGTCCACCGCTGACGATAGCATGATCTGCCGGTAAGATCGTTACGCTGCACTGTCAAATATTTTACGAATGCGATTTTTGAAGTGAAAACTTCTTTAGCCGCGTTGAGCACTTTTTGGTAGGGGGTAAAATTGTGGATGCACGTGACATGCTCGCGAACAGCGAGATACTTGCGTTGTTGTTTTTTTTTCCTCTAGGGAGGAGGAAAATCCTCATTGGATACCTCAGGAGATTTGAAGGCATGCCCTACTCCATTGGGGATGAAACCCTGTGGCCTACGGACTAAAAACCTCCTCCCCTTTCTCCGCTCATTCTTTCAGGTAAAGCCTTTGCATTCCGTCTGAAAGATGGCTGTCTTCAGGCGTTTTCCTGTCTCTGCCTATCCCACTCGTCCTTGATTCTCTTTTTAACACTAGCACGCAACATTTCAGCGCGTGCCTCCCACTGTTGTTCGCAATCTAGCATCCGAGGTATGAGGTTCGCAGGGGTTATTTGCTCGCCTTCTCCCTGGGCTTTTTTCCGTTTGCCCTCGAATTCCATGCACTGGAATGTTGCGTGCTCTGGCGTGTCTTCTTCACCACAATATGCGCATGACTCACTTGTCGCCTTACCAATTGCGTGAAGGTAAGGTGATACTTGCGTGGTTACGAAGACAAAAGGTCTTAAATGTAAATATACTACATTCGAAATTAAACTTTAAAAACTTATTATTAAGGTTTATTTTATAATGAATATTTTTGTGCGTAATATTTTAAAAATGACTTTTTATTTTGGATTGAAAGGTTATTCCTACGTTTTCTCTGATGACAGAACGTCATAAAAAATAATATTTTCCAATCGTAATGTAGCTTTATGTTTTAGTCCTGAGGTGCATAATTAACTGAAGTTGTTGCTAACTTTTTCTACATTTCCCAGTCAGAAACTCAAATGTTTATGTGAAGTAAAATTGAATGAAGTTAGTTTTCACTTCTATCAGCAGTCCCTATGACTGCCAATTTTTTTATCTATAATATCTATATCTTTAATTTAAATCTGAAACGCAATTCAGACACGCGTCAATTGGGATGTTGCTAAGAACTAAAATAAATTATTTCTAGTGGTCTTCCAAAAGACGTAAAATCCACGTGTCGGGAGAGTATGGTATGCTTGACCGATGCAATAGGAAGATATTCCTCCGAGCCGGTGTCATGCTCAGGGATCCCAGATGGGCCAACTGTTGTATGTTGAAAGTTCTATATATAGTTCAAATCCGAAAAGAACTTCGCAATCGTGATACTAAGCGCGCGTTTTGAAAGATGCCGATTTGACTACTTGTCAAATATCCTGTTCATACGTTCAGATTTACGTCGGAAGCGAAGGACAAGCCGATGGGGGCGGGTATCCTAATCACCACGTACTCTATGATCACGCACGGGCAGCGGCGCTCGTGGGAGGCGGAGCAGACCATGAAGTGGCTGCAGGCGCAGGAGTGGGGGCTCGTGGTGCTGGACGAGGTGCACACCATCCCCGCCAAGATGTTCCGCCGCGTGCTCACCATCGTGCACTCGCACGCCAAGCTGGGTAAGCCGACGCTGATCTCGGTTCGAACACGATCGTACACACGTGATACAAACGCGCAACACACGCTCCATGCGTGGCTCACTTGATTCACATGACATGTTATACATAAGAATTACACAAGCGCGATACACGCGTAACAAACGCGCTAGACACGCAAAACATTCGCACAACCCGCACATCACAAGCGTTACATCTGCAAAACAGACGCGATACATAGAAGAGGTGCATCGTTACACGCGTAACAAACGCGCTACATAATCGCAACACACGCCCAGAATAAGCGCTACACCTGCAGAACAGATGCGATACACTTGTAATATAGCACTACACACGCACAACCCAGCGTGGAACGCACCTGGTTACATACGCAACAATCGGGCTACACACAACTAGGCGCTACTAACTCACAACACACGCTACTTATGCACGCGTACACCCGCGATACACGCGACACCCATGCGTGGCACATGCGCGACACACGAGGCATATGTAACGCACGTGCATACAAAATTCACCAGAACAGACTAAGCGTAAAATAAAAATGTTGCTAACAGTCAAATATTAGATTCAGAACTTAGAGTAAGGGGTTTGGCGAGGGAAAATTATGGGGTAGTATTTCGTAAGATCGATGACCAAATATGTACTTTGATTTTGATAGGTCTGACTGCAACCCTACTACGTGAAGACGACAAGATCGCCGATCTAAACTTTTTGATTGGACCAAAGCTATACGAGGCGAACTGGCTGGAGCTGCAGGCTAACGGATACATCGCGCGGGTGCAGTGCGCTGAGGTGTGGTGTCCCATGATGCCGGAGTTCTACCGAGAATACCTTGTGCAAAAGTGAGTAATAAAACACACAAAAGTACACACTGAGCATCCAAACGTTGTAGTGAATTTTATTTATTAATATGACTGATTACTAATGATTTGAAGATTGTAAGTATTAATCAAGTAGGTAGTTACATAATTTCTAAATTTGCACGTCCACATTGACGAGACATGTGTGGACTACTTTAATACTGTCACTATAATTGTACAATGTTTCAAGCAAAAAAACGATTGATTTATTGATTGATTGAAACTATTCAACGATTTTTTTTCAACTATTCTGATTTAAGCAGACTGTTTCTGAGACCATTTCACTGTTTTTTTTTATCCAATACAAGTTAGCCCTTGACTACCTGATGGTAAGTGATGATGAAGTCTTAGATTGTAGCGGGCTAACGTGTTAGGGGCATGAGTTATATTAAACCCATACCCCTATTCGGTTTCTACACGGCATCGTACCGGTACGCTAAATCGCTTGCTGGCACGTCTTTGCCGGTAGAGTGGTAACTAGCCACGGCCGAAAATTTTAATAACAATAATTGTTATTATGATTTAACTATTCACATATTATATTTTTACTCTAACAATTTATTTTTCCTCAAGTTCGGTATTTTTTATAATAATTTTTTATTTCGTTAACCAAGTAGATTAATCGAAAATCACTTTATTTACTTACTGATTTAACTGCATTTTTTTCGTTAACCAAGTAGATTAATCGCAAAATCACTTAATTCACTTCCTCCCTTTTTTTTGTTGTAGAATAAACAAGAAAATGTTGCTATACGTCATGAACCCGTCCAAATTCCGCGCGTGCCAGTTTCTAGTGCGGTACCACGAGCGACGCGGCGACAAAACTATCGTTTTCTCCGACAACGTGTTTGCGTTGCGGCACTACGCCGTCAAGATGAACAAGCCGTACATTTACGGCCCCACATCTCAGAACGAGCGCATCCAGATTCTGCAGAACTTCAAGTTCAACCCAAAGGTATGTTTTATTTCCTTCTTTTAGCGATAGAGAGGCACGATCGCGTGACGTCAGAGCTAGCAGTTCGAATAGTTCTGCTACTGGAATGCCGCCACGCGAGCTTCTTCGAGAACTTCTAGTTATCACGTAAAACTATCGTCCGTAAACCGACTTTACAGACAACCGTAAATTTTTTATATGGCTAGTGGTCACAGTAAAACTATCGTTTTCTCTTACAACGTGTTTGCATTACGGCACTACGCCGTCAATATGAACAAGCCGTACATTTACGGCCCCACGTCGCAGAACGAGCGGATACAGATCCTGCAGAACTTCAAGTTCAGCCGAAAAGTATGTTTTATTTGCTTCATTTGAAGTGAAAACTTCTTTAGGCGCGTTGAGCACTTTTTGGTAGGGGGTAAAAATGTGGAAACACGAGACCGACAACGTGACCGACACCTCGCGTTGTTACAGAGACAAAAGGTCTTCAATATAAATATGGTACATTCGTAATTAAACTTTTATGCCTTAGTTTTAAGGTTTATATTTTAAGTATTTTTAATATTTTTATTTTATTTTTTTCCCAGAGTTCTATACCATATGACCAGACGGGTTTAATTATGCATTTGTATAGGAGAAGTTTGTTATCCAGCGATAGATGTGATTGTTTGCCAATTAGCCATTACCTGCTTTTATATCCGAGATTTAACTCTTTTCGCTTTGATTTAATGTGGTTTTCCCACGTTAGTCTCCTGTCCAGATGGAAGCCCAGGTACGGATACGGATCCTGCAAAAATTTCAAGTCCACCTCAAGGGTTTGACTTCTTTTCTTTCTCTGACGTGTTTGACTCTTAGCAAAAAATACCTAAAAATATAAAATACAACTATTTTTTAAAGGTTAACACGATATTCGTGAGCAAGGTCGCTGATACGAGCTTCGACTTGCCAGAGGCGAATGTATTGATTCAGATCTCATCGCACGGCGGCTCCAGGAGACAAGAAGCGCAGCGGTTAGGTAAGGTATTCAATCAGTATAATACTATAGTTTTTGTCGTATTGAAATATGAAAGAAATCAAATAATTACATACTAATAACGTTTGCAACGCACCGCGATTAATGATTAATTAGACTGATGAAACAGTGTAGAGTTTATAAGACACTAGCTGAAGCCCGCGACTTCGATTGAGGTTTTTTTTGTTCCCGCGGAACAAGAAAAAATAGATAAAAAGTAGCCTATGTGTTATTCCGTACGATAATCTATCTCTGTGCCAAATTTCATCCAGTTCCGTTCTGCCATTCCGTTCAGCGTGATTGAGTACCAAACATCCATCCATCCACCCAAACTTTCCCATTTATAATATTAGCATAAATTTTTGATATATATGTTATAAATTGCTTACAGGACGTATTTTGAGAGCCAAGAAAGGCGCCTTAGCGGAGGAATACAATGCCTTTTTCTACACTCTCGTATCACAGGACACGCTAGAGATGGCGTACAGCCGCAAGAGACAGCGGTTCCTCGTTAACCAGGGCTATTGTTATAAGGTATACTTTCGTTATTGAATTTTAATTACCATTAGCCAATACAACAAATAAGTCCTAGAATGCGATTCCATATGATGGTATGGCTGGCGTCAATTGCTTAGTCCGTATAACATTCCGAACCAGTGGTAGATTCAATCGACGATTCAAAAGCACTTGTAAAAGTTTATTTTCATAAAAAAATATTTGAATTTGAATTTTGAATTCTGACATTGACCGCATGCGTAGCAATAGCATATATTCGCGCGTAGTATGTACATACTACGCACGTAACGTACGTTGGCATCTACAGTTTGTATGAAGACCATTGATTGGCGCTCACTATACGCACGGTACGCTGTTAGGTTATTATGATAACCTATACCCCTAATCAGTTTCTACGTAGCATTCGCTTGGCGTGCCGTCTTTGTTTGATAACTAGCCGAAGCTTTCTACCAGATAATATCCAGAAATTATTATGTTTTTAATAGAGATGGTGCCTATATCAAAAATAAATTATTTCTAACTGATTATTAAATAAAGGGTCTTCAAAAATACCTAAAATTCACATTCTCGGTTAGTTTTAAGTTTGATAACCATTTTAAAATATAGATTGAAGAAAAAAAGTATGTACGTTGAAATTTGATGACGTCACAACTGTGAATTTCATACAACTTCCATACTAGAAGCACGTTTTTAAGTTTCATACAGAGTTGCTGATTTGGTTGAGTTGTCATCATCCCTATATTGGTACACTTAAGTTGCTTTTTACATGTGTGCGTCTTTTGCAGGTGATCACAGAATTAAAGGGTATGGATCAAGAACCAGATATGTTTTATGGTACAAGAGAGGAGCAAGGAATGCTGTTGCAGCAGGCAAGTTCTTATTTATTGGAAATATATTGTTGGTGTTCGTTTATAATAAAAACACGCGAGTCAGCAACCAAACAGCGTTTGCGTTTTGTTCACTCTAAAATTATAGTTACTCATTTTGACGCAAAGGTATATCTTTGACGGAATAGGTCTGAATAAGAATACAAAATAGTTTTTAATTTTCTTTACTGTAAATCTTTGATTTCTTAACTATGTGAGACTTTGGGTATACATAATTGTCTTAATCTTATTAATAAAAATATGACACTTAATTTTTCACTAAAACAAAAAAAGCACTGCGAACAGCAAGCACAACAAACTGTCACAAAGTGATGTTTCACAAGATGGCGACGTGGCATTATGATACAGTGCGACAAGGAATCCGCTACAAGGAACTTTTGGCACGTGCCACGTGCCAAAAGTTCCTTGTAGCGGATTGCGACATTGCAAACAAATTAGCGCTTACCCACATGTAGGGTATGGGCGTCCGGCGTATTCCGCTACCGGTCACCGAAAACAAACTGCGGTACGCGGCGTGTTTAATTTCGTTTCCTCACACCGCTGGCCACCGAAAATGCAGTCTTATGCTGAGATCTATAGAGCGTACTTCGACTTGGCTCAACTTTACTCAGAATTAAAACGAGATGGACATAAGTCCATCCATAAGATTTATGTTACTCACTAAATCTGTTTCGTTTTAACCATATCTTAAATCGAAGCAAAGTCAAAGTTCGCTCTATAGTGAATTACCAATCATTAGCTACGACCGCCGGTGTTATATTAAACAATTCATTGGTTCGTTATAATGAATATTGAACGGGTGGTAGGTGCTGGCGGCTTCGGAGACGGACTGCGAGGAGGAGCGCGAGGGCGGCGTGGGCGGTGGGGTGGGGGGCGCGGCGCGGCGCGCGGGCGGCAGCCTCGCCTCGCTGGCCGGCGCAGACGACGCGCTCTACCTCGAGCACCGCCGCTCGCACAACAAACACCCGCTCTTCAAGAAGTTCCGATACTGAGCGGTGCACGCCCGGAACGTTTTGTTAACTCATACGGTGAGAATGAGATGTACTCCAAGGTGACGATTTATTTTGATGGATTATGGAAGCAACTGTTATAAAATAATAATATTTATTTATGCCAAAATCAGGTTACGTTACATTTCCAATTTAAGTTACATTTTAAATTTACATCTTATTAACACTATATAATTGATACATTAAGTTAGTGTTAGTGTAAGTACTGTTATAATTTTCCAGTTGCTTTTCAAAAATCTGGGCTTCTGAAGCTGAACTAAGTGGACCTGTGCTTCAGCTTCAAAAGCTATTATTTTGTATTTAAAGTTTTTTTTTTCCCGGAAACTCATGAGTTTATAATATAGACGTTGCATATTCCCTCTAAACAGCTAATACATAGTTGTTTTGGTATTTTAAAATTAAGTATAAATATTTGTCTAGAATGATTTGCTTGATATTTTAAGAACATCTATTCAGTTTGGTTATAGCTGCTAGGCCTAAATCTGTTAGTTAAATAGCTAGATTAAAATAGAACAGGTTTCTAAAGAGAATTTTTCAGACTGACAAAATTACCTGCTATTCAAGCCAGTTTACTTGTCTTTTATTTTTACTCTTTTCAGAATTGTTGGAGTCAATTGTTCACGTAAATGCACCTCGTGACTTTGAAACATCAATATGATTAATCAAAAATAACCTGTCTCCAAATATTCTAAAAAACACTTGTTTTATTTCACATCCCTATACACAACATATTAAGCGAACATCTTGTGTTAAGTCACAATAATAATTGCATTTGTTCCAGCAAAACGGACACAGCGGGAGGAGTTCCAGAATGGGCAATTATTGAGTTACAGGGTCTTATACAAATGAAAAACGAAAACCAAAATGAGCCGACTGTGGTCGGGGACCTCCATTACTTCAACAGAAACCGCCAACCGGTTCTGATACTGGGCCACCACGTGCTCAATGGCAAAGAAGTCAAACTGGAACAACCGATGGCCGTCATAGAAAAAGCTACCGACGGAGACAAAAACTCCTACAAAGTGAAGGCTATTGTTAAGAAGAAACTTTTGTTCAAATCAAGACCTAAGCCAATAATTTCTAATGTCAGTGATAAAGTGTGAATTAAGAAGTTGATTAAAAGCCTTTGTTAATAAAGTGTTTTTTTTTTTCATATTAATTTCGATATGGGCTTATTTTCAAGGTTCAATGCCAAAATGGTAAAAAAGGAACTTCAGTAAAAACAAAAAAAAAAAAAAAAAAGTAAAAAGTAAAGTTCAGTAAAAAGTAAGGGAGTTCAGTAAATGCTTGCGACTTGAATTTCTCAATACCTACTTCTAATAGTTAAATCCTATAAAACATTAACCCCATTCCCAAGTCTCTGCTGTCCGTCTGTCCGTCAGCAGGCTGTATCCCATGAACCGTAATAGATAGTCGTCATTAAACGACAGACTGCTATTGTTGGACATAGGTCTCTTGCACGGTCTTCCAAGCCACGTTCTTGCGCCGCGCGCCTGGATCCAGCGGTTCGCTTGATGTCGTCCGTCCACCTAGCGGGGGATCTGCCAACGCTATATACGCTTTCCAGTGCGGGGTCGCCATTCCAGCACCTTTGGCGGACATATGTTGAGCGGATAAGTTTACCGATAAATGACGTGATGATTTTTCATATGACCTGATAAATCGTAGACCGCGTTTTACCTGAGGTGACCGGGGACTTTATTGAATTTTTCCCAATTGTCACCTTTGGAGACAACTAGTAATATAAAAGTCTATCATTCCCAATCGTCCCCATTGAACTGCTATCGCTAGTGACAGCTGGGAATTATTTATTTAAAATATTTTTTGTTGGTGTCACCCCTGGGGACGATGCCGGCCGCCGGTGATCACAAATGACTCAGGCTCAGCTAAACACATCTCTGCTCTGGTGGATACGGGGCCTGAGTCTTCGTCCATTTGGCAAGAGGACCATCTAAGCTAACTACGGTTGGCAATAGGCATGATGACAGTAACAAAGAATCAATGAAATTCTAAATTTATGTAATAAAATTGGATTCATGGATTATAAAAAACGTATTTTTTTCCTATTTCTAGTAAGATTGCTATTTATTTTGTTAAAATAAAACTACAAAATACAGCAATCCGCCATATTTGTTAAAACAGCAATGAAGCGAAAATGACGTCACAATTATTTTTGAGCTTTGACAATCACACTATTGCTTACTGCACACGGCACAGAGTACCTTGGTAAAAATAATAGTGACGTCACAAACGAACGTTTTGGCGTGAATTTTAAAATTTAAATTTCAAATACCAATTTCATCTACCAAACCTTATTTTTCTGCTGAAATAAGATATTTTTCGAAATAGTAGATACTTCCGAACATATCTGACCATTTTTCAAAATCAGTCATCATGCCTATTAGGGATATATGAAAAAATACTAAAGAATACTATGAAAGGCACTTTATTTTTCTCAAGAGACAGAAAATAAGTAGTCATACCTACTTAAATGTACATAACTCAGTTTTTTGTGTTTAAAACGAAATCAATCCTATACGACTGATTCAAAAAATTTAAAAATTATTTGATATTTAAACGTAAGGTTTAATTTTGTACACAAAGGAATGAATTGCATCCTCCGAAACCATGAATCTATAATGTTAATATATGCATGTTTCTTTATACCTTGAAGTTATTATTCGTGTGAACTTTGGCGTACCTATTATAATATCTAAATGATATGATAAACTCAAATATATATCTAAAACAAAGAGATAAACGATTTATTAATCTAAAACATAACTTTTAATATAACCTAACAAAACCTTCGTTTTTGCAACGGCTTTTAAACGCCATTTTCCAAAAATTGGGGTTTCCAGTCCAAATAATAAAAAGATAATATAAAGCAGTCTTTTTTTTTAAATAAAGAAATTAATAACCATAAAAGGTTCGATGATAACGCTAAAATATCGTAGTTCGGTATCTTTAGTACAGCGAATTTGAAACACGGAATATCCACAGAATACTGTAAAATAAAAATATTAAAGTACAACTGCTAAATAAAAATAGCAATTGTGATAAGTATAGAACGGGAATCTATTTTTATGCTAAGATATCACACATTTATTACAATCGCAAAGAAAAAATCTTAACACTATAAGTCCCTCTTGCATCAAACTGCCGATGAACAACTGATTATTATGGTTTGTCTAATTTAGGAGGATATTTTTGACAGATGAGATGTGTAAAGCAATAGTGAAGGAAAAGAGTGAGACAGACTGAAGCAGTACATCTACCAAAATTATCATCATAAATAAGACAAACCATAAGTTAAATTTTCTGACGCTGTCCTCTTTTTAGCAAGTTAATTCCATGTTTGACATAGGATGGATATAGAAAATTTAACGTAACACATAATAAGTTGGTGCAAGTGGACTTAAAGATTAAAAGTGAGTCCAAGATATAAATCATGTACTGTGTACAGTACTCTTCTGTTATTATTGTAGCCTAGTTATGTATAATATTTGATACAATAATATCGATTATATAGCGAATTACGATATCTTTCACGTTAATTATTTCTTGACTTTAAAACAAGAATTCGAAAGACTACTTTAAAGTGATACATAAACACCCCTAAAAATGCACCTTAGGACTAAGGATAACAAAAAAAGTGAATATAATATTTTTTGCATAGACACTATTTAATTAGCCAACCACAAATAACCTATTTTAACTGCGCGCTACGGCAACGTACGAACTGACGGGTTCTAAGCTCCAGTAAACTTATAGAATCAATCGTACCATTGTTGGTTATCTCTCCATCTGCGTCGTTACTGAGGGCCGTGACCCCTTTCCACTAATCAAATAATGGTAGGAGTTTTCTTAAGATAATAATGCGGTAGGTTCTTACGTCCTACCGCATTAATGGTTATGGTTAACGTTAGAGTTGACAACCTAAAATAACTACTTTGGGTTTCCAAATTCAGGATTCTTCTACCATAATTATTAGACTCATAATTTATAAACTTAATTATTATGGATGTAAGAATATTGACTTGTGCCACTCGCATAGTGTTTTGGTGTCATTTAAGGTTAACCTTAACTATAACAATCGATGGCACAATTGACTCATTGAATTATGTCTTAGGACGCTAAGAAATTCCACCAACATTAAAGTTAAGAAATTAATCGAATATAACCAACTTAGCTTAATCCATTTATACTGTAATAACACTATGTTATTTCTTAATTCGTTTACTTATTGACCAATATTGTAACATTCAATAACGCCATCTGTAATATAATTTCATTATTTACACGACATACTCTAACAACAAACAAAATTTCAAGACACCGAGCAAGCATCTCGATCAGTTTTAAAAAGAAATTGATAATGAAGAGAAAATATTATGAATTTTAGAATATAGAAGTTTATCGGTGGATATGTCACCGTAAGATTGCAAAAACCGTTAGATTGTAATCTAACTAGCGAAATTGTAAACTGTCGACAGATTGTGAACCATTCAATGTTCTGAGTGTCAATTTTTGAAATATTCATTGTATTTACGTTTTCTTGTCTCTTGTAGGTTAGGTTAGGGTTCGACATAATAATCAGGTAGTGGCAGGGCACTTATGTTTTATCGGGTTAATATACCTAACAGATGACAATCTACCGAAAATAATGCGTTCAATTGTAATCTGTCGACAGTTTACAATTTCGCTAGTTAGATTACAATCTAACGGTTTTTGCAATCTTACGGTGACAGATATAACAAGACAGCGCGACGAACCGATTAATATAATCGGCTCAGTTGTAAAATAGTATAGAAATACGAATTTAAGAAAACATCAATTTCATTATATTATATTCTTGATTTCTTTAATTGATTGCTACATTCATACCCTTTGCCCTTTGCCTACACCAGCGCCACTGTGGAAGGTTTTTGAACTGTTATTTATAGCAACCACTGGACACTTTCTCAACTTTTCAAACTCTACCCATACTTTTAACCCATAAGACATGAATTCTCTTTACCTCTACCCTCCAATTCCTATACAACATCTGTCAAATAATCAAATTTATTTGTCAGTTAAAGTTTACTTGGCCATTGTGAAACAGGCCCTTAATCTTCACAATACAAGATAATATTATGTTGTAATACAAAGTGTTTCAAAACGTTTCCGATAAAAAATATTGACCATATATAGCGAATTTATTTTCGAAAGTGATGAGTAAGTCGATGTGAACACGTCTCACAATGCCGCAGTGTGCTTGTGCAAACATTTTATAAATACAAGCAAATATATAAGTTTTTATTTAGTTTGATGGGATGTTTGCTTAATATGGTTCTGTTCGGTATGGGTACGGTTCAATAATGTTTAAGCTTGAAAGACTTACATTTTGTATGGGACTGCATATTTTGTACAGTACCCTACAGTAATTATTACACAACGAGCTTTAGAAATACAGACTGAAGAAAACGCGAATCAGTGCCGTGCGCGCCTCGATGTAGATAGTTCCATCTACGAAAATGTGCCTCACTACTTTTCATCTCATCAAACTTCCCTCGTAGTAGAATAGTGTCTAGAGTAGAGATGAAACGTATAGATGTTTGGCCGGATCGGATAACCGGCCCATGGTCTCACAGCGAAATCAATTCGGGCGGTTTCGGGTGTCATCGTGAGTGTTCGTGGTCGGCGGCATGAGTGATTAGTTGTAAAGCGAAATTTTTTTGTTTACTTGCTGAGTAAAGTACCTACTTGAAGTTTTTCGGAAGGTTCTTTGAACTTCCGTGTGAGATTTTGTAACTTTTCAGTTATAAATAAAAGCCATAATTATAACCAGTTCTCTAATTATTTACCTCACAAAAACTTATGCTTTAAAGTTGATTTTAGGTTTGAAATTGTCGTAGTATTTGAATATCCGGTAACCGGCCGGATATTGAGTTACTATCCGGTATCCGGCCGGATTTAATAATAAATTTACGCCAAATAGGCCGGATACCGGATAGTTACCGGATATCCGTTTCATCTCTAGTCGAGAGTGTACAAAAAGTTGTGCCATCGTCACAATAAAGAGCAGAGCGCGTCTTCGTGGATTGAAATATGTTCTATAGTACAAGTAAGTAATATAATAAAGAAGGATGGGATGTGTTTAGGCGGCGTCCAGGGTTGCTCGCAACAACTCCTGCCCTTCGACAGATGTCCAGTACTCCACGAGGAGGTCGCGCTCGGCCTCCAGGCACGCGAGGAATGTTTGTTCCGCTTCGCTGTTACTCTTCAAATTCAGCAGCTTTTTCTTTAATAATATAGTCTGAAACAAGTGTGATATGTGTCTTCAAGTTGAAAAATTAAAATGAAAGTCATTTATTCCACGTAGGACAACTTGTCCCACTTATGATAAGTCGTAAGAATCTACCACCGGTTCGGAAATTCTACTGAGAAGAACCGGCAAGAAACTCAGAATCAGAGGTGCGATTATGTAAGAATTGCTGATCAAAGTTCGGCGTCTATACTAAATAAATATTCTCATACGTTTTACATTTACGATGTCGTTTACATGTACGACGCCGAACTTTGACAATTTGATCGACATTTCTTACTTAATCGCACCTAGGATCCACCAATCGCAGTTAGGAGTTATTTAATGGTAGCGGGCTAACTTGGTAGTTGGTAGGACTATGGCAGCCCCATCACAACTGCATGCATGGATAAATGCCATGTTATGGTATGGATTATTAACAATCCATACCTACCCATAACATGGCATTTATACACTTAAATCAGTTTCTACGTAGGATCGTTCCGGATCGCTAAATCTCTTGCAGATATAAACCGTGTAAGATGTGGCAATACTTAATCTATGATCTTTCTTGTAATCTATGATCTTGGGCCGGGCAGCCATCTTGTCTCGTCGGATCTCCTGTGCAACTAGCTGCGTACCATTGTAAATAACTAATGTGAACTAAGTAATAAATACACCAGACAACTAAAGTGTTTTATTCAATTACATGGCGCTGAGGACAAAAGAACAATTATATAAATAAAAAACTATAGGGAAGAAGAAATTTCGAAATCCGGAGGGACGCCGACCGCCAACAGTCCGCCATTAAGGTAAAATTGCATATCATATTATAAAATGGAACTACTAAAGCCACCTCCACCGCTCAAAATAGCGGCTGCGAGCAATATTAAACAATCATATAAAGATTGGAAACAAAAGTTCGAATTATATTTTATGGCGAGTGGGGCGGATAAAAAACTAAGTCCGGAACAAAAAAAAGCACTACTGTTACACACTATTGGGGATGATGGATTAAACATATATAACACCTTAGAAAATAAAGAGAGCTTAACTTTCGAAAAATTATTACAGCAAATAGAATTACATTGTAGTCCGCCGAGCAATGAATCATATAACAGACACGTGTTCTTCTCTAGAAAACAAAAAGATGGAGAAACGTACGATGAGTTTATAACAGATTTAAAGAAGTTAAGTTCAGAGTGTAATTTTGAAACTCTTAAAGATGGGTTAGTTAGAGACCAAATAATAATAGGCATACAAGACACAAAATTGAAGGAAAATCTATTAAAGATTACTGATTTGACATTAGAAAAATGCATATCTTCATGTAGGGTTGCGGAAACAGCCAAAAAGCAAATTGAGAATTTGAAAAAAGACGAAACTGATGTGATTGCAAAGATAAACAAGTGGTCGAGTAACAAGTTTGAACCAAAACCTAGGGACCAGGGTGGTTCACAGACCAATCGGAGGAGTCCAAGGAAACAGCAAAAACCTAATGAGCCTAGCACGAGTAATGCATCTGAACAGAATGGGTGTGGAAAGTGCGGTAGGAAACACCCATATGGGAGGTGTCCGGCCTTTAATAAAAAGTGTTTAAAGTGCCATAAATATAATCATTTTGCAGCTCAGTGCTATAATAAGTGCGGTTTAGTGGAACTAAACAGTGATGAGAGCGAGGACTCGTTTAAAATAAGTACAGTGAACTCAGTTGGTAAAATAAATAGAGACTGGCAAATTAAACTTAAAATTAAGGATAAATATATAAGTTTTAAGATAGATACAGGGTCTCATGTAGATATATTAAGCTTAGAGTTGTGTAGAAAGTTAAAATTAAATATGTATAGGGATCACAATGTCAAACTCACTAAACAAAAGAAAGATTTTATTAAATTAAAAGAATTATTGTCATCAAAACCGGTACTTAAGTATTTTGATATGAATAAATCTATAACTTTATCAGTAGATAGTAGCAGTACTGGCTTAGGTGCAGTGTTATTACAGGACAACTCACCAATTGCATATGCTTCCAAAGCACTCACAGAATGCCAAAAATCATGGGCACAAATTGAGAAAGAATTATTAGCTATAGTCTACGCTTGTGAAAAATTTCACCAATATATTTATGGTAAACATGTATTAGTTGAGACTGATCATAAACCTTTAGAACATATTGTTAAAAAATCTATGAATGAAACACCCTTAAGATTACAGCGGCTAAGATTAAGATTGCAAGGTTATGATTTAGAGATTAAATATAGGCCAGGTAAAGAACTTTTAGTGGCTGATGCTTTATCTAGGGCTTATGTAAATGATACTATATGTAACAAAGAGTTAGATGAAACCGTAGAGTTGCATGTGTGCATGATAAAGGAAAATCTTAATATTAGCAAAGAAAAACTACAGTTATTGAAGGAAGAAACGGCTAAAGATAGTGATTTGAATCAGTTAATTAACTATTTGAAAAATTCATGGCCTTCTGCCAAAGAAATTCCTTATAATTTAAGATATTATCATTCTATTAAAGATGAGTTGTTTGTGTCTGATGGTTTAATTTTTAAAAATACAGCAGTTTTAGTACCTAAAGCATTGCGCAAAGAAATGTTAAATAAAATTCATTATAATCATCAGGGTATTGAAAAATGTAAAAACAGAATAAGAGGATTGTTATTTTGGCCTTTTATGAATAAAGAATTGGAAGATTTAATACAAAATTGTGATATGTGTCTTAAATATAGAAAAAACTATTCATATGAACCTCTGGTATTAAGAAAATTGTCTAACAAACCATGGGCAGTCGTAGGAGCTGACATGTTTTTTTTAAACAACAAAACTTATTTGTTAGTTGTTGATTATTTAACTAAATATATTGAGATAGTAGAGCTAAAAGATCAATCAGCTGAAAGTCATATTATAGCGTTGAAAACTGTGTTCAGTACATGGGGAATTCCTGAAATTTTGTACACAGATGACGGAGCTCAATATAGAAGCCAATTATTTAGAGATTTCTGTAAATTGTGGAATTTTAAGCATTGTCATTCTACACCTTATTATGCGAGATCAAATGGTATGGTAGAAAGGCATATTCAAACAGTTAAAAGAATGTTTAAAAAATGTATAAGTGAACAAAAGGATATATATTTAGCTCTGTTGGAATACAGGAATACACCTATTGATTGTGAATTAATGTCGCCTAATGAACTTATGATTGGTAGGCAAGTAGCATCGTTTTTACCAACTAAAAGTAAATTTAATAAGATAAATTATAATAAAGTAAAGCAAAGTATAGAGAAAAAGAGAAATGACTATAAATATTACCATGATAAGATAAATAAAGGGAAAATAAATAGTTTTTTTCAAGGGGCAAAATGTATATGTAAGTACATGATAAAAATACTAAAGATAAAATTGAAGGTACAATAATTAAAGAAGAGAGAAATAGAGGTTATAGAATTTTGTTATGTAATGGAGAGGAAGTATTAAGAAATAAGTATCACATATTCAAAGGTTCACCACATAAAAAGTTTAATGTAGAAAATAATGATTGTAACAATGAATGGCTTAATGATGTACCATCTCCGAAGGCAAATAGCAATAATGAAAATGTTTATAAAGACAGTGTAAATGTCAATAATGAAAATGTAAATGTCAATAATGAAAATGTAAATGTCAACAGTGAAAATGTTAAAGTATCTAGATTTGGTAGACCACTAAGACAGCCTTCTTATTTTAAAGATTATGTTGCTTAAAATTGTAAAAGAAAAAAAGGGGGATGTAAGATGTGGCAATACTTAATCTATGATCTTTCTTGTAATCTATGATCTTGGGCCGGGCAGCCATCTTGTCTCGTCGGATCTCCTGTGCAACTAGCTGCGTACCATTGTAAATAACTAATGTGAACTAAGTAATAAATACACCAGACAACTAAAGTGTTTTATTCAATTACAAACCGTATGCCTCCGTTTTATAGGAGTTAGTTCCTGTGATCATCTTCATACTCCATCATCAGGTCCTGATCACTGCCTGTGATCTAACTATTCATAAAAACTTAATAAGCTGCAACACGACGCTTAAATACGTCCCAGAGGAGTCGATAGAAAAGTGGAATAAATGTTAATATCAATTGTATGACAAAACCCTCAATATTGATAATAATCTTCAAAATCTTGAACAGATTTATTGAAAACCATAGCTTCAAACAGTCTCGACTAAACAAGAATAGGAAAACCGCATTCAAATCGGTTCATCCTTTTCTGCATTACAATGCAACAAACAAACACGCAGACAGATTTTAAATGATTGTTTTGTTAGTTGACAGATCATTTCTATAAGCAGCAATTTAATATTAATTTAATTATTATCTTATCGATGTAGGTTACGACCTTAAAATAATGACGAAATGTTACTTCAACTTCAATTCAAACACAATAATGGGGACATTCAAGTTATTGTTTCTACTAATTTTAGTCAATAATATACAAATGAACGACGAAAGTGAGGAACCGATTCTATACTACTATGGTCTGGTTAGTATTTTCCATACATTTAGCGTTCCGGTAACGCCCACTAAGTAACTCGAGCCGAAGATGAACGGCCGACAAAATATCGCTGAACGCGCCGGAACAGCTCCGAACACTTGTTAGCATGCGCGAGAATGCCAATGGTATAACTCATTTTATGAAATGCATGTTTGCCTCCAAAGACAAATATATGTGGAAAGCTGAACGGATGCATTTTCATATAACCAAAGAAAACACCAGTTTTGTAAGGACAAAAGCTGAATCGAACTATATAAGTTTTAGGGCTTAAGCAAACGAGGTACAGACTCAGCGATTTTTTTTGGTCATCCAGAGATCACTGAAAATGCATCGCATAACCCAGACGGTGGACTAATAGTACGAAGAAACGAAATGGCGGCGAAATAAAAATGTCGGACTTTTGTCTTCCGCAGAAAAAAGTCCCTCGTCTCCGTAGGGCCTTATATAATTAACCTCTTATTCGTAGCAATATTAATCTTACTAATATTATAAACGCGAAAGTTTGTGAGTATGGATGTATGGATGTTTGTTACTCTTTCACGTAAAAACTACTGAACGGTTCTGGATGAAATTTGGCACAGAGATAGATTATAGTCTGGATTAACACATAGGCTACCTTTTCCGGAAAATTAAAGAGTTCCCGCGGGAATCAAATAACCTCAAATGCATGTTTGTTACTCAATCACGCCAGAACGGCTGAACGGATCTGGATGAAATTTGGCTGAGAGATATATTTTAGCTTGGAATAACACATCGGCTACTTTTTATCCTGGAAAATTGAATAGATCCCGCGGGAACCAAAAAACCTCACCGAACCAAAGTCGCGGGCATCAGCTAGTTACTAATAATACTGTAATAAATAGGAAGAGAGTGAGCGTAGTTTGCCAAGTTGCTCGGCCCAGCAGGCGTGCTCCGCGCTAGTGCAGCGCTACTGGCGGCGCGCTGCGCTCGTGCGCCTCTGTCGCTGCGGCCAGCGACTGCGCTGCGACGAGCCCGCGCCGCCCGAACGACGCATCGAACTCAACAACCGCGCTCATTTACAGGTATCGTCATCATTTCACCCCAAACACAGAGAAGCCTATAGACTGCTAGACACCACCCATTTCGGTCGCACAAGAAAGGAATGCATATTCATTACGCGTAAAAGGAAATAAAATAGGCATGATGACTGATTTTGAAAAAGGGTCAGATTATGTTCGGAAGTATCTACTATTTCAAAAAATATCTTATTTCAGCAGAAAAATAAGGTTTGGTAGATGAAATTGGCATTTGAAATTTAAATTTTAAAATTCACGCCAAAACGTTCGGCGGTGTCATGGCGTCGTTTGTGACGTCACTATTATTTTTACCTATGTACTCTGTGCAGTGTGCAGTAAACAATAGTGTGATTGTCAAAGTTCGAAAATAATTGTGACGTCATTCGCTTCATATTGGTGTTTTAACCAATATGGCGGATTGCTGTATTTTAAAGTTTTATTTTATCAAAATAAACAGCAATCTCATTCGAAATAGAAAAATAAATACGTTTTTTATAATCCATGAATCCTATTTCATTAGATAAATAATTTCATTGGTTCTTGGTTACTGTCGTCATACCTATTACATGATTTTTGTCCCTTACCACGCACCGCCTAATTTCAAGTGGAGCTACATCATCAAGTGCATCACTGGCACATTACTTTTTGATTTTCTAGGATACCAAGAGGAGGCCCGGAATACAAGCAATCTCCGTTTTAAATTTTGCCAAAATCGGTTAAATGGATAGGCCGTTAAAAATAAAAAAATAACTGTCAGACATTTTTACTTTTACAATGATAACACGGATTACCCGTTTCCAGTTCTGTCACCCAGTAACCGGATGGAGGGAATGTTCAGTCAACGAGATTCCTCTAACAGTTGAAACGACATACGAACGAATGAACCCGGACGAATTGGAAGAACTGCATCACAGGAACATACAACTCACGCCGCCGAAAATCACGTTCGAATGCCGATGTCGTTACCCAAACTACTGGCGACACAACAGCAACACATCAGAAAATGATAACGTGTTGACATACCAATGTACATCTTTGCCGCTGTGCAAGAGTGGCGATTTTTGTGGGAACGTAAACGATCACCAACTCGCTCTATACCAGTCGTGCTTGTGCCCTAAGAACCACATTTGTGTCCACAGCGGAGGCATAGCACACGTCCAAATATCGGAGTTATTGTTTCGGGGTAAAGGCTGGAGAGCTCATTGTCAACCCATCAATGAAGATTATAATTACGAGGACTATTGAAACAGATGTGTACACACAGATTAAGAATTTTCAATTGTAATATATTGTTAATAAAGTCCTTTCATGGAAGATAGCATCACTTTTTTAAAGCAGCATCGGCCATTAGCTTCACTCAGGTGATATTTGGGTCAAGCTGTTTACTTAATAAGTCCACCCAGCCAATTATAATTGTGATTGAAACAAACAACTTAGCTCAATAGAACGTCACATCCAAAGCGTGAATGGTTTGTAATAATATAAGTGTGGTCCATATGCGTGCTTCTCTTTATGAACATCTCAACACTGTCAATATAAACTTATAAAAACTGCATGGGAGTTGGGACACGTTGGCATTGGACGTTGACTGTACAAGTTCTAGTATAGGATCTAAAAACTAGAATACCAGGCTATAAATAGAAATAAAACTAGGAATTAATCAGGTGTTGGGTCCTACCTGCAGCGGTTGGGCGGCAATGTCTTTAGCTATGTTCTGGACCTGCTCGTCGAATCGGTCGGGCCACAGCACGCGGCTTATGAGTCCGCCCTGCAGCGCCTCTGATGCGGAAAGCCGCCGGCCGAATATAACCAGATCGTTAATCTGGAATTATAAAGATTATCTAGATTTGAAATAACAAGAATGTCGATATCTCCAAACTAAAGTAAAAAAGTTTTAAAAGCTTTAGCTCTTTAACTTAAGGCAAACTTGCACAAGGACTTGATTTAGTTAAATATTTAATGCTGTCCCTTTCTGGCAACTACAAAATGCATTTGCTAAAAAAGGGACAGCTTTACATAATTTAACTATATCACAAATGTAAATAAATGTCCTTGTGCAAGCGGCTCTAAATTTTTGAGAGTTTATGTAAAAATTTAAAACTATGATCATTTTTTACTAGTGCCATATAACGAAACATGATAGTCAGCAAGTTTCAGCTGGTGTAGAAACCATGTGGTAGCCGTTTATATAGTTAGTTTAGTTTTAAATTCTACTATAGCCTAGTCTAGTTACTTTTACTTTCATACGAATCTATTTTACTTGAAATAAACTTCTATTTATTTACTTCGTTATTATTTCTTGCTTTTGAAAAAAAAAACTGCTAAATAAAGAAACGTACCAAGGCCTGCGGCAGCGCCCGACAGCGCGCCGTGAGCGCGGCGGCGCCGGGCATGGCGGGCGCGGCGGCGGCGGCCAGCCAGAACGACGCGCCCTCTGACGCTAGCGCCACATCGCTCAGCGCCACCAGCGCCAGCGCCACGCCCGCCACCGCGCCCCAAACGCCGCAGCACAGCAGCGCGCGGTGCTGCGCCGCCGCCGCCAGCAGCGATCTGCGGGGGTTTTTGAAGTGAAAACTTCTTTAGCCGCGTTGAGCACTTTTTCGTAGGGGGTAAAAATTTAGATTCACGTGACCGACATGCTCGCGAACACCGACATATTCGCGTGGTTACGAAGACAAAAGGTCTTAAATATAAATATAGTACATTCGAAATTAAACTTTAATGCCTTATTGTTAAGGTTTATATTTTAATAATTTCAATTAAAATAAAAATAAAAAACAAAAAAAAAATCGTTTTCACTTCTTTCGGCAGTCCCTATGACTGCCAATTTTTTTTTAATGTTTCGCACTCATTTATCATGTGACAAGAAGTCAGAGACCTTTTTAATGTGAGTTTTGCTCTGAATAGGTGCCAGCTCACGATAGTCGTGAAATGGTGATAGTCATTGTCTGTACTAATGTTTATGGTTTTTTTTCTGCAATCTGTGGGTTGGATACTCAAATAAAGGGAGTCAAGTAAATTTACCACTGGTCTGGAATGCTTCTACAGAGAAAATATACATCAAAGAATGTCACATCATTAGATGTGCAAGCCTCAACTTTGAAGTCTGAACAATTTAAAAACCACAGATCTGTTTATAGTCCAAAGATTGATTGCAGATGGACAAAAATAAGCAATAAAATGGTGCAAGAAAAATCGGTCCACGCGTTCAGGCTGTAGCTGTCCTGCAAGGAACATACAAACATATATATAGACTCATGAACACATAACCCTGTGTGTTCCGCAGTCGGGTAAAAAAGACACTCACTTGGCTGCAATTAAACTTGTTGGCAATGCAGCCCAAGGTGGAAGTTTAAAAAATATTTTGGTTACCTTCAATTTAAAAGGGACTTTGGCCTTTGTTATTGACTATTTATTACCTCATGTAAAATAATTGGGGTTTTTTTTTAGATTTTGTTATGGACAGATTGGAGTGTAGGGAAAACTTCCCCAGCGGGAAGCACTCCATGAGTGGGATAATTTTAACAATGACAAATATTTACCTGACTGATTCTGCTAATTCATAAGCATGATTTGCTCGGATTTCTTTATTTTCATCTAACAGGAGACTTAAATCCAGACTTGAGCATAGTGTTCCACATTGTGATTCTAGCAAAGTGATTGATATGTCCTGCCTATTGTCAATATACTTCAGTGCTTCTTCCAATTCCTTCAAAATCTACAATGAATAAAATTATATTAATTGGATTATATATTACCTATTGTTTTGATAATTTAGTAGAGGTCACAAAAATTTTTTTAGAAGTTGGTTAAAACTTACTGAACATATTGAATAGCTACCATACCAGTCCTGATTAACTCAGCCCAAGCCCTAGGTTCTAGAGAGCTGAAATTTTGCACAGAGGTTCCCTCTTATAATGTAGACAAGAAATATCGCCGGCTTTTCCGAAATTCTCACGAGAGAAAAGCTACGGGCAGTAGTTAGCTACTCCTTTAAGATAATATTTTAGATTTCTTACCTCAACACAAATTTTTAATCCAGTTTTTTTAATACATATTAAGGCTAATCTTTGATCAAAGGTAACTGATATAAACTTAAACTGATTCAGCCTGTTGTCTTCATCTATGGGAGGAATAATGTTTTCATCTGTTTTTCCAGTTTTCTTTTGCTTTGCTGGTTTCTCACATTTAGAATTCTCACGTTTTCTTTTATTTAAAGCAAGAGATAATTTGGAATTTAATTTTTCTTTGATAGATAAACAATCATTTTTATTTATCATTTCACTACTTGATAGTTTAGGCGCTTCAGTCTTAAAGACAATTTCCACATTGTGAGGGAAATTGGGATCGATATCAAGCCCTGGGGTAGGTTGCTGGGTTATTCGAGCAGCACTATGCGGCTGTACATTACCAGCCTCAACATCGCTAAGGCGACGAGGGCTCATACAACTGCTAGAGTATGAACTTGAAGAGTGACGTCTGTATATGATGGAATCATCAGCACTATGGGTCTCAAAGTCCTCACTCACTGCTGGAGATTTCACAGAGCTGCTCAAGGATGTCCTATGTTTTCCACCAAGAATCCTTTTGGCTTCTTCTTCATACTTTGGATCTTTTTTTCTCTCTCTAAACTTCATTTCTTTAGTATCTGGAGTACTAGAACTTTGAATTTTTTTTATGAATTCTGCTTTAGTTCTCACATTTTTCTTGCCTTTGGGTGCTTCTGGAGTAAGTTGGTATATCATATTCACAGCACCCTCATCCATCAGTAACTTGTCAACTTCTGACAATCGTTTATGTTGTTTACTATTCTTAGTGGATCCGCCAGTAGGCTTTTTCCACTGCATTTTAGATAGTGGTGATTTAGATTTAGATCTTTGTATTGTTTGATCTGACTTTCCTTTTTTTGACGGAGTTTGCTCTTTTGTGATCTGTGTTTCTTTAGATTTACTACTCTTACCTTTTGTGAAAGTATCTGGATTGTCCGGATCAAATATGACTTTCTTTTTTATTACTCTACTTAATCTACGTGTAGGGGCATCATCGTCAGTTTTAGCCAACTTTGTTTGGGCTTCACTGCTGGGTGAATCCGTGCTCTCTATTGTATCATCTTTGGAAATTATACATTCCTGGCTATTCTTTAGATCTTCAGAGTCTTTGATAAGGCTGTCTCCCTCTTTGATAATTTCATTCACCTCATTGTGTTCAGCCGGTTCATCTTCCCAATCCATGACAAGAGATCTGACAATGTTATCTGTATAGTGTATTTCCTGTTGGTCTGTCCCAACAGCTTGCTGTTGTGCATTGTCAATGTGGGGCTGGTGGTTATCAGCCACCAGCATCTCCTGTTCTGTGCTATTCAGCTGGGATTGCTGTCCTGTGTTATGTGGTTGATTCTTTATGTGACTGCCATCTACGTTAGAGTCCTGTTTTGTCTGTTCTAATAAGGCCTGCTGTTGTTTTTTTTTTTCTGCATTTCTATTATTACTAGCTTTAAGAGGACTTTTATTTTTCTCTTTTTTAATTTTAGGTACTTTTGTGTCACCCTTTCTTTTTGAAAGTCTAGAAAGTTGTTGCATAGCTATCTCAGCAGCTAAAAATCTATCTGGTGGGGATGAATCAGTCATTTTAATAACTGGCTGTTCCATGTTGTCATTACCCTCCAAAATATCAAGTAACTCCTCTTTATTAAAAATCTCTTCCTTCACTGCACTATTATTGTTCTCAACGTTTTCACTTATATCAGATGACCGCAGTACTTCACTTAATTCAATATTTGTACCCAATTCATTCAAGATAATATTATTTGTTTGCTCATTTTCTTGATTGTCAACCAATAATTGATCTGTAACATCGTAATCATTTTGCTCAACTAGTATTTCAGTTTCAAACTGAACAGTTGATATTGATGATTCCATTTCAACAATAGTCTCTGTTATGATTCCTTCTTCGATGCATATCTCTTTTTGGGACTCTATTGCGGTTTCGGTGATAACATCGGGAGATATGTCATCTGTGTGGGTTATCTCATTTACTTGTTGACCTTCTATTCCTATGTTAGAATCTGGTTCATCGGTTGCTGTAACTTCAGGATCTATGGGGATCACTGGCTCGGCTTCGGACGTAGCCTTAGACTCAACACTAGCAGACACATCAACATTTTCAGGCTTACTTTCAACCTCCTGAAGGTTTGGCTCTGGGTCGGACTTCGCTGGCGCATTACCTGGCTTCGGCGGCACATTAGGAGCCTCCGATGGCACATTAGGAGCCTCCGATGGCACATTAGGAGCCTCCGGCGGTACATTATTTGCCTCCGGCGGTATTATATCCACTTCGGAATGTTCATCTTCGGCTTGCACGTCGCAATCGACACCATTAGATTTGTGACACTCATTTGACTCGTCGATACTCACTTCTTCAACTATATTTGGTTTTACAACATCAATTGATGGATGAATTAGTTGTTCTTCCACAGTTTCCATTTTAGTTTACACTTGCTAAGAACTTATTTCTAAGCACCTAAACTAGAGTATAACCTAATTTGTTGATAAATAAATCAAATGAACGCAAAGCACTCAATTTTGACTCGGCACTTCGTCACATTATCACGTTAGAAAGTCTAACTAATTCCTCGATAATTATAAGGAAACAGTTAATCTATTAAATTTAGACACCGACAGAATTCAGATTTCAGTTTTCTATTTAGCAAAGCGTCAGTGCTGGTCAGTGGTCCAAATTTTTTAATTTCCAAGTTCCACTTCCAACACAATCTCAATCACATCTCAATTTCCAAATTCAATCCAAGCATCAAGCATTTTTTTCGTATACTTACTCTATGTTTCTTCAATGCTACCAACCATAGATAATATAATTGTGTCGTAGACAGAGAAAGAGATATAGACAGGACTCAGATGAATGACCTTTAGATAGAGTCATGGTCTGCTCGGTCGTGAGACGGCTTTCACTATATATTCTATATCAAAGGCTCACCTGTGGTATTATTATTACCATTCTTTATTTTATTCATATTCTCTGGTTAACTTGTCTCTGATTATTACATTGTCTCCTCTTGTAATAATTACTCTATGATTCGTGTTTTTCACTGAAATCAACGGTGTATAAAGTTTTGTATTTTAATTTATTTTACGGCCCTGGTCTTAACTAGTCCTTTAAGGACTTTCTAAAAAAATTAAAATGGCATAATCTAATTATTCTAAAGTTGTTAATTGCTTTACATTATAAAATTATTAACCTAAATATTTCATTTCTACATTTACATTTCTGCTCTTTATGCTAAAATAACTAGAGATAATAACTAAAAGTAATGCAGTAACAGACTAATCAATAAAATATTAGATACTAGGTACAGCTTACAATTTTCCCGTTTTTCGTCTTACTTCACTCCATATTTTTTTTGTCTTTTTCTTGTAGCAGAATCAGCCACTTCATTTCCTGTTATGCCTCGGTGGGAGCGTACCCAAACAAATTCTGTAATTACCCTTTGTTTTAAATTTAGTAATACATTTTTAATTTGAAAAATTTAAATAACATAATCTAACTTCTACTACTACTACTTTTTATCTGTAACAATCAGGTCAAGTTTTTGACCTCTACTATCTTAGAGGTCCAACAAAAAAGTACTACGCTGAGCAGGACAAGAAAAGCGATTTTCTCGCTCTGTCACTCCTATATATATATACCTCTGCGTATATACTCATTTCGCTCACTTGTCGTATTACAATGCTATATTATATTCTTACTCTGTATATGCTATTTAAATATTCTATATTATAATAATATGAGCAAACGGAGCAAAAATGTCATGACTTGGCTCAATATGTTACTTGTCTCTGCTATGGCTGAAGTCATGACATTTTTGCTCCGTCAATGGATTTTGATTTTGACCAATAGTGGAAGAATATTAACCAATCAGAGGTGATCGTTACACTGTAGCTGTAATTTTTATCCAATCGCCCTGCCGATTATTACATTCAGAGACAAGTAACGTAGCTCCTATTTTCTTTATTCATTGTTCCTATTTATCTAGAGAGCATTAGATACGCCATTGTCTATGGTAATAATGACAATCAGAGACAAGTTAATTTATTTTTTTAGTTCAGTAGCCAACTGGTTAACTTGTCTCTGGTAGCCAATGTTTAGCAAATAGAGAATTAAATTCTGGTCGGTGTCGGTCGGTGAAAGAGAGGTCTTTACCAATTTCCACGTCTTTCCTAATTAATTCAAACCAATATGAATATACTTCCTAAAAAAAGGTATGTATCCATTGTTTGTGAAATATAAAATCCGCATCTTAGCATTAACCTCAGAAAACAGTTGTTCTGTATTTTGAAGCATTATCCAGGGATAAAATAGGTATTATATTTAATAATTATTTTGTTATAGGTGGCATGTAAGAACTAAGGAGAATATAGCACGAGTAAGAAAAGATGAAGCAGAAGCTGCAGAAAAGGAACGGCAGGAGAAGTTGCGAATTGACAGGGCGGAACGCGAAGCTCGCCTGAACAAACTTAAACAGAAAAGCAAACAAAAGTTAACAGATCTAGATCTTCGTCCGCACTGTTCAGAAAAAATCACTGACACGCCAGAACATATAAATTTTTTCTCAGACCTTGAACATGCTGTTCAGTCTACTAACAAAGAACATGACAAGGAATTCAAAGACAAGAAAGAAGAGTATGAAAAAAAAATTGGTTATTTAACCTATTTGGGACAAGACACTAATGAAGCCCTCGGCAAGAAAAATTGGTATGAGGTTCCTCCAGATTCAGCACGATTCTCACGACTCTCAAATGTTAAAGATACCTATGACAAGCTTGTCCTAAAAGATGAAGATGGGAAGCCAAAAGAAAAAGCATTAGATGAAAAAGGTGGTGAAATTGCTTGGAAGGCAAAGCAACGCCTAGATCCATTAAATACATTCAAGCAATATTGTAGTAAATCCAAAATAGAGAAGGATGTTAAATTAAAGCAAAAGGAAAGTGTGAAACTTACAGTAAATTTAAAAGTGCAAAATAAATCAAAACATATTGATGGTGATGTATCTAAAACCAAACTCCAAAAATTAAGAGAAGCAAGATTGAAGCGTGAACAACAAGAAAAGTATAAAACTGAAATGTTCTTATCTAAACTTAGTGGTGTGGTGCCTGAAAGTACTAAACAAGATAGCCCTAAGAAAATTCAAGCCAAATACAATTCACAGTTCAATCCAGAACTGGCTAGACAAAATTATAGGTAAATTAAGTTACATATAAAAATTCATATCATTCACATGACTTAAAATGTCACTATTCTTTATAATGCTAATGTGTGAATGAGAATTTTACTTTTCATGGCTCAACTACTGAAATGATCTAGACTTTGACGCTAGTTATATAATAAAGCAAACACTTATTCCTCCTTCTCCGTTGGGCCCCCTCAGGGGTAGCTTTTATATTATAAAAATCTTTAGCGAGTGTCTGTCTTAGAAGGCACTTTCTGCTAAAAGTCAATAAGTCAAGAACTCATGACAAACAATTTAGACAAATGAAAAATAATAACTATTTAATATATTTATTAAAATATGTATATTTATAAAATTCAATAATATTAACAACAATAATCAATCTTACTTAGAACTAAATAATTTACTTTATTTGGGGACTTGTGTTAACAAAACCATTGGTAATTTATCTTCTATTTTACAGAAGGAATAACTGAATGTTTCACAAAAGAGTTGCAAAACTCGTATAATGGCTATACCTTCATTAATTGATTCTGCGGATTTTAATCTGAAAAATACCAAACATAAAATTATATAACTTTTATCTTCTATTTTTTAATATCTTGTGATGTGTTTATTGAAATATAAGGTATTTTTCATATAACCTGCATTGAAAATACGAGTTGCAATGCCTGTTGAGCCACACAAAACTAGTCAATTTCAGACGAATATGTCATTCAGTGGGTAGAAAACCATCACTACCACTTCACACACATCACATCACTTTCTGCCCTTATGGCAGCCCTCCTTTCAATCCTGTCAGAGTATTTTTTGTTTATTTCAAAGCTTTATAATTGTCATTTTAACCACCAACTAAACTGACAGATATCATAATTATTTCTGCAACTAAAATAATTAAGAAATACAATTTTAATAAAACTCGCATTTTAAATGCAGATTATATGAAAAATATAGTGTGACATGGGATGAAACATGATTTCAGACTTTGTCGTCTGAAATTGTCTTGTTTCATCCCTAGGCACACAATATAAGTTATTTTAATTATTCAATTGTTATTTGAAAACATGTTAATAAACTTTTATTTAATCTAAAGCTTTATATTAATTCTACCACTACATATTTTAAAAGACTTTTTTATAATGTCTGTGTCTGTCTGACTGAACGTGATAAACTCAAAAACCACCAAATAGATTTTCATATGGTTTTCACCAATGGACACAGTGGTACAAGAGAAAGGTTTATGTGTATAATTTCCTAGCTTTTGCCTGCATCTTCGCTCGCATTAAGTTATTTTCATAAAAATTTCAAACCCCTATTTATCCCATTAGAAGTTGAATTTCCAAAAATCCTTTCTTAGTGGATGTCTACATCATAATAGCTATCTACTTGCCAAATTGCAGCCCAACCCGTCCAGTGGTTTGGGCTGTGCGTTGATAGATCAGTCAGTATGTCACATTTTCCTTTTATATATTTAGATTAATGTTTTGTGTAAATTGGTTGAAAGTTGGAACATGGCGATGATTGTTAAAGATGTTGAAAAATTTTACTCACTTCCATTTCATCAAAAAGGCTGCCTAATCCCTTTTGAGATAATATTATAACCAAACAATGTATGATGGAATTGTTCCTCTTTTACAGGTCTACAGAAAAGTCTGTGATGGCATAATATGTCTGTCTTTTAAGGACAGCTTACTAATGTGGTAATTGAAAAAACTATTTGACAGATACAATGTTAATTCTTATCAAATTAATTACGTTAGTTAAGCATTTCATAATTGTCCAATTTAAAAAAACTATTGCTTGACCAAATAAATTCAAGCGGTCTCACTCTGAGAGTGATGCAACCGCCCCCACACCGCGCCCTCAGGCATGTTTATATACTACTAGGTGATGCCCGCGACTTCGTCCGCGTGGAATAAGTTTTTAAATTCCTACGGGAATTCCTCAATTTTCCGGGATAAAAAGTAGCCTATGTCACTCTCCAGGTCCTCAACTACATCCATGCAAAAAATCACGTCGATCCGTTGCTCCGTTGCAGCGTGATTGAAGGACAAACCAACAAACAAACTGACTTTCGCATTTATAATATTAGTATGATGCTACCCTTGCGAAATCGGGGCATGCCACTAGTTCTAAATATAAATGATTGAATAATACTAACTTGTTCAAAGTCACAAGTTTGGCATATTTACAAAGAAAGTTAATAAAGATTTCAACACTTTCTGTCTTTGACTGGCGAAGCAAAGTGTAAATGCCAATCAAAAGAGGATATCCATCAATATTTTCTCCAGGTTTTTTGGTTATCAAATCACCTGAAATAATAATAATTAATTTACAATGGCATACCTATATTGAAGTGTAAGAATACCAATTTTAATTGGATCAAACCGGAAGTTCCCTTCATCAACTTGAAAAAATCTGATGATCTTCAAATTGATGAACCGATTTTCTTGTATCGAAGCTAAGAACACTAGATCAATTAGTCACCTTCCAACCAAAAAAATAAACTAAATCAAAATCGATTCATCCATTTGTGAGCTATGATGTCAGATATCCACGTTAAACCTTTAACACCCCTCTTCGCATCGGGGGTTAAAAACAAAAGGCGTAGTATTCAGATGATTATCAAAACACACTGTTACTATCTTTGCCATACATAGTATACTATATTTACTATTTATATACCTATTAATAGTAGACTGCCTATTAATAGTAACTGCCTCGTTGGTCTAGTCATCTAGTGGTTAGCATGTTCGACTGCGGCCGCCGCGGTCCCGGGTTCTGCGCCTGATCTCTCTCCGATCGTGTCGGATCGGCTATGAGAGTAAAGGAACAGAGAGTGCACCTGTGCTTGCACAAACACTTGTGCATTATAATATCTCCCGCGCAGATGGCTAATCTCTCTGGAGATTGGCCGCCGTGGCCGAAATTAGGTCCGGAGGACATTATTAATAGTAGATTCTACCGTCTACTGATGCAGTGTGTGGACTACCAGTTTTCTTTTTCTATATGATCATAATAGATAACAATAAAAAACAGATCAAAAACTTAGCTTGTACCTGAAGTTAGACTTATTTGCAGTCTGGCCAGCTGAGACAATAAAACAATCGCCATTAAGCGTCCCATATCTGTATTTACGAATTCAAGGGAAGTTTTCACATAAATCTTTTCATATGGCTCAGTAAGTCCACAACGAACCAAATATTCCTCTAATCCACGCAAAAGTTCTAATGGAACCGATTTAGTTCCCGTTTTAGTAGTTTTCTTGATTTCATTCAGTAGAGACCTTTAATAGAAAGAATTTTATTTCATAAACAATGCAAAAATAAGAAGGTAGGTATATAATCTACAACCATTGGGCTTCTCCCGAACTCCCTGGACTTTCATAGCCCTTTACCAGGTTAGCATATGTTTAGCTCGTTAACATGGTTAGGTACCCTTACCACTGTCATCAGGTGAGATAGAAAATATCAGCCACATCTTTAAATATAATTTTATAGTAGGTTTCTGTCCCTGCCTCGTTGGTCTAGCGGTTAGCATATGGTTAGCATAGTCGAACTGCGGTTCACGATGGTTCGATTCCCGGTCGGGTCTAAAAATTGGTAGGTACTGGGTTTTTCAGTTAAGAAATTCTCAGTGCCAGCCCTGGAAGTTGGCGGTCAGTCACCTTCGTGCCTCGGAGAGCACGTTGAGCCGTCGGTCCCGGTTAATAACGCTACCATGATAATAGTCGATAAAGCCAACCTGCATTGGAGCAGCATGGTGGGTCTAAGCTCTAATTCCCTATGAGAGTGGAGGCCTGTGCCCAGCAGTGGGACGTTAATGGGCTGTAGTGGTAGTGGTGGTAGTAGGTTTCTGTCCCAGGTACCAATGGAGCATTGTTATCAACAGCTACAAAATACCAATAAAGATGGAACAACTCACTCATTCATCGTACGCAAAGAAGCTTCCAAATGTGCAGAGTCAAATTTGCAGCTCGTATTTAGCTGATAGGCAATGTGTTTCCTCAGAATTTGTAGAGTTCCTATAACAACTATCAAATCTGACAGTTGCTGGTATGTCTTGTGTCCTTTAGCAATAACCTGACCAAGAAAGTTGTTAATTTATTTAGTAACTAGTTCATTTGACACAGCTTTAAGTTATAATAAGGCAATTACGCGGGTCACAATTGATTTGAATTTAGCTGTTGCCCATTGAGGCTTTCCACCTGGCACCATCCATATTCCATCTAGATATTAGATTCAACTAGATATTTAACAAATCTTCATCATACTTATATGGGACCGACCAGACTGTATAAACTAAACAACTGCCCTAATCGGACTTTATGGAGTAATTTTCATCCCCAAGTAGTTATTATTTGGTATTAAAAAAATAAAAAAATGTTAACTCATGAGTCGTTAAGTCGCATCCGTATCCGATCAGTAGTTTCAACATGCAAACACTTAGGAACTCTGTATCAATAATAAAGCTACAGTTCGCGCGCGAGTTGAATGCATAGTAAATGTATGTCACCATACATTTACTCTGCATTTAACTCGCGCGCGAACTATACCTGAAATTCAATTTATCATAAGGGTAGCTTAAAAAAAGTATCCATTTATATAAATAAAATAAAGACCTGTTCCAAATCTTGCACATCCGTGTTACCAATCGAAATTTTGTCCGGACATGTTCTGAAGATATTCTGAACCTGATGCAACTGGTTTTTTATCATATAACCATACAGAGTGTCTAAGCCATGTAGACCAAGCACGCCGATCGCGTCGTTTAGCTTGGAAAATGTTTTCGTGTTTATTACTTCGCTGTGGTTTTTAGCGTCTAACCAGGCCGCTGATATGTTTATATAAATACACATCCTGGAATTAATAAAAAGGTCACTCAAACAAAGCAGTCATATCTAATTTAACCTCACATTGCATTGCAACTGATTATATTTTAGTACTTACACAAGGTACACAGATAAAAGAAACTATTGCTTTACAAACGTGCAAAAAAAAAAATGGTAAGTAATAAATAATGTATAAGTAATAGTAATTCTTACTGTATATTGTAAAGTATTAACTTATCTACCCTACCTAGAATCTGTTATTTGGACAATCTGTCTAGCAAGACTTCCCATGAAACTAGCCGATGGTCCATACAAACTTACGCCTTTTCGTATACTGATTTCCTTCGCCACACTTTGATTGATGATTGCAGATACCTGTTTAATTAATACTACTTAATTATTCAACTTTACAAATACATTTTTTTTACTAAGAATTTTTAATAATATTTTACCTGTTTTTGCCAGATTCGTAAGCCATGAATGTTTATGTAATCTTGAATATACTCCAAGGATCTCTTATAACCATCCATACTGTCAGCCAATTTTTGGAGGCGAGGCAACAAACTGTTTGCCTTCTTCACCGGTGGCTCAATGAATTCAAAGAACTTCTTACTGATATGTGCATCTAGTTCTCTGAGTAAACCTTCTTCTAGCAACTCTGCAGGGTCTACTCTTATTACTCCAACTAATGTTGATCTCATATCCAAAATACCTGTAAACATTCAAGCTAAGTTTTACTAGCGATATGTATTCTTACATTAATACTATGCTCATGTAATTAATAGAGGGCTGTGAAACAATCTCAAAATATCAGTTTTTGATATAAGTTTTTAACATCTTGCCTGTTGTGAATGTTGAAGCAGAGTGGGTCAGCTTAGCAACTTCCATCCTATGTTCCATCTGTGCATACTCTCTCAATTTCTCTTTCTCTATTCTTGTTGGCACTTCTTTAATTGTCCAAGTTTGAAGGTCTATTATCTTTTCGACAATATTGAAAACCATTTCTGGGATAATTTGCAATACTTTCTGAATGTACTTGATCAGCTCACTGCTATAATATTGTGAAACTGATACCAGATCATCACTTTGTGCCTGGTTAATCCGTAGCAAGGGTATTTCCATTGCACTAGCTAACTTCAGAAATAGTGCTCGAAGTCTACTGGTAACTGCTGGGTTTTCTTTAATGCTGTCTTGCATGTACTTTGTGTATAAGTCTATAGTGCACCAGGCATAACTAAAGTCTGCTACTGTTTCCAATGTCACAAGAGAATCTTCTTTTAATGAGGCAGCTCTCAGAACATTTTTCAAGGCATCTTTACTGTCACAAAGAAATTGGACTACAGTCGAAGTACTTTTTATACCATGAAATTCTTCCACATTATCCAATACTTGAAGAAGTTGAGTGACCTTTTTTACGGTTTTCGGAGTAATAGGTTCATTAAGAGATGAAATCTGTTTTGCAATGTTTCCAAACCAAAGCTTCAATTGTTCATTTTCAACTACTTTCGTATATGGATTTGCTCCCGAAAATAATTCAGATAAATTATTGATTGCCTCCAAAGCAAGCTCTTTGTTTTTGTTCCAAGTATCACTTCTAGAATCGAGTAGCCTTCTCAAAAACTCTCTAACTTTTAATTCTAACTCTGCAGTACTTATCAGGAGTTCGAGAATTTTGAGTGGGTCATATGTAGATTCTTTTGTAACTAAGTCTTTAAGTTGTTTACTTTTTTTATTGTTATCAAAAAATATAACATCACTGTTGTGCAACAGTAACCATCGCAAAACATGATTTGAATTTAAAATTACGTTTAAGATTTTGCTTATATTATCTAGGACAAACTCATCCGTAAAGGTACCTTCCTTCAACAGCAAATGGGTTTTATTTATAAGCAACTGCACTGAGTTTCCTCGTTTCGCATAAATTTCCTTGACCATTTTTGTATTACATGTATTGTTAAGAGAATTTTTTGCTGCTTTAAAGTTTTCCCAGTAATCAACTAAATTCATGGTAACACCCATGTAAATTGGTATGATCCAGTTACATGGGAAAAATTTATCTACAATCTCTCTCATTTTTGTAGTGTCACTGTGCAAATAGTGAGGGGTAAAAAATAAGCAGACAACTAGCATACTGGCCTGAGTGGCAAGAGCAGATGCCTGGTGCTCCGGAATAGTATAAACAGCTAACTGGTTGTATATATCTTCTGATCTCAACTTCCCCACAACCTTCTCCATAAAATCTGGATGGATTGGAACACGACTGAAATAAAATATAATATTCCTAAGTAATTACTCTCTGTTTCTGCCAATTCAAAAAATTATTTTATCTAATGAAAAGGCAGATAAAGACTTTAGATAAATGTCTGCTTTTTAATTTAATAAAAGATGACAATAAAAACAAATATTTATTAGCTAGGTTGTACTATATTATTATGTTAAAATAAATTTACTGATAATATTTATAAATTGTATTGCATTACACCAACTAGATTTACACTATACTGTAAGCTCTTTTGTTACCCTAAATTAATGTATAAATATAAGTATAAAATAAATTACCTAAAATATTCAACTGGGTAATCCGAGGGTCTTTTCCCCAGTTGCTGGTTATAGCCAGTGTCCCTCAACAGCTTGCAAACATCATCAACATTCGACTGAGACTGACTTGTGCTGTAGCGATAGAATGCAACTAGCAGCCTTTCCCTCACATATCCAGGTATGTACAGGTCACACAGGAGAAGCATAGCACCATACAAATATAAGGACTCACACTGTAAATGTGGCAAAAATTAGAAAGGTTTATTTATATAAATAATATTTGGGAATAAAGGCTCTGTTCTGCTCTGTTTATTAAATTAGTTATTGTAAATCCATCCTACAACAAATCTGCTCATAATCCACCGACTGATCACACGATAAGACACAGAAAAAAAATGAGTTATTATAAATGTACTTACTGATTAGATTTACTGCTTTATTAAAGAATTTACATAAGTATATCACTTAATTAAGTATGTACAGTTATTTATGTTAAGATTTAAAAGGTATTATCATAAGTCAAGTAACATACCAAAAGTTGTTTGCCCTCAATATCTTTCATAACTGTTTCAATAGTTTGTTGTATGAAGGCTCCGTCATGCAATTGTTCTACAAATGTATTCAGATCTACAATATACTGATAGATATTTTCAAAGAGCAAGTAAAACCGAGTTATCAGTTCAAGATATTTTTCTTTTAAGTCATCATCTAAATCTTGTAGTTTCTGTGAATAAAGTATTAGAAGTGACAAAATTTACAATATAAAAGGCTTAATGACAGTAAAACATAACTTTAGAATTTTTAATAATTACTTACTGTATTTGTGCTTATCTTCTTTTCTTGAACTTCTGATATTTTAAAATAACTAAAGTCCATGATGACATCTTGATAATTTTGTTGTATTTCTTTATTTTCTAATCTAAAAATATTTTTTATATACAATAATTTTATCCTATTTCTTTTCATTGTTTTTGATAAAATTATGGTAAATTTACTCACAAAAATACTTTAGGAATGTGATCTTTCAGCCTTAATATTTCAGCCAATATAGCATTTCCATGCGAAACCAGTTTTAGCAAATTTTGAGCACAAAGATTATCTTCTGCTAGAAATACCCGCATCATAAAGATGATCTGCTAGACAATTAGTGGTAAACAACAGCAACAGAAAACTGTGATTGAAAAGAGATACAAAATACAAAAGTAAAACACCGACCAGAAAAAGAAGATCAGAGACAAGTAACCATGGAACTAATAAGTACTACGTACAACTGGAATGCGTACTACAAACTTATTTAACTTATTTTTAATCAAATTTAATCCTTATGTCACGGACATAAGGACCACTACGCAGGCAGTATAAAAATGAATCCGAGTGAGACATCCACAACATACCGCGGTGTCCCTTTCTAACAGTGGTCTTTGTGTTGCTATTTCACATTTAACATTATACTTCAAATTTGGTACGTTTATAAAAGAAATCTGAAAAATGGTTTTATACTATCGAATTAGTCACCTCCTATCCTCCGATTAAAATTTCAAGCATTTAGAAAATTAGTACGTCAATAATTCACTTGTTTTCGTGTTGAAGGGGGCAATCGTAGTAGTAATAAAAATAAAAACGTTGCAACCATGGAATTATTATGTACTATGATGGTTGCAACACAAACGGCCATTTTGATGAATCTTACGATAGACGAAATTTCGGGTGACATAAATTTAGGTACCAAGTACACGGGACAAGTATCGTCAACTATGAAACACGAATTATAACAGGATAGATATTTTTTTCATATTTCAGATTACCAAAAAATGATACATTGCGTGAAAAGTGGTTAACATTATACCTGGTGGTAACAGAAAAGTGACCCAAAATTCTGTAATATGCAGCAAACATTTCATGCCAGAGGATTATATTCCTAATTTATCACGGCCCGTTTTAAAAGCAAATACTCTTCCCTCACGATTCCTCATGGTACCTTAGCAAGATCAATTTTATTTTTATCTTGAATAGGTACGTTTACAGATAATGATAAAAATCCAGCCCGTAACTGTTCCACTACTGGGCAAGGGCCTCTTCTCACTAGGAGAATGCATGAGCATTAATCACCACGCTTTCTCACTGCAGCTTGGTGATTTCAGACTGTCAAGTCCAGGTTTCCTTACGATGTTTCCTTCACCGTATGTGCTGTATCACCGTAGCTCTACAGAATGAAATTAAAAACATTTTCAAACATGGAGACTGGTATAGTGATGAGATGAGTTAAGTAGCGACCAAGCGACCGATAATTATCTATTTTTACCTAAATGCTTCGTAATTATCGATCCTAAATGGATCGCTGGATCCAGGCGGCGCAAGACCGTGGCTTGTGGAGGACCCTACAGGAGACCTATGTCCAGCAGTGGACGTCCATCAGTTGACGACGACCTAAATATAAAAATTTAAAATTATTTGCTGATTTTTATTTCTTCATAGAGGTATATTTATATCCCGTATATTGAAGTATCCCAAAATTCAAAAATAGTGTGGTCACTCTTGTGGAAAAGGGACACAACTGTCAGTATGGTATCTCTCACTCGGCACACTTTCTTAACAAGAGCTCATTCCAGTTGTACGTAGTACTTATTAGTTCCATGCATTAAACATAACACAGCATATATGCTCTGAGTCTGGAGTCGAGTGATTAGCCACAGAGAACTAGGATCTCAAATCTGAGACTATATAGGCTGATGGTTGTCTGTCAACTCAGATTAAATACCTTTAAACGACCTATATACATTGATCCTTCATTTTTTTAATTTATTTTACGGCCCTGGATACATTGTGTCATACTTAATTTTTTTTTAATTTACTAGTTTAACAGCTCTGGATTCTAGTCCTTCTGAGCCTGTCAACATATTCCTTAGTCATTGGCCTGTCATACTTCACCAAACACTTGTCACCTCACAAAGCAAAGAGAAATAGAATAAAGCGAATAAAGTAATTGATCTGCCTCAGGGTTTGGCAGTTGTGCGTTTTGCCCAATTTTTAAATAATATTTTACTTAATTTTATTTTAATTGTGATCGTAGATTAACTAACTACTTTAGTGTGATCAAGTTCATTTAATAATTGGAGTGATGCTTCTGGCAAATAATAAAATCAATATTCTTATTTCATTCTGTAGTTAGCGATTTTATTATTTGAGCATAATTAAATTAAATTAATTATACACGATTTTTTCTAATTAAATTATCCTGTTAAATATGGCTTCGTCATTATTAAGTTACGAGACCCTCGTACATGCATTGGCTGGTGCTACGGCAAGTAAATTATAATAAATACACTGTTTAATTATTAATAATAAGTGTTATATTTTTACTATTAATAATAAGTCTATATTTTTGCAGTACAGAATAAGTGTTATTTTATTCTGTACTGCAAAAATGTAGAGGTATTACTCAATTATATTTATTATTTTTCCAGGGAAGTGTTGTTGGTATGACAGCATTTTATCCTTTGGACACATTACGATCCAGGATACAAGGTGAATTTTCCTATTAGATAATACTTAATGTAATGTGTTAATAAATTAATGCACTTCATACAAATATTATCTTTTCTACAGTTGAAGACTCCATAAAACTTCGTGGAACGCCACTGGAAATACTCATTAAACTTGCAAATGAAGAAGGCATTGAATCTTTGTATCGTGGCCTATGTCCAGTTCTACAGTCTCTCTCAATGTCAAATTTTGTTTACTTTTACACATTTCACGCATTAAGACGAGCTTCCTCAACTAGAAATTCAGCCTTGAGAGATCTAATGTTTGGTATGCTAGCTGGTAGTGTTAATGTACTATTGACATCACCTCTTTGGGTAGTTAATACTAGAATGAAGATGAAGAAAAATTCATATTCAAATTTATTTGAAGGACTCTTTGATGTCTTTCAAAAAGAGGGTGTGAAAGGTTTATGGTCTGGGACTGTGCCATCATTGTTGTTGGTTTCAAATCCTGCTATCCAGTTTATGGTTTACGAAGCATTAAAGAGAAAATTGTCATCTAGAGGACAGTTTGACACATACACAGCTTTTTTTGTTGGAGCTATAGCTAAAGCAATTGCAACAACTGTAACATACCCTTTACAGCTGGTTCAATCCAGGCTCAGGGCTGGCACAAGCTTGAAACCCTTAGTAGAGGCTATTAAATCAAAACCTTTAATGATGTTCCGTGGTTTAGAAGCCAAGTTGTTACAGACTGTTTTGACTGCAGCATTAATGTTTTTAATTTATGAAAAAGTTGTCCAAATGGTTTTGACTATAATGCGTATTAAGCTAACTAAATGTTGATAGTACAAGATTTTGCATTTATGTGGGCTGATTCTGTTGCACACAATCTCTAAACTAAACGAAAATGACGGCGTTAAAAATATTGCTAACCCTTTCATAATACTCTCTGCAGATAGGGACAGGACTAGATTTAGTGGTGTCATTTTAGTTTAGTGATTGTGTTATACAGAATTGGCCACAGCTGGTTTTAGATATTAATTATAATTTATAGTTTATACCTACTTAAGCTAATTATGTTAATAGATAGAATAATAGAATAATTGAAGATAGATCAAAAATGAATACAATTAATAGATGCCTGCTCATATCTAAGTTCAAAAGATAAAATAATTATGATTAATGTGCCAGTGATAAAATACTACAATCAAACAACACTTCTTTAATAAATAGGTAATAGTAATTAAAATCAAGTAGCAGATTTTTAAGGTTAATAAACTATATGACCTTGACAATTAACTATTACTATTGATGAGTAGTAACTTAGATGTTATACTGTGATAAAAGCCAAATACATGACCAAATTAGCAACTTATGTTATAACAATAAGGCTTGCATGCAGACACGCCGGGTTATCCTTTTAACGCAGAGTTAGCTGCTACTTTGACAGAATTTGTATGAAACTTCAAAATTTCAAATTTATTCCTGGGGTTAAACTAAACTGTCTCTGCAAGCGGGCCTAAGTTTATTTATTTAAATATTGTGTGGTGGTGAACACAAAGGGTGATGGAGACATGGGTGAAGGATTATAATCTGCAATTTGCAATGACAATTATTTTAATCTTATTTAAATTAAAATTACAATTTAGATTTATCACTGAGTTTTAATTTGCGCCAACTTCATGTCCTCGGACGTACGTATTACTATTTTCATGTATTCCTCCACAAGTGACTTCAGGTCGTTATATACCTGAAGCAACAAGGCATGGTTATATTTTTTAGTATTACTTCAAATTGTATATCAATGTCTGATTGTGTAAGAAAATCATTCTCATCAAATCATCAGATGTTGGTGATAATAACCGGGACCGACAGCTTAACGTGCTCTCCGAGGCACGGTGGAAATGAAAAGGCCGAATTTGAACCTCCAATTTCGGTCACCCATCCAGTTACCGAGTTACCGACTTGGGTCAACGTTGCTTAACATTTGCAATCAACTGATGTGTTGTCACAACTAGGCCACTCATCCTTCAAATTAATATAAACATACTAGCGAATGCCCGCGACTTCGCTGCGTGGTTCGAGGTTTTGGTTCCCGTGGGAACTCTTTAATTTTCCGGGATAAAAAGTATAGCCTATGTGCTATTCCAGACTATAATCGATTTCTGTGCCAAATTTCAGCCAGTTCCGTTCAGCCGTTGGGGCGTGATTGAGTAACAAACATCCATACATCCATCCAAACTTTTAAATCTTATCTTACTAAATATTATAAATGCGAAAGTTTGGATGGATGTATGGAATATGGATGTATGGATGTATAGATGTTTGTTACTCAATCACGCCCCAACGGCTGAACGGATCTAGCTGAAATTTGGCACAGAGATAGATAATAGTCTGGAATAACACATAGGCTACTTTTTATCCCGGAACCACGCAGACGAAGTCGCGGCCCTACCTATAGTCGAAGTTGTAGTACTGACCTGGCGGACGTGCGGATGGTGCGTGTGGTGCGGCAGCTCGTTCAGCAGCAGGTCGGCGAGCGCGAGCGGCGCGGCTCGGGGCGCGGGCGAGGGCGGGTGCAGTGTGAGCGCGCAGCTCCGCAGCGCCTCGCAGCACAGCGCGCCCGCTTCGAGCGCGCGCCCGCCGCTTAACAGGGCGCGCACGCAAAGGCTGCCCTCTACCTCCTGCAGGGAAATCTATATTTAAGACGAGCTTTCCGCGCGATTAGTTCTTATTAAGGGAACTAGTCTCTTTATAAAAACTAATCGTGCGGAAAGCTCGTTTTTATAAAGGGACTAGTTACGTATTTTGGCAAAAACAGTCAAAGAAACCTTTGACGACCTCCCTGGCGCAGTGTTGAGCGCTGTTGTCTTAACGTCCCGGAGGTCCCGGGTACGATTCCCGGCAGGGTCAATTTGGGAATTTATAATTTCAGAATTTTCTCTGGTCTGGTCTGGTGGGAGGCTTCAGCCGTGGCTAGTTACCACCCTACCGGCAAAGACTCCACTTACCATCAGGTGAGATCGCAGTCAAGGGCTAACTTGTAGTGGAATTTAAAAAAACCGTCATAATGATTTTAAAATGAAAAGCTATATAACGAGGTACGAGGTGTATCAATCGAGGAGTCTTCATGCTATCCTGAATAGGTAGTCATTTCATTTAGTTGCGCTAATTACAGTATTATCAAAAGTAGGAAAACTGTTACACCTTGGAATGTTACTCAGTTTTGATTCTTTTAGGACCTTTTATATAAAACTAACATGAATTACCATAAATCTTTTGAGAAACCACTTAGGTAGAAACTGGCTAGTGCTTATCGCTCGCTTGGTCACTGCTAATAAGGTTTCCGCATCAGCCTCTTTTAATTTAGGATACAAATTATCAAAGTCTATGTTTTCCGCTTCTGCAAAAATATAATTTTATGAATTATTCAATTATAAACACACAAATAAATTGGTAGGTTAGTCATCCAAAACTATCAAGTTGAATGGAAGGCTAAAATTATTATAATAATAATTTTAATTGTCGTCATTAGTCTCACACAAACTCAAACTCATATTGTGTTATTCAAATAAAATTATTATGATTTATGATTAAAAGTTTTTGAATCGTCGAGTGAATCTACCACTGATTCGGAATGACATTCTAACAGAGAAGAACTAGCAAGAAACTCGGTTACTCTTTTTTAAAAAAAATATTTACAATTATATACATCAACAAAACATGATCACGGAAATTCTTAAAAAAAAAACAAAAAAAAAACATATAGGTATTTGCTATTTAAATAGGATTGTACATACTAAGTAGCGCTTGTTGAACTGAATCTAAGGCTTCGGGTACTTCTTGACGCAGCTCGGCGGCCAATTCTTCTGGGCCAATCACCTGTTACAGCAGACAGGTGTAAATTAAACATATATCACCCCAACAAGAAAAACTTTGATTCTATCAACTATACGATTCAAGTATTCTAACGTAGAAATTCGAGATGATCTAAGTTTAATAGAGCTGAGTTCTGGAGAGCACCTCAGCTGGAGCACATCAGGGCCTGGTTACTGTCTGTAAGCCAATTACTCGTCGAGAGCAAATCAATGAGCATAAGGATGTTGATCCTGTACACATATTATAAAAAATAGTTTAATTAATCTACCGTCAAAACAAATCACTTTTAGTTGGACCGCAAAACGCAAAAAATTATGTTTGTAATGACATTGACAGTAAATGGCTAAAGTCAAACGATTTAAGTGAAATGTATTGACGCTAAAATGTTGGCCACCTTAAGCATCACTCCAAATTATTTAATTTCTCGATTGACGGCGACGCTTTCGAGAATTCGCACTGGTTCGCACTCTCACGGTCCGTGCGACTTACAGCCATGGGGCACGTATGTAGCCACTCACGGTCAAATGTCCAAATGACTTAAGACAGTGGCACTGACATTTTTAAGTGTAACACCTTTTTATACCTACTGTATTCACAAATAAATAAGTGAAATGTGTTGTAATTTCTTAATCAGGAAAAAAAGACAGACAATGGCGTAATCCTAGACATTACAGTAGTTTACCACAGAGTACATAATATATTGGTTTACACAACAAAATGAAACATTTCACTCCGCGCCAATTCACTCGCGAAATTTTGGCTGTATGTCGTGACGGGCGAGGTTACAGTTGAATTGTTGATTTGTTTCGAGTGTATGTACTCGTACCTGCAGCGCCCTGGGTACGGAGGGCTTGGCGAGGAAGGCGTGCTCGGGCGCGGCGAGGCGCAGGCACGTGACGGCGGCCGCCAGCCAGCGCCGCCGCCACGCCGCGCCGCCGCGCTCTGACGCGCAGCGCGCCGCGCGCTCGTACATTACTGCCGCCGCTGTGAACAACCATTACTAAAATACTTTGCCTTAAGGCGCTGTGAGCTCACGAGATCAAAATATAGGCGCGCGGGGTGATATCGATCAAGCGCATGTCGCAAAATGCAAGATGTAAAAAATAAATATTTTCTGTTCAATACAAATTAATCCGACAATGTGTTTGATTTAGAAATATAAATTTTATCTTATATTTCTAGAGCAAATTATTGGTTTCAATAAGGAGAAAAATTACTTTAAAAGGTAAACTAAGAGGTACCTATGTTTAAAAGAAATTTCAATGCAGAGATTTTTTTTAATTGTGTTTTGAGATGCATCAATGGCTGCTTAGAGTCTTGAAAACAGCAATTTTTTTTACAAGAATACATTATGTCACCGTTAGATGGATACACTGCTTTAAAAAACTCAGTTTTTCTGATTGTATGCTCACAGGGCCTTAATCTCGCATTTCATGGCCAACTTTTTCAATTCTGCGACATATTCCGCTATTGTTTCACCACTGTTTTGCTTCCGCTGCCTTAAACTGTACCTCTAAATAAATGTTAATCTACCATTAAGTACTTCATACATTTAATTATGAATCAACTAAAACGACTTTGATGACTCGACATAAGGTACCAATAAACGAAAAAAGTGACAAAGTTGTGTATTGATTGTTCTTGACGCGCGAGAACTGTGTCGAGTTGTGAACCCACCTTTCCTGTAATGATGGCGGGAGAGGTGCAGCGCGTAGAGGAAGTCGTAGTAGGGGTTGTGCGGATGCGGGTCGTGCAGTTTGGCGCGCGTGGCCGCAGCGCGCTCCGCCTCGGCCGCCAGCGCGCCGCACGACACTAATTCGCCCAGCTGCTTGCGCTCCGCTTCATATGAACATACGCAGTTAGTATCTGGTCGTTTCACACACGCACGGTTTTTGTGCTTTCAGTAACGGTACCGTGGCGGTTGTGTATTGTAGAAGGGCAGCAGCAACCGTGTGTGTGTGTGTGTGTGTGTGCTGAATATCACATTTATATAAAACGGCCAATATTAATCAGTCATAAATATAATCTGCAACCTTGGTCAGACTCTCGTAATGGTTAATCTCGTCGATCTTTATTACAGAATTTTTCTACGAACTTTTATAACAGGGGATGGGGGCAAATAAGTAAAGACCAGTGTGGCCACTAGTGAAACTTATGTTTATAGGCTTATTTCATTCTCATTTCGAAATCATCATTGCTTTGCATTAAATATAATTTTCTTCAAGTGTCTATTTTTTTATTATGAAAAAAAAAGTAACCGAGCGTAGTGAGCAGCGTAGCGGCGGCGGCGGCGCGAGCGTGCAGCGCGGGGTTGGCGGCCGCCGCGCTGAGTGCGCGCGACACGCGCCCGCCCGACAGATGCCACTTGAACACTACCCATTGGAACATCGCCTGATGGACAATATTATAACAATACATTAATTATCATCATCTCAATCCATGGCCAACCTGCTGGGCAACCCCAAAACGAGCTTGTCACCGAAAGGAATAAAAAAGTAATTTCAATTGACTTCTTATCTCCGAGTTCGAGCTGATCTTGTAAGTAGGCGGCACGCGACGAGGGACCAAAAATGTACTTCTGTCTCATTCTTTCACGCGTAATGAATGAATATGCATGCCCTTCTTGTGCGACTGAAATGGATAGTGTCTGGCAGTCTACTGTCTATCTTTCTTTAGCCTTTGGCTCAACCCCATTTCAGACTGAATTAATTATGGTTCAACTGCTTGGTATTGGGTTCAATAAGGTTTTTAGTACTAATGAATCCACTAAACATGGATCTATGTATTAGGATTTGTGAATATATTTGTCTCCACACCTGTTGTAAATATAAACGCTGAAATTGATATAGGTACAGGATATTGTCATATTTACAAATGCATTGATTGCAATGTCTTTCAGAAAAGAAATGATTTAAGCCACGATGGCCCAGTTGTTAGTTGTTATATATATTAACGCTGAAAAAACATCGTTAGGAACCCTACATGCTTGAGAGAACTCAATTTGACCAGAACTTATACATGCCACCAAAAAAAACATTAGTGCGTGTAACCTCGCGATTGAAATAAAGGTGGTGGCAGATTACGAATAATCATAAAACGGCGACATTTAAACAGCCGTTCTTTTTGGCGGCCGTTTTTGGTGAAAGTGACGACTGACAACTGTCAAAGAAAGAATCTGAGAAAGACAATGTACTATTTTTATAAAACATATTTTACCAAATTGGGATCATCCTTATCAGCGATACTGATGGCCGTCTCGGCTAGTCTCACGACGCATGCCCCCGCGTCGTGTATCTCGAACAGTTTTATCACCTGGACAAATGACAAAGTATTAGCATACTCAACATTTCTTGATTTCAACAGTGCTCATCGCGTTTGGTGTCTGATTTTCTTTTTAGAGTTACGTATTTTATGTATTGACGCTTCATACGAATGAGTTGAAAAATTGAACAGTTGTACAATTGGATTTTTTACAAGTTGCAATTCATACAATAAATAAATCATAATATTGAGCACGTGAGTCACTATGCAATGTATCATAAGCTAATAATGTGTTAAATGAGAAACTCATCAAGACACGTTCAAAACCGTTGGTTCTAACTTGAGAAAATAAAGTTTTCTTAACAATGTCTTTTTCCCACAGAAACGGAATGATTAGAAGTCGTTCAGTTCTAGCAGAGCCAGTCCCAGGATGAACTGACCTTCATGTAGTAAAGCACTAAAGCCTGGTGCTGCGTCAGTCTCGCGTCGGGCGTGGCCACCAGGTTGCGCAGGAAGGGCTCCGTGCTGACGCCCTTAGCGGCGCGGCAGAAGGCCGTGTACGCACCCTCCGCGTCGTCCAGCTCTAGCAGAGCCAGCCCCAGGATGAACTGACCTGTATACAGGCGTTTTAACTTGTATGCTGCATTTAACTATAATTAGCTCATCATTATATCAGTACTCCAAATTGAAAGAAATAAACCGTTAATTGACGGGTACAAAAACGAAAAGAAAAAAGGCTTGTACAATTTGATGTGATCCCCCAAATAGCCAAAATGTTCCAAGAACAAAAATGTAAGTACGTACGCGAGCAAGCATTCCATTCGCACCAGGGTTCCAAAAGCGCCACGTAACTCTGAACGAGACGAGGCTGGTTAATGGAGGCCAGCCACCAGCCGAACTCAAATCCGCCGCTTACAGCCCAACTGAACTCAGTTCAGGAAAAAAACAATTAACACAAAAATGTTTGCCCGAATGCAGTGTGGTACGTCTCATGGTGCACATTTTCATCGCAAGATGATTACGCAGGAAATACTGTGAACATGTTATATGCGAGTCATATGCGAGTCTACCGAGAGAAACATTAGTGCTGTGCACAACACTACAGTACTGTGGTGGAATAGCACAATGGCGTTTCGATAGGCTTTGGAATTTCGGAAATTATCAAAAAAAAACTTGAGAGGTGTCAAGGGAGATCCGCATAGAACGAAGTTCCTTTCGATTAATTAGTGAAGGAATTGTAATAAAATTTTATTTTGTTTAAGTTATAATTTTTTTTTTGTCTTATACAGACAATCTCTACTTACCTAACTCCATCAGCAATATCCGGAACTTGTGCAGAAACACAGTCAGGATTCATTATTGTTATTATTTTTTATTATTTATTATGTACAAAAAACCTGTATACACTCGACAAAAGTAATCGTTTGATGCGAATGTTCACTGTTCAATGCGAAATAGAAAGTTGAAACGAAAAAACTATTGCAAACATAATTCTTTAAAATTATTTCGCCTTTTTATTTTCAACAACTTGAAGTCAACAACACAAGTAGTCATAGCAACCAAAATCATCTTTTCATAAAAAGTGTCGTTCCAACTTTTGGTCCTAATTTTTTCCGTCTAGCCCCCTTTCGCAACGCGCGATAAGGAACTCCGTTCCAACAAAGGATACAGTTGGTGGGCGAGGTGGTACGCCATGAGCGGCAGCGCCTGGTGCCAGTGCGTGTGCGCGCGCGCAGCAGCGAGATGGCGACGCGCGCGCCTGCCGCCCGCCGCCGCCGCGTACGCCGCTGCCGCGCCGCCCGCGCCTCCCGCCACGCTGCTCTCTGCGCTCTCACCGCCCAGCGCCGTCAGCTTCAGCCGGAACACGTCTGAAGAGCCTGCCGCACTGATCACCAATACGACTTTCATTTTATTTATTTATTTATTAAAGGCATTAAGCTTTTAAAAAAACTAAAATTACACCACAATTTTGCAGACCAAAGCACTAAACTAAAAAACAAAGGCTTGCGTTTGTAGTTTGCAACCGAAATAGACCGCAGTCTGCGTTAGGGCTGACAAAATGATGACTTATTTTAAATATACCTAAGTTTGAGTAAGAATGATGAACAAAAAGTTTTTATTTTAGATTGTAATAAAACTCATTTGTACTCATTACAACTTACCGTATTTCGCTTCTAGAGGATATGGCTGAGGTGTCTCTTTTATTTCTTTGTTAGTTTATTGAACAAAATGCGTTTGGTTTCGATGGACCCCCAAGCACATATAGTTAGTTTTAAAACTGCAAATTTCGTGAGTGAAATTCGAACATACTGCTTTCGACACGGCTATTTTCCGGCTAACCTAAATTAGTGTTAAAAAATTTCAACACTAACTAAAATAAGTACTTACAGGTACTCTGCCTTTCTCCGAGGAACTAAAGGGCTTTTTGCTTCGTACGATTTTACCAGGGTAAAGAACGTACGAGTTTCATCGTGCCAAAAAGAACAATACATGCTAATATTATAAATGCGAAAGTGTCTATCTGTTTGTCTGCTACGGTTTCACGGCCTATGTGTTTAACCGATGATTATGAAATTAGGTACAGAGACAGGTTACTTCCCGGGGAAGGACGTAGGTTACTTTTTATCCCGGAAAATCCAAGAGCTCCGCGGGAATCAAAAACCTTAAGGGCAAAACACAAAGGAGCGGGAGCGGGTCGGGTCGGGTTGATTGATTTCTTTGTATTTATATGGACGAGATCACACAGCGTCACCCGCCACGCGCCCGACCCGCGCCCGCGTTCTGTGTGATGTCCATATAAATACAATGAATTCAACCCGCCGCGCACCCTACCCGACCCGTGCATCATTTAGTGTTCTGTACATATAGAAACTCAAGTCATTTGAATTCGGTAAACAATAGAGAGGTACTCACGGGCGCTGCAACGTCGCCGCCCGCAGCCACAGCAGCGCGCGGTAGGCCTGCCAGTGCACGGCGCAGTGGCCGGCGCCCGGCACGCCGCCCGCGCCCCGCGCCACGCCCAGCGCGGCCAGCGCCCCGCGCACCACGCGCGATCTACGGGGGTATAACTGGTTATTTGCCGAATTTGTACTATGCTTCGACTATAGTTGATAAAATATAGCTTGATACCTGTGACAGATGTCATCCAAATGACGCCTATGAAGTTCACTATTATGTCTACGTAAAAATGTATGCGAAAAATGTCATACTTTATTGGTTTCTGCACATTAATAGTGACGTCTAATTTATGGGCACTACAAATACGTTGAATCGGAATAAGTAGTTACTTTTTTTTTAAATTAAAAAATCTAGTTATAAACATTTTATTGATATTATTGATTATTATTATATTTCGTGTATCCATTCTCATACGTGTAGGGTATCGTACATACCTAAACGTATGAGAATGGATACACGTAATTGAGCTCTAATTCAATGCCGTTATGGTTTTTTTTACTTTGAAGCCGAACTTTAACGATTTCATCGGCTATCCTTACATGATTACACCTCAGAACTTCGAAGACTAGTTTGAGCTCAGGTAATTTAAAAGCTCCGACTTAAAGCTTAAGCTGGGACTTCGGGGACTCAAAGCCTGAAAGGCTGATTTGAGGCTTGGAGACTTAGTCTGAGGCCTGGAGGACTTGTTCAAGGATTGGTGGCTCGGTCAAACTTGGGGGGCTAGGCCGATGCCTGGCCCCCTAACTTGCGAGGAACTTAGGTTGGGGATGGACTCCTAGTTCAAAGCTTGGGAAACTAGTTCGAGGTTTGGGGCTAGTCTGAGTTTTGAGGGTCAAGTTTGAGACACTTTCAAGGCGCTAGAAACTATTTAGGTACTAATTGGGACTAGTTAGGAAATCCGAGGAATTCAGGATTAGGGATTAGAACTGACTATACTAGTTTTGAACTCTAGGGATAAGTTCAGTGCGAGTGTACCACTGATGTGAAGGTGCCATATTTTTTTTGTAATGTTGCTGTTATGGATATGGATAAAACTCGCCTCATTTCAGCCATTTGACGTATGGCTTCAGTAACAACAGCCACTCCCAAGTCACTAGCAAACAAGTTGTCGTACTCGCTAGTTTCTTCATCATCATCTGAAACAAATTATGTTCAATTTATAATTATTTTTAGATAAAAATTTCTTTTTTTATATTTGAAAATAAAATCATTATTAATTTTGTTTTCATACCAACTTACTTTTACAAGTATCAATTTCGGGAACATCCAATCTCAACGCATCATTTAACTCGAGGACTGCGTTTTGTAAATCCTTGATAGGCTCCAGAATGGATGCGATTTCATCAATTTGCTCTGGTGACAAAGTCTGGAAATATATTAGAATTGATTACTTTTCTTTTACAATTATAAACGTGAAAAAGGGAAATCTAAAAAGATAACGACAAGAAGAGTTCAGAAGGGATTTCTTCCTTCTCAACTATTCTTGTCGTCATATTAGTTGAACTGTCAGGGGATTTGTGGTACCTGGTCAAGGTCATAACCTATTTATTAGCCTATTTACTAGCGGCTATGGCCGATTTGTCCACGGCAGGTGGAATACCTAGAGCACTCATTATTCTAATGCGTCGAATTTGAGAACAAACAAAGAGTAGCACAGGAGAGGGTGAGCAAATAAGCCCTATGAGCCTCATACAACATATGCTGACTTGTGAGCAACAGTGGGAGGCATGTGCGGAAATGTTGCGTGCTATTGTAAAAAAGAGAATAAAGGACGAGTGGGAAAGGCGAGACAAGAAAACGCCTGAAGACAGCCATCTTTCAGACGGAATACTGAGGCTTTATCTGAATAGATAGAGTGGAGAAGGGGGAGGAGGTTTTTTGTCCGTAGGCCGCTCGGACTAATCCTAAATGGAGTCGGGCATGCCTCCAAAACTGTGTGTGTGCAATTACGGCAGAAAAGAAACTTCAGAAAAGTAGCCTGCGAGAGAATGAGATACATATAACTTGTATTTTAACTCATTCTCTCGCAGGCTAAATCCTATTTTATGAATAAGTTTGTCTCTTTTAGGTGTCGCTTTTTCGTATCGTTGAATTTTCAAGTCACGATTCTAAAGTTTTACTTTTAAAAAAAAAGGTGTAATTCCCTAAGAGATCGTATCTATGAGCAGCAGTAAACGTCCGTGAATATGACAGTTACCGGCGCGGGATGGTCCTGCGGCGCGGCGGCCAGCAGCAGGTGCAGCAGGCGCGGCAGCAGGCGGTGCTGCGGCGCGGCGCACGCGAACAGCCGCCGCTCCAGGTCGGCCGCGCCCGCCGCGCTGGCGGCGCGCTCCCAGCGCGCGCCCGCCACCACCACGCGCACCGCGTCCGCCGACAGCTCGCCGCCGTCACCTGGCGCGCACACACTCGCTCTAATGATCAATTATTTATGTAGGGAGTTGTAAGTAAAACACTCAGGTTAGGAGTAGTAAACTTATATTTCTTCCCAATACAATTTACAAAATATGATTTATGAGATATGATAATAAGCTTGAAGTGGAAGAACGGACTGCAGGTAGGTATCGCGTTCGTAACTTCGACTGGTTGTCAGAGCGGGCTGCAGGGAGCTACCGCATGCTGACGTAGCGTAGAACGGTACAGATAGTTGTGTGTGAGTGAGAAAGTATTCGGCGGGCGCGTTGATAGACGGATTGTTAATATGTTTGTTACATTATTATTTATTTCACGTAGGGCAACTTGTGTCACTTATGAAACGTTAAGACTCTACCGCCGGTTCGGAAAATTGTTGATGAAAAAAAGATGATGTCTGATGTTCGCATGGATTTAGACCCGGGATTCCGGGATAAAAAGTAGCCTGTGTCTGTTTTCAGGATACTAGTTATCTGTATTCCGGTTAAGCGTATAAAAAGACGGATACCTAACGTGTTATGTGATGTAGCATGATGCGCTCGAGCGGCTCCAGCTTGCGCACCACCGCACACCACCACCCGCTCTCCGCCTCGCCGCACTGAACAACATCATAATGTACGTAGTGTACGCACCCATGGCTGCGCGAGCGTCGGGCAGCGTGTCCTCGGGCTCGGGCGACAGCATGATGCGCTCGAGCGGCTCCAGCTGCCGCACCAGCGACACGCCCGAGCGCCGCACCACCGCACACCACCACCCGCTCTCCGCCTCGCCGCACTGAACAACATCATAATGTACGTAGTGTACGCACCCATGGCTGCGCGAGCGTCGGGCAGCGTGTCCTCGGGCTCGGGCGACAGCATGATGCGCTCGAGCGGCTCCAGCTGCCGCACCAGCGACACGCCCGAGCGCCGCACCACCGCACACCACCACCCGCTCTCCGCCTCGCCGCACTGAACAACATCATAATGTACGTAGTGTACGCACCCATGGCTGCGCGAGCGTCGGGCAGCGTGTCCTCGGGCTCGGGCGACAGCATGATGCGCTCGAGCGGCTCCAGCTGCCGCACCAGCGACACGCCCGAGCGCCGCACCACCGCACACCACCACCCGCTCTCCGCCTCGCCGCACTGAACAACATCATAATGTACGTAGTGTACGCACCCATGGCTGCGCGAGCGTCGGGCAGCGTGTCCTCGGGCTCGGGCGACAGCATGATGCGCTCGAGCGGCTCCAGCTGCCGCACCAGCGACACGCCCGAGCGCCGCACCACCGCACACCACCACCCGCTCTCCGCCTCGCCGCACTGAACAACATCATAATGTACGTAGTGTACGCACCCATGGCTGCGCGAGCGTCGGGCAGCGTGTCCTCGGGCTCGGGCGACAGCATGATGCGCTCGAGCGGCTCCAGCTGCCGCACCAGCGACACGCCCGAGCGCCGCACCACCGCACACCACCACCCGCTCTCCGCCTCGCCGCACTGAACAACATCATAATGTACGTAGTGTACGCACCCATGGCTGCGCGAGCGTCGGGCAGCGTGTCCTCGGGCTCGGGCGACAGCATGATGCGCTCGAGCGGCTCCAGCTGCCGCACCAGCGACACGCCCGAGCGCCGCACCACCGCACACCACCACCCGCTCTCCGCCTCGCCGCACTGAACAACATCATAATGTACGTAGTGTACGCACCCATGGCTGCGCGAGCGTCGGGCAGCGTGTCCTCGGGCTCGGGCGACAGCATGATGCGCTCGAGCGGCTCCAGCTGCCGCACCAGCGACACGCCCGAGCGCCGCACCACCGCACACCACCACCCGCTCTCCGCCTCGCCGCACTGAACAACATCATAATGTACGTAGTGTACGCACCCATGGCTGCGCGAGCGTCGGGCAGCGTGTCCTCGGGCTCGGGCGACAGCATGATGCGCTCGAGCGGCTCCAGCTGCCGCACCAGCGACACGCCCGAGCGCCGCACCACCGCACACCACCACCCGCTCTCCGCCTCGCCGCACTGAACAACATCATAATGTACGTAGTGTACGCACCCATGGCTGCGCGAGCGTCGGGCAGCGTGTCCTCGGGCTCGGGCGACAGCATGATGCGCTCGAGCGGCTCCAGCTGCCGCACCAGCGACACGCCCGAGCGCCGCACCACCGCACACCACCACCCGCTCTCCGCCTCGCCGCACTGAACAACATCATAATGTACGTAGTGTACGCACCCATGGCTGCGCGAGCGTCGGGCAGCGTGTCCTCGGGCTCGGGCGACAGCATGATGCGCTCGAGCGGCTCCAGCTGCCGCACCAGCGACACGCCCGAGCGCCGCACCACCGCACACCACCACCCGCTCTCCGCCTCGCCGCACTGAACAACATCATAATGTACGTAGTGTACGCACCCATGGCTGCGCGAGCGTCGGGCAGCGTGTCCTCGGGCTCGGGCGACAGCATGATGCGCTCGAGCGGCTCCAGCTGCCGCACCAGCGACACGCCCGAGCGCCGCACCACCGCACACCACCACCCGCTCTCCGCCTCGCCGCACTGAACAACATCATAATGTACGTAGTGTACGCACCCATGGCTGCGCGAGCGTCGGGCAGCGTGTCCTCGGGCTCGGGCGACAGCATGATGCGCTCGAGCGGCTCCAGCTGCCGCACCAGCGACACGCCCGAGCGCCGCACCACCGCACACCACCACCCGCTCTCCGCCTCGCCGCACTGAACAACATCATAATGTACGTAGTGTACGCACCCATGGCTGCGCGAGCGTCGGGCAGCGTGTCCTCGGGCTCGGGCGACAGCATGATGCGCTCGAGCGGCTCCAGCTGCCGCACCAGCGACACGCCCGAGCGCCGCACCACCGCACACCACCACCCGCTCTCCGCCTCGCCGCACTGAACAACATCATAATGTACGTAGTGTACGCACCCATGGCTGCGCGAGCGTCGGGCAGCGTGTCCTCGGGCTCGGGCGACAGCATGATGCGCTCGAGCGGCTCCAGCTGCCGCACCAGCGACACGCCCGAGCGCCGCACCACCGCACACCACCACCCGCTCTCCGCCTCGCCGCACTGAACAACATCATAATGTACGTAGTGTACGCACCCATGGCTGCGCGAGCGTCGGGCAGCGTGTCCTCGGGCTCGGGCGACAGCATGATGCGCTCGAGCGGCTCCAGCTGCCGCACCAGCGACACGCCCGAGCGCCGCACCACCGCACACCACCACCCGCTCTCCGCCTCGCCGCACTGAACAACATCATAATGTACGTAGTGTACGCACCCATGGCTGCGCGAGCGTCGGGCAGCGTGTCCTCGGGCTCGGGCGACAGCATGATGCGCTCGAGCGGCTCCAGCTGCCGCACCAGCGACACGCCCGAGCGCCGCACCACCGCACACCACCACCCGCTCTCCGCCTCGCCGCACTGAACAACATCATAATGTACGTAGTGTACGCACCCATGGCTGCGCGAGCGTCGGGCAGCGTGTCCTCGGGCTCGGGCGACAGCATGATGCGCTCGAGCGGCTCCAGCTGCCGCACCAGCGACACGCCCGAGCGCCGCACCACCGCACACCACCACCCGCTCTCCGCCTCGCCGCACTGAACAACATCATAATGTACGTAGTGTACGCACCCATGGCTGCGCGAGCGTCGGGCAGCGTGTCCTCGGGCTCGGGCGACAGCATGATGCGCTCGAGCGGCTCCAGCTGCCGCACCAGCGACACGCCCGAGCGCCGCACCACCGCACACCACCACCCGCTCTCCGCCTCGCCGCACTGAACAACATCATAATGTACGTAGTGTACGCACCCATGGCTGCGCGAGCGTCGGGCAGCGTGTCCTCGGGCTCGGGCGACAGCATGATGCGCTCGAGCGGCTCCAGCTGCCGCACCAGCGACACGCCCGAGCGCCGCACCACCGCACACCACCACCCGCTCTCCGCCTCGCCGCACTGAACAACATCATAATGTACGTAGTGTACGCACCCATGGCTGCGCGAGCGTCGGGCAGCGTGTCCTCGGGCTCGGGCGACAGCATGATGCGCTCGAGCGGCTCCAGCTGCCGCACCAGCGACACGCCCGAGCGCCGCACCACCGCACACCACCACCCGCTCTCCGCCTCGCCGCACTGAACAACATCATAATGTACGTAGTGTACGCACCCATGGCTGCGCGAGCGTCGGGCAGCGTGTCCTCGGGCTCGGGCGACAGCATGATGCGCTCGAGCGGCTCCAGCTGCCGCACCAGCGACACGCCCGAGCGCCGCACCACCGCACACCACCACCCGCTCTCCGCCTCGCCGCACTGAACAACATCATAATGTACGTAGTGTACGCACCCATGGCTGCGCGAGCGTCGGGCAGCGTGTCCTCGGGCTCGGGCGACAGCATGATGCGCTCGAGCGGCTCCAGCTGCCGCACCAGCGACACGCCCGAGCGCCGCACCACCGCACACCACCACCCGCTCTCCGCCTCGCCGCACTGAACAACATCATAATGTACGTAGTGTACGCACCCATGGCTGCGCGAGCGTCGGGCAGCGTGTCCTCGGGCTCGGGCGACAGCATGATGCGCTCGAGCGGCTCCAGCTGCCGCACCAGCGACACGCCCGAGCGCCGCACCACCGCACACCACCACCCGCTCTCCGCCTCGCCGCACTGAACAACATCATAATGTACGTAGTGTACGCACCCATGGCTGCGCGAGCGTCGGGCAGCGTGTCCTCGGGCTCGGGCGACAGCATGATGCGCTCGAGCGGCTCCAGCTGCCGCACCAGCGACACGCCCGAGCGCCGCACCACCGCACACCACCACCCGCTCTCCGCCTCGCCGCACTGAACAACATCATAATGTACGTAGTGTACGCACCCATGGCTGCGCGAGCGTCGGGCAGCGTGTCCTCGGGCTCGGGCGACAGCATGATGCGCTCGAGCGGCTCCAGCTGCCGCACCAGCGACACGCCCGAGCGCCGCACCACCGCACACCACCACCCGCTCTCCGCCTCGCCGCACTGAACAACATCATAATGTACGTAGTGTACGCACCCATGGCTGCGCGAGCGTCGGGCAGCGTGTCCTCGGGCTCGGGCGACAGCATGATGCGCTCGAGCGGCTCCAGCTGCCGCACCAGCGACACGCCCGAGCGCCGCACCACCGCACACCACCACCCGCTCTCCGCCTCGCCGCACTGAACAACATCATAATGTACGTAGTGTACGCACCCATGGCTGCGCGAGCGTCGGGCAGCGTGTCCTCGGGCTCGGGCGACAGCATGATGCGCTCGAGCGGCTCCAGCTGCCGCACCAGCGACACGCCCGAGCGCCGCACCACCGCACACCACCACCCGCTCTCCGCCTCGCCGCACTGAACAACATCATAATGTACGTAGTGTACGCACCCATGGCTGCGCGAGCGTCGGGCAGCGTGTCCTCGGGCTCGGGCGACAGCATGATGCGCTCGAGCGGCTCCAGCTGCCGCACCAGCGACACGCCCGAGCGCCGCACCACCGCACACCACCACCCGCTCTCCGCCTCGCCGCACTGAACAACATCATAATGTACGTAGTGTACGCACCCATGGCTGCGCGAGCGTCGGGCAGCGTGTCCTCGGGCTCGGGCGACAGCATGATGCGCTCGAGCGGCTCCAGCTGCCGCACCAGCGACACGCCCGAGCGCCGCACCACCGCACACCACCACCCGCTCTCCGCCTCGCCGCACTGAACAACATCATAATGTACGTAGTGTACGCACCCATGGCTGCGCGAGCGTCGGGCAGCGTGTCCTCGGGCTCGGGCGACAGCATGATGCGCTCGAGCGGCTCCAGCTGCCGCACCAGCGACACGCCCGAGCGCCGCACCACCGCACACCACCACCCGCTCTCCGCCTCGCCGCACTGAACAACATCATAATGTACGTAGTGTACGCACCCATGGCTGCGCGAGCGTCGGGCAGCGTGTCCTCGGGCTCGGGCGACAGCATGATGCGCTCGAGCGGCTCCAGCTGCCGCACCAGCGACACGCCCGAGCGCCGCACCACCGCACACCACCACCCGCTCTCCGCCTCGCCGCACTGAACAACATCATAATGTACGTAGTGTACGCACCCATGGCTGCGCGAGCGTCGGGCAGCGTGTCCTCGGGCTCGGGCGACAGCATGATGCGCTCGAGCGGCTCCAGCTGCCGCACCAGCGACACGCCCGAGCGCCGCACCACCGCACACCACCACCCGCTCTCCGCCTCGCCGCACTGAACAACATCATAATGTACGTAGTGTACGCACCCATGGCTGCGCGAGCGTCGGGCAGCGTGTCCTCGGGCTCGGGCGACAGCATGATGCGCTCGAGCGGCTCCAGCTGCCGCACCAGCGACACGCCCGAGCGCCGCACCACCGCACACCACCACCCGCTCTCCGCCTCGCCGCACTGAACAACATCATAATGTACGTAGTGTACGCACCCATGGCTGCGCGAGCGTCGGGCAGCGTGTCCTCGGGCTCGGGCGACAGCATGATGCGCTCGAGCGGCTCCAGCTGCCGCACCAGCGACACGCCCGAGCGCCGCACCACCGCACACCACCACCCGCTCTCCGCCTCGCCGCACTGAACAACATCATAATGTACGTAGTGTACGCACCCATGGCTGCGCGAGCGTCGGGCAGCGTGTCCTCGGGCTCGGGCGACAGCATGATGCGCTCGAGCGGCTCCAGCTGCCGCACCAGCGACACGCCCGAGCGCCGCACCACCGCACACCACCACCCGCTCTCCGCCTCGCCGCACTGAACAACATCATAATGTACGTAGTGTACGCACCCATGGCTGCGCGAGCGTCGGGCAGCGTGTCCTCGGGCTCGGGCGACAGCATGATGCGCTCGAGCGGCTCCAGCTGCCGCACCAGCGACACGCCCGAGCGCCGCACCACCGCACACCACCACCCGCTCTCCGCCTCGCCGCACTGAACAACATCATAATGTACGTAGTGTACGCACCCATGGCTGCGCGAGCGTCGGGCAGCGTGTCCTCGGGCTCGGGCGACAGCATGATGCGCTCGAGCGGCTCCAGCTGCCGCACCAGCGACACGCCCGAGCGCCGCACCACCGCACACCACCACCCGCTCTCCGCCTCGCCGCACTGAACAACATCATAATGTACGTAGTGTACGCACCCATGGCTGCGCGAGCGTCGGGCAGCGTGTCCTCGGGCTCGGGCGACAGCATGATGCGCTCGAGCGGCTCCAGCTGCCGCACCAGCGACACGCCCGAGCGCCGCACCACCGCACACCACCACCCGCTCTCCGCCTCGCCGCACTGAACAACATCATAATGTACGTAGTGTACGCACCCATGGCTGCGCGAGCGTCGGGCAGCGTGTCCTCGGGCTCGGGCGACAGCATGATGCGCTCGAGCGGCTCCAGCTGCCGCACCAGCGACACGCCCGAGCGCCGCACCACCGCACACCACCACCCGCTCTCCGCCTCGCCGCACTGAACAACATCATAATGTACGTAGTGTACGCACCCATGGCTGCGCGAGCGTCGGGCAGCGTGTCCTCGGGCTCGGGCGACAGCATGATGCGCTCGAGCGGCTCCAGCTGCCGCACCAGCGACACGCCCGAGCGCCGCACCACCGCACACCACCACCCGCTCTCCGCCTCGCCGCACTGAACAACATCATAATGTACGTAGTGTACGCACCCATGGCTGCGCGAGCGTCGGGCAGCGTGTCCTCGGGCTCGGGCGACAGCATGATGCGCTCGAGCGGCTCCAGCTGCCGCACCAGCGACACGCCCGAGCGCCGCACCACCGCACACCACCACCCGCTCTCCGCCTCGCCGCACTGAACAACATCATAATGTACGTAGTGTACGCACCCATGGCTGCGCGAGCGTCGGGCAGCGTGTCCTCGGGCTCGGGCGACAGCATGATGCGCTCGAGCGGCTCCAGCTGCCGCACCAGCGACACGCCCGAGCGCCGCACCACCGCACACCACCACCCGCTCTCCGCCTCGCCGCACTGAACAACATCATAATGTACGTAGTGTACGCACCCATGGCTGCGCGAGCGTCGGGCAGCGTGTCCTCGGGCTCGGGCGACAGCATGATGCGCTCGAGCGGCTCCAGCTGCCGCACCAGCGACACGCCCGAGCGCCGCACCACCGCACACCACCACCCGCTCTCCGCCTCGCCGCACTGAACAACATCATAATGTACGTAGTGTACGCACCCATGGCTGCGCGAGCGTCGGGCAGCGTGTCCTCGGGCTCGGGCGACAGCATGATGCGCTCGAGCGGCTCCAGCTGCCGCACCAGCGACACGCCCGAGCGCCGCACCACCGCACACCACCACCCGCTCTCCGCCTCGCCGCACTGAACAACATCATAATGTACGTAGTGTACGCACCCATGGCTGCGCGAGCGTCGGGCAGCGTGTCCTCGGGCTCGGGCGACAGCATGATGCGCTCGAGCGGCTCCAGCTGCCGCACCAGCGACACGCCCGAGCGCCGCACCACCGCACACCACCACCCGCTCTCCGCCTCGCCGCACTGAACAACATCATAATGTACGTAGTGTACGCACCCATGGCTGCGCGAGCGTCGGGCAGCGTGTCCTCGGGCTCGGGCGACAGCATGATGCGCTCGAGCGGCTCCAGCTGCCGCACCAGCGACACGCCCGAGCGCCGCACCACCGCACACCACCACCCGCTCTCCGCCTCGCCGCACTGAACAACATCATAATGTACGTAGTGTACGCACCCATGGCTGCGCGAGCGTCGGGCAGCGTGTCCTCGGGCTCGGGCGACAGCATGATGCGCTCGAGCGGCTCCAGCTGCCGCACCAGCGACACGCCCGAGCGCCGCACCACCGCACACCACCACCCGCTCTCCGCCTCGCCGCACTGAACAACATCATAATGTACGTAGTGTACGCACCCATGGCTGCGCGAGCGTCGGGCAGCGTGTCCTCGGGCTCGGGCGACAGCATGATGCGCTCGAGCGGCTCCAGCTGCCGCACCAGCGACACGCCCGAGCGCCGCACCACCGCACACCACCACCCGCTCTCCGCCTCGCCGCACTGAACAACGTTAAAAAGCAGACTAATGCAAACGGACACAGGCTCTTCGTCGTACGAATCGCATCAAAATAATTTCAAAATTATTGTTTGTAGTTAGTCAAACAAGTGCGTCAACTGAATTGCATTAGGCAGAGCACACGCATCAGGCACGTAATTTCTTGCACGTATTCCGCTGCGTGTCTGTGATACGTCTCCCTCCCCAATCCTTACAGACCGCCGCCCCTCACAGAAGAACGAATAGATTTTTTCCAATATTAATATTAAATTTATTAAAATACGTACGAGCTATCCAGTACTTCAATTTATATGATACTAGCTAATGCCCGCGACGTCGTACGCGTGGATCGAGGTTTTGTGGTTCCCGCGGGAACTCCTTAATTTTCCGGGATAAAAAGTAGCCTATGTGTTATTCCAGACTATAATCTATCTCTGTGCCAAATTTCATCCAGATCTGCTCAGCCGTTGGGGCGTGATTGAGTAACAAACATCCATCCATACATCCATACATCCAAACTTTCGCATTTATAATATTAGTAAGATAAGAAGTAAGATAACATGTAAAATAAACTTACGTGTTTCGATACCATAAGGCCAAGTGGTTTCTGCAACCCTTCCATATATTGCATGCACCAACTGTACAAATCTGACCAGCATCTAAAAAAAAGAAACAAAAATTCCAACAACTGCATGTAACATAATTCACCAAGAGAAACGAAGTCTCTGAGACCTGAGTGTACTAGGGTAAATTTACACCTGTTCCTCTGCAAAAATGGATCTTTTATAAAACCGCCCGCAAATAGAAACTTACTTATGCATCAGCTGTGAATGATCAAGCGTGGTAGAGCGTGCAGTGAGGTTGCGCATGCGTGCCTGTACCGCGTCCATACAAGATTCCCTCAGGTCGCCGTCGACTGCCGTTTCGCTGCCACCCCAGGTGCGACGGTAAATCTGTTAACATCATACCATGTTGATATTCAACTGATAATGCAGCAAAATTTAATGGATTTCGATAAATAAATTCAACAGTTAGTCATAATTTCTTAAAACTTACAAGTATGTAAAGATTCAAAGCAAACAGTTTTTTTTTAATCCACTACAAGTACAGATGGTAAGTGATGATGCAGTCTAAGATAGTAGCGGGCTAACCTGTTAGGGGCATAGCAGTTATGTGAAACCCATACCCCTATTCGGTTTCTACACGGCATGGTACCGGAACGCTAAATCGCTTGGTGGCACGCCTTTGCCGGTACGGTGGTAACTAGCCACAGCCGAAGCCTCCCACCAGGCCGGAAAATTCAGAAATTATGAATTCCCAAACTGACCCTGCCGGGGATTGTACCCGGGACCTCCGCATCTTGTCACTGTCTTGACGACTTTGACGTCAGTTTCAGTTTCTTTATTATTGCAATTCCATAGTTACATTATTTCTTAATTAACATATTATTATAGTCATTAGTAAATAAAGCATGCTATGGATACCCAGTTTGGGTGTGGCAACAGAATAGTACATGGTGGTAGGGAGACCGATTTAATTAGTGTTTGTCAGTATCATTTAGAAATTCATCAATATTGTAGTAACATTTTTCAATCAGAAAGTTTTTTAGCGTGTTATTAAACTCTTTTTCCTTTTCGTCGTCTTTGACGACCTCCCTGGCGCAGTGTTAAGCGCTGTTGTCTTAACATGCGGAGGTCCCAGGTTCAATCCCCGGTAGGATAAATTCTCGCAGGCTAATCCTAATTATGAATATGTTTGTCTCTTATTCGTTTCATCGAATTTTCAAATCACAACGGTGCTAAAGTTTCACTTAAAAAAAAAAGAGTCGTGTGGAGTGTGGATCCGCTATTACGTACCACGAGCGCCTTAGTGACGAGTGCAGGGGGGAACAGGCCCGGCGTGAGCAGGCGGTCGCGGTACTGCTGGTGCGACGACAGCTGCGGCAGAGCGCTCAGCGGCTCGCGCGCCGCCACCGCGCGCCAGCTCACCTCCGCGCCGATCGCGCTGCCTGGCCGCAAATAATGTAATAATGTCCTCCCGACCGAATTTCGGCCACGGCGGCCAATCTCCAGAGAGATTAGCCATCTGCGCGGGAGATATTATAGTGCACAAGTGTGTGCGCAAACACAGGTGCACTCTCTGTTCCTTTCTAATTGTAATTCTACATCAATGGTGTCGGTACTTATTCTGTGAGGTAGGCGTTAGTGGTTGCGCATCAGTTCATACTATTGCAACCACTATCGTTCTATATATCTAATATTTGGTATTTATGCATGTATATGTATGAATCAAATCAAATAGGTACGAATAACAATAATAATTATATTGTAATGGTATTTATTGTTGTAATTTAATAATTAATAATTTACCTATTGAAATAAACTTTATTTTTCTTTTCTTTATTTTTCTTTACTCTAGCCCGATGTGACGGACAATCAGACACGACCGGAGAGAGATCAAGCGTAGGACCGACGGCTCGACTTGCTCAAAAAAATTGCTTTAAACAGAAATAATGTAAAGCCATTGATCCTGTGCTGATTATAAATGCCAAAGCATGTCTGTCTCAAATCTGAATGCCTGCTACGCTTTGCATACCTATACCTATACCCATCCATCTGTTCCACCAATTTTGACGAAATTTGGTATACAGATAGGTTGCATCCCAGGGTTAAATACATAGGATACTTTTTATCTCGGAAAATTTAAGAGTTTCCACAGGCATCATAACCTTCATTAATCCACGCGGACAAAGTCTCGGGCTTCTCATCATCTAGTCGCTTATAATTTAATATACTGGTTAAATATTTATGTATTTTGATTTAAATGTTTATTATATTTTTGTAAAATCCAATATAAATGTTAATTTATTTAATTGCATACTCAATATAATGAACTCACTAGTAACAACTGCGTCCCCGTCGGGCTGCGTCCACAGTGCCCAGATAACGTGGCTGCCTTCCCCATAGCCGACTGAGTAATCCAGCAGGTCCAGCTAAGAAAACAAAACTAAGAATCAACTCATGTTGAATCAACTCTAAGAATCAACTAACTCAACTCTTTACATGGCAATAACAAAAATGTTATTACCATGTAAAGGATTATTTTATTTTTATTTAGATATCTTTATTGCACACACAAAATATACAGTATACAGTTTAATAACTAGTAAGACTACATAGAAATGTGCAAAGGCGGTCTTATTGCTAGAGCAATCTCTTACAGACAACCTTTGGTGAAAGTATAAATAAACCGGAGCGCGGGATGGTGCTGTATTTAAAAAAAAAATAAAAAAAAAATAAGTAATGCATACAAGATAAAGTACATAAATAGACCAATAAATATATATACCTACATATATTTATTTACTATTACTTAAATTACAAGGAAGCTTGACAATAATTTGCTCTAATGGCTCTGATAGTTCCTTAGTTTAAGATGATTTGTGAAATGGTGATAAGTAAAAAAAAACCCCTGCTGAGTTTGTTGTGGGCACCCAGATCAGGGCGCGTTTGGAACCCTCGTAGCTTTAGTTTTAAAATACCGTATCACCACCATGATTTTTTATTATGTATTTGGACGTCAATAAGTGTACCTATGAGAGTATTCCCTCTCTTCTATGAGAGTGTAGGCCTGTGCCCAGCAGTGGAACGTTAATGGGCTGTAGTGCTGGTGGTGGTGGTGGAAGTGTACCTAATTTGAATGAATGAATATTAATTGATTGAATAATTTAGATTCGTATCACGTTTGTACAGATTACACAAATAAATGCAAATAATTATATTAAACGAACAAGGCTGCCCCTACAGCAAGGTATTGCATACTAAAGGATATATCTGTTGAACATGAAAGCGATCCTAATGCTCTTTTTCACTCCAAAGCCTCGGTACATCCTAGCACATACTCGTACCTGAAGGAAAAGGAGTCTAAAATACTATATTTTTGTTTTTAACCGACTTCCAAAAAAGGAGGAGTTTCTCAATTCGGTGCGTATTTTTTTTAACCATATTTTACCTGTGGTCCAAATATGTGGCATATCTGAGAGAACTTGACAGCGCCGGCGCCTCCATCGTGCATTTTCATTACCATGAATTCACATTCATTGGGGAAAGAGAGGTACGCCACAAGTAAGATGCTTCCATCCAATGCAGTTGTATATTGCAACATGTGGCCATGTGCTGTAAAAAAGGGGAATTTTGAACCTCTTTTAGACTGGATATTATATTTTTTTTTAGTTATTTATAGCCATAGGTCAGACAAAGCTATTAATTTTATCCCCATGTAACCAGCTAAATTCCAAAAAGCAGACAACACATTGTTCGGTAGGTGCTGCAAATGTTTAAGGGCGAGTGATTTACAATAAACGTCTCCAATATCGATTTGGCTAGCTATAGATTAATAGCTTATTTACCAAGCTAATAGCTTATATTCATTCATTTTTAAGTCTAGTAGCCACACTTGACGTCAAATGTCGCGACGAACAGACTATTTGGTGAGCACCACGCCTTATATCGCCAGTCATGTAATACCTTACAATGAGACACAGGTCTGTCTTGGTCTTCTATATAAAAAATACAGTGGGCGCAGTGTCGTCTTCCGGCAGCTACGCGCGGACTTGCCACTAACCACGACAGCCAAACCATTGATGAGGACAACGCTTTATGTGTGTGTCAATAACTTACGAGGAGGTTTAGGTCTGTCTAGCGTCTGCGACAGCGGCGCTGAGACTGCAGTGGGCGAACCGCCGTCGTCCAGCAGCCACGCGCGGAGACAAGTGTCGCCGCACACCGCGACGGCCAAACCGTTAATGAGCACCACGCCGTATGTGTCTACACCATCGCTTTTACCTCTACAACACGGTGTTTCTTTTAGCAGTAGGTATTTTTGGGTTCCTTAATAAAATGGTAATAAGACAGTACAGGCTCCACCAGAGCAAGACCAGTGCTGCCCCTGGATGGATGGATGGATGTTTGTTACTCAATCTCGCCGGAACGTCTGAACAGATCTGGATGAAATTTGACACAGAGATAGATTATAGCCTGGAATGATCTACACGGAATCTTACCGGAACGCTAAAAGGCTTGGCGGCACGTCCTTACAGGTACGGTGGTGGTACCAGAAAAAATTCTGAAATTATAAATTCCCTCAGCGCTCAACACTAAGCCTGGCTTAATTATTAAGGAAAGACAATATAGACATTTCGTTATGGTAAATTTTTCTGCCGTGGTACCCTAAGTTTCAGTGTGATTTTAAAGACGTTTCACGTCAAAAAGAAGTAAGATTTGTGTTTATTTCTTTCTTCATTAGAATTACAATAGAATTTGGTGCAAACTGTTATACCTCAATGCTCCAGTGATTCCATGCAAGAATCGAGGCACTGTAGATTCCCGTTTTAGTGATATGGTGACTGCAGAACCTGTGACTGGCAGCTTAACTAACAGCAGACCTCCTTCACCACCATAACCAAATGCCAGGGCAAACACGGCCTCGCCATTGTCTCTCAGCAAGGAAGCACAGGAATGTGCTACACCAGTGTCTACAATTATTACAATAATTTATTAAAAAGAGACAAGTCTCAAATCTGTTATTGGATGGGTGATTGAGAAACTAAAATTTTTTTTTAAAATATAATTTATATTTAAAAAAAAACTATAAGTTGAAAAAGTACTCATAGCTTAAAGTTGTATGCAGAAAGACCTAGGAATATACAGTATTATTATCCCAAGCAAATGCCTACAACTATGTGATACATCGAAAAGGTCATGACCCTGTTGTCACAAAGAATACATCACAAAGAGAGATTAATTATTAAACATAGTACTAAAAATGCTAATGACACTGTCACTATTTAGTGAGCAGCAAGAGATAAGGAACTGCAGCTATTGGCTATTGCTGTTTTAAACTGTGTTTGTGCTGTGGTAACATATATACCCATTTGAATGACATAATAGTCTTAGTAGAGGGAGACCAAAGAAAAGATGGATGGATTGTGTGAAAGAGGATATGAGTATAAAAGGGGTGAATGAGAGGTTGAGGGATAACAGAAGTGAGTGGAAGAAGAAAACATGTTGTGCCGACCCTACATAGTGTGGGAAAAGGAGAAGAAGAAGAATACCACCACCACCATTACAGCCCATTAACGCCTCATAGAAGAGGGAATTAGAGCTTAAACCCATAACACTGCTCCAATGCGGGTTGGCAGCTTTTTTTTTTGTAAAACATTTGCTTCTAAGATGTGCTGTGTTTAACACAGCCAATCCATTGAAAGAATGCAAAACTTAGTTTAAATTTATTTTTTACATACACATAATTAAATTTAAAATAAAATAAACTGCTTTACTTACTTGTGTTTGAATATTGATTGAGAATGTAATAATTATTAGGATTGTTAACTGCACTTGTATCAATAAATATGGAAGGTGTCATATTGCCTGTTGATCCAATAGTTGACTGAAAATTGATAAAAGGATAAGTGTATCAAATTGGTACAGAGATTACTGCCTGCAGACAGGCTAGTTGGCCAGTCTGTAAGCTGTACCTAACTGTGTAACTTTCTATCTAGAAAGGAAATGAACGCAAAGCCTAAATTAAATATGGATTTAGGCTTTTCAGAAGCTAATTTCCATTTGTCTTTATTAAATGAATGCTATGCTGCATCCAGATTCTATTAGGATAATAGTTAGCTTTCTAAACTTTTCTCTCGAGTGACTGTAGTTATATTAGGAAAAAAGATAAACCTTTTATTTGTATTTGATTTTTAGTATCATAATAGCATCTGAAATCTGGAATGGGCAATACAATAATTTTCCCCTGGGTAATTCTAAAAAAATTTGAAATGTTGTGTGTGTTCCTGTTTGAAATTATGTCAGAATTAGAACAGAATATTAATATTATAATCACCAAATTTTTGTAACAAGGACTTCATTTCGAGGGAATGTTTTATGTTTACACTAACTGATGCTCGCAACTACGCCCGCATGGATCGAGGTTTTTTGGTTCCCGCAGGAACTCCATAATTTTCTGGGATAAAAAGTAACCTATGTGTTATTCCAGACTATGAGCTATCCCTGTGTACAGTAATATAGTATAGTATAGATGAATAAATTATCTCACCTTTCTATCCAGCCTAAAATCTAATACATCAGGATGAGGGAACACGAGTCTATGCACTGATGAAACAGTAGCTGCAAGTATGACAATTTGCTGGGAAGCTGTTCTCTCATAAAATGCTACGTTGTTCAGTGGTGGTGTCCCTGGTGCTACTTTGCATCTCAAGTTACATCCAGCCAGATTCACATCTAAGGAAGCTTCTGATAGTTCTATAGAATCAGATGTTGTTTGCCTAAAACATGTAAAATAGAAATAACAGAACTTTAACTTAAGCGTAAATAGTAATTTAAACTAACCTGTCAAAATCAAAATTTTGGTTTAAGTGATCACAAACTTGATGCAACCGCTTCAAAACTTGTTGTGTACATGTTATAGTCCACAGCGGAAGTCCGGGCACGTCGTGATTGGTCTTGGCAATCCTCAGAAATGACCAGAGCCTTCGGCTTTTTCCCAGCGAGTTTTCAGTCAATCTAGAAGTGCTTAACTTTCCAGCCCAAAGGCCATTTCTGTGGATTGCCTAGGCCAATCGCGATATGCCCTAGCTTCAGCTTTGGAATATTACCCATTACTTTGTCATGAGTATAAAAATATATCATCTACATAGATAATATGTAAAGCAATCAGCCAAAGGTATCTTAAATTCTAATGAAGTAAGTATATTAGTACTATATCAATATTACCAATATATAAATCGATTCCTTGTGTTTGCCTTTTTGGAGTCTCTGTACCAATAACCACCTGCTTTCTGAGGTAGTTTGATATCTTGTAGTGTACTATGTGTACCACCTGTAATACAATGAATTATGATTAGTGCAATATACTTAGCTAGATGAAGAAACCACACCAATAACTTAATTAATTCACTGACCTGTATTTAATACAACTTCTTTCCATTTTTCTGGAATATTATGGTTTGGGGTAATTTCTTTGAACGTAACTGGTATTGCTTCAACGAATTCCATGCTTCGAAAGGAAATAATAACAAATGCCTACGTTGAAAAGGTGTAGCTTTTACATGTATGTTCCCTCGATAAATGTGGATAGAGGATTTTTTTTGTGGTATTACAAAACTTGTAGTTGTAGCAAAAACTAAAACGGCAAAAACAAACCCAAAAAAGCCGGCCGTGGGTGCGCTTTTTGACATTTGAGATTTTTTGACAGCTTCATTATGCTTTGTAATCTTTTGTAACGTGTTTGTAATCTTGGCACAGGGTAGGCTCAGAAGGACTGAAATCCAGAGCCGTTAAACCAGTTAAATAAAAAAATAAAAAAAAATCTTGGCACACAGTTAGCACCACCGACCAGAAAAAGAAGGTTGGCACACTTTTTTTTTTACACTTGAAACCCTTGAAACTGAAAACCATAGACTAAAGCATTGATATCAAATTGATATTCCTGAATCCTGACTGACAGGTCATTGCTGACAGGCGACAGGCGACAGCGTCATTTCGCGTTTTCACTCTGGCGTTTTCACCCTAATAAATTGTCTCTGCTTGCTTTTTATACTTTTTTGGTTTTGAGTTATTTTACGGTTTTGTGAATAAATAATCAATTATTGCATCGTATAAGAATTAATTAAAAACAATTAATTGTGCAAGAGATTCCATTGCTAAAGAAATATGATGATTATAAAGCCTGGTTCATATATTTTATAGGTGTGTATGAAAATCCATCGTTTTTTTATTTTTCTCAAGTAATTTTGGAAGATTTAAGATGTAATACTATCAGAGTAATGCCCTAAATTACAATTAACTTAACGGTTTGTATCGGTAATGTTTTATTATATGACCATATTTTTTACGTAAGTATGTACCTATTGTTATGAATATTTACCTATCCATTTAACTCTTTGTCACCTAATAAAATGCCAAAGTTACTCCTAAACCTAATGCCTAATAAAACATTGCAAAAGCCTTAGGCAACTTTTTTTAATGAATATCTATACTTCTATACTAATATTATAAATGCGTAAGTTTGGATGGATGTATGGTTGGATGTTTGTTACTCAATCACGCCGAAATGACTGAACGGATCTGAGTGAAATTTGGCACAGAGATAGATTTTAGTTTGGAATAACATGTACACTACTTTTTATCGATAAAGTCGTAGGCATCAGCTAGTACTTGATAATTATTACTACTTATAATATCTTTGAATCCATTATTATTTGTTTTATGTGATTTTATTTATTTATTTCCAGCCTGAAGTCTTCCAATATTGAGCAAAGGCCTCCCTTTCTTCCTTCCTATTGTCACTGTCCATAGATATTTGGGTCCAGTCCTCCATATAGGCATCGAGTTTGTCATACCAGTGGCACCTGAGCCTGCCTTAATGTCTTTTTGTGTTCTACGGCATCCAATGTAATGTATGTATGGCCTTTGCCCATAAGTCGTCGGACATGCGCATCACATGTCTGGCCTAGTTCCACTTCAGTTTTGCAGTTTTGTCCCCAACATCTGTGATTTTCGTTGTGATTTAAAACATGTTAAATTTTACAATTACAGGCCAATTCTGTATAACATAATTTCTGAAATAAACTAAAATGACAGCTCTATTTATAATGCTATCCCTTTCATAATATTACCTGGGGAAAGGGGTAGCAATATAAATTGTCACTAGATATAGAGCTGTTAAGTTTAGTTTAGAGATTGTGTTATACATAATTAGCCCCAATGTCTGTTAAATTAGCTTAGTGCTTTCATTCTAGTTTTACTAAGAGAATCTGATGTTTGACCCGTCTATGATGTGGAGTAAAATACTTTACTTAAGAGAGGTGTTCTCTCATTAAAGCCTTTATATTTATTTACCCAGTTATTAGCATTAACCGTAGGGACTCCACTGGAGTGCTTGTTCTCTGCATACTGATGGTTAACATAGTAAGCTAATAACCTGAAAGTGACTGGATAATAATCACATCAGCTGATCATATACATAGATATCACATTAACAGCTATAGTGATAATGAAATATTACCACTATACTACAGCAAACTATACCAATACTGAAATAGGTACACACAATACAGGATTACCTATACTTGAATTTTAATTGAAATCACCTTTTGACAGTATAAACATCTCACGACGTTTTTAGATTCATTTTACGATTTGGGCACAACATGGACAAGGAATAAGGCCGGATTTGTTGAAATTCCCACTAAAGTGAAATGGGAATGTGGGAATGCCCATGTCATATTCATACACCACATACACCATCAGAAGAAAGTTTAAACTGAACTGTATCAGGATTGCAGCCTTCAGGAAGAGCGTATCTATGGACAAATTTTCTAGAAATATATCCATGTTCCTCTTCTTCTCTTAGTGGTTTCCTTCCACAATAATGTACCCATCTGCTGTCTTCACGCTGATTTCTTCAGGAGCGAAATGATGAACAAATTGAAATTTGTCTTTATCCGCTTTCATATTGGATCCAACTTCGCGTGCAGCGTTCGCCAGCTGTTGCCAGGGTCGCAAATTATATATATTATTCCTGTTAATTTGGATATTCCCTTTGTTATTGGAACAGCGCGGTGGCGGGTTGTGAGCAGACGGCCGGGGCCGGCGGGCCCGGCGACACCATTCGCCGCGTCAAGGTGAAGATGTCGTCGGTGTCGGCGCAGGGCGTGGTGGAGCGCGCGTCAGCCGAGCTGTCGCGCCGCATCACGGGGCTGGGGCTGCGCGGCCGCAAGCGCTCGCCCGGCGTGGTGGAGCGCGTGGCGCACGCACTGTGCGGCCCCGCCGCCGCCACCGCGCCGCGCCCGCCACGCCGCCGCCGCCCCGCCCCTCGCCCGCTACATTGGACCCAGTTCATACTTGAAGACAGATTCCTCGAAAAGTTTTTTCTTTATTTCAATGCAAATGAAAGAAAATCGCTCGCCCAGGTGTGCACGAAATGGCGTGACGTCCTCTACTCCACGCCTCGGTGGTGGTCCGGCCTTGTCGCCGTGCTGGATTGTCGCGAGTTACGCTCCGAGACTGGATGCTGCATGCAGAGGTTTTACAATTCGGTGGTGCGAAGAGGAATACGCGGTATCATATTAATATCCGCCACCGATGATGATATCAATGAGTTCATTAAACAGTTTCCCGTATCTGCACATCATGTACACGCTATTGGTTTAAAAGGATGCACGATAACAGATAGAGGATTGGAGGCAATACTGGATCATTTACAGGTTGATTCCTTTCTTTTGATGTTTTTCAATATTGATTTATCTCTATCATAGAGAACTTACACTAAATTTTGCATTTTTTTTAGGTTCTATTTGAATTAGAACTAACTGGATGCAATGAAATAACCGAAGCTGGTTTGTGGGCATGTCTAACTCCTCGGATTGTCTCACTTACGCTAACTGACTGTATTAACATTGCTGATGAGGCTGTGAGTCGATTTTGTTTAATACATTCGATTTTATTCTTACAAAGTTGTTTAGTTCCAAAGATAAAAATAATTGCTTTATTCAAACTGCAGGTGGGAGCGGTAGCGCAACTATTGCCGTCATTATACGAGTTTTCGTTGCAAGCGTACCACGTGACAGACGCGGCTCTTGGCTACTTCTCGCCAAAACAAAGTGCATCACTCAGTATATTGAGGCTGCATAGTTGCTGGGAACTAACTAACCATGGTGTTGTCAATATCGGTAAAAACTAATCTCATTCACTTTCATTGGTGCTTACAGTTACATTTATGCATGCATTCATTGGGCACTAGCGGACACCCGCGACTTCTTCCGCGTGGAAAACGTTTTTTTTACGGGATAAACAGTAGCTTATGTCCTTACCAGTATGTAACATATTTCTATACCTGTCAAAATATGAACATGGGCCATGAAAGTTACTTTAGTATTAGTTTATATTATTGTCCATTATGAGCTAGGATAGACAATTTGTACTGCAATCAACAGGAAGTTACGACGAACCCCGTAACTCTATCAGTTTTTGTCGCTCAGAAATATTATTAACTATGACACTATTATACACTAGTCATATATGTACCGCAATTAGTTAGAAGACTAAAAAGGACAAAACCCTTTGAGTTAGTGCATAGTGATAGTGTAGTGGAGTGCTGCCTGAAATAACACATGAAGCTGCAGGTCGGGCGCGGGCCGGGTCGGGTGTAATTCCTTGTATGTATATGGACAACATCACACAGAACGCGGGCGCATGGCGGGTGAAGCTGCGTGCGGCGGGTGATATCGACTATATAACCAAGAATATATGACAAGGCAGGAAGGAAAGGAAGGAAGGAAGGACTATATAACAAGGAATTACACCTGACCCGACTCACGCCCGTTCCCTGTGTGTCTTGCCCTTAAGATACGTCATTGGACAATCTCTTAGTACATAAGATCATTATAAGCCTATTACAGTCTGGCTAGATTGTAATTAAATTGAGTACCCTTCATTGGTACCTACTCAATAATAGAAAAAAAATATATTTATGCACCACAGTTCACTCGCTGCCGAATCTGACGGTGCTGTCGCTGAGCGGCTGCAGCAAGGTGACGGACGAGGGCGTGGAGCTGCTGGCCGAGAACCTGCCGCGCCTGCGCAGCCTCGACCTGAGCTGGTGCCCGCGCGTCACCGACAACGCGCTCGAGTACATCGCCTGCGACCTCAACCAGCTCGAGGAGCTCACGCTGGACCGGTGGGTACCACTGTACACTGTAATATACACCACAGTACACTGTAGTACATCTATCTGACATTGTATCACAGAATATACACCATATGAGGCAGTTTGCTCCTGATATAATATGTATCTACCTGATTATTTATGTCGAACCCTAACCTAACCTATAAGAAAGAGACAAGAAAACGTAAATACAATGAATATTTTAAAAATTGACACACAGAACATTGAACAGTTCACAATCTGTCGACAGTTTACAATATCGCTAGTTAGATTAGAATCTAACGGTCTTTACAATCTGACGGTGACATATACAAACATCTGAACCTAGATCAGCCCCATAGTTGGTCATAATTATTATTTTGTTATAGGTGTGTGCACATAACGGATATAGGCGTGGGCTACATAAGCACGATGCAGTCTCTAGTGGCGTTGTTCCTGCGCTGGTGCTCACAGGTGCGCGACTTTGGCGTGCAGCATCTTTGCGGCATGAGGTCGCTGCAACTTCTCTCTTTGGCAGGTAGATTTCAAGAGTTTTACAAGATTACTTAATTTTGTTTAAATTTATAAAATCCTTGATTTGTTGAGTTTCGGGCTGATAAACATTCCATTTAAAAAATTGGCAGTCATACGGTCAGCCGATAGAAGTGAAAACTAAATCCATTCAATTTTACTTCACATAAACATTTGAGTTTCTGACTGGGAAATGTAGAAAAACGATTATATTAGCAACTACTTCAGTTAATTATGCATCTCAGGACTAACACATAAAGCTACATTACGATTGGAAAATATTAATTTTTGAGACGTTCTGTCATCAGAGAAAACGTAGGAATAACCTTTCAATCCAAAATAAAGTCATTTTTAAAATATGTTCAAAAATATTCATTATAAAATAAACCTTAAAGCTAAGGTTTTAAGTTTAATTTCGAATGTAGTATATTTACATTTAAGACCGTTTGTCTTCGTAACATCGCGAGCATCTCGTTGTTCGCGAGCATGTCGGTCAGGGTCACGCGGATCCACAATTTTACCCCCTACTTAAAAGTGCTCAACGCGGCTAAAGAAGTTTTCACTTCAAAAATATTTATCAACCCTATATTTGTATAAGGTTGTCCTCTGCTGACGTCTGGCGGACTGTCGAGTCTAATCCAACTTCGGCAACTCAGGGAACTGGAGCTCACGAACTGCCCAGGCGCGTCGCCGGAACTTTTCGACTATCTACACGAGCACCTGCCGCGTTGCCTCATCATAGAATAAGGTACATACGACTGACATGATCCCACTATAACACAACTACACCCCGACATACTTATTTGTGTGTGGCAAAATTCGGAACTGACAGAATCTACTCTGAGTTGAATAGATAGTGCTGCTTCCGCCACATGCACAGATAAGTTTGATAACTCTTGAATACATAAATCTGCCAGCACGTTAGGCTAATGCAATGAGTCGTGATACTACTGAGAGTGAGGGGATCGGAGTCTTCCGTTTCATTTAAACATGTGCACAGCTACACAATTTGTTGACGTGCAGTGGCAGATGATGTTAAGCAAAATGTTTGATGTATATAATTGTGTAAGAGTTATTATAGGGTCTCCAAAATTATTTCTACAATATATTTTGTAAATTTTATTTAATTTCATTTACGTCCCAATTGCTGCAGAGACATGTTCAATATAAAATGTGAAATTATTGTATTTAGAGGAAACAATTTTTCACAATTGCATTTGTGCTCCACCACACATTTCGATGCAATCCTTTTAGCTAATGAGGACAACGCACAAGTTGCGTCGCAATAAAATTTTATTTTTGCATTTCAGCCAGCAAGCTTAATATCTGGTCTGTACCTGCACGGACCCACTTTTGTGTCAATTTCTCAGTCCTTAAAAAAATGGAACGCATGACACATGTAAATGAAATCTAATCATGAATACAATATAGGGATGTATATAGAGATATTTGGAGACACCTGTTTAAAATTGCAAAACCAAGACGTACAATTTGTATAAAATATTAAAATACTATAGAGCAGTTTGTAAATACATATTAAACTAAATATAATATGTTGAGCAGAGTCAATTTATAAAATTATGTACGCATTTCGCTGCTGCATTGTTATGTTGTTTACTCTTTATTGGAGACTGGAAGTCTCACGATTCAAGAAAATCTACATACATGCGTGATTAGTTATCAATTGTATCTGCAATTTGTCAAAATGGTAAGTCTATAATATACAGGATGGAAAAACGTGTAATTTTAAGAACAACAAAATGTGTTTCTTCTTATTTTTATATTTTTGTCCACTCATTTATTTTACGTTTGACAGCTCGAGTTAGTGATGTCATAATGCGTTACCGATTTGATTTCTTATATGTAAGTAACAATTGCCTTTGTTTATGATTATGAAGAAGTTTTAATATTTATTTTTCATTGATAAAGATTTTTTTAAAATATATAATTAGGATACAAACAAAGAAAGAATAGATAATTAGTTTTAATCGATTTAACACATTGATATTTAATTTTTTCTGAATTTATGCAAAGCAGTACGTGCAACATCAATCAGGCAGTTCTAGTGTTGTTGCTTCTTGACTATTTTGAAAAGGAAAGTCGTTACGAGTTACGAAATATCGAGTTAGAGGACGTCGCTATTGTAAAAAAAGAACCATCACTACAGCCCATTAAAGTCCCACTGCTGGGCACAGGCCTCCACTCTCGTAGGAGGGAATTAGAGCTCAGACCCACCACGCTGCTGTGGCGGGCCAATGCGGGTTGGCGGGCTATTACGACTATAATTATGTTAGTGACAGTAACAGCCGGGACCGACGGCTTAACGTGCTCTCCGAGGCACAGGGTTATACATCGCCCACTTCCAACTCCAGGCTGGCACTGAGAATTTCTTAACTGAAAAACCCAGAACCTCGTGATCCGCAGTTGACCATGCTAACCGCTAGACCAACGAGGCAGTTGCCTGTTAATAATTACGGAACTTCACAGGCATGCTTATGCCAAAAGTAATATAAATGGTTGGACGGATTATAAAACAAGATAAGGGTTCCTTTAAGTGACATAAGATAGCCTCAATACTGATTGTACTATATAATATAACTAGTGTTTCGCCCTGTGCGCGAGCTGCTAAAGCAGCTCACGGGTTGTGGTTTTGGGGATATTAGGGATCATCAGTTGTCGAATTTGAACGAAATCGGTCAATTAACAAAGAATTTCAAAATGGCGCCGATTTTTTAAAACTTTGGTAACAGTTTCCTGTATTGAAATCCCAGGGAGCCCTAAACATCGATTTTTAACGAAATCGGTCAATTAACAAAGAATTTCAAAATGGCGCTGTTTTTTTAAATTATGGTATCAGTTTCCTGTTTTGTAACCGCAGGGAGTCCTAAATATCGATTTTGAACTATATCGGTCAATTAACAAAGAATTTCAAAATGGCGCTGATTTTTTAAAACTTTGGTAACAGTTTCCTGTAGGTATTGAAATCCCAGGGAGCCCTAAATATCGATTTTTAACGAAATCGGTCAATTAACAAAGAATTTCAAAATGGCGCTGTTTTTTTTAAATTATGGTATCAGTTTCCTGTTTTGTAACCGCAGGGAGTCCTAAATATCGATTTTGAACGAAATCGGTCAATTAACAAAGAATTTCAAAATGGCGCAGATTTGTTAAAATTTTGGTATCAGTTTCCTGTTTTGTAACCCCAGGGAGTCCTAAATATCGATTTTGAACGAAATCGGTCAATTAACAAAGAATTTCAAAATGGCGCTGATTTTTTAACTTTTGAAACCAGTTTCCTGTTTTGTAATCCCAGGGAGTCCTAAATATCGTTTTTGAATGAAATCGGACAATAAACAAAAAAATTCAAAATGGCGTTGATTTTTTTAAAACTTTGCTATCAATTTCCTGTTTTGTGAGTAATCCCAAGGAGCCCTAAATTTTGATTTTGTACGAAGTCGCTACAATAACAAGGATTTTAAACTGGCTCTGATTTTTTAAAACTTTGGTATCAGTTTCCTGTTTTGTAATCCCAGGGAGCCCTAAATATCGATTTTGAACGAAATCGGTCAATTAACAAAGAATTTCAAAACGGCGCAGATTTTTTAAAACTGGTACCAGTTTCCTATTTTTTAATCCCAGGGAGCCCTAAATATCGATTTTGAACGAAATCGGTCAATGAACAAAGAATTTCAAAATGGCGCTGATTTTTTAAAACTTTGGTAACAGTTTCCTGTATTGAAATCCCAGGGAGCCCTAAATATCGATTTTTAACGAAATCGGTCAATTAACAAAGAATTTCAAAATGGCGCTGTTTTTTTAAATTATGGTATCAGTTTCCTGTTTTGTAACCGCAGGGAGTCCTAAATATCGATTTTTAACAAAATCGGTCAATTAACAAAGAATTTCAAAATGGCGCAGATTTTTTAAAACTGGTACCAGTTTCCTATTTTTTAATCCCAGGGAATCCTAAATATCGATTTTGAACGAAATCGGTCAATTAACAAAGAATTTCAAAATGGCGCTGATTTTTTAAAACTTTGGTAACAGTTTCCTGTATTGAAATCCCAGGGAGCCCTAAATATCGATTTTTAACGAAATCGGTCAATTAACAAAGAATTTCAAAATGGCGCTGATTTTTTAAAACTTTGGTAACAGTTTCCTGTATTGAAATCCCAGGGAGCCCTAAATATCGATTTTTTAAAATTTAAAAAAATAAATTCCACCATCTTGAATTTTTTTCCTGTTCATCAAATAGACCTTAAGGTCCGTATCATCTTTTGCCAAGAAACCACTATTCCATCTTTTATACTTTCTGAGATAGACACCAAATAAATTTGTATGGCAGCCATCTTAAATCCGCCATTTTGATTTTATTTTTAGCTCATTGGCTATTGGATGAAGTTTCTAATGACATTTGGTTGAGCACCTATCTTCAATGCTTCGATCGGTTAATTTCGGCAAATCGGCCGCCATCTTGTTTTTGCCGAAATGTCATAATCTTTCCCTACTCCCATCCCGCACCCGAAAATATCTCCTGTACATGAATTACCCCGTTTCGGATCTGTAGCGCCGCAGATCGAGGTAGAAAAATCAAAAATTTTAAAATACTGCAGCTCGGCCGCCATCTTGTTTTTCCAATTTTTTTATACTTTTTCTATTGATCGTTTACTAATTTCTTCAATCATTGCGAGTTGTAACGAAATCGGTTGGAAAACAAAAGAGTTGCAAGAATCACGTCGGCTGCCATCTTGTTTTTCCATATTTTTCTACTTTTTGTAAAGATTGTTTACTTCTTTCTTCAATCATTGCGAGTTGTAACAAAATCGGTTGGAAAACAAAAAAGTTACAAAAAGCACGTCGGCCGCCATCTCTTTTTTCCGAAATGTCATAATCTTTCCCTACTCTTATCCCGCACCCAAACACATCTTCTTTACATAAACTACCTCGTTTCGGATCTGTGGCGCCGTGGTTCGGGGTCGTAAAATCAAAAATTTGAAAACACTACACCTCGGCCGCCATCTTGTTTTCCAATTTTTTCTAATTTTCCTATTGATCGTTTACTAATTTCTTCAATCATTGCAAGTTGTAACAAAATCGGTTGGAAAACAAGACATTTGAAGAATCACGTCGGTCGCCATCTTGTTTTTCTGAAATGTCATAATTTTTCTTTACTCCCATCGTGCACCCAAACACATCTCCCATACATCATTGTATCGTTTTCTGCCTCTTTTTAGTAGAACAATTATGCGGGTATGTTGGAAGTTTTATGTTTGTTTTTTTTTTCATGCATTTGGTCGAACACACCCCCTCTTTCTACAATATCCTGGCCGTGGTCATCACCCGTCTCCGAAATCCTCAATCATCAACTCGCTTCACATTTTTCTCCAAAATATTCGTTAGAAGTACCCAGTCCTTATAAAGTTCCTAATCGCCATATAATTTGGTATGAGAAAATATATTCCGCCATCTTGAATTTTTTTTCATTTCGGTAAGTACACCTCCTTGTCCTGATCATCTCTTGCCAAGAAACCACACTTCCATCTCTTATACTCTCCGAGATAGACACCAATCAAATTTGTATGGCAGCCATCTTAAATCCGCCATTTTGAATTTTTTTTTTGCTCTTTGTCTATTGGATGAGGTTCCGAGTGACATTAGTTCGAGGATCCCCCACCTATCTTCAATACCTTGGCCGTGCCCATTACCCGTCTCCGAAATCCTCAATCATCAGGTGTCTCCATATTTTTGTTAAAGTTACATTTCCTCACTTCTACACGAAGCCATCAGTGAAAAAAAAAATTTTCGTACAAAATTTTACAGGAGGACATTTTTGGGGAAAATCTCGAAAACTACCCCAAATGTGGCAACACTGTTTAGATATCTCGATACTGCCGGTCGAGCTACACAATCGATCCATACATGTCAACTTTCCCAAATGTTGCCAACTGCCTCAAAATCATGATCGAAATTTTCAAAAACACAAAAATAATACAAAATGGCCGCCACCTCGTTTCACAGAAGCATTTGACATAGTTTCATAATTTTCCCATGAACTACAGGATATACCGCTCCTGATGACGTTTCAATTTTTCATCTCGCTCGCACCCAGCCGAAATGATAGCTCCTGAAAAGAGACCATGTCGAAAATCACTTTTACTTTGATAAATTCCAGTGTTGCCAGACCTCGGCGACGGAAATACCCAACCGTCATTCGTAAAAGTAGGACACGTGGTCGCACGTACTCAAAATTTGCAAAAAACACGTATTTCGATTTTTTAATATTTGGGGTAAATCTTGAAAATTTCCCTAGAAATGGGGTAATTTTTTTTCCCCAATCCATTCTTCGAGTCGGTACACACAATCGCCCCATAGAAGTCGAAACGCTCCGATGTTGCCAACTGTGAGAAAATTGAATTTTAAAATTGCGTTTTTTCGTACCTCAGACCGAACGGCCGCCGCGACAGCCGCCATCTTGAATTTTTAAGAACCACTCCCGTTCTGTCAAAATACAGGATAATTGTAGGCGAAAAGAGAAAAAAATATTATTCTCGACCGCGCCGTTTCGGATCTGTGGCGCCGCGGTTCGGGGTCGAAAAATCAAAAATTTCAAAACACTACAGCTCGGCCGCCATCTTGTTTTTCCAATTTTTTCCACTCTTTCTGTTAATCGTTTCCTAGTTTCCTCAATCGTTGCGAGTTGTAACGAAATCGGTTGGAAAACAAAAGAGTTGCAAGAATCACGTCGGCCGCCATCTTGTTTTTCCGAAATGTCATAATTTTTCCCTACTCGACTCCCGCACCCGAACACATCTCCCGTACATCATTGTTTTGTTTTCTGTCTCTTTCTAGGAGAACAATTATGTCAATGAGTGAGTGAGTGAGTGAGTGGTAATTGAGCTATATATAGTATAATAACTAGTGTTTCGCCCTGTGCGCGAGCTGCTAAAGCAGCTCACGGGTTGTGGTTTGACTGACAAGTAATACAAACTTTACTATACGATTTTGAACGAAATCGGTCAATTAACAAAGAATTTCAAAATGGCGCTAATTTTTTAAAACTTTGGTAACAGTTTCCTGTATTGAAATCCCAGGGAGCCCTTAATATCGATTTTGAACGAAATCGGTCAATTAAAAAAGAATTTCAAAATGGCGCTGATTATGTAGAATTATGGTATCAGTTTCCTGTTTTGTAACCCCAGGGAGTCCTAAATATCGATTTTGAACGAAATCGGTCAATTAACAAATAACTTCAAAATGGCGCAGGTTTTTTTTTAATTTTAGTACCAGTTTCCTGGTTTGTAATCGCAGGGAGCCCCGACGTGGGTTAAACGGAACCGTATCAAAATCTTGCATAGTTCTACACAGTCTTGTAGTATTCTTCAATATTGGCCATATATTTTCTATGGAAAAATAAAATCCGCCATCTTGAATTTTTTACCTGTTCGTCAAGTAGACCTTCAGGTCCTGATTATCTTTTGCCAAGAAACCACTCTTCCATCTTTTATACTTTCTGAGATGGAAATCAAACAAATTTGTATGGCAGCCATCTTAAATCCGCCATTTTGAATTTTTTTTTTGCTCTTTGTCTATTGGATGAGGTTCCGAGTGACATTAGTTCGAGGACCCCCCACCTATCTTCAATACCTTGGCCGTACCTTTTACCCGTCTCCGAAATCCTCAATCATCAGCTGTCTCCATATTTTTTTCAACTTATATTTTCTGACTTCTATACGAAGCCATCAGTGAAAAAAAAATTTTTCATACAAAATTTTACAGGAGGACATTTTTGGGGAAAATCTCGAAAAGTACCCCAAATGTGGCAACACTGTTTAGATATCTCGATACTGCCGGTCGAGCTACACAATCGATCCATACATGTCAACTTTCCAAAATGTTGCCAACTGCCTCAAAATCGTGATCGAAATTTTCAAAAACACAAAAAGAATTCAAAATGGCCGCCACCTCGATTCACAGAAAAATTTTACATAGTTTCATAATTTTCCCGTAAACTACAGGATATACCGCTCCTGATGACGTTTCAATTTTTCATCTCGCTCGCACCCAGCCGAAATGATTGCTCCAGAAAAGAGACCATGTCAAAAATCACTTTTACTTTGATAAATTCCAGTGTTGCCAGACCTCGGCGACGGAAATACCCAAACGTCATTTGTACAAGTGGGACACGTGGTCGCTCGTACTCGAACTTTGCAAAAAATACGTATTTCGATTTTTTAATTTTTGGGGTAAATCTTGTAAATTTCCCTGAAAATTGGGTAATTTTTTTTTCCCAATCCATTCTTCGAGTCGGTACACACAATCGCCCGATAGAAGTCGAAACGCTCCGACGTTGCCAACTGTGAGAAAATTGAATTTTAAAATTGCGTTTTTTCGTACCTCAGACCGAACGGCCGCCGCGACAGCCGCCATCTTGAATTTTTAAAAACCACTCCCATTCTGTCAAAATACAGGATAGTTGTAGGCGAAAATAGAAAAAATTATTACGCTCGACCACGCCGTTTCGGATCTGTGGCGCCACGGTTCGGGGTCGAAAAATCAAAAATTTCAAAACACTACAGCTCGGCCGCCATCTTGGTTTTCCAATTTTTTCCACTCTTTCTATTGATCGTTTCCTAGTTTCTTAAATCGTTGCGAGTTTAAACGAAATCGGTTGGAAAACAAAAGAGTTGCAAGAATCACGTCGGCCGCCATCTTGTTTTTCCGAAATGTCATAATTTTTCCCTACTCGACTCCCGCACCCGAACACATCTCCCGTACATCATTGTATCGTTTTCTGTCTCTTTCTAGGAGAACAATTATGTCAATGAGTCAGTCAGTCAGTCAGTGAGTCAGTGGTAATCGAGCTATATATAGTATAATACATGTCCGGTTACTTTTTTACAACCTGTATAATTAAGCTGCTACGTAACTACATATTACAGACTGATTGTTTAAAAATAGCCATCAATGGATAATTTACACTAGGTAAACTACCACAAATAAACAAAGTTAAATCCAATCCAGTATAAGCATTCAACTGAATTAGATTATATTTTTTTTCCTATTGAATATATTTCAAAAAATGGGGTTGCCATACAATTTGAATTGGTTTGTTAATTCATTAGTATGTAAATAATTTTCTTTTGTTTTAGTATTTGTTATGGTTGTGTCCTATTAATATGAAATAATTGAATGTGAAAAGCATGTAATAAGTGTTATATTTTATCTTTTTATCACCCTTCACAAATAACCAGACATTGGGGCAGATTCTATTGTACACAATCTATAAACTTAACTAAAATGACAGCATTAAAAATATTGTTGTTTCATAATAATCCCTGTGGAAAGGGACAGAACTAGATAGGCTCGTAGAACTGTCAATTTTAGTTTAGTTTAGAGATTGTGCTATACAGTATTGGCCTCAGTGTCCCTAATAATAATTATGATTGCTCAAATTTTTATGTGAAGTTGTTCTATAAAATAGTAAGTGTAAATATCTCCTTATAAAGTTGCATCACTATAAAATATTAATAAATAATCTCCTGTTTTAAATACTGGTTTCAAAATATTTTTATGACATACAAGTTTTTCATGTTGGTTATATGAATAATACTATATTATTATAATCAATGAATTCATAGTTTGAAAATTGAAATGTTGTGTTTTGGGACCTTAAATAATCAAAATACCATATTAGTCATATAAAAAAAAAGTATTATCGTTAGAGATAAATTCCATATAACAAGGCTTCAACTTCAAACAAAATTTCGCCCATTTATTTATAAGGTTGTTATTAATTTACATAGGAAGTATATTAGGTACTCAAACTCTGATAATATGGCTAATTCTATGACACACAATCTCTAAACTAAAATAACTGGTCTGGACTATCAATTTCTAACTCTACCTGAGCTACAGAAAAGTATAACTATGTATTTAAACCTGTCAGTTTATTTCAGTTTCGTAATTGGGTACAAAAAAATTAGCAGTTCTTCTATTTTTTACACGGGGTCATCCATAAAGTACGTCACATTAGTTCCGTGATTTTTTGACCACTCTCCCTAGTGTGACATCACATATCTTGCAATTTTACATCCAGAAATTATTAAATAAAAACAGCACTTCCGAAATTAGTTTTATTTCCATTATGCATTTGTCAAGGGGCTCATAGGCGACCGGCGCGTGACACTAATAGAACTCGCCCACAAAACAATTTAAACCTTACAGATAATATAGATAGAGTTGGAAAAAATTTAAAGTTTTTCGTTAATAGTTCCAATTTGGCATTATAAGATTCTGAAATATGACGTCACGAAACTTAGGACCCCCCACCTCCCACCCCTTATCACACAATGTCACACTTCGTCGACCCCCTCCCCACACCCCATTAACGTGTGACGTACTTTATGGATGATCCCCAAAGTGTAAGAATTTGTGTTTGATATGTTTTTTCTTATTTGTAGCACAAAATGTTTCAAAAATAAAAATTAGATGTCTTTTTAAGCTATCTAGTCAAATCACGTGTAAGGATTCTGAAAGCTTGTACACAGTTTAAAATATGCTGCATATTTACGAAAATGTAATCCTATTCAACTGGCTTTAAATACTATACTTATAACATACGTAGATAGACAATTTGCTTTATTATTGTTTACTGCTAGGTACTATAATGATTTACATGAATTATTCTAGTCAATTTTTTTGGTACATTTATGTAACTTATTTTTTAATACTGTTATGTAAGTTTTATTATTTGTACAAAATAATGTTTTTTTTGTAATTATTATGGCAAAATAATAAATTTTAAGGCATTCACGTAATTACAAAAATAAATTGTAATATTTATAAGTACAATGAATAAAATTATTGTAGTTTATTCAATATTCGTAGCATTACTGACAAGTAAGTAGATTTAACAAAGCTATATTATTATGTTCTTTTAATTTGTGTTTTAGAATATTGTAAACAGTCAGCCATGTTAAGTTTTAGATGAAACTGAATTTCATCTTTCTTCTGATTGTTATTGAAGTAGCTATCACGCCTCTTAACGATTTAGATAATGATTAAGAGTTATTTTATAGGATTTTCGACTATACTAATTCAAGTTATTTTGATTTGTCTGGACTTTCGTCACATGTTATCTCTGTAACTACTTATATTTTATTATTACTATATACCGTCCGAAAATTGTCTGGATGTGCGGTGTGCGTGTGATTAAAATAAAGTATATCTGATATTAAAATATTGGTGTAACCAATTTCCAGTATTTTTAAGTCAATTTGATTCATAACATAAAAATAATAACCTCTTACCACACATTAAAATAAACAATAATTCAATGTGATGTAATTGTTTTGTCGCAGAGAATTGAGCAGTGGAATTATGGTTTCTAACATAATTAATTTATTATGTCCGTTCAAATTTATTTTTATTTACTGGGGCACAGTATCAAATTACAGATACTGTACATATTTTAAAACAGAAAGCCAAAACCAAGAAAAAATAAAACATACCTACCTACCTAATTATTATGTTATGTATTTTACTTCTTAAAAATAAGATTTTAATTATCATTTTTAGCCAGGCGTCTTAAAATTACTATTAGAGCTAGAACCACCCTTAGCGTCTAATATTTTTAGAACTCGAATAGATAGTTCCATTCAAATATTATGTTAATATTTAACTTGTTGGCAGTAGACTTTAGATCTTATTGTACCTAACTAAAACGTAAAAGTTGAAGTGTCAAGAATGTGACACGTTTCATACTTACTTAGAAAAGAAAAGCCCGTGACTTCGTTCGCATGAATTAATTAATTATGGGATGAATATCTCAGGATTTGTTAACTCAACCACTGAGTTTGTCACACAGGATACAGCGGCAAAGCAAGTTTTGTCAATCACCTCATTGTTTCCTATGGTCTCCCAGTCTATTATTTTGAATGAAAACTGACGCTTATTTCAAAAATAATTTCTTCACTTATTTATTATTAGCTGATGCCCGCGACTTCGTCCGCGGGGAATGAAAACGGACGCATATTTCAAAAATAATTATTAATTTCTTCACTTATTTATTACTAGGCCCCGTGGTTGGGGATAATCAAAGAGTTCCCGGGATGAAAATTAGCCATGTGTTATTCCAGACCATATCCATTTCTATTCCAAATTTCATCCAGATCAGTTCAGCCGTTCCGGTGTGTTGGCGTGGCATGATGGCATCCCTAACTTTCGCATTTATAATATTAGTACCTATAGATTGTACAAAATGTATTGGGTATCCATCTCATCTGATACTGAGTGCGAAAAGGTGGAAGGCATACGTATAAATGTAGATATTAAGGATAGCCCCATTCCTATACATGTCTACATAATATACATCGTCCATTTTAAGTTGCAGGAATCCTTTAGTGTAAATTTATTTTCAAATTCCAAGTGTATAATTACGAATATATTATGTTAGATACATCAAGTGCTGAAAAAGAAAGTGTAATTGAAATGTAATTCTAATTAGTGTAATGTTGAACAGATGTGACTTATCCATAGGTACCTTTGTCTTAATGGTTGTAATGAACAATAAAGCAATATGTATATAATTTAAGTTAATTTAAATTAAACCTTATGGCTTATAAGTTTGAAGTCGAATTATAATTTGCATTTGAATGATTTTACATTACAATTTACCATATTCGCCTTTCAAGTTGCCTAAATATGTCTCTCCGCATTGGTGCGCGTTTTAGATACTGTAATTATATTTTTATAAATGAAAAAGGATGTAAATGTATAGAATTGATTACGCTTCTATTGACTTTTTCTTAAGCTTTGTAAAAATAATGTTTCTTTTTCGAATATGCGTATTACAATTTATGTATAGTAAGAAGCACTTTTAGATAAGCGTTGTTGTGTGAACTTTGTGTTATATTTACTTTTTTAATGTCGAATTTCATTAAGACACCTTATTTGTACAATACCAAGTGAGAAGTTATAGTGCAATATAGATGTACTGTTTTATGTGGAGTTTTATTTAAGTCACGCGTCGTTTACTCTGTGGGCTTACTACCATCGCTTCAAGCAGTATTATTTTAAAATTGCAGTTTTAATGACGTACCCTTTATATCCCATAAGGATTACAATTCTGAAACAAGAGCGTCAACAATATTGAAATTGTACTGCTTAAAGCTATGATAGTAAGCCCTCTGGATCTGTGATTTCTTTTGATATAGTTGTAGGATATCCCACAAGGAATAACTGTATATTGTATACAATCTAGATAATTTAGGATTGTGTAAGAATATTTTGATAGGGCAAAAATTAATAAATCATTTACAGGTACTTTTGTACGATTTATTGCAATAACACAGTCTTACAAACAAACCATGACAACAAATTATGAGACACTAAACGATGGTAACTTCAAATTATATAATTCATACATCACAATTTTAACCTTTCTATTTTTATGCGACACTATTACACAAAGATACACCAAACAGTAAAGTTATATTTATAATACATAGTTTTATAGCAGTATAATGTTAGGTCCTATATATATAAAATAATTCTGAGAAACAAAACTTTGAAATGCACCAATGAGACTAAAAATATGTCTTAATATAAATTAATATATTTTTACACATTTACACAACAGGCCTATTTGATATGGCTTCTAAGTCTATCAAAAGGCATTTTGAAATACGTAATAAGTGAAACATTTTTAAAATTCATATTACAGCAAAAATAAAATACAACAATCGTCATAAACAAGAAAAGAATTCACAACTACACCAAAGATAATATATTATGCTATTATTTTATGTACCCTTTTTATAAAATGCTAATAATATTATTTATCCCTACAGTGGGATCAGAAATGTCCTGAGAAGATATATTATTAAAATGATTTTAATATGAATTAGCACATAATACTATTATAATGTAATCATTTACAAAGTAAGTATGTGCAGAAAATAAATAAAGTCAGCTTTCCATACATCATATTAAGATTGAAATAAAGCGGTTTTCGTTGAATTTCAGTCTTGTATTTTTTGGTCCTGCAATTAAAAAAAATATATAGTTAAATTAACGTTCTCCATCTACAATACAATAAAATTTGACCACACTGTGGGAAAAGATGAGAGTTATCTAATAATATGTATATTCAGGCTAATTCAGCTACATCTTTGATCATATGAAATACCCCAGATTACTAGAAAACGAGATACAACTGATCCGACGGAAAATGTCAAATTTTCCACCGTTACCCCCTCCCCCCTTATCTCCAAAGATAGCAAAGTAAAAAATCTGAATCAATTTAAGTTGATAGAAATTTATGATAACTTTACCCGAAAATATAACGAAGTTTCTAGCCAAGATAGTTTTTGAGAAATCAGCCATAAACCTTTACAAATACCTTATATATGTCACCGTAAGATTGTAAAAACCGTTAGATTATAATATAACGTTATTTAGCTCGATAGATTATAAACTGTCGACAGATTGTGAACCGTAACATACTGCTTACAATTTAACGCGTTATTTTTCGGTAAATTGTAATATATTTGGTATATTAACCCGATAGAACCTAAGTGAATATTCACTACCTGAATATTCATGTCAAACCCTAACCTAACCTATAGTTCGCGCGCGAGTTGAATGCAGAGTAAATGTATGGTGACACTTACATTTACTCTGCATTCAACTCGCGCGCGAACTGTACAAGAAAGAGACAAGAAAACGTAAAAAAAATAAATCCATACTAATATTATAAATGCGAAAGTCAGTTTGTTTGTTGGTTTGTTGGTTTGTTGGTTTGTCCTTCAATCACGCTTCAACGGCGCAACGGATCGACGTGATTTTTTGCATGGGTATATTTGAGGACCTGGAGAGTGACATAGGCTACTTTTTATCCCGGAAAAACAAACAGTTCCTGTGGAATAGGATGCTCTTTTTCTCGCATTTTTCTTCAATTAGGCGGCAACGGCACACCGGATAGAAGTGATTTTTTACATGGGTATAATTGAAGAACTGTAGAGTGACATAGGCTACTTTTTATCCCGGAAAAACAAACAGTTCCTGTGGAATAGGATGCTCTTTTTCTCGCATTTTTCTTCAATTAGGCGGCAACGGCACACCGGATAGAAGTGATTTTTTACATGGGTATAATTGAGGAACTGGAGTGACATAGGCTACTTTTTATCCCGGAAAAACTAACAGCTCCTGTGGGATAGTATGCTCTTATTCTCGCATTTGTTCATCAATTAGGCGGCAACGGCACACCGGATCGACGTGATTTTTTACATGGGTATAATTGAGGAACTGGAGACTGACATCCATACTTATATTATAAATGCGAAAGTCAGTTTGTTTGTTGGTTTGTTGGTTTGTTGGTTTGTCCTTCAATCACGCTTCAAGGGCGCAACGGATCGACGTGATTTTTTGCATGGGTATATTTGAGGACTTGGAGAGTGACATAGGCTACTTTTTATCCCGGAAAAACAAATAGTTCCTGTGGGATAGGATGCTCTTTTTCTCACATTTTTCTTCAATTAGGCGGCAACGGCACACCGGATCGACGTGATGTTTTGCATGGGTATAATTGAGGAAGTGGAGAGTGACATAGGCTACTTTTTATCCCGGAAAAATAAATAGTTCCTGTGGGATAGGATGCTCTTTTTCTCACATTTTTCTTCAATTAGGCGGCAACGGCACACCGGATCGACGTGATGTTTTGCATGGGTATAATTGAGAAACTGGAGAGTGACATAGGCCACTTTTTATCCTGGAAAAACTTACAGCTCCTGTGGGATAGCACGCTCTTTTTCTCTCATTTTTCTTCAATTAGGCGGCAACGGCACACCGGATCGACGTGATTATTTACATGGGTATGATTGAGGAACTGTAGAGTGACATCGGCTACTTTTTATCCCGGAAAAACTAACAGCTCCTGTGGGATAGTATGCTCTCTTTCTCGCATTTGTTCTTCAATTAGGCGGCGCCGCACACCGGATCGACGTGATTTTTTACATCCATATCCATACTAATATTATAAATGCGAAAGTCAGTTTGTTTGTTGGTTTGTTGGTTTGTTGGTTTATTGGTTTGTTGGTTTGTTGGTTTGTTGGTTTGTCCTTCAATCAAGATTCAACGGCGCAACGGATCGACGTGATTTTTTGCATGGGTATATTTGAGGACTTGGAGAGTGACATAGGCTACTTTTTATCCCGGAAAAACAAATAGTTCCTGTGGGATAGGATGCTCTTTTTCTCACATTTTTCTTCAATTAGGCGGCAACGGCACACCGGATCGACGTGATGTTTTGCATGGGTATAATTGAGGAAGTGGAGAGTGACATAGGCTACTTTTTATCCCGGAAAAACAAATAGTTCCTGTGGGATAGGATGCTCTTTTTCTCACATTTCTCTTCAATTAGGCGGCAACGGCACACCGGATCGACGTGATGTTTTGCATGGGTATAATTGAGAAACTGGAGAGTGACATAGGCCACTTTTTATCCTGGAAAAACTAACAGCTCCTGTGGGATAGCACGCTCTTTTTCTCGCATTTTTCTTCAATTAGGCGGCAACGGCACACCGGATCGACCTGATTATTTACATGGGTATGATTGAGGAACTGTAGAGTGACATCGGCTACTTTTTATCCCGGAAAAACTAACAGCTCCTGTGGGATAGTATGCTCTTTTTCTCGCATTTGTTCTTCAATAAGGCGGCAACGGCACACCGGATCGATATGATTTTTTACATGGGTATAATTGAGGAACTGGAGAGAGACATAGGCTACTTTTTATCCCGGAAAAATAACAGCTCCTGTGGGATAGTATGCTCTATTTCTCGCATTTCTTCTTCAATTAGGCGGCAACGGCGCAACGGATCGACGTCATTTTTTGCATGGGTATATTTGAAGACCTGGAAAGTGACATAGGCCACTTTTTATCCCGGAAAAACAAACAGTTATATACGTATATCTTAGGTACCTTCAAGGCAAGAGTGAATAGGCATCTTCTAGGCAAGCGCGTTCCAACCTAGACCTCATCATTGCTTTGCACTAAGCATGATTGTCGTCAAGCGCAAGCCTATCTCACAATAAAAAAATAAAAAAAAAGTTCCTGTGGGATAGTATGCTATTTTTCTCACGTTTGTTCTTCAATAAGGCGGCAATAGCGCAACGGATCGACGTGATTTTCGCATGGGTATATTTGAGGACCTGGAGAGTGACATAGGCTACTATTTACTTCGGGAAAACAAACAGTTTCCCGGAGACTTTCACACAGTCTGATAGTAGGTATAGTCTAGATCTTGGAAAGTAACATAGGCTACTTTATGTCCCGGAAAATCTAATAGATCCCACAGGATAGCATGTTGTTTACAGTAGCGTGTTAAAATAATGCTCTGCCCTGTGTCCATAACTGTCCACTGACTAAATATACTCCTCCCTTCTCCTTTGCGGCGTAATGTAATTGTTCCAGTAGTGTCCGATAGACTAATCGGTTACATGCTGCTGCAACTATGCGACATCGTTTGTATAATCAGGAATCTGTATAACGGGTAACCTATAGCATTGTGTTTTCTTTCGTAGATATCCATACTAATATTATAAATGCGAAAGTCAGTTTGTTTGTTGGTTTGTTGGTTTGTTGGTTTGTTGGTTTGTCCTTCAATCACGCTTCAACGGCACAACGGATCGACGTGATTTTTTGCATGGGTATATTTGAGGACCTGGAGAGTGACATAGGCTACTTTTTATCCCGGAAAAACAAACAGTTCCTGTGGAATAGGATGCTCTTTTTCTCGCATTTTTCTTCAATTAGGCGGCAACGGCACACCGGATAGAAGTGATTTTTTACATGGGTATAATTGAAGAACTGTAGAGTGACATAGGCTACTTTTTATCCCGGAAAAACAAACAGTTCCTGTGGAATAGGATGCTCTTTTTCTCGCATTTTTCTTCAATTAGGCGGCAACGGCACACCGGATAGAAGTGATTTTTTACATGGGTATAATTGAGGAACTGGAGTGACATAGGCTACTTTTTATCCCGGAAAAACTAACAGCTCCTGTGGGATAGTATGCTCTTATTCTCGCATTTGTTCATCAATTAGGCGGCAACGGCACACCGGATCGACGTGATTTTTTACATGGGTATAATTGAGGAACTGGAGACTGACATCCATACTTATATTATAAATGCGAAAGTCAGTTTGTTTGTTGGTTTGTTGGTTTGTTGGTTTGTCCTTCAATCACGCTTCAAGGGCGCAACGGATCGACGTGATTTTTTGCATGGGTATATTTGAGGACTTGGAGAGTGACATAGGCTACTTTTTATCCCGGAAAAACAAATAGTTCCTGTGGGATAGGATGCTCTTTTTCTCACATTTTTCTTCAATTAGGCGGCAACGGCACACCGGATCGACGTGATGTTTTGCATGGGTATAACTGAGGAAGTGGAGAGTGACATAGGCTACTTTTTATCCCGAAAAAATAAATAGTTCCTGTGGGATAGGATGCTCTTTTTCTCACATTTTTCTTCAATTAGGCGGCAACGGCACACCGGATCGACGTGATGTTTTGCATGGGTATAATTGAGAAACTGGAGAGTGACATAGGCCACTTTTTATCCTGGAAAAACTTACAGCTCCTGTGGGATAGCACGCTCTTTTTCTCTCATTTTTCTTCAATTAGGCGGCAACGGCACACCGGATCGACGTGATTATTTACATGGGTATGATTGAGGAACTGTAGAGTGACATCGGCTACTTTTTATCCCGGAAAAACTAACAGCTCCTGTGGGATAGTATGCTCTCTTTCTCGCATTTGTTCTTCAATTAGGCGGCGCCGCACACCGGATCGACGTGATTTTTTACATCCATATCCATACTAATATTATAAATGCGAAAGTCAGTTTGTTTGTTGGTTTGTTGGTTTGTTGGTTTATTGGTTTGTTGGTTTGTTGGTTTGTTGGTTTGTCCTTCAATCAAGATTCAACGGCGCAACGGATCGACGTGATTTTTTGCATGGGTATATTTGAGGACTTGGAGAGTGACATAGGCTACTTTTTATCCCGGAAAAACAAATAGTTCCTGTGGGATAGGATGCTCTTTTTCTCACATTTTTCTTCAATTAGGCGGCAACGGCACACCGGATCGACGTGATGTTTTGCATGGGTATAATTGAGGAAGTGGAGAGTGACATAGGCTACTTTTTATCCCGGAAAAACAAATAGTTCCTGTGGGATAGGATGCTCTTTTTCTCACATTTCTCTTCAATTAGGCGGCAACGGCACACCGGATCGACGTGATGTTTTGCATGGGTATAATTGAGAAACTGGAGAGTGACATAGGCCACTTTTTATCCTGGAAAAACTAACAGCTCCTGTGGGATAGCACGCTCTTTTTCTCGCATTTTTCTTCAATTAGGCGGCAACGGCACACCGGATCGACCTGATTATTTACATGGGTATGATTGAGGAACTGTAGAGTGACATCGGCTACTTTTTATCCCGGAAAAACTAACAGCTCCTGTGGGATAGTATGCTCTTTTTCTCGCATTTGTTCTTCAATAAGGCGGCAACGGCACACCGGATCGATATGATTTTTTACATGGGTATAATTGAGGAACTGGAGAGAGACATAGGCTACTTTTTATCCCGGAAAAATAACAGCTCCTGTGGGATAGTATGCTCTATTTCTCGCATTTCTTCTTCAATTAGGCGGCAACGGCGCAACGGATCGACGTCATTTTTTGCATGGGTATATTTGAAGACCTGGAAAGTGACATAGGCCACTTTTTATCCCGGAAAAACAAACAGTTATATACGTATATCTTAGGTACCTTCAAGGCAAGAGTGAATAGGCATCTTCTAGGCAAGCGCGTTCCAACCTAGACCTCATCATTGCTTTGCACTAAGCATGATTGTCGTCAAGCGCAAGCCTATCTCACAATAAAAAAATAAAAAAAAAGTTCCTGTGGGATAGTATGCTATTTTTCTCACGTTTGTTCTTCAATAAGGCGGCAATAGCGCAACGGATCGACGTGATTTTCGCATGGGTATATTTGAGGACCTGGAGAGTGACATAGGCTACTATTTACTTCGGGAAAACAAACAGTTTCCCGGAGACTTTCACACAGTCTGATAGTAGGTATAGTCTAGATCTTGGAAAGTAACATAGGCTACTTTATGTCCCGGAAAATCTAATAGATCCCACAGGATAGCATGTTGTTTACAGTAGCGTGTTAAAATAATGCTCTGCCCTGTGTCCATAACTGTCCACTGACTAAATATACTCCTCCCTTCTCCTTTGCGGCGTAATGTAATTGTTCCAGTAGTGTCCGATAGACTAATCGGTTACATGCTGCTGCAACTATGCGACATCGTTTGTATAATCAGGAATCTGTATAACGGGTAACCTATAGCATTGTGTTTTCTTTCGTAGATATCGTGAATATTTTTTCGAATATTTTTCATTTTTCGTTCATGAAAAACCTAGCTCTTGCCTTTCGATGAAATACGTCGATACTGAACGTCTCAGTATTCTTCTCCATGGCATCCTCTTGCATACTTAATTTAAATACAGTTTTCTAACAAAAACTCATTTATTGGACCCTTGAGCCACGCGAGCGATGCCGCGGGTAATAGCTATCGTGAATATTTTTTCGAATATTTTTCATTTTTCGTGCATGAAAAACCTAGCAAGACGTATTTCATCGAAAGGCAAGACCTTTCGATGAAATACGTCGATACTGAACGTCTCAGTATTCTTCTCCGTGGCATCCTCTTGCATTCTTAATTTAAATACAGTTTTCTAACAAAAACTCATTTATTGTTCCCTTGAGCCACGCGAGCGAAGCCGCGGGTAATAGCTAGTATTTCATAAATTAATATTCAGAACATTGAACGGTTCACAATCTTTCGATTATTATAATCTAACGGATTTTACAATCTTTCGGTGACATATACAAAATAAGTTTTGCGGTCCGAAAAAGGGTTTTTTTCAGAGATTTAGGTAAACTACAGGAAAAATAAAAGGAAGCTTTAGCTAGGACAGTTTTTTTTATAAATCAGAATTACACCATAATATACAGTATTTACTATGTATTTTTTAATTTTGTAGCACCGTCTTCATTATTTATAGGTCGAATTGAAACCTAATCCTTCCAAGGTACGCAACACCCCCTGCGCGAGTCAAACTCGCACTCGGCCGGTTTTTTTTCTGGAACCATCATCAAAACTTTGAAGTGAGCGTGAAGGCACACGGACGACCTAAAAATGATATTTTGCGATCCCAATAATGCCCCTTAATTATTGGACTGGCAAGTGGTGAGTGAGGATGAACTCACCCGGCGACATCAGTGGTAGGCTTGCAGGTATGTGGTGGTTGAGGCGAGGTCGCGGCGCAGCCAGGCCGCGTTGAGGCGCACGGTCTCCAGCGCCTGCTGCACGGAGCGCTCAGTGCCTGGCGAGTGGTGCGTACGGAAGAACTCCTCGATCTCCTGCGCACATGCTTCTGAGGCGAAGTTCTCCGTCGTCGACTTCACGAGGCGAGCGAGTAGAAATCCACCCTGTTAATTATAAAAAACAGGCTGTGAAGGGCAATTAGGTAACCTAATTTTTAAGCTACAGAAACCTAGACCCACTGAATTCTTACAAAAAGGGGATCTATTTTCAAATGGGTGCTAATTAAACAGACTTCTATTTAATAGCATTATTCGCCTCCAAAAAATTAAATTGTCCTCCGAATTACTATGTCCAGCCACTATCAATGTGCATCTGAAAAATACTATCTTATCCACTACATACCTTCGATGTAAGGTACTGTAAAATACAACTCAGCATGGTAGTTATTTTTTATCATCTACATTTGAAACATATATTCAAGCAGTAAAGTAGCTAACTACTAAATTATTTATAGAAGGTAATTCTATCGACTTCTTTAGTGAAACATGAATAATCTATAACGCTTTCTATAAATTAAACTTACTTAATTTTCATTTCATTTCATTTATTCATTGCCTTCATGTACATACAATATAATATGTTTAATTTTAATCACAAATTTTATTTTTAAATATTTAAGTTAGGTATTATATTAACCCAATAGAACCTAACCTAAATGCCGGGGCACTACCTGGATATCTATGTCCAACCCTAAACTAACCAGTTTCCTTCCAAAGAAAGAAAGTTTCCAAAGATTTCTGCAATAAAAACCCGTGAACGTTCCTTATTGACCCGTTTTGTAAGTTATATACAACAGCCTACTAATTAGAAGTTCCCGTTGCTTAGTTTCTGTGTGCTTGGCTTATAATAATATTCCTTTTCAAATTTTTATTTTTTAGAATCAACTAATTTGTTATTTTCCAAGTTTCACGAGGTGCTAAATATTACGTGCATCCATTTTCAGATGAAATTCAAAATATTATTTTCTCATACACTCAAATTAAAATGAAGTAAGTTTAAATAGGCACAGTATTTATAGAGTTATAGTTTTCACTTTTCACGTACCTGATAGCGGTCCATGAATTCCTGCCAGTGATCTTTGAAGAACTCCCACGCGAGATCGCGTCCGTTTCTGCTCACTGCCACTGAGACAATCACAAACACGGTGTCTTGCGATCGAACCTCATCCTGGAACAAATCATAATATTTCATTGAACTATTTTTTTTAATATAGCAAACTGATCAAGTGTGTCGATGCCATGCTGATTACTGGTTTCGTTGCCATTCTAGTAACTTTGGCAGTTATTATTTCTTACTAGTTGATGCCCGCGACTTCGTCCGCGTGGATTAAGTTTTTTTAGCCTACAACCTTTCCCGGGACGTTACCTACTACTATACGAAATTTCATCAAAATCGGTTTAACAGATGAGCCGTGAAAGCAGAGCAGACAGAAAGACGGACACACTTTTGCATTAATAATATTAGTATGGATATGGTAGGTTTTTCCAAAAGCCGTCTAAAAACCCCAAAATGATTTTAAATACCTATTCAATGAGGTATCAAAGAGACGGACGCGGTACAGCTGCAGAACGCGCTGAAAGGCGGCGGCGTGCGCCTCATACAGCAGCGCAACAGTGCAGGAGGCGAGACTCACCGAGATGGCGAAGTCGAGCACTTGCTTGAGCAGCGCGGGGTCGCGCACGGCGCCGAGCGCGCGGCTGATGCGGTCCTTCTCCTCGTGCAGGTCTGCGGCGCGGTACAGCTGCAGGAAGCGCTGGAAAGCTTCGGCGTCCGCCTCGGCCAGTACTGCGCGGTAGCACGCCGAGCGCAGGTCCGCCGGAAGCGTGCACGCGCCCGAGATGTGCTTCTCGAAACTAAACAACGAACATTTATGCTATTACCTTATTGAAGAGCAAACGGGTAACGCTATAGTCCGATTCAAACTTTATGACGTCTCGGAAGTTAGCCGCGAATGTAGGTTCGCGCAGGTACAGTCAACTGAAACTGTCTCACTGATACCTAATATGGTATACTGTGCATCGAAACGCACGATGTTCCGAGAAGTCATAAAGTTTGAATCGACGTGTACCTCTCACTAACTTCACTCACTAATCACGTTAGCAGGGCTATATCGCTCGCCCAAGTGACCCCAGATAATAGCCTATCGTAGAGTATGCCCACCGCCCTTACCTAACGCAGTGGGCTGCCAAACGCCGCGCCGCCCGCCAAGCATGCACGATTGCTGGAAAGTGCGCGTATTCGAAAAAATGCCGCGAAATTATTGTGCGATAGATGACTGCTGTAATTCGAAGGTAGCTATACCGATAAGTCATCGCATAAAGGAAGTAAGCAATTAAAGTATAGGTAGGAAGTGAAAACTATTATTTTATAGTTGATTTTTAAATGACAATGGAGACAGCCAGTCTGGACGAAACTATAAGGTTTTCTAGTTTTTCACCAGAATCTTAAAGAAAAGTTGAGAATATTTCTTTTAAATACAAGTAATTATATCATACTAGATGATTCCCGCGACTTCGTCCGCGTTGGTTAAGATTTTCGATTCCCGCGGGAACTACTTAATTTCCCGGGATACAACCTATCCCTGTACCAAATTTCATCCAAATCGGTTTAACAGATGGGCCGTGAAAGCGTAGCAGACAGACAGACAGAAACACTTTCGCATTTATAATATTAGTATGGATTATGTGAGATTTTGTAGTATGAAATAGGTAATGTAATGACTTTTCTTAGGTAAGTATAATGGTGATATAAGTCAACATAAAGTGCAAACATTCGTTGTGCACTAAAACCTTATCAAATGACGTAAACAAATAATGGAAAAGTAGTATTATTTACATAGAACTCAAATTTTATTAGTAGGTAGTAGATACTTATAGTTTTTTAGTTAGTTATTTATTTATATTATATATCGCTAGCATATTTAAAAATAAACAACTAGACCTTTAAAAAACTCAATATTTTGGTAAATGGATGCCAAGGTTAAATAAAGGTTTGAATTGACGTAAGTCTTAACACTTACCGCAACTTGGCTTCTTTCAATGTTTCTGGATCTTCGAAACTGATCATTTTATTCAACACTAAGCTTCTGAGCAAGGTGTCGAGATGACTTTCCTTTTCTTCTGCGTCCCATCCCAATCTTTTGGTAATGTTAGCAAAAAGCTTCCGTCCATAATTTTTAAGTGGTTTGTCGAGAGCGGTGTGAGAGAACAGTGCGCTCAATTTGGCTAGGCAGTTGGATATTGAAGACCAAACTGTGAAATTTGTTTCGTTGCTAAACGCTTCAATTAGTTTCAGTGACTGAAAGAATAAAACAATTTAAAAGTATATGCCAATAAATAATATGGTGTATGTAAAGGTTTAAGTAGGAATAATGGTGTATTGCTATTGTAGCGTTGAAGTTTAATTTACGCCAGACCTGAACAACATAGTGCGTTAGTAACGAACGGCCTAACACATCTCATGGTAAAATAATTCAAAAAGTAGTAAGATTCGTTGACAGTACAGCATGATGTCTTGAAATATGCTGTAAGGCCGCAAAATGAATGTTTCCATTGGCAGCATGCCGCATTGCAACATTTTGCCCCGGTGTGAAACACATTTCCGCCCACAAAAGCAGTATGATTGCGATACCCGCTCGCGGATTCCGCCCTTCGTATCGCTTCCACTCTCTGCTTACACGTATTATATACGCTTATTTAGAACGCTCGAAGTCATAAATATACATATAATCACTAGATGATGATTCATTTTCCAGAATAAAATGTAGCCTATGTCTTTCCCCGGGATACAACCTATTCCTGTACCAAATTTCATCAAAATCGGTTGAACAGATGGGCCGTGAAAGCGTAGCAGACAGAAAGACAGACACTTTCGCATTTATAATACTATAGTATGGATTTCCAGTGTTCTGAAAATTAATAATAATTATTATTATTATTATGCCTGTCTCTTCCATCTCGGGACCATGGGATCCCGGACCTTTGGAAGGTATACGAGGGGCCGAAACCAACTCGCAGAGGCCCGTTAGACAATTTTACTCTAAAGGAAATGTGACACCAATCAGCGAATATCCCTATATGCATTATGCGAGTGTACCCAAGGACAATCCCTGGTTAGTGCAGGACTATTGCAAAACATGGACACAAATGATAGGTATGGGTCTACGGGTTTGGGTTGCTATAATGGACTGGTGAAATGGCTCTATGGAAGTACTATGGCCCCTGCCTGACCAATGTTATTTTACACGGATAAAATGGCAGGGGGTGACTCGCACTCAGTAAATGGGCCCCCGGAAACAGCCGCTGGCACATAGTGACGTAGCGACAAGGACGCAACACAACCTGAGGTGCTTGAGGAGTGGAGAGGTATTCCACGGCTCTCAGGACAATCCTGGTAGTCCATTCAAGATCCCTACAAGCATCTTACTGGAATACTTCCTTCCTCCGAGCATCTTTGCAGAAGCTCTTGCGAATCTCCACTCAAGCTGGCCAATGAAGGCAAGCAAGAGGTGGGAGTTCTGTTCCTCGTCAGTGTTCACTCCAGCCGGCTGATAAAGGCAAGCCAGAGATGAGGAACAAGACTTCTCCCGGGAGCGATCAGGTCCGTGGGGTCGCTACTGCCCAACAGCTCGCCACAAGCTGCCCCGCGGGTTTATTATTATTATTAAATTCTTTATTGCATAATTAGCATTAATTGCAGCCAAGATGTAGTCATCTCGTCTTATCGCAGCGTACGACGCTGAATCGGCTGGGGACTGTCGCGTCTGTTTAACCAACTTTCAAAAAGGAGTAGGTTCTCAATTCGGTGCGTATTTTGGAATGAGTCGTGTAGTTAGCGTGTATGCGGTGTATGGTATGCGTGTGGGTGTGTGTGTGCTCACATCGGCGGTGTGCGTGTGTCCGGCCTGCACGAGCGCGAAGCAGTCGTCCAGCAGGCCGAGGCGGTCGAGCGGCGGCAGCGAGCCGTCCCGCACGGCGCGCACCAGCTGCTCCAGCATGGCCGCCGGGTACCGCGTGCGGTAGTAGCCCACCTGCGTACGGGGATGGATCCATGTTCATATTACAAGTCAACGAGACAGGTTCTTTTAAAGTGAAAACTTCTTTAGCCGCGTTGAGCACTTTTCGGTAGGGGGTAAAAATGTGGATTCGCGTGACCGTGACCGACATGCTCGCGAACATATAAATATACTACATTCGAAATTAAACTTTAATGGCTCAGTTTTAAGGTTTATAATTTAATAATAAACCTTAAAACTTAAATAAAAATAAAAATTTGTAGTGAAAAGGAGAACATTAAATTTTTTCTTTTTTTTTAATTTGTTTTAATTATTAAAATATAAACCCTAAATATAAAATTTAAATATAAATATAAATAATTATTATAATATAACACTAAGGCATTAAAGTTTAATTTCGAATGGAGCATACTAATTTATATGTTCGCGAGCATGTCGGTCACGCGAGTCTACATTTTTACCTCCTACCAAAAAGTGTTCAACGCGCCTAAAGAAGTTTTCACTTCAAAAAATTTAAAAAAAATCGTTTTCACTTCTATCGGCAGTCCCTATCCTATGAAAAAAGTTGCATTTGAAGTGGTTTCTATTTTTACACCTGGTGTACACCTCCCCTAAATGAGAGAAGTTTTGAACATATTTCATAAAATAACTTTGTCATTTATGTGGTGAAAATGAACAGAACTTATGCAATATTAAAACTTATGCAATAGCAATACTTACAGTGCCTGGGTTGAGCTTAACCCATGAATCTTCCGCTACATTTTCTAACACAACTTCCTGCGATCGCTTCTCCAATACCGTAGACAGAGCCACCTAAAAATTATAATACGCATAATTTAAATTTCAATAATTATTCCAAAGTTACAACCATTGGAATGGGTAGGTATAGTTTATTTAGAATTCTGTGAATAGCACCACTATCAAAGTGTTTATTAGGTCAAATATAATTTTTGTCTACAATATTACACAAATAGTATATGCAAGCTACAAAATTATAAACAATATTCATATTTAAATATGGATATTTACAACACAAACAACTTACAACACTAATGACAAATGCAAAATACACAGATTCAATCAACCTAGGAAAATAATTACTGTTAGGGCCTCCACCCACATCAGACTTTTTGTAGGACTTATATTCGGACCGATAATTTCACTTTTATCGCCGATTTTATGACCGACTCAACGTCCGAACTTTTCATTAACCACCAACAATCTTGAATCAGGCACCGGTTTGTAGTTTTTTTTTGACAGTTTTTGACAGACTTTATGTAGGACGTGTACGTTTCAGCATTGAAATTAGAGATTTCATTACATGTTTCATTTTTCACCCATAAAAAATCGATCACCGTACGTCTAAAGTGGGCGGAGCGCCTTACATGTTCAGCATAATTTATTACATCTCTCTGTTTTGAAATAATTCCAACTTCAACGACAAACACCGATGCCGACTGTTTCCACGACTTCCCTACTTCACATTGACAATCATCAGGATCTTTTGGATCATCTTGCTTCATTTGTTGGAACTGTTTGAATGATAGTGGTTTTATTAAAAAAAATATGTACTAGCTCTAGGCTGCAATTAGAACTGCTAATAAATGATGACGCAGCCTTATGTGGCGTTTGCCTAGGCATGCCTATACAGATTGGTTTTGAAAGATCTTCATTGTTTATACTTTATATCAACATAATATCTTCTTAATATTATTAAAAGTGGAGGGGAAAACGTACGACAAACGGACTGGCATGCCACATCCTAGCTGTTCGAATTAGAAACCAGGAAGCAAATCGCTTTGTATGAGTACCTGGAATTTCGACAAAGCGAGTAGGATAGAAGAAAGATGAGACTTGTGTTTACTTGTGATTGTATTCACTCTAGATTAGATCATAATCCAATCTATAATCATTTATTATGGCCACTGAAGCTTGATATGATTTATCATTTTTATCAACAACTAAGTCAAAATAGGAAATGTTAGTAAACTAGGTCAATGTTAAGAAATGATAAGATACGAGTATGAGAAGAAAGGACGATTCATCCAAAGTTTTTTTTAAATAGTATGAAAATGAATAGATTAAAAAAAAATTACCTTCGATGGTTGCTCCTGTGTTGATATAGTAATAGGCACCATCCACAATGTGTCGTCGCCTTGGCTGCCATCAGCACAGAACTTTTGTTGAGTCAGTTTTAACACGCGATCTGTACCCTTTTGTTCAGAACTGACCTAAACAAAAATTTTAAATACTCCATATTTAATATTATAAATGCCAAAGTGAGTCTATTCGTCTGTCTGCTACGCTTTAACGGCCCTATCTTTCAACCGATTTTCATGAAATTTGGTACATAGATTAGGTTGTATCCTGGGAAAGGACAAAGGCTACTTTTTACCTCACGGATTATTAATGAGTTCTCGCGAGTAATTAAAAAAAACCACGTGGACGATTTCGCGGGCATCATCATAATAATATTATAAATGCAAAAGGGTGTTTGTTTGTTGGTTTATTCTTCAATCACGCTGCAACGGAGCAACGGATCGACGTTAGTTTTGGCATGGGTACAGTTGAGGACCTGGAGAGTAGCCTTTTTATCCCGGAACAAGGAGTTCCTGCGGGAATTAAAAAAAACTTATTCCACACGGACGAAGTCGCGGGCATCAGTTAGTCATCAGGAATTAACCCTGCAGAAGAAAGTCTAGGCCAAAATTCTTTACATGTAACTTTTATGTTCACAGTCAAAATAATTGTTTTAGTTTTAGTAATTAGTCTAACTGTATTAATACTTGTAAATCTATACATGTATGGCCGATTTTTACGAAATCTGTTAAAGATAGCATCCCGGCTTACGTAAACTATTATATTATATCGTAATAACAGGTTAGTCCGCTACCATCTTAGACTGCATTATAACTAACCATCAGGTAAGATCGCAGTTAAGGGCTAACTCGTAGTGGATTAAAAAAAAGCTATTTTCATTTGGGAAAATCAAAGAGGCAAACAGGATTTTAAAAACCTAAATTCATGGTTGAAAATAAATAACTGATCAGCATCAATCGTATAGTAGCTTAGAAACCTCCTAGTTAGTATGTTTTACATTATTAGTAATATTTTTTTGCATTTTATCTATGAAACCACCATCAAATTCATAAGTAAAACCAAGTACATATACAGCAATTTTCGCAACTATAAACTACCAATACCTATAAATGTTACCATAATCAACTTCTTTCTAAATAAAGAATGTTTAGTCATACTTTATCACATTGAGAGTATCAAGAACTGCACAGCTGCTACTTTGATAACGTCGAGAGATTACCACAACACATTATCATAATTTAGCAATGAAATAATAATTACAATGTGTGCTGCTGATAACGAGTACTAACATGAATTTAAAAATAATACCAACTTACATTATTAATTCATGTAGTTGATCTTCTATACAATTATAGACTATATTATTATTAGGACTAGATGACGCCCGCGACTTCGTCCGCGTGGATTAAGTTCTTTAGATTCAAGCGGAAACTTGAATTTTCCGGGATAAAAAGTAGCCTATGTCCTTCCCCGGGATACAACATATTCCTTTATCAAGTTACATCAAAATCGGTTGAATATATGGGCCGTGAAAGCATAGCAGACTGACACACTTTCGCATTTATAATATTAGTAAAGTATGGATGAACGCACATATTTTGTTTATGTCATGCAATATTTTTTTTAGATTTATGTAATAATATTTTATCAAGGTTTCATTAGATTTGATGATACAGAAGGCGAAACGAAATAATAGAGCAATAAATAAGAGTGCAGATTGTAACAAGAAAAGTAACAGTTAATATGTTATGGTTTTTATATGGTGTCCATTACATACACAATTTTGTTTTAAAAAGCCATTAAACAGCATGACTTATATATGTCACTGTAAAATTGGAAAAACCGTTAGATTGTAATCTAACTAGCGATATTGTAAACTGTGGACAGATTACAATTTAACGCATTATTTTTCGGTAGATTGTAATCTGTTAGGTATATTAACCTGATAAAACCTAAGTTTAAGGGTACTACCTGATTAATTAAGTGGAACCCTAAACAAGAAAGAGACAAGAAAACGTAAATACAATGAATATTTCAAATATTGACACTCAGAACATTGAATGGTTCACAATCTGTCGACAGTTTACAATATCGCTAGTTAGATTACAATCTAACGGTTTTTACAATCTTATGGTGACATATATAAGACAAAGATGAGTGGCCGTTGTATCAACACACAGATCAAACCACTGGACTATTATGAGTTAAAAAGTAAGCATCTGGTAAGAAAGGATTCTTGATTCAACCCCTAAGGAGATAAAAAAGGGGTTTGAAATTTGTATGGAAATCAAACCTATGTAGTAAGACTATGTACTAAGTACCAATGTAGCAGTTAACAAAAGCAGCTAACTAGTTATTGCTTTTAAGTGTACCTCAACCATTGGGAATCCCATCTGTTTAGTCCATGTTGACATCACTGCTCCAACAGGTTTATTTGATGCCTCTTCTAAAGCAGCCCATAGATCCTCAGTAAAGGTGTTTTTATACTAAAACAAAATATAGTAAAAATGTAATCAATAGGTTTTAATTACAACATAGTTTTGCTATCTAAAAATCTTATAAAGATGTATTTAAAAAAGTTATTGTCAGTACCTACTAACTCTCTTTGAAAAATAGTTATCTTACAAAAAATTTGTGAAATAATGTTCATACTGGGTACCTGATGTCTTGTTAGGTAAATGTGCATGCCTTTGCGAAAATCATCATCACCAATGTATTTATGCAACATGCGTATGACGGATGCACCCTTATTGTATGAGATGTCATCAAAAATTTCATCTATCTCAGATGGGTGTCCCACTGGTACTTCAATGGGATGTGAATTTTTTAAACAATCTAACTCTAATGCTCTGCAAACAATACAAACAAATGTATTATTATTCCATTCAATCTAACAAGTTGTAAGTTCAAAAATGAATAAACAGTTTATCAATATGTAATTTGCAGACCTTGCAGAAAAATGAGCAATATCACTGAAACATAAATTTTGGAGACAAGTTTTCAAAGTCGCAAAATCAGTATAAATTAAAAAAGCGATATGGCAAATGGCATCTTTTGCCATTTTATTTTTTTAATTTTATGATTAGGTACATAATTTAGTAGGTACGAGTTCAAAATTAACACAATTTTTCAATCAGAAGGCCAAATATTTTTAAAAATGTTCATTTGAATTTGTGTTTTATTTCAAAGTATAATAATGTGCATGGCAAATTTTATCTTACTCATGTATTAAAATTTATGTACACAATTATTAATTGAAACATTGCCAATGTTCAGAATTTCTGTCAAGGCATTGACTTGTTAAGGTAAGTCCCCACTGTGAAATTTCACTTTGCAATTCAGTGACATATGAAAATTGTATATTTTTATTGCAAGTACACATGTAAAATTCACATTGCAATTTCACAATGTGAACTTACCCTTAGAGTAGCAATTTGGCAGCATTCCATTTTTGTCTCATACATGATGATGCAAATTAAATTTGTAATTGTTGTGATTTTTGCATATTATATAGCCATAGGTACAGACGTTCCATGAACAATAGTAATATTTAAAATATTTCATAAGTGAAAAGAATTAAAATGTCAACTGTGCAAAGATGTTTTTATGACTTTTGTAATACGACTATAATCCTAGAACAGCATTTCTATAAGTCTAACACATCATCATTATTTATACATTTTTAATACAAATTCAGAAACAAAATTCTTACCTTATGTAAGTTTCTGTTACAAACTGTGTCCAAATATCATATTCAGGGAAGAGATGGTTTACACATAGGAATTCTACAAATGATGCATAACCCTCATTTAACCAGAGATGTGTCCACCACTCCATAGTGACCAGATTACCAAACCATTGGTGTGCAAGTTCATGGCCCACTACCAGCGCAATCCATTGTCGTCTCACAGCTGATGTGTGTTCCTCATCTACTAGGAGGCAGGTTTCTCTGTATGTCACAAGTCCCCAATTTTCCATAGCACCAGCAGAGAAATCTGCTATGGCTATCAAGTCAATTTTAGGTAATGGATAAGCTATGTCAAAGTATTCCTTATAGTATGGCAGTACTTTTGCAGCAACTTCCAAAGCGAATAAACCTTGTTTACTCTTTCCTACAGGAGTGTAGACTCTCACTAGAACACCATCTCGGGATGTTTTCTCTACATAATCATACTCTCCAACCACAACTGCTACAAGATAGGTAGACATAATGGGAGTTGTGTCAAACTGTAAGGCTTTCTTGTCACCTTCAATCTTTTCCTCCTTCACAGGCATGTTAGACAGTGCCACCCTATCAGCTGGCACTTCAAGTGTGATATCGAAAGTTGCCTTGATAGCAGGTTCATCCCAGCACGGGAAACAGCGGCGAGCGTCAGTGGCCTCGAACTGAGTGACGGCTGCGTACCGCTCCTCTCCTCCAGGAGTTAGATACTTGCTGCGGTATAATCCCTTCATTTTATCATTAATTTCACCAGTAAATTCACAATATAGGGTTGCGCTGCCTTCAGGTAGCTCCTTGTCAAACGTTATGATCGCGGTTTCGTCGGTCGGCACTAATCGTACTTCGACCGGATTAAGTGTCGTAATTGAACCTGCACCATCATCATATTGCAGCTTAACGCTCGTTATCTCCAAATCCAAGCTGTTGAGCACTATTTCTTTGGTAGAACTAGCGATCTGAAAATGTGCAAGTACAACGTTTTAAAACGTTACATGGCGACGAAATGTTTGCAATAACTTATGATGAAATTTCCACTTACCGATACTTTCACCCTGGTCTTTCCAGTAAATGTAAACTTTTCAAGATTCGGAACCAAATGCAGTTCATAATGTTTAGGCTCGACATTTTTTGGGAGACGCTGGAACGGTTTGTTTTCTGGCATTGTCACTTTTTCTTTCAAGATCGTGAATGTGGGACGTAACACAGAAAAATACCGTAATGACCGACTGACAGAGTAAACTCGCGCTCCTACCGCACCCGCACCGTTGAAGTTGATACGATTCCCCCTCGCGCGTCCGAGCCCCCACTCCGAGTAACGGTATTCGCTACGTAATAAATGGCGACTTAGATTACGATGACTACTGTAATTTTGAAAACGAAATGCAAATGAATTATGCACAGCACGCAGCAGTTGCGCCGTCATGGGACATGAATAAATGACGTTATCAGTGAAAGTACTTTACAGTGGTGTCGAATCTTTTTTATCAGGAACACGAAACCAATCTCGATGATTTTAGTTTTTTTAGGTTATAGGTAAATTCGTAAACAAATATTTTTTGCTCATTTTCAGTTTAAAAAAAAAACTGGCTTAACGGCTCTGGTTTCTAGGCCTTCTGATACTTTCAACATGCTTTCAACTCTCTGCCTCTCTATATATACTCTGAGCCTTTCAAGTTATGCTGAGTTTAAAGGACATAAATCTCTGACATAAATTATCTTTATAAATCTGTGATTGATTATTGACCGAGCGAAGCATGAGCGAAGCGAAGGTCTCTGAGTCTACTTGGGTGAATTGGCACTTGTCCGTCCGTCCGTCCGTCCGTCCGTCCGTCTGTGAGAGCATTATAACTTCTGAATTACTGAACGCAATTACTTCAGCTTTAAATATAATATGTAAACCAATGGCCTCCCGCCGAATATGGCTTAAAAAATAATAAAAATCTTTATTTCAGGGGGGCTCTCATAGAAGCGAATGCGAAGTAAAATATTTTTATAAAGTTACATAGGGTTGCGGTATATAATTTTAAAGATAATTAGGAATAGAGTACAAAAATATTTTATTTTTAATTTTTCCCCCAAAATTGACGAAATGGGGGGCTTTCAAAGTGGTGATTTTCTAACGTCCAAAGATGACCTCAGAACTCTAAATATTCTGAAAGGATGAGCCTGAAACTTGATCAATTATTTCAATTATATCCTGTACTTGAACAACAAATACTAAAATTAGATAAATATTGTAAGGAAACGGAATTATTTAATTTTTAATGAGCTTCAGTATTTTTAACAGAACTTCACATTCATGTCAATAGATGGCGCCGCGAGGTCTTAGTTCGGGGCGAACCACTAGTTATACTCTTTGATAGAAACATAAACAAGGAACATATTTACTACGGGGAGAACCTGAACATAAAGGTTGTAATAATTATTGGTTGTAACGTATTCTATACTAATCTGTGGTTGTAACATCAGGTTCAGAAGGACTAGAATCCAGAGCCGTTAAACCAGTTAATTAATAAAAATCTATGGGGTATGATACGTGCACCAAAGACCTTATACTTACTATAGTGTAAGGTCTTTGACGTGCACAGGCCACCGGGGATCTATGGTCAAAACAAATTGTTCAAAAATCAAAAGGTGTCATTAGCTTCTTTTTCTGGTCGGTGGTCAAAAGTCAAAGTGGAAGATGTTACTTGTCTCTGGTGGAAGCCACTCGTTTTGAAGGTGTTTTGATTTTTGAAGCCACAGTGGAAGCCACTGCCAGAGACAAGTTAACCAAGTGGAAGCAAGGTGGACCGTGGAAGCCATAAAAAACAATTTACCTACTCACAGGGAAATAAATAGCCATAATATCTCTGGAAATTGGAATTATAAAAATATAATTTAGTGGAGACGAAGGGAAGGGGACTTTTTCTATGAGGGGAATTTATTTTGGTTTATACTTTAGACTTTAGAGTTTAGTTTAATATGGTTTAACACACATAACCTGCAATTCAATTAGAAACTAGGTGTTTTATAGATAGTGGAAAAATGAAGGGAATCTTATTGCCAATTTTTATGTTTTTATTAGGTTCGTATTTACCTTTAATTTTTCTACTTACTGAAATGTTACTGAACTGCCTAATGTTTTCACTAACATTTGTAGTTTCTGTCAGTAAATAATGATCTTCATCAAATTTTCGGAAGGATTTAAGTTATTTTTAAATTTAAGTAATAATCTGTTATTTTAGATCAAAATGCAGTGTCATCATCAAGAGTATTAGAATTAAGTGATAAATTCATTGATATAAGTAGTGAAGGAGTTTGGTTTGTGAAGTTTTACGCGCCATGGTGTGCGCACTGTCGCAGAATCGAGCCTATCTGGGCGCATGTGGCCCAGGCTTTATACAATACTCCCATAAAAGTAGCCAAAGTGGACTGTACACGATTCACTTCTGTAGCTACACACTTCAAAGTGAGAGCTTATCCTACAATTATGTTGTGAGTATCTTTGCATATGGTCTATCTGAAGTTTCAGGACTATGCTATCATATATGTGAGGAGTGTATAGTAAATGTACCTACTGTTGTGAAAATAGCCGAAATGAAATTATGTATTCTGCTGCACAGGTTGTAGTTTCAGAGAGAAATAACCACTGCCCATTGCATTATTAATTCAAGATTGTTCGAACCTAGGTTCAGCTTCCGTCCTAAAACTAATTACACAACTGGATACTGGTTTTAACTTTTTCTGGATGAATTGAGGTCTTTAAAACCTGCCCCCTTATTGTGTGAGCAAATTGTAATTGTAATTGTTTGTCAAACGTATAATTCCACCTGTTTAAGGAGTTCATAGATGCCTGCACGTCAAAAATATCAACTCTTTAAACAGTTTGATAAATACGTTTTAAGCTGTCAAATGATTATGACTTGCTTAGACAATTGTTCTTAAAAGCATGTGTATAAAGATAGTCTGTAACCTTTGAATGATTAATTTAAATGGTATTTCAGTATAAAAGGGGCCTTCTGGCATGAGTACTCTGGAGAGAGACTAAAGGAGGACATGGTGAACTATGCAATGAGAATGGCTCAACCAGCGGTTCAGAGAGTATCTCATGCAGACAGTTTGGGCTATCTTAAAGAGACTCACAATATATTCTTTGGTTATGTTGGAAAACAACAGGGACCATTATGGGTGAGAATTTACGTAAATAATTATAGTCATTATAAGGGAGGTCGCCCATGCACTTTTTGCATCAATTCAGTACGACATTTCACCAACACTGGTCTGCATTGCTACTTTGGGGAGTTAGTCGCATTTGCAACGGGCAAAAGAAGCGATTCAGTAGTGATACAATCACATAGTATTGATTTGCTTCTGCTGCATCGCTACTAACAAGCAACTGTTTCAGTTGACATCAGGTAAAAAAAGAGTGGGGGGTATTAGTTGTTACTATAGCCCATGACTATCAATACTGCATCGTGTCTGTAGCGATGCAAAATGGCAGTTACATGGGCGAAGGTATAGGCTGCTAGCAACTGTAATGTGGTTTTTTGGCAATTGTATTACTACTGAATGACTGCAAAAAGTTGCTGTGGGTGACCTCCCTAAGGGCTTAAAGCTAGAATTGATGAATAAATGTGACACACTGCATGAAAAATCTGCTATTTATTTTTTTACTAGCTGACCCGGCGAACTTCGTACCGCCTTAGTATGCAAAATTAAATGTATATTTTTCAATATTTCTGAGAGATTTTCTTAATATTTTTTTCCGTAAGAACCTTCTCCTAATAATAACAAATACAACAAAAAAAGAATTAGTGAAATCGGTCCAGCCATTCACGCGTGATGCCGTGACCAAGGAAAACGGGTTTCATTTATATATATATAGATTTCAACCCACACTAAATCCTACCTCTATAACAGTATGTTATTTCATATTGCTTTGCACATTACATTTTTACCATTACTCATGAGACTACATAACTATTACTCATATGATGTGTTATAATATTATAAAACCTCCTTTTTTCAGTCAGTTTTACACAGCACAGCAATTAACTACTGATTAAACTTTCAGGAAATGTTTTCAAATCATGCAGAGAAATATCAGGCTCATAGCTGGTTCTATGCTTTGTCACATGATATTGCACATAGTGACTTGAAGCCTTCAAATGACTCTTCTGTATTTGTTTATAAAGAAGAAGAAATATTTTATTTTCAGAGTGAGTTAACAAAATTTACTTCAAGATTTTTGACATCTAGCTACCTAATCTGAGTTGATCCCAAATAATAATAATAAGCGTTAATTCCCTTAGATAGATGATTTAATTTTTTTCTTGCTTTTTTCTGTACTATAGTCTAGAGTTAGGGTTGCCAACTCTATAGATTGTTTTTGTGTAATTCATCTCAACTTATTTAATAATATTTTTAAAACAGCAAATCCAGAACTCCTGGAGGACAAAGATGCCTTAAATACATCACTAAATAAATGGGTTAATTCCGAGAGATTTGGATTTTTCCCAAAAATCACAAGATCTAACATAAATGACTTAATAGGCACTGAAAAGTATATAGTGATAGCTGTTGTATCGGAGAATAAACTCAATGAAATAACACAGACTGAACGTGACTTCAAGGACATGATTGAAAGCATTATAAGGTATGGCTTCTCTAATCTACTACTACTAATCTAACATGACAAACAACGAATTTCTAGAACACCAATCTATTGTGCCAATGCTATAAATAATATTGAGTAATGAATATGTAATGATTTCTTAATAATAATATAATATCGTTATTTATTTTGTATGTTTACATAGTTTAGGAATAATTTTATAGAAATGTACAATACATTACAGAAACATATTATAATTGAAATTTAAGTTCAATATTTCTTGCAGAAGTAAAAAGCAGGAATTGCACCATCACTTTCAGTTTGGGTGGATGGGTAACCCTGAACTAGCGAACTCAATAGTCATGTCAGAGTTGACTGTGCCACATCTGATAGTTCTCAACTCCACAACAAGTCATCATCACATACCAGATGACGACCCAGTGCTTATGACCCCAGAAGCTGTTTCATTGTTCCTTGATCAGATACACAAACAAATGGCACCAGTAAGTGTAATCTTACTAATCTAATCTATCTTATCTAATCTATCTAATATATATATAAAATCGTTAAGGGATCAACGCACAGCCTAAACCGCTGAGGTTAGATACTTGAAACTTTGACAGTAGGTTTGTTTTGTGAAGTAAGAGCCCACTAAGGAAGGATTTTTTGAAATTCCACCCCTAAGGGGGTGAAAAAGGGGGTGAAAGTTTGTATGAAACTCAGTCATTTCTCAAGTTATATCCATGAAACTTGGTATACGAGCTACTGGTTTCACAGTTTTCAAAAATTCTACCCCCGAAGGGGTGCAATAAGGGATGAGAATTTGCATGAAAGTCCTTCATGTCTCAAGACATTCTCAAGTTATATAAACGAAACTTGGTATTATTAGGGATTTATCCATACTAATATTATAAATGCGAAAGTGTTTCTGTCTGTCTGTCTGTCTGTCTGTCTGTCTGTCTGCTACGCTTTCCCGGCCCATCTTTTCAACCGATTTTGCTGAAATTTGGTACAGGGGTAGATGGTATCCCGGGGAAGGACATAGGCTACTTTTTATCCCGGAAAATTAAAAAGTTCCCGCGGGAATCAAAAATCTTAATCCACGCGGACGAAGTCGCGGGAATCATCTAGTTTTTAATATAAGGATTTGATTTAAATTTATTGTATAGTTTGTATAATATTTAGATTTTAGATTTACTTATTTTTTAAGTAATTGGACGTCAATAAGTGTACATCAATAAGTGAATCTGCCACAGAACTGGAAAAAATGCTACAGGGTTTAGATGCAGAAAGTCGAAAAGTTGGTCTACACATGAATACCTCCAAAACTAAGGTCATGACAAACAGCCACAAGAGAGCGATTGAGGTGGGGGGAGGGTCAATAGAATATGTGGACAATTATGTGTACTTGGGAAAACTGGTATCCTTTGAAGCTAACACTAACGACAATGAAGTCGACAGAAGAATAAACATAACTTGGAAGAAATACTGGGCGCAAAAAGAAATCTTAAAAGGAAACTACAATTTGAGAATGAAAAGGATAATCATGGATTCCTGCATCCTCCCTAGTTTAACGTACGCAAGCCAAACATGGGTGTTCACTGAAAGAGTAAAGAACAAAATCTTGTCCTGCCAGCACGCCATGGAACGAAGCATACTGAAGTTGAGAAGAATTCAGAAAACAAGAAACATAGACATTCGAAAGAAAATTAAGTTAATAGACGCTCTTCAGTATGCTCTCGAACAAAAATGGAAATGGGCAGGACATTTGGCAAGGTACAAAGACAAAAGGTGGACGTACCTTATATCAAAATGGCGAGGCCCAGTAGGCAAAAGGAAAGTAGGCAGACAAAGGAAAAAATGGGCTGACGACATCGCTAATGTAGCAGGAAATAATTGGATGTGTATCGCTACCAAATACCAATAGACATAAATGGAAAAGGATGGAGGAGGCTTTTACCCGCAGGGGACCACATATTAAAAATAAATCATAATATTTTATAAACACTAAAAATAATTTGTAATATGTGGGAAACAAAGCTTTAATAATAATAAATAATAATAAAGTGTACAGTGTACCTAAATTGAATGAATATATTTTGACTTTGACTGCACGCCGGCTGCAAAATAGCAGTTTTGTAGCAGTCCCTCTTTCTAGAGCCAGGGATTCCCAAACTATTTTGGGCAAGAGACCCCTTTTCCAAAATGAACTGATACCTCAGACACCCATAGCCAAATTACTTTAAAAATCCTATCTCTAGTTTTTTCCTATTGATACAAAATATTTACTACTTTAAAAACTTTGCGGTTGGTAAGTGAGAGTAAACTTGACATTCTCATCAAAATTTAACAAAATAAATAGACATTAAATACTTGTATGTGTAATCAAGTGTAATTAATAATTATCAGTACAAATTACGTAAAAATACATATGTAGGTAATTATTTTTTGAATCAAAAAACCATTAAAATAGGGGTCGATTTTTAGACCTCGTAGACCCCCACAATCAGTTTTCGTTTATGTCGACCCCTGGGAAACCAATATGGGAACTTTGGGAATCCCTGGTTCTAGACAGTAGACACTAAGGCTTACTTCAACACTTTTCAGACATATGGTGGTAACAACTGGATGGTCCGTGTGTACCGCGGATTCTTTGAGGCACGGACAACTCTCATCAACATGTGGCGCGGCAACCCCGTGCTCACTGCGCTCGTGTTTGGCTTACCGCTGGGTTTCCTCTCACTTATATGCTATTCTATATGTTGTGCGGATATACTAGATGCAGACGAGGAAGAAATTACAGGTATTGGTTAACTTAATGTAATGTATGATCCGCTGATCCACTTCTGAGATTCTTGACTCATCAGTATATGCGAGAGTATATTCTTCTATCGCGCTGCAACAGAGGATAATCTTGGTTTTTGGCATGGGTATAGTTGAGGACCTGGAGTGACATCAGTTTTTTATCCACCAAAAAGAAAATATTTCGTTTTGATTTATGAAGTGAAAACTTCTTTAGGCGCGTTGAGCACTTTTTGGTAGGGGGTAAAAATGTGGAATATGCGAGACTGACACCGTTCTTCTTAAGACAAAAGGTCTTAAGTATAAATAGTAAGTTCGTAATTAAACTTTAATGCCTTAGTTTTAAAGTTTATATTAATATAAGTGCTGTGGAACTGAGACCGACACCTCGCGTTGTTACGAAGACAAAAGGTCTTAAATATAAATATAGTACATTCGAAATTAAACTTTAATGCCTTCGCTTTAAGGTTTATATTTGAAATATTTTTTTTTATTATTATTTTTTAATTAGAAAAAAAAATTCAATATTCGTTTTTACTTCTATCGGCAGTCCCTATGACTGCCATTTTTTGAAAAATATAAATCCAAGCAGTTGCGGGCGTGATCTAGTCCTTTACAATTTATAATACTGCGGGCACACTGAGGTTCACGCTTAACGCTCATCAATGCAATAATTTAGGCAAAAAAAAAGTCTTTAATGAGAATATTTAGTGTATTCACTGTTTAGTGCACAAAAATTTAATTTTCAAGACCCTCACCAGAACTAAGATGATGACGATGATGTCATTGCAAATATAATGCGTTCATAAATTCGACTCTACAATAATGTTTAGTGTCCAGTAACACGATTATTATTTCATAGCATTTAACCTTAGTGTGGTAGCAATAAAAGGATTTTTTTTTTTTTTTTTAATCCACTACAAGCTAGCCCTTGACTGCGATCTCACCTGATGGTAAGTGATGATGCAGTCTAAGATGGTAGCGGGCTAACCTGTTAGGGGCATGGCAGTTATATTAAACCCACACCCCTTCGGTTTCTACACGGCATCGTACCGGAACGCTAAATCGCTTCGCGGCACGTCTTTGCCGGTAGGGTGGTAACTAGCCACGGCCGAAGCCTCCCACCAGGCCAGACCAGGGAAAATTCAGAAATTATAAATCCCTAAATTGACCCTGCCGGGGATCGAACCCGGGACCTCCGTACGTTAAGGCAACAGCGCTACACACTGCGCCACGGAGGTCGTCAAAACTATATAAAGGATATATTTTTGGAAATGTTAAATAGGACGAATATAACAAACATTAACATTTCAACTAGGCAAAAGCTTGTAGGTCATAAAAATAATTTTAAAAATAAACTTGTTGGAATTTAAACCTACACCATATTTTAACTGCCGCTATTGCGGTTTTAGACTATAACAAAATAATGAATCCTGCATTTCATTTTCAGAAACGCACGAGAAGAAGGACTAAGACAAAACATGAGTATCGTTAGTGGCGGGACATACACAAGAGGCGACGGGCGTGGCGAGGGTGTGGCGCGGGCGCGCCAATTTTTCTGTCATATTTCATACAAAATGTATACAAGCCGCGGGGCGCCAGCTATACAGAGCGGCGTCCAAGCGGCGAGGCACGGGCGCCGTTTGGACGCCACATTCATACCAACAACGGCGCGCCCGCGCCTTAAACTATGTAGGTGCGCTGGACCCTGAATTTATAAAGATAATACTAATTATGTTCCTTGTCCAGTATTGAGTTCCGTAAACCCGCAACACACGAAACCTTTTCTATTGCGCAAAAAAGCTTTGAAAATCGAACACCAAACCCCGCATTAGAAAAACGTTCATGTGAACTAGGGCTTATTGTTTTTGTTTTCTATTTAATTATTGTATTAACATGTTTTTTACGATCTTTTTATGCTTGCTATGGATTTTATTATTACTAAGATATTATTTATATCACACGGCTAGTATTATAGTATATTATCTAATTAGCCGGGTACTGATGGTATTTCCCATCAGCAACATCTCAGGAATTAATTTCCAAATCTCTGATACAACTGATTTATGTATTTTATAAACAGAAGAAACACCGATTCCTTATTTCTAACTTCAAAAATGGCGAACCTTCATACAAATTTTTATCCTGTCTTTAACCCTCTTAGGCCCGCTTGCAGAAACGTCGGGTTACGATTTAATAAAAGGCACTGATAATCCAATTAAGCAATAGTATTTATTTAATATTTATATAACTGAGACATCACGTTACAACCATTTTTTTGTTCAAGATATTATTTGCATAGGTGACAACCAGAAACATCAGTAAGTACAAAAAGCGAACATTAGCTTTTTTTTTCTCCAGCCTTGATGGAATGGAATTAAATACTTTTTCCAATACGATCAACCCAGGAATGAATTAAAATTTTTGACATGTTTTATACAAATTCTGTCAAAGTAGCTGGGAGCTCTGGAATAAAAGGAAAACCTGGCGTTTCTGCATGGGCATCGGGCCGGAGATGAATTTTCAAAAATTCTTATTTTGTGTGCAATCATTTATTTAACTTTTTTCAACTCGAGTCAACGATGTCCTAATGCATTACCGATTCTATTTTTGTTAATAATCCACACCACTTTTGTGAAAAAGCTTTTATCGATTTGACACATTGATTTTTATTATTGCTCAACATTTTCTAGTTTTTTAAACATACCCAAGCATTTAAATGACTATATTGTATGCATTATAATTAACCATTAATGTAAAGCAGTACAAAAAATGTAAATTTTATAATATGGCTATATAAAACAGGCAGGTCATAGAAACCATCGTCAAAGATGCATGGTGCTCATAGGAAATTCGAGAGGACATGTGTTGCAGCTTCGCGACTATTTTGAAAAGGAAAATCATACTGCTGATTTCTTAAATGAGTAGGTACACGAGTTACGAAATATCGGATAAAAAGGGCACATCGCTTCACTATTGGAAAAAATCTGCGTCTATGAAGTATTGCATTTTTTTGGCGATGGTTGCCTGTCAATAATGAAACTTCATAGGCGTACTTAAGTCAAAAGTTAAATAAATGGTTGCACAGAATATGTTCCTCAAAGTTATCTAGGGAACTTCTGTCTTTTAGACCCATCGGTTCAAGCTGTGCATTGTTTGTCATTATCACAGTGTTAGAAAGAAGAATAATAGCCCTAAACGTTGTTAGTTGGCTTCTGCTAAATTGAAGTACAAATATAAATATTTAGGATTAAGTGGAATGTAGACTATAGAGGCTATAATTTTTTCTCTAGGCGATATGTCGCAAGCCGGTTTAAGTATTAACTACCAGCTTAAGATGTGAACATTTTGTTAAAGCATTAGTTTTATTAAGGCCTGTGTGGACGACCGATAGCTAGCGGGGTAATTTATTCGTCGTCTGCAATCGACCATTAATATAGTACTTAGTACAATAAGAGTTGGTAAATGTGTTTGTGTGAAGTTAAAGCCTGTCTACTGAAAGCTGAGAGTGGTTCATCTATAAGGTTTTTACGTACTGATGATACTAGAGATAAAAACTGTCAAGTCCGTTTATTAAATGGTTTATTTTATTTCTTGTTAATCCGACCCTAGCATACCCGACCTAACATTTTATTAATTAGTCGCCATTTCGCATTCTCAGCTTTCACTAGACTGGCTATATTCTTAATTAGATTAAAATAATGTGTACGGGCATAAGGCAATATAGACAAGATAAAATTGTGGCATAGGGCTCGTGCTACGTACCGGCGATATCGCGCGACTTCGAGCGACAAATCACCGGGCAGTGTAGTAGGTACCACCGGCGTCATTCGACGCTGATGCTGAGATCTATAGAGAGTACTTTGATCTTGCTCAGGCTACTTAGAATTAAAACGGGATGGCGAGTGTCATAGATCTCTCTCGTTTTAACTCTGTCAAAGTATGCTTTAAAGATCTCGGGCTGAAAGTCGAGCGATATCGCCGGCACGCTGCACGCGCTCGTGTGGTCCAAGATCCCAGAGCCGCCAGACCTTACTTATTTTCTGAGAAACAAAAAAGACGAAATTTTTTACTATATTTATTTAGAAATTAGGTAAAGTTTTTGACAGAAATTCATTTTATAATTAATAATATTTATTGACATTGTTCCGGCGCAGACGCCCGGTTACTTCGGAATACTAATTTATGAAATACAATGATTGCTTTAAAAATGTAACAGGCGTTTCTTTTTTTGCGAGCTTTAAATTGTCTGGCACAAATAACGGCCCACGGCATGAGTCTGGGAGTATTGATTATTAATTATTAACAATATTCTGTAAAACATACATAAAAATCAGCACTTAGAAAATAAGTAAAATTAGCATAGTTTCCTTAGAACTATAAATTGGCCGTCGCCCTATATTTGCGAGTATGCGTACGTTAAATCTACTATATTACACACATTTTGTTTCTCAGAAAATAAGTAAGATCTGGCGGCTCTGGGATCTTGCTCTAGTAGGTTTTAAGTAAATAAACCTTTGGGTTAACCTCATTAATCATTATGTATCAAAATCGAATAAAACTACGTAAATACTTCATATTTTAATTGTTTCGGAAAAAATTATTCATTAGGTAGTTCTATAGTAGGCACTTAGTTAATATGAAACGCCAAAAATGGGTGTAGGTATTGGGGGCTATTCTGTAACACAATCTCTAAACTAAAATGACTGTTCTTAATCTAGTGCTGCCTCTTCCCGCAGAGAGTATTATGAAAGGGATATCAATATAAATGAAGCTGTCATTTAAGTTTAGTTTAAAGATGGTGTACAACAGAATTGCCTCGTTGGTCTAGTGGTTGGCATGTTTGACTGTGGCCGACGAGGTCCCGGAGTCGGTCAGGCCATAATTAAGGGTTTTTCTGACTAGAAATTCTCAGTACTAGTCCGGAGTTAGGAAGTTGGCGGTGTTTCACTCCCGTGCCTCGTTAGAGCACATTAAGCCGTAGGTCCTGGTTATTATAACTAGCATGATAATAGTCGTTAAAGCCCGCCAACCCGCATTGGAGCAGCGTGGTGGGTCCAAGCTCTAAATCGCTCTCTCTTATGAGAGTGGAGGCCTGTGTCCAGCAGTGGGACGCTATTGGGCTGTAGTGGGTACAACAGAATTGGCCCCAATGTCCAATGACTGAGGCTAAATAGTAGATTGTACAAATTAATAAAATAAGCCGTTTTATGAGTTCTAATGGCGCCTTCGATTGCGGGGAAATGAAAATGGGTCTGTGGGTAATAATGGTAATTTGAAAAAAAACAAATATATAAATATTTTAGTAAATAACACGAAAGATGTCATGACAACACGTAATCAGCAGGGCGACCGCGCGACCGCGTATCTTCTGCATCAATCGTTACAGTACCTATCAATTGTTGTGATTGGCTGAATTTATGGTATTCTTGCTGCGTCAATGGATTTTGTCCAATAGTGGAAGAGTGTTATCCAATCAGAGGTGATTGCGATGTAACAATGATTGATGCAAAAGATACGCGGTCGCCCTGCAGCTGTGAAATAACTGACATATGCCGCTAAACTGGTAGCGACTGACAAACAATTCGACAACCTATGAGTACGGAACCCCAATTATCGATTTTTGGATTTTTGCCTATGCTTGTGCTGCAATACCTTGCTTTTGTCAAAGTTCATGATTCTAGGTCAACAGGAAGTACTCTATAGGTTTTGATTTATTGGCGAGTGTCAAAATATGCAGCATAAATGGCCGTATCATTTGATTGCGTTGACTTAGAAGCTTTTTTACAGCTCTTAAGGGACCTTAGTATTTGATAGTAATTTCAACTTAACAGCGCCGCCTTTATGACACGTCACTTGGACGATAATGGTCCTTACTCCGGGTCACGAAAGAAGTCCCGCGGCAATTAGTGGAACTAATCCATTTTACACACAAATATTGCATAAACATCTAGGGGACTTCTTTCGTGACGCGAACCATATATGTACATCTCTCGCAATTAAAGGTAGTTTGAATTTGTCATGTCGATCGCAACTTGAGCGCCACTGTAGTTACCGCTCGTGCCTAAATATGGACAATGTTTCTGACACTACATAATAGAAAATGCTGATGGCAAAAGAAAATTAAAATTGTAAATCCTAGTATAATAAAAATATTTAAGCGCAAGAGCATATAAACAGTTTTTAGTCCACTTATGCCTAGCATAAACAAGAACTTAAGTATGGTAATTGATGAGTGAAAATTTTTTGTATGTTCGTGATGTATTATACCTAAAAAGCATTTTCATTTATATATTTTACTTTTGTATGTTACATTATTTTGTGTAATCTAGTCTCAGTATATATCTTAAACTTAACTTTTTGCTATTATTATTTTTTCCCTATCAAAAGACGTGCCGCCAAGCGATTTAGCGTTCCGGTACGATGCCGTGTAGAAACCGAAGGGATATGGGTTTAATATAACTGCCATGCCCCTAACAGGTTAGCCCGCTACCATCTTAGACTGCATCATCACTTACCATCAGGTGAGATAGCAGTCAAGGGCTAGCTTGTAGTGGATAAAAAAAAATGTACAGCTTTGTAACTCGCTCTTTAAACGAGCTAGAGACCTGTGACATACGGACAGACAGATCAGCAGAGTAAAATTAAATAAGGCTTCATTTTGCTATTTGGGTGAAACAATACTTTAAAATGTAATGTACAACATAGCTTCTATATAGCTTCATAGCTTCCTATCAATTTCCTTGTTTTTAGAGTTGCATACCTGAAAGGTAGATTTGCAACCCATATGTCTGTCTGGTCAAATCCATATTTTAGTAGACTTGAAATTTGGAATAGTTTTAAATAATGCTTATCGCAAATGAAAGAATTCAAAAATTATTATTATTAATATTACACAAGGGGCTTAAATGGGGGGGTTGAAATTTTAAAGTGGGTTTACTAGATAGAGTGAGGTATCATTTCATTTGATAGATTAGATAGTAATTACCTAAAACCTCCCAGATAACTACATAGGAACTTCAAGTTCCCCGGTATGGATCATTATATTAAAACTGAAGCAGAATAAGTTATGGTTTATTATTTAGTACTATCAAAGCTAAATAAATTACTTAATTATTAATACATTTTAAATGATAAATGATATAAAATATATTATAGTAAGTATATCACAGAAACAGTCCTTAAAATTTACCAAGTTCATCAATATAAACTGCTAATTCTATCTGTCTCACTCTTATTTTCAGTTGTTTGTACCAATCACCGAAAGAGTTTAAAGATAGACATTCTTTAGTAAGGTGAAATTTAGTATGTGTATCAGAGCTACATGAATCTACTGACCTATGTGACCTGGAGGATCTATTTGATTGTGTATTTCGTACTTTAGATTGTGTCTTACATTTATAATTGGACTTCTCACATTCTTTCTTGCAATCTGCATTAGAACTACTAGATGGAATTTCTTTTCGGTTGTGGCGAAATTTATACAAATGATCGAATCTATGGACATCAGTCTTAACTGGTTTCAAAGTCTTAAAATTGCTTTCTTGATTAAACATTAAATTGTTATCATTTTGTAGAACAGAATTGCTGTTATTTACATTTGAATTATTTTCTCTCTTCCGAGTTTGTTTTTTGTATTTACCACATATTATTCTTTCCTGACTTCCATCGAAATTATTAGAAAATTTATTTGAGGAATCATTTGTTTCTTGTGCTGTAGAATCTTTGTTATTTATTTGCGAATTATTTTCTACTCTTCTATCAGTTTCTTTTTTGTATTTACCACATATTCTTTCCTGAATTCCATTAACATTAGTAGGGGGATCATTTGTGTCCTTTAATTTATTTTTTAAACCAAGTAGGTATTGCTGTGTTGGAAAGTTGGCGTATTTCATGCATTTATATTCAAACCCATTAGTATCTGGCAAATGGTTATTTTTAAACGAATTAAATAAATCAGAAAATGATTCAATATCGCAGATACTTGCAGTGTTTTGAAATGAACTAAACAGTTCATGAAAATCTTCAATATTTGCTGTGCCTGTTGTTTGTTTAGGGGGGTTTTCTGTATCACAAATGATCTTCCAAAGTTCTGTGGAGCCTTGATCATCAGAGCCATGCAATGGTAAATGAATTTCAGCTTCTGATACTTCTGCAGGATCACCATTATTACTTTCAGTTTCTGGCCACAGTGGAGTTAGTTTAATTGACAAGTTTACTGCTGAAAGTAAATTCATAAACTTTTTCTGCTCACTACCCTCACTAAGTATAGTAATAGCCATACCATAAGATCCAAATCTGCCAGCTCTGCCTATTCTATGTAAATATGTTTGCCAGTCAACAGGGGGCTCAAAATTTATGACAAGGTCTACATTTGATGCATCAATCCCACGTGCTGCCAAATCTGTTGATATCAATATTCTGCACTTATACTCTTGTAATGTTTTAAGTGCATCTAAGCGATCCATTTGATCTTGTGCACCATATAACTGCTCTGCAGGCCATTTTTTTCTCTTTAACATGTTATACACTTCTTCTATCCTCGCACGGTAATTACAGAAAATCAGACATTGCTTAAATTGCTTTGTTGTTATAATTTTTAATAATTCTTTGAACCTATAAATTGTTTGTTTAATAGAGTTGCTATTATATTTGACATAAGTTACTTTTTGGACAACTCCTAGTAGAACACAGTCACTATTAGGACATATATGTTGTGCATCATGGACAAACTCATCAATGAATTCTTTACAACTCTCTGCATAAGTTGCACTACTCATAATTACTTGTTTTTCCTGGGGAAGAGCTAAATGTATGTACTTAATATCTGGTAGAAAACTTTTTTCCATTAATTTATCAGCTTCATCAAGAACTAGAAGTCTCACAGCACTAATATCAATATGGCCATCACTTATCAGATGTTTCAGTCTGCCTGGACTACCTACTACAATATGTACTTTATTTTCTTTAAATTTTTCAATATCTTCCTGTACAGGTAGACCTCCCATTACCACTTCGACACATAAGCCTAAAAATACAACAATCATTAAAAAAAAGTAACTATTATTAGATAATATATAAGATGTTTTTTTTTTAAATCTTAAGTAGTTATAGTTTGTGTCAATTGTGAGGTTCCTCTCTTTGGAGCCCTGGTTTCCAAGTCCTGACTTGAAAATAATCACATGAAGGATGTTTTATAAGTATACAAATATAATTTTATGTTAGCATTGAAATAATTTTGTCTAATATTTATCAGAAACTAACTGATGCCTGCAACCTTGTCCGCATGAATAAAACATGTTATTCCAGACTATAATCTATCGCTGTGCCAAATTTCATCCAGATCCAATCTAGCTTGATTGAGAAACAAACATCCATCCATCTGAAATTTCGCATTTACAATATTAGTATAGATTTATTCAGAAAATCTAAGAATGGATTATTCATATGTAAAAGCGCAATCTCAAATGAGTAGCTGGGAGCAGCTAAAAGCAAGCGACATAACACCTTATGTGGAAATCCATATTGGAGTCCATTGGAGACCACATTCCACAGTCAGCATCTAATAGTTGACACAACAAAAATCACTTGAATAATTCATTTTTAGAGTCCAATTATAAGTGTTAACATAATTACCACTATATTGGCAGCCAATCTGTCTCAGTACATCACAAATTTGGGCTGCTATTTCTCTAGTAGGAGCTAAAATAACTGCTTGGACTCCTTTATCTAGGTCTAGTTTCTCCAGTGTTATAACAGTAAAGACAGCAGTTTTCCCAGTTCCTGACTTGGCCTCCAATAGTAAGTCTAGAACAATTACATATCATTTTCAAAAATATTACCTATAACTACATGAAGCAACTTCCTCTGCCAGGGCTTTAAGTTTTAGAAATCCCAAGGGAATACTTTATTTTCAGGGTTATAAACTACTCTCTAGGTCCCAAACTATACCTATAAAAAAAATCAGGACAATCCTTGCTCTGTGCTGCCTGATAGAAGGAAAAACAATCACCATATTACTAAGTAATTTACTTAAGTAGTTTAAAAGTTACAAACTGGGAAAGGTAGAGTGGATGGTGATCTCGCCTGATTTAGACTAGAGGCGGTATACTTAATGACTGTGAGAAAAAAACGCAGAATAAAAGGAGCGAGAGAACGCCCAGACTCGTGCCGATGCAAACTTCCTGGATGTTCACGGCGTGAGTCTGGAGCGGGCTTGATGAATGTTGCTTACCGAATCCACACTTTCCTAGAGGAATACCATGTAATTGAATTGGAGATGGTCTAACAAATCCAGATTTTTTTAATCCATCTAGAGTATTTGAAGATAGGAGCATTGTATCAAATGTTACATCTTGTGATATTTGTATGTCACTGGTTTTTTTACTTTCATGTAAATCATGAGCCAAAACCATTATGATTTCACGAGTACGCTTATAATATGACCAACAATACGATATAGCATTCGACTTTTCAAAAATGGTGCAAAGGCAAACTGCAAACACTGGCAAATGGCAAAAGTGAAAAAAGTAAAAAGAAAAACCGACAACCTCCCGAGTCGACAACTGACAACTGACAAGCTTCAGCGGTCAGCCTTCATTCAGGGCTCTTATAATCTGAGCTTCAGGGCGACCGGCTTAAAATGACAGCTACAGGTACAGTGTAACGTATCTTGAACGTATCCTTTATGTTACTTGTCTCTGGTGTAACGATCGCGATCGCAATCACTTCCACTAATGGACAAAATCCGTTGACGCAGCAAGAATACCATTAATTCAGCCAATCACAACAATTGATACGGTAACAATGACTAATGCAGGTGTCTTGTCTCTTTGTTTATTGGTTTATTGGTGATAAATAAGTTAAAACCTTTGAATAAATGGTTTTAATTAGCAAAATATAAACAAGAATACATGATGCGTTTTCGCTATGACAATATGAATGACATTCTATGAATGACAACTTATATTTATAATATAGTTTTAAATGCAGAAACTGCAAGGAGTTTCTGCTCTACACTACATTCTTCCTAGCTGGAAAGCTTAGCTCAGCTGATAACGTAATCGCCGAGATGGGCTGGTAAGTGTCGTTCTCTAGTTGATCTCCGAAGTTGTTCATTTACTGTTTGTTCTGTAGCGTGGTCCGTCTCGTGCGATTGTTGCTGATGAACGGCTTGTTCATCCGCACTAGATGAATCAATAGTGTCGAAGAATTCTTCATCAGTTGATCCTCTCGTATCATTGAGTATTTCATGTGTTTCTTGGACAACCTGACCATCTTGAACTAATGGTGCTAAGTGTCGATTTGAAACAGTGGATTCTCGACCGTCAGCGAGTCGAACATAGGAATAGTCAGGATTCACATGAAGTAATTCTACTTCTTCGACAATAGGTTGATATTTGTTTGTTCGATTAAATTTTCTCATTAGCACCCGTTCTGATTCAGTTAACCAAGTAGGGATGGAAACTCCATTCGTCGAAATTGATAAAGATTTCCTAGGGCTTCGAAAGCTGTGAAATAACGTTCTTTTGGCAAGATCGGGACTTGATGATACGCGCTTTTTAAATCTATAGCACTAAATACGCAATATTTAGAAATCTGTGAAACAATTTCTTCTATGTTTGGTAATGGATATGCATCAAGTTGTGTATATCTATTTATTGTTCGAGAGTAATCGATAACGAGGCGTTTCTTGTGAGTGGAAGTCTTCGAAATCAAAACTTGTGCTCTCCAAGGAGAAGTACTTTCTTCGATTATTCCTTCAGCCAACAGCCTGCTGATTTCTTCTGCAATAAACTTTTTATCTTCTTCACTGTATCGTCTGGACTTGACAGCGATTGGTTTGCAGCTGGGAGTGACATTGGAAAACAGTGGTACGGCAGGAACAGAAGCTGCAGCGACACTGCAAACTTTGAAGGGTTCCTTTGATCCTCCAAAGGTAAACTCGAGTGAAGAATGTTTTTTTAAAACATCGTGTCCTATGATAAGATCAGCGCATAGATGCTTAACTATGATCAGATTGAGATCCTTGTAAGTATGTTCTCCGATTTGAGCGACAGCATAGGTCTGCCCCTCTACTTCAGACGTGAGAGAAGTCGAAGCCATAGAAATTGTCTGATTGCAGTATTTCTTCTTCAAGCCACAAAGTTCAAAGAAATTTTTATCTATGAAACTGAGAGAACTGCCGGTATCAATTAAAGCTTGTGCACGAATACCTTTGATGTAGGCTGTCACTGTTGCCTTCTTTAAAGAATCCGGAGAAGATGCTACTGTAATGCACGCAGCGCTGTTTTTGTTCTTAGACATATTATTAGATGGCTCATTTTTAATATTTTGCTTACTACGACAAACGTTTGCAAAATGTCCTTTTTTATCGCAAAATTGACAGTTGACTTCAAATGCCGGGCAATATTTTCTAGCATGTACAGGTCCTCCACAGAAGAAGCATTTTTTTTTAATTTGAGCAGCTGCAATTGACTCCTGGTGAGTTTGTGAACTTTGAACGGCATTCAAATTTGAAGAATTATAGCTCTGTGAATTAACTTCAGCCATTAATTTAATTAGCAAAATAATTCCACAATGGAAAAATATCTCCGTCCAGATAAATTGGACATCGATCCGTCCGACAACTCCGCCTCACAAGAATGGGAACATTGGAGAAGGACATTTGAAAGTTTCCTATCATGTAACGAAGCTTCTGTAAAAGGTGATGAGATGAAATTAAAATTATTAATTAACCATCTGTCTGCAAAAATCTTCTCATATATTAGTGAATGTACATCTTACGCAACGGCTATTGGAACTCTTCAAAAAATATACGTTAAGCCGCGTAATGTCATCTTTGCTAGACATATACTTGCAACAAGGAAACAGCAGAATGAAGAAGATGTAGACGCTTATATACGAGCTTTAAAATTATTAGCCAATGATTGTGAATTTCGTAAAGTAGATGCAGAGACAAATAAGAAAGACTGTATCAGAGATGCATTTATTTCTGGCATAAAATCAAATAATATTAGACAAAGATTATTAGAAAATTTAACTTTAACTCTCGATGAAGCTTATAACCAAGCATTATCTTTAGAAATGGCTGAAGTTAATTCACAGAGCTATAATTCTTCAAATTTGAATGCCGTTCAAAGTTCACAAACTCACCAGGAGTCAATTGCAGCTGCTCAAATAAAAAAAAAATGCTTCTTCTGTGGAGGATCTGTACATGCTAGAAAATATTGCCCGGCATTTGAAGTCAACTGTGAATTTTGCGATAAAAAAGGACATTTTGCAAACGTTTGTCGTAGTAAGCAAAATATTAAAAATGAGCCATCTAATAATATGTCTAAGAACAAAAACAGCGCTGCGTGCATTACAGTAGCATCTTCTCCGGATTCTTTAAAGAAGGCAACAGTGACAGCCTACATCAAAGGTATTCGTGCACAAGCTTTAATTGATACCGGCAGTTCTCTCAGTTTCATAGATAAAAATTTCTTTGAACTTTGTGGCTTGAAGAAGAAATACTGCAATCAGACAATTTCTATGGCTTCGACTTCTCTCACGTCTGAAGTAGAGGGGCAGACCTATGCTGTCGCTCAAATCGGAGAACATACTTACAAGGATCTCAATCTGATCATAGTTAAGCATCTATGCGCTGATCTTATCACAGGACACGATGTTTTAAAAAAACATTCTTCACTCGAGTTTACCTTTGGAGGATCAAAGGAACCCTTCAGAGTTTGCAGTGTCGCTGCAGCTTCTGTTCCTGCCGTACCACTGTTTTCCAATGTCACTCCCAGCTGCAAACCAATCGCTGTCAAGTCCAGACGATACAGTGAAGAAGATAAAAAGTTTATTGCAGAAGAAATCAGCAGGCTGTTGGCTGAAGGAATAATCGAAGAAAGTACTTCTCCTTGGAGAGCACAAGTTTTGATTTCGAAGACTTCCACTCACAAGAAACGCCTCGTTATCGATTACTCTCGAACAATAAATAGATATACACAACTTGATGCATATCCATTACCAAACATAGAAGAAATTGTTTCACAGATTTCTAAATATTGCGTATTTAGTGCTATAGATTTAAAAAGCGCGTATCATCAAGTCCCGATCTTGCCAAAAGAACGTTATTTCACAGCTTTCGAAGCCCTAGGAAATCTTTATCAATTTCGACGAATTCCATTTGGGGTTACAAACGGAGTCGCAAGCTTCCAAAGAACTATCGATTGGATTATTCGTAAAGAAGATCTCAAAGGAACTTATGCATATCTTGACGACATAACTATCTGTGGTAACAATAAGGGAGAACATGACGAAAATTTGCAGAAATTCATGGCAGCAGTACAAAAATATGGTCTTACCATTAATAAAGAAAAAAGCAAGTTCTCACAGCATTCCATAAATATATTGGGATATACCATAAAAGATCATTTAATAAGGCCCGATGCTGAACGTTTACGACCACTTTTGAGCTTACCACCACCAACAGATTTGCAATCTCTTAAAAGAGCGATAGGCATGTTTGCACATTACAGCAAATGGATACCGAATTTTTCAGAGAAAATTTTTGCTCTCGCTCATACTCATGTATTCCCTTTAAAAGATGAACTAATTGGAGCATTTGAACAACTTAAAAATGACATTGCGAAGGCTACTATTCACGCTATCGATCACAATGCTCCATTCACAGTTGAGACAGATGCTTCGCAACATTCGATCGCAGCAATCTTATCACAAGCTGGTCGACCGGTAGCATTCTTTGCAAGAATGCTAAACAAATGTGAACTCAACCATTCAGCTATCGAGAAAGAAGCTTACGCTATAGTGGAATCCTTAAAGAAATGGCGCCATTTTCTCATTGGCAAACCATTCCGACTTATAACTGATCAGCGATCTGTCTCATTTATGTTTGACAATAAAGTAACCAGCAAAATTAAGAATGAAAAAATACAGCGATGGCGCTTGGAGTTAGCTCCATTTAAATATGACATTATCTATCGCCCTGGCAAACAAAATGATGTCGCTGATGCACTGTCACGAGTTTGTGCATCAATTCCTCAGCGGAATGAGAAACTGAAACACTTGCACGAGGCATTGTGCCATCCTGGAATTGTGCGAATGTGTCATTGGGTAAAATCCAAAAATCTGCCTTATTCTGCCAAAGAGATTGAAGACATGACTAATTCTTGCAGAATATGCTGCGAAATAAAACCAAAATTCTTTAAAACTGGAAATGATTCTACTCTGATCAAAGCAACGGCACCTATGGAGCGTTTAAGTATTGATTTCAAAGGTCCCGTACCTTCAAATACTAGGAATAGATATATTTTGACTGTGATAGACGAATATTCACGTTTCCCATTCGCTTTTCCTTGTCCTGATATGAGTGCCTCAACAGTGATAAAACATTTAAATGAGATATTCATGATTTTTGGCTTACCATCTTACCTTCATTCAGATCGAGGAACCTCCTTCATGTCTACTGAAGTCAAAGACTTTTTGCTCTCGCGAGGAATAGCTTCAAGCCGAACTACCCCTTACAATCCTAGAGGTAACGGTCAAGTTGAACGCCTCAATGGAACTCTTTGGAGAGCAGTACAGTTGGCCCTTCGTTCAGAAAATAAACCGATACAGCAATGGGAATATGTCCTTCCACTAGCTTTAAATTCTATAAGATCATTGTTGTGTACGGCCACTCAGTGCACGATATTTATAATATAGTTTTAAATGCAGAAACTGCAAGGAGTTTCTGCTCTACACTACAATTGGTCTGTGCATTAATCTTTAATTAATCTCTAAACCTTTGCTCTAAACTGTGATCTGTGGTTAATCTAATCTTTAGGCCTCGAATCCAGGGCCGTAAAAAAATTTTTAAAAAAAAGTCTTTAACATTTTTAATGTGCATTTAATCTTTGGTGGTTGAGTTATGGCGAATTTCAATTTGTAGACTTCTGTCTGGATTTCTGTTTTGCGTTCGATATTACAATGATACAATATTAGCAATCTTCTTGTAATTTTTAATATTTATATTATATTATCCATTGTAAGAGATATAGTGCTGTTGTACTGACATCAATGAAACGACCTGATCTTATTAGAATCCAGTGTTGGGATTGCATGTACAGTTTTGCATCCATAAATTTATCCACGTAAGTTAATTTAATTGCTTTACAAACCTAAGTTCTTGTAGTACTTATTTTCAAGTGTTGTAATATTGTCAGGATTATCATGTAGGTCAGCATCATTACAAACCACCTATTTGTACTTATATTTATAATTTTATACTACCTAATAAAAGACTAGTTAATTTTTTGTTTTTGTAGAAAACTAAATAGCTTATGAGTTCGTATCATTACAACAGGTTGTGAGATTGTAATGTGTATAGAAAATATGGGCGATATTTGATGAACTAAGTAAATACTATATTGATTTATCAGATAACCCAACAATGAATAATTGTGGCAGTGGTGTGGGTGCTGGAGTGCCCATCACAGTTGGAGCCTATGATACTAAAATAGCAGGTTTATATGACTTGCTTGATACTCTTGGCTCGGGTCATTTTGCTGTTGTTAAATTAGCACGGCATGTCTTCACCGGTGAAAAAGTTGCTGTAAAAGTAATTGATAAGAGTAAACTAGATGACGTCTCAAAATCACATTTATTTCAAGAGGTAAGCTGGTTATTGCATATCATTATTGTGATATTTGTGTAATGTGAATATTCTTTTGTCAGTATTTGTAATCATTTGATATTTCAGGTTCGCTGCATGAAATTAGTTCAGCATCCTAATGTAGTAAGACTTTATGATGTTATTGATACACATACTAAGCTGTATTTGATACTGGAACTAGGAGATGGAGGTGATTTATATGATTATATCATGAGACATGAATCTGGTCTCTCAGAATCTCTAGCTCGTGATTACTTCAGACAAATAGTTCGTGCAATCTCATACTGTCATAGGTAATACTATTATTATATTCAAAATTTGTTTATGATAATATGCAAAAATGTGTGATGACTAATATGTTCATACTTTATTTTAGGTTACACGTTGTGCATAGAGACCTGAAACCAGAAAATGTAGTATTTTTTGAAAAATTAGGAGTAGTGAAATTGACAGACTTTGGTTTTAGTAATAAATTTTGTCCAGGACAGAAACTAGAAACATCATGTGGATCATTAGCTTATTCAGCCCCTGAAATATTGTTAGGCGATTCCTATGATGCTCCTGCTGTTGATGTGTGGTCTCTTGGGGTTATATTGTACATGCTAGTGTGTGGACAAGCTCCCTTTCAAGAAGCTAATGATAGTGAAACATTAACCATGATAATGGACTGTAAATACACCATGCCGGCTCATGTCTCAATTTCATGTAAAAGGTACATCATATTTACAATACATCATACAGCATATTATTGAAATTTTAGTGGATGTTTTCCTGCAGCCAAATGATTTTGTCTTATTATAATTAATTTGCTAAAATAAAAATTATCAGACTCCAAAAATCCAGAAAAAGTAATGTTATAAGCACTCAAACAGATACCACTTCAAATAGTACCTACGTTATCTCTAGCAAATTACTATTGTGTATAATACTCACACTTTAGAGTTAATGAATATTTTTTAAAACAAAAACTCATATTTTTTAAGTTTAACTGTATTTTTCGATAGTTCTACTGAGAGCAAATCTTTTTGGCGCAGGAAATCAACCAATAAAATTTCATACTGTATTGTCATATTTTTTTGTTCTTTTAGGCTCATAGGAAGAATGCTTGTAAGGGAACCTGAAAAGCGAGCAACATTAGCAGAAATCGCAACCGACCCCTGGATTACAGCTGGTGAAAGTGTCACTATAGAAGACTTTGACACACCTCTGCTTGCGAAACAGGACCTGACTGAAGAAGACCGGTCCGCTATCCTGCAAAGAATGGTTAATGGTGCTATTGCTACAAAAGAACATATTTTAGAAGAATTGGAGAAAAATGAATATAACCACATTACAGCGACTTATTATTTATTAGCAGAAAGAAAACTTAGATCCAAAAGGTTCTTATCATTATATCTTATTTAATTTTATTTTATGGGGTTGTTTCCTGCTTTGTTTTATACAATATGAGGGTGTTTCTTCATGCTACTATTAATTTGTCCTATTGGCAGGAGCACGAGGAATACTTGGGAATAGGTTGTCCTTGTGATCTTACGATCATAGTCATAAGCATTAATCCTGAAATGAAAAAAATGAGAGCAAGCAACAGTTTAAACAGGAGGAGGGTAACATTTCTCGCCCCCATTTTGGTTTTAAGCAAACAGACTTGCTGGCAAGTTTTTTTAACTTTATCTTGTTTTTATTGCAGGCAGGAAGCTAGGCAGAGCGCGAGGCGACCTGAAGCGTTGGGCGTGTCTCGCACGTCCCGGGGGTTGCTCGCGCCGCCACAGCTGTCCGCTGCGCCGCGCACGCCCCAGGATGTTCCCCCAGTGAGACAGTTTATATTGTAGTCAGAGCTCAAATAGAGAAAAGCCTGAGTGATTTTTTGTACTTCCATTTAAAAACTAATTACATAATAGTTTTTATTTTATGTAACGAACAGTGTTTCACCATAACAAAGTCATCATTTGTTCATAAGTGCGGTGGCGTGCACAGTATTCGGAGCCAGGGTTAAGGAGGCCATACACGTAAGGGTTTGCATGATGGTTTTAGCCGTACCTGCATAACCGACAGGCAAACCCTAGCGTGTATGTGATAAAACTGTACAGTTATCGGCGCATGTACATGCAACCAAGCAAATATCAAAATTGATATTTTTTGCCGCTCGGTTACGTTTGCGTGCGAGCATAACCGAGCGTTTGTGGCGTCCGGCGTGCTTGCCTGCACAGTTCTCAGTTTGTTATTATCTGCGACGGTGTTATTATTCATCCATTCGTAATTAAGTTTTGTAATATGTTGGTGTAAATCTCAATTCATTTATTAAATTTACATGAGAGAATTGCTTTCTTTTCAATACAGCGTTTACACCATTCAGTGCGATCTTTTTTTCCTTTTTCTGTTCTGTAGAACAAGTGATAAGCCAAGTATAGCTATCACATCGTCGTCGTCCATTGATAAGTTTGGTATACGGTACACAGTACTTAGAACTATCCTACACAGATTGTCACGTAGCTCCAACTAAGAGTTTATGGCAAAACTGTGCATGCAAACCCTAACGTGTATGTGTAATATCAACCTCACATCATGCAAACCCTTGCGTGTATGGCCTCCTTTAGGTAGATAACTACTTTCAGGCAGGGCATGATGAAAAATAAGTATCGAGCTTTTTTAACTAACCCTAGTTAAAAAAGCTCGATACTTATTTTTCATCATGCCCTGCCTTTATTCAACTCAATTCTTGGTTTTATGGCATGCATTTGTACCAAATGGGTACAATTTACTTCGCCAATGACGCGTGGAATGTAGGAAACACGCTTTATAGGTGATAGCTGTGATAGTGCTCAGCTTTTAATTTGGATAATGTGTTAATGGCAATTCTTTTTCCAATGTTTTATGGTTAGTTTCTAGCCTAGAACAACACAATATTATGCCTCAATGTCGTGCACGCCACTTCTTAAGTGTCAATTTGCCTGCAGCGGTCGCGCAAGTGCAGCATCGTGCGCGAAGAGGAGGACGACGACGAGGGCGCGGCGGCGGCGCCCGCGGCCCGCTCTGCGGACGCACGCCGCGGCTCGCGCTCCGAGGGCCGCCTGCATCTCGCCCGCCACGCGCAACTCGCTGACAACCTCACTAAGGTATTGATCCATTCATCTCTCTTACATGTTTGGTCCCTATACATTCGTCGTCGTCGTCGTCATCTCAACCAAAACACGTTTAGTGCTCGACGAAGGTGCCACGGTAAATACGGTCCTGTGCAGCTAGCTTCCATCGATTTCCCGCTACTTGCTCGAAATCTACCATACACCAAGTGGGGGGTCGTCCAATGCTGCACTATCCGGTGCGAGACCGCCATTCAAGTACCTTGGGACCCCAACGCCTACTGGTGCTTCGGTCTATGTTGCCCCATTAATTAACAACCCTACACTTCGAAATAGGAATAATTTAAGACTTGTTTTGATTTTGTTAAAGATTTGATTTACATATCCTTGACGTAGCAGTTTTTTCCCCATGTATGTGACTAGAGATTCACATCTCTATAACAAGGGTACTGGCCTGTCGCCACCAGACTTGTGACGTCCAACTGAATAAAATACAGACTTGAGAATTCTACATTCTATCTTATCAAACGTAGTTGCTGCACCATTGTAGTTGGTTCTTAATTAAAGTTTCTATCCCGCTCATTCCATAGTGCCCTATAATGTGGCCCACAGGTGAATCTCGACGAAGGTGCGAGCGAAGTAACGAACGCAGCGACGCAACCGGAGTGCGCGCTTCGTGCGCCGCCGGCCCCGGCGCCGGCCCGGCGGCAGCGTATCGAGTGCCGGCGGCGGCGCGCGCGGGCCGGCTCCTGCTCGTCTTCGGACTTGTCGGACGACGACTCAGAGAAGAAGAAGCGGGCCGGGGAGCAGGCGCCGGCGCCGGGCGAGCGCGCGCGCCGCGACTCGCACGACGACTCCAGTGACAGCCAGGAGCGCGGCGCCGCCCGCCGCCCCGCGCCGCGCCCGCCGCCCGCGCAGCCTGCGCCCACGCACGGTACTGTCACAGCCTATACATCTTCTTCTTCTTCTTCATGTCCTGGGATTTTTTTCCGCACTTGAAACGCAGGCGTCCGTTGTGCGTGAAAACCACTGGTGCGACTCCCTGCTAGATCACTCCAGCCAACCGAGCTCACTCCAGAATCCAAGCAGGCCGCCCAGGTCGGCAAGGACTTCCGGTAGTGTTGCTAGGGAGCCAATGTAGGTTTCTCGTTGGGTGGAAACACCGCTGCACTCGAGCAGCACGTGTTTTGGTGTCTCGTCGCTCTCCATGCAGGCTCTGCATAGAGGGCTGTCGGTGATACCTAGAATAAATAGGTGTTTGTTTAGGGGACAATGTCCTGTTATCATACCTACAACTATTCTGAGTTTGGCTCGGTTAAGTTGCAGTAGTTTTTTGGTTAGTGGTTTATTGGGGCTGGGTATCGCCTCTTTTGTTTGTCTGCAGTCTGTAGTGTTTGCCCATAGTTCGGCATGTGTACTTACGGTTTGTTCCCTTATCCAGCTTTTGTATTCACTGAAAGGTATCGGGACGATCGGGTCGGGTCCCGCTACCTTCAGGTTTGAGGCTCGTCGTGCTAGTTCGTCGGCTGCATCGTTTCCTATGTTTTCACTGTGACCTTTTACCCAGCCTAGTGATACTTGGTTCGAGTCGGTCAAAGTCTGTAGTGCATTGTGGCAGTCAAGTATGAGCCTAGAGGTAGTTGTGGTTTTTGCTAGAGCTCTCAGTACTGCTTGACTGTCACTGTTAATGTTAATTTGAAAGTTTGTTACCTGTCTGTTGGTCAAGGCTATGGCCGCTACCGTGATTCCGACGCACTCCGCTTGAAAAACAGAGTTATTCTTACCGAGGGCGTGGGCTATGTTTATGTTTAGTTCGGGACAGTATACTCCTGCGCCGGTTCCCTTGTTTGTTTTTGACCCGTCTGTATACACATCTATTGTGTCTATGGTGGGTGCTTTGGTTGTGGTCTCTGTGATGTTAATCTTATACCTTTTCTCGATTATATGTTCTTTCTGTGTTTTATCACATATCCATTCTAAATGTGGACATTTTGTGTTTTCACTCGACAATATTCGGGTGTGCGTTGCGTTCATGGGCTTCCATAGCCCATAAGTTTTTATCCTTAGGGCTGCAATGGTAGCCTCTTCTTTTATGTGAAGATGTAGAGGTGGTATTCCTAGCATCACCTCCAGGGCACTTGATGGAGTTGTGCTCATGCAGCTGGTGATAGCTAGGCAGGCTTTTCTTTGAAAGCTCTGTAGCTCCTGTTGTGTTGTCGTCTGTTGTGTCCTTGGCCACCATACTAGTGACGCATATGTTAGTGAGCTCCTTACTACCATTAGGTAAAGCCACAGCATTATCTTTGGTTTCAGGCCCCATGTTTTCCCAATCATGCGTTTGCATTGATTTAGGATTATTGTTGACTTTTCTATTTTCGTTTCTATGTGTTTTTTCCAGTTAAGTTTGCTGTCTAGGGTTACCCCTAGGTATTTTACTTCTGGTGATAGTGATAGGCTAATGCCAAAAAGTGTTGGCATTTTTGGGATGTCAGGTTTCCTTTTGTTTGTGAACAGAACTAATTCAGTCTTTTTCGGATTTACTGTTAGTTCGTTGTCTTTGCACCATTTCTCTAGAAGTTTTAGTGCGTCTTGCATTATTGAAGTGAGTGTATTTTCATGTTTTCCACTTATCAGGATTGTTATGTCGTCCGCGTATCCTATGGTTAAGAATCCGTTTTTGTTCATTTTTGTTATTAGATCGTCAACGACGAGATTCCAGAGTATTGGTGATAGTACCCCACCTTGTGGGCACCCTTTGGCTACTATTCCTTTGGTTGTGCCATTTATGTCGAGCTGTATAACCCTTTTCTCAAGTAGGGCGCTTATCCATTTGCGTAATGTACTCGATACTTTGTATCTCTGTAGGGCATCATCAATGCTTCTGAATGTAGTTTTGTCGAAGGCGCCTTCAATGTCTATGAAGGCTCCTAAAGTTGACAGTCTGTTATTTAGGTCATGCTCTATCTTACCTATCACATGGTGAAGAGCTGTCTCTGTTGATTTGCCAGTACTGTATGCGTGTTGGTTATTGTGTAATGGTATATTTCTTAGCGCTCCATCCCTAAGAAAGCGGTCTCCGAGTCTTTCCAGCGTTTTCAGTAGGAAAGACGTTAGGCTTATTGGTCTGAATGCTTTTGGTTGAGTGTAGTCGTTCTTGCCCGGTTTTGGCAGGAACACTACTTTGACCTCCCTCCAGGGGAGAGGTATATATCTGAAGGCTAGGCAGGCTTGGAAAATCTGTACTAGCCATGGTGTTATTTCTGAAGCCCCCCATTGCAGGAGAGCTGGGAATATTTTGTCTGTTCCTGCTGATTTGAAGGGGTGGAAAGTGTCTATTGCCCACTGAACCTTCTCTTGTGTGACTATTTTGTTTGCTATCTCCCAGTCCGCTTCTGATGGTATCACCTGTAGGTCATCAGACCAGTCAGGTTTATCTACTATCTTGCAGTCTGGAAAGTGTGTTTGTATGAGTGTTTCACTTACTTCTTTATCGTCTTTGGTGTAGGTGCCATCGGTTCTCTTTAAGGTACCGAGTGTGCGGTTGTTGTCGTCTGCTAGAATTTTACGGATTCTAGTCGCTGTATCGTATGATTCTATATTCGTGCAGTATCTTTGCCATGACTTGTTCTCTTTGCTCCGTACAAGCTTACTGTATTTCGTTTGTGCTTCTTGGAAGTTGTCCCAGTCTGTGGGTTGTCTGGTGTTTTTTGCTCTGTTGAATAGGTGCCTTAACCTTTGTCTTTTCTTTTCCAGGTCTAGGTCCCACCAACTGTTTTTTGGTTCATTCTTTGTCTTTCTGATTTTCAGGGGGCAGGCTAGCTCGTAGCATGTCCTTATGTTTTCAGTTATCTCTGTAACGTTTTTGTCAATCTCTGACACATTTTGGATTCTAGTTGTGTTCCTTTGTCCTATGCGTCTTGTTATTAGTGTTTTGTACTGTTTTCTATTTGTTTTCCTTGGATTTCTCCGAGGTATTTCCTGTGTCTTGGTCAGATCAATTTCGAAGCATATTCTGCAGTGATCCGACAGTGATGGTTCGCTGCTTACATGCCAGTTTTTGATCTGGTTTGTTATGTTGTGTGATACTAGGGTTAGGTCGATTATTGTTTGATATCTGCTAGAAACGAAAGTCGGTTTTGTACCTTTGTTTGCTATGTCAAGGTTAGTTGTTAGTAAGTATGAGGCTAAAAACTCACCTCGTCGGTTGGTTTTTGTGCTGCCCCACAGGATGTGGTGCGCATTTGTGTCTGCTGAGATGATCAGGTCTATCTTTTGTTCTTCACAGTGGTTGATTAAGTCCATGACTTCCTTTGTTGGAATGTGGCCTTCAATGGGTAGATACAGTGATGCCAAGACAAGGGGTCTGGCCATTGACCCATTGTTTTGTTTTATTCCGTTGGGTATTCTTACTGCTGTTAGATCTCTGTAACAGTAATGTGTAAGTAATGTCGCCGCGATGCAGCGTGGTATGTATATACATGTTCGGGGCGGCTCCTGCATACTGTGGTAGAAGACCTTACCTTCGCAGTTGCCGAGGCCGCATACGCGGTTTGCCCGAACCCACGGCTCTTGGATTAGGGCTATGGTCTCGGCCTCAACCTCCAGCTGCTTCCTTAGGGTGGCCGTCGCAAGATGTTTGTGCTGGAGGTTGGTTTGCACTATATTTATGTGCTTGAATGTTGGTGGAGAAAGGAGTGCTTTAGTTGTCGTTGTCGGCCATAGGGGCCCATGTGTTCAGGAGTTCCTGTAGTGTCGTGTCGGTCATGTCCGTCGTGTCGGTCCCCGCCTCCTCAGCCCACTCATTTGGGAGGGGAGTTGACGGTGACTCTGTCAGCACCGCGTTTATGTTTTCAAGCACGGTGCTGACAGATGGTTCCGAGGTGTTTCCAGATTGTCTGTCTGTTTGTGTGTTTGGGGTGTCGGTTGTAATGTCCGTGTCCATTTCTGTATGCACTCCTTGCTCGAGGGGATCCAGCGGGGGTACATCGCTTACTCCTTCTTTAGTGAAGAAGCGGATGTAAATTGAACCCGTGGAGTAGGCTACTTTCCTCCCTCGTGCAAGGATGTCCGCAAGTTGCTCTTTGGGTATTCCTAGTACTAGGAATACACCAGGAGTATTGCTGTCTACTCTTTGGTATGTATACAGGGTCCACGTTGATACCTTGTACCAGGGGTTTTGGCCGGCCATGATTCTGTGGAGTTTGCCGATCTCCGCCTTGTACCCTGGCACGAAGAGTGCCGATCTGACCCGAATAGGTATTTCGGACTGCTGCATCAACGTGAGCCCCGTACCCTCTCGTGGTGACCTGAGCCGTGGTACGACTTCCTGTAGCCACGACAGGGCTTCGTCGTTGTAACACCATAGCTTTAGCACCCCCTCACTTAGGAAGGCTTTTCCTTCGAAAGCGGGCGCATAAGGTACGGTGCCTGGTGCTGAGGGTTTGAGGCAAGCATCAAAGATCTCTTCCTCTATCTGTGCTTGGATGCTATCTGCCTCTTGTTTCGTCATGTCAGCACGTGGTAGTAATGTTACGGCCACACTAAGGTGTGGCTTGGTTGCGCGGGCGTATGAGCCCGTATGTTCAGTCCTCCGCCTTTTGTGTTCCCCCCGAGGGGAGATGGTGTCGTCGAGTCTGTCTCGCTTTTGGCTTGACTAGCTCGATGACGGGGCGGGACCTTCAGACCCCCCGCCAGCCTCACCACTGCTCCGCGTTCGCCAGTACGCATTCGTCCGGCGGGCGACAGGGTGTGGCCGACGTTGGGTCTGGATGTTGTCACTGTTGGTTTGTTGTACATCTCGGGTGACGGGTGGTGGGCCACTGCCTGCCCCCGGCTGGTCTGTGTCCACTCGTCCTTTGCCCTGGTTCGAGGCGACAGTCTCGGCGAGCGGGCAGCGACCTTGTTGGGGCGGCCGCCCACCTCCGCTCTGACTGTGCGAGCCCGTTGCCTGGGGTTCGGTATCTGTGGTTGCAGACTGTCCGGGTGCTGGCATTGGCCAACCTCCGCTCCTACCCGTTTGGGGGTCTGTCTGTCTGTTCGTTCGTCTTTTCTTCTTCTTTTTCCCTGCGGCCACCATCGTCCAGGGATTTAGATCCACAGGTGTGGATGGGGGGGGAGTGTTGGTGGCCTGGAGGGGGGGGGGAAGCGGTTGGTCTAAGTCCATTGTACGAGTCTTGTCTGTTGTGTTCGTTGCAGGTCCGTCGGTCCGTTTTTCATTTGCCTGGGGTCTTCCGTGTGTAGTATTGTCCGTCGGTGTCCGTGAGTTCGCCAAAAGTTGTTGGGGGTGCAGAGCACCAGGCGACTGAGTGCCCAACCCAGAATACGGAGGGCGGCCTGTAGCTCGTCCTCCGGTCGTTGCCGTTCCCGGAGGGCGAGCCACAGCAAGGGATTCTCCAGCCCTGGTGGGGCTGGTACCCTTCTGGGGTCGTATTTCCTTAGTCGTCTTTATTGAGTCCATATTTGTTTTAAGAGTTTGTGTGTGGTTTTGAGTTGTGTTTTTGTGGTGTGTTAAGTGTGGATGTTGTGTGGGACGGTGACCCATAGCGCGCGTCCGGCCCCCCGCGGTCTTTTTGCAGCACTGAGGCTAGACGGACACATGTTTACGGCATGCGTCCCTCCCGCCCCCGCCCCACTCCAAGCCCCGTTCGAGCCGAAAGCGCGCCGTGGATATCCGTCTGTGTGTTATCCGTGACGTGATTTTGTGTGCGTGTATCGTGTGAGTGCATGCGAGTGATGGGGACGAGAAAGGGTGGAAACTTTGGAGGGGGATCAAAGGATAGGGTTGTAAAAGGACCCCGACCAGCGTTGGGTGTGTCACTGGCCGGGCCTCTTGTCCGGGGCCCTTAGGCTTCTGTCCGGTTCTGCCCCTGCGGAAGCCTGGCCAGAACCGGGCAGATCCGGCAATCCGCAACCCGCCGACCCGTCCGGTAGCATGAGGGATGCTCCGTATCACAAAATGCATTGGTGTTGTAGGGCCCCATGCAAATAAGGCGCCTGCACCACCAATGCACATGCACGCCGGAGCCTATACATATACCATACTCGACAGTAGCTTGCACATCGAACTTTAGAGATAAATAATCGCTTGCATCGGCAGAGTAACAGTCACGTAGGCAAGTGTGGCCTTAATTATCATTAAAATGTTGCTTTTGTACAGGAGGAGGATCATCGAGCGGCAGCGGCGGCGGCGGCGCGGCGGGGGACGCGCGCGGCGGCGGCGCGGGGAGCGCGGGCGGGCGCCGGCGCCGCGCCGCCAGGAAGGAGAGCCGTCTGCGGGAGTCGCGCTCGCTCAACCGCATCGCTGAGGTAACGGCTCTTGGTGTACAATCATTTCAGTAACTTTGTTTGTGATTTTTTTTACGTTTATTTCTACCAAACCTTTATCTCTGCTGAAATAAGATTTTAATGTAAATTATGGCGAACATAATTAATTGAGTTTTCCAAAATTTGTTGTCATCACAGTTGAAACACTTAGGCGTTAAAGTAAAATTTTCTATAATTCCCTTTGAAGCTCAAATTCGTTATTTCGTCCATAAATACTGAGTCCATGGTACAAGAATTCTTACTCAGGGTCAATTGTCACGACGCTAAATGACTTAAGGCTCTGGGTTATGGTGGGCACAAAATTACCATGGGTTAGCTTTCTCAAAGATTTCTTAGTCACGATCGTACATTTGGCTAAAACTAGTGTTGCGTGTAGGTGGAGGAGGCGAGCGCGGCGCGCTGGGCGGGCGGCGGGCTGGTGGCGCTGTGCGGCCGCCCGCTGCTGCGCCTGCTGGCCGCCGCGCGCCCCGCGCCCTCCGCGCGCCGCCTGCACGGCCTGTGCTGACTGCGTGCGCCGGCCCCAGCGCGCTCCCGGTACCTGCCCACCATCACGCGCATCCAAATCTATTAGTGCGTGTAACCTTCCGAGATTTCGTTTTTGAAAAACTTCTCAAGGGGCTATTAGACAGTACCGCCTGCCCGTCAGATGCTGCATCTGCTGGACTCCGCGCGCCCGCACCCTGCACGGCTTGTGCTGACTGCGTGCGCCGGCCCGCTGCGCGCTCCCGGTACCTGCCCCGACGATACTACACCCGAACCTATTATTTATAACTATTACTATCACCCTTTCCAAGCTCTTATTGTAATTAATCAGCGCGTGTAACCTTCCGGGATTCCATTTTCGAAAATGATTCGGCAATAGAAAAACTTCACATGGCGAGATGTGTGAGTACCGCCTGTCCGTCGCAACGCGCTCCCAGTAATTGGCCCGTCGATACTACACCCGAATAAATTCTATCGCATTTCCCAAGCTGTAATCGAAATACATTAGTGCGTGTAATCTTCCGGGATTTCAGTGAAAATGAGTCGCCTAAAGGCTGTATGATGTAAAACTTGTCAAGGTGTGATTTGAGGACACCGCTTGTCCGCCGCGCGCTCCCAGTACCTGCCCCGACGATCCTTCACTTAAACAATATTATACCATCACGTTTCCTAAGCTCTTATCAATATTAAATGCGTCTAACCTTTATGCACGCAATAATTAAAACTTAACCACGATTTTATTTTTGATTGAGTCAGCAAAAGGCTGTTTGAAGTAATAAAACTTCTCAAGGTGCGATTTGAGGACACCGTCTGCCCGTACCTTCCCGCTTCCAGTACCTGCCCTGATACTACGACCGATCATACAACATCGGGCTTTCCAAGCTCTTATCGAAATGAATTAGTTTGTCTGGTATTCCATTTTTGAAAATGAGTCGGCAAAATGCTTTTTGGAGTAAAATTGCTCAAGGCGCGATTTGAGGTCAAAGCCTCCCCGCCGCAGCGTGCACCCGGGTCGCGGCATTTCGCGCTCAAAAATCAGTCGTACTCCTTATTTTCGGTGCATTAATTAAATACGAAGGCACCTTTGTCAGAAATTAGTAAATATCCTTTGAAACACGCACATTTGAAAATATAATATGTTGCTTAATATCAGCTAGGTAAACCGAAAACGCTTACAGTTTCAATTGTTGTGATTGGCAGTATAGATGGTATTCCGGTTGCGTTAAGGGATTTTGCGATTGCGATCATAACACTTTAATATTACCGTAATAGGGCCTCAGTTCTTTTAGATACTAAATTGAATAGTCTTATCTTTAAGGGCAATCAGATCATCAGGCAGGAAATATTTGTCTAAAGTCTTTCCTTGATGTGTAAATATACTAAATGATACCTGCGACTTCGTCCGCGAGAATTCAGGTTACTAAAATCCCTGGGGAGCTCTTTGATTTTCCGGGATTAGAAGCAGCCTATGTCACTCTCCAGGTCCTCAATTATATTCATGCATAAAACCACATCGATCGCTCTGTCGTGCTGTGATTGAAGAACAAACCAATTAAGAAACACGCTTTCGCATTTATAATATTATTTATCTACTCCAGCATCGAAAAGTTCCAATTTCGAATTTGACAACTATATCGAATTGAACCCTCTTTCGTGTTTGCTTCTCATAACGATACAGTTCGTTGTATGGGAGCTGTATCGTTATGAGTCGTAGCTGTATCGATATGGTTATCTTCATAAATAGGATACCTATAGCTTAGCGGCTCTGGGTTCTGGCACTTTCCCAACCAGTCAATTGATTTGACTTTTTATTAATTTACAAAGTAAAAAATTATAAAGACGTCCTTGTCGTAGATAAAATCTTGTATGCAACTGTACGTAATTAGTCATTTTAATTCTCGTACTATCCTATTTTGATACTCGGCAAGCCTCGTATCAAAAAACAGCACTCGAATTAAAATGACCCTCATTACGATACAGTTGCATAAATAGCTATAATATGGATACCATTATTGCCCCTATCGCCAAATAAATATACTGTTAGAATTTTAGAAATATACCGATACCTATAAACTTTCCTTCCCATTAAAACAAGACAAAAGTTGAAATTTGCGTGGGCCACTTTATTCGAAATATTTTCTTGATAAATAAATTTCTGAACAAAAGACTCATAAAAAGTGCGTTTAGCTCACATAAAGCTTTTCTGACCGGCTCAAGCCGGTTCCGCGTCGTTAGGTTTGGTGAGACCATTGAAGCAATATTGACTACGAAATAAGGACATACACAAAGAAAAACTTTCTAACCTCCATGTATTATAATAATTTATGTCACATAATCTAATGCTGAGATCTAGCGTACTTTGACTTGGCTCAGACTTTACTTAGAGTTAAAACGAGATGAACTTATGTGAGTAACATAAATCTGTCTCGTTTTAACCATGTCTTAAGTCAAAGTTCGCTCTATAGATCTCACACTAAGACCTAAGTAAATCCATTTTAAAATGCGGATGTATGTCTCGAGGTAAAATAATCGACGTTGTAAATTATTCTGTGGACTGTGTATTCGATATTGTAGAGCATAATTTTTGGATGCGTAACTAATGTCTCTTGAATTCGACATTGGGCGCGACTTTCAATAAATAATCTGCATTTTAGATTTAGTAAAAATACTATTGACGGGACGAATTCGAGAGATATTTAAGGCTATTGAAGGCTTATATAGCCCATACGGAGTTAGAATTTTGAAGTTCATTTGGTATAATGATGTAACTTGGCAATACATTATGTTAATAAGCCATCTGTTTAACCTACTGCAGATTGTCAGTACCACACTGAGCGATGTTCAGCTCAAGCTCATACACGAATGAGCGATGTCTTACGTCAGTTAAAGCCGATAATCGAAAATTACGTGCTATGAATTGTGTGCTTAATCATCGAGTGTGGAAAAAGTTGGCAGTGCCTTAATCTTTCCTTTATAGCTCAGGCTACTTATGCAAGCTTTGTATGGGAAGTGGGAACCCTAAAATAAAAAATGTAAAGCTGAATTTTGGCACAAGCGTTCAGAATATTTCCTCAGAAATCCTTTTAATTTTATAAAAATTTAATAACCTTTCATTTTGCGTCAGCCAACATTTTCGTAGCTCTATCAGTTTTTATGGAAATTACAAGACTACATTACAAAAAGCCATACATGCAAATTTTCATGCACAAAGGGTTAAAATATCTCCTAAACTATTAGTCTTATCGAAATGTACTGAGATATTATTTTGCAGATAATTTAATGAAGATAATTTTCGCCATAGAAAGTTTTTTTCGAGCTGTAATATTTTTTGAGAAAATTACAAAATACTGCGGTCGGGGAGACGTTTGAGGGGGTAGGGGGGGAAGCCCGCGGCCTAGGAATTAGGAATTTTGAAGAGTTACCTACTTCTCAGACCCCAAGGAACACTTGTGCCAAAAATCAGCTTTACATTTTTTTAGGGTCAATGTTTATTAGTCCTGTACTATTAATGAAATCTACTTGGTTTTATGCTTCAAATACTTATTGTTTGTAATCGCCGTATTATACACAGTATCTGCGTACGAAGCAGGGACTGAAAAACAGATTCATAAAGGTTAGAGAATTATAAGTGTTACATATTGAATTGATAACAGAATCAAATCTGTAACCATTTTCAATGTGTTTTATCTGTTAACCCAAAACACTTATATTTCTGTAACAGAAATGAAAGTGTTTAACAGTGTGTTTTAAAGTGTTTTAAATTGTAACCGGAATAGCGACGTTGCCAAATTTACTATTGAAGCGTATTCAAATTTGAACCTAAGGTGAAAGCACCGATGGTTGCAATTGTTTTAAGAAAACCATGGCCAATGTTGTGTCAGTGTGTGTGTCCAATGAAGTGAGAAGACCGCGTTGTCACACCGTGCAATTTGTTAGGGCATGTACCTATTAGGGTTACAGATAAAAACACTTATTAACAGAAATAAACGGTTACAGATTGATTGGGTTACAGTATCGTTTCAGTTTCTGTTATAAGTCTTTTTGTTCTATAAGAGTTTCAAAAAACAGTGTTTAAAACACTTATTTCGGTTACTGTTTCAGTCCTTTGTACGTAGGTACAGTACAACCTACTTGACGTAGACGTCATGACAGCAATCATGCGGAGCAACAGTGACGAGATGGGGGAGAGATTATACCAACCGACAGGAGTTGGCAGAACAAATCCGCCTTGTCCATAATTATCAACGGCGTCTTGTCATAGTAGTTACGCTATTGTAGTACTTTGAGAAAAATGTACAGATTATTGAAATAGGACATGATTGTTATAAACAACAAAATTTTCGTTGTGTTAGAGCTAGTTATGTTAGTTCTAATACATCATCTCTATATCAATATCTAATTTTCGTCCTATACGAAATAAAGCGTATGACCTAAATAGGTATTGCAGTTGCATTTTACGTTAAAATTTTACAAGACGTTGTCCTATATTTTACTGTTTATATAAATGTTGTGCTGTTTGGTGCTATGACATCATTTAGTTTATTTCGTGTTTTGAATGTATGAAATAACTGACAATTGTGTTTAATACTTATTTATTTTACTTGTGCTCTTTGCCTTAATGTTTTGCATTGTAGCTAGTCAAAGGCCTGTAAGTTTCCTGAAAAATGAAGTGATCGAATTAAAGTATTGTGTGAATAATGATAAAATTATAGTACCTTTAGCAGATAAGTAGTTGAATAAAAAGTTGTATGTACTTCTCCAACTTTTAAAATATTTGTATGTAGGTGATATTTTACTTTTAACTGTAGTGTGAATGCCGTAGGCAATAGATTGTACCTATCAAAAATTGTTAACGATAATTTCTGTTTTATGATTTGCTGTAGGTAGTTGTATGCAGTTATTATAAATTTATTGTTGAACAAGTTAAAATGTTGTATATTAAAATATTTATGTACATATTTATTTAAATTGTTGTAAATAAAATGTCTATTTTAAAATTTTATTGTAACTCATAAGTTGATTTTAAATTTTGAGTTGTGTATGAGTGTGTTTATTAATTTTTAATGTCTTTGGATCTATACTGGATTTGTGATCTAATTTTGCGGTAGAATATGTAGACCAAAGATTAGTAAAATTCTTTGTTGTGCACTTCATATGACGCCTTGTGCCAACATCCAGCATTTTAATAGCATAAATAGAAATAATGAAATCATATAAAATCAAAAACATAATCAGCGTAACTTGACTGGAGTGAAATACACATTCTACTAATATTATAAGAGATAGCTGCACCTTTTGGTAACTATCGCTAGAAAAGCTGATTCAGTAATAGGTGGGTGCTACACTCTCCACTGATGACGATAGTGAAATTCTGCCCGCATGCCGATGGGCCTTTCACTACACATGGCCGATCAAAAACGTGTAATGATTACCAAAAATGAACCATAATTAGAAAAGCTGATTCTTGTACAGTATTAAAATATGCACATTACCTATGTAAACAGTATAAAAACTGACGCTCTTCATCGGGCGTTTCACTTGATATCACCTCTCAAAGACGTTATAAACTTACAAACTATAAAAAAAATATTAGCAATTATTATGTTATATTATTAAGTGCAGCTATCTCTTAGTCTATAAGAGTTGCTATTAGTTTCTAGCCACTTACAAAGGTTTTTACTGCATATCACGAAATCATCGATGCCGTCTCTTGATTAATTACTTATAATTATATACTTGTGATTCATAATACTTAAATAAATTGATCTATTTGACTGTAGGTACTAAATTTATAAGTTGTGCTTCTTTTCTGGAAGAGACATTGCATTGCAATCAGGATAGTATTTTTTTTAAACCTGTCAATTTAGTTTATCGATTTTTGTACCTACTGAATAGGCATCAATGTATAATTTATACTGTTCATACACGATTTTGATATAAATTAACGCATTTTCTAAATTCTCGGGACTCTATGAGAAGTGCAATTTCATAATATTGTCTGTAGAAAGGACAGCTTGTTTGGAAAAGTTTAGATCTGTCTATTTAGTTTGTATTGAGTACAGCAAAGGCAGTAGGTACAGTCCGCGAGGTGTAAGCTGAGTTGCATTATATTTCTGTATTGTGTATTTGTTCACACCGCTTGTGCTGAGTGATCTCTCTCTCTCTTCCCGCGCAGATTTAACCGGTTTGGACTGTTTTTTACATTGAGACTCATAGAAATGCAGAGCCCAACTTACACCTCGCGGACTGTAGGTAACTTAATTCCTATAATTCATTAACATTATACCCTATCACTTACAATATCGATTTGACCATCAGAACATAGTTATATTTGAAAGTGTCGACGACATTTAAATTAAAGTGATGTGAATTTAAAATCCAACAAAAATTGTATAAGCAATATTATTATGAATTTTTATATTTACCTCGTTTTTAATATTTAGGTACCAATGTAATTAAAATTATGATAATATATTATTATTATTCTTTACTAGACACTGAAAGGTTATAAATAAAGAAAAAAAGTTCCATAAGTGCAGTGTTATGAAAAATACAGTCGTGAGGGCAAATTTTAAATAACGTCGAGAGTTATACTTTCGCGCATGTATCATAAATTTTTTCTTAATATATTTGTGAATAAAAACTGTTAAACAACTGGATTTATAAGTTTTAATTGTCTTTAAAATTTTCTTGAGGTGATGTTAGAAATACTGCACGCGGCTTTTACATTTTGGTACATTTCATTAATTAACTCATGGTCTATAACACCTAACTAACATAAAACAAACCCGTCAGGATTTCACAATGAAATGTAATTCAACTTAAGCTGTTTGGTTTTGGGTATTATTTTTACCCACCTACAAGTTAGCCCTTTGAGTGTGATTTCACCTGGTGGCAAGTGATGATGCAGTTTAAGAGGGTAGCTGGCTACCCTGGCAGGGTATGGCGGTATAGATCCATACCTCTAATCGGGTTCTATGCGGCATCGTACCAGAACGCAAAATCGCTTCCACTTAAGACATTTTAGCAGATGTCCGCGACTTCGCGTGAAATAAGTTTTTAAATTCCCACGGGAACTCCCTCATTTTTCGGGTTAATATGACACTCACAAATAATGTGGCTTCCTATTGTTACCAGAATTTTCAAAATCGGTTCAGTAGATCCAGAGATCACCCCCTACAACGTCACAAACTTTATGGTGTCATTTTCATCTTATTCTTTCACTCAGTACCGCTGTCTATAATACCAAAACAAAATATATGCTCACATCACATCTGCAAGAATACGAATAAATAAAATCTTAATATCCAGTTGTTTCTAGTAAGATATCATGAGAACAGTAAGTAATGATAAGTGATAAGAAGTTACAAAACAGCGAAAATAACTGTATTATATTTTAGAAAATTCTTGATTTTTGAGTGTCTAGCAAAAATAATCGTCAAGTTTTATACACTTAAGTATAGATTTGTCTTTGTAACCAATGGCGCTTTTTAAATAAAGTTATACGCCGATACAATAACTGTCGGTTTGTTAGATACTACGATTTTATATGTGCCTGATTTATATTTCTTAATAATTATACCTGTCTTCTCTTTTGATTTATGGTCATACCCATTTAATTAATTTGATTCTGATTCGACGGTAGTAGGTATATAACTGATAAAATAAAATCCTTTTATTTATCTAACGAATTAACCGAGAATATAGGTAAAAAAACCGGCCAAGTGCGAGTCGGACTCGCGCACCGAGGGTTCCGTACTGAAAACTGTAACGACCAAAGATGTAAAACGGTAATAATTACCTTTGTTAATGAACCACAAAACTAACTTTGTTTGTAGAGGTTTACTGTTAATATCAAAAAAACTATGCTAGTTAGAGCATTGGCTATAGTTTTCCTGTAAAATATACATAAATTCCTATTGACCATAATTATTTCAGATTTTTCGATTGGTAAACTCCGGAGATAAGGGGGGGGGAACGGTATTTTTTTAGACTTTTTCCCCGATAAATCAAAAACTATCATGACTAAAAATAATTAAAAATCTGTTTTAGAATGTACAAAGTAAACCCTTTCATATGATACCACACACAGTACAGTTATCTCACTTTTAAATTTCAACCCTCCGATTTTCCTCCCTTTTTAAATAAGAACAAAAATAATTTCCAATTTTTTTTAATTCCAGTGTCTTTGGGCCACTAATATACACAACTATTCCAAATTTCATGTCGATAGCTGCGGTAGTTACTGAAATAATCGAGTGTGACGGACGGACAGACAGACAGACGGAGAAAGTCGCACCATAAGGGTTCCATTTTACCATTTTGGTACGGAACCCTAAAAAACAACGTAAGTATAGGTATGTAGCTGGCGCCAATCATTTAGTCGCGTCTGAAGTTGACCGCAAGACGCGTCGCAACAGCTTATAATTACGCGCGTAGTAGGTAGGTATGTACTTAGGTTCAGTTCGACAGTTGTGTGGAGCTACGCAAACAAGCACTCGCATCCCAGTTCGGAGAAGACGACTATTTGATTCACTCTAGCTATAGATTATTACTTAATCTTACTACTGAGCTTGCGAGCAAATAAATTGGATTAATTTTTTTTCTATAAAAGTAAAAAAGGTTTAAAGGCCTCTTTGTTTGCACAAGGACTCTTTCTCTTATATTGCTCTGGGGGCACGGAAGTGCCCTCGCCAAGACGAGCCAAAAGGAACCGGGCACTACTTACCTTTTCAGGAAGTGTTTCATCGTATTTTTGAACCGTCATATAGGTGTAGCTGAAAATTTCAGGATAAGATTTATTATAACTATGAATATAACACCGGTTGTAACTTACTATTAGTATTGTCGGAAAATGCCCGACTAGTTTCATCCGGTGACATATTAATAGATTTAAGGTGGAAGACAAGGGTCTGCCCGCGAAATTCAAATTTAGTCAAAATAATGAGTTTGACGTGAGTTACTCACAAATTAGTCATTATTTTAACAAATTTCTTAAACTGGGCACTTTCAAGTAAAGATTTTTTTATAAACCTGTGAAGATGATATTCCTAGGGGCGCAATTTGAATGCCTTATGCCTACTTTGTCGTATTAGTTTACAAATTGCGAAAATCCAAATTAAATTTGAATTTCGCGGGTAGACCCTTGTCCTATCACTCACGATATGTATGAAATGCCATGCCCTGCGCGCCCCAGCAGCACGCCTTTGTGTGGTACGTAAATTTCCCTGTGACAGCCCGTTATAGTATAACTGTAAGCCTCGTCAAATGTACCGCGACAGTGTCGCTAGAGAAGTCGGGCGGCAAGTCTGTCTATTGGGCAAAAAGTCATGAGACAAGATTTCTAGCGACGGTAGTCGACATTAAGTTGCCCGACATAACTAGCGAAACAAGTGTCGCTAGATATATCGGTATAGTGAATAAGAGGCTTTATGTTTACCTAAATATTCTAACTTTAAAATGACTGCTTGAAAAATGCTGGGTTTTTCACACTGATTATACTCTTCCCTCCGCCATAGTAGGATAGTATGTATTTATCCATACTAATATTTTAAATGCGAAAGTGTGTCAGTCTGTCTGCTACGCTTTAACGGCCCATCTTTTCAACCGATTTGAATGAAATTTGCAGGTAGGTTACTTCAATGGGTAGTACATAAGTTTACTTTTTATCCCGGAAATGCCACGAGTTCCCGCGGGATAAAAAAAAATTAATCCACGCGGATAAAGTCGCGGGCATCATCTATGTGACTATCGGTTAGTTAATAATAATTAAAAGCACCTCATTTACCTACAATATTTGTATATTTTCTTACTGTGTACAGTTATAATATTATGATGTAGCCATACTGGATAATAAATGTTAAAAGTAATTATGCATTTTAATTAAATCCCTTTTAGTTTGCTTCTGATCATTTAATGTAGGTACCTACCGTGGTACTTAAGAAAAAAGGTCTTAAGTATAATAATATAGTACATTCGTAATTAAACTTTAATGCCTTAGTTTTAAGGTTTATATTTGAAATATTTTTATTAATATAAAAAAATTAAATATTCCTTTTCATTTCTATCGGCAGTCCCTATGACAAATCTTTTTTATTCCCGCAGGAAGTCTTTAATTTTCCGGGATAAAAGTAGCCTAAATGTGACAAAAATCACGTCGATCCGTCGCGGCGTGATTGATTTTGAACAAACCACCAAATAAACACACTTTCGCATTTATTAACCCCCGACGCAAAAAGAGAGGGGTGTTATAAGTTGAACGTGTCTGTATGTGTATCTGTCTGTTATCGTAGGTCCCAAACGGATGAACCGATTTTCGTTTAGTTTTTTTTGTGTCATAGATAATTTTATCCCGAGTGTTCTTAGCCTTGTTTTATGAAAATCTGTTCAGCCGTTTGAAGATCATCAACTCTCTAATAGTTGATGAGGGGATCTGACTACCTTCCATAATATGTCCTATCAATTCGAAATTTGGTACCTACTTTAAAAAGGACAAAATAAAAGAAAAATTTAAAAACCCCCCCGACAAAAAATAAACTCTAAAAACGAACAAATAATATTTTAAACCTAATATAATTATTATCGTCACATATATTATGTAAGTTCAAATATTTTTATTTTTCAAGCGTCGTCGTGTCGGGGGACCTCTAATTGAGAAAAACAGATGTAGTCTCAGATTGCAACAAAATAATTTACTCCGAAAAATTCGCAAAACCGACACAACCGTCAACGTCGTCTGCCCGTTCGGGTCGCCGCACTTGGTGACGCCCACCCCCGCCATTTGGTTTTTAAATTTGGGGATAAACAGGAAAAATATTTTTTCTTTGTCCCCATGTGGGGACAGAATATGGTGACAGACAGGAAAAACTAAGTCAGGAGGTATATGCCCCAAAATGAAACAAGTAACAAAGCAAATAAGATTGTCAATGACAGTATTGTTTGATTTATTTACCTTTGCTAGTAATACATTGGTAAAAATATTAATGCTATGAAACAGTATGACTTAGCATTGGTTTTATAATAACTAAATCACACAGCGGTTATTATGTTCATAAAGGAAGCTACCTACTGTAATATTCTTACATTAATAAGCAAAGTGGTTTTTAACAAATGTTTTTAACCAATGTGTTCAGAATATTCAAATTATGATGCCAAAGCCTTACAATGAAACCGTAGTACTTTATCTTATGTCACTAAGAAATAAAGGTTTCCTAAAATATTTTACACTCCATGTTAAAATTAAGAAAATCAAATATTTATTTTAACATAAGCCTGTGATTATATATTTTAATAAAAATATTTTTATTTAAGGACTTTATGCCTACACTTAAGAATGTGGGAATTTGAATTCTCAAGTGTAGTCACTAAATCTCTTACCTGGAAAATATAAGGTAAGTCTAGCTCTAATCATAATACAAAAGCAAGTTTGACTTTTAAAGGCCACAATAATTTAGGTAGAGATAAATAAAGGGATGTACCCTCTAAATGGGTAATTAAGAGCCATTTTTTTAAAGTGAAATCTTACAAGATAATTATATTCCACCCAATCCACTAAACTATACTAGACTCAAAGTAAACAGTTTGCTATCAGATAAAACGAAATTATAATAAATGCATGACGGAAATTTTAAAATATTGGCTAGAGCATTATAGAATATGCTGCAAAAATGACTATAATTTAACTGCATATTATGTTTAAAAGTATAGGTATATAATATGTATGATAACTATAATTTAGCAAAGTATGGAGTAGATTGGGTCATGTTATATCTGAAGAACTAAAAAGTGCTTCCTTCTGGTGGCTGAGAAAGCTTCATGTTTTCCTTAAGAGTCATGAGACGTCTCAGTTCTTGCAGCACTGTCTTGATGGTGTAATCACGCTGCCATCTAGCTAGAATTGGGACTTGTCTATTGTCCACCTATAAAATCAAAATAATATTGTTACAAGTTACAAAATTACAATAATTTATTGAAGCCCATTAATTTTTACAATTTAAGCTAAGTCATAAATACTTTAATACTTACAAGTCCAGTCTGGCTGTTAACACAGTTCATGTTAATCCTGGAGATAAATCTAGCAGTAGGAGGCTCGTCTGGGTACCGAGTGCCACATTCAATTTTAAGAGAATACATCCTATTTTCATATGGAGTCTAAAATAATCAAATGCAAGTCTTAAAAATAATTGGATATGTCACCGTAAAATTGTAAAAACCGTTAGATTATAATATAACGTTTTTTATCTCGATAGATTATAAACTGTCGACAGATTGTGAACCGTAACATACTGCTTACAATTTAACGCGTTATTTTTCGGTAAATTGTAATATATTAGGTATATTAACCCGATAGAACCTAAGTGCTGAATATGAAGTGCTAACTACCTGAATATTTATGTCAAACCCTAACCTAACCTATAGTTCGCGCGCGAGTTGAATGCAGAGTAAATGTATGGTGACACTTACATTTACTCTTCATTCAACTCGCGCGCGAACTGTACAAGAAAAAGACAAGAAAACGTAAGAACAATAAATAAATCATAAATTAATACTCAGAACATTGAACGGTTCACAATCTTTCGACAGTTTATAATCTCGCGGGATAGAAACCGTTAGATTATAATCTAACGGATTTTACAATCTTACGGTGACAGATACAATGAAAACAAACATTGGGTACTGAAGATGGGCAAAGACTAAAGATCAATAATGATGTATTTTTATCATAATCTAATTTACATGACATTTGCAATCTGGCTGCTGCAACTTGTATACAATTTGGAATTTCTCTGTTAAAGAACATAATTCATGTTCAATATCAACAAAAAGTGGTTTTTCATGGCCAAAATAGCAAACAAGTCAAATACAAACGAATAATTACCCTGGGTGGACCAATTATCATGCCAGTCCAGTGAGTCAGAGTCATGTCATCATCACTTTCTAGACCCCAAGAAATCGTTCCATCACCCACTCCCTTCTGACCTTGCTCAAGTTCTTCTAGAAGGCGAAAATTTCTTGGAACCACTGGGAAATATTAAATTAAATGTTAAACTTGAAGATCATTGGCATAGAAAACAAACCTGCACGGCATTTGTGTGAAATAATGTTCTTACCAACGCCTGACGACGGATTCGCCATGATCACAATTTCACCGGCGCTTTCTACCTACTCCGATATTAAGTTCTACAGATTTCTAATATTTACAACTATAAATATTTCTCATGAGATCGTTAGATTAGTTAAAAGTATTTGTAACGATATTATTCACTATCATTTATTTTACATGGATATCGCAAAATAAAAGTTGAATCCACAGACCAAGTTAGGTTAATTTTTACAATGACTTTGACAAACGTCATTCAAGGGTTTTTTGTTTTGTTGTCAGATTAATTTTGCGGCCCTAGATTCAAGTTTTTTAAAGCATTCCACTGCTTCTTTTTCTGGTCGGTGTTCCACGGCTTTTGCAAATTCAAAGACAAAGAGAGAATATTCTTAAAATATTCTTCCTCAATGCCTCAGCACATGCTCAGTAAAGTTCCTTGGCCCCTGCCCCCTTGGCTCAGCGTTTAATTTATGGGTAGGCGATAGGAGTGTCGTATTCACGGTTGTATTTCGTAGTTTAATATAAACTATTAACTATTTGTAATGTAGTATCTTTATTTTTTTCTAATACTATTTTTTTTTTTTTAATTATTATTTCTAATATATTAGTTTCTAATATTTATAAAATAGTATCCATACCATAATTACCATAATACCATGAATACCATGATAGATCGGTCATCGGACAGTGGTGTCCGATCTATAACTCTAATTTGTTAGTCTAGTCGAAGTGGATTTAGTATTGATGTAGAATGTTAGCAAATCTGTGAATTTTAGTATTTCTATTTCAATGGGATTTAGCCAATGACTAAGGAAACTATCCTTATTCATTGGATTTAGCGCTCAGATTAAAAAGCGAGTAGCTTCAAATAGATATTTTATGAGTAAGCACTCCAGTCTTTGCATAGCTTTGTGGTCAGTGGTAACTTATTCACAGAGTATATAATATATTTTTTCTTTTGTAAACGCTATACGAATAAAATAAAAAAGTATGTCTATGTCTGGTCTATGTCACCGCGCGTGTATGGTTGGTTTTGTGTGCGTTTTCCTTTTTCCGTGCCTTCCGTGCTATGAAAGTATGAACCCACTAATTTGAGAAATACACATGGTTTATTAGCAAAAAACCATTATTCACCCAATATACCCCGCTGTTCGTGATTGATATAACTATCATGTGTAACTTATTATTTTGATAAATATTGTGAAGTGATAGTGCAGTTTTGGAGGTAAAATGCCCGCTTCAATTTGTGACCCAGTATCAAGCGCATTGCGTTTATCTCTTACGGCTGAAGAATCACAAGGTTCATCTCTGTTAGATAGCAGACTTTATTCTTCAGCTAAAAATGTTCTTCTATCTAAGATTGATTTCGAGGAGTCTGGCGATTACCAAAGCAATATCCTCGATGGTTTGAAATCTAAGTACGTGGTTATTCGACCTAAAAAACAAGTGATCGAGAGTAAAGTTCATAAAAAGGACTTAAATTCGGGTAACCAATCTACAGGTAATGATCCTTTATAATTAATTTTATTGATTGACTAAGATCAATCATAAAAATATGAGGTTATCTTTCATGATGTCAATATTTACTTTTGTGGCAATGTTATCAATTTACTACTAATATTATAAATTTATAACAATAAATGATGATGATAGATAATATTGATTATGTAATGTAAGCAATAAAAAAGTATTGGCCAATTTTTTTAATCATGCTGGTTATATGCATTAGCAACTGTTGCATGTTGGTTCTTCAGTTCAATTTCTTTAAATAATTTAGGTTTGTCTATGAGAGGCATTATCTCTGATTAAAAAAAATTTTTTTTTATGTAATAACATTGGAACTACACTTGAAGATTTTATAAACTTAAATGTTATTTGATTATTAAATTACAATTTTCAGATTCAAAAAATATAGAAGATGGCCTACCGAAGCCAAAGCGAGTATTTTTTCCAGTAGAAAAGGTGCAGTTGGGTTGGCACAATGCATGGGCAGCAGGTGCTGGAATGCAGAATGTTGGTAACACTTGTTACCTTAACTCTACACTGCAAGCCCTGTACCATGTTCCTGCGTTGGCCAACTGGTTGGTTTCAGAAACAGCACATACAGAAAAATGTAATCAGCAAGGTAATTGTTTCAATAGGGATGATGCCTATATCAAAAATAAATTATTTCTAATCTAATTGATTATTAAGTTAAAATAAAATTAAATTCACATCCACATACAGTTTTAAGTTTGATAACCATTTTAAAATATAGATTAAAGAGAAAAAGTGCATTAAAATTTGATGACGTCACAACTGTGTATTTCATACATTCCATCCTAGAAGTGCGTTTTTAAGTTTGATAAAGAGTTGCTGATTTGATTCAATGTGTTTATGGTAACATGCAAAGGGTTACAAAAAAAACAAAGGGTTAAGGGGTAGTAAAACATACATATTGGATATCATCATTTAATTCCCTGTCTATTTTAACATTTCTACTCTCTACTAGTTCAAAGTCAATACTGCATCTAAGTACAGCAGCACAGACATAGCTAGGATTTTATTAGCTTTTTCTTTATCCTGGGATTCATATTCCTAATGATATGGAGGATGTTATAGAGAAACATACTTTTCATTTACTTACTTCTTGGCAGAGCCATACTCTTTACATAATTATAAATAAAAAGTCAATACAATGAACATACTTTTCATGTAAAATGTAGCATATTCAAAGCCCTTATACACAATAATGAAATTTTTCAGAAGCGTGTGTCATATGTGGAATGCGTGCTACATTGATGGCAACTCAGAAGAGTGGTGGTGCACCCATCAAGCCTTGGCAAGTGTATTCCAAGTTAAGGCTTATTTGTAGACATTTAACTCCCGGCCGCCAAGAAGATGCCCATGAATTTCTAAGGTAAGCAAACTAAGAGAAGTATGGATAATGTAGCTAATTCTGTTGTATGCAATCTCATAACTAAACTAAAATTACATATCTTATTGATGTCCCTTTCATTATTTTCCCTGCAGTTAGGGACAGCACTAGAGATTAAGGCCCATCAATTAAGTTTTATCATTACGGTTCACATTCACCTTAAGTATTAATGTCTTGAACTTTAAGGCAATTTGGTCTGTTCAGCACTAAAAGTACAGGTGTTAAGTATCGCTAAACGGTTGAATGGTTAATGGTTGTAATCGGTAGTAAGAAAACAATGTTTCTAGTGCACAGGAGTAAAGATCGTTTACTACCGTTAACCCTTTAACAAACGGTAGTAAAAAAAACAATGTTTTTTGTCACTTGCTAGTGCACAGGAGTGAAGATTGTTTACTACCGTTTTCAACCGTTAAACGTTAACCGTTTAGCGATAGTTTAACACCTCTACTTTAAAGATACTGCTTTCTAACGGTGATCTTATATTATGTGTGCTTTTGTGATTAAGTATTCATGGTCAACAGGTACCTAGTTGAAGCCATGGAAAAGTGCTACTTGACTAGGTTTATAAATGCAGATAAGCTGGATCAGTACAGCAAGGAGACAACTCCTCTCAATCAAATCCTTGGAGGCTACCTCAGGTCCACAGTCCGCTGTCTGGCCTGTCATCATTTGTCTACCACCTATCAGCATTTTCAAGTAAGAATTCAACCACTTTGCTTGGACATAAAACTTAAAGAAATGTTTACAAAGTTCTAAAGTCATGCCATCACCTGAAAGCTACCTGAAGCTCAGTTTGTTTGTTAAAAAAGAGCTCTTTTCTTTTAATATCAAGCCTTAATAAATCACTACATAGTATAAAACAAATTCGCTTCCTGTTGTCTGTCCCTATGTATGCTTAGATCTTTAAAACGACGCAACAGATTTTGATGCGGAGTTTTTTAATAGATAGAGTTATTCAAGAGGAAGGTTTATATATTATATAATAATACATGCATAATAAAGTAGAGAAACACTGATAATTTTAGAGGTTTCTAATGTGGTGTCGTAAATAAACACATTTTTTGTGAGATAGATCAAAATAATGTACACCTTAAAAAGCATGGCACCCGTGCGAAGCCGGGGCGGGTCACTAGTTCTATATAAAATATAGTGTGTGATACAATACAAATATATTGAAAATTATCTTTAGTGTAATACTTTATTTTCAGTCATAACAAAATTAAAAGATAAAATGTTTTTTTTTGTTATTATTTAAAGGACTTATTATTGGATATAAGGAAGCATTCAACATTAGATGAAGCATTAGATTCATTTTTCTCAAGAGAAAGGTTAGAAGATCTTGGCTATAAATGTGAAGCATGCAATAAAAAGGTTAGTATATACAAGTTTCTCATATTCTTCATGTTGCATTATTTTTAAAAGGTTTGATATGCTACCACTATGGTCTTACATGAATGACTGTCATCTGACTCTGTCTTACTCAATTACAAGATAAATGACAGCTACAGTGTAACAGTTATAATCAAGTCATCTGATTGGCTAATACTCTTTGAATGTCGCCTAAAATTCGTTGTACAGTTCGACAAATTGATCTGGCCCGGTGGCCAAAATTGTAACTAATTTTGTTGCCTTTGGCTTTGGTATTTTTATTTGCTTTTGTTTTTATTTTTAAAAGATACTAGCGACACTGACACGGGGTCAGATAAACTTGATGGACTGTACGTAGTAGAAAGATTACCATTAATTCAGCCAATTACAACCATAGAGATTGTATTGTTGTAGGTTTCCTGTTATATATCACAATAAATATAGGTATATTATATTATATATTTAGTGTGACACTTGTTTCTTTCTTTGTTTCTCACAGGTATCTGCAACCAAACAGTTCTTTGTGGAGCGAGCACCTATGGTACTTTGCATTGCCCTAAAACGATTTTCGCTTGCTGGTGGAAAGCTATCTAAACATGTGCAGTTCAGAAAGAAAATTACCCTTAATAAATATATGTATAACAAAAACAGCCAGCAACAACTGGTAAGTATGTTATGTCATATGTTTGTAAATGCTCAGAAAAGCTCAAAAAAAAGTGTCAAATTGGTCATTATTTTTGTTATATAGATTGGTTATTTGGTATTATCTTTTTTCAGTCTTACAAGCTAGTGAGTTTGGTGACACATTTAGGGCCCTCACAAAATTGTGGACATTACACTGCAATAGGTCAAGCCCCTAACAGTAATTATTATCAGTTTGATGACAGCTGTGTCAGGCCTCTTCCTCTGTCAGCAGTGTTGGGCACCAATGCTTACATCATGTTCTTTGAGAAAGACAACACTATGGAAGACTCCTCTATTCCAACTGCCTCAACTTCCAATGTTGTCTATGGCCCACAAATAGCTAACAATATACTCAATAGAGAAAAAAGCCCTTTGAAATTAACGTATTATAAAAACGATGAGAAAAAACCGAGTATATTAAACAGTAACACATCAGAGACCATAAAACCAGAAGTAAAGCCTATCTTATTAAATTCCACACTAAGTAAATCGCTTGAAATGAGCAGTTCTGTTTCTGAACCATGGGTCGTTAAACAGAATGGAGAAGTAGAAAAGGTGACACAAGCACCAAAAGTACTTAATGGTATTGACAAAATGATCTGCAAAGTTGATGAAGATAAAAAGATAACATACGTTATAAAGAAGCAAGGTAATGATGAGTGTCTCATTCAGCCTAAGTTAACGAAGAGTGATTCAGATCTTAGATCTGTTGGCAGCGTATGTCCCAAATCACTTCAAGAGAAGGCCGCATCAACGAGTAAGCTAGTTAAGCCGTCTAAGTCACCATTAGAGAAGTTGGAAGAACAAATGAATAAGAGTGATAATAGTTCATCTGTCCACATACAAAGAAACGGGAATTCTGGGTCGAAGTTGGTGCCTTACGATTCCGAATCTAGCAGCGACGAGCGCTGCGAAAGAGTTAGTGAAGAGAAAAGCAGAAAAGAGGAACCGAGAGATCAGATCCGGAAACCAAAGCCAAGTAGATGCGATTCACCGCAAGGCCTCATTGTCACTACGAAGGCGATGCATCATGCCTGGACAGTGTCAAAGGAGAAAAATGGTCCCCTCTTAAGCCCAAGTCTGAACGGCGACACCATAAAAAAGTAGGTGTTTCCCACTATTCATTATAATTATAAATATTTATTTACCTTTTAAATTTTAAGGGCAAATATACATTCTACAGCAGATTGTTTGTACCACATATAGTCTTTCAATCTGTGGTGTCAATAACAGTCTTTTGGCGGCGGTTAATTTTTAATTAATTTTAAAACTTGTTTTTTTAATTTTATTTTTTAAACTAAAAATTTTATAACTCTAGCACCAATCAGCATTAACCTACTTTTCATTATGCCACTCATGCCACTTATGCCACGCATTTCATTTATATCATTAGCATTTATCATTTAATTATAATTATTATAATAATTGTAATTCTAACTAGCAATCAATAATTAATAATCATTTCTATCATCCAAACGGTCTTAGAGCGAACACTGTTCCTAACAAATTGATACCCAACAAAGCTCTCAGAATACCACATTCACAATAGCGCCATCTGGATTTTGGACATACTGAAAAAAAAACGAGTGTGAACGAAACAAAGACCACACGACTGAAGTAAAACTTCTTTAGCTCCATCTATATGTATGTATATATATATATGTTGGAACGCGCTTGCCTATTCACTCTTTAATAGGCCTGCACTGTGTCTAAGATATACGAAACTAATGAGAGAAAGAGAGCCTATGAGAGAAAGAAAATGTGTGCTCTCTCTTGCCTCTACAGTAATATACGAAACGTAACTCTCTCTTTCTATATTCACTAACTTATATCTCCCTCTCAACTTCAAGCATTCACCAGCTACAACCCCTATTACACTGCACTTTCCACAGGGACCCTTAACCCTGAATCAGTGTAGTGTAATAACATTTAGGGAAAAAGGGTAACTTGGTCCTTATTGCTTTGTAATAAGCGACGCCAAAACTAGCGGCCACGCCCACCCTTTCCACAGGGCCCTGTGAAAAGTGCAGTGTAATAGTGGTTTTACTCCCCAAGTCAAGCGTGCGAGTTTTTCAACAAACTTGCTCATAAAGTGGTTCTAATTTCACTGCAATTAGGCACATAATGACACCTATAATCAAACTGTGACTCTTTCATTACTATTATTAACAAGTGAGTTATAGAGTTTTTATTTTATCTACTAAATAAAGTTATTTTTTAGTATTATTATTATTCACAAGTGAGTTCAAAAGTGTGTTGAAAAACGTCGTGTGATACACGTGTGTATTGATGATTACCGTCCTCGGCTATCTTAAGACCCTCACCTAACGGCTTGGGCCTCAATGGCGCCTCAGCGGTAATCACCAACATCACACACTTGTACCATAATGTATTATTACTTCAAAAATGCTGCCATTGATTAGATTGTGTAAAATTTAAATTCGACCAGGATAAAGGATAAAGAGGAAAGGAAGGGGGAGAACGAGGAGAGCCCGAACACGAGCGTGAGCAGTATGTCCCCGCTGAGCGACCGCAGCGAGGCGCCAGCCGCCGCCCCCGCGCCGCCCGCCGCCCCCGCCCCGGCCCCAGCTCCCGCCGCCGCGCCGCCGCCGCCCCGCGCGCCGCTGCAGACCGCGCGCCACCTGCACGCGCTGTCGCACCGCGGCTACGGCGCGCCCGTCGACACGTGGAACGGCACGCATAGCAACATGTCGCGACAGGTTATTGTTAAACTCTTTATTTGTACCACGAATAACAAAAATAAATAACAGAAAACATAACATACAAAGGGCGGCTTTATCGGTATAAGTAGCGATTTGTTCCAGGCAACCTTATTAGAATGCAAGGAAACCAGACTGCAGGTGGCGCAAATTATACTAATTCTACATACAAAAAACTGCTAACAATACTTAGACAACAATACACGAATACCTTAATGCACAAATATATTATAAACTAATTATTATATAGGTTTATATATACATACCATAATACAAACTTAAATATATAATTACATACTATGCTTACAATAAAATTTAATATAAACTAAAGTCGTCTTTAATTTGCAAGGTAATACATCTTTAGAGCATTTTTGAGCATGCCCAGCGCTCTGTTCATTACTGCGGCTGTTTACATTGTTCACTGGGGGAAGAAAGATGTGCCGCCAAGCGATTTAGCGATTTCTTTAGCGGTACGATGCCGTGTAGAAACCGATTAGGGGTATGGGTTTAATATAACTGCCATGCCCCTAACAGGTTAGCCAACTACCATCTTAGACTGCATCATCACCTACCATCAGGTGAGAAGGCAGTCAAAGGCTAACTTGTAGTGGATTAAAAAAAGGAAAATAAGCGATAATACTTTTAAACCTCATTATATTCACTACTATACTACATTTTGAGAATTTATTTTATAAATTAAAAATTCAAATAAAACAAAAAACAAGAGCGCAAGCGCTTGTTTTTTTTTTTTTTTTTAAATAAAATACCATACATACACATTACATAATATACATAATGCAACTGATAAATCAAAGAGTTCCTCTGAGATTTTAATCCACGCGAACGAAGTCGCGGGGATCATCTGGTATCGAATAATCAAGGCCAGATTCTGAAAGTTTTCGATTTGGTGTAGTTTTTAGCAGTATGTGTTACTTCTGGGTAGATTCTCATATTTATGACTATTGGCCTTCAGGAAGAGCTACATTTCGACGAGGGTTTTTAAATTTGATCTCGTTTATTGTAGGTGTTCGAGGAGAGGCGAGACGAGCGCAAGCGCGCCCTGGAAGCCGCTGATGAAATGGACCGCGGCCGCACTAAGAAGATAAAGAAGTTCCACCATTACAATCGTTTCAATAACAATAGGAATGGATATAATCCTTTCCAGGTAATATGTCGGATCCATATCTCGTTCCATCTCCATCTCTTGTTCTCAATGATTTTACTAAAGTTGTGTGAAGTCTGCCATTAATTTGGTCAGCGTGGTGGAGTAAGGCCTGAACCTTAACTCAGTAGATCAGAGATTTATTATAAGAGATAGCTGCACTTTTTGTAACTACCGCTTGAAAAGCAGATTCAGTAATAGCTGGGTGCTACATTCTCCACTGATGACCATAGTGAAATTCTGCCCGCATGCATTGGCCTTTCACTAGATATGGCCGATCAAAAACGTGACATGGTTACCAAAAATGAACCATAATTAGAAAAGCTGATTCTTGTACAGTATTAAAGTATGCACAGTGCCTATGTAAACAGTACAAAAACTGACGCTCTTTATGGGGCCTTTCACTAGATATCACCTCTCAAAGACGTTATAAACTTACAAACTATAACAAATTAATAGCAATTATTATGTCGTCATGTTGATTGCTATTAAAAATTATGAAGGCTTCACAATTTTTGCTGATAAAAATTGCCCGCCAACCACGCATTGCCCGCCAACCCGCATTGGAGTAGCGTGGTGATTGCTCTGATTCCCTCTCTCCTATGAGAGTGGACGTTGTGCCCAGCAGTGGGACGTTAATGGGCTGTAGTGGGGGTGGGGCCATCCTTTTAAAGCATTGCGTCTTGTTCCCAGGATAAACAAAACAAGCTCCATTGGGGCGGCAATTTCAAGTACCACGGCGAGCGACGCCCTGCCCACCACTTCAACAAACACCACAGCAACAAATACAAGCGCTTTAACAGGTAGGACGTAAGTGCCCGGGACTTGCACTTGACTATTGAAAACCACTTGTCAAAGTCGACTTGAATAAAAAAGATTTGAATTTGTGCAGTGAAGATTATCTGGGTTAAAAGCATTCCCGCGGGAACTCTTTTATTTTCCGGGATAAAAAGTAGTCTATGTCCATCCCCAGGATATAAACTATCCTTGTACCAAATTTCATCAAAATCGGTTATGGAAGATGGGCCGTGAAAGCGAAACAGACAAACTTTTGCATTTATAATATTAGTATGGATATTGGCTTAGACTGAATGTTCCATTAGACTTTGAGAGTGAGGGAATAGGGAGTGTTTGCTCACAGAATTGCAACTGTAGTATGAACTATAAAATAGTAGAGATTAGTTGATAAGAGTCGGTAGAAAATCACACACGCAGCTATAATAATAATGTAATTTGTTTAACCCAATATGTCTTTGTTTAGGTACAGCAATGGTCACCACTACCCGAGACACCATTGACCCTGGCCGGTCGTCTTGTCTGTGTATATAGATAAATGGACTTTAATTAATATACGGTAATACGTTAAGCTAATAATAGTTGGTTAATTTAACACACACAGGTATTCCGTGCAGAATTTGTGCCATTGATTTTGTGTAAAACATGTCTCACTGAACATCGCGGGCCTAAAGAGGTGGCGTTTCATACAAAATCAACAGCATAGTTCTGGCTCTGGTTACCTGTATGACTACATAGTGCTCACAAAATGTAATGGGCAAGTAAGTACTGAAAAAACCACTACGGTTAAGTCCATATAAATTGTTATAGCAAAATTTAGTGAAAGCGATTTTGATTTATGGTAAAATATGATGTACTTTAAGCTTATAGTATATACTATACTATATAAATATAAATATACTTGCTAAGTTGGTTGGACGAAATCTTTAAACAAAAAGTAGTGCTTGGGAACATTATTTTGAATGGAACAGCACTACGTTTAGACTAGGGTTGTAACGGAACCTCGCCTCCACAAGTGCGGAACTTTCGCAAGAAATCGTATCTCCGCTTCCCCGCAGTTTTTTTGCTGAGTTGTAACGGAGGTTTATTTAAGTTGACTTACAATGCGATAGATACAAATCGAAGCAGTTGAGGTTAGTTTCACCATTACAATAAACAAAAAGGCAACTGTCCTTAGAAGAATCCTCAAAAAAAAAACAAATGTGGGATTTATCGCATCCTAAAGCACAGAAATGGGACGATGTGATCGGAGAAATCCACCTCCGCCTCCGCCGTATCCATCAGAATGGCGGGTGTAGGTTTTCCGATTGCATTGAAACTTTACTGAATAAATGTACGATAAACGTACGTAATTGTACTAAATTATGGATAAATGTACTTTATCGTGTATTGAGAAAACTTGAAATTAAAGTGAGCAGCTATCCTGACGTCAGAATGGCGGGTGTACTCTTACACCTTCTGCATATATTAACTTTTTTTTAAATGTGGCATTACCAAATAAATGTACGTCAAATGTACTTATTGAAACATAATATCAAAATAAAAAAATGCCACATTTGGCGAAGAAAAAAATTTATCTTCAACCAGGACATTGCAAAAGTGCACTAGTCCTCAGCTGCTGTAGGAAAATTGAATGATTTGAGTAACAAATTATTTATCCCCGTATCCCCGCATCTAGAGTAGTGTAAGCATAATTCCAGAAGTGGGTGAATAATTAAAACTACTTTAAAAATATGTTTGTACTCTCTTTAAAATGTGCACGAATAAATGGTTAAACGTGTAGCGGTTTCACGAGAGATTTAATGTAAACAGTTAATTATAAAAACTTGGCCAAAGCATCACAACAACAATAAATTAATCATTTGATCAGGCTGCAGTTGCTACTGCTAAGCACTAAAACAAATTGTGATCTAAACACAAAAGTATTCAATAATCGCTGAGTCTGTCGGCAACAGACTAACCCAACAAAGTCAAAATACTCGTATTTATGCAAATTAATCCAATATGGCGTATCCCCGCCAAAGAACAAACCGAGTGAAATACATCGAATGAGTCAAATGTCGGTTTAATTAAACCTTTATCAATAAATAAATTAACAATCATTTATCTTTTCTAAAAATTCTACTTTTATTTAAAAGCAAAGCTGACAGTTGGTACTTTATATTATGTACTGGTATCCCCATGTGAACTAAGAATTTCAATTTTGCGCAACACACGTCTTGTTCGTTTTGTATTTGGATTTTGTATTGAATGTTGCCCGTATCTAGTAAAAACGTTAAATAATCCAGTCTCAGCTTTTTCTGGAAAGATTGCTAATTCTGTTGCGTTTGAAAATTTAAAAATCAAAGTCGAGTTCCGCTGATTCATTTAGAATCGTTTAGATTTTGTATTGAATGTTGCCCGTATCTAGTAAAAACGTTAAATAATCCAGTCTCAGCTTTTTCTGGAAAGACTGCTAATTCTGTTGCGTTTGAAAATTTAAAAATCAAAGTCGAGTTCCGCTGATTCATTTAGAATCGTTTAGAGATAATAGAATCAACAACACACACCGTACACATACAGTATCAACTAATATTTTTCCATAAAATATTAGTTGATACCTGTACCTAACAATACTTAAATAACAATAACTAACTAAATACTGAAACCATACTAATATTATAAATGTGAAAGTGTGTCTGTCTGTCTGCTACGCTTTCACGACTCATCCGTTCTATCGATTTTGATGAAATTTTGTATAGGGGGTAGGATGTATCCCGAGGACATAGGCTACTTTTATCCCGGTAAATCAAAGAGTTCCCGCGGGAATCAAACAACCTTAATCCACGCGGACGAAGTCGCGGGCATCATCTAGTTACAATATAATTAAGTACTTATTTATTGGGATTTTCTGACTAGAACTTCTCAGTACTAGCCCGGAATTAGGAAGTTGGTGGTGTTTTACCCCCGTGCCTCGGAGAGCATGTTAAGCCGTCGGTCCCGATTATTATCACTAACATGAAAATAGTCGTTAAAGCCCGCCAACCCGCATTGGAGCAGCGTGATGTGTCTAAGCTCTAATTCCCTCTCTCTTATTTATTAGTAGGCTAGTGTCAAACTTAAATAAATTTATATTTTGTAACTAGAATATTATGCCCGCTGCCCGCGACTTCGTTCGTGTGTATTAAGTGATTTGAATTCCCGGGAGACTCCCTAATTTTGCAGGATATGAAATAGCTTCGGTACATCTCGGGGAAGGATTTTTTTGGATCCTTCCCCGAGATGTACCTAACCTACTTCTGTACCGAATTTCATCAAATTCGGTTGAAAAGATGGGCCGTAAAAGCGAAGTAGACAGACAGACACACAATCACTATAATATAAGTATGTACCTAAGTATGAATACGAAGAACATAATATTGTAAAATTATAGTTTGGTACTATATTTTGTCCGCAACTTCGACTGCGTGATTCTTTAATTTCGGGATAAAAACTAGCCTTTTCCCCGAGGTCATCTATGTTTGTAGCAAAGGAGAATGAGCATACAGAGGCGCCGCTTATGTCAGAAGATAATAGTTTTCATAATTAGTTAAGTTTAATTTATTTATAGGTACCGCACCGTACAGCAGCTGAGGACTAGTGCACTTTTGCAATGTCCTGGTTGAAGATAATTTTTTTCTTCGCCAAATGTGGCATTTTTTTATTTTGATATTATGTTTCAATAAGTACATTTGACGTACATTTATTTGGTAATGCCACATTTGAAAAAAAGTTAATAATATGCAGAAGATGTAAGAGTACACCCGCCATTCTGACGTCAGGATGGCTGCTCACTTTAATTTCAAGTTTTCTCAATACACGATAAAGTACATTTATCCATAATTTAGTACAATTACGTACATTTATCGTACATTTATTCAGTAAAGTTTTAATGCAATCGGAAAACCTACACCCGCCATTCTGATGGATACCGCCTCCGCCTTCGTTAACCTTCGCATCGGATGCGGAGACAAAGCCCCTTCACCTCCGCATCCGCCTCTGCTTCCGCTAAGAATGCCTCCATTACAACCCTAGTTTGGACCTATTAATCAAAAGTTTAAAGTTTGTGTACCTGCAACCGAATTAGCACTAATTTGTTTGCAGACAGCAATGCACTGTCTATATTTCAATGGAAGCTACACAAAATATATATCTACTCGTATATCACAAACATTTCTTATATCTATTGGATATATGTAGTTAAAAGAATGCTGAGTCTTTGGATAGGCTTAAAAAATATAACTTAAGGTTTCTTGCGCACAAGGCCAATCCGAATCGGAAAATGGCGGTAGTGCAACTTAACCGTATTTTATCGGCTTCGGATTCTAGTGTTGCTAATGAAATCATTTAATATGAAAATTGTTATAGTCTATTTAAAGAAGTGCATAGTGAAGGTAAATTTTATTTATATCTTTAAAAAGAAATTTACTTACTGCTAGTAGTTTCTTGCAGCTACTATTGGAACCAAGATGACGCTTATTCGGTTGCATGCTAGTCCCAAAGCCGGCGTCACATGTAGCCTTAAATACGCAAATTATATTATATTTTATGCTATGTTATAAAATGTTCAAATATCTCTGTGTGTGGCGCCAGCTTAACATAAAAGGGCAAGCATAAAATTAATGCCATCTCGTTTCGCAGATAAATATTGTGAAAAGTATGACACTACTTTTTAGTACAACGGATTAAGCATCATTAATCATTATTTAATATTGAATTTCATAGATAGTTAGACTGAATAACGATTTGTAATTATGTCATTTTTTTTTCAATAATAATAAGCAGATTTCCGTTAGTATAGTACACTATCCTGTATTATATTTTTACTCTTATAATGCCTTTATTATTTTTGCATTTAATAAGAGATAATGGGGCTGATTCTGTAGTGCACAATCTCTAAACTAAACTAAAATTAGAGCATTACAAATATTGCTAACCCTTTCATAATACTTCCTACGGAAAGGGACAGAACTAGATTTAAAGCTGCCATTTTAGTTTAGTTTAGAGATTGTGTTATACAGAATCAGCCCCAATATTTGCGTACATTCACATTTATTGTATTTTATTAGTCCGGTATAGTCCATAAGTTATGCAGGTCAGTGTCAACGCCTTTTGATTCGAATGAAGTCCTCGTATTTTGTATGCTCAGAATCACACGGCGTGATATGTTGTCGGATGTTGCAAGTGTTTAAGCATTTTCTGCTTCGAATTTTAGATTTCATTCTGATTATTCTCGGAGCAATTTTTATTATTTTCCTTATACGAGTATAACTAGACACAAGGTTCGCAAGATATGTTATAAACTTGAGTTGGATTGTCAGGGCATAATGTTTTTATGTAAAAATATGTTTTTTAATTAATACTATTCAAATATTTTTAATTCACATTTCATATTAAGTAGAATATAACTTGATTAACTTAAGTTATGATAATATAATATTAATTAAGTTCACTATTTCGACGGCTCGATACGAAATATTTCTGTAATATTTCGCCGTCTTAGTATTATTGTGTAAAGACCTATATATTATATGGTTTACCGTTACTTTGTTGCTTATGTTTTTTAAAAACAGACTAAATGAAAAAGATTTCGCGATGCACTTCCTTTCAATATTACAGGTTCAATAAGTTAGAACTATGAGTTTAAAATGAAGACTACTTTGAGATACCTCGCATACATAACACATTTCAAAAATGTTTTTTTTGACTTTTATATAAATTAGTTAAAATATAAGAAATATGAAGATTGACAGTATGCAAACACCACGGACTGATACTGACGATCTTTTTGCTATAAAAAATAGCATAACATGATGACCCATTTTTATCTTTTTCCTTTAGCCTAAATTTAGTCATGGTTAAGTTTTTTTGAGAAACGGAAGTAAATATAATTTCTGTAGGTATTTTGTTTAAACGCTAAAAGTTAGGTTTTCTTTTAAAACACATAGGTAGTGTAATATTGATTTTAACTATAGTATTTAAATTCACAAAACGAATGCCTCGACTCGATACAACGGACTTTTTTGTACATAAATTATAGTGAAGTTCGTTGCAAGTTAATGTCTTGTAAATATCAATATGGGTTTTATATTTTTGTAAAAATTATTAGCTTCGATTGACTGTTGTTTAAACACAATATGATAACGAAATTAGTTCAAACCTTTACCTTTGAAAGTCCAGTAGTTTAGGTATGAATTATGTAAATTAGTTTACTTGGTAATTATTAGTAAATTTTTGTTTTTATTTAGTTATTTTAAAATATGTTTTACCTCGGTTCGTTTTAGAATACTTGTAGAGAACTAAAGCAAAACATGTATTTTTACAACAGTAGTGACCCTCGGGCATTCCCTCGTAACTGAGTGGTTCCACATTATTTATTATTATGAGCATTTATATAAATCATTTTCAGAATGATTGCCTTATTAGAAAAAAAAAACTCTGTTTCCTCATTATAGTTTTATTTATATTTCTTAATTGTTATGATAGAGGGAATGCAGATAAACGACCGAAATAAATAGCCGATCTATCTGTGATCTGTCGACAAGCTTTATAGTGCAACGTTTATGTGTTTTACGACAAATTACTACGTCGCATTGCTAAACAGAGGTGCGATTATGTAAGAATTGTCGATCTAATCGTCAAAGTTCGGCTTCAAAGTAAAATAAACCATAACAACATTGAATTAGAGCTCAATTTCGTGTATCCATTCTCATACTTTTAGGTATGTACGATATCCTGATTTGAATTTGATCGGCAATCCTTACGTAATTGCACCTCAGATTACAGATAGGTCTAATGTTATATTTTATATCAAAGACTGAAGGAAAATGTTAAATCCTGATGAGGTTCAGTCACAGATTTGTTCTTACTTTTAAACAGTACCTATGGCGTAAACGCATTTAAGTATTTCAGTTCAAACATTCAAATAAGTACATCACGCAATTATGAAGTACTAGCTGACCCGGCGAACTTCGTACCGCCTTAGTATGCAAAACTAAATGTATATTTTTCAATATTTCTGAGAGATTTTCTTAATATTTTTTTCCGTAAGAACTTCTAATAATAACAAATACAACAAAAAAATAATTAGTGAAATCGGTCCAGCCATTCACGCGTGATGCCGTGACCAAGGAAAACGGGTTTCATTTTTATATATATAGAAGATAAGATTTACGTGTTATTGCCTATTTCAGGCGGGACGTCTTGGCATTTTAATTATTTGCATCTTGCGCTACTGCAATAATCACGTATATTCGGCTCGAATACGGTCCGAGAAGGATGACGTCACCTATGAGCGCGTATTTTTGAACTGCTGCACTGAAGTCACTGTATTATCGCTTTTTTTATCAAATTTAAACTGTTCTGTGATTTAAATCTGTAAGTAGATAAAAAACTTGACTGATCCTCGTTATTTTCGGCCACACTGTGGCTAGACCATGCTGCAGCAGGACGTAGCAATACGTGAGCCGAGACCTGTAGGGCGAGCATGCGCACAGCGAGCAAAATTATGTCTACCCGTTATCTCTATTTGTCTACTGAAGCCAACTGGTTACTAGTCTCGTTACGTCAAAAGTAATATTTCTTAACTGGGTCCGTGTTATTTTCTGTACAAACCCTTATACATGCTATTGTTGCTATGCTATTATTGTCTAGTAATATACCGGATTTTGTCCATGGGGTAAACGAGAAATTAGCCGGCAACGACACCATCTCTTTCTCTCGTCGCGAGATATCTCGTTGTGCGCATGCTAAGCCTCCATGTCAGCGGTATCCGATCAACTTTACCGTCTTCTTTTTCCTTCAGTCAGAATACAAGAAATAGTGTTGTACTAATAATAAATAAGTATAAAATTTAACGCCTTCAATATGTAAATACTTCATTGGGGAAAATTGTCAATATAAAATTATATACCAACAATTCAATGAAGTGCGTGAAAGTAAACAAGCCATCTTACATAATGTTTGTTATTATTTCACTCCTGTACTTTAATCCTTGTTCTTAGTTATGAATGAATATGTTGAGGTACTGAAGGGTTGCGTCGGAAAACATAAACAATCAGTGAAAAATTTTATATAGGGGTTTGAATATTTTGGCCTACTTACGGTAACACAGTAAACAGATGCAACCAGTATGGAAACTACCTAGAAACGTTCGAAACAGCTCACTCACACAAACGTCCGCATCGAACATGCGATGACGCGGCACTCACTACTGACGGCACTGCGACGAGCGCTTGGGGTCTCGTCGATGCGCACGTTTGTGTGAGTGAGCCTGTTTCGAACGTTTCTAGGTAGTTTCCATACTGGTTGTATCTGTTTACTGTTTTACCGACCCGTCATTTTTTTTCAAAAAAGCGGCCACACGTAATTCCTGTATTAATCAATAGCTGACATAAATACAAGCAAGTAATAATCAACCCCCCGATTGTGTAAGGAAATCGTAACCGTTTGTCAAACGTATAGTTCGAACTTTTTAAGGAGTACATAGATGCCTGCACGTCAAAAAGCATGTATGAACTCCATAAACAGTTCGAGTAATAGCTGTCAAATGATTACGATTTGCATAGACAATTGGTCCTCAGGTCAACCCAATGCCGGCTCACTCCTGAGCACGAGCGTTTTTTTTTTTACAAGTTAGCCGTTGACTGCGATCTCACCTGATGGTAAGTGATGATGCAGTCTAAGATGGTAGCGGGCTAACCTGTTAGGGGCATGGCAGTTATATTAACCCATACCCCTTCGGTTTCTACACGGCATCGTACCGGAACGCTAATCGCTTGGCGGCACGTCTTTGCCGGTAGGGTGGTAACTAGCCACCCCAGGCCAGAACAGGGAAAATTCAGAAATTATAAATTCCCAAATTGACCCTGCTGGGGATCGAACCCGGGACTTCCGCACGTTAAGACAACAGCGCTACACACAGCGCGACGGAGGTTCTCTCGGAATGAGAAGGGTTTGGGCGTAGTTTGCCACCACGCTGGCAAGCAGGTTTCCTCACGATGTTTTCCTTCACCGTTCGAAGCAAGTGGTATTCAATTTCTTAAATCGCACATAGCTTAGAAAAGTCAGAGGCAGGGGATCGAACCCGCGACCCCGTATAGGAGTTTGGAACTTGGTAGTCTAAACCAGTAGTAAATATTATAATAAATCTAATGGTCTAAACCAATAACATAATATCACCGCTTCAAGCAAGTGTACCTTATGGTCAGCATAGTTGCCTTCCAAGCAAATTTTTTTTTTATCCACTAAGCTTGCCCTTGACTGCGATCTCACCTGATGACTTCTAAAAAGCAGGTTCTGAAAAAGTTAAAACAACTATGATCTACGCCTAAATATCGGTTATATCAAACGTGATATCAAACCACATAACGACCTTCTGACACAGATGTGTCCATGCAATTATGAACCTATACCTAGTCCTCGCGCGAGCTCCGAGGAATCCTAATGACCTAAAGAATGGAGCGACGATCGGGGGTGGCGTACAATCGTCGTTTCTTCAGACCCCGATTCCTCGGAGCTTGTGCGCGGACTATAGTAAGGTGTACATCTATTACGTAGGTACGATCTCTGTACGATAGTCGTTAGGCAAATGGCTCGTGCACGCTCGTTGGCCGTCCTCGCAGACCGATGGCCCGCTTCAGTGGTTTCAACGCCGCCTGCAACTACAGGCGGGGCATTGGGTGGAGCCGTGGGACCACTGGGTCCTTGGAATCATTTCCATGTGTCGCGCGGCGCGCTACACTGCGATCGAGCCCGCGGTGATTATTGCGAGCGATCGGGGGACTGTGGCGGAGTGGTAAGTCCATCCAAGTGCCGCTCAGCGAGGTCGAGCCCGCCAGTGAGAGGTCCTGGCGGAGCGCCCATCAGCCAGCGGCGAGGGTGCTCGTCGACTTTCAGTGACGAATTATAGTTACCTAGTGGGTGGTCCCTACTCCCTACCGCCTGCACACAGCCGTGATTCGTCACTGGAAGTCGCGGGATATTACCCGGTACGCTGCGAGCACTAAGGTAAGTATGACTATGACTATGACTAAAATGGTTATCGATGTTAATGGTTAGTGATGTGATTTTTAGGTCTTTTTGAAGAGCCTCTAATTAATAATCAGTTAGAAATCATTTATTTTTCATATAAGCATCATCCCTATTCTTGCCGATGTTTGTCCTATCATCAGATAAATTCATATTCGGTCAGGTATTCTGGGCAGTAAAAAAAAACCCAAATAATATAATCAATACATATATTTTTTAATTAATTTTTAACGAAAATGTGTGCATTTATTGACAGATGGCATAGTAAAGCAACAATGCATATTTACTTAATGTATAAAAAAATATCTATTATTATATACGAATAATATTATGTACGACATAAAAAATGACAACATACAAAAGTAATACTAATTTAAAATTGTGTCTTCGGAAGTACCCTCTATTTTTACGTACCTAGTTAATTGCCAATTAAGTATGAGATCAAACATGTTATGAATCTCAGTTATCATCGTCAACTTGGAAACTACAGATAGGTCTCTGTGATGAATGGAGAAGTTTCATAATGTTGTTACTTATCATATTTAACGAAATGGAATTAGATCAAAATTAATAAATCAATGTTTTTTTTAATACATCAAACATTGACTGAGAAATAATTATTTAAGTTTAAGTATTTTAAGGGTGCGTACACATCTGGCGAATGCGCTGCACAATGCACATGCGCCACACACGCCCTGTTACTTCATCCGTTGGGGCGCGGGCGCCTCAAACGCTCGCAAATGCGCATAGTTCAGTTTGCTTACTTCATATCCCTCTGTTATGAGGTTACTTTTTGACCGTATGCAGGCAGCGCTAGGCGCTACGTATTCCACGCGGTCATCACACGAAGCTGTCGCATACAAGCGCATTCGCCAGATGTATACGATTACGCACGCACCCTACTGCACAACGATTGCGGTCCCCTCGAGTATGACGTGATTTTATCTAGCCGACACAATATTATACTTAGGTAGGTACATCAAAATGATCTTCACACACATATTTAGTGCTTTTAGGTCCAATTAAGTTACGAGTCATTTACTTTACACTATTATTTTCTTTTGTGTTAAGTCGGTGTTTTAGGTAGCGTCACGACACTACCTTAACGAAATTATTCTTGCAAAGTTCTAAAACTTTTTTATTTGAGATATTTTAATGATTCTTTCATATTTTAAAATATTTTACCTTAATTTTTATAATCAATCTATAAAATAAGTATAAGGAAACTTCTCCACCGAATAAATGATCTGATGAATTAATGATATTCATTGAATTAGCTGCATGAGGAAAATTGAGGACTTGGTGTGGTGTTCACTAGGGTAGGATTATCTTATAATTAGCTGCATTCGATAATTTCAATACTATAAAATCAACAGTAATGCATAATGATCGATAAAAACAAATGTTTGATTTGTGATGCTATCATATTTTGAATTGGAAATTTAAAAAAATATCATAGCTGATTGTAACTACGAGTGTGAAATATAAATGATGACGACGAGGTAACACTACGGCCCATTAACGTCCCACAGCTGGGCACAGGCCTCCACTCTCATAGGAGAGAGAGAATTAGAGCTCAGACCCACCACTCTGACCCAATGCGGGTTGGCGGGCTTTTATAACGTATGCAATTATTTATAAACTGTTTTATTAATATTATATTTCATTTTATTAATATGTTAAGATAAATTTAAATTATAATATGCAAGCAAATTTCAGAACGCGACCTTGCTAGCGGCCGTTTTTTGCAAGTCATGGAACCGCGGCCTGAAGTTGCATTATTATTTAATATGCACTTCAGTCAGGCCCGGCGCGTTCGTGTGTGTCAGAATGACTGCCCAAAATGATGGATCGGCGTAAAATTTCGCCAGCATTTAGTACCTATTTAGTACTATTTAGTACCTTTGTTTAAATAATTAGTACTTACCTAATTATTTACGAAGAAATATAATTTTTTAAGTGGGCAGCCATTCTTACGTCAAGATGGCTGCCCACATTTTAATTTCCTAGCGTCGGGTGCGACTCTTTTTGTCGCGTCTCAGTGCGTTTTTTTAAAAATATTAATATAAAATGTAAAATTCCGTGCACCGCAAATAAACGTATTTTCACAGTTACCCCGTTTGCATTTTTAATTTAATTTCACCTCTATTTTTTCTAAATTATTTATTATTTTTTCCACCACATATCATGTTAGTGATAATAACCGGGACCGACGGCTTAACGTGCTCTCGGAGGCACGGGGGTGAAACGCCATCAACTTCCTAACTCCGGGCTAATATTGAGAATTACTAATCAGAAAAACCCAATACTTCATTGTGGCCCAACTCGGGGCTCGAACCCGGGACCTCGTCGGTCCAACGTGCCACAATCAAACATGCTAACCACTAGACCAACGATGCAGAAATGATGACAACGAGGTTTACCTATTACCTATTTTAAATTTGTAGCGATTTTATATTTTTATTACTTACATAATACGTATCCCAAAAATACTTAATAAAACACTATCGAAAGAAAAACTAATGCATTATACGTTTAACATAAATTGTTTTCTAAGTTACTTGTTTATCAATATGCACCATAACTGAAGCGTAAATTGTACAAACTATATTATGTTATAAATAGAGAGATGACGTCATAGGTGCGCTCAAAAGAACAATGCCCAAAGACAGAAAAGACTAGTGTCAATCAGTACAGGGTAATATTAAAATACATAAAACTTGTCTCTATGTGGTACTGAAAAACTCATTAAAAAAAACTAGACATATTCACCAAAACAAGTCTCACACACGCTCACACACTCGTCAGCTCTGTGTTACAAGTAGGCATAATTATTGACTTGCCGCCGACCGTGCGTTGCGTAGAGTAATGCCGTCTTTAGAGTAACTAAATTAATAATGTGCAGACAAAAATTGTGTGTGTCAGCTCCGACGCACGACTGGAGTTTACTCCTTGCGAACGATTATAAAATATATAGATTAGTAAAAGGGTAAGTGTACGGGCACGAAATGAGCGGCGGCGGGGCGACGGCGGCAGCGGGGCGATGCGATTAGTCGGAGAGCTGGCGACGAATTTAACCGCATTTTTGTCGTACTAATTTGAAAACTTTATTTACGTTAAAAAAAAAAACGCAAAATATTGCGTTTTTTTTGGATTACTAAATAAATACGTGATTAAAATTTCAGATTGCCAAAAGTATATTTTTTGGGAATTTTAATAAAATATTTGTGAAGAGAAATATATATAAATATATATATAATAACCGCAAACGCTCTACCAGACTGGCAGGACTGGATTCGCCAGTTGACGAAATTATATTTTTTCACAATTTCAGTTTGCCTAAAGGGCTTTCCCGCTCGGTCGTCGCTAGTTTCGTGTTTGTTTGACGCCTAAATGAACGCATTTTTTATATTACTGAAAGGATGCTTGATACATTTATTTATATTAATTAATTAATTTATATTTATCAACATACTTTACATAGTCATGGAAACATAAAAAGTGTTACCATGAAAATATAAACATAACGTAACGTAACGGAGAAAGTTTGATTTTACTCCCCATAAATTTCATATATAAGCCCGGGGGGGCTTCATAAGGAGTAAACTCCAAAAACATAATTTTAAAAAGTTGTAGAATAAAAGTTGTTCATTATTAATTATAAGATTACCCTGGTTACGGCCTATATTACGAACTTACCTGACAAGCGAGTAGACACTGTATTGATTGCCAAAGGAGACGGTTCAGATTTGTATGGGGCATAGGCCAAATCTTGTTTGTACAAGCAGAGAAATGAAGGAAAATAAAATACTAGACCAGTTTTTATTGGTCAAATCTACGAATTCGTCGTAATTTCAGTGGTAAAATTATTTAATCTTTCCAAGTTATGGAACACTAAACATGAGTGGGTAACAATGGCGGATTCATGTATTTGACGTTTTCAAAAGAAAAACACGTTATTTTGACAGTTTTTTTGCTCGTTATCATGTACTTTACTGTTCTAAATTATTCTATTTTTAATACAATCTATGCATTTTCCTCTATTCATAGTAGAGTGTACAAGAGTAGGCCTAAAATGAACCTTTTCCTTTAAAACGGAAGGATCATGAAAAGGTAACAGAGAGATACTTTCGCATTTATGATATAGACTGAAGTATGAATTTTGTTTATATAACATTGTTTTAGCACTATTATTTCATTATTTCTGAATAATATTGATTTTTTATATTTTTCATGCAATCGTTTTTATTGTAATAATAATGGCAGCTTGCCTACTACATTAATCATAGTAAAATCACTATACACTAAGTAAAGCTTTTTTGGTTAAATATAATTGACCGATTGTGGGCAATTTTAAAATTATCAAAAATCAAGTTTATCATTAGAGATAATGATAACAAGTTTTCGGAGTTACAATATATAGTTGAGGATATTGTCGGAAGACACAGAGGTATTCGATGCCGGTTGGCAGAATTTATTTGGAAGTGTTCTATATAGATTTCGTCTTCGAGCATCATCCACCAATGTTTGCCATTGATTATTTTTCTGAAACAAAATAATTTTTAGTAAATTATAAAATTGAATTAAAAAGAACACATCTCAAGACGTTCTTTCGTTCCCATTTCACTTACTTTACAGATATACAAACTACCACACAATCTATAGGACATAATACACATACCTACATTGAAATAAAAACTACTAAAATGTTTAGAACATTTTAGAATGAAAAAAAATATGCAATTTTGAAGGCTGGACCCTACTAGAAAAAGAAACGTCGGTTATGTCAGTGTTTTTTGTAATGTGGACAGTTTGTTGTTGTTCTGATGCACCAAAGCTTTTCGAGATTTAGATTTAGTTGCTTCACCGACAACACAATGAAACACAAATATTGCAACTTTTGGGAGCTACTCCATTCATGTATCCCCATACAATGGGGCTGATTCTGTATAACACAATCTCTAAACTAAACTAAAATGGCAGCTTTAAATCTAGTTCTGTCCCTTTCCGTAGGGAGTGTTATGAAAAGTTAGCAATATTTGTATTGCTCTAATTTTAGTTTAGTTTAGAGATTGTGCACTACAGAATCAGCCCCAATATGATCTATTTTTTTAATTTGCCGCCATTTTGCAATCACAGGCAATCATATTTACTATCAATCAGCTTTTAGTAGATTGAGTGCAAGAAAGACTATACTACATCTTTTCCCTGGTCGGCCGTAGCTAGTTAGTAGTGGCTAAGACGTGCCGCCAAGCGATTTAGCGTTCCAGTACGATGCCGTGTAGAAACCGAATGGGTTTAATATAACCGCCATGCCCTTAACAGGTTAGCCCGCTACCATCTTAGACTGCATCATCACTTACCATCAGGTGAGATCGCAGTCAAGGGCTAACTTGTAGTGGATAAAAAAAAAAAGAGCCAAAAGTGCCGGTTGTGTGTACCACGCCGTGTGTACACATAACCGGCACTTCTGTCCGCGAAGGCGGTTCAACGATTGAGCTACACTCACAACAAAAGCCATCAGGTTGAGGCAAACGATGAGCTGCTGTCGTGATCGTGTTAGCATTTCTAACACGTGGTGGCCTGCGTCTATGAAGAAGACCACGCCGTGTCTACACACAACCGGCACTTCTTCCATGACGGCGGTTCAACAATTATTGAGCTATACTCACTATGAAAGCCATCAGGTTGAGGCAAACGATGAGCTGCTGTCACGCGCGTTTATCATAAGTCATAACCTACACGCGGCCCGCGTCCATGAAGAAGACCACGGCGTGTCTACACACAACCGGCACTTCTGTTCACGAAGGCGGCTCAACACGGCTGCAACAGTTGGAGCTATACTCACTACGAAAGCCATCGGGTTGAGGCAAACGATGAGCTGCTGTCGCGCGCGTTTATCATAAGTCATAACCTTCACGCGGCCCGCGTCCATGAAGAAGACCACGGCGTGTCTATACACAACCGGCACTTCTGTCCACGAAGGCGGCTCAACACGACTGCAACAGTTGGAGCTATACTCACAACGAAAGCCATCGGGTTGAGGCAAACGATGAGCTGCTGTCGCGCGCGTTTATCATAAGTCATAACCTTCACGCGGCCCGCGTCCATGAAGAAGACCACGGCGTGTCTATACACAACCGGCACTTCTGTCCACGAAGGCGGCTCAACACGACTGCAACAGTTGGAGCTATACTCACAACGAAAGCCATCGGGTTGAGGCAAACGATGAGCTGCTGTCGCGCGCGTTTATCATAAGACATAACCTTCACGCGGCCCGCGTCCATGAAGAAGACCACGGCGTGTCTATACACAACCGGCACTTCTGTCCACGAAGGCGGTTCAACACGACTGCAACAGTTGGAGCTACACTCACAACGAAAGCCATCGGGTTGAGGCAAATGATGAGCTGCTGTCGCGCGCGTTTATCATAAGTCGTAACCTTCACGCGGCCCGCGTCCATGAAGAAGACCACGGCGTGTCTACACAGAACCGGCACTTCTGTCCACGAAGGCGGTTCAACACGGCTGCAACAGTTGGAGCTATACTCACTACGAAAGCCATCGGGTTGAGGCAAACGATGAGCTGCTGTCGCGCGCGTTTATCATAAGACATAACCTTCACGCGGCCCGCGTCCATGAAGAAGACCACGGCGTGTCTATACACAACCGGCACTTCTGTCCACGAAGGCGGCTCAACACGACTGCAACAGTTGGAGCTATACTCACAACGAAAGCCATCGGGTTGAGGCAAATGATGAGCTGCTGACGCGCGCGCGTCAGCATGACGTTCATGCGGCCCGCGTCGGTGAGGAAGCCCACGCCGTGGCTGCGCGCGAGCGACACCACCACCACGTCGCGCTCCTGCCCTTGGAAGCTGTCCACTGTGTTCACCTCCACGCGCGGCTCCGGCCTGCAGGGCCACACAAGCATTAAAATGGCGAAGCAATCGGTAAACATTCTACATGAGATAGGGTTGACCACAAAATTAAACAACAGAAGTACTTTTTTTTTTTTTCGGACTGAGTATGCTGCATGGCCCTACTGGCCGCTACAGCGTCACCGGGGGGTTGGGCGAGCGCTAGGCGTCGCCGAGAAAAGAGCCCTGGGGCTCGATGACATCGGGGGGGTCAACGCCTTCCTAAGGGCGCATCCTAGTCCTGTGAGACTCGGACCTCGTGTTAGGATGACGTTGGAACGAAAGGGAGGTCGGTTGAACTAGATTAGTTCACACGCCCCCGAAGCCACATCACACACATTAAGACCACATCCGGGTGACGTAAGATATCGGGGTAAAAGTAAGCTGGCTGGAACACTGCGTACGTTCACCCGACGCTTTGCCCCACGCCTACGCAACCATACGATCAGAGGGGAAGCTTCCTAAGAACGTCGAAAATGTACACCTATTCTGCTAGGGTTGTCACCTGATACATGTCAACAATTTAAAGAAAAAATAAAAATATTATAAAATTATATAATGTATAATTCCAGTTATATGATTATATCCTGAAATTGAACAACAAATACTTAAATTAGACAAGTATTATAAAGAAACGAATTTATTTCTTTTTTAATGATGGCACCGTCATTTATTATCGCAAAACAATTTTGCGTGGACTATTATTATTATTACAACCTTTTATTTAACTTAAATCTAAATAGTTTTATTTTTAGTACAAAATCAGTAAACTTGTTCAATCACGAAATTGTTTCTCTACTTATTTTCATTAAACGCACGACCGTCAGCCATTGCGTTCGGACCCAGACCGAGGCGTCGCGGACCCAGACGGCGTGTCGGTGAATGTGTCGGTGAGAGTATGGGTGAAGTCCGCGAGCCGTTTGTATGAAGCTTCCCCTCTGTATTACTCTGTGGTGTATGGGAAGGTAGTCGCACAGCAGGTCGCGGTGCGCGCTGTACGGCGTGATGACGGCGAGCGAGAGGCGCCGCGCACGCGCCAGCGCCGCCGCCAGCCGCGCCACGCCCCACGCCTCCGTCTCGTTCGCGAAGCTCCTAACAACAAAGTGTATGGGTACGTACGGCGCCTGCAGGTCGCGCAGGTAGTCGCGCAGCAGGTCGCGGTGCGCGCTGTACGGCGTGATGACGGCGAGCGAGAGGCGCCGCGCGCGCGCCGGCCGCGCCAGCGCCGCCGCCAGCCGCGCCACGCCCCACGCCTCCGTCTCGTTCGCGCCCGAAGCTCCTAACGAACAATGACACAGTTTTATCATATATTCAAAGTCGATGTGTTCAATACGCTTACTCTGAGTTTTTACATTGCAAATACGGTTGATCGACGTGAGAACTCACCCCGCCAAGTGTAAGTGAACAGTCAAAGTAAAATGGACCCAAAAGCTCTTGCTTTAAAGTCACAAATTCAGCGTTTGGAGCGCTGGCTGTGAATAAATACACGAAATGATGAAATGAGCTCTAAACCAATTTAAGGTTCATTTTACTTTAACGTTCGCTTACAATGGGGACTATCGTTTCTTTGCTCACCAGTTGGCGCCACTGTTGACTAAGGTCCAGAGATATAGCTGTCAAAGGCGACTTTATAAGATTGGCGCCGAAACAAAGTTTTAAATCTTGAATCTCATTAAGTTTATTAATTACTAGCGATCCGCCCCGGCTTCGCACGGGTAGCACTAATAATCCTAATATAATATACCTACCCAATATAGCCAGTGGGCAGTGGGCAGGTTACATTTTAATATTACATTGTAAGAGTACGCCCCGTCCTCATTATTTCTATGATATCTCATAAGCTATTCATCTAAATTAAATGGTGCAAAGGACAATTTTTATCTTAGTTAAATACTTGAGATGATTAATATATTTATTTTGATAAGGATTAATACTATGTCGGTAAAAACACCTTCGCAAGTAAAGCATTGGTTTAGACCAAATTTGAAAATCATAAAAATGGTTATTGTGAGTCAACCTTAAAAGATAGATATATGCTATCGCGGACTTTTTTTAGAACTTTTTAAGAGGAACAATTTCACCTTACATTGTTTTCGTGTAACTTTAACTATTTACGCAGCGCACGCCGCGTAAGCTCTCAGAAGAGACAATTTTTTCCGTCTTAGTTCACATTATTGCAATTTTCGTAAGGATCTATAATTTTTTTGAAAATAAAATATAGCCTATGTTACTCGCTGATAATGTAGCTTTCTATAGGTGAAAGAATTTTTTAAATCGGTTTAGTAGTTTTTGAGTTTATCCATTACAAACAAACAAACAAACAAACAAATCTTTCCTCTATATAATAGGTATATTACGAGGTTTAGTTAAATAGTTAACTATCTATCATCATATTATCGAGTAGCTATGCCGCAATGTTGTGCAGTTCCGTTTTGTTCGGAAAAAAGAGGAGGACACATGTTTCCAAAAGATAAAACTGTTCTAAAACAGTGGTTAGTGGCGATTTGCAGGAATAACTAATAATACCCTGACAAAAAATTCTCGTGTTTGTAAAAAACATTTTAACCCCGAGGATTATGTGTTACCCAAAGAATCAAATAAGTACAGAAAATCGTAAGTAATTATCTTTCTTATTCATCTCCTAAATTAAAACCAAAAGTTGTACCTACCTAGTCAAGAGAGAAGAGAGAAAGGAAATTAAAAGAAAACGTGCAGAAAGAGCTCAACAACGTCAACACGAAGGAGATCACTTTTCAACAGGTAAATTAAAGAAATTATAATTTATGTCACGAAGCCCGCCAAAACCAGTGAAAAGTGAATGTTATTGGACCTCACGCGACACCAGCGCCTCTAGTGGCAAATTCACGCGCGATAGCCCCCATTGGTGAGGTGAGCTCTCACGTGGATCAATCGTATTTGCAATGTAAAAACTCGGAGTAAGCGTACAGGACACCGATAGCCGTGGGTGAAATGAAAAGCATTAAACCCCGAACGTATGAGCATCAATTCCGACCATTATTCGAACATATACACTTTTACAAGGTGGCAGGCAATACCGCGAGTCATCGAAGGGCAGCGCCATATATTTTGAATATAAACAACTTTGAAGATATCAACAATACAGAAAGTTCTTATTGAAATTGAACACAATGACAACTGTCATTCGAAAATAAAAAAATAAGTTTTGCAAGGAAAATTTACACATGTCACTATGGCTTCTACATTATTTCACTTTTAAGAAAAAACCTTTTTAATTATTTACAAAAATGGAGCCTTGAGCCTCGCGACTATAGTTGTCTTGAATTACGACTCGATATGGTTCACCTATGTTCGGGACACTGCGTGTAACCGAACACCGCGCAGTCAGCACTTTACGCAACTGCCTCACGTTAAGTGGGACAGTGCGGGAAAATTAGTACGGTTCGATCGTCCGCGCGGATAGTACTCCTAATCAATATCATATCATTTATCAACATCAGTGAAATACAGTCCACTTTAACTATAATTTTATCACCACAAGAACAGCACCCCACATCTTTTGGTCCTTCGAACCGGATCTGAACCAGTGACCTATGTATTTTAATTGAATCTTGTAAATGTGTGTAACGGGGGCAGCGGATAGTGCTCAGTGCTCACCTTGTCCTCTGTCTCCGCTAGAGATGCCGAGCACCACGTAGGGCGGGCCCGGAAGGCCGGCGTGGGGGGGCGGCACTGTGCGCACGCGGCCGTTGTAGAACGCGCGGTTGGGATACTCCGCGATGGCGGCGTGCATGCGGTACTGGTGGTCTAGCAGCACCACCGGCGACTCGGCCCACAGCTCCGAACAACTCGTCAGTCGCGAGAACAAGCTTTCGCCGAGACCGTGCTTTTTGGCTCGCTGCGGCATAAAATAATACGAGATGATGCCCTGATGATGATGGTGAAGCTAGTGGATTAAAGTTTTTTGATTCCCGCGGGAACTCTTAAATTTTCCTGGATAAAAAGAGGCCTATGTCCTTCCCCGGTATACAACCTATCCCTGTACCGAATTTATAATATTAGTATACATATATATAAAGCATTATAAAAATATTTCTGGCTGCGAAACACGATCCACCCACCACACTGGCATCTACAAAAGATGAAGGAGAGGAAACGGCCACTGTGGGTTGAAAGTAAAGAAATTTTGTACCACCTAATCGCAAAGTTCTTTTCGTGGCCTATATTAGGGTAGGGACACTGAATAATTTTCAAGATTTGTTGAAATGGCCATCTGTACCTGCGAACAGATGTACCCTGGCAGCTGCTGCGGGTCGCCGATGAGCGTGAGGCGCGTCACGTCGAGTGTGAGCGGGATCAGCGTCTCCGGCTCGATGGCCTGCCCCGCCTCGTCCACGATGCACAGCGCTATGCGACCCTTTAGCCTGAAGCAGAAGATACATAAGTTTTTTTTTTAAATATATAGGCTAGCGCTTGGCTGCAATCAGACTTGCATGCAAGAGGTGATGCAGTCTAAGGTGGAGCGCGCTTGCCTAGAAGATGCCTATTCACTCTTGATTTTAAGGTACCTATATTAAAAGATGGGAAAACGGAAGCCGGAAGGGCATTCCTAGTTCTTGAGCACACTCTCCGAAATATATCCTGTAGAATACCGACAGACAGGCAACTTTGTCCCGACAACCGATGTTCTAAGCTTTGCAGCTTCGAACTGACCAGCGCTTTGTTGCCAATAAGTCTCCTGGCGCGACGATCCACCGAATCTAATGCGTCAAGCTATCAATAATAACGTCCTCCCGATCGAATTTCGACCACGGCGGCCAATCTCCAGAGATCAGCCATCTGCACGGGAGATATTATAGTGCACAAGTGCGTGCGCATACACAGGTGTACTCTGTGTTCCTTTGCTCTCATAGCCCGATGGGACGGAAGATCCGACAAGACCGGAGAATATCAGCAGGACCGACGGCTTAACGTGCTCTCCGGCACGTTAAGTGGCACGGGGTGAAACACCGCCAACTTCCTAACTCCGGGCTAGTACTGAGAATTTCTTGTCAGAAAAATCCAATACTTGTTATGTCGAAACCCACATAGACAGATTTTTCATAACATAAATAAATCAATAAAAAATTTGTTTATTTTTGTCTAGTGAAAGTTGAGTCTTTTCTTTTTTTCATTTTCCGCCATTTTGCTCTCTCAGCAAACTATACAGACTAGGCAGACCATAGATTATTTGGACGCTCGGTTAAGGTGCTTACCCCCTCATCTTGTAGTTGTGCGCGCTGGCGAGCGTGGTGACTACGATGTCCGCGCCCTCTATGGTGCGGCGCTCGGCCTGCATGAGCCGCTCGCCCGCCACCGGCGCTGACCCGCCGCCCGACCCGTTGCGCAGCTGGAATACCCCACAATGTGGCTAATAGGCATGATGACAGTAACCAAGAATCAATGAAATTATGAATTTATCTAATGAAATATGATTCATTAATCAAATAATGTCCTCCCGATCGAATTTCGACCACGGCGGCCAATCTCCACAGAGATTAGCCATCTGCGCGGGAGATATTATAGTGCACAAGTGTGTGCGCATACACAGGTGCACTCTCTGTTCCTTTACTCTCATAGCCCGATGGGACGGAAGATCCGACACAACCGGAGAGAGATCAGGCGCAGGACCGACGAGGCACCGAGGACCGAGGCACGGGGGTGCAACACCGCCAACTTCCTAACTCCGGGCTAGGACTGAGAATTTCTTATCAGAAAAACCCAACACTTGTTATAGCCCGACCTGGGACTCGAACCCGAGACCTCGTCGGCCGCAGTCGAACATGCTAACCACTAGACTAACGAGGCAGTTATATAATCAAATAATCAGATAAATATTATAAATGCGAAAGTTTGGATGGATGGATGTATGAATGTTTGTTACTCAATCACGCCGCAACGGCTGAACGGATCTGGCTGAAATTTGGCACAGAGATAGATTATAGTCTGGAATAGCACATAGGCTACTTTTTATCACGGAAAATTAGAGTTCCCGCGGGAACCAAAAAACCTCAAACCACGCAGACGAAGTCGCGGGCATTCGCTAGTGGATTATAAAAAACGTATTTTTATTTTTCTATTTCAAGTGAGATTGCTATTTATTTTGATAAAATAAAACTATAAAATACAGCAATCCGCCATAATGGATTTAACACCAAGAAGCGAATGATGTCACTATTGTTTGTTTTCGAGCTTTGACTACATTGGTAAAAAACAATAGTGACGTCACAAATGACGCCATGACACCGGAGAACGTTTTCCCGTGAATTTTAAAATTTAAATTTCAAATGCCAATTTTATCTACCAACCCTTATTTTTCTGCTGAAATAAGATATTTTTTCGAAATATTAGATACTTCCGAACATAATCTGACCATTTTTCAAAACCAGTCGTCATGCCTATTCTGTTGCTGGCCGCGCTGGTAAAGTACGGATTGGCAAACTTCACACACGTTTGAGAAGTTCTCGAAGATGTGTACAAGCTGCCAACCTCTTAGTAAGAGCAAACATATATACCGCCTCTGTTCCGGCGTGTGTAAAAAATAGTATCACTAGTTTAATATTATACATTCAATTATGAATTTCTCATCCAAACGAGAATTTTATATTCCATATTAATGAACATTAAACAAATATATTACAATTGTATTTGGATTTAAAGAAAAAATCGAAGAAATTCTCAATTGACATTTAAAACTAAGAAGGAACCAGGTGCCGGCTCCTCGCTGACGCTGATAATATATCTTTAAAAAATACCTACTAATTACGTTAAGAGAAACATAACTTTTGAAGTAGTACAAATATATAATAAATTACCAAGAGAAATAAAAAGTATTAATAAGATCAATATTTCATTTTTCATAATATTATCTGACTTCTTAGTCCGGCCCAGGAAATTTATAAGCATTGCAAGGTACTTTTTATGTCTACCCACTTACCCAGTATCATTTTTCGATTGTGTTGAGATTTTGAGAATAAAATTCTTTAACCAAATATTCACATACCAGCGCGAGCCTTTCTAGGATACTGCTAACCCGGCCCTGGCAGTAGGCAACTCGCTCCGGGTTCTTGGCTTCCCGCTGTGCTGTCTTCCACATGTTCACTTTTGCTTCTAAGTTGGAAATCTATAAACAAACCATGAAAATATTATATAAAATTACAATTTTATTTGTAAACTATTTACTGCTATTATCGTATTATCGTGACGCCCACTGTACAAGTTCAGACGACGTGATCAGAGGGCGTGACGACGCATGACAGATTTATGTATTTTTCGACAATCAGGCCGAAAATTTTACCAACTTTTATCACCGGTTTTGTGACCGATTCAACATACACATCCATCACTTTGCCGGTAAATATCTTGGGAAATGCATGTCAAGAATTCACCTATTGTCCGGGATGCACCGATTTTGTTGTGACTGACTTTCTGTAGGATGTGTGTGTTTTCAATAATATTGCAATCCGTACGTTTATTTTTTGCCGAAAAAAAAAATAGATCACCGATTGTTTGACGGGGGCGGATCGCCTGTTTTTAAGGTTCATTCAGGTACATCTGTCTATCAGACTGTGTCACAATGAGAGATGTAAAGTTGAAATTTAGCACAGTTGTAGAAACCTGTTAAATACTGATGCATATATAAAAATTTTGCGAAATAAATTGTTTTAAAATTAGGCATTGTAGGCATAGACACATACGAGTACAATATTATAGACAGAAAAATGACTTTATTGTTCTTTCTATAGCTAAAGTTGAAAACCACTGTTTCTGTCATTGCTTATGATATCACTACCACTACAGCCCATTAACGTCCCACTGCTGGGCACAGGCCTCCACTCTCATAGAAGAGAGGAATTTAGAGACCCACCCACCCATAGACCCACCACGTTGCTCCAATGCGGGTTGGCGGGCTTTAACGTCTATATCATGCTAGTGACCGAGACCGACGGCTTAACGTGCTCTCCGAGGCACGGAGGTGAAACGCCACCAACTTCCTAACTCCGGGCTAATACTGAGAATTACTAATCAGAAAAACCCAATACTTAATTGTGGCCCAACCCGGGGCTCCGAGGCACGGGGGTGAAATACCGCCAAATTCCTATCTCCGTGCTAGTCACAAAAACCCATTATCTAATTATTTCCCGACCCGGGATTCAAACCCGGGAAATCACTAGACCAACGAGGCAGTCGGTCTTATGATACAGAGCTGCTATGATTAGTTGGCCGCATTACCTCTTCGTTGAGTCCCGAGTGCGCGCAGTCTGCTTGCGCGCGCTCGGCGTCCCTCTGCGCTAGGCGTTGCGAGCTGACGTCCGCCGCGGCCTTGTGCATCGACTCCAGCCGCCCCACGCGCACCATTCGGAACCGCTCCGCTGATTGAACACCAAATCACTAAACCCACAGTCTGGACATACGCTCTTTCCTACTATATCCAAGACGTGCCGCCAAGCGATACGATGCCGAGTAGAAACCGAATAGGGGTATGGGTTTAATATAACTGCCATTCCCCTAACAGGTTAGCCTGCCACCATCTTAGACTGCATCATCACTTACCATCAGGTGAGATCGCAGTCAAGGGCAAACTTGTAGTGGATAGAAAAAAATCTACAACCATTTATTTACTTTTGACATAAGCACGCCTTTGAAGTTTCATAATTATTGACAGGCACTAACAAATGCATTCATTTAAGCAAATACTTCATGGACGCAGATTTTTTTTACAATAGTAAAGTGACGTTCCCTTTTATCCGATATTTCGTAACTCGTAACATCTAGTAATTACCAGTACGAATTTCCTTTTTAAAATAGTCACGAAGCTTCAACACAAGCTCTCTTGATTGTCCTTTAAGCACTACACATGTTTCGCGATGAATGGTGTCTTTGTACCTGATTGATGTAAATTTACTGTACTGTTTTACATAAATGATTTATTTTCTATACTAATATTATAAAACGGTAAAGTTTGTGAGTTTGTAGGGGGTAATCTCTGGATCTACTGAACCGATTTTGAAAATTCTGGTACCAATAGAAAGCCACATTATTTGTGAGTGTCATATACTTTATATCAACCCGAAAAATTAGGGAGTTTCCGTGGGAATCTAAAAACTTATTTCACGCGGACGAAGTCGCGGGCATCTGCTATTTTAAACAAAAATAATATACTTAGTCGTCTAATGTTTAGGTATGTTTATAAAACCATAAAAAAATGTTTATATTTTCTTTATAAAACCATAAAGAAAATATAAACATCAATCGATTAAAACTTCTTCATAAATAAAGTAGATTATTATCAAAAATGGAATCGGTAACGCATTAGAACATCATTGATTCGAGTAAAATAAATGATTTTACAGAGTTTTATAGTCATTTGACGGAGGCGTCTAGACAGATCAACGGTGCGGGATACCAGGCACGGATAATGTTTTTGAAATTGAATGAATTTTAATTTCAACTACTATTACTTATAATTTTTTTAGTCAATAGGAGTGATATCCAAAACCAAAATAGGAACTGGGGCTGGAGCCTTATACCAAGAACATAAGAATAAGCCAGGCACTCGGTAAGGACAACTCGGTTTTCCAAGCAGAGTGTGTGGGCATCGCAGCCGCGGCCATGGCAATCGTCAACAGACAGGTAACGAACTTCAAAATTAAAATTAACTCCGACAGCCAGGCTGTTCTCAAAGCTCCTCGACAACCTCTCAACTTATACAGGACTGCCACAAATCCCTGGAAACACTCGCCGCTTCCAATGAAATCACCGTACGGCGGATCAAAGGACACGATGGGGATCCAGATAACGAAGCAGCAGACGCATTGACATGCAAGGCTACGACGCTGAAGGTAGCAGGGCCCGAACCAATCGAGCCCATACCTTTCAGTTAGTATAAGACCTGGATGCATGAACTAACACTCAAAGAGCATTCCCGACTGTGGACGAATGCCTCGGACTGTAGACAAGCCAGGGAGGCATTCCCTAACATCGACAAACGTTTAACACGCAAACTAATCCGCATGGATAGAGGTTAACTCAGGAAGGTGGTAGGACATATAACAGGGCACAGCCTATTAAACAAACACCTCTTTGTTAAAGGCGTCACTGACAGCCCTCTGTGCAGAGCTTGCACGGAGACAGATGAAACGCCGACGCATGTGTTGCTAGAATGCACAGACGTCACAGACTAACGAGAGCGACACCGTGGATCCTCAACCTCGCTACGAGAGGCCCTACCTGGGAGGTCTTCTAGGCTTCTGGAGCGAGCTTCTGCCCAGCAGAAAGAAAGAAAGGAGCGATATTTCTGCAAAGGACAAAATTAAATCGTAATGCTACTAATTATAAGATTCATAATTACATTTCGGCAACTTCTGTCGGATAGTGAGCAGCCTGATCACAAGGCCGTCGACGGCAGCGTTGCTTGTGGCACATATAAGGATCTTGCCCCTATTCTGTTGTCTCTTGCCCGAAGCGTCGTAGAAATATGTCATCACTATGGCACAAATAACGCTTGATTTGCCTGCAAAATATAATATAATTTCAGGCTTCTCGGGATTTATTATTTTTATACTTAACTAGATGACGATCCAGATTCGCAAGGGTGGTTTTACCTCATATTACCCCTAATATACCAACTACCAATGATGGTAAATTTTATTTCATTACAATTTAGGATTTTGTGATAAAATGATTTAAAAAACCTGGTTTTCCATTTAAAAAAATGTATAAGTATTTGTTGTAATTTAGGGTTTCCAGCCTTTTTATCGAAATGAACAGCTAACTGACTGGTCTGTCCGGCTATTCGGTATTAAGACCTGGCAACGCCAAAGGAAGGAGTTTACCTGGAAGGCACTATATAGTTCCATAGCTGTTCAGCTATGATGGAATGCACTTTCACTGATCATACGCCAATCTAAATCACTGGACATATTTAAAAATGCTGTATATATTGTAATCCATATGTATTAGTATATTTTATAATTAACTATGTTATATTATATAATTTATATTTTGATTATGTTTATTATTGGTTTATGAAGGTATGTAGTTATTTGAATGTAAGTATATTATAGAACCACCTGCAGTCTATTTTCATTTATTTTCTCCTTTTCCTAAGGTTGCCTGGTAGAGATCGTTACCTAAGCGATAAGGCCGCCTTTTGTATCCTACTTCTGTTTGTGTTTATTTTATTTCTTTTTGTTATTTTTACTTGTGATGGTACAAAATAAAGTGTATAACAATAATAGTAATCTGTGGAAGTGTACCTGTGCCCGGCGGTCCCTGTACCATCTGTAGGGCGGGCCGGTCGCCGAGCGCCGCCGACACAGAGTTGCTAACGGCCAGCTTTTGACTAGGGTTCAGTTCCACTGTCCACTGCAAACGATAAAATATATCGGTTTCATACAATATTACAGTCGGACGACACACAGCGTAACGACCTGACATCTAATCATATTCAATTCAATTTATTTCAAACATCTAGGACATACAGGTGTCTCTTATGCTACGTCATGTTTTGACTCTACCACCGGTTCGGAAAGCAGTTTCTGCCAAGAAGAGCCGGCAAGAAACTCAGCAGTTGCTCTTTTCTTTCTTTTCTTTTTTTTAAAAAATCTATTACAATACATAAGTAAGTATGTAAGTTAAATAAAATACAATAGTGTAAGTTATTATACTATCCTGTGGGGAGCTGGAGCCAAAGTCGGTTGCTTTCATACAACTTTGTCATTAAGAAATTCGTCAATTGTATAATAGCCCCGACTCCCCTCTTTGTCTATAGAGATGAATATTTTGTTTCACAAACATTATATTATCGTATATGTACTGCGATGCAACCGTAAGGATGCCAATTTCTTTAAATTTTTCACGAAGGGACTCGCGTGATCTGAGTTTATATATTGATCGAATCGCCCTCTTTTGGAAAACAAAAATTATTTGTATATCAGCAGCTCTGCCCCACAATAAGATGCCGTACGACATAACACTATGAAAATAATAAGGGTCTATTTCTCAATCTTCAAGTAACGAATTTTGATGAATTGATTAGTGATGTAAAGGAATTCTGTCAAAATTTTAAAGGTTTCCTGTAACATTTGCGTAACTTTTAATCCCTATTTAAAACACACTGGCCAAAAGAGTTTGAACATCAGCGTAACAGATGATTATATTGGGACACTCAGAGAATGCGAATTTGGCACTTGTAAATTGGGCATGATTAGTGATGGGAGAAAAATATATTTATTATGCAATATTAGTATTTAGTATAATAAGTATTTATTGTACGTGAAATATTCCCTTCGTTCCTTCGAAATGTCCAGGTCTGACAATTCAGAAAGTCTGAGTAAAAATATGTTCTTGTAACTGATTTGTGACTTCTGTCGCCCATAATTTTGAATCCTACTGTATCAGTATTCAGTAATGAATAAAACAAAACCAAGTTGAAATGTTTACCTGTGAATTCAGATTAATTCTGTCGTTGGGTTCAATAGTAGGATATTGCTGTGGGTCAGGCTTCAAAATGGCTCGACTTAATGGAGATCCGGCCAAGTATTCGATCGCTTCAAATAACATCAATTCATTCTTTATATACGCCAAAGTTCGGCCGGTGATTACTTCGCCGGGTTTTAGAAACTTCATCTTCTCTGTAAATGTTGCGTTCAGCGATATACTAAAGAATGAATTTTTATTGTCTGAAACAATATAACAATATATTAGCTTTTTTTTTACTTTTAAAATTTGATCAATAATTTTTACTGGACGGAGCTATACCTTTTGCTTTTGTACATCTGTGTGCCTTCAAACTGCATGTTAGTCCGGGACCTACTATTGCAATTATTTGACAACTATTCAAATAAATTATTATTTAGTGATTATTAAATAGGGGATCTCCCAAAAGTCGTAATATCCAAGTCCCGTGTTAGTTTTATGTTGAATAACTATTTTAAACTATCGATCAAATTAAAAAAGTGTTTTGAACGTTGATGACATCACTATTCAATATTTCATACAAAATACCATACTAAGCACGCATTTTGAAGTTTGAAAAAAAGTTGCTGATTTGACTAGTTGTCAAATATCCAATTGGCGTGGAGGCTTAATAAAGGAAAACTAAGTACTTACTTGGAGGTGATGGAAGTTGTCTGGAATTGTGTACATAGACAAATCTGCTACACCTAGCATTCTCAGGCCCAAAGTCCAATATCAATATTTCTCCGATTCTGGGTGAACGTTTGATTTCAGATGTTGGTAATGATACTGAAATTGAGTTTACAATTTTGCTAGTTAGATTACAATCTGACAGTTTTTGCAATCTTACGGTGACAGATATATAATGAGTTGAACGAACATTCTTAGGCATTGACATCAATAAAATAAATAAATAAAAATAAAATAGCCTTTTATTACAGAGCTTTTTTACAATTATAGTTTTTACAGATTAATCACAACGAGTCGCTTAGTTCTGTGTGCCTCGCGGCAAAGGCCTCTTCCAGCTCTCTCCAGTGCTTGCGATTTAGTGCCACCCTTCTCCAGAATTGACATCAACACAAATTTAAATTGGGAGGGCCAAATCTCGAATACAAAAATTAAATTGCCTATCTAAAGTCTGAGAGAATCAAAAGGAACTACTAACTAAACTGCATTTGCCGCGTATTTCACATATGGGTATACATTTTTCAATATGTAGTTATCCTCTGGGGAAACAGCACCCATTAACAGGACCTTTTTGTATTACAAAAAAAATCATGTGTATAGTAGTAGTATAGTTCTTGAAATTCACAAGCACGTGTGAACTTCACTTGTAGTTATGCACATTGCGTAAGTGTGCACGCCTCTCGGAGCCGTCAGTGGGTCGGTCACACATTCACACATATACATATACCCTTATAATATTTTATCCTTTTATACCAAGAAAAGAAGACAAAACTTGCCGATTCCCCGAGAGACAAACAGATTCTCCAACTGTCAAAATTAGTTTTGAAGTTTTGAAGAAGTTTTGACTGCACAGTAATATCAATAAAAAAAACTTGAGAGGTGTCAAGGGACACCCGGATGGAACGAAGTTCCTTTCGATTAATTAGTGAAGGAATTGTGGAGATCTCTCCACAATTCCTTCACTAATTATAACGCGTATGACTTGGTTAGCACAATAGTTATAATGATACAATAGTTATAATAGAGTGGTTATAATGCGTACTTGCTAAAAATACATAAGCATTTATTATTGTCTGTATAAAATCTCTACTTACCTAATTCCATCAGCAATATCCGGAACTTGTGCAGAAACACAGTCAGGATTCATTATTGTTATTATTTTTTATTATTTATTATGTACAAAAAAACGTGTATACACTCAACAAAAATAATCGTCGCGACACCACACTGTTCAATGCGAAATAGAAAGACGAAACGAAAAAACTATTGAAAACATAATTCTTTAAAATTAATTCGACTTTTAATTTTCAACAACTTGAAGTCAACAACACAAGTAGTCATAGCAACCAAAATCATCTTTTCATAAAAAGTGTCATTACAACTTTTGGTCTTAATTTTTTCCGTCTAGCCCCCTTTCGTAACGCGCGATAAGGAACTCCGTTCCAATAATATAATTATCTGCTAGACTACATTAGAAAGATCATTAAAGAAAAAGAGTTTAACAACACACAAAAAAAACTATCTAATTGAAATTTACTACTTATTGTTTACTATTTACTGTCAAAGACAAAAAAAATCAGTCTTCTTAATACCATGCACTGAGACAATGTCGCTACACCCAAACAGGATAGCCATGCCTTGTGTTCCCGTGGGAATTTAAAAACTTAATCCACGTGGATGAAATCACAGGCAGCAGCTAATTTAAGGAACCTATGGAATTGCAACTAATATAGCAATTGAAATTAAACAAAATATAACACTCACAGTTAACATTCATATTTGATAACTGAATGTGTTTATCTTGTGCAGGTGGTTCCAATGGACATGATTCTATTCTAAATTGAAATTCGTAGATAGATTGATTGTGTGTCCGATTAAATGCTTGAGTTATGCATTCCCAGATTTCCATTAGAAGTAAGTCTCCAACAACTCTGTAAAAGACATGGCATTTAGAGAGTTTCCTAAGTTACAAACTGTTGATAGAACAATTAATAAACAATAATATACACTGACAAATATTTTTTCTGTATCAATTAAGTACTTCAGTAGAGGCAGTAGGTTTAAAAAATTATTGGAGTAAAAGTAAACTATAGTATCCTTACCCAACATAGTCTTTGTGGCTGTTAAATGATTGGAATATAGCCATAGGTGGATTCTTATGACTTAAAATTGGGGGTGGTTCAGCAATGTTCTTTTGTTCATTCAGCCAATGAGGGTTCCAACGAAGGATTGTTATTAGTGTTATCTTTTCCAGTGAGAATATTTGCATTTTTTGTATGTCTAATAATGTTGTTTTCACTGAGCTTGTTTTTCTCATTCTGTTGCCAGGCTCAATTTCAAATTCACGCACATCTGGTGGAGTATCAGAGAAACGGACTTTCTTTGTTGGTTTCTTAGGTGGTAGAGGCTCTACTTTAGAAACCGGCTTCCCCAAACATGATTCTTCACTCTCTGTCAGTGGTTTCAAGCTTTTGAAAGGAGTTCTAGCATCTGTATCATCAACTCGAAATTTGTGTGACTTGGAGTGTGACTTATCTTTAGTTTCTTTTTGCTCACTTCCCTCATTAGCTTTTTTTATTTCGTATGGTATGGTTTTACTATTTTTATTACAAGCGTTAGATTTTATTAATGTTATTTTTGAATTATATTTAGGAGATTCTAAGATATTTCTATGTGTCCCTTTCAATAGACTACTTTTTCTCTTAGTAGGCTTGACAGTAGCCTGAGTACTATCAGTAAGGAAAGCCCCTCGATTGGATGTTGTTAATTTTACATTAACAACAGACTTGTTTGCACTATTTGCTAAATCTTTATTAGTTTCATCCACATCTTTATCCTTGCAAGCAATCTCTTTGAGTTTCTTCTTTCGTTCTTCCTTTTGTGAGTTTGATATTTTTCTTTTGGATGATGAATGCTTTTTTGGTTTAGTTGACTTATGGGAAGATTTTGATTTACCTGAAAAATAATTTTAATGTAATCAACAACTGAAGTTCTAAAAAACAGATTCTTTAATATAACAACTTTTTATTTCTTTAAAAAGAAAAAAAAAATCTGTTGATTAATAATAATATAACAACAGACATGATCTGTAACTTACTTTCTGATAAATCTTTTTCCTTTGATTTTCTTTTTGTTGTTTTATGAAGTGGTTCTATCATTTGTGCCATTTTTGATAATTTATTATTATTGTTTTGTTGTAATGGAGAAACTGTTCCAATAACATTTTCTGTATGATCAGTGTTAGAGCTAATTTCATTAAGTGGAGGAGGAATAGGCTGAACTTTTCCAGAATCATTTTTAGTGGGAATATTTTCTAATATTACATCTGGTGTAGCTGTTTTTTCCTTTTCTTTTATAAAATGACTATCAGGTATGATGTCATCCAGTTTAGTGATAGACTTTTTTAATGGTACACGATGCATTTCTTTTGATTGTAAGTTAGAATTATCTTCATTATGAAGGTGATTTTCTGGTGGTTCTCGAATTAATATTAAATCTTCCAAAAAGTCATCTTCTTCCTCGTCATCATCTATAACTTCATACACATCTTCTAATTGACTGTAAGAACCATCTTCCGGTTGGGTGTCCCCTTTTCTCCCTTTCATGTCATTTTTCAATGGCTTTCCAGGTGAACTTTGAGATAACCTTCTAAACCAGTGTTCTGATTCACTATCACTGTCACTGTTTATTTCTATTGGCTCATCATTATAACCAAAATGCTCTTGCTTGACATTAAATGCTTCATACTGAAAGTCATCATTCTCACATTTAATAGACTTTATCATTTCATCATCAATACGTATCATTTCATCTGGTTCCAACTTTATTTTCTTTGCAGCACATTCTTGTTCTACATTGGTTTCATTTTCACTGTCAGATATGTTAATAATATTGTCATCAACTTTTAGCTTTACATCTTCATCTAATATTTCTTTATTGATTTCATCATTTTCAAATCTGAGATCTAGCTTTCGTTTTAACTGTAACTTTGGTTTGAATACAGGCGATGATGCTTTTATTTTTGGACTGGTTTTTATTATAGCATCAAATGATGCAATTTCTGCTTCTATATCATCTAACATATTGTCCTGGAATTGTAGTCGTTCTGTGATAGGTGGTAAACATTTTTCAAGTTTAAAAATATACTTAAATTCATCATGTATTTCACTAAGTGAAGCTTCATCACTCCATCCAAAACCAATAACATCATTTTCAACCAGTACATGTGGAATATGTGCTGATATTTTTTTTGATCCAACATATACACCATTTGAACTCTGAAAAGTGTACATATTTTTGATAAGGTTGAAACCTAAGATTTACTAAAAAAAGTGCAAATGCCGTCATCATCTTATCACTTCTGCAGTTAGTTAGTTTTCATAGCAAGGTTTATTCCTAGCTGCTAAAAAATATGTTTGTCTTTTTATATATTATAATATAAGTGAAGCTCGTAAAATATTCAAAAATAAGTTGAGATGGTGTGTCAGAGAAATGAAGAAGGCATTAAACTAGATATTTTGGCAATGCATCGAAAAAAGAAATTTTTTATTAAATTTTGGAAGGAAACCAAGGCTTTTAATTGCAAGCCAAATGCACCCATTTCAGTAGATGGCTTGCAGTGCCATGCGCAGATAGCCAATATGTTTGCAGAAAAAAAATTTAAAGAAAAATTTAAAGTTCAACCATTATCGGTAGATCCTGCACTTAGGGGTAACAATTTTGGTCGTAACAACTCCTTACAAAACACACATCAGACTTCAATACAATTCACGGTTGACGACGTGCTTAAAACCGTTAAAGAAATGGTTAGAGGGAAAAGCCCAGGTTATGATGAGTTGAGTGTTGAACACATTTTGTACGGAGGAAAAATTTTACATGAAAAGATATGTAGTCTATATAACCTTTGCATTAGATATTCATATTTACCGCCAATGAAAACAGTGGTTATACCAATTGTGAAAAACAAGACTGGTGACCTGGGTTCAGCCAGTAATTACCGTCCTATATCTTTAGGCACAGTTATAGGCAAAATTTTAGAATGTCTGTTGCAACCCGAACTGCTTAAGAATGTGGTCATCGATGACGCCCAGTTTGGTTTCCGGCCCGGTCTTTCAACGGATTCTGCTATCGTTAGTTTAAAGCACGCAATAAACTACTATACTAGCCGTGATACTTCCGTCTATGCGTGTTTTCTAGACCTGAGTCGCGCTTTCGACCTGGTTAATTATGACATTCTCTGGGAGAAACTATACCAGTCTCAGGTGCCTAGCGAAGTAGTGGGTCTGTTGAGACACTGGTACTAAAATCAAACTAATGTTGTGAAATGGGGCAACACGACTCCTAATACGTATACATTAGAATGCGGTGTTCGCCAGGGAGGGATTACCTCTCCGGACCTTTTTAACATCTACGTAAACCACCTGATAGAGGAACTGAGAAGCACCAAGGTCGGATGTCATATTAACGGTGTATGTGTAAACAGCCTGAGTTATGCTGATGATATGGTGATTCTTAGTCCCTCTATTCAAGGTCTCAGAAAGCTGCTCTCAATCTGTGAGCATTATGCTAATGCACACGGACTGAAATATAACGTGGATAAAACCAAGATGTTAGTTTTCAAGTCAGGTAAGGGCCCAGAGAGGATCCCAGGAGTAACTTTAAATGAGAAAGAAGTTCGGGTAGTACATAAATTTAAGTATCTTGGACACATCCTAACAGAACATCTGAAAGACGATTGCGACATTGAGAGAGAAAGAAGGGCACTTTCGATTCGCTGCAATATGCTGGCACGTAGATTTGGTAAATGCAGTAAGGCAGTTAAAATAACACTATTTAACACTTACTGTCAGTGCTTCTATACGTGCCAGCTATGGACTAAATTCTTAAGAAAGTCATTCACTGCAATACGGGTACAATATAATGATGCGTTTAGAATTATAATGGGTTATCCAAGTATTGCAGTGCTTCCACCATGTTTGCGGAATCGGGGGTGCCCGACTTTTATTGCATTGCTAGAGCTCGCGTAGCATCCTTTTGGGAAAGACTTCGGAGTTCTAACAATGCAATACTCAAGGTCGTCTCTGAGGGGATGCCTAGTCCCATTTTTGACCATTGGCTGTCTGTGCATCGGCAAAGTATGTATGTCACGCTCTCTTTAAACATTTCTGTGGTGGTGTCGTGTGGTGCGGGTTGTTACGTTCCCTCAAATATGGTCGAGCGAAGCAATGGCTGGATCATGCGTCATGCTCGTGAACGGGTGCCACCGGCGGGAATGGGGCTACTTTCTGTCTGCCCGTCTTTGACATGAATTGAATAAACAAATTTAAGAAATCCATTAAAAGTATGCTCCTGAAAAAAGCATACTATACTGTTGAAGATTATGTAAATGATAGAGGAGCATGGATTTGATCGCTCCAACAATGCTGGGGACAGCAGTTACTTATGTACACATTGATATAGTAATTGTAAATGAATTATTTAAAAAGAGCAACCACCGAGTTTCTTGCTGGTTCTTCTCGGTAGGAATGGCATTTCGAACCAGTGGTAGATTCACTTGACGATTCAAAAGTACTTGTAAAAGTTTATTTGAATAAAAAATATTTGATTTGATTTGATTTGATTTGAAAGAAACAAAAAATAGACTAAATACCTGTGACCTGTGTGCTGTGACATCTGAAAAGTGTTTATTAACCTTTTCAGTTAGCCTTAAGTTTTAATGTATATTTAGTATGTAGTTTTAGATGAACCTAGTGTTTTAGTTGTAGAATGTTTTTGTTTTAATCGATGTATGATGGGTTTAATGCCTTTAATAAAAACTTTATTATTATTATTATTTATTCATTACCAATGTATTTTAATATGTGTAATGTGTATATTTCAATGAATAAATTATTATAGTACCCACTGTTAAAGATAGCAAGCATAATGCATGTACTTAAAATGTTTTTATTATTCACTAGCTGATGATTGTGACTGCGTGGATTGAGATTTTTGGTTCCCGCAGGAACTGTTTAATTTGCCGGGATAAAAAGTAGTTTATGTGTTATTCCAGACTATAATCTATCTCGGTGCCATTTCTGGTGTGAATGAGTAACACACATCAATCCATCCAAAATTTCGAATTTATAATATTAGTATAGATTAAAGAGTTGCTTCTTACAAAGGCAAGATAGAAAAAAAAAATGTCAAAGATATTACAATTTTCATTCATATTAAGTAACTAGTTACTTAAGTACTTTAGTATTATTACATAACATTGGATGCACTCAGTGAAGTGCTTGGAGTTGTAATTGTAAAACATAAATTGATGTATAGTTATTAGGTAGTTGCTACATGCTAAGCTTTTATCTAGCCCCCTTCATTTGCTATCCATCTAATTAATTATAAAAAACATAAATATTCTATGCCACACATTGCAAATTGTCTATCTTACTGAATAACTTTGTGCAGTTGTTTTTTTGTAAAGGTTTCTGACATAGTATTGTTGGGGTTGCTAAAGAATATGTGAGCCTTAATAGTTAATTTAATTTCAATGAAGATGAAGGGAGGGAGGTGAAGCGATCCTTGGGCTCAGGGGTTCTATACCTGACTTAAGCAAAGAAAAAAAATTTTACATTTTTTTTTTCAAAATAAATTGTGAAATTTATGATGGGGCTCCAGGATAGCTTCACCTTCCTCCCTTCATCCTCATTTAAATGAAATTAAAGCACACGCAATCTATAGCGCACCCTATAACGGCAATGTACAATAGAAAAAAAAAAACAATATAACAATAATATTTGATGCAAGTAAGTTACCACGAAAGCAATACAATACAAACCAAGCAGAAAGGGTGTTCCAACTTCTAAGTGGCAACAGTAATTTGATACCTACAAGGGCACAGAAGTACTTTGCCGATAATCATTGGCTACTTTTCTGAGGAACATTATTTTGAAACAATAGGAAGACTTATTACCTTTAAATCGGTGATTGATACTTCGTCTCTTTTAGCGTCTATTAAACAGTGGTTTCTGGATATAACTATACTTGCTAGTGTTATTGTATTGTTCACTCCTCTCCCTATAGTGATTGTATCTCCTTCAGAAAATTCAAAAACATCATTTCCAAATGTTTGACGGGTTAACTTCCACTTTGTCATGACTGGTTACAGTAACGTTAGCACTTTTCGGGGCAGGACTTACTCAACACAAGCGAATGTTTAGCAAAAAATAAATAAATTTACTCATCACGAGTACTATCCACACAATTATGTTATTTTAAAAACTTTTCATTAGAAAACAATCAAAAGCCGCTGAGCCGCCTGTAAGAGACAAAGCCGCCAATGAATGATATATGAAGTGGTTTGAAATTTTATTGTCACTGTCACTGTCACTGTCAAATGTTGGTCAAATGTCAATCTTGTCAAGATTTTTTACTCAAACCGCAGTACCAAAGGCCATAGATAAGAGAAGAAGAAGAAGAAGAAGATTTTTTATTTTTTATTTAACTGGTTCTGGCTCAGCTGCACAATGACCTCAGACAATTTAATGAGACAGTTATGGTTTTGTCTTTGATTTTGTATACAGGGGAGAATATGTTGCATTTTACTCAATTATAGTTAAACGATGCATTTTGTTAATAAAACATGTAACACTGTTTTGACTTTTCTTACTTACTGAAAACTACGTTATTAGAACGAGACAGGTGTATTATGCTATTGCGTGAACGTGTCGTGCAATTGTCATATGACGTCATCAAATTTAGATAATAAAGCCAATTTTATGCCTAACTATCATAGATTTATTCTTGGGTTCGCGCGCTTCACCTAGATACCACCCTTCCTAAAAACAATAGCTCATTTAATGCGGCAACTTAAATTTCGTAGTGTGTATTGACTATTTGAAAAGATACTGGTGTGTGTGACAATAGTGTTGTCAACTTCTAAACTTTTACCCGATTAATTGGAAAAAATGTGTTATGCACTTACTTTGGTACTACTATGAAAGTATAATATAATATCTGCAATTCATAACTTAGAAAATTTAGAAACTTTTAATGTCAAGCTATAATAAATTTTAAATTAAGGGGAATTCACAACCAACGTTTGTCAAAATTATGAATCAAAAATTCATCTTTATACGAACAACTGGTTCTATACCTAAATGATTTTTTTGAAATTTTTTTTGCAGAAAAATTCTAATCTCGCAAAACATTATTTTTCAAACAAATCATTTATTACAATATTAATTATTATTACTGGCCTACTGATTCTCAAAAATATCATGACTTGATAGATTTCTTTATAATTAAGAATATTTCCCCGAGATACCTACTTAGATATTGAAGAAAAATATGATATGAATTCGGACCACTCCCGGATATTTTTAATAATCAATAAACATAACATTGTATTCAAAGAATCCAAACTTACTCTACTGAATAACAATACAGACTGAAGGAGCTTTAAAATAGAGCTAGACAGTTTTATAAACTTAAAGGTCCCTTAAAAATATCCAGATCAACTTGATATGGAACTAGACAAATTCTTAACGGACATACAACGGCCGACCTGGAACAATACACCACCGATTAAAAAATGGAGTGAGGAAAACACCTATCCTAAGGAAATTATTGATCTAATTAGAATTAAACGAAAACAAAGAAAAAAGTGGCACGTCTCTAGATTACCACAAGACAAAAAGATACTAAACAATCTCACCAAAACAACCCGGAAAGCAATCAAAGTAATAAGTGCTATCCCAATTCTGTGTAATTATAGTTTTTAAATTCATTATAAACATACTAGTTGATGCCCGCGACTTTGTCTACGTGTTTTAAGTTTATTTATTACGGCGGGAATTAATTTTCCGGGATAAAGAGTAGCCTATGTCACTCTCGGTCCTCAACTATACCCATGGAAAAAATCACGTCGATCCTTTGTTCCGTTATGTCGTGATTGAAGGACAAACCAACAAACCAATAAACCAACAAACAAACACACTTTCGCATTTATAATATTAGTATGATTTAATTACAGAATAAGAAAAATCGCATACATGGGGTAACGGATTCCCTAGAACGTGGTAACACTCTATGACGTCTGACGGTTCGTGTATTTTTTACATTGAAATAAGTAAATTATTCAATATTTACCGATGGTATGTGATTCCAGTGTCTTTCTTATTTCTTGTTGAATTGTTTTTACACAATATTACTACGAAAAAAGCCATTTTACTTTTGTTTACTACCAAAATTTGATAACAGACACGGCCTGTCAGCGTCAAACATCTGTTGCTAAGAGACCAAGTACACTAGCTTGGGCCGATCATAAATGGCCGCAATTTACTAGTATGCCGACGATGCCGACGGTATCTAATATGGCGTCTATTGTGCTTCCGGTGTTTCAGCTGTGACTAATTACCTGTTTTGTAAATATTTTCATGTATTTTGTTGTAGTTTTAAATCAATTATGGTGAAGTGCTCAGTTGTGGGATGACATAATAATAATAATATAAAACGCCCAGGAATTTCATTGCATAGGTGAGTCACAAAGTCATCTAGTTTTTCTTTTTGTGGCGATTATTTTAAGTTATTTCGACTAATTATAGCTTAGTTTCTTCTTTATTTAATCCAAAACAAGTCAATTTTTCCGCTTTCCCCGAAAATTTGGATTATTTCATTAGTTTTTGTTTGGAGTGTATACATAGTGTGGGGATTATATTGCTTACAAATAAATTGAATATCGATAAAATTACAACATCATGTCACTCTCAATTTCATCTCTCTACCCGTCACAGTAAGTGACGGGTAGAGAGATGAAATTAAACAGTCAGCTTCTACTTATAACATTGCCAATCTCATTTTAGGCTGTAGCGATGATAACCTAGTGATTAAGGCACCCTATCTCTAGTATGGTTACATTGTCTATTTAAGTGGCTTTTGGTCCCTTCATTGTAGTTATTGTGTATCATTATAACTAATGTCTTACAATTGTTTCAGATTCCCAGAATATCATGAATTAAGGCTAAGATGGCTGAATGCTATAAACACATCTGAATTCAAGCCTACAAAAGGAAGCAACAGGTTAGCCCGCTACCATCTTGGACTCCATCATCACTTGCCATCAGGTGAGATCGCAGTCAAGGGCTAGCTTGTAGTGGATTAAAAAAAAAAGCAGAATATGTAGTCATCATGTCAATGGGAATGACATTAATTACACTCTAAACCGCCAGCGTTTCAAAGATGATGCCTGCCCATTTCTACGTATACCAGTAAGAATCTTTACTCAATATTCTTGTTTGTGATGAATAATCAAAACATGTAAAACTATGCTCAATAATTATTTTCAATAATCCTTTTCTCTAATCCAAATAATAAAATTTTACTATTTCTTTCTTATTGCAGAATTTACCACCTGGGCAACAGGCAAGGCAACCCTTGCAAGAATTAAACCTCAACTTGTGTCCAGAAACTAATGACGATGTTTCTCAAAACAGAATACTTCAATCCATTGCAGGCTCACTTAAGCATGAGTCTCTTCTCGGAATGAAAACGGTTTGGCCATAGTCCACCAAGCTGGCCTACACGGGAGCGTTGCATCATGATTATATTTTTACTCATCATTTTACCCAGCCGGCGCCCCCTACTGAGTAGGAGCCTCCTCTTGGAATGAGAAGGGTTTAGCCATAGTCTACTACGCTGGCCAACAAGAGGCCATCGTGATTACCATTTTTCTGAAAAACTACTGGGCTAAAACGACGTAAATGCTGTTTTTGGTTTTAGATATGCATACTTCAGAGAAGTTCTAATTAATGTTTCAAATTTATGGGCACAAAGGAGCGCCGCAAGTTCTTCGCGGGTTTTTGGAATATTTTGATTTTATTACTTGTATAATTAGAAGATCAATCCGAAAACGTAAGTTTTAGGTATATATTATGTATAATGTAATATTATCAATTGCTTTGTTTTCATCTATAAATTTTAGAAATAAATAATTTATAAAATCCGTCTACTTTTATTATTCATTTCTATTCTTTTATATTGCTAATGCCTGCGACTTCATCCGCGTGAATTGAGGTTTTTGGTTCCCGTAGGAACTCTTTAATTTTCTGGAATAAAAAGTAGCCTATGTGCTATTCCAGACTATCATCTTTCTCTGGGCCAAATTTCATCCAGATCCGTTGAGCCGTTAGGGCGTGATTGAGTAACAAACATCCATCCATACATCCATGTACATCCATCCATCCAACATTTTGCATTTGTAATATTAAGTATAAATTATCACATTCAGTAACATTTTTTTCATTATATCTAGGTATTCCAACTAATATTATGAAACAGTTTTGTTTGTAAGGTTCACATTCAACTGATAATATGAATCTATAATAATAAAAAGATTGGATATATCCAGGATGGATGAAAGAGGTGAAAATGAAAATATTTTTTATTTAACTTAACTGTAAAGTTATAACATGGTTATTAACTATTCTTTTAACTTATAAATGTTTACAGGTCACTAATAAATGTTTTGCTATCATTTACACTAAGCGCAGCTTGTTGTTGTAGTTGACTGCTTACCCTCTTGTTGCAATATGTTCTGTATTAACATAATATCGGTCTTTTGTTTTTGATAATTATAGGTTACTTGTAATTTTTCTTATTCTAGTGTTAGTAGGTTTAGTTTATTTAAATAGTACATCGCAGAAGTACATACATACATTATAACACACACGTTACATACATTATACATTGCACGTGTTTCCTGCCACTTATAACTTAAGTACCTTCAAGGCAAGAGTGAATAGTAAGAGTAGTGCCTTCTAGGCAAGCGCGTCCCAACCTAGACCTCATCATTGCTTTGCACTAAGCATGATTGTCGTCAAGCGCAAGCCTATCACGCAATAAAAAAGAAACATTATAATCTGGAATAACACATCGACTAGTTTTTTCCGAAAAATTCCCGCGGGAACCAAAAAACCTCAATTCACGCGGTCGGAGTCGCGGGCATCAGCTACTTCATTATAAAATACGAATACTAGAGTTTTTCAAAAATTATGTTTAATAATTATTTATTAAGTATATTTGTGATAATTTTATATCGAGTATATAAGTATCGATAATACCAGCCCTAACTAACCCCCACCCGCCGCCCGCCCATTACGCCATTTATACTTACCGGAAGCTTCAATTTAAATATGATATTAAATCAAAGGGTTTTGTTACCTCCATCTCCATGGTTATGGTACTTTCTTTGACACAGACACGGACATAGTCATAAAAATGGGTCTATGACAACCATCAACAACGCAGACAACGGGTAACTTTTATAATCGTGTCGAGGTTCTATAAAAAAATTCTCGGTAGAGAGTAGTATACCCATAGACATAGAATTTTTTCGCTACGCTCAATATACCTACCTATTCTTTGATAAAAAATAAAATGGTAGTAAATATAATAAGTCTATGATAAAAACCATTGATAAAAACAATCCTAATAATTTCTGGTCTAGTCAAATGCGGGAGTCTTCGGCTGTGGCTAGTTACACCCTACCGGTAAAGACGTACCGCCAAGCGATGGCGTGTAGAAACCGACTAGTGGTATGGGTTTAATATAACTGCCATACCCCTTTTAGGTTAGCTCGCTACCATCTTAGACTGCATCATCACTTACCATCAGGTGCAAACGCAGTCAAGGGCTTTTAAGGAACTTAAATGGATGTTGATTTGGGTGAAAACATTTCAAGAAGTTATTAATTTCCTGAATTCCAAATTGTTACATTAGGTACGTGCTTTAATCTAATACACTGCTTAAGTAGGCTTATTCATGAAAGCGTTTTCAAGTAAAAACTTGAAGAAGAAAACATATCTAATATATGTATTGTGTGAATGACGTGTAGGTACACACGTGCCTCTCACAAGAGAAAGGCCTATAGTCAATAATTTTGATACCTACATAATATACTGAAACTACGATAGGTATCTTGTTAACAATATGAAGGACTGATAAAGCCTATGGGTATACCTATGATTTAATGATTTGATTTATTTATTTATTTCACATAGGACAACTTGTGTCACCGATACGTCAAGAGTCAAGACTCTAGCATCGGTTCGGAAAGCTTATACTCGTATAACAAAATATAAAAATAAATAAACGTCTTTTCTCGAATTTAGCCCGCTACCATCTTAGACCATCTTAGACTGCATCATCACTTACCATCAGGTGTGATCGCAGTCAAGGGCTAGCTTGTAGTGGATAAAAAAAAAATCAACAAAATATCTCCTTGTTTACTACATCCAAGCTTAGTACCTGCCTAACTAAACCATTAAAACGTACTACCGATTTCTTTTAAACTTAAATTCCCATGCAATTTTAACACGTGCGTATTTACTTGACACTCAAAAGTCTGAAAACTAGCTTGTGGCATTTTATTATAAATGAGTGTACCTATTACTATTTTACGTTTTGTGCGGGCAGATGGGACATCAACCACATAAGGATGCCAACGCAGACGGTTTCTCGCTGTTCTGTGTAGCTCACATACCAAGTTTCTGGGCTATAACTTGAGAAATGAGGGACTTTCATACAAACTTCCAACCCCTATTTGACACCTTTGCGGGTAGAACTTCGAAAATCTGTGAAATACGTATTTCTTTATTTTTAACCGGTAGCTCACATAAGTAGTGTAGAAAGTCGATTCTGGCCCACCCCGGGGGGTCCGCGAAAAAAAAATTGCCCCGCCCACAAAAAAAAGACCACCCACGAAGAAAAAAAAAACCCCGCCGGAGGCGAAAAATTTTCGAGAAAAATTCCAATAAGACGAATTCCAATAAGAATTCCATTGTAAGAAAATTCCCACTTAAACTTGTATAAATTAGCTGACTCTAGACCATTGGCTCTGGATGTTCGCCGTTTTTAGACCGTTGGCTCAAACCTAACCTTTTTTTTTTTTTTTTTTTTTTTTTTTCGTGGGGAAATCCTCATGGATACCTTTGCATTTGGGGAAATGCAAAGGTTATGTCGGACTCTTACCGACTAAAACCCCACGGTGTTCCATCTCGTCACTGGCATATTTGGGCACAGGGTCACAACGTATTCTACTGTAACCCAGCCAGTGGCGCCCGATAAGTCAGGCCCTACGCACGGACTAAAAGTCCATTAAGCTGCAAAGGTTGGCGAGCCAGGAACACTGGGCTCGCCTTCCATCTCGGGGACCAGTATTCCTGCGAGCGACAGACTCCCCACGTCTGTCGCTCGGAAGTCCCTCTCAAGGGGGCAGGCGGCGGTCATACGCGGCTCGTCTGCGCCCGATTCTCCTTCGGCGGATGGGATGAGACTCCACGTCTTCCTCTCTTGTTCGCTCCGCCATCTCCTTTTCCTTCATCACCTCCTCGCAGAAGGCGACCATAGCCGACCAAGCCCTCTCATCGCCCACCATGGCTTTAACCACCGTGTGCAATGAGAGGTCCTGCCCCACAACATCCAAAAGCGGCTGGCGTGTCTCCGTCCATGCTGGGCACTCCGCCAGCGTGTGTTGCGCCGTATCTGTGGAATTCCCACACTGATGACATTCTTCAGTGGGCTCCCTTCGCGCCACCTTGCACAGGTACCTTCCGAAGCACCCATGCCCCGCAAGAACCTGTACAAGGTGGAACGTAATTGTACCATGCTTCCTGTTCATCCACTCCTCAAGGACAGGACGGATGGCCTCAATGGTTACATGACCCGCAGTGGGTGACTCGAGCCTGCCCTTCCAATAGGAGAGGAGCTCGGCCTGCGCTGTTCGCCGCCAACCATCTATCTCCGCCGGAGAAGGGTGTTCCCCCCGCATTCGGGCATCCACCCTCATCCGATAAACCTTAGTCAGCATCATAGCATCCAGGTCCCAAGGTGGGGTTCCAGCCAAGACACAGGCTGCCTCGTAGGATATGGTTCGGTATCCTCTTATCAGCCTCACCGCCATGACACGTTGCGCTCTCCGCAGTAGGGGTCTCTCAAACCTAACCTAACCTAACCTAACCTAACATATATCGATCAGGTCGTTAGCAGGAAACTAAAAAGGCCAATTGGAATCTCCTACCACCCATCTAGTCACCGACTTGGATCAATGTTGCAGGGAAACGAAAACTTCATAATGCCCAAGGTGCGGCGTACAAGGTACCTGTTCCGGGTGCCGGGGGTTTTAACAATGCCCCCCGCCCCTTACCCCCTCACCCGTCGATCCATGCATTTCGACAATTTTGTCTTTAACCGACTTTAAAAAAAGGAGGTATTTTATGTATGTATGACTGTATTTTCATAAAATGTTTAAATACGAGTTTATCATGTTATCACCATATTGGATGACTGATATTGTTTATAATGAATAAGTAAATTAGAATTTGATAGCAATGCATTTCGTGGAAACTTAACCCAAGCTTTTATGATAATGTGTTCTCTTACAAAAATATGTGACATGCTCCCTCGTGTCAGTTTAAAATATATTATTTATTATCTCATTAACAAAAAATTTCCTCAATTTCGCAACTTTTTTTGGATATTATTTTTTTCTATCCTGGTGCTGTGAGACCAAGTTTTTTTGTCAATCTTCGAATGAACAAAATTCACGCTCGATCGTGTCGTTGATTTTTTTAGTTAGTCCACTCAATCTGTTTTTATCGTCCATTAACTTTAGGTAGATGCAAAAACTGATATCGCATGCAGGTGTTTCTCAGAGCATGTACATTCGTGTTTGTTTCGAAGATTTATTAAGAAGGACTAACAAAAAATTAACCCAAGCTTTTATGATAATGTGTTCTCTTACAAAAATATGTGACATGTTCTCTCGTGTCAGTTTAAAATATATTTATTATCTCACTAACAAAAAATTTCCTCAATTTCGCTAGATGCAAAATGCCTAGTGCGAGTCAGACTCGTGCACAAAGGGTTCCGTGCAACCAACCAATATAAATTATTTTAGGAAATAACAACACTTAATCAGCAGTGAACTAACTAGCTTACATATGGTGCTAAGCTGGTAGCGCCTGACAAACGAATAAGATACACCTTATGAGTTCGGATCCCTAATTAACTTTTTTTGGATATTATTTTTTTCTATCCTGGTGCTGTGAGACCAAGTTTTTTTGTCAATCTTCGAATGAACAAAATTCACGCTCGATCGTGTCGTTGATTTTTTTAGTTAGTCCACTCAATCTGTTTTTATCGTCCATTAACTTTAGGTAGATGCAAAAACTGATATCGCATGCAGGTGTTTCTCAGAGCATGTACATTCGTGTTTGTTTCGAAGATTTATAATCCCATTAAGAAGGACTAACAAAAAATTAACCCAAGCTTTTATGATAATGTGTTCTCTTAGTAGATACAAAAAATATGTCACATGCAGCTGCATGAAAACATGTTGACTCTTGCCTAAAAAGATGTGTGTATAAAAACGCACCATTGTAATTTTGTGTCACAAGTTTACTCGGTGCCAGATCGTTAGGATCAAATATCAGTGCTATAAGTCTTAAATATAAATCACCAGTCTAGAGCGATTGTGTTGTGAATCTACATATTTCCATCCATCATGACGGTAAGTTTGCAATTTTAGCGGTAACTAGGATCTTTTATAAACTTTTATAAATTTAAGTAAATATTATAATTAGTTTTTGTAATTCTATTAGTTAAAGTATCACCTTAATCTTATGCTCTATTACCTTTTTATTTCAGGACTCACAGGAAGAATTCACTTACAAGCATTACTACTATCCACTCAATGCGTCAGATGATCAAGATGCGAGTGATTCCGCATTAAATAATAAAAAGACTGCTTCAAAAAGGAGCAAACCAACGGAGCAAAACAATATAGATGTATTTTTCGAAAAACCAAAGAAAAAGAGGAGAACTACTATTTCGTCATCGGTAGCTCAAGCGACTGATGGAGGTCTATCCTATATCTCATCCAATGATGGTGATGGTGTCAGTGCAAGTCATCTCATCAAAATAGATGTCTATGACATGAAGAATCTGGAAGGGGTTTTACCTATTGATTACTGGAAATATGCAGATTTACGATTAAAGTACTACGTGAAATCAGACGCTGATAAATTTTATCACAGCACGCGAGATGTTATTTACAACATAACAAAGCAGATCGCAGGAAGACATGATTGTAAAAAATATTTTATCGACAGAGATAACAAGCAATAACTACTAACTATACTTATAAAGTATGGTTTAGCTAGCTTAGGATCATAATGATCGGTGCATACACATGAGTTTTTTCTGATCACTGCCTAAGCCGAGTCCCCCACTCTTCGCCGATACAACAAAGTATAAAAGTGTTTTGCTTCGAAAATACGAACTTCATATTTCATTACACTACGTCCAACTACACGATGTCGTCTCAACTTTGTGAACTGAACGAGACCATTTATGACGAAGAAATGGTTACAATATGTGAAGAAGTAGAAAATACAGTAAATTTGGAGGAGATAGTAGATGAAAATTGGTATTCGCAATTAGATAGAAGTCCATCACCATCACCAAGTCTCTACAGCCCTGTTGACTTCGTTGTGAAGGAAGATGCACTATTTGGGATACGAGGCCCAGCAACAGATGATGAAGAAACTGAGCAAGATTCACTCCATTCGCTCTCATCACAGTGTACACTTAAGTTATCGCAATTATATAGAAGTCCATCACCATCACCAAGTCTCTACAGCCCTGTTGACTTCGTTGGGAAGGAAGATGCACTATTTGGGATACGAGGCCCAGCAACAGATGATGAAGAAACTGTGCAAGATTCGCTCCATTCGCTCTCATCACAGTGTACACTTAAGTTATAGTTATGGGTACTTTAAGATTCATTTTTAATAAAAATGTTATGTAAGATTTTCATGCAAATAAAACTATAATTTTTCAAACCAATCTTTTTTATTTCATTTCTTTATAAATAAAGTCTTAAACATATATTGTAACAGTTGATCATTATACAAAGTATTATCTGAAAATACATTAAGAAATTGTGACATTGAGATGTCGTTATATTTAAAATATATATAAACTAAACAATACATTCCACAAAATGAGCTGAAATAGTTTTGCAGTACTTTGTTGTTATGAATCCACTTCTTACAGTTGGTTTTTAGAAACATTTCATGATAATCCATTGGTTTTCGACCAAACGAGTCAAAATATTCACCGACACCATTAGTACCCACGTATATCGCTACCCAGTGAGATCCAGGTTTTGTATCGGGGTCTAAATTGGATATTAAATAAGCTGGTGGTGTTAAATATATCGGTATCTTATTAGCTGCAAATACATTGAAGTGAATATTTGCATCAATTTTTTTTAAATAGTTTTCTATCTCTTTGGTATCCATTGAAACTTTAATTATAAATAAATTAAAATGTAAAATAATCTTCTTTACTGAATGGATGGTTAAGAAATGACTTAAAAAGTAAATATCTCCATTTATATTAATTCTTAACTGTTGTAGTCTAAACTAACGTCTCGATTTTTATTAATTTCAATTACGTTATCAAACTCTGCGTATACTATGCAATTAACAGTTGTGGTTAGAGCTTTTTCGAATCGAACTTCAAATCTTACACTACCCCGTTTAATAAGGTTCCAGTGGGAGTTTGAATTAGCAGATAAATCAGGAGTTAAATCAAAAGCAAACAGACAATATCCATTTTTATACTCTTCCTTAGAGACATCATTTCCATCATTCAAAAAATGAATTCCTGTTCCCGAGAATAAAGTATGGTATGCACTCGTGAACATATCATTATCAAAAGACGGTGTTAATGTTTTTGATGGTATCGATTGGCCATCAACATATAAACCGAACAGATTAAGTCCGTGATTACCAAAATTAAAAGGATTTGTATTTAGAGTTCCATTGAAAGCAGAGTTTCCCACGAAACCAACAATACATCTTTTGGGAATTTGTCCTAAAAATACATTATCAAGCATTTTTCCTTGGATTCCTGAGGGTATCGTTAACACTTTAACTTCGGCACGGGTGACAGGATATTTAGCGGTTGTAGTAGCTAATACTTTCTCATGTGCAATTAATACACTCGGATTGATCCGAACTTTACGCATTATAAGGCTAGCACTAGATATATGCACTTTGAATTTACCATCTGCAGAGGAACACATAAGATTGAAAGTATCTTTAGAACGTACTAGTTTTAGACGCATTTCAACACCGTTGATTAAAAACTTATCTTGATTAAAAATATCAGCGTGTATGTGTCCAATCATTTCAATAGTTTTACTTTCCTTTGCTAATTCTTCTCTTTTTGCGTATCCCTGATTTGAAGCATCACATGAATCCATTTTCGAGGTGGTATCTTTATACCATAGACCACAAGTGAGATGAGATTTCTTGGCAGCTGTACCATAATTAAGCAATGTCTCGATGTAGGCTCGATACCCATAAGTGTTGTTTGGAGGTGATACGAGCTTTTGATTTAAATATATGTCAACCTGACTAAAAAGTGAGTGTAACCAATTGTTAACTGGAGCAACATTAGCCGTCTCTGCAATGTTAGTTGCATCAGTATTCTGAACTTTAGCTTTTATGTGAAGTAGGGTATGAGATAAATCAATGTAATCATCTCCATTTCCCGGTACTAAGAACTCAATGGGTCCATCATCGGTCAGTGATGAAATGGGGTTGTAATGAATCCACTGACCCCCCTCAATACTTGTTTGAGTCGATGGTAGAGCAAACAAATCCAACTCAGATTTTACGCATTCACAGGAGTTATGATGTAAAAATGACATTTTTTTTAATTTTAACTTTTATGAAAAATATCCTGAATATTACTCTGTTTAATTTTCTTAGTACCTTTCCGTTTGAGAGTTTTTTTAGAAGTGGTACGTTTCCTCTTTTGTCGCCTAATTTTATAGCCTGATCCTCTCATTATTGAATCAATTTTTTTATCAGCTTTTTGTTTTAGATTCGAAGTTGCTGTTTTTAAACGTGATCTGATAGATTCATCCATTGGTTGCACATTTAACATATCGGACAATAGGCCCACACCAGCATTTAAAGCTTCTTTACCCACAACTTTAGCGCCATTTTTCAAAAGTGGAAGAACAGATCTAAATAATCCACCCAAAAAACTGCCAATACCATGACCTCGCTGATAAGGTGCTCCCTTATAAATTGCACCTACACCTGTACCAGCTTGATGAGAATAATAATGTAAATATGGGCACGGCATTTTACATGCACGTTCACTTGATTCTCTTAAAATGTAGTTTAATACACGTTGTCCCAAACTGGAATGGTACTTTCCGACCTGTACTCGTTCTTATATCTATTTCTATTACATCGAACTCTCTGCGCATGACAGGTACGTAATGAGGTGGTGAAAAAATATGCATTTTGTTTGCCCCGTATATATAGACTGTAGGATCTAGTGGTACGATTCTGAGAAGAGGGGCCATCACATCTCCAACAATTTGTGGTTCTATTATATCACAATAAATGAACAATTGAGATGGCAATCCTAATTTTAAATTATAAGGATATGTCCCAGTTTTATGCTGAATTAGATTCGTATTTGGTTCAAAACCCAGTTGTAAACATAACTTGGTTGATAACTTAAGTACCTCAATTAAGTTATCCCCACATAATATTGATACTTTATTTTTTATTTCATCATAATTAAACATTATTGCAGCATCAGTATTTTTATTTAATTCAGCTACAATATGAGCAATGCAGTCATAGTTCATGGCAGGAATACGGTTTCTATAGTGTACTAATGATTTAATATCGTCCTCGGGTATCATAATCCATTTTGATGTAAAAATAACATTTTCATTTTCTCGAACCGTATACATAGTGCAAGGATATTGAATTTCAACAACTCCAACGTACCATTCTCCTTCCAAAATAAGCGCTTTGGGTAATTTTGTTGAGAACATGGTCGTTGTGTTTTCCGGGAAGTATTCCATTGAACTATTACTAAGCAAAGTTAAATAAAAATTTTCTTCCATCATCCTATCTGATTAAGACTGGATTCTAAAATCCAACTGTTAAATTTATCAGGATAACCTTTCCACTTGACAAGTAATTGTTTTCTGTTACCTGAGTAGCGAGAGCGTACTATTTTATCAATTTTATATCGAGTGGTGGGGTTATATGTAATTTTTTGCAATTCATCCTCGTAAAACGTTCCTACAATAGACTCATCTTGAAGATCTTTGAGGGTATAGACAACCTTAGACATGCTTTTTTTTATGCCGGATATAATAAATATTTCATCACTCCAATTTGTTTCATACCCTTTTTGAAAAATGTGTTTATATTTTGTTATCCTTACATAATCACCAATTGAAAACTTAGTTTGCTGTCTAACACTTATTTTATTGTTGAGATTTCCATATAAATTGTTCCAAACTGTCATGATGTTATTAAAGTTAACTTCAAATGGACACATTTTGATGCTCGAATGAAAGCTATGGTTATAGGAATAGAGTAAATCTTGTAAAACGTTAATATAAGTATAGGTATTTTTATGTGTAAAATAACGCCACATTTTAGTTTTTAATGTCCTTTGAAATCTCTCAACTATACTAGCTTTAATATCTGGGTTGTTGGTTGTGTAATAATTAATAATTTTACTTTTAAAGTATTGTCTAACATCTTTTGATACAAATTCAGTTCCTTTATCAGATTGTAAGTGGGTGGGAGTTGCTTTAGCTTCAGTAAATATGCTTTCAAATGCCCGTTTTATACTTTCTGAATTCTTCTTTTTAAGTGCTCTAGCGAAAGCGTATTTACTAAAAACATCAATAACACACAGAATATAATTAAAACCTTCATTATATTGAGAATAAGTACGCATATCACTTAAATCTGCTTGCCAAAGTTCATTAAAGTTAGATAATATGTATTTGTTTCTTGGGAATTTTCGATGCACAGGCTTGTGTAACGTATAAGTTTCCTGGGCTTGCAACCACTCTTTAACTTGTTTCCTATCCATTTTACCTTTTAATGCTCTGGCTAATTTATCTACGCTACTGTAACCAGCTGGGTTCGAAACGTCATAATAGATGTCTTTAATGTCTAGTATGGATTCCATCTTTCCCAAATGTCGTGTTTCTTTCTTAATGCGTATGATGTTAAAGTTTCACGACTCTTTTCATCATCTGAGGAACTATGTCTTCTAAATTTTAGCGATTTATCATTAATATTTTCAAAAGCTTGAGGATTACCGATACAAGCCGATGGAACTCCAATATTTTTTAGAGTTTCAATAAATTTTTCCCATCCAGCAGGTTTGGGGCGTTTTAATGGTCTTAGTGTGTAATTCACTAGATCAACTATATTACTGCCATCTACAATCTCATTATCTATGACTATTAATCCATCATTTTTCCAGTTAATTTTGTCTTTATTGTTTAGGAGAGTGTTCAACAATATATCACCTTTTTTTCTATACGTTTTTGGTATGAGTTTGTTTATATAAGTGGTGGTATATAAAATATCAATTGATGAATCACGTACGTGCTTATCATCCTCAGAGTCCTCATTAACTGCGAAATCATTATCTTTACTTTCCTTTTTAAGGAAGTCAGTACAATGTTTTTGCCCATCCTCTACTGTCACCGGTAGTATTAATGGTTTCCTCTCTTCCCCGGTAAAATGGAGATATCTTTGCAAAATTTGCATATATAACAACCATTTTTCACGGTCATCCATTTTATTTTTTAATATATTTTTCATTTCTTTGTCTAATCGGGATAAAGAATCTTCATGTATAGTATCTCTTGATTTCAAGCGTGCAATAGCCTCTGGTTCAATAAGAATCATTTTCTTTGTGTACTCCATTTTTTATACTAAATTGAACAATCCATTCAAAACAGCCCCCAATATAATCGGTAGAAATGCTCCTCCTTGCTGAATGATAATGCGTTTTCTTAATTTACCTTTTCCTTTCTTAATTAATTGTCTTAATATAGTTTTGTGTTTTTTCAGCTTAGACTTCTCACTATCCTTCAAGGGTACTTTACCATTTAATATATTAAAAATGCACTCACTAATGCAATCAATTTCTTCGTCCTTGCAAACTTTTAATAAGGCTGTACGAAATTTAGGTTTAAGTGTGAGTAAAGCCTTTAATAAATCTTTATGAGTTTTCACACGTCCAAACATTATAATTACTATTATCAATGAATTTTAAAATTTAAATCACATTTGTAGAAAAAAAGCAATTTAGTTTTACGATACTTATGATGGGTTTTCTTGCTTCTTTATACTTTGGGGTATTGTCCTTAAAAATTTCTTTGATATATTCACATACACAATTAATTTCCTCCTTTTTAAGAGAACGAAGTAAAATTTTACGATATTTTGGTTTAAATGTTTGTAATGCACTCAGCTTTTTTATATCTGACGTTGTGTTACCTTCAACCATTATTTGTTACTAACAAGAATCGGGTGATGCTCACCATATTTAAACCCCTTTTTGGGGACATATACTACACATTCATTAGTAACGGGGTCTATTTTGCTTTTAAAACGACATGAATCACTTGTATTTTGTTTCAAGTCAATCATTAAATAACCAAAAGGTTCATTAGTAGCATCTTTATAGGCTTCCTCAATAAATTTTGCATTGTCTGGAAACACTTGACGAGCTAAATGACGAATCTGTGTACGGTCTCGAGGATTTTTGAAGTAAATAATGTAACTTGTGTTCAGTGAAATATCTCGTTGTCCTCTACCTTGATGAAATAGATTTTGTGTAATGTAAAATACACTTAAATTTCGGTGATGGCTACCTTTAGTAAAAATATCGACAACGCGACCATCTGACTCTCTCATAAGATCATCAATTATAACTAACCGAGGATGTTTTCCATCAAACATGCTCATTTCAGGAATTCCCTGGATATATGTCACATTTTCTAGATTATAAAGAGGCTGCATTTCATCATAGCACCATAAAATTTGGTCAAACCGTATGTTACATAAATCATTACAGTGCTTCAGGAAATTTGTAACAAAATTTGATTTACCACAGCCACTTGGGCCTGCTACTATAGCAGTAAATGGATGGAGAAAATGAAACATCGTAAATAAATGCGTGTGACTTTAATTAAGGCAGATAAGGAAATGAATAAAAAAATAATATATTATTGCTTTTAAGGATCAATTAAAACAATTTTATTTTCCTTTGTATATTATTATCTTAAATATAATAATATTATCTTAGCTCTACTTACTAACTATACATTTATATTTTAATAATTACGACTAATAGCTCTACATTTAGCCATAGAAGTTTTATGTAAAAGAAAGTGAAAAATAAAGTTTATGATCAAAACAACATCGTTGAATCTTATTACTGATAGATAAGGAAATAAATAAAAACAGGGTTTAGAGTCAATATAATAATTTTATTTCCTTTTGTATATTATCATCAAAAATTATGAATTTCCTTTTTTTATTTGTGTACTCTCACTTAAGCTTGTGCAAAGCCAGAACTTAAGCTTTGCGCAGGGGCATAGGTCCAACGCGTAGAAGCTTTACGAGAGATTTAATCTGAATTTGTGTGGAATTGAACTTATCCTACAGTACATCAATAAGTTGCACTGTAACATAATTCTCCGATGAATGCCGAACTATTGCTAAAATTAATCTTAAATATATTTTCTTAGTTCTATTTATTAACTATACATTTTTATAATTATAACTAGTTATACATTTCAATACGTATCTACATATTATATACGTAGAAGTTCTTTTGCTAAAGAAAACGTGTTCTACAAACAAAAATAGCGTCGATAAACCTCACTGTTCATTATTATTTAATGTATTTATTTTGTAATGGCCCCAAGCTAAAGTGTCAGTGGAGTTGTTGATTAAAAACCGTTTTGTGTCTGAATGTGATAACGATATTTTATTATTTTTTTGGGTGAAAACAACATGCTTTATAGATCTAAATCTATACATTTCACATATTTCATTTTTTTGCTCAAATAAGACTGTTTTGTAATTCTCCATTTTAAATTTTTTTGTTACTGATTTGTTTACTCCTTTTGCTCTAGCAATGAATTTTTTTTGTGTATTAAAAGCGTATACTTTTGATCTCAATCCGACAAATTCTGTCAAAATCACACCATTGTTTTCATCTTTAAAAAGACCAATTTTCTTTTTATTTATTCGGGGGAAATCAAATGCATTATCAGGGGGATAATCTGAAGTATCAAAGTATTTATTTAAATCAGGTTTAATATCCTCATAAAAATTATCAGTAAAAATGTGATAAATGAAGCTGTCAGTATCAGTATATAACATTTTACAATTTGGACCATATTTGTTTTTCATATATTTGTAATGAAAATCATACATAAGCGTTTTGGAAATATCCAAAATACATAAACCTAAATAGATGGGTTTGTCATATAACACTTTAGTTTTTTTAAGTTGAATTGCAACAAAACTTTCAGAGAATATTGAAAGACTATGAAATTCAGGTCTCGCGATAAGTTTCTGTGCACCAGCGACTTTTCCTTTATCTTCCCAATGTGTACATAATTTAACATCTACTCGTTTTTCGACATTTTCCATTGTTTTCCCGAAAATGGAATTATTCATTAACTTATAGAAATCCTTTTCAAAATCAGAATGTGCAGATGTACGTAACTGGGTATTCAAATCAATATATTTTTGTAACCAAGGGCTTTGATTGAATTTTAAAATCCGATGGACTTTCCTTAGCTTTAAGCCCATTTCTAAACATTGTTTTAAATTTCTATAATGAATAACATACTTAGTTTTATGAAATAGGTTCGGCACTAATTTCAAATTTTTACTCCCTCCTACGAGTATATTCTCTGGACATAGTGGAAAATCGGTATGTAAGTCGTGTAAAATTTGTGGGTATTCTAAATCTACTTCAAGAATATAGCCTACGTCAGAATCAATTGGTACATTAAAATTAGTGTCACAATTTACCCATTCAAAACCACCTGTAGGAAGGTATTGAGACATAGCCCATCCATATAAATTATTCGCGTCTAAGTACATGAGATAAGATGATTGAATTTTCTCATCAAAATTCTCCATAAACTTATTATTTGCTTGCGCATAACGGTTACTGCATTGCGAAACACCGCCGCGTATACCTGATTTTATGAATGCAATTTTATCGTAATCTGTAAGCAGATCCAACGTTACTTGTGTATACTTTAACATTGCGTCCCAACTAAGACCTGGCGCTGTATAATATTGAGCAGGATCTAAATCGTAAGTTTTAATACATACGTTTCTAAAGTTTTCAAAAATATCCGTTAAAAGGAGAACATCTGTTTTGAGATATAAGTCAGAGTAATCACTCATATTACGACATTTAAAATGATTCCAGACATCACTGGCATGTTTATAATCCTCATTTGAAATAGAACTGTTTGTAAGTGTGTTGAAAAAATTATCTTGAGTGGGGAGTGATGTCAACTTTAAGGATTCAAATGATGACATATACTCATATGGGTACACACCTTTGCGTTTTAAATAAAGAAGATCCTTTTCATTCTGAAAATTTCTGCGCAATTCAATGAATTCATCATCATTCAAATTATTTGTTAAGGATTCTAAACTATACGATAAAAATTTAAAAGAATCAATAAATCTCAATTCAATTTGGTTTTCATCGATTTTTAACATTTTTGAAAACGAAATGTATCGTTCCTTATTTTGAGGTATGACCTTTACCACCCCTTCTGAAAAGTTTAATGCGTGTACAATGAAATGAGCATCATAGTTACTAAGGTTATGCAGAATTACAGGGATAAATCGAGGCGTGACAAATTTTTTGCTGCAACTTTTATGGCAGACACCTGTGAAAACGCCAGTGTACTTATTATAATCTATTTTATAAGCTGAATCTAGTTTTTTATTACATATATAGCATATAGTTGCTCTATTTATTTTTTCATTAATATCCTCTGAGAGGGGAAGTGGATTGATCTCAATTAAATATTCGTTATAAATGCGGTTGACGTCCTCATTTAGGCGTTCCATAAAAACTTTTGAACAGTCACTACCCGTATACGTTTTGTATTTAGATAGACTATCATTGAATGTGCATTTGATATAGTACCCAAAACTATATACTTCATGCTTCTGAAAATTTGTTGTATATGAGGTAGATGGATCATTATCACATCCTTGTATAGGATTTAAAAATGCTTCAAAATCTGCATATACAACAAAGGGTAATTTTAACTTCCTCTCGTGTTTATGGAATGTTAGTTTAGCTTTGTTAATGCCTGGTAAATCTGTTCTAACATGATTACAATCGAACTCTTGGTGAGATTTTAATTTACACTCTGTTTGAAAATAAAGCAAGCAACCGTCGCAAATATAGTTCGCATGTTGATGTCCATTTAATTGGTGACTAACTAGTCGGGATAGGTTTTTTATATAACAATAATGACCGGTAGAACTATTATTTATGTAAAGTAAATTTACGTGTTTTTGTTTTCGGCATTTTGTGAAATAGAGTGGACCAATGACCTTTGTGGAATTACTTTTAGTATCACGTTCAAGTCCAAAAACATTAATACTAATATTATTTAAGCGCTCAAATTTATATATATCTTTCAACTTTACTGGAAATGGAATATCTGTAAAACTTAAGGAGTTTTGTTTAGATGCATATGAACTCACTCTGTCTACATGATTGTTAACTGGATACAATGCGGAAAGCACAGCCCATTGAAAACATTGATAGTCATTATTTTTTACATTAATTACAGCATGCTTATGTTTTATATCTAAGGGTAGATCTATATATGAAGATCCTCGTAACGGGTTAAATTTATTTATGTTTAAATCAATGTAATTAATTTTTTTTAGACTCCAACCACTATCTTTCTTTTCAAAATTACAAACTTTATTTGAAATTTCATCATGCAAATCTGAATAAATTTTATTGATTTCTTGCTCTAAACATAGAATATAATTAATGGTTTGAAAATCAAAAGAATTCTCTAAATTTTTTGTTGTTTGAATAAAATCCCCACTTAAAATGCAATTTACTTTAATTGCCTTATATTCCTTTAATAGCTTATCAAGCAACTCATAAATAATATTTTTAATTGAGTTTAGGAAATATTCAGGTGTTTCGAATTCTGAATTAGACGACGTATTCGTATTGGAAATCCTGTATGTTACTATTCTTCGACCGAAAGCGTTTTCTATTATTTGCACATTAGCTAAGTTTTGAATGGAGCTATTAAGAAGTACATTATTTATATGTTTCTTGCTTTTAAGGTGGCTGGTATAATATTTTTGATTAACATTTGTTTTACAATAAGGGCACTCGACACTATGATTGTTTGCGGAACTTACAAATGAGGTAGATCCTCCCTCCGTTGATGTTGATGTCGTCAATAGCCCCGTAGAAGTAGAAGGTTCTTGAGAACATGGTCGCTTACTCGAAGACTGTGTGACCACAGTAGCCTTTCTTTTTACTCCGGCTCCAGTTTGCCCCGAACTAAAAAATAAAAATACAATAGTTAAAAATATGTTCTGAAAAATACACCTTACAATTATCTTTATTGGAATATAATTTACCATTTGAAGCACACATATTACAATATGCTATCATAGGAAACACACCATCAATTTCATCACAAACAGGGGATGTCATGGAGACAGAATGACCACTACATGGGGTATAAAACGGTTTAATATCTGGGTCCTCTAACATCCATCTAGGGAGTCTATTAGATATATACCACAACCGGATGTTTCTATGAAACTTATTTAACACAAATGATTTTGTAAATACACTTATTTCATCACTGGAAAAAGCTTCCATGGTTATTATTTTTCTATCACAACTTGTCTCTGAATGGGCGTTACTAGAGCTAAGCCCGGATATTTATACACAAAAAAACCCCCTCTCTGTCAGCAATGTGTTTAAACAAGTTTGAACTTCAGCGTCGAGGATGGCGGTATTACATTAATAATTTATAGTCGCGCACCTAATATTCGATGAAATTTTTGAAATACAATAGATTAAAATAAAAACTGCTCGCGGAAAAAAAATAAAAAATACTTACGAATAAACTTGATCTCGTTCGGTTTCCATACATAGGTCAACTAACATCGCGTTCAATTCGACTTCTTCACAAATTGCAACCATTTCTTCATCGTAGACCGAGTTGTTCAGTGCACACAGTTGAGACAACATCGTTGTAGGTAGTAAGAAGGAATATGACGCGACTGTGCTAGAACAGGGCTCTTTTATAATTTGTTTCAAATTTGTTCAACGACAAATGGTAGGGAAAGTACACATTATTTAAAAATATATTTCCGTAAAGTGTCACTCACGGGTTACTGGCTTTTGTTATGTATTCACAGCGGGCAAGGATCGCTTTGTGTCTGGAAGACCAACCGTTCAATTGTTATATTCTTATCTTAGGGTTCTGTACCTCAAATAGAAAAAGGAACCCTTATGGGGGTCGCTTTGGTGCCTCATGTGTCTATCCGTCTGTCAATGTCATATTTAATTAAAATGAATGACTGAGGTACCAAGATGAAATTAATACCGGTTCTTCTTAATGGGATTATAAATCTTCGAAACAAACACGAATGTACATGCTCTGAGAAACACCTGCATGCGATATCAGTTTTTGCATCTACCTAAAGTTAATGGACGATAAAAACAGATTGAGTGGACTAACTAAAAAAATCAACGACACGATCGAGCGTGAATTTTGTTCATTCGAAGATTGACAAAAAAACTTGGTCTCACAGCACCAGGATAGAAAAAAATAATATCCAAAAAAAGTTAATTAGGGATCCGAACTCATAAGGTGTATCTTATTCGTTTGTCAGGCGCTACCAGCTTAGCACCATATGTAAGCTAGTTAGTTCACTGCTGATTAAGTGTTGTTATTTCCTAAAATAATTTATATTGGTTGGTTGCACGGAACCCTTTGTGCACGAGTCTGACTCGCACTAGGCATTTTGCATCTAGCGAAATTGAGGAAATTTTTTGTTAGTGAGATAATAAATATATTTTAAACTGACACGAGAGAACATGTCACATATTTTTGTAAGAGAACACATTATCATAAAAGCTTGGGTTAATTTTTTGTTAGTCCTTCTTAATAAATCTTCGAAACAAACACGAATGTACATGCTCTGAGAAACACCTGCATGCGATATCAGTTTTTGCATCTACCTAAAGTTAATGGACGATAAAAACAGATTGAGTGGACTAACTAAAAAAATCAACGACACGATCGAGCGTGAATTTTGTTCATTCGAAGATTGACAAAAAAACTTGGTCTCACAGCACCAGGATAGAAAAAAATAATATCCAAAAAAAGTTGCGAAATTGAGGAAATTTTTTGTTAATGAGATAATAAATAATATATTTTAAACTGACACGAGGGAGCATGTCACATATTTTTGTAAGAGAACACATTATCATAAAAGCTTGGGTTAAGTTTCCACGAAATGCATTGCTATCAAATTCTAATTTACTTATTCATTATAAACAATATCAGTCATCCAATATGGTGATAACATGATAAACTCGTATTTAAACATTTTATGAAAATACAGTCATACATACATAAAATACCTCCTTTTTTTAAAGTCGGTTAAAGACAAAATTGTCGAAATGCATGGATCGACGGGTGAGGGGGTAAGGGGCGGGGGGCATTGTTAAAACCCCCGGCACCCGGAACAGGTACCTTGTACGCCGCACCTTGGGCATTATGAAGTTTTCGTTTCCCTGCAACATTGATCCAAGTCGGTGACTAGATGGGTGGTAGGAGATTCCAATTGGCCTTTTTAGTTTCCTGCTAACGACCTGATCGATATATGTTAGGTTAGGTTAGGTTAGGTTAGGTTTGAGCCAACGGTCTAAAAACGGCGAACATCCAGAGCCAATGGTCTAGAGTCAGCTAATTTATACAAGTTTAAGTGGGAATTTTCTTACAATGGAATTCTTATTGGAATTCGTCTTATTGGAATTTTTCTCGAAAATTTTTCGCCTCCGGCGGGGTTTTTTTTTTCTTCGTGGGTGGTCTTTTTTTTGTGGGCGGGGCAATTTTTTTTTCGCGGACCCCCCGGGGTGGGCCAGAATCGACTTTCTACACTACTCACATACCAAGTTTCTTGGCTATAACTTGAGAAATGAAGGACTTTCAAACAAACTTCCATCCCCTATTTTACCCGTTCGGGGCTGGAATTTTAAAAACCTGTGACACACGTACTTAATTATTTTTTACCGTTAGCTAAAATACCAAGTTCCGTTGATATGACTTGAAGAATATCTCGAGAAATATTCCCTAATAAAACTTCCATAATACCCTATTTCTTCCCTTTGGGGGTCGAATTTTCAAAAACTGTGAAATACCTATATGTTTCTTAATTTTCAATCCGCAGCTCATATACAAAGCTTCATACAAACTTCATACCCCTATTTTACCCCTTTGGGGGTAGAATTTTCAAAAGTTGTTAAACATATAATCCTTTATTTCTAACCGGTAGCTCACATATCAAATTTCTTGGCTATAACTTGAGAAATGAAGGACTTTCATACAAACTTCAAACCCCTATTTTACCCCTTTGGGGATAGAATTTTGAAAAACTGTGAAACACGTATTTCTTTATTTTTTACCGGTAGCTCACATACATTTCATACTATAATACTAAGTTTCATGGCTATAACTTGATAAATGAAGGACTTTCATACGATCTTCCAACCCTAATTTTACCCCTTCGGGGGTGGAATTTTGACAGACAGTGACACACGTACTTCTTTATTTTTTACCGTTAGCCTAAATACCAAGTCTCGTTGATATAACCTGTAAAATATCTTGAGAAATCAAGGCCTTTCATACCAACTTTTATCCATTATTTCACCTCTTACGGGGTGGAATTTTCAAAAACTGTGAAACCTGTGTTTCTTCATTTTCAACCCACAGCTCGTATACCAAGTTTCATGGCTATAACTTGAGAAATGAAGGACTTTCATACAAACTTTCAACCCTTATTTTACCCCTTTGGGGGTAGAATTAAAAAAAAATGTGAAACACATATATTTCTTTAATTTTAACAGGTAGCTTACATACCATGTTTCATGGGTATAACTTGAGAAATGAAGTACTTTCATGCAAACTTCCAACCCCTATTTTACCGCTTCGGGGGTGGAATTTTGAAAAACTGTGACATACGTACTTCATTATTTTTTACCTTTAGCTAAAATACCAAGTTTCGTTGATATAACTTGTAAAATATCTCGAGAAATGAAGGCCTTTCATACCAACTTTCATCCCCTATTTCACCTCTTTGGGGGTCGAATTTTCAAAAACGGTGAAATACGTATTTCTTAGTTTTTAACTCGCAGCTCATATACCGAGTTTCATGGCTATAGCTTTCGTACAAATTTTCAACCCCTATTTTACCACTTTAGGGGTTGAATTCTGAAAAACTGTGACACACGTAATTCTTTAATTTTTAACGAAAGCCGAAATACCAAGTTTCGTTTGTATAACTTGAGAATATCTTGAGCAATGAAGGACTTTCATGCAAACTCTCATCCCCTATTTCACCCCTTCGGGGGTGGAATTTTGTTTATCTTTATAATATTGCAGTCAATTGAACTTCCCTCGTTTTGGCCCTAACAGAATAACAGCGTTGTGGTTACATTTTGTACCCACAGCATCAAGCTGAGTTAGGACCCTTTTGTTGGCACGAGTCACGACACATTCTAGACGATAATTAAGTTAAGTTAGATTTTAAGTTCTTTTGTATTTTATGTTTCAACCAATAAAACATATTCTATTCTATTCCATTCTATTATTAAAATACGACATAATATGGATATAATATCTCTACTTTGTAGACTCCCTATTTTATCATATAACACTTCAAATGGTTCTACCTGCCCTGTACGATACTTTCATAAAATACCGTTCACGCGTGTACCGCGCGTCGTGAAAGAAAGAAAATAATAACTGCGTTGCGCAGAAAAAGCTCTGGGCGGCTGCATGCGGGGCGGGCGGCGAAAGGCGAGCACAAAATAGCGGTAGCGCACAGTCGGCCAGCATCGGCCCCTCGCGTCCGTGCCCTGCTGCGCTCCCTGGCGCGCTCCACTCGCGTTCCATAAGTGAAAAGACGATCGCGTGCATACTCGGACAATCGTACCTATACCTATCCGACCGGTGCTCGTTCGATATTCGCCCGGGGTTCTAGTCTCCCATAGTGCCACCTGTTTGCAGTGACCGTGTAGTGCAACCATATATATAACCCGTAACAAATATCCTCAGACTGTTAAGGTGCCCTGGTTTAAATCCTGCATACAGCTGCGATCACGTAGACTTGGAGTCGATAGAGGATCTAATTAACCTCCTTGACGAATCTTCCTCCTCAAGGTCACACGAGGAGGTAAACATAATTCTTCAGTCTACTCCAGTCATTTCAGTAAGTGTCACCGAGAGAAAGCTTTTTAAGGCTCGGCACATCGCCGTACTCACAATGAGCTTTTCAGGAAAGATGTACCTACGTATAAGATTCAAATTTCAAAGTGAAATTACACACGGACAGCACTGCACATGAGCGCTGTGCATGAATTTGCATCGATTTGTGTAAGTGCATGACAGGTGACCCATTTTCACAACTAAGACACTCGAGAGCTCAACGTTTGGCAATAGGTACGGGTAACAAATTTTGCTGGTAACAAATAAATAATAATCTACTCTCAGAAATTATATTTTCAACAAAAAATCTAGGCATAGTATGTGTACCTAGTGTTGCACAAAGACTGGAAAATAATTTCGATCTTTCCTTATTATTTGAGATGCATTTGGTTTGCTTTGCTTGCAATAGGTATTTCAACTATCTATGTGGCTTTTCTATATATTATGGAAATTAACTAACTATAAAATAACATTTAAAAGTTAAAATTTGAATTTACCTACGGGAGAGAAAAGAAAAGAAAAAGGAACCCTTAATAGGATCACTTCATTGTCCGTCTGTCTGTCTATTCACACCCTTTCTGGGGAACGCGTGGAGGTATAAATTTGAAATGAATACTTAGGTCTCTTGGAGCTGTTAAAAAATCAAGCTATTAATTCAACGCAATTAAAAGATACGGCCACATTTTTTTGCATATTTTGACACTCGCGAATAAATCAAAACCTATAGGATACTTCCCCTTGACCTAGAATCATGAAATTTGGCAAGAAGCAAGGTCTCACAGCACAAATAGAAATAGGAAAAATCCTTAATCAGGGTTCCGTACTCATACGGTGTCAGATTGTTTGTCAGGCGCTAGTTACCAGTTTAAAGCCAGTTATTTTACAGCTGATAACGTATTGGTATGACATCTTTCTTGTTAATTACTAAAATAATTTATATTGTATGGTGCTACGGAACCTCTTGTGCGCGAGTCTGACTCACACTTGACTGGTATTTTTATACTTTCTCCAGGAAAATTATATGCACCAAGCACTCCAAGGCTGCAAAACTTAAAACTGACCAATTTTTTACCTTATGTTTTCCTTTCTCATAATTATGGTTTTATTTTTTGTTAGTAGGTTCTCATAATTATGGTTTGTTAATAAAGGATTTATTTAAAATTTATTTAATAGTTTAATTTTTCGATTTCAGCATATTTAATAATAATATTATGTACCCCGTTTTAAATAAATCTAACGCATAAAATATGTTTTTAATACAAATTCGAAATATATGTATAAAAGAAGAAACCAATTCACTTCTCACTTCAGAAGTTAAATGATATAATATCTACGAGGTAGCAGCGAGTACGTAAACAGTCGCGTGCAGCCTTTTTTTATCATTCTTCAGCTAGGGATAAGTAGAGCTAGGGTATGTTAGTTATCGGGCGTTTCTTTGTTGAGGAAGCTTGATGAATCATTCCTACCTCTAATTTAGTTTATTCTTTTGTTTTCATTCAGTCCATTAGTAGCGTAACCATTTGTGAGAGGTTCATATTTCAGTTTCTTCTACCTTAGCTTATTATTTTTATTATAATTATAATCTTTATTTGTACCACCACTGCAAGTGAGACAACCAAAACTAATAAGAGAAAAAACACAGACAAAAAGCGGCCTTATCGCTTACTAGCGATCTCTACCTAGAAAATAATGAAAAATATATTCATATGCAGGTCTGAACTTCTTCACCAATAATCATTATTTATATGATATTAACTGATGCCTGCGACTTCGTCCGCGTGGATTGAGGTTTTTTGTTTCCCACGCGAAGTCTAATTTTTCGGGATAAAAAGTATCCTAAGTGTTATTCTAGGCTATAATCTATATCTGTGCCAAATTCCATTAAAATCCGTTAAGCCATTCTGGCGTGATTGAGTAACAAACATCCATCCATCCATCCAAACTTTCGCATTTATAATATCAGTAGGTATAGACTTATATAATCCAATTAAATACCTATTATGTTCCTGATCAATATTTCCTAAGTGAGCACAGAGCACATAGGTACTATAGTAACCAGCATTTATAGAAGTTTGCAACACTATTGACCAATATTGGTAGTTGGTACATTATACACTAAATACAACTTTATGAACTTAACAATCACTTCTAATATAACAAGCTTGCTACGCTCCTTCATAGTACGTACAATAGAGTCTAGTAAATCAATACTTACTCATAAATAAGTAACCTTTTTGGCCGACTTCATCGACTAGGTAGTATGTGCCCACAAGGCATAGAAAAAATGTTCTAGAGTTCGACTATGTTTAAAATAGTATTTAAGTAATTTAATATATTAGGGTTAAATGCGAATTTAAAGCACAGAACAGATCATAGGGCTGAAGAATGTATTGAATAGTTTCCAAAAATAGTACTTAATTTTTTTTTTCATTATACAACAAATATTTTCATTAAAACTAAGAAATAAATTAAAAATCTAAATTAAAATATATATATATACATATATATTTACACAAAATACACGCCGTCCAAGTGATCGTTAATGGGCATGGTGCCCCAAAACACTGGCGCTATTACCTCGTTGAATAGCAAGGCTAAGCCGTTGGGCTAAATAAGCGCCAGCTCTTTGGTCACCAGAGGCGTGGATTAGTTTTTGGGACACGATATTTATAAAATTCTTCGTGTCTGATGACCATGGGCCCAGAGTCTCAAAAGCAAGCGCCGCAAAAACGTAGTCCTGAGTATTTGCGACGCTTAAGCAACTGAGCAGATTCGGCAGCTGCGCCCGCCTTTAGGCACGAGCCCGGTATAGGTGGGATGCTGCCAACGTATCCACGCAGGTTGCATCCCACACCAGTGCACGACCCATCGACCACGGTACTATAGTCATCCCGTCCGGCCTCTTGCCGTCATCCCTGAACAAACCGGTGGGTTCCAGTTGTGCAGGGATGGAGGCAGTGGCCAGAGCGCGACGAACTATATCATTGAGAGCACCGTGGCGATACAAGCGGCCTGCGCTCCGAATGCAACTGAGTCCATGGGGACCAAACTTATCCACCCACAAGGACAGTACTTAATTGTTTTGGAACGAAAGTTCCTTATGGAACGATGCGGAGGGGTACCCTAGCCGGCAAAAAACGTCCTTAACGAAAATGAGTAAGATTTTTTTACGAAGACCAAAAGTCTTAAATATACTACATTTGAAATTAAACTTTAATGCTTTAGTGTTAAGGTTAATATGTTATTTTATTTAAAAAAATATAAACCTTAAAACTAAGGCATTAAGTTTAATTACGAATGTACTATATTTATATTTAAGACCTTTTTTCTCGTAACAACGCGAAACGTTTTGTGGTTCCCGCGGGAACTCTTTAATTTTCCGGGATAAAAAGTAGCCTATGTGTTATTCCAGACTATAGTCTATCTCTGTGCCAAATTTCATCCAGATCTGTTCAGCCGTTGGGGCTACAGACATACATCCATACATCCATACCGACATCCATACATCCAAACTTTCGCATTTATAATATTAGTAAGATGTAATAAGGAACTTCGTTCCTATCTGGTGTCCCACGACACCACACTTTTTTTTGTTTGAGTTCAATTCACACTTGAAATGAATATTAAACCCAAAACAAAAAAACGTACCTACCTATGCATTTCAGTAGCAATATTAAAATCTCGTGCTGTTTTTTCAAGAAGTAACTAGTATTAAACGAAAAAATATGGATGTTTCCGAGTGAAATACTCGAGCAACCGCATTTTTTCCATTTATTTAATTATGATTTTGAATTGTACTTGTATTCACTCATTTCAAGTCGCCTTAGTCAACAGTATTATTAACAGTAGGTAAAACTACATACCCTTGAAGAAGACCCTTCTAGAACCACCTAGAATTCATCGTTACGTGTATCGGTTGAGACATCGACGACGATATACTATCATTATAACATATTTTCTACTTAGGCTACTACTTAGTCAGTAATAAGGACTAAACTCATTCAAAGAGAAAGTAGGTCTGGAGTTGTTCCAATTTACGTACGTCACTCGTGACCTGGGCCTTAAAGGTCGTAGAGCCTCGTAGGAGCCGTAGGCATTGCGTCTACAACCTCTACAACTTGAGTGTGATGGCCTTTATTACTTATGTGTATGCTTTATTTATGAATTTATATTACACAAAACTAAATAATTATATTTAATCAAATATCAAATAAATTATTACATAATATGCGAAAGTATGGATGGATGTTTGTTACTCAATCACGCCCCAACGGCTCAACGGATCTGGATGAAATTTGGCACAGAGATAGATTATAGTCTGGAATAACACAGGCTACTTTGTATCCCGGCAAACCTCAACCCACGCGGACGAGTCGCGGGCATTCGCTAGTAATACGCATAGGTAAAGGAAGAAACTACTGAGTGATATCTCAATTTGCATTTTTTAACCTACATGCAAAATTTCAATTTGCATTGAAATTTTGCATGTAGGTTCTGTCAATTACATAATCTCCCATGAAAGTAAAGCTTTAGGAAAGACATAGTTACAATAAGTTACATAGTTGCAATTATTGTTTCTTGAAAGTAATCAGTTGGTTTATTCGAAATGATTTCGAGAGCGTCGGACAATTTTTTTTAAAAAATTCACTACAAGTTAACCCTTGACTGCGATCTCACCTGATGGTAAGTGATGATGCAGTCTAAGATGGTAGCGGGCTAACCTGTTAGGGGCATGGCAGTTATATTAAACCCCTATTCAAATTTAATTTTGAGGGATGAGTGGCCTAGCTGTGACAACGCATATCAGTCGATTGCGATTGTTAAGCAACTTGACCCAAGTCGGTAACTTGATGGTGACCGAATTTGGACGTTCGAGCGTCTTTACTTCCTCCATGCCTCGGAGAGCACGTTTAGTCGAGTCGTATGGGAACCCACCGCATTATTATCCCAGGAAAACTCCTACCATTATGTGATTAATGGAAAGAGGTCATGACCCTCAGTAATGAGGAATACGACGCAGAGAGAGAGGGGGACAATTTAAGGCTCTCTAAGCGCTGAAGGACCCAAAGCAAAAAAAAAATGTTTTGACAGTCGTATCGTGCAATCGCTAATTAAAATGAATTAAGACCTAGACATAAAATATTTATCAGGCACGGGAGCTATATTTGAATTGTCTAAGCGAGGAGGGAGTATGGACGCGGGATTCGTAAAGCGGATATTGATCGGGCGGCACGAACATAGGGACCACTTCACCTGTATTACAGAACTAGGCCGCCTGTAGGCAACAGGTCTAACGTAACAGGTCCTTACCTAACATGGCGTTAAAATACTTAATTCATACAATTAGATAAAAATATAACAAAACAGAAGGGAAAACATTATACAGCTCAAACCTAAAGGGCCATAATGCACCGACATACCTACATTTAAAAAAAAGATACGCGCCGAATTGAGAACCTCCTCCTTTTTTAGAAGTCGGTTAAAAAAAACAAGCGTTTGCGCACAATTGGTGCTTTTTTTTTTCACAAAACATGTAAAGGTCTATGTCTATTTATCTATGTCCTGATCTAAATCTTAGCTTAGGAATTACGAGGCACATATTATACCCCTATTATAGCGAGTTATGTATGTTGCGGCATACATTGCATAAATACTTTAGTTTTTAATTCCTTTTTATTTAATTGAAATTGCATGTTGCAATGTAATTAAAAATACAAGCTGGTCAAAAGAGGTTTCGTACCACCACACAATATAAATTATATTAAGAACAAATTTATAACAACACTTAATCAGCTGTGAAATAACTGGTTACATATTATAGCGCTAAACTGGTACAAACAATTCGACACCCTATGAGCACGGGACCCTAATTAACGATTTTCGAATTTTTCCCAATACTTGTGCTGTGAGACCTTGCTAATCGCCCAATTTCATGATTCTAGGTCAACGGGAAGTACCTTATGGGGTTTGATTTATTTTTTGATGTCAAACTATGCAAAATATGCGGCATAAACGGCCGTATCTTTTGATTAAATGTTTTTACAGCTCTACGGTAGCGTAGACCTCAACTTGATACGCGTTCTCGAGAAAAAGGGTGTTGACAGACAGACAGACGGACAACGCAGTGATCCTTTATGGATTCCTTATAGGATTCCTTCCCTAAAAAGGATTGTAAAAGTGTGTAAGATGACCTAATTGCTGCCGGATACAATATAAAAGAACATTTAGTATGTTGTTTACTTTTATTGAAAACTAGCGACCCGCCCCGGCTTCGCACGGGTGCAATGCTGATCTTACTTAATATTATAAATGCGAAAGTTTGGATGTATGGATGGATGTTTGTTACTCAATCACGCCCCAACGGCTGAACGGATCTGGATGAAATTTGGCACAGAGATAGATTATAGTCTGGAATAACACATAGGCTACTTTTTATCCCGGATAATTAAAGAGTTCCCGCGGGAACCACAAAACCTCAATCCACGCGGACGAAGTCGCTGGCATTCGCTAGTACTAAATATACTACAGAATGTTTTTGTATAGGTACAACGTTCACAGCTTTTTGTCATTGGACAATACAAACAATGTATTTTCTTTAGAGGTTAAAATGGTAATTGTGGGCTATCCCTAAGAGATAGACATATACTATTCCGGACTTTTTTGTAGACCTTTTTAAGGTGTACAATACTGTAGTACATTATTTTGATCTATCTCGTAGGGTTCAGCCAGCCTTTGCAATGTAAAAAATGTGTTCATTTACGACATCACATTAGAAACCTCTAAAATTATTATGCATGTATTATACATATAAACCTTTCTCTTAAATTACTCCATCTATTAAAAGACCGCATCAAAATCCGTTGCGTTGTTTTAAAGATCTGAGCATACATACGGACAGACAGCAGACTTTGTTTTATATTATGTAGTGATACGAACGTGTGTCTGTCTGTCTGCTACGCTTTCACGATCCATCTGTTCAACCGATTTGGTATAGGGATAGTTTGTATACCGGGGAAGGACATAAGCTACTTTTTATCCCGGATCATTAAAGAAATCCCGCGGGCATCATCTAGCTCCGTAGGAACGTTGTCGCGATCGAATTCGTAAAAATCTCCCACTCGGGCTCGGTTTTGCAATTGGATTAAGTTAAAAATTCGAAATTCTAATATGCGCATATTATATTAGTGCCCACCTATAAATTTTGATGAATGGGCATTATGAGTAAACTGTGGATGTGCTCTAATTTTTTATAATTATTGTGACTAGACCTACAACGAGAATAGTGTTTTATCCTTCGCGCATTTAACAAACTGCTCTAATATTTTACCCTACTGCGTTGCATTATGCAGCAGCACATTATTTTCTGCCAGACTGTTCATGTGTGATGTGGGCCTTTCCCAACTTTCCATGTAAAATGTAACTTCGTTGCCACCACCACCACCACTAACCACTTTCGTTTTTGTCCAACTTTTGTCAGATTTTTTAATGTCTCGCAAACTCGACGGTGCTTACAAAATGCTACTTATAGATTCGCAAATTATACATTCTACGAAAAACCAACGGTGAGTGGATCAAATTCTGACACAAAAATAAACGATGTTATTGGAAAACAATATAAAGCTGTGGTAGATCATAAAGTCAATTCACGAGAATTTATTGCTTAAATAATAGCCGAGAAACATCAGAACAACTATAAAATGATATGGATGTCTAAATACCATGAGTAGGAAAACTTTCGGGAGTAGTTTAACTACTTAGCGTGAAAACACAATACAAACAAAATGTCCATGTAAACTTTTATGGAGTCGCACACCCTAGTCCGACAGAACAGAACGTCTTCTCAGACGCGAACGCAGACGTTTTGCTTGACTAGATTTTTCTGTCTGGTGTTTTCGTTCGTTGAGAAATATTTGAAGTAGACTTGGCTTCGCTTGAGTAAATTTTTTGAAATTATTAGACATAAATTATATTTAGGTATACTTTCAGTTGAGAATAATCTATTTCCGATTTCTTAAAAGTGTCTTAGATCTGTTCATACTTTTCGGAAATTTCATTCCTACTGCTACTACAACGAACTTGTTAGGTAATAAAAAGTCGACAGTCTTTTTTTATTTACTTGTAGGTGCTTAGGTAGCCTCTTTAGTTATCAAATTAGGAAAAATTTTGTGCTGGCAGAAAAAGGTAAGTAACTACTTACCTCTTTATTGAGGTATTATTTCTAAATATACAGCGGTAGAGCGATTGGCGGTTTTGGCAGTGGCGTTTTCAGGATACAAATTGTAAATTTGTAAATTTTAAAATTTAAAATGTTTGTAAATTTTATTTTACCAGAATCACATAGGTAGCTGGTGCGTACGCGCGTGGCAGGCGTTCATCGCGCACGATGGCTGCAAAGTTTAGGCTATTTACCGAAGGCCTGTTTTATAAAGCTTATCGTCGTTGTAGGATTAGCAGGCGATAAGGGACTTTGTTCTGCTCCCTTAGTTTAAAAATAAACAGCACCAAGTTCCCTCACAGTGAGTGATTAAAAATCCAACCTTGATAATACGCGATGTAAACAGCGCGAGTTGGCAAGCCGTCCCCATGAGGAATGCTAACGAGATTGGCATATTCTGTGCCCGCATCTACACTAACGCCAGTTTGATGAAAGCATTTACAGCTATAATTAAGTACTTCATGAATTCTATTATTTTCATCTCGAGTTACATGAGTTTTTATTCGCGTTGTTTCTTAAAACGTGAATTTGCAATAGATTTCCAACCTCTGTGGTGCCAAAGCAGTGGATTTTAAATACGATTGCACTTGGGAGACTTTTGCTCTTATCTACCATCTGCCATGCTGTACTGAAGGTACAATGAAAATAGATTTATTGGTAAAAGGTTTGGCTTTTGATATTGTCATAAGTCTGTCCCTTTCTAGCGAAGGTGGAATTCTTTCATTGACACGAAAGTATAATGTTCCATTTAATTTGCAAAATACATACCTATAGATTGCACAGTAATAGTTTCAAGACAAAAAAATTTCAACGTAACAAATTTTTTGAAAAGTTGCAAATAACCGAGTTATTGAGCTAAAATAATCGTTCGTTTTTCCACCAACGGAAAAACTGACTATACCTAGTTTAATACACATATCTCAAAACCACAAACCAAATCGGTAGTTTTCTGTAGCTCTGTAGTTTTTACAACGTTGTCCGAAGGCAAGATTTAATAAAATAAAGAAATTATATCACTACACTATGAAAAATCTTGAATTTTCCAGGATAAAAAGCCTATATCCTTCCAGCATTGAATTAGAGCTCAATTTCGTGTATCCATTCTCATACGTTTAGTTAGGTACGATGCCCTAAACGTATGAGAATAGATTAAAATAATCTTTTCCTTATCACTCTTCCTGTTACGCTCTTGGTAGAGCGGTCGTAGTCGTCACCGCAGTGTTGTGGCACGCTTGATTGTGCGTCTCCATTCTTCTGCCTTCCATATGCATTCAGTACTCATGTGATGAGACATCTACTGCAGCCCTCACATGGTCTATCCATCTCATGATATAAGGTTTTCCTTTAATTGGACATAATATTTTATCACTAAAATTAGCTGAGACAAACCGGTTCGCATGAATTTATAAGCCTTTGCCACATTACAAAGCTCCTGCGTGCCAATTTTCAAGTTTCTCTAACCTCATTGTGCTGCATGTTTTTTTTTTAATGTTTCGCACTCAGTTATCCACTGACATGATGCCAGAGACCTTTTTAATGCGAGTTTTGCTCTGAATTAGTGTGGTGCATGTTGAAAAGTCTGTTTTGCATCACTTTCTTTCAATGTATTTTAAATTAGAAATGTATTCATAATTTAGCGTATAACGTACGAGAATCTTTTATGTTTTAATCTAGTACGTTGTAGATCTGTTGAGTCTTCTCTGTCCTTTGAGTTGTTGAAGGTACCATCTAACAATGACGCAGTTGCGATACGCTTCACATTAAGACTCGTTAACAAGTACCTCCTGATAAGGTAGGAAGTGGCACCTGAAGTTATCACAATAGTTATCAGACTATTAATGCGATAACAAAACAATCCCGGCTATTGTTAGCAAATCGATTGTGTTCTGGGTACGTACATTGCATAATGCTTCTGCAATACCTAATTGAATCTAATCAGTGGAAAGCAAGTAGCTATCTTGAAAAATATAATGTTCATCTAACAGCGACGATTATGCCCTCTCCAAAATAATCAGCAAGGGTTCTCCAAAATAAATCTCCAAAATTCTCCAAAATAATCGTTGCTTCTGAAATAAAAATTAAGTTCTACAAATAGTCGAGTTATTAATTATTTAGTAGATAGCTAGACGATTTTATACTTCATCTTCTTGGATTTAGGTTTTTGGTAAATCCCGCGGGAACTCTGATTTTCCGGGACAAAAAATAGTCAATGGTCTATTCCCCGGGATGCAATCATTGTACCTACCCGACAAAATTGGTTGAAAAGATGGGCAGTGAAAGCGTAGCAGACAGATGACAGACAGACACACTTTCGCATTTATAATTTTGTATGGGTTTGGTACGTTTTAGTTAACTTACTCATTTTTTAGGGTCTTAAATCTCGCGACAAGCTTTTATATCATATAAATTGTGTAATGACGTTCTAAGTTGATAGTAAAAGTTTATAAAAGGAAAATTTTATTTTATGCTTTTTAGCGCATTTACATAAAAGCTTGTTTTTAAAAGAGATTTTTACTTGTAATTTATTTTTTTACTTTTTAGTTAGGTATCGCTGTTTTAGTATAACATTCCATTTCCAAGGACGTCATATTGGCAATATTTCTTCTGTAGCTAGAAGATATTCCTCAGTAATAAGTGTTCTGTGACTAGACCTGACCTACATAAGAAGGGTCGGTTTTGCCAGATATCGCAAAATGTGAAACTGAGTGGCTGTTCCGTACCTACACTAAATAGGCCATGCCAATTTTGATATTGTCAAGAACATTTAATAAAATTTTAATTGAATAGAATCGTTATTGTACAAAAATAACAATTCCTATAAAATCATAAACATTTATTCATTGTTTTTGTGATAGACTGAAACTAATCTATATGCCCACATTAGTTTACCGATGTAACAACTGGCTAGACTTTTTTCTAGTAGCCATCACCACTACAGCCTATTGACGTCCCACTGCTGGGCACAGGCCTCCACTCTCATGGGAGAGACGGAATTAGAGCTTAGACCCACCACGCTGCTCCAGTGCGGGTTGGCAGGCTTTAACGACTATTATCATGTTAATAATAACCGAGACCGACGGCTTAACGTGCTCTCCAAGGCACGGGGGTGAAACACCACCAACTTCCTAACTCCGAGCTAGTACTGAAAATTTCTAGTTAGAAAACCCCAATACTTAATTATGGCCCAACCTGGGACCTCGTTGGCCGCAGTCAAACATGCTAACCACTAGATCAATGAGGCAGTTAGAGTTATTTTTCTAGAAGCATGATAATTTAATTAGGATTGGTACCCATTATTAGTGGCTAATCCATGAATTCTTTCGGCTACACTCGGAGTCTCCGAAATATAAGAATCGTATGAAGTAGAGTTTTGTAAGAGTTTGTTAATTGTTGGGGTAAAGCGTCTTGGGAGTGTAGTCTGAGGCGTGCTGCGTTATATGTGTGGTTGGTACTTAATACCAAGTTAATTATGCTGTATGCATACCTACGACGAACAACGATCCAAAGTACGGTGAAGTCTACGGTGGCAGACATCTAAGGGTCGATTCGGTTGGCGCCCACTGTTATCTAAAAAGCAGGAAGAAAGTTAAATAGAGTTTGTAGATCACACCTAGAAGCATGAATAATTTAGAAACAAAGTGACGTACGACATTTTTCAAATAAATTGGAAAGTAGCAAAGTTTACCTACTCGCAGTACGCTGGCGAAAGCTAGTAATGAATAAAATATTGCTAGGAGCTCGAATATAACAGTGTGGAGCAAGGTCGGGTCGCCCCCGTATCCATAAGATAGAAATAAAAGTTCTCTTTATGCGACCGCAGCAGGATTACCTGCCCACTTCGCTAAACGTTGCGAGCTTTTTCCACTTGAGATGAATTTTATATTATGCCTGCATAGGTTACCTACTCGTGTTTCTTGAGCGTTATATTTATCCAGTTTTGTCTTAAGTAAGGTCTTATACCTAAATAAAATAGTTTATTCGATAATTCCGTTCAGCTCTAGGCTAGATCAGCAGCTGTTAACAGTACCAGATATTCTTCTTCTTGGGAGAGGCAGCAGTAAAGAAATACGAGTACGTTTGAATTCCTTAGGAAATTAAACAATAAACATATTTTTTTAAATGCTTATGAGATAAGTAAGAGCTTATGTTAAACGAATATTATGAATGTTAAGGAGTGTTTGTTTTTTTTTTTGCTGCCTCGTTGGTCTAGCAGTTAGCATAGTCGACTGCGGATTACGAGGTCCTGGCTTCGATTCCCGGTCGGGCAAAAATTGGTATTGGGTTTTTCAATTCAGAAATTCTCAGTGCCAGCCTGGAGTTGGAAGTTGGCGGTGTTTCACCCCCGTGCCTCGGAGAGCACGTTAAGCCGTCGGTCCCGGTTATTATCACTAACATGATAATAGTCGTTAAAGCCCGCCAGCCCGCATTGGAGCAGCGTGGTGGGTCTAAACTGTATTTCCCTCTCTCCTATGAGAGTGGAGGCTTGTGCACAGCAGTGGGATGTTAATAGGCTGTAGTGGTGGTGGTTTGTTTTTTCGTTTGTCTTTCAATCACGCCGTAACAGAGTAATGGATAAACATGTTTTTTTGCATGGGGATCTAGAGAGTGAAATTTTTATCCCGGAAAATTAAGCAGTTCCCGTGGGAAACAAAAAACTTATTCCACGAGGACGAAGTCGCGGGCATCAGCTAGTTACCATACTAGAGATAGATCCTGTAGCATATAAGGTATCCCATCAGTGCGAAGCCGGTACGTGGGTGAACTGGTATTAGTTAAAATTACTTATCATTTTTTTATTGCTATGTTTTTCTTAGCAATTTGTTTCTCGCATTTACTTCATCGTCGATCATGCTGTAAAGTTTTATGTAGATGTAATGAAGTATAGGTACCTAAAAATTTACCATAATATTATATCCTGAAGAAATTATTGGAGTGAAACTTTTTGAAAATTCGAGGAAAAGGATGTGGTCGCCACGGTACAAGTGGCGCCACCGGACGAACGTGTTCCATTTTTCAAATTTTCTGTTTGATTGTTTAAATGTAGCAGTTGAAATTATGATTTGTTAATTGCTTTTTATGTTTTATTTTAATCCGCCTCTGGTTGATAAAACGAAAAAGCGACACCAAAAAGAGACAAACATATTCATAATAGGATTTAGCCTGCGAGAGAATGAGATTGAAATAATAGAATATAAGTAACATTTATCTCATCATCTCGTAGCATTGATGTAGAACTTTTTTAGTAGTAACTACTCATTCTATTTCAATGTCTCGTAGGCTACTTTTCTGAAGTTTCACTTGTGGCGTGTGTGAATTGCACACACACACACTGTTTGTGAAACTTCTTTAGAAACGTTGTGATTTGAAAATTCAACGATTGGATTTAGCCTGCGAGAGAATGAAATAGAATACAAGTTAAATTTATCTCATTCTCTCGTAGACTACTTTTCTGAAGTTTCACTTCTGCCGTGTGTGAATTGCACACACACTTTTTTATATTTATGTATTATTCTCCTGTACTAACTCAAAGGTGTGCCTGCCTGTCCATACTTGGTCAGCATGGTGGACTATGGCCAAATCGTTTCTTCAGTCCGAGAAAAGACTCGTACTCAGTAGTGAGCCGACAATAGGTCTTTAACGACCAATCTTTTCAACCGATTATTATGAAATTTGGTATAGAATATAGATATAGGTTGCATTCCGAGGTGGTCCAAATTGGTTGAAAAGATGGGCCGTTACAGCGTACCAGACAGATCCACAGATAGATATAAATAAATGATAAATGATTTATTTATAATTCACATAGGCCAACTTGTGTCACTTATGAAACGTTAAGACTCTACCACCGGTTCGGAAAGCTGTATACACAGAGACACATTTTTGCATTTATAATATTAGATATTAGTATGGATTGTTATAGTTGAAATTATCTAGTAGATTTCAATTAAGTAGAATGCGCCTTGGTATCGGTGTAGAGCTGGCGCGGTCCGCCGAAGGAAATGAATCATGATGTTGGCTAGGTCTAGTTACCTACCTAATATCCATTTTTATTGCTATGATGATTTTCCAATTTTATTTCCCACACCATATCGAACGTGCCAAAATAGTATTTTATGGCTTCACCCATGAGTTGTTAAAACGAATAAATAACATGAGTAACATAAAGAGCACTTAGATATCTCTCGATTTGTACTAGTTTTTCCGCTTACTGCGCTGACTAGTTTCACCTAGTTGGCATTCTGGTCTGGCAGCCCCCCAGGCGCCCACGTCCATGCCCCCTAGTACATTTCTGTGGCGTCACCTGGTCCGAGTTATAACAGTGGTGCAGATGCGTACACTTGGCATCTCGTCACGATGTTGCAATAATGACTGTCACAGTTCTAATTAAACTTTCTCTCGGCACTCGGAAATTCATACTCTATATTTAGCGGCACTAAAATTGAATGTGAAGTGTCACAACTCGCATGAAAGCATATGAGTAAGAAATATTTTGAATTCTAAAAGATGTTGGAATTCCTTCCGGCTTTTTCTTGCATAAATAAATACCTAGTTGAATTGAGGTCTAACCTCTGTAGTTTTTTTAAATGTGTGTTAACTAAGTATCTATGAATTGTAAAATTTGTATTATGATGAAAAAATTAAAGTAAACTTAGTTTATTGTTCGCCATGGAATAATGGAATTATACCTCTAAGCACTTACCATCGATGGACTCATGGAATTAGGAATCTACAGACATAAGATAGACTTATCAACATAGAAATATAAGTAGCACAGTAAACAGATGCAACCAGTATGGAAACTACCTAGAAACGTTCGAAACAGGCTCACTCACACAAATGTGACCATTTATCCTATGGTCGATGTTATGAATGAAGGTTTGGTTGCTCAAGTAAAAGGTCATGAGTGAAAGCAATAAAAATCGAACGTTAACATAAAAGCCATTTTTGACCGAGCGAAGCGAAGGTCTCTGAGTCTACTTGGGTGAATTGGCACTTGTCCGTCCGTCCGTCCGTCCGTCAGTCAGAGCATTATAACTTCTGAATTACTGAACGCAATTACTTCAGCTTTAAATATAATATGTAAACCAATGGCCTCCCGCCGAATACAGCGTACCAGACAGATCCACAGATAGATATAAATAAATGATAAATGATTTATTTATAATTCACATAGGCCAACTTGTGTCACTTATGAAACGTTAAGACTCTACCACCGGTTCGGAAAGCTGTATACACAGAGACACATTTTTGCATTTATAATATTAGATATTAGTATGGATTATTATAGTTGAAAGTACCTAGTAGATTTCAATTAAGTAGAATGCGCCTTGGGATTGGTGTAGAGCTGGCGCGGTTCGCCGAAGAAAATGAATCATGATGATTTTCCAATTTTATTTCCCACACCATATCGAACGTGCCAAAATAGTATTTTATGGCTTCACCCATGAGTTGTTAAAACGAATAAATAACATGAGTAACATAAAGAACACTTAGATATCTCTCGATTTGTACTAGTTTTTCCGCTTACTGCGCTGACTAGTTTCACCTAGTTGGCATTCTGGTCTGGCAGCCCCCCAGGCGCCCACGTCCATGCCCCTAGTATATTTCTGTGGCGTCACCTGGTCCGAGTTATAACAGTGGTGCAGATGCGTACACTTGGCATCTCGTCACGATGTTGCAATAATGGCTGTCACAGTTCTAATTAAACTTTCTCTCGGCACACGGAAGTTCATACTCTATATTTAGCGGCACTAAAATTGAATGTGAAGTGTCACAACTCGCATGAAAGCATATGAGTAAGAAATATTTTGAATTCTAAAAGATGTTGGAATTCCTTGCGGCTTTTCTTGCTCAAATAAAATATACCTAGTTGCATTGAGGTCAAAGCTCTGTAGTTTTTTTAAATGTGTGTTAACTAAGTATCTATGAATTGTAAAATTTGTATTAAGTATGATGAATAAATTAAAATAAACTTAGTTTATTGTTCGCCATGGAATAATGGAATTATACCTCTAAGCACTTACCATCGATGGACTCATGGAATTAGGAATCTGCTTAAGATAGACTTATCAACATAGAAAATTTTATAAGTAGCGTTGTTTCGGTTTGTTAATAAAATTAGTTTAAATATCGATGTTCTGCATGATTATTTCGTTTGATATATCGGTTTTGAGTGTAAATATACTACCTACTATTTTAAAAAGAAATCGAGAAACTATTCAGCCATAAATATTAAGTTTTAGGTATATAATAGTTAAGTATAAAAAATATTAAGTATATAATATAATAATACCTGACTTCTGCAAGATTTTTTTTGGATATTGTTGTATAAGTTTTGGTTCATACCCTGGCAAGTTTGAACGACTGAGGATTTAATGCGGGGGTCTCCATGTCCATTCCACGAACCGCACCGACTAAAATTAGTTTATTCATAGTAAATGAGAATCGATCATTTGAACTGTAGTCTATAATACTTTTACTTATTATTAACAATGTGAAAGCATGAAATCGTTGTCAATTTGTATTGGCAATGCATACCAGTGAAATGTATCTAGATTTTAATGACAAATATGCACATGAAAACTTTCCGTTGGCTCTGACAATGTGACGGTAGCTATATCCGTTGGCTGAATGCCAGTCCAAAAACCCTACTTCCGAAAAGTTTTTTTCACGTGTTGCTATATTTAATTAAGAATGTCATCTAAATATATAAAAGGAAAAATTCAACCCCTCAGGGGGTAGGGGGTTGGTTTGTGTAGTCCCCGCGGACGCAGTTGCGGGCTAAAGCTAGTAATTGATAAATCTCTAGTTTCATAGGACCTAAACAGAATAGGTATTTTTAAACTGACGGATGAAACTAGGACAGCTATTGAACAAACAGGGTAGGGTTTAATTCAGCGTTGCTTATTATGGGTCATCGACCATTTATCCTATGGTCGATGTTATGAATGAAGGTTTGGTTGCTCAAGTAAAAGCTCATGATTGAAAGCAATAAAAATCTAACGCTGTGGGTACACTTATTCACGTTAAAAATTACTTATAAAACATGATGGTGATAATTATATATATATATATTCATATTTATATATAATATAAATATGAATAAATAAAATAACATAGAATGACTGACTATATTAATAACTACTGAGACCATTGAAATAGAGTACCTATAGGTACTAAAAAAATTCTACATCAATGACTGAGACAGATAAAAATTCTTCAAAATTTTGAGTGATTTGGAATGTTATGTGTATAGATGCTTGCATGTCAAAAAGCATGTATGATTTATGAACTCCTTATACAGTTCGAGTAATACGTTTTAAAGCTGTCAAATGATTACGGTTTGCCATGGAACTAATAAGTACTACGTACAACAGTACTTATTAGTTCCATGCGGTTTGCTTAAACAATTAATAGAATTACATTGTTACGACTTACGAAATTTCCATAGAGACCTATAGCACTGAATATCTACTATGTACCTAATATACAGTTAACCATTGAGCTTTTTATAGTAGTCTGCACTCGATGGCCCTAGGGTATTATATTAAAGTGACAAATAATACTTACGAGACATTTCACTGCTACACGGCTACGTATTCTGGTTCCAGAAGAGAAGGATTTTGCGCAGAGGATCAGCTTAGCTGTTCCGCGCGGAAATGCAGCCAGCATTCTGGGCACTATTCCACGTGAACCGTAATCAATACGAAAATTGTAGGTATGTACGAATACGGTACAATTTTACAATTACTGATTTAACTTTGATATGAAATTGTTACAGAACAGTTCTTTATTAGACAACTTTGAATTTATAATACTTATCTTATGACCGAGCAAGCTGCTCAAACGTCTTTATGAGATAAAAACGTGTAACAAAAGATAAATCAGTGGGGAAAGTGTATAATATGTACAGTAGATTACATAAAGCGGAATTGCTGGAATCAGTAAGTATAAAGACATTTTCGGATGCGATATTGTTTCGGTAAGCTTTTCAGCGCTTAAGTCTACAGCCGGCGGATGTACTGAGGTCACTCTGATTTGAAATATTGGGTTAGCTTACTTGAACTTGGTAGCTTTTGACGTCACATGGCATATATTCCGAGGACAGTGTAAGCAGCGAAGATTTATGTAAGGATGCAAGGAACCGACGATGTGTATGTAAAGAACTAAGTAAACTATGTTTTTAAAATCTAACTGCTTTCTGGGCAGGTTTAAAATAATACTTAACTAATAGGTACTTATAACTATTTCGGTGATGAGGTTGATCAGTTATGGGCTGTCATTTTTTGTCGTTGTTGTCTGTAGTATAACCTGATGATATAGGTACGGCTTGGTGCAACGCGTGCGCCTGCCTAAAAGTCAGTCATAGAAGTGATTTGAAAATTAAACTGCAATGCTATTGCACTTTTTAGGAATGTTTTAGGAACTTTACCACAAAGGTCCGGTATAATTATGATGTGTACTACAAAAAAAATGGCTGGTCTGAGATATAATAGTGTACGCGGTGTGTTTAAGACGATAAATTCTCATTAACGACTGGCGTCCGTCGACCGACCGTGCAGCCCGCAACGTTCGTGTTTATACTCGTCCAGTGTGATTATTTCATAAAAAAACATACATGTTTAATTAGGGTTACTAACGGTTATTTGATAAGGATAGAGATAAATGTAAATAGACGAAATTATAAAGGGAATTTAGCTGTAATTTGGAAGGTCAGGGGAGCTCCATTAGACAATTTAACCAAGGATGCACAATATCTGTGTGAACTCCACGTTTTTCTATTTAGGATTATTTTACATTTGTCATTCAGTCTTAGAACCTAAACAATTTAGGTACCTTTATATCGACCTCCTTGGCCTTGGAGTACTGGTGATTGATTCTTTTACATTTTTCATTCTGTCTTAGAACCTAAACAACACATTTGTGTAGTGACCTCCTTGGTGTAGTGGTGATTGATGTGGTCTTATAAACAGGAAACTCCGGATTCGATTCCCGGCAGGGGTAATTCATGATATCCAAATTGTTTCTGATCTGGCCTAGTGGGAGGTTTTGGCCGCAACTAGTAACCACTTTATCAGCAAAGACGTGCGGCACGCCAAAAAAGTGACAAGGGGGTATGGGTTTAATAATAATTGCCCTACGGGGAAAACTCTAAGAAAAACGTAGTGTTTGAAATTTTTATAAGGACATTCAGACGTGACTCAGGGTTTTAATATTCGACAAGTTGGGTAGGTCAAGCATTCCCTTCCGCATTTTTAATAAGAATACACAGTGCAAACAAAGTGGTAGGTATATTACCTACATTGTTTTGTTCAGAGGGCACTGGGCTAATTTTGTGTTAAGTGATAAATATATAAAGCGGCTATAAATAACTTTGTAAATTCAGGCTTTCCGAACTGCGCGTCATTGTTTGTTTATCAGGCTGTAGTGCATAAATCTGATCGCGATATACATAAATTGAGAGTACTGATTAATGTTTATTTATGTATGTGGAATGGATACCTACGTACTGAAAAGGAGTGAGTCAAGCTACCTACCTACTTCCATCTTGTCATGTTTTGAAATCGATAACATGAAAATAATATGATACAGGGAAAATTTAAACAAGTGGTACTTAGAGCTCTAATAAAATCCTATTTAATACTCTTGATCACAGATAATTACCTATAAGCAGATTCCCTGTTCCGTGCTCTTCTCTTATGACTTGGGACACACTATAGAATTATTTTAATACTTAGGTTGGTATGTCAGTAGACCTAGACGTCACAATTTTTTTTAAAGTTTAAATTTATTGAAAACAATACATTTGAACTTAAAGCTAACCTAATTACTATGTAAATGGTGGCAAGAATACTGGCTGCATTTCCACGCTGGACAGTCAGGCTCATCCTTTGCGCAAAAAATGAGCCAGCCTTTCTGTCACCAGATGAGGCAAACAACCGCGGTGAAATATCTCGCAAAAAAATTTTGCTATTAAGACTCCACGGCCCTAGGGGTCTCCACGGCAAACGGAACAAATATGTAACTCTCTATGAGAGAGGCATACTTCCGCCGCTTGCCGGTTTTAGCAGTTTCTGCTGCGGCTCCCGGCCTAGATGCTGTCTCCCTGATATGACACAAATATAAGGATTATTATTCTGAAACAAGAGCGTCAACAAATGCTTCTAGCGATGATCGTATGATATTGTAAATATTGATTTATAATGGTTTTGTACTTTTTTGGCGCTCAAATAAAGTGCCGTGCCGAATTCAAGCATAATGATTATGTAGAAATAGCTAGAGATATCTAGTCATTTGAATCCCGGCCTGAAAACACGAGAGTAGGTATCATATTCTTCATGATATTTTAACGAAATTATTCGGAATAACGACATACTTTTTTTTGAAACGAAATGTTTCTGACATATGAAATGAAATAAATTCAACTAGAAAAATTATAACTACTTAGAGGAAGAACTTCAACTGCTAATACATGTATTATGTATTCTGTCTAAACACCAAAATATGTCTGTATCTAGTGGAAAAATAGTAGGTAAATAGAGTTGGCAGCTTCCTGTAAAAATATGACACACATCACTGCTAAACTGGCGCCAGCACCGATCGCCCTACGTTTAGCGTGTCCGAATTTATAGAGCAAACATTACATTTTTATAATAATTAATTACAAACGTTTTAGTTAAATAAACATTTTTCTTCAAATAAACAACCTTGATCTTTGATGAATAATACAGAACGCCAAGGTTCTAGTCTCGGTCTTTTTCGTGGTTTGTATTTCTTTTAATTAAATAAAACTTTAAATTGGTGACAGAAGGGCTGGCTCATTTTTGTGCAAAGGATCAGCCTGGCTGTCTAACGCAGAAATGCAGCCAGCATTCTAGCCGCCATTACACGCGGCCATGATTTATATAGTAATTAGGTTAGGTTACCTAGCTTTAAGTTATATTGTATTGTTTTCAATAAGGGTATTTGTCTATAACAATACACAGCGCGCATGAAAGGAAACTGAACCGACTTTGACGAGATGTTTGTAGAAACGATGACCCATCATCGTAGAGGAGTTAGGATTAGAGCAGCAAGGGAAAATTTAAAGTTCGTATGGAATTTAAAATTAAATCGCGGACGTAGTCGCAGGCTACTATACCTACTAATATAGTGAGATCGGCACCAAATACCGGAAACAGCCATTCAATGCGTATAATAGAAACGTCAATTGCATTTTACGAGTGTTGGGAAGGGAATAACTCAATAGAACTGTACTTCGAAGCGCAGTACACGTGATCTGTGTGTATTTACCGGTGCCACATCCCGATAATGAATTGTTGGTCAGCAAGTAGACTTATTTGCTTACTCTTACATATCGACGAGTGATGAAGTTATACCACGTTGGTCTGAAAATAGTTGTTAGCAATAATTTGTTTGTAAGGCACAAGAAGTTATTAGGAAGCTCCTCTGTATGTGACTGTATCTATATTATTTGTGGCAAATTTCATACTTTCTCATATGGATAGATTTTCATATAAAACATTTATAGGACAGAATTTTTGAAAGAAGAAAATCCATAGTTTAAAGGGAGATTATGAATTTATGAGACAGGAAAAGAAGTCTTGCGTTATCCCAACTCAACCGATTAACTGATCTTAGTTTTGACACAGGGAAAGGCTGCATTGAGACCGTATGGGTTACAAAATACTTTTTGTAGCTGAACAACAAAGAGTTTGAAATCGCAGGCATAATCTACTTACTCGTAGTTCAAAATATTTTTCTACCGATTCATACAAAGGAAAACAGGTCAAAATAAATGATATAATTGACTCCATTGAGTCTATTTATTAATAAACGCAAAATCGTTTGGCCTGTGTTTACTAAAATCTGTTTATTATACCTACACGGTTTTGCATCTGGTAAATTTCCCGGAAATGCGTAAATAACACATTATGCAGTTATGAGTAGGTTCATGTGGTAAACCTATAGCAAAATCTATTTCGAAAATTGTTTAAATATTATAAGTCCTAGCATGAAAGGGAAATTAGATAAATTTGGTACGTCCAGTATCGGGCATAGGCTGCGTTGCTTATGGGATTAGTTAATCACAGAACACCCGATAAATTTAATAAAATAAATAAAATAAAAATAGCCTTTATTTCTAAACAAAAAATTTGTCATTACATAAAATTTGTTGAATATTTAGATTGAATTACCTTACAAGAATAACATAATATCATAAAAATTGAACATAGAATTAATTAAAAATTGTAATAAAAATATGAGTAATAAGTACTGGGCGGTCAAAGAAATCCTTAAAAGCAGAGATCTCAACCCGATAGATCTACAGCTTTTTAAATGTAGCGGGCCTTTCGCGCCTTCGCCAGCGATTAATTTTCGCAGTTCAAACAACACGCAGGTTCAAAGAAATAAGATTATGCTATGCAGGCACTACGCTATATTACAATTAATATTAAATTATTTAAATTAAAATTTACCGCCAGCAGGACTTTAAATATTCGAAATATACGTGTAGTGGTGCTTTAACGTTGTAAATGAGTTATTTAGCTTTAGTAGTAAGCTTGACTATTTATAAAACTAATACAAAGTTGTTGCAGCGTGCTGTTTACATCATTCCATAAGTGCTCCATCAAAATTATTGTGGAAGATAGATAAATACTTTATTGCACACATGAAAGAAGAATACAAAGTAAAGTTAACTATAACTGAGCAATCTCTACCAGGTAACCTTTGGTGAGAGGATAGAACAAGATGTGTAGGGTAGTGTGGCACAATAGAATACGGTTATTATTAGTATAGGTCAGCAAATAATATAAAACATACTAGACGTACCTAATACCTATTGTATATTTATACATTACATATAAATAAAATAAACAAATAAATATAGATATAGATAGGTCAGGTGTTTAGACAATATAGGGGATTTCATTTTTTTTTATTGAGAGACAGGCTTGCGCTTGACGACAATCATGCTTAGTGCAAACCAATGATGAGGTCTAGGTTGGAACGCGCTTGCCTAGAAGATGCCTATTCACTCTTGCCTTGAAGGTACCTAAGTTATATGTTGCAGGAAACTGTGCGCTGGGAGGGTGTTCCACACCCTAGCGGTTCGGATCAGAAACGTCGAGCAAAAACGTTTCGTGCGGGCAGATTGGACATCAACCACATAAGCCCGAACGGAACGGATTTCCCGAAATTTACATTTTTTATTTATTGGAAAGAAAAATTTCAGATTTATGTTGTGCTTGCCATGCTCAATACGATGCTATAAACTACTATAGACGTGCAAATGCCTCTGTTCTCTACTCTGCAAATTCTCTTTGCCTGTGTTGATCACAGAACAAATGAATACTAAACTAGGCTGATTCGTGATTTTAATTACAAGATCGATATACTATAGGTAGCCTGCAGCTTCTGCCTGTATCTACCTATTATGCTTATCATAAAAAGAGTTATCGGTTACAACAAAAAAAGGGAAATTACTAAGAGTACCTACCTATATCTACCGTCAAGATACGGCAGGTCAAATACTAAATTTTTTTGACAACGGAACCCTTTTGGACAACGAAATATTTGACGGAGCCCTATTATATTCAAAAACTAGTTATTAATGATATTACTTTTAATAAACATTTGCATCTGTTGAGGTACTTAAGAAATTGTTTTTTACTGCCCACCTAAATCGCGAGGACTTAAGATCTGCCGATTGTGTATAAATATTGTGGCAACCAGGTACTTTTTTTTTTTTTTTTATCCACAACAAGCTAGCCCTTGACTGCGACCTCACCTGATGGTAAGTGATGATGCAGTCTAAGATGGTAGCGGGCTAACCTGTTAGGGGCATGGCAGTTATATTAAACCCATACCTACCCCTTCGGTTTATACACGGCATCGTACCGGAACGCTAAATCGCTTGGCGGCACGTCTTTGCCGGTAGGGTGGTAACTAGCCACGGCTGAAGCCAGGCAACCAGGCAAATTAGTACTAATTGTTCTGAACCTATATGGTCATGTACTACGTTGTATAAGACAGCAGTGGAGTAGTGGTCAGTGGGTCTTCCGTCGGTCGCGGCACCGTCAAAAGTCGTGAACAGAGCACGGGTCACGATTCAGTCAGTTAGTCTATCGGTCAGTTAGTTATGTATTATCAATGCAGTCATTGTTGAACTGTTGACTAAGCTCCTGGCTGAAAAGCAGCGCGCTCACGTTCTCTTCGCGTTAGGTACTTTCTAGTTAGATTTCTTAAAACTTTATGCAAGCATATTCAAATAGATTCTATTTTACTCTGCAATCTCATAGTATCTACGCCTTAAGTTCGCGGAGCCCCCACAGAGGCTTTGCGGAAGTCCAGGGCTACACGTAGCATAGTTTGAGTATGGCTAGTGTAGGTAGGTATATTTTAGTGGGTACAAGCAAGTTTTATCTATGTCTCATGCTCGTGCATTCGTTGCTGGATCGGCTGCTTGCCAATGTATCGTAAAATGGGGAAATGGCTCGTAAATTAGACCATTATTGATAGCCATTAAATTAGACACTTTGTAGGTCGCGCGTAATAAAAACAATGTCTGCCATGTACGAGTACAGTGTGTAAGCTTTTGACACATTCATTATTTCCTTACAAATTAACAATCAGTTTTATTGACATGAGTTAATTTAGTCTTTACATATAAAGAGAAATCTCACTCACTCGCTCACTGACTGACTCGAATACACGTCCAGCCCAAGCCATTGAATCTAGAAAGCTGAAATTTTGCATATAGGTTTATTTTATAACGTTGACAACGAAGACAACATTGTTCGAAATTCCTACGGGAGCAAAGCTGCGGGTGTTCGCTAGTTGGTTCTTAAAGAGGCTAATGATGTTAGGTACAGTCTAAATCAAATTCAAGGGTTCTTTGTCTATACTTTTTACAAGTTTTTTTTATCCACTACAAGCTAGCCCTTGACTGTGATCTCACCTGATGGTAAGTGATGATGCAGTCTAAGATGGTAGCGGGCTAACCTGTTAGGGGCATGGTAGTTATATTAAACCTATACCCCTTCGGTTTCTACACGGCATCGTACCGGAACGCCAAATCGCTTGGCGGCACGTCTTTGCCGGTAGGGTGGTATCTAGCCACGGCCGAAGCCTCCCACCAGACCAGACCAGGGAAAATTCAGAAATTATAAATTCCGAAATCGACCCTGCCGGGGATCGAACCCGGGAGCTACACACTGCGCCACGGAAGTCGTCACAACGTCAACGTCACAACAGTCTTATAAAAGTTGAATTGGGAACTGGACATCATGAACCCAAAGGGTAACTGACTCTACCAATGCATGCTGAAAAGTCGCGTGAACATGAAAATTCTTTATTCATAGAAGCTATTCTTCTTTCCCATATATCTAAAGAATGCAAAAAATAGAGCTACCAAAGAAGTGAATTTGTGGTCGCTGCGCCATAATATTACTTTATATTACCGGATGACATAAAACTAATTTAGCTTTACAGCTCTAAATGTGTGTATTATGACAACAAATCTCACAGTAATAACAAACTCTAAATAATTTAGGAATTTATATGCCGCACTTACCGCAATATTTAAATTGAGACTTTCTCCTTTTACGTTATTGCAGCCCTTGCGTTTGAGACTAGGTCTTCATCGTCGTCTCAATTGGACTCGTAAATATCCTGACACCCCTCACTCACGGATGTCATCAACGCTCATTATGCTTTTTATGAACAAGATTTTATAAACATTTTTTTATTCCTATGGGCACTCATTAATTTTCGACCGTGATAAAAAGTAGCCTATGTCCTTCCCCGGGATACTTGAACCTATATCTATACCAAATTTCATCAAAATAGGTTGAAAAATGGGCCGGTAAAGTGTAGCAGACAGACAGACATACTTTCGCTTTCATAATATTGGATCCATAATCCATGATGGTTGTGGTGACCTGAGACCCCAGTCGATAAATCTGCATCATCCCGTTTATTCGTTCCCAACAATCCGCATAAATGACGGGTGTCGATGAATGTTATTAAACACAACGTCACATGTTCGTATTACGAGCTTTTAAAAGCTTCACTAACGGTGAAATGTGATGAGCTTTTTCCTGATGTTGATTGAGAACAGATGATTGAACTTTTAAATATGGCCGACGCCTGACACGCTATGGCTTTTATCAATATTTTAATATCACCATAAAAATTACTAATTCACATTTCCTCTCTTTGAAAGGCGACAAGGCTAGGCTTAAAGTATTGGCGCGGTAAACTAACTTAATCCCACAATACAAAGGAGAGGACGAAAGGACAATGCTAGCGGATACCCGACGTGTGCTACTAAGCTAATAAAAAAAAGGAAATTTTAAATTATTTTTAACCGACTTCCAAAAAAGGAGGAGGTTCTCAATTCGGCGCGTATTTTTTTTTATTTTAGTGGTCAAAACTGTCTTTACATTATTGCCTTTCTAATGAAACCGGTTTAGAGCACATCGGTTGGATGGTTTCAAAGTCTATACCGGACATAGAAATAATTTTTGTGTTTTATATATGTCACCGTAAGATTGCAAAAACCGTGGGCAGATTGTTAACCGTTCAATGTTCTGATTGTCAATTTTTTATATATTCATTGTATTTAAGTACGTTTTCTTATCTCTTTCTTGTAGGTTAGGTTAGGGTTCGACATAAATAATCAGGTAGGTTTTATTGGGTTAATATACCTGACAGATTACAATCTACCGAAAAATAATGCGTTAAATTGTAATCTGTCGACAGTTTACAATTTCGCTAGTCTGAATTAAATCGAACGGTTTTTGCAATTTTACGGTGACTTATATACTATAGCAAGTTGGCGATGATGAAATAGGAAAGATGCAAACCCCGATAAAGACGTATTTGACCGTTATTTTAATTATTGGAGGGCACCAAAACTTTTTTAGTATCAAATTATTTATTAGCGCGGCACGCTATTTTTTTTCGTCATAGATTTTTTAATGATGATTAATGAATTTTACGATGTATGTTCACATTTACAGGTTGTATTAGTGGGTACTGACAGCTAAATAATTTAAAGCCGATTTCTCAATTTTCGAGTAACGTTTTCTTTACAGATAAATTTTCATATTTTGACAGATGTTATAAATAGAAACTCTTCCAAAATTCCATTCCTTGAAAGTGGGGAAATAGACCCTTGAGGCCCTTGGTGGTGGAAGCAGAAGAAATACTGTCTAAAATTAGAGACTCAAATATCAAAGCAAATTCCTTGTTCCATAGATATCAATTAAAATACGTTTCAGACATATGCTCAGCATTCGGGCGTTAGGATATTAAAAAGTAGTTAGAGGATTAGTAGTTTTTACCTGTCTATTCTAAATTACATTTTAAATGAACGTGCAACCGTCGAAATTTGAAAAATCCTCCTAAAATATAACTGCACTGCACAGATACCGAAAGTAAAAAAACAATCGATTCCCATATGTTACCATATAATCGGTGCAATCGAGGCGTGACCCTTCTGAGATCATTATAAGTGATATATCCAGTAACTGAATCAAAAATACCACTCGGTTTATATTTGTGGCGACGCAGTGTGTGGCACATTCGCTTCTAATGCCGACCGGACAAATAGATAGGTCAATGTCTTGAACTAGATCGGGCGCGTTCCGATCTCTTATTACTTTTACAAGTCGCGTGACGTAACGCACGGGTATACTACAAAAATTGTACAGCTAACGTTACTGTAATCGATATAAAATTGTATTAAGTAGTTAATCTGTTCAGGTGTTTGTTCGAGCATAGAACAATTTGGTACAAAACATTTGCAGCATACGGTCGCACTTTTGAATAATTAATCAGTGGTCGGATCAAAATCGTGTTATTTGATCCCCAGATACAGAGAACCATTATTTGATTTATTTGTACAAATAAATATTGATTTATTTGGTTAAAAAAGTTATATAGGTACCTACCTAAAGAACAAATGATGCATGAACTTTACGAGTACGAGTAGGTACTGTTTTCTTTTTTAACCCCCTTGTTATTGCAATGCAAGCGTTATGGGTACCTTTGCACCAGAAACGTCCAGGGGTGGGCTTTTTTGACGAATAATTTATATTAAAAAACTTAATGTTAGTTTTAATTTAGATTTTATTATTAGTTTGTTATGAACCTGGATAATTTATTTTGAATAAAAATTGTCGTAGTGAAGAAATTCCAATGTTCGAGTACAGAATAGGTTTCGAGGGGGTTTTCAGGTTTATCTATATGAGACATTGCGCTTGTCGAGCGTTTTTATTACGTATTAATTTACAGTTGTTGCCTATTTATGTGTTATTTTCACACCACATGCTCGACAATGCCGAATTATATGTCATGTAACCCTTACCGAAAGCAAGACATTATATCTCTTGGCTTTAGCCGGGTTATAATGTTGTATTGAATTTCATTATAACCCGCTGGTCAATAATGTGATTTTCACTCATAATTCTTATTGCTATGGCCATAAAGTCCAATTTCGCTAAACAGAACGTGTTCTCAGCGGGCGCGGCCAACTCGATTTTCTAAAACCGAAGCCGTGGCCACTAGATTCGCACTGAGACGAACTTCATTTGTTTGTCAAATCGAGTAGGCCACGCCAGCTGGAAGAAGTTGCTATATAGGCCGTGGCCCACTAGATTTGCACTGAGAAGAACTTCGTTTGTTTGTCAAATCGAGTAGGCCACGCCAGCTGGAAGAAGTTGCTATAGCCGTAGCTAGTAGTACCTTCAGAAGATTCTATCACAACTTAAATAAACTCTAGCTCAACCTCGATAAACGTACCAAATAAAAATATAATATAACGTTATCTTTCCATAATTGGACTAATGTCTCCAATATCAATTTGCACTTTTAATTTGCTGTAATAAACACTATCTACTAAGCCTGGTTTTTTATTGCCTCGCATAAAGTGAGAAAAGTAGAGTATACACCACCGGGATAAAACTGTTTTTTTCTTGGGCGCTTGAATCCCTCACTGCACTCAGGACTCAATCTTAATTCCCTCGCTTTGCTCGGGAATTAACTTATAACACCCTCGCTGCGCTCGGGAGTTAAATTTGGAGTCCTTCGTTACGTTCAGGATTCAATGTAGCGCCCGTGACATAAAACAGTGCTTTATCCCCTTGGTGTATAATCTACTATTATAAGCGTGATAGTTGCAATAAAGTTTTACTCATATACAGATACCAAAACTAAATATACGTTTGTGAATTAAACTTCACTTCGTCCTGTAAGATAAGTTTCTCTACATTAATTTAAGTTAACGACAAGAATGTAGAGTTGACGTAAAATAAAACATTAAACGCTAAAGCGTCCCTGTAAATTTTCATTATAGGTCCAGTCACAGATATAATAAAACAACGTCTGGGTATACATTGAGATAACTTTATGACGTATTATAGTCACGTTTCTATTTCGCTAGAGCAGAGCAGAGCCGTCAGATGACCGAATGAATTCGACATACGCGGGGGCTGACGGAAGAGTTAATATTAAACTAACTCAAATAATATGCGGTTGCCCAGTAGCCCTGTATCAAGGATAGGACGAAAATACACGTCGTGAGTCGTGACCTACGTCGCCGCCTCATGTCAAAATATAGAAGACAAGAACCAGTTGGTTCCTTGTCACTATTGCACGTGTCGATGGCCTTTAGAAATACTTGAACGCAGCTGCTCGCGTGGTCAGATTTGATTTATTATTTTTATGTAGTGAGTACATGCGGTCTTTTGTATGTTTTTTACCATTGAAAATGGTTATCAGATGCAAATCGCCTGAAGCGTATTTTTGGCCATAGCTCCGAGGATTTTGGGAGGATCGAGGAGTTGAGGAATTTATCGAGACACGTGTGAGCGTTTGAATTTTGGAAATCGGCTGGTAACTTTTTTGGAATTTTGAAAAAGGTAAAAAAGTCGGGTTTTTTGGGGGTGTTGGTTTACTAAATTCTATATATTTCGGAAAAAAAACCGACATTTAAACAAGGGTCCTTGGGTATTAGATTAGCTACAAAATGGCGAAATAATTTTGAAAATCGGTTAATAATTGTGACCTGTAATTGTGATCTTTAGATTTGGAATTGTAGAAAAACGGGCATTTCCGTATTTATAAAGTGATGTAGCTTCTATAATTATTGACCGATCGTCATGGTAATGGTGTTAAAAGATGCGGATGCAGGCGAGAAGTGCTTTTTCGTAAATTTTTGTATTCATTTTCTCTATGTTCCGATTCTTACGGGAACTGCGAAATCTGTGAATTTTTTAATGCTTGTCTGACATAATTTTTTGTTGAGCTTTATTAAAAGGAAAAGTTAGAGGTAGGTAATTAATTATTTGAAGCTTCATTTCTTAACAACTAGTTGTCAATGTCGTCTTTAGTCTCGTAGGACGACGGTCTCCATCTTTTATTTACTTTGAAGAAGTTTTATGTTTTATTTACCTTGTATTCGTGGAAAATAAGACGAAGGAGTTGGAGGCCGCCTTGAGTGCCTGCTTCAATATTTCATTGATTCTCAGAAAATGTTTTAAAGCAATATTTCCTGAAATTTAAGGTTGTTATAACCAGGTGCGATAGATATACTAGTTTCTACCCAATTTATTATTTATTTATTTAAATATGTATATACTACATTAGATGATATTATAATACGTAAAAGCAACCGACGCAACGTCACTCAAATATATCAATGTAAAAAATCAAGTCGAAATGATATTCTAAGTTTGGCTGTGGCGTGATTGAACCAAAAAAAAAATCAATTTCACATTTACTTCTAACTAGATGATGCCCGCGACTTCATCCGCGTGAATTAAAATTTTTGAGTCCCGCGGAAACTCCTTAATTTTCCGGGATAAAAAGTAGCCAATGTCCTTCCCTGGTATACCAAATTTTTTACCTATCCCTGTACCAAATTTCATCAAGACAGGTTTAACAGATGGTCCGTGAAAGCGTAGCAGACAGACACACTTTCCTTATTTTATCACTATTTACCTAAATTAAAATAAAATTGCCAGTTTATGAGAGTCGTCAAATTTGATTTAATGCACTTAATTTACCGATAGAGTAGTAATACAGAGCCCTAATGCTAAACTTACATTAAAGTCAAAAGTAGTCATCGTAAAATAGAAAATTGGCTCCGGTTGGAGATCAATGCGGAATTGAGTAACGTGACTCGTGAAGTTCGACTACAGTCTATATAAATAAAAATCAATTGCTGGATGTATAAGCAAGCGATTACTTCAGAACAGCTGGGCCGATTCTGATGGAGTTTTTTGTGTGTTTGAGTGGGCCCCGGAATGGTTTTTATGCACAATTGGATTGGTTATTGGACGCCGTAGGTAGCGCTGCAATCGGGTTCTAGATTAATGACAGGACAACGTCTGCTGGGCCCACTAGTTTCCACAAAATACGGGTGTGTTTTTTTCGATATTCTGTGAAACTAGAACAATATTTATTTCTATACGTTCTTAACAAATATTATACATTAATTATTATACCTACTAAAATATTAAACTATAAAACTTGTCGATGTCGAAGGGATTTTCTATATTAATAGCTTAAACTCGACAATACACCCTCGACACCTACTCGTAATGGCAATTTATATTGTACCTGTACCTACCGAAGTATAGACTTAATTTAAATACTGAATTTGTGCCCTAGTTAGATAATGTCAGACTGGATTGCACGACTGCACGAGACCGCACCTTTTAAGTTAGTTACCTACCTATTTCGAGCTAACCAAGTAATAATTGTATGTGCAATCATTTATGTTTGTTTTTCGTTTACTTAATAAACAAACAGATTATATAGGTACTAATAAAAGTTACTAGTTCCTATTTTTATATTTACATACCTACTAGCGAGTAGCGCGCGACTTCGTCCGAGTGGAATTAAGTTCTTTAATATTCCATACAAACTTTCATCCCCTCATTGAAAATTCTCTCAAAATTTCATATTTCTACGTTCACCCATTTAGGTCTTTGGTTGTAGGTTGACTATCAGCAGGGGCGGCCTTGCAAAAAAAGAGCTTTAATATTAGAAATTAACAAAAATTAACAAGTCCAAATACGACATATTATTTATTATTGATGATATCTAACATAGGAAAGGTTTATAAAGATTTTACATCTAAATTTTACATCTAAATCTAGGTAGGTAGGATCTTACATCAAGGATTAGGTACTTATGTATACAAATACACATTTGTACCTATGACTTTTTCTACTTGGGCTTTAGCGCGAGAGCGCGAGGCCCTTGCAAGAGCGAGGCCCTGGCCGGCTGCTCTGCTTGCCACCCCTTAAGGCCGTCACTGTCTATCAGTCACTCAGGACAAAGCCTTATAGATATTGATAAAAAGTAGTGGGTCTGTTCGGAACTTATTTATGCGTTTGCGTTGTTGAATCTTTTTATTATTACATACGCATTGTAATGCATGCCGGGCATTAGCAAGTGTTTACAGTAAAAATTACGTGTAACGTGTTATTGGGTTTACTCCAAATGTCACAACGTCGCATCGTTTGGAAAATGAAATAAATAAAATATATGAGTCAGAGTAGCGTGCGGAATTCCAACGTTGGAAGCGATTACGCTCTCTAATGGACCATAGGGCTCGATTCACCGGCCACGGGCGGTCATTCTGTCCCTGGTTCTGTAAATAATCGCTCCTAATTGCGTCCTTTACAAATATTGCTGCCAAGCGCGGCGTGCAATGAAACCTGATCTTTATACATTGTCTCTTAAAAGCTGTAAACAAACAAAACAAATGGCCAATACTTTAGTATTATTTATTATACATAAGTACCACTACAGCCCATTAACGTCCCACTGCTGGGCACAGGCCTCCACACTCATTGGAGAGAGGGAAGTAGAGCTTAGACCTACCACGCTGTTCCAATTCGGGTTGGCGGGCTTTAACGACTATTATCATGTTAGTGATTATAACCGGGACTGACGGCTTAACTTGTTCTCCGAGGCACGGGGGTGAAACACCGCTTGTTTCCTAACTCCGGGCTAGTACTAAGAATTTCTAGTCAGAAAAACCGAATAATCAATTATGGCCCGACCCGCGGGACTCAAAACCCGGGGCCTCGTCGACCGCAGTCGAACATGCCAACTTTACTTAAGTACTTAAGCAAATATACACCTAAATACTTCGTATTCATTGCAAAATATATAACTTTGGGAGTTGGAAACGAAATTAAGCCATTACCATCTAAAATGTTTGGAACTTTAACTAGTTTATTCAATCTGAACAAACTATATTGAGTGTTAGTAATAAATTAAAACAATAGCCCCGTTCCTGTCCAAGGGAATGACCGCACGAAACTTCGACGAAAATTCGGGTTTGAAATACGCGAGAAAATGGGAAGAGCCCGGGAGGCATGCCAAGAACACTTGCCGGTCTAAATGCGGACAGACACGTCACTTGTTCGGGAGTGTCACGCACTGTTGTGTCATGGCGGACCGGACCAGTGGTCCGGCGCGGACCGGCGTAGACCGACGTCCGCCGGCACTGGCACTACTCTAATTGCTGTCGTTTATTTATGCCGCGTACTATTTATAAATACTGGCCCATTGTTGTTTGTCAACTCATTAATGTCTTTTATGCACTGTCCTATTTTCGTGCCATGAAAAAATGAGAACTTTCTACATGTCTTTTGATGTTCACACAGCTAACTTTCTAGCGTCAATTAACATTGCTCGTTAGTTGAAAATGTATTTAACAAAGAAGATAACTTTTAGTAAGTAGTCGAATATTTTATTTGTACCTACTAGCTAAAGCCAGAATATAAATGCAAAAGTGTGTTTGCTCGTTGGTTTGTCCTTTAATCACGTCGCAACAGAGTAACGGATGGACGTGGTTTTCTGCATAACTATAGTTCAAGATATGGAGAGTGACAACTAGGTTACTTACTTTGTAATCAAAAAGTTCCCTCCCGGGATTTTTAAAACATACATGCATATATAAAAGCTAAGTACATACCTTTAATAATATAAACATTCGAGTTTAATTAAATTTTTTCCTGAGGATGCAGTTTCAAAAATATAAACAACATAGCTGCAGTCAATTTGATGAATCGTAATAATAATAATTATTCATAAAATAAAATATATAATAATAGTATGTACAATGAACATCTTTGTACATTAAAATAATAATTTATACTGTTACTGCCGACAACCTTTTAAGATAGATTGTATTAGTTATATTATGTATTAGAAAACTAGTGTACGTTGTGTATTGAACAAAATAAGCATAATGACAAAGAAACGCTTGACCCATTTTTACGCGACCTAAAAGCAAATGAACTGATCAACTGCCACATCAAACATTTTATGTTCGAATTCATCAAGTAATTTCAGATCCGAAAAATGTAAGAAAAACCAAAAGATTTGTTTATTTAATTACTAGAGGTCGCAAGCGACTTCGTCCGCGTACAATTTCTGCAGATTTCCTATGAGATTATGAAATTTTCTCGCTGTAAAAAGCCTATAATAGAGGCTTATACTTCAAAATCATAGAACTTTTGGGGTGGATTTTCGTAAAACTTTTTTTTTATCCACTAAAAGTTAGCTCTTCACTGCGATCTCACCTGATGGTAAGTGTAAAAAAACTGCTTATACAGATGTGTATTATTTAAAACGCATATAATATTATTTAATACGCAGGGGCCTTACTGCCATACTGTTTCATTAATGTTGACTTTTGAAGACTGTTTAGTAGTAATATTGCTTAGTATTGCTTTTTAGCGTTGGCAGTGTGGCTCCTGATGTGATGTAGACTCGCATCTTTTATTTCATAAGACAAGTAGATATGATATTAGTTTTACACTGTAGATTTATTAGACGGATTCTTCTATTATATTATAAAAAGTATACGTAAAGTCGAAAGTCTACTTATACCTTAATAATACGTGTGCACGCCACGTCATCGTAATAGTCACATCAGGGTTCCAGTTTATCCTTGGAGACGTTATCTCACAGGCTGGAAGAAGTGTTGATGAATAAATAACGAGAACAGAGAAGTACGCGAAACTTTTCAGGCGAAAATGCTTATCGTTGGGGAATTTTCCGTTTGGCGTTTCAATTTTCATAAGCTGACAAACCTACCTCCTATATCTAGTATAATATAACAAGCCATAAATGATAAATTAAATATAAGGCAATTTATTGATTGACTATCAGATGCCCGCGACTACATCTGCTTTTTAAAAGTTTTTTTTATTCCCGCGAGAACTTCTTCATTTTCCGGGATAAAAAGTAGCCTATGTCACAATCCAGATCCTCAACTATACCCATACTAAAAATAACGTTGATCCATTACTCCGTTGCGGCGTGACTGAAGGACAAACTAACCAATAAAACAAAAATAACAAACAAACACACTTTCGCATTAATAATATTAGTATGAAGTATATGCTAGACTCATTGACGTATCAACTTTCGTATAATTTATTTGATGTCGATGGCGTCGTAAAAGGACAGATAAACAACGCCACAATTGCGGTCATTAGCCAGCAACCACTCGTTTTAATTTGTTTGAGACTAATCGTTCACAAAATGTATTCTAATGTCAAGTCAAGTCAAAGATTTTATTCAAAAATAGGTACAAGTTCTACACTTATTGAACGTTAGACAAAATAATTACATTAATATTTCAAAAAAATCATAATAGATTCTTTAAAAAAACATAGTAAAATCTTAATATCAAATGTCAAGCAAAAATAAAATATTTAAAAAAGAATGTTCGTCGCATGCTCAGTTAGAAATCAATTTGGCTCACTAACATGAAGTTATAATATAATTTCGATTTGCTTCAGTCGCTTACGTCATGAACAGCTCTATTTGCTTTTTAGGTACAAGGTGTTGTTTTTATTCCTAGAAGGTCTTTTTATAAATAATAACGTAAAACAGTGATTTTCGTTTTAAAAATTACATCAGTATTATAATATAAAGTACGCAACGTGTGGCAGCGAACAGAGTGGAAAATAAATCTAGGACTCTTTATTTTTTTGCCTGGTGGGAGGCTTCAGCCGTGGCTAGTTACCACGCTACCGGCCTTTGCCGGTAGGGTGGTGGCCAAGCGATTTAGCGTTCCGGTACGATGCCGTGTAGAAACCGAAGGGGTATGGGTTTAATATAATTGCCATGCCCCTAACAGGTTAGCCCGCTACCATCTTTGACTGCATCATCTCTTACCATCAGGTGAGATCGCAGTCAAGGGCTGACTTGTAGTGGATAAAAAATAAAAAATAAATTAACATAATATTTATTGGCTATTGCTTACAAGCTGATGCCCGCGACTTCGCTCGCGTGGTTTAAGTTTTTTTATTCCTAAAGTAGCCTGTGTCATTCTTCAGTTCTTCAACTATACCCATGCTAAAGATCACGTCGATCCGTTGCTCTGTTGCGGTGTGATTGAAAGACAAACTAACACACTTTCGCATTTAGGTAAGTAAAAGTATGACTTAACAAAGAAAAAGAGGTGTAACTACAAGTTATCATTTTAGTAAGAACAAAGGGTACCTACTATATTGGTATAGATAAAAAAAGATACATTTATCTATAAAAAATAATTGTTATAACAAAGCGAAAAATAATGAAGGGTTAAACTGAATTGGTTGTATACCGCGGGGACCAGCTCTTTAAATGTCGGGTTGATTTACCAGCTGATATACGAGCCGGTAATAGCCGTTCGATAGCTTCTCATTATACGCAAATAGCAACCTTTATTTTAATAACCAGCCTGCCTACAACATTATTTAGCGTAATCGCCGTTTCCTCCCTCTGGCATTGTGCACGTAAAGTTGTTCAAGCCAGGTCTACGAGCATCTACTTTAAGCCTTGAATACTTTCTTTCAATAAGTATATCCATGACCTAGTATATATAATATAGCATAGCGGTTAAAAGGTTGGACATCATACGGGAAGGTACCTATTAAAGATACTCGTAAGATGCCGTAGTTAATTATTACCATCACGTCTTATAATTTGTAAACGTGACGTTCCGAAGGTGTACTTTGTAGGAACCTATTTTTAACAAAATATATAGGTACTTTGAGTTTGAGTTTGAGTTAAAGGCAGGTTTTCCTTTTTACTTAATATAATAACTGGGCAGGTTAGGTATTATGGAAAATGAAATTGAGCTATTAAAACTTATAAAAGTAAGTAGTCAATCAAATCAAATATAAATATTATAAATGCAAAAGTTTTGATGGATGTATGGATGTACATGGACGGATGTTTGTTACTCAATCACGCCCGAACGGCAGAACAGATCTGTATGAAATTTGGCACAGAGATAGATTATAGTCTGGAATAACACATAGGCTACTTTCATCCCGGAAAACTAAGGAGTTCCCGTGGGAACCAAAAACCTCAATCCACGCGCACGTAGTCGCGGGCATCAGTTAGTCTTTACATATTTATATAATATATATAATTATATAGGAAGAACATACAAGATAGGAAGAACAATTTGCGCATGGTACTTCCTCGTAGCTTGTTGTACGTAGCGTAGGCAGTTACGAACTACGAGTGTAGGCTCTACGGCTCGTAGCATTGGTAAATGATGGTTAATAACATTACGAGATTGATTAGTGCAAACACGGATTTTGTATGATTAAATATTAAATAAATATTTCACAATTATTACACACACTAGCGCGGCCAGACGAAACGACCACTTGACTTGGCATAGTGGCGACTTTAATCATCCAACACGAACGAACTCTAGAATCTAGTGTTAATAAAATGTCCTCCCGACCGAATATAAGCCACGGCGCGGCGGCCTGTTTCCGGAGAGATTAAGCTATCTACGCGGGAGATATTATAGTGCATAAGTGTGTGCACTATAATATCTCCCGCGTAGAATATAGTGCACATACACAGGTGCACTCTCTGTTCCTTTACTCTCATAGCCCGATGGGACGGAAAATCCGACACGACCGGAGAGAGATCAGGCACAGTACCGACGGCTTAACATGCTCTCCGAGGCACGGGGGTGAAACACCGCCAGCTTCCTAACTCCGGGCTAGTATTGAGAATTTACTTTTAAAAAACCCCCAATACTAGTTATGACCCTACCCTGGGGCTCGAACCTGGGACCACATCGGCCGCACATGGCAAGTCCAACATGCTAATTACTGGACCAACGAAGCGGTCCAAAAATAATCCAGTTTATTATTTACAAAACAACACAAATCACACATTATTTGCACAAAAATGTACATACGTAACTTTGTCACTCAAAGCACAGATAAAAAGAGACGTTCCTTTCTACTAGTTATTTTGCTCGAAGAAGCAATTACGTCAGCGTGATATCTGTCGTCTTTAGAACTATTTCACACAGAATAGTCTCAGCTACGAAATTTACTCTCTACAAAGAGAAATTTCAAAACGTTGTCTTTCTTACTTAACCTTTATAAGACAGTAAAGCGCAAAGTTAGAAATGTTTTTTTAACTTACCTTTGGAACACGACATCGACCGCGCTTACGAGTATGTCACGTGCTAAACCTTTTTTACCAAAATAACTACTAATATCCTGTCCTTCTCGAGAATTCATATTTATTTAGTACACTTTTTGAATGTTAACAAAATTTAATACTTGACGGTGATTTAATTCTCAAAAAGCAACTGCATCGTTAGTCTAGTGGTTAGCTGTTTGACTGCGGCCGACGAGGTCCCGGGTTCGAGTCCCAGGTCGGGCCATAATTAAGTATTGAGTTTTGGATTCCTGACTAGGAATTCTCAGTAAAAGCCCGGAGTTACGGTTGGAAATTCGCGGTGTTTCACCCCCGTGCCTCGGAGAGCACGTTAAGCCGTCGGTCCCGGTTATTATCACTGACTAAAGCCCGCCAACCCGCATTGGAGCAGCGTGGTGGGTCTAAGCTCTAATTCCCTCTCTCCTATGAGAGTGGATGCCTGTGCAGTGGGACGTTAATGGGCTGTAGTGGTGGTAGTGGTGGTGATAATAATTAAATAGGTACTTGGGGTATTTTAAATCTTAAGCTACGAGTACGATGATTACAAACGCGCAATCGTCTGAGAAGACACCTCCACAGACTAAGCTTCTCATTTTTATTATTCACATTATGGATTATCTTTATTAACGAGGTCAAAACTATACGTAACTATCCTTTTTACATATATATAGCGAGCAAACGAGCAGGCGGGTCACCTGATGGTAAGTGATTCCCGCCGCCCATGAACATTTGCAGAACCAGAGGAAACGCCAATGCGTTGCTGGCTTTTGAGATATTTGTTTATCCGCCCTTTGAACAGCCCCATATTATAATCACCCTTATCTAAAGTGCAAACTTTTAGCGCTTTTCCAACGCATATAAGTTCATTCAATTTTAGTTTGACTAGGCCAGTTCCATTGAGTTGCCGCTATTGAAATTGCTTATTCATGCACACATGCGATATTCAATTACGAGTTATATAGCCCGCATCACTCAGAAAGGAAATGTCAAAGTTAGCGTACTAGGAGCTATACGTAATACGAATGTTCTACATAATAAATCGCAAATCTATATCAAAAAAGAATAATGAGATAGATGTTCTTACATTAGATGATCGATGATGACGCATGCTCAATTATTTTTGAGGATATCAGAAATTCCCTTCGATCTATGCCGCATATCCAAAAGGTATTTATCAGTATTTTTGAATAAACTATAAGCGGTTATGTTAAAGAGTCGCTCTTTCGGATACCTAATTTGAAAACCATCTAAGCTATGCTCATTATTTGATCAATCCGGTTCTAAAAAGGAGGTTATGTCCAATATTTTGTGTGATGTAATATTAAAAATTGTAAATTTTGCAAGATATGACAACGGAAAGTAAGAAATAGAGATATATTTTAAAGATTTAAGTATTAAAACCGTAAAAGTATTTAATAGCTTTTGGTTAAAAGTGATACTGTGAACTGCTTGTCCTGGTATATGTTCGTAGATAACACACGTATACAGTTGCAATTTTTAAAATTTGTGTGCCCGAAATAATAATAAAGCCTTATCTCTTGGTTATTTGCCAATTTCATTAAAATAAGCTTCAAATTTGTAAAATGTCCACGTTTGACACCATTGTTTATTACGAGTATGCGCCAACCGTGAATATTGGCTACGTTGGAGTTAAGTCTATTGATTGATAGATTTAGCTTATTGCAGTCTACCGACGAGGGTAGTAGGTATTTGCAACTCTTGATAACGTTACAGAACTAGCGCAGCCTAACGTAACTGGTTGACCAATCGGCTTTGGAGGACCTAATTTGACTTTTGAGAATGTTAAACTGTCGGTTTTTATAACTGATTTATCAGTCTCTTAGTTGACTCAAATGTCACAGAGTACCCCAGGGCTATAAAATCTTAGAAAGATTTTACTATTTTGTTATTAATGAAAATATTTATTTTGCTTTTAGCAATGAGGAATATCATGCAGAGTGATCTCTACTAATAAAAACCGGTCAAGTTTGAGTCAGACTCGGGCAAAAAGGGTTCCGTACCAGCACACAATATAAATTATTTTAGTAAATAACAAGATCTCATAACAACACGTAATCAGCTGTGAAATAACTGGCTTCGTTAACCTCGTGAGTACGGAACCCTAATTAACGATTTTCGGATTGTTTCCTATACTTGTGCTCCTTGAGACCTTGCTTCTTGCCCAATTTCATGATTATAGGTCAGGAAGTACTCTCAAAATATGCGGCATAAACGGCTGTATCTTTTGTTTGCGCTGACTTTGATTTGTTTTGTTTGATTTTTGAACAGCTCCAAGGGACCATAGATAAGGAAAGGGTATTTGATATTAATTCGAGAAAAAGGTGGTTGACAGACGGACAACGAAGTGATCCATAAGGCTTTTTTTTCCTGTTGAGGTGCGGAACTCTAATAAAACAATTATACAATTTCACAGGTCTTTAAACACAATTATCTAAACGAGCAATCCCATTTCTATGAGTTAACGCTTATGTATGCAAATTTATACAATCTCCCTCTAATCAAAAGATAATAATCATCTTGAAGGCAAAACTCAAGTATGGCGTAGAAAATCACAACTTTCACCGAACACAATTCTGTTAATGGTAAACTTGAATTATAGTGGCGTGATGCTAGTAATCCGTCGGAATGATTAATGTGTTTTCAGCGACAACTGCGTGCAAACCTGTGTGGAATTGGTACAGTAGAGCAATTTTATTTATTGTGCTATTATTATTGACAGTTGTTTTAAGAATGTTTCGCTTCGTAATAAAAATCATCAGTAGACCTTCTAGTTCAGTTATCTTTACGAATATAATATACTGTACTAGATGATGCCCGCGACTTCGTCCACGTGGACTAAGTTTTTTCGATCCCCGCGGGAACTCTTTAATTTTCCTCCTTTGTAAAAAGTAGCCTATGTCCTTCCCCAGAATCTAAACTATCTCTGTACCAAATTTCATCAAAATCTGTTGCGTAGTTGGGCCGTGAAAGCGTAGCAGACAGACAGACAGATAGACGGACAGAAAAACTTTCGCATTTATAATATTATATAGTAAAGTTATATAGTATATACATATAGTATGGAAATATTAGTATAGATTAATTACCAATGTTATAGTTGAGCATCGTATGACGTTAATTTGGTGTACTGGGGCCGTTTTAAATTAGTTCCGTGTAGAAAACTTTTAGGGGTATCGATTTAATATGACCTATAACAGGTTAGCTCGCTACTATCTTAGACTGCATCATCACTTAACACCAGGTGAGATCAGGTAACTTGTAGTGGAATAGAAAAAGCTAGCTACTCGTTAGTGTATTCAAAATTCAAATTCAAATTCAAAATGATTTTTATTCAAATAAACTTTTACAAGTACTTTTGAATCGTCAAGTGAATCTACCACTGGTTCGGAATGCCATTCCTACCGAGAAGAACCAGCAAGAAACTCGGCGGTTGCTCTTTTGAAAAGAATAATAATTTACAATTTCATTAATTTGTAAAATACATAAGTAACAGCTGTCCTTAGCATTGCTGGAGCGAGTCAAATCCATGCTCCTTTGTCATTTACGTAATCAAATCCTTATTCGACTAGTAAGGTCAACGGAGCATCGATTTTCCTCGGATAAGCTTGCATATGCTTAGATTAGCTCGCTCTAACGGACACGAGACGGCACACTGTCTGCCGAGACAACCGTCCAAGTTTAGAAGCCGGAAAACAAAGACTAATGTCTGCTAACTATGGCTTCAAAGTTTTATTGGTGTACTTATGGCTACTATTTAGCACTAGGTATATATTTACCGCATTGATGTATCCGCTCCGTATCAGATAATCCATACTTAATAATAGGTAAATGTCTAATATTATAGGTAAACTAGCCGATGCCCGCGACTTCGTCCGCGTGGATTGAGATTTTTACGTTCCCACGAGAAAAATTTCATTTTCCGGGATAAAAAGTAGCCTATGTGTTATTCCAGACTATAATCTATCTCTGTGCCAAATTTCATACAGATCTGTTCAGCCGTTCGGGCGTGATTGAGTAACAAACATACATCCATCCAAAATTTCGCATTTATAGGTAATATTAGTACAGATCAATGCAAAAGCGTGCTCGGTTTGTAGTCTGTTACTTTCCAACCCATTTAGACGAAATTTTGGTTAAGTTGCATCACGGGGAAGGATATAGGCAATTTTTTATCCCGAAAAGTTAAAGATTTTCCGAGGGAATTATAAAAACCCTCTACCCACGCAGACGTAGACGCAGGCAGACCTAGTTTAAATTAAATGACTTTAATATCAATTTGGTCTGCCTCGTACACCTATCTATATAATAATGGTTACAGCTGTCTGCCCTTCCAAATAAACGCTCTAAACTTCTAAAGCTAATAAGTAATTTGTACCAAATGTTATATAAGTTCACCGGGCTGTCAAAGTTGGAAAAGCGCTCGGCAACATTTCAAAGGCCAAGTTTTATGTAATACTGACTGGCATTTGCTAAGTCGGTAAGCCGGTTGAATGTGTGGAAGTTCTATCAGATTATTTACTACCAGCGGCGCCTCCACGCCTGTCCCGTTCATAGCTTGGGATCAATACGGAGGCTGTCTCCACCCCAATACCAGCTAGCCTACTTAGGCTGGTCGCGTATTACAGCACTGAGCTAAAACTTTAATATGCATTCGCTTCTACTATTATATAAGTTACGGTTGTAGAAGTAGAAAAATATCTACTGCTTTCTTAATAACATACACAGATTATACGTTAATGTAGGTACAATCTCATGTGTAATAAAAAAAAACTTAGAAATAACTCTGTAGGTAGTGGTTATCTATGTATTATGTTTTAACGCCTGATCTCTCTCCGGTCGTGTTGGATTTTCCGTCCGCCCGGCTATGAGAGTAAAGGAACAGAGAGTGCACCTGTGTTTGCGCACACACTTGTGCACTATAATATCTCCCGTGGCCGAAATTCGGTCGGGAGGACATTATTATTATTATTTTTTGTAGACCAATAAATACTACATACTCAATTGTATTTTTTCCAAATTAAGTACCTATGGGTTTATTCTCCTCTTGATAGAAACTCAAGTTATATGCTCCGTTGTTATTTCTTTCTCTCAAGTTGTATGAAAAATGAGCCGCCGAAATACTGTCTTTAAATACGCGATATGATCACTCTGTGTTCAATTTAATTTGGTACTATAAAAAGGGTTAGATGAAACAATTTGTATCATAACATATACCAGAGTCTTATAGCCAATTACTTTGTGTCGCAGACATAACAAAGAACTTTTAGCAAATATTACTTTCTCTAGTAGTTTTATATAAACGGAATAGCGGTTGGAATAAGAATTAACGTCTCATCGGCGTTGGTAGAATTCTAGCGACGAAATTATTATTTTTTAAGTAAAATGGAATTTAACTGCCTTCTTTTAAATCTTAAGTTCGGCCATACATCGACAGCCATCGTCCTCAGCGGAAACCTTGTACAACTTCGATGTTATTATGTTATATATTTAGCGTTTTAATAAGGCTTAAAGATCAATACCGGGAAGCAATCTACTTCGTGAGTAGCAGCCCGGCTAAGGAGGCAGAGGCTTGAGACCCGTACCCACTGACTTCACGGTCAGACGGAAGACCAGTCGTTGTCGACACTTGAATTCTGTCGTGCGATGTTAAAGGGTTGGTATGAAAGTTATTTTTTAATTTACCTTTTACTCTGACCCAAAAAACCGTCTGAAGTTTTAGAATAATTTTCCGCAGTACACGTGCGGTTTTATGAGTAGGTATGTACATACAGGTTTCGTATTACATAAATGCAAAATTCGAAATGTGGAACGGATAAATCCATTACTGTAACGTGCCTCAGCTTACAATGAAAGCTCCTCCTAATATTAAATAAGAAGGACCGTAATATGTATATATAACTTCCGTCTGATTTTCATAAATAACCTTTAATTTCACAATTAATAAAATGAAATACAATTTAATGCTTTCCAGGAAAGCTGATCTTTCGAACACAAAGAAAATTTGATCAACAAGTTCATATGATCATATTTGTTTTCTTGAAATTATATAAATTGAAATATCCGCTTAATACTAAAATCATCGAAATAGAATGAGTACACTAAAATTCTACATCAATGACTAATACTATTACTCTACCTACTATCTATCTATGTTAACATTGTCGCGATCGAATGCATAAAATAACTCCGACTCGGCCTGTTGTTCTTATTTAGACTACAATTTCTAGAAGATGTTGTGAATAGTTACGGAGTTGGTGTATGAAATCCCCGACAAGTAGCAGCAGCAGTAGCAAGTGTAAAAAAATACGCGCCGAATTGAGAACCTCCTCCTTTTGTGGAAGTCGGTTAAAAAGTAAAAAGTACTATTAGTAATACAGGTATGATTTCGCTAAAACATTGTTTTGGCAAAACGGCACATGTCAGTAAAAGTCAGCAATTTTTAACCGACTTCCAAAAAAGGAGGAGGTTTTCAATTTGGCGCGTATTTTTTTAAATGTATGTTACCGCATATCTCCGTGGTTTCTGACTCCAAATCCTCAACCCTGACACAAAAAAATAAAAATTCTTTCCAAAAAACGCCAAATTTCCAACGCCACTGTAAAGTAAAAAATAATTTTGATTCCTACCCACTATGTTGAAGTCGGGCAGAACACGGATAAGCAAAGTTGACGCATCAGGCTCGCCCGACTTCAACACAGTGGGTAGAAATCAATATTAGTTTTTACTTTACAGTGGCGTTGGAAGTCGGTTTTTTGGAAAGAATTTTTATGTCCGTTAAAATTAGCTAATACCTACCATGAGCATGATTGATATTGACGGTTTCTGACTTTTACGGCGACGGATTTCGGGATGTAGAGCAGAAAATTATAATACGTTTGAGGACGGTAAAACTTTACGGGTCACTGGAATTTCGAAAGTGCTATCATAACCTCCCTATTTTGAGAATTTATTATCCTAATTCAGTTTTGTTTGAGACGGTCATATTATCTGTCATATCTTTTTTACATCATTGCGTTTTTTTCAAATAATACCATTAATTTTATAATTTTAGCTGCATAAATTACAAATAATAGGTATCGTGAATTTGAATATGTTCGGAGAACATTGCAAATCTTGTTAAACAGACCTATTTTGTGACCTATTTACTTAGTGACACATAGGAACATATGAGCCAATTGTAGGTACTTAGGTTTGTAACGTGGTCACGAGCCTGCGGGTTCACCGGCTGGGGGCCACGTACATAGGGGATTAGGGAATCCTCAACAATTAAACACGGATGGTGTTGAACTTGACCATTGGTCTTTATTTCCGACAATACTCGAATACAATCCACTACTTAAATCTATGCCCCTACCGGGCGGCTCTGAAGGAGCCGGCTAAAAGAACACTAATTATTCTATATCACTCGCGGGTTTTGACTCAACCGTCGGCGGCGAGCCTTACGGACCACGCACGCGTGAGGCGCGTGAGCGGAAGGGAGAAGCGCGGGGGGAGGTGAAGATTTCGGCGGTGCTGGGCAACTCTGGCTAAAAGCCCTGATATGACCAACACCTCCAGCGTCCTCCTGTGACTATTGCCGCCGTCGTACCCGGATTACCACGAGACGACGTCGTGAAGCGACAATAGGCACAGGCGAACTGCCGGCGGGCGCCGGCCGTGGGCCTTATATAGGTCGGTATGCGGGGGTCTGCGGCGGGGACCGGCGTGTGCGCTGTCGCTCGCCGATTGGTCGGTTTCTCTCACGCCATCCTCGCACGGGGTGGCGCGACGATCTTCGAGAAGGTTCCCGCATGTTTGTGCGCTGAGTCACGCACGGTCGGTCTTGGTAGGTATTGTGACTGCTTCGTCACATCCCCCTCCCGCCAGAGAAGATTTTTACCTGTAAAAATCACCGTATTAATCACTGTTGGTAACAAGAGATCCCTGTGTCTTGGGGTCTTATCACAATATTTTTGTTTTTTTTTCTACCCTTCTTTCCTAGTATGTGTTCTCTATTTATTTGTTTGGGTTCTGTTCTGTTGTTCCTTCCTAAAGTATTTCGGTAGCCTCACCAGGCCCATTCGTGATCCCCCATTTTTTTTCCGACCCCTTCTCCTCTTTCGTCTCTGTGTGGGGTTGGGGTCTTCCACTTCGGCGACGAATGCCTGGTACTCCCCGGACGTTGTGTGTCCGTCTATGTCCAGGCATCCGTCCGTTTCGGTTTGTTCGATGTTGGGTGGGTCAATCGACACTCTTCTGTCTGGGTCCGGTGAGAGCCATATGTTTCGGTCCGCTGTTCCCTCCACTTTAGGCCCTGGGTGGTATTGGAATTTCCGTGACATTTCGATTATCTCGCAGCGCACGTTATCTCTACTCGACATTGTTACGTAATGATATTTACTCCCTCCTGCTGGCCTATTTATTGGTTGTCCCGATTTTATGTTTACTTGAGGGTAGTCTTCGAAAAAATTTATGATCGACGGATCGTTGTGTATTCTTATTTTGAGGGTAGTTTTCGATAAAAAGGTTGTAATTTTCCTTTGTTTGTTGTTCGTTTCTAGGTATTGAACTTTTTTATGTCTTTTATGTGTGCCGTACATACTTTTCCTCCTTGCTTTGCTTTTAACAGGAATATTACTGGGGATTTTTGTTCGATTACTGTGTAAGGGCCCGAAAATTTTGGCGCTAGTTTTGCACAGAATTGTTTACTCGCGTTTGATAGTGGATAATCCCGTTTTAGTACCAGATCTTGGGTCTTGGGAGCCCACTCGCGTCTCGTTTTGTCGAAGTACTTCTTTTGCAGGTTCGATGCTCGACTCTGGTGATATTTGACTATCTCATAAATTTCTCGTAATTTTTGTTTTTCTTTTAATGCCGGTGTGGGGAATTGGTTTTCGTCGTGGACGTTCCTTAGTTCCCTGCCAAACAAAAGAAAGGCCGGAGAGTACTTCGTGGATTCCTGGATGGACGTGTTAAGTGCGAAATTAAATTCATTTAAGTATTCGTCCCATTTTTTGTGGTTTTTCTCGATGAATGATGCTATCATTGTTTCGAGTGTTCTGTTTACACGTTCAGTTGGGTTGCATTGTGGTGTGTATGGCGCGGTTAGTCTTTGCTGTATGCCATACCGTTTTAGGGTTTCTTGGAATTGTTTAGAAACGAAAATTCTTGCGTTGTCGCTTAATAACGTTTTCATTCCCCCGTATCTCATGATTAATTCTTTTAGCGCGTTTGTGACGGCGGTTGCGGTTGCGGTTCTTAATGGTTTTATTTCTGACCACTTGGTGAATTTGTCGTGGAATACGATGATCCACTGGAATCCTTTCGCTGTTCTCGGGAGGGGTCCTATGAGGTCCGTGGTGACGATTTGCCATGGTTCTTCTGCGTTGTTGATGTGCATTAAACCTGATTTTTTTTCTTGTGTAGACTTATGTTTTTGACATTTTTCGCACCGGTTGACGTATTTTGACACGTCCCTCAACATTCCTGGCCAATAATATCGTGTCGCGATTTTGTTAAATGTTTTTGAGGTTCCTAAATGACCTGCTTCAGGTTCGTTGTGATTCTGGTTTAATATTTTTTCTTTGTCCTCTTTTTTGACACATAATTTCCATTCTGTTGACGGGTCTAGTTTTCCTCCATAACGTGGGTTGACTAGTCTTCTATACAATTTTCCTTCGCGTATACAGTACTCGGTGTCTAGTTCAGGTTGTTTGGTTACACTGTTGTATTTTTTTGAGTACCAGTCATTTTCCTCCACTGTCGTTGTACATAGTGGGTTCCTTGACAGTTCGTCCTCTATTACGTTTTGTTCTATGGGTAGGATTTCCTCGTTGTTTGTGGTCTCTTTTTGTTTTTCGGTGCTTGTTTGTTCTACGGATGGGATTTCCTCGTTGTTTGTAGCTTCTTTTTGTTTTTCGGTGCCTGTTTGTTCTACGGATAGGATTTCCTCGTTGTTTGTAGTTTCTTTTTGTTTTTCGGTGCCTGTTTGTCCTCTTGTTGTCTTTGTCCATTCGACAGTGATTCCACTTCTTGACAGTAGGTCCATACCCAGTATCATTATGGTTGTGGATGGCAGGTAGATGAATTGGTGCGCTAGCTTTTTACCGTTTATTTCCAGATTGAGGTTTATGGCTGTGTCCGTCTGTATCCTCGAGCCATCTGCCAGTTTAATTGTGGTTTCTTTCCGTATTCTTCTATTGTTGTGCTCTTTTATTTGGTCCACGATGTCCTTGTTGATGTAAGAGTTCGTTGAACCTGTGTCTATGAGGGCTCTGAATGGTTTTCCGTGTATTTTTACCTCGGCAAATATTCTGTTATCTTTTTCCACCTGTGATTTTGCTGTATATGCTTGCTTCGTTTTATTAGGATTCCTGTTTGTATTACAGCAGTCCCTCGTGAGCTTTCCGAGTAGGCCGCATCGGCTGCAGAAGATGACCTGTTTGTTTCGGCACTCTTTGGCCGAGTGGTTTTTCTTTCCACAGTTCCAACAGCAGGATTCCGGGTCGTAGTGTGCGCTTACTGGTTGCCTCTGAGTTTTGTTTTCCTCCGTTTTCCAGTTTTCCTGTTTGTTCCATGGTCGGCCTGTTTGGTTTTCTTTATGTTGGTAAATTGGTTTTTTGTAGGTGTCTTTGCTTCGGTCTATGTTTATCTTCTCGTAGTCGCCTGCCAATTGAATGAGTTCCGATACTGTTTTGAAATCTTTCCTTTTTATGTAATATTGATAGTTATATCTCATATTATCGTATATTCTGTCTAGTTGTTCTTCTGTTGTTAGTTTTCTATATCTTCTCATTAGTGTTTGTATTTCTGTTAGATATGGTATAAAGTTTTCTCTGGCTTTTTGACGTCTGTTTATGATTGATTCTAAAAGGTTTTTCTCGTAATTTCTGGGATAGTAGAACAACTTGAAGTTCTCCGTGAAGTCTTCCCATGTTTTCCATTGAGGACTATTGTTTCTGTACCACAGCGATGCTGTTCCGCTGAGGCATCTCGGTATCACTTGTATAATTCTGTCTTTGTTGACATTCAATGTGTCCGCTAGTTCCTCTATTCTCTCCAGGAATTCCACAGCATCTCCGGTGGTGTCAAATTGAATTTTCCAGCGGGATACGGCCTTGTCGAATTCGTTTATATTGTTTTCCTTCCCCTTGATATTCTCCTGGTCCATTTCGTCTTCGTTTTTCACTAATTGCGCTAATTATTTTCGTAGTTCTTCGACTGTGTTTGTCTGCGATACTTCGACTTCCCTTTTTTCAAGTTCTTCGATTAATTTTTGTTTACTTAATGCGTATATCCAGGCTGTTGGCATTTTATTTTATTCTATTTCCGACTAATTATGAGTTTCGGCTTATTTAGTGGTATTTTTTTTTTATCTATTTACTTGCAACTATATAATCGCGGTTACGGGGTCTAATTAGACGCTTGCGTCCTCTTTTTATTTTTCTATTCTATATATATATCTATACATTGTTTAGTTACCGGTAGTAATGATTTATTTCTTTATATTAACTATGGATTTCTTGCGGTTTTCCTTTATATTAATTGTCTATGACACGGTTATTTATTTAATGGTACTTAAGTTCAACCTATTTTCGGTCCACCCTAAGTGTTTTTTTTTTTCTGTTTTTTTTTTCTTTCTCCCCCCTCGGTTTTTGTGTGTGTGAGTGGTGTGAATTTAGTAATTGTGGTAACGGTTTTCGGTCGGATGCCTGTGCTAAAATCTATCGACCCGAATTTCCGCGAGTCGACTGATTTAGAGTAGGCATGCGGTTCGCGAATGTAACTTCTCGCGTTTTTCTAATAATGAGTGTTTTTCGTTCCGATGCTTGTTTTTATCTCTATCGACCCGAATTTCCACGAGTCGACTGATTGAAAACCAGCATGCGATTCGCTATAATAACTTGTCTTTCCTTGTTTTTTTTTTTTTGTATGTGTGTGTGATTTTAGTTATCGAGTGTGGTTTTTCGTTGTATGTTTATCCTTGAATCTATCAACCCGAATTTCCACGAGTCGACTGATTTAGAATTAACATGCAATTTCGCGTTTTCGTCTCACTTTTCCTTTCTCGTTCTTACTGTTCCCGTTCAGATACTCGTTCTTTCAGTCGACCCGGAGTTCCACGAGTCGACTTTACAGAAATAACTTGTATCTGTTATTATTTAAAAGAGACAAACGGAAAAAATATACAAAATAAAAATGACGGTATTTCCGGAAAAAGTTTCTTACTTACTGTTTGCGTTGTGAGTTTTCCTATCCCCTTTTTTTTTCTTTTTACGACTAAACGGATGGTCTTCCCCGTAGTTTGGCGGGGTGTACCACTTTAACGGACGCGACGCAGACGGCGGACGGACGGATGAACCGTTTTATTTTATTTTATTTTCCGCGACGCGAATCCCGGGACAGCCGGGTGGGTTTTTCGGTTGGGCGCCAATGTAACGTGGTCACGAGCCTGCGGGTTCACCGGCTGGGGGCCACGTACATAGGGGATTAGGGAATCCTCAACAATTAAACACGGATGGTGTTGAACTTGACCATTGGTCTTTATTTCCGACAATACTCGAATACAATCCACTACTTAAATCTATGCCCCTACCGGGCGGCTCTGAAGGAGCCGGCTAAAAGAACACTAATTATTCTATATCACTCGCGGGTTTTGACTCAACCGTCGGCGGCGAGCCTTACGGACCACGCACGCGTGAGGCGCGTGAGCGGAAGGGAGAAGCGCGGGGGGAGGTGAAGATTTCGGCGGTGCTGGGCAACTCTGGCTAAAAGCCCTGATATGACCAACACCTCCAGCGTCCTCCTGTGACTATTGCCGCCGTCGTACCCGGATTACCACGAGACGACGTCGTGAAGCGACAATAGGCACAGGCGAACTGCCGGCGGGCGCCGGCCGTGGGCCTTATATAGGTCGGTATGCGGGGGTCTGCGGCGGGGACCGGCGTGTGCGCTGTCGCTCGCCGATTGGTCGGTTTCTCTCACGCCATCCTCGCACGGGGTGGCGCGACGATCTTCGAGAAGGTTCCCGCATGTTTGTGCGCTGAGTCACGCACGGTCGGTCTTGGTAGGTATTGTGACTGCTTCGTCACAGGTTAATATACGGCATTTTCCTTAAATTTTCTTGTAACGTAAATATATAAACATATAACATGTTGTATATCTAGCTATTAATTTATTCCTCAAATGCACATAGTTATGACTTCAATTGAATATATGAACAAGTTGGAGAAGTATATAATATTCAAATTTTTGATAATTTACAAAATACACTTACAACATTTTTTACGAGTAGGTACCTATAGAGATTAGGAATCTCTATAGGTACTCGTTTGACGACAAAATTATGTAAATCAACAAAATACACAATTAGGACTTTACATTTACTCTAAATTATAATGATTGTTATCGAAGCTTAAGTTGAAATTTAACGTAGGATGAGTTATTAAAGGAAGGTTTGTTGTTTATCAAACTGAGCAACAGATAAGCAGTGGATCTTGGATTAGTGCTTGTGAACACTTCACAGCGTAGAAGACTTAAGACTCTCAACTTGTCTAGACCATTAAAAATTTAAATAACAGGTTGCTAACATTCCATTGTTATATTATATTAAGCCACGGAACCTTTCCATATCAAGCAGTCAATTGTATTTTTTGGTTGTAATAATTCTTTCGCCTTTAGTATGAGCGCCGTCTAATAACAGAATTATAAAACTTTGTAAAAAATCGCGGAGAAAAATCAGACAGCCGGTTTCTTAATACTTGAGTATTTAAAAAAAAATGTAATTTGTGAATTTAAAGAAATTATGTGCCTTTATGTGAATAGGATAATTTTTATTTAAAAAATAATTTATTTCTTACTGGTTATTAAATAGAGGGTCTTCTAAAAGGCCTAAAATTAACTATTTCATAAATAAAGTCGTTAATTACGTTTATTTTCATAAAATTCTTGAAACCGGATGTTTAATTATAGCTCTCTGCCTACGCTAATGAAAGCTCTTATCTACGTACGTCACTCGCTCAGGCTGTCGTTTTGCTTTTCAATGTATCTATTTACCAATGATGTTCTATACATACTTCTATACAAATATTATAAATTCGAAAGTGTGTCTGTCTATTCGCTACGCTTTCATGGCTCATCTGTTAAACGGATTTTGATAAAATTTGTTACAGGGATAGGTTGTATTCCGAGAAGGACAAAGGTTATTTTTATCCCGGAAAATTAAAGAGTTTCTGCCGAAACGAAAAAAAAATTTATCTAGTTATCGCGCATTATCTAGTTATAAGTCTTAAATCATTAACATACATTTTCATATCTCACATTCGGAAAATATTTTTTATCCAAACTGCGGTTGGGACTCTCCATTCCCTCCCCGAGAGTGGTAATGAATTCCACTCTCTATGGGTCTAGTTATCCCTGATATTTAGATGAGATGGGACATTAATAGAGACAGTAGCAATATTATTTGCGTACAGTGGCGAGTGCAATGTAGGCTATTATTAGATTAAAGTCGTTCAGAAGGCCTGATACAGGGCGCGCCACGCTATCTGGTAATCGATTCGCCCCCACCCAACTCTCTCGATCTTTGTCCTGGTGAACATTTTGCCCGTTTGTTCCTTCACCGAAAAACTTCTCTATTATACTTGCATTATAATATATTAAATAAATAAAAATTGTTACTTATTATAAGAATAGGTTGTCTTTACTTCGTAGCACTTCGTAGCTGGTGCTACGAAGAAATGGTATAATAATGTCGGTGATTTGACGCTCTACATTCTCCGGTTTAGTCGCTTCCGGTATGTATTTCATTTTATATTATACCTGAAGACATCTTCTTACTCAATTTTACAGCGGGGTTTCCACTGTAAAAAGGTAATGAGCGGGATATGATTAAGCGGAAAGGACTCTGTGTAGACGAAATAGGTTTTTCATGTAACCCACATTGAAGGACGAGTTTCAATGCCTGATGAGCCACCAAAAACTAGTCAATTTCAGACGAATGCGACTGTTGCAGGGCAGAAATCGATTGGTTCCTCCCCGATGGTCGAAACCGACGATTTTCTGCCCGCTGAATGACGTTGCCCTGCTTTCACTCCTGTCAGAGTATCTTTTGTTTGTTTCAAACCTTTATAATTGTCATTTTCAACCAACAACTAAACTAACATTTATTATATTTTTGCAATTAAAATAAATAAGAAATACATTTTTAAGAAAACTCGCACTTTTAATGCGGAATATATGAAATATATAGTGTGTGACGCGGGATGAAACACGATTTCAGACTTCGGGTGGGTTGTTTCATCCCTAGCCACACAATATACTATTGCTCGCTCAGTCCGTTCCGCTCTTTGTTGGCGGAAGTGCTTGCTTGCAGTTTTCCTCGGCGACTCCGTACGGAGCTCGATCCACTAGCGGCGGAAACTTCGCTTAACACTCTTTTTTAAACCAGCTGTTATACAAAACAAGTAATTGTTTTTCTAAATAGCTCCGTAATGTAGTAAAGCCTTAATCAACTATAGTTCGCGCGCGAGTTGAATGCAGAGTAAATGTATGGTGACACATACATTTACTCGGCATTCAACTCGCGTGCGAACTGTACTTACGTGAGTAAAACTTACAAGTGTAATTTCAGCAAGACATCTAGGATGAAAAGGCTGTAAATTTTTTCATGTACGTTGTCGAAACATGTTATTGCTAGGTTATAATTGGGTATTTGACAAATAGTCAAATCAGCGTCCTAAGTATGGGATTTATATGAAATTATGAAATGTGACGCTATTAAAGTTCGACGCTCTTTTTTACTTTAATCGATTGTTTAAAATGGTTATTCAACATAAAACTATCAGAGGACGTGTATATTACGACTTTTGGGAGATCCTCTATTTAATAATCATTAAAAAGTAATTTATTTGAATAGTAGTCAAATACCCAATTGTTCCAAAAATCACAAATAGGTACATACAAACCGATTTGAATATTTTATGCCATTCAGTCGGACGCCCACATCGATCCACTTGTTAAAGTGGGTTAAATTAGCTTTGTACGTTTTTAAAAAGGGGATATAGGGGTTCATTGTATTATATGAAAGGTTAAGAAATACTATTTTGTACGATTCACTTTTAAATACAATACTTTTCATATTCGTTACCTGGATGCTTGGTTTTCTTACACCTCTCGTTGAATAAGGACTTTTCTGATAAGTGCCTACAATATAATAAACATATTCCTCATGACGGGATCAGTACGCTTACTCTGAGTTTTTACATTGCAAATAAGATTGATCGACGTAAGAGCCCTAAACCAATGCAGTTAAGGTTCATTTTACTTTAACGTTCGCTTACACTTGACGTGGTGAGCTCACACGTCGATCAATCGTATTTGCAATGTAAAAACTCAGAGTAAGCGTAGATACTGATAGATGACAGAGAATATGAGTAGGTAGGTTAAAATAGGTACGCTGGCCAAACTAATGTATATGCAATCCGATTGGCGTATCCGTCAAACGTCAAACTTATCTGACCCGGTTGCCAAAATCGGAACTATTTTTTATGACTTTTTAAGTTTTTTTTAAATATCTGAGACGCTGTTATTTGGAATTTAGTGGCAGGGTAGTCTGGATACCGATCCAGACTATCCTGCCACTAAATTCCAGAGTACAGTTTAATTTGCATCTGTCAATTTCTTAGATGCTTTCGTAGGCCCATAATCATTGGGAATCTCTCTGCATATCGTGTGCGTTCTCTCTTATGAATAGACGGGGAGGCGGGTGTAATATATATATTATCTCCGCCCATGAACACTTACCATGCGAATTCCATTAAATGGTCGATGGCGAATTCTATGAGGAATTTGTTTGTGGGTCCCATAAAAATTGACTATCATGTTTTTTTGACTTAAATGTATGTTCTTCAAAGATCCCTAGGAATCATACTAATATTATAAATGCGAAAGTGTGTTTGTTTGTTTGTTTGTTGGTTTTTTTGTTTATTGGTTTGTTGGTTTGTCCTTCAATCACGCCGCAACGGAGCAACGGATCGACCTGATTTTGTATAATTGAGGAGCATGGGTATAGTTGAGGACCTGGAGAGTGACATAGGCTACTTTTTATCCCGGAAAATTAAGGAGTTCTCGCGGGAATAAAAAAAAAACTTGACGAAGTCGCGGGCATCAGCTAGTTTCATATAATCCTTGCTTAGTATGGATGGGTCATAGACAACCTACACGCCAATTCTCAAGCGGTTTCTCCTATATTAGCATGCTCTTATTTAATATAAGGAAAAGCGTCCGCTGTGGTATTATAGGAATATGTTAAGAGATAAAATATTATAACTAGGCTTTTCACTTACTTTCAGAAGCAGTGAGGATAGAGCAGCGCGCGAACGACGTATAAAATAGGATGGGGAGGCGAAGGACGGCACGATGAGATAGCGGCATGGGAGGCGAGGGGGCGGGCCGCGGCGCCGCGCGCTGGAACGTGGGCGACTCGCCCCCGCGCGAGCCCATGGGCTTCGCGGCGCCCGCCCAGGATGCGCCGCTCGACCGCGGGCTCGCGCCGGCGCCCGCGCTCGCGCAGCCCACGCCGGCCGCCACCGCTGCCGCACTGCAGCGCGCGCACTCCAGGTATATCACTACCACTACTTATTATATTATATGCGAGCTATGGGAACGTGGCGCAGACTGGGAGCGCGCCTTTAAACTGCAAAAACGCGTAGTTACAGTATTAGCTAAAGGGCACTTCCGTCCGACCCTACTTCACCATATCCTAACACCGTATCCTAACATTGCCGTGCCTACTAATTTACAATATAGCACTGTATTTCGTCAAACATAGAGACGAATTTAGAACATTTGGATACCCAAACTGGTGAAGTAGGGTCGGGCGGCAGATGCCTTTTATACAATATTTTTTTGTAATATGCCTATTTTGTAAAATGACTTGTTAACTAAATTTTACCAATAAATTGACTATATAGAAAACGCCTTGCAGTCGCTTTACTCAAGTGGGACCAGGTTAATGTGAGCCGAATACCAGATGAGTAATGTAAAATTTCTTCTTTCTAGACCCTCCAAAATAATGAACGCCAGCGTGATGGATTAGATTTTACATTTGAATGCCCGGTATTTTACATTAATAATTTTATTATTCAAAAAATCTACTTCAAAATTAAACTTTACAAATATTTTCTTGAGAAATCGAATACGATTTTCAGATCAATGTCGTCGCTACCACCGGAGCCTTTTATGATGCTCAGAGCGAAAGCTTTGAGCAAACGTGTGATAATAAACGTGGGCGGCGTTCGACATGAAGTGCTGTGGCGGACGTTGGAGAGGCTGCCTCACACGCGCCTCGGCCGGCTGCGCGACTGCAACACCCACGAGGCCATTACAGAAATCTGCGACGACTATTCTTTGCAAGACAATGAATATTTCTTTGATAGGTAAGTGTCCAATATTTTCAAATCAACTATTTTCCTACACACCATGCGTAGGTAAGAGATTAGGTTAGGTTAGGTCAGGTTAAAGTTGTCAAGTGATACCACTAGTAGACTATTCAATAATCGAAATTCCCTTTCTACCGAGAAAAACCAGGAGGAAATTCAGTGGTTTCTATTGTTCCAAGGGCCGGAGTAGTTATTTAAGATATTAAAGTATTGCACAATGCTGGAACGAATAAAATCTGCCTTCTTTTATCTAAGCGGTAATTCCTACAGCGGTAGCTTCACTTTTTTGTGGTTAGGCATAACTATATTGTTATTTATGTAGATTCCTATACTTACAGGATATAAAATGCAATTAACATTGAAACAAGATTGTGCATTTTTTTCATAATAATATATTTAAAAAATGTTAAATGCAATTATTTAATCAATACCTGTATCGATTTGTTCGACACACTTACTTATATGCAATAATAACTCCAACGCTGCCGGAAAATTGCACCAGCCATAGTATTACTGAGTAGATAAAATTCTGTGAATTGTATGTAATTGGAAAGAAAAACTGAGTTGACATCGATCATACCCTATTGGTATTATACCTATATGCTTTAATTTTATTTTAAAGTTATAAAATGAAGAATTACTTATACAATTATCTATTTATATCAGTATGAATGGTAACACTTTTATGTTATAACCTAAGCAACACGTATACAAAAAGTTAAACTCAGATGCTAACTTAAATTAAGCACCTATAGCTTAGCTGAAGTGGACATTACTGCATTTTGAGCTTACACGTACAATTAAAAAAGTTGTTTTCATTAACTTTTATTTTCAGACATCCGAAGAGCTTTAGTTCCATTTTAAACTTCTATCGGACTGGAAAGTTACATCTGGTAGATGAGATGTGCGTTTTGGCATTTAGTGATGACCTCGAGTATTGGGGTGTAGATGAATTGTATTTGGAATCGTGTTGTCAGCATAAATATCACCAGCGAAAGGAGAATGTGCACGAGGAAATGCGCAAAGAAGCTGAAAGCTTACGGCAAAGGGAGGAGGAAGAATTCGGCCAAGGGACTTGTGCTCAATATCAAAAATGGCTCTGGGATTTACTAGAAAAGCCCACTACGAGTATCGCAGCTAGGGTAATGTATTGATTGATGATTGCTGAATTTAACTTAACTATTTGTTCCAAATTAATACTGCTACTTTAGCAAGCTGCCAAGGATCTTTTCTAAGTTAAGATTGAAAGGTATTATGGAAATAGGTACCTGAACAAAATATATTTCATTTTTTTTATAATTGAACTTAACTGGAGTAGAAAACATAGCTGCTTTTGTACATTGTGAGCTAGAATTTATTATATTTACCTATATACTTATATACTTTATTGAAATCACTGATAACTATATTTTTTTATAAACTGAACGATTTCCACTTTTCAAATTTTACACTATCTGGCGCACAGTACATTTTTTGTTAATTGAGTACAATTTTATTTTTACCACAAACACTGTTTAATCTTACTATTAATTTGTATACTAGATATAGGTATATTTGGGTATATAAGACATCCGTGCACACAGCACAGCTATTGTAACTTGAATACCTTACTAACATTGTTGCATCTACAAATGATATTGGTATACTTATTTACCTACATGTAAGACACAGTACATATTGTTTCACATATCTATATAGTATTACATATTAGGTAAACACTATGCATGAAACGGTTAGATTGTAATGCAAGCAATGTTTTATTGTGGTGCATGAATAACATCTATCACACTCTTGTACCTCTAGTTTTTTCGTATATGTTTTATGGAATGTGGTGTTGTGTTCCGATGTCGTATCGTTTGAACTGCGCTTCTGTCAAATCTTGCCTGATTTGGTCGTAGGTATCCAATCCTTGTTTGTGTTTTATGCTAGATTTCTTCGTGGATACATGCTTAATTTTTGAATTTCTAACAAGCCAATTTGATTTTGTGTCGAGCATTGCCGATCTATCAAGCTTGTTTACCAAGCATGTATCTGCGTTAAAACTTAGTTTTGAAGTGTACATTTTTCACTTAATCTTTTTCGACAACAGCGAAATTAATATTTTGGCTATGTAAGTATGGTTCACAAAAGCATTATTAGGTACCTTCTTATATCGTATTATTTTTATTCACATTGTATATTTTTCTTTGTAATGTAAATATAACAAAGTATCAAAAGCTACGTACACTCTCAACAATGAAACAGTTAGGTAAGTATTAAAATCATTGCTTAATTTACATTTTCTGGAATCTCAAAGTTCAAAAAGAAAAATACAATAAAATGTCAGCTAAATTACATAAAAGAAGTAGGTGATAATTTTATTTTGGCGTATAATATATTTTGTCAAATAAATTCGTCCTTGTATTCTGCTAATAGTTGGTGATTTCTTGTTGCTGCCAAGTCTCCATAACTTTTAATAAGATCAGCTGGCTTTTATGATTCTTATGCAATTTGTTAAGAGTGAATGTAGTCTTTTCTGTGGGCTAAAATTGTTGTAACCAACATATTATATACTTATTAAAACATATTAAAATAGGTATTACCTGATTTTAACATAAATTATTTATATTGCTCATTTTCAATTTAAATATTTGTATACCATGATGTCCCCTTGAAATTCTCATATTGAAAAGTAAGTAACAATTTCACAAGACCTAGTAGATTGATTTGAACCTATCATACTTATAAATAATGAATTGATTTATTTTATATTTAATGGGTTAATCATTAAAAACATATTAGAAACTGAAAGATATACGGCAGGTAATTAGGTAACTATAGGCAAGACCTTTGAACTTACTTAAACTTAATTAAGTTTTAAGCTTTGATTTTTGAAGGTTTTTTTACTGGTTTTTAGGTGGTATTGAAATATGAAAATTGAAAGGAGAAGTCAATATGAATAATTTTTTATTTTAGTTATTTTATTCACTATTAAGTAGTAGTTTAATACGTTGTATTAACGCCTTAATGTAAGTATTTATCAAAGCGACTTAAATATTTTGAAGCTCATATGTTATGTATTATATTATGTATATTGTGATTATTATTTATTAAAACTATTTTATTGTTATTCGTAGGCAATATGGATACGAAGGAAAAGACGCGGCGCTTCGCGTCTCATATAAAATACCTGTTACAAATGTCTTAATGTTCACAGCCACGTGGATAGTTCTCTGAATGGGAGCACTTTATTTTTATAAAACAAAGCTTAATTGTTGTCGCAAAAAGTCGCAAATATGGGATGGGCTTACGCGATGTGACCAGCCGCTGCCGACGGCGCTCCGCGGCCCGCGTGCGGGGCCGCACGGGACGGAACGCGCGCCCTGCGGACCGCAGTCCGCAGTGCGCACACCGCGCCCGCGCTGCCTCGCACCACGGCTGAGCGCCGCTCCACCGGCGTCTCGCACCCACCCGCCCGATCCCCCACTCCCTACGCCCTCTCTAACAACCACCAGCGCTTCCGCTTCGTCTTACTTACCCGACTAACCCGACGCGGGCTATGGACGAACGCGCGTTTCACATCACTACGCTTACTCCGAGTTTTTACATTGCAAATTCGATTGACGTTGTGAGCGTTCACTCACATTAGCGTCAAAGTAAAATGGACCAATGCAGTTAAGGTTCATTTTACTTTAACGCTAATGTGAGTGAACGCTCACTACGTCAATCGAATTTGCAATATAAAAACTGAGTAAACGTACACTCATTGCATCGTTCTGTTTGTTTACTGAGTTTTCTTTGACTAAACGCACGTCCGTCCATCGCTTAGGTACATATAACTATAATATTACTTTTTGATTACACCTCGATCACACAACACTACTTACAATATTACACCAATAGATGTTATTTCTACACCAAAATTATGCATTAATCTTAAGTTAACAACTGTTATATAAATTGGCTATAGTCAAGATTTACCAAAACTGTAAATACGAGTACCTATACATACTTCTTCTTACATTTCTATTCTTACATTTGTAACGACTTGTACAAACAATAAGAGTGTTACTTTTGTATAGAAACCGGCACTATATATACCTACTATACCTACCTACTTATCTCATATCAATACTGAGGGATTCAGGGTTTGATGTGCGACAGTACGGTGGCGGGGAGCGCTCGCTCACTCCGAGCATGCATGCTTACAGGTGATCGCGGTAATCTCGATCCTCTTCATCGTGCTGTCCACGATAGGGCTCACTCTCAACACCATTCCGCAAATGCAAGTGTACGACGAGAAGGGCGCGCCCATGGACAACCCGCAGCTGGCCATGGTCGAAGCCGTGTGCATCACTTGGTTCACGCTCGAATACGTGCTGCGGTTCAGTGCCTCACCGGACAAATGGAAGTTCTTCAAGGGAGGACTTAACGTGATAGATTTATTGGCGATATTGCCATATTTCGTGTCTCTGTTTCTGCTCGAAACTAACAAAAACGCGACAGACCAGTTTCAAGATGTGCGCCGTGTTGTTCAAATCTTTCGTATCATGCGAATATTGCGTATTCTAAAACTCGCCCGCCACTCGACCGGGCTGCAGTCGCTCGGCTTCACGCTCCGAAATTCTTACAAAGAGCTCGGACTGCTCATGTTGTTCCTCGCGATGGGAGTGCTTATATTTTCTTCACTGGCGTACTTTGCCGAAAAGGAAGAGCCGGGGACTAAATTTATTTCTATACCGGAAACGTTCTGGTGGGCCGGCATCACTATGACCACAGTCGGATACGGTGACATTTACCCCACGACCCCGTTGGGCAAGGTCATCGGCTCAGTTTGCTGTATTTGCGGCGTGTTGGTAATTGCGTTACCCATCCCAATTATCGTCAACAATTTCGCCGAGTTTTACAAGAACCAGATGCGCCGCGAGAAGGCGCTCAAGCGGCGCGAAGCGCTCGAGCGCGCCAAGCGCGAGGGCTCCATAGTCTCCTTCCACCACATTAACTTGCGCGATGCGTTCGCCAAGAGCATGGACCTCATCGACGTCATAGTGGACACAGGTCAGTAGCGCCGACTCTCCTCGCGCCTTATTGCTTCTCCATGTCATGTGTCCTTTGCTCGTAATCGTAACTACCCTTTCACCTTCTGCACGCATGCCTCTATGTTCAATGCCCGACTTGGTATTAGTGTTGATGAATGCGATGGATGTTAATCGAGTGCACGTCGCATCGTTTAGCTCTCCGGACTCGCAGGCATACTCAAATCAGAACAGAATCACGTTACATCGCAGCTACAGCTATATTCACTCGCTCGTTCCAAAGAGGTGTATCAGAGTGTTTTATTCATTGTCTTCAGGTGACAAGTGCGTCCTCATTGAGGCAAGAGACGACGCCAGATGAGCTACTTGCTACTATCGCACAGTCGCCAAACTCGACCCCTTATTATTAAGTCCGTAGCTCGGGGTCGGGTTCGCGTCGCGTGTAGCTTGCGATGTGCGACGAAGACACTTTATCTAAGGTCGATTACATTGTCAGCGTAAGCCTAACGCTTCAAAAGACTAACACTCATTTCTTCTGTGGACTGTACGTTGTGTGTATCCGGAGAACGCTGGATCCTTTAGACTGTTCGTGTGGAATGTGTGTTGTGTTGTTCACGCCGCTTCATTTGTTCTAATTAATTATCGTTTAATTCTGTACAATAATACGTAGGTACTTACTCGTAATGTGAGCGCTTTATGGAAATAAGTGGGGGACAGGACAGAAAACGTTGCTACTTATGGTATGTGTCTCCAGGACACAACCTGTCGCAAGGGGACGCCAATAGCTTGGACGGCGAAGTGCCGGCGACGACTGGCTGCTACAAACAGTATGAACATTCTATTGGCAATAGGATACCGCCGACCGCCGACAATATTCAGGTGAGAAACTATGTAAAATTGCTGGGCGCGTCCGTGAGTAAATTTTTATTCAATACAAACAGTACCCACTTTCTTTTAAAATTTTCTGTGGTAATTGCTAAGCAATAGCTCAGCTTGCGTAAGACATTTCAAAAACTCCCATAAAGTAATTTACGCTATAAATATATTAGGCTTAGAATAAAATAGTAAGGCTTAGATCATTACTCCCTACTTTTGGACCGTATTTAATCACTTATGCAAAATTTAAACACAAGATTTGCACATTAGCAAGGTATATGAACTTTAAGCTCATTCACTTACGCAACAATTTGCTCAAAGTACTTTATACTGTTAGTACTGAAAATATTAGCTTAATTTAAAATTATTAACACGTTAGGATGTAGTTCCAGAGTCCTTTAAAGGAACGCCGCTTCTCAAGTGAGGGCTTGGGCACGCCGGAGAAACGCTTGCTCATAAATCCAGAACTGACACCCGTAAGACATTTCAGCATCTCAATCATTGGTGGCTAACGCTTAATAAACATCATTTTTTGGCTAAGCATTAGTACATACAGTTGGCGTCACAGACCTTCAACCAGTGCACGACTTAATGATGTAGGTATTCGTATTTCGTGGAAGGGGTCGGTTAATCCAAAATTGAACGCACCACCTAAGTGTTTCGTTGTACATAAACTGGACGTCGTCATTAATTCTACGACGGAGGTGTTATTTATTTGATAAGCTAGTACAAAAATGACTCGAACGTTTAGTGAAGCGCTTTCATTTTTAGATTAGACGAGCTCTATGTAGAGAGGCGCGCGACGGGTGTGTCTATTTGGCCTCGTGATTTTTCCGTCATTCAACCCTTTGTTTCGCGCGCAGTCAGTATTAAGGAAATCCCTTCAACTTACTCTCAGAGCATTCATTTACCTGAAACCAACTGTATCTACTTATTTGATATAATAAAATATAAGCTTAGCGCATTTCACCAAATATTGTAACTACCTACCAAAGCTAAAGCGTAGCTTCGTAGACCTTCGTAGGCCGTAGCTCTTGTACATGATAGGATGAAGGCATCGAGGGATTTATTATATTAAACGCTTGCGTGATTTGCGAAGATGCGCTTTAGGTTTTCACTAAAATACTACCTATGGGAATTGGCTACGTTGTTAATAATTAACTAATAATGCACCAATATCACAAATCTAAGAGCAAATTATCAAATTAGCAACTGGACCGAACAAAACGTCTGCGCGAAACGTCCGCGTCAAAGGGGAACGGTGTTTTGTCTTGTGATAGTGAGTGCGGATCAATATAAAAGCGCTTTTCATGCGGGCTTTTTGGCCGCCGAACAAATTTTGTCCCTAGTGTGTTTTCGCACTAAAACACTGATAGGCAGGTATGTCAATCCATAATTTAATTTAAATCATCATGGTCGCATTGGGCATAGAGTTTTTGTTAACTTTAATGTTCTTAATAGTTAGGCAAGTCTGTTCGAAGTAACCACTAATATTTTCTCTTTTTCTAGGAAAAGAAGATGGCTGAAAAACAGCTTGAGTTGGAACAGCTGCCTTCTGAGTTTGAATGTTGTTTTTGCACGTTCAAGGTACTAACACACTAACGCGCGAATAAGTATGTGCGTTGGAAGATTCCAATTTAATATAATACCAGTTTTGTTTCCTTTGCAATTAACTTGATCGTGTTAACAATTCCATTTAAATTGTAACAATTTAATGTTTTCCATCAGTATTAACCTGTAAGTAACGTGTTGCTTTAAATTTATTTCATTTTATATTGCAGACCAAATAAATTGTGGACGCCAGGTTGCAGCTTTAAATTTTTTAATTTTTAGTGCAGAATTCTATTATCTAGCTCAGAGTACGTGTAGATTGTAGGTAGATTCATTTACATCGCTTATATGATTTTGACCAAAATCTCAGGGCATCTTATTTTTAAAAATATTTTTCACTAGGTACCTACCAGATGTTGATTTCTTAAATATCATGCTATACATGAATGATACCTGTTAGATATCATATTTTATTATAACGGTATCGGTTTTAGTTACCTCCCACATAAAAAACGAAACATAATTCGAACTAAAGATACAGATAAAATAGACAGTAGGTGTTTCTAGGAATTCTTGCATTCAAAACTAATATATCTCGTTTTATGTAGGGTTACAAAGAGTTCATAGACGCCGAGCAACTGATGCCAATGCCAACATCGGACCTGCGACAACCAGTATGCGTAGAGCTAGCCTGCCTGCAACGACACCCGGCGCCGAAAGCTTTGCCCGAAGCGACGCCCAACAGTCTAGATAGTCCTGGTAAGCTACCCATTCACACATTAACATCTTTCTTGTAGTTAACATTCTATTTATCATTGCACCGTGTGTAAATTAAACACCCCATGCATAGCCCAATAATGTTAGCACCAAGTAGGTACCTATAGAAGGTAAGCACTGCAGCTGAGCACGAAAGTATAATGTTTGAAAAATGAATTTTACTGACAACACTCACAAAAGATTGTTACTGAACTACCTACTTGGTACATAACATTAAGGGTAAGTTGCATTACAGAGAGTTATCGTTATGTTAAACTGCCCACCAAAAAGCTAAAGTTCTTAAATCCATTTAGTTTTATATCCTTCAGTCATAGTTGAAGGATCATTGGCATTTTTTAGGTGGTCAACTTTAACATTAACCATAACTATATGTGGTGCATTCGACCCTATGTGTAGGTACATAATGTAACGTACGGTTAATGTTTTCCTTTACATTCTTTTGCCGGTGCCGATTGTATGTAACCTTGTTAATGCATCTGTTTAAAATACCTATTGTGGATTTGGTTTTAAATAATCTATTGACTATTTCTAAAGATTTTTCAAACCTGTTGTCTCGTTTAGCTGTAGATATATCTTCCCTTGTCCTGATCGCAACCCTGTGCCATTATTCCAAGTGGGTGACGCGGTTCCATATGCGTGTATGTCTTACGTTGCAGATACATTTGCATCATGCCTTACGCACCCTTTTCCTTCAGAGGGCGACATCACGTGCGAGAACGACTCGTCAAACTTGTATGTGAATCCATTGGACGGTAGCGGCGGTGGCGGGACGGGGGTGAGCGGGGGCGGGGTGTCGGCGGAGTTTAACGGTGTGCGCAAGAGCGCCTCGGGGGACATTTTGTGTGCGAAAGGTTCGCAGGGCGGGGGTTCCCCGCGCGGCTCTCAGTGCAGCCTATCGGGCGCGGCTAGCGGCGACGCGGACGCGCGGCCGCTCGACTCCTCGCGCTGCAGCCTCCCGCAAGCGACCGACGACTCGCCCGCCGCCGCCGACGATGCCAAGCCCAAACACAGAAAAGCGCGTTTTCAACAGGTCAGTGACAGGGCGCGCATTCGTTGCACAGTTTGTTCCAATTCGGACCATGGAAGCGCGTAATCAAACATCTATGTTGTCCCTTATATCCCCACCTTTTAAAGTGCATCGTCCACGATGAAGCAAAAGAATCAGAGTCCATAGCAGAATAGCGGGAATATTTACATAATCTAGTTTTTGTTAGGACTTTAGAATGAAACACAGCTATTTGGAAGCATAATTAATGTATTCCGTTTTAGGTTCATCGCAGTTACACCAGAGATATTACACAGTTACACGGAAGGGCCATTACAGTCACAGACAATAGTTTTACATTACCATAGACAAAATATTATATTGCATACATCTTTACATCTCCCCTCAATAGAATATTTTTAACAACCAAATTAATATCAAAAAAGTTTTTCCCTCAATCTTTTAAATGCTATCCCTCCTAATGCTTTTGTAAGTATGTCAGCCAGCTGGTCACTTGTATTAATATATCTCAAATTTATTATTTTCTTTTCAAGTTTCTCTTTAACAAATGCTTGCTTTATTTCCAAATGTTTAACTCTAGAATTACCAGTGGCCATCTGTGCCATCTTGATAGTTGACTGGTTGTCTTCATAAACAGTTATATTCACATCAAACCCAAATGTCATCATAATATATTTTAGCCAACAAGCCTCACTAGTTGCTAAACATAGAGCAATATACTCTGCCTCTGTAGAAGACAGCGCTACAGTCGGCTGTTTCCTTGAAAACCAAATTACTGAACAACCAAATACTTTAAAAATACACCCTGATGTTGATTTACAATCATTACAACCACCCCAGTCACTATCAACATAGCTTACAACATCATCATTATAGTCTCTATTATAAATTAAACACAAGTCTAGAGTCCCTCTCACATATCTTAACACATTTAACAAAAGTTTATATAAAAGCTCTAATGCACAACTCTGATATCGACTTAAAATGTTAACAACTGCACAAATATCTGGTCGTGTCCCCATAGCTGCATACATTAAGCTCCCCACTAACCTTCTACATTTATTCTCAATTTCAACACTTTCTGACCCTTCTCTCTTTAAAATATGAAAATTATAATTTTTATCAATAGGCAACTGCAACGTTTTACAATCCAACATATTATACTGAGACAATAACCTTATCAAATAATCTTTTTGTGAAATAATAGTTACTCCCTTTTCAACGTCTTGTTTTACATCTATTCCTAAAAATTTACCAATTAATCCCATCACTTTCATTTTAAAAGTTTTACACAATACATCTCTTAGTTCACACAAAGATTCCTTATTATTACCAAAATACAAAATATCATCAACATATAATAGCAAAAATGTTTTCTGTTCCCCTTTACATTTTGAATACAAACAAAAATCCTTATCACATCTTTTATACCCTAAAGATGTCATTACATTATTGAATGTTTCATTCCAATACTTAGGAGACCTCTTTAAACCATAAATTGACTTGTTAAGTTTTACATATTTAGTATCAGTTCCCTCTGGTAGAATTAAATATAATTCTTCATCAAGTTTTGCATTTAAAAAGGCTCCACATACATCCATTTGATTAATTTCTAGCCCTAGCTTAGTAGCTACTGACACAAAAATCCTAAACGTATTTAACTTTGCCACGGGGGCATACAAGTTCTCATCACAATCTTGTTCAAAGCCTCTGGCCACCAGCCTAGCCTTGTAGCCATCTGCCTTTCTTTTTAAAACCCATTTTGAGCTTATCGCTTCTTTTCCTTCCGGTATCTTATCTACTTCTGTCCATGTATTATTCTCTTTTAGTTGCATAAGCTCTTTTTTAATAGCCCTTTTCCAGTTTTCAGCCTCTGTTGACATAATGGCTTCTTTATAATTTCTGGGTTCAGCAACATACAAGTGATAATCATCTAAATACTTTGGCTTTTCTACCTTCCTTCTCAGTCTATTTTCTTGCATCTGATTTTCTTCTGTCTCTATATTTTGAGTCACATCCGGTTGATCATGAGTCACATCCGGTTCTCCTCCATTCCCTTGGATTTCTCCTAAATCTGTATCATAGAATTCTTCTTCACTCTCATTAGTTAATGATGAAGAGTCCTCATCATTTTTCTCTACAGGAACATCCAGTAAAATTATTTTCTCTATATTCTGTGATTGCTCTTTTTTACTTTCTTGATCCGTAAATACCAAGTCTCTCTTAATATGCACTTCCTTTTTATCTTCATAATATACTCTATAACCTTTACTATCATCATAACCAACAAAAATTGCTTTTTCTCCTTTTACATCCCACTTTAGTCTTTTTACTTTTGGTATATGGACATACACGTTATCTCCAAATACTCCACATAAGCTCTGAATGTCAAAATCACTCTTACAAAAAATCTTATAGGGTGTCTGTCCCTCTTCTCTACTCTTGGACGTTCTATTTAATACATACACTGTGGTATTCACTGCTTCTGCCCACAGATCTTTTGGCAAATCCTTACTTTTGAGCATCGACCTAGCGGCTTCTACAATTGTTCTCATATCCCTCTCCGCTTTTCCATTCTGTTGAGGAGTGTGAGCCACAGTCGTTTGATGTTGTATACCTCTCTCTTCTACAAATTTTTGCATATCACTATTGACAAACTCACCTCCATTATCGGTTCGGATCACCTTGACTTTAAGCCCTGTCTGTCTTTCTGCCCATATTACAAAAAGCTTCATCTTTGCAAATACCTCACTTTTCTTCTTTAGAAAATATACTACACGGTAATTTGAATAATCATCCTTTATCAATAAGAAATATCTAGAGCCTCCTATGCTATTTACCTCCATTGGGCCACACACGTCAGCATGGATCAACTCTAAGCATTCTTTGGTATGCTGCTCTCTTCTATAAAAAGGTAATCTGTGCATCTTACCTTCTAAGCATGACTCACATTTAAAACTGTCTCCTGTATATGTAATGTTATTATTATTGAGCACCTTTTTCACATACTCAACACTCTGGTGACAAAGTCTCTCGTGCCACTCGGTTAATGTTGCAACAGCTGCTACACCTTCATAAACACAGTTTGACACTTTCAGTACATAATAATTCCCTTGACGATTCCCTAAAGCACACAGTAACTTGTCTTTGTAAAATAAACACTGCTCATCCGACATTGTGACAGAATAACCTCTTTTAGTCGCACATGGTATTGAAAACAGGTTAATTTTAATGTCTGGAACATGCAGGACACTGTTCAATGTTGACTCAACATAATTTTCTCCATTAAACACATTTAGTTTAACATCACCAACCCCAACAACAGGTAATCGCCTTCCATCTCCGACAACAACAAATTGACTTGGCATAGACAGTGAATTATAGTTTGTAAACAGTGAACGATCTCCTGTCATGTGGCTGCTCGCACCACTGTCAATCACCCAGCACTGATTGTATGATCTATTGTCTATGTAATTCAAAAAGTCACTCTCCAACTCTGTTGTCATAGCCACTGTGAATGCATTACCCGAGTTTCCTTTCTTCGATGAATTTACTCTTTGTTTCTCTGTGTTTTCCCTCTTAGGACATGAAAATTTCAAATGACCTACTGTACCACACTCAAAACATTTGCGACTTTCCCTGTCATTCTTGCAATCTTTAGCCAAATGCTTTGAATTTCCACATTTATAGCACTTTTTGACGAATCCACCTCGCCTCTTTGCAAACAATGCCATGCTGTCCTCTTCTTTATCTTTGTCTCTGTCTTTCAATCTTTCCTCCTCTACAAGCAGGCGTGCCACCAAATCATCATACTTTTGCTTAGTCGTTTCAACTGACTCCCATGCAGAGATAAAGTGACTATATGTCGCAGGTAATGACAATAAAACTTTAGTAATTAAAAATTTCTCCGACACCTCTTCACCTGCCTGTTTTAATTGACAAGCCATCTCTTGAACTTTAGCTAAGAACACTGACAGCTCTCCATCTTCAAACTTACATTGAAGAAAACGTTGTTGCAGCATCATGGTACTTGTTGCTGATTTGGCTTCAAAAACACTATGTAATTTATGCCACATTTCTGCCGCCGTCTCACATGTTAAGACATGAACCATGGCCGCCTCGCTCAGCCTAGAAACTATTATAGTTTGGGCCTTGATATCCTTCTTTGCCCACTCTGTCATATTCTTTTCGTCTGGCTTTTCCGTTCCATTCACTACTAGGAACACGTCCGCCCCTCTTAAGGTAACTGCCACTTGGAATTTCCACACATTCCAATTTTTCTGACCTTCTAGTTTAATAACGTTTGAAGTCGACGCAACCGCCATTGTGTGTACATCCATTTTCGCGGAACCCCAACGCGCTTTACTCGTCAGTCGTGACTTGTCCCCACGCGTGAGCCTGATATCGTACTTTAACCTCCGCACGACCTCCTTCAGACCCAGCTTTCGACGAAACCTCGACGAAACACAAGTTTTGCCACGGCTGACCACGCCGCGTTTTTTGCCGCCAACACTAAACTCCTAGTGTAACATTCCCACACCTTGCGATTTTCCAATTCTTCACCTAAAACAGAATTATGAGCTTGGGCCCATAGCCTGTTAGGACTTTAGAATGAAACACAGCTATTTGGAAGCATAATTAATGTATTCCGTTTTAGGTTCATCGCAGTTACACCAGAGATATTACACAGTTACACGGAAGGGCCATTACAGTCACAGACAATAGTTTTACATTACCATAGACAAAATATTATATTGCATACATCTTTACAGTTTTAAACATGTGGTTAGTTAACTGGTCCATTGCAATGTTTCTAGAGGTTGAGAGAAGCTCTAGGAATTAGAATATCGTGGACGATACGCTTTAATTTGACTGTAGTAAAACGTTTGAAATATCTTCACTTTGTCGTCAAACCTAATAACCTAACTTCTGCATGTTGATATTTACTAAATGTTTTCTGTTTGCATGCATTTTATTACATTGCCATCCCCATTTCCTTGTAGTTTATGAATGTCATTTTATTTTTAGGAATGGTCGGAGGAAGAGAAGAAGCCTCCGAGAGGGATAGCAACGAGGATTATCAATCATCACATTCTGTTTGGTAAGCTTTGTTCTCTTCGAAAAAATGATTTTATTTTCAAACTCTTCCATGTTTACACTCTGAACACCTACTTAGATGTACCTACGTAAGTAGCTAACTATATGCGTGCGGGCGCCGCGCCGGGCGGTGTGGCGAAATTTGGAACTAAGAGACTCTACAATGAGGCTGCTACAATGAGGTCCCGCATCAACGGCGCCTCCCAACTCAAGCATCAGTGGTGACGAAGAGCACGACGCAATGGTAATGAGTCATGACACCCCACAGACCATGACACCCCAACAACCGGATTGGACAAAATCACTGGACGATACACCCATAGAACTGGCACATGATATAAATGCCCCCCAGTCCATACGGCCCCAGTCTCGTGTGACGGAACTGAAACAGCTGTCCAGGTAGCTCAAGCTGCCTGTGAGGATACGCCCAGGCAAGGAGGCCCGTACCCCTACAGACTTTTGCCTGTAGAGAAGACATCACAACAGGCTGATTCTGTTGTACACAATCTCTAAACTAAAATGACATCTTTAAAACTAGCCTGCCCCATTCCGCAAGGAGTATTATGAAAGGGATAGCAATATATTTAAAGCTGTCACTTTAGTTTAGAGATTATGTAAAACAGAATTAGCCGCAGTGCCTATTTTATACCCGACTACGGCAAATCCAAAAGGAAGGGTTATAATTTTAGCAGACATGTATGTATAGTATGTATTTACTTGTGTTCCACCGTAGCGCCTAAACTACTGAGCCGATTTGAGATTCCGAAGAGATTCCGCTCACCGCTGCCCACCGAAAATGCAGCTTTATAAATCTGTTTCCTCAGGTAAAAATGGCAGTAAACGCAGCGGCGGCGGCTGGCCCCATGAGAGCGACTCCCGATCGAGGTCCATCTTGAAGAATAAAGAGTCCAGGGGCACTGACAGCGAACTACTTTTACAAGAGACCAATTCTCTTGGTGCTAACGTAAGTCTATTCTTCTAGTAGGTGCACACAATGCATAATATTATGTAGAAACTATACTATTTCATAACACGTACAGCTTTTCAAATTTATCTATGCGCATTGCGATCCACAAAGATGATTTTTTAGGGTTCCGTGGTCAACCAGGGACCCTAATGGTTTCGCCATGGTTTTTCCACCCTGTTTAGAGCGAAGGCAATAGGAAAAGTATCACAGCTAAATACGCTTTACAACTTAACGAGTAATAGACCAACTTATAAAATATCCGCATATTGTGACGGGTAACTAGTCTTTTTCAGTGTTTATACTGCAAGATATACCTACTTCTATTTCAAAACCCTGCTGCCCTTGCATCACCAACGTGTTGTACGAAGATTTGTTAACATCGCCACTGGAATGGCTGGCATAGTGTCTTAGCATAGTGATTACGTCAATAGATTTTTGAATAAAAGGTGAAAGTTAACTAAATGGCCGGTTTTTATTTGCAGTGACGCCTTCGCCATACGCATACAAATTAAGGTTGCTAAGCTGAAGTAGGTGTTGTGCTTCATTTATTTCTTTTGTAGTTTTAATACGTATTTTTATATTACAGGGCGACTCGGGTAGCGAGTCCTCGCCAGTTCGTCTCAAAGACTTCAAGGGTCAAAACCATAAAGGCAGTGCGGCAGATAGAAGCAACGTTGTAACGTAGAGCATAAAGACTTAAAAGGCAACACTAGCCCGCTCACGCCTCGCGACCCCACTCCCCCCCGCGCCACGCTCGTAGGCTTAGAAATAGCGTACCTGCGTATACATATTACTTCATATACCTAATCAATAATTAGAGCGCAATAATAAAAAAAAATACAAAAATAATTTTAACATATCATTGGGCGATTGTGACTGCTTGTTGATAGACGATTTTCATTTTGTAGAGTTTATTATAAATATTGTATAAAAATATTACTTAATGGTAATAATTGTTCATTCCAATCGAAAAGTTGAAAGTACCTATTTGTTAAGTTTTTTTACGTGCAATTATTAATTGCTAATTCTAATTTAAGCGAATATAGTTTGTACAGCATAGTTGAATAAAAAAAAGCAATTATTAAAATTAAAGATTTTCTGAAATTGTTATTTGATCGTTTTATTTTGATCTTTTAACTTGTAGCTAAGGCTCCATGATTCTGCAGTTCGTATAATAGAATAAAGACTTCTATTCGAAAAAAATCTTTTGAATAGTCAACTGAAATGGTTCCGAATTTTACCGAACGTACTCGTACTATAATATTATTCGATTATTTTTATGATAACGAATAGGTTTAATATAATAACATGATTTGGCTTAAAATGAAAGATGGTCTAGTAGTCAACAATGGTATTTATTTTCAAGCGAAATAATTTTCAACTATAAAGTGTTTAACACAAAGTGACGTTCAGTAAATAAAAACGTGTACGTGAATAAAAAGTCAATTGTAAAATTAAAATCACAAATTAATATAGGTAAAAAACGTTCATTTCCCACATAAAAACAAAATTTTGAATATTGTAATAAATATACGTGTGGTAAAAAATAATAATAAAAAGGAGCTTGTCCAAGCTGAAATAACGCGCCTCACTATCGCATTTACGCACACAAGCAAATTTAAAATACGGGCGCAATACACATAAAGATGCCATTGTAATTGGTCATTCAGTTGCCGGATAGACTCGAAGCTAGGAGCTGCGTTGTTCTCGAATTTGTTGTCCAACTAGTCATAAGAGATCTGAAAACGCGCGAGAGCGGACGTATTGTTTCATACAACGCGCCAGCGCTGCTCCATACAGTGAGCGTTGTCGGATTTATCACGCGACTTGTCGACGTTGATGTACGCATACAGATCCTAATTCACGGAACAGTCGACGCTCCCACACAGAGGAAGTGTCGTTATTAATATTTGCACTCACACATCTAAATCAACTAATTAAGTAGTGGGGCGCGTTATTTCAACTTGGACAAGCTCTACCTAGGTACACATAATTTAAATGTGCGTAGATTAATACTAATTGTCGTAAGTCGTAACACTAAAATAAATTGTTTAATACTTAACACAGTTAAGACAAGGCGTGGGGAGATGATCATTGCTTCGAGTATGAATCAAATTGAAGATAGAGGCTGTTGCCAGTTTCCTTTTACAAAATAAAAAGTGTAAACTTTAAACTTGAAGCACAGAACACTTCTAATGCCATCGGCGAATCCCACATTGCGACGCGCCGGCTTTACTTACGGCGGTAACCGTAAGTATATTAGTTTGTACCTATAGGTAGGTACAAAATACGTGCAGTACCACACACTAACTCGTCTCCGCGCGTGGGGCGCGTCGCAGTGTGTGATTCGCCATAATGATACGATTCAAATTAGTACTAGGTACCTACTCGTACTTGAGCCAATCGGAATCGAAATCTATCCGGCTGCAGCCGCATTAGTAACTAAGAGAAACAGAGACAATAAATTTACTTTGGCTTATGAGGATTTTTAATAAATTAACAAAAATAACTGGTAAATTAGCATAGGAATATGTAAAATTTACTTATACAAATGATCAATAGGTGTACCTAATAATAATAACTATCATTAATTTATAACAACATTGAATATTGATATATTTATGTTAGCCTATAAAATACGTCTTATACGTGAACACACAGGCACCTTACTTTAAATGTATTGGCATTAAATCATGGCACTACACGTACATCATACAATAGCACTCACTGCCATAATTTATTTTCATTAAAATCTTTACTTTATCGAGGCTATAACATATTTTCTAGATAATTAATTAATACATGAGTGAAATTCGCGAAGCTTGATAGAAAATAATTATAGTTTTAAAGCTTTGAGTACCAAATAATATCACACAGATTTTATAATTGTGTAATTCTGACCATGCATTGCATTGCTTACGGTTACAGTAAAGCTGTTGGCCCACTACACCAGTCCATACCATCAGCGTGCTGTCGCCGTATCTGGCACGAAAACAAACTAGAGTAGAATTTTTAATTACACAACATTTTTTGACGTTTCCAACGCTACCAGATTTTTATGAAAAACAAATACTTAGTGCCGGGGACAAAAAAGATTGATAATATGAATCACCTCTGCACTCACTAGGTACGGTCGGATAACTATAGACACGGGTCAAACATTGTGAATCGACGGCTGAATCTGAAAAATAGAGAAGCAGGAACTGGTTCATTGACTCATTCACATGCCACAACTGAGCCACATCAAATCACTATAACCTTAAATACGGCATCATTAGTTTGCAATTTGACATTAGCTAATGTCAAAAAGTGTTGTCCAATTAAAAATTTGGTGTCTACTGGAACGTGTCATACGAGGATGATACAGTCAATTCGCTGTAACCAGACTCCGGTTATGGCACGGTGTTGGTCAGTGACGTAACGGTCTAGTGGGTGTTGTTTCATATTATAATATTTCACACAAAAATATTTGTTTGCATGTACAGTTATGGTAAGGAACGCTGTAGTGGGCAAAGACCTTCATGGCTATTTAACATCACAGTTTTTTAACCACATTCTGTTGTATTTATAGGCGAGCTTACAAATAAAATTAAAGTAACATACATAGTTCAATATCTGCAAACATAAGGCACCGACTGCGAACTGCCCTTATCTAATTGAAGTACGAGTTCAATAATACCATTGAATAAAAATGCTGGCATGATGGTCTTAAACTTACCTTTGTAATTATTAGTTCTGGCAGTATGGCAAAAATTAACAAAGCAAATAATAGAATAACACATTAGTTCATAAAAATTGCTTTATAAAAGTAAAAGTAAATATTTTTTGTCTTAAAAATATTAATGACACGAAACATTTAGAATAGAAATAAAGGACAGTCTAACGAAATCGTGTATAATTTTATATTAATCGGAAAATAATACTTTAGAACTGATAGCGAAGAGCCAAATTCGTCGCAACACGCAACGCAAACCAACTTTTGACGTAACGCACTTTTCAGTACTTACTGCAAATGCGTATTTAAGGTCAGTGCTATAAAAATACGCATTTGCATATTTAATAGAAAACCTGCCTTAAAATAACGCTTTTCTGTAACATAAGTACCTACTACATTTTTACACCGTTCAAAAAATCACGACTCTATCGCCCTAGCTATGCTCGGGCGCTCACTCACGCCGCTGTGATACTTTTAAAAATGTACCTACTCTAATAAACTTAAGTCACGAGTAAACGTTAGTATTTAATTTTTTTTAGTAAAATAATGCTATATGACGCCATTCGCTTTTGTAGCAGGTACCGAAGGATGCGTTACGTTACGACTTGCGATCTAAATTTACGAGAACATTATTTTGCCATGACGTGACTAGAATTGTCATTTACCTACCGTCTTCTTTCCTAGAGGGGTTAGAGCATGAAAGGGTTGATTTTGAAAATATTGCGTAAGGATTGACCTCGTCGCAGTTAGAATTTAAAAATATTGCTTTGATAGAACTGTTTTATCTGTTGCTGTTCAGTCTGAATTTAATATTATACCTACATGTGCATGCATCGGCTGATGTCTTTACTATAGAAGTATGCTTTATTAAGCATAGTTAGTAAGTATATGTTTACCTTTTTAAGTAATAAACAATACGCTAATAACCACATAATACAAAATATAATGAATACTATAAGGCGGTTCCTAAAAACACACATTCTTAACTGTTACTAGACTAATTACATTCACAAACAGGATTTAACATTACATTAAAATAAATTGTATTAGCCGTGTAACAGGCGCAATGCAAAGTTCAGTGAATCAAATAAACATAATTTTTTAGAATGTTACCGTAGAAAAGTATTTTTACACACTCGCTCGACAATGCCATATTAAAAGACCTTAAGGTAAAGTACGTAATTACATTTATAAGACTTAGCGGGGGTTGTAAGTGTAACGTTGTACTAAAATCCATTACCCATAAGGGTTGTAATGTGATTTGAATTTAGAAAGATCCCGCATCCATAGAAAATTATGTTGCTGTTTCGCTTCGACGTATGATGATTGATGGTGTCCCACTCACTCGCGCGATTTAAAGGAGACGGTTCAGATTTGTATGGGGCGTGGGTCCGGTCTTTTACAAGAGAAATGAAAGAAAAAAAAATACTAGAATAGTTTTGATTCTTCAAATCTACGAATTCGTCGTAATTTCAGTGGTGAAAATATTTAATCTTTCCACGATAAGCAACACTAAACATGAGCGGAGGGGAGGGTAACAATGGCGGATTCATAGTTTTTGAAGTTTTCAAAAGAAAAACACGTTATTTTGACAGTGACTGTCAGAAATGACATTTGATACATTTCGCGCCTACTAGAGAAGGCTCTATGGCTGAAGGTTGCCATCTTGGAAACGTATCGAAAACTTGAAATACATTTTTATTTTTTTCAAGTTATGTACTTCACAATTCTAAATTATTATAATATATTTAATACAATCTATCTATTTTCCTCTATTCATGGTAGAGTACAAAGAGTCCACCAAAAATGAACCTTCTCTTATTGCTTACGCTTCTAAATCCCGGCGCCCACACCGTAAGACATTATTAATTACTATTTAATAAATGGTGTCAGTGCATGAGTTATGAGTTATGTTATGCAATTAGATTGATATGTTACTTTAAAAAAAAATTGGATGAGAGATTTTAATGTTGGGATGATATTATGATAATTTATTTACTTTAAAATTTTAATCCCTAAATAAACTTTGGTGTCCAACCTTATAATAATTTAGTTGAAATATTACTACCTAGCTTATATTATTTTTAACGTTAAAATAAGCTGTGTTCAATAACAATGATATCCTATATTATAAATAAATGTAGAGACTTGGACTACAGTGGTGTAGGGACCACGCTTGACAGATTTTTTTTAAAAGCTAAGTTGATTTTTATTATGATTCAATCAAATTATCTGATCGATCTCTCAACTGATCGATCTATATATTTATAGAAATCGATATTTTTTCGATTTTGCAATTTCGCTTTCAAAAACGACAGATTTCAATTTGTGTCAAGGTCTAGTATATTCAATATATGTCAAGGTTATTTAAATATATGTATACTAGCTGATGTCCGCGACTTTGTCCGCATGGATTGAGGTTTTTCCAGACCATAATCTACCTCTGTGCCAAATTTCATCCAGATCCGTGAAGCCGTTCTGGCGTGATTGAGTAATAAACATCCATTTGAGATCTTTTTTTTTCCCGCGGGAACTCTTGAATTTTCCGGGATAAAAAGCAGTCTATGTGTTATTCCAAACTATAATCAATCTCTGTGCCACATTTCATCCAGATCCGTTCAGCCGTTCTGGTGTGATTAAGTAACAAACTTCCCTCCATCCATCCATACATTAATACAAACTTTCGCATTTATAATACTACTAGTATACATGGGTTGATAGTAGGTAGTTAAAGCATAAGTAAGACAATAAAAAATTATATTGTTATTTAGGTGTCTGATCAATGTTAAATTGATTTTCAATAAGTCCATTTCAATATTATGAATTATACGAATGTTTTATGTATATACTATACTTATCATATTTTTCCCCCTATATCAATTCTCTCGCGCTCAACGGTGTTAGATCGTATGTCATTAACAATTATTTCAAAAAACCCCTGAAGGAAGTGACAGAAGGAGCCAGTGACGATGCCTATCTCATTCACACTAGAAATAGAGCTAAGTAGAGAAACTATTCTTTTTTCGATCCCTCATCGCGAAACCGGTTTTTACAAGGAAATAATTATTGTCACATTAACATTAAAGTCTCAGTTGCGGTTACATCACACCACTCACCAGTAGGTAACTTACTCTATCTGTTACTGCCTCTACGAGTAAGTAGATCACCTTTTTTTAATAACTGGGGTAACCTTTAAACGTTTTAATTGCTACTCATCATGGTATTCGATGACAAGCGCAAACAAAATGAATGATTTCGACTGATATATGCCGTCGCAATGAGGCCATATACCGCCCACGCAAGCAATTGACATTTGACCGCCACATAACTTTAATTGTAACAAAGGTCTAATATTTTGAGGACGTGATTTGCACAGCCGAGCTATCGAAGACTTATATATATATTGAAATTTTATTACTCAAAAAGTTTTTACATACAGACGTTATTTAAATAAATAGGTATTAGGATTTTTTGTGTATAATTGTCATATTAAATTCGATTTTGTTCAATGGGCAATTGAAAGGAAGAAGTATTATCGAGGCTCGTAATAATAATCAGTGTAAATAATAATAATTCAAGGTAATCCTGATTACTTACCTATAATCTGATTACTCAATTCCTTTACTTTGAGTCACATAACGTAATCTTAGAGGCGACGGTATTTTACAACATTACATTGGGCAAAAAAAATTAGTTTAATAACAGGTATTTGTATGATATTATTGTAATTTTTGTTGTGGTAAGGTTTAGTAAATCACTAGATTTAATTTAATTGTCAAACGATTTTTTTAAGAAAGATAGATCCAGAAATCAATATGGAAAGAGTTAAGCAATACAAACAGAATGAGTACGTGGTTGTACACAAATTTATAATATACACAAAATAGGTAGATCCAAAAATGATTCTATCCTTTTCTAGAAGGAGCATTTAGATACTTCTATGCAACAGAATAATTTTATAGAAGGCTTAGACACAAAAATGCCCTCATAGTAACCTGCCAATTCAAAGCGATCTGATCTTAGCCTATTATTATACTAAATATATACATGGTTTAATGATAGGGTCAATTTGTAAAAGTTAGAAGTTATTCTCGTCGAACGTGAACATACTTACACGAAATAACAATGTGCCAACAAAGCAACTTTATTTAATTTTACTGTAGGGTTTCCTACTCTTAAATATCCTATTTAAACTCGGACCATTTAGAAATTTCTAATTATGTAAAGATAATATTATTATTTATTATTTTATTGCTTACTACTACAACTAAAGCGTTGTTTGTTTACATGATTGAAATTTCTAAATGATAAATATCAAACAGTTTAAATAACAGTATGTGCCACCAAAGGTTAACATAAGTAAACCTTAATTTTAGGTCTCTAATGAAACTTTTCAAGTTAAAGCTAACATTTCGTCAATCTATGATGAATTACAAAATATTTGAACATATCCACACAATTTTAATAAATCTATGCCATTATTAACATTAAAAGTTACACTCTGGACTCCGATGGTGTGTGTGTGAGGTGCCGTGCTATTTAGTTAAACATTTGCGTCACATACTGTATTTATATTAGTCAACGACCATCATATTGACGGTCTAACAGCCAATTCTTATAACCAATGGCAGTTTTTAATACAATTGTCAAATGTTCGCTGTGTAAAGGCTTAGTCAGACACAACGCGCATCGGCAGCGACGCGTGGCGTCCTCACAAATAGAGTTATAATACAGCGTGTGTCACTGGTGCGAAGGCACGTGAATGCCTTCATAACGGTTACAACTTCTATGAGCCGCTGCTCTCACGAGACTAATGGCAGTTTTTAATACAATTGTCAAATGTTCGCTGTGTAAAGGCTTAGTCAGACACAACGCGCATCGGCAGCGACGCGTGACGTCCTCACAAATAGAGTTATAATACAGCGTGTGTCACTGGTGCGAAGGCACGTGAATGCCTTCATAACGGTTACAACTTCTATGAGCCGCTGCTCTCATGAGTCGCAACTGCCGAGAAATGAGGGTTGCCAGATTGTCGGGATTCGTCTGGATTCTCCCGACATTTTAAATAATCTCCAGACAAATAACTGCTCGGAAAGTTCGATACAAAACAATAATTTTAAATTCTGATTACCACTAGAGGATGTAAATTAGTGGACTCGTAAAGTCCCATGCAAAGCACATGTGGCAACCTAAAAATTAAGTATTTTAATTAGTTGTGTCAACAATGTTAAGTATTTTTGTAATCGTTCAAATTACAAAAAAAAAAACTTTTTATTTTACATATTTATTTCTCACGACAACAACCTCAAAATCCCGACATTTTCAATATTGTCCAAATATTTTGGTCTTCCGATCTGGCAACCCTACGAGCAATATGTGTGACCATTCCGATCATTCCATAAGGCTAAAGGCGAAATATAGCGATTCTCATCACCATACTACATTTATGTTGTCATAATATACAACTTGATTATGATTTATCATGACCAACTCAACTGGATCATCTCGTACAAAACATGTTGTCGATATGACAGTTTGTATGAGATGGTAGATCGTGAATCTTGCGCGAGAATCACTAGACTTAACTTTTTCGCTTAATGGAACATTGTCCCAGAAGCTCAAATAAAGTAGTGTCAACACTACCTGTGCCAGGCGATGGTAAGCGCTGTTCGGAGTTTTCTCCACAGCCAGGGGTATAAGCCCCCACCTCGGAAAGCCGCTCGCGCGACGTACTTCACATAGTCGTATAAACCCCAGGGCGCGTGACCGCCGTTCACGTAGTAAACGTATGTGAAACCGTCTTTACAACGCCCCTTTATCGAATAATAGTAAGGCAGGAACGAGTGTAGTCTGAATCTGGAAAATAAATAATGACCAAGTCTTATTCTTAGTCCAGCTTTTCTACTGAGATTTAGACTACGCCGCCGCAGAGTAAAATGAGAGAAAAATGTTACCGTACTTTAAACATACATAACGTGTGAAATCACGTAGGTATTTTGTTGGAATATATCAGAATAGTTTCGAACTTGTTTGGGGAACATTGTTTTTGATACTATGAATATCGCTCACGACAGTTTAGCGAGCGAACCATATTATCATAATAATAGATAGACCGGATCGAATCGCACCAGACCGGACTGGACTAGATTGAACGGGATCTGTGTGGTTTACCAGTAAAATAATACATGTTGCAGATGTAAAGTAGGAAATAAATTTTAATTTGGTGTGCCTTTTAATATGAACATAACTTACGTTCTCTCCAAATGACTACTTTCATCAATTTCAAGGATTACCATCATTTGACATGATACATTGCCGAACTTGTGCGTTAGCAGTACGTTAAACAGCATGCTACAGGCCACGCTCGTGCGTCGCGTGTGGACTACTCTACTTACTACTTCATAATATAGCATTGCAGACAGATTACCTGCGCTTCTCATAGAACAGTATGGCTTCAGAGTTGGTGGTGAGCACGTGCAGAAAGATCGCCTTGACGCGGTGCTCGTGCGGCGGCTGCGGCATCGCGCCCGCTAACTGCGCCAGTAGAACGTCTAGCAGCATGCTGGCAACACCCGAGCGCCGGTATGCGCGGACCACACCTGCAATAGTTATATATCCTACTTGATGCGAAGACGGTAAATAGCGCCGATAGTCCAGCGTGTATCATACAACGTTAAGAAAGAAAGATGGCAGCATCGAAACAGCTGTTCTTTGTATGGCGGCCATTAAATTACTGTAATCCTTTGCAGGCTATTAACTTGACAGTAATATTGCTATTGGTCAGGATGGAAAAACTCAACTTTATAGTATAAATAGCCGTGAAGCAATTATACAGAGCAGATGTATTGTAAAAGACATGATTATTATCCAAATTCACGTAAAAAAAAGCGCGGTAGCAGCAGGCCGCTATATGATCACGTCTTGCCTGCACTTTTTTCAATGCGCTCTTGTATTACTAACTATTACAAATTACAATTGTCCACCCTTGCGAACGCCTCTGCCGACTACGTCTGTTTGTTTGAGGCGAAACTGCTAAAACCGTTAAAATAAAATAAAAATTAAAGTTAAGGACAACTCACAAATACAGTGTTTGGATGGAGAGTGTCCTTAATAATTAGTAGTATCAGTATGTAAGTGTATTTGGTGTAAACAGTAAGAAGTCTTGTTGTATAAACTAAAAGTTTTTACGGAAACGTTACAAAAGACAATAAGAATATAATTTACCTAAAGATAGTATGTATGCGACAAGAGTGTCCTTCGATGCAAACCATCTTGACAAGATCCCTCTGTCTTCTGCATTAAGTTTCAGATATGGCTTGATCTCAGCAACTATGAGGCCTATTATCTGGCTCTTGTACACTGCTGCCAGGGCAAAGAACCTCTCTGATGAAGTGATGTCTTCATACCACGATTGTGGATATTCTATCGGAAACCAATCTCTACATAAAGATCTAACCTGGAATGTATTATACAAATCTAAATAAAAATTTCATGCAGAGATGTTTCTGTCATTTACTCATACATAATATCTATTTATAAATAATAAAACGAAATAATAATTATCAATAACAAAATATAATATTGTTTCAAAAATTTGCATGAGTATATTTTGGTGATATTAATATTAATCTATACTAACTTTCTAATATTATAAATGCGAAAGTTTGGATGGACAGAAGCACGTTTGTTACTCAAAATCACTACAAAGCAGAAAGGATCTGGATAAATTTTCGCACAGAGATAGATTATAGTCTGGAATAACACAGGCAACTTTTCCTCCCGGAAAATTAAAGAGCTCCCACGGGAACCAAAAAACCTCAATCCAGGCGGACAAAGTTGCGGGCATGAGCTATAATAAATGTGAAAGTTTGGATGGATAGATGTTTGTTACTCAATCTCGCCAGAATGGCTGAACGGATCTGTATGCAATTTGGCACAGAGATAGATTATAGTCTGGAATAACACATAGCTTCTTTTAATCCTGGAAAATTAAAAATTTCTTGTGGTAACCAAAAATCCTCAATCCACATGGACGAAGTCGCGGGCATCAGGTAGTATTTTATCATTTCTACTCCAAATATTTTAATGCAAACTATAATCTAGCTAGAGATTTCACTATTTAAGTTCCACAGTAGATACAAATTCTAAGGAACTGAGCTTTTTCTGTCATTCAAAATCCAGTTTGAGTGTGTTTTTAAAGTAAGGGTAAGTACTACGATAAACCAACCAAACTCAAGTTTAATACTAATAATTAACTTATGTAGTTTTTTACTTAAGATAAATTTTTCCCAATAGAATTGTGAACATTTTTATTCTCGACTTGTTATGTATCATTACTTTCGGTGACTTTTCTGTTATTCTGTGACTTTGTCCTTGTGGATTTAATTTTGAAAATACCTATAGGAACTCTTTGATGATTGTGTCTTTCCTCAGTATGCAAACTTGATTGAACAGTTGGGCCACGAAAACGTAACAGACAGACAAGACGTATCTTTTTACACTTTCGCATTTATAATATTAAGTAGGTATATATAACCATGGGTTGAAGCCTAATACCTCCTCTAAATCATCAGGGCACAGAAAACGCAATTGTACATCTTTTAATGAACATTTCGCCTCTTTTGACTTCTCAATAATTACTTGAAAGCCCTCAGAAAGATACCTGTAAATATAAATGATACAAAATATAAATACTCGGAACACTGATAGTCAAATATATATCGGTATAATATTAGACAACACAGTTTTACTATTTGAAATTAAAGGTATTAAACTGAATTGTTACCGAGAGCTGGCTGCTAATCTAAGCAATTTCGGTCAATTAAAGATCGCCGAAGGATATGAAAATACAAACAATAATAAATTAGTCAATTACTAGCTCCTTCACTGCAGTTCAAACGTAAACACTTACCAACTAAACCCAGCCATTCGGCAATTTTGCCATTAATAGTAACATCTAAACACTGCACACCATTCTCCTTGTAATCATTTCAAGAGTCTATCGTTATCCATGAAATAGAAATACGAATTCATAAAATGTGCGCTATCAATCAATTGATTTGGATTTGTGTTGATGAATGACAGCAATGACAGACGACAGTCACAGGAGGAAGATATGACATTTTAGTTCATTTGACAATAGTATGACAATGACACATTGACAATAATGTCATTGTTTGATGACAGCTTGTTTACTGCCAACCCAACAGTTATATTAAATTATCCATAGACAAAATATTTTTATTCCAGTTTCGGTCGTGTAGTTATGCGTTTAAAAAAATCTTATTGCGAACGAAGTCGCGGGCATCAGCTAGTATTATCATAATCATCATAATTATCATCAAAGAAAGTCCTGTCTCAGTGGCACGGAGCCGTCTACGGCTCGACTATTATTTTTTAAAACGAAAATCGCATATACGCGGTCCGACCGACTATGAACTCAATTTTGTTTACTTTACAATTTATTTTTCTTTGAACTATTTTGACCATAGAGAACTATATAAAATTCTCTATATTTTGCAACACTCAACAGATGACCTTCCTATAAAAAAAAACACAAGGCATTTGTTTGCATGAACCAATGGAAACTATCTTTATTCATTGGCATGAACCTATAGGTACATAAACACGAAGTAAATCCGTGGGCATTTGAAACTGGTCTGTGATCTGTGCTATAACTTCTATAAACATATACGTCTATTTTCGTTACCAATAGTTTGCTTATTTTTATATAGAATTAGACCAGATCTTTACTGAAATGTGATAAATAGCCTTAGATAAATTATTTAGAAAGCTAATGCCGTTTATAGAACCATGATAAGTGGTCTAGATTTTTTTATAGGCATTTCGCTGAAAAGTGGTGCAAATGTACTAAGGCGCGAGGTGCGCGGGTTGCGAAATAGGAACCGCGCAAAAAGTGACCGTTGAAATTCGAGCAGTCGAGAAGTTGGGTGCCGTCTGGATCAGGGCTTTGATCCGTTTTGTGATCCCCGCTCTGAGGCGTTGTTGGTGCAGAGGCTGCATTTAGGCCCACAGACATAATAAATAAGTTAGGCCATAAAGGACTTATTATTAGTATCCAGGGCCGTAAAATGAATTTAAAAAAAAAGGCTGCAGTGGCGCTGGTGTTATGTTATAGGCAAAGGGTATGCCGTATGGTATGAAACATCAAACAGTATGAAATATGAATGTAGCTTAATGTAGATTGAAGTGAAGTATGCAGAGTTAAAAAATTTAGTATTATTGTCGACTAAAGTAGTTAAATAATGAATATTTCAACAGTTTTCATTGTGCAAAATAATGATGAATGTTTTCTTTCCTTGTATAATTCTCAAACATTTGGCGCTTCTTTTTAAATTTTTTAATTTACCCTGATGCTAATGTGGCGCCCCAAATTTAATGCATTTTGACCAATATTTTGACGGACGACGGACACTTTTTATATTTAGGGATGATAAGACGTTCCTTACCTTTACCTACGTATAACGTAATAGATCCAGCGCGGTAACGCCGCAAGCGTTAAGGGATCTTTAGCTCCTGGAACGTCCCGGGATGGGCTTTTAATTAATGTCAGTTTTAATTTTAGAAATTAAAACAAGCTAACGTGCTCGATATAGTACGATAGCAACTGCTACAGTCTCTAAATGAGAAGGGTTTTAGCCATAGTCCACCACGCTGGCCAAGTTGACAGACTTCACACACCTTTGAGAACATTGTGAAAACTCTCTGGTATAGGTACAGGTTTCCACACAATGTTTTTCTTCACCGATAGAGCAAGTGATCAATAAATTACTAATTTCAAAACTTGCTTGTATAAATAAATGTATATCGCACGTAACAATGAAACTCCATGTAGGTAGATCTGTGCGCTTTCTCCCAGTTTTTACATTGCAAATACGATTGATCGTCTTGAGAGCTCACCACGCCAAGTGTAAGCGAACGTCAAAGTAAAATGGACCCAAATGCTCTTGCTGTGAATAAATGCACGAAATGATGAAATGAGCTCTAAACCAATGCAGTTAAGGTTCATTTTACTTTAACGATCGCTTACTCTTGGCGTGGTGAGCTTTCACGTCGATCAATCGTATTTGCAATGTAAAAACTCAGAGTAAGCGTAGTGGGCACAGAATAGGTAGTATGATCTGGGTGCCCTGCAAGTTTCGAAAATCGAACCGCCGCCGTCCACGCAAATAGCTAGGAGGCTAACATTTTTGCGGGATTGTATCAGCGGGGCTTTTTAGAATGCAATCATTATAGTTCTGCTCGAGTAGATATAAATTTATGGAGTTAGGTTTGGTTAAAACTTATCCTAGTAAATAAATTGAAAAAACAGTGATTGCATATTATTTTATAATAAAATCTATTTTGCCTGGTCGGAAGCTTCGGCAGTGGCTAGTTACCACCCTAACGGCAAATACGTTCCGCCAAGCCATTTAGCGCTCCGGTACGATGCCGTGTAGAAACCGGTTAGCCCGCTACCATCTTAGACTGCATCATCACTTATCATTAGGTGAGATTGCAGTCAAGGGCTTACTTGTAGTGGCGTAAAAAAATATATTATAGAGCATTAGTTAATCATGCGCTACCCTCTTATTTCTTTTCAGTTAGGTAGCTTTTAAGCTGCGCGGTAGCCGCCGGTTCCATAATATTATAATATAATATGCCTACGTATAAAAGTATATTATATTAATAGGTATAGTATACATAATAATATAATATACTTACGTTTTTTTTTTATCCACTACAAGCTAGCCCTTGACTGCGATCACACCTGATGGTAAGTGATGATGCAGTCTAAGATGGTAGCGGGCTAACCTGTTAGGGGCATGGCAGTTATATTAAACCCACACCCCTTCGGTTTCTACACGGCATCGTACCGGAACGCTAAATCGCTTGGCGGCACGTCTTTGCCGGTAGGGTGGTAACTAGCCACGGCCGAAGCCTCCCACCAGGCCAGACCAGGGAAAATTCAGAAATTAAATTCCTAAACTGACCCTGCCGGGGATCGAACCCGGGACCTCCGCACGTTAAGGCAACAGCGCTACACACTGCGCCACGGAGGTCGCCAAATTATGTATTGTGCATGAATGTATTTGCGTTAGCCTGTACGTCTGGCTTTCTTAAAAATAAACTACTTATTAGGTATTTCATTAACATTAGTATTCATAATATAGAAAGTTCTCTTAGAGTTCATCTGATTCTGACGTAACCGGGCCATAACCGGGCCCAATGATTCAGCTGCATTGTACTGCACATGTTGGCACTTGGCTCGTACATTGTTGGATTTGATTTCTAAGCGATGCTCTCCAGACGTCGAGGTATCGGCTTACACATCAGTATCTGGTATCTGGAGAATAATTTCACACGAACTGTCGCCGGCCAAAGCTCAAGTGAGCTTAGCGGTCAGCGACAGCCGACAGGCGAAAGCCATCGTTTCCGATCCTTTGATTCTATGTAGGTCCGGTTGAGCGTATATATAGTTATATCCATAAAATGCAGAAATGTGGCTGTCTGTAAGTACCAAGTTAATGTATTCAGACCTACAGGCACAGAATAGTGTAGCAGCTATCTTCTTTCTTCTAGAAAAAGATGTCACCGTCTCTGACAGTAGCTGACAGATTGTGTACGGGAAGCTGTTTTTACCCACAATTTGGCAAAATAAATGATTATATTTTATTTATTATTATTTATTTATTTATGTCACAATTTTGAGGCAAACGACCTTCCTAACCCAGTGTTGAGGGCTATTGTTGTACTTGCTATACTTGGGAGGTCCCGAGTTCGATTCCCGGTGGGATCAATTAGAATTTTCTCTAGTCTGGTTCGGTGGGAGGCAAACGACGTCAAAAAGCAATCTAGCGTTCCGGTATGATACCATATCTTAGAACTATAGAAACCGATAAGGAGTACATATTATGGGCTTTAAAATAAATAAGTATATAACTGCCATACTTACCACTAAAAGGTTAGCCCGTTACCATGTTCTTAGATTGCATCTTTACTTTCCACTGGTTCAGATCGCAGTCCAGGGCTAACTTGTATTGGAATTTTAAAAAAATGCTTCCAAAACCTATTACAGATAACAATCCAAGAGCGTATAATTGAGCGTGCTACCCTCCACCCATCTACTTACGTAATTAATAGCTCATGTCTTCACTCTTGGGCGCAAAAACGTCTGCGAGCGGATAGGATGTCTTCGGTCGCGGCGGCCGGCTTCAGGCCTGTGAAACACGATCCCACACCGCACGCGCCTGCCCCGGATCATTTGCACTCAATCTTAATATCCCGCACGATGCACCATTAGATACCAATTCATAACGACCACGCCTGTTTGGTTTTTTTCTCTCTTTAAAGTCCAAATTTTTTTAGAATTTAAATACCTAGTTACAAATCTTAGGAAATCCTTATGCAATTAGTACTCTGTAATTTGAGTTCGAGAACTCAAAATAAGTACTGTACCTAATTTAAACCTAAAATGCCTATGAAATGAATGATTAGAAATAGGATTTTCCATTTTCATTCATTAATAATAAATAATATCTAATAGTTTAAAAAAACTAAAAAACACGCTTTTGACGCAGACACTCCGGGTCTCAGGAAAATAAAAAATTGCTTATCCTGATTATCCTAGTAAGGATAACGGGTCAAACTGTTTAAAATATTGAATTCTCATCGGTCCTTAATAAGTATGTTACGTTCCCTCAAATATGGTCGAGCGAAGCAATGGCTGGATCATGCGTCATGCTCGTGAACGGGTGCCACCGGCGGGAATGGGGCTACTTTCTGTCTGCCCGTCTTTGACATGAATTGAATAAACAAATTTAAGAAATCCATTAAAAGTATGCTCCTGAAAAAAGCTTATTATACTGTTGAAGATTATGTAAATGATAGAGGAGCATGGATTTGATCGCTCCAACAATGCTGGGGACAGCGGTTACTTATGTACACATTGATATAGTAATTGTAAATGAATTATTTAAAAAGAGCAACCACCGAGTTTCTTGCTGGTTCTTCTCGGTAGGAATGGCATTCCGAACCAGTGGTAGATTCACTTGACGATTCAAAAGTACTTGTAAAAGTTTATTTGAATAAAAAGATATTTGATTGATTGATTGATATGCCAAATTTCGAGTTAATCCGACGTTTTGAAGGGGGTCAAAATCATGTTCAAAGATTTCGTTACATACTAACATACATACGTCTGAAGCTAATAAAAAGCGTGTAAAAACGTTTCGTTGCTCTTATTTTAAGAACTATAATTTACTGTATCTAATGTGAGTTACTTAATTCTACTTTGTAGGACTAGGTACGAGTGCGGGTAAGAATAAGTTTTAAGGACATGCAGTTATCGCACAGTTATCTGAAATTATTCAATAAGTATATTATTATGTATTTTATAAACTAAATACCAAAACGATAAATCAGCCGTATCTAGCATAATTATTAGTTCTCTTAAGTCGCATAATTATGTAATTTGCCGATATTATTGGTCATTAGTCGGTCGCGAAAATGTGATAAGATACGACAACAAGGAGGCTTTGTGGCGGGCGGAAGCGGGCGGCTAGGGGTCGCAGTATCGCGTACCCTTCAGCCGTTCTCAGAACGAGAGCCAGAGAATATTCAAAATGCTCTCTAAATAATAATTTATTAAATTGATTTTAAGTTCCTAAGTTCATTAAGATTTCTGTGATCAAATTTAGCCAATCCTGCAACCTTAAATAAATAAATTAAATGAAAAAAACTTTATTGACAAAAAGTACAATTATTTACCAACTTTACACAATGAATCCTGCATCCATTTTAATTATTAATAAATCAATCTAATAATAAATAAATTACAAAGAATTAAAATGCAGTATAAATAAATGCAGTAAAAATTGGGTTGAACCAGCGCTAACTAGAATCCTACAATTCTGTGTTTAGTTGCTGGCAAATAATTACAACACAGCTGTTTCTTTAATGCGAAAAAGGCTATGGACAACATGGGTTTTAGGACGCTGTTAGGCTTGCCGCGGTTTTGTTCAGCGTCAGGTATGTTCGCAAATAAGCGAACTGGTGACTTTTATGCTGTAATTCAGAAGAAGTCATCATTACTGCTGACAAGGCTACGCTCAAGTAGGTACCTAGTACCTACCAACCCAGAACACGTTTGCGAGCAAGATGGACTCCGAGATACTCGAACACTGTATACTATGTTTATTCTAATGTTAGTGAGGCCACAATTATTATTATAATGTTATTAAATGTTTTAATCCGTCTTTTGCCCACTGTTGCGTGTGTTGCTATACTAAGTAACATTATTTTTTTTAAATTAAATTGTACGGATACTACTGGATGTACTGGAGACTCGCGTTGCTTTGAGGTTTGATTTTTGACCAGTTTTCGAACTTTATTCAAGTAAAGTCAGAGTCATCTGCATGAATGCCTGCCTAAAACTCTGATATAGTAATATACTTACAATAGGGATATAAAAAAGTTATTTCAAGTCAATATTAACTTTTATTTAAAAAATAACATTAACATTATGTAGGCACCTAGGATCTAACTAATTAATCACAATAATAACTTAAAAGTTCATAAAGTAGGATTATATTAAAATTAAAAAACTAATAATAACCTAAATAGAAAAAAAGAGAATACCTACATTATACAATTAACTTTGGAATTTGAGGTTTTTCATGGACTTAAGGCCAAGGACACATCGAGCGGAATTCCGCAAGCGCGAAATAATCTATAAAACAACGCGTGCGCTGATTTCCACGTGTTCGCTGAAATTTCGCCCAAAAGCGCCGTGCAATTCCGCGTGCTGTCATAGTAATCCCAGGCGACATTTTCACCACACGCCTACACCCTTTGGGACTTACATAGGGCGTGTCTTAGCTTGCATAGTATCATTGTTAGTGTATAGTCACAATATGACATGGACGAAGCACGGGACATAATATTAATATGACCGCGTGGGGAGCTAAATTATGCATGCTAGGCCGCCAACGTCGCAGAACCGAAGAGAAGCTTCGGAGTCGTATTGCACTTGATTGGTCCTCAGCTTTTACATGAATTCTAGTTTAATTACATCAAAGACATTAAAAATAAAGCTACACACTACAATATCTGCAATACAGTCGCGAAAGTCGACGAGTGCTCAAAAGAGAGTAGGTAATTTGTATATTTGATGCTAAATATACGAACAATGCTGTCAGTAGGTACCTCAGTAGGTAAGTACAAGCTGAAAAGTACTGGGTACTGTAGGTAAGTATTCTGTGGTACAAGACTGCCGCAGTGAACGTAAGACTCCTCCGTAGTCCGTACCTACCTTTACACACATATATCTCATCTTTGCCCATATCCCTTTTGGTGGACTCAAAAGGGATATGGGCAAAGATGTGTTATGCAGATCCTATGTGTATCTATATGTAAAGCTAGCCCTTTTATGTAAAGCCTACCAATCATCGTTACAATTTTTATTGTTAATTGTTTGTATAGTATTGTGATATTGATAGAGATGTGAAAACATTATCACATCAGTTATTACATTATTCTGATTGGTATGCTAAACACAACTCCTTCTCCGGCCATCTCCACTCTGGGTAGATACCGGAATCAATGCGGAAAGTGTCAGCAGAAGTCGGATTATGCGCTTCTTGCGGGTCGTCTTCGGTCTTGTAGTATGCGATCAGCTTAAGAGTCTATCTGCCTTAATAACAATCTTAAACTAAAACTAAAATTAATAAAAAATAATACAGTAACCTGCACCACAGTATTTTTTTTTATCCACTACAAGCTAGCCCTTGACTGCGATCTCACCTGATGGTAAGTGATGATGCAGTCTAAGATGGTAGCGGGCTAACCTGTTAGGGGCATGGTAGTTATAATTAAACCCACACCCCTTCGGTTTCTACACGGCATCGTACCGGAACGCCAAATCGCTTGGCGGCACGTCTTTACCGGTAGGGTGGTAACTAGCCACGGCCGAAGCCTCCCACCAGGCAAAACTTACTTACTTAGTATATTGTACTGTGCTTGCACCCTCCCTATAACTACCTATAGGTACCTATACCTAAAGGTACAGTAACCTACCTATTTACACAGAGGGATTGCTACATAACATAGGAGGATACAAAGCTTTCAACGATACCTAACTTTTATGAATATACCTGTACATATAGGTTGATGAATCACTCGTATCTACGGATTACTCATAAAATGGAAAGTTTGAATTATTTATGTGGTTAAAGATTATTATTTATTATAAATTAGCAAATAGTAGATATACGTAATAATTATTTACATGGAACATAAATTTTTTTCGAGACCATAACGTAAGGATAACTGAAACGTGCTGAAACCCAAAATAAAATAAGTATTTGATATTAATCGCTACCTAATTAATATTAATAGGTATAAGTAGGTATGTACAATTTTGTACCCTTACAAAAAATGTGTCGTAGTAAGATATTAATATAATATATTAAGTCAATCTTAGATATCAACATGTTTTTCCAATGTTTGCTTTGCGATGTGATTAAACGCACGTGCGGAATCTAAGCCCATGTGGCGATATCTACTATGAAATATTTACAGTACTTACTAGACATGCTTTGACCTATTTAAATGTTTAGATTCGCGATAAAATTTGGAACTTTTATCACCCGTAAGGGAAGTTTATAAATTGTTAAGGATGACCTGGGTAGTGCTGCCATTCTCCACATGGTGGGTGTAAATGTGAGGGTATAGGGGGGGAGTACAGTCCTGGGGGGTGTTGCAAGCTGTGAGTGTACCGGGGTTGCATCTCGTGGTAGTCTAAAATAGGCGCAGGCTTGAGGTACTGGTCTAGTTCGGCCCCATCCGGCGTGCCATCCGCTAGCAACGCCCCATCGACCTCGATGCGAGAGAAGTCCAGCTCAGGGGTCTTCTCCCTCTTCAACCTCGTCATGGTCGCCGGTGGTGGCTTGCGGCGGCGAGGTTGGTATTTGTAGTCGGGGTACTCCCTTTTGTGTTGGGTACGCAACTTTTCAGCTTCCTTGATGAATGGTAGTTTCTGGTCGTCGCTCAGGCTTCTGAAACAAATGGTACCAATTTTTAGCTCCAGGTAATTTAGGAAAAAATTGTATACCTACCTAGTATAACATAGATGTATATACATTTAATATCAATTAACATCTAGGTTCCTTGGGTCCGTTAATAGTAGGTTTCTCATCCATTTTTTTTTACAGGAGAATAATTTCAAATCTTTTAAGGATCTTTAAAAATACAGTAGCCCCCGTAACAAATACCTAGTAAAATTTGTACCTAGTCTTTAATTATTGTGCTATATTTTAGTAAATAAAGAAGCGAATGTAGTTACTAGCAGTGTCATAGCATGTCATACTAGTTATATCGGCGGACTATTTCCAGATGCCGGGGCGGCGCGCGGTCGCCCAGCAAATGTGCCGCAAGATCCGTTTGACTCTGTCTTGTAACAAGTAATACTTGGGATACTGCATCATAATTATTGCATTTTTAGCTATTGTCCAAAGAAAAGTCAGCTTTAAGAAATTTAAGTCTTAGGTGCTTGGGTCACAATTGAAGATCGACTTACAGTTCTGCTAAGAAAAATTGGAAAAGCAAAACTTAAGGTCAATGATATTTTTAGCCCAAGATACTAGCCCAGTCATTCGCTGATAGTTTGTGAGAGGGTCGATGACAGACGATCAACAAAGTAAAATCAGCATCTTTTCACCGACTGTTTTGTTTGATGATTCGAGAGTGCCTATGCTCTGAATAGTCACGTCATTCTTGTGTACTAACAATTATTCTTCGCGGGTGGCCTATGCTTTCAAATAATATGATCCTTAAATGATAAATTCTTTAATTTGTGCAATTTTGATGCTGTGTACTATAACAGTTTGTACTGTGACAGTTTTTAAAATTTTAAAATTGTCAGGCCGAAATGTTTACATTTTGTAACTTGGTAAAGGAAGATAAATGATAAATGATTTATTTATTTCACATAGGACAACTTGTGTCACTTATGATACGTCAAGACTCTACCATGGTAAATGATGATGATGATGATGATGATGATGGTAAAGGAAGACAATCAGGAAAGTTGGGTAAGTACGTAGTTCTACATTATAAAAATAATTATATCCTGATCGAATTACGGAACCAAGAGCTAATCTCAAGAAACAAATGAATCTATCTCTCTATCCCTGACTCAGTCCAATGGAACGGCAATCTGACACGACCGGAGACATCAAATCAGGGTCAGTATGAACATACATAATAATAATATAATGATGTAATAATAGTTCTTATTAGTAGGTAAGTAGGCATGTCTCCAGGGCAGTGTAGGTAAATTCTTTCCAAGTTCGGGAGTTTTTGTCGAGTCCGGAGTCAGGAACTCGGGACCTAGCAATGATGACGAATGAAATATTACTTATATCTATGGTTGTATAGTGTTTACATCAAAGGTTTACGCTCACGCTTCATCGGAATAAAGCTTATAATATGTTCTTATTAGGAGCTTCTAATCAGGGTTTTTTTAGTCTTAATTTATTAGGGACTTTTGTCCGACACGGATACGCCAGCCCCATCGTAACCTAAATTATAATTTAAAAAAACTTAATCAACCTATAATATCATAACTATACAATTGATCCGGTATTACTCCCTATGCAGAAATATTTCGACTACCGATCTAAAACCTTCTGTTGATGGTAGGCTGAGAAGGCTTGTAAAACTACCTACGTCATATTTGTTCAAATTATATAATCAAGCGTGAGCTAGACAGTGGTCTAGAATGGGAAATAAAAAACCTAGACATCGTAGTCTATAGTCATTTCCCAATCTAAACCCAACGTGCGATACTAACGAAAATTAACAAAATTCTGTCGTTACGGGCATAATAAGCACACGCAAAACACAGACACTCACACAGGGCACACGGAAAATAATATCGACCACATTCAATTTTATTTATCTGTCAGTTCTAAAATAGCATTTCAAATTAACCGTGAATCTCTCTCATTTAGTCCATTCGTAACTTTTTAAGTTCAACCAAAAGCTCCAGTGGAAGGCCCGAGACAGTTAGAGATGTTATCACATCACTTAGCGGCGATAGCATTTTAATGAGTAAACAATCGATGCACGCCGCTCGGCTGGGCGCCGCACGCGTTCTCCACTCCACAACATCAGCCTCTATTTCCTATTGGAATTTTCATTTTGATTCAATGGAATAAAGCTCAAAGTTGAATGTGTCGGTAATCTTTCGCTATAGGTATACCTTCCCCGTTTACTTTCTCAACCCCGCTTGCAGTACTTGATGTTAGTCATCTCATCGAACGCGATGTGCTCATTAAGATAACCGTCGGATGGGTTGACGTTAAAATTGCAATGCTGGTGTTGATATAAATTGAAAATTATATTTTGATCTATTTTTGTGATGCAGACCTACTAGATATTTAATAACCTTTTGACCATAATCTGACGAAGTTGTGTGCCTCAATTGTATCAAGACTGTAGGCCTTAATATAAACTAAAACAAACTTGACTGACAGAAAACAGAAAAGCCCTGACTGACTGACTCATTCATCACTGACTGACGCAACAAAATAATATACGCGACCCAGGGCAAACCCTTGGACATTAGAAAAGTGAAATTCAGCGAACGTCCTCGCCTTCAAACGCGGTTGGTTTGATGTGTGATTTATTTATATAACCTAAAACTTACGTGTATCTATTTACCTATGTTTTGATAGGTACCTATTTTGACGACCTCCCTGGCGCAGTGTTGAGCGCTGTTGTTTTAATGTGGGAGGTCTCGGGTTCGATTCCCGACGGGGTCAATTTGGGAATTAATAATTTCTCAATTTTCTCTGGGCTGGACTGGTGGGAGGCTTCAGCCGTGGCTAGTTACCACCCTACCGGCAAAGACGTACCGCCACAGAATAGGTAAGTACCGCCAAGCGATTTCGGATTTAGCGTTCCAGTACGAAGCCGTATATAAACCGACTAGGGGTTATGGGTTTAATATAACTGCCATTAGCATTAGGTTAGCCCGCTTCCATCTGCATCGTCACCAGGCCCCTCTTTCACACTGGGCATTCTGGGCACGTGCCCAGGGGTGCCCAATCGATGGGGCCCCCTAGTTCCTGCCAGATCACCTAAATGGTCAATGCCTACCGCGGATATTCAAGAAAGAAAAGAAGAAAGAAAGTGTATATGTAATATGACAGTTGAATAAATCTAGAATATTGCTTATCTACTTCTTATGCCTGTTTTAAAATAATATTCCTATATCAAATTCATAGGGGCCCACTATCTTAATGTGCCCAGGGCCTCCAATAGGTTAAAGATGGCCCTGATCGTCACTCACCATCAGGTGAGATCGCAGTCAAGGGCTAACTTGTAGGGGAATAAAATAAAAAAAGTGAATAAGTAGATTATACTAACTTCCACATAGAGCCTAAAGACTTGCTGAGCTCCGCGTTGTGCAGCGAGGGCCGCTGTTCGGAGAGGCGCCTGCGCATCGCCTGCGCGAACACCATGAACGCATTCATTGGCCTTTTCACGTGCTTCCTGCGCATGCAGCCGCCGCCTCTGCGGAAAAGGATTAATCTTTAAATCTAACACAAATCACGCCAATCGGGCACGCAAGATGGCGCATTAAGACGTCTTGAGACTTCGCAGCGTGCAGCGCAACCGAGCGGAGAGTGTATGGTTTAAGTATTCCATCCATATTCCATCGCAAGTTTTGACGACCTCCGTGGCGCAGTGTGTAGCGCTGTTGCCTTAACGTGCGGAGGTCCCGGGTTCGATCCCCGGCAGGGTCAATTTAGGAATTTATAATTTCTGAATTTTCCCTGGTCTGGCCTGGTGGGAGGCTTCGGCCGTGGCTAGTTACCACCCTACCGGCAAAGACGTGCCGCCAAGCGATTTAGCGTTCCGGTACGATGCCGTGTAGAAACCGAAGGGGTGTGGGTTTAATATAACTGCCATGCCCCTAACAGGTTAGCCCGCTACCATCTTAGACTGCATCATCACTTACCATCAGGTGTGATCGCAGTCAAGGGCTAGCTTGTAGTGGATTAAAAAAATAATAAAAAAAAAAGTTGGCCCTTGAGCTACTGATATTATTCGGTAAGTGTTGATGATTACTTGGGTAGTGAATGGCACTTATACATATAAAAGCCCATAGGTACCCAAATAAATAATTGGTTTTTATAAGCGGCATCGTATTTAGTTAATCGCTATTCGCTAGATACCTACCTAACACGTTTTTGTTGCAACTATGAAGTCATAATATTATCTTGCCTTGCTGAAGTAAACAGTAGCGACGTGTCTTGCAGTGCCGAGAAGGTAGATTACTATAAAGAAATACCTAAAATAAAACTTGTGCTAGTACCTACTAATTATTTGCACAGTGCAAGTGACTTGCCAGACTAGGTACCTACTGCAAGTTTGAAGTATTTCACTTGCTCTTAAAATAAAGGACAATAAGTAGGTAGCTAAACCTTTCGTTTCTACAATAATAATTTACATAAGCGCTTATAACAAAGCAAAAGCCAATAATATGAAATACGCACTCGAGTACCAAGCTATGCTACTTAAAAGTTTCAACTTCGGCGCGCGACCAACATTATTACCTTCTAGCCGACCGACATGGAATATAATATTCTACAGCAACTCTAACTATAGGTACCAGTTACTTAAGCCTACATATTTTTTTCATATTTTATTCCATGTAGGACGCGTTTACAAGTGTCTCCTGTGTTACGTCATGTTTTGACTCTAACATCAGTTCGGAAGAGTTTTTTTTATACACTACAAGTTAGTCCTTGACTGCGATCTCACCTGATGATCCCACTGAGAAGAACCGGCAATGGCTCTTTATTACCATTTGAACAGTACGTACGTTACTTATTACCTACTCAGGGTTACCTTACCTACCTAACTATTAGGGAAAACTTTGTCTCAAAGTGTGATTTTGTAGGTACGTAAGGTAAACTAGTGAAACACAGACCCGTGACAAGAGACAAGGACTGCATCGCTATCCTTTTCACCATAGTTTCCCAGATTCATTAAGATAGTTTAAAAACGTTGGAGCATTTCCGTATTGAATTGCATGTGTACCTACAGCTAATTACCTATATTTTTTGTTTGAAAATGAGGAAGTCCTTTTAGCACCCAAAGCACAAAGTGGCAATTGAGCGTGATGCTTAGAACTTTTTTTTAAATTTTAACACCATACGATGGCGCGATGTTGTGTTTTAGGATAATGAGAAACGTGCCAAAAGCTGATATTAAAACATTGGACTTTTCTAAAGCGGCCTAGTAATCTTTGATAAAGTAAGGCTGATTCGCACGAAAAGGCCCAACTTTTTTAACAAGTAGGTTAATAACAACCAAAGGTTGGTAACCCTGAGTAAGCACTTTAAGTAAATTAAAGTATGCTAGGATTTAAGCTCAAAGTCAGAATATAGATTTAAAAGATATAAGATTTATTCAGATAAGATTTATTCAGATAAATCAAAATAAAAAAATCTTATCTTATCTTATAAATCTTATCTTATAAAAGATATATAACGTATTCTTCTTATCATGAAGGTAGTATCGTATAATAAAGTCCTCCTGACTTTTCCCGAGTTTCGGCCACGGCCCATCTCCACAGATATCAGAGAGCAGACGCAGGTGCACTCACTAATCTCTTACTCATCTTACTGTATTCTTTCTCTCATAACCCGACGGAACGGGACCCCGAAATCTGACACGACCGGAGAGAAATAAGGCGCAGGACCTGTGGCTTATGTGCTCTCCAAGGCTTACGGGGGTGAAACTTCCAAGCTCCGGAGTCCTGGCTGTTATTGAAAAGTTCCAGACAATCCCATTGCTTAATTATGACCCGACCCGGGAATCGAACCTGGGGTCTCGCCATCCGAAGTCAAACATGAACATGACGAACTATGCAGTTATGTACTTCAACCACAGCACATACCTACTTTTGTGGTTCAATATGTAATACGCCGGCGCATGTAAACTTCAAATAACTGAAGTGGCGGACCCTCACGTCATTTTACGCTCGTAAACATCTCTTATTTTATTACTTTTTTATTTTCTAAACGCCGCGTTCGGGTTTCCTCGCGATCAATGCTATAATAAATTATGCTTTTTTCAAACGCTGACACGCCACTAAAAGTCGATCGATTTCTAACGGATCACTCTCAGGAACCAATATGAAACGTAATAATTACCTACTGCTTCTCCGAACTACCAGCGGTTTCCTTGTTTATTAGTTAGAACGAGTTCTAAAGAAATGATTTTTAAAGTAGTGAGCTTTATTGCCTATCCATGGCAGCACATGAAAATCACCGTTACAAGTGTACCGTAAATTTCCTGTTGTGTATAAAATATTAAAATTACAATAATTAGTGTAGGCAATTTTCAAGACAATCCCAAAGCACTATTCGATTAGTTTTTGTAGGGATGTAGAGGGACCTACCGCGCGCCGCCATCTGGTTAGTAACATCTTCTGACAATCACAGATACTTGTGCCGAAGAATACCTACTAACTGTATTAAAATGTGCTTGTGCCCTATTCGGTATTCCAATATTCTATAGGTACCTATCATCAGTGTACACTGTGCACAGATTTACTATTTATGGATTCTAAATGTCTTACTTCGCGAATTTTACTGCATCTTTCTCTATATATTTTTTAATCAAGTGTCTTGATTGAATCAAGTTATTAGTCTTTAGTTTTAGAGAGTTCGTTTTAATGATTTAAAAAAATGGAACCAGACTGAACATGGTAAACTGTATGGATGGATATTCGTTCAATTTTAAAGGCTTAAAAATCATTACCGAACGTGTCCGTTTCTTGACAAAAAGTTTTATAGCTGTAAGCATTGATTTACTACACCAGATTTCACAGTCTACGACTCTACTTCGTCTCTGCATCTGTGTTTACAACGAATGGGACATGATTTTTTTCATGAAACATATTATGACCAAACAGGCGTTCCGAGGCACGTGTTTATCACTCGGTTGCTTTTTTTTTAGATTAAATAATATAAATAACCATCAATAGGTGCAAATAGGTGTAAAAGACAAAGGGTATTTTATTACTGCCATATAGATTTAAGGTTCGTACGATTTTCTAATCTATAAAATTCTTTCCAAAAAACCGACTTCCAACGCCACTGTAAAGAAAAAAATAATTTTTATTTCTACCCACTATGTTGAAGTCGGGCGAGCCTGATGCGTCAACTTTGCTTATCCTTGTTATACCCCGCGCCCGATTTCAACATAGTGGGTAGAAATAAAAATTATTTTTTACTTTACAGTGGCGTTGGAAGTCGGTTTTTTGGAAAGAATTTTTATTTTTAACTTTTTAATGTCAGGGTTGAGGATTTGGAGTCTGAATTTTTTATGGGAACACCTCTAGAGCTTCCTTTAACGACTGAAAAAAGCATTTTTCAAATCGGTTTGGAAACCACGGAGATATGCGGTAACATACATTTAAAAAATATATATATATTATACGCGCCGAATTGAGAACCTCCTCCTTTTTTGGAAGTCGGTTAAAAATTATTATCCATTCTTTTACAACGAAGGTTTTACAGAGACCGTGCTATAATAATTAATTTTATTTATTGATTAATTAATTGCTAGATTGATGCCTGTAACTTCGTCTGCGTGAATCGTGATGCTTGGTTTACTTGATATAATCTCGTATACACTTTTCCATAAGTAAGTACCTACATACAATTGAAAAGTAGCCAGATTTTGTCACACTTTTGCGCGCAGCTTCGCTCACTCTCGATTTTAATACAAATTTCAAACCCCTATTTTACTCCTTTTGGGGTTGAATGTTCAAATAACCTTTCTTACCGGATGCCTACGTCATAAATCGAATTTCAGCCCGATCCGTTTGAACTGTGCGTTGATGAAATCAGTCAGTCAGTTATACATTTTTCTTTTATATATTTTGAAACAATATTAGTATGGAATATATTTGAAAGTATCATACATGTGTGTGTGTCAGTACGGTACGTGGGTATTTTGGGTGACTATGGTAGGTCTAGACTCTAGACCACCTTACGCACCTACCCAATGATTGTAAATTTGAAAAACAAATAGGACAAAACTTAAATCTGTATTAACAAAATACCTAGGTAAGTACCTAATGTTTAAGTAGGTAAAATTCAATAACATTGTACCTACGTCGTAATCCTAGCTACTTGTACAGTAACATGGTAGCGCGACTATTAGCCTAGTAAAACTAATTCAAAACAACTTCAGAATATTTGATAATAAATTTCGGGTAGGCAGTTATTTGACCCGTTGTTATGAAAGCTCGCATTTAGAATAAGTCTCGTGTAGAGAGGTTTTTGATTGATTTATTATCAAAAACAAGTAAAGATTTCCAAAAACATAAAAGTTTGAAGTCTTGTTGGCCGCGTAGCAATTTTCTACAATGCAACATGTTATTTAGCAGCCTTTAGAATTATTTTTAGGGTTCCGAAAAGAAAAAGGACCTCTTATAGGATCACTGCGTTATCCGTTTGTCTGTCTGTCTGTCAACGCCCTTTTTCTCGGGAACGTGTGGAGGTATCAAGTTGAAAATAATATCCCTTGGAGCTGTAAAAAAATCCAGCTAATAAGTCAACGTAATCAAAAGATACGGCCGTTTATGTCGCATATTTTGACACCCGCAAATAAATCAATACCTAAGGGGTACTTCTCGACAACCTTTGACTTAGAATCATGAAATTTGGCAAGAAAAAAGGTCTCAAGGCACAAGTCAAAAATCCGAATATCGTTAATTAGGGTTCCGTACTCATAGGGTGTCGAATTGTTTGTCAGGCGCTACCCGTTTAGCGCCATACGTGAGTCAGTCAATCTGATTATTTATTTATTTTTATTATATTTGTACAAAATGTAATGGGTCAAAATTACAAGATATAATAAAACTTATAGACTAAACGTTAATCTAAAATCTAAATATTATACAAACTATACAATAAATTTAAATCAATTCCTTATATACCTACTAACAAAAATAAAAATAAAACCCTAATCAAAAAGACCACCCCTGGTTGCCCCTGGGCCAAAGGTACCCATCAAACTTGCAGCATTGCCACGCTGAATGGCGATGGATAACCTTTGAACCAGGTGTAGAGAGGTTTTTGATTGATTTATTATCGAAAACAAAAACGAACAGAAAAAGTGGACAAAGGTAAAGCTTATATCTCTAGAATAGAAATCTCTTTCAGCCTTCCCTGAAAGTTACGTTTAGTTGATTACGTGTTATCTTCTTTCTTGTCGATTACAAAAAGAATTTACATTATGTGGGACCTACCTACGGGACCCTTTGTACGCGAGTCTGGCTCGCACTTGACCGGTTTTTTTTCAAGTCATGCACAGCCTGCCGTTATGAGAATATAAATTTAAGTAAGTTCTCTTTCTCCCAGCCCTAGTTCCAGTTATAGGTAACTATCTATGTAAGTTGGTACTTGGAATTTTAGTTAACCACCTAACTACGCGATCGAGCGACTAACTGCGACTCGCTTGATCCAGGCGGCGCAAGACCGCGGCTTGTAGAGGACCATACAGGAGACCTTTGTCCAGCAGTGGACGTCCATCGGTTGACGACGATGACGGTCGACCACCTAACTACGTGTCCCAGGATTTTCGGAAATTCTACCCTTATAAGGGGGCTTAATAAACGAAAAAGTTTGAGAGTATGAGAGTCCGTCATTTTCTTGTTATACATTCCATGACAATTAGTATTTATTTTGGGCTTCCTGTCAAAATATAGAAAAAAGCATTATTTCAGGATTCATTATTTCAGTATTTCAGGATTTTTGGTAATCCCACCCTCCGCTGATTTTCAAAAAACACACCCGAGCATACCTACCCTACTAATATTATATTGTAGTGTGTAGTTGTGTACCTATCTAAAGTTCGGATTTGGGTTGTTACCCACACCAAAATCGTTGATCAATGCAGGCGCCTTACAATTTTGAAGGTACGATAAAATTACGAGAACGGCTCGGCTCGTGAAAAGCTTGGCGAGGCCATTGGCTGAGGAAGTCATAAACAGCGCAGAATGCAGATAGCTGTCATCTGTGACGAGCCCGCCCACGCTATTTCTGCTCTCAACGATGCGCCGGCGCTGCCCCCTCCCAACCCTTTTACTAATCCGACATAAATTTGCGAACAGCACTTTTATTACCCTCGACGAAACGGAGACGGTATATGTGTTTGCCCTAAGAGGTTGTGTGTTTGTTTGTTTGTTTGTTTGTTTGTTTGTTTGTTTGTTTGTTTGTTTGTTTGTGCACTTTTTTGTTACCGTTTTCCTGGAAAACTACTGGACCGATTAATATGCGGTTTTTTGCATTAGCTATGTATAGCTTGTGAGAAGGTTCTTAGATATATTTTAGGACCATAGACAACCAAGCTGAGCTGTAGTCTATGATTTTAATTTTTCAATATGTTACCATTTATCTCAAAAAGTACTGGGCCGATTGAGATGCGGTTTTTTGCATTATATATGGATAACTTGTGAGAAGGTTTTTAGATATATTTTAGGACCATAGACAACCAAGCTGAGCTGTAGTCTATGATTTTAATTTTTCAATATGTTACCATTTTTCTCAAAAAGTACTGGGCCGATTGAGATGCGGTTTCTTGCATCAGATATGTATAGCTTGTGAGAAGGTTCTTGGATATATTTTAGGACCATAGACAACCAAGCTGAGCTAGTGATTTGGTAAGTGGTAGGAACTCCTTAAGATCTCATCGTAAACCCGTCGTGTTTAGACTCTTTTGGTTTGTCTTGACTAGCATTTTGTACCTAGATGCTGCTTAGGGTCTCATGATGGAGCCAGGAGGTGGTCATAGGAACTCCTTAAGTTCTTATCGTAAACCCGTCGTGTTTGGACTCTTTTGATTTGTCTTGACTAGCACTTTGTACCTAGATGCTGCCCAGGGTCTCATGATGGAGCCAGGAGGTGGTCACGGGAACTCCTTAAGTTCTCATCGTAAACCCGTTGTATTTGAACTCTTTTGATTTGTCTTGACGAGCGCTTTGTACCTAGATGCTGCCCAGGGTTTCATGATGGAGCCAGGAGGTGGTCATGGGAACTCCTTAAGTTCTCATCGTAACCCATCGTATTTGGACTCTTTTGATTTGTCTTGACTAGCACTTTGTACGAAGATGCTGCCCAGGGTCTCATGATGGAGCCAGAAGGTGGTCATAGGAACTCCTTAAGTTCTTATCGTAAACCCGTCGTGTTTGGACTCTTTTGATTTGTACTTTACTAGCACTTTGTACCTAGATGCTGCTCAGGGTCTTATAATGGAGCCAGGAGGTGGTTATGGGAACTCCTTAAGTGATCACATTTTTTAAACAATTTTTATCAGAATATTAAAATTTAACACTATTTGACACCTCTGCTCATTACTAAGCCCAAGTTTTATCTCGGAATGAGAAGGGTTTGGCCATAGTCCACCACGCTGGTCAAAAGAACTACTGAGCCGGCAAATATGCAGTTTTGTATTGTAGATATTATTTTATATATACTTTTGATAAGTTCTAATTGTTGTTTCAATGGAGATCTGTAGTTCGTCGTGGGTTTTTTAAAATTTTTAATTTTATTACTTGTATGTTGGTCATTTTGTTATTGCGCCCTAGGTAACTACTAACTATAGGTACTTTTGAACTTTTGATCCTATAGTTAGTTACGTAGTAACTTTAGACTGATTGAGAGTTGAGTCTAAACAGCTAAACTTTCGCAGTTCGAACACAAACTTTGATCGAAACTGATCTAACTTTGGCTTTAAGTTTGATCACTCGAGAAATAGCTTTCAGAATTCTGTAAGTGGGCGAAAACCAGTGTAATACTGAAATCTGTTTTCAACCAGAAACTGCATTTTATACTTAGGTAGATTTTAGATAAGTACTCTGTTTAGAAATAAAAGTACTTAGGACTCTAATAACCTGTACGTAGCTATTCGTAGTTAGGCAGTAGATAGCTAGATACCTAGGTGTAGGTATCGTATTTTCAAGGAAAATATTACATTTTTAGCTTCAAATAAAGGCCTCCAGCTAGCATTTACTTAGTACGGCCGATTGTGAGTAAGTACCTGAAAATTAATAGGGGTCGGTTAAAAGTAAGTAGGTAGAGATTTCAAGTAATATTTCAGGCAAATCTGTTCATCCAAGAGTACAGTCCACCGACTGTAAAATTCTTCTGTCGCCACGCCATTTCTAAACATCCCCTGACCGCCGTTATCTTAACAGTCAATTTAACAACCACCATAAAACAATTAATGGCGCTGTTAAACATTACGGTAGCTGCACCACAATTATTATTCTGGCACTCGACTCTGCTTATCATATCAACAAATTTGTAGATAGATACGATGAACGGACACCTGCTTCAAGGGTTAAGCATGGGAAAATATAGAATTCAACGAAAGTAAGGGTGATATGGGACTTTGTTATCAAATCATAAAATTGAATTTTCTCTTTATTTACGTACTGGCAACTGACGAAAATCTTTTTGTCTGTAGCCTGAGTCCTGATTTTCTCTTTGCGTCCTATTCCTCATTACTGAGGGTCGTGACCCCTTTTGCATTAATCACATAATGGTAGGTTCCCGCGTCCTTTCGACTCGTCTAAGAGTATTGAAATCTTAGGTTTTTGTAACGATTATTATCAGATGTAGTGATAATGACCGGGACCGACGGCTTAAAGTGCTTTCCGAGGCACGGAGGAAACGAAAAGGCCAAATTGAACCTCCAAATTCGGTCACCCATCCAGCTACCAACTTGGGTCAACGTTTCTTATCAATCGCAATCGACTGATATGTGTTGTCATAACTAGGCCACTCGTCCCACCGATTATACCTACTTAACTTGTATTTATTTCAAATAGAACATGCAGGTTCGTGTGTGCAGTATTTGTGTTGATAAAAGTGATAAAACATACTATTTCTGTGAATGCAGTGCGATTGCCAATCCAATACTGCGTAGGTACCGGAAGCGCTAAATATAAAATAAATAAAAAGTATTTATATAGGGTATCAACGGTTTCTCGAAGCTTTCTCAATTTCGTGCATGGGTGCATGTTTAAATTAATCAAATTTTATTTGAACTTGAATTTTCCGTAAACACGGAAGAAAAGAAAGTCTAAAACACGCGTTCATACCTATGTATTTACTACTTTAAATTTCCTTTTCGGAGTTAAACCATTTCCATCTTAGACTGCATCATCACAGGTGAGATCGCAGACAAGTTAGGAGTGGATTAAAAAATATCACTTGCTTATAACGTTGAATAAAAACATCGTGAGAAAACCTGCATGCGTTCTTCAAAAGGTTTTCGAAGGTGTGTGAAGTCTGCCAATCCACACTAGGCCAGTGTAGCCATAGACATAGGATTTTTTCGCTACGCGTAGCTGACTATGGCCTAATCCTTGTCATTCCAAGAGGAGACTCGTGCTCAGTAGTGAGCCAGAAATGAATTGAAATGAAGATGATGATGATGTAACTTTTGATTTAAATGCCGAACTGTGTCTGTCAGTCTGTCTATCTGTGTATATGTCTGCTACGCTTTAACGGCCCATCTTTTCAACCGATTTTGATGAAATTCGGTTTAAAGGTAGGTTACAGCCCGGGGAAGGACTTATTATTATATTATTAGAATTAAGAATTAAGGAGTCGCGAGCATCACCTAGTAGCAGATAAAATTATCATGTGCGTAGTAGTTACAGATACAGAGGTAGATCATAGATACCCACTTCAAGAATATGTCAGTATCTAACTACACACGTAGAACGTATGTAGGTATTTCTATGCGCCCCAAGAGTGATGGGTGCATGGGAAAACATCTGTGTCCACATTGCTACTGATAACGTCCACTCGGCCCTATCTACGTCTGTAATACGGGCTGGTTCTAATTGACCATGGCCAGTCGGGGGTTTTCCATTCAATTGCAGCTCTATGTATCGATATCAGCTTAGTAATAAGTAACAAGGGTAAATAGAATATATAAGTAACGAAAGAAATCTTTTAGACACTTCACATCATCTACATCATAATTTTGAAAATATTTTTATTCAAATTTAAAAAATGTTCTCCTGTAAAATTATACATTTTGAGTTATGTCATCATTGTCGCAAACAAGCGATTTATTGTATTTACGTTTTCTTGTCTCTTTCTTGTACAGTTCTCTTAGTCTCTAGTTTACTCTGCATTCTAGGTTAGGTTAGGGTTTGACATAAATATTCACATATTATGTTATCTTGCTAGTTAATATACCTAATGTACCGAAAAATAATGCGTTAAATTGTAAGCAGTATGTTACGGTTCACAATCTGACGACAGTTTACAATCTATCTAGATAAAAAGCATTAGATTACAATCTAACGTTTTTTTACAATTTAACGGTGACATAGACACAATTATTTCGGTCGGATCCAGTTTTTTTTTTTTGGAAAAGTAGGTGCAGGCACTCATACATACAATCTTTTATCTCGCATGCATACCTAGAGTAAAAATATTGTTTGAATATACCCATAACTCGCGGTTTCACTTAAAATTTTCACAACTCATTTGCGCTACAACCGTGAGATATATCCCATATGTAGGTAAATTCAACGTGGTAACTGATCGCGAATAACGTTTAGCGAGTGGAAGCATTCCGAATAAGTACACAGTCGGTAATGAAGAGCGGCTGGTGTTAACCGCGCGCATTACCGCCAGGCCGCTAACACACACACAAACACACTGCAATGTACCTACCATACCATACCATACCAATGCTACCAGATTACACTCTGTCAATATTTGAGTGCTAGAACCTCGGGAAATTAGAGGCATCGTATACGGTATAACTCAAATGACCATGTAAATTTCTATATCAAATGTAAAACAAACTAGAGATGCTACAATTTTTTTAAAAGCTTTCCTTTGTAGTATTTTACTTATTCCCTGGCCAATATACTCTATCCTACCAATTAGGTAAGACCTCAAGAAATTATAGGCGTCATAAGATTTAGTTCGTAGAACACAAAACATGATCATGTAACAATTTAGATTCGTTACCTACAGTTCGCCCTTCCAGAGCTTTTAAGCTTTCTGAAGCCAGTATCTCTTAGACATCGAAATATAATGAGTAGGTACACTAAAATTCTACAGAAATGCCACGCAATGCTCTCAGATAAATATTTATTTACGAGATAAGAAAAAAGTACATTTTGAAGCTTCTCATCTGTAAGGTTAATTCGTTGAAAAAATTACAAAAGATTGTTATCTGATGTATAGCTTTAAAAAAAATTCAAATTCAAAATTCAAAATTCTTTATTTGCAGAAACATTTTTTTACATTGCAGCGAAGCTTTTTGATTTAATTTTTTTTTTTGAGGTTTATTTTCCACTATCACTCCGGTGGAATTTGTAAACATCCTGAAACTTTAAGTACTTTTTATTTATTTTTATCGCAAGCCCAAACACACTTACATGGATAATACTGGAAAACGCTAAGAACTGAAAAACACTAGGAACTCAAGGATCGAAATTCCCAAGAATCATTCTTTGCATAAAAAGGACCTCAAAATCACACATTCAGAATAATAGATATAGTTTCCGGACTGTGCGTTGATAGATCCATGATAGATTGGGTCCCGTACGATAAGCCTCAGCCAGTAAAATTCCCGAATTTACGCTTCTACGCTCCGGGAATTCCCCTACGAGCATTATGCTCTAGTGCTCGTAATTCCGAAGGTTTCTATTAAGATGCAAACCCGAATAAAGTGTGAAGTTACAAAATGGTATACTTACCTACCTTACTCTACATTTTGTAAATTTGTAGCATGATGATTCGTAGGCATCTATCTACTACGTAATTTTTAGCACACGGACGAGCTTTTGAATGCAAACTTTTCGTTATTCCACTTTTAAAAACTTTTAATATCTGTGTTGAATATTTCCAAGCCATAAACAGAAGTTGAATGAAGTCGACTTAAGTTCAAAAGTCACGCACTCGCAGCAAATATAAGGCCGTGTATCGAAATGGCCTGTGTACACAGGGTGCTGGGTGTGGAAGCGGCACCTGTGATCGTGTTTGCACCCCCACTTACAGGGCAAGCTAGAATAGAAGTGCAAACTGTTTGCTCGCACCGGCACCGTCGGCCTAGGCGAGGAAATCTTAATCTACCAAAGAGGTTTCAATAGTTATGACTCACTAGTGCATAACATTTTAAGATGTGTGTGAAAATTTTGTACTTATTAGGAAAGTAAAATGGATGTTTGAATGTCTGATCTGAAAAATGGTCAAAAAAGTGGTTTTCATATTGTAAGTAGGTATTATATCAAAATGGAATGATTTCTTACTGCTTAAGAATTTCAGTTCGCTAATAAAGTAAATCCAGTTTTAAGTAAAATCGTTTCCCGTTAAAGGTAAACTGTTATGTAGGAAGAAGGTTCGTTAAGAAGTAGGAACTCACGGGGCCGCTAAGATAAGCACCCTACAAAGGGAATGTTTGCGAAGCACTATCGCCCCCATGCGGAAATAAATCGGTAACAGGAAGAAGATAAAATCCTCACACGAAATACGCCTGCGCACCCTTCTATATATAAATGTAGAGCCCTTGAGAGTTGTTGCTAATGGTATAATAATTATCTAGGTATGCCTTAAACAGTCTAGATCTTTTAGAGCGAAAGAAAAGATTGAGTGTATCATTAGTTACCTGATCTCACCAGATGATAAGTGATGATGCAGTCTAAGATGGTAGCGGGCTAACCTGTTAGGGGCATGGCAGTTATATTTAACCCATACCCCTATTCGGTTTCTACACGGCATCGTACCGGAACGCAAAACGCTTGGCGGCACACGTCTTTGCCGTTAGGGTGGTAACTAGCCACGGCCGAAGCCTTCCACCACTTACTTGTGTCACTTATGATACGTCAAGACTCTACCACCGGTTCGGAAAAATGATTCTACTGAGAAGAGCCGGCAAGAAACTCATCAGTTGCTCTTTTCTCAAAAAAAGAAAGAGTTTATAATATTTAAGCAATACAATAATACATAACGTTACAAGAATAACACTGACTTGTGGGTCACTGGATGCGAGGCCGGTGGCTTCCTTTCCATGCAACTTTGTCGTTAATAAAATCGTTGATAGTATAATAATAACCTCGACTTTACAAATGCTGTTTGACACAGTCTTTAAATTTATGTAATGCTGAATCTAGAAACTCTTTTAACCATGAAAACATAGTAGGTATCTAATATTAATAAAGGCTCACACAACTCTTTTAGCATAAAGTCGCTTTTCGGAAGCTTAATCTACTCCGGCGCGCACGTTTGACAGATATTTAGCCGTAAAAACATCGAACAAAAGAATCTATCGATGAAAAGCAATCGCTTATCGCTGATGCTAAAAGTATTCTGTAGGGATTGCTATATTTTTTTCTTATTTCTTGTTTTACCTACTGTATTTCAGACGAACCTAACCCAGAGGTACAGAGTACCTACTACCTAACCTTCTTAATCAAGCTAGATCAAATAGTTTTTTTTTCAAGAGTTCTTGATGGCGTGGCATTGCATTAGGGAAGTACCTGTATGTATTGATATTGATTAGTGCTATGTACCTACTAATTTTATAAATTTATGATTTACTAATTTCAGTGATTATTTAACTAATAATTTAGTTCTTTAATAGGTCCACTCGGAAAATTGCTGAAAATATATAACTATGTTACAGTGCCAAAACCTTAGTATCTAATCGTAGGTATCTTTTTTTTGAAAATTTTACTTTAGTAGTACCGGTAAGGAGTAAGAGTAGTAGTTTTGGGGATACCTATAACGGTCTTTGTAGGTAGATAGCATGACGTGTAAGAATTCATTGAGCATGCGGTATATTGGGCAATTATTTAACCTTTATCGTTTGCAGCTTTTATATGCACAGCCCTAAGAATTAATACCAATTCAAAGACTCAAAAAGCCGACAGTCGATAGGAAATTAATAAACAAGGAGCTGATAAGAGATAACCGTATTCAATAAGGCTTTTACATCAAGTGTTGGTTTCACGAACGCCGACCTCGCGCCCCGTATCTTACAACTACAGTTGAAGATAATACTGTAGATAGATATAAAGATGCCGTACTAATTATGGAATTTCTCAGTATATGGGGTCACATCCATTACTAATCTAAGGCATACCGCGTAACTCGTTTATCTGCTTTTAATATTATACTTATTCCGAGAATCGATCGCGCTCTGTCTTCTGAATTTTTCGTAGTCAAGGGCTAGCTTGTAGTAGGTAAAAAATAAATTAAAAAAAACTACCTGATGTACCTAGACTCGTACCAAAGTTAGTTACTTACTTATTTTGAGAATGTGGTGAATGTAGAAGGATTGCTAGCTGGGACTTATTGAGCTATATGTAATACTAGATAATGCCCGCGACTTCGCGTGGTTTAAGTTTTTTATTCCCGTGGGTACTCTTTATTTTTCCGGGATACAAAGTCTATGTCCTTCCTCGGGATGTAATCAATCTCTATACCAAATTTCAACCGAATCGGTTGAAAAGATGGGCATGGGCCGTGAAATCGTAGTATACATAAAGATAGACAGACACACTTTCGCATATAAATATAACAGGCATGATGACTGATTTTGAAAAATGGTCAGATTATGTTCGGAAGTATCTACTTTTTCGAAAAAATATCTTATTTCAGCAGAAAAATTAGGTTTGGTAGATAATATTGGCATTTGAAATTTAAATTTTAAAATTCACGCCAAAAAGCTCCCCGGTGTCATGGCGTCGTTTGTGACGTCAAAATTTTTTTTACCAATGTACTCTGTGCAGTGTGCAGTAAGCAATAGTGTGATTGTCAAAGCTCGAAAACAAACCATTGTGACGTCATTCGCTTCTTGGTGTTTTAACCAATATGGCGGATTGCTGTATTTTATAACTTTATTTTATCAAAATAAATAGCAATCTCACTCGAAATAAAAAAAAAATACGTTTTTTATAATCCATGAATCCTATTTCATTAGATAAATTCATAATTTCATTGATTCTTGGTTAATGTCATCATGCCTATTATGGATTATTTTCTACAAAGTTCGTAGAGTCATTAGTCATATACAAGATATACGGTCAAATCGTGGAGAATCAAATTTTTTTTCACTGCATCAACTCTAAATGGTTTGGGCTCAGTTACTCTAGGTGCAGTAATCCTGAGTACTGGCAGGGCTTGAACCTAAGACCAACGCCATGACAGACTAACACATCGTATTAGTTAAGCTAGCTTTGCTGCAGCTTTCCTTTCACTGTAGCCAATTACTATCAGATGAGAATCACAGTCAAGCGCCAGGTCATCGCATAAAGAAATAGAAAATTCAGAACTATTTCAGTATATATCTTCAAGGTAGCCAATAAGTTTCGCTTTAGGTCCCCGAAGTTTACCTACAAAACAGCGCATAAAGCTTATCTCGTTTATCATTTCTGAATTTCGCGAAAAACTCAAGTGGCTTCCGATCCGCCTTCGCAGGGATACCCATATTCTTTCTCTTTTATACTGTATTCTATTCAATCCTACTACTCCCCTTTACCTCAAAGAGCGGTTTGAGTTTCTTAGTGACACTCACTGTCGCTCTCTTCGCTCTAATGACAATCTTATCTTAAAAGTTCCTCCTCATAATACTTCCTTCTATTCTAAATCCTTTTCTGTTAAAGCTGTTAGGCTCTGGAACTCCTTACCGCTTCATATTAGGCGTGCGCAATCTCTTGCATCATTCAAAAGACTCATCAAAGCGCACTTTGTTCCTCCCTAAATTCCAAAATTACCTGTGTTCAACAATTCCATCCTTACTGTCTACGTTAAGTCTTGTGGCTTCTATTTTTAATTATTTTACTCCTTAGTATTGTCGTATCTAGGTATATACTTATAAGTGAATGTACCTATATAATATTATATATGATATTTATATTCATTTATTTTTTATGTATCTATTATGCATGTATGTATTGTTATGTGTATGTATTATTTGTATGGTATTTATTTATATTTGTGTGTATATATTATAATAATATTATATTGTTAGTTAAGTGCTCGATTTTTTATTTTTATTTGTTACTTTTACGTACACCCATAACCCTCTATCGCTGGTTACAATTCCTATGTAAATTGGTTGCCTGGCAGAGATCGCTTAAAAGCGATAAGGCCGCCAATTGTACCGACTTGCATTTCTTTGTTTATTGTTTTTTGATTATTTATAAGTGTACAATAAAGAATATTTCATTCATTCATTCATTCATTCCTCCCATTCTTATCTCCAGGTATTGTAGAAGTTAGAATGTTACCTAATTCAATGCCGATTTAGGTACTTATTCATTATACCTACGCAGTGTTATGCACACAACGGTGCTCGATCACCGGCAGGGTCAATTTAGGACTTTATAATTTCTGAATTTTCCCTGGTCTCTTCTGGTGGGAGACTTCGGCCGTGGCTAGTTACCACCCTACCGGCAAAGACGTGTGCCGCCAAGCGATTTAGCATTCCGGTACGACGCCGTGTAGAAACCGAAGGGGTATAGGTTTAATATAACTGTCATGCTCCTAACAGGTTAGTCCGCTACCATCTTAGATTGCATCATCACTTACCATCAGGTGTGATCGCAATCAAGGGCTAGCTTGTAATGGATAAAAAAAAGGTACTTATTCTTTTTAAAAAGATTAGCAATTGCCCGAGCTTCCATTCGATAACTTCCATCCCGAGCTAAGTTTAAACGCGGAATAAGTAAACGTTTCCCGGTATAAAATGTTATTTTATACTGCCAAAATTAGTTCACTCGTTTCAAAGATTAGGATAACAATACGTATTATATTATAACAATACTATTATATAAATGTCACCGTAAGATTAAGTATATCTATTAGCCCGATTGGTTGTTTATGTCGAACCCTAACATAACCTACAAGAAAGAGACAAGAAAAAAAATACAATGAATATTTAAAAAAATTACACTGATATCATTGAACGGTTCACAATTAGTCGACAGTTTGCAATTTCGCTAGTTAGATTACAATCTAACGGTTTTTGCAATCTTACGGTGACATACACATACTGTGGCTATAGCTACAAAGTGAAATATTTTGAAATTACTATGGAATATATGAAAGATTTTTTAAATTAAATTATCTTACTGTACTTAGGTACTTGCTGCTTCTAACAATGACAGGAATATTTATTTTTCCAATTGTACAACTACTTACCAACCTAGGTGAAATGTTTAGCACTGTGTGATCGTTTTTCATGAATATTAAAAACTTTGAACTAATCTATACTTCATATTATATAAATGCGAAAGATGGATGGATGGATGTTTGTTACTCAATCACGCCAAAATATACGGATCTGGATGAAATTTGGTACAGAGATAGAGTTTGGTACAGAGAATAACATATAACTTATAGTGGATAAAAAAAAGCCTAAGTATATTATAGGCTTTTTTATCCACTCCAAGTTAGCCCTTGACTGCGATCTCACCTGGTAAGTGACGATGCAGTCTAAGATGGTAGCGGGCTAACCTGTTAGGGGCATGGCAGTTATATTAAACCCATATTATATGTACTAGATATTCGGTTTCTACACGGCATCGTATACCGGAACGCTAAATCGCTTGGCGGCACGTCTTTGCCGGTAGGGTGGTAACTAGCCACGGCCGAAGCCTCCCAACAGGCAACTTCCACTTTACTAAAGGCTACTTTTTATCACGCAAAAATTAAAGATTTCCCGCGGGAACAATCAAACCTCAATCGACGCGAACGAAAGCGCGGGCATAAAAACGTTTGAAAATGGTGTTAATTACAATACTTAATCAATACAAAAAATGCACAATGCAATCTGAAGCCGGCTATCGTTAGCGCAGATGTCGAACACTTGAACCCTCTAAGTGTTTTAACTTCCAAATAGAACGAACTCTCCCGGTTGATAAGTAAACTACTCGTTTGGCTAAGGTTTTATTGTTTTGTTTTGGCATGAAAACAATAATTAGAAAATACGTATATTTATAGGTACCTAATCATAAAATGACAAACATAAATTACAAAAAGGGCTCTTCTCAGATCAAGGCGCGTTTGGAACCCTCGTAGATACCTACCGTAGTTAATTAACACCATCACGTCTCATATTTTATTGACGTTTAAAAAGTGTACCAATTTTGTTTTGAATAAACATCTTTTGACTTGAAATATGTCTTGTACTTAGATAGATTTGCCTACATCTTATGTAATGTCTGATTTACTTATTTATTAAAAAGCCGCACCTATACCTATTACCTTATTACGTGTTGGAAGAGTATTTCCGTCTCCAAAGTGGTATTTTCAAAAGACTGTCCTTTAAATTATTATGAAAGTCGACATTTTCCAGTTCCTGAAGGTAACAAAATACCCATTTATAAAGTACATTTACAGTAGATGCTAGTATTATTAGATAGTACATATAATAGGTACAACCTTCAAATCTTAATAGGTACAAGTAAAAACCTAATTTATTAACAAGCTTTTCGGTTTCCCTAAACCGTCTACGTAGCGCACAGAAAAAGGCGAACGTAGCGCTACGCAATACCTAAATACCTATAAAAATAACAATCTACAAAATATTATAATTAAGAATATAAAAAAGTTATAGGTGGATATATTATATGTAATGTAAAAGCGACCAATTAAACATAACGTAGCTACATAATAGTAGTTTTACTTCTTTTATGTTACTTTTTTAAATCCGAATTTCTTATTTACCGAATATATTATCCGTAGCGCTACGAAAGCTCTATTATACGTTGCATGGGAGCGATTCCGGTATTATGATTAACTTTATGGCTTTCACGTAGTTTAATTTTGCGTCTACGCTGCTGCGAAAGCTCTCAAGTCTCAGAACGTTTATCAAACTTTGGTATGTTTTAATAAATGGGAAATCCAATACAACATTTACATACTTGGTAGGCTGTGCCACTATGGTGTCATAGTTGAATGACTGCAGAAGTTTTCCAACCGCCTCGTTGATCTCCAGCTTATCCCCTCGATCGTGTCCCTGCTCCCAGCTCATCATCACCGACTCAACGGAACGGGAGTTGTGTGTTTAACCACAAAGTGTTTGACGTCGCGAGATGTGCGCGTGCGATCGACTCGGGCGCACTGACTATAAAGAGTTCCTTATGCTCGCAACGTAGATATTTAATGTAAAGCGCGCGATACGATACGTAAAGCTTTGTTTACTTCTCAATCGCGTAGATTTTTGTTTCTTTCTAAAGCTGTATTTACTTAATATTTATCGAGAAGATTATCGTGTTTTATTTTACTGGAAATGTGACTGTTTTTTTTAATTGGAAGAAACTTTTTTATTCAAATAACTTTCACAAGTGCTTCTGAGATCAAACTTTTTTACTTAGATGCCGTTTGAAATACTAACATATTAAATAGATATTTACTTACATATTAATTATTATCTTTTTAAATATACATAGGTAATTACGGACCACGTGTTATGTCGGTAATTATGTAGGTACATTTAAAATGAGTATATCACTCACGATGGTTTAAACGTTAAAATTATTATCAATTATCTTCAAAGTAGAAAGCAATGCTACGGATATTTAAGAAGATTTTATTTTCGTTAAAAAGCTTCAAAATTATTTATTTATTTTAAAAAGCACGTGATAAAAGGTAAGTTGGTTGGTAAACCTGTGAAATGTTTATCTTTAATAGTTTTTCCTCAGCTCTATGAGTTTCATATCGAAATTCGTTACGCACTTTTTAAGTTTTGTCATGTGAAATCTGTGAGGTTTAAAATGAACACCCGTTCAACGTATAAGTTCTTCATGGTTAGTAAGGTTTGTTTAAAATATATCTCCGTTTCTAATAGGTCAGAATTTTCCGAGATTTTCCATCGCTAACGGTGCGAGTGGGCGGGTACGGGGAGGCGCGCCGCCCCGCTCGCCATTGGCGCCGGCCACTGTGACGTCACTGCGCCCGCGGTTTATCTCGTGCCTACTGACAGATCGCTTTAACGTCCGAGCACCATGTTCCATGAGAAACGCATAATGTAAATTCGCATTCGTTTTATTGATGCACTAACATTTTCCTGCGTCGCGTCGTCTCGTTGGTCGAGTAGCTAGCTTATTCAGCTGCGGGTCATGAGATTTAGGTTAGAGCCCAAGATCGGGTTCGGGGTTTTCTTTTGTTTACAAGGAGTTGGGAAGTGCAGGCCATTGTTACATTCCAGTTCCTCGAAGAGCACGTAAAGCCGACAGTACTACGCCTGATCTCTCTCCGGCCTTGTTGGATTGCCGTCTCGAACTATGAGAGTGATGGAAGAGAGTACATCTGTGTTTATGTACTCACTTGTGCACTACAACATATTCAGCGCAGATGGCTACATTGGCTACACGGAAACCCCCGCCGTGTGCTCTGCCGATAAGGCCAAGTACCAACATGGTATATTCCAGTGCGGCACCGTAATAAATACCACATACAGCACTTACAGCTGTTAGCTGTTACGTATCTATCATACGCGCTTAAAGCCTCCCACAAGATTATCAGACTACACTTGGGAAAATTTTACTTGGGCATCTATTAATTAATATTATGATTAAAATATTCAAAAATTGAATCCTGAAGTCCAGAACTGTCGGTTTAACCCTTAACCACCTACCACCGGTGTCACAGACCACAACGAATTTTTAAACTCAAATTTTTCGATGTGTACATGTCGTCGCGAAGAATGTTTTACCACCAAATACCTTTTTTACACACCGAACCGTACCGAGTTTACGCTCGGCGAGTAGTTTAAGTGCGTGCGGCTGCCCTGAGTTAGTGAAAATATTTCGCTAGCGGTCTCCGAGACCGCACGTAGGTGGTTATGACATTTTTATACCTATATATATATTCCACGATAAAAAGTTAATATTTTTTGTTGGTTTAGTGTCAAATTGAGTAATAACGATTAAAATTTATGAAAAAAATATCAAAAAAGCTTATTCGCACATGCAAAAAAAATTATTACCTTCAGTGATAAGTGAGCAATGAGCATCAAAAATGTATGTAAAGACGCGAAAAATTGTAAATGTTGATGGATTGCAATTTTGTACGATTTACGACGACGTTTTTATTCATAGGTTGTTTTTTTTTCTTTTATTTTATGGTTAATTTACTCAATTTATAAGAATGAATAAAAAGAAGTCGATATATTAAGTTCGTAATTTGACATAATATTATCTCATTTTAACTTAAGGGTAGTCATTTTTTGTGCCAGTATTGTAGCTTTGTGAAGACTGTTAGTTTTTTTCGAGATTTTAATGTTAACTGTAAAAAATGATATTCTAAAATAAAGCTCTACATTATATAAATACCTAAGTATTTTATCCACTTTAATGTTTAATGTTATCATAGATTGCAAATTAGAAGCAATAATCCACTAGCGGTCTCCAGGACCGCACGTAGGTTTTTTTTTTTTTTTTAAATATATAGGCTAGCGCTTGGCTGCAATCAGACTTGCATGCAAGAGGTGATGCAGCCTAAGGTGGAGCGTGCTTGCCTAGAAGATGCCTATTCACTCTTGATTTGAAGGTACCTATATTAAAAGAGGAAGGGAAAACGGAAGCCGGAAGGCTATTCCATATCCTAGCGGTTCGGATTAAAAACGAGGGAGCAAATCGCTTCGTACGAGCCCGCGGAATTTCGACTGCGTAAGGGTGCAGACCTTGTCGATGCCTTGCGGTTCGATAATAAAAAGGCGACGGAGGAACCAGATCAAATAGTTCTTGAGCACACTCTCCGAAATATATCCTGTAGAATACCGACAGACAGGCAACTTTGCGCCTATGTTCCAAGCTTTGCAGCTTCGAACTGACCAGCGCTTTGTTGTCAATTAGTCTCCTGGAATCCAATGCGTCAAGCTGGTACTTGGCAGAGCCATCCCATAAATGGCCGCAGTACTTCATGCACGATCGAACTTGATGCTTGGTACAGGATAAGAAGCTGTTCCGGCGTGAAGTACCGCTTGACTTTGAAAAGGTGTTGAGGTGGTTAAGGGACAGAAACAGGTGGTTGGTGGTTAAGGGTTAATGGACTGAATCGACGTCGTAGAAACCGATTTAGAGTCTAAGAAGAAGCATCCTCGTCTACGATTACCTAGAGTGTATCTAATACTGCCAATTGCCACAACTAAGTATCGCTTGGCCATCTTAAATTGGAACGTCAATAACCACCAGAAATACTTCGGCAGGTATAGGTATATTGCGGCAGTACCCAGCACAAAGCTGAGATTGCAACCGATTATGGCTTTTGTTGTCCTTTAGTTTTTAAGTCTACTATAATCACCGAATGTAGGTACGTAACTACCTAATTATTATCAGAACAAGACTGTACGCAATAAAAGCTTTATTTATTTACCGTGACATCGATTATAAGCCACAATATTAAAGGTAGCAGGTACCTCAGTATCGTTGAAAATCATAAAAGGTTACACAAGTATGTAAGTAGTTGAAACTCGCAAATTAGTTGCTTTTTATTAAGCCCTCCAGTTGGTCAATTAACACGATCTAATTTTGTGCCCAATTCACGCATGAAACCGCTAAATGAGCTGTCAAGAACGCTGCCAACTGCCTTTGATGCGCTGTTAGGTGTTTACCGTTTCTAAATTATTTATTAAAGAAAAATCCTATTTTTTTACCAATTTCAAAAAGGAGATGGTTCATATTTCGACGCGTATTTTCAAAACTTGTTGCTAATTAGGTACCTACTTCTTCGCCATTGTGGCATACCTACCTATAAATTTTGGTCCAAGGGAATGTTGCTTTGATTTTAGGGAAAAGAATCAAACCGATCACAAATATTTTAAAGATTTTCAAAATTTTCCAAACCTCTCTTACGAGACCGATTTCATGGCATGAGCTAGCGTTCTAGATACAGTACTTTTTTAAAAACTCAAAAAAGCTGGAACCCAGAGCCATAGAGCCAGTTGATAAAAAATTTAGTACCCATCTATTACTGCCACTGTCATTTACAAACTCACTTTTTGACACTGACAGCAGCGGTGTCATTCAACTTGCAAGTTGCAACCATGGAGGTAACAAATATTTGTTACCTCCATGGTTGCAACCGTGAACCGACTTGCCTATCTCCGCTAGGTGGTGTTCTGCAATTTGCAGGGCGAGTGGCGACGACTGCGAATCTTCTGCATCAATCATTGTTAGAGTATCAATTGTTGTGATTGGAATTTATGGAATTCTTGCTGCGTCAATGGATTTTGTCCAACAGTGGAAGAGTGTTATCCAATTAGAGGTGATTGCGATGTATCAATGATTGATGCAAAAGGAACGCGGTCGCCCTGCTGTGCTGCTTATGTATATGTCACCGTAAGATTGTAAAAACCGTTAGATTGTAATATAACGCTAATGTGTATAGAAGGTCATTGGCTTAATATAATATAACGCAAACCTTAACCTAACCTAAAGATCGCGCGCGAGTTGAATGCAAAGTAAATTTATGGTGACACTTACATTTACTCTGCATTCAACTCGCGCGCGAACTGTACAAGAAACTAAGAAAGAGACAAGAAAACGTAAATATACAATAAATATTTCATAAATTCATACTCAGAACATTGAACGGTTCACAATCTTTCGACAGATTACAATCTCGCGGGATAGAAACCGTTAGATTATAATCTAGCGGATTTTACAATCTTACGGTGACACATACAGCAGTCAGCACTCAGCAAGCCAAATGCAAGCTGCGCTTGCCTGATTGCTTGCAACTTGCAAGTTTGTTTAGCGTGCTTTGCTTGGCAGCTTGGCAGCTTGGCTTGGCCGCTTGGGGCACTTGGGATTGTAAATTGTTGATTTTGAAACAGGATTGTAGTGATGTGCCGAGTCGCTGTTTTGGAGAATCGAGTCAACTCGAGTCTTTTTATACGGTACTCGAATCATGACTCGATTCCGCGATTCAAGCTCAGTACTAGAGTTCTACGTTTGGTATTCGAATGATATCTAGACTCGAGTCCTAGACTCGATTCCCAGACTCGAGTCCTAGACTCGATTCCCAGACTCGAGTCTGGAAATTCGAGTCCAGAACTCGTTACGGATTTTAGAACAAAAAGGAAAAGTCGAAAAGGAGTAAACATCATACACAGGTTTAGCATAATGAGTAATGACACAACGTTAATAAATCAAACATTTTAAATGAAAATATTCATAAACATTACAAAAAATAGGAACCATAAATGAGATCAAGTTCTATTTGTTTTATTACACAACAAAAAGATATATTTGTAGAAGCTATTTAATAACTTCAGATATTTGTTCTTTTAGTTAGTTACTAACTTTGCAAGTCATTTTACTTATTAAAAAGATAGTCAAGTTATTTATTCAGTACAAACATCACGTCATCTAGACGAATCAAATAAGCTTTAGGAAAGTGGCGTTCTAAAAGCTATCTCAAAAGTCTCATATAATTGCGCGACCCGCCGTGCAATTGGCTATTTGACAGTTTTCGGAAAAATACTTAAAAATGTACGTAGGTTCATTTTATACCTCTTACAATTAACTTTTTCTCAAAAAAAGCGTTATTTATTAGAAAAAAATACATTTTTAATACATTAATTTTAAATTCGCGCGAAAACAGCCGGTCACGTGACATTTGCTAGCTGTGACGTCACAGCTCAGCTCAAAATAAAACAAAGTTAACTATACGACGCTCCAAGTTTCATTTAATTTTAAGTGGAAAGTTTACAGCTTCTTTAATGCAATTGTGGAAATTACAAGCTACAAGACGTGTGTAGAACAATACAATACAATAAATAATAAGTAATTAATATCCTGACAAATTGTATAAACACATTCCTATATACTATATTACCTATGTCATAATTTAAACGTCGAAAGCAGTGGTTAGAGTTAATCTGCCGAGAGCCGGAATTTAAATCGGATAAATATCTGCGGTATTACTTTGTGAAGACCACTTTGATGTTCGTGTTTTGAAGAAATCAACTTAAAACTCTGATCTACCAAAAATGAATTAACCTAACCTGACATTTTCTTCATAAAACATGACAAAATTAAAATAAATTATATTTCTGTCACTTTACAGCAGCACTTTCTTAGGTCTTAAACACGAGACCTAAGTACTATTACTTACTTTGTTTATTTCGGTACTTACATGGAAGTTATAATACATTACGAAATTCGGCAGTGCAAAAGTTTACACGCAAATAAATTTGCAACCATAAATGAATCGACTTTAGGCAGATTTGTACTATCAGCTGTAAAGCATATATAATCCCATTTCATTTAACCGCTCACAATCACAAATCGAAGTATATTACTGTTAATTTTCTCAACAATACGCAAACGTTAGTACACACGACGTTTTTTTTTTTGAAATGTGACGTCACACGGGGCTCTGTCATGACCGCCCGCGTTTTGCTTCTTGTAATCCACAGATAAAAAATCTCAAATTTGTTTTGCAAAAATAAAATATTTACAATTTATTTTAATGCAAAATACATATTGTATAATTATTGTTAACCCACAAGCTACCAAATCTAACATATTTCATATTTTATAGTTACAGCTGTCAAGTAGCCAATTCGGAACCACCCACGTGACCGTCCGCAGATCCACCGAATCCGCGGTTCGACGGTCAAAGGGCGTCACTTCATTGCTTAGGTAAACAGAGATTGAGTACAAGCGTCAAGCGAATAAACCTAACTCGAATACTAGACTCGAGTCAGTTGGACTCGAATACTAGACTCGAGTCACTTGGACTCGAATACTAGACTCGAGTCACTTGGACTCGAATACTAGACTCGAGTCACTTGGACTCGAATACTAGACTCGAGTAGGACTCGCATAATAGAATCGAGTCAGCGCTCTTGACTCGAGTACCGGAATCGAGTCCGGCGTACTCGAGTCAAAATAAATTGGTACTCGAGTATGCGAGTCCATAGCAGGAATCGAGTCTGACTCGAGTCAAGCCGTACTCGGCACATCGCTACAGGATTGCCTAAAAACTAGAATCTAGAGTGACTCAATTTGTTGAGTTTACCGTGTATTTTAACAGTCCTTTATCTAGTCATATAGGTACACAATTATTAGTAAATAACAATGAAAATAGCTGTAGAAGGTTGTGCTCATGGAGAACTGGATAAAATATACGAATGCATTGAAACTTTGCAAGAAAGGGAGTGTATAAAGATTGATTTGTTAATTTGTTGTGGTGATTTTCAATCTGTTCGCAATAATGACGACCTTAGAGCCATGGCGGTGCCGGAAAAGTACCAAAATATTTGTACTTTTTACAAGTAAGTAAACCGAGAATTATAACCAAAATGGTATATTAACTGAATGCACAGTGCATGATTTTTATGATGTGTTCTTCCCATGTTAATCCACTGGATAGTGGATTGCAAATCATCTTTTGTTGTATGTTAAGGTATTACAGTGGTGAAAAACTAGCACCAGTGTTAACAGTGTTCATTGGCGGGAACCATGAAGCATCAAACTATTTACAAGAACTCCCTTATGGTGGCTGGGTAGCTCCAAATATTTATTACATGGGCAGAGCTGGTGTTGTAAAATTTGGAAATTTAAGAATTGGTGGTAAGTATCAAACAATATACCTACTTCACCTCTAACTTTTTGTATAATAAAAATGTTATAAGAAATTAAATACTTACCACTTTACATTCTGAAAGGAGGCCTGTGGTCAACACTGGGCTGGTGCAGTGATGGGTAGATAAAAGTGTTTAAATTGATGTTGACTCAAATTGTTTGCTACTTATTAGGCCAAATCGCTGGAAAAAATCTCTAATAAATTATATTTTATTTTCATTAGCAAGATACCACTTGTATTACCTATCAAGATCTGATACAAATGATCTATGGAAATTACAGACGTTCATATTATTCTGAGTTTAGTTATTCTATTGAAAAATTTCTGCCATTATAAATCTTATCTGAATGAAATGTTAATCCATATTTCTGTTCTCAGGTATATCAGGAATTTTCAAAGGACATGATTATTTACAAGGGCTTTGGGAATGTCCACCTTACACACAAAATTCGCTAAGATCAGTTTATCACATAAGGTCATTAGATGTCTACAGATTAAGTCAGCTGAAAGAGAAAATACATGTAATGCTATCACATGACTGGCCCAGAGGTATTACAGATTATGGGGACAAGGAGAACTTGTTAAGAAGAAAACCTTTTCTGAGGTAAAAATATTATAATGTTCTATTTATATTGGTGTTTATTCAGTTGTTTAAAAACCCCTAGCTATATTTATCAGCAAGGAACAGCAATACAAAAATCCCTACCTAGGTAGGTAGTTATTTCTATACATGTATTATAGATATGAGACACCTATAGTATTTCTTTAAGTATTACATATTGTATGTTACTTGTCGTAACATACATATTGTATGTCATGTCTTGTTAGCTGAAACAAAAGATCTTGAAAGGGATAAGAGTATCTTAAAATGTTTCAATTAATTTTAGTGTACAGAGGCAAATTGACACATATAAGGTTTCTTATAGTTAAAGAATGTAAATTATTCTTACAGAGAAGACATTGAATGCAACAAACTTGGGAGTCCTCCAGCAGAAAAACTGCTTCACAACCTGAAGCCAGAATATTGGTTTGCTGCCCACTTACACTGCCAATTTGCCGCTCTGGTTAAACATGAAGATGATAAGGAAACCAAGTTCTTAGCTTTGGACAAATGTTTGCCAAAGAGAAGACATTTGCAAATACTGGACTTGCCTTCGGAATATGATGGTGATAAACAGCTAAAGTACGACACTGAATGGTTGGCTGTATTGAGGAACACAAACCATCTTTTATCTGTGAAAAATATTGACTGTCACTTGCCTGGACCTGGGTGTAATGAAAGGTAAAATAAGCGATATTTATATTTTTTGAAAATCATGTCACTATTTTTTTATAAGTGTACTAGCTGCCCATGACTTTGTCCGTGTGGATTTAGGTTTATTGGTTCCCGCGGGAACTCTTTAATTTTCCAGGATAAAATGTAACCTATGTATTATTCCAGACTATAATCTATCTCGGTGCCAAATTTCATCCAGATCCGTTCAGCCATTCTTAGCCACACTACGTGGATTAAGTTATTGTGGAAACTCCTTAATTTTCAGGGATAAATAGTAGCCTGTGTCCTTCCCGTATCCCGATACAGATTGTATCCCTGTACCAAATATCATCAAAATCGGTTGAACAGGTGGGTCGTGAAAGTGTAGCAGACAGACACACTTGTGCATTTATTATATTAGTATGGATTAGTATAGATTTCCCACAGTTAATGTGCTCTTTTTGTTGTAGGTATGACTTTACTCCAACGGTAGATGAAAAAGAAAGTGTAATAAATTTAATGCCTAATTTTACTATACATAGTGAAACATTTGTTAAAACTGCCCCTGTTTATAAACCTGGAGCTCCGAAATGCCCACCCAGGGAACCTCTATCGAACCCCCAAACTACAAATCTTTGTGAGAAGCTGGGAATTGATGACCCAATCCAAGTAATTATGGCTAGATCTGGACGAACCATGAAGCAAATATGTACAGAAGAGAAAAATGAGCCTCAATTAGAAAAAACTCCAATGAAATGTTCAAAACTGTCTCTTCCAGCTCCAATTACTCCTAGTGATAATGAAAGTCAAGATTTATCACAAGAAAATACCACTTTTACCCCAGAGAACAGTTTTTTGTCTGATGCCAATACTACTTCAGATTGTATAACACCTCCAAGTGCAACTAAAAAAGTTTTTAAAAGACGTAATTTAGCAATGTATACCCCTGAGCAAGAGGAACAAAATGTAATTAATACAATTGACTCTTCTACAGATGGTAATAGTCCCCGATCAAGTAAATATCATAGAAATTAGCAGGAGCTATTTTAATTTTATAAGTTAGGTCAATTTAATGTAAGTAAATCATGATTAATAAATACAAAGGCAATGAAATTTATTTTTTGAGAAGCTTTTTATAGTTTAGTAGGTAGCGAGTGTAAATCTTTAAATTTATGGAAATACACTAAAGTGTGACATCAATGCAACAGGATAATAATCTTTTATGAAAGATCCTTTTGCAAAACAAATTCTATAAATATGCAAGGAAACAAGACATTTATTTATAAAATCTTGAAATATATTTTTAGGCAATACAATGTGCAATCTTGTTATAATATTGGTTTCTTGATAGCAAAATCACAAAACTATTATTTAGCATATAACAAAAGATGAAAAAATATATAAAGTTAAGAGATTCTGTACATTTTATTTTAATCCACATCTGATTTTCACAAATCATTTCACTTTTTTCTCATATTAAAAAAAAAATTACTTATCTTAAATTAATAACTTATTGTAAACATTAATAAATTACAAAACAATTAAAAACAACACCCCATTAAATTATTTCAAATGGCTTAGTAAATGTTGCTTCAATTGGGGCATATTTTTGGGTTCAAAGCTACATTGATTGCACTTTAATGGAGTTGACATTAAATCTCGGTGAGTTTCACTTGAAATTTTTTCTATACAACCATCTTCTTTTAAACTTTGTAATAAATCTGAAACAGCATGTGCAAAGTCAATAGTAATTAACATGCTACACAAATATGTGATAGTGTGTGTTTGTTGGTTTGTTCTTCAATCACACTGCAATTGAGCAATGGATCAACAAGATTTTTGCATGGATATACCTAGTTAAAGACCTGTAGAGTGATAACAACTACTTTTTATCTGGGAAAATTGTAAGAGTTCCAACAGGGTTATGAAAAACATAAATCCACCAAGATTAAATGAAATGATTTATTTCATTTACAAGACTACCGGTTCAGAAAGCTGGTTCTACTGAGAAGAGCTGGCAAGAAACACAGCAGTTGCTCTTTTCCTAAAAATAAAAATGCCACATGTAGACTAGGTGTGGGTGGGCACCATCTAATTTCTTGCGTACCTTCATAGGGAATAAAGAAACTTGTTGTAAAACTATTCCAATGTTTTTTCAATTTTAAACATTCCGAATTCATATCCTTGCTTATTATATGCATATGTAGCCGTTGCATACTCGGAACTGCATGAAAACCGGCTTTGAGTTCATACTCTTTATGTTCACTTTTTATACTTTGATACATGGAACCAAACTCAGTAATAAGGTCTATGTGTGTTTTATTCAGTTTGAAGATACTGCTTAATTCTTGCTTGGGTAATACAAGGTAGTGTATTCTAGCTTTTGGGTACTTATCACGTATAACCACTAATTGATTCGTTTCTTTGTAAACAGCTTCAGGATCTTTCATTGAATCCACTAAACCGAAAGACCAATGTTTCTTTGATGATTTCGCTGGTATCTGTGATATTTCATTATTTGTCATATTCATAACTCGTTTGCTCATTATCTAAGTATATAATTTTAGGTAGCTGTACGTAAATGTTATTTTATTGAGTTTCTTCCGGTCGATAAATCTGTGAGTTCCAACCTGTGGTTCCAACTTAATTGCTTAATAAATAATACTAAAAAAAACCTAAAGGTTAAAAGCTGCATTAGGTACACATCTGCACTCTGCAGCAGGCTGCAGGGCAGAGACAAGTTAACTGCAGGGCGACCGGCTAAAACTGTTACTGACAGTGACCACAAACTGACAGCTACATTGTAACGATCGCAATCACCTCTGATTGGATAACGCTCTTCCACTATTGGACAAAATCCATTAACGCACCAAAAATACCATGAATTCAGCCAATCACAACAATTGATACTGTAACAATGATTGATGCAGAAGTTACGCGGTCGCCCTGTTGATCAATGACAGATGAATAATTATTTCTTTAATCATTGCCTCTGATTGGTTAATACTCTTCCACCATTGGACAAAATCCATTGACGCAGCAAGAACACCATAAATTCAGCCAATCACAACAATTGATACTGTAACAATGATTGATGCAGAATTTTACGCTATCGCGGTGCAGACTAGTTTGCTGTATATTGTTTGAGTTCAGAGCGAAACAAAGTTAAAAACCAGAGCATGACATGACGTAACATTTTATGATAAAGTCTCTGTCTAGATCACAGATTTATTTTCTTTATTATGTCTGTGGTCTAGATATAGGGCACAGTAAACAGTATCTGTTATCTGTGTATAGAACAGGTATGAGCCTCACTGCGAGCACTGTTCAGTGTTCTTACTGGGGAGAAATTCGTTCCGATAAGGACAGTATACTATATTATATTATAGGAAATTAATGACGTCATAAATCGTCGCTATTTTTGTACTGTGACTCATGTGAGCCAGTGCTTTTTCGAGGTAAAGTGGTCTCAGTGCTTTGATCACGTGATCAGCAGCGTGCAGAAATTTAACGGCTTGCACCAGTGATTATTAAACAATTATTATTTGTCGAAATAAGTTCATCACTTTTACCGTACCTACATGACCTAATTAATAATTCGGTTTAGTTATTATGCATTAGGTTTCTTGAAAAACAATATTTTCTTCTAATTAAAAGTATACTTATACTTTTAAGCGATTAATTCAATTGACAATTGACTTGAATATTTAATTTTTAATTAAACTAACAGCTACATTCAAACAATATTTTTTCTTGTTGAACAGATAACTCAAGTACATTTATATTATAATTATTTTCATGTCAAAATAGTGCCAAATAAATTACAAGACAGTATACTGGACTGTTATGGCTTTATAGGAACGGCTTCGCAGTAGGTATACTAAATTGACGTCACACCTTACAGTGCTCGCAGTGATATTATATATATTATTATACTCTTTGTATTATACCACACACTGCGACTCAGAGTAAGTATTTCCTTACTCTGAGATACAATGACCAATCTCAACGTCCCTTCGAAACAATGTTGCCATCAGAGGAGGTTGTCATGATGTTGCCGAACTCAAAAAAGTCAAACTTCATGGCTCTATAATCTAGGTTTTCGGCACGCTGATTTTATTTTCAGTGGTACCCACAAAATAGGTTTCTATTAATTTTATTATGCGGTTGTTTCCACTAAACTTTATTATAATAATAATTCGTTCCTCCAGATGAATAAGATTCCAGATTAAAGGATGCTCGACGCACCAATAGATAAGTAAATAATTGCTTAAGTAAATAAAGATATGCAATTCACTGTTCACAATACCTTGTGTACTTATTTATTTAATTCAAAATGAATAATTAATAATATTTTAAATATCCAACTATTACATTTATATAAGTATCTACTTAATATATCCTACAATAAAATAGTCTTTTATGTATATATAGGGGATAAGGGAGATATACATCTCCTATAAACATAATCAAAGAAAATAGTTACCATGAAATGGCATAACATTAGGTATAGGTACTATCTTAACCAAATGATATCAGGATGACAGTAAGCATTCTATCCTCTTCTGCCGAGTGACTGTATTCATAATAGAAAAGAGATAAATGAATGAATGAATTTAAATTATTATATATTATAATGTTTCATCGAAAATTATTGGTAGGATTCAATAGGTATAGTTCGCGCGCGAACTGTACCTATTGAATCCCACCAATTTTATACCTACCTATAAACTATTTATTTACTTAAAAAATATAAATATTATGAAATTATGAATGTAGGTCATGACTGAAAAGTTTTAAGTTGTAATTTTATTTTTAACTTTCATCAATTTTTCAGTCATAAGCTACTCAAGTACTTACTAAATTTTAATGCATTTGCACACAAAATATTAAATTAGAATAAATAACTTACAAAGTAAAAGGTAACAACTAGGTACTTATAATTTGAATTATGGAGATAATTGCAATTTGCAAGCGTCTAACAAGTAAAACCCAACGACCTCAATAATTTACATAGAATTTTTTTTAGTAACGCCATCTAGTCTGAAAAGCGGGAACTTGCTTGCAACATGTATGCGCCATCTTGAATGACAATTGGGTATTTGACAACTAGTCAAATCAGCAACTTTTTTTCAAACGTCAAAACGCGTGCCTAATAGGCTCATAATAGGGATTTTGTATGAAGTTTTGAATTGTGACGCCATCAAACCTCGACGCACTTTTTTACTTTTATCTATAGTTTTAAAAAAAATATCATACAGTTTGCCACGAAAATTAAACGATTGCGTAATGGACAGAAATATTAAATAGGAAGATTAAATAACTTTTTTTTGGAAATGTATAATTGTCAATTGAAACACTTACCATAAAATTAAAAATATACAGTGCCAAACTAATTAGACTTTAGATGTTAACTTAATAATAACATACTATCTACACGACGCGACGAGCGACCGTGGCAGCGCTACGACGGGGACAAAGACAGGCTTATGACAGGTGCGGAACGTGCTCTACAAGTCGGACGCCGAACTTTTTTCTATGAAAGGCCCATCTAGTACCTACATAATATCGATTTTAAAAGCACATAGAATGTAAGGTACTTTCCTCTACCTGCTTAATAATAACAAAAATCTAAAATTAATAATCAAGCTCAAACTCGCCATTGTCTGGACTATATTGTCCACTCACGGCAATAGTCCAAAATACATCATTTCTCAAGCGACGAACGCGACGCGACGGCGACGGTGCCTCCTACGAATACGTGCACCCACCCAGCATGGATTTCGCAGACAGAGCTTAATCTCATAGACGCTAAATTATAGTGGGCACCGATTTTCCGTGGGTTGGCATCGCACCCTTACCTACCACTTTACTCATTGTCCTAGGTGAGCGACAGAAGCGACGCCACGCGACTCGACACTATACGACGCCATAAGAAAATGACAGACGTATCTACGCGACAATGCGGGGGGCGAGCTGGCGACTTCCGCACGCACAGCACTGCGCCCGGGAGGTCGTCAAAAATGTAGAAACTCAGTCACTATACTCCTAACTCCAGGTTCCAACTCTTCAACCTGATGGGGCATGTGGTAGTCTGCAGTAGAATAGTGACTCATCTTCCGTCGCGACCGCTCTATAGTCAGTCAGTCAAGAACTGTTGAATAGCTCTTGGCTGAAAATGTCCACGCACGCACGCACGCATTCCACTAAGTACTAGTTACTTGTCTTTTAGTGCGATTTATACTTAATGTTGGAAGATAACATTAGGTAAGCACTTTAGATACCCTTTTTTTTCTCTGCCAACTTATAAGTAGGTAAGTAATCCTTTAGTTTTGTTTATCATTAAAACAAGTATTTTCGCGGGGCCCCCACAGAGTTTTTGGGGAGCTCTAGTGCTCCTCTGAGCACGAGTGGCTATTCTATATTAAACTTTGAAATTCGAAAATTATAAAAGTTACCTATCTCTACTTGGACTATCCTCACGCATCATTTATGCACTAAGTACACCTACCTAAATGGATGAAATCTGGTTCACCAACCCAATAACTGACGTAATAATATTATTATACCTACTTGATACATAAATTATAAACTAATTAAACTTTAATTTTTACATTTATCGATACCCAGCATTTTAAAATATATGTATATGTACTTAATTATAATAAATACTTATATTATTATTTTAAATTATAATCATTGTACGGTAGGCCGACCCGTATAACCCGTTTCGGGCAGCGAATGCTGCGCCAGTTCTCTCAGTATTTGTTCGAAGCCTTTCCCCGAGGGCGAGTGGAGACTGTTATTTTTCAGCACTGTTGAATTCAATTTTGTTGCTAGATAGCACATCTGAAAAGTAAAAAAGAGTAAACTTACATCAACTCTGTTTAACTAGTGGTTCGCCCCGAACTGAGACCTCGCGGCGCCATCTACTGACATCAATGTGAAGTTCTGTTAAAAATACTGAAGCTCATTAAAAATTAAATAATTTCGTTTCCTTACAATATTTATCTAATTTTAGTATTTGTTGTTCAAGTACAGGATATAATTCAAATAATTGATCAATTTTCAGGCTCAGCCTTTCAGAAAATTTAGAGTTCTGAGGTCAACTTTGGACGTTAGAAAATCTCCACTTTGAAAGCCCCCCATTTCGTCAATTTTAGGGGAAAAATTAAAAAAAAATATTTTTGGACTCTATTCCTAATTATCTTTAAAACGATATATCGCAACCCTATGTAACGTTATAAAAAATATTATACTTGGCATTCGCTTCTATGAGAGCCCCCCTGAAATAAAGATTTTTATAACTTTTTAACCTTCGCTTCACTCGGTCAATTATGTCCTTACAACAACTACAAAAACAAAGACCTTCAGGAATGCTAGGTCTATGATTATCTTAAGTAACAGGTTGACAGCACTGAGCTTCTTATACATTAAGTATAAGTGGCTGTTTTATGACATTTAGATATTTAGATAAGGGAACGCTTGATTTACCGTAGGAAGGTAGTTACCGTACGTTAGTGCCCATCATATTAACTAAAACTTACATATGACGCCTTAAAAACTTGGCCGGATGAGTTTGTTTCATTTAAGCTTAAAAATCATTACAGCACAGTTTTAAGTTAACTACCGTGTATCCCCTAACCACCACCATCACCGCATGTCACCATTACAATGCAACTGCACATAACACAAAGGTCTCTATGGGAGTCTTATGTTATTTAAAGAAGTACAATTCTATGGAATTGGTATCAATTAGTTTGTTATTATCCTACCTTGGAAGATTTTCTTTGTGTTGCAACTTGCAACGGTGATTAAAATGCAGAGTTTTCTTTGTTTTCGACGTCGAGACGCCCGTGAGTGTAAGTAGGTAATTTAAACTAATATTATAAATGCGAAAGTTTGGATGGATCGATGTATGGAGGTTTGTTACTCAATCAAGCCCCAAGGGCTGAACGGATCTGGCTGAAATTTGGCACAGAGATAGATTATAGTCTGGAATAGCACATAGCCTATATTAAACATAATTAAAGAGTTCCCGCGGGAACCAAAAAACCTCAAACCACGCAGACGAAGTCGCGGGCATTCGCTAGTAAATAATGTTTCAACCAAACTTACCAGTAATGCTGACATGAACAGCAACACCCCCAGCGCTATAGCAATCATCATCGAGGTAGCGCAGTTCCCCTCTAAAGGCGTCCGGTGGAACAACTCTCCCGGCATCACGACCGTATACTCCAGGTTCTCTTTGAACCTCGTGAATGGAGTGGTACCATTGTCGGCCACCAGCGAGGAACTGGTTATGTTGTATGCGGAACTTGACTCTTCTAACGATCTTCTGCGTCGACCGTGACCTGAAAATGATCACATTACTCATGCTTTTCCGCTAAAGGATCCTACTGATGGCCCCATAGTTGCTATCTAATTGCATTCAATATTTCCCATGGCCCAACATAATTTTGAAGTCTGAAATAGCGTTGTTACTGTATTGAATTGGAGCACTGATGTAGAATTTTAGTAGGTACTTAGTACTCATTCTATTTCGATAAATTGGAGAGTTCTTAGCTAGATATAACTATGGGACTAGACGTGCAACGGGACGTTTAAGTGCGGAAGCCTGCTCAATCATCCAAGTGCCCAGAAGGAAGAAGATGAAGAAGAACTTTGGGACTGCAACAAAATGAAGCTTGTTCCAACATTTTAATGTATTGGTAGGGATTATACCTAGTCGTCTAGTGATTCCTTTTTGGAATCATGTTCATGGATTAATTGCTGGGGCCATAGGTACTTAAAATTATGGTGTTCTCACCTGAAGGCTCAAATAAATCCAGACAGTAATCGGGCTGGCAGTCAGCTACATCCATGCAAGCTTTTATCTGCGAATGTATCCAAAGAGTCGAGCGTTCTTTCATCGAGGCGAGGAGGAAGGCTTCGAAATCCAAAAATACTTCATTGTGTCGCTCACGATACCGGGCGGGCTGGTGCGGGATGATTGAGGCGAAATCTCTATTTCGGCATCTGAAAATTATTAAAAAACTAGATGATGCCCGAGACTTGCCGAGGGAACTCTTTGATATTTCTTCTTTGATAATAATTATTCTTCTCGGGATTGAATGTGGCCTATGTCACGGCTCCGAGATGTGAGTTTACCTATCTCACTACTAAATTTCGTTAAAATCAGCCATGCAGCTGGAGGTAACACACTTTCGCATTTGCAATAATAAGTACTACTTACTGCGTTTATAGATTCTGTGCTCCTCGACGGACGGACGGACGCTAGAATGACGAAAAAATTTCGTCATTCTAGCGTCATTATACTATACTTACCCATCTTTAACCAGTAACACAGCCCCAGGTGCGTGTGGGCGATCAGGATCAGGCGACACGGCGACCTCTAGCAGCTTTATGTGCCGCCAGGCAGAGTCAGGGTTGATACGCGCTCGGAGCTGGAGTTTGGTCCCGATTGGTACAGCCTGAAAGCAAATGTGCGTTTTGATCAATTTTTAATAACTACCTATGGCAAATTTTGGATTAGTAAAATTATTCATGGTGCATGTTCTCTAGAACTTCACAACCTTGAAGGCCTCCTTCATCGTTCTTCCACAGAAGACCCAGAAACCGTGATCTTTGGACTCTAAGCAAACGCGCTCCAACCTAGAGACACCTCATCATTGCTTTTCTTGGCATGATTGTCGTCAAGCGCAGGCCTATCTTGTAATAAAATAAAATGTTTGGTTAGTGCAATCTTAGCTGGTAATGAGGATTTTGTTGCTAGTAAACTAAAAATTAAACACTTGGTGGTACCTATTGTGTTTTTCCGGTAGAGCAGAAGCCACCTGTGTGTAGGTGTATAGCGGCCGGCCGCGGTATTCTCAGCTCATATAATAGGTATCATTTTTAAACTCTAGGGTATTTCTCGGCAGCCCATTCAGGTGTAGTAATAGTTAGTAATTTAAGTTAATTCTACTGCCTACGTTACAAATAGGTAGGTATACCTAGACTAGTCTAGTACCTCTAGCCTAAGCAAATACAAAGTCTATGTACAATTGGCACGTACAGTATTTACCTGATCGACAGGCATATCAACGGAGAGGTTGGAGTGTCGCGAGACCGGCGGGGCCTCCTTGTATAGTGCCACCTCGTACTCGAGGCGTCCCGGGGTCTCCTCCACCACACCTGAGACGCGGGCGCCGTGCGGACTGGAAAGTCTAAATAAGTTAAATACCGTGCCCAATAAAGCGATATCCACGCATCAGGAGTTATCAGACCCACCAATAGACGTACAATATTAATAAATACCTATTCATTTATGAAATAAATAGTATAACCCAGGTCCAGGTATAAAATATAAACTTTTTGAACCTACCTATAATACCTAATTTTAACAGCTAAGTATTCATCGAGTTTGAGTACTTTTCTTTTTAAATTTAGCCAAGCATCTCATCATCAGGTACGTTTTTATTGTTACGTATAGTTTCATTTTCTTACTTAGTCATATTTAGGTCCAATACACAGAAATCAGAATGAGTGACTGAGATCCAATTTATGTCAGTTTGGCTTTGAAACTTTGAACGTTTATTGTAGGTAAGAAAGAGTAAAGAACTAAAGACGTGACGAACGACATTTGACTAGTTATGTTAGCTTTTAATATATCAACGTATTATACTTACAAGCTTCCAGCAAATCCTGCTGCCTTGTTCTCTATAATGGTCGGCTCTGGTGGCTTGCACATGATGATGAGCTCCTGATCGGACTGCATCACCACTCCCGGGAACTGAGGGAACCATATGCGGACGTGCACGAAACCCTATATAAAACAAAAAGAATAGAGAAATCAACTTTATTACGACCGACAATGCTCCCTATCAGGCAGGGCCAAACAAACCAAAAACATGGCGAAACCATCTTCGCTGGCGAAGCCGAGGCCCTCAATTTCTTACGTCACCCGGACGTGGATTTAACACGTGACCTCTAACACGGACCTAATCCAACCGACCTACCTACCGTCCCAACTTCATCCTAAGCCGTGGTCCGAGCCTGACATGAGGCGCCCTTATGAAGACGATGCCCTCCGATGTTTTTTCACACCCAATTTCTCGGCCATGTCTTCATGTCGGAGGATCGTAGCAAAACTTCATTTTGAACCCGACATAAATAAACTACAGGTAAGAGTATAGGTAGGATGTAGTGTAGAAGCAGTGCCATTAATGTTGAGCCTAGAGGTATAAACCACAGATATTCTAGCTCAGCGTGTGTGGTATAAACTGCGATATAGAGAAACACTTACACTTGGCCTACTTGGTAATAATATAGGCGCGAGTAGGATTTCATTTCTCAATAGACAGTCCGCTAAAGCGGTATTTTGCATGTCTTTAAAGTTTCCACTTTAATACCGGTCTCCCGTCTCCGGCAGTTAATAGTATATCAGCAGAGCAGTAGGTGCCTCGTTCTGTATAGGCCACTACGATTTCCATACTGTTATTGTAACGGCATTTCTATACTACGTCACTGTTACAAGAATTACAGTTCTAAAAGAAAATTTCGGTTTAAAGATTGTCACATCATTATCATTACTTTCGGCTTCCGGTAGTTATATCATAATAAAATACCACAATCAGTTTGGGAAATCGATGATAGACAGTGATTTTCGTGATTTTAGGCACAACTTTTTGTGGAGGCAAAGTTTTGGTATTTTAATTTTTTCCAAACGTTTTCGAAAAAGCTTTCAGAAAAGTGCAATTTCGCATGTTTGATAATATTAACGGGCATTGCAAAGTAACCTCCAACACATCTTATAGGCTCGTGCGGTTTAACCAGTGACCTCGTTTTATACCTTACACAGATAGGAAGGTACATCATTTGAATAGAAAGGTCATGTACGGACATAAAATAATCGAAGAGCCCCAAAAATCGTGGAAAAGGAATGTAAAAGATGTAAATGGCTTGTATCGAAGTGATCAAGTATTTTATTACTCTCACCTACTTTACCTTCTTAAATGGCTGCAGCTTTGTTTATCGGATTGTAAACAGATGTAAATTTACATACAATAACAAAATAACGGTTAAAAGAGTGTGCTAATGTAGGTTTTTCTTTTCGAATTGCCGTATTAACTTACATACTTACAATCGTTGGTAATAATCATTCACATTTTTGTTTGATTGTATGATCGACAATAAATGGGTAAGATTTGAAGATTACAAGTAGTAGAGAATTGAAAAAGGCTGTATTTTTAACAGTCAAAGGACAGGAGTTAGGACATCGCTTTCACACGACTTCACAATTTAAAAAGAGCACTAAAAGAAAACTCCACATGCGGGCAATATTGGCGCGTGCAGCCAATCATTTGTCTTTTCGTAACACTCCTTTTGCAGTTCATAGAAATAAGGTTAGGCCTAAATGAACTAATCAGCATGGACATGCATTGTATCTTAACACAGTTGGTAAGAATGGTTAGGTCACCAATTAGAACTAACAGGAAAAATCTCGAAAAAGCTCATGCTTTTCAGTTATATAAATACTTTACGTATTGTAAACTTACATTTCTTTTCAAAACTCCGCATTTGGTGAAATCACTGATCTTCAACTTGTACAGTAACCCGGTGGGGTCGTCAGGCTCTGGTCGTATCTGGCACACGGGGTCTCCAATGGGGTCAGTTGTTCTATCATCGGCGAAGAGCGGGGCGCCGCGGAAGCCTTCCGGCTTTCTTAGCAACGCTGTCACGGAATCTCGAATCCCGGAGCCGCCGCTGGCGAACGTGCATTGGATGTCTGTTACTGCAACAATGAGGTTTAGTTAGGGCGAAAACATACTAGGGACCGGTCAGGACCTGTATTTATTTTTTCTATGGTCAGGACAATATGTCCGTGCGAAACGTCCGCGCCCATCCATTTGAAAATGAGCGCGGATCCACAGACCAGCTCAACAGGACGCGAACGTTTCACGACAACGGTTTGTCCGTTCTCGTCCCAGTGTTTTCACTCTTAGAAGGTTCTGTTATGTGGATTGATAGTTTATATTATGGTATTCTTGAGTTATATTTAATCAAAAGTTATGATTGTACAGTACCTATAGGTAGTTTAAAATCAATCACGTTTACTATTTTTGATTGATTTTACCGTAAATGCAAGAATTTAAATTATAAAATTAAGACCCTCTTCCTGTTTAGGGTTCAAGTTTTGAAGTAGGTACTTATCATCATACTACGAGTAATATTATAAAATATGCGAAAGTGTGTTTGTTTGTTGGTTTGTCCTTCAATAACGCCACAACGGAGCAACGGATCGACGGGATTTTTGGCATACGTATAGTTGAGGACGTGACATAGGCTACTTTTATTCCGGAAAATTAAAGAGTTCCCGCGGGAATCAAAAAAACTTAAACCACGCGGACGAAGTCGCGGGCATCAGCTAGTATTTTAATCATTTGAGGTCCTCAATCGTATTCACCAAAGCTTGTAGACACTATATAGAAACGGTCTACTAAAGATTTGATATTACATACTTACCTAACTAAGTAGACATGTAAGAAAAGTCTTAACAGGATGCGTATTGTTCAGATCTAGTGCCACAACTTACCATCATAGTCTTGTGCTAACACGGTCGGAATCTGAAACAATGAGCATTCATTGAGAGAACACCAATTATAAACTTTGTATGGCTTTGTTGGGATGCTAAAACTCAATTGTTTTTGAAATCGTTTTTGGTTTTGAAATCATTTATGTACAATAGATACGAGTAAAATTGCAATCGTAATTCTTATGATAAGGACATTTCCTTTAAAATGCTATGAGGTTCAACTTAGGCGCTCTATAATTTACAGCAACTTCTCTATTTTTAACCGACTTCCAAAAAAGGAGGAGGTTCTCAATTCGGCGCGTATATTTTTTTTTTAATGTGCATCTGTGGTTAAATTTTTTTTCTATTAGTCTTTAGAGGAAGCTCTCGAGGTGGTCCCATAAAAATTCTTTCCAAAAAGCCGACTTCCAACGCCACTAAAGTAATAAATAATTTTTATTTCTACCCACTATGTTGAAGTCGGGCGAGCCCACGGCGAGCCTGATGCGTCAACTTTGCTTTATCCCCCGACTTCAACATAGTCGGTTTTTTGGAAAGAATTTTTATTATTACAGTGCTTCAACTAGGGAAGTTTATAATTTTCTTTTCTTTTAACTTCTCTATTTGTCTTAGAAGGCACATAACCTCAAACTGAAAAGTCTGGATCGTTACCAGATCGATAAATGTTTTAAGTAAGTATGTATTTAAGGCATATTTAGCGCTTAAACATTCGAACTCTCCCAACTAACAACCATAAATTCCTATCGTAAACTCTATCAAAGCTCTATCTATATAATGCATTAACTAGAACAATTTTCTCTTCAAGATTACTTTCATCGTTAATGTCAGTAAAATGCTAATATAATAAGTTATTATAGGTATGTCTAACGGACACTTTTAACCAGGCTATAGAAATCGTGATCGGAACAAACCGCAGAGTTTATTGTCAGCAATTACCGTCCGGTGGCTATAAGGACAGTGGATCTTTACTGTAGACAATTATTTCGTTTTATTTTCTGCTATATACACCACCCACCCCCACCACTACAGGCCATTAACGTCCCACTGCTGGGCACAGGCCTCCACTCTCATAGGAGAGAGTGAATTAGAGCTTAGACCCACCACGCTGCTCCAATGCGGGTTGGCGGGCTTAACGTGCTCTCCGAGGCACGGGGGTGAACCACCGCCAACTTCCAACTCCGGGCTGGCACTGAGAATTTCTTAATTGAAAAACCCAATACCTAACAATTTTTGTGCCCGACCGGGAATCGAACCCAGGACCTCGTGATCCGCAGTCGACTATGCTAACCGCTAGACCAACGAGGCAGGCTATGTACACCATCAACAATTAAAATATATTCTGAATCACATTACAAGTAGATACGAGCAGTTTAGTTCATATACCGAATGCAGATTCATTTGTGCATAATATAATATTATGTTTAGTTAATTTTTTAAAAACGTTACGCCAGTAAATGCTTGTATGCAAATTAAAATAGTTACGTACGAAACTACGAACTGGCGAACGGTTTATTCCTAAAACGGTGCTGCTCCGGTTACGGGTTATGGAGCGTGACCTGTGGGTGGCGTGACGACTGACCGGGACGGGAATTAATTGATCTTTAGACGATTTTAGCACCTTCCCATCTGCACAGCTGCCTCTTTGGACTAGTGGTTATGTTCGACTGAGGATGGCGAGATCCTAGGTTTGAGTCCCGGGTTGGGTTATAATTAAGTACTTAACTAATAGATTATTTTGACAAGATTCTCAAAGGGTAGGTAGTAGGTACCTACTACCTACTAGCCCTGAATCATGAAGTTGTTAGTATTTCAGAGAGCACCGGTCCAGGATCTTTCTCCAGTTCAATCAAACTCAAACTCAAACTCAAACTCAAAGAACGTTTATTCAATTTAGGTAGGTATACTACACTTATTGACGTTCGGTTATTTGTAACATATACGATTAACAATATAATGGTGATAACGACAGTACGACATCTTAAACTAAAGCTACGAGGGTTCCAAACGCGCCCTGGTCTGAGAAGAGCCCACAACAAACTCAGCCGGGTTTTTTTTTTTCATTATCACCATTTCACTATCATCTTAACTAAGGAACTATCAGGGCCATTAGAGAAAATCATTGCCAAATCGGATTTCCGTTCCATCGGGATATACCAATTAGGTTAGTGCGTGAATAGTGAGTGCACCTGTGTTTACGCACACACTTTTGTAAGTTAAAAGATCAACCGTGCAGATGGCTATGCCGTGGCTGAAATTCGCATCAGCTGTGCAAAAACTTTGGGGTTTCGTACACAGGAGGCGGTCATGTGTTTCTCACGTTCGCGTTTTTGGTATGTACCTACATACGTTATTTGATATGAACCTACTTCTTTTCTTCATACATTCTTATGTGTTCACGAATTATTTTAATAGACAATAATTAATTAACAATTTACTTACTTCTGTAAGCACAAATTATGAATTGTTTTCGTGAACAAGTAAATCATCCATCTATCTATCTATCTATCTTTCTATCTAACTATCTATCTATCTATCTATCTATCTATCTATCTATCTATCTATCTATCTTACTATCTATCTATCTATCTATCTATCTATCTATCTATCTTCTATCTATCTATCTACACGTAACATGGATACAGGCCTTCAGATCGCTTCAGTAAGCCACCAAACATCCCTATCTAAAAATATCTTTAAAATATCTGCTTCCAAGGCCTAACGTACCTACAAGAGATCAATTATGTAGCTACAGCAATAGGTATTTCTCCAAAAGCAAAGTGGGTTAAAATTAGCATTGGTCCTATAATTATTCAGATTTCAGGCAAGTTTGTATTAAGGCCTATTCGCCAAGTTTAAATAAATATAGCAAATTATGTAAGTATATACCTTCAATACATAGTACAATACAGCAATATTTCTCCAGAAGCAATGTGGGATAAAATTAGCACTGGTCCTATATGTAATTAAAAGTACCTATGTATTCAGATTTGAGGTATTTAAGTAAGTACTAAGTGAGTATATTTTATGCAAGCTTTTACACTTAAGATTACCTAGTTACTAGGAATGCAGACTATAAAACCAACTGGTGGCATTAAATAGGCCATTACTTTCTCTCCGTGCTTCAGAAAGCTCGGCACTAGGTACCTAACTCGCTAAGTAATAACAAGTTAGTACCTGTACCTAGATTTTCACGACTTCAGTGGTGAATCACTACACTCTTAAGCGTCTACGTCCTGGGTTCGATACATTTTAGGAAAGATAACGTTATTTTATTTTGTTAGGATAAATAAATTAGAAGAAAAATAAGCTTCTTGAACAAGAATTTAAAAGCTCGCATGGGTGGAAACTCCATACTTCCATACTATATTATTATAAATGCGAAAGTGTGTCTGTGTGTCTGTCTCCTCTCCTAATCCTCTCTCTACCATTATTGATTCATTCAATAATGGTAGAGAGAGGATTAGGAGAAAAAACTCCTACCATTATTTGATTAATGGAAAGGGGTCACTAGTCACTACCCTCAGTAATGAGGAATACGATGCAGAGAGAGACAAGTACTAATCCATAGGTACTATAATCAGGGAATTTTTAAGGATACAGAGATAGATGCTGGATTATGGATACTCCAGGAAAACAACAAAGCTACGATATTTTTTTCAAAACCTAAATCCACACGAATTAAGTCGCAGACATCGTGTACTACATACGGTACCATATAGGTAAGTAGATAATATTATAAGTAAGTAATGCTAAGAAAACAGTTATAATAAGTAATTATTCTGTGAAAAATGCGATGTGATCCAAGTAAAGTAAAATAAAAGCTGTTAGAGTTGTCATTAACTTTTGGCTACCTACTTTTTACGGTAGAGGAGCGGTATGGTACAGTTTCAGAATTACGGTTAAGCAAAGTTAAAGTCAACCATAACGCAATGTTAAACCACCAAAGTGAATCGATTTGATTTTATATTATTATCCAGTTATTTAGTTCAACTTATGACCGGAACTACCTGGAAACCTAGTTACAAGAAACAAAATCCATTGCTCTACTTCTATTGAAGATCAGGTATATGACGAATAAACCTATTTAATGCACACTTAATTATCATTATTTGTCTGGTGGGAGGCTTTGGCCGTGGCTAGTTACCACCCTAACGGCAAAGACGTGCCGCCAAGCGATTTAGCGTTCCGGTACGATGCCGTGTAGAAACCGAAGGGGTATGGGTTTAATTAATATAACTGCCATGCCCCTAACAGGTTAGCCCGCTACCATCTTAGACTGCATCATCACTTACCATCAGGTGTGATCGCAGTCAAGGGCTAGCTTGTAGTGGATAAAAAAATAATAATATTATAAATAGGAAAGTGTGTTTGTTTGTCCTTCAATCACGCCGCAACGGAGCCACGGATCGACGTGATCTTTGGCATGGGTGTAGTCATAGTTGAGGACCTGGAGAGTGACATAGGCTACTTTTTATCCCGGAAAATTAAAGAGTTCCCGCGGGAATAACAAGAAACTTATACTACCACGCGGACGAAGTCGTGGGCATCAGCTAGTTTATTATAATTCTTCATCATTGACGTCCACTGCTTATTTATTTACCTGTAATTTACCTGTTAGATTTATTTAACTATGCATGCATAATTGTGTCAGTTTTAATAAAAATTAAATCTATCATAATCGATTTCTTTATCTCAAAGTCTCAAAGAATTTTTTTTAGGCCTCGATTACAATCGGTAAAATAAGTTCCTAATCAATATGGTTTATAAAATTCAACCAGATAAACATCGACTCCGTGGCGCAACGGTAGCGCGTCTGACTCCAGATCAGAAGGTTGCGTGTTCAAATCACGTCGGGGTCATAATACGTTTTTTTATTAATTGGTAGTTATTTTTGCTAAAATTTTATATATCTTCAAAAAACTACTTCTTTTCTCTTAATATTGAAAATGTGTATGTAAGTGGTGAAATATAACAGGTAACTACTCATTTGTCATTTATAATAAATGGAATTGAATCAAAATGAATTTAAATTAGGTACTTATAAGGTAAGTACCACCTTCTTTAGGTCTTTGGTGCAGCGAGCTGGAGGTCGTCCTACACTGGGCTCGTGTTATTAATTTATCCAATCTAATATATATCAAAGCTAAGAATGAATAAAAGTTCGCAGTTTTTTGTTTTTATACCTACCTAAAAGCCCGTTCATATGATATATTCCCAGGCAAATTAAATATTTTTAGGTAAAATAATATGTCTAAATTAGCACGAAATTAGCGTATATTCAACTGATTATCATGCTACCATAGAGAAGAACATTTTCCGAGACCATCATCCTATCAAGATCGTATCGCTTTACAAAAGATGTATCTCAATTATATATATACAATGCAATTTACTTCCTCAACTTTGTCCGTCTGTCTCACGGTGTGTTATCGCTTTCTCAGGCGATTACGCGTCATTAAATGGTTAATTGATAGCACTGGTTCAACATTTTGTCGGTTACAACATTTCACTTAATTTTAAACATTCGTAAACAGGTAGCATATTTAAATTTAGGTATCATTCCCATCTTATTTTAAAAGTATACCGCAAACGTTTTTTTAATACTTATTTGAAAACCGTACTATAATATTATTATCTATCAATTCAAAAATGTGTTAGTTTGTTGGTTTCTCCTTCGAACGTCGTGACTTTTACATAGCGATAGCTAAAAACCTGAATAGATTTTTTTTCCCGAAAACCGAAATCCACGCGGAGGAAGTTGCGGTCTTGTTTTGCAATAAAACTTAGTAGCTTTAACCGCAGAGCTTTGTAAACTTTTTGTAGTCTCTATTTATGCTTATTACTATTTATCTATACTTATATTATAAAATGTCAGAGTTTGGATGGATGGATTAAAGAGTTCCCGCGTGTACCAAACATCATCAGATAGTAGGTACCTATTATAAATGTTAAAGTTTGGATTTTTGTAAGTTTACGTATACATGGTTATTTGTTACTTCTTCCGCCACTATGGCAAACCAAACCAAATTGTCTGAAATTTGAAATGAATATACCTAAAGGAACGGTTCCTGCGAGAAGTAAAACAAAACTTAACGTGGACGAAGTCGCGTGCATCATCTTATGCCATCATATAAAATTACAACATACAACTTTCATAGCTGTATTTGTTACAATTGGCCATAATTTAAATCAATTAATAACTTATACGAATGCAGCGCACCGTGACTAACTGACGTAGGTATCTCTACCATACTGTTGTGGACTGGAGTGTTTTGGCACAGAGTACGTACCTGCCTTATTGTTGTGTTTAATTTGATTAAGAATATTAATGAAAGCTATTAGTTTTATTAAAATGATACCAGTACCACCACCACCATTACAGCCCATTACCGTCCCACGGCTGGGCACAGGCCTCCACTCTCATAAGAGAGAGGGAATTAGAGCTTAGACCCACCACGCTGCTCCAATGCGGGCTGGCGGGCTTTAACTACTATTATCATATTGTGTTAGTCATAAAAACCGGGACTGACGGGTTAACGTGCTCTCCGGGGAGTGTCACACCGCCAACTTCCTAATCCCGGGCTAGTTCTGAGAATTTCTAGTCGGAAAAACCCAATAATTTTATGGCCCAACCTGGGACTCGAACCCGGGACCTCGTCAGCCGCAGTCAAACATGCTAACCACTAGACCAACGAGGCAGTCGATACAAGATAATAGAAATATTGTAAAACTACTATGTAGCCCGCGATTTCGATCGATTTAGGTTTAAAAATTCGGTGGAAAATCTTTGATTTTCTGTGATTTTTCCCGTCCCGCCCGAATTAGTCCCCGTCAAAATCGGTCAAATGGATGGGCCGTTAAAAGGTTACAGACAGACAAACCCACTTTCAAATTTATACTATACTAGATGATGCCCACGACTTCGTCCGCGTGGATTAAGGTTTTTGATTCCCGCGGGAACTCTTGAATTTTCCGGGATAAAAAGAGGCTTACCCCCTTACCTTTAGTTCTTCTCCGGGTTACAACCTATCCCTGTACCAAATTTCAGCAAAATCGGTTGAACAGATGGGCCGTGAAAGCGTAGCAGACAGACAGACAAACAGACAGACACACTTTCGTATTTATAAGTATGGATATGGACTTGATGTTTTTTAATTCCCGCGGGAACTCTTCAATTTTCCGGAATAAATAGCTTATATCCTTCCTCGGGATGTAAACTATCTCTGTACCAAAGGAAAAGGTTCATTTTTGGCCTACTATTGTACAACTCTACCATGAATAGAGGAAAATAAATAGATTGTATTAAAAATATAATAATTTAGAACAGTAAAGTAAATAACGAGCAAAAAAATAAAAATGTATTTCAAGCTTTCGATAGGTTTCCAAGATGGCAACCTTCAGCCACAGAGAAGACAGTAGGCGCGAAATGTATCAAATGTCATTTCTGACAGTCACTGTCAAAATAACGTGTTTTTCTTTTGAAAACGTTCAATACATGAATCCGCAATTGTTACCCACTCCAGAGAGAATATGTTTAGTGTTCCATAACTTGGAAATAGGTATTAAATAATTTTACACTGAAATTACGACGAATTCATAGATTTGACCAATAAAAACCGGTCTAGCATTTTATTTTCCTTCATTTCTCTGCTTGTACAAGACTTGGTCTACGCCCCATACAAATCTGAACCAAAAAACATTTCATCAAAATCGGGTGAGTAGTTGGGCCGTGAAAGCGTATATGTAGCAGGTAGCAGACTGACAAACAGAGATACTTTGGCATTTATAATAATATTAGTATGGATGTACAGATTTATAAATCCTCACACTTTATCTAATTGGTATTTACTTACTCGTTTAAATTCTGACCTGAAATACGAAATACGAATAAATGGTAATAACGTAAAATATACGTCCCATTTAGCCAAGTGCAGCCTGTCGTGTAATCTCGGAAGTGACAGTTTTACGAACGAGTTTGGTTTTAATACTTTGCGTTTGGGTCACGCAATGGTATTGAGGTTAACTGAGGACGTTTCGGTACGCAAATGACATGCAATTTATAAGAATATCTTATTCAGACTTTCTTACACGAATGTTGCCTACTTCCTAGGTAGGTAGGTATGCCTATCCACCACCACCACCACTACAGCCCATTAACGTCCCATTGCTGGGCACAGGCCTCCATTCTCATAGGAGAGCGGGAATTAGAGCTTAGACCCACCACGCTGCTCCAATGCGGGTTGGCGGGTATCATGTTAGTGATAATAACCGGGACCGACGGCTTAACGTGCTCTCCGAGGCACGGGGGTGAAACACCGCCAACTTCCTAACTCCGGGCTAGTACTGAGAATTTCTAGTCAGAAAACCCCAATACTTAATATGGCCCGACCCGGGACCCGAACCCGGGACCTCGTCAGCCGCAGTCAAACATGTTAACCACTAGACCAACGAGGGTATCCCTGTCGTGTGAATAATATAATGAAGAATGAATTGAGATTATATTCTGGAAGATGAAAGAGCTTGCTTTTATTTATTCCGCTACTGAGTAGGTGATGCCCGCGACTTCGTCTGCGTGGATTAATGTTTTTGATTCCGAACTCTTTAATTTTCTGGGACAAAAAGTAGCCCAAGTATATCCTTCATAGGCATAGGCTTGTGGCGGTCTTCGCAGTCCGCACATAATCCAATAGATGGCAGTAGCGCACGATGAACACGAAGAGCCCAACTCACGCTAACGAAGCGTTCTCTGAATTACGCTATATAGGTATTCGACCTCCAACGGTGAACCTGAACGGTCGGACCAGTGGTCCCCGAGCACAACACCCGCTCGGAAGAATGATTATTCTTTTTTACGGTCGAGCCATATCACCTGCTCCCGTACAGGCTTATCCTACTGGTTTGGTAATGGGGTAGGTTATAAGCTGCTCCAGAACCAAATTTCATGAAAATCGATTGGACAGATGGGCTGTGAAAGCGTAGTAGACAGTCAGACAGGCACACTTTCGCATTAATATTAAATATGGAAGTATGGATTTTCATTCTTTAGTATTAGGTCTAGGTCATCCGGTTCGGTAATTCGGTGGTCGGTAGGTAAACAGATATTAACACTCATTTAAGTACCTACCTAACATGATAACTACCTAAGTAGGTATACAGCTGCCTATGAAATTGTTATGTGTTCTGTGCTCGAAAGCGTCCGTGCAAGGTACTTATAATAGGTTCGGTGAATTGTGATTATTGATGGACCATTTGACGGTATGATGTAGGCAGCTAGTCGTGGTTCAGTGCAACGCATAGCATGTGCATGCATCATTCGCTTCATTGAACACGCATCGTGGGGTATTGCACCCCATTTGAGTATAAAAATGTCATTTAAAAATAATCAAATCAAATATCAAATCATCAAATATAATCAATCAATCAAATAAATATTATAACTAACACTCTCAAAGTAAGAATCTACGTTTTACTCTACATTGTTCTGCTCTACCACAGATCTTTACTAAAGAAAACCTTTTACAAACGGACAACGAAGTGATCCCATTACAGTTCTTGAAGCAAGGGAACCCTAAAAATCTGTAAATCAAAGTTGGCACACGCATGGATCATTCGTAATATCATTAAACATGCATCATGGCTTAATTCCGTTTTAAATCGTAATCACTTTGTATTTTCTTTTTATCGTTGAATTTATTGCTTTTTGCAGCTTTCATTTGCCTGTCGTAAATCTTAAGTTAGGTAGACCTGTATATGCGACCATTACAAATGATACAGATATCATACCTATATACTTAAAAACTGCTAAAGTAGGTAAATCATACCTCGTTCATAACTCAAAGAGAATTGGTAAGTAATAAAAATAGAGCTTTCAAGCTCTGTTTATATTACAGCTTCGTCAAACTATAATTATTATTTTACGAATTCGATATGTTCCACTTCGGAAAATTAGTTTGTCCCGTGATCGTTAGTAAACCTTAGCCCTGGTAAAGGTCTCTAAGTGTTGAAATATTTCAATAGGCCTTGATTGCGTGTAGTGTACATGGAACCAGTGAATTAAGTATGGCAATTTTATAAAACCGACACCCCTTACCTACCGGTAGCCGAACGTTTAAATCGCTTGGCGCCACGGTTTAGCCGTTAGGGTGGAAAATTGCCAAGGCTGATGTCTCACATTAGATCAGACCACAGCCAAATTATTTAGAAATAATAAATTCCTAAATTTCCCCTGCCGGAAACCAACCTCAGGACTTCCTACATAAAAGACCACAGTGCTCGGCTCCCGCTTACCACTACGCCGTCAAGCCTCAATTTTAACACTGTTACGTACCTATATCATTATACCTATTCTAATGCAGCGAAGAAAATAATATAATAATTCCGTTATGCAAGTGAGGATAAGATGTGAAATAAAAAATTATACAGCAATTCAAAACTTTTTTCCGAACTGTACATTGTATTGTACAGGTAATCTTAATTCGAAGCGTGCCACAAGTCGTGTAATACACATGATTTATGCTCTGCCATTTAAACAGTTATTATGACCATTACAAAGAAATTCACAATTTCAGAGCTTTTTAAATCTGCTAAGCGTGAAATTTTATATTTTAACTGGTTCCGATCACGAAGAGTTACAAATTACAATGCTCCATCAAGTCTATTCAACCTGAGCTTCAAAGCTTTTTGAAGATCTTAGGTGGTACAAATTTTGCGAGCAAATACCTACTTACACAAATGCATATATATAACATAAACTTTTAGGCTGTCGCAGATTTTTTATGAAACCCGTTCGTAAAAAGAGTAGCCTGAATACGCCAGCCTTGGTAATCCTCTCACCTAAATTTGCTGGCTTGTCCTTCAATCACGCCGCAACAGAGCAAATGATTGACGTGACTTTTTGAATAGGTGAAGTTGAGGGCCTGGAGTGTGGCATAGGTATGCTACTTTTTCTCCCGGGAAAACAAACAGTCCCCACAATATTTTGAAAACACAAATACAGCTCTCTCTCTAAATTACGTTTTGTAGTAATCAAAATAGAAAAAATAAACAATAAATCTTATGACTAATTTCATTGCATTTCGAAAGCTCAGGGGCTGACTGAAATTAAAAATTAAACTTATTTCCTGGAACTAAAATTGTAGAAGCACTCTAGCTTCTGGCTTTGCCAAGTGTATATCGTATGAGGGTAAACACTACAGGTAGCATTTAGTTTCATTCAAAACTACTAATTAATGTATTTCCAATTGGGTATTTGACTACTAGTGAAATAAATTATTTTACAGTGATTATTAAATAAAGGATTTCCCAAAAGTCGTAATATACACGTCCCCTGATAGTTTTATTTTGAACAACCATTTTAAACTATCGATTAAAGTAAAAAAAGTGCGTCGAACTTGGATGACGTCACAACTTAAAATTTCATACAAAATCCATACTAAGCACGCGTTTTGACGTTTGAAAAAAAAGTTGCTGATTTGACTAGTTGTCAAATACCCAATTCTTTTTATAAAGAACATGTAAACATACCAAGAATAGAAGCACGAGAGCGCAGTTGGTGGCGCTCGTCATGCTTGCGGTCTGCCACACTTGAGCGCGGAGCCAACCGTTAATGCTATCTGCCCCGATTACCTTCCTAATGCTACCACAAAAAAAAACCCTCCTACGTACTAAGTGAGTATCTTATCTCTATTGGTATACACTAAAAGTTGACGAAATGTATAAATAATTGCACTGGCACTTTTAGTTTTCCCGCGGCGGGGTTGCACGCGCAGCGAACGCGAAGCTTTCCCGCGAAAGTGACGAACTGCGCAAGATCGGAGCTCCGGTTTCCGTTTGCGTGGTGCGTCGGCGACGTCTCGACATGGGACTGCGCGGTGGCCGCTGGTACGCCTCGCTTCACGAACAGTTAGCCACGCTGAAGTCGGGGAGAGCTTCCTCCACCTGTTGCATGCTTTTCTCACGGCACGGCCGCCGAAATTGCAATCCGGCGATCTCACAATCTACATAGCTGATTGAGCTCGGATAAGAAAGAATTAGGACTTCTAGTAAACCGCGGATGGGTTCACTGGCGTGACATTTGCGTGGAGAAATCTCAGCGGTATCACTGATTGAGTGACGTTGGCCACAGGTCGCGAATGCTATGCCCGGCGCGCTATCTGAAATCTGATCACTCGATAAGATAACTAAATATGCTATTTGTCCGGGCTCATGGAGACTATCGATTTGATTTGTAATTATAATCTTTATAGAAAGTCAATCATCTAGCGATGAATCCAGATAAGCTTTTGATTTATTAACCCATATACCTCCTTCATAGAAGGTACATTCTCGAAGTATGACGAGTCGTTTACTGTTAATTGTAACAAAAATCAAACAAAATGAGCCTTAATAAAAAAAGCTCCTCGAAGCCTTACAATGAATCATAAAATATTCAGTGCACACAGCAAGCAAAGCAAGGTGGAGTAAGCAAACAATCGCAGTGTTTAATTTCTACTCATCCACTCAGTATGAAATTGTTCGCACAATAATTAATTGCTGCACACCATTTTGGTGGAGTCTATATTTACTTAATAATAAAATTTTAAATTAATGAAATTGTAAATTATTATTTTTTTCAAAAGAGCAACCGCCGAGTTTCTTGCTGGTTCTTCTCGGTAGGAATGGCATTCCGAACCAGTGGTAGATTCACTTGACGATTCAAAAGTACTTGTAAAAGTTTATTTGAATAAAAATCATTTTGCATTTGAATTTGAATATTATAAATGCGAAAGTTTGGACGGATGGATGGATGTTTGTTACTCAATCACGCCAAAACGGCTGAACGGATCTGGATGAAATTTGGTACAGAGATAGATTATAGTCCGGAATAACACATGGGCTACTTTTATCCCGGAAAAATGAACCGAAAAAACCTGAATCCACGCGGATGAAGTCGCGGGCATGAGCTAGTCGCACCATACATTATATTTTTGTAAACATAGCTAGGTGATTTTCTTGTGAAACTCTTTCTTGTAAAAAACAGTGAATTCAGATGATACTAAAGCTCGGGGGTCTATCAACGAAGGGCGGCGATCCATGACCGTGACCACTTCTGTCACGCCCTTTTGCTTGGCTAATTACAATGCTGGAATTGCTCATTTTATTATACAATCTTATGCAACAAGTGCAGTGACTGGCATGTGCTTACCGGAAATGATTTTTTCTGTAGGTAATTATGATTAAGATTTTATTTTGCCAAATTGTGGGTAACAACAGTTGTTTTCATAGAAAATTTCTATTAGAAAATTTCCCCGCTCACAATATTGCCTGCAGTGGCAGTGAGCAAAAATATACATAATATATAGCTGAACACAACCTTAAATCATGTAATTTTTTAAAATCAATTATTAATAATATTATAATACTAGCGAATGCCCGCGACTTCGTCCGCGTGGATTGAGGTTTTTTGGTTCCCGCGGGAACTCTTTAATTTTCCGGGATAAAAAGCAGACTATGTGCTATTCCAGACTATAATCTAACTCTGTGTCAAATTTCAGCCAGATCGTTCAGCCGTTGGGGCGTGATTGAGTAACAAACATCCATCCATACATCCATACATCCAAACTTTCGCATTTATAATATTTATTTGATTTGATATCAAACATAATTCACATAAGACCAAAATTTTAAATGTGAAATGTGTGAATTTGTATAATTAATAATATAAAAGAGAGGCTAATTAATCCCTGATTTGAATGTTGTCAACAGGCGATTGTCAAAATTGAAGCAAGGAATTTTGTTGTAAGAAGACCAAATAGGTACATATTATAAAATACTAGATGATCCCGCGACTTCGTCCGCGTGGATTAAGTTTTTTTATTCCCGCGGGACTCTATAACTTTCCAGGGATAAAGGGTAGCCTATGTCCTTCCTCGGGATTCTAGTGCAACGACATATCTCAGTACCAAATTTCCTCAAAATTGGATGAAAAGGTTAAAGCGTAGCAGACAGACAGACATACACACTTTCGCATTTAAATATAGTAGGTAAAATAATAACTGCAACTAGCGATAGCCTATAATAGTCGTTCAGAGATTCGGTCTCTTATTCGGATGGTCGCAATTATGTCTTATACTAGCTGATGCACGCGACTTCGACCGTGTGGTTTAAGTTTTTAGATTCCCGCGGGAACTCTTTAATTTTCCGGGATAAAAAGCCTAAGTATGTCACTCCCCAGGTCCTCAACTATACCCATGCCAAAATTCACGTCGATTCGAGTTGTCGTCGTCGTCGAGAACAGTAGTGAGAAGGGTTAGGCCATAGCCCACCACGCTGGCCAAGTGCGGATTATCAGACTTCACACATCTTTGAGAACATTATGAAGAACACTCGGGCATGCAGGTTTCTCTCACAGTGTTTTTCTTCACTGTTAAAATCTTATCAGCATACTAATATTATAAATGCGAAAGTGTGTTTGTTTGTTGGTTTATTAGATTAGACGCTTAGATCGACGATCGGAGCCGCAATGGTTCAAAAGGAGGCGAAAGAAACCGTCATTTTGGATAAAACACGCGCAGTGGAGACCTTTACGATGTCCACAAGTTGCAATTTCTCAGCGTCAAACATCCAAGTTGTAGCCCACTTAGTGCGATTACTGCAATCGTACCAACGATACATATGCAATTATATTATTTATCGCAAATACTTAAGCTGTACGAAGCCAAGTGCTTTCACCGCAAACTGGGTTCCTTATAGCAGTAGAGTCGACACTATATAGACATTTATAAATTGCATGCCTATAAACGTAAGTACATAAATCTTCTAAGACATAATTTACCTACCTCTTGTATTTTACACTTGTTTTTTATCCACTAGTTATACAAGTCAGCCCTTAACTGCGATCTCACCTGAAGGTAAATGATGATGCAGTAGCGGCTTAACCTGTTAGGGGCATGGCAGTAGCCTCTAATCGGTTTCTACGTGGCATCTTAAATCGCTTGGCGGCAGTTCTTTGCCCGTATGGTGGCAACTAGCCATGACCAAAGCCACCACCTATAGTAGGTTACTATTATAAATTTCTTAAATTGATCCTGCCGGGGCTCGAACCTGGGACCTCCTACACTAAGACAACAGTACCTACTCAACACTGCGCCAAGGGGGTCGTCAAAAGGAGGTAGGGAAAGTAAATAATTTGGACATCTAGGTAAACTTACCTATGGTACCTACCAGTTACAGGAATCCTCAATGAGGAAGTACTTGGTACATTATTACTTACAGAGATTTGCTTAAATCGACTCGCTGACGGCTGACTCAAGCGAAGCGAGGAGGATCCGCTTTGCTTGAGTGATTTTTTTTAAATAAAGAAAGAAAAGAAAGAAAGAAAGAAAAATATTTTATTCACCAGTGGTGTCACAGACAAAACTAGAAACAAATGTTACACTTTCGTCTGTGACACCACCCAGAAAGGGTGTACAGCTCACTAAATAAATAACTTACTGAAGGTTAAAATTCATGGGATACGTACGTCTATATAATATTTAAGCTTAATTTTTCATTGATATAAATTGAAAAATAATGGAGTACATTTAAGAACCTTCTTTCAACCGTTACTCCTTCATCGCAATCGGTTGAAAACATGGGCCGTGAAAGCTTTACAAACAAACAAACAAACGAACAAACAAACAAACAAACAAACGAACAACACACCAAAGAAACAAACCTTAGCCTAAATAGTTAGCATAGAATCTAGATTATATGAACTCGGAGTGTTAACTATAAATAGGTAGGTATGCAAAGTTTCATTGAAATCCGTACTGTAATTTCGGCGTGATTCCCGAGCCCCGAACAGACAGCACACTAACTTTAAAAAAATTGTTTTGAGCTGTGACGATTCCTCTTTGGAATTTGGACTTCCACCAATTGTGAATTGAGATTAAAAAAATTATTCAATGTGCAGAAAACGTCCAGATACAGTTTTATTATAAGTATAGATTATATATACGCGAACGTAAAAAAACCGAAAAAGCTCACCACTACCACTGCAGCAAATTAACGTCCCAGTGCTGGGCACAGGCCTCCACTCTCACAGGAGAGAGGGAATTAGAGCTTAGACCCACCACCAGGCCTGTGTCACTCTTGGTACTTGCGCGACGAAAATACCGACGATCGCGCTCATTCCCGGAATGCTTACGCAGTCGGGGCTGGCGCGTTATAAGCGAGCGACGTGCTAGTGAATTTAACGCTGTTTTCGTAAATAGTTTTTTGAAAATATTTGTTTAATAGTTTAATAAGCATATTAATTATTTGTAGGATAAATAGTTGTAGACATTTAAACTCATGTATGTATAATGGTCTATCGATCTTTAGAATTATAATGGCAAAAAGTCGCTGCAACCATAATTATTGTTGCGTGCCTCTTTTCAAGTAATTTTTTTGAATCGAGGCACGAGCTGTAGGTAGTACAAACGAGTCGCAGGGAATACGCTCGCCCTAGTTAGGCCCTTACTCCCTAATTCTTATTACACCTTGCCGATTTAGAGTAAGGGCACGGAATATATATTTATATATTTCCGTGATCGAAGTGTACCTACCTCTCCGAGCGAAATATTATGTTTCGCCGCACTGCTTCGCCGCGACGAATGACCTTGCAAGTTGCGTGCGTAGTCAAGAACTCACTGTGTAGCGACACACAGTAAACACAGTCGATCATATTCAGAGTAGGTACCTTACTTACCAATTCGAAAAACCTACTGTACCTATTTGCTGACAATTTTTGTCAAAGTTTGCTGACAGCCCTAGACAAGCTCGCAATGTCGTCCGTGACGTAGGAAAGGGAAAAGATGCAAAGCAATACGGACACTCGCTCGCGGCGATAAAGTTTAATTTAGCTTGCGTGCGTGATTTATCTTTTTAATAATAATTATGTAGGCTATTAAAACGTCGGCAAGTAGTCAACATCAAAGGAGTGAGACTTCTGTGCGTCAGTACTATTATATTATTCTGTGCCACCACGCTGCTTGTAGTGATAATATCCGGGACCGATGTTTCTCGACCGTGGCACGGGGGTGAGACACCGCCAGCTTCCTAACTCCGGGGCCCGCGCTAGTACCTACTGAGAATTTCTAGTCAGAAAAACATGACCCGACCCGGGACTCGAACCCAGGACCTCGTCGGCCGCAGTCGAACATTAGCTCACATTGACATTATTGTTGCTCAGCACATTAACCGCCAAATGGAAAGCGCATTGGCAGGGTTTCACGAGCTATTAATTTGTTACAAGGTACTTACAATGTGTGAGCTTAATGATTTAGAGATAAGTCCCACATAGATAGGTAGTTTCACATGCTTTCAGGAAACACCTACATATTCTGTTATTCGTCAACGGATTCATTGGTTAATTTTATTAATAAATAAAAATAAATAAAAAAGCTGTTTATTTACACTATTAAGCAAAATATCAAGTTTTATGACCTAGCCGTGAGTTGTACGTTGATTCTATGTATGTTGATTCATTAATATATTTTTTTTTGTTTATTTACTGAAAAGATATAGGTACCCTAGCGGGAAATGCCTGATACGTTTGTATGTAGAGTAGCACACGCCATTATAATTTGTAAATAGCTCTATGTTATTCAACTTTCGTATCGTTCGGTGCTCTTTAGAACTTTATGGAGCGATGCAGCGATCAGGAATTGTATCAGAAGTGTCATGATCTATTCATATTTCTCGCACATCATTAGCTTAATTCACATAAATGTAATATAAGGCCGACACGACATACCAACAGCAAACGGCATACTATCCGGGTAAGTATTATAGAACGCTCATTTGTTGAAGATTCTTCGTTTGCGGCTCGAAACAAAAGAGATTTAACTTACAAAGTAACATTTCCCAGAGTTTTACACACTTTACTAGAAAAGTCAAGAAACAAAGATTTGCCGCGGCCCGCGACTATTATGGTGTGGCTTTTTTATCAATTACTTATTTCGTTGCAAATTTTCAATAAGACGTATATTTTTTTTATCGTGCTTTGGTTATTTGTATAACAGAACCGACTCTGTAAATAGTTATGTGGTAGGTACCTGAAGCCCGCGACTTCGGCTGCACGGACTGAGCTTTTTAAAAATAAAAATCCTGTGGGAGCTTTTTGAAAAGTTTACCTACTCAATCTTCAGGTATTGAACTATGTCCAACAAGTTGCGGTGTGATATAGGAAAACAAATATATATACTATCGCATTTATGAAATAAGTAATGGTAAGATAGTTATTAATAAAAATAAAACTGTAACCTACTTAGATAGTTGACAAACACCTTAAATTTCTGCTATAAATCGTCTTTTCTTACTTACCACTTCGTATATAAATGCGTAATATTGCAAAAGCTCAACAATTGGAAGCATAAGGGAAACGCTCGAGCGCGTGCCGTCGACGATGTTTTTGCAGCCATTACGACGATGTTGGACGCGAATCGAATCCCGTGATTGATGATCTGAAACCTTCCGCGTGCTGTCGTGACACCGCTGTACGTGGGCCCGAAATCGATATAAACAGTAAAGCTGAACCCGTTACACAATCGGTGCAGTGATGTCCATGAAAATCACTAATCGACACGCTACGTCTTCGCGACATGTGCCTGTATTGCACTTTATCAGCTTTTATAGAGTTACCTGCCTCGACGTCATCTGTCTTAATCATAGAGGATAGGATGACTTATGATTACTGAATAGTGTTACTGAAGTCACATAGCGACAGCGCAGTAGACGCATTTATAAGCAATTAATCTAAATGCAAAATGCACCTATTAGTTCCTTTAATTTCCGCCAGGCTTTTTCTTCAGGAACTCTAAAATCTATTAGATGATTCTCTAGAATCATCTAGATTTCTAATAATGCCTTCAATTTAAAACTCTTTGATTTTCCGTAAAAAAGTAGCCATATCCGTTCTCCACTCTTCGGGATGGATCTTTAAATCTCTGTAAGTATCGAATTTTCCCAGGTGGGCCCTGAAAATACAGTAACATACTCACAGATTACAGAAAGACGATTGCATTGACGATTGACGACGACCTCCGTGGCGCAGTGTGTAGCGCTGTTATACCTTAACGTGCGGAGGCCCTGGGTTCGATCCCCGGCAGGGTCAATTTGGGAATTTATAATTTCTGAATTTTCCCTGGTCTGGTCTGGTGGGAGGCTTCGGCCGTGGCTAGTTACCACCCTACCGGCAAAGACGTGCCGCCAAGCGATTTAGCGTTCCGGTACGATGCCGTGTAGAAACCGAAGGGGTATGGATTTAATATACCTAACTGCCATGCCCCTAACAGGTTAGCCCGCTACCATCTTAGACTGCATCATCACTTACCATCAGGTGAGATCGCAGTCAAGGGCTAGCTTGTAGTGGATTAAAAAAAATGATTTCGATAACTTATGATGAAATGCGAAATCTTGATTCATAAGATATTATACTCTAAAAGGACTTGTTGTGTTTTGTTTTAGGTAAGATAAGGATATTATTAATGATTAAACGAACTTACCTGTAAGTGAAGTTCTATCATAATTATATGAGTCGCTTCATTCGAAGATATAAAGATACACACGTAGTAGTTTCCACGTACTAGCAAATAATCGCACGTTGTTCAGAGGAGTTATAAAAAAAGGAACCCCCACTACCCGCGTCTGTCTCGCACGACAGAGCGGATTCGTTCGTCATTTAGTTTAGAGATACATACCTATACTTAAAGCTCTTGCGAAAATATGTTTCGGGATGGGTGGGTTGGGAACTTAATATTATATCTTCGAATGAAGCGACTCATATAATTATGATAGAACTTCACTTACAGGTAAGTTCGTTTAATCATTAATTATACTTCGTCGCTTCATTCTTCAGATATAAAGATACACACGTAGATGTTAAGAGATATTATATATTTTTGCAAGAGCTGTATCTACGCTGAATAGATACTAATTATTGTTATCAATAATTTTATTTATTCTTCTTATCTCTTATTTGAGCTGTAATGTTTTAAACAGTTTATGTTTAAGGTTGGAATCATGAGCTGATTTCCCCGAGATGCTTATTTACGTACATTTAAGATGACATTAAAATTTCTCTTAAGTATTTATTGTACTTAAGTTTCAATTTAAATAACTTTCAATTTACCAATAATACAATCTTGCGCTCTTTTGCTTTAGTTGCTAGTAACAAGCATAAACGTATTATAGTTTCGATGCAATCGAATGGAACTAAATAGTTATTGATGTCCATAACTAGTAGCAAGATTTATAATCTAATACCAAGTATATTAGCCGGGGCAATACTTTATTTTATTTACACAATTAGCACAACAGACGTCCAATGGGACGTTTAAGTGCGAAATCCTGCCCAGTAGCAGAAGACGGAACGTTTTGTTTTTTGGAAGCGTGGCGAGAAAAGAACAGGTTTATTCTGGTCCTGTTCTGAAGGTACTATCTCGAGTATTGCTTTAACTATATATTTGAGTAAAATTTTATATTAAAATACCGTTTTAAGATGTTTGTCGAACAATTATATCGTCAATAAGGTTATGGAATGTAATAAATTCCTACCCGCATAAAAGTTACCCCGAAATTATAGGTGAAGAATGAATATTCGGTCGATATTGTGACAGACTACTAATATCGACTTTGAAGGGTTAATCGATTGGTTTGAACTTTTTAGCCCCACTGACGTTAGAAGCTTTAAAGTAAGTTATCTAAGAAGTCTAGACTTCTATACTATTTAACGATGCGTAACCTAGCTGTGCAGGTCATTGAATATTGAATTTGAATAACAAAAAAAAAAATGACGAACGAATCCGCTCTGTCGTGCGAGACAGACGCGGGTAGTGGGGGTTCCTTTTTTTATAACTCCTCTGAACAACGTGCGATTATTTGCTAGTACGTGGAAACTACTACGTGTGTATCTTTATATCTGAAGAATGAAGCGACGAAGTATAATGGACCGTCTATTCCGTTAGTTATCAAATAGTTTATCGAAAAAACTCGGTTCAGTTCTACAAATCATGACACAATTTCGTTCAAATTTTTCAATATCGGTTTAAATTCTTTGTCACCACATTTTATAATCTATTGGTTTTACGGACCGTTCACACGGTTCAAAATCACTACGGTCGACCGGCTCTAATTTAAATCGAACTAATCGTAATTTAAAAGTACCTACATAATAAATGGGACAAAAATCGGAGGCCGGAACAAACGAACAACTTCTACAGCGAAAATTTGTATAATGACTGTAACTTATCTAGCGGATTTTGTACTTTTACGACACGGTCGCTGCGTCTTCAAACACGTCGATCTTGTGAAAAAGTAGCAATAGTTGCGTAGGTAAATTTTTAAGCATTATGCATGTTGGGTAACACTTGCTCTTCTGATACATATCAACAGTAGGTACAAAGGTATACGTAGGTACTTACGTAATACGAAACCTATTCGAACGTAATATAAGTCGAGCCCTAAACTACAAGAAAGAGACAAGAAAACGTAAATACAATGAATATTTCAAAAATTGACACTCAGAACGTTCTGTTCACAATCTTTCGACAGTTTACAATCTATCGAGATAAAAAGCGTTAGATTACAATCTAACGGTTTTTACAATTTTACGGTGACATTCCCATTATACTATTGGGCGTATATGTCACCGTAAGATTGTAAAATCCGTTAGATTAGGTATAATCTAAGGGTTTCTATCCCGCTAGATTATAAACTGTCGAAAGATTGTGAACCGTTCAATGTTCTGAGTATTAATTTATGAAATATTTATTGTTTTTACGTTTTCTTGTCTCTTTCTTGTACAGTTCGCGCGCGAGTTGAATGCAGAGTAAATGTAAGTGTCACCATACATTTACTCTGCATTCAACTCGCGCGCGAACTATAGGTTAGGTTAGGGTTTGACATGAATATTCAGTTGATTCAGGTAGTGCCCGGCCGCAGGTTTAGGTTCTATCGGGTTAATATACCTAATACTAGATGATTCCCGCGACTTCGTCCGCGTGGATTAAGATTTTTGATTCCCGTGGGAATTCTTTAATTTTCCGGGATAAAAAGTAGCCTATGTCCTTCTCCGGGATACCATCTACCCTTGTACCAAATTTCATCAAAATCGGGTGAAGAGACAGTTTTTTTTTATTCCCGCTGGAACTCTTTAATTTTCTGGGATAAAAAGTAGCCTTTGTCCTTCCCCGGGATACCATCTACCGCTGTACCAAATTTCAGCAAAATCGGTGGAAAAGATGAGCCAGGAAAGCGTAGCAGACAGACAGACAGACGGACAGACAGACAGACAGAAACACTTTCGCATTTATAATATTAGTATGGATATTACAATTTACCGAAAAATAACGCGTTGAATTGTAAGCAGTATGTTACGGTTCACAATCTGTCGACAGTTTACAATCTATCGAGATAAAAAACGTTATATTATAATCTAACGGTTTTTACAATCTTACGGTGACATATCTTTGTTTTGCTCTATTATTAAATGATGTACTTATCTAGAGCAGATTTGATTACGCCAAATTTTAGTAACAAAAAAACACGTCGAAAAAGCAGTTCCATGGTTTCCACCAACTGCTGGCAAGACGAATGAAATTTAGTCCTGATTCTAAGTTACATAGCCGTACAATTGAGGTAAATGGACGGTATCTGTACTTGCCATCAATTAGACTGCTCCTACTTTGTATGCTCCTAGGTACTTTGTAAAGCTAAAATGCACTACTTCAAAACATTTTACAGTACAGTATACAGTGTCTATGCACCATTTGTCGCACTTTATGTGATCTGCAGGTTGAATGTGGAGCATGCGGGAACTAATGTTAACTGCCTGTCGGACTGCTACCCCGCCTGGTGTATAGGTTAATGTCTAATTGCCCTTGCCTTGTTTCTCGAGCACTACGTGGTCATTATACGCTGGGCAAGCGGTCTGTTTTCAAGAAACGTTCTATTGATTCAAATTATCGCCTCAACTTCGGAAGAACTATTTCAATCCGAACAAGTCTGAGTTAACTACTTTGCTATCTTCTTTTTTTACCATTTTATGGACTTTTGGAGTTTACTCCTTTAGAATCGATTTTCATGCGTTTAAAGCATTCAAATATTTATAGGGAGTAAAATCAAACTTTCTCCGTTACGTTATGTTTAGGTATGTTTCTATGGTAACACTTTTTATGTTTTCGTGACTATGTATTTTGATGAATATAAATTATATAATTATTATAAATAAATGTATCGAGCATGCTTTCAGTAATATAAAAAATGCGTTTATTTAGGTACCCTCATTTACTAATCTTTATCCATACTAATAAACTATAATATCTATACAATATAATATAACATACTATATATTACTACAATATTATAAATGTGAAAGTGTGCCTGTTTGTCTGTCTGTCTGTCAGATGGGCCGTAAAAGCGTAGTATACAGACGTATGCTACGCTTTTACGGCCCATCTATTTAACCGATTTTGATGCAGTTTGGTACAGGGATAGATTGTAGCTCGGGGAAGGGCATAAGCTACTTTTCATAGGTACCGGAAAATTCAAGAGTTCCTGCGGGAATCAAAAACCTTAATCCACGCGGACGAAGTCGCGGGCATCATCTATAGTTCGCGCGCGAGTTGAATACAGAGTAAATGTATGGTGACACTTACTCGCGCGCAAACTGTAGTAGGTATTTTATAATCGTTCGTAAGGACTAAGGAGTAAACTTCAGTCGTGCTTCGGAGCTGACACACAATTTTTTTTTAAATGTTTGTCCTCTATTTTGTCCTCCGACATCCTCCTCCACCTCCACTATCTACAGCCTATTAACGTCCCACTGCTGGGCACAGGCCTCCACTCTCATAGGAGAGAGTGAATTAGAGCTTAGACCCACCACGCTGCTCCAATGCGGGTTGACGGGCTTTAACGACTATTATCATGTTAGTGATAATAACCGGGACCAACGGCTTAACGTGCTCTCCGAGGCACGGGGGTGAAACACCGCCAACTTCCAACTCCGGGCTGGCACTGAGAATTTCTTAATTGAAAAACCCAATACCTAACAATTGTATGCTCGGCCGGGAATCGAACCCAGGACCTCGTGATCCGCAGTCGACTATGCTAATCGCTAGACCAACGAGACAGTCCGACATAATGATCGGAGATTGATAGCTGACATATGGCTTCATGTTTTTTTTGCCTTTTTTCAATTTACAACACACTATTTTATGCCTAGGTAGTTAGAGCTGTAACTTATTTCAGGGTCAAATTAAGTTATAATGAGAAATAGACAATAGTTAGTAAGTTACGGTATCGTATCATCATACGTAACGGTATCACAAGATACCTACTGAGAACAAAGTAACAAAAGAAAAGGAGTTTAGTTCTTATTATTAAAAAGTGAAGTGTTAGATTGGGGTATAATAATAATAATTATACCTAATAGCTTCGATTGTGGTTTCATACGGTTGTTAAGAGTTTTCTAAACCTTTAACGATTGTTTGGAACGTTTCATTGTAATGTACCTACCATAAGTACTTGCCAACCAATACTTATTAAAAATAAAAAGCTATCATTTAAATAAACCGTTAAGTTCTGTTTAAGTTAATTCATTATAACTACCTAGATCCTTAAATCAAGCGTCCACTGCTGGTTACTTTGAAAGTGGCGAGATACGGAGATCTGTGGCGCGGACGTGAGCGGTGTAGTTATTAAAGTACTAGGTGAGCGGATAAAAAGTTAGGCTGAGGTCTACATAATATATTGTACTTTGGCCTATGATTTAGCTCAGACTTTACATGGTTATAGGAAACAGGCTTGGGTTAGTTGGGACATCCTCATTTTAACTGTCTCGCGAAGCCAAAGTTGCGCTCAGAGCAAGTAAGAAATCTGTGGCTCTGCTGCAGGGCGACCGCGTATCTTCTGCATCAATCATTGTTACAGTATCAATTGTTGTGATTGGCTGAATTTATGGTATTCTTGTTGCGTCAACGGATTTTGTCCAATAGCTTGGAAGAGTGTTAACCAATCAGAGGTGATTGCGATGTAATGTTGATGCAGAAGTTCCGCGGTCGCCCTGCGGAGTACAATTCTATCTATCTATAATATCTATATCTATATCTATCTATAATAATATTATTTTTACCAAAATAATAATGAAGCTATTTGAGTAGACCAGTATCTTGGGAGCGTCACATTTCCTTCTTCAAATAGTACGTGACTAGATATTCAATAATTTCGTAAGTAAATTTTATTACTAAACCAATATTTTAACACGTTACCGGCAGTGTGCTATAAACATTTATACAAATACAGTAAGCATCTCATAATAGGTATTATACCTACCTACCTAAGTAACGCAAATTGCTTTATCTTAGTTATGACACCAGTCATGAAGTCATTGTGCCACTAACATACGCCTTTAATAACAAAAATGCCGTTTTTATTATACTTACATGTAAATTGCTCTAAGTAAGTACTTTTAATTAAATAGCATTAGTGTAACGTATAATCGTGATAACGATTCAACCACGATTCAAGGTATTTTTTAGATATATTTCTTTTGGTATTTAATTAGGTATTAGGTACCTACATACCTACATCTTAGGCCGAAGTAAAGGACGTACCCACCTATACGGATCTTACGGAGCTACGTGCAGGCTACGTGTAATTTTGCTTTTAGGGTTCCGTACCAAAATGGTAAAATGGAACCCTTATGGTGCGACTTTCTCCGTCTGTCTGTCCGTCCGTCACACTCGATTATTTCAGTAACTACCGAAGCTATCGACATGAAATTTGGAATAGTTGTGTATATAAGTGGCCCAAAGATACTGGAATTAAATTAAAAAAAATTGGAAATTATTTTTGTTCTTATTTAAAAAGGGGGGAAAATCGGAGGGTTGAAATTTAAAAGTGAGATAACTGTACTGTGTGGGGTATCATATGAAAGGGATTACTTTGTACATTCTAAAACAGATTTTTAATTATTTTTAGTCATGATAGTTTTTGATTTATCGGGGAAAAAGTCTAAAAAAATACCGTTCCCCCCCCTTATCTCCGGAGTTTACCAATCGAAAAATCTGAAATAATTATGGTCAATAGTAATTTATGTATATTTTACAGGAAAACTATAGCCAATGCTCTAACTAGCATAGTTTTTTTGATATTAACAGTAAACCTCTACAAACAAAGTTAGTTTTGCGGTTCATTAACAAAGGTAATTATTACCGTTTTACATCTTTGGTCGTTACAGTTTTAGCTACTTCTTGAGTACGGAACCCTCGGTGCGCGAGTCCGACTCGCAATTGGCCGGTTTTTTTAGATTCTAAACGAAATGAAACTATGATAACAAAACGCTACCGTACATACAATACTAGGAGGTAGGTAGGTAGGTACTATATTATGAACTTTTATCTACATCTTATGTTGAGGAGGACCTTCGTCCAGCGGTAGAGTCTATAGGTTGAGACGACGATGCTGAGGAGTTTAGAAGAGCTAGTAGGGCAAAACATGTTTTTTGCTCTCTTGTAAAACGTTAATTATTTCTAGTATCAATAATTGTTGTGATTGGCTGAATTTATGGTAGGTATTCTTGCTGCGTCAATGAATTTGGTCCAATAGTGGAAGTGTTATCCAATCAGAGGGCATTGCGATCGTTACACTGTAGCTGTCAGTTTTAGCCGGTAGCCCATAGAAATAGTATGTTTAATGTAGCCATAAAGATCTGCAGGGCGACCGCGTATCTTTTGCATCGATTTTTGATACATCGCAATCACCTCTGATTGGTTGAAGATCCCAAGAAAACTTCTACCATTATTTGATTAATGGGAAGGGGTCACGACCCTCATTAATGAGGAATACGACGCAGAGAGAGACTATAGCACCATCTGAAAATGAGCACATGCTTTTTGAAAAATAAGTTTATGCTGAGTGACTATGACGCTCTCATTTCCTACCTCCATAGTCTCATGATAGTTTCGAACATAGACGAATACATAGATTTATTAAATATTTATTTCCGTGCATATTTACGTCTGTGGTTTCGAATAGTGATGTCACCAAAGAGTTTATTTTAGTAAGAACACATTAATAATAATCGCTAAAAAGTAGGTATTTGAAGTGAAACTTCTTTAAAATCATTGTGATTTGAAAATTCAAGGAAAAAAAATTTAAAAAAATTGGCAGTCATAGGGACTGCCGATGGAAGTGAAAACGAGTTTTATGTATAATAATATAGTACATTCGTAATTAAACTTTAATGCTTAGTTTTGAGGTTTATATTTGAAATATTTTTATTATCTACATAAATTTGACTCTCACACGCGCATACAAAATAAATACATAAAAAGCCAAAAGATCTATAGTAAACTTACATAAATTATTATTATTATTTTTTATATGATAGGCTAGATGAATCTTCTATATTTTACTTAAGACCTTTAAATAATTGTCTTAAGAAGAACGGTGTCGGTAACGCGTTTCCATATTTTTACCCCCTACCAAAAATTGTTCAACGCGCCTAAAGAAGTTTTCACTTTAAAAATACAAATGTGTGAATGTTATGAGATTCTCAAACCTGCGACATTTTGCTTACGACTCCTACTCAGAATTACTTGGAAGTGTTCAACACAGTCAAAATTAATAATCACATAATATTTTACACATTAAACATATTGCTAATCTGTCGCTTTCCATGTACAGAGATACATGTACAGGGAGAGATACAGAGTCAAACGCTTTTTTAACCGACTTCAAAAAAAGGAGGAGGTTCTCAATTCGTCGGAATGTTTTTTTTTTTTATGTTTGTTCCCCGATTACTCGAAGACGCCTGGACCGATTTGGAAAATTCTTTTTTTTTTGAAAAGGTATACTTTCCAGGTGGTCCCATGGTCATTAGGTCTGATGATGGAATCCTAGGGAAATCAAAGGAACTTAAATTTTATAAGGACACGAACCCAGATCGTTATTAGGTACAGGTCTGTTTACCTTTCGAGAACCTATTTTTCTTTATTTTTTTTATATTTACAGCACTAAAAAGCAAACAATAAAATTATTTTTAAATAAAAAAAAACCGCCTTCAATAACTAAAAAGCAAAAAATAATTGGATTTATTTACATATTATTATTTCTACCCACTATGTTGAAGTCGGGCGGGTATAACAAGGATAAGCAAAGTTGACGCAAGGCTCGCCCGACTTCTACATAGTGGGTAGAAATAATAATATGTAAATATATCCAATTATTTTTTGCTTTTTAGTTTTTGATGGCGGTTTTTTTTTATTTAAAAATAATTGTCACATAGGATTTTACAATCCAGGTCTCCACGTTTTATCATGCCTAAAATAACTATGTAAGTAAATATGTTCTAAAATAAAACAAGTTTGACTAATACCAAAATTACAAACCGACGTTTATTTAGCTTTTGTATTAAAGAAAATTTGAGTTTTAAAATGAACAGGATTGTTATAATTTGTGGTGAAGCAGAATTTTTTGACAACGCTTCTAAAGTTTCCCATCGCTAGTCGCTGCGCCTGCAATAAATGCAATAATTATTTCCATTTTAATCGATTTAAGTCAATTGAAAATCGTTTTCTGAAATCACTATTTTATACTCTGTGCCTTGAATGACAAAATCGACAAACTTTCTAGTGAACTATCAATTGTCACTGTCAAGTGTCAACCTCAAGTGTCAGTTGTTATGTCAGTGATGTGATGGTTAAACGTAAACATGTGGAATGTAGATATAAAAAGATCGTGAAAGATAACACGGACTTACTACAAAACACGGCTTGAAATATGTGTTCTAAATAGTACTTACTTTGGAAACTGCATACTTAAAAGTACATTTCAAATTCAAAGATGATTCAGGGATACGGTGCTGTGACGCAGGCCCTTCTTGGTACCCTTCTGACGTGGGGTCTCACAGCCGCTGGAGCCGCTTGTGTGTTTTTTATACGAGGAAAACATGTAACTTCACTTTTTAACTTACACCTAAACAATCCTACCATTAACCTTTAATCCGTTACCAATGTGAATATATTTTCATTATTTGTTTATTTATTTATTATTTATCAAATCGAACACTAGAATATAATGGGTTTTCTTTTGTCTAATAAATAGACTATTATATTATTATTGTATGGTGTAATGTCTAGGTATGTATTTATTTCATCCAGAAGATACTTAATTAAATTGAAAATCATTTGTATAGTAAGATTATGTCTTTAAATGCGAGTTTATAATAATACACCACCTGCTGTTCAAGCTATTCAACTTTTATTAGTCCTAAGAATGCCTGGAAGTGTTCGCTACTAAGTTTAATTGGGCTGGGCTTTGAATTTTATTATGATGTATTTTCTTTAAAATAATAACTTTTATTCTAAATTAAAAACGAAAAACTAAACATTAAAAATATAATCAGGGCTTTGAATATGTTTTTTTTTGTGAATTTACGTGTGCTCTTTTTTTGTGTAGTGTTTTAAAATAAGTTTTTATTATAATATAGAATCACTTGATTTCAGAGAAAACTGCTGGATGTATCATTAGGTTTTGCCGCTGGTGTGATGACAGCAGCCTCATACTGGTCTCTCTTAGAGCCAGCTATACAGATGTGTGAAGAGTCTGGCTTTTATGGTGATAAAGGACAATATGCATTTGTTCCCGTTGCAGTGGGTTTCCTTTTTGGAGCCATTTTTGTGTTTGGAACTGACAGATCTTTGGACTATTTGGGAATCAATTCTACAAATATGATGATAAGTAAGTCAATATTAGTGTTTTTTTCTTAATTTTAAAGATTATGAGAGATTAATAATTTAAGTGAAATATATTTACTTACTTAAATTACTAAAATAGATAATACATAAATAATTTCAACAGGTTTGTCAATGTATTAAATTATTGCTTTATAGATTTGATTAGTTAAGAATATGGTGATATTATTATAGGTAATATTATATAGGTAAGTACATGCTTAATTGCTTAATTCTTATAAAATAGTAATTTATGAATAAATTTAAAAGTCTGTAGGTTTTCCACTTGAGCACAAGTAATTAAATAATTTAGTAAATTAATTTTTTGCCAAGTAACTTACGGTCTCTTTAACAAAAGCCATTTTATTTAAACAAATAAAATCATCATATATTCTAATAGTTCTACAAAAGCTATAAAATATAAAAAAAACACCTTAACACTTAACATTTTTATTAGTTATTTGCAATAATTATTATCTACTAGCTGATGCGCACTTCGTCCCCGCGTCGTAACAAATAATTTTTCCATATTTACTCACCGTTTAAACCGACCCTAGACTGCGGCAAACATTTCAAAACCAAAATCAGCTAAATCGGCCCAGCCGTTTTCGAGTTTTAGCGAGACAAACGAACAGCAATTGATTTTTATATAGACTAGATGATGACCGTGACTTTGTTCAAATTTTGCTAATTCCCGCAGGAACTCTTTAATTTTTTGTCATTATGACCTTGCCTTTCTTAGAACATTTTTGCTTTTATTATTTACTTGAAGAAGACTTGAACTAAAAATCTTATCTAATAATATTATCAACCATCTCTTTTGTAAATTAAGTCACAATTAATAAATTGACATCAACTAAGAACACTTCACAAGTATTAGTCAATCTATGCTTAAACAGCTACATATAGTTATAACAGCCCTAGGCATAGATTGACCATGACTTGAGAACCTCTTCTTAGCTTATTAAATAAAGTTTTTTTAGGGGGCTTATAATCAATTGTGGTACTGTCAGGATCCCACAATGAATTAATAGTTATTAACCGTCAGTATTTTGAGTACCAGCTAATGAGTACTTGACCCCAGTACCTGGCATCCCAAGTTTCTTAATAGTGCACTTCGTCTCCTAAATATTAAGCTAAGCTTTACACAGCTGAACAGCTGAAGTTATGCATTTCCATAGAAAACACCAGTTTTCATACCAATAACAGTTGTTAAGAGTTGATAGTACTGTAAGCTTTTTGAACATCAATAAAATACAGTATTTTTAGGATTTTTATTACTACTTTCTTTACGTAATATCGCTATTGAGCAACAGATTGTTGTAATTTTTTGCATGGGTATAGTTAGTTGAAGAGCTTTTTTTTACCCCCACTACAAGTTAACCTTTGACTGCAATCTCACCTGGTGGTAAGTGATGATGCAGTCTGTTGGAGTATGTCAGTGATATTATATTAAACCTATACCGTCTACACGTCATCATGCCTGAATGCTAAATCGCTTGGTGGTACATTTATGCTCCTCCCACCAGGCAAAACCTGGAGAGTGTAGGCTATTTGTCACGGAAAATGAAGGATTCCCGTGGGAATATAAAACTTATTCCACATGGACAAAGTCGCAGGCATCATGAGTAAGGTATTCTTAGGGGAGAAGATAATTTTAGGCTACTGTTTCATAATTATTCATTTATTTATTTACATTTTGGCTTGTATAAAGCAATTACAAACAATTTACATAGTTATATAACATTATAAAAATAAAGTCTCGAAAATCAATTGTCAATTTGTGTACCTATACAAGATTATCTATTAATATCCCAAGAAAACTCCTACCATTATGTGATTAATTGAATGGAGTCACGACCCTCAGTAATGAGGAATACGACGCAGAGAGAGACAAGATTATCTATTTACATAAAAGTAACATTATGTTATCTAATGTAACTTGTCTATCATCTACACAATCATCGATCCTGTAATATGCCTTACTTATTAATTCATTTTTAATATACTATTTGAATTTAAGATCCGGTAGACCTGTTACATTACTCGATATTTTGTTATAAAACTGAACACCGACATGGTGTTCAGTTTTATAACAAAATATATGATGAACAATAAATGAAGAAATAATACGATTTGACGACCTCCGTGGTGCAGTGTGTAGCGCTGTTGCCTTAACGTGCGGAGGTCCCGGGTTCGATCCCCGGCAGGGTTAATTTGGGAATTTATAATTTCTGAATTTTCCCTGGTCTGGCCTGGTGGGAGGCTTCGGCCGTGGCTAGTTACCACCCTACCGGCAAAGACGTGCCGCCAAGCGATTTAGCGTTCCGGTACGATGCCGTGGAGAAACCGAAGGGATATGGGTTTAATATAACTGCCATGCCCTTTACAGGTTAGCCCGCTAACATCTTAGACTGCATCATCACTTACCATCATGTTTAAATATAATCTTATATTATATTATTAATCTTAATATAATTACTACTTCTACAAAAAATAAATACCTATACAAAAAATTTTCATTAACTGGGAAGCATGAAGGTTAACATAATGCTTGTTAGTGTACAATGTACTTTTTCTAGCAATATTTCCTTTAAAAATTTACCTTATCACGCTTATTTACCTACCTACCTACCATTGAATAAAGTTAAACAAAAATTGGAAAATTTAGCTTACCATGCTCTTTTTATTATTGCAGTGAATTATTGCTTTAAATTAAATTAAATAAGTTAGGTATTAATGTCTAAAACAATTTAATTATATAAAAAGTAAAGTAAGTCAATATTCTGAATAAAACGTATGAATATTTTGATGATTGACCTAGAAAATTGATAAATTCAATGCTAACACTAAACATTAACTTAAAAAAGCCTAGGTATATTAATAGAGTATTATTCAGTTGCATTGTCTAAAAATGTGAAGAAATCATGCACCAATAACCACAGCATAAATGGCTTACCAAATCTTTTTTTGTATCATTGTAAAGAAAAAACTTGAAAAAAGTATTTAAAATCAAACAATAGCTACTGATTTACATAGTTAATAGGCAACCCTGTGCTGTTTGTAAAATCAATGTTGTTAGCTCTGTTGAGTGATTGCAATGCAAAGATCGATAGGGCTGCCAGCATAGACTTATTAAATTACTGCACTTTACCAATTGATTAGTTATTTTATTGAATTTTATGTAAAAGATTTTTAATACCTATTATACAGGGTATAAACGGAACGCTACCGAAAACGTAGTTAAACACAATCCAATAACAAAAAGATTTTCTTTGCGGCATTCTTATCAGTAATCACCAGTAATATCACCTGTCTTCGTTTTCGGTAACAGTCATCGATATATATGTAGGTACTAAATGGGCACTTTCATATTTAAAAAATGGGCGTCCAACCTTAGAGCACGCTCCTAACCTGTATAGCCCTGTCCTTGTCCCTGCCATAGCGCTGTCCCGCTTTTCAGACTAGATGGCGTTAGTAAAATAGGTCCACATTCTTTGTTTGACAGGGCCCGTCTATGTAAATTGAGGTCGTTGGTAACAGTCTCCTGACATCCTGTAATTTGTAAATACTTAGCCTAAACAGCTGATGGGCATTGAAAAGCCAACAGAAATACAGACAGAAAGTTACACTTTCGCATTTATATCATGGATTTTTATTATTCATATATTTAGTACCTATTTGTTTTAAGAGTCCATTGGCATTTAAAATTTTATTGATCATCCGAACGTTCCAATGTAAATAGAAGTAAATAATTAATTATTTAGTGTGCTGTGCTTGACGTTAATGTTTGGACAAATATACCTACTTATGTAATGGAATTAAATCTTACATTTTCCTGTGTGCACCTGAAATTAAACAATTAACATGTAAAATATAAGGGTACTGCACATCATACTAATATTATAAATGCGCAAGTGTGTTTGTTCGTTGGTTTATTGGTTTGTTGGTTTGTCTTTCAATCACGCCGCAACGGAACAACGGATCGGCGTGATTTTTGGCTGACATAGGCTACTCTTTATCCCGGAAAATTAGGGAATTCCCGCGGGAATCAAAAAACTTTAACCACGCGGACAAAGTCGCGGGCATCAGCTAGTACTTAATATAATAATATAAGCTATAATCTACGCAACAGTAATTGTTTAGTTAATAAAAGTGGACAAAAAACAATAATAAAATTTTACAGGTTCTTTTCATGTATGGCCAGATAAACAAAAATATCAAATGTTCTATAAAGTTACGCATGGACAAGCTAAGCTTTATAAAAGCGTAAATTTTAGAGACACAATCATTTCTATTTATACATATTATGTATTTATGTATAAGTACTATTTGACCACACGTGACAAAAATTCTTAACTTCACATTTCTTCTAACGAATTCTATCAGTTCTATTGATATTGTTGGAATTTATGCTAATATTATTATTGATCAAACCTGCCTACATATTGTATTTTTACACAAAATTTTTCCTTTAGGTTTCGTATATTTTCTCTCTGGCATTTGTTAGTTTCATTATATACAGAATAATGAAATCATATTACTCATATCACTTTAAAAATAAAATAGGATATTCTGTATAATGTGCAGGCAATAAATAATACCAGTTTGCTCTGTGTACAATTCTAATTGAGTACTTTGTTAAAATATTATTCAAAAACGTTAGACTTGGACGAATAAAAACTGCGAACAATACTGTTGTCCTTTTGACTTAGGATAAGACATACTGAATCCAGTATGTACGCGTACATATTGGATTCAGTAATCTTTGGCGGGAAATCCAAGAACTAACATATTAATCGGACAAATAAATCCTGTCGGAATGCCTCACAATCGGTCTTAGTTATAAAGAGAACCAACATGCAAAATCTAGTCAAGACCCAGCAGTTTGGGCTGTTTGTTGATAATAGCTAGTGGTTCGCCCCGAACTGAGACCTCGCGGTATCTATAAGATAGTTTCAACTATATAATGCGCGCTCATCTTGACGTTCATAGACATCAGTACTAACAGTAGACTATTTTTTTATTCCACATAAGATGTGCTAACGTCTTATTTGTAAGCACAAACAAACTGGGCCGATTGAGATGCGGTTTTTTGCATTAGATATGTATAGCTTGTTTAATAAAATAAGATTCAATGCATTCAAGCAATCTGTCTTATCTGCAGCCTTCTACAAACACGTGGTTGTAACTTATTTGTTATCTGTTATTGACAATGAACAGCATTATGTTAGTTATTGTGGCTCATTGCGTATGGTGAAAATGAATCATATAATATTATATGGTTGAGATATTATATTTTATGACCGGTTCTTGTTTTTGTATTTAACGGCTTTACAATAGAAGGTATTTTTTTATCATTAGATAAAAAATTCTAGATCTCAGCTACGAGCGGTTTGCGTAGCTTATGTATTTTCTTCACCAATATGAGTTTATGAAAGGGAAAATTACCCTTAACAGTGAAGATCAAAACTTAGAATGAGATAAATAATTTAGTTTTAGATTTATAGATTCGGAGTTTGTTCTCTTGGTTTGTTTTCTGGACATCTTTTAATTTAGTTCGTCATTCTCGTGAAAGCGACATTAGCTGCATGGCTCGATTTATTAAGTACCTACTAGAGGACTAGAGGTAGCCCGCGACTTCGTCCGCGTACAATTTCTGATTTCAGATGAGATTATGAAATTTTCCCGCTGCAAAAAGCCTATCGATAGAGGCTTTATATAGCTTATGCAGGTTTTTATTACTTAATTAAAACTAATAACCTAAATGTTGATTTCAAATGTTGATTGTCTCTACTTTAAAATCATAGAACTTTTATGTTATCTTCCAACCCCCATTTCACTCTCTTCTATATATATAAAAATGAAAACCGTTTTCCTTGGTCACGGCATCACGCGTGAATGGCTGGACCGATTTCACTAATTCTTTTTTGTTGTATTTGTTATTATTAGGAGAAGGTTCTTACGGAAAAAAATATTAAGAAAATCTCTCAGAAATATTGAAAAATATACATTTAATTTTGCATACTAAGGCGGTACGAAGTTCGCCGGGTCAGCTAGTTGGTTATAAAGTTTATTATAATTTATAACTAATATTCAAAATCCCGATTTTAAAATCTCTAACCTTCATGCAAGCTTCCAACCCCGTTTCACCCCCTTTGGGGTGGAATATCGTAAAACTCCCAACAAGCACAAGTAGCATTTTAAGAGACCACTTTTGGTATAACTCGGAACTTTAGTAATTAATAAACAGTTAGAATGGTTCAACCGAGAACTTAGAGTTGCGCATTACGCTATGGTCTGTATAAGAGCATTATAAGAGTAGAAACGGATACTATTGTTACGGGATCAGAGTTACAGCAGATGCCAAAAATGCCTTCTTACAGCCCTTATCGCATTGGTTGCTTATGAGCATTATAGTGGCAGTAAAATATGATAATAGCTGTATAAAGGCATAGAATTATACCACTGAAATGCTAGCACCTTAAAAGAGTCACTGTGAACTACTGTACAGCCAACAGTTCTAGAGTGGTGTAAACTTAGAGCGATTTAACGCAAAAAGTTCCACTTTGGTTCACCCCAACTCTGTTATTATCTTCTTTTTCAAAGCTGCTCAAAGGTGTTTTATTAGCACACGTGAACACCAAAGGTATTTCGAGATCCTCATATAACTCAGAAATAAAACATTTGGCTGTTAAATTGGCTACAGAAATACCATTATATTGTTTTAGTCTGCATAATAGAATTGATGACATATGTTATAACGCGCAAGGCTGTAATTAGGTTCACATTAATCAGTTGTAATTCTTCAACAGCCATATTAATTTTCACCTAGTTTGGTTGGAGTAAATTTACAAAAAAATGTTGAAAAAAAGTTGGAAAATGAAAGCAAGGACAGGTGGAGTAAGGAGAAAAATAATGAAGGAATATTTGTCAATAATTAAAGCGAATAAAGATCCTATACCCAACAAGCTTAAAGGTTCTTGCGATGGCGATAGTGCGACCACTAATATTTTAGCACACGGTTCCGTATATAATATAAATAATGTTTCGAGTTTTATAAATATGGAGGAAAACGCGTGTGAACGTCAATCTAGATGCTCCAGTGAAGTTCATCATAGTGCGACAATACATTTTTCTGAAGAGGGTTCCGTACAAAATGATATCGATAACATCGAGTATTCTTCTTTTGATGACGAGCACAATTTAATACCCCTCTTGCCTCCCAATCCGAAGGCACAATGCTCAATTCTGTTTTTTCTTCGTCTTTCGTTTGCACTATTTTGAAAGGCATTTCTGAAAATGTAATAAATTTAAAATATTAACTGGATTACTTAGAAAGGAAGATAGATAAACCCTTTATTGCTGACAAAAAAAGATACCTACCTACCTATTTTGTGGTTTAATTTGATAAAATAAAATGCTGTCTGAACCTACCCTATAGGTATAATATATATGTAGTAACTAGTAGTGGTTTAACAAAACGTTTTAAGAAATAGCGAATGGCAGCGAGATTATAAATTACGTACGTACCTAAACAAAAAACAACTCAACAATGTGCAAACGATGCGGCGGCTGGCGATCGACTGATGGATGACCGATGATGGCCGATGGACATGAAAGCGGATCGCCGCCGCGCCGCGCCGCACGCCCGCGCCGTAGCCCGTGTGCGTAGGTACCTACCGCACGTGTGTGAGTATTAGGTAGGTAAGTATTCGGGCAGTGCGCGGATTGTAGTATATTTATATTTCACTTATTCATGACTTCGACTTGTGATATGTTTTCGCAATGATTTATTAATGTTAGCGCACACTTTAGCATACTGCTTAGTGTAATTAGAAGCTAAAACATAATTTATGCCTCAGAATAAGATAAAATAACATTTGAACATACCTACCTAATGAAAACAAAACTTTGTTTGGTTGTTTCCTTGAGTACGTAACTCAAGGAAACAACCACAAACACCACAACCACAACAAACCACAACCACAAACACCACAACCACAACAAAGTTTTTTTTTCAGACAGCATTTTATTTTTAGTCTTTGATGTTTTGCAAAGGATCCCTAAAACTACAAAATAAATATTGAAAAGTAACACGTTAAAGCAGTTCACATAAATGGCTTTAGTGTTGATGGGAACCATAATAAAACTAATAAAAGCCGACAGGCTGCATATTGGCTCACTTGAACTCTCATTTAAGTCCACAAACATTAAAGAGGAACTGGGGTATATTCTTGTACAGCCATGGTAATTAATTCAGGATTAAAAGGGTTCACACAGGTTTCTTATGAAAGCGCCATTTTGGTTATAACCTTTATCGATATCATATAATAATATTTTGTTATTGTTTTATGTTTTACTAATGATTTTTGCTTTTAATTACGCGTTAAATATACACTTATTTTAATATAACATAAAACTTTGTAAAATTTTACGTAAATCTGACAACAATATATATAATTGTATTTTGTCGATAAACTATTTACATAATATTTTTAGTTAAAAACAAAATAATTCGGTGGCGCGTGAAAAATTTGTTATAAAACTATATAAACATTTACAGTGAACTTACGTTCCCAAATGATTTCACATGCATAAAAGTGTACTTACCAAAGTTAACACAAAATCTCAATAAACGCGTTATAATCACTCCGCCATCACACTCAGCTAGGGAATTTAATTTGTCGGCCCTAAGAGCACTATTTGAAAACTTATACTTAATTAACAAAATTAAAATGTTTTTGTTGAGGATAATGCAGAACCTTAAGCGTTATTTAAAACTAGCAGTTATACAATCCTAGTGCTTAGTCTGTTTAACAGGACACTTGTATTCTGTTAAGCAGCTGATAAACAGCCTGGTGACCTATAATAATTCCAATATAGTGCTACTATAATGCTTTTAACAAGAAATGTGAACTAAATTAGAACCATAGGCTGAATAACTTGTGCCCAAACAAGCGTTATATCAGAGTTGACAGCGCTGTCAACACCATTAAAAAACTGTCTTATTCAGCTCTTAGTTTCCGTGTATACCGAAAGTGGTCTCTTATAATGCTACTTGTGCTTGTTGGGCTGTTTCTGAGCTGATGCACTATAGACGAATTCAACCTTCCAAATTTCAAGTTTGTATTATATTATAGTTCCTGAGATATCGTGATTAGTCAGTCAGTCAGTGAGTGAGTGAGTGAATAAATGGTGTTTCGCTTTTATATATACTACAATATAGAAGCTTTAGAGCTTTTAAAACTTAATCTGTTCTCGTGTTTGGTATCGATAATGTATATTGATAAGAAACCACAGGTATCTATGGAATTTGCATTTGTTTGCAATTTGCAATACAAAAATACATAAATTATTGAGTAGACTTATTTGTGTTTGTACTTCGTATGTCCTTCTGCCGACCTTATACGCCCGAATTATTCTTGGCAAAAAATTGGTAAAATAATAATGCATCTAGGTCTGTCAGCCTTTTATGAAATATCTTCTCTTATTCTGAAGTATCTTTTGTAGAAGGTCACGCTATACCTACTTATAATAAGTCACATTTTTTTCTTGCTACAATATCTCTAAGAGAAATATAGTCTCGGTAAATTTTATTAATCAGTTCCACTGACTACGCTATTGTTGAAAACTTTAATTGTTCTATTAATAAAGATTACCTATGCGTTCAGCGTCATTTTTAGTTATTTATTAAATAAAAACGCTTAAATATTTAAGCGTTTTTATCTGGGTCGAAGTGTGGGTTTTTATGCAATTGCAACAAATTGAAACCACATGTAGGTATATTGTAGAGATTCTCCTTTTTGTATTCATAAACCGTATTTTTGGGTAAGCAGGGTATGGTGCAAACTTGTGGCAGAGAAAGTCGGCCTCGGAGGCATTATGAATGATTTGATTGTCCGTAAAAACGCCACATTAATACCTACCTATTGCAATATCAGAAATCTGGCATCTTCCCAATTGAATTTTATAATACGTATTTATGGTGTAAACTTGTTCTCACTATGCTTTGGAAATATTAAGTCTGCCAACTTTTGTATTAAGGTTCTGTCATAACGTAAAGCATGTACACTGGGTTTTATCAGCAGTATCTATCAAACGGTGACATATTATGTACCTATGCCACATGAGTAAAGAATTCTTTACTCATGTGCCTATGCTAGAAAAAATATTATCATGTTGTTTTCAAGACCAACTGTCAATGCAACCATTGACGCCATTGATGTAGAATTTTTTTATTACCTTTGACGCATCTCAAAACACAATTTAAAATAATTCTCTGCATAGAAAAAATCATCAAACATTACCCATAGATTTATTATTGGGTTCCACTAATAAACCCGAACCCAATAATAAATCTATGACATTACCTTAGTTTACCTTCAGCAATTTTTATCCTTATTGAAACTAATAATATGCTCTAACATTATACACACAATAATATATCAATTCCTAAATCAAATACATTGTAGGATTAATTTGTATGTCAATATTTATTTTGTTACAAAATATTTCTTCCTTTTTTTGGAACATGCGCTTGCTCGATTTCACCCCGCGCGCCTGTGTTTTGGTCTCGTGAACTGAGAGCTAAGGCGCTCTTCAACGGACGAAATCAACGAAATTTGTACCTTTGATGATCTTGATATTGACAGTTCATTTAAAACGTTTCACAACTGTAGTGTATATGCCCATTAATAGGTAACTTAGTATCTGCTTATTATGTGGTGGCTTATACATATAATATAGGGTTATCCATAAAAGAACCATACCTTTGTCAAAAGCAAGCAATGTACAGTCGGTTTCTCTATAATTATCATCATAACTTTAATATAAACTACAAACCTTTCCAAAACGTTGAACTGATCACTTAAAACTTGTTTTCTTGATTACCAATGATTGATCTCTTGATACACACCTGCTGGATCCGCTCTGCTATGTGTCAATATCATGTTATGTTACTCGGAATTAATAATAATAATAAGTAACTAGTAAGTAAACGTAAGTATCTTGATCTGGCTCACGAGGTTTCCGCCATGTGGCATGTGGAGTCCACTGAAACCATCCCAATCGTCATAATATCTGCGAATGGGTTAATCCCAGTGAGCCTCGCTCACCATCTGAGACGACTGGGGTTCCGTGGCAGTTCGCTCGCAGCCAGGATGCAGAAAGCGGTGTTGCTAGACTCGGCTAGGATAGTCCGCCGGTTTCTCAACCTGTCCCCCTGACCGTCTGGTCTCCCCTGCCGGGGTGTAATCCTCCGCCCGCTACAACTATTTATTTATGTATTTGTGTATGTAAGTTTATTAATTTATATTTATTTACGTAAGTTTATTATTAAATCTTTTGGCCATATATGTATTTATTTTGTAAGCGGGCGTGAGAGCTAAATTTATACCGATAATAATAAAAGTTTTTATTAGAGGCATAAAACCCACTTGTAGGTATACATATTATCAATGTACCGTTAAAATATAAACCTATTATTTAAACAATTTAAAATAAATGCATTTTCTTTATTTTTACAGCAATAACGAAAAGCAAAGACTCCAAAGAGAAGCTAGAAGACTTAGAAATGATGACAGCTTTGAACAGACGGACGTCGAACCCTACAGTGGTCACACTGGAACCGCCTGTAGAATTCACAGATTGTATATCCAACCAGCACACGGCGCAAAGGCGGCGTGGCCACCACCAATCCCAAAACTCACTGGTTAGTTTAATATTTGATCTCATTAATAAACTGCCACGTTGGTCTAGCTCTAGTTGCTATTAACCGACTTCCAAAAAAGGAGGAGGTACTCAATTCGGCGCGTACTTTTTTTTTAATGCAATAACTCCGTGGTTTCTGAACCGATCTGAATTATTTTTTCAGTCGTTAGAGGAAGCACTCGAGGTGGTCCCATAAAAAATTCTGACTCCAAATCCTCAACCCTGACACTAAAGAGTTAAAAATAAAAATTCTTCCCAAAAAGAAGTTAGCTCAACGCCATCTGTCGGCTAGAAAAGCTTTCTTCTGTTTATTGTTTCCACGCAAATTAGAGAAAACTACTATACAAGTCTCGGCCAAAAGAACAATTCACCGCCTCGTTTACTTAAAAAAGCCTGGGCTAGCGCCTCGTCCTTTTAAAATCACTTGAAATTGCTTCCGCGAATTACTTTATTTCCAGCCTGGACAGTAATGTAATATTTCCTAGTAGTTACTATGGTATTATTAGCGTAGCTAAATTTTTTTAATTGCATTATCGTTTGTTTTATAGAAATAAGCACACACTAATTACTATGATGTTTTTAATATAAAAGTTATTGACCCCATTCACATTTTTATTGAAAATAGGAAGAAAAGATGTGGAAGGAGGTTCTTAATTCGGCGCATGTTTGTATATTGTAAAATATATAAGACCACACTGACAGTAGGTTAGAAATAAACGCAAGATAACCATGAATAGATTTTAATTTGTTTGTTGTGTATGTTAGAATCACATTTAAATTGCAATTATTAATCTCAATGTTAAATCTATTCATCATTAAATGAATCTACCACAGTTTCGGAAAGCCATTCTATCCAGAAGAAACTGCAAGAAACTGGTATAGTTGCTCTTTTAAAATTATAGAACAACAAATGATATTAAAACATAATATATTATATAAAAACGATGAATTATTAAAGTTAAGTTTACAATTATATTGGTTTTAATAAATTTTACTACAAGATCTGTCTCAAAATATGATTCCAAAAGCGAACCCTTAAGAAATTATTGATAAAGATAACCTAACATTCAAACCTCTTAATACAGTAATTAAAATTTTGATTTATTATCTCAGCAAAATGTCGTAATCCACTCTTAATCTTTACCAAAACAATCAATAATAATATACACTTTATCCACTCGTAATAACTCGTCAAAATTTTAATAATAGTTTTATTTTCTAAGGTAAAATTAACAATTCATTGTAAGAAATTCAAATTGAACAAGAAATTTATTGTAAAATTATTTATGAATCACAACTTGGCATCATAATAATACTGTTGATAGTGTTCATTCTTCACACAATGTTGCATATTTGCACTTTACTCTTTTGTTTTGATTTCATTGATAAAATATAACGCAAATAAAATTATCTTTAGTTAAATGCACTACACATACTCTAAGTGTGAGATCTATAGAGCGAACTTTGACTTCGCTCAGACTTAAGACATGGTTAAAACGAGACAGATTTATGCTACTCACATAAGTCCATCTCGTTTTAACTTTAAGTAAAGTCTGAGCCAAGTCAAAGTACACTATAGATCTCAGTATAAGAGCCTAACCAACTGGGCTGCCTGCCTTGACACTTAGAATTTGGATCGACGAACAATGCTTGTCTTGTGTAACAAGAATATTACGGTTAGATTAATGTATCCCTGCCTTTGTGTAATCGTTAGATATAAGACATTTATATTTTAACACCAGAACACACAATACATTTTATGATACAAACCTTCCAAAGCTTATACCAAAACAAAAAATTGTTAAAAATCCTTGAGATCATTTCATGGGCGAGGGCATGCTGCCCAAGGTTTAGCCGATAAGGTAAGACGTTCCTAAGACGATCAATTTCTGGGGCACGGCATTAATAGAAAAAATAATCTTGTCTCCCTCACGTCGTGGTGATGACTGATTTGTATATCATTAATATAATCCATAAATATCATATTAATTTTATAAATGCGATAGGGTGCCATCTGTCTGCTACGCTTTCACGGCTCTTATGTTCCAGATTTTGACGGGTACAGAGATAGGTTGCAAGTTGCGACCCGGGGAAGGACATTTAGTCCCGGAAAGTGGAAGGGTAAAAACCTAAATCCGCGGGAATTAAGTCGCGAGCATCTTCTAGTTCTTAAATTATAATTATTATTAAAGACTAGATGATTCCCGCGACTTCGTCCGCGTGGACTAAGTTTTTTCGATTCCCTCGGGAACTATTTAATTTTCCGGGATAAAAAGTAGCATATGTCCTTTCCCGGGATACAACCTATCCCTGTACCAAATTTCATCAAAATCGATTGAATAGATGGGCCGTGAAAGCGTAGCAGACAGATACACTTTCGCATTTATAATATTAGTATGGATTTGAAACCTAAGTATTTGTAAATAGAATATAATAAACCTTTCAGAAAACAGACGGCGGCGATGGCGACCGCCGCGACAGCTTACAGCGGTCGCTGGAGGCGAGACAGTCGCAGTGGAAGAGGATAATGCTGCTGGTGGTAGCCATCACAGTCCACAACATACCGGAGGGTCTGGCGGTGGGCGTCGGCTTCGGGGCGGCGGCGTCCTCCACAAAAGCCTCCTTCCACAGTGCCAGGTTAGTTAGTCCATGTTTATGCAATTATTGTATGTAAAATGTATGATGTATCGGTTCCACTAATGGAGAAGTTTACTATTTTTTTTTCTAAATTTAATATGAAAATTAAGACAAAGTAAAACAAAAATATGAAAGAATCATTAAAATATCTCAACAAATGAAAAAGTTATAGAACTTTAAAGTTGCGCTTGCAAGACGGGAGATGTGATGTCATAATTCCCTATCAACAGACTTTATAAAGCCGAATAAAAGAAATAAATGGACCTAACGTGACTTAATTGAATTAAAAGCAGTTAATTTGTGTGTGAAGATAATTTTGAAGTATTAAATCTCGGCTAGGTATTAAAACTCACTCACAAAATTTCTCACTCGAATAAGATACAGCAATCGGTGTAATTAAATAATTAAACTTTTAAATCGTCATTTCTCAGTCATTTATTGAATGGATTGTAGAAAAAAACCTCTGATTTATTAGTTTTAACCTATGTTTTACTGCCATTGTGTTAAATATGATATTCACAACATCATGAAACTTCTCCATTGGACTTCTTTCGTGAGACGTGTTCAGATAATAGCCGTGGTCATATACCACTAACAAAACAATACATTCTAACAGTAGTAAGCGATCGCTTTAGGGCAAAGTGGCATAATATGACCACGGCTATCACTATATTCAGAGGAACATCACTATGAATATTTATTAAATATATTACGTGTAAGTTGTTTATTTAATAGACGATAAATATTGAATAGTTTGTACATGACAACTTTAGATGAAAATATTCTCTTCTTTCATAAGTTTTAAAGGCAAAACACACAGGGAGCGCCCGTTCTCTGTGCGTAATTTTTCAGTGGTCTGGTTTGAGTTTTAAAATTTACTGTTTAGGTATGTTCAATATTATTTGTTCAAGTTCAATTCACCTAAATTTATTTTAATCACTGAGGCCCACTTGCACAAGGATTCTTAAATTGATTTAGTTAAATATTTTAATGCTGTCCCGTAATTAAATGTCCCGTTAAATTTGTAAAGCATTACAAATTTAACCAAATCAGTTTAAATGTCCTTGCGCAAGCGAATCTAGTAATGATTGTGAATTCAAATGTTTGACGTACTCATTTTATTGTAAATAGCTCCATCTACTGTAAAACTGACATACTAGTACGAAATTATAAATTAATCACGTCCTAAAGTGTTTCGCCTTTAGGTATTTGGTTACCAAAAAAACAACGCCATCTGTTGTCAACTTGATATGATAGTATCTACTCAACTATTGCCCTCTTACTAAAGAAGCTTTGACTGCTAGGCGGTTCAATGGGTTTCAACTTTCAGTGATTGTACCTATAATAATAGGTCGACTCGATTCTAGTAACACATGTCTGTATGACTAGATGGCGCTAGGTGTTTAAATAGATCATAATAGCAATTTGAAACAAATAATTAATGAATTTAAATTATTATTTTCATAACATTTTGTATATTACGAATGTCATTAATTACCTACTTTAGTTTTCTTAAAAATAATACTAATATTATAAATGCGAACGTGTGTTTGTTTGTTGGTTTGTCCTTCAATCAAGCAGCAACTGTTGCATAGGTATAGTTGAGGACCTGGAGAGTGACATCGGCTACTTTTTATCCCGGAAAATTAAGGAGTTCCCGTGGGAATTTAAAAAACTTATTCCACGCGGACGAAGTCGCGGACATCAGCTAGTTAGTTATAATTCTTTGTTGCATAAAAGCTAAACGATTTAATATTATACAGCTCTAAATGACTGTTATTCTTTTTCGATAACGAATTAGCATCAATTACTTAGCTGTTGCATCCCAGCTCCGCTTAGGTGGAATTTCTCGACATTCAAAATTTCAAGGATCTCAGCGGTTTTAATTGAATTCAGAACATGACATTCAGACATATTCTCTTTTTATATACGTTATGCATGGATTTGTTGAAACTTTAAAAATTCTTACTAACACGCTCCAAATATGGTAAAAATATGTACATTGCGCGCACGATGCTTGCTAGTTGGCGGCCATTTTGTTACGTCAGAAGGAGCGCGAGGCACCGGAGGGCGCCGTTGCAGGAATTTCATTGATAAGTTGGCGTGAGCGGGATAAAACTAGTTGCACTATGGACCCACCGCTAACTGGATTCCAATTAGATTAAGAGACAGTTATTAGATTTCCTAGGTTTTTAAAAATACTTTTTTTTCACCAGTAAGATGAATTTTATGCATTTACTATGATACTGTGCAATAGAAAGAAAGCACCCTAATAACGCAATATTATCTGAATAGACATCGGTAACTAGATTTTACTGTATCTTGCTATTAAAGGTATCTTGCTGCTCTTTAATTTTACTGCCGTAACTTTGTCATGGTGTAAAAAGGTAGGTTCACACAACAAGTTTGCCCGCTACCATCTTAGACTGCACCATAAGGTGAGTAGATGCAACATTTTAACACGTTTGAAATTACCTACAGATAATCGGATGCATATTTATAAGGTTTTTTAAATTCCCGCGGGAGATTCAAACTATCCCTATAACCAAATGGATGGATAGATGGAACCAGTACTATATTTTCATGCATATATACTCGTATCGCATATATACAGATAAGTAATGTTAACGCTGTCTCTTCGACTTTTTAGATTAGGCGTTGTGTTATTTCATTTTAGTAACGAGTTTAGGGTCACACGAGAAACTGATAATTGAAGTTGTTGCTTTATGATGGTTTCGTTGAATGCGTGTTATATTCATCAACCAGTTGTATTTTATTGCATTAATTGATATTCTTGTATTCATTTCGTGATCTTTTAGATCGAATATTGTTACAAAACAGTTTTCCCTATAAATTAAAACTTATATTTATAGTAGATGATGCCCGCGACTTCGTCCGCGTGGATTAAGTTTTTTTGATTCCCGCTGGAACTTTTTAATTTTCCGGTTAGCCTATGTCCTTCCCCGAGGGCCGGGATACAACCTATCCCTGTACCAAATTTCATCAAAATCGGTTGAACAGATGGGCCGTGACAAGCGTAACAGACAGACAGACAAACACTTTCGCATTTATAATAATACTAGCTGACGCCCGCGACTTCGTACGCGTGGATCGAGGTTTTGTGGTTCCCGCGGGAACTCTTTAATTTTCCGGGATAAAAAGTAGCCTATGAGTTATTCCAGACTATAATCTATCTCTGTGCCAAATTTCATCCAGATCCGTTCAGCCGTTGGGGCGTGATTGAGTAACAAACATCCATACCGACATCCATACATCCAAACTTTCGCATTTATAATATTAGTAAGATTATAAGTATAGATTTTTAAATGTATGTAATTGTAGGTATATGATGTTTTTATTTTTAGGGTTCCGTATCCAAAGGGTACCAACGGGACGTTTCTATTTCTAAGCCTCCGCTGTCCGTCCGTCCGTACGTCTGACTGTCAGCGGGATGTATCTCATGAACAGCAGTAGATAGACAGTTGTCACAGTGTGTATTTCTATTGCCGATTAGAGAATAAGGAATATTAAAAATAAGATAAAATAAAAATTAAGGGACCCCATATACAAGAAACGTGATTTTCGAGCGCCTATCTTTTTTGTGGGTATATAGTGTTAAATCTTGTACGGTGGTAATGAACCCTTCATGTGCGAGCCCTAATCGCACGTGGCCGGTTTTTTATAATTAAATGTCCATGTAAATTACGAGGTATAGGTTGAAACACTTGTCTAGATACTAGAAAGTGCTCAAGAAATACGTGGTAATTAAAAGCACCTTCACCGGAAGACACTTGGGCAAAAACGTTAGTAGGTATGATAAAGTGTCATCATAAAGTGGCAAGACTGCCAAGTATGTGTTACACTGTTGTATTTTATTCTTGACTCTTTATGACTATTTTATAATAATACTAGCGATCCGCCTCGGCTTCGCGCGGGTAGCACTAGCCATCCTAATAGTCTATACCCAATATAGTCAGTGGGCAGTGGGCAGGTTTTATATTTTAATATTACATTGTAAGAGTACGCCCCGTCCTCAGTCCTCACCACACCTGAAACAGCCGCCAGCCCTTCATTCTTCATTTTTTTTTATAACTACAAGCTAGCCCTTGACTGCGATCTCACCTGATGGTAAGTGATGATACAGTCTAAGATAGTAGCGGGCTAACCTGTTAGGGGCATGGCAGTTATATTAAACCCATACCCCTTCGGTTTCTACACGGCATCGTACCGGAACGCTAAATCGCTTGGCGGCACGTCTTTGCCGGTAGGGTGGTAACTAGCCACGGCCGAAGCCTCCCACCAGACCAGACCAGTGGCAATTCAGAAATTATAAATTCCCAAATTGACCCTGCCGGGGATCGAACCCGGAACCTCCGCACGTTAAGGCAACAGCGCTACACACTGCGCCACGGAGGTCGTCAAAATCGGTCGTCATTTAATTAGATACTTGAGATGAATAACATATTTATTTTGATAAGGATTGATAGTTAATACTATGTTGGTAAAACACCTTCGCAAGTAAAGCATTGGTTTAGACCAAATTAGAAAATCATAAAAATGGTTATTGTGAGTCAACCTTAAAATATAGTTGTAATATATGCTATCACGGACTTTTACCATGGCATGGCCATATATTGTTTTCGTGTAACTTTAACTATTTACGCAGCGCACGCCACGTAAGCTCTCAGAAGAGACGATTTTATCCGACTTAGTTCACATTATTGCAATTTTAGTAATGATCTCTAATTTTTTTAAAATAAAATATATCCTATGTTACTCGCTGGGCTTTCGTTAGGTGAAAGAATTTTTAAAATCGATTGAGTAGGTTTTGAGTTTATCCATTACAAACAAATAAACAAATCTTTCCTCTTTATAATATTAGTTTAGAAGAATATGATTTATTTGAAAATGAGTCAAACCCTTGAAATAATCTCCGAACGTTGTCAAATTGTAGCATCGTCAGTGTCTGAGTAAAATTACACTTTTGAATCGCAGACAGACGGTCATTACTGTCACGTTCTGGACAAACGCGGTCTATAAATAATATTAATATTCTGTCAAAAAATATTGTAGCAAAACTGTGTCATGCCTCATCGATGACAATATGATGACCGTCATATTTAGTGTTGCAGGGGTAGGTAGGTACACATTTTCTTTTTCTTTTTGGGTTCTATTTCTATGCTAATTAAAGGGCAAAACACACACGGAGCGACACCCGCCACGCGCCCGGCCCGAGGCCGTGTTCTGTGTGATGTCGTTCATATAAATACAAGGAATTCAATCCGCCGCGCACCCGACCCGACCCGCGCCCGCTCCCTGTGTGTTTTGCTCTTTAGATGGAAAATAAAAAAAAACCCCATGCAATTTTTGACAAAGTATACGAACGTTACACTAACGAACTTATCTGACCCGGTGACACAGCGTCGCTAGTATCTATGAAAAATAAAATAAAAACAAAAATTAAAGAGGCAAAAAAAAAGTAGGTATAGCCCGTGTCACGAAAGAAGTCCCCTACTGGCGGCGCCAGTAGTCGCATGTTTATGCAGTTATTGTATGTAATATGCATTAGTTCCACAAATTGCCGCGAGTCTTCTTTCGTGACACGGACTATAGTACCAATTTTGGCCACCGGGCCAGATAAGTTTGTGGGTCTCTAAGTACCTACCTAAATATGTCAGTGCAGTAAGTTTTATAGGTTCACTTCGTTAGAGATTATAGTTAGGCGTAGCACAGATCGCATTATAGAGCTCAGTATCCATATTATGCTAAACCATTTTTTTTATTCCTGCGATCTCACCTGATGGTAAGTGATGATGCAGTCTTAGATCGTATCGGGCTAACCTATTAGGGGTACGGCAGTTATATTAAACCCATACCCCTAATCGTTTTCCACACGACATCGTAGAACGCTAAATCGCTTGGCGGTACGTCTTTGCCGGTAGGGTGGTAACTAGCCACGGCCGAAGCTTCCCACCAGGCAAAAAACCTGTCGAGTATCCAGAAAATTCTTGGTCGAAATCCCTGGCAACATTAGGCGCCCGCCTACTTACCTCGCGCCTCGTTCGCATCACCGCATGGCGTTACTGACGCCTACTGCTCGAGTTAATTTTGTCAATAAGTGATTATGAAACGTTTAGCGTGCCGTTTCAGCGCTGATTAAATTTGACATAAATTACAGGCATTTAAAATGTGAGTTTACAGTTTCAGTTCACAATTTTTAAATAAATTAGCTGTATGAGAAAAATGATTGATTTGGTCAGATTCCACTACAGCCCATTAACGTCCCACTGCTGGGCACGGGCCTCCGCTCTCATAGGAGAGAGGGAATCTGCAGAGCTTAGACCCACCACGCTGCTCCAATGCGGGTTGGCGGGCTTTTAACGACTATTATCATGTTAGTTATAATAACCGCGACCGACGGCTTAACGTGCTCTCCGAGGCACGGGGGTGGAACACCGCCAATTTTCTAACTGAACTACTGAGAATTTCTAGTTAGAAAACCCAATACTTAATACGGGCCCGACCCGAGACTCGAACCCGGGATCTCGACGGCCGCAGTCAGGCAAAAAAAAAAAAAATTAAAAAAAAACATACTAACCACTAGACCAACGAGGCAGTTACATAAATACATTTGTATTCAAATGAAATTTACAGATTCTTTACAGTATACAAAGATTTGATGATAATTTAAAATGTCGTAGCAGTTTTAAGTAGGCATTAATTAGCGCAGACGGTCATTTGCTGATGGAGCTGTGTTGCCAGTTTAAATACAAGTTGCGTTTAATTACTGCTAAGCAAAAAACAATATGACATTATATGATGGATATTTAAGCAAAATTATGTTTACCAAGGTAAATTCAAAAGAATTCGTTGAAGAAGGAATCTGAGAGAGAAAGCTCATAGACCTTCTCCAAGATTTGTAAGAATTTAGTCGTAAGCGTCTTGTGATTTTGTCATTTCATTTAAAATTAAATGAAATGACTAAATAAATAAATTACAATTTTTTTTGTAATTTGTTTAACATTATTATTCAATTGATCATTAATTAATATTAGTTTTGAATTACATTTTTTAAAAACGCTAAATCAATCTTCAATCATTATGAAATGCTTAATCTAAACTTATGACGCCGACTTAGTCCGCGTGGATTTTGGTTTTTACAAATCCCAGGGAAAAAACTTAAATTTTTCCGGGATAAAAAGTAGTCTATGTTCAGTTCCGCAACTATACCTGTTGATGCAAAAAGTCATACGTCGATCATGTTCTGTTGCGGCGTGAATAAAGGATTCACAAAAAACCAACAAACATACTTTCGCATTCATAATACTGGCCTGAGACGCCCATGACGTCCGCACGAATTAAGATTTTTTGATTCCCGCGGGATCTCTTTAATTTTCCGGGATAAAAAGTAGTTGACACCTATCCCTCTACCAAATTTAATTTAAAGCATAGCGAACAGACATAATGGACCGACAAACGAACACACTTTCACATTTATAGTATTGGGCATTTAAAGCATAGATAGCAAACAGACATAATGGACCGACAAACGAACACACTTTCGCATTTATAATATTAGTACGGATTTAGCCATAAAAATGCCAAATTGGCAACACTGGGCGGCGACGAGCGGAGCCAAATCGCGTGGCGGGTGAGGGCATCGACCCGCGCCGGAGCAGACGTTGCCGTCACCGCCGACGCCGCTCGGTGAAACTATTTCACTGAAAAATCCGCCGGCGCGCCGTAGCATTGAAGACAACCTTGGCGATTTGTCGCGTCGTCTATACCGCCGCGTGGGTGCCCCCAGAATACCTATTCATAACCGTAAAATATTGTCACTTCGCTAAACCTATCAGAAGTAGCTTTAGCATCAGGATTTTCTGTCCGCTTAATTATAATCACAGTTGCAACGGTTACGCGATTTAACAGCCCTGACGGGATCCTATTGTTGCCCACCACAGAAGATGCCCTCAGAATACGTCATCAAAACCGTAAAATATTTCCACTTTGCTAAACCTATCAGAAGTAGCTTTTGAACATCAGGATTTTCTGTCCGTCTCATTTTAATCACGGATGCAACAGTAACGTGATTTGACAACCCTGACAGGATCCTATTGTTGCCCACCATCGAAGATAGAGATATGTCCCCAGAATACCTATTCATAACCGTAAAATATTGCCACTTCGCTAAACCTATCAGAAGTAGCTTTCGAACATCAGGATTTTCTGTCCGTCTCATTTTAATTACGGTTGCAACGGTTATGCGATTTGACAGCCCTGACGGGATCCTATTGTTGCCCACCACCGAACATGCTCTCAGAATACGTCATCATAACCGTAACATATTGTCACTTCGCTAAACCTGTCAGAAGTAGTTTTCGAATATCAGGATTTTCTGTCCGTCTAATTTTAATCACGAATGCAACGGTTACGCGACTCGACAACCCTGACGGGATCCTTCGGGTTGCCTACCATCGAAGACAGAGATAGCTATTCGTATTGATGATCGCATGAACCTAATCGCACACAGATTTTTTAAATCCCACGGGAACTCCCTAATTTTTCGGGTTAATATATCACACTCACAAATAATGTGGCTTTCTATTGGTACCAGAATCGCTTCAGTACATCTAGAGATTACCCCTACAACCTCACAAACTCACAAACCTTACTTCTTTATAATATTAGTATAGAAGTACTATAGATGGCAGAAGTTCGCGAGTTGCAATAGGACAATATATTTATATTTATTTCTATATATAATTTCTGTCATATCAGTTTTAAAAGTAATATGACTAAAAACTTGCATCAATTTGCTCCGAGGACATTATCGATTGTTTTTGGCCGTTCAAATAGGTACAGCCCATTATTTATTTTTAACGACACCACAAATTGTTACTTTAAACCTAAGTAGGTACAAATAGGTAGGTAAACTAAATGATGAACTATGTTTACCTATGCGATCCATTTATTAATTTATTTAAATTTCTTAGTTTACCTTCTATATAGTATCATAATCCAAATGACTCATTTAAAATACCATTCTCCCGTAGAACGACGATTTCGTAAATCGCTCTTCCAAGTCATAGGATTTACTTATTATAACCCAAGTAACTAACATTCCAGTTTCACAAAGGATCTTTGCTGGAGCTAATTTGGAAAACTTAAGTATATATGTTCGTCTACAGTCTACATTAATTTTAGATCCTCAGCAAGTGTCCCGACGACATTCCTAGACTCTTTCGGACTCGCGCAATAATGCTACGCATAGTTGGCATTTCCTGATGTTACATTGTGTCTATTTAAGAAACATACGAAATGCGAGCCGCCCATACGCTCTTTGTAATAGATGGTTATTTTTGGATTCAATATGTCATCGATTGGCGACCAAATTGTGTGTTAATGATAGTTCTTAAATGCTTGAACACGTCCATACTAATATTTAAATGCGAAAGTTAAGTGTGTCTGGCTGTCTGCTACTTTTTCACGGCCCATCCGTTTAACTGACTTTGACGAAATTCGTCAAAGTCGGGGAAGAACATATTATGTATACTACTTTTTATCAAAGAGCTCCCACGGGATTTTGAAAAATCATGGACTATTTTAAAATAAAGCACGACAATTATAGGACGGCTTATATTATAAATTAGCTGATGCCCGCGATTTCGTCCGCGTTGATTGAGGTTTTTTTAGTTCGCGCGGGAACTCTTTAATTTTCCAGGATAAAAAGTACCCTAAGTGTGAGATCTATAGAGCGAACTTTGACTTAGCTTAGACTTAAGACATGGTTAAAACGAGACAGATTTATGCTACTCACATAAGTCCATCTCGTTTGAACTCTGAGTAAAGTCTGAGCCAAGTCAAAGTACGCTCTATAGATAGATCTCAGCATAAGTGTTATTCCAGACTATAATCTATTTCTGTACCAAATTTCATTCTGATCCGTTCAGCCGTTCTGGCGTGATTAAGTAACAATCGTTCATACATCCATCCAACCAAACTTTCGCATTTATAATATTAGTAGGCATTATAGACGCGCGACCGCTCAAATCACTCTATCAAATCTCCCTTCGAAGTCAGGAATCTATTTTATCCGGCCGCATGCTATCAGGAGTTTCTGTCAGAAGAAATTAGGACGCGCGCCGTAATGGGCACTTTGCTCTTACATTTTGTATACTAGGCCCGGCCAAGGACTGCTGCTTCACTGCTAATATTGCATCTGGCCTAAAACGTGCTAAAATCAAAGTTTTAGGGCTACAATGATTTCAGTCACGCTGATTGGCTGACACTTTCGCCATTGGCTAAAGTGTCCGGTTGCGCAAACTTCCGCACTATTTTTGCTTCACGAAGTTGCTCTCCCTATGAATGTCATTATTACCCATTAATAATGATTCTCAGTAATGTTCATTCTAATAAATTAATAAAACACCCGGTCCTGTCGCTTAACAATGTTTTCTCGGAACTTTATGTGTTGGACGTGCATATAGCCCCCCGTGGCTTTCCCTTGAAATTCTATAATAGACTGCAGCACGTTGTCCCAAAACGTATCATAAATTTTACTTTTTATCCTCTTGATCTGTCATCAAAAATTACTTTGTGGCTCTAAGTAATTAGTTTAAAAGTGGTCAATTTTACATCTAGAAATTATTGAATTAAAACTGCACTTCCGAAATTAGTTTTAAACCTTACAGATAGAGTTTTTAAGTTTTCCGGTAATAGTTCAAATTTGGTTTTTCACCCCTTGTCACACAATGTCACACTTAACGTGTGACGTACTTTATGTATGATCCCTTATAGCATCCATAATATATGACCCAACACAAGGTACAGTACCCGGCAATAAATATTGCCGGGTACTGTACACTTAATACATGGTATAAAAAGTTCCAAAATTTAATGCCATGAGGGCATAGCCGCAGGAGAAAAAGTTGTTAAAAAGCATAAAAGACACCGCTAATCCAAATCTGTGGTGATCGCATCATCGCTCCAGGTAACGGCGGTAATGAGATAGCAGCCAGCTTTGTTGCAGCTCGTTTATGCAGATCGATCGCCCTCTCGCTTAGTTATTATACAAATAATTGCACCATTCTTTAACAAGATACCTACTCGTAAGTTGTAACGTTACTTTGTAACTCCTATTGGTGGTATGAACTTCTGAAGCTACGTGTTACCGCATACAGTCGTAAACATAGACGTTAATTCATAACCTGTGCAAATTCCCTGTTCTTAACAAGATTGTGATGATGTACCTAGTCTGAAAATAGAAATTGTATTAATCTGTTGAAAATATACTATATATACTCTTTATTATTAAAAAGCCATCTAAAGCCAAACCAAATAAAAGGCAAAAATGCATTTGAAGCCTACTCGCAAAATGCCCAAGTATGAGGTAATTCCGAAAAAAATAATTTAATGAGTGTTGGTAAATATGTAAACGAGAGGTTTTACATTCATTGAGATATGAGAAGGATGGTGTAGCGCTCATGTACATAAGTGGCAGCGCGTCGAGCCCGAGGTGGCCGATCGCTCCACGCGGCGCAGGGTGGCGCCCGAGTATAATGGGTGTCGGCAACCGCTTTGTGTCCGCCGCTGTTATTATGCAGATTAACACCGCCGGGAATTTTGTTCAAATATCGTAACAAGCGCTCCTCCCGGCGCCGGCGCCGATCGCGTTCCTGTAATTTACGATTCGGGGCCCCGGGAATGTGTCGGTGTTCGCTCCTTCTATGGGTTTCGGAGCCGTTTTGTCCATTTTATATTACGCCTTCTCTCCGATGCCGGCGTTGGAAGTTTAAGGGTCTAATTTGTTTTTGTGTTTTGTTTGTGGTACCGTGATTTTATCGTTGGAATCGCAATACATAATTTTGTCTTATTGTCCATTGAATATATGGATACCTATGTGATAGGGTACCTATATGTATTTTATAATGGTACTTATTTAAATCTCTCGAATTATGCTCCAAATTTTCAGGCACAAAATCAAGTATACAACTCTTAAAAATCTTATCTCTCTTTTTTCGCTTTAAAATATAGAACTATACCTACACGCTATGCTATTTTTTTCCTATTGCAACTAATCTGTTCTAATTATAAGGTATTCCTCATTCCCAAATGTATAGAATTTAGAAAAAATGACAGTCATAGGGACTGCCGATAGAAGTGAAAACGAATATTTAACAAATTTTTTTAGTATTAAAGTTTAATTACGAATGTACTTACTATATTTATATTTAAGACCTTTTGTCTTCGTAACAACGCGAGGTGTCGGTCTCAGTTCCACAGCACTTTTAATATAAACCATAAAACTAAGGCATTAAAGTTTAATTACGGATGTACTATTTATACTTGAGACCTTTTGTCTAAAGAAGAACAGTGTCGGTCTCGCGTATTCCACATTTTTACCTCCTACCAAAAAGTGCTCAACGCGCCTAAAGAAGTTTTCACTTCAAAAACGATTTACTCTATAATATTTGTAGTAAAATCTTCTACAACAAATAGTTTCAAAGCAATATCAAAGCACGGAGTCTGAAATTCCGTGCACATTTAGAATTTAGATATGAGTTAAGCAGCAAAGTGGAATAAATGCTGGGAGCAGGCCGGCGAGGAGGGGGGAGGCTCGGCCGCATTCCTTCGGAGCCTCCGACCCTCGCATGCCGAACTTTCTGCCGCTTTCCCAGGATGGAATGCTTGCCCGCCTAATGTAAGTTACACATACATTTCTAACGAAAAGCACGTTATAAATTTCGAAAAGCGTACGAAAAAGTTTGCTGTAGTTTAAGTTTAAGTTAGATAATTTAGTTTACCTTTACCAAGATAATAAATTCAGGTAGCTTGTTTCATAGCTCTAGGTAAGTAGGTACCTAATAAAAATGCAATTTTTGAAGAAAGATTGAGTTGCGTGACAGCCTTTTTTTGTACCTATGTTGCATTAGTTAAGTAATTAATAAAAAGACCTTTAGATATTAAACTTCAATTAAGTACTCACTTAATAATCGTCGATGTTACATTTTCCCGCTTAAAATTAAAATTTTGGTGTAAAGTTCCAAGAAATATAGCAAGTCGGTGCGGAATTCAGTCAACATAATGGCCAGTGTTAAATTGCACTACTTTGAGCCCTAATCCATTTGAATAAGTTACATTTTCTTTTGACTTGTTAGTTCAGTATTCCAATTAACGTGCACAGCGAGCCTTCGTCTTAACAAAACCATAACTGATGCAGCGCAGATAGCAGTGATTAGCACGTTATTTATTCGTCTGACGTTACGATTGGTTTACGTAATTACCTCCACACGTAGTCTAATTTCGATTTTAAAAACTCACCCAATCATTTTAATCATTCGGGCAACACCCGACACAAAGACAGCGACGTTTTGTAATGTCGTGTTAGAGTGTGCGGGTCCAAGTGACTTACGCGGAATTGTTCGTGGTGTGTTTTCGCTCTAATGGCGCGAATCTACTTAAATCGTGTGCAGCACATTAGTGCACTAATATTTTTATGGACAGAAAACTCTGCGAACATTTTTGAGAAACGTTTGGAGTTGTACACTGTTGCAGGCTAGTGGAAGCCCACCAAAAGCTTGATTTTGACGTAATCTATTCTGGGTTCTTCTATCTATACTAATATTGTAAATGCAAAAGTTTGGATGGATGGATGTTTATTACTCAATCACGCTAGAACGGCTGAACGGATCTGTATGAAATTTGTCACAGAGATAGATTATGGTCTGGAATAACACACAGGGTAATCCCGGAACTTAAAAAAGTTCCCGCGGTAAAACCAAATAACTTCATTAAATTATTCTATAGGATATATTTCGGAGTGTGTGCTCAGGAGCTGTTCGATCTTGTATCTCCTTCACCTTTCTACCATCGTACCGCAAGACGTCGTGTGAGTTTCCACCCCTATGTCGTCAACGTTCCACCCACACGCACGAAGCGCTTTGCGGCTTCATTCCTTATTCGCATGGCTAGAGTCTGGAACACTCTACGAAAAACTGTGTTTCCCACCAATTACAATCCGGGTATCTTTAAATCAAGAGTGAATAGGCATCTTCTAGGCAAGCGCGTACCATCTCAGGCCGCATCATCACTTCCCACCAGGTGTGATTGTGGTCAAGCGTAAGCCTATAATGAATAGAAAAAAAGCACGCGGACCAAGTCGCGGTCATCAGCTAGTTGTATTGACAAAATCGATTAGCGAATCGATATGCGAAAGCTAAAGTTCGCTCACCACCGAGCTAACCGAGCGCAGGTAGAGCGCAGTAGAGGCGCGCGCGGCCGGACACACGAGAGTTGCACTTGTTTTTACGCACGCGCCCACCGTGTGGTGCATGACCCCGTTGGAATGTACCACGTGCACTAGCCAATGGAATGCGCAACTGTTTACTTTTTAATTTTTTTTCCTTTTCACTCCTTCTACCACAAACAATACCCTTTTCATGCTATTTCATAACGAATTCTTTGCCGCACTTTCTACTCTCGATTGTGTATTGACGCTTTTTATTATGAATTGATTGTGTTTTCTCAATGAAGTTATATGTATACCGAAGTGTTCCTTTACTTGTCAAACATTTTACTTTAGGTTTCTTTTCTTCGTCTTAAGTCCAATGGAACAATTCGATATTTATTTGGTATGCAATGCCTAATTGCTTGATAACGACAGGTATTTTTTTCTTGTTTTGTCTAGCGGACAAAAAGTCTGCGTATCTCAGTTTAGTATGGACTTGCACACACTAGGTCTGAGGAAAAAATAACAAAGTCTCGTTTCTCTCCGACGCGACGCGACGTTTCGCCCAGACGTTCCGTCTTGTACGGTCTCTAGTCTGCATTTTCGCTCCTTATCATCTTTCTTGGATACAACAAAGTAATAGTAGTAGTAATAATCCTTTGAAAAATTATAGTAACGTAAGTAGACGTAGCGTGTCTACGGGTTAATTTATTACCGGATTGAGGAGGGCAGATGGCAATCGCGAGTAAAAAGTGGCAGCATGGGTGAGAATAACAAGTACAGTACTAAGGCTAAGTCTTAGAAGAAGTCTAGGACCGTACACATGCAATGTTAAAGGTTGCGCACCTTTAGAGGGAATGCCCTCTGTAAGTATGGCGGTAAAAACCAACGAACTTTAACAAAGAGCGAGAACTAAAAAAATACTTATTTATAGTGAATACTTCAATAAGAACTCTAACACTTATTTAAATTAAAATAAGTAAAAACTTTACTATACACACTAATAGTTATGGCTTACAAAATATAGACAAAATATTTCCAGCTATTTTAGGTACTAAGGCGGTCTTATCAGTACGCGTGATCTCCTCTATATAGGCACTAATACATTTTTTACTTAGCAAGACGTGAATTATAGGAGGTTGCAGGTAATAAGTTGCTAATTCTCCAGGGCAAAGTTGTATTGCTATGGGATAATGCGTCCTGGCACAAATAGATTAGGCAAACGTTGAACAATTTTTTTTCCAGTACAAGTTAGCCCTTGACTGCGATCTCACCTGGTGGTAAGTGATGATGCAGTCCCAGATGGTAGCGGGCTAACCTGTCTAATCAATACCTTTAGGGCAAGCTAATATCGTGAGTAAAATTTCGAATTTGATTTTTATTTACACGTGTGCACCACCCTGTCATCATGCAACCAATCTTCTTTCTTATACGAGTAGGTTGCCTGGAAGAGATCACTCGTAGTGATAAGGCCGCCTTCGTTATTCGTGTTACCTCTGTTCTGTTATTTGTTTGTGTGTTTTTACTTTATTTACTTACTCAGTATAATTAAAAAGCTTAATATAAAATCTTCAAAAAATTATAACAAAGCACGATAGACTTCGCGTACAGTAAAAACCCTTGTTGCCGTGATCTGTGGTACAAACGATTGTGAACAAAGTCCATTCAAATCCATCAAGGCACATCCCGCGCCCGAAATAGTAGAGTTCAGTAAACGGATAGCCATAAAGCGGAGGATATTTGGCGAAAGCGAGCCACGGTGCCGGAAACGCACCGGAAGATGCGCGTTCTAGATGCGTTTCTTTTACGATTTCCTGTGCGCCCGCGCACGGTCACTCGGCCCGCTAATGACTCACGCCCGTCTGATTTTCATTCACTATTTCTTACTATGCATCATACGCTGAATGCATAATACGGCTAGTTAGTAGGGTGATTATATTTTGAGTCACCTTTTGAATCCTTAATGAGTGTGTGATTTAGGACGAAAATGGGTGCATCAAAATGATATCGTGTATTTACAGTTGGTAAAAATAATGCAATTAAAAAAAAATTGTGTGTGCAATTCACACACGGCAGAAGTGCAGCTTCAGAAAAGTAGCCTACGAGAAAATGATAAATATAACTTGTATTCTATCTCATTCTCTCGCAGGCAAAATCTTATAGGTATATGTTTGTCTCTTTTTTGTATCACATGTTCGTTTCATTTTACCGTTTTATTGAATTTTCAAATCACAGCGATTCTAAAGAAGTTTCACTTTTTCAATTTTCAAGAGGTAGGTACTTCAGACCCCAAGGAACACATAAATGCTCAAAATTTTTCATTAAAAAAAACTTAATATTAAGCAGCAGAGCAGGTTTTAAGTAAAAAAGTTTAGGAGTAGACCAAATAGATCATTGCAAAGGTGATGTTAAATAATTATCAATCAACCATTGAATATTATTCACCAATAAAAAAGGGTGCTTTAAGTGTCTCTTGTGGTTAAAAGTGACTCGTTGATAGTAGAGAGAAACTCTATGACTATGAATAAGTCAAACGTTCCTTCATTGCCAGCTACAGTAGGTAGTAGGTACCAGCTTACCGTGAAAGGTAAACTGGTGGTGTTGGTATTTGGAACACGACAACACGTTACACTGTTTTGTGTTACTTTTCTGCTAGATTAGCGCATGTTGCCAATTACTTTTCAAATATTAAAGAAATAAATTACATAACAAATCATTTTAATTACTGACCTTTTACATAACACCAATCATTTCATATATTTATTATAAGTATTATGTTATTTGTGTAAATAGTTACACCACCCGCAAGTTAATCTCCTCAACTTTTCCTAATCCTAAAGTTGCCTGGCAGAGATAGCTACTATGCGATAAGGCCTTTTTGTATTCTACTTCCTTCTTAGTGTTTTCTGTGTATTTATGTTCCTTATTTCTTTTTGTTTTGTGGTGTACAAATAGAGAGTAATAATAATAATCATTATTAAAATTTCGCCTGTTCGCCTTAATTATGAAATAATTGTGAACCCCTCTGACTTTAATTAAACTATCAATTCATTCTATTGCCAATCATCACTTCTCGTCACCTGTCGCTAGAAGGTTTTAATATATTTAATATATTATTTATTGACATCTTAAGTGGAACATTTTTGTTACCAAACAGTATAATAATATTTATAACTATGAAAATCAGAAATATGTAGTTACAGTTAAATTATAACGTTATGTGTAAAGTTAATAAATCCTTATTTATTATTGACCGAGCGAAGCGAAGGTCTCTGAGTCTACTTGGGTGAATTGGCACTTGTCCGTCCGTCCGTCCGTCTGTCAGAGCATTATAACTTCTGAATTACTGAACGCAATTACTTCAGCTTTAAATATAATATGTAAACCAATGGCCTCCCGCCGAATATGGCTTAAAAACAAATAAAAATCTTTATTTCAGGGGGGCTCTCATAGAAGCGAATGCGAAGTAAAATATTTTTTATAAAGTTATTAAATTATAACGTTATGTGTAAAGTTAGTAAATCCTTATGTATTATTGACCGAGCGAAGCGAAGGTCTCTGAGTCTACTTGGGTGAATTGGCACTTGTCCGTCCGTCCGTCCGTCCGTCCGTCTGTCAGAGCATTATAACTTCTGAATTACTGAACGCAATTACTTCAGCTTTAAATATAATATGTAAACCAATGGCCTCCCGCCGAATATGGCTTAAAAAATAATAAAAATCTTTATTTCAGGGGGGCTCTCATAGAAGCGAATGCGAAGTAAAATATTTTTTATAAAGTTACATAGGGTTGCGGTATATCATTTTAAAGATAATTAGGAATAGAGTCCCAAACTATTTTTTTTTTTAATTTTTCCCCCAAAATTGACGAAATGGGGGGCTTTCAAAGTGGAGATTTTCTAACGCCCAAAGATGACCTCAGAACTCTTAATTTTCTGAAAGGATGAGTCTGAAACTTGATCAATTATTTCAATTGTATCCTGTACTTGAACAACAAATACTAAAATTAGATAAATATTGTAAGGAAACGGAATTATTTAATTTTTAATGAGCTTCAGTATTTTTAACAGAACTTCACATTTATGTCAATAGATGGCGCCGCGAGGTCTCAGTTCGGGGCGAACCACTAGTTATTTGTAGGCGCCTCGACAGGACACGTCAGTTTTGCATACCTTGCGTCACTAGCAATCGCGTCATTCTAGATTTAATAGCCTGTTAGGTTACAACAAGCCATTATCAGGCGCTAAACCTTGCCTTTTAAGGTAAATTGCACAACAATATACGTACGAAAAGCTAATGTATATTAAATGCAGTTTTAAACGGTCTTGTCGGAATGTATTTACTTTATCGCTGATATAATAAGGTCTTTATATGGTAAATTTGAATGGATTGTCAATAACGTTTAAATATTGAGTCATTCATGGCTGCTAAATGCACAATATAATTTACATAGTATATACACAGTAATACTATTTTAATATAATCACTTTGCTGGTTTAATTTAAAACCACAATTACACTTGTAAGTTTTACTTAGGTGCTTACGTAAGTCGCGTATATTAGTAACTTAATAAATGTAAACAGTCATGTACAATCGACTGTATTGTAAGTTGACCCAAAATGGCGGTCGTCTGCGCAGGTACATTGTACTACAGGGCCGCGCGGAAGATGCGCAGGGAGCGAGAGGTATGGTAACGCGCGGCCCCTCGCGGCGCACCTCATACCGCATTTCGATTGCCACCCGAAATGTGTTTCTGCGCAGAGTTCAACTTATACCGCGGCTATTATATAAGTCGCGTATCTCATGAAAATGTAAAGTTTACTTACTTACGTACGCTACTTAGGTATAACTTACAAGCGTAATTGCGGCCTTTGCTTCATTTTCGTGTTCATTGACGGGGTAGCTATTAGCACCATCTTCAGCAATTTGAGTGCTAGACTAGCATGTGATGAAATCTAGTGATTGCACTGTGCAAAAATGTTCACGAGAAACATTATGCTTTAGGAATTTAAAAGACAACAAATAAATCTTACAATTACCTTAATAAAATAGTAATATACATAATTTAAAGAATAAGGTATCTTACTTAACTTAATAAGGTTCTTTCGGTGTCCGACTTTCGTGAAAATCAGTAGTGACTAGTGAATTAATATTATGCTATGATTGTTTCTGGGACGCCAAATTGAATACTTAGTCACTAGTTACGCGCGTACGTGTACGCGTGTTTTTAATCTGGCTTTATTAAAATAGCATTAAATCATTCTTTTATCGATAATTTACGTATAATGGCGCTATTATAAGCCCCAATCGGAATAATAAAATTTGAATTTTACAGTGGTAGATACTATAGTAAAATTATTGATCTTGTGAATGCTCACAATCGGCATAACTTTTAAAATAACTAAGCATTAACATGTATTATTATTCATGGAAAAACCTTCCTTTTATGTTGGCGCCAGTCGTAAATTCTAGTGCATAAGTAGGTATATCAATGACCTCATTTGTCTAGTATTCGTAGTAAGTAGGTAGGTACCTACACATATCGAATTAACGATTACAGGAAAAACTGTAACCAATTTATTGCAAAGGCTGTGAGTCTGTGACTCATGCTTAGTTTAAGTGGGACCAGTTCATGTGATATGCATAATTTTTCGTCGAGTTCAATGAGTGACTTGTATAAGGTACCGACTAGCATGCTCGACATGCATTTCGATGCAGCTCGCGCTTTTTTGCTTTTATGGTACTACGTCAGAAACTTTCATGAAATTATCGACAACTATTACGAAGTTTGTACCTACTTAAACGGATGAACGACGCGCGAACATAAGGGTGACGAACGTACGCAAACATTTATTTTTAAAAGCTTTTATTTAACTTGCAATATTATTGCTTATTATGGTTATTATTGTAAACTTAAATATGAAACGAACTGAACTTAACGTGCCCGACTAGTTAGCCCATATCTATACCTACTAATATTATAAAGAGGTAAAGTTTGTGACGTTGTAGGGGGTAATCTTTGGATCTATTGAACCGAAAATTTCGAAAAACCTAAACTCTGATACCAATAGAAAGCTACATTATTTGTGAGCGTCATAGGCTATACAATTAAACCGAAAAATTAGGGAGTTCCCGTGGGAATTTAAAAAACTTCTTTCACGCGGACGAAGTCGCGGGCATCTGCTAGTTTTTTATAAAGTACTTTAAGATCAGCCCGCGACATCGTACGCGTACGTTTTGCATGATCCTGTGGAAATTCTGATTTTCCGGGAAAAATCCCATATGCAACCTATCTTTGGATCTATTGAACCGAAAATTTCGAAAAACCTAAATTCTGATACCAATAGAAAGCTACATTATTTGTGAGCGTCATAGGCTATATATTAAACCGAAAAATTAGGGAGTTCCCGTGGGAATTTAAAAAACTTATTTCACGCGGACGATGTCGCGGGCATCTGCTAGTTTTTTATAAAGTACTTTAAGATCAGCCCGCGACATCGTACGCGTACGTTTTGCATGATCCTGTGGAAATTCTGATTTTCCGGGAAAAATCCCATATGCAACCTATCTCTGTACTGAATTTCGTCAAAATCGGTTGAGCAGATGGGCTGTGCAAGCGTAGCAGACAGACAGATACACTTTCGAATTTATATTATAAAACTGTATATTATATTCAGTGTTTTAGTACTTAGTTATTTATAATCAGATTTGCTGCCGGCACCGCCCTTGACATGTTTGGTAGTTATGTGAATGGGTGAGTAATGCCAAGTGAATTACTTGAAGGCAATTGCGACCTGCATATTGTATGAGATCTAATGTCAGGTGAGCTTCTTGTGGGAAATTCTCAAGCAGCCACAGCTTTAATGTATTAGATATTAGTTTTATTTGTGGTTTTTGTCACTGTTTGTGAAATGCTTCAAGTATGCACAATGTTCCAAAGCCAAAGAATCAATTGAACACATTTTGTCACGCCAAATCACTTTTCTCCAAATACCTATGTTCATTGTTGACGTGGATAGACTCAGGGGAGTGACGAATGACGACCCATAGGGAGCCGCTGGTTTCAGGCATCGCAAGGCTTTACAAAAATCTGTGGAATGACAACGTGTCCTGTCGATTTTACAAACTCAGTAGTTAAGTGTTGCGATTTTTACTTATGTCGTGGCTGTCCTTTTAATTTGGTTTTACTGGCCTTTAAAATTTACCTCAATGGCGGTTGATGAATGACGAGGATAGCTAGGTACTTTAAATGGAGGTTTCAATTATTTGATTGGTTGCAGCAGAAATCTTTTTTTCGTTGATAAAAAAAACTTGATTTGGAACTGAATATTGTTTGCAACTTTATATAAAAATAGCATCCTAAACTTGTCCATTATGTGTTAAGTGAGTAATATTCCAGGTAAGTGGCAGCACGTGGGCGTTATGTGATCCATTCAAAACACGTAGGTACCTCACATTGTCAGCCAGGTACTGGTTGGTAACTTCGCAATAATCAATGCTGGCTGACTAATAGCGAAAACGCGCGAATTATGCATTTGTTAAAGGAAATCCGCGACCGCGGCGCTATGCGTATGCATCAGAAACTGTACTTTGCTCAGATATGATATCACACTTATTAACATATTACTTTGTTTTATCGCCGCAATTTTGTCGTACTCATCTGAAAACTTTATTCACGTCTGGCAATTTTTTAAAACGGCAAAATTTGTCTGATGATTTACAGGTATTTATTACTCAATAAATACGTGATTGAAATTTCAGATTGTCTAAAGTACCTACTATATTTTTTGGGAATTTTAATAAAATATTTTTGAAGAGGTTTGGTAGTTTATAACCGACAAAAATGTCTGGTTATTTTTTTCGAATTCTATAAGTACTCAGTTTAAAGATAAAAAAAATCAAGTTGCCTAAAAAATTTCTTTTTGTTTTTTTGCAAATGTTATATGCTGCGTGATAGCGAAATAACCGCAAGCCAGACTGGCAGGAGTCCCAACTTGATTCCCGAAATTCGTCGCCAGGACCAACATCGCCCCGCTATCGCCGGCGCTCGGCCGTCGCTGGTTTCGTGCCTGACGCCGGCGGCCGGTCTGTCAATCCATTGCAGGATAGCCAATCCAGCTTATTGGGTACGACAACCGTCATTGTTTCGTATTCGATGAGACGAGAGGTATTTAATTGGAAACTTAAAAGAAGTTTTCACTTCTGTTCTTTGACAAATAATACGAAACAATAATCATATTTTAAATTGTACATTGGCAAATATCTGCGACATTCCGGTGCGCACATTTTTTTCATAAAATTTAGAGTCGCAGACCACCTCTCTGAATCTAATGAGTCATTTTTGGCGAGACATCGTGCGACCAGACGAGACGACCTTACGGAATCGACCTTATTTTTTAATAAGAATGCGGCTGTGTTTACATCTTTCTCCTTATTGTGTCATTTCTGGCTAGAATCCAGATTGTGACATTGAGCAAATTGCCCGTCATATGAATCTGTGGCTGTAATCTGACTGAAAAGTAGTGTGTAGAAAACTGTGCGTGGACTATGTTAACATCGTTTATAATCATTTATGTGTCCACTAGATCATGCCCGCGACTTCGTCCGCGTGGATTTAGGTTTCTTGACTCCCGCGGGAATATATATACTATATAATATATATAATATCCCGCGGGAACTATTCCAGAATAAAAAGTAGTCTATGTCCTTCCCCGGATAAAAAAATATCCCTGCACTAATTATCCTCAAAATCAGTAACAGATGGGCCGTGAAAGCGTAGCAGACAGACACACGGTCAGACAGACAGACAAAATTTTGCATTTATAATATTAGTAAATTATGTATAATTTGGAATTTTTCTGATTTGCTTTTTATGTAAACCTATTTTGGATCCGATACAAAAATTGTGATACGTACGATGTCGTTAATAAATTCTTCCTACAAAGTGGTTTTCTTGGGTTTGGATCTGTAATCAGTATTTAGGATGGTACAAGTCATTTGGTGGAAGGCAATGGAGCTTTCAGTATGATAAGCGAAGTAGACATCAGCACCATAAATAAAATAATCGTCATACTGTTTTAGTATACGACACAAAAAACTGTTTGATAAACTGTCGAATAAGGAGAGTTTGTCAATGCTCCTTTTGCGCGAGATGATGATTAAGATATCGGCGTCGGCGCTTCAGTGACTTAAAATTCGAAGAAAGTCTATTGTTCATTTCGGTCTATGTTTAGATTTCTCGTCCGCACTGTATGGTCATAGGCGGATGTGACTGAGCGTAACTGTATCGGAACCAACGAAACGACAATGCTCTATTCTTGTAGCGTTTCGAAATAACCTCGTCTTGGTAGATAACGATGCTTTAGTCGTAGCAATGGCCCGTGCATTCGACGACATTTCTGATACTGTTACGCTAATGTTCTTTTCTAACTCGCAATGTTCTTTTGAGCTAATTCTACTATTGTTGTTGTTCGAGTCGAGGCGATAGAGACGCAAATTATAATTTCAAAATAAGCTCTGTAGTAGATAATGTGGATTATTCGGTTTAACACATTCTCTAAATTTAACTAAATTGCAGGATTAAATCTAGTAATGTTCCTTTTTGCAGAGAACATTATGAAATGGATAGCACTACAATTAGTCATGTCAATTTAGTTTAGCTTAGAAATTGTGTACAACAGAATTAGCCTCAATGTTCTGTTTGGAAATAGAAAGCTTTGATGATGTATGACCTGCAAAGTCTATTGATTTAGAATCCTATTAGGCTACTAAGGTGGAAGCTAATAAAATATAATTCTAGGTTTCGTTCCACTGTTCGACACTTTTCAGGTTTTCGGCATCAGACTTATGATCATAGTCAAGCGCAAACGTGTTATGGGTAAAAAAAGACATTTTATTTACAAAATATGTTAACGACGCTGATGTATTATCATTAGTACTTAAGCATGAGGTTGAATAATGTTAACCTGTTTTAAGCTAGCCATGAGTCGGGCGTCGTGCCTAACCACATTCCACTTAGTTTGTAATAGAACTTTGTACTTCATAGTAGCTGTAGCGGTGTGCTTTGTTTTTTGAACGGTTGCCGTACTTGTCATAATGTTTATGTTTTTTTTTATTTTTTTAATCCACTACAAGGTAGCCCTTGACTGCGATATCAACTGATAGTAAGTGATGATGCAGTCTAAGATGGTAGCGGGCTAACCTGTTAGGGGTATGGCAGTTATATTAAACCCATACCCCTTCGGTTTCTATACGGCATCGTACCGGAACGCTAAATCGCTTGGCGGCACGTTTTTGCCGTTAGGGTGGTAACTAGCCACGGCCGAAGCCTCCCACCAGGTCAGACCAGGGAAAATTCAGAAATTATAAATTCCCAAATTGACCTCCGCACGTTAAGGCTGTTGCGCTACACACTGCACCACGGAGGTCGCCAAGTGTTGTGAAGCTGTACTGTCTATTCATAGCAGTAGGTATAGCATGAAGGGTTGATTACTTACGATGATACTTCAATGATTTTAACTTCTAAATTGGACTAACGAACCCTAACAGGACTAGATAGTAGCTTATAAGAGTAAAGTTGAAACTAAATATTGAAGAAATGCATATCTACCTATAATTGCAAAATGTAGAGTACATAGATACCTACTGTTCATTACAATTATTTTGTTGGTTCATTAATAATTATTGAACTTCACTTAAATGTTGAAGTGAGTTGTTTTTGTTTACCTTTTAATTACCTTATCAAAACTTGAGTGTGTGTGCGGTCTCGAACGTCGGACACACATAATAACGGTAATGCACCAAGCCACCTGACTCGCCAAACAACCTGTGTTTCTCACAGGAAACCGGCGATCGATCAAATCACATAGCTAGTATGCAAACACAGCGCTTCGGCAGATATGCGCCGAAAGGTACGCTTCATCGCGAGCGAGCGGGACGCCTGTATAATGCCTGTAAATCGAATAGGGAAGCCAGGTTTCCTGAATTTGTAATGTAGTCCTGGAATTTATTATCAGTTCGAAGTCGGAGCGGCGTTTGCTATTAGCATAAAAACGGGATAGTTAAGTCGATGTCATAATTCTCCGTTATTTGTAAAATGAACTTCACCCAAATGTTATCTTATTTGTGCACTAAGTTACAAAGAGTATAAATTAAAAATTTCCCAAATGAGCCATTAAATTACCAAATTACTGTTACTGAGCAAACATGGTATTGTTACTGAGCAAACATGGTAAATGGTAATATTCCGTTTTTATAGCGGTCAATTAATATAATAAGTTAAGGAGTTATATTCTCCTAATTGTTAATTAAATAACGAATAAAGCCACTTTAGGTATAACAATAATAGATAAGAAAAAAAACCTATAAGAAATACGTTACAGGCGTTAGGATATTCCCAAAATGGCAGTGAACATTTTTGTCGGCAACAACTCAACACATGTAGATGACTAACAAATATCAAATTCAGTCCATATTTTTCACCTCGACCCGGATTGTCACTATTTAGAGTTATAGGTAGGTATTCCATAAATATTATTCAGTTCCGTGAAGGAGTACGCCTTCAATGTTTTTTTTACACGACTGTCCAAAAAAGGAGTATATTATAATGTTTTCAGGGATCATGACTGCATGTAGGTATGTATGTCAGTTTCTTTATTCCACCATAACTTCTAAATGCCTGAACAGATTTAGATGTATGGAGTATCGTTAGAATCCTTACATGAACCCGAGTGACACTGGCAATATTTTGTTTTAAATATTCAATATGGCAAGGCAGTCGTGTTTTAATTGTTTAAATAATGTTCACTTGTTAAATTTAATAATTACGTTTTAGTAAATTACGTTAAGTTAATATTGTAACGAATTAATTTGAGGAAACAATATGTGTCATATTATCACTACCATATAGAAAGTGCTTCAAAGGTGTCCTAGAAATGACAGTTATCTAGCAACCCTAATGTCGAGTGACGGACGTGAGATGGAACGCAGCAAGTCCGGCATCAAATCCGTGCGTTTGCGCTTACGAATTGCATTCCCATACAGGGTAACGGCGCTCGTTCTCCTACCTCACTTGTACCAAAGGCCTTATTCGGACCTCTCACTCGCGCAACATGAATGGAGGCGCCATGGAATGCGGTCGCGTGACGTGTGCGGCGCCGACGGCGATCTCGATGCACTTCATAGGGCTAGATCTACCTTTGTGGTCCTAATAAAGCAATAAATTCCTGACAAGATTTTATATCCACCATCCACATTATAATTTTTCTTTAATTATATGAACATTAATTTGAAATCTATAAAATATTGTACATGCCCTTGAATTAGGAATAAAGGAATTAGTCAATTGAGTGTAGCAAATAGCAGGTTTTAACTTTTAACTATCTTGAATCTATCAAACAGATTTTTCAGAAATCGCAATAATCAGTTGTTCTGTCCTACAAATCCTACAATAGAAATGACGTACACCAAATAATTACATAACATTAAAAAAACTTAACACAGGAATATTACTCCTACTCCTTTGTTACTACATTTATGCATGATGCCATTTTGCAATATACCTAATGTTTTTCATTATGCCATTTATATCGATCGTTTGTGTGTGTATAAGTTTTAGATTTTTCCGATGCATCATGTCTGTATCTTTCCCCTGCTGTTTTGATCCTATCAAAAAAACCTATATTATGTAGGGAAGAGTGGCAGTCAAATAGTTTTCTTTGTAAGTAGATACAGCAGGATGTTAACTCTCTACTCCTAGATATCTATATTGTTAATAAATAGGCGATGAAAAACTAAGGAGACATGCACACGAGTACCTACGGTTATATCAGGAAGGAATGCAGAGATAAGGCCGACCGCTAAACGACAACGAAGCGACGCGGTAGGTCCAAGCTTCGTATACCTTTCTCTAATGAGAGAGTACGTCTTTCCCCTTTAATACGTATTTGAATGGGAAAGTATTATTAGGAGTATGATAATTTTGGCATAATGTTCATGTAACTGAGAGAGTGTCGCGACAGGCCTGTGCCATTTGTTGCAGACGGTGAGATGGAGGGTTTTTGTTGGAACACCGCCCCCGCTCCCCGCAGCGTCTGCGCCCGCGTCTCGTATTCAATCTTAGGACTTATCCAAACCACAGACTTTATCCATTGAGTCGTATATAATCTCTGCCTAACGAAGCATTCCCATTTCCCATATTTAAAAAGTGCCTGCATGGTCAAAGGTATTAAATCTATTTTATAGAGCCTACCTTGACTTCATCATCATGATTGTTGTCAAGCTAGCTAAGCAGGCAAGAAAACAAAAAATATAAATTAATCTACTTTTGACTAGTCAATCAATATGAAATCAAGCATACCTCGGCGTTTATTGACTTTTGAAGTATAGCATGTGGTTTTGGATCCCTTATGACTGAGATCACTAATCTTTTGTCCCGTATAAGGGGAAAATCCTCATGGACATTCGACTCCAAATCGGATAGTGCCTGATTTCTACCAGCTAAAACACCTCCTTTCTCCAGGCAATAATTTCCCCACTCGAAGGCTTATGCCGCTGCCTGCCTCATCCTCGTCCTCGTCCGTCTTTTTAATCCTTCTCCTTCCTTACTCTTACACCTATGGATTCTTGGATTACAATCCAGTTTATTTTTGTCTCCAGCATAGCACGAAGCTCTCAACCCTAAATTCGCCTCCCAACACGACCAACAGCGAAATGTTGTGTTTCTACTAAAAAGACGCATGACTAAAATGTTGCGTCTAGACAATATGCCAATTTGTTACGTACAGTTCAGACTGTTTAGTTTTTACTATTGAACAAGCATACGTATTTGTACAATGTACTGCTATTAAATAAAGCGGCGGTACAGTTAAAGATATGTGTTACCGCAATGAGACACATATTTCAATTTTTTAAATAAAATACAAGTAACAGTGCCCCTGAACATGAAAAGCGAAAGCCGAAAGAAATTTAGGTCAGTGATACTTTGATGGTACTTTGAAATCTTTGAAGTTTTTTTACACAGTTCTATTAATTTCTTAGCAACTGACTAGAGAATCCTTATCTTTGTGTGTTTTGACTTCTGACTCGCACTTATGACTTAACCAGTTATTTTTTATTTTGAAAAGCGTTCAAAGGGCGAACCTTTCCTTTCTTGATTTCGGTAGGAATTTTTCACTTTACGATTCGGTAGCTAATCGGTGAAGGAAATTTTATTTCTGAAAGGTAATATTTTCGAGTAGAAAATCAGAAGCATAAGCGGTATTGATAAGTATTGACAACGAATAAGTCAGTTCAACCGATTCATGCAGCCGATGATCTATCTGAATACGTAACTAGCTGGTGAAAGTGTGAAAAGTAGTCTTTATTAAGTTTTTTTGGGTGGATGTTGCTACTTGTTACCCTTGGTCCTATTTTATAAAAAATCCGTGGACTCCAAAGTACAACACTTTAATTTCGCAGCCTGATTCATAAATTCATTCTTAAATTAGTTTTTCTACAAAAAGTAGGTTAGACTCCAGATAGAAGAAAAGCTCGAACAATATGAAACGGGTGATCTACAAATCGCTACATAAAGCAATATAAATGATAGTCAATGTCGTACGCTTGGGTTAGTTCTATGATAAAAGTAGGTATGACATCAATAAGCCGGTACTTGTATAGCGACGTTATTCCGACAGTTATTCAAATCGGCCGTGTATAAGAACTAGTGGGTATCGTATCAAATTTTGATCGAAGTGGAGCGAGCAGCTTTCGCGGACAACTAGTGATTACAGCTATGCAAGAGGCTGCTGTTGGCCTCCCATGTGGAGCCTCGCTGTCTGGCAGCCGGCTCCCCCCTCCCCCCTCCGCGCACCCCGAGACCCCCTCGTACTCCCTGGCCCCTCTCACGCCCGCAACCTCAGCTCGATGGCCGCCTGCACTGTCCGCAATCCGCATGCTATACCTAACGTAACTAGAAATAAAAATTAATTAAACACTATTAAACTTGTTCATTGGAGCTCTGATATCTTAAACTTGTTTTGATAGCGGTTGTCTATTGCAGTAACACATATAACGTTTATTATATACGTAAGTACTATTATTGATATACTTCAATTTTGCATCCATAAGAAACCTTTTGTCACCAAAATCGCAATAGATATCAGTTCTAAGCCTACATTATAAAATAAACTAATATAAGTGTTGTGTGGAAACTGTGAGGTCTGAAAGTGTGTTTTATGTTTGTGTTAGTTCTTGTATCTTGGACCCTTAAGAAATCAAGGCAGTCTATTGTCTAACACAATAAATTGTTAACGCATAGGCTGCACAGTTTGTGTGGGATTTGCACTAGTATATTATTATTATTATTATATACTTTATTTGTACCACCACAAGTAAAAATAACAAAGACAAAAATTGGAAAAAAAAGTAAACACAGACAGGATACAAAAGGCGGCCTTATCGCTTAGGTAGCGATCTCTAGTAGATCTTTATCAATAAAAAAATAAAAAAATCTTACAAATTTTAAGGCTTATAATCTTTCTGCAGGTGGTAAACTCTAGTTGCCATCTATGACTATAGTTACAATCTATGTCATGGTAATTATTTATGGTGCCTTAATTTGATTATTTTTGAGCCAAGTAGGTACTGCCTACTAAAATAAGTACGTCTTTTTCTCAGTGTATTTTGCCGATTATTCCGCGGTTTCTTTTTTAAGCTCCAGCAACGGTTTCATTTTGTCGTCCCGCACCTTTCCATCGTGAATACAGTCCACAGTCCATGCAACTGGGTCAAAAAATCGACAAAATGCTAACTTATCACTGAACCACATTAACCACAGAACCGGAAATGTTTAGATTTACAGATACAGTACAACATTCTTGACTCTTAAAAAGCGGCAGTTAAATAAATAACAGTTGCCATTCTGTACGAAATTGTGTGTTAAAAAATTCCAAAGAAACCAATGAACTACAAAAATTCCGATGACATAACGCCGTCTGGGGCCAAAAAGTAAGCTGGTCAAGTGTTAGATCATCAGAAAGTTCTTTCGCTTTGTTCAAAAGAGTAAAAGGCTGAACACTATCACCGATACTTAAATTTGCATTCCAATAAGGCGCCTTTTGGACGAAACCTATTTTTTTATTAAAAAATTTGGCAGTCCATATTTTGTCTTGCACCAATTTATTTGATAGTACATTCAAAGATCACATGAGAGCATGAGAGCTAATGACATCATCTGGATTTCTTGGGTCATTTTAGTGTTTCTGAAATTCAGTCTAAATGCACATTTCATTTAAAAACTTGCAATAAATTCGCTGGTGATTCGATACATGTTTATTGATTGATGATAGGACTGTATAGCCGACTCCTATTGATCGTCTAAACCGTCTACTGTATAGAATTATAGATGGTAAAGCAGTTTATAAAAGCATGATTACTTAACTTTATTGGTAGCTTACTCACATAAAGTTTCTTGCCAAAGTTTCTTAGTAGCTAATAGCGATGTTCACAATGACAATGCAAACAACGAGATTGTGTGTGTTTACTGGTGTTACGACGGTGGGATATAGAAGTCGGTGTTATAGAAAATCTTCGTTGGAGGGCTTTACAAAAATTGTTTTAGGCTAATCTTATACTTATGATTAGGCAACAATACGAGTCTTAGAATGCCATTTATCATCAATAATAAAGTTACAAGATAGTTACTGCCCATTGCCGAAGAGATATCCAGTTTGTGTGCATATTATTAGAAGGCTCTTGATTGAACAAGTGTACTGGTGACGCCACCTCGGCCCGCCATGCTTAGCTCCGATTGCGACAACGGCTGACTCGAGGTTATGCGTAAGTGTTCGATGGAAATTCCAGTGTCGCAGTAATAGCAAGTGTTGAATGTGCGCAGCGGAGTCCTGCGCGAGCTGCAGCGAGGCGCGAGGCCGCGGCATGAATGGATCTGCGGTATGTAGGTCACGGTGTCGTCAATGGGCGTCGCGTCGCCGGGCCCCGCGCAGCCGCCGACACCGCCGCCACCTCCGCTTCGCGCGCCCCCATACTAACGTGTCGTGAAAGTTGCCACTACTTTCGCGACCATCACCATTCTCCGTACCACATTCTACACTCTAATCGACCAAAATTAAGTTACTTTTCCAGTAACACCATCGAACATTCACATCCGCTTCAGCGTTATGTGCTCGCGGCTGACGCTTTCTGCGACCGTTTTCGAGTCCCCAACTCTATCCCGCCCTTCTTAAGGCTCCGTTTCGTTCGTGCCACTCAACATCGGCCGCGCTGTATGATCGTGCTTAGGAATTCACTTCCGGGTAGGTCGGAAAGTGAAATGGTCTCGTCTGTGATGTAATTGGAATTCGGATGTATCCGGAGTCAGCGTTACTCCGTTCACTTGTAAAATTTCTATATGAAACTGTTGACATAATAGCGCAACGTCCATTCCGTTACACGGCAAATTATTGAAACGATCTTGCGCCTGTTGACCGGCACTGCAAAATAAATTTAATGGTCCATTGAAAATATCTTTATGCATATTTTAGATATAACCGTGAAGATGGTGCAAAAACTATTGGAATTCGTAACTGAGTATTACGAATGTGTCATTGACTCCTTGAAGGAATTTGCAGATTTTTTGCTTTAAGAAACTACATTAACCTGTTTCTTTTAGTACTTTAAAATTTTTAGTAACTTATTTAAGATAAACCATCTTAAAGATCGTCTCTGGCATTCCTTTGCATAAGACTAAAAGAAAACTTGTTATTAGATATCTCAGTAGCAAGAGAATTGTGTTTGTAGACTGCCATCGATTTAAACTTAAAGTCATTCTTATTCCGATTAGCCCGTGATCTCACTAGGGTCACTTCAAACCAGCGCTGTAGTCGACTGGGCTGCAGCATCAAGCTGAGGCAGCGCCTCATATTTTAGCCTATCAATATAGATTTTAAGCTTGTTTTAAGGAGTGAGTGCCCGGGTCTCGTGGAACTAAGGTTAGCTTAAATCTTGGTTGTCACCTTGGTCCCATGAGAGCTGTGGTACTCCATGTATGTTTCATTTAGTTGTAATTTTTTGGCTGAATTAATGATTATTCATATATTAATTTATCTGTAGAATATATAAAATCCTTATAACTGAGACTGCTCAAACTACCCCCTATAGGCCCACCTTAACATCGACTCTTCTGCCTATTGGGTAAACGCACTGTTTTGACTGATCTTCCTTTGATCGCGACCATAACCGACTAAACATGGTTCAGCAAAATTATCCTGTTCATTGGAGAATAAAAGGAAAAATCACAGACGATGTGTAGGACAAGGTATCAATTGTTGGTAGAATGTGCCCGATACCAATCAGGTAGAGACAAATTGATTGAATTTTTACATCTGAGCAAATTTCACGTTGTGAGTAGGCCACGATTTTTCGTAATATGTATCGACGCAACGCATCCAGTTTTGTCCATCAGCAACTTATTTTATTCACTGCAATTTCCAAGATTCCAATTTCACTCAAGGGTTTTTCCACTCCAACGGCCGCTTCCTGACCTGTAAAACTGTTTCAGTTGGAAATCAATTCGTTTCGGTGTTCAAAGAGAAACCCTAAGTAGGCACCTAATAGCTATGTTCATAGTACGCTGAACATCTTGAATAACCGTAAATCTTTGCTAGACATTTATGATTTTGTAATAGAATGTTAAGGCAGCAAAAATGTCGACGAACAAACAGAAACGCGATAGGTTATGGGTCCAATATTCAAATTAACTGATGATATGATAGTGATTAGTTATCTATTCAAAACCAAAGAGAACTCAATTCCCTACATCACTTTCAAAATCAAGAAAGGATTTAACTGCTTTTTCTCTTCGAGTATTTAACCAGTTTATTATCGAAATCTAATAATTGTGTTTTAGTATTAAAACCGACGTACCTATTTATTAGCTTCGCTAAACGTAAACCTTTATGAGGAACTTTATAAACCTGCTACAATGTCTATAATATGACTGATGATGCCCGTTCAGTTTCTTTTTATCCCTTAGAAAGATCTTTTTTTATTTTCTGGGATTACGTACCCTTTGTCCGGGATGCAAGCTATCTCTGTACTAATTTTCATCAAAACTGGTTTAACTGGTAAAAATAGACAGACCTACTTTGGCATTTTTATTATGAGTAAGTATAGTATAGGTTTCTACCAAGTTTTTCCCCCGTCGAATAGGTTTGTATTATGTTTCAACTCGGTACTTACGAGTGTAGAGTAGGTGCGCACTCCGCTAGTTTTTGTAAAGGCTTGGGCAGACAATGCGCGATAGCAACGTGTGCACGCAGCTTCTACATGTTGCAATACAAAAAACTGTATAAAAACGTTCACACTGTAAGAGCCGTGCTGCTGCTTTTGTCCCACCTGCCCCTGAGGTCCACTTTATGCTTTGTCTTCCACGTGTCCCGGTCTGTTTCGTCTAACACAGTTGATAGTTATACCTGCTTGAGCGATGTATTTCGCAGCTTCGAGCTTTGGGATCGCAGACCAGCGATTTGCTTATAAACTATGTGGGCTATACATAGCTGAAGCACCGCAAATGTGACTCTTAACTTAATTATCTGTACCTACCGCGTAAGTAGTTGTTACGAATTCACGCGTTCAGTGTAACGTTCTGCCGAGCTGCTGTCGTCTTCTCTTAAGTCGCTGCTATAGCGCTTTGAGTCTGCCCAGGCCTTTAACAAGTGGAATTCCAGTGTAGCACCATCGAGTTGGTTGGTAGCGGTGCGCCACCCGTAGCGGACAGCTTTCACCGGCTCAAAGGCTCCGCGTGCATGTTTATTAAGTTAACCCTTTTAACCAGAATTCCCGAGTCGTCCGTTTACGTAATTAGTACCTACTTACATTCAAATTTTCAATCGTATTCGACCATTGATGTAGAATTTTAGTACCTTATTCGACTACGAGTACTGTGCTATGTTTTTGAAAACCAAATTTATTATAACTTCACCTATCGCTACTTCTGCTATATTATTATTAACGTCGCATCGGTAATTCTGAGCCAGGAGTCCAGGGCCTTTTTCAATAGCATGCTGTATTGTACCAACCCGACGTACAAACTGAAATTTAAATTTAAACATAGAAGCATAGCAATCAATACACCCCCACCATTAAAAATGCAGATACCCAAAATTTATTTGTGGAAGAAACACTTCCAGGATTTTTTTAAATCCTATATAGAGACAAATTAGAAAATGGTAAGCATTTCTCAAACAGGAAATCATAATTTGTGGAATACCTCTCTCTCTGCGTCGTATTCCTCATTACTGAGGGTCGTGACTCCATTCCATTAATCACATAATGGTAGGAGTTTTCTTGGGATATTAATGCGGTGGGTTCCCGCGTCCTTCCGCATGTGGAATACCATTTCACATTAAATTAAAAGCACATTAAAGTCATTCAAACATGCATCTGAGGTATCCATAATTCATACGGAACATATTAAAGCTCTCTGAAACAGATGCAAATAGTCCACTGTCATTACGTAACTCTGGCGGATGACCTTTGGAAGGAACAGTTGAGTTTAACGGTGACGGAGGCTGTACTGTGTACAGTTAACCGCATTCCTAGGCCAGCCGGGGTGGCAGGTGATGCGGGGGGAAACGTCCTCCGTTGGAATGCTGGTGTCTTCCTCCCACTTAGCTAATCACTACCAACCGCGTCGCAAGAACCTCGATACTAGTACAACTTTGTTATCTAGTTCTGTTTGTAGCTTACTTTATGTACCTTAATAGTTACGAGGAAATACTGCCAAGTTAAGCTTTGCACCGGAAGATCCGTGTAGGTAATACGTATACCATTTTCAATCTTAGGATACGTTAAATTGGTGTAAATCGTATCTCCGAGCTTTAGTTGTGTATGTGTCACCGTAAGATTGTGAAAACCGTTAGATTGTAATCTATCTAGCGAGATTGTAAACTGTCGAAAGATTACAATTTAACGCATTATTTTTCGGTAGATTGTAATCTGTTAGGTTTATTAACCCGATAGAACTTAAGTAGCACTAACCTAGGCACTACCTGTATAATTATGTCGAACCCTAACCTACAATAAAGAGACAAGAAATACAATGAATATTTAAAAAATTGACACTCAGAGCCACAATCTTTCGACAGCTTACAATATAAAAAGCGTTATTTTACAATCTAACGGCTTTTACATTGCTATCATTCTCTGCAGTAAACAATGACTGATTTTTAAAAAAAGAACACTACTTTTAGGACAGTAATAGGTATTATAGGTATATATAGGTATATTTTATAGATTTGGGTTTAACCAAATTAGCACTTTTCTTATGAGACTCAAAAATCAACGCACTCAATGCAATTCAGCTTTATGAACATTTAGGTTATAAATTTTTATAATGTTCGATACTTTAGTATTAATGCAGAGGCTGAGAAAAAATCTCACGACTACTTGTCTACATACAAACATAACGTAAGTCAGTACAGGATCTTCCTTCAGTCCTTGTCATAGTAAAGCAAATATAGCCTTTGAAAACAATAGAACTTGAGCTCTAATGCTATTGGAGCGGTTAGCGATATGCAAAGCCACATTGCAATCGGCTTAGTCATTCCATGATTCAATTCAATTATCTAGGCAGATTTTATCGTCCGCTTGGATCATTGAGATGGTGTTGCAAATGCCATAAGTGAGCTTCGAGTTAACGTGGGCGGAATCTACGTGTTTCGAGTGCCTAAACCATCGTCAACGAAATGTCAACGATATAATTGGTAATTATTTTGTTTGCACTAAAGATCTTATGAAAATGTTACAACATCGATTAAATCGCGAGCGCTAATAGATAACTTAATTTTGTTCCAAATAATAAACGATCATATGAACATAAATAAATAATCTTTGCATGATGTTAGTTGATTTTTTTTTACTTTAAGCATAAAGCATCATTAAAATGGCAGCTTTATTTTCTACTCCGACCTAGCCCATGGACTAATAAGTAATATTACATTAACTTAAACTTTTACTTAGTGTTCACTATAGACTTATAAGAGTGAAATAAATAAATAATTGTACGCGCAATAAAAATGCGCCAGTAGAGCCTGCCCCAAAAACTGCTGATCTTTCATATTAGCAAACGGATGATTGCAAAAATATCATGTTATGGGAATATAAGACATATTTACTCTTTATAGGTTGGTACATTTTTAGTAACCAATAGTTAGCTCATGAGCGATGATCTTATCTATTGTAAAGATAGCTAGAAATATGCGACATCCGGTGGTATTCTCTTCGCTTTCCATTGCAGTATTGGCAGGCTGCCAAGCGCGTCCAATTGTTTCCTGAACAGGAACTTGGATCTTCTCTTTTGTGATTTACTTTTCAAAACTTCTTAAGCTGCATCATTAGTGACAACCCTAAATCTCTGTTCATAATTGTTCTTAATATTCCCTATTTACAGTGAGATAATAATATATGTTTTGAAGGCTGAAAACTTCATACATCAGTTGTCTAAACAGTGCCCACCATTTTTAGAAAAAGTTGGTATCGAAATTAATAAAATTAAAACAGTGAGCTTAACCTATTTAACCCACGGAATAAAGAAGGTTTTATTTCCGCAAGGGTTGCTCCATACATATTGTGATAAAAGTTATTTGTTCAACAAGATAGCAAAGTTAGTTTTTGTTGCGAGTGCCGAGTTTGATCTCGAGCGACCGAAAGATTGTATTATAAAGAGATATCGAGATATTCTTTAGAGTGATTAAAAATTCTTTCCAGAAAACTGACTTCCAACGCCACTGTAAAGTAAAAAAAAAGAAAATTTTAACTTTTTAGTGTCAGGGTTGAGGATTTGGAGTCAGAATTTTTTATGGGACCACCTCGAGAGCTTCCTCTAACGACTGATAGAAAAAAAAAATCAAATCGGTTCAGAAACCACGGAGATATGCACCGACATACATTAAAAAAAAAAACTCGCCGAATTGAGAACCTCGGAAGTCGGTCAAAAAGAGAGCGATGTTATCTATTGAATAATAGGGTAAAAATCGGTAGTAAAAACAATTCAGTGCAACACGCTCTAGTAACATATTATGGTCTTCGCCTAAATTTTACAAAGACAACTACAATGTAATTAATGGGCAATGGCTCTTACATAATTCATCATGAAAGTAATATTTTTGCCCATTATACTATTGACACAAGTAAAGCCGATTACTAATTGTATTGTTTCATCTTTGTTTAGAAACTTGGCGATTGGAATCGGCATCCAGAACTTTCCGGAGGGCTTAGCTGTCAGCTTGCCACTACATTCCGCAGGCTTTTCCGTATGGAGAGCATTTTGGTGAGTAAAAAAAATTGTTATTAATCAACAAGATAGCAAAACTTCATTTTTGCTGCGTGTGCCTAGTTTGAATCCCGCGCAAAGGTTTCTAAGTTAGAATCCTGAGTATAGTGAGGGATACAAAGGCAAAAGAAACAAAAAACTTTGCTATCGTGTGATACATAAGTACCTACAACTTTTCATCTCAATAGCGAGAAAAAATTGGTTCCTGCCTAGATTGAAGAATATTCTGCAACACATTTGATACTAAATTACAATCTTCGTGAATAGAATCACCTGTTTCATTTTAAAAATTGTACAGCAAAAATTTTTAGCGATTTATCGTAACTGACTCCGCGATGCCACGTATAAACAGTTTGGTATTGCAAAAGAGCACGCATCCATCTTATACAGCATCGTATTGTTCATCCATTGAGATTTAGATCAAGTGGAGGCCATCGGTTTACATATTATATTTAAATTTGAAGTAATTACGTTCAGTAATTACTTCAAATTTCGAATAAAAAGTTGATGTTCCCGTAAAGCAGAAACAGTACAGTAGTTACGGCTCTTCGTAAACATGTTTTAGTTTTGGGATAGGTATCATAATTAATAATTATTATCACCGTCGTCAGTAATTGTCACTACTATTTTGGCGTCCAATAAGTGTACAGAACTAAACTTTTACAACAAACATACGTAGTTATATGTACGTACTAGCTAAAAAAGGTCAACAAATCACCTGCTAAGGTTATCTTAATAAGCAGAATCGAACGTTATAAAAGCGGAAAGCACTTTTGTATTTGTGGAAACATTACTAGCTTAGTATCAAGATAGAGTTTAGAATGCATTCGAGTCCGGCGCGTTCGTTAGGCCGCATGCCAAGGGAGCCAGACTAGGCGACCCCATTCCTGGCCAGGCTAATTCATTATCCGACTACGGGAGGGTTATTTGTGTTTAACAGTCCCTGTTTTTTTGCCGGTTCATCGGTCCTCTCATGATTACCAAATTTTTCAGGAGATTTTGAGTAATATGAAGTGTCGTCGGCTTCGTATTTCTTCGTTTTATAGGCTTTGTGATTAAGGAGAAATTACTTCAAGGAAAAATACTAATCATACTCATATTATAAATGCGAAAGTTTGGATGGATGAACGGATCTGGATGAAATTTTCACAGAGGTAGATTGTACCCTGTAATAGCACATAGGCTACGTTTTATCCCGGAAAATTATCTTTAATTTTCCGGGTAAACCTCAATCTACTCGGATGAAGTCGCTGGCATCAGCGGAGCGTATTAAGTATAGAGGAGGCATGATGAAAGGTCTCACTAAGTAAATAGAATTGATTTTTAGTTTATTTTTTCATGAATTACTAACATAAACTGGTTATGTTCGTCATGCGATCGTTACACATGACATGACGATGCCTCTCGTGGTTGATACGTTGAAGTTGACGCAGTACCTACAAGAATTTGTACAAAGTCTCAACTCAAGCAGATCAACGAAACGCGAACGAACATTAATTTTATGTCTATAAGTAAAATATGAATTAAGGAGAATCTTTTTGGTAACAGTAAAAATAAAATATGATTTTATGTATAGAAGTTATAAGTACAATAGAGATTAGAGAGTTTAGTTCGTTAGGCTGGACGCAGCGAGACCGGTTGTGGGTATATTCCTGCACAGACGATTTCATTTACATAAATAAAAACCTATCGTACTCCCGTAGTATGCAAATATTACGGCTCCCTTGGAATATAAGATTCATTCGTTCAATAAATTACCGTTGGTACTAGGAACTATCCAGAGCGCCTTGAAAAGGCGATGTTATTAGTTGACTATTTATTTTTATTGACGATTTTTGAAGTGAATACTTCTTTAGGCGCGTTGAGCACTTTTTGGTAGGGGGTAAAAATGTGGAATACGCGTGATCGACACCGTTCTTCTTAAGACAAATATAATAATAAAGTACATTCGTAATTAAACTTTGATACCTTAGTTTTAAGGTTTATATTAACAAGTGCTTTGTAACCGAGGGCGACACCTCGCGTTACGAAGACAAAAGATCTTAAATATAAATATAGTACATTCGTAATTAATTTTTAAGGCCTTAGTTTTAAGGTTTATATTTGTTTTGTTTTACTTATAATTTAAAAAAAATACATTTCACTACTATGGGCAGTCGATATGACTGCCAATATTTTTAAATTATTTTATATAATTTTGTTTAAATGCTTTACAATAATCCAAAAATTTGTGCCATTTAAATTCATTGTCCAACCCAAATAAAAGTTAAACATACCTACGTGCTAGCCGAAAGAATGTCCAAATCGCCGGAGCGAAAGGTTCTGCTAGTTGTACGAGTACGTGCATGCATTGTAAATGTTACCAAATAGGTAAAAGTTGTAAATAGTCGCATTCCGTGGAGTTCTCGGAAAGGCTGGCGCCGCCCGGGCGCTCTCAGCGCTACCGCACACCGGAGCTACGAAATTATCCTGCCACTGGATATGAAACGTTCACTCATTATACCCTACTACGAAATCTTTATGATGTGAATTCTGATTTATCAATAGCCAATGAGGAACTTTCCAGCCTACGCTCCTTAAAAATATCATAGGTGGGTTTTAATCGTTAAAAAGCGGTAAGCTTAAGGTGGTTTCAGAGGCCCGGCCTTCAATTGGGGTGGTCGGAGGTTCGATCCCTGGCCACGCACCTCTAACTTTTTGGAGCAAAGTTCGTTTTAAGTAATTATAGCTTAGCGTAGGCCGACTAAAGTTAGCATTTAGGGTCTAGGGATTAAAGTATTTTTTTTTAATAATTGCAGGCGTTATTAAGTAAAAGGTAGTAAATGGGTAGTAAAAATTTATAGTCTATGGTTCAACAGTCCAAACTAATGTCACAGACACATTCTAAGAAGATACGTTCTTTCCTATACCAGTCGTCCAACGAAGGCATCTAGATTCTAGACAAAGCAAAGCTGCGGGGTGACAGAAGCGTAACGAATGAAACTAGCAGAATTTTTATAATACGAAATTTCTCTCACTCTAATTTTTTTATGCAGACCGTACATCTAGGACTGCTAAAATTGTCATGGTATGATGGTAGTCAGGTCTGAAATTTGTGTGAGGGTCGACCCACTGTATTAAATGAATAAATAGTTACGCTATGTTAATACGATCCAAACAGAATCTACTTTTTTATGTTCCATTCCATTGATGTAGAATTTTAGAACTCGTATGTTCCATTTATGAAATAATTTTCACGCAATCCTTGGTTGAATGCTTGTTGAATGTAAGTATGCGTCAATGTGTTAATGTTACCCATCGTCACCTATATATCTACAGCTCAATGTCTATATGGTTCTTAATGTTTTCTTTATTCCTTCTTGTTAACAATAAGGTGAAAAATAAAGTTCGTATTGCGGATTGCCGCGAAATCTCTAGAATTTTCGTTGTGATTATTACATTTATTTTTAAGGATGTTAAATTAATCCATTTCGAATTTCGATGCACAATACGTCATTACAACGTGAAGGTATAGGGTAAAGTGAATATGACTATTTATTTGTTAATAGTCAAGTGAAAATAAAGATCTTACTCCTAATATGAAAATGTAACAGAAGAAATGTAAAAACGTAAAGAAATAATTAAAAATCGTTATTTATTTTATTTTCTCGCAATCGAAGTGAAAAGTAGAGTGTTTACCACGGGACTAAAAGCCATTCTACTCGATAAACATCTCGTATGAAATGGCTCATTTTATCCCTTGATAAACAAGCTACTATAATATTTGTACTGGACGAACTTTATATATGACACGGTAGTGGCCGGACAATGGGGCTGATTCTGTAGTGCACAATCTCTAAACTAAACAAAAATTAGACCGTTACAAATATTGCTAACCCTTTCATAATACTTCCTACGGAAAGGGACACAACTAGATTTAAAGCTGCCATTTTAGTTTAGTTTGGAGATTGTGTTAGGTATACAGAATCAGCCCCAATTAATAATAATTTTAAAGCTCTATAGTTCTTAATTTCTTATGAGGTTTCAAGTCTACTACCGCTTCGGAAAATTTATTCCTTTGAGAAGATACCGGGAAGTTTAGCAGCTCGTTGCTTGAAAAAGCATTGAAGACAATTTTTGTTCTTAAAATAATGAATAGCTAGGTACCTATTAGAAATTAGTTTACTTTGATTGCTGTTCACATGCAAAGTACGGAGTTCCCGTTGAGAAATATTTTGATAGTGAATTTTCCTGTTTCCTTGTTTTAATTGGTGTTATTCACTGTAATTTTATTATATTTATTGATAAGGTATATATTTTATTTGTTTCTAACAATCTGTGTGTTATGTTAATTTACTGCTCAGAAATATTCTACAGTTGATTAATAATTATATTTTCCAATCTCAAAATCGCTCTCGTAGATTTCATAATAATCTGTTGTTCAAATTTCTTCACAATAGGTGTCTTTTCTGAAAAATGTATTTCTGCTACAATCTAGTGGAAGTAGTATTTAGTAACTACTAGAACATTTGCGATTTACTTATAATTACATTGCATACTGCCGGGTTATTTTGTAGGCCTTGTTTGGCCTACGTACGTGATAACTCATAACCTTATTTTGTAAAACCCATGACATCATAAACTGTACCTTGATATACTTACTGACTTACCTAATCCATAAATTAATTGCTAATGGTATAGAATGATTCCAAAAATTTTAATAGGTAATTCAGACAAAAAAGCAATCTAGACGTCTAGAGCTCCAAAACATCGCATTAATTATAGTAAGTACTGGTGATCACGGAACGTATAACTCTGAATTTAGAACTCTTGACCATTGGCCGTGGAATCGTTGATCTATGATTTAGGCCGATCTAGCATGTTTCGGCCAAAGGTTCTAAATAGTGTTATTTTCACGTTAACCTTAACTGTTCGTAAATCTGTTAGTAGGTATGGAAATTGGAATTGGTAGGCAAAAATGGAAATGTTAAGGACAGCGGTTACTTATGTATCTACAAATTAACATTAATGAAATTGTTAATAATATATTTTTAAGAGCAACCACCGAGTTTCTTGCCGGTTCTTCTCCGGTGTCATTCCGAACCAGTGGTAGATTCACTCGACGGTTCAAAAGCACTCGTAAAAGTTTATTTGAATAAAAATGGTTTATTTGAATATCATGGTTTTTGACCTTTCTATACTATTTTGTCAGAACTACGAAGAGTTAACTTAAAATGTTACACTGTGAAATTAGGCACTAAGATTGACATTCTCGCGCAAGTGTCGTGAGCTGTCAACATGACAGTTTTGTATGTGAATTTTGTAATAGCTAAGTATGTTGACAAATCTCGATCAAGAGGCGGCTAAATGTGCTTAGTGGTAGTGCTATGTATTAGTATTGTTAAAAAAGATTACGCCTAAAGGAATACAAAAACTAGCGCCATGTGGCTAAAAATGAGACCTATTGCATTCGCACGGAGAGGTTATTTCCTTCTCTCTTGGAATGAAAACGGTGGCCTGCAGGAATTCGCGCGAGTGGGAATGCTGTCTCCGGCAGTGCTGGGAGCGACGACCCCGCTCCCTGGAACGTTAAAGGCTTGGGCGTACACAAAGCGACAGCTAAGACCGGCCGTACATGGGTAGCGGCTCCTTAGGAACCCAACGTCTATATTCTGTTCTTTGACCTATGTGCCCTGCCTATTTTTCATTGCTTCAGCTTCGCAAACTTTGTCTGGTTAACATAGCTTAGTGTAGGCAATTAATTACAGTGGGTAGATAGGGTTTTCTTTATTCCTCTACAAGTTAGCCCTTGACTGCGATCTCACGGTAGCGAAGGGTATAGCAGTCATATTAAACTCATACCCCTAGTAAGCTTCTACACGGCATCGTACCGGAACGCTTAATCGCTTATCGGTACGTCTTTGCCGGTAGGGTGGTAACTAGCCACGGCCGAATTCCACCAGACCAGACCAGAGAAAATTAAGAAATCATAAATTCCCAAATTGGCCCTGCCGGGAATCGAACCCGGGTTCTCCCACAAGGCAACAACGCTCAAAACTGCGTCAGGGAGGTCCTCATCATAGGTATCGTAGGTTTATGATAAGGAATGTAAGGAGTCTTGTGGAATGTCGTTCGGGCAAGAAACGCAGTGTGTCGCGTGCCCCATCCGGGAAAATATTCGCAATCAAAGACAAACTAAGTAGTCGTTCATTTGAATGTAGCAATAATTTTTGCACGACTGAACGAACGCAGTATATTTTATGCGTTAGAATATGATATTCGTTTGTCTGTTACCTGAAAATTTCTCAAAGCTACTTGAACGAAATTAATTAGTTTTTGGCAGGACATATTTTTGGTTTTATATGCCAGCAGCAGTGCAGTTGATTTGCTTCTTTTAAACTGTGAAAATATTATTTCTAAGATGTTTCAGACTGTTTTGTGTGTCTTAAATAATAAAAAGCGATACTAGATTGACTTAGATTTAGTATGGCCTGACATATTTAGCATTATCATCTTCGCAATAGCTATTGCATTGTACATAGGTACTACCACTACTTCTAGATCCGTCGTCGTCACCATCCCAGGTTCACTGCTGAACATAGGTCTCTTGCAAGGATATCCGCTTGCCGCGGTCTTGATGTCGTTCTTCAAACTTCCTCGTTTGACGTCGTTCGTACACTGAGTGAGAGATCTGCCAACGCTGCGCTTTCCTAGTGCATGGTCGCCATTCCAGCATTATGGGACCCCAACGTCGATCGGTTCTTCGCACTATGTGCCCCATCCATTGCCACTTCAGCTTCGCAACACGTCAAACAATGTCGGTTACTTTAGTTCTTCTATACGGATCTCCTCATTTCTGATTTGATCCCGTAAAAAACTCCGAGCATAGATCTTGGAAATAGCCATAGGGCTTTTTTCAAGAGCTATGCTTGGAAATCACTACAACAGCCCATTAACGTCCCACTGCCGGGCACAGACCTCCACTCTCATAGGAGAGAGGGAATTAGAGCTTAGACCTCTGCGACGAGTGAGTGATATGTACTCGTCCGCGCCAATAGGAAGATGTTCCTTCGGGCTGGTGTTGTGCCCGGGGACCTTTGTGATCCGAGCGTTGTAAGTTGGAACGGTCTATATATAGCGCTATTCTCAGAACACTTCGATATCGTGATAAAGGCTTGTATGTAACTTATAAGTTTTCAGTCGATTATCTATCCTGCGATGTAGATACAATTAGCGCCATCTAGTTTGCACTGTGGTAACCGCTACAGACCCACCACGCTGCTCCAATGCGGGTTGGCGAGCTTTAACGACTAGTTAAGAGTTAGTGGTAATAACCTACTCTCCGTGCTACGGGGGTGGAAACACCGCCAACTTCCTAACTCCGGGCTAGTATTGAGAATTTCTAATCGGAAAAACCCAATATTATTGCCCGACCCAGGACTCGAATCTGGGACCTCGTCAGCCGCAGTCGAACATGCTAACCAAAAGACCAACGAGGCAGTCATGCTTGGAAATAGACGATACAATATCTCTTGTCCAGAAGTATTGAGTTGAGTGCAATGTATTATTGTAGCTCAGTTATGCGAAATGCAAGACAGGAATGCAGTTACAACGGGAAGCGTCGCCGTCTCGCCTACGGTGGTTCTCGTCCGGAAAAATATTAGCATTGCAAGAACATTGCAATAAAACTTATTTTAACGGATTTCATTGCGCATTGTTTTGTCGACCTCCGTGGCGCAGTGTGTAGCGCTGTTGCCTTATCGTGCGGAGGTCCTGGGTTCGATCCCCGGCAGGGTCAATTTGGGAATTTATAATTTCTGAATTTTCCCTGGTCTGGCCTGGTGGGAGGCTTCGGCCGTGGCTAGTTACCAGCCTACCGACAAAGACGTGCCGCCAAGCGATTTAGCGGTCCGGTACGATGCCGTGTAGAAACTGAAGGGGTATGGGTTTAATATAACTGCCATGCCCCTTTGGGGGATGCCCCGTCGCTCACGTCCGCAGGAGCTACCTTCTACCTCCCTGCACGTGTCCCCTGGGTGGTGCTAAACGAGCGACGAACTTGCAGGCGAAATAAGCGTTCTTTTTATAAAAACGCCATACGATTAAATAAATAAAACCACCCTACCGGCAAAGACGTGCCGCCAAGCGATTTAGCGTTCCGGTACGATGCCGTGCAGAAACCGAAGGGTTATGGGTTTAATATAACTGCCATGCCCCTAACAGGTTAGCCCGCTACCATCTTAGACTGCATCATCACTTACCATCAGGTGAGATCGTAGTCAAGGGCTAGCTTACGATTAATACACACTGGGCAAAAAATCTGCCATTACAATTTATCAGACGGTCAGGATATACCTTTACTATTGACATTCGATCGAAGAGCAAGTTTTTATCGAGTATCTATTGCTAAAGCCTGACATTCCTTCTCAGCATCTGTTTCCTAGCTCGTACAGTCTTAAGTACTGTTCTTCTTCTTCTTCTTCCTACTGGGCAGGTTTCCGCACTTAAACCCCAGTTGGGGGTCTGTTGTGCGTGTCTGTTAGTTAAGTACTGTTAAGGCAAGAGTGAATAGGCATCTTCCAGGTAAGCGCATTTCATCTCAGACGGCATCATCACTTTCTATTAGATGAGAGTGTGGTCAAGCACAATCTCAACGTAGGTATTTATATTATAATATTTAAAAAAAACAACTTTTCTGACGATAAAAGCCACTGAGTTAACGTTTCAACTTTTGTTAAGGTTGTGAAAGTTCCGACGTATTATCATCTTAGGGTTTATTTGTAGGTTATTGTCTTTTAGATGCTTAGTGATACCAATTCAGTAAAGCTCGAGAGCTTGTTTAAAAATTTTGCGGAAGTCCATGATGACCACCAACAACACCATGGAACAAGAAGCTGTATTCCCTATAGTCCACCAAACCAGGCAAATCGTTTTAAAACAGACAAACTGTCCCTTGGTTATTATGAGAAGGTGCTCAAGGGTATTTCAAAAAGGCCTGCCAGTAGTACCTCAGTTTTTTTTACTGTTTAGGAAAAAGTATCTGTAACACCTGAAAACTACACGTCACTCCAATGATTTAATTTTCTTAAAACATTTAATAATCTTCAAAATCATAATTTTTCAGCTTCATGTAAAACTAGTATATTTTGGCATTCCAAACCAGTGGTAGATTCACTCGACGATTCAAAAGCACTTTTAATAAGTTTATTTGAATAAAAAATTATGAGTTTGAAGTTATAGTTAAATATTAAATTTAAATTTTAATATAACGCCAAAATGCTTTGATATTGAATTTTAGGAGGGATCCGATCCGTTTATGTTTTCCCGGAGGGGCAATGTGAGCGGGTTGGCGGCGCTTCTTGTCCGAACGGCATTCCTAACTCCTTGCATTCCGCGTACAACATAAATAAAATCACAGACATATAAAATTCTACATAACAATAATTAAAATATTGGCATATCACTCTCTAAGCCTAATATAGTGAAAAAGTATAATAATAATTGTAGGCACTCGTAATAAACTTTCGGACTCAAAATTACAGGTCTTGAAATCTTTAGCTCCATGGAGGTTGAGCATTGAAAAGAAAATGCTAACTCATAAATAAATTTGGAGTATGGGACATAACTTCTGATTCGAAAAATGCTATGGAAAAATACAGAGACGTTTCTTTATTTGCCAAATCCTGAACAGACTCTGTCGATCGAGAGGAATGTTTGAAAAGCGGTGAGGGGGTGGAATTTCCAAAAATGTTTTCTTAGTGGTTAATGACGTCATTAAAGGAACCTACTGACATAATTTCGAGTTACAGTTCTTGTCCAAAGAAGTCCCGCGGTGATTAGTGAATGTTATGGGTAAATTTTACCTACATTAATTGTATAAATATTCGACTTCTTGTCATAGGGGATTTTTTTAGAGACAAGCACTCTAGAATGTGCGTTGATAGATCAGTCAGTCAGAATAAGTATTTTTATGTATTGTATGGAAAGATTGAGTATGTTAGCGAAATGCTAACTGGCTACATTAGGGATGATGCCTATGTCAAAAGAAAATTATTTATTTCTGAACATTAAATAGAGGGTCTTCCAAAAGACCTAAAATTCACACCCTCAGTTAGTTTTATAAGTTTGTTGTCCGTTTTAAACTACAAATTAACGGTGAAATATGATGACTTCATAGCTATGTATTTCATACAACTTCTATACTAGAAGCGCGTTTTTCAGTTTGATAAGAGTTTTTTTTTATCCACTACAAGCTAGCCCTTGACTGCAATCTCACCTGATGGTAAGTGATGATGCAGTCTAAGATGGTAGCGGGCTAACCTGTTAGGGGCATAGCAGTTATATTAAATCCATACCCCTTCGGTTTCTACACGGCATCGTACCGGACCGCTAAATCGCTTGGCGGCACGTCTTTGCCGGTAGGGTGGTAACAAGCCACGGCCGAAGCCTCCCACCAGGCCAGACCAGGGAAAATTTAGAAATTATAAATTCCCAAATTGGCCCTTCCGCGCGTTAAGGCAACAGCGCTACACACTGCGCCACGGAGGTCGTCAAAGTCAGTTGCTGATTTGATTGAGTTGTCATCACCCCTATTAATTATAATACATCGTTTACTGCTAACTGATGATCGAAACAACATCGATGTGGATGTAAAGCCAGTCTCATGCGAAGACGAGTACGAAATTCAAGAAGTGAGGAATGCAGTCCCGGCAAGGAATGCTGCTATGTCGCTCGTCGTGAGGCTTATGTGGGAAAATTCAACTGCCGTAATATTCTAATCTTAACGCTAGTATCGTGTCTTGTAACTTAGATTCCGAGCGGATTCCTTTTGTTAAATTATATACCGACATTTTAACCAATTAATCAATTAAAACACAACACACCTTTTTTTTGTTTATTTGTCTGTAATCAGCGTTTTTACTTAATATAATTAACATTCATCTCTTAAAACTAAAATAAGGCCAAAAAGATTACATAATTATACAATTTTTAAAATAAATAGGTACTTCAAGTTATACAATTGCAAGTGCGTGCGGGTGTGTGTGTGTGTGTGTGTGTGTGTGTGTGTGCGTTATTTGACTCGCTAAACACAAAAAGGGCTTACGTTTGTACAATATTCCGGGCATCTAGTCCTTGAGATATTTTTAAGGACCCACCCTATTAACCTAGTGAAGCAAGTCTCCGAGTCTACTGGGGTGGATTGACGCTCGTCCGTCAGTCCATCCGTCCGTCCGTCCATGTGTCAGAGCCTTATAACTTCAGCATTAATGACCACGATTACTTCAAATTAACAAATGATGTGTAAATACATGGCTTAAATTAAAACCGAAAATTAAATAAAATAAAAATCTTTATATGAGCTGCTCATAGAAGCAAATGGGGAGTATTTTCTTAGTTTTTCCTGGGCTTGTGAGTTTTTGTAGAATATAACTTTTGACCATATTACTTTCTTACACTTACTTAATTACTATTTTAACCTATAATTTCATGACTAACAATAAAAACTAATATCCGTCAATTATTATCAAACAAAAAGTAAAATACCAAATGTGTTTATTTCATGTACAGTAATGGATCAGTTGAGTTTTATATTATAATTTTTAAGTGTAGACAACCGTATGAAGGATATGTTAACATATAAATTATTTAGGTCATTGCCGTATGTATTAACTACGTAGTTAAGGATACCGCAATGACGTCATGAATCTGCGCAGTGCCCTACTAGTAAAATGTTCGACACTTTATCAACTCGATATTTAGGGTAACAACATACCTACCTACGCTATAACAGGAAATAACGATTTTTTTCTTGTGACATGGTTTCGTATGACAGTACCTTTAAGTTTAAGTGTTCGAAGGACAATAATTATATTTTAGTACGTAGGTTCTTTTTGGCAGGATTAAACGCGGGGATCTGGGCTGGAAAAAACGCACGTGACGAAAAAGCGTTAAACTCAGTCTTCCTCCCTCTAGTATACATTCTATACTAGAGGGACAGAGTACTTGTATGTAATTATTTAAGTTACTTGTTGAAGATTTTGAACGGTCGGATTGGATGTTTTTTTTAAATATAATAGCGAAAACAATTTATGTTCTTACGAGGTGTCCAACCACACTACACGGCTTGTGAGTCACCAGGGGTTTCACGATTCGATTTATTACATTATAATAGGTCTTTACCTATGAAATTGCCTTTCTTCAGTACTGGTAATTTCAAATAAAAAAAAGTTTGTAATGGCTCTGTATTCTAAATTCAAATTAATTTTGTTTTAAAACCATGACATTCTTTTTACAAACTCAGTCTTTTGTTTTTTGATTAGCGTTGTATTTTCATTACATTTCAACATTTTTCGTCATAATGGATACTTTAAAAATTCCTGTAATTATGGAATATGAGTTCCGTCGTGGCACCAATGCGACACAAACGTCACGTAACATCAAAAACGTTTACGGAGAGAACTGTACAAACGAACGCACAACCCGTTATTGGTTTTCCCGGTTCCGTTCTGGAAATTTTGACTTGAAAAATGAAGCTCGTGGTCGTCCGGAGACTTTGGTCAACAATAATGAATTAAAGGCGATTGTGGAAGCTGACGAAACTCAATCTACAGCTGAGTTAGCAGCAGCTTTTGATGTAAGCATCCAAACAATATTGATCCATTTGCGACAAATTGGCAAGGTAAAAAAGCTTGATAGATGGGTGCCCCACGACCTTAACGATCGCCAGCGCAACGTACGCGAGACCTGCCTTGCGCTGCTCAACAGGCAAAGAAATGAAGGAATTTTGAAACGAATTGTAACGTGCGACGAAAAATGGATTCTGTTCGACAATCGAAAGCGCTCAGCAAGTTGGTTAGATCCTGGTTCAGCACCAAAGCAATGCCCTAAACCAAAAATGACCCCTAAAAAGGTGATGGTCACTGTTTGGTGGTCTAGTGCGGGTGTGATTCACCACAGCTTTTTACAAAACGGCATGAGCATTACTGCAGATGTGTACTGTGAAGAACTGGAGAGAATGATGGAGAAGCTTGCACATCTGCAACCAGCTTTGGTCAATCGGTCGTTCCCACTGCTCCTTCATGACAACGCGCGACCCCATACTGCGCAACAGACAGTCTCCAAGCTGCAAGAGCTGGGGTTGGAAGCTCTCCCTCATCCGCCATACTCACCAGACCTTGCACCTACCGACTATAACTTTTTCCAAAATTTAGACAACTTTTTAGTGGGTAAAAAATTCAATTCCCGAGTAGGCAGTACAAAATGCCTTTGAAGAGTTTGTTGCCTCCCGTCCAGCTGATTTTTACAAGAAGGGCATCAATAAACTGCCAATGCGTTGGCAAAGAAGCGTCGATTGATGAACAGTTAAAAAAGTTAGAAAAAATAAGTACATTCACTTATTCCATACAAAACGGCCATTTCATAGGTAAATACCTAATAATATATTATGAATCTCACTAACAATAATTACGAAATAATTTGCTATATAAATAGTGTTTTAACGTTTCACAAGCGCGTTCCAACCTAGACCTCATCATTGCTTTGTACTAAGCATGATTGTCGTCAAGCGGAAGTCTATCTCGTAATATAAAAAAAATGTGTGTGTGCAATTCACACACGGCAGAAGTGAAACTTCGGAAAAGTAGCCTACGAGAGAATGAAAGAAATAAAAATTATATTCTATCTCATTTTCTCGCAGGCTAAATCCTATCAATCAATCAAATCAAATTAAATATTAAATCAAATCATCAATCGAATATTATAAATGCGAAAGTTTGGATGGATGTATGGACGGATGTTTGTTACTCAATCACGCCCCAACGGCTGAACGCTTTTTATCCCGGAAAATTAAAGAATTCCCGCGGGAACCAAAAATGAAAAAATCCTCAATTCACGCGGACGAAGTCGCGGGCATTAGCTACTTATGAATATGTTTGTCTCCTTTTAGTGTCGCTTTTTCGTTTCATCGAATTTTCAAATCACAACGATTCTAAAGAAGTCTCGTGACGAAACGTGTGATACTTTTAAAATATATGTATAGCTAAATAAATTACACCGATGTTAAAAGATCTGCCTGTCGATTATTGGACCTCGCAGACACGACAAAACCGCTTTGATTAATATTTCAAATTAATCATTGAGGAAAATCTGCCAAACCGGACTAATCTATTGCCTCTTTTTCCGTAATAGTTACATACATGTTATTTAATGTCGTTAAGCTTGCATTAACAAGGAAATATTAGCAAAAAACAGACCCTTTTCCGTACCCTTTTACAGTACCCTTTTCCGTATCAATAGACGTACCGTACCTTCTACGGTACGGTACGTCTATTGATACGGAAAAGGGTACCAAAAAGGGAACCAAAAAACCTCAATCCATGCGGACGATGTCGCGGGCATCAGCTAGTATACTTCCATACTAATATAATACGAAAGTGTGACCGTCTGTCCGCTACGCTATCACGGCCCATCTGTTCAATCGATTTCGAAGAAATTTGGTACAGGGCTAGGTTGTATCCAGGAAAAGGACATAAGGTACTTTTCATCCTGGGGAGAATTAAGGAGTTCCCGCTGGAATCGGAAAGCCTTAACCCACGAGGACGAAGTCGCGAGCATCATCTAGGTATTCTAGTTACAGATATGCTTCTATAGACAACGTTTCACTGACAGTCCCCGATGCTGCATTGCGGCCGCTATGTGGTGTTCGTTACCGCTAGGACACTTGATCCCTATTCACAGACACGCACATCCCTTAACATTCGTGTATTCATTGTTAAGTCCTTTAGTAGTAGTCCGTTGTTTAATTTCTTTTGCTGTTACTTTTCTCCCTTTGCCCATTCCATTCTGCATAAACCAGTTACTAAAAGTCTACATCCAGAACAAGTGTCTGCGATTTAACTTTCTAAGAATATTATGTTGTGGCTCAAGTTATGACTGTCTACGCGGAGAAGGATAACCCCTGCACAATTCTGAACTATTTTCATAATAACGTATAGAATAAATATGATTTGTAAATCAATATACAATGCTTAAAACGTCGGCTAGTGCTAAGTAGCCTTTATTATTCCGAGAAGGTGTCAGTGCTAATAAGTTGAATGTTATTTTATTAAAGCATGAAGTCTGTTGGTTTTTTGTCTGATTATGACATAATCAAATTAAGCGGTTCGCAGTGTTGATCATGGACGTATTGTAGACAATGCGTCTAGAGAACTTTTCTCACCGCTTGCGCATGTGACTCACTGTGACGTAGCAATCATCACGCTTGCGCGCCATACAGGATAGCTTTACCATTTGTCGGTTTCCCTTCTGCTAAGTCAATTTTTTACTGTATTAGATCAATGTCTTACGGATTGAATTCTGTTTTATTAATAGACATTTCGCTTACTCAGAAATGTGGCTAACCATGTAGAGTATATTACAGAGATCGATTTTGTTACACCAATAGCGTCGCCGATAGCGTCGCGATCGAAGTGCATGCGCAAAGCGTGTCGAGAGGTCGTCCTCGGCACGAGCGACTGTTTGGTCAGCCGCTAAGTGGACCCGAGAAAGTCATCGTATGTCGAAATTTGAGTGTTGCGTGAGTGTGATGTGCGATGTGTCGCTGCGGTGCCTCCGAGTCTAGCGCAGTACGGCAAGCACGCGGCGGCGCGCTGTCTGCGCTCTCTTCCGGACCGCACCCGTCCGACCAGTCGCAGCGCACCGCCCGCTGCCCGCCTCGGGCGATCGGCCTTCAAAGCTAAATAATTAAATCGAGCGAGCGGCACCGCGGAGGCACCGCCCGCGCCCGCGCGCTCGCCCTCGCTGCGGGCCCCGAAGAAGCGGTTGCTGCCAGCCTTGGTGGCGCTGTTGTGCGCAGTCGCAGCCGGTTTGCGTTGCGCATATTGTCTTTTTGCCGCGCCTAATCTTCTCGAATGTCGTTCTAGACTGCTCGGTCGTCTTGTTTTTGATCGATGACGTTCTTAAATCTTAGGTATAATCACCTAGGTATACGTACATATGCGTGGAAAATAATCTTCTCGATCTCACGGTTAGATGTAACCCGTTACATTAGCAAAATTCCTTGCTCGTTTACTCCCGACGCGAGCAGAAGGGCAAACAGAACAGTTATTAGTATAAACGCTTTATCTGGCTGTATGTCTGTGGCACTGGAATGATTTGAATGTATAGTACTTTTTATTTGAGGAGCTATACTTAATATTATATTCGATGAAAATCTTTTCAGCCGTTTGAGGTTTATCAGCTCTTTCCTCAACCGGTGTAAAGATCTGCCACGCAATTGGTCGATGTTTCACATGTAGTTACAATCGACGAAATTGCAAAATTCTGCAATAGTCTGGTAGTTCAGACCTGACGCTGCACGCTGGATATCATGGACCCCAGCGAACACCTTGAAAACTTAAAGCTCATGGTCATGTTTGGGATTATTAATTTCTCGATTAGTAGTTGGCTCACAGATCTGGTGATGGAGCAAGAAGGTGGTCACAGAAACACAGTCCCATTAGACGTAAATCCACCTACTTTTTACTTGTTAACTTTGTATCGACAAGTATCTACTTAGTAGACACGAATTGATTAAGGTCTAATGCTGGAGCAGAAAACTTTTTATTCAGTTTACATAACAGGGTGCTGTAAATTTTATAATTTACACTTGTAATCCATGGTTTCCTCATACTCGATTTTACTTACAATCCCTATTTTAAGGTTTAAAAGTTAAGAGACCATTGAGGCTCAAATATGTGCGTGTCGATAAAAACGGGCATCACCCAAAAAATGGCAACTTAAAGAAATAAAATGTAAACAACTGGTAAAGTTTTATTATATTTAAATTCAATATAGTTATTGAGTGACGGGCATCCTGTTTTATGGGTTGTCGGCAACTCGACAGTCGTCAGATTCTGCGAATCAGTGGATATTGTCGCAAATTGCCGCTTTCGCCTCCCGCTGAATAATGCATGCGATAACATAGCATCACGTCGCGCACCCAAAGCGCGCACCTTCATTCGTCTGCATGCTCCCGCTTCCGCGCCCGCCTCCGCTTCCGCGACATTAAATCAACGTTTGGCAAAAACCTTTTTTTGCATTCGGCTCCGTTCAAAGAGAGATAGAGAAATTATAAAATTCTAAAGTAGCCCCTAAATCCAGGGCCTCCCACTTAGTAGGCCACAGCGCTCACAAATGCGCCAGGGCCCAGGGAGGTCGTACAAGAAATAAAATAAGCAGTTTATTCGCCATTGGTGTCACAGACAAATATAGACACAAATGTGATACTTTCGTCTGAGACACCCCCCAAAAAAAACAGCTCAGCGCTATTCCCTGCATCATACCACAGAATTGGTAATAGTACAGCTGTATGCCTAACATGCGTACAAAAGCAAGGCGCTGATTTTCAGCTACGAACCATGTGGCATCACCAAGGGTGCATTTCCGACAGAGGTGCGCTACGTTGCACTACGGATGTGTGCCAACCAATAGGAGCGCTTAATTTTCATAGCTTAGCTTAGCTGTGGTGGAAAGTTCAACGAAGCTTAGTTTTTTACATACGTGTTGAAGCGAGGGATGTGAGCTTCAGACGCGGGCTATTAAGGATGCGAGCAAAGGATGAGCGAGTGGTCTATGGGAAGTATGGAGCATAGCTATCTCCTCACCGCGCCCCACATTGAGGTTCCGCTTTGTGGCCTGTGAATCTTACTCGCACTACAAATCACAACGACACTAGAAATCGTGTCTTAGCTTTAACCTCACTTACAGCTTAGGTACCTCGCACATCGCTGGTGGTAACGCAACCTTAAAAGAGATAGAGAGATCGTCAAAATGAATGAGGATAAATGACGCTCAGTGCTAATGGTCCCGTGTGATGGTAGCCGCCACCGGTGGTCGGGCAGCACGGCTCGGCGATGGCGGCGGTTCCCACAACGCCGCCCGTCGACCAGTTCGTCGGAATGTGGTCGCGGCACCGGCCCGCACTTTCACCAAAACAATTCGTTGGCGGCCCCTTTCGCCGCCGCGTGCCCACCCGGACACGTGAAAATTAACCTTTCGCATTTTCCTACTTCAGTGGCCGTACGACCGAAATTAATAAAATCAATCCCATCTGTAATTTGCCGATAATAGTCTAGGAGAGGAGGCTAGTGGACCCCAACAGTAATTCCTCAGGCGACGAAACTTTATTGTATGATAAAGTATGAGTTAAACGTCCTATTTTATGAAAAGTATTTTTTTTTTAGAAAGGAACTATTTTTTTTTATCTGTACCCAAATGTTAAAGGATTAAAGTTAACATTGGGACGTAAACGCAGTTTAGGTTTGATATTATAATCGATTTAAATATCGATATTTTGCATGGTTTTTTAATATTTCGGTTTTGTCTGACAAATGTGACATACTAATATTATAAAAATCAAGAAATTATTCAGTCCAAAATATTAACTTTTAGGTATAAATACCTCACTTCCGCATGGATGTGCCCTGGAATCTGATCTATCAGTGCACCAGAAGGTTTTCTTCGATATGAAGATTTTATGAAAGCTTATACTTAATAGTATTATATGCAATGTCATGTAAACTAAACCTTAAACGGCTTTTACCTCGTCTTTTGTGACGTTAAAAAAAATACCTAGATACAGTGTTACCAACTTTGATTAAAACACGACTTTTGAACTTTTAGGCCCGCGCGCGCGGGCGGATTTTTTTATTTATTCGTAGTGTATTTTCGCCCTAACCCAAAAACTGTTTGTCCCTAGGTACGGACAGTTGTCGGGCATGGTTGAGCCCGTCTTCGGCGTGTTGGGCGCGGTGGCAGTGGCAGCCGCCCAGCCTGCGCTGCCCTACGCGCTGTCCTTCGCCGCGGGTGCTATGATCTACGTCGTCGCCGATGACATCATTCCAGAAGCAAATGCATCGTGAGTACTCATCGTACAGCAACGTTATAGGTCTGGAGTCTGGACTGTAAGCTCAGCTCAAATGGATAGACTGATTAGAGTGGAGTCAAGTCTTGATGATAACTGCATCGTGAGTGCCCATCATATAACTAAAACAACGTTATATAGGTCTGGAGTCTGGACTCTGAGCGCTAGCGCAAATGGATGGACTGAGGTAGAGTGGAGTCAAGTCTTGTTGATAACTATCTAAATTCAGCTCTATGTTCTTTGACCTTCTCTTCTTTCAGTTCACCAAATTCAACTGTATATCGTTGAAATAGCTGAACTGGCAATAAACGCCTCTTGTGCGCCTGGTCTTGCCGATCACCGCCACGGTGATGCAAATTAAATAAAGCTTAGCTTAAGTTGTTATCAAGAAAGACGCCCTGCCTTGGCTTTGCCGATGTGCCTTGTCGGGACAAAACAAAACACACAAAACGGGAACAATGTGTAATGCATTGCTACGTACCCGTGAAACCCCATTGAAAACTACAAATACTCGAAAAGTATCATTAAACTACAAATCCTAAATAACGTACATTGCCAAATTATTTATTTTATTTATTCGAGAAGTTGCCCATTTTCACCTTCGCAGCACCGCGCCAGTGTTCATCAGAATGTTACAGACGACGGATCTGTGTCATTTCTTCATTCTCCATTTCTTTAACTGTTTCCAGGCATGTCTGGCGTGAGGGGTGAAAAAAGCCAAACCCTTGATATGTGCTTTGATTTCGACCTCTAACTACGCTTTCAGCATAATTGAAAAACAGATGATTTAAACTGAGCACTCCGTAAATGTATCACACATGATAATATAGGTCTGACCTTATCAGCTCTTCTGTGTTTTCAATTGAACAGTTACCACCCTACAACTCCTGAGTTTAAATTATTTATAGCTGTTGAAAACGCTTGTAAATGCAACTGAAATGAAATTAACTGAGTAATTTACGATATTATCACATTGCAAATTAGGGTCTCTTGCTGGTTATGTTTACGGGTATAATTTTGTATGTTACTTTTCGTTTTGCATTATAAAGGAACATCTTAAGCCGACCTTGGGATTGACCCAAAAAATACGTGAATCGAGGTCTTTGTTCTGACCCTCGCGAGACGCGGTCCTCGAGCCCGCTTTCAATGTCAATACGGACCAGATAAAATCCTTTATTGCGTCTCTATAATACGAGAGTCATATTCATTTCAAACGCTCCTCTTTACGTAATGAATATTTGATTATGTGTTTTCATAGATACGTATGGAAACTTCCTTCCACAGCATATAGCTGGTAATAGTACCTACATTACATTGCGAGACCGGGAAGTACGCGTTTTCCTGGTCGAGTGTTAGTTAGGCTATATACGAGACCAGAAATGCTCTCCCGGTCGATGTGTGTATAGTGCTTTTCTAAAAAATTAAACAAGTGACTTTTTTTTAATATATTATATTTTGTAATTAAAAGAAAGTAAATAAAAAAGCAACCTACTTAAAAAAAATATTAAAAGTTAATTTAGTTATATTTATACTTTTAATTATTTTTTTGCGCTGTGAGTGCTGAACGCGTAATACGGTAGAGTTCCAAATTTAAACTATTTAGGCCAAGGAACATTATAACAAGTTACAAGATATTCAGGAAGAAAGATTCCAAATTCAAACTTATGATATGTAATGAAAATTCTTTACTGGCCTAGGCCGGGAAGTTTAACTTTCGAACTCATTTACAGGGTATGAAATGTGCACATTTCATATCATTTTTTAGAAAAATACATTTGGAAACGGTTGCTTATCTGTGGACGCAAATCTTGCCGAATACAGGCTCCTGTCATAATTGGGTTGACGAGGGTCCCGATGTAGCTCGATTGTTCTGCTACATTTCGGCATTTCGACGGATTGAGTTTTGAAGTTTGCTTGTTAGCAGCACAATGTTCTTAAGATCCCGTTAGGGTTCTGAAATCTATTGTGCTCTCTGGACACTTCCCCTTAGCGACACTGCTATTATCCATCTCGCGTATTGTCCCACAACCAGTCCTTATTCCCTTCCGTCCGAAATATGTCCTTCGTGGCGTTATACAAAATTAGCAGATGCTCGCGACTATTTTAACGAACTTTACGTTGTACTCTGCTATTTAAGTTTATAAAGTACTTGTCGATGATGCCCGCAAGTTCGTATGCGTGGTTATAATGTTTTTGGAAATTCCCGTGGGAACTCTTGGATTTTCCAGGACAAACCTATGTCCTTCCTCGGGATGAAAATTATCACTGTTCCCGTCAAAATTGGTTGAACAGATGGGCCACGAAAGCGTGCCAGACAAACAGACTGACAGACAATCAAACGACAAACAAAACAAACCTTCGCATTTATAATATTAGTATATATGGATATTGGGGGCGTACCTACATTTATAAAGAGCTGGTTTTGGTTTCCTAAATTCGAATAAATTGGCCAATACAAAAAGCGTGACTATTAATTAAATTATGTTCTTCGTGACGTTACTATTTTACGACTTATATATGAATGACGCAAATGTTTTGATTTCTTACGTGAATAACATGAATGAGAGTTTAATTATAGCTCTCTTAAATTAAAGTAGTTTAAATATTTAGGAATGGCAGGATTAATGAGATGTCCCGACTATCCTTGGTCAGAAGTCATCGTACTTATATTATAAATGCTAAAGTGTGTTTGTATATTGGTCTGTCCTTCAATCACGCTGCAACAGAGCAAAGAATCCACGAGACCTGGGGAGTGACATATAGGCTACTTTTTTAATGCATTTTATGACTTGCCACGCCACTGATTTCAATCATCTCTGGTTAGCTAGCTCTCTTTCGCTATTGGCAAAAATCCATTTATATAATAATTGATTTATTAAGAGAGCATTCTCGTAATCCAATTAGTTTCACATTGACGACTTCCCTGGCGCAGTGTTAAGCGCTGTTGCCTTAACGTGCGGAGGTCCCGGGTTCGGTCACCGGCAGGGTCAATCTGGGAATTTATAATTTCTGAATTTTCTCTGGTCCCGCCTGGTGGGAAGCTTCGGCCGTGGCTAATTACCACCCTAACGGCAAAGACGTGCCGCCAAGCGATTTAGCGTTCCGATACAATGCCGTGTAGAAACCTATTAGGGGTATGAGTTAGTTATAACTGCCGTGCCCCTAACAGATTAGCCCGCTACCATCTAAGACTGCATCATCACTTACCATCAGGTGAGATCGCAGTCAAGGGCTAACTTGTAATGGATAAAAAAAGACATTACACATTTCACACAGCAAGCTGTCTTGCTTGCTTGTCTTGCAAAAATTGCCAAAAGTCCTGTGGCTTTGGAGAAGTTTCATGATGTTGTGAATATCATATTTAACACAACGGAAGTAAAATATAGATTAAAACTAATAAATCGGTGTTTTTTTTTTAAATCCATCAATAAATTACTGAGAAATTAATTATTTAATGTAGCTGGATCTCACTCGAGTGAGAAATTTCACTTTGTGAGTGAGTTTTAATACCTAGCCGAGATTTAATACTTCAAAATTATCTTCACACACAAATTAAGTGATTTTAATTCAATTAAGTCACGTTAAGTCCATTTATTTCTTTTATTCGGCTTTATCAAGTCGGTAGATAGGGTCGTGTGACGTCACACAACCGCACTTGCAAGCACAACTTTAAAGTTCCATAACTTTTTAATTTGTTGAGATACTCTTTCATATTTTTGTTTTATTTTGTCTTAATTTTCATAATAAATAAAAAAAATGGTACCTAAACTTCTCCATTAAGCGTCCCGATTGTGCTAGGGGTAGATACTACATTAGAACAATGCTTTGAAACGTCGACCTTTCATTATATTATCAGACCTCCTTGACGGTTGAGCTATTGAGCGTTTGTAACATGATCGTATAATCATTGCTTTTTAATTGTCCGATCGATTCGTTCTGCTCATAATTTTCCAACTTATCGAACTTATTGAAATATCTTGCATATTTTCCCACGGTTCCATTCGTTGGTTGTGTATGTTATGTAACACTGAAAGCAGTGGCGTACAGTTCATAGAGGCATAAAAGCACCCAAGTGGAAATACGTCAATGCTCATTTTTTTATCCAGACAGTCAGTAAATACCAATACCAGTATTTTGACTTACCAATGCCTACCCTAGCTTCAAACCCTGTGCACGCCACTGTCTGAAAGTCGGTGCTAAACTCAATCCAGAAATACCTAATTCCAATTTTATCATGCAACGAATTCACACATCTCATCTGTGAATTTTTGTAATCTAATTCCACGGATCGCATTCATCGAAATATATCCATTCAGACAAAATGACCAGAACCGATGTAAGATATTTAGCGTAATTTTCGTTTTAATTTGATCACCTTCATAAAAATATATAAAGGTATACCTAATTGTAGAGTCATTCATGACTACCAAAAAAAGTATAAAAATGTTCACGAGTTTTGAATGTGTTTCAAAAATAGCCTTTGTGATTTATCTGTGAGCAATTTTTTGTTTTAATAGAATTTCGCTGTAACTAATTCAATTTGCAAGACGGAATCCGCTTAGGAAAAGGATTATATTGGCTTTTGTAACCGTCTACCGTGTAACAGTAATTTTGAAACAATCTTTTTATCGTAAGGTGTTATTAAAATAACTAAACCAAATTTTGAAAAATCGTTTTCTCGATGGTATTTAATCTACTATCTTGATTTTCACACGGCGAAGAGCTTCTTTCACTGTCGTCCCACGATTTTATTGTCGAATGGTAACAGTTAGCTCCATAGAGTGATAGCGCGAACCCGGGATTAGCAGTGCGAATTCTGGAGGTAGGTCAGGGAGTCAGCCGGCGCGCCGAATTCCCAGACAGTGACGTCAGCGTTTAGACAAACTAGAGCGGAGTCACCGGCTTTATCCCGGTAACAAATGCGTTATCTCGCATTATTTATTATTTTTGACAGCGGCGAGACGGTGACAAACCCACGCACGCACCGAATTTACTTGATACCCGCGACAACGGTGCCGCCGCCCGCCCTCCGCCCTCCGCCCTCCGCCTAGCTGCAAATAGCCGAACCGCGACTCGCTGCATACGCAGACGAATTCGTCGCGCATATTTCACGATACTAACTATAGGGATACAAAATATATCTCCTATATAAAACTAAATTGATTTTAAATACTTTATTATTTACTAGTGAATAGGCTTTTTATTAATACGTTAGGGAATCATTGATCTTCCGGGATAAAAAGCTTATGTCCGGAAGGAACCTACCTCTGTACCAAATTTCAGCATAATCAGTCAAACATATGGGCCGCGAAAACTTAACAGACTGACTGACAAAACAATACAGAAATGTATCTTAAGTTAAAGCTTAAAAGTGAAGTATCCCCGAAAACTGAATCATTAATCAATGATGAAATGAGATGGATGATATATGATGATATGATAATATGGGGAATATTATGGTAGGTACATACCTACCATAATCAGTGCTGAGTTCAAGTATATCGTGCACATTAAACTTAATTAACATTTTATTCCAATAATTACTCTTATCGCGTCAATAGATAAGCCTGTAAAAATCAAATTCAAATGAAACTCTTTCTTTAATCGTGTCTTATAAGGGTCTATGATAATTAAGAACTAATCATTTAGTATCTTAAATTACCGCATAGTTATCTTATCTTTACGGAGCTACGCGCAGGCCTTAATCTTATCTGTTAATTAGGAATTAAGATGTTTCTCTAAACTAATTGCTTTCCAAAATAGGAGGTTAGTAAGTAGCAAAAATGCTAATCACTATGTTGTAATGAGCGAGAAATCCTAATTTCGTTTGTTATCCGGTAGTCATTCTTCAAGTAGATTTATTAAACCATGAATAAATACGTCATAGTACCTCCAAGGTACTTGAACTTCCTGTCTGTTGTGCATGTAGTAGGGCTTACCCACTGGAGTCGTCAATCTAGCCATTCGAACTAGCTTCAGAAGAATAGAAGACCTCCCAGTTTTCCGAAGAGGGGTTTCCACCGCGAACGGAGCGAGCTCCGTACGGACTCCGTTTAACTCGCAGGGGGACAACAGCTGTCAGCTGCAGCAGCATACAAGCACTTTCATCAGCGAAAAACTAAGTAGTGGAATTGACTGAGCGAGTAAACTGAGTTCAAAAAGGGTCAAAATGAGCTCACTCATTCAGGCAATTGTCAAACCTCCTTATTAGTGGAAGCGTTAACCTACTCGTATGTTGTCTGAACGAAGTCCGTTGCGCTGACGAGACTGGGTTAATCCTGACGTGATTCTATACTAAGTACATAGCTCACTGACACTGTCATAGACGTAAATAATGTAAATTACAAATATATTTATTTACATTTAAAAAACGAATTTAATTCTTTATCTGCCTGTTTGAAATCAACTTTAAGAGCGGTATCTCAATCAAGAGCGGTAAGCCGTGGAATTATAATAAAATGCTGCTATTAATAGGCAAATGAACGCCAGTCTGTCTAGTGCCAAGTCATCGCTTTTATTTGTTTTGCATTTGAAACTGCTCTGTTTAAATGCATTGTCCTACTCGTATGTATCTTCGTATCAATCTTAGACTGCATCATCACTTACCATCAGGTGAGATCGCAGTCAAGGGCTAACTTTTAGTGGATAAAAAAAATGTTTGTAAGCAATTTGGATAGATATTAGGGTACATGAAATTCAGAGTTAACCAAGAAATTACCAACGAAATCTGATGTTTGCAAGTCCAAACTCTACCCAAGTCCTGAGTGGTAATGTCATATTTTGTACTAGATGATACCCGCGACTTGTTATTCCAGACTATAATCTATCCCTGTGCCAAAGTTCATCCAGATCCGTTCAGCTGTTCCGGCGTGATTGAGTAACAAACATCCCTTCATCCATCCATCAGTCCAAACTTTCGCATTTATAATATTAGTAGGTATATTATAAATGCGAAAGTTTGGAGTTTTATTATAAACTAAAGCTCAGTACTCAGATTCATGTTAACAGGCGTTTCAAGTCTCTTTGCCGGAGTAAGGAACCACTTCGGGTTATAGCAGTGTAAGTTAACTTCGATGACTCTACGACCCCAAGTGGATCTTGGGACTGCGCTAGAGAAGACCATTCCTCAGTATTCTGTCTCTTGTAGATTTCCGAATATTGATGCTAGGCATTGTCCATCTTATACATAACTAGCAGACTCCGCTCTTGGATTATCCTAAATATGCAATTTTCACCAACCGAGCCTCTTCCATTATTTTATCATAATATCAAAGCTAGCAAGTGACGCTCATATTTCGGCGGATATAGCTCCAAAATTATTTATTATTTTTCACCTTCCGATTGGTGGCCTCACTTGGATTTCTAGATCCTGGACAGACTCCTTTTATCTACGCGTTAGTTGTTCCTTATGTGAATATCTACGCGCCCGATCTTCTTCCAATCTTTTAACATGATCATGCCTGTGGAGTCAAAACACTTTAATATCGCCTATTATGTAAACTACATCCCGGACACTAGATGTTCTTTAAAAGTTTTTAAATTTTACAAGTCTTTACATTTGTGAGCCTAGATTTTCTTCGAATGATTTCAAAATGAAACCAATGGTGATAAAAGCTGCTAGGAAGTAACAAAAAAGTTTTTAAATTTTACAAGTCTTTACATTTGTGAGCCTAGATTTTCTTCGTATTATTTCAAAATGAAACCAATGGTGATAAAAGCTGCTAGGAAGTAACAATTACAGCAGTCGAAGTAGTGTTCGGTGCAGGGTGTCAGACGGCGCGCCGCTATTTCTGGCCAAGTATTCGCGTCGCCGGCCGTCGCGCCGCCCACACCGCACCGCATACAGCATTGTGATCTTGCACCAACCACGTTATTATAATACGCCACTGCAGTTAGTTGCGCCAATGAACGAAAAACCAGACACTGTGGCCAATTCTGTATACTGAACACAATCTCAAAACTAAACTGAAATGACAGCCCTAAATCTAGTTTTACCCCTTTCCGCAGGGAGTAGTATGAAAGGGTTAGCAATATTTTTAGTGCTGTCATTTTAGTTTAGAGAGTGTGTTGTTCTCATTGGACCAAGAAGTGAGAATTGAGAGATTAAAAAAGACCAAGTATGAGGTAAGTTGTGGGCTCTTCTCAGACTAGGGTGCGTTTGGAACCATCGTAGTTTTATGATACCGTATGTCACCCTCACATCTTATTATTGTGTTCAGTGTTGGTAACAATTTTGAATAAACATTTGATTGGATTTGAAAGAAGCAAATCACAATTCAAAAGGTTACTTTTTTCAACCTACAATTAAATCTACCCCTACCAACTGATAAGAAAGAACCTGCGAATGCCTCGGTGGATGCTCTATAAAAATAAAACAATATGATTACAGTAATAATAATTAATTATTGTATTGTAGTAATCGTCATAGCTGAACGACATTTTCTTCTACGTTGTTTACAAATGAAACGTCAAGTTTTCCTTCATATCGAATTTTCGTAACAACGTCGGTTAGTGCGTACTTTGTGTTTATACCTTTTGCATCGTTTTCTTATTATTAAAGAATCGTGGCTCTGACTTAAGCGAAAACACACAGGGAGCGGGCGCGAATTCCTTGTATTTATATGGACGACATCACACAGCGACACCCGCCACGCGCCCGACCCGCGCCCGCGTTCTGTGTGATGTCGTCCATATAAATACAAAGAACTCAACAAGCCGCGCACCCGACCCGGCCCGCGCCCGACCAGCGCCCGCTTCCTGTGTGTTTTGCCCTTTATCCTTCTTTGTCTTTTACCAGTAAAACAAGCCTAATCGTTGCTTCCTTGGTCTATTGCCAATTTTAAAAGAAATGAAATTATGACCGACCGTTATTGTCGCAAGTCCTTTAGCATGATGTCAATGGAAATTTGGCCGCGTGTCTTGCGTTACATTTGGTGTTCCCCTGCATTCCATACGTGAGTCGCATTTGATAAGTACTGCCGTCAAACCATACAAAGCAGAGGTGACATTTTCATTGCTATTTTTCCTTTGTCTTCTTATATTTGGAAGCTAATTTCATAATTTCCACAAGCTAGACATTTCATCTAAAACCTACTTCATTGAAGGAAAAAAAAGACAAAAGAATGATAGCTTAACTTAAAATAAAATTAACTTTTTTTTATTATTGCAGACTAGGCTTGCGCTTGACGACATGCATTGCATACATGCATTGAGTTATAATGTACTAACGTGGTCTGGATTAGAAGTTAGAACGCGCGTACGTAGAAGATGCCTATTCACTCTTGCCTTGAAGGTACTTAAGTTATACGTGGCAGGAAATACATGCTCTGGGAGGGCATTCTGCACCTTAGCGGTTCGTATTAGAAACTTAGAGCAAAGCCGTTTCGTTCGGGTGGATACCTTGGAGCACACTAATGAGTTAGTAGTAGTAAGTGGTAGTAATAAGTTTAGAGATATTGATGTAAATGCGTTTGGGTAATTCATACAAATCCTTGAAGTACAAGTAGATCAATAGATGTTTTCACTAGGTTACAACTTACAATGCACTTTTGAACGATGTCATGGTCTACAAAAACCTAAATAAATGTCCCAAAAAACCGAAAATGCATTAAACTTGATTTTCATTTTCCAAATTTCACTTAGTATCACATGTGCTCTAACACCAACGTATATCCTTATTTAAAAGATATGCAAATACACAGATGCGATGTCCCGTGTGTGACAAGCTTTAATGGATGTTTAGTTGTACAACAGAACCCGGGCCCCGGCATTCGTTCGCGATATTCATGCGAGTACGTGGAATCGTTTTATTGTAATGGGCTACTCGTTTAATTCCAGTTACCGGATTCCGGCCGCCCGTCAATGACTATTGTTTCTCTAAATCCGAGTCCGTGAGGCGCAAGCGCCATCGGCGGCCTTTCCGATATCGTCATTTGGTACCTACCTATTTTAGGCGAATATCAATTGGTTACATTATTTAGGAGAATACACACTTGTTGATGAACAATGGGACATGGAGCTGTAATGGGCGAAACATTAATAGCTTCAAGCTTGTAGATTTAATGTTGGTTTTTATTTCCAAGGTGTGGTAGATGATATGCGATCACGTTAAATGTAAGCTGAAAGAAAAAACATACATGAATTTTTGTTATTTTTTTTAAAAAAAAAAGAAAACCTTTCTGCTCTACTACTACTCCACTGACTTTATAACTTTGCTCTTATAGGTATGATATTTTATCAAATTATCAGATGATGCCCGCAACTTCGTCCGCGTCAATTTAGATTTTTGATTCACGCGGGAACTCTTTAATTGTCCGCAATAAAATGTAGCTCATCTTTTATGGTATATGATATAAATAAGCTATCTACACACCAAATTTTAGCCAAATCTTTTCAGTTGTTGTGGCGTGAAAGAGTAATAAACATCCAACCATACATCATATTACATAACATTTAGATGTTTTTGTTAAAAATTATTAATGTTTTTCTTTGTGACGTAACTTACGCTGTAGTTATTAAGTTTTTAGTTTTTAATAATTAGTAGGTACCCAATTATTATGCATGCCATGTCCACATCGAGAAGACGCAATTATCAATAACTCAGTGATTTTTGTAATTTTTTTTTAAGGGTGAAAAAAAAAAAAAAAAAAAAAAAAAACATATTTAAGATTAGTAAGATAATTGTTTTTTTTTAGAATCATCAGTTCGTAATAATTAAGCATATGTTGAGTTTATTCTAAATGAATGTATGTAATCACCTTAACATTCAAATGTCGTCTCCTCGTTATTTCTCAATGGTCCGCAAGCCGCATCGTACCTATGACGACGGTATTTTATAACGGACCTCGGTACACGACGTACATAATATAATGTAGACTCCACTATTGTGTTCTACCCTGTCTCATTGCGTGCCGTCGTAAATCAATTTGGTCACGGAAGCATTAAATCTGAATGACCTAAGCAGGATATTTGTGCGTGCGATTAATAAATTTGGTGTTACGTGTTTTGTTTTGCTTCTTTATTTGGGGTTGATTTATTTCGCGGCGTGCATTCCGCCCTTTTCTTCCACGTCCAGACACTTTATTGTTCCTACTGACCTTATAAGTATTAAGAAAAAAAGCAAGGATTCAGGGGGGGCTAGGCTATTTGAAAATTTAGTACACGTGCATAATAAGCACATTGATAAATTCAAGAAGAAAAGTGATTGTCATAATGTCAATACTAGAAATAAAAATAAACTTGTACCTAATGCCTGTTTCTAGGCTTAGTAAATCTAACAATTCATTTGTTGGAAACAGTGTCCGCTTCTACAATAAGCTCCCAGAAGACATGTTGAAGATGTCTCTGAATAAATTCAAAGTTAATGTAAAACGTAAACTCATTGAAAAATCTTATTACCATGTAAAGGACTACTTAAACGACAAGGAAGCTTGGCAATAATATGCTCTAATGTCTCTGATAGTTCCTTAGTTAAGATGATTTGTGAGATGGTGATAATTTAAAAAAAAACCCGGCTGAGTTTTTTGTGAGCTCTTCTTAGACCAGGGCGCGTTTGGAACCCTCGTAGCTTTAGTTTTAAGATACCGTTACCCATTATCACCATCAAGTCTTATTCCTTATTATTATTATAAATATGACGTTCAGAAGGTGTATGGGTACCTATTTTACTTTTGAGTTTGAGTTAGGCTTTTTTACTTTTGAGTTTAAGTTAGGCTTCCGACATATCGATAAAATTACAGTTGTTGTTACTTGCTTCCTGCTTGTGCATTTTAAGGTAAAAAGCAACTGCTGTAAGTACAACAGTTAATAAAAACCGTAGAGTCACTATTTAATTTTATAATGACTGATTATATTATGCATAGAATAATACAATAATTGTTTTACATTACTAGTCAATTTGCATATTATTCATGCCTACATATATATCTTAGGTACCTTGTGTTGTAATTATATGCAATGAGTTTTTTTTTTCTAACGTTTTCAGAACATTTCTGTCGCGCCCTATTATAGTTAATAGGCGCCAACTGATAAAGTTTTCCGCGAAATAATTATTAGCAACTGTTCTTCGCTGTTATTTATCACGCCGTCGTCGGTACGAAAGTGGCTTAACCTAAATAGTTGGTTGATTTCTAGCTCTATCCTCGTGACCTATCCGTTTGTCACAATCAGAAGAGATATGGGTGATCACCCATATCTCTTCACCCCATGCGGACACAATAAATTAGTTACTTTGGCAAGTGAAAGCCGATTTTTAGATACAAAATCTTGTGGTAATAAAAATATATCATGTGATACTTTATAAAAAATCTAGAATTATTAGGAATACTCGACTTTTTTTTTAACCGACTTCCAAAAAAGGACGAGGTGCTTAATTCGGCGCGTATTTTTTTTAAATGTATGTTACCGCATATCGCCATGGTTTCTAAGCCGATTTGAAAAATGTTTTTTTCAGTCGTTAGAGGTTTCTCTAGGAGGTAGCTCTCGAGGTGGTCCCATAAAAAATTCTGACTCCAAATCCTCAACCCTGACACTAAAAATTTAATTTAAAAATTCTGTACAGTAAAAAATATTTTTTATTTCTACCCACTATGTTTAAGTCGGGCGGGTATAATAAACGCATTTCCCAGCGAAAAAAAATAATAAAAAAAAAAAAAAGTTCGGACGCATCAGGCTCGCCCGACTTCAACATAGTGGGTAGAAATAAATATTATTTTTTACTTTATACAGTGGCGTTGGAAGTCGGTTTTTGAAAAGATTTTTTATTATTTCTCGCCTATTTTCACTCTCGGCGTTGACTGGACAGATTCTAATTATTATCAGTTTGTCTAGTACCTAGAGGTCTACCCTTACAAAAAAAAACTACACATGAAACTAAAGTTCAAGTAAGCTATAATATAAGCTGGAAAAATACAAGCTATCTCTGTGCCTAATTTCGTCAAGATCAGTGTAGCCTCGAAAAGGTAACAGACAGACACAGTCTCGCATTTATATCATTAATAGTATGTATTTCGTTCTTTGTATCAACATCTTTACAATTTTATGTGTTATCCTGTAAAAACGAGGGATTTACGTGTTAGTCCCGTCATAAAAGTTGTTGATAACAATGAGAACAGAGCTGAAAAGGTTTTTTTTTTTCAGTTCGGCCATTCTACATCATTTTGGGTTAGGAATTAGGGCCACTTTCCGAATTAGTTTTTACAGGGGCTTGAATAACAATCAATTTATTTGTACAGTGGCAACGGAAAGCTGGCGACATGGGGCTGCATCGTGGGCTTCATGGTCATGATGTGCCTCGACGTGGGACTCGGGTAAGCGCGCCCGCACACCGTGCCTTCATCACTCGTACATTACCAACCGACCAACGTACACTGCCTTCTGGATAAACGATCATTTCACAATACAAACTGAGCGAAATTACCAAAAATTCCGTCAGACTTTTCTGTCGAAAAAAATTACTTTGTTGCACAAACATAAAATCTAGGTGTAATGTACAATATGTGGACTTAAAGCTGGAGAGCCTTAAATCATGAACTGTAAGTTTAATTCGTTATAATCCGCGAGAAAAGGTAAATCTATTTGGTACAGTCTGTATCCCGCACTCATAGCCCGCGATATAATATATTCTTAAATATTATTTAGCTCTATGTCCACTTAAAAATGTATCTTTGTAATTTGTGGTTTACGTGGTTGACGCCACAGTTATTATTGTTATACTAAGACCTATGTAATACCTACAGTGTCGTTGTTTGTGAACCCAAAGAAATAAAATAAAATAAATCAGTCAACCTTTGTAAGGTGTGAAAGACTTGTTGTTACTTGTGTGAAAAATTCTCCTTTTAAGGGAGAACGTTTCAGACACTCTGAATTCTCCTTCCATAAGCTTTTCCTTTTAAAAGGGAATACTTTTTCGGTAGAAATTTTTCGATTCGGTATCTAGCATGTAAGAAAATCTTAAGGAACGTCTGGAAATTTCACTCATTGTTAACCGTTTCAGTATATCAAACCCTGGATGATTTTAATAATTCTGACAAAACTTTGATAGAACTATTCTCCAAGTCTGGCACGTTCGGCGTCCATAGGGTGAAACCACCCTCGACTTACCAAAATAGCTACGTGAAATGTGTCGAAAAAATTGTGTCATGGATTGATATGTTATTCATTTTGTATACCAATGCCAAATACATGCACAACCAGCTGGTAAAGGCGATGACTATTCTTAGAAAAGAATTTCTAGTTCTGATAAATTGTAAAGGCTAAAACAAACAGAATACGTGAGGATATCTGCGTCACAATTTCACACTGAACTTGCATGTGTGTCTGTATTATTTGTCGTGCCACAAAACTCCTTGCGATTTAGATTTTTTTAATGAATGAAACCGGCATCGGACGGCAAACTTTGTGCAGCCATACATTTCCTTTACACGAACGCTTAGCGGTGTTTGCAGTGTTTCACGCCGCTAATGTAGACCAGGCATAATATTTAGAAGGAACTCCAACACAAAATTAAGGCGTGCAAATGCATGGCCCTAACATGCGTTACGATGTGAAAACGCCTTTATAGATTTTCATAAGTTCGTGTACATAACTTGTAGAAGTCGCGTTTGACACGTTTCCGTCGCTCGTTCTATTCGTTTCGGCCTTATTCGGATACCAGGGAAGAATTATTATTGTAACTAACTCCTTTTATTTAACCTTTCAATTATATTTAAGTTTGTTTGGTGCATTTTATCAGGAGTAAGTGTATAGTTTAATGCTTTGATTGAGAATTACTTATGCAGCCGCTTGTGCGAGTATCCTGTATACAGTAAGTACGTATATTAGACTTTATCTTAAAGTATATATATGTAGTTGTAAATACATAGGCTATTTGGCTATTCCTTAATAGGCCTTAATATAATATGTAGTTAGCTAGCCAATTAATTAATAAGGCTGCACAAAACTTAAAATAAAGATAATATAATATCAATCATAATATTTTGATGAAAGTCATCTTTTGTTCGCATCTTCTTTATTTAATCAACTTACCAAAAATCGGGGTGCTCTAAACCCTATGAGGGTTATAAAGATAGCGCCTCTACATTTCATGTAAAAAAATGCATAATTAATCTTTTGTAAGATTGACTAATACTTTATCGAAGTTTTGTGTACTTACCTAGTTTTCCTGTAGAATAAGCTGCAACAAGCAGAGGTTCCTTTTAGTTTACTGAGTTTTATGTCATAATTGGTGGCGTGCGGTTCATAGAGGCATAAAAGCACTGCTTACCCAAATGGAAATCGCATACAGATCCTTTCGCACAAATAATTTAGGTAATTCATATCATTATTATAAAATAAAAAAAATTTAGCATTTTTTATAACCAAAATTAGTTAATTTGAAGTAGGTTTTTTTCCTATCGTATGTATACAAATTTGTCGATTGATGGCAAAATGATGCTTACTTTTTTACGACTCTGGCGCGAAAACGGATGAAAGTATATTATTATTAATAGTTTAATTAATTTTATTAAGTTATAGTTAATATTTAAGTATGATTTTTGTATCTAATTGTTTATTTTCTATTTCACTTTCTTGAAAAACTTATTGGAAGATCGAAACTGCACGTTTTATTTATTCAAATAACAGCTATCAACATTTCTTTATGACAAATTAATGTACGTAAAAAAAACCATATTTGATGTTGTGTAATCGATAGGATTATGAATAGCAATTTATTGAAAAAAGACAATACTTATCTATTTAATACTTATGTGATAAATGATATATTTTATAAGTGAACCGTTATAGATATCAATTAATATTGTATAGTTAATATAATATCTTTAAATGTCAAATAATTGAGGTATTATAATCGACAGAAATGCTCTGGGGGGTTACTACCATCGCTTATAAGCAGTATTATTTCTAAGTGACAGTTATATGTCACGTAACTTGACGTCCCTAAAATAAGGATTATAATTCTAAATCACGAGCGTCAACAGTATTAGAACAATGCGACTTTAAGCGATGGTTGTATGTCCCCTGTACGTAGGAAAACAGTATTGTTAGTTTTCACCGGAATACCAAATTATAAAGAGTTTTTTTTTTGTAAAATTACAAATCTATGTATTATAAGTAACTGTAAAATAGTCTGAATAATACACTCATTATAATGTTATTATATAGTCCGGTGCAATTGTAAAATAATATCTACATAGGTAGGTACTTGTTAATTTTTGTAATTAAATTTTTATTGAAATATATTGTAATATTACATTTTTATAGTTTTAATTGGAATCGTCCTATTATTTTTGGGAAACCTACATTGTAAGCATAATATGTTACTGTACGCTTACTCTGAGTTTTTACATTGCAAATACGATTGATCGAAGTGAGAGCTCACCTCACCAAGAGTAAGCGAACGTTAAAGTAAAATGAACTTTAACTGCATTGGTTTAGAGCTCATTTCATCATTTCGTGTATTTTTTCACAGCCAGCGCTCCAAACGCTGAATTTGTGACTTTAAAGCAAGAGCTTTTGGGTCCATTTTACTTTGACGTTTGCTTACACTTGCCGAGGTGAGTTCTCACGTCGATCAATCGTACTTGCAATGTAAAAACTCAGAGTAAGCGTACTGGTAGGTACTCTATCTCTCGAGTAGGGGGTCTGCCAACGCTGCGCTTTCCCGCGCGTGGTCGCCACTCCAGCACTTTGGGACCCCAACGTCTATCGGTTCTTCTAACTATGTGCCCCGCCCATTGCTACTTCAGCTTAACAACACGTCGAGCAATGTCGGTTACTTTAGTTCTTCTGCGGAACTCCTCAATACTGATTTGATCTGGCAATGAAACCCCGAGCATTGCTCTCTCCATCGCCCGCTGAGTGACCCTGAGCTTTCTTATAAGTTGTCAGACCCCCTACTTGCTGGACAGACGACATCAGGAGAGTCGCAGGGAGCCGCTGGATCCAGGCGGCGCAAGATCGAGGCGTGTGGAAATCATTGCAAGAGGCCTATATCCAGCAGTGGACGTCTATCGGTTGAGGATGATGATGATGATGACTCTCTCAGTCACGTTTTCTGTCATTAGAACCCCCAAACTAGTAGGGCATTACTAGTTTCGAACCCGTTGGAGGTTATTCATTCATTATAATCCTACATTATTTAAAACATATAGATATGAATGATCAAAAATAGGCATATTAGGTAAGGGTCGCAAAAGAGAGAACCGACATATGTTTGTAACTGTATACCTTGAAACACAAGGATACAGTTACAAACAGTTGATTTTTTGTATTCAAAATCGAGTTTTATTCATTTTCGGATTATTGGGACAATTATTTTGGTTTTTGTAAAACATTGCATCATTCGAACTGCATTGTAAGTTGTCTAGTACAAAATTCTATGGACCGACTTGTATAGGCACCTACTTCCTACCTAAATTAGCTTGGTATGAATGACAAAAATGCATTTTACATCAAATACAAACTTATTAAAAAAAATCAAATCGGTTTAGAAACTACGGAGTTATGCACCGACATACATTAAAAAAAAGATACAGCGCCGAATTGAGAATATTTTGGAAGTCTGTTAAAAATGTCACTGGAATCACTTGTGTTCCAACTTCCAAGGCATCAAATTGTAGTTGTTATCGTGCCGCAGGCCTCACCCTCGCCTTACGCGCAGCGGATGACGTGACAAACGACAGGGAATTGCACTAGAAAAGTTGAAGGAAGGGAGCGGCGCTACGCGGCCGTTGACCCGTGCACCCGAACACACAAATTCTCGGGCGTACAGCTTAACCGCCCGATAAAAGCTAAAACCCTCTCAATGGCATTTGAAGCACGCCCGCTAACAGCCCGCAGTCGCGTCGCGCACGTGTCTCCGTTTGTTTTGGGCGTAGTCTAGCTGAATTCTTATCTACAGTTCGTGTCACGAAAGAAGTCCCGCAGCAATTGGGTATTTGACAATTCAAATATATTATTTTTTAATGATTATCGAATAGAGTATCTCCGAAAAGTCTTAAACTATCGATGGAAGTAAAAAAAGTGTGTCGAATTTTTTAGACGTCACAGTTCACTATCGTGCGCGTTTTGATGTTGGAAAAAGTTTCTGATTCGACTTGTTGTCAAATAACCAATTATTATTATTGCTTATATATGTCACCGTAAGATTGTAAAAACCGTTAGATTATAATATAACGTTTTTTATCTCGATAGATTATAAACTGTCGACAGATTGTGAACCGTAACATACTGCTTACAATTTAACGCGTTATTTTTCGGTAAATTGTAATATATTAGGTATATTAACCCGATAGAACCTAAGAGTAAATATATGGTGACACTTACATTTACTCTGCATTCAACTCGCGCGCGAACTGTACAAGAAGAGACAAGAAAACGTAAAAACAATAAATATTTCATAAATTAATACTCAGAACATTGAACGGTTCACAATCTTTCGACAGTTTATAATCTCGCGGGATAGAAACCGTTAGATTATAATCTTAACGGATATTACAATCTTACGGTGACATATACATGCGACTATTAGCGCCGCCTCTAGTGCACTTCTTTGGTGACGCGGACATATCGTGTACCTACTTATATCCACCTTTTATAGATAACAACTTTCGTTGCCTTCTTTCATAACAATTGGTCAAAATCCAATAACATTTAATTGCAGTAGAGCCAATTAATAAATACGCGCCTATCCGAAAGGCGAATTAATTTAATAATAATTTTTAGAGTCCATGGGGATCGAGCCCGCGCCTCCCGATTTGGAGGCTGAAGTGTTAGGCTAGGCTACCACTAGGCTTTCATAGAGTAACTATGCTGCCTATATACCAAAACACACCTTTTGGCTTACATCGCCATTAAGTAGGTATGTTATGTTTGACGCTACGCGCATCACGCCGCGTCTGCGTGAACCAGCCCTTAACGTTCATTGGCGTCAACACAAGTGACGAAGTAAACGCATTACGTAAACAAAAGCTCTCGACGCAGCATCCCACAAACATAATTTACTACTGATTGAAAAGGACAGGCGATGTGCCGTCAATTAGGAGATCGAGGCCGCGATGCATTCGATCGATGGTGTACCGAGTAATATGAAGCATCGTCGGCCTCATTTCCATTCATTCGGTGTTTGTTGACAATCTATCGGGCGGTGGAGCGGTCAGAGGGCGCGGCGGGGTGCCCCTCTCGGCTGCAGTCAGCTACGTGCGCCCGCGCCCCGCGCACGCTGCATCGCTGCGCGCGCACCCGCACCCGCACCCGTGCACCCGAGCACGTGCACCCGGGCCAAACCAAAACCACTACGGATGACCATGGACACATGCAGTCCCCGTTGACGCCGCGCAGCGCATATCAGTAAGTTATGCATGTCCTGTATGCACAATGCGCCCGATTCTGTTTGTTTATTTACCTCGCGCGTGACGTAAGCGCTACGCTTACGTCACAACAATGAATTTTTCAGACGAAGCAACGGCGACAAACAAGCGTAACCTACATTGCTATATCACGTATTGATCGATAGGGTCAATCTATGAGGGCGATAACGATTTGTTTGATGGGAAATATGGATTCTAAAGATGTCGAAGATATTAATGTTGTGTAATTATAAGCTCTTTGCCGTTGAGTGAAAGTTCAAAGTTTCTTGAAGTATTTCTTCAGAATACGTTCACCATAATTTAAGAAAATCAAACCCGGGACACAAGTTATTATACAGATTGATATCTCGGTCGTACTAACAGTAATAGTCTTAGATAGTATGAAAATTAAGATTTTCTTTTTATCGTTTTTTGTTATTTAGCTGTATCTATGGTCTACCTTATTGAAACTAGGCTTTCAGGATTACGTCAAGGAACATTCTAAAATTACAGGTAAAGATGTACCTACTCGTACTATATAGTCAATCGCGTTGAAGATTTTACGATTCATGTCGCTTGCATTGTTTCTATGTTTTCAAAGGTTTTTGAAGTTTCTATTAACTGACCGCAGAAACCAGAATAGGTTTGGAAGTGTTACAAAAGCGTGATAAAGTCGCGCGCCGATGGGTAGGTAGTGACTCATTATTGCGCATTATTGTAATTGCATCATCAGTTATTTCAGGTCATTTCTGTCACGTACCTGCAAATTGTGGAACCAGCTTCCATCTTCTGTGTTCCCTAATGATTATTATAATATGGGGCTCTTCAAAGGGCGGATAAACTCAAAAGCCAGCAACGCATTAGCGGTTCCTCTGGTGCTGCAAATGTTCATGGGCAATGTACACACATCAGTTGTAATTTATTTTACCTTTTTTTTATTTTGGGACCATTAACGTCCCACTGCTGGGCACAGGCTTCCACTTTCATGAGAGAGAGGGCTTAGATCCACCACGCTACTCCAATGCGGTTTGGCGGGCTTGACCGGCTATTATCATGTTAGTGATAATAACCGGGACCGACGGCTTAACGTGCTCTCCGAAGCACGGGGCCGAAACATTGCCAACTTCCTAACTCCGGGCTAGTACTGAAAATTTCTAGTCAGAAAAACCCAACACTTTTATGGCCCGACCTGGGGCTCGAACCCGGGACCTCGTCGGTCGCAGTCGAACACGCTAACCACTAGACCAACGAGGCAGTTAGAATCATTGTTGTAGACGTCTCAAATCAAACGTCCCGTAACCCGTTGTAGAGGGTTGTGATGGTAGTCGCAATAACGGAGAGTGAGTTGCAATTTGCGGTGTTGGCAGTCGGTCGGAAGTGGCAGCGCAACGGCTGCGCGGGCGCACACCTGCCCCTCACATCGTATGCATTGTTTCCCTTTGGTTTCTATTCCAAGGTTACTAGCTGTCTACATAATGAAACAATTCATCCACGTTAATTAAGCTTTTATTCAAAAATCTCAACGAAACTCTTTGATTTAGAAGACGAAACGACTCTCTTTGCCAGATAAAGAGCGATCTCCGTCCCCGGAATGCAAGCTGATTCTCTGCATTTTCTGAGCTTAGTCCTTATATTTCATTAGTAATGAAATAATAGTTGTGTCCCTACAACTCTTCGGTTATTTGGCTGCAACATCACTTCACTATCAACAAAAATTAACCTACATTCTAGGGTGAAAGCTGTCGAGCTAATATGCACCCCTAATACGCTAGGTACTCAAGTGCCCATTTACATACCTACTTGTAATTTTAAAAGTACCTAAGTAGAATACCATTAATTATCCTTTTCCATACATTTAAACGCCGGACTATAAAAAGCTCCCGGTAAACTATGGAGGGTAGAGGTAAGGAGAATCATCTCTGTATATATTAAAAGTGTCCGTCGAAATGCATTAAATTGGGGGCGCCAGCATCAGGGTAAATTTAAAAGGCAGCGCCAAATATCTTCACTAATTCATCAACAATTGCTACATTACTACTACCCTTTGCCTACACCAGCGCCTCTGTGGAAGGTTTTTGAACTGTTATATACCTACCTATGGCAACCTCCTAGACACTTTTCTCCCATAAGTTATGATACTCCTTACCTCTACCCTCCATACGGTAAATTAATCCACACTAAATATTAGAACATCTAATTCGACTCGAATTCTAACGATCCCATACATCCAAATCTGTTCATATATTTAGAAGTTATTGTAGAATAAAGAAAGTAACATACATATATATACATGAATCGTGAAAACATCACTCCTTTTTCGTGCAGTCGTATAATATATCGTCGCTTTTCCTACGAAAGGACCTATCTGACACTTTTGACGTAACTGCACTAAAATCATCATAATCATATCGATCTTTCTGATCGGCGTTTTAATATCTTCTACCGTTTACTGGCTAGGACAATCGGTAAGTATGGCGTATATGCTCATTTGCGAAAATGGAATCATAGTATGATTCCATTTTCGTATTACTAAGTGGCGTATTTTATACTTAGGGCTATTAGAAAGATTTTTATTTAGCAATCAGCTAAATAAAAATCTTTCAACTATGACCTAACTGAAAATACGTCATTTAGTATGATACTACTATATTGAACTACTAATTATTGAGTACTATATTATAATATATATTATTATATATTACTAATTATTGAATAAATAAAAATGGGGTTTTCACTTACGTCTGCATTTTGATTGGGACGGAATACCTCAGACATTAACTAATAGAGTTAAGAATTAATACCTTGGGCAGTAATAAAATCCAATATAGTACGAATCTTACTAGGAGAAAACTATCCTAATTATTATTATATAATATACAGAAACATAAAAACTAATTATTTTGGATTGAATGTGTCTTAATTATTCAGTAAAAAATACAGACGTATCTGTTGAGTAATTCATTTTTCTGAAAAACAAAGTTCTTATGAAGTGGCGTAAGTGTTTTAAATATTTTTACCTAAATGAATAAGAACATTTAAATAAGATAATCGATACTTGCAAAAAGGCCTTGATAAGAATATTTTTTATATTCTAATATAGCTTTATTTGAGCAAGCTGTGGACAAAATAGTTGAGCACGAAACCGAAAAACGCTTGCTCTGAACAATTTACTCGATGTCACTTAGGTCCTTTCGTAGGAAAAGCGACAAAAGTATGTCTGTCTGCCTGTCTATCTACTACGCTTTCACGGCCTATCTTTTCAACCGATTTTGACACAATTTGATATGGTGATAAAGTTCATTACGAGCAAAGATAGGCTAGGTACAACTCTTTATCCCGGATAAAAACAGCATGGAAAAAAAATCCACGCGAATGAAATCATTCTGTATTTGATTATATTAGCTAGGTAGGTACTTTACGAAAAGAAGACTGGAGCTAGGTCAAAGTCCAGGTAATGCGGCGCGCCAGACGTCAGACAGGTAAACAATACAGTCTAAAACGAAAAACACCGCGAAATCCACCGCAGATATTACCTATACACCCAGACAATGTTGTGTAAACATTATGAAAGTGTGCACACATCGACTCGATGCCTGTGCGAAGTAGGTAGCTATCAAAGTACAACTTATAAATGCGAGTCTTGCTGTCTATATATGCGTCTAATAAACTTTCATGAACTGGTTTAAACGGTTGTTATAGAGATATGTTGAATCCCGGGAAAGGGCGGCTACTTTTTATCCCAGAAATTAAAATTATTTTTAAATAAATCGAAAACGCGGACGAACTCGTGGGCATCAGCAATAACTCGCATAATTCGAAAGCGAGATTGTTTTTATTATTCGATTGACTTGAACGTTCAGTATAGAAAGTGACAATGCATCCTAAAGCCTCGTAAATTCGAATCCAGTAGCTATATTTTATGGAGAAATTTAGTTTGCTGAAGCGATGCTAAATTTTTTAGACATGAACTATAGTTTTTTTAAATTACTTTGACATTTATTTATTTACGATGACCGCGACTTCGTCCGCGAGGTTTAAGTTTTTATTATTCCCGTGAGAACTTTTTAATTTTCCGGGATAAAAAGTAGTCTATGTCCTTCCACGGGATCAACCTATCTCTGTACTAAATTTCATCAAAATCGGTTGAACAGATGGACCGTGAAACCGTAGCAGTCAGACAGACAGACACACTTTCGCATTTGTACCTAATATTAGTAAGGATTTAAGTTGTGTATTATTTTAAGGTTTTAGTGGATTATATTAATTATTATGATTAATTGATTAAGGATTTAAATATTGTAAGTATTAATTCCTAATTCCTAAATTTGCATGTCAGCATTGACGAAACACGTTTGGCCTATTTTTGGACTGTCATCATAATTGTTATTAACCGACTTCCAAAAAAGGAGGAGGTTCTCAATTCGGCGCGTATGTTTTTTTTTTTTTTTTTGTATGTTTGTTACGCGATTTCTCCGCCAATTATGAACCGATTTTGATAATTCTTTTTTTGTTTGGTAGGTCATACTTCAGAGGTGGTCCCATTTTAATTTGGTGAAGAACTGATGAATATCTCCGGAGATGGAGAACGGAACTCCTCAATGGATAAGAGTAAATTGCTCGCGATCAGTGTGATAGTTTTGTAAACAGTATGTTTTAACCATGCATAGCATATCTTTTTTTTTTTTAGGGTTCCATACCAAAATGGTAAAAATGGAACCCTTATTACTTTCTCTTTCCGTCTGTCACAGTCGATTATTTCAGTAATAACTATTAACTATTGACATGAAATTTGGAATAGTTGTCACCACTAAAAATTGTGAAATAAAAAATTTTCAAAAAAAAAATAAAAACCGACTTCAAAAACCACAAACACTAAAAAGTAAAAAATAATTTAATTTATTATGTATACAAGAGTTAATGTAGTTCTATAATAACATTTTTTGGAGTCGGTGCCAATGTGGAGTCACGTCAACAATAATGAAGAGCAGGTAGACGGTTCATGCGGCTAATTGGTACCGACTCCAAAAAATGTTATTATAGAACTACATTAACTCTTGTATACATAATAAATTAAATTATTTTTTACTTTTTAGTGTTTGTGGTTTTTGAAGTCGGTTTTTATTTTTTTTTTGAAAATTTTTTTACAATGTATCAAGCAAATAAACGATTGATTGATTGATTGATTGATTGATGCTGGCGTGTTTCTTAGGCTTACAGCACATTGCGATGAAGTTGGTACAAAACGATGCGTCTTTTCTAAAATATTGCAAAGTAAACTGAACTTTAGTATATCTACCTTGACTTCATGTCCTTACCGTGTCAGATCATAAAAAAGCGGTAAAAATAATATCCCCTCGGAATCAACTTACAGATTCAAATATATTATTCAAAAAAAAGTTCGCACCGGGTGTGCATACATGAATAGTGAGGGAAAACCAAGATCTTACTCTGCTAACATTGTAAACGTGCTAACTCACAAAATTGAAATTTTACACAGAAAGTGAAAAAAAATGATAATTGACCGATATTGTATTGAATTTTTATGAAAAAAACTAGATGATTCCCGCAACTTCGTCCGCGTGGATTAGGATTTTTGACTCCCGCGGGAACTCTTTAATTTTCCGGGATAAAAAGGTGAGGCTATGTCTTTCCTCGGGATACAACCTACTCCTGTACCAAATTTCATCAAAATCGGTTGAACGGATATGCCGTGAAAGCGTAGCAGACAGACAGTCACACTTTTGCATTTATAATATTAGTACCTACCTATGTATTCGAAATTCGTAGGTTAAACGTTATTCTGAGTTGGAGCAGTAGGTCCTAAGTTTAAAAATTTAATTCTATCTACATAAACAAGTTTTCTTTCTAACTACACAAAATTTTCACAATTGCTGGATGTAGACTAGAGAGAAGCCACACTCGATCTATTTTATAGTAATTAGTACCTAGTTAGTACTTCCTATAAAGCAGTGTTAGGGCGAAGACACACTAGGGACCGGATTGTACAAAACGTCCGCGTCCTTCACTTTTATATCGTTGGCACGGACAGGATTCAGGAAGCAGGAGGTGCAGGCGTTAGCATTGTTGCTGGACACGTTATGGGGTAAGATTTAAGAAGACATCAACGCATTTCTTTTTGGTCAAAAATTGAGTTAGTCGCTTTGCACTGGAAGCCTCCGATTTGTATTCTTTGATGTGTCTGCCTGAGACTTGACGTCAGACGTCAGATCGCAGGCTGGGGCCCGGAGGGAGACCGCGTCAAGATATCACTCGAGGTGATAATCAGCCGCGCTGAAGAATGTTATATTATAGGTATGGAAATGGATTCCTGTCGACCTAATAACGCCTATTTTGTATCTCTCTCTCTCTCTGCATCGTATTCCTCATTACTGAGGGTCGTGACCCCTTTCCATTAATCAAATAACGGTAAGAGTTTTCTTGGGATAATAATGCGGTGGGTTCCCAGTTCCCACGTCCTTCCGCATACGACTCGACTAAGAGTATTTAAACTCTTAGGTTTTTGTAACGATTACCGACGGCTTAACGTGGTCTTCGAGGCACAGAGGAAACGGAAAGGCCAAATTTTAACCTCCAAATTCGGTCACTGTTACTGACTTGGGTCAACGTTTCTTAGCATTCGCAATCGACTGACTGTCTCAACTAGGCCACTCGTCCCTCAATTTGTATACGGAAGTCCCTATTTTGTACACGGAAGACATAAGGCGGTGTGAAACCGAAAACCTAAAGTTCTGACTCTTGACCTTCCTGTATTATAGCGAAAACACATACAATTTTGCATCATAGGAGAACTCCATTTTGTGCTTTCATCTGTGCGTGTTCAATATAGTATTTTTGTCCGTAGTGCAACTTCTGCAAACGTACATGGTATTTTTTTTTGGGCCTCCTATGTCTGTCATTGAGAGTTGTAGCGTCTATGACTCCCGAGGATATTGATTGAAACGTTTACAATTTTCATGTATTGTTAAACTCTAGGGGTAGGGTGTATCAATCCACTAGCCCCAGGCGAAGGCACTCCATGGCTATGACCACACTATGACCGATCTGGAATGGAGCTCCAGCCGTTCACTTGACCATCTTTATGGCTCTGTAGCACCAAAAGCCATGCTTCAAGGCAAAGTACGTGAAGTCAAAGTACCGCTTTCTTAGGATGAGCCCTAGTGGCGTCGCGCAAGGGTAGCTCCGATTGCGTTCATTTATGAGATCTCGGAGCGAAATAAATATTATTGGCGCTTAAGATGGCCACCGAGATAGTTTTAGTGCCAAGTTTTAGTGCAAGAAGACAGGTATCTTATGAAGATTTCCCCCCCGAAACCAAAAAAGGGCGTATCAGCCACGTAGGACAGACAAGACTACGTGAAGTCGGGTTTCTCAGATTTCGTTCGGGTTCCAGAAATGTGGCAATACCTATGCGGCAATATGATATGTAAGTACCTACTTATTTTGTCTAGAGCTCATCCTTTGAAATGACCTCATTGGTGCATCTAGTTAAATAATGAATAGTGCAAATAATATATTCAAATATATTCGCTATTATGTTTATTCATTGAAAAATAAATTGCTGATAAACTGCGACGTTAAACGAAACAAACGCTAATAAATAAATAAAAAATGACACCTATAATGCATGCGATCCCATATTTATTAGAGACCACGTTAAATTGGAAACTTCACCGCAGAAACGCCCACTTCCCTAATCGAATCGTAATATAAAAAACTTGCATTTATTTTATCAGATACTTAATATTATTTATTAAACTTGATCATATTAAATTTAAAATATAGTCTATGAGTATATGTAAATTGCAATGCAAATAAACAAAATAAGTGTATCTTTATGTTTCAATTTTTGGCGATACGGAACAATCGGTGGTTTCTGATGTAATTTAAACATATTATTTGTATTTATTTTTCATTCTATTTATTTGGCAGAGCTTCTTAATTAGGTATAGGTACTGTTCTTTAATAATTTTACCACACTACTCCACGACTATTAGCAAATTCGTGCTTCGTTACCTATAATAATACGCATGTAATTTAGCAGATTGTTATCCCCGACAAAGTGACCACCACAGACCCTTATAGGTTTACTACTCGGTGGTGACCACGAACTAGCTTGAGAAGAACTGTACCACTATTTTTTTTCTGTCCGGTCGGTCAGTCCTGGGTTCGATGAAGGCCGGCAGGGTCAATTTGGGAATTTATAAATTTCTGTATTTTTCCTGGTCTGGCCTGGTGGGAGGCTTCGGCCGGTTCTAGTTACCACCCTACCGGCAAAGACGTGCCGCCAAGCAATTTAGCTTTCCGGTACGATGCCGTGTAGAAACCGAAGGGGTTATGGGTTTAATATAACTGCCATGCCCCTAACAGGTTAGCCCGCTACCATCTTAGACTGCATCATCACTTACCATCAGGTGAGATCGCAGTCAAGGGCAAGCTTGTAGTGGATAAAAAAAACGTAGCATAGACACTGTCGAGGAAATCACGCGCGAAACCTCTTTGCAACATATTTATCAGAAACTTGCGTGTATCTCTTAGGATGCAACCTAGGATTGAGAGAGGCCCTGAAACCGTAGCAAACAGACAAGCAGACACACTTTTATCTGTACTAATATTATAAATGCGAATGTTTGGATGGATGGATGTTTATTACTCAATCACGCCAGAACGGCTGCATTTAAGGCACAGAGATAGATTATAGCACATAGGCTACATTTTATCACGGAAAATTAAGGAGTTCCCGCGGGAACTGAAATGCTTAATCCACACGAAAAAAGTCGCGAGAATCAGCCAGTATTATAAAATGGTCGTCAAGCAAACTTACCAAGGACTTTCACGTGTGATCCATCACAGTTCACACATTACCTACACGTAGGTATATAAAGCAGCACGTGACTCGTGCCTAATTAGAGCGGTCAGAAAATAGCTGTGAGGTGAATATGCCGTCCGTGACGTGGGCTGCGATCGCAGGTGCCCGCGTGCGGCGTGACGTACCTACCTTTGACGGAGACGCGCGTCACCATCCATTATATCCACGACCATGAGGGTGCATTTCCTCCGCTGATATGCGACGCGCGAGGATAATCGACCACTAGGATTACATTTTCCTAGCCTCGCTTAGTACAACTCTGGTGGGAAAGTGCTTAGCGGATAGAAACAGGCGTTACTTTTCGATAGTCCATGTTAATCAAGGAACAAGAAGTTTAATTCGCTCTATGTAATCCGCCAAAGCACTATTAGACCAGGCGAATTAGCTTAAATTGAAACGAAAAAAAATTGTTAACAGGATGGGATCAGTTGGAAATGGTAAAGTGACGTATAATAAACGTAAAAAAAATAAATGCGTGAGCAGGGGTGTTTCCAGATATATTTGGGGGATGAAAAGGGGGGAATTTTGGGTTATTGCGATTTCCGGCGAAAGTTGACGTCGAAGAGACAAGTGTACCATGGAAAAGTTGTAGATCATAAAAAGATCTACAACGTCAAAATCTCCGAGTAAAATGCGAAAAACCGCTTTTTTCGTTTTTTATTTTTCATTCTCACAAAAATAATTTTATTTTGACAAAACTTGGTGAAAGTGTACCTATATTTTTGTGTCTCAAATATCCACAAATTTTTTCAGATAAAAATATACAATGTCTATCTCGAGATAAATCTTTGGATTATTGACTCCGTGTGTAGCGTTACCCGCCCCCGCTCCCTTGTTAAAGCGCAGGCGATACGCGAGTTAAACGGTCGGCCTATAGTTTGTTTGGCTTGGTCACGTAGTAAGCTTCTTATTCCTTGGGTGCTAGCCGCGGCGAGGCCTTAGTACATCCAAAACAAGCGAGGATATGGGCCACGGACGCGGACGAGCAGAGAGGAGAGGAGATGTTTTGTAAAGTGCCAATCAGATATCGTTATTTCCACATTTTATGTGGGAATTATTAAAGCGGGAAGGAGAGGACTAAAACGTATTTTTTAAAATTCCACTACAGATTATTTAGTGAAAGACTGCATTATCGTAGTTTTGGTGAAAAGGGTCACGCTGTTTCACAGTTCCTCGCATCGTTCATAGATATTATTGCAAATCATACGCGGCAACTGTGCACATTACCTACTTATTGTTATTATATACAATCCACATATTATTATATTGTTGACCATTACAAGAGAATTTAATAGCATCTTATAGACTTTCTCTTCCCTTTCAACGTAGGTACTATCCTTACCAGATATAGCTACCTACCTCGCATATCTCTGGTGGATTTCAGCAAATGTTGCAAGGCCACCCATCCATCCGGTCCATCTTTAATGCACGAATATAGCAGATAGTGAATTCCTGGCGGTCTGGTAAGCGCTGTTTGTTTTGTATCTTAGTGACAGACTCTGGGTCCAATTCCTAGAGGGTTGAATTTTTAATTTTAAGAATTCTGAATTTGCTCAAATCAAATTCTGCTCTGCTAGAAGCTTTCTGATAAGGCTATAGTGCTCTATCATTCATGCGCCAAGCGATATACCGTTCCTATACGATCGCGCCTTTCTACTTTTCTTATGGTCAAATTTCAAATGCTTTTATTCAAATAAACTATTACCAGTGTTTTTGAATCGTCAAGTTAATCTATCACTGGTTCTTAATGCTGTTCCTACCGAAAAGAACTAGCAAGGAATTCGATTGTGTCATAATTTTTTTTCATATTCCTAAGTATTATGTTAAGAAAACACAGCTCTCGATGATGACGTGCAAGTAAGTATACAGACAGTATCAGGGTACTTTGCATGACGGCAATATTTTTCCGCTTATCATTTCAAACAATGAATAGAGCAGGTAGGTAACCCGGCGCCTTTCCTGAATGGAACGCACGTCACGAAATACGCCACATAAATGCAAACATCCACTCATTTAGTCATTTATCAAAGTCATTTAAATACAAATTGACTTGTGTACATAATATGCCTTCTACATTAAGGGTATTAAATTTATCATGGCTCCTAATTGTGATAAATCGTACGGCTGATGTCAATGAATTCATGAAATAAAAACTGACTCGGAACTAGAAAATTACTTTACCATATTTTTTTTACATTTTTAAATCTCTGCGTTAAGTGGGTGTATTACATAAATGAAACAACTCGTGAACTCTTCCACAGGATAGAGATTTTCTTGGGAATCTTAGATACTAGTATATAATAGCCATATCTATCATTAAACTTTCTTTATAAATATAATTATATAGTATGTATTATATAGCAAATATATATTTATTTATTTTTTGTGTATTGTATATATGTATTTAGTTTGTGTATAATAGTATGTCGTTTTTATAATATAAGTAAATAAGTAAGTATATGAAGTTATTTATTAAGTATAATATATTGTTAGAATTTAATAATTTCAATATATAGTATATTATTTTTGTGCCTATTCCACTTCACAATTTCAACTTACTCACTTTCAAGGAAGGCTGGAAGAGATTTCCTTTTAGAGATAAGCTTTACCTTTGTCCACTTTTTTCTATTAGTTTTAAGACAATATTTTTGTATAAAAATAATAAAAATAAAAATAAATACTAATATTATAAATGCGAAATTTTGTATAGATGGATGGATGTGTGTTACCTACTCAATCACGCCAGAACGGATCTGGATGAAATTTGGCACAGAAATATCTGGAATAACACATAGGCTAGTTTTTATCCCGGAAAATTAAAGAGTTCCCGCGGGAACCAAAAGACCTGAATCCACGCGGACGAAGTCGCGGGCATCAATTAGTGAATTATAATATAAGATCCTGGGACCTAGGTCATTTCGCTTGACTACCTACGATATCAGGTATATCATGTACTTAGATATCGTCGTCGTCGTCTCAACCTACAGACGTCCACTGCTGGACGTAGGTCACCTGCATGGATCTCCACAGTGCACTGTCTTGTGCCGCTTGCTTCCAGCGGCTTTCAGCACGTTTGAGATCGTCCGTCCACCTAGTGGGGGGTCGTCCAACGCTGCGCTTTCCAGTGCGAGGCCGCCATTCAAACACCTTGGGTCTGGGAGCCCATCGCTTCTATGAGCTATGTGCCCCGTCTAATGCTAATACTTATATTAAACCAACAAACTGTATGATCGAAGTTCGAACCGACCTGTGTGCGAAGGGCCTTTGGATTGTGTTCTAAGCATATCGATAAAGTGTCGTGAGTCGCGAGGCGGCCGAATCGACGTCGCGCCTGGCTTATAGGGTTGTCACACAGACCACTCAGTGGTCTGTGGGTTGCCACAACGAAATTTTTTCCCAGGTAGTATCATTTCTGCAGCAATATCACGAGGTTTTCAAAAACGCTTATCTTAAGAAAAGATAGATATAAAAAGCGCTATAAATATCAAGTTAATCTTCTTTCGTTGGAAGGTGTAGCATTATGTACTTAGAACCGAACTAAGTACCTATACGCACGAGCTCCGAGGAATCGGGGTCTCAAAAAGCGACGGCTGACGCCATCCCTGATCGTCGCTCCATATCCAGCTCGCTCCCATCCCAGCACTAGTTTCGAGCTTGACGCGTGTAATTTTGCGATAGCAGTAACTATTGTTTTGTACTTTAAACAACTCTAGTAATGACACTTTAACATTCCATAGGATTCCTCGGAGCTCGTGCGCGGACTATATTATTAATCATGTTGCAAAATTTTCTTTTAAAAAAAAGGGCTCTACACACAGATAAGAAACCGATAGCAGTTATCTAATTAATAACCATTAATAATTGTAACTATACATACCTAACACAGTGCTCATAAGAGTAAAAATGAGCATGCTTTTTCATTATTAATTACAGATGTTCAGGATAGTTTGGCTTTTCAGACTGCACATTGTAGCGGTTTCTTATAGCTGTTCACGTTTCGTTGATTGTCCTCATTATCGTTAGACCAGTGCTTAGAAAGGTAACCGTAATAGTTTACGAGTGTAAGTAGGTCCTAATAACTCCAATTTTCCTTGCCAGTGCCAGTAGGTACATAGAAATGATGTAAGCCACAGGTCTGGTATAATTTGTAGGTCCAGTTTTCTTTTCGTAGTGATGACCCTATGGCAGTGCACAAAGAAAAGCCAATGTCTGGTATAATAGTAGCGCAGTGTGAGCGCGCTCTAACAGTCGAGAGGCGATAATGAGGAGTGCAATGGTGACGTCAGGAGGCGCACGGGTGAGCGCGGGGGCCGCAGCGCGCGGGGGGAGCGCGGCGCGAGAGGGGGGGGCGAGCGCGGGACAGAGGACGGAGCCGCGCGCTGGTTCATTGTAGTTTTTCGATTATTGTTTAATTAGGGCGAAGCGGCGGCGGAGCGGCGGCCAGGGGGCACCAACGCGCGGCCCGCTTTTCCGCGAAATATTTAACTATTTAGCCGAAAAAAAATAATCGTCTATTATATTCTACTTACGTCCTTATGTTGATGCTACGTATTTATGTAATGTCGTACTTAATAAATAAAATTCATATACAATAACCGGCTGACGGTATTATCGCAAGCTACAATTGTTGGGGCATAAGGGTTTTTCCCGGATTAGTACATTATGGTACAAGTGTGTAATGTTGGTGATTAACGCTGAGGCGCCATTGAGACCCGAGCCGTTAGGTGAGGGTCTTAAGATAGCCGAGGACGGTAATCATCAATATACACGTGTATCATACGACGTTTTTCAACACACTTGTGAAGAAAATGATACTTAAAATATTTTTAATTAGAAGATAAAACAAAATAAAAACTCTATAACTCACTTGTGAATAATAGTAATGAAAAAGTCACAGTTTGATTATAGGTGTCATTATGTGCCTAATTGCGGTGAAATTAGAGCCACTGTATGAGCAAGTGTGTTAAAAAAGTATATTATAACTCTTTAGCGACGATGTATCTAGCTTAGTTACAGTACGAAGTAGTAGGCCATTATTAGCTGTCAGTAGCGAAGACCCGGTGAAAGAGCAACAATGAATCCTCAGTCCGCAGTGCATTGCAATATAATAAACTTTCTCCTTAGTAATTTGTAGTGTTTTATCTTGTCGGTTGTCTACTACTTACGTTTTGCTGGCATTGGCATTATCAAAAGTACTTACTGCCCATGAGGTGACGGGATGACGTTAGACGTATGGTGAATGAATGGAAATATTACTCATTCATCTGAAACATATTCGTGTGTTCCACATTGATTTTTCATTTTCCAGGGTCCTGACTGTCGATCCAACCCCTTTCTGATTCAGGTGTTCGATTGTAGTAAAGTACTCTGTGATGGTCCCAAATTGCAAATCGTAAGCAACTGTTAGATCTTGGTTACCAATCTATTGCTATTGACTAAAACGCACCATTGAAACAAGAATACCAAAAATGAAAGCCATGGCTAAGAAATTCAGCCATTATCAATTCCAAAATCGACCATTTATTTCGCATTTTTGATGCGATTTTGGATTTTGTGCATAATATAACCATTAAACAAACCTACACGAGTTATTTAAAAAAATTAGACGAATAGGTATAATATTATTAAAATCAACGACCTTTATGCTAAGTATGCTATTTCAGTGCGTAGGGACATGAAACAAGGGAAGTAGAGCTTTTATTATTTTTTATCACTAAATAGTAAATAGTATCTTCTACTTGGTACCAAAGATGGCGATCTCAAAAAAGCTGATTCGTCTGACAGCCATTTTCGGCCCAAGTGACATAATACCTATATAACATATTGTACCTATATGTAATCAAATACTTTTACCTGAAACACAATACATACCTACTAAATAATACTGAAAAAAGATGATTTACACTCAAGTCAATCTAAAAAGAATTTTTAATTCAAAAAAATCATAGTTTGTGCAACAAGTAACGTAACAAGTACATAAATAATAAAGTGTACACTTAGTAGCGGCGCAGACGGTGCGTCGGTTGGCGGCGGCTGGCGCTATCGCGGGCGGCGACCGCCGGGGGCCCGCGGGGTGGCGGCGCGGGAAAGAGCGCGTAAAAAGGCGAGCGGCCGGCGCGCGCGGATCCGCCGCACGCCTTTCACGGGGTCGACGCCCGGGGCCCGCCGAAACAGACCCCCTCCGCGCCGCGCGCCCGCATCGCTACCCCTCCGCCTCTAGCCCTGACCCCCAAACTAATTTCCCCAATTTCACCGCTCGTGTGGAATGTGCACTGCGTCTTAGCCGGCGAAGACGAGGTCCCCGATCTCGAACGACTACGAATGTGGACTACGACCTCTGTGGTGATAATAAATACGTAAATGTGTCCGTCTGTCTGTTACCTCTTCGCGACCAATTTCCAATTTTGACAAGATAGTCTACTTATCCTGGAATCCCAAATGAATGAGATTCAAAAGTTCAGGATTTTTGAAAAACTCAATTCTTATGGACGAAATTTTATTTATTAAAATAAATAAAGTTTTTGCATCTACGAGTATATTTACTATACGAGTATTATAAATGCGAAAGTTTGGATGGATGTACGGATGTTTGTTCCTCAATCACGCCAGAACGGCTTAACGGATCTGGATGAAATTTGGCACAGAGATAGATTATAGTCTGGAATAGCACGTAAGCTACTTTAGAACCCGGAAAATTAAAGAGTTCCAGCGCGATCCAAAAAATCTCAATCCACGCGGACGTCGGCAAGTTTTTGAATAAATAAAACTTCGTCGTTAAAATTCGTGTGCACGAAGTTGCGAAAGTTAGACGTAACTGCAGCGGCACGTACAGGGTTCGCTTCCCGGCCACGTCCTGATCCTAGTTCCCACCATCCGAAACGAGCTTCTTTCCCAGAACGTTGAGTTCACCGCAGAAATAAGACCAAGGTGTACGCAGTTAAATGAAAACGCCCACAACTCCATTGAGTTATAGAAAATAGAGATACTAAGTACTGACCTCATTCATGGGGCGTCTAATAAACGCCATGCACCTAATGATAAGTAGACCGTGAGAGTAGTAACTAATTAGTATTTTGACATTAAAAAACCTAATTAATTCATATTAATTTATGTTTTATGCGAGTAATTACAAGGACTAAGCGTCGCCCATACCTACATACATATCTATATATTTTGAAAGTACTATAAAATGCTAAATCTCACGCGAATCCAATGATTCGTCCGTTGAAAATGGAGTTTGAGCCGCTAGTAGTAGCATTTTGAATATTATCTCTAACACTTTTATTCTATGGCTGCAAGAATTGCTAGATAGTAATATTTTCCAAAGCCAAAGTAAAAGCAGAAAAGGCGCACGAATAAACTTATTAACTGAATGTCAAAAATCACGACTGTCTCGTCTTTGTCTGTCTTGACAGGTACTCTTCAAGTACTTAAACTCAAACTCAAAGTATATTTATTCAAAACTCGTACTTACAAAGTACACATTCTGAACGTCACGTTTAAAAAAATTTAAGTCGTGATGGTGATGGTGATTAGCCACGGTATCTTACAATTAAAGCTACGAGTGTTCCAAACGCGCCAGGTCTGAGAAGAGCCCACAACAAAATACATCTTACAAATATCGAAGATTTATAATTATAACAATTACATAATTAGCCGCTGGAACAACTCATACCCATGCTTTTTTATTGTTTACCAGGATAAGCCGTTCTGCGAATTATTACCACCTCTAACACATGGCACATCTCTACACAATACGATCTCACAGAGGACGTTCGGCCGACAATAAAAGGCCCATTAATGTCGAGTCAGATTTTGACGTAGAGCTTTACTCACGGAGTCACATGATAGGTGGATGTGATGTTTGCGGTAGATCAGGAACCATAAAAAGCTGCCTACTGCTCCATGAGACTGGGAATTCTCATTACAAACCCACTAATGTTTATAATGTTAATTATTTCTGAGTAATGCTGAGCTGCTTCCTATATAATTAGATATAGATGCAGAGCAGTGACCGGTAACTATAATGTATATCTAAGATGAAGGTATCTTCGACTTTAGTTTAGTGAATAGTCTAACTAAACTCGCTTACGAAAATGAAGAACTTTTGCCAATTCAACGATATGAGTATACCTATTATCACGGTTTGCATACCGATTACCAAGTGATAGAAAATAGTAAATAGCATAGCATGCACCAGATGGGAAGTATAATAGAATACAAGTTGGTGATTAAGGATGATTCAGAAACATTCCTGCAGTGGGTGATGTCGTGAATATTTGTCGTGGTCGTGTGCAGCGAATGGACGTGCGCGCTCATCGATAGTATCCGGGCCAATGCCAGCAGCCAGCCGTACCTAAACTAGAAAAGTATTGTCCTCGAATGTTCTGAGCGATAACCACAATTGCGAAGGCGGCTAATACCGACTGTATTTCGAGGCGGTAGAGTTGAGATTCGCGTCGGGTTTAGGATAGAGGTTGCGCGTGAGATATGTGGAGTCGCGGCATGCGGGTCGCGCGGCGTTCTCACGCTTTGAATATTCCTGCTCCCGGCTGGTCCCCCCGCCCCGCGCCGCTGCGGCGCCCCTGCCCCCCGCTCGCCCCTCAGTTCCATCGGCCCTTCAATGACGTCTCCTGACTCCCACTCCGAGTATCCCTATGATTGAATGAACTTCACTAGTAGTTTACATCCGCACCGCTCTACATACCCCCATGCCTGTCAAACACATTTTCGATATTTATATATGCCCCGTTAATCTTATCAATATCTAGTAGTGTAATTTTCAGACTTACCTACACTTCTTAATAATGATCATGTATGGAAAACAATGGAGAGTACCTAGTGGTCTAACTGTGAACGCTTGCCCAGAAGATGTAATAAGTATTCCCCGGAATACATTTTCTGGGCAAAAAGGCCGTTTTTTACAATAACGTCGATCGCAATCACCGCAAACGTTAATAATTACCTTCTCTTGGAAAATGTCAAACTGCCTCGCTGGTCTAGTGGTTGGCATGTTCGACTGCGGCCGACGAGGTCACGGGTTCGATTCCCGGGACGGGTCGTACAAGTATTGGGTTTTTCTGACTAAAATTCTCTGTACTAGCCCGGAGTTAGGAAGTTGGTGGTGTTTCACCCCCGTGCCTAGGAGAGCACGTTAAGCCGTCGGTCCCGGTTATTATCACTAACATGATAATAGTCGTTAAAGCTTCCACCAACCCGCATTGAAACAGCGTAATGGGTCTAAGTTGTAATTCCCTCTCTCCTATGAGAGTGGAGGCCTGTGCCCAGCTGTGGGACGTTAATAGGCTGTAGTGGTAGTGGTGCAAAATGTCAGCAAGATTATCTACAACAAATTCAGCTACCTACTATTAACAAAATATCGAGACTGTATCTAACAATGGTTGTCAATGCAGGTTTTACATACCTACTGAGCTAAGTTTTCACTGCTGACAACTTAACTTAACTGAAACGTACTTACCTACGATAAAGTTGTATCGGTAAAACTTAACTTATTTATTACCATAGCTAAGTACTTAAACCATACCTACCTATTTATTGGTAATGATGCCCGCGACTTCGTCCGTGTGGAATGAGCTTTTCGTAAGATACGTTTTCGTTCGACCGTTTTTTCTCCGACTTACTTTGCAAATCCGACTACCACGAAAAGTCTTTTCAATAGCATATGACACTCACAGATAATGTGGCTTTCTATTGATACCAGAATTTTCAAAATCGGTACAGTAGATCCAGAGATTACCCCCTACAAACTCACAAACTTTACCTCTTTATAATATTAGTATAGATAAATACGAGTTTAAACGATATCACTTTATTTGCATGCTTCCATTTGGTTGCAACGCGCAAGTCAAATAAAAGGCGAATACAACAATAGGCAGTAGGCACCCCATTTATGTTTATCCGCTTCGTCGCTTGGAGAATTAAACAAACAATAATTATTATTTAATTTGTGTTTCATTGTATTTAACGCCAATAGAAAGGGTTCCAGTCAATTTCATGGAATTATTGCAACTCATATAATTTATAGTGTACCTACAGCTAATATTTTAGGATCAGCAAAGTAAAGTAGACCACAAATTGTTTTTTTTTTAAAACAACTTTTGGTCTACTTAAAGCGGACTGTAAGTTTTGTATTGATTGTGATTGCAATACAAACCTACTAGGTAGGTATACCTATTAATCTTACCTTTTTACCTAGTTAAATATCATGCAGAAATCTAGCCATTTTCAAAGAAAACCCAAGGCGTAAAGGGGATACATACTTATACAAATAAGTTTAGGAAATCATACTTCTAAATGCGAGTGTGTTTGTTTGTTGGTTTGTCCTTCAATCACACTGCAACGGAGCAACGGATCGACATGATTTTTGGCATAGGTATAGTTGAGGACCTGGAGAGTGACATAGGCTACTTTTTATCCCGGAAAATTAAAGAGTTCCCGCGGGAATCCAAAAAAACTTTTTCCACGCGGACGAAGTCACGGGCATCAGCTAGTATTATCATAGTTGCACTTAATGAAAATGTGTTGTGGTCGCAACGTCTAAGGCGGTGCCTACATAGGTAGGTATATCATCTATCTACTTCTTCAAAATATGATATCACATAGTTTTCTGGAAACTCTTGTGGAAATGCAGCGTAAGATGATGACCATTCTTTTTTTTTATCCACTACAAGCTAGCCCTTGACTTCGATCTCACCTGATGGTAAGTGATGATGCAGTCTAAGATGGTAGCGGGCTAACCTGTTAGGGGCATGGCAGTTATATTAAACCCTTCGGTTTCTACATGGCATCGTACCGGTACGCTAAATCGCTTGGCGGCACGGCTTTGCCGGTAGGGTGGTAACTAGCCACGACCGAAGCCTCCCACCAGACCAGCTTAAACAAGTAATCTTAGTAACAGTAACGTTACTTGCGATCAAATCATTACGATATACTCGTAGTATAGAAAGTATCCACGAAATTAAGCCCAATTAAAATCTTTAATATAAATTAACAATAAACTTATATATTTTAAGACTGGTATTTTTTTAAAAGGGTTCAGAAATATTTAAAAGTGACTAATATTTCTAAATCAATTCTACGTAACCTTATGTTAATGGGGGCACCCATTTGAATCCCCCTAACTGAGTGACCTATTAAAACATTATAAAACTTCTGTTCATGACCACTTAAAACTAAATTAAGCAAGGGGCTACGGGAAAAAAACATTTAAAGAACTTTCGATGAGAATATTTTTGTCTTGGTACTCACTCACTCGCTTCCTTCTGCTTCACTACTGAGCAAGTCTCTTTTCAGAATGAGAAGGGTTTGGCCATAGTCCAACACACTGCTCAAATGCGGAACTTCACACATCTTTGAGAACATTATGAAGAACTCTCGGGAAAGCAAATTTCCTCACGTTTGCCTTCACCGTTAAAGCAAGTGATAATTATTTTTTTAATGATAGGTCCTAAAAGTTAGGGGTGCAAACCTCCGGCCGCATGAATAAGAAGCCGGTCGTTTAGACTAATAAGTGGTCAGCACTTTTTGTGTTTGTACAATACTGAGGGCCGAGTGGGAGTTATTTTACTTACTCGATCGCGTTAAAGTTAACTACCGTTTGTATGGATCCCGTGTCAATTGATCACCAGCTGTCATCTGTCATCAAGCGCTTGACAATTCCAATTCGTAGATAACGTAGATGCAATCGAATGGGAAGAAAATCTCCCACTAGGCACTCAGTTTAATGTTTTCAGTGGGCGAGAACTCTTCTATTTCAGAACCGTTCGCGTTCGCTCAAGGAGGATCCCACGGTTCAGACATCGTCAATTCATCCTTGACTTACATTCATATCGTACCTTTTGTGCGGGTCTCGGTTTCCGTGAGAACGGAATAGTTAAAATTTCATGCGGCATTCGGAATAGATTAATATTAGTGGAACAAAGGACTGTTCCATGTATGTTAAATGTATAGCTACCGACCTACTTTTTTTCACTCGCATATTTAAAAGCTAATGGGCCTATTTAGGCCCGCACTTTCTGAAATTGATTCACAGCTTTACAAATGAAAAAAAAGATTTTTTATGGATTGTCTTTTAAAAGCGCGGTCACAGTGAGGTCATAATTAAATGATTGTGGGTACTGGACTCTTTCTAAATTAAGTATATTTTTTACAAGCTTAGAGATTTGGGTGTTTTAAATCGCGTGAGAACTGTTTGTTTTCCCGGGAAAAAATTAACTAACCTTTATCACTCTTTATAGGTTCTCAAATGTATCCATGCAAAATCATGTCGACCCATAGGTACCCCTGATGCGGCGTGATTGAAGGAAAAACTAACAAACGATCACACTCGTGATTGAAGGAAAACTCAACAAACAATCACACTTTCGCATTTATAATACTAGGTAAGTGTTTGTATACTATTCTTTGACATGACATTATAAAACCTCGGTGTAAAATTCCAGCTTTCTAGACACAAGGGTTTGCAGGGCGGGGCGTTGATTAAAGTCAGTCAGTGAATGAACAAATCAAGTGTTTTTATTTTTTCCAACGTAGAATCCGTTAAAACAAAGCATAGGTAAATCTTAGGGCGGGCGGGCGGTCCATATCGCACGCTCCACGATGAAGCCTTCTATTTTAGCGGAATTATTTGTAAGCTTCTTGTTTCTTAGTTTGGTTACTATGGATTTTTGTAGTAGTAACGCCTGCTTCTATCCAACGTTTCTTTTTATTGAATTAAATCATTCTGTGATTTTATAAGCGACCAAAATTCGTAAATGGTTTCTGACTCTATTTTTCACCGATTAACACCAGTATCAAATTCTTAACTTGGCAACTTACACTCAGGTCTTGAAGGCGACACCGAGGCTTCCACCGGATGACGCAAGCATCATTGACAAAGTTGTGATACGCGACACTCGCGACCTGCAATCGTTGGCGTTCTATTGTTATTATTTTTTGAAGTGAAACCTTCTTTAGGTGCGTTGAGCACTTTTTGGTAAAAATGTGGAATACGCGAGACCGACCGCGAGACCAAAATCGTTCTGGTCCTAAGTATAAATCGTACATACGTAATTAAACTTTAATGCCTTAGTTATAAGGTTTATATTTGAAATATTCTTATTATTTTATTATTTACAAAAAAAAATGTTTTCACTTCTATCGGCAGTCCCTGCCAATTTTTTTTATTCCTCATGTAAGCCACTGCGATCTTAGCTGGCGTAGTCTAAGATGGTGAAGCACAACTAGCTCCTCATAACGAGTAGGTACTGCAGTTTGGGTGTTGAGAGCCGGGATGAACCCAACGGACATAGCGCAAGAGATCTCGGAGCCTCCACACCCAGGGGGTTTTAGTAGATAATATTAATCCTATCGATATAGTGCTACATAATAACACTTTCGCCCAAGAATCCATGTCCATAGTAATCCATATCTATCCATAGTAATATTATAAATGCGAAAGTGTGTCAGTCTATCTGTCTGTCTGCTACGCTGTCACGGCCCATCTGTTCAACCGATTTGGATGTAATTCGGTAAAGTGGTAGGTTACATCCAAGGGAAGGACATAGACATAATTTTTATCCCGTAAAATTAAAGAGTTCCCGCGGGAATTAAAAAACCTTAATCCACGCGGACGAAGTCGCGGGCATCATCTAGTTTGGTATAAATCCCAATTGGGTAAGGATAAATCAATGAAAAAAATCATGCTCTTGCAATTGAAAGGCATTCTTGACTGACTAGCAATCGGAAATCTACAGAGGCATTGTAGCTCCTGTGCTCAGTTACGAAAGATTTATTCGAGTTTCTCAAGCTTTTAGAGATCTCTTTACATACTCCATTAATGTGGTTGCTTTTTTCGGGCAGCTGCAACGAGGATCCCTCTATAAATTTCCAAGGTTGATCCTCGAAGGCAAGATTGCTGGAAAAAGGGCACCGGGGCGACCTAGAAGGAAGTGGTTCGACTCCTGGGAGTGGACTCGGCATAAGAATGCAGGACTAAAGCAGATAGCACGTAACCGCAAAAATTTTCTCCGACTGACCGCCGAGCTTCAGTGTGAAGATGGCACCACATGATAATGATTAATGTAGATATATTTTATCCAATATAATTTAACTTGGGAACTTAGAGAAAACTCGTTGAACTGTTGTTATCCAACGGCTGGCTAGAGGCGCAAAAGCTTTCTTGGCTGCTATCTCCTCTATAATTCTAAGATATGGAACTAATATGCCTTGCGTCAAACGAGGTTATATCGCATTGTTGCAAATAATTTTTTCTTGTTGTTGCAAGTTGCAAGTTTTCCTGACTTCCCGTTTCCTTAAGGATATTTTCCAGTTATTAATGAATTGATCAAGTGTCGTTGTTCGTAGAAAACGTTGAATGTCTGATGTCGTGATTGATCAACACGATGTAAGGACATCCGATGGAAATCCGCAGTACTAAGTAGGTACTGCGGATACACAAACGTGTCTACCTAACTAGTCAACACATTTGAAATCAATTATATCTTATAAGGCAGCAATATCTACATTTGATGCACCATGATATGAAATGTGCACATTTCATACCCTGTAAATGAGTTCGAAAGTTAAACTTCCCGGCCTAGGCCAGTAAAGAATGTAGGTATGTATTTTCATTAAATATCATAAGTTTGAATTTGGAATCTTTCTTCCTGAATATCTTGTAACTTGTTATAATGTTCTTTGGCCTAAATAGTTTAAATTTGAAACTCTACCGTACTACGCGTTCAGCACTCACAGCGCAAAAAAATAAATTAAAAGTATAAATATAACTAATTTAACTTTTAATATTTCTTAAGTAGGTTGCTTTTTTATTTACTTTCTTTTAATTACATAATATAATATATTTAAAAAAAAGTCACTTGTTTCATTTTTTAGAGCACTATACACACCTCGGCCGGGAGATCATATTTTCTGGTCTCGTATATGGTTTTACTAACACTCGACCAGAAAACGCGTACTTCCGTCTCGCGGTGTAATGTACTATTACCGCAGTTGAATTTACATGTAAGAAGAATACGAGAACTATTACACCAAAATAAGATGCTTTATTTCTTGAAATGTGACTATTTATTTAAACATAAGTACCTACCTGTGAATATAAAATTAAATAAATAACCGATCTATTATAACCTATAGGTAGAGGTACGTATTTCATGAAATGGGAATTTAGCTTTCTTGTTGGTTTTTAAAGCGACTTTTAAAAAGAAACCTGGAGATTTAACGTTATGTTGTCAAGATTACTTCGGCATTAAATAATAAATTTAAGTTGAAAGTTGCGCTTACTAATTCTTATTATTTTTGCTTGCATTTGCACTGTATCATAGTAACCGGATATCCGTCTTAATGGGCGAAAAACCACTAATATTAATTCGAATGATAAGTACGTCTGGTTTGTAATTGAATTAAATGTAAAGCTATTCAATAATAGGAAGAGATTAACGCTAATGCTAACTATTATGACACTATAATTTTATTATAATAATTATAACTCAGTAATTAAGTAGCTGAGATAAAATAAAATGAGACAAATAATGTCGGTATCTAATAAGTAATGGCGAATAGCACGATTTATCAAATCGAGAAAAAAAACAAATGTTAAATTATAAATTATAAAGAGGTGAAGATTCGATGGTTAGTTGATAGTTCCTTAACATACCTAGCCCCTGACCATGTCATTAATTACAAGTGCAGAGAAAAAATATCATGACATCACTTTCTTGACAGCATTATCGAATAAGATGCGTTTCTTTAATCTAGTCCCCTCGTGGACCGTGGACTATTAGGGTCTGAGAGATCGCAACTCTGCAGACATAAATTACTCACGCATAAGGAGGTTGTAAATGACACGCAGTATAGAAATCGTGCATTACGCGTTTTCTCACAATCAATTTAATTTAGGCTTAAAAGGGTTCAATGCCTCATATATCTCTCGTCATCATTTCATCCGTATATCGTCTCTTCAAGTCTATACGAATCTGAATAGTGATTAGTAGTGAAAAGCGAAAATCTATAATAAATGTTATGCTGTTTTTACAATTTTAATGTGTACTTAATTAACTCGTGGTAGGTACTTTTGTGCTGACTTTCAGTTCTCAAAGTCTTTTGAATTTGAAGATTTGTTAAAAAAATGGAACATCAAATCAATTGATAGAATATGGTTCCTCGTTGTTGTATTTAAGATACTAAAGACAGTGCAAACGCTGGCAACTCTACAAATACTTTAATAGGTAGCCAGAATTTTCAAAATAATTAAGGATTGGAAACTGATCCAACTTTTACAAAGATTTTACTCAAGATAGGCCGTCATTTTGACATTGGACACGCGTGCCATTGGGGGTTTGCCTTTACTTTTAGGTTTGTTATTCATGGCTTATTTGCAAATGTCTTGATAATATTATCTCTTACAGCAAAAAAATAATCAGCTGTAATTGTAAAGTTAACAGTAATTTATTCGTTTCTATGTATAAAGTAAAATTCAAATTACGAGAGTTTTCCTTAACTTATTAATACCAGTTTCTAGTGTTAGGGCCGCTTGCAGAAGAACATTTAAACTGATTAGTAAAAAAAAATACATATATATATATATATATATATTATATATATACATACATATATATTTATTTCTTTAACCAATAGATTACAAAATTGTATAGTGATTGGGGCCATCCCAGTAAGTTACTAGTAGCAACTAGTACTTGTGGCGGGCGACCCCGAAGTTAAGTTTTAGTTAATACTGTAACTTTCTGGCAAAAGCATTTTGGCCGACATTTAAACTTATAGGCCGACCGTTTAACTCGCGTATCGCCTGCGCGGTAAGAAGGGAGCGGGGGCGGGTAACGCTACACACGGAGTCAATAATCCAAAGATTTATCTCGAGATAGACATTGTTGGTGAAGAATAAAATAATTAGTATCTTTTTTTTAATCCGCTAACATCTCCCCCGCTCCCTTCTTACCGCGCAAGCGATACACGAGTTAAACGGTCGGCCTATAGTTATCATTTTCTTTATCACCTGTGGGCCTTAGCTTAATCAATAGACAACTTTCCCCATACCATATACGAAAGTTCCCGAAGAGCCGGATCCAGTGGCGCCAGCCCCAATCAGCCTGTAAGCGATTCTGTTCACATCAGCCCGATCCGTCTTCGACTAGGACACTGAGTGACAGCGTGAGATTTATTCGAGCTATTCGTTTGCGGCAAATGCTAGATTTCAACTTATCGCTTATCTATTGATCAATATTTTGTCAACCAATAAATTACCAAGTAGTTGGCGGAAGGTAGCCGCAGTAAATAATAACTAGGTAAGTATGATACGATGAAATTCGTGTAAAATTTTCCTCAAATCTGCTTTTACCAGTGAAGAAATGCTTCATTGTTTGTCTATATTATGTGTTAGTCAATTTCTTTCACAGTTTCACCCTATATTACTTATTTTCTTCGTATGTACTCAAGGGAAGATCTGTAATGAGGTTTTTTACCTATTACCTATTTATCTTGCTAGGATTAGAAGAGGTACCCACTTAACTTCCGTCTTCTAATCCTTGTTAGAATAGAGTTTTGTGCAACTACTTATATAGCATTTATCACACTTTTCAAGGCTTTATTTAAAAGTCTTCTATTGTTATTTGAATTTATCAGTTGTTATATCGAGTCTACGGTGATTTGGGAACGTGAGTTCAAAACACCATCTCCCATGAAAAGATAATAACATTAAAATATCGGAAAAATACTTAACTTAGCTAAGCATTACGGATTATGGGCGAGGGTGTTTGTGTGTGCAGGGGCGAGTGAACCCCTGTCAGTCAGGTAACCACAATCAAAACAGATAATGGACTTGTCTTTTTTTTTATTGCGTGAAAGCAAAGAGGTCTAGGTTGGAACGCGCTTGCCTAGAAGATGCCTATTCACTCTTGCCTTGAAGGTACTTGCGCTGGGAGGGTGTTCCACACCCTAGCGGTTGATAGCAGAAACGTCGAGCAAAAACGCTTCTTGCGAGCAAATTGGACGTCAACCACATAAGGGCGTCAACGCTGACGGTTTCTCGCTTTTCCTTGGAAGAACGGAGAAGGAGGAACAAGGTTATGAAGTTCCAGAGCACACTCCCCATGGTATATCCGATAAAAAACCGATAAGCAGGCTTCAATAGATTCAACTTTTACTGTACCCGACGTCAGTAGGTACTTACCTTTACTTAGTTTTAACTGTAAACGTGCGCACTTTTATTGCGTACCTAACCTAACCGAAAACTGGAATGATGAAGAAATTACGAAGACTGCATTGGTGATCGACGAAGACTTCCCTAACTGCATGTGAAAATTCAAAATAAAAAACCTTGCATTGCAAAAAATAAACAAGATATCTTTTAGAAAAGCCCGTTCTTTGAATGCTTTTCCTTTTTGCGTTAAGATACTCACAAATACAAGTTCTATATTAAAATATAAGATATAAAGTTGCCCATGCCCTTCCCCGGGATGTGACCTATCTTTATACTAAATTTAATCAAAATCGGTTGAACACATGGGCCGTGAAAGCAGACGACAGACGTCTGTCGTCTGTCTCTAAATGCTTATGCTTATGCTTATAAATGCAAAAGTATCTATCTAGAAAGACACTTTCGCATTTATAATATTAGAACGGATATGAGATTTACAAAAGTCACAAGTCGGTTTGAGGTAGGCTGTCAGGACACAATAAAATCTTTGTGTCCTCTATTTCTCTATATCTATACATAAAATATACAAAAAGTACGAGAACATCCTCAAAAACCCTGTAGCGTGGTAAGCGGAGCGCGGCTGCGGACGACGCGCCGCCCACGTATTTTTAAATCGTGGGGCCGCCGCGCTCAAGCTCACCTTTCGATCTATTTCTAGCCGTCTAATTTTAAACTTTTGTCTAGATTACTTTCCTGCTTATTAGAGGATGATTGAGATGCGTCGCAGGGGGCGCCTGAAATATACCGCGCCGTGATGTTTATGGTGGGACACGTCCGTATTGCGTAGCGCTTATAGCACCCCGGTCTATTATTGGAGCCCCATAGAATATAGAAAGATGACTGTGACTTTGCCCGAATGTAGAATTTACTAATGACTTTCTTATCATGCCTATTAATATCATATAAATGCGTAAGTTTGGATGTTTTTACTCCTTTACATTGACTCCATTTCATTCAGGAAAATGAAGGTGTTCCCGCGGGAATCAAAACCTTAATCTACTCGGTTGACGACCTCCGTGGCGCAGTCTGTAGCGCTGTTGCCTTAATTTGCGGAGGTCCCGGGTTCGATCCCCGGCAGGGTCAATTTGCAGGTTAGCCCGCTACCATCTTAGACTGCATCATCACTTACCATCAGGTGAGATCGCAGTCAAGGGCTAGCTTGTAGTGGATAATAATAAAAAAAACGAAGTCGAATCTTATAGTTTTTTTGTATAATTAACTAGCTTTTTCCCACGACTTCTGCGGCGTGGACTACGATAAATTATTTTACGATTAGTATAACTTCAAAATTGGGTGGCAGTTATTGTACGTTAAAGTTGTCACCTATTATTGGTCTTAGGTGTTCCTTAAAATTAATGCATTGTTAGTAAAATCAAGCATTATAGAGCCTTATCTTGTAATATCCAAGCACTGCTTATAGCCTACTCGTATATACAACAGGTACGTCATGTGTAGCAATGTGCATCATCTTTATTGCTAAAAACCTATGAAGAAAAGTCATTTTTGATTACTCAGGGGGAAAAATTTGTGTTTGAATTTAGAACCCTGTGGCTTGGCATTTGTATTTCATTGACTCATGAAACGTTCAGAAATCTGTTTTTATCCAATGCAATTTTTTATTATGATTTATTTTCTTTTAAAAAATAACTTTTGAATTTTTAATTAATTTGTGTTTGGACTAAACTATGTATATTTTCGAGTAAAATAATGGCATTTCTTCTTTGAATATAAGCAGACAAGTGCACTTTTGGAGTTAAAAAAGGTGAAAAAAGATTTTTATGCAAAACTGTTTTTTATGGTGCAGTTTCCTTCAGAAAACACTAGTTTTAGTTAAAGCCCTAATACCTACCTAGTACCTGTATCTTCCAAATTTCCGAGTAGATAAATTGTTATCAGAAACTGGGATGAGCCAACTAATTGATTTTTTTAATGCACTACAAGTTAGCCCTTGACTGCAATCTCACCTGATGGTAAATGATAGCCTAAGATGGTAGCGCGCTATAACCTGTTAGGGGCATGGCAGAACCCCATGCCTCTATTCGGTTTCTACACGACATCGTACTGGAACGCTAAATTGCTTAGCGGCATGGCTTTGCCGGTAGAGTGGTAACTAGTCACGGCTGAAGCCTTCAAAGATAATAAATTCCCAAATTGACCCTGCCGGGGATCGAACCCGGGACCTCCGCACGTTTAGGCAACAGCGCTCAACACTGCGCCACGTAGGTCGTCAAATATAAGAATAATGATAGGGAACACTCAAAAATATACCTACTTACTGTTTCCTGTAAACAGCGAGTCACGTGTGAACTCATTATCTCAGAGTTGACTTGGAGACAACCCCATCAAACGAAGGCATGACAATTCTTCCTGTACTGTAGTACCATCAGCAGATAACACAATCATCCCAGTTTAAATTGATTCAATTATTTTGTTCTACGTTTTGTTTTATTTGGTATGATTATTACTTGTAATTAATACTTAGTCACCATAATTAAGTGTTGGGTTTTTTGACTACAGAAATTCTCAGTACTAGCCCGGAGTTAGGAAGTTGGAGTGCCCCCGTGCCTTGGAGAGCACGTTAAGCTGTCGGTCCCGATTATTATCAATAACATGATAATAGCTATTAAAGCCCGCCAAACCGCATTGGGGACAGCGTGGTGGGTCTTAGCTCTAGTTCCCTCTCTCCTATTAGAGTGGAGGCCTGTGCCCAGCAGTGGGACGTTAAGGCTCTATAGTAGAGTAGGTATCAACATAATCAAAAATAAAGAACTCTAAAGACATTGTTGCTAATTCTATTGTGCCTGCCTGCACAATGTCTAAATTCACAGGTTTAAATAAGTAATATCCTTTTCCACAAGTTTCGCTTTTTATAAAAGTGATATCAATTTAGAGCAGTCATTTTACATTGACTAAGTGTATCAGGTGTCTAGCCCATTGTTGTCAGTAAAGATTAATCTACGGTTATCAGTGGCCCTTTTCTTTTTGATAAATCCATCATGGAATGATGGATGTAACATATGTAATAACCGCGCCTGGGGAGGCAAGGAAGTTATGTTGTTGTTAGACTCATACCGACCAAATCCTCACGGTATTCCACCTTGACATCGCCTGGTGGCTGGGCTCCTAAGGGGATGCAGTCGTGTGCATTACCCAGCAGACCCTTCATTGGGACCAACGAAGACGTCAAAATCTTTGAAAACTTCTAAATCGCCAGAAACGGAGATATCTACATACCATTAATGTTGCAGGTACCTATCTTTTATGCATGCGATAGAAACTAAAATCATTATTCTTTACCCTCATTTATTTATCATTTATTCATAACCTAACCTTACCTTTTTTTAACGCTGGGTAATGCGTTTAGGCATCCCCCCGGAAATAGTACAAGTAAATTGCATTCTTTCCGGAGGGGTATGTGGGACTCACTGTTAGAGTAGAATACCCACTAAAACCCAGCGGACCCGTCTTCCGTAGTAACGGGGTGGCACAGGATCACATACCTAAGTGTATAATGGGTCACACTTTCCAAAGTTTTCTACCTTACTAATTGTAGGTAAGCTCTACGCAGCGTAGCACATTTGCTAAAGTCAAAGTTAAGCTCTATAAAAATATATGTTTTGACAGTTAAGCTCTATCCTATTAAGAAAATACATGTTTAACTACTGTTTTTCTGTCTGTACATCCACATCTGGCAGTCGGAACTCGGAGTCATCTGTTAGAGCGCCTGGCCAGCACTCCGACTCACGCAGGCGCAACTATTAGGGGCACATTTGAGCTTCGCTACATTTTTTGCCCCATCCGACGACCTATTTATGAATGAACCCACAGCGCTGGCGCTGTCGTTGTGCCTTCAACGTTATGAATGATTATATACCTATTATTGCCGCTCTATTTTTATTGCCCTTCTACGAACGAATCTTTTGGAAAATTACAGTGATTCATTCAGTGACCAATCAATCTATAAGCGCTTTTGAAATCCGGAAGTCTGTGTCCACATTCCTTTTACTTAGGTAGCTCAGGAGTCAGGTGTTACCTAGAAAAGCAACATATTACTGTAGTAATTCACCATTTTCCAAGAGGCTGATGTCTAATATATTCATGATTCATCATTGAGTTATTATTTGATTCATGCGGCAGATACAAATTAAGTAACGTGCCTATATTTCATCTTAGATATGCATAGATTTTCCTATTCAAGGAATTTGAGTTTTTAATAACATCATGTTAAGAGTCGTAAAAATACGCATTGTTAATCTTTAAAACAACGACAGGAAATAGCGGAAGATAAGTTCCTCTCCAGATGCATAATATCATAGCGCCTGAATGAAGCTATTTATTTATAGACGCACGCGTGTACGCGAGCGAGGGTGTGCCCCATACTTAAACTGTTAACTTCACATGAGGATCCAGCAATTGTGCTGTCAACGTCGGCATAGGGGCGAATACAACGATCTGGTTAAATTTGTGGCACATAAAAAATTGGGGCTGTTAAGCTCATAAAAATATTTTCGTTACGTTCGCAGGGGGAGCGGCACTCCATTTGTACCATAACCACGAGTCATGAGAGAGCCCCTTTTTGTTGGCCGTAGGTACCAATTTACAATCTCCCATCTGATAATTAAATCGCATCGTTTGAAATCCTACGCCCGTAATCGATGACATGTTTTTTACGTTGTTATTGCGCATACTTTTACACTATCGCCGACCGCCACTTCACGAATATGGAATCCAAAAAGTCGTAGACGCGTTCGTGGAATCCATATCGGAGTGTACGATGAATTTTAGGTGAAGAAAGTCCGGGTGGTGGAGATAGAATGCGGCGGGATCGGTCGACTGGTTTCTAACTCAATGTCGTGTGGAATGCAGCGCGCGGCGCGGGGGCGGCGCGGGGTCCGGTGCATCGCACGGTGTCGTCGCAAGTGGCCGCCGCACTTGTCGGCGCGTTTGAGTGCCGGAGATATTCGGCACGGTAACGGGCCGCGGCCTTCCTGGAATCGGTTACCTGTTGCATTCCTCCGCCGGCCGCGGAGCCGAGCCGCCGCTAACCGCTGCCGACTCGGCGACCCGACTCGGATCAAGCTTTCCCAGATGCATGCTATGCAACGTTCAACACTGACATATTATGCACGACTTCCACGAGGTCGTGGCGTGCATAGGATTTAGGCATTACCTATGCAGATAATGGAAATATTGAAAAAGGTAAATTATTTACCATAATAATGTCACTCTATTAAAACGGCAAACCGAAGGAATAATAAAGGCTTTTATTCCTTTTTTTAAAATTTATTTATATTAATAAAACGGCGGTATATCCTATGGGGCCTGCTAGAGTACAACATACCTATAGAATAGGTACCTATTTAAAACGAGCTTTAGAGGATGTTTGAGATATAGTAATTTGAGGGTAGAACCATAGTACAAAGTAGAACATTGCTTTCTAGCTTAGCTTAGGTAGTTCACCCCCACAAAAAATGAAATCATTTTTAGACCATGGACTTTAGCGCAAGGCTGCTGGTAAACTGTAATGATTCAGCCATAGATTTTCGTCTCGACCGCGCTCCTACGTATTAGACCACGGAGACCAATCCTATATCTATATGGATGCAGCCTATGGTGAAGCGCGCTTGCATTGAAGATGTCTATTCTCTCTTGATTAGAATGTACCTATTGAAAGTGGAAGAGAAAACGAAATCCGGAAAGCCCTTTCATAACCTAGCAGTTCGAAGATACGAGCATAAGAAACAATGAAGCAATTCGCTTTGTACAGCAGTGGGTCGCATATAGGTTTTCACGCAAATCAGGCAAACAACCTAATGTTTGAGCTTTCAAGTCTTCATTGTTAGTGCAGCGCTAAGGTGGAAGATGTTTGTATGTAGTAGGTACATTTTGTATGCTAGCTGATGTCTGCGACTTCGTCCGCGTGGACTTAGGCTGTTTCAAAATCCAGTGGGAACTCTTTGATGTACTGCAATAAAAAGTAGCCTATGTGATACTCTCCAGGTCCTCAACTATACCTAAACAAACACATTTAGGCATTAGTTAGAATACCAGCCAATCAGGGGCACCAAAGGATTATATTAGGGTGTTTGAGTACGTCATAATATATAGCCAGAGTGAACAACTATATAACTGTGAAACTCTGGTAGGTACTTCGCCTAGGCCCATAGAAACCAAAGTTCGACGGCTACTACTGTCAACAGAACAGTTCAACAGAAGCAGAGTCAGCTTAACTAAGCTGACTCTCCTTCTGTTGTAAATGCATTTTTTTCCCAGGATTGATATTGTAGCAATGATTGACGCGGCTTTTTTCGTAATAGGGTCAAATCGATATATAGGTGATTACGATCGTCACACTGTAGCTGTAAAACTCTGGTATATACATACTGGGTCTCTTTTTTTATAGCGGGGAGATATCTCCGTAAGATCCCTGACCTCTTTGGGGAGAAATTGAGTTACGTTTGTGAGATTTTCACTCACTGATATACCCTCGGTGGCCGTTTTCAGGGCGCATAAGTACCTACAGGGTTATTTGAACATAGTCTTTATAGGCAGTAGTCGATCGATAACTGGGCCACCGACGACGCGTCGCGTTTAATAATGACGGCTCTAAGCAAATTTAAAAATTTACATTTTTTTTTGTACTGAAAAGAAAAAATATTCAGAATTTTTAGACCCGTAGCGTAGAACCAAATGTTCATTACGGAGGTAAGTAGATGATCTGTGTTGAGAATTTTTAAATTAACCTCCTTATATTGGTAAAGCCGACTATGCTCTATTGCTGTTGAAGTTCTAAGGGCAAAATCCGCTGGCATAAGGAACATTATCAAGTATAGAGAACGGAATTTTAAAATGGTTGCGCGGTGCGCCGGATTTACAAGTACAAACGGCCAGCATATGCTGATCTCTAACAAATATGAGAGCTCTTGCTTTATAGGGTCTAGCTATGCAGCAGCTTCCACTGTGAAATGGAATGTAACGTGTCACGGGATCGATGTATCTAATCAAACTTGAACTCGATATTTTTTAATTGCTTTTCACATTTTTACTAGCACTTAAAATGCTAACAATTTTTACACAATATGTTATGTATATTTTTGGGGAAGATTCTTTAAACTTATTAAAACAGCAACGATCTATCGTCTACAAGAAATAGATTATTGATTAAAATGGTATGGTAACAGGACATGATTTTAAACCTACCAATTTTTATGTGGTTCGCTTGAAAGCGGTCAGCGGTCTACGGGAGAGAAGTTCCATATTTTTTCAATTGCTTTTGATATTTTTTTATGTCAAATGAAATTTATATTATATGTTTAGGTAGGTTTTGTTTATGGAACTTATTAAAACAAAGACCTCTATATCTATACATAGGAAAATATGCGAATGAACTAAAACGGTATTTGAAAAAACGTAGCGGTCTACGGGGAAAATAGCTAAAAGGTCTTTTTATTAATTTTCTCAAAAGCATGGCATATAAAAATACTTAAGAGTAAACTACCACCAAAAACACATTTTCGATTTATGTAGAAAACAGTTAACTGAAGCTAATAATAGATCTTATTATAATATTAAATTAGTAGGTACCTACTGAAATAATAACCCGACTCTACATAAAATATTCATAAAATATAGGTAAATAGGGACCTCTACTAAGAATTTCAATTTAAAAATAGTTGGAAAGTATACCTACTTACATAAATAGCCGCACAATTAAAATGTACCTAATTTAATTTTGCCAAGTTTAATTATCTGAACATCTAAGTATTACCTACTTACTTGGGGCTTCCAGACTAACGCTAATAAAGCTCTTTATTGTTAGAGCGTGTACACTTTCACGACTATACTGTCTTAGATATTTTTTTAAAATATTTACCAAATTATAAACTAATTTATTTTCTATTTGAAAATGCATGATTTATTTATTCATTTAAAACAAAATTACAAGATATAATAAAAACTTATAGACTAAACGTTAATCTAAAATCCTTATATACCTACTAACAAAAATAAAAATAAAACCCTAATCAAAAAGACCACCCCTGGTTGCCCCTGGGCCAAAGGTACCCATCAAAACTAGAATTAAATTAAATTAATTAAATTTATTAATTAAATTAAACAATTATAAACTAGCCACTAGGTAGATAAAATATTTACAAAAAAATCGTCTGAAGAATCATTCATGGGCGTGGTGCATATTGCCGCTATTGCCTTGCTGAACTGCTAGACTGGGGACTTAACCTAACAGGTTAGCCCGCTACCATCTTAGACTGCATCATCACTTACCATCAGGTGAGATCGCAGTCAAGGGCTAACTTGTAGAGATAAAAAGAAAAAAAACTTGGATACTAAACGGTCAATTCTTGAATCACTAATATCTTGAACAGAAGATTAACAAAAGTGTCCCACGGCCATAGACACAGTCTAAAAGGCAAACGTCACAAAAATGTTGTCCTTACCTATTAGGCATTATAATGACTGAAATTCTCTTGCAGATAGTGAAATTCACCTACTCTAGATAGGTATAATGAAAACAGTTGGAAAACAGGCTCTTCTAAAGCTTCGAGCCGAGAACCTTGAGTTAGGGAAAACCGAATATGCTCAAATGAAAATGAAAATGACTAAGGTTTCGCGTAGCGTGGGGCAGAGATTTTTTTATTTTTTTTATTTGGCCACCAAAACAGATTACAATAAATACAGATCTAACCTAAAATCTTAACCAGTAACATTTTAATCTTATATTACCCAATCCTACAGAGTCGGACTACATGAATAAGGTTCTTTAGGCGTGCATAAAACGAACATAACTATTTTATACCTACTTACCTTACATTCTGTTTTTGAATGATATTTTGATAACAAATTCATTAGCCTTTTGCACTTTGACATACGGCTTAAATTAGTATTACTGAAAACTAAACACGGAAGACACGCCGCGTTGTAGAACAAAAAATTCTCAGAATCGTGTAGAGAACATACCCTTATGAGGTTATCACTTATTAGTATTTCTAAATTATTATCAGTGGGTACCTAGGTACATAAATCAAATTCCCAAAATACACAGGATATTTTAGGAAAATGTCTGAATAGGTACTTAAATGGATTGCTCCAAGAAAACTTGGACTCTACTTCACTAATATGACGTACCTATATTATTATCTAGTGATACTGATAGAGTTCCAATTTCTTTCCACTTCCTTTTATTAAGACATTCGTGTCGCAAAATAAGCTCATTATTAATTTAAGACAGCTTTGTGGTATGTGTGAATGAACACTGACACACTATTAAGGTCTGAAGCAAACAGTACGCGGTACGGTGACGTGCTATACAAGGCTAGAAGTTGTGTGAAAGCGTTTTTAAGGAAGACAGAAGTACACATTAGGTACAGCTGTGTGCAGTTGGCGTCAGGCGCTTTAATTTGACCTGCTGCATGCAGTACCACGTACCTAAAATGTAAACTCTCTGTGACAAATTTTAACGAACCGACCATTTTCGATCGTTTTAGATAGTAAGTTCGTCATAGGGTGAATCTTGAAACGCCTAGCGGCATAGCTTAATTAAACTTGATGTTTAAGTACATTGCAGCAATTTACAAGGTACCTACTATAATGACAAAAGTCCTAAATGGTCCGACCCATTCATCTTAAGACTTAAAGTGTCCAAAGTGTGCTGAAAAGTGGACTGATGTCGAGTCCAAAAACTCCCAAATCGCTCAGCGTCCTATGGAAGAGGCTCGGAATGTCTTACAGTCTAAAACAAAGTGATTTTCCAAAGAAGCAAGCGGAGTAGTTCACAAGTTATTTTAAAGATCTGGCAGCTGGACTCTTAAGGTGCTCTATTGGAGATTCGTATCTCAGCGAACGAACAATAGGTAGTGCATCCCCCACCAGGTCGAGCGATGTCTCCATCTCTCCATCCGGAAAGAGCAAAAGGCACCGTTGTGGCTACTTACCTACCTAAACGAAGCTTAAATCCAGTAGTGGACGCAAATTCTGTGTCGCTGGTAATAACTGTATTATCTAGTATTAGTAGCAGACGTGCGCGCTTTTCCCCTTTTGGTGTGGTGAATAATAGTCGTTACGCGTTGTATGTGTATCAGACTTTAACCAACGGCTACTCTGTAGGTACCTGTCGGTCCCCTGTTCACGTGACTCCAACTGCCGTTATTTAGAGCGAGTAAAGTAAAGCAACCGTAACAAATCAATTCTGAGCTTACCTATTCATTTCTAATATTAGGTATGAGGAGTGTTTTACTAACGTTAACCTCTTGCACATTATTGTTACAATTAGCTTGCTAATTAATATACCTAGGTACGAACATAAATCGACTAAGGGCAAAACGCAGCTTTAAGCTTAGTTGTCACAACACGCCCGCGCGTAATGTCCGCTTCAGTACCTATTTGTATATGTTTAAAAGTAGAGCGCTCCCTCTAGGCGACCAGACAAAATTTCATGTTTCCTTCTGACACGACGTTTTATCCTGTGTGGCTCCTCGTAGTGTGTTTTCATCCTAATGACGTCTATTACCTAATGCCGCAAGAAGGTAACTGTATCTTTTCGGAATTTAATCATAATCATAAGATTATTATAAAAATATAATTCTTTAATTGTTTTATTTTTTATATTTACTTACTCTGTATAGATTCATGACCGAGGTGGGCAAACGCGCATTTTTTAAATAGTAATAATAAGCGACTCATTAAAGATTGATAACCTCGTTGGTGGGCCGCACGCACACCACGTTATCGCACGCACACATGGACATGTGAGAACATGTAGACGGAACACATGCGCAGGCGCCGCACACATTGCCGTGCGATACGCCATTATCTACATTCTCGCATACAGAATACACTGCTGGGTACGTTCACTCACAGCTGCGTTTCTTACTACGCAATGTATATTCCCGGTCATCCATTATATTCGTCAAATGACGTCCGTTTTCGCTTGTGTGCCGCGCGGTGTGTGTGTGTGTTTAACAGCGACGAATCTGCGACTTTCTGCTTAAAACTGGAAGTAAGTACGTTAAAAGGTTGCAAGTTGATAAAATAATGTGATTGAGAAGGTTTATAATGGTGTGATGGCGAGTTGGTGAAGTGCGGTGGTCGGAGAGGCGTGTCTTCGCTAATAGGAGCACCCCGGCGGCCCCTAGTAGGCACGGCGCGCGCGACCTGCTTTGCCAATTGCCAAACGAATAGAAAAAACTAACTGTTCGATGTCTGAATTTAGCACAAATTATTCATCTGGCTGCTAAGAGTTTTCAGATTTTTTTTCAAAAGCTACCTAAGTATCATTCGATTGATAGTTAAAACCTTAGACCTGTTAAACGATTGAAAGTTATCTGTTAAAACATCATCGTCATTGGTGCAAAAACTGCGAATAAAACTCTGGGTATACCTATCTATACAACAGCGATTTTTAGAAATAAACTAATTTATATGCATTAGGCATGAAAAAATATATTTAATTGATGTTGGTTTATGGAATGAATTAATCCAGTGCAAATTTTATTCAGTTTCATAACCATCACAATGATACCTTCTTGAAAATTTTGTAAGATCCGAACTTAATCTAATGAGATTGATGAGAGAGAAAACCTCTTCAACAAAACATTAATAACAAAAATATATATTTCACCTCTCATGCTCTAAAAATATGTCATTATAGCTAAAGTTAGCATTTAGGGTCTAGGGATTAAAGTTTTTTTTTAATAATTGCCGTACTATCCTCTTTACGGTAGATATATCCTCATTCGGTTATCCAAAATGTTTAGTCTATGGTTACTATGAACAGCCAAAAAATTTATGTCACTTAGTTGAATGTCAATGTCAATGGTAGGTTTTACGATTATCCTACAGATCTACCTATGTCTATGGTAGGTACAGGGTACTACTGTTTTTTTTAATTCCTTCTTGCTAACGATACGAAAAATAAAGTTGGTAGGATTGCAGTTTGCCGCGAAATCATAGATTTTTTTCTTGTAATAGGGATGATGAGAACTCAATCAAATCAGCAACTCTTTATAAAACTCAAAAATGCGCTTCTATTAAGGAAGTTGTATGTAATTCACAATAGTGACGTCATTAAATTTCAACGCATCATCAAACTAACCGAGGATGTGAATTTTAGGCCTTTTGGAAGACCCTCTATGTAATAATCAGTTAAAAATAATTTATTTTATATATATATTACATTTATTTAAATTGATGTTTTATGGATGATAATTAATCTATTTCAAAACATAATACAAGGTGAAGGCAGGTAAAGTGAATGTGACTATTTATTTGTTAATATCATCAAGTAAAAATAAAGAACTTGCTCCTAATATGAAAATATAACAGAAAGGCATAGTAATGATTAAAAATCGTTATTTATTTTATTTTTCGCAATCGACGTGAAAAGTAGAGTGTTTACCACAGGACTAAAAGCCATTCTATTCGTTTCTATAGCATCATTTTAGTCCCTTGATGAACAATCTACTTTTTTAGATACTGTATACCTACTAATAAAATGATCTAGATGTATAGTAAAATAAATTATCTACCTAACTACTACGTAGGTGGTATTTTGTAAGTTTATTTATAATAACTAGGTACGTACATACTACATAACAAACTAATACCTACTAAAATCTAAATCAAAACTAACATTAGGTACACACATTTTTAAATAAAATAAATCGTCAAAAAGCCCGCCTGTATGTTCAGACCTTTATCTATTCCGTGGTTCAGACCATGCCCAAAAATATTACCGTGCCCAAAACGAAAAAGCTACTAAATAGATAAATACCTACTTTAACTTTTAATTTCAAGTTTGATAACTTGCATGTATCATAGTTCATACTAATATTATAAATGCGAAAGTGTGTTTGTTTGTTGGTTTATTAGTTTATATATCCTTCAATCACGCCGCAACGGAATAACGGATCGACGTGATTTTTGGCATGGGTATAGTTGAGGACCTGGAGAGTGACATAGGCTACTTTTCATCCCGGAAAATTAAAAGGTTCAGGCGGGAATAAAAAAAACTTAAACCACGCGGGCGAAATCGCGGGTAATCGCTAGTATTGAATAATAATAATATTATGTAGGTAATAGAAGTTATACTTAAAGGTTAAGTGTAAAATATAATATCCGCCAAACTAAAGTTCACAATTTGGCAGATTATAATTTAAATCTCATTATAATATCTAGGTATGAATATTTTTTTAAATTAGCTTCCGTTACCTAAGTGTTAATGTACACTTAGGTAATCTTCTACATTACTTCGTAGGCATTCCTTAAAATAGATGCATATAAATTATCTACTTACACAAAATTTAACTAAAGTTGTAATTATTATGAATTAAAATAGTTATAAATAAAATAATTCAGTGAAAATTTTAATAGGTAGGTAAGTAAATTTCCAAGCAATTTTCTTTTATCACATTAGACCTAATCACCACCAATCGGACGATCCGATACAAATATCAGATAAATGTCTTCACTTTGCTACCTAAAAACTACATTATTTGATAACAGTTGTAGGTAGGTTCCTTTTATATCTACCTAAACCTATTTATCTAAAGATAACTAAGATTAAACGATGAACCTACAAAATCTATACCTAGGTACCTACCTACTCGAATTATACCAATCACTTTCTTTCTGTTACCATGTACGTAGGTAGGTCCTGTATGTTATGATGAATAGGTATTATGTATTTTAATTTGTTTATGTATCTACATATTATGAGTTGAATACCTACTATATTAATAAATTAATATTGTAGTATACCCAATACAACATACTATACTTAATCATATCATACTATAATATAACGTTACATTTAAAATAACTTTTATATGTTTATATAAGTAGGTAGAATAAATATAATGCCTACGTTAGTACTTTATTAACACAATAGTAATTATTATTACCACACATCTAAAACTACAATTTCTATTTCATTCAATTTTCAATTTTATTTTGTCGTTTGAGGGAAAGGGGCTGTGACCCACGTTCTGGTTCCTACGGTTCAAAGGTTATCCATCGCCATTCAGCGTGGCAATGCTGCAAGTTTGATGGGTACCTTTGGCCCAGAGGCAACCAGGGGTGGTCTTTTTGATTAGGGTTTTATTTTTATTTTTGTTAGTAGGTATATAAGGATTTTAGATTAACGTTTAGTCTATAAGTTTTTATCATATCTTGTAATTATATACATATATAAAATAAATTACTTATTTTCAAAAAATAAACTTTACATATTAGTTATTACTAAATAAATTATATTTTAGTTTATTTTTTTAACCAATCTCTCAGTCACTCTCAGTGCCCTTTCTAATAGTAGGTACGAACTTTAGTAATACAATACTTAGATACTTATTAAATACAGTATTTAATAATAATTGATCCATTTAATAATTTTATTAGATCAATTTTCAAGATTTATTTAAGCATGTTTTAAATAGTCACATTTGAACCTATGATATTAGAAGGTACATATTCATATTCATTTAAATTGCATTTAAATTGCAGTGTGTATTACCAGCATTCTAGAACGAATGCTAACGACAGCGTTCAGCACTGTTTCCAGGCGTACCTTCCGGCCTTTCACAATCTTTCGCTTGAGTTACTGAGAGTACTTCTATAAGCCGTAATATTCAGCTTCGTTGTGCTAAAACGTTTAAACGCGAATGCAGCTGAATACGTATAGTTAGTCCCTTAGAGTTACTTGTTTACAACGGAACTAGTCATACTTAGTGCTTATTATACAAATCTGATCGATACAGTAACATAATTGTACTAATCTATACCTACTAATATTATAAATGCGAAAGTTTGGATGGATGGATGGATGGATGTTTGTTACTAAATCACGTATCTACGAACGGCAGAACGGATCTGCAAGAAATTTGACACAGAGATAGATTATAGTCTGGAATAACACAGGCTACTTTTTATTCCGGAAAATTAAAGAGCTCCCGCGGGAACCAAAAAAGTGTGTGTGTTCTTATATACGCACGCAAGAAATTATACTTTTTGATAGCGAATAATAAATATCTTGAATAAAGTTATCAGTTCTCACCCAATCCAACATACAGTAAATATATTTATTCTTATTTTGTTGGTAAACCTTTTTCTGCAAGACTTTTAGGTTGACCAACTAAATTCAGGGTGTCGAATTTGGGTGTCGGTGTGCGCGCGCATCGTAAAAATTCATGCTGATAATTTTTCCCTAACGCACCAAAAGAAGTATAACTTCAAAAACCCCAATCCACGCGGACGAAGTCGCGGGCATCAGCTATGTTTACGTATAAACAATAAAATTATTATGAGGAAAATATGATCCACATTGTATTCTATGTGTTGTATTGTGAACGTAGCAATAATTTAATCCTATGTGACGATGTCGTCAGCGGTTGTAATTGCTTAAGCTTAGATACTTGGAACTCCCGTCCACGTGCAACTTAGGGTTGTCAAATTGGGAAACCATTTGGTGCATAAGTTCGTGCGCCTTTTACTGTGATTGACTGTGTTTCCTACGAGGAACGAGTGGCCTAGTTGCGACAACGCATATCAGTCGGTAACTGGATGGGTAATTGAATTTGGAGGTTCAAATATGGCCTTTTCGTGTCCTCCGTGCCTCGGAGAGCACGTGATCAGGTTGGTCCCGATTAGTATCACTAACATCTGATAATAATCGTTACAAAAACCTAAGAGTGTAATACTCTTAGTCGAGTCGCATACGGAAGGACGTGGGAACCCACCGCATTATTATCTTAAGAAAACACCTACCATTATGTGATTAATGGGAAGGGGTCACGGCCCTCAGTAATGAGGAATACGACGCGAAAGGAAGTTTCCTACTACTTCGCTCAGTATTTTGGCTGTATCAAGGCTGTATATAATATCACAAAATCATTATTTCAGTGACAGTTTTAAGAAAACTGCTGGTTACGAAGTAATTATAGTTTTTAACAGCACTAGCTGTTAAAAAAAAAGATACGCGCCGAATTAAGAACCTCCTCCTTTTTTGGAAGTCGGTTAAAAATACAATAGCTACCGAAATCTACCCTGTAACCATGTTCGGACACAGACTTGACCAGTTTTGCGTTACAACCTAGACCTCATCATTGCGTTGCACTAAGCATGATTGTCGTCAAGCGCATGCCTATCTCACAAAAAAGGCCATATGGTAGTATTAAAATTTGTTGCATATGCCAACCCTGAATGAAACGTGCTCGCTAGTGCACCTAAAATGTGCCGCAATTTCTAAAACATCTTCAATTTCACGGACACTGAGTCCATTATAGAAAAAAATCAAAGTCCCCACCATGTATCAAGTGTCAACCCTAGTGCAACTCCCTCGCGGTGTCATTTTCCCGTACTTACCGGGTTACAACGAATTTATATTTTTCCTATGCCACTAAACTATGCCGACTGTGCTCCAATTCCCAAATACCGTGTAACATACAACTTTAAACTTTTTGTCCTTAAAATAAGGTTTAAAATGATGCCGGTGGAGGGCGAGCCATGGTGGTGGCATAGTACCATCGTTATCAAGGCATGCAGCACACGTGTGTCTATTTCCGCCCTTTGCTTCCCCTGGGGGAGCCAAGGACAGTAATAAAACTCTTACATAATTGCGTTGTTTTAATTAACGAACTCCGAACGTATTGGCCATTGGGAAATCCGAGTTTTATGTATTTATACCTCTCTGGTACTTATCTATATCTGTAGGTTACTTAGCGTAGGCCTTTGGCGTTCGCCGTTCGGGCTTAACTAGGGTAAAACCGGGATAGATGCCCCACTTTTTGAAAAGGACACCTAATTTTAAAAATATTAATTTTATACGAATAATTTCTATTAATGTAGCTAGCTCAATCCTTAATGTTGAATTATTATTATTATTTTTTAACCTATCAAATACAGATTTTGCAGAAATTAGCTTTTCGTGGAACATGTTTTTTGAGGATAGATGCCTACCTGTATGGATAGTTGCCCCACCATGAAAAAACTGAGAAGGATAGATGCCTGCAGTGCAGGATGGATGCCCTTTATAGGTGTAAACGAAAAATCCATACCAAATGTTAGGTAGAAGTCCAAGGGTCATAATAATGAAAAACATTTTGTATTTTTTAAATCTTTTAATTGTTATTTAATTTATTTAATATTATTCTAATATCACACAAATGACATAGGTAATTAAATTTTTAAAGCGTTTGTTTAACTAAAATATAAATTCTTAAGTTTCAACATGCATAACCAAAAATTTGATGTTTGTTAAATAAAATTTTACAAGCATTTATTTAAAAAAAATATAATTTCTTAATTGTTGTATTCCCATGGTTTTTGTCCATTTCATCCAAAGCCGACTGTAGGTTTTCTGTAGTCCAAGAACATACTCGACCTCGCACTCCTTCTTTTCTTTTATATTTTCGTGGTGCTGTAGGTAATCATATATGGCAGTGTATGCAGGGATAGGTGCCCCTAAGGGTGCCCTTAGGGGCACCTATCCCTCGAAAAATCAGGGCAACTATCCTTTTCGATAGGGATAGATGCCCAAGTATTTTTTTAATAAATTATAAACAAAATAGCATCTATTTACACCTAGATGCAGACTCAATGAACCAGTATATTGACGTAATAAAAAATATAACTGAATTTATTACTAATTATAAAGTTATACAACGCAACATACTAACCTTTAATTTATCTTTGACGTGTTCGGGAATATCGCTGCGGAGATAATTACACGTACGAGCGAAACGCATCCTCATCGCACGACTGTCTGTGGGTAATTATGGTACGGGGTGACTGCGGCTCCTACTTATAAAATTAATTCTTAGTCGCGAGTTCGGGAAGTTAGGTTTTTAGAATATGAGGCATCTATCCTGCTGCGGCATCTATCCCGGTTTTACCCTACAGCTAAGTACCAGAATCACTAAATTAGTAGGAAACTTAAAGGGTTTATTAAGATAGGACAGGCCTAGTATGACCATACTGCCAACGCGACGCGTAAATCCACATTGTTTCATTATTGTTGACATTCGTGTTTTAGAATAGGCATGATGACTGATTTTGAAAAATGGTCAGATTATGTTCGGAAGTATCTACTATTTCGAAAAAATATCTTATTTCAGCAGAAAAGTAAGGTTTGGTAGAAATTATTGGCATTTGAAATTTAAATTTTAAAATTCACGCCAAAACGCTCCCCGGTGTGATGGCGTCGTTTGTGACGTCACTATTATTTTTACCAAGGTACTCTGTACCGTGTGCTGTAAGCAATAGTGTGATTGTCAAAGCTCGAAAACAAACCATTGTGACGTCATTCGCTTCTTGGTGTTTTAACCAATATGGCGGATTGCTGTATTTTATAATTTTATTTTATCAAAATAAATAGCAATCTCACTCGAAATAGAAATTAAATACGTTTTTTATAATCTATGAAATCCTATTTCATTAGATAAATTCATAATTTAATTCATTCTTGGTTACTGTCATCATGCCTATTATAAATTATAATCCTTATTTTAGGAACGTCAAGGTACATGAAATATAACTGTAATTTGAAGTAATATTGCTTTATGTATTGTATTGCTTTATTTAAAGTTTAAGCGTTCACAGTATGGCCCCTGAATATCGACTGCATATTATCTAGTTATATAATATTATATCCATCCATACTAATATTATAAATGCGAAAGTGTGTCTGTCTGTCTGTCTGCTACGCTTTCACGGCCCATCTGTTCAACCGATTTTGACGAAATCTGGTAGGTACAGAGGTAGGTTGAAACCCGGGGAATTCCCACGGGAACTCCTCAATGTTCCGGGATAAATAGTAGTCTCTAGTACTCTCCAGGTCTTCAACTATGCCCATGACAAAAATCACGTCGATCCGTTGCGACGTGATTGAAGGACAAACCAACAAACACACTTTCGCATTTATAATTAGTAGGTATGATGATAGGACATGCTGTTCATTGGTACGTAAAAGTAAGCGCATCACTTCCAAGAACGGCTGGACCGATTTGGATACTGTTTTTTTGAATGTTCGTGATAGTCAGAATAGGGTTTTTGGGGAAGAAGAATTGGAAAAAATGCTTGGAAATTTCGAGAATTGGAGATAAGCTGAGAGTGCTTTTTTCTACGGGCTTTTTTCTACGGGCTTTTTACTATGAACTCAATTTATTAAGGACATGACAACGTCTGTCGGGTCAGCTTGTATATCACAATAATCACCACTACACTTCATATTATGCAAAAATTTTTTTTAAGATCTCAATCGAATGAATGTTTTTTGACGAATAGGTATAGTAGACCTATATTGAGCTCCTTACCTTGGTATGAAATGAAACTTAATGTTATATTTTATGTACCTACCTACCTACTAGCTAATGCCCGCGACGTCGTCCGCGTGGGTTTAAGTTTTTTTATTCACGCGGGATCTCCTTAATTTTCCGGGATTTAAAATAGGTATAGCCTATGTCACTCTCCAAACTATGCCCATTGCCAATGACAAAAAGCACGTTGAGCTGTTGCGGCGTGATTGAAGGACAAACCAACAAACCATCAAACAAACACACTTTCGCATTGATAATATTTGTATGATAGGACAATTTGTGTCACCTACTAAGATATATTGGGAGTCAGGGCTTTACCCCGGGTAGGTATAATATCTATGCATGCTGGTTGGAATACCTACGCAGTCTTACCTATAGGTTTTTTTAATGTAGGGGCAAGTGCTGTACCTACTACTGTAGGTACATGTGCTGTATCTTGGATACCTACCTAAAAATAGTGGCTTAATTTAAACCAGTCCATGTCGTATTTTCTGCATACAACACCAATAGTTAACAGCCCTTTTCAACCGACTGCTACAAAAGGAGGGGGTTCTCAATTTGGCGCTTTTTTTTTTTAATGTATGTCGGTGCATGTCTCCGTGGTTTCTGAACCGATTTGAAAATATATTTTTTTAGTCGATAGAGGAAGCTTTTGAGGTGGACCCATAAAAAATTCTGACTCCAAATCCCTGACACTTAAACAGTTAAAAATAAAAATAAAAATTTTGGGATCTATAGATATTATCCTAAATTAAAATTAGGTACTCACTAAGAAGCTAAGTCCTTCTAAGTTTCTGCTCCTATACCTACTTATCTATAAGAGAGGCATTTTATACTTTTACGATTAAATTAAAAGCGCGTCTCCATTCGAGCTTTGGAGTGAATGAAAAATGTCCGAGCCGAAAGTTCTTAGGTTGAAGAGCTAATTTCACCAATTTGTTATACCTACTTACTCTATTTTTAACAGACTTCCAAAAAAGGAGGAGGTTCTCAATGCGGCGCGTATTTTTTTTTAAATGTAGGTATATGTTACCGCATATATCCGTGGTTTCTAAACCGATTTGAAAAATGTTCTTTTCAGTCGTTAGAGAAAGCTCTCGAGGTGGTCCCACAAAAAATTCTGACTCCAAATCCTCAAGCCTGATACTAAAAAGTTAAAAATAAAAATTATTCTTATTAATCTTTCTTATTATTCCAAAAAACCCGACTTCCAACGCCTGCACTGTAAAGTAAAAAATAATTTTGATTTCTATAGGTACACTTTGTTGAAGTCGGGCGGGCATAACAGGTTAGCAAAGTTGACGCATCAGGCTCGCCCGACTTCAACATAGTGGGTAGAAATCAAAATTATTTTTTACTTAATTACATAGTGGCGTTGCAAGTCGGTTTTTTGCATAGAAAAAATAAATACAGTAAAAATAAAAATAAGTACAATAAATCTCCCTTTATCTATTCCGTGGTTTTTTGGAAAGAATTTTTTTTATTACTCTTTAAGTAGGTATATATCTACCTACCTATCTACTTTGGTCTTAAAATATTATTCGATCGGTAGGTAGGGTAAAAGCCGGATAGTTGCCCCACTTTTTAAAAAAGCTCTATTTTGAAAAAATATTTACTTGCTGAAAATTATGCAATATGTATCTCGAAACATAGGTCTTTTATCTTCTATAATAGCCTACTTTTGTAAACAAAATTAACAATGGTTTTGAATAAATCCTGTTTTATTTGACCTCTTAAAAAACGGATAGTTGCCTGTCGTGGCGACTGGCGGATAGTAGCCTAGCGTAGAAAATGCTTCGGGGGATACTTGCCTCATGCGGCGATAGTCACCTCGATATATATTTTTTGGATAGAAACAAATTTATCTATATTAATTTTAGTAATCTTTACTATTTATTTATCAGCCTTTATAATTTACCGAGATCTTTATTAAGTACAACTTAAAATATTAATTAACATTATTAAATATTACCTATATTAGATAAATTATTGCAATTCATATCGTCATAATAAATAATATATTATGGGTAACGTTCTTTAAAACGTAACCTATAGGTAGTAGTTCAATAAGTACGAAATAGGTATCTACCTAAATAGATACGCGCTATAAATTTTACAATGTCAGATATTAGATATGTAGGTACCTAGTACCTACATGTGAATAAAGGAATGAGAAACTTATTTTAATACTAGAGATAATTTTACCTACGGAGGAATTTTAGGGTGGACAGAGAAAATTTGTTGCTTCCAACGGCAGTGTTAGATAGACACTTGTTTCTATGGGCGATTATATAGTTATTGTAAAAACGCTATTTCTAACAGTAAATAGGTAATATAGGTAAATTGTTCGGTGACTTATTTCGTAGGCGCCATACAACCGTGGGATATAGCTAACTTACGTGATGTCGCGCACGGTTTTACATATTTTTACCGTTCCCACCTTATCTACCTTATGCATTTAGAGTGTCGATTTTAACAATTCCCGGAATTGAGGCATCTTTCTCGGAACACTCTACCTACCCCGGCGCGCCGCTTCTCCCGCTAACGGCAAACGAACCATATTTTTTATTCGATACCCATCGCCTTTTGTAATAAAATATTATACAGACGATGAAGCGCTAATTTTATAGAGTATTTTAACGTACATTATGTGAACCTCACTGATAGCCTAAATGCCGTCTCGACGTCAGAGATGCAACACGGCCGGAAAATTATTAACAATTTTCCTCCCTACACGAAAAGAGGATTTAGAGATTTTATTTTATAAACGAAACCTCCATGCTTGCGCCTCTCCGAAGATGATAAAATACTCGGGGTGCGAGATTTTTTTTTTACTGAGCAGTGTGAAGCGAGGGGCGCATCGAAGCCGCCCGCACCGCACCACCGGGCCGCACCGGGCGCTTCGCTTGGGCGGGCCCTGCGCTAGGCCGCTTGTATCCCAAAGCGAACGAGTTAATTTAAAATTTTCTTCGGAATTGGATTCTAGAGTATTCAGTTCAACCGAAACAATAATAAAAATTCAAATTATTTTTCGAACCTCCACAGCTTAGGGTGCTACGTGACCCCAATTTTAAAAGTGGCCCCCGGTTGTTCCCCCGCACCGAAGTTGACATAAACGACTCGAATCGGCAGCGCCTCTCGAGGGGGTGTTAAAAGTTCAACTTCGGTTAATTTTTTTTCAAAGGGAAAATGGGGAAAATTTATTGAAGTTCGCAGGGCGCGGCGGCCGGTGTGCTCTTTTGGTAATTTTTTCGGGGATGTTGCATGCTTCGGGGGTTGGGTGCGGTGGTGGTGAAGGGGTCGGGAGGTGTGCGCGGGGTCACTCGCACCCTAAACTTGCACAAAAATCTCGTGTTTTGGACAACTCACGTGTGTTTATGGTGGCGGCGTGTAGAGGCGCGGGCGGCACGCGCCCATTGGCCGCCGCCGCGCCGCGCCGCCCGCCTCGCCTCGCGCAACCATCAGTTAACTTTTGATTCACTTTTTATAATTATTAATTGGTGGGAATTTTATTTTATTTTCGCGATTAAATATTAAAATCTCAATTAAAAAATAAAACATGATAAAATTTAATTTTTTTTATAGACAGGGCGTATAACGTCTTCCTATTATTTTTTATGGAGAAATGAATTATGCTGTAATTAACTAAATTTATTGATTATTTTTAAAGTTAAATTTTCAATAATATTATTTAATTTTATTTTCCAAGTACCTAGGTATTCAATGGCTCACCATTGAACAATGAACTAACATTAAAACTTATCCATTTAAAAATATATAATTAATTAGATTAGATAACAAAAAAAGGAAATAAATAATCAGCTCTTAAGAATAGGCTAAAAAATAATAATCTTCATATTAATTTTAAAGTCCGAGTATGTACCTACTTACCTACCTATAGGTACCTATAGGTAAATCAAGTGATTGGTGCAACGTTTTCCGTGATCGAGAAAAAAATTAAAACTATTTTTTTAAACTTTTGTAGGTAGGTACGAAGTAACGCTTTAAAAAATCATGTTATATTTTCTAAGAATTTTCAAAAATACAGCTATTTTTCTGATTTATTATTAAATAGTATTATGCCTTTTATATACTTTGGTACTACCCATAGGTAACGTGTTGAATTAATGCCATACCTACCTTACTTACGATTTTTTTGTTTATAAATTTTGGTTTAAAATTTTGTAAATGTTGGCGCTTATGTCGTATCTACCTACCTGTGCTAAATTCCTAAGTAGATAATACCGACAACTATACTTAGGCAAGACACTATACTTAGCTCATGCATAAAAGTCGTCCGTGGCAGTTACTTATAAGCTGTTTGGGGATAGGTAATATATAAGCGAATGCAGGGCAGCGGATTCAGTGAACCGAAGGACAGGTGCAAATTCCACCCACACTGAAAGCCCCCAGGGAAACTATAAGATTTTCTTATAGATAAGTAAGTCGTTTCTGAGTATCTAAGTCATAATATTTTTAATTAGGTAGCAAGTAGGTACCTATAGCGGTCGCCATTAAAAAAAGGCAACAAGCCGCTTAAAGATGCTATATTATATAGATATTAGATACCTTCCTATCAACAATATCCATAGGTATCTACTTCCATAATAGGTAGGTATGTACCTATAATGTCACCGTAAAATTGTAAAAACCGCTAGATTATAATCTAACTAGCGAGATTGTAAATTGTCGAAAGATTGCAATTTAACGCATTATTTTACGGTAGATTGTATAATCTGTTAGGTATATTAACCCGATAAAACTTAAGTGCCACTACCTGATTATCCTATGTCGAACCCTAACCTAACCTACAAGAAAGAGACAAGAAAACATAATTACAATGAATATTTCAAAAATTGACACTCAGAACATTGCAATCTGTCACACACAATCTATCGACATTTTACAATCTATCGAGATAAAAAACGTTTATTACAATCTAGAATCTACCTAACGGTTTTTACAATTTTACGGTGACATATAGGTACATACCTACTTAAAGTTCGCGCGCGAGTTGAATGCAGAGTAAATGTGTCATCATACATTTACTCTGCATTCAACTCGCGCGCGAACTATAGATAGGTAGGTAGGTACTAAGTAGGTATAGGTTATTCATGCGAAAGTGTCTGTTGCCTCTCATTCGCTTTAATTGCCCATCTTTACAATATAGGTACACAAATAGGTTACATCCCGGTCCTTCCCCGACCCCCGGAACTGTATTTTATCCCGGAAGTAGAAGTCGCACTATCTCTCATATTTATCATCCCATTGCCGGCTCACTATTGAGCACGATTCCCTTCTGGGACTGAGAATGAGAAGGGTTTGGCCATAGTTCACCACGCTGGCCAAATGCAGATTGGGTATAGGTAGGTACCTATCGTACGATATACTTACTTAGGTAGTTCCTGTTAAGTAGGTACTCGTAGTTCATGTTATGGCCAAACCATAAATGACCAAACAATTTAGCTACTGTTAGGTACCTATACCTAAATTAAACACTACAACTTTGTGGCAGAAGTAATTATATTAAACTTTTCAGTATAAGTGCACTCTAAAAGGTTAATTATAATTTGTTCTATCCAAAGAGTTTTTTACAATCTTAACGTCACAGACTAAAACTGCATACATAGGTACATATAGTTGGTAAAATATAGCTTGATACCTGTGACAGCTGTCAGAGTGACATAGATAGGGCTATAGGACAAACAGAATTGAATTGAATGTTGAAAATCCATCATAATATTATCGATATTATTGGTAGGTACTAGCTACAAATGTCGATTTTATTGTAACTATATTATGTTTTCATTGATACTATACTAGGACAATAATTTATAACTACTTGTTATAACGAAATCAAACAAAAGGGATAAATGTATTTAATTATTTCCAAAAATGTATTTAAATTGCTATTATTTTTTCAATTACCCAAATAATAATATGAATAAAATGATATTAACTAGATTTTTTAATTTAAAAAGTAACAACTTATTCCGATTTAACGTACCTATTTCTAGTGCCCATAAAATTGACTTTGGTTACGATAAAAAAAGGAACGTCACTATTAATGTGCAGAAACCAATAAAGTATGACATTTTTCGCATACATTTTTCATACATTTTTACGATGACATAATACTGAACTTCATAGGCGTCATTTGGATGACATCTGTCACAGGTATCAAGCTATATTTTATCAACTATAGGTAAAAATACCACTGCAGATTAATTACTAATTACTAGACAGCTACTTATACACCTGGAGCAAGTCTAGAGCCAAATAATATGAGATTCCATGGCGCATTGGCGGTGCAAGAACTTTTTCCTAACCAATTCCCTATCTTCCCCGCCTTCACGAATTAGAAAATTGCGTAAATCCTACTAAAATCGGGAAATATAAGTTTTGACACGACTCTTTGCCTAACTGAACTTTGGGGATAAATATAATAGTAGTTTGTGATATTCCTTTATCACAAGATATGTAGGTAATATTAGTAAATTAAAGTAAGTAAATTATTAATTTATCGATTTTCAATAAGAACATTTGTGAGAAAACATGAAAATAAAATTCGAGTATTTATAGGAAGTGGAAACTAGGTAGGTACTCACTAGAAAATAAGTTCTCACGCCCATACTTGCGCGGTTTTTTTTACATTTAAAATAGGTACCTAATACTTAGTTGACATAGTTTTATTATTCCGCATCATCTAAACCACTCTCATCAATAATTAACAGAAAAACCAATGAAACTTTTAAAAATGGCGCGTTTTTGTGATTGCGTTTTTTTTAAATTGGCTTCATGGCTCTGGGTTTTCAACTTTTTTTTTTTTTTTTTATCCACTACGAGCTAGCCCTTGACTGCGATCACACCTGATGGTAAGTGATGATGCAGTCTAAGATGGTAGCGGGCTAACCTGTTAGGGGCATGGCAGTTATATTAAACCCACACCCCTACACGGCGTCGTACCGGAACGCTAAATCGCTTGGCGGCACGTCTTTGCCGGTAGGGTGGTAACTAGCCACGGCCGAAGCCTCCCACCAGGCCAGACCAGAGAAAATTCAGAAATTATAAATTCCTAAATTGACCCTGCCGGGAATCGAACCCGGGACCTCCGCACGGCGCTACATTCTGCGCCACGGAGGTCGTCAAAACTTCCAGCCTGGACTATTCAGCCTCTACTTATTTTATTTATAAAACAATTTTAATTAAATAAACTTATTGAATAGGTACTTACAAATTTTAATTTCATGAATTATTTTCATCAATCCACATTTCATATAGGTATTATTTTTTAGGTTTTGTACACACAAAGTCAATATCATTATGAACCTTCTTGCAAGAAAACTTTTTAATTCGAAGTAAAGTGGACTTATTAAAATTTTAAAAAAAATTGCAAAACAATAGCAGTAAATTTTACTTACAAGTTTTCTGCCTCTGTTCGTGCATATTTCGAGCGAGTACTCATTGAAAAATAAGTTTAACATCTGCAGCATTTTTACTTAGGTACATTTTTATTTAAAATTACTTAAACGCCACGTAACCATAAGATCTTATATCAACATCACTGTAATATAAACTCGAATTACAACGAGTGCGATCCAATTTCAACACAATAAAGTGTAACCTCGACCTCTCCGGTAACTTCTACGCCGCACACGATACAAATTCTACTTAGCTACATATATCGAGTACTTATATACCTCACTAACAAAGATCCCAGATTCGATTAATTTTTAGTTGTTAGGTATAAAGCTTGAATATAGACTACTAGATGATGCCCGCGACTTCGTTTGCGTGAATTACTTAAGGTATTTTGATTTTGATAGGAAATCTTTACTGTTCCGGGATGAAAAGTTAAATAGTCTTTCCCGGAAAGTCACCTGCCTCTATACCAAATTTCATCAAAATCGGTTAAACAAACAGTCCGTGAAGGCGTAGCAGACAGACAAATAGATATCCAGTCTTCGACTTCGTCCGCCTGGTTGATCTTTTTTGATTTCCGCGGGAACTTTTAAATTTTCCGGGATAAAAACCTAGGTCATTCCCCGGGATGTACCTAATCTATCTCTGTAACAAATTTGATCAAAATCCGTTGATTAATTGGGCCGTGAAACACACACTTTCGCATTTATAATATTAGTATGGATATTGGAATGGTTCAGACAGGACAAAATATAATGCACGGAATGCCTGCGTTTTTTTATCATCATTTCCTGATACCTATTATTAGGTACCTTATATTAATTTTCAATTTGGTGTCTGTATTTCTACCTAATTTAAAGGTAAAACCTTGCCTAATTTTTTTTTCTTTTTTTTTCCCGCCTACCTCGGAGGTGTAGGACGTTTTGCACTGTCGCGCTTGTGTGAATTATGTACACGTTTAGTTTGTGCATGGTTAGCTAAGTGACGTCATTCGGAATTAAAAATGGCGGACTCCCAAAGATGGCGGATTAGTTATTTCTTAGTCAACAGGGTATTGATTAAAATTGAAAAGGGTTTGCTTTAAGTAGCAAGTAGGTATAGGTAGTTTTAAGTACTTTAAGTTTACGTGGGTATTAACTTACGAAATGTGGCTATTTGTATTTTGTACCTAAGTAACGTATGCCACTTACGTAAAACCAACCTACAGATAAAGTTGGGATCTTAATTTAAATTACAGGTGGTAACAATTATATTTTCACAAATTAATATGCTATCGGATGGCGCGTGTCTCTTTCTTTGATTTAGTCAAACAACACCTGCGCACACTCGCGAACACCTGCTCCTACGTCACATCCATTGTGCAGACTAAGGACGAAACACACTATGGACAGGATAAACGTCTGCGAGAAACGTCCGCATCGTAGGAGAACCACACTTTGTCCTGTTACCGTAGTCTGTGCAGCGCGTGTCTGTCACCGTAAGATTGTGAAAACCGACAGAGTGATGATGCAGTCTAAGTTGGTAGCGGGCTAATCTGTTAGGGGCATGGCAGTTATATTAAACCCATACCCCTTCGGTTTCTACACGGCATCGTACCGGAACGCTAAATCGCTTGGCGGAATGTCTTTGCCGGTAGGGTGGTAACTAGCCACGGCCAAAGCCTCCCACCAGGCCAGACCAGGGAAAATTCAGAAATTATAAATTCCCAAACTGACCCTGCCGGGGATCGAACCCAGGACCTCCGCACGTTAAGGCAACAGCGCTACACACTGCGCCACGGAGGTCGTCAAAACAGCTCAATTAACAATGACTGCTCTATTTATATTGCTATCCCTTTCATAATACTCCCTAGGGAAAGGGGCAGCACTAGATTTAGAGCTGTCATTTAAGTTCGGTTTAGAGATTGTGCTAAACAGAATTAGCCCCAATTTGTAGTTTTTCGTGTTGTAGCCTCTAAACTCTAAGGGTTCATTTTTGTAAAATGAAAGAAGAGATCGCGCTCGCTTCGCTAAATACTTGTCAACTGAGTAAGAAACTGCAGCAGCTTAGCTTTAACAATAGCTAATACAACGCTGTTTTGTGAGTAGTTTTGTTGTACACAGTCTCTAAACTAAATTGACAGGTCTAAATCAAGTACCTAAGTAGGTAGTTATTTTTAATCCAGTGCAAGTTAGCTCTTGACTGCGATCTCACCTGATGGTAAGTGATGATGCTGTCTAAGATGGAAGCGGGCTAACCTGTTAAGGGCATGGCAGTTATATTATAAAACCCATACTCCTATTCAATTTCTACACGGCATCATACTGGAACGCTAAATCGCTTGGCGACACGCCTTCGCCGCAGGCCAGACCAGGGAAAATTCAGAAATTATAAATCCCAAATTGAACCTGCCGGCGATCGAACCCAGGACCTCCGCACGTTAAGATAACAGCGCTCAGCACCGCGCCACGGAGGTCGTTAAAGTCGTCAAAATAGTATCCTTTCCGTACTTAGGGAGCCAACTAAAAGGAATAGACTAGAAGTATAGAGCTTTACATTTGGATCTATCATTTAGTTTAGAGATTGTATACAACAGAATTGGCCACATTATCATTTAAAACTATCACTTCTGTTAGTGCAGTAGTGGAAAAACCTTATAGGCAACGAATAGAATGGAACCGTAGCGCCAGTCACCGCTTGCACAGCTGCCGCCCTTACGTCACTAGAACCACAGTCTAAGGAGTTGTACCTACGTTCAGTTCTACCAGTCACGCAACGGAGACGCCTAGACATAGCAACGCTGTGAAGTGACATGGGCCAGACGTACGAGGGTCTCCATTAAGTGACGTCATTCTAAATCCAAAATGGCGGACTCCCTTTCATTCTGGCACAAATTTATGAGCAGATTGGAGATGTTTATTGTATACCAAGGTATATAGGTGAGATAATATATAAGATATAAGGATACTAGATCTGTACTATATAATTGCTGTAGTCTACAGGAGGAGATAAAAATACAAAATTGGGTATTTGACCACTATTAAATTTTTTAGGGTTCCGTACCAAAATGGTAAAATGGAACCCTTATGGTGCGACTTTCTCCGTCTGTCTGTGTCTGTCTGTCCGTCCGTCACACTCGATTATTTCAGTAACTACTGAAGCTATCGACATGAAATTTGGAATAGTTGTGTATATTAGTGGCCCAAAGACTCTGGAATTAAAAAAAATTGGAAATTATTTTTGTTCTTATTTAAAAAGGGAGGAAAATCGGCGGGTTGAAATTTAAAAGTGAGATAACTGTACTGTGTGGGGTATCATATGAAAGGATTTACTTTTTACATTCTAAAACAGATTTTTAATTATTTTTAGTCATGATAGTTTTTGATTTATCGGGGAAAAAGTCTAAAAAAATACCGTTCCCCCCCCTTATCTCCGGAGTTTACCAATCTAAAAATCTGAAATAATTATGGTCAATAGAAATTTATGTATATTTTACAGGAAAACTATAGCCAATGCTCTAACTAGCATAGTTTTTTTGATATTAACAGTAAACCTCTACAAACAAAGTTAGTTTTGCGGTTCATTAACAAAGGTAATTATTACCGTTTTACATCTTTGGTCGTTACAGTTTTCAGTACGGAACCCTCGGTGCGCGAGTCCGACTCGCACTTGTTTTTTTGTGATTATATTAAATAGAGGATCTCCACGTAAAAGTCGTAATATCCACGTCCCCTGATAGTTTTATTTTGAATAACTATTTTAAACTATCGATTAAAGTAAAAAAGTGCGTCACGTCAAGAACTTTGATGACGTCACTATTCTATATTTCATACAAAATCCCATACTAAGTTTTGACGTTTGAAAAAAAGTGTCTGATTTGACAAGTTTTCAAATACCCAATTACATTACAGATTCATTTGTTTCACTGGACGATTTTCATTTTGCCAAAAGTTGAAAGGAAAATCCTTCCTATGATGTACCTACCTATAAACAAGCAATTAAGTCTATCCGATAATGCTTTGTGTACCCAAACCTACCATCTGACAGCTAAGAAACGATAGTAGACTCTACTAACATAGATATATAAATAAATAAATAAATTGGCAGTCATAGGGACTGCCGATAGAAGTGAAAACTTATAACTTAGAATTTTACTATTAAAATTACTTTTTACCCTCGACGAAACGGAGACGGTATATGTGTTTGCCCTAAGAGGTTGTGTGTTTGTTTGTTTGTTTGTGCACTTTTTTGTTACCGTTTTCCTGGAAAACTACTGGACCGATTAATATGCGGTTTTTTGCATTAGATATGGATAGCTTGTGAGAAGGTTCTTAGATATATTTTAGGACCATAGACAACCAAGCTGAGCTGTAGTCTATGATTTTAATTTTTCAATATGTTACCATTTTTCTCAAAAAGTACTGGGCCGATTGAGATGCGGTTTGTTGCATTAGATATGGATAGCTTGTGAGAAGGTTCTTAGATATATTTTAGGACCATAGACAACCAAGCTGAGCTGTAGTCTATGATTTTAATTTTTTCAATATGTTACCATTTTTCTCAAAAAGTACTGGGCCGATTGAAATGCGGTTTTATGCACTAGATATGGATAGCTTGTGAGAAGGTTCTTAGATATATTTTAGGACCATAGACAATCAAGCTGAGCTGTAGTCTATGATTTTAATTTTTCAGTATATTATCATTTTTCTCAAAAAGTACTGGGCCGATTGAGATGCGGTTTTTTGCATTAGATATGTATAGCTTGTGAGAAGGTTTTTAGATATATTTTAGGACCATAGACAACCAAGCTGAACTAGTGATTTGGTAAGTGGTCATAGGAACTCCTTAAGTTCTCATCGTAAACCCGTCGTGTTTAGACTCTTTTGGTTTGTCTTGACTAGCATTTTGTACTTAGATGCTGCCTAGAGTCTCATGATGGAGCCAGGAGGTGGTCATAGGAACTCCTTAACTTCTTATCGTAAACCCGTCGTGTTTGGACTATTTTGATTTGTCTTGACTAGCACTTTGTACCTAGATGCTGCCCAGGGTCTCATGATGGAGCCAGGAGGTGGTCATAGGAACTCCTTAAGTTCTTATCGTAAACCCGTCGTGTTTGGACTCTTTTGATTTGTCTTGACTAGCACTTTGTACCTAGATGCTGCCCAGGGTCTCATTATGGAGCCAGGAGGTGGTCATGGAAACTCCTTAAGTTCTCATCGTAAACCCGTTGTATTTGGACTCTTTTGATTTGTCTTGACGAGCGCTTTGTACCTAGATGCTGCCCAGGGTCTCATGATGGAGCCAGGAGGTGGTCATGGGAACTCCTTAAGTTCTCATCGTAACCCGTCGTATTTGGACTCTTTTGATTTGTCTTAACTAGCCCTTTGTACCTAGATGCTGCCCAGGGTCTCATGATGGAGCCAGGAGGTGGTCATAGGAACTCCTTAAGTTCTTATCGTAAACCCGTCGTGTTTGGACTCTTTTGATTTGTCTTGACTAGCACTTTGTACCTAGATGTTGCTCATGTTCTTATGATGGAGCCAGGAGGTGGTCATGGGAACTTCTTAAGTGATCACATTTTTTTTAACAATTTTTATCAGAATATTAAAATTTAACACTATTTGACACCTCTGCTCGTTACTAAGCCCAAGTTTTATCTCGGAATGAGAAGGGTTTGGCCATAGTCCACCACGCTGGTCAAAAGAACTACTGAGCTGGCATATATGCAGTTTTGTGTTTTAGATATTATTTTATATATACTTTTGCTAAGTTCTAATTATTGTTGATTCAATGGAGCTCTGCAGTTCGTCGTGGGTTTTTTAAAATTTTTAATTTTATTACTTGTGTCTTCGTAAAAACGCGAGCATGGGGCAGCGAGGTGTCGGTGTCGGTGACGCGAATCCACAAGCTTACCAAACCCCCTACGCGGCTAAAGACGTTTTCACTTCAAAAAAACAATACTAACGATAGTATAGATAGTAGACACTGCATTTATAAATACCCTAACTTACTTCATTCACTTTGATTAAATTTTTTATTATATTCGCTCCGAAGGCTAAATACTCGGTCTGTTTGCACAACGACACTCGGTAAAAACTGCGGAAAAAAACGCATTGAATGCAAAGCTTTTTGCGCTAACGACTAGTTTTACAGAAAAATTTTAGTTCTTATATTTTTTTTTCATAACAGGCAGACGTAATGTAAAAGTCACAATTAACAAAAGTAACAATTGAGTCCACAGTATGTACTTAGTCTATCTGATATGAAGTTATGAACTGCTTTTAGTTTTACTAATTATTGGTCATTATATACCTCAAGTAACTCAAATGCAGTTCGAAATCTCTCAAATCCGACTCAAATCGACTCAAATCCGAGACAATTCAGCATGCCGAGTGGGAGATTTTTTACAGAATGGAATATTATGGAATTGATCGAGCGCCAGCTGTCAAGCGCTTGACAATTCCATACAAATCTAACGTTGACGCGATCGAATGGGAAGAAAATCTCCCACTAGGCACTAAAATATTGGAAAAAGAAACCTGCCATTAATACATAAACCAAATTAAATACTGAACACTTAGAAATTCCCAGCTATCACCTATAAAGCGTGTCTCCTCCATTCCACGCGTCATTGGCGAGGTATATTGTACCCATTTGGTACAAACGCACCCATAAAACCAAGAACTGAATTGAGATCTAGAAAACTCGGATCGAAAAATATATATTTGCAGAAACATTTTTTATAATGAGATGTTATTTATTACCAGTAGAAATTAAATATAATCAGGCATGCAAAATTACGTTTGTCTATCAAATCAAATCAAATATTTTTTATTCAAATAAACTTTTACAAGTACTTTTGAATCGTCAAGTGAATCTACCACTGGTTCGGAATGCCATTCCTACCGAGAAGAACCAGCAAGAAACTCGGTAGAAACTCGGAAGAAACTATATTATCAATTACTTAACAAAAATCATCTCTATATCGTGTAGAAACCTTACGAATCCGTGTGCCGAATAATACACTATGTCCGTTTCGACTTAAAGCTTCGAAAGCTTCTTCCAATTAAAATTAAATAAAACAATAGGTAATGTACCAACAGGAATCGCTCAGTTACTAAAATTTTGTTTAAAGTTCGTAAAAATAGATAGACTGAAGTTACAATAGCAGTTTTACTTCTGTTTTCAGGTACTTACATACTTCTCCTAATTGACATCGGAAGTCGGAACCTTTGAAGGCCTTATGTGAGTAAAATTTACTAGGAATCAATAATAATAAATAGAGGTAAAATTTTAAAATATAAAGTACAATTTAACTGGAAAATGTGTGAAAAAGTTAGCATTTATGTCATATGTTATTTAAGTCGAGGTAGCTCTACTTAATACACACTTTTTTATTCGCCTCGCTGACTGTTCTAGCGAATTCCTAATTCTGTGCAAGATCCTAAACCTATTAATTATAATTTCCAACTTTTCTGTAAATTATTTGCCTTTCTGAATACTGGGTAGTAAGCATTATACTACCCTATAAACGCAAAAGTTTGGATGGTTGTTTTTTTTTTTTTATATAGTTATAGGTATAGCGAGCAAACGAGCATGTGGGTCACCTGATGGTACGTGCCCGCCGCCCATGAATATTTGCAGCACCAGAAGAACCGCCAATGCGTTGCTGGCTTTTGAGATAAGTACCTATTTGTTACTAAATCACGCAAGAAAAGCTAAACAAATCTGGATGACATTTGGCTCAGAGATAGATCATAGTTTGGAATAACACATAAGCTTCTTTTAATCCCGGAAAATTAAGAAGTTCCCGCGGGAATTGAAAAAACAATGAAATCGCAGGCAACAGCTAATTATATCATAACTAGCGAATGCCCGCGACATCGTCTGCGTGGTTTAAGGTTTTTTGTTTCCCGCGGGAACTCTTTGATTTACCGGGATAAAAAGTCTATGCCCAAGTCTAGCCTATGTGCTAGTCCAGAGACCAGACTATAATCAATCTCTGTGCCAAATTTCAGCCAGATCCGTTCAGCCGTTGGGGCGTGATTGAGTAACAAACATCCATACATCCATCCATACATCCATACATGATACATCCATACATCCATCCAAACTTTCGTATTTATAATATTAGTAAGATAAGATTAATTATACTATTACACTATGACCGCTCGACATAAAAATGCATCCGCTCAAATAAAAATACGTCATACTAATTTCTAATTAGCTCGCGCATTCTTTGGTTATGTTTAATTTTATTAATCCATTAGTGCGACCACCTTTCGAGTAATTAGCCCTGCATAACTTATTAATTTTTTTATGAAAGTAAATTAGCTAGAGGAAAACTGCATTGCTATCATATTTAGTTAACTTAATATTTGTTTGTAATGGGTATCTCTATACTTGTATTTATATCTATCTATATAGGTAATAGCTGACCCGGCGAACTTCGTACCGCCTTAGTATGCAAAATTAAATGTATATTTTTCAATATTTCTGAGAGATTTTCTTAATATTTTTTTCCGTAAGAACCTTCTCCTAATAATAACAAATACAACAAAAAAAGAATTAGTGAAATCGGTCCAGCCATTCACGCGTGATGCCGTGACCAAGGAAAACGGGTTTCATTTTTATATATATAAGATCTATCTATTTTTGAATTAACTTGTATGTAGTAAAACTTGTGCTAGACTAGGAGTAGATAGGTGCAACAATGGACTAGCAGGTGAAATATGAATCTAGGGAGGAAAAAAGAAAGAAATCACGAGGTGGTAGACCTAGTATTTAAAAAAAACAGTTTGATGTAAGCATGTATTATAATAAACATTAATACATATTAAATAATAATATTTAATACCGACCAACTTACTCGTTGTGGTTTCCTATTATAAACGTGTGGTAAGTATTAAAAAAAAAAACTCTTAGGTTCAATCACTTCAAGGTTCATTGCAAGGGAGATGAACTTGTTATTAAGTGATGCAAAGTAGGTACTTACCTAAAACTGCCACACCCGTAACAGGTTAGCCGTTACCATCTTAAACTGCATCATCACTTACCATCAGGTGAGATATGTAAGAGCATTTGGGTTTTGAATTTATAACAATTATCCTTTTTTTTTATGTACCTATTTTAAAACTTTAACACAAATTGTATAAATAGTCGATGCTCTCGAAACTCTTAATTTTTTTTTTAAATTAAATATAAACAATTAAAATTTGATAATTTTTTAAAAATTAACCATGTGACTACGAACGCGCCACGATTGGTTGCCATTAGGGCTTCCAATACCGGGATCCCGGTATTGGCTAATACCGGGATCCCGGACTTTTTTGATACGTTTTCATTACCGGTATTGAAATGTCTAATACCGGGATACCGGTATTGGTGGCACTATAAACGAAACAGTGACTATTGCATACCTATATTTCTTGGTACATGCCACTGTTTTTATTCGGCTAAGTTTAAAACTTGTATTTTGAGCACATTAGCTCAATAAGTGCATCTTTATTGCTTAAAACTAGTGAAGAAAAGTCATTTTTGATCAGTCAGAGGGAAAAGTTAGTGTTTGAATTTAGAACCCTGTGGCTTGGCATTTGTATTTCATTGACTCATGAAATGATCAGAAATCTGTTTTTTATCCATTGCAATATTTTTTTAATGATTTATTTTCTTTAAAAAAATAACTATTGAATTTTTAATTAATTTGTGTTTTGACTAAACTAATTGTGTTTTACGAGTAAAAAATGGCATTTCTTCATTGAATTTAAGCAGAAAAGTGCTCTTTTGGAGTTAATGTGGTGAAAAAATATTTATTATGGAAAACTGTTTTTATGGTGCAGTTTCCTTCAGAAAAGGCTAGTTTTAAGTTAAAAACAATCTATCTAATTTTAAGTTTTTCCCAATACCGGGATCCCGGGGTCCCGGTATTGAAAAAATTATTTCCGGTATTAATACCGGTATTGAAAAAAACCGGTATTCGAGAGCCCTATTTGCCATGTTTGTGACGTCATAATGTTAAAGCAATTTCACGATAGTACAGTGTCAACAGTCAACACTGCATCAGCTGTGTGCCACAATTAATAGAAATTAACATTGTGACGTCACACGCGCTCGGGTTTATTCGGCGTGTTTTCGGTACTCAGGGCAGACGTTGTCCTGCCCTGAGCCTAGAACCCGATTGCAGCGCCCCCTACCGAGCCCAATTGTGAATATAAACCATCCCTGGACCTACTAAAACCCGCACAAAAAATTTCATCTAAATCGGTCAAGCCGTTTCTGAGTTTTAGCGAGACAAACGAACAGCAATTGATTTTTATATATATATAGATTTGATCAACTATATATATATGACTTGATACATTATTTAGCGAAAATTATAGCGAAAAAAAACTAAAAATAGTTTTGTTATAAAGCATTAGGTATATATTAAATGATCTTTCGATAAATCGAAAAACAATAGTATTTTCAAAACCCAAATATTCACGGAGGAGGTCACCTTCATATATTTTTTTAAGCTCCTTAGCTTGTTTGGGGATTTAGACAGATTTGTTGTACCTATCTTTATTGTGCAGTAATCAAAGTTCAGTTTACTTTGTAACTAGTAACTATACTAACTACCGATTAAGTAAATACGCGCCTTGAATCTGCCTTAATTTCCCTTGAACCTTGCTTTCTAAGCATACCTACATGCAGGGCCCGTTCTATCCCTATCATTTACCAGCCCAACCGCCGGATGTTTAGGTCCCAATTTATTGAGGTGCTGAGTAATAAAACAAAACTGTAACGGACTCCGATAACAAAGCGCTCAACCTTTTGTCCCCTGACTTTCGTTGACACAAATTGATTTTTTTATAGGCGACAAGGCAATCAATTCATTCAGTTATCTGCGAATAACGTCAACACTGTGTGTCAATAGTCAGATGAACTCAATTTTTAATCGCCTCTCGAATTCCGAGCCGCGGATTCGTAATGCCGAAATATAATGAATTACTTTTGAAGAGTGTATTTTTTTGCTACTAAAAATAATTATATAATAAAACATCTCTAGGGACTTGTGTGTCTTCCGCTGGCAGGTTATAGGTACCTGTTTTCGACCCACACATCATCACTAGGTATTTAAACCACTCATCGACTACTAGACGACTCCTTTCAGAATAAGAAAGGTATTGGCCATAGTCCTCCACGCTTGACTTTTGGCCTTACACATCTTTGAGAACATTATGAAGGACTCTCGGGCATGCAGGATTCCTCTCGATTTTTTCCTTCACTTTTCAAGCAAGTGATATTTTATTTCTTAAAACGCACATAACTCCGAAAAGCTATTGACCCGGGAATCAAACCCACTACCAGGAAAAATATAGCTCACCACCACCACCACCACCACTACAGCCTATTAACGTCCCACTGCTGGGCACAGGCCTCCACTCTCATAGGAGAGAGGGAATTAGAGCTTAGACCCACCACGCTGCTCCAATGCGGGTTGGCGGGCTTTAACGACTATTATCATGTAATGTACATTATTATTATCATAATATTATTATTACTATAGCTCACAAAGGTGCTAAATTATAAATAACAGCAGAAAAATTAAAAAAACCCCCGACCCCGACTAGAAAGGCTGGGCGTCCAAGCCACTGTGATCGCATATAAAATTGAGGAAATTGTTATTGAATTTATACCAACCAGTGAAACCAGTGGTAGATTTACTCGACGACGACGATTCAAAAGCACTTGTAAAAGTTTATTTGAATAAAAAACATTTGAATTGAATTAAGAATTTTAAAGAACAACGTTTTGTTCGGTCGTGGTTCGGTCGAATTATGCGGACTTTTTGTACAATTAGGTATTAAGCCCGGTACTCACTAGAGCGGAAAACTGTTAGCTGACCAATCAGATATAATTGATAAATTAGGTAGGTATGTGATATTTTTTTTTTCACGTCATCATGTAATTTATTAATAAATCTGATTGGTCCGCTAAACGCATCTGTACCCATCTCCGCTCTGGAACCCGGCACAGGTACATAGAAGCAGGAATATAGGTATGTTCCTATATTTTTCCAACCATTTATTTTACTTTTGACATAAGCACATCTATGAAGTGTCATAATTATTGACAGGCAACAATCGACAAAAAATGCAATATTCCATAGATGCATATCATTTTACAATAGTGAAGCGACGTGCCTTTTTATCCTATATTTCGTAACTCGTATAGTACTCATCTAGTAATTACAAGTACGACTTTCCTTTTCAAAATAGTCACGGAGTTACAACACTAGCTTTCTTGACAGTCCTTTATGCATCATACATCTTTGGCGATGGATGGTTTCTATGACCTGACGGATTCATGCATGTTTACAGTACTGTTGCATATAAATGATTTATTTTAATACATGCATCAATATACTAAGTCAATTAAACGCTTGGGTGTTTATAAAAAAAACCCACTAAAATGTGGAGCAAAGATAAATACCAATGTGTCAAATCGATTAAAAATTATTCATAAAGAAAGTCGATAGTGATTAAAAATTGAATCAGTAACGCATGAAAACATCATTGAATCGAGCTGCCAAAAGTAAAATATATGGTTGGACAAATAAAGCAATGATATTATAGTCTATGGTACCTAGCGGGCATATCCTGTTATTTCTATACATAACATTGATGTATAATTTACAAAACTACAATATATCTTATTTGATGTCAAAACCCTGAGGCGAAAACGTTCAAATCGATAGTAGGTACAATAATCCAAAGTCTATGGTAAGCACTTACTCTAATTTCAGAGCACCCTAAACTTTGATAATTGAGTTGTATCACCAAACCACATCTTCTAAATAGATGATTTATCACGACAAATAAAACAAAATTTATCTTGAAAACATGTTCGAGAGCTTCGCTATCAAAATAAAATTCCATCGACCGGGTAATAAAACTAACATCAAGAGTACGCACCGTTAAGTATGGTTGACTTTTTTATCGTATAATGGTCTTTATTCGGAGGGCATTTAGGTTGTGACGGATAGGATTGTATTGCATAGGGCAGGGATGTAAAACTAATGGCACGCTACTAAAAACTTTGAACAGTGCGACGTCCACTGCTGGACTTACTCGTAATATTATGTAGATCTTCCCTTTTCTGTGCCATACCTCCTTAACCACCTCGGTGATAGCTTCGATTGCGTTCAATTTATCTTATGAAGATTTCCCCCTCGTTAAATATCAAATATCAAATATTTTTTATTCAAATAAACTTTTACAAGTACTTTTGAATCGTCAAGTGAATCTACCAAAAAAAAAATAAGGTTCGATCACCGGGCACGCAGCTCTTTTTTCGTTTTAAGAAATTAAATATCTCTCTAATATTAACGGTGAAGGAAAACATCGTAAGGAAACCTACATGCCCGACTATTCTTCATATTGTTCTCAAAGGTGTCTGAAGTCTTGCAAACCCGTACTTGGCCTGCGTGGTGAACAAAAGCCACACCCTTCTCATTCTGAGAAGAAACTCGTGCTCAGTATAGTCAGCCACAACTTCTACTCCATTTATTATGATTAATATTACCATCACTTTACTTCAAATACTTCATTAAAACTCTATAATTGTAATAACTAAGTACTTGTACGGACAGGACAAGTTCCTGAAAAAGGCCTTATTCGGTAAAGAATTATAATATTTTTAATTTACTAATTTTATTTGTTATTTTAAGTAGTTGTATGTTTATTTTTGTTTTAGTATCCTTTTTTCTTTTGTGTTCTATTTATATCTGTAAATTGTAATTCTAATAGTGCTTAAATAACATTGTTACCTGAAAAGATGAATTGGGAAAATAATTAATCTGATTTTAATAATTCATTGTATTCATTGCGCACCTAGATATGAAAAGTTTGTTATCCCTGGCATAGGGAGTCGGACGGGACCAGTAGGTACATCAAAGTGCTATCGACTTCCGGCGCGGGTTATCGCGCGCGCGGCGACCTCCCGAAACCCGGCAATTAACCACCCTCCCGTCGCCACTTCCGCTCCTCACCTTCAGACGATTGCGAGCAAACATACGGACGGCTAAACAAACACCTTATCTGTATATGCCCAAGTCCCAACTTCCGACAGTTTAGGACACTGTTTTGTCCTCGGTTCGAACTAGATTTAGGGAACTGTTCGATAGTCCGAACCCAATCCGAAGAAATAGGTTTAATTGTTACGAGAAAGTTCATCTTGTTACTCCTCCACGTCACAATTACTGAACCGATTTTGTTGAAATTTGGAATGGAGAAAACTTACTTATACTTATGGCTTGAATTAATACTTAGGTTACAATATTTTATCCCGGAAAATTAAAGAGTTCAAAAAACCTTAATCCATGGTTTAATTTCGTTAGCTTTTTAAGTTTTTAAGTAGGTGATTAGTATCGTATTAGAGCTTAGTATCTGATAAGTGTCTTATTAAGGGCCCATTTCTAGGCCTGTTAAACTTTTTACAGATGTTTCATAGGTATTCTGATTCGTCGGTTAAACGTTACTTGGAGATAGAGACAAGCCCATAATTGGGTATTTGACAACTATTCAAATAAATTATTTTTTACTGATTATTAAATAGAGGATCTCCCAAAAGTCGTCCCTGTTGAATAACTATTTTGTGTGTCGAACTTTGATGACGTCACTATTCGATATTTCATACAAAATCCCATACTACGCACGTTTGACGTTTAAAAAGGTTGCTGATTTGGCTAGTTGTCAAATACCCAATTGCCCAAACGATGCCATACAAGTACTAACGTATAGAAATGTAATGCACTATAACCTTACCTACTTAAGTAGGTACTTCCACACTAAGTAGGTACTTCGTACTAGATATAAACATACCTTGTAATAAATCTACGGAAATATGTGCCCGGATCCCGTAAACGACACAAGGCATTATCAATAAAGCAAAGGAGGCAGTTACGTTAAATAAATACTTGGAACATGAATGAACGGATCGAAGCGGCTTCCGCCGACTTGTAATAAGGACAACGATAAGACGCACAACACGACGACAGTTCAAAACCTCTGAATTACATTTATATTGTGACATATTTTTTACCGTTTTAAGTACCTCCTAAGTATCTAGTCTACTGGCACATTTTTTGCCAGTAGACACTGGCACATTTTTTGTGCCCTTAAGCCGTTTTGGAACGGCCCAGGACAACATAACTACCCAATATTTGATAGGATGTTCTAACATTTTCCCATTTCTGATTCCGGATACCTAGGTATGTGGTATGTTGGATGTGGTATGTGTATGGTGGAATGAAATTAATTTGCTTGGAAGGTGATGACATTTTTCTATATCTTGTTTAATATATATCGTATCTCCACAGCGTTTTAAAGTTATTTACTTACCTACCTACTAACTAACTACCTTCTTTTAAGTCGGTACTTAAAATGGCAAAACTAAATGGGTAATTGGGTCTTCTTCACTGAATACTTTTGTAGCTATTCAGTGGCCTCCTTTAGTCTTGTTTAAATTTCACACCACCTCAATAAACAGTTATATTTATAAACACAGGATATCGATAGCTCTGATAAAAAAGTAAAAAAATGCGCCTATTCAATGGTTCTCGGTATCATACCCAAAATTAGGGCAATGTTTTGGGAACCCCACTATCGCTGCGCCCGCGCCGGTATCGCGGGCCGCGGCTCAAGCGCGTCATGTGCAAGCTTACGATTTCGAAACAGGAGACTCTAAAGAGGTCACCGGATAAGATTACGGTTCACTGTGTAAACAAACCGTTTACATTGATAACTCGTTAGAATTTCTGCGATGGCGCCTATGACGTCCAGTCGATGGATATTCAGTTACTTCGGCTCTAGATAAGCCTCCCTCTGAACACGTTCTTGGGCGTGATAAATCGGACGCTTGTTCCCAAAACGCCGAGTCACTCCTCGAGGACAGAGGTCGATACCCCGCATTATTAAGGTTCGAAATCTGGCTTCTGATTTGCGTTTGCAGCCTAATAGATTAGATAAAAGAATTACACACATGTATAATATGATAGTTATTGCGCAGCGGCAGGTCAAAACAATTTATACCTATATAGGAGTGCGCTCTCATTAACCATGAGCTGAGCCGGTCAAGGAAATAATGATCTTATTGCGCTCACCGAAAAACTATTATCCTTTGTTTCAATTGTGTGTATGAACACAGTGTAACGTCCGAGATGTAAGGATAATCCTGCGATCTCTCATGAATGCAAAAGATGTTGTAAAACATGACATATTTGATCACGAACGAAGTGATTACACGAGAACAATCATTATTCTGAGAATTTATTATATTCATGGCGACCATAAGTCACAATAGAGTCGAGTCATACAGGGCGAACCCTATGAGCTCCAATCGTATCCGGGAGTTATCTTCGAATATGTATCATGATTTCACAATACCTAAGTATGACTCAAAATAACAGTACAGTATCAATTCACGAGATGACGAGATGACTAATTATGACAAATCCATGTTTCTGTAGTAACGTCCAGATAATCAGTTATCTTCTTAAAAAATATTGTGAAATCAATAAAATTATCATCTAATAATGTTGATGAATCATGTAATGTTATCAGAACATAAGACATTCATAATATTTCGTAGGTACACGCAAAGCAGATTCTGGAGAAGCGCTAAGACATCTAAAATTTTTATTTTTTAACCCAAAACTTTGAAAAATAATTTTAACAACATAAAAATAAATCAGAAACATGAGGATTTTGATAAAAATTGGGATATCATTGGATATATTATAAGCTATTGAATTTAGCTCCTCCCCTTCCCTTCCGCATCCCTTCAAAGTTCCCTTTATAAGTTTTCACGGGATTATTTTCTTTATGTCTGTCCCTTTTCCCCATTTTTTTTTTTTTTTATCCACTACAAGCTAGCCCTTAACTGCAATCTCACCTGATGGTAAGTGATGATGCAGTCTAAGATGGTAGCGGGCTAACCTGTTAGGGGCATGGCAGTTATATTAAACCCATACCCCTTCGGTTTCTACACGGCATCGTACCGGAACGCTAAATCGCTTGGCGGCACGTCTTTGCCGGTAGGGTGGTAACTAGCCACGGCCGAAGCCTCCCACCAGACCAGACCAGGGAAAATTCGGCAATTATAAATTCCCAAATTGACCCTGCCGGGTCAATTTCCATCCATTCCATTGATAGATAACTAGCTGATGCCCGCGACTTCGTTCGCGTGGTTTAAGTTTATTTGATCCCGGAAACTCTAATTTTCCGGGATAAAAAGTAGCCTATGTCACTCTCCAGGTCTTCAACTATACCCATGACAAAAATCACGTCGATCCATTGCTCCGTTGCGGCGTGTTTGAAGGACAAACCAACAAACAAACACACTTTCGCATTTATAATATTAGTATGATCATTTATTCTATATTTCTATGTTTTTCCGACTATTGACGATTCATTTAAGTGTCTTATAGTTATAGCAGGTAAAAAATTGGTAATACACACAGTTTTGAATGTAACGGAAACAACGACTGATTCTGTGTACTACAGGAAAATATAGAGTTCACAACTCAAAATAAAACCTGCCGTCAGCGGTCTGCCACGACTTTAATTAAAACTGTCTGTGGTAACTAAAATCATAAACCAATTAATAGAAACTATGAGCGAATTGGGGCAAATAAAAGCATCAAGTATTTCATGAACCTTTGAATAGCATCAATTTAAACATGATAATATGACTCAAATGTTTACTTACTTGAAAGGAAACGAGCGATTGTAGAGATGGAAACAAAGGGTCAACAAAGACCTTTATCGCAATGAAACAATTAACGTCTATTGCCCGTTGGAAAGAAACATATAAAAATGATATAATATCAGTGGCCGCTTTCAACATATAGTAACTTCTTATCACGTAGGTAAAAGAAACACGCAATAAGTGAATGGGACGTGAGTTCACACAACTCTTTCTTAACCGTTGCAATAAACGACGATGCGACGCTGAAAATGATTTAAGTAAGTACCTATAATAAATAGACATCCATGTACATATGTTCCGAAGTTTTATTGAAAACATCTCTCTCTCTCACTCTCACTACAGCCCATTAACGTCCCACTGCTGGGCATAGGCATCCACTCTCATAGGAGAGAGGGAATTAGAGCTTAGACCCACTACGCTGCTCCAATGCGGGTAGGTGTGCTTTAATGACTATATTATCATGTTAGTGATAATAACCGGGAGCGACGGTTTAAAGTGCTCTCCGAGGCTCGGGAATGAAACACCGCCAACTTCCTAACTCCGAGGCTAGTACTGAGAATTTCTAGTCAGAAAAACCCAATAATTAATTATGGCCCGACCCAGGACCTCGTCGGCCGAAGTCAAATATGCTAACCACTAGACCAACGAGGCAGCGATGTACCAATGTGCCCAGAATCAGCATATAGAATTATATGCGTTTCGATAATTTGTATATTTCATCTTAACTAACTTTAGTTGTTCTATTTAAAATATCTGATTTTTTCAGAGACTGCTCAAGTTGCCTAGTCTCTCTCTCGCCTTTTTACTACCCAACTGCAAGGCATTGTGAATCTGCAGTCTGCACATACGTAGCCGTCATTCCAATGGTCTGACACTTACACTTAGGTAGGTACATAGGGCAGTTCGCTTCCTCGTTTGTTATTAGCACTGCTAATATATTACGGCATTCCATTCCCTTCCGAATTCCTTTTTCGCCGCCACTTATGAGTTTATTAATATGTTCTGAATTCTAATAATAAATTAATAGTGAATGGGCATACTCTAGGCAAGCTCGTCGCTTCTCAATGCATGCTTGCAGTCGAAAGCTTATATAAGCTTAAGTTTAAAAAAATCTATTTGGAAGATAGACGTCAGCCCATGACAGAAACATCCAATTAGGAAGTGACGAAGATTAGGAATTGGATAAATGGACCAGAACAACTAATTTATGGGTCGGTTTAATTGGCTTCAGCTAGGGTATTTTACAATAAAGAAGTCGCCACTAAAAGCAACATGGTTTATATATTTCATCTGCTGGTATAGCACTGATGGTTTGAATATGTATGAATCACTTTGAAAATGTGACAAAAAGTAATTGTAAGATCCGTGGTCAGATTTATATGTCGAACACATAAGCACTTCTGAACCATGACAGAGAAATTCTGTTTTCATTCCCAAGATTTGTGTTGGAAGTAAACTTATTGCAGTCAAAAGAGCTTCAAATTCTAATTATTATATGCAATAAGTTATAGTTACATGCAAAGTGAAATACAAAAAGAAGTTCTCGTGCTTAAAGGTACTATGGAGACAGTATGAGACAGTGGGGATAGTTAGAGTCTGAAAGCATTTGACTTGAACAAGACATGAAATGAAAGCTAATAGGACCCCTGCTGAAAATATACATATTCGGACGTGTGATATGAGATGTTAACTCGGTTGTTTTTTATAAATTACAAGTATGACGCATTATATATTAACCTGTACGGGTCAGGTCATCCGATCAAAATATGCTCTGACGTAAAACCAATTATAAGAGGATAAATAAGAGCTAAGGAGTCAGACCTATCGATAAGGCTAAGTCAGTGCGGGCTAAACGAAAGTGGAACAGGGTTTGTCAACGTGGACCGTCAGCTGGCCCCAACGATAGGGCTTATCGCCAGCGGGACAGAGTCCGCCGCACTCATTCACAAGCCGATCCATTCATGCGGCCGCCATCACCGTCACGCATATCAATTTTAATCTTTAAGACATTCCGAAGAAGGTCGGTTTTCGGTTGACGGTTAGCTGGTTACTTTAGGCGAGTGAGGAGCGGGGGGTAATGTAGATCGAGGATATCGCGGGGTCAGCGCGGATTGCAGGCGCCCGATAAACGGCGATGGCGTCCGACCAAACGAAACACCAATATTATTACAATAGAAATAAACGTGTGGCTAGTGTTAGTTGATTTTCAGAAAGCTGCCAAATTGAAAGGCACGAAAATATCGAAAAACCTATGACAGTAATACTAAAACGATAGATAGTAGATACATAATAAATGAAAAAAAAGCGTAAGATAAAAGCGATCGAAACTTCGAAACTAACTAAAGCGAGGAAAATCAAAGTCAGTGACTCCCATCGGCCATCACCGAGGCCAACAAATAATTTATGAAATATCTTTTTTTATTACGAGATTAACTTACGCTTGACGACAAACATGCTTAATACAAAGCAATGATGAGGTCTAGGTTGGAGCGCGCTTGCCTAGAAGATGCCTATTCACTCTTGCCTTGAAGGTACTTAAGTTATAAGTGGCAAGGAATACATGCGCTGGAAAGGCAATCCACATTTTCTGGCATTTTAAGTTGTTCTGGTCGCATACTTACCTATTAGAATTTTGTAAAAAAAGAAATGAGAAGTCTCATTTCTTCACTGCAAACAATAAAATGGCATATCTACCGATGTACTTTAAAAAATTCAAAGTATTTAGAGACAGACGAATACTGATGACATGATCAATCAGTAAAGTAAACAAATTAACGATCCAAATAACAAGTTAATTACATTTGTACTTATATCAACATAATAATATAAGAAGGACTTAATTACTGGCTATGGTGGCCGCGGTTTTAAATAAATAAATAAATAATAACTTTCTTTATTTAGGCAACAAAGGCCCATAAAAATACAGTTTTATTTAAAAACTATGTTAGTCCTGTTTTTCCTAGTAGGTACATATTTAATTTAATTTTGAATATTTAATAAGAATAAGAAAACAATTCCACAAATCACCGAACAAGCACTTTAATGAAGTGTTGCAGGATCGGTGATTCTGTTTTATCCGCTATCATCTTCAGGATACTGTTTGAGCTTGAACGCAGCCTTGCCAGGAGAGATGCAGTCTTTTTCCTGATGACGGCATAGAAATCATCAGTCCGTGCCTCTGCAAACATGCCTGCTGCTGAGCAAAATCGCGACAAGCCCAACAGTATCTTGAATCCATTATTATACTGAACTCGCAATGTGTCTATAGCCTTTTGAGTGTATAGTTAGTCAACAGGCCCCCCGTGTAGCAGGTTTGACAATAAGCTTTGAATAGTGCTATTTTCGCTTCCTTACCTACTACATCGGGCGAACCTGCAGGCCAACATGTTACACCTTACAGCTAAGGCTCTTCGTTCTCGTTCTATGTCTACCTGGTCCTTAAGGTCCTCCGCAACATAGTGACCCAGATATTTAGTGCGATTCTGGGTTCGTATAACACTTGCTTACGGGAAACCCCAAAGATCAGGTAGATATACACTTTTGGCCACATTATAAATCAGTCCATGTCTAGTCGCGTACTGCTCACAAGATTTAAGTAGCTCCCTGATCGAGCCGGGCGGCCGTGGGACCCAACAACACCATGTCGTCTGCATAGCTTAAATTATTCACGCAGACGCCGTCTATCCAGCACCCGATTGGCTTGTTGCTGAGTTCCACGATCAGCCTGTTCACATACAGGTTGAAGAGCTTCGACGAGGTTTTGTTCGTATCGATTTAAGTTTTTAAAATCCAATTTATACTTCCATTTTCTGCGATTAAAAATGTCCTCCAGAACCTAGACTTCCACTCTTTTTGTTTCGTATTCCTCATGATTGGCGGTCGTGACCCCTTTCCATTAAATAATGGTAGGAGTTTTCTTGGGATAATAATGCGGTGGGTTCCAAACTTCCCACGTCCTTCCGCATACTTATCGACTAAAAGTATTAAACTCTTAGGTTTTTGTAACGATTATTATCAGATGTTAGTTATAATAACCGGGACGGCTTAAGGTGCTCTCCGAGGTACGAATGCAACGAAAAGGCCAAATTAACCTCCAAATTCGGTCACCCATCCAGTTACTGACTTGGGTCAACGTTGCATAACAATCGCAATTGACTACAATCGCTATTGAAACTACTAGGCCACTCGTCCCTCTACCGCTAGTCTACCACTGCAATGTGCCAAATTTCGTCGAGATTGTTCAAAGCTCTCCCTGTCGATATGCGTAATGCATGTTTCACTTAGGTATAGAAGAAGCTAGTTATAAGCAAAATAATAAAGATGGCATCAAGATTATAAAAAGGAACGTGTCCCAATTTTAAGTTAACGCTTTGATATTAAAATAATTGCGCTCATTACACAAAAACATCCTCAAACTGGATAAGCAAACAGAAAAAATGGCCATCCGAACACGGAAACCGCCCCAAGTACCTATTCTTTTATCTTTTCTAACAAATCAAGATTACTTACGCTGAAACACAGCACCTGTCTCCACAAATTTATGCCCCAAAAATCAGTAATTACTCGAAAATGGAATAAAATTAATGTAATCGGGCTATCGGCACTATCGGGCAGAGGAGCAATTACAGCATGTATTCAGAGCAAAACCGCTCAACCATAAATAACGACGAAAACACACTATGAACAGAACAGGATAGAAAATCCAAGCGAAACCCTGGTATAGTAGGAGAAATAATTTTCTTCCTGTCGCGATAGATTATGCAGCTCCGTATAAGTACGCGCGGATTTTTTGTTAGCCAGGCAAAAAACTTTGTCCGTAGTACATTTTCGTCCTAAGAAGCAATTGGAAGTGGCGGGGAATTCGGTAACGAGGTGCCGGCTGCGCGGGCGCACCTGCCCTCGCGCACGCGCCCCCTCCGCAAGCTGCTCTAATCCAGCCTTACAATGGCGCTCCACCGGTGCACCATTACCGAGGAATGCCTCCATTGATATTGCAGTAAACACCATTTATGTTATTATCAGTGTCAACGCACTGCCATAAATTTCAATCAGACCATACGGACGAGCGCTTCAGGTTGGGTATTTTTCCTTACCCAAAAGATGAAGAATCTCTTTATTTATTAGAAGAATTTATATGAAGCTTGCTATGCAGGATGCACTTGCACTTGTTAGTTCCCACCAGTGTTAGTGCGTCAATGGAGACCGACAACTCACAACCAAGCAACGCACTATTCGATCGCACAGCTATAAGCTGCACAGTGACGTTTTCGGCATCAGTTTTTTTTTATTTTTATCCCCTACAAGCTAGCCCTTGACTGCGATCTCACCTGATGGTAAGTGATGATACAGTCTAAGATGGTAGCGGGCTAACCGCATGGCATGGCAGTTATATTAAACCCATACCCCTTCGGTTTCTACACGGCATCGTACCGGAACGCTAAATCGCTTGGCGGCACGTCTTTCCCGGTAGGGTGGTAACTAGCCACGGCCGAAGCCTCCCACCAGACCAGACCAGTGGCAATTCAGAAATTATAAAATCCCAAATTGACCCTGCCGGGATCGAACCCGGAACCTCCGCACGTTAAGGCAACAGCGCTACACACTGCGCCACGGAGGTTTGTTTAAATTTATGCTTTTTGTTTAAATTTGTGATATGCGATAGACATACAGTAACAGATGTGTCAAAAAATACTTCCACTAAGAATGGATTTTGATAAAATCCTCAGAAAATTGGGATCTTAAAACCTTAGCCGTACCACAGACTTATCTGACCCGGTGGCCAAAATTTGAATTTTTTATGCCTGTTTATTTTTTGATTTTCATTTTATCAGATGAAGTTTGTCGGACGATAGATAGATAATGTTGAAGATGTCTCTGAATAAGTTCAAAGTTAATGTAAAACGTAAACTCATTAAAAAATCTTATTACCATGTAAAGGATTATTTAAATGACAAGGAAGCTTGGCAATGATTTTCTCTAATGGCCCTTATAGTTCCTTAGTTTTAAGATGATTGTGAAATGGTGATAATGAAAAAAAAAAAAAAGACCCGGCTGAGTTTGTTGTGGGCTCTTCTCAGACCAGGGCGCGTTTGGAACCCTCGTAGCTTTAGTTTAAGATTTCGTACTGTCGTTATCACCATTATATTGTTAATCGTATATGTTACAAATAACCGAACGTCAATAAGTGTAGTATACCTACCTAAATTGAATAAACGTTCTTTGAGTTTGAGTTTGAGTTTAATGCTAATACTGTACAGCCAATAAGAGAAGAGACTTAATGAAAATCATCGTACAGTCTAGAAACATCTAGAAACATGAGTACCCCCAGTTGGGAAAGCTGTTAAGAGATGCAGTCAGCTAGTTTCAAATATAGGGATAGATGTCCATCTGCAAAATAGAATAACGAAAACGATATCTTTTTATACAAAGAAATGAGACATCAAAGTGTATGCGCCGAAGTGATTTGACAGTGACACAATCACGATAGGAAGGAATCGATCAAATAGATCGCGTAGCTGTTAATTCTCGGAAGCGTCCGCATTCCAGCAGAACATGTTCTTAATATCTAACGCTGACCGCCGGTTCGAAGATCGACATGACTCATTTATGACACTGCACCGCAATCATTAACATTCCATATCCCAGTAAACAACTAAACACTGGAACTTCATCAATCGGCCCGTTCTACTGATTGACTCTATTCGGGCTACTTGAAAAACAAGTTATCGACTAGTTGAATAAGATTCCAAAGATTCCTGATTCGAAGATTTTATAGAATTCGATGAAGTAAAAAATGTTATACACGTCTTATACAGTTAGATGGTAACGAAGTTTTTTTTAACATTTCAAATTTGAAAGCACCAATCTGGCGGTTCAACCCGCTACAGAGAATCCATCGCGCATTTAAGAAAGCTAAGATCTCTTTCTGTCAACTGTCACTTCAGAAATATAATTTGCAAAGAATATACCTATAGGAACTGCCTCGTTGGTCTAGTGGTTAGCATATTTGAATGCGGTCGACGAGGTCCCGGGTTGAGTATCGGGTCGGGCGTTAATTAATTATTGGGTTTTATTGACTAGAAATTCTCAGCACTTGCCCGGAGTTAGGATGTTGGTGGTATGCCCCGTGCCTCGAAGAGCACGTTAAGCCGTAGGTCCCGGTTATTCTCACTAACATGATAACGTCACGCGTGGTGACGTAAAGCAGCGTGGTGGGTCTAAGCTCTAATTTCCTCTCCACTATAAGAGTGGAGGCCTGTGCCCAGCAGTGGGACTTTATGTTCCGTCCGTTTGTATTATTTATAGATTTATAGATAGATAGATATATAGATTTATAATGTTTTTATTCTACAATTTTTAGTAAGCTTTTATTATAGGTGTATCTGAATACATTTTCGGAGCAGACGTCACAAATCACAATATGGCGGAAAGTCTATTCTCAGTTTGAGCACATTATACGAAAAGTATAGGCTTTTGATAGGTATAGGATGTCCGGATATACTCGTACATGAGCAGAATTAATATAAGGTATCGCAGCTCACCTATTCGTGGACATATTTTTGCATGCGTTATTCGAATTGCTCACATGATCAATTGAAATAGCAAACTAGCAGAATCGACTATTGCAGTAAGTCTGATACCGTTCTGTAGGAGGATCAATACGGTTTACGATTTCACTGAATAAATTGGAAGTTAAAGGACTGTCGTGCTTTTCGAACTCAATCTCTAAATACACTTCGCTAAAATAGAATTTTGGATTTTTATGAAATCTTTTGGTTTGTCTAGCCTGGGTACACTCACTGCTCGTAATGAAATTTTCTCTGGTCTTGAATGTCGTTGTCGAACTTTAATATTTTCTTAGTTAAAGAAGCACCTAAAAGTTACCACTTAATTCCTTCAGGACTTACCTAATTTAGTCTACCTTATCTAATTTGGTCTCTAAAAAAAGTGTATTTACCTACCAAACTATGTAATTTTGAGTGTTTGCTGCTCTTTTGCAATTCTGTATTTTTATGCACATTTTTCGAGTAAAAACTTTATCGTTATAAACTCCAAAATTATTTATCCGAAACGCTATTCCCTTCCAATGCATGACCGCTATGTAGTGCCACACATACCTACCAGAGAACTGTACGTACTTTATTATGCGCTCTTCAACTTATGGTGTACTTGTGTACTTAATATGCTACTGTCAGCTATACCGAAAATTGTGGTGGAGTTTACACCTGTTAGAATTTGTTATACCGATTGTTAGGAGTTGTTTCGTAGCGGCGGCGCACGCGCAGGCATTCGAGCCCCCCCCCTCCCCTTGTTTCTCTTTAACCCCCTCTCCCCCCCTGCCTCTCAGGGCCCGCGCACCATTCATCGGAATGCGGGAACTGTACTTCGATAACTCTCATTATCAGTGGTTACCATTTAGTCTTATTTGTAGATTACTTTAAACTTAAAACGCGTAAAAATTTGGGACAAAATGTCATTGCGGTTGTAGTTTTTGAACATGTTTTGTATTGCTTGGAAGTTGGACGACGAAGTTTAAATTTTTATCTACCTACCTACAGTTTTGATGACTTTATCAACCGATAGATCAGTATGAAGTATTTTTTCTTGTAGTCGCAATAAATTATACTAATTCTAATTCAGATCATTTCGCCATTTTATCTGTTGCTCATATTCAATTCCATCTGCAGGCAATAGTTAAATGGGTCCTATTTTCATATTTTCAATAGAATCGTTTTTCTAAATAATATATTGTTGTGCACCGTTCCTACAATTTTTTAAATATATTTACTTAAGTATATTTTTTTAACATGGCATTATGGCATACGTGCAATAATATGGGTGGTCAATCGTCATATTACAATTATAGCGAAGCAGTAAGTTCTTATAAAATATTTAAATATTTTGATAATTTAAATTCGTAAATATCTTGCTAGCTACTGAAAAAAAAGTGTGTTACCCAAAACAATCAATGAAGAATCAAAAAATAACTACAATCGACTGTATGTAAGTTGACCCAAAATGGTGGTCGTCTGCGCAGGCGCATTGTACTACAGGGCCGAGCGGAGAATGCGCGGGGAGCGAGGGGTATGGTAACGTGTGGCCCCTCGCGGCGCACCTCATACCGCACTTCGTTTGACACCCGAAATGTTTTTCTGCGCAGAGTTCAACTTACGCCACGGCTATTATTTTACAATTAGTATATCGAGAGGCACGGCAGTGCCTCCGCCAAGACGAGCAAACGAAAACACGGGCACGGCCGTACCATCCTTTTCTCGAAGCAACTCATGGTACTTTTAATTGAAATTATCTCCAGTGGATACCTGAACACGTTTCGATAAAATGCCTTAATATGTAGTTTCCATACCTACATAACGTGACATCCATTCATACATCGCCTCTAGGACATGTATCACTGAATTTAATAAGTCGGTGATGCGTGAATAAAGTCGCTATTACACTACAAGCTATGAAATCCAAATTAATTTTATTATTTTAAATTATACCAAACATTTTTGAGGCGATTTTTATCAACGCGTTAATTAGAATGGGTAAAAGTCAAAACGGGCATTATTAAATTACCTGAATCTATGTCGCTAATTTTGATAGTTGATACTCAACCTAAATTAAGACAATTATTTATTTTCCTAGCTACCTTTGTGTATGTCTATTACTAAAACTCGTAATTATAAATTATAGGTATACAATATTATGAAATAACGCGCGTTATGAGTACCTATTATGACTTATGAATTGTGACGAATATGAGTTAAGACTAAAGTTTTTATTCAAATTCAAATTCAAATTCAAAATGATTTTTATTCAAATAAACTTTTACAAGTACTTTTGAATCGTCAAGTGAATCTACCACTGGTTCGGAATGCCATTCCTACCGAGACTAACCTAACCTAACCTATAATATTCGCTTTATTTTCATTATTATAGGTTAGGTTAGGTTAGTCAACACAATTATTAATTTTCTTCTATTGGGTCCAAATTGTTCTCGATAGAGCCAAAGTATGTAACGAGATCTTCTCAACAATATTGCGCATTTGACAGTTACAGTAGCATTGCCTTTAATAGAACTTGAGAATCGAGTCAAATTCTTGGACCGCTTACGACGTTAGACGACGCAATGCAGTAGCGAGCGCTCCACTGCCTGAGATGTTCAGAGTCAGAGGGAAAAATGTCAAGTGCAGCGGTATTGTATGTTGTGCAGGAAACGTGTGCGGGCAGAAGTGCATCCCGGCGAACGGTTAGGTGGCGGGCGCAGGGCACGAGGCACGATAGGAATGCGCGGCCCTCGGCGCCGGTTTACAAATAGAAGGGCCGCTAGCACGGACTGCACGTGTAATACATCGCCGTGATCAATCTGTTAGCGATGACTGCGCCTGCGCCGACGACGCGCATGCACCGATATTGTAACAATCGTCGCTTCAATATTGATTAATCCTTAACAAGAATTAATAAAGAAAAATAAATGCGTTGAATTACATATTTTTCAATGGCCTGTATTTAATCCTTCAATGGACTGTGGACTTTATGCGCGTGTGACGTAAACAGTGGTGCTAGGTGAATAATCTACGAAAACAGATCATGTTAATGACATCTCGAAGGGTCGTTTCTCGGGCTTATATAAGAAAGTGAGTCGGCCCTGCGTTCGGTGACCCCGGAGCCCGGACGGACGTCACGGCTGAGAGAAGACGACCACACCACTCGCCGCCTTCCTTAGCTCCTTCGATTCTACCGACCCTCCGAACAATAACTGACGATATCACCCCTCACAAACTTTGACACCGTTGGGTTGACAAAGGTAATTCAGTTAATGCTTTGTTCCATAGGACAGCTCTAAAACTAGTATTTAAGATCATTTCAATTATAACAAAAATATTGTAGACATACCTACCTACTCATTGGTCTTAACAGACACGCCGAAGAGTATCTAGACTCTAGAGGGCATTGCACTGATTCGCGTATATTTTGCACAGTGGAGAAGATTTAGAAAGAGACGGCGAAACCTACGTACCTAACTTTATATTTTTTATGATTCATTTAACTACCTAGTAGGTAGTTACTATTTACATTTTCCCTTTTTAATAAGATGGATAGCAAGAGTCTAAATTAGATAGTAGGTACTTAGGTATATTTACAGGTTTGACACCTAACCTACAAATTAAGATTGTTATTTGAAATTAATACAAAAGATATCGCTAATAGAAAAAATATATTAGATAGTGTGTAGTAGGTAAGTACCTATTATGTAGGTACTTTATTCATAAGAAATATCTCTGTTAGAGTTATATTTTTGCAAAACAGATGATTGGTATAATGTTATAGGTATGTACTTATTAGTAGTTTGTAGTAACTTTCCATTGGTTCAAGAGCAATTCAAACGCCTTATAATTTTGTTTGATTAGAATTAAGATTTAGGAAACTTGGTTAATTTTGGATCTTCTAATAAGTTTATCCAATTTAAGCAACTATTTAATTAGGTACATATATTATTTTGTATAATTAAATTTAAGTACTTATTTAAACAAGTTACATAATATTTGATTGTATATCTTTAGACACTCTGGCGTGTTTATATTTTTTTTCAATGAGACCATGTATTTAATTAATCTCAATCTCTTGTTACTTACCTATTTACCGACCTAGGTACGTATGCAATATAATATTATTAGAAATAACTCCAGCCCTTATCTTGGGAGGTTAGGTACGTTATTTCAATGCCTATCGTTTATACCTACCTTAAACGGTTAACGTGGATTTGAACGTAACGACCAAAACCAGACCAACTAATTTGTATAGTGTTGCCATTATTCAATTATTCTACTAAAAAGGTTTTTTATTTTTACAATTAACTAGTTGGTACAGTAGTAGTATTATTATTGTTTCATTCTTGTACTATATTTACCTATAAATAGGCAAGTAAGTCTAGATAAACAGATCTAGTTTTTAATTTTTCATAGTACCTACAAGAATTAGAAGAGAAAATAATTATTAAGATATCTTGTTTATTTATATTTTTATGAAGGTATTTTATTTTATTTATTTAAAATATGTGTAGGTATATTTATTTAAATCATTTAAATATGAATAAACATTAAAAAAAATATTAACCAAATATTTTTTTAACTTTTAAAGTTTGAAAACTAATATACCTATAGAGTATTTTAAATATTTGTTTTTATTCTTATTTATATAATCAAAAATGAACAAATAAATCTGTAATATAAAATGTGGTATACTATCGTATAACACTATGGAAAATTGGTATTGATACCTATATTTTTACATAAGTTGTTGCCATTTATGAAAATAATCCTAAATACCTACTTATACCAAAATATTATACCTACATAATTAATTATTAAGTAATGTATCATACAGTTTTATATGGTTTTTAAGAAATATTATGTGCTTAAGTACATACTCAATTACCTATTATATTAGATAATAGGTAGGTAAATAAGTATATGAAATAATACCTACTGAAATTAATTTTGTAACGTAAATTTGTGTGATTAAGTGGATTTATTTTGTGATATTGATATAGATAATAAAATATACACTTAGTGTTTGGTAGAAAATGGTAAGAATTGGTTTCAAAAAGAAGTGAACTTATCACACACTGTAAGACCAAGATTAGATAGGCACGGCCCTATTTTGATAAGAGTGCCAGATTCCATCAACGCCCTCATTTCAAGTAGTTTAGTTTATATATTTTTTAGATATTTCTTCTTAATTTATTTCATTCAAAATTAAATATAAAAGTTATATGTTTTATGTAGCTTATATTTATTTTACGCATGTAAAAATCTAACAGGTAGGTAGGTATCTATTGAAATTTTATAACCAGTTAATACCTAGATTTTAAAATAAAATATAAAAAATAATATTTCTATATGTAGGTACCTATTCTTATTTTGAGCAGTATTTAAATAGTATAATTAATATAATAAAGGCATAAAGGTTAATTCAAAAGTATATAATTTAAATAAAGGTGTAATAGTTTGGAGGCGAGTGAGCGCCCTGCAGCGCTAGGTGCAGGGAGCAGCGCGCACGCTAACGGCCGCGTGTGGCAGCACTGGGACACAATTTTCGCGCACTTTTTTGACATCATCCCCCTCCCCAACTCAGCGCCTATTAGCCCTCGTAAAAAAATTCAACATTTTAAAGTATTTTCCCCACAAAATTTACATTTTATGGACACCTTGTGAAGCTACTATTTCAAAGCAAATCTTATCTGTTTTATTCATTTATTTCTTAAACTAATATTATATTTAGTTATTTAATTAATATATTTTATTAAATAGATTATAATTGTTGTAAAAAAATGTTGCGATTTAAATTATTATTGTATTTATTTAACCTAAAATAGGGAAAACCTGTGTGAGGTTTTATGAATTAATTTTATTTTTGGCTTAATTTGTGTAATAAATGTGTATAAGTATTATTTATAACAATATTTTATTTCAATTATTGACTATGTTATATTTTTATTTCAATTTTTTTTTTAATAGGTAGATACGTATTAAAACTTAAAATATTGCAAACGCCTGAACTCTTACATTGTATCAATGTAAACACTTTTTTTAAATAAACTAAGTATATATTGCTTATTTATTTTTGTTTTTAATCGTTTATATTGGGCAGACTGGTTCTTTCAAAAAATACACATGTTTAGGCCAAAATATCTATATTCTTGCTTAGCTTACTGTTATAAAATATAAATATATTATTTACTCGATTTATCAAAAATAATTATATGCTAATGTCATCAAAAAATTACTTAGGTCAAATTATATACAAAAAAACTTAAACAAGAAAAAAAAGATTTTTTTTTTTTTTTAAATGTATTTATTTGAAAATTATAGGGAATAAAATATAACATTACCTCATTATGTATTGGTAAAACTTTTTTTAATATAAATAATATATAAACCTTTTTTGTCTAGTTCACTGTTGATTTAAATAAGTTACAATCAACTTTAAAAAAAATGGGAAGGTCGGTCGAATAGGAAAATCTTTACCTAGCTAAGCAAGATGGAAACTGTTCTGCTAGACAGATCGGTAGCAGATGTAAGTAACTTTTACTTAGGTACATTTGTTTTATCTAGCATAAGTTAGCCCTTGACTGTTACTCCACTGATGGTAAGCGATGATGCAGTTTAAGACGGTAGCGGCCTGCGAACTGTTAGGGATAAGTAGGTATGTCAGTTATATTCAACCCATGCCCCTAATCAGTTTCTACACGGCATCGTACCGGAACGCTGAATCGCTGGGCAGCACGCCTTTACCACCAACCGTGTCTATTTGCTTTCCTCTAGATACATTATAATATTACGAGCCGTTTTCCTGGATGGTGCACTTCACAATAATAAAATTACCTCTTCCATCTTAGTAGGGAAGAACTAAGTTAGAGATAAGAAATGACTTTTAATAGTTTTTAACCGACTTCCAAAAAATTTCTCTTAGATATCTAATATGAACTAGGTATGTATGTAAATAACATGCGGGTAGTTCTAAAAAATCAATGAATCTCTTTTGCTGTGGAATGTTCAGTTATAGCTTTAGTTTTTCTTGATATCTGCTGCTTTTCTTTAATTGTTTTCTTGTGCGGATACAGGGCGATTTGGTAATCATTTTATATTGTTATTTTGGACAGATGCTCATGCAGGTTGCAGGCATTGTTGTTCCTACCACTACCATGTCTTCTTAGCCAATTTAACTATAAACTCTTTTTCTGAGTTCATTAGCGCAAATAATTACTAAGTACTTACCGAAAGAATTTTACTAATTAAATACTGTCTATATATACTGTCTGTATAAAACTGTGTACATATCAGCAAATTGTTGGCCAAGACAGCAAGGAATGTTTAGCTTTGGGATAATGTAGTGGATTGTGTCGGTTAGGTTATGCAGCTAGTTCGCTGGGAGTCCCTCGTGGCGCGGCCACGTGGCGGCGCAGGCGCGGTGCCACGGCCCCGCTGCATGTCAGTTTTCTGGAAAAATTGTCAAAAGTAGCACAGCGGTGCGGTGCGACGGCGCTGCGACGAGCGAGCAATTCGCGAGGCTCGCTTGTGCATGTGTGCGTCCAACGCGACTGCGCCACGCGTTTGTGTGCGCACGTGAAGTGAAGGTCGAATATTTTGTCCCTACTCCTCGGGCCATTGGCGTTCACGAGTCGGCGCTGTGATAATGAAGTGTTGCGGTCTTGCTCGCTCCTCACGGCGGGCTCCTCCACTGAGAGAGACGGCAAGCAGTATGCGCGTGCGTCGGAGCCTCCGCCGGCGCCGGCGCGGCCTGCCCTCTTCACCATCAGTCTCCCCGCGGCGGGTAAGCAGTTCGCGTGTGCGATTTCGCGTCGGCTCGCCCGGCGGCCTCCGTCGCCCTGCGGTGTACACGAATATTTTTAGATAACAGCGCGAATAATAATTTATTCGTCAAATAGCAATCGCGCGCACTTTTGCGGATATCGGTAACGGCGAATGCGGGTGCGCACGCTTCGCTCGGCGCGCTCGGCGCCGGCGCAGCGCAGACGTCCCGATAGGTAAGCTGCGCACTTCCTGCGCGCGCGCCGCCATGTTCGGCGGGACGTCACTTCCGTCGGCGCAGCGCCGGAACCGGCGACCGGCGGGCCCCGGGCCGGCAGCGCTGCGGCGGCAGCGCCGGCCGAGCGCTCAGGTCAATGAGCGACGGCTCTTGATTCATAAAATGTCGGTCGCTCCATTCACGCCGCGGGGCGATGCTACGCCGACCGTTCACTCGTGACCCTCGCGTCTTCGAATATTCATGTCTCCATCGATAACATCGTAACCTCTGACTCGTTTTATATTATCACGCCGTTTAGTGGACGCCGCTATCCGAGGCCGGACTCGGTGCGAAGTGCTGAAACCAAGTGTCGTTTCGACCGTTGGACGATGTCCGTCAAACTGTGAATAATGAGTGCTAAGTGAATTAACATTGTGATTATCACTACTTGATGATGGAATTTTACATGTGTACACCCACCAGCGTAAGATTAGAATTAATTATTTTTCCTTTATCTTTTCATGTTTACAAAAAGAAAAAAGTGGTGTTTGTGGCATTAACGCATAATTAACTTTTTTTTTTAAATCATTTGTCTGTTGAAACTTGGTATTACACAGGCAATTTAATTGAGATTGCCCATTTATAAGTTAAAAATAAAATGAGGGTAGATTTAATAAGTCGCGATTTAAAGGCAACGCACGATCGGCAAAATCACACCTTATGATAACGGAATACGGTGATAAGTGTCGATCGATATCAATCTGTTAAAGCTGTAGCACAAGTAGGTACTAGGTAGGTAAGGTAATAAATGGAAACAATGAGATATTGTCGGAACTTGGAGCGGCTGTGGCGTTATGTTATCGGCAGGACAGACGTCACCGGCGGAGCGTGACGTGTGGCCGTCGCATGAACAGGGTTACCAGACGTCAATATTTGTTCCGCCATTTTAGATATTTTATTTAAAAGTACCATGATTAACCTAGATCTTTAATCAGGTTTATTAGTCTTCCCAGTGGCAATTAGTCTCATAATGAAATAATTAAATTCAAGGTTCGTAAAAATCTAATATTTAAAAGTAAAGTAAAATATACTGTACCTACACCATAAAAATAAATAAAAAGACAAACAATAGTATTAATACAAAGCATATTATGGTTTAATTATTTAATATTATATCAAAATATCTGATAATTAATCATTCGATATTATATTATCATGCTAACAATAATATGAGATTTTATTTTATGTGAAAATTGTAGAGTAAAAGTTTGAGTATGTTTTTTTAAATATTTAAATACATCGGTGGGCACAGCAGTGCCTCCGCCAAGAAGAGTATTGATTTTGTGAAAAAATTTGAGAAAACAGATTAATGACATACAATTAATCCGACTCGATCAACAGTCAACACCCTTAACAAAATAAATATAACAAATATTATGGTGAATCCCCGAAAATCCAGTCAAAATTGCCACTTCAGAAGAATCTAAAATTAAGTTATTTGTGAAATATTGTGTGTGCCCAGCGTAAGTGTCAGATCTGAGTGTAGTTTAGACATTAAATTAAATATAGATGATGAGAGATGTGTAAATGTTATTTGATGAGTACACACAACACACACACCAATATTAATGGTGATATATTATAGCATGATATATCATATTTTAACTGATGATATTATAAAATTCAAACATTCTCTCATAGTTGAAAAACCGATAGTGATACCAAAAAGGGACTTACAGGATTCCGGCTGTACTTTGCAAACGTCAGAATTGAAAAAAAAAACATATGTATATGTATTCCTTTATTATGAATTAAACAAGTATTTTTTTCAAGTTGAAGTAAAATATTTGTATACTTAATATAAAATATAACTTCTTAATTAAAAATAAATAATTTAACTGATTAATTAGATTAAGTTATGTAAAATATTTATATAAGGAATCAAATCACGCCATCTTCTTTGATAATACAAAAGAGAGATTGCAAAATATTATTCAAATACATTTTAGTAGATTTCAAGCTTTTTATCAAAACTATTCATTATTGTACTACGTGCTGGTAACCCCGGCTATGTGCTGTTCACTCTCTTGCACTTACACCTCTTACTTCTGCTGTTCATTGCTCTATTCTATTGCTTACTAATCTATAAGTAGGTACTATTCTAGCCCCTATCGTATAAATAACCGTTTACATTTCACTACTATTACAGTAATGAATAGATAACTAAAGTTAGAACTAGTAGAACTGCTGTTAGACGTATGTTGTTGTGTTACTTGGCAACTATTAAAGGAAAATAGACGAGAATTCTAGTGCGTCAAATGTTTTTGTAAATAATTTATATATTAGGCCTTTGCATATTATGCAATTTTAAGTCAACTAAGTATATTTTTTGTATTCTTTATTTGGTGCGTATTTATAAAATAATTAAATCAAAGAATGCTAAGCCCAACATTTTTAAAACTTGCATACCTACCCTTTTATAAAATATGCACTTTGCATATCTTTGGTTTTGGCAAAAATTGCCTATTTATATTCACGAGATTATTTACTTACCTATCTGTATTTTTTTTGTTTACATAGTAAACCAACGAGGAATAAATAATATTTGCCTCATTATGATGATAGTATGCCATTATTTTCATGATATGATAAAAGCAGGCCTACTTAAAGATTCTCATAAATTTCCGAAGCCCATGAAAGGTAAATCGCTCCCTATAAACAGTAGTGAGAGATGAGTCAGATTACCTACTACGTCAGCGACACGTGTATCTACTGAGTCACAGCTTCTCGCTGACGTACGGTGCGGCCGCCCTTACGCGCAACCTTTGATCCCGGTGCGACATAATATCGCCTGCGCCTACACCGGCCTACAGCGACAATGGATGCGGTACATTTGGGCTGCGACGCCTACGGAGCCGCCACTTCCGTTGCAGTGAGCGGCGTGGGCGCACATTTCATAAGCATTTCCTTCGGAGCTTCCTCCCACCGACCCAGTGTGCCGCACTCCTACAATTACTCTACAAAAGGATCGCGAGAATGTACGTGTAGGACGATTCCGTATGCAAATGTCATTACTAAATTGGACGGTCATTATTATATCCGCAACTACGTATAAATGAGCGCGACCGTTTCGTCATTCATGATCGTATTCGAGTCGGGTGCGACGTTTCCGTCCACGCATAATCCGTATAACTTGTGATCGCCGATTTCCGTCGGAGCGGAGCGTGACTGCGGAGCGGAGACGGTGAGCGGCTTCGCACTTCGCACGCCGCCGCCGCGCCGTTTCTCAGCCCCACGATAAGCCAATAAGGGTCCCGCCACAAAAAGCGATCATTATAAAGGTTGTATAGACTGCACCGGCGCCGAGCCTTCCCAGAACTGGGGCCATTCTTATTTCGCGCTCCCGCCTTATTCACGGGCTTTTTTGTTTGGCTTTGGTCATTTTTTTGACGGGAGCGGTGATCTTGTGAGAGCTTCAAGGAAATGGCTTATTGGGTTTCGTATAGAAGCCGAGCTTATCTGCGGAGAGCGATCGGTGCGGCTCGACGGCCTAGTGCGGAGTGCCGGGCCTGGGAATGTAGGGTCTTTACTCTTTGGCTAGTCGCAACTCGGCGGTCGCACCGTTACGTGAACGCTACATTCCATTGCATCCACATTCTACATGCCATAGAATCGCGCGGCGTGCCTTCCTTCAGCCTGACGTCACTTTTCTATCATAGATAAGGCGGCCACTCTGTTCATTAATTATCTTTTCTCCTACTTGCTCTGAAATGAAAGTGCTTCATTAAGAAAAAAAACATTACGCACATTGGATCTTTACTGACAGCTAATACCTACTCAAATAAGAAATAATATTATTGCCATACAACACTAGAACTTTAGCGTGAGTTAAGGAGAGTCAACGCCATCTATCGGCAATGTAGAAAAGCTTTCTTAACAAATTGTTTCCTCGAATTGGAGAAAAGTACTATACAAGTGTCGGCCGAAATAGCAATTCACGGCCTCGTTTACTTCTTTCTTTCTACTGGGCAGGTTTTCGCACTTAAACCTCCAGTTGGAGGTCCGTTGTGCGTGGGCCTCGTTTACTTAAAAGTCACTTGGAAAGCCCTCGGCTTCGTCTCGTCCTTGAAAATTACTCAGCCATGAATTGCTTTATTTCATTATGTAATTAAAAATGCCACTTGTCAAATATTTGTCGGTGATTACAATACTAGTAATTAATTAGTTAGATAGGAATTTGTAAGTCGTAACAAACCAGATAACTTTTGTAGCTTTACTAAAGTAAATATCAAAAAGAGTTTCAATAATAATGCATTTAAAAAAATATTACTTCATGAAAAAAAAATGATAGATATGCATGTGGAAGGAAAAAAGAGTAGAAGGAGACCAAAGAAAAGATGGATGGATTGTGTGAAAGAGGATATAATGCGTATAAAAGGGGTGAATGAGAGGTTGACGGATAACAGAAGTGAGTGGAAGAAGAAAACATGTTGTGCCACTGCCAACCCCACATAGCGCGGGACAAGGGCAAGAAGAAGGAGAGTTTCAATAATAATGCATTAGGTCATTCATAGAGATCAGTCTTACTAATAATTAAAATATAATGAAAATAAAATTAATTTAAATAAATAACTATTAAAATGTTATTATCAAGTATAAAATCAAGCTATTAAGTATATTCGCTACATAAACATTTTGTCCTTAAATTTTAATATAATATGCACTCAAAATTTATCTAACATTAATTAATGTGTATTCTCATATAAAAAATCCATTATTAAAACAAACAATCAACGAAATCAGCAGGAAAAATTGATAATTGCCTAAATATGTTATTTTCTCACAGTGTATGTCACGGCATTTCCCACCGATAGCTCGAGGCGCTGGGAAACCACTGTTAGCCTTATTTCCATAATAAATAACGCTGATAACAACTTTCATAAAAATGCCACGGCCCATTGAGTTATACACTGTGGAGCAGCTAATCTCATCAATATAACCTATATTGCCGGCCTACTACTGCACTTGGTACACTACGCGAAACTCATCGCAGAATGAGTAGGATTTGACAAACGAATCTCATACATCATTTTAAAGTTAAATAAATATAATGGATACGGAACCTAAAACATTTTACGTCTGTGATATCTGCTATAATATATTTACTAGCTGATGCCCGCGACTACGTCCGCGTGAATTGAGGATTTTTGGTTACCGCGGGAACTCCTTAGTTTTCCGGAATAAAAAGTAGTATATGTGTTATTCCAGACTATAATCTATCTCTGTACTGTCAGGCGTGATTGAGTAACAAACATCCATACATCCATCCAAACTTTCGCATTTATAATATTTATTTGATTTATTTGATTTTGCACGGAGATATCTAACTATGATGTTTGCTTGGTCCATAATAATGACAGTTAGAACGTCAAAGCTGCAGTTACATATTCGTGCCTACTAGGTACCTAGGGCCTAGTGAATAATGTTGTTGACCAAGCTTGTAACTAGTAGCATAATAAATATTTTTGATTAAGAAATTAGGTATAATATTTTTCTACGTTTAGTAAATGACAATAAAGTAAGATACGATCGAAAGAAACTACTACTTAGTTTCTCAATATACTCAATGTACTCAATATGTAAACTCTCTGGCATGGCCATATTTGTGTTTTACCATTTTTTTTAATCATTTTCTTTATGTAGGTCGGTTTATTGACCAAACCCATATATTATCTTGTAACTAAGACGCGTTTATGAATATTATTAAAATATTTATTGAGATATGTAAACAATTTGGAACAATGCTAATCATTGTTTTAAATAATTAATGAACCTCTTCAACTTTTTATTGTTTTTTTATTTGTTTCTGAGAAAATATTTCACAATTTTTATATATTTTCTACCTACTATACTTAATTATCTAAACTTTATTTATTTACTTATTTATAATTGAGAGCCCAGAGAGTAAGTTTCTATCGTACAAATACATAGAATTAATATAAGAAAAAATAGAAACAAGATAAAATAGTGATAGAGGGAAGGAAGCACTTGTTTCTATATTATGAGATCTCTAGGGATAGGTATCCCTTGATATTATTACCCATAGATTAGGTACGAGAAAGATTGAAGGCGGGATTCATGAAAAAGGAATGAATCTTAATTGTTATTTGATTCTTTCACATTATTTATCTTTTTTTTAATTCGCCCATGTTTGTGACTTTTTTTTTTAAATATTCAGTAGAAAACTCGCGTTTTTCAGGAGCGGATACGCGTTGACGGATGACGTTGAGATTCCGAACATTCCTGCGGAGACGAGTCGGCGGTCGCACATCATTTGGATAATTAACACCACTTGGAATTCGGGTATGTGCCTATTATTATTTTTTGTTCTACAATTTTCATCATAGACTAGATGTCTATGATTTTATTAAATAGGTTTTTCTGGCATATATTTTGATACGATCATCTCATGACTATTAACGAGAAACTTCATTCATTGTCTTTCATTCAATTTCAAACAACTAAATATTTTAGGTATTCACTATACTATACTCTAATTTACATATTTTAATTCATATTTTTTATTGCCCCAAGTTTTCACAAAAACTACCGGCTGAATTAATCCACGAAATTATTAATCCGCGAAAATGAACATTTGGCGCCATCTCTTGATAGGTTTAAACATCACACATTTTTCGCATGACTATTGAAGAAAAGACTAGAAGAATGTATTACTATCGGAAAAAAAGTTAATTGTAGATCAAAGTGTTAATTAGGTATTTTAATGGGTAATTATGTATTTATTTTTTCTATGGTAATTATAGATCAAAGTAATAATTAGGTATTTTAATGGGTAATTCCTTAGCAGGCTAGATAATATTTAGATTATACAAATAATACATATTAGATTGGATATGGAAACTGTACCTACCATTTACCTACATATGTTGTAATAGGTATTTTGCATGTTGTGGCAGTAGAAGGTAACGGGATAATATTATGGTCTATATCTGTGTACTTAATGGATTTAGGAAAATGAGTGAACGCGAACCAGTAGGTACGAGATTCTTTTTAATTAAGACCTATTTCACCTATTTATGATCCTGAGTGCTTTAAGTGCCAATTCTATTATTTATTACATGTTATGTACTTATACCTAATAAAACTGATGGTGCCCGCGACTTTATTCGCGTAGATTTATGTTTTTGAAAATTCGCGTTGGAAGTCTGATTTGCCGGGATAAAAAGTATTCTTTGCCGCCCCCTGGGTGCAACCTATGTCTGTTCCAAATTTAATCAATATCGGATAGACAGATAAGCAAGCTGTCTATACGGCAAACGCGCTCCACCTTAAGTTGCATCACCACTTGCAAGCAAGTCTGGTTGCAGCCATGCGCTAGACTATATTAATGTATTCATGCTCTCAAGCGCTTGACGGCGTGTCTGAGTAATATACATTGAACATTCCATCACATCTCATTGTATGGATGTTTATTATTTGTTAAATAGTAAACATTGGCATGTTTGCGTCGTGGAGTACGTACTACACGGAATAGGTGAGGTCACGGCCCTTATTGGGGGCAAAGGGAAGCTATAAATCTGTCGGCGAACAATGGCGCGATAAGGGGCACCTTACGTCCGCGATACAGGCGCCCCATTCCCTTTCCCCGCACCCTTTTCATGTACAGTTGCCTTTTTGAAGCAAAGCAAAGTAAAACGAACGAACGCAGCAATGAAACACACCTCATTGATTGGGCAGCGATGATGTGAGACTATACAGATTAGGTACATGGATTCCCACCACCTTCGTTTTTATTTCGATTAAGTATCCATACTAAGTATGATATATTACTATATTTACTATATATAATATTATAAATCCGAAATTATGTCTGTCTGTCTGTCTGCAACGCTTTCACGGCCCTTCTGTTCAACCGATTTTAATGAAATTTGGTACAGGAGTAGGTTGTATCCCGGGGAAGGATGGAATTTTTATCTCGGAAAATTAAGGAGTTTCCGCGGGAATCAAAAACCGTTTATCCACGCGGACGAAGTCGCGATCATCATCTAGTAAAATATAAATAAGCCCTTGCCTACGATCGCACCTCTTGATAACTGCAGATGTAAACGGAATTAGTATACCTATGGGCATGCAAGTTTTTACGCGGCATCGTAGGTACTTGAGCGTTAAACCGCTGAGCAAACCCAGCTTTTAGGGTAACTAGCCAGTAGTCATGGTCTATTAAACCTTCTCAATCTCACTAGAATACGTGAAGTGATAAATTCCTCACCAAGAATCGAACCTTCAGTTTATAAGACCAGGGTGTTCTCATGTTCAGTGTTCACCGCTGTTACTTCGTCATATTTTTAGAATATTACACAGCGAAGAAAGCTTAAAATTACTATATTGTAATATCTATGTCTCGTCTTGGCGGCAGCACTGCCGTGCTCGCGGATGAGTGTTTTTTCTAATTTTAGTAGGTACATGTTAAAAGTTTTGTTCAGTCAATAATAGATGGCGTTGAGGGATACTTCATCGCGTATATAAATATCTATACTATATCTAATACTATTTATTATCTTTCAATTAATTACAATCGATATTTTGTCCCAAATAACATTATTCGCCCTCCTTCAAGATGCATTAAGCTTTGGTCGTTTTTAAATGAATTAGGAAATGAATTATTTTTAAATACCAACCTAGGTAAGTATATATCTACCTAGGTAATAATAAATGAACACTATTTTAATCTATCATTTAGAAGTAACGCAAATTAGTCTAGTACATAAGTCCCGTTGACAAATAGCTTAGGCAATGTAAAACGAGAGGTCGGCATTACGGACCTTATCGGGCATTGACCTTCACACCTAAACCGAGCCTCACAATATCTCGTTTAGTAGGCAAGTACGTGATTTTACATGCACATACAAAATTACAGGGGCCACAGTACCATATTTTTGTGCTAACTTATTTGTTTAAAGAATTTTAAGAACTTCTGTACCTTTGCGACTTTGTTCTACTCATCTTTCTTTGTTGGAATAGGCACCTACCTAGGTAATAGGTAGCCTGTACTCGGGCCAGAAACGAATGCAAAAAATTAAGTCTAGTGTGCTGTGTGGAAAACAGAATTATTTTTTTGCATTCGTTTCTGACCCGAGTTAGCCTGCCAACCCGCATTGGAGCAGCGTGGTGGGTCTAAGCTCTAATTCCCTCTCTCCTTTGAGATTGGAGGCCTATGCCCAGCACAGCAGTGGGGAGTTAATGGGCTGTACTGTAGTGGATGGATTAGTTTCTGATGCATCCTGGTCTGAAAAATCTCATCAATCAGAATTCGTTTGGGAGGTACTAGGAACAAATAAACGTATATACCCTAAAATCATGACCCATCCATTGTCCTAAGCCAGTTAATAAAAGTGGCAACCCTGAATATACGAGTACATACGTTGTTGATTACGTAAGACAACTGTAAAATTTTCTATGTAGGTATCCATTGATAAGTACAGTGACCCACATTTTACTATGCATAATTAGCCTGCCTATCTCATACATCCGAAAACCAGACAGCATAGGCTTAGGCCGCGTTCATATTGGCTACTTTTTTCTAATCTTTGTTTACAATGCCTTTCTAAGGCCACTTTTATTGGAGAACGGGAACGAAGAGTCCTACGGCTTTTTTTATGGAAATTCACGGGAATGAAGTAACAGATAAATGCTGATTATGAACCGCGGGAACTCCTTAATTTTCCGGGATAAAAAGTAGCCTATGTCACTATTCAGGTCCTCAACATTATCTATGCCACAAACCACGTCGATCCGTTGCTCCGTTGCGGCGTGATTGAAGGACAAACCATCAAACCAACAAACAAACATACTTTCGCATTTATAATATTAAGTATGATTAAAAGCTTAAAATTCAAAATTCAAATATTTTATTCAAATAAACTTTTATAAGTACTTTTGAATCGTCGAGTGAATCTACCACTGGTTCGGAAATCGGAATGCCATTCCTAAAGATACCGATGCTTAGCAAAAGGTTTCATGCTTTGATACCCACCGGTAATTTCATGGGGTATAAATGTTACAGCTTTGCATACATTATTTACGACGAAAAACGCGGAACTCGGCAGACAATTGCGAGTATAAACAAAAAAATGGTGACAAGGCAGTTCTTTAAGTATACTTTTAATATTTACATTGAATTTTTTGAGCTTCAAGCAACCCAGTTGTTATTATATTGAGACAACATAGTCTGCGAGAAATGTCGCCAGTCCGAGCGTGCCCTTACAATTTAAACAATATCTGGACGCCAGGTAGGCGCCAATGGAACCTTGACCTCTTTACCCGCTGCGTTGGAGGCGAGCGGGGGACGCGGGCGGGGGGTAGGGGGGGTTGGGGGGGGGCGGTCACACAATGGACTATTCCGTGACATCTGAAACCTACTCCACCGGCGACCCTTCTCAATGAAAACATTCACGACACGGCTAACCTGTCACGTTGGCCTGGCGGGATTAAATTGTAATAAGGGGCCTATTACGGTAAAATGACAGCTACAACGCGACGGTCGCATTCACCACCGGTTGGTTAAAATCGTGGTTACAAATGCTACCTATATCTATTGTCGTAGCAAGTATACTGTAACTAAACTTAATGATGTGGATTAAGTTTTTTTTTATATTCGGGCAAACTCCTTAATTTTCCGGGATAAAAGTACCCTCGGGATGTAATCTATCACTATACTTTTCATCTAAATCGATTGAAAAGGGACCGTTAAAGCGTAACAGACACATAGACACACTTTCGCATTTATAATAGGTATAGGTATGATATTGTATGGAAATAGAAGTATTTATAGAGCCAATTACAACAATAATTAACATAGGTAATAAGTATGTAGAAAATAAAGTAGATAGTAGTTACACGTAATAAATCAAGATCGAGACAATAAACCAATTAAAACTATTTAGCGGGTTCTCAATGCAACTAGGACAAACCCCAACTGAAATTCGCAAATCCGATGAAACTAAGATGAATAGGTAACCAAATGTTGAAACGGGTGACTTTCGCCGTCGAGTCCTCTTACATCATGCACTGGTGTCTGGTTGATATTTTGATCGTTTCACTTTAAACTAGGGAGCCTAAAGACCGTCCCGCTTCTTTTTGAAGCTTGGCTCTGTTTTGTTATTGAAACGCTAACTAGAGGCGGTCTTAGTGAATCCGATGCCTTTCCGTGTCAGCCATTTCCATATTGACTTTACCGATAATCGAAATAATCGTGACAAGGTAAAGTCGGTCATGTTAGTATGTAATTAGAGACGTCGGCGACGAGACAAGGCTAACAAAATTCGGTGGGACGGGGGGGTCGCGTTGCATAAAACATGGCGAGTGCGCCGCGCCTTGGCCGCTTGGCGCCACCACATTAACGTCTGTACACTAAAACAATACACGGAATGTAGGTCCTAGCCTAGACGCGACGCCAGCGGCCTCTGCCGTCCCGAGACCGAACGACTGCCCTGTACGCTTACTCTGAGTTTTTACATTTGCAAATTCGATTAACGTAGTAAGCTTTCACTCACATTAGCGTCAAAGTAAAATGGATCCAAAAGCTCTTGCTTTAAAGTCACAAATTCAGCGTTTGGAGCGCTGGCTGTGAATAAATACACGAAATGATGAAATGAGCTCTATACCAATGCAGTTAAGGTTCATTTTACCTTAACGCTAATGTGAGTGAACGCTCACTACGTCAATCGAATTTGCAATGTAAAAACTCAGAGTAAGCGTACTGTACACTAAAACAATACACGGAATGTAGGTCCTAGCCTAGACGCGACGCCAGCGGCCTCTGCCGTCCCGAGAGCGACGACTGGCCTGAAAAAGCGAAACTAAACGATGTCACACCGCACGCCGCACCGCCCGCATCGCGCGTCGCGTCTCGCGACCTAGTCTGCACCGTATCTAATAATGTGCGCGAAAATGTACGGCCTGTCAACGCACGGCTGCGAAATGCGTCTATACCTATCGTTTATCTATTTTTACCTCCTGAATCATATAAAACGAGTTAAAAGAACGTTAACATAGCTTGTTTTACGTGGTGACTGACCACAATAGATAGATATGAGATAGCAGGCCTGTTAGATAGCGGATCTGTTATTTACCTAGTTATGGGTTTAACCCGAGCATCTGCAGGTCGTTTCTTGAATTCTTGCTGGTCAGTCTTTGAGGTAAGGACATAAGGTTATGATGAGTGTATCACTCCATATTCACGGTCAAAAGACCAATCTCCTCAATCACTTGAGAGGCAAAGCAAACCGACCTACAGTTGAAATATCTACTTACACCATTTACAGTAGATTTCCAAGATTGCCCAAGGTAAATTTGAAATAATTTTTTTTAAATATATGTCCCCAATAAGAACATACAATGAAAGAATAATGGCTACCAATAGACTTCTAAAAACATTAAGTTTTTTTTTAGTAACAAACCACAATATATAACTAAAGGTATTTATATAATAATGTTATGATGTAGTATCGTGCTCGTGCACATTACATATTTCTCGGAATACCCATCGTAGCGAATTAGGATCGCGGTTAAGCATTGTTTTTTGTAAACGATACTCTTTCGGACATACGATCTGCCGCCGGAATGTCTTTCCTTTGTAAATAAATTCCCGAGCGTGGTACGCAATCAAAAGCCCGAGAGCCTGTAGGTAATTTTGATGAGGTGCTTGATAAAAATACAAGCTGAATGTTTGCGGTTCTCCTATGTTACCTGTGCAGAAAACTACACCTAAATCCACATACACTTTGTATGTGGTGAGATATCAGTTTTTAAATTAGAGGATTCACCTTGATTTCCTGACGTTGAAACTATTATATCTCATACGCGACTCAACGCGTGACGACACTTGAGTGAAGTTTTCTTCCTGGCATGCGAGTCGCATTCAAACACATGCCAGTCATTAGTCAGTATGTAAAAATTAGAAATTACAGTCATGGAACTAATTTTTATTGTAAAAATCTCGTAACTGCCTAACTATTGCAGTCAGTCTGACACATCTAGTTTACCATACACAATGCTTTTATATATTATGCGAAAGCGGTGCACATCCTTGTTGCGTAGAGTCCGGTCCAATTCTAATGGTGTTCTGAGGGCATTTGCTTACAGGTTCGACTGCCAGAACTTGAATTACTGTTGTATGTTTCGCGTGCTGGCAAATCAAACCTGTCCTAGTTTGAGTTGGTATAAGTTTACTAACAAATACCTAGGTTTATGTTACAATTTACATGTACTAATAATAATAATATGATCCTTTTTTGTTGCTTGAAATAAAATATTTTAAATCTATAGTAATATTATAAATGTGACAGTTTGGATGGATGGATGTATGTATGGGATAGATGGATGGATGGATGGACGTTTGTTACTCAATCACGCTAGAACGGCTCAACGGATCTGGATGAAATTTAGCACAGAGATAGATTATAGTCTGGAATAACACATAGGCTGTTCCCGCGGGAGCCAAAAATCCTCAATCCACGCGGACGAAATCGCGGGTATCAGCTAGTTTAGCTAGTTATTTATATACAAAGAGTTAAAAGTTATAAAGCATTTTGTCAATATTTCCTGTGGGCTCCCGAAACCCCACAGGAATGTCACAAGTCTGCGAAATATGTGGTTTGAATATGTATCGCAAATCGCAATAGTCGACATTTTTTGTTTAAAGAACTCACGCTTTTACACAATTTGTTATCGTTTTTCGAGTATTTATTCATACCTATTGTATTTATTTAATTTGTGTTTATCCCGGAAAATCAAAGGGACCTCGGAATTTAAAACCTAAACTTACACGCTCATTGATAAATAACCACAATAATAATTTTAAGGTAAACAACAATGATGCGTATTTTTGGAGAAAATATTATCGTTTATTGGTTTTTCCTCGGATTATCCTCAATTCTAAATCCGCTAACTGTAATGAAACATGGATAACAATGAATTACCATCCCTGAAGAAAATTAATTACATTATTTATTATGTGTTAGAAAAAATATTCGTATTAATATAATTTCGTAGAAGGCTTCGTAGCGGTTTTCGTAGCAGCGTAGCACTTAGCTTTAATAGACAATTCAATATTTTAACGATTATTTGAGTTTTCCTAATATTACTTACCTTTGTGACTACCTACTTTGTAACATTAATTTTATAGTCTTTGTACAAAAACTTTCTTAGAAATTATCAATGCATCACAATCCACGTCACATCAGAATAATCAAATTAAGTATGTATTTATTAGAAAACATATTTACGCCTTATCCATAGACATTTGCTTAATTTATGATCATTCCATCGCCCACTGATGAGCACGAATCTCTCTCCAGAATGAGTAGGATTTAGGCCATACTCCACCAAGCTGGCGGAGTGTGGAGTCTTAATTCTACAGGATCAAATACGGGGAAGGAAGGTTTGCACGAAAACCCTCACTAAGAAATCTTCAAGAAGTTCCACCCGCCCCAAGCAGAGCCTTTAACATGAAGTAAATAGTTAAATAGCAAAAAGGCGGCCACTAAAAATCAGCGTTGGGAGTTGGGACACCTGGTACCTCAGATGTGCGCCACTATAGTGGTTTCGTGTCTGAGAGGCCCGGATTCCCAACACAAGCTGAGTGGCTTACCTGTTTGTTGCACTGCTGTACAATACAGTGTTGATTTTGTATGTAAGTGTTTAGTTTAAGTAATAGAACTTAATGCTAGCTAGCCTAACCTAATTACAATATAAATCACGCCCGCGTGGAATGGTGGCAAGAATGCTGGCTGCATTTCCGCGCTGGACAGCCAGGCTGATCCTTTGCGCAAAACATAATTAATCTCTATTGTATTATTTTCAATAAATGTTTAAAAAAAAAGTTTAAGTTTTTTTCCGTGCAGAGTGCAAAACATTGCCAAGCTTTCTTGTCATTTAAGTAATCCTTTACATGGTAATCAGATTTTTTAATGAGTTTACGTTTTACATTAACTTTGAGCTTATTCAGAGACATCTTCAACATGTCTTCTGGAAGCTTATTGTAGAAGCGGACACTGTTTCCAACAAATGAATTGCTAGTTTTACTAAGTTTTAAAGCAGGCATTACAAGTTTATTTTTATTTCTAGTAATGACATTATGAAAATTACTTTTCTTCTTGTATTTATTTTATCAATGTGTTTATGCACGTATACTAAATTTTCAAATACATATTGGCTGTGCACTGTCATAATATTGATTTCTTTAAATTTGTCTCTTAGTGACTCTCTTGGTCCCATATTATATATTCTTATATAGTCTATTTATTTCAAATAACTATAGTCTCGACTCAACTAACCTCCTTCCAATTTTTAATTAAATGTTCCAAATCTAAAGCGATTAAAACGATGATAGTACCTTACGATTACGAAGGGTACATATAATTGAATTCATAATGAATTCTTAAGGTGATCGCATACTCACGAGGCGCAATGCATTTTTCCATGCATGGCGTGAGACGTCAGTAGCTAAATTCAGCCTTATCCGGCTAATCGAAGAAATGCTAATGTTAAAACTGTTAACATAACACACTTTGTCGCTGATGTGCATTTCTCTTATACTCTCTCGATGATGCCATCGACAGGCGCGTCATTGCGGTAAGGGTCGAATAGTTCCCGTAAGAAGAACGTATTTGAAATAGTTCGACGTTATGAAATAGTTATTTGTTAAACATGTTGGCAAAGTTCATATTTTTTGCGAGTGCCTAGTTTGAATCCTGAGGGTCGTGAGGAATTTAAAGGCAGGAGAAACTACCTACCTTGATTGAAATACTTTTCTTCACTGAGTGAGCAAAAACTACTTTTACACACTGGTTTTAAGCAGCAAAGGCACCTTTTTTGAGCTAGTGAGGTGAAAACTACTTCCCGAACTTTTTGAAAACTCAACACTTCGAAAATATAGACCGTATCTCTTTTTGGCGTGTGAGGGAACTTAGAAATCCAGCCCCACACCAGTAACGCAGTGAATATTTCAATATTGATCTTGCGGATCTTACGGCTGTGTGCGATCACCTTTAAACGCTGTGCACACACGTGTATCTCTATACCTATAATTACATCAGATAACGATTCATCACTATTAATTATGAGCTACGGAGTGCGCATTATTGTCCCTACTTCCGGAAAGATGGGTGCATCAGATAACATGAAATTTTGGTAGTAAGTACGAGTAAGAAGCATGGTTTAAGTTTTGGTAACTTAAACAATATTTTATCAAGTTTCAAAGTCCTAGCTGCCGTCCTTGCTTCGCTTGCGTTGAATATCTGAAAATCCCTTGCAGTTAGAAGTTCGAAAAATCTTGAAACATACTCCTTTTTAACCAAAAGCTCGAATACCAATTTTCGTGAAAAAATCGGTCTTTTGATCCCCTTTTTAGCCTCTTTTGGGACAAGTTTTCCGAAAATCCTTTCTCTTTGCGTGTCTTCGTCATAAAAGGAACCCATTGTCAAAACTTCAAGTTTCTAACCCTAGGGCCTAGAGGCTTAGGTATAGCCTTTTTCCCTTTGTTTACACACTGAAATACATCATCCTACGAAATTTCAACTTTCTAATCATAATTTTGATGCGTGAGTAGGTCCCGTTTTATATAATTTAAATTAATAAAAAATAGGAGGTCGTATTAATAGGATTTACCATTCTAGTGGTACTCTAACGGGTTCGCAGGTATAAGTATCAGTTACCTGAGTTGTTTTCAATGATAGGCGCTCGTAATTTTTAGGTAATTGCGTGGGCTATCAAGGCACATCTTATTAAATAAGTCCCGGAGTGCGCATTTATTGACCCTATCTCCGGTAGGGCCCTTGAGGCTTGGTCATACACAGAGCGTGAATAAAGCGGCTTTTAGAAGCCACTATACCATTGATGTAGAATTTTAGTATCACTCTATTTCAATGCACTATACCTACAAGACCGCAACTTCATCCGCATGGAAAAATCTTTTTAAATTCCCACGGAAAATCCCTAATTTTCCGGGATAAAAAGTAGCCTATGTCACTCTATAGGTCCTCAACTATATCCATTCAAAATTACGTCGATACGTTGCTCCGTTGCGGCTTGATTGAGGGACAAATCGACAAACAAAGCTGTCTTTGCGCTCCGCATCTTACGTGCTTAATTTAGTTCATTGCTTGGATTATGTTGATTCACGTTACGCAACTGAAATCATCGTAGAATTCAGCGTCTCCAAATCATAACCGTATTCCGACTTTCGAGTGAAAATTCTAATGTGCTACTGCCGATGCGCCTGCAGTCTGATGTGCTACCTATATAAATATCCTACAATTGTATTACAAATGGTACACACGGTCAGTACCTACATAAAATACTGTGTTTCATAGGATTCCTTGTATTACAATACGTTTTCAGCGTGAAGTTCTGTCTTACTGTTGCCGTCGCGTCGTTCTTTGTGTGTCCAAGGCTTTACCAAGCCGTTGGCCACAGGCTAGTGTGTACAACACCGTGACGAAGCAACCGGGGAACACTACACGACGGATATAGAATTGAGTCATTACCTATTTAATACGGCCGAATTATAGGTTGCGGGCAACGTTGAAATGATGCCTTCTAAAATTAGATGCGTTTTGTCTTGTGTTTTATTATAAACTTACGCCCACGATCTACCTGTGCCACTGAATCTGAGCACCTACTTAATAGTACGTAAAGAACGGTAAAGACTACGGCAATATTAGCGCCTAGCGGACTTTTAGAAACAATAGCACCAGGGTGAAAAAGGCAAACTTAGCAAAGCATAAATTGCAACCAAGAGCTAGGCAGCAGTAGTTCAATAAGGTTATGAGAAAGCGTTCTGATGACCTCCCTGGCGCAGTGTTGACCGCTGTTCTTTTAACGTCCCAGAAGTCTCGGGTTCGATCCCTGGCAGGGTCAATTGGGAATTTATAATTTCTGAATTTTCTCTGGTCTGGCCTGGTTGGACGCTTCAGCCGTGGCTAGTTACCACCCTACCGGCGAAGACGTACCACCAAGCGATTTAGCGTTCTGATACGACGCCGTGTAGAAGCCGAATAAGGGTATGGGTTTTAAATTTTAATATAACTGCCATACCCCTAACAGGTTAGCCTGCTATCATCTCAGACAGCAATGCAGTCACTGCATCATAACTGACCATCACGTGAGATTGCAGTCAAGGGCAAACTTGTAGTCGAATAAAAAAATAAAAAAATAAAAATTTGCAGTCATAGGGACTGCCGATAGAAGTGAAAACGAATATTTAATTATATTTTCTAATTTAATTAAAAAAAACCTAATATAAACCTTAAAACTAAGGCATTAAAGTATAATTACGAATGTACTATATTATTATACTTAAGACCTTTTGTCTTAAGAAGAACAGTGTCGATCACGCGTTCCACATTTTTACCCCCTACCAAAAAGTGCTCAACGCTCTTAAAGAAGTTTTCACTTCAAAAGTTTTCACTTAAAAAATAGTTTTTTTTTGAGTTGTAAAGGGCTTCCTTAATTATAGTTATGACTTTCTCTGTTCAATTACACTTAAGTTAACTATTTCGTAATACAAACTATCCCTATACCAAATATCATCAAAATCGGTTGAACAGATGGGCCGTAAAAGCGAAGCAGGCAGACAGAGACAGACAGACATACTTTCGCGTTAGTAATATTAGTATGGATTTGAAACGGAAGCAAAGCCAGCGAAATTCGCACGCTAGTGCTCGACTTGGAAAAGCAGAAAGCTCATTGCATAAGAGCCGTTGATGAGCGCATTCGTGGGCTGCACTTATAAATAGCCCGGCGGTCCCTTAAGGCGGGCGCATATTTCCGGGCTGGAAGTGTGCCGCTTCCGTTGCGCGCGGTCGTTGACGCGATCCGCTGTCGCCGGCATTCTCCGCCGAGCGACGTCTGCGACGTTCCGAAATGGAGCGACTATCACTGACGTCTTAAATAGTTTCAATAGACTTTTTAGTGCGCAGTTTAATATATTATGACTAGAACCTATAAGGGGTACTTGAGTCTGTCACCCATAAGATATTCTGAAACAATATGCTTTTAACTATCCAGCCAGATAGTAAGGAAAGGATCCTGTATACAACATACTTAAACTGAACGAAAGTGAAATTAATGCCGCTAAATCCGTCCGTTAATGCGAAGGGCTCAACTCGGAAACTCGCGCATTACATCAGTGCCGTTGATGAGCGCATCTGCGGGCTGCACTTATAAATAGCCCGGCGGTCCCTTAAGGCGGGCGTATATTATTTCCGGGCTGGAAGTGTGCCGCTTCCGTTGCTCGCGGTCGTTGACGCGATACACTGTCACCAGCATCCTCCCTTCAGCGTCTGAGACGTTTAATACACAAAATAGGTATAACATTCATGATGCGACTAACTATAAGAATTTGTACCTATGGATTGAAGACCAGATATTAAGATTGATTAGACAATCTAACTACTTAAATAAGTACTATAATAAGTTACTCTATTTCTTGTAGTGGAGGAGGGAGATTATTCCATAGTTCGGCTGCAGCGACCGGCAAACACGGCAATAACCCGCGATTGTAAACTCTACTTTCGTGCACGTTTATTCTATACACATTCCAGGTGGAAATGCAGCCTAAATCGCAAATCGTGACCGATCGCGTGTCGGAAGCTTTAAATAGAGGGCCGATTACTGTTGTCTGGCTCGCAGCCGGGCACATGACCGGCGAAAGTGCACCGGCCGCCGCGCGCCGCCGCGTCACGGGCTATTTGCGCCGCGCCGCCTCCGCTCGACTCCGCTATAGCTCCCGACTCCCAACTCCCGGACAAATGTCGATATCTATATGTTAAAGAATTGGGTACTTGACAACTAGTCAAATGAGCAACTTTTTTCAAACGTGTGCTTAGATTTTGTATGAAATATTGCATAGCGACGTCATCAAAGTTCGACGCACTTTTTTACTTTAATCGATAGTTTAAAATAGTTATTCAACATAAAACCAACAGAGGACGTGGATATTACTACTTTTGGGAGATCCTCTATTTAATAATCACTAAAAAATTATTTATTTGAATATTTGTCAAATACCCATTGATGTAGAATTTTTTTAGTATGCAAATACCCAATAAACAGGACGTGATTGTCTCTATTGAAGCTGACAGTTTAGGACATTCGGCCTCCTGTTCGGGTGGTCGGGTCCTCGGAATCGCGAATTTGATCCTTAGGCGCGCACTCATAATTTTTATCGTGAGTAAACGAGCAGGCGGGTCACTTGATGTTAAGTGATTACCGCCGCCCTCACATTTGCAGCACCAGAGGAACCGCCAATGCGTTGCCGGCTTTTGAGATATTTGTTTGCACTCCAACTGTCCTGAGCTGTGTGCGTTTTGGGCAGTTTAATATCACTTACTGTAACGATGAAAGAAAACATCGTGAGGAAAGATGCATTGCCTGAGAGTTCATCAAGAAATGTTCTTGAAGTTCACTGCCCCGCAAACTGTAGAGAACGAAGCAGGTTGTCACTCACGATTTACCTTCTTACTTGATAAAAGCATTATTAGAACAAAATATCAACCAAAACCTTGGAGAGCCGCCATGTTTATGTACCTAACAATTTATTTCTCTCGATATTTTATTGCGAAAGACGTTGAAATCTTTTACTAGACAAATTGACTATCGTAGAGCTACATAGATGTGAGCTTTTGAGTGAAAAAAATGAGTTTTTTACCCTTCCTTTATGTAATGCAAATGCAATTTAATTTGATGGGAACAGTAGGTATTATAACAGTAGGTATAACAGTATTATAATCATAAAATACTTACCTACTTATTACCTACGGTCACTCTAGTAGGTAGAGACTGAACTTTAAATTCAAGTTTCAAGAATTAAAGTTCAAATTTAATATTTATATATAAACATGTTTAAATTGCCACATTATTTTAATTATGTAAACAGATCATACCAGACTAGACACTGTGTCTAGGTTACATGCCTAACGTTAAATGCGTAAACAAACTCATGTAAAGAGAGCTCTCCTGGTAAAGGTAGGTACAGATAGGATAAAATTCAAAATTCAAAATGATTTTTATTCAAATAAACTTTTACAAGTACTTTTGAATCGTCAAGTGAATCTACCACTGGTTCGGAGTGCCATTCCTACCGAGAAGAACGAGCAAGAAACTCGTCGGTTGCTCTTTTGATAGCTACGACAATCCTATGCAGAATATATAAGGGTTAGGGCAGACGAGCGTAATTTTTTGAGTTGTGACTTGTGAGTCACGTAATTTCTGTTGCATGCTTTTTCATATAAAAGTCTAAGGCGACGACTCAAACTCACGTATTGCAATATAATATAGTCAGTATAATATAGTCAGTGGTAATTGAGCTATATATAGTATAATTGCGCTCTTGTGGTCTACACTAAATAAAAAATATAGGTATTTATAAATAAGTCGTTTACTTACATAATAATTATACTCCATAAGCAAATATAGGTAAGAAGGGAAGATGTGAACAATATAAAAATTGAATCCAAGGAGGAATGCTTTAAGCACTCGTACTAGGAGAACTTTTATTACGGGCACCGTAGCCTTCCATTGGATCCTTGATCGGATCGGTGAACATAAAAAAGGTAATAGACAATCATAACTTTACAACGGAGCATGAACCCTTGTAACTTTTCAAAATATAACTATAACCATATTATATAGCTCTGCCAAAATTTTAACGAGAGTTGGAGATTGTCTATACACAAATGTCTTTCCGTAAATTGAAAATTAACTCATTGTATTGATGTACCTACCTACTGTGTCGCTAGTATATGAAACTGGGATTTCCTTACACTGGTTAATTAAACACAGCGGTGGTCTCTAACTCTCTAGGCGTCGAAATCGGAGCTGGATCGCGGATCGCGGTTGAATAAATTCGGAGGGAGGTGCGCTGGAATGCATAGATGCCAAAATTGACAGGAGAATTAGAGATGTCAATTGACAAACGTTTAGTTTTTCCGTAATTTATACCTAGCCCAAACGGTAAAGTCACACTAGAGTTCTTTGTGTGTATGTACTGTGTTGCTACTTGCTAGTATATGATATTGGGCTTTTCTTACACTAGTTAATAATTAAAACAAAGCGGTAAACAGTCTCTTATCTAGTCGTCGGAACTCGGAGCCGGGTCGCGGGTCGCGGCTGAATAAATTCGGAGGGAGGTGCGCTGGAATGCGGGAGGCGGGCGGTGCGGGCGGGGAGCGCCGTGCGACTGGCGCGCGCGCCGCTGTCCCACGGTCGCAAGGCCCCGCGCCCCGCACCCCCCGCACTTTCTTTCGCGCCATAAAGGTCGTTTGAAATATTTCGGAATGCTGCTTGGTGACATTTCACCGGAGGGGGGTGGAGTGAGCCTAGGGCACTCGGCTGCAGCCATCGTGCTTCGCGGCGGTGCACTCGCTTCTCAGTTGTCCTCCCTCACCCCGCACTTTGAATATTATTTGTATTCTAACAAACCTTTGGACGAATTTTTATAATATTTTGTACATAGAAGATAATTATACCAAAATACTAGACGATGCTCGTGCCTTTGTTTTTCTGAAAACAAGATCAGGTTTTTTTTCAAAGCCCGAGAGAACTCTTTGATTTTCCGATATAAAAAATGTAAGGCTTTAAACTACGAGTACCTCTGTAAAATATCGTCAAGAGAAAAAGTACCTAATAGATAGGCAGACAAACAGACCCACTTTCGCATATTTACATTATTAGTACAATAGTACCCCGAGCAAAAATATTTGTCAGGGCTACCTCTACGAGTAGCTTACTTTTTTATGATAAACTATAAATAAGTACTTGTACTACAACTACTAAATATATTCGATGATTTTGTTAGTAAGGCTCTCGCTATGCGGTCCTATGGATGTTATTTATAATCGATATTGACTGCAATGATATTATTATGCTGATTGCGATGGAGCAACTTAATTACTGTATTAATAGAGTTACGGCACCGCAGCCCGTTAGACTCTCGCGACTGATATCGGGAAATCCCCGTGTGAAATTTACACGCCGTCCGTTTTTTATATCCATTCACATAATTGCATTATCGGCTTTATGACGTATGCCAGTATCCCACAATAATTTTAATAACTGTAGTTTGTGTCAAGTACTTGACAAGATAAATAGGACCGTTAACGACAGGTAGGTATCTAGTCATACGTCACAGAAATACGTTAATACGCCTCCCTTCACAACGCAATCCTCTCGCAGTGATATCAGACAGATTTTTTGCCTATTTAAACAGTCTAGACAGCTATGAGACGGAGTTTTTTTGGCGCTATTGTTTTTTGGCTAACCCTTCCTTTGTGTTTCGAGCGAAGCTTATTCGGTCTACTTTCCACGCTCATGTGTGAACTAAGTTTCTCCAATTAATAGATTCGTTCCAATAGCAAACAGCGAGTCCGGAGAAAGCTGCCGCGGGTCAACGTCCGGCGGAATTCACGGCGATCGACCGCAGTGAACTTTATAAAGAAATGTGGCGTAACGCTCGAAAACTTCAAAAACCGCATTTACTCATGCCGACAAGGGGCCGGCGAGGTACCTACAAGCCGAAATACGCGGCTGCGGCAAAACTCGCGGTTTATAAAGGCGTGTGCGTAAATTCTCGAGATAGGTAGCACATTGCACACATTTTTCGCATTCCATAACCACTTAAGTACTATTATAGATAGTATCTTATCAGAAATTCCATTAATCGTTTATTGGTTACAAGAAAATTGAGCAGAGTTGGTATAGTTACAACATAATATTTTAACCTTACACTTCGTGTCAACGTTTTGCAGTACCAAGGTACCAGAATTTATGGAGATAGGTAAAAAAACAAATGGTAACCCTAGTCGCGCGCAGCTATGAATGGAATGCGGCGACGGAGGTTGCGCAAGCGGCGAGCGGCAACTGCGCAGGAATGTGATGGGGGGCGGGGGAGGGGGGGGACGGGGTCCGCTGCAGCCTGCTGCATCTCCCGGCCATTCACGCGCCCCGCGAAATAGCTTGAAACCGTTAGAGGCGCGGAATGCTCGCTCTATCTCTATACCCATCGCAGGGCTGCCCGCCGCCGTACGGGTTTTCCCGTAAACGTTATACGTTGAGCCTTTATCAGAGGTATTTAGGTAAAGCATTCTAGGATGTTTCGTTTTAGTTTTGTGGAGGTATTTGTATTATACACAGGTAATAAAACCTGCCTTATTTGTTATTATTTTAAACTCAATTGTTGAATAAATATAGGATATTCAGAGGTTTTCAAATGATGTTATGAAATGCATCTCCCGACACCAGGATATTGTATCAGTGGGATACATAATTAGTCCTTTGATTAATTTTATTGTTACACAGCCCAATGAGATGTTACTTAAATTTGAATAAACGTAACATTAAGTACTCATTTTAAAATCTATATTTAAAAATTATAAATGCGAAATTGGATGGATGGATGGATGTATATAGATGGATGGATGTTTGTTTGTTACTCCATCATGCCAGAACGGCTGAACGGATCTGGATGAAATTTAGCACAGAGATAGCCTTTATTCTGGAATAACACAGAGGCTACTTTAGTCCCCGAAAATTAAAGAGTTCCCGCGGGAACGAAAAACCTCAATCCACGGGGACGAATTTGCGGGCATCAGCTAGTAGATAATAAGTACTAAAAAAATCAAATTATTATTTAAATATAGGTTACATAAGTACCTATTTAAAAGCTGTCTTAGGAGCAAATAAATTAGGACCCAATCTTGTTGGGTATAGAAAAAGTAAAGAGCAATAACTCAAACAAATCAAAAGTATATTTTAGCGTGTGTACCTTATTCGAACGTACCACCAACTAAATATTTGATAATGCCTATTTTCACGATCTTTGGCAGCCCTGGTCTATAACCTAGCTACGTACCTACTTAACAAAGGCAGAGCTTTGGATAGCAGTTCAACATTCCTGCAGTATCGGCCGCGCGCGAGCTTCTCTGATAACAAACTCAGTCGTGAGTCGTGACTTTACAGCTCTCTATTTATTTACTAGGTACATGCCAGCGCTGCAAGGTTGGATAAATAATGTACTTAAATTTGAAATAGATAAATGCTTCTTTTGTTTCAATGTTATAACGATTAAAAATCATAGTTCTGTAAGTATTATAGCTAGAACATAATAAAATTATAATATAATTTTTTGAAGAGTAGTAGTATGACATTTTAGTACCTTAGTCCCGTCATTATCTACATTTGGAAATGCAAGTGAACCGAGAAAGCTAAATAATTTTGGATAGGTATAACGTGGGCGAGGCCTAGAAAAGCTTAACTTCAAACTGTCGACCAAGATTTCCTATATGTGCATTTTCCGCCATCTTAAGAAAACCCGGTCTTTCTGACGTAATGACTGGACTACCTCTATTTAATAGAATTCTTTATTTGAAATGACCTTTTTGTTGAAATTATTTTTGACCATGATTTACAAAATATGCTTATATTTTGTAAATAGGAGCTGTAAATCCGTCAGACGCTTAACATCTGAATGCTTTTAATTCTATAATTCTATATACTGATTAATGACCTAGGAACTAGAACTTATAATGTGCAATAAAATTGAGCGAAAATTCGCATGCAGCACTTCTTACTGTCCGCAGTCCGCGATATAGCAGAATATACATAATTTAATTACGTAGGTATTAGGTAGTGTATAATCCAAACTAATATTATCGGCTACTTTATCCCGGAAAAATAAGGAGTTCCTAAAAAAACTGAATCCACACGGATGAATTCTCGTGCCCCATCTAGTAACTAACTAAATAACTTACAATAATTACGCATTATATAATGTAGTTTAACGTTCGAAACTAGTTTTTGAAACAAAATAAAACACCGTAGAGCTAACCCTAGCAGAGGCTAATGACGCGCAGGCGGGGAATTGCGCGAAAGTGCGCGACAATGCGCGCCACACTATCAATAGATAGTCGGCGCCCTACATTCTTGCCGCGACGTCGCCACTCGCCGCCACCGCATCATTACAAATTACAACGTCTTCCAATTTGGAACTGATTGTCTCCACTCGAATGGCGAACATATTTTTTTTCTTTTATTTCTTTTATTTTTAACTGCGTTACATTAACAGAGATTAGCTTAGTTGGCCAGCTGAGAAAAGCTAAAGAAAATACCTACCATGCTTTCAAACTCAAACTCAAAGTATATATTTTATTCAAATAGCTACCTATAGAAAGTGCACCTTCTGAACGTCACGTTTACATAGTAGAGAAGACATGATGGTGATAATTAACTACGGTATCTCAAAAACTAAAGCTACGAGGGTTCCAAACGCGCCCTGGTCTGAGAAGAGCCCACAACAAGTGTCGGTTAAAATGAAATTCAATGACACAAAATATTACCTGTTGATTAATTGTTGCCGAACTTAATTTTTATAAAGAATTTAAAGGATTTTATTCACATTTTCACTAATCGATTTCTAATCGATTTTCTAGGGGAATGTTCCTATATTAGAGACGACTCGGCTCATAAATAATGTTAATACAACCTACATGATACTTGCATAAACGACACATACCTTCATATATACGTTATTTACAGTAAATTATTAAAAACAAAAGTATTACTTACAATACCAATACATTTATCTATGTACCTACCTATGTACTCACTATTTACTATGACTCGATAGATAGGCATGTAGTAGTTGATAAAAGTGGCACATTTGCGCTATTTCCCATAGTTGTCAGCAATTAGAGCAATGTTTGTGGGTGCGGGGGTAAAGCGAGGCGGAGGGGGGGGACGGTGACACGTGTGGCCCACATCGTCGAGTCCATTGAGTTGCGGACGTGACGTCACAGCCCCGTACGCACCTGCCTCGCCACCCTATCTGTATTTCGACATTTATGTCCCCTTACTTTAAGTTCGTCTACGATTGAGCAAGGCAGGGCTACTAGGGTAAGCTAATAAAGTTGTTTTGTAGTTTGTACACGTGGAAGACTGCAGAGCTGTCACCCTAACAGAGACTATGTATGGGATTTCGCGGCGCAATATTCAAATTCTTAGTGTATTGTTCATAATATGTCTACAAGACGAAAGGCTTCGAACGGTACGTGTTGCCAGTGATGACATACGGATACGAGACATGGTCGCTAACTGTGGGCCTCATAAGAAAGCTCAGAGTCACTCAGCGGGCAATGTAGAGAGCTATGAACGGATTCACGCGTTCAGTATTGAGGAGTTCCGCAGAAGAACTAAAGTAACCGACATTGCTCGACGTGTTGCGAAGCCGAAGTGGCAATGGTAGGGGCACATAGTTCGAAGAACCGATATACGCTGGGGTCCCAAAGTGCTTGACTGGCGACCTCGCACAGGAAAGCGTAGTGTTGGCCGACCCCCACTCTGTAAACGGACCCCATCAGAGGAGTCGCAGGGAGCCGCTGGATTCAGGCGGCGCAAGACCACGGCGTGTGGAAATCCTTGCAAGAGACCTATATCCACCAGTGGACGTCTTTCGGTTAATAACGACGACGACGAATGGCAAAAAATAGTCACTTTTATACATTATTGTAAAAGGCGTTTCAGCTATATAGAAGTTTTAAAGTAGGTAGGTAGTTAGGTACTAAAAGACGTATCAGCTTTTCCTATAAACTTATAAAAGTGTGTTTGCCCGTCTGAAGGAAAAACTGACAATATTTTTGATATTCAATTATTAAATAGCTAGACTAGGTGCATGCTAGCTTTTGTACTAAAGATACTGGCACAAAAATTCCGCTATATTCCGAAGATAAAGCACGTATTATAGCAAGTATCCTAAACGATCATCAATCATTAAACGTATCCCACACAAAACATCAATAAAATCGCATTGCCGACGATAATATCATAATACCGCAAGGATTATATTCATAATCTATTCAAAAACTAATTTGAACGGATCGGCATCGCTTTTCGATTATCCGCAATGGATAGAATGACGTAATTGGCGCCCTAGATTGGTATTATTGATTATAATAATTGCGTTGAATTTATCGGTTGTCGTAATTTTCATGGACACAGTAGATATTTTCCTTGGGTATTTCCTACTGATCCTCTGTGCACAGTTTTCTGTACTTAATCTGGAATTGCTGCCAGTGCAGATTGTGTTTAGAATTCGAAGTAGGGGTATAGGTTTAATTAATATAACTGCCATACCCCTAACAGGTTAGCCCGCTACCATCTTAGACTGCATCATCACTTAACATCAGGTGAGATCGCAGTCAAGGGCTAACTTGTAGTGGATTTAAAAAAATATATATTCGGTAGACTAGTTAGACATGTACAGTGTACGCTACTTAATCTTTTAGTCTGACATCAGAAATAATAATAAATAAATAAATAATAAATTATTATAAAATAATAGTTGCCTTTCTAGAACTGTGCAGATAAATTATGGACCTTCGACAAAGATACGAGAAGTTCTTCAACAATTACACATTCATCATCTAACCAAACACCGAAAAATTACTTGAATTTTCAAAACATGTACCTACCACAATATAAATACTTAATAGATAATTTATCAGCTAATATAGTTTCCCAGTAGGCAGCTACGAGTAGGTATGGCGCGTCAATTAATTGGCCAACATCTTGCACATTTATAGAGTGCGTTCCAACAATTTGTCGAGCCTACCGATGACGTCTTTGTCTTCTGATCGAATCCCATACTTGTCGATAAATTAGCAAACTAGAACCGGCGCCGACTCCCGCGCAACCCAACAAGGCCGGGGCTCACACACGCACCATTTGTGGTTCTGCTTCTAACGCATTCTCCGCCTCACCTAATTAGTCGCAGTTCAGTTACACTCGGACACAGTTATACTTGCATGTGGCGAAATTCAGAACTAACAGAATCTACTCTGTGTTGATACTAAAATTTACATTTTTAATAGACAGTGGCGCCTCCGCCACACGCACAGATAAGTTTGCCATGCTGTACTCGTGGTGTGGGTGAACCCGCATTGCTTAGCCGTTGTGGACCGCCCTCGTTATTTCTATATTAGTAGACGACAATGTTAAATAAGCACAATAAAGGATGCCATATCGAACTACGATGCTTTAATAAGTGAAATTAACCGAATGCCAATCGAGATTTATGATGATCGTGTTTAACAATTGACGAGGTACTTCAGCTTGAGAGATTGTTCACATTTTTTTATTTTTTTTATCCACTACAAGCTAGCCCTTGACTGCGATCTCACCTGATGGTAAGTGATGATGCAGTCTACGATGGTAGCGGGCTAACCTGTTAGGGGCATGGCATATTAAACCCATACCTCTTCGGTTTCTACACGGCATCGTACCGGAACGCTAAATCGCTTGACGGCACGTCTTTGCCGGTAGGGTGGTAACTAGCCACGGCCAAAGCCTCCCACCAGGCCAATTTAATGCCAAAAATTTTCTATTTAATGGTGGTTGTGGAGTAGGTGCATTTAGAAAATTATTTCCAATAAGGCAATAACCTACCTCAACAAAGTGGATAGTGGATTTTTCAGTTAGAAATGAAATACTTTACAATATTTATCTAGACTACCTAGTACCTACCTAGGTAATTTTGTAGATTATTAACAATGAAACATATTTATTCAGATTTCAAACGATACCATGTCTACTTTTACTCTTTCATTACCATAAGTCCTATAGTACCTACCCCAATGATGATCTATCTACCCTGATATTTTTAATCGTAATAGATCTCTACTGAAACGAAATTCGTTTTCCAGTCTTATTTTCGTAACTACCTATACTTAAAGATACATTATTATTATTATGATTATTTTCATTGTGTTTTTCAAATTCAGTCTTTCAAAAAAACCACACTTCAATATATTCGACTACCTCTGTTTGCCTAATCATACCTTCGCCTCTGTTTGCCTATGTGTTTGTTTGTTGGTTTGTCCTTCAATCACGCCGCAATGGAGTAACGGATCGACGTGATTTTTGGCATGGGTATAGTTGAGGACCTGGAGAGTGACATAGGCTTATTATCCCGGAAAATTAAGGAATTCCCGCGGAAATCAAAAAAACTTAAACCACGCGGACGAAGTCGCGGGCATTAGCTAGTAAGTTTAATAATTAATAACCAAACGATATAAGATATATTTTGAAGATTATAACTTAAAAAGGCTTTATTAAAATGTACATTTTCCGTGTTTCAGAATGTGACGGTACAACCGGCGCAGGGTAATGGAAGCCAACGCTGCTGGCTGAGTCAGCATGATGTCATGTGGCAGCTAATGGGAGCGTCCCGGTCGCACGTCACATCCCAATCCCGCCGCATACTTCACCCAATCGAGCGATGACAAATCCATTCATATTGCCTACTCCACTGTACGTTACTGTTGTGTTTAAATCGACCTCCTACTAATTTCAATGTTTAAAACATTATATTGTGTGAGTATTTGTTTATATAACTTTTTCACCGACTATCTCTACATTTTAGGGTCTTCTTATTAAGTTCAATTAGGTCAAAGAGAATATAACCAAAACTGTCAAAAATCTTCCCTAAGAGGCTTCGTTAACAAAGGATTATCGGTGAAAAAGGTTGTAGTGTTTTTACTTTTTCGAATTAAACCTAGAAAATATTATTATATTCTCATGTGAAAATTTCAGCTGTTATAGTTTTTTTTAATTATATTATTTTGCTTAATTATGTACCTAAGTAGAGTAGTTAAGTTCTATTTTAAATCAATTCGTAGGCATTGTCTTAGCCCCGCCAGTTGGATTGTAACGGGTAGATTCTAGCTTAAATTTTAAGCAACTTATTTGTATTTTCTACCCCTAAATGAAAACTGCTTGTGCTTCATTCGGAAAAATGTAAAAATTTTAGTATAGTTCTTATTTATTTGCTTGGATATTATGCTTTTTAGTTTCCATAGCTTGTTCAATCCTCAAATGAAGAACCAAGAGAGTCATCCCACAGAGGAAGTTAAGAAGACGTCAAGAATTAAGAGATCAGGAATTACGAAACTGGTTTTCATAATGATTTGACAGATTGTCCCATATTCTGAGATCATTGTGAAAGCTGATTTTGTTCCTTTTCGTTTTGAAGAAAACATCAAATTCTGCAGAAGAGGAAGAAATATCTGTGTGACCTATCATTTCACAAAAAACAAATAACAAATTTTAATTTCACAACCAACGTTTGACAAAATTATAATTCAAATAATTCATCCCTAAGTATACCTACAAACTAATTCTATAAATCAATTTTTTGCCGCTGCCGATTGCCGAATGCCAATTTACTTGTCTTACTGATATAAACATCGCCATCAAATTTACTAACTCAGACACGGATTTTACTATATCCCAACAGAATTTATGTACTATGTTAAATCTTGTTTAATAAGTAGGTACCTAGTTTTTTGTCAAAATGTTAGGTTAGGTTAGGGTTAGATATAAATATTCAGGTAGGTAGTAATATTAGGGTTCTATTGGGTTAATATACCTAACTTAAGTTGAAAAAATGTATCTTCAGAAGCACTAGTTTGTAAAATGAACCGACATTTTGTAAAATCACGAATTTGACAACTAAATTATTTGGTGAAATACCTAATTCATTTTTAAATAATACTTTATCATTCAACACATTTGCAAAGTAAAACATTTGCGAATTGAATATTTATCAAATGATCTTTTATAAAATTATGTATAATTTGCGGAATGCGTTGTTTGTCACCTTAGTAGTTTTTAAAACGTTTTTTGTGAAAATATGATCATTAATTGTTAAACGTTTTTTGTGAAACATTAGTGAACCGAAATATCTACTGTCTACCAACGTCGGAGTCGGGAGGAGAACTAAATTAAATACCTCTTTATCATACCCAATTTTGATATTTTTCTGATTTTATGTTTTATATTGTGTATAATATTAAATGTCTTTGTTTTATGTGTTACTAGTAGATGACGGCCGCGACTTACCCGCAGGAACTCTTTAATTTTCGGGGAAAAAAGTAGTCTATGGTCTTCCCCGAGATACAGCCTATCCCTGTACCAAATTTCACCAAAATCAGCTTTGAAAGCGCGGCTTTGAGCCGTAAAAGCCTAGCAGCCAGCCACACTTTTGCATTTATATAAATGAGTATGGATTATTAATAGGGAATAAATAATTATATTGTTTAGGTACCTACATCAATTAGGTATGAACTGTATTGCCTTCGTAGTCTGCTGTTCGGTAAATAAGTAAGTATACCTAATGTATCTATAAGTTCAGACACTCTTGTAATTCAATGCATTTCTTGAACTTGGTTTTTCACATAGACTTATAATAGTTAATAGGTATATTGGTTTTCTTATGGAACCATTTGAGCCTACCTTAGCCTTACCTACCCACCTATTTTTAAAATTTTACGATAAGTAAATATGGGAAAACGCTGAAATCTGAATTGATCAATTCAGATTTCAGAATTCACACCCATTTCCATACTAAGATTTCTAACTTCACAAGTAGGTAATGAAATTTCATAAAAATTTTCATCCCCTGAATAATAATCCCCTAATAAATTTTCAGAAAACCCTTTTCGTAGTATATCTACTTTTCACGTTATCTAGAGAGCAGAGCCCCTGTAGAAAATTTCGTGCTTCTGAACTCGCTGGTTTAGGGGTTAGGCTGTGCGTTACCTTACCTTACGCCTTATCGGTCAGTCAGTATTAGCTATCAGTACGCTTACTCTGAGTTTTAACATTACAAATACGATTAATCGACGTGAGAGCTCACCGCGCCAAGTGTAAGCGAACGTCAAACAAAAATGAACCGTAACTGCATTGATTTAGAGCTCATTTCATCATTTCGTGTATTTATTCACAGCATGCGCTCCAAACGCTGAATTTGTGACTTTAAAGCAAGAGCTTTTGGGTCCATTGTACTTTGACGTTCGCTTACACTTGGCGTGGTGAGTTCTCACGTCGATCAATCGTTTTTGCAATGTTAAAATTCAGAGTAAGCGTACTGGTGTTTTCCTCGCCCCGCAGCGGGCATAGGGAGAGCAGATTACCATAAACCAAACTAACCCATAACTCATTAGACAAATAATGCCTTTTTTTAGGGTAGAAATAATTGAACTGGTTATTTTGATTGTCATGTGATTTTAATTTTATTTGTAAACATTTATTTTTTTGTAAAGATTTAGTTAAGTATGTTAATTTTATGTTTAATTTGTAATTGTAGTTTTAGCGAGTTGTAGGTATTTTTGTAGCCACCAACTTAAATCACAACCTTTGGTCAACTTTTTTGAAGACGAATTGGGAGACTGTAAAGTCTACTCTGGCATGTTTTTATAAATAATAAAGAATAATAATAATAATTCACTCTTAGAGAAAAGTCGCATGGATATTGATATGTAGACAACGGGAAATCCCATCAGGCCCCCTGCTAGTCTACCTACTTCATATTTTATCAACTGAGTGAAAGACGTATCCATCTACAACTCAAACCGGTGGGTCTAAATTTTAGAAGGATGAAATTATACTGGCAGCAAGTCGAAGCAAAATTCTCAAAACTTTTATATTGACCTATGTAGGTACCCTAATCTGTCTCCAGATTCTCCACTATACGGATGACGTAAAGCAATAATGAAAATAAGATGCAAGTATGCACCCTTTCCTGCTGATGAAGAAAAACCCGATCGAGCACACAGCTCGAGTTACTAATAAAATTACTATTAAGTAGGTTTACCTATAGATAATACATACCTGCGACATTGTAAAAGTCCGGGATAAAATCCTCTGCCCCCGCCGTACCCGCTGGGCAAGCTGGTCTTTGTACCAAAATTTCGTCAATATCGGCTAAACTGATGGAGAATAGGTAACAGACAGATAGTACTTTCGCATTAATACTAAATACGTATGAAAACTTTATTATTTTTGTTTTTTTGGTCTTGTCCGTGCAATGTTTATTAGTAGTATGCTCACCTAGATTAATTTTACAATAACTAAGCTTTATTGTATAATTTCATCTTTTTAAACAAGGTATCTCGATTTAGGTATTGAGGCAACGTTCGCATTGCGAAAATCATTTGTGCTAATTTTATTCTCGCGGTTTATATTTCGCATAGTGTACGGATTTCATCTACTCTATATAGCGCAAAATATTCGCTCGAATAAAATTTTTACCACACCGCGTAAAAATTGGATCAAATCAGATTTTTTTTGCGCGAATTTTATTCGCAAGTGCTTGTACCTCTAATATTATTTCTAGTGTGAAAGAATTGCGAAAAAATATTCGCAGTGCGAACGTAGCCTTACTCTGTACTTTACAAAGGACCACTATTTTATGGTAGATACCTAACGTATATTTAATTGCTATAAAACATTTCAAAGATATGTTTTGATTTCTTTTTTTTTCCTTTTTCCTCCCAATACTGAACGATGTTGAAAAATTAAACCTTACCTCGATCGTTCATCCACTCTGATTCCACCTACCTACCTAATAATTAGGTACTAGATAGAACCTTTCATAGAAAAAAATTGGGCATTCGACCTGTACTTAAAGCGCGCCACCATAGTGCTGTCCCGCTTTTCAGACTAGATGGCGTTAGTAAAATAGGTCCACATTCTTCGTTTGACAGGGCCTATCTATGTAAATTGAGATCGTTTGGTACTTTCCATACTATACGTAGGCACCTACTTGCTTAGATGCGTCTTACTGACGCTAGTTACGTACCTACCTACTATTACTTGGGTCGTAGTAATACCCTTAGTATTCTGTGCATAACTGTGGTGCTTAGGTATTGTTTTGACGTAATACGAAGGTTCTATTCATTAAAAATAAAAAAGCGTAAGTATAAAACAGTATAGATGATGCCCGCGACGTCGTCTGCGTGGATTAAGGTTTTTGATTTCCCCGGGAACTCTAATTTTCCAGGATAAAAAGTAGCCTATGTCCTTCCCCGGGATACATCCTATCCCTGTAACCAATTAAATTAAATTAAATTGAATAAATTAAATTGAATTAAATTAATTAAATTGGTTGAACCAATTTAATCAAATTAATTAAATTGGTTGAACCAATTTAATCAATAGGTTGAACAGATGCGACGTGAAAGCGTAGCAGACAGACACACTTTCGCATTTATAATATTAAGTATGGCTATAGTCGTGCTGCGTGCATGATGACGCCTTTTGGGTGCGAATAATAAAATCGAACAAGATACCTGACTGTGAATAATATCGCGAGCAAAGTGAGCGCAACTCAGTTATAATTCTGAATTGCTTCTTTAATAATATCTAAGCTCAACTACACACTGGCTCTTACAGAAAATATTTCGGTCGAGCCGAGCGACGTTCACTCATTCACTGAAGGCCACCGACATGGGCTCAAGCCAGATGTCAAAAGATTTCGCCGATTATAACTCTTGGTTTGAAATTTCTATAATATATCTTATTCAAAAGTAAGAAAGTCATTAATTTATACCGTTACCTCTCCACTGGCAAGCGGCCACCTGACAGAGCCACCTGACACCTGTGGCCTAACGTTAACTGCACCGACCAGAAAAAAAAGGTTAACTGATTGACTATCCTTTATCACAGAATAATAACTAGTACCCTATATGTTACTTGTCTCTGCTGATTGACCGTTATTTTTCTTCACAGTTTTCCTGTCAATTCCAACAATTCTCAATCTGGCAATACTGTAACTGACATTCTGCTGACATTTTCAGCATTTTACTCCATTTTACTCTAATCTGTTTTATTTTATTACTCTATACTCTGAGCAGCAGTGCGATTGCGTAGCTTCTGCATCAACAACAGCTACAGTGTAACGATCACAATCACCTCTGATTGGTTAATACTCTTCCACTATTGGACAAAATCCATTGACGCAATAAGAACACCTTAAAGTTAGCCAATCACAACAAATGATACTGAAAAATGATTGATGCAGAAGATACGCAATCGCACTGTTGCGGCATTTGCACGAAAATTGACACTTGACTCTCTGGTTAACTTGTCTCTGCCAGTCTCTGCACTTGACCAGAGACAAATTAACCAGGTCCAGACCAGAGCAGGACCAGACTCCAGAGCACTTGACACTGACATCCTATATGTTACTTGTCTCTGGTGGTAAGGTTATAACTTAGAATTAGAAGATATGATTTTGTTCAGTTAGTTCCACGTTAGTTCTTTACTTGTGTCTACTTTCCGAGATCCGAGATTTATTTAACGTTAAAACTAAACTAAAGCACAATGGATCAAATGGAGTTTGATGCGGCTTTGGGAGGGACCGAACACCTGCCGCATTCAGCAAACAGCTTCAAGTTCGCCGCTTCTAGAAGTGTAGAAATTGCAGCTATGACCGAAAGTATCCTTCATCCAAGTAAAACTAAGCTAATATTCCAATGCTTACCGGTGCACATGCGACGGAGAGTTATGAGCCACAACTGTAAACGTCTTCCACGACGATTACGCGAAGGTCACTTAGAACAGCTTAAAAAAAGCGGGCTGCCTCCGAAACAGAAGCGACCTTCCCGTAAATATAGACGACGTGCAACAAACCTTTTAGAAGAATACAATAGGCGGCAAAGAAGACATGTTTGGTTAGAAACGCACATTTGGCACGCAAAGAGGTTCCATATGATCGAGCGATGGGGACATCGCTTAGCGTACAGGCCTTGTGACAAAGCCTTTAGAGCTTGCTATCGGGCTAGCTCTGCGCATTGCCTTATTCAAGATATCTCTTATTTTACACCTATACAAATCAAGGGATCAGTTGAAAGAATAAAAGATATGTTCAGTTCACTCACAAGTAATCGTTGTGGGCTTGGTATCTGTGCCAAAGCATATTTAAATGGTAATAGAAAAGGAACTATTAATTTATACATGCCTGATAAATATCCATTTGAATTTATAGGTAGAGTTGAGTTTTTATGGATTTCAAACAGTTCAAATAAAGAACTCTGGTTGTTTGTACATCCAGCATTTGCAAAACAAGTGGAATCAGTTTTGTCTGACATAATTTGTATACCAAAGTCAGATGTAAATAATAAAGAAAATGAAGAAAACGAAATAGCTAAAAAGAGGAAAATGATGACTAAATATTCTGATATTCAAATTAAAATAATGTCAGGAATGTACAATAGATTTCGAATGACTGGTCCCAAGAGTCACGCAGTACTAGTACAAACTCTTAAATGTATAAAAGACATAGAAAAATTTAAAACTAATGCTTGGGTACAGCATGTAAGTAAGGAAAATACTCAGTTATTATTACAACAGAAGCATGATTACTGGGAAAGTATCAGTTCTGTCAATTCACCATCACAGTTACCATCAAGCTTAGTAATTGGTTTGATTGTTAAAGATCCCCGGTTGAGTCGCCCCAAAAAAAGAACAAAAGCAAAAAATAAAACAATGCCAACAAATACTGAATTGCTACTAAATACCCCACAATATTTACCTTTCTCACCCATATGGGATACCTCAGTTTGTGAAGTAATAAAAGAAAAGAAGATAACAAATGCCCAATACATTGAGCACATAACAAATACACAATTGGTGCCCGGGGAAGTCAATGAAGATGATCCTTTCCTTCCAACCATACCTATTGTTTTAATACAAAGACCTGGATCTCAAAACTGTGGCTACAAAAAACTTGGTAAGCTTATTAAGTGAGTAATTAGGTGGTAAGTTAATCTTTCTTAGATTTCAAGATCCATAATTTGAGCCTAATGCCACATTATGGCTATGATGAATCATGACCAAGCATAGCGAGTCTAAGTTCATAAGATCTGTAATTTGAGCCTTATGGTTATGATGCAATCAACCAAGCATAGCGAGTCTAAGTTCATTAAGTATGAAAGAGTAATGAAGGTGCTAGAAGTTTAATTTGCTATAATCTGCTAAAATAGATTTACCTATTGTCGCGGATTATAGTGAATTAAACTTCTAGTTCCTTCATTGGCTTCATGGACTTCCGCAAAGTAACACCTGCTTTTATCCAATATATTATGAAAGAATACTTTGGAGACCTTAACTAATCAGTTGGATGGATTTTAAATATTAAAAGCTTCATTCAAAATAATTTTTAAATAAAATTCTTTACTTAGTCATATTAGTTATCAAAATAGTTAATAGTAATACTAAAAGATTTTTAATTTCTTATTTAAGGTTATGGCAGTGGATGGGACATAATCATACCATCCGGATATGGTCTACCATTTTGGTTAACTTTTATAATGTTTGGAGCAAGATCGGGAGGTCTTCGAGAGACTGAGAGCCTCGCTTTTGAAACAGGAGATTGTTACATGCCACCAGATTCTGAAGCTGGGCGAATGGAAGAAAAGAGGATAGAGTTAGAGCTTAAAGAAAAGTATTTTAAAAGGCCACCCAGTAAAAGGGTGAATCATATAAAACTTGCTGTGCCTAGCCCTTTTATATGCCCTTGGAATATTCTGCTAAAAGAATGGGGCAATGAGAAAGAAGACAAGTTGTTTATTCTACGTGACAGAGATATGTTAGACAATTTACAGGTAATTTTTAATCAACTTGAGTAAAAGTTATATAAAGGTTTAATTATAGACATTATTACATTTTTTACCCTTAATATACTGACCTATGGAAGAAGATAACAGACAGACAGACTCACTGTGGCCAATTCTGTTTATCATACTCTCTTAACTAAAATGACAGCATCTAATCTAGTTTTGTCCCTTTCCATCATTGTAACACATATTCAGACAAATAAATTGATTCTACTCTTCTATTCTATTCCTCGGAAGTATCATGAGAGGGTTAGCAATATTTTTAACACTGTCATTTAAGTTTAGTTTAGAGATTGTGTACAACAGAATCAGCCCAAGTTTCGCATTTATAACATTTAAAACATTAGTATGGATTTCACATAATGCTGGTATTAAAAAACTAAATACTTTTAAAAACCTAAATTCTGAAGCTACTACTTTAGGAAAAATTTCATAAACATCTATAAAACAGATGGGCCATAGAAAAGTAACAGACAGACACACTTTGTATTCATAATATTAATATGGACGAATTTTGCTACAGAATTGCATACAACTGAAAAAAAAGGTACCCAAAATAGATAACTCTAATCACTGCTTGGTTCCCGTTTACATACAAATAATAGGAAAAGGAAACTTGAAAAGCCATGCAATGATATGCATTCCAAACAAAAACGACGAATCTTCCAAACAAAAGTTAATGGAGCCACATCATGAAGATGAAAATGCTAAATTGAGGAAGCAAAAGAGAGCTGAACATAAGAAGTTACTAAAACAAATGCAGAAAAAGCGAATAAAACTAAGGAGGAAGAAAATACCTGTAAAAGATGTAGGTTTACCAGATCTTTACTCTACAAATTGTCTTATTTTATGCTAAATTTTTGTTCAAACATCAAAAATTCTTAAAAGCTTATGAGCTTTTAAGAACTTTTTTATCTACTTTAACTATCTGATTTTAACTTAGGATGTTATGAAAATGTTTTTCAACTTATATGGCAGCTGGGCACTACAGAGCTCCGCTTGACAGCTTTCGTTATCTTCTTGGGAGAACTCAGATACAAAACTTCATCAAAATCGTTAAAGCCGTTTCAGAGAAACCAATTAAAAGAAAAACTTAAATTAAATTAAATGCACATTGCATTTTTGAAGTATAGGAATTTCCAGATTTAAAAATTCATCAATCATTTTTTTTTTCAGTCAAATCGACCTAAATCATTGAACAAGAACAAACATGAGCCATCAGAATATGTTAAAGCCATAAGAGAATTATGGCTTCCTTCTAACATAGAAGCAGTTCGTAATGTTGGTTCCAGAGAAGTCATGGGATATTTGTCACAGGGAGCCTTCAGTTTTTCAGAGGCCAAGAGTTGTGGTGTAGGCTATGTGACCTACAATGCTGTTATGAAGCTGTTGGATAGTGGTTTAAATAAAGTTCTTGTGCGGAATACTACTTCAAGAACATATAGAATAGCAAATATTCAAATAATAAAATAGCATTAACTTCAATAGTTCTTTGTTTTACTCATAAACGACGGAACGATAGTCGATAGTTCGATACCTATATAGGATTCCTTTTAAATTGAAGTCGTACGCACGCATTTATCCTCATTTTAAGTTATAACCCATTGTCTAAGGTGAGCGACGAAAGCGACGCGACGCTATACGACGCCATTATAGATAAAAATTATTTCCAAAAAACCGACTTCCAAAGCCACTCGGTAACCGGAAAATCAATGTAAATCTAACTACGGAAATTAAAAAACTAAACCCAATTCCTCCATACCGGCCGGTCACCGAGGAGGAAACTTCAGACCACCGCCCTCCATCCACATTTAAGAATTCGAAACAGAAAATTAAAACCAAATCAGAATATCTCTACATAAATGCACTAAACACGCTCACACTGAGAACCGAGGAGAGCTTGCAAGAGTTGTTATTAGCTTTAAAGAACATAAAGTGGGATATAATCGGACTCAGTGAGGTGAGAAGAATGGGAGATCAGATACAGGAGTATGATGAATTTATTCTCTACTACAAAGGGGAAACAAAGGGAAGACACGGTGTGGGTTTTTTAATAAAGAAGCACCTAAAGCACTGTATTGAGGAAATAATTGGAATTTCTGAAAGAATTGCAGTTCTAAACATAAAATTACCTTCCTTTAAGGACAAGTGGACTATCATTCAGATCTATTCACCAACAGAACAGGCAAAAAAGGAGGAAATAGAAACCTTCTATCATAAAATAACTTCAACAATAAATGAATATGGATCCAAAAATTTGATACTAATGGGCGATTTCAATGCCCAAATAGGAGGTTGTCTCCAGAGTGAAAAGAATATAATGGGACCGTACACAACTGGTAAAAGAAATAGAAATGGTGAAAAAATGGTAAATCTTTGTCTTGAAAACAACCTTACAATTCTAAACAGTGTATTTAAAAAGAGGAAAAACAAAATATGGACCTGGTGTTCTCCTGACGGCAAACACAAGAATCAAATAGACTTCATTCTCTCAAATAAGTGCAAGGTATTTGACGATTGCGGAGTGATATGCAATTTAAATTTCAATACAAACCACCGTATGGTAAGAGCTAAGCTCAGAATAAATCCACACAAAAACTCCAGAAAACATATAAAAATCGTTCAGCGCCCCACAACAGAAACTCTACCACAAATAAACACAAACTTAAAACATCAACTTAGAAATTATAACACTGAAACTGAACGATTCAGTCTCCAAGAGAATTACGACTATTTACAAAACATAATCAATAAGGTATCAGCAAAGTTTTTACGATTGAACGTAACGGCAAAGAAATGAACGTATCGATAGATCGATTGAAGCCAGCATTTTTGCTAAACGAGGAATTTGAGGAACGCGACAATACAGTAAGAGATGATTTATCGACCGAGCACAGTGGATTTAAACAGCAGAAGATTACACGTTCAGGGCGCGTATCTCGCCCCACCGTTCGTTTTGCGTAAATAGTCATAAGGCCAATTATTTTTTATAATAATTCTGTATATTTTTTTTCAAGGGGGGAATATCTATAGCACTAAGCAATACGTGACCATAGATATCTAGGTTACAAATGTATTTATTACAATTTAATTATATTTAGTTCACACTTTGTCACGTAACATAAATAAGCACTATTTTAGTTAGCAATCTGTACAAGGTTTTCCCCACTCCAATGATCCAAATTTCTTAGTATTTAAGGTTAACATAAATCTGTAAATATATGCCATTTTCACACCAAGTCTGTGTGTATCAATTCTGCTCCAACTCACAACGATCTACACGCAACCCGCAATAGACTGGAAAAAGAGACAAAGCAGAAAAGGAAAACAAAATATCAGATCACATCTCTAGGTTACAGGAAGAAAGAGCACGACTCATAAATATAGATAATAAAACTAAAGCTATCAGACAGGAAATCACAAGTATTTCGAAGCAATTGAGAACCCAGATGAGGAAAGAACGCATAAATCAGCGACAAAAACTATTCGAAGAAAATATTATCAGAACTGGAGGTATTAAAAAAGCGATAAAAAGTTTAACGAACAAAAAAGACTGGATCCCAAAAATTAAAAGTAAAACAGGGGTGCTAAACACCAAAAGACTGGATATCATTAACATAGCTACCGATTTTTACAAGGAACTATACTCGAAGCAAACAGAAACAAATAGCATAACGATCAAAGACAAAACTGAAGTTGCACCAATACTTGAAATGGAGGTAGAGAAAGCAATAACAACGCAAAAAATAGACAAAGCCCCAGGGTCTGATAATATCACTAATGAATTTCTGATAGGAGCACGAAGTGCATTAATTCCAACCCTCACCTCGATATTTAACGAAATACTGACATCTGAAAAAGTCCCCACTCAGTGGACGAAATCCACTATAGTATTAATACATAAAAAAGGTGACAGAACCGACGTGGGAAACTACCGACCGATAAGTCTGATGTCTAATTTGTACAAAATATTTGCTAAAGTTCTTCTAAGCCGCATAGAAAAGGTTTTGGATGAAAACCAGCCTAGAGAACAAGCTGGATTTAGAAGCAAATATTCAGTTGTCGACCACGTTCACGTTGTCAAACAGGTGCTGGAAAAATATGAGGAATATGGTCTGCCTTTTTACTGCTGCTTTGTAGACTACTATAAGGCCTTTGACTCTTTGGAACACGACAAAATATGGAACGCATTAAAAAAACAAGGCGTAGAAGGTAAATATATAAGAATAATAAAGAATATTTACACTGGAAGCACAGCAACAGTAAAATTGGAAAGAGAAGGGGAAAGGATAAACATAGAACGAGGTGTACGTCAAGGAGACCCGCTGTCACCTAAGCTTTTTACCGCAGTGTTAGAAGAAGTATTCAGACAAATAGAGTGGAAGTACCATGGTCTTAAAATAAATGGAGAATATTTAACAAATTTAAGGTTCGCTGATGACATTATTCTCTTTGCTAAGACTTCACAAGAATTACAAGAAATGCTAGCAGATCTAGATGACCATAGTACGAAAGTCGGTTTAAAAATGAACATACTCAAAACTAAAGTCATGACAAATAGAAAGGAAGAAACAATAACAGTAAATAATAGCAAAATTGAGTATGTGAATGAATACATGTACCTTGGCCAACTGATCACAACAACGAAAATAACAACCAAAGAAATTGATACAAGAATAGCTAACGCCTGGAAACAATATTGGTCATTCAAGGAAATAATGAAAGATCCCAAAATGAGTGCAATAGTGAAAGGAAAACTGTTCAACACCTGTATCCTCCCCATACTAACATACGGATGCCAAACATGGGCACTCACCAAGTCTCATTTATCTAAACTCCGAACCTGCCAGAGAAGCATGGAAAGAAGCATGTTGGGTAAGCGTAAATTGGACAAAACACCTCATGCCAACATAAGGAAAGTTACTCGAACCCAAGATGTAACGCCTGCTTAAATGGCGATGGGCTGGCCACACCATACGGGGTGAGGATAAATGGAGCAAAGCGGTCACTGTTTGGTACCCTAGAGAGGGAAAGAGGAGGAAGGGGCGACAAAATAAGAGATGGCAAGACGAAATCGAGGCTATAGCAGGAATTAGAACATGGACGAGACGAGCAACTACTAAGGAGTCATTGGAAAGGATTGGAGGAGGCTTTTGCCAAAGGGCACACGGACTAGCAAATAGGAATAGAATAATAACAATTACTGTCCAAAAAATATTTTATTGTCCGATACAGGCTTATAAATAAATAAAAATGTTGAAGTCGGGCCAGCGTGATGCGTCAACTATGCATATCTTTGTTATACTCGCCCGACTTCAACATAGTGTGTAGAAATCAAAATAATTTTTTATTTTACAGTGGCTTTGGAAGTCGGTTTTTTGGAAAGAATTTTTATATTTAACTTTTTAGTGTACTCTAAATCCCCACGGCTTAGGAGTGCAGTACCCTGCAGCATCAGAGTTGAGGAGTTAGGACTTTGTTTTAAGTATGAAGTCGTTGCTTGACACCTACAATAAGTTCACCATTAAAAATCCTAAATCACTATGTTTAAGGAGTTTTGTACTACAACTCTGAGTCCCAACTCCTCAACCCTGATGCTGCAATCAGGGTTGAGGAGTTGGGACTCAGAGTTGTATTGTATACACGTGACTTGATACCTACTATATGAATTCACCATCAAAACCACCAAAAACTTATTTACGTGACAACGTAGGCCACTTGAAGGGTCAGATACTTGTAAGATCCTACTTAACCACTTTCAAATAGTTGCAAGTTGCGACTGCTACGAACAAAAACAGCATGGATAGTGCTTTATTTTACTCCCGCGAGAATAAGGTTTTTGATCCTTATATATAAGAGATAGCTGCACTTTTTGTAACCATCTCCAGAAAAGTTGATTCAGTAATAGCTGGGTGCTAGTCTCCACTGATGATGGTAGTGAAAGTTTGACCGCATGCTGATGGGCCTTTCACTAGATATGGCCGGTCAAAAAAAGACGTTATCAAAAATGAACCATAATTAGAAAAGCTGATTCTTGTACAGTCTTAAAGTATACGCAATACCTACATATATACGTAGTAGACAGTCAGACACTTTGGCATATAATATAAGTATGGATTATTGGTGAAATAAAAAAGATAACTTTTACAAAATTATGTATTTTATTTTTGCTCATCTTTACCATTAAAGTTCCATAACCTACAAATCTAGGTTTGGTATTCTCTTTGTGATGCTGATGACAAATAACAACCAGTCAGTATCTATTAAAATAAAGATGATTTATTTATACAGATTACAGAGCAACAAACATTAACATGAGAACTTCTGGTATTACTTAGCTAATCTAAGCCTACTCTTAAAAATACATATTTCCCTTGGACAAAGCAAACGTTTAATACTATCTTTCAGGGGCATAAGGAATATGGTAGACTTCACAAGAAAAGATGTGGCCATTCTTTAATGAACTTTCACTTTTGAAGCCAAAGATCTAGCGCCAAAGTTAGACAGTTATAACATCCGATTGGCAGTAGGCACCTTCTCACTATTCACATATTAGACACTAATGATTATTTTTAACATAAGCAATGCTATGAATTCTGTTAATTACAAGAATTGCTATTGTAGTATATCCACAACTTCCTTGCTAGCCTAACCGTTGTGTGACACAGTTTTATTCCACATCTTAGCGTGATGAATATTAGAGATAGATTAAAACCGTTAAAAAGTCGTTTACCTAACCCCGGTAGGGTTGCCAGCTGATCCAATCTCAAACACTACATTTGTCCAACCATTTATTTTACTTTTGACTTAAGCACGCTATGAAGTGTCATAATTAATGACAGGCAACCATCGACAAAAAAATACAAAACTCCATATAGACGCGTGTTTTACAATAGTGAAGCGACGTGCCCTTTTATCCGATATTATATCCACCCTACCGGCAAAGACGTGCCGCCAAGCGATTTAGCGTTCCGGTACGATGCCGTGTAGAAACCGAAGGGGTATGGGTTTAATATAACTGCCATGCCCCTAACAGGTTAGCCCGCTACCATCTTAGACTGCATCATCACTTACCATCAGGTGAGATCGCAGCCAAGGGCTAGCTTGTAGTGGATAAAAAAAAAATAACTCGTATACTCATTTAGTAATTACAAGTACGACTTTCCTTTTCAAATTAGTCAGAGCTTCAACACTAGCTTTCTTGATAGTCCTTTAAGCACCATACATCTTTGGCCATGGATGGTTTCTATGACCTGACGGCTTCATGAATATTTACTGTACTTTTGTATATAAATGATTTATTTTTATACATACATTATACTTAGTCAGTTTATAAAACAATAAAAAATTGTTGAACAAAGATAAATATCAATGTGTCAAATCGATTAAAACTTCTTCATAAAGAAAGTCGATTTTTATCAAAAACCAAATCAGTTACGCATTGAATTGAGCTGCAAAAGTAAAATAAATGGTTGGACACAATATAGACCTGTCAATTTAGTTCAGAGATTATGTACAAGAGAATTTTCTGCAAGTCATCACCATGCAGTAGTGGTTCAGATAAGTTTATTTTATTTTTCTTAGCATCATATCCTTTATGTATCAGTCTTTGTTGCTTGAAATAAACATCTATTTGTTACTAAATGTTATTTTTGTTGTTGTTTGTTGTCAACTTATACATTAGGGATTATTGTTTCTTAAACACAGTATTTAATAAATACATTATCAACAAACTTGCTCATAAAGTGGCTCTAATTTCACCGCAATTATGCACATAATGACACCTATAATCAAACTGTGACTTTTCATTACTATTATTTACAAGTGAGTTATAGAATTTGTATTTTATTTTATCTACTGAATAAAATATTTTTTTGTATTATTATTATTCACAAGTGAGTTATAGTTTTTTTTTAAATTTTATCTACTAAATAAAATTATTTTTTAGTATTATTTTCTTCACATGTGTGTTGAAAAACGTCGTATGATACACGTGTGTATTGATGATTACCGTCCTCGGCTATCTTCTCCTCAGCGGTAATCACCAACATTACACACTTGTACCATAATGTACTATTTAAAAAAAATCTTAAGGTGGCTACTACAGATAAACGTATGTAAAATGTTTATAATAATAACGACACTGTTTTGTGACTTGACCGAATACTTTGTAATTTTTTTTTTCGTACAAGAACTACGTATAGTCCGCGCACGAGCTCCGAGGAATCCTATGGAATGTTAAAGTAATGACCTAGAGTTGTTAAAAGTATAAAACAATACTGCTATCGCAAAATTACACGCGTCCAGCTCGAAACTAGTGCTGGGAGCGAGCTGGATGTGGAGCGACGATCGGGGGTGGCGTACAGCCGTCGCTTCTTCAGACCCCGATTCCTCGAAGCTCGTGCGCGGACTATACTTAATTTTATAAATTGAAAATGGCAACCCTACTGCTATTACAGTTTGCAAGATAAGCTGAGGTTTGTATTTGTGTGAGTGGGAATGTAAAAACAAATTAAAAAACACGATAACATTAGTTCATCATGCCGATATCACATGAACGGTGCCAGCAAGACCAACCAGAGTCGTTGGGAGATGAAATGATACCACCTCAGCCCAAGTCCCAATCTCAATCCCCCTCGCAATGGGCAGAACGTCTGGAGGCGCGCAGTCAGCGTTAAGCCGCAGCGTCGCGTGACCAGTATGAGTAAGGATCCCGGACGGTTTTGAAACTAGTCGGGCATGTACCAACCAAATATGTGAGTTGTCAACATGTACATTTAATATGAGAAGATATTTTATTTAAAAAAAACTTTTAACGAATGATTTTGAATCGTCAAGCGAATCTACCACTGGATTCGGTTAACGCCATGACAAAGAGAAGTTCGGGTTTAAATCGTGTGCAGGACGCGCAGGGTTGTCACTCTCACACAAATGCAAAGCTAAACATAGACCTCGCGCACTATACATCATACCCAATGCAAAGAAGTTTAAGGATAAATCAAATTGTTACATCTTCGCATTTGCGTTCGTTCTGAACTACTTATACTATAATACGCAATTTTATTGTTTACATAGGAATGTTTTTTAGAAACATTGGTGGTTTTTGGTTTGTACAAACCCTTATAGGGATGATGACAACTCGAATCAAATCAGCAACTCTTTATCAAACTTAAAAACGCACTTCTAGTATGGAAGTTGTATAAAATTCACAGTTGTGACGTCATTAAATTTCAATGCGTGGATTTTAGGTCTTTTGGAAGACCCTGTATTCAATAATCAGTTAGAAACAATTTATTTTTGACTAGCTGATGCCCGCGACTTCGTACGCGTGGATCGAGGTTTTGTGGTTCCCGCGGGAACTCTTTAATTTTACGTGATAAAAAGTAGCCTATGTGTTATTCCAGACTATAATCTATCTCTGTGCCAAATTTCATCCAGATCCGTTCAGCCGTTGGGGCGTGATTGAGTAACAAACATCCATCCATACATCCATACATCCATACCGACATCCATACATCCAAACTTTCGCATTTATAATATTAGTAAGATAAGATATAGGCATCATCCCTATTATATGTACCTACTATGATTGATCTTCATCTCTAGAGATTAAAATCAATCAGTTCAGACTTGTGTGCAACTAAATTAGCACCATTATAATATATTGTGGCTAACTCTGTTGTACTTACACATTTTTTATAAAATAATTTCAACCTATTACTGCTGTCCCTCTCATAATACTCGCTGTAGGAATATCACTAGATTTAGACATGACAATTTTGTTTAGAGATTGTGTACAGCAGAATAAACCACATGCTATAGGTAACTAATTTACTCCCTTGCTCCAGGCCTAGGAACCGGGATATTAGGATGAATTTTATACATAGCTTATCAATAGATTCAATTGGGTAGTTGAAAACTGGTCAAATCAGCAACTTTTCAAAACGCGTGTTTAGTATGGGATTTTGTATGAAATATTGAATAGTGACGTCATCAAAGTATGCAATTTTTTACTTTAGGGCATCAGCTAGTTCAACATAAAACTAGCACTGGACGTGGGTATTACTACTTTTGGGAGATCCTCTATTTAATAATCACTAAAAAATAATTTATTTGAATAGTTGTTAAATACCCAATTGATTGGCCCACGCTGTGACTGAACACTAAAGCGAAGTTGTAACTTAATATTAATTGTTAAATAATTAGAACAATGTTTTACAATCGCACCAAACTTAATGGCCGCTCAGAGGTGCGATTGTGTAAGAATTGCGGATCAAATCGTCAAAGTAAAATAAACCATAAAAGCATTGAATTAGAGCTCAATTTCGCGTATCCATTCTCACACGTTTAGGTATGTACGATACCCAAAACGGATGAGAATGGATACAAGAAATAGAGCTCTAATTCAATGCTGTTATGGTTTATTTTACTTTGACGCCGAACTTTGACGATTTGATCGACAACTTTTCGACAATCGAGGGGCAGAAATTAAAACTTGGAACCATCGATCTATTTGGTAGTATGCAGTAAGGGTATTCTGGGTCTATTCCGCCGCGTGATTGGTTCGTTAGCCAACCTTTATTTCAGGGAAGTACAGTACTGATGCGCTACTCACGGTCGGTGGGTCGGTCTACTGACGGTCAGACTGCTAAAAGATTTGGAACATCGAGATACAAATCAGAGAAAAATAGACCTAAAGATCAATTAGTTACTGGCGATTTTTGTTTAGCCCGCACAACCCGCATTGGAGCAGCGTGGTGGTTCTAAGCTCTAATTCCCTCTCTCCTATGAGAGTGGAGGCCTGTGCCCAGCAGTGGGACGTTAATAGGCTGTAGTGGTGGTGGATTTTTGTTAATTAATGCTGCCGCTTTGGGTACTGGCTGTAGACAAATTCCAGTCACAAAACAAGGGAATTCAGGTCACTTTTGCTCTGTCGTTTTCGATACTTAATTTTTTAATATTATTATTACAATTTTATGACATTGTTGTATAAAATAGTATAAGAAAATAATTAGTAAGATTTAGTTTGTATACTTTACCAATACGATTTTTTTTAATGAATTTAATGTTTAATGCTATGTGACCTTCAAAGAGAGAACTATATGGTACCTATACCTACGCACTTTGAATAAAATATTTGAATGAATGAATGAATTTAAATTCTATAACGATATCGAGAACTTGTATTCGAATTTTAAACTATTGACGCCAGCTATCGCTTTCCGACCGGCCACAAAGTTTGGTGCGACCTATACTATCTGTAAATGCAGGTAGTACTATACAGCCCGAATGGCATATCACCACGAGTCGTGTAATATCTAGATATTCCCTACCCCTATATCTTGGAGCGCTTTCTGGCTATGGCGTCCTCGACCGCCTTGAGTTGTTTGAGGAGCTCCTCTCGTCTAGAGACTGCTTTCTTGGCGGGCGCCGCTCCGCCGACCGGCGATGTCGCCGATCGTTTCTTACTTAGCACTTCTGTGGAAAAACATCATTATTTCATAGTCAGGTAGACAATTCATTCATAGATAAATAGATTAAAAATTCATTGGATACACTTAAATGAAGAAACAATATTCAAAAAGAAGCTATATACAGAAGGGTGCAAAGGTCCTATTGCTAAAGCAATATTTCGATAATGGAATTCATCAATTCAGTTCATTTATTTTTCGACTGGCTAATGCCCGCGACTTGGTCCGCGTGGATTGAGGTTTTGTGGTTCCCGCGGGAACACTTTAATTTTCCGGCATAAAAGTAGCCTATGTGTTATTCCAGACTATAATCTATCTCTGTGCCAAATTTCTGTAACAAACATCCATCCATCCATCCATCCAAACTTTCGCATTTATAATATTAGCATAGTTTTAGACTTATGATTACGGATGTTTTTTTTATTTTTTTTTATCCACTACAAGCTAGCCCTTGACTCCGATCTCACCTGATGGTAAGTGATGATGCAGTCTAAGATGGTAGCGGGCTAACCTGTTACGGGACATGGCAGTTATATTAAACCCATACCCCTTCGGTTTCTACACGGCATCGTACCGGAACGCTGAATCGCTTGGCGGCACGTCTTTGCCGGTAGGGTGGTAACTAGCTACGGCCGAAGCCTCCCACCAGGCCAGACCAGGGAAAATTCAGAAATTATAAATTTCCAAATTGACCCTGCCGGGGATCGAACCCGGGACCTCCGCACGTTAAGGCAACAGCGCTACACACTGCGCCACGGAGGTCGTCAAAATATAGATGTCTATATAAAACAAAACGACACTCGTGAATTCATCCGTATGGAAATTTCAAAAATTCTGTGTAAACTTTTTGATTGTCCGGGATAAAAAGCTATGTCCTTCCCTTGGATGCAACCTATATCTGTACCAAATTTTAAACAACTCTTAGTGCTTAATTAATTAAAAATTAAATACCTTTTTCAATTGACGCTTCCTTTTTATTAGTGGCACTTGATACTGGAGCTGCAATACCGGCATTTGATTTAGCGTTTAACCTAAAATAATACAAAAATATATTACATTTGCTTATACCACTACAAGTCAGCCCATGGCTGTAATCTCACCTGATGGTAAGTGATGGTATTGGGCTAACCCACAGAAAATGTCTTCTTATTTCTAAGCTTAGATACAAGTGGGTGGAACTGCATCGCCATAACATACATATAGTCATGTACTATACATGTACATGGACTACGAAGACCCATATCCCGTTCGAGAGATATATTATATTCAAATTATAATCTTATATGATTAGGTATGAATGATGTAGATATGTATGAGGTATGAAATTAGAGGTGAAATTTGAAGAATTACATTGACATGTTACATATTCAACTCCATTAATTAGTGTGTCTTAGCAGTACTTCAAAGACAAATAGATGTCCTTATTAAAAATGAAAAAAAAGCCACAAGGAGATCAAATTGATTAATTTAATATGATACTAATTATCAACGAGAAGTAAAATGTAATATGTGAGTTTGATGACACTGGTTCCCATAGAAAATTTTCTGTTGTTAGGCGGATAAACATACAAAAATAATATATATGTCACCGTAAGATTGCAAAAGCCGTTAGATTGTAATCAAACTAGCGAAATTGTAAACTGTCGACCGATTGTGAAACGTTCAATGTTCTGAGTATCAATTTTTGAAATATTCATTGTATTTACGTTTTCTTGTCTCTTATTTGTAGGTTTGGTTAGGGTTCGACATAAAAAATCAGGTACCAGGTTTTATCGGGTTAAAATATACCTAACGGATTACAATCTACCGAATAATAATGCGTTAAATTGTAATCTGTCGACAGTTTACAATTTCGCTAGTTAGATTACAATCTAACGTTTTTTGCAATCTTACGGTGACATATACATACTATATGACACTAGCCATCCTCTAAAAACTTTAACTTTCATGCGAGCATGGCAAGTATTTGGAAATGAACCCTGAATGTGTTGTTTCCGCGCGAGGAACACGTGTGCTAGCGTATAGATTCAAGATTCAAGTCATTATACTATATATAGCTCAATTACCACTGACTCATTGACATAATTGTTCTCCTAGAAAGAGACAGAAAACGATACAATGATGTACGGGAGATGTGTTCGGGTGCGGGAGTCGAGTAGGGAAAAATTATGACATTTCGGAAAAACAAGATGGCGGCCGACGTGATTCTTGCAACTCTTTTGTTTTCCAACCGATTTCGTTTAAACTCGCAGCTATTGAAGAAATTAGTAAACGATTAATAGAAAAAGTGGAAAAAATTGGAAAAACAAGATGGCGGCTGAGCTGTAGTGTTTTGAAATTTTTGAATTTTCGACCCCGAACCGCGGCGCCACAGATCCGAAACGGCGTGGTCGAGCGTAATATTTTTTTCTCTTTTCGCCTACAACTATCCTGTATTTTGACAGAACGGGAGTGGTTTTTAAAAATTCAAGATGGCGGCTGTCGCGGCGGCCGTTCTATTTGAGGTATGAAAAAACGCAATTTTTAAATTCAAATTTCTCACAGTTGGCAACGTCGGAGCGATTCAATTTCTATGGGGCGATTGTGTGTACAGACTCGAACTATGGATTGGGGAAATAAAATTACCCCATTTCTCGGGAAATTTTCAAGATTTACCCCAAAAATTAAAAAATCGAAATACGTATTTTTTGCAAAGTTCGAGTACGAGCGACCACGTGTCCCACTTGTACGAATGACGTTTGGGTATTTTCGTCGCCGAGGTCTGGCAACACTGGGATTTATCAAAGTAAAAGTGATTTTCGACATGGTCTTTTTTCAGGGGCTATCATTTCGGCTGGGTGCGAGCGAGATGAAAAATTGAAACGTCATCAGGAGCGGTATATCCTGTAGTTCACGGGAAAATTATGAAACTATGTAAAATGCTTGTGTGAAACGAGGTGGCGGCCATTTTGTATTCTTTTTGTGTTTTTGAAAATTTCGATCACGATTTTGAGGCAGTTGGCAACATTTGGGAAAGTTGACATGTAGGGATCGACTGTGTAACTCGACCGGCAGTATCGAGATATCAAAACAGTGTTGCCACATTTGGGGTAGTTTTCGAGATTTTCCCCAAAAATATCCTCCTGTAAAATTTTGTACGAAAATTTTTTTTTTCACTGATGGCTTCGTATATAAGTAAGAAAATATAACTTGAAAAAAAATATGGAGACAGCTGATGATTGAAGATTTTGGAGACGGGTAAAGGGCACGGCCAAGGTATTGAAGATAGGTGGGGGGTCCTCGAACTAATGTCACTCGGAACCTCATCCAATAGACAAAGAGCAAAAAAAAAATTCAAAATGGCGGATTTAAGATGGCCGCCATACAAATTTGTTTGGTGTCTATCTCGGAGAGTATAAGAGATGGAAGTATGGTTTCTTGGCAAGAGATGATCAGGACGAGGAAGTCTATTAAGCGAAATGAAAAAAAAATTCAAGATGGCGGATTATTTTTTTCATACCAAATTATATGGCGATTAGGAACTTTATAAGTACTGGGTACTTTTAACGAATATTTGGGAGAAAAATGTGGAGCGAGTTGATGATTGAGGATTTCGGAGACGGGTGAAGAGCACGGCCAGGATATTGTTGAAAGAAGTCGTGTTCGACCAAATGCATGAGAAAAAAAAACAAAACTAACAACATACCCGCACAATTGTTCTCCTAGAAAGAGACAGAAAACGATACAATGATGTAAGGGAGATGTGTTCAGGTGTGGGATGGGAGTAGGGAAAAATTATGAAATTTCGGAAAAAACAAGATGGCGGCCGACTTTATTCTTGCAACTCTTTTGTTTTCCAACCGATTTCATTACAACTCGCAATTATTAAAGAAATTAGTAAACGATATAGAGAAAAAGTGAAAAAAATAGGAAACACAAGATGGCGGCCGAGCTGTAGTGTTTTCAAATTTTTGATTTTTCGACCCCGAACCGCGGCGCCACAGATCCGAAACGGGGTAGTTCATGTACAGGAGATATGTTCGGGTGCGGGATGGGAGTAGGGAAAAATTGTGACATTTCCGAAAAACAAGATGGCGGCTGACGTGATTTTTGTAACTTTTTGTTTTCCAACCGCTTTCGTTACAACTCGCAATAGTTGAGGAAATTAATAAACGATCAATAGAAAAAGTAGAAAAAATTGGAAAAACAAGATGGCGGCCGACGTGATTCTTGCAACTCTTTTGTTTTCTAACCGATTTTGTTACAACTGGCAATTATTGACGAAATTAGTAAGTGATCAATACAAAACGCAGAAAAAATTGGAAAAACAAAATGGCAGCCGAGTTGTAGTGTTTTCAAATTTTTGATTTTTCGACCCCGAACCGCGGCGCCACGGATCCGAAACGGGGTAGTTCATGTATAGGAGATGTGTTCGCGTGCGGGATAAGAGTAGGGAAAAATTATGATATTTCGGAAAAACAAGATGGCGGCCGATTTGCTGAAATGAACCGATCGAAGCATTGCAGATAGATAGGGGGGTGCTCGACCAAATGTCATTCGAAACTTAATCCAATAGACAATGAGCTGAAAAAACATTCAAAATGGTAGATTTAAGATGGCTGCCATAGAAATTTATTTAGTGTCTATCTCAGAAAGTATAAAAGATGGAAGACAGGTTTCTTGAAAAAAGATGATCGGGACCTGAAGGTCTACTTGATGAACAGGAAAAAAATTCAAGATGGCGGAATTTATTTTTCCATTTTTCCATAGAAAATAAATGGCGAATATTGAACAGACTACAAGTGTAGAACTATGCAAGATTTTGATACGGTTCCGTTTTACCCAGGACGGGGCTACCTGGGATTACAAAACAGGAAACTTATACCAAAATTTGAAAACGCAGCGCCATTTCGAAAAAATTTGTTAATTGACCGATTTCGTTCAAAATCGATATTAAGAGTTCCCTGGGGTTACAAAACAGGAAATTGTTATCAAAATTTTAAAAAACCAGCGCCATTTTGAAATTCTTTGTTAATTGACCGATTTCGTCCAAAATCGATATTTAGCACTTTGTAGGATTACAAAACACGAAACTGGTACAAAAGTTCTAAAAAATAGGCGCCATTTTGAAATTCTTTGTTAATTGACCGATTTCGTTTAAAATCGATATTGAGGACTCCCTGGGGTTACAAAACAGGAAATTGAAACCAAAATTTTAAAAAATCAGCGCCATTTTGAAATTCTTTGTTAATGGACCGATTTCGTTCAAAATCGATATTTAGGGTTCCCTGGGATTTCAATACAGGAAACTGTTACCAAAGTTTTAAAAAATCAGCGCCTTTTTGAAATTCTTTGTTAATTGACCGATTGTGTTCAAAATCGATATTTTGGACTTCCTGGGATCACAAAATAGAAAACTGATAACCAAGTTTTAAAAATCAGCGCCAATTTGCAAATTCTTTGTTAATCGACCGATTTCGTTCAAAATTGATATTTAGGGCTCCCTTGGATTACAAAACAGAAAACTGATACCAAAGTTTAAAAAATCTGCGACATTTTTAAATTCTTTGTTAATAGGCCAATTTCGTTCGAAATCGATATTTAGGGCTCCCTGGGATCACAAAATAGAAAACTGATGCCCATGTTTTTAAAATCAGCGCCAATTTGAAATTCTTTGTTAATTGACCGATTTCGTTCAAAATCGATATTTAAGACTCCCTGAAGTTACAAAACAAGAAACTGTTACCAAAATTTTCAAAAAACCAGCGCCATTTTGAAATTCTTTGTTAATGGACCGATTTCGTTCAAAATCGATATTTAGGGCTCCCTGGGATTTCAATACAGGAAACTGTTACCAAAGTTTTAAAAAATCGGCGCCATTTTGAAATTCTTTGTTAATTGACCGATTTCGTTCAAAATCGATATTCAGGGCTCCCTGGGATCACAAAACAGGAAACTGATACCAAAGTTTAAAAAAATCAACGCCATTTTTAATAATTTTGCTTTAACCATAATAAATTAATTCAGTTTAGTACAGTAAAGTCTGTACTACTTGTAAGTCAAACCACAACCCGTGAGCTGCTTTAGCAGCTCGCGCACAGGGCGAAACACTAGTTATACTATATATAGCTCAATTACCACTGACTCACTCACTCATTGACATAATTGTTCTCCTAGAAAGAGTCAGAAAACGATACTATGATGTACGGGAGATGTGTTCGGGTGCGGGATTTGAGTAGGGAAAAATTATGACATTTCGGAAAAACAAGATGGCGGCCGACGTGATTCTTGCAACTCTTTTGTTTTCCAACCGATTTCGTTTAAACTCGCAACTATTAAAGAAATTAGTAAACGATTAATAGAAAAAGTGGAAAAAATTGGAAAAACAAGATGGCGGCCGAGCTGTAGTGTTTTGAAATTTTTGATTTTTCGACCCCGAACCGCGGCGCCACAGATCCGAAACGGCGTGGTCGAGCATGATATTTTTTTCTCTTTTCGCCTACAATTATCCTGCATTTTGACAGAATGGGAGTGGTTTTTAAAAATTCAAGATGGCGGCTGTCGCGGCGGCCGTTTAGTCTGAGGTACGAAAAAACGCAATTTTAAAATTCAATTTTCTCACAGTTGGCAACGTCGGAGCGTTTCGACTTCTATGGGGCGATTGTGTGTACCGACTCGAAGAATGGATTGGGGAAAAAAAATTACCCCATTTCTCGGGAAATTTTCAAGATTTACCCCAAAAATTAAAAAATCGAAATACGTATTTTTTGCAAAGTTCGAGTACGAGCGACCACGTGTCCCACTTGTACGAATGATGTTTGGGTATTTCCGTCGCCGAGGTCTGGCAACACTGGAATTTATCCAAGTAAAAGTGATTTTCGACATGGTCTCTTTTCAGGAGCTATCATTTCGGCTGGGTGCGAGCGAGATGAAAAATTGAAACGTCATCAGGAGCGGTATATCCTGTAGTTCATGGGAAAATTATGAAACTATGTCAAATGTTTCTGTGAAACGAGGTGGCGGCCATTTTGTATTTTTTTTGTGTTTTTGAAAATTTCGATCATGATTTTGAGGCAGTTGGCAACATTTGGGAAAGTTGACATGTATGGATCGATCGTGTAGCTCGACCGGCAGTATCGAGATATCTAAACAGTGTTGCCACATTATGGGTAGTTTTCGAGATTTTCCCCAAAAATGTCCTCCTGTAAAATTTTGTATGAAAAAATTTTTTTTCACTGATGGCTTTATATAGAAGTCAGAAAATATAACTTGAAAAAAAATATGGAGACACCTGATGATTGAGGATTTCGGAGACGGGTAAAGGGCACGGCCAAGGTATTGAAGATAGGTGGGGGGTCCTCGAACTAATGTCACTCGGAACCACGTCCAATAGACAAAAAGCAAAAAAAAATTCAAAATGGCGGATTTAAAATGGCTGCCATACAAATTTGTTTGGTGTCTATCTCAGAAAGTATAAAAGACGGAAGAGTGGTTTCTTGGCAAAAGATGATCAGGACCTGAAGGTCTACTTGATGAACAGGAAAAAAATTCAAGATGGCGGAATTTATTTTTCCATAGAAAATATATGGCCAATATTGAATAATACTACAAGACCGTGTAAAACTATGCAAGATTTTGATACGGTTCCGTTTTACCCACGACGGGGCTCCCTGCGATTACAAAACAAGAAACTGGTACTAAAATTTAAAAAAATCGCCATTTTGAAATTCTTTGTTAATTGACCGATTTCGCTTAAAATCGATAGTGAGGACTCCCTGAGGTTACAAAACAGGAAACTGAAACCAAAATTTTAAAAAATCAGCGCCATTTTGAAATTCTTTGTTAATGGACCGATTTCGTTCAAAATCGATATTTAGGGCTCCCTGGGATTACAAAACAGAAAACTGATACCAAAGATTTAGAAAATCAGCGCCATTTTGAATTTCTTTGTTAATCGACCGATTTCGTTCAAAATCGATATTTAGGGCTCCCTGGGATTACAAAACAGAAAACTGATACCAAAGTTTTAGAAAATCGGCGCCATTTTGAAATTCTTTGTTTATTGACCGAATTCGTTCAAAATCGTATAGTAAAGTCTGTACTACTTGTACGTCAAACCACAACCCGTGAGCTGCTTTAGCAGCTCGCGCACAGGGCGAAACACTAGTTATACTATATATAGCTCGATTACCACTCACTGATTCACTGACTCACTGACTCATTGACATAATTGTTCTCCTAGAAAGAGACAGAAAACGATACTATGATGTACGGGAGATGTGTTCGGGTGCGGGAGTCGAGTAGGGAAAAATTATGACATTTCGGAAAAACAAGATGGCGGCCGACGTGATTCTTGCAACTCTTTTGTTTTCCAACCGATTTTGTTAAAACTCGCAACGATTGAAGAAACTAGGAAACGATTTATAGAAAAAGTGGAAAAAATTGGAAAAACAAGATGGCGGCCGAGGTGTAGTGTTTTGAAATTTTTGATTTTTCGACCCCGAACCGCGGCGCCACAGATCCGAAACGGCGCGGTCGAGCGTAATATTCTTTTCTCTTTTCGCCTACAACTATCCTGTATTTTGACAGAACGGGAGTGGTTTTTAAAAATTCAAGATGGCGGCTGTCGCGGCGGCCGTTCGGTCTGAGGTACGAAAAAACGCAATTTTAAACTTCAAATTTCTCACAGTTGGCAACGTCGGAGCGTTTCGACTTCTAGGGGGCGATTGTGTGTACAAACTCGAACTATGGATTGGGGAAAAAAAATTACCCCATTTCTCGGGAAATTTTCAAGATTTACCCTAAAAATTAAAAAATCGAAATACGTATTTTTTGCTAAATTCGAGTACGAGCGACCACGTGTCCCACTTGTACGAATGACATTTGGGTATTTTCGTCGCCGAGGTCTGGCAACACTAGAATTTATCAAAGTAAAAATGATTTTCGACATGGTCTTTTTTCAGGAGCAATCATTTCGGCTGGGTGCGAGCGAGATGAAAAATTGAAACGTCATCAGGAGCGGTATATCCTGTAGTTTATGGGAAAATTATGAAACTATGTCAAATGTATCTGTGAAACGAGGTGGCGGCCATTTTGTATTATTTTTGTGTTTTTGAAAATTTTAATCATGATTTTGAGGCAGTTGGCAACATTTGGGAAAGTTGACATGTATGGATCGATTGTGTAGCTCGACCGGCAGTATCGAGATATCTAAACAGTGTTGCCACATTATGGGTAGTTTTCGAGATTTTCCCCAAAAATGACCTCCTGTAAAATTTTGTATGAAATTTTTTTTTTTCACTGATGGCTTCGTGTAGAAATCAGGAAATGTAACTTTAACAAAAATATGGAGACAGCTGATGATTGAGGATTTCGGAGACGGGTAAAGGGCACGGCCAAGGAATTGAAGATAGGTGGGGGGTCCTCGAACTAATGTCACTCGGAACCTCATCCAATTGACAAAGAGCAAAAAAAAAATTCAAAATGGCGGATTTAAGATGGCTGCCATACAAATTTGTTTGGTGTCTATCTCAGAAAGTATAAAAGATGGAAGAGTGGTTTCTTGACAAAAGATGATCAGGACCTGAAGGTCTACTTGATGTACAGGAAAAAATTCAAGATGGCGGAATTTATTTTTCCATAGAAAATATATGGCCAATATTGAAGAATACTACGACTATGCAAGATTTTGATACGATTCCGTTTTACCCACGACGGGGCTCCCTGCGATTATAAAACAGGAAACTGGTACTAAAATTTAAAAAAATCAGCGCCATTTTGAAATTCTTTGTTAATTGACCGATTTCGATCAAAATCGATATTTAAGACTCCCTGGAGTTACAAAACAGGAAACTGAAACCAAAGTATTAAAAAATCAGCGCCATTTTGAAATTCTTTGTTAATGGACCGATTTCGTTCAAAATCGATATTCAGGGCTCCCTCTGATCACAAAACAGGAAACTCATACCAAAGTTTAAAAAAATCAACGCCATTTTTAATAATTTTGCTATAATCATAATAAATGTCTGTACTACTTGTAAGTCAAACCACAACCCGTGAGCTGCTTTAGCAGCTCGCGCACAGGGCGAAATACTAGTTATACTATATATAGCTCAATTACCACTGATTCACTGACTCACTGACTCACTCATTGACATAATTGTTCTCCTAGAAAGAGACAGAAAACGATACAATGATGTACGGGAGATGTGTTCGGGTGCGGGAGTCGAATAAGGAAAAATTATGACATTTCGGAAAAACAAGATGGCGGCCGACGTGATTCTTGCAACTCTTTTGTTTTCCAACCGATTTCGTTACAACTCGCAACGATTGAAGAAACTAGGAAACGATTTATAGAAAAAGTGGAAAAAATTGGAAAAACAAGATGGCGGCCGAGCTGTAGTGTTTTGAAATTTTTGATTTTTCGACCCTGAACCGCGGCGCCACAGATCCGAAACGGCGCGGTCGAGCGTAATATTTTTTTCTCTTTTCGCCTACAACTATCCTGTATTTTGACAGAACGGGAGTGGTTTTTAAAAATTCAAGATGGCGGCTGTCGCGGCGGCCGTTCGGTCTGAGGTACGAAAAAACGCAATTTTTAACTTCAAATTTCTCACAGTTGGCAACGTCGGAGCGTTTCGACTTGTACGGGGCGATTGTGTGTACAGACTCGAACTATGGATTGGGGAAAAAAATTTACCCCATTTCTCGGGAAATTTTCAAGATTTACCCCAAAAATAAAAAAATCGAAATACGTATTTTTTGCAAAGTTCGAGTATGAGCGACCACGTGTCCCACTTATACGAATGACGTTTGGGTATTTTCATTGCCGAGGTCTGGCAACACTGGAATTTATCAAAGTAAAAGTGATTTTCGACATGGTCTCTTTTCAGGAGCTATCATTTCGGCTGGGTGCGAGCGAGATGAAAAATTGAAACGTCATCAGGAGCGGTATATCCTGTAGTTCACGGGAAAATTATGAAACTGTGTAAAATGTTTCTGTGAAACGAGTTGGCGGCCATTTTGTATTATTTTTGTGTTTTTGAAAATTTCGATCACGATTTTGAGGCAGTTGGCAACATTTGGGAAAGTTGACATGTATGGATCGGTTGTGAATCTCGACCGGTAGTATCGAGATATCTAAACAGTGTTGCCACATTTGGGGTAGTTTTCGAGATTTTCCCCAAAAACTTCCTCCTGTAAAATTTTGTATAAAAATTTTTTTTTTCACTTATGGCTTCGTATTGAAGTAAGAAAATTAAACTTGAAGAAAAATATGGAGAAAGCTGATGATTGAGGATTTCGGAGACGGGTAAAGGGCACGGCCAAGGTATTGAAGATAGGTGGGTGGTCCTCGAACTAATGTCACTCGGAACCTCATCCAATTGGCGATGAGTTTAAAAAAAACTCGAAAATGGTGGATTCAAGATGGCCGCCATACAAATTTCGTCAGTGTCTATCTCAGAGAATATAAGAGATGGAACTGTAGTTTCTTGGCAAGAGATGATCAGGACGAGGAGGTCTATTTAGCGAAATGAAAAAAAATTCAAGATGGCGGAATATTTTTTTTCGTACCAAATTATATGGCGATTAGGAACTTTATAAGGACTGGGTACTTCTAACGAATATTTGGGAGAAAAATGTGAAGCGAGTTGATGATTGAGGATATCGGAGACGGGTGAAGAGCACGGCCAGGATATTGTAGAAAGAGGGGGTGTGTTCGACCATATGCATGGAAAAAATCAAACATAAAACTACCAACATACCCGCATAATTGTTCTACTAAAAAAAGGCAGAAAACGATACAATGATGTATGGGAGATGTATTCGGGCGCGGGATGGGAGTAGGGAAAAATTATGACCTTTTGGAAAAACAAGATGGCGGCCGACGTGATTCTTGCAACTCTTTTGTTTTCCAACCGATTTCGTTACAACTCGTAATGATTAAAGGAATTAGTAAGCAAACAATACAAAATGTAGAAAAAATTGTAAAAACAAGATGGCGGCCGAGCTGTAGTATTTTCAAATTTTTGATTTTTCGACCCCGAGCCGCAGCGCTACAGATCCGAAACGGGGTAGTTCATGTACTGGTAATACGTTCGGGTGCGGGATGGAATTAGGGAAAAATGATGACATTTCGGAAAAACAAGATGGCGGCTGACGTGCTTTTTGTAACTTTTTTATTTTCCAACCGATTTCGTTACAACTCGCAATGATTGAAGAAATTAGTAAACGATCACTACAAAAAATTGGAAAAACAAGATGGCGGCCGAGCTGTAGTGTTTTGAAATTTTTGATTTTTCGAGCGAGATGAAAAATTGCAACGTCATCAGAAGCGGTATATCCTGTAGTTCATGGGAAAATTATGAAACTGTGTGAAATGTTTCTGTGAAACGAGGTGGCGGCCATTTTGTATTCTTTTTGTGTTTTTGAACATTTCGATCACGATTTTGAGGCAGTTGGCAACATTTGGGAAAGTTGACATGTAGATATCGACTGTGTAACTCGACCGGCAGTATCGAGATATCTAAACAGTGTTGCCACATTTGGGGTAGTTTTCGAGATTTTCCCCAAAAATGTCGTCCTGTAAAATTTTTAATGAAATAATTTTTTTTCACTGATGGCTTCGTGTAGAAGTCAGAAAATATAACTTAAACAAAAATATCGGGACAGCTGATGATTGAGGATTTCGGAGACGGGTAAAGGGCACGGCCAAGGTATTGAAGATAGGTGGGGGGTCCTCGAACTAATGTCACTCGGAACCTCATCCAATAGACAAAGAGCAAAAAAAAATTCAAAATGGCGGATTTAAGATGGCTGCCATACAAATTTGTTTGATTTCCATCTCAGAAAGTATACAAGATGGAAGAGTGGTTTCTTGGCAAAAGATGATCAGGACCTGGAGGTCTACTTGATGAACAGGAAAAAAATTCAAGATGGAGGAATTTATTTCTCCATAGAAAATATATGGCCAATATTGAAGAATACTACCAGACTAGAACTATGCAAGATTTTGATACGGTTCCGTTTTACCCACGACGGGGCTCCCTGTGATTACAAAACAGGAAACTGGTACTAAAATTTAAAAAAATCAGCGCCATTTTGAAATTCTTTGTTAATGGACCGAATTCGTTCAAAATCGATATTTAGGACTCCCTGGGGTTACAAAACAGGAAACTGAAACCAAAATTTTAAAAAATCAGCGCCATTTTGAAATTCTTTGTTAATGGACCGATTTCGTTCAAAATCGATATTTAGGGCTCCCTGGGATTTCAATACAGGAAACTATTACCAAAGTTTTTAAAAATCAGCGCCATTTTGAAATTTTTTGTTAATTGACCTATTTCGTTCAAAATCGATATTCAGGGCTCCCTGGGATCACAAAACAGGAAACTGTTACCAATGTTTAAAAAAATCAACGCCATTTTGAAATTCTTTGTTAATTGACCGATTTCGTTCAAAATCGCTATTTAGGACTCCCTGGGGTTACAAAACAGGAAACTGATACCAAAATTTTAACAAATCAGCGTCATTTTGAAATTCTTTGTTAATGGGCCGATTTCGTTCAAATTCGATAACTGAGGATCCCTAATATCCCAAAAACCACAACCCGTGAGCTGCTTTAGCAGCTCGCGCACAGGGCGAAACACTAGTTTATTCTATATAGATACACTGTAGGTAAACTTATTGTCGTCTAAAAATTACTTACTTAAAAAGCATGATGGTGATAATGGGTAACGGTATCTTAAAACTTAAGCTACGAGGGTTCCAAACGCGCCCTGGTCTGAGAAGAGCCCACAACAAACTCAGCCGGGTTTTTTTAATTTTTATAATCACCAATTTTGACGACCTCCGTGGCGCAGTGTGTAGCGCTGTTGCCTTAACGTGCGGAGGTCCTGGGTTCGATCCCCGGCAGGGTCAATTTGGGAATTTATAATTTCTGAATTTTCCCTGGTCCTTCCTGGTGGGAGGCTTCGGCCGTGGCTAGTTACCACCCTACCGGCAAAGACGTGCCGCCAAGCGATTTAGCGTTCCGGTACGATGCCGTGTAGAAACCGAAGGGGTGTGGGTTTAATATAACTGCCATGCCCCTAACAGGTTAGCCCGCTACCATCGCAGTCAAGGGCTAGCTTGTAGTGGATTAAAAAAAAAAGCTACGAGGGTACCAAACGCGCCCAAGAGCCCACAACAAACTCAGCCGGGTTTTTTTTATTATCACCATCTCACAAATCATCATAACTAAGGAACTATCAGAGATATTATGTGCCCGCTTCCCGGCGTCACTCACCGCGGTCTCGCAGCGGCGTTGAGGAGGCGCGCGTGCCTCGCGCGGCGGGCCCCCGAGCTGCCCGACGACGATGACGATCGCGACTCGCTCTCCGACTCGCTCGACGATGATGATGACTCTGTCAATCGATATAGACCATCACTAGTATCGCAGCGTATCTCAACCGTAGAGGTAGAAAACTGCATATTAATATTTGACATTAGAGTGAAAGGAGACGCTTCAAATTTGTATGGGGCCAATTCTTGTACAAGCAGAGAAATGTAGGAAAATAAAATACTAAACCAGTTTTAAGTTTTTATTGGTCAAATCTACGAATTCGTCGTAATTTCAGTGGTAAAATTATTTAATCTTTCCAAGTTATGGAACACTAAACATGAGTGGGTAACAATGGCGGATTCATAATTTTTGACGTTTTCAAAAGAAAACACGTTATTTGGACAGTGACTGTCAGAAATGACATTTGATACATTTCGCGCCTACCGCCTTCTCTATGGCTGAAGGTTGCCTTCTTGGACACATATCGAAAACTTGAAATACATTTTTATATTTTTGCTCCTTATTTACTTTACTGTTCTAAATTATTATATTTTTAATACAATCTATGTATTTTCCTCTATTCATGGTAGAGTGTACAAGAGTAGGCCTAAAATGAACCTTTTCCTTTTTAAGTTATACTTATTTTGGCGCGTCAGGGAAAAATTATTAGAGTGAATTTTCACAATACACCGACACCCAAATTCGACGCCCTGACGTTAGTTGGTCAACTTATAAGTCTTGCAGAAAAAGCCCTACCAATAAAATAAATACATTTACTGTATGTTGGGTGAGAACTGATAACTATATTCAAGATATTTAATACTAGCGAATGCCCGCGACTTCGTCTGCGTGGTTTGAGGTTTTTGGTTCCCGCGGGAGCTCTTTATTTTTCCGGGATAAAAAGTAGAGATAGCCTATGTGCTATTCCAGACTATAATCTATCTCTGTACCCAAACATCCATACATCCATCCATCCAAACTTTCACATTTATAATATTAGTAAGATAAGATTTGCTATCAAAAAGTATTTAACTTCTTGAAATTAATATTTTTAAACAAATATAAGATATTTTAAATTAAAAGAAAGTAAAGTGTTGCCATTAAAATTTTGTGTAATAACTTTTATTATCCAAAAAAATACGCGCCGAATTGAGAATCTCCACCTTTTTTGGAAGTCGGTTAAAAAATTATGAATCGGCTTTATTAATCACTGTTAGTAACTGTTAGTTGTTATTTCAAATCAATACAAGTAAAGTATTATTTTAAGAGTATTTTCTTAGACTACAATGTAGCTGTAATAAAAAACGAACCTGAACCTGACGATGAAGACCTTGAGTATTTTTTCCTATTTCTACTGCGGCTCGTCGCTTTGCCGCGGCCGTATGGATCCATTTCATCCTGCAGATTAAGAGAAATTCATCAAGATGTTCCATGAGGATTGAGGACATCTATTATTACAACTCTGTTCCATCATTTCTTTTATATACAAGTCAGGTTAGTGTGCAGCTTATACAGCTGCAGATGAGCAGTGGTTTTCTGTTGAGAAATTCGCAGTAAGCAACAAAAGTTGGTACTGATAGTGTCTCACTACTATATCTCTTGCAAAAATTTTTTTTAGTCAATATTTAATTTTTTTTTATTCAAATAAACTTTTACAAGTGCTTTTGAATCGTCGAGCGATTCTACCACTCGTTCGGAATACCAGTTTTGATTGTCTCTCCTAATTGTGTCGATGTTTGAAAGGAATATTAGAGTGCACCTATTTTTTTACAGACAAACGACTCCTGCGCAACATCTCTGGCTAGTCTCCGTTGAGATTGGCTGTCGTGGTTGAAATTCAGTCAGGAGGATGTTGGTACCTTATGCCGGTGCGGTGCTGGTGGGGGTGGGTTAGCGCTCAGTTGCCGCGCGGCCGCCGGCGAGGGTGCACGTCTGCGTGGTGCTGGAGGATTCATGGCAGTAGCGCGTGCGGTGGCCAACCGACGCTCGCGTACAATCACCGAAGGTGACAACCTGAAAGGACATCTTTTTTATACCGTGTCTATGGACGAATTATGTGGAAGCGTTATATAAACCTAATTTCTTTCAAAAAAACTAATACTATCAGTTGTTCAAAAACGCAATTAACGGCTGGTCTAGCACCAAAGTTGACAGCTAAAATGTAAAGATTGCAATCATCTCTGATTGACTAGACCCAACGGGAGACACGCATCCTTGGGACTGCGTAACCGTGCTAGCCTCCCAATTTAATCCACTTTCAAACTTGACCAATGCACTTCATTGACTTGACGTTCACACGTTAAAATTCACACGTAATGATCAAATTATTTCTATATTACCACTATTAAAAACTGGTAAGGAGGTCAAGTGTGAAAATTACATCAAAGAGCACTTCATTGTTGAAACTAATTTCAAAAACATACATGATTATGCAACTAATAATATGAATGCAAGAAAGCAAATATTATTGTCAGATCCATGCGTGTTCGCTTCTCGTTTGCTCACCTCTGGCGTGAAGACGACGACGCCCGTCGCTTTCGCCTCGCCCCGGGGCTGCCTGTACTACGCGAGCTGGAATTTGAAGAGCTGTGGGCTCAGAAGGAAGCCAAGGGGAGAGGTGAAGGCACACACACACCCGTGCAAATAAACACACGCTCATTCGCACACACGCACACGTGCGCCGCGACACATTCGACACCATACACGCACAGGTGCACCGAGTCACGTACGTATCCACACGCACGCGTACGTCACGCCGACAAATATGACATTTTGATGCCGATGCATTGTATCGAAACGTACGTAACCACAGATACACACGTGCGTCGCGTCGACGCGTGTGACGTCACCACAAACGCACACGTGCGTCGCGTCGGCACGTAAGTCGCCACGCACACAACCATTCACAACAGCAGCAAACCCAAGTGAGAACGCATGCAGAAGTTAATGAAGAGATGGGATTCGTGAGAACCAAAAACACCACGACATTAGTTATGAAAGCATAACCCAGCCGGGGAGGGGACAAGCAGAAGGAAAGTGTTTCAATTAATATTTTTGTACATTAATTTATTTTAAAACGAATTTCCGTCCGTCGATCGGTCAGTTAGGTTACAGCATTTAACTAAAGTAGAAAAAAAAATCTAGATTTATTATTCTTCTCTTCTAAAAAAATATTAATAAAAGAAATAACGATATAACCATATCTTCATAACACAATTCAATTCAAATAAGTAAAGTGTTATTTTAAGAGTGGTCAGTGAAGCGAAATCTTGAACTTGTAAATATGCTCTACTCTACAGCAATGTATTATAATAAAAAGCTTGTTTAACTGCTAGCCAATGTTAATGTTTAAAAGTTTCATCCAAAAAAATACATTGTTAACTCAAAATGGGTAAATGTTCACAAAAATTTGTCACCCTATTTTTATTTGAAGTTTTAACAAAAATCATGCTATCGTATTTAAGCAAATCACTCCAAAATAATCATTGCTAACCCAAAAATAGTAAATGACCACCAAATCTTTATTTTAACTACATTTTAACTTAAGTTAGGTGTAGCACATAAATATTTATGTTTTAACATTACCTGACTAGGTTTTGGCAAATATAGTACTTTGGTGAACATATTTTCTACATAACTACAACTATTTTTAGGTACATATTTTGGTCTTCAAATTATTTTAGTAAGAAAGCTTTAGGGTCACAAAGTATTTAGTGGTCAATAAATTAATAATATAATCCCATACTAAATTACAGAAGAATTTTGGTTGTTGTTTTTGCCTCACTGACTGTTCTCAAAATAAGACCTTTATAGTGTGATCACAAGCGCTTTACATTCAATTGTTCTAATGCTATTAAGAATCTATTGATACAATCAAAATTTGCCTGAATTGTAAATAAACAACATCACATTTTTTATTAAATGAAGAGTTAAATTTTTTAAATTGAAAAATAACCAATTTTAACTGGGTACTTTTTTAGTTTGAATTAGTGGACTTTTGATGTTTATCATAATTAAGTGTAGCTGAAAAAGAAATAATTTTATTTTGCTGTGGCAAAAACATTATTTTATAATATCAGCTTTAGAACATTGTCTGTTCTCACACTTAAGAGATTCATCATACATTAACAACTCTTGAAATTCAGACAAATTTATCAGAAATATTCATAGAGGTTACTCATTTAGTTATGTGAAAACATAATATTTGACGATTCAAATCACTTCATTTTAATAACTTTTCTTTGGTATTAACCCCATACAATTATTCCGAAATGTACAAAGTAATAAATGAATAACCTCTCATAGACTATGCATTCATTTTATCTAGCTATAGCTCTAAATCTACACATACCTAGAAGATGAATATGAATCCTCAGAAGATTGTGGTTTTCGTCGCCGAGCGGCGGGTTCGGCCCGCATCCAGGGGTCGGCCCACTCGTCCCCGCGACCCTCGCGACCCTCACGGACCTCCCGACCCTCTCGGCCCTCCCTCACACGTCCCTCACGACCCTCTCGGGCCTCACGGCGTTCTACCTCCGCACGTTGGACTATCACCTCACGAGATGAACGTACACGCCTCTACGAAAGAAGCAGTTTGATCGGATTCACTCATGCAAGTATTTGAAAAAAATAAAGAACCACTCTTAGCTCCAAACCATGATTGATACAATGAGATAATTACAATCAAATCCATTGCCCTATGGAAAAATAGATTTACTTAAGAGTATAATATAGAAAACTAGCGGACGCCCACGACTTCGTACGCGTGGATCGAGGTTTTGTGGTTCCCGCGGGAACTATTTAATTTATCGGGATAAAAAGTAGCCTATATGTTATTCCAGACTACAATCTATCTCTGTGCCAAATTTCATCCACATCCGTTCAGCCGTTGGGGCGTGATTGAGTAACAAACATCCATCCATACATCCATACATCCATACCGACATCCATACATCCAAACTTTCGTATTTATAATATTATAGTATATAGTAAGATTGCTCAGCTACAGCAATTGAGTGTTATTGACAATCAATCATTGTATGTTCAGTAGGTACTAGGTCTTAATTTAAATTTATCAAAGCTAAAAATAAACAATAATTTTTAGGACTGATTAATTGTTAGAAAATCTAAGTGAGTAATAAAAACTGACTTTTTTTTTTATCCACTACAAGCTAGCCATTGACTGCGATCTCACCTGATGGTAAGTGATGATGCAGTCTAAGATGGTAGCGGGCTAACCTGTTAGGGGCATGGCAGTTATATTAAACCCATACCCCTTCGGTTTCTACACGGCATCGTACCGGAACGCTAAATCGCTTGGCGGCACGTCTTTGCCGGTAAGGTGGTAACTAGCCACGGCTGAAGCCTCCCACCAGAAAATTCCTTAGAAATGTCTTTTTTTAGCGATGAAAAATACGATGATAGTAAATTTTTACAAGGTCGTTTAATACCTTATGATAGGGTACATCTTCAGGGGCAGGCATGTGTTCCTCGTAGTAAGGCGGACGCTCGAATGGCCGCTCGCGTTCGTATCCGCGCTCGCGTTCGTAGTAACGTTCGCGCTCGTCCATCGGAGGACGCGGGAAACGCCCGCCGCGATACATCACGCCACCGTATGGCGAAGGCCTGTAAGAAATATTACTTGCTCATTGGTTTGTATGGAAATGTATGGAGCACATTTGGGAGCGACCGAGACGTGCGACTCGATCGCGCGACACATTGTGTGGTGGCCGCGTAGCTCAAAGTCTTTACTCCTTGGATTGTGGTAGTGGCTTTTTTTTTATCCACTACAAGCTAGCCCTTGACTACGATCTCACCTGATGGTAAGTGATGATGCAGTCTAAGATGGTAGCGGGCTAACCTGTTAGGGGCATGGCGGTTATATTAAACCCATACCCCTTCGGTTTCTACACGGCATCGTACCGGAACGCTAAATCGCTTGGCGGCACGTCTTTGCCGGTAGGGTGGTAACTCGCCACGGCCGAAGCCTCCCACCAGGCCAGATCAGGGAAAATTCAGAAATTATAAATTCCCAAATTGACCCTGCCGGGGATCGAACCCAGGACCTCCGCACGTTAAAGCAACAGCGCTACACACTGCGCCATGGAGGTCGTCAAACCAAAGGAAGTCGGCTTGGTCTCATCTGTACATCTCGGGTCTGAACCTGGAGTTTCTTCTCTCTGAAGTCCATCTCTTACTCTTATACGTTTGCATGCTATATATTATAAGAGATAGCTGCACTTTTTGGAACTATCGCTTGAAAAGCTGATTCAGTAATAGGTGGGTGTAGCACCCTTCATTAGAAAAGCTGATTCTTGTACAGTATTAAAGTATGCACAGTACCTATATAAACAGTACAAAAACTGACGCTCTTCATCGGGCCTTTCACTAGATAACACCTCTCAAAGACGTTATAAACTTATAAAAAATTCTTAGCTTTTCTAATAATTATTATGGTTCATTTTTGGTAACCATATCACGTTTTTAATCGGCCATATCTAGTAAAAGCCCATCAGCATGCGGGCAGAATTTCACTATCGTCCTCAGTGGAGAGTGTAGCACCCACCTATTACTGAATCAGATTTTCAAGTGATAGTTACAAAAAGTGCAGCTATCTCAGTCTAATAGAGTAGGGTTGTAACGGAGGCGTTCTTAGCGGAAACAGAGGCGGATGCGGAGGTGAAGGGGCTTTGCTTCCGCGGATGCGGAGGTTAACGGAGGCGGAGATGGATTTCTCCGATCACATCATCCATTTTCTGTGCTTTAGGATGCGATGAATCCCACACTTGATTTATTTTTGAAGATTCTTCTAAGGACAGCAGTTGCCTTGTTGCTTGTTATATATATTATGGTGTAACTGACGTCACCTGCTGATTTGTACCTCTCGCATTGTACGTCAATGTAAATAAACCTCCGTTACAACTACGCAAAAAAATAGAGGTGGATGCGGAAACGGTACGATTACATGCGAAAGTTCCGCACTTACCGAGGCGCAGGCGAGGTTCCGCTAAAACGCTAGTTTGAACTCACCTGTACATCTCGGGGTCGCGATGCGCGGGCGGCACTTCGCGCGGCGGCGACGCGCCAACCGCTGCCGCCGCGTATGCAAGCTCCGCGTCCGGGTCGTGCACCACCCCGCCCACTGACAGGTGGAGTTTCTTCTCCTCGAAGTCCATATCTTGTTCTTTACGCTTGTTTGCTATTCTTAGCATCTGTCAATATGATATAGTAACATCAGTTAGTAATATAAATTCGAAAGTTTGGATGGATGTAGGTAGGTATGTATGGATGGATTTTTGTTACTCAATTACGTCAGAACGGTCTGTTCAGCCGTGGAACGGTGAACGGATCTGGATGAAATTTGGCACAGAGATAGATTATAGTCTGGAATAACACATAGGCTCCTTTTTATCAGTCTGGAATAACAGATAGGCTACTTTTTATCGCGAAAAATCAAAGAATTCCCGCGGGAACCGAAAACCTCAACCCACATGGACGAACTCGCAGGCATCAGCTAACAAGCTAGTATAAAATATATCATGCAAGGATGAAAACGGACAGGAAGGAAGAAAAGAAAGAAGGGGGAGAAGGGAGGAGAAAGACGTTTATTAAATTTAAGGCCGCAGCCCTGTGGACTTCATTCCATTGTATGAAAAACTCAGTATTTATTAACCGAATTACAAAAAGGAGGCTCTCAACTCAGCACATTTTTTTTTAAACAACTATTCAGATTGAATCTTCATATTCTGTGGTAGTAGGTTACCTCCTTAGCGGTGCGAAGGCCGCGCTCCCAGGCGGACTCGGGCGGCGCAGTGTCTCGCGGCGCGGGGAAGGAGCCGGCGGCCGGCACGCCGCGTATTACGTCGAACATATTGTAGTTACCCTTGTCCGTCACGCCCGGGTGTAGAAACCTACATGACAAATTGCTATAGTCAGTTCTACTAAAAATTTATAATTGAAGCGTTATTTTAGTTCCAGTGTAACACACATAATTTATTTAAAAAAAAATTGATTTATTAATTTAAATTACTCAAGAATATTTTATTATTATTTGATATAGTTATTTTATTTCCTATCGCTGTTACATTAGTCTTTTTACTCGAATTTATGAAATATGAAATTAATTTCTACCCAAATGTTACCAAAAATTAAAAAAATATCAACAATGAAATTTCATACTCTTTTTCTGCCCGCTTGCACTTTAACAATGAATTTTCATACATTATTTCGGCCCACATATTTGGTTGGTAGCAATGAGGTACTTTCTTCCTCGTTTTGAAAAAGTAAGAAGGTACTTTCCGAGCGGTTGTAGTATAAAATATTTAGAATTGCTCTTTTTCATGTAGCATAACATACCTGCAACTAACACCCCAAGTACAGGCTCCCCTAGAGAAAAACCGGCATACAGGTCTGGGCTCGCTCTCTTCAGGCCTCCTCTCCGCCTCGTCAGAAACCTCGCCTTCTTCCAGCGACGAGCCACGAGAACGACGAATCGCTTTCACAGCCTCTGTGACAAAATTACAAAAAAACATTTAATTATAGCACAGCTAGAAAGATTCATTCTTTACTGCCAAGTTCTATTACCGAGGCTTAACTTCCTTACCTTTTTCACCTTTTCCTTGTGTCTCAATTTCTCCATTTGACTGGTCTTTAGTTTTAGTGGGCTCAATACATTCACCTTCTTCTGCCTCAAAGTCCAATTGTTCCTCTCCATCTTCAGTGTTACTTGTTTTTTCTTGAGGCACCTTTTAAACATCACCACTTATTATTCTACTGTTTTGCAACTTTGTTTTAAAGCCATAATCAAAAAAAAGCACAAAAATATACCAAGTCAAACATATAAACATACTTTTTCTAATTTAGGAGCATCACCTTTCCCATTGTCAGATTTAGGTGATGGATGTGAACTCACTGCATCTTTACCATTGACAACATCACTATTCTTATTGGGTGTTTGAGGTTTTGATTTACTCTGAAACAAACAACCATAACAAATACTGCCTTATTTTTTACAAAAATAAAATGGTAATTGTATAGAATTAGAAAAGGCTGGTATAGAAATACCCACCCAAAATTAATCATAGCATACAGCATAACCCGTAACCCTATTTAGTTAAAGCTGCATCAAAATTATAACTATCTCAATTGTTATGATAGGTATTATGAATTTATGGTATTCTTGTTCGGTCAATGGAAATCCTAAGGTTATTACGATTGTTTCTATGTTGCAATCATTTCTCCATGATTTTCTACATATTATTGGCAGAAATGCTTTTGCATTACCACAGCTAACAAAACAAAACTATGTTATATAACAATAAAATTGATATGCATACATTGGAAATAGACTACCAACACAAAACAATTTATTTCAAGTATTATTAGTGTTTTGTATATTAAATAATGGGTCCATGCCAACATTTTACATCTAATACTAACTACTACTAACCGTAGCTTCTTTGTTTGAATTGTCAGGTGCGTCTGAATCATCAGAGACATCAGATAAATCTTCGTGGCTAATATTATGCTCCTTGTCCTGTTTATCACTTGCTGCCGATTTACTTCCCACCTTACAGTCTTCTTGATCCGATTCCATTTCACCTAAAATTGCATCAATGCTAGAGAGATATCTCTCTATCTCTTTTTAAAACAAACAAAAATATCAAACTATATTGACAGGATATAAATTAAACTGTCAGGAATTTAATGTCATGCACTATTATGTTTTTGTGTGCAAAATTGTTCCAATATTGACTGTAAATAAAATGTTATTATTTACCATCAGAAATTGCTTCAGTTGCTGGATCTTTATTACTAGGCCTTTTATTGTATGATGAGCTTCTGCTAGACTGACTTGATTCAGATCTACTCCGATTTCTAGGCATAGAGACCATTTTTTGTTCAGCCTTTGTATGCCTACGCCATTTATCTTTGGGACTCCAATCATTCTTTTTTACTGGCGATCTAGGAGGAGAGGACTGATATGATCCTCTGTCAGGAGATGGACTAGCAGTTGGTGACCTTGGTTCTCTGTTTCTTGGTGATGTAACTTGAGATGCAGAGTCTGGGGAAACTGGGTTTAATGGTGAAGCTGGTGGGGATTTGAGAGAACTACCAAGAGAGTGTGGGCTTTTAGGGCCCTCTCCACCCGAAGGTGGGGCTGACGAATATTGTTCAGGGTGTTCTGGAGAACCAATATTTGAGCCTAATTCACTTGGTGATTTTGGACCATCAGGAGATTTTGGGCCAACAGGTGAAGCAGGCATAGAATTTTCAGGTGAATTTATATCAGAATGAGCCTCACTCAAATTATCCGGAGACAATGGAGGTTTACCCTTGGGTGCAGACCTTTGAGATGTTTGAGATCGGCTGTCTGGAGAAGGAGACTTTGGCCCATTGGATCTTGGTGATGGAGGGGACCGGGGCGGGGATTTAGGGCCTTTTTTGGAACTATCTGAAGACGAACTTCGCCTGCTCCTTGAACTGGAGCTATGACTGCTTGAGGTTGATTGAGCATCTCCAGATGCATCTCGAGAATCTTCAGAATCCATTTCTGCAAACAGACAGCAGTTCTTTGTAGAATTTAAAGAGAACTGTATGATGTATCCTTCCCAAAAGCTGTTAACGCTTGTTAAAACAAATGAGCTCAAACAAAAAATATATATCTGTAGGTATACACAATAAGATAAATATCAAATAAGTACTTAAAACTTTTTTCTGTTAGCATCTCAAAAACTAGGTAATTGATTTGCTAGAATGTGATGTACTACAATCAGGATGAGAATCGTCATTTTTGTTATTTAGAGCGAGTGGCCCCAAATCTTTCAACTTAACCTACTGAAATTAGGTTACTCTTGAATCTTACTTAGGTTACTCTTGATATAAATCAAACAGTATAGTTAGAAGTACTACGTTGTGATGTATATTGAAGACACATCCAGCCTTACCTTGAAGGTGACGCCTCGACGCCTGAATCGGTAGCACTTTAGATCACTTTTCATTTTGTAAAGACTTTTCAACTTTATTAACACAACACAAACGAAACTCGTGTCTGGTCACACGTACTAGTGAACTTTAATAACTTTAACTTGCTAGTAAACATATACCGACGTAAACTTATTAAAATCAACACTACTTCAACATGGCTGTGATATAGGAAAAATATATATGAACATAATAAATATTCACTTTTCATAACTTCCGTAGGGTTAACTTACGCCCTTACCTTAACTGAGATGAATAAGACGGTAAATTCTTGAAGTATTAAAATATTTAGATAAAATCTTCAATTTGCGCCGCATCAAATCTTCTCATCGCATCGCAGAAACCATAGACTAAAAAACGGATGGAACTGGGATGGAATATCATAGATAGGGTATGGAGCACGTCATTATAGTCATAGTCATAGACATTCATAGAATAATAAAACTTTTTTCTGTAAAATACACGAAGCATAGAAAGTTGAATGGAGTGCGCTCTCGAAATAGGTACTTCCGTAGACAGAGAAAGGAATATTTGAAGCCATAATTATTATAATTTAATGATGATTTTGAAGCAGAGCATTAATTAAAATAACATGTATACCCTGTGAAACAATATACTAAGGCTCCGCCACGTCAGAAAATCGATGACCAATTTTTGGTCGGCAAAAAATTAAATTTATTTTTAAAAATTGATTGGAATACTCACATGTACAAAAAGTCGATCAAAAACAAACTTGGCTTATTTGAATGTCGGTGGAAAATGCAAGTTTGGTCGTTGGTCATATATTCGGTAAAAAAGTTAGCGTAATTATCCACAGACATTATCGGACGCGGATAAGTCAGACGTGGGTGATAGTCCTTAACATTAATAACAATAGCCAGTCTGTAGCCGTTAAACCAGTTAATTAAAAAAAAAATAACCAGTCTGCGTTTTCCTCGAAAAAAAAAAATATTTGGCGGCAGTTTTAAGTTTTGAGCTAGTTTTGTGGTGGTTTCGTATAGCAGGTGTTTGATAGAACTAAGAATCAATTATTATGATAGAACAAGCGTTGGACGATAACGTTTCAGAAAATGACGAGGAGGAGAGTTTCTTCCAAGACGTTGATATTTTGCAAAAGCATGGTATAAATGTCGCTGATATCAAAAAATTAAAAGGAGCGGGAATATGTACCATCAAAGGCATACAAATGTGCACAAAAAAAAAACTATGTAACATCAAAGGGTTTTCCGAAACAAAAGTTGAAAAAATCAGAGAAGCTTGTCTAAAAGTTATCACTTTAGGTTTTATGACTGCACTCGAAGTAAGCGATCGTCGCAAGCATGTTTTCAAAATCAGTACAGGAAGCAGTGAATTTGAGTAAGTTTATGTGCTTTGCTTATTTAATTCTTATTGTAAAAGGCTGCAAGTCCATCGAATATTGCAGGTCCTTTTGCAGCATCCAATGACCTTCTATTGTAGAAGGTCATTGGCAGCATCGATAGTTTAGTTTAACACTTTAAACTTTTACAGTTTAGCACAACCTCAGTTGCGAAAAGTAATAATAACATTTAAAAAAAACAGGAAGTTTAATCATCTTGGCTTATTTGCACTTGACTGCAATCACTTATCACACCAAAATTGTACAAACTACAAGTACCGACTGCCGTCAATGGCCAGCATGTGCCATGCATGTGCCTTTTCTCTCCTTTTTAAGGTAGCAACTACCAATGTGGTTCCAATATTACCTAGATTTGATTTTTGTCGAATTCACTGAGAAAGTGCACACTGCAACGATCCAGGTAGGGTGCGTGTGCGTACAGATCAATTAGGCAAAGGTAAACATAAAACTTTTTAAGTTTACCTTTGCCTTGAATTCTACTGCATCTAACTAGTGGTTCGCCCCGAACTGAGACCTCGCGGCGCCATCTATTGACATCAATGTGAAGTTCTGTTAAAAATACTGAAGCTCAAGCTCATTAAAAATTAAATAGGTAATTTCGTTTCCTTATAATTATTTATCTATTTTTAGTATTTGTTGTTCAAGTACAGGATATAATTCAAATAATTGATCAAGTTTCAGGCTCAGCCTTTCAGAAAATTGAGAGTTCTGAGGTCAACTTTGGACGTTAGAAAATCACCACTTTGAAAGCCCCCCATTTCGTAAATTTTAATAAAAAATATTTTACTTCGCATTCGCTTCTATGAGAGCCCCCCTGAAATAAAGATTTTTATAACTTTTTAAGTCATATATATTCGGCTGGAGGCCATTGGTTTACATATTATAATTAAAGCTGGAGTAATTTCGTTCAGTAAGTAATTCAGAAGTTATAATGCTCCGACAGACGGACGGACGGACGGACAAGTGCAAATTCACTCAAGTAGACTCAGAGACCTTCGCTTCGCTCGGTCAAAGATCCACTCACTCACTACCTACGGCTACGTCACTTGATTTGGTGTTCGTATGTCACTACTCACTTGGTTTGGTACCAAAGACGTATTTATGTACGTTTATATTATAATTAATTTGTACACGATGACAATATTTATTTCAGTAAACTCCTAGCCGGTGGTATAGAATCAATGGCAATAACAGAGGTGTTCGGAGAGTTTCGAACAGGCAAGACACAATTGTCTCACACCTTGTGTGTTACAACACAATTACCGAATTCGTCGGGCTTCAGCGGCGGGAAGGTCATGTTTCTCGACACTGAACATACATTGTATCCTTTGATACCTACTTTACGACTATTTAAATGCAATGCGTTACATAAAATTATTATTCTTCTACGCATTTAATTCATAGCCAAATTTAATGAATTATTTTTAAAATATAGTTTCAAATAATGCGCAATAGTTTTAAGCACGTTGTCTTGCAAAACACGAAATCTGATAAATATTTAAAAGTATAATAATAAATAAAGAAAATCAGATCATAAGTAATGAGGGATACTTTAAAGATAATACTTTGAAGGAGCTTCACCAAATTCTTTTAGGGATGTGATGTACAACCTAAATATATAGTGGAACAATTCACTACCTTACCATTTTTTTATTGTATTTTTTATGTCAAAACTTAGTCTAAGAGCCCACTGTAGATAAACGTGTACTAAATTGCAAATCTATTTTGACTGAACTGAATAGCATAATTATTAACCGTCAATCTAAAGTACCGTGGATTTTTTTTAGTAGTAAGTGAAATACTAATTTCAGTATTTTGTCTATTTAAGTACTGTATGTGTACGCAACATGTGTAGGTACACATACAGTACACAACATGTATTACGTCACAGAGATAATTCTGAAGATGGAACCTATTTCGCAAAATGTTCCGTTTAATATCTAATTCAGCATGATTCTTGAGGCATTTCATACTTTAGAATTGTACAATGCATCTTCCTAAATTGACAGTCGGCCAGACAGGTTGCGACCAATTGCCGATAGATTCAATTTGGACCAGAGCGCCGTCCTTGAAAACGTGTTATATGCAAGAGCATATACTTCTGAACATCAGGTAAAATTATGAAAATTTTATAAAAACCGTTGCTTGTGACTTCGACCGCGTTTCTTTAGGTTTTTCAAAAACCGTAGGAAGTAGGAACTTTTATTCCGATATAAAATATAGCATTTTAGTATTTACATATTTTGGTTCTACGTGCCTGTAATCTGTATAGAGATCCGTACACAAAATTTTAATTTTAAAATCTAAATAAGCTTTTCATTTTCTCGAAACTATTTACTGCTACTTGGTCGAGAATTTAAATATTTAATATGCTTCTTTGAATCTATACTAATTATTATAAATACCAAAGTTTGGATGGATGGATGGATGTTAGTTACTCAATCACTCCATAACAACTGAACGGATCTGGCTAAAATGTGGCACAGAGATAGATTACAGTCTGAAATAGCACATAAGCTAGGCCGGAAAATTAAATAGTTCTCCCGGGAACCAAAAAACCTCAAACCACGCAGACGAAGTCATGGGCATCCGCTAGTCGGTAATTTGTTTCATTAACTGTGCAAGCTTTGATAACATGTAAAAATCACTAAGGGCGAATTAAAAGGCAAAATTATTGATAGTTTATTTGTATAAAGAAGCAAATTTTAAAGTGAATGCCCAAGTACATGTCTGGATGTATGAAAAGATTCATTCTTAAATTTATAGAATGTTATAAAACACTTATTTTATTGATATAGGTATAGGTACTCGATATAACACTATGTATCCACTTCCACTTACGTTTGTTGAGTAGGTATATGTATTATATATAATATGTAAGTCGTCGTAACTCGCATCGACAATGATTTCGTTTGATCGTTGTCTGCATTAAAGTTAAAGTGCATTGACATGTACTTATTACATGACATGGATATAACACGTAGATATAGCTATTTTGAACACGAGCTTAAATACATTGTATTGATAATAATTATTACACTGCGTTTAATAAACACGCTCTGTGCATTAAAAAATATGTTTTATAAATGTTTACCTACCCAACATCTCATTAATTCACATTCGTAAGAATTATTTTAATAGATCGAAGTTTTATTTCAATGGCTAAAAGGCGAATGCAAATTAAACAATGTAATAAATATTTTTATATCAAATACAAAATGAAAATTGTGTCTAATGTTCGTCTGTCCGTCCGTGTCTGCCAACACTGACGTCCAACGACCAACATTAGGCAATAGTAGATGTTCTGTTTTATTTTTATCCCAAGCAAATAGGACAATATCTATTATGGGATTAAAAAAGCCTTAAAGAGTAGACAGTAGATAAGTATAAGTTATAAAGATCTAACTAGTATCTATTATAATTATTCAGAAATATGATTATAAATGTGTTTTATCTAGGCAGAACTTTTGGACTTTGTCGCCGCAAAGTTTCACGAGGAAGCCGGCGTTTTCAAGCTATTGATCATAGATTCAGTGATGGCACTGTTTCGAGTCGACTTCTCAGGACGTGGTGAACTCGCGGACCGCCAACAGAAGCTGGCCCAAGTACTGTCTCGTTTGCAAAAGGTACCTACGCAAGAAAAATACTTTTTGATAACCTTGGACAACAACAGAAAAAAAAACCCTTTTAAATGATTATTTTCATCACAATTCGCAGTATGACGACAGAGTAATTTATTATCCTATTAGTACGTACTCCTAATATCTTGTAAAGAAAGGATCACCTTGGACTGTGGTATAACCAAGCTAAATAAATGCCAGTTTCCAGAATCTTTTTTAGGAATATCAGAATGCCAGACGTTAACTTGGTTTTTGAACCAAGTTTTCTAATTAAACGTGCTAGAAAATTATCAACTTGTATTTGTAGTTCAATCATTTTCTAGCACGTTTTATTAGAGATTTTGGATTCCAGTGATCTTGGTATTGTTTTAAAATGGTACCAATTTTAATCAATTGCATTCGATACAAATAATTAGTTTTCCTATGCATTTTAATCTAATAAGCCTTGTTATTGAATCGAGGTTGATGAGTTTCCCATCTAAAAAAGGAATTCTAGAATGAAACTCGTTATCCATTAGGACAAACGTAGCTATTTTTCAACATATAAATATTTTATCATATTCTATTCCGATGAGAAATTATTTATCTATTTGCTATGACTGTTTCGTACTAGAAGTAGTTATTTTACTCGTGCGAGAACATACCCTCATTGTCTCCTGTGATAATAGAAACAACCCTGCTCCTAAATGCAAGTTCACTAGGTGAATAGATAAACAGCATCCGGGTCCACCACGGATACATCGACATCATCGCCTGTTTCTCTGGAACAGATAAGATAAACGCTGGGCTTTAAACTGTGATGTATTTTTATTTTTTATCTTATTTAATAATGTAATGCCGGGTCAATGCTAATATTCATAAATAGCAACTAATTGGTTTGGTTTGGCAAATTGGCACTGTCCGGTACACCGCGTTTCAGAACTTTTGATCATCGCTCAGACCTTGGCTATAATACTGTCTGTTAACAATTCATAGAGTGGAGTCGTTAGTCAAGCTTTTACCAGTAGTATAAACCTTATAGTCTGATGAGTTACGATGTTCTATTTAAAAGTAATTAATTAACTTGAGATTGAAATCGTAATCAGAAAAAGGTACCTACTTAAGCAATGTAAAAATATGGGTTAAGATTAATAGTGTAATAATAAAGTTTACTTCTTTTCCTTTACAGATTTCGGAAGAATATAATGTAGCGGTATTTATAACGAACCAAATGACCGCTGACCCAGGTGCCACATTGTCTTTCCAAGCTGATCCAAAGAAACCCATCGGTGGGAATATCCTAGCGCATGCTTCAACCACCAGGCTCTATCTTAGAAAAGGTCGTGGGGAGAATCGAATCGCCAAAATATATGATTCACCAGATTTGCCTGAGAGTGAAGCTACGTTTGCCATTACCAATGGAGGAATTGCTGATGCAAAGGATTAAATTAACTTATCTTTCTATAAAAATAAAAATAAACCAAAAACAAAAAGCTTTTTATTTTTCTACAATATTTGATAAACTTAGCATTAAAACAAATCTGCGATATCGAAATTATTTTTTTGCTTGACATTTTGACTAGTCTGCTTATTATTGGAAATTACATATTTTTGGAAAAAAAATATTATGGTTGTAATAATAACGGCTCCAAGCTGGTAGGTACTGTTTTCCTAAACACGGAAGAAAGCTTTATTTATAAAATCCCATATGGCAGCTCCAAAATCTGTCATTCTAGTCAACAACAACAAGTACTTGGGTTGCTTGACTAGCGAAATCAAATGATATAGGTTGGTGCAAATTTGAAACACCAACGTCTATCCACTAAGTATCTTCAAGAAAGATTTCAATTGATGGTACCTACTTAATCATTATTAAGTACCCATTAAATTACAAATTAAAAGGATATCAAAAGAAAGTTCATTTCTCTGGACTCCGGCGTTGCGTTGAGATAACTTTGTACCTATCTAATTTGCTTGCTTTTTAATAGAATTGTAGTATAAGAGCTAGCCAAAGCCTACGGTTTAAACTGCGAGTGGATCGACTATGGAGCTAGTTAAAATTATTACTGCAACAAAACAGTAAGTACAGGAATTATAAAAATAATTAGTATATTTTAAAAGCCGCCATAAACGTAAACAACAGACCTAGCTAGCTTTTTATAAAATTGTGTTATTATATATTCAATTTATTTCAATAATAAAAGGTATGTAGTAGTAAGCTGTTCTCAGTACAATTAAGTTAGCAACTAAGGGAAATTTAGCCATTGACTCTGGTACTATTAAAAAATCTTTTACCCGTCACACGAGTGGCGTGACTTGCACCAGCCAATTACAAGTCGTTCACGATTAGATAAATCAATCGTGTCAAATGAATATATAATGTGATAACCGATTTAACGAAATAACTAATATACTATTTATAAATATCCGGTTTATTTACATTGTCTATTATATTATTATAAGATAATGCCCGCGACTTCGTCCTCGTGAATGTGGTTTTTTATTCCCACGGGAACTAGGTTTTTATTTTCCGGGATAAAATGGCGTTGCCTATGTCCTTCTCCGGGATACAACCTGCCTACCTATCTCTATACCACCGAATCGGTTGAAAAGATGGGCACTTTCGCATTTAAAATAATATTATTATGGATTTAGGTATAGGTATGACCTACCATACTTATATCCACGTAAAATCATTTTCCTAACCTTCCATCCATTTTCCATCAAGTAGGTACCTACTGGAAAAGTACCTAGGTACCCTAATTAATTTGAGGGAAAAATATTGTTCAAGCAGCACGCCAATGATTGAAAATTGCATAGTTAATAGTTTCAGAGATATTTTATCATCATTATTTAAACTATTTTATTATTAGGTAGGTACTTTGAGAGTTTCTATGAGATAATATTATAATTTCACTGTAGTTGGAATTTCGTTAAAACTATAGGTTGGACAAAATTACATCAAAACCGGTAAATGCCATCTCTCTGCTAAGCGTATTATATACCTACTTAAAATTAAAAATAATAGGCGGAGGAGTCATTAAAAAGTACGGTACACCAATGGATATACCTAGGTACAATATAATATAGGTAGTAAAATCATACGATACGCAACCGATGACTCACAATCAAGATTCAAGAATCATGAAATTGATGGTTTACATTCAATCATTCAATTTTGTTCGGCGTTTTCTAAGCTCCGTGCCGCCGCGCCGTCACACAATATGTCTAACTATAACTAGCTCATTCCTTTGCTCATTCGACCGGGCTCACCGCTCATTCCAATCAGTTTTCCATGAAGGAAAGGAAACATAAGAAAGACAGTTTTTCAAATTCGGAGTGTCAGTGTGAACGTCAATCGTGTTGTCAATTTAATAATTTGTGATTCTACTTTTAGTGAATTTGAATAATAAATTTTAAATTAAATATAATCAACGCAGAGTTATTTCTAAATTTATAAAGTTGCAAAAAATACCCAGAACATGAGTGAAAACAAGGAAGATAAAAAGCAAAAACGTGTGTGGTGCGATGGATGGTAAATCAATGATTTTTATTTTTTCTATAGTTCCAATATTTTGTGATTCCAATTGGACGAACTTTAATTATTTGTGCATTCTAAATAAAAAAACAGCTTACTCGTGTAATAGTTAAAGTGAAACTTGTTTAAATTTTCTATTCCAACCTTTATATCAAGATTTTATAACAATCGCTGTGAATCTTTTTTTATTTCAACTCGATAGGTAGGTACTCGCATTTTCTTTTCTTGATTTATGTTTCCATGAGTGGAACAATACCGTGGCTCGATTCCCACCATGATAATAGCTTTAATTACTTCAACAAATGGAGTTTGTGTTCAATTAACATGACTGTTAAAATTATAGATCCCACTCATTTAATTAACCTCAGCCAATATAATTAAAATACAGTTCACCACTATAATTAGGCATCGATATGTAAAAAAGGAGCTATAGCTAATAGGAATTAAAATCCTATAAGAAAAAGGTACATTAAAAAAATATATATACTTATTTGAAAAGAGTATTTTATTTTTATTTTCAGTTATGATATGGTCCACTTTGGTCATGCCAACTCCCTTAGACAAGCAAAGGCCCTTGGTGATGTACTAATAGTTGGTGTACACACAGATGCAGAAATTTCAAAACATAAAGGCCCGCCAGTTTTTACGGAAGAGGAGAGATACAAAATGGTTCGTGCAATAAAGTGGGTGGACCAAGTGGTGGAGGGAGCACCCTATGTCACAACATTAGAAACATTAGACAAATACCAGTGTGATTTTTGTGTGCATGGAGGTGGGATATGGTTTTTAATTTTTTTAATAATATATTAAATGTATATTAAGTAACACAGATGTGGTCTAACTTAAATTAATTTAACATTTACTATTAGATAAAGTAAATAGCAGGTGATTGCATACATTTTAAGTCCAAAATAAAATATATTCCTTAGAAATTATTTGAATATGAAATTTCACTATGTTGTAGTTAATGTATTGAGAAGAAAACAATGATAGTGTTTAATTAACATAATATAAATTAAAAAATAAACATAAAATTGCTTACACAATAAAAAAAAAAAACCTAAATTCTTAAGTACTATACCTAATATTTTAGAGCAAAAAATTTGTAGCAGCATGATAACACTTTATTCATTTGTTCAGTTTTCACATATTATGTAGCAAGATGTAGACCTAATAGTTTAAATTAAAGTTTTTTTTAAAATCATAGTTATAACTGCTAAATAGATGCATGAAAATTATAAAGCTTTCTAAAATATGTTTAGTGGATATTACACACCTGCAGCCTGATTCTGTAACTCAGTGGCTATCAAAGAGTGAAAGCCACTGACATATATTCTTTATCCATTGAAGGTTTGCTATGAAAACTTAATTTTTATTTCATAGCAAACCTTCAAAGGATAAAGAATATATGTCAGTGGCTTTCACTCTTTGATAGCCACTGAGTTACAGAATCAGGCTGCAGATCTACGAGCACCAGTATTACCAGCTCAGAAATAATTCCTACTATTTGCATGGAAAAAAGCTGGAGTCTCCTTTTTCACTAATATAAAAAAATATCAACACAAAGTATTTGGCTAGTACTGTATTATCTACTAAAATTTGGTAGACTATAAAATAAGGATTCGAAAGATTGGCTTTAAAATTAACACATTTAGTTTTGGTAAGGTTTAGTTTTGGTAGTAGTAGTTGGTAGGTTAGGTACCTAATTATTATAAAAATTAATAAATTAAATGCTGAATCAGTTAATGGGTTGCATTTGCAGAGAAAAATCTTTCGAACATGAGTAAAGCTTTTTTTTATTAGTTTTCAGACAAAACCAATTGAAACTTGGTAAAGGATGTGAATATATATTAATTTAATTTTTTCATTTCAGATGACATCACAGTCACTGCAGATGGAATTGATACATATCATTTAGTCAAAGAGGCTGGGAGATACAAGTATGTATTACAATTCAAGATCAAAAAAACTTGTTGCTCTAGAAAATAAATAATTTCTACAAAATAATATACTTATCAGAGATATTTATGAAACTATTCAGAAAGCTCTATCAAATAAAAAGTTAGACGATAGTCGATAAAAAAAATCAAATTGAGAACTGTTAAAAATGAACATTTATTTTAGGGAAGTGATGAGGACAGCCGGTGTATCTACTACAGATCTAGTTGGAAGGATGCTGCTACTCACTCGCGAGCATTTCAAGTAATATCTTTATGCATATAATATACATTTAAGAACATAACTCAGATAGTTTTTCCTCTGACCTAGCAACCTTGAGTAGTATAGTGTAATCATTCTGATTACATTTTATTTGATTAGACTAGGAAATTGATTTCCTGTATAACTAACACTGTTTTATGATTTTATCAAATTGTTTATGTACGCTCATCATCAAAATATATGTAGGTATTAGCTGGGCGCTTTCATTAAAAAAAATTGGACGTCCGAACTGTAGAGCGCGCTCCACTTCTGTATAAGCCTGTCCTTGTCCCCGCCATAGCGCTGTCCCGCTTTTCAGGCTAGATGGCGTTAGAAAAAAGTCCACATTCTTTGTTATATAAATTGAGGTTGTTGAAGCTCATATCCTAAAATTCTTATTATGAAATTATGAATGAATTCATACCAAATTGATGCTATAAATTTTTTACCATTATACCTAGTACCATCACTCCTAATTCACAGGCTCCGGGTTCTAGCTTCAGTGCTTCAGAGAATTTGTTCGCAGATTTGTTCGTATTTGACGTTTCCATGTAAACATGGTGGCGGATTCGCCCGTCGCTATTGGTCAACTACATTTTACGATAGGATTCGCGCATGCGCGTTGTCTATGCTTATGAATTATGACGCCATAATATTTACTTAGAATTTTTATTGTTCTGTTTTTGTTTGTAATAAGTTATTCAAGGGGAAAAATTAATGTGAAGAACTTAAAGTAAACTTAATACTACGAAATGTTGAATGTCATCTGGCATTCTAAAAATAGCAATGAAACGTACCTACGTACGTACGTAAGAAAATCAAGAAAACATTGTAAGATTACTAATATTTTATGGTTTCGATTTGAAGAGTTAAATTATTTTATCATTTATATATTTTCATACATTATTTACTTTTGTGTGTTAATATTAAAAACTTCGCCACACTCAGTTTTTAAACATACACTCATGTTTTAATGACCCCTATTATGCAACCGTTTCATAATTTACTATTATGTAGTGTTCATGTATTTTAATCGATATTGAATAACAGTAAATTATTAGAAGTTTAATGTTACCATATTGTGTGAGTGAACCTGTGAACATTTCGAAAATCTTACTCATTGTATTGAAATTAGTGATGTGCTGGATATCTGTATTCGTATAACGATCCGGCACATCACTAAAATTGCCATTATCTGTTATCTATCATCATATTGACAGCTGACACTTGAGGCGTGCTATAATTTTCAGGAGGGGTGACAAAGAATACACAGTAGCTCTAGAGCACTCGTCCAACCTCGGGACAGACTCAACCGCCCGCTCACCCTACACTGGCTGCTCACAGTTCCTGCCCACTACACAGAAGATTATTCAGTTCAGCAGTGGTCTCTCACCCAAACCTACCGATAAAGTGAGTAAGAGATTATACCTACATTTTAAAAGTAAGGAGGTCCCGGGTTCGATCCCCGGTAGGGTCAATTTGGGAATTTATAATTTCTGAATTTTCCCTGTTCTGGCCTGGTGGGAGGCTTCGGCCATGGCTAGTTACCACCCTACCGGCAAAGACGTGCCACCAAGCGATTTAGCGGTTCCGGTATGATGCCGTGTAGAAACCGAATAGGGGTATGGGTTTAATATGACTGCCATGCCCCTAACAGGTTAACCCGCTAACATCTTAGACTGCATCATCACTTACCATCAGTGAGATCGCAGTCAAGGGCTAACTTGTAGTGGTTTAAAAAAAACTGCCTCAAACCCTCTGCCTGTTGGAGGGGAAGAATTAAATATATTCAGTAACTTTTGCATTTCAACCTGAAATGTTCAATGCAAAAATCTCAGGCTCTTTCACATGCAGGCCCATTACGCGCTTATTATACAGGTATAATTTATAACCAGTGATATTCTCTTATGGGCAACTTCAACTACATTATTCATAAAAAATTAACTTAAAAAAAAAACTTGATATATTCACCACAAAATATTTTTAAACTATTCGCTGTACACACTAGACACTCTTTTCAGAAGACAGCTCGGTGGTTTTAGCAGGCAGTAGTTGATCGGTAACCGGTCGCCCATCGCGCCGAGTTGAATATTTTTAAATTAACCCTGTGTATTTCAAAATATATGTCGATAACTAAAAACAGCAAAAAGCGTGGGTACTATAAGTTCCTACCCTTTTTTGCTTTGTTATGAATACTCAAATTGTATTAATGGCAACTAGGTATTTAACTTATTAAGTTATAGTTTTTATCTTCATATTTCCTGTTCTTAAAATATTTACCATAAATGTTGATCAGAGATGGCAAGTTCCGTTCGACTTTGTGCGACGTGCGGAGGTCCCGGGTTCGAACCCCGGCAGGGTCAATTTAGAAATTTATAATTTCTGAATTTTCCCTGGTCTGGCCTGGTGGAAGGCTTCGGCCGTGGCTAGTTACCACTCTACCGGCAAAGACGTGCCGCCAAGCGATTTAGCGTTCCGGTACGATGCCGTGTAGAAACCGAAGGGGTGTGGGTTTAATATAACTGCCATGCCCCTAATAGGTTAGCCCGCTACCATCTTAAACTGCATCATCACTTACCATCAGGTGTGATCGCAGTCAAGGGTTAGTTTGTAGTGGATAAAAAAAAAAAATGACAAAAAGCGAGATCATAAATTATTTTATCTACTCCAGCATCGAAAAGTTCCAATTTCGAATTTGACAACTATATCGAATTGAACCCTCTTTCGTGTTTGCTTCTCATAACGATACAGTTCGTTGTATGGGAGCTGTATCGTTATGAGTCGTAGCTGTATCGATATGGTTATCTTCATAAATAGGATACCTATAGCTTAGCGGCTCTGGGTTCTGGCACTTTCCCAACCAGTCAATTGATTTGACTTTTTTATTAATTTACAAAGTAAAAAAATTATAAAGACGTCCTTGTCGTAGATAAAATCTTGTATGCAACTGTACGTAATTAGTCATTTTAATTCTCGTACTATCCTATTTTGATACTCGGCAAGCCTCGTATCAAAAAACAGCACTCGAATTAAAATGACCCTTATTACGATACAGTTGCATAAATCCATACATTTCCTTGTAAAACAACTTTTAGGACTAGTACGCGTTGCGTATCTTCTCTGACTATGTCTTTACAGCAATACCATGTTTATCAAACGTTACGAGCTTTATATTATGTATACTAGCAGATGCCCGCGACTTCGTCCGCGTGAAATAAGTTTATAAATTCCCACGGGAATTCCCTAATTTTTCGGGTTAATATATAGCCTATGATACTCACAAAATATAATGTGGCTTTCTATTGGTACCAGAATTTTCAAAATCGGTTCAGTATATCCAGAGATTACCCCCTACAAACTTTACCTCTTTATAATATTAGTATAGATTACAAGCGATTTTTTAATACGAAAAACGCTTGTAGTAAAAGGCTTGTAACGTTTGATAAACAAGGCACAGGACTAACAAATCGTACGTCGTTAAACTAAAATCTATTCTGCTCACATTTAACCTTAACCTTTGTACTCTCTCACATTTTAATAACTTTGAGACGGAATATTTTGGATATAAAAAAACACAATATGGCGTCTTTTTAGTTTAGGTATTAACTCTTTAGTACAATAGTTAACGAGTAGGTATATAAAAACTTGATCGTGACTTTTAATTGCCTTTAGGTACCTACTTGAGGAGCAGCAGTTATGCGTTTATTTTTTACTAGAAGATGCCCGCGAATTTGCCTGCGTGGAAATCTGTTTTATTTTTCCTGCAGGAACTTTTTTTTATATAATACTATTGAATGCCCGCGACTTCGTCTGCGTGGTTTGAGGTTTTTGGTTCCCGCGGGAACTCTTTAATTTTCCGGGATAAAAAGTAGCCTATGTGTTATTCCAGACTATAAATCTATCTCAGTGCCAAATTTTTGCCAGATCCGTTCAGCCGTTGGCGTGTGATTGAGTAACAAACATCCATACATCCAAACTTTCACATTCATAATATTAGTAAGATATAGCGAGCAAACGCGCAGAGCATGAATTTTTCGCGGTAAAATGTAGCCAATGTGTAAATTCAGGGTATTAGCTACCTCCATTCCAAATTTGAGTCAAATCGGTTCAATCATTGTAGCTCGAAGAAGTAACAAACATCTAAACATCAAAATTTCACATTTATAACAATATTAGCATAATATAAATACATATTACATACGTTGTGGCTTATTCTGTTAACTCTTTAAGCTATCTATACTAAAAAAAGTGTGTGTGTGTGCAATTCACACATGGCAGAAGTGAAACTTCGGAAAAGTAGGCTACGAGAAAATGAGATACATAATAATTGTATTCTATCTCATTCTCTCGCATGCTAAATCCTATTTATGAATATGTTTGTCTCTTTTTGGCGTCGCTTTTTCGTTTCATCGACTTCTTAAACTTGCAAGTTTAAGATAGGTAGTGGAATTTTGCTATAAAACAGAATGCTCATTCCCACGAACGACCTCCGGACCTTCTTGAGGCGGAGCGATGAAGTCACGAGCTTATGGCGGCCTCTAGTTTGGCTATCATGCAGATGCATATTTTTTTTATACTGGTGAATGTGCTGTTATACGAAGATTAAATGACTATATAATATATAATGCGAGGCTACTGTAAAAATACCTATTTCCTTACATATTATTTTACAGGTGGTTTATGTAGCAGGCGCGTTCGATCTCTTCCACGTGGGGCATTTGGATTTCCTAGAGGCGGCGAACCGGCAAGGCGACTTTCTGATCGTCGGTCTTCACACAGACCTCGAAGTGAACCGCTACAAAGGTTCCAACTATCCTATCATGAACCTTCACGAGAGAGTTCTCTCTGTGCTTGCCTGCAAGGTAATTATATTTAATCTAGGTAAATAAAGTTCAAAATCGAACCGAGAAACCAATATCACAGAACTTAACCTAATTACTATATAAATCATGCCCGCGTGAAATGGTGGCAAGAATGCTGACACATTGGCGGCCTTATCGCTTTGAAGCGATCTCTACCAGGCAACCATGCACACAACGGATTAAGCCAGTGAGAAAACTAGTCAGAAAAACACAATACTTAAGATTATGGCCCGACCCAGGATTCGAACCCGGGACCTCGTCGGCCGCAGTCGAACGTGCTAACCACTACAGGGGATTCCCAAAGTATTTTGGGCAAGAGACCCCTTTTCCAAAATGAACTGATACCTCAGACCCCCATAGCCAAATTACTTTAAAAATCTTATCTCTAGTTTTCTTAATTTAAAAACTGCGGTTGGTTAATGCATTTTTATAACAAGTTGGTACACGTGACACAACATACAGTATCTTGAAAGTTTAAAATAAGAACTGTGTTAATTAATAGGGGTCGATTTTTAGACCTCGTCGACCCCCAAAATCAGTTTTCGTTTATGTCGACCCCTGGGAAACCGACCCAAAGGGGACGATATCGATCACTTTGGGAATTCCTGCAGTAGACCAACCAATATTTTATTTTCAGTATGTTCACGAGGTAGTTATTGGTGCGCCGTACAGCGTAACAGCGGATCTGATGGACCACTTCAAAGTGCAGGTCGTGTGTCATGGTGTTACGCGGATCCCGCTCGACAGAGATGGCTCAGACCCTTATAAAGTGCCCAAAGAACGAGGATGTTTTAAGGTAAGCTTTGTATATCTTTATTTGTTTGTATTTGCCTGGTGGGAGGCTTCGGCCGTGGCTAGTTACCACCCTACTGGCAAAGACGTGCCGCTAAGCGATTTAGCGTTCCGGTACGATGCCGTGTAGAAACCGAAGGGGTATGGGTTTAATATAACTGCCATGCCCCTAACAGGTTAGCCCGCTACCATCTTCGACTGCATCATCACTTACCATCAGGTGAGATCGCAGTCAAGGGCTAGCTTGTAGTGGATAAAAAAAAATCTATACTGATATTATAAATGCGAAAGTTTGACTGGTATGACTGGATGGATGGATGTTTGGTACTCAATCTTATAGTCTGGATTAACACGTATAGGCTACTTTTTATACCGGATAATTACCGGAAATTAACACGGACAAAGTCGCGGGCATCAGATAGTTATGTATATTCGAGTAGGTTTACGAGGTATGGTGAACCGTGGAAGGCTTTGTCCATGGCTATAAGCTTCGGTGATCGTTATAAGTTAGTTGACTATTATTCGTTAACTTGTAAAGCCAACTTGGCTGTGAAAGTTTTATTTTTAACTTTGTTATAGTTATATACCATTTTTTTTTCCAATAACCTATCTAACGATACCCCACACCATGAATGAGAACAAAAATACTCATCCCCACTTAACATGTAGGGGAGGCACCATAAAAAAATATTTTTTTCAAATTTTATTTTACACTTTGCCGACATGATTAATATGTATACAATATATTACCATGCTAAATGACAGCTTTCTAGAACAAACAGTCCTTGAGCTAAAAGATCCTGCTCTTTTCTGATGAATTGTGATACGGATAATCAAACAACCTATCTTAGGGCCGCTTAATCAAGAACATTTAAACTGATTTAGTTAAATTTTGTAATACTGTCCCTTTTTGGCAAATGCATATTATTGTAGTAGCCAAAAAGGGACAGAATTAAAATATTTAACTAAATCAATTTAAAAGTTCTTGTGCAAGTGGGCCTTAATATTTAAGTAACAGATGTCCATACATGCTCATACATTTTAATAAGTAAATTAATTATTACTGTTTAAAACGTATGAGCAAACTATAGATGCATTTTAAAATTTTGTTCAAAGAGAGAATTTATTTTTTACAGACATTGAATTCTGGCAACACAATGACGACAGACGATATTGTACAGCGAATTATCCGCCACAGATTAGAATTTGAAGAGCGAAATTCGCGGAAAGAGCAAAAGGAAATTGCTGCGGTGAAGTCATTACAGAAGGAGCATATCAAACAAAATGGTAACTGTGAAGGTGTTAAGGGGTATGCGGCTTAAAGTCGAATTTATATTTTAATTTAAAGCAATACAAAAACACGGACTAATGGAAAAAGATGCACAAACAAACAAACAATAGGGATGATGCCTATATAAAAAATAAATTATTTCTAACTTTAAGTAGAGGGTCTTCCAAAAGACCCAAAGTTTACACACTCGGTTAGAATTTCATACCACTTCCATACTAGAAGTGCGTTTTTAAGTTTAATAAAGGGTTGAGTTTTCATCTGATTTTGGTTTTGATTGAGTTGTCATCATCCCTATTGTCCATAAATTTTAAGTCGGCCCCTAATAGAGTTTTTCTATAGTTTTCGAAAACTCATTTCGATTTCGAGTTCACCAATAGCCAACCGCGCAGTAATAATTTCGTGAATTTTTGATACGTATACGTATTTTTATAACATCGCGTATAGTACATAGTAAACTGATTTTTGAATTGGCAATTCTGCGTAACTGTTTAATTTTTGGTGACTTATTACTATCTACCTTTTTCCTTAGTCTGTGTATAAAACATAATATTATATTAAAAAACTTGTCTCAGTATGTATAGTAAATGTTTATGTCTTAACTCTAAATGTTATAAATATTATAGTGAATTATTAAATGTAATAAGCCTTTGAGAGATTACAAATTATAATATTGTCCATTATCATTTGGTACAAAAAAATTATGCTATAAAAGCCTATTTTCTGATTATTTTGTCTATGTTATGGAATTAGTCCCATATTGTTCAAAGTTTTCATATATCACGATAGTCATCCATTGTAGCGTGTGAATCGCGAATCATGATGCAATGGAGAAGTTTACCATTTTTTTTAATTTATCATGAAAATGAATACAAAATCAAACAAAAATATGAAAGAATCATTAAAATATCTCAACAAATGAAAAAGTTATGGAACATTAAAGTTGCGCTTGCAAGTGAGGGTGGTGCGACGTCATACCACCCTATCAACCGACTTTATAAAGCCGAATAAAAGAAATAAATGGACTTAACGTGACTTAATTGAATTAAAAGCATTTAATTTGTGTGTAAAGATAATTTTGAAGTATTAAATCTCGGCTAGGTATTAAAACTCACAAAATTACTCACTCGAGTAAGATACAGCAATCAGAAAAAAAACAGAAAAAGGTGTACCTACATTAAATAATTAAACTTTTAAATAATTAATTTCTCACTAATTTAATGATGGATTTTAGAAAAAAAAAAACACTGATTTATTAGTTTTAATCTATATCTTACTTCCGTTGTGTAAAATATGATATTCACAACGTCATGAAACTTCTCCATTAGTAATGTGATAAATATTGAAAATATTGTGCGTGTATTATTAGTATCTCAATTATCTTAAAGGCTCGTTGCATTAAAGATAACCGAAATATAATGATAAATTATAATTACTAATAAATACTCTTTGAATTGACAGTATGATATAATATTGTAATAATTTATTCATATTATTGCATACCAGGCAGGCCTAGTTGCACCCCTTTCCTCTACACTATCTAAACTAAGTTATACCCTTGTAAAAATTAGGGACTACCCATAAATATTGAAAATATTGTGCGTGTATGATTAGTGCATTAAAGATAACCGAAATATAACGATAAATAATTATAATTACTAATACTCTTTGATTAGACCACTGTAGATTGACACTATAATATATTATGTAATAATTTATTCATATTGCATACGAGGCAGGCCTAGTTGCATCCCTTTTCTCTACACTATCTAAACCATGTTATACCCTTGTAAAAATTAGAGCTAATGTTTTTCCATAATTATAAAAAATATACACATTCCAAAAGTCATCATTGTTTTGGCAACAGACAATTATTGAAACTAGAATCATCACAGAATTATCAAAACATAAGAAATCCCACCATCTTATTAGTTTAGGTTTATTAGGCTAATTATTCAGTTTTATGTAATTTATACAAATGTATATATTTTCAAAATAATGACATCTCTGTATAGAAAATTATAAAAATGCGAAACTAAATATTCAAGGCGTCCTTTGCTTGTTAATAATTTCGAATGTTTTGTTTATAAATGTTGATTAGTTTCGAAAATTAATAACCTTTAGATAATAATTTAAACATCCGCCTGTGAAATGTAAAAGAATGGTCATTGGTCACACACATTTAACGGCTTTGTGCAAGTGAGCCTTAATGTTTTGAACTGTGTGTGTTCGTTCAGCAATTGTGGCCAATTCTGTATAACACAATCTTTAAACTAAAATGATAGATAGGCCCTTTCATAGAAAAAAATTGGGCGTCCTACCTGTAGAGCGTGCTCCACACCTGTATAAGCCTGTCCTTGTCCCCGCCATAACGCTGTCCCGCTTTTCAGACTAGATGGTCTTAGTAAAATAAGTCCACATTCTTTGTTTGACAGGGCCCGTTCTATATAAATTGAGGTCGTTGCGTGCTGGCCGTTCTGCAGGGAGTATTATAAAGGGGATAGCAATATTAATAGACTTGTCATTATGGTTGCGTATTTTTCTTTACAGATGGTGTAACAGAATTGGCCAATATCAAAAACTTACAAAACTGTATAATTAGTAGCTATTAATAAGTCTTGTGTACAAAGTTTATGTATTTTTATTTATTTTAGTTTTAGGAATATTTTTACCCTGTGAATCCAATAATAATTAATTATGCCGTCATCAAAATATATTTCTTCTAATAATTTTGTTCAAGTATATGAAATTTCAAAATCAGTGTTGCGTTTTATTTATAGTCATTTAAATAAATCTTACTAATATTATAAATGTGAAAGTTTGGATGGATGGATGTTTGTTACTCAATCACGCGCCAACGGCTGAACGAATCTGGCTGAAATTTGGCACAGAGATAGATTATAGTCTGGAATAGCACATGGGCTCCCGCGGGAACCTAAGTACCTCAATCCACGCGGACGAAGTCGCGGGCAACAGCTAGTTACTCATATTTAAACCTTATATTATTATACAATCACAAAGCATTGGGAGTTGATATAGAATTTCTTTTTTATGTATTACTAGCTGTATTTACTACCGTAACTTCGTCTAAGTGGAGAGGTTTTTTGGTTACCGCGGGAAATTTATAATTTTCCGGGATAAAAAGTAGCCTATGTGCTATTCCAGACTATATATAACAAATATCTGTGCCTTTCAGACGTTCTGGCGTGGTTGAGTAACAAACATCCATTCGCATTTATAATACAGTTCCCGCACGAGTTGAATGCAGAGCTTATGTTTGTGTTACCTCAGGCCCCGACTGCATTCAACTCGCGCGCGTGCTGTGGTCCATAGTCTCCACCGTGAAAAAAAACGATATCCTCGACTAAAATAGTTGGTTTCCCTCTCTGTGTGCGAGAGAGACACCAACTCGTTGAAGTATTTTTTTGAGACCATTTTTCATATACCTATTGGTATTGCTAATGGAACTTTATGTCGGAGCAGTAAAGTTGGTTTTTAGTTTATATTTATACTATAGTAAGTATTCTCAATATAATTAACCGACTTCCAAAAAAGGAGGAGGTTCGACGCGTATTTTGAAGTGAAAACTTATATAGGCGCATTGAGCACTTTTTGGTAGAGGGTAAAAATGTGGATTACGCGTGATCGACACTGTTCTTCTTAAGACAAAAGGTCTTAAGTAAGTACATTCGTAATTAAACTTTAATAACTTAGTTTTAAGGTTTATATTCATAAGTGCTGTGTAACCGTGGGCGACACCTCGCGTTGTACATAAATATATATAATACTTATTACATAAATATAAATATAGTGCATTCGTAATTAAACTCTAATACCTTAGTTTTAAGGTTTATATTTGAAATATTTATATAATTATTATATTATATATTTATTTTTAATGAGAAAAAAAATATTAAATATTCGTTTTCACTTCTATCGGCAGTCCCTTTAAGGACTGCAATTTTTTTAATGTATGTCGGTGCCATGGAACTAATAAGTACTACGTACGTATACGTACTACTGGTTTCTGAACCGATTTGAATTTTTTTTTTCAGTCTTTCGAGGAAACTCTCGAGGCGGTCCCATAAAAAAATATGACTCCAAATCCTCAATCCTGATACTAAAAATGTCATTGATCTGAGGTTCTCAGATACCGTTGCTGTGCAAGATTAAATAAAACCACTTAAAACAGAAAACTAACCATAGAGTTATGTACATATTTATTGAAGCTTTTTTAAAACATTTATTGAAAAAATATAATAGAACTTAAAGCTATACTATCTTGCCCGCATGGAATGATGGCAAGAATGCTGCATTATACTAATATTTATGAAATAATGAACGTTGACGTCATCAAAATGCGACGCATTTTTTACTTTACTCGATAGTTTTAAATGGTTTGGAAACAAAAAACTAACAGGAGACGTTAGAAAATGAATATTACGCTTTTTGTGAAATCCTCTTTAAATAATCACTAAAAAAATCACGAACAACGTAACATTGATGCACATCACAGAATTGGGTACATATAGATTCAATATTTATGATAGGTTAATTCAAGACCCACGTACATATTTAAAGTACGAATTAAACATATTATACAAAAATATATAAATGATTATACAATACTTTTGATAGTGGCAACATAAATCACATGAGCTTTGTTTGGCAATCGCCAATCACTATCAAGAGTCAAGACAAGAATTTATATCAATTTAGTCTGTGTTGGTCTGTGTCTCTGGTCTGTGTTCAAAAATCAAAATGGCAGAGAAGTGTAAAAAAGAATACGATACATTGCATTCTATTTTATCTTTGCGACAGTAAAATAGTGAGTGACGTGGTGTAACGGAATTTCAGTGAAATTGCAAATAAAAACTACGTATTGTAACGTTATTGTTCAAACAGAAGAAAGATACTCAAAATTCTGATAGCAGGTAAGTTTTGATTTACTTCAGCCGTGTACAACAAAATATCAATCTGCTGACTTTTATCAAAATATTTTTGTAAAAGCGAGTATTATTGAAAAGCAAAATCTTCGGATACTCAGCAAACCAATTAATAAATTACTAGGATAAGTGCTATCTAAAGTACATTGATTCATCTGTCTTATTTCGATCGGCGAACAGACTGCGTATTAGCGCAAGGCAAGTTATTATTATCCTCTTGAGTAATTCTTGCTAATGTTAAACGTTTTTTGCAAGATTCCTGTAGTATACGCCTTTTGCTCCAATAATTGGCTTATATTCATATTTTCAACGAATGTTGTGCTACTCGCCGGTCGTTGTCTACCTTCAAAACAATATCTCAATAAGTCAATATTATTCTAATTTGTGATAGGGCATTACTTACTTGTAAAAAATTAAATGAAAAACCTATTGGAACTCAAAATACTTATATAATACTTAATATTATTTCCTTGGTTGACTAACATATCTTTACCCAACATTTGCTTTTTTATGAACTTTTGTCTAGGTTTGTATGTTTAGAATCTGCAGGAGTGTAAAGTGCAGGTGCCACTAGTACCATGAAACTAATGGTTACTTTAATTTCCCACTTTATATTGTGTGCGAAGTTCCTCAATTATAATTATCTTGCTTTAAGAAAATATGAATCAAAATCTAGAGAATGTGTGATGCATCAACATGAAGCTTTGTCATTGGCATTTGGCTCATTGTTGCACAGTCTTCTTTAATATTTATTATCAACTAGCGTATGCCGGCGACGGCATGGGCTAAGTTTTTTTGATTCCCGGGGGAACTCCTCAATTTTCCAGGATAAAAAGTAGCCAAAGTGAAAGTGAAATATCACTCTCCAGGTCCTCAACTATACCCATACCAAAAATCACGTCGATCCGTTGCTCCGTTGCGACGTGATTGAAGGACAAACCAATAAACCAACAAACAAACACACTTTCGCATTTATAATATTAGTATGATATGATATGATGTCCTTTTCACACTAGCATAAGAAATGTGAGATATTGCATAAATATTCTCTATGTAATTTGTAATACAGTAACTACCCCACTAAGGATTTTCAGTAATAATTATACCCAATAAAGTAAACCCTGTTCCGGTCAGCTAGTATCCATTCTATGTACTTACTTACTATTATAAATGCAAACGGGTTTTGACGAATATGGTATAGAGATAGGTTGCATCCTGGGGAGGTCCTGGGGCCTTCCCCAGGATGCAACTTATCTCTGTTCTGTACTAATAGCTAATGTCCTTACATATTACAATATTTAAATCCTAGAAAGTCAAAGATTTATGGGATTCATGGGATTTTTCACAAATCTAAATTGATAAGGACAAAATTGTTGGCATCATCAAGTTTAATAATAAGTAAGAGTTTTCTGTACTATCCAGCAATCAATAGATTAACAATTATAAAAAGGAACATTAGCATCAAACATTTTTCTCAGCAAACTGTTAGAATCTGAATAATAACAACAAGATTAATTATTGCAAGGTTGTGACATTGACAATGCGATTTACAATTTAGATGTGTTGAGAAGTTTTGATATTACATGTAAAACGAATTACTCATTACTGAAGTGGCAACATGTCTTGACTATATTGATATTACTGCCAAATTTAATTTCATGCTCTAACTAGTAATAAATCTAACTTCCCAATGTTAACTAGAATTCATGTGATGTATTAAAACTTCATATTATCAATGCCAGTTTTAGAAAGTATTAACTATTACTTAGATAACTGTGGATTTAGATTTTTTTTAATCGCCTGGCAAGTTGGTGAACAGAACCCCATTTTGTCTACTATAATTCTAATTTTTTTTCGAATTGTGGTGTCTTGATCCAGTTTGCATTGATCCCTGTAAAAATTTTCAATCGAAGCTGGCTACAAGTGGTACAAAATTGCAAAATTGAAATCCTATTAGTCCTATACTTACCAAAGATGTAAAAAATTCCATCATATCCATTTTTCATTCTAAAGCGGACTAGTCCCTTTCGCATTCATATCTTTGTCAAATTTTCTATCAAAAGCCGAGAAATACAGCTAAAATAAAATAATATTCTATTGCTTGAATATCTTGTAGAATATAAGTAATTTTAAAATTAATTACTAAATGTGCAACAATAGATATAATCGACCTTACAAGTATTATGAGACAAATTTGTGTATATAAGCTCCTCCATACAGTAATATTAGTTTTTTTGCTGTCCTGTAAAATTTAATTTCACAGACTAATCCGGCTTTGTTCCACATCTCCTCCTTTATTCTTCATCTAGATGCAACCTATCTCTGTACAAAACTATGTTAAAATCAGTTGGGCTGTGAAAGGTCTTTACATAATATTAATACAAGTATTAGTACTTAGATATGGATAAGTTTAAAATATCTGTATTTTATTTGTATTTTCTATGGACATACTTTAGTACTTACTTTAAAATCAAGTATATGGACAGATCATACATACATACATAATACATACAGACATAATAGCTGAATGAGTCTGAGCCAAGTACAAGTAGTTAGTGGAGACCAATTACTTAGTATGCTCAAGCCTGTTGGTTGATGGTACTAAATAAGTTATAACTACTTAAGTAAATAAGTTAAATATATGATCTTGAGTCGAATTTTAATTAGAACTGCATTCAATAAGGCGGCAAGAAACCAGAATAGCAGAAGAGGGTATTATAGCGGTTAGAAACAGCCATTCGGTAGGTAAGGCAGGGTGGCATAGTAAAGGCCGTGATGCATATTGCGCGGGTGCCGTTCATCACAACCCTACAGGCCGAGAGACTTGCAGCCGCTCAAAATCGTGCAACGCATTCTCGGTTGAACTGCTTCCAATCAGACGGAATTTTTTAAGGGCAGAAAAGATCCCATAATGAAGATGGGTCCCATTTTCACGGATAGTAACAGCCAGTCGGTACGTCAGGGTGGCATAGTAAAGGCTGTGATGCGCGGGCGCCGCTCATCGCAAACACTGCAGTCCGAGCTGTGACTCACGGGCGCCGAAAATAACTTGCAAATGGGCGCCGCCTACCGGCCGGGGCGGGCGGATTGATCAGGCTCAGTGGCTACCGAGCCGCTAGGGAAGCGGTCGACGAGCGCGTGAGCCCCGTACCGACACGGGTGGTGGCGGCGCCGGCGCGGGATGCGCCGCCATGCCGGTACGACACCGCGAACTCGGCGACGAGCTCGCACCCCCAGAGCCCAAGCGCTGCAGGCACTGCGACGGTACGGTACCTTTGTGTTTGTGGTTACCGTATAAACCCCTAATCCATATACAACCGTATAAGCACTAATAAGACTTTGATCTACGAGAGGCACTTTTATCAGTTATCATTTATGAATAATATAATAATAAAAAAATATCCCATAACATAATAAACTTTCACGATTTTTTGCCTATCGATCTTTTTGTTCACGGCTAAATAACCGTGGCTGCCGTAACCTTATCAATTTAAAAAATATCTAGGTATAATCAAACAATTTAATGTTGTCCGTTTTTACTTGCTTAAATTTCAACTTTAACCATTTGACATTCTTTGAAGTTTCTGTATCTGCTATTTCTTGTTTGCGGCTAACCGTGGCTGCCGTATGAACCCTTATCAATTAAAAAAAAAATTGCATCAAACATGTGTAGGTACCATAATTAAATCTTACAAGTAAAATTTTCCGTCAAAAAATAAGGACAACTACGGTTTTGGTCTGAGAATTTGTTTTAAGTTTAATTTCGTCCATACCATGCGATTGTCCGAGCATTGCATTTTGCAATTTACCTATATATTCTTTCATCAGTGGGCCACTGGTTCTCTTCACGCTGCGTGAAGCCACGTGCGTGTTGTTTACACCGAACACGGTATCAAGATTAGCTATATCGGTAAATCAGTTAGATTTTGCAGTAAGCATTTTAAATTCATTGAAAATTCGTTTCAAACCAGTCACTAGTTCACTACTACTACCTTAAACACTACTGGTGGGAGGCTTCGACCTATTTACCGCCATACTGACAAAGTCATACCTCCAAGCGATTACGTATACAAGATGCCGTGTAAATTCGTGGTATGGGTTTAATACATATATAACTGCCGTACCTCTAAAGGTTAGCCCGCTACCGTCTTAGACTTTATCATCACTTACCATCAGGTGAGATCGCTCGTTAAGGGCTAATTAAATTGTTAGTGTTAGCTAAGTGGAATTAAAAAGATAAGATGGATAAGTGACTTCAACTTTTAAAAGTTTCTTTATTAAAACTTGACTATAAAAGTAACTGATTTAGTAAAATTTTCTTCAATATTCAATTCATTCATTTCTTCAATATCAGTAAGTATTTTAGGAAATCTTGGAGACGACAAATTGTAAATCAAAAAGCCTGACGTTGATAAATCGGCTAGCTTTAACTAATGACCATTAAACACATTAGTGGTTAATGATAATTTTCGTTAGCCTTCACCGAATTTCGTTCTGAAAGCTAAACTGTGTTTACTGAAAACATCTAAAAGCTTGGAACAGTTTTTTTCCAAACTGGTACGGGAGGGTTACTTGGTATTAAAGTACTTTTGTCGGTTCATCGGTTCATAATATTATTGCAATCCTATAGTTAAATGAGTTATCCTTGGCTTCGTCTCTGCATAGCGTGCCCATGTGTCATGACGTCAGGAAAAATCCATTATGGCGATGTAGACAATTATATCGTTAAGAAAAAAAATACGCCCTGAATTGTTAAACTCTTCCTTTTTGGAAGGCGGTTTAAAAGGTTGAATGTATCAAGGATGAATTAAATAAATGGTGTAGATTCCCCATGTGAATACATAGTTAATGCTAGGCTGATTTCCGGGACTTCACCCGCTTGGATGTAGGGTTTTGTAAAGTTGGGAAGCTTTTCCCAGGCTTCGGCAGCCGTTGAGCTGCGATAAATGACAATACAGATAGAGAGAATGGCCGCCAGACATTCATATCGATATATTTAATAAATAAAATAGCCTTTATTTAACTGAAAAATAGTACTTATCTCACTCACAAAGATACCTATATAATATTATTTTTCTAATAGCTACAATCACTTATCTTCTAAATATATATAAATCACGTGTCACGTTGTTTGTCCGCGATGGACTCCTAAACTACTTAACCTATTTTAAATTAAATTTGCACACCGTGTGCAGTTTGATCCAACTTGAAAGATAGGATAGCTTACATCTTTATTTATATAGCCGCAATATTATTTTATGTCGGATTAGCAATGTAAGACGGAGAAAAAACGGTCAACCGAAAACGTTTCTTACGAAAAGCTCATTCCACGCGGACGAAGTCGCGGGAATCAGCTAGTTAATGTGCATGAATTAATGTTATTCACATTCAAATTTTATTAACTCAATAATTCAATCTAATAGCTTGTATTACTTACTTATGTAGGTGTATAATTGTTTGGGTACTCATGTAGGTACATCGAATTAAAAATGCAAAACTGTGTTTTGTTTGGCTTTTTTCATACATGGCTAGCTTGAATCCCTGAAACGGACTTAAGCTTCTTTTTATCTCGAAAATTAAAAAAAAAAACTAAATTGACACGGCACGGAATACGAAGCATCAACGACGGTAAATAATTATTATTTACGAGTAGGTAACTATTCTAGTATTCAGTTTTCGTTTTGAATTAATTTTCTCAAAATATACCGTATGCTCATAGCACAGAAATAAGAATCTTCTTATTAGGTACTAAGCGCATAGTCTCAGCAAATCTTGAGAGTTAAAGATCTGCAGTGGTTAGTCGAATGAAGTGAAGGCGCGAGAGCATGACGGGCAATGCCTTTAATTAAATTATCTTAATCATAATATTATTCAGTTACATCCGCGCCGACCATTTATCTATTTTGTACATAACGAACTAGAAAGAAAATATTATAATATAGTTACTAAATATCTATCCTATAAGAATGGCCATACTAAATGAGATTAGCCTACATCCACACTAATATTATAAATGCGAAAGTGTGTCTGTCTGTCTGTTCGTCTGTATTGTTCGCTTTCACGGCTCATCTGTTTACCTTTTTTGATGAAATTTGGTACACCGATAGGTTGTATCTCAGGGGAAGGACAAAGGCTACTTTTTAATCCGGTAAATTTAAAAGTTCCCGCGCGGGAATCAAAAAATGTAATCCACGCGGACAAAGTCGCGGGCATCATCTAGTATTTGTATATTTTTAATATCATCATTTCAACCCATTTCTAGCTCACTATTACTATTCAGGGGTTTACTCACAGAATGAGAAGGCCATGGTCCACCAAGAAATGCGAATTACATCACAGACCTTTGAGAACATGATAGGAAACTGTCTGTAGTAATAGTCTATTACTACTTTTACTAGGCTAATAGATTACTTGAATTTAATAGAAGCAGTATTTAAAAGTGATTGACATAATTACTATATAAGGCATATACGAGTATTATAATTTATAAGGTATTAATGGCATGATTCACTTGAACGGTGGGTAAACTCTCTTAACTTTATTTTCCTGCTACAGAATAACGTAATATATACTCGTTTAACAGTAAGCTGGCGATCGATGGGTCGATTTTCGGTATGATGATATGATGTCATTGAACTTTCTTCTTAAAGTTATAGTAGTCCGACCATCCTACTAAAATTTATTTAGTAGCTAATACTGAGTTTTGTTATAGAATTGACAAGGAAAAACATTGTTTTTTTGTTTCGTGTACTTTTGCTAGAACTTCTTAAACATGTTGTTTTGAAACTTGTAGATGCTAATACTCTATAATTCAAGTGGTTTGAGCTTGTTCTGGTGTTTAATGCCTTATTTTCAACTAGGTACCTAATACCTATTATAAAAACGCATGTTGCCTTTGACAACTTTTGAAAAGTTTATAACGCGTAGAATCTTGCAGTCTTCAGAAATCCTATTAAAATATTAATTAATAAATATATTATGTGGTATATACAGTATCAGAATGTGCAGCCACCACAATAAAAAGTGAAACAAAAACGCCTAATTTAGCTATTTTTAATTACATTACGGTAATTTTTTAATGGGAACGCGTTGCAAACCGTGAAAAGTAGGTACAATAAAATGCTAATTTGACGGGCGTCGTATCAGGCTAACGGTTTAGTTTGGGAGGAAAATTATCTTTAGACCGCCCTTAGTCACTAACTGGGAATATGTGTCACGCGGCGTTATATGAAAATTGCGTATTAATAGAGGGCAAAACAAGACTCTCCTTTTTAACTGCAAGATTATAAACAAAATGTATTTCGAATGTTCTAAAATACCCGTAGGTTTATGAAAATGATGAGTAGAAAAATTTAGTGTCACTAACAGAAACTAGTGGAAAGTAACTGATAAGTAGTTATTGTGAAAGTATCTTTGTATGAAAAGAGAATAAATCTTTCATGAAAAGAGCAACTGCTGAGTCTCTTTCGAATCTTTCCTAACCGGTGCATAGAGTCTTGAGTCAAGACGTATCATAAGTGATACAAGTTTTCCCACGTGAAAGAAATATAAATCATTTCTTTTCAAATAACTTTTTGCCTCTTTTTGCTTATCTTCATCGAGGCTCGAGGAAAATGTTAACGCAGCCAAATGCAGAATACCTACCTTTACATTTATGAGTTTAAGCCGGAATGGAACTGGATTTTTGTTCATAACTACTGAGTCCATGAAATGCACTTCGTAGACATCAGAAAGATCATATAATTTCTTATGTACATCATACTAATATGACTTGTAATATACTTGACGACCTCCGTGGCGCAATGTGTAGCGCTGTTGCCTTAACGTGCGGAGGTCCTGGGTTCGATCCCCGGCAGGGTCAATTTGGGAATTTATAATTTCTGAATTTTCCCTGGTCTGGCCTGGTGGGAGGCTTCGGCCGTGGCTAGTTACCACCCTACCGGCAAAGACGTGCCGCCAAGCGATTTAGCGTTCCGGTACGATGCCGTGTAGAAACCGAAGGGGTATGGGTTTAATATAACTGCCATGGCCCTAACAGGTTAGCCCGCTACCATCTTAGACTGCATCATCACTTACCATCAGGTGAGATCGTAGTCAAGGGCTAGCTTGTAGTGGACAAAAAAAAAAATATACTAATTTTATAAATGCGAATGTGTGTTTGTTTATTGGTTTGTTGGTTTGTCCTTCAATCACGCCGCAACGGAGCAACGGATCGACGTGATTTTTGTCATGGCAATAGTTGAGGACCTGGAGAGTGATATATGCTACTTTTTATCGCGGAAAATTAAGGAATTCCCGCGGGAATAACAAAAAACTTAAAAACCACGCGGACGAATTCGCGGGCATCAGCTAGTTACTTTATATCTAGCTGCTGTTGTAACTTGACTAATAAGACGATTACTATAGGTCAGGAGTGCCATATTTTATTGTTCTAGTACGGAATGTCTGCAATGGCCGTTCGCAAGGCATGGGATGAAAGCGAATATAAATAGAGGGCAGGACGTTCCAGTCTTGGACTTATGTAATGAAGGATCGTAAACAAATACCGTGCATTTTCCCGCAGCGCATATTTGTCTCTTGCATAATTAGGACGCCGCCGCGATTCACTTCTTGCATCCAGAGAGATATAACTGTTATAATTTACGTCCGTATCATAGTAGGCCGCTATGGTACCTACTACCGTAATCGACTTCAAAGTTGTACTATGAAGATAGTAAGGAATTGGTGGTTGCATCTATTGATCGAGGTGAAAATGTAGTTCCCTTTTCTTTCCCCGATGTTTATTCGTATTTGATTAGTTTTAACAGTTTACAGTGTACATAATATCGGTCATAAATGATTAACTGGAACGTTTAAAAACAGAACAGTTATCACAAAGTTCACTAACATAATATAATTATCAGTGCAAAGGCACGAAGAAAACTTGCAGAGGTAAGTTATTACTTATTTATCAATTATAAGTTTTTACTCCTAAATATCCCGTATAAAACATTTTAATTTAGCCAGCGAAGCGTGAAGAGAAATATTGGATACGTTTTAAAGAATAACTAAATTATATCTTCTAAAATTACCTAATGTTTGTCTGTCCGTCTGTTCTATACCTTAACCATCGTTCGTCCGATTGAAATTGTAGCTGGTTCTTGCGACATGGCCTTTGTCTAAACGTTAATTATTGATGTATTAAATACATAGTTAAGTAATACTGTTAGTGTTGTTTATATTTTTTATTCAAGACGAACGCCTTCTAGACGTTTTGTAAATAGCGTTACGTCAGCGAAGGTCTTAGTTTGTAAGCACCTTGATCGAGTTTGTCGACCACAGAATATTTTTATAACAGTCATGATAGTTATTCTAATTCAAACCCAGACATTTGTCTGGATCTTTCTCATAGAATTTAATCATCTTTAGTGTAATAACATTTGTTTAAGTACGTGCTAGCTGCTATTTTTAACCCACTTCAAAAAAAGGAGGAGGTTCTCAATTCGACTGTAGGTTTTTTTTTTTGTATGTTTGTTACGCGATTTCTCCGCCAATTATGAACCGATTTGGATAATTCTTTTTTTGTTTGGTAGGTCATACTTCAGAGGTGGTCCCATTTTAATTTGGTGAAGATCTGACGAATATCTCCGGAGATGGAGAACGGAACTCCTCAATGAATAAGAGTAAATTGCTCGCGATCAGTGTGATAGTTTTGTAAACAGTAGGGTATGTTTTAACCATGCATAGCATATCTTTTTTTTTAGGGTTCCGTACCAAAATGGTAAAAATGGAACCCTTATGGTGCGACTTTCTCCGTCCGTCTGTCACAGTCGATTATTTCAGTAACTATTAAAGCTATTGACATGAAATTTGGAATAGTTGTATATAATAGTGGCCCAATATCATGGAAATCAAAAAAATTGAAAATTATTTTTAGTTTATTTAAAAAAGTGGGGAAAATCAGGTGTTTGAAATTTCAAAGTAGGATAACTATACCAAGTGGGGTATCATATGAAAGGACTTTGTACTTGACTTGTCTAAGTTAGACAAGTCGACGAGTAACGATTAAACGACGTTATTCTTAATAACGCTAAGTTTTTACTAGCGTTCTGGTTACACCCTGTATTTTAAAACAGTGGGGCCACTAAAAATTGTGAAATAAAAAATTGTCAAAAAAAAAACCGACTTCAAAAACCACAAACACTAAAAAGTAAAAAATAAATGCCAATGTGGAGTCACGTCAACAATAATGAAGAGTAGGTAGACGGTTCATGCGGCTAATTGGTACCGACTCCAAAAAATGTTATTATAGAACTACATTAACTCTTGTATATATATAATAAATTAAATTATTTTTTACTTTTTAGTGTTTGTGGTTTTTGAAGTCGGTTTTTTTTTTTTTGAAAATTTTTTGGAATCTCTTGTTCGTTTGCGTACCTTCTGTAAAATATTTCATCTAGGTAAGTTACTCGAAACCTCCATGATCATGATTTCTTATGACTAATTTTGGGGGTAGGGTTATCTGAGGTAGGGAAGGCAGGTAGTGATGTAGCGATAGTTTGCCAATTGCCATGACATGATCGGAATTTTTAATTCACAGCTTTTATAATAATTAGAAAGGGGCTTTATCCATACTAATGTCATAAATATAAAAGCTTTTTACCTTGGCAAAGCCTAACCGAATCCGATCCGGCTAACCGATTTTGATCTGTCTGCTACGCTACAACGGCCCATCTTTTCAACCGATTTTGATGAAATTTCGTACGGCGGAGATAGGTTGTACTTGTAACTTATATCCCGGGGAAGGACTTAGGCTAGGTATTTATTCCGGAAAATTAAGTAGTACCCGCGGGAATGAAAAAAAAAATTGGGAGTCATAAGGGACTGCCGATAGAAGTTTTTTTTTTTAAAATAAGTAATTAAAATATAAACCTTAAAACTAAGGCATTAAAGTTTAATTCCGAATCAACGTTCGAGCATGTCGCTGTTCGCGAGCATGTCGGTCACGGTCACGCGAATCCACAAGTTTACCCCCTATCAAAAAGTGCTCAACGCGGCTAAAGAAGTTTTCACTTCAAAAACTTAAACATTGCGCACGAAGTCGCGGGTATCTTCTAGTAATTAATTACTATGTGATGTGATGGATTGATATCATTGTTGAGCTCTCTCGCTATCGCCGGTCGGGATGTCTCGTACTCTAGTCAGGTTGTTATGACGGCGTGAAGCAATGTTGTGGCAGGTGGCGAGGCGCGCTGGGCTCAATGTCAGGCGCTGTTGGAGTCGATAATGACCCGATCGTTCCGTGTCACGCCACTTCAATGCTGCTTTTTTATTAGTATATCTATTTTGGCTCGATATCTTGTAGTACTTTAGCTTCAGTTTGAATCCGTAATAATATTACAAAAAGTCTATCGCGAAAGCCACAAAAATATTCAGAGATTGCATTCTGGAGATAGAAATAACTAGCCCGTAATAATGCGCGTGGATTCAGGTTTTTCGGTTCCCGCGGGAACTCCAGACTGTGTTATTCTAGACTATAATCTATCTCTGTGCCAAATCTCATCCAGATCCTTTCAGCCGTTGGGGCGTGATTGAGTAACAAACAAACATCCATCCTTCCAAACTTTCGCATTTATAATATTTATTTTACTAGCTGACCCGGCGAACTTCGTACCGCCTTAGTATGCAAAATTAAATGTATATTTTTCAATATTTCTGAAAGATTTTCTTAATATTTTTTTCCGTAAGAACCTTCTCCTAATAATAACAAATACAACAAAAAAAGAATTAGTGAAATCGGTCCAGCCATTCACGCGTGATGCCGTGACCAAGGAAAACGGGTTTTATTTTTATATATATAGATTTGATAACTTTTATCCCGAAAAATCAGAGTTCCCACGATATTTTAGTTATTAGCCTCGTGGTTAGGTACCTAGCTACCTACTACCGCGTAAATTTAGACGCACTAACTATAGTTTGTTGGTTTACAGCAAATGAATATTTCATTCAAAGACGCACACCAATCGATTTAGCGTTCCGGTACGATGCCGTATAGAAACCTAATATGGTTTAATATAACTGCCATACCCCTAACAGGTTAGCCCGCTACCATGTTAGACTGCATCATCACTTACCATCAGGTGAGATCGCAGTCGAGGGCTAACTTGTAGCGGATGAAAAAAAAAAACAAATACAAGAACGCCAAACATATACGCATGCTAATGAAATATTTTGGCATTCGTATTTAATGCATATTGGCAACAATAATAGTTAAATCTACAAAATAAATAATGCCCATCTGTAGCACCTCTACTGTATTTCTTATCTGTAGTTACAGAATATCCCGGAGCTTTTATGCAAATATTTGTTTTGCGCTCTCGTCAGTTTTTGTTTGGTTTTACGTGAAACTTTACTACCCCATCCTGACAGTAATCTGTTACTAGAAACGATAATGTTTTCCCTTCTCGTTTACGGAATGAAATACTCGTAACACCATCAATACACAGGAGCCACTGTTTAGCGTAATAGCATATTTCTTCATTGACATCATGTTTTGTCAGATCGTAAATAGGCCATGACTGCGAGATTTCCACGCTTTTGATGACGGCCCTATGTATTAAAAGTAGACGATTTCCATCCAAGAAAATGAAGTCTATTTATGCAACAGGCGTTGGCGTACGGTTTGTAGGCAATTCTGTCGTACATAAGAACGGAATGTTTGTTTTGAGGAATCACAAACTCATTATTATTCGCAGAAATGAAGCTGGTACACATTGTGTGATTAAATCGATGTTGTTTTAGAAATACGATCAGTAACTATCCCCTGTTTCATTTTCCATCGAGAGCATGCCGACGGTACAATGACTTTTTCCTGGACTGAAATCAAAAGACTATGTACATGTTTTCTTTGTAATCAGTATAGTTAATCAATTACTTTATTTTCTATTCGTTTTAATCCCGAAATTTTATAGTCTCATTTATCGCGAGTTCTTTTTTGACAGTCTTTGACGCTCGGATGAGGATAAAAAATTAAGTATCAATCAATAGTATATTGTGTGCTTAGGGGTGAAACAAGGCGATTTCAGACGAGGGTGAAGTCTGCCTGCCTGAGCGGAGCGATAGCTGGCATCACCCGAAATCTGAAATCGTTTTTCATCCCGTGGCGCAACACTATTTTTCATATAATCTGCATTAAAAGTGCGAGTTTTATTAAAATTGTGTCTTATTTATTTTAGTTGCTAGGTTGTTGTTTATAAATATCATATCTGTCAGTTTAGTTGATGGGTAAAAAGACAATTAAAAAGGTTTGAAATAAACAAAAGATACTCTGACAGGACTGAAAGAAGGGCTGCTACGAGTACGTCATTCAGCGAGTAGAAAACCATCACAAAGTGATGGTTTTCTACCCGTTGCATGACGTATTCGTCTGAAATTAACTAGTTTCAGGTGACTCAAAAGGCATTGAAACTCGCATTTTCAATGCAGGTTATATGAAAAATAAGTAGGTTATTGTTTACAGTTCCTGTAAAATTCTTTTATCGAAATGGTTCTCACTACGTCCTATATAGTTAAGTTTAAATAAAAATAGCTTAAAATTATTTTAAGAATTTTGACGTCAAACGAAGTTATTGTTTATATTATACTGTTGTGATTTTCCCGTGTTCAAGACAGTGTTGAGCAGTTTATGGGTGGCAGTTAAATATACCCGTCTCGGTTTGTCACAAATAGAATTTTGGCACTGACTGTCTGTTGTTGTGTAATTCATGTGTAAACCACTTGTAGAATTTTAACTATGTTTTTGTCCACATTCCCTCGCTATGATTAATAAAATTTAGGGTTACACGTTACTATACCTATTCTGGAAACTCTTTTTCCACTTCTAAGAATTTTTAAACAGCTCTGATAATTTTAAGTTTTCACTTACAAATCTTTTTTAAGCACAGTATAATATTAAGTATGTCGAATTGAAATGACTTCCGAAATATTGACGACAATCATCGAACTTATGTTGGTCGAAGAGCTGGCGACGAATTTGAGACTGGTTATACTTTATTACAGACAAAACCGTCTGGGATTTTTTTTCGAATTTTATAACTTACTAAATTAAAAGAAAAAAAAAACAAGTTGGCAAAAAATTTTTTTTTGTACAAATGTTTGCAAATGCTGCGCAAACGCTCTACAGACTGGCAGGACTGGATTCGCCAATTGACGAAATTATATTTTTTTCACAATTTCAGCTTGCCAAAAGGACCTTCCCGAAATTCGTCGCCAGTTCTCCGTCTATGTATTTATTAACAACAGTTACGGTAGGTAGACCGTATACTAGGAAATACCTACCTATTATTACAGAATATTGTACTCACTATCTCTCTAGATCAAAGAACAGGTGCAGCATCTGCTTTTCTAATTTGCATAGTTTACTCCATTTAATTTGCACGTCAGGTACAGTTTAAGACGTTAATTACATTATTTATCAAAGCGGCATTTATGGTGTATGTGGAAAAATAACGTACATTTGTAGGTATGAACTTAACATGTTAAACAAGAAATAAAAGTCCTAAGTTAAAGTTGCTCTATATGAAACTACCAGTGGCAGTTTCCGACAGAAAAAACAAAAGCAGAATAGAAATTCTACCGACAGAATGCAGTGTTAATTACAATTAAACTGAGACTTATATTAGGTAAATCAAAACCAGTTCAGTCAGTGAGACTGATGGTTAGGCCAAATTGTCAGATTTATGGATTCTTTTGCTGTCCCTGCAAGTTGCAACTGACGAAATCGCGGGCGTCCGCGTACTCGTTATTGATGTAAATATGACTCATATCTACTATCTCATACAATGTAATATCTTGGCTCATTCAAGATGCATAATTTTGAAGACAGATAATTTATTGCTTACCGGCAAGCCCCCAAGCCATTCGACGCATCTATCTGGACATGTTGAACCAAATGATCCTTGATAAGCCCCCCGATTATGTAAGCAAATCGTAATCGTCTGTCAAACGTATAATTCCACCTGTTTAAGGAGTTCATAAATGCCTGCACGTCATAAAGCAAGTATGAACTCTTTAAACAGTTCGAGTAATACGTTTTAAGCTGTCAAATTATTACGGTGTGCTTAGACAATTGGACCTAAGGCTAGTCCATCTTGAACACTTACGAGTAGGAATAACTCCTACCTTTTAACCTAACCTAACCTGTGCTTACAAGCCACTTGATTTAAAGCATATAATTTAATTAAAAACCTAATCTTATACTTAATTTGTGGATTCTTCTCAGAGCAGGGCGCATTTGGAACCCTCGTAGCTTTAGTTCTAAGATACCGTAATGGATTACCTATCACCGTCACGTCTTATACTTTGTATTATTGGCCTTCAAAAAGTGTATTGTGTAACAATTTTGAATAAAGTTTATTATGATTCTGAATCCGTCATTTTACTGGATAATTGTAAACCGCAGCTGACTTTTAGTATTTTTTTTTAAAAGTCGAATCCTTGAGCTCTTGTCTCTTGTTGGGTCTTGGTCTTGGATTAGTGTGAGAAACAAAAAATATTTCAGTCGTTCAGAATTATTTGCGAAAATTTTCCTTCCTACGAGTATACCTAGGTACGAGTACACAAGTTGTTTTCGACGTGGAAGTGTAATTAGTGAAGTCGTCCTCATTCTATATCCACCTTGACCTCGTTGCGTTGCGATGCTTTACGATGTACTATCCAGTTTTATACTTTTCTTTCTAAACACAACTCGTAAAAAGACAGGTGGCAGTTGGGCCGGAACATAATAAATCTTCATAATCAAAACGTTATAAGACATTGATGGAAACAATTGAGTCGTAAAGACGCCGATTGGTGTGATGTGAAGAAAGAACCATTAATTTATAGTGTTTAGTTATTATTGATTACGATTCTCAACAGAGATGAGAAAGATCTCGTTAAGTGAAGAGAAAGATGCAAATGAGGTTGTTGAAATAACTTGAACCTAAAAGTATTTTCAATTGTTTTGTGAAGTCGAAAATATGAAGTCTAGCTGGCACCTGCGACTCATAAAACGAAATGAAATTCGTCCACACTAATATCATAAATGCGAAAGTGTGTCTGTCTGTCTGCTACGCTTTTACGGCCCATCTTTTCAACCGATTTTGATGAAATTTGGTACAGGATAGGTTACAAAATTGGCCTATGTTCTTCCCCTGGGACACACAGATAACAACAAGAACATAGGCCAATTCAAGAGTTCCCGCGGAAATAAAAAAAAATCTGTTTAACCGATTTTGATGCAATTTGGTACAGGGATAGGTTGTATCCCGGGAAAGGACATAGGCCTATTTTTATCCTGAAAAATTCAAGAGTTCCCGCGGGAATCAAAAAACCTTAACCCACGCGGACGGCGTCGCGGGTGTCATATAGCAGCCTTTTTAATCGTCACTTTATATTGGACATCTGTTTCGTATACTTAGTTGAAACTTTTGAATTGCAAAGGTTGGCAAAGCCACATCTTCTGAGGGCAGTGACATTCTTCCGTTACTATGTGTGCCGTCAGATGTTTAAATACCTATAATTAATCTTTGTTACTATAAATCGGACAGGTCACGTCCCAATGTCTACGTTTGCCGACACTTTTCGAGAATTTTAAAATAAGAGAAAGATAGTATATTCCTTCCATTATTCCTTTCCAGAGGCCTAATTTCATTCGATCACCGTCAGATGCCTAACTTTTCGTTGTTTGTTACATTTTTAATAGAATACTAGGCATATTTACCTATGCTAGAGATGCTACTGTGCAGCTAAGTTATGACTTCCTCCTAACTATGCTCAATAAGCCCCATACTTACTAGTAGACTAAGATGAACTGAACTACCTATGAAAATGAAACTATCTTATCACTGATTACATCTGTGGAAAATGTAAACTGGATTACCTAAACCGTTATGCGACCTAGCCAAGTTGCTACGTCATTAAAAATATTTCTGAAGTTTATGAACAATTAATTATCAGCATGACACTCCACGCTAAAGTAAATGTGCAGTCTGCACGCATAAATGAATGCGATGCAATGCATTTAAGGTGTGACCACATAAACCCTATTTACCGTTATCGGCGACAGCATCTTGGACCTGTGTCAACTGGCCACTGGGCACTGACTAACCACTTTCAGTTTCTAGCCATATCCTATCTCGTTAGTCCTATAATATTACTGTCAAATACGTCTAGACGTCTAATTATTGTGACCTTAGGTTGCAAACCATCTATAATAAATGGATCTGAAAATAAAATTATTTGTTGACATGAGACTTCGCCCTTATTTGTCTCACCGTAATATTTATTCTTGGAATAAGCCATTTATTTCAATGTAAGTTTATTTTATGGAAGCTTTTTGTGGCTGGCTAGACAGAGTGGATATTGACTTGCCTTAGCTTTTCAAAAATCGGCCTCAAAGATTAACGAATAATGTCCAGTAGAGACAAATCTCACGCATTAGAACGCAGTACGCGACGGAATTACGAATCTGCCTAACCAGGGATTCCCAAACTATTTTGGGCAAGAGACCCCTTGACCTAAAATTCAGATAATATCATGTGTAACTATTAATTATTAATATAAATTGCGTAAAAACACTAAGTAGGTAATTATATTTTGAAAAAAAGAATTAAAATAGGGGTCGAATTTTAGAAAATCGTCGACCCCCAAAATCAGTTTTCGTTTATGTCGACCCCTCAAGGGGTCGTTATCGACCACTTTAGGAATTGCTGGCCTCTATACTATCTAATACGTGGATCTAATATCTAAAAAGTGGAAAAGTTTTAGATTAGTACAAGATTTTGTTATGACATCCATTAACAATGTTACACGGCCACTATTGGGTCACCATTAAAAATAAAAATAGTCACAAAGTTTCAACATCGTACGACTAATTTTTGTATCACGCGAGGAAATAAACAAAATACCTTTCTTCGAATTGTACACTTTTATTCAGAATCTTTTATAGTTTCGTAAGTACCCAATTCTAAAATACCCGCTCTTAGTTATTAACTATTATTACATATACCTACTTTACTAGAAATTACGTTAAATTTGTTCAAAATAGATTTTTAATATGATTGAATAAATTGTGAGTGTGAAAGAAAAGCGTACAAACATAAGAGTTCAATTAAATTATTGAAGTGAAACTTCTTTAGAATCGTTGTGATTTGAATATTCTATGAAACGAAAAAGCGACACCAAAGAGAGACAAACATAATATTCATAATTGGATTTAGCCTGCGAGAGAATACAAGTTATAATGTATCTCATTCTCTCGTAGACTACTTTTCTGAATTTTCACTTCTGTCGTGTGTGAATTGCACACGCGCACTTTTTTTTCTTCAATTGAGCTTTTATAGTAAGAATTAACTTAAAATAAAACGCAAAATTACGTGTTTGAGGCATTACGCCTAATTACCGGCACCTGCTCCGCCTGTAGTTAAGAAACTGAATGTTATGACAATTTCATTACTGAAATACAGGGCTGCACACATATAATAATAACTCAGACTCTTATAAATCGTAGATAAGCTTCGCCGTTAATCTTTCCCAAATATTTATACACTCCCGTTCTAAAATAAAGTCAACTCTAGACTATGCTGCGACATTGAAACGTTCTTTTGGGGATTACGACTAACTTCTAGACAAACAATACATAAAAGCTTTAAAGTATAGTTTCTTGGCCCTGTGTAGCGTAAAAGGGGGTTTTTAAAAGCAGTGTATCCATCAAACGGTGGCATAATGTATGCTTGTAAAAATTATGTGCTGTTTTCAAGACCTTTGAACAGCCATTGACGCATCTCAAAACACAATTTAAAAAAAATTCTGCATTGAAATTTATTTTAAACATACCTCTTAATTTACCTTTTAAAGACATTTTTCTCCTTATTGAAACCAATAATTAGCTCTAGAAGTCTTAAGATAAAATTCATATTTCTAAATCAAACACATTGTCGGATTCATTTGTATTGAAAAGTAAATATTAATTTTTTTACAAATTATTTCATGCATTTTTGCGACATGCGCTTGCTCGATTTCACCCCCGCGCGCCTTTGTTTTTCATCTCGTGAGTTCACAGCGCCTTAATAGATTCAAGTAAGTTTTCTTGTTTCTACCTATAATATCAGTTGATTTTATGAACACATAATAGTTAAAAGTTTTACTTGTGAAGCAGTTATAGTTTATATTACGTATTTTGAAAAGAGTTATGAGTAATAAAACTGCAATCAAGGTTGCGCGAATGCTCGTATGAGTCGTATGTACCTACTGATTTTATAGTTGTCGCATCGGAGCGAAGATAATTAAAACTATTGACTGGTTTATTATATCGTCATTTAGGACTAAACATCTTCGTTTTGTCTATCAAATAATATAATATATAATTAAATATTATAAATGCGAAAGTTTGGATGTATGGATGTCTGGATGTATGGATGTATGGATGGATGTTTGTTACTCAATCACGCCCCAACGGCTGAACGGATCTGGATGAAATTTGGCACAGGGATAGATTATAGTCTGGAATAAAACATAGGCTACTTTTTATCCCGGAAAATTAAAGAGTTCCCGCGGGATCCGAAAATCTTCAATCCACGCGCATGAAGTCGCGGGCATTAGCTAGTTATGTATAATAATGTTTCATTTTGTTTTCGTTAGTTGATTGATTCAAGGTTTCGTTACGAAGTAGGAAATGTGGTGTAGCCGTAGGTGATTTCAAGGTAGGACCTACCTACTGAAAGTGATACATCTGTCAATAGTTCAATACACTTACAGTGACCACGGCGCTTCAACCACCTTCAACTGCAGTCCCAACTCCTGGCGAATCGAGCCCTACGCCGTCGAAACTAATAAGTACCTAACCGACTTCTTTTCAAATTTTAACGATTCTCACCTCTTTTTGGGTAGACATTCGCACTTAAGAAGTTTGTACCTATTTATTATTCAGCTCTCTCCAAAAGTCCTGCAAGCTGTTTAGATTGATGAGGACTTCACATTGTAACGCATACTGTACCTTAGTACCTATGTCCCCTAACTAGGTCCTCTAGTTTATGACTCAATATATAATAGCGGATCGGCGCAGTAGCTGCGCTCGGGAGATAGTGCATTATGCCATCGCATCTACCAAGGCTTTAGCAACATTGGATTCTCGGTAGACTGTCTTTTTTTGTTCTTTTATAAACCTAACTAGTTGAGAAAAAAAAATCAGCCTTGTAGAAATAAGTCCAAAAAGTTAATTTTTCAACACATTACGTGGGTGGTACCGTGGTAGACCTTAGATGGCAACGCTTCCGAGGCGGTAGACTATCATTATAGTGTATATTTTTAGGTATCCTTGGTCACTGTAAGAAGTTTCAGTTTTGTAGGTGTAATACATTTACGTATTATTCATTTACAGGTTTCAAAAATTGTTATTAATGTTAGCAACAATAAAAGCTTGGAAGACTTTCACTTTCATTGTTTACACGGTATAAACATTGCTTGACAAAAAATTAGCTTTGTAGGAATGGGTGCAAAATTTCGGTCGCTGCCTCCCGGACTATAATTATTGTAATGTGTCAATGATCTGTATTGGACGACATACTCCATTGATCACTCATAATCCTCATTCTGGCAATCGCAACGCTATCGTAGCAATTATTATCTACTCATAACGCTGGGTGCGTAACAAGTGATAATTTGCACGTTAACAAATTCATGCATTGATGCCAATTATTGGCGGCTCATTTTCGATTCGGCTCGATGTACCTGTTACAAAGTTGATTTGACGATTAATTGCTATTTAAATAGTTTAGAACGAGTTGTGTAACATGACGGGTGTATTGTGTACGCACCAACTCTCTTCAATATATCCTTATGATTTTGTATAACAAAGTAACAAGTTCAGGATTCCATTAGCAATAATTCGGGTAGATTAGTGAATCAAGTAAAATATTATAGACAATCGTTTTAACCAGTTCTCACGTATAACTATAAATAGTTAAAATTTGGATTTCGGTTGAAAAACCCGGTCCCGGCGCGTCAAATGTAAAACTAAAAAACAAACAAAATAGTTTCAGCTATTTGAATTTCGAAGCTCGAAGTCTTAAACTAAGAAGTACAAAAATATGATCTTTATAATTATGACATAATAAAATATACGTCTACTGACTACAATATATCCGAAAGGTTATATAAACTGTATGACAGATATGCTGCTGAATATTCATTAATATCACAAATAAAATACATATCGTGTATGAATATCTATTCTCGCGTACCTATAAATATAATGAATATAAGATATAAGCAGGTGTGAGAAATCTGACCAATTTAGATACGATAATTTCAGACATCTGACTCAGGTTATAAGACTAACTAAATGCAACTATATGTAATAATATAATGAGAATCAGATAAATAATAATACTTCAAAAATATAGGTCAATACTGCACCTTTTCACCGAAATTTAGGGAACATAAATTTGGTTGAAAATTACATACAACTATAACAAAACTACGTGCCGTAAAATTGTTAGAATGACTGGGGTAGAAATATAATACAAACTTCGTAACGTTCATATTATTTATTTATTTATTTATTTATTTATTTCACAAGTAAAAAATACATATTTTATGGTTTCTTCGTGCTCGTAAGCGCTTGACGGCTTGTCTGAGCACTGCACATTCCTCCATGCTTAATAACTAAATATGTAGGTGTAAAACGTATTAATTATTATATGTATAATCTATTCTAAGGTGTTACATAAGTATAATAAGAGATTTAAGTTATAAAAGTTAGGTTCTTACTTATTAATTTTTCCTTATAATGTAGTTGTAGGTATTAGAGAAAACTTGATGAGATGGAAAGTAGCTAATAAAAGAAATAAAATCACGTTTCGTAATTCAAAAACGATCACACGAAATTATGCATTAAATGGGGTTAATTCTGAACCAGGTTTAAGGAACCTTTTAATTGTGTCAGTGCACACGTGTCTGCCGGAAATGCTTGGTTTGTTTAGCTTGCAGATTTATTTTCGCCTTCCCGACGTTGTCATCTGGGGGCGTCATCCTCTACAGTCATACAGTCAAAGGAGGGGGCGTTTGGCGCTTGATGACGTGAATGTCGCAATCTTCCCCAGTATAAACGTATGGGCTGGTAGAGATTCAGTCCTACATAATATTATCCAAACTAGTAATTTTAAACACATGCATAGGAACGACTCCTTTATGTTGATTGGTTTGATAGCATGCCAAAAGAACTAGTCTGATCTGTTTATAAAATAATGCTTTTAAAGTGTTCAAAGCTCAATGTGCGGGTGACATTGGACAACAAAGATTTATGGTCCTGTTGTAAATTATTTTCTAAAGATTGTAATACTTTGAAATAAAAGAAAACAACATGAAGAAATAGCGCGATATTTCCAGCGCGTTGAAAAATTGTGACTACGAACAAAACATGTTTTTGTCTTAGACTTTATAATAGAAATACCGAGATACCACATAATTTAGAACTACGAGCTAAGTTAAAGATAGATAATGATGATTAACCATAATAATCATGATTTTAAAAACGTACAGTACACGTCAATCTTACTGATGAATTTAAGTGAAATTCCAAAAGTATAATGTATTCTACCTATAGGTATATTATCTATTCGTTTAATAGAACTCAAAAAGCGTATACTCTATTAGTCCTCTAAAATAACAGTTCGCCCCTGTCACTCGAGCACGTCGAATTCTCATACGTTGCTTTAACAAATACCACCGAGTTAAAAACCCAAAACAAATTCTCCACGTACCTATCAATAATAATTGCTATAATCGTCAATTAGGCCGAAACAGACTTGGCGGCGTACTATACTTGGTGAGGCGAAAAAGATCGGCCTTACGTCCGACAGATCGGCTTGGAAAAGAGAAGTGTCTGTCCTCTGCCCCGAAGGGGGGGGACATAGTTTAATGATAATAATCGTCAATTGGTGGTCTCTTGTTTGGTTTGGTTGTGCCTAACGGTATTTTGAATTTTTAGCTTTGCCTAAATTTTGACAATGTTCAATCATGTCTTAAGAATTCGAGTTTCCTGGCCAATCGTATCCTAAGTAATTTATGTTTGATAATGATTGTTTAGCTTCGTTAGTGTATTACGCAATCCAGATGCTATTAGGATAATAAAAATAGGTTTGTCCCTTTTTCTCCTATGATTACAGTCACTCGAGAGAAAAGGATATAATGCTAGCTGTCGTCCTAATTGAATCTGGATATGTGAAAGGCTGTCTTCTGGATATTCAAATTTTAAATTGTTGCATTTAGACTGCAAGCTATCTGAAAAATTCCATGCCAGTGTTAAAATAGCATGCCAACTGCAATTTTACGGAATGCAGTAAATGATTTTGTTCAGTAGGTACGGTAGCAATCGTTAGATTTGATCCAGATTTTTCTATTTCTATATTTGTAGAGCGGCATGCAAACCGCTCGTTAACACAGTTGCACATTGGCGGCGGTGCGACGCTACCGCTCAAAATGCCAACTTGGGGTACGTACTGCACATTAGTTAGACCTGAGTTCGCGTTCCTTGGTACACCGCCAGAATGACCGATCCTTTTGGCTGGTCGATACACAGGTATAACTAGACGCCGAAATAATGTCAGTTCAGAGATTAACGAACTTGAGTCGCATGACCTATTAAATTAATGTAAGTGTATTAAGTAGAATTAGTGTTATATTCTCATATAACATAAATAAACTAAATAGAATTTTTGTGTTATATGAGGTGACCGCGATATGCCTCCTAAATAAACGTCTAATAAACTTAATGGTATTCTGTTTATTTTTTCTCAATGTGTCAAGCTAAAAAATCACCGCTTGCATGGTCTACGGTAATCTTTCAATGAAATCGAAATATAAAAAACTGTATGCTATGATATCAATTTTACTCACCTCTAAATCATCATTGGTTGAGCCATAACACTACTCCGCTGAAATAGATAGGCAACCTCAGTCTTCTTTCAGTTCACTACAATTGGGTAACTTGGTCATTTTTCCTTCCTCTATACTGGATACTATGGGCAGTAGGCTACTAGGTCTTATGAATTACGACCGTTCAGAGATAACGAGGGTTAGTAAATTTTACGAGGCAGAGTGCGTTGGCAGCGGCCACACTGTCAATATTTTCGTAGTGTATTGACGTCGCTGTCAAAATTGTTAACCCGATATTTGTGTGTAATTCGTAGCCTCGTTCCATTGTATCATATATTTTGTGTACTGGTTACACAGACTTTAACTATACCAAATTCTTATTGGAGTAATATTTTACATATGCTGTAAAGTCGGTAACATCTACGTCTACAGTTGCTTAGGGTGAAAGATCTTACATTCCGGCTAGCCAATGTTATATTCTAATCTGCTTATATTAATATTTGCTTTAGTATGAATTGCACACGTTTACGTCACGTAAATATATTATTTTATATGTTTTACTGTAATCATGTTATAAGGCTAAAGCACACAGCATACTTTTAGCAGCGGCTCTTTTTTCAGAAGCTAGAAAAACTTGCATTTTAACGCCGGTAATATATGACGTTTAAGTTTACTAAGTAACTTTATATTAATTAATCTGTGGTTAAGCTACGGCTTCGTGGGAGAGCCACCACCACGGTGTCAACCCCTTTCTGCAGAGAGTATTATGATAGCAATATAAATAGAGCTGTCATTTTAGTTTAGTTTAGAGATAGTGTGCAACAGAATTGGCCCCAACATCTAAATCGCGGATAATTATAAAAGTATCGTATGAGTTCTGGCCCTTCAAATGTTGCACGCGCACTAATTGTTTGTTTTATATTTTCAGGTAATTAACCTTCACATTCCTCTTTGCCGAACAGTTAAATGTTTGGCAACAATAGTTTGGTGAGTTCAAAGACAAACATTAGGTAATAAGCTTAAACAATATCTTTACAAGAAGTTCCAAAAGCTTAACGATTGACTGCACAATTAATTACGTACCCAACCTATGCAAACGATGAATTTTTTCTTGCTTAATTAATTGACCGAGCGAAGCGAAGGTCTCTGAGTCTACTTGAGTGAATTTGCACTTGTCCGTCCGTCCGTCCGTCCGTCCGTCCGTCCGTCTGTCAGAACCTTATAACTTCTGAATTACTGAACTTAATTACTTCAAATTTAAATAAAATATGTAAACCGATGGCCTCCAGGAGAATATGGCTTAAAAAGTTATAAAAATGTTTATTTCAGGGGGGCTCTCATAGAAGCGAATGCGAAGTAAAATATTTTTTAGTTACGGTACCTATATCATTTTAAAGATAATTGGGAATAGAGGCCAAAAATATATTTTTTTAAATTTTTCCCCTAAAATTGACGAAATGGGGGGCTTTCAAAGTGGAGATTTTCTAACGTCCAAAGTTGATCTCAGAACTCTCAATTTTTTTGAAAGAGCCTGAAACTTGATCAATTATTTGAATTATATCGTGTACTTGAACAACAAATACTATAATTAGATAAATATTATAAGGAAACGAAATTATTAAATTTTTATTGAGCTTCAGTATTTTTAACAGAACTTCGCAATGGTGTCATTAGATGGCGCCAGGATGACGCTCTGAAAATTTTTTTCGTTTTATGGATACCGCGAGGTCTAAGTTCGGGGCAAACCACTAGTTATTCGAATCTACTGTTTAGGTGAGACTATTTTATAATCTGTGTGCTATGTCAATCACAATGGCGTTATCAAAATACATTTCCATCATGAAAATACCTTAAATAGTTATTGCGTTCTTGCGGTCTGCTTCGGAATTTTAAAAATGGTTGATATTTACTGTATAAATATACTAATATTACTTATAAATGCGAAAGTTTGTATGGATGGATGTTTGTTACTCAATCACCCCAGAACGGCTGGAAGGATCTGGATGAAATAAGAGATAGAATATAGTCTGCTCTGGAATAACATATAGGCCTTAGACCTTACCTAGACCTTAATCCACGCGGACGAGGTAGCGGGCATCAGCTAGTAGTTTTATATATTTCGGAACCCAAATAATTATATATGACCCAGCTCCCATTTTACCAATTGCTTACGTTTATTTTAAAATTTTGCTATTTTTTCCGTGACATTCTGCAATGTGATGCACCTAGGTGGCGAAAAGTGACATCAATGAGTGACGTATCCTATACTCATTAGGGAAAGGGCACATCGAGGTTTTATTTTCTCGTTCATATATTTTTTTCGAATCTTCAATTTAATGTAGGCTTCCTTCAATGGCCAGCCAGAAGTTTGGAAAGCAGAAAGCAGAAACTGTTTAATTATCTACAATAATTATGATTTATAACGGTGCAACAATTTCGTGTTTCCATCTTATGAACAGCTGAATCCTAAACCGACTGTTTCTATGTATGTTATTTGAATGCGTTCATATTTGAACTGGAGTGGATTTTCCTAAAAATCTTATTTTCATCTTTACGAAAATAGAGTTGAAATTAGTAAGTGGTCGTCGTGAGTTCCATAAGATTTTTATTTCTCATGTTGCCACGTTAGATCGGTAACGTTCGGTGAACGCCTACACACCAACACCAAAATCAGCTTTTACATGTAAACTATTTTTGAAAATGCTTGAAAAATTATTCCGACGTAATAAGTTTTATGAGCTTCGCAAACACTAGGAACTGGTCGTTAATCTTTGCGGTGTTCGTATCGGTGTCGTGGCAGTAACTAACAACTCCGTTATTATTTGCGCCCAATTTTCTTGCTTCGCACAGTTCCCAACCTATAAATGCGATTTGGGAACAAATGCAGGGATCAAATGAACTGCTACCTCATCGATACTAGTTATGATATAAAATTTCAAGTTTTCAATAGAAAAATCGACCTTTTTTTATATATATAGCGAGCAAACGAGCAGGCGGATCACCTACAGCCGCCCATTAACATTTGCAGCACCAGAGGAACCGCCAATGCGTTGCTGGCTTTTGAGATATTTGTTTATCCGCCCTTTGAAGAGCCCCATATTATAATCATGAAGGAACACAGAAGATGGAAGCTGGTTCCACAATTTTCAGGTACGTGGCAGAAATGACCTGGAATAACGGGAGGTGGAAGAAGACCAGGCATCCAGGTGGTGAGGATGAAATTTGTTTCTGCGACGAAGAGTGCGACTGGAGAACTGGATTAAATATACATATATAAATAGCTCCTCAGAGCATTCCCCATTGTAGAGACGATAGAAGACACAAAGAGAACTAACGTCTCTTCGGTGCTCCAGGGACTCCAGCGTGCAAGTAATTCCTCATATAGATACTGAATTAGCTTCGCAAGGCTCATCTAATGTTTCGGAAAACAGAATCTGCTGAAAAGACAGGGGCAAAAGGATTTCATCAAGATATGTGTTTCTCATTGTTATTTGAGAAGCTCAGTAAGAGGTGTGTATACGCCTAGCACGAAAGTTTGACAGCGGTCGCAATCACCTGGAGGGCGAACGGCTAAAAATGGCAGCTACAGTGTAACGATTGCAATCACCTCTGATTGGATAACACTCTTCCACTATTGGACAAAATCCATTGACGCAGCAAGAATACTTATGGTATTCTTGTTCAACCAATCACAACAATTGATGCTGTTGCAGAAGTTACGCGGTCGCCCTGCAGATGAAACTAACCCCAATAAACATTTGCGATGATCACAACTTCGGTGCTTCTGATGTGTCTATTAGAAGGTTATTCAAGAAAAAAATAAATTCAAAATCATTACTCCTGAGCATTATAGGCGTGGCATAATATTGTATAGGTGCTTGTTTTTCGCGTCTCAGAAATAGACCCGTCCACTACTTTGCTAAATAATAAGAAAAAGCTCGGGATTGGCCGTGTACGAAATGACCATCCTCATCAATCAGCTGCTTGGAAAGAGTCCAAGATTTTTTCCACGTTTAGGTTTCGTAGTTTAGTTCAAAATTCGACTAGCGCTTGTCTTTCTCGCATAGATAATACATTTTTTTAAACGCATTGTTTAATTTATCTTTAGCAGGTATAGTTAACTATAGGGTCTATTTTTTACATTTAATTAATTAGTTGATCAAAGAATAATATGTTGCTTGTTTAGTAGGTATTCACAATATATTGTGGATCCAATTATGCAGTAGGTAATGTATTCACGTCTTCCCACGATTATATTATTTTTATACATATTTTATCATTCTTTTTTTTGCATCTATCATATTATCAAGGAGACATACCGGGCAAAAAGGACGTTATGCATGTTGTTCATCTATTTTTGATGTTGTTGAGAGACGCTAATGGTATTTCTGTATTATCGATGTCATGAAAAGTTCTGAAACATTCGAATGAAGTGTTCACGACACCTTTACGCAATTCCTGTCTCACGCCTTTGCGCTTGCCAAGCCGCTACGTCATCACGATCCTTAGGCCAGGCGAAAGTATTCCTCCTGCCTTTTGATATTTAGACTAATTTTCTTAGAAAATTAAATACACATCGCGAAAACACCACAGATGACAGGTATACTGACCTATTTCATGGCATACTCGTTTTGTCGCACGTGTTAGCTATGCGACGGGGAGCTAATTGCCCTGTGAATTATTTCTGTTTTAGTTTTTGTGGACCAATTTGTTTAACTAGTTAATCTCGCGCGACATGTGGACTAGGAAGGGTTTGTCGACTACATAATTTTCTCTATATTTGGATTTTGAAACATTGAAGCAAACAACTATTTCGTTGGAGGATTATGAGTGGTTACACTGATGTCTTTGGGCGTCCTGGTTGCTGGTAGAAAGAGTTCGTTGAACTTTTGCTCCTTATTTAGATTATAGAAGTGGAGAGTGGAGACGACGACCGACGCATTGGGGCCGCACCCGCTCCGCGAAATCCAAATGATGGCTTCCGCGATCTGCACAGAATCGTTTTCCCACATGGCTCATTTCAGTGTCACCTATCTGCGTTATTGGTACACGATTAAATATTTCATATCAAATTTCAACATTTAGAAATACGGTTACGTTAAGAACACACAAATTACAGTTTGAAATGTCTATGAGTTCTGGAAAACTTTAATTAATTACATAAAATGTCCGTGTCAGTAGTAAAATGATCATCAAACATAGTATTTTTTCGAATCATTACCTACTGTCTCCGAGAATTGAAAGTTGTGTTTACCATCACTAATTAAGATTAGAATTGGCCCTCGTAGATCTATCTTTATAGACTGCCTTCATTTGATAGACGGGTAGAAGAAAATAAAGATTTATGATGGCCAACAGTCGCGAAACCCGACAGTGCAATACTCGGCGTCGCTTAGATGAAGTTCAGAAATAGACCCCCGGAAGCGTCCGAACGACCCGTTTGGTATTTGTTCAACGTTGACCTAAAACAGAACTTGCTTTGCTCGTTTGTTATTCGCGCGTGTCCCGCCCAGCCGACTAGTGAGTAGAAATCCGTGTGACTTGATGACTTCGGACTTTTATTTTTCCCTTTTCACAGTTTTTCATCATATTTCCCGGTAGTTAACCAGTTTAGGCTGGATATGGTAATAAACTATTACCTAAGTCTTATACTATAATTTTTTTCTCTGCATTGTGGCCAAACCTGAAGACAACTGAATTGGGAGTGTTAAGGTAGAAAGACATAGGAGTATTTTACACACTCAACAAATTTGTTTTCATATAACCTACATTGAAAGAGCTAGTTTCAATGCCAGTTGAGCCATCCGAAACTAGTCAATTTCAGACGAATACGTCATTCAGCGGGTAGAAAACCATTACTTTCTACCCTAGGACAGAAAGTGATGGTTCTCTAACGTACCTATACTGTACGACGCGACCCTCCTTTCAATCCTGTCAGAGTATCTTTTTTAATTTCTAACCTTTATATTTGTCATTTTACTCATCAACTAAACTGACAGATATCATATTTGTAAACAACAACCTAGCAAGTTAAATAAATAAGAAATACAATTTTAATAAAATTCGCAGTCACTTGTTATTTCAGTAGTCGCTTTTATGCTGTAAAAGTTGTAGCGAGGCTACGGTATTATTTAAATCGATCCAGTTTGTTAATTTAAAGGCCTTTTGAAGATTTCAAACATAGCATTGCTTCTTTATAAAAACACTAGACGATGCCCGCGACTTCGTCCGTGTGGATTAAGGTTATTTTGATTCCCGTGCGAACTCTTTATCCGAGATAAAAAGTAGCCTATTTTCAGCAAAATCGGTTTAACAGGTGAGCCGTGCAAGCGAAACAGACAGAAGGATAAACAGACACACACGATAAGGATTTATAAAGATGCCACAGCGTTGTTTAAGGCACTGAGTTAGTTACATGATATCTTATGTATGCTTAAACTATCATCAGCAGAGAAAAATAAGAAACTTACTTAATTATTTGGTCTATATAATAGACGGCCCACATTCGCTATTTAGTCCCTATTTTCAAACAATTTATGTGAACTTCTATAAATTGTGACAAAGATGCAGTGCGATAATAAAATCAGCCGAACACATTTACACGTTGCCTAAAGAATTTTACAATTGCTAAGATTGAAGGGCAGTCAATAAGATAGGCCATAAAAATGGTTTACTTGTTTTTGCCAATACAAATATGTACTCAGCGTGCGGCACTATGCCAAAGCGTGTAGAACCGTGCAACACGTAGAACATGACGGATGAATGGAAGGCATCACGTGCGTACATCCCACTACCAGCTCAGGTAGAACGGAGACAGTATTATTGTAAATTATAGTGAATAGACAAATTCAGCTGCCCACTAATAATATTCAGATATTGTAAGTGCTTCTTCGAAAGAGACAAAGCTGGCTGCCGAGTTTCTTGGCGGCTTATTTTGTTTTAAGGCGGCTTAGATCTGGTGTAAGAGGTGACATCACATACCCGACGTATTTATGAGCGCCTGCCTTGGGCCATTTTTAATTGATCATAACTTCGTTTAAAAGAGATGGCCTATAACGTGCTTTTTCGTTTAAGTTTGATTATTATCTCTTTCAGGAGATCCACTTGGCTGTCTTTAAATCAGGTATTTATTAATCAATGCTTAATAATTTCTTATAGTTTTATGATATATTTAACGCAGTTGTCTGTGTTATGCATATAATGCAGTATTACTTCACCATTGCCGTTATAAAAGGCGCCAACATAATGGGCCGATGACGTACATTATGCAATTATGTTATAACCTTTCGCAGACCCAAGTATTTATTGTTAAGTACTCGACGCGAATATTGTTAATACATTATTTAAACCGGATCAATGTATTTTTTTTCGTTCTATAAGGATTATTACTGTAATGTAATTTTAATATAATATTATTCTATTCTTAAGGTAAACAAAAACCGTTTTGCAATCAATAATTTCACCTTTAATAAATGAATGAACATCATAGACGATAGATAGGCAAGTAATCTCTTTACTTATTCGGAGCCTCAAGTTCTTGTGGTGTGGTAGATTGGTATTGTTTATGAAAACATATTCTTTCGTATGACAATTAGGTAATTTGTTCTTTCAGACATCTAAGATGTTGCCAAAAAATGTATTTTATTGTCACGGGCGAATAATTTGCTGCGTTGGAGAAAGAATGCTATTTACGAATTCTGTAACAATAACGTTGCTAGTTTCGTTCGGTTGCCAATCGGTAATTTGGTTAAGCCCTGATCGCCTTGGTGCTACGGCAGGAAGGTCAAAATATCGTTCATATATGAGAAAGTGTTCTGTATTATATAACAACCTAGTAAGTAGTAATTATTTTGTTACTATATACTCCCACCCTCGTCTTCTCTTCCTTCTCCTCCTCTTCCTCCTATCCTCTTGTACAATTTCTCGTCTTCACATTGTATGGAAGAGATCGCTCAGTAGGGAAAATTTTCTAGATTGGACGTTCGCTTCTAATGTTTGCAGTCTGATTAAAATGCGGTTCCCAAACTGTTCCTTCGTGGCAGGGGAGAAGGCGTATCCTTTGGCAACAATGTGTCTTCCCTAAAGTATATTTTTATAAGTAACTAGTGGGCCCGGCAGGCGTTGTCCTGCCCTGCGCCTAGAACCCGATTGCAGCGCCCCCTACCGGGTCCAATTCTGTGTTTTAGCGAGACGAACGAACTGCAATTGATATATCTATGTCACCATAAGATTGTAAAATCCGTTAGATTATAATCTAACGGTTTCTATCCGGCGAGATTATAAACTGTCGTAAGATTGTGAACCGTTCAATGTTCTGAGTATTAATTTATGAAATATTTATTGTTTTTACGTTTTCTTGTCTCTTTCTTGTACAGTTCGCGCGCGAGTTGAATGCAGAATAAATGTAAGTGTCACCATACATTTACTCTGCATTCAACTCGCGCGCGAACTATAGGTTAGGTTAGGGTTTGACATGAATATTCAGTTAGGTTCTATCGGGTTAATATACCTAATATATTACAATTTACCGAAAAATAACGCGTTAAATTGTAAGCAGTATGTTACGGTTCACAATCTGTCGACAGTTTATACCTAATCTATCGAGATAAAAAACGTTATATTATAATCTAACGGTTTTTACAATCTTACGGTGACAAATATATCTATCTTCCATCTATCTTACTTCTATATATATATATAAAATTATAATTCCTAAAATTATTTAGCCCTTTATTTATTTCACCCGACTTAATTATATCCTTACAGGTCGCCTAATACGATAGAATAAGCCTTATTTATTTTATTTTACACTTTACTTTTAGCCTTACATTATTAACAATTGAAATATACGTATAATAAAAATATACTTAATTAACTACACTATCATACCTCTTTATAACTTAACTAACTTAATACAAATGAAGCGGCTTTTGTGAACTCGCTCAGTGAGCAGCTGAACTGATCCTTATGTTCAGCTGCTTAAACTCATAAAAGTTTTCCTTTGAGACTGTTCATACCTTTCATTAAATTCTGTAGATTTTGTTTGTTTGTTTATTTGATCCACTTTCATGGCCTCATTTGCTTAACCGATCTTTACGATTTCATATGAAAAAGGTTTGGATTGCCTTCAATAAATTTACTCATAATTTTTCTCACCTTCTTTATATGTTACATAATTACTGTTTCACAAGGGCAGAAGTAGAATGTGATTTAATTCCTGTGTCAGTTTATAACTTATTTACAGACATGCATTTAACTATCGTTCATCCAAATTATCAGCTCCGGATTCTAGATTTTGTTTTTCTTAATTCCAAAGCTTTGTTTACACTTGAGATTGTTTCTCTTTAAAAAGTTAATTATTAAGATAATCAGATTCTAAGATAAATGTATAATACTTAATCTCCGTTGTTACAAATGATCGCATCCTCCTTATTTATACGGGATGCACTTTATAAAACCTTTTAAGTTTTATACCATTCGCTAAGTCCGTAAATTTTTATTGCCCATACAAGCTGATCAAACGTTGATCTTGATCATTAATCATAAGTCATAAAAATATAAGTATATTTTATGAACAAGGTTGAGACTTGAGAGACGTTTGCTTATCAAAAAATATTTTTATTAAGATTAATCCTTTGAGCTCAATTTTTAATCCTACTGTTATTGCTGCTGTTTCAACTAAATTTTTTCTCGAATCACCTGTTTGATTTTCTCGTAGAAAACATTACTGGAGTAAAAATTATAAAAAAAGCGAAAGTAATTTTAGTTATGTGGGCGAACCATGTCGTTATACTGAAAATATTATCGAATTAGATAATATTATGAGGTGTCGCAAAGTTATTTCTGATTTTCACCCACTCTTACGTAATAACTTTTTTCTTAGATGGGAGCATCTAGCCATTATTTTTGCAAGACTAACATTGTTGGCATACGAAATCGAATAAGATAGTATAAAAAATTACGTCGCAAGCGATTTATTGTGCTTATAATAAAATAGATTCGCATGTTTCGTCTACCGATTACGAAGAGGCAATCACACTAAAAGTAAGTAGAAATGAATGAACTGAGAGCATATTTATAATCTTAATTTAATTGGCAGAGTCTGTGGTGTGATGGCAACAAGAACAATATGTAAACTTTTATTGACAGCTAGTGCTTATCTTCTATCTTCTATATATATAAAAATGAATCCCGTTTTCCTTGGTCACGGCATCACGCGTGAATGGCTGGACCGATTTCACTAATTCTTTTTTTGTTGTATTTGTTATTATTAGGAGAAGGTTCTTACGGAAAAAAATATTAAGAAAATCTCTCAGAAATATTGAAAAATATACATTTAATTTTGCATACTAAGGCGGTACGAAGTTCGCCGGGTCAGCTAGTATGAAATAAAAATTGATTCTATGCAAAGACCATAAGAAGGGTATTTAGTCACTGTAGGTTACCGGGCAGGAGATGAAACTAAAGCAATATAATAATATATGTGCTATACTTTGATGTTTTCCTCTTTTTAACCGACTTCCAAAAAATAAGGAGGTTCTCAATACGGCGCGTATCTTTTTTTTTTAAATGTACCTATGTCGGTGTATATCTCCGTGGTTTCTAAACCGATTTGAAGAATTTTTTTTTTCACTGGTTAGAGGAAGCTCGCGAGGTGGTCTCATAAAAAATTCTGACTCCAAATCCTCAATCCTGATGCTGTAGGTGTACCGTACTACATGAATTCATTCATTTCAAAACTAGGGAGTTAGGAAATTTTGATGGTGAATTCATATAGTAGGTATCAAGTCACGTGTATACAATACAACTCCTCAACCCTGATGCTGTAGGGTACAGAACTCCTCAAAAATAGCGATTTAGGATTTTTTATGATGAATGCATATTGTAGGTGTCAAGCGACGACTTCATACTTAAACCCAAGTCCCAACTCCTTAACCCTGATGCTACAGGGTACAGAACTCCTTAAACATAGTGATTTAGGATTTTTAATGGTGAATTCAGATTGTAGATGTCAAGCAACGACTTCATACTTAAAACCAAGTCCTAACTCCTCAACTCTGATGCTGCAGGGTACTGCACTCCTAAGCCGTGGGGATTTAGAGTACACTAAAAAGTTAAAAATAAAAATTCTTTCCAAAAAACCGACTTCCAAAGCCACTGTAAAGGAAAAAGAATTTTGATTTTTACACATAGGCATAGTTGACGCATCAGGCTCGCCCGACTTCAACATAGTGTATAGAAATCAAAATTCTTTTTTTACTTTACAGTGGCTTTGGAAGTCGGTTTTTTGGAAAGAATTTTTTTCTATAAAAATAAACTGTAGAATTAGTTTCACATAATATTTTTGACTAGGTATATCAATTATCTACAACATAAAAAAATAATTGAGAAACAATCTTTACCGTTTCTGAATAAATCTATAAATTTTGGAGCATTCTTTGGAAAATATTTGTATCGACAAAATTGAACCCAATCGATTTTCTGTCACATAACTCTGGATTTAAGTACAAAAATTATTTATTGAAATATTAAAGTTATTGTATTTATCTATATTTCTCAAATAAGTACTTAAAAAGCTTTCAAACATCGCAAAAATCATTGGTCCGTTAATCATATTATCCATACATCCTGCATAAGATACTTAGACAGCTACGGTATTTTTTAAATTTGAACCCAAGATAAACGATTAAACAGCCATCATATTACTTGACCTATTTATGCATATTTACTATAATATGCGAGAACGTTTTCAAATCTCTACGTTAAATTAAACGCTTCAAATGCAAAGTACAATCGCAGGTGTAAGACATTTTAAAGTAATACTTGTTACAATGTTGTTACGCCTTAAAGTTTTATATCAAGAGTTATAAATCGTATCGTGTGATAAATTAGGAAAATATGTTGGAGCTTTTTCTTTGTTTATAATTTGTTGTTATGTTTCCATTTACGTGGGCGCCGCGTGCCAGGGGTTACGTAACCAGCGAGCTATCACACTGTATGTACATTTATTGCGAATGCTAGAAGTGGAGTAATTCTGCGTGTTTTTACAGCTGCAGTACGGTATAGCCGTATAGGCAAATCTGGGTATAGATTTAACTGTGCTCAGACGATAAACAGACGGCTGTAGCCCGTTGCCGACTCGCTGAAAACATCCTTTTACGTCATCAATCCGTTATGGTTCCTGCCGCGAAATATACTATGGAATATATTAGAAGACAATACGCTGCTGTAATACCACGTTTTGTATACAAATACCTCGATGTTATGGGCCATGAAATTTTCAATATCGCATTAACGTAAGCTCACTGGATATTACCTATATTTCGCTTACGTCATATTTACGTTGGACATCATTAACATTTTATGCATTATACTTTTTTCATGTATAATACCTACTATATTGTATTCGCAACTTTTTCCTCGTGGATTTGTTCTCGGGGGAACTTTTGATTTTCAGGCATAATAAGTGGCTTCAGCAAATTATTAGGTATCTGAGACAAAATTTTCTAAAGCGTCAGGTTTCCGAGATAAGATGATGGCGCCACCGTTACAACTATAATAGCTTATTTATTTAGCTTTAATTATCTAAACTCTGGCCTGATCTGTCCCAAATCACGCTTCGAATTTGTATATTTCTTGTTTATCATCACTGTCATCAGTCGGCAACCGGTGATGAAATATGCACTACTCGTTTACCGTTGCCGGCGATTCATTCATCGACTTACAAAGTCAATTGAGATCCGAATTTAGCCTAGCGAAGAAAGCCAAATCTATACGTGTTGTGCAACAGCCAGCTGAAATGCTCATAGTGCTCATACCATTCCAAATGTCGATATATGCATTATAGGTGATTTATCACTTCTCAAGATGCATCCTCCGACGTCTACATTCCTACACTAAATATTCGTCAAGTTGTTTATCCCGTTTCTATGGAATGTAGGTCATATAAAATTTAAAATTAATCGCAAATTATTTCAAGAGCTCTTGTGATTTAGTTTCGTTGCAAGGATTTTGTTTTTGCTTATTCAGAGCGACAAGTGTACGGGACCGGCGAATCGTGGAACGGGGTCAGGCACGTCGCTTTCGTGGTGTGCCCCACAAATCATATTTAGTTTTAGCCTAGCCTGCAGAATTAATGGGACTATTGTTGTTTGTCTTGGAGCGTTTTCTTAATGAAAGTATTTTGTTTCTTTAGGTACAATTAACAACAGACAGCCATCATGTTCCTTCCCGGAAATGCTAAACTGATTGAGATACCTACACTCTTGTCACGATTCCAACGGAAAGTGTAACGATTTGTAATTACTAATGGCTAATTATAACTTAAGTAACTGGTCATTATGGCCAATCATTTTTCCAGCACTTATCTCTACGTCTACCTCTCTTGTAGAATATAATTTCTTAGGCGAACTGCAATGTTAGCTGTCGGTAATCAAAAAATCAAATCGTACACTACTAAAATTGCGTCATACAATCGATGAAATTCAAATTCAAATGTTTTTTAATTCAAATAAACTTTTACAAGTGCTTTTGAATCGTCGAGTGAATCTACCACTGATTCGGAATGTATTCCTACTGAGAAGAACCAGCAAGAAACTCGGTGGTTGCTTGCAAAAGCTTTGAATGTATTGCCAATCCTGGAATGTATCCTGTGTAAAGGGTTAGTAGATCTGTCACAACGAGCAACGAGCAGCATGTGCACAACGAGTACAATTATGTCTACCCTTTATCGTTATTTGTTTACCGAAGCTAACATGGTAACTTTTCTCGTTACGTCAAAAGTAGAAATAAAAATAATATTTCTTGTCTGTGGTAGTATTCTCTACGGAGTACGAACCATTGCAGGCCGACTTTGTTTCTTGTAATATACCGCATTTTGTGCATGTTAAGTAAACGAAAAATTAGCCGGCAACGACAACATCTCTCTCTCTCTCGTCGCGAGATATCTCGTTGTGCGCATGCTAAGCCCATGCTTATATTATGTTATGTCTATGCTCTTAATAATTATTAATTATTACTTATCACTTAGCACAAAGTCTAGGTCAGTTACAAAACTATACATTGTTAGAGCGAGTTCCGCGAAGTAAAGGTTTGCTAGAAGGTTGTAGGGGTGACGTCACGTGTGCACGCGGCACTGGCCACGTGGGCGCCGCCTGCCCGCCCACGACCACGATAGATTTATTAGTTGATTTGAATTAACATACCCCACTCACCTAGTCACTTGGTGTAACGTCATTTTGTGATAAGGAAGTGGTTTAAGTTCCGTTTCGTTGTACTTAATTAATATTGTACCTGCTATTTTTAAGACTTTTCTAGGGTCAGTCCTAGTAAAACTAAATTAGATACTCAATAGGTATGCTCAAAACTGCCGGGCAGCCTAATCATAATTTCAGGATTCGAAAACACACCGACCGCTCTTTGTAGAAAAAATAACAGAGAATGAAGTTTTACGCCCTGCAGAAGCTCTATCAGCATATGTAACGCTATTTGGGATCCAAAAGTGCAAATGCAAATCAAGCAAATTATGCTGCCCCAAACATTACACGTAGTACCTACTTACGATCGTTAACCGACGCTATATAACATTTAGTAAGTAGTTTATGTACAAAATACTAATTACTTAAATGTTATGAAATGCTCAATAATACATTTTATAACTGCAGTGATGATGAATATACAAGGGGAAGTTTGAAAGTAGCGCCAGTGATAGAAAAGATGAGGAGTAATAGGCCAAGCATGGTATGGGCATGTAAGGCGGAGGGAAGAAAGGCATAATATTACGAGAAGAATGATAGATATGCACATAGACATAGGATTTTTTCGCTACGCATGCATGTGGAAGGAAAAAAGAGTAGAGGGAGACCAAAGAAAAGATGGATGGATTGTGTGAAAGAGGATATAATGCGTATAAAAGGGGTGAATGAGAGGTTGACGGATAACAGAAGTGAGTGGAAGAAGAAAACATGTTGTGCCACTGCCGACCCCACATAGCGCGGGACAAGGGCTAGAAGAAGAAGATAACTGCTGTAAAACTTTATTGGGCAAAACTTTTTGGATTTTTAGGTTTCTTTTCCGCAGTTTTGTGCAAAGGATAAAACACCTGTTTCATGTGACATTCGTGTGGTTTAGTACGTCCAAATTGCACTATCAATCGTTTCCTGTAATAATTAGTTTCCCTTCCTAAGTTTTTAATATAATTTGTATGAATCACTTTTGATTACAACCACGGCTATTGTATTTTAACCAAATATTTGGATGACTAGGCCTGCTATTGCGTGAAAAATTGTTTACATCTATTAGTGTTGAAAGTTTAAATTGAGATAGGTAAGAGTACGCATGATGTTCGGGGCGAACGGGGCGTCTTTTGACGATGACGTCTTGATTGACACTTGACAGGCTTCCCGGCGGACGCACCAATTTTTAAAATCATACTTTCGTAATCTTTTTCTCATTATTATTCGGTTGGTCGGGGCTGGATCCCCGGGCACGCATCTCTTACTTATTTATGTGCGTTTTACGTTTAAAAACTGACTGAATTTGACTGCCTCGTTGGTCTAGTGGCTAGCATGTTCAACTCTGGCCGACGAGGTGCAGGGTTCGAGTCCCGGGTCGGGCCATAAAAAGTGTTGGGTTTTTCTGACAAGAAATTCTCAGCACTAGCCCGGAGTTAGGAATTTGGCGGTGTTTCACCCCCGTGCCTCGGAGAGCACGTAAAGCCGTCGGTCCTGCGCCTGATCTCTCTCCGCCTGTTTCAGATTTTCCGTCCCATCGGGCTATGAGAGTTAAGGAACAGGGAGTGCACCTGTGTATGCGTGCACACTTGTGTATTATAATATCTACCGCGCAGATGGCTAATCTCTCTGGAGATAGGCCGCCGTGGCCGAAATTCGGTCGGGAGTCCTCTAAATGTCCTCCACATTTAAACGCACTTAAAGTTTTAATCAATTAAATGTCACTTGCATTAACGGTGAAGGGAATAATTGCAGGAAACCTGCATGTCCGCAAGTTATTCATAATGTTTGTAAAAATCGTACGTTATACCTAAGGCAAACTGGCGCCAAACTGTTATCTATATCTAATAATGGATATTATCCGCTGTGTGCGCTCAAACAGCACTAGTAAATTAAATTACAAGCTTATCATCAAGAGAAACGTCATGCCACTCCTTGTTCTTATCCATTGCTCGTTATAAATAAGCGAGTCAAATAGTAAGCAAACAGCATCGCGCCATAATAAAGTTTTTTTTGGCAGAAGGTAAAACTTTGGTCAAAATTTTATATTCAAGTTGGCCCTTGATTCGTTCTTATCTGATCTTGATGCGGTGGTAAGTAATGCAGTCGAAGGAAGAAAAGAGTATGCCAGTTTTATTGAAGCCATACCTCTTATTTGTTTCTGCCTGGCTAAATCGCCTTGCGATTTGCCTGGTAACGTAATATCTAACGGGCTACGGCAGAATTACACCAGCTCAGACCAAAGTTTAGTAAGAGTTATAACTTTATTCCCAAGTTGACCCTACCGGAATAGAACCCAAGACGTTTATAAGACCGGATCGCTCAGTGATTCCCACTGCGCCATGTCGTCAAAATTTCCCGCTGCTGTGCACGACGATTTCATGGTAAGTGTACAAGTTCAAGAATAGCTAAATCTTATTAGTTGAACAAATATGCACGCCCGTGACTAGAATGCGTAGATGTCTACGATATGGAGTAATGCGGGAGACTTAGAAAAACTGAGGAAAAATAGATTTGGCATCGTTAAAAGCTATGCTTTTAAGTAGTGAATCGAAGGCCGCTCCGTAGATGTGGATTTATTCAATGCTATTCTAGAAACGGACTGACTGACCACTGAAAGAATTTTTTAACGTCGTAGGTATTTTAAAATAGAGGCGATGAGCGATGTGTGGATAAACATATCCTCAGCGCACAGGAGGTATGTTTTACTGCAGACATCACTGTATAGTTTGTGGTATTTACTTAAGTAGTTCTTCAGCAATTAGGATTATATTTTTCATATATAATCTGTATTGAAAGTGCGAGTTTCAATGCCTCTTGAGCAACCCGAAACTAGTCAATTTCAGACGAATGCGACTGTTGCTGGGCAAAAACCGATCGTTTTCTTCCCGAGGGAAGAAACCGATGATTTTTGCCCGCTGAATGACGTTGCAGCCCTGCTTTCGACCCTGTCAGAATATCTTTAGTTTATTTCGACCCTTTATAATAATTGTCATTTTAACCATCAACTAAACCGATAGATATTATATTTCTGAAACTAAAATAAATAAGAAATACAATTTTAATAAAACTCGCACTCATGAAAAATATCGTGTGTGACGCAGGATGAAACACGATTTCGTCTTGTTTCATCCCTAGCCACACAATATACTAATGTAGTGGTCATAGCCTCTTACACATACAATAATGTCAATAACTCCATAAGTGTACGGCATGATACATTTTCCACGTAAATATCTTATCGCAGGAATCTGATGATGACTATATTTTGGAAAATACTAATTCCAATACACGTCACGACCACGCAACACCATACAAATACTCTCAGATTGAAGACACATGCAAGGTTTTGTCTGAAACAGCATTTGTTGCGCAGAAGACGTTAACTGATTAATGCAACACAAAAGAATTGCACTATTTTTTATAAACGGAGCTCTAAATATTTGCTGCACATTGTGCCATACAGATTTATCGTTTATAGCGGATAATAGTAAAATGAGTTTGTTGGTACCTACTATCGCAGATGTGTGCAAGGATGTATCAACCATTATTTTGAAAAATTGAACCTGATAAATGCTGAAATGGGTAACACTTTCATTGTACACCAATATTGACACTATAAAGTTGAGTTATGAATAAAGCCAGCAGGGCGACCGCGTATCTTTTGCATAAATCATTGATACATCGCAATCACCTCTGATTGGTTAACACTCTTCCACTATTGGACGAAATCCATTGACGCAGCAAGAATACCATAAATTCAGCCAATCTGAGGTGATTGCGATGTATCAATGATTGATGCAAAAGATACGCGGTCGCCCTGCAGAATAATGAAGCAGGCGGAAATGAAACAACAAGTGAAAAATCCTTGCCACGTAATTTTGCTAAATCTTAATTTAACAGGGCATTTAAGCTTTTTTGTGGAAAATTTGCTCATCAAAGCTTTAAAAAGCCGATGCAATCTGTGTCCCGTTTTATAACACTGGAATGGACGTCCGGCGTCCATTTCCATTTTAGTGCACAAATTCGTGCAGTGCAGTCGCCTACATTATTCCAGAAATTTTGAGGCGTTTCTAGACTTGATTTAGATTGCTGATTGGATTCTGCACATTGAACACAAATAAATTAAAAGTAAAAAACTTTTTTAAAACAAGCTTTAAAAATAATAAAAAAAACTTTTCCTCTAAAAGTTTTACTATCAACGTCATTACACAATTTATATTACACAAAAGCTTGTCGCGAGATCAAATAGCCTTAATTTATGGGAATATGGAGTAACTATGGACTGGATATTCCATTGGTTTTTTTTTGTTGTCTAGAGAAATGGATGTAAGATTTAACAATAATAGCAATAGGTAAACGTTATGTCACAGATGTTTGGTCTTTGGAAACTTTATAGCATTTATAAATTAGTAATTTTTCAAAGGAGATTCATGTGAAGATTTGCCAAAAGTAAGCATAATTTTCCTGACATTTTAGTTTTATTTGGTCGGCCTGAAGTACATACATCTGCCATCGTAATTGCACCAACTTTGAGTGAGTCAGACGCCGCACGCACGTGCCCGTTTGTTTACAAAATCGGATTCTGTAACATTTTAAGAAGTGAAACACATGATTTATGTGTTGCCGCTCTTGTGTAACGACTGTCAAGGCCATTTTACATCCATTCAATGATGGAAAGGATTCCGTAACATAAGTTTAGACCTATTAAATGTAATTATGTTACGTTAAGCTTGATATTTGTCAGCGTTTACAGTCCATTAGCAATCGGTGTCTACTAGCAATAAAACTTGCAGAAGTCAGCTGTAATTATTGTCATGTCAGTTTCAATTTCTTATAAACTGCTTGCAGAAATTGACTTGCAGCAAGTATTTGCAGTACATGAATTACTATTTTCGTCTGAGCGTTTGGTTCTTCTTACAATCTATCGAATTTTCAGTTCTTTAGTGTTTATGTTTTCATGGAGATGCTTGTAGGAAATTAGGAAAGGAAACATTATTGAGCATTTCTTGATAGTACGATTAATATTCATACAAAAATAAGAAACAAATATTAAATCCTGCAAATTTATATTTATTCTAACAAATTTAACTTTAACGTCTTCATTATGGGTTACCATGGTAGTTGTACGGTTGTTTACACAGAATTTACATTTACAACGCATAACTCACGTGAAAGAACATACGTTGTATTTATTTGTAACCTTACAATATGTTCGTCTTTACTGCCATTCGGCGCGGTTTTATTATTCCTTAACGTAAAGTTATGCGAAGGAGTTGTTTAATTCTCTTGTTAATAATCGCTGTGTGATTTCAATATAGGGATATAGATGGATATGGATACAGGCTGAAGGGCATATAGTTGAAGTTTTAAAAATACAACAAAATCTAGAACACATAATATTATAAGAGATAGCTGCACTTTTTGTAACTGTCGCCTATAGGTATTACGCATATTTTAATACAGTACAAGAATCAGCCTTTCTAGTTATGGTTAATTTTTGGTAACCATAAACCGTCTTTGAGCCTAGCGAAAGGCCCAGACGTATGCGGGCAGACTTTCACTTTTGACATCAGTGGAGAGCCACCCACCTAATACTGAATCAGCTTTTCTGGCGATAGTTACCAAAAGTGCAGCTATCTCTTAGTCTAATAGTGTGACATGGACATTATTAGAGGATTAGTGTACGATACCCGGCAGGGGATTTTTTGCCTAATTATCTCTGATCAGGTGGGAGGTTTGTGTTACCAAACTACCGGCAAAGATGTGCCGCCAAGCGATTTTAACATTCCAGTACGAATTACGCCGACCTATAATGGGGATGGGTTTAGTTTACCAAGACTGCCGTAGCCCGTACCCTCGAGCGTCTTGTGTGTCACGAAAGATGTCCCGCGACTGTGGAATCAATTTTACATACAAAAAAATTGCATATTCACGACTATACTAGCGCCGCCTGTAACAGAAAAGGTGACACGAACTGTGCATGTGCATTTGGGGTGGGTCATTTTAAATGATTCTAAAAAGATCCTCTTTTGTTGTAAATAATGAAATTCATACAACATCGACACAACTATTATGTGTTTGTTATTAATTAATATTTTGTTTGTCAATACTAGGTACTTACAACGGAATGCGTTTCTCATGTACCCAATCGTTAATGGTAATGCCAAATCGCGTTCCAGCTGTATAAACTGTACAATGCATCAGAGACTACGGAATGCGACTGTAGATATAGTGACATAGTACGGTGGTCTTAACGTGATCGCATACCACGAGAAGACCTGCAGGGCGACCGCGTGACTTCTGCATCAATCATTGTTAAAGTATCAATTGTTGTGATTGGCTGAATTTATGGTATTCTTGCTGCGTCAATGGATTTTGTCCAATAGTGGAAGAGTGTTATCCAATCAGAGGTGATTGCGATCGTTACACTGTAGCTGTCAGTTTTAGCCGGTAGCCCTGCAGGGCGACCGCGTCTCTTTTGCATCAATCATTGATACATCGTAATCACCTCTGATTGGTTAACACTCTTCAGCCAATCAGAGGTGATTGCGATGTATCAATGAAGGATGCAAAAGATACGCGGTCGCCCTGCTGCTGATTTCTGTGCTGAATAGTGTGGATTCAGCAGCAAGATTCTAGCGCACGAAACGTATCTAAAATATTCAACAGAGGTGGATGATGAAACCTTTTTCTATGGTGCTAGATGTTGCTGATAGATTTTCAGTAGGTTCGTTGACTTGCTAGTTACTGCGTGAAATCTCCAGAGAGTTTCATTATTATACTCTTTATTTGTACCAACATAAAAATAACAAAAAGTAGAAAAAAGCACAGACAGCATTAATTGCTTAGTATTCATATGCAAATCAAACTTGCTTTGCTTCCAGTCTCCTTTGCTCTTCTGAGCGTTTAAATTTCGATATTTAAACGGCTCTTGCGACACTTTCCATCTCGCCACTAGTGTGCGATCAGCTTTAATGTACGAATTTGGCTGTCAACTAGGTGGTTAGTAATAGTAACTATATAGTATACGAAAATAGCAATAAATATCTGGCTGCAAAAAACGGCGCCCGGTCAGTCAGTCACTGTGACAGTGAATCATCACAATTGCAATGTTGTTACATTTCTATTTTCTTGCCAAAATATGAGAAAATCTGTTTTTAAATTTCTATATCGAGTCACACAGAAACGCCCACGGTTCCTATGCAGCTGTTTAATTACTGTGTATCTACTGTCACTAGGGTTAGGTATGCGATTTACCGGTCCAATGTGACATTGAAATGTTAGAAGACCTCCCTGGCGCAGTGTCGAGCGCTGTCGTCTTAACGTCCTGGGTTCGAATCCAGGCAGGGCCAATTTGGGAATTTATAATTTCTAAATTTTCTCTGGTCTGTTCTGGTAGGATAGGAGGCTTCGGCCGTGACTAGTTACCAGTTACCACCTTACCGGCAAAGGCGTATAGCCAAGCGATTTAGCGTTCCGGTACGATGCCGTGTAGAAACCGACTAGGGGTATGGGTTAAATATAACAGATTAGCCCGCTAGCATCTTAGAATGCATCGTCACTTACCATCAGGTGAGATCGCAGTCACGGGTTAACTTTTAGTGAATAAATAAATAAAAAGCGTATAAAACACTGAAGATTTCCCAATTTCATTTTCCTTCTGGACAAGTTTTCGTACTCAAATCGGATCGACGTGATTTTTCCCATGGACATAGTTGAAGACCTGGAGAGTTACATACGCTACTTTTAAGCCCGGAAAAATAAGAAGTTCCTCAGCTAGTTTTAAATAGAGTTTATGGACAAAAATGAAAACCGTGCCTAGGCTCCACTCCGTTCTTGGGCGCAGCGCCTAAGTAGGTACCAACGGTGACTTGATGTTAAAATACTGCTTCCGTTCTTCCGTGTGAACATTTTATGAGATTGGGGACCTTCATTCGTTTCAATAGTAAATCAGACCGCTTCACTGGTCCGCCTCACCTAGCCGCGCCTATCTATATACATATAAAAAATGCGTACCTTCCGACAATGATGCCCTAATTTTGACGACCTCCGTGGCGCAGTGTGTAGCGCTGTTGCCTTAACGTGCGGAGGTCCTGGGTTCGATCCCCGGCAGGGTCAATTTGGGAATTTATAATTTCTGAATTTTCCCCTTGTCTGGCCTGGTGGGAGGCTTCGGCCGTGGCTAGTTACCACCCTACCGGCAAAGACGTGCCGCCAAGCGATTTAGCGTTCCGGTACGATGCCGTGTAGAAACCGAAGGGGTATGGGTTTAATATAATTGCCATGCCCCTAACAGATTAGCCCGCTACCATCTTAGACTGCATCATCACTTACCATCAGTTGAGATCGCAGTCAAGGGCTAGCTTGTAGTGGATTAAAAAAAAAAGTATACCAAGCGGCATATTACTGGCCACATGTTTGAAAACAGGAAATAATTTTATCAATCCAACACACTTTGGTTGTTACGCGAGCTGTTTAGTCCAGCCAGTCGCTTGACATCGAGTTGCAATAACATTTTGTTAACCTACATTACATAATGCATGTGACCCTAGTAAGTCACAGTCTAAGTTCCTACCAGTCGTCCGATGGAGGCGTCTAGTCAGTGCAACGCTGTGAGGTGATGACGGGGAAAACTGGCCAAATTTTGTCACCCTAATTTCAATTTGTGTGCCGTTTCCTACTTGGGTCAACCATAGGTGAGAGAGAGTACCATACTTCTAGGACCTGAGTGTTACAACTGTCGTGATAACCGGTAGGGCGATTGTGTCAAACCTGCATCAATCATTGTTTCAGTATCAATTGTTGTGATTGGCTGAATTTATGGTATTCTTGCTGCGACAATGCATTTTGTCCAATAGTGGAAGAGTGTTAACCAATCAGAGGTGATTGTGAGCGTTACACTAGCTGTCATTTTAGCCGGTCGCCCTGCGGGTGTATCATTTATACGGTCGTCGATAGTCGACCCATCTTCTTCTTCTTCTTCCTCCTGGGCAGTTTTCCACACTTAAACCCCCAGTTGGAGGTCTGTTGTGCGTGTGTTGCCCTTCCCCGCTGGAGTCTTCACTCCAGCCATCCGAGCTCGCTCCAGAAGCCTAGAAGACCGCCCAGGTTGTCTACGGCCACTCGTAGCGAGGTTGGGGATCCAAGGTGTCGCTCTCGTTGGTCTGTGACGCCTGTGCATCAGTGGCGTGCACATGGTTTGAAGCTGGGGTAGGCATTCGTTGGTCAGAATACCTATTTACTAGCTGTTTTGATGATAAATACGCATTGACGTATTTCCATTTGGGTAAGCAGTGCTTTTATGCCTCTATGAACTGCACTGCTGTGCATAGTCGACCCACATACATACGCGGCACTGTGTCAAAGCTGTCATATTTGTAACACATTTGTGTTCTCCATTGCAGAGAGTCGTTCGTCGTGTGGCGGAGGCGGTGGGTCGGAGGGCTCGGAGGGGCGCGCGTCGTGGCGCGTCACGCTGGACCACGACCTGGTTGAGACCCTCAGCGCGATATACCCCGAGTGGTTCAAGCAGCCGCGCCGCGACCGCAGCCGCGCTGCCTCGCCCGCCCGCTCGCCCGTCCACTCGCCCGTGCACTCGCTCGCCTCGCCGCAGACGCCCGACACTCCGGCGACAGACGACAACTTTAGGTAAACTCCTTGTTTTCTGCTACGTATGACTTAGTTTCTTCAAGGGATCTTCCAGGCAAGCGCGCTCCAAGCTAGACTTCATCACTGAAAGAAAGAAAGAAAAACAGTTTATTCACCAGTGGTGTCACAGACAAAACTAGATACAAATATGCCACTTTCATCGGTGACACCATTCAGAAAGGGTATACAGCTCAGCGTTTTGCATTGCTTTTCGGCCAGCGCAAGCCTATCTTTTCTATACTAATATTATAAATGCGAAAGTTTGGATGGATGTATGTATGTGGATGGATGTTTGTTACTCAATCACGCCCCAATGGCTGAACGGATCCGGATGAAATTTGGCACAGAGATATATTGTAGTCTGGAATAACACATATAGGCTACTTTTTATCCCGGAACATTAAAGAGTTCCCGCGGGAACCAAAAACCTTAATCCACGCGGACAAAGTTGCGGGCATCAGCTAGTTTCTTAATAAAATTTAAAAAAGAACGTTTAGAAGTTAAATAAATGGTCTTAGATTCTGAATAAGGTCGCTGTTTATTGTTTACCAAACGAATCACATTATGCGGTACGTTCGTTTATGTACAAGAAACAAGTATCACGAACTCACGATTGAATATTTTTTATGTTGAGGGCTTAAAACTTTTTGGACTTACGCTGTGAGTCCTTTCCTCGGTCTTGGATTGCTGTCTCATGGGATTAAGGGAATAGACTGTACATAACTGGGCGCGAGGGATAACTTTGTACCCCGTCTTTAAGCCGAAGCTTCAAGGCTAGGGCCTGCCTAATTGAAGGCTACGTACGGGTCACAGGTCGGATGTCGTGGTCGGTTTTGCTTGTAATAGTGGTATTAATTTTGTTTTACAGTTCAGGAGCGGAAGAGATGGCCGGCCGTCACGCGAGCGGTAGCGGCGCGAGCGAGCCGCCGAGCTCGCCGCCGCGCGTCTCTCCCCCTAAAGTGGTGGTCGACGACAGCCCACTGCAGCCCGCGATGGGCAAACACAAAGAATGTATGTAGCACCTTATTTATTTATTTTTTACTAGATGATGCCCGCGACTTCGTCCGCGTGTATTAATGTTTTCGATTCCTGCGGGAACACTTTAATTTCCCGGGATAAATGCCCCTTATGTCCTTCCCCGGGATGCAAAGTATTCCTATACCAAATTTCCTAAAAATCGGTTCAACAGGCGGGCCGTGAAAGCGTGGCAGACAGACAGACACACTTTCGCATTTATAATATTAAGTATGGAAATTTGGTACATGGATAGATTTTATCACGGGGATACAATCTATCCCTGTACCAAATGCTACTTTTTATCCCGAAAAATTTAGGAGTTTCCCCGAGAATCAAAAACTTAATCCACGCCGACAAAGTCGCGGGCATCATTCGGTTTTCCTGAATATCGGTGTTATGACTTATGACGTCCCAGGAGTAGATTCGCTTGACAATTTGGAAGTACATAATAAAGTTATCTTGTTATTCTATTCACATTATCATGAATGGGTAACGTAAATGATCACAATAATTAATAGGCATGATGACTGATTTTGAAAAATGGTCAGATTATGTTCGGAAGTATCTACTATTTCGAAAAAATATCTCATTTCAGCAGAAAAATAAGGTTTGATAGATAATATTGGCATTTGGAATTTAAATTTTAAAATTCACGCCAAAACGCTCCCCGGTGTCATGGCGTCGTTTGTGACGTCACTATTATTTTTACCAATGTACTCTGTGCAGTGTGCAGTAAGCAATAGTGTGATTGTCAAAGCTCGAAAACAAGCTATTGTGACGTCATTCGCTTCTTGGTGTTTTAACCAATATGGCGGATTGTTGTATTTTATAATTTTATTTTATCAAAATAAATAGCAATCTCACTCGAAATAGAAAAATAAATACGTTTTTTATAATCCATGAATCCTATTTCATTAGATAAATTCATAATTTCATTCATTCTTGGTTACTGTCATCATGCCTATTCTCATTTCTATTCATAGCAATTTTGCTAAAATGTGTAGATCAGAATACATGATGTGCTTGTTTATCATTATATAGTTACTGTCAGGTCTCCTATGATGCGCGCATCAGAATGCGACGCGCATGCTCACATCCGGCCGTTCTTACGTATTCGCCGTCTGCGCATACGTCGCCAATTAAATAAACAACCCGCCTCTTACCGTATCATACCATAAAATAAACACCATATAATCGACAAACTAAAATTACCATCCCGTTCTTAAAATATTCACTTAGGTATAACGTTAGTTTAGCGAAACACATAAAAAAATTGTTCGTAAATTTACGGGAATACATAGGACAAATATACGACAAACGACATCGTTAAATTTTAGAATAAGTTTATTTTTGTTTGCGTCTCTGACTAGCATAACTTTTACGAGGATAAGATTGTATTCACAGAGAGTATCTTGTATCTTGCAAAGAACGATTACGAAACGATACTTTTTATTTTACTACCCGATCCCGAGTACGGTCTTATCAGGTAGTAAGGGATGATGCAGTCTGACATGGTAGTAGGCTAACCTGTATACAATTATGGCACTTATATTAATCCATACAACATCTTGAACTGCATCGTATAGCTGGCGCCAATATTTAGACGCGTCTGAAGTTGACCGCAAGACGCGTCGATATAGAAATATAGCATACTAGCAGATGCCCGCGACTTCGTCCGCATGAAATAAGTTTTTTAAATTCCCGCGGGAACTCCCTATTTTTTCGGGTAAATGACACTCACAAATAATGTGGCTTTCTATTGGTACCACAGTTTTCAAAATCGGTTCTGTAGATCCAGAGATTACAACCTCACAAACTCACAAACTTTACCTCAAAAATATAGGTAAAGGGAAGTAGAAATAAAGCTCAACCCGCCCAGTAACCCACAATATTCGGCCCAGTGGTAGTGAATGTTTCGTCTGTATTCCGATCGCGGCATAACACTAGTTTCCTTGTGCAGTGTTTATTTGTGTTGGCGCTGCGCCAGCGTTGTCCAATAGTAGCTCCTCGCTCACAGTATCCTTACCACAAGATTCAATTCAAGCGTATTCGAGCATCGAAACACTTTGGCCTCATAGTAAAATGGACCAAATTCCTGATTTAAAGTATCCAATTTAGTACCACCTATTTTAATTTCGCAACGTTTCCGCTTTAGCCGACGCTAAAAATCACAGCGACAGTGTAACGATCGCAATCACCTCTGATTGGTTAATACTCTTCCACTATTGGACAAAATCCATTGACGCAGCAAGAATACCATAAATTCAGCCAATCACAACATTTTATACTGTAACAATGATTGATGCAGAAGTTACGCAATCGCACTGCTGCTCTAAAACAAGGCAATCAAAGTTATTTTACTTTAACGTCAAACTATTATCGAGCTCGAATACGCTCATCGACGTCGTATTGATTTAAAATCTTGTGGTAAGGGTACTGATCGGCTACGACATACAAGCATTTTAGTTCTGTATTCGCCTACGCCCATCTCTATCGTAGTATTGATCGACGTATCGATCACGTCGTCTCGACATCTAAATTACTCGGCATGCTACGTCGAAATTCGTCACCCGGCGTCATAACATAAAGCCGTATTCTATATATGTTTAATCAATTCTTATTGTTGTATCAAAAGGCATGCAGCATTCAATTGTATATGATCCTTTTTGGTTGGTATATTATATTATATTATATTGTCTGTGAGTTGCATTATCGGATGCGGAAAATTATTCTTGCATTGTTGAGGAAACGTACCACACATAACATAAAACAAAATTTAATTCAATGATAATTATTTAGTTCAATGACATCAGAATATTACGCAATCAATGTTTAATATTATTCGTTGTTTGCTCCGCAGCATTGAAGGTGAAGCTGATGATGCGGCGTCCGATCAACCAGTTAGTGGCGCAGGGAATCATGCCACGTAAGCATTCAATCGTAAACATTCTCGTCTAACACGAATAGCTGTTTAGAGGATATAAACAGAACAATTACTAATCAACTAATCATGTAAATGACGAAACTTTGGTTAGGCGCCCAACGCCTGCGCAGCTTAGCGTCGCATGCGTGGGTGATACAATTTTATATACCTACGGCCAAACGCCGTGGTTAATGAGATTTTCTGATTGGCAAAGGAATGATTTTTTTTTGTCATTGTAAAGTACAGAACAAATTGAAAGTACTAATTCGTTACATCGCGAGATTTTTAAATTATCTTCGGATTAAATGAATTTATGTATGCTTTATTTTCTTTTACAGCACTAAAAACGCCGCCTGCGTATTTCAAGCAACGCGTGCAATTAGAGAGAGCGAAAACAGGAGATTTGCTTAAAGCAAAAATACAGAGTCGACCAGATCGACAGGAACTAGAACGAAGACACATATTAGAGCAAGTATGTATATTTTTTGTGTCGCGAATTTTAATTTTCAGACTCAAAACATTTTTATTCAAGTAAACTTTGACAACTGCTTTTGAATCGTCGAGTGAATCTACCACTGGTTCGGAATACCATTCCTACCAAGAAGAACCAGCAAGAAACTGTGGTGGCTCTTTTGAAAAAATAATTTACAATTACATCAATGTGTAGATACATAAGTTACCGCTGTCCTTAGCATTGCATAATATCCTACTAATATTATAAATGCGAAAGTTTGGATGGGTGTATGGATGTTTGTTACTCAATCACGCCCCAACGGATGAACGGATCAGGCTGAAATTTGGCACAGAGATTATAGTCTGGAATACTTTTTATCCCGAAAAATTAAAAATTTCCGCGCGAACCAAAAAAACCTCAAACCACGCAGACGAAGTCGCGGGCGTTCGCTAGTTGTGAAATACATTGTAAAAGAAGGGTGTTATTATTATTAACTCGCTAAACGTAATATTTATTTCAGGAGAGCCATGTAGATCCCAGTTTGGCGGAGAAACAGCGAATGCTAAAGAAAGCGCGCCTGGCGGACCAGCTCAACGACCAGCTGTCGCACAGACCCGGCCCCCTCGAACTGATCAAGAAGAACATACTACACACGGAGGAGGACATCGAGACAGCAGTCAAGAGTGGAGTCCTCGCTTTCAAGGCCACCAGCGAAGGCGCGTCGGGCCGGCCGCAGCACCCGTCGGTCTACTGCGGGCCGCCCGAGGAGGCGTCTCCCTCGCCCTCGCCGCCCTCCACGCTCTCGCCCGCCAGCGTAGCGTCCACGCCGCAGCACCCCGCGCCCGGAAAGGACAAGGGCCGCAAGAAGTGCAAACAGAAGCCCAAGTCGCGGTTCAAGTTCCACGAGTACAAAGGCCCTCCCAACGCCCAGAAGGCCTCGTCGCCCCCGGACTCGACGGAGACCCCGTACGAGCTGCTGCTGCAGCAACAGCAGCTGCTGCTGCAGCTCATGCTGCCCGCGTCGCCCGCGCCCTCCTCCGCCGCGTCCGTGGCCTCGGACACATCGGACGCGCCGGGCGCGCCGCCGCCGCCGCCGCCGCCGCCCGCGCCGCACGTCGCGTCGCTCGCGCTGGCCGCCGCGCGCTTCGAGGACATGAAGGTGTCCGACCTGCGCGCCGAGTGCAAGCGCCGCAACCTGCGCGTGTCCGGCCCCAAGCCGCAGCTCATCGACCGCCTGCGGCCCTACCTCGAGCTGCAGGAGGAGACGCCGCGCTCGCCCGTCTCCGTCGCCTCGCCCGACTCCAAGGCGGACTCCGAGCCGTCGGAGGACATCGTGCAGTCGCAGCGCCGCCTCATCGAGGAGCTCGAACGCCAGCTCGAGGAGTCGCGCCAGCAGCTGGAGGTGGTGCGACGCGAGGCAGCGGGTGCGGCGGCCAGCGACCAGAGCAGGAGACTGCTCCAGGCTCATCTGTGCGTCACGCAGCTGCGGGCTAAACTCGACGCGCTGCAGCAGCCCGCCAACCCAGTTCCCGCGCCCCAGCGATACGTGATAGCGACGCCCGACGCGACCCCCGACCGCCTCGTCCGCCTGTTCACCGTCACGCCGCCGTCCGCGACTGGTGACATGACCTCGGACGCCTCGAGCGGGAAGGCGAACCAGGCGTACATCCTGAACGGTGTGAAGGTCGTCCCGATAGCCATTCTCCCGACCACGCACTACGAGCCGGAGCGCGCCCCGCCTCCGCCGCCCCCGCCCCCTCCGCCGCCGCCGCCCGTGCCGCAGCCTACGATGCTCCACGACAACACGGAGGATAGCCAGATCATGGACGACGTGCTAGAGATCCTCGTCGAGAACGGCGAGCTGCCGGCCTCGGCGGTCGGGGACGTGACGCCGAATCGGTCTCTCGATGCCGGCTATCTCACGGCGGGGTCTAGCGAGTTCACCCCTACGGACGTCCTGAGCGATGATATTCTGGGAGACTCGCACGTGCGGGATTCGCTCGCCGCGGACGAGCTCCAGAGAGAGCTCGATGACATTCAAAACGAAATCATGAGTCACGCAGACTTGAACGCGATCAGCGATCGCTGCGATATCGACTCCTCTGTGGCCGATATCGATCACGATCTCAACGTCGATTTACTCGCGAACAACGAGTTCAACGCCAACTTCGGCGGTTCGGATTCCACATCGGGTAATCACGACGACTTTTTCGGGAGATTCCTCGGGGAGGACACGCCCGCGATGGACATCGACGACGAGGCGCCTGAGAGGATGAGCATGACGCCGCTCACCAACGGGGACATCTTGGATCACTCGCGAACCGATTTCGTGGATATGAACGAGTTGTCGCTGCCTTCGTTTCACAACGAGGACACGCGGCACAGCAGTTTCGAGGAGCGTCCCTGCGAGTTCGACTTCAAAGACTTCGACTTGAGTTCGAGTATGAACGTGGACGGTGAAGGATACGAGTATATGCATGCGGAGCTGATTCCCAACTTGTTCGGGCGCGGCCACACGCCTCAGTGCGACCCCGTGCTGGGCGGAGTGCTAGCGCGCCCGGCGCCGCGCCCCGCGCGCAAGCATTACTCTTGGGACAAAATTGAGTACGACGCCACCTGACCCGCGCTCGCCTGCCCGGCCCGTTGAGGCGCTCTCTGATACCCGCGCGTGCACTCCCACATGAGACAACCCCGTGACGTCAATATACACCTCCCACGTGAGACAACCTCGTGACGTCAATAACACCTCCCACATGAGACAACCTTGTGACGTCAATATACACGAAAAAAATGTGCGGTCAAAGTAAAACTAAATCAAACAAAATAGCGTGTAACTTTTACGCGTGGTTGAAGTAAAACTACCTAATTCCATTTCTTTAATGAGCTGAAACCTTTATGATATCATGTAATAGGGCTTTTAATATATAGCACAGACTACTACTTATCATATAGTCAACTCTCTATGAAATGTGGAGGTCTTACACCAGCTGTTCTGTTTGGCGGTCATTGAAAAACATCTGAATTATTCTCTGATCGCTCTTTACGCAGTTTTACTCCAAATGCAGTTCTACATGCAGTTAAAAAATGTGTTACCAGCTGTTTAACAAGCGGGGAAGTGCAGAATGTAGCAAACAAGTCTCATGTTATGTGCACCCGTTATCCTCATGATCTCTTAGTACCGCACGTCATCGCACCCCGCGGGAGTTTGCGACATTGGGGCTGATTCTGTAGTGCACAATCTCTAATCTAAACTAAAATTAGAGCATTACAAATATTGCTAACCCTTTCATAATACTTCCTACGGAAAGAAACAGAACTAGATTTAAAGCTGCCATTTTAGTTTATAGATTGTGTTATACAGAATCAGCCCCAATGTCGCATTAAAAAAAATTACGGTTGTTTGTAAAGTCAGTTTACGGACGATAGTTTTACGTGATAACTAGAAGTTCCCGAAAAAGCTCGCGTGGCGGCGTTCCAGTAGCAGAACTATTCGAACTGCTAGCTCTGCCGTCACGCGATCGTGCCTCTCTGTCGCTTGTTCCGCGCTCTCACTTGCACGCTCAGGCTCCATGGCGGCGTTCCAGTAGCAGAACTATTCGAACTGCTAGCTCTGACGTCACGCGATCGTGCCTCTCTATCGCTAGTTCCGCGCTCTCACTTGCACGCTAGCTCAGGCGGAACGTGACACTTTTTCGTGCGTGCAGCCGGTGTTCATCGATTTAAATAACACGTTATCACGTCAAAAAAATAGTGGAATATAATTAAAGTGAAATAGTAGATATTATAATACCGGGTAGCGGTTGTAAGATGACGCTAGTCTCGATGCGGTGACGCGCTCTTCCAAGATGGTGACTTAGTGAGGACTAGACTTAATATTAGATTTAATCTCTCGAAACACATAGTGTTTGCGGTGATGAATGGACCGGGCGGATATTGTTTGGTACTTAATATTATATGATACGTATGTTTGTATCGCTAGATGGTAATTTTAGTGTAAGTGGTTTGTGTGCTATTTATTGGCGAGTGTTGAGCGTCCGTCACCACCGGCCGCGTGTGCAGTGACGTACTTAGCTCACGTATTTATGATAGATCCATATTATTTACTGAGGCATATCTACTTATGTATATAATGAAAGTGTAACAAAATACTCAACATAGTTGTGGATAAACTGCATTCCGCCCGATGACTAAAACTTAGGGAAAAAATTATCATAAGGGATACTTGTGCGTGAGAAGATAGAACCGTCTTTAAACAGTATAACACCTCTGATGGCACATAGCACTAAAAATGTTTAAAAGGTCTATCTCAGCGAATTAAATGCGAAATTTCCCAAATCAATAAGTGACATTCCAGTCTTGTTGAAGTGCAAATTGTGGCACATCTGTATCCTCGTCTCCCATTTTATATTTCCATTAGAATATGCCAAATCGACTTTGAAATCTGGCGTAGTTTATTGAGGGAGAGAGCAAAATGCATATTCACAAGCCATCGTCATGGGTGGGACCAGCTCGGGAACAATGTTAGATATGATTCATTTAGTTTATGTAGGGAGCCGGCTCCGCATATGCAAACAATTATACAAGCAGTCTTATTCCATTGTTTTTAAATTGTACCTACACCTTCTACTTGTTTAACTCTGTGTAAGTTAGTGTACGGGCACGAAATTAGCGACGACGGAGCGACGGCGACAGCAGGGCAACGCGATTAGTCGGAGAACTGGCTGAAAATTAAAAAATATTTTTGAAGAGGTCTGGTAATACTTTATAACTTTTCTTTTCGAATTCTATAAGTACTAAATTTAAAGATAAAAAACTCAAGTTGCCAAAAAAATATTTTTTGTTTTTTTTCCAAATGTTAAATGGTGCGCTGTAGCGTTATAACCGCAAACGCCACGACTGGATTCGCCAATTGACGAAATTGTATTTTATCACAATTTCAATTTCACTTGCTTATAGGACTTTCCCGAAATTCGTCTCCAGCTCTTGGACCACATCGCCCCGCTGTCGCCATCGCTCGGTCGTCGCTGGTTTCGTGCCTGACGCGTTAGACCCTTCATAAAGTTTGATGTTAGTGTGGTGTAAATGATTCAGCAAAATGTCCCACAAATTTGTTTAATATTTATTTTAATCTTAACAAATTATCATAAATATTGTATAAACGTAACATTCTTGAAAAAGTATCATTCCAATATATTGTCTAAAGCTTAGGATAGATTAGGACCTTTATTAATTTTTTTTTCTTAAAACAGTATACCTGAGATTGTTTGCATAATTGTTTGTTTAGTAATTTTATTTATAAATCCTTAGTAGAGTATACCTAATTTAATTATTCAGAGTTATCAATTAGTTTTTTTCATTTAAGTAATATGCGTTTATGTTTATGTTTGCGTTCACCTCGGCTTTTCAGAATTTATAATAATTAAGAAAAACCGTAACTCGGAATGTATATGCCATTATTTGCATTTATATTTTTAATTTATAAAATACCCATTGCAACAACGAATACGGCCTCACTGCCCCAATGTGCCAATGTTACAATACATACAAAACTTGAAAATTTCAATTAAGTATATATTTCCATAGGTAGTTTATTTTTTGTATCTGATAAGTTTTCTTTTGTCAGTGGTCTGAATGTTAATTACTATGATGGAAGAGATATGTGATAGTACTTTAGGATATAAATTAATTCTAGAGTACATTCACATATGGTTTGGTGCTATAACTATGTAAGTTAAATATTATATTGAAATACATTTATAGAAAAATAACAATAATACGGAAAACGTATAAGTCATTATTTTAATTAATGTGTAAACTTAAACAAAAACTTGATGAATACTCAGTAGTTCATCATTAAAAAGTTTAGTGTTGTGTAGATTTTATTAATAAACGTGATCCATTTCACTGATTTATGTAACAACTAAAAATCATTAAATCATATTTTGTTTTTGCTTTACTAAAATTAAGTAATATTCCATTATCTAAGTAAATTAAAACTAATGAAATATCTAATTGCTCAGCCAAATTGTACCTATCCATTCTAGCCAATTATACTAATTCTTTAAAGGTATACTTAAAACTTTAAGAAGCTAGATTATATGATTTTGCTTGCTATCTTTGAAGACTTCCCTTATCGAGTGTGTTACAAGTTGCGTATACCATTTTGGAGGGTTAGTTTAAATTTATATTTAACACAAGGAAATATTAAGTGATATTAAAGTTTGATAGTAGTGTATGTATCTGCATATATATTTTGTTATTGTTGTAATTATTGTAGGAGAGTTTTAACATTTGTTTTCTAATAGTTTATATTTGGAAGTGATATACAGTGCTGAATTTGAATAATTTAAGCTGTTTAAATTAAAACTAGAATATCGATAGAATGACTGGCTTCGTTATATTGCTTGTATTAAATAAACCTTGCTTACTACCTTTGTTAAATTATTATTTGTGAAGTTATCTTCATTGCATTAATAATTTTAAAAAATATGTGTAAACTGCAGTATGAAATGGCTGAGCCATGTACTCATTCATATATTTTGTGATAGGAGTTATCTTGATGGCTATTTATTCCTTGTAAAATGGTTTTTTACCTTGCCGTATAATGAAGCCTATGTAAATAATTACCAAGCCTTTACTAGTATGTTTAAGGAATTGTTGAAAAAAAAAAACTTTCATAAAATTATTGTTGTTTCAATATTCTGATCTTCCTACTTGTTCCCCTCCCATGTTGCATCTATAATAGCTCATATGTGGTCTAGTTGAAACATTACTAATTATTATAGTATAGTCTCACCGTGCCACTAAATTCGATACCTACTACTCTTGTGGGCCAATCTCCACATTAGTCCAGTCATTACGTCGGAAAAAACGGTAGAAATGCATGTGAACCGAGAAGGCTAAATTTTGGATATTACGTAGGGAGGCCTAGAAAAGCTTAACTTCAAATTGTCGACCAAGATTTCCTGTGTGCATTTTCCGACATCTTGAAAAAGGGTTAAATTCAGTTTTTTCACAATAACTGTTCTCCGTTGAGATACGAAAATTTTGATGCAACACTTTTTTTTTTGCTTTTTTTACGATCTACAATCTACATTCTACGCCTTCTCGGTTCACATGCATTTCCAAATGTAGATATAATATAATGATCAGATAAATGATTGGACTAACAGGCTATTGCGGTGAAACGACGAGTGGCTCTAGACCAAGGAGAAGGAACATATTTACTACGGGGAGCTCTAGACTAGCATAACGTCTCGGACTCGTCGCGTCTCGCAGCGATAAGCGATACTGCCACGTTACGAGGCGTGCTAGCCGCGAGCCCCGTAGTAAATATGTTCCTTGGCCGCGAGTCTGTCTAGCACAGCTGTCTAGGTAGTAGGTACGCGACGGAAACACCCGCGCGCGTTTACTCTAAAGCCTACAAGAAACTGATCTCTTCAAACAGAGACCGCGGCGATACGTTGCGTGCGTACCGTCAAACCTTACAACTTTGCCCGCTTTTTTGCTTATTTTTAACATAACTCAAAAACTATAGGCTTGATTTTAAAATTGAGTATACAGTTATTTAAGGCTAATTTAAAGTAATAATTCTTTAAAACTTAAATAAGTTTATCTTAGATTTAAAGCATCAAAATATACGGTTAAAGAGGTGGGCAACTTTATCTGCCATTCCTTACAACTTTGCCCACCCTCAAAATCTCAGCAACATTAAGCACTATTGCTTTGAAAATAAAATATGTAACGAATAATGGTGCAAAGATGTAAACCATCTTGAAATCAGACAAAAATATTTTTTTTTTATTTATATATTGAGGTGGGCAATGTTGGAATACCTTCCAAAGCTTATACAAAAGACGTGCTAGGGTTGCTGCGAAATAAAAATCAGGTATGTTTTATTCGTACGAATTATTTTTATTAGTAATTAACAAACCTAAGCGGCGCTTACACTGCTGGAGATTACTATTAATTATAATTATGAATCCATACTAATATTATAAATGCGAAAGTCAGTTTGTTTGTTGGTTTGTTGGTTTGTTGGTTTGTTGGTTTGTTGGTTTGTCCTTCAATCACGCTTCAACGGCGCAACGGATCGACGTGATTTTTTGCATGGGTATATTTGAGGACCTGGAGAGTGACATAGGCTACTTTTTATCCCGGAAAAACAAACAGTTCCTGTGGAATAGGATGCTCTTTTTCTCGCATTTTTCTTCAATTAGGCGGCAACGGCACACCGGATAGAAGTGATTTTTTACATGGGTATAATTGAAGAACTGGAGAGTGACATAGGCTACTTTTTATCCCGGAAAAACAAACAGTTCCTGTGGAATAGGATGCTCTTTTTCTCGCATTTTTCTTCAATTAGGCGGCAACGGCACACCGGATAGAAGTGATTTTTTACATGGGTATAATTGAGGAACTGGAGTGACATAGGCTACTTTTTATCCCGGAAAAACTAACAGCTCCTGTGGGATAGTATGCTCTTATTCTCGCATTTGTTCATCAATTAGGCGGCAACGGCACACCGGATCGACGTGATTTTTTACATGGGTATAATTGAGGAACTCGAGAGTGAAACTGGCTACTTTTTATCCCGGAAAAACTAACAGCTCCTGTGGGATAGTATGCTCTTTTTCTCGCATTTTTTCTTCAATTAGGCGGCGACGGCACACCGGATCGACATGATTTTTTACATGAGAATAATTGAGGAACTGGAGAGTGACATAGGCTGCTTTTTATCCCGGAAAAATAACAGCTCCTGTGGGATAGTATTCTCTTTTTCTCGCATTTGTTCTTCAATTAGGCGGCAACGGCACACCGGATCGACATGATTTTTTACATGGGTATAATTGAGGAACTGGAGACTGACATCCATACTTCCATATCCATACTAATATTATAAATGCGAAAGTCAGTTTGTTTGTTGGTTTGTTGGTTTGTTGGTTTGTTGGTTTGTTGGTTTGTCCTTCAATCACGCTTCAACGGCGCAACGGATCGACGTGATTTTTTGCATGGGTATATTTGAGGACCTGGAGAGTGACATAGGCTACTTTTTATCCCGGAAAAACAAACAGTTCCTGTGGAATAGGATGCTCTTTTTCTCGCATTTTTCTTCAATTAGGCGGCAACGGCACACCGGATAGAAGTGATTTTTTACATGGGTATAATTGAAGAACTGGAGAGTGACATAGGCTACTTTTTATCCCGGAAAAACAAACAGTTCCTGTGGAATAGGATGCTCTTTTTCTCGCATTTTTCTTCAATTAGGCGGCAACGGCACACCGGATAGAAGTGATTTTTTACATGGGTATAATTGAGGAACTGGAGTGACATAGGCTACTTTTTATCCCGGAAAAACTAACAGCTCCTGTGGGATAGTATGCTCTTATTCTCGCATTTGTTCATCAATTAGGCGGCAACGGCACACCGGATCGACGTGATTTTTTACATGGGTATAATTGAGGAACTCGAGAGTGAAACTGGCTACTTTTTATCCCGGAAAAAATAACAGCTCCTGTGGGATAGTATGCTCTTTTTCTCGCATTTTTTCTTCAATTAGGCGGCGACGGCACACCGGATCGACATGATTTTTTACATGGGTATAATTGAGGAACTGGAGAGTGACATAGGCTGCTTTTTATCCCGGAAAAATAACAGCTCCTGTGCGATAGTATTCTCTTTTTCTCGCATTTGTTCTTCAATTAGGCGGCAACGGCACACCGGATCGACATGATTTTTTACATGGGTATAATTGAGGAACTGGAGACTGACATCCATACTTCCATATCCATACTAATATTATAAATGCGAAAGTCAGTTTGTTTGTTGGTTTGTTGGTTTGTCCTTCAATCACGCTTCAACGGCGCAACGGATCGACGTGATTTTTTGCATGGGTATATTTGAGGACCTGGAGAGTGACATAGGCTACTTTTTATCCCGGAAAAACGAACAGTTCCTATGGAATAGGATGTTTTTTTTTTCGCATTTTTCTTCAATTAGGCGGCAACGGCACACCGGATCGACGTGATTATTGACATGGATATAATTGAGAAACTGGAGAGTGGCATAGGCTACTTTTAATCTCGGAAAAATAAACACTTCCTGTGGGATAGGATACTCTTTTTCTGGCATTTTTCTTCAATTAGGCGGCAACGGCACACCGGATCGACGTGATTATTTATATGGGTATAATTAAGGAACTGGAGAGTGACATCGGCTACTTTTTATCCCGGAAAAACTAACAGCTCCTGTGGGATAGTATGCCCTTTTTCTCGCATCTGTTCTACAGTTAGGCGGCAACGGCTCACCGGATCGATGTGATTTTTTACATGGGTATACTTGAGGAACTGGAGGGTAACATAGGCTACTTTTTATCCCGGAAAAACTAACAGCTCCTGTGGGATAGAATGCTCTTTTTCTCGCATTTCTTCTTCAATTAGGCGGCAACGGCGCAACGAATCGACGTCATTTTTTACATGGGTATATATGAAGACGCATAGGTTACATGCTGCTGCAACTATGCGACATCGTTTGTATAATCAGGAATCTGTATAACGTGTAACCTATAGCATTGTGTTTTCTTTCGTAGATATCGTGAATATTTTTTTTCATTTTTCGTGCATGAAAAACCTTGCTCTTGCCTTTCGATGAAATACGTCGATACTAAACGTCTCAGTATTCTTCTCCATGGCATCCTCTTGCATGCTTAATTTAAATACAGTTTTCTAACAAAAACTCATTTATTGTTCCCTTGAGCCACGCGAGCGAAGCCGCGGGTAATAGCTATCCATACTAATATTATAAATGCGAAAGTCAGTTTGTTTGTTGGTTTGTTGGTTTGTTGGTTTGTTGGTTTGTTGGTTTGTTGGTTTGTCCTTCAATCACGCTTCAACGGCGCAACGGATCGACGTGATTTTTTGCATGGGTATATTTGAGGACCTGGAGAGTGACATAGGCTACTTTTTATCCCGGAAAAACAAACAGTTCCTGTGGAATAGGATGCTCTTTTTCTCGCATTTTTCTTCAATTAGGCGGCAACGGCACACCGGATAGAAGTGATTTTTTACATGGGTATAATTGAAGAACTGGAGAGTGACATAGGCTACTTTTTATCCCGGAAAAACAAACAGTTCCTGTGGAATAGGATGCTCTTTTTCTCGCATTTTTCTTCAATTAGGCGGCAACGGCACACCGGATAGAAGTGATTTTTTACATGGGTATAATTGAGGAACTGGAGTGACATAGGCTACTTTTTATCCCGGAAAAACTAACAGCTCCTGTGGGATAGTATGCTCTTATTCTCGCATTTGTTCATCAATTAGGCGGCAACGGCACACCGGATCGACGTGATTTTTTACATGGGTATAATTGAGGAACTCGAGAGTGAAACTGGCTACTTTTTATCCCGGAAAAACTAACAGCTCCTGTGGGATAGTATGCTCTTTTTCTCGCATTTTTTCTTCAATTAGGCGGCGACGGCACACCGGATCGACATGATTTTTTACATGAGAATAATTGAGGAACTGGAGAGTGACATAGGCTGCTTTTTATCCCGGAAAAATAACAGCTCCTGTGCGATAGTATTCTCTTTTTCTCGCATTTGTTCTTCAATTAGGCGGCAACGGCACACCGGATCGACATGATTTTTTACATGGGTATAATTGAGGAACTGGAGACTGACATCCATACTTCCATATCCATACTAATATTATAAATGCGAAAGTCAGTTTGTTTGTTGGTTTGTTGGTTTGTTGGTTTGTTGGTTTGTCCTTCAATCACGCTTCAACGGCGCAACGGATCGACGTGATTTTTTGCATGGGTATATTTGAGGACCTGGAGAGTGACATAGGCTACTTTTTATCCCGGAAAAACAAACAGTTCCTGTGGAATAGGATGCTCTTTTTCTCGCATTTTTCTTCAATTAGGCGGCAACGGCACACCGGATAGAAGTGATTTTTTACATGGGTATAATTGAAGAACTGGAGAGTGACATAGGCTACTTTTTATCCCGGAAAAACAAACAGTTCCTGTGGAATAGGATGCTCTTTTTCTCGCATTTTTCTTCAATTAGGCGGCAACGGCACACCGGATAGAAGTGATTTTTTACATGGGTATAATTGAGGAACTGGAGTGACATAGGCTACTTTTTATCCCGGAAAAACTAACAGCTCCTGTGGGATAGTATGCTCTTATTCTCGCATTTGTTCATCAATTAGGCGGCAACGGCACACCGGATCGACGTGATTTTTTACATGGGTATAATTGAGGAACTCGAGAGTGAAACTGGCTACTTTTTATCCCGGAAAAACTAACAGCTCCTGTGGGATAGTATGCTCTTTTTCTCGCATTTTTTCTTCAATTAGGCGGCGACGGCACACCGGATCGACATGATTTTTTACATGAGAATAATTGAGGAACTGGAGAGTGACATAGGCTGCTTTTTATCCCGGAAAAATAACAGCTCCTGTGCGATAGTATTCTCTTTTTCTCGCATTTGTTCTTCAATTAGGCGGCAACGGCACACCGGATCGACATGATTTTTTACATGGGTATAATTGAGGAACTGGAGACTGACATCCATACTTCCATATCCATACTAATATTATAAATGCGAAAGTCAGTTTGTTTGTTGGTTTGTTGGTTTGTCCTTCAATCACGCTTCAACGGCGCAACGGATCGACGTGATTTTTTGCATGGGTATATTTGAGGACCTGGAGAGTGACATAGGCTACTTTTTATCCCGGAAAAACGAACAGTTCCTATGGAATAGGATGTTTTTTTTTTCGCATTTTTCTTCAATTAGGCGGCAACGGCACACCGGATCGACGTGATTATTGACATGGATATAATTGAGAAACTGGAGAGTGGCATAGGCTACTTTTAATCTCGGAAAAATAAACACTTCCTGTGGGATAGGATACTCTTTTTCTGGCATTTTTCTTCAATTAGGCGGCAACGGCACACCGGATCGACGTGATTATTTATATGGGTATAATTAAGGAACTGGAGAGTGACATCGGCTACTTTTTATCCCGGAAAAACTAACAGCTCCTGTGGGATAGTATGCCCTTTTTCTCGCATCTGTTCTACAGTTAGGCGGCAACGGCTCACCGGATCGATGTGATTTTTTACATGGGTATACTTGAGGAACTGGAGGGTAACATAGGCTACTTTTTATCCCGGAAAAACTAACAGCTCCTGTGGGATAGAATGCTCTTTTTCTCGCATTTCTTCTTCAATTAGGCGGCAACGGCGCAACGAATCGACGTCATTTTTTACATGGGTATATATGAAGACGCATAGGTTACATGCTGCTGCAACTATGCGACATCGTTTGTATAATCAGGAATCTGTATAACGTGTAACCTATAGCATTGTGTTTTCTTTCGTAGATATCGTGAATATTTTTTTTCATTTTTCGTGCATGAAAAACCTTGCTCTTGCCTTTCGATGAAATACGTCGATACTAAACGTCTCAGTATTCTTCTCCATGGCATCCTCTTGCATGCTTAATTTAAATACAGTTTTCTAACAAAAACTCATTTATTGTTCCCTTGAGCCACGCGAGCGAAGCCGCGGGTAATAGCTAGTAAACAATAATACTCGTTTTCCAACTTCTTAACCTTTGGATAATTAGAGATCACATTTTTAGAGATACTTATTTTAATAATCATTAAACGGATTTACATACAAACTTAACAATGTAGCAATAAATCATCTGAAGTTGTTTTAACGTTTGAAAAATACTTTCCAAAACAGGCAATTCAAAAGATACCAAATTAAACTTTGAAATTACGGTTTTAAGAAAACACAAAATTTCTTCGGCTTCAAAGTTCTTCAAAGTTCGGCTTCTCTTGAAGACATTTTTTTTTCTTTTATATATTGTACCGCCAAGTCCAACATCTCTTCTGAGTAGTTTTTGTACGGTCGTGCACCTACACGTCTTCGGCTTTTTTTTCTCGTTGTTTTGGCCATCCTGTAGGTAAAAAAAACTAAGTAGGGACATTTATTTTCATTTTGTGTAATGTAAAAAGCAAATAGGTAGTTGGTTTATAGGTGTTTGTGTTTGTGATGCATCTAAAATGACCCACGATACAAGGGAAATGTAAAGCTAAGTAAGGGACCATTACCACTTAAATCACCTATTCGTTAAATTATGTATGCCTTTTATATTTTTATTAAAATCATTTATTTTTCAACCACTCGGATGAAAAATACCTAATCTGTCTTCCGCCAAGATCTTATCTAGGAATACTTTTACTTAGCTTACATTCACATAATAAAGTGTTTGAACTAGCAGACCTGCCAAATACTTTTTGGTTAGGTAGATTGTCCCACTGCTGGGCAAAGGCCTCCTTACCACTCCTTACGATCTACTAAAAAGTTGTAATAAAATTAGTAAAACCTAAGCGCAGCGCCACCTATTGAGTCCAGTTGCGAATCTAAGCCATCAAAGGTAAGTACAAATATGACTCACAATCTTTACCTAGAATAAAAAATTAAAAACCTTATCTGTATTTATATATTTTCCAGATTGAAAAAGTGACAACCCTAACACCATTTTTAAGGTGGGCAATGTTGCAAACTCTTTGCTACACAGTTGCTTACAACTTTGCCCACTTGAATTTTTTCGTAATAAAGACAGCTAAAACGGTAAAACCAGAACAAAATTAATCGCTATTCAATCAGTTATGAGCACAATAACTTAAACTCACCTCCAATAATTCTTTTGGATTCAGCACGGTTCAACACGAACAACAAAATTGGCACCACCTGCGTAGACGTCTACTTTGACAACTGCTGACAGTCAACTGAGTGAAGTTAGGAACACAACGGATAATTTGTGTTGCCATGTATATGTCAGAGATTGCACGAAATGTTGAAAAATGTTGCCATTAAAAAAAATGAATGGGCTACAACTACTTTTAGTTAATTTTTGGTTTTGGGCAAAGTTGTATTCCGAGGGCAATGATGTAAGGTTCTACGGTATAGTGTTCTGTTGTGAGTCGCGATGATAACGTAGTGGTTATATTCTCTTTGCGATGATACGCTGAATTTACGTTGTATCGTGGAGATAACCGATCATAGTATGTCGGACTTGTTAAGATTCCCTCGCCCGTGGAGGTGGTGCCTTACGTCAGACCGTCGGACGTATCAATTGTCATAATATATCCATCGTAGCCACCCACCCATACTAGAGTAGGAATCTGCTTAGTTTTTTTTTTCAGATTATTTCCATCATCCAATTGAATTTAAAAATTCTATACAGTTGTTGTTGGGACTTGCGAAGTTTTTGATAGCATGGCGCCGTCATTTATAAAATAAATGCAGCCGTTTAAAGTGTTTAGTGTGTAAGTGTAGTGTGAAATTTTCACAGTCCTAATGCAGAGATTCTATTGCCGCTATGTAACAACAAATGATGCGTTGGGCAACGTTGACCCAAGTCGGTAACCGGATGTTTTAAAAATAATTGTATAAATAGCGAGCAAACGAGCAGGCGGGTCACCTGGTGGTAAGTGATTACCTACCGCCGCCCATAAACCTTTGCAGCATCAGAGGAACCGCCAATGCGTTGCTGGCTTTTGAGATATCTATACCTAGCACGTTAAATAAATAAATCATTTATCATTTGTTTATCCGCCCTTCGAAGAACTCCATAATATTATAATCATGAGGGAACACAGATGATGGAAGCTGGTCCCATAATTTGCTTTGTTGGTACGTGGCAGAAATGACCTGGAATAACCAAGGGAATAACGGGAGGTGGAAGAAGACCAGGCATCCAGGGTTTCTGCGACGAAGGGTGCGACTGGAGAACACGGAAGGTGGTATTAGATTGGGGTGACCAAATTTGGCCTTTATTTCCTCCGTGCCTCGGAGAGCACGTTTAGCAGTCGATCTTGGTTATTATCATCATCTGGTAAAAATCGTTAGAAAGCGTTTCACTTTTTTTGTTTGACTCATCCGACAGTAAATTTAGGGTTAAGACAATCCTGTCACCTGTGTTATTTTTGCTAATCGCCCATATTCGTACAAACTGTGCTCGTAGGTTACGAAAAAAGTGGTTTAACTTATAGACAACTAGCTATTACCCGCGGCTTCGCTCGCGTGGCTCAAGGGAACAATAAATGAGTTTTTGTTAGAAAACTGTATTTAAATTAAGCATGCAAGAGGATGCCATGGAGAAGAATACTGAGACGTTTAGTATCGACGTATTTCATCGAAAGGCAAGAGCAAGGTTTTTCATGCACGAAAAATGAAAAAAAATATTCACGATATCTACGAAAGAAAACACAATGCTATAGGTTACACGTTATACAGATTCCTGATTATACAAACGATGTCGCATAGTTGCAGCAGCATGTAACCTATGCGTCTTCATATATACCCATGTAAAAAATGACGTCGATTCGTTGCGCCGTTGCCGCCTAATTGAAGAAGAAATGCGAGAAAAAGAGCATTCTATCCCACAGGAGCTGTTAGTTTTTCCGGGATAAAAAGTAGCCTATGTTACCCTCCAGTTCCTCAAGTATACCCATGTAAAAAATCACATCGATCCGGTGAGCCGTTGCCGCCTAACTGTAGAACAGATGCGAGAAAAAGGGCATACTATCCCACAGGAGCTGTTAGTTTTTCCGGGATAAAAAGTAGCCGATGTCACTCTCCAGTTCCTTAATTATACCCATATAAATAATCACGTCGATCCGGTGTGCCGTTGCCGCCTAATTGAAGAAAAATGCCAGAAAAAGAGTATCCTATCCCACAGGAAGTGTTTATTTTTCCGAGATTAAAAGTAGCCTATGCCACTCTCCAGTTTCTCAATTATATCCATGTCAATAATCACGTCGATCCGGTGTGCCGTTGCCGCCTAATTGAAGAAAAATGCGAAAAAAAAAACATCCTATTCCATAGGAACTGTTCGTTTTTCCGGGATAAAAAGTAGCCTATGTCACTCTCCAGGTCCTCAAATATACCCATGCAAAAAATCACGTCGATCCGTTGCGCCGTTGAAGCGTGATTGAAGGACAAACCAACAAACCAACAAACAAACTGACTTTCGCATTTATAATATTAGTATGGATATGGAAGTATGGATGTCAGTCTCCAGTTCCTCAATTATACCCATGTAAAAAATCATGTCGATCCGGTGTGCCGTTGCCGCCTAATTGAAGAACAAATGCGAGAAAAAGAGAATACTATCGCACAGGAGCTGTTATTTTTCCGGGATAAAAAGCAGCCTATGTCACTCTCCAGTTCCTCAATTATTCTCATGTAAAAAATCATGTCGATCCGGTGTGCCGTCGCCGCCTAATTGAAGAAAAAATGCGAGAAAAAGAGCATACTATCCCACAGGAGCTGTTAGTTTTTCCGGGATAAAAAGTAGCCAGTTTCACTCTCGAGTTCCTCAATTATACCCATGTAAAAAATCACGTCGATCCGGTGTGCCGTTGCCGCCTAATTGATGAACAAATGCGAGAATAAGAGCATACTATCCCACAGGTGCTGTTAGTTTTTCCGGGATAAAAAGTAGCCTATGTCACTCCAGTTCCTCAATTATACCCATGTAAAAAATCACTTCGATCCGGTGTGCCGTTGCCGCCTAATTGAAGAAAAATGCGAGAAAAAGAGCATCCTATTCCACAGGAACTGTTTGTTTTTCCGGGATAAAAAGTAGCCTATGTCACTCTCCAGTTCTTCAATTATACCCATGTAAAAAATCACTTCTATCCGGTGTGCCGTTGCCGCCTAATTGAAGAAAAATGCGAGAAAAAGAGCATCCTATTCCACAGGAACTGTTTGTTTTTCCGGGATAAAAAGTAGCCTATGTCACTCTCCAGGTCCTCAAATATACCCATGCAAAAAATCACGTCGATCCGTTGCGCCGTTGAAGCGTGATTGAAGGACAAACCAACAAACCAACAAACCAACAAACCAACAAACCAACAAACAAACTGACTTTCGCATTTATAATATTAGTATGGATATGGAAGTATGGATGTCAGTCTCCAGTTCCTCAATTATACCCATGTAAAAAATCATGTCGATCCGGTGTGCCGTTGCCGCCTAATTGAAGAACAAATGCGAGAAAAAGAGAATACTATCGCACAGGAGCTGTTATTTTTCCGGGATAAAAAGCAGCCTATGTCACTCTCCAGTTCCTCAATTATTCTCATGTAAAAAATCATGTCGATCCGGTGTGCCGTCGCCGCCTAATTGAAGAAAAAATGCGAGAAAAAGAGCATACTATCCCACAGGAGCTGTTAGTTTTTCCGGGATAAAAAGTAGCCAGTTTCACTCTCGAGTTCCTCAATTATACCCATGTAAAAAATCACGTCGATCCGGTGTGCCGTTGCCGCCTAATTGATGAACAAATGCGAGAATAAGAGCATACTATCCCACAGGAGCTGTTAGTTTTTCCGGGATAAAAAGTAGCCTATGTCACTCCAGTTCCTCAATTATACCCATGTAAAAAATCACTTCTATCCGGTGTGCCGTTGCCGCCTAATTGAAGAAAAATGCGAGAAAAAGAGCATCCTATTCCACAGGAACTGTTTGTTTTTCCGGGATAAAAAGTAGCCTATGTCACTCTCCAGTTCTTCAATTATACCCATGTAAAAAATCACTTCTATCCGGTGTGCCGTTGCCGCCTAATTGAAGAAAAATGCGAGAAAAAGAGCATCCTATTCCACAGGAACTGTTTGTTTTTCCGGGATAAAAAGTAGCCTATGTCACTCTCCAGGTCCTCAAATATACCCATGCAAAAAATCACGTCGATCCGTTGCGCCGTTGAAGCGTGATTGAAGGACAAACCAACAAACCAACAAACCAACAAACCAACAAACCAACAAACCAACAAACAAACTGACTTTCGCATTTATAATATTAGTATGGATTAGTATGGATAGCTATTACCCGCGGCTTCGCTCGCGTGGCTCAAGGGAACAATAAATGAGTTTTTGTTAGAAAACTGTATTTAAATTAAGCATGCAAGAGGATGCCATGGAGAAGAATACTGAGACGTTTAGTATCGACGTATTTCATCGAAAGGCAAGAGCAAGGTTTTTCATGCACGAAAAATGAAAAAAAATATTCACGATATCTACGAAAGAAAACACAATGCTATAGGTTACACGTTATACAGATTCCTGATTATACAAACGATGTCGCATAGTTGCAGCAGCATGTAACCTATGCGTCTTCATATATACCCATGTAAAAAATGACGTCGATTCGTTGCGCCGTTGCCGCCTAATTGAAGAAGAAATGCGAGAAAAAGAGCATTCTATCCCACAGGAGCTGTTAGTTTTTCCGGGATAAAAAGTAGCCTATGTTACCCTCCAGTTCCTCAAGTATACCCATGTAAAAAATCACATCGATCCGGTGAGCCGTTGCCGCCTAACTGTAGAACAGATGCGAGAAAAAGGGCATACTATCCCACAGGAGCTGTTAGTTTTTCCGGGATAAAAAGTAGCCGATGTCACTCTCCAGTTCCTTAATTATACCCATATAAATAATCACGTCGATCCGGTGTGCCGTTGCCGCCTAATTGAAGAAAAATGCCAGAAAAAGAGTATCCTATCCCACAGGAAGTGTTTATTTTTCCGAGATTAAAAGTAGCCTATGCCACTCTCCAGTTTCTCAATTATATCCATGTCAATAATCACGTCGATCCGGTGTGCCGTTGCCGCCTAATTGAAGAAAAATGCGAAAAAAAAAACATCCTATTCCATAGGAACTGTTCGTTTTTCCGGGATAAAAAGTAGCCTATGTCACTCTCCAGGTCCTCAAATATACCCATGCAAAAAATCACGTCGATCCGTTGCGCCGTTGAAGCGTGATTGAAGGACAAACCAACAAACCAACAAACAAACTGACTTTCGCATTTATAATATTAGTATGGATATGGAAGTATGGATGTCAGTCTCCAGTTCCTCAATTATACCCATGTAAAAAATCATGTCGATCCGGTGTGCCGTTGCCGCCTAATTGAAGAACAAATGCGAGAAAAAGAGAATACTATCGCACAGGAGCTGTTATTTTTCCGGGATAAAAAGCAGCCTATGTCACTCTCCAGTTCCTCAATTATTCTCATGTAAAAAATCATGTCGATCCGGTGTGCCGTCGCCGCCTAATTGAAGAAAAAATGCGAGAAAAAGAGCATACTATCCCACAGGAGCTGTTAGTTTTTCCGGGATAAAAAGTAGCCAGTTTCACTCTCGAGTTCCTCAATTATACCCATGTAAAAAATCACGTCGATCCGGTGTGCCGTTGCCGCCTAATTGATGAACAAATGCGAGAATAAGAGCATACTATCCCACAGGAGCTGTTAGTTTTTCCGGGATAAAAAGTAGCCTATGTCACTCCAGTTCCTCAATTATACCCATGTAAAAAATCACTTCTATCCGGTGTGCCGTTGCCGCCTAATTGAAGAAAAATGCGAGAAAAAGAGCATCCTATTCCACAGGAACTGTTTGTTTTTCCGGGATAAAAAGTAGCCTATGTCACTCTCCAGTTCTTCAATTATACCCATGTAAAAAATCACTTCTATCCGGTGTGCCGTTGCCGCCTAATTGAAGAAAAATGCGAGAAAAAGAGCATCCTATTCCACAGGAACTGTTTGTTTTTCCGGGATAAAAAGTAGCCTATGTCACTCTCCAGGTCCTCAAATATACCCATGCAAAAAATCACGTCGATCCGTTGCGCCGTTGAAGCGTGATTGAAGGACAAACCAACAAACCAACAAACCAACAAACCAACAAACCAACAAACAAACTGACTTTCGCATTTATAATATTAGTATGGATATGGAAGTATGGATGTCAGTCTCCAGTTCCTCAATTATACCCATGTAAAAAATCATGTCGATCCGGTGTGCCGTTGCCGCCTAATTGAAGAACAAATGCGAGAAAAAGAGAATACTATCGCACAGGAGCTGTTATTTTTCCGGGATAAAAAGCAGCCTATGTCACTCTCCAGTTCCTCAATTATTCTCATGTAAAAAATCATGTCGATCCGGTGTGCCGTCGCCGCCTAATTGAAGAAAAAATGCGAGAAAAAGAGCATACTATCCCACAGGAGCTGTTAGTTTTTCCGGGATAAAAAGTAGCCAGTTTCACTCTCGAGTTCCTCAATTATACCCATGTAAAAAATCACGTCGATCCGGTGTGCCGTTGCCGCCTAATTGATGAACAAATGCGAGAATAAGAGCATACTATCCCACAGGAGCTGTTAGTTTTTCCGGGATAAAAAGTAGCCTATGTCACTCCAGTTCCTCAATTATACCCATGTAAAAAATCACTTCTATCCGGTGTGCCGTTGCCGCCTAATTGAAGAAAAATGCGAGAAAAAGAGCATCCTATTCCACAGGAACTGTTTGTTTTTCCGGGATAAAAAGTAGCCTATGTCACTCTCCAGTTCTTCAATTATACCCATGTAAAAAATCACTTCTATCCGGTGTGCCGTTGCCGCCTAATTGAAGAAAAATGCGAGAAAAAGAGCATCCTATTCCACAGGAACTGTTTGTTTTTCCGGGATAAAAAGTAGCCTATGTCACTCTCCAGGTCCTCAAATATACCCATGCAAAAAATCACGTCGATCCGTTGCGCCGTTGAAGCGTGATTGAAGGACAAACCAACAAACCAACAAACCAACAAACCAACAAACCAACAAACCAACAAACAAACTGACTTTCGCATTTATAATATTAGTAAGTATGGAAGTATGGATGGTGTATTGCTGTGTGTTAGGAACTTAGGCCGCAAAAGCCGAACTGAAAGTAAATACGAAAAAATAACTTAAATACGTAAGTTTACAATTTTGACCTTATTTTTAAATGATTGTTACAGATAAAAACAGAGTAAAGACTTGCATGAATGCTACAAAGTAAATAAATAACAAAAAAAATACTTAGTAAATTTCCAGTAAGAAAATATAGCAATAAGACTATCGCTATCGCATACTGTATACGCTGACGCCTTATCTATTCTCTATATAGCTTTCTCTGTCTACGTGCTATATATGCTTAGTCTATGGATCCTAGTAATCTGTGGCTGAATATCCTATTGCCTCTGCTTGTCTCTGGTAATCATTATATCAGTATCACTTGTGATTGGCTGAATTTATGTTTTGTCCAATAGTGAAGCTGGATCGTTACACTGTAGCTGTCATTTTTAGCCGGTCGCCCTGCAGATTTATCTAATCTGAGAATTGAGATGATCGAAACCTTACTCTATGACTATGAATCGAAACATCGAAAATAGAAAACAGTACTTCTTTTTTTTTTCTGGTCGGTGTGGACATATATTAAAATCTATGGTGTGGACCAGGTTATATTGTTCTATGGTGTGGACTGTGGATAGAACTATACTCCGCTAGGAGTAATAAGTGTTCTGTGGCTAGGAGTATTAAAAGTGTTCTGTTCAGAAGGACTGGAATCCAGAGCCGTTAAACCAGTTAAATAAAAAATAAAGTGTTCTGTCTGTGGGATAGAAAAATAACTGGAAAAATAAGAACCAAGAACTTTGAAGCAATAAGAAGTGGTTGTTTTCATTTCTGTTTTAGTTTTTATTTAAATACTCAATTACCTAAGTAGGTATTTAAAATGTTTCAGAATTTTAATATTTTATAAAATTATTGGTGATTTTGATATAGACAAAACTAGTAATGATATTAGCTGAAACTTTGTTGTTTGCTCTGGCCCTGATCGATAGCGGTGCTATTTTGTTCTTGTTAGTTTACTACATCATAACGTTATCCGATTTGGAATGTGACTATTTAAACGCTCAGGAGTGCTGTGACAAACTAAACTACTGGTTGCTGCCGAAGTATATCGCCCATTCTTTTATAACCTTCTTATTGTTATTCCATGGGCAGATCGTGCTTTTCCTGTTGAACTTGCCTATGTTTATTTGGATAAGCTTTGAGTATTTTACGATACCGCAAGGTAATTTGGGCGCTTACGATCCAGCTGAAATTCATAACAGAGGCCAACTAAAGAAGCACCTCAGGGATGTTATGATTTACATTGGTTACTATTTAATATTTTTCTTCATTTACCTCTACTGCTTTATTCTCGCATTATTGAAAGGTGACCCGATACGGCGTGGGAGCGATGATGATATTGTGACGGAAATGTAACAAAGCCACTATGTCAGAAGAGTCCCTGAACGTTACTTATTCCCAGGAGGTTGAGGTGGAGATAGAGAACCCTGAAATGGCAGATTCGCCGGTTTGGAGGCCCCCTAGCTGCACAAAACTGCAGCTGGATGATCATATTAAAGCTTTTATGGACAAGACCAAGCTTGAAAGGGAAGTTGAGACTTTTAAGTGTAGTAGCGAGTTGGTAGAAAAAGTTATATTAAATTACATTATTGCTAAAAAAATACTGAGTAACTTGAACTGGCAAGATAAGATGTTGTGTAAGCAAGTGTGTAGCACATGGCATTCTGCGGTGCAAGCATTGCGAAGGGAACAATTGGGTCCCGTTGATTTTATGTTGAACTTGCATTCTAAAACTGCCACTTGGGCAGTGTTGAAAAAGTCTAGTGAATTTTCTACAGAGCCTCTGGTTGTCATGACCTTTGTTTCAGCCTCTGGCCTGGACATGACAAGCCGTTGTAGCTTAATTGAACCAAGCCCTTGTGCTGAAACTGACTGTACGAGTGACCATAGTTGTAAGTAAACCTTTATTGTTATACTAGCTGATAACCGCAACTTCACCTGTGTGGATTGACGTTTTTTGTTTCCGCGGGAACTCTCATTTTCAGGGATAAAAAGTAGCCTCTGTTATTCCAGACTATTATCTATCTCTGTGCCAAATTTCATCCCAATCTGTTCAGCAGTGCTGTCGGGATTGAGTAACAAGTGAGTTAACAACCACTGAGTTTCTTACTGGTTCTTCGCTGTAGTAATGGTATTCTGAACTAGTGGTAGTTTCACTCGAAGATTCTAAAGCACCTTAAATAAGTTCATTTGAATAAAAAATTATGAGTTTGTATGAATTTTTTCTATGGTAACTATCAACAGCCAAAAAATTTATGTCACAGTCATTCACACAACTGTCATGGTAGCCAGGTCTGTCATTGTATAACCTTCCACCCACTGTATGGAATGAATAAATGGTTACGCTATGTTAATATGATCCCCACGGACTGCAGAAAGAAACAATTTGTGTGAAATAGCTCATTTTAGTCCCTAGATGAACAATCTACTAATGAATATATTTTATCACTAGGCAAATTAAAATCAACATTTGAACATCAATATCAGAGAAGATGTGATGGTGATAATAAACAACCATAGTCTCGATTTAGGTTTTAGTTTATCCTATAGGAAATCTTTTATTTTAGCGTATATCGATCCCCAGGTAAGCAAACTATCTTGTACCAAATTTAATCTAATTTGGTTACACAGATGTTTTTTCTTGATGCAAATTTATGTACCCTTTATTTTAGCATGTAACTATGGTAAGAACGTGTATTATTGAAATCTATTTCTTTTTTCAGTGCTAGATACACTCCAATTTTACACAAGTGGACCAAAAAAGTGTATGAATATAATACGAACAGATTACCTTTCATACATGCCTCTGCCAACCTCCATCACGTATGAACATACCTTCTTACACATGAAATTCAATCCATACATGGTCGGAGTATTCATTCCAGTCATACCAGATGTAAAGTTTCATACAATCAATATCAAATGTATTGATAAGATGCAGGTAGAATTCTATGATGTTGTAAAGGAAATAGCAAAGGATAGAATCTTTAAAGGAATATTTGTGTATGTGACAGACAAGTACCTTTTGCATTCCGTTGAGGACATTATCTTCTTGAATCACTTCAAAGAGGTGTAAGTATTATTTGTGTTATTTTACTCTCTATTTTTAGGGAATTTGAGTACAATTTTACTTTTCATAGATAGCTAGAAAGATAAATTATTTGGCATCTACTGAACCACAAATAACTTCTATATATTCTTTATCTCAATTAAATTAATTATAATTATTTTTATGGCGTCCATAATTTCCCTATGGGGTCTATCACTGAGATTCAGTGCATAAGATGTTTATGGTTTACCTTGCCTCCCAGTTGGTTACTGAAAGTTGCAACTCTTTAACAGCCCATCCCTTAACCCGATTTTCATAAAATTTGGTATAGAGATTGCATCTTGCAGAAGGACAGGGTTTTAGCCTGGTAAATTAAGGATAAAAAAATTTTTCCGCATGGACAAAGTCGCAGGAATCATCTAGTTCATAATATTATTTTGCATAGTTTCATGATGAATTCGCCTCTAATACCCTAATCTAATATTTTCAGGCAACCAGACATACCCTATGCAATAGGGGGTTGCATAATAGAAGATGCATTTGAACAGCCTGATATTAATGGTGTTATTGAAGCTATTAATGAGTACCGGGAGTATTTCAGTGAGAACCTAATTTCCATCAATGTCTTCACTGTACCAAAGAGTCCACTGAGCAATGAGTTCAACTTTGATATGTACTCCCTTGTATTAAACTCATCTTATTGGACAAAAGAGAAGATACAGCAGGGTATCAATGAGGTAACCAATAGTTTCTTTTGCACTTTTATAATGATTATTTTACATTTTACAAATTACAATACATATCCATAGCCTATAATAGTAGAATATTCAACATGGGGGTAATGCAATGTCTTACGTTACGGGCGCTGGGATAAATTCCAAGCATAACAAGGGATTAAAGAGTAATTTTGTCCATGGCTACCAATCTCAATATAAGATATTACTAGGCACCCGCCCCAGCTTCGCACGGGTGTAATGCTGATACTAAATATAGGTATTACTGAATGTCTTTTTTTAAATTACAAGCTGTAAAGGGCCATATTGATATATATTAAATGCACAATGCATTTAAGGTACTTAATTGGATAAGGATTAATGCTGTGTATTGCTTAAAATAGCTTTGTAAAAAGTAAAGGATAAAAAATGGTTATTGTGGGTTATCCTTAAGAGATAACGAGAGACTTTTTTGTAGACCTTTTTAAGGTATACAAAACTGTAGTACATTATTTTGATCTATCTCGTAGGGTTCAGCCAGGATTTGCAATGTAAGCGCAAAAAAATGTGTTTATTTACGACATCACATTAGAAACCTCTAAAATTATCAGTGTTTCTCTACTATATTATGCATGTATTATACATATAAACCTTCCTCTGGAATCACTCAATCTATGAAAAAAACCGCATCAAAATCCGTTGCGTAGTTTTAAAGATCTAAGCATACATAGGGACAGACAGCGGGAAGCGATTTTGTTTTATACTATGTAGTGATGATATGTATTAGAAAACACAGGTGCTTTCTCTGTTCCGCTACTCAATGGCAATCCAATATGACTGGAGACAGATCCAAATCAAGAGGGCCAGCCCAACTTACTGGTTTTATTTACAACTGGTTTTACTTGCTCTCTGAAACACAAGGTTGTAACACTACCGTTTCCCAACCAGGCTTGTTTATTGAACAAAGTATTTGTATAAAATACGAATGTAATGTAAATACGAATATTTAAAAAAATAATCCATACTAATATTATAAATGCGAAAGTGTGTCTGTCTGTCTGTCTGTCTGTCTGTCTGTCTGTCTGCTACGCTTTCACGGTCCATGTGTTCAACCGATTTTGATGAAATTTGGTACAGGGGTAGATGGAATCCCGGGGAAGGACATAGGCTACTTTTTATCCCGGAAAATTGAAGAGTTCACGCGGGAATAAAAAAAACTGTCTCTTCACCCGATTTTGATGAAATTTGGTACAGAGGTAGATGATTTCCCGGGGAAAGACAGGCTACTTTTTATCCCGGAAAATTAAAGAGTTCCCGCGGGAATCAAAAATCTTAATCCACGCGGACGAAGTCGCGGGAATCATCTAGTAATATATAAACCTTAAAACGAAGGCATTAAAGTTTAATTATGAATGTAGTATATTTATATTTAAGAACTGTTGTCTTTGTAATAATGCGAGCATGTCGGTGACGCGAATCCACGAGTTTACCCCCTTCAATATGACCTATTGTTACAGTTTTCAAAAAGAGTGCCGCAGTTTGAATTCAGCGTCGCCATCAAGCTGGCCTGCGTTGGTCGGGATAAGAAGCACAAATGGGAGCAGGACTGCTTTCGCGCAGTTTTCCCCAACACGAAAATCGTGGGTTGCTATGGTAACGGGGAGTTGGGTGTTGATCACCCGCCAAAACCACCGGAAGAGGTCTCCCATTCATCAGCCAAAAGACAGTGCGGTGACAGTGGCCCACAGTTTGGTATAGTGTATTCATATTCCACTGTTTTTGTCTATATGGGATGGGGAAAGATTTTGTCTAATGGACCCTCTTAAGTGTTTACACATTGTAGGCCTGAAACACATTATGTGTGAAGGAAACTGGATATTCAGTGTAATTTTTAGAAGTAATAAAAAAAAAGTGTGTGTGCAATTCACACACGGCAGAAGTGAAACTTCATAAAAGTAGCCTACGAGAGAACGAGACAAATATTATATAACTTGTGTTCTATCTCATTCTCTCGCAGGCTAAATCCTATTAAGAATATGTTTCTCTTTTAGAGTCGCTTTTTCGTTTCATGGAATTTTCAAATCACGATTCTAAAGACACTTCAAATAATTGTTACACACACACACATTTACACTAGATAGCGTAATACGCGTGACATGGCTCGTGCAGATTGTTACAAATCGTTCACGCGTATGCGCGCTTTCAGTGTGATGTCCATGCAGTTTCTGTTGTAAAGTATAATGGGATGATATTAATATTTAATATTTATGTATGCATATAATCTGAACAATTGTTCTTCTTTCTTCTTCCTGCCCTTTTCCCACGCTATGTGGGGTCGGCATGACATGTTTTCTTCTTCCACTCACTTCTGTTATCCGTCAACCTCTCATTCACCCCTTTTATACTCATATCCTCTTTCACACAATCCATCCATCTTTTCTTTGGTCTCCCTCTACTCTTTTTTCCTTCCACATGCATATCTATCATTCTTCTCGTAATATGCCTTACTTCCCTCCGCATTACATGCCCATACCATGCTAACCTATTACTCCTCATCTTTTCTATCACTGGCGCTACTTTCAGACTTCCCCTGATATATTCATTCCTAATCTTATCCATTCTAGTCACACCACACATCCATCTCAACATTCGCATTTCGGTCGCATGTACTTTTCTTTCATCCGTCCCTTTCACCGCCCAACATTCTGAACCATATAATGCTACAGGTCTAACGACTGTCTTGTATATTTTCCCTTTTAGTTTAAGGGGCATTCGTGGGTCGCATATAACACCTGAGACCTGTCGCCATTTCATCCATCAAATTGTTAAATAATTATATTTGAATCGGTTCATTGGGAAGGGGAATATTGCACACCAAATTGTTCAGGAGAAACAAACAGTCTTCAAAATTCTAAAGATGTTGTTTTTGTTCTTTATGTTCTCAATTGAGATTTTTTTTTACCTACATTTAATTTTCTTCTCATTGTGAAAAGTTTACCCACTACAATGGTTGAAAAGTAGTACTTGACGGCTACTAGCCGTCAAGTACTAGTAAAGTAAATATAATAAATCTATTACTTGTCAAGTGACTCAGTCATCCATAGCTGGATAAAAAAGGAAAACATACGGAAAAACTGCTACTGCACAAGCCATTACTATTATTTTTGTGATAAACAAAAAAAACAACTCCATTTATCTTTATCATTTTGAAGATATTTTGTGTACCTCCTAATCCTGAAGAATTAGGTGTCTATGACATGTGAAAAATTTGTATTTTAATTTTCTCTATGGCTTTTTGGAGTGCCATAATGAAAATAAGATGCAAGTTGCAATATTGGTTAACACATGTAATGTTTCGATAAATAATTAAGATTATCGGTTGATTATGACAGGTATAAAGTCAGTGATATGTTCAGTTTATTTATTTATTTATTCATATACCAATAACTTAAAACATAATATAGGTACAATAAAAAGACGTGCACAAAGGACAACATAGGGCCCTGCGATTGCCGCTCGCACTTATTCAAGGCGCGAACAAAAATCTGCCGGTGTATTCTCTAATTCTATCTTTATTTGGTTGATGACACAATATGATCGCGTGCACGCGCGATAGCAATATTCGTTATTTGTTTTATATTTAGTCTTGTTCCGTAAATACCAAAAATTATGAATGAAAACTTGTTGTGATTTTAACTTCGTGTTGTTATTCTGTAACTTGATAATACAGGCTATGTCATTAATCTATTAGTGAGTAAGATACCGTTGGTTTTAATACAAAACAAATAAAGAGGAAAACCATGTCATTCTTGTAAAAATATGCAAAACACAATTCACTTACATTTCATTTTAGGAAAGTATTTTGATAAATCCAGGGACCTAGCTATATATAATTCGAATCCAAATAATCTCTAATATGGTGGAAATATTATCGAATTATAAATTACTAGCTGATGCCCGCGACTTCGTCCGCGTGGTTTAAGTCTTTTTGATTCCCCCGGGAGCTCCTTAATTTTCCGGGATAAAAAGTAACCTATGTCATTCTCCAGGACAAACCAACAAACAAACACACTTTCGCATTTATAATATTAGTATGATTTTGGTATTACGTTTGTATGGACAATTCACCCTTCGCTGACACCTAAACGAATGATACAAGGAAGGTAACTATTACCTACTACTAAGTTTGTTTTTTGTTTCTATAGGTATGTGTAGTAACTAAGTAAGTAAATAAATGTTAAATGTGTAAGTAAATATGTTAAGAATGCGTAGATAAGATGCTTTATCAATAAATAATTACACTCAGAACTTTTTTTTCTTTGTCTTAATTTAATTAAAATATTAGTCTTGTAAAGCGTCCCTGGATAGACCATCCACGATCCAAAGACAAGACGTAGGTATCTAAGAGACGCCTTTACATTGTCCTTCAGACATGAAATAAATGATTCAACATACTAAGCTTCGAGCTACCTAAGTAGGTAGGTATTTAATCTATTTCCATAATATACTTGCTTATGCTAATTATTTCATAAAATTTGGAAATAACGAACACGTGATTATTAAAAAAAATCTTTGATTTCAGTTTCAACTTTAAAATTGACGACCTGGTTTCTACCTGTAAGTAATGGTCTACTGTATACTTTTGCCTGCTGGATGATGCCTGCGGTTTCGTGCGAGTGGTTTTAGGTTTCTTAAACCCTTTACCATAATGATTGATTGATTGATGATCATTATTCCGATTTAAATGATTTTCCGAGATAAAAAGTAGCCTAATATTGTGTCCTTCCCTGGGATGAAACCTACCTCTGTACAAAGTGTCGTTAAACTTAGTTGAACAGATGCCCATCTGTCCTGACAGCGTACTTATTGCAGACAGATAAACAGATTTTCGCATTTATAATATCATGTATTATGTGGATGTATGGATCTCTAATACTTAGTTCAAATTATCGCCTCACTGACCGCTCCCAGGCTCCCAGCTTTTATGAAGACAGACATCTATAGTCCGTTTTTAGGGTAGGACGCAGGTGGTTTCATAGACAATCTTTCTTCATCATAATATAAAAATGTTTTGCTGTTCGCTTTGCTGTTCGTGAGTCTCGCAAAAACTTAGAAACGGCTTGGGATGGGTTATATTCACAATTGGACCCGGTAGGTGGCGTTGCAATCGAGTTCTAGATTCAAGGCAGGACAACGTCTGCCGGGCCCACTATACATAGTTATTAATATTTTCCATTTTCTTAATTCGAATAATATAGATTTCACGGTAAATTTAGTTTGCAAAAACAATACATACTTACTTATGCTAATATATATGTATAACAGTACAACCGTGACTGTCCGACAGAAAATCAAATTGCTAAGAATTAAGAAAGCAATAATTTGATTTTCACTCTTTATAAAGTATTTTTAAAAATCACGGTCGATATTTACTTAGTATTCCTAACCAGTGTCCACTTTCTGGGAAATCAGGGAAAGACAGCAGCAAAAAGTAGGGATTGTCAGGGAAATCGTCAATTCACTCGAGAAGTCAGCGAATGGTAGGATACTGAGATTAAGCTTAGAAACAAGTAATTCACGCCTGCTTAGTTAGTTAGTTTAGTTCGTAAGAATCTCCATTTTCCAAAGAATTTGTAGAGCTTATTTTATTAATATTAAAGCTACAAAATTCCTGCACATTTCACGGAGAGGTACTCTCTCCAATGTACCAATCCGCCTCCCAGACAGGCAAACTCCCTATAGACTTATAGAGTCGGCGCTCGGCAGTGCTCAGCTAAGCGTTCTGGCGTCTGCACGCTTTCCTAAGCTTTTAGCTGTAAATTTACGTGTTCACAATCGCACGCATGCGGTTTAAAACTTTCGACGCGAGCTCTATTAAATATACAAGTTTTCAGTTTATTTTTACTGCTGGTGAGAAATAATGCAATATGGAATTACTTATTATTATTGAGAGAGTGAAATAATAATATTTAAATAGCTGATTTTTAATTAGGTTTGTTTTTAAAATAATTAAAAGGTAAATAGCACTTTAAAATAAAATTATAAAATTGAGTACATACCTAATAATATAAATAAAAAAGTTAAGTTAACTTTTATTTTGCATATTAAACAGGGTTTGGTCAGGTCTGTATTTAATTTATATATATAAAAAATCTGTGATATAAAAATTTTGGAAAATCGAATCTCAGTTTAGATTAAAATATATCGTCAAGCCTCAGCTATTCGAATCTCGTAACTTCTCGTAGTCTCCGCGCAAGCTTCGGCAGGTATATGGTCCAAGCATTATTGCGTGAGAGTACAAAATGGATTTAATGGAGTAGTATACCTATTAATATTAATTCCATATTAATTACTGTTTCATTTAAATATAAATTGATGGTTTACATAATGGTGGAAGGTTTAAATAAATTTAGTAAAATAATTTTTTTTTAAAACTAGGGCTATCATCTTTGCGGTAGGTAACTTGCCGACCGAAAAAATAAAAATTGAGCCCAAATAAAAGGTCGCGTTTATAATATCTACTTATTATTGATCCTAATAATTTTGGTTACCTCTTTATTGCCAGCTGAAAATTAAAGAAAATGCTTTATTGTACTTACCTAAGTACCTAGATGTTTTGAAATATGATTTGTGTAGGTAGATACCTTTTAATTAATTCTTTGATAAATAATATACTTAACCAAAAGTTCTCAATAGTTATTGGAAATATCTAAATAAAGTAATTATTATTAAAGTTCTAGTATTATGATACCTAGTTGGAAAAATAAACATTTTATATTTAAATCACAGGTGGCTTTTCTTTTCCAAAAGAAAATTGCATTTTTTAAAAGTAATATTATAATTTTACTTTCTCCCCTTACTTTACATTCACTTGAATGACCTGTATTCAAGTAAAAGTGCATAATAAGAGACCTCGCCTACTATAGGTACTAAAACTGTCTTAAATCTTATTTAATTATAACTGAAGTCATATTTATTCGTTTATTTTTAGAAATCTCGCTAGCGCAAACGGTTTATTAATATGGACGCTCTTTATATTATGGTCTGTTTTACTTAATCTATATATATAAAAATGAAACCCGTTTTCCTTGGTCACGGCATCACGCGTGAATGGCTGGACCGATTTCACTAATTCTTTTTTTGTTGTATTTGTTATTATTAGGAGAAGGTTCTTACGGAAAAAAATATTAAGAAAATCTCTCAGAAATATTGAAAAATATACCTACATTTAATTTTTCATACTAAGGCGGTACGAAGTTCGCCGGGTCAGCTAGTACATAATATATCTATTAGTTTTTTTTTGTAACGAAAAAATAAGTAGAATTACCTACATGCATATATAATCTACCTATATGATTCAGGTGCGACTAAAAACTTTTTAATTTGTAATTTAGCGTACCTAACTTTCAGGAACTAACTCTGGACCTGTCTGTCGCTTAACCTGTTTTCCTTTGCCGCTTTAAATGAAAATTGATAATTTATTGTTCGTAAGATTTTCGTAATATTATTAGAAAATTGGGAAACTCATTAGTAGGTATTCCTAGTATATAGGATTTTAAGGTAAAGCGAATTTCTACCCAATTGTAATAACTTTGAACGAAAGTTAAATGAGCTAGCTAACTTTGATGATTACTTGAATCGAAGTAGTTTGTCTAGAAACCTGCGTTACTAACAGTTTAAATGTTGTTATCTATTATTATGTAGGTACCTACTAGATGATGCCCACGACTCCGTCCACGTGGATTTGGGTTTTTGAAAATCTCTGAAAATTTTCCGGATTAAAAAGAAGACAACTCTCCTTCTCTGGGATGTATCCTATATCTGTGCCAAATTTTGTCAAAATCGGTTCAACCAGCTGCTCAATCGATAATGGCTATGAAAGCCTACTCAGCCTACCAGATAAACTCAGATACTCAGCCTACCAGATAAACTTAGATGGACAGACTTATTATTTGGAGCTAGTCAGCTATTACCTATTATAAATGCGAAAGTTTGGATGGATGTTTGTTACCCAATCACGCCAGAACGGCTGAACGGATTTGGATGAAATGTGGCACAGAGATAGGCTGGAATAACACATAGGCTACTTTTTATTTTGGAAAATTAAAGAGTTCCCGCGGGACCCAACTTAAATCCACGCGGACGAAGTCGCGGGCATCAGCTAGTATACAATAAAAAGAAAAGCCCTGACTCACTCACTGACTGACTGACTCAACCCCCAACTCGAACCTTTGGACCTAGAATGCTGAAATTCCCACGGGAGCGAAGCCAATAGTGGGAAACAGACCTTGAAATGGACTTTGTTAGAAATGATTTAGACCGTACTAACATATCTGAGTTGGGATAGGTAGGTATACCTAGTATCTGTTACTTTATCTAGCTAACTTAGCTAAGGTAGAGACGAAAAATGACTCCATAAGTTAAATTAGTTACTCTCGATATTATTATCCGATTAAATTCACTGGCCCGCGTAAAGTAATTTGAAATACCTACTTACTTCTTCGATCGTTGAATAAATAATTAATGTGGACGATTGTGTGTGGACAGTTACATCGTGCAAAACAATACAAACACACATACTTTTATAAATACGTGTTTAAGTGATACTGAGCATGCTTCGGAGTTCGCACGAAATCAACACAAGTGAAAGTTCGTTATAATTTTCTCCGTGGGACAGTCGGCAAAAGTGAAAATACAACAGAATGGACCACGTATTTCGGCAACGGAGAATCAGCGTGCCTAAACGGTAAGCATCTTAATTATAGGTATAGAAGACTATTATGTGAAACGTAACAACCGGTGATTTATGTAGCCTGCAGTCTGCAGCCCTATAATCTCTAACTCAGTGGTTATTAAAAAATGAAAGCTACTGACATATTATATTGTTTATCCATTGTAGGTTTGATATGTAAATAAAAATAATATTTCATAGCTTTTGGCCTGAGGGCATAGGGAAGCGAGAGAAAAATCCTTACCGTAGTATTAAGATTTAATTTTATTTTGTATTATGTTTAAGTACCTACCTCATTGTGTATTTTATAATATGGGCCTTGTTGTCTGAAATAAATAAATAATTATAATAGCGAAATTTCAAAGCAAAACAAACAATGGATAAAAATATCACTGGCTTTCATGTTTAGATACTGAAATAGAAAATAGGGGGGCAGCACACTTGTAGAAGGATTACTATGTTGGGTTAGGTCATAGGGTTAGGTAGAGTCCAAACTACCTACTGTAAGGAAATTTAACGTAATCTATTTTCCGAACAATGTTATTTGGACTCATCATCATCACCAAGTCTCAACCCATCGCCAAATAACTTTTAAGCACGGGTCTCCTATAAGTATGAGAAATAGAATTGAGAAGGGTTTACTACATAGCCTATTCCGCTGGCCAAGTCGGAATTAGCAGTTTTGAGAACATGGTGAACTCTCATGCTGAGATTTATTGAGCGTACTTTGTCTTAGCTCAGATTTTACTAAGAGTTGAAACGAGATAGACATAACTGAGCTAAAACCTGTCTCGTTTTAACCATTTCCTTACTTAAGTCTAAGTAAAATCAAAGTTCGCTCTATAGATCTCACACTCAGGTTGTACTTACCTATCGACTTACCTTACGATGTGTTTCTTCACCGTAAAAGCAAGTGATAATATAAATTCTTAACTTTGTTAGATAGTGAAGATTCCATTTTAGAATCGCAGGCTTTAATTTAATACCTATTAAGTACCTAGTTATTTTGAATGCTGCAATACTAAACCTATTTATTTTCTAGCTAAATCTAGTTAGGTAAAAATCTAAATTACAAAATAGAGTAAGTAAATACTTAATTGAATTATTCTTAACTAAACAATAAAATAGGTAAACGAATGTCGTATTTGGAGCTATTAAACGTCTGATCGATATCCAGCGTGGAGATAAAACGAGCTACAAAATAGAACAGCGTGTCTAAAACAATTGAACTGCACGTGAACGAATCAGTTAAACCTCCTGAGACACGGATCCCGCCTGTTTTCTGTTTAAAAGCGCACGACCTGAACAAAATGCTAAAATTTCGAAATGGGCGTAAATCGAGCACTTTACGCTATTCGTGACTTTGGATTTTCTTTTTTATCTTAAATAAATTCGCATACGTACATAATTTAGTCTTAAAGCGTCTATGAACGAACGAATATCACATCACAATTCACATCTAAGTATACTTCACTATAGACGTTTTAACAGAAAAGTTAGTATTTTTCAGTGTAAATTTCTCACATTGGATAGGTACTTTAAAGATTTTTTGTGAATCACATTAAGCTATAATGATTAGGTAAGTACCTGCTAGATTCGTGCCTCATTTATACATAATTTATAGGTCCTGCTCTACTTATATGAGTTATTCTAGCTTATCTCTTCCAAGTCTCTGAGAAACAAGGTTCCTTATGTAGGTACCTATCCATAGGTAAAACTTCAATAAACTAGTTCGTTTTCTTGAGATGGCTTTCAGTTTGGCGCAGCTTTACTCTATAGTCCATACTAATAGCAAAGGGATTCAGTTTAATATCTTTGATAAGTAGAGATTATAACATTATTCCAAGAAACTTAGCTAAAAAGCGAGTTAATCTCGAGCTAGTTGATAAGACGTCGTGCTAGTAAACATAGACTTCTTAAAGGTTAATGACACGCTTATGACGGTCGACGTTTTTTGTTTTTTTGCAACAGACGTCTAGTGCATTGAGCATTGTTGCTAACAATAGAGCATCGGAATACAAGAGAGCCTTCACACACGGTGCGGCTGCAGTCCGTTGTTTCACGAATCGATTTGATTCAGAACTAGATAAAAATAACTATTTATTTAGGTCGTTATCTTCCTATTTGAAAAACGAAACGACATTAAGCTCAACTGGGAATTTAAGCATAAAAGGAAAGTAAAGCTTGGTAGGTAGGTAATGAAAATTAAAAAGCAAAGCTTACAGAAGCTCTGTCATAAAACATCGTCAATTAGTTTTAGATTTTATTACATGCTAGGGCAGAGTTACCTACGGCGAAGATTTATCACCAGTTTTGTGTAGAGTGTAGACTTTAACTAGGCAGCTGCTTAAACAGGTTTTCCGTTTTTGTTCGGGTACAATAAATTTCGATAAAGTCCAACCACGCACGAAACAAGAGAAATAAGCTTTGCTGCAATAGCATCCAGTGCAGTAGGTATAGTTTATTGCTTGGAGACACGCCAGAAACTGATATAAGAAATATCATCGACCATGAGAAATATGATTAGCCTAGCTTCTTCTTGAGCCTTCGTTCGGGTGGAGTTTCTCTTTTCCAGCGGGATTACGGAATTTTATCACAATTTGCGTAGCCTATTATAATCGCCCAACATAATAGAGATCACTGTTTAAAATTACTCACAACGAAGCCACAACCACGAAAAGGCCAGAAATACACAAACAGGTATTTTTGAAAATTCATTTGAAATTTTTATGAAAATCGTACTTATTGAACCTGCGAAAAAAAGGTAGTTATTGAGGCCAATTCTGCTTACCATAATCTCTCAGTCTAAACTAAAATGACAGCTTTAAACCTAGTGCTGCCCCTTCCGTAGGGAGCATTATGAAAGGGATAGCAATATAAATAGAGTTGTCAATTTAGTTTAGTCTAATAGCGATAATTGGCACCATAATTTAAGGGTTTGATGGATAGAAGATGTATTTTCTGTACAAAGATTATTTTTGGAAACTACATCTATGTGCAACCCGCATAGTGGCTCTAAAAAAATTGAAATGATGTATCCAAGAGATACATATCTCGAACCCGTATCTAATGAGAAAGCAGGCAATCGCTGCTTGAACAGGAGGTCGTAGGAAACGAGAAAAAACAATAGATAGATTATTTACATTTCTTATGTGCAAGTATTTTATTTGTACCCTTTATAGTATGGGAGCCCAAGAGTGGATTTTTGGATTTACTCCAGTGCGTCATATATTGAAAGCGTATACGCCCCACGTGTCTCTGTTATCGGATGTATGTTAATCTGCCAGTTTACATAGTGGGGTTGGCCGTACGGAAGGGCAGAAACTTGGAAGACGGAGATGTCCCAAAGGAAGCTCCTATTCAAAACACTGACGATTCTGACGTAACGCAAAGTCACTGCGGTTTTTTGAAAATACAAAAAACAATGCCATTTTGAAATTATCTCGAGGAATTTTCGTAATCTAATCTGATCATTTGAAAAAAAAACCTGTAGTTAGACGCTCACCCCACCGGTGAAAAGATATATGTACATCATAATAACCTTTTTTTGGACTCCCCTACTATTATGAATGTCATTGTCTACGTGTAAATAAACCTACTTACATATGCATTATTAAAGCGCAATCAGCGAGCTGCATTTGTTCTTAATGTCGCACAAGTGTTAGAACAGCTTCCGAGTGTGAGAAATGCAATAACAATTATTATTATCTCACTGCTGTCGCTTTATTTAGAGCGTTCGCAATTATTATGATGTACTCATCTGAAACTTTCTAGTAACAATTTCTCTGGATTTTTTGCAATGTTCCACTTAAGATAACATACAATTACCGACAAGTTTTTTTGTTTTCAAGACAATTAAGATTGTAGGTGGTAAAATTGTTTCATCATATTATTGTATCTATATTACATCGATAGTTTTATTTACAATTTAGTCAATGCATACATACCCATACTAAATAAGTACACTTTTCATAACATTTTGTCCTACTTAGCTTATAATTAAATAAAAATCAATTACCGAATGTATGTTAGAGCTGAACCGATTTTGATGGATTTTAATATTTTTGTTATATGGATGGATGTTATAGATTTCGTAGAAGCAGGCGTTACTTTGCGGAAGTCCATGATAATGAATGGATTTTTTTGTGTGTGTTTGTATGGGTGATGGTTTTATTCACAATTGGGCACAGTAGGGGGTCCGGGGGCGGGGCGCTGCAATCGGGTTCTGTAGGTTCAGGGCAGGACGTCTTATATTTATTTATCATTTTAAAGAATACACAGCTGAGCTACAAAAGATTGTAGTGGCGTACTTAGATGCCGTACCTAATGGTTCAGTTATTGTATGGTCAACAATGTTGGATTTTTTTTTCGTTTTCACAGAAATGTAGTTATAGGTAAGTAGGTACTGTGTATTCTGAAATTGGCTTTCCATTCACTACAGCTTACGTAATGTTACATCAAATTGTGTGGTATTACACGTGTTTCGGTTTACTAATATGGTGCAATGTGGTATTATACTAACGAAGAGAGAGTTTATAGATGTCTACGTGCGCCATTTTCATAAATTATTAGGTATCTGCAATTTTGAATTATTTGCAGGTTATTATTTAATTTCCGCACATTTATGATGTCATCAAACTGTTACAAAACTGTGCTTCAGGTATTCTGGAAAGGCTATAAATTATGTACATACCTAATGTTCATAATATCGATACATGCTTATTTTTTTACAGAAAGACTGTGTAAGGCCTATTGCGCATTATAAAAAAAATTCTTGTGTCTTATAAGGAATGTCTTATAAGAAGTTCAGTCGCAGTGGCTGTTGTAATATGAGACCATACATATTACAAGATATTTTTTCTTGTGTCTTATCAGACACTCGCATACACAATATAAGATATATTATGTTGTAAGACACAAGACATCTTATATTGCGCAATAGGCCTAACCATATTATTATTTATTAATTTTATTTATAAATTCAGTTTTTTAATGTTGGTAAGTACATGAAATATCTATAAATAAATATACTCGTGACTCGTAATAAATGTTCTTAATTTAATACGGGAAATTATGATTAATAAAGAGCTACTTAAAGACACGAATGTCTTTTGAAAATATGTAAAGAAATTTAAATTAGGAATTTAAAATATTTCTGATGGATATCCATTCCAATTAATCGTTATAGTAGAAGAGACAGCAAAAAGACTGCTGGTGTGGATGTAACTGCGCGGTAGAGAATATATACCTATTGTTTACGTTGTGGTTTACGTAGTGCTCTTCACTAAGTAGGTTACCTAAATATTACTCTATTAATCACCTACATAAATATTATCTTCTTCTTTTTTTGGTTTTTGGAAAAAAAATTTTTTCAACACACTTGCTCATAAAGTGGCTCTAATTTCACCGCAATTAGGCACATAATGACACCTATAATCAAACTGTGACTTTTTCATTAAGTACTATTATTCACAAGTGAGTTATAGAGTTTTTATTTTATTTTATCTAGTAAACAAATTTTTTTTAGTATTCTTATTATTCACAAGTGAGTTATAGTTTTTTATTTTATTTTATCTTTTAAATAAAATTATTTTTTAGAATTATTTTCTTCATAAGTGTGTTGAAAAACGTCGTATGATACACGTTCTCGGCTATCTTAAGACCCTCACCTAACGGCTCGGGTCTCAATGGCGCCTCAGCGGTAATCACCAACATTACACACTTGTACCATAATGTACTATTGTTTTTGGTCGGGCATAAATAATGAGTGATTTAGGATCTAGGATTTCATAACAAGAATAAAAAATATAATAAGTAGCTTTTGATCGAAGAAGCGGAGTGGAACCGTAAATTCCAAGGTCTTCACTCTGTCGTTCTGCGGCAATTTTCTTTGATAGACTGACAGACAACAGAAGCATTGCGTGCTAAATTATTATCATAATCAGTTGTTAACAATTACTGTACGAACTAGGTCAGCTTAGAACAGTGTCTTTTTTGCTTTCCTAAGCACTATGCCCAATTAAATCCTTTAATAGCGTAGTTATCTAGCATATTTTTTACATACATACGTACGTCATCCACTCATCCCATCTTTATAAACATTGCCTTTTTCAATTCAAATTCAAAACAAACTATTAATTTTTCAGTAGGTAAGTCCTGTACGTGAGTACGTGTATTTTAATACGTAACGTAGATTTTAGATTTTTTAAAGTTTGCGTTTTAAAAATCAACCACTACAGTCGATTGAGATAAAATCACAACAATTAGTATTTTAATCTACCAGATTAGAACCAATCTTGGAAGTCGTTAACCTTTGAGCCTGAGCTTATAAAGAAAATGCAATTAAAAGGGGAGATTTCTGAGCTTTCGTCTCTTGCACTATGGTCGGTTGGGGACAGTTACCTCCGTCCAATATCACGCTTCACTTGGCCGCTACGGCTGCATCTTCCAATAATTACCCCGGCTATACCCATCATAACTGTGCCTTACGCATTCTGTCGTTTTAACATACAGCTACATACGTGCAACTAACTACTATTCGTGACGTGCATGTATATTGTATGTATGTTTTTGCTCCTAGGCACTCGATTTATTTGAAACATTTCTTTTATAAGGCTTGTTTTGTTCTAGTTTTCTAATTTGGTATCTGTACAATGGATCTGTATCAAAATCATCCAATTGCTAGGTTTCATAATATACCATTCGTAAAACAGTGAAATATAATAGTCACTGAGTACCTACTGATTAGCTTCTACTCTTGGATGAAATAAACACCTTCTACTGTAAGCAGTGGCTGTTGAGGTGCTTCTGACTTGGGACTGAGAATGCCCAACATGGATCGTGTTTCGGACGGAAATAACGTTTGTGCTATTTAGAATATCCACCAAGAATCTATCACCGAGGTTTATTTAAGCTTTTTTTACCTAACTGTTTCAGTTTTTAGTTATTAAACGAACGAAAGATAGCTATAAATATTTGTCTAGAAGTCAATTTTCTCAAGTCTACAAATAAATCGATTCGTGCGTATTCAATCCTTCGGTCTCGACTCTCGACTGCAGCTCGGTCAAGGATGTAAAATGAATCTTAAAAGTTCCGTTTGTTCATCGCTTTATTGAAACAAAAAACTCGTTCTTTGCATGATAAGTTGTAATTAAAAATGTCGATGAACGATCCCCCTAATGGGCCGTAAATTGCCACTTAGCATAACAAGGTATAGGTGCGTTAAGTTATGTTAATTCTGCTAAAGTTCCGGTAAGTTAACTGCAGTGAATATCGTTTGTGGAAGGACGATCGTATAAAGGTGATCGCATACAGTGCAACGACCAGCAAAGTTGTCCGCTGGGAGAAGCAAAATCCGGCCTCGTCGCGCATCGAAGAAACACTGGGCTAACGTGAGGAAAGACTGCTCTAAAGTGACTTTAGGATGAAAATGATGATGCTGCATTCATCTCTTGCATTGTCAAAACTAAAAAATACTTCTCTAGCGGTTTTTGCAATACCTTTTTTTATTTCATGTATTTTGTATGCATTTCAATTAAAAAATCATCGGTTAGATACTTCGCAATTCGCCTATCCCTATCAAACAAGCATATTGCTTAATTTTTTTTTAATATTATAAGATAACTAACAAAAATACCATACTAATATTATAAATGCGAAAGTGTTTTTGTCTGTCTGTCGGTCTGCTACGCTTTCACGGCCCACCTATTCAAGCGATTTTGATGAAATTTGGCACAGAGATAGTTTATATACCGGGGAAGGTAATAGGCCAATTTTTATCACGGAAAATTAATGAGTTCCCACGGGAAGCGAAAAAACTTAGTCCATACGAACGAAGTCGTGGGAATCATCTAGTATTTCTATAAAAATAGAACGGTGCTTATCTTCGTTTTTATTTATTTTAGTAAGTATTTAAGTAGTATTCTGTGGTTTAAGCATAGACTTTATTTACTATTTGGTTTAAGTACACCTGTCCCACATTAGCGATCTCAATGTACAATCGAGCATGAGCAAGAACACCGCTATTTTATTGTTACGCGATGCGTAATTCAGAAACGTATTGGCGTCCTTCATAACAATGAGATTCAGTGGAAATACGAGTTGCATGCTGATGCTCGACTAAGCTCAGTTATCTGCAAACCGCGCTCAGCAAAGTGGGCCTCCGTAGAAAACCAACCTAGAAAGTTTAATGATCCGATCCCGTTTTATCATTGTTGTAAATGCAGGTAAACGCCGTTTTTGTATTTACAGTAATCTCATAGATTGAGTATTAGCAGTTAGAACATACGTATTTTATAGGACTATCGAAATACATGTCTTGTATCTAATTAATATCTAATAAATTATGCAAATTATGAATTGTCATTGATTGACTGAAATATTAAATTACTAGCTGATACCGGCTCCTTACTCCGGCTGATTACTTCGTCCGCGTGAAATATTTTTTTTTCAATTTCCACAGCAACTCCTTCATTTTCCGGGATAAAAAGTAGCATATTTGCTATTCCAGACTATAATCTATCTCTGTGCAACACTTCATGGAGATCCGTTCAGCTGTTCTGGCGTGATTGAGTAATAAACATTCATCCATCCATCCATATATCCATCCAAATTTTCACATTTATAATATGAGTGCAACAATTCTCCAACACCGAAGCTAAGTAATAGAGTAGGCAGCTTTGAGCTTTGTCGACTCTACTTATCTGCTGGGCTTATAAACTGAATACGTAATAAACATTTACAAGTACGTTGAATCATTGTCGGGGTCAGAACTACGCACAAATTAATCTTATTGTTATCGCGACATTATACCGTTGGCCGCTGCATTTAAGGCTTCGCCTTCCGGTAACATACAGCGACGCAGTACGGAAGCTGCACAGCAGAACTTTAAATTTAACGCGCGCATACGCGTGCATGAGTAGTTCTGCAAGTAACTTAATACCTATTCTGTGCTAATACTAGGTCATACTGCGTCCTGCAGGGCGCGACTAAGACGGAGCGGCATTTACCTACATTCTACGTGCGTCCTAAGGTTGTCAAGCCTTCTTATAATTCGTATCTAGTACCTTTAACAACTTAAAAGCACTTTGACACTTTAATCTTCTAAATTAGTATTTTAAGAGGCGAGCGACGCTTTGTCAGAGGTTACAGCAGCCAGCTTTTAAGACCCGCGGAAGCAGTCGGAGTTAATTTTAGTACAGAACCCAAGGTCAAATTGGATCCTGAAGAAGAAACATTAATATTATTGCTTTGAAACCGACGGCGCAAAAAGGAACTGCCGACCAATGTCGACGGGCTCTATTTACCTAGCTGTGTTTCGGTTTTTGGATTTTATTAACACTGCCATTGAATTGAATTTTCTTGCAGCGGCGTTTATTCTATGCAATTGTTTTGGCACAACATGATGCCTAATTAAGCCTAATGTCTCCATAATTACTTCAGCGCGCCTCATTAGGTTTTATCTGATCTACGAGAGCTTTGTCATACGGCGTAGACCTATAGCTGTATACATTATTGGCCACACGCGATTGTGTCAAAATTCCAGGGACAAAATCAGCGTTAATACGTACGTACCTGCCTACTCTTACCTGTACCAACTTGAAGATAATTTAACCGGAAATGGCAAAATTACTTCTCTCAAACCTCCACGTAAGTATATACTATAAGTAGTTACCGAGTACAGGGTACAGTAGAGTAGTAAAAATACGAAATATCTCATCAGTGAGCGAGATTTAATTCAAATCCTTTTTAAATTTTTATCATCAAAAATAATACTATCATATAAAATGATATAATAAGACGCAAAATTATTATCTAACTAAAATTTTGCAATATAGGAACTTAAATATGAACGTGTATAGGTTTGTCTGTTACCATTGATCACAAAATTTGTTCCAAAGATTACACACACATTGTTCTACATTATGTAATATAGTATAAGTACAGAGGACGGAAGTGTATATAAAGGCTACTTTTTATCTTGGAAAAAAGAGTTTCACAGGATTTAAAAAAAATTGCAATTAAAAAACGTATGTGTAGTTGATTAACTTGTCATCATTACTGATCTAAGTTGTCGTTGTAGCAAGAATCAGAAAAAGTGAGCAAAACTTCGCTTTACTGCCACACTACTTTGTCAGCAAGAAAGTTGACGGTCCGTTTTTGTAGGCGCGAGCTGTGCTTTCTCCATGTACTCTTGTTATTTTGAATTAATGGTATACGATTCCGAATATTAAGATGTGACTTAACAAAAAGTTAAACCAATTTTTTTTAATAACTATATAAAAAAAAAAAAAAAAATATTTTTTTTTAAAACTTCGCTATACTACCACACTACTTTGTCAGCAAGAAAGTTGACGGTCCGTTTTTGTAGGCGCGAGCTGTGCTTTCTCCATGTACTCTTGTTATTTTGAATTAATGGTATACGATTCCGAATATTAAGATGTGACTTAACAAAAAATTAAACCAATTTTTTTTAATAACTATATTCTTATGTTAATAATTTTATTACTCCGTACTAGAGATCAGGCTAAGGAAAGGAGTGAGTCGTTACCTATATTGCCTGTTTATATGGAGCGAGTACAAAAGAACTGTCATCAAACGTAGGTAAAGATATGCAATGTAGAGTATCCGTAATGTTTTTCCAGCACGGAACATGGTGAGTACCCAGCCACACATCATTTCTCGTTAAAGATCGTTATACCCGCTTAATTAAATCCTCTATATGGTAGTTACGGTACGCCAAGCAGCGAGGGCATTCAGTGCGCTAAATATTTGGGAATTTTCTAAGTTCTGTGGTCAGTAGATTTAGTAGTTTATTTTAATTTGGCCTTGATTTTAGGTAGTTGGCATGGTTCTTTCAAATATTATAATTTATGCTGTAGATATAATCAAGCAGCATTGAAGATAAGTAGGCTGCTGTAGCTTGTATAGAATATAAGATGATATTCATGGCTGCAGCGTACCGTAAACTTTTAAAAAAAGGAAACTCTTATCTTTTTTAAGCTACGCGTAAAGGGAAACTGACTGGTGGTAAGTGGTGATGTAGTCTAAGGTAGTAGCGGGCTTAGGTAATAGGTACCTACCTGGTAACTAGATTTTCCAGCTTTGACATATTAAGTAGTTTTAAGAAGATACCGGTGTTAATTATCACCATCCACCACCACCACTACAGCCCATTAACGTCCCACTGCTGGGCACAGGCCTCCACTCTCATGGGAGAGAGGGAATTAGAGCTTAGACCCACCACGCTGCTCCAATGCGGGTTGGCGGGCTTTAACGACTATTATCATTTATCATGTTAGTGATAATAACTGGGACCGACGGCTTAACGTGCTCTCCGAGGCACGGGGGTGAAACACCGCCAACTTCCTAACTCCAGGCTAGTACTGAGAATTTCTAGTCAGAAAAACCCAATACTCAATTATGGCCCGACCCGGGACTCGGACCCGGGACCTCGTCGGCCGCAGTCCAACATGCCAACCACTAGACCAACGAAGCAGCTATCACCATCACGTTTTCTATATACATATACGTATACTTGGCGTTCATAAAGTGTACAGGTACCAATTTTGAAAAACATATTATTTTGACTTTGACTTTAAATACGCTCAAAACTTATACGTAGATTTTAGATTTTCTATTTGCCTTAAATAAATAATGATGTGGATCATTAACGGTTACGCATCAATCCTCAGATCAAGCAATAGATAAATCAAAGCTAAGTTACTCGGCTTTGTTGTGGGTAAAGACAATGTAATTCTCGCAAAGCACGCTAAAATGTTATTGTAAAGTAAGTGGCGCGTGTAACTCATTGATGAATCGGACAAGGTCTCGAGATCTGGGGTAGGAATCGATTTTCCACGAAAGTTATCGATAACGGGATCATTTATTGAATCGGATTCGAAATAGATTTTTGGTTTTAGTCGTTTTAAGATGATCGCGATCACGCCGCCGTGGAAATCGTAGTCGATTAACTTTATGGTTATTTAGCTCTTGTTTTAATTTCGTTGACCTGTTTTAACTGTTCTTGTAATTAATAGAAGTTTATGCAAGCTATCTCATAGCTCTCATCTCTCGTAAGACGTCATCAGGTTTAATTCTAGCTCGACTATAATAGTTTTTGATGTTGACATTTAGTATATCTGTTACGGGTAATGTCGAGGAATGAGTAAACCTTTATGTGTATATCTACTTAAAATCACCCAAGAATTTTGGGTAAAGTCCAAAATTAAATTAAATTAAATTTAAATTCGACACATCTAGGTTTATTGGCTTGGTAATATTAGGTTACTTTATTACCAAAACTGAATCAACACAACCCGACTCCACGTAGTTTTGTCTACCCTACCCCTAGAGCGTTTTTTATAAAGCGCGAAGCCAGAAGCGAGTCTTCAGGACAAGTTTTGTAGACAAGCGTGACCAAAAACACAAACCACCTAACATTACGTATAGTCCTGTTATTATCTCGCTGCAGACTCGGCCATAAATCATTCGAGTGTTTCTCTCTTTCCCACTCACGGGCCCTATGGCACGGCCCATGTCTAATTGTACACAGACTGCCATAGGGCCCGTGAGTGGGAAAGAGAGAAACACTCGAATGATTTATGGCCGAGTTTGCAGTCTATGTCTGCAGCGAGATAATAACAGGACTATAGTCAGCATTGGGTAAACTTAGCTTAGCATACCTTAGATTGGGTAATCAGCGAAATAATAATTAGCTTTAATATTATTCGAACTTCACCCCGTTCGTTTGTTTAGTTCTAGTTAAACGTAGGTAAAGGCCTATCAATCATTTTTGCATTACCCGTAACATATTCTCTCTGATTTATAGGCTACAGTTTTCGGGGCTAAGTAAATCATTCTATAGTGGAGTCAGTAAAGATGATTTGATATTGAATTTTATTAAAAGGTAGGTAGGTACATACTTATATATCTGCCTATAATCATCCAAACCAAACGAATTTCCAAGCATTCCAATATAATTTAATGTCCGTCTCTTTGCACATTTATGTAAATTTTATTCATTTAATAGGTTTGCCATAGATGCATATGTAACATGATACAACCGAAAACAAAACAATTTCCGTAAGCTTAAAGTCACCATTATAATAATACTTAAATATCTAAAAGTAATATTGAACTGGTCACTAAATGGGAGACATTTATCACCGTTCGTTAAGCCCATGGAATGATTTTAGTTTTGATTAAAACCTACACCTACTTGACTGTTAACGACCTACAGCACAGAATAGGCTGCTACGTTGTAACAGTCCAGAAACTCCACTTACATATTATTTACTAGCGAATGCCCGCGACTTCGTTTGCATGGGTTGAGGTAGTTTGGTTCCCGCGGGAACTCCTTAATTTTCCGGGATAAAAAGCCTATGTGCTATTCCAGACTATAATCTATCTCTGTGCCAAATTTCAGCCAGATCCGTTCAGCCGTTAGCGCGTGATTGAGTAACAAACATTCATACATCCATCCATACATCCATACATCTATCCAAATGCAAAGACAGTATCTATTTATCTACATATTATCTCAAACGCTCTTATGTACCTTCTAACTGACTTTTGAAGTCGAACGAACATCAAAACTGAATAATAAGCTATTTATATGGCTAAAATATTACTCGAGGAAATGTAGCAATTAAATAAATAAGTACTTATGTAGGTAGGCTTAAATCTACAATACAGTGTTTTAATATCCTAACTACAGAGAAGAACCAGCATTTTGACTCTTTCATCCAGGTCGCTTAAAAAAAAATAGATATATACGTATCACTAATCATTATAGTGTACACAAGTAACTGCAGTCCCAAGCATTACATTTTCAGTGAGTACCAAAGATCTTGTTGTAGGTAAGTATTTTGGCAGTCCACACAAAACTTCTGACTCATCAAATTAGCGCTCGAATAGGTAATAATTAAGGTTAGGGCACATGTTTAATTGAACATAAAAAAAAATCTTTTCAAAAAACCGACTTCCAACGCCACTGTAAAGTAATAAATAATTTTTATTTCTACCCACTATGTTGAAGTCGGGCGAGCCTGTACTACTTTACAGTGGCGTTGGAAGTCGGTTTTTTGAAAAGAATTTTATTTTTAACTTCGTAGTGTCAGGGTTCAGGATTTGGAGTCAGAATTTTTTATGGGACCACCTCGAGAGCTTCCTCTAAAGACTGATAGAAAAAAATTCAAATCGGTTCAGAAACCACGGAGATATGCACCGACATACATTTAAAAAAAAAAACGCGCCGAATTGAGAACCTCCTCCTTTTTTGGAAATTGGTTAAAAATTGAAATGAGGTCTCAGCGTGATAAAACCTCTGTGCTATGACGCTGATCTGATTAGAACTTCCGCACAGTAACGGAGTTCGATTGTACTGTGACCGTAGGTATAGGCTGTAAGGTATTACAAAAAGTGAAGGTGTTAATGAACTATCAATCAAATTGATACGCACTTACAAGTTAAGCAAAAATAAAAAAGGAAGTAATAATAGAAAGGAACAATGAAAATAAGCAATGTATGCGTAAAATTAAAATGAGTTCAAGAACGAATGATGGATAACAGGTGATTCTATTCACTTAAATACGTTTATCGATCTGTAGCAAGAGAAAAAAATGTCATCAACGTGTACAAGGAAATGAAAAAAATCTTTCTAAGCCAAGCAAAAATTTATTTCTTCTTATTTCCGACCGGACGCGCTACTTCAATAGATCGTCTAATAGCTATGGCACATATCTCAGATAACTGCAACAATAGCATTCTGAGGAAATCGCGGTAAAACATCGCTTCTGATCACGACACAAAAAGGAATTCTATGGATAAAATGATAGGGTTTTATTTCGCAAATCCGCACCTGCTATCTTGTAAACCGCTAACGTTCTCGCTTTACTTCCAGTGTTACGTTATAGTCTGTTATAGCGTGGCAGTTCAAGTCCTAGATTTCTTACCTGACATTGTGCAGCATCTAATTGGCTTGTTATCTGATTCATTTGCGCGCCGATATTTTGATCTCGGCGCGCGTGTAATTCAAAGTTTGAACCGTCGCGCGTCGTGTTGTCGCGTAGGCAAAAAGTCGATGTGTATCGTGTATAGATAGCTTATTTAATAATCTGTACTCCATACTTACTTAATATTATATTATGCGAAAGTTTGGATGGATGACTGTTTGTTACATATACATGATAGATTAAAGTCTGGAACAACACACTACTCGTTACTACTCGCTACCTACTCCTCGTTATCCCGGAAAATTAATGAGTTCCGGCGGGAACCAAAAACCTTAATCCATGCGGACGAAATCGCGGGCATCAGCTAGTCATTTATTAATTCTGAATTTTATAATCACAATAATGAAGTAGAATATAAACAACTTAATGATGTTTATGTAACACAATAAGAGTGTTATTTTTAGACGTGAAAGTTTTAGGAAACTGGTTGAGAAACTTGGAAAACAATTCCTATATTCATACAATTAATAATATTAAACTGAGTTATGTCATCATGTGACATCTTTTTATTATACCACTATATGTAGTGGTTTTATTATAACACGATTTTCGTAATCTTTCGTAAGCTTTTTACACACAAGGTCTAGGTTTCAATAACTGCAACTGTACAGTTCTTATATGTTTCTAAAATACTTGTGATACAGTCGGACAGACGGGCTATAAGGGGTTCTTGTTTTACTACGGAACCTACTAAACCTTCCTACGCGCTGAGATAATCTTTTGTGGGTGGTAATCAGAGCGTACTATGTATTTAGGCATTAATTTGTATAGTAACGGCTGAATCCGCTTGATAATGTGACCGAGTTTCTATGAATATGGTTAGGTAGGTAGGTAGGTACTTGGTGGCTAATGTGAGATGGGTGAATATTAAATTACAATTTATCGGCTATTTTGCACTTAACGTTAGCAAATAACTGGAAGAATTTAATTAATGATAGGTACGTATTCCGTCAATGTTCTTTTACTTTTATTTTGTTCGGAAATGTTATTTTGCTCCGAATATAATATGATTCGCTGCTACATTCTAGCCCCACTAACTATGCATAAAATATAAAATAAATTCCTAACCTACAAATAGTAATAGCCTAGTGGTTGAGACCTTGGTTTCCTATTGGCGAGGTTCGGGATTCGATTCCCACATACACATTGTGCATTTTAAGCAATTAATTATCACTTGCTTTAAAGGTGAAGACTGAAGGAAACCATCATGAGGAAACCGCATGCCTTAGAGTTCTCAACTGCATGTGAAGTCTGCTAATCTGCACTTGGCCAGCGTGGTGAATAATTGCTTAAGCCCGTCTGATTTGAAGACTATCTCAGCACCAGGCCATTAATGGATTGATGATGATGGTAATGATAAAATGTGTGTCGTGAATGTGCAAAAATAATTCAATATTTTCGTATCAGCGTGGTGTACTCTGACTGCCTCGTTGGTCTAGCGGTTAGCATAGTCAACTGCGGATCACGAGGTCCTGGGTTCGATTCCCGGTCGGGCATAAAAATTGTTAGGTATTGGGTTTTTCAATTATGAAATTCTCAGTGCCAGCCCGGAGTTGGAAGTTGGCGGTGTGTCACCCCCGTGCCTCGGAGAGCACGTTAAGCCGTCGGTCCCAGTTATTATCACTAACATGATAATAGTCGTTAAAGCCCGCCAACCCGCATTGGAGCAGCGTGGTGGGTCTAAGCTCTAATTCCCTCTCTCCTATGGGAGTGGAGGCCTGTGCCCAGCAGTGGGACGTTAATATAGGCTGTAGTGGTGGTGTACTCTATTTCGTCAGAGTCTAATGAATCGAATACCAAAAAGGTATTATGTATTCTTTAAAAAAACCGTGTTGCATGATCGCATTTATAGGCACTCAAATAGACACGATTTAAAAGTAGGTATAGTATATGTATATACATAAATTATACGAATACGAGTAGTTGCATATCGCGCCTCGCGTATCGAATTTTTTTTGGCTTTTTGATGTAAATAATTAATCTTACCTTCGCACTCATATAATAATATGATAAATATAACTCATATAATACAAAAAAACTTTTATTTTTTTCTAAAACGTTTGAGGTATTTTTATACCACTGTTATATTACATTACAGTGGGCTATTGCGTTTATCAAAAGCGCGTTGATGTCTTTTGCTCTACAGTTTATATTGAACTGAGGGCCACTTGTATGAAAATTAAATATACCTACTTATCGCTAGCGAGATCTTCATTGATCCTATATTTATGTTATATTGGACTATAAATAAAGGTATACTTACTTAATAATGTCATAGTAAATATTATAAGCATAAAAACTGTTATTCTGATTAAACCATCCGACCATCAGAATTCCGAACAAATTATCTATATATATAAAAATGAAACCCGTTTTCCTTGGTCACGGCATCACGCGTGAATGGCTGGACCGATTTCACTAATTCTTTTTTTGTTGTATTTGTTATTATTAGGAGAAGGTTCTTACGAAAAAAAATATTAAGAAAATCTCTCAGAAATATTGAAAAATATACATTTAATTTTGCATACTAAGGCGGTACGAAGTTCGCCGGGTCAGCTAGTAGTACTTATAAATAACGACTTATGACATTTACGGCAATATACGACTGTGCATCTACGATTTAGTATGCAATATTTTGCTTTTTATATTTCGTGGCTAAAATACCACCAGAATAAACCTACAAAATTGAATGGTTAACTCTGCCTCAGGACGTAAAAAGTGTGTAGGGAGGTTTTGTGAAAGTATCCCAAACTAAAATTTAAATTCAAATTTGATTAGGAAGATAGATGATGATCATTGGGATAGTGCATATGTTTTGTAAAAATAAATGTTTTTTTTTTAAATATTTTACTTAGTGTAAACATTCTTATTTTTAACCGACTTCCAAAAAAGGAGGAGGTTCTCAATTCGGCGCGTATCTTTTTTTTAAGTATAGAATATCTTTCTATAGTAAAAGTAAATTTTATAGAAGTCCCATAATATTTTTGAATAGCAGGAAAATTTCTTAGTCACACGGGAAAACCGATATCAGCACGTTTGAAACCGCCGCGCCGGCAAACTCTATAGTTTATTATAATCTTTCATTCCGTTCCTTGTATCGATTATGTGGTCAAACAAGTGGTAATTGAATTCAAATGAAAATATTATGCACGAACTAAAAGCAATGAAGAAATGAAAGGTATACTAGTAGTTCTTTAAACGGCTTGCTATGGGAGGAGTCGGGATCTTTAATTATATCTGCGGCTTTTAACCCTTCTTTGAGCTATTTTAAGATACGGCGCGGCGATGAAAAAAGCTTGTAAGTAGCTATTTTACTTTTAACTGATATAGATGTTTTTTTTAATCCACGTGGATTTAGTTAAATGTTAATTGTACATTAATAAGGCAGCTAAATTTGCTTAAGTTTTTTCTGTTATTTTCTTAAGTTTTTTCCTTTTCATGTCAATCCTGAAATAAACTTCCGTGACACCATCAAAAAATTCATTAAATCAGCTTATTGCAGCGAAGTGCCAGATGGCCTTAGATTTTTAAAAAATCCATTATAACTCTCTAAAATCCCTGAGTAAAAAGTATTCTGGAGATGGGAGATGGCTCCAGGGGTTTTGAGAAGGTAACAGATGTATTTACGAATTTATATAATTATATAAGTTTTGTTATAGATTAGACTGTGACGCATACGAAGAATACTATGATTATTGGTATGTTTTTGTAATAGAAAGATTTTGTCAACGCATGGTTAGGGCTTTAAAAAAATCCTTATAGGAACCCTTTGTTTTCTCTAGCTCTTTGAGCTCACATTGGCCTTGTAAAAAAGGGCTTGAAAGAGTTGTTGGGAAGCCAATGCTGACTCGGATACTCATTGCATTTGATGATGATTAGGTACTTTGCCTCTTTGCAACTTGAGCTCGCCGTGAAAAGGTAAACGCCGTGCAAAATGTGACCTGACAGGCAGTCGGACCATAAGGGTTGCAAACCTACCTTTTAGGTACGCAACCCTAAAAAGAGCCTATTATTAAGTTTAATATATTACTAAGTTTACGTTATGGATTAGTATGGATTTCTATTACGGGATGCAGCGATACGATCGTAAATACTAATCATATTATGCAAGTATGAATTTATAATCAGTTTGATTACTTACTTATTAACCTGTGACAACCTACAACTGAGGTTTAACGCAATGCCCATAAATACTTTATGAGACTGCACGTCCCAGTACTTGAGATTTCTAATCGGGCAGTTAACCCAAACAACGGCGTATTGTATGGTAATTGTTAACTGTATGTAGGCAAATGCTCGTACTATATATTTCGATAGTGTTCCGGAAATAATCAGAACTTACAACATTGTAAACACGAATAAGAAAGTTTTATTACGAAAATGTGCGACAGTTTCTTAAGTCTCCATTTTTATTGGGTCAAAATCATATTTTTTTTTTGATTTTCCATTTTTTGTTTAAAATTTATTGCATCACACTTCTGTACTTTTTTGATATTATAAATGCGAAAGTTTGGATGTATGGATGTATGGATGGATGTTTGTTACTCAATCACGCCCCAACAGCTGAACGGATCTGGATGAAATTTGGCACAGAGATGGATTATAGTCTGGAATAGCACATAGACTTATTTTTATCCCGGAAAATTAAGGAGTTCCCGCGGGAACCAAAAAACGGAGTCGCGGGCATCAGCTAGTTGATTATAAAATAGTGTGATCATGACGATGCAGAATTCCTAGTGGAACTTTACAGTTTTTTGATTATGTGATAATATTATAAACCTTAATGTTATACCTATCTACAATTAATCCTATGAAATTGGATTAATTGTAGATAGTTTAATATTTATAACATTAAATTTAATTTAATAAACAACGAACGTAATATGGCTTTTGACTTTCATTTTATTTTACAAACCAAGCAAAGGTTTGTTGGCATCATGTTATGTATGCTCCACCATATTTAGCATAATTACTAGGTACACTCGTTACATTATTGAAGCACACGAGTAATTGAAGTAAGCTCTTATAAAGAGGTTGCATAATGTTATCACATAATGATACAATATTTGGTATGGTAAGCTCTGAAAGGTATAGTATCTATATTATAGAATCAGCGTAGTTGGTATACTGTGGTGAAAGTCAATGACTCCGTCAAAAGATATTTTTAGATAATCTTATCTTATTAATATTATAAATATAAATGTGAAAGTTTGGATGATTGTATGTTTGTAAATTTGTAGTTTGGATGTTTGTTGTTCCTTCACGACTGAACTGATTTGACTGAAATTTGGAATGGTGATAGCTTATACCCTGAATTAAGACATAGGCTACATTTTATCCCGGAAAATGAAAGCTTTCCCGGGGGCTATAAAAAACCTTAATCACCGCAACTTAGATTTTAGTATGATGATATTGTGACTAATTCTGATAGTCAGAGCCTCTGGAATAAACTAAAATTATACCTCTAAATATATTGCCGTCGCTTTCATTAAACTTAGGTACCTACTCTCTGTGGAAAGTGATAGCGCAATATATAGAGCTGTCTGTTAAATTTAGTCTAGAGATTGTTTACTCCTTATTATACTGATAATCCATGAGTTCATTACCACCATTTATGTTTTGAAGTGTTCTATTGGTAAATTGGATTTGTTAGCCGTTTATCAAGCATACCAGAGAAAATTAGGTATGTATGTAGCTGTGAAGTGTATTTAAACGATGCGTTACGTCTTACAGAATAAATAGAATACTACGCGTAAGCAAATCAAAACAGCAAATCCATATTTGCGTATTAAATAACTTAATGCTGCAGACTATAAATCCGAAAGTGAGTCTGCTAGTTGCGTCTTTTCGAAGGCTCAAATTTTTAACCGATTTACATTAATTTAAAAAAACATCACCAAGGGCAGAGGAACTTTTATCCCGTGGATGGAATGGGTTTGAACTAAATGCATATAAAATAAACGTAAAGCCATGCTGACGAAGTCGCGGGCAGAAATAGTTATTTACTTAGTAGGAAACAATGCAGTATTATACATACATAATATTAACATAAATTTATTATTGGCATATTTGGCTAATTTATGAAAAAAAGTATAAAAATACGCTTCCAATTATTGTAATTTTACTAATTACGTAGGTAAGTAGATACCTACATACAATACTATGAAGTATAGTGAGAAAGTGAATGTTTGGGACAACCTTTTAAGGTATGATTAAAAATTCAGAAACGAAACGAGTATAAAGTATTTCAACAGAAACTCGAGAATGCGTCCATCCAATTAGGTAATCTGTGGTATAAGCATTTACTTATTGTGTGTTACATAAATACGCTAGTTTATTCAAAGGTAGGATGCATATCTATTTTAATAGGAAGTATTTATCCAGAACAATAAATAAGGGCCAGCGATGATCGAGTGCAGAGTTACACTTTTATATTTTATTTTTTAAATGTCTTTGACTGACAGATAAACCCATAGACATAGGATTTTTTCGCTATAAACCTCATAGTTAATCAATTTTCTATTTCAAGTTATCCGTTTTCTATTTTCAAGTGCGGAATACTAAAAAAAGAAAAGCAAGGCCCTGCCAATCGACGAGGTTTCAAATACACTTGTGCCTCGCGTGTATAATAGTGAAAATAGGGACCGGACAGGACAAAGCATCTAAGCGTTACGTCCGCGATGTTTTCTTCGGTCGTGCCAGTGTGTGCAGTCCGTAATATAAAAGTGAACTCGATTTTTTCCGACAGACAAATATACATCCTATATAATGCAGCTCGGCTCGCTGTTAGAACGCTCATTCTGTAAAACTAAACAAGAACCGCGTCGGCGTCTGCTTGGTATAAGCTTTTTTGATTCCTGTGGGAACTCTTAGATTTTCCGGAATTAAAAAATAGTCTATGTCCTTCTCTGGGATGCAAACTCTACCATCTCTATACTTTTTGTCAAAATCGGTTGAAAAGATGGGCCGTGAAAGCGTAGCAGACAGACAGACACACTTTCGCTTCTATAGTATAAATATGGATGTTACATTAGGTAGGTACGGTCAAATTTAATGCAACGGTAGTCGTCAGCTTTGCCTTCTGGTGTAAGTATTTAGAGATCTAGACCATTTACACAACTATCCAGGTAAACAAGAGTTCAACTAACTTGTTTATCTTTATAAGTCTCTAATGATGCGCTAAAATGTTAATGAGTCAACGCTCTTGATTCCAAAGAAACTCATGTAAGTGTAACGGTAATTAAAAAGAGCTTTTATCAGAACATAATGATTTTATGCCGCATAATAATGTTTTGACGCTTGCCACTCAAGGTAAAATACGCAAAGAGCCAACGACAACTTACTTTGTTCAATGAGCCTATTGAGGGGTTTTTACCTATTTCGATCGCACTACGATAAAACTACCTACGATTTGTATAGAATTGTTAAGCGAAAAAAGTACCCTATGTTTTATTCCAGAATATAATATATCTCTGTGTTAAATTTCATCGCGATACGTTCAGCCGTTCTGGCGTGATTGGGTAACAAACATCCATCCATCCATCTAAACTTTCGCATTTATAATACCAGTAGGTATATATAGATCTTGGACTATTTGGTCTAGTAAATTGATGAAACGTGGTCGGCTCGCGTCTGCCCGCATCATGTCACTGTCAAAGAGCAAAAAACTAATGGACTCTCTCCGCAGGTCAAAGGTATAGGCTAAGGAAAATTACTATTCGAGTAAATACAAACAACTTATACCACATAATAAATAAGGATTTCTAGTGTGTTTTGATTCTAGATTGTTTTACTCAGAAACTCGATTAGTTACAATTATTTATCGATGAACTTTGTAAGTATTTAAGTTGTTTTAAATTTGACTATCTACAACTTTTGTTTTGAATTTTTTACCATGCTATCTATATTTTTCGAATTAACTGGATCATAATACTTTCGTTTTTTTGAACGAAATTCCGTTTGCCCTAGAAATGGATTTTAACCAGCTTTCAATTTTATCTGGACCCTTTTATTTAAATAAAGTACATATATTTTATTCTTATGCAAAAACACGTTATAGTACCTACTTGTGGACAATAACACCCAGCCAAAATATGTAAAGTAAAAGTAGATAATATTATGTAACTTTTGAAAAAAAATACAAAGTGCATATTACAAACATTGCACGTGAAAGTGCTATATCAAGTTAAGATTTTCAAAATGACATCATAAAAAATCTTTCCAAAAACCGACTTCCAACGCCATTGTAAAGTAATAAGTAATTTTTATTTCTACCCATTATGTTGAAGTCGGGCGAGCCTGATGCGTCAACTTCGGTTTTTTGGAAAGAATTTTTATTTTTAACTTTTTAGTGTCAGGGTTGAGGATTTGGATTTCTATGAGGATAGAATTTTTTATGGGACCACCTCGAGAGCTTCCTCTAAAGACTGATAGAAAAAAAATTCAAATCGGTTCAGAAACCACGGAGATATGCACCGACATATGTACATAAAAAAATAAAAAAACCGGGCAAGTGCGAGTCGGACTCGCGCACGAAGGGTTCCGTACCATTATTAATAAATAATTACTTTTGTTAATGAACCGCAAGACTAACTTTGTTTGTAGAGGTTTATTGTTAATATCAAAAAAACTATGCTAGTTAGAGCATTAGAGTTTTCCTGTAAAATATACGTAAATTCCTATTGACCATAATTATTTCAAATTTTTCGATTGGTAAACTCCGGAGATAAGGGGGGGGGGGGGGGGGGGGAATGGTATTTTTTTAGACATTTTCCCCGATAAATCAAAAACTATCATAACTAAAAATAATTAAAAATCTGTTTTAGAATGTACAAAGTAAACCCTTTCATATGATACCCCTTACAGTACAGTTATCTCACTTTTAAATTTCAACCCGCCGATTTTCCCCCCTTTTTAAATAAGAACAAAAATAATTTCCAATTTTTTTTAATTCCAGTGTCTTTGGGCCACTAATATACACAACTATTCCAAATTTCATGTCGATAGCTTCGGTAGTTACTGAAATAATCGAGTGTGACGGACGGACAGACAGACGGAGAAAGTCGCACCATAAGGGTTCCATTTTACCATTTTGGTACGGAACCCTAAAAATTAAAAAAAAACGCGCTGAATTGAGAACCTCCTCCTTTATGGAAGTCGGTTAAAAATGTACGATAAACACAGGGATTCGAATTGATATCTCAAGTAATAAAACTTGAAAAACATTGCTATACTTATCGCACGGCGATATCCTTTAGTAGGTACTAAACTTTTTATTATTCAAGTTAGGACGACAATTTTGTCTCATATTTTTATTTTAAGTACACAATAATAAAATTGAAAGTATACTCACTTAGGTATCTACTTACAAGAGTATCATCTTGTTCTTACCGACAGAACTTGTCTGCCAGTTTTCTTAAAGATAAACAAAACTTAATTATTAGATAGTGATCATTGTTGGCAGGCGTGATTGTTTAGATAATCTATGTTAAATTATTATTTGTTTATGTACTTACATTAATTTTAGAGCTAAATATATATTGGAGCATCGCATTTTGATAGTACTAGTCGACGCTTTTCGTCAACCTTTTGTGGTGACTAGTAGTCACCACAAAAGGTTGACGAAAAGCGGAACTAAGCAAAATATTACTAGAATTTACTAAGCACTAAGTTCATAGACGTACCTAACGTATAGTCAGTGCTTTCTCGTTAGTAACGAATAGCTATGTCAAAAAAATATTTACGTTTCTACAAGTTAGCCCTTGACTGCAATCTCACCTGATGGTAATATTGGGCTAAGCTGTCAGGGGTACGGCAGGTAAATGAAACCCATACCCCTAATCGGTTTCTACACGGCATCGTACCGGAACGCTAAATCGCTTGGTGGTACGTCTTTGCCGGTGGGGTGGTAACTAGCCACAGCTATAGCCTCCCACCGGGCCAGACGAGGGAAACTTCCGAAATTATATCTTCTCGAATTGACCCTGCCGGGGATTGAACCCGGGACCTCCCACTTATAAAACCACAACACTCGCCACTACGCCAGGTAGGTCGTCAAATATTCATTTAATAATGTATTTTAAGTTAATTCTCCTCAATTGAATTTCGGAAAACTCTGTTTTACTCTTTTTAGACCCAGTCAACTTAAGAATATTGAATATACAATTTTTCATTGAAACTCTTCACGTTAGGTGCCGAAATTATGTAATTATATATGTGAAATTAAGTCTTAGGGCACAAGGACTCGTAAATTGATCTCTAAAGTAAACTTTTTGGCAACCGCAATATGCTCTTGCCAAAAAGTGATAACATTACAAAAATTTACTAAATCGGCTTTAATGTCCTTGTGTAATCGTTCCTTAGTAATCTAATAAGTTAGACCAATGCAGTAAATCTATGAGTTAGACAAGTCTCAAAATTAGAATTTTTAGATCTTTTTCTAGAAAACGTTCTAAAGAAAAATATGTGGTAACACTACTCGCGAGGTATGAAGATATCAGAAGAGCGATCTATTTTTGATTAGATTCTATTCACAGTAAATTGGCCAAAGTTGCAGCCCTGGGCGAGGTTTCGACCACAATAGAGACTGAAAAAAATGATCGAATATTCATTAACAGGTTAAAAAAAAGTGTTACAAAATTAAAATTGATTTGCGCCTCGGGCGTAGAGATTAATCAACTGTGGGTTTTTAAGCACTGAAAATAGCGAATAAATGAAAAAAAATCGCTAGACGTAATTTAATGGAAACTAGGTAGGTACTCTATTTTAAGTGGTTTTATTATTTTTGGAGTTTACTCCTTAAGAATCGATTTTCATATGGAAAAATTTATACCCCCGCCCGAGCCCGGGGTATGAAAATTTATGGGGAGTAAAATCAAACTGGATACGTTACGTTATGTTTATGTTTCCACGGTAACACTTTTCGTTTGTAAGGTGTATTTTTCCAGTCGTGCATCGGAGCTGACACACACATTTTTTTTTACTACATTAACTGGTGTAGTACCGTATAGTAGAAATTACCAGCAGAACTTGCTGTCGGAGTAATTATTTAGGAAAAAATACCTTTATCTGCCTGTCTCCGCGTCGTTTAATTATTAGCGAATGCCCGCGACTTCGTACGCGTGGATGGAGGTATTTGGTTCCCGCGGGAACTCGTTGATTTTCCGGGATAATAGCCTATGTGTTATTCCAGACTATAATCTATCTCTGTGACAAATTTCGTTCAGATCGGTTCAGCCGTTGGGGCGTGATTGAGTAACAAACATCCATCCATACATCCATCCATCCAAACTTTCGCATTTATAATATTAGTTGACAGTGATAAATAAATAATAAATATAGTATAGAAGTATAGATAGTAAGTATTCTTATCATCTATCTATCTATCTATCTTCTTCTTCTATCTTCTATCTTCTGTCTATCTATCTATATAAATAAAAATGAATCTTGCTAAGCGCAAAACTCGAGAACGGCTCGAACAATTCGGCAATTTTTTTTCGTATGTTCCATAACTTGCACGGAATGTTTTTATATTAAAAAAATTCCCGCGGGAATCAAAAATCCTCAATCCACGGGGACGAAGTCGCGGGCCTCAGCTAGTAAAAGATAAAAATCCATCTTCGTGTCGCATGGGTCACGAGGCAAATAATGCGTGTATTCGATTCTTAACAAACAAACTGGGTAGTAACTCGTAACAAAATTCGACAAAAAGTTACATTTGGTTATTAGCGCGGATTACAAACCAATTTACAAGTAATTTTTGTAACGGAAACACATTACAATCTAATAATTGTAATTCTATGTTAACCGTAGAAATGGTTACTTGACTGTGAAAGCGTGCACATAATTGGTTGATGATGGCATTTTAACTATTTTAGAAGATAATCGCACGCAATAGGCATCCATCTGAAGGTATGCTAACAATATTTCTGAGCTAACAATATTTCTGATTTTTTACCGACTTCCAAAAAAGGAGGAGGTTCTTAATTCGGCGCGTATTTTTTTTAATGTATGTATGTACGAGTATGTGTGTATATCTCCGTGGTTTCTAAGCCGATTTGAAAAATGTTTTTTTCAGTCGTTAGAGGAAGCTCTCGAGGTGGTCCCATATAAAATTCTGACTCCAAATCCTCAACCCTGACACTAAAAAGTTAAAAATAAAAATTCTGTCCAAAAAACCGACTTCCAACGCCACTGTAAAGTAAAAAATAATTTTTATTTCTACCCACTATGTTGTAGTCGGGCGGGTAGGTACAACAAGGATAAGCAAAGTTGACGCATCAGCACAGAGTACGTATATACTCGTGTTTCATCAGGGCTCGCCCGACTTCAACATAGTGGGTAGAAATGAAAATTATTTTTTACTTTACAGTGGCGTTGGAAGTCGGTTTTTTGGAAAGAATCATACTAATATTATAAATGCGAAAGTCAGTTTGTTTGTTGGTTTGTCCTTCAATCACGCCGTAACGGAGCAACGGATCGACGTGATTTTTGGCATGGTTATAGTTGAGGACCTGGAGAGTGACATAGGCTACTTTTATCCCGGAAAATTGAGGAGTTCTCCCGGGAATCCAAAAAACGTATTCCACGCGGACGAAGTTGCGGGCATCAGCTAGTTTTTTATATAGTATACTCGGAATCAAAAATTTTAAACCCTGATTTAAATTGTACCTACTGGCTAGTTGTGGCAGATAAGTTGCCAGCCCTACAAGAATTACTTGATTTAAAACGGTGAAGGAAAATGTCGTGAGAAAACCTGTATGCCTGAAAGTTCTCTATAATGTTAGTGTATGAATCTGCATTTGGCTATCATGGTAGACTCTGGCCTAAACCCTTATCTTCTTCTTCTTTTAAGTGGGTGGTTTGTTCGTAGCAGTTGCTGGTGCTAGGTATGATGAGTACACTTTTTTACCCATGAATAACGATCCTTGATTAGTTTTTTTAATTTGAAAGAATGTTTTGACATCGAAACAACTTAGTGCTTATTTAAATTAATTTTTGTTTGGCTTCACAGTTCGAAATTAATTTGGCAGTTACATATGTTTTCAGCCTCATTTCTTGATTGAGAAGCTTTTCAAATTAAAGCTTGATGATAATTAATATATCCATGATAAATATAAGTAAGCTTTTAGGTATAATTTTGTTCTTATTCGACCAAAAATGAGAACGTTCCCAGTTCAGTGGGACAACCCTGTTCAATGATAAGTTAGCTCCTGTGATGCAGTGAAAAAATATAGAAGCGGGCTAACCTGAAAGATTTACTCTCTTTCTCTTTTATCAACACTACTAGTACTGAAAACGAGTCGTTGGTGGTGCGTGCCCGGGAATCAAAGTTCAAACCTGCGCGACCCCGTACAGGAGGTGGAGTGTTTTAACCAATGCTATCACCGAAAACAGTTTATTAATTACACAGTCATAAGCTGTGTATTCATTCAAATATTTTCTCTGAAGTAAAAGCAAAAGTGAAGTTGAAAAAAAACTTTGTAGCAATACGTCTTCAGTTAAGTATATAAATGAAATTATCCGTCTGAATACAAAAGATGCATATCATGGATAATATAATAATTCAAGGAATTGCCTTGCTTAGACTCACAATAGAAGAATAAAGATTAGATTTGAGAGAAATCGTTACAATTGCCTACGTCGTTTTCGTCACTAGAGAATCATTATATGTGCGAGACGCTCAACAGCGCATGCGATTTCATCGCGAATTCTTTTCTTTTGCGTGAAGTCATGTGTGCATTGCAAACGGGGTCGGACGTTCGCGGCAGAATGAAGATGTATTCTTTGAGATCATTGTTATATCACTGTCAACTGATATTATATGCTTCCGTTCGGTTGACTGACATACCTACTTGAACTGCAGTATTGCGTAAGATAAGTCGATTTTATAGCTTTGAACCTTTTAACGAGTAAGATTTACGTAAGCTTATATGGCTGTTGTTAAGTGTAAAAGAATTATTTCCGTATACCAACTCAATTAAAAGCTCAATCACTATATTTCCGCACTTGACTAGTAGAAATGACTAGATGATGTCCGCGACTTCGTCCGCGTTGATTAAGATTTTTTAGCATATATTTTTAGCATATATGTCCCCGAGATACACACCTATTTTTATACCAAATTTCATCAAAATCGGTTGAACAGATGGGTCGTGAAAACGTCGCAGACAGACAGACAAACTTTCGCATTTATAATATCAATATGGATTAAGTATGGAATAAATCATAGATAAGTACCTACACGTAGGATGGTTTCATACTAATATTATGAACTAGCTGATGCCCGCGACTTCGTCCACGTGGTTTTGATTCCCGCGGGAACTCCTCAATTTTCCGGGATAAAAAGTAGCTTAAGTCACTCTCAAGGTCCTCAACTATGCCCATGCCAAAAATCACGTCGATCCGTTGCTCCGTTGCGGCGTGATTGAAGGACAAACCAACAAATCAACAAACCAATAAACCAACAAACCAACAGACAAACACACTTTCGCATTTATAATAATATTAGTATGATACTATGATGCGTATATAAGTGCGTTTGTTTATTGGTTTGTTGGTTTGTCCTTCAATCACGCCGCAACAGAGCAACGGATCGGCGTGATTTTTTGCATGGATATAGTAAAGTACCTGGAGAGTGACATATGCTTTTTTTATCCAGGAAAATTAAGAAGTTCCCGTGGGAATTTAAAAAAATATTCCACGCGGACGAAGTCGCGGGCATCAGCTAGTGATAAATATATATCCATTCTGAGGATAATATATCAAAGATCGTAAGTGCATGTCTAATCATTGCCGTGCAATTGTGTATAATTATAAAACACGCGTCCCGACGGGGCATGGAGAACTTTTGCTAATTTCTTACATTACTCGATGTTTCTTACATTGTTGGTCAAACAAAATATAAACGAAGTTTATCGATCATTTTTAGTTATATAACATTTAGCCACAACAACAATTCACAGAATGGAATACGCTGTGTCAATTACTCAAAGTTGTTTTGATACAAACTGACTTTTAGTATGGTTAGAAAGTTGATCACTTCAAGCGTTTAAAACTTGTTTGTAACCACTCTTTATAGATAGCTTAAATTACGTATAGTGAGTACATGGAGATGATGTCATACAATATTTATCTAACTTCTCATCTAGTTGGAAAGTAAAAGTGGTTGGATTGGACAGTGTGCGTTTACTGAATAGATCATAAAAGCTCCGGTTGATCCCACGCTTTGAGGCAGAAAGTGAGAGGATGGGTGTAATGGTACCTCTACGCGTTTATAATGCCCTTATCCATTGCACTGTCGTCAGTCATAGTTTACAGAGGTTAACTATGTTAACACCTATTGCATAAACCTTTTCAGTTCCGAGACTAAACATAGAGTGTTAAGTTAAATTTTAAACATATGTGTTAATGTCCTATGTCCCCCCCAGCGAGGCAGAGGGCATTTACAGTGTCGCGCCATCTCGAGCGGCTAGAAGCTACATCCCTTGACGCAAAATCCCACGCCCACATAATCCCTATCCTCGCAACCTCCACCAGAATCGTACGCCACCAAGTTTGTTTGGGTCAACCACGCTATGTTTTTCCTTGAGGATTCCAGTCGAGAGCTTGCCTCGCGATTTTGCTTGGCTCTCTACGTAGAGTGTGGTCTGTTCTTCTATTGGAGCTTCCTTGCATCGTAGTAAGAGATCGATGTTACTGATCTTCTCAGGACAGTGGACACCTAGAATGCGGCGAAGGCATCGATTGACAAAAACTTGGATTTGGTGGCTTTGGACCTCACGTTGCTTCTTTTAACTTTTTTTTAAAACTTTAAACGTATATTGTTACTGGGAATTTATTTATGCATTGTTCCCAAGCATCTGCTTTTTATTAAACAATGAAAGTAAAATAACAAGACGAGATGCTACCGTCGGAACACCTACTAAGTATTTATGAAGGAACAAGATCCTTCTATAAGCCTGGTGACTCTGTCATCAACTCTATATATGGAGTGATTCATGAGCAGCTGGTGTTTTTGTTGTGTTCTCTTACGTAGCAATATTTTCCTTTTATTTTGATACGGAGGAGGTATAAACTATAAAGAGTACCCCATAAATCAATCAAAAACATATAATAGACAATGTACTCGTAAATTATATATTGGTGTAGGTATTTTTGTGTTTTTTTTCTTGTCTTTAATGTTTACTTCGCTCAAGAAAAGAGCACCTGCTGAGTTTTTTGCCGGCTCTTCTCAGTAGAATCTATTTTCCGAACCGGTGGTAGAGTCGTAACGCATCATAAGTGGCACAAGTTGTCCTACGTGAAATAAATAAATCATTTATCATTTATATACGCGATGATTAGGTATTATATCAAAAGTTAGGTTACCTTATACAAAATATATTAGTTATTATTAAGTAACACTTCTTACGTCAATTAAGTATAATAGGTACATATTTCTTCTCATATTACGTTGACGGATATAGTCAGGTACATTAAAATAAGTGATATCTTAAGATGAGTTATAATATAAATAGAAATAATAAATTCAATTATGAAATCCAAATGTTTGCGTTCCACTTTCTGATTCGTACGATTTTAATATAAGATTAATTTATTATTAAATGCAACAGGTTTATTACAGCATCGGATAGTGTGCAAGACTCCTTAAAATACCTATTATGACCGTAAAAGTCATATGATTCACCTAATTTGGAAACTGAGTTTCGATGCTACTCGTTAGAAAGTAATCTTATTATGCAATGCGGTCGCGTTAAATAATCTGCAGATGATTTGACAAAATCATCTTGTTCGATCTTTAATATTACGTGCCTCTACAATGTTCAAGATAGTAAAAGTAAACGCGTGGATTAATTTTTTTTGATTTCCGCGGGAACTCTTTATTTTTCCGGCATAAAAGTTTTCTTTCCCTGAATACAAACTATCCCTGTACCAAATTTCATCAAAATTGGTTGAACAGATGGGCCGTGAAAGCGTAGCACACAGACAGACAGACAGACACACTTTCGCATTTATAATATTAGTATGGATGGTAGATATTATATTAACGATCCTTAAAGGTTTTCATCTAGATCGCTTGATCTATGAGCAAAAATACTATTTCAACATATCCAAAATTTTCTAATCGTTGTAACTTGTAGGTTTAATTTCCGTTTAGGTATAAATTATGACAAAAAGAGTTAATAAAATGAATAGTCTAAACAAGATTAGATTAGATAATCTTGTTTTTCATCGAATAATAAATTACCTACTCCGAACTCACTGCTATAATAATAATTAGCACAAGAGCATCCCTTAATAATTGCAAAAAAAGCTAAGCACTAATGATTCCAACATAGTAATTAATATTAATAATAGGCAGATGAGATCTTAAATAGAAGAGATAACTTCAAGATTTTACATATTAATTGTGTTTTTAAATAGATATACGATGGTTATGTGGTTATACATCTCTTATTTACCACTTACGGTGAAATTATCCTAGTATGAGAGACGGTGCAAAGGGTACCCTAGTGAGTTAGATCAATTTTACTATTACTTATTCTGTGCTTAGATGGCAGTCTTTTATTCGGGCGGTCGGGGGTAAGAATAAGAATAATATTTATTTTCCATAAACAAGTGTCTTAATTAAATATCGGTCCCTACCCTCTACGCTAGGATAACCTGTATTGTAGAGGGTAGTTCCTTCCAGTGATACATGTGAAAAATATATTTAAAAACTAATTACTTATTTACGTGTGGAATATAGAAGCAGGCGTTACTTGGCGGAAGTCCATCAGTATGAAGGAACTAGAAGTTTAAGTCGCCATAATCCACGACAATAGGTAAATCTATTATTTGGTACAGACTACAGTGTGTATCCCGCACGTATTTCACATTTTTTTATTTTATAGCCATGTCACCGTAAGATTGTAAAAACCGTTAGATTATAATGTAACGTTTTTTATCTCGATAGATTATAAACTGTCGACAGATTGTGAACCGAAACATACTGCTTACAATTTAAGGCGTTATTTTTCGGTAAATTATATATTAGGTATAATAACCCGATAGAACCTAAGTGCCCGGCCAACCTATAGTTCGCGCGCGAGTTGAATGCAGAGTAAATGTATGGTGACACTTACATTTACTCTGCATTCAACTCGCGCGCGAACTGTACAAGAAAGAGACAAGAAAACGTAAAAACAATAAATATTTCATAAATTAATACTTAAAACTTTGAACGGTTCACAATCTTTCGACAGTTTATAATCTAGCGGGATAGAAACCGTCAGATTATAATCTAACGGATTGTACAATATTACGGTGACAGCCACACACCACAGAAATCTTCCAAACTACTCTCAAAGTTTCACTCCGACACCGGAGCAACTTCAGGAGATGTTGACTCGACAATGCACGATTGTGAAGAAAAGTTAGTGATGTTTATGCAAAGTAGCTTTTATGGAATATTCTCGCTTGTATATCTTAGTCTATCTATTAATAAAAGCAAATTGCTTGTGCTCACACAAATTAATATACTCGTGGTAATTACAGGGCACATGCAGTGGAGCGACCACTAACCACGATATCATGAGCTTGAGATCTTTCTCAGTACATTGTACCACAACGTTAAATTCAAATAATAGCTTAATAAATAAAGGGATAATTTCTATAAATTGGTATAAACCGTTTTGCATTTATTTTGCACTAGATGATACCCGATGAATGTTTTTAATTCGTGCGGATGAAATACTTAGTAGCCATCGATATATATGTAGGCACTAGACGGGCCCTTTCATAGAAAAACGCCGGGCGTCCGAGTTGCGGAACACGTTCCGCATCTGTCTTTGTTCCCGTCGTAGCGCTGTCACGATCGCTCGTCGTGCGGATAATTTGTTATTATTAAGTTAACATCTAAAGTTTAATTAGTTTGGCACTGTATAATTTTAATTTTAAGGTAAGTGTTTCAATTCACAATTATACATTTCCAAAAAAACGTTATTTAATCTTCCTATTTAATATTTTTATCCATTACGCAATCATTCAATTTCCGCGGCAAACTGTATAATTTTTTTTTTACTAACTGGCCTTACGGCTATGACCTATATTATCTATGACCGAGTCATACGTTTTCAAGTTTTTATTCAAGATGTTGCAAGCAATTTCCCGCTTTTCAGACTAGATGGCGTTGATGGCGTTGCTAAAAATACGCCCACATTCTTTGTTTGACAGGGCCCGTCTATGTAAATTGAGGTCGTTGTTAGTAGCCTATAATGATATTGTATTAATGTAGGGTAGAAGCATTTTTCATGCCAAATTTTTAAATTTTCATGTTCAAATCGTTTCAGTCATTATGAACATGAAGGAACATCCAAACTTACAATTGTTATTAGTAAGACAACATAGTTTTGTGTCTATTGTTTTGTGGCAAAGGTGAATTTTACGGTCAATTTGGCAAATTTTATTTGGAGAAGAGAAAATATTATGATTTGGCGTTTACTAGAAAATACTATTTTTTGATGCGGTTTGAATCCCGCATATCCCTACCTATACGTTACACGAGTACGTAGTACAATCGCGTAGTACTATCGCGGTCAAGGGCTAACTTTTAATGGATAAAAAAAAACTGTGATAGGTATCACTTTTCTGATATCATAATACGATTAGTTCGTACAGGCACATTTGCAAAAATGAATTTTCACAGCATTAAAAACTTTCTACCCACATAATTGCAGATACCGTACCTACCTACCTACCTACATAATATCTAGAATTACAATAATGTGCTTCGGAGTGGACTCATGCCCGGGGGCGCAAAAAGCTAACGCTCTGCGCTCTGCGATACAATGCTACTCATACAAGAAGATGCATTTGCGATAACGTTTTTTATTGTGCAAAATAATGGATACAACTTTTTATGAAGTTGTTCCGCTTCATTGATTATGTGACCTTGGCGCGTTTTGATTTCCGATTAAAAATAAACTTAATATATATAGAGTTATCAATTCATACTTTCTTTTTTTAGCCAAGCGCACGCAAGAGCAACTTTTAAAAGTACATTAATATAGTCTACGATTCATAACTACTTAAACAAAAATGAAAAAGTATTGTTAGTACTTATATAATAATATGAACTTATTGTAATCATATTTTTAACTTGCTTATGTAATGCGTCGTTTTTATAAATAAAGTACTTTTTTCGCATAGAATAAAACACTTAGTTTATTTATAAATTGACCATAATTAATATGTTATTTATAAAATAAAACAGAGGTAAATAATTCTTTTTTCTATCTCCATTTTATCTAGTTGACTGATCCTAGCTTTATCCTCTAGAAACTAAAATATTTTTTTATAATAATTACTTTAAACTTTTGATAGATCTGATTTTATTTACATCTGTCTATACCTAATCTGTCGATAAGTTACTGAAAAGTGTGGCTAAAAAGCAAACTATCACTTACGTAGTTAATTTTTATCTTTGAGAAGAAAATCTGACATGCAAACTTTTCATCATACTTAATATTATAAATGCGAAAGTGTGTTTGTTTGTTGGTTTATTGGTTTGTCCTTCCATCACGCCGCAACGGAGCAACCGATTGACGTGATTTTTGGCATGGGTATAGTTGAGGAGCTGGAGAGTGACATAGGCTTTTTATCTCGGAAAATTAAGGAGTTCCCGCGGGAATCAAAAAAACTTAAACCACGCGGATGAAGTCGCGGGCACCAGCTAGTTTATAATAATTATTCAGTAGGATACTACAGTAGGTATGGTATGGATGGTGCCTTGATGGCACCTACCGTTTAAATGATGGTATATTGAGAAAGAGGCTTTAAACACCCAACTTCCTAGCCACAACAACATAATTATAGGCCGATCTATGATGTATGCTTTCCAATGCATCACAGCCTTAGGGGACAAAAAGACTGTTACTGATGGATATTGGCGCAACCCATCCAACGAGATGCACTTAGTTATTAACTTTTTACTCTACAAAATAATAGTTTCAGCTTTTTCTTACTTGATGCGCTTTATCATTTAGTAATTTTGTAGACTCTTATTTCCTCCAATTAGTTACCTATTTTTAATTCACCCACGGATGACCGGTTTCAAATTAACTGATTATAGGTATTGTCTTCTTTAATCAAAATTGTTTTTAGATCTTTTTTTTTCGATATTCAATCGATACTTACTCAACAAACTTATCAATACAAATTATCAGAAACGTGCGATCATAGACTCTAGATAGTTTAGTAGAATTTAATAATTTATTGTTACACAATTATTACGTTGAAACTTCGAATTGCACTACTTTGATTTTATCATACAGAAAAAACTGAAATATTTGGAGTTACCTATAAATAAGTCAATTATTTGCGGTATAGTTCTATACGACGCGGCTTTCTAATTAATTTTGTTCATTTCATAATTTATATTTAGGTATCATGACTGATTTTTATAACACTTCATAAACGACATCTTATATATTTAGTTAAGTTATTAACACACAAGTGTGATGTGAACAGATCCCTTGCAACAAAGATAAAGCCAAATCGCTGTTGAATTTAAATCCAATGTAATAATTATCCAATAGTCCTAGATCCGAATATACCTCGACCTTCACCCATCTGTTTACCAGATGAAACCTACTTTTTATTTTTATTTTATAATAGATAAATAGGTACGCCTTAAATACGTTGCCTATCAATATCCGGTCCAGGCAATAAAAATAATTAATTTAAATAATTTTTTCTTGACAAGTTTATTGTAACCAATGCTATACCATCGCGTTTGTTATAAAATTATATATTTTGATATATATATATAACTCAAACGGTTAACAGAACCGTGAAGTCATAGTCATAGTCATAGTCATTTATTTATTAAATATAGGTACACTGTAGGTACACTTATTTTCGTCTAAAAATTACTTACTTAAAAAGCATGATGGTGTACGTGATGATGAAGTTACCTATGGACTATGGTACGTTGGTAAGTTATCATTATTCACTAATTAAAATTAATTAATTTAAAAATAGCCTGGACCGGATTTCGATAGGCAACCTATTTTAGGCGTATTTATCTATTATTAAATAAAAATAAAAAGTAGGTTTTATCTGGTAAACAGATGGGTGAAGGTCGAGGTATGTTCGGATCTACACCACAAGTAACAGTCCACAAAATCACATCCTTATTATCTAACCTGTTAGGGTGACAGTTATTTACACTGCAGTTTGATATCAGAAAGTGCATCTCGTATGGAAAGCGCACTTGATCGAGGTCCGGCCGGTTGCACCCAACTTTCCAATCTCTACTTCCAGAACCTTGCCATTAATCAGTAGGTACTTTCTAGCTACCTATATAATATGCTTTGAGATGTTAGCTAATCGAGTGTGGAAAATATTTGAAAAAATGTTATATTACGGATACATACGGATGCTTAGGTTAGAAATTCCACATTTTGTTTTTGTAGAGACTAGGTACCTACCTCTCTGTTCGATTTTCTACTTGTAAAAATAAATAATATTATAATAATTTATATTATTAAAAAAAAAAAATTAAAATCAATCAGATCAAGTTATTTAATTTACTGGTTTATCTACACAGGCAAATCTCGCGACAAGCTTATATACCTATCATTTAAATTGTGTAATGACGTTATAAGTTGATATTATAAGCTAGCTATAATAATATATATGAGAGTCTCCCTTGGGGAGATAGTATACATGGGTACATATATATATATATATGGGTTACAGGGGTTTTTGTATAAAGATAAAATCATATAAGTTTCTATAACGTGTAGGCAGATTGTACCCTAAGTTATTTGACTTAAAATATAATTGTACCTATATGTTATGTGACAATTCTTACTAAGTTGCAATTAGTAGCTTGTGAATATCTAGTTTAAGTGAGAAATAACTGTATGGAAACTAGAACCGTTATAATGCTAATGAATGTAATTTACTTTTATGGTTTTATTTTGTTCAAATAAATATTAATAATATGTGGTTATTTTTTTCTTAGATTGTCTAGCTAAGTTTGATTTAATTAAGAGCTAACGAGGCAAATAATGTGGGTTAATGCCCATCAAGAATTTTTGGTAATCGTAAGATTAAACTTTATCTAATGTGATCTTAGTATGCAAAACGTTACTTTGTTAATATTTTTTATGTTTACAGTTGGAACAGCTTTTATTGCTAGCACACGTGCGTTCATTTTCACGAACTTTCTAGTCATATTCAACTCTCTAGTCTGGTGTCAGCTGAGGCTGTTTGAAAAGAAAAAGAAAGAATTGCATCTTCATCTACCTACATGGTAATAGTTTAGTATTCTGTGACTTACCACAAAGGGACATTAACGCTAAGGACGCTAATAGAAAAACAACACCCTATCATGATTCCTATTTGGTTCGCATTTCAGTTTTTATTCATTATTTCTTTCTATATTTTATTTAGAGCTTGCCAGTGTACATGATGACGTCGATATTTTTTGTCAGGGTCCAAATACTTTAAAAAAAGTTATAGCGTCAGCGGTCTCTGCTTTGAGGAATAGAACGGCCAGTCAGAGTTCGTTATTTTAGTCAGTTAGTTTTGAGTTAAGGTTGTATTTGTAAAATTAGTAGATTAATTATTTATTTGTCATAGTAGTATTATTAGGTACATTGTTCCTTTGGTTTAATATTCTTTTTCTCATGTAAGTAGTTAATTAAGTAGGTACTTGTGATCGGTTGTTTCTTTTTTCTAATATCTTATTTTTTAATAGCTGTGTATACCTAAGTGGCGTGCCACACGGTTATAGACCTTATGTACTATTTTTTAATTTAAGCTTTGTGTACTCGCTGTTGGTATACCGAAATACAATAAATTTAAAAAAATATGATAAATGCAAACTGAAGGTTTAATAAATAATTAATTTAAGTAACGTAAGATACGTAATTACTTGCAAATTGTGATAACGTAAAGCCACGCGTAGGCCAAGTTACCCTACAACAAAGGAGGCCAGAATGGCCTTAATATAATTGCATTTTTAAGTCTCAAATAGCTTTTATACACATTCAAATTTACAGTAATAATGCTATTCTGTGTGCAGTCACGTAGGTACATTCATAAACTTTTACTTTATTACTCCGTTTAAAACGTTAATATAATGCTTTAGACCAACCGTTTAAGTAAGTTGTGCTTCTTTTTAAGTGACGAATAAAAAGTGTAGGTCTTCGATTATTGGTCATCAAATTTTAAAAACTTAACACTGGGACCTCCTATCTTGTCAGATAGGGATACAATGGGATGCAATTATATACACAAATTTTTCATCAATATAATATTAAAACCGGTCAAAGGCGCGTCAGACTCACTTGCCGTTGGTTTCATAGCTTACAACAAATATATAACATCATTGGCTTACAAAGATTTTTTGCCATTTTTGATACGGAATCCTAAAAAGGATATCCTAATAAGGACATACAAAATGACTGTGTGGTTACGAAAATGTAGTTTCGAAGGCTAGATATTTTAAAGCTCTCTAACGAAGGCTTCCATACCGCAGCCCTTTCTAGACCCATTCTTTAGATAAACTTGCAAATTTGTTCCACAGTCGAGCCGAGTTGTATAATCCGATAGACGTAAAACGTGTTTAATCGAATTAAATTTCTCCACGAATTGCTTTTAGTCCCCACCGGCGCTTAGGATTCCTTGATTTAGGATACATATTTATGAGGACCTTTATGTGGAATAACAATATCTTGGCCTTTATGTTTCGACCCCTTCTATAAAGAATTCCAGATTTGACTTTCGCAGCGCTTTGCAATTTAGGCCGACATTTCCATCTACCGGATATTTCCATTTCCGTGACGAATGATTTTGATGTTATGATGTTATGAGGGAAGTATAATCGGCCCAGTACCTTTACAAAATTTTCATGATGCTCTATACTAAATGTTATGGAATAATCCTCTTTTGCTTGCTTCGTTACAACACTAATATTAGTTTGGACTTTCGGTTAAAGTAAGTATTTCAGGACTTTAGGATTTTGAGGATTTCAGGATTGGTTAGGGCACCGATTTTCAAAATCTTCATTCGAAAAAGCCGTTAACGTTGGCTAGGTAAATAAAGCTTCATTACTTTACTTACTTACGACTTTAATCATGATGTAAGTATCTAAATGTTTTTTTCTTCTAAAACGAACACCTCATCTACATTTCTAAAGGTATAACTTTTAAGGAACCTATTACCTACATAGGTATAAGGAAATTGCCCATTCATCTTAATGCCCCTTAAGTCAAAGCTCACGCACGTGAGTACGACGCACTACGAATTTGAATGTCAATAATTTACTTATATTACCATCGAATCGTGCCCTTACTGTGTGAGTGTTTTCATTGATTTAAAAAAGAAAGCGCATGTAAAATTTCCCCTTCGATTTGGTGAGAGTTTTTTAAAACATCAATCATTATTACCTACTCATATAGGTGCTTTAAAGCTTTTATTTAGAATATTTTTAACATATTTAAAGAGACAAAAACACCCCGATATGATTCCTATTTGGTTAGAATTTCAGTTTATATTCATTAAGATAAATGCAAACTGAAGATTTAATAATTAATTAATTTAAGTACTTAACGTAAGACACGTAATTAATTATACATTAACGTAAAGCCACACAGACCACGTTATCCTATAACAAAGGAGGTCAAATGGCCTTAATAAAATTGCATTTTTAAGTCTTAAATCGCTTTTATAAACATTCAAATTTACAGTAATAATGCTATTCTGTGTGCAGTCACGTACATTCATAAACTTTTACTTTATTACTCTGTTTAAAACGTTAATATAATGCTTTAGACCTACCTTTTAAGTAAGTTGTGCTACTTTTTAAGTGACGAATAAAAACTGTAGGTCTTCGGTCAACATGTCTATTCAACTTATTTTTATATTCATTTGTTGACCAGTCTGGCGTAACTTACATTAATTTAAATTCTTTACATAAACATTTATTTTGCTGGCTTTATAAGGGTGAATTGACGATGTCTCTCACATAGCAACACTTCATAAAATTTTACACCGCAGTTTCCTTCCTAATCTAAATTCTAAAAGGCTCTTTTTTAACATGCTGGCTCTATATTTGTACATAATTATTTATTGACACTTTGGCTTGACTTTTACGGATTTTAACAAAACTTTAACAATAATTTATTATTAATCATTGATTTAGGGCCTTGCACTGCATCCGATCCGAATCTGAAACAATTTAGATTTAGAAAACTTGGATCGAAACCGGATGTCAATTTTACACTGCGTCCTTTTCGATGGATGTTGCTAGCGTATCGACGAGTCTCCTTTCAGAATGAGAAAGGGTTAGGCCATTGATAAAAATTTAGTAAAACAATTCAGACTTGATATTATCTGCTTCGCGGTCAGGGTAATATAATTAACATGATACGCGCAGTGTCAATGAGGCCATGGAGAAAGGATTCTCTCCGGATGGTGCATTTGTCACGCTCGGTAAAACGGAAAGGGGAAATTGGGACGAAGAGCGGCGCGGCGCAATCGATTCCATGCATTAGCACTCAATTAAAAATCCTTTTTTTGTTACATGATCTTTGAGCCTCTGCTATCTCACGTTAGTCGCATGAACAAAATCTGCAGCGTCTCTTTTGTCGCTTTTGCAACGTGGCGTCGGTGAAAAAGCAGCAGTGGTTTTAGCTGTACAAATTAATTACTTCACAACTATTAAATAAGCTGGATCCAGGACGATAGGAAGGTTAAGTAGTTGCCGGCCGATCGATAGGCCAGCGGCAAAAGATCGTGGTATGCTCGGAGTAATAGTAGTTTGTGATATAAGAGCGGTAAGTAGGTTTTTAGATACGAGTGGACTGATGTCAGCCTGATGCCGCCGACGAGGGCTGAACATCGTCACGAGTTTGTTAAAACCTTAACGCCCGTGTACCTACCTCACAATATTTTTCAATAGGTACCTATACATTTGTGAGAAACCTTTAAAATCAAACTCAATTACATAGGCATTAATAGCGTGATTTTTTCTCACATCTAAAATACCTATTGTTGATTTAATTTTATTATTCCAAATCAACTGTACGACTCACATTAAATAATAATTTATTAAATGAAACTTTAAAATAACACGCACTAGTAGGATCTACAGCGCGAGGGTCATAGGGTAATTGCGTTTTTTTAAATTGGCTTCATGGCTCTAGGTTCTACCTCTTACCTCCCAGTCTGGACTATAATTCAGCCTTTACTTTTTCATTTAAAAACTTAAAACAATTTGAATTAATTATACCTATTAAATACAATTTTTAATTTCATGAGTTAATATCATCAATACACATCTAAATGTTATTATTTTTTAGGTTTTCTACATACAAAGTTAATAATATCATTATGAACCTTCTTGCAAGGTATCTTTTTATATAGAAGTAAAGTGGACTTACAAAAATTAAAAAAAAAATAGCACGAGAGCAGTATATTTAACATTTATGCCTTGTTTACTGCCTCTGTAAGTGTATTTTTCGAGCAATAATTGTGTATTGAAAATATTCTTACTTACTTGGTTGTGTGTCAAAAAAACAATTCGTACTCAGTGGTCAAAAATCTGCAAGGACCACCTACCTCCGGTTTTAACGGGCGAAACGAAATCTAAAATCCCGTTGACGTCTTTGCATTTGATAAAAACGAGCGTATCAAAACCAATAGACCTAACAGTTATAATATTATATTATGTGTGAATCGTGACCGTGAGAAATGATAAAGTATTGACGACCTCCGTTGCGCAGTGTGTAGCGCTGTTGCCTTAAGGCGAGTCACCTCAGCTGAGCGGTGAAAACTGGTTTGCTAGATCAAATTTTTTCGGTATTTACTATTAAATAACGGTCTTACAAAAAATATCTGATACACTTAAAGATATTGTCTAAAGAATGTGCTTATTTGTTACACGATAGGATGTACTTTACTCGATCAAAAAAAATCTTGAAACAGGCTAAATTAAAAGTTTAAAACGAATTTTTTATTAATCAAATTTTCGACTTTGCTCATCATTTTTATATGGATAAATTCCTCTTGAAGTATTAATGAGAACCTGCTAAAATTTATTTCAAACTGAAGTCCTATATCTATTTAATTCAAATTAATCCCAGAACTTGAACGTTGCCAAGCGGTTTCAGAATATACCGCGCTGCCCGCTTTCCCGCCAGTCTCTACGAGAAATGTACCGCGAGACGCGCGGGCGGCACCCCACACCTCACCTCCTAAAATCTTGCAGGTGACTCGCCTTAAGCTTAACATGCGGAGGTCCTGGGTTCGATCCCCGGCAGGTTCAATTTGGGAATTTATAATTTATGAATTTTCCCTGGTCTGGTCTGGTGGGAGGCTTCGGCCGTGGCTAGTTACCACCCTACCGGCAAAGACGTGCCGCCAAGCGATTTAGCGTTCCGGTACGATGCCGTGTATAAACCGAAGGGGTTTGGGTTTAATATAACTGCCATGCCCCTAACAGGTTAGCCCGCTACCATCGTAGACTGCATCATCACTTACTATCAGGTGAGATTGCAGTCAAGGGCTAGCCTGTAGTGGATAAAAAAAAAAAGTTGCCATACAATAATTTTATAACGTGACCTATACGCACTAGTGTTTCCGAGGTTAAAGTCTAGGTGTAAAGTCTTTAAACTTAGATACCCTTTACATAATACGAGTAATACTGAAGTAAATCACGCATAACATCGCCATAACGAAATGATAATTATGGGCATACCAGTAGTACAAGCCTACAGTAATCTTTAATTTCTTCGCGTAATATTTGAATGGTTGATCATTAAATTGCATGGCGTAACTACCTCAAAGAAAGTACTCTTAGCGCATCGTCAAGTGATAAGTGTCTTGTTTATTTTGGTACTAAAGTTCTACATCAATGTTTTGAGGCAACAAGTAAACTCCGTGCAGTCTATGCATCGGTCAAAAGGCCGACTACGTAAGAGACGATCAAAACATTTCCGAGCTAATATTAAATCAATAACAAAATAATTTCTATCAATTCTATTGTTTCGTTTTAAATAAATATTCAATACTAAATTATGCCCGCGACTTCGTCCGCGCGTATTAAGGCTTTGTGATTCCCGCGGGAACTCCTAAATTGGGGATATACAGTAGCCAGATCTGTATGCAGAGCTCGTAAAATACAACCATTTTCAATTGTTGTATTCATTACTTTTTTATATTAATTAAACTGGATCAAGTAAACTGGTCCTACAATATTTTTTAATAATATAAGCAACGTTGACCCAAGTCGGTGACTGGATGGGTGACCGAATTCGGAGGTTCGAATTTGGCCTTTTAGTTTCCTCCGTGTCTCGGAGTGCACGTTAAGCCGTCGGTCCCGGTTATTATCACTAATATCTGATAGTAATACATAGTTACAAAAACCTAAGAGTATTAAATTCTTAGGTTTTTGTAACTTAGTCGAGTCGTATGTGGAAGGACGTGGGAACCCACCGCATTATTATCCCAAGAAAATTCCTACAATTGTGATTAATGGAAAGGGGTCACGATCCTCAGTAGGTAATGAGGAATACGACGCATAGAGAGAAACTGCCTACCTCTCTCTAGGCTCATTGTAGCTAAAACGAATCATCTTTTGTTTCAGAACGAGCGAGCTGGTGGCGCTAGTGGCTGTCTCATGCACACTGTTCCTGTTCCTCCATACCCGAGACCTCAGCACAAAGCTGCGGCAGATGCAGCGTCTCAACGATGACGTCACCGCCTTTAACCATCTCACAGACAGTAAGTGATCATTCTGTATACAAATCATTGTATAACATTGGAACAAATGAATATAATTAAAATTATTAAAAAATACGACTGCTCTGCCGTAGCCCGTGTTGGATTACCTTTGGAATCTTATTCACATTTTTTAAATGATATTTTTTTGTGAATCACCGGATATTGAACTATAGTGTTATATATTTTAGGAATCTACTCATCATTTTCTAGATGATGATTAGTCATAGTCATAGTCATAGTCATTTATTCATTAAATATAGGTACACTGTAGGTACACTTATTTTCGTCTAAAAATTACATAAGTATTTAAAAAGCATGATGGTGATAATGGGTAACGGTATCTTAAAACTAAAGCTACGAGGGTTCCAAACACGCCCTGGTCTGAGAAGAGCCCACAACAAACTCAGCCGGGTTTTTTTTTTTTTTAATTATCACTTTATATTATATATAGATTATATAGTTAATCTTATTTTCGAATTTTTTTTTTCAACTTTAGTATTTAATGCGGGCCCATGGTCACCCCATCAATTTTTTTAAATGTTTACTAGCCTATGTCACACGGAATAAGCTAGGGATTCTAACGATACCTCATTTATCAAAATCGGTTCAGGCGTATAGAAGTTATGGTGGAATATACAATCTCACATACATACATACATACATACATGAACCCTGAAAACAATATACTCCTTTTTTCAGGCAGTCGTATAAAAAGCTAGCCGCTGTCGCTGTCATCGTCGACCAATAAGTTACTGTAGTCAACACTTACTCTCCGTCAAACTTAACTGACCCGGTGGTCAAAGTTGAAACAAATTTTTATGCTTGTTAAGTTTTGGAGTTTACCTCCTTTAGAATCGATTTTCATATATTACTAGCGAATGCCCGCGACTTCGTCAGCGTGGTTTGAGGTTTTTAGGTTCCCGCGGGAACTCCTTAATTTTCCGGGATAAAAAGTAGCCTATGTGCTATTCCAGACTATAATCTATCTCTGTGCCAAATTTCAGCCAGATCCGTTCAGCCAGTGATTGAGTAACAAACATCCATACATCCGCTGTATTTATTTTTTCTATGCATCCATCCATATATCCCGTGCTTATATTATACGCACGGGTGCACGGGTTATAAAAATTTATGGGGAGTAAAATCTAACTTTCTCCGTTACGTTATTTACTTTATGTTTCCATGGTAACACTTGTTTATGTTTCCATGACTATGTAATGTATTTTGATGAATATAAATTATATAATTAGGTAATATAAATAAATGTATCAAGCATGTTTTCAGTATAAAAAAATGCGTTCATTTACCCTAATTTACTAATATATATTTTATAATCGTTCGTAAAGAGTAAACTCCAGTCGTGGGTCGGAGCTGATACACACAATTTTTTTTTTCATATCTACTAGCGACGCCGTCGCCGGGTCAGGTTTGTGCACGGACCATACAACCAATACTCGGTGGGTTTGTAGGACTATACATATAAGGATTATTTTAGGGGGCGCCTAACTGAAGGCATCAGCTAAGAAAAGGTTCTCAAGTATCTTACGGGCCTTAGCCTATGCTATACTGTCTTTGGATGCGAGGTTACTCTTCCAGTGTGCCGGGGTGGAATAAATAATAGTGAATTTAGAAAAAAAAGATGGAATTAAATTAAAATGCAAAATGGCAAAAGGTAAAATCGTTTATTAGCGGAACTCTAAAATGGTGTAATATCAGACGCTAGCAAAGTCGCGTTCGGAAATTGGTATTGAATAATTATGTTAATATGTAAATAACATTACTTAGATAAAATATTAATAAAATATGACTTTAAATAGAAAAAAAATAACATTATAAATAAATAATACTTAAATATGTAACGCTTCGTTACACCAGCACCTTGGGACTCAAACGTCTATCGGTTCTACGAACAATGTGCCCCGTTCATTGCCATTTAAGTTATTGAAACTAATGTTTTTAAACTAAATAACAAAAAAATAAATCGCATATTGTAAGTAAAAGAAGTTCAGACTTGGACACAAATTGGTGGTAATTTTTTTATTTTTTATTCGTATCAAAAATAGCTTTATGAAGGAAAAGAAAACAGTGGACCGGGAAGCACTTATCTCCATAAGATCTCTAGCGGTGACATAAAAAGCCTTTCAAATGTTTTAAGTCAGGGTAATAAAAGTTTTTGCACGGAAAGAGGAGAGTCAACGACATCTTTTTTAATCTGTTTTAAACGAACAAGAGACATTAAGCGGTGTAATTAGCATAACTTCCTTAAAATAATGTTAGGATGAGAAAGATCGAATATATTATTGTACATTATTATATTATATTTATAGAAGTTAAACAGCTAGGTATCTCGAAATTTCTCACGAATAAGTGCTTGGACCGTCATGTAAACCCTCGTCCACACCAATAAAAAATTTCACAAAAAATATTTTTCTTAAAATCTTCAGTCCAGATGTTGCTACAAATAAAGATTTTTTAACCAGAATTCAATGTCTGTAATTTAAAACATAGCAATCATAATATTATAATTACAATGTTTATTTGTATGTATATCCCTCAACGTGGGCGGTAACTCAGCTATCTCTATTTTATGTAACTAATACACCTTAATGCGCTAAAGTGTTTCTAATTAGAGGGTCGGTATAGTTTTTGTTACAATAAAACATCGATCATAAGTTTGCCTCCAGCGTTCTTTGGTTATTTGGAAGCAAATAATATATTTTGTGCGAAACATCGAGCTTTTAATTTGCTCTAAGTAAGATTTTCAAATTGTTCCATAGCCGCACATTTTACATTTGCTCAAAAGCAGCAAATATGTAGTACCTACTGTAGTGGATTATTGCTATGAGTAAGGTTCAATTATATAACATGTTACTGGATAATTTTACGTCTATAAAGTCCATAACCACTTCGTCCTCATGACTTGCGAGCCAAAAGCTCGGGCAATGTACAAATCGCTCGGAGTAGGGAATTCACTTGTGGCTTTGTTCGCCTGAAAAATCTCGGGTAAGTTTACATATTATAGCACACTTGGATACACTGTAACCAACCTGACGGGGTCCCTAAGCATTTTCACCTCTCTCTACTTATAAAATTCATATCTCTTTAAAATGGCACGTGATACATCTAGCAGTAAGACCCTCACAACATTGCTGTGTCCATAATAAACCAAGATCTTTTAGTTTTGGAATTCGCCTCGAACCATTCAAATATTATGCGAAGAAATTAAAGATTACTGAAGGCTTGTACTACTGGTATGCCGATAATTATCATTTCCTTATGGCGATGTTATGCGTTATTTACTCCAGTATTATTATGTAAAGGGTATCTAAGTTTAAAGCCTCATATTCGTCACGTTATCCCGTGAGGTTGGCGTAAACATAGGTATAGACTGTAGACTAGAGAGTAATGTTGGAAATATTTGTCTAAACTCTACATAATATATCTACAAATTAAAAAGATTAGAATTTTAAATGCCCAATTACGTGACATAATCACGAGGAATCGAGGAACTCACGGGACTTGAAATCGTCTAACTATTTAGTTAATCTGTACTTATTATCGCTAATGCCCAGCTGAGAATTTACCCGTAATTATAACTATATATTACGTGACCACCATGTACCTCGAGGAGGATTTTAATTTTTAATCCGGCTTATAAACGCATGGTGGTTATAATGTTTGATCATTACTCAAACTTTCGAAACAGACGTTTGGAACTGATTCTCATCAAATATATGCGTCAGTGTCGTGTATAAGTGATAACAGTAACACTTTGGCTTCAGGGCTTAAGCAAATGACCTGTCAGATGTAAATCAGTGGGATCGGCTAGTCTTGATAGTTGTCAGGATGCTGATAATGTTTCATTTATTACGCAACGTTAGCTCAAGACGCGTCCGTAATGACAGCTTCATAATTAATTTGCGTTTGTTATGGTGATATCACCTTAGTGACATATTATTTATTTATTTATTTATTTATTTGGCAACCAAAACAGATTACAATAAATTTTGCACTAACCTAGTCTTATCTATAACAACATTTTGAACTTATTATAATCTTAGAGGGTCGCACTGCATGATTGAGGTTCTTAGGGTAATAATCATATGATATTATATGTACCGATATGATATTATATGTATATTATGATATTATATGTACCGATATGATATGTTAAAAGATATCGGATTAATATTATTTTGTTGCGTGCTACTTAGGATCGGATTCGATCGAATCGGATCGAACATTGAATAGTTCGTAACTTCGTATACAGAAGAAGCCGGCGGCATTAATTTCTTTTAAATTAGTCACGCCTACGCATAACCACAGAACACACAATAGCTATATATCGTTTACAATCAGGAGTTAAACCTGGGAAATCTATACTTACTATTATAAATGCGAAAGTTTGGATGGATGAATGTAGGTATGAATGTATGGATGGATGTTTGTTACTCGATCACGCCCCAACGGTTGAACGGATCTGGACGAAATTTGGTACAGAGATCCTTTTATCCCACAAAATTAAAGTGTTCCCGCGGGAACCAAAAAACCTCAATCCACGCGGACGAAGTCGGGGGCATTGGTTTTTCAATACATTTACATAGTAATAAATATAAAAATGCATTGAACTCATCAATTTACTCATTGAAACGTTGCTGCTAAATTATTATTTAACTAGCTAATGTCCACGACTTCGTCCGCATGGATTAAGTTAGGTAGGTTTGATCCCACGGAACGAAAAGTAGCTGTTATTTCAGACTATAATGTATCTTCGTGCTAAATTTCATCCAGATCGGTTCAGCCGTTCTCGCGTGATTGAATAACAAACATCCATCCATCCAAACTTTCGCATTTATAATATTATAGTATAGAATTTCACTTATGATAAATCTCCACTTCCACCTACCTACCGATCATTGATCACTGCATGCAAATTAGCAGAGAACTAAAATTGGAATTTATATTTTAATATCACTAGATGATTAGCATATAAAACACATTTTAAGTACGCTTGATAAAATAATATTATGGTTTTATTTTATACTAGTATACGGGGAGACGACCGGAAGATTATATGTATTTCGTGTTCAGCTATGAATATAATAATTATTATTATACTCACTGCGAACAACGATATGGTTAAAAATTTCAAAAGCTACAGCTTGTCTAACGGATTAATACCTAGGAAAAAATTGAATTTAAGGGTCATTAAATATGACCACCTAAAACATTTTTGGGTTGCAAAATCTACTCTTCCTAATAGTAGGTTCTTCTACTTTTGACTATGATTTATAGCCATTATAAATGTTTGAATACTGACTTCTGCAAACCATTTTGGTGGGCAAGTCACTAAGCACTACTATAGCTTTAAATGGTGCAACTGACCCTAAGTAAACTTACGTGTCGTTTGCAATTTACACATAGCGTCTGAATATGTTATGCACGACTCCCTACTCCCTAGAGCGATGTAGATCAACTAATAAGGAAGTATTAGGTTAGAAGAACGTGCCGTGCGTGCAACGCTTTGTGGTGGCGAACCCTTATTGCTTTGTGAACTTTGATTACTTAGACTTACTACATAAGGCCATATATTCTGGTGAGGTCTTGCAATGCGCTTTGCATTTGATTCGGAATCGTTTACATAAAAAAGAAAGACTTCTTTACATACTGGACAAGAGTCAAGATAGGGTCTGCATACTTTTAAAGCAGTAACTTCGCACGGCGATTTGTTACGCTGATCGATTTGCGCCTTGAGAAATATTTGTTGAATTACTTCCTCCTGATTTACTCCTCCCATAAACCTTTGCGGATTTCTCAATTTTCCAATCCAGTATCATCATCATCATTTTTTTAGCTAGCTCTTGACTGCGATCTCACCTGATGGTAAGTGATGATACAGTCTTAGATGGTAGCGGGCTAACCTGTTGGGGGCATGGCCCGTTATATTAAACCCATACCCCTTCGGTTTCTATACACGGCATCGTACCGGTACGCTAAATCGCTTGGCGGCACGTCTTTGCCGGTAGGGTGGTAACTAGCCACGGCCGAAGCCTCCCACCAGAAAATCACAAATCATGTGGTGCCATCTTCAAACTGAAGCTCGGCGGTCAGTCGGAGACTTTTGCGGTCACGTCACGTCAAGTAAAGAGTTGCTTCCCGGACCCTGCTTCCAACATACTGCCATAAAACAAAGGAGACTGCATATTATAAAAAAGCCATTTGCAAAAACACATTTACAGTTGTTTTTATCATCTTGGCGTCCATAATAAGCTGAGTATGGAGTTATTTCATGCAAACTGACCGCAAATTTTCTCCTAATAAAACTGTTTCTCTACCGAGGAAGCGTTTTGTAGGAAAACCTGAGAGCATTACGAAATAGATTACATTAAACCGCATTTTCCCAGCACGCAGAAAAAGTCGACGAAAGTCGGTGAACGGTATCTCGAATAAGGCTGAGTAATGATTTTTCGTCCGAGGGGAAACATTGTCGGTCGCTTAGCGTAAAGTTTGTGTTATAGCAAACGGAAGGGGTCTGTTCAAACAATATCTTTCGAATTTCAGTACTCGTAGCCTTAAATAATTTCAAAACTCGTCTCTCAAACATTTAAAACTGCAAAAAATATCTTACCTCCACAATTACTGAAAAAGCAACTTCAAGTAATTTTTAGAAGTTAAAGAGCTTCTTAGAGCTTTAACGTTAAAAACGAAATGCAAACTTTTTATACAATAAACTTTTGGTGGTCTGTCACTTCGTGCATAACTTTTTAAGCAACAGAATGAAGGAGTACTAATACTTTTCTCAATTCGGTGAGGAGGTGGGCCCATTGACCACACAGTTTTAAATTAAGTAGAATAAATACCATGTACCATTTCTTAAAATTTAGTTAGTTATTGTGTGGGTCAATAAAGATTTATTTATTTATTATTTATTTAATTAAAAGGAAACAAAAGGAAAACAACAATCTCTCCCTTTGCTTTCCCTTGCTACCCCCAACTCAGTGGGTAAGTATTGACTACTGCTACGAGTATATTACCTCTAGTTCGCATTATTGACAACACTAATAGCAGAAAAGTGGTAAAAAACTGTTACTCTCCCAATTTGATTGGCGGTCAATTGCGCACTGCTTCTGTGACTGACTGTACTTAATTTAGGTATGACCAGATTACACGATATCGTTGTGAGTTTGAAAGCACACAGGCATACGTTTAAGATTAAGATTTAAGGTGTACCTCTTCCTACTTATGAGAAAAAAAGGTTACGTATTTTCCTAATGCTGGATAGGGTAATTAAAATATTCAATTAAAAGGTAAGAAATACTCATGATAAAGAAATAATGATAACAAATCCTAAAAACATAAAATAAAAATTGTTTAGTTTTCGTTCAAAACAGTTTAAAGTAAAGATCTATTTTAAAATCATTCTATAAATTGCTCCGTTAAAATCCAACATAATATACTCGTAGCTTAACCTACCACTCACAGCCGTAGATAAAAAACTTTATAAGTGACTAATACTGTTTCATACGATCGTTTCGATTGTCTATCAACGTTACATCCGTGAACTTTGAGGCCCTATTATGCTCAGAAATCACTACCGTTACATTTCAAATTATACACTAAATTAAATTAAATTATATTTCTAGCTATGAAATGCAATAAATAGCTTTGCATAAATATAAATATAAGATAAGCTACCGGCTTATCTTTTGGTATTATAAATGTGCGGTTCTCTTGCACAATGAAATGTATAAAAGCGGACTGTATGGATGGAATGTATGTATGTATGGTATAGTGTAACGAAGGGGTTTCAAACTCTTGCCCAGTGGTTCGATGGGTAGTAAAATAGTTGCACTGACCTTGTATTCGCCCTTGTATGGAATGATGACCACGCACGGCGCAGTTTCCCAGGACAAGTTGGCACAACACACTCCACAGAAGCACAGCAGTTCAAGAGTTGAATTGACTTGACGACACTAATGATGCACGGCATCCACGTGGAGCTAATTCACAATATCGAAAGTATGTATGTCTGCTTAGTTCGACGTTAGCGACGCAAGTGAGATGGTGGCGCCGTCGGCGCACGCGCCTGCTCGGCGCGTTGTAGGTACAAACCAATACGTTGACTTATACATAGATATGTACAACCATTTTCTTATAGCCTACCCATCAATACATAGGCAAAAGATCGAACATACCCCCCGCCGAAATCAGTATGATGATTTCCCTTCAATGAATATGAAAGGTATGACATGTGAAGTCACCTCACTATAGTTTACGAAACTAAGAGGATATAGTGTACCTACATCTATATGTTTAGTGTAAAGTAAATAAGTTTAGTGTATACCTAATAATAATAATAATAAAAATAACAAAAATTAAACTATGAGCTAAGTATCTATGTATTAATTTAATTAATTTGCATAAGGCAAAGGACAAATTTTATTCACAGGTCTTTTATATACACCAGTTTTTGTGTGATCAGTGACCACGCGAACAATGTTACCGACACCTGGATGAACTTCTACTATCCTACTTAAAGTTATCCTACTTGAAATAATTTAGTAAGATTTGATTTGAAAAGTACCAGGTCTCCGACCTTAACGTTAGGTTTGGAGAGAACCACTTTGCTGGAGTGAGTAAACGTAGTTATCTGACCAACGCTTACAAAATAACTGAGTAATCTTCTAGAATGCTTGCCACCGAGACAGTCTGTTCAGAGGAACGTCCTCAACGTCGTATTCGGGGACAGCTAGTAAGCTTTGTTCAATCAAGAATGCAGTAAACACGTCAAACTCGTTGGAATAAGACAAAGATTACAACTGATTTACCTTATTCGTTATACCTAGCTTCTATTTTACAAAATATTTAATTAAGTGCCTATATTAAACTCCTAAAATGTAAGAATGAAATTAGAAGTCGAAACAAACGTTGTTTTGCGGACCTTACTTACAGAGAAGCGGGTAACTTACAAGTATGAAAGTTTGGGCTTTCAAATATTTTTCGTAAATTGAAGCAAATATGTAAAAGACACTTCGAGAGCACTAAGTGAATAGCGCCGCGAGCAATTTTAATATAATTAAGTCATATGTTTATAAAAACTGAGAATTACTTGCAACGTGCAAGGATTCGAGTTTAAGGAAACTGTTAAACGATTTAAATAATGAAATTTAAAGATAAAATTTAATGATTTTTTAATAACTTTAAATAAATTCACTAAATTAATTTGACAGCAACAAGGGTGCTGCATGACAGGTGGTAAGAAAGGTTAGATTATAATAGATATATCTTACCCCCCACCATGAGGAGACCATCGGGGTCACCGAATGGTGGAATTTTGCGAGGTGAAACAACGCATCCTCTGTTATTAAATGTTTCAGTCTCAGAACTGAAACGATTAGATTGAATAACATGCACGATAGCGTCACAGTTTGTGTTAGTTCAAAATAATTTAGACAGGTAATTATATTTGAACTAAATATATAACTAGATATTAAAATTGTAATAAACCTAGCATAAACGCGTTGCACACTATTTATAGAAGGAAATGTATCAAATGTGTCTTCAAGGTCCTTGGTAAAAATCTTACTTTCACTTGAAGTTAATGAGAATATATCTACATTCGACTGCAACTTGGATAAGTTGTTTACATTTTTTACGAAAAATGTGCAGGTAGGCCAGTCACAAGGGTCGTGCAATAACCACTCTGGCCGATGAAGCCAAGTTATCTCGACGGCGAGATACTGACTGGGTAACGTACCGCGCTGCCACAAATCAGTAGTGCTCCCATTGCCTTCGGGATACCAATGAATTGGTGGAATTACATCAATAACAATCGCACTGATCCTACTTGAGACAAATGTCTTTAAGTGTGGTGGCAGTTGTAACCACGACAAAACGATACCGAAGTTGCGTAAAACTACTATTGAGTATTTACAATTATTTAGGTTTCTGATTACAAATCCTAAAACCATTGCTAGCAGCACGGCTGCCAATAATTTAAGTCTAGGACTAGACAAAATTAGTTCTAACGGACCTACTTTAGATTTTCGAGTCAATAATAGAACCTGAACCCTCCCGTCCTCGTCTATACTGCGTAGGTATACACAACCTGCAAGTGCATAGCCGCGCGATGACGCATCGCAATCGCCTATCATAATATGCACGTTAGAAAAGTAAGATATCAATGAATCTCGCTCGATTCTTACGTCCGCTAGGGTCGGCAACTCACAAGTAACTCCTTTCCATTTTTCATATTTCTCGATGGGTAATGAATTGATCCAACGGAGAACTATTTTCCATGAGATTTGCTTAATGCACTTAATGAGAAATGTACACAGTAAAAAATATACGACTGGGCTGAATATACTCGCGAGTAGTATCACTACTAGACGTTTCAATTTCATAGACGTAAAATCGTTCAAGTTATAATAAATATAAAAGCAGTAAGCAGAAGAGAACAGAGTTAATTCTAAAACTTTCAATGAATTCGATAACGTATCGTCTTCTAAATGATTAATCTTTAAAATATTATTTTCTACTTTAAATGTCGGAATAAATTCCGGACGATCATTGGACCGTTTCTTTAAATCATAACCTTGAATTTTAAGCAGTGACCTAGATTCATTATATAAGGTACAGGATTCGCTGAATGTCTGGTACGACCGCGACAATTCATCGCGACAACCCTGCGTAAGCATAGTAGATGCATTACATTGTGGATAGTCAAACGAAAACTGTTCGAAAGAACGTAACATAGTCACATAGTTGGGGTTGATTCTAATAGAAACTGAAAGGCTAGGGTTATCACAAGAAGGTTCCTCAGTATCAATTTTTTCTATCTTCTCAGCCTGACTGATAGGAGTTTCGCACGGCGAAGACTTCACCTCCAAGAACGTCTTGAAAGGGTCGTCGAGAAGAAGAACTTCACTTGTGTACGACACGAGTGATGTTGTAAACGTTACAACTTGATTACTTGAGGGTTGAACCGCTAACTTTCCAGATATAACGTATCCGAACACGCTGTTTAACGCGGTGGGAATATTTTGATCAAAGATGATCTTCTTTCCATTATAAACGTGAGGAAAAACATCACAGCCTAGAATTATATCAATCGGAGCTGTTTTGTAAAATTGGGGATCAGCTAAGACTAAATTATTATATTCGTTTACGATATATTGCGGGATTTCGACCGCAGGTAAATCAGAAGTGATTTTCGTTAACACTACGGCGTCAATATTAAAACTCAGCGTATCATTGTGACACGGCCTTATGTTAAGTGACGTCATGCCTTCATTTTTTACATGATCGCCGGCAATACCGTAAATGTTAATCGGACATTTTCGTCGAGACAAACCTAAACGTTTTAAACAATCAATTGAAATAAAATTCGACTGAGCACCGGAATCAATTAATACACGGCAGTTTTGATGAGAATTAAACCTATCTTTTACGCGGACAATAGCTGTACCAAGTACGACTGTAGTATGACTATGTGACGCGTGGTGATTCGTAAGCGCTGTGTTATCGCAGATTGAAACGGACCGCGGCGGCACGGCAGTCGCGGCGTTCGAGACTGACGCAGGAACAGGTTCAATTCCGTTATCGGTGTGCAATAAAAAATGATGAGGATTTTGGCATGCTGCACATAGGAAAGTACTTTTACACTCACCTTCATGATTTTTTAGGCAAGATTTACATAGACCTAAACTAGCAGCACGGCTCACTCGTTCAGCGCTGGTCAATTTACGAAATTGACCACAGCGATAAATCATATGATTTTCCCCACAGTGGGCACATAACATAACGTTTTTAGAGTTAGAACTAGAACTCGCATGAGTGTAATTTTTAAGTGAACTTTGTTCAACCTTATATTGCTTATTTTTAGGAAATTGTTTTTTATTCTGATTCTGATTTGTAGAATTATTTGAACTAGAATATGACGCGGAATGATCTAGCACCTTGATATGATTATGTACGAACGACACTAAATCGGTGAAACCAGGAATAGAATTTTGATCTATTTGTTGTTCAAACGACTTTCGACTTTGTGGGTCTAGGGCCCTTAATGCAATATGGCATAAAATATAACTTCCTAAGTTGTCAATGTTCAACGCTTCAATAGCCTTATACGAGTGTTCAAAATTTTCGATAAATGTATTTAAGTGTGCGGAAGTTTCTTTAGTCAAAGGCGTAAAATTCAACATTTTATCTAAATATCTGCCAACTAACATTCTTTTGTCTTGGTACTTATTAAGTAAGCTTTGCCAAACAACATCATAATTGCTGGCAGAGATCGGAACGCTTTTGACGATATTTAACGCAGAACCTTTCGTGCACGATAATAAATAGTGAAATTTATCTATTTTGGATATACTTGATTGATTATGAACCAATGAACAAAAGGTCTCGTAGAAGGTTGTGAAGTTCTCAATTTCACCGTCAAAGTTAAATAACTCCAACTTAGGTAGACGTGGCCTCGACTCTGTCGAAGGAACTTGTTCCTTATTACTAGTGCAGTTAGGTTCACACTTGGATGCAACTAACTTCGTTCTATAATATAAATCTTCAAAGTTTTTTAAATCTTGACTATGTAATAATGAAGACTGGTCATTCTCAAGTTCTTTTTCAAAAATACTAAAAATAATTTTCTCAAATGTTGACTTTAATGTGTCAATTTCACTAATCCGCAATAAAAATAAATCCCTAGCTTGATCATCGTTAACATTTTTTGATAAATCAAAAATGGCTTGAATTTGCTCAAAACATCTTTCTTTACGCTTTATTAAAACGGACAACGCAATAGGCACATTCGGGCCTTCTAGATCTTTCTTAGGAGCCATAATATCTGTGACTACCTACAAGTTAATATGAAAATTAAATGTTTTGTTTTTACGTAAATTAATGTTAAATGATTGAAATATATATTCTTGAACGTCAAGAAAAGTGTAATAAACGTTATTACAACTATATTTTCACTAAATAATGGTAATTTTAAATATTTTACGCAATAACTGCTGCGTGGTCACTGAACGTCAGCACTCACAGGTTATTGTTCGTAAGCTATTTTTAGACATAAAAATGTTCTATACTTATGGAACTGATTGTAGAACCAAAGTATTGTAAAAATCTTGGTTCGTGGAGACCTAAAATTGTAGGAATCCCGGTCGAAGGTACCAAAAAATTGTGCGGTTCTCTTGCACAATGAAATGTATAAAAGCGGACTGTATGGATGGAATGTATGTATGTATGGTATAGTGTAACGAAGGGGTTTCAAACTCTTGCCCAGTGGTTCGATGGGTAGTAAAATAGTTGCACTGACCTTGTATTCGCCCTTGTATGGAATGATGACCACGCACGGCGCAGTTTCCCAGGACAAGTTGGCACAACACACTCCACAGAAGCACAGCAGTTCAAGAGTTGAATTGACTTGACGACACTAATGATGCACGGCATCCACGTGGAGCTAATTCACAATATCGAAAGTATGTATGTCTGCTTAGTTCGACGTTAGCGACGCAAGTGAGATGGTGGCGCCGTCGGCGCACGCGCCTGCTCGGCGCGTTGTAGGTACAAACCAATACGTTGACTTATACATAGATATGTACAACCATTTTCTTATAGCCTACCCATCAATACATAGGCAAAAGATCGAACAATAAATATTTTGAGAGATTGATTGGTTGAGTTAAATTTTATGCGCGATTACGTCTAATAGGTACCTACTTTAGTAACTCATTGGTCATTCAAAGTATTCCTACCATCTATTACCATCTAGATCATCATCTATTACATATCTATTATTATGTATATATATATATATATATACTTACATAATAATAGATATGTCGCCGCCATGATAATCCGGTTGAACGAGTCGCCAAATTACAAAACGACGCCCTTTTGTAGTACGGCGGATTCTACAATCCGGCTACGACATTTACAAGCCTCAGCGGTTCAACGATTTATGAGATAAACTGGTTTTCTTAATTATACCCGTGAAAGTAAATAAAGGGGAAAATTAACATATTATTTAAAGTATATCGAATAATAAAATCTTTAAAATAATAAATTTATTCATTGACTATAAAGTGGGTGGTTTGAGTCTTATAAAAGTGGTGCGTTAGTTAAACCAACTTTAGTGGGTGGGTAGGTTGGATTCTGGCGATAATTAATGTAGAAATTTGTCTTCCATTAGTACTGTAGGTAGATTGTAGAACCCTCGAGTGTCGTGTGTGGTTATTATCAAGTTTTTTTACTTGGAGATAATCGCTAATTGTAGGAGGAAAGTTAATAAACATGCGTGCTAGAGTTTAATATGCATACGAATTCCTGCCTACTTTCATATAATAATGGACTACAAAACCTTTGGAATTTTATGAGGATTTAGGAGTTTTAAAATCCTCTGGTAACTCGTTGATTTTCCGGAATCAAAAGTAGCTTCGCCTCTGAGATGTAAGCATATCTCTACCAAATGTACCATTCACACACACATAACTTTTACCAAAATACACCAGGTGCAAAGTCGAAGCAGTCGTAGAGGAGATCACATCCTACTGCCACACATGCGCACTTCCCAAGGCAAAAGAAATATTAAGTTTGCAGGAGTGCAAGTATATAATAAACTACCAAAAGAGGTGAAGAATGCGACTTCGTTCAACATTTTCAAAAACAAACTTAAAAAACATGTACTTCATGATATAAACTTACTCAAATAATCCTATTATATTATTCATAAATTAAACTAACCTACTGATATAAACTACACTGTGGCAACGATCTCGCATTCTTCAGCCGCTCCGACAATGAACTTATGAGGGTTGAACTAGAAAATAATTATGTAATACTATAAAGTGAAATTGTTGTGATTGCCGAAATATCTAATTATATTATAAAACAGTGTTTTCTCGGTAAGTGAATTGTACAATTCTTTTTTGAGAAAATAAATTCTTTAACCTGAAATGTTATAAAGGATAAATGATTTATTTATTTCACATAGGACAACTTGTATCACTTATGATACGTCAAGACTCTACATCAGAACCCTGTTAATCGGTTATGCGGATGGGCCGTCAAAAGGTAATAGATAGACATTTGCGCTTTTATTATAATATTATTAGCATTTTTTTTTATTTTTTTTTTATCCACTACAAGCTAGCCCTTGACTGCGATCTCACCTGATGGTAAGTGATGATGCAGTCTAAGATAGTAGAGGGCTAACCTGTTAGGGGCATGGCAGTTATATTAAACCCATATCCCTTCGGTTTCTACATGGCATCGTACATCTAAATCGCTCATCGCTAAATCATCGCAAAATCATCGCTAAATCGCTTGGCGGCACGTCTTTGCCGGTAGGGTGGTAACGAGCCACGACCGAAGCCTCCCACCAGACCAGACCAGGGGAAAATGCAGAAATTATAAATTCCCAAATTGACCCTGCCGGGGATCGAACCCAGGACCTCCGCACGTTAAGGCAACAGCGCTACACACTGCGCTTATATACTGCGCCACGGAGGTCGTCGGTCGGTCGGTATTTTTATTTAATTATTACAGAATAGGCTGACGCTTGACGACAAACATGCTTAAAACAAAGGAAATAAGAGGCCTAGGTTGGAGCGCGCTTGCCTAGAAGATGCTTATATTCAGTCTTGCCTTGGAAATACATGCGCTGGGAGGGCATTCCACACCATAAAGATTACGGCATATAGAATAGTGTATTTATAAAATAAATAATAAATGTAGGTAATAGATCTGACCTTTCAGAACATCATGAATTTTTCATTAAAATAACAGACCGTGACCGAGTAACAACTGTCACGAAAAATAACGGATTCACCACCCAGATTTATAGATAAGCACGATATTGAATATAGACACGAAGATTCGCGGCCGATTCCAACAAAGAGAAATGAGATATGAACAAGCCTAGCGAAATAGTCATAAATAATAATAGTCTATCTGCTGTAATATAATAAGTTTATGCCCTTAGCTTATACCTGAGACCCTCAGGCGTGATTTTGACCTAAGCCGCCCATGCCAAGACTTGTTTATTATTCTATGTACGAGTAGGTACTATCTTTGGTTGACTCAGCTATGCATGTAATGAAAACTAATTTATCTCTATCTTCGAGCGGTATGTACGCTTTCCGTATTTATATTTTTTATTTTTTAATGTATGTCGGTGCATATCTCCGTGGTTTCTGAACCGATTTGAATTTTTTTCTATCAGTCGTTAGAGGAAGCTTTCGAGGTGGTCCCAAAAAAATTCTGACTCCAAATCCTCAACCCTGACACTAAAAAGTTAAAAATATAAATTCCTTCCAAAAAACCGACTTCCAACGCCACTGTAAAGTAAAAAATAATTTTGATTTCTATCCACTACGTTGAAGTCGGGCGGGTATAACAAGGATTAGCGAAGTTGACGCATCAGGCTCGCCCGACTTCATCATAGTGGGTAGGAATCAAAATTATTTTTTAATTTACAGTGGCGTTTGAAGTCGGTTTTTTGGAAAGAATATTTATGCAATTTGTTGAGAAGATTCCAAACAATAACCTAAATAACTATGAAACTTACATACATAGAGATTAATAAAACGTAAACGCTACATACGAGAATACATATATACGGTTAGTATGCCTCATTACAATTATAGGTATTATCATAGAAAAAATAAATACAGCGGTATTATAACCTAATAATAATAAATTGCTAGCTGAATTTTCCATTTCTCAAAAAATGTTCAAAGTAATAATGTACATTTAAGTCGTCACACCGACTACGTTACTACATCATACTACTTCGTACTAAGTTAATAGTCTATTTCGTTTATTTCTTTTACTTTGCTTGTCATGCCGTATAGCCAATAAACTGTATTAAACTACTTAAACATAATGAAATTTTACATTTTTTTTAAATTAAACCCGCATAAGTTTTACATAAATAAAAATATAATATTGCTAATACTTTAACATTTAAGATCCCCGACATTAATTAGATTTAAGTTACTATAAGTTCGCAGGTTAAATAATGAATGTAAGTATCTTGTTTTGCTCTTTGTTGTTTGTTGTTTGTTATGGTATATTCAAATGGACATCATAATAAAAAGCGGCAAATATAAAACATTATAGCTATCAGAACATTATATTCATAATAGTAAAGTGTAAATAAGTAATTTCACGTCCGTCACTTCGCGCATAGCCGCAAGCGCCGCTCCTTTGTAAATGCTTACACAGTTCTGACATTGATAAGTTGTTGTTATTGGTCTAAATTTTGATGTGTTAGAAATTATTTTGTACCGTTTATTGACTTTTTTTAATTACAGCAATAAGAAATAATATATTCAAAATTAAAGATTTTAGATGGCATTTTGATGTTATGTTACCTAATTGTTACTTTCCAAGCCCTTTTGGTTATCTTGCATACCGTGGTCACAAAATTATTTTTAGAGTCATGGTATGGTCTGGTATAGCATAAACTGTAATGGCGAGTATACTTTTTATATTGATCACTTCAAGTATAATCCAATACTACTTAATACCGCGAAAGATTTTGACGAAATTAGAGGTTGCTACTTGCTAGGCTCTTTATTCCGAAAAATAAAAAAGTTCCCAAGGTATTAAAAATCTTAAATCCACGCATATATATATATATATGCGGGTATCTAGTGCTTAACACCATACATACATTTTTAATGCATTCAGTTATTTAATCCTGTTAGGTTTATGCTTATTGCTTATGCACCAGAGTCACTGGTATTGCCATAAACTTTAATCGTCCAACTATAATACTTAACTTACTTATTACATGCCTATTTATTTTCTTCAGCCGCTTTTAAACGCAATAATTATTATGTGTATTGCACTGAATTAGCAGATTACTGATTCATTACTAGCATATTTACTGCTGTAAAATGAAAGCCTTCGGCTATAGGTACCTAAACAGGAAGTAAGATCAAATTTATTTTCCCAATATAAATCACTTGAGTGAAAATTGAAACGGAAGGTAAAGAAATAGAAGGAAAGTATATTATTAGGTACTTTCTAAGTGAATGGAATATCTTAAATAATCTTTCGCCTTTTGTAGGACATTGTGATTGTTATTCTGTTCGAATAAAGACTCGTAAAATATAGATTAGCGCAGTTAATAATGCGATCTTCACGACCTATACAACAATAAGATATAAATCTTCCTTGGCTGTTGTTGGTAAGTTAGACGGTGAAAGGAAGAAAAAGTTAAATCGAAATTATTACTTTCCTTAGCATGCTTCCAAATTTAAATTGGTAGTTGATTAAAACCATAGACATAGGATTTTTTCGCTACGATGATTAAAACCAATATTGACGCAATATTACTCTAGCTTTGAACATTTATTTTTATACGTTTAAATTGTAGTCACTATGTACTTGCAAATAGTCTAAGAAAGGATACCTTTAGCAATACCATTGTCCATTCAAAGGTCGGTCGTTGGCCCGCATCTGACGGCCAGCACACACGCACACACGTCGAATTTAGACTACATTATGGGAGTATTTGCAATTTCTTGAGTTGAGTCAGTTCTTTTTGTGTATTTTATAAACTCAGGGCAGTGTCCCGAATCTATAACAGGCACTGTTCTGAAGCCTGTTTGGCCGGTCTAAACCACCTTCCTTAATTTCTGATCGCATCGCGTCGCACAAACAAACGCGTCTAACTTGCTACTAAAAAACGAATAAAAATATTGTCGAGTCCGTGTCAAGAAAGAAGTCCCGCGACAATTAGCGGAACTTATACGTTTTACATACATTACCCAATATTTCACAATAATTCAGATGTATAAACATCTGACTACTCACCAAGAAGCCTACATTGGCTTCCCAGAAACACTACCAGAAGTTCTCGCTAACCTGGGTGGCCTATTTGGGTTCTGGAGTGAGCTCGGCTGCTAGAATGATCCGGCGGGGAGTCGCACCATTGATCTCACGTACAGCGGACGCAGCTGCGTCCAAGTGCGGAAAATAATCCCGGGATACTAAAAAGATGAAGATCTGACTACTCTAAAGGCCTCTAGGGGACTTCTGTCATGACACGGACTCTACAATGACTACTAAACGGGAAAAAGAAGGAATGTCAGTTAAAATCCTGTGTAGTCCCGTGTAATCTATTTATCGTACGTCAAAATTCGATGTGTCTGCAGTGCCCCTAGTTCTAAGAGCGTCTCAGCCGTCGTGTCCCGGAAGGCTGTCGCGCCTCCATCGCCCTCGACAACGAGGTCCATTGTTAAGTCGATTTATTGCCTCCTTATAGCGCGATACCGCTGGCCCTCTCTGTACTCTAAATAAATACTGTACAGTTAACTTCATTGTTCTTGGTCTCTCATTTTCAGTATATATACTGCTAGGAGGTACTTAAAGTGTGGGAGGTTCTGATTCTAAAGCACTTACCATTCTCTTGACAAACTCGATGAAACTGAGACATTTCAAATTTCCCTCCGTAATTAGATACGTTACGAAAGAAAGAAGCAGGTTCTGCATAAAATAACTTAAAGTATCCATTAGTATAGTACTTAAATTACGTACCAAAGTGATAAATTTAAAAAAAATGTGTCGTCTTGTAATAGCAGTGCAACGCCCCAAATAGATGAGCCACTCAGCTTGTGGTGGGACTCCTGGCCCAAACTGGCTCAGATATCAAACCATATAAATGTACTACTCAGATACAAAACCATTGGTGAGATCCAGATCTGTACGCTTACTCTGAGTTTTTACATTGCAAATACGATTGATCGACGTGAGAGCTCACCACGCCAAGTGTAAGCGAACGCGAAATTTCATCATTTCGTGTATTTATTCACAGCCAGCGCTCCAAACAGTGAATTTGTGACTTTAAAGCAAGAGTATTTGGGTCTATTTTACTTTGACGTTCGCTTACACTTGGCGTGGGCTCTCTCGTCGATCAATCGTATTTGCAATGTAAAAACTCAGAGTAAGCATACTGAGATTCCAGGTTCCCCAACGCTGATTTTCAGTGGCTGCCCTGATCAATATATTGATTAACTAGATGATGCCCGCGACTTCGTCTGCGTGGATTAAGGTTTTTGATTCCCGCGGGAACTCTTTCATTTTTCGGGATAAAAAGTAACCTATACCCTTCCCCAGGATACAAACTATCCTTACACCAAATTTCCTCAAAATTAGACAGACAGACCAGACAGATAGACACACTTTCGCATTTATAATATTAATATGGATATTGATCTACGTAGATTAATTATCATTTTATATTAATTACCAAGGAAGGTTTTATTTTTAAACGATTTATGCAATTAATCCAAAATTTTTAAATCCAAAAGTGTGTCTATCTCTCTCACTGCTCAAGAGAAGAGACGGACGAAGGCAATCAATCTTAATCGAAAGACATCAGATACAACATTGAGTTACGCTTTAATATGAAATTTCAGTAGTACTTTGATATTTCTGCAAAGCTCAGCTAGTTAGATAATTATAGCTTAATTAAGTTTCTGTTTTAGTAGCTCAATTCGATTATTTAGCAAACCGGATATAATAATTTATGTCCAATATACCGTACCATACCATATTTTGTTACCTAATATATAATAGAACATTAGGTAATAAAATATGGTGTTAATGTTAAATTAGCGACCACCGTTATGCTTAATGTATTTCAAAAAAACCTAATGGGAATCTTCTAAGCCGTATCTAAGTATTCCATCAACCTGAATAGGTATATTTTTTGCGAGATATTTTGCTAACTTCATTATGTAATCCGTATTAGGTATATTTGTTGTTTTATTTACATACATAATATATTATGATATATTAATAAATCGTTTGTATTATTTTTGTGTTTCTTTTCTTGTTCTCAGTTAAAATAAAAAATAAATAAAAATTTATTTATTTATTTTAAATCAAAACTTAGCAAAGTTCCTACCATAGAGACTAGAAACTATATAGTCTATAGTCTCTATGTTTTTTTAATGGACCAGAATGACTTTTGTAAATTAATTCAATTTTGCGGGTAATTCCTGATAGAAGATTTCACCTATATCATCATGTCCTTAATTAAGTTATGGTTTAATAATTTAATACATTATTATTCAAATGTTCAATAAAATTAACATTAAAAAACCATGTTATTAAATTAGCAACAACTTAAACTTTCTATATAATGAATAACGTAACTTTATCTTATTCAGGTTTAGAAAAAGGACCCGTTATTATTGGTGTAAAAGAAGAATTATTGCTAAATAATGCGTAATTTACATAAAAAGCTCGCTTTATCACTAAAAATTCCTTAAAAAAATATTTCTTTGTTTTTCGAATAAAGCGACCAAAATATAAAAAGAACAGGTCTAAAGATTTAGTTAGGTAACTAACGGTCGCAAAAACGACGCAAATTAAATGCGATGGACAAAGTTTGGAATATACTTCAAGATATTGTGAAACAAAGCTATTTATCTAGTCGAGATCCTATGACTATAGTTATAGGAAATTAAAAAAATTCTCCTTTTCTACCCACTTGGTTGTGCAACCCGTTTTGCTCTTATTGACGTTCAAAGTATAACTGCTACCGTAACGTTTACCTACGATATTGGTCTGCATTCGCCTCAAATAGAAAAAATCTGGTCAATGTCCCAGAATTTCTTAGTAAAATAAAATCTAGGTTCTTGAACAAATACCCGCTCTCTTAGAACAAATACCCTTTGCCCCGAGCGGGTTCTTGGAATCCTTATTTCTTCTCGTCTCAGTAATAATTCAGTTTAAACTGCTAAAACGTGACGCGGCGTTAACCGTTTCATTCCGTCCTTAGAAACATCACGGGTACAAAAATAGCAAGTTTAAGTTTAAGCTATATTGCTGTAAAGTCAAACCTAGGAATAAAGCCATTAAACTTAAAGTGTAGTTAATTTAAGTAGTAATTTGTATCATTGTCTTATATAAAAAGTACCTAACTAAACGTTTAGGAATAAATCTTAGTTATTTTATTTACGCATTACTATGTTCTTTAAAAGGCTTAATTAAATCATTGGATTCAGAATGTTTGTGGAAAAAAAAATCCTATTGGAAAACACTTTCCCTAAGTCGAGAGCGATTGGTAATGTAACGGCCTAATAGTCTGTATGAGCTCGTGGGTTGATCCTTTGCATAGAATCTACTTTACATCCATCACTACTCTCATAATAATACGTACCTATTATTTGTTTGTACGTTTGCTATCGCGGAAAATAAAAGCGTTTCTGGGATTTTTAAAACCTAAATCTACGCAGAAGAAGTCGCGGGCATCATTTAGTATATCGTTTTTATTGCAAGATAGACCTGCGTTTGACGCCAATCATGCTTAAGAAAAGCAATGATGAGGTCTAGGTTGGAGCGCGCTTGCCTAGAAAATGCCTATTCACTCTTGCATAGATCAAACCAAACATGACTTTAAAGCCGCCTCAAGTGTAATAAAAGATTGGATCGATAATGCCTTCCCACGGGACATGGCCTATTAGTGCTAAGCTTCAGGACGATTACATGCTAATACTAGCGACCGATGTAAATCTGATCGATCACAAATTACACATCAAGGTTTTAAAGAGCTCACGTTGTGAGGGTAAAAGTTAGATCTAAGTTCTAACGAAGGATTTTCTTTTATTTTGTTTTAGGTCTTTTCTTTTATGTTGTATTGAAATGCATAGAGATTCTTACGAGTAGTTATTCAGTTACTTACCTTTTTAAAATCAACGAGTAACTAAAGTGTAAAAATGTAAAACAAATAAAAGACAGAATGTAATAATTATGTTATCATATAATAATTAATATTATTTATGATACCTAGGTATGATTAATATAAAATTAAAAGAACACAATTTTATTTGATCGCGACGACTTAACTAATTGAGCTGGGATTCAGATACCGAGTTGCACTGTACCTACTCTCCCTTTGCACCCCGAAGCAGTAAAGACATATACATATATAGATAAATCGAAAAGATGCCTATCACCACAATAGGTGCCATTATTGATGGCCAATAGGACTTCATTGGGTGCCATTCAAATTCACCTAAAAATTTTGAGTACAGGGATTCTGTACGTGTGAGTGTTATTGTTAATGTAATATTAATAGATGTGAAAGATCTAAGTCAATTAAGATAAGCAACATTTCATCGGAGACACAAAAGGCAAGGAAAACATCTCATCCTGTTGGAGGTATGTTAGAACTTAGAACTGTCGAGCTTAGGTGTACCTACATTCTTTCAATGAATTACATAAGTATTTTCTAGATAGTCAAGACTGGTTCATCATCATCACTTCCTCCAAGTACCTATTTGGTATTTTCCAAGTAATAAATACGAATACCTTCGTTACATACCTACCTCACATAATATTACACGTATCCTAAAGCTCAGTATCTATTTCTAAACCGTAGTAATTTATATTCCAAACCTAGTCCAACCCCTTATGTTTATATATGGTAAACATTGTGCGGCTTTTTGCATTTCCTGGACATGATGCTCATTAAATTGCCCTATCAATTACCTTGCCTTGAAAGTCTTGTAAGGTTGCCATCTTGTTAAAGCAGACCGATTTCCACCAATTACAATATTTTGATTTATAATGAACGCTAAGCTATACGTACAACGAATAAACAGGAGGAAATAATAAATCTCCTAATGATACAAGAGGTTTTATGCACCTAAAGATATATTGTTATAAAGTTATCCCGTTATAAATATCATTTTATTATTCAATTAAAAAAAGGCATAATATAAGGCATGAAATTGGACAAACGTGCCATGTCTACATAATAATATATACTATAGAATATTCCAAATATTGACTCAACTTGAACAAAATTTAATTTGAAGGAACTAGAAGTATAATTCGCTATATAATCTGCGACAATAGGTTATTTATCTATGTGGCACAGTGTGTATCCCGCATTTACGAGTATAGCCGGCGATATTCACCACATCACAGAAATCTTCCAACGTACTCTCAACGTACGTTCCACACCGACACCGGAGCATCTTCAGAAGATGATGACTCGACAATGCTCGGTTGTAAAGATTCGATTGCTATACAATCGAGCATTGTCGACCTTCCATTTCCTTCATTGTGATGGACTTCCGCAAAGAAACGCCTGCTTCTATCCAAAATTTAATTTACTCAGCTCAAAACATAATATGAGGCTACGCGATTATGTTGCAGGTAAATCATTAAAACTAGACAAATTAATACCTACTTACTGTCCGCGAAAAACATGTCCAATCAAATTAGCAAGCTCGGAGTTTCCTAAGTTTATTTGCTATCAATGTTAATTAAGACCCGTTAGGTCGTAAGTTCGTTTCACAAGCCTTTCAACTGGCGTAATTATGCTAAACTTTTTTTATGTAACAATGGTGCTGACTGTTAAAGTATATGCGTGGGAAACTTTGTAAAGTCGATAATACAAAAAAAATGCAAGTTTACTTGTAATTGGTTCAAACTATTTGAATACTTTCTTTGATATCGTATTTCTAGTTCTAGCTCATGGAAGGAGGAAATTCTGTGTTGGCTAAAATAACAGAGAGGGTTCCTGGAAATTTTGTCATAGACACAAAAGTATTGGTTCCATTTAATTCGAAAAATATACATTAAAAGTGGAATAAAGGTAAAAACGTACAGGCAAAAGTTGAAGATTATTATTTACAACAAAATTCCTTACTACAAAGTGTGTTGAAAAGTTGAAAATAGCCGTGTTATTAAAAACAAAACAATCGTCTCTTTTCCCACCTGCGGAAGAAATGGTATAAGTTCGGATTATTTAATATAATGTTTCATCCGTTTACTTATTATTTTCAATAAATTTTACACCTACATTAGATTACTACAAGGCTTAATTTTTGACTATCTTTTCCTATGTTAAAATGTAGCCAGTAATGTAGCCAGGGACTCTAAACTTATTTATTTTGTAGAGTTACTCGCAACATTAAATAGTACCTGGCGGTTCAAGATTAACATTCAACTCGCGCTCAGAAATTGTTATCATTTAACAGTAAATGCTTTCATTAGGACGTGGAAGTCACGCGAGGTCTACCACAGTTTTGAAGAAGACCGCCACAGTTATGCCTTTTATTACGTTACCACAAATTCCTCAGTGTCTGCGGTTCATAGTTGCTGGAAAAACGTCGTAATTTATAGCCGGCTGAGAAAAATAATATGGAGGTGTTTTTCGTTACCTGTCATGTCAAAATACGGAGGTGTGACATTAAGACCTTAATTTCGAAGCGTAGGTATTTCGGTTACGGTTAGAATTAGTGCATAACAGCTCTAAACTGAGGTTTATTAACATTTACTACAATGGTTCGCCGCGCGGATGACCTAGCATGTAAAGGATTAATTAGATTTATTGAGAGGTCATAACATGATATAGTGGCGACAACGTCTCGAATACTCGACACTCAAGACCTCCCTGATTAGGGAAACGAATTCGGTATTGGAACGAAAGTATTATATACCTACACTTTATTTACCTAGTCACCAATTTAATCCAACACGGGCGTACAATCTGAATTATTTGTATATTCACCCATTTGTGACTATTCTCAGAAGTTTATAGGTATAATTTAAACTAACGACATTTGACTATGTCACAGTATAACTAAAAGTTCTCTCACTTAATTTTTATCTTTAAGCTTTCCACGTTTTTTTGGCATTTCTAACAGATGGTCACGTATTCGCAGTCAGATTGTACTCGAAGATAGTGACTTGGTATAGAAGATCGCAGAAAATTTAGCCCGCGGTCACGATTCACGAGGGCATCTCACACTCATCAATTTTCATGCCAATATAATTTGATAGGTCACATTTTATATGCGTTGCGATTTTGAATGGTAATCAACTAGTTATTCAACTGTTAAAAAGCCACTTCCACAGCAGAGAGTACATAATAATACCAATAAGTCAAACGGTATAAAGAAACGTTAGTTCCACATATGTTACACCATGCAATAAAACAGCAAAGCTAAAGATGATAGTCTAAAAATATATAACTCAACTTATGCATAGGAATTATTATTTAAAAAATAGGTTGACGTATTAAAAACGGATGAGCATGCATTAACTACCTTAAAAAGGAAAAGTAATATTAATCCGATCAAATAATCGGTGTTCTACTCACCAAATAATGTAATGACTATAATATACTTCGCAAATTGGCATGAAAGGTTAGTGGTTTTGGTTACTGTAAAATAATGCATTATGAACCAGAAAAATATGTCGAACGGAAGCAACCCGCTATACGCGTTTCATTATAACACTTTTTTACTCCCATCAATGCCATTATTAGTTACTCATGTATCAATTCTTTCTTTATTTTTTTACGGCGTTATTATTTAAGATGAAGATGTAGTTCTTGAGGTTGCACTTACAATTATCAAAGGATTGCTTCACATTGTGCTTGAACACACGAGCGTTTTATTTTTTTGATATATCTTTCTTTTTAATATATAAAATTCTCGTGTCACAGTGTTTGTAACAAAACTCCTCCGAAGCGGCTTGACCGATTCTTATGAATTTTTTTGGGTATATTATTCGGTAGGACGTAAACTATTTTTAATACCCCTAAAATACCTCAATCAACGCGGACGGAGTCGCGGCCATCAGCTAGTACCTACTAGATGCTCAGGTATCTTGTTGGCAGAGAGATTAGTATGTACTACTTACTACTATTATTATAATCTACTTAAATATGTTGGATGTATTAGTGGACAAACCATCTCCGTAAACCGAATTTTCAAACCATTTTGATTGCGGCAAATATTTGCAATTACTACATCCGTATTATATGCGTATATTGCTATTCTTAAAGCTATCTTAAGGGCGTTATACCTCTTTCTATCCTCCTTTTCTTCTTCTCCTCTTCTTGATTTTTGGCTTTATATCCTCCCTTTAATATAACGTCAGTTGAATTGTGTATTTGACAAATAATCAAATCAGCAACTTTTTTCAAACGTCAAAACGAGTGCTTAGTATGGGATTTTGTATGAAATATTGAATAGTGACGTCATCCAAGTTCGACGCACTTCAAACAGTTAATCAACATAAAACTATCAGGGGACGAACTGGTTATTACGAGTTTTGGGAGATCCTATTTAATAATCACTAAAAAATAATTTATTTGAATAGTTGTCAAATACCCAATTAAGTACTTGTTTTAGATGATCATAATGTGTGCTTGGAAAAATGCACCATTTGCATAAAAATAAACTTTTACTGACACACGCTCCAGTGTGTAAGTAGACTTATGGGGCGCTTCTCGGTCTTTAATGGTGACTAATAGTCTGAGATCCCGATATACGACGACCTTCACCGATCTGTTTAATAGATGAAACCTGCTTTTTATTTTTTAGATAAATACGTCTAAAATAGGTTGCCTATCAAAATCCGGTCCAGACTATTTATAAATTAATTAATTATTATATTTTTTTAAAGTTTATTGTAGCCAATGCTATACCATCGCGTTTTTTATAAAATTACTTATATTTTGATATATAACTCAAGCGGTTCCGATCCGATAAGTTACATATGGACTATGGTAAGTTGTTAAAATACCATTGTCCACAGGACCACAGGTAACTTCACGGATCTGTTAACCGCTTGAGTTATATTTCAAAATAATAGGTCATTTTAAACCAAACGCGATGGTATAGCATTGATTACAATAAACTTGTCAAAAAAAAATTTAATTTAAAAATAGTCTGGACCGGATTTTGATATTTTAGGCGTTTATATCTATTATTTTGATATTTTAGGCGTATATATCTATTATTAAATAAAAAATAAAAAGCAGGTTTCATCTATAAAACAGATCGGTGAAGGTTGTCGTATATCGGGATTTTAACTATAATACTGACCAGTAAAAAGAGATCTGGCCGTTATATGTCGATTGGCTTATTCATTCAATCTTTCACCTCGCGTCGTTACGTTTTTACTATCGTCTGAAGTCTCGCTACACAAATTATAAATTCAAGTTCAATTTCAGAATCTAATTACCTACTTTAGTTATTTTCATAGATATGTATATAAACATTTATCATCTGGTTAATCCCGCGCTGTATAAGATCAATTAGTAGTATAAAAGCGAAATTCAATAAATCCGTAGGAAAGATTTACTTTATTAATGTACCCATTCGCATAAGTAATTCAGACATCAGTACTTTCAACACAAACCTACACTTACTTTACTATCTTAATTAATATACTTTTGACAAAAGTATTACAGGTTATATGTGTATTTTTTTCGGTGAAATTGTTAGTGGGTACGTAAAAACATCTAAGATCAATTATAGAGATAAAAAACTTTCCAAAACCGTTCGAAAATAAAGATGCTGATCCCTTTCACAAGAGAAAGTCTCAGTTGTGCCTTAATCCTTAACTTTTATTTAAGGTATACAACAGATATTATAACACCACTTTGTAGTTTTTTAATTTACTTTATTTTTGTAACGCTTGTTATAATCAAATGTCGTGTAACTTTTTATGTAAAAATATTCGCGCGTACTCACCCACTTTCAAATTATTTTAATTCTCAAAATTCCAAATATTTTGGGATATCTATTAAGGTCATCGTTTTAATTATAGCTAAAGCTGTCTTCTTTTCATTAACTTAAATTTTTGGTAAGTTTAACGATAATTTATTATCTAACCTGCGGCCTGCCTAACTTACCTTATCCGTCTGTGATGGGATTCAAGTAGATAAGGGCAATATTAATAAATATATAGTATAAAAATACGTATTGCAAAGTATAGGAAATCACAAGATCTTTCATTTCAATGAAGGTATGAAATCTTGTAAATGGAAGATCAGAGCTTTGCATAGCAGTATAATATTTTGGTAATAAGATGACAACTACTATTTTCTTCCTTCAACTGTTTAAATAGTTTGGGGCTACATTTCTGACATTTTACTTGATCAAAGATCGAAGCTTTCACACTTTAAAGCTCTTTGATATCAATTTAGCCCATGGTTTTGATTTCACACGTAAAACAGTGTCTATAGTCTAAAAATATGAAAACTGACAAACCTGTTAAGGATTTGGTCATGTATTGAACTCTCAAATATAATTCTAGGTATATTATATAATATTTTTATCACCTTATCACTGCAGGAGAAAGTATGATGAGTAGATTGCGGTACTCCGCAATCTACTCATCTTACGATTACTATCTTTGCGATGCTTGGATATAACGGCGGTGTCAGCGATAAACTGAATCGCATGATATAAATCATGTCCGGATGGCTCCATGCTCGTGACCTCTCGGTGGAAATTGTCTTTCACGAATCGATAATGCGCGTGCGAAGGAATTACTTTACCTTCCTCTCAAGTTATGTTATTAACTGTAAATCTTACAGAAAATCAGGAAATATATTATGTTTGATGCAAAATATCCAGTACGCCTTAGGAGAATCAGAGTAACCGACATAGCTCGAAGAGTCTCTAAGCTGAAGTGTAAATTGGTAGGGTGGTAGTTTGAAGAACCGATAGAGACGTTCGGATCCCAATGTCATTGAATGGCAGCCTCGCACTGCGAAGTGCAACCTGCACCTGGGACGATCTGAGACTAGGTGGACGTATTCATCCATCTCAGGCGAGTTGTTGGGTGCCGCCGTTTTGAAAGCAAGCGGACAGACTGTGCCCTGTGGAGATCCACGCAGGAGATCTTCGTCCAGCTGTGGACGTCTATCGATTGAGACGCCCGACGACGACGGCTATGATGATACGATATATACTTAAATATTGTATTCAATATTCTATTGCTTCTATTGAAGTAGGCGTTACTTTGCGGAAGTCCATGATAATTAATGAACTAGAAGTTTAATTCGCTATAATCCGCCACAGTAGACAAATCTATGTGGTACAGCATGTATCTTGCACTTGCAGCTTGCAATATTCACCGCCCAGTACCTACTCAAGCCTGCAATTGCTATTGCAATTGCAATATATACTTACTTAAATTTCATTGTCACTGTACCAACATTATTTTCATCAAGCACACATAGTACACATAGTAAGGAGACGGGTTCTTGACAATTTCCCATAATATCTTTTATTTATCAATCATCTGTTACGCACTTTCTACAATCAATCATGATGCGGTCAATCGAAAATTATTCATCGATTAATAAATTGTTGTTTTAAAAAGTTACATAATTATGTCTTATTCACGGTCTCATTTTAAGGATTTACGTAAGTTAAGTCACTGACCGACAGAGCACTTAATTTTTTACTATAATAATCCCCGAAAATTCCGTACATTTGAATGCTTTTACATATAGATGCAAATTATTGGTTTTCGATACATGAATTACACACCTAATTTGTAATGTGCTGCATTATGTAAGGTGCTTTCAAGTGCTATTATTATTGAGCAATCATGGATAAGAAGGCCTTTACGCTACCCCGTAGCGTAAGGTGCTTTTTAACCTATCGAATCGACTGGATTAGTTTAATAGCATAAATTACGCTTTATTCATGATAATTCTAAATCTGTTCAACGCATGATAGGCGTGTTTTAACCACTGGTTTTTTGAATCTACAGCACTAATTATAGAATAGATTCTAATGATTTGTTATTCAAATGCTTTTAAATTATAGCCTAGGTCTAGGACATACTTACCACGTACCTACTTCATCCTAATGTCTGCGTCATCTTAACCCTTAAACTCAGATCATTTATTAAACAAAGTAAACATGTCTTTGCCATTCCGTATAGTACTAAAAGTATTGGAATATTTTTGACTATTTGTATCATCATCTTTAAGTTAAGACCTTTGAACACTCCCAGAATGCGTAGGCAAACACCATTTTAGTCTCTAATACAGTGTGGAATAATATAATTTTCAACGCCTACATGTAATCTAGTCTCTACCATTTCTACCACTACAGCCCATTAACGTCCCACGGCTGGGCACAGGCCTCCACTCTCATAGGAGAGAGGGTATTAGAGCTTAGACCCACCACGCTGCTCCAATGCGGGTTGGCGGGCTTTAACGACTATTATCATGTTATTGATAATAACCGGGACCGACGGCTTAACGTGCTCTCCGAGGCACGGGGGTGAAACATCGCGAACTTCCTAACTCCGAGCTAGTACTGAGAATTTCTAGTCTGAAAAACCCAATACTCAATTTATGGGCAAACCCGGGACCTCGTCGGCCGCAGTCGAACATGCCAACCACTAGACCAACGAGGTAGTCTAGGTGCCATTTCTAACTTTGTCTAAATATTTTGTTTTTGTTTCAGGAATTCCAACTGATCGTGCAGAGCACGCGTACGCGTCCGCGCAAGAATACAAAGAGGCTCTTGAAGCTCTACGAAGGAACACAGGCGCTGTAAGTAACAAAGAAGTAAACTTTAAAACCTCTTTTATGAACCCTTAATAACCCTTAATAATATGAACTTTCCATTCGAAATCCGTCCAAACTGCCTCGTTGGTCTAGTGGTTGGCATGTTCGATTGCGGCCGACGAGATCCCGGGTTCGAGTCCCGGGTCGAGCCATAATTGAGTATTGGGTTTTTCTGACTAGAAATTCTCAGTACTAGCCCGGAGTTAGGAAGTTAGCGGCGTTTCGCCCCCGTGCCTCGTAGAACACGTTAAGCCGTCGGTCCCGATTATTATCACTACCATGATAATAGTCGTTAAAGCCCGCCAACCCGCATTGGAGCAGTGTGGTGGGTCTAAGCTTTAATTCCCTCTCTTCTATGAGAGTGGAGGCCTGTGCCCATCAGTAGGACGTTAACGGGGTGTAATGGTAGTGGATTCGAAATCTGTACTTTCCTCTCTTTTGTCATTTATTTACCTTAATGCAAATCTTACACTTAGGTAGATTGTGGGAAAATTTTCTGACTTCCTTCAGAGCTTTTCTTCCATCAGCGTTTCCTTTCCAAAGAGAGAATTGAAAAAAATATTTCTCCGTTTTCAAAGAAAACGCATTTGGAAGATAAAAAATTTCGTTCCATCGTCGGGAAATTTCTCTTAGTGTACGCAAGTGAATAATTGAATTAACACTGTGGCTGCAGATACTCTCTTCTTCTTGCCCTTGTCCCACGCTATGTGGGGTCGGCACAGCATGTTTTCTTCTTCCATTCATTTCTGTTATCCGTCGGCGTCAACCTATTATTCACCCCTTATATACGCATATCCTCTTTCACACAATCCATCCATCTTTTCTTTGGTCTCCCTCGACTCTTTTTCCCTTCCACATGCATATCTATCATTCTTCTCGTAATATGCCTTTCTTCGTTCCGCATTACATGGGTAAAGGTGTCATTCAAGATTATTCATTTTAATATTAAATACCCCCGCGTAGTCTTAGTGCCAAAAAATTTAATGATGAAGATATTTCTCCGCGGATCATCTGGTGACAGAGGGCGGGCTTAATTTTTTTCCGAAAATTCCACCAGGCTGACCAGCGCAGAAATGCAGCCAGCATTCTTGCCACCATTCCACATACTTGCGGACTTAACTAATTTGTATAGTAATGGGATACCTAGCTTTAAGTAAAAAAAATATTATGCTTGTCACTAGGAGCGCAGCAAACCGCAGCGCACTCTGGAATCGGAAATCATAAGGTCCGAAGAAGTAGTGCAGGAATTGCAAGAAGAGGTGTTACCAGATCCATGGGAGCTGAACAACACGGCGCGGAGCGATGTCGAGTTGCTGTTCTTCAACCGGGTGCCGAAGGTTGGGAGCCAGACCTTCATGGAACTACTGAGACGACTGGCAATCAGGAATCAATTCGGTAGGTAAATTAGACATAGCTTTGACGACCTCCGTGGCGCAGTGTGTAGCACTGTTGCCTTAACGTGCGGAGGTCCCGGGTTCGATTCCCGGCAGGGTCAATTTAGGAATTTATTATTTCTGAATTTTCCCTGGTCTGGCCTGGTGGGAGGCTTCGGCCGTGGCTAGTTACCACCCTACCGGCAAAGACGTGCCGCCAAGCGATTTAGCGTTCCGGTACGATGCCGTGTAGAAACCGAAGGGGTGTGGGTTTTTAATATAACTGCCATGCCCCTAACAGGTTAGCCCGCTACCATCTTAGACTGCATCATCACTTACCATCAGGTGATCAGGTGAGATCGCAGTCAAAGGCTAGCTTGTAGTGGATAAAAAAAAAAAAAAAAAGCTATTTCGACACCTGCAAGGAGAAATTTTTTCAAATTCAATGATTGGTATTTGTATGCAGTTTTGCCAAAATCTGGGATACAATGATCTCCCTTGCAAGTGTTGATTTATAACTTTTTTCCTTTCATTAGGTACGAATCTTTAGTTTCTCGAAACCTTTTGATTTTTGATAGTTTTCGTCATAACCAACTAATTTTGCCGTCATATCTAACGGCAGACGAAAATGAATTCCTAAAGCAACTTTAAACTTTATTGAGGGGGAAAATCATACTTTACGTTAATGTTTAACCGCCGTACATTTTTCAAGTAGGTACTAAACAAACTATCTACTAAGAATACCGGTCATAACTTTACTAGGCTGCTGTTGCCGGCAAAAATAACAATGAAGACAAAACAGGATCCTAGCATAAATGTAAACTATCTCGGCTGCCAAGTGCCAAGATATTATCTATGCGCATACCGTTGTAGTGAAAATATAATGATTTACTTACTTTGTGGTTGTATACAGTTAGTCTAGTTTGTTTTTATCAATAAAGTCGTCTGCATTACGTATTGTAATACTATAGTCAAAATCCATAACGATATGTATGTATGTATGTATATGCTCTATTGTATACCACAAAATATACAAAAGAAACATGTTACAAACAAGAAAACAACAATAAGTAGGTTCAATAAGGCGGTCTTATCGCTAACAACCTTAACGCTAGGGAGAAACTGAAGAAGAAGACAAAGGACTCGGGAAATCTAAACCGGGATGTACCTACCTACTATTATATTTATACATATTCATTACTAGCTGATGCCCGTAGATGGAGGCTTTTTGTTTCCCGCGGGAACTCTTAAATTCTCCGTTAAATTAAACTCAATGTGCTATTCCATACTATAATCTATCTCTGTGCCAAATTTCATCTAGATCGGCTGAACGGATCTAGCGTGGCTGTGTTTCTAGCGTGATTGAGTAACAACAACCACCCATCCATCCAGAAATCCATCCATCCATCCATCCACCCATCCATACTTTCGCATTTATATTTAACACCGCGGGTTTACAGAATTATACACCGCGTAGACCGGTCGTAGGTACTATTTACTATTTAGTGTGTAAGACTTCGAGGTGAATACATCAAGTCAGAAAACATTGATCCTTCCTATGCATTGTCTCGCCCAACACAATGATGTTGGAAACCTCATCGTGATAATGATGACCTTTTTGTTTCATCGTTATAATAATTGTGTTTATACATTGTTTGCTATTGAAAATACGAATTCAATGACTGGTTCAAATTCAATCATGAGTTCTGTTAGAATAGGTAGAGATTTTTTAAAATAAACTTTTAAAAATCGTTTTTGCATAAATCATGATTATAATATGGGGCTCTTCAAAGGGCGGATAAACAAATATCTCAAAAGCCAGCAACGCATTGGCGGTTCCTCTGGTGCTGCAAATGTTAATGGGCGGAGGTAATCACTTACCATCAGGTGACCCGCCTGCTCGTTTGCTCGCTATATATATATAAAATAAATCTATTTAGCCACGAAATCCAGAATACCCTTTCAACCGATTTTACGATAAGTACACCATCAGAAAAGGTGACTGACTGATCTATCTACACACAGCTCAAACCACCGGACGGATCGGGCTTGGCATACAGATAGATATTATGACGTCATCCGCTAAAAATAAAATTTTTGAAAATTCATCCCTTATAGGGGTGAAATTGAAATTTGAACTTTGAAATTGGTATGAAAATCGAACCTGACGTGAGCGCAGCCGCGGGCAAAAGCTACATAGTTAATCGATGAAAGCTATTGTGTGACGATCGTAATCACTTCTGATAAGTATCAGTCTTTCCTAATTAGCCAAAATCCATTTTCGCATACCATAAATTCAGCCAATGACATCAATTGAGATTGTAGCAATGATCGGAATCGGTGATCTGAAAGTTCTGGAACTTTCGATAGTGATTTAAATAGAGATTGCATAGCTTACTTACCTTAGTCATCGCTGGATAACTTTTACTTTTGATTCAAGAATTAAAAAAATAATTAATCCATTTGTATCTATTTAATTCCTTTTCTAAAGCAATCTCCATCTATTCAAAGGCAGTAATAGAATGACTTGCGTATTGTACCTACCTACCTACCTAGATGCCTTTTTGTGTTTTTTATTTCAAACATGCCTTGCGATTTGCTACTCGTACGTATGTAGTATCACAGTAGTATCTACTACAATCTCACTTGGTGGAAAGTTTCGATGTAGGTACTTACGTACTTAGTGTAAGAAGCAAGCATGATAACCCGGAAGGGTTATGAGTTATGTGTTATGGTAGCATAGCAGATATGTATTTACGCCAAATTTACACGGCATCGTGCCGGAACACTAATTTTGACGTTTGCTTACCGCCCACGAATATCTTATCAAAGTGGACTCGGGAATCTAACCCAGCTAAACCTAGTAAAACTAACCCACATAGGTATGTACAACAAGGGTTGAGAGTTCATCAATTTTTTTTTATCCACTACAAGTTAGCCCTTGACTGCGATCTCACCAGATGATAAGTGACGATGCAGTCTAAGATGGTAACGGGCTAAGGGGCATGGCAGTTGTAATTATAACCCTATACTAATGGGTTTCTACACGACAGCGTACCGGAACGCTAAATCGCTTGGCGGCACGTATTTGCCGGTAGGATGGTAACTAGCCCCGGCCAAAGCCTACACCAAACCAGACCAGGGAATATTCAGAAATTATTAATTCCAAATTGACTCTGCCGGGGATCGAACCCTCCCGACCTCCAGCGCTCAACAATGCGCCAGGAAGGTAGTCGAAACCTCTAAGGTCTCTAAACCTATCTTTAGTTGCTCTTTTCTTAAAAAAGAAAAGAGTAAGTGCTGAGTTTTGTCAGCCAGCTCTTCTCAGGAAAACACCGAACCGGTGGTAGAGTCTTATCGTATCATAAGTGACACAAGTTGTCCTAGATGAAATAAATAAATCATCATCATATCTATGCTATCACCGCTTTAAAGATATTCATATCATGTATTCTGGCGTAGGTTTCCACCGAGACGCGGTACAGCGAGTGGAAACAATCAGGCTCGCGCCCGCCGACCAGCAGGTCCTCGTGAGCGTGGTGTCAGCGCACACGCCGCCCGCCTCCTACATCAAGCACGTCTGCTACACCAACTTCACCAGGTATTTCATTATCTATAGCAGAAAATAGAGAGTAATAGAGGGCTGCTCCTCAATACCACCACCACCACTACAGCCCATTAACGTCCCGCACAGGCCTCTACTCTCGAGGTATTTCATTATCTACAGCAGAAAATAGAGAGTAATAGAGGGCTGCTCCTCAATACCACCACCACCACTACAGCCCATTAACGTCCCGCACAGGCCTCTACTCTCGAGGTATTTCATTATCTACAGCAGAAAATAGAGAGTAATAGAGGGCTGCTCCTCAATTCCACCACAACCACTGCAGCCCATTAACGTCCCGCACAGGCCTCCACTCTCGAGGTATTTCATTATCTATAGCAGAAAATAGAGAGTAATAGAGGGCTGCTCCTCAATTCCACCACAACCACTGCAACCCATTAACGTCCCGCACAGGCCTCCACTCTCGAGGTATTTCATTATCTATAGCAGAAAATAGAGAGTAATAGAGGGCTGCTCCTCAATACCACCACAACCACTGCAGCCTATTAACGTCCCGCACAGGCGTCCACTCTCGAGGTATTTCATTATCTATAGCAGAAAATAGAGAGTAATAGAGGGCTGCTCCTCAATACCACCACCACCACTACAGCCCATTAACGTCCCGCTGCTGGGCACAGGCCTCCAATGTCATAGGAGAGAAGGAATTAGAGCTTAGACCCATCACGCTGCTCCAATGCCGGCTGGCAGGCTTTAACTACTATTATCATGTTAGTGATAATAACCGGGAACAACGGCTTAACGTGACCTCCGAGTCACGGGGGTGAAACACCGCCAACCTATCCCGGTGACAGCGTCGCTTGTATATATATTAAAAATAAAATAAAAACAAAACCTAAACAGGCATAAAAATAGTTCCAAGTTTGCCCACCGGGTCAGATTTAAGCCGGTGGGACTATACCTTAGCAAGGCATTAGGATGCACAGTTTTTTTTCTTCTAAAAAGGTTTCCTTGCAAAAAGAGAGAAGTTTTCCCATCCTCGTTTTTGGTAGAAATGTCGAAGTTAACGCACTGGCTATACTCGCAGATAATTCTGCAGGTCCAATTGTCTAAGCCAATCGTTATGATATGACAGGAGTTCATACATGCTTTTTGACGTGCAGGGATCTATGAACTCCTTAAACAGGTCGAATTATCCATTTGACAAACGATTACGATTACGGTTTCCTTACACAATCGGGGGGCAGAAGGAAAGTCCGGAAAGTTAATAATGATGAGGTTAACCTATGTCAGACAAATACCAGATACTTCTAAATTTTGATTTAGAGCTTATTTTTGAGCAACGCTCAGAGCCAACCTACTGCGAGTTATGAAAATGAAGAGAATATTGGTTAGACAAATTAGTTAGTTTGTGTTAGCACTTTACTGTTGCATTTTGCACATTTTGTGTGTCAAATACCAAATATGCATATGAAATGATTTAGCTCCATTTTGGCACATACCTACACAGAATCGAATACAACAGCATTCATATTCCTGGCTCATTCAAATTAGATATGTTCAAAAGGCTTCATTGAATACTTAGTAATTTAGGTAAATGGCATCCATCAAGACTATTTAAATAATTATTTAAATAGTCTTAACTAACTATCCATTAGACGAGTAATTACGGACAGGTCATTTCATATGTTTTAGAAAAAATCCAAAAAATTTACGACCTGAACTCACAGTATTTAAGGAAATACACTTTCACTAGATAAAAAAAGAACAACGCTATGAGTTTCTAATTTCTTACACCAGAAAAAAAAACAAATTGCATGCATCAATCAAAATGTAACTGTCAGCTGGATATGAAATATAATATAAATATTTAAGCGCCGCTACCATTGATGTAGAATTTTTTTAGTACCTATACTAGATGTAGGATTAGCGCTTCAAAAATGTCCCCGACAAATTACAGCACAAATACGAAAGTGCTCTTATTTGACTTTAGTACGGGCCAACCTTAGCCAACATAATGACGCGTCAAAATGCTGCAGTGCTCATATAAAAAGTGTGCTAATATCCTTTGGCCAATGTTTGTGACAATGCGTCAAATATTGTAACAAACATTGACTGTTCTGGATAGACGGGATGCATGGAGTAGTGTTGGTGTTTTAAAAGTATTGTTGCTTAGTGATTCCCTGGTAATCCATTTCGTTATGCAGTAGAGTTGTTTAAGCCATCTAAAATATACAGATAACATTAATTATGTTCAAATTCATTTTGATAAAATTGATATTACTGGAAACACACATACCTTAGTTACATAAATACACATAAAATACATGGGTACATAAAGATATTATATACTTTACATAAATATTTTATAAAAAAATGTAGTAAAAAATAATAAAAGCCGCAAAGGCTAAATCTGAATAAAGTTTACTTGGTACTTTTTAAGTTTACGTGTAATACGTCAATAAAACGTAGATTTTTAACCTTGATATTAATTTTAAAATGAAACTAAGTAAGGAAAATTTAATTTTAAGTTAAAATCTTACTTCTTAAACAAATGTTAGGTAGTTTAGTTTTAGTTTCCTATTTACTATAATATTTTTGTACTTATTTTAAAAATTACTTTTTGTTTTGGATTGAAAGGTTATTCCTACCTTTTCTCTGATGACAGAACGTCTTAAAAATTAATATTTTCTAATCGTAATGTAGCTTTATGTGTTAAACTTAAGGTGCATAATTAACTGAAGTTGTTGCTAATATAATACCTTTTTCTACATTTCCCACTCAGCATACAAATGTTTATGTGTGTGCAAATTGGGACATTTTTGCGATATTTTTTGTTCGTGACTCTGTTTCTAGTACTCATTCTATTTCAATGGCCGCTACACAGAATGATAATTCATAGTTCAATGGAATATGAGGCTCAGCTACATTTTCACGCTAAAAGAAACAATTAATAACTTACCAAGAGACAACCTTGTAAGACATGATAGAAGCGTAATAGTATACTACTATTACTGGACGGAGTCATGCTAGAAGCGTAATAGTAGTATACTACGATACATGTCGGTTACGGTATCACGCTGAAACTACTGGACGGATTCATGCTGGAAGCGTAATAGTACTATACCAAAATACATCTCTGTTACGGCATCTCACTGAAACTACTGGACGGATTCATGCTAGAAGCGCAATAGTAGTATACTACGATACATGTTGGTTTCGGTATCACGCTGAAACTACTGGACGGATTCATGCTGGAAGCGTCATTAGTATACCACAATACATGTCTGTTACGGCATCACAATGAAACTACTTACTGGACGGATTCATGCTAGAAGCGTAATAGTAGTATTAAATCTATGGTTACTCTATAACTTCGTTTGATCTCAACCGATTTTGACAATAATTCTTTTAACATACAGCATACTATCAAGTTTATTTCTTGTTAATTCATGAAAATCTGATGAATGTACAACTGAGAGCGAAATTCCCATCAGGTAACAGTAGATCTATCCAATTCATTGAGTTGATAGATCTGTCAGTCATTCAGTCACCTATAGGTATATAAGTATAGTAAGTACATAAGATAAGACTACCTGTGCAAAGCCGGGGCGGGTAAGTTAGTATCATATTTTACGCTTAATGTGGCGAGCCCCTAACATGATTAATGTAAATCGACAGATGATTACACAGTCACTGTCTATACAACCGAATAATTATGCTACTCAGAACCGCTCGTGCTCCCCACTTGAGCTATTGTTCAGAAGAAAATAAAGGACAGGAGAAATCTTGTTATTATCTTTTACTAATTAGCACATAGAGCATTACGCTATAGTCTATAGTCTATACTATACATTGCAGGTGATATAGTATATGAGTTTACACAGATAGCTGTGTTTGTACGAGGATAATAGTTTTTGTCCATAGTGATAAGTAAAAAACCGGCCAAGTGCGAGTCGGACTCACGCACCGAGGGTTCCGTATAAACCTGTAATAAGTAAAAGTTATGGCATTTTTATTGCTAAATGAAATCCTTAACATTAAATAAGTTTAAAATTATTTTTATTATATTATGATGTAACTAAAAATTTATGCTTTTTGCAATTTTTCCTTTATCTGTGCTATAAGACGTTGCTTCGTACCAAATTTCAAGATTCTGAGTTCACGGGAAGTACACTGTAGGTTTTGATTCCCTTGCGAGTGTCGAAAAATTGCAGCATGATTGCGTTGGCTTAGAAGTTTGATTTTTTCACAGCTCCAAGGGACAGTAGACCTGAGTATTTGTTATGGATTTCAGTTTGATGCCTCCATGCGTTCCTGAGAAAAAAGGTCTTGACACAGACGGACGGACAACAAAGTGACCCTATAAGGGTTCCGTTTTTGCCTTTTGAGGTACGGAACCCTAAAAGAGATAAAATTAATAAGTTTAAATAAATAATTTATTATATTTTAAATATAATGTTAGTACCTATTAGGGGTGAACCGCTTTAAATGTAAATTCTGCGATACCCGGCCTAATTTTTATGCATTTGCCGCCATTTTACTAGACGGTCTATTTCCATAAAAATACCAAAAGCCGTTGAGTTTTTCGAAATGATTGAGTGGAGATTAAATTTATTTTATCAAATTAATACTCCTAATAATAAAGTCTCAACTTTTTATTATTTTTAAGTTTCAAGCTAAGTATTTACCTAATGTAACCCCATAAACGAGTAGCCCCGTCTTGGACATGTTTATTTTCCTGCTGAACATAATATAGGTACTAAAACAGACACATAAGATAAACCTACTTCAAATTTCATAATTTATTTTTATTAATGACCACATTTCAGATTCGGCTACCCATCTCCGATATACGTGAACGTAGTACGTGACCCCGTAGAACGAGTCATCTCCTGGTACTACTACGTGAGAGCTCCGTGGTACTACGTCGAACGGAAGAGAGCCTTCCCCGACCTGCCCTTGCCCGATCCCGCCTGGCTGAAAAAGGTAAGATTTTAAGTATTAAAAAAATTTAAACTTTGCCTACCTAATAAAATAAAACTTCGTAGATTCCACCGAAGCGAGGCATTTACCTAACACAAAATGTTGGCAGCATTGTCCCTTTGGAGTCTTATTATTTATGGAAATATCAGTCTTATAATAAAAAATAATAAATTATAATAAAACATTAAGCTGGAAAGGGCCAGACTGGTGAAGTCTACTCTCCGACCTTCTCGTGCTCAAATTCAAAACCTCGAAAGCTTTCAACTGGAACTGCAGAACCGGTTCGATTGCCTAGCAGATTGCGAGTCTGTGGACGATCTAAACAACAGGCTGGTGGAAACTGTCCAGACGGTAGGGTCCAAATTCTTTAAGACCCACCGTCCAAAAAGAACTAAAATGTTTTCAGACCACACTCTCAAACTTATGGATGAGAGAGCAGAGATGGGACTACAGTCTTCAGCAGATGCGTCTGCTTACCGGCAGATTAATAGGCAGATCTCTAAAGCGCAAACGCGCGACTTGCGAAACTTCAATACTAAATACATTAAAGATACCATCGAGCGTAACAAGGGCTCTAAAGTATTCGCAAGAGATCTGTCTATCGGACAGAGCCAGCTGACGCGACTAAAAACTGATGATGGTAGTCTCATCTCATCCAAACCTGAGATCTTGGGAGAGGTGGAAAAGTTCTATGGACAGCTATACACCACAACACAAAAGCCTGTTGAGGATTTGGCTAGAGATCCCAGAGCCAAATTGACCCGACACTATACTGAAGATATCCCGGATGTCAGCCTCTACGAGATTAGTATGGCTCTCAAGCAACTCAAGAACAACAAGGCGCCAGGTGAGGACGGAATCACAGCAGAACTCCTGAAAGCGGGTGGAAAACCGATACTTAAGGTCCTTCAGCGATTGTTCAATTCCGCCATTCACGAGGGCTTAACGCCACAGGCATGGCACAGGAGCGTGGTGGTTCTGTTCTTCAAAAAGGGAGACAATACCTTGCTGAAGAATTACAGACCCATCTCGCTGCTCAGCCATGTCTATAAGTTGTTCTCGAGAGTCATAACGAATCGTCTCGCTCGTAGGTTCGACGACTTCCAGCCTCCCGAACAAGCCGGATTCCGAAAAGGCTTTAGTACCATAGACCACATTCACACGCTGCGGCAGATTATACAGAAGACTGAAGAGTATAACCGGCCAGTATGCTTAGCGTTTGTGGACTATGAGAAAGCCTTCGATTCGGTGGAAACTTGGGCTGTGTTGAGGTCACTGCAGAGATGCCGGATAGACTACCGGTATATCCAAGTGCTGAAGTGTTTGTACGAAAACGCCACAATGTCAGTTCGTATACAGGACCAGGCTACAAGGCCAATCCAACTGCAGCGGGGAGTGCGACAGGGAGATGTAATCTCCCCGAAGCTCTTTACCGCTGCGTTGGAAGACGTCTTTAAGCTTCTGGATTGGAACGGATTTGGCATCAACATCAATGGCGAGTACATCACTCACCTTCGGTTTGCCGATGATATAGTCATCATGGCAGAGACTCTGGGTGACCTTAATGCAATGCTCAATGACCTCAGCAGAGTTTCCCAACAGGTGGGCCTTAAAATGAACATGAGAAGGACAAAAATCATGTCTAATGCTCATGTTCCGCTCCACCCAGTAATTGTTGGGAGCTCTGCACTCGAAATTGTAGACGAGTATATATACCTGGGACACGTGGTCCAGCTAGGTAGGTCCAATTTCGAGAAAGAGGTGAGCCGCCGAATCCAACTCGGCTGGGCAGCGTTCGGGAAGCTTCGAGATGTCTTCTCGTCCAAGATTCCTCAGTGCCTGAAGACAAAAGTCTTCGAACAGTGCGTGTTGCCAGTGATGACATACGGTTGCGAGACGTGGTCGCTAACTATGGGCCTCATAAGAAAGCTCAGGATCACTCAGCGGGCGATGGAGAGAGCAATGCTCGGGGTTTCTTTGCGCGATCAAATCAGAAATGAGGAGATCCGCAGAAGAACTAAAGTAACCGACATTGCTCGACGTGTTGCGAAGCTGAAGTGGCAATGGGCGGGGCACATAGTTAGAAGAACCGATAGACGCTGGGGTCCCAAAGTGCTGGAGTGGCGACCACGCACGGGAAAGCGCAGCGTTGGTAGACCCCCTACTCGCTGGACAGACGACATCAGGCGAGTCGCAGGAAACCGCTGGTTCCAGGCGGCGCAAGACCGAGGCGTGTGGAAATCCTTGCAAGAGGCCTATGTCCAGCAGTGGACGTCTATCGGTTGATAATGATGATGATGAATAAAAAATAAGTCAGTAATAACTTCTGACACACATAAATGAGCACTTGAATAATCATTTTGCGCATGTAGTGATGTAGGTACCTACCTCAAGACCTACCTATATATAAGATAATTTAATAGAGCGCTTATAAGATGTTTTTTTTTCAATTAGTATTTTGGAGTTTGTAAAACGCCTGAATCCGTTTAGAGTTAAATTAAAAAGCTTTGCGCATAGTTGTACTTCTAAAAAGTATTTTAATATTAAACGAAATATTAAACTTAAATCACACACACCAATACATAATCATCACAGAAAGCACATTGCAACACGTTAAAGCAAAAATAGACTTTAGCACTTGTACTTAGGTGCTCTATTTAGTTACACGGGTGGACGGTTCAATTTAAGGTAACGATACAAGGAGTTTTCAGAGTGGAATCATTGCTCTCACGCTGTGATTTTGATTCCTCGTCGCTCACTTGTTGATCGGCACTCAATTTACGGATCAATGGGCCAACAATCAGTCACGCGTCTCTGAATATGTTTCACACACATAACAGAAGCACTATAAATTCATCGTTTCTTTAAATGACTGCAACATCAAAAAGAATTCAACATGATTCTGTATTCGTTGTTTCGTCAAAAGAAGTATTTTCTTCAAGACTAGTAAATTATGAAGTGTCTTAACTTAATTCAAATTAAAATCTATTTTATTCTATTATTTTCTTAATTTAAATTTAAGATTTTTTGAATAGTCCAGTAGTAGTAGAATATCACTGGTTGGGAATGCCATTCCTACCGAGAAGAACCAGCAAAAAACTTGGTGGTTGGTGTTTTGAAAAAATTAATTTACAATTACATCAATATTATAGATACCTACTTATGTAACCGCTGTCCTTAGAATTGCTGGAGCGAGTCAAATAATGTCCTTATTAATAGCGACTCCATCAATCAAATAAATAATATAAATGCGAAAGTTTGGATGGATGGATGTATGGATGGATGTTTGTTACTCAATCACGCCCCAACGGCTGAACGGATCTGGATGAAATTTGGCACAGAGATAGATTATAGTCTGGAATAACACATAGGCTATTTTTATCCCAGAAAATTAAAGAGTTCCCGCGGGAACCGATAGACCTCGATCCACGTGGACGAACTCGCGGGCATCACCTAGTATTTCATATCTTTTGTTTAATGTTATAACTTATAAATTGTAGATATAGACCATTTAATTCTTCTATGATTTTCCATATTTTTTACCATCAAGAATTGATTCATCTCTATGGATTTTCTGGATTCGTGCTGCAATTGGGCGGTCTAGCTACCAATGTGAGTTCAGCCAATAGATGATTACGCACATAACACTGCAGTTGTCAAACTACGGTAATAGTCCCACAAACATCCACACAAACATTTGACGACCTACGTGGCGCAACGTGTAGCGCGTGTGGAGGTCCCGGGTTCGATCCCCGGCAAGGTCAATTTGGGTATTTATAATTTCTGAATTTTCCCTGGTCTGGCCTGGTGGGAGGTTTCGGCCGGGGATAGTTACCACCCTACAGGCAAAGACGTGCCGCCAAGTGATTTAGCGTTCCGGTACGATGCCGTGTAGAAACCCAAAAAGAGTATGGGTTTAATATAACTGCCATGCCCCTAACAGGTTAGCCCGCTACCATCTTGGACTGCATCATCATTTACCATCAGATGAGATCACAGTCAAGGGCTATTTATATAGTTCCAATTGGGTATTTGACTACTAGTGAAATAAATTATTTTACAGTGATTATTAAATAAAGGATTTCCCAAAAGTCGTAATATACACGTCCCCTGATAGTTTTATTTTGAACAACCATTTTAAACTATCGATTAAAGTAAAAAAAGTGCGTCGAACTTGGATGACGTCACAACTTAAAATTTCATACAAAATCCATACTAAGCACGCGTTTTGACGTTTGAAAAAAAAGTTGCTGATTTGACTAGTTGTCAAATACCCAATTTTGGCCACCGGGCCAGATAAGTTTGACGGATTATACAAACTACTATCGATACTAGAATATTATAAATGCGAAAGTTTGGATGGATGGATAGATGTATGGATGGATGGATGAATGGATGGATGTTAATTAAATCTACATGAGATTTGGCACAGAGATTATAGACTGGATTAGCACCAGTTCCCATGGCAACCAAAAATCTCAATCCACACGGACCAAGTCGCGGGCATCAGCTAGTCATTTATAAAGGACTACGGCTTTCCAATGGCCAATGATAAAATTGTTGTACTTACTATTCATCTCGCGTTAAAACGGACAGAAATCTGCATATCTCGGGGAAATTCTGGGTTAATTACATTAAGCTGTCAACCCACACATAGCGTCCATATCACTCTCTCCGAAGTGAGAGGGAGGCCAGAAGGATATACACGTTTCCCTCCTCAGAGTGAGTTATAGATAGTCACCGCCGCAGACTTCAGAGAGAAAATCGTTAGGTATTATTTGAGTTACCAACTGTTATAGACCTGCTTGCGCATGGTGATCGATGGGGTTTTTAACATGCAAACTAACAATATGTAATACAAATACTATTCCATATATTCAAGAAGTAAACATAAGGACATATATTATATTAATAAGTAGGTAACAATATAACAACAGCTAAATCCATAACCACTCGCAAACAAGGTAAAGATAGACCACTTTCTGGACACTTGCTAATCAAGGCAACGACCGGCTAAAAATGACAGCTAGAGTGTAACGGGCGACCGGCTAAAAATTACAGCTAGAGTGTAACGATCGCAATCACCTCTGATTGGTTAACACTCTTCCACTATTGGACAAAATAAAAAAAAATGAAAAAATGAAAATATTTTATTTCAGCTTAACTGTAAAGTTATTACAAATATATACTTATTAATACATTTTTTACAGGTCACAAATTAATGTTTTGCTATCAACTACACTAAGCGCAGCTTGTTGTTGTAGTTGACTGCTTACCCTCTTGTCACAATATTTTCTGTGTTAACATAATATCGGTATTTTGTTTTCGATTGTTAATAAGTTACTTATAAATTGTTCTTAATCTAGTGTTAGTAGGGTTAGTTTATTAAATGAATATTATAATACATACATATTATAATATAATATATACATCGTAGAAGTGTTTACGTGCATGTTAGCAATTAGCATGTGTGAGTGTGTGCGTGAGTAATATTTATGAGTGTGTGTATGTTTGTGTTTGTGAGTAGCAACATAATCGATTGACGCAGCAAGAATACCAAAAATTCAGCCAATCACAACAATTAATACTGTAACTATTATTGATGCAAAAGTTACGCGGTCGCACTGCTGAGTATCGAATGGTTAAATTCTGAAGTTGCTAATATTCTAAACAATGTTAGGACGTCACACCATTAGTAATACCTGCCACATGAGCGAGAATTTCTGTGATTGGCGGAAACCTCGCTTAACGACTGCTTTGCCGCCTCCCAGATCCAGCGCCATCTGTAGTCATCGAGCGGCGCTAACATTACATTAGTCAAACGGTTAACTTACTCGTAAATCGACATAATATTTAAAAAGCTTTCCGATATGAAGTATATTATGTTATTATAGTAATAGTAGGTTGTTTGTCAAGTCCAGCAGAATCAAGCTTTTTCCACATACCTATCTACTCATAAAACTCGAAGTCCCGTTTTATATCGTTAGTGGTTAATGTTAGTAGTAATTATCTTGACTAGTTCCTAGTTTGTAAAAGGAAGTCGTCTCAATTGCACATTCTCAGATTCATTGACATCGCCTCCACATCGTTGATCAGTTGTCAATACTAATTATACTCTAATAGGTTTCAGTTGCCTATATCGTAGACACTTAGCCCTAAAATATATGAATGAATGAATTTATTTATTTCCAGACAACAAAAGTCCATAATGGTTAGTAAAGACTTATCCTATGTTAGTAATTCCAATAAAGTTATATAATAAATAATAATAAACAATATTAAATATATATGTCACCGTAAAATTGTAAAAACCGTTAAATTATAATTTAACTGGCGATATTGTAAACTGTCGAAAGATTGCAATTTAACGCATTATTTTTTGTTAGATTGTAATCTGTTAGTTATATTAACCCGATAAAAACTAAGTGCCCGGCCTGTGGCTGGGCTCTACCTGGTTATTTATGTCGAACCCTAACCTAACCTAACCTACAAGAAAGAGACAAGAAAACGTAAATACAATGAATATTTCAAAAATTGTCACTCAGAACGTTGAACGGTTCACAATATTTCGACAGTTTACAATATCGCTAGTTAGATTACAATTTAACGATTTTTACAATTTTACGGTGACATGCAAAGCACATATTAGTTAGAAAAAAGGCGTCTATAAAATAAACATAATTGATGAAAACTCTGATAAAATGCACAACTAAAATAATTAAGTAGCATGAATACAAAACTATACTCGTTTTATTTTTAAATATAAATTTCGCTTAGCACTTACCAATAAAAAACTAGAGTAATTACTGCGGCGAATACCATGAAAAGCGACGTAATCAACCTCCTTTTAACGTGCTATAAAAAAAACGTTAACGCAAAGGTTGACTGAACGGGCCTTAACAATGTGTAGCGTTGATCTCGACGTATGGATTGAAAAAAGCGTATAATTCGCTATGAACGTGCTATAATCACGCCCGCAGTTTGCTCTACACCGGCTAATTTGTCTGTCTTTGAAAAGTGAGCAAGTTTTTTACGCTCCCTTATTATGCCATTTGTTTACTTAGCTTTTCGGACCCTTATCTCGCTATGCAACAAATTGTGTTATCTGCATGCTCTTATTTTCTGCTCACTTTTGTGTAGTACCTTCGCAATTATCTCCTTATATTTGTTTTTAGACCATGACTGAGTTTCCTTAGTTTATTAAATTCAGTATCATTGTTACAATAAAATTGTGCTCGTTAAATTCGTTTAATTGTGCTTTTAATATATTGGCTTTCATTTAAAATACTTTTTTTTCTTCCCTTTAAGTTTTAATTTATGCTCCTATTCGTCCCGAATGAATAAGTAAATTATTTTGGATTTATTTTTGTATAGAACACTAGTACCTACTACTAATTGACCTCAATATTCCGGGATAAAAATTAGCCTATGTGCTATTCTATAATCTATCTCTGTGCAAAATTTCATCCAGATCCGATCAGCCGTTGTGGCGTATTGAAACTTTCGCATTTATAATATAGATGCTGATCATCCTTTTAATTGCTAGGCTACATGCAAGTATTATGTCATGTGGTGTAAAAACCGCTAAGGTTTTACGTGCTCGAGTGCACCGAACCCACTCGTTCGCCGACATTTTAAACCCTGTAAAAAACATCTGGGGATTTTTTCGGCAACAACAAATTAGCTTTACTGATCGTGAAATACCTTCTCGAAAAAATAGATCACTCAACGGCGCGGCGTTAAGGCGATAATGTAATTAATCGATCAAACTATCCTTACAACGTATAATATTACCATGTGCTATGTTACTTATGACATTTGATGGATGGTATTTCGAAGGATAATATTTAAAGAGGATTACATGACGAAGACTACGGGACAAGTAGGTAGCTCAGGCCCCTATTAACTAATAAGCCAACATGAGCTGAGAAAATTTTCTCAAGTATTGGTAAATTTATGTTATCAATACGGGCCCAAACTTACAAGGCAGTTGCATGATTTAGTCAGATTTTTTTTTTCCGATATTTTTTTTGGGAAAAATTATTAGTGGTAATAGTTCAGTTTTAATGTACCTATAAGTATCTTGCTAGGATGTATTTCTAAAATGCCTATTGCTTCCTCAATTTTAGTTAAAAAAACCATGTTACGTGATAATTAAGGAGGGATATTTTGTCTGTGACGAAGTTATCAAGTCTAGGTTTTTATTCAGTCGATAGTTTAACAACTGTCTCTTGAGGCTAGCGGTCATTGAGATTTGAGATATCTTTGAATCATTCACGATGTAACCTGCAAGAGAAATCGATTATTATTGGCAGATATCATTCGGACTAAGGCAATTAAAGGCATGTAATAAAAAGTTGCGTGTTGCCACTTCAATACCTAATTAATAACTAGCTAGACCTCCAACTGCAACTGAAACTGGGGTTTAAGTGCGGAAACCTGCCCAGCAGAAAGAAGAAGAATAACTAGCTGTGCTCTGCCCATCGTCATTTCTTCTTCTCGTAATCTGTCAACTTATGTTGGTAACATTTTAAATGCTCGAAGGTTACTTTAATTGTTCCTGGGATCTCCTCATTCTGCTATATTCACTTGACGATTCAAAAGTACGTATAAAAGATTCATTTGAATTTTGAATTTTTTGAATTTTATATGTATATCTAATCATTGTTTTCTTCAACATGCATCAAATCATAACAGTTTCATCAAACAAGAAAATTAATAGTCTGTTTGAAGAACGTAATTTTCTCCTGTTAATTATTCTTCTATTGTTAAACCAAGTGAGTTTATACTTTATACATAGGACAGCTTCGGAGGTAGGTAAACAAAAAATAAATTAGTTTTGCGTGAACAAAAAATGTGATGGACTAATTATATATTTTTAAAAGTAATTCCTTTCTGGTGAGTATAGTTACACAGTGATCGTATAAATAGTTTATATAGTTACCCCATCTTTGAAAAGTTAATCTATCTAATGGAGCCCCTACCTAGACAGCAATAACGTCCATACTCCATACTAGTAGGTAGGTACGTTACCTGCGCTATTCTAGTCTATATCTATTGTGTGATATTAGAGCCTTGAGCAGCATGTGTTCGTAATATCTACACAATTATTTATAAGAGTGAATATCATATTTTCTATCAATTTTCTTCTATAGCGATACCTACTTATGCTACGACACGGATGTAATTCGGAACACGGATATCTTACAAATATTGTAGTAAGGCTATAAAAGGCTAAAAAGATGATGCACCAATCTCCCTATCCATTAATTATTTATGTGTATATGTCAGATAGTAAAAACCGTTAGATTACAATCTAACTAGCGAAATTGTAAACTGTCGACAGATTACAATTTGTAGATTGTAATCTGTTAGGTATATTAACCTGATAAAACCTACCCTGAATGATTATGTCCCTAACCTAACCGACAAGAAAGAGACAAGAAAACGTAAATACATTGAATATTTCAGAAATTGACACTCAGAACATTGAACGGTTTACAATCTGTCGACTGTTTACAATTTCGCTAGTTAGATTACAATCTAACGGTTTTTGCAATCTTACGGTGACATATTATATAATAACTTACAGAGGCAGTAAAACTGAGGCCGTACTACTAACGCTTAAATCCGTATTGTTTTAATTTTGTTGGCGTTCGTGTTTTAGTAATATAATCCTTATTTTAGGAATGTCAAGGTAGGTACGTGACATAAAACTGTGATTTTGAATTAATACTTGATTAATACTTTGAGTTCCTTGCTGGTTCTTCTTAGTAGAATCAGTTTTCCGAACCCTTATCATAAGTGGCACAAGTGTCCTACTGCCTGTCCTACTCCATTTTCATTACTGCTTTAAGCTAAGTAAGACCAACCAGAACGCTTTAAGCGACGGTAGTAACCTCCAGGGTTCTAAGATAGTCTATTAAAAGATGCAAGGTCACAAGAAGTAATTTCAAAGCTCGACCGTAAATTATCGCCTCCGTGGACAACAATGCCACTATAAATGGAAATAAATCAATTTGTTTCCAGTGGAATGATTCTCACAAAAGCCTTCGACGTTTCTAAAAAAGATCTATCTTCATAGATATACCTCTAGTTAAGTACCAAATTATAAAAATGTCCGGACAGTTCGGCCGTGTCTTGATTTTTATCTACCTACCTCAGCGTGATGAAATTTGATGATAATGTACTAAAATACTGAAAGGACATTACTACCTACAATTTAACTACCTACTCTTATCTTTCCTGTATAGATAGATAGTTATACAACTATACCTAAGTACTTCACGGGTTGAGATTGTACCCAGGATGCCTGAATGAACTATTCTTAGAACAGAGTTCCTAATTTACCTAAGAAGTTTGCTAGGTTTATAAAATTATACTATGGACAATTGAAAGGGATGGAAGGAGGGAAATAAGCAACTTCGTCGATTTAGATTATTGAAATTCTTGCCAATCTAGTGGGAACTCTCTGATGTTCCGGGATAAAAAGTAGCCTTTGTGCTTCCGGGACGCGGCACCTTTCCCTGTACCAAATTTCGTCAAAATCAGTTTCGACCAGATGGGCCGTGAAAGCGTACTATTAGCGTACCATTTCGCATTTATTAATATTAGTATCGATTACTGAGGTACTTACATATTTTAATTGTATATTTTTCAGGACTTCGAGACATGCGTTCTGAGCGGAGACCGTGAGTGCCGATACCTGGAAGGCGAGACGCACGAGGGGATCGGAGACCATCGCAGACAAACGCTTTTCTTCTGTGGTCACGACCCGCAGTGCACGTAAGTTTTCTTTAAGTCTTTCAGTTTAAATAGAATTAAGTCCTTATATAACTTGTTCTAAAACTTTCGGACTTATCGGAACATTCTGCGTTTCGATGCGTAGAATATAATATTAGGTTGGTACCGTACAATTGGTATCAGTTGGACGGTATCAGTTGACTCTAGTGGCGCGAACCTACACTAGCGGCTGACTTCCTAACTTAACTTTGAGGCTTTTCTTAAGCAATCAATTTCACGTACCTATAGATTCAATTGTTCCACACTCCTTTTTGAGTGAAATACTATTGCTTGGTGAAGCAGACAATGATACCTTCACATAAAAGCATATATATTTCTCAGTAAGTACTACCAGCTCTACTCTTGTCTCTTACTAACCTCTCTTTCTTTTTTTCTTTTATATTCGTACCTACATATTTTTGTCTTCTACGAACTCGCTAAATTCTTCACGTCATTGCCGTCGCCGCCGAGGATAGAGCGTTCATAATTCGTAGAATAGGCAGGCTTGAATGAGTGAAATAAGTAATTTTTTGTGTGAAATAAGTAATTTCTTGAGTGAAATAAGTACTTATTGCTTTTTAAAATATAATCACTTTATTAATATTATAAATGCGAAAGTGTTTCTGTCTGTCTGTCCATCTGTCTGTCTGCTACGCTTTCCCGGCCCATCTTTTCAACTGAATTTGATGAAATTTGGTACAGGGATAGGCTGTATCCCGGGGAAGCATAGGCTACTTTTTATTAATCCCGGAAAATTATATTTTATCGGGTTAATATACCTAACAGATTACAATCTACCGAAAAATAATGCGTTAAATTGTAATTTGACGACAGCTTACAATTTCGCTTGTTAGATTACAATCTAACGGTTTTTGCAATTTTACGGTGACATTTATATGCCGATCTATTTACAAAAGATCGATTGAAGTAAAACATAATTGTCATACAAATGTTTTCAGGCCTTTCAACAGTCTAGAGGCGCTTCAACGCGCTAAAAGGGTGGTAGAGCAACAATACGCCGTGGTCGGTGTCCTCGAAGACATGAACTCCACCCTGCTAGCGTTCGAGCGGTACATCCCGCGCTTCTTCCAAGGATCACTGAGATTATATTGGGGTAACTTTTGAAGTGAAAACTTCTTTAGCCGCGTTGAGCACTTTTTGGTAGGGGGTAAACTTGTGGATGTCGGAACGAGATGTCCTCGCCTTGTTACGAAGACAAAAGGTCTTAAATATAAATATAATTATGTACTACATTCGTAATTAAACTTTAAGGTGCCAGCGGAGAATGAATTGCCCATACAAACGTAATACCAAAATAATTAATAATTCGAGAACATTTCCACCAAAATGAGAGTTTATTTGGATTCAAATTGTATTTATCTAGTCCCCTGGATTTATATGTTTTCAAAATACTTTCCTAAAATGACATGTAAATGAATTGCGTTTTGCATATTTTTACGACAAGATGGACATGTTTCCCTCTTATTTGTTTCATATTAAAACCAACGATATCTTACGTATTATTTGGTCAGCAGCATAGCCTATATTGTCAAGTTACAGAATAACAAAACCAAGTAAAAAGCACGATAAGTTTTCATTCATCATTTTTGGTATTCACGGAACAAGACTAAATGTATAACAAATTCTGTAAGCTCATATTGCTATCTCGCTTGAAGGCGATCATGTGTCATCAGTGAAATAGAGATAGCAATATACCGGCAAATTTATATTTGCGGTTCGAATAGAAGTTGCGAGCGGCGCGAACCGGCCTCTTAATGCCTTAGTTTTAAGGTTTATATTTTAATTTAATTATTTTAAATATTCGTATTTATATTGTCGTATGAAAATTTTATATTATTTTCAAATTTTAATACTAAAATTCTAGTTTTTACTTCTATCGGCAGTCCCTATGACTGCTAATATATTTTTTTAAATTCATTATAGGCATACGCTTGACCAAACTCTTTTATTTCTGAGACGCTATGTCCGTATCCAGCAGCTGTCTGCTGCAGTTGTCTGTAGACACTTTAGCGTTTACAATTACTAATTCGCGTGGACTAAGTTTTTCGATTCCCGCGAGAACTCCTTATTTTATATATGTCCTTCCCCAGGATATGGACCTATCCCTTTACTATTAACCATAAATAGGTTTTATGGTCGATGCCCTGTACCTACCAAATTTCATCAAAATAAGTTTAATAGGTGGGCCGTGAAAGACAGACAGACACACTTTCGCATTTATAATATTAGTATCAATGGACCTTTTTTTACGTATTTATTGTATTTCTGTTTCAGAGGAGCTTAACACGTTTAACCGCATCAACCGGAACGCGTTCAAGCCTCCAGTGTCCGAAGTCGTGAAAAACCTCGTCCGCGCGAACTTTACGCGCGAAATCGAATTTTACGAGTTCTGCAAACAACGGCTGCATATGCAATTGAAAGCACTCAGGGACTCTTCGATCACGTTACCCGTTCCTACATCTAACGTACGACAAATACAAAATAATTATTATTATAACAATCTATAGTAAAACTCTTGTGACTAGGTACCTATTTAGTGAAACGTTTAGGGCAGGAAAGATAAAAAAAAATACTTAAAACTTGAAGTGTTCTGTTTTTTCTATCAGAAATTGGACCGTGGTTAGAGCTTACGAACGTTGTCCCCACCAAAATATATATTACTGACATAAAAGTATGAGATTAATAATTAATACAAAGAATAAAATATTTAAAAAAATAAAATTAGCTTAAAATATAAAACTAACAGCAACCGTTGAAATAACATTATAGATGTGTCGATACAAGTAGTGTCCAGCTTGAGAAGATTGACCCTACTAATAAATAATTTATATACATTCCTGCCCTTATCAGTCTTCTGTAAATATTGTAAACTTTAAAATTGAAATATGTCAAAGAAGCAAAGTAAAAAATAAAATTGTTGGTTTTATCGTATTATGTAATATATATTTCGATTTTCGATGCAGCGAAACATGACAACAACTTGATTTGTATATGTCACCTTAAAATTGCAAAAACCGTTAGATTGTAATCTAACTAGCGAAATTGTAAACTGTCGACAGATTACAATTTAGGGCATTATTTTTCGGTATTTTGTAATATGTTAGGTATATTAACCCGAAAACCTAAGTGATTATTTATGTCGAACCCTAACCTTACCTACAAGAAAGAGACAAAAAACGTAAATACAATGAATATTTCTAAAATTTAACGGTTCACAATCTGCCGACAGTTTACAATTTCGCCAGTTAGATTACAATTTAACGGTTTTTGCAATCTTACGGTGACATATAGAAATTAAAAGAAAAATTTAAATAGGAAGCAATAGGAAGGAAGCAAAGCGTGAAAAATTTGGTGGATGAAAATAAAACAGTAGTCTGTAATCGTTACAGACAGAGACGTAGCCTATAATAACTTAAAATATATAATTTTACTCAGAAAAAATATTCATTGTTGTTGGATATTTCTTTTAGGTATATGCTTACAAGTTACAACCCTACACTACTCACTTATAATAGGGATGTTGCATAAATCAAAAATAAATTATTTCTATAAATAAATACTTCCGAAATACCTAAAATTCACATCCTCGGTTAGTTTTAAGTTTGATAACCATTTTAAAATATAGATTAAAGAAAAAAAGTGCGTTGAAATTTGATGACGTCACTATTGTGAACTTCGTACAACTTCCATACTAGAAGCGCGTTTTTAAGTTTGTTAAAGAGTTGCTGATTTGATTGAGTTGTCATCATTCCTATTAATATATGTATAACTATAAATACCTACATGCCGGTTGAAAATCACGTGTTTTCTCGGAGAAGTGCCCGACGCCGAAGTAGTTTAAACATTTTATTTTCCGGTAACTATACACTGTATACATACACTTTAAGTAGCCTATGTCCTTCCCCGGGATACACCCTATCCCTGAACCAAATTTCATCAAAATCGGTTGAACCGATGGACCGTGAAAGCGTAGCAGATAGACAGATGGACAGACAGACACACTTTCGCATTCACAATATTAGTATGGATGAGGTACCTACATACTTTTCTGAAAGTTTAACCCTTTTTGACCTATACGTCTTAATTTAATAAGTTAAATTAGGTAGGTAAACGACTTTATAAAATGTGAGGCCGTCTGATAATGCACTTACTCTAAGGTCAAGTACCTTTTTACTTTTATGAGGTCAATTGATGATACTTTTAGGAGTCCCATTTTACTGCTCATTGTACCTATAGAGTTTACTACCTAATGCCCACGACTTAGTCGCCGTGGTTTAAGTATTTAATTCCCGCGGGAACTCCTTAATTTTCCGGGATAAAAAGTACCTTAAAAAGTAGCCTTAGCCACTCTACAGGTCCTCAACTAACTATACTCATGCCAAAAATCCCGTCGATCCGTTGCTCCGTTGCGGCGTGATTGAAGGACAAACCAACACACTTTCCCTATTAGTATGATATGGTTATTGGTCCAACTCTAAGCTATGGACTACGAATTATTCAATTCAGAATAAAATGGAATGGAAATGGTGTTAGAAACATTTTTAAAGACATCAATATGAAAATGTACATATTCATATTGATGGTAGTTGCATTTAGAATAAGTATTCCGAAATAAAATTATATTTTTATTTTAAGAGCTATTTTGCACATCCATACTAATATTATAAACTCGAATGTGTCTGCCCGTCTGTCCAACTGTATGTCTGTCTGCTACGCTTTAACAACTTTTCAACAGATTTTGATGTAATTTGGTATAGAGATAGACTGCTACTCGTGGAAGGTGACTTTATCCCGGTATATGAAGGAGTTCCCGTGGGAATTAAAAAAAACTTAATAAACGCGGACGAAGTCGCAGCTATCATTTTGTTTTAGATATATTATCATATTAGCTCATTTTCAATCCATTTTACTCGTAGTATTCGTATACGTAGGTATTCAGTATACATCATTATAATATTTATTAAATTCAATGCCTTTATTTAATTCAATTACCTATATTTCTGTCTGGTCTTGAACAAGACCTTTTGTATGATAATTCCATTTTATGTTTATTTTTTTATATAAATTAATTACTAAGCGATAAGTAGTCTTTGTTTATTTAGTTATTTATTAACATTATCATCCAATAATTGTGATATGTTTAGTCTTTAAAGATATTGTGAAATATACATAAACTTAAAAGATGAAAAGTGAATAATTAATATTTTTATTTTCCTGGAGACCGCTTATGTTCACGACCTGCTATCGCTGTGGCGAAAGGCATTTGGGAGTTGGGACTGCCCGGGAGAGCTAAATATAGGAAAAGGTATTTTTGTAAAAGTTACAATACAACGTTGCTCTTCGCGCGTTCGACGCGCGGCAATATTTCGACAGTTTCAATATTTCCATCTTATACTCGCCAGTCGCCATAATTATTATTAAATATTTGTCTTACAGAAATAATAAGTTACCTAATGGTGCAGCCACAATGTGATTAAAAGTTTACAAAACATAATTGAACATTTTATAAAATTACATTGTACAACTAGTAAAGGTACTTAGTGGTATCTAAATGGTTACAGTGTTACTTTCAATTCAATCATTTTTTTAAACATTTTTAAAGTCTGCATTGTAGCAGCACCATAATATTATAGCTAGGGATTTGAATCTGCCAAAATGATTATATACTTAATAATATTTGTGGAAGGTTAATTCTTGATGATTAAAAAAACAACCCTTTAATCAAATAACTCATGTCGCGCGTACAACTCGCCTCAAAAGCAAGGCAACTCAAGCGTTTCCTCATACAGTGGGTTGTTTAATCTTCACAATAAGACATTAGTTTTAATTGCTATTATTTATTATAAGGAGCTTTTCCCCTTATGATAAAAAATAGCAATTACATTTTCTGTTTTTTTTTATCCACTACAAGCGAGCCCTTGACTGCAATCTCACCTGATGGTAAGTGATGATGCTGTCTAAGATGGTAGCGGGCTAACCTGTTAGGGACATGGCAGTTATATTAAACCCATACCCCTTCGGTTTCTACACGGCATCGTACCGGAACGCTAAATCGCTTGGCGGCACGTTTTTGCCGGTAGGGTGGTAACTAGCCACGGCCGAAGCCTCCCACCAGGCCAGACCAGGGAAAATTCAGAAATTATAAATTCCCAAATTGACCCTGCCGGGGATCGAACCCGGGACCTCCGCAAATTAAGGCAACAGCGCTACAGACTGCACCACGGAGGTCGTCAAAATGATACTACTATATTATGAAATACGGGTATCCACATCTAGAATATCTTTAAATGGCAAAATTATTTAAATCTATTTAGTATTGTGTTTTAGTATTTTAATCTAATAACAACCCAGTAGCGTAGTAAATATTCTGTGCTTACTAGCCTATTTTATGATCTATCTTTAGGTACCTACACGAAAGTGTGACACCCTTGTGACACCATAGTCATGTGAGAGACAGCCTCTGTGACAGCCTTTTGACGACCTCCCTGGCGCAGTGTTGAGCGGTGTTGTCTGAACGGGTTCCATTCCCGGCAGAGTATTCGGGAATTTATAATATCTGATTTTTTTCTGGTCTTATTTGGTGGGAGGCTTGGGCCGTCGCTATAGTTTACCACCCTACCGGCAAAGACGTCCCGCCAAGCGATTTATGGTTCCAGTACGATGCCGTGTAGAAACCGACCCAGGGTGCCATACCCCTAGCAGGTTAGTCTGGTACCATCTTAGACTGCATCATCCCTTACCATCAGGTGAGATCGCAAACAAGGGCTAACTTCTATAGTGGAATAAAAAAAGAAAGCCTATTGGGGGGGTTACTAGCAGTATCATTTCAAAGTGACAGCTTATGTCACGTACCTTGACGTCCAAAAAATAAGTAGGTAATTCTAAAACACGAACGTCAACAATATTAAAATATAGGCTCAATGTCAAATATCAATTTTTGTATTAGACATAAATCTAAAATCTAAATGGATCTATGTTCTAATTGACGGCACGGAGCTTTTGGTCTAAAGATCCATGTCGTTAATTTCAATAAAATTGTAGTGAACTCCGCTCATTTTATCAAATAATTATAAGTAACTTTCCTGTGTTACCTAATCGACATTTAATGTTGTTAAGAAATCTTGTTACTCAAATAAATAGAAAGAGCTAGAATTACGATATTCTATAATAGTCCCACAGAAAATCTGATGTAATGTTACTTTTTCAGCATCGGTCAGTGACACAGAAGCTAACGTAGAGAAATTTGGACGGGCGCTCGCTTTGGTACCTATTTCAGGGAAGAGAAGTTTAAAAACTAAAAAAAAATTGAATATTCTTAACAAATCGAAGCTGTCAATTTTTTCAATTCGAAAACTAACTTGATAAATGATAAATGAAGCTTTTCCTGTTTATTTTTGAGAAAATGTTTCTTTAAAACTATTGTAAAAACATATAAAAATTTATCATTACAAAGAAGATAGGTAATTCAAACACCAAGTAAATAATAATATTATGCACATTCATTTATTCGTAGGTTTATTGCTATAAAACAGGTGTCAAAAAGTAACAATAACAAAAAATTCTACAGCGTTTCTGCGTTATTTCAATCTATTAATTAATATGGCCACATTAAAAGATTTCAGGTACATATAAAATAAAAATCATCGTAATAAATATTGCTGATTTCTTACAATTACTAATAATAATTTAATTCTATTATTTCTATTAGTCTTTGTTTAAAATAGAATATCAAAAGCCGAAACAACGTATATTTTAAATTATCTTGTAGGAAGTTTGTATAGGCTGTCATGAATTTGTTACAAAAATAGAAAATATTGTATCCAGTTCGTTATATGATTACAGAACATTACATACTCTTATTTCCCACTTTAGTTTTTTATAATATTATGTAGGATTATCTAATTGGTTTAAATAATTAAACTTGACAACTATACGTAGGCTTTACTTTAACATTTCATAAAACTTCATAAAAATCTAACAAAGACTAATTCTGTCATATTTTATTATAATAATATATTTCTTTATCTAATTTCGTAGGTATGTGAATAAAATCTTGCTAACTAGGTGATTTTTCGACATAAAAGGTAGATATAACATGACTATTAGTTTCATAAAAAATTGTATTAAAATATTAATTATCATTCAGAATTTATCTCTCACAGTATTTACAAAGGAACAGAGAGGACAGCTTGTGCGCCCCGAACTCGGCACTTCCCAAGTTCCCACAGTACAGACCTACTAAGTATTGCTTCTTTATTGTCCTTATGGACATGCACTATAAATTAATGATATAGTACGAAATTCGACAAACACAAAAGTCGTTACGGAAAATGGCACTCTAAACGAGTCGATTAACTCGTATTTATTTATTCTATGACTACTCTATTCATATATCACAAAACGTTTTACAATTTAAGCCTCAATAATTTAGGACTCCGCGTACACTCGGCAACGAGCCGATTGCAGCTGCAGTTGAACAGGCACAGGAATGTGACCAGCAACGGGCGCCCGCTAGCCGCTTTGTACGCACACAGCCGGGTCGAGACTCGAGACCTGCCGGACTCCTCACACTTGTTCGCCAGTCTAGTCGCCCGCCGGGCAACGTTTACTCTTCACCTACCGCGTATATGACGCTCACTCAGTAGAACGACGGATGCCAGTCCACGGTAGGATGAAGCGAACCTGGCAAGGCTGGTGCGGTAGGCGCAGCGGCGCCGAGCGCTAAACAATCGAAACAGTAGTTTGCCCCACTATTATTGTCCCAGAATTGTTGGCCTTTGCATTGGAATCTCACCGCAATTTCCATTCTTTGTCCCGACGAAATACATGGTGCGTATAAAACGAATTGAAAGCGGTCTGAATATCCGTCGCATGAGCCTTGTACGTACGTCGCCTGTAAGTCCGTGTACGTCTTCCAGCGGTTCATTGTATACCGTATGTGCACAGTTTTGTGAAAGTCTAAATTTCGCACTCGAACCGAGCCACATATCGTGACATGAACACCGTCACAAACGCGCGAACTCTCTAAGCACACGTTTTGTTTTTCAAGCTTTTCTGTTACATCACGGGGGAGTTGGAATAAAGGAACAAGGGTCAGAGCACCGAGACGCAGGGGAGGTCGAGATGGTGGTGAACTTTGTACATCACAACCAGTGAGATCGTCATAAGCAGATTTAGGAATTACAGGTATTTCATCCATAAATGTTTTCACATCAGCTAAATCAAGACCCAGTACATCAGCAAAACGAACTATTTTCTTTCTACCTGGAGTACCAGGAGGGGTTTTTCCAGTTTTCAACGATGAACATCTGCGAACTCGCTGTGGTCGGTCATCTTCTCCTTCATCTTCAGCATGTGTTTCAGTACTAAGTAATTTTGGGTCGATTTCAGGTGCAGGCGACAGTTCTTTTGCGACAGGAACTTCACTGGTAACTATTTCCGCTAACTGCTTGCTGTCACCATTGGTTACAACAATCTTTTCATCACTTTCAAAGACTAATTTTTCCTCATCATTTAATGAAATTTCTTCTTCATTGAGGGTTTCACTATCAGTAATTGACAAAATTTCTACAACATCTGTTAGATCGTTCTCTAAAATATTATCATTCTGAGGCACGTCATCAATGCCGTCTGAGGGATCACTTTTCGCTGATTCAAATTCAGAGTCGCTGTCTAACGTTGAACCTAACTGTGGAATAAGACTTAACCGATCCGTAGCTGCCACAGGCTGTACCAAACAATCGATTTCATCGTAACTATTTTGTCGAGAGCAGCCTTCGAATGTTATAGGAGAATACAATGGCTTATCTACATTACCGTTTTCTCTTGCAGTCGGTTGGATTTTAACTGGTGATTCTGTGTAAAATGCTGTAGAAAACTTAAATCCATTTTTTCCTTTGTCTGGTTGCTTTAACGTTAATTTACTTTGCTCTTTGTGTTCGACATCTGAATCGAAATCGTAGAAAGGCGTATCAGTGTCTTCGGGCGGTCGCTCTGGGAACGGCACATTGAAATCATCTATAGGACTGGACGGACTTCCGCATTCTAGTTCAAAGTCATAGAATGTATCGAGTTCTCGTTGTGTGCGTGGTGAGTTAGGTCGGTGCGTAGGAGTCTCGCGCGTGAGCCAACTGTTCTCGCATTCGCCCTCTTGTGTCGCCCCAAGGTTGCGGAGGCGTGAGTGCAAGTCCCGGGCGAAGGCTGCGGCTCGACCGCGGCAAGACATCGGCAGGAGCGACGTCAAACCGCACTGGGGCCCGGTTCGATCACCGCTCATCTGCGTCTGAAATAAAACGAGAAAACTGATTTAGATTATCTGTTGATGATTTTACAAAATGGAGGAAAGCTTAAAGATAAGACACATCACGGGATCTGTAACTACGTAATATAATGTTTCTTTATCGAAGCCAGTAATAAAATATACGTAGGTATAAATTGCTAATAATATTATTTCTGAAGACACTGATAACTGTATCAGACTTTTAATATTATAATTCACCTTGGCGTCTGCCTACACATAACATAGTTACTCGTAATTGTAGAATACAAACGATTCAGTCGTGAGTCGTAGGTAGCTATGAAATGAAAACGAATGTCAAGTGTGAACGACCTCGATAAGATAACATACAAGCTTCACAGTGATCCACGCGTTGGTCACTAGATAGCAGATGAAATGTAAAAATTAAGATAAAAAACAGGTAAGTAGGTGCTATGTGAATTGAACCATCACGCTAAATAAACATAAATATAATTACATAAACAAATTATTCTGTATACATATAGCTTAATGTCAATGTAATTAAAGCGAATACATTTTATTTAACGATTGTGCACTAAAAAAGAATGTGTATATTATGTCACCGTAAAATTGAAAAAACCGTTAGATTGTAATCTAACTAGCGAAATTATAAACTGTCGACAGATTACAATTTAACGCATTATTTTTCGGTAGATTGTAATTTGTTAGGTATATTAACCCTATAAAACCTAACCACTACCTCATTATTTATGGCGAACCCTAACCTAACCTACAAGAAAGAGACAAGAAACCGTAAATACAATGAATATTTCAAAAATTGACATTCAGAACATTGAACGGTTCACAATCTGTCGACAGTTTACAATTTCACTGGTTAGATTACAATCTAACGGTTTTTGCAATCTTACGGTGACATATATATGAACATTGGTACAATTTGTGGTAATGTAGAATATTTTTTTATTTCAATAGGTACTTGAATTCTCAAACTTAAATTCACGTGCAACCTCTGTTCTCATAGAGGTCGCACGTGAATTTCTCGACAATTATCTCGTGACAATTCACAATAGAAAGGATTATTCAAGGTAAAATGTCTTCTGGCAGGTTTTTTTGCAGCAAAACCTGTTATTTACTAGTAAAATATAAAGAAGAAGACCGGTATACAATTGGCCTTTAGCAATCTGTAGTCTATAGTATACTCTATAATATTATAATAGATCACGAGTAGGTATAGTTAATTATAGATGACTAGCTTATGCCCGCGACTTCGCGCGTCCGCGTGGTTTAAGTTTTTTTGATTCCCGCGGGAACTCCTAAATTTTCCGGAATAAAAAGTAGCCTGGTCCTCGACTATACCCATGCCAAAAATCACGTCGATCCGTTGCTCCGTTGCGGCGAGATTGAAGGACAAACCAACAAACCAATAAACCAACAAACAAACACACTTTCGCATTTATAATATTAAGTAGGTATGATTAAGACCAAGCGTGTGTACCTACTTATAGAGTACCCAATAATTAGACACTTTAAGTACATGTATGATTTGTCCTATTATATCCAAATTCCAACACACATAGCACAACCTAAACCACTGGGAAATTATATTTTTTTATATTATTATATCCATGTAAATTGGTAGACTACAAATTACGTAGGTATACATATGTAATTCAGGATTTCTGAAAATTGCACCTTCACATCGTTTACCGATAATTCCACTCAAGCAGAGCCAGGCGGGTTGGCTAGTGAGTTATAAACCGATTGATTGAAATGCCAACACACATCTGAAAACACTGGGTCGAGAAACTTTAGGTTTTGCATGTAAGTAGGTAGTCTTTATAATGTTCTCCAATAAGAAATTATTTCAGAAATTCGAAACGGGTTAGATAAGCCGGGCGCATCAGCTGAGAGCTACGAATCGTATAAAGTTTATTTGGCCTCTATATCCATTTAAAAAAGGTTGACAAAAGAAGGTCTCATCGCGTCAAATGTTTTATTACAGTAACGAAATTGGTCCTAATTGGAACGAATGTACGTAACAATTGTTCCGTGACAAGCGGTCACTCTGGTTTGATTTTTAAATGAAAACATTACACAACTTTGTAATCTACAAAAAGGATAGCATTCAAAACTGAAGTAGTTTATACATGCAAATTCCCTTTGCAATATCGACCCGAAACTGCCCGAAGTCATCTGAGGCCCAATTGGGTATTTGACTACTATTGAAATAAATTATTTTTTAGTGATTATTAAGTAGAGGATCTCCCAAAATTCGTAATATCCATGTCCTCTGATAGTTTTATGTTGAATAACCATTTTAAACCATCGAATAAAGTAAAAAAGTGCGTCGAACTTTAATGACGTTACATTTCAGAATTTTAGGACGCGTTTTGACGTTTGAAAAAAAGTTGCTGATTTGACTATTTATTCCCAAAGTGACCCAATTGTCTCGTAATCATTTGAGAATTCAAAACATAGGTACTCGAACTGTTTAAGAAGTTCATTCATACTTTTCTACAATCTATGGCCTCCTTTAACAGTTCAAATTATACGTTTGACAAACGATTTACGATTACGATCTAATAAACACAATCGGGGGGCAGGCTATTTTGGGAGAGGTCAGTGAAGCAATAACTGAAGCAATTGGAAATATAAGAGAAATAAATTTGCTGCAGTTTCTCTTTTCTTTTATTTCCATACTACAGTTTTTCAGACTTATTTTGTTAATGCCAAACAAGAAAGCCTGTTCATATGTAGAAATTTTCGGTATGAGTAATTCTTGGTCGACAATTCGCATAAGAGAGTTAAGACTTAAGAAATCCTTATTTAGCAAAAATCAAATCCGGCAATAAGTGCATCAAATACCTCAATGTTTAAATGGAGCGCTAATAAATGATGCAGTGACGACTGTCCGCCCACGGGCATACGTCACATGATCTCGTTTGGCTGCCAAAAGCAACAGAGACGCACGCAGCCACCGCAGAAATAACTGATAGCTGAGGCATCTGCTGAATTTACAACGCGACTTCCTGCGGATATCGATTTTTCCTTAAAGAAAATTTATGAGCAAACATTTTGACAGATTTGAATAAAATAAAATCCATACTAAATGCGAAAATGTGTCTCTCTGTCTGCCTGCTACACTTTCACGGCCCATCTGTTCAATTGATTTTGATGAAATTTGGTACAGGGGTACGTTGTTTCCTAGGGAAGGACATAGACCCGGATATAGGATTTTTATCCCGGAAAATTAAGGAGTTCCCGCGGGAATAAAAAGCTAATCCACGCGGACGAAGTCGCGGGCATCATCTAGCGAGTGAAAGCGAGAGTGACATGCTAATCATAACATCATACATATGTTTTTTGTATATTAATAAAAAAATATCTTTGTAAGTAGATATACACAACATCTCTCTACTCTATCTAGTTCTGGAGTTAGACATTGCAACTTTGAAAACTTGTCTACCTGTTTGATACATTGTTGTTAATCCGTGATAAAATATATTACTTTTATATCTATCTGTTTGATAGTTACAATTAATAACAAGATAAAAAATAGTTAATTAAGCAGTAGGTTCCTTAGATTGCGTATGTTCAAATAATATCATTAACTATTCAATATTGTCAATTAAATATACCCAACAAACTAGAATGTGAAATTTTATGCATACTTACCAAATACATACTTGTGGTTTAGAACTTTATAGGAAACAAGCCTAGTTTTGAAGCATTTACTGGACAAGTAGTAGTTGTGCATGAAATAAATTGTATAATATGATATCTTGATATGTGGTTACACAAATATGCCAAAGTTTAAGTTTGTCCAAAGCAACGGTTTTATCCATGGTCTGTTTTACTGTTTACAAAGCTTAAAATGCCTTAAGAGATACACTGAACGCATCGCAGAAGGCCCTTCAAATAAATTTAGTTTAGGCGTTCTCCGTTAGTGTGCTATCATTCAATCACTCCGGTCACCGCTCCGTGCCTCTATAATAATATCATTATAAACTCGCTGACCCACCCAGCAGCCCTATTCTCTAACTCAGTTATAAGAATGAAAGCCACTGACATATATTTTTTATCCATTGAAGGTTTGCTGTGAAGTAAAAAACATTAATTCATAGCAAACCTTCAATGGATAAAACTAATCAGGAAAGTATTCATACCTCCAAACCACTTTAAGAGCATAATATACTATAATTAAATTACACGATAAGTGAAATTGTAATTTGGCAGCGATATCCTTACTTACATACATATATATTTACTTATATACATATTGCTTGTTTCTGCCTACATGAAATTGTATAATGTCACCGTAAAATTGTAAAAACCGTTAGATTATAATCTTCGACGACCTCCGTGGCGCAGTGTGTAGCGCTGTTGCCTTAACGTGCGGAGGTCCTGGGTTCGATCCCCGGCAGGGTCAGCTTGGGAATTTATAATTTCTGAATTTTCCCTGGTCTGGTCTGGTGGGAGGCTTCGGCCGTGGCTAGTTACCACCCTACCGGCAAAGACGTGCCGCCAAGCGATTTAGCGTTCCGGTACGATGCCGTGTAGAAACCGAAGGGGTATGGGTTTAATATAACTGCCATACCCCTAACAGGTTAGCCCGCTACCATCTTAGACTGCATCATCACTTAACATCAGGTGAGATCGCAGTCAAGGGCTAGCCTGTAGTGGATAAAAAAAAAAAAAAAAAAGATTATAATCTAACTAGCGAGATTGTAAACTGTTGAAAGATTACAATTTAACGCATTATTCTTTAACGAGATAAAATGCGTTAGATTATAATCAAAAGGTTTTTACAATTTTACGGTGATGCAAAATGACGAATGTTGGCACTACTATTCATAAGATAATAATATAATTAATAGATAATAATATATTTATTTAGAATATAATATATTATATTATTTACCTTGGTAGACACTAGACATTTGATAAAGATAAGGTAAATTCCACATTACACTGAAATATAAAAGTAACGGTTTATTTTAAAATTAGTTTAACATTTAGATTTTAGTTTATTAATGTATCAATCGTGAAATAAATGATAAAAGGAACGTTTCAAAAAGTATTTTTACATAGTAGGAGTTAAGTAGCTTGATCTACATAAAAATATAACGGGAAACTGATAAGGTAATGAAAGGCGCAAGCAGGAAAAGCCGTATGCCGTGCATACGACCTTCCACAGCCACACTAATAGCAAACATTAATATTTTGATCACTATAAATATTCAACGCATGAAAAATCTCAAATGCAAGTCATGGATGCGAAAAAAGGAAGAAGAAAATATTCACCTATTTTATTACGGCCATTAGACTTGCTACAAGTATTATTTTTGGTACAGTCTTACGACACGCATGAGAACGTTAGTATTATTCATGTTAAATAATTTTTCATCATATTAGTAATGTATGAACTGCAGGCACTGTATACTATAAAATAGAGGCGTAACTTTTACGTACTAACTACATTTATTTTAACTAAAATAAAAACGCAGTAGCTGATAGAAAAGAGATTTAAAATACAAATACTCTTATTTAAAAAAATATTGAAGGTTGAAGGTGAAACTGATTGTAAAATGTGAAAGTTGAGCTATGAGAGATATGTTTAAATATAAACATAAACATACTTAGCAATGAAAACAATGAATCAAATGTATATAGGTATAACAAGAATAATACTGAACTTAGGTAATAATTTTTATTCTCATTTAATTTGAATGAAGCTATCCAGGAAGATTTACTGTCTACTAACGAATGACGATAAAAAAGAGGGCAGAGCTAGATGGAATACACAAGATAATAGTTCATTTATGGTACTAGTGTGTAATCATCAATACACACGTGTATCATACGACGTTTTTAACACACTTGTGAAGAAAATAATACTAAAAAATAATTTTATTTAGTAGATAAAATTAAAAAAAAACTCTATTACTCACTTGTGCTTAATAATAATACTTACTAAAAATAATTTTATTTAGTAGGTAAAATAAAATAAAAACTCTAACTCACTTGTAAATATATAATAGGAATGATAAAGTCACAGTTTGATTATAGGTGTCATTATGTGCCTAATTCCGGCGAAATTAGAGCCACTTTATGAGCAAGTGTGTTGAAAAGGCACTTATTTCGTCTGCGTGGATTTAGGCTTACAAAATCCAGTGGAACCCCGGGAGCCGGAATACATGTCCAAACTCCAAACCTGATATCTGTATGAAATTTCGACAAAATTGGTTACAACAGATGGGTCGTGAAAACCTAGTAGAGAGACAAACAGACAATTTTATAATATTTGTATATCTCATATTTATTCTAATATTATAGATGTGAAAGTTTGGATGGATGGATGGATGTTTGTTACTCAATCACGCCAGAACGGCTGAACGGATCTAGATGAAATTTGGCACAGAGATAGATTATAACACAAAGGCGACTTTTATCCCGGAAAATTAAAGAGTTCCCGCAGCAACCAAAAAACCTCAGTCCACGCGGACGAAGTCGCGGGTCATCCGCTAGTGGAATTATTTAAAGCATTTCTTGTGGATAAAAACTTATTCAAAGCCCTCTTCCTCCTACAACTGTAATCTTACCGATACTTTGTGATCTTGATTATAAAAAGTAGGTACCCACATTATGTTGTCGAAAATACAGAACACATTAAATAATAGAATTAGATAGTCAATAGACTGTTAACATTAATATCATAAGAAGCTCAATGAAGAATGCCGATAACGAGTTCGTTGAACCCTGTGATAAGACAATGTGGATGCCTGTACACACTGATATTGGCAAGTTTATTGCAACCGACAGGGAGACTACTTGTCCTCTGATTTAACAAGGGTAATAAATTGATAATAAATCATAACAGCAACACCAAACACGAGTTTAAAAAGCAATCGGCTTCGAAGACATACTTAGCTAGCATCGGCTTTAAATAAATTTTATGACAACATGTAAAAATTGGATTGAAATGAAAACTTTTTGCTTTAAATATTTTCTTTTGGGAATTTAATTTTTCATGCAGGTACTTACTTAAATTATTTACTTCTGATACCTGTTATCTCTGTGTCGTAATTCCCATTAATCAAATAATAGTAGGAGTTTTCTTAGGATAATAATGCGGTGGCTTCCCACATCCTGACTTATTTAAACTCTTAAGTTTTTTGAAACTATTATTATCTGATGTTAGTGAAAATAACCGGGACCGACGGCTTAACGTGCTCTCCGAGGCACGGAGGAAACGAAAAGTTTCCTCCGTGCCTCGAAAAGTTTGAACCTCCAAATAAGGTCACCCATCCAGTTACCGACTTGGGTCAACGTTGTTTAACATTCGCAATCGAATGATATTTATCTGCGGATATAAGTAAATAATTGAATTACAACACAAAAGACAAAAAAATCGTATAAGACATAATATGTTTGGAAAGAGGAAGGAACAAGGAGACGCCGCCGCCAGTGCCAAGCCAAGCACGTGGTCGGATGACTATTTTAGTGTTCATGAGGCACGTTTGGATGCGTCTACAAACTATTTTGAAACATATTATTTGTGTCTCCCGAAATAGTACAAAAAGTGTCGGCAGCCGGCATTCGAAAGAAACGATACTTTTGTCGTTCAAATACTTAACTCTCTTGATGATACTTCTTCGAAGTGTAGGTATAATAATAAAGTTGTGTTTCAAACTGAATCGGTGTACCTATGTGTCGCCATTGACAAACAAAATATCTAATACCAATTACGAAGAAACTGCACTAATTTCTGCTTTGTTTTTATTCCTCACTAGTTTATTAACCCCTCCACCCGTCCCGTAGGGTCTTTTAAATCCAAGCTTTTACAAAAATGCAAATTATATACTTTTAAAATGTTCCTTATTAAAACCATACTTAAAATGTATTTTATAACACTAATTAAATGCTGTTTAGTTTTGGGGTCTCTGACGCCTAACTTTAGCAAAATGGCGCGACGGGCGGGGGGGTTAAATTATATATGTATACGTAATTTATGTAAAGGTATGTAGTATAACTTTATTTTACCTATTTACTATGCATGACTCGGCACATAAATAGATACATAGTACCTACGTATTTTCCTCAAAAAGTATGTGTATATTTTGTAAATATTGTTGCTATTTTGTATGCCAAAAACCCACTATAATATACCATGTTTTGGCTTAAAGTCAAGGTTGAGGATAAAGACAATTGACTGCTGAACAGAACAACAAAAATATGGCTTATGAGGATATAGGGGCGCGGAATATGTGAGGCCGAAGGTAGAAAGTGAGACCGCTTTAGATGAAAAGCTTTGGCCAAGCGAAGTGGCATATTACCTATGTTTAATGAATTCGCTAACTGATGAGTTAGATGACGGATGTGATAAAATACAACGTGAATATTCTACATGTGCTTACTCTTACATATGTTGTAGTCTGTACATACAATGCAAACCACAGACGGTTTAACTTTACACAGTGTATAATATTACAAGATACCGACAGACTTATTATCTGACCAGTACGCTTACTCTGAGTTTTTACATTGCAAATACGATTGATCGACGTGAAAGCTCACCACGTGAGGGCTCTAAAGAGAGACTTACATGCAAAATCTCAAGTTTCTAGATCCGGCGATTTGAGTTGTTAATTTTTAGACATAATATTATAAAGAAAAGTCCTGACTCACTCACTCACTGACTCAGTAACGCTACGTACGGCCGGACGTGAAGTTACGAAATTCCTAAGTGAAGCCGCAGGCGGTCCCTAGTTTATTATATAAAAAATAGAACATAATATTATAGACCTAGGGATAGTGTATATTTGACATGCATTTTACTTACTATAACATTATTTCCTAATCAACACCCCTAACTTTTTATTTTTTACTCGTTATTTACACGAATCAACTTTTATAAGGTCACATCGATCTGAGATTGTTCCGATATTATGGTCCAAGTAGATTTACACTCGGAACAGATACGGGGGCCTTGGCATTGTGTACCTAATGGACTGAATTACATATACCTAGTAGGTAGGTATATTGCCACACGCTAGACGAGAATGACCGCTATCTGCCCTCGGCGATCGGCGATAATGTGTGAGAGATAATTTTGATTAGGTATTGTATTTGTTTAGACAATTTCACTCTCATATTCCTGGAATCACGAGCACACTGGAACTCTATTTTTTAGTTACGAATGGAATTTAATATTTTTCTGGAATGTACCTGATACTGGACAAGAAGAAAAAGGATAAAATAACTAGCAGTGTAGTCACGCGTACCGCGGAACAAATAATTCCTTTGCCAGACATAATAGATACCAATAAGATAAAATTTGTATATTTATAGAGAAAACAGTAGTCAACTTCGATTATTGTTTTGTTTATTGTGGATCCACGGAAGACCAGCGCTGTGCCTGTGCTCGAACCACAGTCATAGCAAAATGCTGAGTGCAGGAGTCCATTTTGGGATCACACAAATCATATTTCTATCTCATTCCTTTCCACTGTAATTATTGTATTGTGGTTCCAAATAAACGCTTTTTCTTTCTCTTTCTTTCTATTAGGTATAATTATTCAAATCAATACTGTTCATATGCTATAGTTACCTAGTACCTAACTTATAACAACTTTATCTAGATATCGAGGTGGAAATCTTACCTCAGTTGGGACCGGTTTGAAGAAAATTCTTGCGCTTTCTACATTATTTTATTAGTGAAGTAAGTGAAGTTTAGACTCGCTTTAGACTTGAAATATATGTAATAGGAAGCTAGTTTTTAAGTAGGAAAAAAAGTGAATTATTACTAGTGAAAAAGGTTTAATCCTAGTAAACAAAGAAACAAAAAAGGTTAGACTTTAGTAATGTTGTACCTATATGAAGAGATGAAACTATTTTTTAGCCAAATATAATATTTGTCTATTATACTTCTAATACTAATATTATAAATGCGAAAGTTTGGATGGATGGATGGATGTATGGATGGATGGATGTTTGTTTCTCAATCAAGTTAGAACGGCTGAACAGATCTGCATGAAATTTGGCACAGAGATAGATTATTATAGTCTGGAACAGCACATAGGCCGGAAAATTGAGCAGTTCCCGCGGGAACCAAAAACCTCAATCCACGCGGACAAAGTCGCGGGCATCAGCTAATAGATCATACATTTTACAGTCTTGCTTTCCAAACTAGAAGGCCCGTCTTCAGATGACTAGTTCAAAAATGTACAATAATGTAAACCTAAGGCTGACTTTTATATATCCCCCAATCAAGAAGAGATGATGATTACATAGGTAGGTATAGTAGAATAAATTGTCATCTAGAAATACCTAGGTACGAATAACATAGTGATGGTTAGTCATATTTACTCACACGTAGCTAGCGTGTCATACGAGGAAAACCCGAACTTCTGACGATAAAAATAAAAATATATCAACTATTTTATAATTGATAGGATTGGAATTTACTTTTTCTATTTGGTATAATAATTGTGCTCAGAAACATTGTGATTATTTTGAGGAACCTATAATGGAAACGCGACGGTTTGTCTATTCCCACGTACTCGTAGGAAGGTATGTGGGAATAATATAAATATACAATGTGCTCATCGATTTTAGTTAATGCCGCCATAAAACTATGCTTTACACAGATTCAAAGAAAACCAATTTATATTTCATGTGAAATTTTACGTCCAATTTCCGAGACAAACTGCTATATTTGCTACGGTAGGATGTCAAAAGAATAAATGAAAGGAATTCAACTCATTTTAAACACGGCAGTAAATAATATAAGCCTTCCAAAAGTTCCAATATTATTTTATAGTGTCACATGAGAAACTTCCATAAAATAAGAAGCTTCTATAAATAGGTATAAGGACTGTAATGTTTCGTGAAGTACTGAAACATTCAACGTTTAACGATTTCTTTCAACTGAAAGATGTTATGAAATCATTCACACGTAAGTACCTAGTAGACACGACCCAAGACACGTGCGTCCAAACATGATTCATATCGTTATCAAGACAGTATATATCTGAGCAACTCACTTTAAAAATTACAATAGGCAATGGTCAGAAACTATGATGCGTAAAAATTATACCGGAAGGATAACTGACGACCTCCGTGGCGCAGTGTGTAGCGCTGTTGCTTTAACGTGCGGAGGTCCCGGGTTCGATCCCCGGCAGGGTCAATTTAGGAATTTATAATTTCTGAATTTTCCCTGGTCTGGCCTGGTGGGAGGCTTCGGCCGTGGCTAGTTACCACCCTACCGGCAAAGACGTGCCGCCAAGCGATTTAGCGTTCCGGTACGATGCCGTGTAGAAACCGAAGGGGTGTGGTTTTAATATAACTGCCATGCCCCTAACAGGTTAGCCCGCTACCATCTTAGACTGCATCATCACTTACCATCAGGTGAGATCGCAGTCAAGGGCTAGCTTGTAGTGGATTAAAAAAAAAATTAGATGTATCATGTTGCTTATACAGTGATGTATCATTTCTAAAATTGCATATTAACAATTACTACCTGACGCCCGCGACTTCGTCCGCGTGTAATAAGTTTTTTTAATTAATGCGGGAATTCTTTATATTTCCGGAATAAAAAGTAGTTTATGCCGCTGGTCCTTGACTAGACCCATGCAAAAATCACGTCGATCCATTGCTCTGTTGAGGCGTGATTGAACGACAAACCGACAAACCAACAAACAAACACACTTTCGCATCTATAATATATTTAGTATGATTACCAGTTACCTACATGTGTTGGTAAAATGAAAATGTAAATGTAATCTTTGCATGTTGCATTGCACCTTTCACATCATGGGACTAAGAATTTTATCATTATGTGCCCTCATTAGTGATAAGAAATTGGATCATTTTTATCAGAGCATGAGTGTCTGACATCCTTTTTATATTGTGCTATCATTAATTAATGCTTAATAAGAGTCGGACGCCAATGTGGCACAATTAATATAAGTAATAATATGAAATGACCGAAATAGTGACTTTAGTAAAGTATGTCAAAACTAGCGCCACTTTCTTCAGATGATTTCAGTCTGGTTGGGCTAAGAAAACCAAATAGATTCGCTCGTGACTCGTGGGAGGATTTTGCTACAGCCAGCTGCAATGTTTCCAACCTCGCAGTAAAAAGTAACATCCATACTAATATTAAAAATGCGAAAGTGTTTCGTCTGTCTGTCCATCTGCACAGAGCCATCTGTCTGTCTGCTATGCTTTCCGGGCCCATCTTTTCAAGCGATTTTGATGAAATTTGGTACAAGGATAGCTTGTATCCCGGGGAAGGACATAGGCTACTTTTATCCCGGAAAATTAAGCAGTTCCTGCGGGAATCGAAACGACTTAGTCTATGCGGACGAAGTCGCGAGCATCATCTAGTACTATAAGGAAAATCGTGATAAGATTCTGAAACAATTCTGATTCTGAAATAATATAAAAACTGGAAATTTCATGCCAGACTTAATGAAAAGACTACTTTATCATTGAACAGCAACAAAACGGGAGGTGACTGTATTTAATTTCGACTTTATTATATTAAAACTTTATTTTATTATATTAAAAATACTTATAATAAAAAGACTGTTGTGACCCTCACTAAATGCCGTGATTTTTCTATCGATCATAATACGTATCGGTATATTATTATTTGGACCCTAGACTCGTACAGTATTCTAATTTTTTACATGACTGACCCTTTTTATATTGATACTATTTATTGGTCTATTTGTGTAAACGCTGATAAAATCGTCTCTTTTGTTTGACTGTTGAAGCTGTGTGCGACCTATTTTTAATATCAACTGACCTTCAGATACAAAAATATATAGAGGTCAATGACATCTATTTTTAAGGCGAGTCACCTCAGCTCAGCGGTGAAAACTGGTTTGCTAGATCAAATTTTTTCGGTATTTACTATTAAATAACGGTCTTAAAAAAAATATCCGATACACTTAAAGATATTGTCTAAAGAATGTGCTAATTTGTTACACGATAGGATGTACTTTACTCGATCAAAAAAAATCTTGAAACAGGCTAAATTAAAAGTTTAAAACGAATTTTTTATTAATAAAATTTTCGACTTTGCTCATCATTTTTATATGGATAAATTCCTCTTGAAGTATTAATGAGAACCTGCTAAAATTTATTTCAAACTGAAGTCCTATATCTATTTAATTCAAATTAATCCCAGAATTTGAACGTTGCCAAGCGGTTTCAGAATATACCGCGCTGCCCGCTTCCCCGCCAGTCTCTACGAGAAATGTACCGCGAGACGCGCGGGCGGCACCCCACACCTCACCTCCTAAAATCTTGCAGGTGACTCGCCTTAATGCATTATACTATCTTCACTATGTGCATACATTTTCAGCTATTAAATTATATATCTTCTTCTTCTTCTTTGGATGAAACATTATTCTTATTTTGTTCTATGGCTTTTATAAGTGCCACACCAGCACTATGCGCCTTGCCAATGTCACGATTCATATGTTCATCGAATTTTTCAGCAAGTACCTACTGCCAAGTGTCGCAACACACAACCCATCGTAATACTCACGTATGAGGTATCGTCTACAACCTGAGGTGGAGGTGCAATCATGTAAGGATTGCCGATGAAATTGTTAAAGCTCGGCTTCAAAGTAAAATAAACCATAACAGCATTGAATTAGAGCTCAATTTCGTGTATCCATTCTCATACGTTTAGGGTATTGTACATACCTAAACGTATGAGAATTTAGAAGCTTTGTATTCTGGGGAAGGACATACCTATGCCACTTTTATCCCGTAAAATTAAGAGAGTTCCAGCAAGAATCAAAAAACCACGCGGACGAAGTCGCGGGCATCATCTAGTATATAATAATATGCATAGTAGTAATATATGTAGATACTGTATTTTTTGACTTTGTTAATTGTCTCCTGTAAATAATAGGTATACATAGTAATTGTAATACAGCAAGCGGGTTTAGGAAAGCTTACACACATAAATACATATACTTGAAGATAAATTCGAATGTTTTTAAAGATAACTAATTTAAATTTATCAATAAATTTATCTGTCAGTCTATCCTTTCAGTTGAGATAATACTGTTATCATGGGTGAAAATAGGGTGAAAGTTATGAATATTTATTATCAGTTATGTTGTTGTATGATTACTATTTTTTTTACATCACATTACCAAACATAATTTTAACAAAATCGCTTTTAAATAGCAATTCTATTTTCAAAAAGGACACATCTAATTTCTATTGATGTTACAAACTTTTAAAGTGATTTTCACCTTCGGACAATATACCTACATCATGTAAATTATTTATTAATCAGAATTTCCAAGGATCAACGCACAGCTACCTAGATGATATGAGTCTAAGGAGTGTAAATTTTTAGAGAGTACCTACACGGTTCTTCGGTCCTCGGTCAAATTGTAATTTATAAATATTAAAAGAGAATTTAGCAAAATTCCTTGCACGTGTCGTGGACGCCTATAATTAGGTACTTTTGTGTGGTGGTCACGATCATTACCACCGACATCTTTCAACGTGTTCGCCTTCACAAACGCTTCTTTCAATTTATCTTGTCAAGCGATCCAATAATTACATAAGTTTTGTCAGGAATTTACAAAGTAATTATTCATTAATACATAGTTTTCAAAAGTTCTCTATAAGAATTCAATAATATAAATAACTAGCTAATGCCCGCGACTTCGTCTGCGTGAATTGAGGTTTTTTGGGATAAAATTCCAGACTATAATCTATCTCTGTGCCAAATTTCAGCCAGATCCGTTCAGCCGTTGGCGTGTGATTGAGTAACAATCACCCACACATCCATACATCCATCCATCCAAACTTTCGCATTTATAATATTTATTTGATTTGATATGATTTATAACAAAATTCCACAACCTATTTTAAACTTGAAATTGAAAATTTTTTTTTTCAAAAGAGCAACCACCGAGTTTCGTGCTGGTTCTTCTCGGTAGGAATGCCTTTGAAGTGAAGAGTGCTTTTGAATCGTCGAGTGAATGCCATTGCATTCGATCGACGATTCAAAAGCACTTGTAAAAGTTTATTTGAATTAATATACATAATTGAGTTTGAATTTGGACAAGGAAAAATTACCATATTCCTAGCCTAACTTTTAATTTGAGTAGTATATAGTTCTACCACTGGATAAAGACGACCTGGCTACGCGCTTACGTGAAAGTAATCACGGAGCCATCTTTAATCAAAGCACGCCACGTAGCCACTTATATCATAATTATTAATCGAGCTTCTTCAAAAACATAATTTGGGAACACTTCCTGTCAACTTAAGCGGCAATAAACTATATTTTAAGCTGCGCCCACAAATTACACTTTTATCTAAACGCATCCTTTATAAAGCAGCGTACACATCAATTGATTTTCTACATTATTTATTTAAGTACTGTCAACCAATTTATTTAATATCTAAATAAATAAAAGAGTACTTAATTAATATTTAAATTGACGAGTAGCTAATATTACTCAACTGTAACTTTGACAATTAAATAATTTAAAGCTTATACTTCTCTGCTCTTGTTATATAAATAGAACTATCATTGACTACGCTACTTTATTAAAAACTACAACTACATAATATAATACATATAATATAGAATATACACATATTATACATGTATCGAATACGAATTAACATCTTCATAAAGTCAAAAAAGTGTCTTTTTAGTCTAGCGTAGGTAGCCTCTTTAAAGTCTATAAAGTCAAGAGCCCAAAACAATGCAAAGAACGTGAGAAGAATAGATTTGTTCATTGTAATGTACCTACCTACCGGGAAAGAGATGACAAATACAACAACAAACAAAACAAAACAATTTTGGCCGCTATAGGAGGAAAAATTTAAATAAAGCCATAAATTTGGATTGAAGCCTTTCAAAAAACTGTTGTTATTTAAAAAAAACATTCGCATTATAAATTTTTGTCAATTTCAATATTGGAGCAATCTTTGGAAAATATATGTACTTACCGAGAAAATTTATGCCAATCGTGATTCTGTCACATAGTTAATTTAGATTAAAGACCCAAAAATTAAAATATCAAAGTTATGAAATAATATGTTTATAACTTGGATAGTTAGTTTATGTATTGATAGTTTATAACCTCATCGTTTTCAAATAAAAAGCTTTCAAAAATCGCAAAAAGAAACATATTATGGTGAGTTAAGTGCAAGTTACCAGAAAAAAAAAGCATTCTCGCAGGTTCTTAGAAATTGAGTCGCAGTTACACTAAGTACAGTGTATCTTCGACCTAATGTATCATCTATTCCAGCATCCGAAGATCATTCCATTAAAATAATTATACCCGCAGCCCACAAGGCATCCGACTAGACCGCATCTATACGTAGTTGGCACGGGATATGAAAATACATTTTAATATTAAATCTGCCCGAGATACTAGGCCTGCTGGGCAACTTAAATTTTTAAATGCACCAATATTAACTAGTTACATTGCATATCCTCCCATAAAGTTTTTAGAAGTCTCTTAAAGTAAACGATGTAATTACAACTTTGCGTTGTGCAATTTTTTTTTAAACAAAAATGTATTAAAATTATTGAGTAAATGTATGTAAATATAAATGTATGTAATCAGTCAGTTACTGATACTAATATTATAAATGCGAAAGTGTGTTTTTTTGTTGGTTTGTCTTTCAATCGCGCCGCAATAAAGCAACGGATTGAGTGATTTTTTGCATGGGTTAAGGACCTGGAGAGTGACATATGCTACTTTTTATCCCGAAAAATTGAGGAGTTCCCGCAGGAATTAAAAACTTAAACCATTCAGACGAATTAACGGGCAACAGCTAGCACCTTATAAGTAAACTAATTAATTACCTTTAGATTTTTTGCATTATGCATTTATTCCATAATAGTCTAGCAAATAAGCAATGTTTACCAAATATGTACATTCCTTTTGCATATTCAATGCAATAACTTTGGTTATTGTATGGGAGTTCAAGTTTCTACTACAAACAGTGGCTACTTTTTGCAAACCACAAAAACTAGTTTGCAAGGGCCTGCTCTACACGTGTGAGAACCAACTTTCTCAGAGATCCCATTATATAGGTAACACAAGTTTGTTCTCTGGTGTGGGCTAATGTTTTTTCCCTATGCTAAAAATAGGGCACATATTTTATTTTTCCCTGGGTATTTGAGCTGAGCTGAGTGGTTTTTAGAATCAAAATTATATTGAGATTTGAGAATACGTTTATTTAAGTTTTGAACATTTAAAACTTATTTAAGGAAGTCTTGTATCTTAAACTAATGTCATTTGTTAGTCTTACTTCCTTAAAGGTTGTTTTTGGTCAAGGTAAGCCAAATATTAATAACTTAAAGCGTCTATCAATATATTATATTATTAATATAACATGGTTACATATTATATTCCAATATTTATTTAATCCACTAGCTTTTATCGACCAAAAATAGTTAAATATATTATATCAAAAATAAAATATTGATTAGACTGAAAATATAATTTAGAAAAATTTGAATCAAAAAAGCATTTGATTGATACGGCGTATTTTCTTTATTGTTGTAACTTTTTGTGATCTGTTACCACTGTGTTACTGTTCTGTGAGTGAGTAGGTTTTGTTTTTTTGTTCGTAGGATTTTCTTTACTTTTCTGAAGCTACACATGAAATGTACCGAGTACCTACCTACCATTCTGTATTTTCCTCAACAATAAGAAGAAATAGTTCAAGTAATCTTTTCAAGTTTTTATTGGCTTGTAGACTGTAAAATTCTCTACTGATATAAGTGGGTCATTGTTTACTTTGTTATCAGTGATACTGATAACTGATAAACCTACTAACAGACGTCAAAGATAAATGATTTATTCAAGAGAAATTGCTAAAGAATGCTTGATTATATTTTATAAACAAAGGGTTAGTCGCGGATTTTTCTACATATAAAAATGCATTTTTTTTTCAGTTCAGGCATATATCCACTGTTGGACTTCATGCTTTACTAGTATAGTGTACATGAGGCGCTACTACACTACGCTCGCCTCCCCGTTTTTAATGTACCTAGGTAGGTATATTTTAAAATCCATTTTAACCCATTATAAAGAACACGAGCCGTTGATTTGGTATTTTCGTTTTAGTTCAGTTCTTGGGAGTTCCCTCCCAAGAAACAAGGGCAACCATCAACATAGGTACTCCATCGTGCTAGAAAGCGGGGCACAATACCCTTACAAATACCATGTACGCATATGATATATCCCTTACATATATACCATGTACGCATATGATATATCCCTTACATATATACCATGTACGCGTATGATATATCCCTTACATATATACCTACCATGTACGCATATGACACACTTACATAATTATACCATGGCAGTTTGTCGACAAGAATGGTGGACAAACTGCCATAAGCTTGCTAATGTCGGAGACCTTGGTTTTCTTGCAGTCTTCATTTTGAAACATATCTCTCTAGTATTCTTCAAAGTTCTAAAGACCCCTCCAAAGTCCAAAGTTTTCAACGTTTCACTTTTTGTCCAAAGTTTCACGTTTCAGCGCCATAGCGGCCGAAAAAGACACGGTGGATAAAGATTTTCCCATAGATTAATAAACAGTTTCCTCGACTTCCACTTGACTCATTTTTCCTTATGCTAAGTTTCATTGTGTCACGACTCACGTCACACATGCAGATTGCAGTCAAGGCGCGGGGGCCCTTTTTTAAAAACAACTGAAACTCAATTTTATTTACTCAATACCTACATCGATCTTTTTATACAATATTATATATTCATACATTCCACATCATACGATTGTTTTTTGTACCAAAAGTCCTGTATTTTCTGAATAGCTACAAATTAAGTAGGGACGAAACTATGCGAACGCATTTCAACCCTATACCTATAATAACGATGTATCATGTGCCATTTATGCCCCTATTTTTATTCAAAAATGTTTCGTTTGCCAAATAAGCCTTAAGTTTATCAGCATACGAAGATAAGTAAAAATATGATAATTTGATAACACGAGGCAAAGAGCATATTTAAACAGTACGGGATTTGACCTAGACACATTTTGCGAAACAAATTAGTATTTTGAATGTAGTGACGACATTGTACAAGGTCGAGGAAAAAACTTCGAAATTTATCTTCCTCACTCAAATTTCAGCGCCGGATGTAGTTAGTATTTATTAGCTGCATTTACAGGTATTTCAAACAAGGCATTTTACTGTTATAGCATTAGATAACAAAACAATTTCAATTTAAGCCCAGAGCCCATTATTAAAAATTAAAATTAACAGTTTATATTTACCTACCTTTTTCATCAACACCGGCAGTTGATGTTCCAATGACATTTTTAAATCCGGGGAACTCATTAGCTTTCACACAATTCTGCCTTTCAGTTTTTAAAGTCCACTTCACCACTATATTTATCTTTATAGTCCCGCTTGCATAAAGTTTGTTTGATACTCAATTAATTAATATTAATTTACACAATATAATTTCTAATTCAGACACCAAAGATAATAACTGTCACTCGTGTATTTTTGAATTTCTTGCGTTTCCTTTTGTAACCGTTTTTTTATGTTGTGTAGGTAATTAGTTTTTATATTTATGAATATTTATGACGTTAAATTGCGGGTAGGCTTTAAAATCGGAATTCGGAATGATCGTCCATAAACGCGACCGCCCGATCCCGGTGCGCGCGACGAATGAGCGAGCATTGAGCGAGCTAGCTAGCAGACAAATCACCCGGCGCCGGCTTGCGTATGCGCACAGCTTAGCCCCAATTCTAGACATCTAATGAACTCTCGTAACTATAATATCGTCTAATTTGTTTATATTAATTATGTCAATAGAAAATTTTATGTCGATCTCGTAGATACGAACGCCTAAATAACAACATGGCTAAACGGAGTATATAAATATAATTTTCACGCTCGACCCGCGTGATGTTCACGCGTAGACGCATGATATTGCGTCCTCGAATCTCGCCATTGATGTGCAAGCGGCCTGTTTATTTGACTTTTCAAAAATCAAGTTGTCATATAACTTTGTTTATAAACAGCACTATACAATTTAGGTACATGCCCTTTTTTATGCAGCGTACGTAAACTAACGACGACCCAATTTTACCTACCGTTAACCCTTTTTTACTCTCTCTAATATTAATAAAGTACGTCTATAGTTCATTCATACACAAGATCCAAACTGGTTCCAAATAAACAACCATTATCCACGTTAAGTTGATATGAATCTTTTGATAAAACCTTTTTAAATGTAGATATATCGTTATTTTGTTTGATAGTGTATTTTATTTGAAATATTCAATGTGTCCGGAGTTAATCTGATAACATAGGCTTTTAAGAACAGTCCCTATAAGAATTGACTAATCAATACATTATATCTTATCGACAGCAATCTTGGTCACACAAAGTACTAAATACTAACTGATGCCCGCGACTTCATCCGCGTGGATTGAAGTGTTTTGATTCCTACGGGAACTTCTTATTTTTAGGGATAAAAAGTACCCTCCTCAATCAACCCATTAGCAATATATATGTCACCGTAAGATTGTAAAAACCGTTAGATTATAATATAACGTTTTTTATCTCGATAGATTATAAACTTTCGACAGATTGTGAACCGTAACATACTGCTTACAATTTAACGCGTTATTTTTCGGTAAATTTTAATATATTAGGTCTATTAACCCGATAGAACCTAAGTGCCCGGCCTGCGGCCGGGTACTACCTGAATATTCATGTCAAACCCTAACCTAACCTATAGTTCGCGCGCGAGTTGAATACAGAGTAAATGTATGGCGACACTTACATTTACTCTGCATTCAACTCGTGCGCGAACTGTACAAGAAAGAGACAAGAAAACGTAAAAACAATAAATATTTCATAAATTAATACTCGGAACATTGAACGGTTCACAATCTTTCGACAGTTTATAATCTAGCGGGATAGAAACCGTTATATTATAATCTAACGGATTTTACAATCTTACGGTGACATATATGTATATTGACACATTTAATTTGATATAAAATACTTTTCATCCATTAACCAGCTCGGTGAAGGTCGTTCTATACAGGGATCCTATACTATTAAGGATTTTTTCTCTATATTATGGGTTACTAGCGAATGCCCGCGACTTCGGTTTTTTGGTTCCCGCGGGAACTCTTTAATTTTAGGGGATAAAAAGTAGCCTATGTACTATTCCAGACTATAATCTATCTCTGTGCCAAATTTCAGCCAGATCCGTTCAGCCGTTGGGGCGTGATTGAGTATCAAACCTCCATACATTCATATTGTTTCCGTGATCTGTGCATACATCCATCCAAACTTTCGTATTTATAATATTAGTAATTAGTAATAAGTATAATATGGGTTATACTGAAAAACTTTGGTTCTACAATTTTTCAAAATACTTAAAATGAACTAAATACTCTCTAGACATTATTCTGACTTGTGTTTTAGTAGGCACTTGAAGATGACTGGTTCATTAGCCTCGCGTTTTGAATAAAGAAAAAAAAGATACGCGCCGAATTGAGAACCTCCTCCTTTTTTGGAAGTCGGTTAAAAATAGAAAGCAACTTGCAAGTGCAACCTATTCTGGGAGTTACAGCTAGTTATAAATAGGTAAATACCAATATTTTCTCGTAAATTTCCGATGATTTAACCTAATTAATACAAATTAATAATCTGACGAATACTGTGCACTTAATGAGCTACGGTTGTTGAACTAATTTAACTGTCAATTAATATTGTCATTTCAAAGATCAACTTGGTGAAAAATAAACATATTTATACTCTATACAAAGTGTTACATAGTTTTCATTTAACCTCAAGAAAGAACCTTGTTCCGGTTCATTGATGGTTATACACATTTATTTCTATGCACAGTGCATCGTTACCTTTCAAATCAAACAGTTTTTTAAAATCAATTTATAATAAAAACAGATACTTAATACATGTGCAGTAAGTATGTACTTACATTTTTAAAATACAAGATACTTATGTTAGTAGAGTACCTACCTGTCTATTTCTGTTATATTTTACTAACTTATGTACGCGACTTCGTCCGCTTGGAGGTTTTTGGTTCCCGCGGGATCGCTTTAATTTTCCGGGATAAAAAGTAGCCTATGTGTTATTCCAGACTATAATCTATCTCTGTGCCAAATTTCATCCAGATCCGTTCAGCCGTTTTGGCGTGATTGAGTAACAAACATCTGAAACATCCATCCATCCAAACTTTCACATTTATAATATTAGTAATAAGCGTGGATTAATAAATTCTTCCAAAATTCAATCCAAATCATATTATTAGAACGATGAAAAGGCTACTTTCGCTAAATCAATGTAAGTACTATTTTATTACTAGTGGTTCGCCCCGAACTGAGAACTCGCGGTATATGGATACCGCGAGGTCTCAGTTCGGGAAGATGAGCACGCATTATATAGTTAAAACTATGGAGTTTTAACTATAATATAATGCGTGCTCATATTTACGTTCATAGACATCAGTACTATCAGTAGACTACTTTTTTATTCTACGTAAGATGGTGCTAACGTCTATTATGTGTAAGCACGAACGAATAAACTTTTACAGAGCGCCATCTATTGACATCATTGTGAAGTTCTGTTAAAAATGCAGAAGCTCATTAAAAAATAAATAATTTCATTTCCTTATAATATTTATCTAATTTTAGTATTTGTTGTTAATAATATATTTATTCAAATAATTGATTAAGTTTCAAGCTCAGCCTTTCAGAAAATTGAGAGTTCTGAGGTCAACTTTGGACGTTAGAAAATCTCCACTTTGGAAGTCCACTATTTCGTCAATTTTATGGGAAAACTTTAAAAAAAATTTTTTCTGGACTCTATTCCTAATTATCTTTAAAATGTGTAAACCGCAACCGCAACCCTATGTAACGCTATAAAAAATATTTTACTTAGCATTCGCTTCTATGAGAGCCCCCCTGAAATAAAGATTTTTATAACTTTTTAAGCTCGGACGGACGGACAATATGGAGTCTAGGAAGTTAGGCGCGAGTGTAAGTTCGCATAAGTAGGTACAAAATGTGTACTCTAGCGAACCGAATAGCTTGGGAACTCGATTAAAGATATTAAATGCATTCCGGTCCGTCGATAAGTTGGTGATGAATGAACTGTCTTCTACATGTATGGCCGGATATCGATCAATAAACATATTCATAGAATTCTAAGCCAGAGCCGACTTCGATAACGAATACAATAGCGCAACGAATACGGAATGCCCAAACCTCGGTTGTAGGCAGCTTTGTAGGCTGTACCCACGTAAGGAGACTATTTCGTGACATTACTCCAAAATATGCTATGTAGTGTGAGAAAAGTTTAGGAACAATAGTGTGATGTTTCTTCTAGTAGGTACCTGACTAACTACCTGTGGTAATTTTTTTGTTTGGGTGGTTTGTGTAGTCTGTGGTAGGTATTTAAGGGCCTTTCGCATTTTACGATTCCATTAAAGTTTTGTTATTCTACTTTTACTAAGCATTATCCAACTTAAAGGATAGAAACAATATCACAATTCACAATGCTGACTTTACATAAAATTGTAGTTTTATTTTTTCTGCTGATTCAAGGGTAGGGCTCGAATTAACGAATTTTATTAACTTATTAAGTAACTTTTGCTAGACCATTTGGTGCGGACAGCGGAACGGTCCATTCCGTGCAGGTAATCATGCGGCATGCCTCAGTGAGTCAGTACGCATGATCAACCTAACTTAAAGAAATGGGTTGGCCAATTTTTTTTAATTCATTATATATTCAGATAATGATAACCTAATTTTAAAAATCCCTTCCCATAATACCTCTTTTTCGTCGAAATCCTTTTCCGTTCAAGCTGCTAGGCTATGGAACTCCTTACCGTTTCATATCAGGCGTGCGCAATCTCTTGCAGCTTTTAAAAAGCTCATCAAAGCGCACTTCCTTCCTCCATGATTTACTTTGCGTCTTCTGGCTTTTATTTTATTTTACTCCCTTTTTGGCATAACATTTAGTATATGTATATAGATATTTATTTATATTAGTATATGTTTGATTGTATATAGGTATTGATTTTATTTTGTATTATATAATTATATATATATTATTATTATTAGTATTATATTAGTATAAATTATTACATTATTATTATTTCCTCCTAAACTTACGTACACCCTCGACTCACTAGGCTTAATTCCTATAAAGCGTGGTTGCCTGGAAGAGATCGCTTCAAAGCGATAAGGCCGCCATTTGTACCGATTTTCTTTAATTATTTTTATTGTTATTATTTAATGTATTTTTTTTTTTTTTGGTGTACAATAAAGAATATTTCATTCATTCATTCATTCATTCAGACTGACGCTTGACCACAATCACACCTGATGGGAAGTGATGATGCGGCCTAAGATGGGACGCGCTTCACGCTTGCCTAGAAGATGCCTATTCACGAACAAAAGTTATTGGACTTTTCTGACATGAAATTCTCAGTACTAGCCCGGAGTTAGGAAGTTGGCGGTGTTTCGTGCCCCCGTGCCTCGGAGAGCACGTTAAGCCGTCGGTCCTGCGCTTGATCGCCGGTCTTGTCGGACTTTCCGTCCAATCGGGCTATGAAAGAAAGGGAACAGATAATGCACCTGTGTTTGCGCAAAGACTTGTGCACTATAATATCTCCCACGCAGATGGCTAATCTCTCTGCAGATTGGCGCGGCGTCTTGCGGTACGGTGATAGAAAGGTGAATAGGGTAGGTACAACATTACAATTACAATGACGACCTCGGTGGCGCAGTGTGTAGCGCTGTTGCCTTAACGTGCGGAGGTCCTGGGTACGATCCCCGGCAGGGTCAATTTAGGAATTTATAATTTCTGAATTTTCCCTGGTCTGGCCTGGTGGGAGGCTTCGGCCGTGGCTAGTTACCACCCTACCGGCAAAGACGTGCCGCCAAGCGATTTAGCGTTCCGGTACGATGCCGTGTAGAAACCGAAGGGGTGTGGGTTTAATATAACTGCCATGCCCCTAACAGGTTAGCCCGCTACCATCTTAGACTGCATCATCACTTACCATCAGGTGAGATCGCAGTCAAGGGCTAGCTTGTAGTGTATAAAAAAAAAAAAGATACATGACTCAAGAGTCTAGGCAATTAATGATGAGCCACGATGTGATTTTCAAGCATCAAGACTCTAGAGCGGTGTCCAACCACGTCCAACTGTTTAGGCACTACAGCACCGCGTGCCTTAAGATAATATTGATGTACAATTTTTACCTACATCTGTCCAAGTCAACAAGTACCCTAACGATCAAACAAACACTGTTTGAATAGGGCGCCAGCAATGATTACCCGGCGAGATTGTATAGAAATACAAACATACCTACTTATTAGCTAATAAACGAAAGTTATAGAAATTTTTTACTCACTAGCTGATGCCCGCGACAGCATCTGCGTGGGTTTAGGATTTTTGAAACTTTTTGATTTTTAGGAATGGAAAAAGCGCCTACCTAAACTATCTCAGTCTCCCAGAAGCTAGATTTCATCAAGATCTGTGGTAAAATGGTAGCAAACGATCTAAAAAATACATAAAAATGGGATTCGCTGCTAAACTTATCTACCTAATTACTAACAAAAAAAGAAAATAATTCTGAGGTAAAAAAAAGTGTAAGGTATTAACTATTAAGGTTATCTAAACCATAGAATAACTATTCGTTCTAAGCTGTAGAATGGAAATACCGGAAAAAGCCTGGTGGAGGCTTCGGCCGTGGCTAGTTAACACCCTACCGGCAAAGACGTGCCGCCAAGCGATTTAGCGTTCCGGTACTTCCGGTACGATGCCGTGTAGGAACCGAATATAGGGTTATGGGTTTAATATAACTGCCATGTCCCTAACAGGTTAGGCTACCATCTCAGACTGCATCATCACTTACCATCAGATGAGATTGCAGTCAAGGGCCAACTTGTAATGGCGTAAAAAATATACTATAATTAGCATATTTTTACTCGTAAATCGTAATCGAGTAGGATTACGAATTGGTCAATACTTACTTTACTTAGTGTACTTACGGTTATAACTTGGGAGTTGGGACATATTTTAAACACGACAACTTATTTTATCTGTCCAGTCTCCAATTGCCAACAAACATGGTACCCTGTGCTTGAGGCAAGTCACTGCAATACCTTAATAACAGCACCAGAAATAAACGCCAGACATGCGCCTTATCTCGATGTAATGTACCAATACGCACGCTTTATGATTGCAACATGGCGTAGGGTTTCACTTTCACCCTGACTGAATATTTCATGAAAACGAAGTACTTACGAACGCTTGGAAACGTATCAGTTTTCATACCTTCTGAAATTTAATTATATGTCAGACAAGTGTGTTTCATTGTAATTACCATAGACATAGAATTTTTTCGCTACATTCTAAGTCTATGGTAATTACTGTGATCGATATGTCACCGTAAAATTGTAAATACCGTTCGATTATAATCTATCTCGCGAGATTATAATCTATCTCGCGAGATTGTGAACTGTTCAATGTTCCTAGTGTAAATTTTTGAAATATTTATTGTATTTACGTTTTCTTGTTCTTCCTCTTCTTGATCTTTTAGGTTAGGTTAGGGTTAGACATAAATATTCAGGTTCTTAGGTTCTATCGGGTTAATATACCTAATAGATTATAATCTACCGAAAAATAACGCGTTAAATTGTAAGCAACACGTTGCAATACACAATCTTTCGACAGTTTACAATCTCGCGAAGATAGATTATAATCTAACGATATTTACAATTTTACGCTGACAGATACATTCGATGCTATTATTACAATAACTAATTGTAACTTGCTGTGTAATTTTTTTCTGGAGGTAATAATGTCAGAGAGTAGGTAAAGTGATCAATATTGATTTATGATCAACAAGATAATAGCAATAACAACAAGTCTTTAAAATCCTTGATTTTCCTATTAAAAGTAGCCTCTAGGTCCAGGTTATCTATAATTAATTATTTACCCATTCAAAAACTAATGTCGATCCATTGCTTTTTTGCTGCATGATTAAAGAACACCTCTGCCTCGCCTCGTTGGTCTAGCGGTTAGCATAGTCGACTGCGGATCACGAGGTCCTGGGTTCGATTCCCGGTGGGGCAAATAAATTGGTATTGGGTTTTTCAATTCAGAAATCCTCAGTGCCAGCCCGGAGTTGGAAGTTGGCGGTGTTTCACCCCCCGTGCCTCGGTGAGCACGTTAAGCCGTCGGTCCCGGTTATTATCACTAACATGATAATAGTCGTTAAAGCCCGAGAACATAAATTGGAGCAGCGTGGTGGATCTAAGCTCTAATTCCCTCTCTCCTATGAGAGTGGAGGCCTGTGCCCAGCAGTGGGAGTAGTGGGACGTTAATAGGCGGTAGTGGTGGATAAAAAGAACAAACCAACACACTTTTGCATTAACTATTCACAACTTGCATTCTAGCGCTTGACCAAACAATATTTAGCCATTCCGCTTTCACAACAGCAAATAGCACAACTTAGCAAGTTGGTGTCAAGTTGTCACCTTATAGCTACTAACAACGCCAAAATTACAAACAATAATTATAACAGCCAACAGGAATCAAACAACGGTCGCTAGATTGGGTATTACGTTACTTTAGATAGGTAGGGTGTCTATGTCTCTGGGTTTCCCCAGTTTTTATCCTCTTGGATACGTCAATGTATTTCCCGTTTAGCTATTTTGGTTGCAATCGAAATAATTTTGGTCCATGAATCAATGAATGAAAAATTCTTTATTGTACACCACGAAACACATACTTATAACCACCACCACCACCACTACAGCCTATTAACGTCCCACTGCTGGCCACAGGCCTCCACTCTCATAGGAGAGAGGAAATCAGAGCTTAGACCCACCACGCTGCTCCAATGCGGGTTGCCTACTTACTTACAAACAATTACAATATTGTCTATTGTAAGCTATATGGGTTTATATACTACCGTACTCGTTTTAATATGGTTATGACCGAACTAGTACCTGAAATGAGTTTTTTAGCTAGGTTAAAATCGTGACACTCGAGTTTTAATCTATATCAAATACAGATTTGGTTTGCTTAACAAAATAGATGCGATCTCTTAATTTTATTTAGTATATACCTACCATATATCTGTGTATCTACCTAAGCAGAGATTTCAAATCGTTAGTTTGTTCTTTTTAGGGTTCCGTAACTCAAGAGGAAAAAAGGAACCTTTATAGGATTATACTTCGTTGTCCGTCTGTCTCTCTGTCTCTCATCTTTTCCTAGGGAACGCGAGCAAGTATCAAGTTGAAATATCAAATACTTAGATCTAAGGTCGCTTGGATCTGTTACAACATCAAGCTTCTAAGTCAACGCAATCAAAAGAAACGGATGTTTACGCCGCATATTTTCCATATTTTGACACTCGCAAATAAATCAAAACCTATAAGGTACTTCCCGTTAACCTAGAATCATGAAATTTGGCAAGAAGGAAGGTCTTACAGCACAAGTATAGTTTCAACCGTAACGGTATGAAAAATCATTCCTCAACGACCTGTAGGGCCGGAAGTAGCCGAAACCGAAACCTTACTTCAGAGCAGATAAGAGACGATTTAGAAATGAATAATATGGCACAGGAAAGTCGTCAAAAGTTACTCTAAAGCTTCTGGTAACCCTACTTGCACTAGGAATGCCACTCGTACAGTGGGACCGGTCTGTTGTATACCACAACGGCTCTATACCTAGGGATAGGGCGGTTTCTCCGACTCGTAACTCGTATCTTTCAATCCCGTTTTAATTTCTATACATTTTGTCTCAGTTTTGACCTTAATCAGTTTTGAGAAAGTTAATTTTTAAAGGATGGAAAAAACATACTAAAGTTTCCTGCAAAATTTTGTAAATTCTAACATCTAAGTATACCTATAGGCCTGTATTGAGTCAAGACGCTTCACGGCGGGGATTTGGGAATGTGAACCGAGAAAACGTGAAACTTTTATATTTTTGAGGTTCCTATATACATATACCTAAAGAGAAAAAAAGGAACCCTTATAGGTACGATCACTTCGTTGTCCGTCTGTCTTCGTTGTTGTCTGTCAACCACCATTTTCTTGGAAACGCGTAGAAGTATCAACTGTTGAAATTAATATCAAGTACTTAGGTCTACTGTCCCTTGGAGCTGTAAAAATATCAAGATTCTTAGTCAACCCAATCTAAAGATACGGCCGTTTATGTCGCATATTTTGACACTCGCCAATAAATCAAAAACTATAGGGTATACTTCCCGTTGACCTAGAATCATGAGATTTGTCAAGAAGCAAGGGGTATAGGAAAAAAAACCTAAAATCGATATTTAGGGTTCCGTTATCCGTAGTCATAGGATATCGAATTGTTTGTCAGGTAAGTACCAGTTTAGCGCCATATGTAAGCCAGCTATTTCACAGCTGATTACGTATTGCTATGACATCTTCGTTGTTTACTAAAATAATTTATATTGGGTGATGAAACGGAACCCTTTGTGAGCGAGTCTGACTCACACTTTACCGGTTGTTTTACGTGATGAACTTTATCTTGCCTACGTAGTTTATTCAAAAACCAAATTGAAAAAGGGCGTAAATAAAATATCTACGTTCCCTATCATGCACTGATTGGAGATAAAACTTTAATCCACTACCTACAAGCTAGCCCTTGACTGCGATCTCACCTGATGGTAAGTGATGATGCAGTCTAAGATGGTAGCGGGCTAGCCTGTTAGGGGCATGGCAGTTATATTAAACCCATACCCCTTCGGTTTCTACACGGCATCGTACCGAAACGCTAAATCGCTTGGCGGCACGTCTTTGCCGGTAGGGTGGGGTAACTCCGTGTACAATGTGCAAAATTGTACAAAATTCTCACTTTGGCTCTCCCTCGATATGGCTTGAACCTAACACCCGTATTCAAAAACATTCTTTCCTAAGTATGGTAGCAAGTTGCAACGCTATGATAAGTAAGACATTTCTGTCATATTATGCCACAACTTTATTAAATGTATCTAATGGTGCAGATTTAAATTTATTTTTATATTAAATAATATTTATTTGATAATGTGTTACATAAAAAACAAAGGCGGTCTCAGTGTTTATAATAATGATTGCAAGAAACAAACAAACGCACGATAATTACACAAACTGATGTTTATGCAGCCATCAGGCGCCCGCACTATCTTGCGCTGGCAACAAGGAGTCGTACGAACCAAATAAACATAATATTTTTGATAGGTAATAATGTTTATAAGTTAAATATATCGTTAAGGGGCCTACAACAGATATCATGGTTTTCCCGGAACTATAAACAAACAGAAAATATGGTAGCTCACGAGATGAAAAACACAGGCGCGCGGGGGTGAAATCGAGCAAGCGCATGTCGCAAAAAATGCATGAAATAATTAGTAAAAATAAATTATATTTACTTTTCAATACAAATGAATCCGACGAATGTGTTTGATTTAGAAATATGAATTTTAACTTATATTTCTAGAGCTAATAAATCCACAAACCTAATAAATAAACCAATATGTTTCAATAAGGAGAAAAATTGCTTTAAAAGGTAAATTAAAAGGTATGTTTAAAATAAATTTCAATGCAGAGATTTTTTTAAATTGTGTTTTGAGTTGCGTCAATGGCTGCTCAACGATCTTGAAAACAGCACATTATTTTTAGAAGCATACATTATGTCACCGTTTGATGGATACACTGCTTTTAAAAACCCCCTTTTACGCTACACAGGGCCTTAACTATAAAATCGAGAATAGAGCGTAGAGCTGTGTGCATGCACAAATATGCTGTCACGACTACAACTGCTTGTATTGATTGTTGTAGGCCCCTTAATCGATATTTTTATGATCGAATCGAACACGAAACTGGTCAGTGTTACTTATTATAACAGTTCATCTATTTTAATTATTTATTTTCCTCCATATTCAAGGTATAAATTTTTTGTTATTACTTTATTGACCTATTTAACGATAATAATATTATAAACATAACACATTATTTATACTTACACAATAGTTTTCTTTGGGTAACCACCTACCTAATTAGCCTTATCTACATGATAATTAATTTAAGTAAATACCTACAGGACAATACAAAACAAAGACCGCACCATCCTTAAAAATGTCACTATAGTCTCAACCCTCCATGCAACCAGTATATAAAAAAAAAATTTTGTGCCTAAATCTGTAAATACACAACACATACCCCTAACAGGTTAGCCCGCTACCATCTTAGACTGCATCATCACTTACCATCAGGTGAGATCGTAGTCAAGGGCTAGCTTGTAGAGCATAAAAAAAAAAAAAAAAAAAAAACAATACAAGACTGGAAACTAAATGACTGGACTAATTGTACCTTAATATGTTATCCCTGTCATAATACTTCCTTAGAAAATGGAAAGCACTCGATTTAGAGCTGCTAATTTAAGTACTTTAGAAATTGTTTACAACAGAAGCCACATTTTCATGTACCTATACCTAACTTGATCAAGTTACCAAATACAACTTAGGGACTTAAGCAAAACTGCGTTATTTGTATGTGGTTAATGTGGTTTTGCTTACGGTAAGTGATCCGGCTTAAATCAGATACCGCAGTAAATACGGTACATGTCCCTTACCACTAGAACTGAATTATAGACCACGGCCCCATAATGTACGAACCCGAGGCACCGATAAATGATGTCGTCTGAGATTTATGCACCATTTCTACCTCCTCGCAAGACCTCAAAAGCGGTATGGAGGCTATTACTAGAAATGACCGCATTGTCTATTTCCATATTCGTGTAGACTATAAATAATAAAACACGCCATTGCAAATATGTTTATGATTCTAATTCCGTGAGTCTGGAATCAGGATTAGGAACTATTCAAGTAATTATAAATCTAAAGTAATAGGTACGGACTATGGGCACGAAATTATTTTGTTCTGTTTTCTTCTAACAATATACATAACGCGGTAAACATTTTAAGACAAACACATTATCTGATTATCAGATGATACTAGAGTGATAATAACCCGGACCGACGGCTTAACATGCTCTCCGAGGCACTGAGGAAACAAAAAGGCCAAATTCGGACTACCAAATTTGGTCACCCATCCAGGACTTGGACTTGGGTCAACGTCGCTTAACAATCACATTCGACTGATATGAATGTGTTGTCGGCACTCGGCCCTCACCTACCTACCTACCTGAAATTTATTTTTCAATTTTATTATTACAAAATCAAAGGAAATCAGTAAGTAATAATAATATTACACATAAACTCATTATACTAATTATAGACCGATATTTAAACTCGTATTCACACTTGAGAGTTAATTTAAAAAGGAATTTCAAATTTGAATACGAATGGGCACAGGTCAACGCACTCGTAACAGACGTGTTTTTCGGAGGGCGGGCGGCGCGCGCGCATCGTCAGTGACCTTCAGCGACATTAGCGAAAAATAGACCGTGTTTAGCTCCACCGTATCACGTAGTCAACTACGACGACGTTCTGGCGGCACTGATTCTTTGTTGTTTGGGTAGCTGCTTACTTACAGTGTTTAAATATAGACAAAAGAAAAGTGATCTCACGTAAAGACCGCCATGATATTATATGCGGATTAATAATTAATGCATCTTTTGTGTTAAACTCAAAGAAATTACTTCAGGGTTAGCTGACTAATTTTAAATATAAACATCTTGTATCATCCCATATCTCACACATAAATAAATTTCAATTTAAGCTAAGATTGCAGTGATAATTTACTACATAGATACTTGGAGGTTACTACATACATTATACATGTAAGGGAAGCAAATTATGTTTTTAGGTCGAAGCGGGCGTTCCGAATGCCTAGAGTAGGTAGTAGGTACGGTCTATTTTATTCGTAGAAATTACGCGGCAGCCGGCACCACCCACAGTGCCATGTGATGTGACGCGACGCAAAGCAGCGTGACGGGCACGCAGCGTGACCGCGTCACACACACAAACACACCCACAAGCAACAATAGCCAAAACGTTAAACGACAATCCTATAACGCGACGCACAGATGCAGTGTACCTCGATGCAATGCTCAATGCTCTTTATTGTTTTAGATTCCTACAGCACACTTACTCAGTACAAAATATCAATTATAATAGTAGAACCTAAAGTAGTTTTTTCCTGTGGCTTCTTCGCCGGTGTACCTATGTTGCGTGGTGTATATTGTATTATTGTATAATATGTGGTGTGTTTTGTATGCTATTTCAATTTTAAGTATTTTGTAAACTGTTTGGGCCTCAATGAATAAAATAAAAACCGATCAAGCTACTTTCAGTAACGAACGATATTATATCATAAAATACAAAATAACTCTAAAATATTCTTAAAACTAAAAACTTGAAAGCCAAAACTGTATTATCAGTAGAGAACTCCAGAATAGGTACATCTGACGTTTTGATGGTCTATTATAGGAAATATTTGGTTACTTACGTAGGTACCTACTTTCGGTAAACTCAGGGCGTCTGATTGAAATAGGACGATTTGTCGACAATGAATTATGTAAACATATTGATTATCTATATTTACTTTTGTCTATTGTGCTGACCTTTATTACTGACAAATAAGTTCCTATTTAGATGTTACCGAAAATAGTAAAAGAAGTAGAAAAAGGTACTTACTAGCAATGCATATTTCTTTCTATAATATTATAGAGTAAGTATATTACAGGGAGTATTCTGTAAGAATCCGATCACAGAAGATTACCAATCAGGCAATCACAGCCAATCTCGATTTTGTTAACTTTTAACTTTTTGATAACATTCGTAACTTTTGCTTTAATTGTACATAGTATAATTAATCAAATTAATGTTAATTACGATTATTTAACATAACATTTAAAAAAATTAAATTGGTTTTCTTAAAAGTGTAAGCAAAAATGCAGGAGTCCAAAAAAAAGGATATAATATGCTTCTGAAAGCTGAATGAAAAATTTTTGTGCATACAAATATCTCGGGTGTGAATGGGTTACCTTCCTGCTCGTTCAACAAATAACAATCTATTAAAGCTGGCGAAAATCTTATCATACGTATTATAAATGCGAAAGTCAGTTTGTTTGTTAGTTTGTCCTTCAATCACGCTGCAACGGAGCAACGGATCGACGTGATTTTTAGCATGGGTATAGTTGTGGACCTGTAGAGTGGCATAGGCTACTTTTTATCCCGGAAAATTGAGGAGTTCCCCCGGGAATCCAAAAAAACTTATTCCACGCGGACGAAGTCGCGGGCATCATCTAGTATTTTATATGTACCTATAGGTGAAAGTAAACAAAAGCAAAAACAAATATTGAGAGAGCTAAAAATAATTCATAAAAGCATCGGCGCCAAAGAATAAATATTTTGCGCATTCCAGTTGGGGACATCTTTATTGGCTCGATAACCTTTGATGTCCAGTCATGTGTCCAGTCTGTATCACTGTTTATGTACCTACTCGTATATCTTGGAGTGACTTAGAGTGAGTAATTGGGTATTTGTCAAATAGTCAAATCAGCAATTTTTTTTTCAAACGTCAAAACGTCCTAAGTATGGGATTTATATGAAATTCTGAAAAGTGACGTCATTAAAGTTCCAAGAACTTTTTTTCTTCAATCGATTGTTTAAAATGGTTATTTAACATAAAACTTTCAGGGGACGTGGATATTACGACTTTTGGGAGATCCTCTATTTAGTTAATAATCACAAAAATAATATTTATTTGAATACTTAGTCAAATACCCAATTAAGCAATTATTGGCTGTTGGCTTGACAAGCATACGTATAAGTCCGGGCGCGAGCTCCGAGAAATCCTATGGGATGTTAAAGGAGTTGTTTAAAATGCAAAACAATACTGCTATCGCAAAATTACACGCGTCAAACTCGAAACTAGTGCTGGGAGCGAGCTGGATATGGAATGACGATCGGGACATCCGTCGTTTCTTCAAACCCCGATTCCTCGGAGCTTGTGCACGGACTATAGTCTGTATTGTCCCACAAACTTATCTGATCCGGTGTCAACATCGCTAGTAAATATTAAAAATAAAATAAAAACAAATAATATGTACTAAATAGGCATAAAAATCAGTTCCAATTTTGGCCACCGGGCCATTTAAGTTGGTGTCCTGTTGATTGTTGGTATATTGGAATTGCAAAAAAATTGCTGCGCAACCAACATGCAGATTAGAAAAACTTGCAGTTACGTATTACTGGCTACCTTCAGGATAAAATAACGACTGGTAAAATTATAATCTCCTTGGATCACCTCGTCTAGACAAATCTACGATGTTCAATACTAACTTTTTTTTCAATCCACTTTGTAGTGGATAAAAAAAGTTAGTTATCCCTCGACTGCGATCTCAAGGTAAGTGATGATGCACTCTAAATGGTAGCGGGCTAACCTGTTAGGGGCATGGCAGTTATATTAAACCCATACCCCTACTCGGTTTCTACACGGCAACTTGAGTGGTAATACGAAGACCAAATAATACCATCATAATAGTAAATGAGGCATTCATGATACAATCAAAGACGTAAGCTAAAGATATCTCGTCAGGGTTTTGCGCGAAATCCTTGATATGATAGTAAGTAGGTAATAGTAGTCCGAACTATAATTAAATACATGACCATTTTTAGTCGATAGTTAAATCATCATAATTGTTTACCTTCACAACCATAAACGTGCATTGTCACGGAAAATGCGTGCATCTCATTTCTTAACTTGGATTTCCATCAGAAAGATGCAATATAAACTCTATCAATCAATCAACCAATCAAATATTCATTTATTCAATTAATTTATGTAATATATAATTTTATGTGTAGGTAGGTACACATTACACATATTGACGTCGATTACTTACCTTCATATAAAACATGATGGTGATTGGTGATAATTAGTTACGGTACCTGAAAAATAAAGCTACGAGGGTTCCAAACGCGCCCTGGGTCTGAGAAGAGCCCACAACAAACTCAGCCGGGTTTTTTTTAATTATTAGAATAAATGCCTTAGTTGGTATTTATTCTCACTCATGAGTAAGGACATGATTTTATGAACTAATGGTAGGCGATGATGCAATTCTACGATGGAGTTTGTCAACCAAAAGATGATACCATGGTATATTATGTTATATCTATCATGTATGTATATATACTTTATTGTGTACCACACAAATATAAAAGAAAAAATACATTGATATAAACAACCTATACATTTATGTAAGTAGGTACGTCTACCTCTAATTGGCTTCTAAGAGCATATAGAATATTTTAATCGCTTGCGGGCTCGTAAGTATATAATATGGCGCCTGAAATAGGCTATGGTAGGTACCTACCATAAATTCTGTTGGTCTAAACTAAAATATTCTATAAAAATCGGTCTTGATATATCCGAGAGGGGACTTTCAAAGAAATGTATATGCCTCATATTGTCAGATGATCCTCTTTGCTGTGTTTCCTAATCCTATAATTATAAATTTTAAGCATCTAATTTTTTACTTTTTATCCAGTTATTTTTTAATCAATAGTTATTTTCATTCATTTTTTGTAGTCTTGTATTAGTAATCTTAATTATTTGTTAATAATTCCCCAATGTAAACTTGTGTCAATTATGTACGACTTTTCCTAATGTGCATGATGTAACTACCTATAAATTGAATTGCTTGTTACCTATTGCCTAAGCATTCAACATTTTGTATACCTACCTACTACTTGTAATTCTGTTGGTAGTTCAAATAAAATAAAATAAAATAAAAAATAAATAAAATAAAATAGCTCTACTAAAACATTAAGAAGCTTAAAAGTTTTATACCTTGCTTAAAATAGTACCACTATACATCAACTATATTTTCAACACTCTTGCTCATAAAATGGCTCTAATTTCACCGCAGTTAGGCACATAATGACACCTATATAATCAAACTGTGACTTTTTCATTACTATTATTCACAAGTGAGCTATAAAGTTTTTCTTTTATTTTATCTGCTAAATAAAATTTTTAGTATTATTATTATTCACAAGTGAGTTTTTTATTATTAACGTCACTAAGCAGCACCCCGCAGAAGTTTATTAGATGCAATGCACACAAAATGCTCTTATATGTAGCCATATCCATATGAATATAACGTATACTATTACCTAATCTGTGCTAATATTATGAATTTTTTTTGGTTCAACCTCTGAAGACTTCGATTCGATATTACATTATTTTAGAACACGGATAGATCTTGAAAATATCGAAAATTCTATAAAATAACAAGATTTTTATAAAGATTTGTAGACCAGTTTGTAGACTCACACAATCCACCGATAAATCACGTGTCTATGGAAACTATATGAGCTAGGTTTGTAGCCATATATAAAGCACACATATAATATAGGGGTGACATTGAAGCGTTGATAAAATTCAATGGGTGATAGCCTAGTAGATAAGAGTCAAAACAAGTGTCAACATTACTCTGTACTTCATTTCAATTAAAAATATATAAAAAAGTGTTTTCGCAAGCAAAAACAGTTTCAAGAAACCGGTGACATAATTAGTAATCAAGGTGTTATCCCAAAGTTACTCCACTTAAAAACAACATACAAGTGATATTTTTGTGTGTTCAGTATAAAGAGAACAGTGCTTTATGAATTACTAAAACACTGCTTCATTTGTGACATTTACGCAATAGTGATACTAATAAAAGAACTCGATTTTTCACGTTAAAATAAACTTGAAAATACAACTTGGATTTTTATCAAAAGTGTAGGGTAGTTACAAAATAAATCTAATAATCGAAACGATCGTCAACTTAATGATCACGTATGCCTAATACCTATGCAGTGGGTGATGCCAGTGATGATAGCTGAGGCATGGTTGCTAACAATATTTATGTATACCTGATAAGAAAGCTCAGGTTCACTCAGCGGGGGATGCAGAGAACTCCGCTGAGTGGAGCTCAGCTCAGCTGGAGATCAAATCAGAAATGAGGAGATCCGTAAGAGAGCCAGAGTCACCATCATAGCTCGACGAATTGCGAAGCTGAAGTGGCAATGGAAAGAAAGGCTTAGATTTGTGCAGGGCAAAAATCTAAGCCTTTCTTTCCATTTCTTTCTTCAGGTTTTGTATTTTCTCTTTAAAATTATAATGTTTTGACATGTCAGGAGACTGGGAATTTAGCACTTTAAAGTACAATTAGCCGCACAAAATTCCGGCCTCGTGAGTAGAACCACCCACGAACTATATCCATGCATGGAGTCGCGGCCATTCGTATTCGGCGATTATTTAATATTCGGTGACCTAATTAATTGCACATATAAGTAATCATATTTTTAATAAGATTTCAGATGTTTTGTTATTTTCAAAATGTTGATTTCGTTTTTTTTTCCAGTAGTAAATAATTCTCTAAAGTATTATGAATGTTTCTTGAAATTTTGCACGCCATTATTTGGCATATTGTGACTTGTACTATCTTTATGTAACGTAACACCTTTTTATGTAACTTACAATCATGCAATAAATGAATATACTAAACTAAAAACTAAGAAATTTCAAACTGTAATTATTATCATTTATGAAACTTATCGCTTTCTTATCAATTGTATGGTGTAAGTGTTAAATTCATCAAACTACTTTTTATTTAAGCAAAGCTAATTGGCTTTTAATAGTCAACCGACTATTATAATAATTATGTCCGCATATTTTGATGGGCAACTACGGAACCCTACACTCGACTGGTTTATTTTTTAAGATCTTCGTCCAAACATTTCGACTAGGTACTTAAGTATCTTTTATTCCGATAATGACTATAGAGGTCAACGTGCTATTTACCACCTTATCACTTTTATTCTAATAAGTAATAATAATAATAATATCTGTACTTTTAAGAAGCACATGGAAATCCACGTGACATATTGTTTTTCATGTTGCGTATCAATTCCATTCCAAGGAAAATGCTAGGCTGCAATTACACTAATTGTAAGTTTTACTCATGTCGGTCTCGTAACAGTCTGATGGTCTAAGATCCGGTATAAGAAATTTATACCCTCATCTGTTATTAATTAGTGATAAGAAATAAATGATAGTTAATATACTCATTGATATACATATTACCTATCGCGAATAGGTTACCTAGTCAAAATGCGTGCGGAAGATATTTTATCAATAAAAGAATTAAATTTTTAATTAAATTTATTAAATCTACTTCTCTTATACCGGATCTTGCACCTTCGTCGCTTTCAAAATCCAAACGTTGGTTAAGTAAGCTACTTACTTTAATTTACAAGTGTAATAAGTAATTATTCATTGCAGGCCTATATTTTTTTTTAAACGTCCTTTTCAAAGCTTTCTCTTCTAATGTTAGAAGTACCTACCTAAAATAGATATTCTTTACATGAATACGAATTAATTTACTTAAATAAGTAATAATTTAAGTAAGTAAAATATAATTAAAATAAGTACATAAGTAGTTAAGTGCCCCAGTTATTCTTGTTGTGGGTAATGCACGTGACGTTAATATGTTATTACTTATTAGTGTAATTATTTAATAAGTGTTTTTATTATTAAAGTTATAATTATGTTTACCCGATAGAAAGGCTAATAATGTTAATGTTTTGAAAACTACATAATATATGGCTACTTACTAATGATATAACCATTAATTAGTAGGTAATAAGTTAGGACAGTAATTCGTATCACAATAAAAATGTATACCCGTTCCGACTTTCCCGGGGCTGAATTCTTCCTTCCTTTTAAACTTTTTGTCAAAACCTCGATGCAAATCAAATTTTGTAGACGCATCAATTGAGTTGTAGTATAATTATTAGTAGTGCACATTATGCCTGCCATTACCCTATCATTTGATTGATTGATGATTTACTTATTTACATAGGTTAATTTTTTTTAAACATGAGGAAAAATCACTTACCCGTACATCCATTTCATGACAAACACTAACATAAGCAAGCACGCAGCCACAAACAGTAATTATAATTGTCAAACAACGCCTATTATAAACAAAAATCTGTTCAGCCTTCAGATAACAGGCGTTTTATAGTATCGCACGTGAGATGTTCACCTCGGGAAGATTCGCTTTAGACTGCTGGTCTCCCGTCTCCCGCGCACAGGCACCGATCCAGAACGAATACATAGATAGGTCCTGAATACATGTACTTGTTGCATACATACATGACAATACATACATGACGACCTCCGTGGCGCAGTGTGTAGCGCTGTTGCCTTAACGTGCGGAGGTCTCGGGTTCGATCCCCGGCAGGGTCAATTTGAGAATTTATAATGTCTGAATTTTCCCTGGTCTGGTCTGGTGGGAGGCTTCGGCCGTGGTTAGTTACCACCCTACCAGCCCGCTACCATATTAGACTGCATCATCACTTACCATCAGGTGTGATCGCATTCGCAGCCAAGGGCTAACTTGTAGAGGATAAAAAAAATGACAATACATACATACATATATTGTCATATATTAGGACGAGTGGCCTAGTTGTGACAACGCATATCAGTCAATTGCGATTGCTAAGCAACGTTGACCCAAGTCGGTAAGTGAGTGGGTGACCGAATTTGGAGGTTCAAATTTGGCCTTTTCGTGTCCTCTGTTCCTCGGAGAGCACGTTAAGCCATCGGTCCCGGCGTTATCACTAGCATCTGATAATAATCGTTACAAAAACTTGAGTTTAATAAATACTCTTAGTCAAGTGTGCAGTCTTAGTCTTAGTCAAGTTATAGCTGTGTATTCCTATAAGTGGCGTGCCACACGGTTATAGACCCTATGTACTATTTTTAATTTAAGTTTTGTGTACTCGCTGTTGGTATACCTAAATACAATAAATAAATTAAATAAATAAATAAAGTCGTATGCGGAAGGACGTGGGGACATTATCATCTCCAGAAAACATTATTCGATTAATGGAAAGGGGTCTCGACCCTCATTAATTAGGAATGCAACGCAGAGAGAGTTATTGTATTAAGGTGAGCAGTAAGGCCAAATGTCTGGGAAAGGATTTAATTAGTGGGTAATGTCTGGCAAATGTCCTGCAATTACGCCGATTCTGAAACACCCTCAAACATTGTTCATCAAGCTCTTATTTTTGGGTTTTAAAGACAGATGATGAATCTGAGACTACATAATTATTTATTGATAAATAAATGTTATCATTACATCTCATTAGTTAATAACAAATGATACACTAATAAGATAATAATAAAATACTTGTTTACTGTCAATTAAACTCTGACATTAGCATTTGAACAGAGTGTGCACCGCAATTGTACCTACTTGTTTATCAAGTAAAGTATATTTTCGTCCACCATTTATGCTTATTGGCAGACGTCACACCTTGGACGAACACTATGAAGAACTCTTAAGGTATGCAGCCTACGATGTTCCTTACCATTTCGCGTCACGCAAGCAAACGAGTGATCATGCCCAGTGATCCCGGATGGGTTCGAAACTATAGGCCGACCGTTTAACTCGCGTATCGCCTGCGCTGTAAGAAGGGAGCGGGGGGAGATGTTAGCGGATGGGTGAAAGGGGTGCGCGGAGCAGAGAGCTTACGTCAAGTGCGGCAGTGCGCTGGCTGTTATTATTATTGACTCCGTGTGTAGCGTTACCCGCCCCCGCTCCCTTCTTACCGCGCAGGCGATACGCGAGTTAAACGGTCGGCCTATAGTCGGGCATACTCCGACAAAAATTCAAGGTATCTTGAATAAGGTTGACGGCAATCATGCATACAAAGCAATGATGAGGTCTAGGTTGGAGCGCGCTTGCCTAGAAGATGATGATTAGATGATTAATTATATTCATCACTCACGTCTCACGCTGAAAATCTGACTACATACAATAATTATCAATGATGATTATTGTAGGTACAAAAACACAAGCACTAGCGGTATACTTTATAGGCATTGAAATTTCTATTTTATTGTCATACTATTAATTTATAATTCATAATTCTTCGTCGCGGAAAAAATCCCCTGCCGTGCGGTCGTCTATGGGCGCAGGCCCTAATCCTAAACTGTAGGGCGGTTACAAACTAGCGTATTTTTTTGCGCGTATATACTCGTAATGGACTGGATATCATTAGTTATTGAGGAAATAAAAGGCTATATTAATGATAATATGCTCGTATCGGCTTATAGATACGCGCTCACGCGCGCAACATACGCTTCAAAAACGCGCGTACTCGCACTTATTCCGGCGTGTTCGCTCGGACCCGCGGGTCAGTCAGTAGTAGTAGTCAACTAATCAGTAGTATACGAGCTCAGCTTAAAAGCGCGTCAACTACGCTAACTACGTGGCTATACGTGCCTACTAGGGCTTTCGAATACCGGTTTTTTTCAATACCGGGATCCCGGTATTGGGAAAAACTTAAAACTAGTCTTTTCGGAAGGAAACTGCACCATAAAAAAATATTTTTTCACCACATTAAGTCCAAAAGAGCACTTTTCTGCTTAAATTCAATGAAGAATATTGAAAACGGACAATAAAAGTCCGGGATCCCGGTATTCGAAGCCCTAGTGCGTACACGCGCTTGCAAAAACGAGCTTATACGCGCCAAAAAAATGTTTATTTGTAACCACCCTAAAAGCTTTCTACCTGATATAAAAGATTAGCATTAGGTAAACTATAGCTGTATGTATGCTATGTATGATGAAAATACCTAATGAGAAGATTGTTCTATCCGAGTACTTACTTCGCATTACTTTAACCTTTTAATATTCTATTAAGTGCACATTAAGATTGTACTATCAGTAAAGTATTAATAAAAGTATAAATCCTTGGAAATTTATTATTTTAAAGTAGGTACCTATCTAAATGAGCACAGACGGCAAGTCCAGCTCTCTCCCCTTATCGGTACAGGGTTAATGATTTTGCGTGGAAAACTACTGCAGTGCCTCATATTAAAACGATGTGTCATGTGATATTAATAGAAATGCATTATTTTGTGTACAATGTTATAATGATAACTTAGAACTGTGCATTACTGAGGTAATTCAGAACAAAAATTCTGAATATACGCTGTCTTAAGGCGAGTCACCTCAGCTCAGCGGTGAAAACTGGTTTGCTAGATCAAATGTTTTCGGTATTTACTATTAAATAACGGTCTTACAAAAAATATCCGATACACTTAAAGATATTGTCTAAAGAATGTGCTAATTTGTTACACGATAGGATGTACTTTACTCGATCAAAAAAAATCTTGAAACAGGCTAAATTAAAAGTTTAAAACGAATTTTTTATTAATAAAATTTTCGACTTTGCACATAATTTTTATATGGATAAATTTATCTTGAAGTATTAATGAGAACCTGCTAAACTTTGTTTCAAACTGAAGTCCTATATTTATTTAATTCAAATTAATCCCAGAACTTGAACGATGCCAAGCGGTTTCAGAACATACCGCGCTGCCCGCTTCCCCGCCAGTCTCTACGAGAAACGTACCGCGAGACGCGCGGGCGGCACCCCTCACCTCCTAAAATCTTGCAGGTGACTCGCCTCAACTAAACTCAAACCACTATGCAAGGCTTTGGCCGTGGCTAGTTACCACCGCAGCCAAGCGATTTAGCATTCCGGTAAGATGCCGTGTAGAAACTAGAAACCGAATAGGAGTATGGGTTTAATATAACTGCCATGCCCCTAACAGTTAACACGTTGGCCCGCTACCATTCTCGCTACCATTCTAGACTGCATCATCACTTACCATCAGGTGAGATCGCAGTCAAGGGCTAACTTGTAGTGGATTTAAAAAAATGCAAAATTCTGTGGAAAATTACTAGAGCGCCTCTGGTTTAAAACATGTCGCATTTTATAAATATGCAAGATGCTGGATGTGGGCGGGAGTGGGGCGGGATCGGCGAAAAATTGGCACGCGGATAAAAGTTTGTATACAATCCCAGCGCGGGTGCATCTAAACTTGTCTTGACACCGTTGGGATTTGAGGGGCATACGAATTTAATGAACCATATAATAATACTAATTGTTAATAATAATTGTTAATAACTAATAATTAACTAACTAATTGTTAATAATTTTGTATTGTATGCATAATTTTGTACCGATGTGTTAAGATGCAATAAAGACTTATACTACTACTACTACTACTAATATTATAAATGCGAAAGTGTATTTGTTTAGTGGTTTGTCCTTCAATCACGCTGCAACAAAGCAACGAATCGACGTGATTTTTTGCATGGGTGTAGTTGACGACGAGAGGGGCATGGGCTACTTTTTATACCGGAAAATTGAAGAGTTTCCATGGGAATCCAAAAATTGGCAGTCATAGGGACTGCCGATAGAAGTGAAAACGAATATTTAAAATAACAACACAGCACTTTTAAAAGAATTGAAGAAAAAGAAAAGAAGAAAAAAGAATATAAACCTTAAAACTAAGATATTAAAGTTTAATTACGAATGTACTATATTATTTATACTTAAGACCTTTTGTCTTAAAAAGAATGGTGTCGCGATGTGTCAGTCACGGTTACAGATCCCTTTTAATATAAACGTTAAAACAAAGGTATTCAAATTTAATTACGAATGTACTATGTTATTTATATTTTAGACCTTTTGTCTTAAGAAGAACGGTGTCGCTCTCGCGTTTCCACATTTTTACCCCCTACCAAAAAGTGCTCAACGCGCCTAAAGTCAACACTTGCAGTGTGAAAAGAGACTTAAAGGTTATATTAGGTTTTGCCCACGGATTCGCTCATATTAATTTAGATTTTCATTTTCATAACATAGATTTCATTCACTGCTAGCTATTATTAGAAATCATTCAAATAAATAATAGTGCGAGCCACAAGTCACAACAGTGTACAAGTGAGACTAAACAAAATGCATGAGAACGTGACTGCAAATGCATTACAAGCTCCTCGGGCACAATAGTGAAACTAAGATATGTTTTATTGAATTCTGTTGAACAATACATAATATGTAAGGTTCAATTATTTTATGAGATTTTTTTTTTAAATTATTATATATTTTAAAATAAAGTTAGAGAAAACGAGACGCTAATGTGGGTACACTCGGGAGGGGGATTCATTCGGTCGAGATGGTCTATAGTGGACATGTTGGTTAAATTAGTGTAAAGATTTGGAAAAAGAAAATAAAGTTTGATAGAGTGAATTTCAGTAAATATATGTACATACACAAATAATTAATCAGTATTTGACGTTTTATTGGAGAAGGCGTTTACACATAGAAAAGAAAAGAAAGAAAAAACATTTATTTTCTAATTTTGCGACACATATGCTCTTACCTCAAGGGTACGGCTACCCCGAAGCCTCCATCACCACTACCAACAGCAGTGTGCTAAACTACCAAGGTGACAGAAGTTACAAGGTGACATAGGTATTTTCTAAGCTACATAATCCATACTAATATTATATAAAAATGCGAAAGTATCTGTCTGTCTGTCTGCTACGCTTTGACGGACCAGCTGTTCAACCGATTTTGATGAAATTTGGTACAGGGATAGGTTGTATCCTGGGGAAGAATTTAATTAAAGTGTTATACTTTAATATTAATTAAAAAGTTCCCGTGGAAATAAAAAAATCTTAATCCACGCGGACGAAGTCGCGGGTATCATCTAGTAATAGAAAATGTACTACAGATATTCGAAACAACTATATTATTGTAAAAATTAGGGATTTTTTTCAACATTATAAGGATACCTTCAGAATTAAATGTCCATTGAGTTTTCTCGAACCTCAAACCAACCTTCAAGTGGATATCTACTATCTAGTAACTCGCACGTGAACTATACATGACTTGCTATTGTTACAAAGTGCAGCTTACAAGTCACATGTCATAGCTAACTTTTGAAAGTTTAGTGGTGACTTTGACTCTCCACTAAACTAACAATCGCAAGTCATGTATATAGTTCGCGCGCAAGTTGAATGCAGAGCTTATGCACCACAATACATAAGCTCTGCATTCAACTTGCGCGCGAACTATACCTGCAAGCCTACCAAAACATGTATAAAATAACTCTGAAACGAAAATTCGGTAAGTTAATGGGCACTTATCATATTGGAAAATGGATAGGTAGGTAGAGCGAAAGACGACACTCATAATTTTTCCTATTACCACAGAATAGGTAATAGTAAGCTTGGATGTTTCAAAGTCAAAGTCAAAGAACGTTTATTCAATTTAGGTAGGTATACCCGTATACTAACTACACTTATTGACGTTTGTAAGTTTGGATGCTGGTTACTCCGTCACGCGGCACGCTGCAATAACTGAACCGATTTGGCTGAAATTTGGAATGGAAGATAACATAACCAGTAGCACATTTACATACGTCATCAGTTTTGTACGCTCGGGTTGCCTTTAAAAGATCACTTTAGTGTTAAGGCCGCCTTTGCGCATTACCACAGTTTCCTGTCTTCTGTTTAGTATGCATAATTTTGTACCTATGTGTTTAGATGCAATAGACATATACTACTTCTACTACTACATACACAGCCCAATAGCATTTTATCCCGGAAAATTAAAGAGTTCCCGGGGAAGCCAAAAAACCTCAATCCACGCAGACGAAGTCGCGGGCATCATCTAGATTCTAGTAGGTATTTAACTGCTTGATAATGTATGAGTAATAATTAGAGAATAGGTGCCAGTTTTAGTAAAAATATCTGCATGTTTTCATCTTTCTGTTCAAAAATAAACATGCAAGTTAATTTTAAAAAAATCGTACGTTTGCGTTTACTTAGCGCATGTTAATGTAAATTCGATGTAAGTCGTAAGTGGTTGCCAAGTGCTTACACAGGCCGCGATCTGACGACTGGCCTGCTTTTACTTGTAGGAAAAGCTTCGAGCTTAAGAGGTAGGTAGGTACTGGGCATGTGTGCTTGCCGGCGACGACGGGAACACACAAACGGTTTTATTCGCGAGTCAATACACAAATTGCAAACAAACGCGACACAGAATAGGCAGGTACATAAGGCTCTATATGAATTAAGTTATAAGTATTGGATAGAAGCTTTTTGCGGAAGTCCATGATAGTGATGGAACACACACCACATAGATTTACCTATTGTCGCGGTTTCTACTATTAGCGCAGCAACCTCGTAAGTCGTGAGGCATTGTTAGGTACGAGCCACACCGAGGCAAACGCACATACCTTCCTGAGGCAACTTATCAAATCTCCGCATACTACTGACGGGGGCACCTATGACCTACGGAACCCTACAGTGCGCGTGGCTTGACACGCATTTGGCTGGATTTTTCAACAGTAAAATAGGGAAGCGCAGTGGCGTGCATAGGTTTTGAAGCTAGGGTAGGCATTCGTTAGTCAGAATACCTATTTACTAGCTGTTTTGATGAAAAACGAGCATTGACGTATTTCCATATGGGTAAGCAATGCTTTTATGCCTCTATTAACTGCACGCCATTAGGGAAGCGCCATTAGGCCCACAAGCACAATCCAGTGCAAAGCCGGGGTGGGTAAATTAGTCTTGAGTAATATTACTGATAAGATAACTAAATATGCACATAGCAACAGCTAAGTTTTATTTGGCCACCCTCCGATGCAGGGGTCAATGTATCTACCTCCCGCGTTTCTAGTCGTGATGGGAATTCTGTACGCTCTAACTAGAGTAGTACAGAGACTGCGTGTTACATTCCTAGCTGATTTATAAATTACTAGCTGATGCCCGCGACTTCGTCCGCGTGGTTTAAGTTTTTTTCAATTCCCACGGGAACTTCTCAATTTACATAATAAAAATAATATAATAGTAAAAAGTAGCCTATGTCACTCTCCAGGTCCTTAACCACTTAAGGCGAGTCACCTCCAAGATTTTAGGAGGTGAGGTGTGGGGTGCCGCCTGCGCGTCTCGCGGTACATTTCTCGTAGAGACTGGCGGGGAAGCGGGCAGCGCGGTATATTCTGAAACCGCTTGGCAACGTTCAAGTTCTGGGATTAATTTGAATTAAATAGATATAGGACTTCAGTTTGAAATAAATTTTAGCAGGTTCTCATTAATACTTCAAGAGGAATTTATCCATATAAAGATGATGAGCAAAGTCGAAAATTTTATTAATAAAAAAATCGTTTTAAACTTTTAATTTAGCCTGTTTCAAGATTTTTTTTGATCGAGTAAAGTACATCCTATCATGTAACAAATTAGCACATTCTTTAGACAATATCTTTAAGTGTATCGGATATTTTTTGTAAGACCATTATTTAATAGTAAATACCGAAAAAATTTGATCTAGCAAACCAGTTTTCACCGCTGAGCTGAGGTGACTCGCCTTAACTATACCCAAGCCAAAAATCACGTCGATCCGTCGATACGTTGCGGCGTGATTGAAGGACAAACCAACAAACCAAAAAAACAAGCTCGCTCAGTATCATAAACTATAATGTTATAAATGCGAAAGTGTTCGTCCTTCAATCACGCCGCAACAGAGCAATGGATCGACGTGATTTTTTCCATGGGTATACTCTTATCCCGGAAAATTAAGGAGATCCCGTGGGAATTAAAAAAACTTATTCCACGCGGACGAAGTCGCTAGCATCAAGCTATTGGAATGTATGGGCTGCAAGGACGTTGGAAATCGGCAGTAATCGTATGCCTGTATATTTATTCTGCTAAAAATTGTATGCTGGGAGGCTTCGGCCGTGGCCGTACCACGTGGTTCGGTACCACTCTACCGGCAAAGACGTACCGCCAAGCGATTAAACGTTACGGTGCGATGCCGTGTAGTAATGGGTTTTAGTGTAACTGCCGTACCCCTAACAGGTGAGACCGCTACCATCTTAGATGCTTCATCCCTTACCATCAGGTGATATTACAGTCAAGAGCTGACTTGAAGTGGAATAGGTGTCTACGGTCTTCGTCTTCTTTGAATCTTTCCTATATTATTTAGGTATGTATTATCTACAAGAATATTCCAGTGGTGACAATGTTTGCTCTGATCATTAGTTTATCACAAATTGGTACCTAAATATAGCTGCGATACGTTATGTTCGCAATATTATCTCCTCTACCAATTTCCACGATCCAAGCAAAGATTTATTTTATTTTACTTACTAGCTGACCCGGCGAACTTCGTACCGCCTTAGTATGCAAAATTAAATGTATATTTTTCAATATTTCGGAGAGATTTTCTTAATATTTTTTTCAGTAAGAATCTTCTCCTGATAATAACAAATACAACAAAAAAAGAATTAGTGAAATCGGTCCAGCCATTCACGCGTGATGCCGTGACCAAGGAAAACGGGTTTCATTTTTATATAATACTAGCTGACCCGGCGAACTTCGTACCGCCTTAGTATGCAAAATTAAATGTATATTTTTCAATATTTCTGAGAGATTTTCTTAATATTTTTTTCCGTAAGAACCTTCTCCTAATAATAACAAATACAACAAAAAAAGAATTAGTGAAATCGGTCCAGCCATTCACGCGTGATGCCGTGACCAAGGAAAACGGGTTTCATTTTTATATATATAGATATATAATAATAACTAGCTGACCCGGCGAACTTCGTACCGCCTTAGTATGCAAAATTAAATGTATATTTTTCAATATTTCTGAGAGATTTTCTTTTCCGTAAGAACCTTCTCCTAATAATAACAAATACAACAAAAAAAGAGTTAGTGAAATCGGTCCAGCCATTCACGCGTGATGCCGTGACAAAGGAAAACGGGTTTCATTTTTATATATATAAATAGATAGATTTGTAGGGTTCTAAGATTTTCTTAGCAAAAATAAGACGTAAAATATGCGAACAATAAGTATTAAAACGTATTTTACAGTAGTTAATTGGTGTCATTTTTTTTTTAATTTATAGACTTACACTTGACTGCTTTTATTTCAGACTTGCTGGCAACTGGCAAGTGTTGATGCAGCCTGGCTGAGTGCGCTTAGCTAATAGAGGAAATAAAGAGCTTGTTAAAGAAAGAAATATATCTAGTTATGGGTACATAATACCTTTTACCTAACTACATAAACTAACATGATGATAGAAAATGCCGATTGAAATATATATTTTAGGTAGGTACCTATCTACCCACCTAAGAAAATCAGAGGAAGTAAGTACCACTACCTACTTACCTACCCAAATAATAAATTACTATGTTTTATTTCTATTAAACGAAACATTACTATTAATTATTTAGCGCGGTGGCCAAAAATATAACAATACCTACCTACCAAAATACTTAAGAACTTACCTACTACATGAGCTTTTGTTATGTGTTTACGTTCAAAATTATTTTGTACATTCCCTTTTTGGATGCATTCCAGATGAAATGAATATTCAACAATACTGGGGGCATACTACCATATGGTTAACGTTCGAGTTTGAAAATTATAATCCTTATTCCAGGAATGTCAAGGTACGTGACATAAAACTGTCATTTTGAAATAATACTGCTTTAAGCGATGGTAGGAACCCCCTTACCTTTGTTGCAACTTCCACTTATTTTAAACAAAGATAGATAGAAAATAAGTCAAATTACCTACATAAGCATAGCTTTGGCACATAGAGCTATAGAATGCTAAATCAAAGTTGTGAGTGCTAATAATAAATTGAAACAGTTGTATCCAATTGAAAACCACAGCTGCAATTTCATGATTTTTTAACAAGATGTCTGCATAAATCTAACTTTATTATGACCAAAGTCAATAACCGTTATTGATTTAGGTTCATGATTATAATGTCTCTTGCCAAATAGCCACAGACCAGGGGGCGTACTACCAGCGCTTAAGGCCCTGTGTAGCGTAAAAGGGGGTCTTTAAAAGCAGTGTATCCATCAAATGGTGAAATATTGTATGCTTGTAAAAATAATGTGCTGTTTTCAAGACCTTTGAGCAGCCATTGACGCATCTCAAAACACAATTTTAAAAATATCTCTGCATTGAAATTTATTTTAAACATACTTACCTCTTAATTTACCTTTTAAAGCAATTTTTCTCCTTATTGAAACCAATAATTAGCTCTAGAAATTTAAGCTAAAATTCATATTTCTAAATCAAACACATTGTCGTATTCATTTGTATTGAAAAGTAAATATTAATTTTTTTTTAAATTATTTCATGCCTTTGTTGCGACATGCGCTTGCTCGATTTCACCCCCGCGCGCCTGTGTTTTTCATCTCGTGAGCTCACAGCGCCTTAAAGCCATATTGTTTTAATATTGTTGACGTTCGTGTTTGACAATTAAATAATTCTTATTCTAGGGATGTCAAGGTACGTGACATAATACTGCCATTTTGAAATAATACTGCTATAAGCGATGTTAGTAACCATCCTCCATAGGTAGCGTACAATATAATATACGCAGGCTAAAAAGAATCCTACCAATATCTATTATAAAAGTCCTACTCTTTACTTAGTCCTTTAATTACGCCGCAACAGTAACGGATACGGGTTGACGTGATTAGTTGCATATACATTACTGGAAATATACCTAGTGAGTAGTGTCTGACCCACTGATCTGTTATATATGTCTCTCAGTATACCCCTAAACTTATCCTGCACTTTTACGAAAACTAGGACTTAATTATACTACTTCTAGGAAAGCTGTGAATAAGTCAATTAAAATCATACTCTCTTATTACGAGTACCTACTGAAAAACTCCAATGTATTACATACTTAGCATCAGTCAAAAATACCTCCCATTTTTCATACTCAGATTGGAATGTATGACATGTATTATCTTTTTGCATTCTATGTCTAACGGCTAACCTGCGTTAATCTTAACCTGTCAGAAGTAATTCAAGTCCTAAGGCTAGCAATAACCATGAAATTAAAATAGCCCGCAGTCAAATGCAATGCCTCGGTGTGGCCTCGGTGCTTTGTACCTAGTACCTACCTAAATTATAGATCTTGACTTGAGACTTGTACCTAGAGTCATCAAAGTACGCGAGACTATTTTCAAGTGAGATCCCGCCGTCCCGGTGGTTATAAAAGAGATTATAAACACTGAGTTTTTACTTTTTAGACACGTTACCCAAGTAAGTACCTACCTGATAGATGCCTAATTAAAATTATTAATTTTGTTTATGTGAGGAAATGAATCATTAAATTCAACGGGATAACAAAATCTCTATCCTATGTTAAGATTCTACATCTAGACGCACACTTCATATCATACTAATATTATACCTATATGCGAAAGTGTGTTTGTTTGTTGGTTTGGTCTTTCAATCACGCCACAACAAGTTAAGTTGGGTGTAGTAAAAAAAAGCAACGCATTGACGTGTTTTTTGCATATCCCCACAGCCCCCCCGATTGTCTAAAAGTTGCCGATCAAATCGTCAAAGTTCGGCGTCAAAGTAAAATAAACCATGAGAGTGGTTGAGTATGAGAATGGATACACGAAATTGAGCCCTAATTCAATGACATTATGGTATATTTTACTTTGACGCCGAACTTTGACGATTTGATCGGCATTTCTTACACAATCGCACCTCTGGAGAGAGACTTAGTTAAGCTACTCTTTATCCCGAAAAATTAAGTAAAAGTTCCCGTGGGAATCAAAAAACTTACACGCGGACGAAGTCGCGGGCATCAGCTAAGTAGTAATCTTACTAATATTTAAATGCGAAAGTTTGGATGGATGTATGGATGTATGGATGTTTGTTACTCAATCACGCCCCAACGGCTGAACGGATCTGGCTGAAATGTGGCACATAGATAGATTATAGTCTGGAATAGCACATAAGCTACTTTTTATCCCGGAAAATTAAAGAGTTCCTGAGGGAACCAAAAAACCTCAAACCACGCAGACGAAGTCGCGGGCATTCGCTAGTGTATATAGTATATAGTAGTAAATAATAGTAAATAAAAAAAAGCTGTTTATAAAAACAAAGCTATCTTAAAAAAATATTTTGAATTGGGTAAAAATTACGAGATGGAGACGGTCTTCAGACGGTTCAGAAAACGCATCATGAAAAATAACTACGTATACACATTCTAGACGTCTAGTCGACGAACTCTCACTAAACTCTGGAGACAAAATATGAATGTTATTTTACCTATTAAAGTTTATCACTTAATTATTATTTATATTTAATAAGAAAATATAACAAAGTGTTATTGTGATGTTCCCTTCTTTTTTTTGTTTACGGGAAGGAATTTTTCTAAGATTCTCCCCGAGAAATCGGGCTATGTAGGATGTATACCTACTAAAACCCCCTCGGTGGCCACCATCTGCGGATATTGGGAGGCTCCGAGATCTACCTTAACCTAGTACTTAAGCAGTAGTTAGGTATGGGGTACCTACATACTCGTATGGAGATACCTATGCATCATTTTGCAGATATGATCAACCAAGCAAGATTTCAATACTCTACAGGTAGCTCTACGGGTTCTAGTCTCTTACAACAGTTGAAACGTTTTATACAGGCTGTTCTTGAAAGCGGACGAGACAAAAAATTTTGGTCAAAGAATTTTGGTATGTCACGGATTTCAACAATTTAAAACCACTTTTTTAAAGATTTTCAAAAAATCTAAAACCCGGCACACAACCACGGCACCTACCGTCGATTCTATATACTCTGACGTCGATTTGACAAAATACTAGATGCTGTGTGGCGCTGTTGACAAGTTTGGTACTAACTACTAATACACCCCGCTGAGATTGTTATGGACTCTTTTCAGAATCGTTGATCTTTGGACGCGTTTGAAACCCTCGTAGCTTTTCGCGAACCAAATAGGGAACGTACACTGGATCTCCGAGTAGGTGTACAAAGTACCTATGACTACATATTTGTAAACCTAGGAACAAAATTTGGACATCACTATTTGGACCAGCCTGTATAACATTATGGCCCTAGTGGAATAACAAGTCCCTAGTGGCTCTGACCACTTGATTATTATTTATGATTACAAAGACCCCCGAGGCCCGAAGGCGACATCGGCCTCTACTGGTTAAGACGTACTACAAAACCCATTACCCACCTACTAGGTACTTAGTTATAAGGTACTTACAAACTTCTATACCAACGACGATCTACATTGTAGGCATAATGTCTAAATAAGTAGGTATTTCTAGTAGTTACACCACTCTGTGGTTAGGTATCTGGTTATACCTAGTAGGTTCTAGATAGGTATATCGTATGTAATCTACTCATACGATTAAAACCATAGAGATATAATATATAGGTATCAGATAGTTGTAAATAATGATAGTGGCTCCCATTCATTGACCGAACGGTCAATGACATAGGTCAAGGGTCAAGGTCACGCCATTATCAAACTTTCAACGTACCTTACAGTAAAATGTAGGTACCTAAATTAATAAGGTACCTAATGTAAGGTACAAATTTCAAAATTATTTCAAAAATATAAATATGCGAGCTGCTTATGTGCTTAAAATAAATATAAAGTACCTACATAGTACATATACATAATGGTCGAAAACGCGGTAGAATTTTTTAGTCGCAAAAACCTCGCTACCGCGCCGTATGGAAAGTGGAGATACCAACCTTTTGTCACGCCAGTCCCTTATATTTCGGAGCACTTGAAAATCCGCACCACATCACAACACGTAATTTTGTTTGAGCTTATATAATATGTACCGACACAGTAAACAATGACCGAAAATGAAAGCGAAAGTGCTATATTATAGCACATTTACATGTGTGGCGTTTCGGCGTGAGCCGTCGACTGGCGGTAAGGACGCGGGAAGGTCGCGTGCTTCGTCGCGCATGCGTCTTCGACTCGTCAGCCGGTGCCAAAACTGCCAACATCCTCACCTTCAAACTTCTTATCAGCATTCCTATGGCTAGCGCAATACGTACATAAACAATCATGGAATTCATCAAAATACGTTACGGCCGTAAGAGGCCGTGGATTGTGGATAGACAAATAGGTATAAGATATCTAATTATGGTATTGCTTTTAATCGATGATTATTCAGTGGATAAGTATAATATTCTGTTTAAAGTCCACATTCATTATTACATTTTCACGATCTATTTTGAAATTTTTTTTTACGAAGCGCCTTTTGAAAGGATGCTAGCAATACCAATTTTGAAGTATTTAGTACGAAACTAGCTGCTGCACATTTGGAGAGACGCGAGAAAACTGAGAAAATAATAGTACTTAGGTACCTAGTGTTTTCCACGTGTTTTCTCTCTAGAATCAGACAACTTACATCTATATCAATCTAAAATTATATAGGTATATAATAAGCCCAAGCACAATACTTTTGCCGTAAGTTGGTAAGAAAAAATCAGGTGCCTGCTGCATCAGGACTCAAGGTACCATGTTCTTGCAATATCGTTGAAGTAGCAGGACTGACGATACCAAAGCTCGATAAGGTACCTACTCCTCTTAGCAGGACTGACGATACCAAAGCTCGATAAGGTACCTACTCCTCTTAGCAGGACTGACGATACCAAAGCTCGATAAGGTACCTACTCCTCTGTAATAAAATTCCACAATCCATTTTAGACTTGCCCTTTACACAAGTTTAAAAAGTCCATTAAAAGTAGGTATGCGCCTTTTTTAAATACTGTTGCAGATTCGTCACTCTGTATTTTAATGTTTGTAATTTTTGATTTTTTTTAAACAGAAACCTTGTTGGCTCTTCTCGGTAGGATATAACGAGACCTAAAGGAGTTGGAGGTTTTTAAGTTTGTAACTCTCCAACTCCTTTAGGTCTCGCTCAAATCGTCAGTATACCTAGCATGTAATTAAGACGCGCTCGAGTATTTTTGATGATCGATTTTAATTATTTAATATTTTGATCTGCTGTCCTAGACAGACCCACCAATATACAGGGCTCATATATATGGTGAAGGTACTCTACAGGGTCCAAAAAATCACCCTTTATATTAATCTGCCGCGCTGGAGTAAATCAAAAATCCCCTCTTGGGCTCCCCTTCTTTATCTGACCTCTAAAGAATATAACTTATCTGGCCCGGTGACAGCGTCGCCACTATTTAATAAAAATAAATTAAAAACAAAAACTAAACAGGTATAAAAATTAGTTCCAATTTTGTTCTATCAGCGCCATCTATTTATTAGTACATACACCATTAAAAACTGGCTTGTGGGCTCCAGGTTCTAGCTTTATTGAGCCTACACCATCCAAACCTTTGATTAGGTACCTATTTAAGAGATCCAAACATGCCACTCTATGCCACACCATGTAAATACACAATATTATGTACTTATATGTATATCAATGCTCAATCTACAATATAACATGAATGTTCATACTTAAGTACTTAACTCTTTAGCTGCTCAGCAAACGAATTTGTACAGATAAATTATAGATCATTATTGGTAATTCAGTCGACAAATACGATTTATTGACATATTCCATGAACTAGCCCTTCCAGAAGAACTAACTAAAATTAGAACCTTCGACCAGCAGTATAAATTTCCTATCTCATAGTTGTACTTCTTGCACCTAGGGCCTTCCCTATAGAAACAGTAGTTCCCAGTTGATTATGATAGTGCTACTCATTAGTTGACTGTACTATTGCTACCGTGTAGTAGTAAAGAGGGGCTTCAGGCCACCACACACCAACTACAACACAATATTTTCAAGGCGTTAGGTTGTTTCACATATTATTATGTATTATTATTTATGACTAAACTCATTTTCAAGTCATTTTACTCTCTACTGGTCATACCAGTCCACCAGAGTCATCATCTATTTCACAATAAAATGTGTTTATATTTTAGGTGACTTCTCTAAATATTATTATCAGGTAGTTTTAGATTTAAAATAATTATAAAAGCAAAATATCTTTATTTTACATTTATATCAAAAAATATAATATAAATGTAAAATAAAGATATCTTCTCAGCTAATAGGTGTTTGTAAAACTACTCAATCAGAATGACAGAACCTTTTGTCAGGAATTATCTTCAGTTACAAATATAAATATCTTTTTCAACACACTTGCTCATAAAGTGGCTCTAATTTCACCACAATAAGGCACATAATGACACCTATAATCAAACTGTGACTTTTTCATCACTATTATTCACAAGTGAGTTAGTTTTTTTTAATTTTATCTACTAAATAAAATTATTTTGTAAGTAGTATTATTTGAAATTATATGTTGAAAAACGTCGTATTATACACGTGTGTATTAATGATTACCGTCCTCGGCTATCTTAAGACCCTCACCTAACGGCTCGGGTCTCAATGGCGCCTCAGCGGTAATCACCAACATTACACACTTGTACCATAATGTACTATTATTATTTGACTATTTAGGTATTTAACAATGGATTTATCAGAGCAAATAGCTCCTTATTATGCTCATCTATTTCTGTATCAAAATGTGTTTACGTAACCGTTATAGGATTATAACAATGTAATGGCCCAATTGTTGCCATACAATATACTCTTTGGGAGTTGCAACTAAACTAGTTCCTAAGCAACATTGCTTCCTGCCACACCTCACAGACCATACAAGTTTCAGTTCACAATTTTTGTAACAGAATCTGTAGTAATGATTAGATCATAAAGTTGACGATTTACAATTTTAATAAATTCATGAACTACATCAACTTTTCTATTTTTTTACAGTAGAATATTTTTGGTGCTGTTCTTATTGTCCTTCCTTTAACTAAAATATGATAAAGGGACCTAAATTGAAAAATCCATAATAACAAGCTCGTTTCGTAATTTTATTTATGTAAATTTGCAGATATAATTATACAAATTATGGTCATGTAAATTGGGATCTATGGTAAATAATATAACTATTAACTGGTTTAAGGTCACTGTCTCACTGCCTCTCGGTAATAGCTGATTCCATCCATTTACAATTTTAAGAGACTCATTAAAATATAAAAAGGCAGTCTCGGAAATGTGGTTTTACAAATACTGTCTTACTTCTAAGTTTACATTATGAGATTTTTATTGTGATAGTGATAAAAGACAAACTTAAACTATGTGAACGTACATACTACCAGAATGGCTACATGCATGCATGACTTGCATAGGTTCCTCACATTCTAGGTGGTGTATAGTGCAGCTAGTCAACTATTTTATCCTAATGTTTAATAATGTGACCAACCTATATTGTCTATATGTCATCATACATCACAATTTTTACTACAGCTATCTGTACAATTTTGGAATTTGGGGATAAATGCCAATCTAACTTCGTGCTACTTGTTTGAGCAGCAGGTGTATTATATACATGTCTACTGTCAAATATGGGTATTTATTCATTAGGCATCACCTTTCCTCTATTTGCACACAATTTAATTCAAAAATCAAGGACTGCTAACAAAACAATCTAGATACAAATTAAACTATTCACAAACAAATCCATAAATAAACTTTGATTAAAACATAAAACATTGAAATACTTATGTTGACACTACTGATTTAATGAATGTTTTAACATTCACATCCACAGAGAGCATTTATTCCTCAGACTCATTTTGTTCTGGCTTCATTGGTTCCAACCAGGGGTGCTGAAGGCACTCATATGCAGTGGCTCGCCGATTGGGATCAAAATCTAACATAGGTTTCAAGAAATCAGCAAAATCTTGTGCATCCTTTTGACTCCACTCATACTTTTCAGTGAGAACAGAAACTAAGCCCCAAGGTTTTAGCCCAGTGATATTTCTCAATTCACCCTTTTTATTAAAAAATATTTTGGAATACTTCCCTGATGCCGCAATTCTTTTAGGAATGTCTCCGAGTAGCTCAATGATGTGAGCTAGGTGGTCCTCATCCCGGCTATAGCCATCTCCTGAGTGAGGCTCAAACAGATAATCTCCAGTAGCTAGCTCGAAGGCCATACATGCAGTGCTCCATATATCAGCCGATGTGCCATAGCCCGCACTCAGCAGCACTTCCAGGGAGCGGTACTGCCTAGTTTGAATGTCCTCTGTAAAGTGTCGATGAACCCAGCAGGCATTTCCCAAGTCAGCAATTTTAACCTCCACTTCACACACATCAAACGCAGGGTCTGGGCTCTTATCTAAAGATTTACCTTTGCTCTGAGAATTAAATGATGGAGGTGTATCAGTCATTTCACCTTCCGACATAGGAGTACCTGTATCATCTCCACAACCATATTGTTTAGTCCTTACCTGCACAGCCTCTGCATCAGTGTCAAAAGCTTCATCATCTGCCTTTTCACTATCATTACAACCATTCACACTTGGCTCATTTTCTGAGCGAGTATTCTCAATAGCGCTCTCCTCCTCAGGAGTAAGCGGTGAGTCATCATTGTCTTGTGACATAGGTGCTGAATCACTATTAGGGACCTTTTTTTGTTCTTCTATTTCTTCTATCTGTTCCATTTGTTTTTTGAGGAGCATGGATTGACGTTTTGCCTTTTTCTTAAGCTTTTTCTTTTTATTCCTACTCATTTTACCCGTAACTACCTGTTCCTGGAACTCCTTCGGAGCGGTACTGATAAGGGAGTGGGGTAGCCTGAGGCCCAGGGAATGTAGCTCAGTAGCTTCAGCTGCCAACTTACGTATATACGTTTCATCCACACACACTAACACATTTTCAGGTTTGATATCGGTATGAATTATTTTACATTTTGTATGAAGGTAATCTAGGCCCTCCAGCACTTGGCGAATAATAGTTTTAACGTTTTCGCGAGGAATGCCTCTGTAATTAGACTTGAGTATGAGTTTCAACAGGTGGTGTCCTAGGACTTCAAACACCATGCACACATGAGTCCCATTGACTCCCGTGATTTTGAAATCGTTCAGCAATTGGACAGTTTTATTCCTCTTCGGATCGGCCGGATCGCTGTCGCGGACCGATTTCAAAATCTTAATTTCGTCTAACGCCGTTTCTGTAAAATGCGGGGCCGACTTGACTACTTTTAAAGCGACAAAACGCTTGTCTACTAGATCCCAACACAGCCACACGGTGGAGAAGTGCCCCCAACCCAACTTCCTAGTGACGTGGTAGCGGTTGAGGAACAAGTCTCCGATCTTGACAGGATGGTATCCTCCCTTGCAGTAGTCTGCGCTGTCCTCCTGCTCCTCGTCGTCACTGGCGTATTGCTCATCCTCGTCCTCCTCGATGGTTTCGTTGGACGAGCTATGAGTCGGTTCGAGCCGATTCTGGTTTTGATTGCGCAGCCCGTTTCCTTGTCCACCAGCGCCGATATCTTCCTCCCGATTTTTCTTCTTTCCAAGTTTATGCCTTTTCTTTTTCGCCTGGATGGCGAGTACTCTTCTGTTTACATCTGATTTAGAACTCATTTAGTAAATTAAAACACTTTCAACAAGCTCCAATATAAAAAAAATTATCTTTTCATCTCAATCTTTTTGTTTGAGTATGGCGGCCGGTTTCAGAATTCAGAGACAGAACAAAATGCGCTCGCTCGAACATGAACGTTTTTAGTGTTGCTGTCAGAAAATACTAAAATCCAACGTCCGTCCCCAATCCGTCCCGCAGAATTCTTACATCTATGGTCCGTCCAACGTTACAACATAAACCTATGAAAATGAAAAAAAATATATATTTTGATTTTAGTATATTAATGCTTATTTGTTTATTTTAGTTTCATAATGTATGACTTTTAAAGATTTTAATCGGGCAACTGTTAATAACTTACAAAATGTTGGTTCCTACTTTTAGTGAAATTAATTTATAGAGGTGGGTAAGATTGATATGGGGCTGTAATAAGCGGCACTGGGTGTTGTGGATGTTTTCGATAGTTGAGCAATTTGACTCGAGAAACTTGAGTCACTACACTGACTCGTTGACTCAAGTTAACTCAAGCATAGTCGGCACTGCGCATAGGTTCACCGTTCGACCAAGATCGATCATTGTACACCTACGCCTATTGTGAAGGGGCTCTAAAGACTAGTGTCCACTCTATGACCATTAGACTCACTGAGTGGAGTCGAACCGAATCGCTATGATTCTGCAATATACTTACTAATGACTAAAAACCACAGCTAAAAACGTGCGTCGATTAGTGTTGTCGAATCTCCCATGCGCATCGCTCGTTGGGCTAATTTCGTCTCGATTCAGCGCGCCTCAGCTAAGCGAACAGGCAGATGTATGTTGGCTTCAATCAGTGTGTAAATCGACATAATATCTAGGTGCAGTAAAATAAATAAAGAACTTTTAGCTCTTGACCGAAAATATCCAGAATTAACTCTTGATATCATAACGATATAATATGGGAATAAGCGTTTGCATCCAAAGTAATTTGAAATAAGTAGAAACATTTCGTCATTTAAATTTACTTATCTATTTTATGTGTTCTTGCTTATTTCTAAAAAATGTCCTAGTTAGAAACTTATAAAATTTTTCATGTAAAACATTTACTCCTGTGTTTAAATTACTGCCTTTCTTCATCCTAACTATCCTCACGTGCACGACCCTGCTTTGGTGACACCTTGTGATTGCTGACCGTTTCGCCTCGATTCGTCTTAGTCGAAAGCAAAAATTATGCGACTCGATTCGAGACGCAATTCGGCTGTAGTCGACTCCAGGCTAGGCTTAATGAATGGTCGGTTGACAGGCTTAACAGGAAATCTGCTATCTTGCACTCTAGGCAAATTAAGATTAACAGAAAGGATAAAAAAATGATTACAAGTTTTCCGCCAATTGCGACTTTTTATTTCTATAAATTAAGTTAGCTTACTTACAAACCACCACCACCACCACTACAGCCCATTAACGTCACACATTAAGAGCCACCACGCTGCTCCAATGCGGGTTGGCGGGCTAACACAAACATTTAAGTTAAAATTTTTATTTATTGGGGGATTGGGAAATGTGCAATGGAGTAATTTTTTTTTCCCTTTCAGACATACGTTTAACAGGCAACAAAATAATACCACCAGTTGTTATGAATATTCCCGCCACATAAAATGCTACCGAAAATCCATACATACTTTTAAGTATACTTGCGCCTGGAGTACTTACTAAAGTACCCAATCCTTGAAACACAAGAATAACGCCGGTTGCGTTTGTTAAATTGTCTAATCCATACAAGGAAACTATTACCATACTTCGTAATGAAGTCGCGGTAGCTCCGAAAAATCCAAATAAAAAGCAATATAAATATTGATAGTATAAACTGAGTGACAAATCTGATAAAATAGTAACGATGCCACTCATAAACATTGAGAAAACGTAAACATTAAGTGGTTCCACCTTACTCGCAATCCCTCCTAATACCAGTCTACCTAGCGCATTGGCACCTCCTATCACACTCACTAAAAATGAACAATGTTGCGGATCTAGGCCTGCTTGAACATTTCTATCCTGTATAAAAACGTAAGGAATTAAAAATCCTACAAATACAAAAAATCCTCCGAAACATAAAAATATAAATGATTTTTTTCGTAGTAGTTTGGGATCCATCATTGTCGCTAGTACTCTTCGTGCCGCCGTAGTGAACACACCTCTTTTTTCACGTAAATCATCAGCCGTTACGGCTCTAGATACGGCTAACTGATACTCTAAGCCAGTTTTAGAAGTGCCTGTAGCCATCTTGCTTTTTTGATATGCTGGTAGCTTCTCTAATTTTCCCTCATAAAACACATCATCTCTATACATTGGGCGTGATTCGGGTACATGTTGCTCCCAATGGCATAGGCGTCCCCAACAGCTACTCTTCTTAGATTCTTCCACAGTAACTGTAATTTCGACTGGTGGAGGCTTTGTTTTATCCTGTACACTCGTTTTCGACATAATAGATTTTACTTGCTTCAGCTGCCTTGGACTAATTCCTCCCTGAGGTGCGTTTGCAGTTAACGTAAGTTTAGATACAGCAGCAGTGGATGGGCCTGGTTGTGCAGTTGTTGCAACTGTACTATCTTCTACTAGTGCAGCTGCAGTAGGGAAGTTTGCATTAGAAACAGCACTAAATAAGCGCTCTGTAGCTGTTGGTTCTATCGTCTTATCGTCGGGTTTAGTACGTGATGTCGCAAGTCGAAGACCAGCCGTTGATAAATTTGGCAAATAAGTAACGGTGCGTGTTTGATCTTCTGTAGTTTTTACAACGGTAAATGATAAAAGGGGTTGAAAAGTCATCCCCAAAAAGAATGTTATTCCAATAAGACCTGAATGTAGTAAAGTGGTTGCCCGCCATCCAGCTAATTTAATTAGATGTGCATTTAATGGATAGAAAGCCATGATTCCAACACTTGATCCACATGAAGCTATGGCTAAAGCTATTGATCGGAGCTTTTCGAAATAAAAGCCTACTATTAACCCCGATGCCATATTCATTAAACAGTATCCAAAACCAGCTATCGCTCCATAAAATATACAAAATGTCGTAAAATTATCAGAAAAATATGAAATAAACAATGAGAATGAACTTAAAACTGATCCTGACATTACGCAAGCTCTAAACCCAAAGCGGTTTATAAATGCAGAGGCCAGTGGCCCAGCTATGTAATAAATTGCAATACAGAGTGAATTCACAAAATTGACTATGGAACTTGATAGCTTAAGGTCTGTAGCAATATCGTTCTTCAAGCTCCCATATGTAAAGGCTATACCATCTAATATAAAAACATTAATAAATGACGCTGCAACCACTACCCAGCCCCAACCACTTTCTGGAGGCACAAGTATTTGAGCGGCAATCTCAGTTTCTTCTCCTCCCTCGAGTTTATCAGGTCTAGAAACAACTCTGCTTGGTGCAACTAAAACATTTTTTGCGGCCTCGTTTTTTACTAGAATTGGTTTAGGAGGCATTACTATTTACAAACCGAATAGTAATTTCAAACTATGTAGGTCGGTAAAAAACAAATATTTATTTGCTGTTGTTGACAGCTGGCAAGTTTCTACAATCAGGCTGGCCAACCAACACAAACAGCATCATTGTCTCTGATCATATCTGAGCTGATCATTAATCATTTTTTAATTTTAAAACAAATCTTAATTTTAATTTTAATTTTTTAATTTAATTTAATTTAATTTTTTAATTATTTTTTTAATTTTAATTTTAAAACTGCTTGATAAAACAACTTATCAATGCTCGGCGAATGTCACCATGCGATTTAAGCAGGCAGACTCGGACGCTATAGAAAAAATCATTAAATCATTAAATAGTAACAAAGCTCCGGGAGTTGACAGGATACGAGCTATTGATCTAAAAATGATATGTGGAAAAATAAAAAAGGCCCTATCAAACTTAATTAACGCAAGCGTCATAACGGGTAAATATCCTCCCCTACTAAAAACTGGGATCGTTCGACCAATTCACAAGAAAAGTAGTAGGACTGAGTATGATAATTACAGACCGATAACCATTCTACCTACTATTAATAAAATAGTCGAAAAATATGTAAGCGGGCAAATTCACAAATATTATGAAAATAATGATATCCTAACGAATAACCAGTACGGATTCCGACCACATAGGAACACAACACAATTGCTTTCCGATTTCACAGATAGTATGTATAAACACTTAGACAGTAAAAAGCACGTGCTCGTAGTATTTATCGATTATAGTAAGGCCTTTGACACACTCAGGCACGACAAACTACTACAAAGCCTAAACGATAGTGGAGTGAGGGGTAAACTACTAGCATGGTGCGAAAATTATCTCCAGGATAGAGCATATCGGGTGAGGGTTTGTAACACTGATAGTTTCCCGGTACAGGTAACGCAAGGCACAGCGCAAGGCTCGGTACTGGGCCCCCTGCACTATCTGACCTACGTAAATAGCCTTTCTATTACAATTAAGCAGTGTGAGATTTATCAGTTTGCTGACGACACTTGCCTAGTAGCCGCTGGAGGCAGTGTGGAGGACGCTCTTATAAAGCTGCGAAGTGATTTTGACACACTGACGAAGTGGTCACACGACTTTGGTTTAGTTCTTAATGCTGATAAAACCAAATTAATGTATATCAGTACCAGTCATAATAGAAGTGATGTTATACCAAAGTTAATAGCGCACACTCATCTTTGCCTGCATGCTCAAAAGAACGACGATCCAACTCCCTGCACATGTGAGCCCATAGATCTAGTTGATAAGCACACGTATCTTGGTCTTGTAATAGACGATCGACTAAACTGGAAAGAGCATATTAATCGTGTATGTGATAGGCTAAGAGGAATACTAGCAAAATTTTCGTTAATTAAATGTAAAATACCGTATAAAACACTCTTATTACTCTATAAATCATTGGCAGAATCTATTATACATTATGGGTTATCAAGTTATGGAAGGACATTCAAAACCCACCTTGATCGTATATTTTCACTCCAGTTGCGAATTCTAAAACAAATTGTTCCATATAAAACAAAAATAAAGTATAAAGCAGATTACCGAAAATTATTTGCATTTTGCAAAATAATACCTATTCACGAGAAAACTGAACAGTTGTTACTAACTGAACATTATTTTAGCGAAAACCTCAAAAAATTACAGAAAATATATCATTCAGCTCGTAGGAGTGACAAATCAAAATTACAATTACCAAATTATAATAACCTATAATATGGAAAAAGAACACTAAACTATGCTATACCCAACCTAATCAATCAACTACCTAAATCTCTTAGAGACATCATTACTCACAAAAACATAAAATTGAAATTAAAAGACTTTTATTTGAAGCAAATACTTAATAAATATGCGTAACGCTAGAGTAAATACATGTTGTTTCTTTACTATATTTACATAAATTTTTCACTACTACTATTCACTTAAATAAACAACCTAATCTAAATTGAAATAATTACATAATCATCCTGTATCATGACCTCAATAATTGGAATGAGAGTGTCAACACAAGTTGTTTACGTTCTAAGCATTTATGTTTTTCCTAACCTACCCGCATATGGATTATTTAGTTTTAGTTCATTTAGAAATTATGTTTTATTAAGAATAGTTTTATTTAATAATAGTGTAATATACTAATATTGTGTAAACATTGTACATTATAAGTAGCGACGTAGGTACCGAATATACATATTTTAAGTGTTTATCCGAAGGTCGACGGCATTGGTGTACGGTAAAACTGTCTCTGTACATATTAGATAATAAATGAATAATAAATAAATAAATAAATAATAAATTTAAACATTCGCCTGTGTTCTGACCATAGACAATCCACTAAGTTTTGTCACTTTGAGAAATTGTATATTGGAAACCTCCCTTGTACTATGTGCTCTTTGTGTTTTTGTCATGGAACTAATAAGTACTACGTACAACTGGAATGCGTACTACAAACTTATTTAACTTATTTTTAATCAAATTTAATCCTTACATCACGGACATAAGGACCACTACGCACGCAATATAAAAATGAATCCGAGTGAGACATCCACAACATACCGCGGTGTCCCTTTCTAACAGTGGTCTTTGTGTTGCTATTTCACATTTAACATTATACTTCAGGTACGTTTATAAAAGAAATCTGAAAAATGGTTATACTATCGAATTAGTCACCTCCTATCCTCCGATTAAAATTTCAAGCATTTAGAAAATTAGTACGTCAATAATTCACTTGTTTTCGTGTTGAAGGGGGCAATCGTAGTAATAACCCTTCAGATTGCAGAATTGCAATAATCCGTTTTTGCATTACTCGCGACCCGCGCATCACCGCGCACTCCCCGCGCACCTCGCGCCTATAAAAACATTGCGTCACGTTTCAGAGAAATGCCTACGAAAAAATACCCAGACCACTTATCATGGTTCTGTAAACGGCATTGACTTTTTATATAATATATCTATATGTAGGTATGATTTATAGAAGCCGAAGTTTACAATCAATGACATAAAAACAGAAAGAATGCGTCAACGATCGCGATAACGGTCGCGACTTGTCAAAAATAAATTTTCCCGATAAAGCTATTACATTTCAGTAATAATCCAGGCTAATACTGCACTAAAATATATTTATAATCGTATTGTAAACAGTTTTTATTTGTATTTGTCACCACAAACAACCAACAACACCAAAAAGGCAGAATTTTGGCACAGATTCAAATGACTTTATAACATAGCACTTATGTCTTTTTTTTTTTTTTGAACTTGACGGGTTTGCTGTTGCAGTGTAAAGATTATTTAATATACTTCTCTATGGTCCAAAGTTGTTCAAACCAAAATAAACTCTATCTATGAGAAAAATCAGTTTATAATCGTCCGGCCCGGCCCGAACGCCGGCGTTCTCTTGATAGCGAGCGCGCAGGTAATTTAAAAAAATACGCGAGCGCCGGCGCTCGCTTGATATTTGATATAATAAAAATAAAAACGTTGCAACCATGGAATTATTATGTACTATGATGGTTGCAACACAAACGGCCATTTTGATGAATCTTACGATAGACGAAATTTCGGGTGACATAAATTTAGGTACCAAGTATACGGGACAAGTATCGTAAACTATGAAACACGAATTATAACAGGATAGATATTTTTTTAATATTTCAGATTACCAAAAAATGATACATTGCGTGAAAAGTGGTTAAGCATTATACCTGGTGGTAACAGAAAAGTGACCCAATATTCTGTAATATGCAGCAAACATTTCATGCCAGAGGATTATATTCCTAATTTATCACGGCCCGTTTTAAAAGAAAATGCTCTTCCCTCACGATTCCTCATGGTAAGCAAGATCAATTTTATTTTTATCTTGAATAGGTACGTTTACAGATAATGATAAAAATCCAGCCCGTAACTGTTCCAATACTGGGCAAGGGCCTCTTCTCACTAGGAGAATGCATGAGCATTAATCACCACGCTTGCTCACTGCAGGTTGGTGATTTCAGACTGTCAAGTCCAGGTTTCCTTACGATGTTTCCTTCACCGTATGTGCTGTATCACCGTACTTCAATAGAATGAAATTAAAAACATTTTCAAACATGGAGACTGGCATAGTGATGAGATGAGTTCATGAGTGACAAAGAGTTAAAAATATTTTTTGTATGAAAAATTTGAGCATGTTGATAATTTTATATACCCAGTATGTTCGAAAAGTCAAATATGTATGGCTCGAAAAGCCAAATATGTATGGTTCGAGAAGTCAATTTATGTTTCGCTTTACAGCAATACCAGTTTTATTGAATTTTTAACCGACTTAAAAAAAAATTTTTTTGTTAAACCATCACCGATAATTATCTATTTTTACCTAAATGCTTCGTAATTATCGATCCTAAATGGATCGCTGGATCCAGGCGGCGCAAGACCGTGGCTTATGGAGGACCCTACAGGAGACCTATGTCCAGCAGTGGACGGCCATCGGTTGACGACGACCTAAATGCTTACTTGTGTAAGAGAGTTACTAAGAGGCAATAGGCACTACATATAAAATATCAACATCATTATAAATATAAATATGTATTTTAAAATTATTTGCAGATTTTGATTTCTTCATAGAGGTATATTTATATCCCGTATATTGAAGTATCCCAAAATTCAAAAATAGTGTGGTCACTCTTGTGGAAAAGGGACACAAGGGTCAATATGGTATCTCTCACTCGGCACACTTTATTAACAAGAACTCATTCCGGTTGTACGTAGTACTTATTAGTTCCATGGTTTTTGTAGATAATAAATGTGACTAATAAAATCCTTGTATTGCATACTTTTCATAATTTTAACTTAATTTTTTTTTTTTTTTACATAGTCTCCTTTGTGGATCTTCCACTCCACCTGTCATTGGCAAAGTGCATTGTGCTGGTGTGGCACTAATAAAGGCCATAGAACAAAATAAGAAGAACTTTTTGTCGGTTGTCAAAACGACCACAACCACCGAGACCAATGACTAAGGATAGAATTCTTTAATCATTGACCGAGAACCCTAAGTTACTTGTCTCTGCCGAGAACCGCGACAAATTGACATTGACAGAAATAACGACTTTTGGTTTGGACTTTGGAGGGAAATTATCAAATTAGACGGGTTTCGTTGTGGAGATACAGATTTTGGAGATAAATTATTAGTATAAAAAATACAACTTAGAAAAGTTCATGCAATACAATGTCTCAAACAACGCTCACAACTTTTTTCAATAGTAGAAAGAGGCCTGCAACAGATGAGATCGCAAGTACGAAGAACAAACTCGCGCACATTGAACGCACAGATTCGTCGATAAAATCGAATAGAAAAACTCCTTTGCCGAAACAGAATGATTTATTCGCTCGTAATGTTAAAGAAACAGTTACAGCTTCGAGTAATAAATCGGAGGTAACAAAGACAGTCGAAGTGCAATTGGCAAGAAATGACAATAAAGTTGAACCTCAAAAAACTGTGGAAGTATTCGCGAAGAAAGCTAATGCTTCGAATATAATCAAAAGCGGCGAACCCTCCAAGTGTGTGCCTGTAAGTGCGGCAAGAAAGGAATTAAGCTTAGGTGACATTAGAAAGAAATTAGCAGCAAGTAGTAGGTTAGCCGAACTTAGGGCTACCGCTGACCGTTTAAGCAAAGGTATACAAGAGCTCAAAGAAACCACCGACAAAAAGATCCGTAATGACATCTCTACGAAGAACCTTAAAGAATTTAAGTCCATTGATGTGGATGTCCCTCAAAGGTGAGTTGTAAAATAACCTATTTATGCATGCCTCATTTGAGAAATACCAGCTATGTGCCAGGTAATGCCCAATGAACTACTTTCTTCTAGGCTTTCTTGAAAAAAGTACTGTTTGTAGCCACTTGCATTTATACCCTCAATTCCTTCATAGAAGAAAATACAGGAATATCCATCTCTTTACATACATTACATTCAGACCACTAGACTTTCACAGGTTATTTGTATTTGGTTATAATTTGGAAGTGAAACTGACTCCAACAAAACCTAAGTGAATCTATCATACCCATACATTAAGAGCCTGATATGTAACTAGCTCTTGCAGTAGAACATAACTGGATTTTTAACTTGTTAAATTAGGTATTTTGGTTTTCAGTCCTAGCAAGCAGTCAACAATTAGGAATGAATTGCTGTCACCAAAGAAACAAGCTGAATGTGGAAATAATCAGCAGAGACCTATTATATCTCCTAGGAAGGTTTTCGTCAGCCCAGTTAAAAGCCCTAGCAAGGTAAATAGAACTGACAGAATATTATTGTACTTAATTTTGAGGCATGTCAACAAAAATAATTGTCAGAAAAAAAACACCACAATGTCTGTCATGCTTATAGGTACATTTTATTGAAGACCTTGTAGACTGTCTTTACTAGATTGAATATCTGCTTCTAATCTTTACAAAGTGCAACAAAGTTCTCTATCAGGCAATTTGTGTCTAGTATACAATAGGCCTATGTATTGCTAAATCATATTTCATATTGATTTTACCTTAAGAAACTATATACTATGAGTCATGGTGCCTGGAAAAAGTCAAACACTAGGGTGACAGACAGTGTAGCATGTCTTTGAATATTAAAAGTAGGCCACTCTTTGTAATGACAATACTTCTGAATCAGCAATCACCTACTTACCTTGTAAAATGCAAGTTCAGCTAACTGTCTCAGCTTAAAATAAGTAGGCTAACAGTTATTGATACATATTTTATTGATTTACAGGTTCCAGCCTACTTAAGACATGCATCTTTGGCACCCTCATCCAGTCTACCTTTACCACACCACTACAGATTCCTTGCTGAGCTGTTCCGTGGCATGGAGACAGTTGTTGCACTGCTTTACAATAGAAATGAGAAAATAACCTTCAACAAGCTAAAACCGTCTGTACAGGAGATGCTCAAAAGGAATTTCACAGAAAAGCACTTGGCCCAAATCAAACATTTGGTTCCGGATTTTTACAATTTTGAAGTGCAGAAAAATAAGAACTTCAGCAATACCTCACATAAGGAGTCCTTTGAGCTGATGATTTCACCCAATTTCCCCAATGACATTAAAATCATGAACCCTAGTGTACTTTTGGAGAGGAGAAGATATTTCTATGACACCCTACTGCAATTGGTTAAAAAACACCATGCTCAATTTTGCTCTACCCTAGATCCTCCCATCGAAATTCCCGATGATAAAATAGTACGCTGGCATCCAGAGTTTGAGCTAGAGAAAATTCCTGACATAGAGACAGCGAAGCTTCCTGAAGTGCCCAATACAGAAAAGTATTCTTCTGCCCAAGATGTGCTTGCAAAGGCTCGAGAACTATTCAAATGCAATACAAAAATGGAGAGAGCAATGCAAAAACTTGCCCAGGCTAAAGCCAGGGGCTTGACAGAACAAGAGAAGCTCGCCACTGGTATCCAAGAAGCTCCAAAATCGACTAGTTCTACACAGACAAGTCAGCCTTCCACATCAAGCATCCAGATTTTGAACCCTGCCCTCCGCAATTTGCCGGCCGCTTTATTAGAAAAAGTGAAAGCCAAACAAGCAGCCAAGGCCTTCGAAGCCATGACAAGGTCCTCTGAAAATGACCACAAATATATGACCTACAGTAGACTACCAGATCTGGCAAGAACGTTGAGAAATATCTATGTGACAGAGAGGAAGAATGTATTAGCTCTGAACATTGTGCTGTCTAAATTGGACAGTAGTTTCAAATCCAGTGTATCTGCTAATGATTTACACAGAGATATAAAGCTGCTTGCAGAAGAAGTCCCTGACTGGATTAAACTGCACGAAATAAGAAACACCACTTATTTAAAATTAGATAAGAATGCCGATTTGAAGAAAATTACTTCTAAATTAGAAGCAACTGCTGATAAATATAAATATTAAGTCTAATGTGTTCATCAAGACTGAATAAGCATTAAGCATGATAGATATTTAAATCAATTAATATAAGTTTAGAGTACAATTTACTTAAAAGTATTATTTAAATAGTTTAATCATTATCATGCAACACATTGTTATCATGATTAAGTTAATGTACTCAATAGTTTGAAATTGTTCTATTTTTTCTTTTTATTTATGAATTATCAATATGGAACATGACATAAAATTCTTATATCGTTCTCGTGCTTTTGACATGATTGTACAAGGCTTTTTTGACATTCTATTCAGTTAAGGATTGGTGAAAGTTAATTTTAGCAACTAGTTTCACTGTTTTGAATATTTATGCAGTGAAGCTAGTAAGACCCTGAGCATAATGATAGCTGGGTCGTCACTGAATTACACTTCAACTCCAGCACCTGGTAAGTGGTAACGAGTAATATTTTGTAATAGGCAATAGGGCGGTTCGTTGTATGGAGACCCCCGCATTAAATCCTCAGTCGTTGAAACTTGGCAGGGTTGTAGTATGGCATGAACCAAAACTTATACAAAAAAAATAAAAAAAAAACATGCGGAAGTTAGGTATTTATTCTTAAAACTTAATATTCATGACTGAATATTTTCTCGATTTCTTTTTAAAATAATAGTAGGTAGCATATTTACACTCGAAACAGAAATAATCATTCAGAACATTGATGTTTAAACCGATTATATTATCAAACCTAAACTATGTTTACGCGATAATGTACCTTCCTGCTTTAACAATTGGGTATACCCACTATTACACAATTGGTAAAAAATCTTACTTCCTTTTTTTTTTTTGGATATTTTTAATATACGTTAAACTCAAGGTAGGTACTTTATCATACTGCAAAGTTTCGTCGCCTGAGGAATTATTGGGGTCAACTAGCTTTATTGCCTAGGGTCCATTAAAAGTCATTACGAGAATATTGCGTCTATCACGCAGTTTCGTTTTGATAACTGGTGCTAGATCATTAGTCAGTGATGACCTAAAATTATTCTATTATGACATTTTTCTGAGTATGTATTCCGTTGACGTCATGGCATTTTTACATAAATTATTTTACTACGAGTATATTAATTATATGTAAGATATATATAGTTAGGTACTTTTCTTTCCAGTATGTATTTTCTTTTGTTTTTCTAGTTTTATTTTGACGAGTTTCATCATTCAATGTTTGATTCATTGAAACTCTTTATTTACTTAACTTTGGAAGCTAGCGTTTGAATAAATTTTTACTTATATCAAAATCACTTTCGCCTTTTATATTGCCTACGTAAATTTCTTACTAGTCTAGGAAACGGGGCGGTTTGTTGTATGGAGATCCCTGTATTAAATCCTCAAGTCTTTGAAACTATGCAGGGTATAGTATGAATCAAAACTTATACAGAAAGATCCAAAAAAAACATGCGGAACTTATAACCTAAAACTTAATATTTTTGACCAAATAATTTCTCGATTTTTTTGAACTAAGTAATAAGCAATACTTCGTCGCCTGAGGAATTATTGTTGGGGTCCACTAGCTTTATTGCCTAGTCTAGACTACTATGAAAAAATATTGCAAGGGTATATTATATATAAGTACCTATTGAAGGATGCTTTTATTGTAAGCAATGATCATTATAATTATTTGATTTGAAGATTTTACCCAATAATAAACCTATGGCTGCAGCATGTTTCGAAATTCTACCCTACGACAAGCGCATTCAAGCGCACGACTGGAGCCGAAAAAGGCAGAAGCCAACAGCAGGCATCATACTAGAATTATAAATCCGAAAGTGTGTTTGTTTGTTGGTTTTTCCTTCAATCGTGCAAATATGGGCTTTTAATATTGTGTAGATACTTTAATTTCCTTTACTGAATGTAAAATGCCCTGCGCTGCGATTCGATGCGGCGCGTTTGATGTGAATCGTCCTTTATTGCGATTAATAAAAAAAAATAGAAATATAAACTAAAGAATTTTATTACCAGATATTATAAAAGTTAAAATATATAAAGGTAGATAGGGAGTAGACTTAAAAGTCTAATAAGTCATAGTTAGGATTAGAGCCAGTTTTGAATGCCTCGTGGAATGCGATCATGACTTTGTCTGGAACTAGGTATGGAACAATTGCAGGGTCTTTCTTCATCTTCTCTAGGTACGCGGTCTGAAATATAAGGACATTTTTATCAATAAAACTCGTCATAATATTCAAATATTGTAACGCATAGTGGAGTTGAGTCTTTTCAACTATACAACGGTAGTATGTATACGGATACGGATCCCATACGGGATAGTTTTTTAAATGAAAGAACTAGAAGTTTAATTCGCTATAATCCGCCACAGTAGGTAAATCTAGGTATGTAGTACAGTGTGTATCTTGCACTTGTAGCTTGCTATATTCACCACACCACACAAATCTTCAAAATGATTCTCAACGTACCTACGTAATTTGGAAGATTTGTGTGGAGTGCCAAGTGGCAATTCTTTGAAGTTGGCAGGTGGCAATTCACGATATTTTCCTTCACCGTTTGAAGCAAGTGATATTTTAATTTCTTAAAACGCACATACTTAACTCCGAAAAAATAGAGGTGCGTGCAGTGCACGTTTGGTGTAGTACATACCAATAATTTAAACTTTTCTGGATCGATTTTAACAAGGTGATCCACTTCCTTAAAGACTAGTAGCCGCTCGAACCACGGCCAATTCATGTAATCGACGTAACCAGGTTCATCGCCAGCTAGATACGGCGTACCGCGCTCCTTTAGTTGGTCCTGAATGAACTCCAATGCTTTGTAGAACGCAGAAACTGTCTCCTCTGTGATCGTATCTGGCGCCTTGATGCTTTTCAAGAAAAACGTGACGATCTGAAAATTCCATAGAGTTAGGAACGTTTTATTGACGTACCTACATCTGGTAAATTCAATATATTTTAAAATTAAAGATACAGGGTGAATGCATAATGCAGGTTCCGTAGCAATTCTTGTTGCTTAGATTCGGCGATAAAAATGAAACCTTAAACGGTACATAGTTTCTTTTTCCAAAAACAATATGTAAGACTATAGCCTAGCCTTAATGGTTCGGTCCTGTTCAGGTGGTCGAGAGTTCTATCCTTGGGCACGCACTTCTAACTTTTCTGATTTAGGTGCTCTCCCGCACGGGCGAGACGGTTTTTACGGTAGATACCCAGGCGAGTTCATGCACTGCTGCCGCCAGGCGAGTGCTGAACACCAAATGTGTTATGCCATTACATATAACTTGCCAGAACGGTAGAGGAAAACATCATGAGGAAACCTGCCCGACAGCCTGCCTGAAGGAGCATGCCCGACAGGTCATCATAATGTTCTCAAAGGTGTGTGAAATCTGCAAATTCACACTTGGCTAGCGTTGTGTACTATGCGATTTGTACTAGGCGATTCGTGGTCAGTAATGGGCTGAATGATGATCGAATACTAACCGGTCCCGAGGCTTCAACGATGATTTTATCCATGGCTTTCCTAACCGGGTCCTTCGGAAGCAACGGTCGTTGTGGGTAGACCTCATCTAAATATTCCACAGTTATAAGACTTTCGTGTATGCATACGTCCTCTTCAATCTCGATTGACGGCACTTTACCTGTTGAGGAAAATATTCTTGAAATAAGCGCCTATGAATTCATTGCGCCTATAGTTATCTCTCTCTCTGCGTCGTATTCCTCATTACTGAGGGTGAGGGTCATGATCCCTTTCCATTAAATCAAATCAAATCAAATATTTTTTATTCAAATAAACTTTTACAAGTACTTTTGAATCGTCAAGTGAATCTACCACATAATCAAATAATGGTAGGCGTTTTCTTGAAATAATAATGCGATGGATTCCCACGTCCTTCCTATAGTTATATACCTTACACATAATAGCAAGCCGGAGCTACTTTTAGCTAATGAAGTGACGCCTCAACCTTAACTGGCTTTAATGAAACCTAACAGGTACACCTCAAGTCTCGACACACTTTTCTGTGCGTGGGGCATTTTAAACTAACATAATCTACATTTTACTTCAAATTAATCCTGTTGCTTTCTGACATCAGAGGCCCTGTGAGATCTATAGAGCGAACTTAGATTTTGCTTAGACTTACCACATTGTTAAAACGAGACAGATTTATGTTACTCACATAACATAAGTCGATCTCGTTTTAACAACGACCTCAATTTACATAGACGGGCCCTGTCAAACAAAGAATGTGGGCGATTTTTAGCAACGCCATCAACGCCATCTAGTCTGAAAAGCGGGAACTTGCTTGCAATATCCGCCATTGCTGAATGACAGCTTGAAAACGTATATGACTCGGTCATAGATTAGTACAGATACGCTTGTTGAAAATAATACCTACATCAGTGTACTCTCTGAGGTAAACGATAAATGATAGTATGATGTTGTTATTTTTACCACTTTTGTTACAACTTTCCTGTAAAACTATTGGACCGATTATAATGCGGTTTTTTGCATTAGATATGTATAGCTTGTGAGAAGGTTCTTAGATATATTTTAAGGTCAAAGTCCACTGAATGGGGAGTTGCAGTACGTCGTGGGTTTTTTAAATTTTATTATTTTTTAGTTATTGATACTGAAGTTTTGTCGAAAATTGACAGAAATAAAATCATTTTTAAGGTTGCGTACCAAAATGATAAGGAAACAACCCTTGTGGCGCGACATGTCCGTCCGTCACACTTTGCATAATTCAGTAACTACTAATGCTAAAAACTTGTAATTTATTGTAGTTAAAAATTTAATTCACGTCAATAATAAATTTTATCATATTATTATTATTATAATATAATATTAAATTAAATTTACTTAAATAGAGTTTAATTTTTAATATTAATGCCTATTGTACGGTCTGCCCGTCTCTAATCTTGATTGCATTTTTTTATCGTACTGGGCTGACTATTCTACGGCTGGAACCCAAAGCCCAAAGTTTTTACTAACTGGCCAGTTAGTAAAAAAAAAATCATACAGTTTGCCGCGGAAGTTAAATGATTGCGTAATGGATAAAAATATTAAAAAGGAAGATTAAATAACGTTTTTTTGGAAATGTATGATTGTGAATTGAAACACTTACCTATAAATAAAAATTATACAGTGCCAAACTAATTAAACTTTAGATGTTAACTTAATAATAACAAATTATCTGCACGACGAGCGATCGTGACAGCGCTACGACGGGAACAAAGACAGATGCGGAACGCGTTCCGCATCTCGGCGGCCCGGCGTTTTTCTATGAAAGGGCCCATCTAGTACTTACATATATATCGATGCGTTTTAACTCTTATGTCAAAGTACGCTAGATCTCGGCGTATGCAAATCGTAATCATTTGACAGCTTGAAACGTATTACTCGATCTGTTTATGGTGTTCATATGCTATATTGACGTGCAGGCATCTTCATGAACTCCTTAAACAGGTCGAATTATACGTTTGAGAAACGATTACGTTTACGATGTCCTTACACAATCGGGGGGCAGAAGTGGGATGTTTTTTCAATTGAACACTTTTGCAGATAGGTAATGTTTGTTTGCGTGTTGTTTAGGTATATGAGAAATAAATAGAGCTTACCAAAAGCACTTTTGCTAGTCAACCATTCAGGTTTCTCAGCTAAATTAATATTGACGACTTCATAATCAATGTTCTTTGCATTTAGTGCCAGGATAGTGCGTTGTGCAAAGGGGCAAAGTCGCATGTTATAAACTCGCAGTTTTCCATTGTATGGCGGAAGGGGATCACCTGTAAGATTTAATTAACAGTTATTATTAATATAAATCAAGATACGAAATTCATTTAACCCCAAAATTGCGTTAATCGATTCGATGAGAAGTCGATTTTTCGAATACCGATTGTCCAATCGATATAAACATCGATGAAAATAATCCCTATCTTCCATAGACCACTATTTAACCACCGACGAACGACCAAAATAAATTAGCCAATACGTAGCCAATTGTAAGTTCTAATTTCTATCATATTCACTGGATATTAAAGAAAAAAAGAAACATCTTGATTCTTGTCTTGTTTTGATTAATACCTGAATCCGATATTAATTTATTAGTACCTAAATATTATTATAATAATATTCATTTTAAAAATAGGTTTCTTTGAGTGGTTCATTGACTTTTAAGAGGGCTAGTTCGCTTTCGGTTTCTAGGTCAACCGTCCCGCGTCCGTCGTCAATGATCAGGGTTTGTTAAAATTTAACCGAAACAGCGATGCCGATTCAGTACCATTTCAGTACCTACCTATTAGCATATTATTCAGTGAGTATTAGAGATTTTGTTAGACATTCTGGTACCTAGTTTAAATAGTAGGTAAAATATACAAAATAGGTACGTAGTACGTACCTACTTAGATAGGTAGCAGTAGGTAGGTGCCCCTACCGAGTACCGGGGCCCCAATTTAATCGCTTGGCAACCGGTATTAAAACTAGACTTGTTGGACACTGGAGAGTGTTAAAATCTCCTTATTCCATTATGCACAGTTTACTAAGTGTAAAATAATAACCTTTTATTTCAGCACCACATTCAGACAATAAACAAATGAACATAAGATACTAACCTCGCTTCAAATGTTTTGTATTAAAATCAATTTTTCCAGCAACAGCTTTAGCCATTGCACGATACGGCAGCACGAATTCCAACAACTGACCAACTGGGGACAATATTCTATACGAGCTTACCATTATATGAGTTGCGAAACTTAATGTAGCCGTTATCATGATTATGTATACTTACATATTATGTTTAGTCAATAAGATTTAAAAAAAAACACTTTATCTCACTTCTTTCGCACAATCATTATGACTCAAAAGTCAAAATGACTGTGCATTAAAAGTTACAGAAATGACCTTGATAACCATGCTGAATAGATAGGTATACCTATCTACATAAGTAGGTAGGTACCTAAACTACGTAGGTACGTAATACGTTCAATGAACAATCGATAACGTAAAGTTAATGCCTATTGCCTACTTAATTGTGAAAACATGAAAACTTCCAAAAAAAGCCTATTCATGGTCAGTTTAATCGTAGTAGTTGCTTACCTACGATAACCAGCAATTTATAGTAGAGTCAGAATGAAACACCGAACACGTACCTTTTGTTAAAATCCTGAACGCATTCTTATCAATGCACATAGACCATAGAATATAATCTGACAGTTGTCTCTTTCATTCTAGCCTTCCGTGCAATCATCCATGTATCATGTCTCGATTTTATATAACTAATAATTCCTGACCTAATTTAATCATATTTTAAATAAGCAATATTAAGTTAATCTGTGATATAAATGTTATAAGTTTGACGTGCATTGCCGATTGGATTTGTTGAATTCAAATACAAACGCAAATGTGACCTGCTGATCTTTTATTGAACACGCCAATACCTCTAGCTGCGTCATTCCACTGCATCATTGGTCCACCGGCCAATATTTACAGGTTTTTGGCCCAAGTTACGATAGAGGTACGTGATTGGCAGTTTATTTTTTTTGTAATTGGATTTCGACGCCGCGTGACATACGCTTATAACCTCAATGGCGCCTGGAAATGGAGATTCGGGTGCCTCATCCACGACGAGCTATATTATTGGTGGAGGAGTAAGCATTGAGAAACTGGAGGGCGTGTCAAACTATAATAGTTGGAAATTTGGAATCAAAAATTCGCTTATTTTGGAAGGTCTCTGGGATTGTGTCTCAGGTACAGAGAAAGACACTATTAAAGATGCCAAGGCTCTTGCTAGGATATCGCTAAGCCTTAGGCCTACTCTTTATCAAATCCTATATGGAATTAACTCTGCGAAGGCAGCTTGGGATAAACTTCAATCTGTTTTTGAAGATAAAGGTCTATTTAGACGGGTTAGTCTGCTTCGTCAACTCCATAGGGTAGACTTTAACCAGTATGATAATATGACCAGATACATTGAAACAGTTTTTACCCTGGTACAGCAGCTTGCGGACATCGGTAAGGTCATTGAAGATGAAGAAATTGCAGAAATATTATTGTCCGGTCTCCCTCAAGAATTCGACACTCTTGTATCGGCCTTGGAGACGGCATCGATGACCAATGCACTATCTTCAGAGCTAGTTCGTGCTCGCTTGATTCAAGAAGAGTACAGAAAGGCAAACACTGAGAACCAGGGAAGTAGCTCATCAAATAATGCACTTGTTGCTCGAAGTTTGAATAAGAAGAAGGTAATCATTTGTAACTTTTGCAATAAGGCTGGTCACGGGAAGTCACGGTGCTGGAAATTGAAACGACAGAAGAGAGAAAATGGTAAAGATGAACAGACCGTATTTGCTTCATCGTTTTTGGCAGCTACGCAAAGTACAGATTTCATTGTGGACAGTGGCTCATCGTCGCACATGTGTAATAGTGATAGTCTCCTAACTAGTTTAAAAACTAATAAAATTAAGATTACCTGTGCTGATAAAGCAACTAAACTGGAGAGCTCTGGTGTTGGAGATATGCATGTAAGCATTAATGGTTTTGATAAAATTTTGAACAATGTTTTGTATGTTCCGCAGTTGTCTGAAAATTTGCTTTCTGTGAGTAAGTTATGTGAGAGTGGCATGGTTGTGATTTTTAATGTGGATGGGTGTTTTATATATGACAGCTGTAGTATAAAAGGCAAGCCTATTATGTCTGCTAATTTATGTAAGGGTGTGTATAGACTTAAAGGTATTTTTGCAAAAGAGCAATCGATGGCTGTCCTACATCAAGTGCAGGAAGCACAGATTGCAAAGTTAGCTGGGTCTAATAATCATATGGATGCTGAATTATGGCATAGGAGGTTAGGGCATCTTTGTCTTAAAGGTATGTGTACACTTAGGGAGTGTGCAGCACGTAGCGTTTCATTTCAGGTTGACAAGCAAGACTTTACAAGTAAGTGTGTTGCCTGCCTGGAGGGGAAGCCTGTGGCCAGGGCTTATCCAAAAGGACCTACGAGACGTGCAAGCCGACCTTTGGAACTCATACATAGTGACGTGTGCGGCCCTATGAAAGACTCCAGCTGGGGAAATGCAAGGTACTTATTAACCCTTACTGATGATTTTTCTCGTAAAAGTTTTGGATATTTATTGAATAGAAAATCTGAAGTGTTAGATTGTTTTATCAATTTCAAGAATTACGTAGAAAAGCAGACTGGATTGTCTATTAAATGCCTGCGTTCTGATAATGGTGGTGAGTACTGTAGTAACAGATTTAGAAGTTTCCTAGAGAAAGAGGGAATAGCTCACCAGCTGACAGTACCGTATTGTGCTCAGCAGAATGGCGTTGCAGAATGCCTGAATAGAACATTATTGGAGAAGGCTAGGTGCATGTTAGTGCAGGCAGGTCTCTGTAACCGCTTTTGGGGTGAGGCTGTGATGACGGCCATTTATTTGAAAAATAGAAGCCCTACTGCTGCGTTAGCAGGACAGGTGCCTGAGGAGGTCTGGTCCCGACACACTGTTTGTCTTGGACACCTTCGTGTTTTCGGATGCATTGCCTATTCATTGATTCCTGAGGCTACTCGTACTAGTAAATTGAACGCTAAGGCAAAGCTGTGTATTTTTGTCGGTTATTCAGAGTTGACAAAAGGTTACCGACTTATAGATCCATCAAATCCTAGGAAGGTTATTTTGTCAAGGAATGTGTATTTTATTGAAGATAAATTTTATAAAGATTTTAAATGCCTTGACATAAAAAATGAAATGAATTCGAATATTAATAATAATTTTATAATTTGTAATGAATATAATAATCAATATAATGGAGAATTGAATTCTAATACCTGTGATAGAAATAATATTTTAAATTCTAGTCAATCTTGTCAGGATTCTAGTCCAGTCAATATAAGTACAAATAAATCATATGATTTTTCGTATGAATTTACAGATGCTGAGTCTGGCGATGACTGCTGCATTAACAGCGAGGTTGAACAGACCTCTGCTGATGCTGAGTCTTCTGCTGAGGAACCGGAGACGCAGCCGGCGACTTGCAAAGACGCAGTAGTTGGAGGGGAAGGTGCGACTCGTACAGAGGAGTCTGTGACTGTCAGCGGCCGACCCATGCGCAGTACACGTGGTAAACCGCCAATAAGATATGGCGATTATGAAATAGGTATGTATGCCAGCTCTATATTTGAAGAGCCACAAACATATGAAGAGGCACTAGCATCATCAAATTCCTCTGAGTGGCAAAAAGCTATGAAGGTAGAGTATGAGTCACTCATGGATAATAAGGTTTGGGAGTTAGTGGATCGACCTGCTGATGCTAATGTTGTTAAGTGTAAGTGGATATACAAATTAAAGCATGACACATCGGGAAATTTCGATAAGTTTAAAGCTCGCTTAGTTGCTCGCGGCTTTAGCCAGAGGGAAGGTATAGACTACTCAGATACTTTTTCACCCGTAGTGCGTCATTCAACGATGCGTATTTTGTTTTCTTTGGCACATCAATTAGATATGTCTATGGAACATATTGACGTTACTACTGCATTTTTGAATGGCGATCTTAACGAGAGGATTTACATGGAACAACCGCAAGGTTTTGTTTGTGATGAAAGAAAGGTGTGTATGCTGCTCAAAAGTATTTATGGACTTAAGCAAGCTAGTCGTATGTGGAATCTGAAAGTGAATAGTTTGTTGTTGACAAATGGATTTGTCCAGAGCAAGTGTGAGCCCTGTGTGTATGTCAAAAAGAATGATAGGGATCTCACTATCATAGCTCTCTACGTTGACGATTTTTATATATTTTCAACTTGTAGTACACAGGATTTATTTAGCTTGTTAAGTACAAATTTCTGTGTTAAACATCTTGGTTCATTGACAAGTTGTTTAGGTATACGTGTGATAAGAAATAAAAATGTTTTGACTTTAGACCAGTCTGAATATATTAAAAGGTTACTGAAACGTTTTAATATGTTGGAATGTAAACATGTATCTACACCTATGATTGTGAATAGTAAACTTGTAAAATCGAATAATGAACCTTTAGATGATAATGTTTATCAGTTTAGGCAACTTATAGGCTGTTTAATGTATTTGTCGGTATGTACAAGGCCTGACATAGCTTACAGCTGCAGTCAGCTTAGCCAATATTTAACTGCTTTTGATAAAAGTCATTGGATAGCAGCTAAACGAGTATTGCGATATTTAGCAGGTACTATCGATCTAAGACTTTGTTTTTATAAAAGTAATTGTTTTAATATGACTGCTTATGCAGATGCTGACTGGGCAAATGACATATGTGATAGGAAATCATATACAGGCTTTGTTGTTAAAATAGGTAACAATACAGTTAGCTGGGAAGCTAGAAAACAGCGTTGTGTGGCTTTGTCCAGCACTGAGGCGGAATATTTAGCCATAAGTGATGTTGCAAAAGAGTTGTGCTTTATTAGGAATTTCTTGTTGTAAATTTTAGATAAATGCATAGAGATAGTTATCTTTAATGATAATCAAAGCGCTCACAAATTGTTGTTGGCAAAAGAATACTCGCACAAGCGCACTAAGCATATAGACATACGTTACCATTATGTAAAAGATCTTGTATCAAAATACAATATTATAGTTAAATATTTACCGACTGAAAAGATGACAGCTGATGTTCTTACGAAACCTTTATGTAAGACTAAACTTTTGTATTTCATAGAAGATCTGAATTTGAAATGTTTATAAAGAATAACTGATAGACTGTATGTGTTTGCAGAGTAGTTATAATTATTGATCTTGTTTGATTGATAAGAATGAGGGGAAGTGTTAAAATCCTGAACGCATTCTTATCAATGCACATAGACCATAGAATATAATCTGACAGTTGTCTCTTTCATTCTAGCCTTCCGTGCAATCATCCATGTATCATGTCTCGATTTTATATAACTAATAATTCCTGACCTAATTTAATCATATTTTAAATAAGCAATATTAAGTTAATCTGTGATATAAATGTTATAAGTTTGACGTGCATTGCCGATTGGATTTGTTGAATTCAAATACAAACGCAAATGTGACCTGCTGATCTTTTATTGAACACGCCAATACCTCTAGCTGCGTCATTCCACTGCATCATTGGTCCACCGGCCAATATTTACACCTTTTACATATTATGTGTGATGCAAAGAGTATATAATCACTACGTGGTGTGATGTATGTCTCTGATGTATGTCTTTTAAAAACAGTTGATTTACCTCAGACACACGATATATCCTCAGATCAATGACCTCGTATTTAATCTGTGACTATGTATTTAATCTGAGTGATTTACAGATAAATAGGTAAATATATCGCTATGTTGTCCTCATATAATGTTGGTACTCCGTAGTGGTCCTTATCAAAATCGGATCAGCAAACCCACCAATCACCTAACATATTGTGATAAAAGCGACGATGTCTAAATAAAATTATCACAAACGATGGTTTCATTTATCGTATTGCGCTCGACTTAGCGATAATTTTGATTACAAGTCGGCCATTGAACCCATATTATTTTTCAAACATAACAGATAGCTCAAAATATTATCACAGGCAACAGCTATCAACCAGCCTTCCTATATGTGAACTCCTTACACAGTTCGAAATGATTACGATTTGCTATTTGCTTAGACAATTGGGCCTCTGCAGGTCTCCACTCTCTTAGGAGAGGGAATTAGAGCTTAGACCCACCACGCTGCTCCAATGCGGGTTGGCGGGCTTTAACGTCTAGTTTTCTCATAAAATAACGTGCTAACACTCACATGTACCTACTTAAATAAATTAGCAATACTAATTAAATAATAGCTAAAAGCAATAAGTATTTTTCATTTTATCAAAGTATTGCCAAGCAATAAAACGCGTTATATTGCTAAAGAAATAAGACTGAATAAAAATTGTACTTTTATTACACTTTTAAGTTTTTATCCTACATACAAAAAATATATTCACAACAGTCAGTTCTAGGAATGATAGGATATTTTTCAGCCAACACGACCCAGCCGGATGGCCAGTCGTTGAAATAAACGAAAACGCCCGAACCAGCCGGCTGGTCGGCCGGTCCAGACCATTATAAACTGTGTTTTCTAATAGATAGAGTTCATGTTTGTTTGAACAACTTTAGACCATAGAGAAGTATATTAAAGAATCTACATTGCAACAGTAAAAATGTGGTAAAAATGTCACGTTCGAAATAAAAAATAATATAAAACGTCATTTGAATCTGTGTCATTACTTCGCGCTCTGGTTATCTTGTCTCTGACTTCGCGGTTTTTCTGTCTGCAAACACTTTTGTGGTGAAGAAAAACTATTCTATAAAAGTAAGTACAGTGTTTTGTGCAATAAATTAGTGTGTGTTCTTATAAAAGCGATAAAGCTATTTATTCAATTGGATTTGCGAATTTCGTTGTATTTTTATTGCAATCTAGCTCAAATACCGGCAAGATAATTTTGTCATTTTCATGTGATTTCCGTACAAACTGAGTTCAATTTGTTTGAAATGGGCAGCAAAAACACATTTGCAATAGTTATTTACCCAAATAATTGTATAATTATGAAAATAACACCAATAAATTACTCAATATGAATGTTTTCCGTTATACAGTCAACAGAAAAGACGTTTTTGAAATTCAAATTCCAATAGCGCGAATCTAAGCTTTAACGCTAAGATGTTATGGTTCACATTAGGATGACAGTTCGTGTCTTAGGAATGCGAACTTTTTTGTACGGCTATACATATAGTGCTGGGTATCAATTTATCAGATATCGAAATTTTTGTATCATCGTATCCTGAACTATTATTATTTAGATTTTTGGTACTATACTTGTTTACAAATAATTTTAGTTTACGAATCTTTATAACATATAAAGATATATAAATAAATATATATCTTTATTTATATAGGTAATATAGAATAGAATAAGTATATAGGTTTATATATAGAATATGTAATAATAAGATAATAATAGAATATATAATAATAATAAGTATGTAGGTATATTACCTATATAAATAAAGATATATCTTTATTTATAAGTTATGTACCTACATACTTCTAAACGGCTAAACCGATTTTAGCAAAAATAATTGTATGTGTTTGTGTGGGTCCTTGGATGGTTTATATTCACAATTGGACCCGGTAGGTGGCGCTAAAATCAGATTCCAGGATTATTATTTTTTTGTTTTGGATTTAAAATTGCTAGTAAAGCGTATAGTTGAATTAAATTACGGCCTAAATAGCCGGATAAGCGCAGGTTTCGATTTTTTCTCATCTGGGTCTTTTCTACATAATATGATATTTAAGTATTTTTATGGATAAACGGTGTTTTCCTTTGGCAGTTCATATGGTTTTTTATTTATTTTTGATTTTTTATTGTAGATGTGGAACCCTGGCTCAGGCTCCCCCGCCCCAGATTTTTTGGAGGCCCTGTATGGGGATGAAAGTACCGATGATGAGTTATTTGATGATAATGATTCGGATGATGAGGGCGGCCAGGTAATGGAGGATGCAGAAGAGGTACTGATTGTTTTTTATTTCAAAATAATTTATATATATATAAAAATTTAATGAATTAAAATTTATTGCTTTTATTTTTGCAGGATGATCTTCCGTCCCCAATTCCGCCACCGTATTCTCCAATAACTCCAATAAGGAATGTTACACCGGAGCCGGAGCCGGAGTAAGTTTTAATACTTTTTATCTAGTTCAGTCGAGAAGTGAAGAATATACATACTAACAATGGTGCATTTGTTTCAGACGAGGGGTCGTCCTCGGAATTTTTGACGAAGACGGTGTGTTCCTAGACCCGGACTCACACGCCCTATTTGAAAGTGCTGAGCGTTTAGTCTTTGAGCGTGAGAGTGCTGAAAGTGTTGAAAGGGGTCGTGGCAGGGGTAGTTTGAGAGGTAGAATGCGGGGTGGACGAGGAGGGCGTGTGAGTAACCGTGGTCGGGGTCGAGGTCGCGGGGGGCAACGTCGTCGTCACCAGGGATGGCAGCCAGGACAGCCTCTCGATGAGATCTGGTTGTCAGACGACGATGTCCCTCGTGAGCTGCGTGAAATGGTGAGGGATGTAGTGAGGAGGCGACAGGCGAGACTGGAGGGAACGGAAGCGAGGAGAAGGGTAAGAGCCAGTGAACCAGTGCTGAACGAAGGGCATAACAGCGAGAGCGAAGATGATGACGTTTTCGAGGACGCCATTGGTGGAAGGAGTAATTCGCTCTTGGAAGGTGTGGATCTCCATTTCGAATGGTCACCGATGGAGACTTTTCGAAGTGTCGAAGAGACGTTTGTTCCAGAGCGTACCGGCTCTGTTTCATCGTACACAAATCCGTACGATGCTTTTCGTTCCTTCTGGGACGATAACATCTTACGGGAAATTGTGAATGAAACGAACCGGTATGCAAGCCGAATTCGGTCGGCCACCTTCCAAGCAGACTGGCGTCCAACAAATGTGCATGAGTTGTTGTGCCTTTTTGCATTTTGGATGATGACCGGCATCATCCGCATGCCGACGATTAAAAGTTACTTTGCTACGAACTCGTTGCTGAAAACGGAGATCTTTTCCCGTATCACCACGTTACAAAGGTACACCAACCTCAACAGAGCGCTTCATTTTGCGGATACCAGTCTTATTGACCCTGCGAATCCAACCAACAGTGGCGTTGCAAGCTCCGATCCATTGCACCATTTGAGGCCCATTATTGATCACCTTAATAGTAAATTTCAATCGAATTACGTGCTGTCGAAAGACATTTGTATAGATGAAAGTTTAACTCTTTGGAAAGGTAGGCTAAAGTTCAAACAGTACATTCGGTCGAAGGCTGCCAAGTTTGGGATTAAGACTTTCGAGCTTTGCGAGAGCGCTACGGGATACCTCTGGTCTTTCCTAGTTTACACAGGGAAGCAGGATGCAGTCGAAGGTGGAATCGCGAAAAGTACCGCAGTAGTTCTTAAGTTGATTAGGCCCTTACTTAATAAAGGTTATCGATTATTTATGGACAACTGGTTCAACTCTCCCTTGCTGGCTCGCATACTCAAACGTAACGGTACTGACTGCGTCGGTACTGTACGTGCGTCTCGAGTAGACTTTCCCAAACTGCTGACACATGCTCCGCTCCAGCAGGGCCAGCTAGCAGCGAGGCACTCAGGGGACGTCTGTGTCTTGTCATGGATGGACAAAAAGAGGATAAATATGATCTCAACTAGTCATGGGTCAGCCACTGGGCTGTCCCATGTATCATCTTGTCCTCCAGCTCGTCCGGAGCCATTCAAGCCACAGTCGGTCCTTGATTACAATCGCGCCATGGGCGGTGTTGATCTCAAAGACCAAATGCTCGAGCCGTACTTGCTGGAGCGGAAGCGGTGTGCGAAGTGGCACATGAAGCTTTTCAAGCGTCTGCTTAACTGTTCAATTCATAATTCACGTGTCCTGTTGGAGTCTTCCCTACACGCGCGACAGGACAATCTTAAATTCCGTCTAGAACTAGTGCATGTCATTCTTTCTCGTCATCATTCACTCATTCCACTGGGCCGTAGAGCCGAAGCATCACATAGCAGAACAGCGCATTTTCATCATATAGTCCACCACACACATTGGCCCGTTTCCCTTCCCCAAACAGAAAAAGACAAGGCAAGAAATAGAAAAAGTTTTCAAAACTGCGTTGTCTGTCTTCGGGAAGGTAGAAAAAAGCAAAGAACATCCTACAAGTGCGACGATTGCAGTGTGCCACTGTGTGTGGAGAACTGCTTCAAAAAATATCATACATCACCAGTTTAGCATTCATACATCAGGCGATGCTTTTGCTTACTTGCTTTTCCTTCTGACAGTTGTCTATTCTTAATCGATGGATTGGAAGGATCGATGGATTAGGATTTTTAATGGCTGTAGTATGATTGTTGTATTTCGAATCGAGAGTGTGTGTGTGTGTGTGTGTGTATACACGGTTGACGTCAAATGTGCATACATAGCGTAAGTGCTAAAACCGTGTGCAAGCAATCTGAATAACATAATCTGTCCAAAAAAATTGCCTTAATTTAGCAATGGAAATTAATTCAACACTAATTAGATTATTGGCATAAATTTTCAACAATGTCAACCTCCAAGATAAATATTATCTAGGTAAATTTGAGGGGTGACTTGGTAACTGTCAAGCCAACTTAGCTCATTCTATATGGACTTTTGACGTCGATCGTACAGGGTTATACTAGGGTGACCTAAAATAGGATAACCAAATAAACCAAAAGGATTTCATGTCAAATTATTTTGTCTAGAATCGCTGCACTATAATAGGTCTTGATACCTTAGGTATTCCTAAAAACCCTAAATCTGTGTTAACTAATTTTATGGTCACTCTCAGAGAAATATTGTAGAATCATCATAAATTGTACCTACCTACTGTACATTTTGGAAAAGATATGTTTAGGTTATTGTAAATAACAGTAAGTGTCCATTACACAAAGACGCTAGTTCAAATTTGTTTATAATATAATTCAATTTTATTTTATATTTTAGTTTTACTTTTTTATTTAATGTTATAGTAATATTGTAAATAAAACAAAATAATGCGTAAATTAATGTTTTTTAATCATTCAATAAAAAATACCTGCATACAAAATATATAACTCTAGAGTATTGAACCAGGAGACAGGTCCTTTTTATCCCGGAAAATCAAAGTTCCCGCGGGAACCAAAAAACCTCAATCCACGACGAACTCGCGGGCATCAGCTAGTTTTGTGAATAAAACATAATACTACATAATATGTTTTAATTTATTTAGGTATAAGGATTCAATAAAATTACGAGCAAACAGGTCTATAACTAAAGATCAAATTATCGACATCTATATTGCAGCACATCACTACAAAGTAACCCTATATTTATACGGAAATGTACATTTTCGATTTTAAAATTTTAGTTATTTTAGTGCATTATTAGACTAGATTATTACTGAAATGTAATAGACTTTCTTTATGTCTTTCTATTCAATTACAATGAAAATAGTGATAGCTTTATCGGGAAAATACGCTTTAAAAAAAATTGCGATTGTTGACGCATTATTGACGTTTATATGTAGTTGATTGTAGACTTCAGCTTATATATATCACACCATCATAAAGATACATTATTTACAATGCTAATGCCGTTTACAGAACCATGATAGGTGGTCTAGGTATTTTTTTATAGGCATTTCTCTAAAAAGTGACGCAATGTACCTAGGCGCGAGGAGCGCGGGGGGTGAAACAGGACACCTGCAAAAACAGGTAGTTCAAATTCGCCTGACTGAAGGGTCAGATAGCTCAAAATATTATAACAGGCAACAGCTATCAACCAGCCTTCCTATATGTGAACTCCTTACACAGTTCGAAATGATTACGATTTGCTATTTGCTTAGACAATTGGGCCTCTGCAGGTCTCCACTCTCATAGGAGAGGGAATTAAAGCTTAGACCCACCACGCTGCTCCAATGCGGGTTGGCGGGCTTTAACGTCTAGTTTTCTCATAAAATAACGTGCTAACACTCACATGTACCTACTTAAATAAATTAGCAATACTAATTAAATAATAGCTAAAAGCAATAAGTATTATTCATTTTATCAAAGTATTGCCAAGCAATAAAACGCGTTATATTGCTAAAGAAATAAGACTGAATAAAAATTGTACTTTTATTACACTTTTAAGTTTTTATCCTACATACAAAAAATATATTCACAACAGTCAGTTCTAGGAATGATAGGATATTTTTCAGCCAATATATTGCGCTCTCATGAAACATAACAAACCAGACAATTCAAGAGTCTAAAAAAATAATAAAAACAGAACATTTCATTGGTTTCATAAACATGTTATTACTATAAGTATGGTTCTGCTTTAGAAAAAAAATAAGATGGGTGGTTTTAGTTTATTAAAAATTCAGTTTTACGTCATAAGTGTGTATGATTGTCTTTTACGCCAATTTCGTCACAATCACAGACTAGGAAAAAGACAGATGTACATATTATTTAAAAAAAACAAAGATAAAATCTGCTTTTCAGTATCCATTCATTTATTGAGCCCTGCATCCAACAAAGTTGAGAGTGACAAATGAATGTAACTTACACATCTTTAGAATTACTTGCAATAGCAACAACAAATTAATATGTTGAAGGGGGAAAATTAAAAATTGTACTTTTATTGGTATTTTTATCTTTTTCCTGTAGCCTGTGGTCTGTGGTCTGTGGTCATAACAATATCAAAATAAACTTGGTTGTATTTATTCCTTCTTCTTTCTCGGGCGCATGCAGCAAACTGCACTGGTGTCCAACATGTTGTAGTTAGCATCACCCTTCACACGAGATTCAGTAAACTTGGCATGAGTGTCTGGTGCCAAAGCGTAGGCTTTTACAGCTGGCACATTCTTCATTGCCTCCATATATGCAACCTGTAAATCAACATTCCATTAAAGATGTTAAGATTGCAATAATATGTCTGAAAGGGTTAGCATATTTAAATAGACTCATGCTTTTTACCCAATTTTGCTAAGTACAGAAAAGCTATATTATTTGGCAGTACAGCTTTGAATTGCAAAGTTGGAAACAAGGTACAGCTGCAGTCTAGCTCCCAATTGGAGCAATTGTCATGCCCTAACACTGTACAGTATTTGCTCTGAGAAATTAACTACGAATAGCATAAATAATGAAAAATTCACATAATTATTAAGATTAAATTACTGCAACAAATTATTTTTAAACATACTTTTTCTGTAATGTGGTATTCAAATCAATAACTTACCAGAAGTTCATACTTAGATTTGTCAATTGCGAACTCAGCCTTGCCAAGCAATGGGAGAGCTTCAAATCGTTCCAGGAAAGGCCACAGTGTGTAATCAATCAAACCAGGATCATCTCCATGCAGGAATTTGGTACCGCGATTCTCAAGTTCCTTCTGCAATAATTCTAAGCCCTTGTGGTAGTTACCTACCATACTTGGCTCAAGGGCAGCCGAGTTAAAAGCAGCAGTGTAGTATGCAGATTGAGCCTAAAAAAGTCAATAAAATTATATAACATTTATTAGGGTCATTCAGTCTCTCAGAAAAACAGCCACAATGAAATAGCAATATAATAATAATAGTTATTTATGTAGTTCTAAGTACCTAAACAAGGTTGGTGATAACAATAATAATTACCTATTGTTATTACAAAAATTATTGAAAATGATTAAATGTCAAACAATTATTGTTTGACATTTAATCATTTTCAATAATTTTTGTGTCAATGTCATCAATGTTCCTTCGCCCCAAATACAAATCTCTTTTATTTAAGATGTTTAAGTTTATTTGTAATGACCTAGCTATTGATTGCTCAACAATTGAGCTAGATAGAGACGATTTTATTTTTCCTGTAAAGTTAAACTTTAGTAATAAAATAAAAGATAGACATACACTTCCAAACTGCTCCACCAGTAACTTGTCCTGGGCTCTTCTCAGAGGGTCTGAGGCCTGAAGAGGAACCTCAGGATATTTCTCGTCAAGGTACACATTGATGATAATATTGCTGTCAAATATACCCTTTCCTTGTTCATACTCCAATGCAGGGACAGTACCTAAAAAGATATTCAAATAAATGCTGTTATGAGCCTTAATATCCATACTAATACTGTGAATGATGAATAGGTACTTTAAGGTAAGTGTCAAATAAATTCTTTAGGTCTCTAAGTAAATTAGTAAACAGAGTAAACAGTAGAGATAACTTGTAGTCTTACAACTAAGGAAATTTACATATTTAGACAATATTCTAGATTTTAAAAATTAAGACAGTTCAAGCAGAAAAGAAAATGGAAATAAGGCAAATACCATTTACGTACATTGTGATTTAAAATCTTCCAATTTTGTTTATCAGGTAGCATATTTTGTATTACTTTAATATATTTATTAGCTTAGATAACACAAAAGATGAGATGATTAATTTTATCTTTAAAGAACAAAGATGTTGCGATAAAATATTTGATTACCTTTCGGACTAAAGTTAAATATCCATTCAGGCTTGTGATCCAAGTTAATGAAAACTAAATCGTACTCTAGTTTTTTAGCATTGAGAACCAGGACACTCCTCTCAGCATAGGGGCAAAATCTCATTGCGAACAATCTCAATTTACCGGTATGCGGTGGTAAGGCATCACCTGAAAAAATTGCAGCACGTATTATCAAGAATTGGAATGATTTAGAGTAAAAGATTATGACTGATATGACATTGACTAATGAGTGAACTTACCGGTTTGTAAATGTTTCTCGGACATTTTAAAGTTAGAGCTTTTTAGCCTAATAAATTAAAAATCCAATTTCCACGAGACGACGACGAGACCGTCCGAAAAGAAGATTCAAACTTTTTTACTTTTTTGACAATCGTGACAACAGAACACTTATTACTCATCGTGACAACTGACAAGTGACAATTGGAAACACCGACCAGAAAAAGAAGAATTGGAATGAGTTGACTATTGAGAAATGTTTCTAATCTGAGGAGTTTTTTTTTTTTTATTTAACTGGTTTAACGGCTCTGGATTCCAGTCCTTCTGAGCTAATCTAAGGAGAAAATGGACATGTCCACAGATTTTTAAAGGGAAGGACATGTCAACCATAGAGAATTAGGATTCGGAAGATTCCAGATCGAGACCATCGAGGTAGGTCTTTTAGTATGCTTTTGGTCACAGACATAATAATTTTGGTACCATAGATTTTTAAAATCTATGTTTGGTACTACGCTAAAAATCTTGCTAAAAATAGATCTGACTCTGAGCAGGTGAAGCGCGCGAACCCAATAATAAATCTATGTTCCGAACTTAATCTGACCATTTTTCAAAATCAGTCATCATGCCTATTAAAAATGACAGCTCTATCTAGTTTTGTCCTTTTAACGGCGGGGGTAACCTGTAGGAAAAGGATAGCAATATATTAACTTAACTGTAATTTAGTTTGGAGATTGTGTTAGTAGAACAGAATTAGTCACAATTTGGGAATCGTCATTTTACTGCTAAGGAAGCAATTTTAAAGTGTAATCGCGGCCTTAAGAAAAAAAAGACGAAGTTCATTATAAAAATTATATTTTCACTATATTTTAGCCAGGAACAAAGCTAGCGGAATTCCACCGTAATCTAATAGCATTGAACTATAAGTAAAGTGTCATATCTGCGTTACCAATAGATTTGTCCCTAGCATTGTTTGGACACAACCTAATTAGTTAAGTACATTATTCATTTCAACATAGATTTTATCACACTCATTTTAACAAGAAAAGTTATAGTACATAATTATGTAATATGGAATTAAATGTATACTTAAGTCTAAGAAGTTGCGAGATTCACAGAATGTGTCATTATTTTAAGTACATGAATATAATCATTTGAATCATTTAAATACAACGCTGCATAACAGATAACGGAAAAATATGAAACAAAAAAATAACAATAACATAGACAACACTAAAATACAGAACAGGAAAATTGATCACATCAAACCAAAGGGGTTTGAAACTTTTGGCTTAGTGGAGAGTGGACAAAACTTACAAAAAACGAAAAAAAAAAATTGGGGACGCATTAATAAAGAAACAATATATTAATTATTATAGTGATGATATGATTATCTGTCCAACCTAAATACTGTAATGTTGTTTTTTTTTAAATTTCGTGGCAACCTTTTTGATTTGCCAGGATAAAAATTTGCCGTTGTCCGGCCTCGGCCTACGGGATGAAAATAATTAGTATCTGGATAATTTTACGATAGTTAGTTTGTATATCCCCAATCTCAACATGTCAGCATAACTTAGTTAAAGTGAGCAAATTTTCATTGTAAGATTTAAAAAAAAAACAAGCTGGCTGATCGTCCACTATACAAAAAAAACAAATCACTGAACAAATTGTTTCACTTTGTTCAGAAGAAAACGTTAGCTTATAATATATTATTTATTCTTTTGAACAACTTGTCATAATACTTAGGTATAAGTTATAACTTAAAATATAACATAATTATATAGGAAACAAGATTAGCACCACATTTAATACATATTAATTATTATTTTGGTGATGGCTGGAACTAAACATCACAAAGGTGCTATTTTATGTTATGTTAGAAGTTTTTAACGAAGCAAGAAGTGTTTAGTGTTATAAACTTAACGTGTGTAACTGTGTGCTTGTGCTGTGGCATCGTAGCTCTCAAACAGATAAACCGATTTTGATTTAGTTTTTTTTGTTTGAAAGTATAATTTATACTTGTATAAAAATAATTTATACAAGTATAAATTAGTTCTTAAATAAATATTATGTCTTAAATAAATAATAGTTATATAAGAAAAATAAAGTCATTAAGTACATTAAACATAGTAATTTAATTTTCGATTATAAATAAAAATAGGAATGTTTTTTGTCAAGATTGGATGGAGCCTGAATTGAGAGTAATTTAAAATTAGATGCACTATTCTAAATCAATTATAGGTTTATCAATATGTGTAAAAATAGTCTGTTCTTTTAGTTATAATAGTTAAGTAATGAGTGTTGCTATTTTTTTAAAGTCTAAACTCTAATGCTCTTATAATATTAAAATCCTTAATTCTTTAACATCAACATTTCCAATATATTTTCTAATTTGTTTGGTCTTAATAAATAAATCAAGTAAGTACTAATTTTCTATGTGGTTAAATTACACCCTAAAGTTGAAAGTTCTATTTGATGGAGTAAAATTACATTTAGAACTATGTTTTCAAGACATTGTTGACGACTACAGAGAAAAACATTAAAAAGATCTACTTTTTAAACATCGAATATTTTTTTGGAAAGAGAATGGAAACTTATATTACACTTTAACCGGTTAGCATGTACACAAATTCGATAAGATTTTATTCAGAATTTTTATTGCGTATGTACTATGTAGCCATACTTGACAATTTAATTTGAAAACATATTAAATTTTTCTAAGAACCATAATCTTCATAAGAAAATGTTTGATAAACAAAATTATTAAACGTTCGATGCGCAGTAAAAATTCGTCAAATTAATTGTACGTTTTGCACTTACAGCCGATGCCATTTTTAAACATTTCAATTTCCAACTGTGCCCAAAATCCTTTTGTACGCACTACGATAGTTGAACTCTGAACATCTATTGTTTATGGAGCTTGAGGCAGCTGCAAGAAGCACCACCACCCTGGTGCAGTGTTGAGCGTTGTTGCTAAGAACGTGCGGAGGTCCAGGGTTCGATCCTCGGCAGGGTCAATTTAGGAATTTTCCCAGGTCTGACCTGGTTGGGAGGCTTCGGCCGTTGCTAGTTACCACCCTACCGGCAAAAACGTGCCGCCAAGCCATTTATCGTTCTGGAAAGCCATGTAGAAACCGATGAGGGGTATGGGTTTAATATGACATGCCCCTCAACAAAACAGGTTAGCCTGCTACCATCTTAGATTGCATCATCACTTACCATCAGATGAGATCGCAGTCAAGGGCTAACACAAAGTGGATAAAAAAAAGTCATAAGCAGAATAAGCGAGTTGGGTAGTATTAAGTCATTTTTCATAAACTATCGTGTCGCGTACTCTATACATATAACCAATTGGGTATTTGACATCTATTCAAATAAATTATTTTTTAGTGATAATTAAATAGAGGATCCCCAAAAGTCGTAATATGGTGCCCTGATAGGTTTATGTTGAATAACCATTTTAAACAATCAATTAAGGTACAAAAGTGCGTCGAACTTTAATGACGTCACATTTCAGAATTTCATATAAATCTGAAGTGTGACGTCTAAACTATTTTAAACCATCGATAACTTTGATGATGTCACTATTCAATGTTTCAACCCAATTGGGACCACTTGTCAAATCAGCAACTTTTTTTCAAACGTCAAAACGAGTCCTAAGTATTTGACTTTGTATGAAACATTGAAGAGTGACGTCATCAAAGTTATCGATAGTTTAAAATAGTTATTAAATGTAAAACTAACAGGGGACGTGGTTATTACGACTTTTGAGGGATCCTCTATTTAATAAATAATCACTAAAAAATAATTTTGACGACCTCCGTGGCGCAGTGTGTAGCGCTGTTGCCTTAACGTACGGAGGTCCCGGGTTCGATCCCTGGCAGGGTAAATTTAGGAATTTGTAATTTCTGAATTTTCCCTGGTCTGGCCTGGTGGGAGGCTTCGGCCGTGGCTATAGGCCGACCGTTTAACTCGCGTATCGCCTGTGCGGTAAGAAGGGAGCGGGGATACAAATTTATTAAATTTTTAAAGATACTTATTATTTTATTCTTTACCAACAATGTCTATCTCGAGATAAATCTTTGGATTATTGACTCCGTGTGTAGCGTTACCCGCCCACGCTCCCTTCTTACCGCGCAGGCGATACGCGAGTTAAACGTTATCGGCCTATAGTTACCGGCAAAGACGTGCCGCCAAGCGATTTAGCGTTCCGGGACGATGCCGTGTAGAAACCAAAGGGGTGTGGGTTTAATATAACTGCCATGCCCCTAACAGGTTAGCCTGCTACCATCTTAGACTGCATCATCACTTACAATCAGGTGAAATCGTAGTCAAGGGCTAGCTTGTAGTGGATAAAAAAAAAATTGAATAGTTGTCAAATACCCAATTCCAAGCGTCCTTTTACTCCTTCAAATCAACACCTCGGCTGCAGCGGCGCTTTCCATCTGCTACGTTTTCTTCTTGAATATACTCTGCAGGTTCATATTTGTCTTGGAGTGGTGGAACATTTGCGTGACCCTGCGGCCGACCTCTTGCGCCGCTTGGAGGTTGGTGTGGGGCCGCGGCGAGGGATCGCGGGGCGCTTCGCTGGTGCTCACCACGTTGAGTAGGGCTTCGATGGCCGGCTTGTATTGAGCTAGGGGCGGCGACTGGACCGTCTCCTCCAATTTCCTGTAACACACAACAACCCATGTAATAGGGATGATGACAAATCAATCAAATCAGCAACTCTTTATCAAACTTAATAACGCGCTTCTAGTATGGAAGTTGTATGAAAGTCACAGTTGTGACGTCATCAAAATATTAGTCGTCGTCGTCGTCAGTCATCGTCAAGGCGCTCAGGGCGCGATTCCCAGAGAGACGCAGGTTCATATCCTGCCGGTTCCGCGAATTTTTGATATGTATTTAAGTAATTTTAGTCAAAATACAGTTAGAAATAATTTATTTTTGATATAGGCATCATCGATATTTTGCAAAAGAAATGAATTATGATTTTGATTTTGACGACCTCCGTGGCGCAGTGTGTATCGCTGTTGCATTAACATGCGGAGGTCTCGGGTTCGATCCCCGGCAGGGTCAATTTGGGAATTTATAATTTCTGAATTTTTCCTGATCTGGTCTGGTGGGAGGCTTCGGCCGTGGCTAGTTACCACCCTACCGGCAAAGACGTGCCGCCAAGCGACTTAGCGATTTAGCGATGCCGTGTAAAAACCGAAGGGGTATGGGTTTAATATTACTTGCCATGCCCCTAACAGGCTAGCCCGCTACTGCATCATCACTTACCATCAGGTGAGATCGCAGTCAAGGGCTAACTTGTAGTGGAAAAAAAAATGATTACCTTAGCGCAGGCAGCAAAGCCGGGTGATGCGCACAGTGGTGCGCGGCCAGCTGTAAGGCGGGCGCCAACGCGCACACGCACTCCGCCGCCGCACTCACGTGGCACAGCGCGCATAGCAGCGACACCGCTGAAACCATCGATATATGTATATGTAGGTACTAGATGGGCCCTTTCATAGAAAAATGACGGGCGTCCGACTTGCTGAACACGTTCCTCACCTGTCTTTGTCCCCGTCGTAGCGCTGTCACGGTCGCTCGTCGTGTAGATAATTTGTTATTATTAAGTTAACATCTAAAGTCTTATTAGTTTGGTACTGTATAATTTTTATTTAAAGTGCTTCAATTCACAATTATACATTTCCAAAAAAACGTTATTAATTTTCCTATTTAATATTCGGCAAACTGTATGTTTTTTTTTTTACCTAGCTGGCCTTACGGCTTAGTACGGCTGTGACCTATATTATCTATGACCGAGTCATACGTTTTCAAGCTTTCATTCAAGATGGGGCATTTGTTGCAAACAAGTTCCCGCTTTTCAGACTAGATGGCGTTACTAGACATACGCCCACATTCTTTGTTTGACAGGGCCCGTCTATGTAAATTGAGGTCGTTGGCCGAAACAACGCGAGTTTGCTCTCACTATAAAATCGGGGGATGCCCTGTCGCTCACGTCCGCAGGAATTACCTCCTACCTCCTTGCCCGTGTCCTCCGGGTGGTGCTAAACGAGCGACGAAATAGGCAGCGTATCAATAAACATGTTTCGTTATTTAAAAAATGGCATAAAGGCTCTTCTAAGAGCCCACGACCAAGGATGTAGGACCTTCAGTCCACATTCTCAGATCCTGCATCTTAACATAGAGGGCATAAGTCGTGCCCAAGTGTAACTTTTGGTAAATCAAAACCCAATTTTCGTTTGTAACTTTATTCCTTACAATAATATTGTAATATTCTTAGAGTAATTTAAATATCTTGCACAATACCTATTTCAATACGCAGTTTTTGTTATTTTTGTCCTTCGCGCTCAATTGGCGGGAAGCATCCTCATTGGTCATCAGAATACCATTCTTTTTTAATTAATTTAATTTACGGCCCTGGATTCAAGTCCTCTATGGCCTTATATTTATTGCGAATGTCGTAACACAGAATATAAAACTAGAAAATCATGGCAGAACATTGCACTGTACATAGTACATACCTCTCTCGGACACTGCGTGACTATCCACAGTGGGTAACACCAGTAGCGCCAAAGCCTCCGCAGCCCGCGCGCCCTCCCGTCCCGATATAGCGCCCGTGTTCAGAATGTTCTCGAACGGTGGCCAACATTGGTCCTCGCATGACAAGTGGCGAGCTATGCTTGTCCTGGTTATGCTCCCCCAAGCCGTTATTGCCGCTTCCCGGACCGTTCTAATAACAAGATAATGTTCCTTAAGATAACCTTCCGCATACACGTCTACTTAACGGAAAGAAAATATTCTTAAAGATGTTATTTTAATTTTAGCAAAGTAACTGCCTACTCACACGTCGCTATCATACAGTAGCGAGACCGCCGCCGGTAGTAGCTGTTTCTCGATACACTGCTCGTCCACTTCGGCCAAGTTCAGCAGTTCCGTGCTGAGAGAAGCAATGTACACCCGGATCGCGCTGCCGCTTGCGCTGTCCACACTACTGGCTGCAACTGGAAACAATACAACATCGTATCGAAATACAGTCCCACCAACTTATCTGGTAAGGTGGCCAAAATTGGAACTACTTTTTATGAATGTTTGGTTTTTGTTTTTATTTTTATTAGCAACACTGTAAGGTGTGACTTCAATTTAGTATACTGCGAAGCCGTTCTTTTATAACTATACTGGTTACTGTTTAAAACGGAACGCAGTCAGCACTGAGAGCACCTTACTTCGAAAACGCCAGTGCTCACAGTACAAAAATGGCGATTACATGATTTATGACGTCATATATTTCCCTAGGATACTGCGGCAGTATACTGTCAGTCCATAACGGAACGAATTTCTCCCCAGTAAGAGCACTGAACAGTGCTCGCAGTGCATATCGGAACATGCCCTAAATGCGATAACATCGACGATGTCACCGGATCAGTTAAGTATATATATACGAGCGTTTTTCATTGCCGGGGGCATACTAAAACCTCTAGCTGTCACACTTTGAATGTGTGAATGAAGTGAATCTCGCTCGACTTTTTTTTTGTAATTTATTAGTAAGTTAGTATAGAAAATGCTATACACGAATATCGAACTAGGATTATTTTGTCTTTTTTAATAATTTGAGGACATACTTACATTCTCGTAAATGCTGTAGAAACAAGTAGAGTATATCTGGTTTGTGTTTCGTAAGCCATTTGAAAGGCACCGAAAATAGTTTCACCGGAAGACCTCTAATGCTACTGTACAGAACCCATCTGCAAATGAAAGGCCATATCTATCAATTTCATCACAGAATGGTTTATTTTTATTAGAGATGAAACGGATATCCGGTAACTATCCGATATCCGGCCTATCCGGTGTAAATTTAGTATCCGGCCGGATACCGGATAGTAACTTAATATCCGGCCGGCTACGGGATATTTAAAAACTACGTCAATTTCGTAAAATCAACTTCAAAACATAAGTTTTTGTGAGGTAACTAAATATTAAGAAAACTGTATTAGTTACAATCGCTAGTTTGAGAATAATTTGGAAGATCTGGTGTGGTGAACGTTGCAAGCTACATACTGTACGACATAGATTTACGTACTGTGGCGGATTATAACGAATTAAAGTTCTACTGCTATAATTTTCATGATTAGAAATTAATTTTTACTTACTTTTGCAGGAATTCCGCTCGCTGGGCACCCTCTTCGATCGCAATTAAAATCGTAACTAAATAAATACCAACAATCACAACACTGTCCACATTCACCGCGTGCAACTTCTCCAGTTTATTCTCCAGATCCGTAATAAAATTAGTGAAGATAGGACTGAGTATTATAGACGTGAATTCAACTCCAAAGTTGTCTATGTAATTGTTGAATAACGTTATAAGCGATTCGAATATCACGTGGTGGTTCAATGCTTTGCTTTTTGTAGCAATTTCGAGTATTTGTTTCACTCTGAAATCAATAAGTTTACAGAATTAATTTCTAAATGGAAAAAAATATTCTGAATTAGACAATTGGAACTTAGTAAAAAATTAAAAATCCAATAAACACACTGTGACACTAATAAAAAAATTGAATAAGATATAGATGTACTCGGTATTTATTTTAGCTCGGGTACTATTTATGATATTCTTAATTCTATGGTTACAAAATTAACACATAGCATTTGCAAAATAAAATTGATAAATAAAATCAATCAAGAAGAGAAAAAGATCAGTATTGTCGATGGTAATGATGTCCTGTGAGGTGGTGAAAGCCAAATTTTTATGTGATCTCAAAACAAAATTATTGCTTGGGTAAATACATTTTTTCCACCATAATTCCTAGGTTATGACACCATTTTTAAGGGTTGAAGACTCCTTGCTTTCGCTTTGCGATTAGCATTCTCAATATTTATTCTTTAGATTCAAAACAGTTACTAAAAAAGGTTTTATATTAAATACTATTAGGCTGAACATTGACATATCAGATCCATGGCCTTACTGCCTCTATATTTTATTTTTATCTAGCATTTGGCGGGAGATCGTGGTGTAATGTCAAGATTGCAACCGTGTCTGTGAGATTAAATATGGAATAAATAATAATTAAGTGGATAACTAGTGTTTCCTTCTAATAATACTTACATATTAATAAACCAATTCAATTCCGTCCATCTAACCTCAGGTTTCTCTTTAAATAAACTATTCATAGCTCCTAACAATACTTTAGCGTCCAAATCATCTGTCACGTAACATTGTAAATCAATAAATTTCTCACTCAACAAAACATCTTGCAGGTTAATTGTTTCCATATCACAGTTATTCAGGTTTGCTTCCTTAACTATTTGTACATTCATCACGTAGGCCAACTTCGCTAAAACTAATGATTGTATAACATCTAAATAGAGTATAACAGTTTTCCATTCGTTATCTGTGCACGATTTGTCTAGCTTCGTCATTATTCTGCTGCATAGTTCCGAGGAAAACTTTCCTGTAACGTAAAGCAGAATATTCGTTTTGAACACCCAAGATTCACTGAACATTATGGGTATGTTCCGATAAACACTGTGAGCACTGTTCAGTGCTCTTACTGGGGAGAAATTCGTTCCGTTATGGACTGGCAGTATACTGCCGCAGTATCCTAGGGAAATATGTGACGTCATAAATCGGCGCCATTTTTGTACTGTGAGCACTGGCGTTTTCGGGAAAAGGTGCTCTCATTGCTGACTGCGTTCCGTTTTAAACAGTAACCAGTATAGCAAACTTTATACTATAAATTGTCGTAACACTCACACCTTACAGTGCTCGCAGTGTATATCGGAACATACCCTATATGAATGAATTACGTTTGAATTGTATATTTTTTGACATTTTGTATCATTTTTCTTTTTATGAAAGGAGCAACTGCTGAGTTTCTTGCTAGCTCTTCTCAGTAGAATCAACTGGTGGTAAAATCTTGACTTATCATAAGCGAAAAAAGTTGTCATATGTGAAATATATCATTTATCATTTAAATAAATCCTTCATCAATAGTCAACCTAAGACACAACACACCGGCAGAACCAAGGCGCAAAAATCTAAACTGTCGTGATTGGTTGAAAAAAGTTGAAAAAGTTGATAGTTACTCTATAATGCTTGATATCCATTCAATTCAATTCTTGGTTTTATGGCTTGCGTTTGTACCAAATGGGTACAATATACCTCGTCAATGACGCGTGGAATGGTGGAGACACGCTTTATAGGTGATAGCTGGGAGGTTCTAAGATGCTTGATACCATCTTGTTATTTTATATTAATCATTCGTGACATTAGCTTGACAATTGATTGCAATCATATCACTGTAGCTGTCAAAGTTTGGTACTAGACTTTTGGAAAAATTAATAAAAACTACTTTTAAATGTGGAAACCTGGAAGGAAGAGTAAAGAAATACCAGTTGTGTAACTTAAGATATAACTTACCAGCAATCAAAGCACTCCTCGCCAACACCGGAACAAAAACGTTAACTGTATCCTTCACATTCTTATCAACTGGATCCTTAAGAAAATTGAACATAATGTTTTCCAACTGGCCATATTTGTGTTCAGCGACCGGGCATATCAGACAGGCGGATTTAAGACCAATGCTCCTTATCTCCGGTTCACTTGATTCACACATAAGCACTACCAAGCTCAGTAGTAACGAAGTGCAGAGTTCTATAGGGATGTACGGTGCTATAGAGAGACATATTTGGCTCGCTAAGAGCCTACGCTCGGAAGATCTTGACGCTAACAGTTCAGCGATTGAGGATAACACTTCACCGCTGCCACCCCATTTGACTACTAGACACGTTGCTGGAATAAAACATGTTAAGTGAATTTACATGTAGAAATACACTTTCGTCTTAAAAAAGCAGAGAAACTTTAATTTATAACTAATATATAATAATACTATAATATTATTATTAATGCGAAAGTTTGTGTGGATGGATAGATGGATGGATGGATGTTTGTTACATACTCAATCTGATCTGCTGAACGAATCTAGATAAAATTTGGCACAGAAGTAGATTAAAGTCTGGAACACATAAGCTACTTTTTATACCGGAAAATTAAAGAGTTCCCTCTGTAACCAAAAAACTTCAATTCAAGCGGACGATGTCGCGGGCATCAGCTACAAACAAAAATAGAAATCCTTGTAACGCTTGCAGGATCATTTTGATACCTCAAGTAAAATTGATGGCCTTCTCATCCTTTGAGCCGTTCCGGCATGATTGAGTAAAAAACATCCATCCATCCAAACTTTCGCATTTATAATATTAATATAGATTTGACCAAGGTACAAAATAGATTTTGTAAATTTAAAATGAAAATGCTATAAGATATCCTAGCACCGGCCATGAATAAAATAAAATATTGCATCTGTACTGATAATCCGAGTTTCAACATTGCAATTTCGATTGATCGAATTCGACTGTTTTAACACATTAGCGTCAAAGTAATATGAACCTTAACAGATTTGATTTATAGCTCAATTTCGTGTTCACAGCTTGGGCTCGGTTGTACTGATTTTGTGATTAAAATAATAACGGCTTTTGGATCCATTTTACTTTGACGCCAACGTATTCAAACATTTGAATTCGGTCAATCGAAGTTGCAATGTTGAAACTTGGGACTAATATTATGAGAGATAGCTGTACTTTTGGTAACTATCGCTAGGAAGGCTGATTCAGTGGTGGCGGTGGAAGATTTGGTGAGTGTAGGGCTCTCCACTGGTGGGAAAACTGACTGTCTGCCCACATGCGGCGATAACTTATCGCCGCTCAAAGACGCGTCATTTTTACCAAAAATGAACAATAACTAGGAAGGCTGATACTTGTACTACTAGAAATACTACCCTACCTACTAAGGTAATAATAAATACCTTCACAAATAGCTTTAGCATCCGGTGGATCCGGTTTCTTGTACAGGGTGAGTAAGGAATGAAGTAATCTCGACCGCCGCGGGTCCCCAGGGGGCAGCAAAGCGGCCGAAGCCGCTAGCAAAGCCGCGGCCTCGCTGCGTCTAGCGACTAAGGTGTGAGGTAGAACCTAGAAAAGGTTTTTTTTAAATTATCAACATAAAAATCGATACAGCTTTGGCGGGTAGCACTGCGAAAAATTATTATCCCGGTTATTATCACTGTAGCGGTCTTCGCAGTCCGCACATAATCCAATAGATGGCATTACTAGTAGCGCACGATGAACACGAAGAGCCTAACTCACGCTAACGAAGCGTTCTCTGAATTACGCCTATATACGACCTCCAACGATGAACGGTCGGACCAGTGGTCCCCGAGCACAACACCCGCTCGGTAGGATGATCATCCTTTGTTAAGGTCGAGCCATATCACCTGCTCCCGTACATCACTAACATGATAATAGTCGTTAAAGCCCACCAACCCGCATTAGAGCAGCGTGGTGGGTCTAAGCTCTAATTCCCTCTCTCCTATGAGAGTGGAGGCCTGTGCCCAACAGTGGGACGTCAATAGGCTGTAGTAAATGAAAAAAAAAATGAACTGCGAAAAACCACGAAGGTTTAAATTGCACGCTCTACATATCAGAATTTTAAACTATTTATAGCTAGCTAAATTACTAAAAATACATGAAGAAAACTAAAACTAAACTACCTACAATTTACTTAAAAAATACGATTTTAACTTATATTTTAAATTATTCTTAGTTAATTCCATTTTTAAATTATTATCGAGGCCATTTATTAGGCGAGGGATCATGTATGCACTAGTGCGCTCACCATATATTTTGTTCTTTAGTTTATACCTGTGCTCTACTAACTCGGCGACTACAGGATCAAGGTACGCATTTAAGTAGGAACTGCTTATTTTTTCTGATAATAGATCCACTGGTCTGGCCTGGTGGGCTTCGGCCGTAGCTAGTTACCACCCTACCGGCAAAGACGTGACGCCAAGCGATTTAGCGTTCCGGTACGATGTCGTGTAGAAACCGAATAAGGGTATGGATTTAATAAAGAAAGAAAGAAAGAAAGAAAGAAATCTTTATTCAGGGATACAAGTACAAGAAATAACTAATAATAAAATAATACTTTGTAAAATGAAACAGAAAAAACGCGAAATGTGACTTGATCCCCAAAATGGTAATAATATAACTGTCATGCCCTTAACAGGTCAGCCCGACACAATCTTAAACTGCATCCTCGCTTACCATCAGGTGAGATAGCAGTCAAGGGCTTACTTGTATGTATTGGATAAAAAAAAATTAAAAAACTTTTATCTATAGTTTCATCACTTTGAAATTTCACAATTTTGGCCTTTTTGACAATTACTGTGACAATAATATTTTTTCCACCCTTTAAATTGCCTACACCCATTAAAAAATTGCAGCGTGATTCAAAGACAAACAAACACATTTGCGCATCATAATCTATATATATAAAAATGAAACCCGTTTTCCTTGGTCACGGCATCACGCGTGAATGGCTGGACCGATTTCACTAATTCTTTTTTTGTTGTATTTGTTATTATTAGGAGAAGGTTCTTACGGAAAAAAATATTAAGAAAATCTCTCAGAAATATTGAAAAATATACATTTAATTTTGCATACTAAGGCGGTACGAAGTTCGCCGGGTCAGCTAGTAATATTATAAATGCGAAAGTATGTTTGTTGGCTTATTGGTTTGTCCTTCAATCACGACGTATTGACGTGATTTTTGCATGGGTATCGTTGAGGACCTGGAGAGTGACATAGGCTACTTTTTATCCCGGAAAATTAAGGAGTTCCCGCGGGAATAAAAAAACTAAAACCACGCGGATGAAGTCGCGGGCTTCAGCTAGTGATCTAAAGATCATGTCGATTGTTTAAGTAGCTGTAGTTAGTGAAATAAGCAACTGTAACGGTCAGTTTCTTTTTAAACATTTTGGTATCGAAATCAAAAAGCACTTACCCTCGGTAAAGTGTCAGCAACAAGTGGAAGCAGCCCCGGCAACGTGATTGGTTTCTCGCTGTTCACCAAATCAGATAAGAGATCGTTTGCCAGAGGCTCGTGTAGATCTAAGGTCTCATAGCACCAGGCAATTATAGATTCCTTCAAATTGCTTGGTAGGGGACTGTGGACAATTAATAATCAACTAAATTGCTATGTGCCAAACGGTATGTTGTCGATCAGTACTAAAAAAAATGGACAGTTAGAAAACTTTGGCTTTATAACAACTGGTATGTTGTCAGTAGTAAACGAGACATGGTCAGAAAGAAAACTTTGGATGAACATGGATTTGATCGCTCCAGCAATGCTAGGGACAGCGGTTACTTATGTACACATTGATATAGTAATTGTAAATGAATTATTTAAAAAGAGCAACCACCGAGTTTCTTGCTGGTTCTTCTCGGTAGGAATGGCATTCCGAACCAGTGGTAGATTCACTTGACGATTCAAAAGTACTTGTAAAAGTTTATTTGAATAAAAAAAGATTTGATTTGATTTGATTTGATTTGATTTGGATTTTATAACATCTGGTATGTTGTCAGTAAACAAAACATGGTCAGAAGAAAGCTTTGGGCCTTATAACATCTGGTATGTTGTCAGTAGTAAACAAAACAGGGTCAGTAAGAAAACTTTGGGCTTTATAAGAAAGCTGTCATTCAGCGAGCAATGGAGAGAACCATACTAAGAGTATTTTTATGTGATCAAATCAGAAATGAGATCCATAAGAGAACGAGCTGGTCCTGGTAGAACTGAAAAGTTGCATCAATATCAATGTATTAATTGATTGGTTCAAAGGATTCTTGCTGCAGCAATATATTTCGCCAAAAGTGATAGGATGTCATCAATTCAAAGGTACTCGTAAAGGTGCTCCCCCCACACAGCAGTTATATAACATTATAAAACATTGTGTAACACGATAACATTCTATAACATTGTGCAACATTTTGCTACAACATTTTAAAGAATGTTACATGTTATAAACGCTCCCACACTAATTCAACTTGTTGTTTAACATCCTAACATTCTGTAACAATCAGTTTGGGTCTGTCTTTCGAGGAAGCTGGTTGTGGCTCTAAATGTAGGAAGTGCTTATAGGTTTGGCTTTTATTTTTGTCTGAAAAAACAAAAGAAAAGGCGCTCTTGGATGCGACGAACTCTGAAAGCGAGAGCATGTTATAATTTGCTGAGCATGTTATGTTTGTTGAGTTATATCATGTTATAATTTGTTAAATAACATTTTGTTACAAGAAGTTGAATAACATCACTAACAATTTATAACTTTTGTTACAGTTTGTTAAATAACAAAATGTTGCATCATTCTCTAACATATTGTAACTGCTGTGTGGGGGCACCTTAAATATTATTGTTGCACTGTAGCTGTAATTCTACCGTTATACCTATAAAGAAACCGACAGGATTTCTCGGCATACGGTGGTGCACATAGTTTGGAAAATCAATAGAAATTGGGGTCTCGATTCTTAAATCGACACCTGCACCGAAAAACGAGCTAGAGATCTTTGACGCAAGGACTTGCAGAGTTTGCAAGGGACTTGCAGAGTTATTATGTAAAACCTGCATCAATAATTGCTACAGTCTCAATTGTATTGATTGGCTGAATTTATGGTATTTTTTCGGCTCAAATGGAGGAGCCAATAGTGGAAGATTGTTAACCAATCAGAAGTGATTGAGTTACTCTGTAGCTGTAATTTTTAGACAATCGGCCCCCTGTGACGTTTATTGAGACAATGGGGCTGATTCTGTATAACACAATCTCTAAACTAAACTAAAATGGCAGCTTTAAATCTAGTTCTGTCCCTTTCCGTAGGAAGTATTATGAAAGGGTAAGAAATATTTGTAATGCTCTAATTTTATTTTAGTTTAGAGATTGTGCACTACAGAATCAGCCCCAATGGTTGCCTTGCTTAATTACCTGTCAATCCACATCTCTTTGCTGTTCTCGATGGTGTTGAACTCGTATTGGACGCGCGTCCATTCACCCGCGTCATTCATACTGAGCGTTTCATCCAGGGTTGTCACACTGCCCCGCCTCAGAGGCGAACCGCGCACACTGTCTGTGATGAGACCGGGCTCGAAGGAACTGGTGTTTGAACCTTCTTTCTTTACACTGAAAAAAAGATGAAGTAAGAATTATTTAAGCAGAACTTGAGAATAACTCACATATCTTTTCGGACGGAAATATATTGTGAACGTTCGATAGTCGCCAAACAGAACAGTTGTATTGAGGTTTTATAGAGAAAACTGGCTTAATTTCTCCTTTTCTCCAGTTTGTTGTATAGGTTTTATTAGTAGCAGCATAGCACAATGTACTTCACCAATGATATGTTCATTTCATTGAAATCTATCAGTGCGTTGGTCGCAGTATTGTACGCACGACCGGCATCAAGGTAGGATAAATTCGATCTACTTACAAACACAATACTATTTAATATTTACTTAATAATGCCCGCGACTTTGTCCGTGTTAATTGAGTTTTTTTAGTCTCAATTAACTCCTTAATTTTCCGTAATAAAAAGTATAAGCCTATGTCCTTCCCTGGGACCCAACCTATGGCTACCACCATTGAAATAGAATGAGTACTAGAAACAGGGTCACGAACAAAAAATATCGCCAAAATGTCCCAATTTGCACACACATAAACATTTGTATGCTGAGTGGGAAATGTAGAAAAAGGTATTATATTAGCAACAACTTCAGTTAATTATGCACCTTAAGTTTAACACATAAAGCTACATTACGATTAGAAAATATTAATTTTTAAGACGTTCTGTCATCAGAGAAAAGGTAGGAATAACCTTTCAATCCAAAACAAAAAGTAATTTTTAAAATAAGTACAAAAATATTTATTATTAAAATAAAACTTAATATGTAAGCAATAAGGTACTTCATACGTTGCCAAATTGATACCTTTACACTATTTTGGAACAAGACGCAACTCTTGGCATCACATTGTCAATATCAACAACGTCAATTTATTATAAACCTTAAAACTCAGAATTTAAGTTGAATTACGAATGTAGTATGTTTATATTTAAGACCTTTTGTCCTTGTAAAAAGGCAAAAACAAAAAATTCAATGGAACGAAATTCAAATAGAACAATGGAGACATGGAGTTGCTGATTTTTTAAAAGTTGTATATCGTGGTGGTATGTGGTCGTGTATATTTATTACTAGCTTACGCGCCCCAGCAACTCACTTATGTGTTATGCTTGTACAGTATGTTTTATTTATCAAAATAAATATTGATACAGTTTTGGTTTTTTTTTTTTTTTTTTTTTTATCCACTACAAGCTAGCCCTTGACTACGATCTCACCTGATGGTAAGTGATGATGCAGTCTAAGATGGTAGCGGGCTAACCTGTAAGGGGCATGGCAGTTATATTAAACCCATACCCCTTCGGTTTCTACACGGCATCGTACCGGAACGCTAAATCGCTTGGCGGCACGTCTTTGCCGGTAGGGTGGTAACTAGCCACGGCCGAAGCCTCCCACCAGGCCAGACCAGGGAAAATTCAGAAATTATAAATTCCCAAATTGACCCTGCCGGGGATCGAACCCAGGACCTCCGCACGTTAAGGCAACAGCGCTACACACTGCGCCACGGAGGTCGTCAAAATAGGTTATTAGGTTATTAGGTTAATAGGGTGGGTAGCACTGCGAAAAACCACGTAGGTTTAAATGGCGTACTCTCTCCTCTTCTATCAATATTTATAACTATACAATGTTATGATATGCATAAGTATCTGTGTAAAAACATGAGGAAACTAAAACTAAACTACCTAACATTTGTTTAAGAAGTAAGATTTTAACTTAAAATTAAATTTTCCTTACTTAGTTTCATTTTAAAATTAATATCAAGGTTAAAAATCTACGTTTTATTGACGTATTACACGTAAACTTAAAAAGTACCAAGTAAACTTTATTCAGATTTAGCCTTTGCGGCTTTTATTATTTTTTACTACATTTTTTTATAAAATATTTATGTAAAGTATATAATATCTTTATGTACCCATGTATTTTATGTGTATTTATGTAACTAAGGTATGTGTGTTTCCAGTAATATCAATTTTATCAAAATGAATTTGAACATAATTAATGTTATCTGTATATTTTAGATGGCTTAAACAACTCTACTGCATAACGAAATGGATTACCAGGGAATCACTAAGCAACAATACTTTTAAAACACCAACACTACTCCATGCATCCCGTCTATCCAGAACAGTCAATGTTTGTTACAATATTTGACGCATTGTCACAAACATTGGCCAAAGGATATTAGCACACTTTTTATATGAGCACTGCAGCATTTTGACGCGTCGTTATGTTGGCTAAGGTTGGCTCATACTAGTGGCAAATAAGAGCACTTTCGTATTTGTGCTGTAATTTGTCGGGGACATTTTTGAAGCGCTAATCCTACATCTAGTATAGGTACTAAAAAAATTCTACATCAATGGCTACCACCAAATTTCATCGAAATCGGTTGTAAAGCAGCAGACAGACAGACACACTTTCGCATTTATAATATTAGGAGGGATTCATTTATAAATACAAAATCCTCATACTAACATGCTGGTATTCTTATCACTATATATCATTTCAAACTGCTCGGGTGTTGCACTCAGGGTCGAATTACCACTTCCATAATGATTTTCTGAGGCCGTAAAAGTTAAAGGTTTGTTTTCATTCTCTTGCTCTAATCTTGACTGAGATAACTTATCACTTGGTATCTGTAATTCGAGACCTTTGCTTTCGGAAGTAGGGCTTGTTAAAGAGTTCAAGCTTACTATAGCTGCGTCGTAGAGCTTTTGAAAATTCAGTTTTTCCGTCTCCAATGCTATTATTTTTTGTTTCAGTAATTCAATCTCTTCTGCCTGAATAAGAAACTGAAAATGGTGTAAAATCTAAATTTGTTAGGGTAGAATGAGACAATTTTAGATGAATCATCTAAATATTTTGTTCGATGTTGCAGTGGGGTTTTCTTATGATAGCTGTTTACAATAAAAGTAATCCAATTCAAATTAACCGTCTTATTCAATAAATTTATCATTATAATAATATAAGTTAATTTTAAATTATAACGCAGACGGACCATGGCGAAAATGTGTAGGTGCTTTTTTCATAAACTGCGAGCGAAACGAATGGTTGACTGACAAATCAACCTAGCGACAGAATAGACACTCCGGTCGCTAGCGCCTTATTTCATATTAGATGGATAAATTGCTGAAACTAACTCAAAGATGATCACAACTCACTTAACTTTTGAAAACATGTAGGTATGTTACGTACAAATATAGGTTACTATAGTTTTTGAAAGCAAAATAATGCAAACATAATATAATCTCTTTAACCAAATGAAATGAAGCACAGAGGCGGGTGGCGCCTCTGTGTGAGAACGACGATACACGCATAAGCGTGCAACAGAGATAGACAATTACATGCTTAATTAATGCACAAACCATCATGAAATGAAGAAAACAGTTATACCAAACATAACCACACAATCACAAATAAACGATGCACAGAAACAAAAGCAAAAAGTAACGAAACATAGCTTAACAAAGAATTATAGCACAATTTATTTTTCATATAAACTACATTGAAAGTGTGAGTTTCAATGCCTGTTGAGCCACCCAAAGTCAGTTTCAGACGAATACGTCATTCAGCGGGCAGAAACCAATAAAACTAAAATAAATAAGAAATCCAATTTTAATAAAACTCGCACTTCTAATTATATGAATAATATAGTGTGAGACGCGGGATGAAACACGATTTCAAACTTCGGGTGATACCAGCCCTCGCTTCGCTCAGGCAGGCAACTTCCCCCTTGTCTGAAATCGCTTTGTTTCATCCCCACACAATATACTATAAATCGCCCAGCATCACAAGCAGCAATCACAACATATTAATTATGTAAGAATATTTTATTCATGCGAATCGCGAGGCATATCGGCCTGCGATTAATGTGACTGCTAAATGTTGTCCCACTCTGCAATCAACAAAAGTGAACATGCGATCCAGCAAAATTCTAATATTCTGTAGAGTGTTGTGTCAGTAAAATACAGATATTTATAACACTTATTTGGCTGTTGTACATAATCTCTAAACTGAACCAAATACTAAAATAGCAGGTAATGGAATGACTAAATGTATTGCTATCGCTTTCACAATGCCCTCTGCAGAAAAGCATAGCATGATAGCACTAGATTTAAACCTGTCAAAAAGTTTAGAAATTGTGTTCAACAGAACTAGCCAATAAATCTGATATTATGCAGATGGCCTAAGGGATCTGTCACAGCAGTGTTAGTACACAAGCAATGTTAGTTAATCACCTCATGATTCCATTCACTGTCATGGTCTAATGTCTGACAACTCACACACACATTGGTATCTTCGATATCAGTCTGGCACTCCATATCCGTTCTAAATATATCGGTCCCGGTAGACGCATCAACCTTTGGTGCATTCAAATTGGTTGTACTCCCCCAAAATAGTGATATAAGATTGGCTGGTCGGGGCATATTCAAACCCACATCATCCCAATCTTCAAATTCCTAAGGAAACACAATGGAATCCCTTAAAACAGCATCAATTTGATTTTAGCCTAGCTTAGCCTAGCTAAAAAAATATAGATAGATAGATAAATTCTTTATTGCTTGCTACACAAGACATAAAAATACATAGAAAAGAAAAGAAAACAAAACAAAGTGCGCAAGGGCGGTCTTATCACTAAAAGTGATCTCCTCCAGACAACCCATTAATTAAGGACCCTTAAGGTAGGAGAGGTAGGAGAGGTATAATGTCACCACCGCAGGCCGAAGCCTGGAACTAGTTTCTATTATGAACTAAGCTTAATAATGATCATGTACGTAACATTCAGTCTTGAATCACTGCATCCATTGGTGAAAACTGTATGAAAATTGGTTTGGTAGTTTCTGAGTTTAAGGTATTCAGACAGACAGACAAGCAGGGCGATGTTGTTCTAAAAAAAGTGGTTATTTTTTTAATTTTTTTTTTCTATTTTTTCTCATCATTGCTTTGCATTAAGCATGATTGTCGTCAAGTGCAAGCCTATCTCACAATTTAAAAAAAAATGAAAATTATTCCAGAAAAAAGCATTACTGCAGGATATTTGAAAAAAAGGTAAATGAATACCTAGTTGAATCCTATCCACCAGTTTGCGCCTTTGAAGAGATAGCAATCTCTTAATGGGTGCAGTTTAGAAAAACCTCCTGCATAATAACCTATGAAATAAGCTTATGAAAAGTAATAAAAATATAAAATAAAGGTAGATAATGAGGTCAATTCTGTTGTACACCATCTCTAAACTAAAATGACAGCTCTATTTATATGCCCTTTCATAATACTCCCTGCGGAAAGGGCCGGCACTAGTCATTTTAGTTCAGTTTAGAGATTAGGTTAAACAGATGGCCACAATTTCATAAGCAATATTACCTGGTCAGGATTTTCATCAGAGAATGTGATACTAGTCAGTTTATAATTTTGAAGTAGGAGATATTCATTTATTAAAAAGTTGAGAGCTCTTTTTTCATGTGGTTTTAAAGATCTTTGATTAAAATTGTCCTTCGAATTTTTATCCAGAGCTGAATCTCCATCTGTGAAATTTATTGTTGAAAAATTATTATTAAAGTTATTAGGTAAAATAAAAATGTTGTTAATTCTATCATCTCAATTGTAAAACATTTTCCCTTTCAGGAATATTTATTTATTTTAATAAAGTAAGCATCATTTTTGCTGCATTAAATATTATAATGGTATTCAGTATCTGTAAATTCTATAATTTCAGCAACTGTAAATTTTGCATATTTTACTTCCTATATTTATACAGTTGGAATATAAAATTCGTAAGTAATCTTACACTATTAAGTAAGGCACTTACTAAAGAAAAAAAACATGCTTATCATATGATTAATGCACATCAAATGTATCAAAATAAAAATTTAATATATTTCCACACATAATTTAATACCTTGTTATACATGAACCATGTATGTTTAGTTTCAGAAATAACTAAGTATATTTGCTACAGCGAAATTTATAAATAATAATAAAATAAATGAATAAAATAAAGTTACCTGCAAATTGTGTAAGGTTGGCTCTTAATGCATTAATAGTTTCACGAGCCTTCCGCAGTTCAAATTCAAGGACAGCAACATCATTTCCACTGCCTGCCCTGTCTCCACCACCATCTTCAGAATATCTTGCTGTGTCTAAAGAGTCTAATGTAGCTTGACTCGGAGTTCGGTCTACAAATTATAAACAGATAATATAATCCCCAGAAAACATTATGGGATTAAAATCCAAGGCTTCAAAATCCAAACTTTAAATGAGGAATATGGCATATAAAAGTTGATGCTAATCTTGTTTTTCCTTCAATCACTCCACACAATGGAGCAACAGGTCAAAATGATATTTTGCTTGCATGGACATAGTTAAACCAAACCAAAACTCCTTAACTTTGATCCATGTAGTAAAAGTTGTCTGCATCATCTAAAAAATCAATAGTATAAAATATACATACGCATGGGGGTAAATTCTGTGGCTCTTGTGACATGTTGTTCAAAATTTCCAGGATTTGAAAAGAATTCACGCAGTTGTGGTAACTCCTTGCCATTTTCCACTAGCTCTGTATGAAGCTCCAAGGCAGTTAGGAAAAAATTATCTTTTAGAAGTTTTGTTGCTATGTCCTCGTACGCCAGGCGTGGAGATGCTGTGTAGGAGTTGTCTTCCACATCTTTATACGGATTCATTTTTGGGTTTTTAAAGTCTAAACATCATATTATGTAAAGACTTGATATTCTTTTATGATTTTCACATTATGAAACTTGCCCTTGTTGTAATACACAATAATTTAATTATTAATCACTACACGCCTGCTATTGTAAGTTCAATAGAAATTAGAATTTAGAATTTTTCCAAATAGTGAATATTTTGTATTGTATTTTGTTTGTTTTACCTAAATCATAGAGTAAAAATACACTGGAAAACCTAAATATTGTGATCATAGATTGTGATGAACTCATGGAACTAATAAGTACTACGTACAACGTAGTACTTATTAGTTCCATGGATGAACTTCACCGACCAGAAAAAGAAGATGAACTTGAAAAGCAATAGGAAAGAATGGGAAAGAATCATCAATCAATAAACTAGTGGTTCGCCCCGAACTAAGACCTCGCGGCGCCATCTATTGACATAAATGTGAAGTTTTATTAAAAATACTGAAGCTCATTAAAAATTAAATAATTCCGTTTTCTTACAATATTTATCTAATTTTAGTATTTGTTGTTCAAGTACAGGATATAATTGAAATAATTGATCAAGTTTCAGGCTCATCTTTTTAGAAAATTTAGAGTTCTGAGGTCATCTTTGGACGTTAGAAAATCTCCACTTTGAAAGCCCCCCATTTCATCAATTTAGGGGGAAAAATTAAAAAGAAAAAAATTTTCGGACTCTATTTCTAATTATCTTTAAAATGATATACCGCAACCCTATGTAACTTTATAAAAAATATTTTACTTCGCATTCGCTTCTATGAGAGCCCCCCTGAAATAAAGATTTTTATTATTTTTTAAGCCATATTCGGTGGGAGGCCATTGGTTTACATATTATATTTAAAGCTGAAGTAATTGCGTTCAGTAATTCAGAAGTTATAATGCTCTGACAGACGGACGGACGGACGGACGGACGGACGGACAAGTGCCAATTCACCCAAGTAGACTCAGAGACCTTCGCTTCGCTCGGTCAATAATTAGCAAATTGAATGATATACGTATAATGTACTCTGTGGTATGAAGTACCAGTTTAGATCTGAGGTTTAGATAATGTACACTGTGAACTACCAGCAGAGTTGCCAAGTCTAAAGTTTACACCAGTCACTTGCCGGGCTGGACTAGACCGCCGTTAATAGCATGGTATTTTTTTCTGCAAAGTAGCATAAAATCGCCTAATAGAAACTCATGCAGCCTTAAATAGTTATTTTTAAAGTGAAAACTTCTTTAGCCGTGTTGCGCACTTTTTGGTAGGGGGTAAAAATGTGGATTCGCGTGACCGACATGCTCGCCAACAGTGACAAGCTCGCCTTGTTACTAAGACAAAAGGTCTTAAATATAAATATACTACATTCGAAATTAAACTTGAATGCCTTAGTTTAATGGTTAAAAAAACCATCTTACCATCTTAGACTGCATTATCACTTACCATCAGGTGAGATCGCAGTCAAGGGCCAACTTGTAGTGGATTAAAAAAAAAATTGGCAGTCATAGGGATAGAAGATGCCGATAGAAGTGAAAACGAATGTTGAAATATTTTTCTACTTATAAAATAAAATAAAAATATATTTCAAATTTAAACCTTAAAACTAAGGCATTAAAGTTTAATTACGAATGTACTATATTTACATTTAAGACCTTTAGTCTTAAGAAGAACAGTGTCGATCACGCGTAATCCACAATTTTACCCCCTACCAAAAAGTGTTCAAAGCGCCTAATACTTTTCACTTCCAAAAAAATTAAATATTCGTTTTCACTTCTATCGGCAGTCCCTGTGACTGTCAATTTTTTTTAACTTAGTTTTACCTGAAGCAATATTGAAAGCAGAATTTCAGCACATTAAAAGGTCTGTATTATTATAAACTTGTAATATTCACAACGTGGTTAAACTTAATAATCTACTTACAACTATGGAAACTTACAAGGTATCATAAGTACCATACTGATTGAGCTATATGAAATTAAAGTCCTTATATTTTTATTCGTCATCTGCCAGTGTAAGGACCACTTGTAATGACTCCCTCATCATCATTTTACTATGGGCTAAAGAACCAGTAAAAGATAGGCCCTTAGCGATAATATCTACAAGCGAAATAGGCAAACAAAATAAATGATAAGAAAGTAAAAGGGGAATACTAGGCGACCAATGCAAACGCATTCTTATCTTTAAAGCACTAATTATAGGGTATATTTTTGAATACCTACAGATCTTGTCACTTTTGGTCATGTTTCTGACTACGGACATTTTTACAAAATAAAAAGCATTTTAGCATACAAGTAAAACATTATAACTTGTTTAAACCATCATATACAAATAGATTTATAATAGGTTAGCCCGATAACATCTTAGACTGCATAATTACTTACCATCAGGTGAGATCCAAGTCAAGGACTAACTTGCAGTATGCATAGCAAAAAAGTCGCTAATTTTTTAAGACTATTCGCCGATCGCCTAACAGGCGGAAAATCGCCTAACTTGGCATCATTGATTGTCGATGTCAGAGACCAAAGAGAGGTCAATTATTCATGAATTATTCATAGATCTATATTCTTACTCTATGGCAATTATTATATGTCAGAGACAAACTTCATTAACATCATTAACATAGACCGTAGACAGAGAAATGCCACAGACCCACCATAGACCTTGCATGGACATCTCTGACAAATAGCTGGCAGCACTGACTCTTCACTCGATTTTTTTATTTAACTGGTTGAACGGCTCTGGATTCCAGTCCTTCTGAGCCCTCTTCACTCGAGAAAATTCAAAACCACAGATTTTAGTAGTAATTTTGTGTGTTAAAAAAAAAGATACGTCATTTCATACCAATGAATAAAGATTCAATTCAATTCTTGGTTTTATGGCTTGCGTTTGAAACCAAGAATTGAATTGAATCTTTATTCATTGGTATGAAATGACGTATCTTTTTTTTTTTAACACACAAAATTAAGAAATATATTTCATACGCTGAGCATACGTCAGGCATACGCATACTTATTAGTTCCATGGGCATACTATGGGCATACGTCATTCAACTAACATACGAATTGTTCAAAGAGAATTTAACCACTCGTGGAATTGTTTGGTTTGAACTTTGAAATAATGTGTTCATTCTTGTTTCTTGGAGCAATAATTTATGTTACATAGGTACACTAAAATTCTGGTATTAAAATAGATTTTGTCGTGTGTGTTAAAATTTTACTAATATAGAGAAAGTGAGCTGTTGATGTAAGTAAATTTAAAAATCTATAGCGGCTTCATTATGGGTGAAGCGTATTTTAATTTAAAAAGAAAACTGGAAGAACTCGGATATAATAGTACATTACCTATAGACGCTGTGCCTTTGGTAGAATGCATCCTAGCAGATTTGCTCCAAACGACGCGCAGTTTACAACATTATATGGACCTTTCCAAAGAGGCTCTACTGCAGAGGGACTCTTTGATGATGGAAGCAGAACCTTACAAGTGTGACAATGTTAGACTTATACAAGAGAATAACCAGCTTCATAGAGAATTGATGCAGCTAAAAGAAGAAAATTTAAAAGTTAGCAAGGACAGACGGAGAAAAATTAAAACTTTAACAGATGAGCTTTCAAAAAAGGAAATGTTAGTTAGTAAATTACAACATGAAATACGTGACTTAAGTTTAAGGGGTCTATGTGCAGAAACACTAAGCAGTCGCAATAAGAGTAGAAGAAAGGATGGGGGGGATTGTCAAGCATCAAAAATTTGTATATGTAATGAAAAAATTGTGTCTGTTGACAAAGATATTTCAGAACTTAACAAAGTGATTCAGTCATTGCAAGAGCGAAACAGTGAGTATTTTGATGAGCTTACACTGCTTAAAAATCAAATAGAACATAGAGATAGTGAAATCATTAGACTGAATATTCTTTTGGAAGGAGGAAGACCTTTAGCAGCTTTAAGTAAAGATTTCTATAACGACAAACCAGATGCAAAAATACAAAAACTAATAAAACAAGTAAAGGAACTTGAAAGAGCAAATGAAAACATGCAAAAAGAAATTGAAAACAGTCTAGAAAAGCAGCATGAAGCGATGCTTCGTGCCTTGAATTTATCTGATAAGAATAAGACTTTACAGGAAGAGTTGCAGAAAGTTGATAAATTAGCACTAAAAGTAGAAGACGATTGTAATAAGCAATTAGCCTCCATGATGAATGAAATAAATTTTTTGCAAACTAGAATAGAGGGTTTAACTCTGAAGAATTCTGAATTAGAAAGAAAATTATCACATAGATGTTCTAAAGAAAACTCTGCCGAAAATAAAAAAATTCAAGAGTCATTAACTCTAGCATTAAAAGAGAAAGATGTTCTGCAGAGAGAAATCAAAGATTTAATTGAACTTAACATGAGTTTACAGGATAAAATACTTTGTTTGTCTGAAGTCAATAGAAATTTTAACACAAAGCTAAGATCTGACAATGAATTGTCCAGAGACAGTCCCAAGTGTGTTATGAAAGATGAATTAAAGAGACTTTTTGATGATGAAAGAAAAAAATATGAGACTTATATAGTAAATATTCAGGATAAATTAAATGAAGCAATGAACCTCTTTCAGACTAATACTAATAAAGACAGTGGAAAACAAACTAGTCCTAAATTGTCGTCAAACAATGCTTTCATTAGGGATTTACATTCTAAGTTATGTGAAAGTGAACAAAAGATCCTTATGTTGAAAAAAGAAAATGATGAATTAAAGACTAAAATGTGCACCCAAAAGGACTTTGATAGGCATAATTACAGAGATATAATAAGCCACCTTAATGTAGAAAATTCTGAATTGTCAAAGGAAAATATTTTGCTTAGTCAACAATTGAGTCAATACAAGTCTTTGAACACAAATGATGATAGAGGTAGTTCCTATAGACAAGAATCTCAAAGGCTCAATGCGAAAATTGAAGATATGACAAAAGAAATACAGTTGCTAAAAAGGGATAAACAAGAATATCATTTACGATACAAAGAAGCAACAGAACTAGCAGACAAGTTAAAAAGAGATTTGATACGTAAGCAAAATGAAATTGAGCAGTTAGATGAGGAAAATCGTTCTTACAAAATGACCAACAGAAACGGAAAAGCTTCTGTAGATCAGCTTAGAGATGAATGTAATTTTTTAAGAGAACAAATAAAAAAATTGCAAACAGATTACATCAATGAAAAAACCTTAGCTAATCAAATAAAAAATATACAATTGGAAACCGAAAGAAATAGTGTTGAGATACAAAATGAATTTTTATCTATTCAGAAAAAACTAAGTTTGTCTAAGGATACAATTCAAAGCTTTGAACAAAAATGCCAAGAATTACAATCGGATATACTAAAACTTAAGAATGATAAAGTAAATTTAATAGATAATATCAAGGAAATGGACAAGGAACGTGACAAATTAGTTATTGAACTAGACAATAAAACCGAACAAATTGGAGTTTTAGAAAATAAGATTAAATCACAATCATATGATATAAATAAGCTAGAAATTGAAACTGCAGACTTGAAGAGAAAACTTAATTTAAATAAAGTGTCTGAACATGAAGTTGTTGATTATGAATCACAAATTAATTTCCTAAATGGAGAAATATTAAGGATAACTCAACAACTTGATACAGCTATTATAGAAAATAAACATTTACAGAATAGTTTAGCAGATGCTAATGGTGTTTTAAAGCTGACAAAAATTGAATTAGATAAATCAAAGAGAGACGTAGATGGTTTGAAACAGCAATTGCAACATTATGTAGCAGAAATAAGAAGAATAGAAGATCTGCTATCTCAAAAAGAAGCAGAAAGATCTGACATGCTTGAACAATTTGCAAGTCTTTCAGTAGAAGCTAATATATTAGAGAATACTAATCATTCGTTAGAAAGTGAATCAGCTTCTAAATCATTACAGTTACAAACATATATAAATAAAATACAGAATTTGGAGGAAAAGCTGATGGATAAGAATAACATAATTGAAAGTCAATCAGCTAGAATCACAGCAATGTCATGTAAAATTAGCCAATTAGAAAATGAAATAAAGTTAATTACAGAAGAAAAAACCATTCTAGAGCAAAATGTATCATACCTGAAACAAATGTGCAGTAATTTGCAAGCAAATAAAAATACAGGTGGAGCAGGGAACAGTGATTCAGAGTTAAAATTATATGAAAACCGAATCAAAACCCTGTCGAATTCTAAAGCTAAACTAGAAACAGAAAAAGAAGAACTAAAGGAAAACTTATTGACCACAGAAACATTACTATCAAATGCAAGAAGGGAAATTGTAGAGTTAAAATTGGCACTACAAGATGCCACAACTGAAACGAAGTCTTTACAAGAACATCTCAGGTTCAACACCAGGAATGAAGACATTGAAGAGGTAAATATTATATTATTACTGGATGATGCCCATGACTTCTTCTTCATGGATTGATGTTTTTTTAATTCCAGTGGGATCTCTTCAATTTCCCAGAATAAAAAGTAGCCTATGTCCTTCCCTGGAATGTAAACTATCTCTGTACCAAATTTCATCAAAATCAGTGGAGTCAAAAAACAGACAGACACACTATCGCATTTATAATATTAGTATGGATTTTATGACACTTAGCTGTCCTAGTTCCAGGTGTGATTTTTTAAGCTATCCTTATTTAATTTTTTTGTTTTCAGGACATTTTATCGCAGGAGAAGTTAGAGCTCCCTCTTATTTTAGGTGAAACAATTGAAGAATTAAGCCATGAAGACGATGACAGTGAACCTTATCAGCATGAGCACAGAAGGCATTCAAAATATACACATAGTAGTACACTTTAAGGTATTTTGTTACAGTTCTAATAAATACAACAGTCTGACAACATCAAAAATACTAATTATACTATTTACAAGTAATTAATGTTTTATTGATGTATGAGGCGGAAACGTGGACACTGACAGTGGGCCACATCCACAAATTAAAAGTCGCTCAGAGTGCTATGAAGCGGGCTATGGGGAAAGCGGGTTGGGAATCTCTCTCAGGGATAAAATCCGGAACGAGGAAATTCATACAAGAACTAGAGTGACCGACATAGCTCTAATTAGCAGGCTGAAGTGGCAGTGGGCGGGTCATATCTGTCGCAGAACCGATGGCCGTTGGGGCAGATGTGTTCTGGATTACACCGCGTACCGGCAAGCGAAGTGTATAATGACCTCCAGCTCACTGCTCTGATGACCTAAAGATGGCGGGAAGCGGGTGGATGAGGAAGGCAGAGGATGGTGTTTTGTGGAGCGCTCTCGAAAAGGCCTATCTCCAGCAGTAGATGCATACAGGCTGATGGATGGAATGTTTATTTAATTTAATTAATGTTATTATTGTATCTTTTTTATTGGCCTAAATACATCAATGCCTAAAAATAATAAACAGAAATGATCTTTATTCAAATCAAGTTTATTCTTTTCCTTCTGAAATATGTAGTTGATACATCATTGTTTGTAATATGTTTTCTTTATAAAATGTATACTATACAACACCCAAATTATATTAGCTAATATTGCAGATAAATATGTCTTATTGTGATACTGTCAATGACCAGTTAAATGTTTTCCACACAAGCAAATCTATAGATATATTTTATACTATAGTACACAATAACTTTTCAATATCAGTTAAAGTAAGAACACTCAGAGGTTAGTAATAAACAGGTTGTCAATGCTGTCTCAACCTATAACACTGCTGGATGAACTCCTGCATGGATCTCCAGAGCAGTCAAGTGCCTATTACTTCCAGCGTTGACCGGCAACTTGCATGAGATCTTCCAATGTTTTGCTTACTGGTGTAAGGCTGCCATTCAAGCTATTAGGGACATCAACGCTGTTATTTTTTTCAATTTAAGTAATACATATTATTAAGTATTTTATTCATGATTTTCACCTTGTGCAAATCTAATTCATACTAAAACAAGAGATAGGTGAAAATTTAAATAGGATCCAAGCAGCGCTACACCGTAGGGTGTGGAAGTCCTCACAAAAGACCTATTTTCAGCAGTAGACATCTATAGATTGATGAAGAAGAATACTATATTGTATTTTTAAAATAAACATAATTATCCAGGTTACACAAAAATACTGGACTTGCCAATTTACTATTATAAATTTTGCCTAATATTTATTACAATTTCCAAAATCAAACAATTGCACTTATCTTATTATTTTAAAGCTATCATAAATTTACAGTCATTTGTATGTTATTATTTTTAGATTTCGGTGGGTCTAATAAAGATCAATAATATAGCAATACAGCTGAATCAAACATTACAAATCAATTTTTATATTTTAATTGTAATATTGCTATAGATTTTATATTATAACAAATATTTATCAAGTTAGTTTTACAGGGAATGCATGTTGTGCTTAAAATATGCTTTAGAAACAGTGGCATAATTATAGTCAATACCTTAACCAAAGTAAAAGTAACCTGCATTAATCAAATTGGCATACTAGGCATATCTGGTAAAGGCAGGTCACATTTATGAAATGTTTAATTTCAAATTTCCAGGATTGGGTGTGCCTTATCATCTGCCTACTTGCCACTCATTCCAAAGTATATGGTTAGTTATATTATGTTGAAACTCAGTCACATTTCTAAAATAATAAATTGTAACAATAATCAATTCAAAGAACCTAATTTAGGATCACTTACAGTACAAATATTTGCTGGCCACTGTGCTATCTATCAGTACTACACTAGTAATATAAATAGTAGTATAAACTACAATAGTAATATTCTAGTTTAATTTAAAATTGTACACTAAAGTTCCTTTACATTTTTACTACACAGAGGCACATCTATGATGCATATTATACATGGAACTTATGTTGAAAAGTGTCACTTTAAATAGAAAGCATAATTTTATAACCTACTAATGAGTATTTTCATATAATTATTATACAGTATATAAATGATCAATACAAACACTAAGAAATCATGCGAAAAATCAGCACCATCCCTGAAGATTGTTTCATCATACTATGATAATTGACATGACTGTAGTTTTAAACTTCTCTATGTAGTTCAAATCATTACTACTCTCACATTAATTTATTACTACAGTGTAGCTAAAATCCTTGTAAAACCAATACCAGCTCCAAATAAAGTCTGTCCTATTCCCCATATCATGGCATGTATGGGAGGCATGGCTAAGTTAGCGGCACGATAAATAAAAGCTATAGCTGCACTACTCGCAACACCTGAAGTCACTGGGCTCACCACACCCATAACTATAAGTAACACGGGGAAAAACTTTCCATACTTGTGCTTCCGAAGGGTACCAAAAGCGACGAGCGCTGCACAGGTGTGAACGAATACGGAAGAGCACAGAGACCACAGAAACACTGGGTACCACATTTCGCCGAAAGTGTCTAGTGCGTCACGAGGAGACAGTCTCAATATATCCACAAATGAATCAAACTCTGATACTCGAAATTCCGACAACATGTCATACATGTTGTCTTGAGGGTTTGGATGCTTACATGCATCGGGGTAGTTGTGATCATGAATTCGACAACGACACAAAAAAGCAAAACTGGATATTGTTTGATGCTATGGCTTATGACCGATTACTTATCTTCTTTTGCTAGAACATATTAATATTAAAACTAGAAAATATATCAAAGTCCGCACAAAAACTATTGTTATATCTTGATCAAAACATTTCAGAAAATGAAAAAATATGAATACGAATTCATTTGTTCTTGTAGTAAATGACCAGAGACAAGATAATAGTAAATGTCAATATGAATAAATTAACAAACAGACGGTTTAAAGTAACAGATCGACACATGGAGGTAGGAAATTCGCTGATTAGTACCTTCCGGAGACAGTGAAAGAGATATAGACATGGCGTCCGCGTATACAGTGTGCGATAGCGATAGTCTTAATGCGATATTTTCTTGTTTTTTTTTTGTTATTTCTATGCTTTGTAGCATTCATGCGAGTCTTTACAAATAAAATCTGTTTTTATCTGTAACAATCAGGTCAAAGTAAGGTCAAAATTGTAAACTTACGTGATAATGTGTTGTTTTCGTATTTACGTTCAGTTCCTCTTTTGCAGCCTGACACACAGTAATACACCATCGTCTTTATGTTAAACCACTTTTTTCGTAAGCTACAAGCTCAGTTACCACTTTGTCCAATTCCGATTTCGTACGAAAATACAACGAAATCACGCAACCGTATCGCAAAACGAAATAGTGAGCGACTGGCCATAGTTTTCTTCGTAAAAAACTTTTTAGATATCAGGCAGTAGAGCATTAATTAGACTATTGGTACTTATCACCTCATTGCTCTCTTATATCCTTAGTGTGTGTTTCAGCACCACCTATGATGTTTCTAAGGAACGTAGGCTGGAAAGTTCCTCATTCTTATACATTATTCTTTTTTGTGCCAGCCGCCGACTACTTTCCGTAATCAAGAGATTAAAGATCTACGACCGTAGACAGAGAGAGGTATATAGACCAAGCCATATCTCCTTTTCACTCCCACATGAATGAGATGCAGTGTTGGGATGTTACACAAGATAGAATGAGAAAAAAATGATTTTTTCTATCCCTTTCTGCGTGTCACGGGTTAGTTGTTTTGTTCATAAAGCACTTATTGTGCTTGGTGCATTGCAGCGTTTTACCTATTATTACGTATCCCTTTCGGTTACACGCTGGCATTGATTCTAGAGGTTTAATTATTCTGTCTCCGACCCTAATCTTTCGCTTTCTAATCGACTAAACCCGCTCCTATCATTAAGTCTATGGTTTTCATAGGGAATCATTCGTTATTAGTCTGTTTTTATTTTGGGATTCTTTTAATTGATAAATTATTAGCTTCTTAGTGTTTAAATTTAATAAATTTTGAGTATATTATGAACTTTAAATATTTTACTTCAGGAAATAAGACCTTTGTGAGTGATTTCTAATATACAACAGTGAAAATATTGTAAGCAAAGTTGAAATGTAACTGGAATATTTTATTTAAATGTTTTACTCTGCCAATTGAAAGCGACTATAATAAGCGATTATATATATATTTGAATGTATAGAACCCAAATGGTTCAATCCTATTTAATCACATAAATCGATTTTTCTTGAGCGGCACGGTAATATCACTATCATCTGTTGTGTCTCTGCCAGGTCTCTGTTATGGACTCTGAAGTTCGGAACGATTTGAACTGTGATTCGATTTCGAATCGAATTTAAAATAAAGTCTAGTGATTGTACCCCCTTTATTCAATGTACTACTCATGTACTCACTACTCTGTGTAGTCTATTGTCTCTGTTGTTCATTTAGGTTAGAGGTGAGGATTAAAAGTTATAACTTTAAATTTAACACAATATTTATTTTTAACTTTTAACTTTGTTATAAAATATTAAGATGTTCGTTAAAAGTTATAACAAGTAACAACCGTACACTATTCTACTGAGCAAGCAAATTTTGCTATTTTAACGCTCTCTAGTGGCCTCATTAGTCGTTATCGCGTATTGGACATTGACAACGATCGTTGTCTTTTGCAAAAAATTGCATGGTAGTTTGGGTGGCTGCCGGACGTTGGCGCTGTTACGACATTACAGCGTCTGTCCGGCAGCCACTTTTGTACTGCTTTACCGATTTTTAATTATAATACAAGTAATTGTGAGCCTTATATTAATAGTGTTAGCTTTTATTATAGAATTTATGAAGAAACCAATAAATAACTTTTTAATGTTTAACGATTCCAAAAATAACGTAAACAAATAAATTACCTACTGTATCAGTTTTGAGAAATGTGTTGCGAAGTTAAATGTTATAGGTACTTAATATTTATTGAAAGTAAAATAAGTTTTTAACCGAAGTTTCTTCAGTTTAAAGTTGTTAAGTGTAAGTTTAACATGAGTTCGAGACGTAATAATGCCGTTATTTGGAACTATTTCGAAAAGTGTTCGAATAACAGCAAAATTTAAAAAATAAAAATAACGAAAATCATTAAGTATTGTGCAATAAAAATTATAACATTCATTCCATTGAACATTTAACGAAAATCATTAAGTATTATGCAATAAAAACTATAACATTCATTCCATTGAACATTTAACGAAAATATAAATAACATCATTTGGATATCTGTTAGCCTTATCAGTTATAATTATAACTTTTAATTTAACGTGTTATTTTTTTATTATTATAACGTTACAACAGTTAACGTTTTTTAACATTTAATCACATCTCTAATTTAGGTTACTTGTCTCTGTTGTCCAGAGACAAGTAACATATTTAAAGCTGTTGTCTATCATCTTGTGTTTCAGATTATAATATTGTAGCATTTCATTTTCTTGAAGTTATCTAATTTAGACCGAAAGTAAGCTTCTGCGGTCTGAAAATTGGGTTGAAGGCAAGGACTGTCTGTTTTTAGATAAAGGTAAGTCGTAATGAAACCATCTTTAGATAAAATATTACTATTTACTTGTGTGAAGTTCGTGCATTCTGTTATCTATTACCTGTCAAAAACAGGGGCCAATACTCGCGTATCACCATTCAGCTCGCGTATGACATAACCTCTAAATCTAAAATAATTTTTGAGCATTCTCTGGTATAGCCACATGTTATTGTCGAAATAGTGTTTGTAGCTGTGATAAATTGTAAATTCTACCATGGGAAAAGTAAGATCTGCGCCAGGGGCACCCAGGAAGCAGGGCTTCAATAAATCTGGGCACTCCATGAATCCCGAGAGGCCTACCGAAGGTTTGAAAGGCGTTGGAAAACCTAGAACCAAGGGAACTATAAAAAGGCTTCAGATGTACCGTAATTTTAAAGCTAAGAGAGATAAGACAGGTAAAATTTTAACACCTGCGCCGTTCCAAGGTTGGCTGCCATCTGGCACCCAAGCTAGAGTAGAGCCAAATCAAAAGTGGTTCGGAAACTCTCGGGTGATATCACAAAATGCATTACAAAAATTCCAAGATGAGTTTGGAGCTGCTGTCAAAAATCCTTACCAAGTAATAATGAAACCAACCAATTTGCCAATAACTTTACTCAATGAGAAAGCAAAAAATGCAAGAGTTCATTTGCTCGACACAGAAGGATTTGACAAGACATTTGGGCCCAAAAAACAAAGAAAACGAGTCAACTTAAAATTTAATGACTTGGAAACTTTGTCTAAGGCTGTTGAAGAGAATGCTGAGAAATATGATGAAACTAAGGATATAGACAGAGTACGTGAAGACAGTGGAATTAAAGATGGTCAGAGGGAGTGGATATTTGGAGCAGGGATGAGCCGAAGAATTTGGAATGAATTGTACAAAGTGATAGATTCCTCAGATGTCTTGTTGCAAGTGCTTGATGCTAGAGATCCAATGGGCACCCGAAGTCCCTATGTGGAAAAATTCTTGAGAGAAGAAAAGCCACATAAACACTTAATATTTATTTTAAATAAAGTTGATTTGGTTCCGAACTGGGTAACACAGAGGTGGGTGGCAATTTTAAGCTCTGAATATCCCACAATAGCATTTCATGCATCTATGACCCACCCCTTTGGCAAAGGTTCACTTATAAATTTGTTGAGACAGTTTGCTAAATTACATATTGACAAAAAGCAAATTAGTGTTGGTCTCATTGGGTACCCAAACGTAGGTAAATCTTCAGTAATTAATACTCTGAGAGCTAAAAAAGTCTGCAAGGTTGCACCTATTGCTGGTGAAACAAAGGTTTGGCAGTACATAACATTGATGAGAAGGATTTATTTAATTGATTGTCCTGGGGTTGTGTATCCTTCAGCAGAAACTGATACCGAGAAAGTTCTCAAGGGTGTAGTAAGAGTTGAACTAGTGCAAAACCCAGAAGACTATATAGAAGAAGTAATAAAGAGAGTCAGAAAAGAGTACCTTGTGAAAACATACAAAGTTGATGGATGGGATACTGCAACAGAATTTTTAGAAAAATTAGCCGCTCGCACTGGAAAATTGTTAAAGAAAGGAGAGCCTGACATAGCACAGGTATCAAAAATGGTTCTGAATGACTGGCAAAGAGGTAAACTTCCGTTTTATGTTGCACCTGAAGGATTTGAGGTTCCATTACCAAAGCAGGATGATGTAGGTAAAGACACTGTGAAAACAAATGAAGAGAAAAAAGAAGACACTCCTAGTGATGTGAATGAATTAGAGGCAAAAGACGAGACATCAGAAAAACCAGCCTTAACTGTCAATAAGTTAGTGATAGCACAAGACTTTGCTAAGATCAGGGTAGGATTGCAGTTTGATAATGATGATGATGTGAAGCCTCTTAAGGATGTTGTTATTCCTGAAGAGTTAAAAGGTATAGATGAAACAATTGATGAAAGCAAATCACAAAACGGAGAGGAAGAGAAAAGTGAAATTGTGGATGATAGTGATTCAGATATTAGTACATTCTATAGCAATGATGAAAATATATGCAGTGATGTGGAAGATCATTTAACAAATGATCCAGAGACTGTGAAAGAATTAAAAAGAAAGAGGCTCCAAGTAGCAAGTGGTACATTCACAGTAGAAGAGGTGGCACAGAAAAGAAAGAAACTTAAGGCAAATGATGATGCATCAACTAAAAAGAAAATGACTGCTAAGGAAAGACGGGCATTGGAAAGGGCACAAAAGCGTACAAAAACAGGAAGCAACTTTTATGAAGTATCAAATGTTAAAAACAGAAACAGAAATAAGAAGAAACTTGTGTAGAAATTGTCTATAATTTTTACTATTATGTAATAATATTAAATAAATAAATCTTTGTACTTCTCCAACTTGCTACCCTATTTTTTAGTTGTTTAGTTCCTGACATTAAATTAGCATATTTTATGAAATTTTTAATCATGCCCTAAATGACCCTGATAATATTTAAAATTGCTGTCAAATAACACTTTTAGTTTAAATTACTGGATAAGACTGGTCGTAAATTGAAATAAAAAAAATAATGAGTGGCAAACATCCCTCTTTTATTTTTTCTCATACTTAAAACATTTTTTTTTAAATCTGTTTGTTTTTTTATAATAAAATAATATTATATTATAATTATATTCTAAATATATATAAATCACGTGTCACGTTGTTTGTCCGCGATGGACTCCTAAACTACTTAACCGATTTTAAATTAAATTTGTACACCGTGTGCAGCCGCGCAGCGCAATATTATTTTATGTCGGATTTGCAATGTAAGACGGAGAAAAAACGGTCGAACGAAAACGTTTCTTACGAAAAGCTCATTCCACGCGGACGAAGTCGCGGGAATCAGCTAATTATATTATAGAAATATTTAATATTATAAACTAAAGAACTATTTTTTTAGTTTATAATATTAAATATTTCTTGGTAAAATTGATCTATGGAAGGTGCAGTGACGTGTTCTGTGTTCACATTTTAAAGTCCTGATGTTCTAGGTTCTAGTGTTACTTTCAAGTTAATGTGGCTAATGCTTTTGTGCACAAAATATGTCTAAACTAAAATGACACCTCTAATTATACTTGTTATCCTGTTCATATTACTCCATGTGGCAAGGCATATCAATATAATTAGAACTGTCATTTTTATTTGCTTTAGAAATGGTGTTGAACAGAATTGGAAATGTGACAAATCAGTCGTTATAATATGTACATTCCATCTAACTTATCTGTCCCGGTGACAGCATCACAAGTATCTATTAAAAACAAAAACATAACAGGCATAAAAATTAGTTCCAATGTTGGCCACTGGGACAGATAAGTTTGACGGACTAGATAGTGTCTAGAGCATACAGCAAAAAGTTTAAAAAGTGATTTTGGTGAATGTATAATTAATTAGTTATTACATCGTTTGAAAAGTTAGGTAATTATAGAATAAAAGGTTTTCAATATTATGTACAGAAGTGCCCTTAAGAGGTTATTAGTATTTTTAAATTAACCCTATTTAAGTAACAAATATAGGTACTTAACTTTTAAGTATTTATTTTTTAAATTTCAGATGTCATCTGGAAGTGAAAGCGATGATGACTATGTGCCCGAAGAGCCTGTTCAGGTCTCGGAGGAAGAATCTGCCGATGAAGAAACCAACTTAGAATATGAAAAGGAAGAAGAACACAAAACAAAGAAAAGAAAGTCCGAGCAGCCTTCCAAAGGCAAAAAGAAACTTAAAACAAGAAATGGTAGTAAAGAAATTCAGCATGAAGAAAAAGAGACATCAGAGGAAACAGAACCAGCTGCTCAAATCCCCGAAGAAGATAAAAAAAGAGAAGACGATCTGTGGGCCAAATTTTTAGAAGGAACTGACACAAAACCAAAGTCTACCAAACCACAACAAACTTCTGTGGCTACTACAGAATCCTCTAGCGATGATCTAGAATCTAAAAAAGCTAATGTTAGTAAAGAAAAAGAAGACGATAAAGAAAGAGAGAAGAGAATATTCGAATTTGCAGGAGAAACTATCGTTGTTGAAAATAATATGATTAAAGAAAAAATTAAGACTCCAGAAACTACTGCTACAGGTGTGTATAGTCTAATAATTTGTCTAATATAAAAAGCCAAGAACCCAAATCCAAAGAGACTATCACTGCTAATGTAATTTATTTATGTACAAATGTGTCCTGACTTTTATTTTCTCATGTTAGGCTTGGGACTTGTGGGCATAGTTTTATTAAAATTTAGGCTAGAAGGAATAATCCACTAAATTTGCTAGTGGAATACGTTTTTCTACTTATTTTACGCGCTCATGGAATTCTGTATTTTTATTGAGTTACTAGTGGACGCGACAGACGTTGTCCTGCCCTGAATCAAGAACCCGATTGCAGCGCCACCTACAGGGTCCAATTGTGAATATAAACCGTCCCCGGACCCACTTAAACATACACAAAAAATTCTATCAAAATTGTTCAAGCCGTTTCTGAGTTTTAGTGAGACATTTTTAACCAACTTCCAAAAAAGGAGGAGGTTATCGATTCGGCGCATCTTTTTTTAATATATAAGATTAAAACAGATTTTTTTGTTTTCAGTAAGTAAACTAGAAGATAAGACCCGAAGTCGAGGCGGCTTGTCCAGTATTTTAGGGCAGCTTAATAAGAAAAACACACTATCAACGCTTGAGAAATCCAAACTTGATTGGAATACTTATAAAAAAGAAGAAGGCGTGGAGGAAGAAATTGCAACTATTAACAAAGGGAAAGCTGGGTAAGATTGGAGATCCGTTCTATCCATACTAATATTATATGCGAAAATGTGTCTGTCTGTATGTATACTATGCTTTCACGGCCCATCTCTTTAACCGATTTTGATTAGATTTATTTTTACCCTCGACGAAACGGAGACGGTATATGTGTTTGCCCTAAGAGGTTGTGTGTTTGTTTGTACTTTTTTGTTACAGTTTTCCTGGAAAACTACTGGACCGATTTATATGCGTTTTTTTGCAGTAGATAAGCATAACTTCTGGCAAGGTTCATAGATATTTCTTAGGGTCTCATGATGGAGCCAGGAGGTGGTCATAGGAACTCCTTAAGTTCTGATCGTAAGCCCGTCGTGTTTGGACTCTTTTGATTTGTCTTGACTTGCACTTTGTACCTAGATGCTACTCAGGGTCTCATGATGGAGCCAGGAGGTGGTCATGGGAATTCCTTAAGTTTTTTTTAACAATTATTATTTATCAGAATATTAAAACTTAACACTATTTGACACCTCTACTCATTACTAAGCACAAGTCTTATCTCGGAATGAGAAGGTTTTGGCCATAGTCCACCACGCTGGTAAAAAAACAACTAATGTTGTTACAAAGTTATAAAGGTCATAATGGAGTTCTGCAGTTTGTCGTGGGTTTTTAAATTTTTAAATTTTATTACTTCTTCTAATCAAAGAGTTTTATTAGAGAGATAAAACCTTAATCCACGCGGACTAAGTCGCGGGCATCATTGTAAAATTATGAATGCGTTTGTTTGTTCGTTCATCACGTATGATATAATGTGTTAGAGTAAGTTTTTAACTTATTGAATATTAGAAAAGTTTCGTTTTAAATATTCAATTTTTATTCAATTATTGTTTTAGTAAAAACTTTATTTCCAGGTTTCTGGACCGTCGTGATTTCTTAGAGAGAACGGACTTGCGCCAGTACGAGCTTGAGAGAGAATTGCGCATGAGCAAACGCAGCAAACGATGAATTCTCGAAAACTCATAGACACACTTACATGCTTACCTGTATGTGTCAACCATTTTAACTTATGCCATAACTAAATATTATTGTTAAGAACTTCATAATAAAGAAAGAAAATTAACTTGTATTCATTTTTTACTCAGAACATACGAGTACATTGTATAATATCTTTCTGATTCTTTGAAATTGGCAGATATTATAGTTTATAATTATATACAGCAATATAGTGGAGGTAATGTGTGCACAGGAAACGAAAGGTTGACTGACGAACCAATTGCGCATTAGAATAGGAACCCCCGTTGCTGTTCTTACCACCAAATAGATGAAGTGTACTGTATAGGTTCGAGGTTAGAGTTATGTTTATTTGACTGCATAATATTATGTAGTATTTTTACACCTATTTAATAAACTAGTAACTTGTGGAAAGAGTTTAAGTTAGTTATCCACTTATTGGAGTCTATAGACTATTTAGGATATACATGAAACGAGCCGCCGAGAACGTGAAAGATCGTAGATATCCCCGTTTCAGACTAGGATCCACTGCTTGGTTCCACTAGTAGCTCAAGAAGGATTTTCAATAGACAATAAGCATGTATGTCTATTCAGAACATAGCCTTTCGGCCACCAGCAGAACCAGCTTGCATCTTCTGTGTTCCCTCATGATTATAATGGGGTTCTTCAAAGGGCGGATGTTCTCCTCGTTTGCTCGCTATATATATTTAAAAATTAGACCTCTCCATCAGCCGCTCCGTCGGACTAGATCCGTAGGAGATCCAGAGAAACCGAAGTAGCGCGATAAGTCTCTAAGCTTAAGTGGCAATGGGCGGGGCTCATTGGTCGAAGAATCGATAGGCGTTGGGTCCCATAAGATGCTCGAATGGTGGCCTTTTACCGGAAAGCGCAGCGTCTGTGGACCCCATTAAGCTGGAGGGACGATTTCAAGCGAGTAGCTGGGAGCTGCTGGAAGCAAGCGCAACACCGTACCCTGTGGGGACTGGTGATCCATGCAGACCTTCGTCTAGCAGTGGACGTTTATAGGTTGAGACGGCGAAATGTCTTCACTGCTTAACATAGAATTATACGTACATGGAACTTCTGGCTGTAGATGTAAGTAATAAGAATAACTACTTTTATTTCAATTTATTGGCATATAATGCTGAGCTGTACACCCGTTCTGGGTGGTGTCACAGACAAAATTTTTACAATTACTGTAATCTGTGTTTTGACTTTTGTCTTTTGTCTTTTTCGAATAAACGTCCGCGTGGATTAAGGTTTTTTGATTCCCGCGGGAACTCTTTAATTTTCCTGGATAAAAAGTAGCCTTTGTCCTTCCCCGGGATATAACTTACCCCTATACCAAATTTCAGCAAAATCGGTTAAAAATATGGGCCGGGAAAGCATAGCAGACAGACAGAAACACTTTCGCATTTATAATATTAGTATAGTATGGATGGATGTATGGATATACGCTCCCACGTATGGAATTGATTCAGTATCAATGGATCGCCATTATCGTATTTCGTTTGTCCAATAACTATAACTAACAACCTCGCAAGGTCCGTTTCACCCATTTGCCTCAATCACGACAATGAGAGCGACTTGCACCAATCAATTTCAATCTGAATAAATTAGGGTGCCCAGTTTTTTAGCATGTAATAATGTTCTGACCCTATTTCAGCCACGGCAATCTCAACGAGGGCTAATTGCTTAGTTTTTTTATTCACTACAAGTTAGCCGTTAACTGCGATCTCACCTGACGGTAAGTGATGATGCAGTCTAAGATGGTAGCGTGCTAACGTGTTAGGGGTATGACAGTTATATTAAACCCATATCCCTAATGGGTTTCTACACGGCATCGTATCGGAACGCTTAATCGCTTTGCGGCACGTCTTTGCCGGTAGGGTGGTAACTATAGACCAGACAAAATTCTGAAATTATAATTCCCAAATTGACTCTGCCGGGGATGGAACCCGGGACCTCCCACGTTAAGACAACAGCGCTCAACACTGCGCCCGGGAGGTCGTCAAAAACTTTTAACTTCGTAGTCTTACTAGCTCGCATGAGATAGGTAATATAATAGTGAGTTTGCAAAGAAAAGGTGCACTTTCTATTCCTCCACTCACTGGTACCGGGTTCTATAATCTATTATCGGCAGGGTCAATTTGGGAATTTATAATTCCTGTAATTTCTCTGGTCTGGTCTGTTGGGAGTAGTCTTGGGCCTAGTCAGTCACCACTGAGAGACACACACAATTTAGTTCATAATCCAATGGCGAACTATTTCATTACCTAACTAGTTCTTTTTTTGAAATAATTTAGTAAAAACAATAGATCTAGAGAAAAAAAAAATTATGATTATTGCAAGTTCTGTTTATTTTATTTAAAAAGTACAAAGTATTAGGTACATGAAAAGTTCACACGTCTATTTTTGTAACATAAGATTTTTTATTTAAAAAATAATGAAAAAATAATATAATTTATATTAATAATTAGTCAACAACTAGTCTCGTTCCTAGTATAATACGTACCTAATCATATTACAATAGGTACTAGAAAAGTACGAATTTTTACAATTATCTGTCACTGTTTAAAGAAAAGCGGACGCTAAAAATATAAAAAGAACGATCATCGATGAAACGCTCTTCCCACCTAGTTCGTTCGCGAACTACCCAAGACTAGTTGGGAGGCTTCGGCCGTGGCTAGTTACCACCCTACCGGCAAAGATGTATCCGTATTCAAGCGATTAGCGTTCCGGTACTATTTCGTGTAGAAACCGATTAGGAGTATGGGTACCCCTAACATGTTAGCCCGCTACCATCAAACACTGCATCATCATTTACCATCAGGTGAGCTCGCAATCAAGGGCTAACTTGTAGTGGAATAAAAAAAGTAATCTTAAGCATAAAGCGTGGACACCCTGCAAGTGCACACGATCGGTGTTCGACCGTCAAACGATTTGCACACTTTGTGCTAATAAAGCACTAAACAGTCTATTTGCCATGGCACGTCACATCGTATTTCGCAGTTGTGAACTTGCTGCGGAGACTTCCTGACGCTTACGCAATTGATATCAAACTCAAAGTATATTTATCAAAATAGGTACCTATACCTACAAAGTACACCTTCTGAACGTCATGCTTATTGCTTACAAAGTATAAGACGTGATAATTAACTACGGTATCTTAAAACTAAAGATACGATATTATGGTATTGTTTTGGTGACCAAGTGGAGTAGGTAGTGTGACTGATGCTAAAACGATGACCACGTATGGACGATGGACGATGTTTGAGGGGGCTATGGATGGCGTCCAGGTAAGGGAACTAGTTCTAAATTGAATTAAGAAAATATCTTCTTCCTACATTTTATAGTATAGAAAAATGCGACTGCATGGATTTCGTATCCATACTTATTAATATTATGAAGGCCCACTTGTTCAACCGATTTTTATCCAATTTGGTACAGCGATATGTTGTGTACCGGGGAAGGACATAGGCTACTTTGTATCCCGGGAAACTATGGAGTTCCAGCGGAAATCGAAAAAACTTAGTCCACACTCCACGCAGACGAAGTCGCGGGCATCATCTATGTATAGGTACTTAAAAGTTAATAGATATGTAAGTACTAAGTACCTACTTATTTAGATCGCGTGGCGATTTCTACCTAGGTACTGCATAAGAGTTAGACAGCTGTTATGTTATATCTAGGTACATGCCTAAGTGTGCAGCTTTACCTATAATTCTTTAAAATTATGACATTTCATCTAAGTATTTTACATATTATTTAGGTTTAGTCTACGTAGGAACGTAGATAAAATAAAAATAAATTATAGTGTCTGTCTGTTAGCTTAATCCTAAAATGTGTTATTATTTGTTTGCCTTTCAACTAAGTACGCCCGCGCCATAACAAAGAAACGGATTGTTTTATTTTTGTATGGGTCGAGGTCCAGGAGTGTGATATAGGCTACTTTGTATCCCGGAAAATCAAACAGTTCCCACGGGATTTTCTATACTTAAGTATTTCCTTTATTAATTACCTACCTACATATTATTATAATTAATATCCTGTAAATTTCACATAGTAATTTATCAATTGGTAGATAGAGACGTCAAACGACGCGACGTTCAAATTCCGGCCTATACCATACCTGTTTTACCGTTGAGTTATTAAGATAATATGTAAACTTTGTTATGAATGTGATCTGATAAATAAATTAAAACATTGCATTATTAATGCGAAAGTGCGTCCGTGTTTCTGTCTGCAACGCTTGAACCGAACTCTTCAACCTATTTTGATGAAATTTCGTAAAGAGATTTGCATCCCGGGGAAGGAAATAGGCTAGTTATCTGAAAATGAAAGAGTTTCCGCGGGAATCTAGAAACCGTTATCCACGGACGAAGTCGCGGGCTTCATCTAATACTAAGTAATTAATATAAAATAGGCTTAGATTAAAAAACTAAAGAGGACAATCAGCTCATAGATATGCGTAGATATACCTACATATTAACTGTAAACGGACAAAAAAATATGAAACAAGTTTTAATTTTTTCGACTCTATCCCTAACAACTTTTTTATTTTTGTGAAAAACACAGAAGGAGATTATGTTTTCGCCGCCACTTTCATTATGCAAAAGCAGTGGCGTGTTGCTTGCCTGTCGCCGTCAAAGAGATTCATCATAATTTATGACGTAGATTCTGGGTTCGGCAAAGAGGCAGCCTCATACTAGTCTATTTCTGTAGTGTTCCGTAATATAAACAAAAAACGAAATTTAGTCGATCTGTCTGTTTATTTGACTGCCTGTAGCTTTCCAATAGGTATAACTGGAGCAAAATTGAGCTACTTTTTATACTGGAAAATTAAAGAGTTCGTGGGAACCAAAAAACCTTAATCCACGCGGACGAAGTCGCGGGCATTAGCCAGTCTAGTCGGTCAAAAATAGGTGGCGAACATAATTCGGGCGGAAATCTTTCGGATTTGAGAGTGAGACATAATAAGTTGAATAACAAAACGAATTAATAACAAAATATAGCCAAAGTAGCAGTAAATAGTTATTATGTAGTTACCTATGTGCTAAGTAATACAATATTCATATCAACCAAACACGACTTAGTAAATGACGTAATCTGGAGCGGTGAACGTAGCAGAAAGGAAAAGTGGGCCCACTACTTGAATATGTTTGCCTCGAGAAGCGCCTACGCAGACCACTCCTAGCCACCCTTCCTACGATGGTCACAGTTATTTGAAGAATCTTAGGTTGGTAGAAGAATCTTAATCCTACCTAGTAACTACAATTCCTACTTAGTATTAGTCTAGATCCATAGCTTTAATTTTTTTTTTAAAGCATTTATTGAAAATAATACCATAGAACTTAATGCTAGCTAGCCTAACCTAATTATTATATAAATCATGCCCGCGTGGAATGGTGGCAAGAATGCTGGCTGCATTTCCGCGATAGACAGCCAGGCTGATCCTTTGCGCAAAAAATGAGCCAGCCCTTCTGTCACCAAATGAGGCAATTAACCGCGGTTAAATATCTCGTAAAAATTTTTTGGCACTAAGACTCCATGGCCCCAGGGTCTCCACGGCAAACGGAACAAATAAATTCGAATATGTCCTTATCTTGTACCAATTTAACCAATTCGCCAATTCTTACCGACTTTAATTATGTTATGTCTAGGGACCCTTTTTGTAAGTAAGATCTCAATTTTCTTGTTTAATTGTTTTAAATAATCCTATTGATCAGGCAGTGGGATTACTTACACAAAAGAAAGTACCAAGTACCTTTTCTATCAATCGTAGAGTCACGATTTTCGAAGACACGTCCGAATGTTATTTTATCTACGATTTTTCTTGAATGACTTTATTAGAAAGTGATTGTTTAGATCGAGAGTAGGTATTCGTTTTTGGTTCCCGCGGGAACTCTTTAATTTTCCTGTAAAACAGTTTGAGTTATTCCAGACTCTATTCTATCTCTGTGCCAAATTTCACCCAGATCCGTTCAGCCGTTCCCTGGTGTGATTGAGTGACAAACATCCATCCATCCATACATCCATCCATCCGAACTTGTGCATTTATAATATTACCTAGTATAGATTATTTTTAAATACTTAATCGATATTTCATAATATTATGAAATTTTATTTCAGTACAACAGTCATCAAGTTATACGAGAGTTGCAGCCAGCATTTGTTTAGAATGGATTCAATTAAATCTACGATATTTTTGAGTCGTCGTCGAACAATCAAATGATACAGTCAAGAGCAACGTAATTATTCCTTCGTCCATTAAAATTCACTCAGCCCGTCATAATAATTGTTTGAACGTTTGGAAACAACGTTCCTATTGTGGCTCATGATAATATTTGTTCAGGTGTGCGTGTATCCCGCGGCCCGCGATACCTTTAAATGAATGAGCGAATATAGTGCTGCGAAGTGCGCATGTGTCGAGTGTACACTCGATAACGCACTTTGTACGCCCATGGCACGTGCCCGTGTCCCGAGTGACTGATGTAGGCTGTTGAAACTCTAAAGCAACGGTTTGGATTAAAGTATCGATATGTCGATAGCTTGAACTGGAGCAGACGAATCGAGGATGGTTTGCACTTTGCAATTTATATTATGTCATTGTCCTACGTTGTAAAGGAGTATCCGGCTAGAAGGACCAAAATAAAATGGGGCAGTGGTCGTACGTGGTTACAATTAAGGGGGTTGGTTTCCAATAATTTTGGTAGGGTTACCACATTCAAACTTAACTAAAGGAATTTTTACTCCTGCACTCTGTAGTATCACATTTTGTGGTTAAACTGCGTAAGTTATGAATTATGATTCAATGAAGCATTTCCTCATGAAGATGTCTTGAAAAATTGTGTCACTTTGAGTTGGCCCTTTCTAAGGGCTCTTAATGAATTCGTTTTCATCTTTTAGGTAGTCCAAAACATGCGGGTTGCTCCCAAAGGGCCTAACTAAGCAAATCCGGCGAGTGATTGGCATCTGGTAACCCTACGCGGGGTGAGCTTGCGCGCTGTACGTTCGCGCGCTGCACGGGCCGCCAGTCCGTACGCTCGCGCTTATCGGGGCGGTTGTCAGTCCGGTGTCGTCGTTGTTTTGTCGTATCGCGCCGATTTTCGGATTTTTCTTTCGAGTGACAAATAAGGCTGACTGCTAAGAGAATTTTCCTGGTGATTTGTGATTTTTTTTGGCGGTAGCGACATTGAATTGTGGTGGGTTCCAGTTTGTGGGGGGCTTGCTTTCGGAAAAGTGTTTTTCTTGTTGGTGCGAGGCGGCGCGCGGGCCCGTAGTGTCGATTCGGTGGATGGTGCGGCTCGGGCGGGCGCCGGGGCGCGGCCGGCGGCGCCGCTAGCAAAATGTCGATACCCCTGGGCCGGGAGACTGTTCTCCCCACACAGGTGAGAGCCAGCTTTCCCCGTTTTTCCGTACAGTGTACGCGCGGCATTAATGATTGACTCCAACTCCAACGATTTTAATCTCGGCTCGTGCACTTATTAACGATTTCAGCCCACAATTACTTGTAGTATTAAAATCGTCTTGCTAGGGGTTTTCTTTGTTAGATTATGTGGTTCTTAGTTGTTTGTGTATGGTATTGCAGTTTGTATTTTCAGTCAAATTAGCTTAAATAATCGATTGTTATAATGAGGTATTTACGCAAGCATAATAATATGAAAAGTTTCAAAAAAGCTCCCTATTTTGAAATGCTTATTGAGCCGATTAATTACTTAGGTATTTTGTTTGTAAAGTAAGATAGGTAAATACCTACCCTTTAAGTAACTACTATAAAGTAAGTACTTACTTGATTAATTATATCAAGGTAGGGTAAGGTTGCTTTAGTCGTACTGCCGCTTAAGTCGTACTCCAGTAATAATTCGTCTCTTTTTTATAATTAGTGACATCTAGTACATTCATCCGGAACTATTTAGTCGTGCGAGTAAACAAACCAAAGTAGGCGACCGGCCGACGTCTGTGACGAAAAATATTTGAAAAAGTAAGTTTTTTTACCGTTTTCATTAAAATTTTTGACTCATACGTAAGCTATTTCAAGGAGGAATATGATGGTGATGTTATATTTTCGATTCATGTCAATTTTTGTAATAATCCAGCACAGCATTTAGGCACACGAAATTAGTAGAAAGTTTTTAGGTTAGAACGAAATTTGGTTTAAAACTATGAAAGTCTCGTTCGCCTAAGTCGTACCTGTGGACGATTCCTTAATCGTACCGGTACGACTTAGGCATTCATGGGAATAATGTGCAATTTTGAAGTGAAAACTTCTTTAGGCGCGTTGAGCACTTTTTGGTACCTAGGGGGTAAAAATATGGAACGGTGTCGGTCACGCGACACCATTCTTCTTAAGACAAAAGGTTTTAAGCATAAAAATACAGTACATTCGTAATTAAACTTTAATACCTTTGTTTTAAGGTTTATATTAATTAAAAGTGATGTGTAACCGTGACAGACACCTCGCGTTGTTACGAAGACAAAAGGTCTTAAATATAAATATAGTACATTCGTAGTTAAACTTTAATACCTTAGTTTTAAGGTTTATATTTTAATTAATTAAATATTCTTGTTTTTCTCAAGAATTTATAATTTTGTTTTTTTTTCGAGAATTTATAATTTTGTTTTCTAAATGTATAACTACATTTAAGCTCTACTTTGAGACTGAGAATTTGACTTGATCTTAAACAAGTACCAGTTTGTAGTTTTTGATTTTCTATTGATCTCTTGTCTATAGACTTTATTGAATAACGTATATTCTGGCTGATGTTTTATTCTAAGTACGACTTAGGCTATAGGTGGTACGAGTTAAGCGACCAGGCGCCTTAATCGTACCGAAGGTACTTTTTCGAAAAAAAAATATATAATTTTTTTTATTCAAGCTAATTGTATTTTGTGAATGCTGATTAACAGTTAAATAAATAAAGATTCCCTGGGCTAAAAAATGCTTTTATTATTTAAATTAATTTAAGAGTTACAGCAATTCTCCCTTAGGGGGTACGACTTGAGCAACCTTACCCTAATTCAGGTTTTTACTGAATATGTTGGACAGTGTGAAGACTGAAGAGCTACTCTACCAATAGAAGAATATCTCATAGGCTGACCTATTCTGTGGTAGTACCTACGTACGCAAAAAAATAATTATTGTTGTAGTTTTATAGTTTTATGAAATTAGAAGCAATACCTTTTTTATAATAATAAGTCAGGGACCGCAATAAAAGCTGCGCAATTGGCGTGAAAAAAGTTGTACAGTAAGATTAATTGATTTACCTATCATCATATTTTAGATTTTCAATTGCAGGGCACTACTTAATAAGGTGCACGTTTTCACTCGGGCTTTTTTCGGAAAAACTTAAAATTAGATAGATTGTTTTTAACTTAAAACTAGTCTTTTCTGAAGGAAACTGCACCATAAAAAACAGTTTTCCATAAAAAATCTTTTTTCACCTTTTTTCACCCCAAAAGAGTACTTTTCTGGTTAAATTCAATGAAGGAATGCCATTTTTTACTCGAAAAAATATAAAATAGTTATTTTTTTAAAGAAAATAAATCATAATAATAAAATTGCATTGGATAAAAACAGATTTCTGAACGTTTCATGAGTCAATGAAATAGAAATGCCAAGCCACAGGGTTCTAAATTCAGACACAAATTTTTCCCTTTGAGTGAAAACCTCAAACCACGCAGACGAAGTCGCGGGCATTCGCTATATTTTTTATATTATTTTTGGGCACATAACACAAGAATTAATAACAATTAGTTCTTTATTACATAATATAAGTGAGTGGGTGGGAGGGTAAGAGGTTTAGAAAATAGGATTCATCTGAAAAAAAAAAATCGCCTAACAGATTTTTTATGGGGTTGTGTAATGTACCTATTGGATTTTATTTTATTTTAATAGGAATCAAATATCCAGTACCTAAGTATAACTTGCTGCTAGCGCTTCGCTTCGAATCATTCGGGAGAATGTACCTATTGTAAACATAGAATTAATATATTATTTGTACTTTGAAATAAATATTGTCATCAATAGATTTTTAGTATACCTACTTACGGAATTGAATTAATGTAGGTACAGTGCGTAGTGTAAAAAAAATTTTTCAAATCGGTTCAGAAACCACGGAGATATGCACCGACATGTAATAAAAAAAAAAAAAACTCGCGCCGAATTGAGAACCTCCTCCTTTTTTGGAAGTCGGTTAAAAACAATCAAAATAAAAACATTTTCAAGTATTTGCCTATTTTAAATTCTACATGTGTTTCTTACATTATTCAAGTAATGTTATCAAATGTAATCGAGCACGAAGGAAGCATACAAACAGAACAGGTTGACCGCTCGCTTATCAAACGCCTTATCAGAGCTGATTCGCAGAATCATTTTCGCGTCTTGCAAGTTGCAACTAGACAGTATAAATAGAAATAAACGAGGCTGACGAGATGTGGCAGCAAGATTAGAGAGAATATTATAAATGCAAAAGTGTGTCTGTCTGTCTGCTTACGCTTTCACGGCCCATCTGTTCAACCGATTTTGATGAAATTTCGTATGGTCGTTCGTATCTAAGGGGTAAGGACATAGGCTACTATTTATCCTGGAAAATCCTATCAAGATCCGCGGGAATCAAAAACCTTAATCCACGCGGATAAAGTTGTGGGCATCATCCAGTAAGATAAATAAAAAGTAAAAGTGGGCTATTGTAGGTGAGACGAATATAAAAACCAAAGATTATTTTTCGTAAAAAATAAGTAAGTAGGTATGGTATGACTTTGAGCGTAATAAAATTCTATATCAATGACTTTGAATTAATTTTTAAGATTTACTTAGGTTAACTTAGCCACAAGATTCATAGTTCTGTCATTGTGAACAACAGTTAAATCATGGAAACTTAAGGTCGTGAAAATATTTTTATAGATTTTAAAATAAATATTTGTTATTATGTCTACCAATTTAGCGAAAAGTTTGGGCATAGAGTAGACAAGAATAATATCGCAACTGTAGAGGAAAACCTTTCGTCTTTTAGATTTCAGTCTGCTCTTTTTCGTTTTAGCCATAGATTTAAATACAAAATTGTTGTATTCATTTTATACCACTAAGACTAACCCACTTATCGTGATCTAGAATTGACACTCTTAAAGTAAGCATTAAAATTTTCTAAATTCTAACTGTACACGTTTAAATTATACTTACAAATTATTTATTCAGGTTAGACTTGAGACTGAGCAAATAAGTTGTAAGTAATTAAAAATCTTTTGCCCGCGGGCCGCAACGCCGTGCGCGTGTATTTAGAGACCGTACATATTACCTATTTTGAAAATCCTGTGTTTTCAAGGTGTGTTCTTGTTTCAAAAAAAGTAGGTTGTTTCAAAAATCCTATGTTATCCTCCGGGGTGCAATATTAGATTGTTCATCAAGGGAATAAAATGAGCCATTTCATACGAGATGTTTAGCTTACCGAGCGTAGCGAGGTATGCTATAGAATCGAGTAGAATGGCTTTTAGTCCCGTGGTAAACACTATTTTTCACTTCGATTGCGAGAAAATAAAATAACGATTTTTAAATATTTCTTTGCCTTTCTGTTACATTTTATATTAGGAATAAGATCTTTATTTTCACTTGATGATATTATTATTAACAAATAAATAGTCACATTCACAATATACCTTCACCTTGTATTATGTATTCTGTATCGATATCCGCAATACATACCAACTTTATTTTACTCCTTATTGCTAACAAGAATGAATTTAAAAAAATACATTAAGAACCATAGACATTGAGCTCTGCATAGGTGATGACGATGGGTAACATTAACACCCTGACGCATAACTACATTTAACCAAGGATTGCGTGCAAATTATTTCAAAAATGATACATACAAAAGTACCTATAGGTATGGATCGCAATAACATATAGCGTAACTATTTATTCATTTCATACAGTGGGTCGACGCTCACACAATATCAAACATGACTACCATCATACCATGACAGTTTTAGCAGTCCTAGATGTACTGCTTAAAAGACATTAGAGTGATAGAATTTTGTATTTAAAAAAATCTGCTAGCCCCCGCAGCTTTGCTTTGTCTAGATGCCTTCATCCTTCATATTCACGATTGGTAGGAAAGAACGTATCTTCTTAGACTGTGTCTGTGACATTCGTTTGGGCTGTTGATATTAACCATAGACTATAAATTTTTACTACTTACCCATTTACTACCTTTATTTTTTATTTTTATTAACGCCTGCAATTGGCTACTTGACAGCTGTAACTATAAAATATGAAATATGTTAGATTTGGTAGCTTGTGGGTTAACAATAATTATACAATATGTATTTTGCATTAAAATAAATTGTAAATATTTTATTTTTGCAAAACAAATTTGAGATTTTTTATCTGTGGATTACAAGAAGCAAAACGCGGGCGGTCATGATAGAGCCCCGTGTGACGTCACATTTCAAAAAAAAAAACGTCGTGTGTACTAACGTTTGCGTATTGTTGAGAAAATTAACAGTAATATATTTCGATTTGTGATTGTGAGCGGTTAAATGAAATGGCATTATGCTTTACAGCTGATAGTACAAATCTGCCTAAAGTCGATTCATTTATGGTTGCAAATTTAATTGCGTGTAAACTTTTGCACTGCCGAATTTCGTAATGTACTATTATAACTTCCATGTAAGAACCGAAATAAACAAAGTAAGTAATAGTACTTAGGTCTCGTGTTTAAGACCTAAAAAAGTGCTGCTGTAAAGTGACAGAAATATAATTTATTTTAATTTTATGTCATGTTTTATGAAGAAAATGTCAGGTTAGGTTAATTCATTTTTGCTAGATCAGAGTTTTAAGTTGATTTCTTCATAACACGAACATCAAAGTGGTCTTCACAAAGTAATACCGCAGATATTTATCCGATTTAAATTCCGGCTCTCGGCAGATTAACTCTAACCACTGCTTTCGACGTTTAAATTATGACATAGGTAATATAGTATATAGGAATGTGTTTATACAATTTGTCAGGATATTAATTACTTATTATTTATTGTATTTCTACACACGTCTTGTAGCTTGTAATTTCCACAATTGCATTAAAAAAGCTGTAAACTTTCCACTTAAAATGAAATGAAACTTGGAGCGTCGTATAGTTAACTTTGTTTTATTTTGAGCTGTGACGTCACAGCTAGCAAATGTCACGTGACCGGCTGTTTTCGCGCGAATTTAAAATTAATGTATGAAAAATGTATTTTTTTCTAATAAATAACGCTTTTTTTGAGAAAAAGTCAATTGTAAGAGGTATAAAATGAACCTACGTACATTTTTAAGTATTTTTCCGAAAACTGTCAAATAGCCAATTATTTAAAAAAATTCTTAATTCCCTAGACCCTAAATGCTAACTTTAGTCCGCCTACACTAACCTATAATGACATCTTTTTAGAGCATGAGAGGTGATTTTTTTTTATCCAAAATCGATATTAACGGATTTTGAAAAGGTAACACGCAGTAAGACAAAAAGACACACTTTCGCATTTATAGATATGGATAATACTGCTTCCTTATTATTTTATTAGTTAGGTATGTAGGTACATCTACCTACCTATTTCACTCTATATGTATATAGTTTAGCTGGATAAAGAAGTCTGATATAAAATTCCAATATGAGGGCGAGCGAAACCTCTTTAATCATAGATTCATACCTAGGTAGAGACAGTCTCTTCCGTCTGCGAAAACAGTTTCAGCTTAATTGAAGTAAGTATACCTACCTACACCTAGAGCTTCCGTGTTAGTTACTCTGTTAGTAATTTTTTGCCCCATCTAGATCACTTATCAACTGATTTTAGACCTTATCGCCTTACCTACTCTTACTATAGGCATAGCACAGAATAGGTACCTAATAGTACGATGCAGGTATTAATAGGCACCGTCAAAAGAGAAAAAGTTTTCCTATAACTCCTTTGAATTAACAGAGTGCCTAGTGGGAGATTTTCTTCCCATTCGATAGCAACAACGTTAACTATGATTTGAACTGGCGCTTGATCAATTCCATGTTTAAATGGTAGCTATCGTAGTCGCGATCAAATACGTAAAAAAAAAATACGCGCCGAATTGAGAACCTCCTCCTTTTTTGGAAGTCGGTTAAAAAAAGGTGTGTGAATGATATTTATATACACACGGCAGAAGTAAAACTTCAGAAAAGTAGCCACGAGTGAATGAGATAAATATAACTTGTATTCTATCTCAGTCTCTCGCTAAATCCTATTATGAATAGGTTGGTCTCTTTTTGGTGTCGCTTTTTCGTTTCATCGAATTTTCAAGTCACAACGATTCTAAAGAAGTTTCACTTCAAAAAACTCCCACTCGGCCTGCTGCCGTTCCTCTTGATAAATAAAACACTAACAAGTACACTTCAGTACATAAATGTAAGCAGCCTATTCAGTAGTACATAAGGCACAGTATAGGTTGCTACTAGCTACTGCTACTGAGTGGGAAATGAGTTCCCCGGTGCTGCGGTCGTAGTTCAAGGCTCTATCGATCCGAGCCAAGGTTGCCCGCTATTTACGTATTCTAAGGCATTTTCAGCACGTTTCCTATTTTTGAAGTGAAAAAGGCGCGTTGAGAACTGTTTGGTAATTTATATTGAACTGTAATTTTTTTTACCAAAAAGTGTGTTGAGCACTTTTTGGTAGGGGGTAAAATTTTAGATTCGCGTGACCGTGACCGACATGCTCGCGAACAGCGACATGCTCGCGAACATATAAATATACTACATTCGAAATTAAACTTTTATGACTTAGTGTTAAAGTTTATATTTTAATTAAAATAATAAAAAAAAAGAGAAGTTGATAGAAATGAAAACTTCGTTTTCACTTCTATCGGCTTCGGTCCCTGTGACTGCCATTTTTTTTTTAAGTTAACTACGACGCAGAAATGCAGCCATTATTCTTGGCACTTTTCCACGCGGGCGTTACTGTAAAGTAAGGATAAGAATAAGTTTTATTGTAACATTTTCATAGATAAGATTTTGGTGTACATAATGATAAGCAACGCATTCTTTGAACAACTAATGACGTTAAAAGTGTTCGTGAAAGTCCCTTTTTTTATAATAATATATTATGGATAAATTATTTTGAATAGGTAGGTTATATTTAAAACGGATTCTTAATATTTTTACTTAAAAGAAACACATTTATCACAAAAGGAAAGTATTATTTCAATCAAAGTAACAAATAATTGAATAAATATCTAACAATCAATGATATTAATAGGACACAACTCAGGGAGGTGTGATCTTTCCTTACAGTAAATACTTAGACTCGTAGCAAGGAGGTCCCAGTGAGGAGTGAGGAGAATTTGATTTTGAAGTTTTGTTAAAATTAAAAATCAAATATTTTTAATAATACATAACTACATTACATAGTGATTCCTATCACATGCTTGGACGTAATAAAATAATGATTACTAGCTTCTGCCGAGGTTTTTTGGCTCCCGGAACTCTTTAGCTTTCCGGGATAAAAAGTAGCCTGTGTGTTATCTATCTCTGTGCCAAATTACATCTAGATCCGTTCAGCCGTTCTGGCGTGATTGAGTAACAAACATCCATCCATACATTCATCCAAACTTTCGCATTTTTAATATTAGTACTAGATAGTATAGATTATAAGACGATGGTTTCGTGTGTAAACTAGTCTGTAATTAGACCGGTTAAGCGAAGTGAAAGCATTACCGAGTAATTTAAGGAGCCACTTTTATCTAAATGGGACATAATTTAGAGTTATTGTCGTAAAGACAAATGCTTATATTTTACGGTTTTATACAGATTGTTATCTCTTAACAGTTGTGTCTAACCGTATTAAATTTTAAAGTGGTAGGTATTCTCTGTAGGCATATTTACGGAACTTAGTAGGTACTAGGTACTTAGTGATGTAAAAAAAACGATGAAAAAGCTATACTTTGAGCTTAATTCTCCAATGAATCATTCCAATCATTTAACTGCAGTTTTATGTAAATTCTAAAACCACAAAAATGTTTCGCCGTAAAAATTCAAAGTGATTTCATCCTCTACAAAATCTAATAACCTAAAAGAGAAATGCCGATCGTGCAATATCCTTTGCCGATATAGTCAAAACTTATCTACCTATTTGCTTGACCCCTTGAAACAGATATATATATCCAGATAAGGTTCTTTACCTATTTTATATCGTAGATTATGTTCTGTAACAATTTTAAATATTCTGTGATATTCTTTACTTCTTCTTTGAATACATTCAGGGCTGGACAAAATACCTACATGCTTTGCTTTAATTAAAAAATACAATACAATACAAATTAAAAAATACTGTATCGCAAGTAATTAAAATACGAAATACAAAATAACTTTAAGTAAGGTGTTTGAAGGTATTAATCTAACTAACTAAAAAAAAACACTAGATTTTTAAATGTACTGTCAGACAACCAGCATCTTTTTGGAGAGTGCATAAAACCTGCTAAAGAAAACACACACTTACGATCACTATATGAAGGTTAAATGTATTTTTCACACCACATGCTCGACAATGCCGAATTATATGTCATGTAAACCTTACCGAAAGCAAGACATTATATCTCTTGGCTTTAGCCGGGTTATAATGTTCTATTGAATTTCATTATAACCCGCTGGTTAATAATGTGATTTTCACTTTCATAATTCTTATTTCTATGTCCATAAAGTCTAATTTCGCTAAACAGAATGTGTTCTCAGCGGGCGCGGCCAACTCGATTTTAGAAAACCGAAGCCGTGGCCCACTAGATTCGCACTGAGACGAACTTCATTTGTTTGTCAAATCGAGTAGGCTACGCCAGCTGAAAGAAGTGGCTATATAGGCCGTGGCCCACTAGATTCGCACTGGGACGAACTTCGTTTGTTTGTCAAATCGAGTAGGCCACGCCAGCTGAAAGAAGTTGCTATAGCCGTAGCTAGTAGTACCTTTAGAAGATTCTATAAATATTTAAAAAAATATTTCAAAAATGTCGAGTGATGTACCTATAATATATTTTATGAGTGATGTGATGAGTATTTTGACTCCAGAAGCTATTAAATATAACGTTATCTTTCCATAATTGGACTAATGTCTCCAATATCAATTTTCACTTTTAATTTTCTGTAATAACGACCTCCGTGGTGCAGTGTGTAGCGCTGTTGCCTTAACTTGCGGAGGTCCTGGGTTCGATCCCCGGCAGGGTCAATTTGGGAATTTATAATTTCTGAATTTTCCCTGGTCTGGCCTGGTGGGAGGCTTCGGCCGTGGCTAGTTACCACCCTACCGGCAAAGACGTGCCGCTAAGCGATTTAGCGTTCCGGTACGATGCCGTGTAGAAACCGAAGGGGTATGGGTTGAATATAACTGCCATGCCCCTAACAGGTTAGCCCGCTACCATCTTAGACTGCATCATCACTTACCATCAGGTGAGATCGTAGTCAAGGGCTAGCTTGTAGTGGATAAAAAAAAAACACTATTTACTAAGCCTGGTTTTTTATTGTCTCGCATGAAGTGAGAAAAGTAGAGTATACACCACCGGGATAAAACTGTTTTTTTCTTGGGCGCTTGAATCCCTCACTGCACTCAGGACTCAATCTTAATTTATAACACCCTCGCTGCGCTCGGGAGTTACATTTGGAGTCCTTCGTTACGTTCAGGATCACAGATCACGGAAACATGATCTGTGTTCAGGATTCAATGTAGCGCCCGTGACATAAAACAGTGCTTTATCCCCTTGGTGTATAATCTACTATTAATGTTAAAATGTATACCTGTCATTGCATGAATTAGAAGGGAATTATTTATTGTTATTGAATTATTGTCGATGTAGTAAAATAACTATTTTTTGTCAAGTTAACAGGTTTCTAAATATTGTTTTTCAATGAAGAAAATGTTATATATTTCTATATTATAAGAACTTTTAAGATATGCAGTTGTGCATGTGTTTTAATATTTTGCCAAAAATTATGGCTAATTAATTAGAAAAATGAAATAATATATTCATATAGTTTAGAAAAATAGTTTTTATGAAAGTGTAAAATTTAGAAATAAATTATTTATAAATGTATCAAAACACAAATTACTAGGTATCAAAATAATGTATACTTATACATAGTTTAAAAAACCATTATAATATATACAAATACTTACCAAGGATAATATGCATGATCTTGAAAAAGTTTGTTTCTGAAATGTAACAATACTGATAAACTTAACTACTTTTTTGTCTTCTAAATGATATATATATACCAATGTCCTACATGTATAAGTTAAATGTTAAAAAATGTATGTGATCATGAACACTTTCAGTTTAATAAAGGCTTATTTATTTATTTATTTAATGTTAAAATGTATTTTGAAGCCTCAAGTATTTGAAATACTAATTACAAAATACCTCAGCGTCAGGTTTTTGATATACGAATTACAAATTACATTTTAAGGAAGTAATTGAAATACAAAAACCAAATACCTACGTATTTCAATTACGTATTTTAATTACAAGTAATTCAAATACTGCCCAACCCTGAATACATTGTACTTAGGTACGTACATAGAATGATCTTACGTACTTATTAATTATTTATTTTAAAATTTTGTAAAATAAATGTTTCAATTTATTAAACCTGTTTTACTATATCGTTCTTCAATGTTTCAGCATGCTTCTCATAGTTTGTATTACTATGATTTTAGTGATCACAATTTTTAGATATATAGACATATATATGTCACCGTAAGATTGTAAAAACCGTTAGATTATAATATAACGTTTTTTATCTCGATAGATTATAAACTGTCGACAGATTGTGAACCGTAAAATACAGCTTACAATTTAACGCATTATATACCTGGATATTCATGTCAAACCCTAACCTAACCTATAGTTCGCGCGCGAGTTGAATGCAGAGTAAATGTATGGTGACACTTACATTTACTCTGCATTCAACTCGCGCGCGAACTGTACAAGAAAGAGACAAGAAAACGTAATTATACAATAAATATTTCATAAATTAATACTCAGAACATTGAACGGTTCACAATTTTTCGACGGTTTATAATCTCGCGGGATAGAAACCGTTAGATTATAATCTAACGGATTTTACAATCTTACGGTGACATATATATGTATTTATGCATATGTGTATATGTATGTAAAATGTACCTAATCATTAGTGTATATTGTACGTTGCAGGAAAAAATAATAAAAATGCTTATTTATTGCAATAGGTATACCTAATGTTTTTTTTCAAGAAGTACTAAGTTACTTATTATGAATCTAGTATCACAGTATTCATATTAGTAAGGTTGTTATAATATTATTATTACCACTATTATAGGTATCTATACAAAGTTCACAAATATAACACCACAGAATACTAGCAAGGCACGAAGCTTTAGTCCCATTAGCCTCGCATGCCCATTCTTTGTTGCATACCTTTAATGTGATTCATGTTAGGTTGGTCCGTGTACTCTTCTGGTGCAAAATAAGCGTAAATTAACTCTGTTTGAGTTTATTACCAGTGCGAATCACCAGGTCTAATGTGTGTTGGTTTAATAACGGCAATAAATTCTTGTATATTCATGCACTTTTGTATTTGTGGACTGCGCGAAAACCATTGAAATTAGCTTCCGGGTGCAAAGGGGTTTTCCTACTTGTACTCTGAGACGTCACGAAAAATTAATATGGCTTGTTACGAGTAGGTATTTACAACTTTATTTCACGAAAATCTTTTAGTTACATACCTACCTGCCTAAGCAGTAAGCACAGAAACTAATTGAGCCATAGGTAAGTAGGTACTTATGGCCTATAAAAATTGGTGTTCATAGCTACAATCATATTAAATATGTATCTACTTAACTGTTACATATTATTAATTAAGTAAAATTTAACATTATTTGATTATTATATACCTACGTAGTACCTACTCCTAGTTAATTGTATACGCATTTCTGCTTATATATATATTATTTATAAGTAATTTATGTTAGAATATGTAAACTCTGTGTTATGTTCTAAGTACTTAGTCTATGGTATTACTCTAGGTTTTTTCTTCTTCTTGGAATGATGGCGGATTTATACTGACTGTGAAATATGTAGTTCTTTTGTTAAAAGGAAATTAAAGTGAATTAGTTATAATAATGGTGTATTATTTAGTGAGTTGCGTGGGGGCCTAACAGCCTTAACTATGTGTTGAATAATAGTTTTCTCACATCCACGGACCTCTGCAATGCGAAAAATATATGAACAAAATGGCTACCAGCAGTGACCACGTACTTTATCCACAACTCAACGAAAAGAGTTCATTTAGCAACTGGAAATTCAGAATAAGTCTGTTGTTCGAAGAAAAAGGTATAGATTATGTGTTAGAATCCACCAAAGAGGAAAATATTAAGAAAGAAACATTCAAAAAGGATGACGCACGAGGTAGGTCACTAATTATAAATTGCTTGAGTGACAAATACTTGGAAATTGTGAAACCCGCATCATGTGCACTGGAAATGATAAACCTGCTAAGTTCAGCTTTTGAACGGAAAAGTACCTACAATAAGGTTCAATTAAAAAGGAAATTAATCAATATGAAGCATAATTTTTGTAATAAACTTCAAGATCACCTAATAAAATTTGAAAATATAATTAATGAGCTAGAAAATAACGGAAGTAAAATTGAGGACATTGACAAGTGTGAGTACCTATATATAACATTACCAAAGGAATATGACAACATAATTAACACATTGGAAACTGTACACAAAGAACTAAAGTTTGAGTTTGTAAAGAGTAGATTACTGGATATTGAAATGAAACTAAAAGAAAATTATAATAATGAAACTTCTGATAATAATATGTATGTAACAAACTCAGACATTGTCTGTTATCGATGTAATTCAAAGGGACACAAATCGTTCCAATGCAAAAGTAATTCTGCAAATCAACGTGGTGATAATCATAATAATACAAGAGGAGGCCGATACCAATCTGGACGTGGCTACAACCTTAATAATAATTTTACTAATGAAAGAAGGGGCAATAATACTTACTACACAGGACGAGGTTACAATCATAATATAAACCAAGGAGATCGTAATAATTCTCAATACGGAAGAGGCCATAACAATTATCAATTTGGAAGAGGTTATAACAACTATCAATATGGAAGAGGTTTTAATAATAACAGTAGAGGTTTTAACCCAAGGAATAATAGCCGGGGAAAGGCACACAATATGCAGGACTTAAATAATTTATCAGAGTCGAACAACCTATCAGAAGTGAAAAATAATACATTTGTGGCATTAACCTCAGAAAGTGAACTCGCAGACAAAGATAGCGTTCTGTTTATCATCGACTCAGGCGCATCCCATCATTTTATACAGGAGAAATACGAGGAATTTATGTATGAGGTAGAACCATTAGAAAACACAATGAAAATCAGAGTAGCTAACGGACATTTCCTAGAAGCAAATAAGAGGGGTAAACTGCGAGGAAATTATAAGAACAGTATAATTACCGTAGAAGGAATTATTGTACCAGGGCTTTCACATAACTTAATATCGGTTAGTAAATTAATCGAAAGAGGCATGACTTTATTAATTAATAATGATCAAATGATAATATATACTAATGATAAAAATAATAATACATATTATGTATACAAAGAAGGAAGATTATTTACTATGAGGATGGGAATAAAACAGGATGACCAATGTAATCAAGCAATCGACAAAGATGATATATGGCACAAAAGACTGGGACATTTAAACAGAAGGGGATTGCAATTACTGGACTTACAGTATAGCACTAGAAAGTGCAACGAGTGCATGCTAAATAAAAGTACAAGGAAGCCTTTTTACACTATAGCAAGACCCCAGTCACAAGCGATAGATGACTTGATACATTCAGATATAGCTGGACCAATGAAAAACACCACTAATGAAGGCGAAAGATATTATCAAACTATCATAGATGATTATTCACACTTTACTGTAACACATTTATTGAAAAATAAATCTGAAGCTGCGCAAAATTTAATTGATTACATAAAAATGCTAAAAACCGAAAAAGGAATAAGATTGAAAAGAATACGATGTGACAATGGTGGTGAGTACACTTCGGACTATCTAAGAAATTATTGTAAAGATAAAGGAATACAAATAGAATATAGTTTGCCGTATAGCCCACAAATGAACGGCAAATCAGAAAGGATGAATCGCACCATATTAGACAAAGCGAGAACAATCATGAGTGAATCCAACTTGCCCAAACATTTATGGGGCCAAGCAGTTTTGACAGCAACATTCCTAATTAACCGATCACCATCTAAAGCAATATTTGATGATATACCTGCAAGAAGGTTTGAAAGAGATATGATGCTGGATAAAATAAAGATATTTGGATGTAAAGCATGGGCGATAATTTTACCAAGACCGAATAAACTAGAGAATAGAGCCATAGCAACAAGAATGGTTGGATATGCAAGAAATGGATGGAAACTGTGGAATCCGGTCACTGATGAAATAATAGTATCAAGAGACGTTACATTTGATGAATGTGATATTAGATATCATGAAGAAGAGGTGAATACAAAGGATAAAGAAAATGATAAAAATTATAAGATAATTAGAAATGAAGAAGAAAATGAAGAACAGAATAACAATCAACAAGAAACAGATCCAGAGAGAAAGGAAATAGATACACGAACACCAATGACAACTACGAGAAGTGGTAGACAAATTAATCTCCCTGAACATCTTAATGATTACCATCTTAATTTTCAGGCATATTGTTTGGTCAGCGAAGACGATCCAGTGACATATAATGAGGCTGTAGATAAAGGTTGGTCATCATCAATAAATACAGAACTAGAAGCATTGAAAAATATGAATACTTGGACTGAAACTAAATTACCCAAGGGCAAACAAGCGATAGAAGCAAAATGGATATTCAAAACAAAAGAAAATGGTATAAAGAAGGCAAGATTAGTAGCGAAGGGATTTCAGGTAAAGAAAAATGATGAGATTGGAAACAACGATTATACCCCAGTAGCAAGAATATCAACGGTGAGATTTACTCTAGCCCAAGCAGTACAAAATTCATGGACAGTAAGACAGCTAGATATACCAACAGCATACTTGAATGGAACTTTAGAATCAGAGATATATCTCAAGCCACCTGACGGTGTAAAACTTGTTGACGGAAATGTATTAAAGTTAAATAGAGGATTGTATGGAATGAGAGAGAGCGGGAAATGCTGGAACAAAAGGCTGAATGACTACCTAGAAGAGAAAGGGTTTGAGCGATCGAGAAATGATTTTTGCTTATATAAAAATATTATGAAAAACATCTGGCTAGTACTTTATGTAGACGACATATTAATAACTGGTGATAAAAATAAAATGGAAGAAATTATAATAGATCTACAAAAAGAATTCAAGGCTAAAGATATGGGAGAAATTGAATTATTTTTAGGCATGGAAATATCAAGAACAAATGACATATTAAAAATTACTCAAACAAGGCAAATAGATAAAATGCTCAAAAAATTCGGAATGGAAGATTGTAATCCAGTCACTACACCAATGGCAAAGGGATATCAAGTAAATAAAGATGAAGAAATTACATATGACATACCATACAGACAAATAATTGGAGGACTTATGTTTATAGCTACTACATCAAGACCAGACATATCTTACCCAGTGTCTTTTCTATCGCAATATTTGGAAAAGCCAACAAAAGGATTATGGGTACAAGCAAAGAGAATTCTACGATACTTAAAAAATACTAAATCATATGGATTAACATATAGCAAAAATAACAATAATGAAAATCTCATAGAAACATATTCAGATGCCGACTGGGCGGGGAATAAAGATGACCGAAAAAGTGTGAGTGGATCCATCACCCTATACAATGGCAATATAATATCATGGCTGTCCAGAAAACAAAACTGTGTGGCACTCTCAACAGCGGAGGCGGAATACATTGCCGCAGCAGTGAGTGTTTGTGAATTAATTAACGTGAAAGGACTTTATTCAAACTTTAGTAGTGACAAAAACAATGAAGTGAAAAATATATTATATATAGACAATGTTGGCGCTATTGAACTCTCTAAGTCTTACGAAAATAGCAAACGAGCAAAACATATTGATATTAAAATGCATTTTGTGAAAGATCTGTTCAACAAGGGAGAATTTAGCATAAAATATGTGTCTTCCCATGAAAATCGAGCAGACTTGTTTACTAAAAGTTTAACTAAAGAAACTTTTGTTCGCTTGTGTTCATTACTCAATATTAATTAATAAAAATAAAAATTGTAACAAAACTATATTGTTTAAAGTAATTCTGTAATTTGTTTATGATTTATTAACAAGCTAAATATTTTCAATATTATGTTCATGATTATATCCAATCTTATAATAAGTTTATAATATTTATTTTTGTATTATTGTATGTTTAAATTGTAACGATTTTCAATAATTTAGCTACTCAAATTACTAAAAATCGAGGGAGAATGTTAGAATATGTAAACTCTGTGTTATGTTCTAAGTACTTAGTCTATGGTATTACTCTAGGTTTTTTCTTCTTCTTGGAATGATGGCGGATTTATACTGACTGTGAAATATGTAGTTCTTTTGTTAAAAGGAAATTAAAGTGAATTAGTTATAATAATGGTGTATTATTTAGTGAGTTGCGTGGGGGCCTAACAGCCTTAACTATGTGTTGAATAATAGTTTTCTCAGTTTATATTAAACAAGCACATTTCATAACTTGAACACTCCACACTCCTCAATATCTCTTGTTCCCTTCGTCCCATCTATAATCTGTGGTCAAACGTCAAACGTCAGTGTCATATCGCAAGTGTGTGAAAAAACCGCAACGAACTCAAGTTTGAAATTAACTCTGAAAAAAACGCTAAATCACCTCAATAATTGGAAACCTCGCGAGTGTTATCATAGTAACAATATAGACTGCAAATACTCAAAGTGAACTGGTGCCGGCCTGTGTTCTTGTAATCTCCGCAAATTGTGCACATTCTAAAACCAGCGACCTAAACATACTATTTACCAAGTAAGCGAACTCCCTCACCCTCTATCCTACAAGCCTGGTCCTAATCGAACCGAATCCCTCTCAAATTTATACGCACAATTTACTCAAAACTCATATTTACACATAATTCTATAGAAAATTCCCATACAATCACCATTTCGCACACCACATGCCGGTACAAATTATCAAGTAATCTCATCTCATCCGCATAATTACACTCAAAACGCATAACCAAACGTATTTATATCATTATTTACGCATTATTTTATTGTTATTTATGTTTATTTCATATTTATTCGCACTTTAACAAAAAATAACCTCACTTAACACAACCTTTGAAAAACTTAACAATATTTTTATTGTTACGCAATACCTACTTACCACATTAGGTTTATAGCTTATCCTCATATATCACAATGCCTAAAGAACGCAATATTGTTTCTGAAACTCCAATAAACCCCACAATTTTGAGGTTGGAAGCCCGCAAAGATAGCTTGTTTGAAATAGTCCAACAAGTATATGACTTAAGCTTACAAGTCAGTAATCCTATAAACAAAACGCAATTCTTAATCCGCGTTCAATCCATTGATAAAATACGCCAAGATTTTATAGAAAATTTAGACCAGTTGATATCTGCTTATCTGGATCACGACGCCACCACTAGGCCAAATTATGCAGCTCTCAATGCGTTTGACACACTGTATTGTCAAATACAACACACATTAAATACCATTAAGGAGAAATCATCTACTGAACAGTGTACTGAACAATACAACTTACTAAATAAAAAGTTACCTCCGCTACAGTTGCAGAAGTTTGACGGTTCACCTTCTTCGTGGCCAGTCTTCTTTGAAAACTTCCAAAGCTTAATACACAATAACATTAGACTCTCTGATATACAGAAAGTCCAGTATTTAATCGGTTGCCTTACAGGAAAAGCTCTATTAGTTTGTGCAGGTATCCCGCCTACCGCAGATAATTATATTATCATTTGGAACTCATTATTAGAAAAATATCAAGATACCAGAGTACAAGCAGCTCAATATATAGATACACTATTGCAATGTAAACAAAATCAACCTCTAGAATCCTTCATCGACCAATTTTGTTCTGCAGAAGCTGCTTTAAAACGCTTAAAAATCAAAGATTTGGCAGACTTCATGATAACTCATATTGCCCTTTCTAAACTCAATAAAGATACAGTTTCCTTGTTCGAACAGACTCATAAACACATTGAAATTCCCACTTTTGCAGATTTAAATAAATTTTTAAAAGAACAATTAAAGATTCTTACTTTGCGCTCTCCGGCCACTCATTCACAAAATAATACTCAAATTTCTAGTAAGAAACCTTGTTCTTATAAATCTAAAACTCAAACTCACTCATTTACTAGCACCGCAGACAATAACAATTATTCATTAAATTCTCAAAATTACAATCAACGCTTGTGTCCTGTATGTAAAAATCAAAACTCTCATCCTTTATACAAATGTGAATATTTTATGAATCAAGATCTTAAAACTAGACTTGAACTAGTAAATAAAAATGGTAATTGCAGAAATTGCCTCGGTTTTCACAAGACATCTCAGTGCAAGAGTCAGAGACGCTGCGCATACTGTACCCAGTTGCATCATTCAGCTTTATGTAGTTCCTTTACTAAATCTAGGATTGAACCCAGTACCTCAAGGTCACATTCCACCTCTCACTCACAGAACCATTGGAGTCAAAAATCTAACAATGTTGCATCGCATCAGCCACAGTCAACTAACTCACAGAGCGAGCATGCATCACAGAATACAGCCCCTGTTGCTCAGCCCTGCACTCAGAACTCAAAGGACTTAGCGCTTTCTGTTACAACAACTACTCGCAATTATACTAGGGACACAACAGTATTATTACCTACCGCATCTGTACACGTATACAATAATAATGTCCAACATTGTATTCGCTTATTCTTAGATACTGGTTCAATGGCTAATTTTATAAGTAAAGAATGTTGCCAACGCTTAAATTTGAAAATTAAATTCGCACCTTCCGTTGTCAAAGGTATCGGACAGACGGAAAGTACATCTTTAGGTTCTGTTACTTTTCAAATCCACTCACGATTTGATCCTCGCTGCTCATACACCATTAATGCTAGGGTAATAGACACCATAACCGACCATTTACCTAACGCCCGCATCGATGTTTCTCAACTTCAATATTTAGACACATTGCCCTTAGCTGATGATAATTATCATACTCCAGGTCCAATTGACTGCTTAATTGGAAATGAATTGTTCCCATTTTTAATCGGTTGTGATAAAGTAATTTCGCCGAAATCCGCTGTGGTAGCAATTCAAAGCACTCTAGGTTATATCCTCATGGGTAAAGCTAATTGTGACGCTCGCCATTCTTATAATTTTCACACTCAACACTCTTATGATTCTTACGCCGCTGATAAAACCTTTTTATGTAAAACAGACTCACCCTCTCTCGAAGAATTAACTGAACGCTTTTGGTCTTTAGAAAACGTACCTAATAAAATTCATATTAGCCCAGACGATGAGGCATGTGAACGCATCTTTTTAGATACTTACACCCGCGATGAAACAGGTCGTTTCATAGTACATTTACCTTTTAAAGATGACCCCGCACAACTCGGTGACTCATACTCGATCGCCAAACGCCGCTTACTTCAATTAGAAAAGAAGTTAGATTCCACTCCCGCACTTCGTGAAGATTATAACGCAACAATTCAGTCTTACATAGACAAAGGTTATCTCACAAAAGTAGAGAACCCCTCTCGTGACATAGACTATTATTATATACCTCATCGAGCTGTTTATCGCCCTGACAAGCAGACATCAAAAACGCGTATCGTACTAAACGCTTCGAGTAAAAGTTCGTCAGGAAAATCGCTTAACGATTTATTATACATAGGTCCTAACTTACAAAACAACATTTTTGAACTCATAATTAATTTACGCTTATTCTCAGTCGCGCTAACCGCAGATATCGAAAAACATTATTTTCAATTGAAACTCACTCCAGAACATCACGCTTTTCAACGCATTCTTTTTAGATTTGACTCTAACCAAAAAATAGACACATATAATTTCACTGTAGTCTCATTCGGAGTCTCAAGCTCGCCTTATCTCGCCATGAGGGTAGTGCGGCAACTAGCTGAAGATAACAATAAAAGGTATCCGCTCGCAGCTAATGAAGCTACCAATCACATGTACATGGATGACTATGTAAATTCAATTGATGGTTTTGACAAAGCCCATGCGACTTATCATGAAATGGTTGATATGTTTAACTCGGGTGGTTTTAATTTAACCAAATGGATCTCCAATGATGCTAGACTCTTAGATGAAATTCCGTGTTCTCATAAAAACGCAAACGCAATTAATTTCGATACTGATCCTCACGATGTTACTAAGATTGTAGGTATGCAATGGCATCCTAAATCCGACACTTTTACATTTAAAATTAACGCTAACGATAATAATTCTAGTGAATACACAAAACGCTTAATTCTCTCTATTACCGCGCGTCTATTCGACCCCATCGGTCTTATAGGCCCTGTAACCGCTTTCATGAAACTTCTCGTCCAAGAATGTTGGAAATTAAACCTCGACTGGGATACACCAGTACCTAGTTCGATCGCTCGACAGTTTGACCAATTTTGCAAAGAACTCTCATGTTTAGAACACATTAAAATTCCGCGTCACATAGGCATGACTACAGAGTCACATGTTACACTAATAGGTTTCTCTGATGCTAGCGAAAAATGCTACGGAGCCGCCGTATACATACGAGTGAGCCCAGATGAAAATTCAAAGGGATCTGTTTATTTACTTACTTCAAAATCCAGAGTTGCGCCTCTTAAAAAAACATCACTCGCTCGCCTTGAGCTCTGTTCCGCTCTTCTTTTAACAAATTTAATTGATTCTGTTCGCGAAACTCTTAATAAGCGCTGCGAAATACAAAAAATTTATGCCTTTTCTGACTCAACAGTAACTCTTACTTGGATTCATTCACCTGCATATAAATTTCATACATTTGTTGCGAATAGGATCGCAGAAATTAATTCAAAATTAACTTCTCAACATTGGTTTCACATTAACGGTCGTGAAAATCCCGCTGATATCATTTCGCGTCCAATCACTCCAAAAGATTTATTAGAACAAAAACTTTGGTTCCACGCTCCTCTATGGTTAACTCAGCCTACATCTCAATGGCCTATTAAAACTTTCCAAGTCAACACTCATAATGAAAATCTTGAAGAATCTAAAACTACAGTTTTAAAGGTTGAAACTTCTGTTTCCAAAGCGCAACATCCAATTGAAATCTTAGCCGAACGCTCTTCAAGTTGGTCTAAGTTACTCAGAACCATGGTATACATACTCAGATTTTTTAAACGCTTAAATTCACGCGGTTCTATAACAGTTGCTGACTTAGATTTTACAGAACTTTATATAATTCGCTATATTCAAAACAAGCATTTCTCACATGATGTTCACGCTCTCAAAAATGATAAACCTTGTTCTAAATTAATGATAAAACTCAACCCATTTCTCGACGATGATATCATCAGAGTTGGTGGTCGTTTGAGCAACTCACAATTAAACTTTGGTCAAAAACACCCAATAATATTACCTTCTAAAGAACGCATCACTCAATTAATAGTCGATTATTATCATATCACTAATTTGCATACTGGACCTGCATTGTTACTTGCATTGCTCAGACAGAAGTTCTGGATCATTGCTGCCAGAAACTTAGTTCGTCAGCGTGTACACAAATGTAATATTTGTTTTCGCGTTAATCCTAAACCTACATTCCCACAAATGGGAAATTTACCCGCCTTTAGAGTGACTAAAGTTAAAGCGTTTGTCCATACCGCTGTAGATTACATGGGACCGTTCTTTGTTACTCACATTCGCCGTCGAGGCATAAGAAGCCATAAAGCTTATATCTGTCTTTTTACCTGCTTATCTACTAAAGCTCTAGCATCTAGAGTTGGTGTCGGATCTAACCTCAGAGTTGTTTCTGGCCGCTTTTTTAAGATTAAACTCACGCAGAGGCCCCGTAAATTTGATTTACAGCGATGGAGGCACTAATTTCTTAGGCTCAAAACGCAAATTAGATGAACTCTACAATCTCATACAGTCCAACGCTCACAAAAATTTCATCGAAAATCGTCTCGTAGAACACCGTATTCAATTTAAACACAGCCCTCCTTACGGACCTCATTTTAACGGGCTCAGCGAAATTAATGTACGCTGTGTAAAAACGCACTTATATAAAGTTATAGGAACTCAAATCCTCACTTATGAAGAGTTAAATACAATTATAGTTCAAATTGAAAATTTATTAAATAGCAGACCATTATTGTGTTTTAAGTTCTGATCCGTCAGACATTTCCACACTTACTCCAAATCATTTTCTCAATATTACTCCCTTAAAATATTTACCTATTGAAGATTTAACTGACGTACCTGACAACCGCTTATCTCGTTATCAATTACTCTCAAAAATTACTTGCTCATTCTGGCAACGATGGAGCCAAGAATATTTAACCTCTTTGCAACAGAGACAAAAATGGAACACTCCTTCTAATCCAATAACTATTGGAACTCTTGTAGTTATAAAAGACTCAAACACGCATCCGCTTTGTTGGCCCTTAGGAGTTGTAGACCAACTCTACCCAGGCAAGGACAATGTAGTTAGAACAGTTAAAGTTAGAACACGTTCTGGGAGCTACATAAGGCCTGTGGTCCGGATATGTCCTTTGCCCACGCAATAGTTTTAATTTTAACACTTAACTCTACGCATGAATCTTAATTTAATTTACTCATAATCTGTTTTTGTTTAGAGGATTACCTCTAAGCGGGCGGGAGTTGTATACGCATTTCTGCTTATATATATATTATTTATAAGTAATTTATATATTAAACAAGCACATTTCATAACTTGAACACTCCACACTCCTCAATATCTCTTGTTCCCTTCGTCCCATCTATAATCTGTGGTCAAACGTCAAACGTCAGTGTCATATCGCAAGTGTGTGAAAAAACCGCAACGAACTCAAGTTTGAAATTAACTCTGAAAAAAACGCTAAATCACCTCAATAATTGGAAACCTCGCGAGTGTTATCATAGTAACAATATAGACTGCAAATACTCAAAGTGAACTGGTGCCGGCCTGTGTTCTTGTAATCTCCGCAAATTGTGCACATTCTAAAACCAGCGACCTAAACATACTATTTACCAAGTAAGCGAACTCCCTCACCCTCTATCCTACACATACTCTAACGATCTTGGCAGTAAGCCTGTATCAGCTCCAGGCTTACTGCCAAGATCTTTAGAGTATGTGTTTAAAGTTGTTGAGGCAGAACAGAGTCCAGTATATAAACCAGACGAGAGAGGTCCCAATAAACTGGGCAAAGCTGAGCAAGAATTTGAATTAAAGCTAGTTGGACAACTGATGCAAATATCGGGGCCAATGAGGGATAAGTACCGGCGAATGAGCGCTGCCCTGGGAAATCTCACTGGCAGCAACATAGACCTGACTAATATAAAGAGCCATTATGTGTGGGTGTCATTTGTTGAGATCTATAATGAAGCCGTCTATGACTTGCTGGCTCCCGGTGACAGAAGGAATGCACCAAAGCTCGCCATACGCGAAGACGCCGGCGGCAATGTTTATGTTAAGGGCGCGGTACAAGCCTTCGTGCGGTCGGGCGCGGAGACCTATGCCGTACTAGTCGCGGGCAAGGTCAACCTGCAAGTGGCGGTGTTCAGCAGATGATTTGCGCAGCAGCAGTAGCGTTGAGTTGAGAAGAAAAAGACTTTCAGCGAGTGAGATAAATTATATTTAAATAATTATTAAATACTAGCACATGGTTTATGCGGATCAAGCCGGAGGAGCCAAAAAGGGAAGAGAGTTATGTCAAAGTCAAAATTATAAAAGTCATACGTGTACATTAAAGAGGTAGGTAATTGTCTTTGGCAAGAGTGCGTTCAATATTCAACACTGCTCCTCATTCTTGTCAAGGACAACATACAGGCTAACTTACATTTAGATTACAATACAGGTCTCACAATAGTCTTATAGATTACAAGAAAAATACAAAGTCACGTTATAATTAATCCCGTTAATCTACCAATTTAATCATGACATTTCAATTTCAAACATCTTACAAAACTATGATGCTTCTGTGAACATAATGGCTTAGTAAACAAATCAGCAACCATTTGTTCAGTAGGCATGTACTTTACATTTATTTTTCCTTCCTGTATTAAATCTTTGACAAAATGGTACCGCAAGTCAATATGTTTAGTTCTTTTATGACAATACTGTTTAACTAGTAACAATTTTTGAGCACTTTGATTGTCATTATATACAGTGACATCAAAGTGTTCGTCAAATATTTCTGACAAGAAATTCCTGACAAAACTGATGTCCTTGCATACATCGCTAATTGCAAGATATTCAGCTTCAGTGCTAGACAAGGCAGTGCATCGCTGTTTCCTAGCCTCCCAATTGATGACATTTTCACCTAATTTTATGACAAAGCCAGTATATGACTTGCGGTCAGATAAGTCATTCGCCCAATCAGCATCTGCGAAGGCATTAATATTACAATTATTGGTTTTTTCAAAGAAAAGACCATAGTTAATTGTTCCCGCCAAATACCGAAGTACTCGCTTAGCAGCGCGCCAATGACTCACGTCAAAACATGTACTATACTGACTTAGCTGACTACAGGCATACGATATATCTGGACGAGTGCATACAGACAAGTACATAAGGGAACCTAACAGTTCTCTATACTTATACACATCATTTTGTAAATTACATTTTTCAGATCTATCTAACCTGCAGTCAACCGGCAATGGTGTGGATACAGGTTTACATTCACTCATGTTAAATTTAGCTAGTAAACGCCTTATGTAATCAGATTGATCAAGGATAGTTACATCTTGAGTTTTGGTAATATTCATGCCTAAACAATTTTTCAATTTTCCTAGATGTTTAACATCAAAGTTTTTATCTAATAATGATAGAACTTTATCAATACATCCATTATGGAATACATAGAAATCATCTACATACAAGGCAAGAATTACAAAATCTTCCTTAGTTTTCTTTATATAAACACAAGGTTCACATTTACTTTGCTTGTAACCATTTGCAGTCAATACATTATTAATTTTAATATTCCACATGCGACTGGCCTGTTTTAGCCCATACAAGCTTTTCCTTAATAAACACACCTTATTACTATTACTTTCTGATTTAAAACCAGTTGGCTGTTCCATATAGATGACTTCATCTAATTCACCATTTAGAAAGGCTGTTGTTATATCTATATGGTCCATACACAAATCCAACTGACTTGAAATACTAATCAAAATACGTAAAGTAGAATGCCGGACAACAGGGGCAAAAGTGTCAGCATAGTCTACACCTTCTTTTTGACTATAACCACAGGCAACTAGTCTAGCCTTAAATTTTATAAATTTTACTGTTGCGTCAAACTTTTTCTTAAAAACCCATTTGTTTTTGACAACATTAGCGTTTCTAGGACGATCAACCAAGTCCCATACATTATTTTTAATCATAGAGTCATACTCACCTCTCATGGCTCTAAACCATTCATCCTTCTCAGGAGAATTCATTGCATCTTGGTAAGTAGAAGGCTCATCCGCTGTGCTTACATCAGCCAATAGTGAAGATAAGTCATAATCTTTATAACGCTCAGGTACAATACCTCGGGTACTCCGTACAGGGCGAGAGCTAGACGCGCCGTTACCTCCTGACGCAGTCGGCTCTGCTCCTCGTGATAAAGAGGGAGACAGCGGGCTAGTGCCAGACAGCACCTCAGCCTCATCATCAACATCCTCAATGGAATCTTCGCTTGCAGTACGGTACACATCCGACAGTGGTGACAGCACAGGCATGCTTGTAGTCACATCTGTAACCGAGACATTCTTATTAGGCTGGTCATTATTAATAATATTATTTCTTTGTTTTTCATTATTATTAAAACTATTATCACAGCTAGTATCACAAATGTCATTATTAAAATAATTATCCTCATTATTAATAATATAATTATTCAACAAATTATTATTATTATGTAAAACATTGTCATTATTTATAAAATTGTCAAAAATAATAGAATTGGCTCTTCCACTATCAGCATCCTTTCCAAAAAATTTATCCTCAATAAAAACTACATTTCTAGAATAAATGACCTTTTTAGGATCAAGTGGGTCAACCAGACGGTAGCCCTTGCACGTTTCACCATATCCTACAAATATATATTCTTTAGCCTTAGCATCTAGCTTGCGCCGTTTCGCATCAGGTACATGTGAGTAAGCTACACAGCCAAAAACACGGAGGTGACTAAGATCAATATTAGATCCGGTCCACTCACATTCAGGAATTCTATCTGATAGTGCAGTAGTTGGAGACCTATTCTTTAAATAAATAGCTGTCATAACAGCCTCGCCCCAATATCTGTCACACAGACACGACTCCTGTAACATGGCTCTAGCCTTCTCAAAAACTGTACGATTAACACGCTCAGCTAACCCGTTTTGTTGAGGGCAATAAGGCACAGAGGTTTGGTGAATAATGCCTTCCTTCTTGAGGTAATTGGATAAATTATTATTGCAGAATTCTGTACCATTGTCAGTGCGTAACGCTTTAATACGCAAACCAGTTTGATTTTCTACTAAGTTTTTAAAATTAATAAAATGGGAACTTACTTCTGACTTATTCTTCATGAGGTAACCAAAGGTCTTCCGAGTACAGTCATCCGTAAAAGTCAGCAAGTAGCGAGCTCCTCCCCAGCTGCTCACTTGAATCGGGCCGCATACGTCACTGTGGATCAGGTCCAGAGGATGAGCAGCACGTCCTGCACTTGACCTAGGATAAGATGACTCATGCATCTTTCCGGTAAGACAGGAGACGCAGCTGCCGGGCACATCATCTTCATTCTGAAAAACGACACCCACACACTGATTCCCACCACCAAGTATGCACATACCTTTATGATTCAGGTGACCCAGACGCTTATGCCATATACTCCTAGGCACACAAGCTGCAGCATTGGCACTCATGGTTCCCTGCCTAGATTGAAGGGACATAGAATGACCTACAAGGGGGTTGGGCCGGTCTTGCAACTTAAATTTATATAACCCATTATTTTTATTAGCAGTTAAAACCTGGTTGCCTGTGATTTTACAATCACTATATATAGTACAGAAATCCTTATGGAAAGTGACAACATAACCTTTACTAGTAATCTCACTGACGGATATTAAATTATTTGAAAGATCAGGCACAAACAAGACATTACTAAGAGAAACATTACTTGAAAGAGTAGTTTTACCAACCATATCACTATGTAATTGTTGCCCATTGGCAACTGAAATAGTACATTTCTTGTTCACTGCATCCTCGACTAGTGTTGAGTCAGCACACATGTGAGCAGTGGCTCCGCTATCTATGATGAACTCGTTCAAGTGGGAAGTGGAGTATGCAGCCGCATACAATGTATGTTGATCTTCATTCTTTTTCCTCCCATCTTCACGTTTCTTCTTGAAGCATTGCTTAAAAGTATGGCCACTTTTTTTACAATATGTACAAAGGAAATTCTTGGTTCTCTTTCTATTGTTAGCTGCATAAGCTAAATTATCTGATGTATTTCCATTGTTGTTTCGCCTATGATCCTCTTGTAGCAAGCGAGTGCGAACAACTTCACTAGAGAGTGATTTTGTCAAGCTCGCAGTCTCGAGGCTTGATACAAGTACATTGAAGTCTTCAGGTAGACCCGACAATAATATCTCTGCAATCTCTTCATCGTCTATTACTTTTCCAATGTCAGACAATTGTGAAACTAATTTCATAACTCCTTCGATATAGTCAGACATGCATGTAAAGTTATTATATTCAACACGATGCAATTGTCGAAGTAGAAGAACTCTTCTGTACAGACCTCTGTCTTCGAAGGTATCTGACAATCGTTTCCATGCATCAGCTGCAGTCTGTGCATCACGAACTATTTGGTATAAATTTGGTTGAAGTGACAAGCAGATGCGAGCAAGCGCACGTGCATCGCGCGCAGCGTCGGTGTCAGTTCCTTGGACGCAATTGTATAATCCGTCTAAGCTGAGTAACATTTTAATGGCAAACTTCCAACTCACCCAATTAGAAATACCTTCTAACTTTTCAATAGTTACTGCGGTGTTGGAAGCCATGCTGTCGATTCTTCTCGAACTGTCCTGGGACATAACCTGTTCAGCAGATGATTTGCGCAGCAGCAGTAGCGTTGAGTTGAGAAGAAAAAGACTTTCAGCGAGTGAGATAAATTATATTTAAATAATTATTAAATACTAGCACATGGTTTATGCGGATCAAGCCGGAGGAGCCAAAAAGGGAAGAGAGTTATGTCAAAGTCAAAATTATAAAAGTCATACGTGTACATTAAAGAGGTAGGTAATTGTCTTTGGCAAGAGTGCGTTCAATATTCAACAGGCGGCCACCGGTATACACGCGCAGTCAAATTATAACGCGCAGTATAATTTATGTAATACTCGTGGCCAAAACTTCGTGAACGTCGTGCATTTTTACTCGACTAGAAAGTAAGATTTATTGAAGACAAATTAGTTCACAGTGGGTACCTACTACCTACTAGCACGCCAGTAATTGACAGAAAATTTTCACGAGATCAAAACATTGGAAATACATAGTCACAATAGCACGGTAACGATCAGAACGATATTTGCCCCATATTTAGCAAGATTACATATGCATAATAAGAAATAATGTAAAGTATCGTATCTATGGATTAAATCCGTATCTCTGCACATTGTATGCATCTTAGTGGAAGCTGTGGTGGAAGCCTTATTACGATAATGGAAAGATATTATGTGCGTAAATAGAGCTTTGGAGATGTAGAGCTTATAGAGGCTATATATGTACTAGTAGGTATGTAGGCATTATTGGACTAGCTTTGATTACTTACCAAGTGACAATACAATTCCAGTTTGAATCGATCGGGTAGGTATATTTAAGAATACGGCGTAGAAAATTCATTATAATCACTGGTATTTTTTTAATTGTAACGTATTGTGAGTAAGTCGGTCTCTACGTATCCATTACCTATCGATTTATTCGAACTTTGATAGCACGTATTACTAATTACTACTCACTCTTTGCGACATAGATATTGCCCATTAGACTGAAGGTCCTGACCCCTTCCAGCAAGGATCCTCGATATTACGCTGTGTTTCGATTCTTGGACATCATCGTCCGTGGACTTTGCATTTATCAAAACATAAAAGCGTGATAAATGATAATATTAGACGTTCTAAAAAGGTACGAGCGCATACATTACAAAAATTATTCTAGCACAAAACGAAACGCGCTCTCATTCGTCATTCGTATCATTTATTTGCAGCGCGAAAGCTATTTCAATATCAGAGGTCTTCAATCTTCATGTCGACTAGCACATTAACTGGACTTCGCTCTGACGCCTGGAATCTGGATGCTTTCACGAACCGTGTTACAAAGTCGTCAAGCTTTAGAACCATATGTGGATGTTGTGCACGCCATAAGTAGGTACTTAGATACCTACCATGGGTCGTTTACCAACTGCCAATGCTAAAGTGATGCGATTTTTCATATTTAAACCTCTATAAACACTGATTACCATTATTTGTTTGTATTTTTAGGGTTCTGTAGTCAACAAAGATCCCTTATAGTTTCGCCGTGTCCGTCCGTCCGCGTCAGTCCGCGGCTTAGCTCAGATCTTTAGTACTAGAAAGCTGTTATTTGCAATGTATACGATCACGCCGGAAAAGTGGTAAAATAAAATATTGAAAAAAAAAATTGCGCCCTACGGTCCTACCATAACATATTTAGGCTATATTTTTAACTCGTATCTATGTTACTACTACTAGTAATCTACTTAATACTACACGTCAATGTTATTGCGAACTTACTCTACTTCCTTGTTGATAGGATTCCAAACATTTATCGTATGAAGTCATGTTTCCTATACCCAGTACTTTATCAATGCTGATAAGTAATACGTTATGATATAAAGATGGATATCCAAACTGTTTTAGCTATCACAGTGATAGATAAACCTTTAATAGAATCAAACATATCAATCACAAGAAAGTCGCCACTCGCCAGACGATAAGACAACTTATTGTACCTATCCTAGATAATGTTGTCAATAAAACCTACTTTAATTTGTAAAGTGACAAAAAATTTAATGAAAATCACTAAAAACATGAAATGAAAGTTCAGACAAGAAAAATAAGCTCTTGCACTTTCCTATTTGAACTATAAAAAAAATTAAAAAAAACCTCCCGAATTCGCGGACTAGCTTTATAAGTATAGATTTACGGGACGAGGAAACTGAAAGAAATACAATGGTCTCACGCTTTGTAAACTTTTCCAAGTACAATGCGAGCCAGCGAATTGCGGACTCATTTCGACCAATTAGCAAAAAACCGGTGCATCGGAATACCGCATTACACAAAAGTAGTACGGGCGTCGCGTGCGTGGTTTCGTGGAACTATCAGTTCCTTAAATAACCCTTGAGCCGGTAATTCGACTTCTTGCTCATCGTCCTCGGCGGCGTCCTTTAGTCCACTTTTGGAGAATGCTCCCATCTTCCCATATTAGGCTACATAATAACAGCTCCCGTATCTTTAGAAGCCGATTGTTCGCCCTAGTTTGGAAGTTCGAAAGATTTTTGCAAGTATTTAACATTTATTTAGGAGTTATTTATAAGTTTATCGTAGCAGCTCAAGGATGAGACATTGTGACGAGCAGAAGACTGAAATGTCAAGTTATGCTAACGTTTTTATGTTTGGTGGATTTTTGTGCAATAAGTAATAAGTGGGTTTTAGATTCGGAAGCTAAAAACCGCTTGTTTCTTAGAAGCTTCGATTGTTCGCTTTTGTTTGGAAGTTCAAAACCTTTTTGCAAGGATATAAGTTATTTATAGGCTATCATTGCAGACAAAGACGAATAGGATGCGCACTTTGCGCTAAATATGAAATGGCAAGTTAATAATATTAACTTGCAGCAAGCACTTGCGAATCGATAACCCACAAACTTATTGCATAAAAATTCGTCAAGTGTAAACACATTAATATATTTTTCATCCCACCATCTCGGAAAGAGTATTTTTACTCTTCGATATCTGAATGCAAAAGCCGTTACTATCCTCTTGAGGTATAAAGTAAATTGAATTTAGAACATCGTGTGCACGTTAGTAAATATCACTCGTCTATGAAGTTTGTAATTCAAAACATCATTAAAACCTTTTTACTTCTATCTATGGTGGCGAATTTCCATACAACCGTTTTTAATTTGTTAAAAACTCACACTCGTAACCTTCTTGGTGTACTTTTTTAATTTGCTTTGCGCGCACCATTTTCTTTCACGTCATATTATCTTGTGATATATCATTTCATTCAGTCATTTCCTCGCTGAGGTGGGATGAAAAGTTACGTGTTGCACACGAGTGAAAAGATTTTTCACCTCGTGCTCTTTTGATTCCCTCGCTGACGCTCTGGATTCTAATTTTTGAATCCTTCGCTTGCTCGGTCATCAAAATTGAGCACGCAGTCAAAAAACAACTTTTCACTCTTGTTTAACAAATAACTAATATTAATGTGTTTACACTTGACGAATTTTTATGCAATAAGTTTGTGGGTTATCGATTCGCAAGTGCTTGTTTTAACATGAATAACCGTCTAGAGAGCTTAATGATTGAGTATTTAATATTAAGTTTGACCAGTTCAAATGACATTTAAAAATCAAATCTCAGAAGTAAACAATTCTGGGCTAATATAGGGCTACCAAAAAGGCCCTTCACAAGATTACGGCCTATTTTTAAAAATCATTTATCTTCATAAATAGGTACGTGATATCCTATGCCCTTCTTTTTTACCATGCTGTTTCTATGTCAAATTTCGTCAAAATCAGGGGTAGGTTTAAATCAGTAAAAAATTAACAGACAGCCAGAAACACTCGGCAATCGGAAGTAAGTAACATAGAGAAATAGGCTTTTGTTAGAGATTTTAAACCTGACATCTGTTAACCCTAGGCGTACGTCTATATGAGGGGTGTCGCAAGGCAAGCCGTCGGCCGTCAGTAGCCATATACGGCGGGCACGAGGCCACAGCGCCCTCAGACCGCTTCTCCTGGCGTCCGACGCGCCCGCATCGGCTACCCGGATTCGAATTACCTATTTCTTTTCCTGTCTACGGCACTATAAAGCTGATTCCACGCTATGGCATAGCAAGAAACGCATATTTCAGCTTGGAAATGGGCGCTAATGACGTCATGCGCATTCATCACTAGCTACTGTATCTCTTTCAGATAGAACTGTCATATTTTGCGCAAAGGCACATTTTGTAATAGACATTATAGTCTAGTCACGTTCAAATAGTTGATGATGAGTGACTTTTAATTATTGTTCAAATTATTAGCTCGTTAAAATCAATACAAAATCTATTAAGAAAATGTAATGATATGAGTTGTAAAACTCTCAAATATTTTACGACACAAATTGAACTGGCCATTTATTAAATTCTTAAGTGTCGTATTCCCCCTTTTGCTTATTATTCTTACCCACAATATAAGAATTAAGGGGGAATGCTGGCTACGGATAGCTTTAAACAAAAGCTTTTAAAATATAAGGAACATCTTTTTTATATTATTCCAAATACAAAGAGGAGTACAGTCCTGAAGTCAATGTCTCGCAAGAACCTTGTTAACCTTTAAGGCTTTACCAAGTACGAACGTTGACCATTATTCGCAAAGGCCAGCAATTATTTGTCACAGATTACTGTTCCGAGACTTTAATACACACTTCTCTTACAAAGATTTATTTCGCTATTGTGTTTTCAGAAACGCCGACGAGATCGAAAAGATTATCTGTGTATTTGTATCGAGTAAAGTGCTGCAGAGTCACTGTGTCACAGCGAACAATATGATCTGTCATCTGCACGATCTATATCAACTTGGAATCAATTACTTTCCACGCCGATAGCCGCTAGGTCCGTGAGATAAGGCACGAAGCGAAAACTAGCGCAAATTCCCTTTACAACCTAATTGACTTATAGCCTCTAGCGTTCGAGCTGGTTCGCACTTGCCATCGTGAGCTCACCACGAGCTCACTGATCCAATATGGACCTAATAACTGTGCTAATAGCTTTCAGTACTGATTGCTTTACGTGTGTATGAACTCCGGATTACGATGCGTAAAATAAAAAGATCTTAACTCTTTCTAACGCCGTTCAAAAGCGACTCTTGGATCTCAGATGTTACAGGTCATTAAGCTAAGCAATGCCGGCAAGTCCTGAGTACACAAGTACAGGCGTGACAGAATGAAAACTATTCTGAGCCATCGCTACCGTTCGACGCGGATTGTCTCCTAAATTGCTGAGATATTTTCAGTTGGATCAAATATACGCCGCCATATAGGCTCCTTGATAGTTGATACAAATTATGACCAATTTAATAGTTAAAATAAAAGAACCTAATGTTATTACCACTGTAGGTCGTAACTCGTAAATATATTATTAAAATGTTCAAAACTACACTTTAAAAAGCGGGACGCGTGGGATCGGTCAATCAATTAAAAGTATACCTACCTCGATATTCAGGCTCTCCGCGTTAAAAATGGTTTACAGATGAGTTAATAGAGCCCAGTTTACGATCCAATTTGAATTTCAATTTTTGTTAAGAGCTTTTCGGATATAAAAATAAAAAGTTAATAGGATACGTGTTTACGTTTAACTTTGATATCAAAGGCTGGAGCATAAAAAGCGTAAGCTCTAACTGGACTTGCTGTCATGAATTTTAATCTCTTAAGTTTGTACTTGTATATGTAGGCAAGAGATCTGAAGCGAGATGGAATCACATTTGCGAGTAGGGTATGGGACTGGTTTAAGTTTTTTGAGGCGAACTTATTGTAATACTAACATCCATAGTGCATTGCAGAAATCGACAAAATACAGCTCAGTAGCTCATCATCATCGCTGCTGTTTAATCGATACCTTTCTGCGAGTCTCCCTGGATTAATTATTTTTATAATCCTCAAAACGAACTGATTGCATTCTGCATACCTACTTAAATAGTATATTTTTGAGACGAACTGCAAGTAGTGAGTGGATTGTGGAGCATAATGTTCAGGAAGTATTCCATGAATCTGGTGCGACTTGGCAACCTTATTTGTAGGAAAACAAGTAAGGCATACTGCTAAAGACCTAAGCAAACGAAACTTGCGACGGCAGCGGCATCTCAGCACATCTGAACAATGATGAACATCTATACCTATTTGGTTTATGATCGACCACAGAACAGCGAGAAACCGTCTGCGTTGGCATCCTTATGTGGTTGATGTCCAATCTGCCCGTACAAAACGTTTTTGCTCGACGTTTCTGATCCGAGCCGCTAGGGTGTGGAACACCCTCCCAGCGCACGTGTTTCCTGCCACGTATAACTTAGGTACCTTCAAGGCAAGAGTGAATAGGCATCTTCTAGGCAAGCACGTTCCAACCTAGACCTCATCATTGGTTTGCACTAAGCATGATTGTCGTCAAGCGCAAGCCTATCTCACAATAAAAAAAAAATATTTGTATCAACTAGCAGGGAACTGTGTAGAGAGCACGCGCATAGAACGCGATATCAGTAGCGCGGCTGTATTATTTAAGTAAGGCTGTAAGTATTATTATTCAATTCAATTCAATTCAATTTATTTCAAACATGTAGGACGGACAGGTGTCTCTTATGCTACGTCATGTTTTGGCTCTACCACCGGTTCTGAAAGAAAATTCTGCCGAGAAGAGCCGGCAAGAAACTCAGCAGTTGCTCTTTTTTTTTAAAACAATATATTACAATACATAAGTAAGTATATTATAAGTTAAATAAAATACAATAGTGTAAGTATTGTTCGTTCTGGTGCGCAACGCCTTCATTATGTTCATTATTGCAACTGCTGTTGTGCTGTGAAACGTTGTCGTTCGTACAGTCTGTCTAGTTCTTTAAATGTACCTAGGTAGTAGTATTCAGTCACGTTTCACACATTTCATTGTTAGACCATTTTATCCTCGAGCCAGTCTGATAGCAACGGTATTCTTAAACTCGTTCTCTAGAAGCTGTCTAGATGTTACAAGCGATTCTTTATGGATAGGTGCCTAATGCTTACTCACTATAAAACTTTTACACATCGAAATGACTAGATAGATACGAGTATGTGGTCCGCAAAATAACGGGTTTCGACCATCTAAAAAAACTATGACAAGGCTCCGTTATCAACGAGTCTGGTTGTTATTGCTTACAGATAGGTACTTCTTAATTAAATACTCCTTCTCAAAGTCAGGAAAGTATAATCAACACAATTGGCAGATCTTTCGGCTCGACTCCCAACCGACATAAGATCTCTTGGAAGGATATTGGTTAGATGCAGGCGATAATTTTCGGAAGTCCATGATAACCAAGGAACTAGAAGGAAGAACGAATTTCCACATGATCGTCACTTATAATAATTGTGCCTTTTTTTTTTTGCGAGTGCTTGGATGATTTCGGTGGTGTGATGTGGTGGAGGTGCGTTTTGCTTGCTTTTCCTGTTGAAAAACCGGAGGGTGAGTGGTGCATATCGCATGCTGCATTTTTTCACGTAGATTTATTCTCTTTTGGCGGATTAGAGTGAATTAATAATTATTAATTCTTTATGTTCCTTGGTTCTCTTGGAAGGATTTTGAATTCCATACGCCATCTCTTCTGTCTCTTCGCTAAAAACAAAATGTAAAGTGAAGCCAACAACTTCCTTGTCTTTAAGGTAACCTCAAAAACCTCGGCCAAGAGGCTGCAATAGATACTTATAAATAGTTCGACGTAGGGTTCGACGTAATACAACTAGTTGATGCCCGCGACTTCGTTCGCTGTGTCTGCTTTAATTCCCAAAGCGAGTTGAGTGATTGAAGGACAAACCAACAAACAGACATACTTTTGCATTTATAATAATAGTAGGATCCTATTTTATGGCTAGGCTTTTTAAGGTATGTAGGTCACTTTTACAGTTTACACACACGCATGCACGCGCAGTGATTTAGTTTAAGCTAGTCACTTACTCATTAGCAATCACTTACCCATATTAGTCACGTTTCTGTTTTTATGTCGATATCTCTAATGACTCGGCGTTTCTAAGATTTTAAAAGATTTAAGTTCTTTATTTGAATTTAGATTTTAGTGGCCACTTTGGAATTTGATGATCAACGGATTTAGCTGGAAATGTTCATTTCATTTTTGTTCTCTTTGATCTAAGTATATATGATCTAAGTATGATGTTACATTATATTATCATGTGATTTTTATGTACTTAGGTAGTATGTACCTACCTATTTATATTATATTTTCGAAAGCTGTCCATTAAACTACCAATTTATTTAAGTTATAGTACAATAAACTTATATTTATTTAATACGTATTTAAAAGCAGTATTTTTTCGTTTCCTTCACAATATTTCACTTTTTTTTTATTGCGCTTGACGACAATCACGCTTAATACAAAGCAATGATGAGATCTAGGTTGAAGCGCGCCCGCTTAGAAGATGCCTATTCACTCTTGCCTTGAAGGTACTTAAGTTATACGCGGCAGGGAATACATGCGTTGGAAGGGAATTCCACATGGCGGTTCGAATCAGAAACGTAGAGCAGAACCCTTTCGTTCGAGCTGACTGGACATCAACCACATAAGGATGCCAACTCAGACGGTTTCTTACATTACTCACTCTATATTATGCGTAAAAATGTATGTTTAAAAATTTTCTTCTACGTGATAGGTACAAAGTAACGTGGAAATGAAATTAATACCTGCCACTTAACCGCAATGTTTTATGTAGGTAATTATGTAGTAATTGTTACTCCTACTGCTAGTAAAATATTGTCGCTATAATTTGCATAATGCTTTGTATCCATTACATCGTTTCCTGCGTCCATATTTAAATGTAGTAAGTACTGCGTACCTACTTTATACCAGAGTCAGATCATTATTGTGATTTTTAAGAAAATAGTGCATCTGGTTGCATTTTATTTTATACTAGATGATGATGCCGATGATGTGGATTAAGGTTTTTGATCCCAGCGGAAGCTTAATTTTCCGGCATAATAAGAAACCTATCCTTCCCCGGGATGCAATTTATGTCCTTACTTGCTATTTAACAGATGCGTAGCAGACAGACATACCTACAGGCAGACCGACAGATATTAATTTTTACTTGGTTGAAATAAATAATTGCGTATTTTGACGTGCATAACCTTTTTAGCACCGTCGTCTAAAATAATTTTAAATTTTAATTGCATCCGTCCAAACGAGATAAGCAGGAGAAAGTCAAAGCTAGATGTTGACTTAATTAGAGAACTAAGATGGCACTTCGTTAATGAAAGTTGCAATTAGGACTGTGAATTTTAGCGCGCATTAAAATGCGGTTCTATAGAACGTTTTAAAATTATTTTATTTGCCTTTACCTACATTTCCCGCGGGAACTCTTTAATTTTCCGGGATAAAAAGTAACATATGTGTTATTCCAGACTATAATCTATCTCTGTGCCTAATTTCATCCATATCCATTCAGCCGTTCCGGCGTGATTGAGTAACAAACATCCATCCATCCATTCAAACTTTCGCATTTATAATGTTAGTATAGAAATCTTTTTGTTCACATATAGGTATGAAATAGATACTTAATACTGATAACAAGTACGTTACGCATTTTCCAAAATCTAGTAGCTAAGTAGATACTAAAAATGTACCTATTTATTAGATTATCTATAATATTTAATAAGAGAGAAAGCAAATCAAAAGTGAAACATCAAAATATGGAATGGTATACGGAGATAGACATCTTAAACTACTTTTTTCTATACATAATATAGGCAAACGAGCAAGCGGGTCACCTGATTTAAAGTGATTACCGCCCCCCCATGAATATTTGCAGCACTAGAGGAACCGCAAGTGCGTTGCCGGCTTATGAGAAATTTGAAAAAAGAAGTGAAAGCCGAAAATAATTATGCTGAAAAATCAAGGAGTTCCCACTGGAAATTCAAACAAAAACCTAAGTCCACGCGTTCTTATTCGCGGGATTCACAGCTCGATGGCGGGAATCATCTAGTTTAAAAAAAAATAAAAAAAATAAGTTTACTTAGATACTAGAATCCCTTAAAATTCATCTAATTCTCTTTATAAATAGTATAAGTTGCGGAAACGTTTCGCGGTGCATTGACATTAATTTTAATACGTGTGTTGTTTAGTCTCCGGTCATCGACCTCGTGTTGTAAAAAGTAACTTGAAGCTGTCAGCCGTATACTGCAAATTGACTCCATATCGGACGCCGCACCGGTACGGTCGACGTCAAAAGTCCAGACATGGCACTTCTAAAACTGCGTGCAAGCAATCTGAATCACTCAACCACAGAGTACATTGAATATAGGGGTATAGAGTTAACACTCAGAATTATTGCATTAGCGCCATCTAGCGATAAACGACGTCCCTAAAGCCAAGCAAATCGCGCTCATGGTATTTTTTTTATTTTAGTACCTGGGTTACCGAGCTTTGCTTAAGCCGTGTTTTTTGGAAAATTATATGTTTAAAAAAAAAAAAAGAAAAAAAAACGGACTGGAACTGGAACTCGAACCGGGGTCTTCTGGTTTGGGGCCGCCTTGTTACAGCCTGAGCTGTCATAACCGTTTAGAAGATGGCGAAATTTACCTTCGTATTCTGATGATATTGTAGCGGATTTTTCTAATTGCACGTAATTCCAATGAAACAAGTAAAGTCGCCGGAGTCCAGGAATCAATAGCGCCATCTACTGCAATGTTGACGAACTTTTTTCTCTAAGAAAATAATATTTGTATGGAGTGTTAGGACACTGCACTCAACCACACAAACATAATCTGTCTAAAATGCAACGTTAGGATCAAACCATTACTATTCAATTCTACTTAGATTATTGCCATAAATGGTCAACGATGGCATCCTACGAGAGGATATTATTAATGTAAGTTTGAGGGTGACTTTGTAATAGCCATCTTTTTTTCTTATTACAAAGTCTTTTGACGTCGATTGTACTTAGGTAAGTTGCAATATAATGAGTGGTTCTTGACAATGCTTTATAAATGTAACCATTACATTAATTCTAAAAATGGCTCCCATCATTAGTACTGTTATTTGTAATAGAGTAATTGAATAAGAGATAGTTACATACTTATTATGTAGGTACGAAGATTTTTATTGCTCAATGCAATCGATGCTCGACGATTAAAAGCGATTAATCTCGATTCTATATCTATCTAGTATGTACCTATCTACCGTTGAATTCTGAAAAGAGAGTCACCTTATACATTCATATTATATCCGAATTATGAATATAATATTGTTATGTCGCTAATTTGAATATCATTATTGGGATACAATTAATAAATTATTTCATGCAGTCTCTAGACTTTGATATTCCAATTTCCAAGCTCCAGAAGCAAATGCATTATTTTCAACTAGCTAAGTATGTTGTAAAACGTCGATTTTTCGCGGTTATATTATGCCCTGTCAAAAATTTTGCACCACAAAAAAAACTGTTTTATCGAAATAATTTTGAATTTTTTTTGGGTGGTCCGACTTTTGGAATGCTCCCAAATGACGGACATCGAAATCGGCGATTGTTTACAATGTGGATTGTTTTTATTAGCATCGTAAAGTTATATCGCTACATGGTATTAAAAAAGATATCGGCTGATCAATCGATAAAACATGTATCGATTTAAGAGATAAAGATTTGGCGATTAATACTTTTAAAAAGTTTTTATTTCTGTTCATTTGTAATTTAGTAATTGGCCAGTGATTGTAATCAGTAATCACGATCTTTACGGATCTTTTGAACGGCATTTTTTGCTGCAATTCATTTTGCACATTTATTAATAATGGCGCAAGCTAAAAGCAAGTGGTAAGCTAAGCTAGCATGCGCACTACGAGTAAAATTATGTTATGTCTACCCGTTACCTCTCTCTGTCTACCGAAGCTAACAAGGTTACTTATCTCGTTACGTCAAAAGTAGAGATAAAAGTAATATTTCTTATCTGTGGTATTTTTCTCTACGAATCTTTACATGTCGACTATTTTTGTCTTGTAATATACCTACCGCATTTTGTCCATGTTAGGGTAAATGAAAAATTTGCAAAAGACAACATCTCTCTCTTTCGTCGCGAGATAATCTCGTTGTGCGTATGCTAAGCACACTGGTAGAAGAGAAATATGTACAGGAACATAGTGGATCCCTTGGTAGAATTACTTAACAGATAGGGCAATCCTTCAATCAAAAGAAATATTAAGATACCTACTAGATGATGCCCGCGACTTCGTCCGCGTGGATTAAGTTCTTTTGATTCCCGCGGGAACTCTTACCCCTAACCTACCCCTTTACCAGATTTCATCAAAATCGGTTGAACAGTTGGACCGTGAAAGCGTAGCAGACAGACAGACAGTCACACTTTCGCATTTATAATATTATATAGTATGGATATGGATATGCATGGATTCTCAATTAGTTAGGGATTAGGATATCATAATTTTAGTGACTTACCGTACAAAGCTATTTTTTTAAATTCTGACACAAGTCAGCCCTTGACTGCGATCGCATGTTCTGTGGTAAGGACAACTTCACTTCTTTCTTGCGAGGTTGGCTATAATTGTGTTCTTATTTACAAGTGCTATGTACCTGGTACGAAAGTGGTCCTAAATAATAAAGCTCATAGAACTAAATCGTGATTTTCACTTCAACTTGCATTGAAAGCTTTCATAACACCAAAGGGTTTTATCTAAATAGCGGGGTCGAGAAGCAGAATCGATAATATTAATCGGGCTCCCTTCAGGCTTCGATGTAATGGTGTATTTGACTTTCACTGATCAAATTTTTGCTAAAAGCCGGTCCCAGGTTTCGCGAAAGTGGTCGGTTGGGTGAAGGCTTTTATATATTAGCGGTCACTGGTTAGGCTAGACATGTGCCATACTTCATTACTTACCATTTAATATGTAGGTGTACTTTACAAATTAAATGGTACGAATTTACTGGTCGGTATCTACTACGTACCTACGGTGTAATAGTGACCATATTTTAACATAAAAACTGGATAAGTGCATGCCAGAACATGCATAAGGTATGGTTCCGTATAATTAACTTCAGATTTTTCCAAAAACTGTCTATTAGATATTAAAATTAAGTTGATTGTATTTTAAATGCCAGCGCAACGAGATATCTCTTGGGTAAATCAAAGATTCAATTTTGTCGATAAAATATAAACTATAATTTATACAGTGTGTTGCCCACTGAAGCATCTACTATTAACAAAATAAAGGCACCCAAAAACATATATTTAACCAAAGGCGGTACTAACTACGAATAGGTACAATATACATTTAGTTAGATAATTAAGTATAGAGATCATAACAATAACGAAAAATTTGTCATTTTACGTTAAATAAAAGCGAACAAGGAAAGATTTAATGAGCTTAATTGCAAACTCGCTTTGCATAATAGGATCCCAGTTTGTATGAAAACTGCTAACTAACTATGACCGTCACAGAATCTACGGGGAACTTTTGAAAAGTTTTAGTTTTTACTTTACTTTCCTCTTTTCTTCTTCTTTTTCTTTTTTTTTGAATTTTCCCTGGTCTGGCCTGGTGGGAGGCTTCGGCCGTGGCTAGTTACCACCCTACCGGCAAAGACGTGCCGCCAAGCGATTTAGCGTTCCGGTACGATGCCGTGTAGAAACCGAAGGGGTATGGGTTTAATATAACTGCCATGCCCCTAACAGGTTAGCCCGCTACGATCTTAGACTGCATCATCACTTACCATCAGGTGAGATCGCAGTCAAGGGCTAGCTTGTAGTAGATTAAAAAAAAAAAAAAAAACTTCGTGAATTGCAGGGTTGTGTCCTGTACCTAGTTGGTTGAATACCTACCTCAGCTAACATAATATCTTTAAAATATTCATAAAAACTGTTCTTATCGATAAATCATACCCGAGATCTGACAGTATGAACTTGTGGATTGTGGTAGATCATAAAAAGGGGTAGGTAAGTATGTGTACCTAGTAGTCAGATGCACCCACAGACCATACAACCAATACATAATACTCGGTGGATCATAATACTCGGTGGATGCACCCGTCTTGCTATACATGTCACCGTAAGATTGTAAAAACCGTTAGATTATAATATAACGTTTTTTATCTCGATAGATTATAAACTGTCGACAGATTGTGAACCGTATCATACTGTTTACAATTTAACGCGTTATTTTTCGGTAAATTGTAACCAATAAATTAGGTATATTAACCCGATAGAACCTAAGTGCCCTGCCCGCGGCCGGGCACTACCTGAATATTCATGTCAAACCCTAACCTAACCTAAAGTTCGCGCGCGAGTTGAATGCAGAGTAAATGTATGGTGACACTTACATTTACTCTGCATTCAACTCGCGCGCGAACTGTACAAGAAAGAGACAAGAAAACGTAAAAACAATAAATATTTCATAAATTAATACTCAGAACATAGAACGGTTCACAATCTTTCGAAAGTTTATAATCTCGCGGGATAGAAACCGTTAGATTATAATCTAATGGATTTTACAATCTTACGGTGACATATACAAGAGGATCTAGGTGGAAACTGGAAAGTAGTGGCAAGACGCATTTAACGTTATGTTTCCCAAACACCCAGAACCCAGAGATGACATGTCAATCTTTTTGCACCCCTTACTATACACTCAGTTTAGTATATCAGAAACAAGCGCTATAATGTGCCAATATATGCAATAACAGCTCATTGCGAAGAATCCGAAGCTGAAATCATTGTTGAAGAATTGGCTACTAAATTGGACACCTGTTCCTGGCTTGTACTTTGTTCTAAACTGAAAATTGGGAAATTCCGCGTCAATCATAAATCCTGGCAACACTCATACGGGCACGGTCGCGTTCCCTATTGTGACCCTTTTAAATTCCTCGCACGTCTGTATAAATTGATATCAGCGCACGATTTTAAGAAACGACGTGTATAATAGCACATTTTATAAAGGGCATTATCTTACATGGAGTAATTTAATATTTTGAAATATTGAATTTCTTAGAAATTTATGATTCGTTAAATACATATGACTGTTTTTAAATTGATTTTAGCAACTTTAAATCATGACTATAATTTTAACTATAATTTGTCACAGAAAATCGACATACTACTTACTTTTAATTAATTTCAATACAAAATCTATACTAAGTTACTATTCGGTGGCAGTAAATAAGTAGTAAGTACCTACAGTAACATTTAGGGAAGAAATAGACATATTTACCTACTTCAATGTTAATTTGTAGCAATAATTTCCTTTTTGATACTGGTAGCAATTGCAAAATTTTCGCTTTCGAATTTTTCATCGGCGTATCAGATTTTTCAATATCTCCTGATAAATCAGTTTTTTTTTTTAATTTATTTAGTACCAAAAAGTTATAAAATATGAAGAAACACAGATAAATAGCGGATAATCACGGTTAACTAATTATTATTAAATTAGCATTCATTCTGAGGCTTTTTCAATTCAGTAGATAAACATGGATAGTTTTTTTCTATCATGTTCATGATACAGACAAAGAACAAGTTTTTGCTTATTTTATTCGTAGCTGAACAAAAAGTGCCTTGTCCAGATAAGGAGACTAATTCGACCATCATCATCGACAGATATGGAAAGACTATATTTTATAGTGAAATTATAGCAATCATGTCACTATAAGCTCTTGTTTGTGGCGCCAATCTCTCAGCGTGTTTTTTTCTTGTTCGACTTCAATGCGAAGTCATAATGAAAGTGAGTTTATAAGATGGTTTATGGATGATAATATTATGATAGATGTGTCTACAGTCTAGCATCAGGGTTTTTATCTAGGCCTTGAACACTGCTTTAGCGACCGCCCGTAGCCACGTAGCTTTGCTTGGGAATTTCTTCAAATCCAGCGGTATCAAGTAGGTACTTTAGGTACTTAATTACTACATTATAAAAGGAGCCTCGATAATTTATGTTAGGCGTTGATGAGATCAGTAAGCGAGTATCAGGAATTTAATTTTATTGTATTAAAAGTTTTATTTTATCCACTATAAGTTAGCCCTTGTCTGCGATCTCACCTGATGGTAAGTGATGAATCAGTCTAAGATGGTAGCGGGCTAACCTGTTAGGGGCATGGCAGTTATATAAACTCATACCCCTATTCAGTTTCTTACACGGCATTGCACCGGAACGCTGAATCGCTTGGCGGCACGTCTTTGCCGTAGGGTGGTAACTATAAAAACCTTTCACCAGGAAAATTCAGAAATTATAAATAACCAAATTGATTCTGCCGAGGATCGAACCCGGAATCTTCGCATGTTAAAAGACAAGAGCGCTTAGCACTGCGCCCGGAAGTGAAAACGAATATTTATAAAATAATATATTTTTTTTATTAAAAAAAAGACCTGTTGTCTTCGTAACAACGCGAGCATGACGGTTTTCGCGAGCATATCGGTGTTCGCGAGCATGTCAGAGCGAGGTGTCGGTGACGCGAATACACAAGTTAACCCCCTACCAAAAAGTGCTCGACGCGGCTAAAGAAGTTTTTACTTAAAAAACTGCTGAGTTCTCATAATCTGATCCACTGAAACGCTATATTTTTTCTTAATCGTGGTTAAGCTTTTAAAATTGTAAGCAGGTTTTAACTTAATCACTTTATTTCCTGCAGTAGGCAGTAAACAGGTACAACACCAATTTTGTACATTTTCATGACGGCAAGTGTCGGGTTTTGAGCCAAAACGGGCAATGTAAGAGTTCGTGCTAAGATAACATCTGACGATTGCACGCTCACAGTTGTCAGTCGTGGTCGTGACTTTACACAATAAAACTAGCTCCCGGATTATTTTATTAAGAAATCCAGGGACAAATGACCATATTTCATCCCTGGTGCGGCTTATTAAATCCTTGTTACGAAGAAAATGAGATCACAGTGTGAGATTTCGGTGCAACAAAGAGGATAACTGAGTTTGTAAGTTACTTCGTCAGCTCTAGAGCAGCGTTCGTTAGTAGCCTGTCTACCAGAACATACGAACTAATATTTTGTATGAATCTGTAATTTCATTTCTATTTTACTTGTCATTGTCGATAGGAAACGCATTCAGTATTTAGTTGATTTGTAAAATGCATGCGATATTATGAGTATGACTCATATACTCGTAGATAGGTACGCGTTGTACGGTGTGCCATTTCGTTGGAGAACAATGCATACTAATATTATAAATGCAAAAGTGTGTTTGTCTGTCTGTCTGTCTGCTACGCTTTCACGTTCTACCTGTTCAACTGATTTTGATGAAATTTGGTACATGGATAGGTTGTATCACGGGGAAGGACATAGGTTACTTTTATCGCGGTAAACTAAGGAGTTCCCGCGGGAATTGAAAAAATTTAATCCACGCGGACGAAGTTGCGGGCATCAGCTAGTTATTTAATAAATCGATATAGATAAGATAAGAGAAAGCTACAGCGTGTGCTTTCAAAAACGCAAGCAATATCAGCAGGTCATTTGTTGTCAGTGTTTTATGAAAACGAGCTTATATACTTAAATGTATAGGTTTTGTAAATATACCTACTTATGAAATATAATGTATTTGTAATGCCCATCACATATTCTATTTCCGTGAAGAGTTTCGCTCGGGAAATCAAACGAATGTGAGGTGAAAGGTGAAGGCAGAGACATTGTATGTATATGTAGGACCATGTTGTAATAAACCACCACATAGGAACTCGTATCGTATATGGAGTCTACGTGTTTCCGCAAGTAAACATCTGGCTTTCTGGCATCCTATTTTATTTGGCAGGATTTGATCCCCGGCAGGGTCAATTTGGAAATTTATAATTTCTGAATATTCCGTGGTCTGGCCTGGTGGGAGGCTTCGACCGTGGCTAGTTATCACCCTACTGGCAAAGACGTGCCGCCAAGCGATTTAGCGTTACGGTACGATGCCGTGTAGAAACCGAATTGGGGTAAGTGTATATCTGCCATGCCTCTGAGAGGTTAGCCCGTTCCCATCTTAGGCTGCATCATCACTTTACCATCAGGTGAGATCGCAGTCAAGGGTTAACTTGTAGTGGATTAAAAAAAGCTCTAACATGTACCTAAGCTCGATTTCTGTGATTCAACATCGCGAGTCGCAACATACAGTCTGACAAGTTATTGTTGTTTACGATAGTTGTTCTTTTGACAGCGCAAAGCAAAGCACATGGACTGCTCGCGGCGGAACATGACTGATATGCAAATGGAGCAGTGATACCGTATCGAAACAGATATACAACGTTTAATTCGATTGAAATTAATAAATAATTCAACACTTGCGCAGAATCGACACACAATAATGCCCTATTATAAAGTGATAACACGATTCTTATGCGCGGACTGCATACATTATAATACGGCGCACGAACACATTTTTCAATATAGTCACAACAAAATCTAACTTTCTTGATACTAAGCAAAGAGCATAAAGAACCATATGCTCTTTGTACTAAGTAAATAATATTCTGCTAATAAATAACTAGTTTTTCTAAATATATCATTTCTTTATTTAATACCTACTTTATAAAATGTCTGTGACTAAATTACAAAAGAAAAAAAAAACTGCAAATGAAATGATTTATTTCGTGTATTAAAACTGGCCTCGCTTATGATAGTCAGGAACTCTGGACTTTACCACAGTTCACGACTCTACCAATAATAATGCAAATTCTCAAATACTTTGTCACTCTTGTAAAATAAATAATCATAAAAGCACTTGCAATATTTTATCACATCTTTAATTATTCGTGCTAATTAATAACTTAATTATGAGACCGCAGTATGTAGACTGAACTCGTTAATACAGAGCTTCAGGTCACAAGGATATTATGCGAGACTTTCTTTTTTGCTCATTAACTTAAAATATTATTGATAAAATTCTATATTTTTGTAAAATATCTTTGTAAAGTACATATACGTATGCTTTCTTTTAACATAACCTGTGCTTATTAAGTAGAATCGTGTCTAGAATCTAGACTGCTTATACCTATGTTAAAAGTTATGGAAACTTAACATAGGTAAGTTAAAATAAGGAAGTTCTTCTTAAAAAAAATCCGGCAAAGTGCGAGTCGGACTTGCGCACCGAGGTTTCCGTATAAACCTGTAGGAATATAAGTAAAAGTTATGGTATTTTTATTGCTTAATGAAATCCATAACATCAATAAGCTTAAAATTATTAAAATTAATTATTATTATTAATTATAATTAAAATTAAAATTATGTCACTAAAAATTTATGCTATTCGCAATTTTTCCTTTATTTTTGCTATAAGACGTTGCTTCGTACCAAATTTCAAGATTCTGAGTTCACGGGAAGACAGGAACCCTTATAGGATCACTTTGTTGTTCGTCCGTCTGTCTGTCAAGACCCTTCTTCTCAGGAACGCATGGGGCTGAAATGCCCCAATCAAAACCTACAGGGTACTTAGTACCCTGTAGGTTTTGATTCCCTTGAGAGTGTCGAAAATTTGCAGCATAAACGGCTGTATCTTTTGAATGCGTTGGCTTAGAAGTTTGATTTTTTCACAGCTCCTAGGGACAAGTAGACCTGAGTATTTCATATGCATTTCAGCCTCCTGAGAAGAAGGGTCTTGACAGACAGACGGACGAACAACAAAGTGATCCTATAAGGGTTCCTTTTTTCCTTTTGAGGTACGGAACCCTAAAAATTGTACATTTTAATAATTTTTTTTATTCCTTTATAATATTTTAATTATTCAAAAAGTTTTCAATTCATTTTTGTGCTATCACTTTCATCGTTAGTAAGCATCATTATATTCATCAAGCCATCACCTGACTAGTACGACAAATAATAACACTTACGTAAAGGACCGACAGTGTGGCCTCGACTGATTTACGGTACAATTTTATCACTGGTTGAGACTTGAGAATTAATAAATTTTTTAATGAATTACTTTTTTTTTCCCCTTACTATCTGATGCCCACGAATTCGCCCGCGTGGTTTAAGTTTTTTGTTATTCCCGAAGAAAATCCTTAATTTTCTGGGATAAAAAGTCTAAAAAGCCTATGTCACTCTCCAGGTCCTCAACTATACCCATGCCAAAAATCACGTCGATCTATTGCTCCGTTGCGGAGTGATTGAAAGACACACCAACAAACAATTATAATATTATTATGAAGTAATCATTCAAAATTTGTAATTATTCAAAAGGTTTTCTGTTTAATATGAAACTTATTTTCATTTAGGTACCTACTTCCGATTCGTAAATTACCTATTTAAAGTTTTTAATTTATGACGAACGACTTTAATTCATAAATTATAATTTCTCCAATTTTCACATTTTTTTTCCATCTACCGTCGTAAATTACCCGTCTGTCTGCGGTGAAGCAGCGACACTTCAGCGTCCTCTTAGCGTTATAAGCCTCTTCTTTGCAGTGCCTCGTCAATAGGCTGTTACTAGTGTTCTTGCCGTCTAGTCTAGCGTGTCTAGTATGGGTATAGGGTCCTACCTATAGGGTCATCACTTCACCAGAGATAAGCTAAACCTTCAGGCTTCTACAGCATTTCTACTGTACCGAAAGTTTGCCAATCTTTTTTTAAGTTATGAATCCTCATTTCTATTTAAAAATTTAGCGGATACCCGGCGTGTGCTATAACGCTAAAAAAGGATATTTAAAAATAATTTTAGTGGCTTGGAGCACATCGGTTGGATGGTTTCAAAGTCTATTACGGATATAGGTAGAAACAATTTTAGTATTTTAGGATATAGGTTGACGTATAGATAATTGCAATAATTGCAATCTGCGTTACGCTAGAACCGTCTCTTAACTTTTCAATTTGGATTTTATCATCACTCAGAACATTTCACGAGAAAGTATTGAACGCGCATTGGCACACATGCACCATATTATTTTAACCACCGCTTAATCTATTGTAAGTACTAAGAAACGAATTTCGAAGTTTCCTATGAAATTAAAAACCCGCTGAAAATCAAAATAAAATGTGAAATTAATCCAAAATGTATTACGCAGATGAAGTTGAAGTATGGCTGATATATCTAATGGCTCTTACATCACTAATTCATAAATTAAAGAAAAATTATTGAATGAAATGAACGTATTCAATCCGGCCTTCACAAGACTGACATAATGTTAATGAATTGTTAAGTGTGTTACATAAAGAAGGTGAGTCCATAACGTCGCCGGTCACTTTATTTATTGCTATACGAGATCATTACATGACGCATCATATTCATTAACAGTTTTTTATCGGGTTCGAATACATGATTATGTATTGATGACTTTTATTTCCGTGACCTAGTTTCGGAACCACATAAACGCTTAAAAGTTGATAGCTCTCCATCTAATCAATGATGATAATTTTCTGTTGCATCAAGCTATCTATGTATTTATAAATAGTTTACTATAAACTTACTATATACTATGTATGTATAAATAGTTAATACTTTATAATAATCAACTTCATCATTGATGTAGAAATTTTAGTACTTAATACCGGTGCCTATACTTCATATTCGTGTATTATGTCAGTCCCTACCCTTTTGTGTTTTACCTAAGTTAACTTACTGATATGAGTCAATTATATGTGGTGCAGAGCTTAGAAGAGCCGTCAAGCGCTTTTACGAGCATGTATAAATAAATCAATTGACATTGTGACTTGTTTTGAATAAATAAAAATAGTATATCATGTCGTTTCTTCATCTTCATATAAACAAAGAATTACTTGTAATCGAGTATACACTAGGCTTCATTTTTGGAACTCCTTTATGACAAGACTTTTTTAAACAGTATGACGTGGTAAATGCAGCTGCTTCTCAAAGAGTTAACTTACAACATTTCTTCTGGTACATAATTGTATCTATCTTCAATAATATTATACTCGTAACAGTGATATAGCTTGCATTTAAACATTCAATACGTATTTAATTGCTACATGGCGCCACTTGTCCGAGAATTATCTTTTCGATAGCCACACATGTTTCTATGACGTAAATCGTCCTGTTTTAGGACATTTATAACTACCGAGGCTGGCGTCTATTGGTATCAAAGTTCTACTTTCAACGAGCCGATAATAACTTCTTTATGGGTTCCGTCCCCATTTCATTTTAAATCCTACCGTCATTTTACTTTGTTTTCCCCTCAAGGTTTTACGATCGCAGATTCGAGTCACCCCGGAACTCATATAGTACAATTTCGTCATAAACGTCGATTTTAATATTCGTGTGGCAACGGTTTACAGTTTTAAATTTGTGAGCACGAAAATTCTGCATGATATGTAGGAATTATTTAGCATAAACCTACCTACCGATAAACATATTTTCAAGTTCAAAAGGCTGAGAACCATAATTTTGTGCTATCGCTGATATCGTTGTTTATGCATCAACAATATATCCATCATCTGACTAGTACGATAATGTAAATATATTATTATAGTTGTAAAGGACCGACAATGTGGCCTCGATTGATTTACGGTACAATTTTATCACATTGGTTGAGAATGAATCTATTTTTAGCGCACTAGGTTATTTATAACAATTTGTAACTAAGTCTGCATAAAAGTCTCTATGAAATGTCTACATTCTTCCTATACCATTAAATTCTACTAATGCATTAAACTGTAGGCCTACTCTACAATTACAGATTACCTATTCATTTTCTATTACTAACAAAATATTGAGATGAGAAAAAACTGGAACAATCCGAAACGCTTATTTTCTAATTTGATCCACTCCCCGTGATGCAAAAGACTTGTTATTTTATATTCTTCTGTACCTTAAAGGTACTATTAAATTCTGTGGTTATAATCGCTTAATCTGAATCTGATGAATCGTAAATCCCAGACAGTAGTATTATTCCAGCTAATGCGTTAGTAGATCACTCAACATAATTGCAGGTCAGTTGGCAGTCGTTCGATAAAAAGTGGCAACGCTTCTAACATCTGGGTCACAGTAATTATTATTAGTAGACCGATTATACTGTGTCAAATGTGAATTGAAGTCGTCGAGGCACTATTTTAAAAAGAACATTGGAGAAGAAAAAAATTATAGCTTGAAAAACGTAACATATGCAAAAAAAGAAAATAATGTCAAATTAGATAAAATAAGATAGGAATATACATTAAGAATGATATTTGTATCTAATAACAAAGATACTAGGTAATAATAGGAGAGGATTATTACTGTCAAGAATAAATATATGGATTTAATTTTCTCTCCCGGTTAAAATAGTCGAGTAAATTTAAAACATTTTGTACAAGATAACTCACCGGGTACTTTTATTTTGCGAGAGGAATTTTACCTTGTATTTATGAAATTCCTAAATTATTATTCCACTCCGAATACTAGATAATTACCGAAATTAACCGTAAAGTATCTTTGATGTGATTCAGGCGCGCCTGAGAGGCTGAGCGCCATTTTCCTCCCAAATGGTGTATCATTAGAGATTGTCTGAGCTCTTTCAACGCCGCAGATGTCTATAAACTGTCGTTTATCACTTATCAGCGAAAGGTTTAATTGTGCTGGTGCCGGCTTAACGTAAAAGATATACATATTTCTTTTTACGTTAACGTAAGTATATTCAACATTTTGAATTGAAATAGGTACTACATATAACGCATTTTGACGATTTCCCGATTTTTATTTTACTATCTCGAAAACGATGTATCGCAAAGTTTTATAGCTCTTTCTTAAATGCTTATAAAACAAATACCGCGGACAGTATAATGGGTAGCAAATGCCAAGATTCGAAGCATTTTAAAGACACCGCCTCAGCCCTCCCAAGTTGCATCTTGATATCGATCTAAAATCGATTTTGTTCTACGAGGCATCCGAATACTAAATGCTATTGAAATTAATTTTCTTCCTTGTAAATCCTCGAGCCGGATTTTTATCTTAACCAATCGTCTGTGTTATAAATTCTCCGTTCTTAACCTTCATTCATACGTCGAGTCTTACGGAGATATGAATTTATTAAGTTTCAAAAGCTTGCTGTTAGGTGCGATATTATCAATATTGTCAATGGCACTTTACATAATATTTCATTTATATTCTCAGTTTTGAAGCAATATTTTATATTATAGCATTATTTGGGACCGTGTGGGTTATAGATCTTTTCAAATAATAACATTTTCTACCGATATTTTTATTTATTTCCATTTTCTACTTTACATAAAAATTATGCGTTTTTTATGTAAAGTAGAAAATTTAAATTACCAAAGAACAACATTACCTAATCATCATTTTGTGCATAAAAACATGTACAGAATGATAGTTAGGTAAAATTGGAAACTAGAACGCCACGGATTTACGATTTTAGAAATTCCATGGGGTCTCTTTAAAACTTTAAGCAGTAGCCTATGTCACTTTCTACATTTTTTGAACTACATAGGTACATGCAAAAAATCTCCCGTTAAACCGTTACTCTAACAAACCCATTTTCGCATAGCTGTCTGCATAACAGCTTAATAAAAGCTTTTTATCTTCCGAGTTCCGATGCAATAGATAATGTCTGAGCGTTTTTATTAATAACGATCTCCTCAAACAGATGCAACCAGTATGATAACTACCTAGAGACGTTTGAAACAGACTCACTCACACAAACGTGCGCATCGACGAGACCCCAAGCGCTCGTCGCAGTGCTGTCAGTAGTGAGTGCCGCGTCATCGCATGTTCGATGCGCAAGTTTGTGTGAGTGAGCTGTTTCGAACGTTTCTAGGTAGTTTCCATACTGGTTGTATCTGGTTACTGTGTCACTAATTTGCTGCTATCTCATAATTAGTTTTTCTGAAAGTGATCGTGTTCGGGTTAACAAGTGAACCCAATTTACTCACATCCTCTCAGACGTATCACTATATGCAAATTTATTAACACGCTTTATTTACTGCACACGGTCAATTCCTTAGCGAAGCAGTAACGGGTTTATTTATTGCCATCGTTAAGCTGATTTATTAAGATTTCGCCGATCGAACAATCTATTCCTAATAGCGGACTCCTTAATTATATCTTCGCTTCACGAAACAAAATTTTTAGTTTTGTTTAAAGATTTATGTATGTAAGGAACTGACGACTTAATTAGTGATTATTTTGGAAGATTTACTATTTTTTGTTACGTTTGAAAATATTTTTTTGCATCTACGAATTAATACCTATCTTCTTTACTCTAAAATTCCAATTAGAATATAAATCTTCTTATTTACAAAATTTGTAAAATTCCGTCACCTATATTTTGTAGTAAAACTTGCCTACAAAAATCCAGTGTAGTGCATAGAAGTCGCATTTTTACCTCCACTAGGTTATTTTTAAGAGAACGCTGACTTGTGCAACCTAAACTGGCTGTTCTATAGTTAAATTTAACATTAACGAAAACTGCATGTGGTGGAACTGGCACTTCTTTGAAAATGATTATCTCTACGTTATATTAGACGTGATTCATAGGTCACGAGACGCAAACATAATCGTGGATAACCTAAGGGCCTAAGCTATAGTAGGTTAGATCTAAGTTCATGCTCCAAACACTATTCCCCAATGTATTCTACTCTCACTAATGTCTGAGCATTGTTATTGATACTAATCTCCTCACTAATTTGCTACTATCTCATAATTTGTTATGTTTTCACTGCGGCTTAAGTGGATCAGCGTTTAGCCATCTTCTTATCATTAAAAAAAGTAGTGGCGGTGGCAAGTTATCTCTATTATCCCGCAGGAACCAGTAGCGAGGTCGTCGACCTCCGAAAGTCACGTTTTACAATAAATCCCAACGCAATAAGCATACGAACTCTCATCTATCATTTAATAGCATGTAGCCAATGATACTTATACCCAATAACTTAAGGGTTAAGCTTACTGTCAAATAGAAAAAGCCTGAGAAAAAAAGGCTGTTTATTGAGCCTTTTTATCAAGCCCGCTCAATCCCCACACCCTTTGTATCCGATACAATACATTGTGATGTATTCTGATAAATGTGTAAACGAGTCGTCGTATTTATTTGTATCATTCTAAAGAGCTATCGATTCAATACTAACTGATTAAATTTTCTTTGTTACAGGTATGGGCCCCGTGGTTTTATAACAACTTTTTACTTAGTAAGTGACGTTTCAATAACAGATCGTCTGATTTGTATAAAATGTTGTGTAATGTTTTATATGACCACTTTTGTACCAAAAGACTTGGTGGTAGTTCTTTATATATTATACAGCTACGGGCTGGCCATGGCCACTTACCTATCCTATCTAAGTTAAAGTCCTAAATATTATTTATTTACTATCTTGTTATTTTTTATTTACCACAAGTAGTCGAGATAGTAGAGGCCTTCCATACGGCCTTTCTCTCAGTAATAAATAATAACATAAGTGCGAGCTTATTAAATTTAAAATATAAGTTCCTATTTTCTTTTGCTACAATTTGTAGGTAGGTACAAAACAATAGAGAGTTGAGACGTCTCGCGTGGACTTCATTTACAACTTATTGGATACGGTCTTCAAAGTTATGAAGACGTTATCTCGCCTTCATAGGTGTATAAGGGTTGCCAATGCCAACACATTCGAAAATCCCAAGTGTTTCGAAAAATCCACCTGTTTCTTAAAAAGGATTCATTTTCGAAAATTTTATTTTTTATATAAAAAAAACTTTTTTTTTTACTGTAAGTAGGTATAGGTACGTTGAGAAATCTTTAGAAATGTTGTATGTGTGTATGTATGTTCTGCTGTATGTTTATTGCTTACGCAAGACATCGGTGCATCAAAGCCGATTTTGCTCCTTGGGATGGCTTTTCCCGATTTGGAAACCCTAACAGCAACGCATGCCTACGCCTCGACTCCTTTTATCATTGTACCGCATAGATATCTACGACGTGCGAAAACGTTCGTCAGCGTAGTTGGAATAAGTTGCACTTCACCTTGATCCAAGGATTCCATTCCATGTTCTATTTTCATTCTTGACTGTGCCTATTCGCTCATCTTGCGGACGTTGGTCAACGCAGACCACACGACGCGACACAATTGAGTATTTGACAAATAGTCAAATCAGTAACGTTTTTCATACGTCAAAACGCGTCCTAAGATAAATCTTATAAATGAAATTCTGAAATGTGACGTCATTAAAGTTCGACGCACTTTTTACTTTAATCGATTGTATAAAATGATTATTCAATTCATAAAACTATCAGAGGCCGTGGATATTACGACTTGGGAGATCCTCTATTTAATAATCACTAAAAAGTAATTTATTTCAGTACCTAGTAGCCAATACCCAATTTTCTACACGGTCACTTTTCCGATGGATTTAATAATATTGACGTTAATATATCTAATATAAGTTAATAGATCAACTTTTCGGACACGTCCTTTTGTTTCAGAAATACTTTTGTTTGGAACGATGGAGTGTGATAAAAATGTACCTATATTTAAAGAATAGTGAATTTTTGAAAATACAGATTTTTAGGACCGGGAAGTGAAAAAAGGTTATGTATTTTTAAATTATCTGATTGATTGAATTTGATTTATGTATAAGCCATTTAGAATCTTCTGCGGTCACTGCGAAACAGGCGCATTAAACTTGTTGGCGTACTAAATATAAGTACTCGTATTAAACGTAAATTTAATAATTAATTAATTCTCTGAAACCATGGCGCATTACAATGCAGTTTTTTCATACCAGATACCCACAATTCATTATTTATTTAAAATATAGAAGTGGTCTTTGGTGAAGGGATTCGGTTGACCAGAGCGCGTGAGAATGGGAGAAGAAAAATATAACTTGTCACTCGGTCTGCGCTGACCCTAAGGCCGAGACGGACAATCAAATCAGTCGCCACAATTTCTTTCACAACTGACCCTTTGTCCTTTCGCTTTGAGGCGAGCGCGTGACAACGCGTGTCATTCCGTGACACTATCTTTTGTGGTTTCGGTCACAAGGACAGGCTTTGTAAAGTTATCATTTTTCTTTACGTTAACTGTCTGTTCATGTTCTTCTCTTATCTACCAGTACGTAATATTGATATTTCATAAAATATCAATATTACGTACTCGTTGATACGATGCCCTCGTTTCGTGTGGTACTTATCTTACGTATAAAAAATTGTGGTTCCATGCACAGTCACCATAATCATCACTTCAACCTATTGTAGCCTCACTATTCACTACTGAGCACGAGCTTCTTCTCAGAATGAGAAGGGTTGGGCCATAGTCCACCATGCTGGCCGATTGCGGATTGGCGCCGGGTAGGAATAATATATTTTGCGCCCGGACGCGGAACGGACTCAAGATTCAGGAAACCGGAAAGACCTATGAATCGCAGTCTTAACCCTATGCACCGCTGGGTATATGTATATATCCTACAATATACTTTGAATCAAGTAAGTAGGTACAATAAATCCATCCTAAAGACAATCAAAACGCAAACATTTAAATAAAAAACGTTAAAGAGATTTCTTTCTCTCACAAAACTGAAATAAAAGTGGAAATGCGAATTTTGTTGTAAAGTCAATTTGCATTCCGTCGCCCGCCGCAGAACAGATTTTTTCAATTAAAATAATTAATGTAGGTAATTTCTCCAGTTCTTTACAGAACTTTTGTAATGAGGAATGTTGCAATTTATTAGAACCATTATGAAACGCAATAGGTATCTGATTTATTTAATTCATCTATAAATGTAGGGCTATACTTGACTCACGGCTAGGGTTGCCAGATGGTCGGGATTCGTCTGGATTCTCCCGATATTTTAAATAATCTCCAGAGTCCAGACCCCCGGCAAAACCCAAAACTCCCGACAAACAGCTTCTCGGAAAGAACGATATAAATTTTAAATTGCCGCGCGCTTCTGCGCTCAATTGTCGATACTAAATTATTTTCTGAATACCACTAAAGGATCCAAATTATTGGACTCAGCAAAGTCCGATGCCAAATACATGTGGCTACTTATCTAAAAATTAAGTGTAGACCGTCAACAATGTTAAGTCTTTTTATAGCCTACTAGATGATACCCGCGACTTCGTCCGCGTGGATTAAGTGATTCCCGCGGAAATTCCTAAATTTTGCGAGATAAAGAGTAGCCTATGTCCTTCCCCGGGATACCATCTACCCTTGTACCAAATTTCATCAAAATCGGTTGAAAAGATGGGCCAGGAAAGCGTAGCAGACAGACAGACAGACAGACGGACAGAAACACTTTCGCATTTATAATATTAGTATTTCAGCAAAATCGGTTGAAAAGATGGACCAGGAAAGCGTAGCAGACAGACAGACAGACAGAAACACTTTCGCATTTATAATATTAGTATTATTATTATTAGTATTAGTGGATTACTTTACAAAATATACTTTTTATTTTTCATATTTATTTCTCCCGACAACAACAACAAAATCCCGAAATTTTCATTTCAAATTTTGTGCAGATATTTTGGTCTTCCGATCTGGCAACCCTATTCACGGCTGCATAAGTGCATACTGCATAGGACCATATGGTCATACATGTGTTAGCAAGTCATCCGAGGTATTGGGTCACTAAAGGCATTTAGCCTATCGACTGATAGGTCGCTGTGATCCCTACGGATGGCTGCAAAGTGATCGACAACCGAATTAGGTCGGGCTTCGACGTACGCATAATTGAAACCTTTTATCTTCGCTATAAAAAGCAGGTAGTTGCATTCCAGGAATGTAAGGCCGCTCGAGGACGTCTGCGCATGTTTTGGATTTGTATTTAATGGCCCTATTCGGAAACGTTAGCGTTCTTTTTAGTTTTTGCGCAAATATTTGCTTTAAGTGACCGACGAGCCCTTTTGGATGCCATGTGTTTTATTTTGAGACTAAATATAGCGACGGGCGGTGTTTTGATAAAGTTAGGAATCCACTCAAGTGGAATGCAGATAAACGATTCTGTTGAGCTTCTGGGATATTTGAATATTACCAACTTCTTGTCGATTCTACTTGGCTTTATAATATTACTAGATGATGCCCGCGACTTCGTCCGCGTGGATTGATGTTTTTTAATTCCCGCGGGAACTCTTAAATTTTTCGGTATAAAAAGTATTAATTAATCTTTCATCAAAATCGTTGAGTAGTTGGGCCGTGAAAGCGTAGCAGACAGACAGACAGACACAATTTCGCATTTATACTACTAGTATGGATTCATATTTTCATGACCGCTACAGGAAAACTAGCATTTTTTAACTTTGTGTCGTAATTTTTACACAATGAGTTCCGTAATATAAAACAGAACAATGCTTGACTGGAGAGTTTACGTGTGAACTTTACACGTGTCATAAAGTTGTTTTACACCCAGTGTTTTTTTAGTTCTGCCCCGTTTCCGAAGCGCATTTCGAATGTACTGACGTCGAAATATACTGCTTCTTTATAATCAATTAATCACACGTAAAAGATATACTGCGCCCGGCGCCGGGTTCGGGGCTCGGGCTAGTGTAAAGCGACTGATGATAGCATGGTAGCCAGCAATCAGCAGTACAAGCACCGAATACATAATAGGTACAAGTCTCAACTCTTAAATAACGAAAAAATAACCGCAATGTTAATATTGACATTTTCAATTATAAAACAAGTAATAAAATTAAAATTTTAAAAAACCCACGACGAACTGCAGAGCTCCATTACGACCTTTAGGTATAACTTTGAAACAACAATTAGAACTTAGCAAAAGTATATATAAAATAATATCTCAAACACAAAACTGCATATTTTCCGGCTCAGTAGTTTTTTTGACCAGCGTGGTGGACTATGGCCAAACCCTTCTCATTCCGAGATAACTCTTGTGCTTAGTAATGAGTAGAGGTGTTAAATAGTGTTCAATTTTAATATTCTGATAAAAAATGTTTAAAAAAATGTGATCATACGACCACTTCCTGGCTCCATCACGAGACCCTGGGAACTGGACCCTGGAGAACTTTTATTTATTTATTAATATGTTATTACCACTACCTATACATTTTAAATAATACCTACATTTTCATTCAAGTGCTCCAAAAATGACCGTGAAAGGCCAAAGTTCCACACATGCGTTCCTTTTGACCTCCCATTCACAAGAGTTTCGGTGTAAGCGGTGTTCATTAACATTTTTTTATAGGATTTCTTCTAACACCACTTTGGGACGCCACAAGTGTAAAAAATGACCGTCGTTGCCGCCTCAAACCAATGCTATTATTGATCTTTTACGTATTTCTTGGGAAGAGGCGCGCCCAGCTCCATAAATTTACCTACGTAGCCCACCCATATTATTAAGATTTCTTTTGAAGACTTTCGGTGTTCGAAATATCTATTCTTATGCATTTATTTGACGATTTATATATACCTACTATTTATTCTACATCAAAAATCGGTTATTTATTTTAAACTAGATGATTCCCGCGACTTCGTCCGCGTGGTTTAAGATTTTTGATTCCCACGGGAACTCTTTAATTTTCCGGGATAAAAAGTAGCCTATGTCCTTCCCCGGAATACCATCTACCCCTGCACCAAATTTCATTAAAATCGGGGGAAAGACAGAGTTTTTTATTCCCGCGGGAACTCTTTAATTTTCCGGGATAAAAAGTAACCTATGTCCTTCCCCGGAATACCATCTACCCCTGTACCAAATTTCAGCAAAATCGGTTGAAAAGATGGGCTGGGAAAGCGTAGCAGACAGACAGACAGACAGACAGAAACACTTTCGCATTTATAATATTAGTAAGTAAGTAAGTATGGATTACAATTAAGTACCTACTTTTTGTTAATAAATCAGATTTATACATATTGTATTACGTAACAATTCACGCATCGAAGTTAAGATAATTGTCCAAATAAGTAATCATTCAAGCTTTTCAAAGAAGCTTCAAAGCATGCTTTCTTGAGTAGGTAGAAAATTTTTGGTGTACTTTCTTTACTCCAGTTTTAAAATCTTCTTACTAAACTGTAAGTAATAAATTTTTTGCTGGAGGTCAAATACTCACTAAGGACATCCAAAGTTTTCCAGTTCCAGCCAGGGTCAGAACGGTCAGTTGATTACAAGTATCAAGCTTGTATGTAATACACAGTATACGGAATATTTTTGAGCAATTCATAATTTAGTCATCCGCGTGAGTCAGGAGTTCAGGCGTTGTCCTCGGCAAGGTCTTCGAAAAGTTCTCGAATTTATTGGACTTGAAAGGTTAGCTTGTTGCATTTATGCAAACCATACTGCAGTAAGTTTTAATTAATTTTAGGCTATAATAAAATAAATGACATACCTACTTTACAAAAGTTCAAACTGTTGGGTCTAGAAACTTGACAGACAGACAGTGCAGGTTCTAACTTCTAACAACTAATTCTATCTATCTCTATCATGTTCTAAAACTCTAGAGCTGGACACCCACTAAGAAAAGAATTATAGATTCCTTATTCCACCCGAGCAAAGCAAGGGCACTGATGAAATAATAGTTGCTAGAAGAAAGTGCTTCAATACTATTGTGACATAATAGTACTTACTACTTAGTTATAGTAGGTATTTAAATAAATTATTAGCTCCAATGAAAGAAGAATATGTTACGAATTAACTATTATACCTATTTTAATCTGTGGAATAGTATCCAATTTTACATCACTTAGGTACATTCTTCGTGTAACATTATCTGGGCATTAATAGAGCATCACTAAACCTTGTAAACGATGAACCTGTGTCCTGTAATGGGTGTATTAACCCCTGTTAAGTAATTAGGCGAGCCAGTTAGCAATCGATAACAGCTGGGACTTACTGTGTAGCCAACTCGCAACTTGGTGGCCCGGGCTACACTGGGAAAGACCGGTAGGGTCCAAAACGATGACGATAATTACACTCGAAATAGGCAATAACAATACAATGCACGTACGTACCTTGGACTGCTACTTGCACTCGATGACTTCCACCACGGTCCAGGGATTTTCGATGGGTAGAATTTGGATTACTTTAGTGGATGATCGCGCGCGATGATTTTCGTGCAACGGTTTTTTGCGAACCTCTGTTGACAGGTGACGGTTGACGTGTGGTGACACTTGCGTTCGCTCCAACTTTTTACGAGAAAGTCGTGCATGACAGCTGATTTGAGCTGCGTGTTGCCATTGCACTAAACACGAGTGCCAACCATCGTTCATCGGTGGTGCGAGGTTTGAAATTGTATAAAATGACGTTACGGTGACGGAACATACCGCCCACCAAAATGCCTATGGTATTTTCTAGTTAAATTTAATAATAATAATATACAAACGGTTAATAAAAGAACAAGAAAAAATATAAACTACATGTCAATGATATCGTTAACTGAAAAGGTGAACTTAGACTAGAGTACGATGAGAAATAATAAAATAATGAAAAGAAAAGACGTTGCGATGTAAGTCAGTCATCTAGTAACGGAATACATAATTGAATTCGGATAAAAGTTGCGGTTCTCAGGACCATAGTCTGATTCTGAGTTGGTCCAACATAATTAAGGAAAAGGTTAACACCTCGCTTAAACGTTATGTGCGATGGAGACCGGTAAGCCCATTTGGATCGATGAGTGAGAAACGAATTATGATCGAGTTCCCATTTAGACTGAACATTATGATGAAACACCCAAGACAACTGCCAACGATGAAGTCGATATGGATTAATATGAGTAAGATCTTCGTCGTGGACAGATGTTTGAGGATACACGATAGAATGACGTAGTTTATTTTGGAACGGCCCGCTGAAGTTAGAATCGGGTTTAAATGTTTGTAATCGTTGTCTAGCATAAGACGGCGGATCGCTAATAAGCGGTTGCGAATATCGACGTTTTAACAGACTGTGGTGCATCGACCGTTCATTAGAAATAGTCCGTAGTTGCAATGTTACGAGAGCAGGATGTTTTTGGTCATTTTCTATCACTGGTCGTGAATTCCTGCCGCCCACCTTGAGACAATCTCCATCCTTCAGAAACCCACGAAATGTCGATAGCGCATTTTGTAGGTTACCGTTACAAGAAACATTGTCACGGTTAGCGTCAAACGGATATTGAGTATTGTTGACAAAGCGGTTGATGCAACTCAGATCATAGATTAGGTTTTCTGATAAATAATGACGATGAAGAGAATTATCAAACATGAAAGCTCCACTCGTTTTGTTTTCCTGCTCTCCTTCAGTGACTGAATAAGTTAAGTTGCGTGCTTCAGCGTTTAAGATGCTTTCCTCACGAAGAAACGTTAGAATTAACCTCGACGGCCGGGGTTTTCGATCTTGGAATGGGCAATAAAGGCCCGCCCACCATGAGGATTGACATTTTCGTAGGATCTCTTCGTGAGTATTCTCAAATGTGTCGATGGGTTCTTTATCTATAAATTCACGATATGCGATTTGTCGTTCGGCAAGTGTGTGAGTTGTTTTGTCGTCTTTCTCAAATCGTTTTACATAAAGATAAGGGAGATAAGGAGACGAGACGAGACCATAGGTGAGTTTGGGTGTGGTCGATAGATTTTCCTGTGTCAGACTTCTAACTAATTCTTGATTGTCATGATTACCTGGAGAAGCGACGTGAATCGAAGGTGGTTTGATCGCTCCAATATTGGGTTGCAGTTCCGAGTGTATGAAGTGAGGATCAGTTCTAGGACAAGAACTTATCAACATGACGCACTGTGCTTTATTACGGTCTCGAGAAATTTCAGTTTGTTCAGAAACGGATACAGTCGACGTTGGGAATAACGATTTTAATGTGCACCTCAACTGCACTGAACTATTCAAGTCAACGACATTGTCAATATCGGAAGTTGGTAAAGAGGATAGACTCGTTTTGCCAAGAAGGAGCCAACCGAAAATTGATTTTAAAGCCATAGGTTGGTGAGAACCTCCTCTGATCGTTTGATCAAGTAAGGATTCTGCAAAAACGTCCGCCGCCAATAAGAGATCGATAGGACCCGGTGTATCAAAATTGGGATCAGCCATCTTCAACGATTTGATATGTGACCATCCCGATGTATTTAGTTTTGAGATAGGTTGATCGCCACATATCTTTGAAATGACGTGTAAATCCAAAGTAAAAGCCAGTTTATCTCGTAAGCCCAGACAACACGTTACGTTTCCTAAAATGGAAGCTGCTACTTCACCTACTCCACTTACATTTGTCACAGATTGTGACCGATTTAACCCTAATCGTTCAACTGCTGATTCGGTGATGAGACTGCTCTGACTGCCGGTGTCAAACAGTGCCCGAAAGGAGTGCATACCTCCCGATGCATCTTGGACATGAACGATTGCAGTCGCTAAGAGTACGGTTGTATTTGTTGGCGAACTTGAAACTAGCGCTGATTCGGTCGAGCTAGTTTCTGTTGACGCAGGGCGGTGGAGCAAGGAGTGGTGGTTGCGCTTGCAGGTGCGACAAGAGAAAACGCTATTGCAGGTTCTCAGCTGATGGGACGATTTTAAGCAGTTGAAGCACCAGTTTCTGTCCGTTGCGATCTTCATGCGTTCATCGATAGATTTTTCCAGAAAGTCTGGGCATGAAGATATGCTATGCGACTCGTTACAAAATGGACAGGTTATTGGTCGTGTAGTGGTTGCTAATCTACCCACTTCGGTTTGACTATGATCGGCCGCTAAAAGAGTATACGCTGTAGAGACACGCTTAGGTTGAACCAGCTGAGGAGCTACCTTCTGTGTTGTCTTATTATGCTGTGTTTGTTCGGTGAAATGTGTGTCGCGTAACAAAGCTTCGCATTTCGAATGTAAAAATTGTTTCAATTGTGCATAAGAGGGTAGTTCGGTATTTGAATGCTTCTCCTCAAAATCACGGCGCATATTTGTATCTAATTTCGATAAGATATGATACACTAACACGAAATCCCAATGAGTGACTGGTAAGTTGACTGACTTCAAAATACACAAATTCTCTTCGAATAGGTCAAGTGATTTCCGAAATTCATGAGCATCTTTGACGTTAAAATTCATGGTTAGAATCTCCCTCCAGCAAGTAAAAGCTAATTCTCGTTTACATTTATAGCGTGCGGTAAGCGCAGCATACGCGTTGCGGTAATATTCGCTGCTTAGTGGGAAAGTTTTCACTACTGTTAAAGCATCACCGCTGAGAGAGGAAATCAGATAATGAAACTTCTCGGTGTCGTTAAGTGAAGTTGAGTTGTGTATCAATGCGTTAAAGGTATCGAAATATTCAGGAAAATGTTTAATGTCTCCAGCGAAAGTAGGAAGTTGTATTTTCGGTAACCGAACATTCGACATCGAACTAGACGGCGACTGAGACGTACATGCTTCACCTTTATTTAGGTTGCGATAAATTGATATTACTTTGTAATACATTTCGTCAAAACGTTCCTGTATTCCCGAATCATCTGTTTCCGGGTCGTCCAAAATGTCCAAAATCGTAAAGTGCGCGTCTTCAAAATTAGAAGCTATTTTCTTAATATCCTGATGATATGAAAAGAACATGTCTCGCTGGGCCTCATCATTGATAGCTAAGACTCCGACCTCTAACGCCTTACACATCCGCTTATAAGCGATCGTACGTTGTCTGCGTAATGATGTTAAGTCAAGTGCGGAGTACTCAACATCCTGAGATTTCGATTGCGACTTCTTAAGAATGCTCGATTTGCGAGTGGAGTGCTTTCTTAACAGAGACATTTTGCAAATAATTAGGTTTTAGTTACGTAATAACAACGATTAAATAACGTATAATAAGATTTATAAAGGAAGAATACAAGCAAAGTTCGAAACGAGTTCAAATCGTATGACGTACAGTGCACCGCACAAGTTTTGTTGCACTTTGTATGAAACGATATGGGAGTAACGCGTAACTTGTGGGGTGAACCGTACTCAAAGGAATGCGATCGACCGCGTATACAGTACGCCGCACAAGTTTTACTGCACGTTGTATTAAATTGTACGTCAGCTATGTGCGAACTTGTGGGGTGAGCTGTACGCACCGAAGTATGACGAGCGATTCAACGTTCGACCTACCCGCTCCCTTTTTAAATGCACAAATCCTTTATTTTAGCTATTAAAACGTTAAATGTATGCTTATATTCACTTGTTACGATGGAATGATTGATAATACGGGGAATCTACAGATAAAAGATTGAGTTACTGCAAGCCGATGGGAGAATAAACACCGTTAAGTTGAAGTGATTGTTTATTCGATCTTACAGGCAAGACAATACTTTTACGTTCAATACGATTAATCCCTGGTCGATATGGTTCAATCTATGTAAGTACTATCGATAGTTAGGTAAATAGGGTTAGACTGGAGCAACTTAGATCGCGAGAACAACAACTTGTTGATTGGAATGACCTAAGTTACGACGATACGAATTACGATTAACCAGAAATACCATACAAATTGATCGTTATAGTAAGTGGGTGGAATTCCCGGGTTTCGGCACCAAAAAATGTAGCCAACTCGCAACTTGGTGGCCCGGGCTACACTGGGAAAGACCGGTAGGGTCCAAAACGATGACGATAATTACACTCGAAATAGGCAATAACAATACAATGCACGTACGTACCTTGGACTGCTACTTGCACTCGATGACTTCCACCACGGTCCAGGGATTTTCGATGGGTAGAATTTGGATTACTTTAGTGGATGATCGCGCGCGATGATTTTCGTGCAACGGTTTTTTGCGAACCTCTGTTGACAGGTGACGGTTGACGTGTGGTGACACTTGCGTTCGCTCCAACTTTTTACGAGAAAGTCGTGCATGACAGCTGATTTGAGCTGCGTGTTGCCATTGCACTAAACACGAGTGCCAACCATCGTTCATCGGTGGTGCGAGGTTTGAAATTGTATAAAATGACGTTACGGTGACGGAACATACTGTATTGATTTCTATGCTACTAGTTGAATTTTCGGTTTCTTTTGTGGTCGATTGCGTAGGTTTTCTTTAACGTTTTTATATTATTATTATAATCCTGTTACATCATATAGGACATAGCGCTAGCTGTGTACCGATCTTTACTGACTATAGATAGATAATAAGGAGTTTAAAAAGGAGTTTCAAAAGAGGAGTTTTTTTAAACTTTTTTTTACTAATTTTCGGCTTAAGTCAATCGTAATTTGTAAATTTGAAGAAATTATATTCATCAATTCGTTATAAGGCTCTGACAGACGGACGTGACGGACGGACAGACGGACTTGCAAGTGCCAATACTCAGAGATCTTCGCTGAACGGTCAATCATAGTTGATACGACTGGTAATTAGAAGCACATAATACCTACTTAACAGTATCTTACGTATAAGTAGGGACTGAAATCCAGATTCATAAAGGTTAGAGAATTATAAGTGTTACAGGTTGAATTGATAATAGAATCAAATCTGTAAACGTTTTCAATGTGTGTTTTAAAATCTGCTAACCCAAAACACTTTCTGTAACAGAAATGGTTTAACACTGTTACGGAATAGCGACGTTGCCAAAGGAGACGGTTCAGATTTGTATGGGGCGTAGGCCAAGTCTTGTACAAGCAGAGAAATGAAGGAAAATAAAATACTAGACCAGTTTTTATTGATCAAATCTACGAATTCGTTGTAATTTCAGTGGTAAAATTATTTAATCTTTCCAAGTTATGGAATACTAAACATGAGTGGGTAACAATGGCGGATTCATGTTTTTGACGTTTTCAAAAGAAAAACACGTCATTTTGACAATGACTGTCAAAAATTGATACATTTCGCACCTACTGCCTTCTCTATGGCTGAAGGTTGCCATCTTGGAAACGTATCGCAAACTTGAAATACTTTTTATTTTTTTGCTCGTTATTTGCTTTACTATTCTAAATTATTATATTTTTAATACAATCTATGTATTTTCCTCTATTCATGGTAGAGTGTAGAAGAGTAGGCCTAAAATGAACCTTTTTCTTTACTGTTGACGCGTACCTATTCAAATTTGAAGCACCGATGGTTGCAATTGGTTTAAGAAAAACATGCCCGATGTTGTGTCAGTCTGTGAAAAGTACAATGAAGTGAGAAGACGCGTTGTCACACCGTGCAATTTGTTAAGGATAGTACGGTCTATTAGGGTTACAGATAAAAACACTTATTAACAGAAATAAACGGTTACAGATTGATTGGGTTACAGTATCTTTTCTGTTTTTGTTCTATAACAGTTTCAAAAAACAGTTTAAAATACTTATTTCGGTTACTGTTTTAGTCCTTGCGAATAAGTAGGTACGTAAAGCATACCTAAAGCCTCCAGTGTTTAAATCAAGAATCGATTCGTTACGCACCATAAGGACATTCGTTCCGGAGTCGACTGCCCAAAGTCGTAAAATTGCAAACGATTTAAAATCGATAATAATATGAGAAATCACGACTAGCGAATAACGGTCCTTATATTATTGATTGATTCAGCGAATTACTGAATTTGAGGTCGCCTCAACGAGTTTAAAGATTTATTATACGAGTGTGTTTGTCTATGTCATTCATTTGAAGATACGGCTTGAGGATATTTGATTAACTTTCATTTTGATGTCTTACTTTTACACTAGGTACCTATACTTTCCTATTTAGTTTCGATATATTTTTACTTTTGATACAAATTCGGAGTATTTATATAATATATCATATGGCAGAAACGATCTTACGAATTCTAATTCGATTTGTAGAAAACCATTTTTGATTCCTAATACATAATTTCAAAATTGTCATTTACCTTTACTAGTTCAGAACATTTTTCAACTATTTATACGTGATTACTTAGCCTAACTCTACTTTTAAAACTAGGTATATTTTACACAATCATACAGTTAAGTACCTACTTTTGTACAAATATCATTGAGGTACATACTCTAGTACATAATAGTTCAATGATAAGCATCCTAGTAATAAGTTTCGCGATACTAGAATAAATCTTTCTGTAACTGTTGTGTTTATGTCACCATGCACAATGCACATGCGGAGCTTTAACCGTATGTCGCACAGCGTGGCAATAAAACCAGCAAACAGCGAATGACGCTCGTTTATATTTCCGTGGCGGAAATGACGTGCATCGTAGTTATGATTTAGTTTTATTTCATCCTTACAGTATTATGAAATGTTTAAGAAGTCAAATGTAAGCATGATACTTAACCAGTCTTTTATGTCTTGAACTTATCAGCATTCAGCAGCAGTCTGATGATATCATCCGCATATTTTCAGTCGGCGGGTTATTAATAATTGGTCACGTGTAGTTTAAACCTGAAAATATGTGCCATGTAAGGGCGATTGAAAAGTTTACCACAGTAGCGCATTTATTGTGCAGTTTATCAAGTAATATGTGATACGACCAACATAAATGTTAAAATCATGCAATAAAATGAAAAGTCCTGACTCCTGACTCAGTCACTGGCTGACTCATCAATGCCCAGCCGAAACCCTTGTATCTAGAAAGTTAAATTTTGCACAGGCTACCTTTAGGTACCTATATTGTAGACAAGGGATAAAGCCAGATTTGTCAAAACTGTCGGGAGCGAAAGCCCGCGCGCGGTCGCTACTCGCTAGTTCACACATTTTTATTAAGGCCAAGTCCTGACTCTCCCATCTCTACCGATTCGTCAAGCAGTATGGTGTCTTAGAATCTAATTAAGCTGTATTTTTTAAAATAATTATTGTACTAAACAATTGACTTTGAACTTCGTAGAGCTGGAAACCGTTCGTGCTGGATCCGAGTTGTAGATATTTGGTTGGTGCGCAACGCACCATGATTGTCAATTTCCTCTTCTTTGTTTAATTTAGGTACAATGTACATAGGTACAAATATCTATGGATTAGGCAAATGGCTATCTTGATGCAAACTCCATTGTTACGCCATTGTTACGCAAAACCAGGCATCCTAGTTTTAGGTGCACTAAATACTTAGGAATATCTTTCAAGTTTCATCATGCCCTATTTAAACTAGCATCTGCTTAGTTTAATGCTACGTCTATTTATCTAACTTGAAAGTTAGTCTCTCACGTCCGTTTATTTGGTCAAGTATAAACGGTACACGGATATCTAAATCTAAATAAACAAACTTTCAAATAGTAGAAGGATGAGGCATGACCCGTGTTATCTCTGAGTAAATACCTAGCTATTCATATTAGAACATGTATTCGACATGTTCTTGTTTAGAACCCTTTATATTCATGTATCGTGGAATGTGACGGGGTAAGCTTCGAGTATCACTTATTAGGTATATTATATTATGTATGCGAATAAAATGAACAGCTGGGTCAATCCCTTGTCAGTGGTAGACATTGAAAAATCCGGCTTAGCTTAAACGACAGCGCTTTTTTATTTTTCGCAATGTTTGTTTTCGCTATAATTTACGTTGGCGTATTGAAATTTTTCAATGAAACCATATTTTTGTCTTCAACAAATCAGTCAGTTCGGTTACGATCATCGGGGACTACTTAAATGTATGTGAACTACAAATTGAAATATTATGAGAGAACATGAATTTTAAGTGTTAGTGTTCATGTCCGCAGACATGAAAAAGTGATTGGCTTCCTTATTTCTAAACTTCTAACTCAACTTTAACTAACTCACAACGCTGTATGGAATACTTGCCACCTAGACAGGGAATACGTTTAAGCTTAAAGCCTTTAAAGGGTATGTAGATGCGGGACCTTCGAAATAGGTGTGTTAATAAATCTAATCTTTTTATTATTGACAGTTACTTATATCTATAGTGGCACTTACCCTTCTTTTTTTTTTAGTCGACTACAAGTTAGCCCTTGACTGCGATCACACCTGATGGTAGGTAAGTGATGATGTAGTCTAAGATGGTAGCGGGCTTACCTGTTAGGGGCATGGCAGTTATATTAAACCCACACCCCTTCGGTTTCTACACGGCATCGTACCGGAACGCTAAATCGCTTGGCGGCACGTCTTTGCCGGTAGGGTGGTAACTAGCCACGGCCGAAGCCTCCCACCAGGCCAGACCAGGGAAAATTCAGAAATTATAAATTCCTAAATTGAACCCGGGACCTAAGCACGTTAAGGCAACAGCGCTACACACTGCGCCATGGAGGTCGTCAAAGAACTACTTTTAATCTTTTTCAAATACCTACCTTCTAAGTAAGAAGGTAGGTATTTGAAAAAGATGGCGACCTTAAAAAAACTGTTCGGTTTTTCTATCATTTTGATAATTTATTGATAATTCAACAACATGTACAAAATCATATTATACTCCTTAAAACTAGACAAAGTTGTTATTCTAATATTCGATGGAAGTCATGTATAAACCTTACTTTCTGTCATCAGAAATAAGGTATTTGTGCAAGAAGTTTTACTTAAAAAAGTTTAATTTACGTTTTCCTTGTAAGATAAGATTATATTGCGATAAGATTTATTTGGTAGATGAAAAGCATAATCTGTGGAGATGCAAAGGCTATTAGTGTGCAGTGAATTACAATAGATATAATAGATTAGACACCTACACATTCTCAGAAGTCAGAAGTCAGAACGGATGTATAGAAACGTACCTAACCCACGCCCCGCCTGTGAGCTTTGACTAATCGATGCGTCAATGGGTCAAAACTTAAAACTTAAAGCTCTTTTTAATTTAGCCTTTAGTATGCTTTAGTTGAATATAATCAGGCGTCATTTTACGGAAGTCCATGATATACAAAGATACTTCTTGACATAATGGTCTATATCAGATAAATCTTGGTATGACACAGCGTGCAGCATTAGCAAAAGATAAAGCAAATAATTAATAATCCATTTTCCATACTAATATTATAAATGCGAAAGTATCTCTGTCTGTCTGTCTGCTACGCTTTTCCAACCCGTAATATCTATATTTAAACTATAAAAGAAATCCCTTTACGTATTCTCAGTCACTAGCTGTAAGAGATCGATAGATAGAATTTTAAATTCCTTACTGCATAATATATACTGCATTATATCCGAACGCTATTGCTCATGGCGGTAGATAAAGCTTTGTAAGAGAACAAAGCCGCCAATTCGTATGAAAAAGGAAACCGCGTCGCAAGTTTTTATAACCCTAGATTCAACTATTTGATTGCAAAGAGATAACTTAACTTTTTTCGCATTTTCTTTAGTTACGGCAGTGTTTCAGAAACCGCATGGGGCCTGCGTTATCTGCATCGGGCAGACGCGCTGCGTGACTGCTTATCTCGTTACAGCCCATACGGTTTTCTTCTACTTCATACTTTAAAGCCTCCCTATACTCATAGACCGTAGTGTTAGTTAAGACAATCTTTACAAAATATTATGAATCCGGGATATATTTTGACTATTTAATCTCACGATAAGCCCTTTATTTGGTGGAGTCTATTTTATAAGGCTGGTTTAGCTGTAGAGAGTTCCCCCCTTCCCTTTGTTGGTAGTTATAAAGCATTACTCAAGATACATGGAATACTTAACAGAAAATAAAACCATATTGAAAGTTTTTATAATCCTTAGATTTATTCTACGGTAACTTCCGTTATTTTATTGCAAAAAATCTCTTTACTTTTTCGCATTCCCTTGCGGTGACATTGTGTTGAGTTACGGGGCCGCATGGGGTTAGCGTTATCTGCATCGGGCAGCCGCACGCGCCGTACGTGACCACTCATCTCGTTACGTAGTACCTGAAAGCCAAGCCTGAAAGTTGTTACTTTTAGGTATTAAAAATTAAAAATTCAAATGATGTTTATTCAAATAAAATTTTACAAGTACTTTTGAATCGTCGAGTGAATCTACCACTAGTTCGGAATGCCATTCCTACCGAGAAGAACCAGCAAGAACCTCGACTTTTTTGAAAAAAATAATTTACTATTTCATTAATTTGTAGAAAAGGACATTAAGCTATCTTTAGCATTGCTGGAGCGAGTCAAATCCATGCTCCTTTCTGTGATACCGATTAGACGTAAGGGTTGTATCCTCCAGTCTGTGATACAACCCTAACGTCTAATGGTATGTATTACGTATAAATTCATACCATGATATTATGTTTATGGGTTTTATACTTCGTTGCGAATTTTTTAAAAAGGACATACATGGATATTTATGTTAGTGGAATCTTAATGGTAAGTAACTGAAAAAGTCCATGAAAAGTGATTCGAAAACAGAGTTTTGCCGCCATTTTCAGTGAACTTTACTTCCGTCCGAAAATATCTGAGTTGGTATCTAATTTGCGCCTCAAGAAGTTTTATTCAAATTAAGGTTAGAGAGGAAAAGAAAAAATATTGGGCAGGGCTCTTCAAATAGGGCAGTACGTACCTAAATTCTGAAACAATAATGTTTCATACGCGGCTTGATGTAATGAACTAAAATACGATAGGTACACCACGTGGTTAAAAATGTCTTGTAAAAGAAGATGATAGCGGTAAATCTTTGACAAATAAAGGCATAAGTTGGATTCTTGTTAGGATAGTTTTTGTCTTGTTTTTTACTTTGACCCGATGTAGATCCCAAATATCCCTGATGTAGACGAAAAATAGACCCTCGCTTTAGGATTTCCGTCCGATGACATTGTGTTGAGTTATAGCGGTGTGAGTCGGGGGTGGCTATCTGTGGCAAGCAGTGATGCGTGCCCGCTCATCCCTTGCGGCCGAGCGACCGTCCCGTCCCAATTAAGCCTTGTCTACAATATGCGATTTGCATAGGTAGAAAACTACGAGAATACTAGATACCTACTTAATAAGATTTTTAGTTCCTGCAATTCCACGGGAATTTTCTAATTTTCCGGGATAAAAATAGCCTATGCGTTATTCCAGACTATAATCTATCTCTGTGACAAATTTCATCCAGACCCGTTCAGCCGTTCTGGTGTGATTGAGTAACAAACATCCATCCATCCATACATCCATCACATCCATTCATCCAAACTTTCGCATTTATAATACTACTAGTATAGAGTAGTATAAACTATTAGATAGGTGATATTTTTGTGCTAGATTCAACTCAATGGTGAGAGAATCAGTTTAACGAGCGTGGTCAGTAAATAAATAAACATTAACAGCGCGTGCGCATACTACAAATACGCACTAGTGTAGCCGATGGCGCCGCTTATGTAAAGGCGACCGCAATCTCAATGACGAAGGTCTTGCGGTCCATAATAACATCATTATTATTTACCAGCTGAATCCAATCATTTGAGCTTCGTTTATTTATGACTATGAGACTTCGAGTAGCTACTTAAAGCTTACCTGGTTAAGTAGTTACCTGGTTGGTAGATTAGCCATCTACGCGGGAGATATTATAGTGCACAAGTGTGCACTCTCTATTTCTTTACTTTCATAGCCCGATGGGACGGAAAATCCGACACGACCGGAGAGAGATCAGGCGCAGGACCGACGGCCCTAATATATGTGTTCTCCGAGGCACGAGAGTGAAACAACTACAACTTCCTTACTCCGGGCTAGTACCTACTGAGAATTTCTTGTCAGAAAAACACAATACTTGTTATGACCCGACCCGAGACTCGAACCCGGGTGAGAAGAGTGAAAAGTCATCTTCTAGACAAGTGCGCTCTGACTTGACCTCATTATTGTTTTCTATAATAAGCATGACTGTTGTCGAACGCAAACCTATTCTGACAAAGGTTCGTGGGACCTATCCATCTGTATATTAGGTACCTATGTAATATGTAAATAATTTCCTTTGTAGCGGCGCATCCCTGTTAGGTCAACACCAACACCCAGCAGCACCCTAACATCATCCACTCTGTTATTTTAACTTAATTATTGACACCCACGACCCCTTGTTTTACGCGCCTAGTGATCTATTTTATTTATTTACTGAACACCAAACAGTAAACATCGTTACATGTAGGCAGTTAGGGTCCGCGCGCACGACAAACTAAGTTGTCGGTAACATTATTTCGGCGTGCAAAGTGTCTTTATAGTTGATATCCCGACTAATTTAAGTTGTCCGTGCGTGCTCCTCAAAAAAAGTTGCCGGTACGTTGGCTCTAGGCACACACCCCAAAACGTAGATTTTATCATTTCATTTATTAAATTTAATATAAATTAATTTGTTACTATTAAGCACGTTTAAATTACACAAGCCATATTTTATATACCAACTATTAAAATCATTTATACGCTCAAGTTTCAAACACTTATGAGTTTCAAGCAAAATGATTTCCAAAATACTTTGTTTATTGAAAACAAGATGGAATTTTTAGGGATATTTCCTTTCGCTCTCTTTAGACCTGCATGTACAGAAGTCCATAAGATTTAAAGTGCTTAGATATGATATTACATACTTATGTGATGTAACTGCGTTCAATATACCTAGGTACTATAATATTTTAGTGAGTATAAATATCCCAAAATCAATTCATCGACCCAAATAGTAATCTCTATTCTCTCGTTCTCCAATAAAAATTGAAATTGCGAAATCCCAGTTGGCCCGCTCGCAATAAATTGAAGGAGTTTTATAGTTATGATGAGTTGAATCCAGTTGAATGTCAAAGGCGACAAGTTTTATAACTTTTCACACGAGAAAGTTGCGAGCATATTTACTTACTAACAACTTTATGTAGCTTTGCAAGCAGACAGTATTTTTGAGCAGCTTTAAGAGAAATGGTCTACCTTGTTTGTTATTAAGTACATCTATCTTCTTCTTCTAAATATATACAAATCACGTGTCACGTTGTTTGTCCGCGATGGACTCCTAAACTACTTAACCGATTTTAAATTAAATTTGCACACCGTGTGCAGTTTGATCCAACTTGAAAGATAGGATAGCTTACATCTTAATTTATAGCCGCAATATTATTTTATATCCGGATTTGCAATGTAAGACGGAGAAAAAACGGTCGAACGAAAACGTTTCTTACGAAAAGCTCATTCCACGCGGACGAAGTCGCGGGAATCAGCTAGTATATTATAAATAAAAACTTCGACTGTAAGTTTTTCAGTTTGTCTTTTCCGCCAGCAATGCTTTTTATTTGCAGCTTTTGCGAGCGCCTGGCCTTTGTGCTTTGTGTCCTCCAAGACCGAATGAGGAATTACGGCCACGGCGGCCAATCTTCACAGATATTAGAGCCATCTGTGCGTGAGATACTAGTGCACAAGTTATGTGTGGTCATACACAGATGCACGCCCTATTTCCTCACTTTCATAAACTAATGGGACGGAAAATCCGACATGATATTCTTATTACGTATTCCCTAATATTTTTATTCGAAAAATACATCCCGATCAAATCTAAGCATATAGATAAGTGTAAAAGTTCACTTGAGAAGGCTCTATTTCATTCTATAGGCAGAGTTTATTACCATCGATATTATTTAGTAAGTACTAGATGGGCCCCTCTAGTACTTACATATTGTATAATATCGAATTTCAAAGAAAAAAATTGGGCGTCCGACCTGTAGAGCGCGCTCCACACCTGTATAAGCCTGTCCTTGTCCCTGCCATAGCGCTGTCCCGTTTTGCAGACTAGATGGCGTTAGTAAAATAAGTCCACATTCTTTGTTTGACAGGGCCCGTCTATGTAAATTGAGGTCGTTGTTAATTACCTTTTTGTTCGCTTCATTTGTAAAGATAAACCAGTTTTAATTGATTGGACGGTGAAGTGGATTAAATCAAGTATAAACGAACTTTATAATTCCCGGCAGCCGTTGATGAAGGAGGGTTGTCAACCGACCGCATTTTCCCGTTTCCCTCGAAATCCATAGCAGGTAGGTATAAAAATTTCTCATTTACCTCTCGAAATTCAATACATTTAACAGAATTTCGTAATTCCTGTTGCCTTTTGTTTTCGGTGTAATTGAATGGAAACCTTTTACATTTTAATGTTTTACAGAGCACTTTGAATATGATCCACTTGATTTGAATCTACAGTTACCTAATACTTTTCTGATTAAGCACCTAAGTTACTTTGGAAAGCATTCCTATTTTAGATTTGATAATATCAGATTATTTTTAAATATAAATTTTTAAGCAGTAATTTTTCTGTCTTTTACATTTCTTTATTCCACTACAAGTAAGCCCTTGACTACGATCTCACCAGATGGTAAGTGAGGGGTACCTAATAGGGGTATGGCAGTTATATTAAACCCATACCCCTAATCGGTTTCTAGTTTCTACACGGCATCGCACCGGAACGCTAAATCGCTTGGCGGTACATCTTTACCGGTCTTTGTAACTAAGCCACGGCCTAACGCTCCCAGCAGACCAGAACAGAGAACATTTAGAAATTATAAATTCCCAAATTGAGCCTGCCGGGAATCGAACCCGGGAATTCCCATGTTAAGAAACAGTGTTCATTGTTCAACACTGCGCCAGGGAGGTAGTCAAAGATAGTAAAGTAGAATCTGGACGCTAACTTACGCTTATTTTACAAGAGTAGGAAAAATATTAAATAATAACTTTGCGAGTTGAACCTGAACTCTCGTTATCGATGATACGAAAGGCAACCCTACCGAGTCATAAGGCAAAGAATTATACTCGTAGAACAAACTAAAAGTTGGTCGCGTGCCAGGAAGTAAGAGGACGAGAATCGCGTAATTGCATTTAATGAATATGGTAGTGCAAAAACTTGTGGAGATCTTTTTACTTCGCTAGTAGTGTGCCATATTAGGGTCCAACACCAGGATGACTCATCATTTAGCAAAATATTCCAAGAAGTCTGAAGATGTCATCTGAGTAATTATTCTGAGTAATTTCCTCAATTCCTCAAAAATCTGAGGCAGTTTCATGTTGAAAAAACACGAATTAATACGCACGTTTTTAGCACGTAAAAGGTTGGAGCCTTCTTTTAAGGGTTAAATGACCCCTGTGTCAGAAGACTCCGCTCTTCCATAACAATAATAATAAAAAATAAAAATAGACAATATGCGGGTACAATGAAAGGAAAAAAATAAAGTAATTAAACTATCTTTGAAGAGGGACGTTTTATTAGCAAAAATTAGCAATTCCGAGTAAGTAAAGACCATATTTCACTCTGCTAATTGCGAGCCGACGATGGATGTCGTTATGATGTGGCCTGACAAAGCTTTGTTCTTTGTCAAGCAATAATGCTGCACTGTCAAGAGTGGAATATGCTGCTTATTACTCACTACACTAGCCGTTGTTATCCTTGGACCTTGCTGATGCTTATTATCTCATCATAAACCTGCCTTGAACAACTGCCAATAACATTAACTTAGTAAATGTAGGTAAGCAAATATAAATTAAGGTAAGTAATCAAAATGAAATAATAAATACACTTATGTAATTTAGTCTGTTTTTCTATAACTAGAAAAAAGATAAGTAAGTAATATAAATAAAGAATGTCCTCCCGACCGAATTTCGGCCACGGCGGCCAATTTCCAAAGAGATTAGCCATCTGCGCAGGAGATAATATTATAGTGCACTAGTGAGCGCGCAAACACAGGTGCACTCTCTGTTCCTTTACTCTCATAAGCCGATGGGACCGATAATCCGACACGACCGGAAAAAGATTAGGCGCAGGACCGACGGCTTTACGTGCTCTCCGAGGCACGGGGTTGAAACACCGCCAACTTCCTAACTCCGGGCCAGTACTGAGTTCTTGCTAAAACAAGCACGAATGCGAATAAGGTGAAGATGACTAGCAGATGTTAAGTGTTAACCCTTCCGTAACTTGAATTTCGAATAATAAAAAAAAATGTAGCTACCGTCGGTATGGTCTATACCTACCTATGGTCCGGCTATACTCGTAGGATCATAGAAGGAATGCAGAGCTAAGAATCAAAACGCTTCAATGCGTGTTTTTTCCAATGAGGGCTACCGCGTTTAAATTCTCCGCTAGGGGCGCTAGTGTAGAGTGAGGTCTCCGAAATGTCAAATAGGTATCACTTGAGTGACTTTTATCTTGAATCTAATTATTTAGTTACTGCTGTGAATATTTAGCAATAACCGATTATTTATGGAAGCTTTAAGATACGTGTCAATAAATGCCAGTGCTCTGTACTTTGAAAGCGGAGCCAAGAAAAATAGGTGTAAAAATAAACTGAAAGAACAGCTAATTCATAGGTTAGTATTTCCCTGGTTCCTGTAGGCTGTACGTTTACCTACTATTTACAAAAGGGTTTTTTTATTCAGAAATATTACTTATTTATTATTTAGATATCTTTATTGCACACACAAAATATACAGTATACAGTTTAATAACTAGTAAGACTACATAGAAATGTGCAAAGGCGGTCTTATTGCTAGAGCAATCTCTTACAGACAACCTTTGGTGAAAGGATAAATAAACCGGAGCGCGGGATGGTGCTGTATTTAAAAAAAAGTAATGCATACAAGATAAAGTACATAAATAGACCAATAAATATATATACCTACATATACAAATATACCTATATAAATAAATATATATCTATAATATATACTCATTAATAGAATAAAATTTATACACTAATAATTACAAATAATATGCTTGTTTACCGAATTTACAGCTATACTTTAGGACCTAACTCGCAAGTGGCGCCAGCCGCCAACTTAGTGAGCATAAAAAGTAAAAACGGTAGCCCTCATTGCTTAGTTCTATGTTTAAAAAGTACTCGTGCTGTCAGTTGCTATGGTAACACAAAAAAAAATTTTACTTTGTATAGTTACTTATTAGATATAGTTTCTGGTTTATGTACTAGTAATGATAAGAGGTACCTCTACCCACCTGTAGATATCTATATGCCATAATGATAAAACGATATTGAAAAGTTATCGATAGTAAATATCGCGTTGACAAGTATTAATAACTTTAAAAGCCAATGGCGATATTTCTATGTTAGTTATCATGTGATGAGTACAGGGTATCAGATAAGACTGTTTTCAAACTATGTGTTATTTCAAACAATACTTGATTTACTAGATATTTAAATGATGACCTTAAATGATTAAATGCTGTCCAAAATGGTATCCAATAGTCCATAACTTTGTTATGTATGGTGTTACGGCACTAAATCTCTTGCGAAGCCACCCACTAGACAAGATCATATATCTACTTAATTACTTAGGTATCATACTAATAATATAAATGCGAAAGTATGTTTGCTTGTTGGTTTGTCCTTCAATCACGTTACAGCCCACAACAGAGCAACGGATCGACGTGATTTTTTGGCATGGGTATAGTTGAGGACCTGGAGAGTGACATAGGCCGGAAAATTAAGGAGTTCCCGCGGGAATCAAAAAACTTAACCCACGCGGTCGAAGTCGCGAGCATCAGCTAGTAATAATATAATAATTGAAATTAGAAATTCCCATATTAACCCTGCTTAGAATCGAATAATTTCGGCTGGTTTTTGTATGCCTCAAACATATTATGATGGTGGCCCGCGGCTCCAGAGAATTGGACCGATTGCAAGAAAGGGGTATGACTGCCATGTCCCTAACAGGTTAGCCCGCTACCAACTTAGACTGCATCATCACTTACCATCAGGTGAGATCGCAGTCAAGGGTTACCTTGTAGTGGATTTAAAAAAAAAAGACCGATTAGTATTAAAAGCAAACATACATTATGTATGTATTTATATACTTATGCATCGCTAGGCTTACAACAAAACATGCAGGAATGTGAGCACCAATGCGCTATACGCCCCGGTAACGAGATACGGTGAACACTTGTTGTCTTATCACACGATTACAAGCGATGTGCTACAATAGGCAACTAGTAACAACGTTGTTCCAGGAACACTCGATGTCATATTAAGTCATCGTTTAAGTAAAACAAGGGAATAAAATGACAATGCTTCCACACGCAAGCAACTAGTTTTGAGAATTTGTTTCTGTACAGAAAGACATTTTAGGGTTGACAATCGGCACTTCCCTAGTCCCTAGCAGACTCCATCAGAGACCCAAGGCTCTGAAAAAGCCTTTGGGGTTATGAACGACATTTTTGTCATCATTAGAGGCCGTGATGTGCTTTAAATGTAAGGCTCCGTTGTTCGGAGGAATCATGTGCTTTCTCGGAACCATCTAATACAATATAGTTAATTATTCTTCTTTTGGTGCCTCTTCTATCAAAGGTTGGCGATAATATTGGCAATTTGAATTTTCGACACTGCAGCTCTAAATAATGATCGGGTGCTTTTATTGAACCACTGGCGTAAGTTCTTCAGCCGGGATGTCCTTCTCCGTTCCACGCCTCTTTTGCCTTTCCTGGATAAATTAATTGTAGTAGGTCATACTTAGGACCACGAAGTATATGACCCAGGTAATCCAGGTACATAGGTAGTTAATGAGTATCATTATTAATTGTCTAAATCTTAGATAAGCATTAGAACTGCCCAAGGACTAAAATCGTTTCCTAATAATTTTAGTTGAAGATTCTGTTTGAAGTTTGAATAGCTAAATGATTAAAAGATTGGACTCAAAATCACCGGGTGCTGATAATTTTATCCGAAACTTCGATAAAGTATGCAAGTATGCACTGCAAGGAATTTTTCAACGAGTGTAATTATAATTTAAGCTTTTCACTGGAAGCTTTTCTCTTCGCGAAATTAAATAGGTAAGTACCTACTTCAGAGAGATTTCAAAATTCAATTCATGTGCAGCAAAAAGTTAAGTAAGTACCTACTTAACTAGAATAATTGGTTATTTGACTAGATACTAGTCAAATCACAATCACAATAATTCGGTATTTCATACCAAATCCCGTAGGAAGCATGCGTTTTGAGTTTTTGACGTTTGAATAAAAGTTGCTGATTTGACTTATAGTAATTGTCAAATGTCCAATTTTGATTTTTTATGAAATTTTCCGCTTTGACAAGCACGATAGGTATTATAATATTGTGTATTATAATAATATTACATTTCAATGTTTGTATTTAAATTAGCTAGGTAACTAGTTGTGTACGAGTTATTTCTATGAGAATAATTGCAAAATTCTTATTGAATGGAAATAATCAACGCACTTGTGCTTAGGCAGAGGCACGTATCATATTGCAAATTTATCATTTTTATCTTTCAAGGTTAGGTAGGTACGTTTAGTTGAAGTATCTTTATTAGAATTATTATCAAGAAGATTGATTACTTACGTGATTTGTATAAGTAAAATGAAAATTTATATTTCGATAGGTACCCTAGCTCTAACTGCCTCGTTGGTCTAGCGGTATAGTCGACTGCGGATCACGAGGTCCTGGGTTCGATTCCCGGTCGGGCATAAAATTGTTAGGTATTGGGTTTTTCAATTAAGAAATTCTCAGTGCCAGCCCGGAGCTGGAAGTTGGCGGTGTTTCACCCCCGTGCCTCGGAGAGCACGCTAAGCCGTCGGTCCCGGTTATTATCACTAACATGATAATAGTCGTTAAAGCCCGCCAACCCGCATTGGAGCAGCGTGGTGGGTCTAAGCTCTAATGCCCTCTCTCCTACGAGAGTGGAGGCCTGTGCCCAGCAGTGGGACGTTAATAGCAGTGGCGTGTACAGGTTTTGAAGCTAGGGTAGGCATTAGTTAGTCAGAATACCTATTTACTGACTGTTATAATGAAAATGAACATTGACATATTTCCATTTGGGTAAGCTGTGCTTTTATGCCTCTATGAACTGCACGCCACTGGTTAATAGACTCTAAAGGTGGTGGTGGTAGGTACCTAGCAGCCAGCAGGTATGCGAATGATAAATCATAGTACCTATCTACATTAATAATAATCTATGTGCTCTTATGTTTTTAATTCGGAAATCGTATATTCGCTTGTGCAAATCGTATTGTTTAGAAAAAGCAAAAGCAGGACCTGATGCTGAGATGAGGCTAAGATCTATCAGAGATTAGATAGTGATTAGTGAGTAGTGACCATAGAGAATAGAATAAGTCTTACTGAATGCTTACTGAGGTAGACGGTAGATAATCGGATAGGACTAGGTAGGTAACTAGTACATATTATGACCTAGGTAGGTAGTGCAGAGTGCTATAATTTACAGTCCAATCATAAAAACATAAAAATCACGATTGCGGCGCAGCGTGGTGGACTTTGACCTTAAAATATGTCTAAGAACCTTCACAATATGCAAAAAACAAAGTGCATGAAACCGCATAATAATCGCCCCAGTAGTTTTCCAGGAAAATGGTAACAAAAAAGTCCACAAACAAACAAACACAACCTCTTAGGGCAAACACATAATATTATTTGTACCGTCTCCGTTACGTCGTAAGTAAAAAAATATATAGGTACGCGCCGAATTGAGAACCGGTATCCGAGTGAAACGTGCGTTGAGGGTAGTTTTTTGGGGGAATTCTGTGGTGTGGTGAATAAATATATATATACGGAATAATAATATATTAAATTCAAATATATATATACAATAAATAATCAAAGTATATATTAATTTATAATATAAAATCTATTTATTATATAATCAATATAATATGAAAAAAAAAATCGCTGTAGCACATAGATTTTCCTTTTGTCGTGGATTAAGTATAGCAAATTAAACTTCTGGTTCCTTCATTCATATCAAATCAAATCAAATATTTTTTATTCAAATAAACTTTTACAAGTACTTTTGAATCTACCACTGGTTCGGAATGCCATTCCTACCGAGAAGAACCAGCAAGAAACTCGGTGGTTGCTCTTTTTAAATAATTCGAATTGAGAACCTCCTCCTTTTTTGGAAGTCGGTTAAAAATAACAACTGTGAACGGGCAATAAGTTCTTTTACAACCGATTAGGACCAAGAGCACCAGTGATAACGGCTGTTGCTAAAATCTATCGATGCTATAAACGTTCGCAGACAATGGAACTGTAATAATAATCAATAAATTATTTGCATACTCTATTGACGCAATAGCAACTACCGTCATTGATGCACAGAGGTCCCTATTATAGACGTCTAAAATAGGACGTACCTAACTTAAAAGCGAGCCATCGACAACTGATTTATTGCAATTGCTTAAACAAACATTAGACAAGGCGAGATTGTTTTGGGATTTTGTGCCTTGTGATGAGTTTCAAAGGGGTTTAGTTCGCTTGTTACTGAGACGGTCAATAGGCGCCGTCCGCGATAGAGGCGCACCCGGCGACCTTGCGCATGCGTCGGTCGTCGCGTCTCCGCCAGGGCTGGCGACCAGCGCTGACCCGGATGGAAAGTCAGTATGTCAACTTCCTGATCTGTTTTTACGCACGCACCCATCCGCTGTGGTTGATAAGCGAGTTCTATTTTGTGCATTTACCTTTTAAACTGTTTCATCTATACTTCTATACTTAATATTATAAATGCGAAAGTTTGGATGTATGGATGTGTGGATAGATGCAATGATATTATATACATTAATGTTTGTTACTCAATCACGCCCCAACGGCTCAACGGATCTGGATGAAATTTGGCACAGAGATAGATTACAGTCTGGAATAGCACATAGGCTACTTTTATCCCTGAAAATTAAGGAGTTCCCGCGGGAAAAATTTCCCAAAAAACCTTAATCCACGCGGACGGAGCAGCTAGGCTAGGCGAATCAGCTAGTTTATTAATACTTTTATTTGGAATAGGTAGGTGTCTTTAATAAAATAGGGCTGTTAGTTGCAAGGAATTTGAGATATCAGATTTGCTTTTAAGGCTATGGATATAATATTATCTATTGTTTACGGAATTTTATCATTTCCATAAGAATAGGAAAACATATTCTCCCTTTATCTATTCCGTGGGTGTACCCAAGCACGATAAATAATTTTTGTTTAGTTTGTGCTATAGGTACAGCCATATTCGATATCGTTTTAACTATAGCTGGTGTCCAAAATATTATGATCTTCAAAGCGCAGCGGAGACCAATCCTAAATATTATATTATGGCGTAACAATAAGTCATCAAAAAGCACGACGTGCGGAAATTCGCAGATAAGGAATTTACTGGGCGGGAGAATTTATTGGCGGATGTTTTTTATGTGATACTAGCTGATGCCCGCGACTTTGTCTGCGTGGAATTAGTTTTTTTGGATTCCCGCGGGAACTCCTCAATTTTCCGGGATAAAAAGTTGCCTATGTCACTCTCCAGGTCTTCAACTATACCCATGCCAAAAATCACGTCGATCCGTTTCTCCGTTGCGGCGTGATTGAAGGACAAACCAACAAACCAATAAACCAACAAACAAACATACTTTCGCATTTATAATATTAGTATGAAGTATGATTATGAATTTTATAAAATATTTTAGCTCAATTTATATCCCTAGCTGCAGTAGCAACTTACAAGATATTAGCTTTCGTATTCAGGTCTAATTTAGTGGTTAGGTTAGAGCATGGGCTTAGGTATGCTGTAATCCACAAACCTGCAAATCAAATCAGCAAAACTGTAAGATTTCCAGAACATAAATCCTTAGCACTAGCTTGTACCAGAGACTTTATTTGCGTTATAGTTTAAAAAACCGCAAGACTCTTTGGTGTTCTGAAATGAATATAACTAACCTTCAAGCATTAAAGTTCAAGTATGAAATATGAATGCTTCCAAAATGTGCGTAGTGTCACAAGTCTCGAGTCTATCGAAGATAACAAGAAAACTAGGATAATATTTTATCATAATGATATATATGTCTCCTGAAATATGTACCTAATAAGAAATAATATAGCAGCCCTAATAACTTAATAGCCCGCCAACACGCGATGCGCAGAATGTTAATATACGCGGCGCCGGCGCAGGATACATCGCGCTCCGTGCTGACACCTAGCTTTCTAAGCAACCTTTTCGTTATATTATGAAAGTCAAAGGCAACCTTAGAATAATCATACTAATATTATAAATGGAAAAGTGTGTTAGTTTGTTGGTTTGTTGCTTTATTGGTTTGTTGGTTTGTTCTTCAATCAAGCCGCAACGGAGCAACGGATCGACGTGATTTTTGGCATGGGTATAGTTGAGGACCTGGAGAGTGACATAGGCTACTTTTTATTCAGGAAAATTAAGAAGTTCCCGTGGGAGTCAAAAACACTTCGAGCGAAATCGCGGGCATCAACTAGTATAATAATATTAGTATGCATAAGATTCAGGTACATATTCAGGTAGGACTAGGAAGGCTTGATGTAGACCTTTTTAGTACCTATAGGAAGGGCGATAGAGCATAGATCTCTAAATATAACTAGTAGGTTACTCTATTTAATTGAAATTCTTTTCTGCAGGAAAATTTAGCATTCCCACACATTATGGTGTTTTGGTTTTAAAAATCCCGGCATAGGCCTATGTTATGCCTCATTATAGTTTTATCTAGGTGCGTTAGTAATATCTACTTATACCTACCTCATTGATCCGTTAAAAAGTAGGATATGTCACTCTCCATGAGGTCCTCAACAAACCAAAAATCACGAGAGACCTAAGCCCAGCAGTTAGGTTATTTTTAAATTTTATAGTACCTAACGTCTATCGATACCTGCCAGCGTTAATACTTAAGTAATTTGTGAGTAACTCACGTCAAACTCATTATTTTGACTAATTTCTTAAACTGGACACTTTCAAGTAAAGATTTTTATATAAACCTGTGAAGATGATATTCCTAGGGGCGCAATTTGAATGCCTTATGCCTACTTTGTCGTATTAGTTTACAAATTGCGAAAATCCAAATTAAATTTGAATTTCGCGGTCAGACCCTTGTCTTCCACCTAAGTACACCTATTAACATATTATATAAAAAAAATCTATTTATTGCCTATTAACGTCATTACTTACTACAAAAAGATAAATAAACTGAATCCAATAACTCAGAGGACGATATCTATCTTAGAGACACGAAACACGCCACCAGCGATACGCTGAGCTCCAGATTACAACTCCGATACAAATCCGCTCGGTAAACAACGCCTAATCGATTTTGTTATAACAAATTCATCCCGAAATGAACCTTCTACAAATGGAATAGAGCCTAGAAAACTTTGAAGAAAGATGCGAGTACTCACAGAAAAGAGACACCTGGAGGCGCCCTAATACCCATAGAGTCCCAGAGGCAGGCGGGCGGGATTATTTTTAAAGCTAAACTAGCATTCCACAAAGTAAACAAGCATGAGATACAGAAGCTAGATTCTACTGATACTGTGTATTTTATTTGCCATCGTGTAGCTATACGATCGTGGTATACCTACCTTCAATCGATATTTTATGTGGGTAGTTCTAAAAATGTATTTTGACGAGATTGGAATATGCGGTATATCCGTGGGTATATGTATGTACCTGTCACAGTAAGATTGTAAAAACCGTTAGATTGTAATCTAACTAGCGATATTGTAAACTGTCGACAGATTACAATTTAACGCATTATTTTTCGGTAGATTGTAATCTGTTAGGTATATTAACCTGATAAAACCTAATTATTTATGTCGAACCCTAACCTAACCTACAAGAAAGAGAAAAGAAAACGTAAAATACAATGAATTATGAATATTTCAAAAATGTACACTCAGAACATTGAACGGTTCACAACACCAACTACCAACGACAGTTTACAATTTCGCTAGTTAGATTACAGAACGGTTTTTACAATCTTACGGTGACCTATACATTTATTTTATTACATATTAATACCTATTACATACCATTGTATGACAAAGTCGAAGATCGGGAAATCAATTTGACTGACGCAACATTAAAATGGAAATTTTAAATTACTTATTGAAATGGAAAGTCAATAAAACTGTAGAGAAACGCTTAAGAACTAGTTAAGTAGACATTTAGTTTTCCGGGGAAGAATTCGTTTTCATTTTAATGAAATTTTTTCGATTTTGATTGTTTCAGAACTGTAATTCATAAAGCATATTTACCTACATTGCTGAAAAGTGGCGAAAATTATACGGTAATAATAAAATTATTACGTCTATACGAGTCACTTTGGGATTTTTTTTTTCACATTCATAAGGGTTTGTTACAGTTGCATGCTAATTAATTTTGTGCTAGTCTGGTGTGTAACGACGTGTTATAATTGAAGAACTCTTCAAAATATCAATGCATTTGCAATCGCTGCAGCGTCGCGTCAAGTTGAGCTTTGAAAGCATTTGATTGACTTTACACAGGCGTACTTCAAAGCTGCAGATTTTATACCATTTTATTTTAACTTAGGGTCTTAAAGTTATGTGTATGTCCTTGTTTGAGTTTGGGCAAACGGGAAAAATAATGGCAAGAGATTAAAAATCATGATAGTAGATGAAAGCTTCTGTTCAATTATTTTGTATATTTATTGCCGCACTCAGATCGTTTAATAATCACGAGTGCGAAAATAGTTTGTTACACTCCCAGCTTATAAAAAAATAAAACCAATAAACGTAAAAACTAAGAAGCAGAAAAACTAAAGCAGTAACATCGATGATAAACGTCTTGTAGTTTATGGGAATCAGAAAATGTCTTTTGCCCTTTGTTCGTCGACAATAATTGGTATTGGATAATTTTCCGTGGTAGGCGTTAGTGCAATCCAATCAATCGAGACAAGCCAGTGGGCCATTCACATATCGCCACCTACGTAAGCAGACGAAACGTTAATTAACCGATTCTATTCACTTTGATACACAGCCTCGTACGGGGAACGTATTGATCGTATTCCTTTTGAAAACGTTTACACTAATCATCGCCACGTTCAACAGAAATTCGAATATCACTCTATTGAAATCATACAGCTAAATCTGTATAAATAACCGTTATTAATAGAAATCAAACGAGTTATCTATAGAAAATTAATGACTACTTACGAGTATATTTGTCGTAGAAATAACGAGGATATACCTACGTTGATGGCATAGACATTTTAACACAGTTGATGGTACCTTACCTCGTTGATGTTTTTGTTGAATTCGTTTTAATAAAATTGAAAAGAGTTTGCCGCATCGTCTAACAGTGGAATTCATAAATATAAAGTATTCGAATTTTAAAGTTCAAGCCTCCATAATATTTTTTCAAGCCTCATAGGTATATAGATCTTCTACAGATTATAGATATTGGACAATGGAGTTAAGGATGACTTTAATGCGTTCGTTAAACAATGTTAATATCCATAAGAGTCAATAGATGTAGGTACTTATACCTAGGTAGCTTACACGAAACGCTTTGATTTTAAATTAAATATCCGATAAGAAAATATTTTTTGAATGCTCTTTTAAACAACAATACCACGTACTGACATACCTACCAACCTCGTTGTTGTGGAAACAGCATTTAAATCTTCCTTTTACTAATTTGCTTTATGCTCTAGCATAGCAAATATTGTTAGAGGCGGGAATTATTTTTAATTATAACGGTAGCTCGTGAATGTGGAGAGCTCATATTTAATTATGATGTTGGTTATCGGGGTTAAAATGAGTTTTATTTCATTCTATTTATGTTTTCATGCTATCTATGCTGTCTGGTAATCTGACTATTATAATATATGAGGGAACTATATTGTCATCACCGATAAACTTACATTAATAAACAAATCCATTGCTTACTTATATATAGTGGTAAGTTATAATATAATATTTTCAATCGGAAGACTACCAACTTACCACAGATAACGATTTTGCCATTGTTATCAATTTGGAACCCAATTATGTAAAACCTGCATCAATCATTGCTACAGTCTCAATTATTGTGATTGGCTGTATTTATGGTATCTTTATTGCGTCAATGAATTTTGCTCAACAGCAGAACAGTGTTATCCAATCAGAGGTGATTGAGATCGTTACACTTTTATGTAGCTATCATTTTTACATAATAAAGCCCCTGGATACTGCCTGGATATGGCCTATTGCGGATTGGCAGACATGTCAATGAATTTTTTTAATCTATAAATATTACTTTTAGTTTTAGGCATGGCTGTGCGTCTCCTTAGTAAAACATCTTCGTTAAGTTATCAACATCATTACATTGATGACTGAAGTTAGTAAAGTGGTCAAGCCATACTTAAGAACAATCGAAAAAGGCAGGGGTTCCCAAACTGGGCGCCACGGCGCCCTGGGGCGCCGTAGAAAGTACAAGCACTCATTCGTAAAACCGCATCGCATGTCAGTGACTTTGACGCGCACGCTTCCCTAAGGATGGTCCACCCATTGCATTATCCATAGGGAAGCGCTTGCGTCACTGAGCTCTGAATTGAACCAAATATTAAAAATTGTTAATGGTGCAGTTAAACTACATAAAAACTAGACCGCTAAAAAAAGGCTTTTTAAAAATCTATAATGCATTGGATATGGGAGCGGAACCCACGTCCCTGTAATGTTACTGCATTTCACGATGGCTTTCTCGTGAAAATGTCTTATTTTGTGTGTTTGAATAACATGAAGAAATTCATAAATTTTTATAACAGGACCGTCATGCACACTTCAGATACTTTTCTGAACCAGATTTTTTTACTAAAACTAGCATATGTGTGTGATATATTTGACAAACTAAATAAATTGAATCGATCTTTGCAAGTCAATAACACGCATATTCTGGTATTACTAGAAAAGATAACGGCGTTTAGAAAGAATTTGCAGATGTGGATAAAAAAAACTTAACGAAGCTGGCGGTGATAAAGATTGTTTCCCGCACTTGTTTAAATATTCGACATCTAATGAGCTTATTATCTCACAAGACCTGATGACAATTTTCACGGAACACCTTTCGAAGCTCATTGTATGGTTTTCGAAATACTTTGCCGAAGATGCCCATGCCAAGGCTCCACCAGACTTCACATCGCAAGAAGAAGACAGTCTCATTGAACTCTCTTGCGACAACAGCCTCAAAACTAAATTTACATGTTCCAATTTGATGGAGTTTTGGATATGGGTTCAAAATGAATATCTAAGCTCTCAAAAGCTCTTAGAATTTTCATTCCTTTTGCAACTTCGTATTTATGCAAAGCTGGAATTTATTTATCAGCCGTTGCGCAGTGATCAAGAGCAAATATCGCTCAAAGATCAATGTGGAGCAAAAAATGAGAGTAGCGGTGTCAAGGCATGTCCTACGCTTTGAAAAATTGTCTGGAGATCACCAAGCTCAGCCATCATACTGATTGGATAGTTTTATTTTCTTAATTCTTTGTTAAACGATTTGTTATTTCTTATGAAAAAATAAACACTATTTCATAATGTGCATGTTTTATTTTTGTGCCTATCTGCCTAACTAACAAGTCTATCTATGTATTTCGAATAGCTAGGTTAGGGCGCCGTGACAAAATTCTATATTTGTAAGTGCGTCGCGGACTGAAAAGGGTTGGGAACCCCTGGAATAGGGTAACAATTGGAATATTTTACTGTCATTTAAAGCATGTGGCGTACACAGCAGGGGTGTAGGGGGAGGCTGCCACCGTAAACGTGCTCCAGTTAGACACGAGGAGCTTAGTGTGCATGTGACGCATGCCTATAGCAAGTGTTCGTGTTTATATTAATTGAAAGTATTTATTAGGTGACTATTGACCTTGACATCGTTCCGAATTCAGATGCCACATGAACGTTTTTAAACATCCGGCGGGAACTCTGACTCTCCGGGGTATAACGTATAAAGCACGGAAAACGAATAACGGGAAATACGCTATCAAATTCCGGTTAAAATCGATTAAGTAGGTATACTGACAGGCGGTAAACTGTCAGTCAGACGGACATACAAATAGACATACTTTTGGGTTTATTAAAAATATTACTACATATATTTTCACATATAATAGATGGTTTATTAAAGATGGTTGCCTTTGGTAAAACAGCAAAAATTTTATCGACTTATGAACGACTCACATCTACCTACATACCTATAAGACAAAAGACAAACCCTTCTATTTACATCCTACGTATAAAAATAGATCACGTAAAAGCTATTCGTCTTGTTTATTAGCCGGTGAAGGCGAACGGTGATATATTTTATACGCTTTATTGTCCATTCATGGCAAGACGGAGCCAATAACAAGGCACTCTGCTTAGTATTACTAAGGTACTAATAAGTATTCTGTGGTATTACCTGTGGTATTGCTTTAGCAAGTGCGATTTGTAGAATGGCATCTGGAATAGTAAATACCAGAAGCAGTTAAAGCTGCGTTTACACTGGATAAATATTACATCTATGCAGGGCCGCGCCGACCCCCCACAGCGCCTGTGTGCGAAACCTATGAAGCGCCTCTTTTTTTCACGAATCTTCATGTTTTAACTTTTTTTTTTATTACATACTAGCTGATGCCCGCGACTTCGTCCGCGAGGATTGAGGTTTTTCGGTTCCAGGGGATTTCCGGGATAAAAAGTAGCCTATGTGCTATTCCAGACTATAATCTATCTCTGTGCCAAATTTCATCCAGATCCGTTCAGCCGTTGGAGCGTGATTGAGTAACAAACATCCATACATCCATCCAAACTTTCGCATTTATAATATTTATTTGATTTGTTAATTTTGACCGAAATAAATGTTCTCCAGTTTTATACAAGTACTTATGATATATAAGAAGATAATATTTTCCTAAATAGGTACCTAAGGCCAGTTCGCTTCCGCTTGCCAATTACTGCGAAAAATAAAACACGAATTAAATTTTTACATACATACTTTGTTTATTGCTGTTATATCTAATTGTATATACTTAGAAATTAATAACAAAATAGCTGACTTTTTTCTAATAATATAGATTTAACTATTACGTATGTTAAGTTAAAAAAAAACAAGAGGTTAAAATGTGTAAGAATATAAACATACTTAAATTACCTATATTATTTCCACTCTTTTCGCTTTTCTGTTTGTATGTCTCTATAATATGGTCTAATATTATGGCCTCCTCTATGGATATTGTTGCTAAATTTGTTAATCTTTCCTGGCTCATTGTTGAGCGCAGGTAATTTTTTATAAGTTTTAATTTAGAAAAGGACCTTTCCGCGCTTGCTACGGTAACTGGCATAGTTAGCAAAATTCGTAATGCTATGGTGATGTTAGGGCATACAGCTGTCAAATTGTTTAAATACCTATATACATTCGAGAATTTTCACCACATCATTATTTAATTTTTTGAAAAAAGACTGACATGACATAATTTCTTCACACAAATCATCGCCGTTAATATCCAATGAATCATTTGCTGAAAGTTTTTCCTGCAAACGATGACAGCTACTTCTTAATTGACTCAGATCTTGGTCATCACTTAGTTTAAATAAAAAATTAAATACATCATTTTGATTATTCAATAAATTAAATCTTTCGTCTACGGAGGATACCTAAAGCTTGATCTAATATATAAAAAAATACATTAATTTTAAAAGCGGTTTTCGGATCATTTATAGTGTGGTCTTCGTGTTCATAATCAAAACTCTTTGGAGTCTTACGACGTCTTAGGGGTTTAGATCTGGAAGTTTCAAATTCAGCCTCGACATCTAATTTTTCGGCAATTTTCCTGGCATCATTTACAATTTCCTCAAAATTTGCGTCGGTTCTAATTTTTTTCTTAATTTAAAAAATCAATGCGCACCTTGCAAACACTTTCGATTGAATAATTATTAATTGTTAAATTGTTTTGTTTTGGCTCTCCTCCCCGTGACCCCACCCCACCCCGCTTGCGTCGCACGCATCGCATCGGGTTGCGTTTATAAACTCATTCAAACAAACTCACGGCGGTTCTTTTGATTTTAACGCTGAGCTCGTAATTTATGTAAACTAAAACCCAAAGCGTAAAATTAAACCACAAACAATTGCGCCCATTGTACCTACCTACTTACTTATCGATACTCCACTACAAAGAATATGTTGTTGTGTACAGTACGATTCAAACTTTATGTCCTCGCGAACTTCGTGCGTGTCCATGCGCAAAGTACAACTTTAGGTATCAGCGGGCTGTTTATTATTAGTTAACGAAAGAGGTCGAACTTACTTTATTGTACAAATTATATGTAAATTAGTTGAGTATTAAATCTGCAAGCCACTGGCGGCGCCCCTATTGTCTTGGCGCCTGTGTGCGCCGCACACTTCGCACACAGGGGCGGCGCGGCCCTGCATCTATGATATACCTATGTTGTTTTAGACGCGATGTAATTTTTAAAAAATGCAAATATTTGCTATCGCACCGTAAAGGCATCGTCAGGGTTAGCAACAAAAAGTCATAGGAGATAGTTTTTCCACATAGTTTTTCACAGGAGATAGCAGAAATGGTGTCCGTAAAGCGCAGACATCGATTCACCAAACCATGCTGCACTGCATCAGTTAATTCACAGTTTTTATATACTTACAATTCAAGAGAGATATTGATTTTATAAGGGTAATAAGGGTCTGGCATAATCTCACAGAGATTCAAAGATCCTTTAAAAAAACAAAATGAGATTCGAGGTTAGTGACATGGTCATTGTACGGTGTACCTAGTACCTACCTCATATATTTTGTTTACCTACCTATAAATTATTGTTAAAACAGGTGTTATAGTATATATTATCCGTGTTACAATATAAAATTCTTTATGTAATTATAACTTGAATACGTCGAATTTAAAGCTATTGAAAACATTCTAAGTGAAAATAAATTTAATCTACATGTATATATTTTTGTTAAAAGGATACTGTGAATGAATCTTTATAATTTATGTAGTTTCGCTTATAACATTTAAATACGAACCAGCATGGTAATTATACCACATTAGAATATCTTAAAGGAATTTAATTATTATTATTCGTTATAAATGAATATGACTGAAGGGCTAAAAAATTTGTTAAATGTAGGAATGTAGGATGACCTACAAAAAGCTTTTTTTGTTCACTAGATATAAAATGATACCTAACTACTAGGTAACATTACACATGGTAATATTATAAATGTGAAAGTTTGGATGGATGTATGGATGGATGTATGGATGGATGCATGGATGTTTGTTACTCAATCACGCGCCAACGGCTGAACGGATCTGGCTGAAATTTGGCACAGAGATAGATTATAGTCTGGAATAGCACATAGGCTACTTTTATCCCGGAAAATTCACAAGTTCCCGCGGGAACCAAAAACCTCAAGCCACGCAGACGAAGTCGCGGGCATTCGCTAGTTAGTAAATAGATTGGTTTATACTACCTATTTATTAAATGTAGGTTTGTGATATGTAGGTGAAAGATTGCCTGGTGGAGAGATATGCCTGCTCTGTAAGCAATAAGGCCGCCTTTGCATACGTATTTTTTACTATTTTTAGATATCTACACTTAATATTTGTCCTCTTTGTATTCTTTCATATGTGTAAGTAATAAAGTATTCATCTATATTTCTTGTTCGCTGAAATAATTTTATCCTGATAAACATTAAAAGTATTTTAATTTTATACAAATTCATGAAAAGGTAATGAGGAGGTTGTACATATTAGGTATAAGTTAAGTATAGAAATATGTTTTTTTTATTGCCTGATAGGTTTGCGCTTGACGACAATCATGCTGTGATGAGGTCTAAGTTGGAACGCGCTTGCCTATAGAAGATGCCTATTCACTCTTGCCTAGAAGGTACTTAAGTTATAAGTGGCAGGAAACACGTGCGCTGGGATGGTGTTCCACACCCTAGCGGTTCGTATCAGAAACGTCGAGCAAAAACGCTTTGTGCGAGCAAATTGGACGTCAACCACATAAGGGTGCCAACGCTCACGATTTCTTGCTGTTCTGTGGTAGAATGGAGAACAAGAACAAGGTTCAAGTTCCAGAGCACACTCCCCATGGTATATCCGATAAAAAACCGATAAGTACGGATATGTACCTATAAACTGCAATTTAATTATTCAGCCTTTGTTCTGCTTTGATTTTACATATCATAATATTTTCTAGGTAAACTTAGTTAAAAGTATTTAAATTTTAATCAGCCTAGATTGTAGAAGTTTCTCTGCAAAGTTCATATTAGAGGTGAGGATTAAAAGTTATAACTTTAAATTTAACACAATATTTATTTTTAACTTTTAACTTTGTTATAAAATATTAAGATGTTCGTTAAAAGTTATAACAAGTAACAACCGTACACTATTCTACTGAGCAAGCAAATTTTGCTATTTTAACGCTCTCTAGTGGCCTCATTAGTCGTTATCGCGTATTGGACATTGACAACGATCGTTGTCTTTTGCAAAAAATTGCATGGTAGTTTGGGTGGCTGCCGGACGTTGGCGCTGTTACGACATTACAGCGTCTGTCCGGCAGCCACTTTTGTACTGCTTTACCGATTTTTAATTATAATACAAGTAATTGTGAGCCTTATATTAATAGTGTTAGCTTTTATTATAGAATTTATGAAGAAACCAATAAATAACTTTTTAATGTTTAACGATTCCAAAAATAACGTAAACAAATAAATTACCTACTGTATCAGTTTTGAGAAATGTGTTGCGAAGTTAAATGTTATAGGTACTTAATATTTATTGAAAGTAAAATAAGTTTTTAACCGAAGTTTCTTCAGTTTAAAGTTGTTAAGTGTAAGTTTAACATGAGTTCGAGACGTAATAATGCCGTTATTTGGAACTATTTCGAAAAGTGTTCGAATAACAGCAAAATTTAAAAAATAAAAATAACGAAAATCATTAAGTATTATGCAATAAAAACTATAACATTCATTCCATTGAACATTTAACGAAAATATAAATAACATCATTTGGATATCTGTTAGCCTTATCAGTTATAATTATAACTTTTAATTTAACGTGTTATTTTTTTATTATTATAACGTTACAACAGTTAACGTTTTTTAACATTTAATCACATCTCTAGTTCATATTGCTTTTAACCTCAGTTTGTGAGGCTTCAGTATTTGTTTAAAAAACTTAGATAGTTTCAGCAAACTTTGACGACCTCTGGCATCATCAGCCAACGTATTCTTCTCAGTGGATATCAAAAAATGAAAGCCACTAACGTAATGTATTTTTTATCCATTGAAGGCTTGCTTTGAAAATATAAAAATAACATGTCACAGCAAACCTTCAATGGATAAAAAATATCTGTCGGTGGTTTTCATTTCCTAATATGACTTAGGAATGCTTAATTCTAGGTACCAGGAGGTCTTGTAATTAGGTTTGCAACCCTGGTGCGACTATGTCTTCTTTATATTCTTTGCATATTCTAGTAACTATTATTAATGATTAAACGAACTTACCTGTAAGTGAAGTTCTATCATAATTATATGAGTCGCTTCATTCGAAGATATAAAGATACACACGTAGTTTCCCCACGTTGAGCAAATAATCGCACGTTGTTCAGAGGAGTTATAAAAAAAGAACCCCCACTACTCGCGTCTGTCTCGCACGACAGAGCGGATTCGTTCGTCATTTAGTTTAGAGATATATACCTATACTTAAAGCTCTTGCGAAAATATGTTTCGGGATGGGTGGGTTGGGAACTTAATATTATATCTTCGAATGAAGCGACTCATATAATTATGATAGAACTTCACTTACAGGTAAGTTCGTTTAATCATTAATTATACTTCGTCGCTTCATTCTTCAGATATAAAGATACACACGTAGATGTTAAGAGATATTATATATTTTTGCAAGAGCTGTATCTACGCTGAATAGATACTAATTATTGTTATCAATAATTTTATTTATTCTTCTTATCTCTTATTTGAGCTGTAATGTTTTAAACAGTTTATGTTTAAGGTTGGAATCATGAGCTGATTTCCCCGAGATACTTATTTACGTACATTTAAGATGACATTAAAATTTCTCTTAAGTATTTATTGTACTTAAGTTTCAATTTAAATAACTTTCAATTTACCAATAATACAATCTTGCGCTCTTTTGCTTTAGTTGCTAGTAACAAGCATAAACGTATTATAGTTTCGATGCAATCGAATGGAACTAAATAGTTATTGATGTCCATAACTAGTAGCAAGATTTATAATCTAATACCAAGTATATTAGCCGGGGCAATACTTTATTTTATTTACACAATTAGCACAACAGACGTCCAATGGGACGTTTAAGTGCGAAATCCTGCCCAGTAGCAGAAGACGGAACGTTTTGTTTTTTGGAAGCGTGGCGAGAAAAGAACAGGTTTATTCTGGTCCTGTTCTGAAGGTACTATCTCGAGTATTGCTTTAACTATATATTTGAGTAAAATTTTATATTAAAATACCGTTTTAAGATGTTTGTCGAACAATTATATCGTCAATAAGGTTTTGGAATGTAATAAATTCCTACCCGCATAAAAGTTACCCCGAAATTATAGGTGAAGAATGAATATTCGGTCGATATTGTGACAGACTACTAATATCGACTTTGAAGGGTTAATCGATTGGTTTGAACTTTTTAGCCCCACTGACGTTAGAAGCTTTAAAGTAAGTTATCTAAGAAGTCTAGACTTCTATACTATTTAACGATGCGTAACCTAGCTGTGCAGGTCATTGAATATTGAATTTGAATAAAAAAAAAAAACATTTGAAATGAGAAAAATAAACATCATTATAAGCTATTTAATTAATGAGAATCTTTGAACCGATGCATTAATTCCCTGATATTTTATGGAAAATGCACTGACACCACTGATCCTATGTGAGGTAAGTGTGATCCAGAGGTTACATTTGCGGCCGCTGCTCAATGCCGATTTTTGGTTTTCATTAATGTCTTTATTGGTAACTCTCATTCAGGGTCTGAATTGACTAAACAAGAATTTTAATTTTGCAAACAACTCTATGCGAGTGTTGCGGGAGCATATTGTTTACGCGAGTAAATTGTACCATGTTTTCGATTACGATGTACGAGTACGTATTATTATAACGACAGTTTTATAACAGTTTTTCAAAGATTGTTTCCAATATGCGGATAATGGATATTTATGGATGGATCTTAAAAACTTTTTACCCAACACTTATTAAATATTTAGAAAAACAGAAACATAGTGGTCAAGGAAGCACTTATCTCTATACGAGATCTCTACCAGTTACCCATGGCACCCCGCTTGGATTCGCGTTTCGGGTAAGACAACCTACGCGTTTTACTGTGTCTGCAGAAACAATTTCCAACGAAATATTTTTAAAACAGAAAACAATAATACGATGGAGATTTTAACCTATTACGTAATATTATATAGTCTTCATCCGGTCGTTAAAATACTCGCCGTTAGATTATCATTTTGAACCGACTTCCAAAATGAAGAAGGTTCTTTATTAGTTTTTGGTTTTTCGAACTCTTTTATGGATAATCTTTAAATAATGACAAGCTAGCCCTTGACTGCGATCTCTCCTGATGGTAAGTGAAGATGCAGTCTAAGATGGTAGCGGGCTAACCTGTTAGGGGCATGGTAGTTATATTAAACCCATACCCCTTCGGTCAATCGTATTACATGTCAACGGGTGTATGATATATGCTTCCCGGGCACTAAAGAGTTGTAAAACTCGAGAGTACGTTGTTAGGGAAAAAACATAAAACTTGTGGGTAATTTTGCAATCTAACCACACAATTTAACAATAATATTAATTGTAATTAATAAGTTAAAATATTTGTGCACCACACTGTGGTAGAATACATGATACCTTATTGTAAAACAACTATGTATACCTCCACTGTATTCAGAAATAAATAAATCTGAATCTGAATCTGAATTTCCTTCGTAAATGTTCTTTGCATACCTACCACGCTGAGGGTAGAATACTAGCAGTTTTTTTTTTTTTTTTTTTTTAAATTTGACGTTTCTGTATCATATTAGCAAACAAATTGATTTATTGCTGAAGTAGCTGATAAAAAAGATAAAGATATTTATTACCTCAGAATTGTCAGAACTTTCGTTACCACTCCGCAGGTGTATGTTTGATACCGAGAGGCTTTGCATTGAAAAAATTACATCTGAAAATTTTGAGCCCCAGATCTTGAGTCTGCATACACTGTATGAAACATTTATGTTTCTTTTGTCCATAGTGACTGCGTGTGAGGCGCTGAAATCTGTAAAAGCTGAAAACTTAAATAGCGGTGTTACGCTGAATAGCGGTGCTTCAATATTACTATATTGCAATCTCAAAATAAAAATCTGAAATGTTTGAAATGAAAATCTTTTCATGTTTTAGTCGAGCAGATATTATTTAAGTAACGTTTGCAGAAATGACTAGAATCACCACAAGTGTTTCATTGAAAGTAAAAACACTGGTATAGAATTTTACTAGTCTTCTATAAGGTCGATTAGACATACCTACCTTTTTTGTAAGACGGTACTCCAAAGATTATATCATGGAATTTGTTCCGTAGGTTTACATTTTAAAATAAGGTTCTGTGATACCGATATTAGATTAATAATTGCATTTACTTGCTTGAAAGAAATTAAATACATAGATATTTTTAAGTATTCTGTTTATCTGTCGCCGTAAATAATAAACACTTTTATTGTGCTATGGCCATGCTAATATATTTATCTTAAAAACATAACCTCATTAGTATTTAAAGGTTTTTTGGCCTTATCGGTGATAGTGTGTGAACTATGAAGACAAAGCAAAAAAAAAAATATGGTAGGCGATGCAAACACTAATAATAATTATGATACATTACATTACATGGTACTTGTGATTGAATAAATCATGTCCACTATTTTGAGCGGTAACACCTAGGTACCTACAAAAGATAATATTTAGCTTCGATTTCGAATTAAGTAAGTATCCATACAATCTTTGACCCAGTGAATCCTGAAGATTGTTAATAATTTACCGCAGTGGATAAATAAAGTAGAAGGTAACCTTCTTTATGGTAGGTGCATAGTATTTACCTGAGTTCCGATTACTTCTCAAGTATTGCTCGAAATCACTTTGTGTTAGGCGTACTAAGCTGGGCCTTGGTGACGTATCCGATCGTTGGTCCACTTTAACCCCCAACGCCTTCCCCCTGGTTCAGAGGACGGTGAACAGCTTGCTAAGTGCCAGCTATCTTGATTTAGTGGACAAATTCTTCATCGCCGGAATGCTAATTGGGCAGATGTCATCGCCCGGCTCGTCTAGCTGAAAGGTTTGATTTCCGTCATGCTACTTCGCGGGCGACCTCCCAGTGTACCATTGTCGTACTTTAACACGTCTTCGTGTAAGTACCTATTTTACTTAGGTTTATCATGCTGAAACGCTTAATCTTCGTGTTAACTTTGAGGCGACCCACCGGAAAGTCCTTTAGTGCAATTAAACACTACATGGACGAGTAATCTCTTAAGTGCGTTCCATGCTGAAAACGTTTATATTCTTTTGTATTAAGTACCTCTCGAGTAACCTCCCAGAAATCCTTTAGTGCAATTTAACATTGCATGAAAGTATATATTTTCTGTAATGAGCGCGTATAGCTGATTCAATACTAACTTTTATTTTAAGTACCCTCCTTAGGAAATCATACATTTTATATGGTATTGTACTACAATTCCTCAGGCGCGTCGTATATTGAAAGGTTTATTGTCCATCATGTTGACTCTCGGGCAACCTCCAGGAAAAGACTTTAGTATAAATAAACACTGTATGAAAGTATACCTAATTGATTAGGCGCGCCATGCTAAAAGGTTTATTCTCCTTCGTGTTGACCCTCAGACAACCGCCAGGAAAACCTTTAGTGTAAACCAACACTCCAAGAAAGTAAGGCGCGTCATGCTGAAAGGTTTATTCTCCTTCGTGTTGACCCTCAGACAACCGCCAGGAAAACCTTTAGTGTTAACAAACACTGCATGGAAACATAATTGTTTAGGTGCGTCATGCTTAAAGGTTTATTCTCCTTCGTGTTGACCCTCAGACAACCGCCAGGAAAACCTTTAGTGTAAACAAACACTGCATGGAAATATAATTGTTTAGGCGCGTCATGCTGAAAGGTTTATTCTCCTTCGTGTTGACCCTCGGACAACCGCCAGGAAAACCTTTAGCGTAAACCAACACTGCATGAAAGTATAATTCATTAGGCGCGTCATGCTGAAAGGTTTATTCTCCTTCGTGTTGACCCTCAGACAACCGCCAGGAAAACCTTTAGTGTAAGCAAACACTGCATGAAAATATAATGGTTTAGGCGCGTCATGTTGAAAGGTTTATTCTCCTTCGTGTTGACTCTTGGCCAACCCCCAATAAAACCTTTAGTGTAAAATATAAACACTGCATCAAATAATGATTACTCAGACACGTGGAGCTGAAATAAATTGCTGAAAATGAAAGATTAAACACTTACTTGTAAAAAGCACTTTATAACACTATTTAACACTATCTTAATTTTAATATTATTATATTTTTAAAGATAAAATTATCTTTGTTTGTAGAAAGTAGGAACGTGTGATCGTTGCTACGCACGAAAAAGGAATGACGAACGAATCCGCTCTGTCGTGCGAGACAGACGCGAGTAGTGGGGGTTCTTTTTTTATAACTCCTCTGAACAACGTGCGATTATTTGCTCAACGTGGGGAAACTACGTGTGTATCTTTATATCTGAAGAATGAAGCGACGAAGTATAACTTATATTATTAATTATTAATTGTATTATTAGTACATACTTGAAATTTGGAATAGATTTAAATAATAATTATCCAACCTCATCACAAATATAAAAATTGTAGTTATTTTCTCTACATATGGCTACTTGTGTAAGCAAAAGTAAAACATTGTACATATTTGTACTATTATTATTATTTATATTTATTTAATTTTGTTTTCGTTTCGCAATTATCGACGAAGATAAATGTGCATTATTTTACTCAATATAAACACGCCTACATGATATATCAAAGTCAAAGTAGGTACCTAACAGGAGCACCTAATCGACTTATGTCTTGAAAATTACATTCTACCCTCGCCTTGCCTCACCCCAAAACCACTTAAAAAGAGGGAACTGCGAGAGCAAGCGACGAAGTGATTTTTAAGCTTTATTTACACATGGATAAGTCGATTAGTTCGGCTTTATAATATTTTCGCTTGCGGTTTTGCCTGTACCACCGAATAAATTGCGCTTATTTTGTTTGCAGGTATGACCTAGTTACACTACAGAATGGAAAATTACATAAGCTTCTAGTGGGTATGTATAAAAGTTTAACTTGCATGTCGTAGTTTCGATGAAATTTCAATAGGCATGATGACAGTAACCAAGAATCAATGAAATTATGAATTTATCTAATGAAATAGGATTCATGGATTATAAAAAACGTATTTATTTTGTGAGATTGCTATTTATTTTGATAAAATAAAATTATAAAATACAGCAATCCGCCATATTGGTTAAAACACCAAGAAGCGAATGACGTCACAATATTTGTTTTCGAGCTTTGACAATCACACTATTGCTTACTGCACACTGCACAGAGTACATTAGTAAAAATAATAGTGACGTCACAAACGACGCCATGACACCGGGGAGCGTTTTGGCGTGAATTTTAAAATTTAAATTTCAAAGGCCAATATTATCTACCAAACCTTATTTTTCTGCTGAAATAAGATATTTTTTCGAAATAGTAGATACTTCCGAACATAATCTGACCATTTTTCAAAATCAGTCATCATGCCTATTATAGGACACATATAGTGGTATTACCTATTTCATTATGACGTAAGTAGCTCCCTTGGCGCTGCCTCGACCGAGGGATTTGCTTTGGTCCATCCATAGGTATTCCACGGCCGTACTAACAGTCTAACACGCAAAGGTCTCGCGAAACTGCCACACCCAAGATATTGTTCGTTTCGGATGTTTGAAATATAAAAATATTAATCGGCTAAAGGAGAATTTTCCGCGTTATGTCAAAAGCAGGCGGACGGTTAGTCAGTCGAGGGTGCATTGCAATTGAAGTACTGGTAGTCGTAGCGACTAGTGATCGAAACCCCAACTCACTCATCTAAATAGTAATTCATAGTTCAATATAGATAAAGAATAGAATTTTCAATTATACTTTATTACTCTGTGCAATAATCAAATGAGTAAAGATAATTATTATATTAGGTACCTATACGTTAAAAATTGTACTTTTTCAGAGGAGCCTTAAAAATTATGTATCTACTAATTTCCAGCCTATTATGGATATAAAGTTTTCTGCATCACGAAGTAGAAGCGCTTAGTGATATAAAGACGCCTTTAGATATCTAGGACGAATTATCTCACTGACTGACTAACCTGTAGGGCTAGCATGCGCAATACGAGTAAAATAATTTTGCCTACCCGTTCTCTTTATTTGTCTACCGAAGCGAACATGGTTACTTATCTCGTTATGTCAAAAGTAGGGATAAAAGTAATATTTCTTATCTGTGGTATTTTTCTCTACGAACACATGCCGACTATTTTTTCTTGTAATACACCGCATTTTGTACATGTTAGGGTAAACGAAAAATTTGCCGACAAAATCTCTCTCTCGTCGCGAGATATCTCGTTGTGCGCATGCTAAGCCTGCGGGAAGATGGCGGCTGAATAGCTTACCTATCTACATCTAATTGGCGGCACAGTTTGAGCACTACACTAATGATAACTAATTCAACTAGATTAGGTTAGGTTAGGATTAGGCTGGACCGACGACCTTAAAAAGGCGGTGGAAGTGGGTGGATGAGGAAAGCGGAGGACCACGTGTGTGGTGGCGCGTTCTCCAAAAGGCCTATGTCCAGCAGTGGACGAATACAGGCTGATGGATGGATGGATGAATTCGGTATTTCATTGATTTTAGCAGTTGACATGAATAATTTAAAGTACTTACCTACCTTAGATTATGATTATATTCCTAACCAGTGGTAGATTCACTCGACGATTCAAAAGCACTTGTAAAAGTTTATTATGAAATTTGGAGCACATAAATTATGTATCTCGCGAGTCTCAATATATGAGCCAAAGACATGTTTATGTGAAATCGTTTTTGAGTTATGAGGGGGTCAAAAGTGGCTCCAAATGGTTCGTGTATATAATATTACACACGGTGCTGCTCGCCAGTTCTTTGAAGTTCCTTCTTTCTAGAACTTGGCTGACACGTTACCGCGTGTCTTGATTTGAATAAAAAACATTTGAATTTTATGGGCAATGAACATTGAGTTAGACTATGGAGCAGCATACCTCATACTTCTATTACCTATGTATTCTGTGCTCACTCTATAGCATGCGTCAAAAAGCATTCTCATAATAAAAAACAACATAGGTAGTATTATATTATGTACACTGTCACTTTTTCTTATAAGTTAGAGCCATAAACCTATGTTGTCGATTACTCTGTGTTGTCGATGGTAAGATATTTTATGTTATATTATATTAGCTTTTGCCCGCGACTTCGTCCGCATTGACTACATAAATTTGAAACCCCTATTATACCCAAGGGGGGATTCAACCTCCAAGGAGAGGTTGAATTTTTAAAACTCCGGTCTTAGCGGATGTCTACGTCTAATTTAAAATAAAAATAGCCTGGACCGGATTTTGTTAGTCAACCTATATAGGGCGTATTTATCTATTATTAAATAAAAATAAAAGTACGTTTCATCCATTAACCAGCTCGGTGAAGGTCGTTCAACACAGGGATCTCAGGCTAAAAATAATGCCCTCAGTATGCCATTGCAGCTAGCCCACCTAGTCCGAACCCTGCGCACCAGGGGTGTGTACCGTTTGCGCATGATAGTAGGATTAAAGTAGATCCAAAAAAGATCGTTGACACCATCAGTCCAGTTCTATATTTATTTATTTTTACAATTTTTTAAGCCATTGCTAGATTGCTGGACGTATAATGAATATGAAAACTCACTGTATAGAATAAAATTTAATATACAGGTACTGCACTGTACACTCTAACTGTGATGAAGCGATGGGGTGCGAAGTGCGGACGGCGAGCTAATGGGATTTCACCCTCAGGATATTCGATTGCTCGTTCTCAATGACTGTTCAGTGCGTGCCTATTGGGTTAGTTGATGCAATGTTCTGATTACAACATGGATGACATGAATTGACCAATATATTTTGGAATATTTTCGCAAAAACCTATTATATTTTTATCGTTATTTTCTTTAGGTATTGATGCGTGGCTTTGCAGCCTTTTCTCCCCGTAATAATACTGTGATTTCGAAAATTGTTTAATTCAATACTAATATAATTTCATACTAGGTAATTAGATGAAGCATGAAAGAAGGATCTTGGTTTTATAAATGCCGGGGAAGTACCTCTACCTACCCGTGACGATTGAGGAGTACTATTACTGTAGCCATACAGAATTAGCGAATCTTGAAAGCGATAAAAATGTAAAAAAAAAATTGTTATTTATTTTCATAACTACACGATAATATAATATCAGCTATCTATCGATCGAATTTTATCAAACCGTGGATATAGAGGGCATCTTGATAGTAATGATAACGAGAAAATATAGCTTCATATACCTACCTACATAAGATCACACGTTATTCCCCAGGGTACAAGTCGAATTAATCGAGTTTTCGGGACTCATGTACCTACCTCGTAAAGTGTACCTACCTAAAAGGTAGTTAGGTTCCTAAAACATTGTTATGAATAGTATCGACTGCTCTGAACCACTACCAATACTGTGTCTGAATTATATGATATACTAGCTGATGCCCGCGACTTCGTCCGCGTGGATTAAGGTTTCTTGGTTCCCGCGGGAACTCTTTCATTTTCCAGCATAAAAAGTAGCCTTTGTGTTATTCCAGACTAAAATCTATCTTTGTGCCAAATTTAATTTGGGAACAGATTGAGTACCTATTAAACATCCATCCATCCATCCAAACTTTCGCATTAATAATCCGTAGAAAATTGATCTAGGCACCACCCTTTTATTACTAAAAAAAGAAGTTTCTGGGAAAGCTGATCATTTTGCTTTTACTTTTAGTCAAAAATAATTGAAGAAAGAATGTTTTTTGTTTGATTTTATTTCGTAGTCAGTATTCACCATTTGGCGTAAGCACGCAATCATTTACCTCCAGAGAGTTGTGTTACCTATCCTGTTAGAGTAGCAATTTTCCTGGAAAAGGGAAATGGAATGAATATGATATGGCACATAAATTATAGACCTTACTTATTTTATTTTTTATTTTGCTAAGAAAACTTACAGCTACAACAAAAATGGATAGATAAATAAAGAATAAGTAGGTATAACGCCAATTACAAGTTTTCACAGATAGAAAACTTACTTAGAAATAATTCTGACCTCGGACAACGCAGTCATGGATGGGCTATCAATCTACTGTCTGCTATGTTGCATCAGTTGCTACGCAGTTGCCTCATCTGCCAAACTTTCACTTGCGCAGTAGGAAAATGAAGGAAAGTACTTACCTATCTATGCACAAATACACGCCTTTTACTATCGCTTCCTCTCTATTATCCTGACGCCAACGTCTATACATAAAAGTAATGATTGCGTTTGGGCAAGGAACTTTTTTCTTGGCACTGTGGGCAACGACCTTAATTTGACCTTAAAACAAAGAATGTGGACCTATTTTACTAATGCTATCTAGCCTGAAAAGCAGGACAGCGTTATAGCGGGGACAAGGACAGGCTTATACAGGTGTGGAGCGCTCTCTACAGATCGGATGCCCAATATTTTTCTTAAGGGCCCATTACCTACATATTATAGATCGATGTTCATGAACGATGTCTGCTGCTCTATGGATTTACTCCCTAACTCCATGATTGCCTCTGTAAGCAAATTGATTGTTCCCCACGAACGAGTCAGCGATCATTTATCAAAGTACAAATAGGTATATTTGGCCCGTAGCGCTGTTGATTGCGTTCTTTATCGAAAATCGTTCTGCTGGTTAAAATAAATTGCTTAATTTACTCAAATCTAATATAAAAGTGATCGCATACTACAAGGCGATTCGCAAGGATTGGAAAGTCGCCAATCGCCATAAGCCACTAGTATTAAACAACACAAGCGGAGTACGCAATATACTTACGCGTTTCTTTAATATATTATGACTGATATCAGCAGGAGCAGCAATGATTCCGCCGTATCGAAAGCTACGTAACGCCAACGTCGCCTTTTTTACAGCGTGCTTAACGTTTCTCGCATTACATATAGATCGTAGCCCATTTATACCGCACAGCTCCCGCATAGCAGAAAAATGAGCATTCAAATATCTGTAGTTACTTTTTACACTGATAGCGTAAAACAGCAAACAGCGCGCGGTAAGCGTGCTTGCCGCAATCTATCCACTCGATGGTTTGTATTATAAGAGATAGCTACCAAAAGCCCATGAAAGTCTACCAAAGGCCCATCAGCATGCGGGCAGACTTTTACTACCATCATCAGTGGAGAGTGTAGCACCCACCTATTACTGAATCAGCTTTTCTAGCGATAGTTACCAAAAGTGCAGCTATCTCTTACTTATATTAGTCTATTACGTCTGGCTTACCGCAAGCTTCAAGCTTCAAGCAAGAAGTCCGCGCGCTGTAGCTCGAGGAGCAAGTTGAACGACCATGCGTGCGGTCAGTGTGATAAGAGGCGGATCCATGCGGGTGCTGTGCGGAATTGGCACGTCGACTAAGAGAGAGTACTAAATGTACACTTTTTGTACTAAAAATATCTACATTCTACACTACATGAATGCGTTCTTCATGCTTGCGGCGTTGTTTCACGTACCACAGAATAGATAATATTACTGACGTAGGTAACCGTGGTAACAAAATTCTTCTTCTTCACATTTGTTCACTCCTGGTAGAGTGGTCGTGGTTATGAATTAGCCTTCACAGCAGCTCTTGCGATCTCCAGCGACTTCTGTTGGCGGCATCACAGGAAACAAAATGCAGGCTAGGTATATACAGACAAACAATAATTTCCTAAATTGATTCAACCGGTTATCGAACACTTGCGATGTCCGCTTGTAATGCCAAAAGAGGTCAAACTTTTAATTACATTTTGGTGTAAAAAGTTGAAAATTATGAAAAGTGCCATTAAGGGTTTCATTTTTCATTTTCCCGGCATTTTGCTTTGTCATTTTTATTCAATGTTCAAACAGGGTTCAAAATAATACAGGATGTTTTCATTTTTATTTCGTAGAACAAAACGTTTCGAGCACGCAATCATTTCTGTGTCAGCAAATCGATTGTTTCTACAAAATGCTTCATTCTAAAGAGTTATATGTACCTACAGTCATTTTTCATAAATAGTAAATAAATATTTTTTTGGTTTTTGTGCTCAGATCCAACATTATTTTTTATTACTACTACTTTTTATAATCATTGGGTAATCATCTTTCAGTCTCTCAGTTTTTAGTAATATAATATTATATCAACACACTTTCGCATTCATAATATTAAATATTGATTTATTTTTACAGTGACATAGGGCCACTATAAAAAGTAATCTTGATTGAGTAGATGCCTTAACATGGTTATATACTATGTTGTAGATTGTAGGATTTGAAGAAGGGTATGTCACCCCTGCGGGTGTTTTGCGGTTTACGTCACCTAACTCAAAAGACAGAGACATCGGGAGTTTTAGAATTAATCCTGAGATGGATGGTAGGGAGTTAGGAATAATCGTGTCCTGAAAATATCTTCCATTTGCATTTATTTCGTACAAATGTAGCTACTTATTTGCGTACTTCATTCACGCGCTTCGTCGCAAAATATTCAACTCATCTCATAATATATATAAAATCGTTAACTAATCAACGCAGACCCTAAACTGCTATGGGGTTAGAAACTTGAAATTTTGCCAGTAGGTTCCTTTTGGAAGGATTTTTCAAAATTCCACCCCTAAGGGGGTGATTTATTAATGAAATGAAATGAAAATGATTTATTTTGCTAAATGATGAGTTCAAATAGGTACATAGTAAGCTGGAAATTGGATTGATAAGTCTGTCACATTTTGCCAAATAATTGGCGTGCAAAATTGGCAGTAGGCACAATCACACCTGCTGCTCAAAATACATAGATTATAATATTAAGTTAGAAAGTTAAATACATTATTAGATTTGCATACCTATATAAAATTACAAAATTAAAATAGATTGTTAGATTAATTCCTATGTAAAATAAAAATAAAAAAATTGATTTAATAGATTCTTGTGTTAAATTGAAATGTCATAAATATGCATAAATATGTCATAATGTCCTAGTATATAATACTACAGAATTGCAGTACACCTCGATCAAATCTTACATTTAGATAAAAAATCAGTAACATTATAAAAACATTCTTCAATTAAATAGTCAAACAATTTTTTCTTAAACTTAGATGTCGGTAAACAAAAATTATCCTTATTTTCGTCAAGGCTTGAGAAGTAGGTTCTTCCCAATTGGTTATTTTTGTGACATTCCTATTCCATTATAAATGGTTATTCTATTAAGGACGTGATTAGATAAGTATTATTATTTACAGCTTTGAAAAGAGAAAGTTTGTCAGAACAAATAAGTTAAACAATATTGTTTCAATTCTAAGAACTAGTTCATAATATATATATACACATGGATAAACCCGGTGCGGGTATGTATCTGTATGCGATAGACTGACAGAAGCGACTAGACGAGGCGACAGGCTATTCATCAATATGCCGCTTCAACGAGCAAGTAAGTAGAACACATACATATAGAAAACAAAACATATACATATAGGTATATATATATATATAATATATAGTATTATTCAATACCGGCGCTATGTTTCAAACTGTAAACTGTATACTATGTGTATGTTGACTGTGTTGCACGTAGGTATATGTATATAATTCTGTTATCAGAAATGATCACTTCTTCGTTCTTTGTTCGTTGCATCTAGGTAAGCTGCTGTCTCAATGTTTAAATTTTCGTCATGTATGTTGTATTATATATATTAACGTTTTTTTGACCGAGCAAAGCGAAGGTCTCTGAGTCTACTTGGATGAATTGGCACTTGTCCGTCCGTCCGTCCGTCCGTCCGTCCGTCCGTCCGTCCATCTGTCAGAGCATTATAACTTCTGAATTACTGAACGCAATTACTTCAGCTTTAAATATAATATGTAAACCAATGGCCTCCCGCCGAATATGGCTTAAAAAATAATAAAAATCTTTATTTCAGGGGGGCTCTCATAGAAGCGAATGCGAAGTAAAATATTTTTTATAAAGTTACGTAGGGTTGCGGTGTATCATTTTAAAGATAATTAGGAATAGAGTCCAAAAATATTTTTTTTTAAATTTTTACCCCAAAATTGACGAAATGGGGGGCTTTCAAAGTGGTGATTTTCTAACGTCCAAAGATGACCTCAGAACTCTAAATTTTCTGAAAGGATGAGCCTGAAACTTGATCATTTATTTCAATTATATCCTGTACTTGAACAACAAATACTAAAATTATATAAATATTGTAAGGAAACGGAATTATTTAATTTTTAATGAGCTTCAGTATTTTTAACAGAGCTTCACATTTATGTCAATAGATGGCGCCGCGAGGTCTTAGTTCGGGGCGAACCACTAGTAGTATTTTCAGAATAAATTAGAAAAACATGTAAAAGTTTATTCACATACTTACCTAAATTCCTAAATTAGGAGATTTCCTAGGAACATTGATACTTTATAGCGTATAAATTGCTTTGCTGAAATGTGTTCGGTTTGAAATAAATAGGTAGGTAACTACCTACTCGAATTCGTGTGCAATGTTTTATATTCTGCAATATTATGTTTTCTGTGCAAATACCCGACGCAATGTAGGTATAGGTAAATTTTGTTTTCATAACTTCATGCTCATGACACGGTTCATTTTAGACGTAAACAATTAATTTTGCTGAGCAGAACATTCATTGTACATCAATTATTGTAGAGACGATTGGAATTTGGACTCCTTACTTGCGTAATCACGGCTAGGTTTTCGTCAAGTTTGCGTTTCCCCTACATATTAATATTCAAGTTAACTTCATTAACTGATGACTGGTAACACTATTCATAGCTTCTCCAGGCCTACCTGTCAGCCACCTTACAACAGTTAGGATATTAATTGTACCTTCCTGTCATTTAAATTCCGTCCATTTCTTTTTTCAAAGACAAAGATTTTCGATTCCGAAACAAATTTTGGAGAGCGGAAAGTAAGGTTAAACTAGTGTTAGAATCCATAACGTCAATTTTAAAAGGAAAGTTTTACGTTTCGTTTCGCTTCGCTGCTTCAATCTTACCCTATTCCGAAGTATCGAAGTGTGTAGAAGCAGCAATGTGGGCGGAAACCTCGTCTTAAAACTTCGTAGTAAACTTTTGAGATAACTTCATTAGGCCGCATGACCAGCAACAAACGTGATTTGACCCCACTTCATTGTTCCTTCGGATCGAAACTAATTACAGTGGCCTTCGGGGATAAAGAACAAAGCCAGGAGGTAATCTTGTATGAGTATCCATTTCTTGTATTTGTAATGGACGAGGGCCACATCACGCATGTGTCTAGCATTGCTTTTTATATGTACCTATTGTTACTTGAAGCGGGGGAGTAAAATTGTAGGTACAGTTATACAGTAATGAGTCGTAGCACTGCAGCTGTATAATATATAATCTATAATAGTGTGAGAGACAGCGATAAGAATATTTAATGCAAATCGAATAACTGGCGTACTGAGTACGGCAATAGATTCTGTATTGAAATCTGTATACTAAGGCGTTCCTTAAGTTATGATTAACTCGACTCTGACGTTCGCAACGTTAGGTAGGTACTATTGTGGTATAGCTTCGACTGTCTCGGAGAAAAAATCTACGCCTACGCCGTAGACACTAGACATTTCTTCTATTATTCTTTATCTAGTATTGGCTATTGCGTAGAGTCTACGCAACTACCACTTGTCATTTATCTACTATAAAATATTATGTAAGTATATGTATAATTGGCATAGAATTATGACGTACTTATCTATAAATTTGGGTTTTATGATAGCTCAGTTAAATATTTAAAATCATAAAATTTAATAAATCGTTAATATAGAAGCCGTATCTGGGACTACAAGTGGGATAAAAAGAGGGTGGCAGAATTTATCCCTGTCAAGAGAGGACGCGTAGCCTGGGGGAACGGGGCGACAAGATTCCGCATTGTAGCTGTTCGGAAAAAAACCGTTCCGAGGATATTTGGCGCATGAAATATTATGATGGCGCTAAATTTTAATAATCCACAAATATATTTTCTGTTAAACAGCTTTTTATGTTGGGTCTATTTGTTGTCACTTGCTTTTTGAAAAATGGTTTTTAATATTCTGCTCGTAGCCGGTTTTTGCAGTAGTAAAATATGACCTATATTTATTAGCAAAGCGTAAGAACACTACCTAGATAACTACTTTTCAAATAGGCGCACCCCTGGCGCACCCACGTTAAAGATTTTGTACCAAAAATGCTTTCCAAAAAACCGACTTCCAACGCCACTGTAAAGTAAAAAATAATTTTGATTTCTACCCACTATGTTGAAGTCGGGCGAGCCTGATTCCTCTATTTTGCTTATCCTTGTTATACCCGCCCGACTTCAACGTAGTGGGTAGAAATCAAAATGTTTTTTTACTTTTTACTTTACAGTGGCGTTTCAAGTCGGTTTTTTGGTAAGAATTTTTATTTTTAACTTCTTAGTGTCAGGGTTGAGGGAAGCTCGAGAGCTTCCTCTCACGACTAATAGAAAAAAAATTCAAATCGGTTCAGAAACCACGGAGATATGCACCGACATACATTAAAAAAAAATACGCGCTGATTTGAGAACCTCTTTCTTTTTTGGAAGTCGGTTAAAAAAAGAGTCACTATAAATACACCACGAAGAGCATTTGCAATATAACATTGGTATGGTGCCGTCAACTGCATGAGCTACACCACAATGTCCGATCGTATTTATTTTTTCTATGGTCCGATCGCATATCTGTCAAGTCAAAGAAATGAATCAAGTCTTCAGTGATCATTCAAAACTAAATTACAATTTAATGCAAATTAATTTAACAAAGTCCCTAGCCCGACATAGTTAATAGTTAGATAGAGGTACTTGTGGATGGTACAACGTCTCAAGAGAGACACAAGCTGCGAGCAGCGGTTCCTAAACTTTATCCCGAACTTCTATTGCAACATGGCGGAAAGAACACGGGAAGTTTCTGTCCAGTCTGGATATTAAATTACTTACTGTAATAAGCAGCCATGCTGTAAATGTATAAGTACTGAGTTGCCATTAATTTACAAAGATGTATTGGAGCAATTTATGGTTGACTATTATTTTACTTTGTATTCTGTTCCCATGTGCCCTCTTAGCAATGTTCTTCGACAGCAAAAGATTTGCATTCAGCACTCAGCAGCAGCTACTCATGAAATATTATAATGGTAGGTAGATAATGTTAGGTGCCTGTCTTTCACAATTTCAAAATGTTTAATATTGACGTTGAGACGTTGCAAATAGAGATTTGACCATTGAGATTTTTTGACTATTCATAAGAGAATTGCAGTTTTACTATAATAGTATCCAAGGACTGAGCTACATTACCACAGAAATAATTTTACTATCTTACTATGTGCTAATATTATAAATGCGAAAGTTTGTGAGTATGGATGTATATTGTATGCATAGAAAAATCTCCCTATATGATCTATTCCGTGATTGTATGTATGGATGTTTGTTAGTCTTTCACGCCAGAACGGCTGAACGGATCTGGATGAAGTTTTGCACAGGGATAGATTATAGTCTGGAATAACACATAAGCTACTTTTTATCCTGGAAAATTAAAGAGTTCCCGCGGGAACCAAAAAATCTCAATCCACGCGGACGAAGTCGAGGGCATCAGCTAGTTAATTAATGGTATCTTCCACTATTACTTCAACGTACTAGTACCTAGTGATTTGAATTGCCAAACTACAGATCTCTCTTACTAAATAAATAAATAAGACTGATGAAAATTTACATTGACTTGAAGACAAAAGCTAGACATAATACCCGTTTCTGAAATACCATTTTCATAGATCTCGCAAATCCCAATCGAAAGCGGCATTAGAATAATTTATTCGGAAGCCATGTTTGAGCAACGCTGGGCTAGCTAGGGTGTCATCTTGTGCATAATGTAGCGGGTCTGGCTGACTCTCCAGCGTCAAATTTATGTCCACCCTCTTTGTAATTCAATTCCAAATTGTAAATTATAACGGAAAGTATGGAACTTCAGACCTAACACTGTACATATTAATTTTATAGCGCGTACCTTATTGCAATTTCCGCTTAGTGTTCGCTACCGTGGGAAATCTTTGATTTTTTCTGGATAAAAATCTTTTCAACACACTTGCTCATAAAGTGGCTCTAATTTCACCGCAATTAGAAATATAATGACATCTAATAATCAAACTGTGACTTTTTCATTACTATTATTCACGAGTTATAGAGATTTTATTTTATTTTATCTACTAAATAGTTACAAGTGAGCTAAAGTTTTTATTTTAATTTTATGTACTAAATAAAATTATATTTTTGGTATTATTTTCTTCACAAGTGTGTTATCATACGTCGTATGTTACACGTGTGTATTGATTATTACCGTCCTCGGCTATTTTAAGACCCTCACCTGACGGCTCGGGTCTCAATGGCGCCTCAGCGGTAATCACCAACATTACACATTTGTACCATTATCATCATCGTTTATCGGGATGCAACCTTTCTCTGTAACAAATGTTGTCAAAATCGGATTAACAGATGGGCCGTGTAAACTTAGCATACAGACAGAGAAAATTAAAAAAAATTAAAAGACAAAAAGTCACTTTCGCACATAGCTTTTCGCATTTGTAATATTAGTATGGATTTGGTAAACATGACACATATAAATCCTTTTCAGACCTTTTTAATAAAAAAAAACCTATTCGGAACAACTTTCCAACTTTGGAGAATTGAATAATGATCGAACTTAATTCATTTCAAGATGGCTTGGTACGAAAACTGAAAATAAACCTATTGATTATGATGAATGATATGATTTAGTTTTTAATATTAAAATTTTGAAAGAATAAAATGTAGGTATAGGTAGACTTGAATGGTTTTATAAAGAATTTAATGGGCTAAATTAAAGGATTGTTGCTATGATGCTGGAAGAGAGAGAATGAAAGAGAGTGTATACCTAGTAGCGGGCGAGTTTTAATCAGACACAGCATTTGAGTAACGTTTTCTACCGTGGAAATTGTTTTAAACATTGAATACCATCTTTCACTTTGTTATACCTACGCCGCTTTCTGTTATAGGTACTGCCAACGCCTAAAGCAATACTTAAGCAATATTACTGAAAATTAGTGTGATGTCACGTACCTTGACGTTCCTAGGATTAAAATAATTCTAAAACACCTAGGTAAGTCAACAATTTATTTTTTATTTAGATTTATTTATTTTCTCATAAACATAGGATGACATAAAAACTAAGGAACGGAAACAACTGCGTTAGTATAAAACTGTGTTGCAGCTGTTAACGCCCACCTCCAGGTTCACAAATCAGAAGAAAACAAAAGACAAACAGAAAATTAATGTTAGTGACAAAATAAAAAAAAAAAAAAAAAAAATAAAAAAAAAAAAAAAAAAAAAAAAAAAAAATTACTTAAAATTAATTCTTAGCATTAATATAGATTAGGACTACGTGTTGTATGGGTGAGTGTATGAGTATGTGTGTGAGTATGATATGTGTGTTGTGACTTTGTAAGCATTGATGTAGAATTACTCAGAAGAATTTTATGATGAAGTTTAATATCTAAGGAGATTTTCTGTCTCATCATAATTTAGGGTAAGAAGCCAACTAGTCAATTTTTCTTTACATTTTCGAGAAGTCAGAGGGTAAATATGTAATATTTTATTAATTTTGTTATAGACCAATGCACTTAAGTAGTATGACTGACGACCCGCTAAGGCAGTTCTACACGGCACGATTTGACAGACTTTGTCAGACCTCCGCTTATTTTTTTCAAATTCAGAATCGTAAATAGTTGTAGCGTGCTTTCGAAGTATTAGCGACAATATGAAGAGTTGACGTACAGTGAGAACCTTGGTCAGTTTGTATACTTCAGAAGTAGGAAAGAGGACAGGTTTTGATGTCATGACCTTCAGAACCGCACGCTGAGCCCTCTCCAGCCGAAGCATCACTGTTTTACCAGCACCACCCCAGACTGAAATGCAATAACCGATCACAGACTGCACGAACGCGAAATAAATGGTTTTCAATGTACCCAAGCTAGCTGAATTTCTGAGGTTCCTAAAAACAAACAAAACCTTTCTTACTCTAGATATGACAGACTCAATGTGCTCGTTCCAATTGAGACATTGGTCGATAACAACGCCGAGGTATTTGATACTTTGCGTTCGAGCAATACGGCTACATCTACAATTAGTGTCAAGAGTGGTCGAGCAATGATGAGCAACGATGGACAAAGAATCAGGTGGCAGGGAACCCCTTGAGCAGAATGCAATAAATTTCGTCTTTTCTACGTTTACTGTTAACAAATTATTCGACAGCCAATTTATTACATTAGCCAAAGCTAGTTCAGTATTCTTACGTGCTTCGACCCATGTGTTGCCGTGAACAAGTAAAACAGTGTCATCGGCGTAAGTGATTATTTTACAATTTGGTAGTGTAAGTTGGCAAAGCTCATTTATATAGGCAAGAAATAAGGTAGGCCCGAGAACACTACCTTGAGGAACGCCAAAGTTGAGTGTACGTCCATGACTGGTAACATTATTCATGGCAACACATTGAGTCCGTTCTGAGAGGTAACTTTTGAAAAGAGATAAAGCCAATCCTCGTACTCCTAGTCTCTCGAGTTTATTAAGAAGTTTTGGGATAGAGACTGTGTCAAAAGCTTTTGAGAGATCCAGAAATACGCCGATAATCTTTTTTCTTTTGTCCAAGTTCTGTATCACGGTCTCGGTTAGGCTCATAACTGCATCCTCTGTCGACCTATTTGCTCTGAAACCGTATTGGTTGTCTGAAAGTAACTTATTTTTGTTTAAGAATGATATTAGTCTACGGTTGATGATCTTTTCAAGGATTTTGGAGAGTGCACTTAACACGGATATTGGCCTATAATTATCCACACAGTTTTTGGGGCCCTTTTTGTGAATAGGGTGAACAATGGCTTTTTTAAAAACTTTTGGAAACACACCACTAGCTAAGCAGAGGTTGCAGACGTGGGTTATAATAGGCAGGAGAACATGTTTCGCTGTTTTCAAGATAGATGTCGAGATTCCATCCCAGCCAACAGCACAAGTTTTTTTTAGACCAAGAAGGAGCGACTCAATCTCATTCGTGTCGACACTATCTAAAAACAGCGAATTTGGGACTAACTGACTATTTTGTAAGTTGGGAATTTCACTAAAAGAAGTTTTTTCAAAATTAGATGCTAAGTCACTACCTATATTTACAAAAAAGTTATTCACTTTATTCGCCGAAGAAACTGGGTCACCTGCAAGGGTCATTAGCTCGCTCAGATTATAAGATTTTGATTTTTGAATATTTGCGAATAGATTGACAAGATCCCAAGTTTTTTTGGAGTTATTTTTAGCCTTTTGAAATTCTTCACGTTCATAGTTAGTTTTAATTTTTTTAATTAAGTTATTACAAAAATTCTTATATCGCATATAAATTGTTTTTTTATCGGTATTTTTTGGGTCATTTTTCATTTTTTTGTATAGTTTGTCGCGGTTACGGATGCAACGTAGTAAACCTGGAGTAATCCATGGTTTAATTATTCTTTTTCTGCTAGGAATATTCACAGTGCGCTTTGAGGTTTCAATTACTGAGGATAGAGTTGCAACGAGTTTAGCAGCAGCATCCTCTGCGTTACCAGATTTCAAGATAGGAGAAAAATCTGTTTCCTCAAGTTTGCGAGTGGCAGCGGTCTCGTCGATACGCGTTATTGTTCTTACTACTTTTGCAGCTACCAGTTTTTGATTACAGCATAGAACGATAGGATAATGATCTGTGATAAGAGAGTCTAAAACTACAGTTGTGGCTTTTTTGTTACTTCTCATTATTACATGATCGAGGCAGTTATTATTCCTAGTGGGAAACTGATGCGCAGGAAGCATTCCATGGCTGGCAGAAAGATTAAGGTATTCCTCAGTCTGTCTATCAGTAGGTGTCAGCAGGTTGATGTTGATATCGCCGATTAAAGCTGTGGTTTTTACATTCGAAAGTGAATTTAAGACTGTATCTAGACTATTAAGAAAAGAAGTTATATTCAGGTAAGATGGTGAACGATATACTGTAATGAGCGCAAGATCACGAGAAAATTTCAGCACTAGACAGTTGCCTTCAACAAAGTCAGGTTCCGTAACAGAACACTTCAGTGAGTCTCGTACATACGCAACAACACCATCATTTTGGTTCGTGTGACCAGATTTGAATGAATAAAACCCAGCTAATGTAGGTATGCTAGATATCTTACTAAGCCAGCATTCTGATAAAATAAGAACGTCTAAATTATAGTTTAATCGTTGGAGGAAGATTAAAAGATTGTTAAAGTTACAGTTAATGCTACGTATGTTAACGTGAAGAACCTTTAATCCGATAGTTTTCCTAAGGTATTGATTACACTGTTCAGGAGAGTAAACAAAAGAGTCTGACACTGATATTGCGTCAATCCGACTATTTATATTAGAAATTTCATCCATGTAGAACACATTGATTTTTAACCCTACTATAAGTTTCAATTGAACCGGAAAGGGGAATCATATTCATAATAATTAATTGTGATAATGTTAATTGTCTTACAAGGAGAAAACACATTAGAAGATTGGCTACGCATAAACTAACTGTGTTTGTATAGCGAGACAGTTTATTGATGTAAATATTGTGAGAAAGTGTTCGTGTGAGATGTAGGTAAGTACGTAATATGTGAAATGTAGACAAAATACCGTTAATATTAGCAAGATTTGGTGCTACAAAACATGAAAACAATATCAAATTTACAAAAAATTGTGTCCGATTACAAGTAAGATTAATTTCAATATATAGTCATATTTGCGTTTTTAGATTATCCAGATCTAATTCAGTCTTAACAAGAATGACCGGGGCACCCTCTTTTTTTCGTAAATACACTTTACCGCTAGATGTCCAACAGTAAGTATACTGATTAGTGTTTGCATAGTCTTTGGCCAGGAAAAATAATCTTTTTGTTTTTGAAGACAAGCTCTCTGATATGAAAACGGGCTTAGAGGTACCAGGCAACCTTAATTTTTCTGTAGTCAGCCGATTATTATCTTTATTAGCTTTTCTGTAATTTCTAATTAAAAAATTATGAAACAATAGTACGGTCCCTGGGCTGTTAACTAGTAGGTAAGTATTGATTAAATATTGTAGCAATAGGTACTTACTACTGAGCAATATTAAGCTTTGGATGTGCATAGAAACTTCAAAAAAAAAGATTTTATAAATACTGTTTAAAATTGGACATCTAAAAATACTCCACATAAAAATGCTGAAAGTCCAAACGTTGACGGCCTGAAGGGCCTGAAGGACATTAAAGCATACAATGGGTAAAATTAAAGAGTTGTTACTATTATGTTGGGGGCTCAAATAAAAGAGAGTGCACTGACGGCCGAGTTTTAATCAGACACAGAGCTCTTGAGTGTTGGAGTGTAGCTACCATTGAAATTGTGTTACGAGTCGAGAGGCGTCGTTCAACTTCACTCCTTGGCTACAACGCCTACAGCCAAGGACTCTGCTGTACAGTTTCTGTTGTATCTGTTTATATTATAGTAATGATTCTGAGCTTATCTTTTTATTACCTACGTTTATATTAGTTTTTTTACGTTCAGCTTACGTGTTGTTTTTGTCTACATAATACTCAATCGGTTTCCACCTCTGTATGAGCTCATGAGGCACGCTTTATCGAAATGAGCTTTGGGTACTTAGTATGTAATATTAAATTATGATGAGATCAGTCATCAGAGATGTTATACCCTTTTCAAGATCTTTAGATTTCGCCATCTTTACAGGATGTGAATAACTAGGTAAGTAGGCAGGAGGATTTCTAAGGATGGTAGGTACACCATTTAAATTGTTAAGCACCACCACTCTTAGAACATCAAAAACAAAATGCGTATTTTTTCGTAAACTTGAACGAAAAGTTGCTTCAAAAAAATTTCCGTCTCGTCCAATTTACCAGATTTTATATTATTAAAATACACCTTATGTTTTCTTCTTCGTGTTACCTTAATGATCGAAACTAATTACCTATGTAATTATATTTAGATTACTGTCGACTGTCGATCGATTGAATTAAATGGACAGAAATACCTACTTATTGCTAACTAGATGATGCTCGTGTCTTCGTCCGCGTGGCCGTGGATTGAGGTTTTTTGGTTCCTTTATTGAGGTACTCTTTAATTTTCCAGGATAAAATTTTAACCTATATATTGTGTTAATTTCAGGTTATAACCTGTCGAAGACAATTGACACCTATAATCTACGTAGTGTATATTATACCAAACTATTTTCTATAAGATACTTGCTAATTGTGTGATTTAATGGAAGTACTACCTATCTAAATTGTGAAATGTATATCTATGTATTTAATCCGAAAGTATCTTTAATTTATGTATCAATAACACGCATGTTTGTAGACGTAGTTATTATGTCAGTCGCATTATAGCATTGAAGAGAATACCCGCATTTGATTTACCTAGTCCCTTGAAGATAAAGTGAACCTTAATATAGTGAACATAATGGTCATAACGAACCGGATTTATTGACGGACTAATTATTGTTTATTAAAGAAGCGACTCGACGCTCAAAGAACAAAAGGCAACCTTTAGCAGGTAGAAATTGTGAATGAAGACGGCACTCGTAAACAATACCTATAATACAGATTTGCGTATTCAATTAGTATTATTTGGAGTAACTACTTAGGTACGTTTTAGAATTTCATATAGTTTTTTGAGTTGTAAACAATGACAACACCCACTAAGGAACAGAGTGGATATTTAACTACACTAGAAGATGTCGCTGATATGTTACAAAGAGCACAAACTAATATTAACGAATACCCTACACAAAGACTAACAGAAGGTTACGTCCAAGCAAGATTAAAATCTATTGAAGAGTACTGGGGAACTTTTAAACACGCTCATCATAATCTAACGAGATGCACACCGAGGTCGCAGAAGGGTGTTTTACCTTATTTTTTGAACGAGGAATATTATAAGTTTGAAGAAATATACTTATCTATGCTTGCGGATTTGACAGATCTATTATTGAAATTACAAAGAAGGACCGCAGAAATGCCCAGCTTGTCTAATAGCTCTCAAGATGGTCAGCCGTCATTCGCTAAATTACCACGAATTTCTCTTCCTAACTTTTCGGGAAAATACGAAGATTGGTCTTCTTACCAAGATTTGTTTTTAGCACTTGTACATAACACTTCAATGAGTGACGTGCAGAAGTTACATTACCTAAAGACTAGCGTATCGGGTGAGGCAGAAGTACTATTGCGGAATATACAAATAACTGAAACAAATTATAATCGGGCGTGGGACATACTAAAAACACGATTTGGTAATAAGAAAATGATTACGAATGCGATATTTAAAAGATTATTTGGGCAGAAAAAGGTGAGTAACCAGTCAGCGAATCAGTTAAGAACGATATTAGATACGACGACGGAGTGTTTAAGTAGTTTAAATAATTTGAAAATTAGCACTGATTCTTGGGATCCAGTAATAATATTTTTGATAACTCAAAAATTGGACCCAGAGTCATTGAAGGACTGGGAGGAACAAGCATACAGAGTAAATTCCGAAAGTATGCCTACCTGGGAAGATATGAAAAGGTTTCTGGAATATAGATTTAGGACCTTAGAACTAATCACGCCTGCAGCAACCACCTCTTCACGCGATAAACAATCCTCTCACAAGTCGTTCCATGTCACCCTCGAAGAACATGAAGGCTACGATAGATTTCAATCTACTCATATCAGAAAATCACGTATCTGTGCTTACTGTAAAACTAGTGGGCATTGTATTCAAAACTGCAATAGTTTTATGCAGCAACCTGTAGAAGAACGCCACTCCTTTGTGAAGATGAACAGCATGTGTTTTGCTTGTCTCATGCCGAATCACAGCGTATATGAGTATTTATGTAAGGGAACCTGCAGAATATGCAGAAGGAGACACCATTTTCTTTTACACGGGAACACAAAACAAGTAGAGAAGAAGACGAAGATAACAGAAGAATTAGAGCCAGAATATATGATCACTACGGCACACTTGTCAGGAGAACAACCTGGCCGTAAAGCATTGTTAGCGACAGCTCAAGTGAAAATTAAGGCGAGCAATGGAGAAAAACGTAAGCTTCGGGCCCTTATAGACCAAGGGTCCGAAGCTTCGTTCATTTCTGCTGGAGCAATAGAACTTTTGGGTCTATCGAGAACGAATATCAACGCAGTAGTCACTGGAGTGCGAGAAGGAACCCACATAACGAGCAAACACTCAGTTGACCTGTCAGTCTCGTCACGATTCTGTGAAGATAAAGAGATTAGAGTGAAGGCTTATGAATTGAAAACAATATCCACAGTAATACCCTCGCAGTATATCACGCATGACTTGCCAGAACTTCAAAACATACCGCTTGCTGACCCTACCTGTTTTACGCCAGGTGGTGTAGATATTTTGCTCGGGACTGACGCTTTTTCTAAAATCATAGAAGATGGCTTGATCAAGACACCTGACGGTGTAGTGGCACAGGAAACATGTTTGGGGTGGATAGTTTCAGGCGAACTACAAGTTTAAAGTAAAATGCGTTTCATTAAGATTTAAGAAGGAAGAAAACTGAAGAGAAGAAAGATAAGAAAGAAATTTACAGTCCACAGATGTTGCTACTGATAAAATATAAAGGAAGAAGAGATAATTGAATTAATTATAAGGTTATCATCACAGATCATGTGGTTATCATGGTAGGCATAGGTTTAAAACTATCGTTTTGGTGGGCGGCATGTCGAAGACAATTGACACCTATAATCTACGTAGTGTATATTATACCAAACTATTTTCTATAAGATACTTGCTAATTGTGTGATTTAATGGAAGTACTACCTATCTAAATTGTGAAATGTATATCTATGTATTTAATCCGAAAGTATCTTTAATTTATGTATCATTAACACGCATGTTTGTAGACGTAGTTATTATGTCAGTCGCATTATAGCATTGAAGAGAATACCCGCATTTGATTTACCTAGTCCCTTGAAGATAAAGTGAACCTTAATATAGTGAACATAACCTATCTCCATTCCAAATTACAGCCGAATCGGCTCAGTCGTTGCGGCGTGAAGATTAAGTAAACAAACATGCAAGCTTTCACATTTACGTTTTAAATAAGTAGGATAATAATAATTCTCTAATCTATAGATAATTTAGAAAAAAAAAAAAATTTTGTTGTGAACAAACTTTCGACAGTAACTATACAACAGTACCTACTTCAGAAAAAGGTTTTATTATTTCCATACTTTAGGCCGTTTTGATGAGTTTAAAGTTTATTTGAAAACGGAATGAACCTAGATACTTTGAGTAGGTACCTACTTACTCGACTCCCACCAATTTTTTTAATCTGCTATAAGAAAGTCCCAGATTCAAGCCAGTAGTAGGTACTTATACTGTTACCTATTCTGTGCTGGTACGTAGGTAGATACATCAAAAAGTTTCAAGTTGGATACAAAGCACCTAATTTTATTGAGGACCCAATAAAAAGGAAAACCGAATCTGTTAGCTACAGTAACTTATCATAGGAAAATGTTTTAATTATACGATTGTGGGTTGAGTGACCATAAAAGCACTAAAAATATAACGGCCACTGTAACAGTGCGAAGTTGGAGACATGCCAAATGATCTGCAGCAGGCGGAACTCGCAAGCCACAAGTGGGCGCTTCGTGCTGCCTTTTGGCATCAGCCAGTTTCAGACAAATTGGGTAAGAGACCAACTAGCTGATGCCCGCGACTTCTTCCGTGTGGTTTTTTTGGTTCCCGCGGGAACTCTACGATTGTCTGTGATTAAAAGTAGCCTTTGAGCTATTCCAGACTATAATCTCTATGCCAAACATCCAGATCCGTTCAGCCGATCTGGCGAGATTGAGTAAACATGCGTTTGAGGTTTTTTGGTTCCCGCGGGAACTTTTTTATTTTTCGGGATAAAAATGTGTCATTCCAGACTATAATCTACCCTGTGCCAAATTTCATTTAGATCCGTTCAGCCATCCTGGTGTGAAAGAGTAACAAACATCCATACATCCATACAAACTTTCACGTTTGTAATATTAGTAAGGAGTAAGGAAAATAATTAAATTACACGTGTGCACAACTCTGTCATCATGCAACCAATCTCCTTTCTTATAGGTTGCCTGGAAGAGATCACTCTTAGTGATAAGGCCGCCTTTACACCGTAACAAGTTGTAAATTTTTGAACCTTGAACCAAGATTCGTGTTACCTCAGTTCTGTTATTTGTCGGTGTGTAATAAAGTGTTTTTACTCACTTACATAACTACTCTATTTTTTATCCTTTACTAGCTCTTGACTGTGATCTCACCTGATGGTACCTAATGATGCAGTCTAAGATGGTAGCGGACTAACCTGTTAGGGGTATGGCAGTTATAATGAACCCGTACCCCTAATCGGTTTCAGCAGGCATTTTACCGGAACATTAAATCGCTTGGCGGTAAGTTTTTGCCGATAGGATGGTACCTAATCTAGCCACGGCCGAAGCCGTGACCTGCCCAGAGAAAATTCCGTAACTATAAATTCCCAATTGGACCCTGCCGGGGACAAACCCGGGCCGTCCCACTTGTAAGACCGCTACGCCAGAGAGATCATCAGAGAGGTTGATCAGTCGGTTCCAGACAAATTGCAGCGTAACAGACCAATAAAATGAGGACATGCAAGACGTTAATTACTCGATCTTAAAACGAAAAAGACAAAAAAATAAAACATTCAACCAATGCTGCGTTTTGTTTAACAGCGGCGCCAGTGTAATAATTGTTACAATGGTTAAATTGAAGCAAAACTCCTTTTTTTTGCTACGAATGCTCGCTTATCTTTAGTATGCAATTGAGAAATGCACTGTTCGCCACCTCACCCCAATCTCCCCGTTCAGACTTTTCAATCTTCCCCTCTCCGCAATTCAATATGAGCTCGCGTGGTGATGTTTTTATTCAATTCTGATGAATATATTACGTAATTTAAAATTTTAATTTAAAACTACCACATGGGGATTATGTGGCACACACAAACTTAGCTATGCATGTTTTTATAATTTAAGACCACTTTGAAACATAATGTGCGAGATGTAGAACAACAAAAATTGTCACATCCTGTACCTACTATTTTTCTGTACACGTGTTTATTTTATTACTTACTTTCCAATTCCAACTGAATGTAATTATGTACCTACTTTAATAAGGTAAACGAATAACTGAAAAATTTATGATTAATTACATCTTATTACAACAACTGACTAGTGTTTAAAACAAGAACCTATAATTAAATAAATATATAATATATACATATTAATTATAGATATATTATGCTATATTGTAGTGCTTATTGCACTTGTACATCGTATCTGAGCTGTTTATGCTCAAAGGATCATCACATTTCGTGTCAATGACACGAAATGTGTTCGCTGTTTATGTTTCCAGAGGACTCTATGACACGGTGTCATAGAGTCCTCTGGAAACATAAACAGCGTGGGCACTAATCAGAAATCCAGCCTAAACATAAGTATGCATCCATAAACTACTGAGTACTGACAGATACAGAATTTTCTCACGGTTGGTCGGCAGGGATGTCTACGCTATAGTATGGTATTAGAGTTGATATCGTACCTATTTTGAGCCTACTACCAGTGGCCAGTGCTACTTGACTTATTTACGTTTATGTCTCTACCATTTTGTGTGCGCTTATAGTTTCAGAATTCATTTTCAATTTTTTTTCGATGATTTATCGTCTAGTTTCACCCCCTTTCGGGTTACACATTATCCAGGGACACCCCGTATATTCTATATACTTACATAGATTACTGTACATAATTTTTATTTTTATTTTTTTATTTCACTTAGATTCATATTTTTTACATTTTTAAATATTTAACTATTACAACAAAAAAAAAACATTTAAAAATATAAAAAATAGCGTTCCATCGGTCTCGGGAACAGTTTCCAAGAAACCGACGGTTAGGGCTCCAAAGAGAGGAACCTCCTGACGATGCGAGCCGTGTCCAGGAGTACAGCCTTCTGGATCTGGCCCTTGACCCAGCTACCCAATGAGAGCCTCGAAAGATGTTGGTCGAGGCTCTTAGCTATAAGACCGTTAACAGTCACGACTATCAAATCAAATCAAATCAAATCTTTTTTTTATTCAAATAAACTTTTACAAGTACTTTTGAATCGTCAAGTGAATCTACCACTGGTTCGGAATGCCATTCCTACCGAGAAGAACCAGCAAGAAACTCGGTGGTTGCTCTTTTTAAATAATTCATTTACAATTACTATATCAATGTGTACATAAGTAACCGCTGTCCCTAGCATTGCTGGAGCGATCAAATCCATGCTCCTCTATCATTTACATAATCTTCAACAGTATAATAAGCTTTTTTCAGGAGCATACTTTTAATGGATTTCTTAAATTTGTTTATTCAATTCATGTCAAAGACGGGCAGACAGAAAGTAGCCCCATTCCCGCCGGTGGCACCCGTTCACGAGCATGACGCATGATCCAGCCATTGCTTCGCTCGACCATATTTGAGGGAACGTAACAACCCGCACCACACGACACCACCACAGAAATGTTTAAAGAGAGCGTGACATACCCAGTCTACCCGTATCAAAGCATCGAATTGAATACTAATATTCAAACACTAATTTATAATCAGTAACCGCTGTCCCCAGCATTGCTGGAGCGATCAAATCCATGCTCCTCTATCATTTACATAATCTTCAACAGTATAATAAGCTTTTTTCAGGAGCATACTTTTAATGGATTTCTTAAATTTATTTATTGGCAAGTCCAAAATAGGTTGTGGAACTTTGTTATAGAAAATAATGCCCATTCCCACGAATGACCTTCTGACTTTTTTGAGGCGGAGCGATGGAGTCACGAGCTTATTACGGCCTCTAGTTGGCCTATCGTGCAGATCGCATTTTTTTTTATAATTATGGATGTGTTGTTTTACAAAAATTATATTACTGTAAATATATTGCGAGGCTACTGTTAGAATACCAATTTCTTTAAATTTCTCTCTAAGTGAATCACGCGGTTTTAAATTATAAATTGCTCGTATTGCCCTTTTTTGTAGTACAAAAATTTTTTGAATATCTGCCGCTTTACCCCACAGTAAGATTCCGTAAGACATAATGCTATGGAAATAAGCAAAATATACGATCCTGGCAGTTTCGATGTCAGTTAACTGTCGAATCTTTCTGACAGCGTAAGCAGCAGAACTAAGCTTGCCAGCAAGTGTTGATATATGGGTGCCCCATTGAAGCTTTGCGTCTAAGGTCACCCCCAGGAACACAGTAGTATCTTCTATTTTCAACATGTCGTTATTTACCATTAGTTTAATATCACTTGTGGATCTGGCATTCGGCAATGCAAACTCGACACATTTAGTTTTTTTTGTATTTAAAAGTAGATTGTTAACCGTAAACCAGTTCGTGACTTGAGAAATTGCAGTATTTACGTCGTCAAAGTTGTCCTTATGTCTATCGACTTTAAAAATCAAGGACGTATCATCAGCAAATAGTACAATATCACAAGTGTTACGAACAAAATATGGCAAATCATTGATGTACACTAGGAACATGAAGGGACCCAAAATGGAGCCTTGAGGGACACCCATTAGTGAGGCTGATCCGGATGACTTCACATCGTTGACACATACTGTTTGAATGCGATTACTGAGGTAGGATGCAATGAGGCCAAGCGCAGTGTCTTTGACTCCATAGTAGCTCAACTTAACTAAAAGCGTCTCGTGCTCAACGCAATCAAATGCCTTAGACAAATCACAGAAAATACCAATAGCATTCTGTGATTTCTCCCACGCGTCGAATATATGTTTTAACAGCACGGCGCCCGCATCAATTGTCGATCGACCTTTAGTAAAACCATACTGCTCGGAGTGAAGAAGTTTATTTGAATTAAAGTGCTGAAGCAGTTGGTTGAGCATAATTTTTTCAAATATCTTGCTGAGTGTTGGCAAAATTGAAATTGGTCTGTAATTATTTGGATCGCTTTTGCTACCCGATTTAAAAAGTGGAATCAATTTACTACATTTCATAAGGTTTGGAAAGGATCCTGAGTTTACAGACTCATTAAAAACTAGAGCAAGATATGGTGCAATAACATCAATAATATTGCCGATTATTTTTACGGATATACCCCATAGGTCTCCGGTTTTTTTAAGTTGCAAAGATTTAAATACTTTAATAATATCATATGGGGTCACATGTCTAAACTTAAACAGCACACTGCACTCGGTGACACTATCCTTGAGAAGTTTCTGGGCTTCTGTTGGCGAGGAGTTAAGGAAACTAGTAGTGGTGACTGGAATATTTCGAAAAAAATTCTCAAATGTGTTTGCGATTTTATCGGTATAATGATTGCTGAGTCCACACTCCACATGGCGACAACCTCATGCGCTAAGTCGAGATACTTGGTTAGTTTTTATTACGCTATATGACTAACTACGTACCTAAGTCAAATTAAGCATCGTGCTTAATTATTATTTTTAGTTACCTTACTATTCAGTTGTTCACACATTTTTCTAGGTAGGTCAGTATAGGTACCTAATAAGTTTCCAGCTTAATAGAGTGGCACTGTGTACTTTAGCCCGCCAACCCGCATGGGAGCAGCGTGGTGGGTCTAAGCTCTAATTCCCTCTCTCCTACGAGAGTGGAGGCCTGTGCCCAGCAGTGGGACGTTGATAGGCTGTAGTGGTGGTGGTGTACTTTCAGGCCTATCAGTTCAGTTTTAACTATACAAGAATCAGCCATCCAGCATCCTAGTTATTGTTCATTTTTGGTAACCAAACCACGCCCTTGAGCGGCGATAAGTAGAGATCCCCAGCCGAATGCGGGCAGACCGTTACCATTGTACCAATATTTTTTTCCAAAAAACCGACTTCCAACGCCACTGTAAAGTAAAAATAATTTTTATTTCTACCCACTATGTTGAAGTTGGGCGAGCCTGATGCGTCAACGTTGCTTATTGTTATACCCGCCCGATTTCAACATAGTGTGTAGAAATAAAAATAATTTTTTCAGTGGCGTTGGAATTAAATTTTTATTTTTAACTTTTTAGTATCAGGGTTGAGGATTTGGAGTCAGAATTTTTTATGGGACCACCTCGAGAGCTTCCTCTAACGACTGAAAAAAACATTTTTCAAATCGGCTTATAAACCACGGAGATAATATGCGGTAACATACATTAAAAAAAATATCCTCCTCCTTTTTTGGTAGTCGGTTAAAAAGTACAGCTATCTCCTATAGATAACATTCCTTCTACTTGCACATAATACACATATTAGGTACCTCAATACCTATATGTTAACTAAGTACGCCTCTTGCACAAGCACGTTTCCATCGGCGCTGTTTAGTTAGAAGTGTCATTTGCAAAGCACTCGACATGATAAGGATATTCATTTCGCTTCGCACACGTCGCCCGCTATCTATACGCGATAATCGCGTCGGATCCAGAGAGTGCGATGTTTTTGTCTCCACACTGCAGTTCAAAGGCCTGGACAAACACAAAGCGCGGCGATAGCAGCGCGGTAGGTTCATTAGCCGTTACCGCTGTTACGGTTATAGCTCGCCAAACGCGTAACGATTTATTATCCATACCTACTAATATTATAATTGCCAAAGTGTGTCTGTCTGCCTGCTACGCTTTCACGGCCCATCTGTTCAACCGATTTGGATAAAATTCGGTAATATGGTAGCTTACATCCCGGGGAAGGACATAGGCATTTATTCCAGAAAATTAAAGAGTTCCCGCGGGAATTAAAACCTTAATCCAGGCGGACGAAGTTGCGGCCATCATCTAGTAATAATATAAGGAAGTGATAAGAATATCGCTGCGGTTGTCTTCATACAATTCTTTGTATTATGCGGAGGCCTGAATTCCTCTTACGCTGCGCGTAATATTCGGATTATGGTTGGTATTATTTGCGTAGTATTTTCAGTGTCAGCGATATCTGCATATTTAGCGCCACAGTAGAAAAAAAAAAGTAGAAGGCTTTATCGGTCGCGCAAGAATTCATCTAGTAGTAATCCATACTAATATAATAAATGCGAAAGTGTGTGTCTGTCTGTCTGCTACGCTTTCACGGCCCGTTCGGCACGTTCCACCGATTTTGTGAAATTTAGTACAGGAATAGTTTGTATCCCGAGGAAGGACATAGGCTACTTTTTATCCCGGAAAATTCAAGAGTTTCCGCGGGGATCAAAAAAATATATTTGTTCAACCTATTTTGATGAAATTTGGCACAGGGATAGGATGTATCCAGGGGAAGGACATAGGACTCCAGAGAAAAATTCAAGAGTTCCCACGGGAATCAGAAACCTTAATCCACGCGGAGGAAGTCGCGAGCATCATATAGTTCAGGAATAATAACAACAAGGATCGCGTCGCGCCGCGCCGTTGTTGTCTGCCCCAAGCCTTTAAGCGACTGTGTCATATCAGACGCCAGCTTTATGTGGTGTTCAAACGGTATTAAAATGCCTGATGTTGGCTACGCGATGGCTTTAATGGATACAAAAAGTCCCTTCATCTCAAGTATTTAATACATTAGATCAACTATGCGAAATGTGTTTTTAGATTGTTCTGACTTCAAGTGTTCTTTTTCGGATTAGCGCTTACGTTTAAGTTTAGTGTCTGTACAATTTGCAAATTGCTAAAAATTAAGTGTATTCATAGATTTAGTATTGGGCTCGCGAGCGCGCGAGCCCAATACTAAATCTATGGGTGTATTATTGAAGTGAAAATTTCTTTAGCCGCGTTGAGCACTTTTTGGTAGGGGAAAATCTTATGGGTTCGCGTCACCGACATGCTTGCGACAGTTGAAAGAAGAAAGAGATATATACTCTATGCTCGCGACAGTATATTATTGTAGTACAGATATACCTACTGATTCTTTGTAGCTATACAGGTAACGTATTGTGCAACATTAATGCTGTGTATATCTTTAGAAGTAAAATTGAATGGATTTAGTTTTCACTTCTATCGGCAGTCCCTATGACAACCAATTTTTTTCTATACTTCCTATTGGTTCATATTATGCCAATGTCAAAGGTGAATCCATTCGTTGATTAAAAAACTAACTTAAATAGCCATTTGCCTGTTAGGTATAAGTACTTACTTAAATATCTTGTGGATAACTTTATATATCAGTTGCTCTATTAAATAGAAATAGGTTATTTTCACGGAACATGGTAATTTAATATATAATACATAATAATTAATCATATCCCTATGTTTTCAATAAACATATAGGTACCTAAAAAGTATGAAGATATGGTTCATAAAAATAAATATAATATTGTGGTCGCGCCAAGGCGCCAGGCGGACGACTCAGCACCGTATCACTGGAACGAAGTTGTCAGTACAACTATTTATTTTAAGTAGACACAAACGCTTTTTGAAACATTTATTTGTTTTTCACGACAGTCAAATGGTTTCATCGATATCCGAAAGTTTCTTATTATTCACAAGTCTATTTAGTTCTCCAACAATTTCTCGTAAAAAACTCTCAAGAAAACTGCATTGGAATGATGAAATCCGATAAGAAAGAAGACATAAAATTACATAGATTGATTAGGTATGCATTTTGTTTTCTATTCCACTACAAGTTAACTCTTGACTGCGATCTCACCTTATGGTAAGTGATGATGCTGTTTAAGATGTGGACTAACCTGTTAGTGGTACGGCATTTATATTAAACCCATAATTACTTACCCCTAATCGGTTAATACACGGCATCTTACCGGAAAGCTGAATCGCTTGGCGGTACGTCTTTGCCGGTAGGGTGGAAACTAGCCACGGCCGAAGCCTCCCTCCAGACCAGACCAATTAAAGTTCAGAAATTATAAATTCCCAAATTTACCCTGCCCAGAATCGAACCCAAGACCTCCCACATTAAGACTACAGCGGTCACCTCTGCGCCAGGGAGGTCGTCAAAAAGTTCCAAGCTGTTCTTTACTTAATGTATGTTTGTTTTAAGAAGAAAGTTACCTAAACCTTTTCTTCCGGGGGGAAATCTCCTGAAGATACCCGACATCTTGCAGGAGATTTTTACCCTCTCCGTGGCCAACCTCAGCGCATTGCCTCATTGGGAGGCTCGGAGTTCTCTAGAAAGGATTCTCTCTTATTATGTTCAAGTGCCCTCCATCGTAGGGGGAAAAATGCGTTTAGTGGCAACTTAACTGTTTGCGGAGAGTCGTAAAAAAGTTTTTGATAACTCGCCTATCTACACACCAAAAACCCAAAAGAGTTTTTAATGAACCTAAATCAATTCGGACTGGATTTATTAGTTGGGGTTTGTACCTACCCGCAAATAGCTCATAATTATTAAAGTCCATAAGCCTCATTCATTCTCGCCTAATATATTTCAGAGTGCAAATTATTAACAGCTGACCTGGCCAGTGGCATAGTTGATAAGCCCTGCGTGCCTGGATTACCTAATATATAAAAACCGAGCTACCAACATACATGCCGTGCTTCCCAGACATATATTCCCAGTTATTACCCCTAAGTGTCCTGTGCTATTACTCACTCGGAAAAGTAGATTCTGATGTGAGCAATAAAAATATATGTTTTTGCAAAACTTTTTTTATGCTCTGGTCAATATTCTTACAGGAAATTATAAAACTCTATACCTAAGCCTTATAAAAAGCTACCCAAGCTAGGCCTGACAAGGATATAATATATACTTATTACCAATGAAATTCGGAGGACTAACATTTTTTATGAATTCCTTCCTGGTTTCTACGTATATATAATTTCTATGGAGTGGTAATCATTACCCGAGCCCTACTGGCAATGCCCACAGAATAGGAAAATGTAAGCCATGAACATTCCATTCCCGTCTAAGCTAGCACGCTACCATCTTAGACTCTACCTAAGATCTCTACCACCTGCTAATCGAAGTGCTCATGTGTAATTCTTATACTTTCTATGCTACATTTCCGTGAAAGTAAATTGAAATATTCTAACAAAAAGACAAAGCGTCCTGTGCGCATGCGCGTTGAAGGGTCGCGTACTACAGGAGCAAAAGCGACCTTCGTAGGTCGCCGCCCGCCATTCAGACAGTTACAAGTCCCCTCATTGATTTTTGACTCTCCATATGGCAGACTACTCAAGCGCGAAAACTGCCCAATAGCTGTGTCATTGGACGGAACAGAACTAAGGTGTATGTATTTATAACAAATAACAATTACAATTTTTTCATGATCATAATAGAAGTAACAGTGCAGACATTTTCATTATTGATGCCTTTCAGTCTAGTGGTTTTTGTATAGAGTCTGGTAGACATCCGTTTGTGTTTGTGGAGAAAGTATTTTAGAACTTGCTTTAGTGGGTATAGTGGTTTCTTGATGATCGACGTTGCCTTTGGTGAAGATATGTAAGTAAACGTGCACATTTTTCTAAAACTAATCTATAAAAAATTAAATTAGTTAATACTTATCTAATTCATTCCTTACAAGCTTTTATTGAGCTTTTTTTTATACAGTTATTATGATAATGTGCTTCGGCATGTTTTGTGTTTCATTTCTGTTGTTTTTTTCGCCAGGTAAAGTTAGATACTTATTTAGATACTTTTAAAATTTATATTCTAAATTTGCTTTAAAAAAATTATATCGTGCGTATTTACTCGACACTCAAAAGTCTGTAAACTAGCTTGAATGACTTTGAGTTATATTAATGTCAATAATTTGTAGGTTTATTTTCTAATTTGGTAAATTTTAAGCTGATTAATAACTTAGATTTTACAAGTGCTTTTTTTTGTTTTTTTTAATAATTGTCTTACCTGAACTTCCTTCGTTTTGGCTCTACTTTTTGTATTTTATGATTACTATGTGTTTGATCACCAAATAAAACATTCTATTCTATTCAAATTTTTTGGTTGAGATGTCCACACTCCACACCAACGAAAAGTGCACAAGCAAAACTATTTTCGAACGAACTAACAACAACAATTGAACAATTTTCAACGAAACGAAGTGTTGCATATACTTATTACCATTATTAAAACATCCTATTCAAATTTTTTGGTTGAGATGTCCACACTCCACACCAACGAAAAGAGCACAAGCACAACTATTTTCGAACGAACTAAATAATTTTCAACGAAACGAAGTGTTGGATATCCTTATTACCATTATTACTATTAGAGCTGTGCATCTGCATATTATCTTGTTGTTGGTTCTTGCTTATATAAATTCCACCAAGTATCAAAATCTATTTATGAATTATGTAGGAAACTCGTATTAAAGCTGCATGCAAAATGTATCTGCGTAGGATCAAAACCACTTCGTTTCTAATGTTTCCCTAATTTATAGTCTTAAATATTTAAATAGAAACAAGACAAAATTTACATTTACAACAGGGAGGCACTAGTTCGCAGTTAGTTTGCTTTTATAGGTAACTAGTTTGTAAAATAATTGTACCTAGGAATAGACTATGTCGGGAGCGTCTTGATTTATTTTAATCCATTACCGATGTTTTAACCGCTAACAAACATATAATGTGGTTTTTATGTCTTAGATTCTATTACTATTTTCGACCAACTATTCATTCATAAAGGTCACAAATAAGTGTCTACGTCATCACTCATCAGCTCTATTTGAACACATTATAAACAACAAGAGCCGTTGATTTTATTTTCCTTTTAGTTCAGTTCTTTGAAAGGAAGAAGAAACAAGGCCAATAGTGTTGTCAACCAACCGTTTTCTAAGTAAAGGGCGTTGAACTTTCTCAGAAGAATATTGATGAAGAATTTTCAAACGGTAATTTCGAAGGGCGCGTGATGCGTCGTCCTTATTTGCCCTTTTTATGAACTTTGTTTGCTAAACTGTCTTGACTTTTGATAATTGAAATGCGTAATCTGTGTGGTTTAACAATGAATAATTAAACGGAACTTTACCGAAATATACTCACCTATTAGTCATATTTTGAGTTAAAAGTAAATTGTTACAAAATATAATATTTTGTTGGGTCCCCATTATCAATAACATGTTCCTTTTTTGAAAAACAGAGAAAACATTTTCTTTCTCGCAATTTGTGTGTTTGTTTGTTTGGTAGGCCATATTATGACAGTAGATAACCCTAGAACATTGTTCTAGTATGCCATTTTGTGCCATTCGATGTCGATTACTAATAAGTATCTTGTACGATATGTTAGCGATGCCAATTAATGATTCGTATTTTAATATAAACAAAAAAAAATATTGTAAATAGGGCTGCTGGAGCGGACGGCCATTCAAGTTTCACGAGCCGACAGGTCGGATGTTCTTAATTCTTATTTGTCAGTTGTGGAATTAAGAGAGTGAAATTATAATATATTGTAATATACACCATGTCAATTGTGGTATTAGTAAAGTAAATATATAATATAATTTAATATATCCAATGGATACAATAATACATACAATAGTCAATTAAATATATTGATATAGAAATATCCGGTTCTTTAATCAATCACAGCCATCTAAACTTAAATTAATAAACGTATCATGTTAATAGATATGAGGTATAGTAATAATTATACTTAGGTATTATAATCAGAGATAATACCTAGGTACCTAAGTACCTGCTTGTAATTACTTGGTAAGTATAGTATTTACTATTTAGACTCCCCATTCATGAGCTTATCATAGTAGTAACAGTGAGTCAGTGACCTCATCACGGGGCGTTAGGTACGTGCACCGATAGAAGGCCAAAGCGGAGACGCGTGTGTTAACGACTGTACGTAATGGCAATTCCGCGAATGATTGCTCTATGATTCACTCGATCCGGCTCGCAGCATCTTTGCCATACCGTAGATCAGCGGTAAGATTCCAAAAAGGTGAAAAAGTGTCGGTATCTTATGTAGGTACCTACTACATATTTCCTGTGGTTAGTATTGAATTCTTCTCATTGTGGTTATTTAATTCGATTAGTACGCAGAAGTCATTGCAATGTTACACACAGGTAACACCTTACAGATTAGCTCGCTACCATATTAGACTGCATCATTACTTACCATCAGGTGAGACCGCAGTCAAGGGCTAACCTTAGCGGATAAAAAATATTTAAGTAAGTTGAATGTGCCCGATATCAATCAGGTAGAGACAAATTGATTGAAGATTTACGTCAGATTTACAGTTGGTGTTTTTCACGGCAAAAAAAATTCTGACACTGTTTTTAATTAATGAGTAATGATTTTTGTTGTTTTTAATATAATTTTGTAATTTGTGTTATAATTGGGTACGACTGGCTGACGTATACAGCCAATAATGTAAACGCCTTTAAATAAATGATTTAAAAAAAAAACTGTCTCTCTCTCTCTGTGCCTCCGAGAACTTGTAACATAACTTACAAGTTACGTAAGTAGGAGGGTAGGGAATATTATCGTCACAGTCACAAATTAGGTCCTGCATAATTTTATCTGTAGGTTGGATAAACTTTCGGTGCTTATCAATAATGATGGCAGGCATGGCAGGTTATTTTATGCCGATGAAATATTACCAAAAGCCGATGAATAAGTAAATTATGATTACTAAGGCATGGCCGAATGTGACCCAGAATATTTATTTATTGCTACTATAACTCAGCCATAGATTGCGAAAATCGAAAAAGGACAGTATTATGGCTTTAAAAGCTCATCTAGATACCGCAGTATCCATAATTTCTGATTGAAATAAAATATGTTTTGGGATAGTCGCTACGTTACGTGTTATATTCTTAAAGCTCATACACACATCGAATATGGACGTACGGTTCTTTACTGTATGACGTTTCAAAAATACAAAAAACATTACGCCTGTAAAACATATCATTAGGTACTTACGTTTTTAGGCAATTTTTTTTAAATACAACATATTTTGGGCGTGACTTTGAATCTCTCAGATGTTAGAGTAAGTAATTGTTTGGCAAAACAGTGATCTATTTGAATAAATAGATCACTGTTTTGCCAAACAATCGGCTGGCCTATTGTGACATGTATCTTTTAATTAATCAGGGTCTTCTTATCATTTTGGGCTGATTATTTTATTTTAACGCGGCTCCTTTCAGTGTATTAAGTATAGTCTTGACGTGCAGCTTTTAAGTAGCTCTAGACCTATACTGGTCTAGACCCTGTCAGTCAGTCAAACCCTGTGCACGCAGTAGCGTGCACAGGTTTTGAAGCTGGGGTAGGCATTAGTTGGTCAGAATACCTCTTTACTAGCTGTTTTGATGAAAAATGAGCTATGACGTATTTCCATTTGGGTAAGCAGTGCTTTTATGCCTATATGAACTGCACGTCACTGCTCTAGACAGAGCAAAATGTCCGCGCGAAATTTCCACAACGGAGATGAACGTTTTATTCTATCGCCTAGTGTGCGGGCTTCGCATTTATATGTCACCATAAGATAATCTAACGCTTTTTATCTCGATAGATTGTAAACTGTCGAAAGATTGTGAACCGTTCAATGTCCATGTTATTTGTCAATTTTTGGAATATTCATTGTATTTCCATTCTCTTGTCTCTTTCATGTAGGTTAGGTTAGGGTTTGACATACCTAAATAAACAGTTAGGTTAGGTTTTATCGGGTTAATATTCCTAACAGATTACAATCTACCGAAAAATAATGCGTTTAATTGTAATCTGTCGACAGTTTACAATTTCGCTAGTTAGATTATAATCTAACGGTTTTTACAATCTTACGGTGACATATACCTACATACGTGAATGTCGTGGACTATTTGCCCATTGTGTGTTGTCGCTCTAAAATTCGACGTATGTGCGCGCTGATATTCTTAAAATGTGACAATTTATCACGAGTTGAGGAAAATAAAATCAGAACTGAGTTACGACCTGACGTTCGTGTTTTATGAACTCAGATAAGTAAGTTTATTTTGACTGCAATCCAGTTTAGTAAGAAACTGTGCTGAAATAAAGTTTCACCGTGTAGGTACACCTCCGTAACTTGCTTAGAACCTTTGTTCATTCATTTGTTTTTGATGCTATATTTCTAGTTCGGTCTTCCTATTAGATTTTGAGCTCTTTCCTTCCTCTTATTGAAAGATGGTATAGTCTTGACATAATAATATAGATAGGAATGTACCTAAGCGGCACAAGGGACTAAATTAAACATTTAATTTCATTATCCTATAGATTAATGAAATGTATAGGCGTCACGAAAGTAAAACAAGCATAATAAGTTTTAATTAAAAAACTGTAAGCCGACTATGGAAAAAGTTACAGAGACCCCATATTTTTGGATGTTCGTCACGTCGATTTTGTTCGTATAAAATGTAGCCTATAGGTATGTCACCCGAATCAATTGACACCTCATTTATCAAAATCGGCTCTAGTTGTGGCGCTACAGTACTAAAAGTACATTTAAATAAAAACATAAGATAGGTACCTACAAACATATGCTAAAATCATAACTCTCCCTTTTGGCTTTGCAGTAGTCGGGTAAAAAGGAATAAATATTTCAAGTACCTAAGTACCTACCAGTGTAGGACGACCTCCAGCTCGCTGCTCCGATGACCTAGAGAAGGTGGTGGGAAGTGGGTGGATGAGGAAGGCGGAGGACCATGACGTGCTCTCGAAAAGGCCTAACTATGGCCAGCAGTGGATGTGTTACCGTAAGATTGTGAAAACCGTCAGATTGCAATCTAACGCTTTTTATCTATAGATAGATTGTAAACTGTCGACAGATTGTGAACCGATCAATGTTCTGAGTGTCAATTTTTGAAATATTTATTGTATTTACGTTTTCTTGTCTCTTTCTTGTAGGTTAGGTTAGGGTTCGACATAAACAATCAGGTAGGTCTTACACACTTTCGCACTTAGGTTCTATGGGGTTCATATACTTACCTAACAGATTACAATCTACCGAAAAATAATGCGTTAAATTGTAAGCAATTCTTAAGATACACAATCTTTCGACAGTTTACAATCTATCGAGATAAAAAGCGCTAGATTAAAATCTACAAGTAGGTAGGTATTTAATCATACATACATGATTAAATACCTACCTACTGTATAGGGACGGGATCGTGCTGAGAGTCGAAACAGCGCAACTTACTTTTCATGATTTCAGATTCGTCGTGACAATATCAGTACAAATTTCAAAGGACCTACCTACGGAGGGGTTACCTAAGTTTCCAAATGAAACCAAGAATCAAGACCTAAGCAAAACCAAAATGCACGTACGCGTGTGACGTCATTCCATGTGGTTCATATTCTTATTTCTGTGAACTGACTCATCACTCATCACAAGACGCGACCGGTTATAATAATCTACATTCAATAACATCATAGTTATACCTTTAGTTATACGTATTTGACTTGATATTGTTACTACACTTCGCTCTTTAGTACAGTACGCTCGTTAATTGTAACCAGACGTATAAAATGGTGAACAAAGTGAACTTTATAGCGTTCGTGAGAAGAATCAGACGGGCTCAATGCTCTATGTGTAGTTCTAAAGATGCTCCAAGTGCAAAATGCCAAAATCAATCGGGAAAAAGGGTTAGTAATAATAGATATATTATATTCATACTTAGTAGTTAGTACCTACTTTCTTAGATCTGTCATATTACTTAAATCAACTAAGACCCACTTGTACAAGGGATCTTAAATTGATTTAGTTAAATATTTTAATGCTGTCCCTTTTTGGCAACTACAATATGCATTTGTCAAAAAGGGACAGCATTACAAAATTTAACTAAATCAAATTAAATGTCCTTAGGCAAACAGCCCTAAGAGTGACTAAGACTAGAGTTCGTTATTTTCGTATTATATCTACGTATCATCTAAATCTTCGGATGGCGTGGTCCATGACCTACTTACAGCGGTCCTAAAAAATGACCTATATTGATTAGAATTTATATTCAATGCAGATTAGGTAATTCAAGTAGGTTCAATTAAATTTAAGAGAATCACAACCATTACTTATCATCAATTTTAACACGGGTATAAGAACTGTTAGTTAGTATTTTCCTAGTTAGTGGTATAGACTATAGTCTATACCACTTTGGTCCCATCTACCACATCGACCTCTTGGGTCTCCCCAGGGGGGTCTTGGGTTTCCCAGGGGTCGACATAAACGAAATCTGATTTTGGGGGTCGACGAGGTCTAAAACGAGCCCTATTTTAATGTTTTTTGTTCAAAAAATATTTACCTGCTAAGTATTTTTACGTAATTTGTATTATAAAATATTAAATACACTTGATATTTACTGAATGAAAATTTATGTCTATTTATTTTATTATAAAACTATTTTGATGAGAAAATGATGTCAAGTTTACTCACTTACCTAACTAACCACAAAGTTTTTAAATTGGTTAATATTTTGTATCAATAGGAAATTCAGGATTTTTAGTAATTTAGCTATGGGGGTTTGAGGTATCAGTTCATTTTGGAAAAGGGGTCCCTTGCCCAAAATAGTTTGGGAATCACTGGCTCTATACGCAATTGTAAAGAATACTTTTTAAGTATTTATGCATTGTACAGAAATCATGACCCTCCATTTATAATTCAGTCGCGACTGATTCAATTAAAACCCATTCATAAACCTTCATTAGCAAATAATTTAAAACAATGCAACGCAACAAAAGCGCACGCATTGAATAAATTATTAGGGTAAAGTAAATCGTGAACGTTAGGTATTTGACAACTAGTCAAATCAGCAACTTTTTTTCAAACGTCAAAACGCGTGCATTAGTATTGGATTTTGTAGGAAATATTGAATAGCGTCATATTTCGACGCACTTTTTTACTTTAATCGATAGTTTAAATTTTAAAATAGTTATTCAATATAAAACTAACAGGGGACGTAGATATTAGGACTCTTGGGAGATCCTCTATCAACTACGAAAAAAAAAGCAGTCATAGGGACTGCCGGTAGAAGTGAAAACTATTTTTTTAAATTAATTCTTTTTATAAAAATGTAAACCTTAACACTTAGGCATTCAAGTTTAATTTCGAATGTAGTATATTTATAGTTCGCGAGCATGTCGGTCACGGTCACGCGAATCTATAGTTTTACCCCTTGGGCCCCTACCAAAAAGTGCTCAACGCGCCTAAAGAAGTTTTCACTTCAAAAATTTATTTGAATAGTTGTCATATATACCCAATTGCTGTAGATAGATAACTGTTAATAAAATGTTATATCAGTTGCATATAAACGGTTGCATCGATCGGAAACGGACATGGCCTGCCCCAACGTTGTCGCCCACGGCCACAGTTGCGTTGCACAATGCAATCTGTCATTATCGATATAGTCCCAGATGCAGCAGCGTAATCTTCCATGTATTGAGTACACGTTAATTATTACTAACCGCATCTGATCAGTGATTATTGATCAGGCGATAAAGCAATCACCATGGAGGTACCTTTTACCACACTTTTCTTTTTTTGTTCTGTGATGTAATCGATAAGTGTTGTGCACAGTATGCTTACAATAAAATTGTATTGGACCTATTCATACATTCATTTACCATTTTCTGCTATCGTAGAAATAGAATTTGGCGGAAGATTTTGATCGAGGCTTAGTATGCCATGATTGTCTAACCATTGAGACTTCCCGACATCTAAAACGCGCCCGGTCCATTTCAATTGGGAATAAAAATTGGTCGTGTGCACAAAGTTAGTTTTTACGCAAAATAGTAAATGTAGACATGCGTTATCTTTATCTGAAAAAAGGAAAGAACCTAAGTATAGGTACGTAAAAACTATTGCCAATGGGCAATGATGGACTGTAGGAGAAAGTTCATAAAATTGTTGAACCAAGAACCTACTTACTAATAAAATTTTCTGTACTTATTCAATTAACTAATAGTACTACTGGCTACTGCCTACTTACGTTTACCGTTAATGTTATGAGATCATACACAATCCATCTGTACATTTTGATAATTAAACCTTTGACCACACATATAGGTAGGTACATTATATATAATAAAGAAATCACGGAACTAAGATAGTAAATCATCCACGCAAAACGAATGATAAAAGAATCAAATTACTAATACCTACTTTATCATCGCCGAATTTTATTGATTGAAGATGCCATCCATCCACTGAATAACAATTAAGTATCTAATATTTTCGTTTATTCGATCCATAAATCTCGCAGCCGTCTCTGGTTCTAACCAGCATTATCGGTAGATTTGGGACGCGTTTGCAGCTGCGTTCTCGGCACGGGCTGTCGATATGGAATCCCGTAACGCGAGATTTATGATGACAGCGACGTGACAACGAGACGGGACATTTCTCTGAGTAATTTAAAATTAAATACCAACATTTATAAGCTGTTGTTATTATATCTTATATATTTTTACTAGCAGATGCCCGCGACTTCGTCCGCGTGAAATAAGTTTTTTAAATTACCACGGGAACTCCATAATTTTTCGGATTAATATATAGCCTATGAAACTCACAAATAATGTGGCTTTCTATTGGTACCAGAATTTTCAAAATCGGTTCAGTAGATCCAGAGATTATCCCCTACAACGTCACTCACAAACTTTACCTCATTATAGTATTATTGTGAATGCCAAATAATAGACAAATAATTAGCAATAAAATAATATTGCGGCTATAAATTAAGATGTAAGCGATCCTATCTATAACTATCAAGTTGGATCAAACTGCACACGGTGTGCAAATTTAATTTAAAATCGGTTAAGTAGTTTAGCAGTCCATCGCGGACAAACAACGTGACACATGATTTATATATATTAAAAGAAGATAAGATTAGCTGGATTGGAAGCAATAGCTTTTCCAAACATTCCTGTACAACCCTGGTGAAAAGACAGTTTCATATCGTAACTATGCCTTAATTATCTTTCATCTTACTTTAGACATCTTTGAGAACGAGTTCCTTTACAACCTTTTCATTTAGCATATTTTGACAGCCCTAACTAACGATGTAATTCGAGTCAAATTATGTAGGCAGACGCAAAGGTGTCAAATGGCTCCCTAATAACGGCTCTTACTTCCTACTTACATCCTACAAGCTAATTATATGACCCCCTAACCCCCATAACACCAAATATGAATATTTTGTGTCTCGTATCTCATCTTCGTTTTTTACGGTTATCATTAATATTGAACACAGAATATTATTCATCATGTAATGACAGATAATGGAGACGGAAGCAACCAACTATTTAGCACTGATTGAACATATGCAGACTGGCAGAGGAATTGATTGTTATTGGGTTAATGTGATAGCGGTATATCATTCCATTTTATTGCCGATTGGAAATTTTCAGCGCCCAGCGGTGTCAACTGCCAGCCATATTTTCATCCTTTCATGTTGTTTTCTGACATGAGTTACACCCTTTGCGGTTTAATTAAGCGTAAAGTCCGTACTCTTTAGAATTATTAACCTTCTGCTTTTGATCGGTCCAGGTCCATGGTTCGGATACGTTAAAGGTTAATCATTAACATTAGATTTCTCATTTCATTCCTGAATATTTTCCTGAGTGGCACGTACCACCATTAAATATGAATATTTCTATGGATTAATCCTATGGGGCCTTGCTGGGGATGTGTTCTAATTATTATTGGAAAAATACTGTTTTGTAAAAAACATACCTGATATTGATACCTGATTGATTGACTATACCTACTTATACAATAAATTATATTCCTAACTTCTTTCTTTAACAAATAGCTTGGACATTTGCTAAAGCATTTGCATACGATTACTACAGTAATATTAATAATTCAGATTTTAGAGTTCCCTCGGGAGAACAAGCAAGATGGTTATAAGCTCATAAATTAATGTTAGCTAAACACATGCGGGCAGGTTTTTTATTCACTTAGGAATTATTACAGTACTTATTTTTTTTCTTGAAATTAATTACCTTGTAATATAACTATGCCGTGAACCTTTCCGAAGTGGTGCATCATTATAGAATAGGTAGGTGCACTTTAGAATTCCTTACATTAGGTACCTTTCTGTCATATTAGGCGATTTGTTTTGAAATTATTTTAAGGTATCCACGATATTATTAATTTAAGTGTTTGGCCAAACCCTAACAGCTTAGGCTGCATCACCTCTTGCAAGCAGGTCTGATTGCAGCCAAGCGTTAGCCTAAATATTAAAAAAAAGCTGTCGGCTGGCTCTCGAGTCCCGACTCCCGCTACGCACGGGGCTCTCGTGGCCGACTCAGTTGAGAGTAGGCACCGAGGCCGAAATTCATGGAAATTATCGGAATCTGTGGCTTATTTTGGCGTTATTTTGTTGCAGTGCATGGCGCGAGCACTATACGACAACATAGCGGAGTCACCGGACGAGCTGGCGTTCCGGCGCGGCGACCTGCTCACCGTGCTGGAGCAGAACACCGGCGGCAGCGAGGGCTGGTGGCTCTGCTCGCTCAGAGGAAGACAGGTACCTACTACCAAAATCCTTATAAAAAAGAAAGAGGCGTTACTTTGCTGAAGTCTTGTGTGATGGTTTGTGTGTGATACACACGGAACAAGCGTGTTTTGCTATAGTGTCAAAACCAGATAAAATCTCCTCGAGTGTAGGGGTGAAACATGCGTACTGCGTAGAATATGTTTTAAAAGATTTGTGTGGTGTTGGTAGTTACGTATGAGCAATGAATCTAAGCGTATGAGTACAGGTGGTGCATAGCGTTTATGATGCCAATAAGTTTGTTGTTACAAAGCAAAGTAAAGTCGGTATTCATACATGAGAAGACCGTTCGAAGATATCACACCGAAGTGAAACAGGCGATTGTTGAGAGGGTATCTAGTTTCCGCCTTCCAGCACTACGTGATCAGCCTTTGAACACTAATCCTTTTTTTCCATTCCTTCAGCAGTTCGACCAAGGGTGGTTTCTTCTGTACCTAATGAAGAAATTAATATAATATCGTTGAACTGACGGGCGGTCGTCCAAGTTATTCCCGTGGAATACAAATTTTTTTTAACTAGTCGATAAGTTTGTCTCGTCTAAAAAAATGAATCCTATAAATATAGCTCGGATGACTGTATGAATTACCTATGCATAATGAAATTTTTCCATCATGCAAACCGATAAAAATGTTGCCTATCCCTACCTATATCATTTTAATAAAGTCACTAGTCTATCCCGTCCAGTTCTGATGAGCCACTCAAATTAAAGCAGTTGTCACGAACAGTTTTTTACGATTTGCATAAACAATTACGAGAATTTGCATTTCGCTCGCTATAAACTGCAGCTATAAATGCGAACATCGAGATCTCGTTTTGGTTGTCGGTCTCTGAGGTCATCGCACGTTTTTGCATCGACATGACGTGTTTCCATTAATAATAACAACCTAATTGAATTTACAGAAACGAGTTGTGTGATGTGACCTAAAGTTGAACATGGTAGAATTTAAAGAGGAAAAATGAATATGTACGTTTATATAAAAACTGTGACAATTATTAGTAGATAAATGATAATGATAAATGATTTATTTATTACACAGATATCTTATTTATTAAGTCTGTGATTTATTATTTCACGTAGGACAAGTTGTGCCTGCACTTATAATTAATTAGTAAAGACTCAGAGTAAGGCAAGTTACAAAATAGAAAGTGATCATTGAGCTATTTCAATTTGTGAAGTGCTGTGCATTCTTCTTTAGCCACGTTGAGCACATTTTGATAGGGGGTAAAAATGTGGATTCGCGTGACCGACATGCTCGCGAATCCGCTATGTTACGAAGACAAAAGGTCTTAAATATAAATATACTACATTCGAAATTAAACTTTAATGCCTTAGAGTTAAGGTTTATATTTTTAAAAAATACGTTTCACTTCTATCGGCAGTCCCTTTGACCACGGAATAGATAACCTTTGACTGCCAATTTTTATTTACTCTGATGCAATGTAAGATGGTCGCGGCAAGCGGGTTAACCTGTTTGAGGTATGACAGTTATATCACGGCCGAAGCCTCCCACTAGACCAGACCAGAAATTATTTTCCAATTTCCAAATGGGATCGTACGCGGGTCCTCACACTTATAAGACAACAGCGCTCACCACTGTGCCAGAGAGGTCATCATTTCGTGCCTCTCCGACCTGCACACCACTGATCCTGTTGACAGTCGCTATTTTTCTTGCCTTACAGGGAATATGTCCTGGGAACCGACTGCGGATTGTGGCGGGGGTGTTCGACGCGAGCTCCGCGATGCAGAGGCGGCGCACGCGCACCCCTGCGCCCGTTGCGCACCAGCCCATGCCCTCGCAACAGTCGCCCGCGTTCACTAAGGTAGGTATCCCAATTTTTTTTATTTAACTGGTTTAACGGCTTTGGATTCTAGTCCTTCTGAGCCTTAAAGTAACCCATGTTAGGGCATTCAATACAACTCCAAGAGCTTTAAAATGCTGCAAGGTGTCGTATTACACCCGAAGCTTCTTACACATTGTACAAGTAATTAGTCTCTATTAGCTGATGCCCGCGGCTTCGTCCGCGTAGTTTAAGTTTTTTGGTTCCCGCGGGATCTCCTTAATTTTCCGCCATAAAAAGTACCTAGGCTATGTCACTCTCCAGGTCCTCAACTATATCCATGCTAAAAATCACGTCGATCCGTTGCTCCGTTGCGGCGTGATTGAAGGACAATCCAACAAACCAATAAACCAACAAACAAACACACTTTCGCATATTTATAATATTAGTATGATTTCGCGTTGATTAATACGCTACGCTTTGCTACGCTATAGATAGGTATAGGTACGCGTCCTATTCGTTCGTTTGAATTTTTACGAGTTAGTCCCCATGATTGACGGAAGCTGCGCCTCAAAACTACAAGTTACCAAGATTAAGAAAAGTGGTATTGAAAAAGGGAAATATTAATAATATCAATCATAAATTAAGTCATAACGATTCCTTTAAAAACTGAGCCTGTAAATGACTCTAATTGCTTATCATTCGTAGTTGGTAATGGAGGAACCTACACTAGAATTAGAGGATAACTAGGGGTACACAATATATTGCAACCAACCACTACTTCGTTGATAATTCCTTTTGTTTAGATACGGCACATGGTTGCGGTAAATACCTTAAAGCCGTCATCTCTAGGTACCTACGTGACTTTAAGAATTGCGTCGTCATGACCTCGCATCAGTTATGCGCAGAATTTACGCTGACAGGGGAATTTGATGTTTTGACCTTTCAACGTTACCTACTAGAAAATATAGGTCTACCTACCTACCTACTACATGGACCATGACTTCGATGACACGACAAGCTTATTGCGACGCAGAAACAATAGGTACATTTTCAAAAACACACTTTATCACTTTCTAATATGCGAGATTTCGGACAATATGATAGATGATAGCCTGAATTAATTTTGCCTAGTTCCATCAACAAAAAGTAAAAGAAAATTTGGAACCTTTTTAATAATTTTGTGGAGAGATTTATGAGGGTAATGGCTGGCGCGCTGAATGAAAGCCTAAAGATAAGGGGACGACGGTACCTATCCTTGAATTATTTTGTTAAAAAACATCTCGAGCTTTCATTACGCTCTTTCTGAAAAGAATACGTGTTTACAAGGATATCCTCCATGTCGCGGCGGAATTTAATAGACAAATTTTCTGAAAACCTTTTAGAAAGTTTTAGAAGCGAAGCTTTTTGGATGGAGACCTAACCAAAAAGTGAAACGAAAGAACGAATAAACGAGGCGATGAGTAGCATTGGCTGTTGAGCACATTAATTAGTTGCCCATGAGTGAGCGAAACAGACCTTCGCTTTTTTATTTTTGGAGTTAGGCTTGAGTTAGGTATTTTAATAAACCAGTGGGGCTGATTCTGTAGTGCACAATCTCTAAACTAAACTATAATTAGAGCATTACAAATATAGCTAACCCTTTCATAATACTTCCTACGGAAAGGGACAGAACTAGATTTAAAGCTGCCATTTTAGTTTAGTTTAGAGATTGTGTTATACAGAATCAGCCCCAATATCTACTTGTCTTCCAGATTGAAGAATGCTCACATTACGACGTGCCTCGAGCTCCGATGCCTGTGCAGCGTATAATCGGGACATACGATTGTCCAAGGCTGGCCACAGACTTGTACGACGCCCCGCGAGCGCCGCGGCCCGCAAGCGCGGACTCAGCTTGCAGCGGCACCGGATCGCTAACATCGGCTACGTCCAGTGCGTCAGCGAACTCCGGCAGTTCAGCACATTCCGCCGCATCCGCGTCCAGCACGTATGACGTACCACGGACCCGCGCTCTACCTTTACCTTGCGATGCAGCATTGGAGGCTCTTGAAAGGCTACAGGTGAGTTTGTCAGTAAAAGCGTAGGTGCTCTTATGCAACAGATGATATTAATGTAAAACTGCATGCATACTAAACTCAACTCAAACCAATTTCAAACCATAGTTATTACGAGTAGGTACGTAATTATGGTTTAAAATTAGATTGCGTAGATCGTCGTGGTCGATTTAATTTGGTAATTTATAGCCATAAGATGTATGATTAAGATAATGTTCCCTTCTTCGAATCAATATTAATTTTCATATCACAGGAGGAAGCGTCAGCGGCGGTATCACGGCTGCTATCATACGTGTCCCCGGGCTGGCGGCGGCGCGGCGCATTACGGCCGCGCGTTCTAGACGTGCGTGTAGCGGGCGCGCGGTTGCGGGCCGCCTTACACGACCTCGCAGTCTTCGCCGACGCTACGCTGGCCAATGCGCATGATGCCCAAGACAAAGGTTTGTTGTTTGCCTCACATGAGTTAATTTGTAAGGCATGATTGGTCATTGTTGTTCGTTATAAATAAAAGGATAAACTGACTGCATAATTGTGTTTATTTTACCTCACATTGTCAATTGAAACAATAACTATCAAAATCATTGTTTCAGTAATTGACAATTTGAGGAAAGGGAAAAACATTGATATCGTATAATATATTAAATGTATTATTATTTATCTGAAAATATGTCTGTGTTCACTTTTAAGTGTACCTACCTGATGTCTGTGATGTACCTACTTGGCTGCGTGGATTTATGGTGGGTTTATTAAAAAAAATGTGTTATCTCCGGGACGCAAAATATATCTTGTGACAAATTTTGTCACGGTCGGTGAACGTAGCAGAAAAGAAGATACTCCATAGCTTTAGGCATAGTGTAAAAGAAACAAGTGTAGAACAACTTAAATGAAAATAATGTAATTGTTCAGGTATCGCAGTAAAGCTACGGCCGCTAGTGAAGGCACTAAAGGACGCGGAACGCATAACGCACGAAGCAACGAGCGCGTTAGACGCGGGCGACTGGGCGCCGGAGCGGTTGGAACGCGACCGCGAACCGACCGACGGTACGCAGGACGCCTTAGACCAGCTCGTGGCGTGTGCACGCTCCTTAACTGAGGATGTCAGGCGTGCTGCCTCGTTTATACACGGAAACGCTTCACTGTTATTCAGGTTAGTCGATATTGTTTTGTCTTGACACTGAATTAGGAACTTAATTGGCTCTCATTAGCATATTTTTAATGAATATTGAATATTTAGGCCAATTTCAGAAGATCAGAAACTTTTGCCTTATCGGATGCACACTGTTGCATGCTCGCTGATGGAGTGCGATAGGAAGTTTTCTGACGTATCCGTCATTTCTGATAATAAGCGGCCGGCTTTTTAAGTTGAAGCCCCATTTTTGACAAACAAATATAATTACTACATGAATCAGAGTCAGAAGCGATTATCAACGGATTTCCCCAAACTATGTTCCGCAGATTTTTAGACTTAGTCAACTACTAGGTCGTAAAGAGACGACTAAAAAGACGTTATGATTTATGGTATTAATAGAAATACTACAAAATGTTACCTACGTCTCTTTAAAAATAATTTATTTTTGGAATTCATTTGAAACACACTTTTTGCAACAGGCGGTCGCCAGCAGTTCCGGAACACGAATGGACTGAGGAGTACGACTACGTACGACTCGAATCCAGAACCGCGGTGGGCAGGCGGAATGCTGAGATCCGTGCAGCGCTGCCAGACAAACTGAGAGCTTCCTTCGACGCGCTTGTTAGAGACGCAGACCATGCGGGCGAGGTCAGTATCCTTCAACACGTCTTAAAAGTAAAGTAGAAATGGATCCATCCGTCCAGGTCCCAGTAACAAGGATCATTGCTTTCTAGTTAGATCCACAGCTTGGCTATTTAGGTTCTTCAATTATATCCAATGATTCTATCTGACATCGTCAGCGTGGATTTACACATCTTTTATAAATCCCTTTGGAATTTCTCAAAATCCTTTCTTAGTGCACCCTTAGGAGATAATATCTAGGTCCACCGGTTCACGTTGTGTTGTCTAACATCAGTTAGTTACCGACCACGGTACTATGTAGAGCGATAACGAAGCGGACTCTTAATAATAAACAGATTTTTGTGGCACACAATTTCCTAAACTAAACTCAAATGACAGCATTAAATATATTGCTAACCTTTTCATAAATTAGGGAACTTAAGGGACAGAACTAAACTTAGAGCTGTCATTTGCTGCTGCACTGAGCTGGCACTGGAACACTAAATATCTTGTACTCTTCCTTTAACTTAAGATGTACTTCTCTTGAATACTTTTCTTCTCCAGTAGATTGCTGCACTGGAACACTTTGATATCTTCTCCTCTTATTACTTAAGCTTCTCTTCTTGTGCTTCTCTTGAATACTCTTTTCTCCAGGAGAAGTGCTTTCAGACATGAAGCATAGCAATTCTGAGATTTCGAATTTATATGTAGCTATTTCTTCTTCGTTCAAATAGTTTTATTTCTCTTGCAGGTAAGCGCGGTAGCGGCTGCCACGAGGTTACCTCCAGACGATCGACAGTTAGCGGCATTCTACGCGGCGCAAACCGCCACGTACGGCGCCCACCTCACCACGGCCGTTGAGGCGTTCCTGCGGACCATTGAAATGGGACAACCTCCAGATGTCTTCCTCGCTCACGGCAAATTCGTTGTCCTGAGCGCTCATAGAATAGTTCACGTCGGCGACACTGTGCACAGGTTAGTCTTCTTACATCAACCACCACTACAGCCCATTAACCACTGCTGGGCACAGGCCTCCACTCTCATAGGAGAGAGGGAATAAGAGGTATTTTTGAAGTGAGAACTTCTTTTGGCGCGTTGAGCACTTTTTGGTAGGGGGTAAACCAACTTCCTAACTCCGGGCTAGTACTGAGAATTTTTAGTCAGAAAAACCCAATACTTAGATAATAATGGCCCGACCCGGGACTCGAACCCAGGATCTCGTCGGCCGCTTTCGAACATGCTAACCGCTAGACCAACGAGGCAGGCTTCTTACATATTTTTGTGCAAATATTGTGTACCTCCAATAATCCTTATCGACGTACTCCTCATTTTTGAAGACGTGTCCCTTTCGATTTACCACATACCTATAATGGTTGAGATTTTCTTGTGATAATAATTTGGTGGTCTTCCGGATTTAACCCAGAACTAGGGTTTAACAATTGTTATTAAAGATGTTGGTGATAACCGGGACCGGCGGCTTAGCATAACTATCCGAGCCACGGATGATATTATTATCAATCTCCTATGTCCGACACCCATCTAACCAAGGGTCCATAAAAACTACTGACTAGGGTCAAAGTTGCTTATTATGGTATAGGCTGTCACAACTAAGCCACCCGCTCTATCTCCTTTTCTTTATGATTTTTGTGGTTCTAAACGTTGAAAATTTTATTCCAGGAGTGCACAGCACGCAGGTCTCAAAGCGAAGATACTTCGCTGTTCCGACGCGTTATCCGACGCGCTAGCTGCAACCGTTGCGAAGACGAAAGCAGCGGCGTTACAGTTCCCTTGCGCGAGCGCTGTCGCTGACATGGCAGAGTCTGCGCGGACACTCGCAGCGAGAGCCCAGGACTTGCGCAGGGCTCTGATCAGAGCAGCGGAACCTCCTCAGGACTCAACCCCAGCCACCACCGTTCCTCCTTCAGCGACTACAACGCCGTTAACTCCACTAACTCCCATCGCACCACACGGCACGCCGTCGCTTCCCGTGTTATAAGCTGTTTAAGACTTATAGCTGAGTTGAAGACTTATAGTTATCCGACGCGCTAGCTGCATCCGTTGCGAAGACGAAAGCGGCGGCGTTACAGTTCCCTTGCGCTAGCACTGTCGCTGACATGGCAGAGTCTGCGCGGACACTCGCTTCGAGGGTCAGCGCAGGACTTGCGCAGGGCTCTGATCAGAGCAGCGGAACCTCCTCAGGACTCAACCCCAGCCACCACCGTTCCTCCTTCAGCGACTACAACGCCGTTAACTCCACTAACTCCCATCGCACCACACAGCACGCCTTCGCTTCCCGTGTTATAAGCTGTATAAGACTTATCTCTTAGCGTCGTATTCCTCATTACTGAGGGTCGTGACCCCTTTCAATTAATCTAATAATGGTAGGAGTTTTCTTGGGATGATAATGCGGTGTATCCGAAATCCATGAGCACCTTAAAATAAACACAGTGAAGGAAGAAATCAGGCATTACAGCTGCAACTACAAAACAAGGCTTGGCAACCATCCAAATCACCTGGCATGGCAATTGACAATGCCTCAAGCGATTCGTCGTTTAAAGAGAAGGCATATACTTGACAATGTATAGCTGAACTTCAGGGAGAGCTTCCCGCTGGGGAAGTCTTCCCTGCACGCCAATTTCTCCTTGAACCAATCTGCTCATAGTCTATCGACTGATCGCACGATAAAGCCCATACAAAAAAAAAAAAAAAATGCGGTGGGTTCCCACGTCCTTCCGCATAAGACATAGCCGAGTTGAAAAGCTGTGATCGTAGGCTTACCTGGAGAGTGAAATAGCCTGACCGAAATACTATAAAGTACGGTCGAAGGTTTGAAAAGCACAAATAGGCTTCGTGGAATTTGGGATTTCCCTCAAATTATTATTGAGACCCATGCTGCAAGTCAAAGCTATAGGATAATGCTTATATGTTCCTGTTAGCTTGGCAGAAATTAGATGATAACGAACCGCTGAAATCATTCTGAAAACTTAGACTTGTGAATGTTTACTGGAGACTTTATCATTTGTCTTGGTTCGTTGCTTCTAAAGAAACTGATTTTGATGATTATTTTGTGTACTTAAAGTAACGACGAGTGGTGGCTAGATTAATTATATTTGTAAGCCGATTTGAATATTGATCCTAAAAACGTGCTGGACACTATGTTATAATATGACCTATTTTGGATTGGAGGCTGGTACACCTCTTTAAAACATACATTACCAAAGACAACCGATTATTGGACGCACATTATATCGACAGACTGCCAATAAAACGAATACACTAAACAAAGTTTCTATTAATATTAACATTTTATATTATACAATAAAATGAAGGCTGCGGTTAGTTTAATTTGGAATGTTTTTCGAATTTATATTATACGCAAGTTTTAAATTGCTGGATGCTCATTTGCTGTAGTGAGTTGAGTTGTCCGTCCAGTTTTATACTAGAGGTGTTAAACTATCGCTAAACGGTTAAACGGTTTACTCTTAACGGTTGAAAACGGTAGTAAAAAAACAATGTTTCTAGTGCACAGGAGTGAAGATTGTTTACTACCGTTTTCAACCGTTAACCGTTTAACCGCTAAGCGATAGTTTTACACCTCTATTTTATACAATGTTTGAATTGTATCAAGTATTATAAATGTAGCGTATTAATCAACTGCGACGAAAGTCGGCATTAACTTAACATTTGTAAGTGTAAAACGTTACAGAATATGCTTGTAAATACCATTTGGCGTACGACGTTTGACTGTAATTTCTTAAAAGTTCACGCGCAACTTATTAGCCATACCTTATGACTCCAATAGACATAGGTCAAATGTTCTCGGCGAATGCGGCCAATGTGTTAATTAGGGTTGTAACGGAGGCGTTCTTAGCGGAAGCAGAGGCGGATGCGGAGGTGAAGGGGATTTGCCTCCGTGGATGCGGAGGTTAACGGATGTGGAGGCGGAGGTGGATTTCTTCGATCACATCGTCCATTTTCTGTGCTCTAGGATGCGATGAATCCCACTTTTATTTTTTGAGGATTCTTCTAAGGACAGTTGCTTTTTTGCTTGTTGAAACGGTGAAACTGACGTCTCCTGTTTCAATTTGTACCTTTCGCATTGTAAGTCAACGTAAATAAACCTCCGTTGGAACTCCGCAAAAAACGGCGGAGGCGGATGCGGAAGCAGAGGTACAATTTCTTGCGAAAGTTCCGCACTTACGGAGGGAGGCGGAGGCGAGGTTCCGTTACAACCCCAGTGTAAACCAATCTTTTGTTTTAGGCGCACTAAATAAGTTGCGCGCGAACGAAGTCGTGTAAATTTTCTATGATGACCGATTTATATGTACCTACCTAATGAACTATTCAAATGTTGTGATGTCGTCAAGTAAAATTTAGATATTTTGGACGCTGCGAATCAAATGTTCCTTGAACAGTAGGTATAGAACATAATTATTGTATGCTCATTCGTCTTAGATAATTTAAACTCATCAGAATGTCATTACCGATTTTATGCGTTAGAGGTTCGGCTCAAACTAATTATACTTAATTAGGGCCTCATCACCATACCAGAAGTTTAAAAATTTGTTGCTTATTATACATTTTCATGTAAAAAAAGAAAGAACATAGAAACCCTTTCATAGTAAAAAGTTGGGCGTCCAACTTTTAGAGCGCGCTCCTCACCTGTATCATTGTCCCCGCCATAGCGCTGTCCCGCTTTTCAGACTAGATGGCGTTAGTAAATTAGGTCCACATTATTTGTTTGACAGGGCCCTTCTATTGAGGATTGATAATTGAGGTCGTTGAAAATATCCGTACGTTGCATTTGGCTCGCTGACAAGCAAGATTAGGTTCTTCAAATGTTTTTATCATCGCATCGTGGTGTAAACATTGTACGTGTCAATATTTTGTATTTTATAAATATTGTAATAGTTTTGCCGTAGATACGTATATTATATATTATCAATGTAAAAAGCATGTTGTATATTAGCAATGTGTAATATATTTCCTAGATGTCGTAGTTTAGTTAGGTATAGATGAAAATTGTACAAATGCATATTATTAAAATTAATAATTTTATTAATGAAAATATAATTTAATCATCTTGTAAAACGCAATCAAGTAAATATACAAAATTTTCGTATTTAAAACATATTTTATTTACGTCACTGCTTCCTTTTATTATAAGTTAATGGTGATGATTGGACACAATCTCTAAAATTAAAATAACAGCTCTTAAATTTTTAGGACCCGTCTCACAATAATCTCCCTACCCTCCCGACCGAGTTTCGGCCACGGCGGCCTCTCTCCAGAGATTAGTCATCTGCGTGGGAGATATTTCAGTGCACAAGTGTGTGCACACACACAGGTGCACTCTCTGTTCCTTTACTCTCATAGCCTGATGGGACGGAAATTCCTACACGACCGGAGAGAGATCAGGCGCAGGAACGACGGCTTAACGTGCTCTCCGAGGCACGGGGGTGGGACACCGCCAACTTCCTAACTCCGGGTTAGTACTGAGAATTTATTGTCAGAAAACCTCAATACTTGTTACGGCCCGACTCGGGACTCGAACCCAGAACCTCGTCGGCCGGAGCCGAACATGCTAACCACTAGACCAAGAGGCAGTTTCACAATAGCGTAGTAAACCACTGATCTGTCAAAATTTGAAATTTTGACAGGATTCCTTTAAAGTATACAACATCTGTCAAAACATCAAATATTCGTCAGATATGGTTTACTTGGCGATTGTGAAACAGGCCCTTAGTATATGATTTGTAATATCCCTTTCACGATGTTGCCTACAGAAAAGATATCACTACTTTTAAAGGTTAGTTTAAAGATTGTGCTCAACTTCATTTAACACCTACATTACTGCAAGTTGCAACAAAGGTAAGGAAAAATTTAATATTTATAATTATGTTTAGTGCAAAAATGTTGCAAAAATGCAACAGCTAATACTTCAAAAACTTACGAACCTAATGCCTATAATGTATTTAAATATTTATATCTAATTAAATGCACAGCTACCATAATTAAAATAAAAAATAATCTCTTGATAAAGCGTATCTAATTGCCAACTTGCTACTTGCAAATGCTTAACTTGTAAGTAAAGACAAGTTCACTGTATTGCAGTGCGGGATGGGTTGAAGGCAGTTTAACTCGGAGACAACGCCTTCTACCAACTTGGTATTTCAACCACAACCATTTATTATGAAAAACGCTTGAGCGTAGTACTTAAGGTGCATGACAAGGGTCTGCCCGCGAAATTCAAATTTAATTTGGTTTTTCACAATTTGTAAACTAATACGACAAAGTAGGCTTATGGCATTCAAATTGCGAGCCTAGGAATATCATCTTCACAGGTTTATATAAAAATCTTTACTTGAAAGTGTCCAGTTTAAGAAATTAGTCAAAATAATGAGTTTGACGTGAGTTACTCACAAATTAGTCATTAATTTGACTAATTTCTTAAACTGGGCACTTTCAAGTAAAGATTTTTATATAAACCTGTGAAGATGATATTCCTAGGCTCGCAATTTGAATGCCATAAGCCTACTTTGTCGTATTAGTTTACAAATTGTGAAAAACCAAATTAAATTTGAATTTCGCGGGCAGACCCTTGTCATGCACCTTAAAGGTATTTATTACGTAATCAAAAGTTTTCAAACATTGGACATTTAGGGACCGCTATTTAATTATGTGACTCGTTAATTGAAAATAAATATTATTCTATTATAATAATAATAGAATAATATTTATTTTCAATTAACGAGTCACATAATTCTATTGAATTCTATTCTATTGAATTCAACAAAAAAGAGTATTACTTAATTAATGACTTTTTTATAATAAAATTCATTTCCTAATTTCAAGTTTGACATATAAGCATCATCGCATTTGTTAAATATATTGAAAGAGGTTTTCTACATCTATCTCTAGTTGCCACATTATGGCCACCTACTGAAAAAGTTAAAAATTCTATGATCTATGTCTAGTCAAACCACATAACGACCTTCTGACACAGATGGGTCCATGCAATTATGAACCTAAAGGTGATAAACATTTACTGACCGCTACTGTACATCTTTAACTTTTCGACTATTTTGATCTAAATAATAAGAAACCAATATTTCTTACGTAAAGTATAATTTGTTCAGGAATGCTCAAATTGCCGCATGCACTGTTGTGCTATAGAGCGACCGTTTAACTCGCGTATCGCCTGCGCGGTAAGAAGGGAGCGGGGATACAAATTTATTAAATTTTTAAAGATACTTATTATTTTATTCATTACCAACAATGTCTATCTCGAGATAAATCTTTGGATTATTGACTCCGTGTGTAGCGTTACCCGCCCCCGCTCCCTTCTTACCGCGCAGGCGATACGCGAGTTAAACGGTCGGCCTATAGTTTCTCGTGTTCACCTGAATTGCAGTGCGGGATGGGTTGAAGGCAGTTTTGGCTCGGAGACAACGCAAAAGCTTCCTACTTCTTTCCAACTTGCTATTTCAACCACTACCATTTATTATGACATTTTAAAGGCTCTATACATCTTTAACTTTTCGACAGTTTTGATCTAAATAATAGGAAACCAATATTTCTTACGTAAAGTATAATTTGTTCAGGAATGCTTTAATTGCCGCATGTACTGTAGTGCTAGTTTCTCGTGTTCACCGTATTGCAGTGCGGGATGGGTTGAGGGCAGTTTTGTGTCGGAGACAATGCAATGGCTCCCTACTTCTTTCCAACTTGCTATTTCAACCACAACCATTTATTATGACATATGAAAGGCCATAACTTTACATCTTTAACTTTTCGACTGTTCTGATCTAAATAATAAGAAACCAATATTCTTACGTAAAGCATAATTTGTTCAGGAATTCTCAAATTGCCGCATGTACTGTTGCGCTAGTTTCTCGTGCTCACTGTATTGCAGTGCGGGATGGGTTGACGGCAGTTTTGACTCGAAGGCAACGGCGTTCAATCTCGCCGCTCGTAGTCTAAACGATGTTTCTATGGCCTTTGACTGTCGCTCTAAGTTTTCCGCTTCGTAAGCTTCCTTGATTCTTTGTCTTTCCAACTGAAATAATTAATTAATGTTATTGAATCATTTAGGAAGTCTGAGAAACCTACAATTTTATTTTATCTTCATAAGGCACTATCTACTACCATAACATAAATATCTAAATCTTATCCCGCACGAAAAATTGTGCTTATATATAAATTACCATGTATAAAATAAATTAGTCATGGTCTAAAATAAGTATAATATCGGTCCCGGTTCTTATCACTAACATCTGATAATAATCGTTACAAAAACCTAAGAGTTTAAATACTCTTAGCCGAGTCGTATGTGGAAGGACGTGGGAACCCACCGCATTATTATGCCAAGAAAACTCCTACCATTATTTGAATAATGGAAAGGGGTCACAACCCTCAGTAATGAGGAATACGACGCAGAGAGAGAGAGACATGGTAATTTAGATAAACTTACAAATTTGTGAACAATTGAATTAGCATCCTTACATTACTGAATATAATGATGCTAATGCAATATATACAAATTGATATAATCCAGACTAATATTATAAATGCGAAAGTGTATATTTAATGCGAAAGACAGAGTCTGTTGTCTACTACACTTTCCCGGACCAGCATTTCTACCGGTTTTGATGAAATTTGGTACAATAGCGAGTTGCATCTGGGGAAAGGATATAGGCTACTTTCTATCCCGGAAAACTAAGGAGTTCCCGCGAGAATCAAAAAACCTTAATCTTTGCGGACGAAGTCATGGGCATCATCTATTATAATAAATACAGTTGTTGCTTACTTTTGCAGTTTCCAATTGGTACTTCAGCAATTCGAGCTTTAGTTTTGCTACTTCCTTGTTTTCATTTGCAGTGTAAGACCCAAAATGGCTCACTGATTCTGAAAATTGATAAATGAAAATCTTATTTATGCTTATAATATAAATTTTGACGACCTCCGTGGCGCAGTGTGTAGCGCTGTTGCCTTAACGTGCGGAGGTCCTGGGTTCGATCCCCGGGAGGGTCAATTTAGGAATTTATAATTTCTGAATTTTCCCTGGTCTGGTCTGGTGGGAGGCTTCGGCCGTGGCTAGTTACCACCCTACCGGCAAAGACGTGCCGCCAAGCGATTTAGCGTTCCGGTACGATGCCGTGTAGAAACCGAAGGGGTATGGGTTTAATATAACTGCCATGCCCCTAACAGGTTAGCCCGCTACCATCTTAGACTGCATCATCACTTACCATCAGGTGAGATCGCAGTCAAGGGCGAGCTTGTAGTGGATTAAAAAAAAAAAAAATTATAATAAAATACTAATGTTATTTGCAAAAAAAATATTAAATTTTTTGCCGATAATTAAGTATTTCGGATTTGAAATGGATTTATATATTTACCTATTCCAGAATCTCCATTCAGAACCGTACTGAGTGGATCCGAGTAATCCTCATGTTTTTCATGTGTCTCGTTTGAAAGTTCCGGGTATTCCTCATTATCAACATCACTGTCCTTATCCATGCTGTCAACAATTGGCTCTACTTTGATATCATATTTTATCTGCAAGATACATTTGAATAAATACGCGGCGATTTGAGAACCTTCTTTTTTGGAAGTCGGTTTAAAATACTCAATGACCTTCTATGAAAATACTGTTAAGTTGTACTTTTTAGTGGATTTTTTTTCTTTTGTGTTGGGTTGTTAACCATTTTAAAAATCTTCAAAACGTATGTTCTATAATATAGTGATTGAAAAATCCAATACCTAAGCGCAGCATGGTCTATGCTATCCATAACCTTCAATATAAATAAATAACATCTTTATTTGCATAATTACAAGGTTCAAAATTATAATTTGGCCTCTAACTCCCAAAAAAGTAATATGTGTGCGTGTGTGTGTGCTAGCGTAATTTTTAACAACATAATAACCTGCAAATTAAAAATTTAGAAAATTGGTAATAAATACGCACTATCTCTAACGACAAACGCGTATACCGCTGAATTAATATGCTATTTATTCTATTTTAAATAGTACCTTAACAAAACCTTCATCATGTTTATCATCGATTCTCTCACGTTTGGATTCGTGGTGGATTCTCTTTCTATCAACCCTGTCACGTTTGTTCATAAAAAAGTATTTTTTAGAGTTAACTCTGTTAGTTAATCGTTTCATGTTATCGAATTTCGTGCGCAACATTTTAGTAGTCCTCTTCTGTGGACTCAGTCTATTGAACTTCTGTGCTATCTGAAATTAAAAAGTAAAAAGTTATAATGTCTAGCTAAGCGTATTGGAAAGATCACATGGACCAAGAGTCAAAGGTTCGTGACTCGAGTCTTCTAGGGCTCCGGTTTTGAAGCTGTGGTAATTTATCGAATTTCTATTAAGTACATATACTTCTGAAAATATTATTATTATTATTATTTAAATCTTTATTGCACACAAGTACACGGACATAAAAAAGACAATAAAACTACGACTAGGACAACACAGTACGCAAAGGCGGTCTTATCGCCTAAGTCGATCTCTTCCAGACAACCTTTTGAGAAAGGAGAAGAAATAATTTGTGTTTACCAGACTAGGAGCAGGCGTTACTTAGCGGAAGTCCATCATAATGAAGGAACTACAAGTTTAAATTCGCCATAATCCGCGAAAATAGGTAAATCTATGTGGCACAGTGTGCATCCCGCGATTGTAAAACAATGGAGAAGTTTACCAATTTTTTTTTAAATTTTTTTTGAAAATTAAGACAAAAAAAAAAAACAAAAATATGAAAGAATCATTAAAATATCTCAACAAATGAAAAAGTTATGGAACTTTAAAGTTGCGCTTGCAAGACGGGAGACGTGACGTCATAATTCCCCATCAACCGACTTTATAAAGCCAAATAAAAGAAATTAATGGACTTAACGTGACTTCATTGAATTAAAAGCACTTAATTTGTGTGTGAAGATAATTTTGAAGTATTAAATCTCAGCTAGGTATTAAAACTCACTCACAAAATTTCTCACTCGAGTAAGATACAGCAATGGGTGTACATTAAATAATCAAACTTTCATTTCTCAGTCATTTATTGATGGATTTGAAAAAAAACTACTGATTTATTAGTTTTAATCTATATTTTACTTCTGTTGTGTTAAATATGATATTCACAACATCATGAAACTTCTCCATTGTACATTGTCAAGTCAACATCTGAGAAACGTACGTTGAGAGTCGTTTGGAAGATTTCTGTCTTATGGTGAATATCGCTATTCGCTGGCTATAATGCGGGATACACACTGTACCACATAGATTTACCTATTGTCGCGGTCTATAGCGAATTAAAATTCTAGTTCCTTAACAATCCTGCTTTATATTAGGAATTAAAACCTTTAAAAACGTTGGGCGTAAGCCGAAGTTTTGGATTTGGACGAGGCATTCCAGGCATGTCTGAGGGCCCTAGGGCCTGGGCGAATTGCAATGTACCAGCATTACGGCACTGGACCATGTCATGATGTCATCCTTACTTATATTATAAATGCGAAAGTGTGTTTGTTTGTAAGTATGTCATTGATCCCGCCGGCTGCGACGCAAAAAAGCAACAGATCGACGTGATGTTCTGTATGGCTAATATCTATTACTTGAGGAAATTGTGAGTGACATAGGCTACTTTATATCCTGGAAAATCAAATTTTATCCGATATTTTTAAAACGTAAGCCCGTGCAGGCGAAGGCGTAGGGGTCTAATATACTAAAATTACACATGTGAAAGTTGGATATATGGATGGATCTAAGTGATCCATCCATATATCCATCACAGCTGAACGGTTCTGGATGAAATTTGGCACAGAGATAGATTATAGTCTGTAATAACACATAGGCTACTTTTTATCCCGGAAAATTAAAGAGAGACTACCTCTATCCACGCGGACGAAGTCGCGGGTATCAGTTAGTCTTGTAAATTTTAAACTTAAGTCATGGTTCCTATGTAACTGTCACCGTAAGATTGTAAAAACCTAGATTGTAAACTAACTAGCGATATTGTAAACTGTCGACAGATTGTGAACCGTTCAATGTACTGAGTGTAAATTTTTGAAATATTCATTAAATATACGTTTTCTTGTCTCTTTCTTGTAGGTTAGGTTAGGGTTCGACATAAATAATCAGGTAGTGGTTTTATCGGGGTAATAAACCTAACAAATTACAATCTACCGAAAAATAATGCGTGAAATTGTAATCTGTCGACAGTTTACAATTTCACGACAGACAGACAGTAGATTACAATCTAACGGTTTTTACAATCTTACGATGACATTGCCATCCCTTTCATAGCACTCTGCAGAAAGAGACATCACTAGATTTAGAATTATCATCAATTGTTTATTTAATTTTAGAGATAGAATTAGTCACAGTAAAAAACGTAATTATTTTACCCTATTCCATGCAGCGTTCTGCATTTCGATGGCCTTCACTGAGTTCCCCTTGCCTTTAATCAGTATACTATCCTTTTCTTCTCTAACACACCTCAAAAGTAGGCTACATTCTGCTGGAAGGAAGTTCAACGTCCTGAGGCGTTTTCTAAAAGTTAATAAAGAAGGAATAATTTAATTAATTAATTTATTAGTTAATTAATTTATTAATTAGTTAATTTTAGAACTGTGTAATTGAAATTTTATCTTATGTGATTGTCACTGTCATTGATGTCGATTTTTATCAATGTTTTTTATCAATGCATTCATACAAAAACTGACAAAAACATACTGAGATAAAATTGTATTTATGATTGTAAATACAATTTATATATGCAACTATTTGCATGATTATTGTAAAATATAGTCTCATCTTTTGTCTATCACACAATATTTTGCATTATTGAAAAAAAAGTCGTATTTGCATTTGGTAATGTGACCATGCGACTATAATCTGCTGCTAAGTTAACACATCAATAGATTCAATTTATATTTATCTTCATGGTTATAAAGTTTTTTCTTGATATATATACTCTATTAAAACTGCAACTATTGGCAATGTTACGTTAAGTGGGACCACACAACCGCAAAGAGATATGCAATTGGTAGACCATTCGCCCCATATTTCCCCAAATGTATTAATTTTCCACCACTACATATGTCGTTTTGCTTATATTAACTGTCACCATCATAGTATTTTATACCAATGAAAAATTACCTTCTCTTTTTAGGCACAGTTATTTCCGCATCTGAAAGTGAAAGGGTGATTAAATATTTATTCATTTAAAACAAAATTACAAGATATAATAAAAACTTATAGACTAAACTATAATCCATATCCATATATCCATAAAATCAAATCTAAAATCCTTATATACCTACTAACAAAAATAAAAATAAAACCCTAATCAAAAAGACCACCCCTGGTTGCCTCTGGGCCAAAGGTACCCATCAAACTTGCGAAAGTTGTGAAATAGAAAGTGAAATAGTGAAATAGCAGTCAGTAAGAAGACCCATTTATGATAATAAAGATGCTTGGGAATAATTAAAATATGACAGACTCAGACTACTTTTTATCAAATCAAAAAACGTCAGCAAAGTCACGGTAATCATCTAGTAATCTTTTTTTTTTGTTTGTCTTATCGTGCGCACAGTCGTTAGACTATGAGCAGATTTGTTGTAGGATGGGTTGGCGATTAGGGGCAACTTCCCCAGCGGAAAGCACTCTATGTCTCGGCTATATATCGTCTAGGATATGCCTTCTCTTTAAAGCTTCGCTTAAGCGACGGATCGCTTGCGGCATCGTCAACTGTGCTGCCAGGCGATTCGGGTGTTTGACAAGCCTTGTTTTATAGTCGGAGCCATAGGATTTTATTTCGTCTTTTATTGTGTTCACATTTAAGTGCTCATGGATTTCAGAGATGCGTAGGAACCACTGAGCGTTCGAAAGTTGTTTTAAAATGTAATTTTGTGCTCTTTGAATAATTTCAATATTGGAGTCGCATGCAGATCCCCACAGTTGGATGCCGTATGTCCATATCGGCTTTATAACTGTAGTATATAGCAGGAGCTTATTATCTAGGGACAGTCTAGAGTTCCTGGCCAGCATCCAATATAGTCCTCTATATCGATGGTAGATCTCATCCCTCTTTGTTTCGACGTGTTTTTTCCAAGTGAGCCTTCTATCTAGGTACATGCCCAAGTACTTGATGTTGTCACTCTGCGGAAGCTGATTGTTACGCAGTGAGACAGGAGGACAGTTTCCTCGACGCAGAGTAAATGTTATATGGACATCTAGTAATCTAAACTAATATTATAAAGAGGAAAGATTTGTTTGTTTGTAATGGATAAACTCATAAACTACAAAACAGATTTTAAAAATTCTTAGAAAGCTACTTTACCAATGAGTAAAAGTTAGAGATCCCTATAAAAATTGCAATCCGCGGTAGCATATATCACACAAGGTCTTTTAAGTTTGCCTCACAATAACCATCATGATTTTCGAATTAGGTCTAAAACAAAGCTTTACTTTCAAACGTGTTTTTAATGACATTGTATCAAAATAAAATGGGTGGTCATCTTAAGTATTTAATGTAGACCCTTCGGCCTTCTCCACTTTTTAATCGTAATGTAAAACCTGATGTGCTGCCCGATTATGATTAAGTGCCACCTGTGCGAAGCCAGGGTGGACTGCTAGTTATTATAATATAGTGAAAAATTGACAAGTTTAGTCGGCCGGTCGGTCGGGTCGGTAAGGATCTTACCATCAGATTCATTGGATTCATTTTGTGCATTGTCATCCCAGGGGTTGGCCTTGTCTTCATCCATATCTGCAAATATTAAATAGATGTTTTTTTTTAAACACAAACTTTGCTTTGGATTGTGAATTTTGATGAATAATGATGCAGTTGACAGATATTTGCCATAATATTATGTAAAAGCTAAAACATGGTATAGAAAATTGTCTGGATCACCTGAATTTTGTAGCAATTAACATATTATATCTTAAATATCTTTAATTTAATTAAATACATTATATAAATGCTAAAGTTTGGATGGATGGATGTATGTTTCATCCAATCACTCAATTTTCACTCAATCACACCCCAACGGGTAATGGATCTGGATGAAATCTGGCACAGAGATAACAGAGATAGATTATAGTCTGGAATAACACATAGGGTACTTTTTTTTCCGGAAAATTAAAGAGTTCCTGCAGAAACCTAAAAAACCTCAATCCACACAGATGAATATACTAGTTTTTAAATACAGTGCATCTATACTCCTGGAGATTGCTTGCATCTTAGAATTTTAGGAATTCAATGAGATCCACATAATGTAAAAAAATATAATGATCTGTATTATATACTGTTAGCGGTTGTGAATAATAGCTCATTTGACTTTGAATTGGGTTTAGGAAGTCTGATGTCACGACAAAAGGGCGTCATCATACTAAATGTGTCTTCTATAAATAAGATTGTTTGGCGGTATTTGGGTCATTCTTGATCTGGTAGTGAAAGTGTAAGCATTATTGTCGCCAGTAATTTGTGATTGGTATTCTGGGTTAACTAAACCGCCTTACAAGTATTACACACATAAAATAACTGAACGTGGAATTATACAATATGAAGCATCAGCTGTGTGTATTATTCTACGAGTATCCTGCCTGCGGGTAACAATACTTTTTTAGGTATGTGGAAAGCTACAAATAATTGCAAGATTTATACCATGCATTGCTGTAAAACTGTCCTCTTGAGGTACTTCAGTAGTACTCCCATTTGTATTGTTTTCACTATCATCCATTGGCAATGAAGGCAGACTTGTATCTGTGTCAGTTTCATTAATCAGCATCAGAACATTATTTAACACTTCATCTAAAGTTGTATTTTCCACATCTATTATGTTTTGTGCCGCTTTCTTTGCCGACTTCTTGAGGTTAAACCATTTGTTTTTCAAGTTGTTTACAGTTCGTTTGTGTTTGAAGCCCTTTTTGTTTATTTCGTTACATATTGTAGTCCATGCTTTCTCTTTTACAAAATTAGCAGCCGAATTGGTGCATTTGTTTAAGATTATATCTTTTTGTATTGTAATCTGTTCCACCAACGCCTTTACTTCCTGGTCGCTGAAATTCGCACTCCTGTTGCTGTAGCAAAAAATAGTGATTTTTTATTAAATTCCTCCTTCCTACTAATGGTTCAACCAACGTTACTTTTCATGGCCTATATGTGTAACCAATTTAGACCTTTGTAAATCGGTTAAACTTAATATAGCCCATAAAAAGTTGCTAATATGTTATATTATGACCATGAAGATGAATGCAATTGACTTGGCCCTTGAAGACGCCTTACATTTTATCGCGGAGAAAGAAAGTTGCGGGATATTTAAAAATCCACAGTCCGCAATGATCGTCTTGTAATGGAATAAAAATAAAATGATGTATTTTATTCAGCCTCAGCTTCGCTCGGGTGGAAATGGAATTACTCTACAAACATGAATTTTTAGGAACAATAGTAAAATGTATCCGTACTGAAAATAATAATTTTTACACTTACAACGTTACCAAAATGTCTTCATTATCTTTTTCCATATCTATTTAGCAAAGTTAATAGAATGTACGGTCTATTTTATTTTATTTCGCTAAATGCAGGCCAAATGCACCAGAAATGCACTAATTACTAAATAAACAAAACACAGACCACCGACCAGAAAAAGAAGACACAGACCACTAGTTGCCACTTTTAAAAGAACATCGACATTCGACCGGCGCGGCGACTAGAAAAAGAAGCTGAGAAGCTCTTTTTAATCTGAGCTGAGAAGCTAAAAGGAGCCTCAGATTTATCCTTTAAGTTACTTGTCTCCTCTGCCTCAGATTAAATACTTTTTTTTTTTTACTGGATCAGTGGATCAGAATAAATAAGTACGAGAAGCTATAACTAACAACCTATTTTTAATACTTACTCTATGCTCTATGCACATATGCACATACGCCACGATCACAGACCAGTAAAACCATTTAAGGTCAGTGGGTCTGTGTTGTTAAACTCCCCAAAAGAATTCCTTCTCTGTGTCTTTGGACCATGTGACCCCATCATATGGACCCCACTTAAGACTTGGTGTCGCTCTCACACACCAGGAATGAGGCATGTACACGTTAGATACCTACAATCTAACGTTTTTTATCTCGATAGATTGTAAACTGTCGACAGATTGTGAACCGTAACATACTGCTTACAATTTAAGGTCGATGACAAGGGTCTGCCCGCGAAATTCAAATTTAATTTGGTTTTTCACAATTTGTAAACTAATACGACAAAGTAGGCTTATGGCATTCAAATTGCGAGCGTAGGAATATCATCTTCACAGGTTTATATAAAAATCTTTACTTGAAAGTGCCCAGTTTAAGAAATTAGTCAAAATAATGAGTTTGACGTGAGTTACTCACAAATTAGTCATTAATTTGACTAATTTCTTAAACTGGGCACTTTCAAGTAAAGATTTTTATATAAACCTGTGAAGATGATATTCCTACGCTCGCAATTTGAATGCCATAAGCCTACTTTGTCGTATTAGTTTACAAATTGTGAAAAACCAAATTAAATTTGAATTTCGCGGGCAGACCCTTGTCATGCACCTTAACGCATTATTTTTCGGTAAACTAACCCGATAAATTAGGTATATTAACCCGATAGAACCTAAGTGCGCTACCTGAATTTTCATGTAAAACCCTAACCTAACCTATAGTTGCGCGCACGAGTTGAATGCAGAGTAAATACCTATATGGTGACACATACATTTACTCTGCATTCAACTCGCGCGCGAACTGTACAAGAAAGAGACAAGAAAACGTAAATACAATAAATATTTCATAAATTAATACGCATAACATCGAACGGTTCACAATCTTTCGACAGTTTGCAATCTCGCGGGATACCGTTAGAAAACCGTTAGATTATAATCTAACGGTTTTTACAATCTTACGGTGACATATACAAAAATAATATAAAGGGGCATGTACAATGACCAACAACTGCAAGAAACTGACTCGAAAGAAGTTTCTTTTTCGAGAACAATTTTTAGCATGAGTAAGCTTTGTCGTTGTCTCAATCAAAGGCGTTCACTGTTGAGCGAAGTTCTCCTCCGTGGATCTCCACAATACACGGTCTTGTGCCGCTTTCTTCCAGCGTCTCTCAGCTCGCTTGAAGAAACATCCGTCCACCTTGTGGGAGGTCGTCCAACGCTCGGCTGGCAGTGTTCGGGAAACCTGTCTGAATGCCTGAAAACGAAAGTGATGTGAAGTGAAATTAAAAACATTAATACTTCTGTTTTAGGGTTTATATTAGGTCTTTGCCTATGAAATTGCCGTTTTGTATGGAATAAGCGAAAGTACCTACTTATTTTTTCAAACTTTTTTTTATTTTTATTTTATTTTTTTATCCACTACAAGCTAGCCCTTGACTACGATCTCACCTGATGGTAAGTGATGATGCAGTCTAAGATGGTAGCGGGCTAACCTGTTAGGGGCGTGGCAGTTATATTAAACCCATACCCCTAGTCGGTTTCTACACGGCATCGTACCGGAACGCTAAATCGCTTGCGTTTTTGCTGGCAGAGTGGTAACTAGCCACGGTCGAAGCCTCCCACCAGGCCAGACCCAGGGAATATTCAGAAATTATAAATTCTCAAATTGACCCTGCCGGGGTTTGAACCCCGGACCTCCGCACGTTATGACAACAGCGCTCAACACTACGATCTCACTACGATATTATTTTGTTTTGTGGTTTTGTCACTATATTAATTGTCACTGTCAGCCAAGGAACATTCACTTCACTTCTTAGGTGAATGGCTTTACTCGTGTACTACGCACAAATACGCGTTGAAGGAGAGTACACACTACTGGAGAAACCGCCACCGGTGAACTTGTCTCTGTTTGCTAGCGTTCAGCCTGAGTTAGTGGTTAGTTCTACAACACATATAGAAATTATTAAATTAATTAATTATAAACAAAATTACAAGATATAATAAAAACTTATAGACTAAACGTTAATCTAAAATCTAAATATTATACAAACTATACAATAAATTTAAATCAATTCCTTATATTATACCTACTAACAAAAATAAAAATAAAACCCTAAACAAAAAGACCACCCCATTATTAATTATAATACAATTATTATTACATAATATTATTACTTACTAATAATAATGAACACATAAAAGTAATTATTATATTATATAATAATATGTTTCCAGCATACTACATTATTGTGCAGGAAAGGTTTAAGACACCGACCAAAAAAAGAAGGTTTACGAGAGAAGAATGAAGAAGAATGTGCTGTCAACTGTCACTTGTCATGCTTGTCAGGCTGAAAGTTAAGGTTATGTCTAGCTAAAATTTTATTCAAAAGAATGACCAGGGGCTGCAAATCTGCAATATATAAATTGTAAACCCCAAATTGGCCACGGAAAAAGTATGTTTTATTATAAATAAATTATATTTTTTAAGCGGCGTGTGTGATCGTAATACAGAAAAGTGGTGGGCAGTGTCACAGTGTGCATTATAGTTCAAAATGGCGGAATTCATTGATTTCGCGCAACACGCATTTAATATTTAAAAATTGTTTTAGTTTGTAGATACCTTACTTAATTAAGGTTAAATGAATATTCATTTACTAATGTGATATATTTCTATATCGGGTATTATACATTCCGCAATGATCTGGTGTAATCTATTCACAGTCCTATAAAATGAAAGAAGTGATTTTAGCTATTATAACCTTCGTATGTAGTGTATTTTTAGTTTTATTATTTGTATTATTTTGTAAGTAGCCCTCGTCATCAAGCTTATTATATTATTATTAGCTTAGTTTTCAAGCACTAGTTAGTTGTTGATGTTCTTTGTCTTTGTTCTAGGCTGGTACGTCGTCTGGAAGTGTTGTTTATCTAAATTCCGTTTTGTTCGCGAGCTTCTTGGGGGTATGTCAGATACCCCGCCAGCTTCAGAGACACGGCAGCCGAAACAAAGGAAGACTAGAAGGGAATAAGACTCATAAATAAACAATATTTATATATACCAAAGGTCCATATTCAGAAAATAAAAATGAATATTCGCTGTGCACGTCCAAGTGACCTTATGAACATGCAGCATTGCAATTTGTTATGCTTGCCAGAGAATTACCAGATGAAATATTATTTCTATCATGGATTGTCATGGCCCCAGCTCAGTTATGTTGCAGAAGATGAAAAAGGCCACATAGTAGGTTAGTGTTATAATAAGTTAGAATTTACTAGCTGATGCCCGTGACTTTGTCCACGTTGAATATGATTTCTTTCTTAAATTATGGTCTTGCCATAACTAGAATTGTTAGTTGTTTTCTGATAAATTGATTTAAATTTAAACAGACTTAATTGATACTACTACTAGTCTGGTGCAATTTAGTTTTTGAAAATGGAAGCTGATTGTCCATAATAAAAGTATACATTTTTGTCATATTCTGTTATACAGATAGGCTGTGAAAATGTAGCAGACAGACACCTTTCACATATTAATTTATAATACTAGCATGGAATATTATGGATGTCAACAATAGTATGTTTGTTTTATAGGCTACGTATTGGCAAAAATGGAGGAGGATGGTGAGGACAATCGCCATGGTCACATTACCTCCCTTGCAGTCAAGAGGTCTCATCGGCGCCTTGGGCTTGCTCAAAAGCTTATGAATCAAGCGTCATTAGCTATGGTGGAGTGTTTTCAAGTAAGTATCCATTATTAAACGTTTACACAAGCAAGAAAACCTTAACCTCCTGAACGGTACAGGCCCGGTGACAGGCAGACATCCTGGCAGGTGCGGGCTCGTCTACGGACCAGCCAATTATAAACTGGATTTTGCTCATAGATAGAGTTTACTTTTGCCCATAGAGAAGTTTAATAATTATTTTATTCACTGCAACACCAAAAAAGTCATGTTCCTTATGGAATAAAAAACAAAAATTCATTTGAATTTGTGAGGATTGTGCTCTGTGGTGGACGATACAATTTTATCAAGGTATTATATTTTTGTTTAGTATTAGGCTAGATTAATACTGAAATATAATAAATAGACTATGACTTTCTATTCAATTTCAGTGAAAATAAGTAAATTGCAAACTCTTTCTATCCCACCTTCATAGAGAATTTTTATTTAGGAAGCCAATGCTGTTTCTGAAAAGTGACGCAAATCTACGAAAGTGCGACAACGCAGGGGTTACGAAGGTTGCGAATTAGATAGCAAATATGAAATATGCATCGTGCAAAAACACCAAATATGCATCGTACAAAAACTGACAGTTGCGATTCTGTTGCATAACGGGTTACCAATGCTTAAAACTGCAATAATAATTGTGCAGTACCGCACATAAGATAATTGATGAAAACAAATTTACTTTATAAAACTGTTTAATTAATGATTTAAACCTATTATGTACAAAATTTAGCGAGTTTGCGTTAGTGTTGGTCGCTTGACTTAATGTAAGTAAGTGCATGAATGGCACTTTTTTGTAAGACCATTTTTTTGTAAGGCCGCCCGCGCACCGGTCATTGCCCGCACCCCCGCTTCTTGGCGGGAGAATTTAAATATCGCGCGAACAATAATTAATATTACAGTTCAAACAAAAATCTGTTAAATTAATGTTTACATTGTATTCTTTGTTTTCAGGCCAAATATGTATCACTGCATGTTAGAAAAAGCAACAGAGCTGCACTTAATCTTTACACAAACTCACTGGGCTTCAAGATATTAGAAATTGAACCTAAATACTATGCAGATGGCGAAGATGCCTACTCAATGATGAGAGACCTCAGCACTTTTGCGGCTGATAGTAAGACAGACACCCCAGCTGACAATTTAGAAATCAAGTCTGAATCTGCTATTGTATCACAGTGTTGAAGTGATTATTGAGAATTAAGGCAATAAAGATTTATATTCATGTTGTATTTTGATTATGAGCTTAATAAATAGGTATATAAGGTAAAAAAAACCACTGAAATTGGAATGGAAATTCATATTCCATCTGTTAGCTTAAATTCAGAGACCATCTCAACTTACAGGATTCCACTCGGATGCAAACTGGCAAAATCGAGGTAGCTATATTTTTCTGCATTGTACAAGATACTTATAATTTTAAAAACGATAGATATATAGATAGATAGATATAGACACTGCAAAGGTAAACAGTAAACACGAGAAGTCTTATTTGAATAAAAGAAAATTGTATACATACAGTTTATTAAGTACAATCATTACTAAAGTCATCTTCATCGTTTTCAAATAAATGATTCAATTTTAACTTTGCTTTTTTATTTTCTCCATCATCTTTTTCGTTCTTGTTCTTTATTGGAAGTTTATTAACCTTTTTCTTACTCATTCCTACTACATACTCGGGCATAATTATTTTATTGCTCTTGAATACAGGTTGCTTCTGTTCCTCAGGCAACTTTTTGATCGTTTTTGAGATGTTAAAGGTCGGTTTCTTGAAAACTGCACCTGTCTCGTCAACAACTTCATTGTCTTTTGATTCCCTTTCTTCCAGTTCACGCATAAATGCCAAAGCTGTTTCTGTGTTGGTTTTATCAGACATTTGATCTGGCGTTACATCTGATAATGAATAATATTGCCATTTCTGTGGATTCTTCATATAGTCTGGGGCCGATTTTGCGCGTAAGCATTCCCGCAAGTTCGCATCTTGCCTTTTGTAAATACTTTCTCTACCACGAAACTGTTTCATTTCACGTTTTATTTTTCTGTAGGTCTTTTTGTCGATAACACCATAGTCTGGCTGCTGTGTAACTTTATTTGACTTGGAAAAACTGTATTGTTCCTCAGCATCTTTCAGGTGGTTAAATAGACTCTTCTGTCGATCTTGGAAAGACGACATTTTGTAACAGTTCAGGATCGAGAAATCCTGAACTTGGGACACTGGAATTGTTATTATTCTAATGTACAAATATTAAAAACCCTTTAGACAATCGCGGAACCATTAGTTTAATCACCGACCAGAAAAAAAAGAGTAAATTAATAGTCCTTGTCTCTGGTCCACAAGCAAAGCAGAGACAATTATCTTCTTTTTCTGGTCGGTGACAATAATTATCTTCACTACAAAAGCAAAGAACGTCAACTGTCAACTTCATTTTTTTTTTTTTTAATTAACTGGTTTAATGTCAACTTCAAGTTTCAACTATTACCAAGAACTTCCTTTGTTCCCTAGTTTAAGCCAAGAACTCAGATTTAATCTGAGACCAAGAATATTACTTTTACTTTGTGTCAAATTCTGAGGTGTCAACACTGTCAACTTTAGTGTTCTGTCAACGTAATTTTTTTACGGGAATTTTTGGCATTACAGCTTTAAGTTCTAAGTCTTTTGGGCCTCGATGGTTTAGTTTTTAGAGTTCCGTACCGAAATGGTCGAAAAGGAACCCTTATATTTAAATCGGCTACGTTCCTTTGATTCTGTTTTAAAAAATATCTGATATTCGGAAACATAGATTTTTTAAATCCAAATGCAAGGAGGGTAATGTTTTGGGTTGAGTAAGTATAATAGTATTAACAGACGGTTGAATTTGGTACGAGCCGGACAGCGGACTTGGTATGGCGTACCAGATCCGCTAGTCACAACAGACGGCCGGATCTCGCACTAACCGCGTGGCGTACACGCAGGTCAGACGTTATGCCTCCGACGTTATCCAAGCGCGCTAAAATTGCGATTGTTGTTGCGGCAACAGTAATGCCGCCACAAACCTCCGTGGCGCAGTGTGTAGCGCTGTTGCCTTAACGTGCAGAGGTCATGGGTTCAATTCCCGGCAGGGTCAATTTGGGAATTTATAATTTCTGAATTTTCCCTGGTCTGGCCTGGTGGGAGGCTTCGGTCGTGGCTAGTTACCACCCTACCGGCAAAGACGTGCCGCCAAGCGATTTAGCGTTCCGGTACGATGCCGTGTAGAAACCGAAGAGGTATGGGTTTAATATAACTGCCATGCCCCTAACAGGTTAGCCCGCTACCATCTTAGACTGCATCATCACTTATCATCAGGTGAGATCGCAGTCAAGGGCTAGCTTGTAGTGGATAAAAAAAAACATCACGAAAAAAAGAAAGGAGTTGGGCAAAAATATATTTGAAAAATCGTGATGAATTTAGTCACATGAAATCAAATCGCTCGATTGCGAAGACTTCCGTATATATTTGCGAGTTCACGAAGCCTTTACGGAACTCTTAAATTTGGTTAAACCTCTAATCACGAAAACAGATACTGTGATGAGAAAAGCTGTTACTGCCGTCTTCTGCTGTTACTTCGCATTCTGTTAGAATTTCCGCCATAGTGCGAACATGCGCTGACGCACGTGCTACCTCCAGAAGGTTTCGATCGCGACTGCCGTGCGTTTGTCCGGTCCGAGCTTACACACCCGCGGATTTGGTACGGAGCGGACCAAATTCGATGCGCAAACCATCGAACCGACCGGACACGAAATAATAATAATAATGTTCGGCAGACAACTCTCCAGACGAACGGATATGGTATGGAGCGTACCGAATCCGCTGTCCGGCTCGTACCAAATTCGATCGTCTGTTACTACTATAATTAGTACGGTATTTAAAGTACCTACGTAAAATAACAGGCACAGCTGGCACACGTCTACAATCGTAGCTGTAAAATTAAACGTTATTAATTTGAAGGGGTGTTTAATCGGGAAGACTCGTTAAAGTAATTGATCTGCATTTATGCGGTGCTAAGAGATCTCAGTCTATACCTACCGTAGTCTATTCATTCGGAACATATTATTACTTAGTTCTTCACGATGTCGATTTTCGAGGTGGCGCACGAACATGGCGTAGGTTCCTACCTACTTAGGATATCATTTATTGTCAATCGTTATAAATATTATTTCTATAGATTCACATAACCCTAATTACCATTTGGGTGCCTGTCCATTGAAGCGGAGCTGTGTTGGGCGGACCAATCGGATTGTTAATCCGATTGGTCCGCCCAACGATGACGCGAAATGCGTATCAATTATTTTCGTGTCGCGCCCATGTGACATGTGGCGCGTTTACGCCGATCTGCAGCTGCGGCGCCGTGCTGCGCCGCTGCAGTTCGGTTTAACATAAACCTATACATAGGTACTCGATAAATAGTACCTACCACCACTTAGTGTTACCAAGTTAAGCTAAGAATAATTATTATTGTACCGATAGGGTGGTAGGTTAGGGCCTTCTTGCGTCTATGAAGAGCACTTCCTGCATAACTATCGATACCGACGCAACGCAACCATAGCATTCATATTGGTCTACTAAAGTCTATTCAAATCAAATCAAATCAATATTCATTTATTCAAATTAGGTACACTGTAATGATAATCAGTTGATGGTCATAATTAGTCACGGTATCGTAAACCTAAAGCTACGAGGGTTCCAAACGCTCTTTGGACTGAGAAGAGCCCACAACAAACTCAGCCGGGATTATTTTTTACTTATCACCATCTCACAAATCATCTTAAACTAAGGAACTAAAAAATTAGAGCCATGAGATTTTTATAATCATATTAATCTTTTTACTCTTCATTTAAACTTTTAATTAAGTAACTAACTAATTAACTATATTTTATGGTTCTTAGGTCACATTTCTCAGGAATCTCTACCTAGTACTTACGAATTATTGCCAATTGCTAAGGAGCTATATATTTCATAAGCATCATTAGGTACTAACAGTTCCTACCCACTTTTTAAGAGAACAAAGGCCTAATAATACGTAGGTATAATAAATAGCTCTTCCTCTCTATTTTATAAGGCATTTTGGTTTTATTTCCGTCTCGACGTCCCGCCGTCTCGTAATTTGTTATTTCCCCTCTTCGAAGCCAGTCTAGACTCCAACAATGAAAAATCAATGCTGTATCTAGTCTGAACCCTGAACATGACCCTTAAGTCCTCTAGAATTATTTCCCTGGTTCAAACCCCCTGAATACTTACTGATACTGAATCTATCGGACGAAATCAATATTACCAACATGTTAGCAACCTATTAAGTATAGTTCGCGCGCGAGTTTAATGCAGAGCTTATGTATGATGATTGGTGACACATACGTAAACTCTGCATTCAACTCGCGCGCGAACTATATCATGTTTGGTACATGATCTGTCCATGAATCTGGTGAAGCTTTTAGGATGACAGTAAGCATTATATTCTGATGATAATATTCTATACTGTGCATATGACTAACTAGCAGATGCCCGCGACTTCGTCCGCGTGAAATAAGTTTTTTTTAAATTCCCACGGGAACTCCCTCATTTTTCGGGTATATAGATACCTAATAGCCTATGACACTCACAAATAATGTAGCTTTCTATGGGTACCAGAATTTTCAAAATCGGAGATCCAGATATTACCCCCTACAAAACGTCACAAACTTTATTTACCTCTTTATAATATTAATTAAGTATATACTATGTTAGTCGAAGAATGATTTAAACTACTTAGTTGAAAACTATAAAATATAACAAGTACATACAATACAGTATGATATCATAGACAATTAATGTGTTGAGGGCTGCGTTAATTTTACAGACATTATTATACAGATTTGGTCTGGTCTGGCTTCGGCCGTGGCTAGTTACCACCCTATCGGCAAAGACGCGTACCGTTAAGCGGTTTAGCTTTCCGGCAATTAACTATTCTGTGGTTCCAGTTCGATACCGTGTCGAAAGCGATCGGGGTATGGGCTTTGTTAACACAGATAATCATAGAAGGGGTTAATTAATTCAGGATTTAAATAAAACATCACGTCTTTGCTCACAAGCTCTCTAATAGAGACTGCTCTCTTAACTTAGGGGCACATCATAATATGTTTTGGTCTGCCAAAAGGACATGGTTAACTATGTCAAATCGAGCGTGGGATGTATAACTGCTGTAGGTACCTACTTACCCCTAACAGTTTAGCCCGCTACCATGTTTAGACTGCATCATCACTTACCACCAGGTGAGATTGCAGTCAAGGGCTAACTCGTAGAGGAATACAAAAAATTGGATTAGTTAAATTATTAACTAGATGATGCCCGCAACTTCGTCCACGTGGATTTATTATTTAATAAAATAGGTAAACGAACTTTAACGATTCTGGGGAACTCTGATTTAACTGTAGGTACCTTAATATACTTCCATCGTTCCTTTTTTGCATAGGCAAATAGAAACGAAGGAAGGCCGGACGTATTGCGTTACTTCCGTCCGAAAAAGACCCGAATTACCTACTCTCAAGTTGCGCCCACAAAGTTTTACATCAATCTATCCATCTTAGCTTTAAACTTTGTATAGCATTTTCGTTTTTTAAATGGATAGGAAGTAGGAACCCCTCTACCGAAACACCGAACACGGGAACGGCCACGTGATCGCAACTCGCAAGTATCTACCTTCTACCAATCTAGGTACTAGGTAGGTACAGTACAGGCACAGAATTATAGGTAATAGTCTCATTGGTCTACTCTAGCGGTTTGCATAGTCGACTGCGGATCACGAGGTCCTGCGTTCGATTCCCGGTCGGGCATAAAAATTGTTAGGTATTGGGTTTTTCAATTAAGAAATTCTCAGTGCCAGCCCGGAGTTGGAAGTTGACGGTGTTTCACCCCCGTGCCTCGGAGAGCACGTTAAGCCGTCGGTCCCGGTTATTATCACTAACATGATAATAGTCGTTAAAGCCCACCAACCCATTGGAGCAGCGTGGTGGGTCTAAGCTCTAATTCCCTCTCTCCTATCAGAGTAAAGGCCTGTGCCCAGCAGTGGGACGTTAATAGGCTGTAGTGGTGGTGGTAGTGGTACAATGTGGTACAGGTTCCTGGCTATGGCAAAGATGAGGTTTTCCATTAGTTTTTCTGTAAACATATGAGTTTCCCGGCCATACTAAATAACAAAATAATATACCTATACATAAAACGAATTTGAAAATATAAAATATTATGTAGTAGGTAAATAGAGCATCGTCAGCTAAAAGTACCAATTTAGTACCTACACTAGAACCAGCGTAATTGAAATATATTCAGTTCCTGAATCAAATATCTATTATGGCAAGGATTTGTACTTCCTGTCAACCACAATGAATAGGTTTTAGAACTTTTAGATATTTTTTGAATGAAATAAAAGGGCGACTTACTTTTGCGCATTTACTAACTTGGCATTGGCACGTATACGTAGATATATAATCAGAATTTATAGATATATATTATCAGAATAGGTACCTACTAGAAGAGGTATTATATTTATTTAGCACTACCGTGGTGGGGCCTTTGGGTGGGACTATAGTATATACACGGTGGTGGTATATTAGTAGTACTAGACACTAGACATTTGTTTTTTATAAGAATAATGTCAAGAAGGAATTTTTTAGGTATGGAGAACACCGGTTTTTTTTGAATAAGTATTTCTTATAGGTACCTATCGGTGCTTAGATCACATATTTGGGTCCATACACATTGTACCAGTTTTTATTTAACTACAATAGTAATAATTTTTGCAGTTGAGTTTACAGAAGTTTGCACTGGTACATTGAGATCGCTCGATGTTACTGTGATAGGTGTGAGTCCACCTTTATGGCGTTGAGACACTCAGCGCTCAATCGTTGAGACTTGAGTTAAGTACTGACTACGGGTTCCGAAACACAAAAACGTTCACGTTCCACGGTTCCAAAATGGGTGAGGACCGGCTAAAACCCGACTATTCAAATCCCACATAATACGAGATGTTACTATTGTCGTAGGAAAATGATCATATATTCTGAACCTATCGCTGGCACATTACTAAATATCAGAAAAAGGAAATGTTTGGTCATAGTCCACCACGCTACCACTAAGCGCGGATTGGCAGACTCCATATAGAAAATTATGTTGAACTCTGGAGTATGCAGGTTAACTCACGATAATTTTCATCACCATTAATAAAGCAAATGCAATAAGTATTTTGTTGGCTAAAACGCTCGTGCCTCTGAATAGTTAAAATTCGCCCGAGGATCCAACTCCCGTCCACCCAAATAGGAAACCGACGTCTGAAATACTAGGCTAAAATTGCTAATTGCTAATAATAATAAAAAATTGGACTTTTTTAGATGATAAAAAAGGATTTTCTATTAGTAAATTACTTCAATAAAAAATTAAAATGCGCGTCAAAATCTCGCTGTCCACCACAACACCAACGCAGGCGTCTCGCAAGGATTTCCACATGCTGCCATTCGCCCATTCTACATTTCTGCGCCGCCTGGATCCAGCTGCTTCTTACGACTCGTTTGATCGCAACACCAGCGCTCTTACAAAATTAAATTGGTCAATACAGTGTGTTCGTGGTAGGAAGATAATTGTTTGTTTTCAAAAGCGGTGCGCATGCGCGTTTCATGACAGCTCTCAAAACGAGCACTCACAATCGGAGGCTAGTCGCGACTCCACGCGAAAACCGTTGGTATTATTAGCGCGGGAAAGCGCTACGGCAACAGCGCAAACGCTGTACGCGGCCGACCGGCGGCGTTCGGGTTTTCCAGGGCGGGCGGCGCGCGCATTCCACCCTGCGACCTGCCCATATCTCCGCTCACAACGCATACCACCGTTTCATTACACACACGTTCCAATCCATTTATATAAATTACAGACACATTGTTAAAAATACACATAAAAGTGATTAGTGCTGTGGTTTTCCGGGACATTTTGGAACGTGTTGAAAATATGTGAGCTTCTCTATACACAACAGGTAAATGATTTGCCTCTACCTTTTGTTTGTCCTGTAAATAAACAATTCAAAAACAAACGAGACATAAGTGCTTGCTACTGAAACGTTTTTTAATTCATCCTTTAACATATTTAAGGTGAGGATATCTTTATATCAAGTATACATATTAACTTTTACTGGAATTAATTAAAACGTTATCATTGAATTTAAATAAATGCCTAATCAGACGAAATGTTCTACATGTATTATATTATTGTTATGTGACTTAGGTATCAGTTGCTTTTTAATATGCTAATGGCTAAAATAAAAACATAATATAAGTAGTTAGCTATTTTAAGTCATATCATTTTATTGACTTTAGTACCTACTCACCCCACCTTAAGACGGGTGGTAGGTAGGTACCTACATGATATCAATGTGCAATTTGTAATCCTTACAAATCTTATAACATGTTCTAAATGAAATCAACTGAGGGCTTTATAAGCTATAAATTATATTACGTAAGAAACAGGTGAAATGAGCAATTAATAGAGATGGAAAAAATATAATCAGTTATGAGATCGTTAAGTTTCGATACAGGAGTTGGTTTAACAGTTTATGTAGGTACAAACCATTAGCGCTAGAATGTAGCAAAGAAAATATGAAATTTGAATTAGGTAGGAACTCAGTTAACGCGAACGTCTGGCTTAGAAAAAAATGCTTGATTCTTAATATCTAACATCAAAAATGACTAATAAAATGGCTGAATCAACATCCGTTTTCAGAGCACTTCTCAAAACTTAGAAGCACGATTGTTGTTAGTCATATTTACAATAATTTCGGAAGATCTATTTTTTTTTGGCGTGCCGCCAGCTTTGTCTGATGACAAGTTACCTATGTAGAAGATTTTTCTTAGTAGGTATGTAATGATAAGATTATATATTTACACTTAAGTAAAATGTTTACAAAAAAATAAAACTACATTTATTTGTACCTCCCAAATTCATGAGCATGGTGCCCTAGACACTGGCACCATTACCTCTCTGGATGAAGGAGAGGATGGAGATGCTCAATCCAGAGATTGATCCGTTGGGCTAAATAAAACTAAATAAGTAGACATCGCGGCTAGATAAAACACGAAAAAGCCTATTCTATTAAAGTAAGTATTAGAGTTGTTTTTCATATGATTTCCATTGAACAGGGATGTTATAGGTTCACGTTTAGGTACAGCAGTTAGATATGTCACCGTAAGATTGTGAAAACCGTTAGATTGTAATCTATCTAGTGAGATTGTAAACTGTCGAAAGTTTTTTTTTTATTCAATACAAGCTAGCCCTTGACTGCGATCTCACCTGATGGTAAGTGATGATGCAGTCTACATCGCTTGGCGGCACGTCTTTGCCGGTAGGGTGGTAACTAGCCACGGCCGAATCCTCCCACCAGACCAGACCAGGGAAAATTCAGAAATTATAAATTCCCAAATTGACCCTGCCGGGGATGGAACCCAGGACCTCCGCAAGTTAAGGCAACAGCGCCACATACTGCGCCATGGAGGAGATTACAATTTAACGCATTATTTTTCTGTAGATTGTAATCTGTTAGGTATATTAACCGATAGAATCTACCTGGTTATTTATGTCGGACCAGGGTCCGACATAAATGGACCTAAAATACAACAAAAAGACAAGAAAACGTAAATACAAATACAATGAATATTTCAAAAATGGACACTCTGTACATTGAACGGTTCACAATCTGTCGACAGTTTACAATCTATCGAGATAAAAAGCGTTAGATTGCAATCTGACGGTTTTTGCAATTTTACGGTGACATAATATATCAATATTAAAGTTTCTTTGCAAGTTTTATAGCAAACTCGTCCAGTTACCTTATAGATTTACTTACGACTGCATTTAATTAGAGGACAGTCTGTACTTCCCGCATGACTCGACCTTATGACTTAACGTATAGATACGAAACTTACAACGTATTGCTGACGCGTTTTACGTACATAAAGCTTTAAATATTCCATTAGTGGAAACTTATTAAATGGCGAATTTTATTCACAAATATTTCCATTCTTCATTAGGGAATATGAATAATGCTTTATAATCCCTATATTAACCCCTGGTTAGGGAATAAATGCTCATACCGTTGATGTGGTCAGTGCAAAGTGGCCGCTACGCTCTTCATTTATTTGTAAGTACATTATAAATTCTATTACCACGATAATAAGATTCTACGAGAAAGTTATTTAGTGTTTTATGTTTGAAATAATGCGAATGTAGGTATACCCACAGGCCGAAAACGAAATATTCGTAAGTAGGCAATTATTTTCTCATAAAGTTAAATATAGTTACATTAGTTATGTCTAAAATACCAAACTTTTTCAATTTCTACCGTGTGTCCTGGTATAACTTGAAATTGATGTAGGTACCTATATATAATGTACTAGCATCCACGTGGATTGAGGTTTTTTGGTTTCCGCAAAAATTCTTTAATTTTCCGGGATAAATAGTATACCATGGGTTATTCCAGACTATAATCTATCTCAGTGCCAAACATCCAGATCCGTTCAGCCGTTCTGATGTGATTGAGTAACAAACATCCATCCATACATCCATCCAAACTTTCGAAGTTTCGAAGTCAAAAGACGGGCCCAGAAAAAGTAACAGTCAGAAAGAAAGAAAAACTCTCGCATTTATGATAATATAAGTATAAAAGTAGTATAAATTATAGTGTAGTAAATGAAGGCACCTTTGGATATTGGTTCAAGAAGTGCTGAAAAATAAACACCTAATTATTACACCTGAGTAAACTGTAAATTAGTCATCAATTAATTATAGTTACTACTTGCCGTACATCGGCGCAACAAGTCATTCGCTCATAAAGCTCGAAGGAATATTACCCTTCGAAGTTCGAAGCCAGTCATGCGAAATAAACGGATAATGTGATTAAAACATATTGGGGGAACTTACTTAAACTAATGGTAGGTTAACATACACATTGATGTTTAAATTATATTATACTAGCTGACCCGGCGATCTTCGTACCGCCTCAGTATGCAAAATTAAATGTATAGGTATTTTTCAATATTTCTGAGAGATTTTCTTAATATTTTTTTCCGTAAGAACCTTCTCCTAATAATAACAAATACAACAAAAAAAGAATTAGTGAAATCGGTCCAGCCATTCACGCGTGATGCCGTGACCAAGGAAAACGGGTTTCATTTTTATATATATAAGATAATAGATAATAATAATATAGAAGACTAGCGAATGACTTCGTCTGCGTGGTTTGAGATTTTTTAGTTCCCGCGGGAACTCTTTAATTTCCCGGGATAAAAAGTAAATGTAAAATGTGCTATTCCAGACTATAATCTATCTCTGTGCCAAATTTCAGCCAGATCCGTTCAGCTGTTGGGCCGTGATTGAGTAACAAACATCCATACATCCATCCAAACTTTCGCATTTATAATATTTGTAAGATGTAAGATTCAATGATTGATTTCAGTGCAATGAATACTACCTACAGTTCAATAAATACTTTCCAGTAGGTAGATGTACAATGAATAGTAGAATATGAAACATTTCTGAGTATTTACAAAACTTTGATCTAAATTGGTAGAGTAATTTTTGAAACCATATAATATATACATACATATTCTTAATGTCTACATATTTACCTGTATAAAATACTAGACGATGCCTGCAACTTCATCCGTCTGGATTAAGCTTTTCGATTCTCGCGGGAACTCTTTATTTTTTTGATAAGCTATCTCCACTACAAATTTTAGCTTAATCGGTTCAGTCGTTGTGGAGTAGGATTAACATAGTACCGGGATCTGATATTATTATGTACCAATATTCATTATTATTAAATTGTGCACAAAAAGTACTTACTATTAAAAATAATTCATATAGGATTGAACAAAGTAAAATGGCAGTTGGCTCTATGAAACAAATGAAACCTCGTAAGAGTAACCCGAGTCTTCTGTCATGAGTGCAGTGTGAATGACCATAATAAGTAGTAAGTACTCGAGTACCTACACTTAAACACGATTAAAAATAAGCTCGTTAGAAGTTTACAATGCAGCTCAATATCTAGCTAATAATGAATTTTTTTCCATCCTTAGGTACATGTATTTTTATAAATTATTGATAGGAATGGAATTCCGAACCAGTGGTAGATTCACTCGGCGATTCAAAAGCACTTGTCAAAGCTTCTACTTGGATAAAATAGATTTGAGTATTTTTTTTTTGAGTTTTTAAAATTTGTGTTTTCTCTTTCGTGGACCATCAGTTTAAAAACGATTTTGTCAAAACTTGGTACTAGAACTACTAAGATATCTTGGACTTTAAAAAACCTGAATCGAATAATAGTTAAAATGATTTGCCTGTCGGTGATAGACTTGGTATAACAGCACAGAGCAAAATTAAGAGCATTTTTGTGATGATGATGACGTTTTAGGCGGAAGGAAATCCAAATATAGTTTGCAAAAAGTATTTGTATTTAAATTTTTTTTGGTATAATAACATCATAGAAATAAATTGTATTTAAAATCAATAAATAAACAACCTATTGATTTATTTTAGAATATTAATTGATAAATCAATGTTTTATTTATTTGAGCCCTATACTACACAATATAAATTATATAAAACATTGAACTGAACGTGTATATCATACAAGTTGCGTTATTGATTAGTACCTATCTATTCTTATCAGAGCTTCTGTTACGCAAAGCAGGTTCATATTATGCACATTATAATAAATTGATTTAATTTATAAACGAGATTAATAAGGAGCATTATAGTAACGCAATATCCACACTAAGTAAGTAAATATCATAAACTAGATGATGCCCGCGACTTCGTCCGCGTGGATTAATTTTTTTTGATTCCCGCGGGAACCTTTTAATTTTTCGGGATAAAAAGTAGCCTATGTCCTTCCCCGGGATACAACCTATCCCTGTACCAAATTTCATCTAAATTGGTTGAACAGATGGGCCGTGAAAGCGTAGTAGACAGACAGACAGACAGACACACTTTCGCATTTTTAATATTAGTGAAAGTGTGTCTTTCCGTATGTCTGTCTGTCTGTTTGTTACCTTTTCATGGCCCGTCAGCTTAATCGATTTCGAAGAAGTTTAATGCAGAGATATTATCTTCCATCTCGGAAACGGACATTATGCTTTTTATCACGGAAAAGCGTTAATGTATGTGTATGACGTCACGGGCATTATTCTGTAATATAAATTACGTCTAATTGAATCGGGACTGTATTAATTTCACGAGAGCATATATATTAAGTATATTTATTTATAACTAGATGATGCCCGCGACCTCGTCCGCGTGGATTAAGGGTTTTTGTTTTCCGCGGGAACTTTGTAATTTTCCGGGATAAAAAATAGCCTATGTCCTTCCCCGGGATACAATCTATCCCTGTACCAAATTTCATCACAATCGGTTGAACAGACGGGCCGTAAAAGCGTAGCAGACAGACACACTTTCGCATTTATAATATTTGTATAGATATACTTGAGCGACCCGAGAAAAGCCCAAAACCCAGAGCAGGTAGGTACGCTAGTTAGTTTTAGTGTAGAGTCCCACAGACAGACATTCTGATCCGGTGGCCAAAATTAGAACTAATTTTTATGTCTGTTTAGTTTTGTTTTTATTTTATTTTTCATAGATAATAACGACAATTCACCGGGTTAGATAAATATGTCGGACTATTCCTACGTTTTGTGACATGACTTAGGAGTAAAATTGACTGTCCTCAATTGTTGAGCAGCTTTAAGTTTAAGGTTTCTGTCCATTACACACGTAAGTCCATTACACCTCTTTATCCACTGTTGCGTAGAACTGTCCTCGGCACCCATTCTCCAGTCTCAAGATTGTGTAAGACCCTAAACCACTACAGCACTAATCTTGACATTTGACTCGTTACCTAAGTTCCGTGATAAAATCAGAACATGAACCTTACCATAATTATTCTCTGTAGTAAGTATAATTAGTTACCTTAGTATAATCCCTCATTTTTATTTTAGTTTTATTCCCGTAATGGGGCTGATTCTGTATAACACAATCTCTAAACTAAACTAAAATGGCAGCTTTTATTTCTGTTCCTTTCCGTAGGAAGTATTATGAAAGGGTTAGCAATATTTGTAATGCTCTAATTTTAGTTTAGTTTAGAGATTGTGCACTACAGAATCAGCCCCATTATGTTGTTCTTTCATTTAAATTTTTTTAGCTTTGTAACGAATTTAATTTATAATGTTCTGTTTACTTTTAAATGGGTAGGTACTACATTTAACTTTATTTTATTTTATAGGATAAGTTTACCTTTAAATGTTTAAATGTAAGTGTCCGTTAGTAGACCTAATAAAAAATAAATAAAAAAAATTTTTTTTTTTTTTTTTTTTTTTTTTTTTTTTTTTTTTTTTTTTTAAACCTTTATTGAAAATAATACAATAGAACTTAATGCTAGCTAGCCTAACCTAATTACTATATAAATCATGCCCGCGTGGAATGGTGGCAAGAATGCTGGCTGCATTTCCGCGCTGGACAGCCAGGCTGATCCTTTGCGCAAAAAATGAGCCAGCCCTTCTGTCACCAGATGAGGCAATTAACCGCGGTGAAATATCTCGTAAAAATTTTTTGGCACTAAGACTCCATGGCCCCAGGGTCTCCACGGCAAACGGAACAAATATGTAACTCTCTATGAGAGAGGCATACTTCCGCCGCTTGCCGGTTTCAGCCTTTTCTGCTGCGGCTCCCGGCCTTGATGCTGTCTCCCTGATATGACACGGGGCCAATGTGTCTACGCATGTTGCGTCCCACATTAGCGCCCGTCCCCGTTCCCAGGGAACCAGCGTCAATCCATCAGGTCTCTTGCCATCATCCCGACTAATCCCTGCCGGCTCAATGAGCGCAGGAATATCTATGGTGGCAAGAGCCCTTTTGATCGTATCATTGAGAGAGCCATGCCGAAAAAGCCTACCAGCGCTCCTTTGGCAAGAGAGTCCGTGAATTCCAAATTTATCAACCTCTTTTCCACACGGGCATCTGTGCTCGTAGCACAGGGGTGTTCCCAATCTGAGACCTAGAGCCACACGAAAACTTTCATTATCTAAAAGAGTGCCGAGATTTTTCGATGGCAAGGCATGAAGCCAATACCCGGATTCTTTTTCAGATAAGGCTAGAAGCCTTGCTCGATCTCTTTCACTCGTAAGATTTTGAACCAAATTTGTATGTGTCAGCCGAACCAACGGCACATCCCAAAGTTTTTGTGTGAAACATTCCTTCGGGATGTCGTCATTGGGACACCTGAGCTTCCAACTATCTAGGGCCTCTGTGGCATAGATCAATGAAACTGAATTAGAATTAAGAATCTGAGAACTAAGCTCTTTTATACTATGCACAGAGGACAGAAAAGCCGGAAGAGCAACACTGGAAATTTTTCTCACGCCGATGCCACCATACTTGACCGGTAAAGTAGCTTGATTCCAGGACTGATCATCAAAAGATAAATTTAGAATTTTTTCTAGCGTATCTCTTAAGGTGGCATCCATGATATCGAGTAGTCCAGGAAATTTCCAAATTGGGCTCGCACGGAGAATATAAATTAATTTAGGTACAAATAGGCAATATTTTAGAATCGAAAATGCAATGTGAGAATTTAGATCGCCCAATTTGTCAGAATGTGCCGAAAATGTTTTGACTTTTTTGTCCAAGATTGGTTGTATGGCTTCGTTAAAAAGAGGAGCACCAAGAAGACAAAGTGAATGTTTATCAAGGATCTTAATATTAGGGGCAATTTCGTTAAATAATTCAGAAGCCGATAATATTCTATCTTGCGACAGATTTTCTGTAAAAAACAGTTCACATTTGGAAAAATTTAGTTCTAAACCAATTTTGCCAAATTGTTGCTTAACATTGTTAAGATCTTTTAGAACATCATCCACGTTGCCTCCAATGGTTCCATCGTCAAGATACCATATGTTAAATTTAGATGTTAAATTTGAGATATGGTTGTGGATCCCTAAGCTGAACAGGGCTGGACCTAAGGGATCCCCTTGCTGAACACCTACAGAGGACTTAATGTCGCCATCTCCAAAAAATAATTTTGAAGCAGAACTGTAACATTGCCAAACATACGGGTAAATTTCGGGAAGTTGTGTTAAAACTTCGTTAAGCAGAGTTGCCCTGTCCAATGAATTAAAAGCATTCTTTACGTCTACTTTCAGCAGTACCTCAACCTCGCCATTCGCTAAGAAAGTACGAGCCGAATGCACCGCTGCCTCACAACCACCTTTACTGCCAAATCCAACTTGAATAGGTTGGAATTTATCCTTTAGGGTCGAAACTATGTGTCTACACGCTAATTTTGATGCCAAACGGCGAAAACTGCAGCCAACAGCGATGGGCCGGATCCCACCGTCCTTTTTATTAAAAGCACAGAGCCTCGCACCGTAAAGGAATGGCAAAAAGGATGAATTTACCTCGCCAGATAACATAAAATTACAAAGTCTGGTAATGTCACTCAGAAGCGCCTTGCCGGCGTCCCCAGCAGTAACTCCCACAAGATCCTTTAGATGTTGTGGTGTTATGCCGTCCATGCCACCAGCAGAGCCACTGGAGAATGACATTATCGCAGCGTAAGTTTCTTCATCCTTTATCTGTAAAAATGAAACATTTGAAGGTGGGTCTGGAAGCAAAGAGTCGGGATTTGGTAAAGGATGCTTGTCATGTAAGGCTTCTAGCGTTTCATCATTAAATGGAGCCAGCGTATCATTAGAAAACAAAATGCGGGCTGCGTTTTTAAGATCCCCATCCATAACCTTGTTTTCCACAATTTTTTTTAAATTGTAATTTTGTGTTCGAAATGAGCAGTCAGGAATTTGGAAAACGCGATCAACCGAACAATTTTTTTTTAATTTTGAACATAACGACCCGCTTTCTGATTTATTTACTGAAAAATGTTTATATGAAAACAAAAAAAGATTTTGCCAAGCCAAAAGTGAATTTGATAAGACATTTTGGATTGTATGCGATAAGGATCTAGCCAATGATATTCTCGCCCCTCGCGGAATGCGTTTTATTAAAGGAATATTTTGATTATATTTGGATAATAAAATTTCGAAGGGTACCTGGTTTTGACTTCCTGTTTGCGTTTGATCGCACACGAAATTTGGGCAAGTTAAAGGCCTTGCTGGTGGTCCGTGACATCGTGCGATATGTATGTTAAGGCCTCTACGACCTTTAAACAGCTTGCCATCGCTACAGTGTGGGCATTCTATGTACTCAACTTGAGATGCACTAGTGATCATACTTCACAACACAACAAAAGAAAAAATAGAAAAAACTAAAACACTACACAATAGCGTCTATAAGCGCGCTAAGCCCCGGCAACGGCAACCAGAAGGCCTGCAGAGCAGGCGACTGCCCGCTGAGGCCCCTGGAAACCGTGACACCGCGTGGCAACGCCTCGCTCTGAAACAAAAACGACTGTTAATATCGCATATCGAGAAACAGTGAAAATAATACCACGGGGTATTTCGCGAATAAGCGCCAATTTGATGCCAATAATAATCCAAAATACCGAGCCCAATATTTATAAATAAAAATTTGGAAGCGAGCAAAATTTTTTCCATTGACATCTCATTGACATCATAAAAAAAAAGATAATCTTTCGGAGCAAAATACTCAAAACATTGAAGCCGCAAATGAATCATCACACTTGTTGTGCTTCAAATTAGCTCATGAATCTGTATCAGTTGCTCATCGGCAAGGAGTTTGACCTTAACGTTTTATAGGCATTTTTGTATTCAGAGAATCAAACTTTTAGTGTTGAACTGTATATAACGTAGTTACTCATCCGTAGCTATGTGTTTAACGATTTTATGAACCACAAGTAGCTAAATCATGGAAAAATTTAGAATTTGCAGGTAGGTACGCTTACTAAAACCCATTTGAAACCAAAATCTAGGCTATCGCTCATTTATAACTTTTAAAGTTAAGTTATCGAAGTAAAAGCAAAATGTTATTAATACCCATCGAAATAGAATGAGTACACTAAAATTCTACGTCAATGGTTATCAAATTGACTCCTATGGTTGTAGAATAGACTGCCCTATGCCAATTTTCACATTTAAACTTGCTCAAAGATGGAAAACATGTTCCTCCAATTTATAATTTCATATTTTCTGGCAACCATAATGTCGTCGATAAGAAAGTAGAATGCATCGCCATATCTTTTTTCACGTTTACACTTGACCTACTTTACTATATATAGGGCGGCGCGGACTCGGCGGTGCCGCCCTGGAAAGTTGTGCCATACTGTTATAGTTGCCAAAATATTCCATGCGTTCGGGCGTTTCACTTTCACTTGTTCTGGAAACATTGTGGTGTAAATGAAAATATAAGGAAGAATAAAACTTTATTGTACTATTTTTAATAAATCGTCCGATATAAATCGCATAAGTATGTTTTATATTATGTATGTGTCACCGTAAGATTGTAAAAACCGTTAGATTATAATATAACTTTTTTTATCTCGATAGATAAACTTTCGACAGATTGTGAACCGTAACATACTGCTTACAATTTAACGCGTTATTTTTTGGTAAATTGTAATATATTAGTATATATTATATGTATATTAACCCGATAGAACCTAACCCTACCCTACCTGAATATTCATGTCAAACCCTAACCTAACCTGTGCAGTTCGCGCGCGAGTTGAATGCAGAGTAAATGTATGGTGACACTTACATTTACTCTGTATTCAACTCGCGCGCGAACTGTACAAGAAAGAGACATGAAAACGTAAAAACAATAAATATTTCATAAATTAATACTCAGAACATTGAACGGTTCACAATCTTTCGACAGTTTATAATCTAGCGGGATAGAAACCGTTAGATTATAATCTAACGGATTTTACAATCTTACGGTGACATATAGAATGCGTAAAATACGTACATACCATGCCATAGGCCATTACTGCCTCGCTGGCCTAGTGGTTACCATGTTCGACTGCGGCCGACGAGGTCCCGGGTTCGAGTCCCGGGTCGGTGCATAATTAAGTAAGTATTGTGTTTTCTGACTAGAAATTCTCAGTACTAGCAGTAGAGCACGTTGAGCCGTTGGTCCAGGCTATTATCACTAACATGATAATAGTCGTTAAAGCCCGCCAACCCGCATTGGAGCAGAGTGGTGCCTGTGTCCAGCAGTAGGACGTTAATGGGATGTAGTGGATGGATGGATGGATACTTATGTAATATTATACCTATATAAGTATGGTTAGCGAGGTGGAATAAGGTAGAAACGGTTTTCAACTAACACAAAAACACAGCCCCCCCAACCCTAATTGGTTTCTAATGTTTTGTCCAAAAATTGAATACAAGTTTTCGAAGTCAAAGGGGATAGAGAAGTCATATAAACTCTGACAATGTGAGAGAAAAGTAGGTTGGTAACTGTTAATTACAATTTGTTAAAAAAATTGTTTACCAAATACTTCAATCTTAAATAAAATAAAAAAATAAAACTTTGGCTACCTTGACTAGCCCTTGTTGACTACCAGAACCAGAAGGTATCTAATGGTTAAATAATTGTGCAATAATTGATAAAAATACCTTGAATTAGTTACTTAGTTCAGTTCTAATAAGCAATATAAATATTATATGGGTATTATTTGATATATCTATTATGATTCTGTGTTCTGCCCAAATAAGTATATGGTTACACAAAATTTTACAAAAATAGCACCCAAGCACATCTTACTAATATTATAAATGCGAAAGTTTGGATGTATGGATGTCGGTATGGATGTATGGATGTCGGTATGGATGTATGGATGGATGTTTGTTACTCAATCACGCCCCAACAACTGAACGGATCTGGATGAAGTTTGGTAGAAGATAGATTATAGTCTGGAATAACACATAGGCTACTTTTTATCCCGGAAAATTAAAGAGTTCCCGCGGGAACCACAAAACCTCAATCCACGCGTACGAAGTCGCGGGCATCAGCTAGTAATACATAATATAATATTACGATATTTTGTTCAGCAAACAACCTTTACGATTTCAATGTTGAGCTTCTTTAAAAGGTGCTATTACGAAACTTACCTGTTGTATAAATATTTGTGAAGCTGAAAGGATCTCTTTATATGCCTCTAAGAGAATGGCTGGTATTCTGCAGACTAGATGAGCTTCTTAATAGCTTATTATCATACAAGTGCTGTAACATATTGGGTGTAGAACTGTACTTACATAAAAAGTGATATAAACACATTGCCAAATATGGCTATATCTTCTTCTTTTTGTCCTTTTCCCATCTATAGGCCGACCATTTAACTCGCGTATCGCCTGCGCGGTAAGAAGGGAGCGGGGGGAGATGTTAGTGGATGGGTGGGTGATACTTATTATTTTATTCTTTACCAACAATGTCTAATCTCGAGATAAATCCTTGGATTATTGACTCCGTGTGTAGCGTTACCCGCCCCCGCTCCCTTCTTACCGCGCAGGCGATACGCGAGTTAAACGGTCGGCCTATATATGCAGTCCGCACAACATGTTTTCTTCTTCCATTCACTTCTGATATCCGTCAACCTGTTATTTTCCCCTTTTAAACGCATATCCTCTTTCACACAATCCATCCATCTTAATATTAAGTTATTAAAATCAAAACGATTTAAAATTACATATTTGTTTATTATATTTGTACGCATGTATATAAATAGAAAAACATACACATGTTAAGTAATTAGATTAAAAATATAATTATGTACATAGACAAATTTTTATTTTTATTTTAGGGACAATTTGCCTTGGTGCATATCCACTTCTTGGAAATCTTGGACTTTCCTGAGCATTATCACACTAGGTGCCATTAGGTGCGGTCAATTCTGTGTTATATTTCTAGCTCACTAGCGTGGTTACACAATAGTATCTACATAACGTAAATAAAATGAAAACAAAACAAGTAAACTTCTTGGTAATAAAGTAATAATGACAAAGCGGCAGTACTTAATTGTTTATTTACTGGTTCTATTTTATTTAAGGTTGCGGTTAAGTGACTACGTGTTTTTCACCGATAGGTAATAACCATATAACAATGCGTTAAACCATTATAATATTATTATTGCCTGGCATATTTAAGATATACTTCAATATGTATATTGATAGTAGCTAAATTCTTTATTTCTTTATTGTTTATATGGTACACACAACAGGAAATAACTACAACATTTCAGGTAAGTATTAAATGATAGGATCGGTTCTAAGTTATAACCCAAAACATGTGCACACATCATGACTTATACACAAAATATATAAAATAAATAGAAAAGACTAGTGAATGAATGACGATGAAAAGAAATAGATCTAAGTGTTTGAAGTTACAAATACAAATCAGAGAAATTAAGCGTAGAATTTATAAAATTGATTGACCAAGTATTCCCGCGACTTCGTCCGCGTGGATTGAGGTTTTTCGGTTCATCTTCTTCTTCTTTAATTTTCCGGGATAAAAAGTAGCCATTGTTTCCATATTATAATCTATCTCTGTGCCAAATTTCATCCAGATCCGTTCAGCCGTTGGAGCGTGATTGAGTAACAAACATCTATCCATACATCCATCTATCCAAACTTTCGCAGTTATAATATTAGTATATAGAAGTATAGATTAGTACCTATAGATTAGTTTACTAACCTATTTAACCAGAATTTTCTTTTGATAGTGTTTACCTACACTAAAGAAAGAAAGAAAGAAAAGAACGGTACGGTGTGATTGAAGAACTAACCAACAAATTCATCATCAACAAAAAACGTTTCGTATTTCTTGTCCACCTACCTTTTTAAAATATAAAATTTTTGATCCTAAAAATTTATCGATAAAATATAGATATGTAGGTATATGTCACCGTAAAATTGTAAAAACCGTTATGATTGTAATCTTACGCTTCTTATCTCGATAGATTGTAAACTGTCGACAGCTTGTGAACCGTTTAATGTTCTGAGTGTCTTTGAGTGTTTCTGAGTGTGAGTGTTATTTACGTTTTCTTGTCTCTTTCTTGTAGGTTAGGTTAGGGTTCATCATAAATAATCAGGTAGTGCCTTAGGTTCTATCGGGTTAATATACTCGTACCTAACAGATTACAATCCACCGAAAAATAATGCGTTAAATTGTAATCCTTCGACAGTTTACAATCTCGCGAGATAGATTATAATCTAACGGTTTTTACAATTTTACGATGACATAGTTTAGCTTAGTAGGTAGGTAATACAGTTCCATAATTAGCGATGAAGCTGAATTTGCTTGCACAAGTTGCACATCATTTCCGCGTGTCGCAGCCATTTCTATTTCCGAAGCTTCTACGCTGTGATCAGCTTGGAAATAACGCAAACACTAGGAGATACGTACAGTTCGAGCGCGAGTTGAATGCAGAGTAAATGTATGTGTCACCATACATTTATCTACTCTGCATTCAACTCGCAAATTATAGTTTCGTTTACTTTTAAATAAGTGTAACCTGCTAGATTTCTGAAGATTAGAAATCAAGATAAAACGTTTTCTCATATAAGTATGTATATTTGTGACTACCAGTTGCTTACAGAAAGCTCTTGCCTCCTATGAAAATTAACCAAATTTTTACATAATCGTTCATGTATTTTTACAGTCAAAACTAAGTGTCGAACTAAGGTAGCGAAAAGTGAATTTATATATATATTTTGTATATAATTATACACAGCTACATAACAGTAGTTATGATTTGCATTTTATCAAGTTTGATAACATTGAATAGGTATATAGGTGCCTTTATTTCCTTGTGGTGCCTATTGTAAACGTAAAATTGTTGTTTAGAATTAATATTACATCACGTACATATCGAATGTGATCTAATTATCAAATACCTTGGTTTTAGCCAAGGCTGCTGGCATTATCGCTCTTAGGGAATTACGCAATGTAGGATGCACGCTGCACGCAGTTTTACTTGAGGGCTATTACGATTTAATTTCCATTCACCTATTAGTTATGTTATTGACTTTACCGTTGTAGAACCTAGAGTAAAGCACATCAGGGACTGGACGAAACATCCGTGTCGTAGGGAAAATAAGTACGTTTTTCCTGTAGCACTAGTTTAATAAACTCTATATTATAGGTATAAACGTGAGTTACCCACACGGACTTTTCTCGTCCAGACATTTTTTTTCATCCATATTGTGTATAAGTGTGTATGCGCTTGTAGACGCAGTAGTCCGAAGTTTTCAAAGACTTCGGTTTGTATTCCGTACCTAAAACTAAAATTTCAGTCGATTGCAACAATTTCATAACAATTAACTACCTAGTTCAATTTGTAGAAATTAATTAACATTCTGTATTTTTTTCGTGTTTTCGTGTTTCCAGTTTTAAATTTCATTCGTAATTAATTGTGTGTCAAGTTTCTACTTATACATAGATATCTCGACTTAATTACATACTAGGTTAGTAAATTTCAGCGAGGAAGAACCTAAGAGGTTGTTGAAACTTGAATAGGTCATACCAATTGATGTCATTGCCAAGGAAGCCATTCTAAATTCGGGTCATACTAACAACCTTGGCTTACTTTACCTGAATATGTTACTTCAAAATCACTTGCACAAGTCATGAAGGGAATTCCTTGATTATGCTCAAACCCATTTTTTCGTTTCTGGCCTTAATAATTTAGAGATCTGCTTACTTGTTACGGGTTTCTATTTTTTTATAGACTAAGTAGCGCTTAGCAAGTGGTGATGCAGCCTAAAGTGGAGCCCGCTCAGTAGAGTGACCAGAAGATGCCTATTCATTCTAGACTAGATTAATTATCATTTGTTGGCATGGTCGGAAAACAGTGGTCCGAAAGCGTGTTTAAATTAGTTTAGGACTTTCCGCTTATCGTATACGCTAAATCCTATCAGTATTTGCTCAGTGAACGTTTGCTATAAAGAAGATTAGTATGTGCGCGTCTACAATGCGTATTTGGTATATGGAGTTATCTGGCTGTTTGGTAAACATCTGTGTCCCAGTAATTTTACACACAAAGTACGGTAGTTAAAATTTTCGGAACATTTGTTTTACATAGGTACTTAGTTCCCGAAAAGATTATTAAAGTAAACAGATACCTCTAGCACTATGGGAATAATGTGGCTCTGTTGATTTGGGCGGAATAGAAGTTTGGATTATTAGAGTCATGGAGCTAAAAGCAATGTAGGTAACTAAGTGCTAAGAAAAGGTAAACGTGAAGTATAAACCCTATGCAATACTGTTTTTAAAAACATGAATATGGGTTTCGAGCCGGTACTAAGGTTTTGACGAACCGTGCCTTAGCTTGGCCGAAATGAAATTTATACACATTTATAAAAGGCTATGTCCTGAATGACTGACAGACAACTTACAGCCGAAACCATTGAAATAGAAATAGGTACTAAAAAAATTCTACATCAATGGCCGAAACGGCTGAACGTCGAAATTTGAAAGGACATTGTCCAAATTCGCCTAAGAATCAACATACTTTTGAAATATACAGAAATTTTTAGCTTATTTTTTAACCTTTATTCCAAATATTAGATTTCAAAGGACACTTCAAATTAATTAAAAAATAAATAAATGAGTATTAAATTGATTACCGTTCTTTTCCGTCTTGTAACTTACAGGTTCAAATAATAAACAATACCACCGCTTGAGCGCTGGTTCCGTAACTTAAGAAATAAGGATAAAAGCAGCTTGAAGCGCTGAGTGCGCTAGTATTTCGAATCTCGCAACGCCATCTATTGAAATCACAATAAATTAATGTTTATAACGCCATCTGTAATGTTTTTGGTGAACTATGACGAAACTTGTTGACGATGATATTTATTTTTCAAGCAGATTGAGTCGAAATAACCTCAAAATTGAAAATATTTTTGGTAATAATTAAATTCTCTGAAGTGTCCGTTGTTCAAATCTAATTACAATAGTATTTATGTGTTATTTTGAATCCGATAATGTATGTTTTATGACTGTTGGTTATTAGGCGAACTTTGTATGGGCGTTGGTCAATGTCCTTTTGAGGGAATATACCATAAGCACCCTAGTACTAAGGAAGGAATTTTTGAAATTCCACCCCCAAGGAGGTTAGATAGGCGGTTCAAGCTATATCCAAGAAACTCGGTATTTGTGATTGCGGTGAAAAATGAAGAATTTTATGTTTTTCGCAGTTTTTTGAAATTAATTTTTTTAAGAACCTAGTTCCACTCGGAAGAAATCGCGGACAAACGCTAGCTCAAAATATAAGGATAGATGATGACTTAGTTCTCTGTCGATATCAATCTGAAATAGATTTAGAGGAGTCAGGCTGACAGGTCTACGCACTGTTTTTGTTCAACAGTTCATAGGAATGGAGGAACGCATTTTGCTTTCGCAACATCAACTAACATTAGGTACGTGCTCGGATTACAGCCTCTAAAAATAGGCCAATTTTGAGCTCAGCGCCATAAAGCTATGCGAATGTATAATATGGGTCAGTAGGAATCACGAATAGTCGACTTTCGTTAATGTCCATGCAGTTTCGAAATGCATTTCTCGGATCTTTTATATTTAAACGGGAAGACATTTATGATTGCGACATAGCAAACATAATATTATTATGCTATCAAATAGTGGGTTATTATTATTACATAGTACTTAGGTGATGCTTTTGGCACAAGAATCTGCGATTGGCCGAAACCGCGACTTCATCTGCGTGGATTGAGGTTTTTTTGGTTTCCGCGGGAACTTTAATTTTCCGGGATAAAAAATTTAGCGCGGGCCACGGAGTGACTTTATTTCATCACTTATTCCTGGCACATAATTAGTTTTAAACATAAAAGTTGCTACAAACATGAAATTGAACCGTCTTAAGTATTCATTCTCGATACTTAAAAATAGACCTTTTTACATCTAATCCTATATTATACCGTCGCCTATGACCCATAAAACATTTGAGCGGCACCCTCCACTCAAATGTTTTATTAGGGGAATACTCAAATGTATTATCACGGAAATAGCCACTCTTACGAACTAACAAAAACTAACTCTTTCTTCTCTTTAAATTCAGGCAATAACGTATTTTTATGCTAGTCGCTGACAGCACCTGACAGCCCGTCTTCGGCGATTCGCTTGGTATTATAGGAATGAATTTGTTGATACAATTCATGTGACGCAGAGCGAGGCTTTGACGTACGTCTCTCTCCCAGTTTTCTGATGAATAAGAAACAATACACACGTTGAAGAGAATTTAGCAAGAGCAACAATAAGTCGATAACATTGACCGGAACTACCGTGGTGTTTCCGAGAAGCTTGCTTGAGAAGTTATTTTTTTAGTTATTATACATACTTACCTACTATATGTACCTATGGTTTATCAGAAGTTGTACGAGAATGATAATATATAATATAATATATTGAAGACACTTTATTTACGAATCAAAAAGTTATGCGGAACAATACGCATATCTTCCAATACAAACCTACTTACTTGTACTTATTAATAATATTATTTGGAATTTATATTTTTAGAGCCAAATATGGTTTTGCTAACACCTAAATGATATTCAAATATCAACCGCCCTTGGGTATCTACTTCACACTAAAAATGAATCGTACCTATTACAAGCCGAGGTAATAACTATTCTTTATATGGCATATATCCTCGCACAGGAGTAATAAGGGCGCTAACAGCACTAATTAGCAGCTGGCATTCCGATACATGTACTAAATGAACGATTTGCAAATGTACCTATGCAATGTATTATATTTATTATGGTTTGACGGAGCATAATATAACTAATATATTGAATTTTTCTTCTTTTCAGACGAGGTAGAAAGAGCTCAACATGACCGTGGTAACGAACCCCGCGTGCACAGAAGGTAGCGTCGAAGGCCAAGGTTCCCATGCCTCTACTTCGGGCACACAACCACCTGTAACGTTTGATTTCGGCCAATACGGTGAACTACGGATAGATGAAAACTGTCGCCTGTACGACAATGAGAAACAAAGTGACATTGTTTTCGTGGCTGGGATCAATGGAGACACATTCCGTTTTCCCGGACATCGTCGTGTCCTGGCAGCCACGAGCCCTGTCTTCGCCGCCCTGCTATCAACAAAAGCAGACGTCATTGTCGTCGACTACATCGATCGTCGAGGCTTTGAACAACTATTACGCTACTACTATTGCGAACCGACACAATTAACTTCCGTGTTTACGGCTCGAGCCACTCTGAATGCTGCATACAAATTCCTATGTCCTCAGTTAGCTGAAAGGTGTGCACGTCGCCTCGATGAAATGCTAGACGCGGAAGTTGCGCTTGAAATATTGCGTGACTTACGGTATTTATGTGCAAGATTACCAGGAGCAGCTTCAGCCCCGCCATTGCCTGCACTCGAAAGCGATGCTGCCGCAAGAACCTTGGCACATTGCTCTATGTGGTGCGACTCCCTCGCACACAACGCACTCCTTGTTATCGATGATAACGCGGATGCAGCCCTCACCCACGAAAAATTAGAAGATCTCACGTACGAAGACTTGGTGCTAATAGTAAAACGAGACACCCTACGAGTATCCAGCGAGCTCGTCTTAGCAGAGGCACTCGCGCGATGGAGTACAGCTGCCTGCAAACGAACTAAGCGAGAATTAACGCCGAGCAATAAGCGCGCTGCTCTTGGTGAATTGGCGTATTGTCCTCGATATTTACTCCTGGCGGGAGAAGAGTTAGACAGAGCTTTGGCACTCGAGCTGCTTGAGCCAATAGAGCGGGCTTTGGTTTTGGCTCGGGCACGCAAACTGTCTGCCCCAGTTCCTGTGGGTGCTGAGCAGGAAGCTATGCTCCGGAGATGGGCTCAACCTCGGCCTGCGGAACCCGCTGCAGCTCCGGTTTCCTTGAGCCCCCGGTCTGAAACGATAGAAGAACCCCAACCCAGCAAACTTTGTGGTCGTCGTCCTAAGAAGTTAAAACAACCATGCTTCGAGCCCGAGGATAGTAGAAATAGCTCCAAGAGCAATTGCTGTTCCGATTGCTTCCACGGATTGATCCATGCGTTAGTCTGTCTGTTTGATTAAGAAAATTTTAAAATTAGAGTGCTGATATTGAATTTTTACCAGAATAATAATATCATGGTGAATGAAACTTAAAAGGTTAAAATATTGTGAATGTATATGGCTCATTTATTCCTTTATATCTTTTTTGTATTTTTGAGAGACAAAGAGAAACTGTGGAATTATGGTAAAATATTAAAAGAAATATTTTATTAAAAAAGATTTTAGTGTAACTGGACGGTTCGCAGTGCGAACGGTTTTTCAGAGCTGGATCAATGCTTAGTGCATTTAAAAATGTCTTGGTTCATTTAACCTGGAATCATAATATAATACCGTAGCTCAGCTACGCTAACTACTTAATTAAGTATTATTAATTATTATTACTATTATGTTTAGCAAAAAATATCCTAATTTAATCTTTATTGATGTGATATTCTAGTTTGATTTAGAAATTTAGCTAATAGATTACAAATCTGATGTGCAAAATTTTTTTGCATAGTTGTTTCGTAAATTGTTGGTACGAACTACAAATTGGTGCACAAAAATACTACTTATGTTTAGGTAATGTAGATTAAAAATCTTATAACTTTTTAGCCAAATTCTGTTGCATTTAATTTATTTATTATGAATTGATTATGAACTTTGGCGCGAGCTGTTAAGCCGTTTATTATGAATTTCAGGAAAATTGTAATTGTTCGTATATATTTGTAATCGTCTTTAAATTTACTATTATTTAGCTATAATGCAGTTTTAAGGCAGCAGCTTCTTTTAAATATTATATAAAAAAATGTTTTCTACTTTGGTTTTGAAAATGTTATTGCAATTATTACTGTTAGGTAATATTACCATCTAGTCCTAATTTAAGTACAGATGAAATCTTGTCTTAGTTTTTTTAAATTACTTATAAGTATACTTATATACATTTTTATTATGTAATTTTTTTTAATTACGATACTGCTTATTTATAAACGTGTATTACGACTTACAAGTATGATATTATTTCGATCTTATTTAGGTCAAAGATTAAGTATATTATGTAATAGAATTTTCTCTGCATAGAAGGTATCTATAGACTTATCGTCATGGACCGATTGTTTTTAATGTTTATGCATAATTGTTGTATCCTTTGTTGCAATGTTTTTGCCTTACATTGCTCCGTTACATGTTCTAATTCTAACTTTGTATTTTTGCAATTTTTACTAGCAGACTTCATTAGTTTTTATTTAATTTAATTGCAGAATGTGCCATACCAAATGTTAGTCATTTTATTTAATTTAGAGCTAATTTATGAAAATCAAAAATATTCTATAATATGGATGTAGGTATCAATAGTGGGAGAATTTCTATGGACAACATATAAATTAGATTAAAGATACCTTAGTGTAAAAGATGTAGAAAAACGTAAATAAATGTATTTTCTTAAAAATAATAATATAACTGTCCCATAAACTTATAGTAATGTCATTGTCTGGAACACATGAACTGATACTTCCAAAATCTTTAGAAACTTTTATATAGGTATTTATAATACAGGCTGACCTGTCTGGGTGATCTGGCTTCGGTCGCTTAAAATTTCTGAAAATTATATTTCTCTAAAAATTTGGTAGGTATATCAGTCAGTTTTTACTTTCTCTATACCTAACCTATATAAAAAAAATTGATAAAGATCTAACCATAAAAAGTATTTTGAGAAATTCCAACGGGATCATTAAACCCGAAGGCGGAGTCGGAGTAATAAATTAGTAAATATTTATGATTATAATTTAGCAGTGTTAACGTAAAACATTGTATGTATATCACTAAGTAGTATTTATATATTACAAAAATACTTGCGCTTGTAGTTGTAAGTTTTGTCAAGCTGGTACTCAAATTGATGTTTGTCTACTAAGGACTGAAACAATAACCGAAATAAGGGGTTTAAACACTGTTTTTTTGAAACTGTTATATAAAACAGAAACACTTATAACGGAAAAAGAAACGATACTGTAACCCAATCAATCTGTAACCGTTTATTTCTGTTAATAAGTGTTTTTATCTGTAACCCTAATAGGTACATGCCCTAACAAACTGCACGGTGTGACAACGCGTTCTTCTCACTTCATCGGACTTCACACTTACTGACACAACATACCCATGTTTTTCTTAAAACAATAGCAACCAACGATGCTAGACCTTAGGTTCAAATTTGAATACGCGTCAACAGTAAATTTGGCAACGTCGCTATTTCGGATACAGATTAAAACACTTTCGTTTCTGTTACAGATTCGTTTCTGTTACAGAAATATAAGACGTAACACATCTGTGTATGCATGTCTTCTGGACCTGAGTCGCGCATTTGATCTTGTGAACTATTAAGTTCTCTGGAACAAATTGCGAGTTGCTCGGGTCCCGGACGAGATAACGAGTCTGTTGAGATACTCGTACGGAGGCCAAGTGAACAACGTAAGATGGGGCGACGCGACCTCTAGCGGATACAAGCTAGACTGCGGGGTACGTCAAGGGGGACTCACCTCTCCGGATCTTTTCAACGTCTATATCAACGGTTTGATCGAGGAGCTGAGAAGCGCCAGGGTCGGCTGTCATTTGGGGGATTTATGTGTAAATAATCTCAGTTATGCAGATGACATGGTGCTGCTCAGCCCCTCAATCGGAGGGCTAAGGAGACTTCTCTCGGTCTGTGAGCGTTATATTAAGGATCATGGATTGAAATATAATAAGTGTGTCGGATTAACAGAATTAAAAACACATTCAAAAGGGTTACAGATTCGATTCTGTTAAACTTTCATTCTGTAACACTTATATTTCTATAACCTTTATGAATCTGTTTTTCAGTCCCTGTTATCTACTGGGACAATTTCTTTAAGAGGATTGTGTACCTACTTACTATAATATAACCTATAACTTAAGGTCGTCTCAGATGTAGATAGTAGATACATAGTAGCCACATCATAATATCATGATTTGCTTTGCTTTAGAATATTTTAGTATATTACAGCTACATTTGTGACGGGCTTTATTTATAGAGAACTAGATGATTCCCGCGACTTCGTCCGCGTGGATTAAGATTTTTGATTCCCGCGGGAACTCTTTAATTTTCCGGGATAAAGTAGCCTATGTCCTTCCCCGGGATACCATCTACCCCTGTACCAAATTTCAGCAAAATCCAACCGATTTTGCTGAAAACAGATGGGCCGGGAAAGCGTAGCAGACAGACAGACAGAAACACTTTCGCATTTATAATATTAGTATGGATAGTATGGAAGTATGGATAGGTACCCGTATGTCATTTTCAAGCTGTCTGAAAAAAGTGCACCATCAAGCGCAAGTTTACTTTTGTCATGCAAGTTTTCAACTTGTTAGCCAAAACAAAAAAAAAACTTTTACTAAAATTTCTGTGGTAGAGTACCTATTTGTTTAGCTATTTCTTAATTCAGAAAAATATGTTCATGTATTTTAAATAATAAAGTATGAATAAGGGCTTATCGTTTGAAACGATTAATTAAAATACACATATTGTTTACGTTAAATGTTATTAATTAATTAACCGTAAACGTGTAGCGAAAATATGATTGTATTATTGTGTTCAGCTCGGAGCTGCTATTATGACATTCAAACCTGAAGACAAATAAGGAAATAAATTGTTTAATTATGGAAATGTATTTGTTTTTAATTCATCTTTAAACTAGGTGCCTACCTACTTAGGTAATATCGTACCACTGAACCTATCTTGTAACCCGTGCTTGTAACTGTGTAGATACTCGTACCTTATTTAGCTGAAGAATGTTTCTACCGAAGATACATGTACTCAATCCACCCTCTAGGGTCCTACGCTGCATCCACTGGAGTAAACACTTGCCACTTAATTAAATATTTTGAAGAAAGGCTTAATAATTATTGAGTCCCAGTTTAAGTATTTCAATTTTTAACAAATGAAAAAGACCTGAGACAAATTACGAAATATTAAAACACATATATTAAAACACTTATATTAATTAACTATAATATGCAGGGGATTCGAACCCGGAATTATTGCTAACCAAAATAAAATGAGCTAAGAAAAGTAAGTATCGCGTATTATATTGAAATACAACAATAAAAAAATGAGCTATACATTCTCAGGCCTAATAGAATCAATTACTTCTTTACTAGGAGAATAATTTACTTCCGTGTCCTCCAAAATCGGTCTCGATTTGAAGAAGGAACTTTTGCGAGATTTCAGACTGCAGCTTTCGCTAACTCCGATGAACCCTTCTATTTTCTCCACTTTCTCCATTACATCGACCAGTGTATTTTCAGCCGTACGTAAATCCTGTCGGAGTGATTGTATCGTGTTTTGCACGTCGAGCATTTTGTTTATTTTAGTTTCGATCTTTTCGAATTTGTCCTGTATCGATTGCCGCGCCCTCTGGGTATCGCTGACTTCTTTCACGATCCTAGATGTAATTTCCCGTTGCAGTTCAGTAAATTTCCTATCAAAAGTGGTGTCTTCTTTGGAGTCCCTACGTTTCTTTTCCCCGGTATTGGTCGATAGAGTTCTGTATTTGTATCCTGTTGTTCTGGTGGTATAACAACTTTTATGGAATATTTGTGACATGATTGCGCATTATTGTACCTATATGAAGGACGAGGCTTTTGAAACAGCCTTTAGAAACCTTTAGAAACAGTTATTTTTGTATTTTTATTTAAATTTATCATTATTAAACACACGATAATTTGACAGGATCAAACTTAATGACACAATTTATGACTGTCAAATTGTCAAAATAGATAAAAGGTAGTAAAACTTGTGTCACATACAACAATAATAACAAGTTTATTAAAATTCTTAAAATCTAATTAGTTTTTTTTGTTCTATTTTAATGAACAGCGCTACCTACTGAGAAACCCTTACACTTTAACACGCTAGGTACCTACTACCAAGCTATCCTTATTACGAAGTTCTCAACGTACTCACTAGATGGCAGTTGGAGGCCAGAAATGAACAAAAATTCCTTGTTCAGCTGAAAATATTGAATGGATGGAATTTTAGACATACTTATTAAAAAATAACTCTAGTCCTCCTAGTTGCCTGGCCGTGACCCGTGGCTAGTTGCCTAAAAAGCATGAAATGACAAATAAATGTGTAATACAGAAATGGTATGGGAAAGAAGGTACAACATCCTAACAGGAATCCTATATATTTTGTGAGATGGTGATAATAAAAAAAACCCGGCTGAGTTTGTCGTGAGCTCTTCTCAGACCAGGGCGCGTTTGGAACCCTCGTAGCTTTAGTTTTAAGATACACCATCAAGTCTTATTCCTTGTAAACATGACGTTCAGAAGGTGTACTTTGTAGGTACCTATTTTGAATAAAGATGCTTTGACTTTGACTTTGATTTTAAACAATTATCCAAGAAGATACCTTTATTAGGTATTAGCATTCACCTTATATTGTGTGGTTAAATAATCATATTATTTAGTCGATGATTTAAACTGACGTTCAACACGTGCGAGGTATGAAATAATCGGGCAAGCAAGTGATGGTACCTAATTCATAAGAGAGTACACCACCAGCTTATATCGAATCGAATAACAGGACCAGCCTATCGGTGTATCGTTTAATCAGTTTGGAACAAAAATACTTTTGCATGAAGTTAATACAGATTAGAAATGCAACATGAAGACGCTCAAAGTGCCTATTCAAAAAACCACTCGAGAATTCAAAAGGTAAACTAAGTCAAAAACAATAATACAGAACCGTATTTACGTTGACAAAAGCTCGAGAGGGGCATTGGGTCCATTTTTTTTAAATTCCATTGTCTGGAAATGACAAAGAGTCGCAAAGAGCAGGTTGGTTACTATTATTCGGAGGTAAATTTGTATTTGATGAAGTGCAAAAGTTGGAGTCAGTCATTTGACATTTATACTTTTTTTTGGGGACACCCATTAGGGATGGGCAACCGTTCCCAAGTCCTGTTGTAGGTATTTAAGTCGAATCTATCGACTTTAAAAAGGCTCTACCAGAAGCAACATACAAGCTGGCAGTAGCTTTTTCCAGTTTTTCACGAACAGATAATTATAGAGCTATTAAAAAGTCCACCAGCTTTCTTAAGTCCATCGTCCTCGTCCTCGTACGTCATTTCAATTTTCAACCGATCCATTCTCATACGTTTAGGGTATCTTACATACCTAAACGTATGAGAATGGATACACGAAAATGAGCTCTAATTCAATGCTGTTATGGTTTATTTTGCTTTGAAGCCGAACTTTAACGATTTGATCGGCAATCCTTACATGATTGCACCTCATGAAATAAGTCTCTCATAGGGATTTCAGAACTCCATAATCTTGAGCTGCTTGTGTCACTGCAAATTGTTTGATAATCATAATATGATTCAACTTTATTTTCGTCTGTCGTCCTAGTAGCTTGATAAAGTTTACTTAATTTAAAGCTGATGCCCGCGACTATGTCCGCGTGGATTGAGGTTTTTTGGTTCCCGTGGGAACTCTTTAGCCTATGTGTTATTCCAGACTATAATCTATCTCTGTGCCAAATTTCATCCAGATCCGGTCAGCCGTTTGGGCGTGGTTTAGTAACAAACATCCATACATCCAACCAAACTTTCGCATTTTATATAATTTATATTATATTTGATTGTTGATTCAATAAAATTATCTTGCCACCATTCCACGCGGACATGATTTATATAGTAACTAGCTGATTCCCGCGACTTTGTCCGCGTGGAATGAGCTTTTCGTAAGAAACGTTTTGGTTCGACCGTTTTTTCTCCGTCTTACATTGCAAATCCGACATAAAATAATATTGCGGCTATAAATTAAGATGTAAGCTATCCTATCTTTCAAGTTGGATCAAACTGCACACGGTGTGCAAATTTAATTTAAAATCCGTTAAGTATTTTAGGAGTCCATCGCGGACAAACAACGTGACACGTGATTTATATTATATATTTAGATTAGGTTAGGCTAGCTAGCATTAAGTTATATTGTATTATTTTTATAATAATTAACAGTTAACACAGGTAGCATTGATTAAGGATTGGTCTCAGAGACAAACAGAATATAAGTAGGTACATCAGTCTTAATTCGACTAGATGTTTGACTGAGCATGACAAAACTAAATCGTCCATCACTTGGTAGGAATCTGGCCGCAACGTGGGTACAATCGGCCGTGGAGATTTGCACACATGGGCTCAATATGTCCCATTGTGCTTTGTGAACCGGTCCTAATTATTGTTAGTGTGAGAATAGTCCTTACAAGTGTCGATTTAATTGCTTTTTTTATTCCAAAATTTTTTACACTTTGGCATTATCTATAAATAATAAAATCTCATTATTTTCTCAATCCAATTGGCATACCTATATTTTGAACTACCAAAACTTATGAGTACTTAAATCTAATTAGTAGGCAAGATAAATACCTAGCTAGTCTATTAAGGGCCGCAATTACACTTCTTTTTACGTTTTACGTTAGCAGCGTAGATACGTTAGGTACATACCTACTCATACATAACTAACATTAGCATTAGAATCCTTAGAATCCTTTACATATCGTAAGTTACTCGTGTATGTCAAGTGTAATCGTGGCCAAACACTTATGAGCGGGTTCTATGGTAAACTCCGCTACTACTATATAAAACTATATATAAAACTTTATTGTATTACTTTTGATAATGATTGTGCATCATGTAGATTGTATGTTTTTGGTTAAATAAATAAATAAAATAAATGAAACTACTACTCGTTCAACTTACGCCGCGGCTATTATACGGTATACCTATGTGCATTTTCGGCTAAGGGTCTTGATTTTAAAAACTTATCCGAAGCTTTTGTTTATTGCTTAGAAACATTGGATTGCGGACTTTTAATTCAAAATTAAAAGCCATTGAGAATAAGAGTAAAAATTAGTTTCTAAAATAGCGTGTCTATAACTGTGGGACGCCCACTGTGGAGAGCATTGTAGGTGACAATACCTTCAAATTTCAATAGTCCTTCAGAACTGTATGTCACAGATAAGTTATGTTCGAATGGAAATAGCGCCGGCAAGGAATATTCAGTTATACACTTACTTATACACAATGGTGCCATTGCCATCTATAACAATGCGTTTTCATACCTAAGCGCCATCCCTAATTTAGGTGGTTCTCAAAGTTTAAGCGCACTACGGATTCCATTTTTATACTTAGAGCACTTTAAAATTTTAGTGGTGTAATTCAATCAACTAAATATTATTAAGGTAAAGCTGGCGCGTCTGAAGTTGACCGCAAGACGCGCATGGACGCGTCGTAAACGCATATTTTCGTGCGTAGTAGGTAGCTATGTACCTACATTGACTTCGACAGTTTGTGTGAGGGCTGCGCAAAAAAGCACTCGCACCTCTCAGAAACGAATAGATGATTGGCGCTAAGGAGGACAACTCACAATATAATAATACTAGAGGACGCCCGAATCGGTCGAATTTTGTCGAAACCGATTCTTAGCTGTCTACACCATAGAAGAAACCTACCTTGAACCTTCCAAATTTTAAGTCTGTATACTTAGTAGTTCCGGAGATATCGTGATTAGTCAGTCAGTTAGTGAGGGAGTGATTTCATTTCAAAAATGAAATCATATAATATTACTATCAATAATATACACATACACATGTGTAAGACATAAGCAGGAATTAGTGAAGAAGTGGTAAGTGGGAACTGAGACTGGAGTAAGATACAAAAGTTTGGGAGCTTTATACAAAGCTATTGTGTGTATTTTTTCAAAAACGTAATTTCGTAGTAAGATCGCACTTATAACAGGTCCGTCGAGCCGACGTGATGCAGGTAGTGTTTTTTTTTTATATAAAAAAAAGGTCTTCCCCAAGCACAAATCCCCGAAGAGTTATTATTTAGAAATAAGTGTTAAATCGTGTATAATAGACGGGGGCTTATTATTCTTATAGTTTTGGTGGTTTCGGTATCGACTGTAGTGATTGTTACAAAATAATAAACCAGAAAAATCAGATTCCCACCTAGGATGTTAGCATCATATAATCACAAACACTCATCAACGCAGAACAGTGTCAATGGCCTGTCATATATCACGCTTCTCTTTTCTAGTTTTCATCATAGAAAAAATTGGAGTTATAATTAATATCTGCAAAATAATACTAAAAATCTATCAAGCTGTGTGGTTTCGTTGGACACCAATGAAGATAGTTTCCTATTTCTATAAAAATAAAGAAATACAAATTTACGAATTTCGTCAGTAGGATTCGAACCTGCGTCACGACGACTTACAATGCGGCTCTTTACCAGCTGACCTGTCGAGAGCTACTTGACTTGGAAAATGTGTGTGAACTGTGAAAAGGTGTGAAAGATGTTCAACACTAGCTAAAACAATAATTATTACATAGAGGCAAAGGTTTACGCTTTTTTGTCACGTACGATTTTTCTTAGTCCGCCGAGCCCCCGCGTTTCTTCATCGTACCAAAAACAACTATGTTCTAAAAACAGAAATTCGACCCTACACGTGTTTATGGTTCCTACCACACTAGACCCTACTATACATTCCGTTAAGTAATTTGATACCACTTCGCCATAGAATGTGAAAAAATGTAAATAATGTGGACGCATCACGCAGCGCCACAGGAGTTTGGTTTTTGTTATGGTCGTTCCATGGCGATGTTGTATTGGTGTCGTTGCTGAGCTCGCGTACGACCATCAAACGGACGTTTTTTTACCATAAATCCTAAAACACACGCAATGCGCGACCGTAAAGGCGAAACTTTGAAGCGAAACAGCAATGAAAGCGCACATTATATGCGTGTACTAATATAAAAATAATGATAAATTCAAAATTATACGTATTTCAGAGAGCCTGGACGTACGTTTCACTGCAGAATGCAACGGCCGGCGCGCGGCGGCGGCATGACATTGCATTGAAAATTATATTGTATCTGTGGCAGCGACGCGGCAACTTATTCACTAGGGACAGAAAAATATTATATCTGGGGATAAATAGTCCAGATAACTCATATTATATGGAGCCACACGCTAACTGTGAAAGGACAGAATCGTCTTTCTCCACGGGAAGAATTTTTTCCTGTCGGTCATGCCAGCATGGCCTGTCCTAGTAATGTCGCAGCTCTTGCAACAAGCCAATAATTGATATTTTCGAGGCGTAGAATTATTCTTTCACGCACGTCGCAGCCGTTGCGCGTTGAGTGTGTTTCAAGCTTAAGCCTGAGCTTTTTACTTTTATTGCTTCAACATTGTTCGCCACTGGGCCTACAGATTAAAAAGAGTCGATGGAACAAATAAAAGCACGAATTTAGAACTCCTGTTTTATTTTCGTCGCTACCTGTCTGCGTTCGAGTGTCTCGTTAAATCTTACGAGTTGCAAGCATCTCCACGTGGGTGTTGCAGCCAAACAGCAAATATTATTAGACTTATGTTAAAATTAAAAATCATTCATCGTCCATTCATCTATAATATTTAACAATTAACTAAGTATATTTTGTGTCTGCCGGGACGGCGGGGGCCATTTAGAAGCAATCAGTTTTTATTTCAACAAAAAAAAAAAACAATGTCCAATCGTGCTGGCGCCAGTACTATGATATAAGTCGAGACGTAAACCCTCTTATGTGGACTTATCATTCGAAGAAAAAGAACGCCCGCTTCGAGATAAACAAAAGTAAACGTGAGACATCGAGTATCTTTTGTGTCTAAAAGCAAAGTAGAGATTATAGAAATTGGTAGCAAAAGAAAGGCAATAAAGGCATTGCATCTGACTATAGAATGTATCCCGGACTGATATTTTGAAAGCGTTAAGGCGCGGGCACTACCGACTACCTACGGCGGCAATTTAAAAGCTGGTGCAAACTAAAACCAACCATCATCATCACCATGACCATCATTTCAGCCTGTGGATGTCCACTGCTGAAAATAGGCCTTTCTCAAAGAGCTCCATCATAGCCGGTCTTCCTTCCTCATCCAGCTAATTTTTACCACCCTTTATATTATCGTCAGCTGGAGTACACTCGTGTGGCTGGAGGGCACTACGCTTACGGCTTACTTGTACGCGGACTCCACTCTAGAATTTTCGGCTCCAGCGGCCATCGCTCTTATGACATGCATGACCCACACTGCCACTTCAACTTATAGGTACTATTAATAGTTTTCGCTATGTCAGTGTCCTTTGTTCTCCTGCGGATGAAAAATACCCTAATACAAAGCAAATGCTCATGATATGTTTGTTTCATGGTATTTTTGATTCACTTGAGTATTTCATGAAAATAATAGTAGGTAGGTGTACCTACTAGGTACCTAGATAGATAGAGCAGACCTGGCAAAGTCAATCGATTTTTTATAAAAGTTCTCAAAGAGGAAAACAACATTTTATTTTATTTCGGTTGAAGTTTAGGCGGAATTAAATGAGTTTCAAAAGCACAGACTAAACTTGCTGAAAAATGCAAGAAACAGCTCGCTGTCAAGGGGACGCTTAGATGCATCCTGCATAATATTGCATTCTTAACAATGATTTTATAAATATGTTTAAGATATTTAATTATTATTATAGCTCTACACTATAATTTTAACAGTATGTATATTTTATTTAATTTTCCAAATTCGAAAAGGGGCTCAAATTTAATAGAGCCGCCGCAGTTTGTGGTAAGCTTAATTCCTGCCCCTAAAAGCTCTAATTGGTCGTTTTTCCTCGGCACAAGAGGACGGACGGACGGACGGCCGAGCAAAAAGTGGGGCCGTCGCGGAATGTGCCCGGTTGAATAACCAGCCGTCTGTGTGCCAGCATTGCTAACTATATATAAACAAAGAGCTTGCATTGCGTAAAAATACGCTATACCGAGCGTACCATATTGTCGTGATTTATTTTTCGTGCCACCGTGCGCACTTTCAAACTCGGAGTGGGCTTATTTACGTTGCAGGTTGGAGGCATTGAGCTAAAGGCTAAACTTTGGAGTATCAGATAATATTAGACTATAGATAATATAAACTCAAACTCATATTTATTAAATTAAAATGAACTTAGTGCTTTTGAATCGTTGAGTGAATCTACCACTGATTCAGATTGCTGGAGAGATCAAATCTATGTTCCTCTATATTTACATTATCTTCAACAGTATATTAAGGTTTTTTTTATCCACTACACGTTAGTTCTTGACTGCGATCTCACCTGATGGTAAGTGATAATGCAGTCTAAGATGGTAGCGGGGTAACCTGTTAAGGGCATGGCAGTTATATTAAACCCATACCTCTATTCGGTTTCTACACGGCATCGTACTGAAACGCTAAATCGCTTGGCGGCACGTCTCTGCCGGTGGGGTGGTAACTAGCCACGGCCGAAGCCTCCCAAGGCCAGACCAGGGAAAATTCAGAAATTATAAATTCCCAAATTGACCCTGCTGGGGATCGAACCTCCGCACGTTAAGACAACAGCGCTACACACCACGGAGGTCGTCAAAAGGTTTTTCAGGAGTATAGACGCTTGGAACCCTCGTAGCTAGGGTCCTCTAGTTTTAAGATACAGTAACTGATTATCACCATCATGTTTTATAAGTAATTGATTCAGGCTTCTATTCAAGCACTAACCCTACATCAGGCGGTATAAAATACACCATTGTAACAACAAAATATTTTACAAAAACGTAAGTTTGGAATGCTGGCGATGGTAAATGCAGTGTATAAGGTGTGCTGGATCTATGCTTTCTTATTGAAAGCGTAGATCCAGCACACAGTGGCGTATAGAAAGCGGATTACCTATCGTCTTTAAAAATGCCTATATATCCATTAGTGGACGCATGCAGGATTGGATTGGAATCTTACGCACATCAATGTAACGTAGTCATTTTTGTAATTTTGGCTCTTGTTAATTCCCTTGTTAAACTCTGCCCAAATAGTTGCGTCACTCATATGATAAAGATAGCGCGGAACTATGGCAGGTGTAGTGCTTGACAGAGTAATAATCATATCCAGTGTCAATTTAATAAATGACAGAACGTTGCCGGCTGCAGTGCACTAGTCGAATCTGTTTCGCTTGACATAGCTGCTCTAGTCATGTAACAACTCTGTCTGCAGCTCGTTTATTTTTTCTCGGATTATCGGAGCTGCGCCAAGAATGTCGAAATCATTCAGGCCAGTCAGTGGGCAGAGGAATTTACCATTCATATTGCCGATGCCGCCGAATTGAAGAGGTAAATTTTGGGGAATGGGGATTTTCAGGATTCTAAAAATATTATTGTCACTCGAGTTCGGTTCAGCCGAGATAGGCACTTGTAAGTATTTGATGACAGAAATATAACGGTACGTACTACCAACGTATTATTCTGTGGTACTACGTAGTACTATATTATGTGTTTACTGTTTTATTTTGTAGACATACCAAACTGAAAAAAGCGTATGAAAAAACGTGACGCCCCAGAAAATCGGCCCATTGGTTGGTGCTTTCTGTTCTCTAGTTCTACAACTATTTCCAGCAGAAACTAACTGTTTGGAAGTTAGTAGTAGTTAGTGTAGTTTAGTTTCAAAATAAAAATAACTCGTCCAGCCACATAAGTACCTAGTTTTATTTTTCTTTTAATTATTATGATTAGGTTTTGGCCAGCACGATTCGCCTTAAGTCTTAACATCAAAATTCTGCGAGTATTACGTGTCCTTTATTTTAGTTCACGACTACAAAGTAATCACGAGTCGTTTATCCTCAATCCTCATTCACGTGAATGTACGTGTGTGTACATATGTGTGAGATATAGTGATTCATATTCACATAATGTTTTAACGTAAATATATGTCCAAGGATGCCTAAATGTATATTTACATTTATTATGAAAAATTTGCGAAATATTTTTATTTGTTTATAGGATAGGGGTATATATATATTGTGTTTATTTTATTTGTTTCACCGTACATGCACGGGATAACACGTTTGGATTACGCCTAATTATTGAGGTAGGTAGGAATAGCTTTATTAAATTATTACCTACAAGCTGGGTAGTACCTAATTGTACAGAATACAGAATACTTTATAGTATCTAAGTAATACCTTTCTGGAATAATATTACATAAATACTCGACGATTCAAAATTCTTTCCTAAAAACCGACTTCCAGAGCCACTGTAAAGTTAAAAATAATAATTTTGATTTCTACACACTATGTTGAAGTCGGGCGAGCCTGATGCGTCAACTATGCCTATCATTGTTATACTCGCTACTTAAGCGCCTCCTTTTTTGGAAGTCGGTTAAAAAGCACTTCTAATAAGTAAGATTATTTGAATGAAAACATGTAAGTTTTGAGTTTTTTAATTATTGTAAACCTACTTACCTACCCAAACTAAATGATGCATGATTGGAAATTTCCATATCACCCAAAAAAGATTGTATAATAATTATTTTAAGTGGCCAGTAGGCGCCTAGTCCCTACCTACCTACCTACTTAAGATTAACTTGTTTGAACGCCCGAGCGAAGCCGGAGAAAAGCCTGCAGCTTTCTTTTAGAATAAATAACTTACATGTATTATATTATTATATACTAAGTACCTACTTACAACAATATTAAAAACAATCTACGCTAAGCGCTAGTTCGCCTACGCATACAAAACAATATTCTCATATATCTTGGTACTTATCTATATCTGAGCCTTAGAAGTTTACATATTTATACACGTTCCAATCTCCCCGGCATCGCTCCAAATAGCCATAACAATAGTATAATAACAAAGTATGTACTTAGTTCGTAGTACGCATTGATATTACGGCACGGGCGGCGCACGGGCACTCTCGGGTCATTATCCTGAGACAAACATTATAAATAAGAAGACCATCTATGGACAACTTCTCCTCCAAAGCTGTATCCATTGCGGATTTTGAAAGCTCTTTATATTTTATGTCCTTGAGTAAATGGCAGTGTACTACAAATACAGCAGAAATCCGTTTAAGGTTAAGAGGCAATGTTGTTTTGCCGCTTCAACAGACGAGTATTAGTAAAATAATGTAGTAAAGCGCTTGCGCACGCGCTTGTGGGCGCGTTGGTTGGACATTCGTTTGTGAAAGGCTCCTTAAGTGTTAGAGATTGATTATTTACATAATCAAAGGTTAGAGGTAAGTTTTTGTTGTAATAATGCAATTACAGTTTATTGTTACGAATTACGTCCTATAGGTTACGAGCACTTGTATGTACCACATAATACATTTGGTAACACAGACACACACATAATATATTATGTTACATAATAATAATATTATAAAGAGGAAAGATTTGTTTGTTGTATGTTTGTAATGGATATGTATCCGTAAGATTGTAAAAACCGTTAGATTGTAATCTAACTAGCGAAATCGTAAACTGTCGACAGATTACAATTTAACGAATTATTTTTCGGTAGATTGTAATCTGTTAGGTATATTAACCCTTTAAAACCTAAGTGGTTACCCTAACCTAACCTACAAGAAAGAGCCAAGAAAACGTAAATACAATGAATATTTCAAAAAGTGACCCTCAGAACATTGAACGGTTCACAATCTGTCGACACTTTACAATTTCGCTAGTTAGATTACAATCTAACGGTTTTTGCAATCTTACGGTGACATATACACTCATAAACTACTCAACCTATATTAAAAATTCTTTCACCTATAGAAAGCTACTTTATCAGCGAGTAACATAGGCTATATTTTATTTTCAAAAAAATTAGAGATCCCTACAAAAATTGCAATAATGCTAATGAAGTCAAAAAAAATCGTCTCATCTGAGAGCTTCCGGAGCGTGCGCTGCGTAAATAGTTAAAGTTACACGAAATAATGTATATTGGAATTGTTCCTCTCAAAAAGTTCTAAAAAAAGTCCGCGATGTCATATTATATCTATCTTTTAAGGTTGACTCACAATAACCATTTTTATGAAGTGATGATGCATTCAAAGTCCAAACCATACATACCTATACCGTATGTTATCAAAATGTCTGGTTAAAACAAGAAAACAACACAAATTTATTCAAGTTCTTTTTAATTCTCACATAGGTAGGTAGTCTTCTGAATTCGCTGAGGTCTGTTTGCTACAGCTTTCATGATCTTTAGCACTTAAAATGGTAAAGTTTTGTATGAAAGATTACATTAATTATGTTGATGAACTATAATGATTAGTGGTACCTACCTGTTTATATTTTTATGAATAAAACCGACAGTTGTTTCAAATTTCAATCTCTGAACTTGGTCGGTGTATCGTCAACTAGGTACCTACTTAATTAAAATCTTATCCATAATCAGCTAACGTCGATCGAAATCAGGCATGATTATATCTATAAGAATTTAAAAAAGACAAAAATTATAGAACAGATATTACGGAATAGTTGTGTGGAGCTGTAATAAAGGTCACATTTAAGTCATACCTCATATGACACGTAATCTTGTTCAGAAATTGGTGATTTATTCAAGTGGTGTGCATTACAAAGTGTTATTCCCGCAACCAGTGTCTCGTACGAGGCTCAATCCGGATTGAAATTAATTGCGAGGCTCAAGGTTGCCGGGGTCGACGTCCTTGCTGCCGTGCAGTAACACAGCAACTGTATACCAGTGCCGGATAAAGCCAGCGCGAGGCTCTTACCAAATGTGGACAGGAGGCCCTTAATTTTATTATTATAGGATATAAACAATAATAAGGGATTCCGCCTGCATTGTGATGTTGCCAAATTGCAGCATAATGATGTTGGTACCTGTCCAATTACAGCATGGCCAGCTCTCACTTTAAGAAGAGCTACTAGGTATAGTGGTGGCTTATATATTATTTTATTTGTTGTTTTTTGGGCACAGGCACGGGGCCCCCCTCAAGGCTCGGGGCCCGTAGCATTTGCTGCCTCCTGCTATATGGTTAATCCGGCACTGAACTGTACCTAACCTCGGCTATAAGTGATTGAGTTGTGTAACGGTACCCATCGATAAAACTCTAGTGTCGAACTTGTAGGTACATGACTAATTTCTAGAAAAATAACTTCAGTTTATTCTACTCTTTCATTTAACAAAGAAAATCTTGTATAATATTCTAAATTGTAACAATAAGTAATACGCACTTGCCTGTATGTGCGCGTATGCAAGTGTGTGTGTGTGTGTGTGTGCGTGTATTTATTTCTAGCAAGAGACAGCCTCCGCTGTGAGCTAGAAATAAGTGACAACAGGGTCTCAGTTACATTTAATACACATCCAGCAAAAGAAAAATACGAAGAATAAGTGTACAAATTAAGTTTTTATAGAATTTATGAAGTACTAGCAGATGCCCGCGACTTCGTACGAGTGAAATAAGTTTTTTGAATTCCCACGGGAACTCTAATTTTTCGGGTTAATATATAGCCTATGACACTCACAAATAATGTGGCTTTCTATTGGTACCAGAATTTTCAAAATCGGTCAGTATATCCAGAGATTACCCCCTACAACGTCACAAACTCACAGTCTCACAAACTTTACCTCTTTATAATATTAGTATAGATTTATTATTTCATCGATACTTTTTTCCAGCACACCACTATAATCGCTACCGCGCTACGCGTCTCGACCACTGTGCGCCTGCGCCGCCGCCGGGCAGCCTCGCGTTAATTGACTAATTGTCGACAATCATTTGTTTAGCGACTATACCGCCGCTTTAATAACTATCAACGATTCGCACTACTTACGCTACTATTTTAAGACATGCATGCCCTACTTAGTCATTCTATTCTTGTCTTAACAAGCTATTAAGGACTCAGATAAATTAATGGTACTAATTAGGCGAGAGCGATAAACGTTTGAGCGGTCAGTTTTATCGGGTATTTTTGTGAATGTGCAATCAGAGGTAGGTAATTGGAGTAATAGCCGCGTCGAGTGCCGTAAACACTAAATTAGGCAGCAAGAAAAGATTACAATTATATTGCTATAATCCGCCAACAGAAAAACATTCTGTATGGTCAAGCATGCAGTTACAAGCGAATAAATCATAAACTTCCGCAAAGTACCACCTGATTCTATCCACTACTAAATTAGGCGTCTATCCTACAGCCAACGGTCTATTCTGTTTTGTGGTTCCACGGCGTTCGCGAGGATCTCTTAGATAACTCAGAAAAGCAGTTGATAGGTGCTAGTAGTAGGTTGTTTTGTTGAATCAAGTCAATAGCCATCCCATCATATACTAGTCAACTTAATATGTTTTGCTTTTATGCACCAAGAATTAAAAAACAATTTAAGTACCTACATATTTATGTTACGGAGGATTTCCCACACCCACAATATTTTTGAAAGAATTCTCCAATGACACCCTAACCTATGGGATAGACGAGAAAAATAAAATTCATATCCACTTTACTCCTTTGTTTTCCGGGATAAAAAGTAGCCTATGTGATATTGCAGACTATATAATCTATCTCTGTGCCAAATTTCATCCAGATCCGTTCAGCCGTTGGGGCGTGATTGAGTTACAAACATCCATCCATACATCCAAACTTTCGCATTTATAATAATACTAGATGATTCCCGCGACTTCATCCGCGTGGATTAAAGTTTTTTGATTCCCACTGGAACTCTTGAATTTTCCGGGATAAAAAGTAGCCTATACCAAATTTCATCAAAATCAGTTGAACAGATTTGCCGTGAAAGCGTAGCAGACAGACAGACAGATAGACAGACAGACACACTTTCGCATTTATAATATTAAATGATAAATAAATGATAAATGATTTATTTATTTCACATAGGACAACTTGTGTCACTTATGATACGTCAAGACTCTACCACCGGTTCGGAAGGTTGTTTCTACTGAGAAGAGCCGGCAAGAAACTCAGCAGTTGCTCTTTTCTCAAAAAAGAAAGAGGTTACAATATTAATACATACGTAATATTACAAGTATTACACTGAATTGTGGGTCACTGGATGCGAGGCCGGTTGCTTCCATGCAACTTTGTCGTTAATAAAATCATCGATAGTATAATAACCTCGACTTAACAAATGCTGTTTGACACAGCCTTTAAATTTATGTAATGGCAAATCTAGAAACTCTTTTGGAACCATGTTATAAAAACGTACACTGGACCCCACAAAGGATTTCTGCACCTTGCGCACTCGATATGACGCTGTTACTAGCTTATGGCGGTTTCTAGTACCTACATAGATTGTCAGTATCACCTATTTGCTTATAATGATGAATGTTCTGCCTAACAAAGATTATATCTTACTTAATATTATAAATGCGAAAGTTTGGATGTATGGATGTCTGGATGTATGGATGGATGTTTGTTACTCAATCACGCCCCAACAGCTGAACGGATCTGGATGAAATTTGGCACAGAGATAGATTATAGTCTGGAATAGCACATAGGCTACTTTTTATCCCGGAAAATTAAAGAGTTCCCGCGGGAACCACAAAACCTCGATCCACGCGTACGAAGTCGCGGGCATCAGCTAGTTATTGTATATGTATTGTGAAGGCACCGTAAGAACACAAATCTATTTAAATTTTTCACGAAGGGAATCGCGTGATCCGAGTTTATAAATAGAACGAATGGCTCTTTTCTGCAATATAAAAATTGATTGGATATCAGCTGCTCTGCCCCACAATAAAATGTAGTTAGTTAATAGTGTTAGTATTGATTATTATAGTATAGATAGGCATTGATGTAGGTGGCTAGTTCTCTGTATAATTTTAGTGATGAGTATAGATTAAAATTATTATACACAACGTTTCCGTGAAGCTAAATTAGTGTTCGATTCTTTCCTGATCTGTTTTTGTTTTGTTACAGGATGCCCATTATAGGATTGTCCGTGTTAGTTTCCTCTATCCTGATGTTCAGCTACGACAACAATAAAATCTAATTAGGTACGCATAATTGAAATAAACTGTTTACCTCGGACTGTTTAAGCTTAAAGTTCGACTCACTTGCTAATTTATTCCTTTGGCAATTATACTATACTAGCAGATGCCCGCGACTTCGTACGCGTGGATCGAGGTTTTGTGGTTCCCGCGGGAACTCTTTGATTTTCCGGGATAAAAAGTAGCCTATGTGTTATTCCAGACTATAATCTATCTCTGTGCCAAATTTCATCCAGATGCGTTCAGCTGTTGGGGCGTGATTGAGTAACAAACATCCATCCATACATCCATACATCCATACCGACATCCATACATCCAAACTTTCGCATTTATAATATTAGTATAAGATTTTTTTCATACTATATTTAGATCTATTAATCTATTTTAAAAAAATGACAAGTTTATTGTAGCCAATGCTATATCATTGCGTTTGTTAAAAAATAGCCTGGTCAGGATTTTGATAGGCAACCTATTTTAGGCGTATTTATCTATTATTAAATAAAAAGTAGGTTTCATCTGGTAAAGAGATCGGTGAAGGTCGTTGTATATCCGGCTCTAAGACTATCAGAAATCACACCACAAATCTTTTTATTGAACGACTGGCTAAAAAAGGATTGAAATGTATTCAGGGTTCATATAGACATGAACCATGTTCTGCCATGCCCCTAACAGGTTAGCCCGCTACCATCTTAGACTGCATCATCACTTACCATCAGGTGTGATCGCAGTCAAGGGCTAGGCTTGTAGTGGATAAAAAAAAAAAAAAAAACAAAAAAAAAAAAAACAAAAAAAAAAAAAAAAGACTATATGTTTTGTGAGTTTTTTTATTCCACCGTAACTTCTAATTGCCTAAGTATATTCGGATGTAATATGGGGTATCGTTAGAATCCTTACATCCTCCCGAGTGACATTGGCTATAATTTTTTTGCAAAATCCTTTTAATTTTTTTAGCAACATAAGGTTAGGTACCAAATTAAAGCTAGCAACACAGAAAGGCGCTGTATCATTTACCCGCTGATTTTAAGTAGCTGATGCCTGCGAGTTCGTCCGCATGGTTTAAGTTTTTGAAAACGGATAAACAGTTTCCCGGGAGAAAAAGAAGCCTAATATCACTCTCCAGGTCTTCAACTAGGTATATCCATAAAATCAATGCGATCCATTGCTCTGTTGCAGCTTGATTGAAGGACAAACAAAAACTCTTTCGCATTAACATGATAAGTGGCGTGCACAGGGCTTGGGATTCCTAATTAATGGCTGTTATAGTGAAAAACGAGCATGGAAACTAAAATACGTAATATTTCAGTAAGGGTAAGCAGTGCTTTTATGCCTATATGAACTGCACGCCACTGAGCATGATGTAGAATGTAGATGGTATACCTTAAATATTCGGGTAAAATGGTAATGTTCACAATATTGAGTTCTCACGGCAACGCAACGGTGCGTTCCGAGGCTCGCGTGATGGCCGATGTCGGGCTTCTACCCTTCTCATGGGAAATTTACGCATATCCCAAGTCCCATGGCGGTTCGCAAAGGAACATTTTTTTCGGAGTTGGCCGAAAATGATATTTTTAATGGGTTCATGTTACGTTACGTATGCCCTAACCTTCACTTTTCATGTAGGTACTAACTTGATTATTGGTAGGAGGGATGTAACGTAGCTTCGACCTCAATTTCGTTAAGTAAATTGGAACTTCTGATTTATATTACACCTCGGAAGTTTTAATCTGAGGTCATGCATATAGCGGCGGTAGCACGGGGGTCGGGGACTCCAAATTCATCCCGCCCATTTCTCTCGTCTGCCACCACATCCGACTCCGATAAACCAAATTTTAAAACTCCGACTCCGACTTCGGCTTCAATAAAACCACCTTTGTAACCATCCTTGTTTAGTAAACATCTTACTAATATTATAAATGCGAAAGTGTGTTTGTTTGTTGGTATATTGGTATGTTGGGTTGTCCTTCAATCACGCCGCAACAGAGAAACGGATTGACGGGATTTTTTGCGTGGGTATAGTTGAGTACCCGGAGTACATAGACCACTTTTTATCCTTTTTATATTATTTTTTTTATTTTTAGTTCCTGTAGGAATTTAAAAAACCTTATTCCACGCGGACTAAGATGGTAGCGGGCTATACTGTTAGGGACATGGCAGTTATATTAAACCCATACCCCTACTCGGATTCTACACGGCATCGTACCGGAACGCTAAATCGCTTGGCGATTAGGGTAAGTAAAGTTGAAGTTGCCGGTCAAATAAGCAATAGGTAATCCTTATATTTTAACTTGATTGGTCAGTTTTTCTTAATACAGGAAAACTGAGAATACGATAGCGCATAACCATACTCTATCTAAGCAAGTCGCGTACAAGACATAATTATCTTCTTTATGATCAGTTTGAGCACCACAACTTCCAACATTAAAACATAAAAACCAGAAAAAGCTGTTCCATTTATAATTCCATCCGCGCACAAGAAGCAATCTCACCTTACCAAAGTAATTTTTTACTAACTTTAAAGTTCAAATTATTCTTCTAAAAGAGCGCCGCCTTAGCCAAATATAGCCGAAATTGGCCACCATACATTCACGCAGGCTCCCTCTCGCTCCATATAAAACTATCCGTACATCCTTAGATGAACGTGTGCATTTGCCAGGTTATAATAAAACAAGCCGAGGATCGCAGACGACAAAAAGAAGGCCACAAACGCGGCTGGCATGCTGAGCCGCTTTTATTACCTCTCCGCAAACTCAGAGCGTTTTCTTTTTAATTTCAATGAAAAATCATACGCACCGGCTTTAAAAACTGACATTCCATCACTGCGTAAAAAAAGTGTGTTCCCAGAAAATGCGTGGCTGGAATGGAATGCAGCTGCACGAACCTGCTTCATTAGGGGCCCGCAGGAATCGCGCCGAACCAATTAACACGACGGATCCGTTAAAACTTGTACTACCTCCTCACAGTAATTTAGGTACTAGGTATGTTATGGTTACAGTATAAAAACTTATATTGTATGTATGATCATTATGCTATGACTATTAAAAACCTTGATAGAGGTCCTAGGTAGGTGATTCTCCTCATTTCTCCACAAGAAAATTTACAAGTAACTTTTCAAAAACAAAAGAACCGATACCGTTATGTTAATACAGAAAATACTGTGACAAGAGGGTATGCAGTCAAGTACAACAACAAGCTGCGTTCAGTGTAGTTGATAGCAAATCACTATTTAGTGACGTGTAAAAATTTATAAGTACGAGTAATAAGTGTAGTAACTTTGTAATAATTTTACAGAAAAAAGTTAACTAAAAAATATTTTTATTTAATTTTTCATTTGATTTCATTTATCCACTAGTTATTTAACCAATAGATTCAATAGATTGGAAAATAATAAGTTGTTAACTAAAGTTGTCCACTAAAGGCCTTATTATTTTATTGAAATATTATGTTTCTGTAGTAAAATTATTTTGAACCAGACACTACAGTAGTCATTATTTTGTTAGTTATATTATTATTATTTAAAATTAATGTAAACTGGTTTAATCACTTACCATCAGATGAGATCGCAGTCAAGGGCTAACTTGTAGTGGATAAAAAAACAATATGCACTTGAATTTATTAATATGCAATACATAGCTAGGTTATGAACCCACTGAAATAATTGAGTGACAACACCCGCCCATTGATTTTTGTGTAAATCATAAAATATTATTCTATGAGCCACCTACTCATAGTATTTACGTATTTATGTAGGTAAGAGGCAACACATTATTTATTTCCTATTACCACTACTAAGTAGGTAGTTTGTAATAAAAATAAGTGTACCTACTACAGAGGTAATCATTCTATGACCTATGTAAACATCCACATTGACTCAAAACGCAAATCAGTTTGTGGTTAATTTGCAATGCAATAAATATTTTAATAAGCTGGCTCGGTTTTATTGTTTACTATATTTTAAGGCATGGAATGCGTCTCGTGAAATCATGACCGACCGGGCGGCCGACACACCTCTTCCCACGGACCCCTTTTTTATACTTGTTATTTAATCCGCCTCCACGTACATTGATAAAGCATATCTCGCAACGAGTTCAGAGGTTGAATGTGTCGGGAACCTTGCAAGCGGTCGTCGTTCAATGAAACGCAGGCTTTTCCCCTATTAAAGCCTGTAACAGACGCAACGCGTTTCGGCAGCGAGTTTTATGCGCATTTTGTGTTATATTTAAGGGTTATTTCTTGTTAAGCATGAGGGAACACTATCTGAAAAATATTATGTTAATTGTTGGTTAGTAAATTATCTATATTCTGATATACTTTTCGTACAATCAAAACGAATTAACCACATTAATATTGCAAGGCAGAATTCGCAATATGGTCGGTTGTTAGCTATGATTAGAATACGATGTAACGTAATTTTAAAAAGAATTGCTTAGAGGTGGTCGAAAATTGAAGTAGAGTGCAGTGGACGTCAAGCGCTACTTTTCACGTGCTTTGTGCATTTCCTTGTATTACAGATCGTACACACTAATGGGTATATTATTTTGCGCTACGCTGCAGTCGTGCGTTGTGTGTACTTCAGGCTTTAGAATGTCCGGCCGCGCAGCGATACGAGTTATGTAACGACATAAAATCAATCACGACGAATATGGCGTGTAGTAAACGGAAAGACAAAAAAAACCTAATACCCTCGAATAATTCATATCATGTGCGCGGAGCTTTACATTGAATGCTTTCAAATAGCACTAACAATCGCAAATCGAGTGTACGCATTGCATGCCTTTTTGAAATATTTCTTTTTCTCATTTCGCCGTTTCCTTTCCTGGCTTAGCCACATGTTTTATTGATGGGCAGTTCATTGATATTGCTGGCTCGTTCAGGCGGTGGGTGAGTGGCCACTTATGTGAGCCATAAAAGGCCTAGCCTTGGCCATATGGGGAAGCCGTCACACCGCGAATGCATTCATGCGCGCGCGCATATCGTAGCGATCGCTGCACTTACAAAACAAAGTGACGGCCGAATCTGTAAGAGAATGAATAATTGTGGAGCATTGTTTCGTATTTTCATTCGTTATTAAATACACAATGTATTTTAATGGCCGACATAATATTTCTGAGACAGGACATGTTTTGAATATTTTCTTGTTTTTCCATACCTTTATATTTTTATTTATACAAGTAGGTTTTAAAGGTGATAGGTTAATGACTAGGATACTGATATTGAAATCAAATCAAATCAAATAATGTTTTATTCAATATTGGTAGGTATACTACACTTATTGACGTCTAGTTATTTATAAAATATAATGGTGATAATAATCAGTAACGGTATCTTAAACTAAAGCTACGAGGGTTCCAAACGCGCCCTGGTCTGAGAAGAGCCCACAACAAACTCAGCCGGGTTTTTTTTTTCTTTTTTTTAAAATTAATTGTTTGGTGAAAACTTTGTTTACTTTTTGTGAGCTCTAAGTAATAGATCATATTTATCAAACAAGATTCTCCTATTTAATTATATATTTTTAGTTTCAATAAAATATACCAAATTTTTCATCGAAATAGGTAGGCACCTACAGATACTTTGTTATAGTATAATATTATCTTAAATATTCTTAATTGTGTAATGCAGGCTGGATAATGGCAGCCTTTTTTTCAGTTTCATTGATTCGATAAAGGTATACTGAAGCGTTTCGCTTATAGTTGCGTTATATTTAGTCGATCCGTAAGTATACAGGCTAACTAAAAACTAAATACTAACTAATAACTAAAGTGGTAACTGAAGAGTGGTAGTATTTAAAGAGTAGCTACAGGGAACGTGTTTAACGTGTTAGTAAAGCGTATCCACAGTCCACACTAGACGGGGTACTACACGTGTCGCTCAGCTGATAGAGTGGGGGGTGGACTACCCACCTCCTACCCTGTAGGGATGTGTAATGTAAATGTTTGTCGATGAATTTACTTGCTATCAATTTTACAGGAGGCTCTACTAGAGGACGGCAGTATTAACGCAGAGCTTTCCGTAAAATATACGGAACGTAGATAATGAATCAGTCTGCATCACTTAAAGCAGTATTTTTCTAAAATTGCAGTTTTATTCGACGTCCGTAAAATAAGAATTATAATTCTAAATCAAAAGCGTCAACAATATTGAAAATATAATTAAAATTATTAAAAAATACGACTGCTCTGCCGCATCCCATATTGAATTACTTTTGGAATCAACTCATCATTTTCTAGATGATAATTATATAGTTAATCTTATTTTCGAATATTTTTTTTCAACTTTAGTCTTTAATGCGGGACCATGGTCACCCCATCATTTTTTTTAAAATTTTGCTAGCCTATGTCAGCCGGAATAAGCTAGGGATTCTAACGATACCTCATTTATCAAAATCGGTTCAGGCGTATAGAAGTTATGGTGGAATATACAAACCCACATACATACATACATAAATACATACATACATACATACATGAACCCTGAAAACAATATACTCCTTTTTTCAGGCAGTCGTATAAAAATACACGTGTCGCCAATGATTTTCTATAATATAATGTTATGTATAAAAAAATATTATGGGCAGTCGCTTAAGATACTGGAGATTAGGTCTATCCTGTAACTTTTTACAATACGTAAAAAACTAAAGAGTAGTTTGCAAATAAGTTTTTATCGATATTTTTTTGCATAAAATAATGTATTTCGAGCAATAATAACATAGATTTATTGCGTAAATATCTTTGGAAAAAGTTGTGTGAAGTAAAATAATAGGTATGCTCAGGTATACACACACAAAAAAAAAACTATTTCTGCTACCCAAATGGACGTAAATAATAAAAGCTTCGGCTTCTATAGTTGGGTATTTCTTCGAAATTTCATTCTTTGACTGATTCATATGGGCAAAATTTAATTTAACTTTTAGCTCTGTAACACGCGTTCATATAAAAATATGAATACCAAATAACACATATTTGAATGAGGGACTCGTTTTTATAAAGTAGATTTCAAGATATATCAACGTTCAAATATTTTGTGCCCATATGAATCAAAATTTGTTACAGATGAATCAGAAACAGAAATAAAAAAGAAAATCTGTATTAAGAAAATAATTATATTATTTTAATAACAGCTTTAAAATCAACAACAGTTTTTATGAACAGTGATCATATCACGGAAAATCTGGTAAATTCAACAATTATTATTGTAAAACATTTTTGAAACTCTATAATAATTCTTGTATTATGTGGAATAGCGAGAATATTGTAGTACAACAGAAATTTTAACTATTGCTATTAATATATATTGCCTGTTGCGGATTTGGCTAGAGATCCCAGAGCCAAATTGACCCGACACTATACTGAAGATATCCCGGATGTCAGCCTCTACGAGATTAGTATGGCTCTCAAGCAACTCAAGAATAACAAGGCGCCAGGTGAGGACGGAATCACAGCAGAACTCCTGAAAGCGGGTGGAAAACCGATACTTAAGGTCCTTCAGCGATTGTTCAATTCCGTCATTCACGAGGGCTTAACGCCACAGGCATGGCACAGGAGCGTGGTGGTTCTATTCTTCAAAAAGGGAGACAATACCTTGCTGAAGAATTACAGACCCATCTCGCTGCTCAGCCATGTCTATAAGTTGTTCTCGAGAGTCATAACGAATCGTCTCGCTCGTAGGTTCGACGACTTCCAGCCTCCCGAACAAGCCAGATTCCGAAAAGGCTTTAGTACCATAGACCACATTCACACGCTGCGGCAAATTATACAGAAGACTGAAGAGTATAACCGGCCACTATGCTTAGCGTTTGTGGACTATGAGAAAGCCTTCGATTCGGTAGAAACTTGGGCTGTGTTGAGGTCACTGCAGAGATGCCGGATAGACTACCGGTATATACAAGTGCTGAAGTGTTTGTACGAAAACGCCACAATGTCAGTTCGTATACAGGACCAGGCTACAAGGCCAATCCAACTGCAGCGGGGAGTGCGACAGGGAGATGTAATCTCCCCGAAGCTCTTTACCGCTGCGTTGGAAGACGTCTTTAAGCTTCTGGATTGGAACGGATTTGGCATCAACCTCAATGACTCACCTTCGGTTTGCCGATGATATAGTCATCATGGCAGAGACTCTGGGTGACCTTAATGCAATGCTCAATGACCTCAGCGGAGTTTCCCAACACGTGGGCCTTAAAATGAACATGAGTAAGACGAAAATCATGTCTAATGCTCATGTTCCGCTCCACCCAGTAATTGTTGGGAGCTCTGCACTCGAAGTTGTAGACGAGTATATATACCTGGGACACATGCTCCAGCTAGGTAGGTCCAATTTCGAGAAAGAGGTGAGCCGCCGAATCCAACTCGGCTGGGCAGCGTTCGGGAAGCTTCGAGATGTCTTCTCGTCCAAGATTCCTCAGTGCCTGAAGACAAAAGTCTTCGAACAGTGCGTGTTGCCAGTGATGACATACGGTTGCGAGACTTGGTCGCTAACTATGGGCCTCATAAGAAAGCTCAGGGTCACTCAGCGGGCGATGGAGAGAGCAATGCTCGGGGTTTCTTTGCGCGATCAAATCAGAAATGAGGAGATCCGCAGAAGAACTACAGTAACCGACATTGCTCGACGTATTGCTAAGCTGAAGTGGCAATGGGCGGGGCACATAGTTAGAAGAACCGATAGACGCTGGGGTCTCCAAGTGCTGGAGTGGCGACCACGCACGGGAAAGCGCAGCGTTGGTAGACCCCCTACTCGCTGGACAGACGACATCAGGCGTGTCGCAGGGAGCCGCTGGTTCCAGGCGGCGTAAGACCGAGGCGTGTGGAAATCCATGCAAGAGGCCTATGTCCAGCAGTGGACGTCTATCGGTTGATAATGATGATGATGATTAATATTTGTAATACATTAAATTTTGTTATGCACTAGAAAGTTATTATAATTGCTTCATTATATTATTCTCTCTGTTTATTTTTTTTTCCTTGTACAGTTTCATTAGTTCTGTTTATTACACTTATTGACTTACTTAGCAATACAACCTTTCATAATTCAAAAATCTAAATATGAAATGCATTGTTTACTAGATTACATTGTATTATTGAACTAAAATGTAAATAAAAATGTAGTGTAGATGTTAAACACCAATGCAATGATGTAAATGTAAGTAATAATAAAAGCTATTTTATTTAATTTATTCGTTTAATTCAAAAATCACAGAAGTACAAACTTATTCTAATAATGGCACTTTTGACATCAGTCTGGATCTTCTCTTATTTTTTCCATCCTCCTACGTTCTGCGAGTTTCTTTTTCTCCTTTTTTTGCTCCTTGCTTTGTGGCATTGTTATAAACTGCAATATATATATCAGAAATTAGATAGAGACTTTGACTAATGAATAAATTGATTTTTATGATTGTTAATAAGGAATAATCATGTGTGAGATGTCCTGGATATTTATTAAGTAAGTAATATTAATTCTTAACACAACACATATCAAAAGTGTCGTTATGAAGAATAAGTTTATACTCCTGTGATTTTAGAATTATTCAAAAGATTATAGCTAAGTTATTAATATATATTATATATATAATATTATTGCATATAAATATTTCATACATAATGTTATGTACATTATTTATATAATATATATATATATATATATATATATATATGTAAGTAATTGATTTATTTTATGATTCATATAGGGTTTTGACCATATTAATCAGGCACAGATTAATCAGGATTTTGCCTACGATCATGCATAACTCATCATACATACAGACTTTAGTATTTGTATTTTTCTACACGAATCTATAACCCAAAAGCATCACACGAAACTCAGATTAAAGTTTTAAAATAATAAAATAAATGTTATAAAGTAGACATTGTAATCAGTATGTCACATGAACCAAACACATATGAATCAGATATTTACCTTCGTAACACCGCGATCCAAGACAACCAGCTGCACGTTCACCTTCTAGCTCGTCCGTTGCACGACTGGCTTCCCCCCGCGCGGTAAGCCAGACTCTCATTATCATAACCTGACCAAGTACAGTCAAGCGCAGCGTAGGCCACATTGATCAGTATTATACGCCGGACACTTCTTATTTACTTATTTATAAACACACTAACGTATTTATAACTAATACACATTTTTTTTGTAAGAGGACAATTCATTTCCTTTCGATTAAATTATATTTAATATTGATGTATCAGAGGGAAAATGCGACATCGACCATTTTGTTCCGGAAAATGGCAAACGGACACGTCATATGGATCAGAAAAACGAACTTCAAATTTTTTTATTTTGTAGCTAGACAGCATTTATTTAAAAAATATCATTTGTCCTAGTTAGGCATAAAGCTAAACTGTACAAAAAAAAAATTACATGCTGTTTTGTTAGTTGGTTACAGAAATATACCCATAGAAATCGAAAATTTTGTCTCTGAAGAATTACCCAGTTAATTTCTTGTTTTAAATGATTTCATTAATTAGCATTATGGTTTTAATGTGTGGGAAACGGTAGTTTGAGAAAACAGGAATACGTGAAGATATTATGTAAATTTTATATTATCTTATCTATATTCAGTGACCAGATTTAATATTATAATTCGTCGTTCTGTCGTTCATGCATTCGAAAACGGTGTCCTTAGACTACCTGAAGTCTGAACTGTAGGCTGTTTGTGCAGACTAGATTGATAACGTATTTCCGAATTCGGGTAAATCATTTCAGGTCTTTATACTAGTGTGTCTTGTCGAATCGATTCGAACGAATCTTGAAACAAAGCTAGTTAAGTTAATCAAGATTCAGAACTGAGAAGAGCCTATAACAAACTCAGCTGCGGCTTTTTGCATTATCGCCGTTTCACAAATCTCCTAAAACTAATTAACTAAACTCACTCGGCTTCGGTTCGGCTCAACACTCTGCCCTGCCCTCGTGTGAAACAAATGAAATGAAAATATAAGATGTAATAAAATGAAATGTTTTATTTCGTGTATGAAAACTTGTGTCACTTTTTTTTTTATCCACTACAAGTTAGCCCTTGACTGCGATTGATTAGGGCTATGGCAGTTGTATGGTGTTGTGTGCATGGTGGTAACTAGCCAATAATACTAGCTGATGCCCGCGACTTTGTCAGCGTGGATTGAGATTTTGTGGTTCCCGCGGGAACTCTTTAATTTTCCGGAATAAAAAGTAGCCTATGTGTCATTCCAGACTATAATCTATCTCTGTACTAAATTTCATCCAGATCCGTTCAGCCGTTCTGGCGTGATTGAGTAGCAAACATCCATCCATCCATCCAAACTTTCGCATTTATAATATATAAGTAAGTATAGATGTCCGGACTTTAAAATGCACATGGTAGTAGTACCTTCTGTTTTGCTCTATCTCGCAAAATGGGCATAAAGGCCTAAATAAAACAAAATCATCGTAGGGCAGCGGTCGCAGCTCTAGTGACGCACGTGTCCCGCGGCCAAGGCTGCGCCGTGAAAGCTCTGTGTATACCGCCTACGCTAGCGTCGTACACAGTTACACACAGAGTTGCACACTGTCGCTTGCCCATGTGTGTGTGCCTCGGTTGTAAGCAGGCTTCGACGCGTTTACTCATCTACACTGAGAGGCGGTTTTTATTTTTTCCAGGGACTAACAACATAAAGATTTGACCTTAGTATACGTTGTTGAGCTTCCGAAAAGTTTTTATAAAAACCAATTTATCTTTTTCTGACATTAGTAATTTGACATTCGTAAGAAGAAGATAATCTTACTAATATTATAAATGCGAAAGTTTGGATGTATGGATGTATGGATGTATGGATGGATGTTTGTTACTCAATCACGCCCCAACAGCTGAACGGATCTGGATGAAATTTGGCAAAGAGATAGATTATAGTCTGGAATAACACATAGGCTACTTTTTATCCCGGAAAATTAAAGAGTTCCCGCGGGAACCACAAAACCTCGATCCACGCGTACGAAGTCGCGGGCATCAGCTAGTCATTATATAACTAAAAAACCGCTGACCAATTGCAGTAAAGCTATTTATTATTTAGAATTTAAATCTGATAGGTATTCCAATTTAAATCATAGATTGTCGTTGTCTCTCGCCTTACCAGCGCCTGAATTTTAACATAATAAGTAATAATTGTTACTATTTATACCGGTGGCCCCACAGCTTTTCACCTTAGTAATATAGATCAGAATGTGTTGTTAATTGTTATCAAAGCTTGCAGTTATTGCAGCAATAGATAGTCACTATTGCTGATTAGCTTACGGCCGAAATTAATAATCAATCTATCTGTAGTCTGTCGGTTTGTTACCAAGCAACGTTGTTATTTGTATTGTGCTTTTCGTCATAAAACAATGTTGCTAAGCAACTTATCGACAGACTACATATAGATTGATTATTAATTTCGGCCGTTATTGATTTAGTTATAGAAAATAGATTGATCCAGTTGAACTGTCAACCGAAGACATGCTATTGTCTTTTAATTAAGACAAAACTTCTATATTATGCCTACCCACAGGTCCCGTCACGTAAAAAGAACGCTGGCCGTTCACCTGCGCACTGAGCGATTTACCGATCAAATTAGTGGTATGAAGGGGGGGGCGACGGGGAAACGCTCCGCCGGTATTCCTCTGCGCGTACGCTAATGGCTTGTCAGTGGAACCATATGCTTCCCGAGCTGAGATTACGCTAAAATCATTGATCATACACGTCCCCTATACTGCCCCTCAGCGTTCTTTTTACGTGACGCGTACTATACCAAGTACTAACTAACCTTGTAGGCATACCACCTGTCTGAATTTATCTGTTATGATTTGGGCACCATTCCATTTTTAAAAATATACTGATACAATGTATTTTGTATGTATCAGATCAATACGAAATTCGCAGGTCATCTCTTGGACTGTAACATGTTGTCACTGCAACGTGTATGCCTATGTGTGAGTCACTTACACTGTTTCACGAGTGTACGCAAGTATCAAGCTTCATAACTTGTTTGGTGAATAAATTCTAAGAATCACGACAGCGTCGGATTGTTCTAAATGTATGCAACATTTTTCCAACGATCGAGTGTTTATTTATTTTGTATGAATATCTTTACATAGAGTAAGAAAGAAAATACTGCACCTTATATACATACCTACATAATATCCACTTAAAACGCTGGTCAAACAAAGCTTTTTACTAAAATACAGGTATGTACCACAGATATCGACAGGTACCCTGTCATAGACCTTTTACCCTAGATGGAAACTTAACTTACATGCCTAAGAATTCACTAAATTTAATGTTTGCCAAAGTGATATGTCTGTGTCATAGTACACAATCCTGATGTCTGACTGAATATCAGCGTTGGGACGCCTAGCACCTCAGACGCGAGACCTAGCGGCATCGCCAGTTTTAAGTCTGAGAGGCCAGGAGCCCCAACACAAAGACTAGACTATAGGCTCACCTGTTGGTAGCGTTGTTTAATTATATTTCAATCCGCACTTACTCGTGATCAGAAGTCAGAACTCAGTTTAGTTTTTTCAGTTGAGATAATGCCCTGTACCTATTATGTGAATATACAAAATGATGAAATGACTGACGGAATTATCAGCGAAAAGTTTAAACGAGGCCAATTCTGTTATACACAATCTCTAAACTAAACTAAAATTACAGCTATATTTACATTGCTATCCCTTTCATAATACTCCCTGCGGAAAGAGGCAGAGATTTAGAGCTCTCATTTTTGTTCAGTAAACAGAATTGGCCACAGTGGTGGTGGTGACTTAAGAATTTCCAGAAACTCCCATCCGTCATTGTATAATATGTTACGTTTCCTGTGCAGTTATAGTTCCTTTACAGAATAATGATTTATAGTCTTTCACGTTTAAAATAAGATATCTTAATTAAAAGCGAAGACCAGTTGTATTATGTTAGTGTAGTATCACCGGAAATGTACTAACATTCACTAATTAAATCATATCAATAGTAAAGATCTTGAACACGTTCTCACGCAAGTAATTGGTACCTAACGAAATGGCTTATTTTCTAATTCATCGTTGTTATTGGATTGGTTTACTCTCGTAAACATAGACGTATCTCTCTCACGTCGAGAGTTGTGGTCCTTACTACTTAGCCATCACACCAAAGGCCTAAAATGATTTAAGTGTAGGCTTGTAAACTTTCACATTAACAGACACCGAAACCAACATTACCCTCTTACTGGTGATCGTAATATAAACGAATTTCATCAGTGTGTGTATTCGGAGCTAGGTTAGGCATTGGTTAGGTAGATATCTATTTTCAGACAGGGCATGATGAAAAATAAGCATTGAGCTTTTTTAACTGGGGTAAGCGATGCTTTAACGCCTGTATATCGTGCACGCCACTGATTTTTTTCTCCAGATTATGTAGTGTTATGACACTAAATGTATTTCTCGACTATATGCTATCGCTATTGATTTCTCCAGGTATATATCACAGCGTAGTGTGGGGCGCCCTACAGCACGATGAACCGATGATATAAAGATGGTTGCCGGGAAGTGGCTGGATGAGGAGGGCTGAGGGCCGGGTGTGGTGGTGGTTTTTGGGAAAGGTCTATGCTCAGCAGTACGACCCGTAGGCTGTAATGATGGTGATACTGATTTAACAAAGCTGAAATGGGATCTGAAATGCACAGTTCTAGTTACAATACCACGAACTGTGTCTTTACTTACAAAAATAATTTTGTTCTTATAACCACCTATGTGAATAATTAGAACTTCTGAGCCAGTCTCTTCGGCTTTCTTTACAATGATTAATATTTATATTCATTTACCTTTAAGTGCACAATCGTTACCATCATCATTTCACCCTGCACACGTTCACTGTTGAACATAGGCCCTCCCTAGATGAGCGCCATTACAAGCCACATCCTGTCTTCAGCCTTTCACATCCCGCCACTGCCCGCCACCAAGGTGCATGTTACTCAATGAATAAAAAGATTCTGCTTAGAACTGCAGATGATATTAAAATTGATTACTCAGTTTGATTAATGTTATGAATTCCAGCTCCCTACAGGATAGTATAATAACTTACACTATTGTATTTAATTTATATACTTACCTAAGTATTGTAATATATTGTTAAAAAAAAAGAGCAACTGCTGAGGTTCTTACCGGCTCTTCTCGGCAGAACTCCTAGCAGAACAAGTGGCCCCGGCAGACTGCCCTGAACCTAGAACCCGATTGCAGCGCCACCTACCGGGTCCAATTGTGAATATAAACCGGTCCAGCCGTTCTCGAGTTTTGCGCTTAGCAACATTAATTTTTATTTATATATTATAGAAAGAAGAAAAAGATAGAAGATTTAAGTTATGCTTTCTTTTTACCCTCGACGAAACGGAGATGGTATATGTGTTTGCCCTAAGAGGTTGTGTGTTTGTTTGTTTGTATGTTTGTTTGTGCACTTTTTTGTTACCGTTTTTATCTAATTATCTTTTATCTAATTCCACAAATTGTGGGAATTCGTCGTATCATTCTGAGACGATGCTATCAGTTCCATCAGTATCAGGAACAAGTTCCATGGTATTCAAATAGGTGCAGGTACCACCTTCAAACAAAGTCTGATGCATATTTTGTCTCTGAGCCGAGTCCATTATAAGCCTTGCCTGTAATCGAGAATACAACATTCCTATCAAATGTGCGTAAACTCAATGTTCCAGGGGTCTTGTAAGGGAGAATTGCGCCCTTGTGCCTTGGATGTAGGTTACCAGGGCAGCTGCATCCAGTTAAAGTACGCCCTGGCCCCTGACCTATTTCGACAGGCGTGCAAATAACTAGTCCACGCGTTTCGTTTACAATTTTTATCAAATAATATTTTACTTATCCATAGGCATATTCTTTCTGAATATTTTCAGTTTTCGTTTTTCTGTTCGTTTTTGGTCTAACTTATAACAGAGTCGCCTATGTATTTGTAAAAAAAAAGTACTTAATCAATCTTAATGCTAATTTTAAAACCGTTTAGAAACCAAAATTCAATTTTATTTATAGATTAGATAGTAATTTTAGTCTAATTAGTAAATTCCTATCATTGAGAGGAAAACCAAACACTATTAAATTTCACAAAATAATATTCCGAGTAAAGCTGTATAAAGTAGGTAGGTGTTTAAAGATACTGACGGAACTCCTTAACTTTGCGAGATAGAAGGCCTAGCCTGGATAAAATCTATCTCTGATAGTGTGAATCTTTAAGGTAACAGATAGACAGACACTTTTGTATCTATTTTTATAAGGGTCCCACTTACGTTGAAGTTGAATCTATTTAATGAATAATATACATTTACTCATACGGCATACCAGAAGCTATACGTGTAGGTATTGTTATGATATAATTAATGATTAAACGAACTTACCTGTAAGTGAAGTTCTATCATAATTATATGAGTCGCTTCATTCGAAGATATAAAGATACACACGTAGTTTCCACGTACTAGCAAATAATCGCACGTTGTTCAGAGGAGTTATAAAAAAAAGGAACCCCCACTACCCGCGTCTGTCTCGCACGACAGAGCGGATTCGTTCGTCATTTAGTTTAGAGATACATACCTATACTTAAAGCTCTTGCGAAAATATGTTTCGGGATGGGTGGGTTGGGAACTTAATATTATATCTTCGAATGAAGCGACTCATATAATTATGATAGAACTTCACTTACAGGTAAGTTCGTTTAATCATTAATTATACTTCGTCGCTTCATTCTTCAGATATAAAGATACACACGTAGATGTTAAGAGATATAATATATTTTTGCAAGAGCTGTATCTACGCTGAATAGATACTAATTATTGTTATCAATAATTTTATTTATTCTTCTTATCTCTTATTTGAGCTGTAATGTTTTAAACAGTTTATGTTTAAGGTTGGAATCATGAGCTGATTTCCCCGAGATGCTTATTTACGTACATTTAAGATGACATTAAAATTTCTCTTAAGTATTTATTGTACTTAAGTTTCAATTTAAATAACTTTCAATTTACCAATAATACAATCTTGCGCTCTTTTGCTTTAGTTGCTAGTAACAAGCATAAACGTATTATAGTTTCGATGCAATCGAATGGAACTAAATAGTTATTGATGTCCATAACTAGTAGCAAGATTTATAATCTAATACCAAGTATATTAGCCGGGGCAATACTTTATTTTATTTACACAATTAGCACAACAGACGTCCAATGGGACGTTTAAGTGCGAAATCCTGCCCAGTAGCAGAAGACGGAACGTTTTGTTTTTTGGAAGCGTGGCGAGAAAAGAACAGGTTTATTCTGGTCCTGTTCTGAAGGTACTATCTCGAGTATTGCTTTAACTATATATTTGAGTAAAATTTTATATTAAAATACCGTTTTAAGATGTTTGTCGAACAATTATATCGTCAATAAGGTTATGGAATGTAATAAATTCCTACCCGCATAAAAGTTACCCCGAAATTATAGGTGAAGAATGAATATTCGGTCGATATTGTGACAGACTACTAATATCGACTTTGAAGGGTTAATCGATTGGTTTGAACTTTTTAGCCCCACTGACGTTAGAAGCTTTAAAGTAAGTTATCTAAGAAGTCTAGACTTCTATACTATTTAACGATGCGTAACCTAGCTGTGCAGGTCATTGAATATTGAATTTGAATAAAAAAAAAAAACATTTGAAATGAGAAAAATAAACATCATTATAAGCTATTTAATTAATGAGAATCTTTAAACCGATGCATTAATTCCCTGATATTTTATGGAAAATGCACTGACACCACTGATCCTATGTGAGGTAAGTGTGATCCAGAGGTTACATTTGCGGCCGCTGCTCAATGCCGATTTTTGGTTTTCATTAATGTCTTTATTGGTAACTCTCATTCAGGGTCTGAATTGACTAAACAAGAATTTTAATTTTGCAAACAACTCTATGCAAGTGTTGCGGGAGCATATTGTTTACGCGAGTAAATTGTACCATGTTTTCGATTACGATGTACGAGTACGTATTATTATAACGACAGTTTTATAACAGTTTTTCAAAGATTGTTTCCAATATGCGGATAATGGATATTTATGGATGGATCTTAAAAACTTTTTACCCAACACTTATTAAATATTTAGAAAAACAGAAACATAGTGGTCAAGGAAGCACTTATCTCTATACGAGATCTCTACCAGTTACCCATGGCACCCCGCTTGGATTCGCGTTTCGGGTAAGACAACCTACGCGTTTTACTGTGTCTGCAGAAACAATTTCCAACGAAATATTTTTAAAACAGAAAACAATAATACGATGGAGATTTTAACCTATTACGTAATATTATATAGTCTTCATCCGGTCGTTAAAATACTCGCCGTTAGATTATCATTTTGAACCGACTTCCAAAATGAAGAAGGTTCTTTATTAGTTTTTGGTTTTTCGAACTCTTTTATGGATAATCTTTAAATAATGACAAGCTAGCCCTTGACTGCGATCTCTCCTGATGGTAAGTGAAGATGCAGTCTAAGATGGTAGCGGGCTAACCTGTTAGGGGCATGGCAGTTATATTAAACCCATACCCCTTCGGTCAATCGTATTACATGTCAACGGGTGTATGATATATGCTTCCCGGGCACTAAAGAGTTGTAAAACTCGAGAGTACGTTGTTATGGAAAAAACATAAAACTTGTGGGTAATTTTGCAATCTAACCACACAATTTAACAATAATATTAATTGTAATTAATAAGTTAAAATATTTGTGCACCACACTGTGGTAGAATACATGATACCTTATTGTAAAACATCTATGTATACCTCCACTGTATTCAGAAATAAATAAATCTGAATCTGAATCTGAATTTCCTTCGTAAATGTTCTTTGCATACCTACCACGCTGAGGGTAGAATTTTTTTTTTTTTTTTTTAAATTTGACGTTTCTGTATCATATTAGCAAACAAATTGATTTATTGCTGAAGTAGCTGATAAAAAAGATAAAGATATTTATTACCTCAGAATTGTCAGAACTTTCGTTACCACTCCGCAGGTGTATGTTTGATACCGAGAGGCTTTGCATTGAAAAAAATTACATCTGAAAATTTTGAGCCCCAGATCTTGAGTCTGCATACACTGTATGAAACATTTATGTTTCTTTTGTCCATAGTGACTGCGTGTGAGGCGCTGAAATCTGTAAAAGCTGAAAACTTAAATAGCGGTGTTACGCTGAATAGCGGTGCTTCAATATTACTATATTGCAATCTCAAAATAAAAATCTGAAATGTTTGAAATGAAAATCTTTTCATGTTTTAGTCGAGCAGATATTATGTAAGTAACGTTTGCAGAAATGACTAGAATCACCACAAGTGTTTCATTGAAAGTAAAAACACTGGTATAGAATTTTACTAGTCTTCTTTATGGTCGATTAGACATACCTACCTTTTTTGTAAGACGGTACTCCAAAGATTATATCATGGAATTTGTTCCGTAGGTTTACATTTTAAAATAAGGTTCTGTGATACCGATATTAGATTAATAATTGCATTTACTTGCTTGAAAGAAATTAAATACATAGATATTTTTAAGTATTCTGTTTATCTGTCGCCGTAAATAATAAACACTTTTATTGTGCTATTTCAATTTCAATTTCATTTATTTAAAAACAGACAACATTTACCTATGCCCATGCTAATATATTTATCTTAAAAACATAACCTCATTAGTATTTAAAGGTTTTTTGGCCTTATCGGTGATAGTGTGTGAACTATGAAGACAAAGCAAAAAAAAAAAATATGGTAGGCGATGCAAACACTAATAATAATTATGATACATTACATTACATGGTACTTGTGATTGAATAAATCATGTCCACTATTTTGAGCGGTAACACCTAGGTACCTACAAAAGATAATATTTAGCTTTGATTTCGAATTAAGTAAGTATCCATACAATCTTTGACCCAGTGAATCCTGAAGATTGTTAATAATTTACCGCAGTGGATAAATAAAGTAGAAGGTAACCTTCTTTATGGTAGGTGCATAGTATTTACCTGAGTTCCGATTACTTCTCAAGTATTGCTCGAAATCACTTTGTGTTAGGCGTACTAAGCTGGGCCTTGGTGACGTATCCGATCGTTGGTCCACTTTAACCCCCAACGCCTTCCCCCTGGTTCAGAGGACGGTGAACAGCTTGCTAAGTGCCAGCTATCTTGATTTAGTGGACAAATTCTTCATCGCCGGAATGCTAATTGGGCAGATGTCATCGCCCGGCTCGTCTAGCTGAAAGGTTTGATTTCCGTCCTGCTACTTCGCGGGCGACCTCCCAGTGTACCATTGTCGTACTTTAACACGTCTTCGTGTAAGTACCTATTTTACTTAGGTTTATCATGCTGAAACGCTTAATCTTCGTGTTAACTTTGAGGCGACCCGCCGGAAAGTCCTTTAGTGCAATTAAACACTACATGGACGAGTAATCTCTTAAGTGCGTTCCATGCTGAAAACGTTTATATTCTTTTGTATTAAGTACCTCTCGAGTAACCTCCCAGAAATCCTTTAGTGCAATTTAACATTGCATGAAAGTATATATTTTCTGTAATGAGCGCGTGTAGCTGATTCAATACTAACTTTTATTTTAAGTACCCTCCTTAGGAAATCATACATTTTATATGGTATTGTACTACAATTCCTCAGGCGCGTCGTATATTGAAAGGTTTATTGTCCATCATGTTGACTCTCGGGCAACCTCCAGGAAAAGACTTTAGTATAAATAAACACTGTATGAAAGTATACCTAATTGATTAGGCGCGCCATGCTAAAAGGTTTATTCTCCTTCGTGTTGACCCTCAGACAACCGCCAGGAAAAACCTTTAGTGTAAACCAACACTCCAAGAAAGTAAGGCGCGTCATGCTGAAAGGTTTATTCTCCTTCGTGTTGACCCTCAGACAACCGCCAGGAAAACCTTTAGTGTTAACAAACACTGCATGGAAATATAATTGTTTAGGTGCGTCATGCTTAAAGGTTTATTCTCCTTCGTGTTGACCCTCAGACAACCGCCAGGAAAACCTTTAGTGTAAACAAACACTGCATGGAAATATAATTGTTTAGGCGCGTCATGCTGAAAGGTTTATTCTCCTTCGTGTTGACCCTCGGACAACCGCCAGGAAAACCTTTAGCGTAAACCAACACTGCATGAAAGTATAAATCATTAGGCGCGTCATGCTGAAAGGTTTATTCTCCTTCGTGTTGACCCTCAGACAACCGCCAGGAAAACCTTTAGTGTAAGCAAACACTGCATGAAATTATAATGGTTTAGGCGCGTCATGTTGAAAGGTTTATTCTCCTTCGTGTTGACTCTTGGCCAACCCCCAATAAAACCTTTAGTGTAAAATATAAACACTGCATCAAATAATGATTACTCAGACACGTGGTGCTGAAATAAATTGCTGAAAATGAAAGATTAAACACTTACATGTAAAAAGCACTTTATAACACTATTTAACACTATCTTAATTTTAATATTATTATATTTTTAAAGATAAAATTATCTTTGTTTGTAGAAAGTAGGAACGTGTGATCGTTGCTACGCACGAAAAAGGAATGACGAACGAATCCGCTCTGTCGTGCGAGACAGACGCGGGTAGTGGGGGTTCCTTTTTTTTATAACTCCTCTGAACAACGTGCGATTATTTGCTAGTACGTGGAAACTACGTGTGTATCTTTATATCTGAAGAATGAAGCGACGAAGTATAATCTACCTTTTATTATCAGGTCAGTGTCGCATGCATTGCGGTTTTATGTCATGACCAGTGGCCAATACTCATGACCCAATTCTGAACGATGAATGATTTTAGCCGGAAACTTACCGTCATCTGCCTCCAGTGATATTTTCAAAGGAATTTTTATTTATTTATATATTTAGTACCGAACTTTAAAACTAAACATAAAAATTTAAAAGGCATATACAAGGACAACTTATCTCTTGAAGAGATTTCTTCTAGCAGCCCTAGAATGTGAGAATGGTGAAAAATAGATAAAGCTGAGTAGGTAGTAGGTACTTATAAACTAGAGTAAAAACTTTTTACTAAAACTTTTATTTTTAATTTTTAATAAAGGATTAAGTAAGCTCACGGCAAATAAACGACTCCTAGATATTAACTATTACCTAATTAGATTGGTTCTGGCGTGTAAGTAATAAGCATCCATACCTAGTAATAATTAAAAAAAAATTATAAAGTATAATACAAAAAGTTTTAAGCAAGATGTCGAAGTTCGAGTACATACCTCTCACCAAATTAGCGAATTTATATTTTTATTTTTTCAAATAAAATCGAAAGTGACTGAAGAGAAGAGTGTTCTAAGGGGGTGTCCAACGACACGGCTTGTCTAAATAGGTGCCATGAATGTTCTGACCTAATTCCTGTTGTGAATGGCACGCCCTGTCCCACCCGCGGCATTTCCGCGTGACCCGAGATCCCGTGTCCCGAGCTACAATAAATATTTACCAGAGGAAAAGAGACAAATAGATCCTTTGTCAGCTTTTTATTACGCCACTTCAAGTTAGCCCTTGACTGCAATCCCACCTGATGGTATTTTATGGTAAATAATGCTCAAGCAGTAAGTATTAATTAAATAAACTGTAACCCGATAGCGGAAATAAATACAGACACTCCCACTTTTTTGGATCTGTCATGTCGATTTTGTTAAAATTTGGGCCTATGTCACCCGGACCATAACAACGAATCAATTGACACCTCATTCAAATCCAAATCAGATCAGTAATTTAGGCGTTACAGTTACATACAAAGACTGCTAAAATCATGGCCCTTCATCTTTAGTCGGGTAAAATATTTTTAAGAAAGCTTTTGCTACGATTATGTATGACTTTTTTTATCCACTTCAAGTTAGCCCTTGACTGCGATCTCACCTGATGGTAAGTGATGATGCAGTCTGAGATGGTAGCGGGCTAACCTGTTAGGGGTATACAAATACAAATACAAATACAAATATTTTTTATCCAAATAGACTTTTTACAAGTGCTTATGAATAGTCGAATGAATCTACCACTGGTTCGGAATGGCAGTTATATATTATTAAACCCACGGAATAGATAAAGGGAGATTAAACCCATACCCCTATTCGGTTTCTACACGGCATCGTAACGGAATGGTAAATCGCTTGGCGGTAAGTCTTTGCCGGTAGGGTGGTATTTAGCCACAGCCGAAGCGTCCCACCAGGCCAGACCCAGGGAAAATTCAGAAATTATAAATTTCCAAATTGAACCTGCCGGGGATCGAACCCGGGACCTCCGCACGTTAAGGCAACTGCGCTACACACTGAGGTCGTCAAAACATCATCATCACCACACCACGATGACATCATTTCCATCACTTCAACCCATTGCCAGCTCACTATTGAGCCCATGTCTCCTCTCAGAATGAGATTTGGCTTCCGCGTTTTGGAATCCGCGTTTGACCACGCAGGGCAAACGCGGATTCGCTGACTTCAACATAAGTAGGTACCTTTGAGAACATTATGAACTCCCGGGCATGCAGGTTTCCTCACGGTGTTTTCCTTCACCGTTAAAGCAAGTAACATATTTAATTTCTTCATACGCAAATAACTCCGAAAAGTTTGACGCGGGTGCGCGGCGTTCGAATTGAATTATTGAACCCCGATTACCCGAATAGGAAGAAGAGTCTTAGGCTAGGCTAGGCTATCACCTCTTTGTATGTGTTCTATTCTAACGAAAATAAATTTTCTAAAGTACTGCTACGTAAAGATGGATCAAGGGAACGCTGATAGAATTTTACCCCATTTATATAATCTATTCAAATTTATATATAAGTACCTACTACAACTGATAACAAAAAGGGTAATGTACAAGGAAGAAAATATGTACAAGGAAGTAACTTAGTTGCCTAGTCAAATCAAATAATTAATCAATCAATCTAATAAATATTATAAATGCGATAATTTGGATGGATGGATGTATGGATATGGATGTTTGTTACTCAATCACGCCCCAACGGCAGAACGGATCAGGCTGAAATTTGGCACTGAGATAGTCTGGAATATCACATAGGCTACTTTTTATCACAGACACTTAAAGAGTTCCCGCGGGAACCGAAAAACCTCAATCCACGCGGGCGAAGTCGCGGGCATTAGCTAGATAAAGATATATGTGAGGGTTTCCAGACACATTCTACACACATACATTCAAGATAAGTAATTACTAATTAGGCTTCCAAAATAGAGAGCCGAATTGGTTCTGCTAACCACGCCAAGACCTTGGATAGCTTTTAAGTTCGGGGAAAATCGAACACAACAAAAAGGCTGACGGGCAACGAATGGCGCCGTATTTCTTATATATTAAATCCAAAGGTCTATTTGAGACTTTTTTTCCTGTAGAACGAGCGCTTAAAAAATGATAAATAGAGCGATACAATCTACTAAATTGTCATTCCTTAACAGGAACTCGTCTTGAGAAGGAAAGGTTAGGGTACGTTTTGATTAAACCTTACTAAGACAACCTCGGTCTAGAGTTCTGGAGCAAACATTTGCTATAAAAGAGTTTTATCACAGAATAGGTAATAGTACAAGTTTTATCTTAATAGAAAGGTCTAAAGACATGATAATATGATAGCGTGTAAAAGCTTAATTTTATTAAATGTAAGTCAATCTCTAATTATGGCTTAGTTTAGAGGTCACAAAAAATCACGGATCATTTCAACTTGGGTCCGTCTATATTCAAAATTGAGGTACCGAGATAAATTATATTGTATGCGTTCTCTCTCTTTGTGTCGTATTCCTCATTACTGAGGGTCGTTACCTCTGTCTGTCTACCATTATGTGATTAATAAATCACATAATGGTAGGAATTTTCTTGGTATAATAATACGACTCGGCTAAGAGTATTAAACTCTTAGGTTTTTGTAACGATTATTATCAAATGTTAGTGATAATAAACGGGACCGACGGAACTCTCCGAGGCACGGAAGAAGCGAAAAGGCCAAATTTGAACCTCCAAATTCGGCCACCCATCCAGTTACTGACCTATGTCAACGTTGCCTAACAAACGCATCGACTGATATATATGCGTTGTCTTAACTAGGCCACTCGTCCCTATTTTTATTTTCATTTCATTTCATTTATTTAATCGTTTGACTGTTACATAGTTTTTAAGATCTTTAAATAATTTGACATACAGTCATTACATACATTGACGGAACAGTCTACCTCTAACAGGTATACGATATTAAAGTCATATTGTCATATTTTATGAGTTATTATTATTGTATGGAATATATTCATAGAAATAACGAACTCGCCAGCAAGAAAATAATTCAAAGTTGTGTAAGCCGGCTATTTTTGCCACCTGTTATTGTCTCCTTGTCTTCAATGCCGACTGTCGCGACTGTGAGGTCAAAACGTACCTTAAAATGTGTGCACGTTCGCCATTTGATTGTTCTCTCTTTCGGATGATCAATTCAACATAATTACAACCACAATCAATGAACTTGTTTCATACTCAAGATCAAGGATGTGATACTAAGCTATGGCGGCTCCTAATTAGACAAGATCGAACAACAAATCAATTTTCATACTGAACATATTAATTGTATATCAGTGTAGACTGTAGACGATAATCCATACTAATATTATAAAAGCCAAAGTGTGTCTGTCTGTCCGTTAGGCAGAAATAAGTTGTATCCCAGGGAAGGACACAGGCTACTTTTTATCCCGGAAAATTAAAGAGTTCCCGCGTCAATTACAGTCAGTTACAGATATATTATTTACTAGATGATGCCCGGGAATTCGTCTGTGTTTTTTGAATTCCGCGGGAACACTTTAATTTTCCGGGATAAAATGTAGCCTGTGTCATATGTATACCTATATCAATTCAGGTTATTAGCTATACATATATCTCTTCCAAGTTTCAGCCAAATCGGTTTTGTCATTGTAGCGTGAAGGACTTAATATTAGTAGAATAACCACGTTTTAGTTTTCAAAGAGGAAGTGATTCTTGCAACGTAAACTGCAGTCTGCAAGCGCCTAATTAGGCAGTTCGCATGTGAACTATTTTAGTAACTAACACAACAATGAAGTATTAGTTTCTCTTTAAAAAATATCATCTTTTAATACGAGTTCTTTATAACTATGTCTTGCCTATAAAGTAAAATATTTTGTAACAATGTTATATCGAGAAATTTTCGCTGCCATTTTGCTTTTACCATAAACCCTGAGGCTATATCGGCAGTGAAGGAAAGGTGGCGGGTAAAAGGTTATTTATTTTTATAGTTTCTGCTTTACCGCTCGTCTAGATCCCTCTTTGAAATACCGTCATATATCCCGGACGTGTTTTTTACGCAACACTATTATTTTTCTTGTGCCAATCACAAAATAGTTTTTCGTCTTGTGCATTATTAGGTCCTTTTTTATCCACTACACGTTAGCCGTGCCTAGACTGTGATCTTACCTGATGGTAAATGATGATGCAGTCTACGATGTTAGCGAGCTAACCTGCAGTTAAACATGGGTTTACCCGTAATCGGTATCTACACAGCATCATACCGGAACGCTAAATTACTTGCCGGTAGGGTGGTAATTAGCCATAACCGAAGTCTCTCAAGAAATTTCTGAAATTAAAAAAATCTAAATTCACCCTGCCGGGGATCAAACCCGGGACCTCTTAATTGTACCTAGAACAACAACGCTGAACACTGCGCCAGGGATGTCATCAAACCTTGGTACTATAGAGTGAGTATAGTGTGCGACCTCCGTGGCGCAGTGTGTGGCACTGTTGTCTTAACGTGCGGAAGTCCCGGGTTCGATCCCCAGCAGGGTCAATTTGGGAATTATTGATCTCTGAATTTTCCCTGGTCTGGCCTGGTGGGAGGCTTTGGCCGTGACTAGTTACCACCCTACCGGCAAAGACGTGCCGCCAAGCGATTTAGCGTTCCGGTACGATGCCGTGTAGAAACCGAATAGGGGTATGGGTTTAATGTAACTGCCATGCCCCTAACAGGTTAGCCCGCTACCATTTTAGACTGCATCATCACTTATTAGGTGAGATCGCAGTCAAGGGCTAACTTGTAGTGTTTTAAAAAATACTGTTTACTGTGCTAGTGTCCTATTTTAAACGGGAAGTTATAGCAGGAACCTAAGCAGCAAGCTGCTAATGAGTCGCGGCGCTTTGAAGTCTTGTTGCTTTTGTTTCACACAAATGTAGGTATCTTCAGTAGCGAATCTATTTCTCTGGGAAATATTACACCTACGATTGCATAAATGCAACACTCAAATCCATTATTCTTGTATTTTTAATATTACAGTTAAAAGAACTAAACCAGAGTTCAGCGAACTGGAGTTAGCTACCCCAGATAGGTTGATACCCATCACACATCGTCAGATAGGTGGTGTGCCACAGGACAGTCTTTATGGTTTCACTTTTGTTTCTGACCGCATACCTGAAAATGGCATGCCTGTTACGTTGTAATTTTCAAATAAGTTCACAAAAGATCATATAATTTGATATGAATATGATATGGACAGACTACAGACTAGAAACAAAGGTCTGAAATACATTTTTGTAAAAAGCAAAATACTAGCTTGAACTTGTTAATAATGAAGGTTGAAAATCCGAGAAATATACTTTTATTTTTCTTGTTTAAGACGTTCTAGTTTTCTAAGAGTAAGTAAGAGTGGAAATCTACGTTATGAACTTTTAATTTGCTGCTTTTCTTTGAAGTCTTGCCTAGGTATTTCAGTTTACAGCACTTTTGCTTTCGCTTTGAAAAAAGCTTTCGACTGATTTAGCTGGGAACGGATACAGCTCATATCGTGAATTCACACACGGCAGAAGTGAAACTTCACAAAAGTAGCCTACAAGATAATGAGATAAATATAACATGTATTGTATCTCATTCTCTCGCAGCCTTAAATCCTAGTAAGAATATGTTTGTCTCTTATTGGTGTCGCTTTTTTGTTTCATCGAATTTTCAAATCACAACGATTCTAAAGAAGTTTCACTTCAAGAAATCATAACCTTACTCTACATGGACGAAGTCGCGGACTAAAACGGCTAAAAAATATTCTAATGACTGTAACAGTTTCGTGGTTTATAATATACAGTATACACGCTAGTGGATATAAATATACGTGGAAGTTAAATATATTAATGGCGTTATTAAAGAATGTCGGCTACAAATAAACAAATAGTAGACGTAAGATGCGTAGGTCTGCGTGCGGTTGAAAATAGCCTGCAGACTGCCGAAGTAGCGCACACGGCACTGTTGTGGCCTATGTGGACAATTCACACGAGGTATTTACACAGTATTATGTCTATGCAACAAGAAAGAAATTTTCACGATTTACAATTTAAGATTGACTAGACAATCTTGCATTGTAAAGTCGACATCTCCTGAAGATGCTCCGGTGTCGGGGCGAATCGTGCGTCGAGAATAGTATAAAATAAGTCTTGTGTGATGATGCATGTGAGTGGTGGTGGCATTGCTTGCTTGGGGACTTGGCTTTCTTGCTTGGTTGGGAAGGTAAAAGGTGCTTCACTTGTAACTGCATGTTTGATTCTTTTTCTGTTGGCGGATTAGCAATATAATTGTAATCTTTTCTTGCTAAATACCTTCTTATATTTACGAGGTCAAAGAAAATCACTATCATTACCGATTATCACCAATACATTGTTACTCGTATATGTTATAATAACCCACAGATCACGGAAACAAGGGAGATATGCCTATGAATCAAATTGTATTGAAACCTGCTGTCTCCAGTTTATCCCTACCTATCCCTACTACCTGCTACCAATACAAGCAACTAAATAAATACAATAGACAGGAAGTCTCACTCACACACACGCATACCGATAGATCAGTGCATGAGGCACGAACAAATATACACTTTATTGTTTACCAAACAGGGTTCAATTTCAATCACCGTGCATCTTACTCACACAAACGTAAAACGTTGTCGATGTGCTGTGCAAATTTCAAATATGATACAATTAGTGGTTGACTAAAATGGATCTATCGATGCTAAATTTCTTAATATTTGGGTTTTTGACAATGACTACCAAAAATAAGATGTAAAAAATTATCTTATATTAGATTATTTTTAACCGACTTTCCAAAAAAAAGAACGAGGTGAAGGAAGAGTGACATTAAATATATCAATAAATGAGTAATGAGTATCTAAGTAAATTGACATTATATTAATTCACCTAGTATATTTTTATACGTTTCGTCAGCTAAGTAAGTCGAGTACTTACATTAAAAAAAATAGTAATAATTATGACTAAAAATATAGTTATAATGAATTTTACTCACGATAGTTTAAACGTTAAAATAGCAATTATTGTTTATTAAGTTATAATTAAGGTACTATTAATTATTTAAAACTATCTAAACAATAACTAAATATTTAATTATTAAACGATCATCGTTTGGTCGTTAAAATATCGACAACTGCATTGTACTCGTACCTGCATCGTCACATCTCTAGTTCACGGCACGCCGACAGCGGCCGAACTACGAAATTTGATCTATCGTGCTAGTGAAAGAATCGGTAAAGAACACTTAACCATTGCGTTGTAAGACTGGCCGATTCATTGATAGATTTCTACTAAGCAAGCAATGGTTTTTGTTCATAATGAGATATAGACTTGTCACTTTATTACATTATGATACCACTAAATAATGTTTTATTGATTTTAATGGAAAATTACAACAATTTATTTGTACTTACGTGTGAAATGAGATGCCATCTTTCATGTAATTCACTTTGCAGCTTGAATTTTTACAAACAACCACTGAACAACGCGGCATTTTGTTAAAAACCGAGAGAAGTGAACCAATCTTTGAATGACATGCGACTAAAGACAAAAACGGCCATCAGGCCTATTTTGTGCCTGATGAGTTCGCAAGCAACACGCCCCCTTAGCACATCTCCCTTGTTTCCGTGATCTGTGTAATAACCGGACGTCAATAAGTGTAGTATACCACCTACCTAAATTGAAGAAACGTTCTTTGAATTTGAATTTGAATTTGAATTATTAGTTTCCACGATACAGGGAGTCTTTGTGTGGAAATTGTGATGATCTCTCTAATGAATAAATGAAATGAATTAATGAAATATTAGAACAGTGATATGAAATATTAGAACAGCCCCCGATTGAGATTGAAATTGTAATCGTAATCGTAATCGTAAATCGCTTGTCAAACGAATAATTCGACCTGTTTAAATCTAGTTCATAGATGCCTGCAACTCCATAAACAGTTCGGGTAAATACTGCTGTCAAATAAAAGCGATTTGCTTAGATAATTGGGCCTCTGACTACAGAGTACAGAGTTATTTTTGGCAAAATAAAACGCTGGAAAAATCATACGCGACAAAGAAGCGTTAAACCATAATTAATTTATAGAATGTAATTATTTTATTTAGTGTTGCACATTTTGTGAACATTTTCAAGTAGTAGGTTTTAGTAACTCGGTCGATACAAGTTCGACCGTTCGGAGGTTTTGGAATATCGAAAGTACGTTCTTACGGGGTGTCCAACCGATGTACACGACTTGTTTATTAGTGTTTCTGTTGTTAGATATTGACAATCTTACCTACTTGGATTTAAAAATCTTTGACGATCCTGATTAATCCGGTAAATACAAACTACATCGTCAAAGAAATGGTACTTCGCCAGTTTATATGAAACGTCTTTATCGCGGATATAATTATTTTGGAGGAGAACGTACAAAAACCGTTGTATACCAATGTGTCGAGCGTTCAAAATTAACAGCGATAAAATTCTACGCAATTCACATTCTTTCAATCAATTCCAAACTTTTGTATATGTTTAATACACACAACACACAAGCGCAGATGCTTATAGTATGAAGATACCATCGATACGTTTAGCATGTTATATTAGTGCTTGTGTTTGTTTTTTTAATTTTTACGTTTTGATTGAAATACAACATGTTATTATGTAAGTACACAATTATACATTATAGAAGCTGCATACAATTATCGAAATACCAAGGCATAGAGCTTTTACATAACATGAACTTTGCTAGCAAAATTCAATTTCTCGTGAGCATTGCAACACACCATCACGTTTCCAGTACGTGGATATGTACCTACATTAGTATGTTATTTATAATTATTTACTAGGCGACTCACTCGGCTTCGCACAGGCAGACTTACCAATTCTGTAGACTTTTCAATGTGTGGTATGGGTAGATTATTAATCCTTTCTCGCAAAATAATTCCAACTTTTTCGCCTAACTACCTACATTGAGTTTTCTACGTAGTCTACTTAAATGGCGAAGATCTATTTTAGCTAAATAGGTCTTCGCCATTTAAGTAAACATAGACCATAAAACTGTGTGTTTTTATTTTGCACGAATTGAGTTTTGGGACTAGGCGAGTGGTCTATATGGCGCTTATCTTCGGTATCTGCATAAGGCGAAAGATGCAAATATTTTAAAGAAAAATACCATACCCCTAACAGGGTAGCCCGCCACTATCTTAAGACTGCATCATCACTTACCATCGGGTGAAATCGCGGTCAAGGTCGAACTTGTAGTTGATAAAAAGAAAAACAATCACAGGTTGGTCAGTTGCTTAGCTCGTGGACTTTTCCGCTTTCGGTACAACTTATTTAGGTAAACAGACGCATTCAGCCTATTATTGCAGGCTTTCAAGCATTTACCCATGTGGACCTTAGTTTGGCGACCTCTGTCCTAAAGGATGGTGAAAACTGATCAAAATCTTCTAAGATTAAGTATAATAGCCGCGGTGTGAGTTGAACTCTGCGCAGAAACACATTTCAGGTGTCAAACGAAGTGCGGTATGAGGTGCGCCGCGAGGGACCGCGCGTTACCATACCCCTCGATCCCCGCATGCTTCGCTCAGATCTGTAGTACAATGTACCTGCGCAGACGACCGCCATTTTGGGTCAACTTACATACAGTCGATTCTAGAAGTTATTTAAGCTCATACACAGACAAACGCGAATCTCGACGTTGTTTTATACTATTTACAGATTTGCATATCAAAGCCGCGCTGCAAATGATATTGCGTCTGGTACCAGAAATAGACGAAATGGCAGACTAAAATTACCGGTATGTTATGCACTTGTTGCAAACTGTTGAGATTATGATTATTGTAATTTGTACTCGATACCTAATGCTAATAGATTTCACATATTATATTCTATACTGGGAGATTACCTACGTTTGCATTCACACATTTTGTATTAAATCTATATCTACCTACTAACTAAATATTATATTATTTATACTATATTACTATACTATACTACTTAAAAATGCGAAAGTGCCATCGTTTTAAATCTGTTATTTTTAGGGTTCCGTATTTCACAGCAGAATTTCCGTTGGGCTTGGTAGATATCATGTATACTGGAGATGGTCACATTTTTGGCGTCATTTAAATTGAGTTCTGTACGTACTACTAATTGGGTATTTGACAACTACCCAAATCAGCAACTTTTTTTCAAACGTCAAAACGTGTGCTTAGTATGAGTGTAAACGCCAATATTTGCGTTTCGCTTCGCCAACAATTCAAGTTGGTGAACTAATAAAAGTAGACTATTCGGGAGCAAAAATGTGTACTGTGCCTAAAAGGACTATTATCTGTTTTGTCTATGGTTCATCTCTTATGTATATATACGAATTTCACATTAAATAAAAGTTACTCCGCTGCAAGCTTTGACTTTGTTTCGACCTTCTCCACTTACCTGCTAAATTTCGAGGACCTGCCAATCGGACCCTCACGTGTCTGTTCAAATAACGGACAATGAGATTTTGTATGTACTTAATATTATAATAGTGACGTCATCAAAGTTCGACGCACTTTTTTAATTTAATCTATAGTTTGAAATAGTTATTCAACATATAATTAACAGGGGACGGGGATATTACGACTTGGGAGATCCTCTATTTAATAATCACTAAAAAATAATTTATTTGAATAGTTATCAAATACCCAATTGTAGGTAGTAGTAATTATCTATTCTGTGGTTGTAGGTAGGTTAATTTGTATACGATATTGAACTCGGGCGAATAAATTGTATCGGGGCTTAATATAGTATAGACATAGAGACTTGTATCTGTGCAGAAAATAGGGTAGGTTGGTAGGCAATTAGGTAAGTATACATACTTCAGAGTTAAGTCTAAAATAATTATTATTGGAGCGTGGGCAGGCAGACGTCTGGGCTCGGAGGAGCGAAACTACGAGTCAACAAACTGCAATCGAGTGCATATCTCGAATGATAAGCCAATTTACAAATAAAATCATCGCTTTGACGCGTAGGTACATGCTTTGCAAACTTATCCGCGAGGGTGGGATACTATTCCGGAAATGCCATAATCTACTCCGACGTTGTGAATTGTTGATTGACAGTTGCACCTCCGCCACATGCACTAATAAGTTGGCCAAGCTTTCAAATAGTGAAAAGCTCTTGATAGCCTCAACACGAAAATGGAAATTATTACTTTTGAAATAAACTTTATTGTTGTAATGAGCAGATTTTATGATATTCGTGCTACTATAATATTTATTTTAATGAACAGGGCATTTCAAAGTTTTTATCAGATACCTAATCTTATGTAGGATCCGTTCCGTCAATTAAGATAGTTTTCCAACATAAGTTAGGTACAAAAAGACATAATAAATTAATAACTAAGTATATCCTTTATTATGCGGTATTATTTTGTCATACTCGTAATATAGAAGATAAATGGATTCCATTTCGGAAATATTTCTTAATCGCTTCTCAAATACGAGTAGAATGCGTGTGGGAGTCTTCTGATTTGGAAAAACAAGTCTAAAGTGTTTCAAGGCGTGCGCTGTCCAATATTTTCAAGGATTAAGGAAATATATATACCTACCTAGCCTATTTCCATGATGCCCACGATTTCGACCGCGTGGATTTTGGTTTTTAAAAAAATCCGTTGGAAATAATTTATGATTTTGCGGAATAAAAAGTAACAATTACGTATATTATCATTGTCCAGGATACGACCTGTCTCTGTACCAATATGATTGTGAAAATATATATATTGTCACAATCCGTTGAATAAATCGTGAAAGCGTAGCAGTCAGACAAACAGACACATTTTCACACACATCAAATTAATATGGACGGTTAGTGATTGTGTCTACATACATCTCTAACACTGAACCAATCTTGCTGAAAGGTACAGAGATAGTGCATGCGACTCACAGATGAACATGTTCATCGTCAAACGGGGTTTACAAGAGCCCTAAATGGACGCGGTCGAAGGTACGACCAAAGGCTTGTATGCTTGGATGAAACAATAGGTGTTTGTTTCATACAAGCATACTATGTGATAAATAATAGGTATCTTAGTAAAGGCTGAAATAATTAATTGGCTTAATAATTAGGTAGAGCCGTCCGTTCCAGTTATTATCACTTATATCATGCAGTTCTATAAGAAATATTCTTTTTCTTTACATAGCAAACTTTCAGTGACAAAAAAAATGTCAGTGGCTTTCATAGAGAATGTGTGATGAGGATGTCTGATAATAACTGCCGCCCCCCCATTGTGTAAGTAATGGTAATCGTTGGTCAAACGGATAATCCGACCAGAGGTGCAATCATGTAAGGATTGCCGATCTCCGGCTTCAAAGTAAAATAAACCTAATAACATTGAATTAGAGCTCAATTTCGTGTATCCATTCTCATATGTTTAGGGTATCGTACATACCTACATGATTGCACCTCTGAGGTGCAATCATGTAAGGATCGCCGTTTCCTGATCGATGTATGGATCCATTCTCATACGTTTAGGGTATCGTACATACCTAAATGTATGAGAATGGATACACGAAATTGAGCTCTAATGCGACGGTATTACGGTTTATTTTACTTTGAAGCCGAACCTTATCGATTTGATCGGCAATCATGTAGGGTATCGTACATATCTAACCGTATGAGGATGGATACACGAAATTGAGCTCTAATTCAATGATGTTATGGTTTACTTTACTTTGAAGCCGAGCTTTAACGATTTGATCGGCGATCTTTACATGATTGCACCTCTGGTTATGGAGTTCATAGATGCCTACACGTCAAAAAGCATGTATAAACTCCTTAAACAGTTCGAGTAATACGTTTGAAGCTGTCAAATGATTACGATTTGCTTAGACAATTGGGCCTCTTAACGGTAAAAACCTAAGAGTTAAATACTCTTTAGTCGATCCCTGGAAAAGGACAAGGGAAACTCACCACATAGTTATTCGAAAAAAAATCCTACTGTTTTATATTGTAAAATTAATTAATGGAATAAAATAATTTGATATACTAAATATTGTGTAGAATAATTAAATATATTATAATATAATTGATAATAAGATTTAAATAATGTTTAGAATAAGGATTTGTTATTATTAGATAATTTTTGCATGCCAATACATGGCAGATTGTAGTTCATAGCATAGCAATTTAACACCAATGTACCTATGCAATCTGGGCAAATAAATGATTTGATTTGATTTGATTTGAAAGGAGTCACGAGTCACGACCCTCAGCACTCCCACTCAGCAAGCCTCACTCTCTGCGTCGGATTCCTGATGATAAATCAGATAGGCCGAGATGTTTTTCATGGAAAAATAATATTACAGGCATCAAACCGTAACGTAACCGTAGGTAGCGTTTTATGCTTGAGTGGCAGGCAGAGTGGGAGAAAAGCGGAAAAGGGAGCTGGACGAGAAAACTTATCCCGGACTTAAAGCCCTGGATTGGAAGGAAACACGGAGAAGTGGATAAGTTCTTAACCCAAGCTCTTAGTGGACATGGTGTGTTCAATACTTACCTTCACGCAATTGGTAAGGCGACAAGTGAGTCATGCGCATATTGTGGTGAAGAAGACACGCCAGAGCACGCAATATTCCAGTGCACGGAATTCGAGGGAAAACGGAAAGAAGCCCAGGGAGAAGGCGAGCAAATAACCCCTGCGAACCTCATACCCCGGATGCTAGATTGCGAACAACAGTGGGAGGCATGCGCTGAAATGTTGCGTGCTATTGTTAAAAAGAGAATTAAGGACGAGTGGGAAAGGCAGAGACAGGAAAACGCCTGAAAACAGCCATCTTTCAGACGGAATGCAAAGGCTTTACCTGAAAGAATGAGCGGAGAAGGGGGAGGACGTTTTTAGTCCGTAGGCCGCTGGGTTTCATCTCCATTGGAGTCGGGCATGCCTCCAAATCTCCTGAGGTATCCAATGAGGATTTTCCTCCTCCCCAGAGAAAAAAAAAAAAAGGTAGCGTTTTATGCTAAAATGTTTCTTTCATTCTAAAGTAAATAACGACCATAGAATGTGTGAGTAGGCGTCAGCCAATTTGGCAAAACAAGTCTTAAGTATTCCAAGGCATGTTAGTTGTCCAATGTTATTAAAGAATAAGGAAAATCTGACTTTAACTTTTACCTTCTCGTTGTAACCAGTTTCATATAAATAGAAGCTTTTGAATAGGATCGTACGTAATGAATAAGTTAAGTGGTAATTTAAAGGAGGCTAATGGCTTCCTTTTTTTCATTTAGTAGACAATTTAGATAACAATTTCACGGACCTATCCTGTGCAGGAAATTTTTAGAAATTCTTTTCGATGTTCAAAGAAACATTTCGTCACTGGAAGCTAAAGTACCGTACCTAAATATGTTATTTTGCTTAATATTAACAATTTCAATGTGCATATTCCATAGTATTACACTTATGTAATAAGTATGATGTTTACGAAAAATCTGAATCTAAAAACTTTCTTAATCATGGTAGGTTTACCGATGGTGGATCGTGGATTCAGGTTTTTTTTAATCGTGGGAACTCTTTAATTTTCCGGGACAAAAAGTAGCCTATGTGTTATTCCAGACTATAATCTATCTCTATGCCAAATTTCTAGCACACAAAATTCTGGCGTGATTGAGTACCAAACATCCATCCATCCATCCATCCATCGATCCAAACTTTTGCATTTGTAATATTGGTATATAATAAGTATATAGTATAGATTAAAATGGGGTTTTTAATTTTGGTGACCTTTTTTTATTTTTGACACTATTTTTTTGTCAGTAAGTGATTTTGAAGTTGAAAGATATTTTACTATATCTGGTGATCAGTTAAACATAAGCCCAGACAAAGTAACGTACGGGGCGTTTGTTAGTGCCAGTTAAAGCAGTGATCACTCCGTCGCACCTGCGTGCACGGTCCGGCGCGCGCGCAGCCACGCGCAACGCAAACATCTCCGACGACCGATGACCTGCGTGACGCACAGATGGACCCCACTTTCTGCTTTATTTTATTTCCACACTAATGCCCGCGACTTCGTCCGCGTGGATTGAGGTTTTTCGGTTCCCGCGGTAACTCTTTAATTTTGCGGGGTAAAAAGCAGCCTATATGTGCTATTCGAGACTATAATCTATCTCTGTGCCAAATTTCAGCCAGAGACGTTCAGCCGTTGGCGCGTGATTGAGTACCAAACATCCATACATCCATACATAGATACAAACTTTCGCATTTATAATATAAGTAAGGTAGTAAGATGATACCCGCAACTTCGTCCGCGTCTGTGATGATACTCGAAAATGATAAATGATTTATTTATTTCACGTAGGACAACTTGAGTTACTTATGATACGTCATCTCAAGACTACCACCGGTTTGGAAAGATGATTCTACTGAGAAGAGCGTATGTGATGTTAATTAGTGTAAGCTATATCATGGCTATATTATCCATTCTAAATTGCAGCCAAATCAGTCCGGTCGTTGTGGCCACATCGACCGCATGGATTTTGGTTTTATTTTTCCGGGATGCAACCTACCTCTGCACCAAATTTCGTCAAAATCAGTTAAATAGATGTACCGTGAAAGGTAATAGACAGACAGGCACATTTTGGCATAAATATTATTAGCAGGATATACAATTATTATGGACACGGATTACTGATTGGTCACCTTAAACGACCGATGACCTGCGTGACGCACAGTTGGACCCAACTTGTGTAAAAATCTTACCTTTCAAATATTATTTACGTTACGCGTCAGAGAGGAGAGTAAACTTGCCAGTCGCTACTGGTCTTACGAAGTTGTTCGAAAGAGTCTATACAAGTTTTAATAACCAGGTTGTCTCACCAGTTCAGTTCAATCAATCGTGAAAAACAATTTTAAAATTCTTAATAACCGGTTTACGTTATTCCCTTACCATTCAAATTCACAGTTTAGGTACTTGTAATATGCAGGTGCTAGCTAATATGTACCTAACATATTTTAATAATGTCACAGAATTCTAGCGAGCTCAGCAGAAAATTTTCAATTTGATGAGCAAATAAAATTAGGTATATTTGTTATGGGCGTGAAATGGGCTGACTTTAGCACAATAAGAAAGTTAGTTTAAGATATAAATTTCTCCTAGAATTGTAATTCGGTTTTGGCTCTTCGCAGCCCGTTGATCGAGTCTTGAATGAATTCGCAAAGTTCACTGTAAAATGACATGATTATTATAATGACTTCAATTCGGTACCAACTGATTTTCCTGCATATTTTGCTTACCAAGTAGATTATGCAAATCATTTTATTTACTCCCTTTCAAAATTATGTAAATTATGAACCGGTATAAAAGTCTAGTTGCAATTTTTCATAGAATGTATGAAAAAGTTTATATAATTAATATTTAATACATTTTATGATATTGTAGACCGTATTCAAAGAAATTTTATATCTATTTAACGATTACCATAACTGCCATTAGTCATAAATATCTCTCCTTAGATATCGCTCACAAGAACTCACCTGTATATATTATCGCCAGTGAGGCAATACGAGTAGGTACATTTTTCTAAACGAGCCTCCTCTCGACTCGTTTGCCCAGCTGCTCTCTTGTTGCGTTGTAAGAAATGAGGTGAAGACAAGCAAACATGACTTAACCAACCTTAAAATGTTAAAATACAGAGAACCTGTTATATAAAGTGTAGGAGTAAGTAAATATTATCTATATTCTAACGTAAATCATTGCCTTTCACAATCCATAACTACTCATCAATTATCGTGATGTGGTCATCAATACTTCTATACTATACTATTAATATTATAAATGCGAAAGTTTGGATGGATGGATGGATGTATGGATGGATGTTTGTTACTCAATAACACCAGAACGTCTGAACGGATCTGGATGAAATTTGGCACAGAGATAGTCTGGAATAACACACAATCCCGGAAAATTAAAAAAAATCCACAGAAATCAAAAAACATCAATCCATGCGGACGAAGTCGCGCGCATCAGCTAGTAATTTAATATATTGAACAAGACTAAAGATATAATATATCCGCTAGAATTCTAAAATGATCTTGACTACTATCACAGAATAGGTAATACATTCTACTATATGATATCTTGACGAGTTACCGAGATAGTTTGTATACCCTGTTTCCATATCAGGATACGTATTATCCACGAAAAACAAAGGGGTTAGTTTGAGATTTATCTATTGTTGATCATACAGTATATTACAACACGATTAATATGGGTGTTCGCAAGCTTTTAAAACACATTAGATTTTAATAGGTGTTTTCTACTTTAAAGTGTCTTGATGGTAAATAGTAAATTATACTAACTTGTAGTTCCCTAGAGAACATAGTTTATGCACAAGTCACATAAGGGAAGGGAAATAATATACATAAAATAAAATATAACATAGATATTATGTGCCACCACACCTTATTTTTTTGTTATTATATCGATTAGGTACAAGTTTGAGCTCGGTGATGATTTCATTTTCTTATTTGCCACGATATTTTTTAAATAAAATTGATTTTCGACATACTTTATGATCCCCAAAATATCGACAGTGAATATTTTTAATGACACGCGGCACGCCTCAAAATGAAGAACTAAGAATAGTGCTCTCATTACCATTTCATGGATTGTTTATTCTATTCATTATTACTTTTTATATACCAAGACCATATTCAATTATTTTTTTAATTCAAATAAGTTTTACAAGTGCTGTTGAATACTACTGGTTCAGAATACCAAATGGCATTCTACAGCTACCGAAAAGCCAGCAAGCATCTCTTAAGTCTCTCGTTTAAAAAAATAAAACAATTACAATAATAATAATCAAAATATATAATATTAATAAAATAAGTAATAATAGAAAATATATAGTATTCATATTAATAAGATAAGTATGGTTTAACAAATATTTTAAACTGAAAGCATTGACCCTAACAAGTTCCTGAAAGGTCTAAACTAATTCAAAACTCGTTACCCGCGCCAGCGGAACAAATCGATCGATGGCCCCTACCGAAGAGTTCAACGCGTGATGGCCTTTGGGACTCACGGATTTATTTAGAAAACAGCTACTGAACTAGGTGTTACACGCTTAACATTTGTATTTAAGCTTTAACTTTCAATAATTTACTTAACAATGTAATTTAAATATTTGTTTTAGAACTTATAACTTGTACATGATTTAATATCAAGGAAACGACAGTTAATAAGAAAATAATATTTTTGACACTATTTACACATACATATTTAACATTTTTGGTACTTGCTGTACGTAGGTATATTAAAATATTAAAAATATACAATTCCCAAACTGGAACCTGATTCGCCTTTAGGTTATCACTGATTATGATGACTGAAAATTAGTTCTTAAAGTTTAAATTCTTCATGCCAAGAACTGCAGTGCAAGATACGATTGAGATGTCATAAAAATAGAGGATAATTATCTATTTAAGAGCTGTTTTCCCTGAATAAAGTGACATCATTGTATTAGGTAGTAGGTAGTAGATACCAGTCCTTTTAATAATATTTACCGCAATAATTTACGTCAAATAAACAGGTAGGTAAGTACAGTGCTACTCGAAGAAAATTACGTTAAAAGTCTTAAGTTGTTCAAATACTTAAAACTACAATAGAGATAAGTGGGATATTCTTATTACAAAAGGCCTTGGCCATTAATTTTGTTTCATGGATACTTCTTCCTTTCTATGGCTTATCGTAGAAACCGTTTCTCCAACAATGGACGATAATCCGTCTGAGCGCTTACCGAGATGCTGGGGCACCCAAGATATCTCAGTTTTGACATATTGAAATAATGTCTCCAAGAAATTTATGATAATTGATTGTGTAATTTAGATTCAAATGTTAGGGAAATACATACCTACTTAATCGCGACAATAATTAACTTGTTAAATAATTAATTAGCTATTGTAAAAGTTTTAACGTTTTAAATTGAAGGGTATCTGATTTTTCTGCATGGTAAACATGGAAAATCAGCCGTAATTTTTAAAAATAGGTACATAGGTATGTCAGAGTATTACCTAATCACTTCGTAAAGATGCACACCTCTTATTTGATATTTTTAGACGAAAGTATACATGAAGTAAATACGGACAAAGCTTAAAATACTGTAATTTAAAACAAGTATTAAGCTTTATTTAGACAGGAAACTTTCTTATTAGACATGAAAACAAGAAATTTAAGACATTATAAGAAACATTATATCCAATTTTGTCTTCGAGCATTTTAAATAATGCGTATAATGCGTAACGTATAAACATATCTTTTCCTAAACGTTCAACCCGTACGTAGGTCTAGAATAGTTCCCTCACTAGACCGCCCATCCAAAGACTTTCCATTTTCTACGTGTAATCATCACCGTATCGCCCCTGAACTCTTTAAAAACGTGCGTTTGAGAGTAAAACCAGCCTACTCCTGCGATTTGTGTGTTAGATATTAGTCTCAAATTATCCATCCGAAAGGTTGAATGTTAACAATGCTATTGCCAATTTTTAATTTAACCTCCCACAAATCTTTATTACTAATATTATAACCATACATATTATTTTAATTAAAACTAAGAAATAAATAAAAATCTAAATTAAAAACAATTTCGTTACTATATATATTTCCGAATATATAATATATACAACATAAATTAAAATCTACATTTAATCTAAAGTAAAAAAAAAGAAACTAAAAACTAAACATTAAAAATATCATCTATTCCACTGCAATAAGGCAATGTGCCCAGAACGCTGGCTGCGTTACCTCGCTGAATAGCCAAACTTAGGTATATGTTGGCCGAGATAACTGCCAGCCCTCCGGTCACCTGTGGACTCCGTGAGACGAGAAGATAGATCATTAAAAAAGGATCTAGCATCTTCGCCCCACGACCCCATGGTTTCAACACCAAAAGGCACAAAAATGAAATTATTTTCTATAATTTCATATTTGCACCTCTTGGCTCTTTCTGCATTAGTGGCCGCCGCCCCCGCCGTCATAGAGGTCGCCTACAAGTGGGACAACGCCAGCGTATCCACGTATGTGGCATCCCAATCAAGCGACCTTCCTAGCTTCCACGGAGCCAGAGTCATCACCAATTAAAAACTAAAAACAATTATATTTACAAAAAATACACGCCGTCCAAGTGATCGTTAATAGGCATGGTGCCCAAAACACTGGCGCTATTACCTCGTTGAATGGCAAGGCTAAGCCGTTGGGCTAAATAAGCGCCAGCCCTTTGGTCACCAGAGTCGTGGATCAGTTTTTGGGACACGACATTTATAAAATTCTTCGTGTCCGATGACCATATTATGCCCAGAGTCTCAAAAGCAAGCGCCGCAAAAACGTAGTCCTTAGTAATGGCTGAATAATAAAATTGCCAATTTGGACACGTCCATACAAGTTCCATCGTTGAAGCAATCCGCGCTTCCCACATCCTGCCGCTCTTAATCTGAATCTGACAGCAGCACAAAAGTTGTGGTTATCAAAATGTCTACGTTGTAATTGTTATTGCCTGAACTCATGGTGTTCAGACAATAACAATTACAACGTAGACAATATTCGTGTTACGAGCACTTTATCCAATATATCTGATTATAGAGATACTTGAATGGACTATAGAGTCAGCCAACAGAGATGATTAGATTCTCATCGTTACCTACACGGTAGACTGTAGCTGGCAAATTAGTTAGTACCACTATTTTGGTAGAGCCTTATTCGCTGCGGTAAAAAGCGTTGTTGATGGAGGTCTATCTCTTTTGAGAGTCAGATTTTTTGGGTGTTTTTTGCTGGTGATCGACTCGAATTTTGTAGATAAGTATAACCTGGATTCAGTCACAGAATTGAATTGTTAAAAAGACAGACAATGACTGTTTTTTTTAAAAGACTATATTTTTCACAGACACTGGTGGTACGACAGTCTCAACATTAGTAATAGTGATTCAGCATCTAGGTAGGTAAAGTATACATTGATTTTGGGCGTTATTACTTTGTATTAATATACGAAAGAGGTTTTGCGTGGAAATAATTTATTCATCAGGTAATTTACTGAACATTCAACATCCTTTTATATTGAGGACGTCGTAAGCTAAGGCTTTGACGTTTGCTAATTGCCCAGCGCCATTCGATTTAAAAGGCTGTAACTTTTTTATCACTTTAAAGCAGCTTTTATAAAACTGCTTTCTCAGTTGCTTTCGAAAGAAATAAACTTTGGTTTTGAGTGGTTTTTACCGCTAAACCTAATAAAGAGCCAGAAACATGTAATGTAAATTGTAATGCCGTGGTTATGAATATTTAACGAAGTTACAGCAACACGTCACCAGCAGTCAGAACCGGTCTAGGATGTTATGCTTAGGATGGAAAAACCCTTACAAGCACATAATGCAGTAGAAACCATGGAAATAAATATTACAGCATTGAATGATCGTTTCATGGTTTGTAGATTATGAAACTTTAATGAGCCAGCGAATAGTGGAAGCGCATGGCATTGAATTCCGAGACTCGATTGATAACTTTCTTAAAACCGATTACAGAATTGCATCACAGTCGATGTGGCGAGCGGAGGTGCGGCGCCTCACAGCCGCCGACGGCGCTCGAGCCAAGATTCGGTGGCAACGCTCACCCAGGAATTCATTTAGCTTCGATAAGTGTCCGGTTTCAGTCTGGCACGACGAGCGTTGGTTGCATTTAGTATTTATTCATGTATCAGCCGCGCGCAGGTTCTATGTGCGGGGCGGGCGCGGGCGGTGCGGCCCGGGGGGCATACTTACTACGTGATTAATCCGCTCCACTCCCCCCGCCGGCCGAGTGTCCCCCGGGCCCCCTCGCGTGGGTCGGCCAGGCGCGCCGTACTCGCGCCGGGTTTCCTCGTCCCCGCGCCTCACGGCCACTCACTACGCACGGAGCTCCGCGTAGTGCCGCCGGCCGCCGCCACCGCCAGTCGCGTTGCGACCCGCACCGACGTCGCACTCCGCTCGCGTCCCTCTCGTGACAACCTTATGATATCATTCATGCTAATCTCCGCCCGTTGATTTTCCTGCCGAGTGACCGCAGTGAGACAGCCGCGATATCGCGAGTGCCGAATATTCGTGGACGTGAGCCCGTGTACTTTTCCATAGGACCGTGCGTGCAAAACCAGTTCTGAGAGGACGGTGCCTCCGGATGAGATTTCCGACCGAGCGTCGTGACCTGCGGCCTGAGATGCTGCGCCCGTGACCGTCTTACGACAGTGCCACGAAACGTAAGGATCTCCTCGTTCATTGGGCCGGTTAACGCTATTATGTCCCGGCGGCTTCCTATTTGCATGGCGCATAGGAGTGGATTTTATTTTCGTCTAGCGATGGATGTGTGTGTGAGGCGTGATTGTGTGCGCGGCGCGGGCGTGTGTGCCAGCTGCGTGTGTGCGTGTTCCGCGTCCGAGACGGCTACTCCCTGCTGGCCTGCTTTATTTAGGTTGTTTCTGAGCGTATCGGCTAGGGCTACACTCCTCTTGGGGCCTGCTGCGACGGCACTCTACATCTTGTAACCTTCACTTACTGGCTCTACCAATTCTATATAATTTTATTCTGGCTTGAGATTGTCTCATACTGGGTAATGTGTACTCAAAAAACTAATATTGCGACTCTACATAAAGAACTATTTAAATTTTTATTCAAAAACATACATCTGAAAGAGCTTAAAATTAAAAAATGAACAAAAGCAAAACTTATCTAGGATTTACAATGTTGCAACCATCAGAAATCGAAAGCTTTATTGGTTACCCTGCATCAATGTAGAGTTCCTGAACGCTGATTATTAGCTCAAAGACCACTTTAAATTGCTGCGCCAAGTTTATAGTTGGCATCGTTGGTGCCAAGTTTCTTTTTCCATTAGGGCTCTAGCTAAAATACCCACTAACTCCGTTAAAAAATCCAAAACGATCCCGAATTCTGTTCCTTCCTCCTTTCTTTCTTTTTTGAATTTTAAATTTTTCGTATTGTAGGTAGTTTTTCTCTAGTTCAAAGAGTTTTTTTCTGTTTGGGACGTGCATTGACTTGGACCATTGTATGTAGGCTGATTAAATTTTCTGAATGAGAATAGCACAAACACCAATTACTATAATACAAGCTAATTTTCCGCATAAACCTTTAGAACTAGATGTTTGGCACAACGTGCAAAGCGCACAGAAGTTACAAGATCCTTTGCACGCGACAACGGAACAGCCTTAGCATATATTGACTCTTCAATGCACAATTGCAAAATTCTAGTAAGCTAGCAAGTTCAATCTATTGTTGTTTATTGTTTTTTGTATTCTATCATGGATTTATGCAAACAAGCTTATGCTCCTATGCATTAATATGTATCTATCCCAAATATCCGTTCATTAAAATTTCCTTTAAGTAGGTAGGTAGTTATATATTTTTCTGACTTGTTTGTGTTTAGAACTATCTTCTTGTCATGCGATATTGTTATGTTCATCAAAACACATTGTATAGTCATGGAAACATAAAAGTTAAAACATTCATGTTACGATGAAAATAATATATATATTTATTATATATATATATTTATTATATATATATTTATTAAATTTAAATTACAAAATACATTAAAAACTAAACATTAAAAATATTTTCTTGTAGTATTATTTATAACTAATGCTGAACAACTAAGTATATCTGCTCCGACGGTCTTAAATGCACTCTCATCTGAGGAGACACCCACAACAAACTCATCCGGGGTATTTCTTGTTATCACTGTCCTTTATTATGATTCAGTTAGTAGTAGGTCTTTTTATCCTCATTCATCTTCTCTTGGCGTAGATTTGTGGGTAAGTGTTAGTTATTATTGACTGTTAAATCAATTCACCGACCAAGGAGGTCCACTCTTATTGTCGTAACCGATAGTGGCTTCACTTACAATTTTTTTTCCAAAGAGCAACCGAGTCTTTGCTGGTTTTTCTGGGTAGGAATGTTATTCCGAACCAGTGGTAGATTCACTCGACGATTCAAAAGCACTTGTAAAAGCATATTTGAATAAAAAACATTTGAATCTGAATTTACTACTATGAAACATTAGATAGTAGCTATACAGTATACAGTCAAAAATGGGGACTAAAATGGTCTTGTAACATGTTTAAAAATGACTTACATTTTTAAAAGAATTCCCAACCCATTCTAAAACATTGTACTTAATTGAACATATCTCAGGAAAAATAGATATATTTATATCTTCTTGCGTGATGGTCAATGACTTTACCACAACTAGAAAGATATCGCGATGATTACTTACCTGTCAACTGTTAGAAAACCAGTTATAGTGTTTGTAACCTTCATAGTACCTTTTAGAACTATCCATTCCTTAAATACTTCACTGACCTTACTTACACGATAACAATAGGGTATTATAGACTTTTAGGTCACTTGTAAATGTATGACTCTAGTTGGTTACTAATTAAATTTTACAATTAAACACAAAACTCAATGATGTTTTGTAACGAAACGCCTTTATGAACAGGTTAACTATAATTACCAAATTACTTCATAATTTCTTTTGTTATTAATTTAGTGGTCATCATAGGATTTTTCTTAAACATTTCTTAGAGATTAAACAGATTTAATTATGTTTTCCTACGACTCAGTTCTTTCTTACGTACGTTCTTTCTTCTCAGAAGTTTTTATTTGATTTACAGAATGTTACTAATATAAATTCTGCAAAAAGTTTAAAATGATTTCTTAACTTACTAATTTTTAACTAAGTTCGTAATTTTTTGTGTGCGCTTATTAATCAGATATCGATTTTTATTATTTAATTTTCACAATAATAAACTTTATAATATCTTTGTTGTCATTGAAGCCAGTCGAAGCCAACTCTGAATCTGACAATTAATGCCACAGATCTGTGTAATTAATTAAGACATCTCACACTTATCATTTACTTACTACAAACAGTTGTTTTCAATAGTAATTAATGGTTTAAAATTAGACCAAGGAGGAAAAGTACGCGGCGGTGGCCTGCCTCGATAGCCTTTAACCCGAGTTACACGAGAAAACATGTAAGTAGCTCCGCAAATGTATAACAGTGTCTATATGTCTCTTTTGTGCATACAGAACTATCATTGGTTTACACAATAAAGATATTACACTTTATTACAAAGCTATAATATACCTACTAGCTATAATTGGATAGAAACGTTAAGAGAATGAAGAAGAAGTAAAAATTTATAGCCTTGAACCCAAGTTAAACGAGAACTAATATATACCGTGTATATATGGCTAAACAATAAATATATAAAACATTATTACAAAGTGTAATATGCTAACTTTAATAATTGGATGGAAACATTTAGAAAATGAAAGAGAAGAGAACTTTATTATGCACGAAGAAAACAAATACCACCTAATCAAAGAAAGATTTAAGAAAAATAAACAAAATATGCCTCATTGCTATAATATAAATCTCTTACGGGCAACCTTTATTAAAAATAGTGGTAATCCTGCGGGAAATTTTAATTAAAAATCTCCTGACTATGCACTTGTAAGTTTCTAAGTCTGAATTATTTTTTACTTGTCATAATTAAATATAATAATACCTAAGTTGTAGTAGTCCGGCATGTAACCTAGTAGATCCTGAGTTCCTACTCAATATTTATCTACTCGAGAATTTGTATATGAAAATCATTTTGATCAAATTCAACATAATAACTGTTTTTCAATTTTTAGTTAGTAATTTTAGAAAAAAAAAACAATTTCAGAAATTTTAGAATACATTGTAGTTAGTAACATTGTAGAGTCGATATTGTACATTATAGGTATATTATGTGTACGCTAATTAAATATCCAAGACTGTTATTTACGTTGCGATGAAAATATGCTCGAAACTGTTTTTAACGCGATGACGCGGACGTTACAGACTACAGTAAAGCTTGCAATACATTCAATAGTGTTCAACTTCATTCAGGATTTACAGATAGTAAATGGTATCTAGTAGGTACGCTCATAAAACATTGGACGAGGTGAATACGGGTATTTATTCGTTTATTTATTTACACTACAAACTTTAGACCTTTAACGTGCGCACTTCTTTTTCAGGGTATGTACTGCTTTAAATAGGGAAACAAAATCATGGTAAATAAATAACTGTCTATACCTTCTTCATAAATACCAAAGTTATATCAATTATTACCTTCTTATTAGTTGTTAAGATTAATTGCCTAATATTAAAATCACATATATGCATATAATATGCATGTCTTAAGCACTATGTACTAGTTATTTCATAAGAAATAAACTTTGCGATATCTATAGTTTCTTTAGCCGTAGCGGTAATAATATGCCATTTCATACAGACGGTCAGATCCTTCTATAAAATATCAGCCTAGTCGACGATAGTAATGTTTTGATGTACTTTGCGTACATATACGTGTATTCTATTGTGCTACACTACCCTACACATCTTGTTCTATCCTCTAACCAAAGGTTGCCTGGTAGAGATTGCTCAGTAAGCTCAATAAGGCCGCCTTTGCATACCTAGTTAGTTATACTTAAATTTACTTTGTATTCTTCTTTCATGTGTGCAATAAAGTATTTATCTATATATCTATAAACATACAATATTTGGTAACATTATTTTTTATAGTAGTAGTCGACTATAGGAGTTAAGCTTTTGTGATCTTAGCTTCGCAGTTGTTAGGTAAATAAGTAATTATTATAAAGACATAACAAATGTATCACTACTAATTACTAGTACTAGTGTAATAGCCAATTATATCTCACATATTGTGCACAATTAACCTCGTTATGATAGACTAGTCATCAACAATAATTATTTATAAAATAACATCAATGATTTGTTGAGTGACGAGTGACGACGTTTTTAGGGTTGTAGTAATCGCAATGTGTATAGTAATTGAAGTATTCAATTCTAAGTTTATATTGTCAATTGACAATACTTAATATTATGTTGTTTGTTAAGAATTTTTAAAACCAAAAAATGATTTTAAAAAAACAATAATATGTCAAATAACTAAGTAAGTTGCAGTGAAAATGACGTCGAACTCGCGTAGGCTAGGGCATGTTGTAAGAAGGCATAGAAATCTAAATTCGAATGGTTTTTTATTCAAACTTTTACATGGGATTTTTAAAGGATCTTAAGATAATTTGGATTTAAGTTCTCTTGACTATCTATCTGTCAATTAATGTCGGCTCGTGGCTCCTATCTTTGGCCATTATATTTATATGAAATATATTTATATATGCATCTGCATTGTCGGCCTGCATACGGTAGGTACATTACATAATAAGTGCACATGTAACTACGCATTATTATGTCTGCATCTGGAAAAATAATGTGCATAAAGTTTTATAGAAGGCACTTTAATTATTATTAATGAAGTGAGCTGTGAGACCATAGTTAAACTTGTCAATGATAAAAAAAATAATACACCCTTTAGATTAGTACGCCAGGCATTTGCCAGCACTCTGAAAGGCTTACTTGGCTTAACGTAAGTACGGTGTGTGATACGTAATTAAATAAACGACTGGTTGTCAGATAGATAAGAAGCGGCGGTTGCAAAGACAACAAAGAGTTATCAGCAGCTGTGTCACCGATAAGGGTTCGTTAGACGACACGATGTCGATACGACACGATTTAAAGAAGATTTAGTGATTCTTGGCACCTTTTTATTTAAAACATTATTGTTTCTTGCATATTTTGATTATGAATAATGATAGAGCTTGGAAAGACGCATTTTTTGTCCTATCGACAAAATATAACAACTTTATTCTTAACATAATTCAAAGCAATGTAGATAGAGCGTCGTTCTATACTTTATTAGTTTCTGTCGTTAACATATTTCCTATACAATATTTAAAACTACTTATCGTATTTAAATGAGGTTTAGTCGTATAGCATAAAAACGAAAAGACTCGTAGAAGTTACAAAAAAAAAAAGATAAAATATATAAAGAAGAAACATTCAGCATATTGTACAGTAATAATGGATGTGCTGCAGCGTGTAGGCTAGAACTTATTGGTTTCTTGTGGAAGGGTAACAGATCCGATCAGGATCTTTAACATCCAGCATATTTTCGGCCTAGAACTCTCATAAAACTTTGAGCATAGCATAGCAGAAGAGTGCAACAATCGTCGAAACAAAATAGGTTATCACTAGATATAGATTAATTAACAATTCACTAATTCTATTCAGAAACGTTCAGAAATGAAATGAAATATTCTTTATGGTACACCAAAAACATAAAATTAATAATCAGAAACAATAAAACAAAAAAAAAATACAAGTTGGTACAATTGGCGGCCTTATCGCTTTGAAGCGAACGCTGCCGTGCTCCTGTCGCCGCGCTTTTTGTCTGACCAAGCCTTTATGGTTATACTGTGCGCTTTGCTAATGGTTGTTGGTTACACACACATCCACCACCGTGCTGGCGTGTGCTGAGCATTATCAAGAAGCGAGCTACCGCCTACGAAGCGATATCTGTCGCTATCAACAGTAATAACCTCAATTAAAAATTCACTAATTCAATGAAACGTTCTGCCGTGCTCCTGTCACCACGCTTTTTGTCTGACCAGGCCTTTATGTTTATACTGCACGCTTTGCAAATGGTTATTGGTTACACACACATCCACCGCCGGCGTGTGTTGGGCATCATCAAGAAGCGAGCTACCGCCTACGAAGCGTTATCTGTCGCTATCAATAGTAATAACCTCAATTAAAAATTCACTAAATTCAATGAAACGTTCTGCCGTGCTCCTGTCGCCGCGCTTTTTGTCTGACCAGGCCTTTATATTTATACTGCACGCTTTGCTAATGGTTATTGGTTACACACACATCCACCGCCGGCGTGTGTTGGGCATTATAAAGAAGCGAGCTACCGCCTACGAAGCGATATCTGTCGCTATCAACAGTATTAACCTCGATAGCTCGCATACCTGCACTTCGGCATGCTTGTCATTTTTTTGCTCATAAATGGGAATAAGCCATGAGTAAGTTATCTCCAAAAAATAATCCATAATATGTAACGGGTATTTCGATGGAAATTGATATTCCGAATCGATAACGTTTTTTTTATTTATTTATATAATAAGAGATAGATTATAGTCTAGAATAACGAATAGGCTACTTTTATCCCGGAAAATTGAAAAGTTCCCGCGCGAACCATAAATCCTCAATCCACGCGTATTAAGTCACGGGCATCAGCTAGTTATAATTAAAATTCATCCTTTTTCCTTTTTGGAAGTCGGTTTCAAAATATAGTATCCACTATCCACCTTACTATCGAATTTCCCGCGGCGGCTTCTTCGACAATTCCAGTTAAGCTTTCCAATTCCAGCATTCCAATTTGGAATGCTTACAGCTTAACTGGAAATATTTCAAATGCTTTAATCGAATCAGGTGGTCCACGTTACATTTATGAAATAATCGTATGGTTTCTATAGTAACAGACTAAGTATGTCTTGAGTCTTGACTAATTTCCTCACTCTTTCACTCACATTCGCTACCTTTTTGATCTTAAGATCCGACTAGAAGAATGGGTGCCATACTCCTAACAGGTTAGCCCGCATCTTAGACTGAATCGTCACTTACCGAGTCATCAGGAGAGATCGCAGTCAAGGGCTAACTTGTAGTGGAATTAAAAAAATAGTCATCCTTTACGTTCCCTTTGGTTCCTTTATGGTCTCGCTTGATATCCTCAGTGTTCCTACTCTTATGTAGATGACGTTACGGAAAGTAGCAGTAGAGTGACGCTGTGGTACAGTGTCTTCTTCAATATACCTAAAATCCATAAGAGCCTAGCTTTAAATAAAACTTACCGGATCTGTGAACTCTTTAAAACAAAAGAAATGAAAGATGATCGCACGCAAGTTCATATTGAAATGAATAAAGAATAATATTCTCACGGCCGAAAGAACGGTATTTTATTTCAATGTGTCAACATTGAAAGTGGCGACGAGACGGTGCCGCTGTTTCGTGTTACAGCAAGTAGAGTATATTTTGCACTTTGTTATCATTTTCAACTCGCTCGTATACCTGCACGCTTAGTCTAAGTTTTTACATTGCAAATTCGATTGATCGTATGGAGCGTTCGATCACATTAGCGTCAAAGTAAAATGGACCCTTGTTTCCTTCATCTGTGACCTAAACGCTCTTGCCTTTAGAGTCACAAATACACTACAATCGATTTTAATTTCGAAACGTATCGTTTGGAACGCTGACTGTGAATGCATACATGATTTTGAGCTCAAACAAATGCTGTTAAAGGTTCCTTTTAGTTTGACGATAATGTGATCGAACGCTCAATACGATCAATCGAATTTGCAATGCAAAAACATACACTAAAGTGTACTGGCGGCGAACGTTTACTAATGACTGCTGAAAAGTTATTAAAAAGTAAATGCCTCATAGCATAGCTCATGCAATTTGCCATAGATGATATGATATTTTAGGAACCACCACCATCTGCATGCCTGTTTTTCCAGGTATATCCTAATTCCTATTGCATGAAGTTGAAATCCTTGTAGCTCTAGCTATGCTGATTTCGGCGTACATTTTAGTTGTAACGTGTACTTACTAATTTTTGCTTAATTTCGTTACTTAGGTAGATAAACTACGTTTAGTAGAAAAAAAATTGTTTTTCTCCTCTTAATCGTTCATAGTGTAGGACTCCTACTTATATATCAATTTTTCTCTCTAGCGGGCATAAACTGGCGTGTTTTAAACTCTTCAGTTGTTTGTCATTTTTTAAATCGGTCCTATTTGGATTAACTATATCATTTATATGGTATTTTTCTTGCCTCTATTTAGAATGGTCACTCTATGTCTGGAATCGTCAATTAATATTGCCTTCTTCCCACACAATATTTTTCAAGATAACAGGCATGTAGATATAACGGTGGGGCATAGTTATAAAGTTATGTTTGATTTGCTTGAAAATCCTCATGATGAAGTATAGGTATAATAACAATTTAATATGGAACGTGCCATAAAAGGGACGTAACTGGTAGTAGTAACTACAGACCCTATTTGGCGTCTACATATTGAAACTTACCGGTACGATAAATACTCGGAGTCGGGAATAGCTAAGTCGTCCGGCAGAGTAAAACCAGAGAGCAGTAAATACGTGCAAAGTGCAGACGAAGTAAAAAATATAATGAAACTTGTAGATTGCCTTTCAAGGCTGCTTGTACTTCAAGGCTAAGGGAGCTTTCATGCTTACACAAACATATAGTATGTACTATGTACTAGGTTTAGTTTCTTCGAATCGAAACTACAGTAAAGCACGAACCGATTTGCATACGAATAATATTCATCACGGGGCATTGTTGATGTAAACAAATGAATTTAAAGTGTTCGGTGTTTATCAACTCGGCCCTTAGACACTTGTTTGTTTTACCTTTGGGTTTGTTTATATAAATAAACAAACATACTATTCTGTTTAACCCTTAGTCTATTTGTTCTTATAACAAAGTAAGTAGGTAGCCGTGGCTAAATTAGTTTTATAATTGTGCATAATATGTTCAAACCTTTTGCTTTTGAAACCTTTATAACTTTTCTGGTGAATATTAATTTTCGCTTTTCTATATATTTTTATATATTTCAATAACTTTCACCTATCTAATTACGTAATTTCCCAGTAAGTAGTTAATTATATTATTGAACTAGATGATTCCCGCGACTTCTTCCGCGTGGATTAAGATTTTTGATTCGCGGGAACTCTTTAATTTTCCGGGATAAAAAGTAGCCTATGTCCTTCCCCGGGATACCATCTACCCCTGTACCAAATTTCAGCAAAATCGGTTGAAAAGATGGGCCGGGAAAGCGTAGCAGACAGACAGACAGACAGACAGACAGACAGACAGAAACACTTTCGCATTTATAATATTAGTATGGATATGTATCAGAGTATATGCTGGATACAAATGTCAAGGCCATTTAAACGTCTGATCCAGAATTTACGAATTAAATATGTAAGATTATAAGATAGTATTACTTAGTTATTAGTAATATTACTAACATAATGAACTTTTTTTGTTATTCTTCATGAAGTTGATGATATAGGAAGCTAAAGTTTTTAATTTTCACCTGAGTTAGAGATAGTGAAACTTTTATGCGTACAAAAATAATTACAACATTCAAAAAATTCGAAAATATTTACAACAATAATTGTTCCGTTTTGTCCTAATAGATTTCACGAATCCAGTGACTTTTTGCCCCAGTCATGTTCATGTACTTATAGACAGAGTCGACCACTTACCTAGTTTGCTGTCTATTTTTAATGACCATGCTGCTGGGTCCACTGGTGGCTAGTGTTAGGCTTAAAATTAAAATATTTAGGGCCTCATTGTATCTGTGGTTGTGGACGCTAGACTACGTACTCTGTGGCTAGACTGACAACAGGATAGAGCACTGTGGAAGAATGGCGCCGACTGCGGTGTTTGTATGAATTGCTAAATTAAAGTTTATTTATGTGGATTACCAAGTTTCCTTCTAAAACTAGTTAGATAGATTGTCTTGCGAATACGAAGTCAGCACTGGACTGGGGCTGGAATTGAATCTAGCATACACCAGACCTCATTAGCAAGTCAGCTCTGGACTCTGGACGTTACTGCCAAAGTGTATCTAAACCAGGCATGAAATTCCATTCCAAACTATGCAGAGTCTATGAAGAGTATATGAATATATTATTTTGAAGCAAAACGGCCTTTCTATACCATTCAGGAAGCACCAAATCAATGTAGATTTATCAAAAAAGATGTCAATCTTTAAAATGCATTCATCGCGGTTCAGCAGGAATTACTTATATTAGGTAACCACTTACATTCACGACTCTAATCAATGGGCCGACTGCAAGTTACGTCATGACTTTCACGGCTCCATCGTAGTAGTTTGCGAAATATACCCACTTATGCAAGAACGCGATACGTAAATTCATTGGTCAACTTCATATTTTATCTATTGTATTATTATGGATAGGTAAAACTGAATTTCACAATGATCTGGAAAATTTATTGTGACTTTGAGCTCTAAAAGCAGTAGACGGTATACCTAGAAGAAAACCTATAAGAGAGTTGAAATGTATGAGTATGAAACGTAGACTAACGTACGGCTCCGGCATCTTTTGAGGCGTTTGACTAGTTAACTAAAGGCAAACAAATCATCAAGAAATACCAAATTCAAATTAAAAACGTTACACAAAAGCCCAAAACAATTGATAGCACCGCAGAATTTGGTTCCAAGAATATTAGAAACAGAAAAGAACTTTTAAAACAAAGACGAATGAATGCATCATCAACATTAGGGCGTTCTAATAAAACTTCGTTTTAATGGATAATATCACATATATTTAGCTAATATACCTACCTTTTGCACTGAATTCATATAAACTTCCTAATCCCATTTGGAATTCTAATAAGCAGAGACTGACGTACGAGTGACATACGCCTTCGCACTTCTGAGATTATCTCAAGAGAGGTTATTGTAAAAACGCGTAATGATGTTTATACTTCTACCATACCTTTACTACTGTTTTAATCATACTTTTGCGGGTCTAAAGTCAGTCTTCATGCCCTAGGGCCGTAATCTAGTCGATCGATCGCCCAACTAGTTGACCAACCCCATACTGTAAACAACAGAGTCTAGGCTCCAGACTGGTCGACCAAACGATCGTACCTACCATTTGACATAAAAGTTTTTAAACCAAGGAGTATGTGTACCTGCATAAACACTGGCAGCATGAAAAGCAAAATGACAAATGGACAAATGTGACTCTATCGAACGTGAACATTCACTTTTAATTTGTCTTTTCTTTTTATTATTTACTAGACCTATGTATCCTGCTTACTATGATTTGCAATAAATATCTAACCGTTACAGTTTGTTTTACTGTTATGGTAGAAGTATAAAGTAGAGTATACACCACCGGGATAAAGCAGTTTTTTTCTTGGGCGCTTGAATCCCTCGCTGCACTCAGGACTCAATCTTAATTCCCTCCCTTTGGTCGGGAATTAACTTATAACACCCTCGCTGCGCTCGGGAGTTAAATTTGGAGTCCTTCGTTACGTTCAGGATTCAATGTAGCGCCCGTGACATAAAACAGTGCTTTATCCCCTTGGTGTATAAACTACTATTTTATACAACCATATGTATTCTAAATGTGTTTTTGAAGCAATTTAACACTTATCCCTAATCATCTTTTATACATAATATATATGTCACCGTATGATTGTAAAAACCGTTAGATTATAATAGGTATAACGTTTTTTATCTCGATAGATTGTAAACTGTCGACAGATTGTGAACCGTAACATACTGCTTACAATTTAACGCGTTATTTTTCGGTAAATTGTAATATATTAGGTATATTAACCCGATAGAACCTAAGTGCGGGCACTACCTGAATATTCATGTAAAACCCTAACCTAACCTATAGTTCGCACGCGAGTTGAATGCAGAGTAAATGTATGGTGACACTTACATTTACACTGCATTCAACTCGCGCGCGAACTGTACAAGAAAGAGACAAGAAAACGTAAAAACAATAAATATTTCATAAATTAATACTCAGAAGTCAGAACATTGAACGGTTCACAATCTTTCGACAGTTTATAATCTCGCGGGATAGAAACCGTTAGATTATAATCTAACGGATTTTACAATCCTACGGTGACATATATAATCTGTGCTTATCCCTATATGCAGGTATATATTTGGAAACAATAATTTATACAAAGATGTTTAACTATATATCGGTTTTGGATGAAATTAATTTAAGCAGTCTATTTATTTAATGTCGATAAGTAACCAAACAATAATTTTATCAACGTTGTTATTTTGTTAATATAAACACTATAAGAATATACTTACATACCTACTATTTTGCTATCGACATACTATCAGATAGATTTTTTATTAAATCGACAAATGTTATAGAAACTAGGTATGTAAAATGTTCATATTTTGAGTTTAACATTAATATTATTTCTTTCAAGTAAGTATGTCTTATCAAAATAAGCTTATATCATTATTAATCTAATATCTACACATACGTAACGACATCTTATCATTTATATGATACCAGTGATAGATCATTTACCTTGGTTCATTCATTCAGTGAATGTTTGTTTTAAAATACTTAATTCATAATATCAAGGTATCGTTATCTACATACCAGCCTATAGTACAATACCTATCCTTATTCATATATCTGAATTGCATTAAATAGTACCTTATCTTTGTAAAAGATAATGGTTTTGGTAAAGGGATTTATGAGAGTTGCTTATACATAAATTATGTGTAGTAAAACGACCAGCTGCTCGATAGTGACTGCTTTATTTATCTTATTATTAAACTACCTACATGTAAAATTAATAACATATACAACATCTTTCCCCTTAAATGAACAATGAATTATAGATTAATACCACCACCTGATAAAAGTTCTTACATAACTTACAACTAAACTTATGTCTAACAAGTATTTCTAATCATTATTTTTATTAAAAAATAATGCTAGCTGCTCCCTAGCCTTAAGCGCGGCCAATCGACCCTTATCTGACCCACCTCTGAGACGATCCGCATTATCGTCACCTTCCTCCTTCTCATCTAAAGAAGTAGGAGGTAACTGACTAACCGTCGAACAGGGTTCAGCTCTAATGAGGTGACGTCGGTTACGTCTATATTTCCTACCAGATCCATCGACAACAAAATAGGATCGAGGCTGTGGCGCGGGTGCCTGCACCGTCATGCGACGCCGTCTAGTTTTACCGTCGGCCACTATCACTTGTTCGCCTTCATTTAACTCTGGTAATTCACGCGAATGTCTGTCATAATATTGTTTAGCGCGAGACCGATTACGGTTGATATTGATGAAGTCGGAATCATTGTTCCTTTCCGGCCGCAATTTATCGATATGTACCGGAAGTGTGGTGTTTAACCGTCTACCCATTAACAGCTGAGCCGGTGAACTAACCCCATCACGCGGAGTTGATCTAAAATTAAGTAAACCGAGATAAAAATCGGACCCGGTCATTAACGATTTTTTAATAATATTCTTCACAGTCTGTACTGCCCTTTCGCTAAGACCGTTAGCCTGTGCATAATTAGGTGATGTAGTCGTGTGTTTGAAACACCAATCTAAACTGAACTGCCGAAACTCCTTTGATGAATAAGCAGTTCCATTGTCCGTCACCAGCTCAGAAACAACGCCATGACGTGCAAACTGATCTTTCATGGCCGTTATAACCGCCCTAGAACCAGTATTACTAATAGGATTAACTTCTATAAAATTAGAAAAATAGTCGACAAGTATCAAAAAATATTTTTGCTGGTAAACGAAAATATCAGAGCCAACTTTACTCCATGGCAGATTTGGAATTGCATGAGGGATCATCGACTCCCTAGCCGGTCTCGCGGCGTGCTCGGTGCATGCCGCGCACTCGCGTACTTTTCTCTCCACGTCCCGCGACATTCCGCTCCAAAACATGACGTCACGCGCGCGCCTTTTGCAGCGGTCTATACCTAAATGTCCTTCGTGTATGCGATCAAGCATTTCACTCCTTAATTCCCGTGGTATAAATACTAAGTTGTCCTTAAATAAAACCCCACCTATATATTCAAATGACGTTCTATACGACCAATGAGCACGGACTAATCGATCGGTATCAAATCTATACCGTGGCCATCCATGCAAAATGTAGTTAATTAAAATTTTACACTCTGGATCTTTACCCGTCGCATCCCTAACGCACTGTATTTTACTTTCACTGTATGGCACGTTAGTTAAAAGAAAACACGCCTGAGCATCGATCTCCAGTGAGACTTTTTCGTGCATAGGTTCCGTCAGCGCCGCTCGTGACAACGTATCAGCCAAGTACATGTATTTACCAGGCTTATATACAACATTAAAGTCGTAACACTGAATACGCAACATCATGCGTTGCAATCTTGCCGGAACGTTGTCTAAGGACTTTTTAAACAGAGATTCGAGCGGTTTATGATCGGTTTCTATAACAACATCCGACCTCCCGTACACGTACTGATGAAACCTTTCTAATGCGAACACTATAGCTAGCATCTCCTTTTCGATTTGCGCGTAACGCGTCTGCGTGTCTGTGAGCGTAGCGGACGCGAACTCCACCGGGCGGCCGGCCTGCAGCAGCGCGGCGCCCAGCGCGCGCGCGCTCGCGTCCACCGTCAGCAGCACGGGCTGCTCGCTCGAGTACAGCGCCAGCACCGGCGCGCGGCACAGCGCATCTTTCAGCGCCGACACCACACTATCGTGAGTGCTATCCCAACACCACTCCGTACCTTTTCGCAATAGTCCTCTAAGAGGACTCACAATATTAGCGTAGTCAGGAATGAACTTGGACAAATAATTTGTCATGCCTAAAAACCTTTCCAGTGAACCTCTGTCGCTCGGACTTGGCATTTCCTTAATAGCTCGCAATTTATTGGTATCAATTTGCATACCTCTCTCATTAAACGTATGTCCTAAGTAAGTGACTTCTTGAACGCGAAACTCGCATTTTTCCCGATTAAACCTAATACCTACTTCGCGCGCCCTATCTAGTAATAATTTCAGCCTGTTATCGTGTTCTTCAATAGTACGCCCATGCACTATGATGTCGTCCACGAACGACTCCACCCCATCTAGATCCTCAAGAATCTGGCGGATTTTTGCATGAAATACCTCGCTAGCACAGCTTACGCCATACGGTAGCCGCAAAAACTGATATCTGCCGAACGGGGTACCGAATGTACACAAATCAGCACTCTGGTCGTCCAGTTCTATCATCCAAAATCCCGATCGCGCGTCTAGCTTACTGAAGTACTTGGCGCCGTGCAGCGTGGCGGCGATCTCGGTGAGCGTGGGTAGCGGGTAGTGCGCGCGGCGGATGACGCGGTTGAGCGGCCGCGGGTCGAGGCACACACGCACACTGCCGTCTTTTTTCGCGGGAAGCACAATCGCGTTCACCCAAGGCGTTGGATGTGTCACTTTTCTTATTATACCCATCTGTTCCATGTTTTCTAATTCATTTTTTAATTTATCCCTTACACCCATTGGAATTTTACGTACCGGACATACCGACGGACACACATCTTTATCTAAAACAATTCTGTATTTTCCCGGCAATTTGCCTACCCCTCGAAACAAATCACTATAATTATCTATATTAATTGCAAAAACTCGCTTAATAACACCTATAGTCTCACAGGTATCTTTTCCGAGAACATTCTGACAATCATCTCTGGATATAACAAAATTAATACCATATTGATTTTGTTTATACAACCACAGCATATTTAGTGAACCTACTATTGGTAAATAATTTCCACAAAATGACTGGGCCCTTAATTCACACGGGTTTAAATCATTTTCCGAGTATCCTAATTCTTTAAACGTCTTAAGAGATAATACATTTAGATCCGAACCAGAATCTAATTTAAAAATCTGTGACATACCATTCTTGCACAAAATTAATTTTTCAAACCACTTACTGTCTTTATTTAGAGTATTGTCCCTCAGAGTCGACACATAAAATAGGTCATCATTGTATTCCTCGTTCACTTCAAAAACTTTTTTACTTGCTTTTAATGGGCAAAATTTTTGTTTATGGCCTTTCTGATTACACAAAAAACACTTTATCGACCTCGCTTGACACTGCGACTCAGAATGATATTCACCACACGAACACTTTACATCACCAGTCGACCGAGAATCGAACCGACGACCAGGCGCGGAGCGTGAAGCGCGCGCGAAGCAGGAACCGGCGGGCCGTCCGCCCGCGCCGCTGCCTCCGGCCCTCGCCCGCGCGCGTGCACCGAACAATGCATCGACCGAAGCCCCGCTCGCCGCCGAATTAACTTCTTCAATTTGTTTACTTTCTGTGAGCGATATTTCATTGGCGTGACAAATTTTTATGGCCTTTTCCAAGGTTAAGTCATCCGTTCGGAGCAATCTATCTCGTACTGCGGTGTCAGAAACTCCACAAACGATTCGATCCCTTATTAAACCGTCTTCCAAATGCTCGAACTCACAGTGCTGACTTAATATTCGTAAAGCCGTTACGTATGCGTCCACGTTTTCCCCGACTTCTTGATTCCGTGTGAAGAAGCGAAACCTGGCCATTGTTGTATTGGGTTTGGTTCCGAAATGTTCGTTGAACTTTTTAACGATAACGTCAATGTCATCCTGGCTTTCGTCCTTTAGGAATTTAAAGGTCGAGTATATGTCGTATCCATCTGGTCCTATGAGATTTATTAGGAGACTTGCCTGCACTTCCTTGGTATCCTTATGTACCCCCGAGGCCTTTAAAAATACATTGAACTGCTTGTACCATTTGCGCCACGCGTCCGCCCGACTCGCTGGGCCACCCTCCAACACCAAATCCGCTGGAGGCCGTGCGTGTTCCATCGCAATAACTCGATAACACTTATTGTTATCCGTGTATAAACAGTTTTACACGAAATTTCACTTGAATCACACAAATTATAATAATTTACTGAGCACCGCTGTCACCATGTAGTAAAACGACCAGCTGCTCGATAGTGACTGCTTTATTTATCTTATTATTAAACTACCTACATGTAAAATTAATAACATATACAACATTATGGTTTTGTGTTGTCATCATCTGTAATCGATATCTTAATTTTGTGTAAATTTTAATATGTTAGGAGTAGCCCGTTCAAATGGTCTACACCTAACATTTTTAAGACTTGGTTTTACAAGACCCTACCACAGTAATCAGAATACTAGATAGTACCCTGGCACTACCATTGTAAGCATAGATTTATTTGTATACTAGCAGATGCCCGCGACTTCGTCCGGGGAATTACCGCGGGAACTCCCTAATTTTTCGGGTTAATATATAGCCTATGACACTCATAAATAATGTGACTTTCTATTGGCACCAGAGTTTTTGAAATTGGTTCAGTAGATCCAGAGATTACCCCCTACAACGTCACAAACTCACAAACTTTACCTCTTTATAATATTAGTATAGATTTACTACCGATTATAAGTATGTATAATGTAGAGAAGTAAATAGTACTGTACCAACTACTACAAGGTGCTTTTATTTTAAAAGTGTGTTCCTAAAAAAGCATAATAAACTGTTGAAGATTATGTAAATAATAAAGAGCATGGATTTGACTCGCTCTAGCAATGCGCAAAGGGCATCGGTTACTTAGATGTACCGTACCGCATTGATATCTATCTATCTATCTATCTATATCTTCTATATATATCTATATATAAAAATGAAACCCGTTTTCCTTGGTCACGGCATCACGCATGAATGGCTGGACCGGTTTCAATAATTCTTTTCTTGTTGTATTTGTTATTATTAGGAGAAGGTTCTTACGGAAAAAAATATTGAGAAAATCTCTCAGAAATATTGAAAAATATACATTTAATTTTGCATACTAAGGCGGTACGAAGTTCGCCGGGTCAGCTAGTCATACTAATATTATAAATGCGAAAGTCAGTTTGTTTGTTGGTTTGTTGGTTTGTTGGTTTGTTGGTTTGTTGGTTTGTTGGTTTGTCCTTCAATCACGCTGCAACGGAGCAACGGATCGACATGATTTTTGGCATGGGTATAGTTGAGGACCTGGAGAGTGACATAGGCTACTTTTTATCCCGGAAAATTGAGGAGTTCCCGAGGGAATCAAAAAAAACTTATTCCACGCGGACGAAGTCGCGGGCATCAGCTAGTACCTAATAATTGTAAATGTTTTTTTAAAAAGAGCAACCACCAAGTTTTTGCTGGTTCTTCTCGGTAGGATTCCGAACCAATGGTAGATTCACTCGACGATTCAAAAGCACTTAATAAGTTGAATTGATTTAAAAACTGTGAGTTTGAGTTTACTCGACCATTTTATCGTGGTCCCCAGTAGCTCTGCAACTGAAACCATGCAACTGAAACCATGTTCGGGATTTGTCGCTAGTCGCTACAGTCGACAGTCGGCGTCATACGACACAAAAGCGACTGTGCGACCTTCACTCAGTTCACTGCCGTTTGCCAGACGGTAATTGTTTGTTTGTGTCGTGATATAATGAAGTGAAATTGTACCTACGCAAGCTTTGTCTGTGTAGGGGATATTCATATAGTACAGACGCACCTCATACCTACTGTCGCGAAAATTACATAGACAATTATACAGTCTACGAATATCCGCGAAAATGCTAGGAGCTTGGGTCCATTGCAGAACTATCAACTACTGTTTTACTTTAAATCAAATGGTACTGAGTAGAGAAGAGTAAAGAAAACTTTGAAAATAAACATAGAACTCCAGTTCACCAAAAATCAAAACCGAAACGAAAATTCAATTTCTTTTTCTGAACCTTTTCGTCACACTTCATAAAATATGATATAAGTGTAAGTAAATAAGATAGCGATTTGCCTAATATGATAAGATAAAATCGTTGTTTTCATTATCAAAATGTATATGACACGGATGTATTACCTGTATATATGGGATGTGGATTAATAGCAAGATTAAGAGTTAGGTACTTTCCTTCTTTCTTAATACTTAGTTACATAAAGCTGTATGTAGTAACTAACACCTATTGACTACACTTATTTCGTTTTAAAAACTACCTTATAGTTTGTTAATATAAGGTTATGGTATCGGAACGCCTTTAAACTTAACCAAAATGACAGTTCGCGCGCGAGTTGAATGCAGAATAAATAACGTCACCATACATACATACACAATATACTTATAAAAATTAAGTACATAAGTACCGAAACTGAATCCGAAAACCGAATCAATATACTCGTACCTTACTCATAGTCCTTCTCATTTGAGACATATCACATAACACAATGTAGAACATTCAAGGTAGACAAATAATTATTAGATAGGCTATTTGTGGAGTAACAGGCACCTTGTCTAATAGATATTTAATAAAGCTTTGTAAAGATTATCCCAACATTACTTAGCAACATTAAAATCCTTCGCAACACAAAATCGATACTCAACTAGCGAAAATATTGCTTGAAATTTTCCATCGTTCTTTTATACAGGCGCTTTTAGGCCAGCCTGGATGGATTACCTTAGTTCTATGCTTTGAACCAAAATCAATAATGTCTGAGCTTTATACTACACAAAGCGCTATTGTCAGTCTTTTAATATTTCGAATTAAATACAATATATTTTAGCAAGCAAAATTCTATCGACTTTATATTTTCATTTTAACTTATTGCTTTTCAAGTAAGTAGTTACTTTGTAGACGACAGTGAATAATATAATAACAACACTGTCGTAAAAGAAAAATAGCATCAAAATATGTGAATTGTTACGTAGGCTATTGCTTTTTTTTTATGTTTAAACGTTAAATAGTAAGCTAACAGTCAGACAAGACTTGGACAATAATGTCTTGTCTCAATATCTCAACTTTTTTAACAATTTACTTAGTACGAAGTTTGTACTGCTTGTAGGTACTACAATTCATAAAATTTTACATACTTATGTAGTTGTAGGTACTATAATTAAGTATGTGTTACTTATTTTTAAGAGAATCTCTGATGGTTTTGATTTTTGAACCTTACATAATTTAGAAAACAGACGACGTAATACTAAAAATAAGAACTCTATTGTTTTGCCAAGATACAATTTTTTCACTAACTGCACTTTACGCGGACGAAGTCGCGGGCATTAGCTATTTTATAATATTATCATGGTTAGTCTATACTAATATTATTATAAAGAGGTAAAGTTTGTGAGGTTGTAGAGGGATCTACTCGAAGTTGCAGGGGTAGGGTAATCTCTGAATCTACATAATCAATAATCATAAATCATAAATCATTTATTTTGCGAAATTATGGGTGACAACAGTTCTTTACAAGGTAGAAACTTCCCGTACACAATCTACTGTCAGAGACAGTGTGCAAAAATTATGTTACATTAAATTAAAAATTAACTTACTTCATTACAATATAAAATTTAAAATCAATATATTGTGTTTGGTTACTCTGGTATAAAATAAAAAATAAAAAATTAAATGGTCCAAGTTAAAATTATAAGCTGCTTAATTTTACAAAGTTATTAACAAAAATTACAGTAATGTCAATTTAAATATTATTCAATAATTATGGATAATTTTATTATCTTAGGTACCTCAGATCTACCAGGCAGCACTAACTTAGGTATAAGGAAAAGAACAACATTTCTCTTTAATAATAAAGATGCATATACAGATTACACATCACATAGTCAGAGGTATTTCGCTATCTCCGATATATTCGCTAACGCTATAGTAATTTTTTTTGCTGAGAATTGTGAAAATCACTCTTTTAAACTTTGTTATTGGTAGCTTTCTATAGCATTCCGGTAACTTATTAAATAGGGATATTGCCATACAGTAAGAGTTTTTAGAGTACAGAGCTAACCTTCTTGATGGGACCCAAAGTTGGTTTTGTGGCCTGTTCCTCCTGATTCTTGAAACCTCATTATTATTAGGTACATTTCATTTACTGTTGGGAACAAACTAGGATATTTTTTCACAAATAGGAGTATTTCGTATATATACAAACATGGTAGGGGCTATTATTTTCCCTAAACAGAGGTTTGCAGCTGTCCAAAGTTTCAGCTCGACATATAGACCTCACACAAGCTTTCTGTTTAATAAACACCTTTGCTGAATCCGTTGAGTTACCCCATAATACTAAGCCGTATCGTAGCAACGAAGAAACATATCCATGATAGGCTATCAAAGCTGTTTTTTTATTTACAAACTGTGTGAGCTACTAAACCGATTTTGAAAATTCTCGTACCAATAAAAACCCACATTATTTGTGAATGTCATAGGCTATAATTATAATTAGGGAGTTCCCTTGGGAATTTAAAAAACTTATTTCACGCGGACGAGGTCGCGGGCATCTGCTAGTATGGATATAACTCTAAAGCTAAAATTTAAAGCCATTTATGTATAGAATATATTATTGTGATAAGCATAAAAACTTATAATGAATAGCTCCATTAATGTATTTGGATCGATCCGCTATAGACTGGATATCTGACAATATTAGCTGGAACGGCCTCGAACCGGATGTTGTTGAATTCTTCCCATTTTATCCTGCTCATTGTTGTTTCGTCGCTTTATTTTATTTTTAAAGTTGGTACCTACCTAATGGTTTAGGAGTAGGTAAGTATTATTGACTTTTACGCTCTTAATTAAATCCATACTAATATTATAAATGCGAAAGTGTTTCTGACTGTCTGCTACGCTTTCAAGGCCCATCTGTTCAACCGATTTGGATGAAATTTGGTATATAGGGGTTGAGGAAGGACATATGCTACTTTTTATCCCGGAAATAATCGGAATATCACGCCATAATAACGCCAGAACGGCTGAACGGATCTGGATGAAATTTGACACAAAGATAGATTATAGCCTGGAATTGATGATACCCACGACTTTGCCTGCGTGGATTTAGGATTTTTGAAATTCCCGTGGGAAATTTTTGATTTTCCGGGATAAAAAATAGCCTAGGTATGTCCTTTCCTGGGATACAACCTATCTCTGTTACGAAAATCATTGAACAGACTAAGGTGACAGACTAGACAAACACGCTTTTGCATTTAGTACGGATCATGGCATGGTAAACACTTATCCGGTACTCTAGTAATCCGTACGGTAAATCAATAAAGGCTCTATTCTATTCATTTTACTGGGCAGGTTTCCTTCTGTACTTAAACCTCTAGTTGGGGGTCTGTTTTACGTGTATTGCCCCTCCCCGATGGAGTTTTCACTCCAGCCATCCGAGCTCGCTCCAGAAGCCTAGAAGACCGCCCAGGTTGTCTACGGCCACTCGTAGCGAGATTGGGGATCCAAGGTGTCGTTCTCGTTGGTCTGTGACGCCCTTGGCTTTCTAGCAACACACACGTTTCGTCTGTCTCCATGCAAGCTCTGCACAGAGGACTGTCGCCCTATAACAAAGAGTTGTTTGTTTAATGGGCTGTGCCCTGTTATAAGTCCCACCACCTCCCTGAGTTTACCTCTATCCAGGCGGATTAGTTTGTGTGACGTTTGTCGATATTAGGGAATGCCTTCCTGACTTGTCTACAGTCCGAGGAATTCGTCCACAGGCGTCTAAAGGCACATAATATTTTCAATCAGGCTCGTAATATTTAGCGGCGAAAATCAATAAGTTATTTCACGCTACCTACCTAATGGTTTAGGAGTAGGTAAGTATTATTGACTTTTACGCTCTTAATTAAATCCATACTAATATTATAAATGCGAAAGTGTTTCTGACTGTCTGCTACGCTTTCAAGGCCCATCTGTTCAACCGATTTGGATGAAATTTGGTATATAGGGGTTGAGGAAGGACATATGCTACTTTTTATCCCGGAAATAATCGGAATATCACGCCATAATAACGCCAGAACGGCTGAACGGATCTGGATGAAATTTGACACAAAGATAGATTATAGCCTGGAATTGATGATACCCACGACTTTGCCTGCGTGGATTTAGGATTTTTGAAATTCCCGTGGGAAATTTTTGATTTTCCGGGATAAAAAATAGCCTAGGTATGTCCTTTCCTGGGATACAACCTATCTCTGTTACGAAAATCATTGAACAGACTAAGGTGACAGACTAGACAAACACACTTTTGCATTTAGTACGGATCATGGCATGGTAAACACTTATCCGGTACTCTAGTAATCCGTACGGTAAATCAATAAAGGCTCTATTCTATTCATTTTACTGGGCAGGTTTCCTTCTGTACTTAAACCTCTAGTTGGGGGTCTGTTTTACGTGTATTGCCCCTCCCCGATGGAGTTTTCACTCCAGCCATCCGAGCTCGCTCCAGAAGCCTAGAAGACCGCCCAGGTTGTCTACGGCCACTCGTAGCGAGATTGGGGATCCAAGGTGTCGTTCTCGTTGGTCTGTGACGCCCTTGGCTTTCTAGCAACACACACGTTTCGTCTGTCTCCATGCAAGCTCTGCACAGAGGACTGTCGCCCTATAACAAAGAGTTGTTTGTTTAATGGGCTGTGCCCTGTTATAAGTCCCACCACCTCCCTGAGTTTACCTCTATCCAGGCGGATTAGTTTGTGTGACGTTTGTCGATATTAGGGAATGCCTTCCTGACTTGTCTACAGTCCGAGGAATTCGTCCACAGGCGTCTAAAGGCACATAATATTTTCAATCAGGCTCGTAATATTTAGCGGCGAAAATCAATAAGTTCGCCAATTGCAGTGTTCGGCGGCTCATCGTTCACGGTTTGTTAGCGCGGGCCGCGGTGATAGGCGCGGCCTTGCGGGCTGCCACACGTGTAGCGGTGAGGGTGACGTCACGCACGCACCGCGTTCAAGTTCAATGTTGCCTATTAATTCCATCGTGCCTTACTGTCGTTATTAAATTTCAGGGTTTAGGCGATCTAAGTATGTGGTTTTTAGATAAACTTGCATGTTTACAAACTTGTAGAGTACGTAGAGAGCTATCGCTTCATATTCAAGTGAGGCCAGTGGAATTAAATACCAGTAAAGTGCGAGGACATGCTCAGCGAGGATTTCGTAAATTGGTAGTTCGTAGCTTGGAAAGAAAGGACCTATAATACTAATATTATAAATGCGAAAGTTTGGATGGATGGATGGATGGATGTTTGTTACTCAATCACGCCAGAACGGCTGAACGGATCTGGATGAAATTCAGAAATATAGGATGATTTTCGCACAAAGTATACCTACCTTATTGCCTACTTCAATGTTATATTGTAATAATACCACGAACATTAAATGCCTGATTGAATCACGAAACGACCAAGTCACATCTTTATGACAAGATGTTGAATTTGTGGAGACAATTATTAGGCTTTTATGTAGAGTTATTTAAGCTTTGGACTGGTGATGGTCCCATATATGATGCGCAGCACAAATCGGAGCTCGACTGGGGGATTGGCTCTACTAGAGGTCTGATAACTTTTTAACAGTGAAAGCATTGTGATTTGAATTCGTGAGTCTTGGCTACCAACTGTGCCAGTGGTGGTGGGATGAGGGATCTAAAATACCCTACCTAATTTATTATCACCATCACACCTTTTATTGACGTTCAAAATGTACCTAACTACCTACAGTGCTTCCTAATTTGAATCATTGGCTATTGATTCGATTCGATTTATTTTTAAACTTTGTTTAAGGTTGAATATCTACACGTGCGAAGCCGGCGCGAATCAGCTAGCTAAATGATTTTATCATAATTTCTACGGTTCTCGGTTACATATTAAAATCTCCACTTAAGGACAGAATGATACGGTCATATAACTATTGATATTTTTTTAATGTAAGCAAATCAAAAAACAATTAATTATAGTTTAAGAATTGGGATTGTAAAGATGTACAATGAGGTAGAGTTGACACTTGACACTCACGGGTAGACTGATTGCAACAAACATAACTGACCCGGTGACAGCGTCGCTAGTATGTATAAAAATAAAATAAAAACAAAAAATAAACAGGCATAAAAATTAGTTCCAATTTTGGCCTCCGGGTCAGATCAGTTTGTGTCCTATAATCCCTAGTAAGTATTGTACATAATATTGGGTTAACTCAGAAAATAATAGTAATTATTTTCCATTATGATTAGGGTTCCGCACTAAAATGAGGAAAAAAAGTTTTAGTAGACCTGTTAGCTTGCTATCGCATTTCGCAACACAGTATACCTACTTATTAAAATTTTCTAAAAAAAGATTTTCCGGGGTTTTCCTTCTTGAATAATATGAAAAGCGATTCAAACAATTTTTGTTTCTCCCCTCGTCTAACTTCGATGTATTTTGGAATTATTGATTTTTTCTTTTCACTGCACAAATTATTTTTCTTATTTCCTACTGACACATAATCACTTTTGAGCTGTCTAAAATCTAGTGTTAGTAACAGTCTAGATACCTAATGCTAAATACTACAGGCCAAAAAAGAAAGGATGATAATAAAATAACAGTAGTATACAAACTTTCGCTGAAACGTTCACGTTTTGAAAACATTCGCGTGCGTTTTTCCGGCCCATTGACAAATGTTTCCCTGAACTGCGCATGCGCGATCGATGGCACGCGTCACAACTCCATATCCCTTTCATTGTCTCGTCTATTTCGTGATAACTATATAACCGTTAGCCTTGTTTATCTGTCTATATCTATACTAATATTAGATAAATATTATAAATGCGAAAGTTTGGATGGATGGATGTATGGATGTATGGATGTTTGGATGTTTGTTACTCAATCACGCAAGAATGACTGAACGGATCTGAATGGAATTTGGCACAGAGTTAGAGTATATTCTGGAATAACACATAGGCTACTTTTTATCCCGGAAAATTAAAGAGTTCCTGCTGGAACCAAAAAAACCTCAATCCACGTTGACGCAGTCGCGGGCATCTGCTAGTCTGTGTTAAAGGGGCAATATAGCTATATATAATTACAAAAAGTAACCTAACCTAAATACGAACGGATAGTGTTACTAGATTATATAAATTTAAGTTGGGTACCCTAGGGTGCAGGCCGTGCACACCAGCCTAAAGTCTAAACTACAAAGGATTCTAACTATTGCGGTACTCGCGTTGGTAATAATTATTTAAAACTACCGTGTAATCTCTTATCTCACGCACAATTCTAGTCGGTGTTTTCCCGACTAGTTTTGTATACCTTCAATTTCGGGCTAGTCTATAAGACGACAGCATGGCCCAAAGAAAAAGCATCCTATTTCGTTTAGGTAAAGTGTTCTTTAGGTATTGCATTGCATCCTATTTGGCTCATATATCTTCTTTACGTTTTCATTTCTGGAACCAAGTTCGCCAATGTACTCGCAGCTTAATAACTAGAGCAGCAACAAAAACAATACGTAAGTATTACCTACCAAAGTTGAAATGGATATTTTATCATTAATTTCCACTTGGCAAGGTCGTTTTTTACGAGTCCGCTATCTTAATATAGGCAATTGAAGTAGTTTGAACGTTAATGGTTCTTTTTTATGTATAAGAGTCAGGATAAGCTTGTTTTTATAGAAAATCGAGATATTTTGGTTGTCCGATTGTGTAGGTTACTTAAAATAGCGTGTTTAGCTATGTGTGCGTTATCGCGGTATTACACATTTTCATTACATTTTATCACAGAAAACAGAATGTATAAATGTAATCCATTAAGAACAAATAGTTTATGGCACGTGTGACACACATCTGAATTTGCTTGGGTCTACGAAAATAAAAATAGTATCTGACGTAGACATAAAACAGAAACGAAAATGGAGGGGATGTTACATTTTGTACCTAGTAAGTAGTACTTTTAAGACCTAACTACTTAATGGTAATTGCGAACTATAGTGTTATTGAATAAGTATTTACTGTCGTATTTGCAAATAAATCTTTATCGTTTCGCTTACGCATAATTTTAAAAGAGTTATGAATTATTGATAAAAAAAAATTCAATTAAGTTTTTTTAAATATCTAATCCACTTTGTTAGTGATTTGATAAGCATTATGATACAATAGTGAACAAACAATGAATTTCAATATTTAAGTACGATAGTGGCTTATTTTTTACAGCACATTTGTGAAACCAATTTGACGAACTGCTCTCTGTGGGCTTATACTAGTTATATAAAATCCATACTTATATTAAATATGTTTCTGTCCGCCTGTTACCTTTTTACGGTGCATCTGTTTACTCTATTTTGGCGAAGATTGAAGAACGGACACAGGTTTTATAAAATGTTCCTACGAGATAAAGAATAAGTATAATAGCCGCGGTGTAAGTTGAACTCTGCGCAGAAACACATTTCGGGTGTCAAACGAAGTGCGGTATGAGGTGCGCCGCGAGGGGCCGCGTGTTACCATACCTCGGCTCTGTAGTACAAAACTACAAACTGCCTGCGCAGACGACCGCCATTTTGGGTCAACTTACATACAGTCGATTGTAAGTTCACGCAAACGAAGTCGCAGGCATCATCCAGTATATTATACACCTAATTCAAATTCCTGTAACTGAAACAGAGCCGTATCGTGTTGCAATTCTTAAAATAAAATTCACCTTTTTAATATTCCAGAAATGGGTTTTACAGAACACAGATATGATGTACAACATTAAACAAGAAACCGGTTATGTATCTGTTTATGTACCAAAAAGAAAATATTCAGTATATTTCCACGACGTTACAAGTTACAACCAATACAACTGAAAAGTTGTATTTAACGTAAAATATTACGATAACAACGTATACAGTACAAATGCCTATATATTACAATGAAAAGATCGGAAAATATTGTTGGCTCTCTCTAATGCAGTCGTATATAATATGTACGTAGATAAACGTATATGCATATAAACAGTTATAATAACACAATAAAATTACGGATACAGAAATGTATAGTAGCGACAATAAAAACTGACAACGTGGATCCAGTTGCAATGTTGCGATATTATTTTGTAATGGAATACATCTAGTCGATAGTTGAGACATGATTACCAGTTAATAAAGTGACAATTATTTAGGTATAACACGAGAAAATGATTTACTTTACGTAACGATCGAGTTTAATAGCAACATCATTATATAAATCAATAAATCAATAAAATCCTTACAAAGTTTGTTGACAAGTAGAAAATTACCGACATTGCGTAGAAAATTTGTCCGGTTTTCCATCTGCCCTACAATCGGACTTTAACTATCTTTTTTAGCACGATCTTGTTACGTCATGCGAGTAGTTAATTTCGGGAAATATGTATGTTATTGACTACAATCCAGAAACACAGCAGTCAAACTTAACAGTCGTTATACCACTCAGGCATACACTGACCAAACAAAGGTAAGAAAATCTATATTTCCCGAGCTCACGTCATCACACGTAAATGGCTGGACCATTTCTCTAATTCATTTTTTGTTGTGTTTGCTATTGTAAAGAGAAGGTTCTTATGAAAGAAATAACTAAGAAAGTTGCGCGGAACCTTAGAAAATTTAAGAAAACTCAACGACCATATTAACTATTCTAACCTTAATATAACATTACCTATCTCCTTTTGTAACCTCATGGCGTATGACGTTTGACATTGGCGCTTCGAATCCAATATAGTTAAGACAGGACAACGTCTGACGGGTCAACTAGTACTAAATACTTTGAATACAGATAAGTATCTTGAATCTTTAGTCTTTACAAACTCGTAATAATAATTCTACACGTGTACATAAATCGTAGCCAAGCTATTTTTATTAATATATTTTGACGCCGATAAAACGCTATTTTCTTTCGCTTCGTATCTATTTGATATGAATAATAATTAATAGGTATGTTATTTTAGGAACGGTTTCGATATGACCTCTTACATCATTAGTTCAGTCTGTGTTTTCTTCGCTTATCCATGTTTATTTTGTTCTGAGCTGTTGATTCACGCTAAACTACCTATACTTGTTTTTTTTAAATATTCCTACTAGATGATGCCCGTGACTTCGCCCGCGTGGAATGTTTTTTTAATTCCCGCGGAAACTACTTAATTTTCCGGGATAAAAGTAGCATATGTCCTTCCCCGGGATACAAACTATCCCTGTACCAAATTTCATAAAAACGGTTGAACTGATGGGCCGTGAAAGCGTAGCAGACAGACAGACGCATTTATAATATTAGTATGGATGTATTGTTATATTTTCGCCTGTTGTTGTCGTCTCAAGCGATGGCCATCCACTGATGGGCATCGGTCTCTTCACATATGTAGAAACTCAGACACTCCTAGGCCTACGGTTTTATATAGGTCGTGTAATGTGTTAACGTGTAATGTGTAACTTCCCTGGACTCGCTTGATGTCTGTCTTTCTACACGGACCTAGTCTTATTTATTTAATGCCTGTTTAAAAATTTAGATAGCTCACTCAGATTGGAGAGTAAACATAGCTAGAAAATTTTGTGGGTGCTCAACATTGGATATTCTTTAAGGAATTAAAAATTGTAACTAGCATAATAACGCATTCATAAGATATAGGTTCCGTACTCTTTGCACTTTGAGTTAGTCGAAAAAGGCATTTAAGCTACTATTTCTCTTATGTTCCTTTATAAAGGTTCTCTTGTGTAATGTCTTGATAAACGACTTAGCAAGAGTGAATAGGCATCTCCTAGGCAAGCGCGCTCCCCCTTAGGCTGCATCACCTCTTGCATGCAAGTCTGATTGCAGCCAAGCGCTAGCATACATAATTATTTTAAAAAAAAGCAACAATACTAATATAGGATATGCGGAACCCATTGCTATTTATATTTTGAATACTGAAGTAGGTATCAGTGTTATTTTATTTTCGTTCTCCCAATTTCCATAACAAAGCAAAAGGTTACCTGACAACTAGCTTGATAGTGTTCTTTATAAATATCCACTGACTATGGACCAATGGTGATAGCAAAATCATTATATTTTTGTGATATCAATAGCAAAACATAAATAAATATTCTGAACAAAAACGTTTCTCTTTGAAAAATCTAGACTATAGACTCAATTTTTCATGATTTTTCACCAACAGACTACAAACACCTACTTAAAAGACACTCGTGTGTGCTCTTTAGAAGTTTAGATACGAGTCTACCCAATTCCTATCCTTTCAACCCTAGAACTCAATTAAGTACCTACTTAATAAAAAACAAAAAAAATAAAAATTATCTATTTTTGAAAAACCCTTCTAATCGATAAAAGCACTTTCAAAGTCTAAAGCTGAGTAGGTAATCTTTAAAAGCAAATGAACCGTAAACTGCAAAGAAATATTAATTAAGTATTTTTTTTTATCCACTATAAGCTAGCCCTTGACTGCGATGTCACCTGATGGTAAGTGATGATGCAGTCTAAGATGGTAGCGGGCTAACCTGTTAGGGGCATGGCAGTTATATTAAACCCATACCATACCCCTTCGGTTTCTACACGGCATCGTACCGGAACGCTAAATCGCTTGGCGGCACGTCTTTGTCGGTAGGGTGGTAACTAGATACGGCCGAAGCCTCCCACCAGGCAATTAAAAATGAACTTTTTAATAAATAAAAAGTAGTAGTAGTAATTTTTAAAGGCAAATGAACTGCAAAAATACTAGCTAATGCCCGCGACTTCGTCCGCGTGGTTTAAGTTTTTTATTCCCGCAGGAACTTGGGAATTTTCCGGGATAAAAAGTCCTCAACTATACCCATGCCAAAATTCACGTCAATCCGTTACTCCGTTGCGGCATGATTGAAGGACAAACCAATAAACCAAGAAACAAACACACTTTCGCATTTATAATATTAGTATGATTATTGCAATTCACAATGCAAGTGAGTTCTTTTGATGGTGCACCCATAACTATAAAAGTTACGGTATTTCCCACTGCACAGAATGTCAATGATGGAGGTACTTATAGTAGGTTCTAGCTACTCGAGCTTTTTAGCATACAATCGGTGGTAAATCCTGCAGGTGGGTTAGTCACGGTGGTTCAGATGTCGGATCAGAATTTAGTATTCTATGCGCATGAGATTCGCCTACGCATGTAGCCGCCTCGAAAGGAATCACAATGGAGGAACAATAACTGTTCACACGAGGTCAGCATTGATGTGTTAGCAAATAATACGAAATAGGACATGCGAAGTGTTTACGTATTAGTTTAGTATTGGGATCCATAAAAAGTTTCGAATACTTTCATGATACTGATTCAGATTCAGATTCATTTATTTGCATTTAACATGAACAATACAATAATTGACATGTCACCCCGTTAGGGTATATGCAGTTTGAGTGACAGGGGTGCTTCGAAATTATTATTTTTATGTCTATAATTATTATTTCTCTGTAGGTACTTTAATAATATGTAGGTACTTTAATGAATAAATAAATAAATAAATAAATAAATAATGTCTGTACTGCCACGTAAGTTCGTTGCGTTATCAATATTAACGCAACGAACTAACGTGGTAGTAACGAGTAACGAGGTAACGAGGTATTTGCTTTTTTAATTCGATTTCAAAATTTTCCAACTGGCTCTGACTACGGGCTTAGCTTTTTCTAAGGGTCAATAGTCACTCGTCCGCGTACGATGTACGATACATATTTTTTATCACCACTATCGTGTGTTACTGGTGTTGTTATTTATTTACGGATCCCCAGCTAGATATCTTAGCTCTGCATAGAGGCAATAATAGAGTTATAATAGGTTGCAATAGGAGGGGGCCGTCCGCATAATATAACGTAATGTAATATTGATATCCTTCTATCCTCATTTTAGAGGTTGTCACATTGACATGACCTCTCTCGATACATTACGTTCCTTGCAAATGTAAATAATTCAATGATATAACCTTGAGTTGCTGTCTTGTTTAGTTTTGTTCAGTTGGGGAATAAAAGAACAAGGTGGTTGCTATTTTTGAAGTGAAAACTTCTTTAGTCGCATTGAGCACTTTTTGGTAGAGGAAAATCTTATGTCACCGACATGCTGTGACGTATTGTACAACATTAGTGCTGTGCATGGAACTAATAGTTGTACGTAGTACTTATTTTATTAGTTCCATGGTGCTGTGTCTTTACAAGTAAAATTGAATGGATTTAGTAAAAATGTTATGTGTATACTATATAACAATTATATTAAATATATTTATTTAATATGATTGTATATTAATTGTTATTTAAATTAAATTGTATTTATATATTAAGTTAAGTTATAAGTTTTCACTTCTATCGGCAGTCGCGATGACTGCCAATGTTTTTGTATTTTTGGTAGAGTGGGATACTTAGATAGGTAAAGCTTAGATAGCACGTGAAAATCTGGTTTTTGACGACCTCCGTGGCGCAGTGTGTAGCGCTGTTGCCTTAACGCGCGGAGGTCCCGGGTTCGATCCCCGGCAGGGGTCAATTTGGAAATTTATAATTTCTGAATTTTCCCTGGTCTGGCCTGGTTTCGGCCGTGGCTAGTTACCACCCTACCGGCAAAGACGTGCCGCCAAGCGATTTAGCGTTCCGGTACGATGCCGTGTAGAAACCGAAGGGGTATGGGTTTAATATAACTGCCATGCCCCTAACAGGTTAGCCCGCTACCATCTTAGACTGCATCATCACTTACCATCAGGTGAGATCGCAGTCAAGGGCTAGCTTGTAGTGGATAAAAAAAAAACCTAAATACAACGAACTGCGATAAATCTCACGTCACGTAAACGTGATTGAACCGTGAACGTCACAGTATTTTTACAGACTGTCAGAGTCTAACGAACGCTTTCGGCTAGTTATCCACTTGCCAAAGCGTGCGTCTGAAATGCTTCCAACATACCAAACACACAGTGTATTTGGGTGTCAATAAAAGCATAGTGAACTGTCACATCGTTGGCGAGCCGGGGGAAAGCACTTGGCGACGTCGGTAGTATGTCTATTGGCGCGACCAATTGATCAATCTCACTATTTTCGTTTGACTCTAGGGTTGCCAGATCAGATCTTAATAAGACGTATGAAAATAACATGTTTTTTAAGTAGGTATCTTTTTTTGTTTTCACAGGGCTTTTATACAATACGTTAACGTATAATTATGACTGCCCTATTGTACCTCATTAAATATACTTATTCTAATCATTCTTATTAATAACATTAATATTAGTAACTGTTATTAATAACAGTTACTTAACTTAATTGTTTCACGTACTTCCTAATCTATTTTTAACACTGTTTATGTAAAATTTAAAAATAATTCTGGCTGAAACCGAATTCGGTTCTGCCAAAATATTATTTATGAGTCTAATGTCATATTTTTTTTTATTTCAATAGTGACTAAGCATGTTCCCTCAAATCGCTTTTCTGAATGCAACATGTTTTTATTGAACTACGTTTCTTTATTGCTCACAATATAACTCTGTTAATTTACTGTGACTATCACGGACCAACAGGTCTAAAATCAGATTAGGTACCCAAGCTGATAAGATAAGTTAAGCTGAAATCAGTTCTCAGATACTCAGGTATTCGTTTATAAGAACATTATTCTTAACAAAATCCCTGAATTAATTCCAAGATTTTTTTGAGACTTTGATACAAAGTATACGTAGTGTCATTTACGAGTTCATTAAACGCATTTCACAAAGTGGTTTTTAATCAGCATCATATTTATATTCTTATGACTGAAAAAAAAATGGTAACCCTACTTACTCATTTTACTTTACTCTAGTATCAAAAGTTTGGCAAGAACATCGTCTCAGTAGTCAGTACGGTACACTACTATCAAATTAATTGTAGAGCGTATTTTAACCGCCAATGATTGGTTATGTAACTCTTAATTTCGTTTGCGTTGATCCAATTTGATCATATGAAAATAACCAGGCAGTGGTTCCCAAAGATTACTAAAAACGTATTTGTTAGTCTCTGGTCTTTTACGCCTGCTTTGCAGCCTAATCGGTTTTTTCACATAATATAACTATAAGCAAATGGTTTCCTTATAACTTACTCAATTGTGTTAAGGCAGCTTAAATTAAAATAGTTTCAGAAGCAAATACATACTTTCTGACATCCATTAGTATCAGTATAAAATACTTAAATTAGACATTAGCTGCTACTGTAGTTACCTAGGTTAGGACTAGTTGACCCCTATCACGCCTTATGTGAAGTATTTTATAAGAGGGTAGTTATCTAAAAGATGCTTATTCACTCTTACCTCGAAGGTATCCAACTTATAGATGTGATCATGACGCAGTATAATATGGGTTATGTAATAAAATATCGTAAAAGGTCTTCGTAGATATTTTCAGCCCTACCTTATTTCCCTGGGACCCTTGTTAAGATTCTCATGGATCGGCTGCCTCGTTTTAACATTCATTATATGGGTCAATGAAAATTTAATTTCAGCATGGTATTTTCGGATATAACGCCCTTTTTGGACACGAGGGCTCAATATAAAAGATACAAGTGAGAGAGATTCGAGTATCAGTTTATTATAAACCAACTTAATTAAGCAAATACTAGTTGGAAACCTCTATCGTGCTTTATGAAAAGCCTCTACCTCTTATATTTGGCAAACAAATAATAATCCTTTCCTATTATTATGATGCTCGCGACTGTTTCCGCGTGGATTATGATTCTCGCGGGAAATCTTTCATTTTCCGGGATAAATAGTATCATATAAATAGTAGCACTTCTCCAGATTAACCTATCTCTGTACACTAGTGTGTACCTTTCGTCAAAATTGGTTGAAAGGATGGGCCGTAAAAGCGTAACAGACAGTCAGACAGACACTTCCGCAATGATAATATTAGTATGGATTTGTTTTTTTTTAAATCAAGTATTCAAATCTATACTAATACCGAACAAATTTTTTTATTATTTTAAAACGGAATCAAAATATGAACTCGTGAAGTAATCCAATATCAAAATAATCCCATTTCCTTTCAACATCTACATTCCCTAAAATAGTAACTGCATCAGACTGCGACCCAATTGTTGAGCCGAAATACATGCCTAACTGGCTTAATGGAAATGGGTATATTAAAAAGCATCCGACCTGGTTTCTGTGTGAAAGCATAGGCGGTCTATCCGCGTGCCTAATCTAGAAATGCTCCAAAATAGAGCTAGGAAAAAGCCGTGTCCACACTGGTCGTAAGAGTTCGCACAATATGCTCGACGTGTTGCTGGCGCGGCAGCCTCACAGTCAAACGTACAGTATTTCAGACTTTATGAGTTTTTTTTAAATATGCCAAATTACTTCTTGACTGTGTGTGTGTGTGTGTGTCATCTGGTGCTAAGTTACTCGTACGGCTATCTTGTTCATGGTGTTTTTGCAACGGGAGCCAAATCACAACGCTCTTTATGAGACATTACACTGGAAAAAAAACCTAAACTTTCCTCTGTTTTTTTTTTAATTCCAAAAGGGGTTTCTTTCAAAAGTGAGGACTTTTCCTTTCTAGATCTCGGTACGAATTTTGCAATTTTCTTATTCTTCTGGTTATCAATGCACGGCTTAGCCTCGCGGCGACGTGGGTCCTAACAATTACTCGTATTATGAGGCACGTCAATACTTATTTACTGACTGTGCATTAGTAGTAGGTAGTAGCCGCAGATTATCTACTCGGTGTGAACACGGCTAAGCGTTCGGGCGGGGGCGGTCGTGGGCGGCCACTGACAACTGACTTCCACATTTTTGCCTAAACAATTAGCGGTTGTATTTCCAACGTATACAAAAATACTCCAACTTCCCGGTTTGCTTTCAACAGTATTAAATTCGCTTACATTTTCCAATTTTATTTTTGTTCGCGAGTGTTTTTACTCCATCATCGCAATTAGAAAGCATCAGTACCTGCTACCAAGTCATACGTTGGAGTATTTATTTTACTCTCAAGTCTTAGCCTTTGCTAGTTCATCTAAGAGTTTTTGATAGCCACTAATAATAAACAGCCTTGTTCTTCCTTCCCCGTTCTACCACAGAACAGCGAGAAACCGTCTGCGTTGGCATCCTTATGTGGTTGATGTCCAATCTGCCCGCACGAAACGTTTTTGTTCGACGTTTCTGATCCGAACCGCTAGGGTGTGGACCCTCCCAGCGCACGTGTTTCCTGCCACATATAACTTAGGTACCTTCAAGGCAAGAGTGAATAGGCATCTTCTAGGCAAGCGCGTTCCAACTTAGACCTCATCATTGTTTTGCACTAAGCATGATTGTCGTCAAGCGCAAGTCTATTTCTCAATAAAAAAAAAAAAAAAGAGTGCTGGTGTGGCTATGGCAAAGCACTTGCACTGTGTAAACCTTCAAGCATTTAAACAAAAAATACTCGTATTAGGTATATCTGAACACTCGCGCAAGAAATTGAATGAGTTACATTTCAGTAAGTAGTGGATATAACTAGACTGTGATAGAATATAGAAATTGACATTGAATTAGCGAAAGAAACAATAACTAAGGGGAAACTGTCTAAGGATAGGTAGGTACATAACAGGCCTTATACTTATGTATATCAAATCGTATGATATCATTGGATTTATAGCTGAATATTCAAATGGCGTCTAATCTAGTTGCTCACATCAAGACTGGGAGGGTAGACGCGTGGGCTCCGACATTCGCTTAGATACTGTAAATACATTGTATACAGTATACCTAACGATGGGTACCATACTATAAATAGTAAATATGAACATTTCTTGGAAGTATAGCCACTATGTAGCTACTTAATGATTAAAATAATGTTACAAAAAATCATACTTAACGTGTACCTATACGGCTATAGACACATTAGGAGTTAAGAACTTAGGATACATATATTTTCAGGGCTTTGTTACTAAAAGGTCCAGTCGGTACAATATTAACTTCCCAAAGTAAATTCTATTATATTTCTGTATTGCATAACACGTTATATTATGGTATTTTCAGTCGAGCGACGTCCACTGCTTGACATAGGTTACAAGTTGCAATGGATTTCAACCCTTCAGCCCAGATGGTTTTGTTGCCAGTCACCTTCTCACCTATTGTACCTAGACGGTCAATAAAGCAGGTGATCTACCGCCGTACTGTTCCAGCGTCTTCAACGTCTATCCTTGATTTGAGTTATGTACCCTTCGCCACTTCACCTTTGCGGCTGGTTTTTCTACGGATCTCACCACCGGTTGAGCACATAAATAAATCAAATTATTCATAGAAATTTTACGAAACAAATGACAAGATTATATCCAATAGAGCACGTCTACAAAGGAATGAGCACAAGTCACCTCACAACCCATTAGACGATTAGACAATTGTTACGTACATTGACCCATTGACAAATAACACAAAGCTGCATAGTCACTACAAATCCAATAATGCCACTACAATTAACTGGATTCGGAATGAAATTAGCTAATAGATCGCCAGCGGCCATTGAACTCTGCTAATTAACGTTAATGAAACAGCATTTCCATTTAGATTCCTTTCGGCCGGTCGACAGTCTCTGAATTTAAAATCGCGCGTGAAACTTGCTAGAAACTTTTTCCCGTGCAAACATTTCGTGTATCATACACATTATAGTGTCGGTACTGTACATTTTCAGGTCCATTAGGGCGAATTAGATGATGTTTCTTAAACGATTTCTCAGCTTTGATGGCGCCTATTACACTGATAGTTCACACATTGTACCTACGGAACGTGTGCGGTGTGATACGGATTCGAGTGGGCGATTGCTTCGCTCGCGTGACGCGTCTTTATAATCGACAATCTCCCTAATGGTGTGCAAAGTATTATAAAATAAGTTTCTCCGTTAAAAAAAAAATTGACTATGGCTCAAACGTTCGGCGCGCGGAGCCACTAAACAAATGAAGAAGACTTGTACCTACGACTACAAGCGCCGCTTCTAGGGGACTTATTTCATGACACGGATTATCTCGACTCATTACATTTGTTTTGGAGTTGGCCGGTCGCGGTGTGACGGACGCGGTGTTGTCGCGTAGGCGGGGTTGTTTGCCTCGACTCCTATTGCGTGATCCACTCAATAAAGTTGTTATTAGTGTACGATTTGCTCGTTTGAAACAAATCTTTGTCTGTTCTAAGCGCAAAGCAGTAACTTTACGCCGCTATCTTACTATCTTATCTTATCTTACTAATATTATAAATGCGAAAGTTTAGATGGATGTATGGATGTTTGTTACTCAATCACGCCCCAACGGCTGAACGAATCTGGCTGAAATTTGGCACAGAGATAGATTATAGTCTGGAATAGGACATGGCTACTTTTTATCCCGAAAAAATTAGAAATAAAAGTAAAAAGAAAAGTGACTCTTCCGACTGAACTACGAAGAGATTAGGGCATGCTCCCGGGAATTACTGGTATCAAAAGTACCGGGAACTCCCGAGACTTCTGAATATTTTCAGTCCCGAAGAGATACTTGGAAGTGTTCAGCACTAGGTATTACTCAAATAATAAGGTACATACAGGTACCTACCTACTATATAAGGGAAGGAAAGATAGAGTTTAAAGATTCTTTGTCACGTACGATTCTTAAAGGCAAGGTCCTCGCGTTTCTACGTCCCTAAAAGAACTACTTATTGTAATGTTCTAATAAGTATTCCAACTCGTTACACGCCATCGAAGTTTAAGTTTGCGACTGCGGATCCGGTTTTCGGAAACATTGTAAATTAAACAGCTATGTATATAGGTGATTATAATTTACATTATTGCAATACAATTAAGACGTCAAGCGTGTTTTTACTGCAAACTAGTAAGCCAAGGTATATCTACCTGTGTGCGTTGGCAACTGGGGTTTTACGTAATTGGCGTCGCGTGACTTGTTCGCCATTCATTCAGCCTCACCACCAAGCTCAGACTTACATTTATACATAATATGTACAGACTTAAATAAAATTGTACATTTATTTTTTAGCTGATGCCCGCGACTTCGTACGCGTGGATTATTTTTTTTATTCCTCAATACCCGGTATAAAAAGTAGCCTATGTCACTCTCCAGGTCCTCAATATACTCATGCAAAAAATCACGTCGATCCGTTGCTCCGTTGCAGAGTGATTGAAGGACAAACCAACAAACCAATAAACCAACAAACAAACACACTTTCGCATTTATTATATTAAGTATGATAAATGTACAACTTTATTAAAGTCTGTACAGATTTTTTACATGCGACACTTCAAACGTGATTTTTTTACGACAAAAAAAAACGCACAAGACTTTTTACGGCCTACTGTATTTTTTGCAACGTTTTTATCTTTTTAGTCTCTGTATTATGATAAATAAGGTTTAGGTTTATTTATTTTATTCTTGTCTCACTATAAAAAACGTAAGGATTAGACGTGTTGACATTGAAAATCCTTGAATACGATTATTTCTACAGCTAAAGTGTTCAAACGATTAATTATATTGATTAATATTATTAATGAATTATTAAACATACATCTAGTCAGGCATTATACCTATTTCAATAATTGTTATGTTTGTAGTGAACACTATAAAACACTCGACTTTATAAAAATAATAGTACATAAACAGCAACTTTCCTGATGAGACTTCGGCCTTTGCCGGACTGAGGACTTTGCCTGGTGGGAGGCTTCGGCCGTGGCTAGTTACCACCCTACCGGCAAGCGATGTTGCGTTCCGGTACGATGCCGTGTAGAAACCGAAGGGGTATGGGTTTAATATGCCCCTAACAGGTTAGCCCGCTACCATCTTAGACTGCATCATCACTTACCATCAGGTGAGATCGTAGTCAAGGGCTAGCTTGTAGTGGATAAAAAAAAATGAGACGAAATATATAGTGGGGCGCGTCTTCGTGGAATGAACTATGTAATTAATATAGTTTTATAGATATAAAACTTATGTCCAACCGTAATGATACACATATGTTTACATGTGTGTGTAACATCAATTACGAGATTTACATTGATATTCCGATACACACACATGCAACCGTCTACCAGTTCAATTAGCCTCGCTCGACGTCATAATAAAGCTATTATAACGTTCTAGGAAATTTTATTGCTCTAATGATGACGGGAAATAAAAATAGATTAATGAAAAATATACTCTGTGGTTTAATGCATATGAGTTTGTGTGTTTGAAAATAGATTGTAATTTGTTACGAATGTACCTAAGTATAAAAAGATTAACAAGGCTATACTATGAATATTAGGCTGTATGCTGTGTTTTTATCCAAGCCTATTTCCTACAGACAGTAGTTTATAATGCTGATCCAAAATGACGATCAAAAGATTTTTAGTATCCATGTTTAATTATTTTTTCTTGTTGCTTTCCATTTCTATATGTAATCACCACAGGCACAGACCATTACTTTTCGGTGGTAATTACTAATCAGTCCTTGGCTCTGTAGAAACTTTTAAAAATAAACGAATATAAATATTCATATTAAGGCTTCACACATTCATTGATGTGGATTGTAGAATCCCTTTCAAAGGATAGTGGAAATGTTAGTTTATCTATTCCTCTTCAAACAAAACGTGCTGTTACTAGCAATCTAGTGAATCTTCTTGTAGGTAGCTAATAAATATGTAGTTCATATGAATTTTGATTCCGAATGGCAAATGAATAAAAAGGTCGATTTTATTTTTAAAAAAATTGGCAGATATGGGGACTGCCGATAGAAGTGAAAACGAATACTTATTTAAAATAACAACACAGCACTTTTTTAAAATATAAACCTTAAAACTAAGGCATTACGAATGTTATATTATTTATACTTAAGACCTTTTGTCTTAAGAAGAACGGTGTCGGTCTCGCGTTTCCACATTTTTACCCCCTACCAAAAAGTGCTCAACGCGCCTAAAGAAGTTTTCACTTCAAAAAAATAATGCTGATCTATGTTAATAATATATGTGCACGATCATCATCGTTTAAAGTCTCGGTAGTAAAGAAGTTATTTTGGTCTAGTGCCGCCCCAAACCGTAGGGCAAAGGGTGAACGCGCATGATAAAGTGCCTAATTGTAACGTTTGACGTCCGCGACAGCTGGACGTAACAGGTGCTACGCGTAGTATCAGAGCGTAACACTGACAGCTACTTAAATAAACACACTGACATTTGCACGCAATGCATGTCTTCCGACGGTGCCAATTGGTTGTATGGTCTGTGGTGCCAATATTTGTGAATTGTGTGACGTTATTTACAAAATCATTAATTAGATGACCAACTATCTTGATCATTTCTCATATGAGTGAGTAAGATAGAGTTATGTCATATTTGTGTTGTTATCATTTTAGTGCCAAAGCTAGACTTGTGACTTCAGTATAAGAAGGTAAAATATCGTCTAGGTTCTTCAAGACGATTTATCAATGGGTAGGAATGCTTAAATGATTAATTTACCAATTTACCAAGATAATATAAATGGGACAATCTGGAACACAAAATTGTGAATCCGCTTATTTGTCCTGAAGGCCTACACAAAACAAATGCCCTTATCAAAAATAAAAAAATGACAGAAACTCTTAGAAATGTTTACAAAAAGTTAGAAGGGAACAACAAAAAACTTCAGGAGATTTTTTTCAGACTAAATAATTAATATACAAACACCTACTTACTTAAAGTAGGTATTTAATGCCGCGCCTTACGGGCAGTTGTTTAATGTTTTCCAAATTCCTTTAAATTACGGATTAGTTTATTACATACAATGATGTACTATACGCACTTAGGCAGGTACCTATAGAAGCTAGGTATAGCTGGTAAATAATTTATTCCACAACCTGAACGACTACCCGAAACTAGAAACCAACCATAATACCTATGTAGAGATAACTTTTCGAAAATTAAAATAGACATGGCCAGGTGACGCTGTTATGTTCTTCCCGGGCAGTAAAAACTTACCAAGAACAGGCACTAAAATCCAAAAATACAGACGTTTATTGATATTTATAGTAGTTTTTAAATCAAAGTTAATGGTTTGTTTACCGCCCGAATGGGATACGACTGCTTTTCTGGTGCGCTTGAATCGAATTAGCCTTTAGTTTAATTGGTCATAAAAACAGTAGAATCTGATACTGGTATCCATACCCTATCCATTTATTACGGGTAGATTTTGTTTCATTGCATAATTTTGTCTGAGAATATTCCAACGAATATCTGAAAAGAAAGTAGGTCTAAGTACGTTACATTAGACATAACCAATTTGTGACCTAAAAGTCCTTTTTGTTCTTTGAAATGAGCTTATTTCACAAACCTTCCACGAAAGTGTAAAATACTGCATTATGTAAATAAGCGAGACTAAAAAATACGCCATGACAAACTATACCTAGAGTCCTAGATTTATCTTTTAAACCCTTTCTCATGAAAACGTTTAGGCACTATATTCAAAGTTCAGTCGTTAAGCCAAATTAAAAAATCTTCAAAATGCTTATTTACATAAGCAACACCAAAGGCGCCATAGCATAGTTTGATAGCGATAAAAAACTACTGCATTAGCTAAGTTAGGTAACCCAGACAGAAAAAACAAAACACATGTCATGAAACAAATCCTCTAGTTAAATAATCCAACCGGGTCGGGTTGCGGGGTTGGGTGCCAGGCTCTACCTTAGAGGGGTCAGGGAGAAATGGGGGTATATAGGGGTGCAGGGGGTAAGACGTGAATGGCGGAGACAAGGTCACGGACGTCGGAAGTGGGTTACGCGGCGTGCGGCGGCCTTATCGACCGCGCCTTTCATTTTACACTGTTATTATTTACCGGTCAAATGGCGAATCTAATTATTATTCGTACCTACACCTAAGTCTGGTTCGGTAATTGCCTGAATGCCTATTGTCCTATTTTTTAGGCACTCTAATGATTGCCTAAATAATAATGGTAGGGTTGGGCGGGGCTATAATATGGTATGGTAATAATCGTACAACAGACAAACCTATGGCGTGTTTTGTATAATAAATGTATTTCATACATCTAATACTTTGGATAGGTTTTTTATAATATTTCTTAATTTCGTTCATCTGTGAAACGTTTCTTTATTTCTCTATTTCTTTGTTGTTTACATGGTACACAAAGCTGGAAATAACTACAACATTCAGATAAGTATTAAATTATAGGATCGGTTTTAAGTTATAACCCAAAACATGTGCACACATCATGAATTATACACAAAATATATAACATAAATAGAAGAGACTTGTGAATGAATGAAGATGAAAAGAAATAGATATCTAAGTGTTTGAAGTTACAAATACAAATCAGAGAAATTAAGCATAGAATTTATAAAATTGATTGGCAATGTATGAACAACAATCATTGACAATTTAAAGACAATAAAATGCATTACAAAATTAGAAGCACTATTTCATAGATGCAATAAAAAATGTGTTTTTTAAATGCACTTATTCTATTATTTAAAATGTCTATATTAACATTGCGGTTTAAAGCTACGAGCATTCAATCAAAATATGCTTGAATATGTCCAGTCAACTTTCATATTGTCGTGATGTTTACAAGCACACGTGATATTGTTCAAAATCCTAAACCATATTAATATTTCAATGAAGTTGATTAAGTAATATTATGCTATCGTAAAGTCAAGGAGAAAACTTCCTCGGCAATGAATATTTTAGAAGTTAATTTTTTTTTAATATTTATCATTTATCAGAAGCATTAATATTAATTAAGCGCGAATAAAGTGTAAACCTTGACCTACATACATAAATTGGAATCATTTTGAGTGATGGAATGCGACTGACATTAACGTTTACCTACAGTACGCTTACTCTGAGTTTTTATATTGCAAATACGGTTGATCGACGTGAGAACTCACCCCGCCAAGTGTAAGCAAACGGTCAAAGTAAAATGGACCCAAAAGTTCTTGCTCTATAGTCACAAATTCAGCGTTTGGAGCGCTGGCTGTGAATAAATACACGAAATGATGAAATGAGCTCTAAACCAATGTAGGTAAGGTTCATTTTACTTTAACGTTCGCTTACACTTGGTGAGGTGAGCTCTCACGTCGATCAATCGTATTTGCAATGTAAAAACTCGGAGTAAGCGTACAGTTGAAATAATCAAGTGAAACGAATTTAATAAAGTGAACCCTTGTTAAGTTGTTTTTGTACATTTAAATAATATATAATTGTCGGTTCAATGATAAAACGTTATGGATACTTTAATCTATAGTAAAAATACAGTAAGGCCTACAAGGCAAAACCGACTAATTGCAAGACGAGTTACCTAATTAAAAATATAATATGTCATAGCAAAAATATGTAGTACCTACTTATTAGAATCTCTAAATATTTTATATTATATGAAAGAGATTGTAGAGATTTCAGCTTGCCATTCCATTTAAACCTATTCTATTTTTTTTAATAAGTAGGCTAGCGCTTGGCTGCAATCAGTCCTGCTTGCAAGTGGTGACTGGTGATGCAGCCTAAAAGGTGGAGCGCGCTTGTCTTATAGAAGATGCCTATTCACCCTAATTTCAAAGAATGGTTACAAAAGTTCAAATTCCTACTTAATTATTTACAATTATTTTATTTCTATTTGAGTAAGTGTGTACTTTGTTGTATACTTATCTAATTGATTTAGATAGCTGTTCAAAAGGATAGGGATACAATATTACCTAAGTATATCTTGCAGTAAACGTGTTTACCTAAGTTATGTCATATAAAGTATGCTATGTTATTCATCAAAGTTTATGACATAGTAAAAATATAATAACGATTTGTTTAAGGTACTTAGATACTTTTTATACTCGTCGAACAAGATTTTCAGCGCAAAGAAAGTTAGAGCGCAATAACATTCAGCTTTTATAAAATGAGGAAGGTTTGGCGATCACGGGATCTTGGACTACAAGTAGATAGCAATAAATACATTTTACGGATGTTTTATGAAAGCCATGGGCAGACTGAGCAGTGTTTGTTTTAAGGCCCTGTGTAGCATAAAAAGGGGTTTTTAAAAGCAGTGTATCGATCAACCGGTGAAATAATGTAGGTATGTTGTAAAAATAATGTTCTGTTTTCAAGACCTCTATGCAGCCATTGACGCATCTCAAAATACAATTTAAAAAATCTCTGCATTGAAATTTATTTTAAACATACCTCTTACTTTACCTTTTAAAGCAATTTTTCTCCTTATTGAAACTAATAATTTGCTCTAGAAATATAAGATAAAATTTACATTTCAAACACATTGTCGGATTAATTTGTATTGAACAGAAAATATTTATTTTTTTACAAATGATTTCTTGCATTTTCCGCGACATGCGCTTGCTCGATTTCACCCCCGCGCCTGTATTTTGATCTCGTGAGCTCACTGCTCCAAAGCGTCTTAATGTTTTTTGTTTATGTGCGCAGTGCGAGCAAACGAGCAGGTCTGCCCCCCGATTGTGTAAAAAAAATTTAATCGAAATCGTTTGTAAAACGGATAATACGACCTGTTTAAGGAGTCCATAGATGCCTGCACGGCAAAAAGCATGTAAGTACTCCTTAAACCGTTCGAGTAATAATGATTTATTGCTTAGACAATTGGACCTCTGATGTTAAGTGATTAGCGCCCATGAATATTTGCAGCACCAGACGAACCGCCTTATAAAGAGCCCCATATTATAATCATGGCACAGTAAAGCGCCGCGTGTAATAGCCACGTTGCGATTCATTGTAGTTTTTTTCCCGCGGTCGGGGAACTCGTGGCCTTGCGCAGTGCGCTACATCGCGGATGCCAGAATATTTTTGTCTTTGTAGCAAAAAAGGCTTTTTAGCAAAAATATAGTGATCATACTTTTTGTGAAATTGCAACACTCACCGACAATCCTCGACCACCTCAATTGAGTTACAGCAACGTAAAAATTGACAACTATGGTGCTGACTGCTGGGGTGTTCCCCAAAATTTAGGGATCGGTGAAAAAGGCTTTGAGTAGTGAGAGGGTTTGCTCCACCCCACCTGACCTGCAAATTAATAACTTAATAATATTCTATTATGTAGAAATGCAGAGTACCTATATAATAGGTATTAATTACTTAAGGGTAATTCCTTTATCATTATTAATCTTATTTTTTTAACCTTATTATTTCTTTTTTTAAATGTAATTTGGGCAGAAGGAAGCTTTTTACTGTTCAAAATCTCCTAATAGGACTTATTTTAGCTGTTAAGGCTGTTAACATAAGTTCTCTACCTATTAGGAGATTGTGAACAGTCAAAATCTTCCTTCTGCACAAATTACATTTAAAGAAAGAAATAATACGGTTAAAAAAATAAGATTAATAATGATAAAGTAATTAATTGGGTATGCGAAATTGTTCCTTACCTAACTAATGTTGCCATAACATTACAAACGCAACTTTTTCCTAACTGTAATAATGACTCAAAAAATCTACAAGTACCTTATAGTATGTATTTTAATAATAGACTATAGTACATAATATTATAATGCTTACCAATATACTTGAAGAGCGCGCTGAATCTATTCGGAGATGATGTCGACCAGTTTTCAAATAACCACCGTGAAATAGGCAACAAAAACCATCCAGGGAGGCTATATCTACAAAGTCAAACGAATTAACGTGTGGCTCAAACTAGATAATTGGCTTGAATTTTTAACGAGTTAGTCACGACCGCCGACTTTGTGACTCACATTCTCCGTGGAAAGATCACGAGATGTTTCCTTGTTGTCTTATAAAGTAACTATTTGTTATGTAATCATTGTTGAATAGAAACACAGGTAATATTATGGTGTTAAAATTATTGTGGACTTTGGATACCAAATAGGTAGTTTTCGCTACTTTTCTCTATAAAAAATTAGGTCATATATGTAATTATATAGTTTGTCTAAAATGTCCATAATTCACTGATCATGAACTTGGTTTTGCCACATTACTACTAGATACATATCAATGAAAATATTACTCTCAAGGAAACAGGATGCTTAGGTCTTAGGTCATTGTCTTTCAATAAGAGCATGTACCTGACTATGCACAAAAGAGAACCAAAATGGATAGTAAACCAAATACCTTAAGGTAATTAGCGCGCGTAGCGGAAAATGACATAGTAAAAAAGTCACTCACAACTTTTCCTTTTTTGTCATGGCAACTGGCAAGCATGCAAAAATCATCTCTATCCGTTACTATACCATTAAACACGTTACGCACAAGGAAAAAGGGAAACTTGGTATAAGTCGCCGCCATAATTTCAATTATTAAGTGTATATGTCACCGTAAGATTGTAAAATCCGTTAGATTATAATCTAACGGTTTCTATCCCGCTAGATTATAAACTGTCGAAAGATTGTGAACCGTTCAATGTTCTGAGTATTAATTTATGAAATATTTATTGTTTTTACGTTTTCTTGTCTCTTTCTTGGACAGTTCGCGCGCGAGTTGAATGCAGAGTAAATGTAAGTGTCACCATACATTTACTCTGCATTCAACTCGCGCGCGAACTATAGGTTAGGTTAGGGTTTGACATGAATATTCAGGTAGTGCCCGGCCGCAGGCCGGGCACTTAGGTTCTATCGGGTTAATATACCTAATATATTACAATTTACCGAAAAATAACGCGTTAAATTGTAAGCAGTATGTTACGGTTCACAATCTGTCGAAAGTTTATAATCTATCGAGATAAAAAACGTTATATTATAATCTAACGGTTTTTACTATCTTACGGTGACATATATATGTATATTATTTTCATCGAATTATAACTCTGAAAGTGGTCCACTTTAAGTGAAAAGCTAGAATCAGAATAAGAATAGTACCTATGCCTACAGGTACAAACTGCATTACCGTGCAAATATACAGTTAAACCTTTTTCAAGTTGTTTTAGGTCTTCTGTTAGGGTTTCTAACATCAATCTACTACAATAGGTTGCGCATGAAAGGCATTGAAAGCATGCCAGGCTATTATCTAATAATAAGTAATAAAGTTAATACTTAGTCATGCATTTCGGTTGCAGGTAATAAGAATTAGAAAAAGGAATACTTAGAAATAACTCTAATACAATGACCCTGTTGTTAACCAGTTATAACAATTGCTTTCGAGTCGCCACTGCAGCGCTCGCGAGCACACTTTGATTGATAAGAATCTGACATGCTCTAATTCAAGATTATTGACTATTGTTATCTCAGTAATTTCCTAAAATAACCCAGCCACGCTGTGGCAGAGAGTTGGCATTTTGCTAGAGCAACAGTAGGTACCCAGCCTGTGTTCCAAACCGGCGGTAGAGTTAAAACAAGACGTATCATAACTCACATGAGACATATATGTCCATTGTCAATTAAACTTTAATTTAGGTTTGAGTTTGGTATGTACTTTGGTAGTCGTATTTTTTGTTATTCAGTTTAGGACACGCCTTTACTGATTTTGTCAATAATTTCGTTATTATGGTAATATTATGACAGAACTCATACGATAAATATATGTATAATGTAACAAGGGCAACTCATATACTAAAAATGTTTTACTGTATTCTTTTTATATAATAATGTCTTCCCGACTGAATTTCAGTCATGGAACGGGAAATGGTACACAATAATGGTACAGTGTGCACAAGCGTTTGCGGAAACCATACCCTCTCTATTACTCTTATAGTCCAACGGTACGGCAATCTGACAGAACTGGAGAGAGATGACGCGGAAGACCTTTTTGACGCCTTGTGCAGAAGTTTACTTCTCCAAAGTCGAACTCAGTGCTGTGTAGTAATAAAATTGATAGACTTTTTTGTTTGAGACAAGGTCACTGAGGTTCTGTAGCTACGCAAGTCTAGAAAGGCTGTTTGGGTTTGGGTAATAATTCGATATCAAAAAGAGTTAACTAAAAATTTCATACTTTGAGTTGCTTAATTTACGTGCCTAGGCAATAACAAGTTGTTTACTTTTATAACTTAGGTATTTCATATTAAGGCAATTCTAAGACTGCTTAGTGTACCTATCTAGCAAATGTTTCTGCAAGGTCATTAAGAAATTAAAAGAGGTTATAGTGTTTTTTTTTTAATTTTGTGACTGCTTAGGCCTATTGAAGAAATTTCAGTTTAAATCTACGAACTTTTCTTCTTGAGGACTCTAAGGGGAAATGTCCATACTGCTCTAAACCAGTGCACCTTACTTAATTAGCTTTTCTGTACCTTCACCAAGTGGTCATATCTTATAAAAGAATTAATGCTTAGGTTTAAGAGTTCAGAGGGAGAAGGAATTTTGAAGTCACTTGTTGTCATAGATAGATAGATAAAACTCTATTGCACACACTTAAAAAATAAACAAAAAGGTAAAAAGATAGTAGGGTAGATCCAGAAGGGTGCAAAGGCGGTCTTATTGCTAAAACAATCTCTTCCAGACTACCTTTGGGGAGAGGAGATTATCAACAAGAGTAACATCATACTATAGCTGTTGCCCACACGTTGAGTCGGTTTTCCATAACATTTCAGAACTCCCATTATGTATAACTAGCTGATGCCCGCGACTTCGCCCGCGTAGATTGAAATCCCGCGTTTTTTGGTTCCTGCGGGAACTCTTTGATTTTCCGGGATAAAAAGCCTATGTGTTATTCCAGACTATAATCTATCTCTGTGCCAAATTTCATCCAGATCTGTTCAGCCGTTCTGAGGTGATCGAATTACAAACATCCATCCATACATACGTCATCCATCCAAACTTTCGCATTTTTTTTAAATCCACTACAAGCTAGCCCTTGACTGCGATCTCACCTGATGGTAAGTGATGATGCAGTCTAAGATGGTGGCTAACCTGTTAGGAGCATGGCAGTTATATTAAACCCATACCCCTTCGGTTTCTACACGGCATCGTACCGGAACGCTAAATCGCTTGGCGGCACGTCTTTGCCGGTAGGGTGGTAACTAGCCACGGCCGAAGCCTACAACCAGACCAGACCAGAGAAAATTCAGAAATTATAAATTCCCAAATTGACCCTGCCGGGGATCGAACCCAGGACCTCCGCACGTTAAGGCAACAGCGCTACACACTGCGCCACGGAGGTCGCCAAAATCGTCGTCGTCGTCGTCGTCGCATTTATAATATTTAATAAATTATTTGATAGTATAATAGATACCTTGAAACTTCGTGCTTATTAAAGACTAGCGAACGCTCGTAGCCTCTCTCCCGTGAATATTTGAAAAATCCTAAATTATGCTTAGTCTACATTATACAGGGAAATTCTGCGAAAAATTCAGATTTCTAAATCCAATTCATATACAAGAGTTTGGACTAGGCGTTGATGACTCAGTCAGTTACCGAGTCAGAACTTTTATTTTCATACGAAGCAGAAATTTTTGCGAATGGGACTCATTTCGCTTTTATTTATATGCCATATCTCTATGTACCTACTAGATCTCCTAACATACCATACGCATGCTAACATAAGAGTACACCCACATATTGTTTGCGCAGGTGCGCTTTGAATTCTTTGTTCTACGAATTATCGCTTCAGGCAGCGCTCGCAGGAATGCTGACGATCTTTATTAACCACTTTTTATCCTTATGCGACACTTAAGGATTATTAGAGGTTGTTTAACATCGCCCGTCTAATGGAGAACGCACAAAACTTCATAATTGAAACTACGATGTCTGCACGACAGAAATATTTGAAAATTAAAGGAAACCGGTCAAGCTCATGTCGGACCACGCGCAGGGTAGGGTATCGTAGTTGCCTGTTACAATATGCAGACATTTTATACGTTGGTCGTAAACTCGTACTATTACTCGTAAACTTGTAAAGTCTACTTAGCTGTGATAGTTCTCCTTTTAACTTTGTACTACTTCCATGATTTTTTTCACATATCCAGAAACAATCGTTTAGCTGGTAGAAGAAGACACTGGACTCTAACAAAAATCTTTAAAGATTAGTTAAGATTAGTAAAGATGTTAGTCAAGCCTACGAACTTCAAGTACTACGAAAAGTGAAAACAGGCAGTATATTTTTAAAATTTATCCCACTTCTGATATTAGCGGGATAAGAAGTGTATGTATACTAATTGAAATTAATTTTTACTCTCAGTAGAGGTTTTTCGAAAAGGCAAAGCATTAATTATTCACTTATTAGGTAGTTAGTTAGTTCCAGGAAATTAAAATTATGTTAGTAGCTTGGTACATAACTAGTAGGTATCCATAACAATTGAAACGGCTTATTCAGCTACAAAAATAAATATTACGCGCTACGGTTACAAGCTACAACAATAGGAAGATCGAAATTCGCTTCACGTATCTTATGTATGCTCAATTACTAAAGACTGAAACAAACAGAGCGCGCGGTGTACGGGATAAGCACGGCAAGAGTTCACACGTTCACATATTAAGACCCCTTTTACACATACGCGGTTTCCGTATAACGGCACCGTATGAAGAGTTTGCGCATGTGTTAATGATTGTACTGCTATCATCTAGTCTGCGAAACGCAATAAACGCGTCTGCTCCTCTTATATATGTCACCGTAAGATTGTAAAAACCGTTGGATTGTAATCTAACTAGCGATATTGTAAACTGTCGACAGATTGTGAACCGTTCAATGTTCTGAGTGTCAATTTTTGGAAATATTCATTGTATTTACGTTTTCTTGTCTCTTTCTTGTAGGTTAGGTTAGGGTTCGACATAAATCATCAGGTAGTTAGGTTAGGGTTCGACATAAATAATCAGGTAGTTAGGTTTTATCAGGTTAATATACCTAACAGATTACAATCTCCCGAGAAATAATGCGTTAAATACAATTTAACGCATTATTTCTCTCATTATCTGTCGACAGTTTACAATATCGCTAGTTAGATTACAATCTAACGGTTTTTACAATCTTACGGTGACATATACCTTGTATACTAATATGCGGCTACAAGTCGCTTTTAAAGTATTCTCATTGCATTGTAAAAGGAACGTTTCCTCCCCGCGTTGTGAGTATCTAGGTTTTACTAAGTTATAATATTCACTCGAATAAAATCTATTTATAATGTTGACGTCGGGCGTTCCACATTCTTATCTCATCACCAAATGTGGCTCATGCAAGGATCTTGTACAGATGTGGAGTTTACTACAAAAACTACTTGAATAGCTGAAAGTGGATAGATATTTTTATATCGACATTTGATGAAATTATCAACTTTATGAATTACTATAATAAGATCAATCATAATTTAGGCACGTTTCGTGTTTATTTCGGTACAAGTTTATCGTTTCTTACGACAATTCACTAATCTACTTATCTAAACTAGTTACCTAATTTACCTAAATATTTGCTATCACATACGTACCTAAACTAGATACAATCTGATATGAATCTGAACTACGAGATTTTTAAGCATGTAAAATTCATAAATACCGGCCTTGTGCCAGCCTAACCGCAAAAACTAAAGAATGAAGGTCTGCTTATTCATATGACTTAACTATATCTATTTTAAACGATGATCAGTAGGATCAATTACGTATTCAGATTTCCAATATGTTAAAGGCTCCCTCTACCTCCCCCTACCTTGTTGGTCTGGTGGTTAGCATGTTCGACTGCGGCTGACGAGGTCCCGGGTTCGAGTCCCGGGTCGAGTTATTACAAGTATTGGGTTTTTCTGACAAAAAATTCTCAGTACCTACTAGTTAGCCCGGAGTTAGGAAGTTGGCGGTGTTTCACCCCCGTGCCTCGGAGAGCACGTTAAGCCGTCGGTTCTGCGCCTGACCTCTCACCGGTCGTGTCGGATTTTCCGTTCCATCGGGCTATGAGAATAAAGGAACAGAGAGTGAACCTGTCACCCTGTGTATGCGCACACACTTGTGCACTATAATAACTCCCGCGCAGATGGCTTATCTCTCTAGAGATTGGCCGCCGTGGCCGGAATTCGGTCGGGAGTACATTAAGGCGAATTTAGCATAACACAAGTTTCTGTTTACTTCCAGCTCGTCCAATGATCTCGGCGAGCCTCCCCGGCGAGGCGCTGGTCCAGCTGGGGCAGCTGCAGCTGAGCCACCTCTACCCGTCGCCGACCATGACGCCTGAGTTCCTCGCGCCGCCGCCGCGGCCCTACCCGCGGTACCCACCCCGGCGCCCTAGAGACCCCATGCCCGCTCCGCCCGCGCCTAGCTTCGCGCCGGTGCCCAACGCGTATGCTCCATTCCTACCGCATCCGGCGAGCTACGCGTCTTACCTGTACCGAGCGCGCGCGCCGCAGCCGTCGGCGTACCCCATTCGCCCGCGGCCGACGTCGGGATTCGTACCACCAGCGCCTGCGCCGCACTCGCCGCATTCGCCGCCAGTGACGGCAGCAGCACCCCAACAACCTCCTCCACGAGAGGTAAACACTACACTTAACCAACGTTAAGGTGCGATTCCACCAGTGTGCAGCACAAATGTTTCGCTCGGCGGACACCGAGCAAACAAGTTCAGTGTTTTTCTGCCCATCCACTGGCTGAAAATGTGCTGCCCACGATTTTGGTGGAATCGCACCATTAGGTACACTACGACACACTAATGCGTGTGGTAAAAATTCGGAACTAACAAAACCTCCTCTCGGGTGTACATTATAAGTTAAATGGTTAAAGTTGATAAAGCTAAAACTAATCATTATCCCATTCCGAGCAAAGCCGACAATTTCTTGAGTCGTACGACATGATGCTCTAAATTATTGGCATAGTGGTAGAAATTAAAAATCAGAAAAGTTTTCGGCACCATAAAATTATAATAAGCCACCTAGGTAATGATTTGTAGAATTCCTTAGGAGTTAGGACCAATGCTACCTCGAGCACGACCGTATTATAGACATTACCTCCCTAATTTATCAGTGTAATTTCTTAATGGGCCCAAAGAACTAATAAACTTTGTATAACAACATTATAAAACGTATAATTTATCATTCCAGGAACCCCCAACGTCTCCGGAGCGAGGCGCCCCAGCGCCGCACTTCTGTAGAGGAGCATTAATACGACTGGAAGACGGCTCGCTCCGGCGCGTAGAAGAGATGAGGACAGAAGACTTCGTGATGAGCTCAGAAAGAACTGGAGATCTCGCCCTAACACAGTGCACACTTCTACGGCTCGACGAGCGCGGAGAACGTCTTGCCCTCACCCTTACATATGATAGAAATCGCTCACAGGTAAGCTTAAATACTAGGTACCTACTCGCCTTTCGCATGGTGACGAATTCGCAAGCGGTAGTAAAATGCGACCTTGTTCCTGATATTGACGACCTCCGTGGCGCAGTGTTGAGCGCTGTTGTCCCGGGTTCGATCCCCGGTATGGTCAAAGAGCATAAAGAACCCCTGGTTCTTTATGCTCTTTGGGCATGGTCAATTTGGGAATTTATAATTTCGGAATTTTCCCTGGTCTGGCCTGGTGGGAGGCTTTGGCCGTGGCTAGTTACCATCCTACCGGCAAAAAGGTGCCACGATATTAGCCTAGTTCTTTGTCCGTCTTTTGGGGGTCGGCACTAGAGGTGTTAGCATGTCGTTAAACGGTTAAACGGTTAGTAAGCGGTAGTAAAAAAACAATGTTTTTTTTACTCGGCACTCTGATCCTCCGGCTTCTTACTTTTCGGAATTTGTGCTTTTTAAGCAATTAAATAACACTTCTTGCTCTTTCTATGAAAGAAAGTCGCGCGCGAGTTGAATGCAGAGTAAATGTATGGTGACATCGTAGGTTATATTATGTATAGTAGGTACTTGAGCAGAATCAAAATCGATACACAAGTGTAGAAGCAGCCTGAGCGACTGGCTCTGCAGATGTCCAGAAACCATCTGTGACGTTATTGAAAAAACTGAATTATTTACAAAGCATACAGTACTTATCAGTTTAATTTCCGGTGGGAGCCTAGTGTTTTCGCTATTTCTGTATGAGAGGGTTGCTAAAAAATTGAATTCTGTGCACAGCCCACTCCCCTTTTGTTTATTTTATGAGTGGTCAATCAGGTGAAAATAAAAATTTTCGGACATCAAAGTGAAATAAAAACACCGTGACAATATTTCAAAGCAGGGTCACGCTCCACGCATTAGATACCTACTTTACAAGTTATACCAGCTACATAGAAATCCCCTATATCGAAGTGTTTGCTTTGTATAAATCCAGAGAAAGATAAATACAATGTGTATCAAAAATGTAAATTCATCAAAACATTCCAATTTTATCTTTATTGTTGGGAAGTCTTATCTCTGTCGTAAAGAGAACATGATTTATTTGCCTCGTGTAGTAGGTATGTTTTTCATTCTAGAATAAATAGTGTAATAGATTTGAGACCTATTTTACACAACGATAGGTATTATAAGGGTTTAACGAAGATGAAAAAAAAATACTGAAAAGGCTGCGTCAAAAGGTTGAAAGGTAGCATAATTATAATATAATTTAAAAAAAATGTATTGTCCTTCTACCGAGAGCAATTAAGCCTACATCCAGTGTTCCAAGCGAATTCTGGCTTTAAAAGCAGCCGCTTTAGGTTCATTTTTATTTTTTTGAAATGCTCGTCTGATTTTACCAACTAACACGACTAATATTATAAATGCGATAGTGCGTTTGTTTCTTGGTTTGTCGGTTTGGGCCTCAATCACGCCATCACAAAGCAACGGTATTTTTTGTGATTTGTCTAAGGCATTCGACTGTGTTGAGCACGTGACACTGTTGACCAAATTAAGCCACTATGGAATCAAAGACACTGCACTTAGCCTCATTGCATCATATCTTAGTGACCGTATTCAGACGGTATGTGTAAACAATGTGAAATCATCCGGATCAGCCTCGTTAATGGGTGTCCCTCAAGGCTCTATTCTGGGTCCCTTCATGTTCTTGGTATATATAAATGATTTACCATATTTTGTCCAGGATACTTGCGATATTGTGATATTTGCTGATGATACGTCTTTAATTTTTAAAGTTGATAGAAATAAGGATGATTTTGACGACGTAAATAGTGCCATTTCTCAGGTCACTCACTGGTTTACTGTAAATAACTTACTTTTAAATGCAAAAAAAACCAAGTGTGTTGAGTTCGCACTGCCCAATACCAAGAATACACGTAACATTAATCTAGTGGTAAATAATGATATGTTAAAAATAGAAGAGGCCACCGTGTTCTTGGGTGTGACCTTAGATGCTAAGCTTCAATGGGGCACCCATATATCAAATCTAGCTGGTAAACTCAGTTCTGCTGCTTACGCTGTCAGAAAGATTCGGCAGTTAACAGACGTTGAAACTGCTAAGATTGTATATTTTGCTTATTTTCATAGTATTATGTCTTACGGAATCTTGCTGTGGGGTAAAGCGGCAGATATTCAAAAAATATTTGTATTACAAAAAAGGGCAATACGTGCAATTTACAATTTAAAACCACGTGAATCCCTTAGGGAGAAATTCAAAGAAATAGGTATTCTTACAGTAGCCTCACAATATATTTACAGTAATCTGATCTTCGTAAAACAGCACATTCAGAATTACAAAAGAATATGCGATCTGCACGATAGGCCAACTAGAAACCGCCATAGGCTCGTGACTCCATCGCTCCGCCTCACGAAAGTCCGAAGGTCGTTCGTGGGAATGAGCATTCTATTCTTTAACAAAATTCCACTGCCTATTATAAACTTGCCTTTACACAAGTTTAAGAAAACCATTAAAAAAATGCTCCTGAAAAAAGCTTACTATACTGTCGAAGATTATATAAATGATAAAAGCGCATGGATTTGACTCGCTCCAGCAATGCTCAGGACTGCTGTTACTTATGTATCTTTGGATTAATGCAATTGTAAATATACATTATTTTCTATAACAAAGTTCCACAACCTATTTTGGACTTGCCAATAAATAAATTTAAGAAATCCATTAAAAGTATGCTCCTGAAAAAAGCTTATTATACTGTTGAAGATTATGTAAATGATAGAGGAGCATGGATTTGATCGCTCCAGCAATGCTGGGGACAGCGGTTACTTATTATAAATTAGTGTTTGAATATTAGTATTCAATTCGATGCTTTGATACGGGTAGACTGGGTATGTCACGCTCTCTTTAAACATTTCTGTGGTGGTGTCGTGTGGTGCGGGTTGTTACGTTCCCTCAAATATGGTCGAGCGAAGCAATGGCTGGATCATGCGTCATGCTCGTGAACGGGTGCCACCGGCGGGAATGGGGCTACTTTCTGTCTGCCCGTCTTTGACATGAATTGAATAAACAAATTTAAGAAATCCATTAAAAGTATGCTCCTGAAAAAAGCTTATTATACTGTTGAAGATTATGTAAATGATAGAGGAGCATGGATTTGATCGCTCCAGCAATGCTGGGGACAGCGGTTACTTATGTACACATTGATATAGTAATTGTAAATGAATTATTTAAAAAGAGCAACCACCGAGTTTCTTGCTGGTTCTTCTCGGTAGGAATGGCATTCCGAACCAGTGGTAGATTCACTTGACGATTCAAAAGTACTTGTAAAAGTTTATTTGAATAAAAAATATTTGATTTGATTTGATTTGATTTGAAACGGATCGACCATGATTTTTTGCATGGGTATAGTTGAGGACCTGGAGAGTTTAGACTTCTTATTAAAAAAGATAATTAAAGAGTTCCCGTGGAAATGAAAAAACTTATTTCACGCGGACATCAGCTAATAACTAATAAATTGAAGTAAATTAACGCAATAAATGATTTATTTACAGGTGGAGCTAGAATCGACAGTAGACCACCCGTTCTTCGTCTACGGGCGGGGTTGGGCGTCCTGTAGACCGGAGCGCACGCTCGCCCGGTACGGACTACACGTACAAAGATTGCAAGTCGGAGACGTCTGCGTATCTTTGGTAGCGCGCAAGCACGCGACCGCAACCACAACCACTGTAGGCCCCAGTCTCGCGCCCGCACCCCCACAAACGCATCCAGAAAACCTCAGTGTCAAAGAGGACGCGCGTAAGCGACGCTGGTCCGCCTCAGATGTCATCGAGGAAGGACCGCCTCTTAAAAAACGTTGAACGATCATTTACGCCATCGCTAATAATAAAACTGTATATTTATACGCTCGTATACCGCTAAGAGACCCGTTTTGGTTATCTAAAACTGATTTTAATTAGGTAGGTATTCCTGCTAATTCGGTTGCATAAATCCCGAAACTAAATTGACAGATCATTAGTGTTATCCAGAATTTTCCTCAACGAATTTCCTCGAGGAAAAGGATACTCGATTTTTAGCTCAATTTAGTTCAGTTTAACTTTAGAGATTTATTTACCTACAACCGAATTAGCACAATATTGTGACGCTTTTAATGCAAAACCCATCATTAAAAATTCATTCATTCTGCGAGACAAAAATGGCAAATCTAAAACCATTCACTGTGGAAATAAATCTCCAATGATAAGGTGTTGCATTAACAGTGTAGATATCTATTTAAAGCACTCTGAACTTCTGTAAAAAAATACAGACGCCCAGTGATTTAAAGATAAGAAAAGAAAAAATATAAGTCTTCATTCTTTTCCTTTCTTAGTAATAAAGACAATGTTTGTGCGCATGGTTCGTAGTGGGAATGTTTTACATTACAGCGATGGGCAATCCGCAATTGTACGCTTAATATTCTATTCGGAAACTAGGTGCTTTTTTCTGTCGGGTGCTTTCTATATGCGTGTACAATATTGTAAATATATAACTTAGGTACAGTCGAACACTGTATAGCGTAATGTGTCTCAAAGTTGTTGTGTGCTACTCTTAGTGTAAGATCTATAGAGCGAACTTCGACTTTGCTTTACTTACATGGTTAAAACGAGACAAATTTATGTTACTCACATAAGTCTATCCCGTTTTAACTTTATGTAAAGTCTGAGCCAAGTCAAAGTAAGCTCTATAGATCTCAGCATTAGTGTGAGATCTATAGAGCGAACTTTGACTTTGCTTAGACTTAAGACATGCATGGTTAAAACGAGACAGATTTATGTTACTCACATAAGTCCATCCCGTTTTAACTTTATGTAAAGTCTGAGCCAAGTCAAAGTAGGTACGCTCTATAGATCTCAGCATTAGTGTGAGATCTATAGAGCGAACTTTGACTTTGCTTAGACTTAAGAGATGCATGGTTAAAACGAGACAGATTTATGTTACTCACATAAGTCCATCCCGTTTTAACTTTATGTAAAGTCTGAGCCAAGTCAAAGTACGCTCTATAGATCTCAGCATTAGTGTGAGATCTATAGAGCGAACTTTGACTTTGCTTAGACTAAAGACATGCATGGTTAAAACGAGACAGATTTATGTTACTCACATAAGTCCATCCCGTTTTAACTTTATGTAAAGTCTGAGCCAAGCCAAGTTCGCTCTATAGATCTCAGCATTAGTGTGAGATCTATAGAGCGAACTTTGACTTTGCTTAGACTTAAGAGATGCATGGTTAAAACGAGACAGATTTATGTTACTCACATAAGTCCATCTCATTTTAACTCTCAGTAAAGTCTGAGCCAAGTCAAAGTACTCTATAGATCTTAGCATTAGAGCTAGTTCAGACATGCGGAAAACGTGCGGATGCAAACCGCGCGATTTGAACCGCAGTGCTTATAAGCGCGGGGTGTATGTAGGAAAGAGACGAAATGACAACTCAATATCGTCCGAAATGCACGGTCACTGCATATAAATTAAACAAGCGATTCAGGGTTCCGGTACGATGCCGTGTAGAAACCGAAGGGGTATGGGTTTAATTTAACTGCCATGCCCCTAACAGGTCAGCCGTATACCATCTTAGACTGCATCATCACTTACCATCAGGTGAGATCGCAGTCAAGGGCTAACTTGTAGTAGATAAAATAATCAAAAAAAAAGCTCCTGCAGAAAATATCTAGCAAAACAAATGTGCGAATACCACTCCAATCTGTTTTACTGGCAACCGCACTAAATTGCACGCAATCGATCCGTGCGGTTTGAATGCGTGATTCCGCCGTGTCTGGACTAGTCTTTCATGTAACTGGCAACATTCTTCTTGTAGACTTCCAAAGCCATAAAAAATTAAAAAGTTAACCTCATATGTCGTACTTTCTGTTTAGCTTTGCGTTTGTGTGAGTGCGCGGTGTATCTGATACGTCTTTTATACCGTTTTGTACATTATTTCAACTATCAGATAATTTCCCAATCACTCATATAAACCCAAGCTTATAATATAGATATTTATGCTGCCAGTTACAGCTTAGTAGTAAAATCGTTAACATTATGCAACTCTTTAAAAAAGCTCTCGATTATGCTCAATAGGTGCTAATAATTTTACTACAAGATACCTACATTTAAGCTTAGGGTGGGAGAAAAAACGACCAGTTTCTGATTGCAAAATTAATTTGTAGAAAACATAATTTAATCAGTTAACTTTTACAACCAAAAGTTAAACTATTCGATCAGAAATTGGGCAAACCATTATATTAAAAAACAAACATTCGCTTCCTAATACAGAATCATAGATTTCGTCGTCATAAGTGAGGTAAACAAATTAATATGAGCACAAAATAAAAAAACACATTTTCCAGATCTTAATGTAGGTTAGATATTGTGATAACTAATGAGATTTAAAATCTACCGCTATGACAGTGCGTGTTAAAAAAACGATGGTACAATGAATGTTAGTTTGGTAAAGTAGTGATGTGCTTAAATCTCGAATGATTCTTGGTTCGCGGATTTCGAAGCAGTTGCTGTCACGTAGTTGAAATCTACGGCCGTAGCTAAGATCTCCAATTTAAAAAAAATTAAATCAATTTATAAATTTTATAAACCTGCCAACGCCTCGTTAATCTGCCCATAGACTTAGGACAGGACTACACTTGTAAATTACTTACCTACGCTACTTACGTACCTAATCACTTACAACTTACAAGTGTAGGAATATTTATTACCCATCAGCCAAATATGAATAGAAATGTCTTATCACAAAGTTTTTCGAGCTTATTATTTCGAGTTCCTGATGAACACTAGTACAGATTTGCCCCAAAGTTTATATCACAATAGATAACATATAAATTACACTTTGACATCTGCGACCTTAATACCCAATCAAGATGTTGTTAGAATAATGAAAATAGGTTTATCTCTTTTCCTCTTATGATTACAGTCACTCGAGGGAAAGGCTAGAATGCTAACTGCCATCCTAATAGCATCTGAATATGCCAGTAGTGAAAGTTAAAGGAAGTATGTCCGCCAATTTATCATGAAGCAGTCCCTGCTAGTGTTAGATCTCAAACTACGTGACGACAACTTATTTTTTTTTAAATGAGCAGTCATCGGTGTTATCGTTTCCATGGTTGTGACTGCAGACATATCTATTATCTATACGATGCATTGTCGTTGCTAATTTAACTCGCTTGTAGCAATGCGCGATTTTAAACTGACGGATACGGTATTTATTCCATACTAAGTCCCTCAACATGGGATGGGTGTTGTACGTTTTAATCACTATATTTCATGAACTTCCATTTGGCTATGGCTGCAGTTGTAGTCAGATTTATGGGAATGAATTCATTTTATTAAGTGAGCCAAATGTTCGGCCATTACCCCTAGTACAAGTTTTCTAAAACTTAGCTGCTTTCGTAAGTTGTAAATTAATAGACCTAAAGCTCCTTATTTTAAAGTTCTACGTTCTGGAAGCTTCTATGTATGGAGAATTTCGAAATAACATTTCGTTTTAGTAAGCTATGAAAACTCTTACTAAGGGTACTGGGAATGAAATTTAATAAAATATTCAGCTTAAGATATAGTAATTATTCAGCTTAAATAAATGTTTAGAATTCCTTGGTTCAGTAGGTATAGGGGTTTCGACAATTGTAGGTTCTCGGCTGTACTAATATTCAGACAAATAATTCAACCATGTTACTATAAACGTTGTTGGTACCTATTATATAATATTGTATAAATAAAATATATCTAATGGTCATGGTTTTATATAGATGCCATCTCTATTGGTTTTTGACGTCCATGTGTGATACACATAACTTTTTCTATGAGAAGATGTATACATAATAAATACACCGTCTGTGATATTTTGTAGTTATTGGTCAGAGTAGGTATGAAGTATTGCTTGATTAAAAAGAAATATATATGTTTTAGGATAATAAGTGCGTTATTGGTAAGAAAAATGTATAGTTATTGTATATCTACTCGCTGATTGGTTAACACTTAAACAAAAGTAGTCTGTGATTAATATACATATATACGTTATCGATATAACGACAAAAGCATGGCCATATCACTATTAAATTGATTTTATATATTAAGTGGAGCATAGTAAAACGTTTTAACATGCATATTATATTGTGTAAATTCAATATTTACCTTGCATAATACATAAACAGTGTATTTGAAAAATGGACAGATAACAAGTTATATTTTCCAATAGCGTATATAAAAATTTCATAGTTTTACGATTTTCTTCATTTATAACAGAAACCATGTAGATAAATAGTTCGAGTCAGTGTTGTAACGCGACTTGCCAAGGCACCCCCCTTGTTTCGATGCAGCCAAACAACGTGGAAATGAATGGTTACATTTTATGAAAGTTTCATTGTACCTACCTTAAAATGTGACGTGCTTGTTAATTGTATGTTTAAATATTATCCGACCATGTTAGCGTTTAAGCATCGTCGGCGGCGGAAGGTGTTTGTAAAAAAAAAGTTAATAATTTGTTGTATAATGTATGTAATATTCTAGTTTTATCGTCTTTATTATTATGTTTAATTGTAATGAAAGATCTCATTTTATTAATCGGTATTTTCTAACAAGGCGCTTTCATTAGATCATGACTAAGCCTACCTCACAAACTTTAAGACTGGCTTCACCGCAATGCCTCGATTCGCGCGGCCTTGCGCTCGCGGATGCGGCACTCAGAGCCAGTCGCTATCAAGTCTAAGCAAGATCTCAATTTGATGAAAATAAACTTTTAAAAAGACTGGGACGCTTTACTGAATGTTGTGGGATAGTAGATTCTTCGAAGATATTACTTAAATTATGAAGATAGGGGCATTTATTTTGTAAACGGGCGCGCGACGCTCCGGTTTAGACAGGATGGACAATCGTTTAGTACAAAATTCGTTACAAAAAGTATTATTTCCCAAAATCCAAATTCAAAAAAGTATTAACACGATATTTCCGTGACGGATGCCTGAAGGGATAAGATGCTGATCGAGCACAATCGCTTGTTACGAAACTTTAGGACTAAAGTTATCAAGTTAAGGTATTGGCACAATCGATGGAATATTCTTCCGCGCCTTTTATATAAATATTTAGTGTGTCAACTACTTTAGAGCTGAATTTGTGTGATCCCTGCAGGTGAAACTGTGTGGGTACCCATTAATTAAGTCATTCCTTTGCACTTATTTATGACAAAAAGTACCTATCTTAATTTTCTCTCTATTATAGACAAAACAATTTTGAATTTAAACTCTGCACATTTTTACTAATCAACTTATGAAAAATAAACAATATCGAACTCCATTCCACAATATTAAATATTATAGGGTATTATGATACAGAGCATATAAAATAGTTTGCCAAATATGTCTCCAAGTCTGTAGTTACTAAACTTAAGTTATACAGGCATTATGTTACATTACAATAATTTTAATGAAATAAGTTTCCCAAATTTATTTTTCAAGTTAAATGTAAATCGAAAGTTTCGGCATATTTGTTGTAATATTTTAAACTGGCAACATCGCGGTTATTTGCTTACTTCAGTAGGTACTTCTTTCAAATCTAATTTGTTGATTTTTTAAGTGTTTTAATAGGAGTATATTATAATGAGTGTCGTGTGACTGAAAATTTAGGTGTTAAAAACAAGCTATAGAATACACTGAAAGGGAGATAATGATAATTTAAACTAGCTTCATGGCTCTCAATTCTAGGCCCATAGAAATATTTTTAAAATAAATGTTGCCAATGTTTAGGTACGGCCAGTAATGGTTTTCTTTTTAATATTAATAAATAATTTACAATAGCAAAATTGACAAGATTTTTTGACACAAATGATTGTGCCATCCTCTAAAATAGTGTATTTCATAGATTTCCTTTTTTGTAACTTACTGACCAAAGAGGTTATGCCTCAATTAACTACTTGATATTATTTCACCCTTACCATAGATTATTTTGTGATAGCATATTGAGAACAGAATAAACATAACAGTTAATTTTCAAATTCGATTTCTTTTCACAATTTTTGACCAATTCTTGAACACTGTTTTCAATATACAAATTAGGGAATGAGAAATGTTGTGTCATTTAATAATAGATAAATAAAATATAAATTGTTATATAATTATATGACGGATAAGCAAATATTATATATTACATATGTATATTTTATTGTATAGCGAAATGAGTACTATTTCAGATTAATGTAAATGGAAAAAGTGTTATAGAACGATGATATGTTAAAACTAAGTTAACTGTTTGTAAAAAGAAAAGAGAATATGTATAAATGAATATTTGCTAAAACTTTGTCTTTGATTTCATCCACCTTCCTTAAAAATACTATTTACTTCAACAACCTACGTAAAAGTTTGAAGTACCTAGCCTATGTAGGTAAATAGAAGAATTATTTTTGAACGTAGCCTGTAGGTGTATATTAATTTATACTATTAGCAATGATGCTTTAAACGTTTAAAAAAATACATAGTTCTGGTAGTAGCCATCCTCCGTTATCTGGTAGGCTTCAGTTTTCCCATCCTCTTTTAAAATAGGTCTTAAACATCTAGGCAAGCGCGCTCCACCTTAGGCTGCATCACCACTTGCAAGCAAGTCTGATTGCAGCCAAGCGCTAGCATATATATTTTTAAAAAAAAGCCAAACGTTTCCAGGTAATACGAATCATTATATGTATATTATATACTACAAGTATTTTCCTTTATTATTTACCTACTACAAATTGTTCTTTAGAAATGACGATTATTGGATAGAAGCAGGCGTTACGTTGCGGAAGTCCATGATAATGAAAGATCGATCTACTGTAAGTTAACTCGCTATAATCCGCCACTATAGGTAAATCTAGGTATCTTGCGATTCGTGTGGTGTGGTGAATATCGCAAGATACACACTGTACCACATAAGATTTACCTATTGCGGCGAATTATAGCGAATTAAATTTCCAGATCTTTCATTAAAATGACGATTAATTAAGTCATACACAATCATAATAACACAATCTCTATTTTTTTGTGTTGTATACTAATATAGGTACATAAATAATTTAAGTGACGGAGCACTCATTGGCTGCTGGAGATAGGGTCACTCACAATCATACACATATACACAAGAAAAAAAAAACCACGCACACAAACCTACTTCACGACTGTCGTGAGTTGGCACCTTCTTTCAGAGCAACACTCGCAGCAAAAAGGTCTCTAACACACAAAACAATCTCTAAACTAAACTATAATGACAGCTTTAAAACTAGTTCTGTTCTTTAAAATTAGTTTTCCAAAGAGATTATTATGAAAGGGTTAGCAATAATTCATTTTAGTTTAGAGATTGTGCTCCACAGAATCAGCCCCAATGTCTAGTACAATAATGATTGAACAGTTGAATAAAAGTTGACTTTTATAAATGACAGAATTAATTTATTGAAATAATAAGAAGTCACAATATGAAATAAAAAGTTTATACAGGAGTTACATATAAGTAGGTGAGTGTAATGTTACACATAACTAACTTGAGATCAGATCAAAACTTTTGAGCCTTTCTGAAAACTGGGAACGTAATGGACAACCTATTATAAGTCTGGTGTTACATACTATAGCAGTCAAATAAAAGTTGCCCTTTATAAATGATAGAATTAATTTATTAAAATAAGAAGTCACAATATTATGAAATACGAAGTTTATACAGAAGTTATTAAGTAGGTGAGTGAATACATCTGACCTGAGGTGCAATCATGTAAGGATTGCCGATCAAATCGTTAAAGTTCGGCTTCAAAGTAAAATCAACCATAAAAATATTGAAATAGAGCTCAATTTCGTGTATCCATTCTCATACGTTTAGGGTATGGGTACATACCTGAACGTATGAGAATGGATACATCGGCAATCCTTACATGATTGCACCTCAGAACATAACTTTTGAGCCTAGCTGAAAACTGGAACATAATGGACAACCTAATAAGTCTGAGCGCACATGACACTATAGCAGTCAAATAAAAGTTGTCCTTTATAAATGACAGGATTAATTTATTATAATAACGAGTCACAACTTACAATATGAAATAGTAAGCGTATAAAGAAGCTACATGTAAGTAGGTGTAATGTTTCATATATCTGATTTGAGATCCAACATAACCTTTTCCCCCGGCTTGAAGGCTGGCATGCCGAGATATGGACACGTCGCACAGCGGAAGGCGTCGCCGAGGTAGCACTGGAAATAAAAACCATAATCATTAATGTAATGTATACTAATACTAAGTATCCATACTAATATTATAAATGCGAAAGTGTGTCTGTCTGTCTGTCTGATATGCTTTCACAGCCCATCTGTTCAACAGATTTGGATGAAATTCGGTATAGGGGTAGGCTACATCCCAGGGAAGGACATAGGCAATTTTTTATTTATTAAAAATTTCCCACGGGAAGTAAAAAACTTAAATCGCGGGCATCATCTAGTAATATTATAAATGCGAAAGTTTGGATGGATGGATGTTTGTTACTCAATCACGCCAGAACGGCTTAACAGATCTGCATGAAATTTGGCACAGAGATAGATTATAGCCTGGATTAGCACATAGGCTACTTTTTATCCCAGAAAATCAAGGAGTTCAAAGGGAACCAAAAATCTTAAATCCACGCGGACAAAGTCGCGAGCATCAGCTAGTCACTATCTAAAGTCTAAACCAATCACCGGCCCACTACTGAGCAAGACTCAAGAGTTTCGGCCACAGTCCACCGACTTGGCCAAACGCAGAATGGCAGATTTGACAAACCTTTGAGAACACTATAGAGAAGATAAAAACTATTTGAGAAAAAAATATTCAGCGGTAACGGTAGCAGTATTTGTTCAAAGATAACAAACAAAAAAGTTTTACTCAAGCTCAAGGCCCATTAAAGCACAGCTAGGCGACATAACAGTGTTTCAATGTAACAATATTAACTATAAAAAATAATTTCACAACATAGGGTATATAAAAGAATGTAGGAAATGTATTAGACCTACAAATATTGTTCCCTAAGCTATATACGATCCGCTAAGATTAACTCACAATCAGAGGTGCAATCATGTAAGGATCGCCGATTAAATCGTTAAAGCTCTGCTTCAAAGTAAAATAAACCATAAATGCATTGATTTAGAGCTCAATTTCGTGTATCCATTCTTATACGTTTAGGCATGTACGATACCCTAAACGTATAAGAATGGATACACGAAATTGAGCTATAATTCAATGACGTTATGGTTTATTTTACTTTGAAGCCGAGCTTTAACGATTTGATGGGCAATCCTTACATGATTGCACCTCAGATCAAATAAATTATTAAAAAATATAGTTAACGATAGTTAGGATGGGTCGCAACTCGCAAGTACTTAAATAAATCAAACTCACACTTCCACAAGAGGATTTAGGTGTTTCTTTGGTCTCTCCTCTCAACTCCTCCGCTAAGCCACAAGAGCAGTCTGCACACGCCTTTCGTTTGCCCGTTGTTGCACAAACTAAAATAGAAATTAATTGAAATAAATATTTGAATAAAACATACGTTTGAATAAAACAGGTGCCAAATATTTGTGCACAAGGTTCTTCATCATCGCCTTAGTAGGTCCGGGCTTGCTCTCGAAGATGTATTAAGTTGTATAAACTTTTTGTGACTGAGATAATTTAAATGTAACAAGACATAATTTTATTAGATTTAAAAAAAACATCGACGTTCTGCAGCGCTTCCTTGTGGCCTATAATCTTAAAATATATCTTAGTAGAATCTTCTCACAAGCTATGCTTGCTATGCTCTCATGCTAAAAATCGGTTCAGTAGTTTCCTTACAAAATTTATCTAATCTTAGTATTTGTTGTTCAAGTAAAGGATATAATTCAAATAATTGATCAAGTTTCAGGCTCAGCCTTTCAGAAAATTTAGTTCTGAGGTCAACTTTGGACGTTAGAAAATCTCCACTTTCAAAGCCCCCCATTTCGTCAATTTTAAGGGAGAAATTAAAAAAAAATATTTTTGGACTCTATTCCTAATTATCTTTAAAATGATATACCGCAACCTTATGTAACGCTATAAAAAATATTTTACTTCGCATTCGCTTCTATGAGAGCCCCCCTGAAATAAAGATTTTTATAACTTTTTAAGCCATATTCAGCTGGAGGCCATTGGTGTACATATAATTCAGAAGTTATAATGCTCTGGCAGACGGACGGACGGAAGTGCAAATTCACTCAAGTACTCAGAGACCTTCGCTTCGCTTGGTCAAATATATCTTAGTAGAATCTTCTCACAAGCTTCTCGCAAGCACATGCTTATCTCATGCAAAACATCGGTCCAGTAGTTTTCCAGGAAAATTGTAACAAAAAATTGCACTGGTAACCAAACTACCTACTTGAACAAGGTCGTGTAAGCGATAGACATGCAGACAGACTCACTATCGCATTTATAATAGAATTAGTATAGTATGGATACTTACATTAAAAGTCATACCTATTACCTATGTATTTTATACAACCATTCATTCATGAATAGATGTACAGTCATGATATTAATAGCAACAACAGGTTTCCTGGCATTGAAGAGCGACATTCAAGCGAGTCATTACACTTGGAACACAAAACCTCAACCTGCCTACTGTTTGCAACACAAAACCTCAACTAAACTTATCATCATGATAAATCAAGCAATAGGTTGCACAACAGATAGCTACAATAGATAAGTACGGCCAATTACAATGCAGTCTTCAACAAAATATTTGTTTTTAAGCATGACAAATTTATATCATCATATCTACTGCTTAAAATTAAATTCAAATTTTTTCTTGAATATAAAACCAGAGAAAGAAATATAAAAAAACAAAAGTTATGATAAAGAAAAATATCAAGTTCAGAGTAAACAAGATACCCAACATGTCAAACTGGATCAAGGCCAAAAATATGGAAGAAATCAGTAACCCATGTAAAACAAAGAGGAAAACGAGAAACTTATTGCTTCGACAGATTTTCCTTCCACATAGAAAAATTCATGTTGAGGTTAGTCATGTGAAATAGTACTTATTTCACTTGGCATACCTCGCAAAGACTGCTGATCTGGCTTCTTAAGGTCATCCTCATCTAGCAAAACATCGGAATCAATTATTTCATCATCATTGGTCCCCGCCCATGCTTCCTCCACTGTTTCTTCTAGTTTCCATACTGCTGGCTTGCTGTTTAGCTTGAGAGATACTTTAGCACCCACCTGAAATAAAAAGTGATATAAGTAAATAGAATTATATTTCCAATACTAGTTACTTTGGCTTTACCATGTGAAACCCATACTAACACGAACTAGCAGCGGACTAACATGTTGAGGGTATGACAGTTATATTAAACCCATACCCCATCCAGTTATATAATCAGTTTATACACAGCATTGTGCCTATTCGCTAAATCATTTTTTGCCAGTGATAATTCGCCATCACCGAAGCATCCACTGCTTTAAGAGAGTAGTCATTACATTGTATTGTAATACTGAAACATAACTGCTGAGTTTCTTGTCAGCTCTCTTCAATAAAGCTTTTCTAATCCGTGCTAGTCTTGATGGCACAAGTTGTCCTAAGTCATGAAGGGAAGGAAGGAACATTTGCATTCAAGTGAAATAAAAATAGAAGTAATTATAATAAACTCCTTACCTCAAACTTAGGTTTTTCGGCAGAAAATTCATTTTCTGCTGTTTTTGTGACATTTAAAAATCCATTTAGTTTGAGCGCTGAACTTAAATCTGATGTGTCCTTTAGTAGGACTTTACCACAGGGTTTTAGAAGCTTAATTAATAAGGCAAGTAAACTATCAGTGTGCTGCACTGTGTGTGGGGGTAGCCAGTTTGATACTATCACATCAAATGCTGAAGAAGGCCTGGAACCTGCAAAAAGTGATATTAAATGTAAATTGCAAGCAACTATAAGCATCTCTTTCCCGGCCCATCTTGGTAACCAATTTTGATATTTGGTGTAGAGGTAGGTTGCATACCAAGGAAGAACATAGGTTACTTTTTATCCCAGAAAGTTACTTATTAAGTTTCCACAGGAATCAAAAAACTTTAAACATGCAGACACAGTCGCGGGCATCATCTAGTTGTTTATAAAAATAGACAAAAACAGATTAAGAACTAATAATCTATGCAAAATATTTTTAAAAAATCATTCAGCGCTTTTGCCCTTAGTTTGCCTTGCCTTTGCTACTGCAATGCATAGTTTTAATGTGTATCTTACAGGTGAAAAATGTCTTACTAACCTTCAGTGATCATACTGGAGTTTTCGAGAACAACAGAGGCCTTAACACTTTGAATTTCGTTAACTAAATTGCTAAGATCATTTGGGTCATTGTTGCTCCACAGGATCAGGACGTTGTCCCCACTTTTTATGTTGTTCATAGCTGCTGTGAATTGTATGTGTATATTTTCATAAGTCCCTAAGTACTTCTAATGTTTAAAGTCAAGTTCCACACTGCCTCTGCCTTTCTCAACCGAAATACGAATGATACGAATTACGAAAACAGGAAATTATTGTGATATTTTGTATTGCAAATGCAAATTACGACGTTGCGACTCAGAGACTTTTTTTTTTACTTTGACCCAGAGACAAGTTAAGCTTTGACCAATTTGGCAATTTTGAGAATTGAGATACGTCATGTAATGACATTGAAAAATGTCGAATTTGACAGCAACACAGACGAATACCCTCACATAGATTTTGATATTATATATTAAAATCTATGTACCCTCAACTAGAAACTATGGCTGTAAACGTCTGGAAATCTGACGTTGAGTTTCAATGTCATATACAAGGAACTTAATTCTTCTTCGTTTGATTTTTGGCTTTTATTTATGCCAAGACAGCACAATTTACTTCGCCAATGACACGTTGCTTGGAGAAGGAAGAAGGAACGAGGAGGTCACAATCAGAGGTCATGTCATTATGTGAACTGTCAGTTGTCATCTGTCATTCTGATTCTGTTTGGATTCTGTCATTCTGTCCACAGCTTGCTTGTCTGCGATATGCATGGGAATGCGTACTACAAACTTATTTAACTTATTTTTAATCGAATTTAATCCTTATGTCACGGACATAAGGACCGCAGCTGTATAAAAATGAATCCGAATGAGACATCCACAACATACCGCGGTGTCCCTCTCTAACACTGGTCTTTGTGTTGCTATTTCACATTTAACATTATACTTCAGGTACGTTTATAAAAGAAATCTGAAAAATGGTTATACTATCGAATTAGTCACCTCTTAAACTCCGATTAAAATTTCAAGCATTTAGAAAATTAGTACGTCAATAATTCACTTGTTTTCGTGTTGAAGGCGGCAATCGTAGTAGTAATAAACATAAAAACGTTGCAACCATGGAATTATTATGTACTATGATGGTTGCAACACAAACGGCCATTTTGATGAATCTTACGATAGACGAAATTTCGGGTGACATAAATTTAGGTACCAAGTATACGAGACAAGTATCGTAAACTATGAAACACGAATTATAACAGGATAGATATTTTTTTCATATTTCAGATTACCAAAAAATTATACATTGCGTGAAAAGTGGTTAAGCATTATACCTGGTGGTAACAGAAAAGTGACCCAGAATTCTGTAATATGCAGCAAACATTTCATGCCAGAGGACTATATTCCTAATTTATCACGGCCCGTTTTAAAAGAAAATGCTCTTCCCTCACGATTCCTCGTGGTAAGCAAGATCAATTTTATTTTTATCTTGAATAGGTACGTTTACAGATAATGATAAAAATCCAGCCCGTAACTGTTCCACTACTGGGCAAGGGCCTCTTCTCACTAGGAGAATGCATGAGCATTAATCACCACGCTTGCTCACTGCAGGTTGGTGATTTTCAGACTGTCAAGTCCAGGTTTCCTTACGATGTTTCCTTCACCGTATGTGCTGTATCACCGTACTTCAACAGAATGAAATTAAAAACATTTTCAAACATGGAGACTGGCATAGTGATGAGATGAGTTCAGGAGCGACAAAGAGTTAAAAATATTTTTTGTATGAAAAATTTGAGCATGTTGATAATTATATATACCCAGTATGTTCGAAAAGTCAAATATGTGTGGCTCGAAAAGCCAAATATGTATGGTACGAGAAGTCAATTTATGTTTCGTTTTACAGCAATACCAGTCTTATTGAATTTTTATCCGACTTAAAAAAAAAATTTTTTGTTAAACCATCACCGATAATTATCTGTTTTTACCTAAATGCTTCGAAATTATCGATCCTAAATGGATCGCTGGATCGAGGCGTCGCAAGACCGTGGCTTGTGGAGGACCCTACAGGAGACCTATGTCCAGCAGTGGACGTCCATCGGTTGACGACGACCTAAATGCTTACTTGTGTAAGAGACTTACTAAGAGGCAATAGGCACTACATATAAAATATCAACATCATTATAAATATAAATATTTTAAAATTATTTGCTGATTTTTATTTCTTCATAGAGGTATATTTAAATCCCGTATATTGAAGTATCCCAAAATTAAAAAATAGTGTGGTCACTCTTGTGGAAAAGTGACACAACTGTCAGTATGGTATCTCTCACTCGGCACACTTTATTAACAAGAGCTCATTCCGGTTGTACGTAGTACTTATTAGTTCCATGGCGATATGTTACTTGTCTCTGTTCTCAGAGCTCTCTCTATATGTTACTTCTCTCTGGCTCTCTCAGACAGAGACAAGTTAACCAAAACCCTCCCAAAACCAGCTCTCAGAGACAAAGAAAAGAAGTAAATGACAAGTGACAACTTTTTATGTTAAAATTTCAAAAAACTTCGTCCAGGGTTTTTAGCAAAAAAATAAATTATTTAATATAAAATTAGGAAATTGCTAACTTGATTGAAAGAACTAAATCTAGGAAATTATCAGGGCCCAGGTTTCTTAGTAATCTAGACTCCTAACACGGTTAAACACGAATGTAAACAATAAACATTGTACCATGTTGTATGAGGCTTTTATGGCTGGTGTTTGGTCATCGTTGGGTAGCACTATAGGGAAATTATCTGGAACACGCGTTGTTGTAGTAAGTTTTCAATATTTTTTAGTCCTTTCTCATCTTCCCATACCCATATAAACATTGTAGGCTTTACCTGCTAACGTTGGTTTTATAGTAGAAAGCCCGGTGGGAGGCTTCGGCCGTGGCTAGTTACCACCTTACCGGCCAAGCGATTTGGCGTTCCGGTACGATGTCGTGTAGGAACCGAGGGGGTAGGTATGGGTTTAATGTAACTGCCATGCCCCTAACAGGTTACAGAAAATTGCAGGAAATACTTTATCATACTAATATTATAAATGCGAAAGTGTGTTAGTTGTTTGTTGGTTTATCCTTCAATCACGCCTCAACAAAGCAACAGATTTTTTGCATGGGTATAGTTGAGGACCTGGATAGAGATAGGTAGGCTACTTTTAGATAGGTACTTTTTTTTCTTAATACCTTCTCTATCGTAAAGTTATTTTATCTTCTTTCGCTACTAAGACTTAACCTCTTAGCTTTTAGGATTATCAATGCTTGTTCACTTCACATAGAAACTGCATAATGCTCTTTCTTACTTGCATAATTCTTTACTTTCAGGGGGACAGTTACCTTATATGGGCTTTTATGCTTATACTTATGGTGCTAGTTAACACCTGGGGTTGCAGATGTTATTTACGCTCATTGGATGCAGCTACCAACTCCGTGGGACCCACAGTTATATCCTCTGCGTCAAGCTATATTTTATCTGTATGTACTTAATAATTGTTTTATTAATATAACTAATAATGCCCTCCTGAACAAATTTTGGCCAGGGTGACCCTGTGATCTTTATGGATAGGCCAAATGCATTGAAGGTAATATAGTGCACAACTGTGTATAACCACAAGAGCTCACTTTACAATTACTCTCAATTGTCATAGTTCGAAGATAGGGCAATCTATAGAACCAAAGACAGAATAAGCCCTTTATGAACCATGGGTGTAAGTGCACCATTACTGATTTCCAATTCGAACCGAGCAATTCTTGGCAGAAAAATCCAATACCTATAGAGTATTGGCTATTGGTATTGGAGTACTAAAGAATTAAACCCAAGATAATTAAAATAAAACCCAATTAAAATAAAACTAATATGGACAAAATGGCAAAAAAATGCCAACAAAAGAATATTCACATAAAGTTAAGGTTCAGTATTCAGACATTCCTAAAGGTTTTTTGTTGCCTCAAAATATTACAACATTAATATTAATAATATTGAAAGCTTAAAAAGGATCAAACGATACATAATGGGTGTATGAAGCATTCAATAGAGCCAAAGATTCCTTTAGCTGTAAATATTAAGTAGTTGAAATACATTTCTGAAATTATTGAATTATCCTTTAAGGGCGCCTTTGGAGTCCGAGTAACTCAAATCTTTTGTTGGATATGTCACCGTAAGATTGCAAAAACCGTTAGATTGTAATCTAACTAGCGAAATTGTAAACTGTCGACAGATTGTGAACCGTCCAATGTTCTGAGTGTCAATTTTTTAAATATTCATTGTATTTACGTTTTCTTGCCTCTTTCTTGTAGGTTAGGTTAGGGTTCGACATAAATAATCAGGTAGTTAGGTTTTATCGGGTTAATATACCTAACAGATTACAATCTACCGAAAAATAATGCGTTAAATTGTAATCTGTCAACAGTTTACAATTTCGCTAGTTAGATTACTATTTACTTATCGGTTTTTGCAATCATAAGGTGACAGATAGAAATTTGCGTTACTTTCGTTCGGTATTTAAATGACCGCCAATCTCAGGCCCAATATTGTCGCAAATCTAATCATTTGACAGCTTAAAACGTATTACTCGAACTGTTTAAGAAGTTCATACATGCTTTTTGACGTGCAGGCATCTATGAACTCCATATACAGGTCGAATTATACGTATGACAAACGATTACGATTACGATTTGTTTACACAATCGGGGGACTGTACGGAAACTCAGAGTAAGCGCACTGAACTGATTGACTTGAATGATAACCCTGGGAGGAGTTATAATTTTTCCAAACCTACAAATATACCGACTATAATTTATTTTTAGGGCCTAATTGGCGTAATCCTGTTCAATGAAGCCTCTTCTATATCATGGTGGATTGGGACGGCACTCATCGTACAAGGATTGGCATTAGTGGCACAACAGCCAAAAAATTAATCAGTCAGCCGAGTCAAATCATTCAATTTATACTGAGTTGTCTGTTTTGTCTAAATAATTTGACTGTTCAAAACTAAGTAATATTTTTAAATAACAAACATTGTTGTAACAGAAAAAAACAAGAAATTATGTTTTAGATTTATTTTAGTATGTACTTACTTATAAAAAAAAAACTGGATTTTCTACACTTAGCACTGATTAAGATATTAATACTTTTGATGGCGAACCACTTATATTCATAACGAGCTTTTGCCCGCGACTTTGTCCGCGTGGATTACGCAAATAATAAAACCCCTATTTTACCCCCTTATAGGAGTTGAATTTCCAATTCTTTATAATGTCTACGTCTTATAGCTAACTGCGTGGGAAATTTCAGCCTTATCCGTACAGTGGTTCGAGCTGTGCGTTGATAGATCAGTCAGTCAGTTATCTTTTCCTTTTATATATTTAGATATTGAATGTGGCTCCCATAATATTAACATTTATGTTTTTGATGGGATTATATTTCACTTCAATCCATGTAGAGGTTAACTAGTGATTTAAAAGGCTACCAAGGTTTCCTGTGATTTATTAAAATTTTGAAATATATGTACCTCTAATAGATATACTTAGACGATTTAAAAGAGTATAAGAGTGAGATATAATATATGTCACCGTAAGATTGCAAACACCGTTAGATTGTTATCTAACTAGCGAAATTGTAAACTGTCGACAGATTGTGAACCGTTCAATGTTTGAGTGTGAGTGTCAATTTTTGAAATATTCATTGTATTTACGTTTTCTTGTCTCTCTATCTTGCAGGTTAGGTTGGGGGGGCTAATATATATATAAGTAGTTAGACGATTAAAAGAGTTAGGAGCGAGATATACGATATCATACGGTGGTATGGCGACCGTATTGACTATTGCTGTTTCGAAGTTATTATTTAGTGAGTAAGAATATTATTTATCAAAAAACTATAACATTCCAATTGTAACCTTTTAATCTGTTTGAGTACCTAATTATTAAAATAAATACCTAATTTAAGTATACCTACCTACTTTTTATTTTTCCCTACCTTCACACAGTTTTGCTGCACTGCCGTTTACTTAAAATAGGCTTTAGGTGTCAGGCACGAAACTAGCGACGGCCGAGCGATGCGGACGGCGACAGCGGGGTGATGTGGTCCGAGAGCTGGCGAATTTCGGGAAGGTCCTTTTATTATAAGAGATAGCTGCACTTTTTGTAACTATCGCCTGAAAAGCTGATTCAGTATTAGGAGTGTATAGGGCTCTCCACTGAAAAGCCCGATAAATAGCGTCAGTTCTTATATTGTTTAAATAGGCATAGCGCATACTTTAATACTGTAAAAGAATCAGCTTTTCTAAGTATGGTTCATTTTTGGTAACGATAAACCGTTTTTAAGCGTCCATATCTAGCGAAAGGCCCATCCATATGCGGGTAGACTTTCACTTTTGACATCAGTGGAGAGCCCTACACCCACCTAACACTGGATCAGCTTTTCAGGCGATAGTTACAAAAAATGCAGTTATCTCTTAGTCTATTTAGTCAAGCTGAAATAATTGTGGTAAAATATAATTTGGACAATTCGGGAATCTGTCCGAAAGGCAAAAAGTCGTGCCAGTCTAGTAGAGCGTTTGCGGTTATTTCGCTACCTACTGCGCGCATTTTTTTTTTGGCAACTTGATTTTTTTAAATCTTTAAATTCAGTACTTATAGAATTCGAAAAAAATCCCCAGACGTTTTTGCCGGTAATAAAGTATTACCAGACCTCTTCAAAAATATTTTATTAAAATTCAGCCAGCTCTCCGACTGACCCCGCCGCGTCGTCGCTAATTTCGTGCCCGTACACTTCAAGATGTTTTCCGCAACTTCGCCCGGGTGGACTAATTAGATATTTAAAATCCGGTGGGAATGAAGTAGGTATAATCAGGGTATAAAATACTTAATCCATAATAATATTATAAATGCGAAAGTGTGTCTGTCTGTCTGTCTTCTACGCTTTCACGGCCCACCTGTTCAACCGATTTGATGAAATTTGGTACCGGGATATGTTGTACTTGTACCCCGGGGAACGACACAAGCCTCTGTTAATCCCGGAAAATTTAATAGTTCCTGCGGGAATAAAAAAACCTAAATCTACGCGGACGAAGTCGCGGGCATCATCTAGTAATAATTATTATAATTAATAAATTGGTACAGGGATAGGTTGTATCCCGGGGAAAGACAGACTACTTTGTATCCCGGAAAATTAAAGAGTTCCCGCGGAAATAATAAAAAGAGACGAAGTGGCGGGCATCATTTAGTTATCTAAGTAGGTAGGTAAGAGGTAAAGTTTGTGACGTTGTAGGGGGTAATCTCTGGATCTACTGAACCGATACAGAAAATTCTAGTAGGTACCAATAGAAAGCCACATTATTTGTTGTACACCCGAAAAATTAGTTAGTTCCCGTGGGAATTTAAAAAACTTATTTCACGCGGACGAAGTCGCGGGCTAGTAATAAATAAACTTATTCAGGATAGGTACTAGGTAATATCGATACATCTTACAATGGGTAAAACCTGTACCTAAGTATGAATAGGTAGGCAAAGTTAAATGAAAAGAATGAAGTTGCGTTTATATAGTTATAAAAAAGTTAAATGAAAGGCGTTTGCATTAAAGGAAATTGAAGTGAAACATCAAACGCGGGTAGGCGTCAATGCCGCGGCAGGCGCTTTTGATGTTCCATCAAATCAGATCGCGTATTCGGCTACCTATCTGAAATTAAACACGGTAGGTTTTTGCGACCTCCCTGGCGTAGTGAAAGCGCTGTTGTCTTAAAATGTACGGAGGACCCGGGTTCGATCCCCGGCAGGGTCAATTTAGGAATTTATAATTTCTGATTATTCCCTGGTCTGGCCTGGGGAGGCCTTAGCTAGCTGTGGCTAGTTACCACCCTACAGGCAAGGACTTGCCGCCAAGCGACTTAGCGTTCCGGCACGATGCCGTATAGAAGCCGAATGGGTTTAAATAATATAATTACCATGCTCCTAACAGGTTAGCCCGCTACCATCTTAGACTGCATCATCACTTACCATCAGGTGAGATCGCAGTCAAGTAACTTGTAGTGGATAAAAAAAAGAAAACCAAGGAAAAGTAAGCAGAAGCACTAAGGTAGGTAATGATGATGGTTCAAATTGGATGACGTCACAAGTCACAAATTTTTATTTCATACAAACTTTCATACTAGAAGCGCGTTTTTTTAGTTTCATAAAAAGTTGCTGATTTGATTGAGAGCTCACCATCTCTATTGCGGAAATCTGTCAGTCTACATGTCTGCCTGTCCTGTGTCCGTCTGTCTGTTCTAAGCTAAGTTTTTCTATTTACGGCCCATCTGTTTAACTGATGTTGACAAAATTGTCTATGAAGGTAGAATGCAACGCGTAGGAGGACACAGTCTACTTTTTATCCCGGAAAATCAAAGAGTTTTCACGGGATTTTTCAATAAATTTAAATCCACGCGGACAGTCGCCGATTACATGAAGTACCTTAAATAAATAAGATTTCTTTGTTTTAACACAGAATACTTAAGACTGCCTTGATTTACTATGGACCCCTAAAAAGATAATCGATCGCATTACATCGTATTAGCACAGAATACTTATGTCTATAACATGTAGGTAACTAGCTTTTTTAATGTAAATATCTGGAAAAAATATTGCATTAAATCCGTCTAACTTTTCAAACTATCGATATACCTACTTTGCATCCCTCGAAGGCACCGAAGGTTGAGAGACGCAGTGACGCCCGGCCCGGCCTACAGCGCGGCAGTGGCGCGTCGACAGCAAAAAGCGAAGCATGTCTGTTGCGACGATAACAACGAGTTTTTGCCTTCACCGCGAAAAATACGCGAAAAATCGATAGCACAATTCCGCGTGGAAAAATATAACCCTGCGAGCGTTTTTGTATATTAAATTTTGCGTGCGGTTGCAATTTATTGAATCGATTCGTTAGTGTCGATTAAGATAGATATCGATACATCGCGTGACACCCGGCGTCAACAATGTAGCCATAGTGACACGAACTGTTGACGAATTGACAGACGTTAAGTGAATTGTACAAAATAAGTTACCTACCTACGATAAAATAAAAATAATCTTCGAAGTTTATTTTATTTTTTGAATAATGTTAAAAGTTGAGCGTTTGTCGTTGTTGAAGAGAATTATTGAGAATCTGTTTTAGTAATACATTTTTATAGGAATCATCAGAATGGGGAACGGAATGAACAAGGTAAGTTTTTTGCATGTATTTTTTTGGTAAATTCTGCGGATGCGAGCGCATCTAGTTACGTAACGTTAACGTGGCCGCTACGATATACGAGTAGTAGCTCGTGCTCGTAGCCAATTCGTAGCATCATTGGTCGTAGCTCGTAGATCGAAAATTTCGGTTACGCTTCAGTAATAATAATTAATAATTGGGACCCTTTTGTCCGGCGCGGTTTAGATAAAATTATTTTCATTGTAATTTTAGTTCAATTATTATTCTTATAATATCATTTAATATCAGTTTTATATATACATAGGTACTTATTATTATACCTATTTATTGTAATTAAATAACTACTTGATTAAGTCAGATATTTTTTGCTTTTTCTGTTTACTTTGTATCTATTTTACGTATTCGTTGCACGTTATGATCTTTACTAATATTATAAACTAGCTGATGCCCGCGACTTCGTCCGCGTGGATAAAGTTTTTTTGATTCCTTCGGGAACTCCTCAATTTTCCGGGATAAAAAGTAGCCTATATCACTCTCCAGGTCTTCAACTATACCCATGCCAAAAATCACGTCAATCCGTTGCTCCGTTGCAGCGTGATTGAAGGACAAACCAACAAACCAACAAACCAACAAACCAACAAACCAACAAACCAACAAACCAACAAACAAACTGACTTTCGCATTTATAATATTAGTATGATGCGAAAGTTTGGATGGATGGATGTATGGATGTTTGTTACTCAATCACGGCTGAACGGATCTGGATGAAATTTGGCATAGACATAGATTATAGTCTGGAATAGCACACAGGCTACTTTTTATCCCGGAAAGTTTGAGATTTGTGGAAAACCTCATTCCACATGGACGAAGTCGCGGGCATCAGCGAGTAAAACATATTTTGCATGATACAATCATATTTATCATATTTTATCATCATACAATTTTTTTTACAATCATATTTTATCATGCATATTATGCATGATAAAATTATTATTAGTGGGCATACACAATCATAGGATGTAATACATGTATCAGGTAACATTCTCATGAAATTCTTACTAAGGTGGTATAAGAGGTTAGCTGAAATTAGATAATGGATGTTAATGCATTAGTTCGAAATTTCGAATCCCACTCGTTGTAATTATGTTACCCTACACCCATCGAAATAGAAATAGGTACTAAAATTCTACATCAATGCCTACACCATATCTTTGAAAGTGAATATTAATCATTTTAAAAGCATTGGTATTTTGAACTTTTCACACATACTCGTAGTTACCTACGCATAAAAAATAATTAGGTTAATGAAGGGCTAACAAGTGTTATGTACATGGGTAGGTTCACTAGGGGCCGTAATAATAATATGATGACTTCATGTCTTTGACGACCTCCGTGGCGCAGTGTGGAGCGCTGTTGTCTTAACATACGGAGGTCCCGGGTTCGATCCCCGGCAGGGTCAATTTGGGAATTTATAATTTCTGAACTTTCACTGGTCTGGCCTGGTGGGAGGCTTCGGCCGTGGCTAGTTACCACCCTACCGACCACGTGCCGCCAAGCGATTAAGCGTTCCGGTACGATGCCGTGTAGAAACCGAATAGGGGAATGAGTTTAATATAACTGCCATCCCCTTAACAGGTTAGCCCGCTACCATCTTGGACGGCATCATCACTTACCATCAGGTGAGATCGCAGTCAAGGGCTAACTTGTAGTGGATTAAAAAAAAATCTGCCTCGTTGGTCTTGTGGTTGGCATATTCGACTGCGGCTGAGGAGGTCCCGGGTTCGAGTCCCGGGTCTGGCCATTATTAGTACTAGCTCGAAGTCAGGAAGTTGACGGTGTTTCCCACGTGCCTCGGAGAGCACGTTAAGCCGTCGGTCCCGGTTATTATCACCAACATGATAGGATAAATACATACATAGGATACATAGGATAAATAGGATACAAAAGGTAGAAGTTAATGGAAAGCGGTCTTCCGGATCAATTGTAAAAATGGGGGTTCCACAAGGTTCAATTCTAGAACCTTTTCTATTCCTCATTTACATTAACGATCTTCCTTATCTTGCCAAAATAATCATGGGATAGTATTGTTTGCTGATGATACATCACTTTTGTTTAAAATAAATCGTTATGAACCAATTCTTGACGAAGTAAACAATTCTCTCAATAAAGTGGTACAGTGGTTTGAAGCTAATACCCTACTCCTCAATGGAAAAAAGACAAAGTGTATCAAATTTACATTACCTAATGTCAAACAGGTAAAAACCACTGTACAACTTGATCATGAGGAATTAGATTTAGTGGATACCGCTGTTTTTCTCGGAATAACGTTAGATGCTAAACTCCAATGGGGCCATCACATTAATGACTTATCGAACAGGTTTAGTTCTGCAGCATACGCGGTTAAAAAGATTCGCCAGTTAACAGATATATCTAATGTCTCTGATAGTTCCTTAGTAAGAATATTTGTGAGATGGTGATAATAAAAAAAAAAAAACCCGGCTGAGTTTGTTGTGGGCTCTTCTCAGACCAGGGCGCGTTTGGAACCCTCGTAGCTTTAGTTTTAAGATACCGTTACCCATTATCACCATCATGCTTTTTAAGTACTTAAGTAATTTTTCGAAAATAAGTGTACCTACAGTGTACCTATATTTAATAACTAAATGACTAATGACTAATAGCCCGCCAGGCCCGCATTTGAGCAGCGTGGTTGGTGTAAGCTCTGATTCCCTCTCTCCTATGAGAGTGGAGGCCTGTGTCCAGCAGTGGGACGTTAATGGGCTGTAGTGGTGGTGGTGGGTGGTGGACTGCATGTAAAAAACGTCACGAAACATGAAGCATTGTATTATTTCCACTACCTAATCAGAATGCCATTAACAAAGCTATACATATATTAGGCAGTAGGCACCCGCTCGTGTTGAGCTACTAATTTTCTTTTCCCAAAACCATGTTGGGTTAGTAGGTTATCGTACTGTAATCGTTTTTTCTTCGAACTTAAATTGTCTTGCATAATATTAAGTAAATTAATTACAAGGAGATTTAATATTCTGAAAAATTGAGACAAAAGCTATTTACTTAATGTTGATTTGTTTTAAAAGTTACAATTACCCATTGGCGTCCTCACTCCTCTTTATTGAAAGGGGTTTCCATAATACGCCTAGTTACTTTAAAAAAAATTGAATGGAGCTTTCAAATCACCCGCCAAAAGAAATGTCTGAATATCCCTAGGATGTATCTTATCTCACAAACGAATGCAAAAGGTAATAGATAGAGAGACCTTCGCTTTTTAACCGACTTCAAAAAAAGAAGGAGGTTCTCAATTCGACGCGTATTTTTTTAATAATATTAGTTTAAATAAGAAACAGGAATAAAAAGTTTACATGACAAGATATGGACAGGATGTGCAGGTAAAGGTTGAAGTTCCAACGGTATTTTTATCGCGTCGCTAACATTTAAAAGACCCAGTAGGGCTAGCAAGCGCACAACGAGTAAAATTATGTCTACTCGTTATCTCAATTTGTCTACTGAAGCTAACATGGTTATTTGTCTCGTTACGAAAAAGTAGAGATAAAAGTAATAATCTTATCTGTGTTATTTTTCTCTAAGAACCCTTACATGCCGACTATTTGTTTCTTGTAATATATCGCATTTTGTGCATGTTAGGGTAAACGAGAAATTAGCCGGCATCGACAACATATCTATCTATCTCTCTCTCTCTCTCTCTCTCTCTCTCTCTCTCTCTCTCTCTCGTCACGAGATATCTCGTGGTGCGCATGCTAAGCCTGCTGGAGAGTGACATATTTTTCATTATAAAAAAAAATGGCAGTCATTGGGGCTTCTGATAGAAGTTAAAACTTATAACTTAGAATTTTAGCATTAAAATTTGAAAATAATATAAAATTTTCAAATGCCAATATAAATACAATGAAAGCTAAAAATGAAGCCCTATCAAAATTTAAGGAATTTAAAAATGAGGCTGAACGATTTACTAAAAATAAAATAGTATATTTGCAAAGTGACAATGGGACAGAGTATATAAATAATAAATTTGATGAATATTTCAAAGAAAATGGCATCAAGAGGAGACTTTCCGCGCCATACACACCAGAGCAAAATGGCTTAGCAGAAAGAAAAAATAGAACATTGCTTGATAAAGCTAGATGTATGCTGATAGACGCTAATATGAAAGAAGATTTTTGGGCTGAAGCAATTAATACAGCTAACTACTTGGCAAACCGCAGTCCTTGCAGTAGTATTGATAATGCGACTCCATTTGAAAAATGGGTAAAGAGAGTTCCGTCTGTGAGACATTTTCACATATTTGGGACTAAAGCATTTGTACTGAATAAAGGAAAGAAAAATTGAAAATTTGAAGCCAGAGCGACAGCTGGAATTTTTGTAGGATATTCGGAAAATCAACGTACCGGATATTTAATCCGAAAACAGACAACGTAATAATCAGTAGAGATGTCAAAGTATTAGATAAAATGTTTTATGAAAACAAAACGAAAAAAGAACAAAAACAAAAGGAAGCTCTTCACCTAAAACAACTTTTAGAAGATATTGGAGTGGCTAAACAAACTGTGCCAATCTATAATGATAATTTGGCTGCACAGAAGTTAGCCAACAATTTGATGACTGGAAAAAGGTCCAAGCATATAAGCATAAGGGAACACTTTATAAGGGACTGTGTCCAAAAGAAACTGATAACGATTCATTACAAGGACACAGTTAACATGGAGGCAGATCTTTTCAGATCGAAGGCCTTACCACAACCAAAGTTAATAAAACTGCTCAAGATGATAGGAGTCACTCAGACCTTAGGATAGACCCCAAGATCATCGTGAGGGGGAGTGTCATAGATAATCGTTTAATGTTTTTATGAAAAGATGATTGTGGTATTTTTTTGTTGTTTGGTTACTATGACTACTGGACTTGTGAACTTCAAGTTGTTTAAAATAAAAGGCAAAATATTTTTATAGAAATATGTTTTTATAATTTGGCTACTCATATTCTACCTATTATGGTGAGATGGAGGAATATAATATATAATATATATAATATATACTATGCAGTGATGGTAAGAGACCTGACGGGATGACTCTGGTTCCGTGGAAGCTAGGAAGGTCGCTTGTTTGGGATGCCACATGCGTGGATACGCTGGCGTTGTCTCACTTGCAGACGACCTCCATGACGGCGGGGGCGGCGGCCACTAATGCAGAAAGAGCCAAGAGGCGCAAATATGAAACTATAGAAAATAATTTCATATTTGTGCCTTTTGGTGTTGAAACCATGGGGTCGTGGGGCGAAGATGCTAGATCCTTTTTTAAGGATCTATCTTCTCGTCTCACAGAGTCCACAGGTGACCGGAGGGCTGGCAGTTACCTCGGCCAACATATAAGTTTGGCTATTCAGCGGGGTAACGCAGCCAGCGTTCTGGGCACATTGCCTCATTGCAGCGGCATAGATTATATTTTTAATGTTTAGTTTTTAGTTTTTAATTAAGATTTAATTTAGATTTTAAAGATTTTTTAAGAAATTGTATATATTATTATATGTTTTAATATAAATACGAATATTATTTAAAATAATAAAAATATATTTATACTTATATACAAAATAATTAAAATATAAAGCTTAAAACTAGGCATTAAGGTTTAATTACGAATGTACTTATAGTATATTTATATTTAAGACCTTTTGTCTTCGTAACAACGCAGCATGTCGGGGCGGAGCATGTCGGTGACGCGAATCCACAAGTTTACCCCCTACCAAAAAGACCAACGCGGCTAAAGCAGTTTTCACTTCAAAAATTTAATCCCACGACATTTTTGACAAACCTAAATCCACGCGGACGAGCAAGCGGACATCTTTTGGTAGGTTAATACTTTATAGCCTACATAAAAGCTTGTTTTATGTCATTTTTACTGAACTGGTATATCTACTAATCTGTAGTTAATCTAGTTAGTTTCGTACAGACCGGTACGAGAGCACTTGCCGTGATTCGTAATGTCGTTAATAATAATGCATGCAATAATAACATCCAATGACATCATGATTTTCTATGATATAATTTGTATTCACGTCTATTGTATACCTACTTATGTAAGGGACAATCCAGAATGAATAAAACACTTTTAATATATTTGTACTCTCATTTGAAGTTTGAACTTGCTCGAATAATCTTACTTAATATTATAAATGCGAAAGTTTGGATGTATGGATGTCTGGATGTATGGATGGATGTTTGTTACTCAATCACGCCCCAACAGCTGAACGGATCTGGATGAAATTTGGCACAGAGATAGGTTATAGTCTGGAATAGCACATAGGCTACTTTTTATCCCGGAAAATTAAAGAGTTCCCGCGGGAACCACAAAACCTCGATCCACGCGTACGAAGTCGCGGGCATTCGCTAGTTGGTTAAACGGGTAGTTAGAGGTATTCCACGAGATATTTAATGTAATTAGTAATTTTAATTTTATAAAACATAGTTAAAGCATTAAGTACAACAATAATTAATCCTTAGAGTAAGCTGCAGTTGCTACTGCAAGCTATAATCAAATTATCGATCTAACACCGAAGGTACTTATTCAATAACCGTTTGAATCTCGGTGGAGACTGCCTTACCATTGTCAAAACACTCTTATTTATACTAACTAACAACATGGCGTCCGTATCCGCAGATTAAATCGAATGACATGAAACGAGTCAAATTGACAAATATTATAATTCCTGTTTCATGAGTTAAGACAAACGATAATAATGCTACTACTGACAATAGTAACTCCGACAAAAGTCCGCGGCGTCATAGATTTAATAATATGTATAATATGTTATTGCCCGCGACTACGTTCGCGTAGACTAAGGTTTTTGAGTGCCGCGGGAACTCTTTAATTTTCGGTGATAAAATTCAGGGTTATTCAGGGTATAAGCTATCTCCATTCTAAATATCAACCAAAGCTATATAGTCATTTTGGCGTAAAGGAGTAAAAACATCCAAACTTTCACATTTAATCATTTAAATAGAGAAAAAAATAACAGTAGGTATCCCTATTCGGCCTAAACTTTTGCCGATTTGAACGGTATCGATCGTACCTATGCGATAAGCCGCAATAATTGGACTTGTACCTAAGTTTTACGTAAAGCTTACGCAAGTAACTAACACTGACTTTTATTTATGTTTACTCATTACAAAACTCTAATTAGGTATTTTTGTATGAAGTTTTTTTAGTTAAAAAACAAATTAAATTACCTACTTGCTGAAAAAAGGGCACAGGTTAATTTTTGCCGACGAATTTTTCTTTTCTTGAGCATTTTTTAATTTAGTCAAAAGGTATAAATATAAGCTCCTTATTTAGTCGTTAGAATTACTTAGTTGACTGATACAATGATGAATGGTCAATTAGTCCAACTGAATGCTATGCTAAACAGAAATAGTGTCATATAGGGAGGTACACTATTTTAATTCTGCCACATTCTAGACGAGTAGGCCCTTTTGGCTTTTGATGTCCAAACTTGGACAATTAATTCATTGTGTAATTTTTAAGCTGCACTGGATAGTATCTAGGGCGCACTTTGATTGGACCGATTGGACGGTCGACTTTACTTCTATTTGGGCTGAATTGCTAATGGATTCAGTGCACTAGATACCCCGGTTAGGGCCGCCGCACATTTCACGTACTTACCAGCAGCCTGATTCTGTAACTCAGTGGCTATCAAAGAGTGAAAGGCACTGACATATATTCTTTATCCATTGAAGGTTTGCTATGAAAACTTAATTTTTATTTCATAGCAAACCTTCAATGGATAAAGAATATATGTCAGTGGCTTTCACTCTTTGATAGCCACTGAGTTACAGAATCAGGCTGCTGATCCGATCCGATTCGCTTTCCGAATCGGATGATGACGACTTAATGCATCGCCCGTGCATTCTACCCCGGATATTAGGTTTTAACACATTGTAACACATATTCAGACAAATAAATTCATTCTATTCTATTCTATTCTATGGAATTCGGGTGCCCTGCAACTGTATCAGGGAACATAGCGCGAAAACCTGACATGTGCGGTGGCCCTTACTGAAATAAAAACGCTCACATTCTATAGTAACAGTAGTTAATAGAAAAACGTAAAATATCACAAAAGTAAACGAAAATCCATCAAACATTCGTGTTCGTTACTGAGGGAATTTCATAAAGGAAAATTCTTAGTATGCGGGGCTTTCCACGAATAATAGGGAAAGGCAGCGTGCCAATAAAACGAGGTTAGTTTTCGTATAACAAAGGTTTCTTTCTTTGCAGTAAATAAATAATCATTATGAAAGTATCATGACCGTTGCTTATCGGGATAACGACGCGTTTTAAAATCACTTTTTATGTAAGTACTAGATACGAATAGAAATAGGAAAATATTTTTTTTGGTTGCATATTTTATTTTAAACTTATTTATTTAAATAACCAACTTACTACATTGGCTTCCCAGCAACACTAACGGGAGTTCTCGCCGACCTGGGTGGCCTGCTTGGATTCTGGAGTGAGCTCGGCTGGCTGGAGTGACCCGGCGGGGAATCGCACCAAAGGTCTCACGCACAACGGGCACTTATGCTTAAGTGCGGAAAAGTCCAGAGAGAGAAGAAGAAGAACCAACCTACTACACGAGTGTCGAAATTTAAAAGACTAGGCGCTTAGTCCGCAAATTTGAAGTATATGGAAGAAGTAACCATGCCTCTATGGCTGGGTTTGCCAAGGTAGAAGCATTCCAAGCACCGTACCTAATAGCATCATCTTCAGCTTAAATAAAAGTCAATTGTTGAATGTTTGCTACGACTTTTTGGAATCTTCCCATGTTACCAAAAAATTCCAGTTAAATCCTGCCTCCTTGGTCATCGTTCCCGATTTTGTAAGGAAATAACAATCGTCCTACGTTTGTCAATCAGATCACACACACCCAGTTATGTACTAGAGTTGTGCGGATGAAGATTACAAAAATGACATTTGTGATCCAAAATATTTTTATATTTTTATATGAGTAGGTATGTCCTGCCTGTCTTACTGAAATCATCCTTGTTTTCGAAGTAGCACTAACCTGTCAATACTTTTACATTTTCCATCTGACAAACCTGAACAACTAGAGGCAGAACCAATCTGGGCAGCAGTGATGTAGGTAGACCAAATTCTGCTTGTACCATGTTCATGCGCATTCTGCAAACTCAGCCAAGTCTACTTGATTAACTTTACTATAAACTATGTTTTTTATCTATATATATCTATATATATAAAAATGAAACCCGTTTTCCTTGGTCATGGCATCACGCGTGAATGGCTGGACCGATTTCACTAATTCTTTTTTTGTTGTATTTGTTATTATTAGGAGAAGGTTCTTACGGAAAAAAATATTAAGAAAATCTCTCAGAAATATTGAAAAATATACCTTTAATTTTTCATACTAAGGCGGTACGAAGTTCGCCGGGTCAGCTACGAGTAGGGTATAAAACATACCTAACACTCTACAGCATTATTCCGTGCTCTACAGCATATCACTCACTCATAAAATTGCCAATATCTTTAAAAGCAGTAGTGTATCTATCTACTAAAATACCGCAGTAAACAGGAACCTACCTAATATTCACGTCGTTCCATATAAAATTGAAGTGGTTTCAAAGTATTAAGTGACCCACCTGCAAGTTACAAGAAGTTTTGAAAAATACTAACCTAAATTTGGAAAAGGTTAATTGACTGACTGACTGATCTATCAACGCACAGCTCAAACCACGTGACCAACCACTGGACGGATCAGGCTAAAATTTGGCATACAGATAGGTCTTGTGACATAGGCAACCAAGAAAGGATTTTTGAAAATTCAACCCCTAAGAGGGTATAATAGTGGTTTGAAATTTTTATGAAAATCGAAAGAAACGTGAGCGAAGCTGCGGGCAAAAACTAGTTTTTAACCGACTTCCAAAAAAGGAGGAGGTTCTCTATCATTATGTAGGTATGTCTATCATTTCACGGTCCATGTTTTTAAAGGATTTTAAAAGACCGCGGTAGGACTTAAAACAAAACTTGGTAGGTAGGTACTTAACTACTTTTTGTCCCGTTAAATCAGAAACATCCCAATGGATTTTTCAAAATCTAAATTCCCGCGATATATAAAAAGCTACGATAAATAATGTGAGGCAGCACGATTTTTCCATGTTACAACTTTTATTCACACGTACAAAAGCCTAGCTTTAAAATTTCAGAGCCACAGCCACGGGGGGCTATTGAAACGCGTTCTCGGTTCTAAACCAGACATAAAGTTCTAACTTTCAATTCAAATCACGTTTGACGGCGAATTACGCTTTTCCGAAGGCTGCATTTAGAAGGCGATAATTTTACTTCCTTACGTGATTTTATCGTAAGGGAAGTGAATATTCCATTAAATTGATCTCATGGGCCCGTGTGGGAAAATCTCGTTTTCGTTAAGTAAATAATGTGAACTGCTCGGTGTAATTGATCGAGCGAAGCGAAGGTCTCTGAGTCTACTTGGGTGAATTGGCACTTGTCCGTCCGTCCGTCCGTCCGTCTGTCAGAGCATTATAACTTCTGAATTACTGAACGCAATTACTTCAGCTTTAAATATAATATGTAAACCAATGGCCTCCCGCCGAATATGGCTTAAAAAATAATAAAAATCTTTATTTCAGGGGGGCTCTCATAGAAGCGAATGCGAAGTAAAATATTTTTATAAAGTTACATAGGGTTGCGGTATATCATTTTAAAGATAATTAGGAATAGAGTCCAAAAATATATTTTTTTTAATTTTTCCCCCAAAATTGACGAAATGGGGGGCTTTCAAAGTGGTGATTTTCTAACGTCCAAAGATGACCTCAGAACTCTAAATTTTCTGAAAGGATGAGCCTGAAACTTGATCAATTATTTCAATTATGTCCTGTACTTGAACAACAAATACTAAAATTAGATAAATATTGTAAGGAAACGGAATTATTTAATTTTTAATGAGCTTCAGTATTTTTAACAGAACTTCACATTTATGTCAATAGATGGCGCCGCGAGGTCTTAGTTCGGGGCGAACCACTAGTATATTCATTATTTATTGGCAGTTTGAAATCTATTCGATATAATGCACAGTTTCGGATGAAAAAGGGTTCCTAAAGACTAAACGCATCTTTCCGGTGCTTTGTTCGGGTATCAAAAATCTAGCAATTAAGGCTAACTTAACTAATACCCATAACTAATACTTGTAAATTGCCATCTTAATAATGCATATCTTAAAATAGATCTAACTACTTGTACTTACCATGTTGTATGTATTTAAGAAATAAAAATGATTTGATTTGATGTGATTTGAGTCTTAAGGCAGAAATTAGGTAAACTTATAGTATTTTTTTTGACGACCTCCGTGGCGCAGTGTGTAGCGCTGTTGCCTTAACGTGCGGAGGTCCCGGGTTCGATCCCCGGCAGGGTCAATTTAGGAATTTATAATTTCTGAATTTTCCCTGGTCTGGCCTGGTGGGAGGCTTCGGCCGTGGCTAGTTACCACCCTACCGGCAAAGACGTGCCGCCAAGCGATTTCGCGTTCCGGTACGATGCCGTGTAGAAACCGAAGGGGTGTGGGTTTAATATAACTGCCATGCCCCTAACAGGTTAGCCCGCTACCATCTTAGACTGCATCATCACTTACCATCAGGTGTGATCGCAGTCAAGGGCTAGCTTGTAGTGGATTTAAAAAAAAAAAACTTATAGTAGGTATTTGTAGAAATTAAATTATGACAAGCGTCAAATTTCCAAAATAATATTTACCTATTCGTATACATTTGGTAGTTAATAATATTATAGTATTCTTATTATACTTAAATGTAATACATTTTAGTACAATTAGTATAAAACTACAAAAACGTCTTACTCAGAAAAGTCAGATTATTTTAAGATGTAGGTACTTACTAAAAGCACACATAAGCAATTTCAAAGATAAATTGCGTGCTATATCGACACCATCTCTTCTCGGAAATCCATAACTTAGTATCCGCATAATAAGAGTTATGATAGGCAAATTGTCTTTTATCTTTTGAAAATAAGCTAGGAAATGTAACCAGTGATGTTTATCTCTTTTACTCCTTTTTAGAGATCGGCTGAAAATCAGCGCTGTTATGGTGTATTTACACCATAACAGCATTACGCTGAGCCGATGCCCTTTTTGGAATTATTTTGTCACAGTCTAGTTCATAACTTAGGTATTTTATTGTCTATATTACCTATATTTACGCATACATATTCTATTGATCGCTGATAAATTTTTACGCAACAGAATGCCCGCGTCTTAGTCCGCGTGGATCGAGGTTTTTGGTTCCTGCGGAAACTCTATAATTTTCCGGTATAGAAGGTAGCCTATGTGTTATTCCTATCTCTGTGCCAAATTTTATCCAGATCCGTTCAGCCGTTCTAGTGTAATTGAGTAACAAACATCCATCCATCCAAACTTTCGCATTTATAATATTACCTAAGTATAGATTGAAGCGGTCGCGTTCTATTGAACGATTGCGCCAGTTTACGTGATGATAACAATTGCGTCAAAATAAATACCTTTAGTAAATTAATGTAGATGTCGCAGCCGGATTGTAGAATCCGCCGTATTACAATACGGCTAGCTGTATTACAAAACGGCGTCGTTCTGCAATACTACGGCGGTTTAAAACGGTGAGCCAGCTATACGGCTATGAACGAACGTCCGCCGCATTGAATCAACGTTTCGCGTCTTTCAATGCGGATAACCGTATTGTAATTGGTCGGATCATGAGTCGCCGTTTCATAAAACGGCGTAAAATGAACCGGCCGCGCCGTATTGTTAATATCAATGTCAAGACACCGCCATATCGCACACCCCAAAATCAGGACCAGAATAAAATCTGGGCACCCCGACTCCACGCAGTATTATCTGCTATACCCCTAGACTAGAGTGTTATTGTAAAGCCCGAAGCCCAGTTTTCTCGCGTAGCCTATTCATTACGTTAGCATGGTCACCCTACAATGCAACTTGATTAAAATGCGACTGAATGAGACCACCGGTATTGAAGAACGTATCGCCATTACAATCCCGCTAAACGACGAGCCGCCCGATTACAAAACGGCGCTGTTTTGTAATACGGCGGAATTTACCATTTGGCGGCGACATAGACATAACTTACTTCGCCAAGAATAGCGACCGAAGTTTTAATTAACTTGTTTCAAAGTTAAACAAAACTCAGGTATAACTACAGCTTCTATTTACCACCGAATTTTGAAAGTTCGAATGTAGTTACTATACTGAAATTAAAAGAGTGTTTTTCACCCATACAAAGCTCTCATAAGCTTCGACAGAATTAGGTGCTGCCACGCGATGTGATAGAAACTTATTTTATACATTTTCCTATTGCATTTTAAATAACTAGGGGGTAGGGGTTGTGTGAAGTCTGCCAATCCGCACTTGACGAGCGTGGTGGACTATGGTCGCTGGTCTTACCCTTCTCATTATGAGAAGAGACTCGTTCTCAGTGATGAGCTGAATTGATGAAGACGATAGTACGATAAGTACTTAGGTACCTCCGTCACGTCGAACTCTTATCAACAACTTACTTACTTGCTATAAATTCAAACGACCGGCAAGGGACTTTTGAAATTGGATCACAGAGTTTCGATTACTTGATTCTTTTTTACTATTTCTAAGAACTAAGAAGGTTCTAAAGGAACAATAGTTCAACGACTTCTGAGGCCGCAGGTCGTAGCTGCGTGATCGACCCGCACCTTACCTATTTATGTAGGTATATTATTCTATTGTCCTATTCTTGTGTCTTACATCTTTCAAGGGGATTATAGACCCACCTAATACTCGTAGAATGCTACGTGTACCTACTAGCCTTTGTAGAGAAATATCCCAAATTGTTTATTTCAGGGCTGCTCACAAATTACTAATAGGTACTATTGACAAACTTTTTGCTCTTGTAGGTATTATTTTGTTACAAAGTAGTTCAGAAGTATTATATTGTATTATTGGTATGATTTATTTCACTTATTCTTGCCAATTTTCTTTACGACGAGTTCACGCAATATTAAAATAACGACAAGCATGTGAACATAAAGGCTCGACATTCGTTTAGGTACAAAACAGAATAGAGAATCAGCGTCTCTCTATTGTTTATTAACAATGAATATAATTTAAAAGTTCTTTAATCACATACTTATGTAACTTTTGCAAAATGCTTTCGAATCCAATTATCTACAATTACTTAGGTATACCTAAATCTAAAAATTAAAAAAACCCACGACACATTGAAGTAACAGCTGGATACATATAATTTCAAATCGATTAGACGTCTGTGGAAGTAGCTCGCGTCCATTTATCAACTAGAAAAGAGTGTCAGCTTCAAACGGCTAAACAGATTTTCTTGATTCATAACTTAGAATGCACTCTCGATCAAGTAACCTTTCAAAAATCAAAATCGGTTCAACCGTTCACCCCTGTTCCAGGGAGGGCTGAATCTGATTCATTCTGAACTCTGAGCTCTTTTTAACTTCAAGTTATTAAAAAAAAATACTAAATAGTTACTTACCCACCCGCGGCCAAGACATATAGATCTATAATTCTATGATAATATTATAAATGCGAAAGTTTGGATGGATGTTTGTTACTCAATCACGCCAGAACGGCTAAACGGTTTTGAATGAAATTTGTCACAGAGATAGATTATAGTCTGGAATAACACAAAGGCTACTTTTTATCCCGGAAAATTAAAGAGTTCCGGCGGGAATCAAAAACCTCAATCCACGCGGATGAAGTCGCGGGCATCAGCTAGTTAGGATATAAGTTTACTCGACGCAAATCGACAGAATGACTAGGTTCTGCCTGACTTTAAGAAATACCTACTTAAAGGTTGATCTAGAAACATTTAACTTTTTGAATAGAAATAAATTTTAGTAAGTACTTTAACTTTTCATGAACCGATTAAAAATTAACTGATCAAAGTTCGACATGGAACCGGTACCTCACGGTCTACTGCATTGCAGTTAGCAGCACGAGACCAAAGCGTATGCCGGTGGAAATGTTTTACGTAACGGCCTGCGAAGTTCGTTAATATACAAGGTTCAGTGAACAGAACAATACACAACTGCGTGAGATCCTACTGGAGATGTACCAAGTACGCGCCTGAATCGAATGCAGTCGGGCCCTGAGGCAATCTTTAGTCAAAGATATTAAAAAAATGGCCAGTCTTGCCGAAAAAAAAATTTCAAATATAAACCTTAACACTAAGGCATTACAGTTTAACTACAGAATGTAGGTACTATTATTATATTTAAGACCTTTTGTCTTCGTAACAACGCGAGGTGGCGAGGTGTCGCCATCGACCATTTGTCGCACAAGTTTAATTACGAATGTACTATATTATTATATACTTAAGACCTTTTGTCTTAAGAAGAATGGTGTTGATCACGCGTATTCACATTTTTACCCCCTGCCAAAAGTGCTCAACGCGCCTAAAGAAGTTTTCACTTCAAAAACTTCTTGCAGCCTCGGTCGTTTCGCTTTAAATTCAATTTAAAATCAGCTTTAGAACATTGTTGTACTGGAAGTGGATGTATAGCCATCATTAGCGCGCGCTTGACTCCACTGGAACTCTCGGTACCCATTTCAAGTACCCCTCAGCGCCATGACAGTAATGGACCCTACGCCCGTGTGCCACTCGTGATTCTTTTGTTTGTTTTTAATCACCACACATTTTTGCCGCTTCAAGAATAACATCTGAGGTAACATAAAAATGTGGCGTAATTTTATGCGGTTGGTTTTCTCACGCTATTGTTTATTTTATTTATTTATATATTTAGTACCGAACTTAAAAACTAAACTAAAGAGATAAGTTGTCCTAACATAAAAATTTAAAGTACATGTGTACATGTTACGTTAAATTTTATGTTAGGACAACTTATCTCTTGAAGAGATTTCTTCCAGCAGCCCTAGAATGTGAGAATGGTGAAAAATAGATAATAGGTAATAATAAGTTGGTACTTATAAACTGGAGTAAAAACTTTTATTAAGACTTATGAAAATAAATATCATAAAAAATATAAATATAATAAGTATATACATGAAATACACAAATTAATAATATACCTACATACAAAATAAAGTACTAGTACATACATACATAACAGTAGGTATATTATACAATATAATATACAATAATAAATATATAAACATAAAATAATTTGGAAATATAAAAGCTAATCATATAAAGAAGAGAGATAATGCTGCTTCAGTCTCGATTTAAAAGCACCCACGGATGGACTAGCTCACGGATATTCCGTAGGGAATTCCAGAGACGCGCTGCTACCACCGCATACGACTTAGCGTAAAATATGGTGTTCCATGAGGGTACTTCGTAGTTGTTTATGTTTGTTAACCAATTAAAACGTGGAGCTAGGTAGGTATGTAACGTTATGATCGGCTTTCCTTTGTAACAGTAAAGACTCAACTTATTTTTTAGATGGAACGTTTGGAACTCTCGGAGTCATTTAAAGATATCCTTACAGGCTTCAGTAACTAACAATATTTTCACCATTACGTTATTAGCACCCTCCACTACAGCCCATTCACGTCCCACTGCTGGGCACAGGCCTCCACTCTCATAAGAGTGAGGGAATTAGAGCTTAGACCCACCACCATAGATATATTAACTCTATGCCCACCACGCTGCTCCTATGCGGGTTGGCGGGCTTTATCGACTATTATCATGTTAGTGATAATAACCGGGTTCTACGACTTAACGTGCTCTCAGAGGCACGGGGGTGAAACACCGCAACTTCCTAACTTCGGGCTATAGTACTGAAAAACCCAATACTTAATTATGACCCGACCCGGGACTCAAACCTGGGACCTCGTCGGCCGCAGTTGAACGTGGTAACCACTAGACCAACGAAGCAGTCACCCTACTATCTACTTACTTAGTTATTTAAAACAAATTATTACAAATATGTAGGTAATTGAAGTAATTACTAAAAGTGTACAGTGCTACGGTCCACTTTTAATAAATGAACTTGGGACCCATCGACGAAACATTGGGACCCTATCTAGCGAGATCCATTTTCCCGGGCTTAAAAAAAAACAATAATTCTTTGAACGATGATATCAATTTACTCCATTACAATTCATTTTTCTCGAAAAATGGCGCTTTTCTAGGTCATTTCTTTCACTGGCGACTAATCTGGTGCCACTATAAGAACAAATGGCCGGATAACTGTGTCGTATGCAATGAAAGGTCAACTTCGCTTTCCTGTTTTCTTTTTAATTTACATACAAAGAAATGGGATTGGAAAAAATGCTTTTATTGCTTTCTCGAAGTAGTATTTCAAGAAAACCCACAGTATCACGACCGGAATACGACGCTGAAAGATGGGGTACCTTGATACATGATAACTATAATGTAATTAAAGATCATAATAGCCTTTCAGATGTTATGAGTGGGAACTCTTTTTAACTGTTTTCCGAATAATATAAGTGAGGCAATTATTATATTAAATGTCTTTGATATGAAACGGTAAAACATAGAATGCCGTGTCTGTAGCCTGACAACTGAAGATTAACAAAACGATTAAGGCATATTAAAAAAAAAATACACAACTACCCACCAGACGTCGGAAGACGCGTGTAGATTTCCCTTTGATTAAATGCTCTAAAGTCTAAAGTAGAGCCAAATCATATCGTAGTTTGTACTGTAACCAGAATAATAAAGAAACAGATGATAAAATTATATATTTTTTGTTGTTACAGGTCTTACCGGGTCTCTACGTGGGGAACTACAGAGACTCAAAGGACCCTTTGCAATTGGAAAAGTACAAAATAACCCATATCCTTTCAATACACGACGCTGCCAGAAGAATACATGCTGTAAGTTCTTTATTTTAAACGTTAATTTGTAATAAACTCATCCACATCAAACAATCATGGCAATTTATTTTATTGTTGTTGTTTAAATGTATTTCTCTGGTTTTTTGCCGTACAATGAAGAATATTTCATTTATTTATTCATTCATTAACTCAATTTTTAAACTTAAAAGTAACTTGATAATATTCTACCTTCAAAGATCTAGCGCGCTAGATCTGGACCTTCCTGAGGAATTATAGGCCTATGGGAGACTGACCTATAGGTACCTAGTCGTAGTTAGTAGGTAGACAAAATACCTCTCGATAAAATATTTTCCACGCTTTGAAATCAACTGTTTGTATTTTGTAACACTTGCCGAAGTAATGCTCCACTAAATTAACACAGGTCTAAAAAATCTAGCTAGTCCAGTTTTTCATCTTACAACAGTTTTGTTAGCTTCTAATTAGTCTAAGAACCATATTACCTTAATGATAGAAAAGAAACGATTTACCTATTTATAATATTATAAATTACTAAACTGAAACTCAAGCCCTGAAAGTTAGTTGGGTTTGGTGATGGTATCTATATACCATCACCAACTCATTACCAACTGCAAATTGCATCCCTTTATTCACCAAACCAAACTAAGTAGAGTAAAAATTAATATGAAACGTTTTAATAATCTACCTGTACCCGTACCTATAAAAATTAAAATATCAAACTCAAACTAAAAAGTTTCCACCATTTTCCATCCGGAAAAACCCATCTACAGTCCAGACGAGTTTCATGAATATTCAACCAAGCGAGCTCGTTTGAAAATTTGAGATGCCTACATTTCATAACTTCAATAAACGCCCTCCCATGTGTAAACACCGACCGGCGCAAATGTTTCGTGAGCATGAATTATTTGTTATAATATTGCCAAAGCCGTGGCCCGTGATGCTGCTGTTTACATTCATGGAACCAATAAGTCCGAGCAGAGTAGGTAATAAACGGACGTTATGAACATATGAATAGAATAGGAATGTATTTACTATGTTATTTAGTTCCATAGAATAATTTATCCTATATATGTGCTTCCTTCCTTCCTTCCAATTTTTCTTATCTTATACTTCTTATCTTAGTTCTAGTTTCTTAGTAGCAAGTTTTTTTTTATACACTACATGTTAGCCCTTGACTGCGATCTCACCTGATGGTAAATGATGATGCAGTCTAAGATGGTAGCGGGCTAACCTGTTAGGGGCATGGCAGTTATATTAATCCCATACCCCTATTCGGTTTCTACACGGCATCGTACTGGAACGCTAAATCGCTCGGCGGCACGTCTTTTGCCGGTAGGGTGGTAACTAGCCACGGCCGAAGCCTCCCACCAGGCGAGTTTATAATATTAGTAAGATAAGAATCTTACTAATATGTATTATAAACTAGCTGATCCAGATATGTGCTATTCCAAAGTATAATCTCTGTACCAAATTTCATCCAGATCCGTTCAGCCGTTCAGGCGTGATTGAGTAACAAACATCCATCCATCCAAACTTGAAAAAACTTGAAAAACACAACAAACAAACTTTTGCATTTATAATATTAATATAGAAATATAGATGCGAAAGTTTGAATGGAATGATGGATGTTTGTTACTCAATGACGCTAGAATGGCTGAACGGATTTGGATAAAATTTGGCATAGAGATTATGGTCTGGAATAAAACACACCTAGGCTACTTTGTATGCCGGAAAATTAAAGAGTTCCCGCGGTAACCAAACGACGTCGCGGGTATCATTCGCGGGCTTATGGTTGAAACAAAGCATTCATTACAGGGTCCCCTCGGCTGATCACATGATCACATGGTGGTAGGGGACACCTTGGATAATAGTAGTGCAGTAGGTGTGGGCTCCCAGATTCTTTAAATTTATCTTTTGCTACTACTAAATAATGCATTTGGCTTATTTAGGACTTTATTAACGTTTTTAAGTGTAGGAGATTAAGATTTAACAATAATAACTGAGACCGATCTGAGGCACGGAACGGAGAAACTGTAGACCCCTTTTGGATAAAGCCTCCCATCCATCAAGGTACCAACTTGTGATTTTGTCGTTTAGGTACCCAGTGGCCAGTGCAGTGCAATAATACCCTAATAGTACCCTTTTTTTTTTTTTTTTTTATCCACTACAAGCTAGCCCTTGACTACGATCTCACCTGATGGTAAGTGATGATGCAGTCTAAGATGGTAGCGGGCTAACATGTAAGGGGCATGGCAGTTATATTAAACCCATACCCCTTCGGTTTCTACACGGCATCGTACCGGAACGCTAAATCGCTTGGCGGCACGTCTTTGCCGGTAGGGTGGTAACTAGCCACGGCCGAAGCCTCCCACCAGGCCAGACCAGGGAAAATTCAGAAATTATAAATTCCCAAATAGACCCTGCCGGGGATCGAACCCAGGACCTCCGCACGTTAAGGCAACAGCGCTACACACTGCGCCACGGAGGTCGTCAAAACCCTATAGTAGTAATAAACTCCGAGATTGAAATCCACTATTACGAGACTAGGTATACGTCCAATGGACCGCGAACATTTCTGGCTTTTAGGAGTTTGAAAGTTTTTGCTCTGGGTATAAGGCTTTGCGCCGGACGCTTAGTGGCTTACCAGCTTTAACGGTAAGTATTTGCGGCTAAAGTTTACCGACAGTGCCATGTTTTATCTCCACATTTACTGAAAACTGTGCTATGTTTGAATTGATTTGACGACCTCCCTGCCGTAGTGGTGAGCGCTGTGGTCTTATAAGTGGGAGTTCTCGGATTCCATCCCAGGTAGGGTCAATTTGGCAATTTATAATTTCTGAAATTTCCCTGGTCTGGTCTAGTAGGAGGCATCGGCTGTGGCTATAGTTATGAACTTATGGCCGACAAAGACGTGCTGTAGCTGTTAAGCGAATTAGCGTTCCGGGACGATTCTAAGAGTAAGAGTATTAAATAAATAAAGTGGTAGGGAGAAATGCTGTTTTGATATTGCTCTAAAGGCCGGACCGCATTACAGCGTCGCTGCGCGGCAAAATATTCTCTCGGAGGCAACTAAACCGCGACGCGCAGCAACGCTCAGTGCAGCACCGCTCTAGTGCGACAAACACCATACGATATTATGATTGAAATAATATTTTGACGCTTTGTGCCGCGCTGTGCAGCGCTGCGCAGCGCCGCTGTAATGCGGTCCGGCCTTTAGAGTTGATATACCTACACGGTAAGTACTCGTAACATCAGAAAAAGGCCCATGTGTGAAAATCAATCAATCAAGAAATCAATTTAGTACCCACTTACGTATGTATTAGATCAGTTGGAATGGAGATTTTAACCCGACCAGGTAAGTGTACAAATTAAAAGGCAAATTAGCCCAAATCTCATTTCAAATCCCAATAGAGAATGCGTAATGAACGCACAAGCATCCATAATCCTCCAAGTCCCCAACTTCGTTCGGAATCATTGCTTATTCAAATTCAGGCGCCTCATTCGACAAAGTTAGATTGTGATGATATTTTAATTAATGTAGCGAATTCTCGTGACTTTATTCAAGCATGTTCTGTGTTTATTCAAGCATGTCCGTTGAGCCCTATTTTGAATGCATAGTCATACCTAATACCTACCTAGGTCCTAATACTGAATATGCATATGTCGATATTACTCCCACGGAACAAAATTGATCGAAGTTTGTATTATAGGTAGGCACCATAAATCTTTTATATCAGTAAATCACCATAATCGGCAAATATTTTTTTAAAACAAAATTTAACTTTAGGATAGCAATAGTTACCTATCTCCCTGCTGCATTGAGAAATAGGAACCTGGAATCCAGATCTTATCTTGAAAATTTCAGCCCCGTCATAGATTCGGAAAATACGACGAAACGCTTCGAGAAAAGGTAGGTAGGTAGTGCCCCGTTCCTTTGGGTCGTCTTGGCGGGGTCACTCCCGTGACCCCAGATTACTTACAACAAAACTAAACAGTAAGTAAATTTACCAAATATTCGATTGTGAAATTAAAAAAAAACACATTAAACTTTAAAATAATATTTAGGATTTGATAACGTGATAAATTATGTGGCCTCACCCTTTGTCGTAATCTAATGGACCCTTATGAAAAAGGCGTATGTTTAGAAGTGGATGCACAATGTCTGATGATGATGATGATGAATGGAACCTTGAATTACAATTAAACATCGATATAAATGTAGGTATTAGATGGGCCCTTTCATAGAAAAAAATTGGGCGTCCGACCTGTAGAGCGCGCTCCACACCTGTATACGCCTGTCCTTGTCTTCGCCATAGCGCTGTCCCGCTTTTAAGGTTAGATGGCGTTAGTAAATTAGGTCCACATTCTTTGTTTGACAGGGCCCGTCTATGTAAATTGAGGTCGTTGCCATTAAAGGATACGGGACTTCAGGCAGAAGCTGTAATATTTTTTAACGATAAAATTTAATCTTTTCTTCTCATGCACTTTTAATAACAGAAAAAAATTCTCACTGTTTTTTTTTAATTTAGATACTTCCATCAAACAGTGCATGCACTTGGGGTAAACATTAAATCACAAATCTTCAAACATTTCGTCTAGACGCGATTTTGACGAAACTTGAATGAAACAACTGAACCATAAAAGTAACAACTGAATCATAAAAGTTTAACGACCCGACTCCGCCTACAACCACACGAAGCCGAATCGACCTGACCTATTTTTGTATGTGTCAGATGTACATATTGCGTAAAATTTGATTCTGAATGTGATTAAAACGCGCCGGCGATTACCTACTTTCCACTGCCAACAATTTTATGTGACGTCGACGAAAAGGCAATTTAGTGGCAAGCGTTTTTTTTTGAAGCCTGTTCTGAACCCTGTTATTATTTACCACTTATTTACTTACCTTTCAAAGCCACGATCGTACCCAAGTAAAGTCAAACCATCACGATTGTAAAAATAAATATTTGAAAGTAAAAGATGAGTGTGTTAGTTGTACAAAAAATAAATAATTAGGTAAGTATACCTAAACGCCGAACAGAAAACCTGCACCTTTTTGGAAGTCTGTTAAAAAGTATCTACTTTTATTCAGGCTTCTAGGTAAAGAAAATTAGTAGAAATGTAAATAGTAGCTTTTCAGGGAAAGCTACTATTTACATTTCAATGCTTGCAAAACTATTGAAAAGACTAAAAGGACTAAGCCTTTAGAGTTCGTGTATAAGTGACAGTGTAGTGTGTAACGCTAAAAGAACACGTGAACAAAGTGTCTAAGTTTATCGAGAAGGACTAAGATGCGTCAATGGACAATTTCTTAGTAGGGACATAAGTTAAATTACAAGTTTAGGTTAAAATAGAACTACTTATTGGCCAATTAGTTAGGCTAGATCTTAGTTAAATGAGTACATCGCTGGTACTCAATAATAGGAAAAAAAGAAGTAGCTAAGTATAATATATTTTTATAGCACCGGGACCGATATCGCCACGCCTTGGTAACTTCACACCGTTCTGTCACTAAAATAGGTACCTAAATTACACCCATAAAATTTACGACACTATATAAAGGTAAACGTGCCGAGGCTTTCCTAACTACGAGTATAACTGGTCATTATTCATATCCACATTACTTGAATTGCTGCGATCAGACTGATCCCATTTTATATCCCCTTTGAGAATGCCTAGAGAACTCTAGAAAAAGTATAGTAATTCCAAGGAATGAGATAATACACTACTTAAACAACTGAACAAGATTTATTTCATAGGCATGAAACATGGCATAAAATAAACATTGAATCACCGAGGGAGTTTCTCAATAGTCTGCACGAAATATCAAGTATTTTGTAGAGCATGTAGGGCAATGAGGTAATTCACTTCCTAAACAACTGAAAAAGATTTATTTCAAAGGCTTGAAACAAAAATTGAATCACTGAGGGAGTTTATCAATAACCACGAAAATCAAGTAGGTACTTATATTGTAGAATATGAAGGGCTCTCATTAATTTCCTCTCGACGTCACTCGAGTTGATTATTATCGCATTTGTATGTTATTTTCATAAAGCAAAATATCCCTATATTAGCTTTCTGGGTACTTACTTAAAATGAAAACCTGACTGACTGACATCTCAATGAACAGCAAATAGGTCATCAGTCATCACTGTGCTTATTTATATAGAATTGATAGAATAGTGCTTATTATATCAAGCTTAGCTTGAGATTTTGCAGACTAGTTAATCTGTCGAGCTATAGTCTTTAGACTTCTTACCCACTTGAGCAGCCTTGGGTCTAGCAACCGCGATTTGAAAAAACTGAAGCTTTGTCTGCTGCTCGTCCCATCTCTATCAGTTATGACACTCAAGGCTCGAAATCAACTTTTACTCCTTGAGATCCTTAGCGTGCGACCAAAAATTCTATAGGTAAATAAATATAGAAGTATATTTGTACCTACGGAGGTAGTCTTTAGACTTCTTACCCACTTGAGCAGCCTTGGGTCTAGCAACCGCGATTTGAAAAAACTGAAGCTTTGTCTGCTGCTCGTCCCATCTCTATCAGTTATCACACTCAAGGCTCGAAATCAACTTTTACTCCTTGAGATCCTTAGCGTGCGACCAAAAATTCTATAGGTAAATAAATATAGAAGTATATTTGTACCTACGGAGGTAGGTTCTATAATATAGGGTTGTCTCATAGGGCCATATTATGTACAAAGTTATTGCTAGTGTAACGTTTGCAATAATCTGCGATTGGTTCTCTCTTCCACTGTTTGCCAAAATTCTTGGCGGCGGCAAGAATACCATAAAAGACAATCAGGTGAGGTCGCAGTCAATGACTAACTTGTAGTGGATAAAAAAAAATCACAACAAATTAAATAGTAATAATGATTGATGTTTTACAAAATAAGGCTACAGCCTTTACTGTGCCTTAAAATGAGCTAATGCGTCTCCACGTTTTAAGGGTCCGCAAATAAAAACGGTTGGTTAGTTTTACATACAAATCTTGGTAAGTTGGTAGTTACGTACCAAAATAAATTTGCTATTTCGATTTCCAAACGAAGTCCTAAACTTTTTATTCCGTCTGAATCAACACAAGTAGGTAGCAATGTCCCTAAATTGAATCTGTCACGAAAAGCCCACAAGCTGTTTATCCACAAAACGGCAATTTCCCCGTTATGTGCCGTTGGTGCCGTAAGCGCTGCGAAACGAAAGAGATAAGTCGTTTGCATTTGTCGACAAAGATACGTGGAATAGTGATGTACTATAGTAACATACATAAAAGAGAAGTAACACGTTACGACTTACGATGTTTTATCAGTATATTTTATTGTCTTGCAATAAAAATCTTCAGCTTCAGCGAAAAATTTCATTGTAAAACTATCAACAATCAAAAAATACCTACTGCCAAACCGTGCTACAGATCTTCGACAAAATAACTTAATAATTGGAACATAAGCAGTTCTTTTTGGCAGAATGAAACGCAGAGCTGGCCTGGAAAAATCGTACGTGACAAATACGTACGTACGTACGTTACACTGTCTCTCCCTCTAGTGTTAATGGAGAGAGACGAAGAGAAGAATTTTAGTTACATTTAGAACACTTCCAAGTAGCTCTCCATAAGCGAGAAAAGAGCCGCGTTGTCAACAAGATGTCGCAGTTTCGAATCCCACTCACGATTTTTTTTATTCCCGCGGGAAATTCTTAATTTTCCGGGATAAAAATCCTATATCACTCTCCAGGTCCTCAACTATATTCCATGCCAAAAATCACGTCAATCCGTTGCTTCGTTGCGGCACACAAACAACAAACACACTTTCGCATTTATAATATTAGTATGTTAGAATAGCGAAAATAAATGTGTCATTACGGGGTGTCCAACGACTCGGCTTGTTTGTACGTGTTTGCCAGATGTATGCGAAATGAGGGACAGCGGTTGCCGAGTTTTGCCCTCGCGGCACTTATCTTGATTTGAGAGTGTTGAAGCTGCAATTAACGTCTGCACAACGTGTGCAATTTTTCCCCTTTTCTTGAATTTTGATGGCATAGACAGATGTAATTTTAAATAATGCCTTCTTACGTGAGAAGCATTATGTAGTTAGATTGTTCCAAATTTGTTTCTCTAGGTTTAAACTTACCAAATGGAAATGGTACCAGCACAAAATACAATAATAATACTAACTACCAGGATAGGTGATCTGTGTAACTGTCTAATTTTTGTTTATCCAACAACAAGTTACCCTTAGACTTCAATTTCACAATGGTAGCGGGCCAACCTGTTAGGAGTATGGCAGATATGTTATTAAACCCATACCCCCTAATCTATTATGGTGATGATAGGTATGATGACTATCGTGATCCAATATACAATTATTAAAAGTGCTAATTTTTTTTTATTGTGAGAAACGCGTTTGATTGACGCGCTTGATTGACGCGCGCTAGAGGATGCCTATTATTCACTCTTACCTTGAAGATATAACGTAATATTAACGTACTATTACATATTCTGTGGTAATACCACATGAGGTACTTAATACGTAAGAATATATAACGTATTTATGGTATTTACAGACACAATTGTTATTCATTTCCATCGGTGAGGCAGCGCCATTAATTTTTGTAGCCAACAATCTACAGGAAAGTTGAATTGCTAAGTGGTACCTTCTATCTATATTGCCGGTCGAGTCGTTACCACGTTGGCCGGAATCATTATAGGACGAATTTGCTTAATGAAACGATGTTTTTTGCCATTTGATGTTTTCAATTTGGAATTTAGGTTCGGCTCAAATAATGTACCTACCCACTCACTTTTTGAGCTGCAGCCAAACTGAAGTAAATAAATGTTTCTCAGCAGGCATGTGTAATAATGCACATAAAGAATTGAAGGACTGTAATTGTATTATTATGATTACAATAAAGCAAAAACTGATCCCCCATTTTGAAAATGTTTCGTGCTCGTGCTTGTTTTGTTCCAAAGTCCAAACTAATCTTCAATACTTCTAAGCTAGTTTAAACGGAACTTTGTCACAGACATGAGATAGGTTTGTAGCATATAGTTACAAACCCTGAAAAATTAGGCTAGGTAGTCGGGGGATTTTAAGCATAAAACCAAAAATTCGCAGGAAAAGATAGTAGGTATTACTTGATATTATTATCGTAAAGAACGGCTGAGGAGTAACAAACCGGGACACATTTGGAACCTCTGATTGCATTAGTTTTAAGTTGACGTTAAATTATTATCACCATTACTTACTTACCTCACCTATTTGACTTTGAAAAATACGAGTGTACATACCGAAGTTCTTCTCAGTAGATTAGAGCTTTCCGAACCGGCGGTAGATCCTTACGACTTCTCATAAGTGGCACAAGTTGTCCTACGTGAAATAAATCATTTCATTTTCATTAGGATAATAATTGATAGAGCTGCCTCGTTGGTCTAGCGGTTAGCATAGTCGACTGCGGATGACGAGGTCCTCGGTTCGATTCCCGGTCGGGCATAAAAATTGTTAGGTATTGGGTTTTTCAATTAAGAAATTCTCAATGCCAGCCCGGAGTTGGAATTGGCGGTGTATCACCCCGTGCCTCGGAGAGCACGTTAAGCAGTCGGTCCCGGTTATTATCACTATCATGATAATAGTCGTTAAAGCCCGCCAACCCGCATTGGAGCAGCGTGGTGGGTCTAAGCTCTAATTCCCTCTCTCCTATGAGAGTGGAGGCCTGTGCCCAACAGTGGGACGTCAATAGGCTGTATTGGTAGGTAAATTGATAACATAAGTACCTATTTTGTAAAATAAATGATTTGAATAAATAAGATTGGTATATTGTCCACAGGATAAACACTACCTCTGCATCATGGCATCAGACTCCCCCGATCAGAACCTGACGCAGTACTTCAGTCTGTGCAACGACTTCATACACGCGGCAAGACTGAGGGATGGCAACGTGTTAATACATTGGTGAGTTTTAAATGTTTTAGGGTTTAGATAAATGTTCGTGTGGCTATTTTAAATGAATAAACACCGAAAACGTTTGACCGTGATCACCATTCAAATAAATGTTCTTAAGTTAATGAGTAATTGCATAATTAGAATGTTTTATGCTATCCACCTATAACGCGGATGGAGTCGGGGCATCGCAGTTAGTATTATAGATATTTTTAAAAAGACCAAATGATAGACTCGCCCACCAACTTTGATATGAAAACACTTCCATAAGATAAGATTGTCTCAAGATATTTTCCTTCACCGTTAAACCAAGATATTATATTGAATTTCTTAAAACACATAACTCTGAAACGTTAGAAGTGTGTGCCTGGGAATGGAACCCCAGACCACCCGAACAGGAGGCCGGGTATCTTAACTTCTAGGCTAAAACCGCTTCAACATACATATTATGTAACATAGGAACAAATATATTACATAATATAATTATTTATTTGCTTTAAATTAGGTATTCGACCGTTTTAAACGTACAGATAGTACAGCCTACCTAAGTAAAATGATAAGTTTCAGGATCTAAGATCAATAGTTGGGTGTAGATTAACTACTTTCTATAATCCGTTTACATAAACAAATCGTTCCCTTTAAATATTAGTATGTTTCTTAAAAAAGCTTTAGGTACATCGATCGCTTTAATTGTCGCCGCAGACCACAGCTGCTACAGTTTACCGACAGAATAAATTGTGCTTAGGTACCAACACATGTGTCCTTTGAAAGAAATTTCATATTCCACGATAAAAGCTTGGACGTTTTCATGTTCAAAACATTTTTTTGCTGCGCTGCGCTATGCTTTGAATCAAAATACGAGAGGTATGAAATAAAACAAGCTGGTTCAATATTTTCCAATTCCATTCTAAGTTTTAAACCGAAAATATTTATTTGAAAAAGTGCATGTGTGCAATTCACATACGGCAGAAGTGAAACTTCAGAAAAGAAGCCTACGAGAGCATCAGACAATTATATACCTTGTATTCTATCTCATTCTCTCTCTAAATCTTAGAATCCTTGTCTCTTTTTAGTGTCGCTTTTTCGTTTCATGGAATTTTCAAATCACAACGATTCTAAAGAAGTTTCACTTCAAAAATTGGAAACACTATGAGAATAAAATAAAAAAGATATCACTTATCAGTAATGAGAATCGAAATTGACAATTGAATTAAAATAAACGTAAAAACCACTATCCAATATGAAATTCAAAGTGAAAAATCGGATTTGTGACCGTCATCCCATTTATCAATCATGCCTGTTTAATAATTCCGCTCTCGTAGTGAATTCTGCCGTATTATTCCATTTAACCACTTTAGCTTCATTTCCGCGAGTATCAACTGTCTACTCTAATTTGTTACTCGTATAATAGACATGTGCCTAATTTTGTTTTTAAAACACTACCTACCTTTTTTTTAGTCCACTACAAGTTAGCCCTTGACTGCGAATGGCGATCTCACCTGATGGTAAGTTATGAAGCAGTCTATGATAGTAGCGGGCTAACCTGTTAGGGGCATAGCAGTTATATTAAACCCATGCCCTATTCGGTTTTTACACGGCATCGTACCGGAACGCTAAACCGATTGGCGACACGTCTTTGCTGGTAGGGTGGTAAGTAGCCACGGCTGAAGCTTCCCATCAAGGAAACTACCTACTAAACTCTGTCAACTGTTATATTATATTCTGTGTCTATGCTATCAACCCTGGTGGGGTAGATTCCACTATGAGTTTTTCTTCGACGTAATCTGCCCCACTAAAATGTAAAAGTGGGCAAAGTCTACGGTGAAATTGTAACAATTGGACGCTGCCCCCACATGTGGCCTGTGCACAAGGGCCAAGGGCACCTTGGTGGGACAAGACACAGTTTCAAACAAAAGTAAATATAAATAAACCATAGGTAGTATCCAATATTATAGTGGTAGCCTAATGGGTAGACTTCAGCCTCCAAGTCTGGGGTTCGATCCCGGGAACGCACTCCCAACATAATTACTTAATTAAAATATATAATTTACCGCGACAATGGTTGAAGTGATGGTGATGATGTTTTGATGTCTGTACCTACCTAACTAAGTATGCAATAAGTATACCTATATGTATAGTTTGTATATTTTTTGCAAAATTGTCCTCCTGCGTTAAGTAACCAAGTTTCAAGTTCCACCACCCTCAACTCAGGCCACAGCTCAAATACACCGAACAGACGACTCCCTTTGACGTTATTTCTAAGGAAAATTGAAAAATAAAGTTAACTAAAAATTCACCGCCCGCGGGCCTTTACTAGGTAATATAGCGCTCCAGACACTTTTAAATCGGCCCCAATTAGGTCGAGGTTCATTGAATTGGCCGACCTTCGAATACAAAAATTTCCAGAAGCGCCGTTAAAATAACTACGAGGTATTAAGCTTATAATAATGTTTTTACGTTGTCAATTACTTTATTTTCCACTAGCTGATGCCCGCGACTTCGTCCGCGTGTTTTAAGTTTTTTTGATTCCTGCGGGAACTCCTTAATTTTCCGGGATAAAAAGTAGCCTATGTCACTCTCCAGGTCCTCAACTATACCCATACCAAAAATCATGAGGATCCGTTGCTCCGTTGCGGCGTGATTGAAGGACAAACCAACAAATCAGTAAACCAACAAACCAATAAACCAACAAACAAACACACTTTCGCATTTATAATATTTTTTCCATAGTATAACCACAGAATAGGTATAACCCATTAAAATAACCTGGAACTTAAATATTCAATCCCATCCCAACCATTGCAACGCATAGCCAGCCGGCTAACATCTGAAAAAATTCTCCGACTGAGTTTGTTGTGGGCTCTTCTCCGATCAGGGCGCGTTTGGAACCCTCGTAGCTTTAATTTTAAGATACCGCGTTGTCACTTATTATACTTTGAATACCTGACGTTCAATAAGTGTACTGTGTGAAGTACCAACTTTGAATAAATATATTTTAACCTTTGTTTTGGCCATAATTCACCACGTTGACCAAGTGCAGATTGGCAGTTTCCCAGTTCTTTGAGAACATTACGAAGAACTGTCAGGCATGCAGGTTTCCTTACTATTCGAGACGAGGTCCCGGGGTCGAGTCCCGGGTCGGGTCACAACAATTATTGGGTTTTTCTGACACGAAATTCTCAGTAGGTACTAGCCCGGAGTTATGAAGTTGGCGGTGTTTCACCCCCGTGCCTTAGAGAGCACCTAAAGCCGTCGGTCCAGCGCCTGCGATCTCTCTCCGGTCGTGTCGCATTTTCCATCCCATCGGGCTATGAGAGTAAAGGAACAGAGAGTCCACCTGTGTATGCGGCACACGCTTGTGCACTAAGTATAATAAATCTCCCGCGCAGATGGCTAATCTCTCTGGAGATTGGCCGCCGTGGCCGAAATTCGGTCGGGAGGACATTAATTAATTAATTAATATTAATATTTAATTATTGCTTATAACGTAAAAATATTCAATATCCATACTAATATTATAAATGTGAAAGTCTGTATGTCTGTTTGTCTGCTACGCTTTCACGGCCCACCTGTTCAACCGATTTTGATGAAAATTGTTACAGTGATTGGTTGTATCGCGGGGAAGGACATAGGCATACTTTTTATCCCGGAAAATTTAGGAGTTCCCACGGGAATTGAAAAATCTTAATCCACGCGGACGAAGTCGCGGGCATCATCTAGTCTACTTAAATATTATTATAAATATTCCTTCGTATCTTATCTATCTTCTATCTATATATATATAAATGAAACCCGTTTTCCTTGGTCACGGCATCACGCGTGAATGGCTGGACCGATTTCACTAATTATTTTTTTGTTGTATTTGTTATTATTAGGAGAAGGTTCTTACGGAAAAAAATATTAAGAAAATCTCTCAGAAATATTGAAAAATATACATTTAATTTTGCATACTAAGGCGGTACGAAGTTCGCCGGGTCAGCTAGTACATTAATATTCTGACAAAGGGAGAGTGGCAAAAATAGACAAAAACCTGAGTGAAAATAATTATCTCCTCGACATACAAGATGTAAGGGAAAAAGTTTAATTAAGAAAAAAAGACTTCCTCGCTTTTGACGTCCTTTTCCCTGGGTTTATTCTCGTACCAGTCTTTGATGAAGGAGATGCATAGAAATGGGAATCCGTTTATAAGTATTATTTTTTCTTTGGAATTATGGATGCAATATTATTAGGTATTACTCCGTTAAGTTTATTGTAGACGCGGTTAGTCGAGATTCTACGCGGACGAAGTTCGTCCATGTGGTTTAAATTTTTTGATTCCTGCGGAAACTCCTTCATTTTCCGGGATAAAAGTAGCCTATGGCACTCTCCAGGGTTTCCTCAACTGTACCCATGCAAAAACCACGTCAATCCGTTGCTCCGTTGCGGCGCGATTGAAGGATAAACCAACAAACAAACACTTTCGCATTTATAATATTAGTATGATTTAATATTGAATTGTGGTTTTTATTTCTCAATAAATGCTTACAAATAAAACATATAATAATATATACAATTTCTTAAAATATCTTTAAAATCTAAATTAAAAACTAAAAACTAAAAATTAAAAAATATAATCTATGCCGCTGCAATGAGGCAATGTGCCCAGAACGCTGGCTGCGTTACCCCGCTGAATAGCCAAACTTATATGTTGGCCGAGGTAACTGCCAGCCCTCCGGTCACCTGTGGACTCTGTGAGACGAGAAGATAGATCCTTAAAAAAGGATCTAGCATCTTCGCCCCACGACCCCATGGTTTCAACACCAAAAGGCACAAATATGAAATTATTTTCTATAGATTCATATTTGCGCCTTTTGGCTCTTTCTGCATTAGTGGCCGCCGCCCCAGCCGTCATGGAGGTCGCCTGCAAGTGTGACAACGCCAGCGTATCCACGCATGTGGCATCCCAAACAAGCGACCTTCCTAGCTTCCACGGAACCAGAGTCATCCCGTCTGGTCTCTTACCATCACTGCGTGCCAAGCCATTTGGCTCTAAAACTGCAGGCACTTTAGCGGTGGCAAGAGACCTACGAATGATGTCGTTCAGGGAAGCATGACGCGATAGACGACCGGCACTTTTAATGCAAGAAAGCCCGTGATGACCATACGCGTCCACTGACCCACCACAGTGGCATAGATGTGGCTGTTGTAACTTGGCGCCAAGTCTAAGACCAACCGCAATCGTCAGAGTGAGGTGGTCCAACAGAGTGCCTAAATGCTTAGAGGGGAGAGCTTGAAGCCAGTAACTTGATTCCCTCGTAGACACCGCAAGAAGGCGAGCACGGTCGCTTGCAGTAGTTGATGAATTTATAAGTTCCTGCAAAACATCCGAACACAGTGCGTCGTCCCATTGTCTTTGAGAGAACAAAGATACCGGTTCCTTACTAGGACATGCCACATTGAAAGCAACTCTAGCTTCTGCCAAATACGACGGCTCTATGGAACCTAATGAATGGTTTATAATATTCCCAAAGAGCTTAAACGTACCATAAGCAGAAGATAGAAATGCTGGTAATGATACACTACTAATTTTACGAATGCCTAAACCACCGTATCGAACTGGGAGAGAAGCTTGTGTCCATGTCGTGCCATCTAAAGGACAATTTAGAATTTTGGAAAGAGTGTTTTTAATTTTCTTATCCAAATCGTTCAATAAGGGAAGGAATTTCCATAGTGGTGAGCATCGAAGAAAATAGGTAAATTTTGGAACAAAAAGACAATATTTAATAATAAAAAGGGCCATGTGTGAATTAATTTGAAAAAGGCGTTCCGAACATTGATCAAATTTAGTAATTTGGTCTTTGATAAAAAGTGGAATAGAATCAACTAAGACTGGAGCCCCGAGAAGGCGAAGCGAGTCTTCACTTATAATTTTGATTCCTGGTGCCAAATGATTAAATTGTTCAGTAATTATGTGTCTTTTTTGGGCTTCCGTTGAATTTGGAATGTAGAGCTCACACTTGCCAAAATTCAATTCCAAACCAACAGATTTAAATTGTTCAATTAAAACCGCAAGATCACCTAAAACAGATGAAGCTTCACCTCCTAAAGTTCCATCATCTAGATACCAAATGTTAAATTTAGACTTTAATTCCGAAATAATTGGGTGAATAGCCAAACTGAAAATGGCAGGTCCCAGTGGATCTCCCTGTTGGCAGCCTACAGCAGAGCTTAGAAAATTGGATTTATACAATAATTTGGAAGGTTCCGCGTAACATTGCCAAAGGTAAGGGAAAATTTTTGGAATTTTGTTTTTAACCTCAGAGAGGAGGATGTTACGATCAATTGAGTTAAAAGCATTTTTAACATCAACTTTCAGCAAAACCTCCTCGCCCGAGTTTAATAGAAAAGTACGAGCAGCGTGAACGGCAGCTTCACAACCACCCTTACATCCGAAGCCAAGCTGTATAGGTTGAAAAAATTCTGACATAGATGGAGCAATGTTCCTACAGCAGATTTTTGAAACAATGCGTCTAATGGTGGAACCCACAGCAATCGGTCGTACACCACCATCTTTTTTGGTAAGAGCACAAAGATTGGCGCCATACAAAATCGGTGTTATTTCTTTAGGTACGGCGCCCGATAATATTAAGTTGACTAAATTTGTGATTGATTTTAAGAGTTCTTTACCAGTATCACCTTTTAAGTCAATTAAATCTTTAAAGTGCTGTGGTGACATAGCATCAATACCGCCAGCAGACCCACTTCTGAAAGACAATACAGCTGCACGAACATCCTCCACCTTAGACAGAAGCGAAGTTGTGTCTGCGATATTTAGATCTGATACAACTGAAGAAATAGGCTGCGGATGTTTTGAACGAAGAACCTCTAAGGTCTCTTCTGTTTCAGGGGCCAACACATCACTAGAAAATAAAAGCCGAGCTGCACCCTTATAATCGCCATCACTAATTTTATTTTCAATATATACTACAGGATCAAATCTTTTGCTAATTTTATTATTTACTACTGGTATATTATGGCTATAACTTGACTTTTGGTCATAACATTTACCGCAATTATTTTTTATTTTCTGAGTAAGGGAGCAGCTCTCGCTTTGGTCTACATTTAAAACTCTGTAAGCAAAAGTTAGTAACTGTTCCCAACTATGAGTAGAATTTTGAGTAACTACAGCATCGATCGTTTTCTTTAAAGTCTTTGCTACTTCTAAACGTGAACCCCTAGGAATACGTTTAATAATAGGTACATTGTTTTTCAAAAAGCTAAGATGTTGCCAAAATTCAGTTGATGAAATATTTGAGGTATTAATTGGTGTAGAATTTTGAATTTGAATAATTTGAGACTGCTGGTTTACCGAATCAGTTTTGTGAATTTTCCCAATGTGTATGTTTAGGCCTGTTTTATTTTTGAAATACTTAGGTTGAGAACAGTACTTACAGAGCAGCTGGCTTTCCAGTGATGAATTATTCCCAAGGCTACCAACTGAAGCAATCATTGAATTGGCGACAAGAAAACAGCATTAAATAACAAAAAGCAATAAAAAATTAAAAGTTAATGAAAAAATACACTCAAAATAACTTAAAAATAAGAAACTGAAAAGTTTTAAACTCGAAAGGCCCGGAAAACGAGCCTCCTGCGGTCTGCCACCCAAATAGGAGGCCGGATGTCACGCTGGATAAAACCGAATCAGTTCCAATTTGTCTGCTAGTCAATCACGGATAGTGTTGAAACTGTGTCCTGTCACTACACTTTCCATCATGACCATTATGTTTTGCTTTTGGTCTTCTCAAACAGAACATTTGTTTAGAAAAACATAGCTTCAATACATTTCACTATTACTGCAAAAATATCCAATAGAAGTCTTCAAAACTTGTAAAAGGTTTGCTGGTCTGATATTTGGTCAAAAATCACATAAAAACTATGAAAATCACATGGAGCACTGCTTGCTATATTTTTATTAAAGAACTGGTAGTTTCTAGCATTTTCCATTTAACAATACATTTGCAAATAGCTAAAATACTTAAATGGGTATTATTTTCAATTTTCATGAAAATTTTTCTTGTTTACCTAGTTGACATCCAGCTTTAAGTTTCATTTGATTTAATATTATATTATTTATTGTTGTAGATCTGGTATCTTTGACATAGGTTAAAAAATGATTACTTTGGCCGTAAGCTTTTTTGCCGACGTACCATACAAACTTTTATCCCCTGTTTCAACCCCTTACAGCCCTTTTTTCGCATTAAAAAGTAGCCTATGCCCTTTCTCAGGCTCTAAACTATCTCTGTACCAAATTTCATTTAAATCAGTTCAGTAGTTTATTCGTGATAAACCCACAGACAGACGAGAGTTACTTTCGCATTTATAATATTAGTATGAATTCTGGTGTACCTACTCGTACTATCATATTCAAATTCTATTACAGCTAACATACTATTCTCTCGAGTGACTGTAATCATAAGAGGGAAAGAGATCCTATTTTTAGCCGACTTCCAAAAAGGAGGAGGTTCGCAATTCGGCGCGTATTTTTAAAATTTTATTATCCTAATAGCATCGGGATTGGGTTATACATGAATATAGCTGCACTGTTATCTTAGGCTGCATTTTCGGTGGACAGCGGTGAGCGGTAAGCGGAAGCGGGAAGCGGGATAAAATACGGAGTAACTTAATTTCGATAATATTGTAAGTAAATATGACAGTTTGGATGTTTGCATGCTTGGATGCTTGATACGTGATTCCTTCACTCCACAACGACTGAACAGATTTGAAGAAATTTGGAATGGTAATAGCATATAAGTTATGCCCTGAAATAACAATTAGGGGGAATGAATGAATGAATGAATGAATGAATGAATGAATGAATGAATGAATGAATGAAATATTCTTTATTGTACACCAAAAAAAAAAAAAAATACATTAAATAATAACAATAAAAATAATTAAAGAAAATCGGTACAAATGGCGGCCTTATCGCTTTGAAGCGATCTCTTCCAGGCAACCACGCTTTATAGGAATTAAGCCTAGTGAGTCGAGGGTGTACGTAAATTTAGGAGGAAATAATAATAATGTAATAATTTATACTAATATAATACTAATAATAATAATATATATATAATTATATAATACAAAATAAAATCAATACCTATATACAATCAAACATATACTAATATAAATAAATATCTATATACATATACTAAATGTTATGCCAAAAAGGGAGTAAAATAAAATAAAAGCCAGAAGACGCAAAGTAAATCATGGAGGAAGGAAGTGCGCTTTGATGAGCTTTTTAAAAGCTGCAAGAGATTGCGCACGCCTGATATGCAACGGTAAGGAGTTCCATAGCCTAGCAGCTTCAACGGAAAAGGATTTCGACGAAAAAGAGGTATTATGAGAAGGGATTTTTAAAATTAGGTTATCATTAGAGCGAAGAGAGCGACCATGAGTGTCACTCAGAAACTCAAACCGCTCTTTGAGATAAAAAGGAGTAGTGGGATTGAATAGAACACAGTATAAAAGAGAAAGAATGTGAGTATCCCTGCGAAGGCGGATCAATTGCGAATGTGGAAGGGGGCTTAATTTATTAGGGGGTTTAACCCGGAAAACTATCAAAAACCGGTTGAAGTCGTGGGCATCATCTAGTAAGTAAGTAACCTACCAAGAACCTTAAATCCAGAACCTACCTACCTAGAAGAATTATATTTGTGTGGATTCGGCACAGGAAATTAAACAACAGAAGTAGGTACCCTTTAGGTTTCCCAATAATGTTAATTTACGTGTATAGGCTCATTTACTTGGAATGTACGAGACGTTTTATGGTCGCGTGGCTAAACTAATCCTGGGAACAGGGACGGCTGCACGAGTGTTCTTAACCTGTTTGTTTGTTCTCTTGGAAATACGCCAACATTATTGAATCAACATTTTTATACGAATACTCCATATATTATGGTATGGAAGGTAGGTATCTGCTGTGTGTGAATAAGTAGCGGAGCCAGACCCCCACGATTTTCACGTACCTAGGTTGTCTACAACGTAAACCCCTGAGAAATAATTTAGAGAAATTACATGAGCATTATTTAAAAAAATATTTAATCCACGCGGAAGTTGTAAGCCTCAGTTCTTGTTGACTACGGAACCCTAAACTGTAACCCGACTGCGAAAAAAAATCAGAGCCCTCCACTTTTTTGGATGTTAATTTTAATTTTTTTTTTTTTTACAAAAAAGTATATACACTTTATACTCCTTTTAAAACTAGACAATTATGATTCATCACATCGTGTGCAAAGGAGTGCTTAGACACTCGCACTAAGGTAACTTGTGTTACGAGTGTCGTCGCCTTCCACCGAACCTTTTACATACTTGTGAATCTATATATTTTGTAAGTTTGTGAAATAAAGTTTATTTATTTATTTTCTACTCATAAGATTTACCAAGAATTTATTTAATGTACCAGCATAAATAAATTAATAATTATAACATAATTTTCAATATTATTAATAAAAATTTAAATATCTCAACATTATTATTGCCTTATTTTATCACTATTTCCAACATAACATTATTATTATAAACCTATTAGATTAAATATAATTGGCATGCATACTATTTTTGGATATGTGTGTGTGTTTGTATGTGTATGTGTGTGTTTGCATGTGTATGTGTATTTTATGCGTGTGAATGTTTGTGAAATACCATACAAATTACCTACTTTATTATTTTTTACGTTTAAAATAAAATAATTACACCTCATTCATCAAAATCAGCTCAGTAGTGTAGGGCGCTACGGTGGAACATAAATAAATACAAACATATTATACATACATAATAATAGTGTCCTCCCGACCGAATTTTGGCCACGGCGGCCTATCTCCAGAAAGGTTAGCCATCTGATGTTATAGTGCACAAGCGTGTGCGCATACACAGGTGCACTCTCTGTTCCTTTACTCTCATAGCCTGATGGGATGGAAAATCCGACACGACCGTAGGGATCAAGCGCTGGACCGACGGCTCTAGGTGCTCTCCGAGGCACGGGGGTGAAACACCGCCAACTTCCTAACTCCGGGCTACTGAGAATTTCTTGTCAGAAAAACCTAATACTTATTATAACTCGAACCCTGGATCTGGATGAAATTTGGCACAGAGATAGATTTGTCTGGAATAACACATAGGCTACTGTTTATCCCGGAAAATTAATGATTTCCCGCGTGAACCGAACAACCTCAATTCACGCGGTCGACGCGGACATTAGCTAGTCAGTTTATATATGTTTATATATGTTCACGCCAACCTTCGAGACTTCGACTATGCACATAGACACACCCGTATTTCTTCCCGATTGTGTCAGTAACTTGTCAGTTAACTTTTACCGAGAGTGTCTTAACCTTTATACTACTAAAAGTACGCAAATTCTCCAAGTTTTTGTAAATGTAAGGTAATTTCCACTCACCTTAATAGCTAGATCAAATTATTGACCGAGCGAAGCGAAGGTCTCTGAGTCTACTTGGGTGAATTGGCACTTGTCCGTCCGTCCGTCCGTCCGTCCGTCCGTCCGTCCGTCCGTCTGTCAGAGCATTATAACTTCTGAATTACTGAACGCAATTACTTCAGCTTTAAATATAATATGTAAACCAATGGCCTCCCGCCGAATATGGTTTAAAAAATAATAAAAATCTTTATTTCAGGGGGGCTCTCATAGAAGCGAATGCGAAGTAAAATATTTTTTATAAAGTTACATAGGGTTGCGGTATATCATTTTAAAGATAATTAGGAATAGAGTCCAAAAATATTTTTTTTTAAATTTTTCCCCCAAATGTGACGAAATGGGGGGCTTTCAAAGTGGTGATTTTCTAACGTCCAAAGATGACCTCAGAGCTCTAAATTTTCTGAAAGGATGAGCCTGAAACTTGATCAATTATTTCAATTATATCCTGTACATGAACAACAAATACTAAAATTAGATAAATATTGTAAGGAAACGGAATTATTTAATTTTTAATGAGCGTCAGTATTTTTAACAGAACTTCACATTTATGTCAATAGATGGCGCCGCGAGGTCTCAGTTCGGGGCGAACCACTAGTTCTAATCCAGTTTATTCTAACTTAGTTCAGTTCAGTGTTAATATAATAATGAACTACCTATCTAACTATCTAATGAACTGAAAAGGACTAACGATCTACGCATTTTCTGTAGGTAAGTTTATGTACCTAGTAACCTACCTATATGTTTATAGAGTCTGCTCCTTGTAGTTTCGTGAGTTTTCTTTTGTACATTATTCCATCAAGGCGCAGCTCTGAACGCTGTGGTCTTAGGAGTGCATTGGGAACCGGGTTTGACTCCCGAGGGTAATTTTGGAACTTTATAATATCTAAATTGGCCCTGGTCTGTTCTGGTGGGACCAATTCCAAGAGTCAGGTTATCCCATATCCATCATATGTTGCATCATCTTTCACTGTTACCAGTAGGTGAGATCGCAGTTAGAAGCGGTGATAAAACCGCGTTTAGCTTGAACCGCGTTCAATTTATGTTGGTGAAATGCATTAAACTCATTTATACGCGTGAACCGAGTTTATCTAATAACTAATCGCGTTTATGTGCAATGGTGAAATCGGCTAAGTAGTGTTTTAGACAGCCGACCTCCTATACGGGGTGGCAGGTTCGATCCTCGGGCAAGCACCTCTAACTTTTGGAATAATGTGCGTTTTTTAGAAATTAAATAAGTATCACTTGCTCCTAGCGGTGAGGAACATCGTGACTCGTGAGGAAACCTGTATGCCCGAGAGTTCTTCATAACGTTGTCGAAAGTGTGTGAAGTCTGCCAATCCGCACTTGGCCAAAGTGGTGGACTATGGCAAACCCTTTTCATTCCAAGGGGAGATTTGTGCTCAGTTTAATATATTGTAATGATGGATGATGATGATGCGATCGCTGTCAAGGGCTAAAGAGTTGTTAAATGCCTGTTTGTTTAATTCAGAGTTATAACTATGAATTAAAAAAAACAGGCATTTAAATGAGTTCCGCGTACTGCTGGTTCAATTTTGATATTACACTGTACGAGTAAGTACCTATATCAACTAAGTACTTACTGGAATCAAAACTGGAATGCTATTGGAATACCTACGTACTTATTCCCTCTGAAATGACAAGTTTATTGGAGTACCAAGTCTATTGTACTTACCAAGTGCTACCTTACCTTTCTAATTTGTTAATGTTTATGATTTAATTTACCTTAATTGCTTACCTCAATTTTGTTTACAATATTATCTCGTTGATAATAAAGTGTTCCCTTGCTTAATGTGAAAGGTTTATCTGATTTATTAGATCGAAAATCCATCTACATACTACTTGTAAATAATTAGAGTAATTATCTGACCTATTAAAAGTTTTAAAAGGTACTTAGCGTTAGTTTCCAGTTCCAAGAAATTCCAGTTTTAAACTCCAACCCTTACGCTAAAGGCGAATGATGAAAGCTCATAATAAGCATGAGAAAACAATTTAATGCTCTAGTTCCACCTGGGCGGGCGGAAACGGCCACTTTTACTTTTTAATTAGTTCCCGTCAAGCCGACCTCAACCTGCCACTGTGCGACGTGAACTGTAACGCTCCACAATGTGACCACGGCTTTTGTTCTTAAATCTTTTTAAAAAAAATTATTGAAAATTAGGGATCCCTTATATGACTCTTTGCTGTTTTTTAAATAACTGGGAGTCAGTGGTGTGTACGACACAGAGGCGTAAAGGTACTGCTTAGTGCTTACCCTAGTTTTAAGCAGCACCTTTATGTAAGGTGCTCAAAGCATGATTCTCACCATACTCTGCCTGAAAGTAGGTATCTACGTAACCAATGCCTATCCGAATACGGTGCACGCCACTGGTGGGTGTATATCAAGGAAATAATTTGAGAAAGAGATCATTGAAAAACGTAAATCCACGCGGACTAAGTTGTGGATTTAACGCTTATAACGTCACCGTTCATGAAATGCTCGACTGTTTTATGAAATGATCAATTATATGATTTGTGCACGACATAATATAACAAAGTGCACTTTACGAGCGAAACTCGACATCATTTTAAGGCTATAAAATGTAGGTAGATACATATTTATTACTTACTAGCTGACCCGGCGAACTTCGTACCGCCTTAGTATGCAAAATTAAATGTATATTTTTCAATATTTCCGAGAGATTTTCTTAATATTTTTTCCGTTTTAACCTTCTCCTAATAATAACAAATACAACAAAAAAAGAATTAGTGAAATCGGTCCAGCCATTCACGCGTGATGCCGTGACCAAGGAAAACGGGTTTCATTTTTATATATATATATAAGATATAAGATAAGATAAGATAAGATAGATGAAGAATGAATATCAATTATAAAGTGGCTCTCAAAGAGTATACTTTAGGTCTATAACCACACCATAATCATTATAGCTGTAACTGTCGTAGATACTAAACCTTTAAAAATACGCGCCGAATTGAGAACCTCCTCCTTTTTTGGAAGTCGGTTAAATAGATATCTGTGGCTCTGAAGTACGAGTAGGTCGAATATTTTCAAAAAAAAAATGGTCCTCGAGTCGGGAGGCACACGTTGGTGTTCCTAATGTGCCTCAGATGGTGAGAAGGGAATATGGAAGTCCTGCGGAGAAGGGTCTATCAGACGACGACGCTGTTGGCTGGGTTGCGCGAATTCCCCGGCCCCAATCCAGCCAAGGCGTTGGGAGGAACACCGTGGGGTTTTAGTCGGTAAGAGTCCGACATAACCTTTCATTTCCCCAGATGCAATCCATGAGGATTTCCCCACGAAAAAAAAAAAAAGGTCGAATATTTTCAACTTTAATTTGGTGCTTGTCGAGATCAATAGTTGAAAGCGCTTATCCTTTTGTGCTTTGCAAAAATTTAAGCAGCTTTTATTGTAAACGTGCAACGTTTAAAAATCTACAAAGGCCTATAGAGAGAATCTTGAAAGCGCGTGACGGAATATAATAAAAAATCATGGAAGAGCTCTCACCTATCCTTTTTAAAGGTGAAACGCAAAGTGTGTATTTTTGTAGGTTCTTGAATCTTTTATATCTTAAGAGCCAAGTCAGTCACATTGTTTTAGATTTTCGAGAGCAATTGACAAACTGGAGGCTTGCTTTTGTCTTTCGCCTTCACTCAGGTAACAATAGGTAGGTACTTAGCGGTTTTGGGTATCTAGAATATTACCTATGCAAAAATTTGAATTTATTTTAAATCGCGATCACATCCAGCTCAGGAGAAATTCAGTCTTCATGGCTTCAGGCTATGAAAGTAGGATGGTTTTCAAACTGTTAAGTAAACACAACATTATTATTGCTCTCTGTAGTACAGGGATCAATGCGTACACTGTACTGTTTATACCTAATAATAATTTAGTGTTTGTGTTTATCGGTTCTCTCATAGTAGTAAAATTACTTGTTGGATTAGCTTATAGGTATTGTTTGTTCTGTGCAAATAAAGGACGTCTAAGGCCAAGGCAAAAATATAGTGACAACTTACTTGAAAAACCTTAAATCTAACACTCACTCGTCCTCTTTACAATATTTCTTTAAATCCGTGACCCGAGTACCGAAAATTCAAAAAAATTATGAAAAATTATGAACGAAGTTTTATTTTCTTTGAATCAACGAAGTGGTTCCTAGGACCACTAGGATCTCTAATAGGCTTGAATTGGAGAAGCTTAATGATGTTTAAAGTTCCGTCTCTTTTTCATTTGTTGAGTTATTCTTTAATTTTTCACCTTAGTTTTTTTTATATAATTAGGTATTAAAAAATTTGGAAACTTTTCCAACAAAAAAAACCTGTATAATTTATGATTTAGTAGTAAAGATGTAGCGTCGACGCCACTGGTATTTTAATAGGAGTACCTACTTACCTAATCAGGTTTTAGTTTAGGTTGTATCTTGTTCAAAATGACACCTATGATAATTATTTCCTTCATCTTGTTCATAGTTTGGCTGGCATGTCCCGGAGCGTGACAGTCGCTGTGGCGTACATTATGTCCGTGACGCCTCTGAACTGGCGGGAAGCGCTGAAGGTGGTGCGAGCTGGACGCGCTGTTGCCAACCCTAACCTTGGCTTCCAGAGACAACTGCAGGACTTCGAGACGTACAAGCTTGTTGAAGTAAGTGAAATAGCAAAAGAAATAGCAAATCACTGTTTGGTTTTATATTTTACACCGCGGTAAGCCGCAATATGCGGTGATAGCTTACCTAACTAGATGGTTGAGACGTCGCGTCGGCTTCCTGTACGGTTGGTACCTAAAGGAACTTTTCGGCAATATTTGCAATTTAAGCAACAAGAATATCAATTGCTCTAACGGTGCATGGAAAACTTCGTGAGGAAATCTGCATATCAGAGAGGTTTTAATAATGTTCTCAGAGGTACTTTTGAAGTCTGCAAATTTGCAGTGCCATAACTTCAAAGAAGTTATTCTACTTTACCGTGCGCACCTATTTTGTAATTCTTTTCTTCTATAGGGTAAAAAGGTAGTTACAACTTACAAGTACCGAAATTAAACTTTAAAGTAGGTACTCAGGCTCTCAGTTAATTTATCGTAGGAGTCGCAGGCAACGTTGGAGCCAGGGGAATTATCGCGGCTTTTCAAAACCTTTGTTATTTTCCAGTCTATTTTGAAAGCGATTTTGCGGCCAATCTACATTAAAAATCTATCAACCTTCCCTAATGAATTAGATACTTATATTTTTTTACGTTTCTTTCCTAGAATTAAGTAGGCACTTTTTAATACATATAACTACAACAACAACCTCCTTCTTGACGACCTTCCTCCTTTTGACGACCTCCGTGGCGCAGTGTGTAGCGCTGTTGCCTTAACGTGCGGAGGTCCTGGGTTCGATCCCCGGCAGGGTCAATTTGGGAATTTATAATTTCTGAATTTTCCCTGCCGTGGCCGTGGCTAGTTACCACCCTACCGGCAAAGACGTGCCGCCAAGCGATTTAGCGTTCCGGTACGATGCCGTGTAGAAACCGAAGGGGTATGGGTTTAATATAACTGCCATGCCCCTTACAGGTTAGCCCGCTACCATCTTAGACTGCATCATCACTTACCATCAGGTGAGATCGTAGTCAAGGGCTAGCTTGTAGTGGATTAAAAAAAAAAAAAAATAATAATAAATATAAGATAGGTAAGTATTACTATTATAGGTAGAACTTATTGTAGAAAAAGTGTTAATGTATCATGTAGTCGATATATAGTGTTAAGTTACGTATAAGTCACTTATTGTTATTATATTATACTAACTCCCATAACACAGTCTTTACTTTTTTGGGAGTTAGAGGCCAAATTATAATTTTGAACCTTGTAATTTTGCAAATAAAGATTTTATTTATTTATTTACTTATTTGTAACGGACAGAATAAATTCGATTTCATTTCAAGGGGTCTTACTTGAGAATAGTGACAGCGCGAATACAGAAACTTTCCAAGAGGGAGCTTGTAAACCGAAACCTTTTTAATCAACTTTAGAATAGAGAGCGCTAATGAATTGGTACGCATCTTTAGTCTACAAAGTGTACCTACCCTCCGACTACAGTTGCAATCAAAGCGCAATTCATTTCCATAATGATCACATAACCCTTACGGATACGTAACACTGCGGTTTTATGTTTAAAAAGGGTTGAAACACGTGTACCTGCTAAGTATGCGTTTTCGTTTAAATGTTTCATTTCGAGCTGTTTTCAACAGTCTTGTAGATAGCTTCATTTAATATTCATCCTGTCGGGAGCAGATTATAAATGGCTATCATTTAACTGGTTGGCAAAAATATTTTTGAGAATCTTATGTTTTTTAAAAACTATGAAGTAGAAAAAACCGTTGTAAGTCACCTTTATCTAAAAACTCGTAATTTACTGACGCTAATACCTACCTAATATAAACCTACGTATACTAAAAGTATTTTAAACACGGGAACTTTTAGTTAAAATATACAGAATACTTTCACTTTGTTGACAAAGAGGTTATCTTATGAAATATTTTAGCCTCGTTTATGCACATACCTACGTCTTAAATAGCCTTTTTTAAAGTATCTTAGGATAAGAATTTTTTATCATTAATGTGAATAGATATAGTGAATAATAAAATCTTTTACAAAGCAGAGTTTCAATTCAAAGCTATGAAATTGCTTCTAAAGCACTTTTATTTAAAACTAGCGAAATTTGAAAATCATAAACATGGTTATCGTGAGACAACCAAAGATAGATGATGCAATCGCGGACTTTTTTTAGAACTTTTTGAGAGGAACAATTCCACCATAACTACATGGTTGCCGTGTAACTTTAACTATTTACGCAGCGCACGTCACGGAAGCTCTCAGATGAGACGATTATTTCCGACTTAATTCACGTTATTGCAATTTTCGTAGGGATCTCTAATTTTTTTCAAAATAAAATATAGCTTAGTTTACTCGCTGATAAAGTAGCTTTCTATAGTTGAAAGTGAAAGTAGTTTTTGACTTTATCCATTCCAAACAAACAAACAAATCTTTCCTCTTTATAATATTAGTTTAGATAGCTTAGAAAAAAACAAGTTCATTTATCGATTTGCTAGCGGGTAATTTTAATCAGGAATGTCATTTATTTGTTCTCTCAGAAGGTGACACTAATCTGGGTTTAAATAGTGTACTTAGGCATAGGCTTCAAGAGATAAGTAGTTGATCTAAATACGAGAAGGAATCAACTTCTTAAGTGACGAAAATCCCTAGAGGATCAAGTAGGACTACCTACTATTGGGGATGAAAATTAAAGTACATAACGAGAGTACCTTGTTCCACCTACTTTACTTGACCATGAGAATTGCTATGTATATAGGATTTTTATAACACTGAAATTTACTAAAATAAATTTATTAGAAGTTATAATCATAATGTATATAATAGACGGAAGTGAATTGATTATTGTGGATGCTTACATATTCATGATATTCTTTAGAGATATTTCTTTGGTACTAATATTATAAATGTGTGTCTATTTCTGTCTGTGTGTATGCAACACTTTCACGGCCCATCTGTTCAACCGATTGGGACCAACTTTGTTATGATTCCAAGGGAATTAAAGAAATTCAATTCCCGCAGAAGAAATCGCGTGCAACATTGAGTATAATTACGATGAAATGTATTTCTACTATGTTGATACAGGAAAGGAGACGTCTCAAAGAACGGTATCCATCCCTGGCCCTAGCAGACAGCGACATCGCGGAATGCCGTGTGATGCTCGACTCATACCAGACCATGCTCAACCAGCGCACCATTTGCGAAGGAAAATGCGCAATGGGCCGCCAGTGCCCGACTGGTACGTAGAGTAGTAGTTATTTGCCGTAGTATCGCCGCTGCTTAGCGAATATACAGTTTGGAATCCGCCGCTCTTGCTTATTTAAGTACAAAGGCCCCACGAGTTTATTGCACACACATAAAATAAAAACAATAAACAAAGGGTTAAAAGATAAAACAGAAGGGTGCTAAGGCGGTCTTATTACTAAAGCAATCTCTTCCAGACAGCCTTTTGTTAGAGACAATCCAGAAGTAGGTATTTATGAGACACTTTTAATATATTTGTACTCTCATTTGGAACTTGTACGAGTAAATAGTTAAACGTGTAGAGGTTCCACGAGAGATTTAATGTAATTAGATAAAAGTTGGCTAAACTTAAATATAAAATTCATTGGATCCGGCCACGATTGCTATCTTTAAGCTCTAAATCAAAATGCGATCTAAACACAATAGTATTCAATAATGGCTGAGTTTGCCGGCAGGAGACTGAATTACCATCGTTCAAACACTCGTCTTTATGCAAACTATTTTCAATATGGCGTCCGTATCCGCAGATTAAATCGAATGACATGAAACGAGTCAAATTGACAGATATTATACTTTCTGTTTCATGAGATATAATGACAAGCAGTAATAATGATTACACTTTTTACGATGTTAGTCGCATTAATCAAATGTCTGTATTAAAATATGTGTCCTCCATGAAATGACCAAGTATGGCCAAAATATGACCAATTATGGTAGTTACACCAAGGGTTAAGACAAGTGCTACGCGTACGCGCTACGTAACTCTACGAATAGAGTATATTATCCAGTGTCCACGCCCACACAAACACATAATTACGATAGCAGTCGCTTTCAAGTGCCTGCAATAAATGGCGGATTCTAAACTGTATTATCGCTCCGCAGCGATAAAGCTGTTGTAAAACTTGATTGCGATTAGTTCGTACTTTTCTTTGCTGACGCATATTTTGTTGTCTGTTCTATGTAGGTAGGTACATTGTACGTACTTGTAACCTTCTTTGCTTTTACTTCTTAAGTCGAAATGTAATTTTATTTAGTTGGTGATCCCACAGAATCAGAATCCGAAAAAACTGTATTCAAAATTGCTACACAGTACACTTTTTTAACGTCATATGTAATTACGTGTCGTATTAGACGTGATGGTGATAATTACGAGTAATTGCGATATCTTAAAACTTAGAGCACAATAACTGTAATTGTGTCCTCAGTTTTGCTACCAAGGATTACTTTTGCCTATATCTTGCTTAACACGTATCCTTGCTACATTGCGTTTTTAGATACTAAAAATAAATGAATTTTTAGAAATTATAAAATATCATTTCTTGTGCTATCACCAACAAATGAAATAAGTATTGAATTTTTGCTAGGTTATATTAATTAATAGCTTGTTACTTCTTCAAAATAATTTTATTATACTTATTTTAATAAATAATCGTAACTTGTAAAGATTAGTTTCTTGCTATAAAGATAATTATCAATGTATATATTCAACCTATATTATTCATCACTTTTTGCAATTGAAGATTTTTAGGTACCTGAGTATTGTGTCTTAATAATGGAATTGTATCCAACGATTTTAATAGAGAGAAATTAAAATAATGTAATAAGTATAAGACAATTAAAAGTAGGGGTTATTCTGATTTCTGATGTTATCATGGTGTTGAAAACTTCAAATATTGTTTCTATCTTTCCAATAAAATATAAGTACCTAAAACACTGTTTTCCATGCGAATTTACGTAGGTAACTTTTATACATTTTCCATTTTCGCAATAGTTTTATTAAATAATAATTAAATATATTAAATAATTATAATAAGTAATTATAATTATTAAACAAGTAGATTAGGTACTTATTATTTGAATAATAGTAATTAGTATAAGAATATTAAAAATCAGTAACGCTTTATTTATTTCCGAGTTTATTTGAAAATGTGTATTTAGTTGTGAATTGTGATGTTCGTTTATTGCTTTGAATAAATTACATTTATCTGTACATTACGTATTGCGTATTTTATTATTTATATGTCATACCATCATTCAGAATAAAATTTGTCGTGAAAAGTTTTAGTCTGAAAGTTGATTAAGTACCTACCTAACTGAAAATCGAACCCGCATAGTCTAACAATATTACTGCACATAATAGGTCATAATATGGTTGCAATGAGATTTTAAAGACATTTGATAATTCACTGGATTTACAAAGAAAACTTAGTAGAGTTTTGTAAAAGTTGAAGAGTTTATCAATGAAACAGGTTTTCTTTCAGCAAACCTGAACGACATCAAAATTTTATATCTAAATTTGTCGCTATTGTTTTCAATAAAATAAAAGTGCAAATCTAGTAACTTAAAATATTAATATAATGTGTGCTAAAATTGGGCTGAAGACTGTTTCAGGCTGAATTCCAGATCAAAAATGGTAATTATTATATTTTTGAAAAATTTATCATTGTTTGTTAAAGCACTCTTTCAAACCACCTTTCTAGTTTTTCATAAATCATCCAGGTTTTTGGTACACCTAAGTAACCGAGCACTAGCATAATGTGTGCAAATAATGAATTATAAATTATGGACTACATTTAATTTTAAATTATAATATTTATATCCTCTAATGTAATTTTTCATTAAATGTAATTTAACACCACTTGTGTACATTAGACTGTTATATTATGTATAATGATTAGAGAATTATGGAAATCAATATTTATAGATACTATTGTCAGCTTATTTTTTTTTCTTTCGCTTTTTCTACCTACCAGTCTTGCATAAGCTTCTAATTATTATTATTATCACAGGCTTCTCAAGCTAAAAGCTAAAAGCCAAAGGGCTTTGTAGGCCTTTTTGTTTCTAGGGCACGTGAAAAACTGAAGATAATTTTTCCTCAATTAAGTACTTACAACAATTTCATTATATACAACAATATTATTAATATTAATTATTGTCTTCAAAGTTTTACCGTGCAATCGATATTAATTATCAAATTAAATGCAGTATAGGTTTCCATGTTTAGAAACGAATTTCCACCTACCCTAGAAATATTCAGTGGCGTGCACTCTATAGTAGAAACAATAAAGCAAAGCTTACCCACTCGCAAACTAGAGCAAGGCGTATGAATAACGTTTACTCTAAAACTCAATAACTGGGCGAAACCATTTATTTATTTATTTTTATTCTTTTTGTACAAAATGAGTGAAGGTCTATAACTAACAGAAAAATAAGTGGACAAGGGTAAAGCTGCTTACCTATCTTTCGAATAAAAATTTCTTGCAGCTTTCATTGAAAGCGAGTAAGGTGAAATTAATAATAGGTATATATAGATCTAGGTACTAAAATAATATTTTTTGTGAAATCAAAAGTATATAGGACACAAAAGTTTTGTCTGGTAGTGTTTTATGAACTCGTACATTATCGTGACACGACGAAACGGGTATCCCATAGGACGCGGGTGGTTTGTAGTTTGTACTGTATTGTCTGTAGTGAGTTTCACCTTAAAAAATAACTAACAGAGCTAAAAATACAGTGCGTTTAAAATAATATGGCTGGAGGTGAAATCGATTATTAATTATTTTATACGTGGCCTCCGCGAAATGAACAAGTATGGCCAAATGACTAAGTATAATAGTTACATAAAGGGCTACGACAAGCGCTACGCATACGCGCTACGTAACTCTACGAAAAGTATAATATCGTGCTCTCGTGACGAGGTGATTGGTGGTTGTAAATGGCGGTTTCTAAACTGTATTATCGCTCAACAGTGTTATAATTTTGTACTCTCCTGTCCTTAGTGAGTTTCGCCTTAAAAAATAACTAACAGAGCTAAAAATATAGTGTGTTTAAAATAATATGGCTGGAGGTGAAATCGATTATTAATTATTTTATACGTGGCCTCCGCGAAATGAACAAGTATGGCCAAATGACTAAGTATAATAGTTACATGAAGGGCTACGACAAGCGCTACGCATACGCGCTACGTAACTCTACGAAAAGTATAATATCGTGCTCTCGTGACGAGGTGATTGGTGGTTGTAAATGGCGGTTTCTAAACTGTATTATCGCTCAACAGTGTTATAATTTTGTACTCTCCTGTCCTTAGTGAGTTTCGCCTTAAAAATAACTAACAGAGCTAAAAATATAGTGTGTTTAAAATAATATGGCTGGAGGTGAAATCGATTATTAATTATTTTATACGTGGCCTCCGCGAAATGAACAAGTATGGCCAAATGACTAAGTATAATAGTTACATGAAGGGCTACGACAAGCGCTACGCATACGCGCTACGTAACTCTACGAAAAGTATAATATCGTGCTCTCGTGACGAGGTGATTGGTGGTTGTAAATGGCGGTTTCTAAACTGTATTATCGCTCAACAGTGTTATAATTTTGTACTCTCCTGTCCTTAGTGAGTTTCGCCTTAAAAAATAACTAACAGAGCTAAAAATATAGTGTGTTTAAAATAATATGGCTGGAGGTGAAATCGATTATTAATTATTTTATACGTGGCCTCCGCGAAATGAACAAGTATGGCCAAATGACTAAGTATAATAGTTACATGAAGGGCTACGACAAGCGCTACGCATACGCGCTACGTAACTCTACGAAAAGTATAATATCGTGCTCTCGTGACGAGGTGATTGGTGGTTGTAAATGGCGGTTTCTAAACTGTATTATCGCTCAACAGTGTTATAATTTTGTACTCTCCTGTCCTTAGTGAGTTTCGCCTTAAAAATAACTAACAGAGCTAAAAATATAGTGTGTTTAAAATAATATGGCTGGAGGTGAAATCGATTATTAATTATTTTATACGTGGCCTCCGCGAAATGAACAAGTATGGCCAAATGACTAAGTATAATAGTTACATGAAGGGCTACGACAAGCGCTACGCATACGCGCTACGTAACTCTACGAAAAGTATAATATCGTGCTCTCGTGACGAGGTGATTGGTGGTTGTAAATGGCGGTTTCTAAACTGTATTATCGCTCAACAGTGTTATAATTTTGTACTCTCCTGTCCTTAGTGAGTTTCGCCTTAAAAAATAACTAACAGAGCTAAAAATATAGTGTGTTTAAAATAATATGGCTGGAGGTGAAATCGATTATTAATTATTTTATACGTGGCCTCCGCGAAATGAACAAGTATGGCCAAATGACTAAGTATAATAGTTACATGAAGGGCTACGACAAGCGCTACGCATACGCGCTACGTAACTCTACGAAAAGTATAATATCGTGCTCTCGTGACGAGGTGATTGGTGGTTGTAAATGGCGGTTTCTAAACTGTATTATCGCTCAACAGTGTTATAATTTTGTACTCTCCTGTCCTTAGTGAGTTTCGCCTTAAAAAAATAAGTAACAGAGCTAAAAATATAGTGTGTTTAAAATAATATGGCTGAAGGTGAAATCGATTATTTATTTTTACGTGGCTAGGCGTCACCGCATATTATATATACCTAATTAACATAAGTATCTATCGATTAGCACTAATTTTGATATACAGACCTAATTGAGTAACGTTAATTAAATTGGGTCTACGTATTTTAGTGCTTAGTTTTATAAATTGTACTTTCCCGTAATATTTAACTCATTTTGTGTGTAAACTCCTATGTATATTAGTAAAGCTTTTGAAAAATTAGGTACTTCATATTTTAAATGTAAAGTGCTTAAAATACTCATCAGCTTAATTGTGCTCTCTTCTTTCACAAGCACTTAACGAGCACTACCAGTGTACAATAATTAGTTCGCAGATTGCTCATATCTCGCTTGAAATATATATGTACTTATATACCACCGCATCTAAACAAAGTGTGTGGTAGATTTTGTTTATTAGGCTCTACCTTCACGAGCGAGTTTATTGCGATGCTATCACGGCGTTTGACCAGTGATTTAAAGCATCACTAGCTTATGACTCGGTTCTTGCTATAGCTGGTCTTGCTTAAGTCCGCTGACGTATATATAACTTTGCAAATTGATTCATATAGCTGTATCGCTATTGCTGGTACATACTGTTGTGACTTGAAAGTCACGCAACTGTGAGAGAGAGACGAATTGCAACGCACTCTGACGTAGCTATCTACTGTCTAATTTGACACCAGACTACCAGCCGTGCGACCGCATTTCTTTTGCATCAATCATTGATACATAGCAATCACCTCTGATTGGTTAACACTCTTCCACTATTGGACGAAATCCATTGACGCAGCAAGAATACCATAAATTCAGCCAATCAGAGGTGATTGCGATGTATCAATGGTTGATGCAAAAGATACGCGGTCGCCCTGCAGAGAGCCAAGAATGACCTCTGTAGATACGTTTTCATAAAAATGATTGACTCTCTTGTGCCGACTGTCTTATTTCATCACGACACGCTGCGTCACTGTTATGTTTTTGACCGTTGAATAAACCGTTAAATTGTAGAAACCATTTTTAAAATTATATTCTAACTAGCGAGATTGTAAACAGTCAAAAGATTACAAATTAACGAATTATATTTCGGTAGATTGTAATCTGTTAGGTATATTAATCAGATAAAACCTAAGTGCCATGAGTTTATGTCGAACCCTATAACCTAACCTACAAGAAAGAGAAAAGAAAACGTAATATACAATGAATATTTAAAAAATTGACACTCAGAACATTGAACGGTTCACAATCTTTCGACAGTTTACAATCTATTGAGATAAAAAACGTTAGATTACAATCTAATGGTTTTCACAATCTTACGGTGACATATGCACCCTAATCGTTAATTGCAGCCATACCGTGGAGGTTAAACTAATCGTACTTTCCTCAAAAATACAAAATCGTCACGATACAATCGCTCGTGGAGGCGCGTAAAGGATTTTATCAAAGGTTTATATAGAGTAAAACTTCTTTGTAGGTGTATGCAGGACGGGTTCGAAAAGGCAGCCCAGAACACGCAGGCCGTCTACAGCGTCGACTTTGGCTGAGCCAAGCGGAATGAAGAGATCGCCTTCCACTCTGTCCACTGCATCCACGACTTCTAGTTACCGACCGCGATCATCGCCGGCCGGACTTTATAGTTATACTGGAGGTAACTTTGTGAACTTATATACATTCGTTTACTCTATATTTTACTTAATGTCCACTATTAATTTTATTTCTACCTATGCACACATAGAATTAGTTATGGAACGTTCCTTAACTCGATAGGGTACCTACACAAATACTAGATACTTATATTATTCTGCAAAGTAAAAACTTTTTCTTAAAGAAAGTGAAATAGGTATAATAAAGTTATTTTATGAAATTGAATATTACTATTGTGATAAATGGATAATTTGTATCTACCATTGATTCAGTCACAGTTAAATTGTAATAAAATGATTATAATTGAAAAGTAGATTGATAGTAAGTATATACCCGCAAAAAGTTAGTAGGTTGCAAGTTGCTACCTTTATTAACTGGGCTAATTCTTTTAGAACAGAGGGGCGAGCTTTAAATTTCAGCTTATTTTCTCTACTTCTTTCTATCTCGCTTTTTAGTACCATCCCGGCCGACGAGGTCAGCATCAGGGTTGTCGGTAACTCGTGTATTGGATCCTGTGGGGGGCGGTTCAGGGCTGGCGGTGGGCGGGAGCGAGTATTCTCGCCGTCGAGCCGCGTCGGCGCCCACGACCCCAGCGCTGTCGCCCGCGGGTTCACCGCCTGGGTCACCCAACAGAGCAGTCCATAGGTATACAACTACAAACATTGTAATCAGCAAAATATATTATAGCGTAACTGTCATCACTAGACCATAGACATGACCCTTCGTTAACCGAAGGTACGTACGATCACAAAACGTCTACACAGTCGTCGCCTGCGGGCTTACCTCTTAATTGTACCTTATAGAGCACTGCATATACATATACTTAGGTTTAAAAATCATCATTCAAATGTGGGGCAGACTGTTTGTCTTCTTCAACTAACCCCATATTACGTATTTGAGAGTACATCGCAACGGAAACTGGTTTCACATTTAGTGAGATAAAAATGACTGCAATAACGGTAAGTGGAGAAATATCACGCATCTTGTCAGCTGTAGGTTAGTATTTGAGAGTACATGGCTATGGGAACTGGTTTCACATTTAGTGAGATAGAAATTACTGCAATTACGCATCCTGTCAGCTGTAGTGAAAGGATTTTGTCTATACGATATGGTACGATTACAAAACAAGGAAGGTGCCATGGATCCTAGGGGACAACGCTGAAATGGCAGTGAGAGAATGCGATTTATTCTCGCCAGCGGGCTATGTCGACGCATACAACGCCTATGCAGTTCACCACCTCATAGAACACTGCGTATATCTACATAATTATAGGTAAAAAACTCTTTATATATAGCAATATGAAAACACAAATAGGTAGGTACATATAGGTATAATACGGCAGCGAATTTGGTAAATTGTAGCTTAAGAAAATACCTAGGTTATCATAACACCATTCCTGCTACTACGCAATGAACCATCGACCTATTTTACAGAATATACAAACTTTTTTTTTAGTTTTTTAGGACATGTACCTACAAATCCCATTGCTCATTTCGTTTGCAAGCAGATTTTATGTTACGACCGAGCTCAAAGAGATAGACGCGCCTCAAGTTTTCAATTTTGAAATGCGAAGAAAACTCAGGGAAAAGCAGCAGCTGCTAGATAATATTATATACTTACCACTTTCTATGTCGCATTCGTTGCTTTGCATTTAACGGGTATCTACTATCTACGGCTCTTGCGGCTCGCTCTAATGTACGGTCAGCTTTATTAACCCATCTCATTAATTGAGGTTTAATACCTGTCGCAACCTCGTACCTATAGGCCGACCGTTTAACTCGCGTATCGCCTGCGCGGTAAGAAGGGAGCGGGGGTGGGTAACGCTACACACGGAGTCAATAATCCAAAGATTTATCTCGAGATAGACATTGTTGGTAAAGAATAAAATAATAAGTATCACCCACCCATCCGCTAACATCTCCCCCCGCTCCCTTCTTACCGCGCAGGCGATACGCGAGTTAAACGGTCGGCCTATAGTTATTACGATGGCAATCATGAATTAATTTTGATCATTGTAAATAACTATAAAACCACAATTTGCATAAATACAAAACACCGCAATACAAGGAAGGATAAATCATCAGAAATCAAAAGCAACTTCCTTTTTTAATGAAAGCTTAATAAAAGTTTTCATTAAATAAATATAAATTTAAATCTGAATCCGAACATAATTAGAAGAATTCATGAAACATTAATCCACAAATCATTTTATGTTTATTTTCTATTTGTTCTCATTTTCAAGGGGCGGTTGTGCCTGGGTCATACCTACAATCAACTGGGACCCCGACTCATTGTGACCGCGTCACGTTTAGTTCCCGACTGACGGCCGTACAAGGTTACCCACTCCATTCTCTTTTGTTTATTGTTTTATTTAACTTTTATACTCTGTGACGCTTGCCCGATTAAATTCATAGTCGCTTCATTCTTTATCATAGTTAACGTCACACCCTCCAGGCACGTTTTCCCTTTTTCCATTTATCCCTCAGTATTTTTCAGTCTGCACGGATGAAAATAAAACTTTAACTATCGTAGATTAATCTTTGCAAGCGTTTCTTTTTCAGACTATCATAATTTTCTTTTATAAAAACTAGCGAAATGATTTTTCGATCTAGCCTTCCCCTTATCTATTGAATACTTCACGCTCAGAAATGTTTTATATTAAGATATGACACGATATGATAACTTTTTTTTTATTGTTGAATTTTAAAGTATGAAACTGTTATTTTAGGGAGTCTCCGATATGAAAAACTTTTTGTAAGTGAATATTGGTTTAGTGTGTATGTGGTCTTGTGTGCATTATTGAGTGCCTTTATGCTGTTTTGAGTAGATAGAGGTTCGAAATATGCCTACAAGTAATTATTGCAGGTTTCGTGGTTTCTTGTACTTAATAAAATACAGAGGCCGCATCGCAAAGTTACCCACCTACTCGTATATGTAAGTTACAGTTTACCTTTGCCTCGTAGACATAATGTACCTACACTAGAAATCTGTAGCAAACACGAACCTGTAGGAAACCAAGCAAGACTTCCTGAGTTCGAAAAGCTGCAACTAAGACAATGTTAGTAAATGAATGGACGAATTTAAATAAATGAAGTAATCAAGTCTCTTTTGTTACTGGTAGTGTCTACTAGGGTATTAAAAGTATATACTGTATAATATATGTAAGTACCTAAGAGTCTTGAAAAAGAAAGTGTACTTAGCTAAGTTTGATTTATTTATTGTGATGCGGCCTCTCTTCGTTTACGCTTAGTTTGATACTAATGATTACTATTTATTTATCTACATAAAAAGTAGGTTTTATGGTATATTGGTAGACTAATTAATATACTATACCTATTTAGAAATACCTATTAATCCTATTATACCTTATAATAAGCAAGTATCCAAACCATATTACCAACCTATGTTTATATTATGGTATTTTATTTATGTTATACTATATTTATTTTTTAACATATTTTTTATTCGATCTAGCCTGAATCGGTGTGTTTGAGGTAGGTATTTGAATCAAAATTAATTTAATTTAGTAAGTAGGTAGATTAATTAGATTTAGACATAGAACTGGTCCTAGGCAGACTATTATTTTTATCTATTGCTAATATATTAGCTGCATTCATACATTTTTTATTTAAAAATGTAAAAGTATAGTTATACACCTACTCAGGTAAGTATAGTTTCGGTGTTTGTTGACTGCTTTATTGGCATTTGGCAGGTAGGTATACCTTTAGTGATAACGTAAAGAAATAAAATAATTTTATTATTTAATGTAAAATTATGCTCTCTTCAATAATATAAATTAACGTTGCTTACCCCGGTGTCTCAACCACTAATTAAGTTTGAGCATAATATTTTGAATATTTTATAAGTAATCGGCTCAAACCAGAAAGAAGTAAGACCCACCGGGTTTAAATATTAGAGGTAGGTCATACTGTGTGGCTCAGCCCGAAAAGAGGTCTCATCCATCATTCATCACCAGGTGAGCTCACAGTCAAGGGCTAAGTAACTTGTAGTGGAAAAAATAAATAAGTGCGTGTGTATTTATGACGTACGCACGCAAGAAGTTATAATTTTTGATCGCAAATAATAATATGATATGATTATCAGTTCTCACCCAACATACAGTAAATATATTTATTTTGTTGGTAAGCCTTTTTCTGCAAGACATAAGTTGACCAACTAACGTCAGGGTGTGGAATTTGGGGGTGGGTGTGCGCGCGCATCGAAAAATTCACTCTGATAATTTTTCCCTTACGCGCCAAAAGAAGTATAACTACAAAAATGCAGCGCTAATTTTCAGCTGGGTCGCTGGTCCAGCTGACACTACGAAATTAAAACTACGTCTATCACTTATCAGAAATATACCTACAGATAAGTTCGTGTTATAACACAACCGTTGTTGCAGGTCTCGGGCGCTGCAGCGGTGTTCGTAGCACAGACAGTGCCCGCCCCAACGCCCGCTCGATCGACGCCTCGCGCGTCTGACGTCCACCCGCATTACTATTAGTTGAGTCATAGCTGAGTCCAGATATGGAGCTGTGTTCAGAGTTTTCGCTTTGGACACCAGAGTAATAACAACGAAGAAAATATTCTCACAGCGTATACGAATGCCTTACACAATTTGTAATAATGCAATACACTTCTTTTAAACAATTTTACTGCGGTGTTCGTAGACACACACAGTCCCCGCCCCAACGTCCAAGCGATCGACGCGTGACGGCTTGCGCGTCTGACGTCCACCCGCATTACCATTAGTTGAGTCCTAGCTGAGTCCAGATATGAAGCTGTGTCCAGAGTTTTCGCTTTGGGCACTATAGAGTAATAACTCTTATTAAATTATTCATCTTCGTTACTATTAGTAGAGCCCTTGCTGAATCCAGATATGAAGCTGTGGACGCTGGAGTATTAACATCGAAGGAAAAATGATCTCAGTGTATACGAATTTGTAGTAACAATGCACATCTTTATTTTAACCAACTCTGGGTACAGCGGTGTTCGTGACACACAGTCCCTGCCCCCATTTCTATCCGATCTACGTCTCGCGCGTTGGACGTCCATCTGCTTTACTCTTAACGAGTCTTTGCTGAGTCCAGAAAGTGTTGTGCTGTTGCCTTGAACGCTAGTGGTAACGCAGAAGGAAAGAAGTCTATTAACGCTTAAAGTATTGGTAATAATTACTGTCAAAAATAACGGTAAAGCGTTTCACTCAGCTTTTTTTTAAATGATTAATTTATTGTTAATACAAAGGGGATCGCAATAAATACGAATCATCAGCAAATCCTCTGCTAACCTATTAAATACACTCGACTCATTCAATCTCATATTTTCAGTGCAGAAAAATACATTAGATGCGGTCTTGTACTTCGCGTTGTATTACGCAATACACTTGAATTTATCCTTGTACTAGCCCGGTGAATTTTTACATCACAGGTTTGCAATAATTGTTGGGAATTTATTATAAATACTATTAAATAATTAGCTAAATGGCCGCAGAGGAAAGTAGATATTTATCGAATATCTACTATTTCTGTATGAAGCTAAAGCAAGTGTATAAAAATATATTCTATTGCGAACGGCTGTGAAGAAAGTGTAGTTAATAAGTAGCTAGTTTTAATAGTAATCACTAAAAAGCGGATTACAATGTATTTCGCTGGTATTAGGCACAATTTAGTATTGATACCTAAATAAAAAATGGCGTAGGTTATGTACAGAAGGCGGAAGCCCCAAAACTGATGTTTCTCCTGTGCGCATAAACCAGGTGAATTGATAAAGCTAAGGAGGGAACAATTTTTACTAAAAGGACAGTTGAAGATAAAAAAAATTAAGACATTATGATGGGTCATGCTTCAGTACCCTAACGCTACAGTATAACGCGATTCGCGTAGGCGCTACGTAGCATCTCATAACACTACGATATCAATTTCATCGTGTATAAAGGCTACGACTGTAACGCTACGATATCAATAGCACCGTGTATAAATGCTACGACTGTAACGCTACGATATCAATAGCACCGTGTATAAATGCTACGACTGTAACGCTACGATATCAATAGCACCGTGTTTATATGCTACGACTGTAACGCTACGATATCAATAGCATCGTGTATAAATGCTACGACTGTAACGCTACGATATCAATAGCACCGTGTATAAATGCTACGACTGTAACGCTACGATATCAATAGCACCGTGTTTATATGCTACGACTGTAACGCTACGATATCAATAGCACCGTGTATAAATGTTACGACTGTAACGCTACGATATCAATAGCATCGTGTATAAATGCTACGAATGTGCGAACGAATTTTACGTTAGACTTCACGTACGTGCTACGGTAGCATCTTGTAGCGCTAAGATCTAAGATGGTAATTGCAAAGGGCTACGTTTTTGCCAACTGCAATAATTAATCACCACTACGCTACGGCTTAACGGCTTCGCATAGGCGCTACGGTAGTATCACGTAACGCTTCAATTGTATTGCAAGGACGCTAAGTCTGTACCATGCTACAATTCTAGCATTGCAAGGCTACGGCATATGGGTTCGCGTAGACGCTACGGTACTATCTCGTAACTCGTAGAGTATGTACATAATGATTTGTAATAAAATGTAATGCGTCGTTATAATTGCTACGGAAATGACTAAAACTCTACGAATAAACCAGTACCGAGTACGATACTCAGAACTCTGTCTATCACTTCTGTCTTCGCATACATACGAAGAACTCCTTGCTCTATATAATATTTTTATTAAAAAAATAAAGTGAGTTTGGAAGCGTAACCTGTGATGAAGTGTTTAAAGTATAGATAAGAAATGCGCGAGTGCTTCAAATTATATTAGTTTTAAGGGCTAAGTATGTGATATACCCCAAGTCGCATCGTTTGAAGGATAAAAGGTCGAGGCGGCGCTGGAAAACATCTGTACGCTTACTCTGAGTTTTTACATTGCAAATACGGTTGATCGACGTGAGAACTCACCTCGCCAAGTGTAAGCGAACGGTCAAAGTAAAATGGACCCAAAAGCTCTTGCTTTAAAGTCACGAATTCAGCGTTTGGAGCGCTGGCTGTGAATAAATACACGAAATTATGAAATGAGCTCTAAACCAATGCAGTTAAGGTTCATTTTACTTTAACGTTCGCTTACACTTGGTGAGGTGAGCTCTCACGTCGATCAATCGTATTTGCAATGTAAAAACTCGGAGTAAGCGTACTGAGGTCCCTTCGCTGGCCTGCATATTTACTGTTAACCTCATTATAACGTTTTACTATGGTGCAATTAATAGTACTTATATATCGATAAATTTCCCTATATTTATCAATTGATCAATTTGTCCAGAATGGGCTGATACGGTAAGTTCAGTCCCTTTTTTATAAAGGACTTTCTACGCACCAATGTCGCACCCAAGCTTTCGTCCGACTTAACGTTGCAATGCGCTTAATATTAGATATACAAAAGTTATAATATGCTATATGCTTTTGAAGTAAATATGATAATATTTAAGTAGGTAAGCCGTTACGCACAGATTGGCTGCGTAGCAATGAAATTCTAAAATACATTAATGTAGATACTTAAGTTTATAAAAGTTCAGTAGGTACTAGAGTGTTTGAAGCAAAAATGAATACCTAATTTAAGAGATTATAGCGTCTGGCTGAAACAGACGAACAAAAAAGTGAAACATTAGGTACCTACTACCTATTGTTTAAATGTGTGAGAGAGGTCTTTTGTAAGCTAAAATCTTTATTCGGTACCTACCTAACTATAAACTCTTCATTTTAGTTTTTCTAATCTCTCAAATACATACTTGTACTGTTAATAAGCTACAATGCTAATAAATATATATTTCGATATAAAATAAAGTTAATCTACCTACCTTTAGACGCTGTATTCGAATTGAACCTAACTTAGTATATTCTTTTTAATTACTGATTACCTAGTTGAATGTAAAGAAAAAATATTGTTGTTTTCTATTGTAAAAAATGTGCCTATATTAGGTAAAGTCCTATATTATCGACTTACTTTAAGTAACTAGCTTTAGTTAATTTTATTATACCTATAATGTGCTAAAATGGAACAAAATGCAACGATTCCTTCACAATTTACCCTTGTCTTTGCTCAATTTGTATTACTTATTTACCTGATTACTTTAAGGTGAATGACACGGCAGTTTCCCAAGTAGATACTTAGATACCCAATGCACTTGAAACCCGTTAGCATAAAAGAAGATTTGTTTACCTACTGCTAGTATGTCTTTATACCTAAAATGATGGCAGATGGTCTTCTGATAAAAAATTAACAGACGTGTTCCTATGCAAAAGCTATGAAAAAGTCGATTATGTCATTAGATAAGACTATTTTATGGTAAGATTTATTGAAGTCTCTGACGATATATGTCTATCTGTCCTGCACATTATCTTCATGTACTAAATGAAGTCGCCTTTCACTGGCAAATTTTCGGGTGCCTTGTGGATTAGTGCATTTAATGTTCATCGGTTTAGCAAACTGAGAAACGCACGGAGACCAATAACAAAAAGTAGAGATAAAAAGTTTTATGTATTGGAGCGGTGACGTGGCCGATATATTGTTGCTCCACAACATTAACACATATCTGTCACGCCCGGCGCCACTTCTTGATCTTGTCTATGAATACGTTGCGCCTGAATACCTACGAATGTCGCGCCATCAGAAACGCATAGTCAGTAACCATTCACCTTACCTGTATAACCTTAAGATAAATTAATAGATACTGTAATTTGTCCTTTTTCGAACTCTTTTATCTAAGTACTTACTTACCTACTTATGTAGTAAAATATGTTGTGAATTTTTGCATATCTCTTTCTCACTCTCTCACTAGGGCTTAGCCAGATAGGAATTGTGATTTAGCTATGCCTTTCGTGCGGTGGCAATGTAGTGTACCTACCTACTAACTATATTTCGATGCAATTTTGTCAAAACTGCCGCCCCTAGCTTCACTTAAATAAGGTTGATAAATTCTAAGCCCGTATATCTTTTAACTAATAAGTAATTTAAATTACAAAAGGGCTAAACTTTTACTAAAGAAGTTTTGTTCATAACAAGTACCGCCATAGTAGGCCCGCCATACACGGACTGCTCGAGCAGTTAGCCAGTGATCAACATACCTACACGGACCGGTCTTGCTGTCATAAACAGCTTGAAGCTACCATTGATAACTGCTGCCAACTGCCCGAAGCAGTCGCAACTGCTCGAGCGGTTCCATGTTTGTGTGTACGTAGAAGACTGTAGCTCACTATGCAGTCGCAGCTTGAATTCTAACTGCTTCAAACTGTCCGTGTATGGCCGGTCTAAGAGAAATACTTATTTAAGAAAATGTACCTACCTACATATTAGGTAATTTATTTTTGCCTACTTTTTATAACCACCTAGGTTAAAAGAAAGTAGGCAAAAAATAAATTACGTAATAAACGTAGCAGCATAGCAGATCCTAATCAGTAGCGGGAAAATACTTAAAAACTGAAAGTAGGTACTCAACCCTTCAAAACGAATGCATTAGGTACGTTGACAACAAATAAATGTAATATACTTGCCTACATTTAAAGAATAACTCAAGATCTATAAAAATCCATCACATAAATGACAATATTTTCAGAAAAGTTTAAGAGAACGAACTATTTCTGTCCATTTTTGTAATAGGTATAATAAATCACATTTGAACAAAAAAATAATATTAAAACACTGTTACATATTTTGTTTGTGTTAAAATAGTCGCACTTTACATGTCGAGAAATCATTTTTGAGACAATTTGCATATACCTACCTATGTATTTTGTTGTGATATAATAAATATTTTGTTAAGCTTCGAAATATCACAAATTGAAGCAATAAAACCTATTAAATAAAAGAAAAAAAGAATAAATATATTGTACCTGTACATATATTTTTAATATAAAATTGAATAATTTGACGTTTTTTCATTTTATCCTTAGCGCCTTCCTGTATTTTAATGCAAATAATAGTATACCTAGCTATAAATAGTAGGTGAATTAGGTGAGTATAATTTGATATGATATTATATACTTTAATACTTAGTTATACTAAAAAAAAAAAAGGATAAGTAGGTACGCGCCGAATTGAGAACCTCCTCCTTTTTTGGAAGTCGGTTAAATAAAACAAGAAATTTTATTTCAATGTTATTATGTATTTATATTCTTAAAAACTTGGAGCTAAAACATTTCAATTTATATATCTAACATTAATTTGTTTATATCCTCTTTTTAACAACGGTTCTGGTATCTACGTCTGTCCCTCACTAGTAATTCTGTTACAAAAATAATTTCATTTAGGAATGACCAAAAAAACTCTTAAATTCTACAAGACATCGTTCTATTTTACTTATCATAGAAATATACGTTAACTGTCACAAGATCCTTTCTGATGTTATGCAACGCATAAAGGTGAAAGGTAGTTAATTGACATTAATAAAAGCGATAGATATTTCAAGCGTAAAGAACATGAGCTAATTAAAATAAGTATACTGGGTAACTTATCGACTTTAAGGCCCGGACTCCACCGGGCGGAGCGGAGAGGAGTCGAGTCGAGACGAGAGGAGATGTGATTTAAAACAACCAATAGAATTTCGTTATTTCCACATCTCGTCTCCGCTCAGCTTCAGTGGATACCACTGAGCGGAGATGTACCATATTTGAATGGCGCGATCGATGCGGAGATGTGAGCTGTGGCTCGCAAGCGGCGGCGGCGCGCAACGGAGACGAGAGATGTGAGCACAGCACGCCGATAGTTTTTAGTTCCGCCGCTCACCGCACGCAGCTGTCCCGCTCTAGCCAGCATACATCTCCGCTCCAGTCTAGCCAGTACGCATCTCCGCACAGCTTTGGTGGATACACCCTAGCTGAAAAACATCTGTTCTCGTCTCCGCTTCAGTCATCTAAGCATATCTGCGCAGTGGTGGAGACCGGGCCTAAACGGTCGAATGGTCAAATCCCGCAAAACGAACAAAGGCTGTCATATTTTGCAGTACATACTTACGAATTTCTACAGGTAGGTAACAAAAATGCTCTATCATAAAAATAATAACAACTGTAGAGAGAGCAACCTAAAATCGACAATATACAATTGAAAATAAAAATATTTACATAGTATTCTTTTACGATAAATATTTTAGAATATACATAGGTACGTTAGACACTTATATTACTTAACTTACGATCAACAAAACTGTTGCAAAGAAAAGACAATATAAAGAAAATAGTAATTAGGTATAGTAGACATTCATTCTGTAATATTGATAAATAATTAAATTATCTTGTGTAAAGTAGGGTTTAAAATTTTGATATAGATACATATAAGTTTAAATAACTCCATAATGTTAAAAAGCAAAAATATAAAAACCGTTCCGAAAATACTAGGCCTATGCCTCAAGTTGAAATAGTTACTTTATATTAAGTAAATTTGTTGAATAATTTAATAAGTAATTTAGTCTTGCTTTTTATAGCTACACGTTGTCTACAACCGATTAGTGTCGAATCGAATCGAGTTCCATAATTATTTGTGAATCTACTCTTGGCTACGCCACTAATATTTTCAATATACCTAGTGGTAGTGGTACAGTAAAGGCGGCGAATTATTGCGATTCGATTCGACTCGGCTCGGCTATCAAGCTTAGTGGACGCCAGGCTTAAAACTATTAGATACGTCAGTAGTTTTTATCAGCTTTTATTATAAACTGAATTAAACATAGTTCTGTATAACAATAACAATGAAATAAACAAACAACTCAAATAAGGGGGTTACTAACATCGCAGCAGTATTATTTTAATATTGTTAGCGCTCTTGTTTCAGAAATATAATCCATTTAGAGACATCAAGGTAAACTGTACGTCATATAAATCTGAAATTTAAAAATAACTTAAAGCGATGCTAGTATGGCACCAGAATGATCCACTTATTACTTAAATATAATTATTTTTAAGAATACGGAAGTGCATAAAAAATTCAAATTGGACGGCGAAGCAATGCAGTTTTGTCATTGAAGCAAGCCTCAAAATTTAGAGATTTTTTTTACATTAATTAGCTATCTAGAAAATTTTAAGTGCAGAAATGGTCCTATATTCTTTTTAAATATCTGTGCACTAATATGTACAAAACTTACTGCTTCACACTAGTGAAAGTGTCCATACCAAGCGAACATACTCACGCGGCAGACTTGAGAGCAAAATGATCAGTCAGAATGGACCTATCTCGGTATTTTTTGGTTGCATCATGCGTGCCGGACGGGTACATTCTACAACGACGGAGCAATTTGTTCGTAAGATTTCCGCGCGAGTACGTCACCCTGGTGCGGACACATCTTATGAGAAAAATAATGCACTCTTATTTATATTTCCTATAGGTAGGAAATGAGATGATTTCTACGATGAACACTTTATACGAGTAAACATTATAGGAAGGTATATATTATTGGTATAATTATGTATTATGACCATGTTGAAGTATGAATTTGTTTATAGCCTCGAAAGTCTAAACAGAAGGGATTCGGCTGCCAATGTGTTATACCAAGAAAACCTCCGTCAATATACTTATATTGCTAATGGAAGGGGTCACGAGCCTCAGGAATAAGGTTTACGAGACGGAGAGAATGGAGAAGTTTCATGATGTTGTGAATATCATATTTAACACAAAGGAAGTAAAATATAGATTAAAACGAATAAATCAGTGTTTTTTTTTACAATCCATCAATAAATGACTGAGAAATGACGATTTAAAAGTTTAATTATTTAATGTACACGCATTGCTGTATCTTACTCGAGTGAGAAATTGTGTGAGTTTTAATACCTAGCCGAGATTTAATACTTCAAAATTATCTTCACACACAAATTAAGTCACGTTAAGTCCATTTATTCCTTTTATTCGGCTTTATAATCAGTTGATAGGGAATTATGACGTCACGTCTCCCGTCTTGCAAGCGCAACTTTAAAGTTCCATAACTTTTTCATTTGTTGAGATATTTTAATGATTCTTTCATATTTTTGTTTTATTTTGTCTTCATTTTCATATTAAATTTTAAAAAAATGGTAAACTTCTCCATTGCCCTGTAAGTAGATAGTAACTTTAATTATGCCCTGATTTTCAGCCGGCCACAAGGCTTGGTAAAAACTATCCAATCTTCTATCTTTTAAATCTGACTAAACTATTCTTCTTAAGGCTGTACATCGACATTTTAACTAGACATTTTTTAACGACCAGGCAGTGGCTATAATTAATAGAGTTTATTTTTAATCAAAGTATTGATTTGAAAGAATTGAACAGGTAAAATCTGTTCATGTTAATATTTATCTAGACGTAAGTACCTATCTGAACATAAAAGGAAAATAAAATAATCCAGATGGATTTAAAAAATGGATAAGGTACTTACGTCTACAAGATTTGCTTCAAACAATATTTAATAAACACTTATTATTTCCCATACTTAATTAACATTGAATTTTAATTCAATTATAAAACTAAAATAAAATAGAAAACGTGAATAACAACAAAAAGTAATGCTTTTTTGTCATAATATCACATTAATATCAGCTATTAACGTACATGCGCTTCTTTTGACTAAATACATTCAATAACTTTAGTAATTGTAAATACGCTGTCAAACTATATATTATTACCTATTTTCCATAATCAGGTGAAGTTTGGTTGATTTGGTAACTGTGTACAGAAATGTACACTGATAAGCTTATCAGGTAAGTATATGATTTTATTCTGTACACTGTTGAATACGATAAAATTACTAGACGATCCTTTCTCTTAAAACCTAGTTACTTAATATACACAATATTTACCGTCCATAACTCGCCAAAGTCGTCAACTTGAGATCCAATAATAAACAAAAATATTAATATATTAAGTGATTAGGATAGCGAAATAAAGAAGTTGAAAGAAATAATATACTATAATAATATAATTATTGTTAAAGACTATAAGACCCTCTGCAAACAAATTAAATAAAACATAACTTTAAATTAATTTCCATAACGTATCGGACTGAATCCATACTATATTATCTGTTGTATGCATGTCTGTTACACTTTCACGGCCCATCTCTTCAACCGATTTTGACGAAAGTTGGTACAGAGATAGACCTAGCATCCCAAGCAAAGCTTTTTATCCCCAATATAGAAGTGTACCTGCGGGATGTTAGAAAACCTAAATCCACGCAGAGGAAGTAGCTTGTATATTATAAATAATAAAAATTAATGTTTAAACATCAAAAGAAATATTAGCCAATAATAACGAATAGGTACTGCTTCTATAATGACGCCGTAACCGTGGGTCCAAGTTCCAATCGGAACAATGGCGCCACTAGTGTCTTAGTGTCGAATAGTATTCAATATTCAAATCGTTCACTGGAATTCGTCATCGGAACTGAGTAGTGTTGTTTTTTCGTGGTAGTTTGGAGCGTGACTGATGGTGGCAACACGTTGAGGAGGTGGCCTCGGAGCTAGTGTTGCGCCTTCTTCAGAACCACGATTGCCGATTCCCGCTCCGCGCATCACTAAATTTTTTGTATAATTAGCGATAAATAAATTGGTTTAGAATATAAATTGTGGATTAACTAAGGGGATACTAAAATTGTATTTTAATTTAAATTAAAAAACGTGACAAAAGTAAAAATAGGTAGGTAATTGGTTAGTTCGGAGTGTGTCATTCAAATTGCTAGTATCAGACTTTTATAAGCCATTTTTGTGTGGTATTAAAATCTGCAGTGCACGAATGTAGTAGGATATCGGATTACTAACCGGGATGGTAAATTTTTTCCATATTTTGAAATGCCAATTTTTGATGTACCTACACAAAAAGAAATTGGCACGACTAAAAATCAAGCTATCTCTTTCCACAGACCATTGTTGAAAAGATGACTCTACCAACGTTTGTATTATACTCCGCAGACTAGTGTAAATGTGTTATTAAGAAAATATGCAATGATGTACTTTCATGCTAGTTAAATGTTTACCTCGTCTCTTAACGTCTTATTAACAACACACATATTTAGCGGCATGCTAGCAACCAAGTTATAAAAAAGCTAATCTTGTAAAATTACGATATCTTTACTCACCTTGACTCGCGCAGTCCTCTATAATCGAAATATTAATTAAGTTTAAAATAAAATCTACAATTTAAGGTAGAATCGTTTATTAGTGAGATGCAAAGTACAAAGATTTATCAGATTAACGGTCTATAGCTCTTAAAAATTATGTTTTAAACTTAAACCAAATATTTTTATTGTATTTAGATTTTAGACATACTTAATATCGTTATAGCTTTTTTAAGCAATCTCATGTTTTCACATAATAGAAAAAAAAATCTTAAATCTAACTTTTTTTTAAACTTTTAACTTTTAAATAAGTATAAAACAGAACATGTACAAAGTTGCATACATATACAAAGCGATATATTCACATTTTTTGCCTGGGCACGTTGAGTTACTTCGATTTCTTTCGCTACATGTTATTTCTTTGGTCAGGCAAACTTTACTTTTTCATTACCTGTTGTCAACCTATGGGTCTTATCTTTAATTAAAAAAAAACTAAACCTGTATTCACTTTCGTTTCAAACAAAGCAAGCCTAGCTTTTGCTACGGATTTTATCCTCTAACTAAAAGACAAGTAAGTAACGAGAAATTGTACAAACAAGGAAAAAGAAAATCACAGAAAAATAAACATTAAACACTACCAAAAAACTAACGCGGACTATATAAGTACAAATAAAAAAGGTACGACAGTTTTAAATGGCAATGATTAGTCCGAAATATGTTTACAACTAAAATTATGAATGAAAACGCGTAAAAACTTTTTTTTTACTATTTTTATGTTTTTTTTTACTATTAGTCAGTCTTAATACATATAGAGCATTGAAAACAGTTCCTAAGTCAGTAAATTGGTAAACTTTGAGGCGTCTGCTCAAAGAGTTCTCGCTCTACCGTATAATTTTTATCTCCCAAATGATTTCTCATAAAGCAGTTCGTATACTTTATACTAGTAGTGTTTGTCATTAGACCACCATCTGTCGCACGCATGATAAAAATTTTAAGCGACTTTATTTATGTAGCGGTACTAATATTATGGTTTTTCAATATTATGAATTTGATGTTTAAGAACATGAGCGATAAATGAAGTATTAAATGCTTTAACACAGATCTAGAAACACAACTTGTCAATAATTGAGAATACAACCAAATGAGTAATGACTCATTTAAAATTTTAAATTAAAATAACGCGTTGCTTTATAAATAACATTTGGAAAGAGATTATAGCCGTTTACAACAAGCTCTAAGGAACGGTTTTCACAACGCTCTGTGTGTACTGACTTTTTATATAAAGAAAAATGAATAACTTAAGCCGGTTTTACACAACAATAAAGTCAAAATGATATTCACTGATAAGTAAAATATTTTTAATCAGCTGGGCTCAAGCTATAGTATATTGTCGGCGAAGTTGGACGTTCATATTTTTTTTACAGAAAGACCTTGATGTGGTAGGCCTTGCACTAAAATATTTTACTCCGAATTCTAATACTTTTCGAGAAATATTTTTTTGAAATTCGCAAATTTTCACCACTTTTCACTATTTCTTACGACTTTTGCCATATATCACAGACTCACTGACGTTTAGTTGTACTAAAGTTTCGTTTTACGTATTATAATCCGTTCCAAACATAAAAAGTATTACAAAATGTTAATAATCGAGTAATAATCATATTCAAACCATAAAAACTGTCTATCATTACATTTAATAGGCATATTAGTAATATTTTCTGTACATGGACGTTTTTTATAATCATTCGAATAAAACATCAAGTTTTATGTGTACCGATAATTGGAAAAACGGAACGTGTGCGTTGGCGGTAAAGTGCCCAACTATACTATACTATAGCCCAACCGACAGCTGTAATTTAATGACATGAATGCTAAATTTCATGCATATCTATGTTTTGTGTGGAACCGACCTACGCCATGCATATCGGACTAGTCAAGGACCTTTACAATAATTATTACAAAAAAGTACTTGCTAACTTTCTAAAACATTAAACTTACTTAAAGGGAGGGATCGCAACCGAGCACCGAAATCCAACTATTAACGTTTTAACTAAATTTCTATTTCAAATAACAACATTTTGAATCTGTGTGAAAAACCACATGACAGCATTGTTTTTTACAAACTGTCACAGAACACTTTATGCATGCATTTGTAACTTACGCGAAATATAGTCAGCTGTAGTCAACTTATGTAACCTAGATAAATTAATACTTTTTTTAATTTTTATTTATTCTACGTCATTCAATAACGTCAATAAATTTATTTAGTATTGCATTCTCTGTGGTCCTTAGAAAAATAATCTATATTTTATAAAAAAGACAACAAGTTTTTTTTTCTTAAATATAATCCCGGAACGATGTGCTATTCTGTTAATAAAATGTATGGTTTCCCATGCTCGGCAAGACAATGTAACAAGTCACTTCCAGCAGTTTTTTTTTTAATTTTTATATTTTATATTTTTTACTTCAAAGGTAAGTGACCAGTTACAATATCGATGTTATGGAATCCAGAGTACCTATCTACAAACAGACTTACGAACGAACTATAACCGAGAAAGAAAATTTTAAAATAATGCGTTCCCACATATATTACGTTCAAAACACCGGTCAAAAGTTTTTTGGGCCTGATGTTTTATAATTAGAACATTAAAAAACAATATAAAAAACATCGAAAGCGTTATAATAGCGTGTGTTATTGAAACTAAAACTTGTGTGGGCGAACGAAAAGCCCAATAGGCGTAAAAAGGAATAGTCTGCTAGGAAATAGGTAGTCTTTCAAGTTAATTCATTTATTAATTATATGGACAGACAGCAATGCACTGCATGCACAGCTATGGCAGAGTTTATAGTTTTTCGTAAGGCAGTTGAGATGTGACATCTGAAAGAAAATAAAACCAAAAAATAACAACACCTCTTTCGCGCTAATGTTGGAATCGCTGAATCCAAATTGACGTTGAAATCTTCTTTGGAAATGTCTCGAAGGTAAACAATAAGCGATAGATTTGGTACTCAGTTTGAAACCGGATAGCAACAGATAACTCCATCGTGCAATGCGAAGATGAAGGTTACATATACTTTAATATTATAAATGCGAAAGTTTGGATGGATGGATGTTTGTTACTCAATCACGCCAGAACGACTCAACGGACCTGAATGAAATTTAGCTTAGAGGTAGATTATAGTGTGGAATAACACACAGGCTACCAACCAAAAAGCCTCAATCCACGCGGACGAAGTTAAAGATAATTATCTGCTCCATCTATATTATTCATCGGTCATGGTTGAAGAAACTGAGTAATATGGGGCCTATCATGTAATGGCCACCTAAGAGTAGTGTGTGTCTATTTATTTCTTTTCGAATTGAGATGATTAGCCAAAATTTGGTTGATTTCAATGTAACAGATACAATACGCATATCTAGTACTGAAAAATGCTATTTTGCGTGTCGATACGTGCGATCGACTAAATTAGTTACCGAAAAAGAGTTTCGAATGCGAGTGCCAAAAAATCGTATGCGATCATCCTATCAGACAATCCTGGTATATATCCATATGGATGGACAATCTTTACAATTCTGGTATATAATATTATATTCTCGAAACTTAAACTAATGTCATAGGAATGAATGGGGTGGCAGAAATAGCTTTCGAAAAACGAAATACCCACTATTTGTTTACACTAGGCGATAAATAAGGCGCTCGCATTTGAGAAACTCACCTCATGTAACTTATCATTTTAGAGAGCAGCACTTGTTCCATCCGAAACTGAGAAAATACAGATCTCGAAAATTTACGACTTATTTCAGATGTCTGTCACAACACAACAGGCGCCTGAAGCCGACAAATTAAAGCCAGGAAGCAACGAGGACAAAAGTCACGCACGGAATTCGAACATAGAACACATGCGACAGATAAGTCATATTGAAATAGCGCAATGCCTGCGCGAAAGAAACTTCTAAAATAATAACCGCGCGTTGTATTCCGCGCGCATTTTTTTTCTCACATTATTTGTTCCGGTTCTTTCTAACATTTCAGAAATTCTCTTATTCTCTCAGATTCCGATCCGACTAGTGCACAAGGGGTCTAAACAATTTCGATATAAGAACATATCAATACACGAACAAGACTCCAATGATCGGCAAACAAAAATGTAAAAAGATTCAGGCAGCCGTCATGCAGATGTATATGAATGATTCACTAACCTGAGCTGTATTGTGTGTACTGTTGGTACTGCGGGTGGAAGTTGTGGAAGGCGTCTGTCATTATGTCCTTCGGGTTCATTGTCTCCTGGAAGGCAATGAGAGATCAATTAAACAGGTTGTCACTATATGACTGCTGGACATTGGCCTTTTGGAAAGCGCGCTCTCTATTGTACCAATCTACGATTTCCATTTTGAGAAATAAGGTGGCCGTCGTATTTTTTTTTAATTTTGTAGAAATTGACACGGGTGTTATTTCCGAAGATCTTAGGAGCGTCCATCAAAAAACAGATGGATATTTTGAAAGACAAGATGGATCGATATCTTACAAAATTTTACAAGAAAACCCTAGACATCGATTTTAAAAAAAAATCGATCGAATAACAATTACATTCAAAATAAGAATAATATTTATTTTCAATAAACAAGTGACTTAATTAAATATCGGTCTCGAATGGCGATGGCGGGAAAAAAAATAAAATGGCGGGAACTTATAAACAATTTCCTCGTTATTTACTGATTCAATATCGATTTCAAAAGAAATCTGTCGATTAATAATAATCGATCGAATACAGATGAGGAAGTTCTGGCTGCTCACCTTGAGGCTGCTAGAGATAGACTGCATGGTGACGGAGCGGTGCGGGTCGCGGTGCGCGCGCGCGTACACAGACGCGGGGAAGGCGTAGCGCAGCGCGATGGCGGCTGCCAACATCTCGATACAGATGAGGAAGTTCTGGTAGCCCGCGGACACGGTACCGGCCGTGGTGCGCGTGCCATCCGCGTCTATGATCGGCGATATCACTTCTGCCTTCTCGAGGATGGCCAACCCTACGCCTGAATACAAACAAATGAAGGTTTTGCTTATTTGAGGCTGCTGTGGATGAGTTGCGACAACGTAACTTACTATTGCATATTATGTACATTATTCAAATTGAATTCGATGTTAGAGCGGATTCTGCGAAATGTTGAACCCTAAATTTTCGTCGCAATTTAAGAAAATTTTGGATGTTTCTTTTAAGTTCGCCACTAACAAGCTGTTTGTATGACCGTTTAGAACATAATTTAAAATTAATATAGTTCAATTATATTTAAGACATTTTTAAAAACAAGTTTTTATCAACCGCCATACTAAATTTAGAGTGACGTCATTTTATTTTTCTTATTCCTCTCAGCAAACCCTTTTATTGATACCCATATCATAGTGGTGCTTAAAAAATAACTAGTCCGCTATTTTCGACAGTCCGCCATATTGGATTTAGAATGACGTTTAGAATTAAGTGACGTCACTTACATGTCACATCTGCTAACCATGCATTGTCATCCAAATTAAAAGTGAATGCAAAATTTTGATTCATCAGTTGGAGACTTGGGGATAACTGTTTTAATTCAGCTGAAAAAGCCGCCTCTCACAAAAGCAGAAGAAAGTCTTTAAATCTTACGTCGGAAGACTGATCGTATGTTATTACACAGAGAAAGAAAAAGAGAGGCCAGTATAAACTCACCCTGCCAGAAAGACAAGAAGATGACAGATTTGACGGTAAAGAACTTAAGCACAGGATCGAAGGGCTTCAGCATTTCGCGGGTCGCGCCCAGGAACAAGAAGAGGCCGTAGAGCGCCAGACTCACGGAGAAATTGTACACTATCGTGATATAGAGGTAGCCGCCGTTTGGGCTCCAGTCGCCGTCGTGGTAGTGGCCTGCAATCTGAAATACATAAACACTTTTGTAGTAGAACATAGATAGTTTGTATATTAATTAATAGATTTCTGAAAGTTTAATTTTCAATGCGCACGTATTTCATCTATTCAGTAGATGCCTGAATTTTTTCAATTCTTAATTTTTATATTTAATAAATTATAATTAATATTTATTCATTAAAGGTCTAACGTGGGCGACGCTTACGCAAGCCAGAGCCCCGTTTTCGGCCGTATAATTTCGACCCTCTGGGAAATTATAAATATTGTTCCTACAGTTCCGGGAGGTAGAATTTTTTTTTGGGAAATTTCCTCCTCTTTTTGAATCTATTTTCAAATTTAAAAAATGACAAATAATTTTTGAGATATTTGCAAAAACCAAACCCCATTTTTTTCAGTTAATTATTAATAACTTTTGCAACTTTTGCAAGCGGCTCTTGATTTTTTCGAAAATCATCTACACGCTATTCAGAATCGAAGGACACGTCGTTCATATTTTTCGTAGGTGGAGAAAAAAGTATGACCCAAAAAGAACTTGTTGACTAGACTATTACGGCCTATTTCACCATCGACGTAGTAAGTAACAATGAGCCGACGTAATGAAATTTTCACAGAATTCCTATACGATATTTCTGTTAAAACATAAAATGTATTACGTTACTCGGAGATGGAGAAATATTCCCTTAATAATATCAGTTTAAATGATCCATATTGTCATATCAACTAGCTACTAATAAGCTAGTAATTATTAATAAACTAATAACTAACCATTTTTCATTCCCACTCACACAACAAACACTTCCGACCCGCTCAATATGGATGAGGTAATTTATAACGCATAGTGATGTAATATTATTTTGATGTAAGAACTGGTGACCTAAAATACCTGTCCAAAGACTTGTTTCTTTAGAATATAATTGTTGTCAGGGTCTAACGAAGAATTTTTGTATAATAGATAATTTGCATCCTGAGTACAGTTATAGGGCACTTCTTCCCAAGAAAAAAGTATGTAACCTTCTCGCGGGATTTATATTATTTATACTTTCAACAATGACACATTCGGAGATATTATTACACCAGTGTGCTTAGCATGCGCACTACGAGATTATCTCGCGACGAGAGAGAGAGATGTCGTTGCCGGCAAATTTTTCATTTACCCTAACATGCACTAAATGCGGTATATTACAAAAAAATAGTCGACATGTAAAGGTTCGTAGAGAAAAATACCACAGATAAGAAATATTATCTCTACTTTTATCTCAACTTTTGACGTAACGAGACAAGTAACCATGTTAGCTTCGGTAGACAGAGGGAGATAACGGGTAGACATAATTTTACTCGTAGTGCGCATGCTAGCCATACTGGAATGCGAAGCTGCGAGACATACCTAGATGTGGTAGCCATAAAACAAACCCAAACAATGGAACACTGGCTAACAAACTAACTAATATTCTAAGAATGTCTTTTACATAACTAGATTCAAGTAGTGATGCAAAAATCCGTTGCAAGTATGTATTAGTTAGTGATCAACTTGAGAAATACCTACCGAATATTAAATAATTAGTTGAATGTTAAAACTCATAGCATATTTATAAGATAGGAACAAATTGGAACGGGATGGGAAAGTCGTTCTATCGTATACCTTATTTGCAGTGATGTACTCGTATTTACCTTTTATGATCGTTCAATTTACTGATCGAGATAGAACTATGGCGATAAAAGTAAGGTAATCTATTTATGTCAGGTAGGTACTTGCGACTTTATGCAATTTTATATGATAACATTGGTAGTCAATAAATAATAATATATAAATAATTAAACTATAGAATCCAGGAGTAATCATGAAAGCAAAATAAATAAATATGAATCTGAAAGCCATGATCAAAGTCCGTTATAAAACAGTGCTCTTTTAGGGGCCTATATTGGCACCTTTTTTCTTCCTCATTCATATGAATGACCTAGATATTAAATAATTATGAGATAGATTAGATTAATCTTTGTTTGTACCATCACTAGAAGAAAAACCAAAAAATAACAGAATAGACAGACAAAAGTGGAATAGGAGGAAGGCAGCCGGCAGTGGTATTGTAAGCAGATGAAGTGATACATCAATTAGAAACTTCTAGACATACCTGCAGGAAAATAATAATGAAGGCACACACGGGCTTGATGAGACAGAACTGAAGCGTGGCCTGCTTGCAGAATCTGAGAAAGCCGATGGTGTAGGTGGCGCCCGAGAGACAACACGTGCCGTTCACGCAAGATGCCCGGACTGGGCGCCCGCGGAGCTCGGACATTATGTTGCCTTCGCCGCCAAGGTATTCGTAGCATAGGGACAAGAAACTGTAGATCACGAACGCTGTGAAAATATAAATGTTTTATAAATACTATACCATAATTTTATCAATATTCTGAGTACAAAATTTGTTTAAAGGACACATTTTGAAACTTCTCTAACAAAGGTAATAATGTTGGTAACATAACAAAAGTAGCAGTGAAATAAACAGATATAGCATAGTCACGCATATTAACATTTGAATAGAATAATATTGTAGCTTTACGAAAAAGACTAAAATAATGCTAATGGCTGAAATGTCTACCGTTCATGATATGTACTATTTAGTAATGATTTACTGACCGCGCAGTTCCCAAATATGAGACTAACCAGACTGTAGGTTCCTCTACCAAATAATTCGAGTAATGTTCAACGTAGACGGACTGACTTTCGAAAAGTCCATGATATTTAAATGTTTATGTTTATAGAATTAGTAAACATGGAATGTTGACTGAGAGTGTCTCAATTGACTGAGCTTGTCTCAAGTTTATTAAAAGAGTAAAGAGAGTCAATAACATTGCACTTGCACGTAAATTATTTACTGATAAGAAAACTAGTTTTGCCTAATGGACTTACTGAAGATTACAATAAGATAATGAATGCTCAAGGTACCTCGTATAATCTTAAGTAAATAAGACAAATTGTACAGTATGAAGAATACTAATAAACCCAGTAAGTTGTCAAAAAATATGTGCAGAAATATTATCGATAATTGTACACTTATTCAATCTAAATATGTACCAAATTTATGTACAGTGAATTCATTTTCCTGTATGCATGTTTGTATGTAAGTTTCCTGTATAATAATTAATTTATTGTTGATTGTTGTTATATTAATTAATCAAATATTCCGGGATATCCTTATTATGTTCATAATAATATTGATATTAATGGTTCCTATTTTTTCGGTGTTTTCTTATTTAGTTTAATTAAATAAGTCTTTAGAAAAATTACCTTCATAACAATCCCTGACGGTAAAGAAGTAAACATAATACGAATCGCTATTGAAGAAAAGCAGCGATATCCAACTGTAGCATCCGTATATGGGTACGATGAATAGGATGCGCACTATCCATCGCTGCTCTGATGGGTTGGTGTACCAGCGCAGGTGTTGGTAAATCTGCAATGAACAAAACATGTGTTTTTATAAACGATGACTGCTCATATATTGACGACCTCTGTGGTGCAGTGTTGATTAACGTGCTGAGGTCCCGGGTTCGATCCCCGACAGGGCCAATTTGGGAATTTATAATTTCTGAATTATTCCTGATCTGGCCTGGTGGGAGACTTCGGTGGTGGCTAGTTATACTTACCACCCTACCGGCATAGACGTGCCGCCAAGCGACTTAGCGTTTCAGTATGATGCCGTGTAGAAACCGAATAGGGGTATGGGTTAAATATAACTGCCATGCCCCTAACAGGTTAGCCCACTACCATCTTAGACTGCGTCATCACTCACCATCAGGTGAGATCGCAGGCTAACTTGTAGTGGATAAAAAAATGCACATTTTCTTTATAAATTGAATATAAAAAGAAAACAAATAGACAAGCATCTACATATAGTGGAATGCAGAGTAAATGTATGGTGACACACACCTACATTTACTCTGCATTCAACTCGCGCGCGAATTGCAGATTTACTTGGGTATATTTTCACGTATCAGGTATTATGACGGAAGTCAGAGCATTATAACTTTAGTATATTTTAGCCGCTATGTGCCTTGAGCCTATACTGCTTTAAAATTGTAGCTTCAATACAAAAAAAAACCTTAAGTTTTTGATTTCGGGAACAAACTAATTTGTTTTAGGACACTTTGGTCCCATAAATGTTGCCAGGTTCGCATATAATTATATGTATACCTACAGTATGCTATGTAATATATATCACTCTCTCCCGACCGATATCAATTGAAGCTATTACTGTAAACATTGACACAGTTATTGAGGCGATGAGTTTTTAAATTATGTCTATGAGTAATAAAACAACTACATGATTAAGGCGAGTCACCTCAGCTCAGCGGTGAAAACTGGTTTGCTAGATCAAATTTTTTCGGTATTTACTATTAAATAACGGTCTTACAAAAAATATCCGATACACTTAAAGATATTGTCTAAAGAATGTGCTAATTTGTTACACGATACGATGTACTTTACTCGATCAAAAAAAATAAAAGTTTAAAACGAATTTTTTATTAATAAAATTTTCGACTTTGCTCATCATTTTTATATGGATAAATTCCTCTTGAAATATTAATGAGAACCTGCTAAAATTTATTTCAAACTGAAGTCCTATATCTATTTAATTCAAATTAATCCCAGAACTTGAACGTTGCCAAGCGGTTTCAGAATATACCGCGCTGCCCGCTTCCCCGCCAGTCTCTACGAGAAATGTACCGCGAGACGCGCGGGCGGCACCCCACACCTCACCTCCTAAAATCTTGGAGGTGACTCGCCTTAAAGCAGAGATGAAGACATTCTTAGAATAAGGTGTCCCACTGGTTCATAATTTTTATGGTCTGCAAATTATATCTGTGGAAACACACTAGAAATTGAAACCATCCGACTTTTAGAGTTTATTGCTTTTGTGTAACCCTGGTCCCATGCTCTGCGGTGAGGAAAACACTGACTGAACGATAACTCGTAGCCCATAAATCGGTGGATTTATAAACTTATGAAGTATTGCACAGTATTTCCGCTACAATATGTAACGTGAGCGGTTAGTGAACACTAGGAAGGAATAATGATTTGTATTAATTTTCATACAATTGATACATCCTCGTTTAGGAGATTTTAAGAGGGTCCCCTACAAGATTTCATAATTCATGCATCTGGTATATATAAGGGGAAGGTTGAAAGTAAGTTTGAAAGTAGCGCCAGTGATAGAAAAGATGAGGAGTAATAGGCTAACATGGTATGGGCATGTAATGCGGAGGGAAGAAAGGCATATTACGAGAAGAATGATAGATATATGCATGTGGAAGGAAAAAATAATAGAGGGAGACTAAAGAAAAGATGGATGGATTGTGTGAAAGAGGATATGCGTATAAAAGGGGTGAATGATAGGTTGACTGATAACAGAAGTGAGTGGAAGAAGAAAACATGTTGTGCCGAACCCACACAGCGTGGGACAAGGACAGAAATACGAAGAGGTCCAAGAGGTAAATGATGATACTAGGTGATAAAGTAGTTCATTCCCTTCGTACAATATACAATAATACAACCTATCTTCATTTCATCATAATCGGTTGGAAAGATAAGCAATTTCTTTATACTTAACATTAGTATTGAAGATATACTGGTATTGGTGCATGTGAGGGTTTCTCTAATGGAATACTTGTTTAATTTCATGTAACACTTTCTATATACATCGAAGTCGTATCAATAACATTTTATCAACAAGTAAACTCGGAAACGATTGCTCACCGATAAACGCGGCACTCTTGCAACAATTATTGAGCCTTATCTCAATAACTACGTATATATATATATATATATATATATATATATATTTAAACCTACGATAGATTTATCAGAAAGCATCTAAATAAACTACATAGTATAAAATAAAAACGAAGACGCTCAGCCAAGTTATATAAAAATGTAGGAACTTACGTCCAAACTAAAAAGTTGCATCAGTTTGGTAATTACGCGATACGTCTTATCCTTCAAGGACTACTGATTTCTCATATCCAACGAATGCATAAGATTTTTTGTAACCTGCAGACCACGAGGTCTATGTAGTTATGCAATACCTAATCTTTATTGGTTGACACTCTTACACCACAATTCGGTAACTATGCTTGCATTATGTATAACTAGTCTTCACAATAATTACAGGGATGATTGCCAGAAATTATTAATTTGAGTCTAAATAGTCGGTCTAGAGTTTTTGTTTATTTAAAGCTACTATACCTACTTTTATGGTTAAATAGTACCAATTTTACATGAATGTATTGGCAACATTCAAGATACGCACGGGAAAATTCTCGTGTGGTCCGTTTGTTTGGCGGGGCGCAGTTTAATACTTTTTTACTTGTAGGTAATAGTAAAATGTAATAAATTAGAAAACATACCTCAATAAAATATTTATTTTCCTATAAATTATTTGCTTGAAAAATTTTTATTTTCATGTTTTTTTTCCAACAAAGTAAAAAAACAAAGTTGTTTTTTTTTTCATGTAACAGCACTAGTCAAACCACGCTAGGTAAAAGTATCTAGCCGAAATCTCTACTCGGCAACCAACTACTTAGGAGATTGATTGACATTGTATTATCTATATTGGACCAAACATTTCTAAAACCGTCGAGTGCGATACCTGTTTCACCTTTAAAATAACCAATGGTGAAGTTAAAATCCAGTTTCTAAAGTTTAAACTAGCAGTAATGTGTCTGTAATCTGTATATATCGGCACGTAGGTTCTACATTCACCAATAATACTCGTAACTGTACCTATAGCTAGAAGCTAGTAACTACTTAACCGCCACCGGCCTTGGCGGCAAGAAAATATGGAACGGTCACTTTTTTCCTCCAAACGCACTTTGCTATATTTGTTTGAAGTGTAATTTAATATAATGACCCGACTCTATTGGTGTTTCCAAAGAAATAGAATTAGTGTAGTAACTGTTCGGTATACAAGAAAATTAGTACACTATCGAAATATAGCTATAGTCGCTGGACAATGGAATAAAGATTCCGGAGTAAATTTTTTTTTTAATCCACTACAAGCTAGCCCTTGACTGCGATCTCACCTGATGGTAAGTGATGATGCAGTCTAAAGATGGTAGCGGTAGGTATGGGTTTTGGAAACCATACTGGAAACAAAGAACCAACGGACGCAGCAAACAAAACCTTAATTCCAAATGTTAACGTTTCAACTTGCAATGCTGTCCAGTCTATAAAGGTCGGTAAATGATGAAAATCTGTCTGATTCGTTCGCCAGTAACAGTATAGCCATCGGATTTTAGATTGCATCCGATGAGCTCATGATCGTTATAACATCTATAGCAAATCAGAGGTGCATGTAAGGATCGCCGATCAAATCGTTAAAGTTCGGCTTCGTGTATCCATTCTTATACGTTTAGGGTATCGTACATGTCTAAACGTATGAGAATGGATACACGAAATTGAGCTCTAATTCAATGCTGTTATAGTTTATTTTACTTTGAAGCCGAACTTTATCAATTTGATCGGCAATCCTTACATGATTGCACCTCAGATCTCGAAAAGTCATGAAACCACGTAAAGGATCTCTTATAACCCTACCTATCTCTATACATCTTATTCTACCTATCTATAATACCAACAATAATACCACATTTCAATAAGATCCCTTCATTGTTAGTTCTGTTGATATTCAGATTCAGTTGATTAAATAAGTGATGACGTACGAGTATGTCTTAGCTTTAATTTAGTCTTCGTAGTTGCATTCTTAAAATGTGAATGAAATAACACTTTATATGTATCGTTATTCATTACTTTTATGTAGGTATTTTATTCTTCAAACGACCTTGAAAACTAGTGGCCAGTTTTAAAGTTGTTCCACAACATTAAGGACATGGAAACAAGACTAAAACAAAAATATATATAGCCTCTCTAGAATACTCTGTGGGAAAATAAAACATTCACAACATGATTACATTGAAATTGCTCTTTTGTTTGCGTTTGCTGTTATCTTTGCTCGTTATGGTCCAAAAGCTGCTATACAAAGCAACCCTGCTCTGTCGGGATGTTCATTATGGACTGGTGTAGATACTTTGAAAAAGATTTAGCGTTCCGGTACGATGCCGTGTAGAAACCGAAGGGGTATGGGTTTAATATAACTGCCATGCCCCTAACAGGTTAGCCCGCTACCATCTTAGACTGCATCATCACTTACCATCAGGTGAGATCGCAGTCAAGGGCTAGCATGTAGTGGATAAAAAAAAAGATCGTATACAAGCTCTATAAATTCGTAAGAGTCATCACTCATCAGAGAATTTTAAATTAACTATTCTAAAAGTTTTTAAGCAAATTAAAGTATTTCAATATTGATTTGCATTAAAATAATATAATTTCAATCAATTCCAAAGTCTGTGTTTTCAACTATTTTCCTGATCTCAGGTCTCAAGCAGTCGCTGGGGGCCACTGGACGCACTAGCGGCATAAGACCGTCATTTGCGAACATGCTACGTCCAGCAGTCAACGTTTATCGGCTGAATCGGTGACACGAATCTAGGCTAATCCTAGAGAGTTTTTTTTAAATTAGCCTATTTAAAAAACGCTTGGCTGTAATCAGACCTGCTTGCAGGTCAGGTGACGCAGCCTAAGGTGGAGCGCGCTTGACTAGAAGATGCCTATTAAGAGGCCGGGGAACTCCGCTCGCAACTTCTATTCGAACCGCAAATATAAATTTGCCGGTATATTGCTATCTCTATTTGGCTGATGACACATGATCGCGTGCAAGCGCGATAGCAATATAAGCATACAGAATTGGTTATACATTTAGTTTTGTTCCGTGAATACCAAAAATAATGAATGAAAACTTGTTGTATTTTTAACTTCGTGTTGTTATTCTGTAACTTGACAATATAAGCTATGTTCCTGATCAATTATTACGTGAGATATCCTTGGTTTTAATATGAAACAAATAAGGAGAAAACATGTCATTTATGTCGTAAAAACATGCAAAACGCAATGGGCTTACATTTAATTTTGGGAAAGTATTATGAAAAAATAATTATCCAGGGACCTAGATAAATCCAAGTTCAATCTTAATAATCGCATAATATGGTGGAAATATTCTCGAATTACAAATTATTCTGGTATTACGTTTGTATGGGCAATTCGCCCTCCGGAGCCACCTTAACTCTTGATTTGAAGGTACCTATATTAAAAGAGGGGAAAAACCGAAGCCGGAAGGGCATTCCATATCCTAGCGGTTCGAATTAAAAGTAATCAGCCTCCACTTTAAAGAGAGGGGGGTGCTAAACTGGTAACTACTGGCTTTGATAGAATTGATGGAAAATAAAGGAATCATCTTCCGGAATCCCCAAAATAAATTTGTCATTATATTAATAAGGAGTCAGGTAGAAAGGATTTTAAGTCAAGGTCTATCACAAATCTCATTATAATAATTTAGGAATAGATGTTGGACTTATAGATCTAACAGAGATCTTCGATTGAATAGGATATAATATAATATTGTATAAGTACCACTATAAGTTTGCACAACGAAGGCACGACCTTTTCGCAAGAGTCCCAGGAAACAATAAATGCTAAATATGATTTGTCATATGTTAGAAAGAGAGGACGAATAAAATATAGGACGGCATTTAATCATAGCAGAGCAACTTGCACTAGATTAAAAATTAAAAATAGACGCTCCCGTGTATTCTGCGGGAAATCGAGCATGAAGTTATGGCTTGTGGAATTCTAGTAGGCAGGCAGGAGTCAAAGATATAATATCTTAAGTAGAATAGCTATGGAAATTGTCCCAAACATTTTCATGACAGTTTATTTGATGCATTGCCAAAGCATCTCTTACGTTACGCCATAACGAATTTATATCCTACCTAGTGGTTTTAACGTGCAAGTCGTGAACTATCATTGACATATTTTTCGATACCTACTTGCCCAAATGTTATAAAAAAATGTTAGCTTGAGTAGAATGTACGTTTTAAATTATAAAAAGTTTTAGGGAAAGTTTTAATTTCATCCCGAACTTAGCATAGTGAAATTATTTATCCACCAGAGCATTTAACGGTTGTGATTTCAAAAAGAATGTAGCCAATTGGCCCCTATTTCTTTGCATACAGATTTTGTCCTATGTGTCACTAATAGATTGTTGAAATGTCTTCGATACTAGTACTTATAAGAGTCGTCACGCTCGCAAACACACTGTTTGTATAATATGGAACAGCTGTATTCTTTGCGGAAAAACCCTTCGTGTCCTTCATGTGGCCGTGACCTAGTTATTGCCAAACTTCACTGTCATAAAATATTTATTATCAATATGAAAAAGGCTTTATGTATTATCGAAAATTCCGTTAATATTATATTACTAGCTGACCCGGCGAACTTCGTACCGCCTTAGTATGCAAAATTAAATGTATATTTTTCAATATTTCTGAGAGATTTTCTTAATATTTTTTTCCGTAAGAACCTTCTCCTAATAATGACAAATACAACAAAAAAAGAATTAGTGAAATCGGTCCAGCCATTCACGCGTGATGCCGTGACCAAGGAAAACGGGTTTCATTTATATATATATAGATTACCTACGTAGGACAAAGTTTAGATTCAAGACCGAGGTATAAAATAAGTACCTAGGTATATAACTAACAACAGTTAACAATAGTGAAGCAATATTTAGTATGGTAAGTAAGTAATAATTAGTAATAAGATTTTAAAATATCTATAAGGTATTTTGGCAATCACTATATATGGCTATGAATATGGACTATGCCTCATGACATTCAAAGTCCAAGCCATTTCAAATGCGAATTTAAACTGCATACTTGTTATGCCGTTTAAATTGTAAGTATTAGGTATGTCGTAAACACAGGCAATATTTTCAACTCTAAGGTGACAAGCCAGAAAGCCATCTCATAAGCTCGAGTATAGCTTGGTTCAAAATTAATATGGCATACCTAATTATTATACGAACTAGCTGATTGCCCACGACTTCGTCCGCGTGGATTGAGGTTTTTTTGGTTTCCGCGGGAACTCTTTAATTTTCTGGAATAAATTCCTGACTATAATCTATCTGCCAAATTTCATCCAGATCTGTTTCGCCGTTCTGGTGAGATTGAGTAACAAATAACCATCCATCCATCCAATATCCAAAAGTAAGTATATTTAAGTTTTAAAAGTACAGAGTAGGTAGGTCACGAGGTTTAACCTGTGACCTAACTCAAACAATAGAACCTTCAAGTAGTTGACGCGAAACCTCAACAGATCAACGGCTCACGAGGGCGGCGTTAAATTCAAAAGGTCGTATTGAATACCACCTGTTGGTCTATTATCGCATCTAATCAAGACACTAGTTTCTCCACTGGTATAAGTTTAACAGCTAATGGGGGCTGGAGGCAAGAAAAATGTTAGACATCATATTGTTATCACAACTTTCATCATGGTCGTCATCGCAGCCAATAGTCGTTATATACTGGACGAAGATTTTTTTAATCCACTAGAAGTTAGCCCTTGCCTGCGATCTTACCTGATGGAAAGTGATGGTGCAGTCTAACAAGCTAGCGGGCTAACATGGCAGTTATATTAAACCCATACTCCTATTCGGTTTCTACACGGCATCGTACCGGAACGCTAACCAGGCCAGACCATGGAAAATTCAAAAATTATAAATTCCCAAATAGACCCTGCCGGGGATCGAACCCGGGACCTCCGCACGTTAAGACAACAGCGCTACACACTGCGCCACGGAGGTCGTCAAAGGCAGTGTATAGGCAGTGGCATAATTTTGTTTCTCTAGTAACTCAAACTCTCTGGCCTGAGCAAAATAGTAAACATCGTAATAAACTTACGGTCGAATGCAAACAAATTAAACCGCGAACGCTAAATAATTGCTGGTCAGGTTTCGTAACCTTTCTTACTGTCGGCCTATTGCAAAAACACAAGACTTTTTTGCTGAATAGTTATTTACAGAACTTACAGAACTAAGTACATAGTAAGTTTCAAGATGAGGCCCGCAAGTTAGTCCGTCTGTCCGTCTGTCCGTCCGTCACACTCGATTATTTCAGTAACTACCGAAGCTATCGACATGAAATTTGGAATAGTTGTGTATATTAGTGGCCCAAAGACACTGGAATTAAAAAAAATTGGAAATTATTTTTGTTCTTATTTAAAAAGGGGGGAAAATCGGAGGGTTGAAATTTAAAAGTGAGATAACTGTACTGTTTGGGGTATCATATTATGAAAGGGTTTACTTTGTACATTCTAAAACAGATTTTTAATTATTTTTAGTTATGGTAGTTTTTGATTTATCGGGGAAAATGTCTAAAAAAATACCGTTTCCCCCCCCCCTTATCTCCGGAGTTTACCAATCGAAAAATTTGAAATAATTATGGTCAATAGGAATTTATGTATATTTTACAGGAAAACTATAGCCAATGCTCTAACTAGCATAGTTTTTTTGATATTAACAATAAACCTCTACAAACAAAGTTAGTCTTGCGGTTCATTAACAAAGGTAATTATTTATTAATAATGGTACGGAACCCTTCGTGCGCGAGTCCGACTCGCACTTGCCCGGTTTTTTTTTTTCGGATGGAGTATGCTGCATGGCCCTATTGGCCGCTACAGCGTCACCGGGGGGTTGGGCGAGCGCTAGGCGTCGCCGAGAAAAGAGCCCTAGGGCTCGATGACATCGGGGGGGGGCAACGCCTTCCTAAGGGCGCCTCATGTGAGGCTCGGACCTCGGCTTAGGATGACGTTGGGACGAGAGGGAGGTCGGTTGAACTGGATTAGTTCACACGTCCCCGAGGCCGTGGGTTAAGACCACGTCCGGGTGACGTAAGATATCGGGGTCCTCGTCTCCGCCGGCGAAGACGCTGTGTTAGGCTGGTGTTTGAGTGTGGCCCTATGTAGGGAGCATTGTCGGCAGTGTCTCTAGACTCTAACGAGTAATTCTATTGCAGTTAAAGTAAACGACTGCACATAATTGGTTTGAAAGCCATTGCGCTTGCATTTAAATCGTTTTTTACTCTTTTACTACCACTGAAAATGCAGTGTTTACGGCATAAAATAACGACTTTTATGACGAACATATTTTCTATGTTATCAAAATGATTAATTACAAAGAGTTTGACGATATCGTTCTGATATCGTCAAACTCGTCAAATAGGCCAGAAATCAGTATCTAATTGTATCTAAGATATGTGGCCATATATTTTCTTTGTAAAATTATTCAGAATTTATGCATAATTAGATCTAATATTAAACAAATGCAAGTTTCGACCATATTTAACCAGATGCATGCGAACAATTTTGTTGCTTTAGTTACCAATTTTTTGCTTGCTGTTCACTGCTGTAAAAAGCTATGTAGATTTCTACTGTTATATAAATAAATAATCTTACTAATATAAATGTAAAAGTTTGGATGGATGGATGTAAGGATTTTTGTTACTCAATCACGCGCCAATGGCTGAACGGATCTGGCTGAAATTTGGCAGAAAGATAGATTATAGTCTGGAATAGCACATAGGCTACTTTTCATCCGGAAAATGAAAGAGTACCCGCGGGGACTAAAAAACCTCAAACCACAAAGACGAAGTCGCGGGCTTACCCTACTACTTACTTAAATAATCAAGTGAGAGTTGTGGATATTCCTTCAAGCCACAATGACTAATGGGGGGGAATGGTCAAGGTATGGTCTTAGCGGGAATCATGGGTGGTGAGCCCAATATTACCTAATAAGTGCTAAGCATCCCTTTGCGTCGTTAGTGGCGAAACACATAAGCAGCAAAACCCTGACAAGTCCGCGTCATCCACGTCCCCGTCGTACCCCCTGGGACCTGATACAGCCGCGCAGTCGCGCGTACGCCACCTCAGTGCTGTATCCGCCAAGGATGCAGGGCAGAAGGCGAATGTTCTGCGCCTCAAAACAGAACTAACTCACCAGGGAGGACACCCGAATAAAACCGAGCAAGTCCATATGCTCTAAGGTGGCAGCCCCGCCAATGGACTAGAGTACGATGGGTTAATCACCTGTTTACTCGAAAACATATGATTAAAGAAACGAATACAGTGTTAAACCGGACCGATTACAAACCGACGACTTTTGGCATGAAAACAAGGACACGTATAGCCTTTTGGAATGTACGTACGCTTTCTGATGACGGTCGATTAGCGCAAGTGGAGGCTGAAATGCTTAGGTATAATTTACAAATTCTTGGTTTAAGTGAGGTGCGCAACGGATTCGGAGAACTAGGAAAGCCATCTCACACCAAATCCAAGTTTTTGTCAATCGATGCCTTCGCCGCATTCTAGGTGTCCACTGGCCTGAGAAGATCAGTAACATCGATCTCTTACGACGATGCAAGGAAGCTCCAATAGACGAACAGATTAAACGACGCAAATGGAACTGGATCGGCCACACTCTACGTAGAGAGCCAGGCAATATCGCGAGGCAAGCTCTCGACTGGAATCCTCAGGGAAAAAGAAAGCGTGGTCGACCCAAACAAACCTGGCGGCGTACGGTTCTGGCAGAGGTCGCGAGGATAGGCATGACGTGGGATGAGGTCAAAGGGGTAGCTCCTAACCGGTCGAGCTGGCGCAACACTGTAGACGCCCTCTGCCCCACTGGGGGGACATAGGATACAAACACACACAATGACTAAACCAGTTTGGCTGAAATTTGGATTGGAGATAGCTTATAACCTGAACGAGCACATAGGCATAAGGAAATTTTATCCCAGGAATCAATTGATAATTTACGCGGATTAAGTTACTGGTAACTAATAACTGTAAGACATACCTGTTGGCAAGTAATAAATAGAGCAGTCCACACAAAAATGCCAGCAATGACCTGCGCAGGCTTCGTCGCCAGAAACAGCTGGTGTGCTTCCCCGGTTTCAGACATAACAACTTGTTTCGTCAAATTGATTGTTTCAGGCAAACTCATCCTGTAACAAATTATTTTACATTGATTTAAGTATATGCAAAATCACTTCTTATGTTTTTTTTAGATCTTAGATCTTTTTTAGGGTTTTTCTTAAGTCCTATCAACTCAGATATGGAGCTCCAATGACTAAAATACATTTTAAATGGCAAAATTCTATCTGCAGTCTCATTCTGCTAGTTTTGCCCTAGTATAAATCTTCATAGATCTACCAGTGGTAACTACACACTACAGCTCAGGGGGCTAGTGGAAGATTTTTACCCCCAAAATATAATATAGATATGGTCAAATGACCATATTAAAATTATTAGCTATGATATAGTGTGGAATTGTGTAAGTTACAGATACAAATTCTTCTTCTTCTTTTTGCTATTCCGCACTTGAACGCAGGCATCCATTGTGCGTGAGCAAGATGGTGCTAGTTCAATTCATACAAATCTCAGTTAAGTAACTTTAACACAATCAAATAGATAAAAAACCTACCACTAGGCCCGCAGGTGTAGATGCTACCTCAATGTTATACAATGCCACATCAAGAGGTATTTTTTAGGGTTCTGTACCTCAAGAGGAAAAAAGGAACATTTAAAAGAACACTTTGCTGTCCGTCTATCTGTCAATCCCCTTTATCTCGGGAACATGTGGAGGTATTAAGTTGAAATTAATATCAAATAAGTAGTTAGGTCTACGGCCCCTTGGAGCTGTAAAAATATCAAACAATTCAACACCCTATGAGTATGGAACCCTAATTAACAATTTTCGGATTTTTTCTTATGTTGTGAGACCTTGCTTCTTAGCAAATTTCATGATTTTAGGTCAACGGGAAGTACCAGTTTTGATTTATTGGTGTCAAAATATGCAGCATAAACAGCCTTATTGATTGTGTTGACATAGAAGCTTGATATTTTTACAGCTACACGGGACTATAGACTTAAGTATTTGACTAATAATTTCAACTTGATACCTTCACTTGTTTCCCAGAAATGTGTGGTCGATAGACAGACATACAGACAGAGGGACAAAGAAGTGATTCCTAATGGGTTCTTTTTACCCTCTTGAGGTACCCAACTCTAAAAATTTATCTTTTATTGAATCATTTCATTGTCTATCACAGCTCTTTTTTTCCAGAATTTAGAATATGTTTTTTAAATCAATGGTTACACTCGTTACAATCTATTTTAATAACATTTATAGGTGTTTAAGCCCAGTGCCACTTGCTTGCTTTTGATAGGATGTATTAAATTTTAGCAGTAATTTTTAACATTTTTGGACTACATTTCCACAAGTTTTACATCATTTTTATAAGTAAGCATGTAACATGCTTAGAAAATATGATAAACATAATGTTAAGACAAGTTCCTAGCAGCGGGTCTTTAGAATGTAAATGATTATGGTTGAATGGTGTTGTCCTGCACAAATTGCTTCAAATTTTACACAAATCTATTAAGATGTGCAGATACCATTTCATTTCACCTACTTAACAATTAGAACAGCATAGATTGCTAACATCAACATCAATGCATGATTAAGTTGTTGATCACTTTAAAACAGATTCGTAAAGTAAAAGCCGTTCTGTAGAATACTTTGGGACATAAAATTAAGACGGATGTTATTATTTGGAGGTCATATTTTTGTCTTGACATTTTCTTGTTTGGCTAGTGAATGGAAAGATTAAAGGGTTCTATGAGTTAATAAATGTGTGGGATTTCGCATTAGCATTTATCATCGGGATTTACCTTGGGCTTGGGAGTACCTAACAGCTTTTTCCTTTTGTTTCACGTCAGAATGTCAATCGTAATCAACACTGCACATATTGTCTGAAATACTCAACACAGGATCTCATCGATTTTGTCCACACCAATAATGAAACATTAACTTTGTAAACATTAAACATAAACAATCACATGTATAAACAAACTATGCAAAAATTTATGTCTCCAAGCCTCTGCTTAATTTTTTTTCATTTTTATTTTCGTTTCACTTGATGACGACACACGTTCGTCGTTCGCTTTTTCTTTTTCTTTTCCGCAGACAACAGAAACTGAGACACACACGAGTACGACACACATTACTAATTATTTACTATGCACCTGCACAGACAACATAGATTTTCACAGACACAGACAAATAACTAAATATTTCGATTAAACAACAGACTAAAAAAATCGTAACTCAATCTTATACTATACAATTATTGTATAATATTTAGCATTAATTAGACTTGTTCAGACTAACACGTAATTTTAGAAAATCTGTATGGCATAAAAGAACGTTAAAGCTCTAATTTTTCAACAAAATAATGTATATTCAAACCAAGTGTATCAACCAATTACCTATTTGACTTTCACTTGATGAATATGTCTTCATTTAGTAGAGCCTACTACTGTATATTGCTGTGTGCTCCAAGTACCTACCTACACATACTGTAAATTCATCAAATGCCAGAAAATTATAAAAGTTTTTCATGTAACCGTAAACTATCGCAATTTATACAAACACAGACTAATAACCTAAATAACAAACCTAAGTCAAAATCAAAATTATCGAGCGGGCTCGCCATCCATCGCCTTCGTTTCGTAACAACAATCATCCGCCCATAGACAATCAACAAACTGAAATGAAAATGTCCGTCGTAAAAGAAACGTTTTTATTTTACTTTGTGACTGTGTAACGATTGTGGCAAGCTATGTGAAATATTTTATTGTATTTACCATAATTGAAGTGTAAACTATTTATAAAAATGATTGTTCAAGAGCCTATAAAAGTAGGTATTAGAAAACAATTTCCTGAGCTGTCAAGGTATTCGCAAATAACTATTACCTATTTCTATTTTAATCCATTTTTTAACTTGTAGGTAATCGTTTGGGATTGTCTCAATAATTATGAATTTGACAATGCTGTATTCCTGGCAGAGAGACTACATGCTGAAGGTAAGGATTCAAAATTTTGTTACACTTACACTATCTACCTCTGGTCTTCGCGAGATGGTATCTATCGATTTTCATTAATTATTTATTTTGAAGACAATGTTGAATTAAGTTGTTTTATTTCTAGTTGCCTCAGAGGAGACGGCATTTTTATTAGGAACATGTTACTATAGAGCTGGACGTGTGAATGAGGCGCATCATTTGCTACAAAATATAGCCCTCACTCTACCACAGGCAAGATTTCTGCTGGCTAAATGCTCATTGGAATTGAAATTGTGAGTACCTATAATTTCTGTTATATAGTACCTAATTCTGCATTAACCAAGCCCATAAGGTGAGTATAATGTTAAACGCTCTGGCTCTTCTCTCACAAATTGTTATATTTCATGATATCAAATTAGTATTTAACTGTTATGTATAATATAATATACCGTTATGTTTTTTATAAGAATAAAGAATATAATAAGAAAAACATTATGTTTAGATGTGATGGAATACATGACAGAAACAAAGTTTCGTTTTATTATAGCACTTGCAGATGCATTTTCTCTATCTTGTTCTTTTGCTCACTCACTCAGTGTGGTTAGTTTAAAGATTGAGTTAGACTCTAATGCAAATATGCATTGGTTTTGTTTCACTGTGGGAAGTGTTTCTCTAGGTAAAGCCTATGTTTGTGCATTGGTGCAGGGCAGTATTATATTATTATTTGGAGTAATCTACAGGTAGGCTAATTGGCTACTTGACAGCTGTAACTATAAAATATGAAATATGTTTGATTTGGTAGCTTGTGGGTTAACAATAATTATACAATATGTATTTTGCATTAAAATAAATTGTAAATATTTTATTTTTGCAAAACAAATTTGAGATTTTTTATCTGTGGATTACAAGAAGCGAAACGCGGGCGGTCATGATAGAGCCCCGTGTGATGTCACATTTAAAAAAAAAAACGTCGTGTGTACTAACGTTTGCGTATTGTTGAGAAAATTAACAGTAATATATTACGATTTGTGATTGTGAGAGGTTAAATGAAATGGGGTTATGCTTTACAGCTGATAGTACAAATCTGCCTAAAGTCGATTCATTTATGGTTGTAAATTTATTTGCGTGTAAACTTTTGCACTGCCGAGTTTCGTAATGTATTAAAACTTCGATGTAAGTACCGAAATAAACAATGTAATAGTACCTACTTAGGTCTCGTGTTTAAGACCTAAGAAAGTGCTGCTGTAAAGTGACAGAAATATAATTTATTTTAATTTTATGTCCTGTTTTATGAAGAAAATGTCAGGTTATGTTTAATTCATTTTTGCAAGATCAGAGTTTTAAGTTGATTTCTTCATAACACTAACATCAATCTTCACAAAGTAATACCGCAGATATTTATCCCATTTAAATTCCGGTTCTCGGCAGATTAACTGTAACCACTGCTTTCGACGTTTAAATTATTATGACATATAGGAATGTGTTTATACAATTTGTCACCATATTAATTACTTATTATTTATTGTAGGTATTTCTACACACGTCTTGTAGCTTGTAATTTCCACAATTGCATTAAAAAGCTGTAAACTTTCCACTTAAAATAAATGAAACTTGGAGCGTCGTAGTTACCTTTGTTAATTTTGAGCTATGACGTCACAGCTAGCAAATGTCACATGACCGGCTGTTTTCGCGCGAATTTAAAATTAATGTATTTAAAATGTATTTTTTTCTAATAAATAACGCTTTTTTTGAGAAAAAGTTAATTGTAAGAGGTATAAAATGAACCAACGTACATTTTAAAGTATTTTTCCGAAAACAGTCAAATAGCCAATTATTAGCCCTAGTGTTGCTGCAATCTGTAAGATCTATTCCCATTCTATTGTATCCCAGTTCACAACTTGTTCTCGAGACCTATTGAGATAATGAACCTGGCTATGGCTTGAGATGTGAGTGTCTTCATGGCACAGAGAATCATCAATGATCTCTCAGCCACCACCACCACCACTACAGTCTATTATTGTCCCACTGCTGGTCACAGGCCTCCACTCTCATAGGAGAGAGGGAATTAGAGCTTAGACCCACCATGCTGCTCCAATGCGGGTTGGCGAGCTTTAACAACTATTATCATGTTAGTGATAATAACCGGGTCCCGACAACTTAACATGCTCTCCGAGGCACGGGGGTGAAATACTGCCAACTTCCAACTCTGAGCTGGCACTGGGAATTTCTTAATTGAAAAACCCAATACCTAACAATGTTTATGCCCAATCGGGAATCGAACCAGAACCTCGTGATCCACAGTCGACTATGCTAACCGCTAGTTAACCAACTAACCAACGAGGCGTCAAGATATCTCAGCACTACACTTGAATTAGTGCTGGGTGCATCAAAAACCACAAAACACAAAAACACTTTGCATGTAGGCTTTCTTAACCCTTGTAGCTTTAGTTTTAAGATAATGTGGCTAATTATCACCAACACGTCTTATATGTTTTAAACAACTTTCAGATGGTGTACTTTGTAGGTACATACTAATTTCGAATAAATATACCTACTTTGAGTTTGAGTTTTGAGTTATAAAATTCTGACCTCCACGTCAAAAAGGATTCCTAAAAATTCTCCAAAGGTTGCAGTGTGGTTTAACTATTCATATTTTGGATAGTTGTGTGTTATCAACTGATAAACACACAAGACATTCATTTCTACATTATCCTTAATTATTATAATTATTTATTATAATTATTGTTTGATCTGAGTCGATTTCTAGCTGAAATAATCTGCTATAGATTTTTAAACAGCTCACAGCTGTGACCATAGTGGTCGCCAAGCTGAAGGTTTAATAACCCTAAGAAATTCAGTTCAAAATTGACTGAAAGTGAATAAAATAATGATTTTTAGGTTCTTTTGTTTTGGTTTTTCTACTGCCAATGTCAGCCGGCCAATACAACACAGTGTGACCTCCTCCCCCCGCACGTCGCCTCTTCAATTCATCAATCACCATTAAGTCTTATGTCCATTGAAATAGAATGAGTACTAGAAACAGGGTCACGAACAAAAAATATCGCAAAAATGTCCCAATTTGCACACACATAAACATTTGTATGCTGAGTGGGAAATGTAGAAAAAGGTATTATTTTAGCAACAACTTCAGTTAATTATGCACCTTAAGTTTAACACATAAAGCTACATTACGATTAGAAAATATTAATTTTTAAGACGTTCTGTCATCAGAGAAAAGGTAGGAATAACCTTTCAATCCAAAACAAAAAGTAATTTTTAAAATAAGTACAAAAATATTTATTATTAAAATAAAACTTAATATGTAAGCAATAAGGTACTTCATACGTTGCCAAATTGATACCTTTACACTATTTTGGAACAAGACGCAACTCTTGGCATCACATTATCAATATCAACAACGTCAATTTATTATAAACCTTAAAACTTAGAATTTAAGTTGAATTACGAATGTAGTATGTTTATATTTAAGACCTTTTGTCTTTGTAAAAAGGCAAAAACAAAAAATTCAATGGAATGAAATTCAAATAGAACAATGGAGACATGGAGTTGCTGATTTTTTTAAAGTTGTATATCGTGGTATGTGGTCGTGTATATTTATTACTAGCTTACGCGCCCCAGCAACTCACTTATGTGTTATACTTGTACAGTATGTTTTATTTATCAAAATAAATATTGATACAGTTTTGCTGGGTAGCACTGCAAAAAACCACGTAGGTTTAAATGGCGTACTCTCTCCTCTTCTATCAATATTTATAACTATACAATGTTATGATATGCATAAGTATCTGTGTAAAATCATGAGGAAACTAAAACTAAACTACCTAACATTTGTTTAAGAAGTAAGATTTTAACTTAAATTTAAATTTTCCTTACTTAGTTTCATTTTAAAATTAATATCAAGGTTAAAAATCTACGTTTTATTGACGTATTACACGTAAACTTAAAAAGTACCAAGTAAACTTTATTCAGATTTAGCCTTTGCGGCTTTTATTATTTTTTAATACATTTATATATAAAATATTTATGTAAAGTATATAATATCTTTATGTACCCATGTATTTTATGTGTATTTATGTAACTAAGGTATGTGTGTTTCCAGTAATATCAATTTTATCAAAATGAATTTTAACATAATTAATGTTATCTGTATATTTTAGATGGCTTAAACAACTCTACTGCATAACGAAATGGATTACCAGGGAATCACTAAGCAACAATACTTTTAAAACACCAACACTACTCCATGCATCCCGTCTATCCAGAACAGTCAATGTTTGTTACAATATTTGACGCATTGTCACAAACATTGGCCAAAGGATATTAGCACACTTTTTATATGAGCACTGCAGCATTTTGACGCGTCGTTATGTTGGCTAAGGTTGGCTCATACTAGTAGCAAATAAGAGCACTTTCGTATTTGTGCTGTAATTTGTCGGGGACATTTTTGAAGCGCTAATCCTACATCTAGTATAGGTACTAAAAAAATTCTACATCAATGCTTATGTCCCACCTTAGGGGCAGAGGGCAGACACTACTCATTTCCAGGCCGATCTGTCGGACGTCCTATGTTTTAGCTCGCCCCACGTAAAGCCGATCTTTTTCGCATAGTATAGTACACCGCCAAGTTTATTTGGCCGCCCGCGCTTTCTTTGACCTTGCGGGTTCCACCCAACGCCTGCTATGCCGCCTGGGTATGTGGTCAGGTGCTCAACGCAGTGTATGCCCGATCCAGTTCCATTTACGGCGTCGGATTTGAAGATCTTAAGGGTTGTTCTTGACAGAATTGTTCAGTTAATTCATTTTAAGTCTACTTGTTTGTTAATGTGCACCTATTAACCTTGTTACCTTTTAAAAACATTTTGAAAATAAAGCATTTGTATTTTTTTTGTTGTTGTATTAGATGTAATATCGGCGCCTGCGTTGCGCCGGCTGCCCGCCATAGCCAATTGTAAATGAAAGCATCAGCCAACAGTCGACAGAAATAATAAAAAAACATTTTGCTATTAAATTTTAGATGTTAGAGAAGATTTCAGGCTTTGGATTCGGCCAGAAATCGACCGACCGTTGTACACTATTTTTAGTAAATTATTTTTAAGTAAGAAAAGATAAGTAAGTTATTTACTTATCTTTACAATGCACAATTCTAAATTTTTTAAATCGTGCATTTGCGAGTCAACATCTCCTGAAGATGCTCTGGCGTCTGCTTCTATCCAATCTAGTATATTACAAGTATTGCAACGCATGTTGTGTATTAGTTAATTATAAAACAATTACTAATAATGATAATTTTGTTACAGTTACAAAGATGCAGAACTGGCATTGGGCACAAAAGACACTGTCGCTTCCGAATTCGGTGAACAAGCGCCGTATGCATTGCACCTTCTGTCCAAAATATACAACATCACAGAGAGAAGAACCAAAGCTGTCGAGACTCTCCGTAAAGCACTGTCACTCAATCCCTTCCTGTGGAAATCCTTCACCCTGCTCTGCCAAATGGGTGAGAAAGTTGACCCACATAGCATATTCCAAATAAACAACGCCGAGTTCACATTTGGTGTTTCAACGTTCGTGAATCTAGTCAGCAATTCAGAAAATATTTCATTTGTTAATAGTAACATATCTAATAACACAAACGTGAATTCTAATGTCACACCTAACAATGTCGCCGCCCGCACGCCGATGACAATGTCAACTAGCATTACACCAGACACCCAAGCGCCTGTCAAGCGCACAATGCACAGTGTTTTCAGTGGAATGGCACCCATACCTTTCTCGCCATCTTTCGGTATGTTACCTATGGAAGAATCTCCAGTTTTGTACACATCGACACTCACAGACGCCAATGAACAGAAAGCTATACCAAAGATAGTTAATTCACTGAGGGCACATGTGGGTCAGCTAAAAGACGCAGTATTCAGCCCGAGCCCGAGGTGCACACTCGGCCCTGCCCCGCGCCGGTCTTCTCGGTTGTTTAGTAATAACAATAGTAGTTATTCAGTCAAAGAAAACAACAAATCACCTAGCCGGAAATTCGTAACACCCAAAAGTCCTTCTAGAAAGAATAAACAACGCACAGCCAAAAATATAAAATCAAATCCTGAAACTAACGAAAGAAATAAGAGTATAGAGACTGTTACACCGACTTTAACACCAAAGAGCACCAATAGTGTTCCGCTATTAAATTTGCTGAGAGAATTAGGAGAGGCTTACAAATCGCTGTCGTTTTTAGAATGCAGAACTGCCATCAAACAGTTTCAAGAGATATCCCCAAAACAGCTGGCTTCACCTTGGGTCCAAACTATGATCGCGCGCGCACACTATGAGCTAGCGCAGTACGAAGCGGCGGCTAAAATCTTTGCAGAAATTAGGAAACAATACCCAAATCGTACAGAGGGCATGGATATTTACAGTACCTGCTTGTGGCACCTCCAACGAGAAGCCCAACTTTCGGCACTAGCACAAGAATTAGTAGAGTTGAACAGAAATGATTCTATAGCATGGCTAGCATCTGGAAACTGTTTTTCGCTGCATAAAGAGCGTGAAACAGCTTTGAAATTCTTTAAACGCGCCGTTCAAATAGACCCAGATGCAGCATACGCCCACGCGCTCTTAGGGCACGAGTATGCCGTAGCCGAAGAAACTGACAAGGCTCTATCTAGCTTCCGAACCGCTGTCAGCATCGATCCCCGTAATTACGTAGCTTGGTTCGGTATAGCCACCGTGTATGCACGTCAGGAACGCTGGAAAGCTTCAGAAGTGCATATTCGCCGAGCGTTAGCCATTCATCCTCATTCGGGTGTGCTACGTTGCCAATTGGGGTTGGCCCAGGCCGCGTTGGGCAAAATGGATCGTGCACTCGCTACTTTAGAAAGAGCCGTCTCATTGGACTCTGATAACCCTCTGTGTCGCTTCCACAGAGCGTCAGTGCTACTGCGTGCGGGAAGGCCCCAAGACGCGTTGGGTGATTTGCACCATTTAAAAAATATTGCACCCAGAGAATCCTTAGTGTACTATTTGCTCGGAAAAGTTCACGATAAATTAGGCAATTCCCACCTGGCTCTTATGCACTTCAGCTGGGCGACAGACCTAGACCCTAAGGGCACTGGAGCACATATAAAGGAAGGTTTCGATCCTTCCAAACAGGAAGATACTCCCGATAGATCATCCTAAGCATGGACCATTATTCTTACCGATTCGTCTCCATCGTCGTTTGTGACTGATATCCCTTGTAAATAACGTGCTCACCTCTCGAACTCCGATTTGACATACAATCTTCCAAATATAGCTTTACGGAGATCGATCGGTGTGTGAACGCATTTAATTGCTGTAGTAGTAAGGGCGAATGTGGATTTGTTTATATAGAGTAAGATGTGGATATTCCTAGTTTATTATATATTATCATGTATAGCAAATAACTCCTAGAAAGTAACTAAAATCATGCTTTCGAAGGACCTTAAACTATCAGGGCCTCGATCTCAAAGTGTTTATTTGTAATAAATAAATATATATTATATTATATTGTGCCGTCGCAATTTATTTAATTGGCATCGTAAATTTGGGGACGATATGAAGTTTTTTCGAAATTGTTTTTGTTTTTGAAATAACACGTAGAAATTTTTCCTTTTGCATACGAAAAATGGTTAACGAGAACCGCTGGCGGTGATTCATTATAATATTTATAGCTATCGATTTTGTAATACGCATTACTTTTACAAATTATATTTAAGTTCGAGAAAATAAATAGAAAATCCTATCTTCATGCAAATGTAGTGTTAATATAACAGTAACGGTAGCAAGTCTTGAAATATTTCTAATGGCTGGCGCGTTATACAATAATGGAACCAAAACTACTTTTATGCCATAAAGAAGAAGAAACCAATCGAACGACAGATAAACTACCTAACATAACGATCATCAAATCAAAACTACGAGACAATGATTCTAAGATTTCGCTTTTCTTGTTGTATACAAAAATGTTTAAAAGCAGAGCTGCTAAATCCTTTGTTTACATTTACTGTATACATAGAGACAGTTTCAGCGTTAATCCGTTTTTCAGAATAACAACAGAAAACAAGAAAGTCATATAATAGTTAGGCCAGCTTAATTATTAAGTCGCTACTTTGCTGGTAAGCATGGGCATAATGAAAATAAAATGCAACATTTGGGAGTAAAATAATAATTCCTGCACCTAATTTATATTACACACTCCTCAATTCACAATTACAAAATACTCTTAAGTGCAGGAAATATTTTTTAAATTGTGAGATAGGCTTGCCCTGGACGACAATCATGCTTAGTGCAATGATGAGGTCTAGGTTGGAAAGCACTTGCCTAGAAGATGCCTATTACTATTGTATTGTTATAATTTTGTTGTTTTTCATATGTTGTCAAACCTTCATTAGCCCAGCAATTAACAGATTCAATAGATCTTTGCCCAATAGATGCACGAATACTATATACTTGACAAGTCAAAAAATTACTTGAAAATCTATGACTTTGATCTGAAGTCTTGGTTACAGTCTTATGCTAAAATTAAAAACACCTGTAAATCTATGTACCGCCTTTTACCGAGTTTAAGCAATCCTTGCATATGAGTGAGTAAATGGAATTTCTTTAACAGCAACATGGAAATTTCAATGAAATAAATATTTCAAATAGACTTTACCTTAGTAAGTTCATTTTTATGAAAAAATCGCGTTTTCAAGAAAATGTACCTATACTTGTTAGATCGTTTTTAGCAATGCAAAACTTCTATTTAAAGCAACAGAAAATAATGTAAGTATTTCAACTCGTTTTGTTTAAATCCATTTTTAAGTAAGTAAAATAGGACCTTCGTTAAAACACGTTACGGTGTTCCAGTAGGCAGTTCTGTAAGTGTCACTACCTACTTAAATAAAAGTAGCTAATAGAAAGAAAGAAGTGAAAGTGTGTCTTCCCTGTCTGCTACACTTTAAAGGCCAATCTATTGCACCGATTTTGTATAAGTTCCAAAGGGAATGACATAAGACTTTTTGTCCAAGTAAAGTAGAATTCCCACAGGGAGTTTCAAAAACCTTAATCTAAGCGGACGAAGTCGCGGGCATTACCTAGTCGTTTCTTCATATATTTTTAAACATACCCACTGAGCACTGACTAGTACTTGGCTGCAATCCCTTCCGATAGTGGTTTTTATCTTATATTAAAGAACTATTTGTGTATTTTATACGTAAGAAAATTGTTTATTAAAAAAATTGTGCTTTAAATTTCCAACCCATTATTTATTGTAACCGTCAGTGTGGATTATTTTAGGCTAGATAGACCAATAATTAGTCATATATTTATGTGAGCTGTTTTTGTACCAGAGCCAGCAGTTATAGGCCTATTACACTGCACTTTTCACAGGGCCCTGTTAGAAAGGGTGGGCGTGGCCACTAATTTTGGCGTCGCTTATTACAAAGCAATAAGGACCAAATTAGGGACCCTTACTCCCTAAACGTAATTACACTACACTGATACAGGAGGGTAAGGGTCCCTGTGAAAAGTGCAGTGTAATAGGCCTATTAGCACCGTGGTTTGACAGCTAGTTCTTACAATTTACAAGTGTGCGTGGCCCATGGTTGTGTTAAAGTCTTATCCGTATATGCTTAAATGTAGGCGTGTACATAATTGCGCACGCATAATAAATTATTATACGACAGACCGCTTTGAGAGGCACGCACACTTACGCGTGGACTTGTAATTTACGAGGTCCCGTGAATTGCAAAAACTATACACCGTACAGTATGACGCAATCACCTCTGATTGGCTGATGACACTCGCTATATTTTATTGGCTTTAAAATGCACAGATGCGGCCTGATGGACTGAGACGAGTTGCGAATATTGAAAATTAATTCAAATTCGATAATCGTTATTTTCGCGCTAGCCTGTTTCTACTTTACATAAATGCCTATAATATGAAGTCTTATAAAATCGCAACCTGTACATAAAATAGTATGCTTATAAAATTATTCCGTGAAGTTTATGATGTAATAAAAATACACTATTGTTTGTCTTGAATCACTAATAGAAACTAGCTCCTAAAGACATGTACACCCTAATAATTATGTGAACGTATAAAAATCATATTAAACTTTAAATGAATGTGTTTCATTTTTAACATTAAATAAAACCACAGTTTTAATTGGATTGAGAAGTTTTATTGTTTTTTTTTTCTTAAGACTAATATTGATGAAAAAATACATTTACTTAATACCAAGACGAAAACATAGTTTGACTAAACTCTGAATCGGGACCATTAACGATCGATATCTGATTCATCTTGAATCATATGAAGTGGTTAGCTAACTTATTATTGGAGGTCTCCAATAATAAGTTAGCTAACCATGAGGGTCCTACCCTATTGACCCTACATCATATTGTTAAAAGTTAGTTGAAACTTTTAACAATCTGATGCAGGGTCAATAGGGTAGGACCCTAAGGTCGCATGTTCAAATTCTATCCGTTGGGCTATTTTTGTAACGACTACTACTATAGGCCACATATTATTAAAAAATCTGTTTTCTTATACCCTGCGTGCGTCATAGATGAATACCTATTTATTAGCCTGAAATAGATCATGTCTATCGCACGTCAAGTTATTGATTCTTAAAAAATAGCGTCATCTAGAAGTCATAGTTGAAACTCGGCAGCAGTTTTTAGATAAAGCAACACTGTAATTTTATTGTAATTTCAACCATGTCGACTAGATGGCGCTAGTTTCTATGGTCCAAGTATGTTTAGTCGAAGATGGCATGGCGGACGTCCATCTGTCACATATGCACATGCGCACGTCTGATTCGTCATTCGACATTCTGTCTGCGGCGTGTCCAATGAGCAAGATAACCTGCTGATTTATGCGGAGTTTCTACTGCAAAACGGTAATAAGAGGGAAATGGCTACCAGGCATCGACTCTACAGACAAAATAGTGACACTTCCCCTTATAGGTTTTTCAGTTGCGAGCTCATTTTGACTTCTTTGAACTTTGCTCTCAATTCGTTCCACTAGCTCTTTGAAGTGCTTGTATGCAGTTTTCCTCAGCACGTTAAACGGAGTCACAGTACAGAGCTCGCACCGCTCGCGGTGGAAACCCCACTTAAGTTTGAGAAAGGGTAAGTCATAAGTCAAATACGAAACCCTAGAAAGTAATTAAGTATATTTAAAAATTAGGATGCTTAAGCAAATTTTTGTAATATAGAATCTAAAGCTTTTCTGACTGTAGGGTCGTTTAAGAGTTTGTTTTGAGGTTCTGCCTGTTTGGCGGGTTCGACCTTGGGGGCGGCTTTCTTGTCATTGAGGATGCTCAGTATTCTTTGCTGTAAGTCCACTTGGGTTTTGGTCGCTGGAACCGTTGAGGGCAATGGTTCGCCTAATTCTAGTTTGACTTGCTGTTTTCTACGGTCCTGAAAACAAAAACAATATTTCAATTATTATTTTTAAAACAGTTCGTTTTGGCAAAATTGACTCATACACAAAGGATTCCGCACCATCGTACAAGCAACGCACGCCGAAAAAATTTACTTTAATTTTTTACCACAACGGAACAGGGACGGTATATGTGTTTGTCCTAAGAAGTTGTACGTTTGTTTGTATGATTTTTTATGCACTTTTGTTATTTATTGTTTTAGCGGCAATAAAAATACACACTGAAAATTTCAAATGTCCAGCTTGTGATACAGCCCGCTGACAGACAGACTAACGGACGAACGGACAGCGGAGGCTTAGTAATTATGAGTTCACTGTATTTAGGGCTCTGTACCCAAAGGGACCGTCCCGACGCCGAACTTTGCCGAACGGCAATTCTTACATAATCGCACCTCAGTTCCGCCGTTCTGAGTAACAAACATCCATCCATCCAAACTTTCACATTTATAATATTAGTATAGATAATAGTTCACCTGCAAGTATTCTATGACCTTGTCGTACTGCAGTACAGTGAGACTGCGACCGTCGGCCAGTTGACCCAAAAGAGCGTAAACGGCTTCCCTTCCTGAAGGCCCACCACGTTTCACCTCTTGGAAGTTTCGCGACATTAGCTGCAAGGCGTCTTCTAGTGGTATGTTACGGTGTTCTGTTGATGGGATAAAACAGTTAATACTAGCTTATGCCCGCGACTTCGTCTCCGTGGATTGAGGTTTTTTGGTTCCCGCGGGAACTTAGTTTTCCGGGATAAAAAGTAGCCTATGTGTTATTATCCAGACTATAATCTATCTGTGTGCCAAATTTCATCCTGATCCATTCAAGCGTGACAACAGTAACAAACATCCATCCCTCCATCCATCCATCCAAACTTTCACATTTATAATATTAGTATAGATGGAATAGATCGAGCGCAAGCTGTAAGGCACTTAACAATTTCATACAAATCGTAGTGAACGTTGTCGCGATCGAATAAGAAAAGCTCCCAGTTCGCTAAAGAAGTGTGTGTGTGTGCAATTCACACACGGCAGAAGTGAAACTTCGACAAGTAGCCGAGAGAATGAGATAAATAGAACTTGTGTTCTATCTCGTTCTCTCGCAGGTTAAGTAGCCTACGTGTTAATGAGATAAACATGACTTTTATTCTATCTCATACTCTTGCAGGCTAAATCCTATTATGAATATGTTTCTCTTTCTGGTGTCGCTTTTTCGTTTCATCGAATTTTCAAATCACAATGCTTCTGAAGAAGTTTCACTTCAAAAAGCAATGGGGCTGATTCTGTAGTGCACAATCTCTAAACTAAACTAAAATTAGAGCATTACAAATATTGCTTTCATAATACTTCCTACGGAAAGGGACAGAACTAGATTTAAAGGTACCATTTTAGTTTAGTTTAGAGATTGTGTTATACAGAATCAGCCCCAATACCTACCTTGAGGTAATCCATGCAGTATTGTAAGTGTTAGCGATCTATTCTCTTGGTTCAGCGGCATCACAAGTATGGCGTACAAGCAGCCTCGTGACGCGATATTTCCTAACACTTTGCCAATAGGGACATCTTCCATCGGGAATAGTAGATCCACGACTATACCCAATCTTTTGAGACGACCTTCTATATATTCTGCATACTCCCTGTAAGAAGATTTTTTAATCTAAAATAATACATACCAATAAAGAACCCACTTTGCTATCTCAGATTAAATTAAACACCAGGCATACATCAAATAGATCAAAAACATTTACACTCGAAGTTTGTAGAAATAATATTTCATAGATTGTATAATTGACCGAGCGAATCGTAGGTCTCTGAGTCTAGTTGGGTGAATTGGCACTTGTCCGTCCGTCCGTCTGTCAGAGCAATATAACTTCTGAATTGCTGAACGTAATTACTTCAGCTTTAAATATAATATGTAAACCAATGGCCTCCCGCCGAATATGGCTTCAAAAATAATAAAAATCTTTATTTCAGGGGTGCTCTCATAGAAGCGAATGTGAAGTAAAATATTTTTTATAGCAATACATAGGGATGTGGTATATCATTTTAAAGATAATTAGGAATAGAGTCCAAAACTATTTTTTTTTAATTTTCCCCCTTAAATTGACGAAATGGGGGGCTTTCAAAGTGGCGATTTTTTAACGTCCAAAGTTGACCTCAGAACTCAAAATTTTCTGAAAGGCTGAGCCTGAAACTTGATCAATTATTTGAATTATATCCTGTACTTGAACAACAAATACTAAAATTAGATAAATATGATAAAGTAACGAAATTATTAAATTTTTAATAAGCTTCAGTATTTTTAACAGAACTTCACAATGATGTCAACAGATGGCGCCGCGAGGTCTCAGTTCGGAGCGAACCACTAGTAATATTAGATGTGTAAAAGGTTTGCTCTTCAATGACAGCTCTAACACCAAATAATCAAGAGTGACTCACGTGAGCTGTTTGGAGACGACGATAATTTCGCAGTCGTTCTTCTCTGGCACGGGCAATGCTCGGGGGTAATCCGGTTGAGCAAACCGATCGAAGCCTCTTTTCTCAGGCCAGTCGTTATTACCTGAAATAATATGTTACAAGACAAAACATTTGAAAAGAAATGCGAGTGCAGATGAATAGGCATGATGACAGTAACCAAGAATCAATGAAATAGAATTCATGGATTATAAAAAAAGGTATTTATTTTTCTATTTCGAATGAGATTGCTATTTATTTTGATAAAATACAGCAATCCGCCATAATGGATTAAACGCCAAGAAGCGAATGACGTCACAATGGTTTGTTTTCGAGCTTTGACAATCACAAATTGCTTACTGCACAGTGCACACTGCACAGAGTACATTGGTAAAAATAATAGTGACGTCACAAACGACGCCATGACACCGGCGAACGTTTTGGCGTGAATTTTAAAATTTAAATTTCAAATGGCAATTTTATCTACTTAACCTTATTTTTCTGCTGAAATAAGATATTTTTTCGAAATGTAGACACTTCCGAACACAATCTGACCATTTTTCAAAATCAGTCATCATGCCTATTTATAGTTACAAAAAAATCAGCCATTGTCACGATGGGTGCACAAGAAATCGCAACAGGCTTGTGACACCATCGCTCGTCCTCGAGAAAGTCCGAAGGTCGTTCGTGGGAATCTAAGTTCCCTTTTATATAATAAAACTCTACAGTCAATTTTAGACTTGTGTTTGTACAAGTTTAAATTTCTGTGGATATGGGCCGCCGTGGCTGGAATTTTGTCAGACATTATCATTATGCCGAAACTAGTCCCCCCCCTGTACAAAATCTAGTTAGAAACAGTGTGTTTGACAAACTTATATGATGCAGTACTATACCCGACCGTAAGACTTATCTTACTTAAACACAGAAACATTACGAACTTAAGTAATGTTTTCTGAAATTCCCGTGGGAACTCAAGAGCTCATTCAGGGAGAAGAGATTGCATCTCTGCATGCGTCTGCGCAATGCGCGACGGCATTTGTCTCCCTGAAAGAACCCTTAGATTTTCCAGGACAAAAATGCCTTTGTTCTATCTGGGGTGCAACTTGCAAGCTATTTCTTTGTACCAAATTTCATCAAAATCAGTTAAAGTAACAGACTGCAAAAAGCTCAAGCGGACAATTAATACAATAGATTTAAAAATAATTATTATTTGAAGTCAAAATTTTAACGTGTAAGTAAAACATAAAATAACAAAAGACTACATGTGTGTACCTCTCATCGGAGAACGATCATGGAATCCTCCGGGCGGAGCCCCCCTTCCACGGCCGCGCCCGCGCCCCCTGCCTCGCGGCCCCCCTCGCATATTGTAGTCCCGCCCGGTATCTTCATAGTCGTCGCCGTAACCTGCAATTTTTTTCACTTTAATTATTTTTCCTCAATATGGCTGTAGTGTTCTTTTCAATCGATTTAATATTCATTGGCTCACGCGATTCAGTATTGACAAGTGAGTAGAGCGGTGCGATCAACAAAAGCGGTGCAGGATGCACGTGCGCTTGCTTCTCTGCGTATAGGGGGGTGAGCCCGTGGGCACATGCCATCAAACATTACAATAGCTACTTCTGTTGTACACAACTATATCAAAAATAAATTATTTCTAACTGATTATTAAATAGAGGGTCTTCCAATAGACCTAAAATTCACATCCTTCATTAAGTTTTGAGTTTGATAACCATTTAAAAATATAGATCAAAAAAGAAAAAAGTGTGTTGAAATTTGATGACGTCACTACTGTGAATTCCATACAACTTCCATACTAGAAGTGTGTTTTTAAGTTTTATAAAGAGTTGCTGATTTGATTAAGTTGTCATCATTCCTATTTGTACTAAATTAAATTGAGAGGTACATTGCTATCCTTTTCTGCATGGAATATTCCAAAGACAACAAATTTAGACCTGCTTTTTTTAGTTTTTAGCTAAGCATAGAGCGTGAGCAGCAGAAATAGCCACATTTGCCAGGATTATTTAAACTTTTATGTTCAATATTTGTGTTGCAATGTCTATTGATGGTACCACCTAGTTTTTACATCAATATTATTGATTTAATAAATTTAGAATGAAGTGGAAACTAGTGGCTATAGAGAGAGTCAGGGCAGGAATTCTAGTAGTTGACAGTCTTTTTTAATTTTACTTAGTAGTGTATCAGTTCTTTATTCTTTTTATTTGTGATACATGCCTGGGGAGACATTACAGTTGCCCAATTCGTCACCCCAGGCTACAAATACCTTAAAATTAAAATAAAACTAGACTTCTTCTTCTTCTTCTTATTGTTGAGGCCAGTTCCGTGCGTCCTGTATCACTGCGACCGTCTCCGATCTATTGTGATCACCTCCATTTCAAATTTCCTCGCCAATACTTATTTCCGCCAGGAACAGCAGCGTTTTCTTGACTGGAATACGGGAAGCGTCCTTTAGGTCAATAATGTGTTGGCCCAGATGGATGCTTCGCTTGTGCATTAGAGCAGGACATTGGCAGATGATATGCAGCGGAGTCTCAGTGGATTCCTGGCATAATCTGCAGATATCAGTGTCACTGAGCTTAAGGTTGAACATGTGTCTGTTCAGACCGCAGTGACCTGTTAAAGTCCGCGCTATAATGCGTAGGTTTTTCCTGCTGAGCGCTAGCGCCTCGGAGGCGGCCTTCTTGTTGAAGGCTTTAACTAGCGCCTTGGAGTGGTTTAGACCACTTAGGTTTCTCCAACGAGTGAGTGTTTCATAGAAGCAGTAGGTAAGCAGGGTAAGCTGCACCAGGCTTTTAGGTATGCCGCAGACCGGTTCTGGTCCGATCTGCCTTTCCTTAGCGCCTGTTTTAGCCAGAATATCGGCATTTTCATTGCCGACTATTCCCATATGCCCAGGTACCCAGCGAAGAACCACCCTGTTACAACGGGCCAGGGTGTTTAGTGTGTCCCTGCAGCAGTCAACCAGTCTTGAGGTGATTACCTCTGATGACAAGGCTGATAAAGCTGCTTGGCTGTCTGAGTGAATGTAGATTGTTTTGTTGGCGTAGTTCTTCTGCAGAATAGTTTCCGCACAAATTATAATGGCGCAAACCTCCGCTTGGAATATGGAGGAATGGACTCCCAGATTGCGATAAATCTCAACCCGGTGTTTCTCTCCGAAGATTCCACATCCTACGTCCTTGCCCGACTTCGAACCATCGGTATACCATTTGAGGCTGCCCGATGACCAAGTGATTCTGTTATTTATCCAGTCATCTCTGTCCGGAATTTCTACCTTATAGGGCCTATGGAAGTAGTGTTTTGGGACCATCATGTCAGATGGCATTCCCAAAACCGGGATCCCAAGCAACGAGTTGTGAAAGTCCCTCAGTGCCTGGGAGCTCCAATTTGCCTTCCTTTGGCAGGTGATCCTGTACATACTCATTCTCGCCTCCTTCCTCAGATAAATGTGGAGAGGAGGTAAATTGAGAAGAGCTTCCAGGGCTGCTCCTGGCGATGTGTTCATAGCTCCAGTGATAAGCAGACAGGCCGTCCTTTGTAGACTGCCAAGCTTATTCTGGGTGGGTGTAAAACTAGACACAAAATAAAATAAAACAAAACAAACTAGACATAAGATAGATTTAAAAGACTCAAATAAAAGCTTTATTTTCGAGTTGGAGCTGTAGGGTGTGAAAAAATATCGAGTAAGCGCATCATTTATGTAGATATTGTGACAGTGTGCTTGCCCACAAGCTTCAAATTCATTTTCGCTGTTATATTTACACTGTTACTTATAATACTGAGGATAACTGCCATACACAAGACTTACTCTGGTCTCCAACATAGTTGCCATAGCTGTCATAAGGTTCCTCAGCAATGTCCTCTGCACCAGGAATATTCTCACTGAGGGCCACAGCTGGTGGTATATCTGTCTGCACCGTCACTACTTCTGTGTCTCGCCTGACACTAAACATTTACAGAAGTGTAAACTAAGGTAAAAAGAATCTCTAGAAAAGTACTTAGTTGCTTATGAATAAAAGTATTAATTCACATGCAATTTAATGATACTTTTTGTGCTTTGTAAGAGCTAACACATTAGGGACAATTGCTGACCCCTGAATAGACTGCATATTTTCTTTGGTCATGCTCAAAAAATATGTATAGTCCCACCAACTTCTCTGGCCCGATGGCCAAAATTGAAACAATTTTTTATACTTACCAATTAAGTTTTTGTTTTTATTCTAAGTATCTTGCTGAATGTATGTAAGCGCATCACTTCAGAATGGAGGCACCTATTTAACTAATTATTTTTTTATTGTATTTATAATTGCCAGGACAAGGTTTGTATGAAAAATTGTACAGACAAATAAAAAATTGGATTTAAAAATCTCCATAATATACAAAAGTAAATGAGACATAAGACGGTAGTAGTAGTAGTATAAGTCTTTATTGCATCTTAACACATCGGTACAAAATTATGCAAGCAATACAGAAGACAGGAAACTGTGGTAATGGGCAAAAGCGGCCTTATCAATAGAGAAATCTTGAAATATATTGACAGATTGTCATTTGTTTCATATATTACTAGCTAATGCCTGAGTTTCATCCGCATGAATTGAGGTTATTTGATTCCCGCAGGAACTCTTTAATTTTCCGGGATAAAAAGTAGCCTATGTGTCCAGACTATAATCTATCTCTGTGCCAAATTTCATCCAGATCCTTTCAGCTGTTCGAGAGTGATTGAGTAACAAACACCCATCCATACATACATCCATCCAAACTTTCACATTTATAATATTAGTATCCAGATATACATTTATCCTGGGAAAAAAACCAGTTCCTATGGGACTCAAAAGGACCTAAAATCCACACAAAGTCGTTGACTGCCTCATTGGTCCAGTGGTTGGCAGTTTCGACTGCAGCCGACAAGGTAGTACTAGCCTGGAGTTAGGAAGTTGGCGGTGTTTTACCCCCGTGCCTCGGAGAGCACGTTAAGGCTTTGGTCCCGGTTATTATCACTAACATGATAATATTATAATTTATAAAGCATTTGCCTGCCACTGATTCTGCTTGGAATAAGATTCCATGAGTTTTTTTGCCTACCGTGGGTACGGTTTGATATTGGAAAGGATACTTACATTGCTCCACTGACATTAGCAGGTTTCACGTTTATTTTCCTCCCTTGAAAGGTACTGCCATTGGCCCGAGCAATAGCTTCAATTGCACTAGACTCTTTATTGAACTGCACGAAGCCGAAAACCCTGTTCAATAAGATTCCGTCGATTTGACCATATTCTATGAAATGATTGTAAACTTCGTCCACCGTTGCGTCGTCAGTGAGGCCGCCAACGTATATTCTAAGATGGGCCGTAGCCCGATCTTTCATGGCATGCTTATCGAGAGTTAATTTGTCTAAAACAAGAAAGTGTTTAATTGAAAGCATACATAACACCGTGAATCTTTGATTGGTAAAATAACTTCCAGTTTTAACTTACCAGCCATAGTTTAACTTCTTATTGCTGGCACATAAATAATTATTTTATGTTATAATTTTTAATTAATCAAAGCAAAATTTTATTTCTGCAAAACATTTTTTTTTTTTTTTTTTATTTAACTGGTTTAACGGCTCTGGATTCCAGTCCTTCTGAGCCTTTCTGCAAAACAACTTTATAACCACCAGAGACAAGTAACATATAGATAACCACCTCAGATTAAATAACCACCGACCAGAAAAAAAAGTTTATAACGCTTTACCAGAGACAAGTTAACCAGAGACGCTTTACGCTATCACTATCCTAATGTCCTATAAAAGGTCTAAGTTATGCAGTTCTAATTTACTTGTCTCTGATCCTTCTTTTCCTGGTCGGTGCTCTGAGTCTAGATCAATGACTAAGGAAACCAGAGACAAGTTAACGATGGAAACTAATTCCTCATTGGTCAAATGACATATTTTGTCATTGGTCAAATAAGGCATTGACAATTTAGTTCTTTACTCATTGATTGACAGTGACATATGACATATCAACTATCGTTACTTGTGGTTACTTGTCTCTGTTATCAACGACCAATGACCTTGAGTTGAACGTGATCGTGATGTTGTTGTGTACTTAGGTTAGAATAATGAAATTTAAAAATAATTTATAAATGTATAAATAGGACTGCTATTCATATTAATTAATTCCCGTGTGAGTGGTTTATCTGCACGGAGTTTTGTATTCTGATAATTTCTGGTAAGTCGTTTTTTTTATCAATCATTCTAAAGTATCTACCTACTTACTTAATTTGTCCTAAATTAAGAGCTTAATAATTTAACTGTAGCTTATAACGCACTTCTTTGTTCTATGTAGTTCTAACAGTATCATGTGATAATTATATATAAACAGAATCTCAATATCAAACTCTGTATCAGATAATTCTGAAGGTTAGGGACTTTAGGGTCTGGAGAAACTATCTCTTCTCTTTTAGTGTATGAGCAGGGGCAGGCAGTGACTTAAATAAGAAAAAAACTACTTAAATATTAGTTGAACACAGATTTTTATTTGATTAAATAACCAGTCACAGCTACTTCACTGTGATAATAAAAAATCTGGCTTTATTCATTGTGTATATTCTCAAGGGAATCTCCCTGCAAAATTTCAGCTTTCTAGGTCCAAGGGTATGGGCTGGGTTGACGATTGAAAAGTCTAGAAAGAAACTCGTATCAGAACTTTTCTCTTTAGTGAATGAGATTTTCCCTAATATTAATCAATAATTATTCAAATTTTTTCTAGGCGAACTTTGACCATAATTTTATATTTCTCATGACTTGGAGAAGGTTAATAAGAAAACCATTCAAACTTTACAAACATGCAGTAAAACAGGCCTTTAGCAAAAAAAACTTATTTTACACCAATGTTGTATTGTCAATGGCTATATCAACTACAGGGGATTTGTTAGAGCAAAGTTATGAGTACTATAGACAAGAAATTAATCAACTTGACTTTAAGCGTACAGCGCATATGGCATTTTCTGGGTGTACTGCTGGTGTACTATGTCACCACTGGTACAACTTTTTAGATAAAATAATAACAAAGCGAACAATACAGAATGTCATAAAGAAACTAATCCTAGACCAATGTATATGGTCACCAATTGTTATTTTATCCTTCTTTGCCACTGTAGCGATATTTGAAGATAATCCAATCGAGAATTTCACTGAAGAAGTACATGAAAAATTTTGGATATTGTATAAAGCTGAATGGGTAGTCTGGCCTCCAGCACAAATTATAAACTTTTATTTCTTGCCAACAAAATACAGAGTACTTTATGATAACACAATTTCTTTGGGATATGATATTTATACTTCTCATGTAAAACACAGTAAGACTAAAAAGAATATTGAAAAAAATGAAAAATAGTCTTCTCCTTTCTTTTGCTTGATTATAGTATAAATCTTAATTTATTGTGATTAAACTTTAAAGATTAACAACAAAGAAGAAGACATGAGACAATAGAGGCAGATTAGAAACATCATGTCATAGGAAATACCTTGATTTGATTAGATTCACATTGCTTTTTATCAAGTTATGTGTTATTTCAAAAGTCAGTTTCTGTCTTAATAAGAATTTACTGTTTTTTTTTGTACTTGTGTACATGAATCCTGAAGATCTTTTGTAGTTAGTTAATTTTGCAATAAACTTGTTCTAAATAACTGACTGAGTTTTCTTATAGAGGGTATTTCTTTCTTTTCAGATTTAGAGTAAAATGCAACACATATCAGTAACATGGCGACGACTAGCCAGCAACGTCAAAACGTTTAGTGCCTTATCAAGAGTACGACGAGTGGTGAAAGTCGCTTTTAGTGATAAATATTTATTTTTTACAAATGTTACCATATCATTCACATTGTCTTCCGTTGGTGATATTATGGAACAAACATACGAAGTGTATACCGCAGAAATAGAAAAATATGACCCCAAACGGACTATGCATATGGCATTTTCTGGAATAGGTCTTGGAATACTATGCCACCACTGGTACAAAATACTAGATAGGTTTATAATAGGAAAATCTTTTGACATGGTAGTGAAAAAGCTAATGCTTGATCAACTTGTTTTTTCACCAATTATGATAATAACTTTTTTTGGTAGTTTAGCGATTTTCGAAAAAGAACCTTTAGCTAATTTTAAAGAAGAGGTCAGGGACAAATTTATTACCTTATATAGAGCTGAATGGATGGTATGGCCTCCAGCACAAGTCATTAACTTTTATTTCTTACCAACTAGGTATAGAGTGTTATATGATAATACTATTTCATTAGGATATGATGTTTACACATCTCAAGTTAAGCATAATAAGTCATTGAAAACTGTTACTAAAGATGCAGTATCGTGACGGAGGTCTAACAAAGTATTACATATATTTTAATAGCACAATAAAGTCAATTATGTACTGTAATATAAATGTTTAAGAACAAAGTACGAATAAATAGTTAGCTTGATTCTAATCCTATAGAAAAATGCAGCTGGGCTGCGGCTTTTGTACATAAATACGTAATATTTTATAGTATAGCAAGGGATTTACTTAATTGTCACTGTACATATAATAATTATAAATTATTATATTATTGTTACCAAATAGTCGTTATTATTGCTTTTATTAAAATAATAATTGATAATTTATTTTGTGTGAATTTTATTGTGAACTTATTAGCTCGGACACGGCCGTAAATAAATCCGCAAAGAAAGTATTAGAGAGTAGTAGAGAATTTTTCAGTCCTTTTAAAGTCGAGACAGTACAATATGTTAGTAGTGTCTCGGCGTCAGCATTTTTCAATGCGATAGATCCGAATCTGTAAATTAACATGCGGTTTCTAAATACAAACATATCTGTTTTCTCCGTTGATAATTACAATAGAGAAAATACTCTTGCACCATCCATACATGTACGTGCCATGTTCCTATGTTTTCCTTTTTTCGATAAATTAATAAGTTAAGTTAAATTATGTAATTTAAGAACATGGAACCTTCAAAAATTGCAAAAATGACCCAGTTTTCGCGCCATCATCACACATCCCGCAAATAAAGAAAAACATACTGACATAGCCTGAGTCCTCTTTAAATAATTTAAAAAAAAATCGGTTCAGTTTTCGAGGAGTTTTTCATATCTATAAATATAATCGGTCTAGACTACAGCCCTTGGGTGATAAGGGACTCTATTTGAGGAGCAGCGCGACGGCAGTATTATTGTTAAATACCTATTCTCAAAGTTTCCCGTTGATGCCAATTCCTCACGACATCGTATCGGAACGCTAAATCGCCTGGTGGCCTCTTTGTATAAAATTATTATGTAACTACAATGTGATAATTTTATTATAAGCTTTGATTGCTAAGTACGGCTCTCTTATCTTTACTGCTTCTATGTGATGCTTTAATTTTATTGCGGTGTCAAAAACGGTTCTTCAACAGCGGAACTCCTCTTGCTAGCTCTCACGCTGTTGAGAACGCTGCGAACGACGGAATCTTCGAATATTCTTTCCGGCCACGACTCAGATCGCCTGTTCCGTCCCAGCTCGTTCAAAGTCGGCAATCGGCTTGCTCTTGGTGTCCCGCAATGTGACCTGTAACATTGATATTGAGAGGTAAGTAACTCTTATAGCGGTGATAGCCTAGTGGTTAAGACGTCCGGCTTTGTATTCGGGTAGTCGGAGGTTCTATCCACGGACACGCCCCTCTTATTTTCCGAAGTTAGGCGTGCGTTTTATGAAATTAAGTATCCATTAGGTATACAAATCGAGATTTCTTCATGATGTTCTCAAAGGTGTGTGAAATCTGCCAATTCGCACTTGGCCAGCGTGGTTGACAATGGTTGAATCCTTTTCATTCTGAGAGGAGACTCGAGTGAAAATCTCTTATTAAAATTAATTAAAAACTGTATTTTATAAATGAATAGCTAGAAAAACCAAATGCTCGCCCATGTACTCCTGCAAAACCGAAATAATTATGTCAATGCCGGGTCGGAGTAATCCCATAATTGTACTTAGATTGAGAAAAAAATACAGGTGGACCATGGCAGCAAGTCCTAAATCTTATAGTTGGCGTTAGCATTATTACTATAGGAAATGATCAACAGTAAGTGGTAACTAGAGTAGGATTTTACTAGTCTTGACATCTGTATGGCTAGCATGCGCACTATGAGTAAAATTATGTCTACCCGTTATCTCTCTCTGTCTACCGAAGTTAACATGGTTACTTGTCTCGTTACGTCAAAAGTAGAGATAAAAGTAATATCTCTTATCTGTAGTATTTTTCTCTACGAAACTTTACATGTCGACAATTTTTTTCTTGTAATATATACCGCATTTTGTGCGTGTTAGGTTAAATGAAAAATTTGCCGGCAACGACAACATCTCTCTCTCTCGTCGCGAGATAATCTCGTTGTGCGCATGCTAGGCACACTGATCTGAGTATTCTGCGGCCCTGGCGCATTTGATGGCTGTATGCTGAAATCTCAAATACGTACCTAGGTAAGTAGGTACCTAGGCGTAGGTAGCCTTATAGATCGCTGTGCAATCATCCTTCGTACGTGATACCCCTAGGTTATTTTATTTGTTTTACACGAACAGTAGAAACAGCGAAAGGTACCTAGGTACATTGAATTAATATTTTGATATGTTGTACCTAAAAGATCTGGTTCTCTTGTGTTGGAGGCCAAGCAGCGATGTCAGCAGTTTGTCCAAGGCAGCGATGTCGTTTATATTGGAGCCTCTGGCCTCGGGGGTGGCTCGGCCGGACGCGACGAGGCTGGATCGTATTGATGCAGGGGATCGTGGTTGTAGGCCAATCGTGCGGATTACCTGGTAGGTACATATAAGTATGAAATACTAGCTGATGCCCGCGACTTCGTCCGCATGGATCGAGGTTTTTTGGTTCCCGCGGGAACTCTAGTTTTCCGAGATAAAAAGTAACCTATGTGTTATATCAGGCTATAATAATATCTCTGTGCCAAATTTCATGCAAATCCGTTCAGCCGTTCTGGCGTGATTGAGTAACAAACATCCATCCATCCATGCAAACTTTCGCATTTATATTTTTAGTATACCTACAGTATAGATTAGTATAATTATTATTAAGATTTGAGTAATGAGTAATTTGAGTAGGTCTGTGTAAGTTTGTCCCTCCATTGCATTCGAAGCAATCACAACCACTATAGTTTTTGACGACCTCCGTGGCGCAGTGTGTAGCGCTGTTGCCTTAACGTGCGGAGGTCCTGGGTTCGATCCCCGGCAGGGTCAATTTGGGAATTTATAATTTCTGAATTTTCCCTGGTCTGGCCTGGTGGGAGGCTTCGGCCGTGGCTAGTTACCACCCTACCGGCCAAGACGTGCCGCCAAGCGATTTAGCGTTCCGGTACGATGCCGTGTAGAAACCGAAGGGGTATGGGTTTAATATAACTGCCATGCCCCTAACAGGTTAGCCCGCTACCATCTTAGACTGCATCATCACTTACCATCAGGTGAGATCGTAGTCAAGGGCTAGCTTGTAGTGGATTAAAAAAAAAAGGTAAGATAAGATTTGTAGAATGTTAATGATGCACCGTTCCAAGTAAACGTGGTCCTATACTTGAATAACCAATCTATCAGATAGGTACTTAGTCAATTCTTAAATTCAGCTATATGCGAAAAGCATAGTTTCCCTCTAATAGTTATGTTAAATTCTGTACCTCGTCAGCATTGTGGCTTTGATAACTCATCCTCTTGACCTTCCTATAAGTCTCGTCCTCAAGTGCCTCCTGCACAGCAGCTTCCAAGAGTTCTTTTACTCCTTCGTCATCGTTCTGGTTTAAATCTTCCAACACCAACCTCCAAACCAACATAAAATAAGCTATTAGGTAGGTTGCTAACCTAATTGCCGACGCATTCACCACCACCACTACAGCCCATTAACGTCCCACAGCTGAACACAGGCCTGCACTCTCATAGAAGAGAGGGAATTAGAGTTTAGACCCACCACACTGCTCCAGTTTCGACGCATCAAGTGGCAAGAATTAAAAATTTTAAAAATCGTCTAAGCTTGTTAACGGTTCCAAAATAGAATGTAATATTATTTAAGTGCGACAGAGACGCCTTAGTGTTTATTTTTTTAGCAATTTGGTACGGAACCTTAAAATTAGATCAAATAATCTGTGCTAGATCACCCAGCAAACTGATTTGCCATCCAAGAAATGGATCTTGCCATCTTATGTCACTCGAATCCGATCGAAGCCGGAGGTAATTTGATGTCTGGCAACTGGCGGCTACATCCGTTTAAATGTTAATTTCCCGATAGTGCATAAAGATGAAATTGAAACCCTATCCAAAATGAAAATATTTTTATTATACCTATCTAGAGTTAAGGTACCTAGTTAACTTCGAACCATATGATAAGAGTTACTTTGAATAGGACTTGTGTTTTAGATTGTTAACTAACTACATCAGGCAAATACAAACAGAAAATTTTAATAGGTAGGTAAGTAGTTCTTTATGTGTACCTAGCTCAAAATAACCATTTTTCATCATCATTCCAATCTAATTGACTAAGACTATTTTTGAGAGTTACCTATAAGTATAACTCTAAAATACTCTAGCCTTTAGGTAATAACGTAGACCTAACCTAACCTAACCTAACCTATCAGGTTAGCCTGCTACCATCTTAGACTGCATCTTCAAGTGAAGATTGTTGTAGAGAGAAGAGTGTTGGTAGATAAGTACCAACAGGTGAGATGGCAGTCAAGTACTAACTTGTAGTGGATTAAAAAAAACCTACTCCGCTCGTTCATCGTCTTCAGCCCTGTGCAAGGTGGCGCGATTGGCTTCCCTTGCCACTTTGATGTCTTGCTCCCAGAATCTCCTTAGATCAGGTGTCGAGGTGTACGGTGCTGCCACCTCTTTGATTTTCAAGAAAATGATTGCTGTTATGAATATGCATATCACATTAACGATCGTTAGGCAGCAGCTGACGATACCTGGCGGAAAGAATAGAAGCGTTTTGATAATCCGAAATAAAATAGATAGATAAACTATACAAAGAGAAATAAAAGACGGTTTTATTGCTAAAGCATGCGGCTAAAGCAATCTCTAGACAACCTTTGAAGAACGGACTATGGTAACAAGATAATTTTGCAGTGAAAACTGCCTTTTATTTAAATACAGAGATTGAGAAAATTTGTAATAGGCAGGTAGGAGAAGATATTGTTTGTCTTACCGTTGACAGCAAATTCTATAGGCAAGTAGGGGTGGTAGAGCGGCACGTAAGACGAATTACCGTAATACGGCTCGCCTTTGATGTGGGGTATCTTTACGCCTGGATAAAGAAGCCATATACACGCCAACGCCCAGTACAAGCCCTGGAGACAAACACTTCATCCGTCATCGTCTTGAATTTTATCTACACGTTCGTGTGGAGTACACTGGAGCGATGTTTGTTTAAATCTCCATTTTTTGGAAATCGATCAAATTTGGAAAAATTAAAGCAAAGATGCAGGCTTTCGGTAAATAACAGGATATATTCCGTAGTGTAATTCGAAGAACCGATAGATGTTGGGGTCCCAAAGTGCTGGAATGGCGACCTTGCACTGGGAAGCGCAGCGTTGGCAGACCTTCTACTCGGTGGACAGACGACATCAGGCAAGTCGAAGGGAGCCGCTGGATCCAGGCGGCGCAAAAGACCGCGGCGTGTGGAAATCCATGCAGGAGACCTAGTTAGGTATGTCCAGCAGTGGACGTCTATCGGTTTTTTTTATCCACTACAAGCTAGCCCTTGACAGTGATCTCACCTGATGGTAAGTGATGATGCAGTCTAAGATGGTAGCGGGCTAACCTGTTAGTGCATGGCAGTTATATTAAACAAGAATCACGAAATAGATCCTGCCATCGAATCAAGAGTGAATAAGCATCTTCTAGGCAAGCGCGCTCCACCTTAAGGCTCCACTTGCAAGCAAGTCTGATCGCAGTCAAGCGCTAGCCTATATATTAAAAAAAAGGCTACAAAGTTTCTAATTCGATCTGCTGGAATAATAGGTAGGTTATGAAATGCATTTCCGGCTTTCACTTTTCTTTTAGTTTTTATGGTACAGGGCAGGACAACGTCAACCGGGCCCTTCCTTCCTTCTGGGCCCACCAGTTTATAATAATACTTCAAATAAACCTTCAAATAAAGCGCTCTTCACCTTAGGCTAAATCGTCACAAGCCAGGATCCATGTTTTTGTTACACAAATAATAGTGAAATGTTTATTTAATGTAGGAGAACTTGTGCCACTACCGCCGCATTCTTACACAGCTATTCGCACATTGAAACAATGAGTAATCTCCTTACGCAGTTCACAACCGGTGGTAGCAAAGAGGCCGAAATAGCAATGCCAATCAGCGGCCCAGCGCTGCCTTGCAGTAGGGCGAGCGCCACGCCCGTGCCAGAGGTCAGGGCCCAAAGCACACCCATCCATAACGAGCGGACGTTTCCTCTGAAAAGTATTGATGGCGTGACTTTTATCCACTACAAGTTTACCCTTGACCGCGATCTCACCTGGTGGTGGTACTACTGGTGCGTGTTAGGGGGTATGGCAGTTATATGGCAGGTATGTACCTAATGGCAGTTATATAACCCGTACCCCTAATCGGTTTCTCCCACTATATCCATGCTAATATTATAAATGCGAAAGTGTGTCTGTCTGTCTGTCTGCTACGCTTTCACGGCAAAACCGACCGATTAATTCAACCGATTTTGATTTTGAAATTTGGAACAGGGTTTGATAGGTTGTATCCCGGGAAAGGACAGACTTTTTATCCCTAAAACTAAACAGTTCCCACGGGAATCAAAAAAACTTAATCCACGCGGACGAAGCCGCGGGCATCATCTAGTATGTAGGTATATACCTATACTATATTACCTCTATGGTATATAACCTTATTTAACTATTAAGTGGTGGTAGCATAGCAACGGAACGCTAAATCGCTCGGCGGTACTTCTTGGCCGGTAGGGTGGTAACTAGCCACGGCCGAAGCCTCCCACCAGGTCAGAGCAGGGAAAATTCAGAAATCATAAAATCTGTAAATAACCCTGCCGGGAATTGAACCCAGGCCTTCCAACTTATTTAAGACAACACAGCGCTCAACACTGAACAAAGGAGATCGTATATGACCGCAACGTATAGGTACGGTCTAATCTTATGAATTATCTCCAATTTAATAAAGAATGAAAAATATAATATTTTAGGTTTGGAGAATTTCTTCAAGAAAAATATCATATTGGTCGTTCTAAGAACCTTCCAAGAAACCACAGAATAAAGATTTTAAAAGTAACAAAACATCTATATAAGTATCGGACGTTCACGTTTCGTCTGAAAAGTATCGCGGCTGAATGATCTTTATGAATTACCCCCAATTTATCAAAAATATATATTTTTGTTGGGGAAATTCCTCCAGGAAAAATATCAGGTCCATCTTTCCAACTTACAAGCGAACACAGAATAAAAAGTATATTATTATTGTGAAAAATTTTGGCTTTAGAAAACCACTAAATATGATTTAGGTACCGTTTACTTGACGTTTCTCATGAAATCTGAATTTGTACTACGTCGTCAGTATTCAACGATCATCAGTTTTATGCTCTATATTCCGTACATAAGTATAATGTTTATTTAAATATTGTATACTTACCTCGATTTCATTTCCTCGGTAGGCCAGTCACCAAATCCCCATGGCATTTCAGTGGTGCCCAATATGAGTCCAAATATAAATCCAAAAAGTAGAGATACGAACATTCCTAGTATGAGGCTCTCAAATCCACTCCGTACTAGACTCCGATCGGCGATGATGGTTCCAAAGGTTATGGACATCACCGGTCCCATGAGCGGCGATACTAACATGGCTGCTACAATGTTTGAAGCGTTGTTCTCTACCAGGCCTAAAGCTGCTAGGGAACTTAACAAAAATTTTAAAGAAATTAATATTTCAGTGTTTTAAAAGTTGTATCATTATTTGCTTTGTTGACAAGTTAGCGATTGAGGGTGGCCTGGCACATAGTGATAAGTGAAGACAGAAGCGAACTAAGCTGGAAAAGAAGCATTAATCTTATGCCCTACAATCCTTTTATCGATAAATCGACTGGCAGCACGTCTTTGCCACCACCAGATTGGGCCAGATAAAGTTCCCGTACCAGAAATAGAACCCGACTGATATTATGATTTAAATTCTCAGCGCTCACCACTGAGCCAGGGAAATCATCAAAATATATCTTCTGGCGTTGTTCGTTGCTGCCGTCACCCGCGTTTGCCGAGGCTTCAAACAAAAAGTCTAGCACTTACTCAGCTGTTATAATCAAAGTAAGATAGTCGAACGATAGCTCCCCACCGCCACGGACGCCGTCGACCACTTGTTTTACTGTCAGCTTTGATCGAATCGATTCCACGAAGCTACGCCAACGTTGAGCATCTTCATTTTTCTTTCTATACAAAATTAGCATATTTCTTGTTTGAGTTTGAAATATTTGATACTGATGGCTTTGGTACCTTCTGAGGTGCAATTATGTAAGGATTGCCGATCAAATCGTCAAAGTTCGGCTTCAAATTAAAATAAACAATAACGGCATTCAATTATAGCTCAATTTCGTGTATCCATTCTCATACGTTTAGGTATGTACGATACCCTAACATAATCGCACCTCTATTTCTGTGCATCAATTTTTTTATCGTTATAAATATATAGGTATACATTATTATTTAAGTAATTCTATGATAGATAGTACCAGATCGATGGAATTCTCTTTCCCTAGGTAGGTACTTTATAAATCGTTTCTAGGTACTGTACCTAATACACTATTATTCATAGAAGATTGATCGATTAGATAAGATTAGATTAGCTATTCAGACTAATTGTCCTTTACCTATTTATTTACCACATTAGTTATTACCTTAGCCATTTTGCTTTTTGACCTTGGCAGGCTTAGTTAGGTACTTACTTAGTTTGTATGGTCATTATTTATATTCAAGTTTTGAATATTCATCTTAGGTATTACAAAAAACACAAATAGGTTTGCCTATACCTTACTTAAAGAACTATTATTGCACATACCTAAATTGGTTTTACTTAGGTACTCGAAGCCTGTAGGTAGCCTATTAGTTATTTCATTACTAGTACCTTTTAAGTGTTTAGGTAATTGTAATGAAATAATTTTATTAGAAATAAATTCAGACTACAAAAAAAACTTACAGAATTGCATCATCGTCATCTTCGGAAAAGTCTATCGCTGAGTGTACCACATTACAGGGCAAAACACTGCAAAAATTAGAGAGTTAGTAGGTAGGTAGTTTAGGGTAAATAAATAATTAAAATACAACAAAGAAAGTTAATATGAATGAGCCGTCTTGGGCTGGCTTGGTTTGGGGAAACTTCGTCAAAATCTGTGAATAGGTAACACACTTTCGCATTTATGATGTAGTAAGGATAAGGAGAAGTTTTAAAAACTGACTAAGTAAGTATACTTACTCATCTTCAATAAAGGAGATGCACATGAAAAAGAAGGGATAAGCTCGTATTATATTATGTTTTTAACCCACCTGACAATGGATTTATTGCATACCCCAATGCCCAGTTGCGTGAGGCAATGCAGCATGGTCTCGCAACGGTCTCCCGTAGGCAGCGGGAACTCCACCTCATAGTAATTGCCGAGTTTGTCGCTCAACCACACTGCTGGCTCTACGTTCAGCTTTCTTAGTAGCTCTTGCAAAATCTGAGTATAGAATTTTTTTTAATTGAAAATCTTACAGTACTAGCTAACCTTATCTACTGTTAATGTACAAATCATGCCCAAGACTGGCTGCATTTTTGTGTTTGAAAGTCAGTCTGAACTTTTGGGAGATCTGTCGAGGAAAATTTTAACCGTGATGAATTATGTCGGTTTATGCACTAACAACCCATGGTTTTCCGCCAAAGGGAACATTTTTTTTTAAATTTGTGATAACGTTTTTTTATGCAATGATGATAATGATACATATACCAGCTAGCAAAAATTAGAATTAGTATAGGTAGGTACCTGCGTAACTTTTTTATATCCAACAAAAACCTTACGAAACTTACTTAGGTAGTTACAAATTTGGCGGTCGTAATGGCACTTTGATTAATAGATACTCACGCTTTCCATGGTAATAAATTCATCGTCTTCATTTATGTTTTCCAACGTTGGATTATAATTCTCACCATAGAAGCTCTGCGTTAAATGTATCGGAATGCTTTTCGATTTTTTATTCCGTAATTCCACTTCCAAATGGCATTTCTTCGGAGCAGAATCCTCTATCGGCAATAACTCTTTCGGCTTGCCGAATCTAAGTACGTGTTCGTAGTTGCTCGAGGGAATATGCACCATAAAAATGACTCCAGACGGCATTTCAGACACGACATTCAGAGATATCTGATGCTGTATGTAACAATGTCTGAGGGCTTGGATGTTTTCGTAAGTGATTGTTAATTGTAGTGTGATTATTGTGGTGCTAATTCTTTAACCTTCACTTTGTGGAGATGTTTACAGTAGGATTATAGGAATAGCTATTTAATTTAAAAGTTTAATTTAAATTAATGATGCAATAGCATACATACATAAAGAGAAAGGTCCTGACTGACTCGTCAACACGTTGCCCAAGCTCAAATCCGTTGGACCTACAAAGCTGATTTTCCGCACAGAGGTCCTTTATTATGTACCTAGACAATGTTTAAAAGGCTGGATTATTCGGATTTCCCATAGGACCATAGCTGCGGGCGGGCGCTAGTGAGACAAAAGGTATCATCGTACTTATTCCAAATTACAATCAAGCAAATATCCGGTTTATTTGGAAACAACATTGTTGCATTCATAATGATCACATTTTCTAAGTAGGTACGTGCAGGAATATAATATTAATAGGAGGATGACAGCATGATACTATAGTATCTATCTACTCTGCCAAAAATAGTAACTGAAATGCGATATTTTAAGACAAAGCACGCGTAGATGTAGATTGTAGAGACGTCACCTAATACGACTATGTATGTACTTTCCCAATGACGTCAATAAATAGTTATTAATAATACTGTTAGAAGCATGTCAAAGAGTAGGTTCGCTTCCGGCGGTAAGTAGTACCATAAGGGAAAGTTCTTTCACAAAGGGCACAAACTTGTTAAATATGGTTGTAAACTTGTATGACACACTTAGGTACCTACCTACATAGATTAAATATAGAGACGCTAGTAAAGTGATTAAGTAGTTTCATGGCAGTTGCTGAATTTAATTAAAACATACTCAATTGTTTTTATATATACCTACCTACTTACCCATAGGTCCAAGACATAGGTCTTTTGTAGGGTCCACAAGCCACGGTCATGCCATCTTACCCACGGTCTAGGTCATGTAGCAGGTACCTAGTTAATTAATTGGAACTTCATCCGCGCAGAGTGATATTTAACTAGATGATGGATTGAGATTTTTGGTCCCGCGGGAACTCTTTAATTTTCCGGGATAAAACGTAGCCTATGTCACTCTGCAGGTCCGCAAGTATACCCATGCAAAAAATCACGTCGATCCGTTGCTCCGTTGCGGCGTGATTGAAGGATAAACCAACAAACCAATAAACCAACAAACAAACATAGTTTCGCATTTATAATAATAATTAGTATGGTTTCTACTTCAAGGGAGGTTTTGGGCTGTAGCCTGTAAATTAGGGTTGACACGTAGGCAGATACCCAAATATCCGATGGAAAATCAAATAAATATTATAAATGTGAAAGTTTGGATGTATGGATAGGTATATGTATGGATGGATGTATGGATGTTTGTTACTCAATCACGCGCCAACGGCTGAACGGATCTGGCTGAAATTTGGCATAGAGATAGATTATAGTCTGGAATAGCACAAGAGTTCCCGCGGGAACCACAAAACCTCGATCCACGCGTACGAAGTCGCGGGCATTAGCTAGTTAAACATAAGGTAACTAATTTTTATTCGCACTTTTCATATTTTTTTATGCAAACTTTTCGTTTAACTTTTTTTTAATACCTACACTGTTTTTTTGTAAACACTGACAATGGTTGAGTGAAAGCAAATCTGCTTTGAATAGTACGGAAATGTAGTCAATCTTTGAAATTGGATCTGTCGTTATAAGGGCGGATTGGTGTCATGAACTAGATTTCCAACATCCGACCACTACTTACTATGCTTCTGATAGAAGCACCATAGTTAATCTGTTAGTTTATCCGTTGATTTAGGAAATGACGCCTGTTAGACATCATTTTATGGTCTATGGTCACATCATTGTTTTTAACAGTGATTACCATTTACTTAACTTTTGAATATTTTCTGTAAAAATAAGCATACTATTTAATAAATAGATCTACGAAGTAACAATCAGTTTTACTTGCCATCGTACTGGAACGCTAAATCGCTCGGCGACCTGGTTTTACAAAGGTAACTATAGCCACCGAGTCTTAGTAGTCTTAGTCAGATCAAATCTGTGTCTATTTAGATATTATTCTCATATTGACCCAGACGAAACCAATTAATTGGAAGCAAGCAGCAACTACGTCCTATGGACATACAAGAGAAGATACCTTCATCCAGCGGTGGACGCGTCTATAGGTTGAAACGACAACGACCCAGACGAGAATCAGATCTGTGAGCGTGATCTCCATCTGCTTGTCATAGAGGCATCAAAGCACTGCTTACCTAGTAGTTAATTAATTTGTAGGATAAGTATTAGTATTATGATAAGAATATAAGCTTAGAAAGTACCTATTATAATACGCATTGCCATGTTTGACTCTTCAAAGTCGTATAAGTTACTTTAGTTTATAGCCTACACCATAAGTAACTTAACCTTGGGCCCCCCCTGAAAATCAGCGTTGCAGCATGGTAGGCAAATGCATATCATGCTGTGACACAGGCTGAGGAGGCGGGCCTATTGAGTATTGACCACACAGTTTAAATTAGGTAGTATATTATACATATATTATGTACCAATTGCTTTCGTGTGTTAAAATTTTGTCCGTTATTGTGTGGGTCAATAAAGATTCATTTATTTATTTTATTTATTTATTTACCCTAGTTGTAAAAACTCAAGGCTTATTTTCATCATGCTAGCAAGTTGATTCCTACCCAAAGAACCTATCCTGACTTCAAAACCTATGCACGCCACTGGTGACTTCCCATTTTAAGGAAACAGACTGACCTACTTGTTGGTTATAAAATCTAGCCAACGTGTTTTCGGTCTGATACCTACTCGAAGTCCAATGTAATATTGGATCGATGCTCCCTTTAACAACGAGACCATTAGAATGATTGGCTTGCACTGAATGCTCGCTGGTGACATATAGAATAATCTAGTATAGGTAGCCGTGTGTACGGCTTTGATATTATAAAGGATACATAGGTAGGTACATAGAATGTAGGTATTCTATGTGTGTATCCTTTTGCTGGATTAGTATTTATTTTCATGTAGTTCGGGGACGAGAAAATTCTGCGATGGAGTTATTAAGTGAATAAAACGCAATGTCACCGTAAAATTGTAAAAATCGTTAGACTATAATCTAACTAGCGAGATTGTAAACTGTCGAAAGATTACAATTTAACGCATTATTTTTCGGTAGATTGTAATTTGTTAGGTATATTAACCCGATAGAACCTAAGTGTTTGTGGCGAACCCTAACCTAACTTACAAGAAAGAGACAAGAAAACGTAAACACAATGAATATTTCAAAAATTGACACTCAGTACATTGAACGGTTCACAATTTTCGACAGTTTACCGAGTTTTTATCGAGATTTTACGGTGACATATGTGGTCTACTCAGTACCCGGATAAATCTAGGTTCTCCAGCATCAAAATATAGTCCCACAATCTTATCTGACCCGGTGGCCGAAATTGGAACTAATCTAAATACACCTAACTATGTGAGTGGTGCGTGAGTGGTGCGTAAGTGGCTCGTGAGTTGTGCGTAAGTAGTTCGTAAGTGTATCGTGAGTTGTGCGTAAGTGGTGCCTAAGTGGTTCGTGAGTGGTGCGTAAGTAGTTCGTAAGTGGTTCATGAGCTGTGCGTGCGTGGTTCGTAAGTGTATCGTGAGTTCTGCGTAAGTGATGCGTAAGTGGTTCGTAAGTTTATCGTGAGTTGTGCGTTAGTGGTTTGCGCGTAAGTTTTATGGAAGTGGTGCGTAAGTGGTGCGTGAGTTGTGCGTGAGTGGTTCGTGAGTTGTACGTAAGTGGTGCGTGAGTGGTGCGTAAGTGGTGCGTGAGTTGTACGTAAGTGGTTCGTGAGTTGTGTGTAAGTTGTGCATAAGTGGTTCGTGAGTTGTGCGTGAGTGGATCCTGAGTGGTGCGTGAGTGGTTCGTGAGTTGTGTGTAAGTTGTGCATAAGTGGTTCGTGAGTTGTGCGTGAGTGGATCGTGAGTGGTGCGTAAGTCGATCGTGAGTGGTTCGTGTGTTGTACGTAAGTGGTGCGTGAGTGGTGCGTAAGTCGATCGTGAGTGGTTCGTGAGTTGTACGTAAGTGGTGCGTGAGTGGTGCGTGAGTTGTACGTAAGTAGTTCGTGAGTTGTGTGTAAGTTGTGTGTTAGTGGTTCGTGAGTTGTGCGTAAGTTGTGTAGAAGTGGTGCGTAAGTGGTTCGTGAGGGGTGCGGGAGTGGTTCGTGAGTGGTCCGTGAGTTGTGCGTGAGTGGTTCGCGGTTGCGCATAAGTTGTGCGTAAGTGGTTCGTGAGTGTTCGTAAGTGGTTCGTAAGTTGTGCGTAAGTGGTTTGTGAGTTGTGCGTAAATTGTGTGGAAGTGGTGCGTAAGTGGTTCGTTAGTGGTGCGTAGGTGGTGCGGAACTGGTGTGTAAGTGGTGCGTGAGTTGTGCGTATGTGTGTGTAGTATTTTATTTATATTGTAGCCAATGCCTGCGACTTCGTCCACATGGACAAACGTGCGTAAGTGGTTCGTGAGTGGTGCGTAAATTTATTTCATTTATACACCATGATACAGAAAAACACAGCTTACTAAATGACTACCGAGTTATTTAAATGTTTAGAGTATATCGATAATTAATTAATTATCGATAAATAATCGACAGATTACTATTTAACGCATTATTTTTCGGTAGATTGTAATCTGTTAGGTATATTAAACCAATAAAACCAAAGTGATTATTTATGTCAAATCACTACCAAATCACGAGTGGATCGTGAGTGGTTCGTGTGTTGTACGTAAGTGGTGCGTGAGTGGTGCGTGAGTCGATCGTGAGTGGTTCGTGAGTTGTACGTGAGTTGTACGTAAGTAGTTCGTGAGTTGTGTGTAAGTTGTGTGTTAGTGGTTTGTGTTTTTGTTTTTTTGTTTTTTTTTGTGTTTTTATTTTTTTGTTTGTTTGTTGTTTTTTTATTGACTCTGTCAATGAGATGTCAATGGAAAAAATTTTGCTCGGTTCAAAATTTTTATTTATAAATATTGGGCTAGGTATTTTGGATTATTATTGGCATCAAATTGGCGCTTATTCGCGAAGTACCCCGTGGTATTATTTTCACTGTTTCTCGATATGCGATATTAACAGTCGTTTTTGTTTCAGAGCGAGGCGTTGCCACGCGGTGTCACGGTTTCCAGGGGCCTCAGCGGGCAGTCGCCTGCTCTGCAGGCCTTCTGGTTGCCGTTGCCGGGGCTTCGCGCGCTTATAGACGCTATTGTGTAGTGTTTTAGTTTTTTTTTTTTCTTCTTTTGTTGTGTTGTGAAGTATGATCACTAGTGCATCTCAAGTTGAGTACATAAAATGCCCACACTGTAGCGATGGCAGGCTGTATAAAGGTCGTAAAGGCCTTAACATACATATCGCACGATGTCACGGACCACCAGCAAGGCCTTTAACTTGCCCAAATTTCGTGTGCGATCAAACGCAAACAGGAAGTCAAAACCAGGTACCCTTCGAAATTTTATTATCCAAATATAGTCAAAATATTCCTTTAATAAAACGCATTCCGCGAGGGGCGAGAATATCATTGGCTAGATCCTTATCGCATACAATCCAAAATGTCTTATCAAATTCACTTTTGGCTTGGCAAAATCTTTTTATGTTTTCATTTATACATTTTTCAGTAGATAAATCAGAAAGCGGGTCGTTATGTTCAAAATTAAAAAAAAATTGTTCGGTTGATCGCGTTTTCCAAATTCCTGACTGCTCATTTCGAACACAAAATTACAATTTAAAAAAAATTGTGGAAAACAAGGTTATGGATGGGGATCTTAAAAACGCAGCCCGCATTTTGTTTTCTAATGATACGCTGGCTCCATTTAATGATGAAACGCTAGAAGCCTTACGTGACAAGCATCCTTTACCAAATCCCGACTCTTTGCTTCCAGACCCACCTTCAAATGTTTCATTTTTACAGATAAAGGATGAAGAAACTTACGCTGCGATAATGTCATTCTCCAGTGGCTCTTCTGGTGGCATGGACGGCATAACACCACAACATCTAAAGGATCTTGTGGGAGTTAATGCTGGGGACGCCGGCAAGGCGCTTCTGAGTGACATTACCAGACTTTGTAATTTTATGTTATCTGGCGAGGTAAATTCATCCTTTTTGCCATTCCTTTACGGTGCGAGGCTCTGTGCTTTTAATAAAAAGGACGGTGGGATCCGGCCCATCGCTGTTGGCTGCAGTTTTCGCCGTTTGGCATCAAAATTAGCGTGTAGACACATAGTTTCGACCCTAAAGGATAAATTCCAACCTATTCAAGTTGGATTTGGCAGTAAAGGTGGTTGTGAGGCAGCGGTGCATTCGGCTCGTACTTTCTTAGCGAATGGCGAGGTTGAGGTACTGCTGAAAGTAGACGTAAAGAATGCTTTTAATTCATTGGACAGGGCAACTCTGCTTAACGAAGTTTTAACACAACTTCCCGAAATTTACCCATATGTATGGCAATGTTACAGCTCTGCTTCAAAATTATTTTTTGGAGATGGCGACATTAAGTCGTCTGTAGGTGTTCAGCAAGGGGATCCCTTAGGTCCAGCCCTGTTCAGCTTAGGGATCCACAACCATATCTCAAATTTAAAATCTAAATTTAACATATGGTATCTTGATGATGGAACCATTGGAGGCAACGTGGATGACGTTCTAAAAGATCTTAACAATGTTAAGCAACAATTTGGCAAAATTGGTTTAGAACTAAATTTTTCCAAATGTGAACTGTTTTTTACAGAAAATCTGTCGCATGATAGAATATTATCGGCTTCTGAATTATTTAACGAAATTGCCCCTAATATTAAGATTCTTGATAAACATTCACTTTGTCTTCTTGGTGCTCCTCTTTTTAACGAAGCCATACAACCAATCTTGGACAAAAAAGTCAAAACATTTTCGGCACATTCTGACAAATTGGGTGCTCTAAATTCTCACATTGCATTTTCGATCCTAAAATATTGCCTCTTTGTACCTAAATTAATTTATATTCTCCATGCGAGCCCAATTTGGAAATTTCCTGGACTACTCGATATCATGGATGCCACCTTAAGAGATACGCTAGAAAAAATTCTAAATTTATCTTTTGATGATCAGTCCTGGAATCAAGCTACTTTACCGGTCAAGTATGGCGTTTGAAATATTTGTATTATTTTTATATTATATTTTAAAATTTGAATACTAAAATTCTAAGTTATAAGTTTTCACTTCTATCGATCAGTCCCTAAAAAAAATGGCAGTTATAGAACTGCCAATTATTTTAAAAATAATTAGGGTAAGCACACAACAATTCACTCACTGGCAGGTCATAAGTCACAGTAACTCATAGGTACTTATATTACTTAGAGAAAAATAAGCACTAAGCCCTTGCGCTAAGCTATTTAAACTAGGGTAGGTGCTCTGTTGCCTCTATAACATGCACGCCACTGATCATGGACAAACCGAATAGAGTGTTATAAGAAAGCTGTGTAGTTAGTTATTAGTTACATCCTCTTCAATGGCTTAGGCAGACCATGCACGACGGGGCCCGCGGGACTATAGCATGCCTTGAGGCTTTATACAGGAATGAGGAAATCGAATTATGGGGGGTTCACACTTCACCACACGGAGAAGCTGTATACTTACCTACCAACTACCTACTTGATCATCTATCATCTTACGAACAAAAGCAATTCATGCTACGACGTAGGAGGTAAATAAGCTTAGACTGGTTATTTATTCAGCATAATCAACCTCGTGGGAAATCAAACATCTGCACGCGTACCTACCTATAATAACAATGTGAGAAAACATGGGCGCCGGTATCGGTAGTAGCAACAATATCGCCCTCGACCACTGATGTCGCTGACTATTTTAAACTCATGATACTTCGTCTTACATGTAAAGATTCAGTGGCTAGTTATATTGACAGAGATATTCACGTGGATCGGGATTCAAGATTACCCGAAGGAGGGTGTAAGGGGGGGCATAACACAACGCAGCGGCGCGCAGTGGTAAAGGGCGCGCTTTGCGCCGGGCGGACGGCCCAGTCGCGGCAAAACCTGCCGCTAGCGCGATCCCACGTTCTTTTGCGATCAATACTTTAATAGAAAATAGAAAACGCTTCAAATAACACCGCCGTACAATTTAACAATACCCCATAAGGACACTTAAGTTAGTAAATTCCAGTGCACTCAGTTCCGTGACCGCGAATTTAACGTTCGTGCTGCCAAAGTCCACACCATGAATATGGCCACCATGACAAACACATGATCTCCAACTATCACGAACACAGCTCGTGAGTTATTCTTGGTTCAACAATTTATGCCTGTATGTCTGAATGTAACCCTGGTTTAACGTTATGTAACGTAAATGCCCGCAGGCGTCCCGAAATCGATAAATTATTAATTTTTGTATCATTAGGTTTTAGAGCGAAGTCTTGCGGCTTTTATAACAAAACATTAATGTGCCGAGTTCAGGGAACGTGTTTATATTTTAATGACCGCAAGCATTCTGCAACTGCAGAAACTGTATCATCAATTATTTTTATCTATAATCCATATTGCGGAATGGGTACATATAATGTGGAGATTTTTTTATTTTTTGTAGAAAATTTTAGACTTTCCAGCGGATAATTATTATGCTAGCGAGTAGCGACAAAAATGCTATTATATAACTCACTATCCTTGCTGTGACGTAACTGTAAGGTAGCGAAAACGTCCATAGGTATTTTGGGATAACTAATTGACTAAGTTAAGGTCCTATTTTCAATTTTACCAACAGTTCCAGTAAAACTGTATTCGGAAAAGTTAGAGCACCATGCATAATTGATACGCAAACTCCAACTTTTTCGTTAAGATTTCAAATATAGGTAAATAAGTATATTATATGCTACAATTGAGTAGATGAAGATATATTACAGTAGCAAATTGGTACATAATATATACTTACATACTAACTGATGCCCGCGACTTCGTCAGCGTGGATTGAGGTTTTGCGGTTCCCGCAGGAACTCTTTAATTTTCCGGGATTAAAAGTACTTAGATAAAAATTTGCCTGTGTGTTATTCCATACTATAATCTATCTCTGTGCCTTTCATCCAGATCCGTTCAGCCGTTCTGGCGTGATTGAGTAACAAACATCCATCCATCCATCCAGACCTCCGTTTATATATTTTAGTACAGATTTTCCGTCTTTTAGCCAATTCTGTGATATTTATCTTGAAGTAGACTAAATACCTAACATCAAGTGGTTTTTCTATAAGTATTGGACAGTTTCATTCAAATTTCAGTACTAAGTAGGTACCTAAGTAACTTAATATTTACCACCAATGCGTAACATCGGTTCCACCAAGGCTTCATTTAATTGCTGAACTCGTGATGGTTTACCGCGTCTTTTCGAATAAAACCATGAAAACACGTTTTTTTTTAATTTTAATTTTTATTCTACACGTTAGCCCTTGACTGCGATCTGACCTGATGATAAGTGATGATGCAGTCTAAGATGGTAGCAGGCTAACCTGTTAGGGGTATGGAAGTTATATTAAAGCCATACGCCTAGCCGGTTTCTACACGGCATCGTACCGGAATGCTAAATCGCTTGGCGTTAGATACGTCTTTGTACGTAACTAGCCACGGCCGAAGCCTCCCACCAGATCAGACCTGAGAAAATTCAGAAATTATAAATTCCCAAATTAACCCTGCCGGGAATCGAAGCCGGGACCTCCCACGTTAAGACAACAGCGCTAAACACTGCGCCAGGGAGGACGTCAAACCCTATTTTAGAAATATGTACTAAAATATTTTGATGAAATCCTACAAAACCCGAATTTAGAAGTACTTTGATGATATCCTACAAAATATCTTTACTCACACGAATTCCTAGATAAGAGCATGAAATACAAAACCATTTTCGTGCTCCGTGAGTCCGTAGGTGAAGACAAGGTAAGGGTATAGGTAAGATTTCATATCCTGCAGTAGTTTTAGCCTTCAGACATACGAGTATAACTTAGTCATGTCTTGCCCCTGGAATAAAGTGATCTACTTAATCCGAATATAAAGTAGTTTCGTTCATAACACAGAATGACTATTATTTTTCTCCATTTCTGTAATTTGACTTGCTGTGCTGGCCGGCGCCGCTCGGGTGAAGGTTCTCGAAAACATTTTGGAAAGTATTCAAATCAAATCAAATCAAATATTCATTTATTCAAATTAGGTACACTGTAGGTACACTTTTGACGTCAAATTACTTACAAAACATGATGGTGATAATCAGTTACGGTACATCTTAAAACTAAAGCTACGAGGGTTCGCGCCTCTGAGAAGAGCCCATAACAAACTCAGTCGGGTTTATTTTTTTAAATTATCACCATCTCACAAATCATCTTAAACTATGGAACTATCAGAGCCATTAGAGCAAATTATTGCTAAGCTTCCTTGTCATTTAAGTAATCATGAAATGGTAATAAGATTTTTCAATGAGTTTACGTTTTGTTTACGATATTGACATAGAGGTCCTAAATGAACCTTTCATGTGCCTTCTTTGAAATTAATTTGTGCGTTTATAACTTGAAAAGCATCCGTATCGTAAGCCGCTTTTAATTTTGGGGAATTAAGCTTTGTCTACCCTCATATATCTACGTCCAACCACTTGCATTTTTGGCTATATGGGTTTCCTGTGCCTGCGCCCTGTAATCCTTCTTTCCAAGTTCTTGAAAATGGAAATTGGGGTCCTTTCTTTAAATGTTGAAAAGAAAGTTAGTTTTCTCCGCATTATAGTGGTATCGGTCTACGACCAACTATTACCTATTAGACCACAGAATAGGTAATAACATGCTACGACGTAAGTAGGTAGGTACGATAAAGATAAAACCAACATGCAAAATATCAAGTTTATAGATACATCGGTCAGCAGAACTGTATTTTGATAATAAATATACCTAATTACATAAATGAGCTTAGTTAGTTCCTCCTTTCGTAGATAAAATACAATTAATTTATAAATTCTTAATCACTTTGTGAAATTTTCTTTTTTTTATTGCTTTTTTATATATTCCTACATCCATGGCTCCATGCTTACCAAAATTAAGATAAAAAAAGAAGCACTGTCATTATCCTTGGGATTGGTCGGAGGTTACAGATTATCCTTGCCCTTGTTGAATATGCCAACATGACGTGCATAATTCAAGGCTTTTTGTTAACGACTAATGGTTCTTTTTGGATGTGCTTCAGCACTTTTGTGCATAATGTATTTAGATTTACGTAACAAAATTAATTTTCTCGAAAGGAACATGTAGGCTTTTAGTACAATTCAGTTTGCATGTTCGTCAATCAAATTCGCCGGATATACTTAATCAAAACCTTCTGTCAGGAAACACTTCTTTCGCGTGGATTTTTCGGGAAGTTTTTCTCTAAATTAGCTTTCGTTTTTTTTTCTTAGTAGCACCCATTAGATACCTAAGCGAAGGATATTTCCTAAATCTATAGGTCCATCAATTAAGACCATCATCTTAGAATATTTACTAGAGGTACCTACTGTTTTAAATCTATCGATAGATTGAAATGTATAGACATACGTAGTTAGTTTGAGTTTCTTAGTTCTATACTGGCTCTATAAAACAATCGTTTAGGTTGCCTACCTACGTCGACTTCTTAAAAAGTTGAATTCAAAAAATAGGTTGCAATCCCATAATGTTGAATTTTTCAATTTTGCTTATCGTCGAGTTCCTAAAAAGTTGAATTCTCAAAATGTTAAAATCCCATACTTATAATAATGACGGCTGACATATCCAAAAGTCAACAGAAATCGACTCATTACAAACGACTCTGAACATTAGATTTTTTATGTGTATCTATTAGTGTTCTATACACTGTATATTAGTGTTCCAACAATCGATATCCTGAAAAAATATATCTCTAAAAGTCAATAGAAAAAGTCCTCTCGCCTCTAACGAACGAGGCTAAGCCAACAGAACCAATAGTTATTATTTATATACCTTTGAACGTGCATCGTCGAGCACTAATGCAAAACCGACAGTCTGCCAAGAAAATAAACAAAATCACCGTACGCCGGCTGACCATTAACGCGACGCGACGTTTTATTATGCAGAATTGGTCATGAGCCGGATATACAATGACCTTCATCGATCTGTTTACCAGATGAAACCTACTTTTTATTTTTATTTAATAATAGATAAATACGCCTAAAATAGGTTGACTATCAAAATCAGGTCTAGGCTATTTTTAAATTTATTTAATATTTATTTTTTTGGCAAGTTTATTTTAGCCAATGCTATCTACTATCGCGTTTGTTACAAAATTACCTATTTATTTTTAATATATCACTCAAGTGGTTCCGATTCGTAAAGTTACCTATGGACTATGGTAACTTACCAACTTACTTAGATCTGTTAACCGTGGTAGGTAAGTAACCTATTTTAGGCGTATTGACTATTATTAAATATAAATAAAAATTAGGTTTCATCTGGTAAACAGATCGGTGAAGGTCGAGGTATATCCGGATCTTATACTAAATGAAATGCACCGCACATACGGCGCACTGGAATGAATTACTGTAGGACTTTCCAGTGGAACACGTCTATAGAAATAGACCGTCGTAAGCGTAAAGACTGTTGGCACAGCGGTTATATTATGTTTTGTAAGCGAATATTATGATGATATGGCATGCTTTTTTTTTTTATCCACTACAAGCTAGCCCTTGACTGCGATCTCACCCGATGGTAAGTGATGATGCAGTCTAAGATGATAGTGGGCTACCCTGTTAGGGACATGGCAGTTATATTAAACCCATACCCCTTCGGTTTCTACACGGCATCGTACCGGAACGCTAAATCGCTTGGCGGCACGTCTTTGCCGGTAGGGTGGTAACTAGCCACGGCCGAAGTCTCCCACCAGACCAAGCTTTGCTGTAATGTAACCATACCACACCAACAGCTGTTTTCTATTTCCACCACTATTTGTAGATTCCTAGATATTTTTTATTCACTACAAGTAAGCCCTTGACTGCAATCTCAGCTGGTGTTAAGACTGATGATGCACTCAAAAATGGTAGCGGGTTAACCTGTTAGGGGCATGGCAGTTATATTAAACCCATACCCAAATACGGTATCGCATCGGAACGCTAAATCGCTTGGCGGCACGTCTTTGCCGGTAGGGTGGTAACTAGCCACGGCCGAAGCCTCCCACCAGGAAACTTCAGAAATTATAAATTTCCAAATTGACTCTACTCCGCACGATAAGACAACAGCGCTACTTCCCCAGGGAGGTCGTCGAAATCCACAATTTTCCCAATAATGTAGACTTCTGACCCACCGGCCAATTGGAAGGCACAACCAGTTGTACAGTCGGGAACGCTTCCGCAATATTTTTACCCACGGCACAGCCAGTTGTGTCGTTTCTTTTATTTATTGAAAATTATATTGTGATGATAAGTCCCCATCGACCAATCAAATTAAGTAAAACAAAATACGACTGCATAGTTACTTACTGGTGCCTTCCAGTTGATCGGTGGGCCAGAAGTGATAATAATGTAGGTAGTTAGGTACCCTACAGGGAATGTCCATATCGGCCTATTTCAATCGGTCAATATAAGTTTGTTAATGTCTTCAGAAGTATTTAATTTTGTTACTTTCATTTGTGAGCCAATTGTTGCAACAATGATTGATACCAAAATGAAAACAATTCAATCAGTCCCCATGGCTGAAATATAAATTGCCGTAAAACCAACATCATGACATTCAACATGTATTGACAACCATAGAAAAAATAAATAAAATAAAAACCGATGCACACTAAAATAAAGCAGATTGCACTTTTATCTGAACTTTGATTTGAACCTTCAGCTAAAGAAATGAGTCTGGACAACATCATCGGTCGATGCACCAGACCCACTAGTGACGAGACGGTTCAAAGATCTCAGTAGTAACCAAATAACTTGCATAGTAAGTTGCTTATTTAGAACTGCAATAAATAGTAGCTAAAAATTCGAACAAATTTGCTATAAAATTTTACTGTTTTTTTTTTAGATTTTTTGTGAGTTCAACACTTTTTTCATCATTAAAAAATGGTGGAAACAAAAGAGAGTTTATTGGATTTTCAAGTATTTCCGACGATTCAAAGCCGTCATGCAGGAATGGCAAAAATTAAAAGCTTTAATAAATCAAGTCCTAGTTAATCAAAACTAGTTAAGTAAAAGGTTATTCTGTTGAGAAGTATTCTGTTGAGCTTTGTTTAAACTAGTTAAGTAAAAGATTATTCTGTTGAGAAGTATTCTGGTGAGCTTTGTTTAAACTAGTTAAGTAAAAGATTATTCTGTTGAGAAGTATTCTGGTGAGCTTTGTTTAAACTAGTTAAGTAAAAGATTATTCTGTTGAGAAGTATTCTGTTGAGATTGTTTTTTTTTTCCCGGGGGAACTCATTATTTTTCCGGGATAGAAGCCTATGTCCTGCCCCAGGATATAACCTACCATTAGGTATACCATCAAAATCGGTTGAAATGATAGGCCGTTAAAACGTAGCAGACAGACAGACAAACAGAAAGACACGATTTTGTATTTAATATTTATAATAATAGTATGGATCCGATTTTTTAAATACATAATATAAGTACCTAGGTATGAGTGCAATGTACATGCCGAAAAAGCCTTTCGATAAAAAAATAAGTTACATCAGGTCAGTTTATTATGACTATAAGGCAAATACCCCGCTACCATCTTAGACTGCATCATCACTTACCATCAGGTGAGATCGCAGTCAAGGGCTAGCTTGTAGTGAATAAAAAAAATACGACTATATAATATCTACTTCTGTAGATACAAACAAGTTGTCTCGATTGAAATAAATGAAAACGAGGTCGCGATATGGGATATAGATAAAATTAACATGGACGGCGTTTCCGACTCAGTCGGGTGGACAAATACGGTGGACATTCATCGGAATCTAATTTGTCTTATTTCGCATTCATATTCTACTAGCTAATGCCCGCGACTTCGTCCGCGTGGAATTAGTTTTTTAATTCCAACGGGAACTACTTAATTTTCCGGGATAAAAAGTAGCCTATGTCACTCTCCAGGTCATCAGCTATACCCATGCAAAAAATCACGTCGATCCGTTGCTCCGTTTATAATTTATGTTTTTTGATTCCCGCGGGAACTCTTCAATTTTCCTAAAGCCTATGTCCTTCCCCGGGATGTAACCTATCTCTGTACCAAATTTCATCAAAATCGGTTGAGTAGTTGGGCCGTGAAAGCGTAGCAGACAGACAGACTTTCGCATTTAACTATAATATTAGTATGATTAGTATGGATGATGTAAATATTATGTAGGTAGTGTTTTCTTTTTTTGTGTTTTATTATTTACGTAACCCCATTCGCCGACTTTGATATTTTGCGATGAAATCGTTACGTAAAGTTTGCTGGGAAGGAAAATATTGAAACAAAGTGAACGTTTTATGGTTTCGCACGTAGGCGTCCTAAAGGCAGGTAAGGCGCCCATTTCCAGCTTGGTTTTCGCACTAGAATATCTTATACAAACGACAGGATCCCTAAATTGGTTTCGTTCCTCTACTTTTTCCAAGATTTCCTTTCTAATAATTAGAGTTCAAACTTCAAGTAGAGCTTTTTTGTTTATTAATGAGTAGGTAAATATGTTTGTTTCATCCAAGGTAAATAGTAAACGCGAAGGGTTAACTGCTGGTAAGTGAGTATCACCTCTTCTTATCTTCTTAAACTTTGCGTGCAAAAATAACTGCCTGTAGGTAGTACCCATGGATTTAGTATTGGGTAAATTCTACCCAATTCTATGGTAGTATACCTATAGGTGCAATTTGTTTATTGCAAAACCCCATACTCTCGTAGTTTTGAGAGTGTAAGTACATAATATTTTTTTAAAACACGTTTACACCAGCTTCCATCTTCTGTGTTCCCTCGTGATTATAATATGGGGCTCTTCAAAGGGCGGATAAACAAATATCTCAAAAGCCAGCAACGCATTTGGCGGTTCCTCTGGTGCTGCAAATGTTCATGGGCGGCGGTAGATTCATTCGACTATTAAAAAAAACTATTTGAATAAAAAAACATTTGATTTTGATTTTGGTTATCACTTACCATCAGGTGACCCGCCTGCTCGTTTACTCGCTATATACTTATTAAGAAAAACATGGTAATATTCTGTACTGGGACAACGCTATTAACTAACGTAATTCGTAGTGGATAAAAAAAATATCTTTTTTTTTTATCCACTACAAGCTAGCCCTTGACTACGATCTCACCTGATGGTAAGTCATGATGCAGTCTAAGATGGTAGCGGGCTAACCTGTTAGGGGCATGGCAGTTATATTAAACCCATACCCCTTAGGTTTCTACACGGCATCGTACCGGAACGCTAAATCGCTTGGCGGCACGTCTTTGCCGGTAGGGTGGTAACTAGCCACGGCCGAAGCCTCCCACCAGGCCAGACCAGGGAAAATTCAGAAATTATAAATTCCCAAATTGACTCTGCCGGGGATCGAACCCAGGACCTCCGCACGTTAAGGCAACAGCGCTACACACTGCGCCACGGAGGTCGTCAAATCTAATTAATTTATTGTGTTGTACTTCCCATAGTATAGAAAAATAAAATTTCCATTGCATTTCCTAGAGCCTGGAAAGGAAACGCAATCAAATATTTCTAACGATATATTGGTGCATACCTAGCCGATAAAGGCAATTTTATGTAAAGGCTTGAACTATGTTGAGGCTATTTTCAAATAATAATAATATTCTTTATTGTGAGATAAAAATCCACGGTGCAATAATATAATATAAAACAATTAAAAATGTAAAACATAAGTATATAATAAAAAAATTTGACTAGAATACTTATTCCTAGCATCACTTCCTATTTGCGTTCCGGTGGACACGCCGCCAGTGGTCAAAAATCTGTCCCGTCATATTATAATCACCGATGATCTCAAGTCTCAAATAAGTGCTCAAAAAGGTTTTCCTCAAAAGTCCATTATTATTATCTACTAGCTGATGCCCGCGACTTTGTCCGCGTGAAATAAGTATTTTTAAATTCCCACGGGAACTTAATTTTTCGGGTTAATATTTAAGCCTATGACACTCACCAATAATGTGGCTTTCTATTTGTACCAGAATTTTCAAAATCGGTTCAGTAGATCCAGAGATCCCTACAATGTCACAAACTCACAAACTTTACCTCTTTATAATATTAGTATGTACCTATCGCTATCTAGATTATTGTCGAAATATTAATGGGTAATGACATTACATTACGAGTACCTATGATTATGTAACTTTTTTATTAAAATGTGGCTTGTGAAAAAAGTATCTATAAACGGTGTCTTTTCTTACATAAAATACTGTAAATAAGTAGGCAACTAGGTATATATCATCATTGGATACATGATTACATCCAACTCACGCAGTGGCACTTTAGCTTCTTTTTTAAAGATTCAATTAACTTAATAAGTAAGTACCTTTATATAATACAGAAATAGAAAAAGCATTAGACAAATCTTAGAATCAAATTATGGAAGGAAGTTATGGTGATAGTGTTACTAATGACACTATAGTAAAAATAAGTGACTTTACTTGCAAGCTTTTTTTTGTCACCACCGAATTTCAGACAAGGTTCTTTTCGTCCCTCGTCAAGGCACAGTTTCATTTAATTACGGCATCGGCCGTCAGGCATTTAGGTGTCGTTCGTAATGAATGACTCTGTTTTTAAGCTCCATTAAATCAGCTGGACTCTAGTACTTAATTGCTACGGTATAATACTCAATTTTCTTCAGAGATCTTTAGGTTCGCGATATGTTTTATTCATAATGTTTTTTTTAAGGCTATATATTTGCGGTCGGTAAAGTTCAAGGTCTAATTATATTAATATTACTTATTCTGTTAATATACTGCAAAGGAAGTCATTTTCGTAAATGAAAGTCCAACTTGACCTGTGCCACAGTGTAATATAAATGTTATCGTTTTTCGCAATTTGTCCAGCCCAATTCTCATTCCCAAGACCAGTGTTTGAAGGAAGGATTGCAGGTAAAAGAGCTCCTGGTGCTACAGAGCAAATGGTACACTTTGATGTTATTTAATAGTAGTTTTGCGAGAGGCAATTTGGATATGATACTTAATGAGTAAATAATAAGCGTTTTTATCTTAAAGCTGTATTGTTGAATGTAAGTATATAAAGCTTACATTATAAAGGATATTCAGTATTCAGCCAGTCACGCGTTGTTTTGTTCATAAAGAAAGAAAAATCTTAGGTATTATTTTCAAAGGCGTAATGAAAAGACAAATCTAACAATACCCCATTAATTAAGATCCGGTCCGCAGTTTTAAAGGCATTCCAGAAAAAAATATTTTCCGTCGCTTATAGGGTTGCGTACCTATAAGGTGGGTTTGCAACCCTTATGGTTAAACCCCTATGTCCGTCCGGTCACACTTTGCATATTTCTGTAAAACGTAATAAACTACAGACTTGGAAAAATATTGTTTGTCCAACGTCAACGCAAATGAAATAATTCAAAAAATATTGTTATTTCTATTACAAAAGGGGCTGAAAATCTCTCGAAATCTCTTACTAACACAGTTTTTGAGAAATCAGCCACAAATCATCAGCGTCATCAGTCGTCACTTACTCTATTACATCTGATGAGATTACAGTCAAGGGTTAACTTGTAATGCATTTAAAAAAGTAGATATATATACTTTACTCGTGATATTGTAACCCTGCAATAAATTAATAAGGTCTAATATAAATGTATATAACTATTAGTCGCATGCTGTTAATCGGTCGTAAGGGTAGGTAAATATTATTATGGAGTTTCATTTTGTGCTGTGTACAAATTGTAATTCCCTTCGTGTTGACTGCAGTCAGCGAGTTGTCATATTACTAGAGCATCACTTCACTTCAACCTATTGCCGGCTAACTACCGAGAGTGAGTCACGAGACTATCGCGCTGGCCAAATGTCGATTGGCAGACTTTACTCACCTTTAAGAACATTATGAAAAACACTTTCGGACAGGCACGTTGATATTTTTCTTCAGTGTTTAATGCAAGTGATATTTAATTTCTTAAAACGCACATTTAACTCTGAAAAGTTAGAGGTGAGTGCCCGGGGATCGTATCTCCGCCTTAGATCCGAATAGTAATAAACGGGGCGTCTAAACCACTAGACCACCAATTCACACTAGAACATCAATGTCCTGAAATTTTACTCCTGATTGATGTACCTACATAAGTTTACAGTAGTAGGTACTTTTTGTCATTCATTTAATTTGCGTTGGACCTGCTTTTGCTGTTTCTGTCAACTTTGTTTTTCATTAACTAATGTTGCTAGCTTTACATTATCAGGTAAGTACCTACCATTATTAATATTTATTATGCTATTATTTTAAAAGGCTCCGTGGAAGAAAACCAAAGCTTGCGTTTTTGTAATGATTTGGGGGGACGTTTAACGTATTCTAGATGCTGGAATTGCTGGTCTATAGTATAGGTAACTCAATGATTTCTACTCGAGGAGAAAGCGCCCGTTCAGCACTTTCATTTTGGCTAAGTAAGTAATGTTGTTGTTCTACCAACATACTATAGTTCGATGTTTGCGAAAATAAGTTACGTAATTTCATCGCAAAGCTATTTATTTCATGTACCTATAATATGTTGATTTTAGTCTACTTTGAAAAATCAACCTCGGTTTTATTAGGTAAGTTGGTAGAGCCTGGCTTACAGATTTTTAAAATTAGTATTGGTTTCCTTCTATTTGGGCTTCTGCTATCTATTCACTAGATTCTTGTGACTAGAGGCCTTAGGCCTTTAGCGCATTATAAGATTTTTTTTGTGTATTACTTATGAGTAATTTCTTATAAGAAATTCAGTCGCAATGGTTGTTGTATGAGACCATATTATACATATTACAAGACATTTTTTCTTGTGTCGGATCAGACACGCGCATACAAAGTATAAGACATTACTTTTTTTATTGAAAACTAGCTGACCCGGCGAACTTCGTACCGCCTTAGTATGCAAAATTAAATGTATATTTTTCAATATTTCTGAGAGATTTTCTTAATATTTTTTTCCGTAAGAACCTTCTCCTAATAATAACAAATACAACAAAAAAAGAATTAGTGAAATCGGTCCAGCCATGCACGCGTGATGCCGTGACCAAGGAAAACGGATTTCATTTTTATATATTATATAGATATAGATATAGATATAGATAGAAGATAGATAATATACAATAAAAGTTCTATTGTATGATTGCTAGGCTAGCTAGCATTAAGTTCTATAACAGAACCTAACCTAATTACTATATAAATCATGCCCGCGTGGAATGGTGGCAAGAATCCTGGCTGCATTTCCGCGCTGGACAGCCAGGCTGATCCTTTGCGCAAAAGATGAGCCAGCCCTTCTGTCACCAGATACCTCGTAAAAAGTTTTTGGCACTAAGACTCCACAGCCCCAGGGTCTCCACGGCAAACGGAACAAATAAGACACAAGACATTTTCTTATAACGCGCAATAGACCTTAGATCCAGGCCATTAGGCCATCCAACCCTGGCTCAATAGAGAAAGCTATAGAGGCAGCTAGAGCGCAGGAAGATGCAGTGGTTCGATATTTAAATGCAAGTAGAGTTGGGCAGCGTCAGCTTGAGATTTGAGACACTCTGTGACGCCAAGAGGCACATTTCGACCAACACCAAGTCGATAGGGAGTTACAAGAGAAGAGCGCCTGTGAGATTAAGACTCTGCGTAACGTAAAACGGCTGTAATGGACCGGCATTTACGGAATCTACTATATAGGCCGACCGTTTAACTCGCGTATCGCTTGCGCGGTAAGAAGGGAGCGGGGGCGGGTAACGCTACACACCGAGTCAATAATCCAAAGATTTATCTCGAGATAGACATTGTTGGTAAAGAATAAAATAATAAGTATCTTTTTTTTAATCCGCTAACATCTCCCCCCGCTCCCTTCTTACCGCGCAGGCGATACGCGAGTTAAACGGTCGGCCTATAGCTACGCTAGACTTTTCAGTTGAATAAATAATAAACTACAGTCTTCTCCGAATCTTCTTATACATTCTGATCACGGGAGTTTTTACAGTCACACATAGTATATTGGGCACTTATCGATAATGCGTGCTTGAGTTTTAGATAAGAAAAATAATTAATGTGGGTAATCTTATTTATCAAAAACTTTTGATTTCACTGAAAACTGCTATTTCAAAACAAAGCTTAATTCTTTAAAGCTTTAAAAAAACGATATACTCGTAATATCGACTATACACGGGACACGTACATTATCAGCTACTATAATTATAATATCGATGTCGTGTCGGTCTGTTTAAAAAGCGTAATAGGTAGAGCGTTAGTCAACAACACACAATAATATGACCTATTTATTATACATTATCAGCGACGATATATTGTTATCGTATCGGTCAGCGTAAAAGCGTAGGTAGCTCCAAACGTCTTCTCACTTCCCCGACATCCATGATAATATCGTAGAAAATTTCCGTTCGTTGACATTTCTTGCGTAGCACGAGGCGTAGCTTCTTCGTAGTTTATTGTAGGCACTTGTCATATTCAGGGCGCTAAGCTGTTTGTTGTAACAGAAACAGATGATCACGTGGACTTCTGCATATGACGCGTCTTTTGTGTCACAATGAAGGCCTCCGATAGATTCTAAAAATATATATAAATAAAAATATATATAATAAATAATTATTGGATAAATGGAAAAGATTAGGAAATAATGAGGGCTACGTCGTAGAGGATTGTGATTTTTTTAAAAAGCTCTTATGTGATAGGTATGTCTGACCAAGAGCGATATACGACAACGGAAATAAAAGTCAGCGTAACTAACTCATACAGTATTATGTAGGTGCACACACTAGTGCGACTGGACAAAACTATTAAATATGAAATGATTATCTATAAATAAATACATAATAAAAAAACTATAATTATTTTGGTAAGGTAAAACAGCACTATAAAACGGAGTTAAAACCTTGGCTCATGGCTGTAACCTTCGGTTATTTACAATACTAATTATGAAAATCATACCGTCAATGTTCTTACTTAATAAATTATTTTCAGGGCTTCTAGTTTTTTAGGGTTGTGCCCTTAGCGTAGAATACCTAAATAATCTTATAATATATATAACATAATAATAGGTTATCTTTATTGTGGCCTTTTCCAAAGGTGTTTATGCTTATTTCAAATTTTCCGTACTTAATTGAAGTTTCTCAGTTTTTTTGAGATGCAGGCATACGGAAGAAACTCGACGAGCATTTTCTTAATTACTATTTTGTCTAAGCTTTACTTACTATTTTTCTGTACAAGGCAGTTATGCCAGCTTAGAATGTTTATCCCGAACCCGAACTCGTACTTACTAAAGGTACCGATATGGAATTTTCACATTTTAAGAAAAGTAAACTGATATTCTGTACATAACATAATCTCTAAACTAAACTAAAATGACAGCTTTAATCCTAGTTCTGTCCTTTTCCAAAGGGAGTAGGTAAATTATGAAAGGGTTAGCAATATTTTTAATGCTGTCATTTTAGTTTTGAGATTGTGCAGTACAGAATTATGCCCAGTGTCACTGAGCTACAGGCCCGCTAGTAATATTCTGTGGATAATGTCCTGTTAAATATCCTGTTAGATATATCATCGTGGCGGCGCCTAGCCGGCGTCTCGTCGCCTCCACACAGTTAGCCTCATTCCTTAATGTACGAAACATCCATTTATCGATTGTAATATTCATGGGACTTGACATTTACCGATTAAGAGTAAACTCTCCATCATTAAAATTATACATCAATGCTCTCCATGGTCATTTCAAGTCAAGCGAGAGAGCCCGGTATTAAAATCGACATTTACGGGTGGAACATAATATCACAGATAATATTAATTATTAAACAGCAGTAGGTATAGCTGCGCAGCAGCAAAATGCGCGATGTTTGAATATTACGCGAAATACTAATCAATATTTTCAAAGGAACGAAATAAATTTTATAAAGTATGCCTGAAATTCGTAAGTTTCTGCTTGTTGCCTCAAAATTAGCCCAAAAACAGAAATGTTTAATATATCCTACAAAATTAATAACTTTAGAATGACTAATAATTTTCGGGCGTAGTTAATGGAATGATAAAACTTGACTGTTGATTGATCTCAATCAATAAAAATCTTTCCAAAAAACCGACTTCCAAAGCCACTGTAAAGTAAAAAATAATTTTGATTTCTACACACTAGGTATATGTTGAAGTCGGGCGAGCCTGACATGTATGGGCGACCTATGTATGTATAGAAAACAAAATTATTTTTAATCGACTTCCAGAAAAGGAGAAGGTTCTCAATTCGGCGCGTATGCTTTTTTTTTTACTTTACAGTGGCTTTGGAAGTTTTTTGGAAAGAATTTTTATTTTTAACTTTTTAGTGTACTCTAAATCCCCACAGCTTAAGAATGTAGTACCCTGCAGCATCAGAATTCAGAGTTGAGGAGTTGGGACTTGAGTTTAAGTATGAAGTCGTTGATTGACACCTATAATATGACTTTACCACAAAAAAATCCTCAATCGCTATTTTTAAGGAGTTCTGTACCCTGCAGCATCATGGTTGAGGAGTTGGGACTCAGAGTTGAATCGTATATACGTGACTTGGTACCTACTATATGAATTCACCATCAACCTAACTTCCTAGTTCTGAGGATTTCATGTAGTACGGTACTCCTACAGCATCAGGATTGAGCATTTGGAGTCAGATTCTTTTATGGGACCACCTCGGGAGCTTCCTCTAACCACTGAAAAGAAAAATTTTCAAATCGGTTCAGAAACCACGGAGATATGCACCGACATACATTTAAAAAAAAAACACGCGCCGAATTGAGAACCTCCTCCTTTTTTAGAAGTCGGTTAAAAAGAAAGAATTAATTATTGTGAATTTTACGTTTGTATGGAGAAGCTGGTAAGAAATGAAGCCTTGATAACTCTCGTTTGCTGATACCTCATATTTTAAGAGCAGCTGGGATGTGTATTAAGAGTGTAATGGGAATTCATAAATAATTTCAGAACATTTTCAGAAAATTTAATTTACCGAGGTGCTCAGCTATTGGGTAGGTACTTCAGCTCACTTCAGCTAGATGTTAGGTGTAGAAGTAATGAATAGGTAATTTATTTCTGGCGTTTATATTTGGCGTTTATTGTAGAAACAGAGTTTTTAAACACACTTTTACATAAATCTATATTTCTATAATCTATATATATATAAAAATGAAACCCGTTTTCCTTGGTCACGGCATCACGCGTAAATGGCTGGACCGATTTCACTAATTCTTTTTTGTTGTATTTGTTATTATTAGGAGAAGGTTCTTACGGAAAAAAATATTAAGAAAATCTCTCAGAAATATTGAAAAATATACATTTAATTTTGCATACTAAGGCGGTACGAAGTTTGCCGGGTCAGCTAGTAAAGTTATAAATGCGAAAGTTTGGATGGATGTTTGTCACTCAATCACGCCAGAACGGCTGAACGGATCTTGCACAGAGATAGATTATGGTCTGGAATAACGCATAAGCAAATTTTTATCCAGCGCTTTTATTAAAAAACCTCGATCCACGCGTGGAGGTCGTGGGCATCAGCTATATTATAGTACAGATCACGGAATAGATAAAGTATTTTTTCTATGGTACAGATATACTTCGATAGGTACTCGAAAGATGACTAAATCCGACTACGAAGGTGCATTTACCAAATAGGTCTTTGGTAGTAGGCATAGTTAGTTACAACAAATAAAATGTATTTATTGTACTGCAGTCATGGTGGCCTTGACGTTGAACGTGTGAAATGTGATTGGTTTCGGTGCACTTATCGGCATAACGAATGTTAAATTCTCAACGGTTAAGATTTCGAGCAGCCATTTCTAAATAAAACCTATAGACAACAGCACACTTTGTTTTTCAAGGCAAATGTGTAAATAGACTCTAACATGCTATTGCTATAGTGAATTGTAGCAGTAGGTATAGTGTAGAAGTTAGGTAGGTAAATAAATGTGTGCAAGGTGATCCACATGAGGTGAACACGATGACGTCACTGAAGCATGGAGTCAACTTGAGCCGGCGTGCGTGTAGGCAGCACGTTACCCTGCTGGCTGCTGGGATTCTAATAGCAGCCACTTCCGCCACTCCGATTGAAGTAAGTAAATTGATTTTATAGTTTTTTAAATTGCAGTGGCAGAGACGTGGCACCGGCAGTAGGTGTAACCTTAACCTCTTTTATTCGCATAAGTTATTTATTACCATAGTACATAATACCTCAATGTTTATTACCTACTAGCTGACCCGGCGAACTTCGTACCGCCTTAGTATGCAAAATTAAATGTATATTTTTCAATATTTCTGAGAGATTTTCTTAATATTTTTTTCCGTAAGAACCTTCTCCTAATAATAACAAATACAACAAAAAAAGAATTAGTGAAATCGGTCCAGCCATTCACGCGTGATGCTGTGACCAAGGAAAACGGGTTTCATTTTTACCTATATATATAGATTCCGTGGACCTATTCAGTGGACGTCCACTACGTATGTAAGCTACGTAGCTTGCGAGCTGTAGGATAACACTACGTCAAAACTATGAACCTTATTATGTATTTATCCGTGGCAAAGAGCAGATTAAAAATAATGCCCCATGGCCATAGGTAATGTACCTACTTAGATTAATTGATATACCTAAGCTGATCTTTTAACTTGAAGATTTTTAATTGGAAATTGGAAAGGATTGGAAAATCGGTTCAGTTTGTCGTGTAATTTGCAGTAAAATATGTTTTTTTATATACTTAAGTTAGTTGATTAGGTCTGCAGTTGATTTCAGCCGTGGCGTGGTGAGTGCCCTGCACAAAACGATAACTAAGTACTTACTTATAGCAGGTATAAAGGTAAAATAAGAGGTAATATTATTATAAACGAGGTACTTTATGAAACGGTGCTGTTTATTGCTGTTTTTCTTTTCCTGAAGCTTATTAATATACAATTCGAGTCCACGTGAAATGAAAATGCAATACTGAATGCTAGTTGCATTACTAAGCCGCATCGCTAAGGCGATTAATGCGCAAAAACGTTCTCTTGTGACCAGAGGTGGTTTGAGAAGATTGAATTAGTATCTGCTGAGTGCTTAGAATACTCCTCCGTGATACAGGTTTCTTAGTTTGTAGAGAAAAATTACTAAGAAAATCGTAAATTTTGTTAAAAAGGAGACATTTGATGGCCGAATCTTGTTTTACGTATACCTACATGACTGAGTAGGAACGTAAACGAGACAGATACTAAAAAGTCGACGTTTTGTATCTCTCCAAATTCATTGAAATGTGAATAATAAAATCTCTGAAAATCTGAAAGTCTGGCAAGAAAAATAGTAATAGTAAGAAAATAGCGTATGAGCATACAGATAAATAAATAATCATTTGACGATTCAAAAACACTTTTAAGAGTTTGTTTAAATAAAAAACCTATGAATTTTGAATAGGAAAATTTTGTTATGTTACATACTTACGTCATTCGCTTCCTTCAAAACAGGCGTTGAAAGACTTTTATGAGCATTCTGTTGTGGTACGAATCTAGTAAGTAGTAGATAAGCCTTTTTAAGCTTTAGGTATAGATTGATGTTTTAAGCTTTGGAAACTGTTACTGTATCTAATACTAGGTAGGTAGGTACATGGTTTGTGCTTTTGTAAAAAGTTCAGGTTGGGCATGTTGGAAGACGAGTTTCTCACCGCTTTAAGTAAAGAAACCCGAATGCATTCAGTGTGCTTACTCTGAGTTTTTACATTGCAAATTCGATTGATCGTATTGAACGTTCGATCACATTAGCGTCAAAGTAAAATGGACCCAAAATCTCTTGCTTTAAAGTCACAAATTCAGCGTTTGGAGCGCTGGCTGTGAATAAATACACGAAATGATGAAAAGAGCTAGGTTAATTTTACTTTAACGCTAATATGATCGAACGCTCAATACGTCAATCAAATTTGTAATGTAAAAACTCAGAGTAAGCGTACAGTTTGAGCATGTTCGGGGACGACTTTCTCACCGCTCACGAATGCAATCAATTCGCGCGCTATATCTGTGCTACAGAACTGCTACGACAGTCTTTCGTAGAACCCCCGTACCACAGCCGCCGAGCCGGTGGTATTGATGGTGTTGTATTTATTCAATGTTACGTTCATTAATTGCGTCTTCGAACGCACACTGAGGCGGGCCGCATCACAACGCATAATATAACATCGCCGCCTAGCAAGTGATCCGCCAGTGCGTTGCGATGCGCCTTAAATTGTGCGATAGTTCATATAAAATGTACGAAGGTGATGTAGAAGGATTTTTTGTATGCGTTGCGATGCGGTGAGACCCACCCTAATGTGCGCGAGCCATATATAGCAGAATAGCACTTTACAGAGATATTTTAAATCAGCGAAAGATTCGATTTGCCTGTAATGTTATGGTGACCAATTTGTTTAGATAGCTATGGGTCATTATTATAATCGATTTCCGTTTCTATAATATCTGTGAAATGCTTTTAAAACTGCAAAAAAGTTATTGCTTATGTAATTATTACCTCCGTGGCGCAGTGTGTAGCGCTGTTGCCTTAACGTGCGGAGGTCCTGGGTTCGATCCCCGGCAGGGTCAATTTGGGAATTTATAATTTCTGAATCGTAATATACAAGAAACTATATACTTAATTATGGTATGTACCTATTATAAGTTGTTTAATTACAGCACAAAACACTTTTGTTTTAGTATCATATCATTTTATTACTCTATCTATGATGTCTGATAGACTATATGACTAGTGGTTCGCCCCGAACTGAGACCTCGCGGCGCCATCTATTGACATCAATGTGAAGTTCTGTTAAAAATACTGAAGCTCATTAAAAATTAAATAATTTCGTTTCCTTACAATATTTATGATCTGACGACCTCCGTGGCGCAGTGTGTAGCGCTGTTGCCTTAACGTACGGAGGTCCCGGGTTCGATCCCCGGCAGGGTCAATTTAGGGATTTATAATTTCTGAATTTTCCCTGGTCTGGCTTGGTGGGAGGCTTCGGCCGTGGCTAGTTACCACCCTACCGGCAAAGACGTGCCGCCAAGCGATTTAGCGTTCCGGTACGATGCCGTGTAGAAACCGAAGGGGTGTGGGTTTAATATAACTGCCATGCCCCTAACAGGTTAGCCCGCTACCATCTTAGACTGCATCATCACTTACCATCAGGTGAGATCGCAGTCAAGGGCTAGCTTGTAGTGGATAAAAAAATAAAAAAAAAAATTATCTAATTTTAGTATTTTTGTTCAAGTACAGGATATAATTCTATAATTCAAATAATTGATCAAGTTTCAGGCTCAGCCTTTCAGAAAATTTAGAGTTCTGAGGTCAACTTTGGACGTTAGAAAATCTCCACTTTGAAAGCCCCCCCATTTCGTCAATTTTAGGGGAAAAAAATCATTATAGCCCATGAAAAGGCCGTACTTACAGAGAGAATAAAATTTTCCTCATTTTGGAAACATGCTAGTCGACGTAGAATGAATGTGTAACTACCTTCTCCAACTTTCCAAGTCAAGTGTAATAATATCATGTACGATTTACGACTAGTTACATTACAACGTAGAATTTGCCTATACCTGTTACCTATACCAGCACTTACGTATTTAGGCCTAATCGAATAGAAACCCTGTTTTATTTCTGGAATAAAAGAAGACGTTTTTGAAACACTTCTTAAAAGCGCTATTTCAGAGATTTGACAGGGAAAACAAACAGGTAGATTTAAAATCGCCCAAGTGCGTGTCAAGCAAACGGATCACTAAATCGAAAAATGGTTTCCCCACGATGAAAAATGGACATCCGCGTCACTTTTATATCGAGCACGTACATGTCTAGGCGACAGGATAGAACGTCGTTCCCGTTCAACGCAGACGGTTCGTTGCGACGCTTGTCTGTCCGGTTCTGCCAGGACTTAATGGACTTCTCTCTCTCTTTGCGTCGTATTCCTCATTACCGAGGAGGTCGTGACCCCTTTCCATTAATCACGTAATGGTAGGAATTTTCTTGGGATAATAATGCCGAACGTGATTCCGCATACGACTCGACTCTAATTAAACTCTTAGGTTTTTGTAACGATTATTATCAGATGTCAGTGATAATAACGTGCTTAACGTGCTCTCGACACGGAGGACACGGAAAGGCCAAGTTTGAACCTGGAAATTCGGTTACCTTCACCTCACCACCTCACCTTTTTACCTTCTATTATCGTACCGCAAGGCATCGACAAGGTCTGCACCCCTACGCAGTCGAAATTCCGCGGGCTCGTACGAAGCGATTTGCTTCCTCGTTTCTAATTCGAACCGCTAGGATATGGAATGCCCTTCCGGCTTCCGTTTTCCCCTCCCGTTTTAATATAGGTACCTTTAAATCAAGAGTGAATAGGCATCTTCTAGGCAAGCGCGCTCCATCTTAGGCTGCATCACCACTTGCATGCAAGTCTGATTGCAGCCAAGCGCTAGCCTATATATTTAAAAAAAAAAAAAAACCAGTTACCGACTTGGGTCAACGTTGCTTAACAATCGCAATTTACTGATATGCGTTGTCACAGCTAGGCCACTCGTCCCTCCCTTAATCGACTTACTATAGATATTTAAAATAAAACTAAGAAAAAAAATTGGCAGTCATAAGAAGTGAAAACGATTTTTTTAAAAATTAAAATATTATAAAACTTAACACTAAGGCATTATTAAGTTTAATTTCGAATGTAGTATACATATTTATATGTACGCAAGCATGTCACTGTTCGCGAGCATGTCGGTCACGGTCACGCGAATCTACATTTTTACCCCCTACCAAAAAGTGCTCAACGCGCCTAAAGAAGTTTTCACTTCAATAATCATTGCAAAATCATTGCGAGCAACCGGCCTCGCATCCAGTGACACAATTCAGTGTAATACTTGTAATGTTACGTGTAAGCTCTTTCTTTTTTGCAACTGCTGCTGAGTTTCTTGCCGGCTCTTCACTTCTCTTCACTTCACTTCACTTCACTTCACTTCAATTCACTTCATTTCACTTCACTTCACTCTACTCCATTTCAGTTCACTTCACTTCACTTCATTTCATTTCATTTTATGTATAATTATTGTAATCACACAGCGCGGTAGTGTTTAATTAGTTCCCAATAAGAGCGCACAAGGTTTCGTGTGGTTTCGTATTATGTATTTGTTTTCTCTATTGTTTGGAGGCTGCGGCGCTAGGCTGAACTGTTGCCAGCTGCAGATTGTATCTTGACCTTTTTGTGGACACTTTGTCACTTGCGATAGCCTTGGCCAATGGTGGACTGGAGTATTAAAATATACTTGCCATACAATAAAATAACAAAATACAGTGGGGATTACGATATTTACCAAATTTAAGGTTAGTATCTATTGCGGATGTATTTATTAAATACCACATTTCAGAAGAATATAAATTCGAGTTCGTTGTAGGTACCTACATATATTATTTTCTCGGAAAGTCAATTGATAGAACCCCATCCAAAGCGGGTTTATTTAGACTCTAGAGTCTATACCTCATATTTTCCAGTAAATTAAAAGACCGCTGTTATAAATAAATGAAATAACACACGTTGGATTTAACCAAGGATATCAATACTGTTACAAAAAGTAATAGAAGGGGTTAATTAATTCAGGATTTAAATATAACATCACGTCTTTACTCACAAGCTCTCTAATCGGGACTATTCTCTTAACTTAGGGGCACATCATTTGTTTTGGTAGACCAAAAGGACTTTAGTCTAGCTAACACATGTACTTAGCTCAATCACGTCCTTATTACTAAAGACTTATGGTTAACTAAGTATGTCTAATCGAGCGTCGGAGGTACGCAGTGGCTGTCATTCGCTAAAACAGACAACTCTAAGGTATGTGGTGGAACGTATCATGCGATATGCATATAATATGCTCCTTGTACCATACTAATATTATAAATGCGACAGTGTGTTTGTTTGTCCTTCAATCACGCCGCAACAAAGCAACGGATCGACGTGATCTTTTGCATGGGTATAGTTGAAGATCTGGAGAGTGACATAGGTTAGGAGTTCCGACAGTAATTAAAAAACTTTTTCACGCGCACCAAGTCTTGGCTAATTGGCTTTATAAGACTTTCGCTAAGTAACGAATGCTTGTAGAATCTAGATGCTTCTATAACATCTGAAGTTTCACATCATTTCTGACGAAGTTATTGACGTATACATACAGGTATCTATTAAGGTGCCAGCGGAGAATGAATTGCCCATACAAACGTAATACCAAAATAATTAATAATTCGAGAACATTTCCACCAAAATGAGAGTTTATTTGGATTCAAATTGTATTTATCTAGTCCCCTGGATTTATATGTTTTCAAAATACTTTCCTAAAATGAAATGTAAATAAATTGCGTTTTGCATATTTTTACGACAAGATGGACATGTTTCCCTCTTATTTGTTTTATATTAAAACCAACGATATCTTACGTATTAATTGGTCAGCAGCATAGCCTATATTGTCAAGTTACAGAATAACAAAACGAAGTAAAAAGCACGATAAGTTTTCATTCATCATTTTTGGTATTCACGGAACAAGACTAAATGCATAACAAATTCTGTAAGCTCATATTGCTATCTCGCTTGAACGCGATCATGTGTCATCAGTGAAATAGAGATAGCAATATACCGGCAAATTTATATTTGCGGTTCGAATAGAAGTTGCGAGCGGCGCGAACCGGCCTCTTAAACCTATTATTTATTATACCTACTCTGAAGCACTCGGCAAAACCGGGAAAGTTTCATTTTAAATTATAAAGTTATAAACAGCAAAAAAAAACTAGGTAAGTAAATAATTTTTAGGTGTAATAATATTCTCAATGAAGTATACTTAGTATGGTAATACATTAACGGCCGAAATTAATAATCAATCTATCTGTAGTCTGTCGGTTTGTTACCAAGCAACGTTGTTATTTGTATTGTGCTTTTCGTCATAAAACAATGTTGCTAAGCAACTTATCGACAGACTACAGATAGATTGATTATTAATTTCGGCCGTAAGTAGGTATTATCAGATTTTCCTAAGTGGATACGAACAATGGCTTCATATAAGTAGGTAATCATGCATAATATTGATCTGTGTAATTGGTTCACCTATTCAATGAAAAGAATACTGTGCAATGCTACATTTAATTTCGAAAGGTTTACACAGTAGTAAATGTACAGAATACAGATACCATTACCGCGGTTTAACGATAGCTAATACGAGTAGTTAGTAGGTAAGTACCTACGTTCGCGTAGTGCTCGCAAAAGCGTTCAATATTGAATGAATGAATGAATGAATATACTTTTATCTACTCCAGCATCGAAAAGTTCCAATTTCGAATTTGACAACTATATCGAATTGAACCCTCTTTCGTGTTTGCTTCTCATAACGATACAGTTCGTTGTATGGGAGCTGTATCGTTATGAGTCGTAGCTGTATCGATATGGTTATCTTCATAAATAGGATACCTATAGCTTAGCGGCTCTGGCACTTTCCCAACCAGTCAATTGATTTGACTTTTTTATTAATTTACAAAGTAAAATATTATAAAGACGTCCTTGTCGTAGATAAAATCTTGTATGCAACTGTACGTAATTAGTCATTTTAATTCTCGTACTATCCTATTTTGATACTCGGCAAGCCTCGTATCAAAAAACAGCACTCGAATTAAAATGACCCTCATTACGATACAGTTGCATAAATAGCTATTATTGTACACCACAAAGGAAAATAAACAATAGTAAAATTAGATAATAACAAAGTAAGTATACAATTTGGCGGCCTTATCGCTACACAGCGATCTCTTCCAGGCAACCAATGGTTTAAAAGGACATAGCTACAAATACAACCGGTACATGGTGCATTAAATTCAATTGATGATGGAATATTCAGTTTTAATGGGCGTTTTACTTAACTAGTATTTTACGTTTTATGGAAAATTTCATCTGAATATATAATTCGTTTGTTGCCTGTGTTAATACCAATCCCAATAAGTGTCTGTAGGTAATACGGTCGATTGACTTTGCTACTTACTGCAGTAGTAAGTTATTATAAGAATAAAAAAATAGAAAAAAGGAACTCTTCGCATCGCATTCCTTCGTTACTGCGGGTTGTGACCCCTTTCCATTAATCACATAAGGTTAGGTGTTTTCTTGGGATAATAAAGCGATGGGTTAACATGTCCTTCCGTACACGACTCGACGAGTATTAAAAATTTAAATCTTAGGTTGTTTATACTCTTAGGTAGGTTAATAACCGGGACCACCGTCACGTCACGGCTTAAGGTGCTCTCCAAGGCACAGAGGAATCGAAAAGGCCACAATATTAGAACCTCTAAATTCGGTCGCCTATCCAATTACCGACTTAGGTCAATGTTGCTTAACAATTGCAATCGTCTGATATGCGTTTTCACAACTAGGCCACTCGTCCCTCACTAGGCTAGTCACAATCTTTTAAAAAGCTAAGTATTTTGGTACCTACTACCAGTGTGTCCGAGTGGTCAGAACTCAGATCTGACCAGCGGGAAATCCATATCAAAGATATAGCAGGATAAGTATAGATTTTCTTCTTTTTCTCCAGAGTACCACGAAACAGAGTCCGTCCATAACAGTCGATGGGATCTCCACGTACCCCGGCCTCGGGTTCGGACCCATGGGGCCTGTGGCGCCCCTCCCTGGGGAACCCCCTGGCACTCAACTGCGTCAGCAACAAGTTACCACTACGGAAGCTGTCACCACCGCCAAGCCGAAGAAGGAAAGGACATTCGTTATAGCAGCAGTTGAATTCCACCGTGTTGAGACCCCGTTTCTCATAGGAGTGTGGATATTTTTTGCTAGCCTCGCTAAGATAGGTAAGTTGCTTCTTTTAACACACTACAATAGCTGTACCTACCCCTAAGAAATGCCTATGAATAATTTGGAAGATTTGTGTGGTGTGGTGAATATCGCAAGCTACAAGTGCAAGCTACCATACTGTACCACATAGATTTGCTTTCTGTGGCGGATTATTTACCTAAGAAATGCATCCACAAATCGTTTGCCCGCTTTGACTCGTTTGTTCGCATTGTACCTAGTCATCAAAATTAGGTACACAGTCAGTTTTTATGACTTAGAGTAGCTATAGGCTGAATATGAGCGAAAACACCCTAAGCGTCGCCCAAAAGTTCGCGTAAAGGCCCGTCCAGACGGGGTAATCCTCCGTGGACCCTTGTTGTCCGTCAAAATAGATCACATAAAACTGTATCTCAAAACGCACACAATGTACAGCGAAAACCTAATTGTATAAAAGACGGACATTTGTCCTCCGCGAACAAAAGTCCCTCGTCCGTGCAGGCCTTAACTCACTTTAATATGGAGCTGCACACACTAATGCGACAGGACAAAACGTCGTTCTGCTCACGCGCGGACTTTTCGCGCAGAAGTTTTGTTCTCTCTAGTCCTTGGGTTTTCTTTCTAAGCGTCCGCAACGCGTTTTACAAGTAATAAGTACTTACTGAAAATATAGCGTGTGGCAGTGAGGTCATGATGGCATGCGGTGTTTCAGATTTCAGTGTTAATTGCGAATAATTAATAAACAATGTAATTAATTAATAAACGATACGAAATTATAATATAGTAAGCATTATTTATTAATTCATTTGTGCCTCCTGTGGGTCTTGTGAGAATAGATCACCGTAAGATATATTTCTTATTTATAATATCCACGGAAGAAAGTATCATCTAAACCGAACTAAAACTGGCCATAATTAAGGTTGTGGGATCTTGTATTACTAAGATACTGTAGACTAGCTTGCTAATTAGCTTATATTTAAAAGCATGAGCATATTTATGTAATTTCATGATGCAGTCTAGGGACTAGGGCTCTCGGCTCTCCTGTGGCTAAACTGGTAAATATACTGGTAGTATAGGTACATAATTACATATGTGTGTGAGTTTCTTTATTCCACTCTATTCTAAATTCCTGAACAGATTAGTAAAATAATTATTTTTGGAAGGGCAGTGGTGTTTTTAAAAAAAATAGTAACAAACAAGCAGGCCTCCCTCCGCCGTCCTAGAAAATCTAAAACGGTAGATAAAAATTAGTAGCTATTTAGGTCGGCCTTACACAGACTGCTCGAGCAGTTAAAGCCAGTGATCAACACACACGGACCTCTCTAACAGTCGTCAACAGCTTGAAGCTCCCATTGATAAATGCTGCCAACCGCCCGAAGCAGTCGCAACTACTCGAGCGGTTCCATGTGTGTACGTAGAAGATTGTAGTTCACTATGCAGTCGCAGCTTTCCGTGTATGGCCGGCCATATAGTTACTTTTTTAAGCCCATCTTGGACAATTCTTATCTTCTCGATTTCGATTATATGCTCAAAACTATGCGTTGTGCAAAATAAATAAAAATTACGAGACACGAGTTTTAAAATTTTAATTAAATTTCAAATACCGAACAATATAAATTAGAACACAATAGGTAATATGACTGCAAACATTACATTATATTTGTATTAAATGTTATTATTAATTCTGCTACTATGCGATGTATTATTCCGGTTTGATTTTCTTCGTCGTCTAATAGAAAACACTTTTTTGCGTTTCCCCTTTAAAAAGCTCCTTCGAGACTTCACAGGAAATGTAGTCAAGTATGTCAGCATATCTATTGAATCTGATTTGCTTGTTACTTGGCTCATCTCATCCGATAATACTATATGTTGATATTGCAAAATTGGGTCTTTGTAAGTTGAGAAAGCAGCGACAAAAGGAGATGCCGTTGACTGAGGCTTAAACCCAGTATCACGCTGGTTGCAGGCTTGTATTCCGTGTGAAGGACATTGCGCATCGATTTCTAGAGAAGAAGTAAAAGTTGATAAAGATACTTCTCCTTCACCAGATATAGGACATGTACATTTGTCTTCATATCTTAACGTATGGTAGTTACTATAGTAATTTTCAGCCTTTGCACTTGTTAAATCCAAAGAAGCGCTGGATGTTTTAGATTGAAGCAAAGAGTCCTTTTGGGCAAAGTTTTCGCTCCTGAATTGACAACCAACATCTCTTATGTATATGATATCATCATTACTCCCACATTCTTTGACTTCACCTCGGGGTAAATATTCACAACCACCGCAATCGTACTGGCACGATTTACTTGTTTTACAACATTGACAAGGTGAATAATTTAATTGGTTATAAGTGGAAAATGTAGGTGACATACCTTGCATTTGTGGATTTAAACTAAATCTTGGAGAACACTCGCTAACATATTCACAAGTTTGGTTACTATAATTGGGTGAATTTTGCTTGTAAGCAGACATCATTTTGCTAGGTGGGAAATAAGCACATTCGATGTGATCTGGTTCGTCTACCTTCTTATTAAGAATTCCTTCGCAACAGAGACTTCTAGAGAAAGGTACACATAAAGGTACATTAACACAACGAGGACGGTGTAAGCAAGGCGGTACGAACTCACAATTATTTTTTAAAACATTCAATCTTTGACAAGATGGCACAACTATACATGGTGGATGGTGGCGGCATGCTTTTGTTATTCTAATCGTTTTGGGATTATGTTTTGTTACAGACACTCTTCGAACACATTTTGGATTCATATTATAATTAATATTGTTAGTAGGTAATATTTGGCACACTGGCACTAATTCACAAGGAGGGTCGTGAATACAACTATCGTTTTCATCCATATTATTGTTTTTGTAATTTTGATTTTCGAGAGGAGATAAAGTTTGGTTTACGTGGTAATGTAGAGATTTCTTTGACTTGAAACTATCTTCATCATCTGTGCTTAAAATTTCTAATGCTTCTTTACAGTTAGGACAAATTACTTGCTTTTTCTTGTGAGGCCTACTTTCCACTTTTATTCCATTTTTCACGCAAGATGTTATATTTTGGCCCTTATCCTCGCTAAATTTCGGGATTTCTTTATTAATAATAGTTTCCTCATTAACAGCTGTCATTTCATATTTTTTTATAAACCCAGTCATATTAGTATTCGTTGGCTTATCTTCGTAACATGAACTACATATTGATTTTTTGTTTTTACAATATTTCTGATATTCTTGCTGCAAAAAATTTGGAGTACTGGTAATTTGATCTGCAACCGTTAAACTCTTACTGTTTTTTGCTAGTTCTGTAAGTGATTTTTTATCCGTACATGGACATGCATATGAAAACAACTGGCAAGGACATGGATCTTCTGTGCGTTTTCCTCTGTCTTTCTTTTTACATTTTTTTGTTTCTGATAGTGGATTCGTATACTGTGTTTGGTACTTCGCATATGACCAGAATTTTTGCCTGAGGTCATTATCATTCTTTATAAAAGGCTCGGATTTACGTTTTGTATAATCATTGTCTCTGAGAAAAATTTCTGAAGATAGCACGGAATCATTGAAGGACCTGTTTTTAATCCTTTTTGCAGCGATTTTTAAACTGTCTTGCCTTTTAAGTTTTGGTTTTATTTGTGCGGCACATTCTTGAACGATAGTTTCGGATTTCGCTCCAAATGCATTTTTATGAGATATTTCAGTTTTTTTCTTGGCAATTTTTCTTGTTTCTGAAATAGGATATTCAGGAACGAAGTGATATGAATGCCTTTTTGCTAACGTATCCAGATCATAGAATAAAGTACTTGTTGATTTTATGATATATATTTCACTGCTATTTTGGTTTAAGGCATGATAAGTCTCGCTCGTTATGAAAGATGTTTGATTGAATAGAATCGATCTTTTTTTACTATGATTTTTTTTTGCACTGTTAGACATAGCTGTTATTTATATGTATAAAGTAACTATAATATCTTTTTTTTTGGCATGAGAATGATGGATGTGTTACTCGGTTTGGAGAAATTTAATACACACTGGTAATTAATTTTGTTTTTTATGTATCTTCGCCAAGAAGATGGTTTTATGTAGGTATTAGCACAATCACGTTTCACATGATTGAAAATAACTGTAACTTTAAAGTATTTAGGCTCTTCTTGACTTTGACATGGGCCAACTATGTCAATCGTAATGATTTGATGTTTTATTTTTTTACTATCTTACCATTATACCATTGCGATTTATAGTTAAAAAGTTTACATATTTCAATATGAATAAATTATTTTAGCTAAGATTTTTTGTTACAGGATTTCATATGGCGCCAAGATTATCCAAGATGTTTCCGGAATCATGCCTGCTCATTTTTGTGGGAGTCTTAATCGGTGCACTACTTTTAAGTACGCATAGCGTACACGTGCAGCCGTTGACACCTGATACCTTTTTTCTTTATATGCTACCACCAATCATTCTGGATGCTGGATATTTTATGCCTAATCGATTATTTTTCGATCACCTTGGCACAATTCTTTTGTTTGCAGTAGTGGGGACGGTATTTAACACACTTACTATTGGTAGGTAATACACAATCTTCGAATAATTTCTGTTGATTAAATTATGTACCTAAGTAAATCTCTGACAATCATTTTTGTTCTATAACAGGTACATCTTTATGGGCTTGTGGTCAAACAGGAATGTTCGGCTGTCAGACGCCTTTACTGGATATGCTTTTGTTTGGAGCCCTCATATCTGCTGTAGACCCGGTCGCAGTGCTTGCGGTATTTGAAGAGATACACGTAGATGAAGTGTTGTATATCGTGGTCTTTGGAGAGTCATTGCTTAATGATGCTGTCACGGTCGTCCTTTATCACATGTTTGAAGCCTATACGTAAGTATCGCTCCAAATAAAGAGGAAGACTATGGAATACTTAAATATACCTGATTATCCTTAAAAGTTAAGTTGTTTGATTTTGCTAATAACAACTCTTCTTTTCAGAGAGATGGGTCCTTCACGACTTATGTATACGGATTTCTTGGCTGGCTTTGCGTCATTCTTGGTAGTAGCAGTTTGTGGGACCTGTATTGGAGTAGTGTGGGGTTTCGCTACTGGCCTGGTAACCAGGTTCACACATGAAGTCAGAGTTATAGAACCAATATTTATATTTGTCATGGCTTATTTGGCATATCTCAATGCAGAAATGTTCCATATGAGTGGAATTCTCGCGTAAGTATTTAACACGTTGAAATATTTTATGTTTTGTAATTCCGTGCGATGTAAAAGTTGTTTCCGATTCATCCAAGCCATCTTTCCCCTGACTACTTGCTACGGTTTGAGAATAATATTATATTCAAAATACTTATAAATCAAAGTCGTGCAATAATTTATTTTCAATTCGCTCATTCATTTTAAAATTTTATTCAAAACGTTATTGCAAATCATCCAAATAAACTATGATTCAGTAACAGGGACTGAAAAACAGATTCATAAAGGTTACAGAAATATAAGTGTTACAGAATGAAAGTATAACAGAATCGAATCTGTAACCCTGAGTGTGTTTTTAATTCTGTTAACCCGAAACACTTATATTTCTGTAACAGAAACGAATCTGTAACAGAAATGAAAGTGTTTTAACGTGTAACCGAAATAGCGACGTTGCCAAATTTACTGTTGACGCGTATTCAAATTTGAACCTAAGGTGTAGCACCGTTGGTTGCAATTGTTTTAAGAAAAACATGGCCATGTTGTGTCAGTATGTGTGAAGTCCGATGAAGTGAGAAGAACGCGTTGTCACACCGTGCAGTTTGTTAGGGCATGTACCTATTAGGGTTAAAGATAAAAACACTTATTAACAGTTTTATTTCGGTTACTGTTTCAGTCCTAATTCAGTATTATCATTAGATCAATATAATCTAAACATGCTCAATTGCCAAATTGATTTCAGTATAACATTCTGCGGCATTACAATGAAGAACTATGTTGAGGGCAACATATCGCACAAATCACACACTACCATCAAGTATACGATGAAAATGCTTTCGTCGTCTTCCGAAACGATCATTTTCATGTTCCTTGGCGTCGCCACTGTTAACAATAACCACGTCTGGAACACGTGGTTCGTCTTGTTGACTATAGTTTTTTGCTCAGTCTATCGCATAATAGGTAAGAGAATTGTTCTTTTCCTCACCAGCAGGGTGAGCATGGGCAGGGGACAAAAATCTTATCCCCCGATTATATCCACTGACAAGAGATAAAATTATCTTGTCCCTATGCTAGAGCATGGCAACAGGGGAAAGGAGAAGTATTGTATATCCCTGTTTGACATTAAAAGTGGATAAACTTCCCCCAGCTAGAGCATGGGGCCTGCTGGTGTTAAAATATATCTGTTTTTAAAATAAATTGCCATTAAAATGAATGAACTAGAAGTTTAATTCGCTACAATCCGCCACAGTAGACAGTGAAACGTACGTTGAGAATAATTTGGAAGATTTATGTGGTGTGATGCTGTGCTGGTGCGAATTGCTGGCTTACTGGGCGGTGAATACTGAATATCGCAAGCTGCAAGTGCCAGATATACACTGTACCACATAGATTTGTCTACTGTGGCGGATTATAGTGAATTAAACTTCTAGTTCATTCATTATCATGGACTTCCGCAAAGTAACGCCTGCTTCTATCCAAATAATTTTATCACCAATGGAAAGTTTTTTTAATGTAAATTATTCTATCTATTGTGAGATTGAAAATTGTTTGTTCCAGGAGTGTACATATTTAGCGCGGTAGCAAATAAGTTCCGTCTGCATAAATTGAATACCGTTGAAAAGTTTGTTATGTCTTACGGAGGTAAGGTGTCTTGTTATTCTCTATCGACCTTTTCACATATAAACAAACAAATAATTGTTAATTTCTTTATGTAACGCATGTCTTTAAATACTTGCAGATAAATTGATAAACTATTCAAATTACTTGTAACCACTTGTATATATTACCATCCATAAAACAAAATGATTCAATTACACAATTATACTGATCCAGTTCTAATAGGAGTCGACGAAGTTAGAAAAGGGCACACACAAATAGGCCGTAGGCGTATCAAAATAGCCAACGTTGTACAACAGTTTGTTTGTTTATCAGTGTAAGCAGTAAACAATTTTATGAACCATAACTCACCCATGGCCTATATTTTCTCAATGCATACATTAACCAGGTCTGCGAGGCGCGGTCGCATTTGCATTGGTGCTATTAATAGATCCAGAAATGGTTAAACTTCAGCCAATGTTTGTAACCACTACGATAGCAGTTATTTACTTCACCGTGTTCATCCAGGGCATCACTATTAAGCCCTTGGTCAGGATATTAAATGTGAAGACTGCTGAGAAGAGGAAACCTACGATGAATGAGAGAATACATGAGAGGGTAATGATGTTTTTACCTGAAATAGATTTAATTTATGTATTGACCATCTAGCAATTTAATAATGGCGCACCGCGCAGCTTTGGGCACAGAATAGGAAATAGCTTTGGGCGCAGATATACAAAATACAGATAAGCGTGGTCTTTATTTAAACGTAATAAAAAAGACCGTGATAAAAGTATAGCCTCTTAAAACTTTCCAGACGAAACAATGTGGCGTGACTCTTTAGAATTCCAAGAAAATCCAAATATAATATTGTTGTGTTATTGTCAATATTTGTTCGATACGGGATTGTGATTTGTGAGATAATATGATAAGATCAAAGAGAAACTCACATTTTTTCAAATTAAAAGATTTTCCATTCTTCTTTAATCATATTTTCTTTTAGTTTATGGACCATTTAATGGCAGGAGTAGAGGACATTTTGGGCAAACACGGTAACCATCACATTAGAGATAAATTCAAGAGGTTCGACAATAGATTCATTCGACCATTCCTACTTAGAAATTATCAGGTAATCTCTTCATTTATTTCATTAAAACATAATAAAGAACATAATAAGGGCTAACTTATAGTGGATAAAAAAAAGAAGAAGAATTTTGTAATATCGATAATAATGCCTTTTCAGGGAGCTGAGCCTAAAATTCTGGAAACTTATTCCAAACTGGCTATGAAAGATGCAATTGAGTACATGCAAAGAAATGCATCGACAATTGGTAATATATCTGGTGCAGAGTCAATGTCAGCTATTTTTAAGAACTACACAAGCGCACATTTAAATGGAAGGTTCGTTTGAAAATATTTGGATCCTTACTCAAATTCACTTGTTAGTTTTTGTTTCACAAAGGTCTTGAACTTTCAGCCCAAGCTTTAGTCAATTAGACTCCTCAACGTGGAATATCGATATGCAGGAATTGGAGTACAATCCGTCCAAAAAAGATTTAACTGATGCAAGAATTCATCATCTGCTCGCTGAAGAACTGTGCAAGCCATATCGCCGTGTATGTATTCCTTTGTTATTATTTAATCATTATCATCATCATCGGCTGGATTTTACTTCATTATATCATCTTGATCATAAACTTTACGATAGGTTAAAATTAATTTGGGTATTTAGTTAAATCTTACAATCTTTTGAAATATTAGATTATTATCAATGACATTGTTATAAAAATACGTAACCCATAATAACATTTGGTGTTGCATGAGTTTATTTAGTAATCTTTTTTGTCACTAGCATCGTCGGTTAAGCTACAGTCGACATGCTGTAAACGACCGAGATCTGGGAACTCAAGTTAACTATAAAACTCATATGAATATACGGCGATTAGTAGGCGACAGAAAACACCATCATAAGCGGAGTAAACGAGGAAAGCAGGCAAGTGTGTTCAAATGGAATCGTCAAGTGATATCGACGACAACATAAATACCTATTCATCGAACAGATTTCTCAAAAACCATGAGAAAGCTCTTCTACGAAGAAATTGTACTGAACTTTGACGTACTTATTAGGCAATTCAGTAAGTAATTTGTAAAGCATCACTTGATGTGATCACTCCTAATATCCTCTAAACTTATTCCTGCAACTAAAGTTATACCAAAAATAGAGGATAAGCTAGTTTTTTTTGTACTTTTCGATTTATTGTGGTACTGCTGAAACTGAAATTACTGAATCATCTACTTTTAAAAAGTGTGCTTATTTACTTTTTAAATGTTATTTCTTTTGCAGGATGGAAAGAATCATGTCACTTTCCCGGAATTCCAGCAAAATGGTTCGGCAAAACAGTTCACGCACGGTAAAAAAAAATATTATAGATTAGGTACTTAATAATTCTTTATTACAATCACGAGTGGTCAGTCGCATGCACGTGTGGGATTACGTTACGTTTTTTTTTTTTAATTTTAATTATTTTCTTTTTTATTTGAAAACACCATTGTTACAATAATTTGCATCACAATTGGCTTTTCTTTAGTGAATTTGAGTTTCAAAATTTTTGTAGTATCGTTTAGAATGTTATAATTTATCTTGTAGGATACCTATAATATCGTAAATAACTTTGTATTCAACTAGTTATTGATTGAATTTTTTTTTTATATCGTAGTTATTATTTGTTATTATATTATTAGATGCGTGAGATAAAACATTCTACGCTCTGCAATATTTTGTTCTTGTATTGTAAATAAAAGGTAATTTTTTATTGAACTAGAATAAGACGTACCTATGCCAGATGAATGCTAAAGGAATCATTACTAAGCTATTACAAGATTAGCAATTTTACAGACAAAAATTGAAAATCATTTTTTCGGGCTTATATCGATAACAAATCTTCCTCCATTAAATAATACTTTCACGTCAAGTGATTTATTGCAAGCTTTTAAAAATTCATATCAAAGGACACTAAAAATTCAAGTAGAAAACTATGAACGGTCTATATTATTTCTAAGTCTAGCAGATGCCTGCGACTTCACCCGCTTGGTTTTTTTGGTTCCCGCGGGAACTCTTTAATTTTCAAGTATAAAAAGTAGACTATGCTATTACAGACTTTATTCTATCTCTGTGCCAAATTTCATGTAGATCCGTTCAGCTGTTCTTCCGTGATTGAGTAACAAACATCCATCCATCCATACATACATCCATCCCTCCAAACTTTCGCATTTATCATATTTAATCCATACTAATATTATAAATGCGAAAGTCAGTTTGTTTGTTGGTTTGTTGGTTTGTTGGTTTGTTGGTTTGTTGGTTTGTTGGTTTGTCCTTCAATCACGCTTCAACGGCGCAACGGATCGACGTGATTTTTTGCATGGGTATATTTGAGGACCTGGAGAGTGACATAGGCTACTTTTTATCCCGGAAAAACAAACAGTTCCTGTGGAATAGGATGCTCTTTTTCTCGCATTTTTCTTCAATTAGGCGGCAACGGCACACCGGATAGAAGTGATTTTTTACATGGGTATAATTGAAGAACTGGAGAGTGACATAGGCTACTTTTTATCCCGGAAAAACAAACAGTTCCTGTGGAATAGGATGCTCTTTTTCTCGCATTTTTCTTCAATTAGGCGGCAACGGCACACCGGATAGAAGTGATTTTTTACATGGGTATAATTGAAGAACTGGAGTGACATAGGCTACTTTTTATCCCGGAAAAACTAACAGCTCCTGTGGGATAGTGTGCTCTTATTCTCGCATTTGTTCATCAATTAGGCGGCAACGGCACACCGGATCGACGTGATTTTTTACATGGGTATAATTGAGGAACTCGAGAGTGAAACTGGCTACTTTTTATCCCGGAAAAACTAACAGCTCCTGTGGGATAGTATGCTCTTTTTCTCGCATTTTTTCTTCAATTAGGCGGCGACGGCACACCGGATCGACGTGATTTTTTACATGGGTATAATTGAGGAACTGGAGACTGACATGCATACTAATATTATAAATGCGAAAGTCAGTTTGTTTGTTGGTTTGTTGGTTTGTTGGTTTGTTGGTTTGTTGGTTTGTCCTTCAATCACGCTTCAACGGCGCAACGGATCGACGTGATTTTTTGCATGGGTATATTTGAGGACCTGGAGAGTGACATAGGCTACTTTTTATCCCGGAAAAACAAACTGTTCCTGTGGAATAGGATGCTCTTTTTCTCGCATTTTTCTTCAATTAGGCGGCAACGGCACACCGGATAGAAGTGATTTTTTACATGGGTATAATTGAAGAACTGGAGAGTGACATAGGCTACTTTTTATCCCGGAAAAACAAACAGTTCCTGTGGAATAGGATGCTCTTTTTCTCGCATTTTTCTTCAATTAGGCGGCAACGGCACACCGGATAGAAGTGATTTTTTACATGGGTATAATTGAGGAACTGGAGTGACATAGGCTACTTTTTATCCCGGAAAAACTAACAGCTCCTGTGGGATAGGATGCTCTTTTTCTCGCATTTTTCTTCAATTAGGCGGCAACGGCACACCGGATAGAAGTGATTTTTTACATGGGTATAATTGAGGAACTGGAGTGACATAGGCTACTTTTTATCCCGGAAAAACTAACAGCTCCTGTGGGATAGTATGCTCTTATTCTCGCATTTGTTCATCAATTAGGCGGCAACGGCACACCGGATCGACGTGATTTTTTACATGGGTATAATTGAGGAACTCGAGAGTGAAACTGGCTACTTTTTATCCCGGAAAAACTAACAGCTCCTGTGGGATAGTATGCTCTTTTTCTCGCATTTTTTCTTCAATTAGGCGGCGACGGCACACCGGATCGACGTGATTTTTTACATGGGTATAATTGAGGAACTGGAGACTGACATGCATACTAATATTATAAATGCGAAAGTCAGTTTGTTTGTTGGTTTGTTGGTTTGTTGGTTTGTTGGTTTGTTGGTTTGTCCTTCAATCACGCTTCAACGGCGCAACGGATCGACGTGATTTTTTGCATGGGTATATTTGAGGACCTGGAGAGTGACATAGGCTACTTTTTATCCCGGAAAAACAAACTGTTCCTGTGGAATAGGATGCTCTTTTTCTCGCATTTTTCTTCAATTAGGCGGCAACGGCACACCGGATAGAAGTGATTTTTTACATGGGTATAATTGAAGAACTGGAGAGTGACATAGGCTACTTTTTATCCCGGAAAAACAAACAGTTCCTGTGGAATAGGATGCTCTTTTTCTCGCATTTTTCTTCAATTAGGCGGCAACGGCACACCGGATAGAAGTGATTTTTTACATGGGTATAATTGAGGAACTGGAGTGACATAGGCTACTTTTTATCCCGGAAAAACTAACAGCTCCTGTGGGATAGTATGCTCTTATTCTCGCATTTGTTCATCAATTAGGCGGCAACGGCACACCGGATCGACGTGATTTTTTACATGGGTATAATTGAGGAACTCGAGAGTGAAACTGGCTACTTTTTATCTCGGAAAAACTAACAGCTCCTGTGGGATAGTATGCTCTTTTTCTCGCATTTTTTCTTCAATTAGGCGGCGACGGCACACCGGATCGACGTGATTTTTTACATGGGTATAATTGAGGAACTGGAGACTGACATCCATACTATACTAATATTATAAATGCGAAAGTCAGTTTGTTTGTTGGTTTGTTGGTTTGTTGGTTTGTTGGTTTGTCCTTCAATCACGCTTCAACGGCGCAACGGATCGACGTGATTTTTTGCATGGGTATATTTGAGGACCTGGAGAGTGACATAGGCTACTTTTTATCCCGAAAAAACAAACAGTTCCTGTGGAATAGGATGCTCTTTTTCTCGCATTTTTCTTCAATTAGGCGGCAACGGCACACCGGATAGAAGTGATTTTTTACATGGGTATAATTGAAGAACTGGAGAGTGACATAGGCTACTTTTTATCCCGGAAAAACGAACAGTTCCTGTGGAATAGGATGCTCTTTTTCTCGCATTTTTCTTCAATTAGGCGGCAACGGCACACCGGATAGAAGTGATTATTTACATGGGTATAATTGAGGAACTGAAGAGTGACATAGGCTACTTTTTACCCCGGAAAAACTAACAGCTCCTGTGGGATAGTATGCTCTTATTCTCGCATTTGTTCATCAATTAGGCGGCAACGGCACACCGGATCGACGTGATTTTTTACATGGGTATAATTGAGGAACTCGAGAGTGAAACTGGCTACTTTTTATCCCGGAAAAACTAACAGCTCCTGTGGGATAGTATGCTCTTTTTCTCGCATTTTTTCTTCAATTAGGCGGCGACGGCACACCGGATCGACGTGATTTTTTACATGGGTATAATTGAGGAACTGGAGACTGACATCCATCATACTTCATACTAATATTATAAATGCGAAAGTCAGTTTGTTTGTTGGTTTGTTGGTTTGTTGGTTTGTTGGTTTGTTGGTTTGTCCTTCAATCACGCTGCAACGGAGCAACGGATCGACGTGATTTTTGGCATGGGTATAATTGAGGAACTGGAGAGTGACATAGGCTGCTTTTTATCCCGGAAAAATAACAGCTCCTGTGCGATAGTATTCTCTTTTTCTCGCATTTGTTCTTCAATTAGGCGGCAACGGCACACCGGATCGACATGATTTTTTACATGGGTATAATTGAGGAACTGGAGACTGACATCCATACTTCCATATCCATACTAATATTATAAATGCGAAAGTCAGTTTGTTTGTTGGTTTGTTGGTTTGTCCTTCAATCACGCTTCAACGGCGCAACGGATCGACGTGATTTTTTGCATGGGTATATTTGAGGACCTGGAGAGTGACATAGGCTACTTTTTATCCCGGAAAAACGAACAGTTCCTATGGAATAGGATGTTTTTTTTTTCGCATTTTTCTTCAATTAGGCGGCAACGGCACACCGGATCGACGTGATTATTGACATGGATATAATTGAGAAACTGGAGAGTGGCATAGGCTACTTTTAATCTCGGAAAAATAAACACTTCCTGTGGGATAGGATACTCTTTTTCTGGCATTTTTCTTCAATTAGGCGGCAACGGCACACCGGATCGACGTGATTATTTATATGGGTATAATTAAGGAACTGGAGAGTGACATCGGCTACTTTTTATCCCGGAAAAACTAACAGCTCCTGTGGGATAGAATGCTCTTTTTCTCGCATTTCTTCTTCAATTAGGCGGCAACGGCGCAACGAATCGACGTCATTTTTTACATGGGTATATATGAAGACGCATAGGTTACATGCTGCTGCAACTATGCGACATCGTTTGTATAATCAGGAATCTGTATAACGTGTAACCTATAGCATTGTGTTTTCTTTCGTAGATATCGTGAATATTTTTTTTCATTTTTCGTGCATGAAAAACCTTGCTCTTGCCTTTCGATGAAATACGTCGATACTAAACGTCTCAGTATTCTTCTCCATGGCATCCTCTTGCATGCTTAATTTAAATACAGTTTTCTAACAAAAACTCATTTATTGTTCCCTTGAGCCACGCGAGCGAAGCCGCGGGTAATAGCTAGTTGATTATAAACAAACAGATAGCATTTATACAGACTTTCAAACAGCCTTCGGTAGATCATAAACGGTTATTGGAAAAGTTGGCATATAACGGTATACGTGGTGATCTGTGGTGATGGTACATATTTTATAATATTAGAATAGATGAGCGCTAGGAAGGTAGAACATATAAGGTTGTATTGTTTACAGACTACATTGATGAGGTGCTTCAAGAAGACGACGAACAGCCACGCCGTGAAGCTGACGATGGCGGTATAACTTTCACTGCCAAATCCCCGCGTATGTATTATGCATGTAACACACTGGTGTTTCCCTTTTTGAATTTGAACATATTACTTATTTCTATTTAAAAAGTTGAATGGTTGATATAACAACTAACAAAGAAACAGTCAACTGCACGTCTTATCGGCATATATGAAAAAATTCCATATTTTCTTTTTTGAATTTGGCTTTTGGAAAGCTTGATGATAACTATTTATCATCAAGCTTTCCAAACTCCAAATCAGTATATACCTACTGATTCATAAGAATTTTAAATGCATTTTATATTATTAGCTTCAGTACAAATGTTCAAGTTCAAATATTCTTGATGTTGTGAATAAAATGTTGTATTTTTTGATTACACTTGTAACTTGTTTAACAATTATGACACTCAAATAATTTGGAATTATTAATTTGGTATGTATTGTTTTTACTCTCACTTGTAGGTCTACTACCAATAATTATTTGGCTTAAAACGATAATAAAGTTACATGCATTTTTTTGAGCATGTCCAAAATTACCTATCTAATTTTCAAATATTGATTATTTTCTAACCTTTCCTCTCATTTAATGATCATTTTTAACAAATTCGATTAAGTTAGCCTAGACTAGACGCTTGTGTTTTATATTTCAAGTAACCTTATTACCTAAGTACCTATCTAAGTTCTTTGGAATATCGCTCGGCTGGCTAGTTATAATTTGTGAAATTGTCCTTTTATAATTAACGGTATTTATTACTTGCTATTATCAGCTTTTTTAACATTGTTTGTGGTTGATTGTCGTTTTCTTCCCTTCCGGCAACTTCATGTGGCACCGCAAACTAACCAAAACTCTCGACAACTGGCGATACTAAAATATCAGCTGGATATAACGAAGTTAGTCCGACGTCTTCGCATAAAGAGAACAGTAGTTCTCTGCTTAATCAGTTGGCTAACTTGCCTGGCTTCAATCCTCTAAAAGCAAGAATTGTAAAGCAGTACGCTAAAACGCCTGAAGAGATACTGCCGACAGCTGTTGAGAAATCTTTACCGTGGAGAAGGGACAGATCCACGTATAATTTCGGTATGTTTATAAAAAAGAGTTTCACACCACACTTGTTCGCTTCTGGATGATCAAAGGTTTACTTTATAGCGCGATTTTTTTTATTTAACACATCTTTTATGCTTTTTATTGATGGTAATTTTTTTTTGGGCTATCCGAATGAACCAAAACTTCGCATGCCATGTAGGCACTTAGGCAGTATGTTGGTCAAGTAATATACAGCCTATAAATGTTTATCAGCTAATATTATTATGTAAGCATTAGTATTGTACTATGTATTTTATTTTTATTTAGCATACGGGAACAAACTTTTAATCGTAAATGTCTATCAACTTTTTGTGAGTTGTAACGTTTTTTAGCTTATTTCTATCGGCTCGACACATTCAGAGATACCTATATCATCATAATCTGCTATCATCACTCGTCTTCATAATAGAATACATCGATAAAATGAAATTTTAATAAATAAGTCAGTTTTCTTTTTTTTTTTGTTAATTAATATAAAAGTTAGTTAAGTTATTATATCAGTTTTCTTTTTGAAAAGCAGAATATACCATAGAAAGTATAATCTTCATAACTAGAATAGCCATTATTTGAGTCCAATATCATAGACAACGCATGTGGTCCATAAGTATATTTTACATGCGCTATTCGCATTCAAATTACACTAGGTATATTAATTATTTTTATTCATATTTTATATATTTAAGTGTACAACATTCATAGAATTAATGTTATAATTTCCGTTTGAATTACTGCCAACATCAGAATAGCGTAATCGTTTTCGTTAACTGTTGCCAAAATATTAGCAGCATGATTAGAAAACACATTACATTTATTTATTTTTTACTGAACGATGAAAAAAGTAAGCATTGGTTTCTTCTTTTAGTTCCCAATGAAGATATACTGGAAGAAGAAGAGAGAAGAATGTCTGATGACAACGGTAAATTTTTACACGCTTTTTATTAGCTTCAGACGTATGTATGTTAGTATGTTAGTATGTAACGGAATCTTTGAACATGATTTTGACCCCCTTCAAAACGTCGGATTAACTCGAAATTTGGCATACTTATTAAGGACCGATGACAATTCAATATTTTAAACAGTTTGACCCGTTATCCTTACTAGGATAATCAGGATTAGCGATTTCCTGAGACCCCGAGCGTCTGCGTCAAAAGCGTGTTTTTTAGTTTTTTTAAACTATTATTATTATTTCTATTAAATCTCTGCATTCCTAATAATTAATATCCTAATGACTGTCAAATCAAAGTCAAATCAGCAACTTTCTTTCAAAGGTCAAAACGCGCGCTTTCTAAGTGACTTTGTATGAAATTCTGAATTGTGACGTCATCTAAATTCGACGTACTTTTTACTTCATTCGATAGTTTTAATGGTTATTCAACATAAAACAGGGGACGTGGATATTACGACTTTCGGGAGCTATGCTCTATTTAATAATTATTGTATTTGACTAGTAGTCAAATACCCAATAGTTTATTTTAAAATACATACTTACGAGTTCTTTTGTTTTAATTTTCACCAGAACCTTACATGACTGTGGCGGAAACAGCTCGGGTCGCCACCCCAACGGCAACCGAAACCATGTTGCCGTGGAAACGGGAGGAAGCCGAAGGGACGACCGCCCTAAAACAATCTGAGTTCCCCTCTTGGGCATCCAATAAGGAGTACTTGGCGTACAGCTCGCCATCTGCCACCTTTTTAGGTATAATATACAACGATATATTGGCATTGGTCATATTTTGTACTGGTTTATCTATTCGATGTATACTACTTATCTATACTAATATTATAAATGCGAAAGTTTGGATGGATGGATGTTTGTTACTCAATCACGCCAGTAGTCACGGCTGTTCGGATCTGGATGAAATTTGGCACAGAGATAGATTACATACGTATAGTCTGCAATAATACATCTAAGGCCACTTTTTATCCCGGAATATGAAAGAGTTTCTGCGGGAACAAAAAAAAACTCAATCCACGCGGACGAAGTTGCGGGCATCAGCTAGTTTTTGATAAGATTATCTAAAAAAACTACATACAACTACATAAAGTTTTTTGTGTTAGTATCATAGATTTATTACAGGATAATTTGCTTGTTCTCTCATTTGAACCCAGGGGCGTTTTGTAGTTTAAAGATTTAAAATTTAAAACTAAAATTAAATGAAAGTGAATAGGTCCTAATGTATGAAAGGTTATTATGGTATCCCAGTTGGTAATTCTTGTCTTGGCTGAACTTTCGATTTTGTATGTAATCTTTCAAAGTTCAAACTTCTACCCGTTCCGATGCCAACCTTAACCTTCAACTTGTATGGTAATTAAGTACCTAATGATCTTTAAAAATATTATTAATAAATTAAGTACTTAAGTTCTTGGATTTAATTTTTTTTTATATATACTTACCTACTTACTCATTTTCTATTCTTTTTTTACAATCGTGTTGTGGTGATTGTTAGCACCTACGACAGCTCGTATCCCGCCCTTTTAAAAAAATATTTGTGTAAATTCAAAGCTCCTACTGTTACGATATCAACACTTTCTCATCGACTTATTTTTTTCTTTCCCAACCCTTTTTTACATCCCTAATCATCATCCCCAATAGGTGGTATAGAGAAGCCAAAACATCCAAAATCTATCATAGGTCTCTTCCGAAGAGAGAGCTCTAGTTCGACGCAAGCTGCAGATTTACCAGTTCTATCAGATTCTGAAAGTAAAGCAGATTCAACTAAAGGCGAGAGCTCATCGACCAAAGGAGATCTATTTGGACAATCGAGACAGCCGCCAAGTTTACTGTCGAAAAGAAGCACAAGCCTCGGTGGTCCATCGGTTTTGCTGATGGAAGATGTAGCTCATTCTGATCCGCTCGGTGCGTCGTCCCGACCGGCCAGCATCATGCAGGGTCCACATCGAGGACAATGCAGACGAGGGTCTATGCTAGAACTAACAGGGTACGTATATGATTTATCTTTAACTTTGACAACATCTCAGTTTCGTTCATTTACGCCCAACGACCTCAATTTACATAGACGGGCCCTGTCAAGCAAAGAATGTGAACTTATTTTACTAACGCCATCTAGTCTGAAAAGCAGGACAGCGCTATGGCGGGGACAAGGAGATACCTATAGGTGCTTTAAATACAGATGTGAAGCGTGCTCTACAAGTCGGACGCCTATTTTTTTTCTATGAAAGGGCCCATGTACATAATAATATATCGATGTTTACGCCGTTTAATTTTGCGCCGCTATCAATAATTTTTTTTTTTTTTTTTAAATTTATTTAGTACCAAAAAGTTATAAAATACGAACAAGGTATAACACGATAAGGTATTTAGACAACATTTTAAGACTACTTTTTTCGGATTCGTCTTTACAACAAGCTATCATTACAAAATGTTCTAATTTTAAGATCATGGGTCCCAATGTATAACTATAGCAGATATTAAAAACAGATACTTACTATATAATTTGACTGGCGTTATGTTCTAGTGTTTTCTTTGTTCTCGGATACAAATCAAATCCTCACCTTTATTTTTCCCCAGATCTCTATCACGTGATGCGATAACTGAAGAAAAATGCAGCAAATCACTGCCCGAGAGCGAACGGATGGGCGTGCGCAGACTAACCTTAGGGCAACAGAGTTTACCTCGAGAGCCTTTCAGCCGCCAATTCACAATGGCTTCTAGCATTCTAACCAGCTCATCGTCGGACGATTCATCCGACGAAAACACCTGAGTGCCCCGACGTGGTAACCAAGATAGGTTGCCACTGTTAAAGTATAGGACACTAGAGTAAGCTCCAAAATTACCGGCTGGTAATGTTACGTGTACTCAGTTGAATATTTTTGTATGATACGGAATTTGATATGGTGTTTTTAGCGTGGGATCCTGTTTGATCGCAGTGCGATATCACAGTAGGTATACGCTATGTCGACTTGTATTTGTACCTACCTATAATGATTGTATAGTACTTAAATACATACTAAAAATATTATAAAACGGTAAACTTAGTTTGGTATGTGCTATGCATTTTTTTCGAAATGTATTTTAAGGTTTAGACGATTGTTAAAATTGTGCTTAGGGAACCTATTAGAAATGTATAAATGCTTTAGTTTGTAAAAAGCATTTTTATCAGCAGGATTGATTCAAATTAGGACGGCCATACACGGACAGCTTGAAGCAGTCAGGGTGGACTACTTCAAGCTGCGACTGCATAGTGATCTACAGTCTTCTACGTTCACATATTATGCTACCGCTCGAGCTGTTGCGACTGCTTCTGGCGGTTAGCAGCAGTTATCAATGGTAGCTTCAAGTTGTTGACTATGACTGCAAGAGCGGTCCGTGTTTGTTGATCACTGGCTAACTGCTCGAGCAGTCCGTGTATGGCCGGCCTTAGCGGTTCGTATTGGTTAGTCAACGAAATAAATTACTTATAGACTGTCGCTGACCATTTCTTTATTTTGTCGCATATTGTTTTGATAAACTTTCATTTTAATAAGATACAAATAAAAAAACTTTTATTTGTAGAAATAAAAACAATTTATTTATTCACTGACTCTATTGATCGAAATATAATAGAACCTCATCAGTATTTTTCTATGCTCTTTTATTACACGTCGTATTTTGTAAAAAAGTCATGATAAAGTATCCCCAAAACAAATATTTATATACTTAAATTATTATTATAGTATATATGTAGTGAAATAAAATGTAGTGCCGATTTTATATGGCACATGTTGCCAATGACAATACACATTAGAATAATAAATAATAATTGTAAATAATAATATTGTGTTATGTTATATTTTAGATAGCTATAAAGTAATTTACTGTCGCTAATAATTTGCTTTGCACAATGACGCACTAATTCTGTTGAGCACAAAAATAACTCAACTTAAAACTAATTTGTCTACAACAGAATTAGTAGGTATAAAAATATACTTAGCACAGCTGTTATCCATATTATAACATGTACTTAAAAGTATTTTAAAATATAATTATTTAATAAACTTAAATACTTTCAATAAAATAATATCTATATGATAATATGATTTAAAAGGATACTAAATTGTGACACTAGTGCTTCTGCATTCACCATAGACGTAAAAATCTTATTTGCATTTCGAGATATTGGTGCTCTTATTTTCACATTATAACATTTAGGCACACAGTGTGAACACCTCTCTAGAATTCAGTGGTGAATTTTTGATGATAACTGCCTATTAATCCAGTAATCCCAGTACCTACTATACCTACTTGGTTTCTTCTTTATTAACGAATTGCCGGACTGCATTCAATTCGCGCGCGTACCTACTGTGCCTACGTCTATAGTATCTACGATTTTCCTTTGATATTTTAATAATTATATTCCTACTGTCATTGGCAATTACGTCAACAATTTTGTTACCTAATATGTAACGAAATTAGATAATCCAAAAATGCTTGTAAGTTTGATATTAGAATAGCTGAATTGTTACTAAATAGATACGAGTAATTTGTTTGTATCTAAATCTAGATTATAAGAACTACGTACCTATATTTAAGTAATTTAGTACAATAATAAAGCTAGGCGAGGAATCACATTGATCATTAGTTATCAATATTTCACATTTCAAGTTACCTAGATAATAAAATAATTATTTTATATGACAAAATGCGTTCCTACGCATCAATTATTTCCATCTTCATTCTTCATATAGACTTTAAGAGATAAGTTCTGTACTTTTGGTAACTATCGCCAGGAAGGCTGATTCAGTATTTGGTGCGCGTAGGGATCTCCTCTGGTGGAATTTGTGGTGGTCTGCTCTCCAGTGGCTGGGCACCTGACCACTTATCGCCACTCAAAGACTAGTTATAGCCTAATACATAAAAGGTCCACATTCAATGAGTATCTTTATAAGTACCTACATGCTACATATTAATTAACATTATTAAGTAACCCCCGACATGTTAAGGACTATGCCAGCTGAAATTTCATTTTGTGAGAAAAGAGAAACTCTTAACGAAAGAAGCTTAGCATGCCTCACCGTTTTATAAATCATTTTTCTTTCCTTATAGTATGACACCCTGACCACCTCATATACTTCACCTATTTATTGAGCCTATTCCAATTTAGCCCAAACACGATAATCTCTGCTGTGTGTTTGTGAAAAGCTAAGTATCCTGTAGATACCAGGGTAATCACGCGTAATAATGGTAATAATGGCTGCGCCATCAGGTTATCATGTTCTTGCAATATCATTGAATTAACAGGATACCAAATTCGAATTGATCAGACCTATGGAAGTCGCTCATATCCCGTCATCAACTAGAAAAGAGCTGTTAATCTTCAAACGGTTGAAAAGATTGGAATCATAATAAAAAACAAATCTTAATCGGTAAGCATTCATTTATGAGCCACATGATACACAGATAGGTACGTACTATAAACGTACTATTAGACCTATACTGTGGTACCTGTAAGTACACGTTAAAAAATTCTCTCTTTCGATAGCTCCGGGGCCGGGGATTACAAACAGGCATTTTCATGGATTGTAATTTGTTTATTTAGTAATAATAATATTATTATAAGTATAGAAATTAGAAATGTATCTATTTCGATTTTTCAAAGTGATCAAAGTTACCTAATTTCACTTAATTTTTATTACCTACTTTACGATGTATGAAACTGCAAAAGCCAAGTTCATATTTTTTTATAATACCTAACTAAGTACATCAAATATTTTCTTATCACATAAGCAAGTGGCCTAAAAATTCCTAATTCCAAGATGCACCACCACCCACGCTACTCTGGGTGGTGGTTCGGTTGCGCTGTTCCACTAAGGCCGGAGAGCGCGATCCTATAGTCCTATAGAGGCATAGATGGAGCCTCACTCACATACCACTTAGACCGGCCGTACACGGAAATTTTGAAGCAGTTCATCCTGACTGCTTCAAGCTGTGACTGCATAGTGAACTACAGTCATCTACGTACACACATATATGAAACCGCTCGAGCATTAGCGACTGCTTCGGGCGGTTGGCAGCATTTATAATTTATCAGCTTCAAGCTGTTAACTATGACTGCACCAGCGGTCCATGTGTGCTGCATTCAATGAAATTTATATTTTCGCACTCTTGAATTGGAGTTTTTATCTTTAACCATTGTATCGCGATATTTGTTTTACTATTATCACAAGACTTGTGATATAGAATAGTATAATAGGTACCGACGCTGTAGGTCTATAGTTTATAGAATAGTAGTAACCATGAAGTTGAGAACATGTTGAGAATGTACATAGAAATTGGCCTATAGTGTACCTACTTACCCTACCTACCTACCTGCTTACCAGTGGCGTGCACAGGGCTTGAAGCTAGAGTAGCATTAGAGTAGGCATTAGTTTGTCAGAATACCTATTCACTGACTGTTAAAATGAAAAATGAGCATTGACCTATTTCCATTAGGGTAAGCGGTGCTTTTATGCCTCTATGAGCTGCACGCCACTGCTGCTTACCTAGATTTTTATTTTTATCTCGAGGAAGTTCCCAAAAGAGGAATACCTCGGTGATTTAAAATCTTCCGTCTGTGTAAGACGTACCTGTAAAGGAGTAAGTAGGTACCTATAATCTAGATGTGCATCTATTAGGTAGGCTAACTGCCTACTTATTACAGCTAGGCAAACTAGATATCTGTACGAGTGATGGAGGTGAAAGAAACTATATTTTAAGATCAACATAGGATTGTTAATTTGTTAGTTTCGAAATTTATCTACCACGCGCGCCTGGCGACTTTAATTTATCATGTTTATTACAATTTGATATTAATTTCTAATCGTCTTCTAGGTAGGTCGATCTACACTATTAGAATTAGGTTAGGTACCTACATCGCTAGTTACCCACAGCCTCACAGTTAACTATCTACCAAAGGGAGGGAAAGAATAAAGAAGGCAATCACTTAGCCCATGTTTAATAATTATATGCCTCATAGAAAAATATTCATAGATTAACAAGAAAAAAAAAGCTTTTCTTGAACTATCGTGTGTCAATTGAATATTAAATAGTGCCTAGCTTAGAATATTACCGCGGCTCATTGTTTGAAATAAATCTTGTTTTTAAAATAGGTAATATTTAATATTGTTAAACTATTCAATTATAGTGAAATGATAGATTGTCAAGCATTTCTTTTAAAATAAAACTTGTGGAATAAAAGCGTTGTATGATTTTCCTTACGATGATTTTTGTAGCATAGACGTCGTATCTACTTAAATAGCAACAGCGTGGAAAATATTCTTTTAAAAGCAAAATATTCGTGTAAAAGAAAGCTTACCAATAACACTGAAAGTGAGATAAAACCGCCAAAAGAAAAGTTAATTTTGTATATTATACGATATTTTGTACAGAAAAAAGTTCAAACTTGCCGCTGGTTTTAATTTTACTCTTTTCCACTAGATGTCGCCAGTCGCAAATACGTTTATCTCTGAGACCATAGAGTTAATATAATATAACATTCTGAATTATAAATAGAAGGTAACGCCTGATTCTATCCAATACTGAATTATCTATGTCTGAGACGCCCACAGTATGTGGTCTCCATGGAACTAATAAATGTACGTAGTACTTATTAGTTCCATGGTGGTCTCCGCTACGAGCACAGACATCTAAGCCCCGGACTCCACCAGAGCGGAGATGTGCGGATATGTCTAAAGCGGAGACGAGAAGAGATGTGTTTCAGCTAGGGTACCTATATCCACCGAAGCTATGCGGAGATGCGTACTGGATTGACTGGAGCGGAGATGTGTGCTGGCTAGAGCGGAGATGTATGCTGGCTAGAGCGGGACTGAGCTGCATGCGGTGAGCGCTGGATGTTGATATAAACGCACGGGCGGCGCCGCTCAAGCACGCCGGTCACATATCGTCTCCGCTGCGCGCTGTCGCCAGCTTGCGAGTCACAGCTCACATCTCCGCATCGATCGCGCCATACAAAATATATGATCCATACGTGCCACAAGTATAACTAAATCGACCAACTTGAAAATTCGTTTTGACAATTGAAAGTTCATGTTGACCCTGTTGCGTATATTTTGTAAAATACGTAGCAGTAATCATGCTATAAGTGATAAAAAGTAGTGCTAGAAAAATAGTTCTAAAAGTGCATTCGCTTTGTGCTCAAGAACATTGATGTAGAATTTTTTTAGTACCCAAGAATGTGAGAGAAATGATTATACCACTAAAATCAATATATTATTATGCGGGAGTGGCAGCAATAACTGTTAAGTGTTGTCAGCTTCATGTAAAAATTTACCTTAACTAATTTAACCATCACTCATCAGGCACCAGTATGGCTAGCATGCGCACTACGAGTAAAATTATGTCTACCCGTTATCTCTCTCTGTCTACCGAAGCTACCATGGTTACTTGTCTCGTTACGTGAAAAGTAGAGATAAAAGTAATATTTCTTATCTGTGGTATTTTTCTGTACGAACCTTTACATGTCGACAATTTTTTTCTTCTAATATAAGTACCGCATTTTGTGCATGTTAGGGTAAATGAAAAAAAATCCGGCAACGACAACATCTCTCTCTCTCGTCGCGAGATAATCTCGTTGTGCGCATGCTAAGCACACTGGTCAGATATTGGTAAAACGCTAGCCTCTTAATAGGTAACTAAAAGAAATATTATAATAAACTGTAACGTGTATCAATTTCATAAGTACGTTTTTAATTATTTCAGGAAATCAATGTGGGTCGATTCCCACATAACACAGGTGGGGACAGATATAATCTGATGAGACAGAAAAAAAAAACCTAATAAACAAAATTGTTGTATTGCATCTCCTAACGTCCCAATCTTATTTCGAAACTTACTGAACTATATAATATTATGATTTATGGTACTTATACTATAGAAAAGTACCGAGCAACAATTAAAACTAGTGGTTCGCCCCGAACTAAGACCTCGCGGCGCCATCTATTGACATCATTGTGAAGTTCTGTTAAAAATACTGAAGCTCATTAAAAATTAAATAATTTCGTTTCCTTATAATATTTATCTAATTTTAGTATTTGTTGTTCAAGTACAGGATATAATTCAAATAATTGATCAAGTTTCAGGCTCAGCCTTTCAGAAAATTTAGAGTTCAGAGGTCAACTTTCGACGTTAGAAAATCTCCACTTTGAAAGCCCCCCATTTCGTCAATTTTAGGGGAAAAATTAAAAAAAATAATTTGAACTATATTCCTAATTATCTTCAAAATGGTAACGCAACAAAAAATATTTTACTTCGCATTCCCTTCTATCAGAGCCCCCCTGAAATAAAGATTTTTATAACTTTTTAAGCCATATTCGGCGGTTTACATGTTATATTTAAAGCTGAAGTAATTACGTACAGTAATTCAGAAGTTATAAGGCTCTGACAGACGGACGGACGGATGGATGGACGGACGGGCGGATGGACGGACGGACGGACAAGTGCAAATTCACTCAAGTAGACTCAGAGACCTTCGCTTCGCTCGGTCAACAAAATGAAAGACAACATTATAATTTAAACTAATAATAAATATATTTTTTCCCAAATTTAGTATCATGTTCTTTATAATGGCAACACTGATGTTGAGCACAGTAGCGCACAGCCGTGCCAAGTTATACTTGTCGCCAAAGAGTATATAATCACTACTTGTCGCACTGTACATCCGTTCACTGAAGCTGAGCGGAGATGAGGTGAGGAAATGTGGTGGATATAACGAAATTCTATTGGTTGTTTGAATCACATCTCTCCTCTCATCTCGTCTCCGGGCCTAAAGGCTACGCAGTGCAGCGGAAACCAATCCTAAATCTATGAGATATTCAGATGCTATTGGGATGTTAGGATGCTCTTTTTCTCATAAGATTACAGTCACCCGCGAGCAAAGGATAGAAGGCTAACTGCTATTATTATTGTTAGCATCTGGCTTATTTTTATTTTTTTATTTCATATTAAGTTACCCACATTCGTTCGCTATGTTCCATAAAGAACGGATAGAACATGGAGAAGAACGGCTAGTCACGTGACCACTGCAATATGTCAGCCACCTAGTAGGGCGATTGTCTAAAAATGACAGCTGCAGTATAACGATCGCAATCACCTCTGATTGGTTAACATTCTTCCACTATTATCAATCCATTGCATGGAACTAATAAGTACTACAATCCATTGACATAGCAGAAATACCATAAATTCAGCCAATCAAAACAAATGAGAGTGTAACAATGATTGATACAGGTTTTACATAAAACATAACCGCCCTGCAGCATACTGCTTTTAACATAAACATAGAGTTAAGAGTAGTATGGTATATAGAACTGAGAACATAAACGTTACTTGTCTCTACACCGCTCTTTTATTATTTTATCTGTACTCTGGTCTGCCTGCTTGCTTGCCCGAGTTCTTGTTAGTTGTTGTGTTGTAGTTTTCTTCCTGTATAAAATTTTCATGAAAAATAACGGAAAATGCCGACTAACTGTAATACTATGTGTTAGTGAAATCGAAATTTTAATGATTTCAAGAACATTATGCGCTAAACTTATCGTTACTGTGTACTAAGTGTAGTAAACTGATGAAGACCAGGATGAAACATACTTTTGCTTTGTAGTAATAAATTAAATCGGTAAGTGTCATCTAAATTAATTTAAATAGATTAGATGAACGTACGCATGGCTTTAAATTAATCCCTCTGAAGTGACCAGTTTATTGGAGTACCTACATAATGTACTTACCGAGTGCTACCTTACCTTTCTAATTTGTTATTGTTTATGATTTAATTTAATTACCATAATTAATTGCTTACCTCAATTTTGTTTACAATATTATCTCGTAGATAATTAAGTGTTCCCTAAAGTTGCTTAAAGGTCAATTCAATTGTCAATTTTCAATTACTTATGGCTACTTTTACCCCTACTTATTATCTTATCATGTTAGTTATCTTAAAGTGTTGGTACTTCAACTATCATATTGCTTCTTGTCAATTTTAAAAATATGTTCAAACTATAGCTCTGTGTACGGTAATGAAAATAAACTACATACTTAATTCAAATAGGGTTTTAGATGAATAGGTATAATAACCAACCTTCCACACTAATAGACACTATTGAATTATTAAGTAGGTACCACCATACACCTTGAAAACACTATTTCATGTTTAGCTAAGTAAATATATATAAATAATTTAAGTAGGTAACTCCTTAACATAGCATGTTAAAGAGTCTTGTGTTAAAAAAAGGGAACAAAGTTTTAAAAGGTGCTCTATTTTTTTTATACTTATTTATACTTACATACTTAGTGTCAAAAATGACTTTTTATACTACAGTAAAGTCAGTATACCCTATTATATTTATGATTTGAATCTGTTATATATCTAAAAAGTTAGTTACGTTTACTTATTAAGAGAAACTCTGAAAATAAAGTAGATGTAAGTGAAAGAGTTGGAATAAACTGTCAACAAGGATTTTCTTCTCTCGAGACCTTGTGAATATCTTATCAAAATAGATTCTACTTTTAGAAGTCTACTTATAAGGGAGTAGTTAGTGACTTTTTGTTGATTATACTTCAGTCAAAAGTTTACCTATTATGTACTTCATTTCATTTTAAGGGTCTCGAACCTAAAGAGGAAAAAAGAAATTCTTATAGAATCACTTTGTTGTCCGTCCGTGTCCGTGTGGTCTGTCTGTCAACCACCTTTTTCTCGGGAAATACTACATGGATCTACGGTCCCTTGGAGCTATAAATAATCAAGCTTCTAAGTCAACACAATCAAAATAAGGCTGTTCAAGGCTCATATTTTGACACTTGCCAATAAATCAAAAACTATAGGTTACTTCGCTCTGACCTAGAATCATGAAATTTGGCAAGAAGCAAGTTCCCACAGCACAAGCTTAGGAAAAATCCAAAAATCGTTTTGTAATTAGGGTTAAACACTCATAGGGTGTTGAATTGTTTGTCAGGCGTTACCAGTTTAGCGCCATATGTAGGCTAATTATGAATAGCCCAGAAGTAAGGAAGTTGGCGACGTTCCACCCCCGTGCCTCGGAGAGCACATAAAGGCATCAGTCCTGCGCCTGATTTATCTCTGGTCGTGTCGGATTTTCTGTCCCATTGGGCTATGAAAGTAAAAGAACAGAGTGCACAAGTGTACACCTGAGTACATTTGTGCACTATAATATATCTATGGAGATAGGCCGCCGTGGTTTTGAAATAGGTGCTTTATTGGTCTGCTTATAGCAAATGTAACCAGTTTTGCGTTTCACTGATAAAACTGACTACTTAGTCTAAGACAAAATAATAACCAAGGAGACAAGGGCGTGTCCACAGTTGACTCCAAAAAGAGTAATTGTTTCAGCCAGCCAGGATGGAGCATGCAGATTTAGTGTCCGAGATGGCTCAGGTGGAGCATTTAACTACACAGGAAAGGCTGCACCTGGCTAGAAGGTGAGTTTAGTCCATAACTACCAGAAAACCTGGCATGCATTGTAATGGCACTCATGCAGCATCAATTGTGCAGTGATGTTACTACATATCAGAAAACTTCACCCAAGTTTTTTTTAATTCAACTAAAAGTAATCCCTTGACTGCGATATCACCTGATGGTGATGCAGTCTAAGATGGTATAGTTTTTTTTTTTAAATATATTGGCTAGTGCTTGGCTGCAATCAGACTTGCATGCAAGAGGTGATGCAGCCTACGGTGGAGCGCGCTTGCCTAGAAGATGCCTATTCACTCTTGATTTGAAGGTACCTATATTAAAAGAGGATGGGAAAACGGAAGCCGGAAGGGCATTCCATATCCTTGCGGTTCGAATTAGAAACGAACGAATTAGTTCGTCAAACTTATCTGACCCGGTGCCCAAAATTGGAACTAAATTTTATGCCTTTTGTTTTTGTTTTTATTTTTAATAGATACCTAGTAACGCTGATGCAGTCTAAGATGGTAGCGGGCTAACCTGTTAGGGGTGTAGCAGTTATATTAAACCCATACCCCTAATCGGTTTCTACACGGCATAATACCGGAACGCTAAATCGCTTGGCGGCACGTCTTTGCTGGTAGGGTTATAGCCAAGGCCGAAGCGTCGTCTTGATGTAGAATTTTAGGTGATGGCTCCAGACCAGACCAGAGAAAATTCAGGATTTAATAATTCCCAAATTGACCCTGCCGAGAATTGGGCTTCGGACCTCCCACTATAAGACCACAGCGCAACTTTTCTTGATAGCCACTGAGCTTGATAGGGCTGCTGGTTTATTTGATAAAGTATTGATACTATTATAACAAAAATGTCTACTTTAGGAATATGGTGGGTTCCTTGGTTATCTAGTTTATCTTTAGTTCGATAAGTATACATGAACCTACAGTGTTGTTTGCTCTTGTACGTAATCTCATCTAATGATAATAATATTTATCGCACTTTGTAAGATGAAAACTCGATAATCCCAAAATTTTCTAGATCCACATATATCTCTTATCGGTTTCTATGTGGCATATTCACTGGGATCAGGGATGTTAAAATGTGATACCTTCGCCCTAATAGTTGGTAAATCGATGCCATTACGTTTACGTGGTTCGAACGACGCGGTAAGATCCTTCCGCAATAGCATTTTGGGAGGGAATCCTGCAAAAGGCGATAGATCATTGCTGCAAAGACAGTTTGTTGCTAGGTTTAGGTAGCTGAATACTACATATCTAGGATACCTACGCATGTTTTCTTTAATTGCAGGAAGCCCTATTAATTATTTTCTATTCCATCTATGATAGCGTGAAGCACACATAACAGGTGTCGCATGAATCAACTATTGTACATGTAGAACTATATTAACTTAGCAATGCTGGGGACAGCGGTTACTTATGTACACATTGATATAGTAATTGTAAATGAATTATTTAAAAAGAGCAACCACCGAGTTTCTTGCTGGTTCTTCTCGGTAGGAATGGCATTCCGAACCAGTGGTAGATTCACTTGACGATTCAAAAGTACTTGTAAAAGTTTATTTGATAATAAAAATATTTGATTTGATTTGATTTGACTTATATTCTAATATATGATTTATTGTTCGTCAAGACAGTAGGTACAGGTACCTACATAATATCATTATTGTTGAGAGAAAATGCCTATTCCACCCACAATCTCTGCACTAGACAGATGACAAGTGCTTTTAGTTAAAAGGTCTGTTGATCTGCCAGGTTTGTCGTGTGGTAGGTACACCGATCAAGTGTCTACCTACCCACTCCACTGACTCCACCTACGATTCATAAACATAATAGGTACATATGTGTAAAGGTTTGCAAATTAATTAGCAATTATAATTTCGTAATTGTCGTATCAATAGCTTATTTTTTGTTGTTCTAATATCTACCTGCCTACCTAATAAACGGATTAGTATCATAAAGCATTTTTTAAATATAATATAGAGCAACTATCTTCCCTATTAGCGCGGGCATTGACGGGGCATTGCGGGTTGAACAGACACATGTGCAACCTAAAGGTCCAAGATACAGATGTGTACAGGCTCTGATGTGAGGCCAAGGAAACGCGTATACCCATTATCTGTTACTGCCCCGCCTTAATGCACAAACGTAGCCTCCTCCTAGGGAAACACCTAGTGGATCCCGAGGAGGCATAGATAATGCCGGCTAAGAAGCTGCCGCTGTTTCTAGCAGCAAGTAGCATTAGCCAGAAACTATTATATGACGACCTCCGTGGCGCAGTGTTGAGCGCTGTTGCGTTAACGTGCGGAGGTCCCGGGTTTGATGCCCGGCAGGGTCAATTTGGGAATTTATAATTTCTGAATTTTCCCTGGTCTGGCCTGGTGGGAGGCTTCGGCCGTGGCTAGTTACCACCCTATCGGCAAAGACGTGCCGCCAAGCAATTTAGCGTTCCGGTACGATGCCGTGTAGAAACCGAATAGGGGTATGGGTTTAATACAACTGCCAGGCCCCTAACAGGTTAGCCCGCTACCATCTTAGACTGCATCGTCACTTAGCATCAGGTGAGATCGCAGTGAAGGGCTAACTTGTAGTGGATAAAAAAAAATTAAAAAAAACTTTAGATAGTTGCGATCACAATTCACAATAGATCAGCACCGGTCAAAGTGATACCGGATATCGTTACAGAGCCCTGCAAAGCCGCATCACCATAAAGAAGAAAAACTATCTTCCCAAGGAAAGTACAAGCAGCACCGTAACGCGCTGCCGTGTGTCATTTGTCGTTCAATCGTTACACTATAGCAATCATTTTAATGTAACAGGTCCCCAGTAGCCTTATTACGTAAATTAACGTGCATCAATCATTCTCGTTACAGTCTCAATTTTTCTGATTGGTTGAATTTACGGTCTCCTTGCTGCGACAATGGCGTTTGGTCAGTGTTAACACTATATGTGATTGCTATCGTTAAACTTTAGCAATCATTTTTACGTAATAATGCCCTAGAGATGCTCTTCTGTCGTCTTTAACCTGTGTATGGTTTTAAAATGTACTGAAATAGTTGCAGTTGGAAGTCCAAGTTCTATCTAAGATGAAGTAGGTAGGTAGGTAATTAACGCACTAAAATACACTGTAAACAGTCGGTCATAATATCATGTTCTCACTTTTTCTCATTAACTTTCACTCAGTGCAAGATGTAGGTATAAGACTGGACAGTTAGCTCAGTATTGTTACGTTTGCTTGCGCAATTTTTTCTGCTTATTATATTATTATATTTACCGGCGTGTATATTTTGATATTATGATGGGAGGAGAGACGACCCGCATAAGACGCATTCAATGCTGCATCCGTACTAATTTTACAACTGCGAGAGGGTCTGTTTTGTGATTTGTCCTTAGTCAGGCCGCATCGCAACAGTGAGCTTTTGCATGGCTTGAGTTGAGGACCTATACTTAGTGACACCTTCCCGAAATATTCGGGTTTCACCGATATTTTTAAAACCAAATTACACGCGGACGGAGTGTCGGGCATCATCTTAGTTTCTTATTCAATACTGGCTGATGCCCGCGACTTCGTCCGCGTGGAATAAGTTTTTTAATTCCCACGGGAACTCCTTAATTTTCCGGGATAAAAAGTAGCCTATATCATTCTCCATGTCCTCAACTATACCCATGCAAAAATCACGTCGATCCGATGCTCTTTTGCGACGGGACTGAAGGACAAACCAATAAACCAGCAAACAAACACACTTTCTCATTTATATTAGTGCGATACCTAAATTTGGCCGCATCGACTGCAGCGTTATGATACTGTATCTTTGACGACATTAAAATCTGTCATTTGATATTTCATATCCTATCCTATCCAATTCAATCGATAAACTAAAATCTGATGATTAGAATTAGGTAAATGGTAAACCAACGACAAATGTAAATGGTATCTTTGTCAATTTTTCTCCACTGTAGGGTTAACAATTACGTGCAAAAATTACGTATGATTCTGGTCCATTGCTAATTTCTTGTGGATGAAATATCTTAACTTTTTTTACCCGTAAATTGTCCCTACCGCAATGATAGTTAGGATTATAGGTTATAGTTCTAAAGAATAATAAAAAGCCTCTGGTTAAATATTATGATCTACTTCTAGCCGAATATTGATGCTCTGAACTGCCCCTTCCCCTTTTTCCACCCTTCTAGCACAGAATACCATATTATTTAAAAACAAGTATATTTGAACTGACAGTAAGTTGACAGATAGAGATCATTATAGGGTCCTATAGTTTGAACGAGTTATACGCACTCTGCATTGAGGCGAGCAAAATTTTTGACTTAATGATTGCCTCCTAACGTGTAACGACTGACGACCCCAAAGCGAAACACATCTCTGAAGTCAGGAATTCTGCTCCCTCCATGCACTCTGCCGCTGTGTAAAAGCTTCCTTCTATTTCCTTGCATCTTTTAGTAGTTAGCCGTATAGGATTTGGAAAATTTTAAATGAGCAACCGCCGAGCTTTCTTTCTCTATAGGATCACCACCACTTACCTGATGGAAAGTGATGATGCAGGTTGAGATGGTAGCAGGCTAACTTGTTAAGAGTACGGCAGTTACATTAAACCCATACCCCTATCGGTTTCTTCACGGCACCGTACCGGAACGCTAAATCGCTTGGCGGCACGTCTTTGCTGGTAGGGTGGTAACTAGCCAAGGCCGAAGCCACCAGACCAAATGTACTTAATTTTCTTCTACAGATTCCTCTGAACGAAACGTAAACGAATTGCCTGACGGGATTTCTCTCCCTAGAGGAAACACTCAGACACCAGCCAATTAAGATAAGATCGTTTTGTAAATTGACTTAACCAAGATTGGGAGCTTTTGTTCGCTATAAAGACTTTGATACATCTCGTTACAAACGTCCATACAGACTTTCAAATCGAGTTAAAATATTGTTATTTCAAGGAGGGCAACTTTTAGGGTACTTTTGACAAGAAATCAAGATTCCCCAAGTTCGGAAGCAGATTCTACTTCGAAAGCCGCGAGCAGACAAGTCAGCACTTTCTTTTTTCAGTTGGCAATATATTTATATACAGATTTAGTGCGTAGATTTAAAAGGACTAAGCCCTTCGAGTTAGTGTAGTGAAGTGAAAGTGTAGTGCTAAGTGTAATGCAAATCAAATCAAATCAAATCAAATCAAATCTTTTTTTATTCAAATAAACTTTTACAAGTACTTTTGAATCGTCAAGTGAATCTACCACTGGTTCGGAATGCCATTCCTACCGAGAAGAACCAGCAAGAAACTCGGTGGTTGCTCTTTTTAAATAATTCATTTACAATTACTATATCAATGTGTACATAAGTAACCGCTGTCCCTAGCATTGCTGGAGCGATCAAATCCATGCTCCTCTATCATTTACATAATCTTCAACAGTATAATAAGCTTTTTTCAGGAGCATACTTTTAATGGATTTCTTAAATTTGTTTATTCAATTCATGTCAAAGAACACAGTGGGGCTGATTCTGTAGTGCATTACAAATATTGCTAACCCTTTCATAATACTTCCTACGGAAAGGGACAGAACTAGATTTAAAGCTGCCATTTTAGTTTAGTTTAGAGATTGTGTTATACAGAATCAGCCCCAATGTCTCATAATAAAATCTAGTGTAAACTAAGATAAGTCAATGGACCAATTCTTAGATATAATTTTTATAGTATAAGTTTAGGTTAAAATAATGTTACTCATTAGCTTTATTTACTCATAGGCTAGATCGTAACTTCAGTAGGGTATTAACTGTTGTAAAATGTTTTTATGATATATATTTAATTTTCTAGCTTAAGCCCACGACTTCGCTTACGTAAGGTTCGATTTTCATACAAATTTCAGAGCCCCCATTTTTAACCCTCTTAGGCGTTAAATTTTCAAAAAGCCTTTCCTAGCAGATGCACGGTTTTATGTATAGCTAGCTATCTGTGTGCCAAATTTCAGCCCGATGCGTCCAGTGGTTTGAACTGTGCGTTGATAGATCAGTCAGTCAACTTTTCCTTTTGTATATTTTTATTCAAATATTTATTTATTTATTTATTTTTACACTTTATTTGTACACCACAACACAAAAGAGAAAAATAATAATTAAGGAACACAAATACACAAAAGGAAGTAGAATACAAAAAGGCGGCCTTATCGCTTAGCAGCGATCTCTGCCAGGCAACCTTAGGATTAGGAGAAGTTAAGGAGATTAAATTGCGGGTGGTGTATTAATATAAATAAACATACAAACAAATACCTACATACTATTACATAAAACATTTACACAAATAACATAATACTCATAATAAATAATATATGAAAATAAACTAATATAATATAATATTATGTATTTAGTATTAATACTATATTAATAATCTGTAGTAATATTCTGTAAGAAAAAGCTATTTAGTTAGGTTTCCAAATAAATACTAGCGACCGCTCGCGGCTGCTTCGCTCCCGGTCCCGAGTGGATTTCGAAAAATCCGGCCTCATTCATTGTCTGTCATTTTTGTTGCATGAGATTAAAAAAAGGTCTACATAATTTTATTTTCACACCACATGCTCGACAATGCCGAATTATATGTTATGTAAACCTTACTGAAAGCAAAACATTATATCTTTTGGCTTTAGCCGGGTTATAATGTTCTATTGAATTTCATTATAACCCGCTGGTCAATAATGTGATTTTCACTTTATTAATATTTTTTTAAATTCTTATTGCTATGTCGATAAAGTCTAATTTCGCTAAACATCAACACATTCTGTTCTCAGCGGGCGCGGCCAACTCGATTTTCTAAAACCGAAGCCGTGGCCGACTAGATTCGCACTGAGACGAACTTCATTTGTTTGTCAAATCGAGTAGGCCACGCCAGCTGAAAGAAGTGGCTATATAGGCCGTGGCCCACTAGATTCGCACTGAGACGAACTTCATTTGTTTGTCAAATCGAGTAGGCCACGCCAGCTGAAAGAAGTGGCTATATAGTTGCAAGCACAAGTTGCAGCACAAACAAAGTCTACCTGTTTCTGTGGATGGCTTGCAGGGGCCCAGAGAAATAGCAGAACTATTTTCATCTAAATTTAAAATTGCGATGCCAGTTCTAAGCCCGAATAAAAATATGTCAGCTCGTCCTGCTGTGGCTGCGAAACCAGTGAGGTTCACAGTCGATGATGTAGCCAAAGCAGTGCGCGGAATGAAGCGGGGTAAGTCTCCTGGCCACGATGATCTAAGTATAGAGCACATACTATATGCAGGTGAGGTATTGTGGTCCAAGCTATGCATGCTTTACAATTCATGTGTGAAGCATGCATATCTTCCTGACCTCTTGATGAAAACGGTAGTTGTGCCCATCGTCAAGTGCAAAACAGGAGACTTGGGCTCGTCTAATAACTATAGGCCTATTTCTCTGGGCACCATTGTGGGCAAGGTGTTTGAGCGTCTGCTGCAGCCCGAGCTGCTTGAAAATGTCTGTATAGATGATGCGCAGTTTGGCTTCCGTCCCGGTGTCTCAACAGACTCGGCCATCGTCAGCCTCAAGCACACTGTTGACTATTATGTCAGCCGTAACACGTCTGTTTATGCTTGTTTCCTGGATCTGAGCCGCGCATTTGATCTAGTGAATTATGAAATCCTCTGGAGCAAATTGCGCGGCTCAGGAGTCCCTGAACAAGTGGTTGAGGTACTGAGATACTGGTACGGGGGCCAAACGAATCATGTAAGGTGGGGTGACACGACCTCTGACGCTTATAGGTCAGAATGCGGTGTTCGTCAGGGTGGGTTAACCTCTCCGGACCTTTTTAACGTGTACGTCAACGACTTGATCGGCGAGCTGAGGAGCACTGGTATCGGATGCCATATCGACGGTGTTTGTTTAAACAATCTAAGCTATGCGGACGATATGGTGCTTCTTAGCCCGTCGGTAAAAGGTCTCAGAAAGTTACTGTCAGTTTGTGAGAATTATGCAAGATGCCACGGGCTGAAGTACAATGTCCTAAAGACTGAGATGCTCGTTTTCAGGGCGGGAAAGGGTCCGGAGAGGGTACCCGAAGTGTTTCTGGATGGAACAGCAGTTCGGGTTGTTAGGCAGTTCAAATACCTTGGTCACATCGTCACTGACGATTGCAAAGACGATCTTGACATGGAGCGAGAAAGGCGGGCATTGTCGGTTCGGTGCAATATGCTCGCGCGCAGATTTTCCAAATGCAGTAAAGAAGTCAAGGGCACCCTTTTCAGGGCCTACTGTCAGTGTTTCTACACTTGTCAGTTATGGTACCGGTACAAAAGGGTGTCCTTCAGCACCATAAGGGTGCAGTACAATAATGCATACCGCATCCTTATGAAGCTTCCCAAATATTGCAGCGCGTCGGGCATGTTTGCCGAGGCGGGAGTGCCCGATTTCTTTGCTGTTATCAGAGCGCGTATATCTTCCTTTTGGGAAAGATTGCGTAGCTCTGGTAACAGAATCCTCCAGGTGGTGGGCCAGGACTTGCATAGTCCAATGACGACTCATTGGATTTCGATGCATCGAAATCCAAATAAGAAGTAGACACTGCTACACCTGTTGTGTAGTCTTATTATGTAAATTTATTTTATTATTTTATTTTATATATTTTAATCTAATTTAATTTTTCTTCTTGTATTTTTTGGGTTTTACCTTAATAAAGAACTATTATTATTATATTATATTATTATTATTATAGGCCGTGGCCCACTAGATTCGCACTGAGACGAACTTCGTTTGTTTGTCAAATCGAGTAGGCCACGCCAGCTGGAAGAAGAGCTCTAGCTCAACCTCGATAAACGTACCAAATAAAAATATAAATTTCCATAATTGGACTAATGTCTCCAATATCAATTTGCTGTAATAAAAACTATCTACTAAGCCTGGTTTTTTATTGTCTCGCATAAAGTGAGAAAAGTAGAGTATACACCACCGGGATAAAACTGTTTTTTTCTTGGGCGCTTGAATCCCTCACTGCACTCAGGACTCAATCTTAATTCCCTCGCTTTGCTCGGGAATTAACTTATAACACCCTCGCTGCGCTCGGGAGTTAAATTTGGAGTCCTTCGTTACGTTCAGGATTCAATGTAGCGCCCGTGACATAAAACAGTGCTTTATCCCCTTGGTGTATAATCTACTATTATATGTATCTATTCGTTATGACAATAAGTAAAAAAAGCCGAAAATTACCATTTTAATTTCAATTTTATAAGAAAATCTTTCGGAATGTAATGACATGATATCACAGGATGACGTTGTTCAGATTTCACGCTTTTTGCTCTGTTGGTTTAGGATGGGCGTTGATATCGTAATTCTTGTATAGATTAGCAGTCATCCGCGGTAACTTTGCGTGGGAACAGAAATTTTATTATTTTTTACTTTCCCATTTTTTATAGTAGGTATCCTTCCATTACTCCCGGTGGCGGGTCAGAGGCACCGGGGCAGATAGAAACGAGTCTAAATAGCAGATATAAAAATTAGAAATTAATAAAAGTGTTGCAAAATATTATGTACCTACTTACAATATTTTCGTTGCATTTAGTTCTAACACTGACTATAAGAATATCGTTTGTTTTATATTCCATATTTTTCAATAAAATGAAACACAAAATGTACAAAAATAAACCCTCAATCCAGTGATCTTTTCCCGCCATGGATGTTTAAATTTATTATGTTGTCCCGAGTCTACTACACTCCAGAGTCGAGTCACTTTTTTAGCATACACGATTTTTTCGTCCTTCAGTTTTATATGAAGTGTTATGTAACAAAATACATGTATTATTTATTATATTCCCAGTGAATTATTTTTTTTAAGCTTTGGCAGATAAAGTAGTGGGCTTGTACCATAAATATATATGTAGGTACCTACTAGATGGGTTCTTTCATAGAAATAAATTGGGCGTCCGAACTGTAGAGCACGCTCCACATCTGTATAAGCCTGTCTTTGTCCCCGCCATAGCGTTGTCCCGCTTTTCAGGCTAGATGACGTTAGTAAAATAAGTTCACATTCTTTGTTTGACAGGGCCCGTCTATGTAAATTGAGGTCGTTGGCTTGTACGGTCTTCGCAATCAATAAATTTCAACCCAACCTAGTAATTCAAATATGCCTCTTGCACACTTTATAAAAGTACAGTCAACTTACTCTAGTTTACTTTAGTTTGAAAGCGTAGTCGTTTTTACCAACCAGAGAAATTGCAAACACAGGTCGACCTACTTTTTATAGCTTCTTAGGCGTTTTATTTCTTTTATTCCGCTATGAACGGATAGTTCAGAATTGCCAAAGTTAATATATTATTATCTATAGTAAATATATTGTTATCAATCGAGATTCGAGATGTCACTGTAAGATAAAGTTGATGTATTGAAACCTCGGCTAGAGCATTTTTTTTTCGAGATTAGAATGATAGTGCTTAGATAAATGAAATAGGGTTTGCAGATGAGTCCCTTAATTTCCTAGACTCCTAGATTGGGGAAATATGGTGATATCTTTAAGCTTTTAAGTATTTAGCATCAGTTTCTTAAATTTGTTTCAAATCTTGTGATAAAAAGTGAAACCGTTTTCACTTTTACGATTGCATGCTAGCGAACTGTTACCGCGGGATTAACCGTAGAACATGAAGCCAAAACGGAAATCGGAATATATACGTAAAGCTTCAACACCACACAATGCGCGACGGTAACATTGTACGGTACGGTCGAAAATATTATAATATTATTATGTTGTGCGTAGGTACCTATATTTAAAAAGTTAGTGAGTTCAACAGTAACTTACATGTGCAACGTATGAACGAAGAGCTCAGAAAAAATTAGACAACAAACCTATAGAGGCAAGGGAATACCTAGAGGCTGGTGTATTAGCGGAATGCGGAGCCGGAGAAGGCTGCTTTTGATCGCTTCTGAGAAGAAGTTTTCTTCACCAACCCAACCCAGAGCTGCAGCGCTTAGATGATGATATGATGATAAGTAGATACGTTACACACGCGTGTAAAGTGAAAAGTGAAAACTGCCGCTGAAAGCTTTTTCTATTTTCTGGTGTGTTTAGTGTCTCCTTTCTTACTCATCAGCGAGAAGGGATTACAAAATACGCCGTGTAATAATTTGAGCTGTAATATATTGGGGAATGGGGTACAGAAAACCAATTACGGACGAGACTAAAAAGACGCTCGGCGCCTTTATGCCCAAATACGTAGGAATTCTTATCATGGAAGACATCGCGTCGCACCTAAGCCCGACTCTGCATCCGTTGAACGGGACTCTGCAAGTAATATTTAATTCCTTAAAACGCACAAAACGAAAAGTTGAGTGAGAGGTGCCCGGGGATAGATCCCCCATCCTCACGACCCAATCAGCAGACCAGCGTCTAAGTAAACCACAGATAACTATCACCGCTTTTTCCTGGTAATGTTATACAACTGGTTGAAGGCGCAGTTCCTTGTTTTGCATTTTACACCGTGCCGTGCGTGTTTCATCGCGCGGTTTGTGTTTCCGGCTCGATTGCTCTCCGGCGGCGAAGATAAGCCACTTTGAACACGAGTTTATAGTGTAAACAGTTTACGTTTATCTAGGTGCCGAATGTTGGAATTTTGCACGATGAAATATCCTTGGTTTCAAAGACAAATGCTTATATTGATAACCGTGTGTTCAGCCTTACCCTGGAGCTGTAGATCGAAATGAGGTGCGACGACGGAAGTGTCAATGCTTTCGGCCAACCTTTTGTTGAGCGCGCAGTATAATAGAATCAAAGAACAATAGCCATGCGCAAAAACCCATGTAAGGCCTAGTTATTAAAAGGCCTAAGGCCGTAAAAGCTGCATTTATGGTATTCTTCCTGTGACTATGTATTTTGGCCAATAGCAGTCTAAGATTTCTGGCCGCTCAGAGGTGATTGTGAGCGTTACACTTAAGGGGATGTGGCATCAACGGGAAACTTTAAGAATATGTATTGAATTGATATTGCCGTCGCGCTGCTCCTCGAATAGAATTCCATAAACAGTCGAATTCTTCCTGTCGTATTTTCCTGTTTCCTCCTCCCGCTTTTTTTTTTATTTTTTCAAGAATAACTTGAGAAGGACTCAGGCTATGTCGGTATGTTTTCTTTTTTTTTAAATTATATTTGTCAAATTTGTTTGCGGGATGTCGGATGACGGTGCGAAAACTGAGTCATTTTTGAAGCAAAACACAGGAACATGGCATGGACACATGGATTTTATGGTGCAAAAATATTTGCTGTATTGTAATTATCCACACAGAAAACAGACTTATACGATTGTATGGGGAAACCGCCGTCCCATTTCCTCTTAACCAATCATTTGTCCTAGTACTGTTAGTTCAAAATATTTGCTTTATAAAAGTTTTAAGAATATAAATTCAGGGTCAAAGCGGTAATCTAAAGTGTTTTATGGAGTTCGTATTGTTTATATTCTGTATCCTTTAGCAAGTCTCCAACCGGGGTCGGCCAGGTATTACGTCAGCGAATGTTAAGTCATATTACACTGATTATACGTTTAGGTACATATTTAGGACAAATGTTTTGCAACGGCAGCTAGCAAATTGCTATGGTGGCTAAGGCAGGTAGTGGCTAGGTAAAGACTGACTAGTACTTGCAGATTTAACCTATAATTTTGTCACTGGATTTACCTAGTTATTTACTATCCGTTGTAAATATAATTTTCGACTTAGTTACGTTATGGTCGGTTCACATAATATAAGGGCCTGCGCTAAAGGGCCGCACGCCATTGTCGCCCCCTCAGATCGCGTTCGTGACAAACTACAGGATACATTTCGTTAAAAATGAAAAAAACGTGTGGTGTCGCGGGACACGAGATAGGAACGAAGTTCCTTATTACTTTCAAGTTCTAGTCGAGGTAAAAAGAAAATAATTGTTCAGGTATAAATTTCTTATTATGATTTTTGAAGTGAAAACTTCTTTAGCACGCGTTGAGCACTTTTTGGTAGGGGGTAAAAATGTGGATTCGCGGCGTCATCGACATGCATGTCGCGTTGTTACGAAGACAAAAGGTCTTAAATATAAATACGCTACATTCGAAATTAAACTTTAATGCTATATTGTTAAGGTTTAATTTCGAATAAACTATACATAAAAATCTTACTCCACGCATTTTCGTTACGGACGTTTCTTGCCGGCTAGGATACCCCTCCGCATCGCATAAGGAATTTCGTTCCAAAACGAGAAAATGCCGCTGGTGGCGACAAGCTATGTAGGTACTAGCAGCTGCCTTGCCACACCTCTATCACCACACGTGCACCATTCGTCCAAGACTAGCAGGGCGATTGTGTAAAACCTGCATCAATCATTGTTACAGTCTCAATTGTTTTGATTGGGTGAATTTATGGTATTTTGGTTGCGTCAATGGAATTTGGCCAATAGTGGAAGAATGTTAACCAATCAGAAGTGATTGCGACCGTTACACTGTAGCTGTCATTTTTAGCCAATCGCCCTACAGGGCGACCGCGTATCTTTTGCATCAATCATTGATACATCGCAATCACCTCTGATTGGTTAACACTTTTCCACTATTGGACGAAATCCATTGACGCAGCAAGAATACCATAAATTTAGCCAATCAGAGGTGATTGCGATGTATCAATGATTGATGCAAAAGATACGCGGTCGCCCTGCTGATATCGACCACTGACGAGTGGCCCGTTTGAATCGATTCTTATTCTAGTTTAGTTTTTAGAACCAATGCTATTTTAATGATACAAGTAATAAAAGTAAAGTAAGTTGGGTGAAATAAATAAATAAAAAAATAAAAAATAAAATAAAATAAATAAGTCTAATTGAAATGTCAGATACACACGTGTTAGATACAAGTTATTGATTCTAAATAATAACAGCGCAGCCTTAACAGTGTTGATGTTGCATTAAATATCGATAAATCTATTGAGTCAATTTCAGTGTGGCCATACCATAGCAATACACGCGTATATAATACTATAGATGAATCCCGCGACTTCGTCGGCGTGGGCTAAGTTTTTCGATTCCCGGGGGAACTCCTTAATTTTCCTTGATTAAAAGTAACCTATGTTCTTCCTGGGTGTAACCTACCTTTATACAAAATTTCATAAAAATCTGTTGAAAAGACAGACAGACATCTTTTGCATCCATATCCATACTAATATTATAAATGCGAAAGTGTGTGTCTGTCTCCTACGCTTTCACGGCCCAACTGCTCAACCGATTATGATGAAATTCGGTACAGAAATAGTTTAAAGGGTTAGGACATAGGCTACTTTTTATCCCGAAAAATTGAAGAGTTCCCGCGGGAATTAAAAAACATCAATCCACATGGATGAAGTCGCGGGCATCATCTAGTTTATAGTATACTTAGTATCCGGATTCGTATGGACTATGGATGTTAAGTTAACCCAAAGTGTTAGCTATAAGTGTGCCAATTGGCATTCAAATCTGTTCAATAGATTCAGAACGATACGTACCTACTCCATATCGAAAGTAAAATTTCATCAAATAAATTTTCCTAAAGTATACATCCGTATTTAATGAACAGAATTCGTCCAGTTACAGTTTTATTATAAGTACAGATATTGTTGTTATATTCTAATAGATCGCTAAATACTAAATCACGACGATCCAACGATCTTCAACGATCTTATTGAGACGAAACAAATCTTCGGATTGGAACGCTCAACAGTTTTGTTAAGGTACCTAATAGTGTAAGTCGATTGTGAAAAAATAACTTAATACTGTGATACAAATGTAACACTTGGTGCGTATAATGTTGTAAGTGCTCCAGTTTTGTCGATATTCGAGATTTTAGCGATACAGCGATTTTTATATCCTGGATACGTTGGCACATAAAACATTATGTCGCTGCTCTATACGCAACCGGTTTCATCTGGTGTGACATTTTTGTAGTGATAGGTATTCTGTCTTTGGCCCGGTAATTTTAAAGCAGAAAACTCGTAATATTTAATGCAATTTTAATGGAATTCTCCGCATAACGGCACACAGTTATATTGATACAGTTTATATTACCTCCAAAGAGCTTTTTTAAAGGTTAGCATCGCCGCCGCTGTTTCTTAGAAATTAAAAGAATTAAAGTCTAAAACTAAACATTTGAAATGAAATATAAGTAACACAAAATTTTGAACAATGATAAGCTCAGGGGTATGCTTCTTAAAAAATATAGGGAATGACTTGGAAATTCCCTAAGTTGTCAATTCTGATGAGATAACCTGTAGTTTCGTAACAGTTCAAGAACATTCGGTTTTGGACACTAGGTATTTTCCTAAAATATTTGGTAGGTAGCAAAAACTTGTTTTCGTCATTCTTATTGGAACTCTGATTTGTTCTATATCTAGCAGTCCTTTGCTAAGAAAAGTAAATTATAAACCGATGTTTACTAAATAAAGTACCTAACTGTAATTAAGTGCTGCAAAAAATTAATTACAATGTAAACACAATATTTTTGCGCCTTGACCTTTACATAGTATTTATCTTGATAGTTGCAAACTCAAAACTCAAACTCATAATATTTCTTTATTCAAATATACTTATTAACAGTGCTTTTGATCGGCGAGTGAATCTACCACTGGTTCGGAATGCCAAAGGTATTAACGCTTAAGGGTCCTTACTCTAATCAAAATACTATACTAGCGTTACCAAGCGAAATCAGCAGACGTATTTATCTAACAAATCCAGAACCGAGATTGATAAGAAAATAGTTTATCAACAGTTGTTATTTAAGAAATAAGTTGATATTATTTCGTTTTAATATTGGTTTTACGTGGAATGTGAAATTATAATTCATCAGAATATTACTGATGTACAGGTAAGTGCTTACTTACGGACAGTTTCTATTATATGAACTACCCTTTTGCCGTTGAATTCACTCAAGTTTTAAGGAAAATATCCAGAACCAAGTAACTAACTAACTATCTATCTAGAGAGCTATCTATCTGTCTATCTGTATATCTATCACTAGCTATCTCTATACAAAATTTGATCAGGATCGCTTCAGACAGTACAAACCCATCATAAAAAATTGTCAGTTACGATGTGACGAAACCAACCTGTTGCCGTTGAGTTCACTCAAGTTTTAAGGGAAATCTCTAGAACCAAGTAACTATCTATCTAGGATCACTAGCCATCTCTGTACAAAATTTAATCAGGATCGCTTCCCAGCACAAACATTTGTCAGTTACGATGTGATGATCTCTAACCCATATGATGAAACTAAGGCATTAAAGTTTAATTTCGAATGTAGAACAACGTTCGAGCATGTCGCTGTTCGCGATTATGTCGGTCACTGTCACGCGAATCTACAAGTTTACCCCCTAACAAAAAGGGCTCAATGCGGCTAAAGAAGTTTTCACTTCAATAATTTCTAAAGCAATCATTACTTCATCCTATAAAACTGTCCCCCATTCGATCCAAACTGTCACATCCTCGTAATCTTTATTTTTTATTTTTTATCCGCTACAAGCTAGCCCTTGACTGCGATCTCACCTGATGATAAGTCATGATGCAGTCTAAGATGGTAGCGGGCTAACCTTCGGTTTCTTCACGGCAACGTACCGGAACGCTAAATCGCTTGGCGGCACGTCTTTACCGGTAGGGTGGTAACTAGCCACGGCCGAAGCCTCCCACCAGGCCAGACCAGGGAAAATTCAGAAATTATAAATTTCAAAATTGACCCTGCCGGGGATCGAACCCGGGGCCTCCGCACGTTAAGGCAACAGAGCTACACACTGCGCCACGGAGGTAGTCAATTTCGAAACGTCGTCGTCGTCGTCGTCTCAACCTATAGACGTCCACTGCTGGACGAAGGTCTCCTGCATGGATCGCCACAGTGCACGGTCTTGTGCCGCTTGTTTCCAGCGGCTCCCAGCTGCACGCTTGAGATCGTCCGTCCACCTAGTGGGGGGTCGTCCAACGCTACGCTTCCCGGTGCGAGGCCGCCATTCAAGCACTTTGGGACCCCAACGCCTATCGGTTCTACGAACTATGTGCCCTGCCCATTGCCACTTGAGCTTGGCGACTCTTCGAGCTATGTCGGTTACTCTGGTTCGCCTACGGATCTCCTCATTTCTGATTTGATCACGCAGGGATACTCCGAGCATAGCTCTCTCCATCGCCCGCTGAGTGACCCTGAGCCTTCTTATCAGGCCCATAGTTAGCGACCATGTTTCGGAGCCGTAAGTCATCACTGGCAATACGCACTGTTCGAAAACTTTCGTCTTCAGGCACTGAGGGATTTTGGACGAGAAGATGTCGCGCAGTTTCCCGAACGCTGCCCATCCGAGAAACACCATAACCATAATCCAATTTCGAAACACCATAATCATATTACAATTCATAATACATTCACATAAATGCTCCCATTTTGTGCAGGATCTGGCCTTGTGACGTGTGCCCTTGTCATTAGCGGTCGTGGCATAAACAATTTAAGCAAATACAGTCGTTTATAACGAGCCATCACACACCGCGCTTGGCAAACAAACTTTTATACTGCTGTATGAAAATGTGATTTATAAACCAACAAAATGCCTCCGTTACTATATCACCTGAAACCTTTTTCGGCTCCCGTTCACATTGGCTCAATATTTACGGCGAAAGTGTACGGCCGGCCAATGTGTCAACACTGCACTGAGGTAGTTTTGTGAGAAAGCTCACAAAAATCGGCAAACGGCTGACTATAATTTGCGGCAAAGGCATTCATTGATTGCACCAATGTGGTCTTTTTAACCGACTTCAAAAAAAGGAGGAGGTTCTCAATTCGTTTTTTTTTTTTTAGATAGTTATTAGGTACAGGTCTGTCTACCTTTCGAGAACCTATTTTTCTTTATATTTACAGCACTAAAAAGCAAACAATAAAACTATTTTTAAATTAAAAAAAAACCGCCTTCAAAAACTAAAAAGCAAAAAATAATATTGGATATATTTACATATTATTATTTCTACCCACTATGTTGAAGTCGGGCGGGTATAACAAGGATAAGCAAAGTTGACGCAAGGCTCGCCCGACTTCTACATAGTGGGTAGAAATAATAATATGTAAATGTATCCAATTATTTTTTGCTTTTTAGTTTTTGAAGGCGGTTTTTTTTTACACATTCATTTATTTTCATAGGGACAAAACCACATAATATATGAATTCCGCAATGATGATTTATAAAATTCCAGAACGATTGTGAATTGAATTTTGGGGGTGCCAACCGCCAAGTAAAGACTTGTCATAAAAAAGTTGTTATTCCAATTCCTAATTCAATATGCTGCAGGGGCAAATTAATGTATTCATTTAAATGTTAATAAAATTGTTCAATACTTATCGATCGAAGCTGTATGCCAGATCTTGTATCTCATTCTCTTAGTAACAATAACTAGTTCCTGCCGTAGCTAATTGACGAAATCTAATCCTACGCCTTATACCTATTTAGAAAAGTCGCTTTCGCCTTTTACAGACGCCGCATGCAGCAGCTAAAAATATGGCAGCAAAGAGAAAAGGAGTGGGCGCGAACGCGAGCGAAGCGGGAAAAGAGCAACAAGCGCAGCATATACTTTAGCGACAGCGTCATGCTGCTAGAAGCCGCCGCGAGGAATGATATCGACGAAGGTACTTATTTTTTAACCGACTTCCAAAAAAGGAGGAGGTTCTCAATTCGGCGCGTATTTTTTTTTGTTTAATGTATGTCGGTGCATATATCCGTGGTTTCTGAACCGATTTGAAAAAAAAATCTATTAGTCGTTAGAGGAAGCTCTCGAGGTGGTCCCATAAAAAATTCTGACTCCAAATCCTCAACCCTGACACTAAAAAGTTTAAAATAAAAATTATTTCCAAAAAACCGACTTCCAACGCGGGTATAACAAGGATTTAAAGCAAAGTTGACGCATCAGGCTCGCCCGACTTCAACATAGTGGGTAGAAATCAAAATTATTTTTTACTTTACAGTGGCGTTGGAAGTCGGTTTTTTGGAAATAATTTTTATTGAAGTAAAGCTTCTTTACGCACCCTTGACTTGAGGAGTAAGCTGGTGAATGCGTGACGAGAGCGTTACGAAAAGTGTGAGCGGGCGAGGCGAACGAAAGATGGGAGGGAGATATAAGTTAGTGAAGATAGAAAGAGGGAGAGTTACGTTTCGTATATTACTGTGGGGGCAAGAGAGAGAGATGCAAGCACACATTTTCTTTCTCTCTTTCTCTCTTTCTCTCATAGCCATTTACTAAGTATTACTTCAGTCGTGTGGTCTAAAGCACACTCGTTTGGCCCGAAGGATAATTAGCGATCAATCACTTAGGCCGGCCATACACGGACAGCTTAAAACAGTCAGGATGGACTGCTTCAAGCTGCGACTGCTTAATGAACTATAGTCTTCTACTTACTCACATACATGGAACCACTCGAGCAGTTGCGACTGTTTCGGGCGGTTGGCAGCAGTTATCAATGGTAGCTTCAATCTGTTGACTATGACTGCAAGAGTGGCTGGTATGGCTAACTGCTCGAGCAGTCTGTGTATTGCCGGCTTTACGCAGGCGAAATTGCTCAGCTTACAACACCGACGCAATGTCGCCTGCTTATCTGTTTTTATTAGATATATCATAAAGAGTGTGCTCAGGAACTTCACAACCTTGTTTCACCTTCTCCGTTCTACCACAGAACAGCGAGAAATCGTCAGCGTTGGCATTCTTATGTAGTTGACGACTTAAGTCCAATCTGCTCGTACGAAACGCTTTTGCTCGACGTTTCTGATACGAACCGCTAGGGTGTGGAACACCCTTCCAGCGCACGTGTTTCCAGCCGTGTATAACTTAGGTACATATAAAGCAAGAGTCGCAAGGCAAGCGCGTTCCAACCTAGACCTCATCATTGCTTTGCGCGAAGCATGATTGTCGCTAAGCGCAAGCTATCGCAATAAAAAATGGTTTTTTTTCTTGTCATTTTGAACTTTCAATATCAGTCTGTTTAGCGCAATGACCTCATTGGCACTGTAAGCACAGATATAGACTTAAAACATCCGTCTTTCTCGACACAGCTATCACCGACCGTCGAAATTTTGATGCCACATTTGAGCCATGTACCTTTAGCTAGTAATATGGAGATGTGACTGGTCATACGTCCTGGCTATAATAAACTGCATGAACGGAATTTGAGTGACAGCTGTGACAGTATGATAGTAATACTGTTTGTGTAGTAGCATATGTAATTATGTAGTTTTTATTAAAATCAAACCCAAATGATATAGTGAAGTTTAAATATTTTATTGGACGACCAAAAAATTTAAATAAGTATATTATAATTTTCTCGTACCATTGTATGAGCATTGAGCATATTATTTAGATCTTATATGTATAATACTAGATGATGCCCGCGACTTCGTCGCGAGTGGATTAAGTTTTTTTGATTCCCGCGGAAACTCCTTAATTTTCCTAGTAATAAGCTTATGTCCTTCCCGGGGATACAATCTAGCCCACTACCATATTTCATCAAAATCGGTTGAACAGATGGGCCGTGATAGCGTAGTAGACAGACAGATAGACAGACGGACAGACAGACACACTTTCGCATTTATAATATTAGTATGGATTAGAGATATAATCTCATATTTATGAGAAAACTGCAATAAACCAAGATATAAAATATCTAGCTGAATGTTAATTTTTTCTTAGGTGACCTAAGGACTTTCTTACTGAGAACTAACAATGAACCGTGTAACAAATTAAATTCTATAGAAAGGACGTTAGGTACAGCTTCAAAGACGTAGTAACGTTTGCTTACACTTTTCACCTAGATTTAGTCCGATATGGAAAAAAAGGTTTTATTGTGGTTACATTTTAGGATTTACGCAATAGATAAATAAGTCAAAAATAGTCTAATTGGTATAATTTGCATAATAAATCTTGCAGCTAGTAAGATGTTAGCGCAAAGATTATGTTTATAGCTGTGCCCGTACATGGGTGATGTCATTGGTTGTGTTATTCTAAAGCCTTAGACTATATTATACTATCACGATATTATGTTAATTTATTATTATTATGTTGTAAGATTCCTCTTTTTTGTCAGTATTATGTTTATGTACTAGTCAAGTTCGCGTTGGAATACATAGATGGGTTCCGTATTCACGCTTATGAATGCCTTATCGTACTAATACCATAAATCAAAATGAGTGTTTGTAGGAGCGAATCATGGATGTAGGAATATATAAATGGATCTTGTAATAAAATAAAAACTGAGTACATCTATATCTGTTTCAATTTTTAGGGTTCTGTACCTCAAGAGGAAAAAAGGAACCCTTATACAGGCTTATAGGATCACTTCGTTGTCCGTCTGTCAACCACCTTTTTCTCGGGAACGCATCGAGGCATCAAGTTGAAATTAATATGAAACACTTATGTCTACGGTCCCTTGGAGATATAATTTAAAAAAAATAGTTTCTAAGTCAGCGCAATCAAAAGATACGACTGCTTAAGCTGCATATTTTGATACACGCCAATAAATCAAATAAATGTCCCTTTTTGCTGCCACCTGTCATTAGGAAATGATAGACGATAGTTCATTTCTCCAAGATCCAAACTAGTGACAATTATTAACTTCATAGTGAGTTTTTAGAAATTAATTGAAATTGAAATTCCAATAAATTTCTAAAAATTAATTTGAGGAGTGCATATTTTCAAATCTATATTCTGAAAAGATATAAAAGTGAAGCGCGTTTGAATACACTACTAGCGCCATCTGTGTTAGTAAATTTGGTTGTCACCTGTAAATGATAAATGGTTTATTTATTTCACGTAGGACAACTTGTGTCACTTATGATACGTCAAGACTACCACCGGTTCGGAAAGTTGATTCAACTGAGAAGAGCCGGCAAGAAACTCGGCAGTTGCTCTTTTCTTAAAAAAAGAAAGAGTACAACACATACGTGACTTGTGGGTCACTGCGAGGCCGATTGCTTCCATGCAACTTTGTCATTGGTAAAATCATCTATAGTATAAATAACCTCGACTTAATAAATGCTGTTTATCACAGTGTTTAAATTTATGTAATGGCATATCCAGAAACTCTGTTGGAACCATGTTATAGAAGCGTACACTCGACACCAAAAAGGATATCTTCACTTTGCGCACACGATATGACGCTGTTACTAGCTTATGGTTGTTTCTAGTACATCGATTGTGTGTATCACCTATTTGCTTATAAAGATTAATGTTCTGTCTAACAAAGTCTATATTATTGTATATGTATTGTGACGGCACCGTAAGAACACCAATCTCTTTAAATTTTTCACGAAGTGATTCGCGTGATCCGAGTTTATAAAATAGAACGGATGGCTCTTTTCTGCAATATAAAAATTGATCGGATATAAGATATTGTTTAAAAAAAAAGAGCAACTGCTGAGTTTGTTGCCGGCTCTTCTCAGCAGAATCTCCTTTCCGCACCGGTGGTAGAGTCAAACATGACGTAACATAAGAGACACCTGTATGTCCTACATCTTACTAATATTATAAATGTGAAAGTTTGTATGGATGTTTGTTACTCAATCACGCGCCAACGGCTGAACGGATCTGGCTGAGTTTTGGCACAGAGATGATTACTTTTTATTCCGGAAAATTAAAGAGTTCCCGCTGGAACCAAAAAACCTCAAACCACGCACGCAGACGAAGTCGCGGGCATTCACTAGTGTTTTAAATAAATTGAATTTGAATTGAATTCTCATAATTCAAGAAAAGCTTTATCTTGTTTTCAGTTCGTCGATTGCTCGCACGCGGTGTTACGCCCGACGCCACTAACGAGGACGGCCTAACAGCGCTGCACCAATGCTGTATAGACAACAACGAAGCCATGATGCGACTCCTTTTAGACCACGGGGCAAACGTCAATGCAGAAGACAGTGAAAAGTGGACACCTTTACACGCTGCAGCTACTTGCGGGAACTTAAACTTAGTTAGGATATTAATTCAGCGCGGAGCCAACCTACTCGCTGTGAACGGCGATGGAAACATGCCGTACGATATTTGTGAAGAAGAGAGAACGCTAGACGCGATAGAGAGTGAAATGGCGGCTAGGGGTGTCACACAGAGGTTGATAGACGAGACGCGGGCGGCTACGGAAATGCAAATGTTGATGGATGTTGCGGAGTTAGTGAAACAGGGAATGGATTTGGATGAGCCAAGGGACAACCAGGGTGCGACATTGGTAAGTAAAGTCAGTTATTCCTTACCAAAAAAAAAAGTAGATTCTCGCTGAACCGCGCTAGAGCTGGATTACACATTGTTAAGTTAACAGTGATGGTCGTCACGCTGTTTAGTGTGAAGAGGGAGTGTATAGTGTGGGTGCGACTAGTGATAAGAGCACTGTTCTATTTTTGACTCAACAATGTGTGAACATTTACTTAACACCATAAAATGTGTTAACTTATTACAGCCATAGGAGTCGCGCTTTGCACAGAGAATATGACGCTTAAATTACCGCGAGCTAACGAAGGAATCGTGATGAAAGTGAAACACCTAACTCGAGAATGTCTAAAGAGCCGTGCAAAGCGCGTCGCTTACGCGATTCTGTTGATTCTTGATGGTGGTGATTCTTCCCAAAAATGAGGTACATCTATACTTACTTTAAGGAATACTTAAATATAGAACCTCCATCATCAAACAATATGGCTATGGATTTATGTTGAAAAATTAAAAGTTAATTCAAATAAAATATAGAAAACCTCATGAATAGAATCTAATTTCGTCCCATGACTTCATTTAGTCAATTAGCATATCTATTATTTCTAGCAATTAGTGATCCTTGGCTGATACAATATCGAGTTACCGACAATAACAGCAATAATTGGTTATTCGATCTAGTGTTACAATTGGGTATTTGTCAACTAGTCAAATGAGCAACCTTTTTTTCAAACGTCAAACCGCGTGCTCAGTTTGGGATTTTGTATGAAATACTGAATTGTGATGTTACTTTAATCGATAATTTAAAATGGTTATCCAACTTAAAACTAACCGATAATGTGTATTTTAGGTCTTTTGGAAGACCCTTTATTCAATAAATAATCAGTAAGAAATAATTTATTCGATCTAGTCTAGGGTATTTGAGAACTAGTCAAATGAGCAACCTTTTTTTCAAACGTCAAAACGCGTGCTCAGTTTGGGATTTTGTATGAAATACTGAATTGTGATGTTACAAACAAATCGATAGTTTAAAATGGTTATCAAACTTAAAAGACCGATAATGTGAATTTTAGGGCTTTTGGAAGACCCTTTATTCATTAAATAATCAGTAGGAAATAATTTATTTATGACATAGGCATCGCAGGATTCGCAAACTCACAGTCCGCGTGGATTGATGCCATGGCGCACGTATTTCGAACTCAACCAAAACTTAAGCTCGTTATTGACGACAAGGCCATTTGATTTAAGTCAAATGGCTTGTCTTCGGTGGTGAGCTTTATCTTATGACTAGCTGACGCCCGCGACTTCCTCTAATAAGTTAATAAGATTTTTCATTTCCCATGGGAACTCTTTAATTTTTCAGATAAAAAGTAGCCTATGTCACTCTCCGTACTCAACTATACCCATGCAAAATCTACGTCGACCCTTTGCTCTGTTGCGACGTAATTGAAGGACAGACCAAAAAACAAACACACTTACGCATTTATAATATCAGTATGACTTGTTTCAGCTACATGTGGCGGCCGCAAACGGGTACATCAAAGTGGTGGAGTTCCTCTTGGAGCATCGGGCTTCAACGGACGTGGTGGACCATGACATGTGGCAGCCGGTCCACGCCGCCGCTTGCTGGGGACATGTGAGTCACAACTCGCAAGTAAAAATTAAACAAGAATTACATTGTCTTGTGGGCTGCTGAGTCCGAAGTGAATTACTTTTAATTAAAATTAGTATAGGTATACCTTAAGGCGCTGTGAGGCGAGGAGGAGGACACAGGCGCGCGGGGGTGAAATCGAGCAAGCGCATGTCGCAAAAAATGCATGAAATAAATTGTAAAAAAAATAATATTTACTTTTCAATATAAATGAATCCGACAATGTGTTTGATTTAGAAATATGAATTTAATCTTATGTTTCTAGAGCTAATTATTGGTTTCAATAAGGAGAAAAATTGCTTTAAAAGGTAAATTAAGAGGTATGTTTAAAATAAATTTCAATGCAGAGATTTTTTTTAAATTGTGTTTTGAGATGCGTCAATGGCTGCTCAAAGGTCTTGAAAACAGCACATTATTTTTACAAGCATACATTATGGATACATTGCTTTTAAAAACCCCCTTTTACGCTACACAGGGCCTTAATTATTTACGTTCTATTTTTGTTGCAGTTGGAAGTTTTGGAACTGTTAGTACAATACGGCGCTGATCTCAATGTAAGGAATAAGCACGATGAAACGCCGGCTGGTACGTAATTAATGATTGACAAAAGCCTTGACTAGAACGTATTAAATTTTTTTTTAATTAAATTTTAATCTACATCACTTCATTTAAGTATAAATAAATCGCACGAGATCGAATTCCGAAACCTATAAGTTGACCTAATACAAAAGTTTAATCATTAGTTTAAAAGCAAGTTAATATTTACGTTGTGTAGTCGGGTAACAGTAATTACTAATTACCCTGTCATACCAATATTACAAATGCGAAAGTGTGTTTGTTAGTTGGCTTGTCCGTCAATCACGCCGCAACGGAGCAACGGATCGACGTGATTTTTGGTATGGTAGACGACCTGGAGAGTGACCTAGGCTAATTAAGGAGTTCCCGCGGGACTCAAAAAAACTAAAACCACGCGGACGAAATCGCGGGCATCAGCTAGTTTAAAATAATGCACAAATACAGTGCACTAGCTTCTACAGAAATCCATACTACCATACTAATATTATAAAGAAAAACAGAAAACTTAACTGTTTTGAACCAATTTTGAGGTATTTTGGCACCGAGGACAGAGAGCTTGCATTTAGTATAATAAAATGATACTTTTATCCCAGGTATTCCATATATTGTTGGTCTGCACAGATATATGCGAAGAGGGTGAGATGCGCGGGCGCATCTTGCGGCTGGCGGTTGAGCAGGAGGAGGTGAGACGTCGCGCCGCCAGCGCGGCCGGGGAACGACTGAGGGCGGCGCGGCGATCCTCCTCCACCGCCTCTACGAGCAGGTACACATCCAGAGTAGAGTTGGTCAAAACTGATAAAACTCAAACTCAAACTCAAAGAACGTTTATTCAATTTAGGTAGGTATACTACACTTATTGACGTTCGGTTATTTGTAACATATACGATTAACAATATAATGGTGATAACGACAGTACGACATCTTAAACTAAAGCTACGAGGGTTCCAAACGCGCCCTGGTCTGAGAAGAGCCCACAACAAACTCAGCCGGGTCTTTTTTTTTTTTTCATTATCACCATTTCACAATCATCTTAAAACTAAGGAACTATCAGGGCCATTAGAGAAAATCATTGCCAAGCTTCCTTGTCATTTAAATAATCCTTTACATGGTAATAAGATTTATTACCATGTATGATTAGATATGATTAGATATAAAACCATAGCACGCTACAGGCTATAAACTATCAATTTTAGCATGCTTTTAAATATGCTATGCTATAGCACGCGTTAAAGCAAATGACGTACGCTCACAGCAGCGCGTTACGCGAGACTAAGGCGTCAAAGTTCAAACACGAAAGCTAGCGAATAATTTCGGGAAGGTCCTTTAGGCAAACTGAAATTGTGAAAAAATATAATTTCGTCAACTGGCGAGTCCAGTCCTGCCAGTCTGGTAGAGCGTTTGCGGTTATTTTTCTTCAAAAATATTTTATTAAAATTCCAATATACTTTTGGCAATATGAAATTTTAATCACGTATTTATTGAGAAATTAAAATAATACCTGCAAATCGTCAGACAAATTTTGCGGTTTTAATCGAATGCGAAAAAAGCTCTCCGACTAATCGCATCGCCCCGCTGCCGCCGTCGCCCCGCCGTCGCTCATTTCGTGCCCGTACACTAACGGTCGGCCTGCGGCCAGCGCGCTACCGGTAGGCGGGCACCGCTACGGGCGCTACTAGTGCTATGAAACGAACTACGAAGTACCGCGCGCGCTCTCGCGTCATAGCACCGTAGCAGCATAAAGGCTCCTCGGATAGCATGCTGTCCGTGCTATGGACAAAAAGCGTGCTATGCTTTTGCGCAACGTGCTTTATTAACCACCTCTAATCTAGAGACTATAGAGTGCGTTCACTGTATGCTTCCGACATTCTGATCCAAACTTCGAAATCCGAATTCGTCAGAAAAAGTCTAGGTGTCTTAACTAGACTGTCATTGACGACGGAGGCTTCCCCGGGATTACTAAATAATTTCCTTTAGTACGCCTCATTATAAAATTAACATAACCTGATTAAGTACTTAGATCAATACACATGCAAAGTACCTATTCTGTAGCAAATTATAATTCGTTTATTGCACGAAAAAGCGCCCCACTCTTATTTAGATTCAAATTCATTTATTTGTTAAACCCAATAAATATCCTAAAGCATAATGTAGATGTATTAGTTTATAATAGGAAAGTATATACCTATAAATGTTTAACACATAAATACATTCTCTATGAAACGATAAATATTGGAGAGCGGTACTACCTATATTGCTAATTTCAATATAGAAATATAAAAGTTTCAGTTAAGCAGTCTTAAAATCAACATTAACATTTGTTCAGAGTGCGGTCCGTGCGGCGAACTTCGCTGCGCGAGAAGCAGCTGGCAGCAAAGGCGGACGCGCGCGGCGAAGCGAGGCTGAGGGAGACCTTCGACTCTGCAGTCGACGACGAATATCAGGTGAGGGACTAGCTTCATAAGCCGGTGTAAATAATGTTAACTTATTAACCACCAGGCTATTGGTGGTTAATAAGCCACCACCGGGCTATTCGTGGTTAATAAGCCACCACCGGGCTATTGGTGGTTAATAAGCCACCACCGGGCTGTTGTTGTTTAATAAGCCACCACCTGGCTATTGGTGGTTAAGCCACCATCGGGCTATTGGTGGTTAATAAGCCACCAGCGGGCTATTGGTGGTTAAGCCACCATCGGGCTATTGGTGGTTAATAAGCCACCACCGGGCTATTGGTGGTTAGTAAGCCACCACCGGGGTATAGGTGGTTATTAAGTTAAAATTATTTATTAGCTGTTGAAGTGCCCTAAAGGTACGTTACCAGATCTGCTGCGGTTCTAAGCCATAGATGTGTGTGAAACCCGCCAGTAGGAGCGCTTGATTTTCATACCTAAGGTCGAAGTTTGTTAGATCAAGCGCTCTTATTGGTGAGTTATTAGACACACATCCGTAGCTTAGCTGTTTTTTTATTACATCCGTGGCGGAACGCATTCTTAAAGGTAAAAGACATTTGACGGCAAGTCAATTGACTTGATTCCCGGTATACAGCCAAACTTTGATCGAGAGTGTAAAATCTGTAAGCCAAACTTTGACGCGATGTCAACCCCCCAAATTCCAGATCCCCTATAAGGTATTTTATATGGAATTGATCGAGCGCCAGTCAATTCCATATAAATCGTAGTTAACGTCGCGATCGAATGAGAAAAAAATCTCCCACTAGGCACTCAGAAGTCATCCGGACAGATTCCGTGAGTAGGCATCCACTATCCATCCATTTCAGTTGAGTCAGATAACTTACCGTCAATGGAGTGCTTAATCTGAGCAGATCAAAAGACAATCTATAGGTCTCAGTCATAGTGTACGTGTCTTTACTGAATTGCTGTTTGGAATGTGGATTCAGTACATTGCAATGAAATCAAACTGTATTTGCAGTAATTCTAGTGGCGATCCAGCGTTGGATTGGAATGCTGAAGGAAAAAAGACGTGCTATTAGAACTTATTTAATCGAAAGCAATTAGTTTATATCTAATTGCGGCTACACATTTGTTACATATGATTTTGCCATTAGAAAAAAAATGTGATAAGTCAGGCAATAGACAGATAATTAATATTTTTATAAGCATTCCTTGTAACGGCGAAACCGTAAAATAAGATAAAGTAAGTAAGTAAGATATGCGTGTGAAAAACGCAGTGTTATTGCTACAATCTCAAATATAGTGATTTGAATTCTTGATACTATTCCTGCCACAATAGATTGTATTTGTGGCTAATAGCGAAAGAGTGTCAGCCAATCAGAGGTGATTGCAATCGTCAAACTGTAGATATCATTTTTACGTAATACGGCCCCTGGCTCACTGGCACACTCGCTTCATTTATACGAAAAACTCAATGAAACTTTTAAATATGGCGCGTTTTTGCAATTGCGTTTTTTTAATTAGTAATAAAATCTAGCCTGGACTATTCATCGGCCTTTACGTTTTTGATTTATACAACTTAAAACAATTTTACTTAATTATATTATGACTATAGCTGATGACTATGACTGTCGTCCGCGTGAAATAAGTTTTTTAAATTTCCACAGGAACTCCCTACTTTTTCGGGTTAAGGTGGCTCCGCAGGGCGAATTGCCCATACAAACGTAATACCAAAATAATTTGTAATTCGAGAATATTTCCACCATATTATGCGATTATTAAGATTGAACTTGTATTTATCTAGGTCCCTGGATAATTATTTTTTCAAAATAAAAATTAAATGTAAGCACATTGCGTTATGCATGTTTTGACATGTCATTTATGTCGTAAATTTACATTTCTTCTTATTTGTTTCATATTAAAACCAAAGATATCTCACGTACTAAGTGATCAGGAACATAGCCTATATTGTCAAGTTACAGAATAACAACACGAAGTTAAAAACACAACAATTTTTCATTCATTTTTGGTATTCACGGAACAAGACTAAATATACATATAACAAATTCTGTACGCTCATATTGCTATCGCGCTTGCACGCGATCATGTGTCATCAGCCAAATAGAGATAGCAATATACCGGCAAATTTATATTTGCGGTTCGAATAGATGTAGCGAGCGCCGTTCCCCGGCCTCTTAATATATATCCTATGACACTCACAAATAATACCTCTTTATAATATTAGTATAGATAAGTATATGGGCCTTTGAATAACCAAGATACTTTCAAATGTACCTATTTTAGGCTAAAAAAAAATATATTTTTGAAAACCCATATTATGAATATAATGTTGTCTGCACACATCTGAAAACGATTGCCACTCCATTGCTCAATGGCCAAGGTTAGTAATTACATGAAATACTGCGTCTAAGATTTATTAATTAACCTCGCTCTATTAAAAATCTTATTATACTTTAACAGTTTCACGTTGGTAGTTTACAACTTATAAACCGTAAACGATTTATTTGATAAAACTTTAAAAGTATGTTGGGAAAGATTAGGTACTTATTAGGTAAATAGGAAAATAAATTTATCATCATAAAATCATAACTAATGTTTTAACGGTTATTATTATAAATTACCATGTACTTGTTATAAATTATAACAAGTACATGGTATCATGATAAAAAACTGGTCCAGTGCGAGTCAGAACACGCCAAAGCTAGGGTTCCGTAGGGTAGGGTATACTGACCGTAATTTTAGCAATTACGGTCAGTATATCGTAAACGGCATGCTTTTTTTCAGAATTGTTTAAGCAGTTCTAAAATAATTAATTTTGAAAACTTCTGCGACACACTGACGGGACGAAACTGTTAACTGTTTTACTATGTAACCCTAAAAACATCATACCGTGAAAAGGAAAACTAATAATTACCGCATATCTACACCATCTGAAATAGCTATAGGTAACATAGTAGTGTTTTATGTGTGTTTATTAATCTTCATTATTACGTGTTTTAATGAAACTCAAAATCTAATTAAATTATCGAACATTAGGAAACCAAAAATTCCTAGGTTAAACGTTATTCGGAGTTCGTAAAATCTTCAATTAGATTTATTCTTTTATCGATTTTGGCAAAATAAGAGCACTTCACTTTCGATTTTATTATAAGCTATTTATTTATTTGAATGCATGGGGCCAAATAAATTAATGATTTAAATCACAGCTAATATAATGCGAATGTGAGTTTTTACGCTTTCACGGCCCAACTTCTCAGCCGAATTTGATGTTTGGTACAGACATAGGTTGTGTCCCGGGGACATTTTTAACTCGGATAAAATTAAGGATTTCCCGCGGGAATTATAAATTAATAAATCACGCAGACGAAGTCGTAGACATCAGCTAGTGAGTAATATAATTCTCGTATTGAATGTAAGATAATTATTCATTGTTCCAAGGACACTAATCGCTATTTATCATTCTTAAAAGTTGCAATCTTTTGAAGTTTTCGTGTAATTCTTAAATCTACTTTTAATGAATGTAAATTTGAATCTGTTCCACCCAAAAAAGTTGGATTTATCATCCATACTTCCATACTAATATTATAATTAATGCGAAAGTGTGTTTGTTTGTTGGTTTGTCCTTCAATCACGCTGCAACGGAGTAACGGATCGACGTGATTTTTTGCATGGGCATAGTTGCGGTCCTGGAGAGTGACATAGGCTACTTTTATCCCTGAAAATTAAGGAATTCCCAGGAAATCAAATATATTATTTTCACGCGGACGAAGTCGCGAGCATCAACTAGTTATTTTTAATTTTTTGCAAATATTTACGAGCTCAATTGTTACGTAGATCATCTGCTGTAGCTATAGAATTTATGTTATACTAGCGAATGCCCGCGACTTCGTCTGCGTGGTTTGAGGTTTTTTGGTTCCCGCGGGTACTCTTTAATTTTCCGGGATAAAAAGTAGCCTATGTGCTCTTCCAGACTATAATCTATCTCTGTGCCAAATTTCAGCCAGATCCGTTCAGCCGTTGGCGCGTGATTGAGTAACAAACATCCATATATCCATCCAAACTTTCACATTTATAATATTAGTAAGAAGTAAGATTTAGTGTGTCCGTTGTACGTAATTCAAAGCAAGCGGCCGTGTATGCGCGAACAAATATCGAGATCAAATGAAACTAATTGGCAGAAAGTATCCCGGGCACTAATTGCACCTGCGCTGCACACTGGTATGACGTAGTTTTTGTCGAGGCCGGTTCTAATCTAGATGTTGCGAAAATAACTGTTATTACGGATTACCTATCTATTAAAGATTAACTGTAACGATAGAAGTTGGGACAGTGGGAAGGTGTGAAAATCTACAGATGAAACTACTTCATGTTTATGTCCCGTACCTAACCACTATACAACTATATAAGCGGTGATAGTATGTATGTATGTATGTATGTATATACTTTATTGTACACCACGAATATACAAAAACAACATATTACAAACAAGAAAACAACAATAAGTAGGTACAATAAGGCGGTCTTATCGCTAAGCAGCGATCTCTTCCAGACAACCTTAACGTTAGGGAGGAAATGAAAAAGAAGATGAAGGGAGGTGGTGCAAAAATAATAATAAACTTAAATACTAATAGCTAAATAAACTAACCAATACCATATATTATAACATATTATGATAAACTAATATATACTAAATAATAATAATAAACATACATAAACTAAATAGACATACCAATAAATACATAAATAAGTATAAGAAAGAAAACAATCGTAACTAATGATAACAAAGAGATAAGTAATAATTTTTAACGTCAATAGACGTCGATAGTCTAGTGGTTTAGACACCCGACCTCTTATACGGGTGGTTTTTTTCGGCACAAGTTAGCCCTTGACTGCAATCTCACCTGATGGTTAGTGATGATGCAGTCTAAGATGCTAGCGAGCTAACCTGTTTTTATGGGTATGGCAGTTATATTAAACCTATAACCCCAGTTGGTTTCTACACGGCATCGTACCGGACCGCTAAATCGCTTGGTCATATGTCTTTGCCGGCAGGGTGGCAACTAGCCAAGGCCGAAGCCTCCCACCAGACAAAAAGTGTTCGGGGGTTTGATCCCCGGGCAGGCACCTCTAACTTTTCGGAGTATAATGTGCTTTGAGAAAAAAAATATCCCTTGATTTTAACAGTGAGGGAAAACACCGTAAGGAAACCTGCATGCCCGAGAGAGTTCTTCATGATTTTCTCGAAGGTGTGTGAAGTCTACCAATCCACACTTGGCCAGCTTGGTGGACTATAGCTTAAACCCTTCTCATTATAAAACGTTAAAAACAATGTTATTGCCTCTTCATGTAATTTATTGAAATTATTTTATTATGCCAGTTATAAAAAGACGTGTCTGTTTGTCCGGGCTGGTTTTGATGGGAATTTCAGAGGCAAGTAGCGGATTATGTAATATTTTTAAAGTTTAAGTCTCTTGCGAAGCATCAAGTCGTGGCCCCAAATCGTGGTCATCGAAATTCATTTCGCTTGTGTCACACAAACAAGAAATTCCCACGAGATTTGAACAGTTGGCCCTTGGTAAATAATAGGTAATTACGGTACTATTCAATACTAGTTTTTTTATAGAAAAATTTAATTGCACTTGACGAAGTATAACTATAGTACGTTTTTACGCTCCCGTACTTTCTCCACTTTCGACGCGAGCTCGATAGTAATTAGACGGACTTAGATAATTAATTGCATCGCTGCCCATATTTGCCGGCTGTATTTATGTATTGTTATAAGAAGTCGCATTTACACCATGAACATCGAAAACTTATTTTGTTTGCAATTAAAACTAGAAAATTACTTATTTATGTTTCCAAATCGTAATAATATCGATTTGATTCTTATTTGTTCCATGGCTAGTTCTTATTATGAAGGAATAATATAGGACGTTTTTAGTCCCATACTTTTATTTCTTATTGAAATTTCCTGAAAAATCAATGAGAAACACGGAAACAAAAGTTGAAAGACTGGACGCGGAATAAGAGCGTTTAAAACACGGATTAAGTTGCGGTTGTCTAGTCCTATAAATTTACTTATTGGGTACTGAAACTATTTCATTGAGATTTTCACTCTAAAATGATAAGATATAAAGTGTCAAGAGATTATGGTGTCAAGGATAATTTGAATGTCAAATTATACGTACAGGCGCATGCGCACATAAAACCTAGTAAACAAACGATTTATATCATGTTAATTATTTCACAAGTGTCAACGATGTTGCGGGCGCCTAGTGCCGTGCATTCGTCTGAAGTTTTCCTGCGATTTCCCTGTGGGCGGTTTCACGCATCGCGAACGCACGCGCAGCAGTCGGCGCGGGCCGCCCGCGCACGCAGCATAACCATAGCATTCCTCTCTGATAATGCATTACGATGTTCACAAATCAAACGTTTGACAAGTATATTATACGAAAAATTGATAGTGATCAGTGTGTTTTTGTGATTCAGTGATAGATGATAATGTTTACCGGATTGCGCCTCTGACTCTCGCGAAATGTCGCTCGATATTATGTTCTTGACGAATGACAACCTGCACCGCATGCGGAAGGAGCCGCAGGTGCTAGGTCTTCGATATCGGGTATGTAAGATAATACTTTGGGTAACATGTATTTTCAACACACTTGCTCATAAAGTGGCTCTAATTTCACCGCAGTTAGGCACATAATGACACCTATAATCAAACTGACTTTTTCATTGCTATTATTCACAAGTGAGTAATAATAAGAGTTTTTATTTTATTTTATCTACTAAATTAAATTATTTTTTAGTATTATTATTATTCACAAGTGAGTTATAGAGTTTTTTATTTTATTTTATCTACTAAATAAAATTATTTTTTAGTATTATTTTCTTCACAAGTGTGTTGAAAAACGTCGTATAGTACACGTGTGTATTGATGATTATTTATCGTCCTCGGCTATCTTAAGACCTCAGAAGAAGAATAGTGCCTCAGCGGTAATCACCAACATTACACACTTGTACCATAATGTACTATTAATAGCTAAATGCTAACGCAAACGTTTTACTGTTAGAATCGTTATCGACGATTGATTTTCGATAGTTTTGCTGCGATTGATCGTTATAGTATCGAAAGCTTTAGGTAGCGTCTGCGTCAATCATCTGCGTTCAAGTGCCAGTCGATACCATCATTGTTATTCAATCTAATACCACTGTACGGCAGTAGGTGATATGGCTCGACCGTAACAAAGGATGATATCATCCACCGAGCGGGTGTTGTGTTCGGGGACCACTGGTCCGACCGTTCATCGTTGGAGGTCGTATATAGGCGTAATTCAGAGAACGCTTCGTTAGCGTGAGTTAGGCTCTTCGTGTTCATCGTGCGTTACTAGTAATGCCATCTATTGGATTATGTGCGGACTGCGAACTTCCGTGTTCTCCAGTCGCACCCTACGTCGCAGAAACAAATTTCATCCTCACCACCTGGATGCCTGGTCCTCATCCACCACCCGTTATTCCAGGTCTTTTCTGCCACGTACCCGCAAGTTGTGGAACCAGCTTCCATCTTCTGTGTTCCCTCATGATTATAATATGGGGCTCTTCAAAGGGCGAATAAACAAATATCTTAAAAGCCAGCAACGCATTGGCGGTTCCTCTGGTGCTGCAAATGTTCATGGGCGGAGGTAATCACTTACCATCAGGTGACCCGTCTGCTCGTTTGCTCGCTATACATAAAAAAAATCATTAGTCTTATTTGACCCAATCACATATTGTTACCTATGTGTTTCAAAAAAAACTATTATGATGAGCCGTTGTGAACTTGTGACATACTGCCACTATAGGATGTGGAATCGACATAATATTATTATGGAGCGAACAACGCAATTTTTAGGTCATTCTATGGACCAGTTCCATTTTGTGGATAAAAAGTAGAAGACACAGTTTTTAAGAGTTGTAACTCTTAGAAAAGTTTTTGAGTAATGAAACTGCGTTCTTAAAGAATGATAGATATTTGGTTGGATGATTCGTTACTGTATAGTAAACAACATAGGTATATACACTGTATTATATCTAATCCTATATATAAATATATTAAGATAAGATATATTAAGATAAGATGAAACATATACTCTGATTCGTACGCAGGTGAAGATGAATGTAGTTATAGTGATAAGTCAGTTTACTTTCCGTGGAATATTTATCAGGAAATCCACCTTATGTTGTAAAAAAGCAAAGAATTCGTCACGCACAAATCAACAACACGCACATTCTGAATAATATATATAGGTGTACATAATTCTAAGAGGAGTTACACTTTTACTAAACGTGCAACACTTAAGAAACAAGGACCATACATTCTGATACTCGTATATAATCCACAACCTATTTTCTTGCCTATACACAAATTTAAGAAATCCATTAATAGTGTGCTCCTGAAAAAAGCTTATTATTTTTCGGTAGATTGTAATCTGTTAGGTATAGTAACCCGATAAAACCTAAGGGCACTAACTGATTATTTATGTCGAACCCTAACCTAACCTACAAGAAAGAGACAAGAAAACGTAAATACAATGAATATTTCAAAAATTAACACTCAGAACATTGAACGGTTCACAATTTGTCGACAGTTTACAATATCGCTAGTTAGATTACAATCTTACGGTGACATATATAAGAGCCTTGTCAGGCAGTGCCTGATGATATCTAGGAATCCTATTCGGATTGTCCACAGTTTGAATTACCCACCTCCAACTTTTTTGATTTATGTGCGTTTTAAACATCTACACCATGTAACAGTGTAGGAAAACATCCTGCACTGAATCATCCATCAATCGGTCAGACTTATTATAATACCAATTACCGACCAAATACCTATCGTCATCATTCCTCATCATATTATTGACCGGTGATGACTTGAGATGATGAAGGTTTAATATCCTATCCTATCCCACAATTGTGGTCAATGGGACCACAATTGTGTTGGATAGTTATTTGCTGGCAGATTAGTCTCAATTTTTTTTACAAATGACCTATAAGAAGAATAGAAGAATATACCTATTCTTATATCAGACAATTAAAGGACGTAAAAGTTAAAAGATTGTTGAAAGGGTACCACCGGTCGTTTAGCCTTGACCAGTTGCTGAGATAAGATTGCAAATACTTCATGCGAAAAACTTGATGTCAAATATGGGTTAAATTAAAAGCTAGAAAAACCAACTGTTACATATATATTGATTTCACAGTTTTTTCCTGACGTTACGCTCAATCTAATTGTATACCATTGCCATTTAAGTACGAAGCTTTTAAATGTCTCATTACTGTTTTCCAGGGTCTAACAAACGGGGTCGAAAATGATCAAAACACAGCCAACGTACCTGCCGATTTGTCTCATACCCGGCTCTCCATCAGCTCCACGACATCCAACCAGAGCTACGACTCTGGAAACGTGGACTACGCCTTACCCAAACATCCCTACAACCAGAAGAGTTCACTGAGAACGAATGACGCCATCGACTCGAACGATAACTTGACGTTCAACCAACCGAAAATATCTAACCCCCTGTTCGGAGTAAACGCCGCATCGCACTATTCACCAGGCCCCTTGCACGAAAACGAGACAAAACTCTTCGATCGAGCGTTACCGAACGGAGTTCGGAAGGCGCCGGAAGGTCAAGACAACGAGGGGTACAAAACTGAGGACGCTATTGACGGTAGGAAAGAGTTGGTTGTGAACCCCAACCCGATCGCGATCGCTGAAGGTGGCACCGCGACCTACACCACAGACAATAATGGTAAAATCAATGTACATGTCACCGTCATGATTAACGCAGGTAATTATATGCATCCTTACGAACCTCCATTTCTATTAAAGCACTTATAACTTGTAATATAATACGTGTAAGGCACAATTTAACAAAATTTTATATTGTAAAGTTTATTATATCTAACAGTTTTGCACAGTGATGGTTTTCCTATTATATTTTGATTGAAGTCTTTCGGAAGTGGGGAGCGAGATCCATAGCAAGATAATCTCTCGAGGATGCATATTGAGGCAAGCGGTCTCCGGTTGTAGTTGCATGGGTTTTGTCCTTATGTCTAGTGTTCCTTTAGTGTAGTTCTGTTTCTGGCTTTTGTTTTAAGTTGCGCCGCACTTATCCTTAAACGACTTGTCTAAGGACACAATCTTTTCAGTATCTATACTGTTATGTAATTCTAATTATGTTGCATGAATACTAATTTATCTATTAGTAATTCCTTCTAGTAACACATTTTTATCTTCTTCCGTTTACGTTTTCTATGTTAATATAGTGTTAATTCCTGTAATTATTGTCCTATTTGTATAATTTTAGATTAGTAAATTACATTAGTTGCGTCATTGATACTGGCTTGTTGGTTGTTACACTTTCGCAAACCACATTTACTCCTGTATTAGCGTGATGTGATGGTACTTGCACGTGAAAGTATCTCGCAATTAAGAAACATCACATTCCTTCACAGTTACGCTTACATCTTATAAGAACTACCACACTTATATTGGTCACAGTTTTTATTTTGCTAGCCCATATAGTTGCAAAAAAAACGCCCCTCCTCCAACATTTTGACCCAAATTAAGAAAAATGGATCCGACTATATTTCATCACTAGATGATGCCCGCGACTTCGTCCGCGTGGATTAGGTTTTTTTTATTCCCGCGGGAACTCCTCAATTTTCCGTGATAAAAAGTAGCCTATGTCCTTCCCCGGGATACAAACTATCCCTATACCAAATTTCATTAAAATCGGTTGAATAGATGGGCCGTGAAAGCGTAGCATTTTTTCTCTTTCGCATTTATAATATTAAAATGGATTGGTCTTTAGTATAAAATCCGATATGGACTCGAAACAAAAGACAAGATATTTTTGTAGTCCAATAACCTTGCTCTCGAATATTACAGGCACGTTAGCGGATCTAAAAAAGCAGAGAGCTCAGATACGAACAAGTGGCAGCCCAGTCGAGAACAGCCTAAGCTCGACGACCAACCACAGCCTTAACTCTATACCCGAAGGAAAGGCGGAGACCCAAATACAGATAAGTCCACCCACATTGACCCCAGGCACAGCGACTGTCCCAAGATTTTCAGGCAACACCAGTGAAGTGGTCGGGGACACAAAATCGCGTCGATGCTGTATTATAATGTAATCGGTTTTAACTTTTAACATGGTATCACTGTTGAAACCATTCGATGCGTACAAGTCTGATTGTCATTCCAAAAAGTTATTTATTTCGGACCATCGATATATGTAGGTACTAGATGGGCCCTTTCATAGAAAAAAGGTGGGCGTCCGATTTGTGGTGCATGCCCCTCACCTGTATAAGCCTGTCCTTGTCCCCACCATAGCGCTGTCCCGCTTTTCAGACTAGATGGCGTTAGCAAAATAAGTCCACATTCATTGTTTGACAGGGCCCGTCTATGTAAATTGAAGTCGTTGTTTCGGACACATCTAGGTTACGATTGGGGTGAGAGTTTTGATGGCGGACTATTGTGATTCCAGCATCGCTTTTTCTACGATTGTCTATATGGCCAGTGGGAGTAGTTTTATGGTAGTGAAGTTATTTAGATTATGTGCAGTTATAGAGCCTATGCACACGGCGTATTAAATACGCGTAGACGACTCGATACAAACGTGATGATAACGCAAACTAAACGCGCGTCAGACGCAGCCATCGATATATATGTAGGTACTAAATGAGCCCTTCCATAGAAAAAAGGTGGGCGTCCGATTTGTGGTGCATGCCCCTCACCTGTATAACCCTGTCCTTGTCCCCGCCATAGCGCTGTCCCTCTTTTCAAACTAGATGGCGTTAGTAAAATAAGTCCACATTGACAGGGCCCGTCTATGTAAATTGAGGTCGTTGGACGCAGCCTTTGAACACGTCTTTGGACTGAATACGCACAGACAATGCGCGTTCATGAAACGTGCGTGAAACTTCATAAAACCCTATAGATTCTGTGTTGTGCAGTGTAAAAAAGAGATTTAAAATTTCCTTTTATTTGATGTTGTAATAAATTAATTATTGTTATCGTTGGAAAAGCGGTACTGAAATCATTTTTATTATTAACGAAATTGGATAAACATTGCCATTTTTGCTCACGAAGCAAGGGCTTGCCAATACGCTAAGAGATGTGTGATACTATAGTAGAGCTCAATGGTAATATGTAGGAAGGTATAATAATATGGTTGCTATTATTTTATACATATAATAATATAGTTTAAAATATCGTATGTGTATTTATCGTAGTTAATTATTATTGTATTATTTTATGAATATGATTTTCCTATAATCCTTATTACATTCCGTTGTTTGAAATGTTATTTTGATAAAATAATTAATTACTTGGGAAACAGCATCGCACTATATATTTTATTTTAATACATGAGCATTGTCCTTTGTTTTCCTAAATGCTTCTTTTTCTATTCTTTATTTAAATTTATTGATATAAAAATTTAAGAATAGTGCGGTATTATTTCCTTAATAGACGGAATATAATATAACTACTATCGAAAACGCTGGTCGTAATACGCATAAAACATTCCATGTAATAAAGTATAAAATAATAACATTAAGCAAGAAAAAAACAATTCGAACAGTTATTTTCCATAAAATTCCATATGAGTACTTAATAAAATAATATAATTGTTAAACATTTTTATATATCCTCAAATAACATTGATTGTTTCTGCGTATTGAAATGCAATTTTATTTTATTTCTTCTTTAAATAATTTCGCGATTTCTAATTAATTTTACTGGATTTTTGTCCTATTTTTGTGATAAGGCAAAAAGGCATTTATGTAAAATATGTTTAATAAAATTAAACCTTTAAAATAAAAGTTTAATTGACAAAAGTTGGCCTGTCCGTTTACGAGTGCCACACGGCGCTATGCATTGCGTTGCGACGTCGCAACGCATAATATATTTCGACAGGTGCAGCTCCGTCGTGAGTGCGTTGCGTTGCGTCGTCGCAACGCATAATATATTTCGACAGGTGCAGCTCCGTCGTGAGTGCGTTGCGTCGACGCAGCGCACCGTGTGATTATTAGTATGTAAAACAACGCAGCGACAGCGTTACGTCGACGCAACGCGCCGTGTGGACTCTGTAATTTAGTAAACTGCTTCGTACAATCGTCCAATGCAATTATAAATAAAATATTTGAATTAATTATAGATTTAAAGAAAAAGTAATATTTGATAAGGTTTAACAGAGCTAGAAAGAACTTAAATATTGGAAGAATTTGTTACAATTTTAGGTCCTCTTCAATTTTAGGAAGCGCTACAGTTTCGAGTTTACTTATATTAAAACCGAATAACATAGACTTAAAGATTTTTTGGACAGTTTTTAAAGAATATTCTACATTATCATATACAGATTCATTTTTTAAAACATTATTTGTGTAGCGAGTACACTCTGTTTTCTTTGCGATGTTTAATACATTTCAGTAGAAATGTAGTTGTATTGTAAGATATAACTTTTATTGTTTAATAAAACCGATCAATGAAGCAAATATTGCCCTATGCTGACATTAAATAACCTTTGCTATAAAGGTTTGCACACATTGTAATCCATGAATGTTAAATGTGTTAATGTTAATGTGTAAATTGGTTAATTAAATTATCTATCCGGAAAGAGAAAAATATGGAAAATTACAATTTCCGGTTAGAAAAATTGACACGGGTATATTTAAATATGATTTAGATATTTTTTTAAAGTAAAGACCTAATCGGCTCGGCATGTAAATATGGCGAATGTCGTTTTTGGATTCTAAAACTCTGGTCATTTTTATACCTGAAATATACAATTGTATTCAAGTTGAGCATGTTATCAGTATTTGATTCGCGGATCGTTTGCTCTGATAAAAAAACAGCTGTTTGTTGACAGTGCGAGGGGGCCATGCCATTCCTACGGTTAGTGCGTTAAAATCCGTGCGTTACCAGTAATAGATGATTCTTAGCTCGAATGTGCTTCCATATACATCTCCAAAGAAACGCCAGTTTTGTATGTACAAGAGCTGAATAAGTGTGATTGATCCCTAAGAGTACGTCCGCACTGCGAAAAACATACGCGCGAGTTTTACTCTCACGATTTATATTTCGCGTACGGATTTCACCTACTCCGCTCTGCGAATGCGGTGAGCGTATTCTTCATATTCTTACCGCACCGCGTGAAATTATATCTGTCACTGTAAGATTGTCAAAACCGTTAGATTGTAATCTACCTAGCGATATTGTAAACTGTCGACAGATTACAATTTAACGCATTATTTTTTCGGTAGATTGTAATCTGTTAGGTATATTTACCTGATAAAACTTAAGTGCCCGGCCTTATTATTTGTGTCGAACCCTAACCTAACCTACAAGAAAGAAACCAGAAAACATAAATACAATGAATATTTCAAAAATTTACACTCAGAACATTGAACGGTTCACAATCTGTCGACAGTTTACAATATCGCTAGTTAGATTACAATCTAACGGTTTTTACAATCTTACGGTGATATATCTTACCAGCTACGCTCGCACAGATGGAAATTCGTTACAGTCCTTGAATTAACGGTCCATATGATTTTTTATGATTTTCGTAAGCTTCTTATAATATGAAAACTACAATAACGTTATTAAAACAACATTATACACGTTCATCATAATACTCTATTATTTGTTGCGCACGGGTATGTAATCGTGTGCCTTTTATTTCCATTGTTGCTGTTTAGAATTTTAATCTTTTTAAATAGTTTTACAATCCTGGATTTTGTCTTAACTTGTTGCGTAGGTATATTCGTTACTTTAAATAATTGACACTTGCTAGTACGCCTATGAAAAATGGAACTAGTCTTCGGACCAAATAATACCAGGATAAAGTGAGTAATTGAAAATTCGTGTAAAATTTTTGTGCAGAGATCGTGCAACTAATTTTTTTTATCACTAACGTCGGAAACATAAGATAATCACATTAAAAACATATATATCTGTTTGACACATGGACAACGAGCTAAAGCGCCATCCGAGTATTATTTGATCTGAGAACTCGTCATATCGTGTTATCCATAATAAAGTCACGTAATTATGTATGTAGATTCTAGATAGTTCATCCACGAATATGCTCTATATTTTTCATCTCATCAGGTAAGTTACTCTACATACATATCGTGTGTTTTATGGACGTCATTAGGTACATATTTTCCTATTATAAAACATTTTTTTTTACATCCTAAAGTGAACTGCATGCTAAAATGGTGCCATCAAGAGTGGGGCGCGTCTTCGTGGATTAAACTATCAATGGTCTTTGAGCCGGATATACAACGACAGAATCAGAAAAGATCCGTGAAGTTAAAGACCTATGGACTATGGTAAGTGTGTAAGTAAGTATGTACCATAGTCCATAGGTAACTTCACGGATCGGAACCGCTTGAGTTATATATCAAAATATAGGTAGGTAATTTTATAACAAACGCGATGGTATAAGCATTGGCTACAATAAACTTATCAAAAAAAAAAAAAAATTGCCTGGACCGTATTTTGATAGGCAACCTATTTTAGGCGTATTTATCTATTATTAAATAAAAATAAAAAGTAGGTTTCCATCTGATAAACAGATCGGTGAAGGTCGAGGTATATTCGGATCTCGACTACAATAACATAGGTGTCTACAAGACTTAGAGAAACAGATTGTGTGTGTGAAAAAGTTGTATAAATTACTATCCAACCGACTGAATGAAGATGTATCAGTTTTGTTGCGTTGTCTCATATACAGGCACGAATTGACCAATTCAATCTATACGTAACTCGTTTTTAATATTATACCTACAGTAGGGCATTTTAAACGTGAATATTAACAAAATATACTTACGATAATGTATCTTTACGGGACTCCTTTATCCTTGAAGTTCTTTTCTATATGCGGTCTATTTTAAAATATTTGTTTTTTAATTACTAAATACTCTATTTGTGCCAATTTTCAGTCTGATTACATTGCAAAATTTTACATCTTTTTAACTTAGCCAGTGTTGCTATTATATTATTATATTCCTACTTATACATTTTTATGAAAATTTTAATATTTCCATTTTTTACTCTATAAAAAGAGCGAGATTATTAAATCTTAACTTCCAGTGTTCATTATCTGTGGTAACTGTTTAAGAAGGCAGCTAACATTCCATTATTACTATTATATATATTTAATAAAAAAATATGTAAATACTTTTTGATATGTATTAAACAATTTATCACTTAGGAGTCATTAGGAAACCATCCATTAGGCCGCGTCCGGACTGATAGACGAACTTTGCCTATGTACCGAATGCTTAAAACGCCGAGTTGCTATGTCAATCCAGACGCGTCTTGTAGTAATTCATTCGTCCATATCATAGTCACTAGATTAGATTAGTTGTTTTCCTAGTTTGATGTAACGTATAGTACTTAAAAAGTACTTAAATCAGCCTAAACTTAAACAATAGGCATACACTACTAAAGTATTTTATAATAACGTAATGTCGCAAAAATAAATAAAAAAATATATTTATATTACAGAAACTTATGTGAAACAAAGCAATATAAATGGCCTTATAGTTATCTAAGCACAAATTTATTCGGTGGCTTTTTTTTAAATATTTTCTTACAGTATTAGTTTACGAAAGCATTTTACAGGTTGCATTTTGTGATAATTATATTTTATCAAAAAAAAATTACATACAACATAGAATATGCCTAAATCGGGTATATTTATAAAATACTATCTAAAATGTAGATTATATTAATTTATCAAAATACAGAAATCATTTACATTTTTTTAATGGGTAAGCTATTTACTACTACGAATAATTACTTATCACTTATCTCATATAAATTCTATTTCTGTCAACCTTAAGATAAGAATATGTTTTCAATGTGCATGTGAAAATTAAAAAGAAATGTATTTTAAATATTCATAATATTTATAGGTATTATTGTAATTTGAACTTATATCCTAAATCAGTGCCTCACATCAGTCTTGCCTTATAAAATGTTGTATTACCTATTAGCATTATTTGTTATTTAATATTATTATGTACTATTGTAAACGTGTTTGTAAACAATATACTTGATTGTATATCTGCTTTATAGGAATTTGAAAGACCAATCAGTTCAGCATCCTCCATAGATTTGGAATATAATATCACCTCCCCTCAAGATCAAATACTTAAAATTCTCAACCAAAGTAGATATACAAGCAAATATAACTCAAAAAACTGCGAACTCATGCGAAGTGCGCATTGTTAATATATTTATTTGTATTCATAACATTGGCATTCTAATACTAGATAGCGTAAGTATGTAAGATTTTACTTTATTTCGAATCGGTATTGCCCCCATTTCCTATAACTTGCCAACTCGAAATTCTTGCCTTGTGATTTCGAAAAATTGACATCTCAAGGGAACTGTTTCGGCTATCACGCTTTTAGTAATAGAACGCAAAATATGCTTGATAAATTCATATAACTATTTATCAATATCTATACAGGTTTTTTATACTTCCATTACACATATCTAAATCTCATAGCACAAGACTCAATTTTTTGAGGTTATATTACTAAGTATCTTGTGTAAAAAGCGGCTTAGTAGATACTTCCGTCTAAAGGTGCAAGTAGAGTCTTGATGCGATTGAAGGCATCGGCATCCTGCATGACCGACAAACGCGACAACGCGACTTGACATGACGTGACGTGACATTATCAAACAGTACCTAGCTGATTCTTCACGTGGTTTATGTTGTCATGTAGATAAGTTTTGACAGTTTCTATGTACTTATTCGTATCGCATCGTGTCGCTTTCGTCGCTCAGCTAGGACAAGACAACAGGTAAGATAGTAGAAGCATAGTCACATTAATGACTTGCTGACTCAAGAGGAGCAGTACGCCTTAGTCTAAGATTTTGCATTGCAAATTCGATTGATCGTCGTTAATCGTAATTCGTAATCGATCGATCACATTAGCGTCAAAGTCAAATGAACCTTAACGGTGTTGTTTTAGTGCTCAATTTCGTGTATGCAGTCACAGCCAGCGCTCCAAACGATACGTTACGAAATTTAAATCGGTTGTACGGAATTTGTTACTTTAAATCAATAGCTTTTAGGTCCCTTTTGCTTTGACGCACATGTGATTGAACGCTCGATTACGATCAATAACATTTGCAATGTAAAAACTTAAACTAAGCGTACAGTGTTCCTATCATAACATCAGAAAACAATACAAAAAGACAATAGTTTATTTGCACCTTTAACTTCGGGTTTATCTGTAGCAGATTTTAATTAGAAAGTGTTTTCGTAATGGTTTTTTGTTACAGCTACATTATTAATATTATATTGTAATTAATTATTTATTATAATTACCTATTAATACAAGTCTGTGAATGAGCTTATTGCGCTAGAAACTTACTTTTTCACATCGTCTATTTGAGAAAATTTTATCAAAAACTTGTAAGGGTAGACAGTGTCGATATGTATATATGGAGTGCAGGCGACTCGATACAAAACTGTTTATTAATCTCATAAAATCGATGTGAGAACGCAAGTTGAATAACCGGAGAGTTAAATCCAAAGGCCTATCCAGAATCAAAATCAAAAGTGACATTTCTGGCGTGTCTTTAATATAGGGTATGTTCCGATATACGCTGCGAGCTCTGTTCAGTGCTCTTACTGGGGAGAAATTCGTTCCGTTATGGACTGACAGTATACTGCCGCAGTCCCTAGGGAAATTTATGACGTCATAAATCGTCATTTTTGTATTGTGCTTTGATCACGTGATCAACAACTGGAATGCGTTCCGTTTTAAACAGTAACCAGTATATCTAACTATAAAGGAACGGCTTCGCTGTATACTAAATTGACGTCACACCTTACAGTGCTTGCAGTGTATATCGGAACATACCCATAATGTATTAAAAGACACTACTGTTTGATAGATAGTTAAAACATTTATTTGGTACAAATGTTCTGCAAATGTTATTCTAAACTGAAAATTGTTAATTAACTTAATGCAATTTTAAACTGTTGTATTTTAATATTTAAATTTTTTACTTAAAGTTCATAATAAATAAAAAATATTAATATGTAAGTATCTATTTAAGAATTTACACAGATTTTAAAGAAGGTACTTAGTGACTGACTTTTAAACAGTAGTGATATTTAGTAAGATGATTCCTAATTTTCTTAAATATTATTTTAAAAATAAATCAGTTGTTTAAATTTAACATGTCTTTATTTCCCTTATCTTTAAAACTTATATAACAGTTAAAAGTCATCTAAACTAAAAATGAAAGCGCCTCCAATGTTCAGTTCACACTAATATAACTCAAATGACACGAACCGTTAGTGAGGCGTGTTCATTTTTAAATTAGACCACCTCTACAAACCTGCTTACTTGCCGGTTCCTTAGCCAAAATAACCTTAACTACTGTTGAAATTTAAAAATTTGAAAAGTTATACTAGATGGAGCTTCCGAGTGTAGCTTTCTAAAATTCTAAATAAACGTTAACTGCAGCTGTGCTTTAAAAATATCTGCTTAGAAAATGCGAGCGGGAGCGGGAAAATGTCAAAAATTACATTTTCCCGCTCATACAAAATAGCGTATTTAGTATGTTAACGTTTACTTTAAAAATTTACACTAGAAAGTCGGAACAAAGCCTTAAGAGCAATGCGAATGAACGGGCAAAGTTGAGAGTAGGTATTCAGGTAGGTATATTGCCGTCGCGCTGCTCCGGGAGAAGACCGAACGCTTATTCAATGCGCATGTATGCGTACGCACGCCGCTCACTCGAACGAGTTCCTAAATAAAATTAAAATATGTGTTTGAGCTACTCGCAGTCGGCAAAATGATATACCTAGATGTGTTTTGTGTTTCGTATATTTTTTGCTATCTAATAACTCTGACCCTGGACTTATTTGACTTATTTGACGTGTTTAGACTTGTCTGTTTTTGATTCCTTTTTTACCCTCGACGAAACGGAGACGGTATATGTGTTTGCCCTAAGAGGTTGTGTGTTTGTTTGTTTGTATGTTTGTTTGTTTGTGCCCTTTTTGTTACCGTTTTTCTGGAAAACTACTGGACCGATTAATATGCGGTTTTTTGCATTAGATATGTATAGCTTGTGAGAAGGTTCTTAGATATATTTTAGGACCATAGACAACCAAGCTGAGCTGTAGTATATGATTTTAATTTTCAATATGTTACCATTTTTCTCAAAAAGTACTGGGCCGATTGAGATGCGGTTTTTTGCATTGGATATGTATAGCTTGTGAGAAGGTTCTTAGATATATTTTAGGACCATAGACAACCAAGCTGAGCTGTAGTCTATGATTTTAATTTTTCAATATGTTACAATTTTTCTCAAAAAGTACTGAGCCGATTAAGATGCGGTTTCTTGCATTAGATATGTATAGCTTGTGAGAAGGTACTTAGATATATTTTAGGACCATAGAGAACCAAGCTGAGCTGTAGTCTATGATTTTAATTTTTCAATATGTTACAATTTTTCTCAAAAAGTACTGAGCCGATTAAGATGCGGTTTTTTGCATTAGATATGTATAGCTTGTGAGAAGGTACTTAGATATATTTTAGAACCATAGAGAACCAAGCTGAGCTGTAGTCTATGATTTTAATTTTTCAATATGTTACCATTTTTCTCAAAAAGTACTGGGCCGATTGAGATGCGGTTTTTTGCATTGGATATGTATAGCTAGTGAGAAGGTTCTTAGATATATTTTAGGACCATAGACAAACAAGCTGAGCTGTAGTCTATGATTTTAATTTTTCAATATGTTACCATTTTTCTCAAAAAGTACTGGGCCGATTAAGATACGGTTTTTTGCATTAGATATGTATAGCTTGTGAGAAGGTACTTAGATATATTTTAGGACCATAGACAACCAAGCTGAGCTGTAGTCTATGATTTTAATTTTTCAATATGTTACCATTTTTCTCAAAAAGTACTGGGCCGATTGAGATGAGGTTTTTTGCATTAGATATGTATAGCTTGTGAGAAGGTTCCAGGTTTTAGGACCATAGACAATGCTGCAATCGTGATTTGGTAAGTGGTCATAGGAACTCCTTAAGTTCTCATCGTAAACCCGTCGTGTTTAGACTTTATTGATTTGTCTTGACTAGCATTTTGTACCTAGATGCTGCCCAGGGTCTCATGATGGAGCCAGAAGGTGGTCATGGGAACTCCTTAAGTTCTCATCGTTAATCCTCCGTATTTGGACTCTTGATTTGTCTTGACAAGCACTTTAAACCTAGATGTTGCCCAGGGTCTCGTGATGGAGCCAGGAAGTGGTCACAGGAACTCCTTAAGTGATCAGATTTTTTTTAACAATTTTTAGCAAAATATTAAAATTTAACACTATTTGACACCTCTACTCATTACTAAGCACAAGTTTTATCTCGGAATGAGAAGGGTTTGGTCATAGTCCACCACGCTGGTCAAAAAAACTACTGAGCCGGCAAATATGCAGTTTTGTGTTTTAGATATTATTTTATATTTTGCTAAGTTCTAATTGTTGTTTCAATGGAGCTCTGCAATTCGTCGTGGGGTTTTTAAATTTTTTAATTTTATAACTTGTTAATGTTTTTAATGCACTAACAGTTACCTAGCCTTAGAGTGCGATCTTAGCTGACGGTAAGTGATGATGCAGTCTAAGATGGTATCGGACTAACCTGTCAGGCATAAAGCAGTTAGTAACATTGAAGCCCTAAGTAGCCTTCATCGGTTAGTTGCTACCGGAACGCCTAATCGTTCGGCAGTACGTCTTTGCCGTTAGGGTGGTAACTAGTCACGGCCGAAGCCTGCCACAAGACCAGAACTGAGAAAATTCAGATATATAAACTTCCAAATTGAACCTGCCGGGAATTGAACCCGTGACCTTGCGCTTACATGACAGCACACCTCACACCACTGCGCCAGGGAGGTCATCTACTCAGTTGGGAACTATTTTATATGTTTTTTTTATTCTACTACAAGTTAGCTCTTGACTGCGATCTTTGATGTTAGACAAAGTCAAAGTAAAAAAACGTTTATATTCAATATAAACTACACTTATTGACGTCAGGTTATTTATAACATATAACATAATATAATGGTGATAATCAGTACGACATCTTAAACTAAAGTTACGAGGGTTCCAAAGTCCAAACGCGCCCTGGTCTGAGAAGAGCCCACAACAAACTCAGCCAGGATTTTTTTTCACTATCACCATTTCACAATCATCTTAACTAAGGAACTATCAGAGCCATTATAGAGAACGATGATACACTCTAAGATGGTAGCAGGCTAACTCGTTAGGGTTAGTTATATTAAACCCATACCCCTAACGGTTTCTACACGGCATGACGTATCTACACGCATCTACCGTAACGCTAAATCGCTTGGAGGTACGTCTTTGTCGGTAGGGTGGTTACTAGCCACGGCTGAACCCTCCTACCAGATCAGAACACAGAAAATTTAAAAATGATAAATTCCCAAGTGGACCATGTTGGGAATCGTACCCGGGGCCGGAACCTCCCACAATATGACCACAGCGTTTCAGGATTGCTATAATGTCCTCTCAACCGAATTTCGGCCACGGCGGCCTATCTCCAAAGAGCCATCTGCGCAGGAGATAATTATAGTGCACAAGTGTGGGCGCATACACTGGAGCACTCTCTGTTCCTTTACTCTCATAGCCTGACAGGACGGAAAATCCGACAGGACCGGAGAGAGATCAGGCGCAGGACCGATGGCTTTACATGCTCTTGGAGGCACGGGGGTAAAACACCGCCATCTTCCTTACTCCGGGCTAGTACTGAGAATTTCTTGTCAGAAAAACCCAATACTTGTTATGGCCCGACCCGGGAATCGAACCCTCGTCGGCCGCAGTCGAATATGTTAACCACTAGACCAACGAGGCAGTCAAGAAATAAATTAACGCGCAATAGAAATAGGGGGCGGCCGGCAGTGCGGAGATATCGCAGTGTTAATATAACTGCCATGCCCCTAACAGGTTAGCCCGCTATCATCTTAGACTGCATCATCACCTACCATCAGGTGAGATCGCAGTCAAGAGCTAACTTGTAGTAGATAAAAAAAAACCTGACATGTGCTGCCCACTGCCGACTGGCTATTATTGGGTATGGATTATATGCTCACAGAATAAGTAAAAAGTTAAATATCGATGTCGATAAACAACACTAGATTATCGATAATATAATTATATCGACTACGCTTGAACTCACTAACTATGTACATATGTGTGTGTGTATACGTATTTAACCTCCCCGAATAGAGGCCGATACAACCCGATAGGGACAACTGCAGCTTGGACCGATTATACCTATGAAAAACAGTAGAATTCTCACTCTCGTATTTTTCTGTTTCCACCTTCAAAACTGAACCGATTTTAATTCTGTTTTTACGAATAATTTAACAAGGGCTCAGGCTATGTCGGTATGTTTTTCTTTTTTTTATTATATCCGTCAAATTTATTTGCGGGATGTCTGATGATGGCACGAAAACTGGGCCATTTTTTGCAGGTTGTGAAGGTTCCATGTTCTTAAAATTATTAATTTATCGAAAAAAGGAAAACATAGGGGCATGGCACGGATACATGTGGATTTTATGGTGCAAGAATATTTTCAATATTGTAATTATCCACAGAGGAAACAGACAAATGTTTTTGTATGGAGAAATCTCCGGGAGAATTCCTCTTAAGTGATCAATACAAAAGGATAGCAAGCTTGTGGATGATGTAAAATTTATGCCCAATGTAAGCGACGTAAAATTGCGCCCTAAATTACTAATTGGGTATCTTACCTAATTAGTAATTACACATGGAAGCTATTTCTTCTGTGGATGCTTAACTATACCTATTATAATTTAGCAGGGCACGGTATCTTTGATAGTGATGGACGATTTTTCTCAAGTTCCTTTCTAGTCACTACATTGACTTAAGGAGCTCTGAGCTCTATACGCCCCGGAAAAACCACTACCTAGTCAGATCGAAATCCGGCCGCCCCTCACTATCAAAGGTATGTTGAGAATCTGGTATTATGCTCTGGAGCAAAAAAAAAATATCGTGCCTTGAAAGAGTAAGTGCTTATTATCATCTGTGAGAGAGAACGACGCAGAATAGATGATAGATTTTATTTCATAGGTATATGATATTTGATACGTTAATAGGTAGGAAGAGGTACCTATTACTGTACAAAACATCGGTAATATCGTATCGTATAATATATGTCACCGTAAGATTGTAAAAACCGTTAGTTTATAATATACTTAACGTTTTTTATCTCGATAGATTATAAACTGTCGACAGATTGTGAACCGTAACATACTGCTTACAATTTAACGCGTTATTTTTCGGTAAATTGTAATATATTAGGTATATTAACCCGATAGAACCTAAGGGCACTACCTGAATATTCATGTCAAACCCTAACCTAACCTATAGTTCGCGCGCGAGTTGAATGCAGAGTAAATGTATGGTGACACTTACATTTATTCTGCATTCAACTCGCGCGCGAACTGTACAAGAAAGAGACAAGAAAACGTAAAAACAATAAATATTTCATAAATTAATACTCAGAACATCGAACGGTTCACAATCCTACGACAGTTTATTATCTCGCGGGATAGAAACCGTTAGATTATAATCTAACGGATTTTACAATCTTACGGTGACATATACATCAAGCAGACGCAATTCTAGTTCAAAGTTCTTGTTACATAAGTAGGTAAATACAGAGTCGACCGGTTTTTTGCTAGTTACGTCATAAAGAGGTAAACGATCAAGGTGAACGAATAAGCTTCTCAAAAATAAGATCAAATTACCTTGACCACAAGTAGCGATGAACTCACTAAGTGCCGGCTTCGATTTTCGATTGAGTTTGTAAAATTGTATTTCCTGTATCAGATCCGGGTGGTAGTTTTGGAAACCTAACTATTCCCCTACAATACAGTCAGTAGCTACCTCCAAAAAATATCGCGATCGCGGTCTTACGAAAACCGAAAACCTCATAAATTAGAGTACCTATACATACACAGAGTACCTAACTGACTTCAAATCATTTAATGAATGTATGTTGGAAATTATCACGCATCATCCTTGCTACTTGGCCCTAGGTGTAGGTCCAAGAATATAGGAGTTTTATTGCCATATTGACGACTAGGGTTGAATAGCCTGACGTACAGTTGCCATGTGTGATGCAAATTGCAATACCTAGGTAATGTTGCGTCATAAATGATCACCTGCTAAGTATTACGTAACGTAACGAATCATAAAAAAAACAATCGACCGTATGTGTAGCCTGTATTTATGCGTAAATTGCAGGTATTTATCTAATAAATTGCATTTAATTTCTAAAGAATAACCTACCCCAATACTTAAAAACCATAAGTAGAGGCCGATGTCAATATAAGAAAGATACTTAGAGCACGCGTGCTGGCTTACTTAATGCTTTATTTGTTGGGTGGTTGGTAGAAAAGGTACCTTTAGTACAATGACGTAGTTTTCATTGCCAACGTCACCACAGTCGTCGCGTCTGCGTATTCTTCGAGCTACGGGCACATGAAATACGTAGTTGATAGCTTATAATTAGAGATGTGATTAAATGTTAAAAAACGTTAACTGTTGTAACGTTATAATAATAAAAAAATAACACGTTAAATTAAAAGTTATAATTATAACTGTTAGGCTAACAGATATCCAAATGATGTTATTTATATTTTCGTTAAATGTTCAATGGAATGAATGTTATAGTTTTTATTGCATAATACTTAATGATTTTCGTTAAATGTTCAATGGAATGAATGTTATAATTTTTATTGCACAATAGGTACTTAATGATTTTCGTTATTTTTATTTTTTAAATTTTGCTGTTATTCGAACACTTTTCGAAATAGTTCCAAATAACGGCATTATTACGTCTCGAACTCATGTTAAACTTACACTTAACAACTTTAAACTGAAGAAACTTCGGTTAAAAACTTATTTTACTTTCAATAAATATTAAGTACCTATAACATTTAACTTCGCAACACATTTCTCAAAACTGATACAGTAGGTAATTTATTTGTTTACGTTATTTTTGGAATCGTTAAACATTAAAAAGTTATTTATTGGTTTCTTCATAAATTCTATAATAAAAGCTAACACTATTAATATAAGGCTCACAATTACTTGTATTATAATTAAAAATCGGTAAAGCAGTACAAAAGTGGCTGCCGGACAGACGCTGTAATGTCGTAACAGCGCCAACGTCCGGCAGCCACCCAAACTACCATGCAATTTTTTGCAAAAGACAACGATCGTTGTCAATGTCCAATACGCGATAACGACTAATGAGGCCACTAGAGAGCGTTAAAATAGCAAAATTTGCTTGCTCAGTAGAATAGTGTACGGTTGTTACTTGTTATAACTTTTAACGAACATCTTAATATTTTATAACAAAGTTAAAAGTTAAAAATAAATATTGTGTTAAATTTAAAGTTATAACTTTTAATCCTCACCTCTACTTATAATGCGGCATTGACACTGACAGTGCTCGCCGGACCGCCACATTGCTCAGACGCGTCTTGGCTTCACTCCACCACCGTATACAACGTAACGAACACGTGGATTTAATCCATTCAATATAAGCGCCGGAAAATCATTTTCCAATTAGTGCTCTCGTTGATACTTCGTTTATGTTGAGTTTTCTCAGGAGAGTCTGCAATATGAAGCCACCGACGAACGTGAGTATTTTTTTAACCTTGTATGCGGTGATGCAAAACAATGAATTAGCATTTATGCTGAAACGAAAATTCTGCAAGTAAACAAACCCTACTACTGACGAACTAGCGCGATAGCTCAGTCGTTTAGACGTCGCGTCGGAATCCTTATTATACGAGTGATCGAGGTTCAATCCCAGGCCACGCTCTTTTAACCATTCGAATATAATATGTGCTTATTGCTTAGTTAAAAATCCACCAGTCAAGTTAGTATTTCAATTTAAACAGAATAAGCAAACAAGATAATTACTTGTTTTACGCGAACTCTACATTTTTTTCCATGTACCTAACTATACCTAGAATATTATTAGGAGGATTTTGGTAAGTAAATAGGTAGGTACTAATACTATCTACTACTTACTTTTATTTTAGTTAATTATTCCAAAAATATTTTAAATACAATGATAATATGAATTACGGTTAATTACTTAATTAATGATTGTTTTGTGGCCTCATAAAAATGAGTGCTTGGAACGATTCTCCGAAATGGAAATTACGATTGAATATTAATGATGGAAGTTTTTTTTTGCGAAAGAAAGTGGAACGATGAACGTGATACTCTCTTATTTATTATGTAGTTACCTATTTACTTACTAGACTAGACTTCTTTCCCGTGGATTAAGTTTTTTAAATCCCGCGGGAACTCAGGGACAAATATATCCTTTCCCTTTATAATCCTTATCTATCCTTATCTAATTTATCCTTTTATAATATGTCCTTTCCCGGGATACCTACAATTAAATTTCATCAAAATCGGTTGGAAAGATGAACACACTCACACTTTCGCATATTATGGATTATGGCTCAGGACTCTACACTGTAGAGTATACAGTTTAAAATTAAATTAACAAAGTCGGGTTTGTTCGAACATTTATAACTCTAGGACGGCTGGACGGATCTGGATGAAATTTGGCACAGAGACAGATTATAGTCTGGAATAGCACATAGGCTACTTTTTATCCCGGAAAATTAATGAGTTCCCGCGGGACCTAAAAAACCTCAATCCACGCGGACGAAGTCGCAGGCATCAGCTTGTTTTTAATAATCAGATTTTTTTGACAACACAAAAATATAATAATATATTTTGCAAATACTCGAATACTTGAATAGTTGTACATAATCTTACTATCTTACTAATATTATAAATGCGAAAGTTTGGATGTATGGATGTCGGTATGGATGTATGGATGTATGGATGGATGTTTGTTACGCAATCACGCCCCAACGGCTGAACGGATCTGGATGTAATTTGGCACAGAGATAGATTATAGTCTGGAATAACACATAGGCTACTTTTTATCCCGGAAAATTAAAGAGTTCCCGCGGGAACCACAAAACCTCGATCCACGCGTACGAAGTCGCGGGCGTCAGCTAGTAAAAGAATATATCTAAATTCACTTAGTTACTCTTAAGTACCTATCTAGAGTCATATAATTTACGTAGGTTACGTACCTAAATGGTCGAAAGCCAAATAAAATAAAAAACAAATTCCTTGTTCCATGAATAAAACCAACTAAGGCTCTTTCGCTTGCAAAAATAATGTACCCACATTTAGTTACTCTTACAAAATAAGGCCCAAGGGAAGTGCATAAATTGATCACTCCGGTCACTGAAATAGCCTGCTCACTTGACCTGCAATGAAAATTGCAACTGTTAACTGATTGATGGTAAACGGTTGCATGATGATACGTGATGACCTGTTAACATAATATTACCTGTGGCTATATCTATTTTCAAACGAATAGGTAAGGGATAGGATTTAATTCTAATAGGTACTAGATGATGCCCACAGCGATTCAGGTTTTTAGGGCTCTGTAGTCCGTACCCAAAGGGTGCCAACGGGACCCTATTACCAAGGCGCTGTCCGTCCGTCCGTCTGTCTGCCAGCGTGTATCTCTTGAACCGTAAAAGCAAGACAGTGTAACTTTTCACAGAGTGTATTTCTATTGCCGCTATAACAACAAATAATAAAAATTAAATGAAATTAAAATAAAATCAAGGGGGCAAGCTCCCATACACGGAAAGTACCTACTCGTAAACTAAACGTAACGTAAACGTAAACCGTAAGGTAGACCTACCTACACACATGAAAATTTCAAGGAGTGAGTAAGTAATTACTACAGCTGCTATAACAACCAATAATGAAGATAACATAAAGTCATAAATAAAAGGGAATCCCCATGCTATTAACTTATTTAAAAAAATTACGATAAATAAAGATATTATATAAAATCATTACGTCGGAAAAAACGGGTTAGAAGTGCAAGTGAACCGAGAAGGCAAAGTTTTGGGTATTGCGTTAGGGAAATAACCGTGCGAGCGGCTAAATCGAAACTGGGCAGTGGGCACAGACGTACCGACTTTGCGGCGCGCAAATTTAGAGGTCGTAATTTTTGCCAAAAATAAAAAGTAAAAAAATTAAATTATAGGTCTGGATACGTTCTACAAGTTTGATAATAGACATTTTTTCGATATCTTTTACGAGAAAAAAGAAAATAGCAAAAAACAAATTTCAATACCTAAATTTATGTTTTTTTTCGATTAAGTATCTCAATAACGATGAACGATAGAAAAATGTAATGGACCTTAATTGTAAGTAGTAAGATAAAAGGATTGTATCAAAATTTTCGTATCTCAACGGAGAACCGAATTATTGTGAAAACACTGAATTTAACCCTTTTTTCAAGATGGCGGAAAATGCACATAGGAAATCTTGGTCACGTAATATCCAAAATTCAGCTTTCTCGGTTCATTTGCATTTCCAAATGTATAGAATGACTGGACTAAGAATCTTATCAGTATGGTCACACGAGTTTCCCGTGTTAGATAATAAGCAATAAGATAATCTACTTAGAACATTACTTACGCAGTTCCAAAGGCCTTTGTTTGCCAAATAATGAGAGTATTAATTGTGAAGGTCTGATAACAATTAAACGCAGTTTCCACTATCTATGACCTTAGATCCTAGTCTACAATTGAGCTATTGAAGGTCTAGTCATGATCGATCAGCATAATTGAAGCAGCTATCTGGGAATGACAATACTTTAAACACTTGTGTGACTTAAACTTTTGTGTGAGTTTTTGTCATTGTGTTTTTTATGCGAGTCATTGTCGTTCGCTCTGTCATTGCTGATAAGAAGAAGGTAGGTTACTTATATTAAATATATATTAAGTAAGTGCCTACATAATGCGGACGATCTTCAAAGATTTTTATTAGCTTTATTTATGTTTTACATGCTCAAGTAGTGTTTTGAAGTTATAGCTAACTAGCTGATGCCCGCGATTTCGTCCACGTGGACTGAGGTTTTTTGGTTCTCACGGAAACTAAAATTTTCCGGGATTAAAGTAGACTATGTTTTATTCCAGGCTATAATCGATCTCTGTGCCAACATTTGAATCCGTTCAGGCGTGATTGAGTAACAAACATCCGTCCATCCAAACTTTCGCATTTATAATATTAACTTATAAAAGTATAGATACTTAGTTGTATAGATAAGTAGGTACACTTAATGCCCTTTATTAAGTTAATTAGTAGGTATCTAGTATTACATAAGAGGAGCAAAGCTAAAGATTGTTGGTGGAATCCAATCGAAAAGTTTCTGTATAAAACGCCATCTCAGAAGTTAATCTTGATTTTAGTTACAAAAACGACCCTTTGCTTTTTGAACCGGTTTACAAGATCAAGTTAAAATTACAGAGCTTTCGGTCAACTTGTTTCCTATAGGTACATAAGTAGGTAGCTGATTTTTTTACAAAATCAGGCTTTGTGGTCTGTGATTGGAACTCAGATTGGTTAGATCTAGCTACCTAGGTATGTTTTTCACCTAAAACTAGATAAAAATATAATATCTGTCTCTTAATACCTAATTGGTAAGCACAGGTAGATGATTGCTAAACATATTTTTTTTTTTGAAGTGAAACTTCATTAGGATCGTGATCTGAAAATTCGATTAAACGAAAACGACACCTAAAAGAGACAAACATAATACTAGATATTCCTAATAAGATTTACCCTGCGAGAGAATGAGATAGAATACCAGTTATATTTATCTCATTCTCTCGTAGGCTACTTTTCTGAAGTTTCACTTCTGTCGTGTGTCAATACACATTTTTTTTTTAAATAAGTACCTACATTCGCTTATCTAATTAGGCTTTTTATGTTACAGGCCTCACTCCTCCACGATGTCGATATACCCACGAATAAAGCTACATTTGGAATGGGTTGTTTTTGGTCGAACGATTCTCTTTTCGGCGCGACCCTCGGCATCATACGCACCAGGGTCGGCTACGCTGGTGGCACTACAAAGAACCCACATTACAGAAACATGTGAGTTGTAAAGAATTATTACCAAGTCAAATAATGAAAGAATTAATTAAATATTCTTCACTACAATACACCACAACAAGAAACACAATAAATAGGTATTATATAAATAAATAATAAACAATTAAACAGTCATACTAATACTAATAATCACACTAATATTATAAATGCGAAAGTGTGTTTGTTTGTTGGTTTATTGGTTTGTCGTTCAATCACGCCGCAACGGAGCAACGCATCGACGTGATCTTTGACATGGGAATAGTCGAGGGTCTGGAGAGTAGCATAGGCTAATTTTTATCCCGGAAATTTAAGGAGTGCCCGCGGAATAAAAAAAACTTAAACCACGCGTACCTACGAAGTCGCGGGCATCAGCTTGTAAACAATAAAATTTAGTTGACAAATCAAAATATAAATCAAATAACGAAGCGATCTCTCAACAAAAGATTTAGAGAAAAGTTCAAGGGATTTAGGAAAAGTCCTAATGTACCTACTATGTTAGTTTATTTGCAAGGAATAGAAAAATAATTAGTACTAAACGAATAAACTAATTAGTTATCTGTCAAAAATACTATTTTGCTAGACAATTTTACGACTCGAAAAGTAGGTCTAGGCAAGGCAATCCAAACCAATTCGAGGCTTTTACAGTGAAGGAAAACATCGCGCGGAAACTTGACAGAGCTCTTCATAATGTTCCCAAATATGTGAAGTCTGACAATTCGCACTTGATCAGCGTGGTGGATTATGGCCAACCCCTTCTCATTCAGAGAGGAGACTCGCAGTACCTAGTGAGCGAGCAATGGATTGAATTGATAATGTTGTTGATGGCGATGTTTTATTGGGAGAGCATTTGACGTTCGTTCTTTTTATGTCTTCAAAAGCATTCCGGATTCCCTTTCATAGAGGAGAACTACTTATTCCATCAATTCGCATTTTTCGCATTCCGTAAGTTTCAGCTCGTAATCAGCATTAGAAAAAGATTTCCTAAAATTCTTTTACCTACTTAAAGTTTAAAATCAGAGGAAAAGTAAGAAAAATTCTCTCAATGTGTGTTTACGTCCTTGCTTCATCCATCCGTCTCATGGTCCATTCTTTCTCGCGTCCATCCATTCTCGTGTTCTTATTACTTCCACGTGGCCTTGACAAGGACAGCCCAACGCTAGAATACGTATATAGTAGTGAAAGTAAGTAGATAATTATTTTATGTAGGTAGGTCACTAGGTACGCAGACCAAACACCCACGTGCTGAGCAGGGAAATTCTTTGTCTAAATTATATCGCTGACAAATCGATACTGCTCAAGGCTAAGGTTTTATTTTAGTCGTGCTTATAACTACCTATAGTCTCACAAACTTATCTGACCCGGTGACAGCGTCGCTAGCAGATAATATGAAAAATAAAATAAAAACAAAAAATATGATAAACGGGCATAAAAATTAGTTCCAATTTTGGCCACCGGGTTTTGACTTATGTTATGTTTTGTCTTATGTTATGATATTATGTTTGACTGACTTTAAAGGTGTGTACAATTTTTGGTTACTAGATGATGCCCGTAACTTCGTCCGCGTGAATTTAGGTTTTTAAAAAGTCCCTACCTAGCCTACGTCCTTCCCCAGGATACAATCTCTTTACCTATCACAAAGACACTAACATTTGCCACTAACAATAGCTCTGTGTGGTGATGGGCAGTGATGATGCGGCCTAAGATATTCTAAATCCGCGATTTCAACATACCCTAATTGTAGATAATTATTGGTAGGAAACAGTTTTTGGTAGAGTATTCCAGATATAAATATGTTGTAGGTAAAAAAAAAATATCCCAATATTATTACTGTGTAATGACTTTATGCCTTCATTCTTGAATAAAATATTATAATCATTAAATGAAGCGTTCTCATTAGTGGGTAATTAATACAGGTAATTAATACATCCCACCAGCTACTATAGATAAGATATTATTATGTAATAATTGTATAAGTATATCTTAATGTGTAGGTATTTTCATTATTGTCGCTATACGTTGTATCTAAGAAGGTACTTACCTACCTACTAAGTATCTGTAAATCATTACAATGTATAAAAATTATATTTGAATACCTAGCTTGTGTAGCTATAAAAATCTAGCTACATATTTCATTGTTTGGAAACCATTATACACTTATTGTAGTTACAAATTAAGTTTTAGTGTGCACGTTTTAGATATTATATTATTCTTATGAACATTTCTCATGTAATTTCACTATTGTTCCACTAGCATCTCCACTAATGACTAAATGATGCCCGCGACTTCTTGCGCTGAAATTCTTTAACTTTCCCGGATAAAATGTAGGTAACCTGTGTTAATTCAGGTTATACCTAAGCTAACTCCATTTCCAATTTCAGTCAAATCGGTTCATTTATTGTGGCGTGGAGAAGACTCACAAAAATCCCAACCAGTTATTATTCTATGCAGATACATAATGAACTTTTTTACATTAGGTAGGTAGGTTTTGTAGAGATCGCATTGTTGTTATCGTAATGAAAATATGCAGCAGAAAATTATGAATGACAGATATAATACCTAAACTACGATTAGCTCTACGATTGTAGCTCGACGATTGTAGCTCTACGATTGTAGCTCTACGATTGTAGCTCTACGATTGTAGCTCTACGATTGTAGCTCTACGATTGTAGTTCTACGATTGTAGTGTTTGATTACGTGTGACGTGACGCGCGCATTTTCATCCCCGTCTTCCATCCTATAATTTTCCGGAATAAAAATAATCGTTTTCAATCATACCTACATAATCTTACTAATAGTTAAAACTTTTCAATATTTTCCGAAACCAAAGATTTAATCTGTCTTGGGACATGTGTTACAGAAAAATAACGAATCACTGTCCAAATTGGAAACTTTAGCTGCACAAGCTTACTGAATAAAAGCTGGTACCTACCTATATCCTCGGTATCTGACTAAAGTCTTGAATCTTTTTACCCCCGAAGCAAACAGAGGGGTCTTATACCTAAGTTTAAAGTGTGTCTGTGTGTGGCATCGTAGCTACTAAACGGAAGAACCGATTTTGATTAAAGTAGGTAGTTTATTTTTTGAAATGTGCACGACCAATTGATCGAGAGTTAGAGAGAGTTTGCTATGATTCAAGAAAAAAAATTCTGCCGCTAAAAGATCATCAGCTCCGATAACGATACCGTAACTGATTGTCACCACTATGTTTTATAAGTGATTGGACGTCAATAAGTGTATAGTGTACCTAAATTGAATAAATAAATAAATATTGACTGATTGATGAAGGATGTGATCAACTTTCATAGGTTCCACAGGTACAATTCAGGTACCTATCCAGTTCCTGGAACCTGTTACTTTAATGCCTGTAACTTCAGCTTTTTTTTAAAAATGTTGTACCTACGTCTTGTTTATAAAATTGGAAGGAACAGGTTAAACACAGGTGCGACTAACTAAATTAATCTTTCAAGGAAGGGAAGTTGTTTTTTTTTAGAACGCGTGTAGCCGAATTATCTTTTGGCATTGTGGATCAATGCGTCAAGGTTGCGATGTCTACGCACCACCAAGGCCAAGGTGAACTTAGTTGATTCAAACATGTTGCTCTGTACAAAACTCTTAAAAAGAACTAAGAATTATTTAGAAAGAAAACGGGAAGGCCACTAGCCATGAGGAAACAGCGTTTTATTTCAAGAACTTTTTCTATTGACTGAATCTTTCCTGACAACTTCGAAATTTTTTTAAGAAGCTACCTACTTATCAAAATATACTTACCAAACACATGCAATAGAATAGGTACTTTTAGCTGTAACGTAACTTTTGACACTTGTTCTAGCTCTCTGACTTTACTTTTTCTATAAATTCACAGTGGCGACCACACAGAAGTCATAGAGCTGGACTTCGACCCCAAGTCTGTCACATACGAGGAGTTGCTGGACATCTTCTGGGCGAACCACGAGTATGGACTCACCACTAAACTAAAAACACAGGTAGATTTTACTGTGTCTTTTAATTTACGCACCTATTAATCTCTTCTCTTACAAGTGTTAGGCTTAGTCTGAAAGAGGCATTAATGTTATAGAACTACAGGTCTGCGAAGTCGAGAGTGGCAATGCTGGTCTATGGTACTCGGTAACCGGGAGCGACTGTGTTTGTGTGAATTGCAAATAAAATATTATTTATTTATTTATTGCTAAATTAAAGTTTATATTGTGGATAACCGAGTTTTTTTTTAATACAAGTTAAGCCGTGACTGGGTAGTAAGCGATGATGTAGTCATAAAGTTAGTTGTCGGCTAACCGAGTAGGCGTATAGCAAGAGGTATATTAGGTAACTACACCCTTACACGGCACCCAATCGGTTTCTAAACGGCATAGTATCGGAATGCTTAATCGTTTGTTGCTCTTTGCTGGTAGGGCCACCAGTTTCGAATACTTTTAGACCAGACCCAGAGAAAATTTATAATTTCAAGCATCGAGTCCGGGAGGAGAGAACATGGAAACTGCAGAAATGGCATTTGGTAGCCTGCTAGCAAGACCGGTTAGACCAACCACCATAGATGAGTTACAATTTTAAAAAGTGGGGACTCTCCTGGAGTTGTGAAGGTTCCTAATTTCTATTTTGTATAATTATTTAAAGATATTAAGCGCTGTGGGATGATTGAGTGATGTGTACTCGTCCGCAATAATAGGAACTTAGGTAGATCTTCCTCCAGGCCAGGCTGGTGTTGAACGGTTCATATTATAGTGTTATTCTCTTCGATATCGCAATTCAGGCTTGTATGTAACTTATAAGTTTTTAGTCGATTAACGATCCCGTGATGTAGATACAATTAGCGCCATCTAGTTTACACTGTGAGAACCGCTACAGTGCTATTTTTAAACTTTCCTCCTTCTTTAATTTCCAGTACCAGTCCATGATCCTCTACCACGACGAAGAGCAGCGGGAGGCGGCTGAGACGTCACACAAGGCCATGCAAGTTCGATGCAACGGACAACTTAGGACAGTTATAGCACCCGCTGGCACATTCTATCCAGCAGAAGAGTAAGTTTACTTTTTATTTAAATGGCCATTTGATGACGGAGCTTTGTGACAGCTGACATCGTCTTATGAAAAGGTTCAATCCCCGATAGGGTCAATGTGGTAATTTACTATTTCTAAACTTTGTCTGGTCTGGTCTGGTGGTAGGCTTTGGCCGTGACTAGTTGTGTATAAACCTGACCGGCCAGAAGGCATTCTGGTACTTTCATCGATGCATTTTTGTTGCTCCATACCATATGCGAGTATTTTGTACAAGGCTAGGCAAAATTTTGCCAGATCCGTCCTCCGCTTCTGTGGCCCAATGGAAAAGTTTACCATTTTTTTAAAAATATAATATGAAAATTAAGACAAAATAAAACAAAAATATGAAAGAATCATTTAAATATCTTTTTAGTTAATTTGTGTGTGAAGATAATTTTGAAGTATTAAAACTCACTCACAAAATTTCTCACTCGAGTAAGATGTATACAGCAATTGGTGTAAGTAGGTAGGTACATTAAATAATTAAACTTTTAAATCGTCATTTCTCAGTCATTTATTGATGGATTGTAAAAAAAAACACTAATTTATTAGTTTTAATCTATATTTTACTTCCGCAAGTGTTAAATATGATATTCACATAACATCATGAAACTTCTCCATTGTTCCTCTGGATCCCCAAAGTTGCACTAGGCCACGTTTGCAATCTTGTTTCGTATTTACCTATTCTTTGACCTCATCTGCCTTCATAGCAACAATGTATGAATATTTAAATCCACTGCACATAAACGACTGTCAATATTGCAATAATTATGTCAGGGTTGACGCTTTATAGTAGGTATCCATTGCATCAATTAACCTCCACCTAATATCATTGGTATTCCTTACAGCAAGCAATGCTGAAATTAAAAGGCCGTTGGATTTATTATATAGTACCTACCAGACAAGAATTTCATTGTGTAGGAATCTAGGTATAGTAATATTATAAATGCGGAAGTTTGTATGGATGGATGGATGTTTGTTATTCTATCACGCCACAACGGCTGAACGGATCTGGATGAAATTTGGCACAGAGATAGATAATAGTCTGGAATAACACATAGGCTACTTTTTATCCCGGAAAATTGGTTACTTGACAACTAGTCAAATCAGCATTTTTTTTTCAAACGTCAAAACGCGAGTTTAGTATTGGTAGTAGTCAATAGATGCCTACTAAGGATATATTTACTAAGTAACTACCTACGTATTAGGATTAATGTGATAGTGTGTCAGTTTATCTGTATGTCCGTCTGTCTTATCTATGTTACGCTTGGCGGAACATCTTTGGAATTAGTGGTAAGTACAAAGGGTTGTCAGAAACTCTTTGAGATAATGGAATTATTAGGAGGAATTAAATAGTTCTAACATGAGATATGAGATAATGCGACGTATTATTAGAAGTAGGTATAGGGTTTCCAGAGTAAAGTTTGGCACCATCATCTGGAGGCCTACATAGTAGATACTGTACCACGTCCTTTTATTTCTGGTCCGTTTTACGGCGATAGGTTATTGTAGAAGCGTACACTGTTTCCAACAAATGAATTGCTAGTTTTTTTTATACACTACAAGCTAGCCCTTGATCTCACCCGATGGTAAGTAATGAGGCAGTCTAAGATGGTAGCGGGCTAACCTGTTAGGGGCATGGCAGTTATATTAAACCCATACCCCTTTGGTTTCTACACGGCATCGTACCGGAACGCTAAATCGCTTGGCGGCACGTCTTTGCCGGTAGGGTGGTAACTAGCCACGGCCGAAGCCTCCCACCAGGCCAGACCAGGGAAAATGCAGAAATTATAAATTAACCAAATTGACCCTGCCGGGGATCGAACCCGGGACCTCCGCACGTTAAGGCAATACTGCGCCACGGAGGTTGTCAGGTTGGAGTTTTAATAAGCCTAGAAGCAGGCATTACAAGTTTATTTTTATTATCAACTTATTACACGTTGGTTGGTGGGTTGGGACTTGGGATAGGCGATATAATATCTTATTATCAATGTCTATGCTCTTCAATCAGGCCGTAACAGAGCAACTGATCGATGCAACTGAGCATGATTTTTTAACCGACTTCAAAAAAAGGAGGAGGTTCTCAATTCGTCGGAATCTTTTTTTTTTTTTTAGGTATGTGCCCCGATTACTCAAAGACGCCTGGACCGATTTTGAAAATTCTTTTTTTGTTTGAAAGGGTATACTTCCAATGTGGTCCCATATAAATTTGGTGAAGATCTGATGAAGATCTTCGAAGACAGATGTTCCCCGAGATCTTCGAAGACAGATGTTCCCCGATTACTCGAAGACGCCTGGACCGATTTGGAAAATTCTTTTTTTTTGAAAGGGTATACTTTCCAGGTGGTCCCATGGTCATTAGGTCTGATGATGGAATCCTGGGGAAATCAAAGGAACTTAAATTTTATAAGGACACGAACCCAGATAGTTATTAGGTACAGGTCTGTCTGTACCTTTCGAGAACCTATTTTTCTTTTTTTATATTTACAGCACTAAAACCAAACAATAAAATTATTTTTAAATAAAAAAAACCGCCTTCAAAAACTAAAAAGCAAAAAATAATTGGATATATTTACATATTATTATTTCTACCCACTATGTTGAAGTCGGGCGGGTATAACAAGGATAAGCAAAGATGACGCAAGGCTCGCCCGACTTCTACATATGTAGTGGGTAGAAATAATAATATGTACATATATCCAATTATTTTTTGCTTTTTAGTTTTTGAAGGCGGTTTTTTTTAAATTTATTATAAGGATAAAGTCAGTAATCTGTAGAATGATAGGCTAATTTTCAATCCGAAAAATAAAAGTTTTCTCACAGGCTTTTTGAAAATCCTAAATAAGCATGGACACATCGTAGACAAAATACATATTATAATGAATTACAGCGGAGCCGGTAGACTTTTCCTCTACTATAACTTGTGTTTTACTTTCAGAACCTTATTATCCAAATCTAAGGTTTTTGTTTCTTTCTTTGCAGTTATCACCAAAAATACAGACTGCAAGGGCACAAGGATCTCTGCCGGAGTTTGGGGCTCGATTCCTCAAAACTACAGACCTCGCATTTAGCAGCTAGACTGAACGGCTACCTGGTGGGAGTTGGTGGTAAAGCCCAGTTCGAACAAGAGGTAGGCCGCTTGGGCCTGAACGAGAAACAGGCCGAGTATATACGACGTGAATTGGAACGCAATGAAGGTGGTGGACTAGCGTGCTGAAGAAACCTTGGAACTGATTGATCCTTTCGAAATTGTCAACTTACTGTATTGACTACCATCTAGATCTACGATATATATGTCACAGTAAGATTGTAAAAACCGTAAGATTATAATATAACGTTTTTTATCTCGATAGATTATAAACTGTCGACAGATTGTGAACCGTTATATACTGCTTACAATTTAACGCGTTTTTTTTTCGGTAAATTGTAATATATTAGGTATATTAACCCGATAGAACCTAAGTGAACCTGAATGTTCATGTCAAACCCTAACCTAACCTATAGTTCGCGCGCGAGTTGAATGCCGAGTAAATGTATGGTGACACTTACATTTACTCTGCATTCAACTCGCGCGCGAACTGTACAAGAAAGAGACAAGAAAACGTAAAAACAATAAATATTTCATAAATTAATACCTACTCAGAACATTGAACGGTTCACAATCTTTCGACAGTTTATAATCTCGCGGAATAGAAACCGTTAGATTATAATCTAACGGATTTTACAATCTTACGGTGACATAATATATATTAATTATAAAAAAAATACTTCTGACCGAGTGATGGAATCCAATACACTGGGGTTAAAAATATTGACAGTAAGTTCCTTTTATGAATAGGGCACGACACGTGACAAATATGGACACGCACTGAGGAAGGATAGAAATTTCACCCCTGTACAGGGGGTGAAAGTATGTCGACATACATACTTTACACCCCCTGTATGTATGTACCTACATTAGTATTTTAGCTTTCGATTAAGATGCAGTAAGTAATAGGTTCCAGGATTTTTTAACTTACACCCTTAAGTTCCATCCGAGCGAAGCAATCAAACACAAACTTTATTGCAATCATGCAATGATAATGCATAGGAAAGACAGGGAATAACAGATTTCTTTTTCAACAATTATTTTCGCCACATATCACCATTGTTGGTGAACAACCATAGTGAAATAGTTTTTGATTATCGAACCTAATAGTAGGGGAGTCCAGGATGCCAAATGTGGATTTACTCGAACGTCGTGGAAACCTAATGGATTTTGAAGATTAGACGGTAGAAAGAAAAAAAGGTTACGTGATATCATACCCGTTCACCGGTGGGCGGAGCGTCTACACGTTTTCAAAAATATTAAAAAAAACAGCCACATGGCACTAGAGTGCTTCAGATATTGATGGCGTTTACGCCACACGTGTCTCTGTTATCGCACCAATAAATATACAGGGCTCATAATTATATGGTGAAGGTACCTACTCTACAGGATCCAAAGAATCCCCACTTATCTGCCGCGCTGGTGTAAATCCAAAAATCCCCTTGTGGGCTCCCCTACTATAAGTGAAAGTAGTCCATAGAAAATGTTTTTGAGAAGCGCGACGTATCTTACAAGATGTTTTTATGTGCTCCAATGATTTTATTAATTCGCCAGCAGTAACCCATTGGCCCGCGTTCGCTGAGCGCATTGGATCAATGTGTTTGTACTTTGTTCTGTACCTACTGCATAACTACTGGAGCAAAATGCTTCATAAGCTTGTGATATTGTAATTAAATAATAAATAATAATCTTATTTGTATGTTTTAAACCCTTCTTAATAATAATTGAAAACAAGAAGAAAATTTTTCTTTTCTATGATCTATCCTATTTACCTATTCTATGCCACAGATATTTAAGGCGAGTCACCTCAGCTCAGCGGTGAAAACTGGTTTGCTAGATCAAATTTTTTCGGTATTTACTATTAAATAACGGTCTTACAAAAAATATCCGATACACTTAAAGATATTGTCTAAAGAATGTGCTAATTTGTTACACGATAGGATGTACTTTACTCGATCAAAAAAAATCTTGAAACAGGCTAAATTAAAAGTTTAAAACGAATTTTTTATTAATAAAATTTTCGACTTTGCTCATCATTTTTATATGGATAAATTCCTCTTGAAGTATTAATGAGAACCTGCTAAAATTTATTTCAAACTGAAGTCCTATATCTATTTAATTCAAATTAATCCCAGAATTTGAACGTTGCCAAGCGGTTTCAGAATATACCGCGCTGCCCGCTTCCCCGCCAGTCTCTACGAGAAATGTACCGCGAGACGCGCGGGCGGCACCCCACACCTCACCTCCTAAAATCTTGGAGGTGACTCGCCTTAATGCATTTTAATTTACATATTATCTATTTATTATAGGAAAACTGGATTTTTTTTAAAATTCTCTTTCATTTCAATTACCTATGTTGGATAATTGTATCTAGGTAAACTCTACAAAATTGTATTGATTTTCCTTTTAGAATATTGTTATGATAAAAGCTAATCAGACTTTCCGTAGATTTTATCAAATAAATATTTTATTTATTAACTAATTTAGTTCATTTTATTACTTACTTTAAAATATTTTTAAGCAGTGTTACTATATAAACTTACTACGATTGCGAGAAATTAAAACAAATAACTATTTTTTCAACACACTTACTCATAAAGTGGCTCTAATTTCACTGCAATTCATTACCTACTATTATTCACAAGTGAGCTATAAAGTTTTTATTTTATTTTATCTACAAAATAAAATTATTTTTTAGTATTATTTTCTTCACAAGTGTGTTGAAAAACGTCGTTTGATACACGTGTGTATTGATGATTACCGTCCTCGGCTATCTTAAGACCCTCACCTAACGGCCGGGTCTCAATGGCGCCTCAACGGTAATCACCAACATTACACACTAGTACCATAATGTACAATAAACCTATTTTTATGATTTTTCGATTGAAATCGATATTTAGGACTCCCTCTGGCTACAAAACAGGAAACTGGTACCAAAATTTTACAAAATCAGCGCCGTTATGAAATTATTTGTTAATTGAGCGATTTCGTTCAAAATCGATATCTGAGAATCCCTGGTATTATAAAACAGGAAACTGGTAATGGACAATTTTTATCTTAGTTAAATACTTGAGATGATTAATATATTTATTTTGATAAGGATTAATACCATGTCGGTAAAAACACCTTCGCAAGTAAAGCATTGGTTTAGAGTTTAGACCAAATTTGAAAATCATAAAAATGGTTATTGTGAGTCAACCTTAAAAGATAGATGTATGCTATCGCGGACTATTTTTTAGAACTTTTTAAGAGGAACAATTTCACCATACATTGTTTTCGCTATTTACGCAGCGCACGCCGCGTAAGCTCTCAGAAGAGACGATTTTTTCCGACTTAGTTCACATTATTGCAATTTTCGTTAGGATCTCTAATTTTTTTGAAAATAAAAACGTAAAAAAAAGTATTATGTTACTTGCTGATAATGTAGCTTTCTATAGGTGAAAGAATTTTTAAAATCGGTTTAGTAGTTTTTGAGTTTATCCATTACAAACAAACAAACAAATCTTTCCTCTTTATAATAGGTATTAGTTTAGTTAAATAGCTAACTAAGTAACTATCTATCATCAGATGTTGCATCATGTTGTGCAGTTCCGTTTTAATCCAAAAAAAGAGGAGAACACATGTTTCCAAAAGATAAAACTGTTCTAAAACAGTGGCTAGTGGCGATTTGCAGGAATAACTATACCCGACAAAAATGCTCGTGTTTGTAAAAAACATTTTAACCCCGAGGATTATATTGTGTTACCCAAAGAATCAAATAAGTACAGAAAATCGTAAGTAATTATCTTTCTTATTCATCTCCTAAATTAAAGCCAAAAGTTGTACCTACCTAGTCAAGAGAGAAGAGAGAAAGGAAATTAAAAGAAAACATGCAGAAAGAGCTCAACAACGTCAAAAAAAGAAATTTATGCGCCTCTTTTTCTTAATTCCGCCTTCAAAATGTTCACATTAATCTCTAAATAATCCATATTAGCGATAATTTCACGAAGGAGATCACTTTACAACAGGTCAATTAAAGAAATTATAATTTATGTCACGAAGCCCGCCAAAACCAGTGAAAAGTTTTGACGACCTCCGTGGCGCAGTGTGTAGCGCTGTTGCCTTAACGTGCGGAGGTCCTGGGTTCGATCCCCGGCAGGGTCGATTTGGGAATTTATAATTTCTGAATTTTCCCTGGTCTGGCCTGGTGGGAGGCTTCGGCCGTGGCTAGTTACCACCGTACCAGCAAAGACGTGCCGCCAAGCGATTTAGCGTTCCGGTACGATGCCGTGTAGTAACCGAAGGGGTATGGGTTTAATATAACTGCCATGCCCCTAACAGGTTAGCCCGCTACCATCTTAGACTGCATCATCACTTACCATCAGGTGAGATCGTAGTCAAGGGCTAGCTTGTAGTGGATAAAAAAAAAAAAAAAAAAAGTGAATGTTACTGGACCTCGCGACACCAGCGCCTCTAGTGGCAAACTCACGCGCGATAGCCCCCATTGTAATATGATGTTTCACATTCGTTCATTCGTTCATGCGATAACTTCCCAACCCTTTACTTTGCCTATGGTTATCATTCGGCCATTATTGTTGACTCGAATAGTCAAGTAAGGAAAACTGGACTTTAGGTAATAACATTGATCGTCAAGTGAGAATGACGTGCTAGACAGGTAAATAGGTATGTAGCTTAGCGATGAAGTCGGTCTCACCTACTTGAAGACAGTGCTCAGATAGTAGACTACCCGAAGTACCTAATAAGGCTAAAAATGTGTGACTTTGTCCACCCCCCATATTATAAATGCGAAAATGTGTCAGTCTGTCTGCCTGTTACGCTTTAACGGCCCAGATTTTCAACCGATTTTGAAGAAACTTTGTATAGAGGTCGGAGGAACTTTTTGCTAGTTGCGACCCTAGAGATAAATAGGGTAAATGTGGGGCAGGGGTTTCCTATTTACCCCTGGCTCCACCACCATCACTAAGTCCATTAACACCACTACCACCACCAACACTTTTAACCGACTTCAAAAGGATTTGATCCGTATGCAGGTATGTGTGTGTGTTTGTTAACGATTTTCTCGGAAACCAATAAACCTATTTTTATGATTTTTCGATTAAAATCGATATTAAGGACTCCGTGGGGTTACAAAACTGGTACCAAAATTTTAAAAATCAGCGCCATTTTGAAATTCTTTGTTAATTAACCGATTTCGTTCAAAATCAATATTTAGGACTCCCTGGTGTTACAAAACAGGAAGCATTTATCTCTTTCTAATTTAAGTATTAATTGTTGTTCAATTTCAGGATATAACTGAAATTATACATTATCCATATAATATTTTTATTTTTTCCTTAAATTGTTGACATGCATCAGGTGACAACCCTAGCAGAGTAGGTATACATTTTCGACGCTCTTAGGAAGCTTCCCCACTGTTCAGATATATACTCGTGTGGTGTGCTGGTTAATACTGGTTTCGCACTTTTGAGTTTGGACTTTGGACTAACTGACTGTCGTCATGTAAATGCTATATTATTTTCCATCCATAGATTTAGCATTGGTCTTTACGACCCAATCTTAAATCTATGTTTCCATCCTGAAATAATTGAAATCTACAATTAGTTTGGAATGGCATAGCAAGTGAATATACCTACCTACCTAATTAGACAATCACGAATTAGGTAAATACGACTTCGTTTTAAGATCTACCGAGGTACCTACCAACTATATACCTAAAGATTGTTAGGTATATAGACACAGATACGTATTGATAGATACTAATATATAATATGGAGTTAGGTACAATATAAAATATTTAGTATTTACAATGAAACTGCGCATTTTTTTATTTCCAAACATTTTAAGTCTCCTTGTTTAAAATACAGTCCCAATAAATTCATGACATCATTTAGGTACATATACCTCCCTACATACTCTACAGTCTACACGGTAACAAATTAACATACTGTACCAATTAAGTAGGTATACCAATTCTATAAAAATAATAAAATGTCTGAACGCGTATGGATGTCACGAAAATGTTTCTTAAGGCGAATTCTCATTCGTTAATATATAAGCAGCTAGCAAGAACGTTAGTTTTAGTAAGTGTACCTACCTTACTTACCACTCAAATACAAATTTAAGGCCTTTAACTTTATCCTCTCTTATGTGTTAACCTCTTTTTCTTATTATTAGCTTCCTGGTTCCAATTAATTAAAGTTGCCGCAACAAATGGACCAGGCGATCTAAGCAGACTGAGAAAAATATTGTAATAGGTACTTATGGTAAGTAGGTACCTACTTTGCGAGTGTAGCAGCAAATATTTTCCTTGGAAAGTCTGTTTTTACTTTACTAAAAAAATGGTTAACAACTTAACTAATCCCTAGATTGTTTGATTCAAAAGCACTTGGAACAGTTTATTTGAATAAAAACCATCTGAATTTTGATAAACATTTGAATTTTGAATATTCAATTTTCTTGCTGAAACGCGTAAAAAAATAACTTTACACGGCGAATATGACGTTATTACCACAAAATAACTAACATAATAATATGATCACATTGTGAGACGAATGAGAAACCTAACTAAAACGCCAGACAAAGCGCTATATGACTAAATAATTAACAATCTACCTTAAAATTGCTCAGTTGGATGACATTCTTATTGATTTTCTTAATAGGTATATGTGAAAATGTCCCATACCTACCTACATTCGTATCTACGGACAAAGAATAAAGACCGTCATACTAGTCAGCAGCGTCACTATATCATCAAAATAATAAATATTTATACCTGAAAATTCTTATCTGTGAATGATAAAAAAATCTATATTATAGATTAGGGGTATGCGTGATTCGCCTTAACATCACGTGTAAAAAATAATACACGTGGAACAACACATGTCTGCATACCACGATATCATTATTTTTACAAAGGCAAAATCCATACTAATATTATAAAAATGTGGAAGTGTGTCTGTGCATCTGTCTGCTGCGCTTTAACGACCTATCATTTTAATCGAATTTGACTAAATTTAAAATGATAGGTAATAATAATTAATATGGTAGGTATAGAGATTAGGATGCTAGGATGATCCCGGGAAGGGTAAGTACTTTTATGTTGGAAAATCAATGAGTTCCCACAAGATGGTTCAAAAACCTATATCCACGCGAATGAAGTCGCAGGCGTCATTTAGTTTTTGTTTAATTATGTCATGCTCTAAAAAATATGCTAGTTAAGTAGAGCAAAGATCAGTCAAGTAGGGTACTAGTCTACTAGATCAAATAAATATTATAAATGCGAAAGTTTGGATGGATGGATGGACTATGGATGGATGTTTGTTACTCAAACACGCTCGAACGGCTGACGGACCTGGATGAAATTTGGCACAGAGTTAGATTATAGTCTGGAACTGGAATAACACATAGGCTACTTTTTATCCCGGAAAACTAAGGAGTTCGCGCAGGAACCTAAAAAAACTCAATTCACGCGGACGTAGTCGCGGGCATCAGCTAGTATGTAAATAATAACCTATTTTAAGATCTTTATCTTATTTTAAACTAGCTGACGCCCGCGACTACCCTATTCGGTTTCTACACGGTATCGTACCGGAAAGCTAAATCGCTTGGCGGCACGTGTTTTGCCGGTAGGGTGGTAACTAGCCACGGCCGAAGCCTCCCACCAGGCCAGACCAGGGAAAATTCAGAAATTATAAATTCCTAAACGGACCCTGCCGGGGATCGAATCCGGGACCTCCGCACGCCTTTATCTAACGTTGCTCTTTCCCTTGGAGTAGAGTCGAATAAATGTACTCTGTGCCAGAGTTTGTTGCTCTGGGTCGTCCAGTGCTGACACACCGAACTTGTACCGGACGAAGTTAACAAGATAATTCGACTCGCCCACTTGCCAGCGAGCAGTTTATATTCAATCGAGCTTTATTATGATCCTTATGATCCGACGAATAAAGGTCATTATTTTCAATTAAGCTTTGATTTGTTGATCACGTTGCGTCGTGGAAACACAAGGTCATCAAGTTCATTAATTATTGGCTTTGTGTTGTTTTGAAAAAAAACTGTGATAATAAAATATTATTCACAGTTTTTTTTAACACAATGAGTTTTTGAATATCGAGATTTAGCTTAGCTTGAATGTTATGTATTAGTAGGTACCTATATGTAGCGTTGTGTATGGACTTTCTGAAAATTTCTGTATACCAATAGTAATATAATATGTAGGTACTTAGGTACCTATAGCCTATTATCACACTATTACTACGATGCAGGAACTATTCGAATTCATGTGTAACTAGGTATTATTAATTGTTAATGTTTAAATAACTATTTAAACATTAACAATTAATAACACCTGTTACTGTTTAACTACTGTTACTGTTACTGTTTAACTAAACAGTCTCGAAAAATTTATTTGATATATGTACTCGTATGTACCTACCTAGGTAAATTAATTAATAATTACGTACCTACTTAAACATACCTTAAACCTACCTTTAATACGCTGATAGTTAACGTCCTCCCGATCGAATTTCGGCCATGGCAGCAAATCTCCAAAGAGACTTTAGTGTGTGCGCTATTCCCTTACTCTCATGCCCCATGGGACGGAAAATCCAACACAACCGGAGAGAGATCAGGGGCCGGACCGACGGCAATACGTTCTCACTTCTCACCGAAGCAAGGGGGTGATCGGTGAAACACCGATAAGTTGTTACTCCGGGATTGTACCTTAATCCAATACTCATATAGGCCGGACCCGAATCGAACCCGGCATCTCGTCATCCGCAGTCAAACACGCTAACCACTACGTGACAGTTGCTGTGGCCACTGACGTAAATAGGTACAGGTGCTCACAAGTCACATAAATTCTTTGAAGTACTTTATTATTGTTTTGAATCGCGTCATACTAGCCACCAGTATGATGAATAGCCTCCTGAAAATGAAAACGAATTTACTGGCTATTTTAAACTTACACCAAGGATGGCGAACCAATGGCACGCGACACAATATTTTGGGCACCGATCACAAAATCATTATGCACTAAGAAAAAAAGTGTGAAGTAGGTTTTATATGACAAGCGAACGTTAGAAACGGTTTGACATCTGTTAACGGTCTGCTAAAATTGAGGCTAAAATGAGGCTAAAAGTAACATTTTACAACCCTAATAATATTATAACGTTATTTGTCATGTAATCTGCAACAACAGAAGTCACACTAATTTTAATTTTATTCAAATTACGCGTAAAATTGAGACATTGCAAAATGTACCTATTTATTTTTTGTAGCTAAATAAAGAGTTTTGAGTTGATAGTATTTATCTATACTATAATATGGTAATCTCTGGATCTACTGAACCGATTTTAAATATTCTGTTACCAATAGAAAGCAACATTATTTTTGAGTGTCATAGGCTATTATATTAACCGGAAAAATTAAAAGACTTATTCGTGGTAGTCGGATTTGCAAAGTAAGTCGGAGAAAAACGGTCGAACGAAAACGTTTCTTACGAAAAGCTCATTCCACGCGGACGAAGTCGCGAGCATCAGCTAGTTATTATTATTTTCACAGTAATCTCAAAGTCAAAATTACTTGATGGCACGTCTATGACGTCTTAGAACATTTTTTTAGAAAAAATGGCACGTTGATGCATAAAGGTTCGCCTACCCTGCTCTACACGCTACACAAATAGAAATTGATTGTTTGGGATTCTTGGCTACGTTGCAAATGAACCATGAAAATCCTTGCAGAATTTATATAAGTACCTACATTTACTATTATCTGTGGGGAATATTTTTAGATTTTTGACATTTTAATTACCATAAACATTAGAAGACTAATGAAGATAATTATATACGGTCTAGCAGTTTTCAAGGTCTTAACACAATATTAGCTTGCACGGTATAGTATCAAACTAATTAACTACTCTCGCTTCTCGTCGCTGAACTCCTATAAAAAAGTCTAAACTGCTGCGATCAAAAATACTGAGGCCTTACTGCGTCTATGGTTCTCGAGAGTGGCCGCAATGGCCTTAACTCTATGATGGTTGGTCAAGATGGCGACGCAGCCGTGCTGGTCAGTGTTTGTGTGAACTTCTAAATAAAAGAATAATTAAATGGATTTCCGAGTTTCCTTCTAACACCAGTAACTTTTGGGTACGTGTACGTGGGATCGTTTGCCAGTGCAAAAATGTATCTACCTACTTATATTACGAAAATCATTGTAACCAACAGGCAACGGCCAAGTTATCAAACCAAATTGATATAAATCCAAACAGTGTTTGTGAAAATATTCAATAGATATGTAGGTATTTGGGAAAATATGTTGTGTTACAATGAACGTAGATGTTTTAATAATAGTATAAAATTATTGAGGTGCTTTCTCACGGTATGATCGACCCGAGCGATTAAAATAGCACTACCAAGGGCAAAAATTCACTACGGACATGACATTACAAAACGCCCACTTCCTATGGGAAACACTTTTAGTTGTGTCGCGCAGGTCTGTGCAGCTCCGACGCGACGTTTCGCGCTGGAATGTCGTTTCCAATCCATAGTGTGCCCTTACAACTACTTAACACTTAGATATTTATCAACTCCTGAATGAGGCGGGTGTCAGTAGAAGCCCGGAGCAGATAAGTTGGCGGTTTTACACTCTCCTCCTTGGATAAAACTGTATGATCTTTATCTGGTCATGTCGGATTGCCGTCTCACCGGAATTTGAGACTAGGAATAGAAAGCAATAAGCATGCCGTTGATTGTGCAAAGTGCAAACACCTGTGCGTGTGCACTGTCCTCTTGCACAGTATAGGCAGTCTCTGTTGAGAATTGAGATATGTAGATTAGATGCCATGGTCATAAGAGGAATATATTATTACTATTATTATAAATGTGAAAGTTTGAATGTTTGTAAGTTTGTATTTTTGGCTGTTTATAACGACTCTTTCACGCCACAATGACAGAACCGATCCGGGTGAAATTTGGAATGGAAATATCTTAACACGTCATAGGCTACATTAATTATTCCGGAAAATTAAAGCATTCACGTGGGAATCAAAATAATAAGTTAACAAAGTTATAAGTTAATAATAAGTCACGTGGACGAAGTCATGGGCGTATAGTCGTCTATCGTCTAGATTATTAATATTATTAATAAGAACTTGAATAAAATTGAATATTGAGCGTCTCAGACAAGAATTGAATCATCTGATTGGTGAATAAAAATAGCTCGTCATAACAGAGCCACACAGAGCCCCTCGGGTGATAAGCGAAACAGCCAATCAATTATAATTCCCGATTGGCCAGTGATCTCATCGGCGCCAATCGTTTGAAATAACTATCTTAACTTATAATATTACCTATATCCAGCTATTGGGGTACTTAAGAACTAGCTGATGCCCGCGACTTCGTTCGCGTGGAAATGAAATGATTTATTTATTTCATGTAGGACAACTTGTGAAACTTATGATACGTCAAGACTCTACCACCGGTTCGGAAAGCTGATTCTACTGAGAAGAGCCGGCAAGAATCTCAGCAGTTGCTCTTTTCTTAAAAAAGAAAAAGGTTACATTATTTTGTGTGTTTTTGAATGGGTACTGGGATGGTTCACGGTAGAGCCCGGTAAGGGGCGCTGTAATCGGGTCCTAGGTTCAGGGCAGGAAAACGTCTGCCGGGCGCATTAGTTTTAAAATAATATTACTTTAAGCGAAGTAAGTCCACTGATGTTTAATCAAACAGTGAATGACTGTTCCGCGATAAGCTATAAAATCATACTTTAATAATATTATAATTATGCGAAAGTGTGTTTGTTTGGCATGGGTATAGTTGAGGACCTGGAGAGTAACATAGGCTATTTTTATCCTGGAAAACTGAAACCACGCGGACGGACGGGCATTAGTAAATAAATAAATTGTTTACTTGCTGGAAACATAATATTGCCGCTTCTATTACGTAAAAATTAGTTCTGTGGCCGCGGTTTTTACACAATTAGCGACCTACAGCTACATTACTCAGTCTCAAGATCAAGGTTACACAGATGGAAGTTATCTCCACGCTTATTAATAAAGCAAACTATTACCGAATGGCGAAACTATGTGGTCTACCTATGGATGATGATTTTTTTCATTGTGGTTTTAAAAGGCTCGATGCTATTATGTCTTTATTGTAAGAACTTCCTACCTACAATCAGCAAATAAATATTATGATTATGATTATGATTATGATTATGATTATGATTATGAAAGGCGCTGTGAGCTCACGAGCTGAAAACACAGGCGCGCGGGGGTGAAATCGAGCAAGCGCATGTCACAAAAAATGCAAGAAATCATTTGTAATTAAATAAATATTTACTTTTAAAAACAAATTAATCCGACAATGTGTTTGATTTAGAAATATGAATTTAATGTTATATTCCTAGAGCAAATTATTGGTTTCATTAAGGAGAAAAATTGCTTTAATAGGTAAATTAAGAGCTATGTTTAAAATCAATTTCAATGCAGAGATTTTTTTAAATTGTGTTTTGAGATGCGTCAATGGCTGCTTGAAGGTCTTGAAAACAGCAAATTATTTTTACAAGCATACATTATGTCACCGTTTGAAGGATACACTGCTTTTAAAAACCCCCTTTACGCTATAAATTGATAATGTTAAGAGTTAAATCAGTGGTTAATCCTATGCGAGGGACCGGGGTTCGATCCAAGATTACTAAGAAAAGTTAGAGAATACTAGCTGATGCCCGCGACTTCGTCCGCGTGGTTTTTTTGATTCCCGCGGGAACTCGGAGAATATGGAGAGTAACATAGTAGTCCATTACATTGTCCGGTTCTCAGCTATACCCTTGCCAAAAATCACGTCGATCCGTTGCTCCGTTGCAGCGTGATTGTAGGACAAACCAACAAACCAATAAACCAACAAACAAACACACTTTCGCATTTATAATATTAGTATGATTGTGCGTATCAAAAATCGAATCCCCAGGGAGGCGTAGATTCGAAATTCGAATCCTGCCGGTTCCGCAATTTTTGACTAATAAGCACTTGCTCTAATGAAGTAAGTTCCTACCGCGAAGGAAGGAAACCCACATGCCACCACAAGTTCTAAGTGCGTCCCCAAGAATCGATATTCCCGACCACCCGAACAGCCCACCTGGCCCCTAAATATTCTATAGCTCAGTGACTAATGACTCGCCATCCTCACCATAAACGTCAAGTTTTTTAGAGGATGGCTCCGATATTAAGATTTGTATATTGTAAAGTTTGTTTTGATCAATAAATTTAAAAAAAAAAAAAACCTATATGAAAAATAAAATAAAAACAAAAACCGTATGGCATAAAAATGAATTCTAATTTTGGCCACCGGGTCAGATAAGTTTGCGGATCTGTAGTTACGTCTAGTACTAGTTATTATTCTGTGGTTACGTACACAAAAATATACCTACTTAGCTACTTTAGGTAGTTAGATTTCAATCTAACGGTTTCTACAATCTTACGGTGACACATACATCATATACTATTTAATGTATAATGCATAATATGATAATATAGTAAACCTATGTACCTACCTAGTCTACCTTATTAAAAGTCAAATAAACAAGACATAAAAATTACATGGTCGAGAAGATCAAACACTGTTTATTTTGTTAGCATCATAATTATGCTAAGGTATTTTTCTGCTATATATACGCTTTTGTTGCTAATCATCGCCAGTTTATAAACCTAGCATGTAATTCTATAATTTATTAGGTTAGGTATACTGTTAAAAAATAAAAAATAAACATCTGAGAACCTACGTAGCCTACTCATAATATTTTTTGAACAATGGTGAGTAGTTTGATGTTTTTGATGTTATTTTGAGACGAAGTGAAACAAAACCTTTTTTTAAAAATAAAACGATTGATACTGTCGCGTAGCGTCGTATCGAGTACCGATGTCGCGTTTGTCGCTTAACCCGTTGACCGCTGTCCTAACTCCTAGGAGAACGACAAACGCGGTACCTAATGCGACGCGACGTGACAATATCAAACTGACCCTTCACGTGGCATCCAGGGCTTACCATCGCACAACGAGATATTATCTCGCGACGAAAGAGAGATATTGTCGTTTTTCTTTACCCTAACAATAATTTTTCCTTTACCCTAACAAGCACAAAATGCATACCTACAAGAAAAAAATAGTCATAAGGGTTCGTAGAGAAAAATACCACAGATAAGAAAAATTACTTTTATCTCAACTTTTGACGTAACGAGACAAGTAACCATGTTAGCTTCGGTAGACAAAAGATAACGGGTAAACATAATTTTACTCGTTTTGCGCATGCTAGCCCTACTGTTGTCGTGTAGACATTCGTCTTTTTCTATGGCATCGAATCGCTTCTGTCGCTCAACTAGTACAGCGGCCCTATTATCCCAGGTGAGCGACGCAGCGCAACGCAACACGATACGAGTCCATAGAAACTGACAAAATAGGTATCTTCCTATCTACGCGACGCGACGCGACGTTGTCGCATCGTTACTCGTATCGCATCATGTCGCGTTTGTCACTCACGTAATTTGCCTGATGTAGGACAATAAAAAAAAATAATGCTACATATGCCACGTGAGTGGTTGGTTGGATGTTGACGGCACCTGCAACTTTATTTAAACATACTTAACTAATTAATCACCTTTGTTTACGTGCATGTCGATGAATGTGTTAGTGCGATGATAGAGCTAAGCGTGTCTCCTTGGACTCAACATGCACTGAACTCATGCAAGTCATGTTGTAATACCTACCTGCCCGGTTGACACACGATAACAAACACTAATAATTACCACTTTGGGTATTACTAATATCAACAATCAATAGTACCCAGATATCTACGCGATTTCAGTAGGATATTTTTTTTAAATTATAATTTATAATTGGAGGAAGGTTGGAGGTTGGTATCGACTAGATCACTTCGTCCGTCTGCATTAAGTTTGTTCAATAAAAAAAAATAGCCGTCGTTGTCATTCCTCGGGACACACATACAATTAACTTAGCACTCATACTAGATTACCTGTATGGATAGATTGAACAGATGGACCGTGAAAGCAGTGGCGTGTACAGGGTTTTAAGCTAGGGTAGGCATTGGTAAGTCAGAATACATTTTTCCTGACTGTCTTGATAAAAAATGAGCATTGACGTTTTTCCACTTGGGTAAGCAGTGCTTTTATGCATCTATGAACTGCACGCCACTGCGTGAAAGCATGGCAGACAGACAGGCTGACCCACTTTCGCATTTATAAAACTTTTAATAAGTAGTAAGGCATATGGATACAGAGCCTGAAAAAACTTGTGTTGGAAACAGCTCTGAAATCTGAACTGATTTTGACAATCATTTATTCGTTACAATCAATAGCAATTAATGTAATTTATAGCTTTATAAAAAGCAATCATACTTACTTACACAATTAAAGGCACATATACTATACATAGGCATAGGCATTATACATGATACTTACATAAGGTTGTCCCGCCAGCTGTCATTATTTGAATATACCTACAGTGGGTTTTTAAAAGTAAATGTCATAAAGGAGTTCAACTGTAAAGATACAATATTGTTCTCATATAATCTGCATTGAAAGTGCAAGTTTCAATGCCTGTTGGTGCCTGTTGAGCCACTCGAAACTAGACGATTTCAGACGGATGAAACGGACGATGTGGACGAATGAAATGAACGTATTTCAGACGGTTGAAAATCATGATTTTCTACCCGCTGAATGACGTAGCAGCCCTCCCTTCAATCCTGTCAGAGTATATTTTGTTTATTTCAACCCTTTATTGAGATTTTAACCATCAACTAAAATAAAGAAATACAATTTTTATTAAACTTGCACTTTTAATGCGGATTATATGAAAAATATAGTGTGTGGATGAAACACAATTTCAAACTTCGGGTGATGCCAGCCCTCGCTTCGCTTATTCTTCGTTTCACCCCTAGGCACACAAGGTTAGACCTGTCAAAAAGGTGTGTTGTCAGAATAGCAGACGTCGCTAAGTGCTATTTTAGCGATTCTAACTTTAGAGAAACGAACTCTGAATCGGGACCATTAATAAACTATTTTAATCGATGAACATTTTACCGAAACCGATATTTCACTGACATAATAAATACATAATTGCATCCTTTCTATAATGATACAACTGACAGTTACATGTTCAATAAGTTCTGGAAGGTTCTATTGTGGATCTGTTATGTGATTCCCTAACTTCCTTTCACTAAACACTAAACAGTAGGTTAGTGAAAGTAACTATAAAGGGTTACCAGTCAACAACGTGATTCATCACTTTTGACGATGCGAAATAACTAAATCATTATAAGAAATGGGTTCGGTCAACTGTGAACATAGAGATTTGCTGCCTTGGTCAATCAAAACATACTAATAAGTACTATAAAATAAATAAATAAATAAATAAAGCCTTTATTCAGACATTTACATTTCTTAAACTTCACTATTACTATCCTGCACTGCCTCGACAACCCCGTCCGTTTGCCTAATGGCAAAGGCCTCCTCCAACATTTTCCACGCCTCTCTGTCTCTAGCCGTTCGGGACCAAGTACGGGAATAAGTACTATACTACATATATAATTATACTATTATCCACACTAATATTATATTATAATGCGAAAGTGTGTCCGTCTGCCTGTCTGCTACGCTTTCACGGCCCATAGCTGTTCAACCGATTTTTATGAAATTTGTTTTTTTTTTTGCTACATTTTATCCCGGAAAATTAAGGAGTTCCCGCGGGAATCAAAAAAAAACCACGCGGGCGAAGTCGCGGGCATCATCTAGTACTATTGTATATTTTTACAAATGCGAATGTGTGTATGTCTGTCTATCTGTCTGCTATGCTTTAACGGCCCACCTTTTTAACCGATTTTGATGAAATTTGATGTAGGTTACATCCCGGGGAAAGACATAGGCTACTTTTTACCCCGGTAAATTAACGACTTCCCCCGGTATTTAAAAAACTTAATCAACGCGGACGAAGTCGCGGGTACCATCTGGTTATACATACAATTATATATTAAATTATTGAGTTATATATTAAACTTACTTATCAATACTTAAATCACACTGTGTTGTGTATTGTGATTACTAAAGTACTTTTCTCTAATTTGCGAGGAAACAATATTGCGAGGAGTTGTATGGAAATTATCTTATTTCCTATTCAGGTATTAGCGATGAAATAATGAAGCCATTTCCGAGCTAGAAGAAGAAAAACATGTTATGAAGATGATATTTTAAAATGATCATAATATCATACGAGTGACTCCTAATTAACAATGATCAAACGCAATTGAAACTGATACACTGCAGTACACAGTAAACATTCGGGGACCTAACTAGCAAGGGGGAATGCATTAGTATATGAGGTTTTATTTTATTCCAGACGAATGGCACAGATTGGCCGTGATTGGTATGTAAGTACACTTTTATTTTATTTTTATTCTTTATCACATCGCATCGACATCCGTCTGACAATCGAAGGTCATTATATTTAATCTATGGTGACGGGGTCGGACAATTTAGTATGTAGGTACTATGTACATAAAATAATATATTAATTATTCGTCCAAGGGTAGTCGGGTATTATACAATACATTTTAATTTTTGACGACCTCCGTGGCACAGTGTGTACTGTAGCGCTGTTGTCTTAACGTGCGGAGGTCCCGGGTTCGATCCCCGGCAGGGTCAATTTGGGAATTAATAATTTCTGAATTTTCCCTGGTCTGGCCTGGTGGGAGGCTTCGGCCGTGGCTACCACCCTACCGGCAAAGACGTGCCACCAAGCGATTTAGCGTTCCAGTACGGTGCTGTGTAGAAAGTAGAAACCGAAGGGGTGTATATTATGTTTTATCTACTCCAGCATCGAAAAGTTCCAATTTCGAATTTGACAACTATATCGAATTGAACCCTCTTTCGTGTTTGCTTCTCATAACGATAAAGTTCGTTGTATGGGAGCTGTATCGTTATGAGTCGTAGCTGTATCGATATGGTTATCTTCATAAATAGGATACCTATAGCTTAGCGGCTCTGGGTTCTGGCACTTTCCCAACCACAGAGTTTTTAGTATGTAGAGGAGCCATACCTACATCATGGCGGATAGTGGCACCCGTCATTGAATATGTACATATTATATATTTCATCTCCACCTACTCTATACTCTATGTACCCAACCCACTCTATGGTTGGTACTGCCACTCTTACTGCCAATATTTAAAAAAAAATTAGAAAAATTACGCGGTAAACGGATTACTCTTGCAACTTGTGAAATTTGTATTGATTTGACTTTTTTATTAATTTACAAAGTAAAAAATTATAAAGACGTCCTTGTCGTAGATAAAATCTTGTATGCAACTGTACGTAATTAGTCATTTTAATTCTCGTACTATCCTATTTTGATACTCGGCAAGCCTCGTATCAAAAAACAGCACTCGAATTAAAATGACCCTCATTACGATACAGTTGCATAAATAGCTATAATATAACTGCCATCACAGATGTAGTACTACTACTATACATACATACATACATACTACATCTGTGACTGCCATGCCCCTAACCTAACAGGTTAGCCCGCTACCATTCTAGACTGCAATATAACTTATCATCAGGTGAGATAGCAGTCAAGGTCTAACTTGTAGTTTTACCATGTTGGGTATCTCCTCTACTAAACTTATATTTTTATTTTATCCATAACGATATTTTAAAATAGTGGTAAGTAAGTACTAAGTAGTATAGTACGTCTATGCCTACCTACTATCATATCGGATGATTATAGTTTTCATAGCATTCTATCCTATTTTCCTTAATATACCTACTTACCTATTTTATCTGATTTGGGTTAAATAGATACCTACTTAATTACGTAATACTTTTACGTGTGAACTCTGAATTTATGCTTTGATAAACGGTGAGATAATAATGTAAGTAGGTATCTGATTTATGTGCCTATAGTAAGGATGATAGATAATAATTAATTCACCATTCACCATTTACTCACCATTTTTTGTTAATAATTAGATATCGATATAAATAAAGGTATCTAATTTATTCAAAAAAACTAATTTATAAAAAAAAAACATATTTATTGTCCTGAAAAATATTACAATCGCATTTAAAGGTAAGTAGTAAGTACCAACAGCGTCTGATTCGTCAGAGCTGCCTCGTTGGTCTAGCGGTTAGCATAGTCGACTGCGGATCACGAGGTCCTGGGTTCGATTCCCGGTCGGGCAAAAAATTGGTAAGTATTGTGTTTTTCAATTCAGAAATTTTCAGTGCCAACCCGGAGTTGGAAGTTGGCGGTGTTTCACCCCCGTGCCTCGGAGACCACCGGTTATTATCACTAACATGATAATAGTCGTTAAAGCCGCCAACCCGCATTAAGCGTCTAAGCTCTATTTCCCTCTCTCCTATAAGAGTGGAGGCCTGTGCCCAGCAGTGGGACGTTAATGGGCTGTAGTGGTGGATAGCGTGTGATGCCTACGAGGCTACGATAACTTTAAAACTCGTGTTATAGCTACCTAATACCTATTACCTGTGTCTGTGTTACAGGCATCAGTGCATTCCCTTACAATCTTCTCATACTACCTACCTAGGCAAAAAAAGAAATAAAATACATTCATGTGCATGCAAGTTGTTTAATATAAGCGATTAGATAAAAAAAAAAAGTGGTAAATTCAATATTTAAAATTTTATTTTTATGGACATCCTAAACCTCTATATACCTAGTAAACTCTACTTGAAAAAAACATTATTATGTACAATAAAATGCACTTTGTTAACATGTTCTATTTAAGTCTGACTAATAAGTATCATTTGGTATTCATTGCAAAATGATGAGCAATGTTTGAAATGTTTACGTTACCCTGAGTCAGTATTCATTAAGACTCAAAACCACAAAACTGATAAACATGCGTTAATGTCAATTGGAAGTTTGGAGAACCACCACTCAGAACTATTGAACCACGAGTCACGACTCATAAAATATACCTGGAATTAAACCACGACTCATAAAATATACCTACTTGGGTAGATACTACTACAGAGGAAAACTGCCTTGTTGGTCTAGTCACTAGACCAACAAGGCAGTCGAACATGCTTACCACTAGACTCTAGTGGTAAGCATGTTGTCCCGGCTTCGCGTCCCGGGTCGGGCCATAACAAGAAGTGGATTTTTTTGACAAGGAATTCTCAGTAGTAGTACTAGCCCGGAGTTTGGAAATTGGCGGTATTTAACCCCGTGCCTATACAATATAAAGACGTATCTAAGTGTAACTATTGCTGATAAAGTTGAAATATTTACATATTTTGGAAAATAATTTTTAGATAAGATCTTTTCTAAACCAATCAAGAAAGATTAAAGAACGACGCAAACTTAGATACTTATATATCCAACTAGCTGATGCCCGCAGTTGCCCGCAGGCCGCAACTTCGTCCGCGTGGAATAAGATTTTTTGGATTCCCGCGGGAACTCCTCAATTTTCCGGGATAAAAAATAGCATATGTCACTCTCTAGGTCCTCAACTATACACATGCCAAAAATCACGTCGATCCGTTGCTCCGTTGCAGCGTGATTGAAGGACAAACCAACAAACAAACTGACTTTCGCATTTATAATATTAGTATTATTATATTCATATCCTTACTAATAATATTATAAGTAAATGCGAAGGTGTGTCTGTCCATCTGCTAAGCTTTCCCGGCCCATCTTTTCAACCGATTTTGATGAAATTTAGTGCAGAGGTAAATCCGGGGAAAGTTATAGGAGTTCCGGCGGGAATCACGGACGAAGTTGCGGGCATCATCTAGTAGGTAGGTATACTTAATATAATTTTGTGATATGAAATTGATATTTCTTAATATGAAGAAATCTATTGACTATTTCTTAATATGAAACGCACGTGTTTCCTGCCACGTATAACTTAAGTAGGTACCTTCAAGGCAAGAGTGAATAGGCATCTTCTAGGCAAGCGCGTTCCAACCTAGACCTCATCATTGCTGTGCACTAAGCATGATTGTCGTCAAGCGCAAGCCTATCACGCAATAAAAAAAAAACGAATTATTGCTCAATAGAGCAGGTACTAGGTCTAGACTCTAGGTAGGTAGGTACATGGTTTTTTCATTACCGCCATTCGATTGCGCTCATAAAGATGAAGGATCATTTGTACCGAGGTAAGGCATGACTCAGACATTTAGTGCGCTTGCACTTAGCTCGCACTCGGCCCGATTAGAAAAAATCTATATACCAATAGGGACGAGTGGCCTATAGTTGTGATAACGCATATTATCAGTCGATTGCGCTTGTTAAGCAACATTGACCCAAGTTGATAACTGGATGAGTGACCGAATTTGGAGGTACAAATTTGGCCTTTTCGTTTCCTCCGTGCCTCGGAGAGCACGTTAAGCCGTCGGTCCCGGTTCGGTTATTATCACTATAACGCGTCGGAAGGATGTGGGAACTACCTACCACATTATTATCCCAAGAAAACTGCAACAATGTGATTAATGGGAAGGGGTCACGAGTCACAACCCTCAGTAATGAGGAATACGACGCAAAGAGAGAAGAGAGAAATTACCGATACTCTTTTATAACATGATTTTGGAACTAATATAATTAAATATGATCATTATAACATCCGTGCTACAGAATTGCTAAAAAATTGTGAAGCGCATGCGTGCATGAGATAAGGTTCCGTAGTCCTTAGTAGTATTTTTTAAACGGTAGTTTTTCCATCGACTTTCTATGTACCTAGCCTCATAATAAAGGCAATCACTAGAGGTAACTCAAAGGTAGGTGGGTAGACCAACCAGGTAGACAGGTAGACACAAGAAGGTAAACCAAAATTATTTACCTATTATTTACCTATACCAGGTAGACTCAAGAAGGTAAACCAAAATTATTTACCTATTTCAGCTCGTTTTTCATGTTCCTGAATTATTATATTTATAATATGTATGTTTGAATTTTTGTTTTTATTTCTTTTTAGCGGCGGCCATAGACTTATTTCATTTACAATATCGGCAGCTGGTTTCTAAATTTACCGTAACAATTTACAACAGCACTCAAATAATATTACTTATAACTATGTACTTATAAAAATGCGTGTGACTCACAGACGCACAATAACGAGTCGTCGATGATGAAACTATAAAGTGTTTCACTACGGAACTCATCAAAGGTTCACTATAGGACCAAAGGTTCAAAGGACTCATATAAGGTTTTCTGCGTCATATTATAATACTTACTACAATACTTTATGATCTAGATCATAGAGTCTAGACTAGATCAACCGGATATTTTCCCAATTCCTACATCGACGTATCGGTGCTACATCATGTTCATGAATTCCGAATATTTTATTTAAGGTGCATGACAAGGGTCTGCCCGCGAAATTCAAATTTAATTTGGTTTTTCACAATTTGTAAACTAATACGACAAAGTAGGCTTATGGCATTCAAATTGCGAGCCTAGGAATATCATCTTCACAGGTTTATATAAAAATCTTTACTTGAAAGTGTCCAGTTTAAGAAATTAGTCAAATTAATGACTAATTTGTGAGTAACTCACGTCAAACTCATTATTTTGACTAATTTCTTAAACTGGACACTTTCAAGTAAAGATTTTTATATAAACCTGTGAAGATGATATTCCTAGGCTCGCAATTTGAATGCCATAAGCCTACTTTGTCGTATTAGTTTACAAATTGTGAAAAACCAAATTAAATTTGAATTTCGCGGGCAGACCCTTGTCATCCACCTTAACTAAGTAGTCATTCAAGGGATGGGAAGTTTTTAAATTGTTTTTTACTTGGTTTTTGACCTCCCTTTCTTTCACTTTCCCACACTCAGTTTACCTCGAGATCAAAATATACTCGTAGAACAGGATAATTGTTTAAATAGGTACCTAGAAGGTTAAGCAGTATACTCAATAGTTACTTATTTAAACTTTGGATTAGGTATGGAGCACGATTTTCCTCCTATAAGACGTCTATAAAATCTATAGGTAGATATAAGACGTCTATAAAATTTATAGACGTAAACTTACATAATAATTATATACGCATTATAAATTGCACGTCGCACAAAAGCCAACAGGTTGTAGCCTATAGGGCATTCATTGTACCTCTTGTTTTTCGATGCCACATCATGGAGTCCACAAAATTCACACTTTTTTTTATAGAATACGCGTAGATGTATCATGTAGGTTTAATGATTCATTAACATATAAAATTAAGTGTTAATTATTAAAATGTTATCTACGTAATTAAGTGTTATTAATAAATAAATAAATTATCTACGGAAGTACCATAAATGTGTAGGCACGGCAAAACAATTTTTTATGTCAATAGGTAGGTACCTACTTTTTTTTCAGAACTTAGCGCAAGTTTTTTTCACAGCTCTGCCTTCAGGCAGAGTGAAGTAGAGGTCATTCTTTGGTACCTAGTACCTACTTAATTACTGATTCAATTGTTTCCCCAAGAGCAAGACCGAAAACACAATTATAGGTAGGTAAGTATAATTACAATATTGTTATTAAGAGTTTTTGGATAAAAGTACCTATATTTAATTATCTGTGTTATTTAAGTATAAATTATACTATGATTCGGTTCTTTTTCGAGCACTCAATATTTATTTTTCCTTATTAAATACCTACTCAATAAATACTAGACGACCACCCTGGCGTGGTGGTGAGCGCTGTGGTCTCTTAGAGGGAGGTATCGGGTTCGATTCCCGGTAGGGTCAATTTTAGTATTTACTTTTTCTGAATTTTCTCTGGAGTCTGGCCTGGTCTGGTAGAAAACTAGAAAGTAGAAACGGATTAGGTAGGATATAACTGCCATACACCTACAGTCCGCGCGCGAGCTCCGAGAAATCCTATGTAATGTTAAAACTTAAAAGTAAGGAGCTGGAGTTGTCTATAGTACAAAACGACACTGCTATCGCAAAATTAAAAGTTATACCTACCCTAAAGAAGAACTACTTAGTGCATCTAATATCCATTACCGAAGCAAGACCTTGGAGCTGAACTACCATAGGCGCATACTCTAGATAGCTAATCTTTTATTGTTATTGTCCAATCGATAAGATATCAGTTTTTTTTTTAATCCACTACAAGCAGGTAATAATAGTATCAGGTATAGGCTGTTTGGTCGATGGGTATAGGTGATGCAATTACAGTAAATTAATACATAAAATATGAACCAAAACCTTATTCAAATTAACGCAATTTTCTACATTTTCCACACCTCTTATTGCATCAGCCATCATCCAACTTATTACATGAGACAACTTAGTCATGAGCGTAAGCCTCACTAACAAAGTATTAAAACCATAAAGAGAGTCACCAATTCGCCAGCGTGATCATCACTCAGAACGAGAAAGGTTTGGTCATAGTCCACGAGTGCCCAAGTGCGGAATGGCACACGTTTGAGATCATTATGGAGAATTCTCGGGCATACAAGTTTCCTGACTGAGATGAGATGTCTTCCATCATCGTCAGTAGACGTCCACTGCTGGACATAGGTCTCTTGTAATTCACCGTTATTGCAAGTGATATTTAGGACTATTCATTTGTGCTGCAAGGGTCTAGGTACCTACTCTAGGTAGATTTAGCTTTTTTGCCCCCTGATATTTTATTACTGAAAACTTATTTATACCAAGTTGTAACCAAAATATCTAAAAACATTTTGCAATTAATTGTTCACCAAGAGGGTGTTGAATTTGGGTTTTTGTGTAAATTTTGACGTTAGCGAATCTATAGAGTATCCGATACAAATGATTTAACCGAGATAAATACCTAAACTTTCTAAACGGCTCCACATAGGCTCCACGAATGTACGCTCTAATCACCACCCCAGGCTATTGCTGGTGTTGAAAAGATTAGCCACGTAATATTACCGTGGATTAGCTGTACAGGTCCCCTCACGTAAAAAGAACGCTGGCCGTTCACCTGCGCACTGAGCGATTTACCGATCAAATTAGTGGTATGAAGGGGGGGGCGACGGGGCAACGCTCCGCCGGTATTCCTCTGCGCGTACGCTAATGGCTTGTCAGTTGTCAGTGGAACCATGCTTCCCGAGCTGAGATTACGCTAAAATCATTGATCAGACACGTCCCCTACACTGCCCCTCAGCGTTCTTTTTACGTGACGCGTACTATAAATGTTTTAGTCAACGACCTCAATTTACATAGACGGGCCTTGTCAAACAAAAAATGTGGGCGTATGTCTAGTAACGCCATCTAGTCCGAAAAGCGGGAACTTGCTTGCAACATATGCCCCATCTTGGATGAAAGCTTGAAAACGTATGACTCGGTCATAGATAATACATATAGGTTATAGCCATGGTCATAGCCTTTTTTAATCCGTAGATAATTGTGAATTTGAAACTCTTAGCTTAAAATAAAAATTATACAGTGCCAAATTAATAAGACTTTAGATGTTAACATAATAATAACAAATTATCTACACGACGAGCGACCGTGACAGCGCTACGACGGGGACAAAGACAGGTGAGGAACGTGTTCAGCAAATCGGACGCCTCACATTTTTCTATGAAAGGGCCCATCTAGTACCTACATATTATATATCGATGGTTTTTGTGGATGAAATCGATCACAATACCTAAGCTAAGATCTTACGTAATATTGTTTTCACTATGTCTTCAACGACTTTTAGAATCTTTGTTTTGCTAGTTGCTAACTTCTTTGTGATAATTTCAATTTTCACAAGCTCTCTCATTTAAAAATCTTGGCTCAAGACCAATGTAGATACTATTTTTGCCTCGCATTTTCACGTATAACGAGTGTGATTTTGTGCGCAAGTGATTATTAATAATCAAAATTATTTTTGTATTTACACCAAAGCCTACAGATTGAACGACGATGATGAACGCTTCAGTTTCTTTTTACGTATGTTAGGACGTTTTAAGTTTTAATCGCATACTGTATGTATTTTTTTTTCTCTTTATTGAGGAGCTTAGTCACTCAGTGACTATATCGCTCCGTAGATTAACAATCACAAAGTTTATCGAATGATTGATACCAGTTTAGAAAACCAAAAAAGACTAACAACGGCCCAACGCCTCCTGAAGCCGTCTGCCACCGGCATATTTTATTGTTTATCCCGGCTGCGGCTTAGGTGTGTTTATCGCTGTTTCCACAGCTACAAGACTTGTTTTTAGCAGCCAGTACTGCAGTATACTTAATTACATACCTATTCGACAAAGGATTTGATAGGGGTCGTCCATCAGCCTTATTTATTGTGAAGGAATTTTGAACTTCAATTTAATTTTAATTTTTTATATAAATCAAGCACCTTGGAAGTTAGAACCCTTGAGACCTTGTCTATCGGTTTCTGAAGCTATGTGCCCTAAAGTGTATAGCTTTGCGATGGGCACAATTAGTTACTATAATCCGATGTGCCTACAAATTACAAAATTACTGTCCCCATTAATTAATTTCATTGGGAATAGAACCCGGAAACCTCGGCTTGCCAAGCGTATTTGCACCTCAGCGAGAACCATCGTTGCGTGTTTCCGTGATCTGTGGTTGCGTGCAATAAAACATTTGCCTATCGACTAGATTATCAGTCTCAAGGTCGTTGTGGTTAGTTCGTGGTCACGGCACAATGTTTGTATACTTACCTACTGAGTTGTTATACAGGTTATACTGTTCCCCTTCCCGATAAACTGGTATAAAGACGTATTCAGGCACAGCGCGCAGCGGCAGCGACGCCTCACGAGAGTAGCATGCTAGGAAGTCACACAGATAGCTCAATACGTGACCCTTAGCGGCAGCAGCACCTGGGAATTCTATGAGGTACATATTGGAAAGATTATGAAACACGCGTCACACTACGTAAAGTTTGTGAAGGCTACCGTCGCGGGCATTATGCGCGTGTCATGAATGTTTTCATGCAGCCACAGAATAGGTCCTAATAGTATATTATGCAGCTACTTTCATAAGATACAACCGGTCAGTTCGACTCGTAGACAGTCCTAAAATAATTTGCACTTTGCACTAAAGATACTGGAAAACCGAACAGAGATCCGTTCTCTTTGTATGCTCTATCGACTATACAACGGGAAGTTTCTTTTGAATCCACTACAAGTTAGCCCTTGACTGCGAAGTGAATTTTTTGTTAGTGTTTAGCTAACCCAATCTGAGTTTAAAAACTGAATTAATGGTAAAATATTCAAATTGCTTAAAAGCCGGTGGTTTCCCTTTTTTTCTCTTGGGGAGGAGGAAATTGTCATGGATCGAAAATAAATTACCAATTGGTGCATGTCCGACTTCACCATTTTGCCCTACGGACTAAAACCTCCTTCCTTCTCTGGGCGTCCGTCCCGGTAGGGTAGCAACATATAACCTCAGGACAAAGGCAGTCTGCAGGTTATGCTTGGTTAATCTTTTTCCTTTCCTGCTTATCTTGTAACCGTCTTCCCATAACTTTTTTGGAGAAATGTTGCACATTGTCCCATCCCTCTTTGTTGAACATCCGTGGGACCCATCTCTTTTGCGATAGCTGGCGATTCCCCTGGTGCTGCAAATATACAACCATATGTCTTCCATAATATATTAATTACTCAGGAGTTCTAGGAGCGCGATTGGAATAGCTAGCACATAGTATCACACACATCAGGGCTAGGCTCGCTCGCCCTCGCAAGGCCAATGACTCTACCAATCAAACCGAAGTGCCGAAACTGGAACGACTCGGTTATTTATTAACCCCCCGGCGGTTAAGGTCATTTGGGAATAAAGCTACCAAACAATGATGTTTTACTTATTGATTGTGCCCAGCTTGATGGAAAACCTTTAAGAGCTGGTACCTATGTACTAACCTTCTATTTTAGTAATGACGATATTTCATCAATTGATAACTTTTTAGAGTAATCGCGTTTCGAATCTTACGGCATAGGGTGGTGGTAATTGACACTTGACACTGATGATAGGTACATACTGGTAGGACAGAAATAGGTAACATTAGTGAGTAGGGTAGGGCTAGGGGTTCTAGAGAAGAGGCAGAGGGCAAGTCACGCCTACATAACATTGTAGATGGCCGAAGACGGTGAGGGATGAGTTGGATAAGGAAGGCGTAGATCCTAATAGTGGCAACTACATAAGTACTCTGTCAAGTAATGGACGCGTGTAGGCTTGTGGATAGATAGCGGAATAGGTACAAAGTTAAAGGGCGCGCCCGAAAGCTTCGAAAACACGCATGGCACGCGATGTTGATAAGTAATTTAGGTAATCATACGTTACTATACTGAGGCTTATATTTAGATTATAGATTAGCCAAGATTTAGCCATTTAGATTTAGCCAAGCGTATAGTACAGTAGTAGATGAATCTACAGTCATAATAGTAAATATCTACGAGTACAAAGAGATTAATAATTTGAATACTTTAATTTCTTTGAATACCTACATTCGTATTTCGTACACACCAAGTCCCTTGAATTATTGAGGTCAAGCCAATTCTTACCAAAACAATAGCTGAAACACACAAGAATTTATAATGTTCAATTCTGTTATCTGATAAGCTTAGCTTTACAGTTGAAACCTCGAGCTGTAAAGATTAAGGTCAAACATCCCCTATAAAGTAGGTAATATACTGGTCGTTTCATACATAAACTAAGGTGTGCCCATGCAAGGTCAATGATCCGTCTAATCGCACGTATAAGGATGTGAACTATTGGTTTAACTATACTCACAGTAACAGTAGGTATTATACTTAACTCATCAAATAAAAGATGATTGGGAGGCAGGGCCGCGCCGACCCCCCACAGCGCCTGTGTGCGAAACCTATGAAGCGCCTCTTTTTTTCACGAATCTTCATGTTTTAACTTTTTTTTTATTACATACTAGCTGATGCCCGGGGAAGCCTAACCCCAAAGGGACGCGTCCCCAGGTGGCGGATAGGGGAACTCTCGTCAGATATCACTTGTGGTATCTGAAGGGAAGGGGTGAAATAAAATAGCCCCCGTGGACCATATAGGCTGGAGAAGGAAACTCCATTAAAAAACCCCTGCAGCGCGCTCCTCCGACATATTTGGAGTAAAGGGTTCTGCAGTGCTGTGTGCTGGCTGGAGTACACAGTAGGGTCGTCGGCGGATGAGCCTTCATAGGCCAACGGTGGCTCCCGCATCTTGCTGGCTCGCCAGTAAGGTGACAGTCTTGGCGTCTGGTGGCAACCGGCCGTAAAAAATATAGCCATTTCTTTACTCCTAACCATGAAAGACACAAATAAAGAAAGAAATATAACTACTAGGGCGTCCCCTGTGCAGTCATAATGAACGACCTGAAAACAGCCCAAATTGACACAATGACGACCCAAGACCGAACGGCTTGGAGAAAAATGGTTAGGAGAGCCGACCCCAAGTAAGATGGGATAAGGCTAGGTCTATATATACTAGCTGATGCCCGCGACTTCGTCCGCGAGGATTGAGGTTTTTCGGTTCCAGGGGATTTCCGGGATAAAAAGTAGCCTATGTGCTATTCCAGACTATAATCTATCTCTGTGCCAAATTTCATCCAGATCCGTTCAGCCGTTGGAGCGTGATTGAGTAACAAACATCCATACATCCATCCAAACTTTCGCATTTATAATAATTATTTGATTTGTTAATTTTGACCGAAATAAATGTTCTCCAGTTTTATACAAGTACTTATGTAGATAATATTTTCCTAAATAGGTACCTAAGGCCAGTTCGCTTCCGCTTGCCAATTACTGCGAAAAATAAAACACGAATTAAATTTTTACATACATACTTTGTTTATTGCTGTTATATCTAATCTACTTAGATATTAATAACAAAATAGCTGACTTTTTTCTAATAATAGATATAGATTTAACTATTACGTATGTTAAGTTAAAAAAAAAAACAAGAGGTTAAAATGTGTAAGAATATAAACATACTTAAATTACCTATATTATTTCCACTCTTCTCGCTTTTCTGTTTGCGAAATGTCTATATGGTCTAATATGGCCTCCTCTATGGATATTGTTGCTAAATTTGTTAATCTTTCCTGGCTCATTGTTGAGCGCAGGTAATTTTTTATAAGTTTTAATTTAGAAAAGGACCTTTCCGCGCTTGCTACGGTAACTGGCATAGTTAGCAAAATTCGTAATGCTATGGTGATGTTAGGGCAAACAGCTGTCAAATTGTTTAAATATAGATATAAATTCGAGAATTTTCACCACATCATTATTTAATTTTTTGAAAAAAGACTGACATGACATAATTTCTTCACACAAATCATCGCCGTTAATATCCAATGAATCATTTGCTGAAAGTTTTTCCTGCAAACGATGACAGCTACTTCTTAATTGCAGACTCTGATCTTGGTCATCACTTAGTTTAAATTAAAAAAAAAATACATCATTTTGATTATTCAATAAATTAAATCTTTCGTCTACGGAGGATAAAGCTTGATCTAATATATAAAAAAATACATTAATTTTAAAAGCGGTTTTCGGATCATTTATAGTGTGGTCTTCGTGTTCATAATCAAAACTCTTTGGAGTCTTACGACGTCTTAGGGGTTTAGATCTGGAAGTTTCAAATTCAGCCTCGACATCTAATTTTTCGGCAATTTTCCTGGCATCATTTACAATTTCCTCAAAATTTGCGTCGGTTCTAATTTTTTTCTTAATTTAAAAAATCAATGCGCACCTTGCAAAAACTTTCGATTGAATAATTATTAATTGTTAAATTGTTTTGTTTTGGCTCTCCTCCCCGTGACCCCACCCCACCCCGCTTGCGTCGCACGCATCGCATCGGGTTGCGTTTATAAACTCATTCAAACAAACTCACGGCGGTTCTTTTGATTTTAACGCTGAGCTCGTAATTTATGTAAACTAAAACCCAAAGCGTAAAATTAAACCACAAACAATTGCGCCCATTGTACCTACCTATGTACTTACTTATCGATACTCCACTACAAAGAATATGTTGTTGTGTACAGTACGATTCAAACTTTATGTCCTCGCGAACTTCGTGCGTGTCCATGCGCAAAGTACAATTTTAGGTATTAGCGGGCTGTTTATTATTAGTTAACGAAAGAGGTCGAACTTACTTTATTGTACAAATTATATGTAAATTAGTTGAGTATTAAATCTGCAAGCCACTGGCGGCGCCCCTATTGTCTTGGCGCCTGTGTGCGCCGCACACTTCGCACACAGGGGCGGCGCGGCCCTGTTGGGAGGTATATCAATATCTGATCAGTTTAATCTAGTCTAGTCTAGTGGTATCAGTTGCTCGTTTGATGGCGTAAGCATGATCAATTTCAGAGCGGACGACATGGTTTTGTTGAGCCCCTCAGTCGAGGGTCTTAGACGGTTGCTGCATATAATATATGCGAATAAGAGTACGCCGAGGTAAATGAACTCAGTTAAACGCTAGGAAGAGTGAGTTTCTTGTTTTCAGGGGAAAACAAACTAGACACATTTAAACCTATTATACATCTATGTGGAAATCCCCTGAAACAGGTGTCTGAGTTCAAATACCTCGTACATATAGTGACCGACAGCCTGAATGACGACAGTGACATTGAACGGGAGCGCAGGGTGTTGTCGGTCCGGGGCAATATGTTAGCCCGCAGATTTGCACGATGTACTGCGCATTATTTAGACCGTACTGTCAATCTTCCTACACGTGTAGTCTGTGGACAGACTATACGCAGCGGACCTACAGTGCCCGGCGTGTTCAATATAACAATGTGCTGAGGGCGGTGCTGAGGAGGCCTCGACACTGCAGTGCGTCGGAAATGTTTGCGGGCGCTCGCGTGGATGATTTCTACGCGATACAGAGATTTATTAAGGTATCTGCTGGGATTCTATGAGCTTATCGTCAAATCACACACGCATCAAATGCGTATAATAATAACGTGGACCTTGGCCACCCAGATTGGGAGCTGGGGCCGCGTGCCAACTGCCAAGAATCTTTTATTGAGGTCGATGTACTTATTTCGCTATAATTATTGTTTTGAGATGCGACGCAGCACTTGGTCTTTTGACGACAGCTATTTTGGTGTGCTAACGATCCAGGAATCTAAAGATGTGATTGATTGTTTTTATATTGCCCAGTCCCTGAAGACTTCGGTGAATACTACGTCAGCAGATAAGAAGATACACCAAGGTCATACTGTCCTGCTTAGTACACTGACTTTCTAGGTTAGCTCCACCTTAGGCTACGCACAGAAAGCAGGTCTGCTGGTCGAGTGGGAGTTTTTTCATCGCCACAACGTTAGCAACTAATTAAATGAAATTAATCGAACGTCAGTTGTCAATCACTTGACAATTCCATACGAATCCGTAGTTAGTTAACGTTGTCGCAATCGAATGGGAAGAGAAAATCTCCCACTAGCTATAAATTACAAGCAGTACCCTTGTACTGCTTGTTAATTTATGTAACGCTAGTAGGGGATGGAATAATGTTTACACACTCTTATTTGAATTCCACGCCCCGCGTTAGTTTGATAAACGTGACCAATGCTCTCGTGCAGTCTTCCTCTCGATAGGTCCTCTACTTACTGTAGATACATGATAGGTAATCAATTTCGAGAGCGCATCACAAATTACGGGATACTCCTCATCGCGAATATTCTGAGGGCCTAGACAAACGGCATTCGATTCGAAGCGATTCTATTTCTATTAAGCGTATTTTGTGATTCAAGCCGCCTCCTTCAGGTTAAGTATCGGTCCAGCAGACTAGAGGTCGTAGACCGTAGTACTATTCTGTGGTCGACTCGTACCTACTCGTAGTTTTTTTTAAAAATCCAATACAAGCTAGCCCTTGACTACTAGTTAACATGTAGGTACGCAGTCTCCAACTCTCCCAAAACAATTCTACCTACCACATCGGTTCTACGATAGATCTATAGATTGAACATTGTTGAGGTTTTCTGCTCTGGTATATGTATATTCAGACAAGGTAGCATATTAGGTAGCAAGGTATAGGGGTATGGGTTTAATATGACTGCTATGCCCCTAACAGGTTAGCCCGCTACCATCTTAGACTGCATTGTCACTTACCATCAGGTGAGATCGCAGTCAAGGGCTAACTTGTAGTGGATTTTAAAAAAAATTACTAACAATCCTTGACTGCTCTAAAAGAAGATTGCTACATAATATTTACCGATCTCAATGCTCGTCTATTATGTGTCAGTTGGTTTAGTTTAACAACTGTTTGTTTAGCTTACAAGCTCAACAATAAACAATCAAATGAAGAGCTGATAATAAACACACATATTGTAAGAGTTTATTAATAGCCTGCACCGTTGAAGGTAAATTGAACGAGTAAGTAAATAGAAGCATGTTACATGAACCTGACCCAGTCATTTTGGATCGAGGGGGTATCTAGGAGATATCGAGGACAGAATACTTTAATTACCTTTGCTCAGAATAGAGTACCTTTCCATCTAGGCTCATTCCACTTTCCGTTATACCTACATATTTAAAGTCGTTACGTTACATTGGTCAACCGCTGGTGTCCTGAAAAAATATGACCCCATTTTGCAGATTTGAGTCTGGTAAGTATATTTTTGTGAAAGGCTGAATTAGGTAACAGCTATGATCGTTGATAAAACGTTTTTGTATTAAATATGGTTTATAAGTAGTTTTTTAGTGTAATGTTATAAATAAAATGATTATTCTCAGTGCACAATTATACAACCTGTTAATTACACTAAGTCTTGTGCTAATAAATGATTTAAATTTATATTTGACTAATTATGCCTATTTACTATTTAGATATAATTTAACTAAGTCTAAATTATGCTGTCATCATCGTGTTACATTGTACTTAGGTAGATACTATTAATATTCCTGACATTTAAAGAAGACTAGAAGACGTCATTCAATTAACTAAATAGGTAAATAATATGACAGGCGGGTCTTTACCGGCGTTATGACAAAATGTTTACTCATTTACTTAATGGAAAATTCTATTACAATGTTCAGTGAATTATCGTTTCTCTGTAATTAAGAACTAAAACAGGGCAACGCCTATGTCTAGACCGAATGTAGGTAAGGTAGGTAGCTAGGCCCTACCTAGGTAGCTATCTTAAATCTAACCCTAATAACCTTTGAAACGGAAAGAATTTTGAGTGTGAAACGCCTTACAAAAATTGAAAAATTTTAAAAAATCCATTTATCTGCCGTAGACTTAACTAGATATACATTATATTGAACTCAATGTTCCCAAACCGGGATACTTAAAGGTCATGATAAAAAAAATGGCGGGAAATTAAAAAAGGGCAGGTATTATAACCTAGCAGCTTTTTTGTAATGGTCCCAGTGTTGCAAGTATCTAAAAAAGTTATTTAAACCGACTCTCAACTTTCACTAGAAAGACAATATTATGTATTTAAATTATTCGGATGAGTGGTTATAAATAAGAATTGCCGGGTTCGGTGCAGGGAAAATATAGGCGAACGTTTGTTTCGGCGATTTATTTTATTTTCGGCTTCGTTGCCGTCGATATATTAAATTCATCTGACGTTTTTATGCGTGCTCGAGAAGGATTGCAAATATTTTATACAGATTGTAGAAGAAATCAAACTTTTTGCTAATAATACTTGAGGCTATTGCCGAACTGAACAGCAACTGTGTAGGTGCTAAGTCTACCTAACCTACTTTTAGCAGGGCTTCCATCAAGTTAGCGTAGCAAGCTCCGTACGGACTCCGTTGCAGCCCAGCACCAGAGGAATTGCCAAATGCTAATGCATTGCCGGCTTTTGAGGCAGTGGAAACCCCGTGTTTGTCTTGTGGCTTGTGTGACCTAGGTACCTTTATAGTCTGTTGTGAAAACGCACATGTAATGTAGATTTTACCGGACCCTGCCGGACGAATGTCTGAACGAAAACGTCTGATTTTCACCTATTTAAAAATAAAACACTGCCGGATGAAGTGGCGGATACCAACTAGTATTTTACTCGTATTTAAATAGAATACGCAATCGCATTTACATATAAAGTCCCACGATGCCAAACTAACAATAATAAAATTAGTCGCTGTGAAGGACATTGTTTTATTAAAGCCTTTCCCAGACGTCACGTTCCATATATGTATATCCATTCCAACAAAAGTCGGTGCAATCGTACTCTCGACGTACAAAGTACAACCAAAATACATTTGCAAACCACCAAACCTACCGAAGTACCGATCCAATTTGATAATAAGTAAGTAGGTACTTATCGAAGGACCTCGGTACGGTATAATGCTTCATGCTGGTCCAGTCAAGCAGAGCGAAAATGTGATAAGTAGATGAAATAGTCATTAGATTAAAATTGACCTACGTAGGTATCAATGATCAGATTATTTTTTTTTACACTTACATATTTATAAAATAGACTTGAAAACCACAGCACGTACTACGTGTAGGAATCGGAATTTATCCGACAGTACTACGTGGATTCCTAACTAAACGCAGCCGTTTGCGCTGGGCCTAATAAACTTATGGTAATTTCAAATGAATGGTAACAAATGTGACACTTCTTAAATTTATTAATCACACCTTCCGTATTCACTTATAATTAGGTAAATGATGTAAGTTTGCCGCAAGTCCGTGTAATTTTCCACTGATGACGTAGTTTGAATGCACTCCTATTTTCTGTAATATGTTTGCACTAAGTATTACCTCTTACAGAGATAATCGACTTACAAAACATTAGATTCTTTAAATATTTAAATTTTCACCTATTATTTAGAACGGAATAAATAATTCTCAGACCTTATTTTTTTACCAATTTAATTATGAGGTTGTTTACTTACTTGATTTACCTAATTGAGCTAGCTTAATTTTGCGCTCCTAAACTTAGCACAGAATACTTAGGTTCCTACGTTGTACTAGTATTTAGTATTCGCTCTGTAGTTTATGTGTGTAATATACCTATGTAGGTATTTCTGCACGTGACGTGATTTATAAATTAATTCATAAATTACATGCATTCAGCTTGTAACTAAACTCCCAGAAAGCATTGTTAATATTAAAAACTAAGTTTATCCTTAATTAACTTACAAGAATTTTTAATGGACAAAGCATTTTACACTATTCAAGACTACGCAAACCGTTATAAAATATGATAAGATGATAAGATGATAAGATGTATTGATTTATGATTAAGTAAGTAGGTACCTACCTACCTACTTTATAAATTTGCACGCCAGCAATGACGAAACATGTTTATTGTTTGGTCTATAATTAGTTTGTCATCTTAATTGTACCTACAATGTTTCTTGCAAATAAACGATTGATTTACCCATTCATTTCTTTTTCTCATGATTTTGTCGTGAAAAATATTAGTGAGTAGGTTAGGTACAGGAGCTGTTCCTAACCTACTCACTATCATACCATGGACCCCTGGAAGACAACAGCTGGCCGTGGCCTCAGCTGTTGGAACGAACATTAATGAGATCGGGTTCAATAGGACCAGGGACGAGCTCAGTAGGTATGGGCGACGCGCAAGGGAGGCACCGGCGCAAGTTCTTTATAGAATTCCCGGAGCCTTTCATCATGCGCTGAGGATGGTCACCGAGGGGGTTTTAGTGGGTACAAATCCCACATAACCCGGTCTCCCCCTCTAGGAGGTCGGGTATCTTAAGAAGATTTCCCCCCCGTAAACAAAAAAAAAGGTACAGGAGCTGTTGCTGCAAACCGTCGCGATGCTGCTGCCATGCGTCGCTGCCATGGCATGGTAATATTCTATGGTAATATTAGTATGGGCTTTTCCTCAATTTGCAGTCTGTAAATAGAGGTGTGTTATGTATAGTTAGAACATTACATCTGTTTTATAATAATGTCAAAGTAGGATAAGATTTATTTTTATCAGTAGACGTATTTTATCAGTTAAGTGTTCTGTGGTATCACACTGAATATCAAATTGATACCAAACGACAGATACGTAGGCTTCACGATATCTTTCAGCTCGATAAAGCCAAAATGTCTTTATTACATACAAACTATGGCTTACAATGTTTTGGCATTGAAGGGGGATAGAGTTAAAACCACTGAATAAGTAATTTAAACGCGGAATCCTCGCATCGAGACGTTCAATTTAAACAGTGGATCACTGAGTCATCGTCATCGGTTCTACTGAGTGATTGGGTACCTAGTACCTACTCGGTTCAGACTTCAGTTCGCGTGCACCGGTGGTTGAGTGCGGTCAACTGCTGTATTGGTTGCTATTTCGAGTCCAAGGCACTTTGCTCGTGGAATTGTGTGTTGATAAGCCAACAATCAACTACAGCGCGCCGAACGTGAAGCACGTTTGAAAATCGATATCTTTTATTCGAGCGCGCAAATCGTAATCGAATAGTTCATTCGGCTGTGTCTTTATTGTTGTTGATTTGGACGTGTATCGAGTTTTTGATTCGCAGAAATACATAGTTATACCTATACGAGACTTGGACTCTCGGGCGCCTATTTTGGAATCGATTTCTTTTGGGGAAATCTTTGTTGGCACGGATTTTGTGGATTGACGGATGACTGTGGTCGCGATACCCTTCCTTTGGGACCGGGAAAGAGGCGCCATGGAGAGCTGTTACAAACTGTACACATGGATCAACCATACAGTGCTGATGCTGCTTGTCCAGATGTTCTGGAAAGTCAGCCAGATATCGGATTATTTCAAACCCAAGTAAGTGCCTGGCTTATTTTTGACACGTTATCTGAACATTGGTGCCTAAAATATTAAAGGTTCAATCGCATCTCGCAATCCGCGTTTGTTTTTTTTTTTGTTTTTTATCCACTACAAGCTAGCCCTTGACTGCGAATTCGATCTGTAGTATCTGATACGTGTTAAACTTCTTAGTTGTATTGTAGCTTGTGCGGTTTTCATTATTTTACGAAATCGCGTAGTAACATGTTATTTATAGCACATTCACATTTTAATAGTTACAAAGAGCATGTAGACCCAACGAAGCAAAACTGCGGTTTTTTCAACAACGTTGCTTCAACGCTGACGCAACGGACGAAGAAATAAAACTGTATGGATTTGGTGCTTCTGCCAGATTATTGTACTTAGGTACTTTACTTGTATTTTATATTGATAAACTATTTATTTATCAACAGGTAACCACTTAGCTCAGCGCACTTGGCACTCTCATAGGCCCACTTGCACAAGGGATCTTTAATTGATTTAGTTAAATATTTTAATGTTGTCCCTTTTTGGCAACTACAATTATATGCATTTGCCAAAAAGGGGCAGCATTACAAAATTTAACTAAATCAAACTAAATGTCCTTGTGCAAGCGGACCATAATGTTATTTTACTTACTAATATTAAGTAAGTAGTTTCTAAAATTGCATTGATTAATTATTATTGTTATTAGTTAGGTAACTAAGTGCCTGATGTAAAATATTTTTTATGGTTCTACCATTAAAATGGCTTCGTATCTAAATCTATACCTTCCTGCTAATAGAACTTAGCAGTCCATCTATTTTCGCCTTATCTTGATGATTGAGTGGGTTTGAATTGAACAAATTATTTTCATGGATATTTTATGGGTAAAATGTGGTTGGCAATTTTGCTATTAGTTAGTTACTACCTAGTTAGGTAAAAGTTATAGGTAGTTCACTAGCTGATGCCCGCGACTTCTTCCGCGTGGATTGAGGTTTTTCGGTTCTCGTGGAAACTCTTTAATTTTCGGCGATGAAAGTAGCCTATTGTGTGTTATCCCAGACTGTAATCTATCTCTGTGCTATACATCCAGATCCGTTCAGCCGTTCTGGCGTGATTGAGTAACAAACATCCATCCAAACTTTCGCATTTATAATACATATACTTACCTATTAATATAGATTCAGATAATATGAGAATTGAATTACTACTATCTACTTACTACTAACGTATCTAAGTGTTTACTATTTACCACAGTAATGCCAATTGAAGATAATTTATATACCTATATCACAAATCAAAAGACAAATCATAGCAGGTTGCGTAAGAGCTTAAAGTTAGGTTGTGTTTATTTACCAAACTAACTTAACGTACCTAAACTAATCCTGCCTAAATAGGTACACAGTGTACCTGTAACTACCATCTAATTCTATAATAATTACCTACATGCTTTTATTTAACTTGCAATGATCGTGGGTATTTGGTTAGGTCAAATCTTGAAACAGTTATCCCCCAACTTGGATGTCAATGCATGGTCACCTAGCTAAGTGACGTCATTCTAAATCCAATATGGCGGATGCCCGAAGATGGCGGACTATAGTTATCATAAGCTAGCTATTTCACAGTTGATTACGTTTTGTTATGACAGATTTCTTGTTATTTGCTCAAATAAATTACATAGTATAGTCGGAACTGATTCTCACTTGACCGGTTTTTTGGTAATAGATCGCATCTATTACCAAAAACGTATCGTAATAATTCGTAACGTTCGATCTCGCTGATAAACAAAGACTCTAGGTAGATTCTTTGTTTATCAGTGGGATCGAAGCCCAAGGACAACCGATAGTGGCCGTTAATTTTGTTTGGAACAGCGTTAACATCAGTACGGCGCATTTATCAGAAATTGTTTTTATCTTGGTATTCCCACAGGATGCGATAAAATATAAAACATAGGAATTTTCAATCATTCGATTTTTACTTTACTCATTTATTTTTATTTATTTATTTATGTAGTCGATCAGGGCAGGTGGAAATTCGCTAATAGACATGTTAGAGACAAAAAATATATCTATGTCTTATTGTCGGTGACAGCCATTTTTATGTTCTGTGATTTTAACTGTCAGCTGTCACCTACTATAATTTCCCTTCTTTCGATCAACTTTACAAAATTAACATGTCCTTCCGTGCTCATTAAAATAAATAATAAAATAATTCAATATTAATCGTTTAATTTCAACTTATAATAACCCTAACTTCAACATTGGTGCCGAAAATATAGAAATTCAGTTTAATATGTGCAAAATTAGTATTTCGACGTAGATTCAAATCTCGCGAGCACGTGTCTCCACATAAATTTTTTTGTACAAGAGCACGGAAGGACCCTTAGAAGCACCGGAGACCATCATTCAGCAGCCGGGGGGCCAACTTATTAAGGATTAGCAGCCACAAAGACGGTTTTAGGCGTAGTTGTACGCTGGCAACCACGCGGTTGGTTAGCCAAGCAGTTCTGCGCCACACATCCTACACATTCGCCACAGGCGCGAACAGGTGTCCACGATGCCGCTGGATGACATCAAACGGCTCCGAAGTGCAAGAGGTCAGTGCAAAGGGGCAATTACACGGTTAGAAGCCTACTTCAATCTAGAAAAAGACTTTGAACTGAGTGACATAGAAGTACGCGAAGCCAACCTCACTAGCAATTACCAAAGGTTTCTACAAATACAACTAGACATTCTCTGCCAAGGCGGAGGAGAAGAGGATGACGAGACATGCATCATCGAAGAGCGATACCTAGCGCTCTGCTCCAAGCTGAGGAAACTTAAACGTGCAGCGGAGCAGGAGGGACAGTGTGCTAGTTCTTCATGTGTTAAGCAGCGAGTGCACCTTCCTCCCATTAATATCAAGCCCTACGATGGGAAGGACATAAGTGGATACAAGCAGTTCATAGATTTGTTCAGTGCAGTGATTGATAAAGATAGCAAATTAACAAGCGTTGAAAAATTCTATTATTTAAAAACTTTGTTAGTCGCTGAACCACTTCAACTTATAGAAGGTTTGCCGGTGTGCAACGAATCTTACAGATCTGCAATTGACCTACTGAATAAGAGGTATGATAACATCTCATTGTTAATAAATAATCACATAAATATTTTGTTGGATTTACCTGCTGTTCAAAAGGGCACAGCTACCAATTTGCGTGACATTGTAAGCCGTATTAGGCAGCATACATCAGCTTTAGAAAACTTGAAGCAACCCGTTGAGCAGTGGGGACCTCTACTAGTGTGTATTATTATTAGAAAACTTGATCCATTAACAGTTAGATTGTTTCATGCTGAGCGAGATACCTCAACAATAGCAACTTTAGAGAATTTATTAGATTTTGTTTCAAAGAGGGCTGCTGCAATGGAAGCGACCTCCTCGCATAGTGTGGACAAACCCAAATCAAAATCTGTTAACCTTGCAGGAGTTCAGCAGTTAGTCAATCAAAACAAATCATGCCAGCTATGTGGCAGAGGTCAAATCCACAAGTTATTTAAATGTCCTAAATTTAATTTACTGCCTATTGATAAAAGGTTAGAGTATGTCAATAATAATAATTACTGTAAACTTTGTTTGAACAGCCACAAACAAAAGTGCCGTTTCTATATGCGTTTTCGTTGCAGTGAGTGTAAAGATTATAAGCATAATTCCTTACTATGTCAAAAGGGATTTAAGGTCAATGTTCCAGAGTCAGACAATTCTGATTGCAGTCCGGAGGTAAATTTGCATGCACATAAGCCATTGGGTAATAAGGTTTTACTGCCAACTGTGAAGGTACTGGTTAACAACTCAGCCGGGGACAGGCTTGTTGTCCGGGGGATACTTGACTCAGGGAGTCAAAGTTCATTTTGCACTTCCAGTCTTGCTGATAAGCTAGGTTTAAAGCAGTTTGATCTTCAAAACAATGTAGCTACCATAGGTAACAATATAAATACAACCCATAAGGCAATCAATCTTACCATCCATTCTATGACTGAAAATTATAATTGTTATGTAACTTGCTCCATCATTAATAAAATATCACAACCACTGCCTCAAAGAAAATTCAACTTAAATAATCTCTTAATTCCTAAATCTGTACCGTTAGCTGATCCTGAATTCAACATTCCAGGTGAAATAAATATACTGCTTGGAGCTGACATCTTCTTTCAAGTTATACAAGATGGGAAAATTGAAGGAGGACCTTCGGACCCTATACTGGTTAAAACGAGGTTTGGATACGTCATCTCAGGTGATTCTTTTCCATCTTCTCCTAGTTGCAATTTTAATGTCTCCTTGCATACAGTGTTAGGTACTGATCTGGATTCCGTAGTGAAAAGGTTCTGGGACACCGAAAAGGTGCCTGAGATTTACCAAGAATCTTTACCAGAGAATGAACAAAGTGAGATTATATTCAAGGAATCAGTCCAATTACAAGATAATACATTTTCTGTTAAATATCCCTTAAAGGTGAGTTTAACAGATATTAATACAAATGATTCATTTGCAATCGCATTGCAGCGATTTTATAATTTAGAGAAGCGTTTCTCAAAAGATTCTACATTTTATAATTTATACAAGGATTTTATAAATGAATACATTAGGTTAGGTCATGCCAAGGTAATACCTATTGATATACATAATAATGCAGACCAACCACTTTATTATCTTTCCCACCATGCAGTATTGCGCATGGATAAATTGACAAACCAATTGCGTGCCGTATTTGACGGTACTGCCAGGTGTCAAAATAAACATAATAGTAGTCCCAGTTTAAATGACATGTTATGTAATGGACCAGTTGTCCAAAAGCAATTATTTGACATATTGTTGCAGTTTCGCACATTTAAGTTTGTACTAATGTGTGATATACGCCATATGTACAGATGTATATTGATTCATCCAGAGCACAGAGTATTACAAAATATTCTCTGGAGAGAAAGTCCAAATTTAACACTCCAATGTTTACAATTGCAGACCATAACTTATGGTTTAAAAAGTTCTGCTTATTTAGCCACAAGATGCTTAGTAGAACTAGCTTTAAGATTTGGTAATACATTTCCACTTGCCAGCAAGGCAATATTACAAAATTCATATATTGATGACATTCTATGCGGAGCTTCTACTCTGCAGGAAGCTCTAATACTAAAAACTCAGCTTATAGAACTCTTAAAACTTGGCAATTTTCAGTTGCACAAATGGTGCTCAAACAGTTCAGATTTAATATCAGATATACCTAAGGAAAAACTAGGCTTCTCACAACGGGATCTAGATCAGGAATCACTGGTAGTAAAAACACTAGGTTTGTCTTTTGACACTAGGGATGACGTGTTCAAAATTAGTGGCAGCACAGTTGATTCTCCCAAAGTACCTACAAAAAGAAGTGTGTTAAGCTCCATAAGTAGATTTTTTGATCCTTTAGGCTTTGCAGGTCCAATTATTGTTAAGGCCAAATTAATATTGCAACAGATTTGGCAGCGTAACCTGGACTGGGATGCCTCTTTACCCAATGATTTAGCTGAAATTTGGTATTCATTTCAAAATGAAATAAGTAATATGAAAGAATTGTTGATTCCGCGCAATGTGCAATTGTCTGACTGTGATGAATCTGAACTAATAGGCTTTTGTGATGCAAGCAATGATGCTTATGGTTGCTGCATTTATATAAAAGTTAAAGTAGGTGATCAATATAAAATTTATTTACTTTGTTCAAAGTCCAGAATAGCAACATTGAATTCGAAGTTGACAATCCCAAAACTTGAGTTAAATGGAGCTCTATTACTGAGTAACCTGATGACTAAGGTTTCTTCCATATTTCCAGATATTAAAAACATCAGCTTATTTACTGACTCCAACATTGTATTGGGATGGTTAAACTCAGTTCCTATCAAACTTCCAGCTTATATTGGCAATAGAGTAAAAGAAATAACTAAATTGACATCAGATATGAAATGGTTTCATACACCAGGTTTATTAAATCCAGCTGATATTTTGTCCAGAGGTTCAGATGCAAACACCATTCACACAAATCAATTATGGTGGCATGGGCCAGATTATTTACAAAATAAGAGTCCATATAATCTATATTTGTCTATAATTGAAATTCCATTACAACAAAACTGTGAAAGTGCAGATTTAAATGTTTGTTCCAGTAATATTGATAGTCTTGATGTTTTACCTATCTATACAAATTATTCAAGTTTATATAAATTGCAGCGTGTAGTCTGTTACATGTTGAGATTTGTAAACAAATGTAAAGGAAATTCCATCAATACAGGTTTTTTCTCTGCGATGGAAATGAAGAATTCATTACATACCATTATAAAAGGACTGCAACATATTTACTTCAGTGATGAAATAAGATGCTTGCAGAAAGGTCAAAATGTAACTTCTCACTTAAAATCCTTACATCCTTTTTTAGATAAAGATGGCTTGTTAAGAGTAGGTGGGCGGTTGCAAAATTCTTCACTTTCATTTGAAAAGAAGTTTCCTATAATATTACCTAGTAAGACTCATGTAACAAGGCTCATAATCAGAAATGAACATTTGACTTTCCTTCATGCTGGTTTAAAGTTAGTCTCTAGTAGTTTATCACAGAGATATCATTTAATTAACTCAACAAGAGAAATTAAAAGTGTAATTAATAAATGTGTAATTTGTCAAAGATTTAAGGCAGAAAGTGCCAAACAGTTAATGGGTTCCTTGCCTAAAGATAGAGTCACTCCTGGTAGAGTATTTCAAAATGTTGGTTTAGATTATTGCGGACCATTTAGCATCAAAGTTTCAACTTTAAGACGGGCTACTTCAACCAAAGGATATGTTGTCGTATTTGTTTGTATGGCAACTAAGGCTGTACACATGGAAGTAGTTTCAGATATGTCTACTGAAAGTTTTTTGGCCGCATTCAAACGCTTTATATCAAGAAAATCAGTTCCATCAGTTATTTACAGTGATAATGCCTCTACCCTAAAAGGAGCAAACAATCAATTAAAGGCTCTATATGAATTACAAAATTCTAATGACTTTCAAGATAAATTTCAAAATATGCTGTCGACAAAAGGCATAACATTCAAGTTCATTCCCAGTTACAGTCCAAATCATGGTGGGCTCTGGGAGCGGTCAATCCGTTCGGCCAAGCATCACTTGAAGAGAGTAGCAGGCTCTACCAAGTACACTTTTGAACAATTCAATACAATAATCTGTCAGATTGAGGCTATATTAAATTCAAGACCTTTGATGCCGCTATCTCAAGACACTAATGACTACTCATATTTAACACCAGGTCACTTTTTAGTAGGGTGTCCATTAAATTCATTTCCTGAAGAAAACCTTGAAAGTATTCCTACACATAGGCTCCGGCTATGGAGGTCATGCGAACAGATTCGACAGCATTTCTGGCGGGCCTGGTCAAATGAATATTTATCAACATTAAATAGTCGAACCAAATGGATGAAAGAATATCCTAATTTAAAAGTAGGAATGATTGTGTTATTGAGAGATCAAAATACTTCACCTTTGTATTGGCCCCTAGGTATAATATCTAAGGTATATGTAGGCTCTGATTCTAAAGTCAGAGTGGTCCAAGTGAGGACCTGTAATGGTAAGCTCCATGATAGGGCTATATCCAAGGTGGTAGTGCTGCCAGTTGATGATGACACTACCTTATATAATGTAGTTAGCACCTCGTAGGACTTCTTCTGAAGTGTAGGTCCAGCTTCACTGGTCTACGATGCCAAGAGAGCAACTATTTACTTGTTAAAATCCTATTCCTATATTATATTATCCTAAGGTTTAGGTTAGATTAAAAAGACAGCGTAATATCTAGGTAATATATTATTTAGTTAATTTACTAAGGTTTTTTACATGTTTTTGATAGGTTAAGTTTAACTAACTTCTACAACTTATATATACATTGATTTCTAGTGTGAGCTAACTTTCACAATTTATGTATCCATTCATTTCTTTATTGAATTGGCAATAAAGCCAACTATAAATTTAGTACATAATTGTTTTTTAAAATACTTATTAAGTAATACCTAATAATACTTTGTCTCATCAACCAAAAAAGGGCTTTTAATGTAATTTTGGTTAAATGTAACTTCATATTAGATTTTATACAGAATTTATTTATATACTTGCTCAATTTAACATTTCATACATGTAAGTACATAATTCAATATCATTGTAGTAGTAACTATAAGTTTATTCATCAGCGCATTCTGCCCGGCGCAATTTATGTTAGAGACAAAAAATATATCTATGTCTTATTGTCGGTGACAGCCATTTTTATGTTCTGTGATTTTAACTGTCAGCTGTCACCTACTATAATTTCCCTTCTTTCGATCAACTTTACAAAATTAACATGTCCTTCCGTGCTCATTAAAATAAATAATAAAATAATTCAATATTAATCGTTTAATTTCAACTTATAATAACCCTAACTTCAACAAGACACAAACTTATTATTTTTCATTTATTCGAAAAAGATAGATTGAACAGTCGTATTCGATTTGTAGTGCATAGATGCACTACGTTTCTAGTATCTACTTACCTGCTAGTTTGACGCTATAAACCTAAGTTAATTTAATGGTGCTGTTTCACGCGATCGCCGATCGATATGGCTTGATGATGACCAGACCGATAATGCGTCACCATATTGAGGTTACAGAATACGGATTATAGTCTAGACTCTAAACCTATGCTCTAAACATTGCTCACTGCTCAGGCTCTAAACATACTTTTCATATAAACGAAGTCTCTAGAAGTCTATTCTAAAGATTTTGTTTGTACTAATAATAATTAGTCTATCTAAATCGAACAGTATTATATTTTTTTAAATAAACTTTATTGCATAAGTAATGCTCGTTGGTCTAGTGGTTGGCAACTTGGCATGTTCGACTTCGGCCGACGAGGTCCCGGCTTCGAGTCCCGGGTCGGGCCATAATTAAGTACTTATTGGGTTTTGTGACTAGAAATTCTCAGTATTAGCCCGGAGTTAGGAAGTTGGTGGTGTTTAGTGTTTAGTGTGTGTGAGACCGGCGGCTTAACGTGCTCTCAGAGGCACGGGGGGCCTCTGAGAGCACGTTAAGCCGCCGGTCTCGGTTATTCTTATTTCTTATTATCACTAACATGATAATAGTAGTTAAAGCCTGCCATATTCACTATCTCATATTATGAGAGTGGAGGTCTGTGCCCAGCAGTGGGACGTTAATGGGCTGTTAAGTGGTGGTGGCATCCGCATAAGTATTCGACGAGTTAAGGCAATATTTAGGTATCGCAATTTACCTATCTGCTCAATAAATTGACGAAAACATGTTTTGAATTAAAATTACTGGTAAATCGTTGCATTTATCGACAAGCTGATGATATCATTTCCTTAAGTATCTACATATAATTATGTATTCCTTGAATAAATAAATAATAAACATTAAACATCCAATCGATAGTGGATATGGATAAACAATGCACCTAGGTACATTACTGTTTCCCATCATGTAATGATGCGAATTTGATGTTGTTTATGTTCTCAGACATTGTTTAAGTTACTGTTTAGGTTTGTAACACATTGTCGTAACAATTACCTAATACCTAATTATTATATCTGCGTCACAATAATCTGAGGTAAGTACTAAGTATCATACTTAATAATATTATTATAAATGCGAAAGTGTGTTTGTTTGTTGGTTTATTGGTTTGTTGGTGTGTCCTTCAATCACTCCGCAACGGATCGACGTGATTTTTGGCATGGGTATAGTTGAGGACCTGATGGAGAGTGACATACCTACCTAGGCTACTTTTTATCCGGGAATATTAAGGAGTTCCCGCGGGAATCTAAAAAAACTTAAACCATGCGGACGAAGTCGCGGGCATCAGCTAGTGTGGAATAAAGACCGAATCCAACCTAGATGCAAAGTGGTAAGATAAAATATTGCAAAATAATTATTTCAGGGTAGGTAGGTAGTAGGTACACTATGTTGCAATGCGGCTGATGCTTTTTTTCTCGTCTTATGGTGCGGAGTATCTATCGTTGGATAGGTCGTTCAAAATAATGTGCGTGTGGGAAAACCTTTTTGCGAAACATTTAGCTTTAAAGTGCCAATTTTCCTCCTCCGCCTTCATGCAGATTAACGGTTTTGGATACGTGAAAAAAGTCATTGCAGTAATTTCATACAAGTAAAAGAGTAATAATCGACCAACTTACAAAATGTCCGCATATATATTATTATTGTGATAATAATAATTAAGTACGGAACCCTACACTGCGCGTGACTGGCGCTTGACACGCAATTGGCCGGTTTTTTAAAAATAAGTAGGTAGGTATTTTTGTTACACGTCTTATTATATTTGCGTCAAAATTTATCACAAACTTTTCATTGAATATCATTTAGTAAGCAAATTTATTCTTACTAAAAAATTAAAAAAAGGAATGCTATGGACAAGGGATTTCGCGTTGATGCCGTTTATACAGATTACTCCAAGGCGTTTGATAAAATTTCCCATAACCTATTAATAGCTAAAATGGAAGCGATAGGTATTCACGGCGACCTTCTGAGATGGCTCACGTCGTATCTGCGTGAGAGAACCCAAGCGGTAACTGTCAAGGGTTATACTACAACCTTTGTACCAATAACTTCTGGCGTGCCACAGGGCTCCCACCTCGGCCCATTACTCTTTAATATATTTATCAACGATGTGGTCAAATGTATAAAAAATTCTCAGTTACTATTATATGCTGATGATACTAAAATATTCAAAGTAATTAAAACGGAAACAGATTGTTATGGCTTGCAGGAAGATTTAGACCGCATTACTGAATATTGCTCAAACAACGGTTTACACCTGAACGTTGACAAATGTTGCACTGTCTCCTTTACAAGAAAGAAGACAGTGTCAACTCATAATTACTATTTATCGGGTAAAATACTCCGCAGAGTCGACGAGGTGAGAGACCTTGGCGTGTTGTTGGATAAACAATTATATTTTGAGTCACACATTAATAAAATTAAAAACAAAGCCTATAAGATGCTTGGGTTTGTCCTTCGCCAAACAACTGATTTTAAAAACCCAAAATCCCTTATTTTACTTTACAAATCCCTGGTAAGATCCCAGCTGGAACACGCTTCCACCGCTTGGAACCCACAGTATGCCTGTCACGTAGATATGATTGAGAGCATCCAGCGCAAATTTCTCAAATGCATTAACAAAAGATTTGGTTCGTCGGTTAACAGTTTAACTTCTTTAGAATTAAGACGAGAACATAAGGATCAAACCTTCTTATACAAATTGGTTAATGGAATGATAGATTCTCCTTACTTGTTAAATAAAATTAAATATAGTGTACCTAAACCCTTACAGAGGAGTTGTCGGCAGCAGTACACATTTCATCTTTCACATGTAAACCGTAATTACTGCAGAAACAAATTTCTCCACAGGTCTTGCGACAGGTATAACAATAAATACCAACATATTGACATATTCTTTTATAAGTACGGGAGGTTTGCATCTGAAATCAGGAAATGTGTCTGATTCGTTTCGTGACTACAGCTGCAAGCCTTACCTGCCTATAACTATTGTATGCGGGCCAAAGTTAAATACTTATAATTATATCTACCCGATCGGGATATGTAGGAACTAGTATTTATAATTTTTTTTGTGAAAACTTCACTGGCTTAATGAAATTTCTAGATTAAGGTTAAAACTATGTAATATGTTTAGCTGTTTGTTTTCTAAATGAATAAAAAAAAAAAAAAAAAAAAAAAAAAAAAAAAAAAAAAAAAAAAAAAAGTACTAAGCTTGTACAGATGACGTGATCATGTAATTATTTATCACAGTGTAATTAAATCGAAATTAATTGATAATATGAACATTTACAGTGAACTTATACCAAAGCATTTCATTTTATACCTCCTATTTTAAGGTTTAGCCATGACATTATCATTGGTGATAGTGCACGACATATTCAGTAGGAATAGGCACGTTCCTCTCACAAATTCAGTATGGTCCATAGACAGTACACATCTAGGTGCTTAGTGCTTACTTGGGCACATAACTTTTATGATCTGCAGCTATAAAGCAAAGTTAAATGTAACGTTTCACGATCACGAATGACGTGGACAATTGGACATGGACACGTGGTCACAAAAAGATCAAATCGCTTAGCTAACTACTATATTTGTCTTCTTAGTTCTTTCAATGATAATTATTAGTTTTTTAAATACCTCGGGAACTAACTATAATTTCTCGGTAGCTGTATAAAAAATTTATCCTGCCTCGTTGGTCTATAGTCGACTGAGGATCACGAGGTCCTGGGTTCGATTCCCGGTCGGGCAAAAAAAATGGTATTGGGTTTTTCAATTCAGAAATTCTCAGTGCCAGCCGGAGTTGGAAGTTGGCGGTGTTTCACCCCCGTACCACAGAGTACGGATATATACCTACTCGTGTGCCCGTGCCTCGGAGAGCACGTTAAGCCATCGGTCCCACTCCCGGTTATTATCACTAACATGGTAATAGTCGTTAAAGCCCGCCATTAACCCGCATTGGAGCAGCGTGGTGGGTCTAAGCTCTAATTTCCTCTCTCCTATGAGAGTGTGGAGGCCTGTGCCCAACAGTGGGACGATAATGGGCTGTAGTGGTGGTATAAAAAGCAGCCTATGACCTATGACACTTTTCACGTTTTTTGCTTATGTATATTTATAGGTACCTAGGTATATCTATGCAAAATATCACGTCAATTCACTGAATGAAGATGAATAGTGCGTCAATCCTTTACTCCGTTGTGGTTTTTAAGGCCAAAAATTAACAAACTAACACAATTCCGCTTATTAATGACAATATGGATAATGATCAGTGATTCTCTTGCAAAAAAGATTACTTCTAAAGTTTAGGATATCAGATATTAGCCCGCGACTTCGTCCGCGTTTTTAATTCCCGCGGTAAAGCTTTTGAAACTCTCCAAGTCCTGAACACATTGCAAAAAATCTCGTCGATCCATTGCTCTGTTGAAGCTTGATTGAAGGACAAATCAACAAACGAACAGACTTTCGCATTTAAAATATAAGTATGATAATAATATGAGATTTTGATAAATAAATAATATAATAAAAGTTACATTAGTCGAAAACGTTAAATGCCGATTCAACATGACTTCATTATACCTACAGCGTCACATAGATATCAAACAAATTGAGCAATAAAGTGGAGGTCATTCCTCGTGTAATATGTACGAATAAAGAAAACAATACATATTATTACTATCTCATTCAAATACTAGTTTAAAAAGAAAATTTAATTTTAATTCCTTTCACAAAGGCTTAATAAAAATAAATAAACATAACTAGTGGTTCGCCCCGAACTGAGACCTCGCGGCGCCATCTATTGACATAAATATGAAGTTCTGTTAAAAATACTGAAGCTCATTAAAAATTAAATAATTCCGTTTCCTTACAATATTTATCTAATTTTAGTATAATGTTGTTCAAGTACAGGATATAATTCAAATAATTGATCAAGTTTCAGGCTCAGCCTTTCAGGAAATTTAGAGTTCTGAGGTCAACTTTGGACGTTAGAAAATCTCCACTTTGAAAGCCCCCCATTTCGTCAATTTTGAGGAAAAAATTAAAAAAAAATTTTTTGGACTCTATTCCTAATTATCTTTAAAATGATATACCGCAACCCTATGTAACTTTATAAAAAATATTTTACTTTGCATTCGCTTCTATGAGAGCCCCCCTGAAGCAAAGATTTTTATAACTTTTTCACCCATAGTCGGCGGGAGGCCATTGGTTTACATATTATATTTAAAGCTGAAGTAATTACGTTCAGTAATTCAGAAGTTATAATGCTCTGACAGACGGACGGACGGACGGACGGACAAGTGCCAATTCACTCAAGTAGACTAGACTAGAAGTTCACACACGGTAGAAGTGAAACTTCAGAATAGTACTACGGGAGAGTGAAATAAATATAATTTGTATTCTATACCTATCTCATTCTCTCGCAGGCTAAATCCTATTTGAATATGTTTGTCTCTTTTAGTCGCTTTTTCGTTTCATAGAATTTTCAAATCACAACGATTAGAATTTAGAAGTTTCACTTCAATAATATTAATTGATTTTAAAAAAATTGTGGCTGCACGATATTGTTTGTAGCTATGAAACGATATTATGTACTTAGGTAGGTAGGGTAGGTTTACAAAAAATGTGTTTATTTACGACATCACATGATCACATTAGAAACCTCTAAAATTATCAGTGTTTCTCTGCTATATTATGCATGTATATTATACATATAAACGTTCCTCTTGAATCACTCTTTCTAATATCTAATAAAAAATACGCATCAAAATCCGTTGCGTAGTAGTAAAGATCTAAGCATACATAGGGACAGACAGCGGAAAGCGACTTTGTTTTATACTATATAGTGACTAGTGATATTAGAGTAGATAAGGTGTGCTAGCATGACTTCTCCTAATTTTGTTATTATGTAACATGTTACGTCGTCGCTCGCGTGGCGCCCCTTTTAGGTTGTCTCATGGTAGGTAGGTAAGTATACGATTACCATAATATGGAGATATACAGAATGTTTACAAAATTTCTTAACCACTACAAGTTAACCCTAGACTGCGATCTCACCTGATGGTAAGTGATGATGCGTCTAAGATCGTAGCGGGCTAACATGTTAGACGCATGGCAGTTATATTCAACCCATACCCCTATTCGGTTTCTACACGGCATCGCATCGGAACGCTAAATCGCTTGGCGGCACGTCCTTGCCGGTAGGGTGGTAACTAGCCACGGCCGAAGTCTCCCACCAGGCAAATTACATTATAACAACTGCAGAATTAATAACGTGTCGATAATATTAGTATTTCCTACTACTTAGTGCTTCACGCTTTTAAATTATCCAGTTTAATCAAATTAAAAAAAAAACATTTGCTGCAACTGAATAATGAATAACATTATTGTTTTTGTCAGAAGAGTAATATTTTGGCGGATAATTTTACCTACACCGACATAACATTAATTTAAAATAACATACATTGTTAGAAATTCGCCCTTTCTAAACTCAGTTTGGATTTGGCTAGCGATAGAAGGCTTTGAACGATCAACCTTTTGAAACTAAGATATATCACGTGGATCCTTTGAACAAAAAATTGCGAAACCAGCAATAGGTAATATTATAAGCAATGCTGACACGTGCTCCTCAACATTCCGACTAGCAATTTACGAATTTAAAATTCCAATTCTTTGCCAAATCACAAATGTGCATAAAACATGCCTACAACTCCTGTCATCTGTGAGAAAATCTGTGCTGTCCTAAAATCTTTCGCGGATTTCTTTTTCAATAATAATTAATTGTTAGCAATGATATTAATATGCTACTAACAGATAACTCAAAACTTTCTAAAAATAAGACAATCATCACTAATTTTAAAAGGTTTTTTTTGGTCTATCTCCATTTAAATTGGATCAATGCCATCTTCAGGAATAAATATGTAAGTAGGTGTGTAAGTATTTTAAAAACTGAATTTGGATATGTCAATTCTTCACTGGCCACCTCTATTTAGCACGCATAAAATAGCATTAATGGTTATTTTAACACGGATTAGAAAGAAATACCTATTTTGTGCATCATTAGAGAAGATAAACATAGGACTATTAGACCTTTCGGTGCAAGAAAAGACTCATGACATCAACATAACATCAAAATTAGGAAACAATACCAGATGGCAAGAAAAAAGACTATATATTCCCAAGAGATGGAAAACGTAAATGAAAACGGCAACGTGTCGTATAATATAGATAACATTCTATTCTATAACATAGTTAGGTATTCTATTGCAGCTATAATAGCTATTTATGCAACTGTATCGTAATGAGGGTCATTTTAATTCGAGTGCTATCAAAATAGGATAGTACGAGAATTAAAATGACTAATTACGTACAGTTGCATACAAGATTTTATCTACGACAAGGACGTCTTTATAATTTTTTACTTTGTAAATTAATAAAAAAGTCAAATCAATACAAATTTCACAAGTTGCAAAAGTAATCCGTTTACCGCGTAATTTTTCTAATTTTTTTTTTAATATTGGCAGTAAGAGTGGCAGTACCAACCATAGAGTGGGTTGGGTACATAGAGTATAGAGTAGGTGGAGATGAAATATATAATATGTACATATACAATGACGGGTGCCACCATCCGCCATGATGTAGGTATGGCTCCTCTACATACTAAGAACTCTGTGGTTGGGAAAGTGCCAGAACCCAGAGCCGCTAAGCTATAGGTATCCTATTTATGAAGATAACCATATCGATACAGCTACGACTCATAACGATACAGCTCCCATACATCGAACTGTATCGTTATGAGAAGCAAACACGAAAGAGGGTTCAATTCGATATAGTTGTCAAATTCTAAATTGGAACTTTTCGATGCTGGAGTAGATAAACATAATATTATTTTATGCTCGTAGTTGTTATAAAAAAAGTAAAGGCACTCTTATCACTTAAGTATAGTCATCTGCTACAGACAACCTTTGATATGAGAAACTGACAATAACATGGAAAGTGCAATAAACTTTCAATGCTCTGAACAGACTGATCCATTGGGATAATTGTACAAAAGTATAAAGTATACCTAACGGAGCAAGAGTTACCTACCGAATTATATAATATACAAGGATATGAAATGCCCTTCCGACTTCCTGTCCTCTTTTAATATAGGTACCTTCAAATCAATCAAGAGTGAATAGGCATCTTCTAGGCAAGCGCACTCCACCTTAGGCTGCATCACCTCTTGCATGCAAGGCTGATTGCAGCCAAGCGTTAGCCTATACCTACATAATATATTTAAAAAAAAAGCAATCAAACTATTTAGATATAAGTTTCAGGAAATACGCAGAGGCGTATAGGAGATAAAGGAATATAAAACCAGTTAATGGCATTCCTTAGGGCATTCCTTAGGGGACATAATGTAAGTCGGTAGTAACTAGCAAACTATCAATCGTAAACGATTGGTCCCTGAACTCTGTATTGTCAATTTGGTATTGATATTTAAGTTCTAACAATCTTCAATATAAAGCTATATAAGGTGCGAATAAGTATATGCTAGGTGTATTATAAACAGCATAGTATACCACATTTTCGATGCATTTGATTGGAATGTAATGGAAGCTATTAAAGGTAGGTAGGTCTAAAAATAACTGAGCGGGTGAGTCAGATGCTTGCGAGCGAAGGCCTTACGTGTAACTTCCGAGTTTGTTATCCACATCTGGTTTTAAAGCCTAAGGTCTTGTGAATGGACCAGAACTTACTTTAACAACGTTATTGTATTAATGTGTATATTATAATTGATTATGATATACAAATTAATACAATAACGTTGCCAAACATAATATGTCAGACATATTTATGTGCTGACAACGAATTGATGATGATGAGTATGATTTGAAATCAAACTAAAGGGATAGCTACACAAAAAAATACCTGGTGCTAAGAGACTGTGGAGAGAAGAAGAGGGATATTTTAAACTTGAAAGAGCTAAAACTCAATACCAGTGGCGTGCACAAGTTTGATGATAGAGTAGGCATTAGATAGTCAGAATACCTATTTACTAGCTGTTTTGATGAAATATTAGCATTGACGTGTTTGCATTTGGGTAAGCAGTGCTTTTATGCCTCTATGAACTGCACGAAATTGCTCATTACCCAATACCCCTTATCGTTTCCGACGCGGTGTTCAATCACGCGCTGTTCAATCACTTGGTGGCAAGTCTCTGTCAGAAAAGTGATCTGCCAGACGCTCTCCAGCATTACAGACAAGAGACTATGCCCCTTCCAAGTGCCATTAGAACACAGCGTTTTCCAGGAACGTCGTAGAATAAAATATGAAGCTGAAAGAATTATAGCAAGAATAATATAATTAATGAAAAACGTAAATGAAAACATAATATTAAATGTAAAAAAATGTATATTTTAAATGTAATAATAATAATATTATTTTACTATTATTATTACATTTACGTCCAAGAATTAGCAGCTAAGTATATTATACCAGTTTTTGTATTATTTTGTCCATATACCCTAGACAGGTAGTAAAACTAAAAAGCTTCTTTACATAACCATTATAGGTGGATAAGGTAACCATTTAGCCTAATGGCCTTGCCTAGGCTTGGCTGTCTACAGGAAATACTCCCATTTCCTCCTACTGGTGGATATTATGATCTAATACTCTGTTACTATATATGATTCAAAGTATTTATGTAATTATTGGCTTTGAATTCATTTCCGTACTGTATCATCATTGAGAATACTTGAGCTGTACCTTTTATGATAAAGAAACTAGGGACAATATTTACCTACTTCAAGCTATGAATTGAAATCTAGAGGAAGTACAATTAGTACACGCGCCTCAGTCACAGTTATTTGTTTCAAAAATTCAAACCCGCATAAATATCTTCTTAGTTAATAGCTCGATTTAGAAAAAAAAATCATATTATATTAAATGCTCCACCCTCTTTATTTAAGTTTGTTTATCATATGTCAACATTGGTTCCTATCTTTTATAGGTCCAATATGTCAATTATTGCCTTTCCTTCTTTACGTCGTAAATGTTCGAATTTATTTTTTGTTAATTTTGAGCAATCAGCAGCTAAAAATCTTCAAAGCAAGTAATTTATTTCCGATTATGTATTTATTCAAAAAGCAGTAGGTATAACGATAGAGCCTTTTGATGCAAATAAAAGAATTTAAGAAAGATTTTCATAGTTGAACAATGCGAAGTCGTGCGTGGCGTGCATTGTATGTACTAAAGACATTACCTCAGTGGTGGCGTGAGGTGGTTTATAAATAATCGACACACAGACTGATTACTTGGAATCATATTGTACTATATTATAAATACTTAACCAGTGAACCTAGCTTTGAGATAAAATAGTCGACTGAAGAAAAACGTAAATTAACTTTTTTTTTTTAAATGTTTATGAGTTATGACTTTGATTGGCCTGTGCCAATTATTATTAGTTACAATATGACCAATTTATTGACCAATTATTTAGAATCAATCGCAATGACGTCATAATAACACGGAAAATTCTCATGTTTTTGAATGCATCGAATAATCGATGTAGGCTGATGTAATTTTTGGTATTATTTGTCATCTCTATCTCTCTATCCATAGGTATAGACTATGAAGTAAGGCATATTATTATGTTCAAGAAAGCGTGAAGAGCTTCAATAAAATTTATAAAATCTATTGTTATAATTGCAATTGGATTGTTGCCAAATGCCAATATTAACGTAAGTACGTATGCTTGCTAGGCTTCTACCTAGCCTACCTAACCTACCTAATATCAAAGTTCAAGTTCGAAGGACCACTTTGTGCATGACAGATACCTACAAAATACCTACAACATATTACTAAAGTTTAAAACCCGTTTTCAAATCAAGACGGTCCAAAATCTCAAAACTCTCCTCTCGAGTCTTCGAGTTTTATACGATACGGGCAGGGGCTTTGAATTTGAATTGCTTACGAAACAAGCGTGCCGAAATTTTCCGTTCGAAAACAAATATTAGACTCTAATAATATATGCTTAGGAAATTTTCTCACATTTGATGCTCCTATGTAACAGGTATTCATCTAGATTGGTGCAGTAAAGGTATCTATAATATAATAGGTATTATAAATGCCAAAGTGTGTCTGTCTGTCTGCTACGCTTTCACGGCCCATGTTTTCAACCGATTTTGATGAAATTTGGTACAAACCAAATTTCATCAAAATCGGTGTGGATATCCCTGTGGATAGGTTGTATCTCCGGGAAAGACTAAAAGGCTACTTTTAATCCCGATAAATTGAGGAGTTCCCGCGGGAATCAAAAAATCACTACACTTCGCCTTTTTTTAAATTATTTACTTACCATGTAGTTAATTGATTGAATGTATGCGAATGATAAAACTATATACAACAATTTTAGTAAGTAGGACCTATTGTATGTAATATAATGTACCTCTAAGTAAGTACCTAGAATTATTGAAGTAATAAAGATTCAAGGATATCCATTTGCCTATAAAGACCTTCTTTTTAAAACAGCGTAGTTACCACACTAATAATATGATACGGTGAAAAGGTGACATGACGTCACCACATCTGTATCTAAGGCTTTAATCTCAAAACCAGTTTGGGTTGAGCTTATTTTTATCATTCCAAGTATAATGTTAACATATTGGTTCAATGTATCAAACAACCTTGATAAGACAAACCTATATGTACTTGATACCTGTCTTGATACAACTTTTAGATCACTTTTTCCCGTGAACTTCATCGAACTATCACAGAGTAGATATAGAACACGAATCTTCTAATTCGAAATTTAAATAAAGGACCATTGATGTAGAATTTTAGTTATAGGACTGATTTTGTATAAAGTGCATAATCGCTAAACTAAACAAAACTGACAGCATTAAAAATATTGCTAACCCTTTCAGAATACTCCCTGCCGAAAGGGACAAAACTAGATTTAAAGCTGTTATTAATTTAGAGATTGTGTTATACAGCAGTGGCCATAATCTTTTACCATAAATAGAAGAATCTTTATATCTCAGAAGATATTATGAAGATAATGTCGGGTGCTATAATAATACCCTTAGTAAGATAAAACAAATAATACCAGATTATGTAGTCCACTAACCCGCAAAGGCTACATAACCGTTTTATAACTTATGGCTATATGAGGCTAAATTGTGGTGTTTTATACGAGTTTCTACACAAGTTCTGAAAGCAGATTCTACTAATAAGCCGCAGCAAGAAACTCGGTAGCTACTATTTACCTAACTAGTCACCCTTTGTAAAAGGCAACATGCCTGGCAACTCTTATTGGACACTATGGTAAACCCAAGATGCCTAGGTAGTTATGCGTCATTACTAACATTAGTCAGTGCACTAACTGACAAGTAATTTATTTTCGGATTGATAAAGCTGCGTACTGCGTAGGACCTTCTGGCCGCTACAACGTCACCGGGGGTTGACGAGCGCTAGGCTTCGCTAGAGAAGTTGGGTGTGAGTTGTGGCTCCACCTCTGGTGATGCTCATTCCTCAAACATCGGCTTAGGATTGCGTTCGGAGTTGGGGCGTGTCGTGTCGGTTGAAAGACTGTCAAGTAGCTTGTAATTAAGTTTTATAGTAGACCTAGGCCCGCTAGAGTTTAGCTATATTATGTGATATAGTAAAATATATTGCGAAAGTGTCTGAATCTGTCTGTCTGTCCATCCGTCTGTCTGCTACGTTTTCTCGATCAATCTGTTCAACCGATTTTGAAAAAAATTAGTAAGTAAGTACCAACAGAAATTGGTAATGTTTCCCACTTCTTATCCCGGAGAAGCAAGTAGTTTTTCAAAATGCTGAATCCACGCAATGTCTCAGACGTCATTTAGTTAATATATTATGTATTTAACTATTAATTAATAGCTGCTCTAATATATCCAAACTAGCTGATGCCCGCAACTTCGTCTGCGTGGAATAAGTTTTTTTGATTCCCACGGGAGCTCCTTAATTTTCCGGGATAAAAAGTAGCCTATGTCACTCTCCAGTCTCCAGGTCCTCTACTATACCCGTGCAGAAAATCACGTCGATCCGTTGCTCTGTTACAGCGCGATTGAAGGACACACCAACAAACCAACAAATAAACACACTTTCGCATTTATAATATTAGTATGATTTAATGCAATATTCTCAGAAGAACATAATCACATAAGCTGTTATGCGATTTGATTGAGAGGTTCCAGGTAACTACCTATCCGATTGTTCGGTTTATGAGAAATATGACATCATCAGCTTCGACTTTCGGTTGTCTTTTGTGTTTTGATAGTTAAGGCGAGTCACCTCAGCTCAGCGGTGAAAACTGGTTTGCTAGATCAAATTTTTTCCGTATTTACTATTAAATAACGCTCTTACAAAAAATATCCGATACACTTAAAGATATTGTCTAAAGAATGTGCTAATTTGTTACACGATAGGATGTACTTTACTCGATCAAAAAAAATCTTGAAACAGGCTAAATTAAAAGTTTAAAACGAATTTTTTATTAATAAAATTTTCGACTTTGCTCATCATTTTTATATGGATAAATTCCTCTTGAAGTATTAATGAGAACCTGTTAAAATTTATTTCAAACTGAAGTCCTATATCTATTTAATTCAAATTAATCCCAGAACTTGAACGTTGCCAAGCGGTTTCAGAATATACCGCGCTGCCCGCTTCCCCGCCAGTCTCTACGAGAAATGTACCGCGAGACGGGCGGCACCCCACACCTCACCTCCTAAAATCTTGCAGGTGACTCGCCTTAAGTATATTATGTTGCCCCGATTATACTGAGTGGTTATCTCTTATTAAATAAAATTAGTACCGTACTGTAGGTACTGTCTTATCGTACGACGCGACGTACGTATTACTAATAAAATGTAAAAAAAATCTTATCTGTCACTTTGTTTTTCATGAAGAACGATTTGAAACGTTTTTGTGGAGTTTTTGTAATTTTGGAATGTACCTATCTAGTTTTGTTATGTCCAGAGACATAAGTTCTGTCTTTCTATATATTATATTAGGTATAATGATTTAAGTGGGACACCTACTTACTTAGTTAAATTTTTTTGAATACTTTTGGGAATTTCATCAACAGCACGGCTTCTTGTAGTTCCAAGTTCTAATATTATGTGAGGTTTGGGAATACTAGAATAGATATGTTTTTTTATTTCATGAAGAACATCATCTTGTATCTTACTATGTATATGAGTCCGGATTCAAGTTCAAAGTCAGTGTTCTTGATTACCTAATTAGACCAATTTGAAGAAACATTCTTTTCTAAATTGTACGGCGGAATCCGTGATGAGATAACAAAAGAATGCCTAAGGTCAAATCGGTGAGATATCACTAAGTTGATAAATTTCTACCTACTTAATACCTACTTATTCTATACTATATAATATAACCTACTAAGTTGGATATTAATTTTGTGTTAGGCTGTTAGCATTTCTTTGAATCCTCGACCTTCGCGGAATGGTGTCGCCTTGCCTTTTTGTGATGTTGAAATAATTTGTATTGTATGTAAGGTGAACGGAGGATATTGCATCTAAAAATACAATTTTATTTGACCTAGGTATGTTGAAGAAGCTGTATTTCTGCTACAGAATAATTTACGGAAAATCTCTATACATATCTTAAAAGATCAGATACGTACTTAAGACTTATTTTTACTTAATTGCATTAAAAACACACGTAGCATAAGTATTCTAATAAAAATTTGTGTTAATTCCAAGGACCTATTTTAGACACATTTAATTCCTAAACTTGAAGAGATATAATGCTCCAGCAACCACGGAATAGATAAAGGGATTTTTTATTTTTTCTATTTATTTATTTTTTCTATGCCAGCAACATAGAAACATAGAATAATCAACGTCTAGTTGAAACGCAACAATCTAATTCTAATCAATTAGAAATAAAATGGCCTTCCTCTCCATTTTGCGAGTTTGCTGGTTTTTAATCACTTCTTTAAAACCATCTTACAGTAATAAAGACGACGTATAGCTGCATCCAAGCCTTTAATTATTATTTTCATATAGGTAAAATAAAAAATATTAATTGATGTTTCTTGGAAGGCCTGCTTTTGAATTTTCATTTCGGCATTTTTTAATCTTTGTAGTTTTTTACTTTAATAATTCATATCATTATTTACTAGATGACGCTAGCGACTTCATCCGCGTGGATTGGTTTTTTATTCCCGCGGGAACACTTCAATTTTCCGGGATAAAAAGTAGAATTTGTAATTCCCCGGAATGTAACCTGTCTCTGTACCAAATTTCATCAAAATCGACAGACAGACTTTCGCATTTATAATATTAGTATGGAAGTATGGATTAGTAATTAGTATGGATGATACGTTCGAAGTAAGGCCGATGATTCTGGTTGTTTTAAAAACATAGGTAGGATTAGAAACGCTTTATAAATTAAATAAATTTTCAAAAAGTGCTGGCGAGTCGTATCAAAATAAATCTATCACGGTTCGGAGTGTCTTTACAGGTTTACCTTCGGCTATCAGTAGGTTAACCCTTAACCACCTACCAGCGGTCTCAAAGACCTCGATTTTTGAACTCTTTTTCAATGTGTACGTGTCATGGCGAAGAGTGCTTCTATATACCTTTTCTACACACCGAACCAACCGATTTCAATTTTAAACGTAGTTATACATACTTTAATAATTTATTCATAGAGTACTATTAAACTATTTAAAGATCAACAATAATTACACTTTGTCATGTAGACAGTCCGTAATCCGTATGCATATAAGGACTGGCTGACAATAAACTAATGGATTTTAAATACCTAGTTGTTTAATCTAGCCTTGCCAGTTGCTACAACTAGGTAGGTAGTGGTAACTAGTATGGTATTTTTATGGGCATAGCATAGTTTAATGACACTAATATCATAAATGGCTATTAATTTATTATCTACAGAGTCCATCACAGGCAGTATGATTGATAACCTACCTCTACTATTCTAGATTGATTGTCTATCTATATAAAAAACTAAGTTTAGAACTATGGAAATACCTAGTTGCTCTACCCTTGGGAGTTGGGACTGTCTTAAAAATTTTAAACATTTTAGGTACCTAGGTAGGTCCTATTTAATTTGTGACAGCAGCATGTGAACAAAAGCAACAAAATACTTTAGTGTGAGATGTTTTTCTACTGAGTATACATTAAATACTACATTTATTTCCCCATTAAGATAATGGAATAGACTAATTAACCTCATTATAGACGTGACATCCACGTTTAATGGCCTTAACGGGCAACGGCTGTTTTAACATACGAGTATCTTTAGTAGGTATTACAATATTATAATCTGTGTACTTTCTTTATATTGAATTGATAATTTAATATGAGGATAATGAAACCTACTTATTGACACTTGGTCGAGAGTCAAGTTAATTCATCTAGATTCTAGAAGAATAAAGTAGGTAAATTATTAAGTTATTACAAAAGCAATGACATAATAATTTGTATTATGCCTAACTTAGATACTTTGTAGATTAGTACAGAGATCACTTTATACTATAAGCACCTCTGTCACGTGTGTCAAATTGATAATATTCTATCTACATAACTTAATGTATTATTATTTGCAATCTACCGATACTAATTGCATACCAATGAATTGTAAGAATTCATTGGAATTATCAAGGTAATATTCAATCAATGAATTCTTTCAATAATCAGGCCTATAACTTTTATGTTCTCATCGCCACTAGACGAGAACATAGTAGTGTAGAGCAGGTTATGCAATACGACTTTGGTACCTAATAATCTATGACATTTCACAGTAACTGCTCTCGTTTTTCAGCTTTTGTGACGCATATTGACCAGCTGATGACTGCGACTTTGTCCGCGTGCGAGCCATCTTATTAAATTTTGTTTCTCTTCTTTCCAGGTCCGTCGAAGAAAAGAAGGCGCAAGAATCATTGATGTTCTCACCTTTAACCAAAGAGTCAAAGCAACGAAGGCACATCAGATCAATGTCCGACGTGCAGAGCAGTACACCATACCATTTCACATTCAGATCCAGAAAGGGATTGCATCCCTCTCTCACCTACGACTCAGACACGCGTGCGAAAAGGATAACATCGTACAGACAAAGATTTCACGACTCCTCAGACTCAAGTGACTATTTAGAAGGACCAAAGTATTTAAGCATAGAACACAACATCGTTAAACATTCGGACTCTATGCGGATACTATGAGCTTATGAAGATCTGAACGAGTGAGGCTGACTTATCTAGTTCAAAACTAGTGTATAAAGTTTAGTTCACACTGACTATCTAATATCAAAGACAATATTATAGTAAGTGCAGTGAGATAGCGAGATAAGGATAATCTTTTTTTAAAGAGACAATCTTTTTTTATTATATTAATTTCTAGGACAGGTGAATATTGTATTTACTATTGAAAAAGAAACGCAAGACAATATTATTTAATTATTATTTCTTTTCCTATTGTATGATACTCCCTAAGTCCCTACTTACTTTTGATTTAATAATTATTATTAAAACATAAATGTCAAGATAGGTGGAGCAAGTTTATAAAACTGTTTATTTTATATAGCAAGTTATTCCTACTAAGATCATATCCGAATATTTTTTGGTAAATTTAAGGAATAAAACTAGTAACCTTCGTAACTAGTAATATTTCTTAATTTCTTTTCTAACACAATAAATTATAAGAATAAAATCAAAAACGCCTACCTGCCTAAAGTTATATATGGTTGCATAAACATTACGAAATGGAATATTATTGTCTTGAATTACTTATTATGTAATAGGTAATTGATCGAGTTCATAATTAGTGTGAAAGCGGTATTCATTTTATTGATGAGAGTAGGGCGATATAAAGGCGATCGCCGATCACAAACGGCCGCCAGCACCGCAACAGGCGTAAGATCCGCACTTTTAGTTTTAAAAAAAACCGGCCAAGTGCGAGTCGGACTCGCGCACCGAGGGTTCCGTACTGAAAACTGTATCGACCAAAGATGTAAAACGGTAATAATTACCTTTGTTAATGAACCGCAAAACTAACTTTGTTTGTAGAGGTTTACTGTTAATATCAAAAAAACTATGCTAGTTAGAGCATTGGCTATAGTTTTCCTGTAAAATATACATAAATTCCTATTGACCATAATTATTTCAGATTTTTCGATTGGTAAACTCCGGAGATAAGGGGGGGGGGAACGGTATTTTTTTAGACTTTTTCCCCGATAAATCAAAAACTATCATGACTAAAAATAATTAAAAATCTGTTTTAGAATTTACAAAGTAAACCCTTTCATATGATACTCCATACAGTACAGTTATCTCACTTTTAAATTTCAACCCTCCGATTTTCCTCCCTTTTATAACCCTACGTACGTACGTACGTACGGAACCCTAAAAATACTGGCAAAACTAAGTGCGTGATTTAATTTTTGGAAATAATCAGTAAGAGACACATCTTTACCAAAATAATGTGCAGATAGAGTCTTTGTCGTATATTAATAAATACTTATTAGTCTCAACACCTCGATAATTGATGGTGGCCTCAAAACAGCTGTGCTGTTTGGCGGCTATAATACGGTTGAAGCGAAAAGATTTAATTACTCACATGTTCCGCATAAATAAGTTTTATTTCTACATATTACGATGGTGAAAAAATCATTAAAATCGGTCCATTAGTTTACGAGAAAATTTTTACCAAACAAACATACCTACGTAATATTATACATACATACGGATCGAATACAGAACACCTTTTTGAAGTCTGTTAAAAATTCTAATGACGTTCTGAAGTACCTAGGTATCACTGCAGCAATGTAGTCTGTGCTACCGCTTTTCGTTTATCCTATGGGAGGGTGCATAAAAGTGGGGGCGCCACATTAACATCAGGGTAAGGAAGCGCCAAATATTATGAAAGTAGGGTTAGGATATAAACAAGGACAGAAAACATTCATCTTTATTTTGTACAACGTACGTTGTTGAAATTTTTAATAAATAACTACTTTAGTCGACAATTAAATTAATTTTTTTAACTCGGCATACTTCACTTCATGTACAATTGCTACATTCATACCACACCCTTTGCCTACACCAGCGCCACTGTGGAAGGTTTTTGAACTGTTATTTAAAGCAACCACTGAAAACTGTTTCAACTGTTCTCCCCTATGAGATGATTCTCCTTACCTCTACCCTCCATAGTTTATCCGATGCTCATGCAAATGCAGCCAACACAGTAACAGAGCTATTGACTTATTTGCCAATTTCGCTTCTTACGCCTGTTGAGGGTTACGTAGAAAGGACTGTGCAATTCTAGTTTAACGTGAACCCATCGTGATCGGCATTTTAGTGATTTATATGAGACTGTGGTCTGTGATTGTGTATTTACCTCTATTCTATGCTTAGAGGCACGGTTTCATACCTCATTTCATTCTACTTTTAGTCAGTCAAGCTTATATCTGGCCCAGTGGCCAAAATTGGAACTAATTTTTATGCTTATTTAGTTTTTGTTTTTATTTTATTTTCATATCAGATTATACTAGCGACGCCGTCACCGGGTAAATAGGAATGTAAATAGGAAATAATTTATGTCATTGTCAAACCGTGACTGTAAACATTTGATGTAATATAGTCTCACAAACTTCACTGACCCGGTGGCCAAAATTGGAACTAATTTTTATATCTGTTTAGTTCCTTTTTCTGTCACCGGGTCAGTTAAGTTTGTGGGACTATAAGAGTTTATGGATACTTATGTATAAAACAGAATAATAAAACGTGATTTAGATTGTAAACTAGTCTATAAGGTATTTTAAGAATGACGCTTAGATAATTAATAAAAAGAATACCTATCAGTCAATTAAAAAATAGTGTTAAAATGATACAAAGTTATTAATTAAAATATTATGCTGTGACACCTATAATTATAAGTTTCCTTCTAATTTACTTATTCCTTTTTTTAATTATCTCGGCAAAGATTTAAAAAACGCAGCCTAATTAAATCATATCATACTAATTTTTGTAGGCATACCTATTAACTATTCAAATAAAAAATTAATACAATACAATAAAAAATACCTTATATTATATTGTATAATAATATTAAGACCTATGTACAACTAAATAATAATAATATTCTTGATATTAGGTACACGAAATACTATTACTGCCTTACTTTTTATACTATAGGTACCTAAATAAATAAAGGTCGCTGTTGAAATTGCACAACGACAATATAATTTTATATTATTTAAAACATGTTTTAATACCTACATACTTCATACATTAACATACTTGTTTTGAAAGTACCTAGCTAATGGGCAGATTTCATTGCATTTTGAAGGATCTTGTGACATAATAAAAATTCTCTTAATTTTTTTGAAACCGGAGGTATTGAAGCAATTTGCAGTGCTAATTACAAAATACAGTCTAAATAGTTAAGTATTCTTTATATTTTGTGATTATCACATTGCGAAACTCGCCATTTCATTATTCTGATGGGCTGAAATTAAGGGATAGGTAGGTACTTTAATATCATTAAAGCCCCCCTAGCTGTGATCATTAGGTACATACACTCGCACAAACTTATCTGTCCCGATGAACAAAATTGGAACTAATTTTCATGCCCGTTTAGTTTTTGTTTATATTTAATATTTACTGGCGACGCTGTCACCGACTCAGATATCTACGTTTGTGGGACTGGGCTACATACACTCTGACAACAATGAAGAAACCAGAAGTTTAATTCAATATAATCCGCGACAACAGGAAAATCTATGTGGCAGCTTGAATGTAGGTACAATCGTACATTCACTTCACAATGCACGATTGTGAAGTGAATGTACGATTGTGTGTTTTGTGGAGGCAACATCTCCTGAAGCTGATGCTTATCGGAGTGAAACGTACGTTGAGGGTAGTTTTGGGGAAATTCTGTGGTGTGGAGAAAAAAAACACTGTACCACATAGATTTTCCTGTTGTCGCGGATTATACAGCTAATTAAACTTCTGGTTCCTTCATTGTGATGGACTTCCGCAAGTAGCACCTGATTTTATCCATTACTCTGACAACACGCCAATAATTTAACATTTTTTTAATTAAGTAATATTCGAGACATTCATTTATGCAAGAAACTTCCTTGTAAAATGTCAGAAAAACAAGATTTTCTTCTAGCAGATTGTTGTTTAATTTCAGAAAATAAATGACGTACAAAATTGTGTTAGTGTTTTATTTATTATTCACTCGTCCTCATTTTTTGACATTCAAACAAATACCTACCTTTCATATAAAAAAAAGTTTAAATCCATACTATACTAATATTATAAATGCGAAAGTGTGTCTGTCATCTGTCTGTCTGTCTGCTACGCTTTCACGGCCCATCTATTCAAACGATTTTTATGAAATTTGGTACAGGGGTAGGTTGTATCCCGGGGAAGGACATAGGCTACGTTTTATCCCGGAAAATTAAAGAGTTCCCGCGGGAAACTAAAAAAATATCTGTTCAACTGGTTTTGACGAAATTTGGTACAGGGGTAGGTTGTATCCCGGGGAAGGACATAAGCTACGTTTTATCCCGGAAAATTAAAGAGTTCCCGTGGGAATAAAAAAAAAACTTTATCCACGCGGACGAAGTCGCGGGCATTATCTAGTTAAAAATACGATTTGTAATAAGTCGTTGGGTATTTGTTTTTCGGTACGGTAAAATTGTAGGCCCTACCCTACCTACCTTTAGCTACGGTGTAACGTATAAAAATAATCATGTTATTATAATCAAAGCTATGGTAAATAATAAAGTGAAGAGCGAAACCATTGGAATAACAAGACGAAAACCTACCCAACTGGAATTCATGTTTACGCTTTAGTGCCATTAAACCTAAAATTATCATAATATATTAATAGTCACGATTAATAATCAGATATTAATAATCACGGTTTATTTGTAAGTATCTACCTAACTACTCGTTGATTTCAATGAAATATTCATCTTGGGATAACAAACCTAGGTTGGTTCGTAGAATCCTTTGTTTTATTCATATGGTAAGGTAGATTCATTTCGTATTCCTATTCAATAATATTTTAGTATCTGCAAAGTTCTAGATTTAGATAGAATAGCGTAGTAACACTTAGTTTTTGTCTTGTGTATATTCGTTATTATAACCAAGATAAAATCGAATTACATATATAATATAAATGCGAATAGAAATTGAAAAATCACGAAAGTGTAATAGTCTTACTTGAGTACTTTATGAATTTTAAAGTTTAATTTTCAAACGGCGCCATCTTTCGCGCGCGTCATCGTAAATTGATAAAGCGCCATCTATGTTTACGGCATTCCATTATTATGTGGTGTTTGCATAGACAGTAGGTAGACAGAGTAAGAGATATAGACCAGTCGTCAGCGTATAAGTATGCGATAGCGATAGTCATAATGCGATATTTTCATATTGGTATTAGGTAGGTATGTATTTATTTTTGGTTATTTCTATACTTCGTAGCATTCATGCGAGTATGAACAAATATAACCTGTTTTTATCTGTAACAATAAGGTCAAAATTGTAAACTTACGTGTTAGGTTAAGTTTTCGTAATTACGTTCAGTTCGGCTTGTGCAGAGCAATACACCATCGTCTGTAAGATAAACGTTTTTTTTCGTAAGCTACAAACACAGTTACCACTTTGTCCAATTCCGAATTGGTACGAATATGGGCGAATAACAAAAATGACACAGGATTGTCTGACCTAAGTTGTCGGTTAGGTCCAACAAAAAAGTAATAGGCTGAGCAGGACAAGAAAAGCGATTTCCTCGCTCTGTCACTCCTTCGCATTAGCGTAAGTATAATTATATGTCACCGTAAGATTGCAAAAACCGTTATATTGTACTAGCGAAATTGTAAACTGTCGACAGATTACAATTTAACACAATATTTTTCGGTATCTTTTAGGTATATTAACCCGATAAAACCTAACTGCCTAATAATAAGGCACTGCCTTATTATTTATGTTGAACCCTAACCTAACCTACAAGAAAGAGACAAGAAAACGTAAATACAATGAATATTTCAAAAATTGACACTCAGAACATTGAACGGTTCACAATCTGTCGACAGTTTACAATTTCGCTAGTTAGATTACAATCTAACGGTTTTTGCAATCTTACGGTGACATATTATATACTCATTTCGCTCATTTTTGTGGTATTATTATTACAATCTGTGTGCAATGCCTACAGTCTTGCTAGATATTTTTACTCTATGGCATGGACCATGATAGACCATGTACAATGTTCATCATGTTCCCACTAGATGGCAGTAACAAAATTCTTGACAATTTTGACATTGACAGCCAGCTGCCAGCTGTGTTTTGATTTGGCTGCCGCGAAAATTGGACGTTTAGCAGGAAACAAAAATAAAAAAATAAATGCGAATTCCTATTTTAAAATACAGCTAAACAACGTAACAGTAGGGTACATAGTACGGTAATACCTTCTTTAATCTTTTTATTTAATGAAATTAGGAGTTAAAAATTTATCCTTTTCTTCCACTTTCTTTTCGGCTACTTTAGAAATTAGACTTTAGTGAATGTGAAAATGGTGAAAACTTTTGAATAATATTGTTTTTCCAATAGGTTCTTTCATTAAGTAAATCCATAGAAGGCCAAGTTGGAAAGGAAACAATGAAACCTTGGTTAGGATTGTTGTTTTTATTTAAATTTATCATTGCTGACCCTACTCCAATAGTGTTGTGGCATGGAATGGGTAAGTAAATAAATTAACTATACCATTATAAAACCAAATTACTCACATACTCACGCTACTAATTTATTTCAAGCAATAATTAAGTAGGTAAATAATTGGACAGAAGCAGGAGTTACTTTGCGGAATTCCATGATGATAAAAGAACTAGAAGTTTTCGCTGTTTCGAATTCGCTATAAACCGCCACAAAAAAAAAGTTTAAAATCGTGCATTGTCGAGTCAATGTTGACTCGACAATGCACGATTTTAAACTTTTTTCATTTCACTCTGACACCAGAGCATCTTCAGGAGATGTCTCCTGAAGATGCTCTGGTGTCAGAGTGAAATGTATGTTGAGAATAATTTGGAAGATGTGTGTGATGTGGGGAATATTGCAAGCTACAAGTACACACTGTACCACATAAAATTACCTAATGTGGTGGATTATAGCGAATTAAAGTTCGTTTTTTTGAAATAATTAAATTACACTTGCTCACAAATAATAGCTTGCTTAATTTCTTGAAGGAATATATCATGCGGAATCCGGCATACCCAAGAGTTTGCCATAAGATTCTCAAAGATGTGTAAAGTCTGCCAATCTGCATTTGTCCAGTGTGGTGGACTATGCCAAATCCTTATCAATCTGAAAAAATCTAAAAATTAATACCTAGCCAGAAGTATACAAAACTAATTTCAATATTTAAAGAGACATCCAAAGATTTAAAAAAACCTTTATTTGTTTGATGTTATCCTTCATTCATTGTGATAGTTACATAATTAAATAATATTATCAATCAATCAATATTTATTTATTTATTCAAATTAGGTACCTACACTGTACACTTATTGACGTCCAATTACTTATAAAACATGATGTTGATAATCAGTTACAGTATCTTAAAACTAAAGCTTCAATGAGGTTTCCAAACACGCCCAGGTCTGAGAAGAGTCTACAACAAATTACTTAATTTAATCATATTTTTAGGTGACACATGCTGCCTAGCCTTCAGCCTGGGTATGTTCAAAGTGTTTCTCGAAAAACAGATACCAGGCGTCTACGTCCAATCTCTTAGAATAGGGAATTCTGCCATAGAAGATTTGGAAAATGGATACTTCATGTTTCCTAACAAGCAAGTAGAGTATGTCTGTGATGTTTTGGCCAAGGATCCTAAGCTGCAGGGTGGATTCAACGCTATTGGTTTCTCTCAGGGAAGTCAGTTTTTGTAAGTAACACTATATATAGTACTTAAATATAGAGGCTATATCTGTTGTTCACCATCTCTAAACAATACCATAATGACAGCTCTATTTATATTGCTGTCCCTTTCATAATACTCCCTGCGGATAGGGACAACACTAGATTATAGCTATCACCACTATAGCCCATTAACGTCCAGCAGTGAGACGCATTGGAGCCTCCACTCTTAAGGATACAGGGAATTAGAGCTTATTAGACCCACCACACTGCTCCAATGCGGGTTGATCATGTTTAGAGCTATCATTTTAGTTTAATTAAGAGATTGTGTAAACAGAATTGGCCTCATTGTCAATTTAAATACTAACTATCAATTCTATCCAACTCGCAATGTGACTGTAGTTAAACAGAGTTGTGAAACTCCTCGTGTACTCTGATGGTACTGCGTCAGAAACCTTCACGCAAGTGCCGAAACAAATGTACCTACTTACGTTTTTTTTCGATCAGATAAATGATAACTATTCAAATGCAAAGTTACACCTATCTATACATAAGAAGGAGAGAATATGATTAAAGCTGAAATTCTGGCTCTGCGCTTGGCATAGGTTTTTCGGCATAAACCCTAAGCTAAAAAATCATTTTCAGTGACTTACTTAGTTAATGCTTTGAAAACATAAATAATACAAATCGGGCAATTCATACAAACCAAGGTTACCTTTGCAATTTAGGTACCTTGCCATGTACAGAATGTTATTGTGGACTAACTTTGTTAGTACAGCTAAAGTCATGTCCTTACTGAACTCATAATTTATGTAGACCTGTGTACCCACTATAAATCACGTTATAATTTATGTATATGTCACCGTAAGATTGTAAAATCCGTTAGATTATAATCTAACGGTTTCGATCCCGCTAGATTATAAACTTTCGAAAGATTGTGAACCGTTCAATGTTCTGAGTATTAATTTATGAAATATTTATTGTTTTTACGTTTTCTTGTCTCTTTCTTGCACAGTTCGCGCGCGAGTTGAATGCAGAGTAAATGTAAGTGTCACCATACATTTACTCTGCATTCAACTCGCGCGCGAAGTATAGGTTAGGTTAGGGTTTTACATGAATATCCAGCAGCCTGATTCTGTAACTCAGTGGCTATCAAAGAGTGAAAGCCACTGACATATATTCTTTATCCATTGAAGGTTTGCTATGAAAACTTAATTTTTATTTCATAGCAAACCTTCAATGGATAAAGAATATATGTCAGTGGCTTTCACTCTTTGATAGCCACTGAGTTACAGAATCAGGCTGCAGGTAGTGCCATTTTTCGGTAAATTGTAATATATACCTAATATATTGCAATTTACCGAAAAATAACGCGTTAAATTGTAAGCAGTATGTTACGGTTCACAATCTGTCGAAAGTTTATAATCTATCGAGATAAAAAACGTTATATTATAATCTAACGGTTTTTACAATCTTACGGTGACATATACCTACTAAAATATGAACTGTAGTGTTAATCCCGTTGTGCATACAAATTTAAAGCAGCATTTTCGGTAGGCAGCGGGGCAGAAGCGGATCCGCGGTTGCGATATGCTCGTGCCATACATTTTATATGAAATGTTTTCGATGGCTAGCGGAAAACGCGGCGGATCCGCAAGTGTCATTAGCGGATCCGCGACATCGTAAGCGTTTTCCGCTCATGTACGGTAGTTGACTTGGGCGGGTATTCCGCTTCCGCTACCGCTGCCCGCCGAAAATGCAACGACCGATCGGATCGGTCGATTATAATTTCGGATTCGGATTTTAAATTCGGATTAAATTAAAGATAGGACCGTTCCTTAAACCTGTGCTTAGAAACGAAAGAGCTGTTTTTGGAAGTAAAATTAACAAGAATTTTTTGTGTGAATTGTTCTTTCAAAACACTGCCGAAAAAGATGCGCCGAACAAAGATATTTGAGGAGCGACTTCAAGTGTATAATTAACCAAATAACGTCATTTGGTTAACAACACAATCTTTAATTGTTGGACATGCCTGTTTAAGCCTATTTTATGTGCGTTATGACAAGGTCTGGACACTTGACTAGTTACATTTAGAAATTGCGATATTTTAGGCGAGCAGTGGTGCAGCGATGCGGTCACAAAATTGGGCAAGTGAAGAACCTGATCACACTGGGAGGCCAACACCAGGGTGTGTACGGTCTACCTCATTGTTTCGCGCTGCAACACGCGACTTGCGACTATGTGAGGAAGCTGCTTAACTACGCTGCGTATTACAGGTATGACTGTGTATCCCTATTTTAGCGGCCTTTCTTGCAGTCAGTGGCGTGCAGTTCATACAGGCATAAAAGCACTGCTTACCCAAGTACCACCAGTAAATAGTTACCCAGTAAATAGGTATTCTTACTTAACAATGCCTAGGTAACCTAGCTTCAGGACTTAGGACTGAATACAGTGTCACTCACACATACATGGAAAAAAAACACAAAAAAAGACCCAAACATTAGTACATTAAGTACATACACTTATGTCTAGGTGCCATTTTACGACTATCGTGAGCTGGCACCTATTTAGAGCAAAACTCGCATTGAAAAGGTCTCTGAAGTCTTGTCAAGGGATAAATGAGTGCGGACAAATAAAAACCCTAGCTTCAAACTTTGTGCACGCCACTGGGCACAGTGCTAGGCGCTTCTGTCGCTCACCCAGGACAACGGGTTATACGAATAAACCGTTGTCCTAGGTGAACGACAGAAGAGACGCGACGTAATACGACGCCACAGAAAATGACATACATGTCTACGCGACAACATAAGCTACGTGAAGGGTCAGCTACTGTTTGATACTGTCGCGTCGCGTCGTATCGAGTTGCGGTGTCGCATTTGTCGCTGACGTAGGTCAATGGGTAAGGGTCTCCCCAAATCTATCGACGCGGAACTGGCTTGAGTCAGTCAGAAAAAATGTTATGTATACGGTATTAAGGGTGAGAACAACGACGCGAAGGCTACCGATGCGGGAACAGTGATTTGCAGCTCTTAACTCTTAATAAAGTATCCTATAAGTACATAAAGATTTTCTGACGGGCTCAAGCCGGTTCTCCATCGATTGGTTTAAGGAGACCCCAAGTGAGAGATTTTGGGCTGGATTATGGATAGGAGCAATTTTCTAAACTAGCTTAGTTCTGGTCTGGTGAGGGACTTTGACCGAGGCTGACTCTCTACCACTCTGCCGGCAAACCACTCCACTTCACCCAACAAAGCTCCCACCCACTTTTTTCTTGAGGCAAAATATACCTCAGTTCTACGGAATATGATGATTAATTCTAATGTCTAACGTGCGCTGCATTTACTGCAGTCTTTTATAATTGCATTTCCGTTAAGCGCAGATTCTGGTTGCGACTACGTATGGCGGAATAGGAACTCATTTACAATTACTTATTATTATAAAGTATTATGCATTTTTAATTAGAAACATTTATACCGCTGTCTTCTCTATTATATAATAGATATATTATGTAAACTAGCTACGTGCCGCGGTGTCCCCCGCTTGGGACTTACGTGGGAATATCAGGAATTTTCCATAAAAGAAACTTTCATACAAACCTTGTCCTGGCAATTGTGAACATAACGTAAATTTTTTTATAATCATAATATTAATTATAACAACAGCAAAATATAAATAAATGGGATAGTATAGAGTAGCTGTAGTCGTCTTTATGATAACCTTAGCACTTGGCCACTTATAACAGCTCGCGTGACCTATGTTTTGAGGATGTTGATGTGGTTATATCGACTAAGGTGACCAGCAATATTTTGCAGATTTCGGTTTTTTTGCGCTCTTTACTCCGGTTTTTTTCAAAGCATATTGCCAAAATTTTTACTTGGGAAGCCTGTGGGTCAACTATGCGAAAAAGGCCATGGACACACTAAGAGTTCAATACAACAATGGCTTCAGTATGCTGCTGGGTTTGCCGCGGTTTTGTTCAGCGTCAGGTATGTTTGCGAATGGGCAACTGATGACTTCTATGCTATAACGCGGAAGAAGTCATCATCACTGCTGACAAGGCTGCGCTCAGGTACCAACATCATTCTGAACATGTTTGCGCGGAAGATGGACTCGCCGATGCTTGAACACCTTATTCAGGTATTGGTGAGGCCTCAATTATGATAAATATAAGTATAAATGTATATGCTTCAAATAATTAAAAATTTTTTTGATAATCTGTCTTCTTTACTAACATTAGTCTATAAGTAAATTGTAATACTAATAAGTTGAGCCCAAGTTGCTTGAAATAAAGATTATTTATTTATTTACATTTCAGGGGTTTTATTACGTAAAAATGATTGTTGCTCTGTAACGCGAGCGCAATCTTCTATCATTGAATCTTTCGCTATTGGTAAAAATCCACTATCGCTAGAAAGATTAATATAAATTCAACCAATTTATGTTTGTAAATTTATTACTTCCGGCTAAGATAGACCAAAGAGAACCCGATCCTCATCCAATGACATGTAATGTACTTTTTCATACCATTGAAAGCGAAAGCTTATTTTTTCTGGGACCATTCCGAAAAATTCGTAATCATTGGATACCTTATACCATATTATTTGACTTGCATACAACTTGATATATTTACCTAAATTACTTAAATAAACTGAGGTCAACCATAGTATATTTTCCTCAAGCAATCACCACACTCGTTGTGTTGTTTACAGTAGATGAATGTGTATTGAGTATAGACACTACTGGCGACTATATCAAAGGCTATAACACATATAACACAAAGGCTATATGGTTTGGACACAGATTCAGATTTAGATACTTTATAAGCTATGTTATTCTAAGAGATAGCTGCACTTTTGGTAACTATCGCCAGGAAGGCTGATTCAGTTTTAGGTGGGTGTAGGGCTCTCCTCTGATGACGATAGTGAAGGTCTGCCAGCATACGGATGGGGCTCTAACTACTTATCGCCGCTCAAAGACGTGCTATGATTACCAATAATGAACAGTTACAAGAAAGGCTGATTCTTGTAAAGTATGCGCAGTACGTATGTGGACAGTATAAAAACTGACGCTATTCATCGGGGCGTTCACTAGATGTGGCCGTTCAAAGATGTGTTATGTATGGTTACCAAAAATGAACAATAACTAGGAAGGCTGATTCCAGTATAGTATTAAAGTATGCGCAGTACATATGTGAACAGTATAAAAACTGACGCTATTGATCGGGGCGTATATGGCCGCTCAAAGAGGTGTTAGCGGCCCGGGAGTCGGGACCTCGTCGGCCGCACTCGACCAACGAGGCAGACATATAGTTTGAATCGTACTGTAACTTGCATACCGGAGACGGATACAGGCTACTTTTATCCCGGAAAAACAAAGAGTTCTCAGTTCTCACGAAATTTAAAATTATACCTTACTCCAAACAGACCAAGTCGCAGGCACCATCAATCTCGCAATAATTATAATAACAGGGATTACGACGAGATTAGAGATTCGACGTGGCCAATTTATTCTGACATTTAGAAATACTATAATCATAAGTCATAACATATTAAATGGGCAAATTAAATCTTTAAAATGCACGTCTTGATGAGACCTTGAACTATATCTAGGTTCTCGAAAAGCTAGCAATCTGTGAATTTAGATGGCGAATTATATTTATACAATGAAAATTTATGTGGGACTAGGTATATTTCGCAGACAAATAACAACAAATCTGACCTTCATCCTCAATCTTATAACATGTTAAGATTATTTTCACTAGTGCCTGCTTAATTAACTCAAATTATTTTACAATAATAACTTTTATTTTCCCGTGGATAATTCATACAAATTGTATTTTAAATGCGAAAGTACTTGTATGCCTGCTACGCTTTCATTTTTATCCGATTTTGACGAAATTTGGTACAGTTATGTAGTTAGTTTCTGTTAAATGTTTCTGTAAATAAAGAATTTTGAAGTTTTGAATTTTAGGTCCTCAAACTTATCTGACCCGGTGGCCAAAATTGGAACTAATTTTTATGCCTGTTTAGTTTTTGTTTTCATTATATTTTTCATATCTACTAGCGACGTTGTCACCGGGTCAGAGAAGTTTGTGGGACTAAGATATAATATATGTGAATTTAATTTTTTTTGGAAGACCCTTTATTTAATAATTATTTATTAAGCAATAACTTCTTTTTGACATAGGCATCATCCCAATTAATAGGATTTATAGTATATTGGTTTGGCACAAATGTAATGACACTAGGTTTTTTTTAAATAGCCTATTATCTTTGTCGTAAAATAAGCTCAGTCAATTATGTAGTCTCCATGAGCTTCTACGACCTTTTGCCAAGGACCGGGCAAGGTTTGGATGCCTTTCGCCCAGAACTCTCTTGGCTGCGAATCGAAGAAGTTGTCTGCGATTCCTCATCAGGTAAATCATGAAATGGTTTATCCATCAAATAGTTCTTCAAGGCTCTAAATAAACAGTGGTCTGATGGGGCGATGTCTGGGGATTATGGTGGGTAGGTACCGTCTCCCAGCCCAGGTGTTCCAGCTGTTAGCGATTGGTAGATGCGAAGGAGCCGCAGTGGCCTAACAAATACTCGTATAATTTTTTAAACCCTAAATTTTTAAATCGCGGTAGCGCTCATAAATATAATCATAAAAGCAAAGTGTCTAGAATATTCTACAATATACCAGAATATGCTCGAAAACAGTCAATTTTAGAAAAAGGACTGGTGTCGATGTTGGTTTTTCGGAGTGTCTCATTACTTTTGTGCCAACCTATTATTTATCATTGCAGCTGGGTCCAAAAATCCCTCGTCCAAGCCACATACTGGCACGACCCGCTCGACGACGAAACATACAAGAAAAGCAGCGAATTCCTCGCAGAGATCAACAACGAGAGAATCATCAACCAGACTTATGTACAGGTATGGTATGGTGTGGTGTGGTTTGGTGTGGTGTGGTGTGGTGTGGTATGGTGTGGTGTGGTATGGTATGGTATGGTGTGGTTTGGTGTGGTGTGGTGTGGTATGGTATGGTGTGGTAAGGTGTGGTATAGTATGGTAGGTACATGCTGTGGCAGAGGCTGAGGAGGTGGGCCCATTGACCGCACAGTTTTAAATTAAGTAGAACACCCACCACTACAGCCTATAAACGTCCCACAGCTGGGCACAGGCCTCCACTCTCATGAGAGAGAGGGAATTAGAGCGTAGACCCACCACACTGCTCCAATGCGGATTGGAGGGCTTCAACAAATATTATCACGTTAGTGATAATAACCGGGACCGAATGCTTATCGTGCTCTCCGAGGGCACGGGGGTGGAACATCACCAAATTCCTAACTCCGGGCTAGTACTGAGAATTTCGGAATTATGGCCCGACACGGGACTCGAACCCGAAACCTCGTCGGCCGCAGTCAAACATGCTAACCATTAGACCAGCGTGGCAGTTAAGTAGAATACATAGTTAATTTGTTAAAATTTAGTTAGTTATTGTGTGGATCAATAAAGATTTATTTATTTATGTGCAGAACTTGAATCGATTGGAGCATTTCGTTATGGTCAAGTTCAACAATGACAGTATCGTGCAGCCCAAGGAAACCGAGTGGTTCGGTTTCTACGCGCCCGGACAGGCGAAGAAGCTTATGAGTTTGCAGCAGTCGAAACTATATAAAGAGGTAAATGTTATCATTTTCTTCATCTATACTAAGAGACAACAAGCCAGTATATATATATATATATATACCTACAAGCCAGTTGTTTATGTTCGTGCTATATATATCTTTTGTTTATAAGTTTCTTTGTAATATATATATTATTATACTTTTTTTTATGCATTGTTGGTTGTTCGAATAAAATAAAAAATGCTCGGAATATAATATAACACTCCGCCATAATCAAAATGACATGCCTATATTCCGGCACCCGGGTGCCGCCTTAAGGTGGTCGATACCAAGAAACAATAGGACACTTGACACACACACAAAATATGGACTGGACACAGGGCCTTATGGACTATGTTGCTCTACAAACCACCATCTGAATCCTTAGCAATAATTTGCATCCCTAACTTGTTATTTCTTGCATTTTACAGGACCGCCTCGGCTTAAAGAAGATGGACGAAGACGGAAAACTAGTATTTCTCTCCCAACCAGGAGATCATTTACGTTTTACCGAAGAATGGTTCACAGAAAACATACTAAAACCTTATCTAATTTGATTCAGCACTATCGCTTTTATTGACTCGATTACTAGACTCTAGAAAAGGATTATTTACTACTTAATGGACACTAAAGAAATCTCATTAGTCAGTTTAATTAAGTCATTGGGGCTGATTCTGTTTAACATAATCTCTAAACTAAACCAAATAGGCAGCTTTAGATCTAGTTCTGTCCCTTTCCGTAGGAAGTATTATGAAAGGGTTAGCAATATTTGTAATGCTCTAATTTTAGTTTAGTTTAGAGATTGTGCACTACAGAATCAGCCCCATTGATAAACTTTCTCAGTGCTTACCAAAGTTTTAAAGAATATACATACTCAAATTTTTATGAATAAGGTTAATTTTATTAATGAAATATCTATAATTGTATGTAGACAATATTAGAAGTTTTATTACAGAAGCTATCCTTAGGCTAAATATCCAATTATTAAGAGGTGACGATATCGTTTATACCATTATATTTTTTATGATGTTTATGTTTGCTTTATCGGAAAGATATTATTTTGTTACTCTATAGTCTAGTTTTTGGTTTTGTTAATTTATTTTTTACCTAGCCAAAGGTGTATGTTTGTCACCGTAAGATTGCAAAAACCGTTAGATTGTAATCTAACTAGCGATGTTCTGAGTGTCAATTTTTTGAAATATTCATTGTATTTACGTTTTCTTGTCTCTTTCTTGTAGGTTAGGTTAGGGTTCGACATAAATAATTAATAGGTTTTATCGGGTTAAACAGATTATTACAATCTACCGAAAAATAATTCGTTAAATTGTAATGTGTCGACAGTTTACAATTTCGCTAGTTAGATTACAATCTAACGGTTTTTGCAGTCTAACGGTGACATATCCATCTGAGCGCAGGAGAGGCTCGACTGTAACAATAGGAAGATTATTATCGTCCTCCGGCCTAGTTCACTCGGAGAACGCTGGACCAAACATTGTACGATAGAAGTTATGCATACTTTTTTGATAGTAAACACGATATAAACACTTCGATAGCGCGATTCAGACTAGTATTGGGTTCCGATTTCTTTATATTATTCGTATGCTACCAGTAGCGCCATCTATTAGCGAATGTGCGGAGACTGCGATAATCAATAAAATCTAGGAATCTATACTAATATTAAAAATGCTTAAGTTTCGATGGATGAAATGAAATCAGTTAGGCTGGCAATAACATAGAATTTGACTGGTCTGCTAAAGACGTCTCTGCTGCCGGCTACGAACCAATTCAGTTGACAGGCATTCTAAAATGCGTCACACAACGAAGGTCAAAATCGGCTGGTATTCAGTAGCGACGTATACCTACCTAATCTGTCGAACTAACCAGTGATGAGTGGTATTATACATAAAGATTTTGGATCATTTAAAAAAAGCAAATCAATTTTTTTATCAAATAATTACAATATGACGACATCATTTCAAAATTTTTCACTCGAACATGCTCTCAAAATCAATCTGCTTCATGTTAGGCGCGTCTGGCTTCACGGGCGCTTCAATGAAGACGCGCACGCTTGTGTTGTGCTCTGAGCTCTTTTTGATGAACGGCGCGTTAGTGCCGCGCAACTTGTGCAGAGGAAACTTGACCAGGCAGCACAGCATGCAACGCTCAGCTATTTTGTAACTGCAAAAAAATATATGTCAGAACCAATAAAGAAGACAAATATTTCTTATAATCTTTATTACGTTTTGACGTATTATATTTGCTACCGGGTTTTTGATTTCCGCGGGAATGCTGCAACTTTCCGGGATGAATGTAGCCCATGTCCTTCCCCGGGACGCAACGTATCAATGAAGGGGGGAGGGGACGTTAGAGTTTATAATCATCAAAGTAACTCTAATATTTTTACAAGTAGGTAGGTATGACAGACACACAGTTTGTTTGTTATATTAGAACACTAGCATTTTCCGAATCAGTGGACGTGTCTCCCCTTCGCGAAATAAGGGTATCTAAAGGCCTTAGTCCAACATGCTGGTCAAATGTGGATTGCCGAATGAAAACATGATTATGAAGAACCAGCAGGTTATGCGGGTTTCATCACGATGTTTTCAGCAAGTGACATCTACTTATTTCATGCTTACCTAGTACTTAACTTCAAAAACCAAGGGAATCAAACTCCAGACCCATCTAATATGAGCGAGGTCTTAACGGGATGATCCCTACCATGTCATAGGGTTATCACCTTAAGATGACGAGGTATTACCGCATTTAGTAGTGAAAAAGAGCAGGACTTACTCATAGGGGTTGATACAGTCCATGCGAATGACTTTGTATCCCTGGTCCTTTGCTTGCGCTTTGGATTTCTGAGCAAGCATGGTGGCCAAGCCTTGTCTTCGATATTCCGGTATTACGGCTAACATTTTTATCTAGAACATAGTTACAAACGAGTAAGTACATGCGTTACTTTCGTTATTCTGTGGATCTTCTCATTCCTGATTTCATCGTGCAAAAAAACTCCTATCCATTTTTTGTCCATGGCTAGACTGTTACTGTTGCCCGACATCAGCCTGAGTCATTTAAGCAGTCTAGTCAGTTTTCAATGGTTATACCGCCATTTGTCGGTCGTCAGAGCCTCGTTTGTAGACTAGCACGGGGTACCGCCGGGCTGTTGGAGCGCTTGGTGCACTCCCTTAATCTGTATTTATTTTTTCTATGCCCTTAATGATGATAAGGTAAGTCACAGTCAGCCCTTGACTGCGATCTCAGATGGATGGTAAGTAATGTTTCAGTCGAGGATGGTAGCGGGCCCTGGGGCTCACCTGGTAAAATCGCAGTTATATTAAACCCATGCAGTTTAAGAAGGTAGCAGTATTGTTTGGGTATAGCAGTTTTATTATTGAATTCATCGGCGTCGTATTGGATGTTGGATCACTAAATAGCTTTAGTAGGTACCTACCTAACTACCTATGTCTTTGCCGGTATGGTTACTAGCCACGGCCGAAGTCTCCTAACTCCAAGACTACCACTACAGCCTATTAACGTCCCACTGCTGAGCACAGGCCTCCACTCTCATAGGGGAGAGGGAATTAGAGCTTAGACCCACCACGCTGCTCCAATGCGGGTTGGCGGGCTTTAACGACTATTATCATGTTAGTGATAATAACCGGGACCGACGGCTTAACGTGCTCTCCGAGGCACGGGGGTGAAACACCGCCAACTTCCAACTCCGAGCTGGCACTGAGAATTTCTGAATTGAAAAACCCAATATCTAACCCAATAACTCCAAGACTAGATCAGCCACAATTTAGAAATTATAAATTGCCAATTGCAGTCGTACCGCCAAGCGATTTGGCGTTCCGGTAAGATGCCGTGTAAAAACCGACTAGAGGTACCGGCCATCTTAGACTGCATCGCATCACTTACCATCAGGAGAGATCGCAGTAAAAGGCTAACTTGTTGTAGATTAAAATACCTAATTGTAACCAACCCAATAATTCACTAAGTAGGTACTCATATAAAAAGAAAGTGATACTTTGGATTACCTACCTCAAAAACTTTGCCTTCCTTGAAGATAGTCCAAAGATTTGGGGTTTCTTGCAACTTTGCCGTGTAATTTAGGAAGTCTTTCGTGTTAGGGTCCTGAACAAAATGATTGTGTAATATCTTACTGCCGCACTTAGATTCGCTAATCTTTACATATGGAATTCCTTAGTAATAGATTTTGTATTGTAATCTACTAAGGATCCTTATGTAATGATTAAGCTTTTAGCTTAGGTAGTTAGCTAGATTTAAGCGCTGTAAAATCAAGAGATACTCCTTACCTACTTTGCTTAGAGTTTATAAAAGGGCATATAAGGGGACGGAGAAGTTATATTTCGGCTTTAACAGACATAGATAGTCTTGAGAACGTGACATTGAAACAGCCGTGAACGACCGATTTGTTTATTGGTTTGAAAAATAAAGGTTTTATCTATATTTCATCAAGATCAGAGAAAATTCCATCCATCCACCAGCCTGTATGCATCCACTGCTAGTCTTTTCGAGAACACGCCACCAAACTCGGTCCTCCACCTTCCTCATCCACCCACTTCCCACCACCTTCTTTAGGTCATCGGACCAGCGAGCTGGAGGTCGTCCTACACTGCGCTTGCCGGGTACGCGGTCTCCACTCCAGAACACAGAAAAATATTAGATAAGTATCAATTGATAATATATTACGGTATACCTGTCTATAAAATGCATAGTTTCGAAGATTTTGTGGGTCAACAGGACTGGCAGCGAAGTTAATACAGAAACCTGCAATCGTGTCGTCCGATGTTTTTGCGAACAGCGAATTGCCTGAAAGTATTATCACAGAATAGGAAGTATTATGACGCCAATGTGATCGAATGCTCGATTACGATAAATTGAATTTGCAATGTAAAAACTTACACTAAGCGTATTAGATAATCTGCTGGCGACACAGTTGGCCAGCTTTTGAATCTTATTAATTCCACTGAATAGTCTAATAGTAATACTACACCAAATTAGACCACAGGCAAGGGCTAACTTGCCACGATGCATAATCAATAAAGAATAAAGTTCTCTTTTTGACACCCTACCAATATTATAGATCAGAAAGTGTGTTTGTTTGTAAATCACGCCGCAACGGGGCAACGGATCGACGTAATTTTTCTCATGAATATAGTTGAGGATCTGTAGAATGATAAGTGACATGGTTTTATCCTGGAAAATCAGAGAGTTCAAAAAGGATTTTTAGAAAACCGAATCCACCGTTTATATTCTGGGTATCTTGTAGATACTTATATGGGTTTTTGTCCCGGAAAATCAGAGTTCACAAGGTATTTTTAGAAACCAAATCAACGATAACAAAGTCGCGTTCATCATCTAGTATTATTAAGCGACTAACCCTGTTTAAGAAGGCTTATAATGTATTCGTCGATAACGCGATCATTATTCAAGTCCATATTGTGTCGAGCTCGCAAGAAAACATGCTCGGTAAGGAAGTAGCGCTTCGCCATTCTGACTGCCGACTCATGGTCGGCGCTTTGCACTGGTACAATGGAAAACGACTCGGGCTGCAAACAATAGGGTAATTTGACAACCAAAGTACCTAGTCAAATCAGAAAAATTTTTTCAAACGTCAAAACGCGCGCTTTGTACCTACTAATGGGTAATTTGTATGGGCGTGCGCCATCGATGTTTAAGTAGGTACCTGCTAGATGGTCCTTTCATAGAAAAAGTTGGGCGTCCGACTTGTAGGGCATGCGCCTCACCTGTATAAGCCTGTCATTGTCCCCGCCATAGCGCTGTCCCGCTTTTCAGATTAGATGGCGTTAGTAAATTAAGTTCACATAACACATTATTTGTTTCACAGGGCCCGTCTATGTAAATTTGAGGTCGTTGGTGTGCTCAAACACACAGTGCGCTCTCTATTCATTTACTCTTAAAGCCCGATCAGACGGAAAATCCGAAACGACCGGAAATACTTAGTTCAGGCGCAGGAGACTCGTGATCAGAAAGTAGCGAGCCAGCATTGAGTTCAAATATGATGATAATAATATTTTATCTACAGTTCGCGCGCGAGTTGAATGCAGAGTAATAAAGTTTTATGCAATGAACCTACCTATTCTAGATATTAGTTAAGTCTGATTAATGTCCGATTCTTCTTTTATATATAACTAGCTGAAGCCCGCGACTTCGTCCGCGTGGATTGAGGTTACAAGGATAAAAAGTAGCTTATGTGTTATTCCAGGCTATCTCTGTGCCAAATTTCATCCAGATCCGTTCAGCCGTTCTGGAGTAACAAACATCCATCCATCCATACCTACATACATACATCCATCCAAACTTTCGTTAACGTTAACGTTAGTAGGTACGTATATATACGTACCTACTAACGTATATATAGAGGTTAAGATAGTGAAGTAGCTACGTAGGTACTTTTTTAATATCAGTATACCCGCATACCTTTTCGTGTTGAACCAAATCTTTAATTCCAAATATGCTATAGCAACTCCTTTTCTGTATGAAATGTAATCTTTTTGAAATTTTAGTTGGCAAAATTTCAAGAAGATAAGTTGATCTTAATTTATTCAGGACTGACATGGCGGAAATGGCTATAAATTTTCTGCAGATATTAGGTCAAAATATGTTCAAATAGGTATTTTCTGTTAAATTCACTGTTTTATTTACAAACTTTTGTCATTAACTAAATGTCAAAAGTGTCAAACATTTATTTTTCTAATGGAAAACCTACACAAATAAGTACTTTTCTCAATTCTGATAGGTACCTAACTATACCTACTAAAATTCTACATCAATGGAATTCTGGGAATCAATCAACTAGTTACCTCTTATTCTTACCAAAATATCGGAGTTTAGTTGATGCACTATGACATAATAGCTGCATATTACTTATGCATGCAATTAAGTTTTTTGTAACGAATTAAATATGCCAAATTTCATCCAGATGCATTCAGTAGTTTAATTGCGTGAAAGAGTAACAAACATCCATGTACATAGGTACATCCATACTCACAATCTTTCGCGTTTATAATATTAGTAGGAAGTAAGAAGTAAGATAAATTCAATAAGTATGGTAGGGCACCCGTGTTTTTATTTTTTTAAATTATGTTATTGCTATACCAGTAGGAAGTAGGTTCAAGGTAAGCTGTAATGTAATAGCATGTAATTGAATAATTAATAGCATGTATAAGAACCTAGTTGAATAGTTAAATTAATTTCAAGTAAAACATTCACCGTCTTTAATGTTCGCCATAAAATGTGGTTGTTATGTTTTTACATATTTTGGTGAGACTTTATGAAATAATTCAGTACCTGTATCTACGTATTTAAGTTATGATTATTATAATACTTATATACTGATTCATAAAGATCTTAATAAAATAAAAATTAAGTTTTTAAAAATTAACATAATACTTGGTTTCACTTGGACGGCGTGTATTTTTTGTAAATATAATTAGTTTTTAATTTAGATTTTAATTTATTTCTTATTTTTAATTAAAATAATATTATGTATGTCAAAGCACATAATAAGTAAACGATTATTTTTCTGGTAAAACATATACTTTCCTGCCTAATTCTAGTGTCTCTACACATGATATCCAAAATTGTTTCGGATTAAAATACATCGACGTAGAAAACCAAAATAGCATGGACCAAACAGAAATAGATTCTGATATCAATCAAAATGACGACAGCTTCCGCAATGAAAATCCTACCAAGAAAACAGAACAAGCCAGGAGAAATTGGATTGGCTTGGTAACATCGAAACTTAATTTGAGATCTACAAAGAAATTAGACACGAACGAAGAAGAAAAAGACGAGAACCTTAAAAATAAGATCTCGACTCTTGTTGAACAAACTGTTCATGATACAAATAGAAAAATAGAGTTGGTCTCTCACGTAAAAGAGCAGTTACGTGACGAAGGACCTTATAAAGCTGGTTTCATTTTAAGCATGATAAAAAAATCGAAGGATGTCCTAAACGAGCTTTTTAATGTAGCAGTGAAACATAAGAATGATTGGAAGGCCTTGGAGCAGTTAAAGATATTTGAACTAATTGTCCATACGAATGTAGACACAACGAATCTCGTTCGACAGCTTGTTGAAGTTCATATTCAGTACTTGAACTCTACACAGAATGATGATAATAAGAAAAGAGTGGTTTTATTAAAATAGTATAAGTATGATTACTTTGATGTAAATTTTAAGGAACCTTTCCAGATTTAAGAAGCCCAGATACTTAAATGATCCTCCAATGGGGAAATAGAGAACCAAGGTCTGTGTTGTAAGGTTTTTTAAGGTAAGTATGTATATCTTTAGCCACATCACCGTTTTCTTTTCTGTCTCTCCTCTCCTAACCTAAATCCATGCTAATATTATATGTATGCGAAAGTGCGTCTGTCTGTCTGCTACAATTTAACGGCCCATTTACAACCGATTTTGATGAAATAAGTAGGTTACATCCCGGGGAAGGACATAAGCTGAGTTAAGGAGTTCCCCCTGGAGTAAAACAAGCCTATAGTAGTGTTATTATCTCGCTGCAGACTCGGCCATCAATAGTGCGAAACACTCGAATGATTTATGGCCGAGTCTGCAGCGAGATAATAACACTATTACATATAATTCACGCGGACGAAGTTGCAGACATCATTAGTTTGTTATAAGTAAGTAGTTATACCTACCTAATAATTGGGCATGGGTAGAAACTAGGACCCGTGGAACATTAGGAATGAAATCCTTGAAATTATTTATTAAGTACGTAGGCCATGATTAGTAGAAAACCGTTAAACATAAGGATATAGAAGTATAAGAACTTGACCAAAGTCAAGGAATTGAAGAGGGGTTGTATTTTTCAAAAATGTAATATTTAGGTCTATTACTGTGTATGTTTCACCGTTATAGTGAAATTGAAGTAAACGACGCCACACCGCCGAATCGGTGTTAATCAGACCCGCTAATGAATTAACCCACCTGCACCGAAAACCGCAAATCTACTAAACTAGGGGAGTTAAAATAATTTCAACGGAAAACGTAGAAAAGAATATGTCAGTGTAATGTCCTTGTTTGTATTAATACCTTAGATCTAATACCTATGTTTTGTTATCCGTAAATCTACTTGGAATCCTTCGACCATCGTACCTACATGATACTTTCAGCTCTCTAAAAAGTTTCAAAAATCAAAAATGACTACTCTATTTGCGTTCATTTATTGGTGGTCAGGGATTTGTTACCCGAAAGATGCGGTTTTATAAATAGGGAACAGCTATCATTTTTTAAGAAAGCTTTTCGCATGATGGCTGCCTGCTCGTTTGTTTGCTAATGATATTAGGTATACCATTGAAATGATGATATAATAATATAGATAGAGAGATAAATGATGCGATCTGCATGATAGGCAAACTAGAGGCCGCCATAAGCTCGTGACTCCATCGCTCCGCCTCAAGAAGGTCCGAAGGTCGTTCGTGGGAATGAGCATTCTATTTTATAACAAAATTCCACAACCGATCTTAAACTTGCCTTGGTCCATTAAAATTATGCTCCTGAAAAAGGCTTATTATACTGTTGAAGATTACGTACCTAAATGACAAAGGCGCGCCATGGATTTGACTTGCTCCAGCAATGCTAAGGACAGCTGTTACTTATGTATTTTACAAATTAATGAAATTGTAAATTATTATTTTTTTCAAAAGAGAACCGCCGAGTTTCTTGCTGGTTCTTCTCGGTAGAAATGTCATTCCGAACCAGTTAGGCTGTTTGGTGGATGGAACCAGTGGAAGATTCACTTGACGAGTCAAAAGTACCTACTTGTAAAAGTTTATTTGAATAAAAATCATTTGAACTTTTGAAATAGAATGAGTAAACTAAAATTCTACATCAATGTATTATTATATACTTATTTAAAAAGCTTCGATTCGACGATGTCACGCGATGATGATGATGACAATATTAAATAACTTGAAGCCAACAGGTGGGTGATTTTCCAACCCCTAAAATTCTTAATTTTTCCAGATAGGAAAGGATCCGTCATCGTTTAAATTACTAAATAGTACCTACCTACTAACTCAGCTAAATAGGTACCTATTCTACCTAGCCAAGTAGTCTAAAAAAAGTATTTAAAAAAATTATCAAATGATGTACCTACCTACCTGATTGGATTATGCTTTAACCGCACAAATTGACCACCCCACACATCTATGTGCCCATTGAGACGCGATCATCTGTGAGGGTGTAGGGATGGGGGTGGAAAGGCAGGGAAGGGGGGTGGCAATTATTGAGCAAATGTAATAGCGGCATTGTGATAGAGCCGCGCTCAGACGTTGCGTTGATTAGTGCTCGGTAAGCTGTGGAGTCGACGAGTTGATGTTATTTTGTAAATATTTGTTGCAATTATTGAGCAAATGTAATAGCGGCGTAAGGCATTGTGATAAAGCCGCGCTCATACGCAGCGTTGATTAGTGCTCGGAGAGCAGTAGAGTCGACCAGTTGATGTTAATATTTGTTGCAATTATTGAGCAAATATAATAGCGGCATTGTGATAGAGCCGCGCTCAGACGCAGCGTTGATTAGTGCTCGGAGAGCAGTGGAGTCGACCAGTTGATGTTATTTTGTAAATATTTGTTGCAATTATTGAACAAATGTAATAGCGGCATTGTGGTAGAACCGCGCTCAGACTCAGCGTTGATTAGTGCTCGGAGAGCAGTGGAGTCGACCAGTTGATGTTATTTTGTAAATATTTGTTGCAATTATTGAACAAAAATAATAGCAGCATTGTGATAGAGCCGCGCTCAGACGCAGCGTTGATTAGTGCTCGGAGAGCAGTGGAGTCGACCAGTTGATGTTATTTTGTAAATATTTGTTGCAATTATTAAGCAAATATAATAGCGGCATTGCGATAGAGCCGCGCTCAGATGCAGCGTTGATTAGTGCTCGGAGAGCACTGGAGTCAACCAGTTGATGTTATTTTGTAAATATTTGTTGCAATTATTGAGCAAATGTAATAGCGGCATTGTAATAGAGCCGCGCTCAGACGCAGCGTTGATTAGTGCTCGGAGAGCAGTGAAGTCGACCAGTCGATGTTATTTTGTAAATATTTGTGGCAATTATTGAGCAAATGTATTTAGCGGCTAAAACTAAAGTAGCATTCGTATTTAATTTTAAAAATTTTGTATTTTATAGCAGATCCACTCATAACACAATTCTTAACTGCTTCATTTCATTTTAAGCCATTTATTATTCCAATCATCTCGCAAGCAACTTTAAATACTTACCTTAACTGTTAGTAATTATATTTAGAAAATAATCTGATATGTTCGAATTGAGTCTAAAAGTAGCATTTTAATATTTGAGATAGGTAGAAAACTAAGCATTCGGCATAAAATATTATTCCTCATTCCTTTTGTAACATTAATTTGAAAATAAATACAAGTAGCCACCGCAAACAATAATTCGCCTCTCCAACGCAATTTCAGTTCTTGATTATATTTGCGACGAGCCACGGACACGCCCCTTCCATCCCTATTATATTGATTTAGCAAAGCGAAGGGACATAACTTCTACAAATTAATTTATTATTTTATATCTAAACACTATACCCGTAGAGATTATTACAGTTTGAACGATTATAGGTATATAATATGGGCTGGAAGTTCTGATTTGTCCATAAAATAATACACTTTGAGCTTTGTCTGGGAGTCATTGGTAAGTAAGTGATGTTTAATGTAAGTATTCAATGAATTTAATTAATTAAGACCTGCTTTTTGCTACTGGGATGCTATGATATAAATTATTGTCCAGGTACAAGTACACTCAGGCTAAATTGGTCTGGCTAAGCTTTTTTTTATATTACTCTTGACTTCGCCTATTGGTGAATGAAATTTTTTAAGAAACTTCTGATAAAACATTGTGATTCTGATATTTGTGATTATTTTAGTACATAAAGGAAGTAAATATGGGAAAATGGATTTGATAGATTTAATGCCAAGCTTTGTACCTTCGGTACGATGGAATATAAGTACAGTATAGATATTATATAGAAATTGGACTTTATTTGTTTAAATCCGCCTGTAAAAATATAGTAAATAGGTAGTCACGTAGGGGTATTAATTAAGGGGTAGGGGTAAAGGGGGTCATGTTATTTCTGAATATTTCAATGAGTAGACTACTTATTATATATAGATCTTCCATCTGCTTTTAATGATATCGAGTCATGACACGGAATGATATACCTACTGTCAAATATGATTTACATTTCTAGTTTAGCAATTTAATTAGGTAGGTACCTATGCGAAATGCTAGCAAACATTTAAATGCTTAGTTCTAGTTTTTAATTTAAAAAACAAACCGCTTTAATTCAAACAAAGCGCTCGTCATTACCTGTTCCTCGGTCCCGCTTTTCAAAAGAGTTCCAAACAATTTCTCGCAAAATTTTTATTCTTTGAATGTGCAACGTGAAACATTTTGTATATAAATGCACAATGGAAGCGCGTTACTTGCATTGCTAAGAGGTTCTATTGTTTAATGCCACAATTAGTTGTGAAATCCGCCTCGAGTGAAAGAAACTGCCCAAGTCGCCGACTGGACACTGTAGTTCGACTCAAATATTTGATACTTCTACATTTTGTGGTCAATTTTGTTGAATTGCATGACTAGCTTACGCTTGACTACAATCATGGTCGATGAAAAGTAACGATTAGCATATATATCTAAAAGTATATTTACTTAAGGAATGAAGGTAACATTATCATAGCTTACACTTCTACATACAGTGTGTTCAACACAAAGTAAGTGAAAGTCTGCTTTTGTCATGTACCTAGTTCATGATATTCAAGAGAAAACTCCTTTTTTATTTCACACTTATTATTTATTATTGCATTTATTTAATTATTAACTTTTACTATTTTGCTGTAATACTAAATTTGGCAGGTATTTTTATGAGCATCAATGAAAAATTCTACAGGGCAAATATTCTTATTAGTGTTAAGGTTTTAACTATCACACTCTTATTATTTGCCCCACTTCCATCTTAAAACGCATCGTTACTTACTAAAATCGCAGTTGATCGCTAACTTGTAAACGAAAAAATTGTTTTATATTTAAAACTTACCTATTAATAAGTTTAATTTATTTTTAATTCAGATTTAAATGTATTTCATAGTCTTAATTAGAATAAAAATTTTATGTCTTTTAAGAAGTAGGTATATTTTTTCAAGTATCAACATTTGTAAAGCGTGGTAAAGCGTATTTGGGCGGGCGGACCGCGGAAGGTGGCCGCTGTCCGAATGATGTCGATTCGAGAGATGTTTCACGTATTGAAGGGAATAGAATGGAATAGACTATTGTGAAGAGTTATTCATCTTTGATATTAGAGACTCTGGAAAATTAGAAAAAGTACGGTTTTGTTTTAAACTGCTGCTCAATGCGGACTTATTATAATCCATAATAATAATTAATTGTTATAATACATAATAATAAATTTAAATCGAATTTGGAATATTATAAAATACCTGTGCAAAAGTGTGTCTGTCTGCCCCGCTTTAACAGCCCATCTATTCAAGCGATTTTGATGAAATTCGGTAGGTACAGAGGTAGGTTTTGTTCCGAGAAAGGCTACTTTTATCCCAGAAAATTAAACAGTTCGCGTGGAAGTTAATAACCAATCTACGCGGCCAAGTCGTGGGCATCCTCTCTGCAGAAGTTAAAATTTATGTAAGTTTAACTAAACGATATCATGAAGATTGAGGAAACCTGTAGATGAAGTAAGAACCAGGGTTCGCTTCATAAAGCGAACCCTGGTTCTTACTTCATCTACGAAGTGAGCTTAATGAGACGCGAAGAAGACAAGCAATGGGTTAAGGATAAGCACCTAGCTATAAATTACCCATATTAAAATCGACCGATTTACATTATAGGGGTTTACAATACTCAATAAAATACATACAATATACAATACTCACTCAGTCCTCAGTGCAAAGGTATTTGGTGGTCACGTGATGAAAAAAACTTAATCCACGTGACTAGGTCGCGGATTTAGTATGTTTTACTTAGAGGAATGTCCATCCTACGATATCCACTGTAAACTCATATCTGTAATGCAAAACAATGATCAATTAAGCTATCACTATTTTGGGCGTATTATGCTTCCTTCCAAATGTGTAGAGTAGGTATCCATATTATATAGTATCCATATATTTCGAGGGTTGGCACTTGGTTGCTTTATTTTACTGTAGAAAAAACAAACCTTCAATAATTTAATTTTTTATCAGTTTAATAATAGTTTTATGTATCCGAAACTGTTATTGAGCCTGCTTACTGATTTTATTTTATTTGAGCATTTTGTCTAAAATATGGTCAGTAAAAATAATATGTAACTAGATGATGCGGACTTCGTCCGCGTGGATTAAGATTTTTGTTTCCCGCGGGAACTCTTTAATTTTCATCAAAACTGGTTGAAGAGATATTTTTTTTTATTTCCCGTGGAAATTCTTAAACTTTCCAGGATAAAAAGTAGCCTATGTCCTTGCCCAGGATACAAACTATCCCTGTATGTATCAAATGTTATCAAAATCGGTTGAAAAGATGGGCCGTGAAAGCGTAGCAGACAGACAGATAGACAGACAGACAGAAACACTTTCGCATTTATAATATTAGTATGGATAAGTATGTTTTAATTATGTTACTTTGTTCTCGGATTTGATTTTTTCCTAAAATAGGTACCACCCTAAGTAAGTAGAGGATTATTTCTTATTTCTGCCCCCCCATTGTGTAATAGTACATTGTTACCCTAGGGATGAAAGTAACTTATTTAGTCCCGAGACGGGGTTTGGCGCCCGAGCGTAGCGAGGGGGCCTATAGTTCGAGGGACTAAATAAGTCTTTATCCCGAGGTAAACACTGTGCTTTTCATTACGAATATAAGGAAAGTCAAAATAAAAATAGAAATTAGCTAAAAGTTAGTAAAAGGTTTTCCACTACTGCTTGAGCCTCTTCTCTCACAAAATCAGGCGTTAAATCCATATCTGAATCAGATGAACTCATTGTGTCAATAAAAATCACTGCTAAACAGAAGCCTAAACAAAACTCTACAACTCGAAAAACAAATGAAGATCGGATTGCCGCTTGCCACTTTCCCGCCTTTTTTTTTTCTTTGGCCTAGCCGGCGGGCTATGCATTTAGCTTTTTAATAGTCAAGTATTGTCTATGATTGTCTATGAATGTCTATGAATCAGTTGTCTTTACTTTATGAATAAAGTCTATCTTTCTTCTTGTCTATGGATGCACTCGGGTATGTCGTGTTTCATTTGAACTCCAATAAAAATGTGACAACTAGTTTTTTTTAATTATTTGACAGCTGTCAGTTGAAAACGATTCTCCCTAGGGCTGAAAAGTATTACTTTCAACCCGCTTCTCAGGCAACTTCAGACCTACTTTCCGTGTATGAGTAATGAAAAATCGTTATCATAATACCTGCACGTCAAAAAGCATACATGAACTCCATTAGTTAGAGTAATACTTTTTAAGCTGTCAAATGATTACGATTTACTTTAAATACAATTGGACCTCTGGCCGGCCATCATAATATGGTTTAAATGATGTCACACGAAAGATTGAATTAGGTACTGAGCATCATATCTCCGGCTCAAAAACACTACCATCCCCCTTACTTCTGCAAAGTCGGTTAAAACGGCCACCCCTATGTCCAAAACACGTCTATTTCACGTTCACCTAGACTCCATTGTTGTTAAGCCAAAAAAAGTTTCCATTTTTCCATTGTTATGCTCTTTTGTTTTATGGAATGCACGGGCTTTAGATAGTCCGTTTTTGTATAAATTGGGGAAGAGTTATGTACGGCACATAAATTTCGTATAGCTATCGAGTATATTTTGTATTGTTTTGGTGTTTATTGGAACGTTTCTAGTGCGAATAGGCATATTGTTCTGTTTTTTTAATCTAATGCTCTATGAAAAATACGTACCTACATTTTGGCATTCAGACTTTCATCAGCGAAGTAAGTATTGAATAAAAATAATCTATGAATAGAAATATTATTGACCACCTACACATGAACGAATAATAATAATAGTTTTGTTTAGTTGGAATATTAGCGTGCCTGGTGGTATTTGTGGTTAAGTTTTTTTTTTTTATCCACTACAAGCTAGCCCTTGACTGCGATCTCACCTGATGGTAAGTGATGATGCAGTCTAAGATGGTAGCGGGCTAACCTGTTTGGCATGGCAGCTACTTAGTATATTAAACCCCTAATCGGTTTCTACACGGCATCTTACCGGAACGCTAAATCGCTCAGCGGCACGTCTTTGCCGGTAGGGAGGTAACTAGCCACGGCCGAAGCCTCCCACCAGGCCAGACCATGGGGAAAATTCAGAAATTATAAATTCCCAAATTGACCCGTGACCGCTCATTGAGACACTGCGCCAAACAGGTCGTCAAACTTGACCAAAGGTGGGGTTAGCTAGTAAAAATGTTAGGTACCTATTTATATCATGCTGAAGGTGAAACATAAAAAAACGCCAGAAGTAGTTTTTATATTTTTGTCAATCTCTTATCTATTTTTTGTATTAAAGCCACGTAAATTTCTCCTCAGCTAGTGACGTCATCAACTAATGCATACAGCAACCTCATGACACCAGGTACGCCTGAGAATGAGGAATCATTACCGCCGCAAAGATGAGATGCGCGCCTCTTCGTTATTTAAGAGATTGTCCGCACGAGGCGTTAGCCAGAGCGCCCTAAATGCTATCTTACGCGTAGAGTCATTAGGGGTAAAAGCACGCACTTTTCTCTTTAAGGCTTTATTTAGCCGAAACTATTAAGATGGCAGACACAAATTTATAGTACATTTGTAGCACGTTTATCAGGCTTCTAATTGATATAAAGTTCATTAAGATAACTATCAAGATTCTTTGATTATAAAGCAAACAGATGAAATGATCAGACTGCGTAATTTTACCCCGGCATAGGGGTAAAAGTACGCAATCGTAAGGGTAATAGTTCGCGTGTAGGATAAAAGTACAATATTCAGGATTCGTACCTTTAGTTAGGTAATAATAAAAATATAGTATTAAAAAAAAGATTTATGTAGAAAAATCAGTACACAATTAAAATAATTCAGATATAATCAACGAAATAAACTTATAATACTTCTAAAAGAACATAAACTAAGATATCTAGCACTTTGCCATTGGTAAAGTCAAAAGTCATAATTATAGATATTGCAATTCACTTAAGTTTTAAGGAGATCAAAGGCATGTTATTTATGTTTAGGCTTCGGCCGTGGCTAGTTACCACCCTACCGGCAAAGACGTGCCGCCAAGCGATTTAGCGTTCCGGTACGATGCCGTGTGGAAACCAAAGGGGTACCTAAGGGTTTAATATAACCGCCATGCCCCTAACAGGTTAGCCCGCTACCATCTTAGACTGCATCATCACTTACCATCAGGTGAGATTGCAGTCAAGGGCTAGCTTGTAGTGGATAAAAAATAAAAATAAAACTTTTTTTTCTTCCGAAACTAGAGATATTCCTGGTGTCTTTTTTACATAATTTCGAGGCATTATTTCGCAATCTGAAACAAAAAATATATAAGTACTTACATTTATATCATACAGTATAAGTGGGTATACATTATTAATTGTAGAACTACCTATTTGGTTAAAGTTTTGTAGATGGAGTAAAAGTACTTTTACCCCATTTGGCTGGTAACAAAAACAAAGAGCAATAGTAAAAATTTCAATAATGCTAGGTTAGTATGTAAGTTAGAAATAAATTGTTTAATAATTATACAAAAACAAGAAAAAAAGCTTAGCTTGATAACCACATAAGATTGAGTGTCACCAACTTTTCCGTAGAACACAAAAATACGAATTTTTACCTTAATTTAACTTATTGAGTCATAATTCGCGGCATACCGCACGCATTGCTCTCCAAGTGGTGACACATAATGGTGGCCCAAGCGCGCGTTCTCCCGTCGACCAAGCTCCCCCGCCCGCATACCCTTCACTGAAAAATCGGCATTGCGAACTTTTGCCCACTGCGGACTTTTACCCCGAATAACTCTACCTTTTATTAAGGACATCCGTATTATATTCTATTGATATTTTTTCAGTTTTCCATTGAAAATGGTTATCAGATGCAAATCGCCTGAGATGTACCTATGTAAAAAATGACGGGTTTTTTGAGAGGTTTTTGTTTACTAAATTGTAAATATTTCGGAAAATAAATCTAAATGTAATAACCTCTTCTGTGCCTATACTAGTGGTTCGTCCCGAACTGAGACCTCGCGGCGTAAATGTGAAGTTCTGTTACAAATACTGAAGCTCATTAAAAATTAAATAATTCCGTTTCCTTACAATATTTATCTAATTTTGGTATTTGTTGTTCAAGGACAGGATATAATTCAAATAATTGATCAAGTTTCAGGCTCAGCCTTTCAGAAAATTTAGAGTTCTGAGGTCAACTTTGGACGTTAGAAAATCTCCACTTTGAAAGCCCCCCATTTCGTCAATTTTGTGGGAAAAATTAAAAAAAAAAAGTTTAGGACTATTCCTAATTATCTTTAAAACGATATACCGCAACCCTATGTAACTTTATAAAAAATATTTTACTTCGCATTCGCTTCTAAGAGAGTCGCTCCGTCTGCTTGCGTCCTAAGCTAGTAGACGTGTTGTTCACCAGTTTCGATTAAGATGCATGTGCCACTGTTACCATTATAGCTGTTCCTCGAATCATTTTCGCTTTTGTAATACCTTTGGAACAATACTGTTTCAGACTAACATTCTTTCTCCCTTGCATCTGAACTCCGACTTATGTTTACATTGAAACGCGAGTGGTAGGTATAGAAAGCGAACTAGGTATGTTTTGCAATACTTAATGAAGTAAAACTTCTTTACGCACGCTTGACTTGGGGAGTAAGCGTGAATGCGTGACGAGAGCGTTACGAAAAGTGTGATCGGGCGAGGCGAACGAAAGTTGAGAGGGAGATATAAGTTAGTGAAGATAGAAAGAGAGAGAGTTACGTTTCGTATACTGTAGCGGCAAGTGAGAGAGGTGCGAGCACACATTTTCTTTCTTTCTTTCCCTCATAGCCAGTTACGTTTCGTATATTAGGTACTAGCTGACCCGGCGAACTTCGTACCGCCTTATTATGCAAAATTAAATGTATATTTTTCAATATTATATTTCTGAGAGATTTTCTTAATATTTTTTTCCGTAAGAACCTTCTCCTAATAATAACAAATACAACAAAAAAAGAATTAGTGAAATCGGTCCAGCCATTCACGCGTGATGCCGTGACCAAGGAAAACGGGTTTCATTTTTATATATATAGATAGATGTAGGTATGTTTCAGTTATACGTATCTTATTTATCATACCATACAGAAGTGTTACTTCAGTCGTGTGGTCTAAAGCACACTCCTTTTTTTAAAACAATTCTCATCATCATATTATTATCTACCTACTCATTGCAGGTTCGCTACTGAACGAGTCCCCTCTCGGAATGAGAGGGATTTGGCCATAGTCCACCACGCTGCCCATGTGCGGATTGGCAGACTTCATACACCGTCAAGCCAGTTCCTCACGATGTTTTCCTTCACCGTTCGAAAAAGGTGAAAAGGTAATTTCATAAAAACGCAAAACTTCGAAAAGTTGCAGGTGCCTGATCGAACCGGAGACCTTGTATCTAAGGTCGGTTTACTTGACCTCTAGGCTATCATCGCTTCCATGTTTTTAAATACATACATACCTACTAATATTAATATTATAAATCCGAATGTGTGTCTGTCTGTCTGCTACGCTTTCACGGCCTATCTGTTCAACCGATTTTGATGAAACGTAGGGGGACAGTTAATATCCCGGGGAAGGACTGCTTTTTATCCCGGAAAATAAAAGAGTTCCCACAGAAATCAAAGAATCTTAATCCACACGGACGAAGTCCCGGGCATCATCTACCAAAGAAATACTCTTTATTCGGAGCGTATAGGTCCTTCCCTGCTGATCTCTGACCATATGAACAGTAGTGAAGATCACCGTGTCAGAATGAGCTGCTAAACGCCACAATCGATATTGAAAAACAAGTTCAAAAATTAACAAAAAACTGCCATATTGGTTTAAGGTGGAAGACAAGGGTCTGCCCGCGAAATTCAAATATAATTTGGATTTTCGCAATTTTTGTAAACTAATACGACAAAGTAGGCATAAGGCATTTGACGTGAGTTAATGTTTGACACAAGTTTGACGTGAGTTACTCACAAATTAGTCATTATTTTGACTAATTTCTTAAACTGGGCACTTTCAAGTAAAGATTTTTATATAAACCTGTGAAGATGATATTCCTAGGGGCGCAATTTGAATGCCTTATGCCTACTTTGTCGTATTAGTTTACAAATTGCGAAAATCCAAATTAAATTTGAATTTCGCGGGCAGACCCTTGTCTTCCACCTTAAAAAAAATTAATTTTAGTAAAGGTTGATCGCCTTATTTTACTAGGTCTGTTGTGATCACATGATCTGCCTGAACCTGTAATCTTCTAAGGGCCTCCTTTTAAATCTACTGATCATCCTATACGTACTGAAAAATGCGCCCTTTAGGCCTCTGCTATTTCGGACGGCTCTCGAAGTAGGCTGTATATTTAAAATTTTATCTTACCGTAATACTATTTCATATTCTGTCTGTATCTCAATGATTGCCACTTTAATCCTAAATCTAAATAATTATCCGTTTTTATTGGTAAATGAATATAAAGTAGGCAAGATTAATCAAGATTATTTATCTTAATTAACATTACTCTATCTTTATCCGCTCAGGGATATCTTTGAGCGCAATTCGGACGCAAAACGACTGAATTTCACCGCAAAAGTGGAACGTAATTACTCGAAATGAACGAACCCAATAGAAATTAGTGCATGTAGGGTCACCATGCTAGAATCATGTCCGGAATGGTATTTCCAACTTTATAATAAAGATAACTACTACTAAGATAAGATAAGATAAGATAGATTTTTGACGACCTCCGTGGCGCAGTGTGTAGCGCTGTTGCCTTAACGTGCGGAGGTCCTGGGTTCGATCCCCGGCAGGGTCAATTTGGGAATTTATAATTTCTGAATTTTCCCTGGTCTGGTCTGGCTTCGGCCGTGCCCATAACAGGTTAGCCCTATACCATCTTAGACTGCATCATCACTTACCATCAGGTGAGATAGCAGTCAAGGGCTAGCTTGTAGTGGATTAAAAAAATAAAAAAAGAATTAAAGAAGTCGTAATTATTATAAACGTAAATATTGAAGGACGAGTGGCCTAGTTGTGACAACGCATATCAGTCGATGGCGATTGTTAAGTAACGTTGGCCCAAGTCGGTAACTGGATGGATGACCGAATTCGAAGGTTCGAATTTCTCTCTGAGAAACCTTTATCTCATACCAATAATGAATCCATACTAATATTATAAATGCGAAAATGTGTCTATCTATCTGCTACGCTTTCACGGCCCAAATACTCAACCAATTTTGATGAAATTTGGTACAGAGATAGGTTACATACAGGTATGTAACCTATGTCCTTACATAGGCTACTTTTTATCCTAGAGTTCCCGCGGTAACCACAATCACGCGAACAATATACAATAACATCAGTCCATCATCTAGTAAAATAATATTTTTTAATAATGAATGCAAAAATTTACCTTTCAAACAAACTCAACATGAATTCTTACATGTCCTTATTTTAACGTCATATATTTAAGCCACCCTATCGAACTGTGTCTTTGCTGTGACCGCAATCCTTTAATTAAAGGATTACCTGTTTTTCCGCTGGCCGCCTCGTAGCTCGTCGAATACGGTTACGGGTTAGCTATTCGTGTGTACCTACTCTATCTGCGTGCCTATTTCATTAAGGCTCGAGTTCTAGCCAACTACCTGTACCTTTAATGTCCTAAATTAAATAGCCAGTTTGGTTTAAGTTGATATAATTTTGATAGCAATGGAGTTAAAAATAGGGGGTAGTAAAATATCATATAAATATTAAATTAACTCTAACTCAGTGGCTATCAAAAATTAAAGCCTTTGAAGGCTTGTTATTTTTCTTAACATAGCGAACCTTCAATGGATAAAAATAAATTATGTCAGTGGCTTTAATTTTGTCCTTAAACTAACATGACATTAACTATATCCACGTAAAGAATCACTTCGACATCTGACGAACAAAGTAAAAAACCAACACACTTTTGCATTCATGATATTATTTGCAGGTTTTACAATTCTCCAGCATTTTCGTCATAATATGATCTTAAATTATACCTACCTATTCCCAAATAAAACCTATAGATTCTATAAAATTCGACACCCGAGCTCAAAAAGAAAATAACATCATAGATAGAGCGGAAAATCTTTTACGTTCAACCGTATTCGGTGAATACCGAATACGGTTCGGAGGAATACCGGATACGAATACATGATACGAATTCTGTGCCTATATTTTATTTCCACGGGTCAAACCATGGTCAAACGGACCGTAGCGAATCCAGTTATTGGACTTCAGAAACGTGATGTTTTACTTTTTTTCTACCACTCGCTTCTCATTGAAATGTGAAAACGAAATCTTTGGTCAGCGGTGTTCTGTGATATTCGTCCGCAAAACTGGATGAAAAGGTTAGGTTTTTGTGAAAATTGAATCTGTACAGTAGAGTAAAAGCGTTCATGTAATGTGATAGGTAGTGACTAGTGGTAAGAAAATGAAAATGCTATCCCATTATTTAAATATATTGATATATAGGTAATTTATTTAAAATTTTTACGAGATATTTCACCGCGGTTAATTGCCTCATCTGGTGACAGAAGGGCTGGCTCATTTTTTGCGCAAAGGATCAGCCTGGCTGTCCAGCGCGGAAATGCAGCCAGCATTCTTGCCACCATTCCACGCGGGCATGATTTATATAGTAATTAGGTTAGGCTAGCTAGCATTAAGTTCTATTGTATTATTTTCAATAAAGGTTTTATTTATTTAAAAAAAATTTATTTATTTATAGTAACAAACATTGATGTATAATTTTAGTTTACAAAATATTCATAAGTAAATATGTGCATAATAAGTTGTAGTCTGTACAACAAACCTTAATGTCACATTAATTTTGAATTATAAAACCTCAATAGAATTTTTTTGGTTTGTACTGAAACATTTTCAACAAGCGACGATGCTTGTTTTGTAAGAGAATTCAGAATCACGTAGTTACTAATAATATAAATACGAAAGTGTGTTTATTTATTGGTTTATCCTTCAATCACGCCTCAATAGATCAAAGGATCGACGTGATTTGAATGAGTTTGGACCATAGGCTAATTTTTAACCCAGAAAATTAAGGAGTTTCGAAGGTAATTTAAAAAAACCTAAATAATGCGGACGAAGTCTATGCCTATAGTCTTATATCTGGGATGCAACCAATCTTTATTCCAAATTTCATCAAAATCAGTTGAAAAGATGAGCCGGTAAAGCGTAGCAGACAGACAGACAGACGCAATTTCGCATTTATAATATTATTATGCATTTATAGTATTAGTAGGTATGGATATTGTTTAAAAGAACATGAAAGCAAAACTATAGTAAGTTTAATAGCTAAAAATTTTCGTTACTATGAAAAATCAGCTCCATTGTGTTGTATGCCATGACAAACTGAAAATAAACGAAAACACAATATTTTCGGTTTACGCTCGGATCCGAAAATATGAAACAATAAGTAAGTAATAATGATCAGATGCAAAGAAACAAAACAAAATCCGCTTTATATAGGTACCTACTACCTACATTATCTACTTCCCGTTAAAACTTGGCAGCGTATTGTGCTTTAACAAACTGCATTCGAAATTAAAAATTTTCATTCCCTCAGTCCTTGCTGAGGATCACTTTTGATTATAATCTCTCCACCGCAATGTAATTGGGATATTCTTTTGGGTAGGTACAACAATGGCTAAGGGTGGGCGTTCGAAATGGAATTTCAACTAGTTTTTTTTTTCAAAAATAAACAAGCTTTAATAAAAAATTCAAGTTCTCATAAACATGAAATTTTTTTATTTATGATGTTTTTTCAAGAGGTAAACTTTTCATAAAACCTTATAACACTGAAAAACAATGAAGCGTTTTTAATTTCAAGTCAAAAAAAATGTTACACTTTATTTGGAAAGCGTTTCTAATTTTTTTAACATTTGCATTAGTTTTTCCGAACTTACAATAATTTTATTTGCCAGAAACGTCTTTTATACTAAAGATTTGTTGAAATAAAACTGACTGTTTTGTCATTTTCCAAAATGGCCAAAGTGTTTAAAACACGGATCTAGGAGGTACAGAGTACAGACCCACATCTCCTAATTCCATAAATTTTAGGGAACACCTAAGACCAATAGGTGACAGTTTTCACGTACAATAACTGTCACCTTATGGGCTTAATTGTTCCCTAGCATTAAGGCACTGTTAGTGAAATCGGGTATAGGTAAGATATATTTTTTAAATTCACCTAAACGTAGTCGTAGTTCCTAATTTTAATCATTACGGCATCAGGCTGGAAAAGTGGTGGAAAGCAGGGACTGAAAAACAGATTCATAAAGGTTACAGAATTATAAGTGTTACAGGTTGAATTGATAACAGAATCAAATCTGTAACCGTTTCCAATGTGTTTTTAAATCTGTTAACCCAAAACACTCATATTTCTGTAACAGAAATGAAAATGTTTAACACTGTTTTAAAGTGTAACCGGAATAGCGACGTCGCCAAATTTACTGTTGATGCGTATTCAAATTTGAACCTAAGGTGAAAGCACCGAGTGTTGCAATTGTTTTAAGAAAAACATGGCCAATATTGTGTCAGTGTGAGTAAGGTCCAATGAAGTGACAAGACCGCGTTGTCACACCGTGCAATTTGTTAGGGCAAGTACCTATTAGGGTTACAGATAAAAACACTTATTAACAGAAACAAACGGTTACAGATTGATTGGGTTACAGTATCGTTTCTGTTTCTAGTGTTTTTCTCCTATAACAATTTCAAAAAACAGTTTTTAAAACACTTATTTCGATTACCTACTGTTGCAGTTATTGGTGGAAAGTAAGAAAAAGTGTTTTTTCGAAAAGTATAAAATAAAAAATGGTTATAATATATTCAAACGCCTATGCCCATCTCTAACAATGGACTTGCACATTCATTCGTTTTAGGTATTATAAAATTTCCATTCTGCGGCACAATGCTGTTTTCGCTTAGTGATTGCTTAGTCCTTTACAATGTTTTGTATCATAATGTACTTACCTGAGCTCTTTTGTTGTCGTGGAGGTTCTTAAGATGTTCAGCTATTCCTTAGCTTAAGTACTTTACCTCCTACTTATATATAAATGTGAACATAGAAAATTGTACTACTCGTTTGAAATTACGTTGTATAATGTGGTTTGGGAGAGAACTAGGTCCTCAAGGCTAAGGATAGGAAGATGTGGAAGAGGATGATATTATGGAGGAGGCCTTCAGTCAAAGAGAGGTCCTTAATAACTAAAATAAATAATTTAAGTACTTACTTGAATTTTAAATTATATTTATTAAAAATGAAAACTATCAAGTGTATAAACAGAAATCTTAAAAGACAGTGCATATAAAAAAACTTTTCTATTCATTTCTCAATTTAATAAGTGAACTGTGATGGACAGTGAATAACAAACTTGTGAACTTTTTTCTTAAAATTTGGAATGGACATCATTAGTTATTAAAGGAAATAAATAATAATAATAATGTGGTTTGACTCTGAACGTTTTGTTTTTCAGTCTGTTATTTAATGTAACTTGTACCAGATTTCGGTTTAACTTTGCTAAAGCAAAGTATATTTCGTCAAAACAAAGTACCTAAGTACCTCCTCAACTAAAGTCATTGTTTCCTACATTAATAATTCTAACATTGAATTGGATCTAATGTCCATTTTATGGTCGTGAAAAATTATATTTTTCGTACAAAAACTACTTTTCACCGCTGCACATGGTTTTGAAATCCATAGGTCCAAAATGAAGGCCAGATTTAATTCAGTCTTGTATAGATATAATACTGTGACGTTTTCTTCATTTTTCCTTTGTTCTAAAGTTATCTGGAAGAGATCGCTGCTTAACGATAAGACCGCCTTATTGTACCTTTATATAATTTAAGTTTCTTTGTATCTTGTTTCATTTGTGTTTTTGTGGTGTACAATAAAGTATATACATACATACATACTTTTAAGATTAATTTCTGAGCGCCGAAATCTAAAAGTAACTAAAAGCATATCCCATCCCATGGCAAAAAAATAAAATAAACACAGTTATTTGTATAAAACAACCCCAGCTTTACAAAATGGCACCTCAATCTTTTCTTAGCAAATCATCAACAATATTGCTCATATCATCGCGAGCGACAGCGCGTGACGTCATCAACTAATGCTCTATACACAATGCTGATGAAACCACGATTATACAGACTCTAGATGTGTCATCTTCGCTCTACCTTTACCTTTCAGGATTTTGTTTAGGATACCTTTTTACGGTCTATGCAATAAGGTATCCTAAGATTTCGATGGTATGCTAGCATCCTTACATATTACTGGGGAACTGCAGCCTTATTCTTCTCCTCTCCTCTCTCTGTTCGCTAAAAGTAGTACCTATGCTTGACATGACAGTGCTATTGCTATCTATTGGCCATTCTTTTTTTTTCTTTTTTTATATACCTACAGCGAGAAACAATAACACCTGAAATTGAGGGGAACCACCAATGAGAAGTCTAGAATGAGTGCTTATGCGTTTTCACAGACTTCCATGTTTATATTATTCCTACTTGCTTTTTCCCGTGACTTTGTCCGCGTGGACAAATTTACAGCGTAAATTAATTAACATTACAAACCCCTATTTTACCCCTCATGGGATGATTTTTCAAAAATCTTATCTTAGGGGATGTTTACGTAATATTAGATATCTTTATGCCAAATTTCAGCCCGACAGCTGAAACCACTGGAGTACACACAAAGAACCAGTGGTCTGAGCTGTGCACTGATAGATCAGTCCAGTCAGTCTGTCACCTTTTTTTCCTTTTATATAATTAGATAGAAGATATTCCAGAAGTAGGTACTTAAATATTTTATTGAAGTGAAAACTTCTTTAGGCGCGTTGAGCACTTTTTGTTAGGGGGTAAAAATGTGGAAACGCGTCGCCGACACCGTGACCGCCACCATAACCGACACCTCGCGTTGTTACGAGGACAAAAGGTCTTAAATATAAATATAGTATATTCGTAATAATTTCTTTAATACCTTAGTTTTAAGGTTTGCATTTTAAGTATTTTAAATATTTTTTTTTTTAATTAAAGTAAAAAAAATTGTTTTCACTTCTATCGGCCTATAATTTTTTTTTAATTAAATAATTAATTATTAAAAAGAAATTTTAAATATTCGTTTTCACTTCTACCGGCAGTCCCTATGACTGCCATTTTTTTCTGTTATAGCTTTTTCATGACCCTTTTAGTCTCTTTAATTCTTCGGGAATCCAGGTGCAAGATTGATTACTTCGCCGAGCCCACGACTCGCGCGTTGCACCTACTAATTAACGGTGTCACTCTAGTGCCAACACAATGGGTGAAAAAACACCTTACAACATCGCGGGAAAAGAAAACAATATCCCTGTATCTATGACGTGCATTATCTTTTTACCCATTAAAAAGCAAAAACAAACTGTTTTTTTTTTCACTAAGCATGGAAGATTTTATCTACCCGTTAGATTAAATAATATCATAGGGAAACCAAAAAAAATGTTTGATTAAAAAAATGGAACAAATCTACCGTTTTATAACCGTTAGATTACATTATATCAAAGTGAAACCAAAAAAATGTATTATTAAAAAAATAGGACAAATCTACCGTCAAAATTTGAAAACCATAGTTCAGTAAATGACGTAATTTTTACTTAAATTAAGTCATTCGAAATAGTCTCATTTAAATCTCTGTTCTAATCTAAAAATGCCTTGCATGCAGAGAACAAATTTATTTTAAGTCATCATTTTATTTTAAGTCATCATTGGTCGTTTAGTCACCCACCCCGTTTAAATGAGTTCTTCGGCCGGTTTTATTGGTCAACGAAGACGTAAATTCATTTTTAGATTATATCACAATTTCCTTACTACATATTATACAACAGGTTATGTTACCTAATCCTGTAAAAGTTTAACTTCTGAAATTCATTTCTTTTATATACAAAGACCCTTATGATAATATTAAACAAACAATGTTGATTATAAAATACCTTTAGGTTCTTTGAAATGTTGACAGCCCCGGGTATGAATGCGCATTCGGCAAAAATTACAAAATGAAAATTGCGGGCCGGCGCCGCTGAATACATTAATATCGAATATTGAATACATTTATTTTATACCGAAATATTGAATGAATGCCTCGCAAAATGTGAGCCGAATGAAAATCAAGTGATATACCCAGGAGATTTTATTTGAAATGAGATGTTCGCATTAACGTTTATTGATAATCTGCTTTAGCGCATTTTTGTGAAAGGTGGAGCGTTATTCTTTTCAATAAGGCCCTAGAATAATTTTATAGGTGTCTATTATCTACTATACGACGTCTATACGATATCTATTAATTGACGGTTGTTTTAACGTGCGGAGGTCCCGGGTTCGATCCCTTGTAGGGTCAATTTCTTAGACTGTGTCATCACTTACCATCAGGTGGTAAGTAAGGTAAGGTAAGGTAAGTTTATAAATCTCGAAATATTTCGATATCTAAAACGTATCGAAACTGTTCATCTCAGGATTTTATAGAAAAAGTTGACATTAACGATGTCCGGACTCTGACGATAACTTATGCATTTTTGTTCCAATCTTAGTACCTATACTGAGTACAAATAAGCCTAAAATACCAACATAACCCTTATAATAATGAACAAAACATACCAAGCAAAACTATTCGCTAGTAATTTGAATTTCCATTTTTCAATGGCGGAGAGATGATTGAATACACAAATTAATTGCACGGCGCGTATTGTCGGCTATCGGCTTGCAAAGTTGATTAAAATGCCCACCCCCGCCTGCGCTCCGCTCCGCTCCACAACTCATTCCCGTAATTAAAGTTAAACTGATTTGTTTATCGTTCACCTATTGTTCGGAATTATTGAAGAGAATTTTTTGAAGTGAAAACTTCTTTAGCCGCGTTGAGCACTTTTTGGTAGGGAGTAAAATTGTGGATTCGCGTCACCGACATGCTCGCGTGATCGAGATGCTCGTGTTGTTACGAAGACAAAAGGTCTTAATTTTTAAGGTTTAAAATATAATGAATATTTTTGTACTAAGTATATTCAAAAAAATACTTTTTATTTTGGATTGAAAGGTTATTCCTACGTTTTCTCTGATGACAGAACCACACAGAACGTCTTAAAAAATAATATTTTCCAATCGTAATGTAGCTTTATATGTTAGTCTTAAGTTGCATAATTGACTGAAGTTGTTGCTCATATTATACCTTTTTCTACATTTCCCAGTCAGAAACTCAAATGTTTATGTGAAGTAAAATCTAATGGATTTAGTTTTCACTTCTTTCGGCAGTCACTATGACTGCCAATTTTTTTCTATGCGTCTAAAAAAGAATAGAAAGACTGGATTCGGTTCAGAGTACTTAATAATAACTTGTAATTAAAAAGAACAAACAAGTAAATTTAAAGGTGCAGAAACGGAAAACAGTGTTGACATACTAGTAATTCGAAATGCACAGATAAAATATACTTATAGAAAGGTTTGCATTCTTAATAGTCTAACAAAAAGACATCTGGGGGTATTCCCTAAATTAGTGATCACCACTAAATGAAAGCCACCGAATAACTTCGATGTACATTGTTGCTTTACTGTGTGACATAATAATAACATTTCATAGCAAACCATACTTAGATAAAAATGTACCTATGTCAAATAAGCTCAGTGGTGTTCAATTTTTGATAGCCACTGAGTTACAGAATAGGGTACAGCAAAAACTTGAATCTTTGCAGTGACAAGTGACACAGAATACATAAATAAATAGTATTGTCAGTTAACGAGTGGAAAATTAAAGAGTTCCCGTGGGAACCAAAAAACCTCAATCCACGCGGACGAAGTTACAGGAATCAGCTAAGTAGTATTTCAATACTTACAAGCTCCTATACTAAATGCGCGGTAACGTTTAACAAAAAGTTGCTGATTTGATAAATATGAATTTGATAAATCAAAACCCAATGTTCATTTCTAACTTTATTCCTTACAATAATATTATATTCATAGAGTACGTAATTTAATTATCTTCTACAATCTTTCCATCATCCGTTTTTTTTTCGTCCTACGCGCTCAGTTGGCGGGAAGCACACTGATTGGCCATCAGAATACCATTCTTTTTTATTCTATTTATTTTACGGCCCAGTAGGGCTAGCATGCGCACCACGAGTAAAATTATGTCTACCCGTTATCTCTCTCTGTCTACCGAAGCTAACATGGTTACTTGTCTCGTTACGTCAAAAGTAGAGATAAAAGTAATATTTCTTATCTGTGGTATTTTTCTCTATGAACCTTTACATGTCGACAATTTTTTTCTTGTAATATACCGCATTTTGTGCATGTTAGTGTAAATGAAAAATTTGCCGGCAACGACAACATCTCTCTCTCTCGTCGCGAGATAATCTCGTTGTGCGCATGCTAAGCACACTGGATTCAAGTCCTAGGCTTTATATTTATTGCGAATGTGGTACCACAGAATATAATACTAGAAAATCATGACAGGTATAGAACATCATTGGCTCTATTATCAAAAACGATGATAAAAATCCAAGTTGTGTAAATATAATTGTATAGCGATGCGACATGATTAAATGGCCATAAACAGCATGTTAGCTCGTGAGGGGAGCACAGCTTCTTGCTTTGAGCAAGCACCTCTCAACATCCTATTAATACGAAAACAATTCGTCCCTCGCCTTCTATGCGCGTTTTACACTGGCGGCCATTTATTTTGAGCACTCTTTACGAGACTTTTATCTACTAGACCAGATGATGCCCGCGACTTTGTTCGTGGATCTAGTTTTTTGAAATCCCCTGAAGAACTCGTAGTTTGGAATAAACACTAGACTATGTATTAAGTATTATTGTACTCCCATTTTATTTCAAGTGTTCGCGTCTTTCTAATAATCCTATCTGGTACCTACCTACGTCCTAGATTTTTCCTAAAGCTAGTCTTTTGTTTAAAGTATACAAAAATCTGAAAAAAATAGCTATCACAAATTTCCGCATAATTATGACGGGTCCACTCCTTTACGTCATCCATCCACTTCCTCCTCTGTCTTCCAGGAACAACCTTGGGAACGCGTACTGGGATCCTCTTTGAAGGTGCCCGAAAAATTCCACCTTTCGTGACGTGAAAATAAAAGTGTAGGTACACTTTTTCGTACCCGCAGTGCACGCTAAGCGATCCCCAAAGAGTATGCATATGCGCGCCGACTGCAATCAACGATTGCTTCCATTGTGCTGCAGATTAAAATTTTAGGGTTCACCCGCTAATGTGATTGCACTCTTTTTCTCTTCTCCCCGTACGGAACCAACCGGCAGAGCTATTAATCGGATATTATAGGGGCGGTGTGTTAGTTTTAATCACATTTGAAAATTGACGTTTGTTTGAGATCGATGAGTTTTGATTTGGGTTTTAGGGTTGCGTTTTGATTTTAATAATGATGGGTTTATTGGGGTGGATTATTTAGGATTAGTTTTTTTTTTCGAAATTTTAAATCAATTTATAAGGTAAGTATTTAAATCAATTCAAAATTCAAATGGTTTTTATTAAAATAAACTTTTACAAGTACTTTTGAACCGTCAAGTGAATCTACCACTGGTTTGAAATGCCATTCCTACCGAGCAGAACCAGCAAGAAAAATGCTCTAAAAATTACAATCTCAATTTTAATTGTGTTAACATAATGACTTATAGATTTTCATATAATATTTTATTCAACTTACGAAATTTCGTAGCGCACCGGGCTTAACTGCAAGTTATCGCAGAAGTTTTCTTGGGAGGTCTATGAAATACACCTATACAACTGATACAATGATATCACAAATTTTGCATAGAGTTAAGATAAATATCCTTAAAGACTGTATATGGATTGACTTTCATAAATTATTATCACCGTATTTCGGTCAAGTGGAGAATTCAAAAACTAATTTATATTTCACAGATAAATATACTCGTAGCTTGAAAGACATGTCGGTGTATAATACATTATCCAAAGTACTATATTTATTTAATCGTATGGCGTTTGGTACGTAATGAGCGTTTTAATACAAATAACGCTTATTTCGCCTGCAAGTTCGTCGCTCGTTTAGCACCACCCAGGGGACACGTGCAGGGAGGTAGAAGGTATAGCTCCTGCGGACGTGAGCGACGGGGCATCCCCCAAAAGTACTTTAATAAAGTTTATACTTACGCGCTAACGCGCTAACGCGCTTAAGGTCGATAACAAGGGTCTGCCCGCGAAATTCAAATTTAATTTGGTTTTTCACAATTTGTAAACTAATACGACAAAGTAGGCTTATGGCATTCAAATTGCGAGCCTAGGAATATCATCTTCACAGGTTTATATAAAAATCTTTACTTGAAAGTGCCCAGTTTAAGAAATTAGTCAAAATAATGACTAATTTGTGAGTAACTCACGTCAAACTCATTATCTTAAACTGGACACTTTCAAGTAAAGATTTTTATATAAACCTGTGAAGATGATATTCCTAGGCTCGCAATTTGAATGCCATAAGCCTACTTTGTCGTATTAGTTTACAAATTGTGAAAAACCAAATTAAATTTGAATTTCGCGGGCAGACCCTTGTCATCCACCTTAAGCGCTACGAGGCTACGAATACACGTAGGCAATTGGTGATTTAGAGAAAAAATTCACTAAGCATTGTACCGGACAGGAAGTTCGTGTTTGAAGCCGGGAACGATGTTTTTCCTGTAGTGCTAATGTGTGCGGCCCCATATAAAAGTGAATCAGACAAGAAAAATTGGTTTTTGCATAATCCCGTGGTAGCTTGATTTTCCGGGAAGGCCCTCCTCTTCCTGGGATACATCCTGTCTCTGTACCTAATTTGACAAAATCAGTTGAACAGACAGGTAGGCCGTGAAAGCATAGCAGACAAACAAAGACACGTTCGCATTTATAATAGGTATTAGTACAGATTTATATTATTTCTGTTACCAAGTGAAGTACATAGTATCTGGTGTACTGTACCTTAAGTACTAGTTTTATATAAGAAACTCGCAACTCCAAAATGAAAGCGGCAAAGCAATCTTACCCCTTTTCCTACCCGTGAACTAATTTATTCTTTGACGGGAATTCGCAAACGGATTTTGCTCGCGCAGTTATTACGTTGTGCAGGTGCGGACGTAGTTTTGTTTCATCCCCCTTACCCCTACCTCCCCCTCCCCGCCCCGCACTACAGAGTACAGTTTCGTCGCGCCTGAAAATTAATTCCTCTACATAATCAGAACTTCCGTCAGCGCCGCCCGCCCGTAGCTTCATTGCGGGGTTTTTCTTTATTTTTATTATTATTTAGAGGTGGGTAAAACTTATTTACCTCTATTTTGTTCTCCTCTATTTATATTCGATTTCATGAAGACCCAATTCACAAGAGCTCATGATTTAAAGTCAAGAAGCAAAGCCTGCAAATTGAATAGCAGTAACAGTATCTATCTTTTAAAAAAAAAAATTGTCTTCAAGAGATGGTAATAAGATCATAATAGCTTAACATGGATTCATCGATAGTTTGACAGATAAGTAATACTACAATACGAGTAGGTACTTCTGTTTAAAAAACTTACCAAAAAGTTGCAAAATATACCAAAATAATGTGAAAAAATTATATGGCAAGGTAAAAAAATATACTTATTTATGATTTCCATCAATTCAATGGTTATACCGTGCGTAGCTTTAAAACTAGTTAGTATTATAGTACTATGCAGCTGTGGCTAGAGTAAAACCGCAGATTGATTAGATTTCGATAGTGTACACGCCGGCACTAGCTAGTAAGTAACCTTCACAGCAAAATCGTATTACCTTTTACTAGTAGAGTGACTGAATAACATACTTCAGTCTTACAAGTGAACAGTTTTAAGATTATTCCCGTTTTACAACATTCTTTCATCTGTACCTAAACACAATTTTCTTAAAGTTGCTAAGGTATATAACGTAACTTCATTATTTTTTTTTTTGAAACCCTTGAGAACTCTTTAATTTTTCGAAATAATATGGTATATATATATACCATATTATTATATATCTCTAATAATTATATATGCATGCAAGAGCCAAGAAATCACATCGATCCGTTGCTACGTAGCGGGCTGCGGCGTAATTAAAGAAAAATTATAGGTACCCACCCGCTTCCGCAACTATTACTAGTTAATTGTAATATCAAAATATGGATAGTGATTAGCGGTATATAAAGTCACAGTACACCAACGAAATCAAACTTAGTACCAGAGTTTACTCTAAGCAAAAATCCAGCAGGTCTCTTTGTTATAGTTTAGACAAAAAGGCCCAACGTCATAATTAAAAAAATCTCGTGCCTGCAAAGAAAGGGGGAAGTGGCGCGAGAGCAAGACGGATGGGGCGCCACAGAGGGCCTCGCAAAGACAATGTCGCTTTGGAAGCGTTGCTTAATCATAAATATATCAAGCGGAGACGTCGTAGGCGTCGAGCACACGAGTGCAATATTTTTTACCTAGATCGAATCCAAGATAAGATTCGAATTTTCAGGGCTTTTCACGGAAAGCTATTTTGAGGACCTAAGTGAGGTTTTAGGTTTTAGTTTCATCATAATCATAGGCGCGGCGGCGGCTAGGGCGAATCGAAAAATGGCAGAATTCTTAAACATTACAACTTGTGATTTTTCTCTAGTCTAGATTATGTACCTACATACTTAAGACGTAGAAACCTATGAAACATCTCTATAAAAGCGCGATTTTTGAGGCAATTTTTCGGGTTCCATAGTCAACAAGGAACCAAGTCCTTCCGTCCGTAAGTAAGTCCGCGACTTAATTCAAAGACTTAATAGGTACTAGAAAAATGTAATTTAGCATGGGTAGGTATATTCATTAATTAAGCCGACAAAGTGGTATAATAAATCTGCAAAAAATATTTTTAGGATACCCTACACGTAAAGTGGGGATGAATTTTTTTTCTCGTCTGTTCCATGGTGTGGAGTGTCTTCGCGCGGTTAGGTCTTTCAAAAGTTATTCTTCGATCCAGGGATCCGTTTGCGACACATTAAGCTTCAAAGTGCTAATATAGGTTAGATTCGAGTCAAGTGTCCTTCCTGCAAGCTTTATAAACAGTTGCTTTTGGGCATGGGAAAAAATTCGCAGCAGTAGTATAATAATATATTGAAGTTATAAGGAAAACTATCATAGCCATGTAGGCCTTACAAGTTAACGAGTAAATAGTAATAGCTGACAAACTTATAAAATTTACTTGGAGAAGTGTGACGGGCAACTTCGGAACCTTACACTGTGAGTGGCCCGACACGCACTCGGTCGGTTTTTTTTTTGTAAATCACACACCAATGCTGAGATCTATAGAGCGAACTTTGACTTAAGACATGGTTAAAACGAGACAGATTTATGTAACTCATATAAGTCCATCTCGTTATAACTCTAATGGTCTAAGATCTATTGCTAACGATTGCCTATCAAAATCCGGTCCAGACTATTTAAAAAAAAAATAAAAAAAATAGCCTGGACCAGATTTCGATAGGCAAACTATTTTAGACGTATTTATCTAGTATTAAATAAAAATAAAAAGTAGGTTTCATTTGGTAAACAGATGGGTGAAGGTCATTGTATATTCGGATCTCTGACTTGTAAAGTCTGAGCTAAGTCAAAGTACGCTCTATAGATTTCATGCATCAGTGTTTGTAAATCCGTATCCCGTACTTAATTTATAAAGAAGCTGGTGTACCACTACTAAAAAAGGTATTAACTTTTTTGCATCATGTTTTGAAAAGTAGCTGTTGACTTTCTTCTCAGCTCATGGCTTTCCAGCATAAAAATCTGCCTCACCAACCAGTGTTCTGTTTCAGGTGTTTAGAAAGTTGGCTTGCATGAAAAAAAAATAAAAAACAATAAACAAATCAGACTTTCTACCGCTACATTTAAACAATCAAACAGAAAATTACAAAAATGGAACACTTTGTATTCCACGGTCGTCCGGTGGCGCCACTTGTACCGTGGCGACAACATCCGTTTCATCAAATTTGCAAAGCACAACGTTTCTAAAGAAGTTTGACTTAAAAAAAAAAAAAGATTTATCATGTGTCCAAAGCCCAAGAAGCTTGAAGGAGGTATGGTATACACACGGGCGTATGAACGCTAAACGGGGTGTTAAAACAAAACGAATGAGTTCGGACAAAGGAAGCGACGCGTCCCTACGATTACGAGCCTTTTGATTATATCATACATAACATATTTTGATTAATGAACGCCATCTTTATGTACGAGGCGCTTTGTTGCTGAAGAACTCAAAGAATTTTTATTTTCTTTGGAAAGTAAAACGTTTGTTTTTCTACATGATACAATTTTACCTACCAGTGACTATGGCTGGGTTGCATCAAGATATTTTGACGGACATATTGTTACCTTTATATGGCGCTAACGAATGTTAGTCGTTGATCGTAAGAAAGCGTTTTAATTCACCAATATTTTACCTAATGCAACGGTAACTAAAATTAACAGAGGATAAATATCTTACGTGTGTTCAATTTTAACAAACGTAAGTTTAAGTAAGTAAGTATAAGTTATAACCCATGGGTTCAATCAACCAGCCCTAAAGGTCATGTATCATGTACAGTCAAAGTCAAAGCCGTGGTCAAAGTGGGTAGCACTGTACCCTTTTTACTTAGTTAGTGGTGCTATTTATTAAATAGCCCCGAAATATTGTATAAGATACACGAGTTATCATGTATGGTATAAATAAAACATTTCATTCCTAAATTCCATGCTAGTGATTTGTGATTAAACAACCGAAAAACATTTTCCGGGATTTACTATAATATCTATTAAATCAGTTGGCTTCTGTTCAAAGCAATGGGAAGCAGTGTTACTTGTTATGTAAATAACTGTAATTAATTTTTTTTTTTTAGTCAACTACAAGTTAGCCCTTGACTGCGATCACACCTGATGTTAAGTGATGATGCAGTCTAAGATGGTAGCGGGCTAACCTGTTAGGGGCATGGCAGTTATATTAAACCCACACCCCTTCGGTTTCTACACGGCATCGTACCGGAACGCTAAATCGCTTGGCGGCACGTCTTTGCTGGTAGGGTGGTAACTAGCCACGGCCGAAGCCTCCCACCAGGCCAGACCAGGGAAAATTCAGAAATTATAAATTTCTAAATTGACCCTGCTGGGGATCGAACCCGGGACCTCCGCACGTTAAGGTAACAGCGCTACACACTGCGCCACGGATGTCGTCAATATGTATTAGCATTTAGAAAGTAAACGTAAACATAAGTTATTCGATTCAATTTCGATAGCAATAAAAAAACGAGCCGCTCCGATTTAATCAATGAAAACTACCTCTTTAAATGAAGTTTAGAATGGAATGCAAACACTGATTAACAGATAGGTAGGCGAGTTGATTAGCACTCAGCAGCCAGTTGCCGGCAAGCCGCGTCGCTCTCTGGTGCACGAGCCACGCTCCCGGCGCCATTGTCTGTCCGCTCTGCAGCGAATAACTAAACACTGTTAGCTGATGCACGATAGGGTTCCCACTGCATGCTCGTTATTTGTTAATCATTTTAGTTACTTCATCAACAGATAGCAACACATGTTGATTAGCAGCTAGTTACCGGCAAGCCGCGTCGCTCTCTGGTCCACGAGCCACGCTCCCGGCGCCATTGTCTGTCCGCTCTGCAGCGAATAACTGTTAGCTGATGCACGATAGGGTTCCTACTGCATGCTCGTTATTTGTTAATCATTTTAGTTACTTCATCAACAGATAGCAACACATGTTGATTAGCAGCCAGTTGCCGGCAAGCCGCGTCGCTCTCTGGTCCACGAGCCACGCTCCCGGCGCCATTGTCTGTCCGCTCTGCAGCGAATAACTAAACACTGTTAGCTGATGCACGATAGGGTTCCCACTGCATACTCTTCATTTGATAATAATAAGGTAGGGTTACTTTATTACCGGCGCCCATGTATATTTTTAGCACCATAAATGTCGCTAATGCGCTGCCATCTATATTTTGCTTAATGTAATTTTATTTTTCTTGAAAGTCATGGTACTTATAATAGAGTCTTACTAAGTATTAACTATTCTGTGCTCTTACGTTTGATACCGGGATAGCAGCAGAGATTTTATAATAGTGCCACAAAAGTTCAAATTTTTACGGCGTGGTTTAATACTTCTAATAATTAACTACTACTTATTCACTTCATTATTTATTCACTTATAATATGAACATTATTGAATTCGTTTTGTTTAAAAAAATAGTAAAAAGTATTAAAATTATTTTGCTTAATATACTTAAAATGTAAAAGTGTGTTTGTTTGTTGGTTTGGAGGTGGAAAGGCGTAATGGATCGACATGATTTTTTGCATGGATATAGTTGGAAAGTGAGACTTTTAATCTCGAAAAGCTCACGGGATAAAATTTCCTACGGGTTTTAAAACAAGCTCGATTCCACGCGGTATTTTTGCGAGCATCATCTAGTATTCGTTTATAGCGTTCGTGAATATAGCTCACAAGTTGGCGCTGACAATCTACGCTGTATAATCTACTAGCAGATACCCGCAACTTCGTCCGCGTGAAATAACTTTTAAAATTCCCACGGGGACTCCGAAATTTTTCGGGTTAATACACTTAGAAATAATGTGGCTTTCTATTGGTTGGTGGAATTTTCAAAATCGGTTCAGTAGATCCAGAGATTACCCCCTACAACGTCACAAACTCACAAACTTTACCTCTTTATAATATTAGTTTATACAACTGCGACAAAGTTAATAAAAAATAAGATTCGAAGTTAATAGGGCAAGAAATTGTACAGTGACAGCCATCGAAATAGAATGAGTACTACTAAAATTCTACATCAATGGTGACAGCCCTAAGTCAAGTAACAGGGGAGGCAGTTCCCACTGGTTTGCGTCTCGCTTATAAATGCTATTTTAACGCGGAAAAAAGATTAATTAACTAATTGAGCTGCCCGACATACCGACGGCACAGCTTTCAGTTTCCAACTACGCAAATGCTACTCGCGATTGTGTCTGGGTTAATGACACTGTCACTTGAACATTATGGAATAGATGTATCTACCCTCGTTTTCATACAACGAGAAGGGTTAAAAGCCGGTTTGTTTGGATACTATACCAGATATAAATTGAAGAAGTTTGTAAAGAGCCTGATTTATTTGAGTATTTGTATCGTAGTAAAGGTTATTGATAATTTCTACTAGGGTAATTTTTGGTGCGTAGAAGTTTGAGTGAAAAGTATTATATTTAAGTAACATGGAAATATTTCAAGGAATAAGTATCTATGTGAACTGAACAGGGTGATATGGATCAAACCACCAACTTAAATATTAAGATGCTGAAGACGGACATCGATGAAAAATAATGGATTGGAACATGTGATGTTCAAAACCTAAACCGAACTTATAGACCAACTTGAAAACGCGCGGAAGTTTGTATGAAATATGAAATACAGAGTTGTGACGTCATCAAATGTCAACTTTTTTTTCTTTAATCTATAGTTTAAAATGGTTATGGATGCTTCTCCCAAATGTGGTAAAAAGCATGTCCCAAGCTGGAGAACGTAGGTTAAAACTAACTCTGGCTTACACAATTTTTTTTGTAGACACTAGACAGTATCCTCTATACCCTCCATCAAGAAAAAGAACATAAAAGAGGACAGATCCATCTTTAAAAAAAATTTAAACCTCCAATTTCTAACCACCATGACTGTCCCACTGCTCATGTCGCAAGTAACAAACCTATTTATTTAAATTTTATAGTGGATTAAAAATTCTCAAAAAAATATATTTCAATAATGATTAATTGATGTTTAAAATTACAACAGCAGCGTTAGATTAAGTCATTGAATTATTTTTTTACTAGTGACTAAAGTCTGTCCCACGACTTTTTAATCATTCATGTGATCTAATGCAAACACTATCGTATCTACCCACAAATCCATACAAGCCGCATCGTCGTCGCGTCTTACGTACAAAATCAGTAGCCTTGAGCAATTCGTGCCAAGCGGAGGTGTGTTCTTCGGCGGGTTACAAAAATATTTCGCATTCTCCAACGAAAATTTCACTTTGTCAACTTATAACCCTCATTCATAGAACTCTCACCATACCGTAAGTAGTTACCACCTTTACATATTTGTATTTTTTAAATATTTTAAGTATGTTTTACTCTCTAAAAAAGCTCATTAAAAAAATATACTATGTTTACTTATCAAGTAAAAATTTAAATACTAACCAATCCTAATTACCATGATTCTAATTACCATTATTACCATGACCATTTTGCGTACATGGTAATTAGGCTTTGGTCAGGTAATTAGATTAGTGCCTTAATGTATGGGAACTTCTAGGATTGGACGACTTTCCTGGCGCTGTGGTGAATGCTTCGGTCTCAAAAACGGGTGATCCTGGGTTCGATTCCCGGCAGAGGAAAATCTGGCGTTTTGTAATCTTTAAAATGGTCTCCGGCTTGTTACCACCCACCACTCTACCGGAAAAGACGTACCATATGATAAATCACGTAATCAAATGCGTCCCGTTACAATGCAGCTTAGAAACTGATTAGCGATTTAAGTTTAATACCACCCCCTTAAGTTTAAGCCTGTTGGCGATTTGGCTAGAGATGCCAGAGCCAAATTGACCCTACACTATACCGAAGATATCCCGGACGTCAGCCTTTACGAGATTAGTGTGGCTCTCAAGCAACTTAAGGACAACAAGGCACAAGGTGAGGACGGAATCACAGCAGAACTCCTGAAAGCGGGTGGAAAACCGATACTTAAGGTCCTTCAGCGATTGTTCAATTCCGTCATTCACGAGGGCATAACGCCACAGGCATGCCACAGGAGGGTGGTGGTTCTGTTCTTCAAAAAAGGTGACAATACCTTGCTGAAGAATTATAGACCCATCTCGCTGCTGAGCCGTGTCTATAAGTTGTTCTCGAGAGTCATTACGAATCGTCTCGCTCGAAGGTTCGACGACTTCCAGCCTCCTGAACAAACCGGATTCCGAAAAGGCTTTAGTACCATAGACCATATTCACACGCTGTGGTAGATTATACAGAAGACGGAAGAGTATAACCAGCTACTATGCTTAGCGTTTGTGGACTGTGAGAAAGCCTCCGATTCGTTGGAAACTTGGGCTGTATCACGGTCGCTGCAGAGATGCCGGATAGACTACCGGTATAGCCAAGTGCTGAAATGTTTGTACGAAAACGCCACAATGTCAGTTCGTATACAGAACCAGACTACGAGGCCAATCCAACTACAGCGGGGAGTGCGACAGGGGGATGTAATCTCCCCGAAGCTCTTCACCGCCGCGTTGGAAGACGTCTTTAAGCTTCTGGATTGGAACGGATTTGGCATTAACGTCAATGGCGAGTACACCACTCACCTTCGGTTTGCCGATGATATAGTCATCATGGCAGAGACCTTAATACAATTCTCAATGACCTCAGTAGAATTTCACAACAGGTGGGCCTTAAAATGAACATGAGTAAGACGAAAATCATATCTAATGCTCATGTTCCGCTCCACCCAGTAATCGTTGAGAGTTCTGCACTCGAAATTGTAGACGAGTATATATACGGGTCAGTTAGGTCCAATTTCGAGAAAGAGGTGGGCCGCCGAATCCAACTCGGTTGGGCAGCGTTCGGGAAGCTTCGAGATGTTTTCTCGTCCAAGATTCCTCAGTGCCTGAAGACCAAAGTCTTCGAACAGTGCGTGTTGCCAGTGGTGATCTATGGATGCGAGACTTGGTCGCTAACTATGGGCCTCATAAGAAAGCTCAAGGTTAAGCGATTGAGAGAGCGATGCTCGGGGTTTCTTTGCGCGATCAAATCAGGAATGAGGAGATTCGCATAAGAACGAAAGTAACCGACATTGCTCAACGCGTTGCGAAGCTGTAGTGGCAATGGGCGGGGCACATAGTTAGAAGAACCGACAGACGTTGGGGTCCCAAAGTGCTGGAATGGCGACGTCGCACTGGGAAGCGCAGCGTTGGCAGACCCCCTACTCGCTGGACGGACGACATCAGGCGAGTTGCAGGGAGTCGCTGGTTCCAGGCGGCGCAAGACCGCGGCGTGTGGAAATCCTTGCAAGAGGCCTATGTCCAGCAGTGGACGTCTGTCGGTTGATGATGATGATGATGACTACCCCCTTACCCCTATACCAGGTAAACTTGCAACCATCTTAGACTGCATTCATCACTTACCCCCAGATGATCACAGTTAAGGGGTTACTTGAAGTAGCATTTAAATAAAAAATTATAAATGATCTGTGATGAATGATAATTGGAATATTTTTGATACTGTTTGGGAAAGGGAGTACTTTAGGGAGGGATACTTAAAAAGAAAAGAAGAAGAAAAAAATTTACTAGATGCCGAAATGTCAGCGAGACAAAAGAGAATATTATTAATTTATTTACTTATTTATGGAAAAATATTACGGTCTGAATAAATTTCTAATGGTTATAATAAAAAAAACCAGCAGAAGGTCTTTGATAAAGTACCTTTAACATATACAAAATGTTTAATAGGATAGTTAGGTTCATATTGTTTTTATTTGGAGCTTGTCTTAAAACTATTTAAAGCTATTTAAAAAAATTAAATAGTTTTAAGTAAATAAACTAATTTTGAGACAAACCCGGTTTTATGCTTGGCCTTTGTTAAATCTATTGATTCTGTCGACGAGATAGACTTTTGTTTTTCTGTTTGTATAATATGATCATTATTTTTTTATTAAAATATTATGTTATTTTTTTATATGGTTTTTAGTTCAGAGCTATTTTGGTGCTAGTCAGTACTGAGACACCCGTTAACTTATTTTTTAAAAAACTTTGTTGTTCTATCTTTTAATGTGGTTAAGAAGACTTTTGTTTTTAAATTTTTATATAATCAATGATCATGTAACAATTGAAATATTTATTTTAAAATTACTTTGAGTTCAGAGTGTAATTTTGGTACTATTTATTATTTACTTAGACATCTACTCTATACAACTATTTATTGTATGAGAACTTAACTGAATCGTTTTATGTTCAAATATTTTGACTGACTGATTGACTTTTGTTTATAATTTTTCTCATGTTGGTAACTAAAGCATGTTATTTTAAAATAACTTTGAGCTTCTTTTAATATTATTTATTTATAGTATACTAAGACGATTATTCTCGCTATTTACCTAGGTAGGTTTGATAGGAAGATTACTGAATTTGTTTATCTCGTCAACAAGACTAACTTTTGTTTATCAAACTTTGTATGATTATGTTTAGCATGCCATTTTAAAAAGATTATGTGCAGATATATAGAGTTATTTTGATAATATTAATTATATACTTAGACGTTTACTCTAGTTTACTATATATTGGATAAGAAGATTACTGAATCTATTTATCTTGTCATCGTGTCTGATTTTTGGGTTTTGCGAATCGTGATTGACACATTTGATTTATCAATTACGAGGACTTTTAATAAGTAAGCGATACCTTTGTTAGATATTAAGATAATATTATCATTGTTCTTTCAGTTTTATTTCTGTATTTTTCCACATTTTCTTATAGACACATTCGGATTTTTATAACACAAAAACTTATGTTTTATTCATATTACTCATCACCATTATCATTACCAAATTACCATGTGCATATTCTAATTACCGTGTCACGGAACTCATTACCATGTCACAGTTTATCATTACCATGATCATAATAATTACCAATTACCTTATATCTCCAAGAGAATCAGATCCTGGTGAGAGGCCTTCCTCATCACTGTGATAAATGAAGGTACCCCTTTGCCATGGTCAACTTAAAAAAACAATAACTCAAGAAAAAATTTTTTTTTTTACATCGGTCGATTTTGACATGAAATCGAAGAAGTGCCCTTATAAAGTTACCGAGGATGTGTATTTTAGGTCTCTATTTAATAATCAGTAAGCAAATTGCTGAACTATGAGCGCCAAAATAACGCCAAAAATGTTCCATAAAATATTGAAACTATTTATTAAAAAAATCGATACTTCAACTTTGCAACTTCGTTTGCGTCGTTTTTGGAAAATTGTGAATCCTAGAATACGAAATCTATGGTGGAAACTCTGATTTTCCGGCCGACAAATTAGCATACCACGAGTAGGTCCATCCCTGGGATGCAACTTATCTCTGTACCAAATTTCATCAAAATCAATTAAACAGATGAGCCATGAAAGCGCGAAACAGACATAATATAACACAGACACAAGTGCGCATCTTACTTTATAATATTATAAATGTGAAAGTTTGGCTGGATGGATGGATGGATGTTTGTTATTCAATCACGCCAGAACGGCTGAACGGATCTGGATGAAATTTGGCACAGATTATAGCCCTGAATAACACATAGGCTACTTTGTATCCCGGAAAATTAAAGAGTTCCCGCGGAAACCAAAACCCTGCTCTAGTTGTAGATGATACAATTTTGCTACCAATTCTACATTTTCTAAGAAGAATAAGCAAAATAAAAACAGTATTTTAATTTATACATAAATATTTTAATTTTTTTTCTCATTACTTTAGGCGATGTTTAATTAAGCCCAAATTTAATCAGTGCATTATCCGTGAGCCAACGAAATCCAGCATCGTATCTGAAACAATCTTACTATCTTACTAATATTATAAATGCGAAAGTTTGGATGTATGGATGTCGGTATGAATGTATGGATGGATGTTTGTTACTCAATCACGCCCCAACAGCTGAACGGATCTGGATGAAATTTGGCACAGAGATAGATTATAGTCTGGAATAACACATAGGCTACTTTTTATCCCGGAAAATTAAAGAGTTCCCGTAGGAACCACAAAACCTCGATCCACGCGTACGAAGTCGCGGGCATCAGCTAGAACACATAAATATACATAAATATTTTAATTATTTTTCTCATTACTTTAGGCGATGTTTAATTAAGCCCAAATTTAATCAGTGCATTATCCGTGAGCCAACGAAATCCAGCATCGTATCTGAAACAATATGGCTCGAATGTTTAATTAGCGCATTGCAGGCTGTGGTGGGGGGTGGTGGTGGGTTGCGGAGGGGGGAGGTGTTATTCATTAAAATGTTTGCGGGAAACTCGTTTAGCGTCGCTGCGGTGGGCGCGCCGCCCGCCTTGTAGGGCTGCGTTTGGTTTACCCTTAATTACTTTTGTATTTATTTTTTCCTGTTAGGTTATTAACAAGGGCTTTTTATAGTTAGGTACATACCTAGTAGGTATCAGGACATCAGCCTACCAGCTGCAGCAATTCCGAAAATAATTGCTACAATCTCGAAACTCAAATGTTTTTTATTCCAATTAACTTTTGAATCGTCAATGAATCCCTCTAGAATTAATCTAGCTCAATCTTTGCACTTGGCCAGAAAATTTTATCAAGAACGCGATTAGCAGAATTTATGTTATTTTTACCTAACAGCGACGGTAAATTTTTGCCATAAGCGAAAAAGTCTTATCTAATAAGAGTTGATTGTGAATGTTAGTTGTTACACAGTTAGTTGCGTTTAGTTGGTTTTTCCTTTTTAATAGGGCTCATGGCTTCGAATATCATCATACCTACTAATATTATAAATGCGAACATGTGTTTGTTTGTTTATTGGTTTGTTGGTTTGTACTTCAATCCCGCAACGAAGCAACGGAACGACGTAATATTTTGCATTGGTATCTGGAGAGTGACATATGCTACTTTTTATCCCGGACAATTAAGGAATTCTCGTGGGAATGAACAAAAACTTATTCCACGCGGACAAAGTCGCGGGCATCAGCTAGTATTATAATAAATTGTAAAGTTCTCGGGTCCTATTGGGGCAAAATAATTGCTACTGTGGAAAGGTCGCAATAACCTCTTTTACTATTGGTTAAAATCCATTGTTGCAGCCAGAATACCATAAATCCAATGAATGATTGCAGCTTTCACAAAGTGGGGCCGCTGCCTGCTGGTTCAAGAATTTGCAAATTAACAGGTTAACGCTCTCTCCAAGATGATCTACCAATACAGATAGGATAGCATCGATGTTAAATGACAAAGTCTACAAAATCAAAAGTAACCGTTCCGTCTCAACGATTTGTCACCCCTGTCGCAGGGATGAGGGGTGCGGGCAGTAACATTCATTTGCTCTTCGTAATCGCAGCTTCCGTTATCTGCAACCCACTTAGCGAACTCGTTTGTTTCGTTCCTTTGACATCATCAAGCGACTCGCCTACGAGGAGTTATAGAAACCCAAAGCTCTTATAATTGCAATATATAGGCTTCCGCTTCATGACAATCACGCTTAAAATGATGAAGTCTTAAGTTTCAACGCGTCTGCGTTTGCCTAAAAGATGCCTACTCTGGCCTTGAATGTATTTAAGTTATACGAAAGCCCAAGCTCCCGTCCTACTTGTGATATTTTTTGGAAGCATAATTTTTCTAGTATGATATACTTTCTTAAATATCTTTGTTATAATTGAAACATGCTTCTCCGTGATTAGTAACAAGTAACTACATAACCTACACAAGATATAGGTTGTAAGTACCTATTATGCCCATAATATTTTAAAAATGCAGAATCTCATTTACATTATAATAAAAGTATACAATTCAAGCAGGTGCGTCATTTATTACAAAATAGTTGTTCTGTTTTATTAATATGAATCACTCTTGACGATGCTATATGACCAAGTGGTCTAATACTTTCAAAGTTGTATATTATATAACGTCTTCCCCTGCAAACGAGGGTTCGTGTTTCTTTTTGTTTGACAATTATATTTTGCTGACTCTACATAATTAAGAATATGCCTCGAGGCGGAACGCTTTTACAACTCGGTGCACTGCCTTTGGCTTTTTACTACTTTATAATGATTATTATAAATTGTATGTTATTGTTTAAAATAATAATCATCGCATTACTTGGTACTAAGGCTTCTTTATCTATCTATATGTAAACCTTGATAGGAATCGGTACGGTAAGTACTTATATGGACTTTAATAGGCGTGATTAGAAGAGAAAATTCAGATTTAACTTCACAGCAAGGTTTAGGTTTAACGAAGGAGGATAATCTTTAATTCAAATTTATATCTAAGTACTAAATATCCCTACTGGCGAAGACGTACCGCCAATGCGATTAAGCGTTCCGGTATGATGCCGCGTAGAAACCGACTAGGGGTATGGATTTAATATACCTAACTGTCATACCCCTAACAGGTTAGCCCGCTACCATCTTATACTGCATCGTCACTTATTATACCTTCAGGTGAGATCACAGTCAAGGGCTAACTTGTAGTGGAATAAAAAAAAAACATAAATGTTTTAAAAAATAAGCGCCTTACTACTATACTATTTTTATTTGTTTAAAGTCTAGGAATCTTACTAATTTAGTTAGACGTTTATATTATGTTTGAAAAAAATTCAAAGTTTGTTAGTGTTTGTCTGAAACTCCATTTTACTATTTAAACCTAAATCGGTATCCGTCAACCCTAAAAACATTCAATTTGCGCGTAGTTAATTGTACAAAAAAAAACTATAACAAATAAAAGCAGAGGCTTTCAATATTTCATTAACAGTTTCAGCGCGAAATTAACCGCATTTATACAAAATTTATATTTACGGATACGCCATAACTCAATCTACACCTATTTTAAATACAACCCCTGACGAAGCGACACGATTGGCTGAATCCTCCATCCCCCAGGGCTTTCAGCCAATCACACACCCCTATTATATCGCCGAGGGGTGGAGTCAGGGTAGTTTATACCGGAATAATTTCTCTCATTCAAACAGTGTAGTGCTGTAGAGCTCGGATGGTACAGTTTCTGAAATCCCGAAACTTTTGTGTGCAATATTGAGTTTTCCGAACTTTTTGACTAACTCCCGCAGTGACTACGAATTTGTATTATAAACTAAGTATTAACTAAAGATGTATGGAAATGACTAACAAAACTTCGCGATTTCACATTATTAAATTTAAAAAAAATATATAATTGTAATTAAACTATAAATAAATTTCGAAAAAAATAAAAGTAAATGTCAAAATAGCTACAGTTTTATGAAAATGGCCGGCCCATATTTATCCCCGTTGCCAGGAGATCTCTTGACCGAGTACATGTTCGGCAGACGACGTCAAAGGAGGAACAGAACTACCTTCACCCCTCAACAGCTGAGCGAGCTCGAGTCGTTGTTCCAAAAAACCCATTACCCTGATGTGTTCTTGAGGGAGGAAGTCGCGTTGAGGATCAGTCTTTCAGAAGCAAGAGTTCAGGTATGAGAACTTCGAAGTGACACCAGATGGATCATGGTTATAGACCTTTTACCGAGGCATTTGTAGATTCCAACGATGTAGGTGCAAGCGATAGAGTTTAAAAGGAAGAAGTTTAGTTTGCAGCAATTGGATTAATAGGTAGGTAGGTAGAATATAGACGCGGTCAAGTACATTATTTATTATCTCTTGTAATAATCGATATTTGTTGAAAATATTACAAGTAAATAAGTAGGTAACAATAATTATTATTAATGCATTAAATCCTTTAAAATGGAATTAATAATTAATTAAATTGCAAGATTTCTGATACTAACATTCATATGCTGTCCATACTCCATACTAATAATATAAATACGACAGTGTGTGTGTCTGCTTGTTTGTCTATCTTAGCCTTAGTATAGCTTGATTTTTTTAAGGGACTTTAATTATTTTATTTCGGCCTATGATAATAACTTAGTACATATACAGATATTTGTCCTAATTAGATCGTTGATCATTTTAATTTTATCATTAATTATATTCAGTAGTTATCTACGGATGCATTTCTGCAGTTCTCCCTCTGTCACAATTTTTTTTTCAAGTATTTAGACGTATACGCTTACGTCAGCTGGTCAGTGTTTAATAATTATTATGTAGTTACAGATGGATAAATTAAGTACCTACTGCGTAATTTTTCAACCGACTTCAAAAAAGGAGGAGGTTCTCAATTCGAGTGTATGTTTTATTTTTATGTATGTTACGCGATCATTCCGCCAATTATTAATCAGTGTTGATGATTATTTTTTGTTTGGTAGATCATACTTCAGAGGTGTTCCCATATAAATTTTATCAAAATTGATTTAGCGCTTTTTGAGAAAATTGAAAAAAAACAAAATTTATACCCGCAGATAATGTTGTTTTACTTTTTAGTTTTAGGTGATACTTAAAGGTATAGTTAGTTTTGAAGTCGGTTTTTGTTTTAGATGAAAGCGAATAATTATTTACACTCAATATTCCCTGTATATGCCCAGATTGTAATATTTTGGGTCCTTGAAGCTAGAACGGCATTCTTACTTATTCCTTTTCGCTGACCTTTTGGAACCGTTTGATCTCAAAAGATTGGTTTTAGATAAACTCAGATTTGTGTTTAAATAATATATCTATATAGTCATTTAACGATGAGAGAATGGAAAGGATGGAGCCGCGACTTCGTAACACGTAAACTTCGGAACACGGAACTTCGACCGTTTAAACTTGTAAGTTAACAGACAGACAGATACACTCTGGCTTTTATAAAGTAAAAGGTATAAAAGAAATAAAAAGACAAAAGCAATCACATTAATGAATTCGGCACAATAGGCGGGCTTATCGCTTACTTAATAGGTACTTACTAGGTACTTACTAGTATGCATTTTTATAGCAAACTTTATTGTTATAAGTACTTAAGCCATTTAAAACGTACCCATCGATTTTTATCAGTAAAACTGTATAAATATATTTTTACGGTAAAATATAAAATTTCCGAATAACTTCAACGCTTAAAAAACATTGTGACGATAACTTTCTTAACTTAAAAACTTACATACTTATTATTATTGTTATGATCCTCTAGTGTACCTACCTAATCTAAGAAAGAGTGAAGGCATGATGACAGTTACCAAGAATCAATGAAATTATGAATTTATCTAATGAAATAGGATTCATGGATTATAAAAAACGTATTTATTTTTCTATTTCGGGTAAGATTGCTATTTATTTTGATAAAATAAAATTATAAAATACAGCAATCAGCATAATGGATTAAACACCAAGAAGCGAATGACGTCAGAATGGTTTGTTTTCGAGCTTTGACAATCACACTATTGCTTGCTGCACACTGCACAGAGTACATTTGTAAAAATAATAGTGACGTCACAAACGACGCCATGACACCGGGGAGCGTTTTGGCGTGATTCAAATGCCAATATTATGTACCAAACCTTATTTTTCTGCTGAAATAAGATATTTTTTCGAAATAGTAGATACTTCCGAACATAATCTGACCATCTTTCAAAATCAGTCATCATGCCTATTGCATGCTTTTTGACGGGCATCTATGAACTCTTTAAAGGTCGGATTATCCGTTTGACAAACGATTACGATTACGATTTCCTTACATAATCGGGGGGCAGGATTAGGTATGTGTGGAGTTAAAAAGGTGAGCCGAATGTGAGTCAGATTCGCGAACCGATTAATCCGTAGGTGAGGTACCTGGCCTGGCACCTACGATGTATGTTGATAGAAGGATGTATGTTACGTAATATTTTTAAAGGAGATTTGTATGGGGCGTAGGCCTGGTCTGGTACAAGTAGAAAAATGAAGGAAAATAAAATACTAGACCAGTTTTTATTGGTCAAATCTACGAATTCGTTGTAATTTCAGTGGTGAAATTATTTAACTTTTCCAAGTTAAGCAACACTAAAAATGAACGGGTAACAATGGCGGATTCATATTTTTGACGTTTTTAAAAGAAAAACACGTTATTTTGACAGTGACGGTCAGAAATGACATTTGATACATTTCGCGCCTACTGCCTTCTCTATGGCTGAAGGTTGCCATCTTGGAAACGTACCGAAAACTTGAAATACATGTTTTATTTTTTTACTTTTCTAACTTATTATATTTTTAATACAATCTATGTATTTTCCTCTATTCATGGTAGATTATACAAGAGTAGCCCTAAAATGAACCTTTTCCTTTTCGTTACATTATTCCTTTCCAAACTTTAGGCAGTAAAACACAAGTGCATGTATTGCGCCTACAACTATATTATAGCTAGGTAGGTACTTAAATGCCACGTATTTTTTTTGTTTCGCACTCAAATTATCCTCTGACTAGGTGTCAGAGACCTTTTTGCTGCGAGTTTTGCTTTGCTTTTATATGCCACGTATAACTTAAGTATCTTCAAGACAAGGGTGAATAGGCATCTTCTAGGCAAGCGCGCTCCAACCTAGACCTCATCATTGCTTTGCATTAAGCATGACTGTCGTCAAGCGCAATTACCTATCTCGCAATAAAAATAAAAGTATAAATCACTAACGAACAATATCTGATTGGCTATTTAGTATCTAGCTACAGAGAATCTCTCCTCTCTGCTCCTCTTCGTTTTGGTGGACACGCGGAAAGACGGACAGAAATGTTTTTAATAAGAGAAACATTAAAAAACTATACTGCTATGACCACGCTCACGTTACGTATCGTTAATCAAATTTCCATATTTTTTCTAATAAGTTAAATAGGTACTATTAAAAATGTTACAAATAGCGGTTTTGATTCAAGGTCTGGTTTCAAAATCGCCGTGCAAAATGGCGCAAGCAAGCGAGGCTGCAGCTTCTTCAGGATGCCTGGAGGATGCGGTGTTTGGGACTTGGCTCTCCTCCTCTTGGTCTACCAGGTTAGATTTACCTACCACAGTCCTACAGCTACAGACTACACTAGTTCCACAAACATAACTGACCTGGTGGCCAAATGTGGAATTAATTTTTAAGCCTGTTTAGTTTTCATTTTATTATTTGTCGGACTATCCTACTGCTATTATAAATGTCCTTAGAAGCTGTTAAAGCCTATTATTTATGTGGTGTTTAGACGGTTCAGTGGTTTAACGTCCGACCTACTATTACCAACTTTTCGGAGTTATTATTTGTTTGTCTTTATTGCTCATAAAATACAAAATAAATAAATTAGCAGCCGTGGGATAGGGACTGCCGATAGAATTATTTTTTTCAATAATTATTTTAATTTTAATTAAAATTATTAAAACATAAACCTTAACGCTAAGGCATTAAAGTTCAATTTCGAATGTAGTATATTTATAGTTCGCGAGCATGTCGGTCACGCGAGCATGTCTGTCACGTGAGCATGTCGGTCACGGTCACGGGAATCTATATTTTTACCCCCTACCAAAAAGTGCTCAACGCGCCTAAAGAAGTTTTCACTTCAAAAATTCTATTCGGTTATGTGCGTTTTAAGAAATTAAATATTAACACTTGCTTTAAACGATGAAGGAAAACATCGTGAGGAAACCTACATGCTCAAAAGGTTTCCATAATGTTCTCGAAGGTATCAGAAGTGGGCAAGCCGCAATTGACCTTCTCATTCTGATAAGAGACAATCCTGCTCAGTAGTGACAAGTAACAATAAATGTTCATTCCCAATAAATATTATATCAAAGCCAAAATTTTGTTACAGGTCATACAAAACCCCCTGATTCATCACCAGAAGGAGGCGAATCACCCACACGAAAAGAATCACCAGAACCACCGCAAATGGAAAGCAATGGTGAACTCAAATCACCACATCCAGAACAATATCACCATAATGGCAACATGTCAGAGAGCATGCCATCAATGCCTAACCACGAAATTCCTCCACCTATGCCTTATGGTAGTGAAGATGGAAGAATGTTGCAGCAATCATCATACCCTTTTCCACCGTTACTGATGCAATCACAACTCGATAACTCCGAAGTTGTTCCAACCGATCTAAGAATGGTAACTTCAAAAAACCCATGCCACTGTGGTACTTCCGAAGAAATAAATGAACCCCAAAACTTGGCGTACCGCAGAAGAAATGATGAAGCTAGCGATAGTGAAAGTGATACAGAAATCGATCTCACATCTCATTCGAAGGACGACGACTTGCGCGAATCAGAACGACTCGCCAATAGAATAGCCACAAATATTTTTAGAAGCGACACAGTTTTACACGATTTGTTACCTAACGACCTGAGTATGAGTGTAAAGAATTTAAGTGATAGAAATCTCGGTAGGAATAACGTAATGTAACTTTATCTTTAGATGTGTATGTACTGTTTCTAGTCAATAACATTGTATCTATAATACTGTATTTTATAGATTTGTAGATATGTTTATTTTTTACATATTATGAATTATTTCCGGGTAGTTTGCTATTGTAGATAGCTCAATGTAAGCCAAAGTTATTTATTTTAGATGAAGTCTTTCCTTTGTGTAACGGTAGATTGAAAATATAAACATTTTAGGATGGTAAATAATAAACCAAAGTTAGAGGTTACGTTTTATTTCATCAGTTTCAATGACGTATAGTAAGTTGCGCACGCAGGCACTTTCTGCAACGAATAAAACTTTAAAATCTATGCTACGAAATGCAACACTGCGTGTATAATAATTGTCTTAATTATCACAATAAATTATTTCAACATAATTGTTTATTTTTTATAGGTATACATATATAAATATATAGCTAGCAAACGAGCAGGCCTGATGATAAGTGATTACCGCCGCCCATGAACATTTACAGCACCAGAGGAATCGCCAACGCGTTGTTGGCTTTTGAGATGTTTGTTTATCCGCCCTTTAAAGAGCCCCATATTATAATCAAGAGGGAACACAGAAGATGAAGCTGGTTCCATTATTTTTTACATTAATTATGCTCTTATGCTCAATTTGAACTTAATAATACGTAGAGGTTGTCTTATCTAAACGTTTTCGTCATTTACTTAGTTGGCTAACAGATCCAGTCGTTGAAATACCCAATGTCTTAAATACCTAGCTGGAGACTGAACGCCCGATACAATAATAATTTGATAAACATAGAGCTTCTTTCATTTTTAGATATGACGATCTCTACAAGCAATTGAAAGTAATAATACAATTAAAATAAATATACTTACGATAATAGGTTAAGTAAAATATTTGGTAAGCCATCTTATTGATTAAAACTTAAATTGTTTCGCTTGCTTAAGTAAGGTAAGAGTATAATAATGAAAGATGAAAGCTTTGGACAGTTAATATTCCATCCAAAACAAATCTATCTCAGAAGCATTAATTAACAAATGTAAGAACGAAATCATTTCATACAGAAACGTCACGTGGCAAGCGTTAAGTAAATTAGAATTTTCTTAAAATTATGAGATCTCTCTCAGAGCTACGTAAGTAATAGTTTGTCTTTATAATTATGTAGTTAATTTATATTATTGTCATTATATTAGGTACTAAATTTACGGTAATAAATTAGGTAATTTTATTAATTACGAAATCAAAAATCGAGACATTGTCCTTGTGCTCTCGCATTGTGGTTAAAGCTCTAAAAATTAATAGAACTACAAAAAAAATTCATGTTTATTGGATAGTAATAGTTAAGATTAAAGAAAATTATGTGGTAAAGTAGTCCAGACAACATCAAAAAAGAAGTCTCCGATTCTGACTTTTGACGTTTCATTTGGAACACAAAGTATCAAAAAGGTACATTGAGTATTCCGAGGTCTTTTTTCCAAAGCATGTCCCTGGACTAATAAAGAATGTTTACATTGCAGTTTGTCCCGGAAGATCGAGCTTCAGTCTTCAAAAATTAGTTTGACTTAGTGACCGTAGTATCTATAAACAAAAAGAAGAAAATTTAGTTCATTGTATTCAAGAATATACAAAAAAAGAAACAAATTCGTAAAATAATTAAATTAAATTCTGATTGGCGCCCAACATGGGGCTATTGTAATTGTGTACTTGGTCCCATATTGGGCGTCAATTTTAAAACTACGTTTCCCTTATCAGAAATTCCATCTATCGAAATAATATCATACTAACATTGTCGCGGGCTAGTTGGCTATAAAAAGATGTGTTCTGCGAAATCACCTAGTAAATGGGCTTGGGTTAAGCCGAGGATTAATGATTCTATATTTTAGATCCTTTATAAGATAACAGGTCTATACTGAGCAAACTACTGTGGCGACAGTACATCAGCGTGCATTCCTCTTGAACCGAGTCTACTTTGAGTAAGTATGAATCCGCTGCAACGGCACTACTAGATCAAAGATCATTAGCTAACAGGTTCATTATGAAGTTATCTAAACACAATGGTGATCGTGTTGAGCACACCACTGATGCGACAGTACATCAGCGCGTATTCCTCTGGAACCGAGCCTGCTACTTAGTCGCTGAAACAGTGATTCTGCTGCGACTGCGCCATTTTGCTAGTGGTCAGCTTATAGGTTCATACTGCAGTAGTTACCTAAACACAATGGTGGTCGTGTTGAGCACACCACTGAGGCGATAGCACATCAGCGCGTATTCCTCTTGAACCGAGCCTGCTTCTCAGTCGCTGTAAACGAGACTCTGCTGCGATGGCGCCACTGGTGGGGTCAGCCCATAGACGCTCCGCCACTGCGGCCGTTCGCGGCCATACACGGGTGTCTGGTGTAAATAAATTAGAAATTAGAAATATCATAAATGCGAAAGTTAGGATGGATGGATGTACATGGATGGATGTTTGTTACTCAATCACGCCAGAGCGGCTGAACGGGCATCAGCTTGTAAATTGGATAATTTAATTAAACGGTTCCATTGATATATACCTATGTCACCTTAAAATTGCAAAAACCGTCAGATTGGAATCTAACGCTTTTTATCTCGTTAGATTGTAAACTATCGACAGATTGTGAACCGTTCAATGTTCTGAGTGTCAATTTTTGAAATATTCATTGTATTTACGTTTTCTTGTCTCTTTCTTGTAGGTTAGGTTAGGGTTCGACATAAATAATTAGGTTACATAACAGATTACAATCTACCGAAAAATAATTCATTAAATTGTAATCTTTCGACAGTTTACAATCTCGCTAGATAGATTACAATATAACGATTTTCACAATCTTACGGTGACACATAGATAGAAAGACTTTACTTCACACTTGAAATGATACAAAGTAAAGTTAACTAAAAACTAGGTATGCAAAGGCGACCTTATTGCTTACTGAGCAATCTCAACCAGGCAACCTTTGGTGATATTCAGATTGAACGCTCTGGATATATTATAGGAGATAGCTGCACTTTTGGTAACTATCGCTAGAAAGGCTGATTCAGTAATAGGTGGGTACTCCGCTCTCCACTGATGACGATAGTGAAAGTCTGACCGCATGCTGATGGGCCTTTCATTAGATATGGCCGCTCAAAGACTACGCCCAAAAATGAACCATAATTAGAAAGGCTGATTCTTGTACAGTATTAAAGTAGGTCTAAGCCGGGACCTCCCACGCTAAGACAACAGCGCTCAACACTGCGCCAGAGAGGTCGTCAAATATGGAACTAGAGAAGTAAATGATATTTTTTTTATTTATTTCACTTAGGACAACTTGTGTCATGATACGCCAAGACTCTACCACCGGTTCGGCAAGCTGATTCTACCGAGAAGAGCCGGAAATAGTAGTAAATTACCTAGTCCCTGAGCATCGACGTATTCACTCCAAGCAGCAACTTCCCCTCCCAGCATATTTGGATCTCTCGGCAAAGTGTGGGCGTACATCCGCCTCCAGTTGGAGTATTTGGTCTTCCCCCAGAATCCGTGGTCCAGATACCAGATGTCTTTGGGCACGGACACCACTTTATAACCAATGCGAAGCAGTTGGATTAACAGTGGACTGTTTATCGGTTCCCATACTTCTATTATGTATCTGCAAAAAAGCATAACATTCATAAATCATTAATGAATGGGCATTGCCCAAATTGGCCTAAGAATCAACATGCGTTTGAAATATACAGTAATTCTTAGCTTATTTTTAGGGTTCCGTACCAAAATGGTAAAATGGAACCCTTATGGTGCGACTTTCTCCGTCTGTCTGTCCGTCCGTCACACTCGATTATTTCAGTAACTACAGAAGCTATCGACATGAAATTTGGAATAGTTGTGTATATTAGTGGCCCAAAGACACTAGAATTAAAAAAAATTGGAAATTATTTTTTTTCTTATTTAAAAAGGGGGGAAAATCGGAGGGTTGAAATTTAAAAGTGAGATAACTGTACTGTGTGGGGTGATATTAACAATAAACCTCTACAAACAAAGTTAGTCTTGCGGTTCATTAACAAAGGTAATTATTTATTAATAATGGTACGGAACCCTTCGTGCGCGAGTCCGACTCGCACTTGCCCGGTTTTTTTAACCTTTATTCCAAATACGGAATTCAACGGACACTTCAAATTAACTAAAAAAATAATAAATGGGTATTAAATCGATTACTATACTTTTTCGTCTCTTGATTATTAACAATCCAAGCTTACCTGTCTTTGCTCAAATGTTTCTGAATCCTGTGTGTTTGTGTGAGCTCCGACGACCAAAGCATGACGGGTTGCTTCTCTTCTTGGCCGAGCGCTGCAAGCTCCTCGTCCCATATATGAAGCGCTTTGTCGTGGAACTCCGACCACAGTTGTATGAACCCATCGACGGTTGTATCGTAGTCTTTGCTTTCCATATACGATACGATTTCTTCGGAGGAGTTCCAGCAGCCCAAGAAAACCTGAAAAGAGATATTATTATTACTGGATAATGCCCGCGACTTCGTCCGCGTGTTTTAAGATTTTTTGATTCCCGCGGGAACTTTTTAATTTTCTGTGATGAAAAGCCTTCCCAGGGATACAAACTATCTCCATACCAAATTTCATCAAAATAGGTTCAACAGATCGGCCGTAAAACCGTAGCAGACTGATTGACAGACAGACAGACAGACAGACTGACAGACAGACAGACTGACAAACAGACTGACAAACAGACAGACTGACAGACAGACACACTTTCGCATTTATAATATTAAGTATGGATTAGCATATTATACCAATCCATCAATCGTGTAAGGTGCTGCCCCCCGATTGTGTACAAAATCGTAATCGTAATCGTTTGTCAAATGGATAATTCGACCTGTTTAAGGAAAAGGAAGTATGAACTCGTTAAACAGTTCGAGTAATACGTTTTAAGCTCTCAAATGACTGAGATTTCCTTACAGCAAATCGTAAAACGTATTATCTAATCGAACTGTTTAAAGAGTTCATACCTGCTTTTTGACGTGCAGGCATCTATGAACTCCTTAAACAAGTCGAATTTTCCGTTTGACATAATATTATGATTACGATTTCCTTACACAATCTGGGGGTTTGTTTTCCTACCTACTGGAAGAATAACGTTATGACTCAAGTGCTATGAGGTTACAGATTTTATATGTCAACAAAATCTTGAAAAGATTGTCAGTACTGGCAAAGTGGACGGAAAGAGACCTATGCGTAGCCCGATGCGTTGGTCAGATCAAATCCGCACCGCTCTCCATAACAAGTTCCACGAAGCCCTGCATGTCGCAGAAAACCGAGCAACATGGCGCGACATCGTTCATAGAAGGATTATTGGTGGAAGGGGTCACAACAATCAGTAATGAGGAATACGACGCAAGGAGGAAAAACACCTAAATCGTAAACTGAATAAACGGCCACGTAGCGTGTGGTGTGGCCGATCTTATTTACCTCATCTCCCCCCATATGGAACAGAGCAGGCTTGGGCAAGTATTCAGCTACGTCTTTGTACAGATCGCGCAGCACTCTGTACACGTCAGGGTTAGCCGGGTTGAGCTGGCCACAGGGCGGCTGGATGCAGAGGCCACGCCATTGTCTCGCGTTCACACAAACCGCTAGATCCCCGTAGCCGTACTCCTGGAAATAGAGAAAATCAATGAGCAATCGGTTAGACCTTGACTGTCATCTCATCTAATCTAAGGTGATGAAAAATATCCTAATTGGTTATTACGCGGCGATATACCGGAACTCTAAATCACTTTGCTGCACGTATTTACTGATTGGGTGGTAACCAGCAACAGAACGCAACCCCTTACCAGATCAAAGCAGAGATATTAGTCATACTTAAAATTATAAATTCGAAAGTGTGTTTGTTTGTCCTTCAATAACGACACAGCATCGAATCCACGTGACTTTTTGCAGGGGCATAGTTGAGGACCTGGAGAGTGACATAGGCTACTTTTTATTCGGAAAAATTAAGGAGTTCCTTACTTCACTTTATTTTTTCTTGGGTTCGACCCCGAGAAAAGCTCCCGTTTATAAGACCACAGCTTAGGGCGAACCCCCAAAAAGTTGCTTAATATGTATGTACCTAGTTAGACAGGTGGTTAAACATACTTTTTACATAATAGTATCACTCAATCAGGTTATGCGATATTTTACATGAGCGAGTAAACCGTGCCTACCTTCCCCCACTGCCATCCATTGCCAGCATGAGCCGGAGAGTCAATCTCAATGATCACTCGTACACCGCGAACGCGCGCGTAATGCACCAGCTCCCTAACCTCTTCCGCTGAGTATATCTCGTATGCTGAGTATGCACCATATCTGGGAGGAAAATAATAAGCTTCAGTGGAAAAACTGTTGCATACCTACTTACTTAGTCAAAAGTTCATCATAAAAGTTCATCATAATTCATGTCGAAGCGATTTGCTTCCTCGTCTCTAATTCGAACCGGTAGGATATGGAATGCCCTCCAAGTCCTCCAAATACCCTGACACTAAAAAGTTAAAAATAAAATTCTTTCCAAAAAACTGACTTCCATCGGCGTTGGAAGTCAGTTTTTTGGAAAGAATTTTTTATCGATCCAACGCTTGCTCAAAACAGCAACCCTTTTCTCTAACTCCATTGAACAAAAGATGAAAGCTACTGAAATATCATATATTTTCTATCCATTGATGGTAATTTGCTGTGAAATAGTATTTTATAGCAAACCTCCAATGGATTTTACAAATATAGTTATGTCAGTAGCTTTCATTTTTGATAGCCGCTGAGTTAGGGGCAGAACACACGTTCCTTTCAGAATGAAAAGGGATTGGCAGAGTTCACACACTTTTGAGAACGAGGCATGCAGGTTTCTTTTTTACGATCTTTTGCTTCAATGTAAAGCAAATTACTACTCGTAAATAAATTGCTTGAAACGTACTTAAATTCGAAAAGTTGGAGATACGTGCCTGGAACTTGAAGGAAATATTTTCTCTGTTGAAAGGAAACGCTTTTGGAAGAAGAAATATACATATTGAAATTCCTCTCAGTGCAATCAAAAGCTATGTACCTATCTGCAAATATGTATAGTTACAGTCAACGCTCCAGTGAATCAATTCAATAACAACGTTTGTGTTGATTTGTTTAATTTTAAATGATTGAATTGACTTTATCAGGATATCTGTTGTTCATGTGTTGGTACCTACCTCGTGAATTGAGGTACGCGTTTGGATTCCAGCGGGAAACTATGGGAATCGGTAACATGCCAATGGAAGACGTTCATTTTGACAGTAGCCATAGCATCAATCATCCTCTTTATATCGTCCATCGGTATGAAGTTTCTCGAGGTATCAAGAAGGAAGCCTCTATATTGGTACACAGGTTGGTCCCAAATCTTGGCTCCAGCGACCAGCCGTAGACCGCATCTGTATTGACCATCGTCTATTTTATCTGAAGACACCAGTTGGGTGAACGTTTCCAATGCATGTCGAGCGCCGTAGACTGTTTCTGCTACTATGTGGATTACTGCATTGGATTCTAAAAAAAAAACGATAAGAAAGTGTACCGTGTACTAGTAACTATTTGAAGTAAATATTATATGTAAAGTCTACTTTCTCAAAAGTTATTATAAAAGTCATAGAATTATTGGAGAGTTTAAATGTGGAATATATATTTGTTTATTTCAAGACATACAGGAGAACCCATAAATGAAATGAAATAAATAATATCTAATTAAAACTTAATTAACTACAAAAATAGTAGTAGGTAGTATAAGGTTTTATTGCATCTTAACACATAGGTACAAAATTATGCATACAAAACAGAAGACAGGAAACTGTGGTAATGCGCCAAGGCGGCCTTATTACTAAAGTGTTCTTTTAAATCTAAAATCTAAATCTAAGTGATCTTTTTAAAAATATTAAATAAAAATAATTATTATAGTCAATGTGGAATTACCTATACTATTTACTGACCACTAGCTTCTAAAGACATATTGTTTGGACTTTGGAGTGATCAAATCAGAAATAAATAGATCCTTAGAAAAATAAGAACAACCGATAGTTCAACAGGTTGCGAAACTGAACTGTTTGTTTTTTTTGTTTATCTATTACAAGCTAGCCCTTGACTGCGATCTCACCTGATCTCAGCATTGGGCAGGTCACATACTTATTTCGAATAACCGATAGTAGTGAGGGTCCCGACCCAAGGTACTGGAATGACAGCCTCACATCTGAAAGTGCCGCATTGGCAGCCTTCTCTAGGCTCTTACTATCTTACGAGACCAAGTGGGTCGCAACGTCGATAGAGATAAGAGCTAATACGTCAGTTTATGTGTTAATCAGTTGACGAAAGCCCGTTCGATGACCTTAGGGTCTAATTCGAAGGTCCCAAGATCTCAGTAACTCTTTTAGACCCTTCCTTGCTTTAGTAAATAAATTTTACCTTCCCTTTGTTTAGTAAATACATCTACCACAAGTCTTACCTTTACTCTGCACATCAAGTCTATACTGTTCGTTGGTGTTCAATGTAAGGTCAAGGTTTGTCGTCTTAACAGTGATGTAGACAACTACCGGCGTCTCCACAACCACTGACACGTTTCCATCACACTCGTCGATGAGATTCTGTGTTGCCACATGTGTCATCTCTACTAGAATCTCTCGCGTTTCTACTGGTGCATTGCTCAGATCGAATCTGTGGAAGATAAATTAACTTATACTTAAGTACTGAACCGATATACAACCTTGTAACCTGAGTAACCTGTACCTACTTCACAAAAATAGCTAGGTAAGTACACCAAACCCAAACTTTTATAGCAATTTATCTACCCTTTTTGGATCATAAAAATTTACTAAGATTAGCAAAACAAAAGGCAATATTAAGATAATTCTGAATTATTGCTTCGGTAAATCTGTATAAGTAAAATCATTCCACAATAATTGATCTACCATATTGGGGGCTACCATTTTTATATCAAAAATAATATTATAAAAGTTAAGCTATTAAATGACCTAAGCTTCTTAAATTTGAACTTTAAGAAGCAAACACGGAATGAGCGATAAATGAAACCACAAACAGTGGGTGGGTACAGACTACAGTCCCATCTTAGAAATCACGATGAACTTGTCAAATAAATGATCAAAGATCGTAGGTCGAACAGCCGTTATCCCTCTTACGGATCGGCCATTCACCCGTTCGTATGACCAATTTACAGAAATGCTGAGGCAAATATTGTCATATTCATCCCGTTGAGTGGTGACTTCATCTGGGGGCATCGTTCCTTAGATATAATTTGTTTACGAATAACAGTTACAAATTTGGCAATGATTATAATTATGTAGGTAGAAACCACCAAACTTAGAACACCTATGACTTCAGAATCATTGATGCCTTTACATTTAGATTACTTATTATCAGCCCCATTTAATAGCTATTTATGCAACTGTATCGTAATGAGGGTCATTTTAATTCGAGTGCTGTTTTTTGATACGTGGCTTGCCGAGTATCAAAATAGGATAGTACGAGAATTAAAATGACTAATTACGTACAGTTGCATACAAGATTTTATCTACGACAAGGACGTCTTTATAATTTTTTACTTTGTAAATTAATAAAAAAGTCAAATCAATTGACTGGTTGGGAAAGTGCCAGAACCCAGAGCCGCTAAGCTATAGGTATCCTATTTATGAAGCAAACTGAAGAAACAAGAACTGTATCGTTATGAGAAGCAAACACGAAAGAGGGTTCAATTCGATATAGTTGTCAAATTCGAAATTGGAACTTTTCGATGCTGGAGTAGATAAATAATATTATAATCGAATGCAAAAAAACAAAAGCAAAATGGATATTATAAAAAAAATTGATAATAAGGAACGCTAAAAGAATTAAAAAAAAACTAATATATTTAGGTCAGACACTAGTACTTTAGGTCATGCCTGCTTGTATAATATTCTCGAGATTATATCGGCTTAGTCTTCGCGCAAAGAATTTCTATATAAGTCATGGGATTCTGTTTTGGGTACATGGTATTCCGTAATTTTGCATTTGTATAAAAAAACAGTTATGAATAATTTTGTCTCTTTTAGCTCTACAAGAAAAGCTTTCTTCAAAATCAGTTTGCAATCAGTATACCTATGATTATATCACTTCCATTGACAAAACAGGATAAAGAATTCAATTAAAGTATTTGCGTTAGGCACGATGCCTTATGGAAAGATGCTATTACAGATTTGCCAACCGTTTCAGCAACAGACATGTAACAGACGGCGCACTATAATATCATGTTACAATAGTTAATTGCAATTTGCAATGCATTTCCTTCTGTTTAAATTTCCTTTACTCCATTAACTTGACATGATTGATGGATTAAATTGCAAAAATGTTAAGTTAGGGAGTGTTATGAAAAGTTTTTGAATTGATACTGTGAGATATAATACGGTGACTTTGGTAGTGAATTTGGTAGTGGAATACATATTGATATACGACATATGGACAGACACCCGAAAGGTGATAGAACAAGATCACAAAGTTCTTGGGCACACTGAAACTGAAATATATCCTGCGTTTTTTCCCTCAAACTATGATATTGGTATTCAGGAGGTAATTTGATCATTAATTCATTCCAACTCATAGCCCTTACGGTGCATAGGGACAATAACAGCAAATAGCTATTATTAAATCACTGAATATGAACCACCCTACCAGCAAAGTCTTACCGCCAAGTGATTTAGCGTTCCGGTACCATGCCGTGTAGAAATCGATTGATGTATGTCGGAGGGTATGGGTTAAGTATAACAGTCGTACCCCTAACAGGCTAGCACACACTGCATCACTTATCGTCAGGTGAGATTGCAGTCAAGGGCTAACTTGTAGTGACATAAAAAACCTGCGCTTGGTCGTTAACTCGTTCATTACTCAGGCATATTAAAAAACACAGCTGAAACGCTGAGTCCAATGCAGAACTAGAACATTTCAACTTGACTGCTTTGATGTTTAGAAAGCTACCCTATTAATGTGCACTTATCATCAATGTTGTTAACCCGTAGAGTTTTTGCTAATCAAATAGCAACAGGCATAGCATGACGCTATTTTTAGATATCAAGTCTGTGAAGTGGTTGGATCGCTCCCAGAAAACAAAAAGACACGATGGCGACTGGCGGCTGGCGGCTGGCGAGCCCTTTTCAAAAGGAATCAACTGATCGAGCAATGACCGCATAAAGCACGCGTCCACTAAGCCATAGTTGAACCACCTACATATTTAGCTTGGCTCTGAAGTGATGAAGAAAGTCGGATGCCTTTCGACCACAAATATGATACGTTGCTAAATAATACTAATGTTCTCCCGAAAGAATTTCGGCCACGGCGGCCTATCTCCAGAGAAATAAGACATCTGCGCGGGAGATATTAATATCTAGTGCACAAGTGTGTGCAGTGTGCACATACACAGGTGCACTCTCTGTTCCTTTTCTCTCATAGCCCGATGGGACGGAAATACAACACGACCGGTGAGAGGTCAGGCGCAGGCTTTACGTGCTCTCCGAGGCAAGGGGGTGAAACACTGCCAACTTCCTAACTCCGAGCTATTACTGAGAATTTCTTGCCAGAAAAATCCAACACTTGTTATGGCCCGACCCGAGACTTGAACCCGGGACCTCATCTGCCGCAGGCGAACATGCTAACCACTAGACCAACGAGGCAGTTAAAGCTGTGGATGTGTGTCAACCCCGCCAATAGAAACGCTTGATTTTCGTAGCTAGATCGCTAGATGTTATAGATCACAGGTGGGAGTTGGAACCAGGCATTGGCAATTTGAAGTTTCCAAAACTCCAATCATGTCTGGGAGAACGTTTATAGGGTTGTTAGTAAACAGCCATTTAGCGTTCCGATATGATGTTGCCTCCAAGCTTTTTTTTAATGCGAGATAGGCTAGCGGCTTGCTCTTGACGACAATCATGCTCAATACAAAGCAATGATGAGGTCTAGGTTGGAGCGCGCTTGCCTAGAAGATGCCTATTCACTCTTGCCTTGAAGGTACTTAAGTTATAAGTGGCAAGGAATACATGCGCTAGAAGGGCATTCCTTATCCTGGCGGTTCGAATCAGGAACGTAGAACAGAACTCTTTCGTTCGAGCAGACGGTTTCTCGCTGTTCTGTGGTAGAACGGTGAAATAGGAACAATGTTGAAAAGTATTAGGGGTAACCGAACTGATTAAACTCATTTAATAGGTACATCAAAACATACGAACATGAAGTATACGATATGTAGTAAGTACGTGTGTCAATTTCCTAATACTTTGATATAAATTCACATTTACGCAGGTGTGTGATAAATATAGGTACGACACAAGTGTCTCCCGTCGGTCTGTCTATTTTCAACTATAGGGCAAGAGACAAAGATGAAACTGCTGTGGAGAATGAGCAACGTTGTAGCCATAATAAAACTCGCATAGGGTTACCAAATGTAAAATTGAAAAGTCCTGTGCAAAACCCGACTTTCATAGTCCTGTGATTTTATGGCGACTTACGCTGGTACAACATTCACTCCATGCAAACGCGGTAAATTATATATGTTTTTTAATGATAAATTAATTACATTAGAAATTATCTAAAAAATATTTAGTTTTGTAGTTGATTCTAACTTTAAAACTTGTAATTTCAATTAAAATTTGAATAATCTAAGTAAGTACTGTATTTACTGTACCTATTAAATAAATTACAGTAAAAAGTATGTACTCTATTTTACCTATCGAAAAACTGTAAAATCCTGAGATTTTCAAAATCCGGCCGCAATCATCTTTCAACCGGCGAAAAACGCGAAAGTTTACGAATTTGCACGTTTACGTGATTGACTTTCGAATGATCCTACGCACGAGTTTGCGTTCTCGGTTTTAATTTGTATCGATAAACAGTAGCATGCTCTATCGAAGTCAGGACTGGTTCCGCCCACTTAAAATACATCAGCCACGGCATGAATCCGTACTAATATTATAAATGCGAAAGTGTGTCTGTCTGTCTGTCTGCTACGCTTTCACGGCCCAACTACTCAACCGATTTTGATGAAATTTGGTACAGATACAGGTTATTTGACGACCTCCGTGGCGCAGTGTGTAGCGCTGTTGTCTTAACGTGCCGAGGTCCCGGGTTCGATCCCCGGCAGGATCAATTTGGGAATTTAAAATTTCTGAATTTTCCCTGGGCTGGCCTGCTGGAAGGCTTCGGCCGTGGCTAGTTACCACCCTACCGACAAAGACGTGCCGCCAAGCGATTAAGCGTTCCAGTACGATGCCGTGTAGAAACCGAATATAGGGGAATTTGTTTAATATTTAAACTGCCATGCCCCTAACAGGTTAGTCCGCTACCAGCTTAGACTGCATCATCACCTACCATCAGGTGAGATAGCAGTCAAGGGCTAACGTGTAGTGGATAAAAAAAAAATTACATCCCGGCGAAGGACGTAGGACTTTTTATCCCGGCAAATTGAAGAGTTCCCGCGGGAATAAAAAAAAACAATCCACGCGGACGAACTCGCGGGCATCCTCTAGTAATTATTCTATACATAAAAGTGGTGGTCTCTGTATGCGATAGGGCTATATATGTCACCGTAAGATTGTAAAAACCGTTCGATTATAATATAACGTTTTTTATCTCGATAGATTATTAACTGTCGACAGATTGTGAACCGTATCATACTGCTTACAATTTAACGCGTTATTTTTCGGTAAATTGTAATATCCCGATAGAACCTGAATATTCATGTCAAACCCTAACTAACCTAACCTATAGTTCGCGCGCGAGTTGAATGCTGAGTAAATGTATGGTGACACTTACATTTACTCTGCATTCAACACGCGCGCGAACTGTACAAGAAAGAGACAAGAAAACGTAAAAACAATAAATATTTCATAAATTAATACTCAGAACATTGAACGGTTCACTATCTTTCGACAGTTTATAATCTAGCGGGATAGAAACCGTTAGATTATAATCTAACGGATTTTACAATCTTACGGTGACATACAAGCCTTCTGATAGATGAGTATTAGGATCTATCATACTAATAGGTATTATAAAATATGCGAAAGTCAGTTTGTTTGTTGGTTTGTCCTTCACGCTGCAATGGAGCAACGGATCGACGTAATTTTTCGCATGGGTATAGTTGAGGACCCGGAGAGTGACATTGGCTACTTTTTATACCGGAAAATTGAGGAGTTCCCGCGGGAATCCAAAAGAACTTATTCCGCGCGGATGAAGTCGCGGGCATCAGCTAGTCTAAAATATGTAACCTTTTTGCCTGATAGGTAGGTTAGCAGTCTGGTTAGTAGTTTCAAATTACAAACAGGAACTTAATTGCTCTTCAGTCTGAATATCAAAGGTCATGGTAATGTAGACCACATTCAATATGACGGGCAAATTCCGTCGTTCTTTTAAAGTCGGGTATTTTGTATAAACTCAGGCTGGCTTATCGCTCGTTGAAAAGGTTCATGTCAATAATAGGCATGATGACTGATTTTGAAAAATGGTCAGATCTATATTCGGAAGTATCTACTATTTCGAAAAAATATCTTATTTCAGCAGAAATATAAGTTTTTGTAGATGAAATTAGCATTTGAAATTTAAATTTTAAAATTCACGCCAAAACGTTCGGCGGTGTCATGGCGTCGTTTGTGACGTCACTATTATTTTTACCAATGTACTCTGTGCAGTGTGTAGTAAACAATAGTGTGATTGTCAAAGTTCGAAAATAATTGTGACGTCATTGTCGCTTCATTGGTGTTTTAACCAATATGGCGGATTGCTGTATTTTATAGTTTTATTTTATCAAAATAAATAGCAATTTTACTCGAAATAGGAAAAAAAATACGTTTTTTTAACCCATGAATCCAATTTTAGAAGATAAATTTATAATTTCATTGATTCTTTGTTACTGTCATCATGCCTTTTGTTGAGGTTCACTTCAAACGTTGGTTTTTTTTTTATCCATATAGAAGCAGGCGTTACTTTTCGAAACCAAGGTTGCTTTTCCTGCATGCTCAATGTGACGACCTCACTGGCGCAGTGTTTAGCGCTGTTGTCTTGTGTCGTGGATGTCCCGGGTTCGATTCCCGGCAGGGTCAATTTTGGAATTTGGCCTGATGGAAGGCGTCGGCCGTGGCTAGTTAGCACCCTACCGGCAAAGACGTGCCGCCAAGTGATTTAGCGGTACGATGCCTCATAGAAACCGATTAGTGGTATGGGTTTAATACAACTGCCAGCCCCTAACAGGTTAGCCCGCTACCATGTTAGACTGCATCATCACTCGCTAGATCGCAGTCAAGGGCTAACTTATAGTGGATTTAAAAATAATGCTTAATAGCGTGGGCGTTTCCACGGGCGTTAATAATCCTGTACCAAATAGATAGTGTGTTTTAGCGGATAATAGCGAATTAAGCTGATTGTCCCTTAGTCACTTCAAAAAAAAAATGATCGCTGTGAATATTTTCGGCCGTATCTGAAACTATAGAATCCCGTGATACTGCTTGCGTCACATCTTACGACATCACAGTGTAATTGTTACGATTTACAAAATATTTAAAGATATAAAAACGTCACGCAGCTCACGCCCACTTCCTCTACTACACAAATTGAACGTAAACAAGAACTGTACTGAATTTATTAATTCATGCAGTGTGCTTATTCCAAAACTTTGGTATTTATCCTTGGATGAAGTTTGATTCGTCCAAGCATTATATCAGACAGACAAAGGCCTCGGATACACGGACTGCTTCAAGCTGCGACTGCATAGTGAACTGTCTTCTACGTACACACATACTCGTACCTACATGGAACCGCTCGAGCAGTTGGAACTGTTTCGGGCGGTTGGCAGCAGTTATCAATGGTAGCTTCAAGCTGTTGAATATGACTGCTCGAGCAGTCCGTGTAATATGGTCGGCCTAACTTAAACTATCAGAGGCTATCATGTATCTTGAAAAGTTACATTAAAATGACTTGAACTGCCGGTTTTTTTAATATAAAAACGCGCCAAATTGAGAACCTCCTCCTTTTTTGGAAGTCGCTTAAAAATAAAAAAATCTTCAAAATCTGTTTACTTAATTACGAAAATAGTACATACTAGATGATGCCCGCGACTTCGTCCGCGTGGATTGAGATTTTTTGAAGAATTTTTATCTGTCTCAGTAGTTCTTAATATAGTCAGTCATTCTATGTTATTTTATTTATTTATTTTTATTTATATATTTATATATTTATATATTTATATATATATATATTTATATAAATATATATATTTATATATTTATATATTTATATATTTATATATTTATATATTTTTTTTTTTTTTTTTTTTTTTTTGGTGTTTGTTTTATCGTGCAATCAGTCCTTAGACTATGAGCAGATTTGTTGTAGGATGGGTTGGCGATTAGAGGCAACTTCCCCAGCGGAAAGCACTCTGTGTCTCGGCTATATATCGTCTAGGATATGCCTTCTCTTTAAGCGACGGATCGCTTGCGGCATCGTCAACTGTGCTGCCAGGCGATTCGGGTGTTTGACAAGCCTTGTTTTATAGTCGGAGCCATAGGATTTTATTTCGTCTTTTATTGTGTTCACATGTAAGTGCTCATGGATTTCAGAGATGCGTAGGAACCATGGAGCGTTCGAAAGTTGTTTTAGAATGTAATTTTGTGCTCTTTGAATAATTTCAATATTGGAGTCGCATGCTGATCCCCACAGTTGGATGCCGTATGTCCATATCGGCTTTATAACTGTAGTATATAGCAGGAGCTTATTATCTAGGGACAGTCTAGAGTTCCTGGCCAACATCCAATACAGTCCTCTATATCGATGGTAGATCTCATCCCTCTTTGTTTTGACGTGTTTTTTCCAGGTGAGCCTTCTATCTAGGTACATGCCCAAGTACTTGACGTTGTCACTCTGCGGAAGCTGATTGTTACGCAGTGAGACAGGAGGACAGTTTCCTCGACGCAGAGTAAATGTTATATGGACAGATTTGGTGGCACTAGCTTTTATTCTCCATCTTGACAGCCATATGTCAATCTCATTTAAACCACGTTGCAGGATTGCTGAAGCTTCGTCCGGGCATCTACTGCGAGCAAGAACCGCAGTATCATCCGCGAAAGTAGCCACCGTGACGTCGTCAATATGTGGTAGGTCACTCGTAAAGATTGTGTAGAGTACAGGTCCCAGTACAGAGCCTTGCGGCACGCCAGCTTTGATTGGATGGAAAGCAGATGTGTAATCGTCTTCCTTTACTTGAAAAATTCGGTCAGAAAGGTACGATTTGAGTAATCCAAAGAATGTATGGGGTAAGAGTGTTTTTATTTTGAATAGAAGACCTGCGTGCCACACCTTATCAAAGGCCTGTTGCACGTCAAGAAAAGCAGAGGAACAGTATTCTTTACGTTCAAGTGCATCCCTGATGGTTCTACATACTCTGTGGATCTGTTCAACAGTCCCATGATTCTGTCGAAAGCCAAATTGATGGTCTGGGATGATGGACCTTCCCTGGAGTTCTTTCATAAGTCTTCGCAGCACAACTTTTTCACATACCTTTGACGCCACAGGTAATAAACTAATTGGCCTGTATGAGGTCAAGTCATTAGCTGGTTTGCCAGGCTTTTCTATCATTATAATCTGGGAAACCTTCCATAGAGCTGGAAAATAGCCAATTCTCATAATGCCATTAAACAGGATAGTAAGGAACACTAAACCTTTTTTGGGTAATTCTAATAGGACTTTTTTGTCTATCAGATCGAAGCCGGGTGCCTTTTTATCTTTCATACGTTTTATTTCGTTCATAACTTCTTTTGGAGTAGTTGACACAATTGGCAGATCTAATTGAAATGGCTGTCCAATGACATCTTCTATTTCTTCATCGTCAACGTGATCAGCTTCATTAGGCGTAAATATTTTTGCCAAGTGCTCTCCAAAGGCATCCGCTTTTTGTTTCTGGCTTCTTGCCCATACGTTGCCATTCAATCTAAGCGGTGGTTTGGATTTTGCGGGTTGGCTAATACTTTTGCAGGCTCGATACAGTGAATAATTGTGAATATATATATATATATTTTTAAATATATAGGCTAGCGCTTGGCTGCAATCAGACTTGCATGCAAGAGGTGATGCAGCCTAAGGTGGAGCGCGCTTGCCTAGAAGATGCCTATTCACTCTTGATTTGAAGGTACCTATATTAAAAGAGGACGGGAAAACGGAAGCCGGAAGGGCATTCCATATCCTAGCGGTTCGGATTAGAAACGAGGATGCAAATCGCTTCGTACGAGCCCGCGGAATTTCGACTGCGTAAGGGTGCAGACCTTGTCGATGCCTTGCGGTTCGATAATAAAAAGGTGACGGAGTAATTTATATTATATTTATAGTATAACTATTATTTATGAACGTATATTTGTAGGTAGTATTGTTTGTCGTTAATTTATTGTGTACTAGCTGATGCCCGCGACTTCGTCCGCGTGGATAAAGTTTTTTTGATTCCTTCGGGAACTCCTCAATTTTCCGGGATAAAAAGTAGCCTATGTCACTCTCCAGGTCTTCAACTATACCCATGCCAAAAATCACGTCAATCCGTTGCTCCGTTGCAGCGTGATTGAAGGACAAACCAACAAACCAACAAACCAACAAACCAACAAACCAACAAACCAACAAACAAACTGACTTTCGCATTTATAATATTAGTATGATTTTATTATACTTGTAGTTAGCGCACCAACCCGTTTTATTCTCTTTTCCTGTCTCCAAAGGTTGTCTGGAAGAGATCGCCTTAGGCGATAAGACCGCCTTTGCATACTGTTTAGTCCTAGTTCGTAGTTTTAATGTCTTTTTTATTTTTCCGTAATTTTGTGTGCAATAAAGATTTAATAATAATAATAATAATTTTTTGATTCCCGCGGGAACTCATTAATTTTCCGGGTTAAAAAGTAGCCTATGTCCTTCCCCGGGATACAAACTATCCCTTTAGGAAATTTTATCAAAATCGGTTAAACAGATGGGCCGTGAAAGCGTAGCAGCCAGACAGATAGACAGACAGACAGAAACACTTTCGCATTTAGGTATAATATTATATATAGTATGGATTAGTATCGATAAGGATTTGTGAAAAAGAATCGCATCGAGTAAATATACAGTAGGAAGGAACTATAAAGTCACTACGGTTGTTATGGTCTTCATAACAAGTAATTATGATCAAAATAATTACTTATTACGAAGGAACTTACACAGTAAACAGATGCAACCAGTATGGAAACTACCTGGAAACGTTCGAAACAGGCTCACTCACACAAACGTGCGCATCGACGAAACCCCAAGCGCCCGTCGCAGTGCCGTCAGTAGTGAGTGCCGCGTCATCGCATGTTCGATGCGCACGTTTGTGTGAGTGAGCTGTTTCGAACGTTTCTAGGTAGTTTCCACGCTGGTTGTATCTATTTACTGTGGAAATTACTGTAAATATTCATCGAATTATTACCATCATAATTACATACAGCTTTGTAAATAACACGAATATCGTCACGAGCTACTGCCTTTGTATTTTCAAGGTTTTGTATACTAATGCCTTTATTTATGTGCACCTTCATAAGAATTTGAAATTCTCACGTCTGCTTAGCGATGAATGAATTATGTATTTATGCCGCAAGTATTAGTTACTATGCAAAGCGGTTTGATTTTTAGACTTTTAGTTTGTCTATTTTGTTCATTCGTTCTTTCAATGCCGAAACTAATTTCTAAGGGGATACAAATCTTAAACAATGCCTGGAGACGGGATCCTTTTATCTAAAAGAACAACCTGTAGAAGGACATACTTTTCAAGTTAATTGTTGCAAAATTTTAAAATAATTAAATCATAATTCCACGCGACTGAATTCGTGAGCAAAAACTTGTTTTAAAGTAGGCGAAGATGTGTCTGTTTGTCAGGTCTTAACAACAGAACCACAGAGTAGAAATTTACTGAGACTTAGCACGTACAATAAACGGACAGAGGTACGTTGTATTCAGGTGATCGATCACGGTAAAATAAAAAATTACAGTAGGGGAACGATTATCTAAAAACCAATCCACTGTTGCAGCAAGAACAGGGATGATGCCAAAAATAAATTATTTCTTACTGATTATTAAATAGAGGGTCTTCCAAGAGACCTAAAATTTACATGGACCACGGTTAACCAATTGATTAAAGAAAAAAAGCGCATTGAAATTTGATGACGTCACAACTATGTAATTCATACATAAAAGCGCGTTTTTAAGTTTAGATAGATTTAATAGTTGCTGATTTGATATAGGTGTCAGCATCCCTGTTAAAGTCTGTACCTTTTTTGTACACCTTTACCGGAATTAACCAGCTGAAAAGTGAAAACAGATATAAAATTTACTGTGGGAATGTAGAAAAATATCGAGGTAAAACAAATAGAGAAATAAATAGGGCTCAAAGAACGGGGAAGAAAAAGTCAGGTATATTAGATAAGGACGCATATGATAACAATATATTCAAGCGAATCATATTAAGATCTCAAGATGATTCGAGATAAAGAGATCTTAGATGAGAAGTGAAAATGGAATTGGATCAGTAAATAGCAAACCACATCATTATGATATTGTGTAAAATGGACGTAAATATTTACGCTATCTTAAACGTGTAATTCCACGTGGAGGCGTCATGTTTATGGACTTGTCACTAGGTCAAGCGAGTCGTCTTGATAAACGCTGTGATTAGCATAGGAAAACTGATTTTAATGGCACAAATAAATAAAGTGGTAACACAGTTAACAATTCATAAAAATGTGTTAGAATTATAGCGTAACTGATAAGCAAACTACGACTAAATGAAAGCTAGGCCGTTGGGAGTTGGGTGCGCCTTCAAAATTAGCAATTATTTTTATAAACCTGATGTAGTTTATCGATACAGGAAAAAAATATAAATCTACTAGATATCTTTCAATTATCACTTTCAGAAGGGAAGGGAAGCGGTCATTTTAATTCCAGGATTTTTCATTAGGCTTAAAAGCAATAAAGCACCCGGGCAACGAGTTATTTTCCCGGGTGCGAAATGCATTTTTCAGATACATATTATCTTCTGTGGATCTCCCCTACTATTGTGCGCTTTATTTTCTTCTTCCATGATGTCAACATTTAAAGTTCTTCTTCCACGAAATTCATCTTTTTCTTTGGTTCTTGCTTTTAGACTTACGTGGCATTTTTTCAGAACTTTCCCTTTTAATTCTTCATCCCATAATATAATTAACAGAAAATAGATACAAATTGATATACCAACTTGTTTCGTCATTGGCTAACTGGAGAATAACTGATCTCCAGTAGTTCGGTACGAGATAACACGACTGCGGGTTTGTTAGAATCATTATCATCGCGTCACACATCCTTGTTTGAGCTATTATCTCCCACCATACAATTTACCCGTATCACAGTGTTATTATACTTGAAATTATGTCAGTTTTTTAACGATATAACTACGATATGATTTTCCAGTGTATTTTGCATATCTGAATGGAAAACTTGTTCTCTAGAATTAGCATAGCTAAATGTCTATACTGGACCGGAGTATCCAAATAATGATCGTCAACAATCACGGTACTTACCTAATCGTTACGACTCAAAAAATCATACATTAATTAAACATGGGAGAATCTGAACTCTGCAATTTATTCAAGGTCTTCTTTTGTCAATTCCGTCTGTAATTTGTATGTTGTGACTCTTTGAGGGACGAATGGTCTACCGCCTAGTTTTGACAACGCATATCAGTCGATTCCGAATATTAAGCAACGTTGACCCAAGTCAGTAACTGGATGGGTGACCGAATTTGGAGATTCAAATTCGGCCTTTTCGTTTCCTCCGTGCCTCGGAGAGCACGTTGACCCGTCGGTCCCGGTTTTTATCACTAACATCTGATAATATCTAATCGTTACAAAAACCTAAGAGTTATATGCGGAAAGTCGTATGTGGAAGGACGTGGGAACCCACCGTATTATTATCCCAAGAAAACTCCTACCATTATATTTTGATTAATGGAAAGGGGTCACGACCCTCAGTAATGAATACGACCCCAGATACAGTTGTGACTCTACAACCATCTACCAAATCACTAAGTTAATTGGTAGACTGCTGATTGGTGGCTGTTGTCGTTGTTAATTGGTGATTGGTTGATTGGTGGCTGGTCAGTTTGCAAAGCTTGGAACATCGGCGCAAAGTTGCCTGTCTGTCGGTATTCTACAGGATATATTTCGAGAGTGTACTCAAGAACTATTCGATCTTTTTCCTCCGTCACCTTTTTATTATCGAACCGCAAGGCACCGACAAGGTCTGCACCCTTACGCAGCCGAAATTCCGCGGGCTCGTACGAAGCGATTTGCATCCTCGTTTCTAATTCGAATCGCTAGGATATGGAATGCCCTTCCGGCTTCCGTTTTCCCCTCCTGTTTTAATATAGGCATCTTCTAGGCAGGCGCGCTCTATCTTAGGCTGCATCATGCAACTCTGATTGCAGCCAAGCGCTGGCCTATATATTTAAAAAAAAAAGACTCCTGGTTTAGTATCTTCTAGAGTTTTGCTTCCCCGCATTTTTGCGTCGCCGCGCTGAATGCAAAAATTTCTACGACTCGCTCATTATCGTCCGTCCACCTAATTAAGAGATCTGTTAGCATTGCACTTTCCAGTGGGGAGCGGCATCTTAGCACCTCCTTCTCCATCCATATACTCGTATGAACTATTACTACTTCAAGCACTAAGGATTCTGCAATATTATTCCAGTTTCCACATATTTTGTTCCACTTTCTTACCTAATTTTCAATTCGCCATAAACGTTGCGTGTGCCACGGACGTTACAAACACAGGATACGGTTTTCATCGGATTTCAAACGCACGCGATAATTTCTTGGACGCCACTTGTATCGCGATTAGTTAATGACGGATTCACCCGGTAGTTTTTTTTACGTACCTATTGACGTAAATATGTCTATTGTTCTACTTTAAGTACCTAAGCATTTTTAAGTTAGCAATTGTATCATCATCTAGGTGTCACCATTGTATCATTAACTTGACGTTGCAAGGTACCTTTACAGGTGAAAATCTTTCCAATTTTCCAGATAATATTAGATAGTTTTTCGGAAAACCTCTTTTCGAACTAATTTTCTAAGTCAGTACAAAGTTATGATCCATAATAAAGCTATCATGCGTTAGATTTTTGTAAAAAGTTCCTGTTTAATAATTACTAATTACCTACCTATATCAATAATATAATAATAAAACCAATTCTTACAATATTTTGCCTTATTATCTAAATCTATCTAAATTATCTATATATATAAAAATGAAACCCATTTTCCTTGGTCACGGCATCACGCGTGAATGGCTGGACCGATTTCACTAATTCTTTTTTTGTTGTATTTGTTATTATTAGGAGAAGGTTCTTACGGAAAAAAATATTAAGAAAATCTCTCAGAAATATTGAAAAATATACATTTAATTTTGCATACTAAGGCGGTACGAAGTTCGCCGGGTCAGCTAGTTATAAATATTATACTATCGGTTGGTCCTACCTAATACCACCTAAAGTGATTAAAGCAAATAACTCACCTCAAGAAATTAGGATGGATCCTGACAGTCTGCATACTGAGGGCTGCTGTGACGGGCCTGGGCCAGAGACCTCCAAACCTTCCGCACACCGTTCTGCACAGGTCCAAGCTAGTGAAGACCATACCAGATGTGTTCGAACTGGTGGGTTCAGGATGCGCCGATCGGTGGCAACCCTCGTCGGGCACGCATTTGTATGTCCATGATGGCCTGAAGACAGAATTCTTTGATTAATTCAGTTGCATTCGACATGAAATGCGTCTTGAAACACGCTACTTTCAAAATACATTATTGTTTTCGTCTTACACATTATTAAAATCAATATCAAATATTTTATTGCATTTATGTCATCTTAATAAATGTAAATCGTGACTTCAATGCGTGGACTTAAGTTTTAAAAATCTCGTGGGATCGTTTTGTTACTCTGGGATAAAAAGGAGCGTTACTGTCTATGGTAATCTCTTTATCCTCCACAATAGGACAATACCCATAAGGAAAAACAAGTCTACATTGCGGCGTGATTTAAAGACAAACTAACAAACTAAACTACCAATTAAAATTACCAATACCCCTTCAAAGTCAGCCCGCATCCACTTGTAAGTGCAGCGTGACTTATCTACTACCAGTTGAGTCCTTAAACCTTGAGTAAAAACAAAACGTCTTTCCTCGACGTTTCTGATCCGAACCGCTAGGGCACGGTAATATTATGTGCTAGGGTGTGGAACACCCTTCCAGTGCACGTGTTTCCTGCCACATATAACTAAGGTACCTTCAAGACAAGAGTGAATAGGCATTCTAGCCAAGCGCGTTCCAACCTAGACCTCATCATTGCTTCGCACTAAGCATGATTGTCGTCAAGCGCAAGCCTATCTTAGAATTAAAAAAGAAATGTTTACTTACTCATATACTATAGGAGCGGGAGGCGTAGTGGTGTCGTGGCAGCTCACCAAGTAGACTAGAGCCAGGATGACAGCTGACCACCGTTGATACGTGTCCATCTGCAAAGCGCCAAGGAAACATTTTCATAAATTATTTATACATTGTAGTGTTGTTACTTGTTAGTTGTTCGTCAACATTATCATGCTATTTTCCAAAAGTTTTGACGATCATTATTTCCTAATAGTGTTTTTCGAAAAAAATACTAGAAAATCTAATCATTCATCATTTTAACCCATCAATACAGAATATAAATAGGTAGACTTAGCTGCTAGACGTCATTACCAATATTATGGAGTAACTAGATAATTCATATTACAAAATAAAATTCATAAACTTTTGGCCTTTTAGGCAATATTTTGAATATTTTATATGTGGCTAGTTTTTTAAGAATTATGTAGTTGTCCGAAATAGCTCAGGTTGTCGTCTGCGCTCAGCCCACGTTATACAATCGGTGGCACGTCCTTCAAAATGTCGGTCAAAAACAAAATCCTTATTCGATTGTCAGTGGAAAATGAATCGGTCACAAAGTTGGTGATAAAGTCAACCTGATTATCGGACCTACAAAGAGTCGAACCTGGACGGACGCCCTTAAACTGAGAGGAGCTGAACTAACATGTCTTTGCTGTGAGACCAATAAAGAAAATAATGACGGGGAAATGGCACAGCATTAACGCAGGTGTTACTTTTGTATGGTAAAAATAACACATAATGATAAAAAATGGAACCCATTTAGTACGACTAAGCCCGTCCATAGTGTCTGTTTGTTTTTATAATGAAAAACACCATGATGAAAAGGCAGCCCGGTAGTTTTGCTGGCAAGCACTAACATCGAATAAAAATTAATTTTCCTATCGTTGTATGCAATTTCACAGCTAACTACAATACAGGGTGTCCCTGGATAAAGTGCAACCCCGAAAGGGGGTGAAACTAGACCATAAATTATCGACAAAAAAAATAGAAAAAAAAATCAAAAAAAATTATTTTACTTTTTATTAGCAAATTAAGATTTTTATTTGATAAGTAGACTCTATGTAAGAAAAAAAAAGATTTCTTCAAAATTAGTGGGTCGATTGCTTTCAAATAAAAAAAAATATTATGCCACATACTTGGCGGTAAAGATTAAATAACAATTAGCTCGCAAAAAAGTAGCATCATGACATAAACTTTGCTTTTTATGAAAAAGAAACCCTTTTTTATGACTATTTTTTTCAATGATCTCTAAATTTCTCAGAATAATGCCCCCAATACCAGAAGATTTTACGATTTAAGAGTATTCTCTATCATATTACCTTTCAAATAAAATAAAAATCTTTGTTGTAACCCAAGAAATGAGCTGGCTATGAAGTGTTGAAAGTCGCCATTAAAAGTCAAATTTTGATTACAAGTTTTAATCAAGTCGTACATATTTTTATTTTTTTACAATTCTTATAACTTTCACATTAAATGCTCAAAAAATCGACGAGTAAATCGAACTTCCAGCGAATGGCGTGTATGTAATTAGTGATACTGAATATTCAAGTTACGAGTATTACTGCGCTACGCTATGCAGCGCATACGAATTACGATGCGTCGCGTGCGCTAACGGGACGTTATCGATGATGTTCCATCGGAACTTTTGACGACCTCCGTGGCGCAGTGTGTAGCGCTGTTGCCTTAACGTGCGGAGGTCCCGGGTTCGATCCCCGGCAGGGTCAATTTGGGAATTTATAATTTCTGAATTTTCCCTGGTCTGGCCTGGTGGGAGGCTTCGGCCGTGGCTAGTTACCACCCTACCGGCAAAGACGTGCCGCCAAGCGATTTAGCGTTCCGGTACGATGCCGTGTAGAAACCGAAGGGGTATGGGTTTAATATAACTGCCATGCCCCTAACAGGTTAGCCCGCTACCATCTTAGACTGCATCATCACTTACCATCAGGTGAGATCGCAGTCAAGGGCTAGCTTGTAATGGATAATAAAAAAAAAAAAAAAAAAAAAAAAAAACTTCAAACTGTGACGCTTCCGCATGTGACGGCTGGCGATATTATACTAATAGCTAAAGCCCGCGACTTCGTTTGCGTGGATTGAGGATTTTATGGTTTCCGCGGGAACTCTTCAATTTTCTGGATTATGTTTTATTCCAGACTATAATCCAGATCCGTTCAGCCATTCTGGCATGATTGAGTAACAAACATTCATCCATACATCCGTCCATCAATCCATCCATCCAAACTTTCGCATTTGTAATATGTACAATTTGTAGGCTTAGTACAGAGTCTGTAGATACAGAGTTAGACTCTCAGAGGTGTACAAAGGTTGAGAGGAGGAGCAAGAGGAGGTTGCACAAATCAATAACGTCGATACGTTTAACGGCATATTTCACCAACACTGCGTTAATTTTAGGGAACACCTAAGACCACAATATGGTGAGATTATTCACATACAACAAATGTCAACCTAATGGGCATAGGTGTTACCTATAATTTAGACATGGTTGGTGAAAACGTGCATTCATCTGACATTTTGCCACTCTTATGTTGAGATCTATAGAGCGTACTTTGACTTGGCTCAGACTTTAGTTAGAGTTAAAAAGAGATGGACTTATGTGAGGTAACATATAATATTATAAATCTGTCTCGTTTTAACAATGTCTTATGTCTAAGCAAAGCTAGAGTTCGCTCTATAGATCTCACACTTAATACCTACACTACCAAACACAAACTGCTGTAATTTAACTATAGTATGAAAAGGGGAGAATGTAGGTTTCAGGATCCATTATCTTTTCTACAAGTTAGCCCTTGACTGCAATCTCACCTGATGGTAAGTGATGATGTAGTCTAAGATGGTAGCGGGCTAAGTTGTCAGGGGCACGGTAGTTATAAACTCATACCCCTATCGGTTTCTACTCGGCATCGTACTGGAACGCTAAATCGCTTAACAGTTCGTCTTTGCAGGTTGGGTGGTAACTAGCCACGGCTGAAGCCCCCCCCAGATAAAAATTTAATCTACTATCTATGGATTAGTGACATAGATATACGTATATTCACAGTTATCTGCCGATATTACCAATTATTTATGATCGATTTAATCGTTTATTATCTGTAGGATTGTTTCTGAAAGATAACCGAACTTCGAATCTTGTCAATTTTGTAAAGTATTGTAAAGTACTGTAATAATACATTTTCGCGAAACAAGTGACGAACGTATGTTTATAAAAAAATTAAGTATATTTTTACCTAATTATAGATACTTGTTTAAGTGAAACCCACTCTTAGATACCTACTCGATAGGTAATTACCAAATTATAATTTGGGAATAACAGCATTGGGATCAAAAACAGGAAAACAGCGGACCACGTAAGGTTCTTGGCGGACTAAAATAATATAATTAATTAATTATACTACCTGCTTAAGTAATAAATTTTAATTATTTTTGTCATTTGTTTTTCTCTTAATTATTTTCAAATCTAATTAGTTTCCCTACCCAATTATAGGTGTACCCAATACTCTATTATAGCCCGACCCGGGACTCGAACCCGGGACCTCGTCGGCCGCAGTCATGCGAACCACTAGACCAACGAGGCAGTTCTACGTCAATAATCATTATTATTTGTCCTGATGCATGTTCAAATTCCATTCATTTGTTTTGCGTTTACCAATACCGATGTAGAGTAAACATTTACTTTCAGTTGTAAATAAACAGTTTCTGAATGCAATGAGCTAACGCTGCTGTTATCCAATGACGGATCTTTTTTACACTATATTTCGGTATTTCAGCTTTTCAGCTTTAATAGTTACTAGCTAGCTTAAAGTTCCATTGTATTGTTTTCAATAAATGCTTTAAAAAATAGTTACCTACCTAGTTTACCTACTGAAAACTTCTCATATTCGTTTTCTACGTTCGAGTAGAATAGAATAGAATAGAATATTCGTTATTTGCATAATGTGTGTAGGTATACATAAGATGTTAGTTCTAATAAAATAGTCCAGCACATTAGCCGTATCGGCGTACAAATATTATAAATAGGCAAATCAGCTTAAATTCATTATACCTAGTTACAGTTACAAATTACAATAGTACCTATAGTTGGTTTTATTTAATTATTATTTTCTCAGGAAGTGTTTTCAAATACTTACAGAAGAAAAATACATCATTTTTCATATCATGATATCACACTAATATTATAAAGGCGAAAGTTTGTATGTTTGTTACTCTTTCACGCAAAAACATCTGGACGGATTTGGCTGAAATTGAAAAGGGAGATAAACCCTGGATTAACACATAGGCTACTTTTTATCCCGAAAAATTAAAGAGTTCCCCCTGGAACCCTCAAACCACGCGGACGAAGCAGTCATCGTCTAGTTGAAATTGAAACTGTAAGTTAGGTATGTAGGTAAGTAGGTAAGTAATAAGTGTCATGTAAATAAAAAAATGCTAAGTTTAATATTTTAAATAGGGCAAGTTGTTAGAACCTGACGTCAGTAATTTTTTCGCTTCGAGTTTATATACCTATCTCGTATGTGTGTTATCATCACTAATATATCTGATAATAATCGTAACACACCTATGAATTTTTTAATACTCTTAGTTGAGTCGTATGCGGTAGGACGTGGGAACCCACCGTATTATTATCCCAAGAAAACTCCTACCATTATGTGATTAATGGAAAGGGGGCACGACCCTCAGTAATGACACAGGTAATGAGGAATAAGACGCAGAGAGAGTGATATACCTACCTACAAATTCTAATTAGCTATTAGCGGTTAGTACTTGGTGGGTCAAATGCTTACCGTTGGATGCTCATTAGCACATAGGTAGAGTAGGCCAAATGGTTTTGTCCGGTGTGTTGTGCGGCTAATTAATGATGATCAATAACTATCAAGATCTAGAAGATGCCAGTGACTATGTATGCGTGGATTTAGGTTTTCAAAATCCAGTGGAAATTCTTTGATTTTCCGACACCCTCCAGCAACTTTATTCCTGGAGGATGTCGACGGTCAAAAAAATAAAGCCCATCCATTGAAGGTTAACTATGAAATAAAAATAATATCAATTCACACCAAACCTTCAATGGATTTAAAATCATATCATCATACCTACTAAGATTATAAATGCGAAAGTGTGTTTGTTTGTTGGTTTGTTGGTTTGTTCTTCAATCACGCCGCAACGGAGCAACGGATCGACGTGATTTTTACCATGGGTATAGTTGAGGACCTGGAGAGTGACATAGGGTACTTTTTATCCCGGAAAATTAGGGACTTCCCGCGGGAAAAAAAAAATTTAAACCACGCGGACGAAGTCGCGGGCATCAGCTAGTAAATAAGCTATAAAACAAGTTTTATCTCAACATTTAGGAGCTATGCATACCTACAGAAAGCAGAAACGCATGAACCGAGAAAAGCACTTCAATAGATGAATATTTTGTTCACAGGGAAAAAAATTATGTGGTAAGTAAGGTGATAGAAAGTTAGAAACTCTACCATAATAATGTGTCTATATTGTGTTGTAAACAGTCACGTTGTATTAATAATTTTAAGGTGGCTTTAACAATTAATTCGAGTTTACTTCCATTCCGAGTTCCAAGTTCCAACCTAGGTAAGTAGGTATACCGTATATCATATACATAACATCTATTTACTACTCGGTGCCACCATAAACCATATTCTGGCATAGTTTTACAAATCTTTTTTTTTGTGTTTATGTCTACCTATAAATTTTATACGTATATAATATGTATTAGGTACATTGAAACTAGTAGGTAGGTACTTACTTTTCCTAGTATTATGCCTTAGTAGAATAACCGTTGACTCCGCAAAATATCGCTTACATTCACTATCTAGCACACCAAGTCACACAACTATCACTTTCAATCGTAGGTACATTACCTACATGACAAAACAATAATCTTCGAATAGTAACAAAATACCTTCAACACTTTGCTAACTGTTTTTAAACTTGAAAGCTAAGATTTATAACCTTGGGCTCTACATATTCAGCCAAGGAGGATTTGCTTTTATTTTGCCCCGCTCAAAATCGTACCGCACTTTTTGCAGTTTTATTTTTTATTCATACGAATAGTTTTTTTCGCACCCGATGTGTACACGCCGCGGTTTGCGTGTTATATGACCCGGTTTGAAGTTGGAATGGATTTATGTAGTTTATTTTGTTGTTAATTTTGTTTTACAGTTTATCGCGGCATAATGATCAAAGTTTGCAGGCGCGCGCACGATCGTAGCGCGCGAACGTTTCTGATTGGCGGCCGTGGTGGGACGGGCTCGCGGCAGACGCGTTTTGGCGGGAGATAATTTAGTTAAAATCAAATAATTGATTAATTCCGAACCAATATACAAACAAAACTGTTGTCCAATGTTTAACAGAAACGTGACTAAAAAGCTCAGCGTACACATACCAAAAGTGAAAGCTCCTTGAATAGCTTTCTAAGAACTAGGTACTATAATTAGGTAAGTCAGTCTCCGACTTAAAATAGTTTGCTAAATTTCGCTTTTTGATTCAACAAAGACTGAAGAATGAAATACTTCCTGTGCCTAGGACGAATTGTAGGACCATGATAATATTATGTCAGGACTCTACCACCGGCTTGGAAAATTAATTCTACTGAGAAGAACCGGCAGGAAACTTAGCAGTTGCATTTTCTTTAAAAAGAAAAATCTATCTCCATACTATTATTATAAATGCGAAACTCGAAAATGTGTCTGTCTGTCCGTCTGTCTGTTTATCTGCTACGCTTTCACGGCTCATATGTTTAACCGATTTTGATGAAATTAGGTACATGGGTGTTTGTATCCCGGGGAAGGACATAGGCTCCCGCGGGAATGAAAAAAACTTAATTCACGCGGACGAAGTCGCGCGCATCATCTAGTTGTTACAATAGGTATGTACCTAGATAAATAATTCATATACTTACATGTAAAACATATCTACGTTAGGCTTATGACGTATTATTACACCGAATTGTTGACTGCACTGGAAGCGAAGCCGATTGCTTCCATGCAACATTGTCATTAATAAGAAAATCATCAATACTAAAACCATAGTAAAACAACCTCGACTAACGATTTAACAAAATGCTCCTTTATTTATCCAATGGCAAACTAGGATCTCCTTTAGAACCATGTTATAGAACGAATGGCCGAGTCATAAATAACGCTGTTTAGAATTCCTTTATAGATCGAATTGATGTTTATGTAGTTGGTACCTATTCGAGTAAAGTTCGATTTTATTAATAGGCGAATACACGAATAGCCCTTCAGTTTCTTGACGTCAATCGCGACGAAGCCAAGACTACTCCTACAGAATATGGCACGAGACTTGTGAGACCATCAACAATTTTGGGGAGGTGCTTTAATGTTGGATAGAGCTATGCTACGTGACCCTGCACTTTTGATATACTGGCCGCTAAAGCCTCACCGGGGGGTGGCCTTTGGTCGACCGAGAAATTGGGTGTGAGGCTTTAAATGAGCCCTAGTTCGAACCTTCTGTGAACCTCGACTTAGGATGACGTGAGAAACCTCGGTCTAAGATGACGTGGGACACCTCGGCCTAGGATGACGTGAACACCTCGGCCTAGGATGACATTGGGACTTGGGACGAGTGCCCACCGGTCAATTATACTAGAATAGTCCATACGCCCCTGAGGCTGTGAGTCCACGTCCGGGTGACGTAAGAAATCGCTTGTAAGCCAAAATATGGTATGAACCATAGAAAAAATATCTCCCTTTATCTATTCCGTGGTATGAACTAATGAAAATACTTGCCTGAAGAGGGCAAACAAAAAAATAACTGCCAACTAGGACTTTACTGCCATAGTTTGACAGCTACTGTACAGCGATCTACTCATGTTACAGCAAGAATCTCAATCACAACCATTGAGATTTAAGATTTTAGCAATGTGATAATCACTTTCGTATTAAGGGTTTTATGTGAACTCGGATCTCTGAACACATCTACTGAGCAAGAATTTATTACAATTTTAAAAATGAAACAGGCTATTAATCTCGTAACAATAAACCCACATAGGAGTTCATACACAGGTAGGTAACTATATACCTACCAGATTAGCTTTTCACAGGTAACAAAACACAGAATTCCTTACGAAATTTTATATTTTTCAAGCACCTCTTGAAAATGGCCTGCCAGCTCTCAGGGCACTGCAGTTTATAGGCCACCACTTCGGGCTGGTTTCAAAACAGTGTCATACAATGGTTTAAAAATAATATCATATTTAAAAATACGGTGTTTCCGTGTTTCCGCGTTGGACAAAAACAAACAAAAAATAAGACTGGACAGCGACCGTGTATTAGAGACAAGTGAAAAAAAGAAAAGTATCTAATATTAAAATTATTATTATCACTGACTTTCTTAATTTTACTTGGAGACAATAAAACAACGCAAGTCATACGGTTCCAACATTCTACATTAATGAAGTCATAAATGTAAGTTGTAGATAATTCTACCGTAAGTGATGCGCTGCATATGCACTGTAGAACATAGGATTTTGTTGGATACTTGTTAACGCGAATCCCTTTTTTTCTTTATTTGCTTTGATAATTCGAAAAAACCTAAATCGAAGAGAGAACAACCTTTGAGACAGAGAACGCTCAAGTCTCAAAGCTTGGCGTTTCTTCAAGAAGATTTTATTCTTTTTTTTTTTAATCCACTACAAGCTAGCCCTTGACTGCGATCTTGAAGGTAAGTGATGATGCAGACTAAGATGGTAGCGTGCTAACCTGTTAGGGGCATGGCAGTTATATTAAACCCATACCCCTTCGGTTTCTACACGGCATCGTACCGGAACGCTAAATCGCTTGGCGGTACGTCTTTGCCGGTAGGGTGGTAACTAGCCACGGCCGAAGCCTCCCACCAGGCAAATTCTATTTCTTAAGTGTATACCTTTTGGACACGCTAAACTCCTCATTCATTACCTAAGTATAACTTCAGCCTCTTATTACAGGGAACAACGCAATTAATTGATTACGCGCAAAAAAAATGGTAATCTGAAATCGCCGTAAACCATTCTCATTCTGGAGAGGATAAACCCGTGCTCAACAGAGGACCGGCAATGTGTACCTAGATGATGATGAGTGATAACGCCTTCATTACCTGTCACGAAGTTACAGGCGAAGCTATTATCAAACTTGTAAAATTAATTAAACACTGCAACAAATGCTCGAAGATAGGAACTCACAGTCACAAATACAACACGTTTTTAATAATAAAACAAACTAACATTGTTCTCCTTTTTATAAAAGTTTATCAAAATAAAGCTGATAACAAATCTACCAACGTAAATTACTGACCTATTAAAACATAATTGACGATTAAAGAACATGGCTCTATAAAGGAAAATCTTGTTAAAACTATATGAACATAACAAAAATGATAATAATTTATCGAATAGGAAATAACAAATACAAATTCTTGGATCTAGAACATTCATTTATAACAACAAAGGAAGTAGGTATACATGTAGGTAACTCTATGCTTCTAACTACAGTGTTTACTACCTCAGAAGGCAGGGTTTCACATTATTGAAAATGTACAGTTTTGGCAAATAAAGATTTATTGAAGTGAAACTTCTATAAAATCGTTGTGATTTGAAAATTAGATGAAACGAAAAAGCGACTCCAACAAAAGAAAGACAATTCATAATAGGATTTCTGCAAGAGATAGAATACAAGTTATATTTATCTGCCGTGTGTGATTTTTTTTTACATTTTTTTAAAATTTATACTTACCATAAAACTGTAACAGAAAGAGCGAGCCATGGCCTTTGATCAAGCATTATTTATAGTATAGTATTATATTATTAAAATGAACCCAATATAGTATATTTTTAAATTTCTGTCTTTCTATCTGTATGTACCTACTTACTCGTAGATAATATTCCGTGCGCACGGTCTATCACTGAAACCACAGCTGAAACTAGGACTGAACGGATTTGAATGCAAATTTACTTAACTACGATACTCTACTTTCCAGAGGATAAGTATATGTAATAATAAGGATATTATATTTCACTTTACTCTACTCGTACCTTGGTAGGTACTTAGGTACATACCTAAAGTAAAGCTTTCGTATCGAGCTTTAAGCTAATTTCTCTAACTTATTCTTTTAAAAGATCCATTGAAAGAAGCTAAATGTTAATAAAACTTTATACCTACTGAATAGTAAGCTAACGTAAATTAATTCTTTACTTTTTCTTTAGAAAACTGAGCTATAAAATCATAAAGTTTACACGCCTTGACTATCACGGACAGCGCGGCTATAATAGACCGTTATATTGTAGACTTTAGTAAGAAAGAGCATTGTTGATACTTGGCTCACGATCCGAGCTTTGATCTCCTGGCGGATCCCGTTACTCGACGTGGGAGCTGTGTCGTGGTGTGAATCGCCCATTATCTCAGCCCAATAATTTGCAATGCGCCTACGCAGAACGAAACTAAGGCCAGCCATACACGGCCAGCTTGAAGCAGTCAGGATGGACTGCTTCAAGCTGCGACTGCATAATGAATTACAAACTTCTACCTACACACATCCATGGAACCGCTCGAGCAGTTGCGACTGCTTCGGGCGGTTGGCAGCAGATAACAATGGTAGCTTCAAGCTGTTGACTCTAAACGCTGCCGAACTAGATTTATTGGTGCCCGTAACTTCGTTCAGGAATTTATTGTTTTGAAAAAATCTCATATTATTTAATTATTATTGGGCCGAAAAAGTTTAGGATCAGTAGTGCGACTGTGTAAGGAAATCGTAAACGTGTGACAAACGGATAATTCGACCTTTAGGAGTTCATAGATATGCCTTAACGTCAAAAAACATTTTATGAACTCATAGATGCCCTACCGTCAAGAAACATTTTATGAACTCCTTAAACAGTTCGAACAGATGCCCTACCGTCAAAAAACATTTATGAACTCAATAGGTACACAGTTCGGTAGATATACGTTTTATGCTGTCAAATGATTTCGATTTGCCTGATTAACTAGACATGCAGTCACACTTTCGCACCCATACTAATAAATTCGAAAGTCTGTCTGTCTGTCGGCTTCGCTTTCAGTATAAACTGTATCAGCCATTGTGACAGTCTCAATTGTTGTAATTGGTAATGGTATTCTTGCAGACACAACGGATTTTGGTCAATAGCGGAAGAGTGTTAACCAATCAAGGGTGATTGCAATCGTTACATTGTAGCAATCATTTCTCTACGTAATTGCACCCGGTGTTTCCTGGGACGAAGAAAAAATAACTGAGAAAAGGCTTTTGTCCGTTAAAGACGCTGCTGTTTTATTTCATTAGAAAAAAGATAATAAGATTCTTTGCGGAAAGACTGAATGAATAAAAAATTAATTGCATTGAAAAGCCTTCAAAATGTTTGAGTATTTGGTGTAAATAGTTAATTAGGTAAGTAGCTATAATATAACTATCTAAGTATACTTCTCTACGAAACTTGGTCCCGGGTTCGTAACCCGGTAGGGTCAATTTGGTCTGATGGGAGACTTCGACCGTTTTCACAAATTACCTAGTAGGTAGGTACCTACCTACCTAGACCTAGTACCTACCTACCGGCACGGCAAAGACTCGCCAAGCGATTTAGCTTTCCAGTACGACGCCGTGTAGATATTAGAATTCTATTAGGGGTCTATTATATTAGGAGGGTCTTGTATGAATACACAACTTAACTGTGTAAACCACAGAGCAGAAACAAAGTTTTCTTCAAAGAAGAAAAAAACTTTGTTTCTGCTCTGTGGTGTAAACCCATATAGGTTAGCTTGTTACAATCTCAGACTATGTTCATCACTAAGTACCAGGTGAGATCGTTCATCGCAGTCAAGGGCTAACTTGTATCTACCTAGTGGAATAAAAAAATAAGTTCTCGCGGCATCCGCGACCTAACAATATACATTTTTTCTATGAATATATCTACTAGATTTATGTACTTATTAGCTGATGCCCGCGACTTCGTCCGCGTGGATTGAGGTTTTTTGGTTCCCGCGGGAACTAGATATATATAATCTATCTCTGTGCCAAAATTCATCCACATCCGTTCAGCCGTTCTAGCGGATGATTGAGTAACAAACATCCATACATACATCCATCCATCCAAACTTTCGCATTTATAATATTATCATACATTGCAATAATAATACAGTAGTTAGGCGTCGCAATGAAGCGACAATACGATTTGCTAGACTTTCGCTATTGTTAACTGATTGTAAGTCCACTTTCACTTAACAATGCGTTCCTAGTGGTTTCGTACAATGTTGTGTGAGACCGAACTTTGGTCATTTGTTATTCATGATATTACCTACTTGCTGTCTGTAAAAAAAAAGAACGCCTAGTTACTAATCCGTGAATTCCGATTTCCGTGTCTTTTTTTGTGGACATTGATTGTCACTTTGTAGGTAGACTAGGATTATAGTATACTACATGTTGACCGCGACTTCGTCCGCGAAGATTACGTTTTTTTATTCCCGGGAAACTGCTTTTTTATCCGGGACCCGGGATGTAACCTACCTCTGTACCAAAATTTCATCACAAATCGGTTGAAAAGATGGGCCGTTAAAGCGTAGCAGATAGACAGACGCACTTTCGCATTTATTATTATTTATTTATGGTGGATAGGTAGTTTTGAGGTTAAAATTATTGTCCAAAATTCTTCAGTGCCTGAAGACCAAATACGGACCCGAGATATAATAAAATAAATAAATAAATTGTCTGCTCAGGGTAGAGCAACGGGCGATGTAGAAAGCTGCCATCCTTGGAGTTTTGATAAGGAGTTTTTAATAAATGCAGCTTTTACTCTTCTAGTCCTTTTCTGCTCAGGTCGGCCTAGCCGTGAAAAAGCAGACGTCATTAATAATATGCAGGTGACCCTCGTAAAACACCTGCAATTTAATAATAGCAACAAAATCTTTCTTAAATATTGCTGCAATAATATGGACTAGAAAGATTTTGTTATAAATGATATTTTGATAGTGTTGTAACATATAGAACGTGTAAATTACATAAAAACTGTTATCTATTTTTTTTTCAAGAAATAATATAATATTTTATTTTATCATACATAATGAGGCTGTATGATAATAATCCTTTGCCCACAAAAGATTGTGTAATAATGGACGAAATTCTCTGTCAACGTCACTGGCCGTCACATTCATTGACATTTATGGCAGCTGTCATTTAACTACAAATTGTCAATGTCAAATAGCACACATTTTTGATCGGTTCAGTAGATAGTGTGGATTTTAGCTATTAATTTATTCGTGTTGCAAAATTTTAAAATGTATACAGTCTCTAAAGGACCCAGCAAGATTGTCGCGAAAACTCGTAGAGGTGATTTTTACCAAAAAAATGTTGATAGTTGACATAATTACACAATATAACCTGTAGCGGTTTTAAGTGCGGAATATTTTCTATTCCAGGTCTCTCACAAAATCTAGAAAGGTTAGACAGCCGTAAAGACTACAATAGGAAATCCTCAGAGTCTGACAATGGAGAGATAATCAGGTAGGTTGCATTTAAGCAATATGATGCAATGAGCCATATCAAATAAGTTTCATCACTGATTTTACATAACCTCCGACCGGAGGTCGGGACGGCGGCAGCGCTCTCAAATAATAACAAACATCCGGCTTTCAACACATTAACAAACACTCAACTACAATTTATTGAATACTGGTATTATGTGTATGGTACAATACACATTTGTCAGATCAAGAAGAAAAAGATATTCCATATTCAAATTCAAATCTTTTTGAATAGTGAACTATTCGAAAACATCTACCCCTGGATCGGAATGACATTCCTACCCCGAAGAACCAGCAAGAAACTTGGCGGTTGGTCTTTTGAAAAAAAAATTACAATTTCATCAATGTGTAGATACTGTAACCGCTGTCCTTATTTCCTGTCATATTAATATTGTAATGCTTTTAAGTTTCTTGCCATCACCGCTAAACCGATTTTAATAAAATTACAGACAGAGTCAGCTTGCACCTTGCATATATGTATAGTGTATACTATTCTTTCTAGATTTTTTAACAAATTACTTACCTAATTTTTTAAAATTGCAATATCATGCTTTCGGGCATCAGCTAGTCAAGTATGACTAACTAGTTTCATTAAACTATGGAACACATTTCAAGGCAGTAACTATTTTCTTGCATTAAAGTGTCAAGGTAAACCTATCAAATTCAAGTAATGTTTTACAGACAGGTTTTCAAAATATAGAAGTTAGTTATTGAAGGTTCAAACTTCAAATTTTATTTGAGAGCATTAACTAAGTAATTGTATCAGTTCAAATTAACTTTCTGAGAAGTGATGTGGGTAAGAGAATATACAAGTAGGTGTGCAAAATGTCTTTACATGCGATTGTTGCAAGAAAAAATTTATCTTACCATGGACCAGACAAAGGGATTTGCTACCTTTAACTGTTTAGATATGCCCTTCCAGGATCTGTTCTCCCCCTTACTGTTATTATAGACTAACTGTGGCCCACACCTTTGTCCTCATGGACCAAGTTTTTTTGGTTCCCGCAGGAACTCTTTTAATTCCTGTGATAAAACGTAGCCTATGTGTTATTCCAGACTATAATTTATCTCTGTGCCAAAGGAGACTGAGCAAAACTATATGGAGTTTGGGCTAGTAACAAATATTTTTGTGTCTCGATAAAAGTTTGCTTAAAATAAAGTTTGATAACCCTACTTTCATAAACAAAAACAATTTTTAATTTATTCCTCCCAGTTTTTGAGAAAAACAATTTTATGTAAAAGGTTAGGTTAGGTATGGTAGTAGGTACCACACTTCACCAGGACGATTCTACTGCTGCCTATGGTAAAACCAGTAAATAGTTATTGCCAATGAATCAATATTTGAAGATATATAAGGTGCCATTGTATTTATATTTTTAAATAATGTCTTTAACAGTACCAGTGAGTATTACTTTGACCTTGCTAATAGACAACGCTTACCTATACCTACCAGAAGCCTACCAGCTATTCGAACTAGTGTACTAGGTCCCTAGCTCTGGAATATATGCTTCATTAATAATTACTGAGACATTACTAGGTTGAGTAAGTAACTATTATTTAAACTGTAGTTGGGCTATTGATAGCAAGAACTGCAAAAATAAAATTAGTACAACGAAACTACCAAAACATTGCGTTTTTACAAAGAAAACATGCACACTGCACAGGTAGTTAGGTACTTACTTATATAAAAAGTAGGTCCTTTTTTAGGTAGGTATTAGAAAGATTATTACAATCTTGTACATTGCATTGTTTAAGGAAAAAGAAAACTATTGTTCAAACCAATATTGATTTTATTTCAGTTACAAATATTTCTACTTACAATATTTTTATTTTAAGGAAATGAGAAATAAATATCTAGCAAGATTAAAATAAAACCTAACGCCAACTGTAAATCAATCATGAAAACAATATTCCAAATAAATCTTTGCATCTTTTCATCTTAAATAGCAAAAATGTCAGTAAGCAAAAACCACAGACAACTAACCTGCAAGTGTTTCAACTAGCACCGAGTTGAGTCGATTCTATCAAAATGGTTTGCAAATAAATATCGATATTTTTTTATAATACTATGAAAATGATAGTTTTTAATCGATTAAAAGTCGATTACCGCCCGTTTTTATTTCATCGATTTCAACAATAACATCACAAGGTATGTCTACGGATAAAAATGGAGTCTGGTTTTACAAATACAATTGGAGTACTTTTAAAATGATGAAAAAATCTCGGGATAGGCGGCACTTTGTTTTTTGTGCCAAACTGAATTAAAAAATTAAACTTAAATTATGAAAATAATTATCTTCTGACACAAGCATGGCCTGTGTTTGTTCAGTCTCCTTTCATCCAGATCCGTTCATCCATTTAGGAGTGAGTGAGTAATGAACATCCATCCATCCATCCTTATGCATTTATAATATCAGTATAGATTCCTTCAACTCAAGAATATGCATCTTCTAAGTAAGCACTCTCTACTTAGGCTGCATAATTTTTTGCTATCAGATCAGATGGAGCTAAGAGCTAACCTAGAAATGTAAAAAATAAAAATTTATTTGCACAGCAAAGAGAACATATTATTATTATTATAATTTATCTCAAGTCCTAACTGACTGTCTAATCAATGCTCGTGCCATATCCTTGTCCTAGAAAACTGCAATTTTGCACAGAGATTCTCTTTATAATCTAGACAAGGAGAAATGAAGGATTTCTGTTCACCATTCTACCACAGAACAGCAACCAAGAAAGCGTTGGTATCCTTATGTGGTCGACGTCCAGTCTGCTCGAACAAAACGGTTCTGCTCTATGTTCCTAATTTGAACCACCAGGATGTGGAATACCCTACTAGCGCATGTATTCCCTGCCACATATAACTAAAAGTAGCTTCAAGGCAGGAGTGAGTAGGCGTCTTCTAGGCAAGCGTGCTCCAACCTAGACCTCATCATTGCTTTGTGTTGAGCATGATTAGCTAGCTAAAAAAAACTAAATTCCCACTGGAGTGAAGTCACGGACGGTCACTAATCATAGTTGTTGTAAAAATTTAAGGTTGATTTCTCTGTTTTTTCAGCATGCCCAAACCAGTATTTCATTCCAATGGTAAAAAGACAGTGCACCAAAGAATACAACACCATGTTATAACACCAGAACATGAAGAAATAATTAGATACATAAGTGAAAGTAAGTAAATAATCCCATTTTCATTACAGAGATTTATTTATTGTGAGAAAAATCATTGGAATATAGGCATTATATCAGGTGTATTGATATAATAAATAATTAAATTGATGTTAAATATAAAATGAAAACCTAAAATATGTAGCTCTTCCTGAACTATTTAGAGGCTATTTAAACATTTCTTACTAGATGATGCCCGCGACTTCGTCCGCGTGGGTAAGGTTTTTGATTCCCACAGGAGCGCTTCTATTTTCCGGGATAAAAAGCCTTTGTACTTCCCCGAGATATAACCTATCTCTGGACCAAATTTCATCAAAATCGGTTGAGTAGTTGGGTCGTGAAAGGGTAGCAGACAGACAGACTCGTATGGATTATCCACCTCACAAAATAACACCCTGGGGCTATACATACAATATGACAGTTTGATGACATATACCTTGATGTATCTTAAAGGATTATATACTTCTAAAACATAAATGAAGAAAGAAAGTCAACAATAATGAAACAATATGGCAATAAGCGAAGTATGCCCCTTGTACATACTCATTCAATGTAGTCTAAAATCCAAATGATTGGCCATATCTTGTTGAATTCTATGAAAAAGTTTTATAAACTTATAGGCAAATAACGATTGAGTGAATTTTTTTAACATAATATATCCTCTCACAAAGGTCTGCCCTTTAGTACTTTGAGGTCTTGTGATAGAGATCATCTATGAAGAATGATCAGTATTATGTGACAAATGTAAATGGACTATACAGTATGGCTTATTGACTTTTGAGTTGCTTATCTGTTAGTTACTAAGGTTACAAAATACAATGGTTCTCACATTACAGTAGGAGCTTTTTATTGGATAAGGAATATTGGATTATTCTAGTCTTCTAGAAACTTTCCTGCTTAAGACTGCAATGACACTTGTAAGTTTTTACGTAAGTTTCGTAATTTACTTCTGCATACAATACGCGATTTACAAGACTTGCGTACATATCGTAAGTTACTCATATTTAAGCATGAGTAAAACTGACAAGTGTAATTGTGGCCTATATTATTGTGATACCTTGCTTGGGTATAGTTGAGGACGTGGAGAGTCCCATAGGCTACTTTTTATTACGAAAAATCAAAGAGTTTTCCCAGGACAATCCACGCGGGAAGGGAAGGGACAATCACGTGGACAAAGGCTCACGAAAATATAGTTTTTATGTTATAACCTGACAAAAATTGTTTGTTTTTTGCAGCTTGGACACAAACAGCAAATGGCGACAGTGAGCCTTCCACACCTACAAGTACAATTGGTAAGGTTTTTCCTAATTCCTAGTTTAAGCCCGGCCACATATAGTCAGAATTTTTTTAGAAAAAAGCGCGCTGAAGGCACTGTGCTCATACACAACGCTTTTAGCGCTGCTAGATCCGATGTACAGTCGCGGCCTGAAAATGTTTACCACTTTAAGGTGCCACATTATATTATCAGAATGTAAATTTATGCTTTGAGTAGGTATTGAATATGTCACCGTAAGATTGTAAAAACCGTTAGATTATAATATAACGTTTTTTATCTCGATAGATTATAACTGTCGACAGATTGTGAACCGTAACATACTGCTTACAATTTAACGCGTTATTTTTCGGTAATGTGACCTGAATATTCATGTCAAACCCTAACCTAATCTATAGTTCGCGCGCGATTTGAATGCAGAGTAAATGTATGGTGACACTTACATTTACTCTGCATTCAACTCGCGCGCGAACTGTACAAGAAAGAGACAAGAAAACGTAAAAACAATAAATATTTCATAAATTAATACTCAGAACATTGAACGGTTCACAATCTTTCGACAGTTTATAATCTAGCGGGATAGAAACTTTTAGAAGATTTTACAATCTTACGGTGACAAATATACTGAACATTGAATATATTGAATATTGATCTCAGGTTTTTGACATGTATTGGTCGCTGCATTAAGATAGGATGGAGGTAGAAAACCTTTTTCCCTGTAACAAATGTACATAATTAGGAAAATTAATTAACACTCTTTTTGTTAAAATCGATGCTTAAAAACTTTTTGTTAGGTCTGTACGAAGTGTTATAAAGAATCTTATTTGAATAGAGATAAACATTTTCAGACTGCAACTGTACACTTCCAACGTTCATAAACTGAGAGGGGTAGAATTTTTTCCGACAATGGTAATAATATGCGGCCAATCCAATTCATATTGAATTGCAGCTTGTCTTACTAAAAGTAGAGTATACATTCCGGCATTTAGTTTCAAAGTCATGTAAAATGGAGCATAATATTATTAAATATATTGTAATCTTACAGAGACACTAAAGAAATTGGGACAACATATCTCAATTTCCATTTGAATGAAATACTTACCATATCATTAAAAAAATATTCCTACAGTTGCAATACATTTTCGTTCTAATAATACACTAGTAGCTTGTTGCCAACGACATATCAAAGATTGTATTAAGTGATAAGAGAAAGTTGGATGAAAGATTGTTGTGTTAATGATTTCCAATCAATCATCTTTCTGAATGTTTTTAATCGTAAAACGATATGTATGAATATGGGTATATTCATATACGTACATATTGAGTTCACAATTAAAAAAAATATCGAAATATCGGTTGAGATACCAAACCTGTTGTAAGTTGAACCCTAGGCATACACCTCTAAATTTGAGATGTTGAAGGATGTGAGCGTTTTAAGGAATTAAATATCACTTGCTTCAAACGGTGAAGGAAAACGTCGTTTTTTTTTTTATCCACTACAAGCCCTTGACTGCGATCTCACCTGATGGTAGGAGGATGCAGTCTAAGGTGGTAGCGGGCTGTTAGGGGGTTGAACCTGGGAGCTCCACACGTTAAGACAACAGCGCTACACACTGCGCCACGGAGGTTGTCAAATCGTGAGGAAGCCTGCATGCCCGAGAGTTCTTCATAATGTTCTCGAAGGTGTGTGAAGTCAATCCACATTTGGCCACTTGGGGTTTTTTTTAATAAACGTTTTATTTATTTATTTGATATATCAAAATGGCTAGGGGCTGCAGTAGGCAAAAGGAGTGTGGGAATGTAGAGGATAAAATAGGCTGATGACATCACTAATATAGCAGGAAAAAATTGGATGTATGTGTATTGCTACCAATAGACAAAAATGGAAATGGATGGAGGAGACCATCCATTTTAGACCACACATTAAAATAAATCAAACCATTTCATAAACACTAAAAAATTTATAATGTGTGGGAAATAAAGCTGTAATAATAATAATTTATTTATTTGAAGGGGTGGGAGAGGTCCTAAGTTTCGTGACGTCACGATTTCAAAATCTTATTCATCTAAGTGTAAAAATGCCAAATTTGAACTATTAACGAAAAACTAAGATAATATTTCCAATTTTTGTAAATTTTTTCAACTGTTTGATTTGATGTTGACTATATTAAAAATAATTTAAATGAAAATAAAAGTAATTTCGAAAGTGCTGTTTTAATTGAATAATTTCTAGTTGTAAAATTGAAAGATATGTGACATCACAGTAGGGAGGGGGTCTCACAAATGTGACCAACTGTGACAAGGACGGGGAGGGGTCAAAAAATCACGAAATTAGTGTGACTTACTTTACGGATGACTCCTTAAAAATGCCCTTTAAAATAATAGCCCAATATTGTAGTTTTTATAAACACAACTTTTACGTCTCAGTTGAAATAAAAAAAACCGAAGGGGTATGGGTTTAATATAACTGCCATGCCCCTAACAGGTTAGCCCGCTACCATCTTAGACTGCATCATCACTTACCATCAGGTGAGATCACAGTCAAGGGCTAGCTTGTAGTGGATTAAAAAAAAAAAAAAATCCGAATTAATTCTTTACAGGCTCAGGAAGTTCCTCCCCCGCACCCCCCTCGAACCTGTACTACCAAGATGATGCGCCCAGCGCCGCCCTTCACGACTTCAAGCCCTTTGACCTCGAAACCTGGTGGGGCAAGCGACTCTTCCAGAACATCACTAGCTCGCTCTGAGACCGACAACTCAACGCTGTATGGGAGGGAACATGATACTTTTCGGTAGCGTAAGTCATTATCAATTGCAGTTTACTAAATTTTATATCAACCATTTTTAACACGGGTGCTAATTAGGTTGTACACGAATCCCTTTAAGACTAAACTAATCTAAGATTCAACGCAAAAAGCGAAGTCTTGTTTTATCGACAACTTAATCTCCTCTCTATTAATATAGACTTAAGGTTGAAATTTTAGTACAAAAACTGACTGAGGAGACTGAAATGGACCGGGTCGCGGTGATTTTAGTCGCTACCAAACCTATCTACCATAGCAAAATAAAGAGCGTTTGAATTCGCCGCTAGGGGCGCTAGTGTAGAGTGAGGTCCCCGAAATGTCATTTATCACTGGGCTTTTATCGCGGGTCTAATTATTTAATTAATGTTATGAATATTTAGCGATAACCGATTAACTATAGAAGATGTAAGATACGTGTCAAGGAATGCTCTGTGCTTTGAAAGCGGAGCTAAGAAAAAGAAGTGCAAAATTAAGCGAACTGAAAGAACAGCTAATTCATAGCTTAGTATTTCCATGGTTCCTGTATTTTTACTATTTACAAAAGAGTTCTTTTTTTCAGAAATATGCTTGTTTACCGCATTTACAGCTATACTTTAGGACCTAACTCGCAAGTGGCGCCAACTAGTGAGCATAAAAACGGTAGCCCTCATTACGGACAAGAATATCTCTTCGTTTAGACCACTCTATTTTAGTTTAGACATAACCAAATTAGCACCAAATTAACTAATAGAATCTTAAATACGAAAAGAAAAAGTATTTTTATGATGCTGTTTTACATGTGACATTAATAATATTAAGGTGAACCGAGGCTATTGCATCTAAAAATTGAAATTTTTTTGACCGAGGTATGTTGAAGGAGCTGTATTTCTGCTAAAAAATAATTTAGGGAAAAACTGTTTATATATCTTGAATGATTAGATCCTTAAGACTTATTTTTACCCATTTGTGTTAGAAAACAACCACTATATTCTTATTAAAATTGATTTTAATTTCAAGGACCGATTTTAGCCACATTAGCCCCGTATCGGGGGTTAATGTAACTATCACTCTTAATTCCTAAACTCGAAGAGATATAATGCTCAAACTCACTGAATATGATAAACAAAGGCATAATTGAATGAATTTGAGACTTATCTCAATGTAGGAAGGTTAGTTTCTCTTTAAAAATACTTTTTCGATATAAGTGGGGCTATTGTAGCTTTTTTTAAATTTTAGTGTTGGATTATGCCTGATAATTTGTGCTGTGTCGATGGTCGATAATATTTTGAATGAAACACGTTTTCATATATGATTTATGTAATATTTTTATTAATGAAATAAAATTAAAAGGACGAAATTTAAAGTAATCTTATGTTAAAAAAATACCTCCTAAAAATTAAAATTCTCCACTACAAAAATTAGGTTACTATCACAAAATCACCTTGCGGCTTTTTCAATGACAAGTTGTTTCTTGTAAAGAAACGCTTACACCAATCGTCACCAGGAATTTCATTTTTAAAGGGAGTGTCTATATACCGTTTCTTCGCACATAATCTGCAATCAATATTTTCACCTCTTTTCTCGTTAGTGGATAGCCAGTCTTTTCCATTACATGCAGCAGTGAAGCGAGATATTCTTCTTGTTTCTTGGGAAACACTGTAGGTTTTCCAGCTGATGGCATTTTTGCACCACGCGCACCGCTTATCTGGGCGGAAATGGTTGAAGGTCGAGGCTTCATAACTGTTCATTTTTTTGGTTTTTACTGCCTCTAGAGCTTTAAAAAGGTCTTCTGTTGAGTATGTTTTTTCTCGTTTTCTTTCGTATGTACGCACCATCTAAAAATAAATCTCTTTTATAAATAATTATGTTGATAGGTTTAGTTTGAATAATAATCATCATAAGTGCAAATAAAAGGTGTTGAAATTATTTAATAAATTAAATAGAGTTTTGTATCGTGTTGTGAGGGTTGAGAAGGGTACAGGGTAGAAGGGTTGTTAAGGAAAAGGGGTAATTTCCCCTTCCCACGAATCTTTTTTGCCAATATTGTTTTTAATATTTTAGCCAATATTAGTGACCCACAATTACGTCAAATTAAAAATAAAAAAATACACGTTTCCGGCAAGTTGGATTTGTGGGAGGCGAGAACAAATACCCTCCCCTTCTCTCGCTACCCCTCTCAACCCTCGGTGGAGGTGGCTGGAGTGCAAACTTTTACCTTTTATTTTCTTACAAATTCTGTTTTTTATTTTATCGATAAAAAATACGTTGGCATCACTAGTACTTTTATTTCCATACTAAAATCAACAGGGCTATTGTGTCTTTCTTTGTAGATACAAAAGCCTCGTGTCACAATTTTAGTGGGGTTAATGTGTTTTTACTAATAACTTTAGATAACTACGACACAGAAAGAAATTAATTATCAAATAACAAGGACTTATTCATTAAATTTGTACTTACCGTAAAATATTGTTCCAAAAGGCTCACAGTAAATTTTTGTCGAATAACATATCACACCATGTTTCCAGCACACTCAACGAAAAATGACCGACTAAAAAAGAAGCCGCCGTCTGTAACACAGTAGGCGCGATACAAGCACTCTCTATGATCCACTTAAGTAAACATTAGTTTTTCTATCCACCAATAGATGTTGTTTCCCGTAAATCTATTTGTGAAGGAAGATAAAATGATAAGACGCAATAGCCCCGAAGTTACAATAGCCTCGGTTCACCTTATATAAAAGTTTCTCGTAATCATCGCCATATCAATCTGGTTGCGCAAAATAGCTAAGATTAAGGCCCGGTGTCCACCTTAGCGGAGATGTGTTTAACAGATTTACGGAAGATCTTGTAAACTATTTAATAATTAATGTATCTTACATTTGGGACAAACTTCGAAAGTGAAAAGTACACTTTCTACACTCATAGTGCACTTATCGGATAATTGACATTGGATGATGTTTGCCCTCAGTGTAAAATGCACCATAACAATGTGGCTAATTCCATTGTATATTTTTATCCCTATACTAACCTGTGTGTGAATCTTCTATCCTTTTCTACCTTTACCAACAAGAGAGGGATTGCAATAGACCTGCCATTTTAGTATAAAGATTGTGTGCAACGGAATAAGCCAAAATATGGGCCAAAATTTTAAACTTTTTAACATAGAATCATCATCGATATATACGAGTATGTAGGTACTAGATGGGCCCTTTGATAGATAACAAATGGGCATCTTGTAGAGCGCGCTCCACACCTGTATAAGCCTGTCCTTGTCCCCGCCATAGCTCTGTCCCGCTTTTCAGACTAGATGACGTTAGTAAAATAAGTCCACATTCTTTTCTTGACTGGGCCCGTCTACGTAAATTGAGGTCGTTGAGAATCATAGAAAAAATTTAGTAATCTACAGCTGATTGTGGATCTCAGTAGGTAACACCTTTAAAATAAGAAAAAATATTTCCAAAGCTCAATAATTATATTTGCAACTGGCTTTGCATTGTTGTTCCAACCAATATTCTATAAGATTGTTGAGTTGTATGAATGTTATTTGTTCTTTTTTTATGTTCACGTAATATTTCCATTTCTTTTTCAATATTTTATTATGTTACAGCTTCCAAAGTATTGAATCAAATGAATTTTATACCAAAGAGTTTTAAAGAAGAAAAAACTGTTTATTTGACTGCCATGTTATGCTTGAATATACATTGTTACTATTTTTATTTAAACTTTCTTGGAAATCAATTATGTACGATTAATTTTACGATTTTTACTTGAGCTGAGTATCAAATGGCCTTATTATTGTATATCTATATATAGGTATAAGATTTTTTTTGTGCTAAACAGTACTGGAATGTTTTCTGGGAAGAAAAACTTGTACTTTACACACATTCTTATTTGTTCGCTTAGAAATTTTCAAAATGGCGGCGGTAAAGAAACAAAGAAAGCGTTAAAAATAATATGGTTTATAAAACTACTTTTTATTAAAGAAATCTAAATTAACCATCGCGTAAAAAGTAAATCTAGATGCTATGCAGGTCATAACGGAATAAATATATCTGGAAAATAATATAATCTAAAAGAAACGTATGTGAGTTTTTGAAATTTCTAAGTGAACACGCAATATCATGCAATACTTTGTCATCACATTTTTACTTAAATATACAAATATTTTACAGCTGTTAATGAAATCAGTATTTTTAATCATGTGTTTTTAGCATACCTATATACAGTGAATAAATTGTTGATGTGAATAGCACAGACTAAGCGAAATTGTTAGACGGAACCTTCATGAACTAACCTGTCTATTTGTATAAATGAAGCCCACGCATGAAGTGGTTTTTTGTGCGCTATTAGCTGGTATCGGGGTAAATCCGTAATTCGTCGTGTCATGGCATTGTACATTCGTCATTTGATAGCAAATATCTTACAATTGCGGTCATTTTTTGTGAGAAAACAACAGATTGGCATATATTTTAGTATTAATGGAAAATATGCAATGTTATAATTAATCTCAAATATATCCCCGACTCCATTTTAAATGTATTCAACTAAAAACTAGGTTGAATGCGCAACATATGTCCACAGGCAATCAGCTAACTCAGTGAATAATAGCAGCCACTGACGCATATGTTTTATCCATTCAAAGGTTTGCTATGAAAATAAAATTTAACATTTCATAGCAAACCTTCAATGGTTTTTTATAAATAGCCACTGAGTTAGGGAAAAGATAGGGCAGAAAAGTCACTGCTAGTGCTACCGGCTTTGTAGAAATAAGCATCTCCTGGCCATTAACCGTCTACACTTTTCCTTTAGTCTGAGGTAAAATTGTTACTGTCTTTTAATTGTTATGTTTCAACTGCTTCTCGTGCTTGAAGCGTGTAAAATGTCTTCCATGTTGATCGAATAATTTTGTACTAATCTTTGGAATATTGGTTTTATGTTCCGTTTGTTTTGGCTGTTTTCATAATGACGGTGTTAATTTATCTACACTCTATGTGAATACTACTGTCTTGTTTTGAATAAGGTTTTGGGCCTTTTTTGTTTAAATAAGGAGTTCGGTTTTGCTCATTATTCGGTTTTTGTCGGTATTAATGTCCAAGTCGAAAGGTTAAGGCGACTGTGCTAAACGAGCACATGAAAGACCATCCTCTTGTCGAGCATTTACCGACACAAAAACCAACGTGACTAGAGCAAATTTTATACATTATAAATTATAATTAATTATGAGCACCATTTACAATCACTACATTTTCAATTTTAAAAGGTTTTTTGTTCATATTGTTACTTGATTAAAAATTTTCATTTTTCTACGAAATTTCTAAGGAAGACATACATATAAACAACTATCGTAAATAGTCGCTGTAGATCAAACCGAGTGTGTGCAATATAGTATTTCTTTTGTTAGTTTTGGCACTCGAAAGTTGATTGAAAATTTCTTACATAGCCAAACATCAGTTTACTCGTAACACGTAACAGTGGTTTGTATATTTTAGTATGGAGCCTGACGTACTACAGTCGCACCATTTTTTTTTGGAAATGATGGCCACTTATAAAACCTGTATTAATTAATAGCTGGCATTAATACAAGCAATTAATTAATACAAGCAAGTATTATATGAGACAAAATTTTCTAAAGCGTCAGTTTTTAGAGATATAAGCTATCAAAGATGGGCGGATCTTTGATAGCTTATATCTCTGCGGATCACGAGGTCCTAGGTTCGATTCCCGGTCGGGCATAAAAATTGTTTATAGGTATTGGGTTTTTTCAATTAAGAAATTCTCAGTGCCAGCCAGTTGATATAATGATAATAGTCGTTAAAGCCCGCCAACCCGCATCGGAGCAGCGTGGTGGGTCTAAGCTCTGATTCCCTCTCTCCTATGAGAGTGGAGGCCTGTGCCCAGCTGTGGGACGTTAATAAGCTGTAGTGGTGGTAAGCTATCAAAGCTGGTGACGCCATCATCCAGTAGATTATTAATATCTCGGAAACCTGACACTTTAGAAGATTTTGTCTCATTTATTTCTCGCTTCTTGTGTGTTCAGCTATTTTAAAAAAAATGGCCGAACGTGATTTTCTTTGGTGTGTATATTTGATATGTGCTGGCTTGCGATTCGTTTCTTACAAACTACAATTTATGTTGGTATAATCTCATTCCAAACTCAAAGTCAAAATGACTCATCGCACGCGTTGACCAACTTAAATGGCTTTATGATGACTGCTTAACATTATAAAATGCACTTCTTTCCTTAAAGTGTAGATGTCTCGAATTAGATTACAATCCTGTTACCATCACTGAAAGTGATAAAGAAATGATAGTATGCGCCAAAAGTTATTGAATAAGGGCCCTGTTACATTTTCATATTCAAGATATATTCTGTGTTCGAATTTTAAATACCTTTATATTCTAGATCTATGCTGAAATATTAATGAAATCTCAAAAATACTTCACTTGATAGTGTAACAGGGCCTAAGCTACTAATGTAGCGGATTTTGTTCACAATTTTCTGTTATGTTGAGTGTATTTGTAGATATATATCTATTAATTATTGTATACGAGTCTTTATGAATGAGCCAAAAACATAATTAGCTGATAATATAATTTGTTAACGTGTAGCACAGACGACCGATAATAGTCTGCCCGAAAGTTGCGAAAACTCAGACAGAAGCGGACGTCTGCGCTAAGCTTATTGTTTTGCACTAAATACAAAATTAGAGTGAAAGAACACTACGAGACCTAACGAGACAAATGAATGTCAGCCCGAAACGACTTGTTGGGAGGAAGGGAACGAGGTTTTGTCTAGTTTGCGTGCTCCATATAAACGTGCTTCGTTGCTCTAGTGGTTGGCATGTTCAACTGCGGCCAACGAGGCCTCGGGTTCGAGTCCCGGGTCGGGCGTAAACTAAGTGTTGGGTTTTTCTGACTAGAAATTCTCAAACTAGCCCGGAGTTAGGAAATTGGCGGTGTTGAAACCCCGTACCTCGAGAGAGCACGTTGAGCCGTCGGTCCCGGTTATTATCACTAACATGATGATAGTCGTTAAAGCCTGCCAACTCGAATTGGAGCAGCGTGGTGGGTCTAAGCTCTCATTCCCTCTCTCCTATGAAAGTGGAGGCTTGGGCCCAGCAGTGGGACGTTAATGGGCTGTAATGGTGGTGGAGGATATAAACGTGAATGACGCGGATTTGTACTGTCCAGTCCGTCGTGTGTTTTCGCTCTTTGAAAAAAGTCACAGAAAAGGCCCTATCCAATCCTTAGATATGAAATATTGTGGTAAGCTGAAATAGTATGAGTATGAGTACCTTTAACATTAAAAAAAAATTAACGTTTTTACAGTTTACATTTCGATGCTATGTTACAGTTGGTATTTTACGGCCTTTTCTACGACTATTTCTATCTCAGTATAAATAACAATAAATCGAATTTGAAAGTAATATTATTATGAAATTACTTACCTAGATTTAGGTAAATACACATTTTTGTTTACTGACATCAATTTTATCTTTACTACATGTAAATTTAAATTTTAAAGCATGTGAAATCGAGCAGCGATGTAGGAAATGTTTTAATCCTTTTTAGATGGAATATATTTTGTGTAGTGACATAGCAGGAGGTAGGATATTTTTAGACTGATTTAGTTGATAAAAGTTATGCTTTTTGTTGTAGTTGAATAAACCACCTGACAAAGTTATAAGAGTAGTTTTTTTTTTTAAATATCCCAATCCAGAAGCCATGAGGATAATAAAAATTGCTTTTCCTTTTATAGTTACAGTCACTCGAGAGAAAGGGATAGAATGCTAACTGTCATCTTTTATCCTAATAGCATTTGGATATTGGAGCTGATTCTGTTAGTGCACAATCTCTAAACTAAAATAAGAGCATTACAAATATTGCTAACCCTTTCATAATACTTCCTACGGAAAGGGACAGAACTAGATTTAAAGCTGCCATTTTAGTTTAGTTTAGAGATTGTGTACAGAATCAGCCCCATTATCTAGATACCTAATATTAGTTCGTCTGAGGGCAGGTGGCGAAAGCATTCATTCTAAATATTATATCAATTGCACGCAAGACATGACCATAAACTTAATTAAAACAACAAATCCTAACAAAGTTAGTTGAAAAGTCGAAAAATGTAAAAGTTGAGCTTGGTTAAATTTATGGTAGCCTGCCCTTAACACGTATTATAGAACCTCTAATAGCTGTTTTAGCCATAAACAGTAGAAGGGGACTTCATTACGACATTTTTATCATAGTATTATCAATCAAGTTCACCTCCAAATATTTTTTATATAACTGCGAGTATTTTCAGCCTAAATGCAACGACTCAAGATTCAAAATAATCTTATACACCATGATAATTATAAATATGTAGAAGTCAACAAAGTGCCGGTAATATTAGAAACTACAAAATATATTTTGTACATTGATTGATAATAACCGTCGATGTACCTATGTTAACACTTGAAATGTTAACTCTAGGAATGCGGTCTGGAGTAAGCTTATACTGTTTGCAGTGACTCAAGCTCATGCATTTATGAGAGGAATAAATTCTGCAAGTTTTTCCGGACGGTTCTTTTTTGTTCATTTCTGCCTTTGACCATGGTCCTTTACTCGGCATCATTTGCATTCATGGATGCACCCAAAACTGTTCTTTATGTGAAACCCTTTGCCTATGTGTTAAAAAGTAGCCTATGTGTTATCTCTGTGCCAAATTTCATCCAGATCCGTTCAGCCGTTCTGGCGTGATTGAGTAACAAACATGCATTTGAGTTTTTTTTTGGTTCCCGCGGGAACTCTTTTATTTTTCGGGATAAAAAGTAGCCTATTTATTATTGTAGACTATAATCTGTGACAAATTTCATTCAGATCCGTTCAGCCGTTCTGGCGTGATTGAGTAACAAACATGCATTTGAGTTTTTTTTTGGTTCCCGCGGGAACTCTTTTATTTTTCGGAATAAAAAGTAGCCTATTTGTTATTCCAGACTATAATCTATCTCTGTGCCAAATTTCATCCCAGATCCGTTCAGCCCTTCTGGCGTGATTGAGTAGGTAACAAACATGCATTTGAATTTTTTTGTGTTCCCGCGGGAATCTTTAATTTTTCGGGATAAAAATTAGCCTATTTGTTATTCCAGACTATAATCTATCTCTGTGCCAAATTTCATCCAGATCCGTTCAGCCGTTCTGGCGTGAAAGAGTAACAAACATCCATACATCCATGCATACAAACTTTCTCGTTTATAATATTAGTATGGATATTGTTTGGATGTGTGGCAATAAATAATGTAGCTATCTGTGGTAGCTATCCCGCGTAGCCGCGCGGTGACGGGTTGAGAACTTGAGATCATGGTGAAGTTCAGTTTATTAAGGGCGTACGCATATAGCGATTAGAGAACCTCATCCTGTCATAAACACGCTATGAATTTGAAGGAAATATCATTGACTCATATGAGACTTGAAATCAACTTTTATTTTAGCCACCAAAAATTGAAAACAAAAACTTTGTGAGCGGTGTCCGAAATGCTCGGGAATTACTGGACTGTCTCGAGCGCAGTTTCGAGAAATCTAGCAAATATGAAGACATGTTGTTGAGATGCAGAGCTACGCACAACCATTCGCACGATTCCAAAGATTGGTGCAGCGTGGAATCTACTACTCAGGGATCTGGATCTTGTTCTTATAAAGGTTATACTGTAAATATCTGTGTAGGTGTAGGGTAGATCGATTTTAGGACTAGTTTGCACACAGAAACTAAGTATGGCAGAGACGTTTTCTAAAGGCTTTATTAGTTGCAATGATTGCAGGGTAACGGTCGCAATCATCCCGCTTTTGGCCAAAATCCTTTGTAGTAGCAAGAATACCATATAAATTCAGCCAATCACAACATTTGAGGCGGCGGACTGTAACAATGATTGAGTCCGGTTTTAAACATTAGGACTATATTTAGAGTTTGGTCGTTATGTTCCCTCAAGAGATTCTTCTGGTTCCAATTTCACCGAGCCCTCCGAGCCGCTAGATATACGGTACGGTCGCTCACTAAAATCATCTTGGATTTGGTAAGGGGCTGAAGACGACCAGTCGTAGACCGGCTTGTCAACTTTACTCTTTTTAATTTTTTGCAAAAGATTTATCACTCCAGACTGAAACTCTAAGGTTTGGTCATCGTCAAACATTGCCAATGATGGCAGGAGACTTTTAAAGAACGAAAGGTATCTCTCTTCGTGCTGACTTGTCTTCGTTTTTAACTGCTGGTCGATATAGGAAATCACGTTTTCGTCTAAATCAGGCAATTGTCTTTTCCTTCTTTTTGGGGTTGGTTGCGCTAACTTATGTCTGTGACATTGACACTCTTCTTCTTCTTCTTTACTATCGCTGTCTTCTTCGGTTATTTTATTATTTTCTTCCGTCACTGATGCTCGGATGCTTTCAGAATGATTCGGTTTCTTAGTAGACGCCACGAACAGTGGATCGAGCTCGAGCGTGCCTGCACTGACAACCTTTTTCAAAAATAACATTTGATTGTGATATCTGTAAGGTTTACAAGCAACACTGGATTTTGTCGCCTTCTTTTGCTCATTCAATGTTCTTATCCAAGCATCTCTAGTCTGTGACCATTTTTTAATAACAAATTTTCCTGAAAACAATAATATAAAGTTTTATTATTCGGGTAAGTAAATAGATAAGAAAAGATAAATACCTATATCAAACGCCTGCAAAAAAGATTGAATCCAACGCAGGTAGAAAATTGGGCATGATGATTTTATTTAGACTGGGAAAAGAGCTATACTTAGGTACCTATCTAGAATCTAGATAGATCTTCAACTGGCTGAATAGATTTTTCTAAAAATATTTATGTAGGTTAGTTGGTAGAGTACCTACTTATAGTAAATGTAGGTACACTCGAGAGTTGAATACAATTCTGAGGAATTGCGATTAGGTACCTATTCCAAATTTTTCTGGAACATTCTATTATTATTATTCCATCCGATCGAGAACTTACGATGCCATAGACGGACTGAAAAAGGAGTCAAACCATTCCATGAACGCCGTGTCCTCGTTGTTTCCCGTATCCTATTAGTTACCTATAAGTAGTTTTCAAACAAACACTTACCGAACTCTCGTCTTTCTTTTTGCTGTAACGTTACAAAATCCTTCATAAGATAACCGCAAATTTCACGCCAAGCATTGATTTTTGCGACTTTGTCTTTATATATATCCAGTGTACTGTCCCAAAGAACTGGCCTGTTTTCAACTAAACCTATCAAAGTTTCCTTGCACATAAATTTTTCAAAATCCTTGCGTTCCATAATGATAAGCGCACTGCACAAACGTGACACGTGTTGTTTCTCTAACAGCAAAGTGTAGACTGCACGCCTGACGGGCGACGGCTGACAGTGACGCCGCGCCGTTGTCAGTTACCCCGCACGCCTTCGTCCTACATCCACCATACTGGATCCAGTAAAAAATAACGGATCGCTTCCGTAGCATACCTACAGATAATATTTCCGATTACCGTAGGTACCAATGTGTACCTATGTAAAGTAGTTCGTTCACACTGAATTATGAAACCATAGAATATTAAATACTATCTTACTTTACCTAACTAAAAACCAAAACACCCAAAATAAAAAAAAACATAGGTACACTTAACTTTTTCTTACTTACATAATCAAATTTCTCTCTCTCTCTTTTACAGAAAAATCTAAATCCTCTCAAACTAGAAGTTCAACAAATGGTACTGAATCTTGGTCAACAATGAGCATAGCTTGCCTGCAGTATCAGTAAGCTTTTATTGGCATTATAAGTACCTACCTGAAGGTATTTAAATGCGGCTTTATTTTAAAGTCCACTATTAGTTGCCAGACTCGTCATTTTCGCACAGTGGTGGGCATAGGAAAGGCATAGCTAGGTCAATTACTGGTCAACTAGTCAGCGATAGCTTTCCTGCAGGCCATTTCGGTATTTTTTTTTTGCTGTCAATAGTGTGTGAAGTTGCCAATCCGCACGTGGCCGGCGTGGTGACCACCACTTCAGCCCATTTACGTCCCACTGCTGGGCACCACTCTCATAGGAGAAACGGAATTAGAGCTTAGACCCACCACGCTTCTCCAATACGGGTTGGCGGCCTTTAACGACTATTATTATTTTAGTGATAATTACCGGGACCGACGGCTTAACGTGCTCTCCGAGGCACGGGGGTGAAACACCGCCAACTTCCAAACTCCGGGCTAGAACTGAGTATTTCTAGTCAGAAAAACCCAATACCGACCCGAAACTCGAACCCGAGATCTCGTCGGCCGCAGTCGAACATCTGAACCACTAGACCAACGAGACAATCAGCGTGGTGAACTATGGCCAAAAACCATTCTAAGTGGAGACCAGGAGATGTTCAAGTCTATAGTTTCTTTTATTAACCGACTGCGGAACGCACAGGGTTATGTGTTCATCAGTCTATTTTCTCTCTTGTTTAGATACGAGGAGTTAACAAAACGCTACCAAGTGTTATTGAGAGCGTACGACGAACGATGCAATTCCCTTAGTTCGAATGATGGCGCACTTATCGAACTTTACAAGCGAGTGAAAGAGACGCACGCAGAACTTGCTCATGTGAATAAGTCGCTGTTGATTATCGGGGAAAAGTATTTGAATCTGAAATATAAGAGATTAACGCAGGTAAGTGACCTATCATAATTAAAGAAAGCTTAATAAATTTAGGTGCATAAACTTTTTGTGAATAGCCTCCTTCTAAAGGCTAACTAACGGTAGGTACCTAACCTTAAACTCCTAACTCCTGACTTAGCTGATTAGATTGGTTTCTGAGGAAAGTACGAGGCTTAGCAGTGACAGCATAATAGGTATTTCATTGGATTGGGTGACCTACCACTTACCAGCCTACCACTAATTTCTTCAGTGCCTCTGAGAATACGTAAGCAGGCGGTTCCGTTGATAGTATGGTATCGCTACCATTTGAGGGACTGGGAGGGCTGCTTTATCGCCCCCAAAAAAACATGAAAAAAATACTTAATGCTCAATAAAAGTGAATTCTTTCACTACTTACCTAGTAATTGGACTATATGGAAAATATGGACTTGTGTACCTTCGAGGCAAGCCCGCTCAACCTAGACCTCTTTATTGCACTCCATACAGCGTGATTGTCGTCAAGCGAAAGCCAATCTTGTAAATTATATTATTAAAACGACTAAATTTTAACTGACGGGTCTGCTACGAGTATATACCTATGTCACCGTAAGATTGTAATATAACGTTTTTTATCTCGATAGATTGTAAACTGTCGACAGATTGTGAACCGTAACATACTGCTTACAATTTAACGCATTATTTTTCGGTAAACTGTAATCTATTAGGTATATTAACCCGATAGAACCCGATAGAATATTCAGGTCAAACCCTAACCTAACCTATAGTTCGTGCGCGAGTTGAATGCAAAGTAAATGTATGGTGACACTTACATTTAGTCTGCATTTAACTCGCGCGCGAACTGTACAAGAAAGAGACAAGAAAACGTAAATACAATAAATATTTCGTAAATTAATACTCAGAACATATTGAACGGTTCACAATCTTTCGACAGTTTACAATCTCGCGGGATAGAAACCGTTAGATTATAATCTAACGGATTTTACAATCTTACGGAGACATATATACAACAATAATAATTAATGCATTCAGAAAATCTGGTATGAAGAGAGAATAGAGCGTTTGAAGCGTGCATCAAGATCTATACTCCACACGGCAGAGAGAGCTCGTCGAGACTTGGACGAACAGCTCGGGCGAAGCTTGGCTTGTGAGCAGGATACCGCCATCATTCTGCTGCTTGAAAAGGTCATCATCTCCCTCACCTTCATCACCTTGTTCCTCCTTCTCTGTTATACCACAGAACAGCGAGAAACCGTCAGCGTTGGCACCCTTATGTGGTTGACGTCCAATCTGCTCGCACGAAGCGTTTTTGTTCGACGTTTCTGATACGAACCGCTAGGGTGTGGAACACCATCCCAGCGCACGTGTTTCCTCAAGGCAAGAGTGAATAGGCATCTTCTAGACAAACGCGTTCCAACCTAGACATCCTAAGCATTATTGTAGTCAAGCGCAAGCCTATCCCACAGTAAAAAAAACATTCAACATCTCTCAATAAAAAAAACAGCATTATCAGACTTCTACCCATTGCCTGCTCACCACTGAGCACGAGTTTCAAATTCTCAAAATGAGAAGTTTCTGGCCAAGTAGGTACTGATTAGGTTCACTTCACACACCTTTGAGAACATTATGAAGAACTCTAAGGCCTCACGATTCCTCACGATGTGTTCCTTCACCCATGAAGCAAGTAAGTCTGGTGTCTAAAACACTAGGCTAGAAAAGGTAGCAGCTGTTAAAACTCGTTAGATTACATTACGTCCGCGAATACAAGCGCCTAGGCCTGTGTTTTAAAATCCCTTGGGAACTAAAATCCCGGGATATCACTCTCCAGGTCTTTAACAATATCCGTGCAAAAAATCACGTTGCTACGTTGCTCGAATGAGGCGTGATTGAAGGGCAAACGAACACACTGACTGGTTATGGACTTACGGTTACCACTATACTTCTTTCTTGATTTGAAATAATTTTCTCTTTTTGTTAGATAATATAATTTAAGCCAATAATTAGATTACTCTACTTATTTGTGCTATTTATCTGTTTGCCAGATTAGAAAATGTAATCTTCTTTTTTTGGAAAACTTACGATTGAAGTCCCGGATCGAGGAAATGATTTGAATTAGTACTGTGATTACGACGTGTTTATTTTAGATTTTAATAGTAAATAAAAAGACAAACTTAATAAATAATTTAATTGTAATAAAACAATCTTTTACATATTTATATTAGTTTAAGTACCTCAATTTTTACATCAATTCGTTACTAGAATCTGGAACGTGGAAGTAATTTTTGTGCCTTATTATTTATCTTCTCCATTCCTGAAATAATAAAATAATAATCTGAATTCTAAAAAAATGTACCTACATAATTATATTATCCTCTTTAAAATAATACTGAGCAAACAAAAGTAATCTACCTACCTTTTACTGAGAAGCCAAAATCGTGTTATGTTCAAGGTACGACTATCTGACATATTTGTCGTGTAGCCTCCTTATTTCTTTAACCATTCCATCTAATATAACACCAAGTTCTTCTGGACTGGATACGAGTGCTGAATCAGCCATTGCGCCTAATCTTAGTACTCCGCCATAGCACAAAGCCGTTATTCCTAAACCTGAGAAAAAAAAATGTTAGGAAAGTTATAGAAACGTGGTCGTCTGTGCCGGGGTGGAATTAAATAATAATAAAAATTTAGAATTTAGAAAAAAAAGGAGAATTGAAATTAAACTGCAAAATGTTAAAAGGTAAAAAAAACGTTTATTACGGAACTCTAAAATAGTGGCACAGAGTACCGCGGCTTTGCTCAGCGAATAGGCACACAAATTTGTAGTGGGTCGTGGGTTACCCAGATCCTGCCTTGACCTAGGTGGTAGTGTAAAAGTACTCCCCTGGTTAGGTGGCCAAGGTGTTAATGGCCTCGGAGACGCTGGGGGAAAGGCGGCTGGCACGCAGACCCGCTGACGAAGTGACGCCGATGCTAACGCGCACGGGACGTCGACCGTCGCGATCTGGTGACTGTGCCGAGATGGTGGTGGTGGTAGCTACCGTGCAGTGGCGAAAGCTAAGCCAACTCTTGTCTGGGCGTAACTCCTGGAGCGGGAGATATCCAGAATTTTGTTTTTTTAAGAAATCTAGGCGAACTAGGTGCGCTCGCGCTAAATTAAGATTATGACACGTCTCTCCCCTAGAACGGCTCGAGACGTGAATGCCAAAATCCAAAATGGAAGACGCCGCGCACAAATTATCCGCGCCTGCGCGAATATGATAACTATTCGACGCACTGGCTTGTGGCTGGGTAAAATGCCTAGTGATTAAAAAAAAAAACCTAACGAGCATGCTTTGTTTAAAAAAAAGGCCTAAAAGGTATATATATAAGAATAATTAATAAAAATATCGTATTGTGTAACGTTTCGTTACACGTCGTTTGAAGCTAATCTTTAGCTCGTATTTGTTAGAGCTAAGTATATAATTAAGGATTGTCATAAAACAATATTAAGAGCTGCTTGTGTCGGATGTCCCGCTTAAAATCGTTCAACGATGTCTCTTATCACTGTGCTTTTATGTGCTCAAAGTCGCTATTGAAGTTGGAAGTTGGAACTACAGTCTCAATGTACCGTCTGTCGGTGCTTCTAACTACATGGTTCGCACATTGACACTCCGGTTTCGCAAATTGTTTAAGCCATAGGCTTCTAGTTCTTTTACGGATTTCCTCATTTGATCGAGATATTCAGAAGTAGTTTGGTAAGCTTGAAGGAGATTGTCTAGGCGCAGTCTAGCTATTTAGGGAAGCCCTAGTTTACCTCGATCTGGACCTAGGCTTGCCCTCACTGTGGACGTTCTCAAAATAAAATTATGATGGTGAATAGTTTCAGTCACATACCTGTATTCCCTTTATTCGGCACAAAGAACACCAAGGACTTTAGATTTCCACCGCAAATGCTCAACTTTTGAGGTCCAGGTAAATTGCTAAATACCATGGTAGCCTGACTGCTATTGAACATGGGAAAAAGTATTTCCTTTGGGAGTATGCTGCATAACTTCAATATGTAATAATTTGTCTGAAAAGATGAGATGAGAAAGCATAAAACATTATACCTACTAAAAGGATCAGACTTTAGAAATAATTGGATGGATTTGATCGCTCCAGCAATGCTAAGGACAGCGAATACTTATGTACACATTGATATAATAATTGTAAATGAATTATTTAAAAAGAGCAACCACCGAGTTTCTTGCTGGTTCTTCTCGGTAGGAACGGCATTCCGAACCAGTGATAGATTCACTTGACGATTCAAAAGTACTTGTAAATGTTTATTTGAATAAAAAACATTTGATTTGATTTGATAAGAAACACAATGTTGATTGAAAAGGATTGATCAACGATCTATAGAGAAAGAAATGGAGAATTAAATAATGAACAATGAGAGTAAATGCAGACTGAAAAGGGTCCATAATCCATGAGAATCTAAGTAAATGAGGCTGAAACTATATTTTATTGAAGGAAAAAGTTCTTAGAACTCTGAACAACTATACTCGTAGTAATGAGAAGATTTGGTTTATGAAAAAATTAGGCAACTCAAAGGTTATTCAAAAGGCATGATTCAAAGAATAATTGATGATTAATCTTAAAATTACAGACTAGGTACTTAAAAAATTAAAATCTTACCAGAGGGTCAGCACTATTTCGTAATCGATTAAATCTCTTTCTTGTCTCATTTAAGTCTCCTCCTACTGGCAAATCTAGTATACTAACAGTAAAATTATTCTCTAATTTTACATGTTTTTTCTTAATCGCAGGAAATCTTATTGGCAATATCACGGCTATATTGTTGGGAGCTGGATTTATCTCCTACAAAGAAAACTTACAAATAAAATTCAATAACATTATAAATCAGTAGTCATTAATACGAGAGTAGGTACCTTTCTAAAATAATCTTGAAATCCAGAAGACAAAGCTGTTGTTAGAATATCTGAAAAGTTCGTCTCCTGTACATTTTCTTTGATGTCCTTTACCATTTGAAATAAATTTATGTCTGGCTCTACCCATTTGTAAAACTTTTTACCAGTTAATGTTGGACCATGTAAGCTACTCCTGTCAGGTTCTCTTAATATTCCATCTATTAAGCATCCAGGTATTTCAGACAGTTTTGTTACCATTTTCAACAAATCTGCTGAGGTCTTTTTACTATTAACATTATAAGTTTCTGGCATACAGAAAGCAATAAGTTCATCATCATTTCCATCTGCTAACGCTTGACATAAGAACTCTATTAAAGCTACTCCATCACCTACAGCATGATGTATTCTAAATATAATACCGTATTCACTATTTCCCTCATCATTATTTTTCAAATTCTGGTTTGTAACTAGTATCTGAAATAGTCCTTCATCGTTAAAGGGTAGTGGTTGATAGGACACTTCAGTCATGATTTCTTCTAAATCTGATATGCTAAGGCTATCAACATTTGAAACATCAATTACACGGACATACTGACTAGTATCAACATAGCAACATTTTCTCCAGTAATAAAACCCATATTCTTCACTTCTTCTATAAAACAACTTTTCAGTGTCATTGTTTTGAACGATGTTTTGTAATTTTTCCCTTATATGGTAAACTAATTCTTCGGACGATTCAGATTCTATGATTCCTAATACATTAATAATGCTTTTGGTCGCATCGTCTTCTAGACTCCAAAAAACATCAAAGCTATCGAGGAATCCCGCAAAATGTTTATCCCTTCTCTTTATAATTATAGAACACAGTAATTTGTAAAAAGATGATCCAATGAGAAGTACTAAAACTAATGGTAAACTTAATGTTAATATTAATAATATTAAAGATTTCTGTAGCAATATTTCGTTTTCAATTTTGATTTTAACTTTCTTTTTGAGAGTTTCATACTGGAAAAAAAATTCATTATCAAATTGTTTCTATAAAATGGTTTTTTCTCGTTTCATTTAAAAGTTTCGATAACTTTTTATTTAAAAATTGAAGAAAATAATTAATATGAAAATAATATTTACTCACTTCGATACTCAATAGGAAGTTAATGAAAACCGCAATCAATATACCACTGAATGTACCCAATTCAGCTGCTTTTGACATAAAAGCTGCACTTTCTATTGTGGACGTGATATTATTAGGCGAATTATACAAATGTTTTAAATCCTCAGATAACTCTTTGTTAAATGGCACAGAACAATTGACTATGAGATATAAATTTTCCATTGTAACAGGCAATTTATAAAACTTACAATAAATTAAAACCACTATGCTGTCTCCTGTAAGACTCTTCGAATCAAACTGAAGGCTGAGGTGTTTCTAATAGGTAAGTAAATATGTGCATTATAAATATGTACCTAAGGAAACCTTAGGAAGGTCCAAGACATTGTTCATAATCTAATTAACTCTAATTTGTGTTTATATAACTCATTGCATCATACAGCGTTCATTATTCAAAATTTAGTGCCCCATGTTTCGCATCTATGAACTAAAATCTGTAAACACATACGATTCACGAAAATGATTTTGTCTTTATGTAAAACAAAAATAGCAACTATTATCTACTAGTTGCTAGTTTTTTAAGGTGCTGCTGCGGTCCATATCGGATGCTGCGGATGATAGTGCATCGGGGGAATTCCGATAGAAATTTTGATAAGTTGAGAGGCAGCTTAACGTTGTTGAATTAATTTAAAATCTTTATAAATTTATTTACTAATTTATTTTTTATCGTTTGTTTAAATAGATGACCTATTGATCTATAATAAGAGATTCAATAAAAATGCTCAGTTAAATTAAATACAAATATTCAAAAATGTTGTTCGTATTTTTTTTACAAGAGTAATTCCGATATAATATGTTGGGGTTATTTCGAATTTCTTAAAAAATAAGTTTTATTTAGTTTAGGTTTACAGTTCATATTTCATTTTTACCCAAGGTAGTCCCTAAGTCAGTGTAGTTCTAATACTGTTGTCGATGACCGAGAACATCGATTTAACCATCTAATGGTTCGGGATTACCCCGCCAAGAACCTCAAAAAAATAATGGTTCCCAAATTTAAGGATTTACTTACCATTTCAACACAGTATGTTTTAAAAACTAATTAAAAGAAAACAATAATTACACGCAAATTCTTTATTGAGATCAACTTGAGCAAGATCAACCAAGTCTTCTGGTTCGTAAGCCTTTTTCTTTTTTCGAACATAAGTACGATGTACGAGGCATAATTCTGAAAAAAAGTACCATAAATACTTACCATACAAGGGTCCCAATTCCATTTGAGGGTGAACCTTGAAATATGCTCTGTTTAGTAAAATAATTATTCATAATCATGTTCTAAATTCAAATAAAAACCAAAATTCACTGAATACAATAATTTAATAAATTACTACAATACGTTCCATCAGTCAATTTAGTTAGCTGGAGCACCTATTATTATTGTGAGCAGTCCACTACAATATTTATTTTGCCTATAAAATATATTTACAGTTTGACAACCACTGACAATTACTGTATACGAGGAAGCACCACCGGAATTGCCCCGCAGGGGTTATTTCGAAAAAAAAGCAAATATAGAGCTACGATATTCTGAATCATTTCATAATTCAGTAAAACTGACAATGTATTTGAAAAACTATTTATTATTTCAATAACATACCAGATCACTGAAAAAAATTGCACGGGGTAAATCCGAATGTTGAAAATGGCGCGAAAAATTAGTAGGCTTGGAGAATTTGAATTTGTACGCGTCCGTTCGATGGTAGCGACTGGACTCAACTGAAGCGGCGGGGGGCGTTAAACATGCCGTCTATGGAAATGTAATATATGTTATAGGGAATGATAAGGCGTTTCGTAGAAATATTAGATTTTCGGAATACCCCCTTTTTCGTAATTACCCCGATGCACCTTAGTAGATATTTTTTGAGATACACTTAAATGAGACAAGGTTAGGTGCTAATTAAAATATTATGGACCACAAGCTGTAATTCAGGCAAAAAAGAAAATATTAAAACATGGTCAATAAAAACACTTAATTAAACATACATAAAATAAACAAACATATTTATTTCGTAACACAAGTGATTATATTACAAGTTATTTTATCAACAGAAGTAAAATTACACTGTTAAAATTACTCACTTACGCTATAAATATTAATATGTGTATACTTGTAAAAAATCTAGAAAATTAAAAACTAGCCTATAGTAATGCTAATGCTAACTTTTGGAATGCTGTTAAACCTATGGGATAGATTACATAATATAGAGAAGTAAGTGGATGACATGTGACCTTGATAGATGCAAGCTCTTTAAATGCCTACTGGTCTAGCTTATCTAGCTTAGTCTACGTCGCAATAGAGTTCTGGATTTTTATGTGACAGACCCACCGGAGTACCGACCAGTGTCCATACCAACAGTACCACTTGTGCTTGTGGTACTGTTGGTCTAAAACCTCCCTGTCACAATCAGTTCCTGAAAGAGTTGTGACAGCAATAAAAACTAACTGTCTGTAGGTAACTTTGGTTTTGGTTTGTCGTCATCTGAACCGAATAGAGCGTCAGCTTCATGTTCCTTGGTTATCCTGGAAAACTTTAATAATTTAGATTGGTCCCACTGAAAATCAGAAAATGCTAAAAACGAACTTTATTGGCTGAGGTGCAAACAATAATTTGTCTCAATTGTGTAACTTTTCTTGATTTGCATCATCTTTGGCAACTTTCTGCCTTTTTATGAAGCAGAGAACGTTGATCCACATGAACGACACCGATGCTACATAAACAACGCGTAGATGGCTAGGTACGAAGGAGAAGTTGATGATTTGTCCCGGGATCCAGAAGGCTTGGTTTGCGACGAACGTCTTCCAATACTTATCCCTTAGCTCTTCGAAAACGTCTTCTTTACGCTCTAGAACTCCCAGCACTGAAATTAATTAAATAAATCCTCGATTAGCTACAAGAATATCTCTCATTTTTTTTAAACTCTTGTAGATTCCCAGACAGATTTCCCGGCACGTTTAAATTGTTACATCGTTCATAGTTTTTAGAGAGAGAGACCACCAAGTAATCTACCTACCTACCTGTAGGGGTAACATGCGCACAACGAGTAAAATTATGTCTACCCGTTATCTCTATCTGTCTAATTTGCTTACTTTGATTACTTATCTGTGTCTATCTGTGTGCTTATCTTTCTTACCGCACCAAAGTATTTTGCAGCTACCACAGATTTTCCTTGGGTTTATAACAAGTAAAGAGCAATCAAAAGGAATTTGTATTCTGTTTAAGTGTTTACGGTAGGTAACTGCCCCGTTGGTCTAGCTGTTAGCACTTAGCATAGTCGACTGCGGATCACGAGGTCCTGGGTTCGATTCTCGGTCGGGCGTAAACATTGTTAGGTACCTATTGGGTTTTTCAATTCGGAAATTCTCAGTGCCAGCCCGGAGTTGGAAGTTGGCGATATTTCACCCCCGTGCCTCGGAGAGCACGTTAAGCCGTCGGTCCCGGTTATTATCACTAACATGATAATAGTCGACCTCGCCAACCCGCATTAGAGCAGCAAAGTGGGTCTAAGCCTGTGCCCAGCAGTGGAACGTTAATAGGCTGTAGTGGTGGGTGGTGGTGGTAGGTTTAAGACTCACTTGTATAGAAGGCTGCAAGCAGTACTGGAGTCATGATTAGCTGGTCCGAAGCCACTTTAGCTGCTACGGCTTTAACAGCCGTCCCCACGAACTTTTTATCCAGGAACTTGTACCTTCACAAGAAAAAACCACTTAAGCTAGTATTTATTGAGTGAAAGCTGTCAAATACATTATGTTATTGCATATGGGCAAACAATAGCATTATTAGTTAGATTGTAATCTAACGTTTTTTATATCGATAGTAAACTGTCAAAACATTGTGAACCGTTCAATGTTCTGAGTGTAAATTTTTGAAATAGTCATTGTTTTTAGTTTTACGTTTTCTTGTCTCTTTCTTGTAGGTTAGGTTAGGGTTCGACATAAATAATCAGGAAGTGTAGTTAATATACATAACAGATTACAATCTACCGAAAAATAATGCGTTAAATTGTAATCTTTCGACAGTTTACAATCTCGCGAGTTAGATTATAATCTAACAGTTTTTACAATTTTACGGTGACACATACATGATAAAATACATACAATTTTAATCTAATAAGTATATAGGTAGGTATATTTTTTTTTACCAGTAATATAGCGTAGGAGCATACAAGCAACTTCCGACTGTGACAATGCGACCTGCTGATGCGAAATCAAGCGCTGGCTTTTCAGGCTGAAAGTTTGAAAAAATCGTCCAGTTATTTTTTTAAAATTTCTTTTAAATAATATCAATAAACAATCCATAACAAATTGAGTTCTTAGCTCTGTTTAACAGTTTATTTTAATCAGTAGGTACCTAACCTATGTATGCTATAATATTATGCACTCAGAATTATACAGATTTTTTTTCTGTATTCTGAGACTATGCTATGCACAGTTAAATTGTACTTTATTACGTATGACATAAGTTATTTTACGTAAAGTAATCAATAACCATGTTTCATGAAGTAAACAATATATTATTATGAGGTACCTCCTTACCTATTTAGTATTTACATACTTACATAGGTATATTTTGATCTTTACTATACCTACTACTTTACTATTTAAATGAACTCGAAAACAATGGATTTGCATAATCTCAAAATTTCTAATAGGTAAGTACGTACCTACCTGTGCAGGCTATGCCAATCATGGTACAAGAAATTATGCTAATTGTAGGTACAAAATGAACCATAAGAAAAAATATAGTAGGTACCTAGTGCAAGAACTTAGTACAATAGAACTTAATGCTAGCTAACCTAACTTAATTACTATATATAAATCATGCCCACGTGGAATGGTGGCAAGAATGCTGGCTGCATTTCCGCGCTGGACAGCCAGGCTGATCCTTTGCGCAAAAAATTAGCCAGCCCTTCTGTCACCAGATGAGGTAATTAACTGCGTTAAGAACTATATTATAATAACATGTATACCTAACGGCGATAACGAGGCGAATCATAAGTAGACTAATTAGGAAGTATTACATACTATGTGCTATATTTTTTAATAGACCATTTATCACTAAAACACGTACATAGTAAACGTGGTAAAATTGTTGGCCTGTATTCACAGGGGAGTACTGGAGTAGGGATATTACTTCGTCACCAATGTTTGAACCAATGTTTGTGCATCTTTAGAGATAAAAATAAACATAGACTAGCTTAGGCGTGTGCTGAAATTCAGACGGAATTGTCATCGGTAGCGTGGCCGAGCGGTCTAAGGCGCTGGTTTAAGGCACCAGTCTCTTCGGAGGCGTGGGTTCGAATCCCACCGCTGCCATAATATTTTTTTTACAATATTTTGAAAACCTAATGATATAGCTACTAGGCAAGCTGCTACCGTAAAACAGATTTAAATTAAATCAACATACGATATCGCAAAATTCCAACATCAGGACCATAATGAAATCTAGGCCACCCGTGAGGCACTCCGACCCGACCCTACGCAGTCTTGCCCTAGAGTGTTTTTAAAAGCACGAAGTCAGAAAGTTTTCTGGCGTAGTCCATTTCGTTAATATGGTCACCCAGCACCCTACAAAACAACTTGATTTTTATGCGACTGAAGGTGGGCAGGTGGGCAGTCCTATTATTGAAGATCGTGTCGCAAAGCAAAGACAATCCGGACAATCCGGAACCGCCGGATTACAAAACGCCGTCGTTTATATTTGGCGTCGATATGGCGGCGCTTAACACTTAAATACGCTCACTGCCAAGTATCACGATTAAATACGTGAAAAACTATACAAAACTCATTAGTTAAGTCGCCTCGGCACTAAGTATGCGGTAACGTGGCAACTAGCAAGAACACTATTATGTATTCTGTGGTAAAGATAAGACTATTATCCTGCTAAAATTATGAGGGTGCAGGGTGGCGAGAAGTAGCTGGATGAGGAAGGCTGACAGGTTGTGGTGGCGTCGTTTTGGAAAGGCCTATGTTCAGCAGAGGACGTCCGCAAATTGAGATTATGATGAAGATGATGATGATGATTGTAATGTATATTAGCAAGGTTATACACAATATGTGGGTACGCGGCGAATATATGTCAATACAGTCAGTTAGCATCCAAGCCGTGTTTCATTTCGTTCCACTGGCGACGAGTCGGTTAATTTCATTTAAATTTACACGCGTTTGAAAGTTCTTGACCTGTTAAACAATGCCTATAGGTAAATTAGAACCGTTCGACTTAAATTCTAAACAGTGGCCCGCGTATATTAGGCGAGTAAAACAATACATTCTCCTTAACGAAGTGAAGGATGAGTTACAAGTGCCGTTATTAATTACTATCGTGGGTGAAGCGACGTATAGTTTGATGTGCGATTTATGTTCCCCGGCGCATCCAGAATCAAAAGGTTTCGAGGAGTTAGTGAAATTGGTCACGGAACACTTGGAGCCGAAACGTTCCGAAATAGCCGAGCGCCATGTTTTTCGCTTACGTCGACAACGACCGGGCGAGTCACTTACGGAATATCTACATAATTTAAAACACCTGGCAACGACTTGCAATTTTGGAACAATGTTAGAGGAAAATTTGCGCGACCAGTTCGTATCGGGATTAGCGAACGAACTGATGCGGTCCAGAATTTTCGCCGAAAAGGACATTAAATATCGGGAGGCTGTGGAGCTAGCTCTGGCGTTGGAGGCTGCAGAGAAGCACGCGGAGGTGAGCGGGTCTACAACGACCGCGACTTCGGCCTCGGGTGCGGGCGGCGAGGCAGGCGAGGGCCTGCATCATGCGAGCGGGCGGCGCGGCCCGGCGCGCCCGGCGGCGAGCGCGGGCGGCGGGCGCGCCGGCCGAGGCGCAGCGGGGCCGTCGGACACGGGCGCGGCGGCGCGCTGCTGGCGGTGCGGAAAGGCGCACCAGGCGAATAAGTGCAAGTATACGCAGTACCATTGTGATAAGTGTAAAAGGCGCGGCCATTTAAAAGTGATGTGCGATGAAGTGCGTAATTATTATGGGTCGAATGTGCGAAATAATTATGTGAACGACGGAAGTGTCTCGGAGGAAGACGACTTCTTTAACCTCGAACTGGCAGCGCAAGGTAACAAACCCTATTTTGTTCAAGTACAGATAGATGATGATTTATTAGAATGTGAGATTGATACTGGAAGTCGTATTTCGGCGATTAGCGACAAACTGTATTATAAACATTTTTCACATAAAAAAATTATTTCTGATAATTTAATATTACGTTGCTACTCGGGTACACAGATCGAATCGTTGGGTTATACGTATGTTAATGTCACGCTCGGGGACGTTCGAGTACCTAATTTAAAATTATATGTTATTAAAAATGGTTCTCGTCCTTTATTGGGCCGAGATTGGCTCCGAGCGTTAGATATTAAACAAATCACATTAAAGGAGATAGCCGAAGATCGATTTGTGGACCGTTTAACCGCCGAATTTCCGGAAGTATTTACAGATACGTTAGGAACTTGTAAAACGACCATTCAATTACAGCTCACCGATAAGGAACCGGTTTACGTGAAGGCCCGCCAGGTGCCGCTCGCGCTGCGCGGCCGCGTCGAGAGCGAGCTCGAGCGACTCGAGCGCGAGGGTTACATGTACCGCGTGGACCATTCCGAGTACGGCACGCCGATCGTGCCGGTGGTAAAGGAGTGCGGCGAGATACGAATATGCGGGGACTATAAGGTAACGATTAACCCTAAATTAAAACGGGATTACTATCCATTACCTAGGATCGAGGAACTATTTGCCTCGTTGAGTGGGGGAGAAGAGTTCTCGAAGATAGATTTGAAGCACTCGTATCAGCAAGTCATGTTATCCGAAGATTCACAGGCCTATACGGCTATCACTACGCACATAGGCACTTTCGTATATCGCCGCACGCCATTCGGGCTATCATGCATTCCGGAAAAATTCCAAAAATTAATGGAGGAAACGTTACGAGGTATTCCTGGAACGGTCGTATTTTTGGACGACATTTGTGTGACGGGGGCTAACAGACAAACACATCTAGCCAATTTACGAGCTGTACTTGAACGGTTGCGGTCTATGGGTTTTACTATTAAGTTAAGTAAATGCAGTTTCCTGAAGCCTAGTGTAAAATATTTAGGTTTTATTATTGATAAAGTAGGGTTACACCCTGATCCGAATAAAATAGAAGCGATACAGGACGCGCCACGACCCGAAAACGTGACACAACTAAAAAGTTTCCTGGGATTATTGAACTACTATGGAAAATTTATTCCCAATCTCAGTATTTTACTGCACCCGTTACACGCCCTATTAAAAAAAGATGTATCCTGGAATTGGGATGCCCGTTGTGAGGCCGCGTTTTCGGGGGCTAAGAGCGCACTGTTGTGCGATAAGGTGTTAGCACACTATGAAGAGGGTCGACCGTTGGTACTGTCCGTGGACAGCAGCGCGTATGGTTTGGGCGCTGTGCTCGCGCACCGTTATCCGGACGGCAGTGAACGCCCCGTTAGTTGTGTTTCGCGAACATTAAATAATTCTGAAAAAAATTATAGTCAACTCGACAAAGAAGCGCTGGCGATTTTCTTTGGTATTACCAAACATCACCAATATTTATTCGGTAGACCTTTTATATTACGCACGGACCACCAGCCTTTAAGTTTTATTTTTGGAAAAAAAGGTGGAATCCCGCAGACGGCTGCCAGCCGTTTACAGCGGTGGGCGGCGCGCTTGTCTGCGTATGACTTTACGGTGGAGTTCGTGCGCACCTATGACAACGGGCCGGCCGATGCGTTATCCCGTCTGCCATTGCCGTACCAACGGGTGGCTCCTTCGGAGTCTGCAAGCTATATTCAACTTATCGAAGATAATTTACCGATTAGTTTTAGGGATGTCAGTAAGGAGACAAAGAAGGATTCTGTATTAAGTAAAATAGTTGGTTACGTCATGTTCGGTTGGCCGTCGTCGGTAGCGAGCTGCGAGGAGGAAAAGGCTTATTTTGATAGGCGAAATGAAATAGTTTTGGAATTAGGCTGTTTAATTTATAAATATCGGATTATAATTCCGCCATCGTTACAGAAAGAAATTTTGAAGGAAATTCATGAAGGGCATCTGGGCATTAATAAGATGAAAAACATATCACGTAATTACGTCTATTGGCCTAGTTTAGACCGCGACATCGAGGACCTCGGTCGGAATTGTGAAGCGTGTCGGATAGTCCGCGACGCTCCACCCCGGGCCGTACTTCATCCCTGGGAATACCCACTTTGTCCATGGCAACGCGTACATGCCGATTTTGCGGAATGCGCAGGAAAAAAAATATTTGATTGTTTTAGACGCACATTCAAAGTGGGTAGAAGTGATCCAGATGACCCGTACCGATGCGGAGTCGACGATTTCGGTCTTTCGGACGTTGTTTGCGAGATTCGGTCAGCCCGCTCAGCTGGTGACCGACAATGGCCCCCCGTTTAGCTCGTTAGATTTTAAGAATTTCTGTACGAATAACTGCATCAAGAGTGTAACGACGGCCCCGTATCGACCTCAGGGCAACGGTGCAGCTGAAAATATGGTGAAGACCATTAAAAAAGTAATCAAACGCGCTTTGTTTGTAAAAGAGGATGTATCAACAGCCCTAAATAAATTTTTATTTCAATATAGAAACTGTGAACACGCCACAACGGGCGTATCCCCTGCGATGTTGATGCTAGGCCGGCGATTGCGTGGACGTCTGGACGCATTGCGTCCGGACGTATCAGTGGTAGTACGCTCTGCACAAGATCGCCAGATTCAAAATAAAAGGGGTACACACAGAGAAGTTGATATTGGAGATACCGTCATGACACGTGATTACTCCTCAAAGGGGAATAAATGGAAAGAAGGAGTAGTAGTAAGCCAGACAGGGCCGGTATCTTATAAGGTTAATGTTGGAAAAGGGGTAGAATGGCGTAGACATCAGGATCAGGTAGTAAAAGTAAATCCAAAAAATCGTTATTCTCTCGCGCGAACTAGCTCTCTTCATCCGGAAGGGGAGCGGATGGAAGAGAGTGTTGTAAAAGAGGAAGGGGTCGATAGTGATGCCGACGTTACATTCGAAGATGCCGTCGGGCCGTCCGGGAGCGGAGGTTCGGCGCAGCCTTTTGAAGACAGGCACTCACTTACCCCGCCGCCCCCTGACGCGTCTGCTCGAGCTCTGCGAGCTTATAATCGTAAGAAAAATGTTTAGTTAATAATATTTAATTTTAATTTATTTTTTTAAGTATTTCTTATATATAAAAAGGGGAGAAAGTGTAATGTATATTAGCAAGGTTATACACAATATGTGGGTACGCGGCGAATATATGTCAATACAGTCAGTTAGCATCCAAGCCGTGTTTCATTTCGTTCCAATGATGATCTTGCAAAAGGACGCGCGTTGTAAATGCCGTGTAAAGGTCTTATGTGCCGGATCGTTAAAAATATATATCCGCGGATACGGATATTTGGTGTCAAGATCCGCGGATACGGATACGGATTTTAACTTTTTTACTCAATCAGTGTCCGTGCGCGTGACCTTGAAACTTACTACGATAAAATATGTTTGCAATATAAAGGCGCAAAATATTTGATTTTAAAAAATAAATAAATAATCTGAATGGAATTTAATCGTTTTTCATTGCTACCTAATCACCTATATCTAGAATATCATATTTGTATTGAAAATTAATAAGGTAAAAGATACGTCAAAAAAATAACGGATACGGATACGGATATCCGGCACATCACTCAGTGAGTTATCATACGTATGCCCGCTTTCACCGACGACCCATAAGATTTAAGGGACCCCTTAGCATATTTAGGGGCCAGTTAGGGGATCGTTTCCGTTTCACCACTTTTAAAGGGTCCTTTAGTGACCAATGGGACCCCTAAATTTAGGAGATGGATTATTTGTCCCATAAACCTTCACATAAGTAAAAGAGACTTCAAAAGGACGAGATGGACAGTGATTTGTTTGATTTACATGATAATCTCGGTTATGGGTCTATTGCGTTCGTGAAAACAAATTTTAGTTACGGGTTGGTTTATGGGACCTTTTAGCTTAGCGGTCTTTTAACTATGTGATTGTTTAGGGGATGTTGGGGAGACTGGGCAGTAGTCTTACCGAATAAATCTTATTGAAAGTCTGCTGCGACAGCTCCGCTGCAGTGTAGAACGTGGCGTACACCAAAGTGTTAGTTACAACCGGCCTCTTCTTCAGTGACTGACGCCACATGCTGGCTAGTTTGGATGCCATCGTTGATCGTTGTAACACCTGAAAAAACTAATACAACCTTGTATATGTCACCCTAAGATTGCAAAAAGCGTTAGATTGTAATTGGCGAAACTGTCGACAGATTACAATTTAACGCATTATTTTACCTGATTATTTATGTCGAACCCTAACCTAACCTTTGTATGTTAGGGAAAGAGACAAGAAAACGTAAATACAATGAATATTACAAAAATTTACACTAACATTCAACGGTTCACAATTTCGCTAGTCAGATTACAATCGAACGGTTTTTGCAATCTTACGATGACATATACTAAAATAGGTACACCTTATTCAATAAAATGTACTTACTAATGTAATTTGGAATAACTTTGGTAATTTTCTTGTTAAATTTTAATTTTAAATCAGTCTAATCGCGAGTCTGGCGGGTCTAGACTCCAGAATCTACCAAGCACCTAAAAAAGAAATGAAACAATACCTAAAAAAATTTGTTTATGACGTGACTTTTTTTGAAGTACGCGAGTGAATCTACAGTATCAAATAAATATTATAAATGCGAAAGTTTGGGTGTAGGTATGCATGTATGGATGGATGTTGGTTACTCAATCACGCTCGAACAGCTGAACCGATCTGGATGAAATTTGGCACAGAGGTAGATTATAGTCTGGAATAACACATGTAGGCTACTTTTTTATCCCGGAAAACGTTGTTGTCTTAACGTGCGGAGGTCCTGGGTTCGATCCCCGGCAGGGTCAATTTGTGAATGAATAATTTCTGAATTTTCCCTGGTCTGGCCTGGTGAGAGGCTTGAACCGTAGCTAGTTACCACCCTACCGGCAAAAGACGTACCGCCAAGCGACTTAGCGTTCCGGTACGACGCTGTGTAGAAATCGAAGGGGTATGGAGTATGGACTATGGGTTTAATATAACTGCTATGCCCCTAACAGGTTAGCCCGCTACCATCCTAGACTGCATCATCACTTACCATCAGGTGAGATCGCAGTCAAGGGCTAACTTGTAGTTGATAAAAAAAAAAAAACTAAGGGGTTCCCGCGGGAACTAAAAAACCTCAATTCACGCGGACGTAGTCGCGGGCATCAGCTAGTACCTAGGTACATATATATCCTAATTCCTGACCTATTGTATCTTTTTATCTGTTCTTTTATCAAAACAAGTTCAAATATGGCGGCCTTTTCAGGCGTTATCAGTTATCATTGTGCATTATCATTAAGGCTATGTTCGCATTCCGAAAAACATTCACGCGAATTTTATTCTCGCGACTTCGCGTACCGGTTTCACCTACTCTCACTGCGAATGCGGTGACTGAGCGTCATACAACTCCGTACAGGCTCAATTTTCGCCTGAATATTAGGAAATATTATTTATTAAAATAATATTTCCTAATATTCGATTCGCGCGAATTTTATTCGCAAGTGCGTATACCTCCATATAATTTCTATTCTAGTGTACAAATTTGCGAAAAAAAAATCGCATGAATGTTTTCGCAGCGCGATCGTAGCCTAAAGCGGAGTCAACGAAGAAATTAGGTGTTTGTACCTCGTACCTACCTATTTTATATTTTTAGATATCGTACAACTGTTACTGTAAAGGTAAAACTACTCAATTTATCGCACAAAATTAAACTTTGCCTCTAAAAAAATTAAATTAATAATAACTTACCAATACGTCCTGAAGCTAAATAATATAATAATTATTATGTGGTCCAAATATAGGGAATTTTAGAAGTATTTATCCGAACCCAGAATATATTTTTACAATTTAAACGTAAAACATTAATTTAAACTATTATTACAGAACTACTAACTCTAATTACTATGCACTATTATAGAGAACAAATTTTATAAGAATCATAATTTTCTTATATTTTACGAACTCAACTTTTTGAAATACGAATTGTCACTGCGATTTGGCGCGTATTTTGGTATTAACTTCAGGCATATTATTTATATGGACGTATATAAATTATAAAATATAAAATAACATTTCACTGCCGTTACGCTATCTACACTGAGCGACCCTCCATCACACTCATCGGCGACACAATTGACTTCAATGGAATAATTTAAAATCTACGTAGTCATGATATACATACTAGGTACAAAAATTGGTGCACCTTTATTTTATACTAAACTAGCTGATGCCCGCGACTTCGTCAGCGTGGTTTGAGGTTTTTTGTTCCCACGGGAACTCTTTAATTATTCGGGATGAAAAGTAGCCTATTTGCTATTCCAGACTTTAATCTACCTCTGTGCTAAATTTCATCCAGATTCGTTCAGCCGTTCTGGCGTGATGGATGTCATCCATCCATCCATCCAAACTTTTGAATTAATAATATTAGTATAGATAGTTCGTTCTTGAGACTTCTTGTGCGTGTATAGGTAGGTTTTCATGGTTTACAAGTTTTATAAGTACCTAGGTAAGTATGTTGATTCATGTGCTAGTAATTATAGGCCGACCGTTTTACTCGCGTATCGCCTGCGCGGTAAGAAGGGAGCGGGGAGAGACGTTAGCGGAATAAAAAAAAGATACTTATTATTTTATTCTTTACCAACAATGTCTATCTCGAGATAAATCTGGATTATTGACTCCGTGTGTAGCGTTACCCGCCCCCGCTCCCTTCTTACCGCGCAGGCGATACGCGATTTAAACGGTCGGCCTATAGTGAGTGATATTATTATTTAATTAACAATTGCCTTACTATATAGAAGCTGTAGGTATAACAAATACTAAATAATTATAGAATTTCGAATGAGTAATCCATACTAATATTATAAATGCGAAAGTGTGTCTGTCTGTCTGTCTGCTACGCTTTCACGGCCCATCTGTTTAATAGATTTCGATGAAATTTGGTATGGAGATAGTTTGTATCCAGGGAAAGGACATAGGCTACTTTTTATCCCGGAAAATAAAAGAGTTCCCGCGGGAATAAAAAAACATTATTCCACGCGGACGAAGTCGCGGGCATCATCTAGTATTAATATAATATTTTTAAAAAAAAGCCCCTGAACTCAAGCGTAACATCCAACAATCGCCTTGTTAATATTTAAGCAAATCTATCGCAAAGAGATTAAAGTATAAACTATTCTAAGCTTTAGTACTCAAAATATATACATTTATGTATATTTTAGGAAATAATAATTTTAGAGCATAATTTATAATTTATCTCTTTAATGCTATTATACTCTTAAGTTTTATTCGCAAAGAAATTATTCAATGTCTACTTATTTATTACTCTCTAGATATAACAAATATAATATGTATCTATCTATTAAATTTATCAAATTTTATTTATCCCAAATAAACTTAATTTGAATAGGTAAGTACACAGGTACAACCTCTGTATAGCTTTTCAATGTTAAGTTAGGTAGTTAAAATTAAATATTTACACGTAGAGCTTAGAATATTTCAATTGTAGAGTCAAACTGTTTCTGTGAGTTTCTTGCCGGCTCTTCTCAGTAGAACAGCTTTCCGAACCGGTGGTAGAGTCTTGACGTATCATAAGTGACACAAGTTGTCCTACATGAAATAAATAAATCATTTCATTTCATTTCATTTCATTCCAAAGGTAGAGTTTACTATGAATTGATAATAATTTATTATTATTAATTCCTAGTTGAAATTAGCTGATGAATGCATCAGTTGTTATAGATAAATTATTAAACATTAGGTTATATACCAGAAAGCTATTACATATAAGTCAATGCATATATACAATATTTTAATGTTTATATAATACAACAAACATTAAAATATACGCTCAAGTTACAACTAACACATGTGCACCGTGTGCGACGAGTTGGTACCGTTAGTACTAGAAAACATACTAGCATTGTCTGAAGTAGCGTAGGTACATGTGCTATTATTTGTACAGTAAAACAAAGATATCCAAAAGTTTAATTTAAAAATAAGTAACTGTTACAGCTGTCTGAGTTCTTACAATATTATGGTTGACCAACAAAGTTACAACTTACAACACAGTTAATTTAAAAATAGAAAACAAGTTTGCAACATTTGCGTATTGCACTAAGCTACGTTTTTGGATGCGAAAGACAAGTTTTACGGTTAATTCGACATTTTGAAAGGATCTATTCAAGTAATAATAATTTGTATTCCTTTTAAACAACCTGTTGCGCATTTACACTGGATGAAACTCAAAATTTTGATTGTTTATAAATAAATCCTCGCATATATATATATATATTATAGCTGTTTATTCAATCGCTACCTAATATATTTACCAAAATACTCATATGTCTACTGTAGTATTTTTTATATGAGAAATGCATTAGTAATCTGTCTACAAAATTTGTTGTACATAGTTGAATCGTAAAGTTTAAAATTTGAAATATCGTGCGGGGTAGGAGGGCGCCGTGATCACTCGTGCCAGGTAACAGGAGGTACGGCTATGCGCAGTGGTGCATATGTCTACTTTTTCTGGACAAAATATTACGATTTGCTGCTTCGTATTACGAAACTCTGAAAAAATATTTTTGATGGATGGATTTTGGATGAATGTTGATTGTAAAACTTTTTATGGAGACTTGTTCAACTCTTCATATTATTATCAATACTAATTGATGTTTTACTAAGTTCTTCACTTTCCTATGCTTTGATTTTCAAGTCATGACGTGATAATCTATTATTGAATGCACACACACAATTGACATCGAAAAAAACAGTTAACAGTGTAATTATCCATCAGAGATTGTGTCGATTATCGAATGAGTAGCATTCATTGATATTAATAAAATTATGAATATTCTTTTTACTAACTAATAATTACGATAATGATTATGTATACAATAATGTGATTTGTCAAATTGTTCCAATGAACTCATAAATCACTTTTGGGTTAAATTTCGTTTCTTAAGCACATTCGAAAAACTCATTAAATTCCTCACCAACCAATTACAAACCAACGTTCTTGTCATTAGACATTGAATAATAATTATTATAACGTTTTTACTTTTAATTTTACTGATAACTGCTTCTTGTTAGCTAATAACCGCATGTGATCGTGACATCGCAATTATTATTATTATCTGTATTTATCTTGCTCTTTAACGTTTTTCAATGGTTCGGTTTAATGTCAGGCAATCATTAGATTCGCGATCCTTCCTATTTGGGAAAATCCGATTTCATTTTGACCAAGATATTGGAAAAGGCAAACAGTGTGCGTTCTTGAAGCTTAGCGGTCGTCCTCCCTCCCACGTCATACGTATCTCTTTCCAACGCCATCGCTCTATCTCTCTCTATCACCACTTTCAGTCAACGCGCAACCAGCGTGTCAAATAGGTGTATTACGGTCTGTGTCATTTTACAAACTAAAAAACCTGTTTGTGTACATTATTTAATTCAAATTCAATGTAAAACAATACTGCAAATAGTAAATGAGTGTTTAACAAGTGTGTTTGTCATAAAATTTAGCAATCTGTGTTTAAGTGTGTTGAAATAGTGAAAACCTGTGTCGGTCCTTGGTTGGAGGCTTTACGGCTTTCTGTCTTCTACGTCGAGGCAATTAGTGGCCAAGGTATGCTTCTATGTTTTGTACTCTTAAACTATAGTAAATAGTATAATGCCTTGGCTTTATAATAAAGAGTTAGAGGATTTATATCACTCTACATTTGACTCTACAATCTACATTTTTATTTCTTTTGTTTATTTCACTTTCAATTAATATTTATCTATCTTAATAAGTATTAATAAATAGGTAATATTAACGCCAGTTGTTGAATATACACCAATTTTCTTTTTATATTTATTCTATAGTGCAGCGTTATTCTATCATAATTAATATTGAATTTTATCCCTGAGTTATCTTAGTAAAGTTTTACACGAAATATGATATATAATAAATATAATATTCCATTTCTATAATTTAAATTATCTAATATTATAAGATAACTCTAACACTATTTTTTATATCAAAAGTTTGAGTTAAATAATTTAAAAAATGTAGGTAGTCAAAAATATAAACTATAAAATATAGAAACCGGTGGCGACCGTAAAATGCAGAATTTGTTAATTTTCCTGGAAATGGCGTTACTTACTGGTTACAGTGTGAACGCGGCATATAAGCATACTACATTCTACACCGCAGAATGTTTACGTTTAATTCCATTAACATCGGTCGTGTAAAATATTCGTGAAAGTTGAATAAAAGTAATAAATACGCTTTCCTATTTATATTAGGCATCCGGCATCGCGTGAAGTCGCAATTCGCATAATAGTTTTAATTATAGTTCGCGGATTGGAGACTTATAACAAAAACACCATTTCTCTCTCCTTGTAGTTAGATGCAACTTGCGGGTTTTTGGATAATGCCGTAATGCGCAGTAGGTACTATTCTAAAGTACACAGATATTATATTCTATAGTACCTTATACCGTGGGCTTCCAAATCCTTCTACATAATTATATATCAAAGAATAATTTATAATTGAGTAGGTACTTAGACTTACGTATAATACCCACACGATGTACTTACTTACTTAAGTATTTTTCGTCAATTGTAAAACATGGCATTTGCCATTTTTGCAATGCTACAAATATTTTAATTAACTTAGTAGGTACAAGGAGATAATTTTAATGGTAAATAGTAATAAGGTACTTACCTAGTTACTTACCTACGACGTAGAACAGAAAACATTATTAAGTAAACAGAATAACTTAAACTAATATTTAAAAAAAACAGTTTCCACTCAAGTAACGCCGGATGTGACCATAATATCCAATGCGCGAAAACAGGTTATGTTGCTTTGGTCCTTCGCAAATCGCAACTGTGCTCTAGTGCTAAAGATGTCTACGGCTAACTTACGTAAATAACAACTTACAAGTTAAATAACATTATTATTAGTAAGACCATGAAGTAAGTAGAAGTATGTAGTAAGTAAATACCCGTATATTAAAGAAATGTTATGATAAATGGTAAAAATTATAATGATACATGATATATGATTTATTTATTTCACGTAGGACAACTTGTGTCACTTATGATACGTTAGGACGCTACCACCGGTTCGGAAAACAGATTCTACTGAGAAGAGCCGTTGAAGCTTATTTGTCATAATATAAGTTTAAAAAATGATATACTATAATATAATATTAAGATATAAATTAATGAGTGGAAATTAAGTAAGAATTTAACAGAGCACCTACCTAGTTTCTCTTGCGGACATTTTTGTAGAATATTTTTCGTCTTCTCAGAAAATATTGCAAAATAAGTTGGAAGTTGGCTTCACTTGTGTTTATTTATGATAATAAAATTTTAAGCCACCCGCATTCTGGTTTCCCAGCGCTTTCCTAATCTTAAGGTTGCCTGGAAGAAATCGCTGTTTAGCGATAAGGCCGCCTTTTGTACCTATCCTTCTTCTTTAATTTATTTCATGTCTTATTTTTTTATTTCTTTTTATTTGTGGTGCAAATAAAGAGTTAAATAATAATAACTAGTGGTTCGCCCCGAACTAAGACCTCGCGGCGCCATCTATTGACATAAATGTGAAGTTCTGTTAAAAATACTGAAGCTCATTAAAAATTAAATAATTCCGTTTCCTTACAATATTTATCTAATTTTAGTATTTGTTGTTCAAGTACAGGATATAATTGAAATAATTGACCAAGTTTCAGGCTCATCCTTTCAGAAAATTTAGAGTTCTGAGGTCATCTTTGGACGTTAGAAAATCACCACTTTGAAAGCCCCCCATTTCGTCAATTTTGGGGTAAAAATTAAAATAAAAATATTTTTGGACTCTATTCCTAATTATCTTTAAAATGATATACCGCAACCCTATGTAACTTTATAAAAAATATTTTACTTCGCATTCGCTTCTATGAGAGCCCCCCTGAAATAAAGATTTTTATTATTTTTTAAGCCATATTCGGCGGGAGGCCATTGGTTTACATATTATATTTAAAGCTGAAGTAATTGCGTTCAGTAATTCAGAAGTTATAATGCTCTGACAGACGGACGGACGGACAAGTGCCAATTCACCCAAGTAGACTCAGAGACCTTCGCTTCGCTCGGTCAATAACTAGTGGTTCGCCCCGAACTAAGACCTCGCGGCGCCATCTATTGACATAAATGTGAAGTTCTGTTAAAAATACTGAAGCTCATTAAAAATTAAATAATTCCGTTTCCTTACAATATTTATCTAATTTCAGTATTCGTTGTTCAAGTACAGGATATAATTGAAATAATTGACCAAGTTTCAGGCTCATCCTTTCAGAAAATTTAGAGTTCTGAGGTCATCTTTGGACGTTAGAAAATCACCACTTTGAAAGCCCCCCATTTCGTCAATTTTGGGGGAAAAATTTTAAAAAAAATATTTTTGGACTCTATTCCTAATTATCTTTAAAATGATATACCGCAACCCTATGTAACTTTATAAAAAATATTTTACTTCGCATTCGCTTCTATGAGAGCCCCCCTGAAATAAAGATTTTTATTATTTTTTAAGCCATATTCGGCGGGAGGCCATTGGTTTACATATTATATTTAAAGCTGAAGTAATTGCGTTCAGTAATTCAGAAGTTATAATGCTCTGACAGACGGACGGACGGACGGACAAGTGCCAATTCACCCAAGTCGACTCAGAGACCTTCGCTTCGCTCGGTCAATAATATTATGCATAGGAATTTATTAGGATATATTTTATTAGGAATAAAAAGCTTTAGGAGTAAGAATAAGAAATAGTAACAACAGCAACTATAACAGGTTTTTGTCAAGTGTATTAGGGTGGCTTCGCGTTTATTTACCTTTTACCTGCGCGTCTTTATTCCTCGAGATAACGTAAGAATAAGAAAGATGCGATATTAATAAAATTAAGTAGAGGCCTATTCTGTGGTAGAGTTAGTAAGTTGCGCGTACGTCTAATAATATCCTGTTTTAACATGCGAATTATGCTGACCCTAGTATCAAGTCAAGTACGTTTCAAAAAAAAGCACAAGGGGGTGTAAGGTAGAGTTGCATAGCCATACTTATTTATTCAGAAAAAAACAAAAAGAAATGCGCAAAAACTATAGTATACTATAATATTAATATACCTAGTACTTATAGTCGAAGAGACTGATAGCATATTTTTATAATCTCTCAGCAAAAAGTTTAACAGGTTGGCAGGAATGGAATCATATCATGGAACAACTATAATATTAATATACCTAGTACTTATAGTCGAAGAGACTGATAGCATATTTTTATAATCTCTCAGCAAAAAGTTTAACAGGTTGGCAGGAATGGAATCATATCATGGAACAGAGGTTTCTATTGTCTAAGCAAATCGTAATCATTTGACAGCTTAAAACGTATTACTCGAACTGTTTATGGAGTTCATACACGCTTTTTGACGTGCAGGCCTCTATGAACTCCTTAAACAGATCGTATTATCCGTTTCACAAACGATTTTTGATTTCCTTACACAATCGGGAAGCAGGTAGAATACGACTAACGATGCTAACAGGTGCTCTATCAAGTGCATCGAGGGTGGCGTTATCGTTTGTTTGCCGGTTACCTGCCTGCTACCCGTACGTAACAATACTGAAGGGTCGTTACCACCCTACGGCTCATCTACGACCTTGCGTTTTTATTGTTTTCCTAGTAGCTTTAGATTTAAGTTACTCTATCAACATTACTTCTATCAATAATCCGCTTATTGACATTTAATGAAGTCGAAAGTGTTACCCAATTTTGGCGAAAAAATATTGACTACTGTTGCCTATGCCTCCTATTATGTAGGTTCCTCCTTGGCGAGGAAGGATAATTTTAAGGAATAAACCATTAATATTTATATATTTATTACCTACTATAAATATTTATAGAGGCACCTATAGATATAAGTAAAGAAATTTGAAGAAAGATTTTTGTAGCTCTAGATTTTACGGAAGGTGTCATTCAGTAATAAAACATGGCTTCAGTAATCTCAAACGACGCGACGTCACAGAATCAGTTTACATCATTCAATAAAATAAAGGTAGTGTGACCGCCGTTGACTGTGAGTCACGCTTTCGAAATGCCTGACGAAGTCACACCGGTATGCGATACAACTCTGCAGTCGGCGGACAGAACAAAAGGTCTCGGTTTATAATTTTATTGCATAACGCTTGTATGTTCGTGATTCTCTGGTTTTTCTTGATGGAATTCAAATATCTTTCATTTTTGAAGTTCTAACCTAACTTATTTAATGACAGCTAAGTAAGTACACTCGCTCGTAGTTATCTTGCAGTTACGTAACTAGGTAGGTAATAAGAACAAAAGAATTTAGAGTATTCACTACTTAATGAATAATGATGTTGTACCTACTTTATTATGCAGGTATACCTTATTAAGTAAATAATTCTTCAAATAGGTACACTCCTGTTGATAAAGGTTTAAATTTTACAAATAAGTAATTTTATTTACAAATAAGTAATAAAGTTCAAATTATTTTAAAATATAAACTTTATAAAGAAAACACTCTTAAAACTTCATAGAGTATAAATTTTATAAAGTTTTAGAATTTTTATCATGTGGGTACATGTTTTTGAGTTACGATACCTACGTCTCAGTCTATACGTAATCAAAGGTCTTAGTACTGAAGTAATTTAGGTACTTACTTATTGTGTAAAGACCTCTTTTCTGGGGTACAGAGACATTCTGTCTATCATTTCTTTACTCTATCGCCGCCGCGCCTTTTTTTTCATTATCCCGCTTTATCCAAACAATCTGAAATTCATTCATAAACACCGTTCAATTGAATAGTTGTTTATAAACATGAGCATCTCAATTGCCCGCGTGTTTACAAACTGTGGCATAGGTTTATAAACAACGCGAGCTCGTGGTCGCCCACGCGAAATTCCATCACCTATTTTAGCGGGGGCAAAATATAAGCTGAAAATAGGGCATGCAATTTTTACATTCAATTAGGCTTTTTTTATTCCATTTAGCACAACGTAAGAGAAGCGCATTGCCAAGACGTTTCCTAGCTCCATGGTACAGCTACAGAAAAGACACGTCTTGGGATGTTTTGTTGTTATTAATTACCATAGACTTAGCAAAAAAATCCTATGTCTATGGTTATTACTGTACCAAATAGTTAATACCTATATAATACTAATAAAGAATGTAAGTAAATAAATGCGTGGTTATATAATACTAACAAAGAATGTAAGTAAATAAATGCGTGGTTCTACATTCCTACGAGGAAATGAGGATTTTATAATTTTTGAAATTAATTAAGTCCCAGCTCAGACTTGACAATCTAGAATCTAGATTCTAGTCTGATTTTGTGGTGGTACTGGTAACAAGCAGAGTGTAATGTCTACGTGGCGATACGTGTTGTCTTATTTTTTCTAAAATTTTAAAAGTGCACAAGTTTTGAATATGGGAAATTGACGGGATTGGGCCATAATGCTCGTTTTCACCGACAATCTCAAAATTTTAGTGCCGCCTCGGTCTTCTCGTACCCAATTACGAGACAGCAACGTGAAAACTGTTAAGTACCTTAGATTTCCCTGTTTCTCTTTAGCAATTTCTTCAGTTTGTTATACCACAGAAATCAGAATTCAACACCTGCCACCAGTGCTCTTTCAATCATTTTTATGATAAAATGATTAGCAAGGCTAAACTAAAATCTAGGTTTATTACCTTTTATAAACACGAGAACCTAAACACTTAACCTCAATTCAGAGGCATGGCCGTTACCACTTTCCGTAAACCGCGAATTTTTTATGGTATTTAATGGCTGTTTCAATCAATTTACTTATCATTTTATATGTACCTATGCGTGCAGACTTGTTGTAAACTAAAGATCAATGAGAACCATACAACCTTCAGCCTTTCCAAATTTACTTTTTTTTTTTTAATCCACTACTATTATAGTGGTTAGCCCTTGCCTGCGATCTCACCTGATGGTAAGTGACGATGCAATCTAAGATGGTAGCAGGCTAATCTGTTAGCAGTTAGGGGCATGGCAGTTATATGAAAACCATACCTCTACTAGGTTTCTACACGGCATCGTACCGGAACGCTAAATCGCTTGGCGGCACGTCTTTGCCGGTAGGGTGGTAGCTAGCCACGGCCGAAGCCTCCCACAAGGCAACGTACTTTTTATTGTACCTAAGTACGTTTTTCATCTTGGCTTGCAGTCGTAAAACATGCATTAGAACTGCCTTGCACTTCTAAAACTCAAACTCTATTTTGGTACCTACCTAGTAACCTATTACAGTAGACCTTCTGAACGTCACGTTTACATAGTATAAGATAATAGACGTACGTTAAGTAATAAGTTGAAAGACCTGCACTTTAAGTATCTAGTATTGAACGTTTGCAGACAATTTTCCTTTTATCCACTTTCTAAAAAAATAATTAATAATATACCTACTGTGCTGTGAATCTATTCTGTACTATCTTTAACTTTTACTGTCTCCTTTAATATTAAATGCACTAAGTCTGATGCATGCGTATAATTTGCATAGGTTTTACGCCCTAACATTCATTAGCATCATGACACCTTTGTGGGGCAAAGTGTAGCTAATTACTCACTCTTCATTAAACCACCAAAATATTTTTTCAAAAATCTCTCTTAGGTAATATTAAATGCACTAAGTCTGATGCATGCGTATAATTTGCATAGGTTTTACGCCCTAACATTCATTAGCATCATGACACCTTTGTGGGGCAAAGTGTAGCTAATTACTCACTCTTCATTAAACCACCAAAATATTTTTTCAAAAATCTCTCTTAGGTAATATTAAATGCACTAAGTCTGATGCATGCGTATAATTTACATAGGTTTTACGCCCTAACATTCATTAGCATCATGACACCTTTGTGGGGCAAAGTGTAGCTAATTACTCACTCTTCATTAAACCACCAAAATATTTTTTCAAAAATCTCTCTTAATTATTAAACCACTACCCTATTAAGTAAATAACAAACCGAGTGAGTACCTGTTAATATATCAAATCAACCTATCATCCTCGTAGTTTACAAGATTACCATAATTTCTCACGCAACCAACAATATCGTGTGCCGTAAGCGGTTCACCCGACTCCCAAGGGAAAGGTTAGGACGACCCTCAATTCCCACGGCGCGGGAAGCCGCACAAAAACCTTCCTCAAGCATTCCAGCGTACTAAACAGGATAGTGACACGCCATCCTGAACACTTATTAGGGTGCTTGTGTCATGGTCAATAGGTAGCTGCAGTTGTAACTTGTAAGTAAGCAGGCTTTATTTACAGTTTAAAGATAATAGAATTTATTGATAAGAAGGAAGGTGTATATTGTTCAAATGCTATGTGTATATGTTGGTTTGTCCTACAATCATGCTGCTACAGCTTTTTTGCCTGGGCATAGTTGACGACCTGGAGGGAATGTAGGCTACTTTTTATCGCGGAAAATTAAAATATTTCCTGGCAATTAAAATTCCACGTAGCATCAGCTAGTTTTCTTTATTTATTTAAATGTTCAGTTATCAGATCAAGTGCCTCAAGCATCCCTACCGGTCAAAAGGTTTAGGATTTCCGTTATAATTAGGCAATTTGTCAAAAACTAAAAACTGTTTAAAAAAACTCATAATGATTTTTTAAATTATACTATGTATTCAACAAGGTAACTGGCATAGCATTACTTTAGTTATAACCTATTACTAAGGTTTGCATAATGAAGTTATTACATACGAGTAATTGTGTTAATATTATGGTGTCAAAAATGTTATAGAATGAAGTTGGTAAGTATAAAAGAGGCGTCCTTAGCCTGCTAAACTGTTTATGTATTATATTTCTGTTTAACCTAGGTTTGTAGGACTAGGTTATAAACTATGTACATATCTATTAAATAATAAAGACATTTTCAAAACAAAACAACAAACTTTCATTATATTTTTATCGGATAAAACAATTTGCATTTGTGTAAGTTTTAGGCAACACTCTCTGAAAACTTAGAATTTAGATAGGATACTTAGTATAAGATACACAGAGAAAGGGAGTTGGATAAACTATCTAATTCTACTGGATTTATTGACCTGGCATATTCGTATAGGTACCTACTTCGTATCTTTTTAAATTCGTCGCGGCGGGAAAATTTCATAATCTAAAGCTAACTACTTAGTCTACTAGGTACATAGTTATTCATAAAATAAATGTTGTTTCATTTTCATAATAAATATATATTATATATATATATTATGTACAGTATCATTGTTCGCAGTCAGCGGATACCAATTACTAAGCTCTATTCATAAAATGTAAAAGTAAAATTGTTTATGTCACGCTTTATAATTGATTGTAGCGTTGCTAAAAATAACAAATCAAATGAGAATTCGAGTTTCGAATCTTATCACTGTTGCAACATGATCGCTACTTGATATTTTTTGTATCAATGATATCTTTTCTTTATCTAATCACTAACTATTATTTTATTAAGTAAATGGGACAACGGCCGACGCACAGTTGTTCTTAATTATGAAAATTACAAAAAAAAATTACGAGATATTTTACCGCGGTTAATTGCCTCATCTGGTGACACTTCTGTCACCTGGCTGGCTGGCTCATTTTTTGCGCAAAGGATCAGCCTGGCTGTCCAGCGTGGAAATGCAGCCAGCATTCTTGTCACCAGTCCTCGCGGGCATGATTTATATAGTAATTAGATTAGGCTAGCTAGCATTAAGTTCTATTGTATTATTTTCAATAAATGTTAAAAAAAAAACTAGCAAATAATTTAATAAATTTATGTTTATTTATTATGATAAACAAGAAGTAACTATATTATTTTTTATTAGTTCCGTGAGAACTCATTGATTAGACCAAATTATGTACCAATAAATTTAATCTAAATTGCAGGTTGAACAGGTGGATCTCCTCTCCCCAAAGGTTGTCTGGAAGAGATTGCTTCAGCAAGAAGACCGCCTTTGCACCCTTCTGTTTTATCTTTTAGTTTATTGTCATTGTTTTAAGTGTGTGCAATAAAAAGTTTATCTATCTATTGTAGCCACAGCTTCAGGATAACGGGAATTTTAAGTAAAAATCAGCAATACAACAACACTTTTTATATTTTTTTACAATACAATTTTACAATTCTTACGAGTCATACGTCGTTCGCCATTGTACTATCATTCCAGGGAAAAAAACAAAAGACGATCTCTCCCCTCTGATTGGTCGATATTCGCATAGCCTATAATCAGTAACTTGTTGGCGCCAAATTCAAAATATACAGTTTATACGAACTTATTTTTGTAATACAATATTAATAATGAAAACTTTAATAATATTTGATACAGGATATTTATAAAATAATAAAACAACAATTTAAATAAAGCTGAACGATAGCACATGCAAGTATTAATTAATTATTATGTAATAATATGATTAGAAATTAGTAACCTCATAGACCGCTCACTAGATGGCGGTCACCTAAAATGTGCCTTAAATGATAAGTGGGCTTACACTAGATATGGGCCGCGAAATCGCAGCAGACAGACTGACAGACAGTATTCAGACTTTCGTATGAATCACAATGTGTATTACTTAGTATCCAGTAGGATGTAGATATACTTAGGTAATATATAATAGGTACTAAATGTATGTACATTTTGCAATATTCGAATTACTAAGATAAACCATTACAATAATAGTAAGTACATTGACCTATAAAATATCATTGGCATTGACCCATAAATTCTCTCGTGTAATTAACTAATTTGCATAAAATTAGCAGTTAATTTGGTACACTAAATTACCACAATAGTTACCTATTCGTTTTAACTCAATTCTTCACCTCTAGAGGTACTTCTTACCCATTACTCTCATTAATAGGCGGACGTTAAACGCTTGTTTTAAAAATATTTTTTAATTAATGATTGATACATTACTAGCTACTGTGTCCGCGTGGATTGAGGTTTTTCCGGGATAAAAAGTAGCCTATATGTTATTCCAAACTCGATCTATCTCTGCGCCTTTCATCCAGATCCGTTAAGCCGTGATTGAGTACCAAACATCCATCCATCCATCCAAACTTTCGCATTTATAATATTAGTATAGATTGTTAGATAATTTACGACCTATGCCCGCGACTAGGAACGCGATGATGATCGTGATAAAAGGTCGCAATACGGACCCATCCTATCCCTATCACCTTTTTTTTAACGAGGGGGAAATCTTTTTTTTTTTATCCACTACAAGCTAGCCCTTGATTGCAATCTCACCTGCTGGTAAGTGATGATGCAGTCTAAGACGGTAGCGGGCGAACCGGTTAGGGGCATGGCAGTTATATTAAACCCATACCCCTTCGGTTTCTACACGGCATCGTACCGGAACGCTAAATCGCTTGGCGGCACGTCTGTGCCGGTAGGGTGGTAACTAGCCACGGCCGAAGCCTCCCACCAGACCAGACCAGGGAAAATTCAGTTATAATTATAAATTTATAAATTCCCAAATTGACCCTGCCGGGGATCGAACCCGGGACCTCCGCACGTTAAGGCAACAGCGCTACACACTGCGCCACGGAGGTCGTCGAAATCGGGTATCTTCATCAGATACCCGATCCCCTGGGGGAGAGTGTGGATCATGTGGGATTAAAAATGTAAAGGACTTTAACTGTAGATCGTAAAAAAGCAACAAAAAAGTATTGCATCAAAATGTTCGTATCTCGACGGAGAACCGAGTTATTATGAAAAAACTGAATTACCTCTTTTTTCAAGATGGCGGAAAATGCACATAAGAAATCTTGGTCGACAATTTGAAGTCAAGCTTTTCTAAGCCTCCCCCACGTACCTAATTATCCAAAATTTAGCTTTCTCGGTTCACTTGCATTTCTTACCTAATATAATGACTGGACTATAGTCCTGGGTGGTATAGTCCCTGAATACATACATCAATCATGAATGAAACCAATCCCTATCACCTAACACTTAGGGTCATAATACACGGGTGGTTCTCCCGCTGCGGGAATCCGCTTCTGAACCGCACTAGTCACAATTTAATATGAAAGTTGTGGTAATTAATATATTATTATACAACATCCAAACCCTGAATGAATTTAAAGAGCGGCGCCCGTCGGTCACTGAAACAAAGGCGATTTTGTAAACAAGTCCTAACGAGAGTTACATAAAATGCATGAGAGCTGATACTATTTTATGTAACTTCATTTCCCTATTGTAAAGAATTGTACGCGGAAAGTCGACGATGTGTTGTTATGGTTATGTATTAACATTTACCTAATTGCGTTTTCTACTATCTCAGTTGGTACTTGTTACCTACCCGTCCATACTCAGCACAGATCAGGTATTAGTTACTACGTAATCCACTGTCTATACTATACTAAGACTTATAGACTGCATGTCAGATTTACGAAAGGCGTGGATTTTTTATTCATGTATTCTCTGCACTTTTCGAAATCGTTTTTAAGCGTATGGGCCGCGAAAAGGTAATAGACTGATAAACAGACACACTTTCACATTAGTATTACTTATAGCTGACTAGCGAATGCCCGCGACTTTGTCTGCGTGGTTTGAGGTCTTATCCATCCAAACTTTCGCATTTATAATGTTAGTACGAGTAAGACAGTAACTAGTAAGATGCCCGATACTTCGTGGGCATGAATTAAGTTTTATTTAATTCCCACGGGAAATAGTATAGTTAATAGATATCACTCACAAACTGCAACCTGAAACCGGTTTCGCTGGCAGCGATGCAATGTTAGTAAGCGGCAGGCGCTGAGTTAAACTTTTTGTAGATTACCCACTTTATTTTTAAGTTGGTTGTTTATTTATTTGGCTATAATTATTATTTTATGTCTAACCTACTCGTACACGGTGCACAGTAAAACCGACTGTAGTTTTTGTGGCACTGCTTGCAACGCAACTTCGTGTATAAATTTTATAAGATTAATATTTATAAATAAAATAAAATAAATAAATCCTTTAGTAGCCTTTGTCACTCTCCAGTCTTTATGTTCTCAAGTATACCCATGCAAAAATCAAGTCAATCCGTTGCTCTGTTGCGGCTTGCCGCGTGATTGAAGGACAAACCAGCAAACCAACAAGCAAACAAACATTCGCATCATATGATCATTGATAGACCTATGAAATTTCATAGTAAACTGTAGGTACATATAAGTGAATTGTAGAGTCCTGACTTGTGATAAAAGGCGGTCGAAATCATCCATTTTATATGAAGTCGTGTTCGCTATGGCCTTAGGCACAGAACAAAATAAATTAGACGATTCCTTTTTCTGTGGGCTGAAACCTGCAGATATCAACAAAGCAACATACAACATGCATACATACTACATAGGTACCTAATATAGCTAAGTAGTTACACGGTTTGACACAATCGTATCTACTTACATTCTAGTAGGTACTTAACAGTAAAAGCTGCCTTCCCATTGATTTCACATGAACCATTGTATGGTTGGTATGGGCTTTCACATAACTCAGGCTCTGAGACTTCCATTGTGCGATATTTTTCTGGTTAATATATTATGTACAAATAACGTATTATTATACATTTTTAGGTGAGTTAAATACTTACAATATTTTTAAATCTTAATATATTAAAACAAAGTCGGGTTTGTTCGAATACATATAACTCTAGAACGGCTGGACGGATCTGGATGAAATTTGGCACTTTTATCCTGGAAAATTAAAGAGTTCCCGCGGGAACTAAAAATCTTCAATCCACGCGAACGAAGTCGCGGGCATCAGCTAGTATTCGGAATAAATTCCTGGATTGTCTTAGACATGTACGTATTGGAGAAGAAGTACCTACTTAGCTTTAACTTTAACCATTTCAAGTATTAAGTAAGTAATTTGTCTTTCGGTCTAATGCTGCACATTAGGTAAGTAAGTACCTACCTACCTACTTACATCAATTTTATACTTACCTCAACTTATTAGATACGGTTAAGTTAGTAAAATATTTCATGTGATTCTACTTAACTAATACATAAAACATGGGTATCCAAGAAATAATGGGTTCACGAATCACGATTGCGTGCTGACTGAGGCCATTGAGCTGGGTATTAGTTCTTGGAATTTTAAAGTTTGGTAACTAAACTATTTTATGTAAATTGTTATATATATCCCATGACTAAATACAACCTAAGACCGATTGGGTAAAGTTATAAAAACTACACGTAGCATATTTTTGGTTAATACCGAAACAGCTTCGTTACCCACAATGTAACTTATTGAAATCCTGAAATATCACACTAACACATGTGTTAAATAATAAATCGACAATAAATTGGAACGACACAGCGTGACTGACCGCATTGCAGCAACACCGTCTTAACCACTCAACGATCACATCCAAACTAACCCCGATTCTCCACTGACTCCACACCCTAACTCACTTTTGCCCCACTACTATCAGCGCCATCTTGTGAAAAATACCCGCGTTCGTTCACCAAATCTACCAACTCTCGATACAACAATAATGCAATACCAACATGAAATCAGTATTGCCATTCTATAAATAATAAATAAATGTTGCCAGTCGAACCCACGAACTCGAAGTGCAAACTTCTTTAGGCGCGTTCAGCACTTTTTGGTAGGGGTTAAAAATGTGGATTACGCGTGATCGACAGTCGACACCGTTTTTTTACATACCTAGTGAAGTCCCCATAGTTTCTATCAACATAGTCAGCTGCTACGTCACCATTGTTCAGGCTAAGACGGATTTCTATTGTGGCAAGTGACTAATTATTACGTGTAATTACTGATAATGGCCTTCAGTGACAACGGAGTATTGTGTGCTTTTATACACGCCCCAGCCCTCGGCCATCACTAAACCTCGTCATTGTCGGCTAACTTAATTATTGCATGATCAGGGTAGGTAATTGTTAATTAGTATGTCTCATACCTACTGAACTGCCACGTTGGTCTAGTGGTTAGCATGTTCGACTGCGGCCCACGAAGTCCCGGGTTCGAGTCCCGGGTCGGGCCTTAATTAAGTATTGGGTTTTTCTGACTAGAAATTCTCAGTTCTAGCCCGGAGTTAGGAAGTTGGTGGTGTTTCACCCACGTGAAGCCGTCGGTCCCGGTTATTATCACTTACATCACAATAGTCGTTAAAGCCCGCCAACCCGCATTGGAGTAGCGTGGTGGGTCTAAGCTCTAATTCCCTCTCTCCTATGAGAGTGGAGGCCTGTGAGCCAAGTTAAATTTGTTTAAGTTAAAGTTTGTATCTGTCTTTTTCATGTCAACCCAAGAATAAACTTATGGAAAAGTGACAGCATCAAAAAACTAAACCAGTTTGCAAAATGTTTATATCAACAATGCCTGTTAGGTATTAGGTATGTTGGGGGCGTTGCCTTATCTGGCGCATTCAATATCGAATTTCACCAATTATCATACTTTTTCGATATTATATTTCTCCAACATTATGAAACCTAATATTGAACTGATAACACTTTAGTAGTGATTCAGAATGGTTTAAAAAAGTGTGCAGAAGAAGAACTTATTTGATAGCAAATAATAAATACCTTGAATATACCTAGTTATCAGTTCTTAGTTCCCACCCAACATACAGTAAATGTATTTTTTATTTTTTGTAGGGCTTTTTCTGCAAGATTTAAGTTAAACAACTAACGTCAGGGTGTCGAATTTGGGTGTCGGTGTGCGCGCGCATCCTTAAAATTCACTCTGATAATTTTCCCTAACGCGCCAAGAGAAGTAGGTATAACTTCAAAAACCGGCCAAGTGCGAGTCGGACTCGCGCACCGAGGGTTCCGTACTGAAAACTGTAACGACCAAAGATGTAAAACGGTAATAATTATCTTTGTTAATGAACCGCAAACCTAACTTTGTTTGTAGAGGTTTACTGTTAATATCAAAAAAACTATGCTAGTTAGAGCATTGGCTATAGTTTTCCTGTAAAATATACATAAATTCCTATTGACCATAATTATTTCAGATTTTTCGATTGGTAAACTCCGGAGATAAGGGGGGGGGAACGGTATTTTTTTAGACTTTTTCCCCGATAAATCAAAAACTATCATGACTAAAAATAATTAAAAAACTGTTTTAGAATGTACAAAGTAAACCCTTTCATATGATACTCCACACAGTACAGTTATCTCACTTTTAAATTTCAACCCTCCGATTTTCCTCCCTTTTTAAATAAGAACAAAAATAATTTCCAATTTTTTTTAATTCCAGTGTCTTTGGGCCACTAATATACACAACTATTCCAAATTTCATGTCGATAGCTTCGGTAGTTACTGAAATAATCGAGTGTGACGGACGGACAGACAGACAGACGGAGAAAGTAGCACCATAAGGGTTCCATTTTACCATTTTGGTACGGAATCCTAAAAACGTCATCAAAATAACAGAAACGAAACACAAACAAACGAGCAAAAACTATCGATTGACAAAACTAGATCGTGGAGATTCTGTTACGTGCACAGTTTTTAAGCCATTACTGGCTCATTAGTGCAGTATTAAGTAGTTACTTGTTGACCGTTATAAATGAGTAGTCGGGTTACAGTTAGCGTCGATCACGGTCACGCGGATTTCTTGAGAACTGGTCACATTCAACGCGGGACGTGACTTGCCAAAGCAATCATGTGTTGTCTTGGATGAAATTACTTAACACGGTATAGAAAACGTAAGAAATTTGTATGAAATCACGTTCAAATTACTTTTGAAGGGCGAGGGAAGAGTGCCTTGTAATTTTTCTGGCCAATTATTTAAGAAAATGTCGATCACTATATGACATTGACAACACAATATCATACTATTAATAGCGAAACTGCCTCAGTTCGCGGCTAGGGGGGTAAGGCGAATATGGCCGATATCGCGCGTCCCGTAGTTAATTCGTCCAAGTGTGTTGTCAACGGCTCACAGGTGTCTCTATAATCATACCAAATGTATAAAACCGATAATCGATATGCTTCTGACGTGGCAGACATGAGCAGCGTGTGTTCCTTACAACTTCTAGGAGTCGCTGCTGTCACGCGTTTTGTGTGACCAAGGCTTTATAGTCATTCGGAGCAATCGATTTACGCAACTCGAGCAATCGCTGGAAATCGAATTGGAAATCTGTGCCGTTTACATTTTCTCACTGTGGATAAATTGTAAAAAATGTGGCGAATTTATAATATCGATTATGTGTAAATATAATACGATATAGCAATAGTATAAAGCTGATATTATTTTGATGGGAAACTCAAATAATAAGTCAGTCTATTTATGAATAGAAAGACAACAATGAATGAACAGAAAAGCATCATTCATGATTCAGCGTTTCACCATTTTATGAGTAAAACTATTATAGCAGCCCTCAATTTTATGAACTTAAGTTCATAAAATTGATTGATCCTTTAAAGGATGAGCAAAAAATTCGAAGCAAATAATGAAAATTAAAGACTGAAATGACCGTTGGACGACCCCCCACTAGGTGGACGGACGATCTCAAGCGTGCAGCTGGGAACCGCTGGAAACAAGCGGCACAAGGCCGTGCTCTGTGGCGAATTGGCGATCCATGCAGGAGACCTTCGTCAGCAGTGGACGTCTATAGGTTGAGACGACGATGACGACGACGGCTGAATGAATCATTCGTGGTTAAAAAACGAAAAGAACAGTACGTCCAAACTCGGTCACCCGTCCCACCCATTCGTCATATAATTACCGACTGGGGTCAACGTTGCTTAACAATCGAAATCAACTGATATGCGTTGTCACAGCTAGGCCACTCGTAAAAACAATCAATATTTATTATTCAATTATGGTACACTTATTGACGACCGAAACTTATAAAACATGATGGTGATAATCAATTAGAGCCCACAACAAACTCAGCCAGTTCCTCGATACTTTACAAGGAAGATAAGATAGAACAAGACTGAAAACTACCTATTATTGCATGCAAAATATGGAAATGTGCACGTTGTAGTTACATGGATCCTTCGCGTCAGTAAATAAAGCAGGTTAAATAATACTTTATCGTGACTGAGGCCAATCAACACCTGCTGAACAATGAAGTTTGCTCAGATGTTCGTATTGTTGCGTTTTCCGAACGCAAACACACTCGTTCAATAGGTACCTACTGTGTTCCAGACTGTAAACAGTAAACGTTTAAAAAAAAGATACGCGCCGAATTGAGAACCTCCTCCTTTTTTGGAAGACAGTTAAAAATAGGCAGACGACCTTTCTTATCGCTACTTTAGTAAGGTTTAACTGCTAGGTTAGGTTAGGTTAGGTTAGATTTTGACTTCTTGATTCTTACGCTTCCAATTAATCCTCACTAATCCATGCTTCTATATCTATAGGTACCTACTAATATTATAAATTCCAAAGTTTGGATGGATGGATGGTTGGATTTTCATTCGGATCCGTTCAGCCGTTCTGGCGTGACTGAGTAACAAACATCCATCCATCCATCGATCCATCCAAACTTTTATCAGTAGTGATGACTATCTTCTTTCTAAGTGATACTAGATGCCATATTCAATTTTCCATAATCATTCGCCGTAAATGTGTCCCTTGTTAGTTGAACTTCCGATTTCCAGTCCCATTACAAATAGGGCGTAGGTATACTGGTGTATCACACAAGCGGCTATTTCAGTCCATATTGCTCACTTGTCACTCACTAATGGCGCCGAAAACTGCTGCATAATGAGTTACCTCTATGGTGCTATGCTATTTGTGGACTTATCTACCCTTTGTTTTGGCGGTTGGGTATCTATTTATTCCCCCCGTCTTTTATTTGTTGCAAGTTGCAACCGAGGTACTCTGCCCGACGTAGTTTTCTGGATTATTGATGTGAAAACTTCTTTAAGCGCGTTGAGTAAACATAAAGTTGGGTAGGGGGTAAAAATGTGGAAACGCGTGACCGACACCTCGCGTTGTTACGAAGACAAAAGGTCTTAAATATAAACATAGTTCATTCGTAATTAAACTTTAATGATGCCTTAGTTTTAAGGTTATATTTTAAGTTTTTTTTTAAATATTCGTTTTCACTTCTATCGGCAGTCCCTATGACTGCCAATTTTTTATTATTAATAATACATTTTTGATATTAAACAAAGTATTATTACAAAGATAAAACATCTACCACTACAGCCCATTAACGTCCCACGTGGTCCCACTGCTGAGCACAGGCCTCCATTCTCATAGGAGAGAGGGAATTAGAACTTAGACTCACCACGCTGCTCCAATGCTGGGTTTGCGGGATAAAACATACTTAGATAAAAAATACGTAGAACGATAATGGTTGCAATAGTATACTGTATTGCAACCATTATCGTTCTACGTATTTTTTATTATTTTTTATTATTAATAATACATTTTTGATATTAAACAAAGTAGGTATTATTGCAAAGATAAAACATCCACCACTACAGCCCATTAACGTCCCACTGCTGGGCACAGGCCTCCACTCTCATAGGAGAGAGGGAATTAGAGCTTAGACTCTAATTCCCTCTAAAATAATGCGGGTTGGCGGGATAAAACATACTTAGATAAAAAATACATAGTTCTATCTATTTTACTGATACTCAACCACTAACGCCTACCTCTGAGAATAAGTACAGGTGCCGACAAATACAAAGATTAGATTTCCACAGAATACCGTTTTTTGGGGTTAGAAATCGTCCGTCCAATAATAGGGCACCCTGATAGCCGATAGGTCCAGAGCAAGCGCCATGTGTGTGACCTTTAGGATATACCTATAAGGAAATAAGTTTTTTTCAATAATTAGGTAATTAACATATCGAGACCTTATGGCGACTATCTTATGAAAAACCAGGAAACGCAACGTTCAAGTTTTCGTTAAATATTCTAAAAACCAGTTGGAAAAAGATACCCTTGGAGTTTCAATGCATTGTAGAAGTTGCTATCACGCGTTCATAACTTCAATGAAGGTTAATTTTTATGATATCTAAGTAACTACTTAGCTATTGAGTTTTTTCTTGATGTCGTGGACTCGTATTCCTTTGCGGCGAACTGGAAATTTAACTTTTTCTGACTCTACCTACTTATTTGATCGTTTGTTAAAAAGTCTGGCATTAAACCAGTATTGAAGTTCTTTATCATGTTATGCTAAAATTCAATTAAAATTCTTCGACACCATTGAATGAAATTGCGCAGTCAATGCGAATCGAATAAATATCGCAAAATAATGTTACACACACAGGATCTGCGTCACAGCCTAACCTGTTTGGTTGTTTATACATCGCCCAGGTACGCAAGCTATTGTGACCATTATTTGAATGGGAATAAGTGTTTTTTTGCATAGAAACAGATACAAACTAATAATCTACACGTAAAGCAAAGTGGTAATCCCACTACAAATATTTTCATCTTTGAAAAGCCTTCTTTGTTATTTTGAGTTTACCTACATATTAGTGTCAGATTCAGCATGTTGCGTTTAAGTCTCGGTAAACACCAGAGTGGAAAACAGCGAAGAATGAAGATGGGCGAAGATGTGTGTACTGTTAAGCGGACCAATCAGGTGCAATCATGCAAGGATCGCTGAGAATGGATGCACGAAATTGAGCTCTAATTCAATCGTGTTATGGTTTATTTTACTTTGAAACCGAACTTTAACGATTTCATCGGCAATCCTTACATGATTGCGCCTCTTCCCCCGATTGTGTAAGAAAATCGTAATCATATTCGTTTGTCAAACGTATAATCCGAAATGTTTGAAGAGTTCAGAGATGCCTGCACGTCAAAAAGCATGTATGAACTCTTTAAACAGTACGAGTAATACGTTTTAGCTGGGAAATGATTACGATTTTCTTAGACAATTGGGCCTCAGATTATTGATATTTATTGATCTTTGACGTGAAAACTCATCACGTCATTTATCAATAATTTGATTGGTCCGATAAATACAGTCTTTTCCGTCTATCTAGTATCTATGCTCTTGGATACCCGAGCCAAAGATCTATAAAAGTCTCTAGTTATAGCACAGTCATATTTAGTCTCTAGTTACAGCTAGGTATAATCATTATCACACGTAGTTATCACATTTTGAATAATACTGTCACGGCACTTCAACAATGAAGTGTAAATTTTGTCGCGGGTTCTTAATCGAATTATCGCACTAACCTTGAACATAAATACGTGTCAGTGAAATCTTGTTAGGTATGCATATTATTAAACACATCGTCATAATCCTATTCTTAGACTAAACAGAGTCTAGGGTTTAAATTTTTGTTTTTGTCAAAATATTATTTTCTTCTGTTTCTGATTCTATAAACTGTATGTAGTTCTGAATTCTACGTTACCTAGGTACCTACCTACAGACCTATGCATAATTGTTGACAAAAACCAAAATAAACATTGAAGCGAAAGCTAAGCTACCGAATAAGAGGTTTTAACTTTATTTACGTTGGACATACACATCAATGACGTCGGGATATTTCAACCTTGCGTTGCTACAAAAGGCTTTACTATTTAACACTTCCAAAAGCGCCAATATTTACAACTAAGCTGCTATGTTTATAATAATATAATAATAATATAATAATTGCTATGTTTACCGAGGTATAAATAGCGCAATTTACATTACCTAATGTCAAACAGGTAAAAACCACTGTACAACTTGATCATGAGGAATTAGATTTAGTGGATACCGCTGTTTTTCTCGGAATAACGTTAGATGCTAAACTCCAATGGGGCCATCACATAGATGACTTATCGAACAGGCTTAGTTCTGCTGCATACGCGGTTAAAAAGATTCGCCAGTTGACAGATATAGAAACGGCGAGATTAGTTTATTTTGGTTACTTTCACAGCGTTATGTCATATGGTATATTATTATGGGGTAATGCTGCTGATATTAATTCTGTTTTTGTGCTGCAGAAGAGGGCTGTTCGAGCCATATATAATATGGGACCAAGAGAGTCACTAAGAGATAAATTTAAAGAAATTAATATTATGACAGTGCACAATCAATATATATTTGAAAATTTAGTATACATGCATAAACACATTGATAAATTCAAGAAGAAAAGTGATTGTCATAATTTCAATACTAGAAATAAAAATAAGCTTGTAATGCCTGCTTCTAGGCTTAGTAAAATTAGCAATTCATTTGTTGGAAACAGTGTCCGCTTCTACAATAAGCTCCCAGAAGACATGTTGAAGATGTCTCTGAATAAGTTCAAAGTTAATGTAAAACGTAAACTCATTAAAAAATCTTATTACCATGTAAAGGATTATTTAAATGACAAGGAAGCTTGGCAATGATTTTCTCTAATGGCCCTGATAGTTCCTTAGTTTTAAGATGATTGTGAAATGGTGATAATGAAAAAAAAAAAAGACCCGGCTGAGTTTGTTGTGGGCTCTTCTCAGACCAGGGCGCGTTTGGAACCCTCGTAGCTTTAGTTTAAGATGTCGTACTGTCGTTATCACCATTATATTGTTAATCGTATATGTTACAAATAACCGAACGTCAATAAGTGTAGTATACCTACCTAAATTGAATAAACGTTCTTTGAGTTTGAGTTTGAGTTCAATGTTAAATTATGAAATCGCTGAAAAAGCTACAATAATTGGTAAAGCCTTGGCAAAAAAAATGTTAATTCGAGCAGTAAAAAAGTAATATACAAAAAGTGGCCCATGAAAGCACAAAATAGGGAGATGTGGAAAAATCGGAAGGAGGCCTTTGCCCAGTCGTGGGACAGTACAGGCTAGATTAGATTAGATTATACTTTTTTGTTTTCAATAAATGTATGCAATTAAAAAAAAGAAAATAATAATAGTGTGTAATGAAATTCTCATTCACAAATAGGGATTCCTCCCGGGCCCGGCCTCCTAGGCCACGGTTTCGCACGGGTAGGTATAGCTCAAGTAATATTGCTGATACCTCAGAATACAGATTGTTCTGTGTTTTGACGCCGACACTTAAGGCGAGTCACCTGCAAGATTTTAGGAGGTGAGGTGTGGGGTGCCGCCCGCGCGTCTGGCGGTACGTTTCTCGTACAGACTGGCGGGGAAGCGGGCAGCGCGGTATGTTCTGAAACCGCTTGGCAACGTTCAAGTTCTGGGATTAATTTGAATTAAATAATTATAGGACTTTTGTAAGACCGTTATTTAATAGTAAATACCGAAAACATTTGATCTAGCAAACCAGTTTTCACCACTGAGCTGAGGTGACTCGCCTTAACAACATATTATGAAAGGATTGTAAAACCTATAATTTTTATTATTTTGTATACTGTGTACATAGGTACAAGTTTAGTAATGTGCACTTTATGGAGAATCACACTGTAAGGCTTGCTACTGTACCAGCTAAAATAAATAACCTCGGCATCATCCCTAGTTCAGACAATGTCAATACTTCAATAGGACCTTGATCTTCGCTACGTGTGTATTTGACATGGTCTGACATAGGGCTGCCATCCGTTCGGATTGCCCCGGATTTGTCCTAGATTAGGGCGTTCGGTGAGCGTTCGGGTGGGGTTTCATATTTTGCAATCCGGGTTTAAAAGTTTTCAAGCCACCGTTGGCACCGGGCGGCCCGGGCGAAAAAAAAAGTTGATTTATATTAATTGAGACTTTTATTTTACTCAGTAACTTTAAAAAAAACACTGTTGACATATCCGGGTTCTAAGGACCAAAATCCGGGGCTATCACGCTTCTCGTCCTAGTTGCCCGATTTTAGAGATGGCAACCCTAGTCTGACATCACTGAACAGTGGTCCGTGCCAAATTACTCCACATTCAACGGTCAATGCTCACGTGATTTTAGAAAAATGTGACAAATCACATTTTTCGAATATTTAACGACAAAATTAGTCAGCTTGTTTAAAACTAAGGGATTTACGATTTAAAATATTAATAATAAAATTTCGAGTACTCAGAGGTATGTTGTACTTGTTTTGATAAGGGTACCTACAGTGTAGACTGTAGAGAAACCCCTCTAGGCCCTAGAGGATGCGAGCTTTATCAAGGCAAGTATCAAGGTATGTAAATGTCTTGCAGGTCTAGTTTACTTACTAAGATCAGGTAAGCCTTAAATCACCTTCCAAATTGTTTTTTTTTATCCACTACAAGCTAGCTCTTGACTGCGATCACACCTGATGGTAAGTGATGATGCAGTCTAAGATGGTAGCGGGCTAACCTGTTAGGGGCATGGCAGTTATATTAAACCCACACCCCTTCGGTTTCTACACGGCATCGTACCGGAACGCTAAATCGCTTGGCGGCACGTCTTTGCCGGTAGGGCGAACTAGCCACGACCGAAGCCTCCCACCAGGCCAGACCAGGGAAAATTCAGAAATTATAAATTCTCAAATTGACCCTGCCGGGGATCGAACCCGAGCCCTCCGCACGTTAGGGCAACAGCTCTACACACTGCGTCACGGAGGTCGTCAAGGATTCGAGGTTTACCGAGAATCCCTTCCCAAGAAATCCCACTCTTGTGTGTGTGTCAGATTTGTGGTCTACTGCAGCTGTACTATTTTTTATTTTATTTTACTACTAGCTGACCCGGCGAACTTCGTACCGCCTTAGTATGCAAAATTAAATGTATATTTTTCAATATTTCTGAGAGATTTTCTTAATATTTTTTTCCGTAAGAACCTTCTCCTAATAATAACAAATACAACAAAAAAAGAATTAGTGAAATCGGTCCAGCCATTCACGCGTGATGCCGTGACCAAGGAAAACGGGTTTCATTTTTATATATTTTACTATAAAATACATAAAAGATATATAGCTTTTCGCGTGATGAATCCGCCCACACTTCGATTCGAGGGAGGCACATGTGATACAATGACAGGAACTTTATGGAAATCAAATTAAACGAATCATACTAATATGAAGTATTATAAATGCGAAAGTACGTTTATTTGGTGGTTTATTGGTTTGTCCTTCAATCACGCTGCAGCCTGCAATAGAGCAACTTATCGACGTGATTTTTGGTATGGTTATATAGTTGAGGACCTCGAGAGTTACGTCATGACATAGTATCCTTGTTTTAGAGACGTCTAAGAACGTGACACAAAACTGTCATTTTGAAGCAATACTGTTTTAAGCGATGGTAGTAACTCCCCAGCTAGTTGGTTTATAAACAAAACAATATAAATAAACTATTATTATTATTATTATTATTAAATTCTTTATTGCATAAAAAAAGGACACACACAAAGGACATTATTACAACATTACAAACAAAAGGCAACCTTATCACTAAAGTGATCTCTGCCAGGTAACCTACATGCATGGACCGTACTTGCTGTGAGACGGGAAATTGCATTAAATAAAAAAACATAATTACTTAAACGTACATTCTAATAGGTACATACTATAAACAGATAAAAAATTATACATATATAATAAATATATATTTAAATATAATACATAATATATACATAAATATTAAATTACATATAACTAATTTACAATACCTACACAAATAATTACAAGAATAAGTTTACAGCGATAGATAATACTTTTTGACACGACTTTTAAAGGCCGCCAGAGATTTTGCTCGTCTGATATCCGCTGGGAGTGCGTTCCACAATAAGACTGCTTTTAGGGTGAACGAGTCTGCGTATCCCTCGGTGTTGCGTTTGGTGATTTTAAGTTTATTGTCACTGGCAGATCGCAAGGTATGTTGGACTGGGAAGGAGCTAAGGAACCTGAATCGTTCCTTCAGGTAAGGGGGTGACCATGGGTGGTAAAGGGTAGCATAAAGGACAGAGAGGATATGGAGATTACGCCTTTGTCTGATAGGGAGCCAGTTAAGTTTCCTCCTATATTCCGAAACATGATCGTACTTCCTTAGGCCGAAAAAAACTATCTACCTACCTCAAGTTTTTACTAGACATAAAAAATTCAATATGAACTTTCGTTTACAAGCTAATCGCGGGCTGGCACGTCATGTCGTAGTAAATTTATATCACCTAACTTGTGACCTAGAATCGCATGAAAGGCTTTGCCAGTACAACAATAGTGCCCGAGTGGGAACGACGTTGGTTTCCGGTCGCTACTAAAGATTTGGGCATATGAAACGCAGCCGCGGAGACGCGCGCGCGGCTGAAACTCCACGGCATGCAACGTCGCGGCACAAAACGCACACGCTGATATAGTTTCTAATACAAGGGACTACATGAATCACATCAAATTGCAGAGTACGACTGCTGCAGCAAGGCAAATAAATTAACTAATGTTCCTTCTGACTTTTGACTGATATTAGAACTTACAAACTGGAACTTTTAAAACGAAATCAAAATAAAAAGTTTTAACTTTGTAAAGATAACTCTTGCTTTGGGATCGAGAAAATTAAAAGGAAAGTCAGTTCTCTTATTTACCTGTATACGCATTATCATCAGTACCCATACATGATAATTTAGTCAAACTGATGTAAGCGAAGTACAATATATGTTAGTCTGCTTCTTCCTTCCCTTATTAATGGACCTCCGCCAGTAGTTTCTTGTGTAAGAACTTCTAAGCTTTGGACACGCAGCTGCCATCACGCGTTGTGTATGTCCAGACCTTAATGTATCAAGCGATCGACTGAACAGTTCGATGGCCTTAATGACCTTATCATGACCTAAAATATAACAGTCTTAAATCAGAATCAATAACTAGTCCTATTTCTAAAGCCAGTACTCATAACTATGTCTCAGGCCTTAATGTATACCTGTAGCGATCGATTTCGGTAAAACTGTTCGCTAGAACAGTTCGACTGCCTTAATGACCTTATCCTGACCTAAAATATAAAAGTCTTGACTCAGAATCAATAACAGACCTACCTAAATTCAAGAGACTCTTAAAGAATTGGTTGATAAGCAAAGCCTACTACAGCCTAGAAGAATTTTTTGAATGACGGTTGGCTGAATTATATGCTGCGTTTATGGAAAAATCTAAATGTATGACATATCTCAATCTCATATATTTTATATTATCAATCTCAAACAATTCCTTTTTTTTTTTGGTATTTTATTTTAAAAAATTGACATATTATTATATTAAATATTTTTACAACAATAATTAACTGAATACTATTGACTTTAATTAAGATTATTTTTAAGTATTGCACGCCAATTAATGGTAATACATTTGACTTTTTTATCTTTTATACCACCTTTATAATATTTGTGTATAATGCAATAAATGATTTCTGATTCTGATTCTGATTCTGACAGAAGTCCTATTCCTAAATCCAGTACCCATTTGTCTCTAAAAAGTCCATATGGGAACTCCGCGGCAGAGGGAAAAGGTAGAACGACGACCTTCCTCCACCGAGCGGACGTTTGGCGCAGTTGTTTTGTCCTGTTCCGTCGTTGTTTATATTCGTAATTGCATTGAGCTGCACACACTAGCTTGACATATGATCTTTCCTTCCACGCAACTGCCATCACGCGTTGTGTATATGTCACTTCAACCCATTACCGACGCATTACTGACCACAAGTCTCGCAAGAAGAAGGCGTATACTACTGACCACAAGTCTCCTCTCAGAATGAGAAGGATTTGGCCATAGTCCACCAAGCAGGCCCAGTGCTGATAGGTAGACTTCACAGACCTTCGAGAACATTATGGAGAACTCTCAGGTTTCCTCACAATTTTTCCTTCCTGTTAAGCCAAGTGTATAGTAAGTATTCGGTGGTCTTAGCCTTTGTTCACGCTAACAATTCACTTAAATCTGTGCTTTAGTGGGAGGTACGATTTAAAACAGGCTGGAGCCTTTATCGTATTTTTAACGCAACACCCTACTTGTCGAACTTTCATAACGCATGCTGCATTGCATGCAGTATGAATATCCGATTACAAATCATATTGATGAAATCCAATGCCACACATTCCGAATATGCAAAACAAACAAAAATGTTTAATACCGACAACAAATAACAGTGTACCGGTGATCATTTGCCGTGAATGTGTATTTACATATTGCATTATGTTAAGTGAGTCAGGCGTTCCGTGGTTTGGTATATAGCACAGCCTACTATTCCAACCATTGCAGTATAATGCATGGTTTTAGTGTCATATGAATTATGGATTTGGAACCATCAATTATTTTGCTGATTTCTAAACTTACTAAGTATAATTACTCCTTTTTTGTGTTCGCTATCGCAATCTTTATCAGTATCTATCGAAATTCAAATGTTTTTATTCAAATAAACTTTTACAAATGCTTTTGAATCGTCAAATGAATCTACCACTGGTTCGTAATGACAGCTTTGAAGCGATGCTATTTTAGGATACACGTTCCATCATTCAAGAACATTTAAATATTAATAAATAGTAGTTAGATATTACGTGATAATATTTTCATCAAAAGCTTTTCGTCGAACCCAATGATGTTATATATTAAAAAGTTCGACCAATGATATTATAAAATTTCATTGGTCGAACCCTTAAAAGTTCGACATCAGCTAAGAACACGTCCTCAAGTATCGGTCAACATATATTGACAAGTAGGTACTTAAGAACTAGTTCTTATCTGATTTCGGGTGTTAACACGGGCCTTAGGTACAGTTTTATTAACTGACGGCCTAAAATGTTATGTTTGACGTCACAAAATAGACTCTATATGTGGTTTCTGTCACGTTACGACCGACGCAAGGTGACGCTATGCTACTATAAGGTGCTACTGAACAAAACTAATTGGTTTTAGTCGAGCCGATCGGCAGACTGTAAGACGACGCAAGCCAATTATAGCGAACATTTATAGTACACTTTATATCTGCAAGACTATTTCGCTTTGAGTGAAACACTGCTCGAGCTTTTGGAATATTGCCAGCTGCTTTCACAGAAACTCGTATACTGGATGGAGTACAATTGTGTTAACTTATGTCTTAAATGCCATAATATCTGCAGCACGATGATAAATACTTTTAGCCAAGTCTACCGTACTTTTGTCGTATCTGCATAGCTTTATTGAGTTTTTCTCGTCTCTTCTCATTTAGAATCTGCTTTCCGAACCACAACTATAACCGATTTGTTCATAACTACCTAGTATTTAATACATACCAAACAGTGGCAGTCTTAACTCTTGACTTATCGTAAATTGGCATAAATGAAATAATTATTAACATTTTTTGTCAATATGCAGGGTTTTATACAAAACATTCAAATAACAATGCCTTCAAGAAGGGCCTTCATGAGACTATAATCTAGATTTTTATAATCATGGTCATCCGATCCCCTATAAGATTTACACCAGGCGTTAGCTTTATTCCTCTTTCCTACCTAAGTTGGAATTAAGTATTGCGGAATAGATATAGAGTCATATCTATACCTAACTATATTGAAAAACCATCCAGCTAAAAATAGGCCATGTCACGGAATATGCGTTATTTCGGACAACTACTAATTAATCCTAACTATCCCAACGACTTCAAAGGACGGTTGACGTGGATTTAATTTAAATTAGATTTAATATAGGTACATAGGGCTACAAAAAGTAAGTGATTTCATATTTATCAAAATAATATACTTTTACACAGGCAGTACATAGGGTTTATTACAAGTTTTCAGTTGGTTAACACCTCGAAGGTTTTCATTAAGTTTTTTAAACCTTCGAGCATGTAAATCCCAATTAATTCACACCAACTTCTGAAATATTTTTTAATGAGTTACGTATAATATGTCACCGTAAGATTGTAATCTAACTAGCGATATTGTAAACTGTCGACAGATTACAATTTAAGGCATTATTTGTCGGTAGATTGTAATCTGTTAGGTATACCTAAGTGCCCCAAAAATTGACACTCAGAACATTGAACGGTTCACAATCTGTCGAGTTTACAATATCGCTAATTAGATTACAATCTAACGGTTTTTACAATCTTACGGTGACATATTATACAACCCCATACTGATTTATTAATTACAGAATCTATTAAAATTTATATGTGACCTCTAATAAATGATTATCGAACTTAAAAAAGCAGGTAGGTACTAGGTACCTAACAAAAACATCGATTACCATTAATTAACAGTTTTAATGAGTCATGCTGCCTCCTAACAGACTTGGGACCTCGTAACCGCCTTTTCTTACAGTATCATGATTCATGACTAATGCCTACCCAGTCCCAGTACCTACGTCCTTGCCTGCATTGAATAAGGCACCAATCGAACTTGGGCTACTTTAATACTAAGTAGATACTAAGATAGTACATAGCAAGCCGGTCCTAGAGAATAAATAAATAATAGTGATGTAGATTAAACGCTGAGAAATTAGTGATCCATTTAAAGTCCTTCTTTTAAATTCCACTGCCCTTGACCGCGATTTCACCTGTTGGTAAGTGATGATGCAGTCTAAAATGGTAGCGGGATACGGCAATTATATTAATCCCATACCTCTAATCGTTTCTACTTACTTGGCATCGAACCGGATCGCTTGGCGGTAAGTCTTTGCCATGGTCGATGCCGGTAGGGTAGGGTAGTCCAACTAGTAGAAAGAAGGATCTCCAAGAAGCTATCTGATATCTTATAACTTTAATAAGATGTGACGTCATGGCTTTTAAATGTTGAATTAACCGCCGATGAGGCGTTAATTTTAGAACTACTTTCTCTTTAGGGCCACCCACACCCACAGATTTGCCCTAGAGAACTTTGTTCCACGGAAGACTAACTTATACGTACCGAACCTACCAACAAATTCACAAAAAAAAAACAAATACCTTCAACCTTGTTAGTCTAAAAATTTAACAGATTGTATTATTTAAATTCTGCATTGACATAAAAATTATTTTATTCATATAGCAATCATATAGCAATTTATAGGTCTTGGAATCAGAACAGATTCCTCGTGCCAACTTCCGTTTACTCGGTCTAGGCTTACTAGTTTTGTGCCAACAATATGACATACCTACTCATGAACAGTTAATGAAGCTCTATATTCGTTATCCGAAGTTTATAAGTATAATATCAAAATAAATTAATTAAAAAAAGACCCGGCTGAGTTTGTTGTGGGCTCTTCTCAGACCAGGGCGCGTTTGGAACCCTCGTAGTACTGTCGTTATCACCATTATATTGTTAATCGTATATGTTACAAATAACCGAACGTCAATAAGTGTAGTATACCTACCTAAATTGAATAAACGTTCTTTGAGTTTGAGTTTGAGTTTGAAATATAGTTACCGTTCAATTTCTTTCTGTATAAAACTGATAGGGTATACCCACCGAGTAGTAATTGGTTGTATGATCTGTGGGTATGCCGAGTTTCTTACTGGTTCTTCTCGGTAGGAATGTCATTCCGAACCAGTGGTAGATTCACTTGACGATTCAAAAGTACTTGTAAAAGTTTATTTGAATAAAAATCATTTTGAATTTGAATTTGAATTTACCTGTATCTACAGGTACACTTATACTTACCGTATGTGTATGTACTATAATTTAAAATAAATATATATATGTAGTAAACATAATTATTTGCCTACTTGAATAAATTTTATTAAAAAATAATACTTACTCACTTATTTTAAACAAATTCGCTAACTAGTAGTTCATTCCGAAATAGGAAATTGGTGGATTCTTATTACCAATTTCATTCCTACTAATATCAATCTATTGCAAAATTACTTGCATTACTTAGTTAGAATTTTATTTACTCAAGTCAATATTGTAGAAAGTTTTTAGTAAAATTTTCATAATACAGCTATTTTTTCAGAGAAAGAGTGCAAATGCAAATGGCAGACCATAAAAACTGATGCTATTAAGTGTTATACTTAATAATTCTTTAATACTTAAATACGAGTACTTAAGATCTCCGAGTAAGAAAGTCACGAGTAAGAAAGAGACAGTCGAAGAACTGGCTCCTCCATTCTGTCTTGAGTTGTATACGGAAGTCTGGAAGAAAGGAAGAAATCCGGACCCTATAAAGTCTGTAGAATAGAATTATAGGTACGATAGGTACCTATTTAAGTATAACATGAGGGCATCATGAGGGAGTAATTATACATGGGTTTACCTGATACATGATAGTATGCATTAAAGCTGCCTGTGCAATTTGTGAATGAGATAAAAAGATATAAAACGTGGTTGTGAATCAGAGCGATCTCAACCCGGTAGTGCTGCGCTTCGGACCGTAAATATTCAGCAAGCAAATAGGGTTGTCTACGTTTCGAACAAATTCTAACAAGTAAGTATACATTTAACAAAACCACCCACACGTTGAAGTAATTTGATACCAAATTTCGAATAGATCATACCTGTGCAAGTGGATGATTTACAAACGGCTGAACAGATTTTCTTGAATCATAGTAATTAAATAATTTGTTCATTCGTTTGGGAGCTACGATACCACCAATAAGATAAACTCAAACTCAAAGTATATATTTTATTCAAAGTTGGTACTTACAAAGTACACCTTCTAAACGTCAACTTAAAAAAATGTAAGACGTGCTGATGATAATTAGCCACGGTATCTTAAAACTAAAGCTTCGGGGGTTCCAAACGCGCCTATGTCACTCTCACTCAACTATAAACGTGCCAAAAATCACGACGATCCGTTGCTCCGTTGCGCCGTGATTCCAAACCAACAAACAAACAAACACACTGTCGCATTTATAGTATTGTATAATTATGATATGTTCATAAGAAAATTTACAATGGTGGCAACCCTGAGTATTGTACTTGTCTATTTAACTATGCACTACAGCCGCGGTCAGCACGTCCGAGTTATTACTTAAATGAAAGTGCAAAACATAATTATTTTACACCATTTTAACGGTAATGTTAAGATATGAATATCACCGATGTAAAGACAAGTACGTAACCTATTATTACTGTAAATATATAGTATAACTATGCCTCTTTCTCGGGGTCGTATTCCTCATTACTGAGGATCGTGACTAGAGCATGCGGTCGATACTGTGTTTGAGTACCGGGAAATTTAGGACGGAGCACGGAACCGGGAATTCTCGGTACTTTCGATACTTTCGATACTACCATAGATTATCACAAAAACAAGGCACAACAAACATTACAATAACATTACAGAAAGTATGAAATAGACCAAATATATTATATTTATATATTATATTGTTAATTTGGCGTAATATAATATAAAAAATTGTCGCGTAAAATTCCACACAGCATAGCAGCATGAAGCATACCATATAGCATGTGGCATAGCATATAGCATGGCAAAGCATATAGCATAGCATATAGCATAGTATGTAGCATAGCATGACACATAACATGCGGCATAGCATATATGCTATATACATGCTATAGCAGGTAGCATAGCATGTAGAATGGCATGTAGCATGGCATGCAGCATAGCATGCAGCATAGCATAGCATATAGCATGCGGCATAGCATATATAGCTGCTTGGTTCCATTTTTCCATCAGAACCATTTTTGGTGGCAGTCCAATTTTTCAATTTCCATCAATCAATTATTGATCTTTCAAAAAGTGACTGTGTGAACTGGGTGAAAAATAATAACCACTTTCATATTAAAATCAGTAAAAATCTATTTTTAAAACTAATACGCACAAATCGCGTCGCGTTGTCAGTTGTCACCACTAGGCCAGGGCCACTCGTCCCTCATAATAATATAATTATGTAACCACTTCGAATCTGCATGAAATTAAACAGCTAAATATGAATTAATAGCATATCTATGTAATGTATCTTATCTATAAACAAAATATTTAAAGTACTCAGGTTGCTGAACCAATAACAATAAATAATATGAGAATAATATATAATATATAGCATTAAATGAAGCACTTATGATTTTCTAATGGTTTCAAAAAGTAGCGCACCGCTTTTTAAAAGTCCAAATAATCTAGTTTACTGTTAAGATTTAAAGATAAACAAAAGAAAGTGTTTTGCGGTCAAAATTATATCTGAAATCGACAAAGAAGCTTTTTTTTGTATTCCTTGAAAGAAGTAAAAGTACTAAGACCACAGAATACTACCTTTCATACCTCGATCACAATACCTGACTTTTTTATAATCCTTTGTTTTTGCTTCAAGCTTCAGTGTAGTGATTTTAATTTGTAATGAGGGAATACTAAAATAGAAAATGTTCAAAGAGTTGAAAAGGAAATCAGAAAGTGTATACAGTTAAAAGCAAACATTTACTAATAGAGTATCTAATGAATGACGGAAATACAAATTAAAAAGCAAACAGTGTTAGATTATAGACCTTTCTGGTGTACGATAACCTCTGGTAAGTACCAAGTAGGTACGGGATTTTTGGGAAGGCCCGAGACCGATATTTTGTGAATTTTTGAGGATTTTGTTATTAGTGGAGACAAAAAAGGCGGTAAATAACTTCCAATGAAATGAAATAGAAATAACAACATAACTCTATTGTCCCGACATTTCTTCTACAATTTTTTAATATTGTAGAAGAAAAAGTACAGTTATTGCCGACGATTACTGCGAAGGACATTTTAAGGCATTATCTATTAAAGGCATTGTAATAGTTTATTTGAATAATCAAAAAAATTCTCTTCTTTTCTAAGTTACAACGATTGTAATACTCACGACATTAGATTGTTAGAAAATATATTATACGGTAGCTTCTTCAAAATTTTCCATACAGTATCAACAATAGACCGTCAAAGGATTTCCTGTGAATAAAAATGTACACGAATAAATTATTGAATAATATCGAAATTACTCACGTAATAATCGCACAAGCTGAATCCATACTAATATTATAAATGCGAAAGTGTGTCTGTCTGTCTGTCTGTCTGTCTGTCTGCTACGCTTTCACGGCCCACCTGTTCAACCGATTTTGATGAAATTTGGTACAGGGGTAGATGGTATCCCGGGGAAGGACATAGGCTACTTTTTATCCCGGAAAATTAAAGAGTTCCCGCGGGAATAAAAAAAAACTGTCTCTTCACCCGATTTTGATGAAATTTGGTACAGGGGTAGATGGTTTCCCGGGGAAGGACATAGGCTACTTTTTATCCCGGAAAATTAAAGAGTTCCCGCGGGAATCAAAAATCTTAATCCACGCGGACGAAGTCGCGGGAATCATCTAGTTTTAAATATACTCGACATCATATCGAGTTCCTAATCGATTATGGTACCTAAGTATATCGAATTGGATTAGATTCGAGTTACATGTAGAATCGTATATTAAGCATGTACATAGTAGGTACGTAATCTTCGATTGCAACGGTAACAAGTAACAACGTTGCGAATTGCATTCAAGTTACGCACATTCTACCTTAATTCCTAGTTTTACCTGTCTAGCCTTAGAAAATAAACCATCATGGTTAATTAATAACATAACGGCTAATTGAGGGTAAAATATTTAGGCTGGAAATTGTTTTTATTTTTTATTGTACAACGGTTTTTACAATTTTCAATATTTTATTTTATTTTATTTTATTTATTATCACGCATATTATTCTAAAAAATCTCACTTCACTCATCACACACTTTTCTTTCTTGTAGTTTCTCATTAGTATCTTCATTTCATGGACTGACGTGTACTTTCTCGTAGGTCTATCGCCTTTTCCACAAACTTAAATACGTCTTAAAGTAATATGTACTACGTTAGTACATTCTACCTCAATGGTCACAGCCATTAAAATTCCCTTTGGGCTACCGAAATATTCATTATTATCACTAACATGATTATAGTCGCTAAAACCCGCCAACCCGCATTAGAGCAGCGTGGTGAGTCTAAGCTCTATCTCCCTCTCTCCTATGAGAGTAGAGGCCTGTTCCAGCGGTGGGACGTTAATATGTAGTGGTAACGAAATGATCTCTGGGCTCCAGGAACACACAGAGATTCAGTCGTGAAATCGTGACTAAGAGATGTGCGAAAAAGCAAACCTTTATGCACGAGCTGCTCTAATCGCACAATCGACCTTTGGATTTCAATCGTGACTCAAGTAGATTCTAATACGGATAGCATCATAGCAGTGAAATGTGATAATCTACCATTGGGCACTAATGAAATATTGACGATATTTTCAACAAAATATTTAAACGATGGAAATGGAATGTACTTACCATTACTTTATTACTCAGAGCGAAAGTGTCACGCAAGCGCCACACTTTCGAGTTTGAATTTTATAAACATTATAGTCAGTACTTACAAATATTCTTTCGTAAAAGCACAGATTACTAACGAGTAAAAGCCTGCTTGTATTAATGGTCTATTTATTTCTTTACAGATAACACCTGGTATCGAAATCAACTTTGGAAGGTGACCTAATCAAAGTAAGTATATTTATTTTAGCTTTTTATATTTTGAAATGAAACCTATGAATTCTACATATTTGGGGTTTTTTATATCCTGATATTTTAGACATAAACGTAAAATCGGTAGTCACAAAAGCACCAACATTCACAAAAAATCCTTATTAACTTGTTCGAGGCCTCGACTGCTGTTTTACATGTTGGATTTAGTCGACAAATAGGCCTCCAAAGCAATACCTAACTGAGTTCATTGTTCTACACTACAAAGAATTGCCGAATAAGCATCTGCGAATTGTTGCAGATTGCGTAATTCGAGGTCGATGGCACTCGCCGCACCCGTCATCGGTCGCTCAAACTCTTTTATTGTTCCTTTATACCTAGTGCAGTACTGCTTTAGTAATCATTTGACTGGGATCGCTTCATGCTTTTTAACTTAGCAGATTTTGTATCATTCAGAATACGTTTATCAACATGCCAGCGGCAGGCATTGGCATAAGAAATTGGAGTACCCAGTCACAAACTTCATCTGAAATCATTTACGTCGTCCTCGTCGTCAACCGATACACGGCTACGGCTGGACATAGGTCTCTTGTAGGGACTTTCACACATAACTCTCTGTCGATCGCTTTAGTTCTTCTAGTAGGATCTCCTCATTTCTAATTTGATCACGTAAAAAACTCAGAGCATAGCTCTCCCATCGCTGAAGTCAAACTGCAGCTGTTTACGAACTCTGTAATCATTAGCCAGTCTTGTACTCGCATAACCTGTCTCAGAGAGATTTGTATTTGTAATAAGATCGTAATTACAAATAGATCATCTACTCTACTATACTGAACTACTCATATAACATTTAGTTATATCACCTAAGGATTAAATTTTTATGACTACATTTTTAAATTATATTCTGGAAGGATAGTTATATAGAGAGATATTGTCCTATATAACTTAATCTACTCTAAATTAGGTAGGTATGTATAAAATTGAGGAAGAGACGGTTAATGCAACCCATTCGCTTCGCAAAATTACCTTATCCGTAGAAATTTCTATTCATAAGTACCATGTAGCGATGACTGCTAAATTAGTAATCTTTAATCTTTATACTTATACAAGTACGTTATACCTATACTACTAAATACCTACTCAATGTCGATATATCAAACAAGTGAACGTGTGTTCTCGGTCTATTTCGTTTAATTTCATTGGCATTGGAGGTTGCAATGTGTGTTGCAAAAACCTGCGCCGGCGCAGCGGCGACCGGGGCGGCGGCGTACCAAACGGAACTACAATCGTTAATTTCATTGGACGATTTACCCGCAACAGAAATAAAAATATAATGAAATATAGTTTGGTAAGATTATAGTGGCGTAATCATACTTCATAAGCAAGATTTAAGCAATTCTATAAAAGCAATTCCTGATGTAAATGATACGATGGGGACAGCTGAGGTCTATCATGGAGGTCTAGGTTCTTGTGATGGAATGTAAAGTATAATTATAGCTATTCAAAAGCGAAAAGCTCATCTTAGCATTGATAACTTGAATCCATATTGAGATTCTACTATTGTCTATCTGATAGACAATAGTAGAATCTCAATATAGAATCAAAATCGGCGTGTAGAAGTAACAGATAGACTCTATCTGTTACTTCTACACGCCGATTTTGATGAACTTTAATATAGAGGTAGTTTGCATCCAGGGGTTGGACGAAGACTAAGTCAAACAGACAAATAATAATTTTTTATCGTACAATTTTGTACAATGGATCATAATCATTTAACGATAGATCAGTCTAGACTCTAGATAGAAATATTCGCCACATCTAAGTAACTTTTTTCTGCGTCTGATACTGTTACGGAGTTTTTTGTAATCGGTCTAACACTAACAGCCGTTTTTATGTGCATCTATCGATATAATTCCGCAATATCGGAGATTGCATAAGTACGAGCCTGTAGTTACAGTAGCCGACGCCGGCGCAGCGCAACACGCCGCCGGCCGCGTTCATAAAAATTAAATTTATAATAAACATAAAACTTGATAATAACATAAAAATAAATATATAAATTCATAAAAATAAACTTCTAACATATCTAAATTATACTCAAGTGATTGATATTCTTAGAAGTGATTGTGAAATGAACAGAAAATAATATGAAAGATTATTTGATAGTCTAAAAAAAATTGTTTCGTTGAAGAGGAGAATATTTAAACCATTTGCTTGTTAGGTAATTTAACTTGCATACCATGATTAGTTCTACCATGGCTCTACCAATTTTATGTATTCTGTGATTCTACTAGCTTTGAAAACTGCCATAGATCGTGCACACAAATCGTATAAAATTGGTAATAATATAATTATTATGAATAGTTTTGATATCAATAAAGACTATTTTAAAGTTCTTCAGTGTAAATCGATATTGAACTAGATAGAATAGACCGTATAACAACGTTTTGCCCCGTCTACATGTGAGTAAAATTATTAAAGTTGAGTTTCTGGATTCCTTGTATCTAGGTAGACATATATTGTGTACCTAAATCAAAATGTAACAGTATTTATTCTGAACGATTCACGATGTACCTATAAAGAAGAGAGGCATACCGTATAACATAATCCAGATGCTATTTGAGTAATACTTAAAAGTAGGTTTATCTCTTTTTACTCTCATGATTACAGTCACTCGAGAGAAAAGGATAGAATGCTAAATGTCATCCTAATAGCAACTGTATATTATTATGTGTGTTAGTTTTAAATTTTTACTCGGAATTGTTCTTGCGTGATACTCGTACAAACAAAATGTCATCCAACAATTAACTATTTATATTCACTTAACTAAAGATTTAATACTTAGTTACCTAGCTTTAATTACTGTAGCTAAAAGTATTTAACGTTGGTATGCTTGACGGAAAGAAAGTTTGCAAAATATAGCTAGAAAGGCGTTTAGATACTTAGTATTAGTTATATTGGAAATTGGAATGCAGATGTGTGCCGGTGGAACGTATGTCGCTTAGAAATGTCGCCTCCTCAAGGACGTGTTAGCATTTCTCGAGTGGAACCAAATGTGTATGAACCAAGTTGATACTTGATATAAGTCTTGTACATTGCGAATGTCACATCACTTGCACAGTAAGTTAAGTAGTAACTCATTTCATCACACGAATTTCGACAAGGTCTGCAGCTCTGCACTCATACGCAGTCGAAATTCCGCGGACTCGTACAAACTACGAAGCGATTTGCTTCCTCGTTCCTTATTCGAACCGCTAGGATATAGAATGCCCTTCCGGCTTCGGTTTTGCCTTCCTCTTTTAATATAGGTACCTTCAAATCAAGAGTGAATAGGCATCTTCTAGGAAAACGCGCTCCACCTTAGGCTGCATCACCAATTTCACCACTTGCAAGCAAGTCTGATTGCAGCCAAGCGCTCTGCGCTACATATATATTACGATTTTAGGAATAAAACAGTGATCTTGTTTAAAATTTATATTCTCTGTGAGTGAAATTATTTTAATTATTTTTGAGACAATTAAAATATTCAGTCACCATACGGTAATCTTCCCTAGATTTGGACAGAAACTCAGAAAATTGTCAAGATACTAAAACAAAAAAAAAAAATTATTAAGGTACAACGCTGACGTTTTAATTTTTATCATATTCAGAGATTAGAAATGAGATAAATATTAAATACAGTACCTACTTGTATAATAATATAATCAAGGTTCAAGCTATTACGTATTCTGCGGTACCAAAATGGTAAAATGGAACCCTTATGGTGTTTTTTATGGAAAGCCTAAAAATTAGATTTACAGATGATGCGCTCTTCTTTCTCTCATACCGTATATATTTAAACTTATGTACGTATGTATGTTTTGTATGTAGTTACTAAGGTAGTATTGTATGTAGCTGATATTTATAGTATATTTTATTTGTAGTTTGCGCACCATCCCGTTTGTATTCTCTTCTCCTTTCTCCAAAGGTTGTCTGGAAGAGATCGCCTTAGGCGATAAGACCGCCTTTGCATACTGTGCTTTCGTCGTAATTTTATTGTCTTTTTTATGTCCTTTAACTTGTGTACAATACAGATTTAAATAATAAATAATAATAATAGTTATTCTCTCTCTAAAATTATTATTTGATGAACTTTCATTAAACTATTTCTCTTTTGAAGTGAATTTCTCATTTCATGCAATAATAAAGGCAGGGTTAACTATGTGCCGGTGAGTAGTGTAATCATTAGTGTAATATACTGTTATGTCGGTATGTTTAAGTACGTAACAGGACGTTTTCGCAAACCGGTCGCGGTGGGAAGCATCAAATTTTCCCGTTTCTAATTAAAAAGTAAAAACATAACATGCTATAAATCATTAATAGTACTTACCTTGCGTTGCACTCGTTTCGAAATGCTGATAATGACGATAAAAGTATGTATATAGGTACAATGCGTTGCAGTCGACTGTCATAGAGAATAGGATCATTAGGTAAAATATGTAAAGTATGAAATATTATGAAAGTATACCTACTTACCCTATGAAACTGATCAGACTGTTATTTTCAACCGTTCCAGTGAATCAGAATGTCAAAGTAGCATACTTATTATCAAAATAATATGTAATCGCAGATTCTTAAAACAATAATAAATCAGATTATTTCTCAAAATAATAGATTAGGAAAAGAACAGTACAGTTTTGCACAAAACTAAGATCGGTATAATATACCTGATATATGAATACAGTAAGTACTAGAGGTACGCGATGTTTTTCATCTTCTTTGAGAACAGTCATAACTGATTTTTTTAAAGCAAGCGGTGGGTTCTCATAGGTCCTACAATAGATCCTTCCGCAAGCAGTAGACGGCCTTTACTTTGAGAGTTGGCATAATTGTTGGCGTTAGAAAAAGCTAGAATGAAGAAACCACCAAATCTGTGGAAGAAGATTTTCTTTCATTCAGTAACTTGCTGATAGTATATAGATATCTTATATGATATTCGTGCAGGTATCAATCAAAGAAATAGTTGTATTCAAGTCAATGAAGCAAAGTAGAGCGGCTGCTGTGCAACGCGATATTTCTCAAGATACCTGTGCAGAGAGCGTGAATGCGTACGGTAATGTGTGAAAACAGATTGTTGTACACAGATCTTGAGCAAATTGGCAGAATCAGAATGTTTTTAAGTGAAAACTTCTTTAGGCCCGTTGAGCAATTTTTGGTCGTTTATATTGAAGTGTAAAACTTCTTTTAGGCGCGTTGAGCACTTTTTGGTAGGGGGAAATGTGAAAACGCGTGACCGACACCGTGACCGACACCTCGCGTTGTTACGAAGACAATCTTAAATATAATATGTAGTTCATTCGTAATTAAACTTTAATGGCTTAGTTTCAAGGTTTATACCTACTTTAATTATTAAAAATTAAAATAAAAAAGAAAAGTAATTAAAATAATTAAAAAAATATATTTTAAATATTCATTTTCACTTCTATCGACAGTCACTATGACTACCATTATTATTTTTTGTGGGATAGGCTTACGCTTGACGACAAACATGCTTTCTTTACTGCCAAGTACCGAGTACCGACCTCATACAACTATTGTTGTAACCGGTTTCTATCATAGCAAATGTAGGGCAAAGCAACGAACATGATTAAAATAATAATAATGTCCTCCCGACCGAATTTCGGCCACAGCGGCCTTTCTCCAGAGAGATTAGACATCTGCGCGGGAGATATGAGGTTGCACAAGTGTGTGCGCAAACACAGGTGCATTCTCTGTTTCTTTACTCGCATAGCAAAATAGGACGGAAAATCCGACACGACCGGAGAGAGATCAGGCTCAGGACCGACGGCTTAACGTGCTCTCCGGGGCACGGGGGTGAAACACCGCCAACTTCCTAACTCCGGGCTAATACTGAGAATTTCTTGTCAGAAAAACCCAATAATTGTTATGGCCCGACGCGGGACTCGAACCCGAGACCTCGTCGGTTGCAGTCGAACATGCAAACCACTAGACCAACGAGGCAGTTTCACCAACCTCATACAATTGTTGTAACCGGTATCTATCATAGCAAATGTAGGGCAAAACAAAGAACAAGATTATTGTACGCATTAAATAGTAGGGCGAACTAACTTTTGCTCAGTCAGATTTGCACAGTTGTACCATTTCTAAGTGAAACCCGATAACACGGTCCCTTATCAGATTCTCAGACACGTTTACAGTAAGAGAAACACTGATAAACTAACTAACAGTTACACATAAGATTGTGCAGTTTAAATAAGATAAGTTAATGCAACTTATCTTATTTAAACTGATATTAAAATCTTAGATTTTTGTAATAAACGGTTTGCCTTTACAACGGTAAAAACATCTAATTTAGATTCGTAGGTAGGTACTTACTGAGGTCAACTGAATCGACTTTATGATTTACTAGCTGATGCCCGCGACTTTGTCCGCGTGGTTTAAGTTTTTTGATTTCTTAATTTTCCGGGATAAAAAGTCTATGTCACCACTCACTCACCCTCCATGGTCTCAACTATACCCATGCGGCATGCCAAAAATCACGTCGATCCGTTGCTCCGTTGCGGCGTGATTGAAGGACAAACCAATAAACCAACAAACAAACACTCTTTCGCATTTATAATATTAGTATGACTTGTTGCGGAAACGAAATTTCGCTTAAAAATTAAAAATAAATCTCTCTGCTGAAAAAGCTATTTGTTTTGCTGTAGGTACAAACCGAAATTCTACCATGACCACCGGATAAGATTATAATGTACGCAGTTCCCATATTGTATCTTCAATTATCAATAATATTAGTATATTAACCATGACTATATTATTATGTATATTTTAACATGATAATATATTGTAGAACAAGAACAAGCGAAATAGAAGCGAAACTGCCTGTTCTAACAGAGGTTCGACCGTTCGACTATGAGTCTATCTCTTTCTCACGCATTTCGTCAGCAGACAGCAACGCCAACGTAGCCGTGCCCCCGTCACAAGATTACGTGAGATTACTGCGTTCGTTCTTGGTTCGTTCCGCCATTTTGTGATTGTTCCGCGTCTGTTTCGCAGCGATCTGTGCCCGTCAAAATGTTATTTTAGTGAAAATAATAGTTAAAACTTAAAATGGATATTAATTTTACTGAAAAACTCATTGAAGAGGTCAGAAAAAGGCCTATTATTTATTTATTAAATCATCCTGACTACAAGTGTAACACTAAAAAAATACATGCCTGGCTGGAAATTCAAAGGGAATTGAATGTGGAAGGTGCGTAAATAGATTATAATGAGACTTTTAATTTCGTGCCATCAGTTTAGTTTTATCCCCCCGATTTTCAAACGTATAATTCGACCTGTTTAAGGAGTTCATAGATGACTGCATCGTGCAGTTCATAAAGCACGTATGAACTCCTTAAACAGTTCGAGTAATACCTACGTTTCAAGCTGTCAAATGATTACGATTTGCTTAGACAATAGGCATGATGACTGATTTTGAAAAATGGTCAGATTATGTTCGGAAGTATCTACTATTTCGAAAAAATATCATATTTCAGCAGATAAATAAGGTTTGGTAGATACTTATTGGCATTTGAAATTTAAAATTTAAAATTCACGTCATTATGTTTACCAATGTACTCTGTGCGGTGTGCAGTAAGCAATAGTGTGATTGTCAAAGCTCGAAAACAAACCATTGTAACGTCATTCGCTTCTTGGTGTTTTAACCAATATGGCGGATTGCTGTATTTTATAATTTTATTTTATCAAAATAAATAGCAATCTCACTCGAAATAGAAAAATAAATACGTTTTTTATAATCCATGAATCCTATTTCATTAGATAAATTCATAATTTCATTGATTCTTGGTTACTGTCATCATGCCTATTATTGGGTCTCTGAGGTGCAATCATGTAAGGATTGCCGATCCAATCGTTAAAGTTCGGCTTCAAAGTAAAATAAACCATAACACCATTGAATTAGAGCTCAATTTCGTGTATCTGTCACTGTAAGATTGTAAAATTCGTTAGATTATAATCTAACGGTTTCTATCCCGCGAGATTGTAAACTGTCGATAGATTGTGTAAGCATAATTCCAGAAGTGGGTGAATAATTAAAATTACTTTAAAAATATGTTTGTACTCTCTTTAAAAGGTGCACGAATAAATGGTTATACGTGCAGCGGTTTCACGAGAGATTTAATGTAAACAGTTAATTATAAAAACTTGGCCAAAACATCACAACAACAATAAATTAATAAAAAACAGCGGTATCCACTAAATCTAATTCCTCATGATCAAGTTGTACAATGGTTTTTACCTGTTTGACATTAGGTAATGTAAATTTGATACACTTTGTCTTTTTTCCATTGAATCTTACGGTGACATATCCATTCTCATACGTTTAGTTATGTACGATACCCTAAACATATGAGAATGGATAGACAATCCTTACATGATTGCACCTCTGATACCGACCGGGCTATTACTGATGATGAGGAACCGAACTCCTCATCGGACAACGGTAAACTGGCTCAAGGCTTAACAATACTTTAAACATGCATTCATCCTTAAAGTGTCTTGACCGCCATTAAATAATCACATAGTAGAACAATTAATTATACGGTGGGCTTCCATTTATCCTTTCCAAAATCCAAATTATGACTCAAACAAGAAACCGATTTCAACCCTTAGACTTACCTAACTATTATTTTATAAGAGATATTAGCTGCGACCGATGGGCGACAAATTCTTTTGCAAACCTCTGAATTCGGTAACCCATCCGTTTACCGACTTAGTTCAACGTTGCTGTAACAACCACCTCCATTATGAAAGCCTCTTTAAAAATTCCGCTCAAAATTAGGCGCGTTTGTCACTAGTCACTACGTAAAGAATTTTTACCTTATCATGACGAATGTAATAATGTTGTATAATATTTTCAGTTAAAATTTTGAAGTCGAAATGGAAGAATCTGAAAGACACGTACAATAAATTCAAGAAATCTAAACGAAGTAATAGTAGCCAAGGTGCCAAAAAGCTTTCTAACTGGGCCTGGGCGGATGAAATGAATTTCATAGACCCGTCATTTTCTCTTAACGACACCAACGAGACTGAAATTAGTGAAGACGTTCCATCAGCAAATATAGAACTCAATGACACAAGCTCTACATCAGAGCAAAGTAGAGATGTTAAGCATGAAATTGAATTTTCTGATGTAACTGAAACACAAAACGCGCAAGAAACATATCCAATGATGCAATTTTTGCGTAATAGTAGAAGATCACGCACATCTGATGAGAAAGTAGAAGTGAAATGTGACGGAGTAGACTTTTTATTTCTAGGATACGCTGATACATTCAAAAAGCTTTCGAGAAGAAAACAAGTAACCGTTAAATTTGATATAGCAAAAATTTTAATGGAGGCTGAACTCAGCGATCTTCAAGATACTGCTGCAATTACTCCAGCTTCTGAAAGTTACTCTACAGCTTCAAGCAGTTACTCGATGGCCCGAAAATCTCAATATAATGATCAATGAGCTAGCGTCCGACTAGAGGTATTAATAACATTGCAAACTACGGATTTAAAGACTTCTAGAACGTTGAATCTTAATTCGGCAAGAAAATAAGACCCATTCTGGACGGTTAAGTAACTTCGTCATTACACCTACGTACGAAAAGGAAAAATAATATTATCATTGTACCAATGCCTTTTATTAAATAAATATTTGTAATTCAAACATTTTTGTTCTTTTTTATACTCATAGACTTGAATATTTACGTGGGCGAACTTATAGAGCTTACCTACATGCTATGTCAAGACTAATCTAGAAAGCATACCGAGAGAAGTTGGCATTAAAATCAGTCTTTTCAACACCAAAACTGTTACGATATGTAGCAATAATATCAATGTTAAATTAGGTACACTATTTTGTGGGCAGCTGAATGAAGGCTTCTAAGTAATTGTGTCATTGAGAACTCATCGTTGAACGATTAGATACATCCAATCTTTCTCTAAGAAACAGCTTCTATGCATTTTGTACTTAGTGCATGAATATTATTATGACTAAAATATTGAACCGGCCTTCAAAACTGACGGTTAATTCGATCATAATGCGGTTTTCACCTAACCTCTTCCGCTTTTCTTTAGTGACGTGTCTCCAGAGTCCTATTGGACCACAATCTTATTCTTCTTGTAAGACGTCCAAAATATTCAGTTTGTTGCGCAATTTGTTTGATAATTAAACTAAAATTCTAAAGCAATAAAAAGTGATCTAAATGTTGTCAAATCGCATCAATGTCGACTTCAGTGTCGGAGATAGTGATAGTGCTCAAAGCTGATGCAGTGGATATTGTGCGGTTGCTAGAGGTGTGGTGGCGTGGACTTTTGCTTCTGGTGCGACTGTTTCTCTCCTGCTGTCGACTGCTCAACCAAGTACTTTATGGTAATCAGTCTAACTCTTCCTTTTATTTTATTTTCTAGATTTTCATACTTGAGAACATTTTATTATTTAATTTTTTTCACTATACGTAAACGGGGTGTATTTAGCAGCTTATAATTTTATTAACTGATGCCCGCGACTGTCCGCGTGGATTGAGGATTTTTGGCTCAACTCGGGAACTCTTTAATTTTCTTAGATAATTAGTCTATGTGTTATTTCAGACTATAATCTATCTAAATAAATAAATAAATGAATCTTTATTGACCCACACAATAACGGACAAAATTTTAACAAATGAAAGCAATTGATACATAATATATGTATATACTACCTAATTTAAAACTGTGTGGTCAATAGGCCCGCCTCCTATCTCTGTGCCAAATTTCATCCAGATCCGTTCTGGCGTGATTGAGTAACAAACATCCATCCATCCATCCATCCATACATACATCCATCCAAACTTTCGCATAATTATAATATTAGTATTATACTTATAGAAGTACCTATATGAACTGAATAGGGTATTTAGTATGGATCAAACCAACAACTAACCAAGATTTCATGAGAATTCAGTGCCCTTGTTACTGTTAACACAAAAAAAATTGAACTATCAATCAATATCAAGTAATACACTAATAGGGGTAATATGGGTTTAATTTATAACTGCCATGCCCCAACAGGTTAGCCCGCTACCATCTTACACTGCATCATCACTTACCATCAGATGAGATCGCGGTCAAGGGCTAACTTTTAGTGGATTTAAAAAAAAGTAAAAACTAACCGCATTAATTAATGCGATAAAAATTAATATCTTCGCCTTATCGGTCATCTGATACCGAATACCTGTACAAGTAGCGTGTACTAAAATTATTGTTCTCGAAACCTATTCTTTGATAGCATTACTGATAGTCGCGTTCTTGAAATTCTTTCATTTAATGTAGGTACGTAAGTTGCTATCATTTCTGAAACAATAAACTTAGCAATTTTTGTCATTCAAATAATATCATTATATTCACCAATTAAGGTTTCCACTGAAAACCAGCGCTGCAGCCTGCTGTAGCATGATGTCAGCATCATGCTATAGCAGGCTGTAGCGCTGGCTGGAGACCTGTATTTGGTCACACAACTTTGTTGCTGTACCTGATTTGATAGTTTCTTGACTAGTAGCACAGCCTTGAAATATACAGTCCTATTACGAATGTACTTGTACAGAGCAACGGTGGGGTGGGTTGCGGAGCGCGGGCGGCGCGGCCCGCTGCACGCAGACTCGCGTAGTCTGCGTGATTGATGGACGAGGGCTTACGTGAGCGTGGTTTTAAATATTTTAAGTGTCGTTTTACTAAGTTTTATCATAAAATGGTGCATTACTGTTTTACTGTTCTGTCTACGGATGCTATACGAATTCTGAACAGAAGAACTGAATACGAAGAATTCTGAATACGAAGAACTGTTAAGTTAAAAAAAATCTACTAAACTGATCCCAAAAGTCTGATTAATTAAGTGCATAGGATTGTGTATTATAAGCATTACAGGGTATACAAAGCCAATCGTTGATGGGGGCCCTATACCTACTAGTCTGATTAAAGCCATTGCCAAACTTAAACTAAGTAGGTATAAGTTTTAATATTTTGTAGAAACGCAAAGAATAATTTACCAGACTGAATAGAGTGTAACTACAAAATATTATGTGATAATATTATGTACCTACCTACCTACCTGATCGTAAGTAAGTATTTGGTTTGTTCAAAGAAACATAATTGTCGTTATAATTACATGAAGTTATATTTAGTAAATAATTCAGAATAATAATTGTAGTAATAAAAAAAGTAGATTCTTTGGGTGTGGAACTCAAAAAAAATGTCCTTGTTCAATATAATTTTTTAACCTAAGAGTATGTATGTACATGATATTATGTTAATAAAAATAATATGAGAATAATAATAACGAAAATTATTTTAATTACAATTTTGTGACAACCCTTGCATATTTGCTTAGGAACACGTATATACCTACACGAGCGGCGGCATCGCTCGACTTCAAAGGCGTCGAACAACTGGTAGTATTTCGTTAAACTGTGCTAGTAGGTACTTTGATTGTGATCAAATAAAAAATATTTTCTTTCTTTCTTTCTTTCTATTCAGAGTATTACATATTAAAAGCCACTTATGATGACCAAAGGATTAGAAAATTAACAGTTTTCGTAATTGAATTAATAAATTAGTTTTAATAGGTATATTAAAAACCATTGATGGCCAAAGGATTAGAGACCGTAAATCTTTCAACAAATGATTTTGCATATTGATTGTGGTTTTATGTGATTGGATTCTTTCGTGTTTCTTGAGACTAATAATTTTGATCTGCCTGCATTTAGCTTTCAAATAAACCTAAAACTAAACTGAATTCTTTGATTATTTACCCTTGTATTTACCTGTTATGAATACTTAAGTATTCCTTTTCACAATTGGGCTTTCAGAAACGTAGGCTTATCCTCCGGCTATCCGGGAAAGCTAAGGAAAATTTAATGTAAATGGCTTGTTAGGACTACTTTTGTCTGTCAGTTTAATAATTATGAGGTTGGACTATTCTGTTCCTTTACTCTCATAGCCCGATGGGACAGAATATCTGACACGACCGAATAGCTTTACGTGCTCTCCGAAGCACGAGGGTGACACACGCCAACTTCACAACTCCGGACTAGTAATGAGAATTAATTATTATCAGAAAAACCCAACAGGCACTTTATAGCCCAATCCGGGACTCGAACCCGGGACCTTGTCAGCCGCAATCGAAAATCCTAGCCACTAGACCAATGAGGCAGTTATAGAAAACAAAGTACTAGTACGTACCTAACTACCTACATAATAGTATTAGTGTAGGTATTTACTGTCTTTTGCATAATATCTAATGATTAATGAATAATGAAGCTATGCAGTCCGTTTACTAAAAACTGCCAATACAACCACTTTCACATATTGGAAAACATCAAACATGAGCACAGCCGGATGCAAAACTACTGCCTATTTTAGTAGGAATGCATAGAAACTAATCTGCCGATAAAAACTAATCGATCTATGAAATGGATATTAGAAACTAACTATAAAGACTTCTTGTAATTTTGTTTAAAAAAAAAAAAAACTATAAAGACTATTTACGTAAAATATAAAATATATTTTCATTGAACGTATCATAGCCACGTCATGTTCTTCAAGTATACACCATTTTAGAAAAGGCACTGGGACTCCCAGGTGCCACCTAGATTTTTATTAAGGGTATTTTCGATAATATTTTAGTTCGAACATTCTGGGGCATCAGGAATAAATCTCTTCAAGAGATAAGTTGTCCTTGTGCATGTCCTTTCAATGTTTATATTTTATTTTTAAGTTACTGGTACAGAATCATCTATTTAAATATAAAAATCAATTGCTGTTCGTTTGTCGCGCTAAAACTCGAGAACGTCTGAGCCGATTTAGCTGATTTTGGTTTTGAATTGTTTGTCGTAGTCAGAAGTCAGAGAAGGGTTAAACGGAGAAAAAATATTGGAAAATTTACTTATTTACGACGCGCGTACGAAGTCGCGGGCATCAGCTAGTATATATATAAATAAATATATATATTGACCTACTAAGCGGCCATAACCACTATAGCAAGTCCACTATAAGATAGGAGTTATAGATTAACTGACTTAAGTATGGTTTCTGGTTGTTTCCAGAGTTGAAGGTGCCTGAGGAGGTCATGATGGCACCCAGCGTGTTCCAGAGAAACAAGTCGCCGCGCTCCTCGCCCGGAAATCTGCCCAGGAAATTACAGGTAATTTGCATTAATACTTAATATTTTTCAAAATTCCTGTGTCTGAATATTAATAAGTCTTCGAACGTGTTGCCAGTGATGAAATGCAGATCAGAAATGAGGAGATCCGTTAGGAAAACCGACATAGCTTGACGTCGCAAAGTTAAAGTGACAATGGGTGAAGCACAGTTCGGAGAATCGATTGACGTAGGGATCCCAACTCACGAGGTATTGGATTATTGTAATGGCGACCCGTCATTGAAAGGTCTAGGTATCTAGCCCCACTAAAGATGCACGCGATATAATTATTGTACAAAACGCGCCGCGCCGTGCCACTGAAGTGGTGCTAGACCTAAAAGCGTATAACGTTGACAGACCTTGTACTAAGGTGGACCTATGACAGTCGAGTCGCGGGGAGCCGCTAGATTCAGGCGGCGTAAAACCGCGGCCTGAGGAGTTTTCTAGTATAGTCCTTAGATGGAATAGGTTTAAGTCAAAGACGATTCAGTATTTCAGCGCAAAAGATACACAATAGAAATAAGAATCACAGAAAAGGAAGAAGTCTTAACCACCAGGGTAATAGGCTCTCACCAGTCACCGCCCAAACTGGAATAAGAAGAAAATTGTTTATATTTCAGAACGGCACAGAAGCGGGCTCGTCGACACCCACTGCGGACTCCAGCCCCGGGAACTCAATCTCCGACGCTGAGAACTTCGAGTGTTACGGCGAAGCCGATGGCGACACGCCTGCTACTAACACGTTAGTATTCAGTGCTTCGCTGGTTTAGTGGTTAGCGAATTCGACTGCGGATGACGAGGTCCTGGGTGTTCGATTCCCGGTTCGCGCTATTATTTACTATTTGGTAACCCTATTGGGTTTTTCTGACAAGAAATTCTCAGAAGGTACCTACCTACTAGCCCGGAATTTGGAAGTTGGCGGTGTTTCACCCCCGTGCCTCGGAAAACACGTAAAGCCGTCAATCTGCGCCCGATCTCTCCGATCTATCCGATCACAGACACAAGTGCGTGCGCTAAGTATAATATCTCCCGCTCAGAAGGCTAATCTCTCTGGAGATTCATGGCCGTGACCAAAGTTCGGCCGGGAAACCATTATTTTAGAATTCCCACATGATATTAATTTTTAACCACTTTTCTTGAAACATTTTCTTGTATTGTCCATACAGCCAGCGCCATCTAGTTTGTCATCAAGGAATTTTCACATAGAAACAGAGGTTTCCAAAGATTAGCCGTTATTTTTATTTTCCCTTTAAACACATTCTGTGATAACAACCGAAATAGATTTTCTTCTCTTTTTGATTATTTTTTTATTTTATTACTTAGGTAACTTATTAGCTAATAACCTGCTAATAACAGGTTTTCAAAACTAGACACTAAATTTATAAACAGTAATTGTTAATCAATGAGTTGCACTTGACTGTATCAATTCATTGGTTAGATTTCGTCGTACACTACCCAATTCATATTGCAAAATTATTACAATAATCTGTGAGATTTTAAGGAGCAAAGAGTGAAATAAGCGTTGCTGTAGGTTCCGATTCGCGCGTTATTAAAAAGCGGTGAAGTGTAAGTCGGACTCGTCCACCGAGGATTCCGTAGCTTAGAAAGAGACAAAATTTGAAATGTAAATTAGTTATGTGGTTAATTTTTTAGCTACGATTTTTCTTCATACTTGTTTTAATGTCCTATGTCCCCCCAGTGGGGCAGAGGGCGTTAACAGTGTTGCGCCATCTCGAGCGGTTAGAAGCTACACCCTTGACCTCATCCCGCGTACTCCCTATCCTCGGGACCTCCGCCAGAACCGCAGTAAAAGTTAAATCTTTCATAATCATTAACTTTTTGTTGACAGATTAGAAAACGGGTCCAGAAGTCCTGGAAACCATTTAAATAGACATTCATGGACGAGAACCAGTCTCAGGCGAACGCCCCCAAGGTTAGTCTAATTATGTATTTTGGAAATTGATATACCTACCCACCTATTCAAGTTTTCCAATGCCAATAGGGCTGTATTCTGTAGTGCTGAGTGCATAATCTTTAAACAAATTAAAATGACAGCGTTAAAAATATTGCTAATCCTTTCATTATACTCCCTGCAAAAGGTGACAGAATTAGATTTAAAGCTGTTAGAATAATTTAATAAATTTAGTTTAGTTTAGAGATTGTGTTATACAGAATTGTCCACAATTTCATTTTTTCGGGTTTAAAACTCTATAATCTGATAATATATTTTGACTGTTACATTAGTTAAAGTATCAGTTAAAGAAAGTATTTACAGTAGGTAGGTAAATGATGAGGACAATTCAAAAGAAATTAAGATTTTTTCTGTTGTGCCTAATTTCAATAGGTCACATTATTTCAAATTCAAATAGATTTGTCCTAGGTCCCAAGCCTCACACTTCTGTTTATTTTCTATTTATTCGTGAGTTTTACTTACAAACTTTAATTTTTTCTTTATATTGTGCTATTCCATTTGAGACAAAGAACGTTTGTCACTTCTGTTACGAAATTTTCTGCTAGTTTTTGAGTTTGCTACCCACCTGTACCTATATGTTTTTTGGGGCCTTCACTATTAAAGTATTTTGTTTTTTGGTTTATATTTTTTGCACTGTTATCGCTTATATCCCATTTTGTGTTCTTTTTCATAGCCATCAAGAGAATCTGCCGCATCGGCGATGGGGCTCTATGCGACAGTAAGCAGTTTTCTTTTTTTTGCATGCACTTTATTTTTTATTTTCAATAATAGTTTTAGCCTGACCAGGAAAATGAAAACCTACTCGGGGGCGCCACTACTGCATTTCTCATTGATAATAAATTACGGTCCTTCAAACTTATCTGACCCGGTGTCTCGGTCGGAAATTTAGTTCCTTTTTTTCGCAAAATAGCGAGGTTTTAAATTTTTCCTGCCCTTTTCTCTAACTCAGTAGCTATCAAAAAATAAAAGCCACTGACATATAATTTTATATGGTTAAATACAAGTACAACTATGAAATTAAAAAAAAAATCATAGCAAACCTTCAACGGTTAAAAATAGTGGTTTTCATTTTGTGATAGATAGCCACTGAGTTAGAGAATAACTGCAACTGAAGCAACTGGTCAGGCAATGCTTATTTTAGTTTTTTTTTCTTTTATTTTTGATTTTACAAAAATGGCTCTTGAACAATTTAAATACCGACAGTCAACCGACAATGCTGATCGCACATTAAGGATGCGCCGCAAATACCGCAAAATGTCTTTTTTGTATTTACTGAAAATGTGAAATAATATTATTCGCACTAGTAATACGTTACATTGTAAGATTCATTCTCACTCAGTACTACAAAATAAACGTGTGACTGGCCGTAATATGTGTCCAGCATAAATTCATAAAAATAAAGAGCATAACATAAATAAACACTACTTACATCGATATTTTTACTAGAATTACATGTAGCGTATAAATTGGGTTCAAATAATATCCGCATTAAAATGAGGCTATATAATTGTATCTACATTACACAGCACTAACATTATCGACAATAATGAATAATGATATTGTGTACCTCCTAGTGATTTATTACTATGTGGATACTAAGTACATGTTATACAATGGATAAATGTCATCGGTTCTCAAACTTATCCGGTTACCCCATGGGAATAGGATAGTACCTAACACAGATGTCTGTGGTACCTAATACTAAAATTATACATCAATGGGCTACCCAAAAAAATTTGAGATCCATAAAATATGCCAGTTCATTACACCAAAATCCTACTATACATACTGTAAGAAAATGAATTGAAAGCCTTAAACATTGCTTAGTAGGATTGGCGTTTTGTACTATTTGGTCTTTGGGATTTTGATCTGCGATTATATCCCAATACTTAATAATATACTTACTACCTTTATTGGCGTCTATTTAGGTATTTTAAAGATCTTTATACCATACTAGCAGATGTGAAATAAGTTTTTTTAAATTCCCACGGGACCTCCCTAATTTTTCGGGTTAATATATAGCCTATGACACTCACAAATAATGTGGCTTTCTATTGGTATCAGAATTTTCAAAATTTTACGGGGTTAAATCTACGGATCTACTGAACCGATTTTGAATACAACCTCACAAACTCAAAAACTTTACCTCTTTAAAATATTATAGTATAATAGTATAGATATATAATGTCACCAGTTACTCATATGTTTTGTCGGAATATGCCCGCCAAGTTTTTTTTTTTAATTATTGCGTGATTGGCTTGCGCTTGACGACAATCATGCTTATTGCTTAGTGCAAAGCAATGATGAGGTCTAGGTTGGAACGCGCGACTAGACTAAAGATCGCGTTGATTTTCCAAAATCCATTCTAAGAAGGTCCACCGTCTACCGGTTTATGTAGTGCATAGGCGTGTGCGTAGCTAATATTACCAATCTTCTCCTGGATTTTTCTAAATTGAATCCACGCGGACGATTTCGCAGGCTACATTTTGTGATATAATTTGAAAAATATAATAAACTGCGTAGGTTGCATTTTCCTTCTTAGGCTCATAAAAAACGAGTAACAATAACAACCAAACCAAAATTCTAGCTATGCTGTGACCTTTAGTTTGTGTAGGCAGTAGGCCATTGAATCACGAATCCATGATCACTAGTTACCTACTCCGAGATTTTTATCAATGAGTCATCTTGCTCGGCACTTTTAAACCTTTTCCCGCGGGAACCACAAAACCTCGATCCACGCGTACGTAGTCGCGGGCATTCGCTAGTAGGTATATTATAAATGCGAAAGTTGGGATGGATGTATGGATGGATGTTTGTTACTCAATCACGCCCCAACGGCTGAACAGATCGGGCTGAAATTTGGCACAGAGATAGATTATAGTCTGGAATAGCACATAGGCTACTTTTATCCCGGAAAATTAAAGAGTTCCTGCGGGAACCAAAAAACCACGCAGACGAAGTCGCGGGCATTCGCTTGTAATTTATAATAATGTATTGTTTTTATTTCCAAGCTTTACCACAGCAGCATCAAATATTACGAAGTAAGAATCCAATGATTGAACATGGGTACTTGCTTTAATTAATTTCTCATATCATATGTTAAAGTTAAAATGCCGTATGACTGACCATCTATTTTAAACCTCAGTCCAAACAGGATAAAAACGATTACAGTCGACTTCTTGAACGGCCTATCTTCGTCACATCCTTAAATAGATGAACTTTTTGCTAATCTATTTGCAAGTCTATTGTTTAACGACGGCGACGCTTCGTAACGTCGACTAATTTTAGTTAATGAGATATATCAACAGGTGGTCTTACTCTTATATTTAATTAATCATAAAAAAGCAATATTTAAACTACTTACAACGGCGTACTTGTACGGCATTTAATACAGGTATTTTATAAAAAAAACATAGCCAGTCTATAATTGACAATAGTTATTTTTATGCTACAAGGGCAGCATGATCAAAATCACACTCGCGGCGTAAAGTTTGAGCGTGAGCCGCAGACGAACGTTTTAAAAGAAGCTTTTTAGGCTTATAACTGTGCGATAATATTATATTTTGTGTGTATACTTTAAAGTTACAATAGGGTTGAGTAAGACCTACTTTACAATCAAATGTAAAATGTTTTGTAAACTTATTTTAATTAACCTCTCGTTTCAAATTCTCAAAAAAACATTAATAGTTTATTTATATGTATATTTTTTCTTGTGGGAAGCCATTGAAATAGAAGGTACTAAAATTCTACATCAATGGTGTAAGCCTACAAATAAAAGCCTTACACATACTGAAATAGGAAAATTAAGCAATGGGCCTAGTCTTACAAATTGCGCTGTCCTTTATAGTGTCCAACGTTTACCCAACACGCGACAATCTACGTTCTAACAATCGAAATAATGTTAATGTTGCATCACACACCCAGTAATTGTAGTTACAAAGAGGCTAAATCACGCAATTTAGTTTGACCAGAAATATTACTTAACTCATTTTCCAAAAATATCATATAATTTATCTTATTTACCTTTATTACATAAATTTACTTAAAAAATAATGAAAATAATGTGAATACGGGATTTTAATCTATACCTACTAGTAAGCTTTCCTGCTAGTGGTAGCACGAGCTAGCTGGATCATAATTGATCATATCGACCAGTTAGAAGACTGAAGAAAAAAGAGAAAATTTTGGTGCCACTTCCACGTTCTCTAAATAATATAATATGCTGATTACAAAATACAAATCCATATAATGTTTTTTTTCAATAAGGCCCAGATTCAAGATATGTAAACTTCTATAAGTTCCACTATGGTGCTAGATAGTAAAATGTCCTAGATATTAAAAAACAAAAGCCTTGCAGATGCGTACACCTTTTCAAATATTACTGGAATAATTTTAGTAATAATTTTGCAAGTGCTGCAAATTTTAAAAGCGTGTTGACGGTTATCAAAGGTTACCGTTTCCTGTTCTCATTCACACAATTTTACTTTATAATTTAGCTTATCTTCATCTTGATTGGTGTTGGTGGTTACTAGGGGTATGGGTTTAATATTACCGCCATACCCCTAACAGGTTTGCCCGTTTCCATCATAGACTGCATCATTATTTACCATCAGGTGAGATAACAGTCAAGGGCTAACTTGTAGTGGATAAATGAAAAAAAAGTGTGGGTGTCTGCAATTCACACACGGCAACAGAGTAACATCAGAAAAGTAGCCTACGAGAGAATTAGATAAATATAACTTGTATTCTATCTCATTCTCTCGCAGTCTAAATCCTGTTATAAATATGTTTGTCTCTTTTTGGTGTCGGTTTTTCGTTTCAACGAATTTTCAAATCACAACGATTCTAAAGCAATTTCACTTCAAAAAATATGGCGTAGCCACTGCTACTACAGCTTCATTTAGTTCCTTTAAAATAGATTATGCAAATTTATTTATTTTGTGTTTGATGAATAGCTGAAGCTAAGAGGCGTAGCTACAACCAGGTATGTTCCAACCCGTTACACTTCCATGCTTACCAAGTTACATGATGACATGCTTTCCAAAACTGCAGTATGGAATATTGTATTAAAAGGCAATAAATGTACCTAACAATATTTTTGAGCATTCTATAATAAACATGGAACGTTTTTACGACACTTCCGCAACAGATGGAGACGTAAAAGGCACACGAAACGCATTATTAACCCTCAGCGTTGGCATCCCTATGTGGTTGACGTCCAGTCAGCTCGACGAAACGGTTCTGCTCTGCGTTTCTGATTCGAACCGCCAGGATGTGGAATACCCTACCACGTATAACTTAAATACCTTCAACGCTGGAATGAATAGGCATCTTCTAGGCAAGCTCGCTCCAACCTAGACCTCATCATTGCTTTGTTGCAGACTTTCATTAGTGTTGAAGGTCAAATTTGAAACCACCAAGGCACCAAGGCCCAAAGAAGATGACTATAAAATTTTTAAAGCTGTGAACGAATGTTAACAATAATTACGTGTTAGTTGGTCGCATTAGATACTAATTATTTTAACGTAAACATCTATATACCTAATTAAGTTTTGGACTAAGCCGTATTTCGCTAATTTAATTTGGCTGTATTTTCATAATCCCGTTATAGACATAAGTAGTAAGTACTGATGCAGTTCTAAATTATTATTTCGTTTTCATACCACTAATTACACTGCATAAAAAAAACTATTGCATTCCTTTGAAAATAAAAGCAAAACTACCATACTTACGTATTATTCATTTCACCATTACTCGTTTCAATCAAGATTGCAAGCAGGTCTTACTGCAGCCAAGCGCTAAAAAAAACAATAACTTCTAACTAAGCTTTTAGTTTTTTCAGCTAACTAATCGATATTAAACATTAATCGATTTATTGATCTCATTAGGGACTGTTTCGGTAAATCAACCCCGATGCGACCCACGCTTTGAGAACCATTGATGTTTTGCATACATTATATGAAGCAGCCACGTTTCTGCAGCGCTAAAGCCATGTTTGCTGCTGCGAGAGTCCCTGACTTCTTCGCCATTCTCAGAGCGAGGACGGCTTCTTTCTGGGAAAGACTCAGACACAGTACCAATTCCATCTTGTGTGCTATAATTGAGGATTTCAACAATCCTTTCGCAAAGTATTGGTCTTGCCTGCATCGGTGCGAGAACAAAGCTTTTACTTAGATTTTAGTTCCCTGACCAATTTTTAGTACCTAGGTATTCTTTATTTTTACATTATTTTTACTAATGAATCTTACATTTTATAATTGTAATAATTTTAAACTTTTGTTTTGCTTTTAATTTAATTTATTATTGTACTTTTTTTTTTCTTTTTCATGTAATACTGTGTCTGTAAAACTATGGGTTGTAATTGCCTGAAAATAAAAATATTATTATATTATATTATATATTATATATTATTAGTCCGCGACAGTTTTCTTCAAGCGCATGGTATATGTTGATTATTATGAACAGCCTACGTCTGTCACTGATGCCGCGGACTGCTTAGTAATTTAATAACGGGCTGTGTTTCGCAGTCCACTATCGTGGATAACACTGAGTGCACATTAGATGCGAGTCGCAGCAACCGCTAAATCCACAATGAAAGTCACGCATTTTTCAGAAGGTACTTATTACGAATGGCAACAAGTCATGCGCAGGTGCATGACTTGTTTTTATTTTCGGTAACAATATAGTATTTTTCCATAAACCTATTTGCAGTCATAAAGTTGAAATTATGTGTAATAGGTATACGGTAAAATTGTGGTTTTTTAAGTTTTATTTTGTGCTTTGCTTTTGATGCCATGCCCCCATCGCTATCTATTTTAATATTAGGTACCTTGACAGAACCACACAAAAACAATCAGTTTAAGAAATGAAATATGGAAATGAAAATGTGTTACAGTAGGTATAGAAGAATATACCTAAGCAGTACTAGAATATTATTACGTAGTAAAAATACGGTACAGTCAGCACGCGTTGAAGAAAACCAAAGCAAGTCGCATTGTTTTGGCACGTCTAATGCTGTCGACATTTGCAGTTGATGTTAATAGCATTGTCAATACCCACTGAAAGCGTCTGATGAATATGATGTCTACTTCTGCAGTGGATGTTGATCTGTACCCATCGAAATAGAATGAGTAGGTACTAAAATTCTACACCAATGTCAGTACCTATTGAATGTTTTGAATTCAGTTCATTCAGCTTTTGCGTGCGCTACCACTCTAATCAGCGATCGGCTTTATTCAGGCCTTGCGATGTAGCCTGCGATCCACTGTCCACCATTGTGTTTGTTGATGCGTCAGTCCATCGCGGCCGCGCGCTCTTTCTGTACCTACCTGCACGCAGAACCGAATTAAAAATTCGAATTTCAAATACTTACTTTTCTCTGTGGCTTGTTTTTAGTAGTGCTGTGAAATATAATCGACTTAGCACGTGTTCGGAAATGCGATTAGTGATGTAGGTAGAAAAGTGTCGCGGCAATTCAACGCGACTGAAACCGGATTACAAATTCCTTTAAGATATAATCAGTGGACATTTTATTTGTAAAGCTGGAGCGGAAGAATATCCACATGCATTACAGAACGCGACCCTACAGGTTATAAAACTTTAATATGTACCAAACTGTCTTGATTAGATTTTTTTATCAAATTATTTTCTGTCGATAAAATGCACTAAAATGTAAACCATAGACTTTTAACGTGTTATTAATGAGAAATGTAATCAAGATTACAAATATTGCATTCACTAAATTAATCTTAGGTAAATAAATTAAAAACTCGTATATTAAAATTAATGTTATGAACGGTTTTTAAAAATCTAAATGACCTCACTTTTCACGCTCTAAATATTTGACGCTCTAATTAAACATTAGAAAATAAATTACATTTACGCAAATCTATTCATATTTAAATTTTATCTTCAATCACTTCATTTTTACGTACCTAAGTAATTTATAGAACTATAATAGGTGCATGCCTAGTCTATCTGATTAAATTCTAGATCTTTAATTCAATCTACTTTAAACAAACTAAGATGTTAAAACCTGCTTACTTTATTTCAAGTAATAGTTTTTTCTATTAGCCTTCGTGTATACATGGTCCACTTACATAAATATGGATTTAAATTATTAATCTGATAACCGAATTATTTAGTAAAGTAATTAAGTGTAAAATTTATAAGTAGGTATCGTTACAGTTTATACAATATAGTGTAAAATACTAGTATCAGCGTAAACGTAAAATCATTCAAGAAGCGTATTACTCGTGCATGTTTTCAACCTAATTATTTTTTAATCTGGACTCGGTCTTTTTGAATTTTTTTAGTGCTCGTAATTGTCAGGCAAAGGCAGATAGCTGTTTGTTGGTGAGAACAAGGCAACAATGTGTACGCATGGGTATTTTATGGTGTACATGCCATTGTTCGAAGTATGGTTCGGACGAGCAATGATATTGTCGCACGCGATGGCTTTAGAATCGATTATTTAACCGCATAAGTCGTCCAAAGTTGTAAAACTTGAAAGCTTTGTTCACCATTTATCGTTTTATTTATATAATTATTTATCAAAACGTAAAATCGTGTATAGGTTGTCATTACAATAATATGGTAGATCTTTAGGTAACTAAACATTGCCCAAATAGATTTGTACCAACCTATATTTTATGGAATACATTAAAATATTTACCTCACGATACAATGCCACATTATTTGGACCTCGATATTTACATTCACAAAAAATACTTATAAGTACTTATTTCAAAATAATAAAATGTTGGTCACGGTCATTAACCGGTAGATAAATTTAATGTTACCTATAAGGAAACAAATGTACTTACAAAGTCTTATAAACACTAGTAGGTATGAATTATTTATTTAGTAAATATTAATTAAGTAAGTAATTAATTATAATTTTACCAATTATTTTCATAGTAATTATTACTGAAACTACCTACCTGCTCTGCAGTAACCGATTTAGATCCTCTTAGCCCATCGACCATTTATCCAAATGGTAATCTTCTTAGGGTTGTTTAAGGACGTATGTGAAGAAGGCGAAGCGAATAATTTTTAACCGACTTCCAAAAAAGGAGGAGGTTCTCAATTCGGCGCGTATTTTTAGTGAAAGACGACCGATTATGCTTGGCTTACCAAAAGCAGCCATGAAAGATGAAATAAATATAATGACGCTTCATTTATGGAGCTTCATTGATGCGGCACCGAAAATAAAACAAATAAAATGAACGGGCTAATTTTTCATTAACGTCACTAAGTATTTACTTGGTAATCCCGGCTTTTTCACGCCTTTTTCTCGTTTTTCTTACCGTTTTCGCAACAAAGTTTTTATCTTCGCGATCCGTTTATTTATCTCCTTCCAACCGTCACAAAGTAATTACTGAAAGAGAAATTAGGTAACTGTGAGTGCATCCAAAACGTTGGAAAACATTTGATGAACGGTTTCAGCGCACGCATTTTAATATACTTACTGGAATGTTTTCTACTATCTGTTAATTAACGTTGATTAGATTATATTAAATATTATGATTGCAGATTATCTGTGTTGTTTAAACAGTATATTGTAATATGTATCCCAAATTCATATATATAATATGGTTCCAAAAGAACTGTTGGATTTGCCATTGCACAAATTCAAAAAAACCGTAAAAGAACACTTGTTGAGTCGGGGCTATTATACAATTGACGAATTTCTTAATGACAAAGTTGTATGGAAGCAACCGACTTTGGGTCCTGCTCCCCACAGGATAGTATAATAACTTACACTATTGTATTTTATTTAACTTACATACTTATTTATGTATTGTAATAGATTGTTTAAAAAAAAGAAAAAAAAAAGAGCAACTGCTGAGTTTCTTGCCGGCTCTTCTTAGCAGAATCTGCTTTCCGAACCGGTGGTAGAGTCAAAACATGACGTAGCATAAGAGACACCTGTATGTCCTACATGTTTGAAATAAATTGAATTGTATTCATAGAAGAATACTATAGTTAGCACACATGGAACTTTTTTATATTAGCTACTAATAAAAACATATTTCTCAGGACAGAGACAGAGGTATCTAAAAGCACTGTTATCAAAACATAATCAAAAGTAGCAGCTTTAAAATGCGGCGGTTTTCCGTTTTCCTCATACAGAAATGACGCGGCTTGTAAGGTACCTACTATAGCTGTTAGCAGGTTTTAGTTTGCGTGGGAAAAGCTTAATATCAAGGTTGGTAGGTAGTAGGTTCTAGATTGTAGATAACTAGGCTAAACTAGAAAATTAAATTTTAGTGTTTAATATAATAAATAATATGATAAATCTTATGTTCAATTTATAAAGAAAAGTTCTACACCTAAATAATTAGGATACAGTTCTGTTTAATAATTGAATTAACTGCAAAGTCGAGCTAAGTAAATTGGAAAACTATAAAATGTCTTGTATAAGACGTGACAGTTACTTTTTGCGGATGTTAGCACTGGAGCACTGGTCAAATTATACCGAACAATACAAATACGTAACACGCTTACATCATGATGCGAGTATTATTATGTTATTCATGTAGCTACATTTTTTCGTACATAATAACAAAGGAAATCCGTGAAATTGGACGAAATTCCACGGCAACTATTGGTTTTGCAGCAAGGGTTGGGTAAAAACTTTTCGCTGTGACGAGCTTGAGTGCCGCGGCGAGCGACAGCTAAACAACTGCATGAACTTCGATTAATATGCAATCATCTAAATATATATAAAAGGAAAAGGACTGACTGATCTATCAACGCACAACTTAAACCATTAGACGGATCGGTCTGAAATTTGGCATAGGTACAGATTGCTTTCATAATGTAGGCATCTGCTAAGAAAGGATTTTTGAAAATTCAACCTCTAAGAGGGTAAAATAGGGGTTTGAAATTTGTGTGAAAATTGAACTTAACGTGAGCGAAGCTGCGAGCAAAAGCTAGTCCCATACAAAATCGTACGTTGTGCTTTGTAGTCGCTTCAAGTTTATACTAAGGCAAAGCTCTTATTGCAATAAGTATACATAATAAATATAGGTACATTTTCCTTCAACTTGATGACATGGTTATTACTATTATACCATAATTTAACACACGACACCTAAAATAATATGAATAATATTTTGAATCAATTTTCCTATCTAATAATGGTGCTGAATGAGTCACTAATTGTCCCATAGTTCGGCTGAATTACGGATGAATTTATGAACGCGCGCGAATCTTGCGGCGCTAGCGTGTGAAATATGCAACCAGCATTACAAATTGTTACAAATTGTACAGAGGAGTGTCGACAGTTGCAATCAACTAAGTATCAAAATCAAAGTAATGTTGCTTGCGAGTGCATTACGTAATTACACATCTGGTTTAATTGCTGACTAGTCATTGTGAAATAAATAAAAAGTGCATTAAATACCAGTCGCATTCACAATGGTGGTGAAATCGTCATGGTATGGTGATACGCAGTGCATGAAGTGTTGTAAGAAAGCGATGCACCGCGATACGCTTTGTTCTTACTACTTCTATACCTACTTATACAACAGCCTACTGGTCATTTCACACGTTGGTAAGTGGTAACAAACAGCCAGGGGCGGTCTTAGCCATTGCGAGGCTCTGGGCGGTAGATATTTGCGAGGCGCGAGATTCAAATACACATTAGTAAATGTGTATTTGAATCTCTAATGACTTTTTCTACTTCGGCTGTAGCGCTGTTGGGCAAGGCGCGAGGCCCCTGCAAGAGCGACTAGCGAGGCCCCGGGCCGTTGCCCTGTTTGCCACCCCTAAGAGCGCCACTGCAAACAGTAAGCCAAAAACTGTTCGCCTTATTCATCAAATTTGGCAATTTTTTATACCTACCTAGCGCTTGCAAGCGTTGGCCAACGCCTAACACGCGTGACACGATCGACGCGTTGGTTTTCGGTCAATCTTCTACATCAAAGCAACTCTAACGTAATAGATAGGTACCTAATACCTACCTACCTGAAATTAATAGGTACTCACAAGCTGATTATGTATGAATTACAAAGCCTTAATATTTTAAAGTTTACCTACATTGCCCAATATGTTACGAGAGTGGATGTTCTCCTTTTTTTGGACAGCGCCACAGCCCACACAATATTGTCGATACATTGGTCAACAACTCAACACTCGCTACTTTTATAGGGCCTCATTAAAATTGCAGTGAAAGTTAGCTTTTAGTTTATAAGCACTAATCATACAGACTTGCTGAAAAATTAATGAAAACTAAGGTGTCTCTACCGTACACTCGATAGGTAGTACTAGTCTACTGTGAATTACAGGCCTAAATAATTCAAAAAACATCTTTATTGTTTCAGCTCGGGGAAGCGACAAATCGGCTCCAATGTCTTAGCTAGGTAAATACATTATTTATTTATTTAACCAAAAATTACAAAAATACTATCTCTAACTATATATATTTCGAAAAATAAATTAATCTCCATAATTTTACAATTTTATACGTACAGCGCCATCTTTCGCTGTACTTATGAACTTCATCGCGGCATGGCCTTTCCTCGTCGTTTCTCAAGTTGAATATAGATGGCGATAAAGTTTACTCGTGTGTGAGATAGATGTCGCTACTAGTATCAAATTAATTGAAACGTTTAATTCAAATTCCTGTTCTGAGGTGTCCTGACGACTCCTCGCTCTGACTAGGTAATGGAGTGCATTATTATTGTTTTAGCCAATTGTACCGGTCGTCGTCCTTCAACTCGTCCGGGTGCGGGTCTGGTGGGGAGCCAGCTGACGACATGTACTCGGATGTGTCACTCGAGGAGGACGTACAAGGCCTAAATTATAAGGTAAGCCCTATCTTAGTACATTAACCATCGATCATATTATATTCTTGCGCCTGACTAACACGCTGGCTAATCGGATTTCAGGCCATTCTACTGAACTATGATTTATATTTGATAACTCCAAGAGTTGCTGTCATAAGCGACTAGTGCAAAGTTGCAAACAACTTCACGTTTTTTTCAAGACATATTAATATTTAGTTGTGTGACGTCATGTATACCTACTAGGTGAGGGTTATCGCCTCTCGTTACATTTTTTAAACGAAATAAGATTGAGGATCTATTTTGGTTGGTACCTACCCTTGTTTTGATTTCCTTGCCCAGCCTACTACCTACCGACCTACCTACAAGATCTAGTTAGGTTCTTAGTAGGCTGGGAAAGAAAAAAAAAATGTCGCTTCGTAAGTTGTAGGTACTTCGTAAGTTGTAGGCTACAACTTACGAAGATACTAAGTACCTGATATATTTTAATATGTACTTTATGCGCTAGGCGGGCCCTACACCACTATATACTCGTGTGCCTACACTAGGCCTATAGTAACTGACACAGAGAATACGTTTAGCTAGCTTTGTATGGTGATTTCAAATAGGTAATAATATAATTATTGCTCTAGCAGGCAGCATAAAACCAATCAAGTATGTCATGTCGTTAAGTAGGTACTTAAAATGAAAATGAGTTCAGTGAGTGACTATAGGTACTTATCCCTCCTGGCTATCTGTTAATAAACTTACCAATAAAATTCGCAATTAAAAACAAGTTTCCACGAAAATTGCCTCATTGTCTTGGAAAACAGGTTAAGTCATTATCATGTGTCATTGGTACGCACTTGTTTAGTGATAAAAGTCGAGCTGCGGTTATGTCAACTTCCTTCCGTTGATATCGGTGATGTTTTATACGAGGTCGTACTTAGCTACTTACCTGTTGGGAATGTGAATATATTATGCTGTACTGCCATCCTTTGGTACCTACTCAAGGTCACAGTGATCTGTCGGCTATGTCACTACTCACTACTCACTACACTATACTAATTGAAAGGTACCTTGGACGAATTAACCACGGGACGCGTGATATCGGACATAATCGCCTTACCCCTCTAGCCGCGAACTGTGGTAGTTTTGCCATTAAATAAGATAATGTTATAGTGATCGACTTTTTTATGCAAGTTAGTGTCAATAATTTGGTGAAAAAGGACGAGGCAGTCGCCTCGCCCCGCAGTAGTTAGTCGAACGTGATTTTATACATATTTTGTCTTAATCCCGTGTTTATTTCATCAAAGGTAAGTACTTATAATTTCTGTGGTTTCGTTAGTTATGATTCTGTTTTGAATCGGCTGAAATGCTGAATTTATGATATTCTTACTGCGACAATAGATTTTGGTTCGGATAACAGCGAAAGAGTGGTAGGCAATCATAGGGGATTGAGATCGTTACACTGCACAGTGCACTTGTACAGTGCAATGTAGCAATTTTTTTTTTCGTAGTAATATAATTTCGTAGTAATAGAAGGCGTAGCGGCGCGGCTACGTATCCTCGCTACGGTCCCCTACGCCTACGGCAACGGAATTGTGAGACGGTGGTATTTCCACCAAAGTGTGTGAGCGATGCGAGTAACAAGCGGTGAGAGAATGCGTAGCGCACTGTCAAAAGCCCTTTTCCACCAGAGTTGAGCTGAGCGAGACTAGGAAAATTAAGACGTAATCGTTAAATCGTAATTCATCGTGTTGGTGAATTTTACCTCGCGCGCCGCTCAACTCCCACATCTCGACTAGTTAGTGGAAACGCACCTTACTCTGAACAAAAATAGAGCAATTCGGTTATTCGACTGACGCCTCGACGGAGTCATCTTCATGACTAAGCCAATGTTAGGTACATTGGCTTATTCATTTCGTTTGAAAAACAAACGTAACACAAACCGTCGGGCCGTCTCCCGATTAATTTATTACCACGAAATCTGTAGCTGATTTCCTTCGGTTTGGAGTTCCGGCAGCGAGGTTTTATTATAAACTATCTGATGCCCGGGACTTAACTTGACTTGACTTACGCACGCGCACGTGGATTAAGGTTTTTGCGGAAACTCTAATTTCCCGGCATAAAAAGTAGAATGCAACCTACCTCTTTACCAAATTCTGTCAAAATCGGTTGACACACTTTCGCAATTATACCTAATATTAGTATGGAATATAGATCCCTTGAGATTTTGCCGGGACAAGAGACGAGCATCGTTACTCGGTCTCTGAATAGAGTTCCTCAAGCAATCCGTCGATCGTGTTATATACCTACCTAGATAACTTAAAAAATTAAACCTACTGAAATACATCATCATCATCATCAGCCGTTGTGCATCCACTGTTGGACATAGGCCTCTTTAAAGTAGCGCCAACGTGCTCTGTCTTCGGCTTTTCGCATCCAATCGATGCCAGCCACCCTCCGGATATCATCGCTCCACCTTGCTGGGGGGCGCCCTACGCTCCGTTTACCAAGACGCGGTCTCCACTCGAGGACCTTTCGACTCCAACGTCCATCGGTCCTCCGACACACGTGACCAGCCCACTGCCACTTCAGCGTGCCAGCCCTAAGAGCTATGTCGGTCACTTTAGTTCTTTGGCGAATCACTTCGTTCCGGACTTTATCCCTCAAAGAAATTCCGAGCATAGCTCTTTCCATAGCACGCTGAACGACCTGTAGTCGGTGTACTAGTCTCGCTGTCAGTGTCCACGTTTCGGCACCGTAGGTCATTACTGGTAGGACGCATTGGTCGAAGACCTTAGTCTTCAGGCATTGCGGTATGGGCGACGTAAAATACAGCACTTATTAGTAAACTGATAAGTTGCTAAGTTTTAGCTTTTATTAAGCCTTTTTTTTTACTTACTTACTTACGTTTTAGTTTACTTACTTTTTATAGCTAAGTTATTTCGGCAATAAAATTCAACTGACAAACTTCTAAAACCAATACAAACGATTTAAAAATAATATTCAAACATCACAGCATTCGTCGGCTCGAATTTGTAATTCGATTCAAGGTCGAATTGGAATCCAGCCAAATCCTAAAATAAGTTTTTCGCGAATGACGAGGTTTACGAAGAAAATACCTATCGGTACCTACAAGCTGTCAGACTCAGGTAGACGTTCTTGTACCTACCAAGTTGCATTCTTAGGAACCTAAAATGGAATAGGGTCACAGAATATATCCAGGTCAAAAGTTACTTTACCCATCCTTTGTTTTAAATGGGTTGGATGCAATTATCCATTTAGGTATGGCCAGATGAAGAAAGTCATTATCAATTCAATAAAAACTCAAAAGGTTTATGTTCCTACTACAACAATTACCTATTACAGAACTCTAAAATTCCTAAGGGCTCTTAGTAGGTATAATGTTAGGGACAAGCGATGGGGACAAGTTACCAATTTTAGTTTTAAAAAATATTCTTTTTTTTTCCAAATAGAAGACATTACATTTTTTGGTTTCTTGATGTTGTTTAGCGCTTGTTTGTAATTATATTATGCGTTGACCATATTGGCTGAAGTACATAATCTTCAATTTTCGGTAAAAGATAAAAGTAGTCCGTCCCCCCTCCCCCCACTACTAACGTCTAGCCTATTAACGTCCCACTGCTGGGCACAGGCCTCCACTTTCATAGGAGAGAGGGAATTAGAGCTTCGACCCACCACGCTGCTCCAATGCGGGTTGGCGGGCTACACAGTAAAAGTAGTCACACTAACTTTAATATTCCATAAACAAATCATCATAAAACCAATAACAACCTAATAAAGTCACAACCGCCCATAAAGTTGGTGCATTATCCGTAATTTCTGTTCAATGACCCCAATATGAATATCAAGGAAAGGTTTTAAACAATAGAGCGTGCCGGTTCATTACATAGTTCGTACGACAGCAGCAATGGCGGGCGGAAACGGCGCATGTGCGTCTTCCGGTCAGATGCGTGCGGCCCATATGATAAACGATTGATATGTGGAATAACATTCATAATGTATGATTTATTTGTTGAGTGCGCGTGGGCAGGATTTACTAAGAGTAAGTAGCACTTTTGTTTTTGTTTTGAGGGTTTGAAGGTATACTAGTCTACGTTCCAGGGGCAATACTGCTAACGCTTAAAGCCCAAACTACCTCAATTTACCTACATAGACGGGCCCTGTCAAACAAAGAATGTGGACTTATTTTAGTATTACTAACGCCATCAAAAGCGGGACAGCGCTATGGCGGGGACAAGAACAGGCTTATACAGGTGTGGAGCGCGCTCTACGCTCGGACGCCGAATTTTTTTCTATAAAAGGGCCCATCTAGTACCTACATATATTAACTTAGTTTCGTTATTGTTGACTTTCGTGTTATAGAATTATAATCCTTATTTTAGGAATATCCGTCGCGTTTCGTCTTAAGGCGAGTTACCTCAGCTCAGCGGTGAAAACTGGTTTGCTAGATCAAATTTTTTCGGTATTTACTATTAAATAACGGTCTTACAAAAAATATCCGATACACTTAAAGATATTGTCTAAAGAATGTGCTAATTTGTTACATGATAGGATGTACTTTACTCGATCAAAAAAAATCTTGAAACAGGCTAAATTAAAAGTTTAAAACGAATTTTTTATTAATAAAATTTTCGACTTTGCTCATCATTTTTATATGGATAAATTCCTCTTGAAGTATTAATGAGAACCTGCTAAAATTTATTTCAAACTGAAGTCCTATATCTATTTAATTCAAATTAATCCCAGAATTTGAACGTTGACAAGCGGTTTCAGAATATACCGCGCTGCCCGCTTCCCCGCTAGTCTCTACGAGAAATGTACCGCGAGACGCGCGGGCGGCACCCCACACCTCACCTCCTAAAATCTTGGAGGTGACTCGCCTTAAATGTTGGCAGTATGGCCCATGTCCTTGTTATGTCGTTCCTACAATGTCTATGACTTCATCAATATTCATGGTATTTTTTACGTTCCCAACCACGCAAAGTATGTTCAAGTCCTTGGATTTTTAGTTTCTAAACACGAAAGATGTTTAGGGCTTCATACATTTTTATGGTTTGCCTATCGTTCCCAACCACGCCTAATAATTAACTTAAGCTTATCTGAGTTCTATACTTTACATAGAGATCGTCTAATCTAAGAATGAACGTCTTCGAGATTTATGCACTAGTTGGTCATACAGGTTCGGCTGCAGAATTCATTTCTAAATAGCCGGTGACCGATCGCCCAATGACGACACTGCTGGTAGTTTGCTATATACTACCTACTTGCATGTGAGTGAAACATATCAGATATTAATTTTAAAGTATATTAGACCACTAGACTCTAGACCTCTAACTTCCTGTTTGTTTGTCTTTTCATTTCGTTTTTAAATACCTTCCTAAGATCGAAATAAAATTATTGGAGTAGAAAGCTTAGTTGTAAAATTTAATTGGCATAAGTAAACACCAATCCAATTTCGCTTTCCATTTTGTTACGGGAATGCAACATTCAAATCAGTGCAGAAATTCTTCGAAGTGTACCAGTATGAACGCAAAGGGTCATTTTGACTACGTGGGCGGCTACTTCAGACTGCGTTGCGACAACTTTATTTATGCAATTATGTGTTTTAAACTAGTTTTTATTGCATTGGAATAGGGTGTAGATTGCTCGTATTACTAAGTTTGTAACTAGCTCATGCTTTGGACAATAGGCCCTGGGAGAAACTGCACGCAACATTACCTAGATAGGCACGGACATAAATAATGCATTAGAACAAACAGCGTAGTGTGCGCTTGAATTAATTTGTCATTATGGTTTGCTAAGTTGTATTCAAAGATTTTATGCAATACTTCCTCTAAGGATACCCAATGGCGGTAGACGATAGACAGTGAGGCGTTTCTTTAAACCTACCTAAAACTAATTCTACTAGTATGAGTAGTAGATAGTACCTAGGTACGTATCTATAGTTCGCACGGACTTATTTCTTCGGTGTTTTTTTTTTTATCAATTAGAATTACAAGCTAGCCCTTAACTGCGATCACACCTGATGTTAAGTGATGATGCAGTCTAAGATGGTAGCGGGCTAACCTGTTAGGGGCATGGCAGTTATATTAAACCCACACCCCTTCGGTTTCTACACGGCATCGTACCGGAACGCTAAATCGCTTGGCGGCATGTCTTTGCCGGTAGGGTGGTAACTAGCCACGGCCGAAGCCTCCCACCAGGCCAGACCAGGCAAAATTCAGAAATTAGAAATTCCTAAATTGACCCTGCCGGGGATCGAACCCGGGACCTCCGCACGTTAAGGCAACAGCGCTACACACTGCGCCACGGAGGTTGTCAAAAAAATATATAATATTTGATAATATGAAGTTTTTCAAAAGCTTTTTTTTCTTTATTAATTGCAAAATTTCCATTGGTATACAGTTGAATGCAGAGTAAATGTATGGTGACACAAACATTAACTCTGCATTCAACTCGCGCGCGAACTGTAGATATCTACAGTTTGATCGTGAATTACCTAGGTATTGCTATGATCTAATTTCTTCTATTAAAACTTTATTGTAAATAAATAACTATGTAGGTAGGTAGGTATATAAATTAATAATTAAATCTAAATTAAAATTTCTTGCATGAAAATTATTCGTCAAAAAGCTCACCCCGGGACGTTGCTGGTGCAAAAGTGCCCATAACGCTTGCGGCGTTACCGCTCTGGGATGCCAACAACAAGTCTGCAACAAGAACGCCCCAGAACGGGGATCACAGTCCTGACTCCTGATCCCTAAGGCCCGGCGCCCATTATCGGCATCGGCAAGGAACAGGATCCTTCGGCATCCTATATGCAAGCGCGCACTGTCGGAAACTATGCTTTGGCACGTTCTTAGGGATGACGAGGCGTCCTTTAGCATACCGCACCGTCCTGTAGCTTGTCGAAGTCGTGCCGATGCCGATAATGGGCGCCGGGCCTTAGGGATTTGTATTATGTAGATTGATTGTCCGATTAATCTATCTAACCTTAATATGGGTCTAGAAACTTGAAATTTAGAATGAGATTTTTTTGTAATAAAAAATATTGACTTTACCTAAAAAATAAATTTAGAAATGCCGCCCAAGCGAAGATAGTCTGCAAGTTTTCTTTTAGTTTTTAACCGACTTCCAAAAAAGGAGGAGGGTCTCAATTCGGCGCGTATTTTTTTTTACTGCACCGTGGGGATTTAGAGTACTACACTAAAAAGTTAAAAATAAAAATTCTTTCCAAAAAACCGACTTCCAAAGCCACTGTAAAGTAAAAAATAATTTTGATTTCTACACACTATTTTGAACTCGGGTGAGTATATCAAAGATAGGCATAGTTGACCCATCAGGCTCGCCCGACTTCAAAATAGTGTGTAGAAATCAAAATTATTTTTTACTTTACAGTGGCTTTGGAAGTCGGTTTTTTGGCAAGAATTTTTATCCTATTTCTAGTTTCCTTCCATCTCAGACTGCATCATTGTTAACCACCAAGCACACACCAAAATATGAGATCGCAGTCAAGACAGATTAATAAATAGTGTTTTGGTTTTTTGTTTGTTTGGAAGTCTGCCATTGTTCTTTGAGCATATCACCCCTATAAAAGCATTATCAATGCGACAGTGTGTCTGTCTGTCTGCTACGCTTTCACGGCCCAACTACTCAACTGATATTGATGAAATTTGGTAAGTATAGAAGTAGGTTACATCCCGGGGAAGGACATGGGCTCCTTTTTATTCCGGAAATTTCAAGAGTTCCTGCGGGAATCAAAAATATCAATCCACGCGGACGAAGCCGCGGGTATCATCTAGTCAAATAAAAACAGTTCCAACGTTAATCAAGTTAATCAATTAGAACTTAATCGAATAAATAAAGGTTTAGAAATCTTACGTATGCAATGATCTGTGTGTGTAATTTGTAATGATCTGACAATGATAGATAAGCATTTAGTTTTCGGCTATGACCATATCTACACATCCTTGACACACTTATCCCACGATGACACCCACGTGCGCATACTTGCTCCATTGTTGACTGCCTACCGACATATTCGGTATTATATGTATATTTGAGTATATTATATGTGTATTGGAATGGTGACTGTGTGTCTAGACTTGGCGATGTTGTAAGATAGCAGAACCTCCTTGGCGCAGTGTTGAGCGCTGTTGTCTTAACGTGGGAGGTCTCGGGTTCGATCCCCGGCAGAGTCAATTTGGGAGTTTATAATTTCTGAATTATCTCTGGTCTGACCTGGTAGGAGGCTTCGGCCGTGGCTAGTTATTACACTAACGACAAAGACGTGCCGGAAAACGATTAAGTGTTCCGGTACGATGCCGTGTAGAAACCAATCAGGGGTATGGGTTTAATATGACTGCCATACCCCTATCAGGTTAGCCCGCTGCCATCTTAGACTGCATCATCACTTAACCATGAGATGAGATCGCAGTCAAGGGCTTTATAATAATTTATGAAAAGTTATCCATTTTTTTTTAAAATAGTGAGTTTGGTATAAAAATTAAACAGATTTCGTTGGTTAAAAGTAAAACTTTGAAGAATTTTATCAGAAGATTTGACTTACTAGTAGATAGGTACATAGATTATTATTTTCAGTTTCTATTAACAACTTTTTGATTTCGTGACTTTAATTTTACTATTACAAGTGACGAATTTTTTAAAATATTTAAACACATGGCAAAGTAAGTTAAGTACCTAGCTATTACCTAGTACTAAGTAAATATTAGCTTCTATTAGTACCTAGTGGCTGTATTATTCATTTTAGGTAGGTACCTATAAGTAGGTACTTAAATAGACCCCAATGCGAGAGAATTCATACTAAACGGTTTATACGTCATAATTTCTTTGCAATCTTTGTAAACAAACCTTTTAAAAGCTGCCCCGAGCTGAGCCCTCTTGTATGCTGTAAGAGAAACTCGAAAGTTTCCTATAGTGCCCCTTTGAACTTTGAAGTCTTCTAAAGCTGTTAACATCTTGAGACGTAAATTTTGCCGTCTTTGTTTTATAAATAAGAAGGCGCACAAATTATAAACATATAAAACGCTTTTTACGGTTTAGGGTTTGCCTTGTAGAAACAACCGCAGAAACACCTCCGTTTAGGTAAGGGTCCTATTTGTGGGCGATCGAAAATGCAATAATATTTCTTTCTCATTAGGGGTCATCCATATAGAACGTCACACAAATTTTGTGTCTTTTTGACCCCTCCCCCGTCCTTGTCACATTTTTGTGTGTGTGACGTCCTTAGTGTGACGTCACATATCTTGCAATTTTACATCTAGAAACTGTGTAAGATTTTAAAATGTGACGTCACGAAACTTAGGACCCCTCCCCCCCCCCTTGTCACACAATGTCACACTTCGTCGACCCCCTCCCTCCCCCTTAACGTGTGACGTACTTTATAAGGATGATCCCTTAGCATCAATCCATCAAATTCAAATTAAAATGACAATTATTCATTGCCCGGTCTAATGCTGATCACGAGTCTCCTCAGAATGAAAAGGGTTGTGGCCATAGCCCACCACGCTGGCCAATAAAAAGCTCACAATAAATGCAAGTGACATTGTTTCGCACTTAAATCCGAAAAGTTCGTGCCCGCGGATCAAACACGGACTCCCCGAGTAAGAGGTATCGTCGCATTTTCTTTCTACATACGTAATTACTATTAAATTGTATTATGAAATCTTAATATAAGTAGTAAGTACATTATTAAAGTGCTAAACCTAGCATAATCGCTTTTAATCTAGAAAGCCCCACAAGTATAGGCTGGGTAGGTAAGTAGTTATCTAACTTTGGCAAACTGGCAATATTAAACAAACATTGAACTGCGAAACGGCGAGTGAAGAAACTCGTGCGAACCTCGTGTTATTGTTTGCAGATGCGTTCCATTTTAATAAAACTTTGTAACCAATTACATTGCATAGGAGGTGGTATGCGTTAGTTTTAGTTGGTATGTACCTAAAGCTTACCACAATCGTGATTCGAGAGATTGTGTGTATCTGTCGGCCTGTTAAGTTTCACTGCCCATCCGTGTAATCATTTTGACTAAAGACTTACGCTTGTAAGTTTTTGCGTAAGTAGCGTACTTAGGTGACTACCCTAACATTTGCATACGATACGCGACTTGAGTGTTTACATTTCGCAAGTTACTCAACGAAATTGGGTGAGTAAAACTTACAAGTGTAATCCTGGCCAAAGGGCTATAACTTGCATAGCGGATACGGATATATAGACTGTACTTTTTATGATGGAGTTTTTAATAGATTTTCGATATATTTTGATTTGCAATAATATCCATAAATAATCGTAGCTCGCATAACGGAGACGGATATTTATCCCGGAAAAATAAATTTCACGGGATTCTTATCACGGGCTTATTTATAAAAACTATATCCAGTATCCACGCTTGTATAGGTATGTTTTTTCGCTACAACTATTAAATTATTGTGTAAGTAATGAAAAATACTTAATACGATCTTTGGAACGAACAAAAAATACATAAATTGAATACTCGTAGTCGATACTGATGTATTTATTTTTATTATTACTGCTTATTATATTCCCGCACGAGACAATTATTATGATTTATGACTAATGTGACTTTCTAAATGCTAATACATTCTATTGCATAATAGTTTTTTATTCTATTATTGAAATGGTTGTTTATATCGCCTTTTCTATGACCAATTTGTTTTTTTTACAGCGCTTAGGAAATATTAGAAGCCAAACTCTACTTACTTAGTCTAATTAAACGTTTAGTCCAATAGGGATATTTTAACAAAAAAATCTGCTCCAACCTTTAGCATAATACAAATACAAAATGGCATTATGCAATATAATTTAATATCATTCTATTATAATTTAACTATCAGAGTCTTGAATTGGAATCAATGTTATAAATTGAGGAAATTGCGTTATAATCTAGTTGCATTTACAAATGTTTGTAATTTTATTGAGGTACAAAATTTTATTTTTAAATAAATATTATTTGCTACTGATCCTAAGACTCTAAGGTTAAAATCGGACGGAATATTATGATTTTTCTTCCTCGAAATTTTTCACTTCAATCAATCAAAAAGGTCCAATCCTGAAAGGTTGAGTCAAGTCGCGAAAACATACCTATACTATACTTTTTTTATTTATTCCACGACAAGTTAGCCCTTGACTGCGATCTCATTTGATAGTAAGTGATGATGCAGTCTAAGATGGTAGCGGGCTAACCTGTTTAACCTTTAGGTTATTGCAGTTACATGAAACCCATACCCCTAATCGGTTTCTACTACTTTCTTTCTTTTCTCTCGTCGTAAGTAAGGCATAAGGTCGTCAAATTTACAGTATGCCTTGCCATCTGGGTTTTGGAACGTATGTAAGTATTTCTACGTTTCGTAAGTATTTCTTTCGTTTCTTATCATGGCAGTGATAAGTAATACTAATACGTGTACCTATTGGGTTAACTCTGGATATGGCTACCGTTTGGCAAAATACTGGAACTAAACTTGAATGTATTCGCGAAACACCAACTGCATTCGTCATTTTAAAAGCTCAAAAACGGGCCAAAAAATAAAAGTAGTCTCCGCAAGGGTCAACGATACCAAACTAGGTTAAAGTCGTAACAATTGATCAATATTAGGCTAACAGGCACAATATGTTCCAGTGAATTGTGCTAGATCTGGAGTTTTAGACTAATTGTACCTACCTATAATTAGACGCTAAGTGAGACCAACGTGGCGTGAGATGTCGCGTAGCAAAAATTATTGTCCAAGTACTAGGTAACATCATAATTATGTGGGTAGGCATATGTGGGTAGGCATTAAATGAAGTAGTCATATTTTTCTGCTCTGATTTTAATTAATTCTTTAAAATTATAAAAACAGTATATTTATAGTATATTAATATGTACCTATAATGAACTAAATTCCGCCAGCTTACTCACAATAAATAGTTGTACAGCAAGAAACCTCACTTGTGATTGTGACCACCGTGTCTGTATGTATGTATGTATCCCCAGGCATAGCTCGTCCTGAAGACGAGCTATGCCTGGGGATACATACCAGAACTTTGGACTAAAGTAAAAGTCATTTTTATACCTAAAGCAGGGAAGAAGGACTATGCTTTGCCAAAATCCTTCAGACCCATCAGCCTTTCCTCGTTCTTGCTAAAGACAATGGAAAAAGTGCTGGATAGGTATATCAGGGATGTGTTTCTCATTCAGAGACCCATCCATAGCACCCAGCATGCCTACTGCAGAGGTCGCTCTACAGAGACTGCCCTGCTAAACCTTGTAGATAAGGTTGAAAAGGCACTGGAAGATAAGGAAATTGCCCTCTCGGCATTCCTTGATATTGAGGGCGCCTTCGATAACACTCCCATCCGCACATTAGTGGAAGGCCTAGCCAGGAAAATGGCTGACCCTACCACAGTAAGATGGGTAGAAGCGATGCTCTCTAACCGAATAGCCAAGATTGAGCTAAATGACTCCTCATCAGAAGTGCTCACGACAAGGGGCTGTCCTCAGGGGGGAGTTCTTTCGCCTCTTTTGTGGACCCTCGCAGTCGATGAGCTTCTGAACAGGCTGGCTGACCTTCAGTTCGATGCCCAAGGCTACGCCGATGACTTGGTAGTTACTGTAAGAGGTAGCTGCCAAGGCACCATCTCGTACCTCATGCAGAGGGCCCTCTGCACTATTGAAAAATGGTGCAGAGAAAACGAGCTGAATGTTAATGCGGCAAAAACCGTATTGATTCCATTCACCAAAAGGCGCAAACTCGACAAGCTCGTGCCGCCCCGATTGAATGGCATAGAAATACCCTTCTCAACTGAGGTTAAATATCTAGGGGTAACCTTAGATCAAAAACTTACATGGAATCCTCATGTGAACGGTATTACTAGTAAGGCAAAACAAGCCCTAGGCATCTGTAGTCGGCTAGCGGGGACTAGATGGGGAATCAAACCCAAAATAGCCCTCTGGCTCTACACCGCCATTGTGAGGCCGACGCTATCGTACGCCTCCGTGGTCTGGAGTAGGAAAACGACTCAGAAGACTACACAAAGCAAGCTAAGCAGTATACAAAGAACTGCTGGTCTGCTCATCACAGGAGCCATGAGCACCTCTCCGGGAGCTGCCCTGGATGCATTGCTGAACCTACCGCCCCTTCACATCTATTTGGAAAAGGAGGCGAAGGCTAGCATGTACAGGATTGTCAGCCAGAGGGAGGTGAACTGGCTATCTCAAGCAATGAGATCTCTCCATGACTCAGTGCTTGAGATACCAATTTTGGGAATGCCGTCTGACAGCATGATCCCAAAATATCACTTCCAGAGGAACTACTCTGTGGAAATTCCTGAAAGGGATAAATGGTTGAAAAACCAAATGACTTGGAGACAGGGCAGTCAAAAATGGTATACCGATGGATCCAAGTCAGGCAGTGACGTGGGCTGCGGAATATATGGCGAGCGACCCAAGGTGCGACTTCGTCGGAACCTAGGGAAGCATGCCTCCATATTCCAAGCAGAGGTGTATGCCATAATTGAATGTGTGGAAACCCTACTGCAAAGCAACACTGTCAACAAAACAATTTACATCCATTCGGATAGCCAAGCAGCTCTTTCAGCACTGTCCTCAGTGATCTTCAACTCGAGGCTGGTTGAAAACTGCTGGCAACTTTTGAACACCTTAGCCAATGCTAATAAGGTGATCCTCCGTTGGGTCCCAGGGCATGCGGGTATTGACGGCAATGAAAGAGCTGACGAACTCGCAAAGCTAGGAGCTAGGGAGCGGCAAACTGGACCTGAGCCTGTGTGCGGCATACCTAGGAGCCTGGCCAACCTCACCCTGTTGACCTATTGTTATTACGAAACACTGATTCGCTGGCGAAATCTACCAGGAATGAAACACTCTAAAGCGCTAGTCAAATCCTTCAACAAGAAGGCCGCCGAAGCGGCACTAGCGCTTAGCAGGAAAAATTTGTGCATACTAGCGCGGGCAGTGACGGGGCATTGCGGGCTGAACAGACATATGTTCAATCTAAAGCTCCGAGAAACGGACAAGTGCAGGCTTTGCTGTGAGGCGGAGGAAACGCCTCTGCACCTTGTCTGTTACTGCCCCGCGTTAATGCACAAACGCAGCCTCCTCCTAGGGAAACACCTTGTAGACCCTGAAGAGGCAAAAAACATCCCGGCCAAAAAGTTGCTGCTGTTTCTAGCGGCAAGCAACATTGGTCAGGAACTTTAGATAGTGGCGATCACAATAGATCGGCGACGGTCAAAGTGATACTGGGTCTCGCTACAGAGCCCTGCAAAGCCGCATCACCAAGAAGAAGAAAGACCACCGTGTGCTATATCCTAACCTCACTTAATTTGAACTTCACTGAATACTATTTGCTCACAATAATGGAATCAATCAAGAGCCAGTTAAGTGAAATCACTCAACACTTCAACATCAGAATGGCCGATTTTCAGAAGGAGTTGAAAGGTGCAATCCCTGCCACGAGCCCCACGTCAAATATAAACTCTCAATTTGGAACCTTCCGGTCTTTTGTCTTGACTGCCCTAGAAAATCTGCAGCTGCAGGTAGAGCTTCTGGCGAGACAGCAGGATGAGTTGGAGATGCGCTCCAGAAGAAAGATTCTTCTTGTGCATGGTGTTGCGGAGGAGGATAAAGAAGACCCGAGCGCATCAGTAACAAAGATTTTGTCAGAGCATCTAGGACTGCAGCAGCTCTCAGTAGACTCTTTGAGTAGATGTCACCGTCTGGGTCGTGCTGGTGGTGACAAACCACGGGCAGTGTTGATGAAATTCAGGGAGTTGCCGCTACGGGACAAAGTCTGGGCCACTAAAACCAAATTGAAGGGCTCTGGGATTACATTATCCGAGTTCCTTATCCCTAGCCGCCATAAGATCTTCTTAGCGGCTCGGCAGCGATTCGGTATAGCGAAGTGTTGGACAAGAGACGGAAGCATCATGGTGTTAGACTCCGATGGTAAGCGGCATCGTATTACTTCAATGTCGGAGTTGAGTGCTATTCCGACTCTTGTCAAGGATGTAGCTGGGTCTGCCACGGTGCCTGCTGCTGCTGCTGAAGCTCCAAGGGTCTCGAGAGTTAAAAGAGTGATCAAAAAGTAGGTGCGCTGGGTGTCCCAATGAACTCTCCCTTGCTGCTGGTGTGCGGTTTTGTTTGGACTCAATTACTTAAAGTTTGTTACGAGTAGTTCTTTCTATTAACTTTTTAAACTTATTCCAAACTAACTTTTTTTAATATTTAAATTTTAAACGTAGGTAGGTACTCAAACTTTTAATCTTGTTTATTAAATTAAAAATGAAATTTGTCATCTGTCTGACACTGACACTAAACCACTTTGTTTGGCATTGACAATTGATGGTTCGTTTAGGAACGCAACCTACCACTTGACTTTTTGTAAAGCTTACTGCACACTACTTTATTTTTGCAACTGAATTTAGATATAATTTTTCTCATTGATTTTTGTTTTTTTTTTTGCTTGTTCAAATATTATTTTTATTCACCTTTTATGACTGTCCAATTAATGTTTAAATTCAAGATTATTTCTATTTGCATTAATACAGCTGGCGGATTAGAAGAATTTAAGTAGTAGATAGTTTTATACCGTTAAGTTATCGTTAATATATTTTATTTTATTAATTTATTTATTTATATTATATATTTATTTTGTATTATTATATTATGTCGTCAATAGATAGTATTGATAGTGATCTTTTTTTGTCTATGTCGTCCTCACCTGGTGATAGTAGTTTTCACAGTACATCTCTTCTTCCAATAAATGAAGTCCTTGATTCTAACTTTTCAGATTGTCTGAAACACTTTAATGTCGTCCATATTAATGCCCAAAGTATCCCGGCTCATTATCCCGATTTGCTTGCGTCGTTTGATTCTCGTAACCTACATGCAATTCTCGTCTCTGAATCCTGGCTTAAAACTTGTTTACCTTCCACATCTTATTCACTTCCAGGATTTAGGCTCATCCGCAATGATCGCGTGGGTAAGGGAGGTGGTGGAGTAGCGATCTATCTACGATCTCACATTCCTTTTTCTATTGTTAGTTCGTCTGCACAACCTCCGTTACCTGATGCGGCGGAACATTTATTGGTAGAAATCACATTATCTCACACAAAAATTCTTCTTGGCGTATTCTATTGTCCACCTATTTCTAATTACTTCAACTCTTTCGAAAGCTTGCTGGAAGATATGGTTCCCTTATACAGCCACTCTATTTTTATGGGAGATTTTAATACGTGTTTGCACAAGGATGATAGTCGTAGCAAGAAGCTATTGTCTATAGTAGAATCCTGCAATTTGCATTTTTTACCCCTTGCTGCTACACACTTCTCTCCCGGCTGTACTCCCTCTCTTCTAGATCTTATTTTGGTCTCCTCACCTGATTTCGTCTCAAATCATGGTCAGTACCCAGCTGATGCGTTTTCTTATCATGATTTGATTTTCCTCTCTTATAAAATTCGTCCTCCTAAAGCTAAATCGAGAATACTTCTGCAACGTAACTTTGGAGGAATTGACAGGGATCGCCTCTGTGATGATGCGGCCAACCTAGATTGGTCTGCTGTCACAGATGTGGATGCGATTGATGCTAAAGTTGAGGTGTTTAATACTTTGTTGACTCAGCTTTATGATACTCATGCGCCCATAAGGCCTGTTAAATTAAAACACCTTCCAGCTCCGTGGTTGTCGGATGAGATTAAGAAGTTAATGGAAAAAAAGAATGCAGCTAAAAACAAATATAAATTAAAGGACTCTGATGATAACCGCTTGAGGTACCATAAAGCACGGAATCGCTGCAATACAATGTGTAGAGATGCACAACGACGCCATATTCATAATTCAGTTCTGAACGGTAATACCGCTAAAACCTGGAAATTTCTTGAGTCGCTTGGAGTTGGTAAATCTTCCCACAATCCTTCTATTAATGTAGATATAGATCTCCTTAATAAACATTTCTCTACTTGTGATACAATTGATAGTGTTGATAAAGAACGCACGCTTAGTATTCTTTCATCCACCTCAACTCCTGACTTTCCGCCTTTTACCTTCGAGTCTTTCACTGAACGTGATGTTAAGAAGAACATATTGTCCATTTCCTCGAATGCAGTCGGTACTGATGACATCAGCCGCAATATGATAGTCCCATCCTAGATATTGTATCCCCTATTCTTACCCATATCCTTAACCATTCTATCAACACCGGAAAATTCCCTGAGGCCTGGAAACAGGCACAAATCATTCCACTTCCAAAGAAAACAAGCCCTTTAGTTGTAAGTGATTTTCGCCCCATTTCGATTCTACCATTCCTATCAAAAATACTTGAAAAATTAGTTTTCCAGCAACTCAGTCTATTTCTTAATAGACACTCACTCCTTAATCCTTTGCAATCCGGATTTCGTCCCGGTCATAGTACGGTTACTGCTCTCATTAAAGTTACTGATGACATTCGATGGTCTATGGACAATAAGCAGCTTACAATTCTGACGTTACTTGATTTCAGTAACGCTTTCAATACTGTTGATCATGATATTCTGGTAAGTCTGCTGCAGTCTATTAACATATCTCCGTTGGTGCTTGACTGGTTTCGGAGTTACCTCAGTGGCCGACGACAGCGCATTCGAGTTGACGAGACCGTTTCATCATGGTGCGATGTTACGGCCGGGGTACCTCAGGGTGGCGTGTTGTCTCCTTTGCTTTTCGCTATTTTTATTAATTCTATCACCAAAAACATATCTTCTCTCTATCACATGTATGCAGACGATATCCAAATATATCGCCCTACTCCTCTTGACAGCCTTAGTTCTGCTGTCTCTGCTATCAATGAAGATTTAGCTACAATTTCCGAGTGGAGCAGGCGGTATGGTCTCAAGGTTAACCCGACTAAGTCTCAGGCTATCATTATTGGCAGTCCTAGGATGATTGTTCGAGTTGATTGGCAAAATCTCCCTTCTATTATATACAATGGCGTTACTATACCTTACTGTGCTTGTACTAAAGACCTTGGCATATATTTGGATCGTGATTTATCGTGGTCTACACAAATTAAAGAGCTAAGTAGAAAAACATTTTTTGCAATGAGCTCATTGCGTCGTCTTCGTTCTATTTTGCCAATTCCAACCAAAGTTATGTTAGCACATTCCCTCCTACTTTCTATTCTCGATTATGCAGACGCAAGTTATCTTAATTTGACTGAGGACCAACTTAATAAGCTTGAGCGACTCCAAAATCTTGCTATTCGGTTCATATTCGGCCTTCGTAAATATGACCACGTATCTGAATTTCGTCAAAAGCTCAAGTGGCTCCCTATTCGCCGTCGCCGGGATCTTCATGTTCTTTCACTTCTGTACCGTGTGCTATTTGACCCAAAAACTCCCTCTTACCTGAAGGAGAAGTTTAAATTTGTGGGAGATCAGTCCGAAATACGAACAACCCGAAAATTAACTTTATGCATACCATCGCATAAGACGAAATTTTATGCGCAGTCTTTCACGGTGCAAGCTGTTTTATTGTGGAATGGTCTCCCATTAAACATACGACAATCAAGGTCACTGGAAATATTTAAAAAATCTGTTAGGAATTTCTATTTATCCTAATACAGACAATTAGTTTTCATTGTTATTTATAATAGTAATACTAAGTACATAATATATATTAGTTTATTTTCATATATAATTTATTATATTATTATTATGTTATTTGTGTTAATGGTTTATGTAATAGTATGTAGGTATTTGTTTGTATGTTTATTTATATTAAAACACCACCCGCAATTTAATCTCCTTAACTTCTCCTAATCCTAAGGTTGCCTGGCAGAGATCGCTGCTAAGCGATAAGGCCGCCTTTTTGTATTCTACTTCCTTCTGTGTATTTGTGTTCCTTAATTATTATTTTTCCTTTTTGTGTTGTGGTGTACAAATAAAGTGTAAAATAAATAACATCTAGGTAGATATGGGCTTTTGAATATAGGTCAATCAAATTGAAGGTTTAAATTGATAGCCAGAGTTGTATGTTACTAGAGAAAGCAATGTTCCGAAAAGGATGCGTTCTGTGATCTGCCATTCAGTGAATTGGCGCTTGTTTTGCTTTGTCTTCAATAATATCCCATTAAATCAAGCAACTCTTATGGTATAACATGAGTAAAATAGATAGATTTAATAGTTATACACTTTTATCTATAATATTTTATTTTGTTTGAAGCATATGCTTATGTTTAATAGGACACATTTTGAATGTTACATAATATGAGGTTTGATATATTTATTTTTATTAGAGATTTTCTCGACATGCCTAATCTATTCTCGACATTTTAATTTAGGATTGTGCAGTAGAGATCCGGTGATAGAGTCATTATTCAATTATCAACCGTACTAACAGCTTAACAAGATGAATCATATTACTTAAGACCTTGGCCCATCATATAAGGCTACTCTTGAAAAACGAGTAAGTATGCATAGCCTAGGCATACCATTGACTGTCAAAACAAACTTACGTGATATATACAACATACAAGCTGATGCCCGCGACTTCGTCGAACTCTTTAATTTTCCGTGATAAAAAGTAGCCTATATGCTATTCCAGACTATAATCTGTCTCTGTGCCAAATTTCATCCAGATCCGTTCAGCCATTCTAGAGTTATAAGTGTTCGAACAAACCCGACTTTGTTTTATATATATTAAGAAGATATTATATAAGTTTCAATAAGTGAAACCTTCCTTTTCTAATCATATATACCTATATACATATGACTAGAATAATTTAGGTACTTTTAAAAAGATACACAATAGGTAAGTACCTATAGTACCTACCTACTACCTAAGTAGAAACGGAATATACCATAATGTCCGCTAAACATCTTACGTAACTGATGTAAAATAAAACTGATTTGATGAATACGATGGTGATTGATGCCTTTAAATAACTTGTTTTCCATTCGTCTCAATTTATAAGCTATAATAGCACTTGTATCAATGTACTTAATCTCATTGAAGTTAGTTTTTGTTGCTATGATAATAATTGCATTCTAGTCATTGTTACATACAAACACAGACATTCATTCATACCAAATGTTATAAGCAGTCTAGAAATAGCATACATATTAATATTTTGTTACTTAGTAGACACTGGGACGGCGAGGTCGGAAGAAAAGAAGACCGTTTAGGTTATATAAGTACCTATAGTACCTACTCCTTGTGACATAATTGATAAATAAAGAAACTGCTAACAGAGGAAAGTGAAGGAGCATAATCAATTAAGGAAGAGCAGAACCTAACACATTAGAAAGAAAAAAAAATGAACTGAAAAAAGCATTCATAAACTACAACCCTTATTGAACGCAATGCTTCGTCATTATGCTAATCCTAGAATCGATGAGTAAGGGGGAATGTCCCTATGCCCCATGGTGAATATTGCATGTCCATTGATAATGTTGGATTAGTAATGGGGTTGCTGAATGTAGTAACCTCTTAGATCTACTACCACCCTATTGAACGATAGCGATCTATGATATTTCACCAAACTTGTTGGGTTCTGTTTTAGTTTAGGAAGTTTTTTAAATTGGTATAGAATACAGATTAATTGGACAGTTAAATTCTAGTATTTAGCAGGGCTTCTCGATCTGCTTGTCGCAACTCACCTACTGACCCTTTCGGCAAATCTTGTATAAGTAGTAGCAAGCAATTCCGGTACAAGTAGTTACATTGTCTGTCGCTTAGAAGTTATTTATTAGCTTTAAAGCTCTAGTATTGCTGTTATTTACTATTTGCTAACTACTGCTTCTACACGAGGAAATCGTTAGAGTTTAACGGCGTTCGTAGCTACATGATACGATTTTAGCTCTAAAGTCAATGTACATTTAATAAAATGCGCGAAAAATCCAAATCTCATTTGGAAAGAATTAAACACTCTATTGTTTGCAACCTGACATAACCTGACGACAATGTACAGACCGACTAACAAAAAGTTCTCTATAATAGTGCATTGTTCTGTAATTTTGTGTAATTTGTGTATACTGATGTTTTTTCGAGTCATTGATACAATCTACAACTTCTCGCTCATTTGTTTATGTTACGCGCCGTGTCTATTTCAATTTGAAAGAAATCTATTTTAATTCGCATTAGGTATATGAATAAGGTTTGAGCAGGTAAGAGCAATGCTTATTAATAAGCATTGCTCACAACTCTAGTGTCTGAACAAATACTCATACAATACTCATACTTACTACTATTTCTACTTATGCCCAGCTGTGTATCAGCAAGGAATTTACGAAATTTGCCGATTTTCATTGACAGAGATTCTTCCAGCAAAAAAATGGAACAAATCTTAAAAATCATAATTTTTGATAGAATTGTCTTTACATCAAAAACATTTTCATTGATGTCTTTAGCAATCCAACACTCGTATTATACTACTGAGTTACTTGAATGTTTAGAGAATTGTCCATTTCTCAGAGATAGACTCTACTGACTCTGTATACGCATTGATATTACTATCTCAGACCACCCATGAAGCAGGCCGTAGCATGAGACGATAATGAGTCTGTAATATTACCAAATCACAACTGTACGACATCAGCAGTTTTAGCTTGATGTTAATAAATCTGCCAATCATTAAGTCAACATGTATGTTCGTTTGTATAGTTTAGAGGTAATTAAACGAAAATATAGAGCACTTAAGGATGAAACACGATAAGAAACGCATAATACGGACATTTAGATTCCCATCAAGGAAGACGAAGTAGCGGTTATTTTCGTGTCTCTTCACCTCAAGTATCCGTTGAGGGAGATAAGGTGAACGAAATTACGTATTCAAGGACGCAATATGGATTCAATAATCTTTCTTTGTTAATCGTAGTTAATACAAACGATATCAAATAAATTTTTTCCGATATCAATTGGAGACAACTTTTGGTGTTACACAAAATATGATAAAGAAGGGGTTATACTCTATATAACTCCTAAATTTTGGCAAATATTGTTGGACAGACGTGTGCTTCCTATTTATTAAAAAGTCTTGTAGCTCATAAGATTTCGTGTCACTCAAATAAGATTATACAACGGATCTATTGAAATAAGAATTACCTATTACCTCTGATTTAATTACCTCTTATCCAACGATGTTAGTTATCCGTAAAATAAGTCAGCAATAATGGTGGCATTCAATTCAGCCTCCCATTTTACACGCTCTCACTGACAAAGGTTTCAATTTCGATTTGGGATTAAATATTTTTTTACCGTTTTATCTCAATTTGCTTATTTCCAATATTAATGTGCTATTGCTTATAGTTAGTTATTCATTTTTATTATGATTTGTCATTTTCTTTTTATCATGTATGTGTCTTGTTTTATCTAACATAAATGTCTATTATTCACTTGAATTAATTTAAATTCAAAAGCTTTTGGTAGATTCATTTCTCTCAAATTGGTTTATTGTTAAGTTGTTGAGACAAATTTGGTTAAAATATAGCACAGTCATTATTTTTAGTAGGAAAACATCTACGCTCGTATTTAAATAGACTCGGTCCTCTGAATGACCGAGTAATCATGGTGGTCCCTCACCCATAAAATTACGAGATGCAACCAGACTGGGGGAGCAAATGCATAGGGGTTATTGCCTTGGAACTATCCATCAGACGATCGTGCATATGTGCAGGGAGCGAATAAAGTTTATTTGTATGGCTGTGTGGCGTTGGCAGGCTGATAATCACGCTGTGCCGATGGGTGGGGCGAGCGGCCGCCAGCCGTTCAGTACCGAGCGTGACTCTGACTCAACGTAACGTACACGTATATTCCTAAAGTTTTCCCTGAAACCAACAATCAAAATAAAGCTTAGTTCCTATCCAAATTGAATGGAGTAATAACACCCAGTGCAGTCGACGCGACACGTAGTACAAACGATGTCAGAGCAACCGTTAAAGGTTTTGAATCGACTCCGTCAATGTCTGTTCTTGCCGGATATTTTGATACTCTTGTACGACGACAATTAATTCGCAAGTTTAACTTACACTTAATCGAAGTCGTGAGAAAGCTGTGAAGTGTTTACGCTATGTGACAAGTGTGAGATTATACAAATGTAAGACAAAGTGGTCAATTAGTCCAATTAAATGCACAGTGCTGCGAAGTTTCAACGACTTTTGTATAATTCAAATTATTTCAATGTGCCATTCAAAGACTTATCTTCTACTAATCTAATCCGTTTTGTAAGTCAAATTAGATGTTGATTAGGGCTAATGTGTTTTGTGCAATACATGAATAAATCCAAAGAAAACGTAATTTTATGGACCCATCACAGATTTCTAAATGTTTAAGTCTGGACTCTTCAACCGCTCTGGCGGCGCCATGGGTGAATCAATTGAAGTTGAAGATAGTTTGGAGTTAGAATACGACATGTGGGATGGACAATTTGACTTTGTGGGACCTCAGGATCCACCTGTGAGAGTGCGGATTACATCAGACAATAGTGTTACTGAGGATTTATTCACTGGTGGTCCTTTAACGCCACATTTGACCAATGGTGTTAATGGTGGAAAGAAAACAGCTGCCCATCAGTGGTGTGACAATTTGTCTGATCAAGTGAGTTGTAATCATTGTGTATTACTATAATAATTAAGTACCAATACAATAGTAGCAGAATTTTGATAATTGTCGTCACTATGACGTCCCTGAAATACAGCGATAAATTTTTGTCCTCAACTGAATCATAAAATGTATTAACCCATCCTACTACCAAGTACCTACCTAAAGTGTCTCATCAGTATTATTTATTAATCGACTTCCAAAAAAGGAGGAGGTTCTCAATTCGGCGCAATTTTTTAGCATTAATAATCATCCTACCTCTAGTCTTCACAGTCTTTGTCAACTATCGTGAATCTTCATCTATCTTTTTCAGTTTGTGTATTTACTCCTTCCCTCAAGTCTTCTTCACATCCCATTTAATACTTTTTTGGCCTACCATTTGCTCTCCTAAAATCTGTAATAGAAGATTGTGCTTGTACGTAATAGTTAAAACTCTATCGAAATGCTTTTAGACCTCGGTTTTAGACGGTTGAACCGCGACGTCTCCAATCCTCTACCTGTTCGTAGCATCGCTACTTGTGTCACGCAATCTATACTCTACCATAGATAAAGGCAAATTTACGATGCCATCAAAGTAATTCATTACATAACCGTCATAATATAAGACGGCAAATCGCGTGAAAAGTTTTGACGCATTTACAACTCCGCAGAGCCATTGCACGCGATGTCGAAGTTTGAACGAAAAGAATTGCCTTTTACAATGCCATTTGATTGAACATACTATAACATGCTTATACTTGTAACTATAGTGAAAATTTGTACAATAGATAGAGAATTTTCCTACAATCTTGTGTATTGATTTCACAAATATGTAAGTAGGTATTTAAATTATCTACGCCTCAATCACTTTCAATATCAGCTGCTATCATATCTTTATTATCGTATGCGTTCAAGCAACCAATAAAATAACCGGCTATTAACAGATGTACTATGGGAATTTTATGTCATTATCGTTTATCAGTCTTCTCCTTCAAGGTCGTTATGTTTTCATTTACACCATAGGTACGAAAGACGTATGTAGCATTTTCTTAGTTTTTACTCTTATTTGTCAGTGAGTAGTTACATTTGAAATATAGTTAACTGTCTTTGATAGCTAGAAATTTTATCGAAACTCGATTGAACTCGAAAAGCAAACCGACAAATTTGTTTTCGTTAAATATTCTATTGCTTTCTCTATCTAATATAATATTTATTAATGTACTTATAGCCAATAACACTTTCGTTATTTAATTTAATGACTCGATTACACGTATGATTAGACTCACATAATTTTCTCATAGCCTCGCAAATCGTTACAAACTACTCGTCAAGTGAAACAATTGGTCGTAAGAAGGAAATGTCAATAATGTATCACTTTGCATAACGATGCATTGACAAGACAGCCTGTCGTTTCGTTACGTACCTATTACATATAATATGAGATAATAGAAAGCTTTGAGAATTACTAATTAATCATGTTCTGATTATCGTTGTTTATCTAGCGCTATCTATTTCACATGACCAGTAATTTAAAGATAGCATTATTGTTGTGTTCTTGAATAAATAATTGTGAACAATTCCGGCAAGCGGCGGAAGTATGCCTCTTTCATAGTGAGTTACATATTATTTGTTCCGTTTGCCGTGGAGACCCTGGGGCCGTGGAGACTTAGTGCCAAAAATTTTGCGAGATATTTTACCGTGGTTTATTGCCTCATCTGGTGACAGAAGGGCTGGCTCATTTTTTCAAAGGATCAGCCTGGCGGTCCATCGCGGAAATGCAGCCAGCATTCTTACCACCATTCCACGCAGGCATGATTTATACCTATTTTAATTAGGTTAGGCTAGCTAGCTTTGAGTTCTATTGTATTGTTTTCAATATAATTGACCGAGCGAAGCGAAGGTCTCTGAGTCTACTTGGGTGAATTGGCACTTGTCCGTCCGTCCGTCCGTCCGTCTGTCAGAGCATTATAACTTCTGAATTACTGAACGCAATTACTTCAGCTTTAAATATAATATGTAAACCAATGGCCTCCCGCCGAATATGGCTTAAAAAATAATAAAAATCTTTATTTCAGGGGGGCTCTCATAGAAGCGAATGCGAAGTAAAATATTTTTTATAAAGTTACATAGGGTTGCGGTATATCATTTTAAAGATAATTAGGAATAGAGTCCAAAAATATTTTTTTTTTATTTTTTCCCCCAAAATTGACGAAATGGGGGGCTTTCAAAGTGGTGATTTTCTAACGTCCAAAGATGACCTCAGAACTCTAAAGTTTCTGAAAGGATGAGCCTGAAACTTGATCAGTTATTTCAATTATATCCTGTACTTGAACAACAAATACTAAAATTAGATAAATATTGTAAGGAAACGGAATTATTTAATTTTTAATGAGCTTCAGTATTTTTAACAGAACTTCACATTTATGTCAATAGATGGCGCCGCGAGGTCTTAGTTCGGGGCGAACCACTAGTTATTTATTGTGATGGACGTACTTCCAATTCTCCCTCTCAATGTTGATCTCTTTTGTTCGTTTTTGAACTCTTCGGACGTGACAAGGCTGACTATATATTTCTGGATTTCTACTGGTTTTGAATTTGATTTTCTAGAGACGACGTTATTAAAGTCCTGTATCGTTACGACTTTCACGTATTAAATATTGTTATCAATTTTACAGTTTTATTTTTAACTTTTTCGGTATCTAGATCCTACTCGGTCAGAAGTCAGAGCTTAAGATGGATTAATTATTGTTTATTATCAAAGATTAATTACTCGTAAATATGGAAGTGATTTCCCTCGTTAACATTCTTAAGATAGCTACGAATACGATAATCTAACAAATTAAGGCTTAATTCGCAACGATTCAAAATATAAATACATTTCCTCAATGAAATCTGTTATGGATGTAGTAGTAGTAGTGTAGTGAAGTAAGTAATAAATAAACAACGCCCTTAAAATGGTTTCTTATCTTTAGTTAACACGAAAGGTTAAGTATTATTATAAATATTAAACGGTAATTCAAACCAATTTGTTTACTATTAGTGTATACTTAAAATTATCATAACAAGATTCAATTATATAAGCTTCTCTGTTCTAAAAAATATTCTTTCTGTATTTCCATTCTCCGCGTTCATGACACGCATCCAATTATTTTCTATCGTTTGGATATCTAATACTTCCGCAATTAGATCGTACCACCCCCTATACAAATAATATGGGTCAATGTAAATAACTGACGTAGTATATCAGTGCCAGCAAGTATGCCAGGGTCGATACTGGTAGTGCAACCTTAAAATATATACTTAGGCATACATAGATGAGCATACTATGTTAGCGTGCTCGATATATCAAGATAATCTGTTTCCTAGACCATCTTTTGTTTGTCTATTAATTAGATAATGATCTACTCTTGTTTTAATTTATCTGTATAAAATAAATATAATTAGGAAGTATTTTATTTGCAACGAAGCTACGATATTACTCATAGTTTTGTATTTGAACAGGAAACACAGTTATATGGAATTTTGTAATCATTAAAGATCCTTGTATTTTTTCTTATTTGCAAAGCAGTTGAGTAAAAACAGCTTAACGATGTTGAATCATGCTCGTTACAAATTAAAATGCTGAAAAAATAACATTTTGACCAAACCCATCAATTTGTGAACTTCCAAAAGAACAATAAATAGAAATTTTACATTTGAAATGAAATCGTAAACACGAAGTGAATTCTGCAAGATCGTGAAAATCTGATTTAATATATAATTTGATTGCAGAAATTAAGTACAAACTGACTCGAAATCTTCACAGATACAATTTTGTACTGAACTGAGTTGTAATTTACCATTTTAGCAAATGAATTGTTGAGACAAAAATAATATATTCGTTAGTAAAAAGAATCAAAATACGATCGAGATGGTATTTTGATTCCATATTATAATTTTATGCGAGCATAACAAATCGATTGCTGCATATTAAGAGAATACGCGAGAAATTTTAACACGTTATGCAATGCCAGCGCCAATCAAAATTAATAATATACCACTGATTTTAACATGTCAGTCTCAGAACTACTGGTGTTGAAATTATAATACTTAATTGGTTTTCACCATTTATGTAATCCTTATCACTGTAGCTTATATGGACGTAATCTTATTAAATAGTTCAATTTAAACAACGCAGTCCGTTTTAATTTAATTTGACAAATTTAAATATGGCGTCTATTCATTCCATTCTATTATACTTTTCTGTACAGTATTATAGAGCTTTATTAAAATTTAGATCTTTATTCTTAACTCACTTAAAGATCGTCCTTGTTTATTATCGCTTTTTTCTAGTAATGATAAGATAATATAAGTACTTAACTATATCTACTTATAATCTGATGGACGATATATCGACATACATCAGCTAAATCATTGTTATCCTCAAATCACACGATATCGAAGAAAACCAAGATACAAACAAAGAACACAAAAATGTACCATATTATGTTCTAAGAAGTTCACATCCACATAATAATAAATTATGAATTCTAAAATTCTATAATATGTGAAAACAAATGGATAAAGTTCAGTAGGACAGCGCACGACAGATAACTCAAGTAGTCAAGTTATACTATAAATAGCGAACGTTTTTCGTATAGTGCTAGAGGAGACCTACATAACTTTATAATTTTTAAGGTATGATAGAATACTGATATAATATCATTATCTCTTTGTAAAATCATATTATTATTTCAGAAGTAACAAAATGTCGTGTTTAATTTACTGCAAACTAAATTATTAGCGTCAGAGATGATTACCTACTGGGTTTTTATCCGCGCCATCCATCACAAGATGTTTATGTATTCGTATTCTCATCCCATTATTCTTTTACTCTTTCGGCCATTAAAATCACTCTAGCAGTTATCGGTATTGCAAAAATATTCAGTTTGCAATAGATCAATTAAATTATATATTATTATACTATTTTTATTGCAATTACAACTAACTAGATTCTAGGTCTCCGGATGTCTTATCAGCTACGTCGATATCGCATCTCTAAGAAGAGTGATCTCTATATTTTCATCTTATTAGTCAACTTATAAAAAACATATCTTTCCTCCTTTCCATGCCTAATGTTTTTATTTTTGAATCCGTTTATCATTTTTCATAAATTATCAGATTAGACTTGCCCCAAAAAGTTTCCAATTGCGTTATTCATTCTTAGTATACTTGATAAAATAATTAGTGTCTTTCATCGTCTACTTTAATTTGGTATAGCGTGCTTTATTAACCAGACTCAACGTATTCTTGTCAATCTAAACCAATCTACAATTTTTACTAATTTAAGTCGTTTTAATCAAAAAACGGACATTTTTATCGAAAACAAATTAATGGTGTGAGTAAAACAGTGACTGATAAAATTATTTCCCGAAGTAACTCAAGTCGGACAGCGGTCGCCGACCGACAACCGGCCAACCGTTAGCATAGTATTGAATGCATATATCGATTCGTCCATACTCAGGTCGTTGCGTCCGATTTACTTCGGTTGCTAGGTCAAATGTAAATGTGACTTTATTATTAAATTAAGGATAGACTAACTATTGCAGTGATTTAATCGAAGAAATCGGCTTCGCATTCAACCCAGAAGTCAGTGTAATACTTGTTACATTTCGTATAATATGTTTTATAATATTTACATATCATAACAGACTTTATTTGCCTTTTCTTATCTGTAAAACGCTGCATCCCGAAACGGCGCGGTGTTAGAGTCCTGACCTGTCATAAGAGACACAAGGTATCCTATATGAAAACATTTCATTAGAGAACGTTAATGAAGAAAAATATGCACCTATTATATAAGTATTTCAAAGGACCGATTACAGATACATGTATGTATAACAATTTCCAATGTCACTAGTAAAGATGACACATCCCATATTATTATGATTAATTATTGCATTAAATATGGACGGCGCGTATGCTTCTAATGCTGGTGCAAATTCATGAAATGATAAAAACACAGTCGTTAAAATATATGAAGAAGACTAAATTAAAGAAACCTAATTGAAAAGTTTTATAAAAAGTTATAAATACGTTTTAATAAAAACACATAACGATATTAAGTTATCTAAGTCATAAAAAATACTAAATAGAACTATATCAAAAGTTGAAAGGGTTTAGAATTAGATGTTAAATAGTAATTAAGAATCTAGAAAACAAGTAGGCACAAATCTTGTTTAGTTGCAGACTGGAGTATATCAAGTTGAAACTGATACTGTCTCGAAATCTAGGTAAATTATGCTATGTAACACGATACATTGAACCAGACACCCAATACAGTACAGACAGTAACTCGTACAATCGCTTATTAAACGACATTAAGTCCTTCAAAGAACCAGATCAAATTCCAAGAAAATGTAATCCATAGAACATTCATATCGGATTACTTTCTTTTTCATTTCAACATGACTTCATACATTCACTTGCTAGAGTTGAACGCAAGTCTCGACGATAAATAAATATCCATCAAAAGACGCGTAGAACGGCCTACGCGATCTGTCAAGTCATCAAGTGCACTGAAATGAAGAAAATAACTGATTACGGATACGGATTCAGAATGTATAATTTTTTGCCGGTAGACGTAATAAACACAAGTTTACTGTCTTGTTATAGGATCATTGGCTTACAACACTGAAATAAAACAAATAACTTTCACTAGTTCAAGTACACAATGCAATCCTTACCATTTCTTTTTCAACTCACTGTGTTTATATAACAGTATAATACTTATAAGTTTTATCCAAGGATAGGTGGTACTATTAAAGCCAACTATTTACGATTACCAACAACTACAAGACATCATATTAATATTCCATTTCCATACATCGTCTACGATGATAAATATTATGAGTCTCATTACCAATTCCCGCAACATGTCTTTTACAAACAATTCTGGCTGGCTGGCTTGGCTGTTTGTCGTCAATATTTTTGCTCTTTCTTTTAAAGGCCCACAGTGGTTACATCTATTACATTCCATATTTTATCAATGTGTAAATATGCACACATAAAGCTGCGAACAAATAGTGGAAAGTTGCAAGACAAGTTGTTGGAAAATGCGCCGGCTCTGGGAAGTCACGAGGGGCTATTCAGCCAAAGCGCCTATTGCACTTGCCTTTACGATAACAATCGCAAATTTAACCCATTCTCTATGTAAAGAGATTTCTTTAAACATTATGCCTCATGATGTAATTTTCGTATTGGTAGTTTGTACCTTTCAGCTTTGTATCCTGCTCCTGATTCCTTTCCTCCATTTACAAAATTTTATGTACTTTGTTTTATAAATTTTGATTCTAGTCTTTCCTTTGAAAATTAAATTTTTTTTTGTCAACTGAACTACATATTTACCGAGCTTTACTTTTTTTTAAGTTACAGCCAAATAGTTATTTTCACTCTATAAGTAAGTAAGTAAGTGCCATTTAGGTAAAAAATTCAGACGTCGATAGATCTAATAACTATTATGAATTATTAGGAACCCTTAACAAAATACCCTAATCAATAGTAAAAGAGATACTTAAAGGCCTTTCAGACAAAATAAACACGATAGACAGACAAATATTTAAAATATATTCATGTTTGCTTTATCATAAATTATGAACCGACGAGCACATTCGTGGGGAATGATCTCATTCACTCATTAATGTGATAATTGTTAGTTCACATATCTAATTAACAAGGTTATCGCTTTTGTTTTTTTTTTCACTTCGAACACTTTAAATACTTACTGCGGAATGTTTTGAATTATTTTACTGAAAACATTAAGTAGGATGAATTGAAATCTAGACCTTAAAGAATGTGGATAGGTACTTTAAAAGGTATCCAGTATCCACATTCACCGACTTCAATAAGTTACGGAAAGTAGACACTTGAGAAATACAGAATACCTACTTATGTTAGACTGCTTGGACATGCGATATGCTAAATTGAAAACACCAAGGGACAGGGATCATAATATTATTATATGTAGTTCAATTCAATAAGACCCCACTAGTTTTCGTCTCATCAAGAATGTTGATAATTTAGGTACAAAGTACAAACATTATTTTTATAAAGTCGTGCGATTTATTGACGTTATTAAATACATACCTTCCTATGTTTTTACATTGAAGAGAGTACCTACCTACTGCATGCTAAATAGCAATTATCACAATAATTACTCTTAAGGCCCTGTGTAGCGTAAAAGGGGGTTTTTAAAAGCAGTGTATCCATCAAACGATGTCATAATTTATGCTTGTAAAAATAATGTGCTGTTTTCAAGACCTTTGAGCAGCCATTGACGCATCTCGAACACAAGTAAAAAAAACTCTGCATTGAAATTTATTTTAAACATACCTCTTAATTTACCTTTTAAAGCAATTTTTCTCCTTATTGAAACAAATAATTAGCTCTAGAAATATAAGATAAAATTCATATTTCTAAATCAAACACATTGTCGGTTTCATTTGTATTGAAAAGTAAATATTATTTTTTTACAAATTATTTCATCCATTTTTTTCGACATGCGCTTGCTTGATTTCACCCCCGCGCGCCTGTGTTTTGCATCTCGTGAGTTCAATTTGCTCTCAACGAGATTCAGAATTATCTAACAAGTAACATAATATAGTTACCTACTCGTTATTCGTTAATCATTACGTCACTTGTAAGTACCTCTGCCTAGGAACATTAAAAAAAATCGCACATCCATAAAATATAATTAAACTTTATGGCATAATATTATTCAATAGATACCCGCTTACGAGTAGCTATAAATCGCATAACATTATTTTAAAATCAATTTCACTTTCACCTCTTTCATAAATCGCTAACGATGGCATTTTCTCTTTTATTAATAACAAAATCATCTAGTAGGTAGTTAGTACCTACCATAGCTATAATGTTTCGTTAAGACAATAATTAATTAATGCCTAAAAACCTTGAAGCATACTTTCCAGCAATACGTCAGTAGTCAGAACCAATAATTTCGAAGTGTTTTCTATCCATAGCATTATAAAATCTAGCCTAGAAAAGTAGAAACATTGACTCTTTTAGCATCGTAATTAAATTCCCTTACAATGAGACCTACTGAAGGTAAGCAGCTTGGAGAGAAATAAATATTTCAAACAAAAAACACCAGGTCAGTGGCTGCAGTATTTACGATATGCATGACAGGCAACGACTTATTAAAAATATCAGAGATGACAGGTTCCTATATCATCTTACGCAGAGGCCGGATTGACTATAAACAAAATCTATATAATTAGATAGAGAGACTTAATTAATCCGCACGTGCGGTTTTTTTTTCAACCAATCAATTATCAAGAACCATCAATTTATTGTTTGTTATTCAATCAATCAAGTATCAAAAACAATCAATTTCTCGGTCACGCTCTTCAAGGTATCGAATTTTTCGTATGGTTAGTTCACAAAATTGCCCCATCAAAATATTATGCAAACATCGTGATTCTATTGATTAACAACAAAAGTTTCGATCTTCCTAACCGGAACAAAAACATGAATGCTCAACAAACAGTTTCACACGTCAGTTTTGTATCAACAAAATATCACTTAGTGATCGCAATTAATGGAGAGATAAGAACTGAAGATGAATGGTATAAATTTTATACTTAGGTACTACGTTAAATACAAGTACTCGTGGTGACTTTGTGAACCAAAATATTGTCGTAGAGTCACGTAGAGTGAATCATTCTTACGCCTGCGATTATGGAGATGTAAAAGGATAAAGCATAATATCTTACCTAACTTATTCACTACCTCCAACACAATCTATTAATAGAACCCGTCATCGCACTAAAAACTTAAAACTGATAAATCAATACTTATAATTCAAAATTTAAATCAGTTATTAGTACATAGAGAGCGTTGTCAGTAATTATCAATCATTATGCTATGATATCCGTCAATAACATTACAAATTGAATGTAGATAAATATTGAGGCATTTACCGCCAAGATCGGTTCAATGCTTATCTAAATAGTTTCGAGACATATTTACACGCAATTTTACTCATTACAGTAGATATTCTACTTAGATTAATCGGCACAGAAAGTTTATTTCCATAATTATTATTAACCAGTTACCTATGCCTATCTGATCTTGAATTTCCATATTTATAAAAATCTGTTGCGAGCTGATAACTGTATTAAGTATGTACTGTATTACCTACTTATAACCTGTACCGAAGTTGTTAGTTTTTAGAGTTTCTTTTTTGTGTCGGGGGGTATTTAATTTTTTTATTTTTAAATAGAAGTAGATTGATGTTTTTCTGCCTTTTATAATCATGCAATTAAAATTTTAAGATCATAAGTTCATGCAATACCTTTCTTATCTGATATGTAAAATCGTAAAATATTATCCCGTTCATCTTACTTATATTGAAGTATATTTTATTCTCTGACTACTATCACCATAAGATTCGATATATTTTACTATGATGCTTGTAATATCAAGAAGCTATTCTTTCTGAATTCTGCTAGTAAGTGGTCAGTTTTGCTCGCATGCTGGTGCGTGAAAGTCGTTACTGAATTTGATCTTATATCGACCTGCTTTATCAACGCAATTGTCCGTTGCAGTATGTTTCCCACAGTTACTTTCACAGACTTCGATTTCGGTATAAAGATTCCTTGTACTGTCGGCCAAAGATGTTAGTTCTATAATAATTTCTAACGTAAATGAATTCATAATTTTCAGAATCTTAATTTTAATTCATTTGCTCAACAAATGCTTCTTTAATGAGTCCTACGGACTTTAATTTTGGCACCCTTTGTCTTGAACATGCGACTTAATACATTATCTTCTGTTTTTGGTGTGCTGCCTCTTTTTTTTACAATTCTTGAAAGATAATAAATTACTGCGAGTTTCGACGTCTGGAGTATTGGTATAGTTATTCGCAGATGTGAATCACGTTTTGGCATACGATCAATTTCCATTCTTTTCACAACCGCTGGCGCTTAAGTCACTTTTATTATATCTGTTTTGTTATCGCCTATAACTGTGTGACACGCCTAATTTAATATTCTTTTTATTTTACGCTACTCGAATTTTAATTTTCAAATAAGAAGCTATATTAAAGCTATTTCAAGCATCTATTTTAAATGTGTCATTAGTTTCTAAGTAAAGTATGGGATGGTTCACAATTTTTTGTTCCATCGTTATTTGATGCTGAATCGATGAAACATTTTAGATGAACCTTTGCAAGTTTCATGATGATTATTAAGTAATTGTTGTTACTCCTTCATGGCGTTTCTCTAAAAATGATTCACTTCATATACCTATATCTAACTACCTAAATCACCTAACATTCCGTGATGAACATGACTTCATTTTATACATCTTTACTTAGTAAAGTAAATTACCTAATACAATAATATTTATATAATAAATCGATATTAAAAAACCGGGCAAGTGCGAGTCGGACTCGCGCACGAAGGGTTCCGTACCATTATTAATAAATAATTACCTTTGTTAATGAACCGCAAGACTATAACTTTGTTTGTAGAGGTTTATTGTTAATATCAAAAAAACTATGCTAGTTAGAGCATTGGCTATAGTTTTCCTGTAAAGTATACATAAATTCCTATTGACCATAATTATTTCTCCGGAGATAAGGGGGGGAACGGTATTTTTTTAGACATTTTCCCCGATAAATCAAAAACTATCGTAACTAAAAATAATTAAAAATCTGTTTTAGAATGTACAAAGTAAACCCTTTCATATGATACCCCACACAGTACAGTTATCTCACTTTTAAATTTCAACCCTCCGATTTTCCCCCCTTTTTAAATAAGAACAAAAATAATTTCCAATTTTTTTTAATTCCAGTGTCTTTGGGCCACTAATATACACAACTATTCCAAATTTCATGTCGATAGCTTCGGTAGTTACTGAAATAATCGAGTGTGACGGACGGACAGACGGACAGACAGACGGAGAAAGTCGCACCATAAGGGTTCCATTTTACCATTTTGGTACGGAACCCTAAAAATCGTGATTCTACGACACTACACCACGTCAAATTTATCTGACCCGGCGGCCAAAATTTTGTTTTTATTTTATTTTTCATATCTACTAGCGCCGCTGTCACCGGGTCAGTTAATGTTTGTGGGACTATACTGTTACCTATTATAAATATCCCCAGAGAGTAGACCGAGACATACCTACCTACTAGCAGATAAAAGTACCAACAAACCCGTTTCTCAAATACCCGTGTTTATTCATAACGTCCATTGAATTTCTAGTCTAAACTACTAAACGACTCCCTTCCTGTTTGTCACAACTCCTTTGACGTGACAATTTGACGCGTTACTCGTGACTCATGAACACTGAGCATGAACATGACCAACGCACGCGTAATTTTAATTCAATAATGTAAGTACTCAGTTTCTAGTTGCTACCAATACTCACCCACTGTAAAGGCATGTATCGCAGTATAGTAAGGTATTCACCTTCATAGACAGTAGGTGTTATTGTAGCCTTGTGTATTATAGTAAATATTAAATAACTTGGTTATTTACTTTAAAAAGGTTGTTGGTAAAACATTGATCGCAGCCGGTGCCCGGTAGGTAATCGGTGTTGGTAAGCAAATCATTATCATCATTATCTATCATTCGACCTAAAAACTACTATTAAGTAGGTACAGTTGGTCTTTTTGAAACACTACTTAAACTAGTGTCAAAGTTTTATATTTTCGGCATTTCGCCAAAGTCGATAATTATTACGGAGAGAGTCCGAAGATTTCTTTTTTAAATCATCATAATATTATTTAATGTGTAGTTGGTTTTTCTTTTGAGATCTTTGAAGTTTTCGAATAAATAGGTAATAATTGTTTGATTGTATGTGAGTCATTGAAATAGAATGAGTACTAGAAACAGGGTCACGAACAAAAAATATCGCAAAAATGTCCCAATTTGCACACACATAAACATTTGTATACTGAGTGGGAAATGTAGAAAAATGTATTATATTAGCAACAACTTCAGTTAATTATGCACCTTAAGTTTAACACATAAAGCTACATTACGATTAGAAAATATTAATTTTTAAGACGTTCTGTCATCAGAGAAAAGGTAGGAATAACCTTTCAATCCAAAACAAAAAGTAATTTTTAAAATAAGTACAACAATATTTATTATTAAAATAAAACTTAATATGTAAGCAATAAGGTACTTCATACGTTGCCAAATTGATACCTTTACACTATTTTGGAACAAGACGCAACTCTTGGCATCACATTGTCAATATCAACAACGTCAATTTATTATAAACCTTAAAACTTAGAATTTAAGTTGAATTACGAATGTAGTATGTTTATATTTAAGACCTTTTGTCTTTGTAAAAAGGCAAAAACAAAAAATTCAATGGAACGAAATTCAAATAGAACAATGGAGACATGGAGTTGCTGATTTTTTAAAGTTGTATATCGTGGTGGTATGTGGTCGTGTATATTTATTACTAGCTTACGCGCCCCAGCAACTCACTTATGTGTTATACTTGTACAGTATGTTTTATTTATCAAAATAAATATTGATACAGTTTTGGTGGGTAGCACTGCGAAAAACCACGTAAGTTTAAATGGCGTACTCTCTCCTCTTCTGTCAATATTTATAACTATACAATGTTATGATATGCATAAGTATCTGTGTAAAAACATGAGGAAACTAAAACTAAACTATCTAACATTTGTTTAAGAAGTAAGATTTTAACTTAAAATTAAATTTTCCTTACTTAGTTTAATTTTAAAAATAATATCAAGGTTAAAAATCTACGTTTTATTGACGTATTACACGTAAACTTAAAAAGTACCAAGTAAACTTTATTCAGATTTAGCCTTTGCGGCTTTTATTATTTTTTACTACATTTTTTTATAAAATATTTATGTAAAGTATATAATATCTTTATGTACCCATGTATTTTATGTGTATTTATGTAACTATGTAGGTATGTGTGTTTCTAGTAATATCAATTTTATCAAAATGAATTTGAACATAATTAATGTTATCTGTATATTTTAGATGGCTCAAACAACTCTACTGCATAACGAAATGGATTACCAGGGAATCACTAAGCAACAATACTTTTAAAACCAACACTACTCCATGCATCCCGTCTATCCAGAACAGTCAATGTTTGTTACAATATTTGACGCATTGTCACAAACATTGGTCAAATGATATTAGCACTCTTTTTATATGAGCACTGCAGCATTTTGACGCGTCGTTATGTTGGCTAAGGTTGGCTCATACTAATTTCAAATAAGAGCACTTTCGTATTTGTGCTGTAATTTGTCGGGGACATTTTTGAAGCGCTAATCCTACATCTAGTATAGGTACTAAAAAAATTCTACATCAATGATGTGAGTATTAAACGCGCGTTGTCTGCCCGTACAAAACAGGCTCAAGTTCTTGAAATACTTAGTAGACATGTCACATGTCGCCGCCAAATCTTATATTGGCCGTATGACATAAAGTTTACCAGCAGGGCGACCGCCTAACTTCTGCATCAATCATTGTTACAGTATCAATTGTTTTGATTGGCTGAATTTATCGTAGTTGTCATTTTTTGCTATAGTGTAACCGTGAGTGTAACGATCTCAATATTCAACTCTGATTGGTTAACACTCTTCCACTATTGGACAAAATCCATTGACGCAGCAAGAATACCATAAATTCAGCCAATCACAACAATTGATACTGTAACAATGATTGATGCAGAAGTTACGTAATCGCACTGCTGTTTTACATTAGTACAGCGGATTATCGTTTGCGACAGATACCTACTTACACTCAGCGTACAAAAAGTTACGGAACAAAAAAACAGTGTATGTGAAATGTATAATGTAAAATGTATGTAAGTGTATGATTCTAAAGAAGGTTCACTTCAATAATAAGTTTCATCTGGTTGTCTCCAGGTCCAGCTGTTGCAGCAGCAGGTGACGTCACTGGCGGACACTCAGAGCACCGCAGACGAGAGGTACGCCCGCGCCAAGGCCGACAACGCGGTGCTGCAAGCGCGCGTACACATGCTCGACGAGCAAATCAGAGAGGTGGGTGTTACTACATCTCTATTATAGGTGTCCTTTTTCAATTAAGTAACGCTGTATACGGGGAACCGGCAGAGCTGGAAAAAGTTCCAGGTCATAGTCGAATAGGAGGACAACTTCAACAGTCAACACAAGACTTTCGCCGGCGAAGACGAGGTCCCCGATTTCTCACGTCATCCTTCCATCCACTACAGCCCATTAACGTCCCACTGCTAGGCACAGGCCTCCACTCTCATGGAAGAGAGGGAATTAGAGCTTAGACCTTAGAGCTTTAACGAGTATCATGTTAGTGATAATACGGGACCGACGGCTTAATGTGTTCTCCGAGGCACGGAGGTGAAACACCGCCATCTTTCTAACTCCGGCTAGTACTGAGAATTTCTAGTCAGAAAATAGGTACTTAATTATCGCCCGACCCGGGACTCGAACCCGGGACCTCGTCAGCTGCAGTCAAACATGCTAACCACTAGACCAACGAGGCAGTCGGTCACCCGGACCACAAACGTTCCTAACGTTTCGGGGGCATATACCTACGGACTAATCAGGTCCAACGAACCCATGCCCCAATGTCACCCTGAGCGGCCGGAGCCACACAGGAGGAGCCCTAAGGACTTCCCCCGATCTTCTACCAATCCTAGGGCATGTATTCATATCGATTTCATTCATTCACAGATCGAGTGCAGATGCGACGAGCGCATAGCGGAAGAGCAAAAGCGATGTCGAGAGGCGATCGCGCGCGTCGAACGCGATCGAGACGCGCAACTGTCTGCCCTTACCGAACGACTGGCCGCTGCCGAATCAGAGGCATCCCACCTTAAACAGGAGGTAAGAACTAAGAACTAATAGCTCAGATCATCACAAGTACCTACTACCCAATAAAATAAAGTTTTTTTTTTTTTTTTTTTATCCACTACAAGCTAGTCCTTGACTACGATCTCACTTGATGGTAAGTGATGATGCAGTCTAAGATGGTAGCGGGCTAACCTGTTAGGGGCATGGCAGTTATATTAAACCCATACCCCATCGGTTTCTACACGGCATCGTACCGGAACGCTAAATCGCTTGGCGGCACGACTTTGCCGGTAGGGTGGTAACTAGCCACGGCCGAAGCATCCCACCAGGCAAAATAAGCGATATAAGACACCGTGGATCCAGCAATGCACAAATCTGTAGGTACTTAACCCTAAAGTAAATCAATACAGTGATTTGAACAAATTTAACATGACTTTGAAGTTTGAATCGAATAAAATGGCACTCTCTTGGGTAAAATATTCTTCAGTGTAAAGTATTTCTATAGGCGGGCTTACACTAGGTCGTCAGCGTTGCTAGACTTACCTATCTATACAAAATTGTCTACCACCTAATCGTTGATGTCGGTTAACGCACAGGTCGGCCGGCTACGAGGGGTCGCGGAAACGCTACGCGCAAATTCCGACATCGGCACGCGCAGTGCCCGCGAAGCGCAGGAAGCTGCCGGCGAGCTCGCAGCGCAGCTCAGCGCAGCGCGGGACGCGGAGCGCCGCGAGAGGGAAGCGGCCGAGACTGCGCGAGCGCAACTCGCCGCCGCGCAACTCGAGCTGCGATCGCTGAAGGCTGCGCCGCCCCCGCCGCCCGACCCCCGCCTCGATGAGCTTAGACAAGAACTGACGTTGCTTCGTACGCAGAACAAATGTAAGTAATAGGGTAAGCGATACAACTGCAACTTGAGCTGCGAAACAGCTATACTGCCGTCTGCCATAATATTCTCGCCTCGATGTATACGTACGCAGAACAAATGTAAGTAGATAACAAAGAAAGCGATAGGACCTAAACTGGAGATGCGAATGCTGAAGGCGGGACACCGCCACTGCCGACGTCGAAGTGACGTTGTTTTGAGTTCGTATACGCTGAACAATTATTGTAAAAGCTAGAAAAAAGAAGCTTTAAAGATAGAATTACAACTTGCTGCAGGGATGAAACTTACAACTACGAAACTTGCAGCAATGCGAACTGCCACTAAGCAACTCGCCAATGCGCAAAATACTACTACGCAATTTGCCACTGTTTAACAACAACTTAATTAAGGAATGTTCTGCTGCTATATACCAATAAATATTTTATGCGGTTTTATTCAATTTACTTTAAGAACCTGTTTGGTTTTCCAGCTCTAACTGAAGCGCAAGAGGAACTCCAAGCGCAAATCTTAACACGCGGCGTAGAAGAAGGACGTAGCTTGCTCGACGGAGTAAGCGGACCGCTCGTCGCTACTAACTCCCTTGCGCACGAACTCTCGCAAATGAGCGACCATGAGGTAATTATTAATAAGCTATTTTAAAACCGTAGCTTTAATGCCATATATTTGAATGTATGTCCGTTCATATTTTCAGAGCAAATGTCTTAATTTATCATCTACGCTTGTAGGTATGCGCATTGATTTTCAACTACATATTTTCACATAAAACCAAATTTGATTTTTACCTATCACTAATCATCATTTATCAATTTCATCACATTACTTTATAATTTTATTTCATGTTTACTTATCTCATCGATTAACTGTTTTTACGTTTAATTTTATCTTTGATCTTTTTAAACACCTTTGGTATGTTACAATTAATAAACGAAATATACATAAAAATACATGATCTAGACTAGGTAATTTTTTTGCTTTGCTTTAATGGGCCTACTTATACAAAAAAAAAAACATTTGCCTCAAGCCACTGTGTATGGACAATTGTATGGAATTAATGTTTGCTTAAAAGATTTGCATGCCTGCATAGGTCGCTCCATTTTCATACAATTCGATAAGATCAATTCAACGAACGCTAACAGAAAATAGATTTTGTCAATTTCACTTCTGCTCAAGTGAAGCTCACCGCTCAAGATTCGTGCCGATTATTGTAAAAATGTTCTCAATTCGGTGCGGTTTTTTTTTAAATGTTGGCTTCTTACGAAGTTACGAGACACTTGCAGGCTCGCAATGCAATCACTTCTGTTACATTTGAGTATTTATTAGCTGTCGTTTGAGCTTATTTTTTTTTGAGGTAAAAAATAGAGCTGCTACAGATACTAAAATATGGACGCTTAAATGCGATAGTAGCCAAAGGCTATCAGCTGTCAAAGCGTATGTAAAAAAAAACAAATAGGTCGCAACAGTTGCGCAACTCTCGCTAATTAATGTCACTAAAAGTTACAGAATAGCACAGCATTCCGCGTGATTGTATTATTTGCGATGCTCCCAACATTTATATCTATGCGTTTTTGCAGCTCGATGGTAGCACACACACAGATCACAGCATAGAGTTGGAAAAGGTACGCCGTTTACACTAATGTGTGTGCATGTCCTGTACCTTCTGCATGATATATATTTTATTTTTCAAATCATTTATTAGGCGTAGATGTATGTATAAAAACGCATGTTATTCGTCAGTTATGCTTTGGCTGCCTCGCTGAGACTAAAAAGCCCCTTCCAAGTTCCAAATCCGATATTTCTATTGGCGTGTCAATACCAAGCAATCGGAATCGTGCATTAACCACTCGAACCAATATACACTTGGTCGATGGCCGATATTTGTTTTTTGGTTTGAAATAGATCACGAGCCCATGTGCTTGGTTAAGACACTGATCTTTGCAATTTGTTAAAAACCGATAATTTGTTAAATATCTTATTATATTTACGCCTAGTATGTATTCATCAAATGAATATTATATTATTTTTGTACCTTTTTCACTTTATGATTTTTTTTATTTGACCAAGCATGATTCTATCTGTATCACCCACAACACATTTCTCACGCACGTTATGATATAACCCTTTGAAAATAAAGAAAATAAATAATTAATTAATTGTTTTTCGTTACAGTTACAAAAAGCTTTAAAGGAACAGCAAGACGTGAACGTTCAACTCCGGGACTACATAGATGGCATTCTATTGGCGATCGTCGAAAACTACCCGCAGTTGCTTGAAGTAAAACACCAGAAACCCAACTTGAAGTCATAACACTTATCTATAAGTGGTAGAGCAAATTGTTTATCTTAAACCGATAGTGTTATCTTAAATAAAAATTCTATTTAAAAATAATTGTTAAATTTGAAAGGGGTAGTCTAAAAGGGGGTTATTGAAAAGAGAATATCCGAAATAGGTATTTAGTTTAGGACCGTTTCTCCACAGTAACAGTTCCACAGCCAACGGTCTGGAGTTCTGAGCTTAATGGGCCTATAACACTACACTTTTTCAAGGGCCCTGTGGCAAGAGTGGGCGTGACCGCTAATTTTGGCGTCGCTATTACACTGCACTAACTATCGGGCCCTAAATCAGTATGAACGAGAACCTAGACGCCACAAAGTAAACTAAATTAATGTCAAAATGCTCGCGCGAGCAGGAGAAACAGGACTACTCTCTACCGTGGTCGTGCGACGAATGAGCTCCCTAACCACCCTATGTGTTATTACATTATACTTGCAATGATCAAATGCAACGTCAGTTCGACGTAGATAATCGTAGACCTAATGCCCAGTCTAAGCAAATTGTAATCATAATATGATAGCTTAATACGTATTACTCGAACTGTTAAAGGAGTTCACACATGTTATTACAAGTTTTTGACGTGCAGGCATCTATGAACTCCTTAAACAGGTCGAATTATCTTTTTGACAAACGATTACGATTACGATTTCCTTACACAATCGGGGGACTAATTATGTTTCTTGCTTGGTCAGTTATAACTTAACTCATAACTAGTGGCTTTGGGATCGTTGCCTTAAACCCAGATGTAGTGGATAATCGCCAATAGATCTTCGCACGCGAATATCCCTTCAGTATCGATATATATGTTGGTAATTGAAGGGTCCTTTCGTAGAAAAAAATTGGGCGTCCGACCTGTAGAGCGCGCTCCACACCTGTATAAGCCTGTCCTTGTCCCCGCCATAGCGCTGTCCCGCTTTTCAGGCTTTTTTTTAAAAATATATAGGCTAGCGCTTGGCTGCATCACCTCTTGCATAGAGGTGATGCAGCCTAAGGTGGAGCGCGCTTGCCTAGAAGATGCCTATTCACTCTTGAATGAGGAGGGGAAAACGGAAGGGCATTCCATATCCTAGCGGTTCGAATAAGAAACGAGGAAGCAAATCGCTTCGTACGAGCCCGCGGAAGATGGCGTTAGTAAAATAGGTCCACATTCTTTGTTTGACAGGGCCCGTCTATGTAAATTAAGGTCGTTGCTGTTCGGCGCTTTACGCGCAGCCCTTGCGCAGCCACTCCCTACGTTAATTTTCTAAACGACATATAATGCGAGTGAAACACCGTCCGCGTTTTTAGGCTTGTTTCTCCGCTATAATTTGTCCCTGAACTAAAAATAAGAGAAAGACACACACCAAATTAGTGCAAATAAATATAAACCAATAATTAATGCAGTTTGGCTTAAAGCTCTACCAATATTTTATAGAACTTCCTACTTAAGTTTTCAATTTTTTATATATCTTTATATAATTTTTATTTCTCATTAAATTACGTCACTAATGACGTATTGAGTGAAGAGTAGGTATAGTTTACACCAGCGAGGGCTCGGTCGATAGACCCTATACTCGATCTAATACTTACGGGGGACTACGTTATTACGCTACATGCAAAATCTCAAGTTTCTGGACAAAGTTTGTACGTTGATTATCCCTATTTATCTGTTCTGTCTCCCAATCATACAAAAAGCATTCGGCTTAATAAACTTTTTACCGAATGAAATAACGAGTTCCTTGGCCAAGTTCTTACTTGGTGTAAACTAGGTATGATGTTCATAGGAAAGTATAAACAAAGTAAAATATTCTAAATTATTAATATTCCATTAGAATATTTTAAAAATATATTATATTATTTTATTTCAAATCGGATATTTGATACTGTGATAAAATTAGCAAAAATTAAAATATTATATTACTTGTTGTCATAAGTTTCGATATTTTCACATTAATTTCATATTAATTTAACAATTACATAGTTGCAGTCAAATGAATGTTTAATAAAAATAGAAAAACATTGTAAACTCAGTTTATGCAATTTTAATAATTGAATAATATTATGAATGTATCATAAAAGTATCATATTATTTTATTAATTTAATAAATTTCGTTTTCATCGTTAAAATACGCAAATTAATAAACCTCCCTTCCTATTTTTTTCATACAAAATATTGTTGAAAATTAAATATACTAAGGTATTTTATGACTCTTTACATTTGTTTTGAGTTTTGATGACACAAACTGCCCAAATCTTTTCATACGCTTAAGATGACAAAATTTACTATTTATACTGTTTATAAAACAATTAATATAATATTTATCTATTTTATTTTTATTTTCTCAACATATAAAAAAATATTTGCTTACAAAAAAATAGAAGCAAATTTTTAACATATAAAGTTTTAAAATATAATGTACAGTCCTTGCGAAGTGTAGAAGAAATATCGTTCCTTAATTTGAAGATTATTTTAAGTCCAGTTGATATTAAACAATTAATTGTGTTATATAATTTAAAGCATAGTGTAGGTTTTATAGATCTGGGGGTAGTTTTAGACAAATACAAGGCCAGGCCGTCCATATAACATTATTGCTACTATAATCATATTTTTACTTAAAGACTGGATACAAGTAGCAAACAATTCGATTTAAGAACACCGAATCGTAATAAAAAATACCTACTTGTAATAAAAAATATACAATAATGAATTTATGAATTTTAATATACAGCCATTAAAGGTATGTACTTCTAAATGTAATGTTTAGTAGCATACTGTAGAACCTATTTTTAAAAATATAGTTCATTTGAATTAAAATATATGTATAGTTACTATTTTTACATTGATATAATAATAAGAATATTATATTCTAGTTCTGTAAGCGTTTGTGTAAATTTTGATAACACATTTAATATTATGGAAAAATACCTAACAATAAAAATATTGTTATTTAAACGTCGAAGTAAAATTAAATGAAACAATTCTAATTATTATTTCAGTCTTTTATTTCATTAACTTATCATTACTAGGTACTTAACGAACACATTTGGCCTGACCAAAATACATTATTGAAAACATGTACCTAGTACCTACCTTAGCCTACTAAATAGAACATCTTATGTTGTGTACTTTCACGCACTATTATTAAATTTACTCGCGACTTTTACTTGGATTTGCGTTTACTTTGGGGCCCAAAATAACCAACGTTATTTTTCAGAAAGTGCAGGCCAGTATTATCTCAAGTATCAGACTTAAGCATATTGCCCGATACTTACTTGAAAACTTGAAACATAACATTGACAATCTGTCATTCCTGATGATCATTTCTTCCCTCGTCTTTCTTAGTTTGGTCTAAATGACTTATTACTTGTTGAACGTCTAAACGCAGCATCATTAACTTTGGATCCATGTAATCCTGAAAAAAGAATTTTATTCTAAGCTTTATAAACTCAGAATTGAGATGATTTAAACCAATATAGCCCGCGCCAATCAATTATTAGTCGTGTCTGAAGTGAACCGCAAGACGCGTCACAACTCGCAATAGCATATTATCGCGCTTAGTAGATTCCCGCGGGAACTCTTCAAATTTTCCGGGATAAAAAATGGCCTATGTCCTTCCCCGGGATGTAACCTATCTCTATGTGAAATTTCATCAAAATCGGACAGACAGATAGACAGACACACTTTCGCATTTATAATATTAGTATGGATTGTGAACGTTGACGTCATGACATCGTCAGATTGTCATGAGAGCTGCGCAGACATTAAACAAGCACTCACACCTCGGCTCAGAGACGATTAAATGATTGGCGCGAACTAGATAAAATATTGGGAACACTTTTTTTTCGACTACAAGTTAGCCCTTACACAGTAAACAGATGCAACCAGTATGGAAACTACCTAGAAACGTTCGAAATAGCTCACTCACACAAACGTGCGCATCGAACATGCGATGACGCGGCACTCACTACTGACGGCACTGCAACGAGCGCTTGGGGTCTCGTCGATGCGCACATTTGTGTGAACGTTTCTATGTAGTTTCCATACTGGTTGCATCTGTTTACTGTGGCCCTTATTATCTGACAGTGATGATCCAGTCAATAATATGTTAACGGGCTAAACTGATAAGTGTATAGCAGTTACATTAAACCCATACCCCTAATCGAAACTGGAAGTCTCCTGTTACTACTAACCATCGCATTCAAAACTGGAGGAGAATCACGCGGAAGGCGGTGCGACCCAAAACCAAGAAGGCTGGACCCGTAGTCTTATGTAAGCGACGCGACGCGATACGACTCCATATAGAAAATGACTAACTTATTCTACGCGACAACGTAGTCCACGTGGAGGGTCAGCTATCGTTTATTCCAGTCGCGATGCATCGCGTCGTATCGGTTCTAGGACAACGAGTGATGCAGACTATTGACGTGTGTAGGTAGGTAGTTCAATAGATGAAGACGCGCCCCACTATTTTTTGTCTCATCAGGAAAGTGGCTCTATACACATTATTTTTATAGGCCTGTGTTAATAATTTCCTATGACCTATTAATTACAAACAAAGATTTCTACATCCTAGAAATATACTTTGAATGCTCAATGGTTTTATCGTCACAGTAAATAAGAGTGGGCGGAGTGAGCGTCTTCGTGAAAAGACCGATCTAAGTAGGTATATTATAGGTGTAAAACATAATATTTACTTTGTATAAAACATAATCGATTGAGAATAATTTGGAATCTATTTACTATGGTTTACCTTTAATGGCCCCGGTTCCCTGTCTCCATCAATACCATCCAAATTAGCTTCATGTGAAACTCTTCCCATCAGTTGTGCTATTTCCGACTCTACTACGTTGACCGGAGCGCTTAAATTCCCATATTCCCTCGACAAATTACTATATACCCTCGGAGTAGGCACATTGTACGGCATATACGCATATTCCGTGTTATATTGCGAAGTTCTACATAAGGAACACTGTTGACGATTGTCTATCTCCTTTCTTTCATTGTGTAAACTCAATCTTTCTCTGGATAAAGCCACTTTTTCTTTGGCAATTTGTTTTTCTCTCGCATTAAGTGAGACAACATGCTCTTGAACTCTTCGTATCCTGTCTTCGTATTTTCTTTGGAGGAATTCAGCTTCGGAATATTTCTTGTCAGCTTGGGACTGTTTCTCCATTGCTGTTTTGACTAGTAAATCTAGATCTCTGCTCCTAAAATTTATATTATAAGTATTTAAGGGATTTTTGTTGACGAACTTAATGCTCGAAGTCTATCTAGATAAGGTCGAAATATCATAAACTAATGGCGCACTATAGTTACTAATGAGCACGGCGCATCTTCTCTCAAAAAGAAAGGTTTAGGCACTTTAGACTATAACTCTGGCCAAATGCAGATTGAGAAACATCCTTTGAGAACATTATGGAGGAGAACGCAGGTTTCCTGGCTAAGTTTACGTTCTAATTTTTAGAAAGTGATATTTACTCGTAATTGCCTAAAATACACTCAATTATCTAAAAAGTTAGAGGTTAATGCCCGGACACCCTCACAGCCCCGATTAGGAGCCCGATTAACCATTATAGGCCGACCGTTTAACTCGCGTATCGCCTGCGCGGTAAGAAGGGAGCGGGGGCGGGTAACGCTACACACACACGGAGTCAATAATCCAAAGATTTATCTCGAGATAGACATTGTTGGTAAAGAATAAAATAATAAGTATCTTTTTTTAATCCGCTAACATCTCCTCCCGCTCCCTTCTTACCGCGCAGGCGATACGCGAGTTAAACGGCCGGCCTATAGGTATGCTTTTATCGCTTCGTTAAATGGACCCCAAGCTTCTAATCTGAAAGACACCGGCAGCACAATGTTGATAAATGCTCACTTACTTGGACATTACCCTCTGTTCCTCCAAATGCAACTCTTGTTTCTCAGTGTTTATCTTCGTCCTTTCTTCTGTTAGCTCTTCTAACTGCGCTTGTAATTCTGCCTTCGTTTTCTATTAAATTTATATTTGTTAATGAGCGTATTCCTATTGAGTTGAGTCTAGTTACACCTTACACTTACCAGTACTCACCTCAAGTTCCAACTTCAAGCTCTGTATAGAAGCTTTCTCCTTCGCAACTAAAGCGCTGTCTTTAAGAGCTTTAGCCCTTTCTTCATCTATCTTCGTAACTTTGTCTTGGTATTCTCTTTGTATATCTTCTTTTAACATCTGTAAATTTTAATTTTTAAAATAATCTAAGTTTTCTTAGGGTGTCCATTATCGGTTTCATTTTATAAGGTATAAAAAATGAAGAAACAATCAAAGATTCGTTGCTGAGTTTTTTTATGATAGCTGCTTATCATCAATCTTTCACCAAAAATAATAATTATAAGGAACTATTATTATTTACTAATGTACTTATTTTATTTATTAGGTCCCTAATATATCGATTTTAGTACGTTAATATCTACAACTCCATCTATTCCATGCATGGCACCTTGATTTCTTCGTCTTGTTTCTTCAACACATTTTTTGCAAATTCAGTCTGTTTGCTAAACGTCGCTTTTTCGAATTCAAACTCCATTTTCTTTTGCCTTAATAATGCGGATTCTTCTTCAATCATCTGTAAAAACTCATAAATTTGTTTAAACTTTAAGAAACTTCTAACTTTTTTTATCCTTAGACCATAAATCTTATTTTTTTTGCTACCAAAATCATTATTATTTTACGTGAAAAAATTAAAAACATTACCGATGTCATTTGCTTGAGTCGAGCTTCTAGCATGTTAACCATGCTTTTGCTTTCTAATTTCTCTTTTTCAAAATTCTCTCTCTCTTTTCTCAGTTGTTCTATCATATCTGAAATAAACAAAAATCTGTTTGATTAATTAAAGTAGGTATACACTTATTAATTAGGTAGGTACCTACTTTCCTAATGTCTTACCCGTAATTTGAGTTTCTCTTATCTGCACACTCCTTTCTGAATCCTTCTGAGTATTTTGTGAAAGTAATTCGACTTTTTCAAATAACTGACCACATTTTTCATTACCCATTTTTACGTTTGATACCAATTCCTGAAGATTTGATGAGAAACTAGCGGAATCTTTTATGAGAACTTGCTCCTGTTTTACTGCATTTCTAAAAAAATATATACAGAATAGGCGACGCCAGTGAACATTTGCAATACCAGAGGAACGGCCAAAATATTTAAATATTCATATTTCATTCAAATTCACTTTTACAAGTTCGTAATCGTCACAAGTTTGTCTATTTGCAATGACCATAATGACCGTTGTCTTGAAATACCTTTAACAGCAGAAGAACCGACAAAACACTGAGTAAACGTTTTTTTTTTTGCAATTTACTACGCTAATATTTTTTTTAATTTATATGGGATGTCAAATTCAAATTGTCTACTTTACTGAACTTATTTCTTACTTGATATTCTCCATCAACGCCGCATGATGTTCCTGTAAAACTTTGATATTCTCCAAATGTTGCTGTCTTAACATGTCCTGTTCATTCTTATGTCTCTCTGTTAGAGAGCTTATATTATCTTCATACATCCTCTTATACAACTGATGGTGTTCATCTAGCCAGCTAATTTTCTCCGCATAGAATTTTATAAGCTTGTCGCTTTCTTCTTTCATTCTTTCTTCTGTTTGAGTAAATGAAACCTCTAAGAAAGCTAGCTGTCGTCTGTTAAATTATTCAAACATTTAATAATTTCTAATGATTCCAGTAATATAATTATGACTTCATAAGTGTACCTACTGTTAGTTTCATGTTCATAAAGCCTTAATAGGTTGCATAGGTACAAAGGTTAAATTCAAATGAAATGACAAGATCGAAAGAAGGTAATTCTACCTTGCACAAACAATGACAATCAATTACTTAGCACCACTAGTTTGATTTTAAAGCTACACTACTTAATGAAGATCTTACCTATAAGAAGTTTCCATCAAATCAACTTCTTTGTCATGATTTTCTTGCAAAGATTGTACAAGTTGTAGCAATTGCTTCCTTTCCCTTGCGAATGGACTTTCTTTGCGATCACCCGTAGTTTCATATTCATTTGACATACCTAGCTCTTCGTCATGTTCAGTATTCACATCACCAAGTAAAGCCTGTTTTGTAGAAGAAGAAATTTTTACAGATCGATGATTTTTTTTATTATTCCATAAAGTTACTGCAATATTTACTGCACTTCCCTTCAACTACACGAATAGCTTGTTCGAGGTATGTCTAGTTACTGATTATTTAAAATTATATTTTTTCTTTAGCTGTTGATGCCAAAAATAGAGTTTAACAACATAGCACAATAGTCAATTTGTAAAGTTCAATAGGCGTTCACAAGCAGATTTATAATGATGACGCTCTTTAAGGTAAATATTTAAGATATTTCTTACTTGTATCCTTTGCGTAATCCGCTCCTGATGTGCAGCAATGATGTTCTGCATTTGCCTCCTATGTTCAGCTTGTCTCCGAAGCATTGCATCTATCTGTTCATGTTGCGCTAACGCTGCTTCACGTTGTACTCGCTGAGTTTCTTTTTGACGCACTATAGATTATAGAGAGAATTCAAATTTAGGAGGAAATTATTTATCAGGTTTTCTATCATGTAAGGCGGTTCTAGCTGAACTAGACGAATCAATAATGTAGGTAATCAATAACGACGTTTTGACTACCATTGTACACAATATACTCTTTTGAATACCTACTTTAAAAAATAAGGTAATTTGTACTGTAGTAATTTAAGTGGGCACGAGAGTGGCTAAAGATAAAACAAGAACAAAACATGCTCCAGACAAATCCTCTCTCTTTGATTTTGTGAAGCTATTGCCAGAAATTAACAATAGTAAAGTTATAGGTAATTTTTATAGATACCTTATCAACGTAATAATTAATATAAAAAATACTAGTTCAAAAAGACATGGTTAGCAAGTAAAGAAAATGCACTGCAGAATTCCCTGCTTATTTTTTGGAACACCTTTTAGGAAACCAGGTACAAAATGAATATAGCTTGATAAAGAGCAAGTAGGTATTAACCTGCAAGGTACTATTAAGTAAGTATTATGTTGTATAACCAATAAAGTATGAAGTAAGACTTACACTGCATTGAAGCTAATTTTTCATCTTGCGCTTTTAACTGCAAAGCAATCATTAGCTGAGACTCTTGTTGTTGTAAATAAAGAGATGCTCCTTCCATTGTCAAATCATCCTGGTTTATATCAGGTTTTGGCATATTTGGAGTAAAATCAGTTTTGATAGTCTTATCTTTATTGGAATCAATAGTGGTTTTGTTTGTTTCCTCAACTGTTTCGGTCAGGACTTCTGATTGTTGGTCAGTTTGTGGGTGCTTAGAGAGCTTACTTTCCGCAGTTGGTCCACTTGTACCCTTTTTATTTCTATCACCACCCCCTAACCATGCTGGTACTTCAGCAGCATCTTCCTCCTCTATAATATCGTCTTTTTCTTGAAAAATTCCTAGCCAGTCATCGCTGGACTTACCTTTTTTAGGTTTAATATCTTTAGAGATCTCAATTTTAACTGATTTTTGTATTTCAGTTTTACTAGAGGCAGTTTTGGGTTCTGTGTTTCCTAGGATAGAGTCTAAATCAAAATCTTGTTTTTTGGTAGCAGTCACGGGTCTTGAAGGTTGACTTGGTGCTCCTGTTTTCATTGATGGGCCTCCCAAAATGTCATCTAATAAAGATTGCGAACTTTTACCTCTTTCTAGAGGTTTTATTGGGTCTTTCTTTGCATCATCCAGAATATTTAATTTATTAACACTTGCTCCAGGTTTTAATTTAGCTGGAGATTTTGCGCCTTCCGTTTTTTCATCGGGAAGTTTAGATTTCGCTTCACTCTGATTAACTTTTAAAGAATCTTTAGATATAGTACGCTTAAAAGGCGTCGGAGATGTTTTTTGGGCACTTTTTAATTCATTAAACGAAGAATCTCGTTTCAAGCTCGATTCTCCAAAAATATCTTTATTATTATCAGTTTTAGTGTTATTTGTTTGTATCATCGGCTCATCTATATCGAATAAAGCCTTTTTCCTCTCTGCTGTTGGAGTTTCTTTTTTCTTTGGTGGCTTTTTCTTACCCAGGATGTCATCGTCAAAAAAACTATCGTCACTACCGTCGCTTAAAATACCTGCTAAAGGATCCTCAATATTGAAATTCATTATTGTATGAACGGAAACACTAGATAATATTTATAAAGTCAAACAATATCATAATTCTATTATTATTTATTTATAGCTTGGTGCCTTGAATGGCGTTGTTTGAAAGTTTGGCGCCATAGCAACGGATAGGCAAGGTTTTCTATGGTTAAAACCACAGTAAACATTCAAAAACTTAAAATAGAATCATTAATTTGGCGTACATAAACACAGAAAATGACGATTTCTAGGAAAATAATAGCCGTTGCGTATTTTTTACTATTCTAGGGTTTATTTTTCATTACTGTTGTCTATTGTGTAATTATATATAGGTACAACCAATTAATGACAAATGGCTTTTTATTTCTGAACGTTGCCAGGTGGGTTGTCGATGGATGAAAAATTTGTTGCTTCACGACTCACGTCAGCCAGTCGGCTGTATTTTTAATTATTTTTTCAAAACAATTGCTGCAAAAGTACTGATTTTCTGTTTAAACAAATTCAAATTTACTATTAAAGCCCGAACATGGATTATATTGGTAAGGTTTAATACAGGTTAACTGCGTGATCGTCGGAATGGTTTTTGACAACTTAGTTTCAGCCTGGAGAGACCTTTTGTTCTAGAAATTTGCTAACTCACGCTTTGTTTTTTAGCCTCTGAAAAGGGAGACACGGCAGAAAATCAGGACCCAAACTCTCTAGTAGCGAACGGCAGCTCGAAACCCGATATAGCAAGCAAACCATGCGTTGATAATGGAAAATCACATATCGAAGCTCCCACAGAGAGTGCTTCGTGTGCTTCAGAACCGTCAGAGGACTCAGAACTATGCGAAATCCCCGAACAGGTCGAATTTACCGTAGTCTTTAACAAAAACAAACATGACATCACATTTGCATATGATGCAACAGTCTTAGAACTTAAAGCTCATTTAGAGAGAATATGCGGTGTCCCTCAGTCCGCCCAGAAATTAATTATCAAAGGCATGGCAAAGGACAATATCACATTGAGGAATTCTGGAATAGTTAAAGGAGGAAAAGTCATGTTAGTTGGATCTAAAATGGATGATATTTTGGCTGTGAAAAGTGCACCAAAGGTATGCTGAATTACATAATTTACTAGTTGATGCCCGCGACTCTGTCGTGTGGTTTGGGGTTTTGGTAACTAATTTTCCAGGATAAAAAATGCCTGTGTTATTCCTGACTATAATATTAACTATCTTGATTCCAAATTTCATCCAAATCTGTCCCGTAGGTTTTGTGTGAAAAAGTAACAAACACACACACATACAAACTTTCGCCTTTATAATATTAGTGTGACCCTGAAATATTGTTGTACTTTTATTCAACAAAATATTTATCTTGTTTACCCAATAAAATTATAAAGTTAAACTTTGTAATGTAAATTCTTGCTAGGAATTCTAATGAGACCTTACGTTTTTGCCTAGGAAATACTAGAAGAAAAAAATAGTAGTCAGTCAAGCAAGGAACCTCTATGCATGCAAAAGATTCACAGGAAAGTCTTAGACAAAGGCATTCCTCCAGATGCAATGCCTGGAATTAAAGGAGTTAAGGTATGTTTAAATCTTTATGTATTTTTGATGGAGCACAGCCTCCAGGCTAAAGTTGCATGGGGTGTAGAGCCTTTACAAAAGAATTGACCTGAATCAGGAAGTTAAGGTATGTAAGGTACCTTTACGTATTTTTGATGGAGCACAGCCTCCAGGCTAAAGTTGCATGGGGTGTAGAGCCTTTACAAAAGAATTGACCTGAATCAGGAATGGGCAAACTGCGGCCCGTGGGCCAACTCTGGCCCTCAAACTGTTTCAATCGAACCACAGAAATATTGCACCAAATCAACACCAAACTACTGGATGACCCCATCCAATGCATTAACATCTTGATTATCCATTATCTGACTATAAGATCTATAAGAATCACTATTATTTTACCATTTACTTATCTAGTCAATCACAGTTCACCTGTTCTTCATAATTAAATCAGGGTCGCAGCATTAAACAGACAGTTGTATAAGGTGTGATGTGATTTCCAGGAGCCCCTTCCCCCTGTGCCATTGAGTGGAATGTTAAATAAACACGGAGGCAAAGTGAGGCTCACATTCAAGCCAGAACAGGATCAGCTGTGGCTTGGAACCAAAGAACGCACTGAAAAACTTGCCATGACTTCTATCAAAAGTAAATATTACATGTAATCTATGATGTTTCATCAAATAAGACATATATTTCAACAAAGAACACAAAACACACTGATGCCAACAACTGCATGAAAGTAGGTTCTTGAAAATCCTGTGGCCGTGGGTTTCCAACATCAAAAGTTTACCAAATGAACTCAAAGATGGCTATATATGCTAAACGCAAAGTGTTCATGTCTCTTTTCGTTTCCGTTGCTATCAAAAACCACATAAAATGTCTCACTTTGTGTAAATGTAAACTCAGTAATGTGTTTTAACCAACTTATAATATTCTTTGCAGGTATCACATCAGAACCAATAAAAGATCATGAAGAATATCACATTATGGTAAGTGAAAAAAGAAGTAATTCTAATATTTGTTTACTTCAAACTTAATATTTTTATATTAAACTCATTGAATTAAAGAATTATGATGCACTAAGAATTCGTTTTTTAGGGTTCTGTAGAAGAAAAACGAACCCTTATAGGATTACTTTGTTGTCTGTCTGTCTGTCAACCACCTTGTTCTTGGGTACATGTGGAAGTATCAAGTTGAAATTAATATCAAATACTTAGATGTACTGTCCCTTGGAGCTATAAAAACCTAAGTCAACACAGTCAAAAGATATGGCTGTTTATGCTGCATATTTGGCACTTGCCAATAAATAAAACCTATAGGATATTTCCCGTTGAATCCCATTCCCCTAGAATCGTAAAATTTTACAAGAAGCAAGGTATCACAGCACAAGTATAGGAAAAAATCTGAAAATCTTTAATTAGGGTTCCATACTCATATTGTGCCGAATTGTATGTCAGGCACAACCATCTTAGTACCATATGTAATCCAGGGGCCATACTGTAACGCATAAAGCAATACTTAAGCAATATTACTCAAAATGACAGTTTGATGTCATGTACCTTGACGTTCCTAAAATAGGGACTAGGTATAATTCTAAAACAAAAAGTCAATAATAATGAAACAATATCGCTTTAAGCGTTGGCAGTATGGCCCCAGATATTTCACAACTGATTACATGTTGTTGTTGTTATGACGTCATTCTTGTTATTTAATTAAAGAATTTACAATGTGTGGTGGTACAAGACCCTTTTCAACACACTTGCTTATAAAGTGGCTCTAATTTCACCGCAATTAGGCACATAATGACACCTATAATAATCAAACTGTGACTTTTTCATTACTATTATTCAAAAGTGAGTTATAGTTTTTTTTTTATTTTATATCTACTAAATAAAATTATTTTTTAGTATTATTTTCATCACAAGTGTGTTGAAAAACGTCCTATGGATACACATGTGTATTGATGATTACTTTCCTCGGCTATCTTAAGACCCTCACCTAATGGCTCGGGCCTCAATGGCGCCTCAGCGGTAATCACCAACATTACACACTTGTACCATAATGTACTATTGTGAGCAAGTCTGACTTGCAGTTGAACAATTTTTTTTATAATGATAATATATTTTACACAAATGTTTTTTCAGGGGCTGCAACTTGGACCTACAGAAGCATCAAGGTATTGGGTGTATTGGGTACCAGCACAGTACATTGAGGCCATAAAAGATGCAGTACTCGGTGTGTGGCAATTCTTCTAAATACATATATGGTCTGCTGTATCATAACGTCTGTGAGCTACTTGGGTAGTTGCAATATATATAAAATTTAAAATGTCAGTTTTGTGCCCTAGCAGATGTATTTATATTCCATGTTTTATATTTAGAAGTACGTATTATTAACAGTTGACCTATACAATCTTACTGTATTGATAAACCACAATACAATTTCATTAGTGCTAGGGCTCACTTTCTTATACAGAATACTGTCGAAATTATTAACATTTTGATTAATAATAATAAATAAATAATCAAATCCCTGAATTTATTTTAATTTTTTGATAAAATTCATAACTGTCTATTTGTTGAGAATATTGAATTACTGTACTAAGCCTGTTGTTGGTACTATTTATTTTGTGATATCACTATGCTGTGTCAATTAAAAATTGTCCATTCATAAAAATAAATTTGGCATATTATATATCTGGTCATTTGTGAGAATTTTTATTTGCTATTGTAAACTCGCATTTTATGCATTTGGGGTTTTGAGCTGTATTATATTGCTATTATTAATGAATTTACGGTACCACAGTATCGCGCATTCACAATTCAAGAGCTTATTGTCCTGTTTTGCGAAACCTGATCTCTATTTGAACTTTATAAAATTCACTTACACTGAAGGATTGGCCGGAATATTACAAAAACAAAATTTCCTCTTCTTTTCTCTATAAAAAGTTAATAGGTATTGTGATTTCGCTCATTATATTCCTACTAATCCTTCATGAGAATTTGATAATAGAATTAGATATAAAAACATTTAAAATTAGTTTTCGTTTTATTTCACACATAAAAAAAGATTACAAAATTGACTCAATAAATTATACATTGATCTATAAAAACGGGTATACTTAAATCTTAATATAGTAAATAGTCACAGTATAAAATGGCACCTTAATAGCTAGGTATAAAGTAAAAATATTTTTGGCATTAGATATGTGTAAATAAATAATACTGATTTTGGTATTTGGGTATGCGACATCATCCATATTCTGACTGCACTGTTAAAGAAAATTGTCCTTTTGGTAAGCTTGTTGCATGATACCAAAGTCTTGTGTCTAAGAGTACTGAAACAAAATAAGAAATAAAATGTCATATGATACTCAAACCTGTTATTATCAAGGAAGAATGTACAGTCCAAATCTGTTAATACATACAACTCCTGAGTTCGATCTCAAACAAGATCAATTAGGGAATTCATAACTTCTGAATTTGGTCTGGTCTGGCGGGAGCCTTTGTTGGTAGCTAGAGTAAAACAGTAGGTTTTACTCTTGGTAAGAAGTTAAACAGAAGTAGGTTTATATAAATATCTATTGATTGGTTACATACCGACATCTCCTGGCTCCACATAATATTGGAATTTCTGGCAAACATGTTCACATTCTGGCACTGGTACTACAGACCAAGTCTTGTTGCCTTGAACCTGACCTTGCCACATCAATCTTGGGATATAGTCTAACTGGAAGGTTAATAAGCACAACTTTATTATTATTTTTAGTTGCATTATAAATCTTTTTGTCTATATTCAAGAAATTATGCATATGAAGCGAATCTAAATGGAATTGGTCAATCCCCAATTGGAATTGCTTGAATTCACTCTGTAATAAGTAATCTGTAAATCAAAATTAGACTCAAATACTGATGGATTCATTTACATGCATAACGGCTCCCATTTCATATCCAAAGAATAGATTTTCAGTTGCAGGAAATTCTGCATCTTCTGGGAGAAACTCAGGAACTGTGTAATATTTCCTGATCTTTGCTAAAATGTCTGGATGACAATTGCCCCTGGGAAAAAAAGGTTAATAGAAATTATAACATGGAATAGAAATGGAGGAAAATTAGGACGCAAAGGCCCAGAAAGGCTTGTAAAACTGAAGTAAGAACTTACCAACCAACATACCAAGGGTCTTGGCCAGGCTCATTCCGAACCCTAGCATCTGGCATTTCAAACACTTCCTTCAGTGTAAAAAGATCAGTTTTAAAATTTAAAAACTGACATCCCTCTTCAAGGCTCTCATAGCTGCCAGCAGTTTTTTCATACAACTTTTTGAACATATAAAAATTAAATTCTTTAATAGCCCTCCAGTGGTTTACAGCATTTTTCACTATTATAGGTTTTGATGAGTAGGCATATTTCTGAAATAAAAAATAATAAGTATGTACACAATATATAATCACTATTTTTTTATACCATTTAATATCTGCCATAATTGTCCGTATGGATTAAGGTTCTCCTGCAGGAACTCCTTAATTTTCTAGGACAAGGCCTATATGTCCTTCCCTGGGATGTAATCAACCTCTATATTAAATTTCATCAAAATCAGTTGAAAAGATTTTTTGATTGATTGATTTAAGGGCCATTAAAGCGTAGCAGATAGAAAGACAGACACAATTTCGCATTTATAATATTACTTAGTATGGATTCCTGCTGACTTGACTTTGTTTTGACTAAACTTTTTGTAAGTATTTTTTGTCAATTTGATAAAATAAATAAATGTTCTTTATTTGTATCATATGTGATTGAAAAGTAAGAGCATTAAAAATAAGTTGGTAGATAATTATGAAGACAGTAAAAGGAAGGAGAAGAAAGAGTTATAGAGAGTTAGATAGTGTAATTTTCATACCCTAAAACTTTGGCGCGTAACGTTCTGCAATATAATCGGTTTCGTAACATTCGCACAATAGCTACAATCAGCGAGAGGACGCGTCGCTTCCCACACCAAGTGATTAATAGGTAACAGACACCTTGCACTTAATAAATTATCCACTCCCAAACCCACTAACAACACTGTTATTACTGCTACACCCACTGATATTATTATTTTCCTTTTAAAACTTGTATGTAAATGTGTTTCTATAGTTTCTCTAAACGAACAAATATAATTAAACTCTCTAATTAAAACTTCGTCAATTCCTTTTTCGAGCGCAGTTTTTTGAATCAGTTTTAACTTTCTTTGTATAATTTTTTCTTTGGTAAGCTCGTGCATTGTATCATTATTCAGTTTTGAGTAAGATTCTGCAGCAAATATTTTTTAAATAAATCTTGCATTATTGATAATGCAAGATTTATATTTTTAAATTCAAGTTTTTACTTTGTACTTCGGTCTTCGAATTCGAAACCAGAGGGCAGAGACAATTAGTCAAATTCAAAACCTATTTGTCAATGTCAAATTTGTTTTTGACAGATACCAATTCCATGACAATTGACAGTCCCGCGACTTCGTCAGCGTAGTTTTAGGTTCGGTTTCCCCGGGATTCGGGAACCCATCAATTTTCCAGGATAAAAAGTAGCCTATGTGTTATTCCAGTCCAGACTTTAATCTATATCTGTGCCAAATTTCATCCATCCAAACTTTTGCATTTTTTATTATAGAAGTATAAAAAGAGCTAGTGTCAGGCTTTCAGGAATCACGAAAGGCTACAAAAGTACAAACTGGCTACAAAATAGACGCATGCAAGCAATATTTTTATACCATTGCCACGTTTGATTTAAGGTATAATTTGTCTGTGGTTTGATTTTTGAACGAATAATTACCGAAAAGAACATTTTCTCTATGGCTTGACCTGACGCTGTCATGTCAACGAACTGATGAACTTGGCGGTTTTGGTCTAAAAATTGGCTAGGTGAACCCTAAAATGCCCCCAAAGAAGCGTGAAAAAGATAGTGAAACAAACAAAAACTCTAAAATCGATCACTTACAGGCTGACCATGAACTATTCCTGCAAGCCTTCGAAAGTAAGTCACGATTTGGAGGGTACACAAGTAGCGTTCTCTTTGTGAATTATTGCACACACGATATTATTCAAAACTTTCTTATTTCAGAACCAACACAGATATACAGATTCTTGCGGACGCGAAATATGCTATCGGTTCGTACTTTGCGGTTAAATTATGTGTAATTGGTAGCTTTGTTTGATATGTGTTAGTGAGGGGTGTTTTATGATTGCAGCCAATATTTCTCAATAGGACATTGTCCTATATGAAGCGGAGAATGTCCAGGAGCAATAAAAGTCGCGTCGGATTCAAAGTGGACTCCTTGTTGGAGAAGATAACATTGAAGAAGAGTACAGAACTACAACTTAATAATCTGGGTGGTTATATGACTTTAACATTCCTTGGGTTTTATGACAAAAGCTTAGAAGACCCCTGTGCTAGAGACTTCCAAGTGAAAGTCGAAACTCTTTTATTGAAGATTTGTCACAAAAAAAGGAAGGAAAGTTCTTCAGCCATTGTGGAAGTTTCGGTATGCCATTTTGTATTTACAATCAAACATTGTTATAGACTGAGTTCATCTAACACAATTTACAAAAGTAGAGAGAGCCATTCTTGTCATAGTAAACCACAATTATGATTATAATTTTGAAATCATCACAATAGTAGTAAATAATTCGCTGAATTTGTGATACTCATGCTGCAACTGTGTGTTTCAACTAGTAGCTCTATTATGATAGACAGATAATTTGTAGGTAAATCTCAATAGTGTTGAGATTAGCTGAAATTATGGTATTAAAACTATGGCTAGGCCCTTACAGTACAAAAATACAGTATGACAATCTCTATTTGGCCCTCACTCGCAGTGTAGGCTATAATGTATACTGCAACAGGATTACCATGAGCCAATTACAGCAGTTGAGATAGTAGCAATGTTCAATGCATCTTATCAGTGTCTTTTCGGTAACTATAAGTTCTGAATATGTACTGGAGGAATCAACAATTGCAATAGTTTAAACTAAGTTTTATAACATAGTTTATCTAGTTTCTAGTTTTAACTACATGCATTAGCTAGGTAGCTGACTCAAACTGATGATGTCATACAGCACTGCAACCTTCCCACTTCAATTCAAGTTCAAAGTTAACATAACCTTTAACATTTCTCACTATCTACTTCTACAACTACTCCAGCCCATTAATGTCCCACAGCTGGGCACTTAGGAGAGAGCCTACACCCACTATGCTACTCCAATGCGAGTTGGCAGGCTTTCTCACTATCAATACTGTGCAATGTGCTTAAAACAGCTCTAATAAGTAAAAATAATACAAACTGATGTTGAATACAATTTTTAGGTTGGCAGTTGTTCTGTACCCCTTAACCCATCCACCTCGGAACCTCCAGCTATGGCTTCAGCGGTCAGCATCTCTAGTGACACATTCAGCCCCTCCCACGGCCCTACTGTGAAGTCCTACATGTTGATGTTAAGGGTCACTGTTACCAAGGCCTCTTGTAGTTCTAATGGATCTACTTCTACAGAGATCACTAATGGCGATAGCGATGGTAAGAAAATTCTGCCAGTTTAGTTTATCTTGTGCTTGTCACCCAGGCCCCAGGTTCAGGTTCGATAGAGGTGTATAGAGAGAGCAATGGCTCTCTCTATACACCTCTATCGAACCACTGGTAGGCAAGAATGTATCTCCTTAGACCAGTGGCGTGCAGTTCATAGAGGCATAAAAGCACTGCTTACCCAGATGGAACTACGTCAATGCTCATTTTTCATCATGACAGTCAGTAAATAGGTATTCTGACTAATTAATGCCTACCCTAGCTTCAAACCCTGTGCATGCCACTGCCTTAGACTGTGCTAAATGCTAATAATATAAATGCGAAAGTGTGTCTGTCTGTCTGCTTTGATTTCACAGCCCATCTGTTCAACAGATTTTGTTGATATTTCGTAGGTACAGTAACAGGTTGCACTTTTTATTCAGGAAAACCAAAGATTTGCACACAGGATTTTCTAAAACTTAAATCCACATATAAAAGTCACATACATCATCTATCTAGTGTTATAAATGCAAATTTATTATTTATATTTTATTTTTTCTTCAATTTACGGTGCAATAAATAAAGGATCCCAGAAACTTCAAGAGTTCCTCTGCAATTTTTAAAACCTAACCAACCTAAATCCATGCAGTTGAAGTTACTGGCATTATCTAGTATGTAGTTACATATATGAAGATCTATGTAGATCAAAATAATAAGACAAACTTTTTTTTCAGAACCTCTATCAAAACGTCTCAAATCATCAACAGACCTAAACTCGCCCACCACAGATAACAAATGGAGCAAGCTCTATGGTAGTGAGCTGATTGTCTATGACAAACACAACCGATGCCTTCTAACCAATGGGGAATATGATCTAGTATTACATGACGTCACACCTGGGGGTCGCAGTGCTACTATAGCACGGTCTCCGCATAAAGCTCTGATGGCTCAGTGGGAAACTATACCTAATGTGAGTAGTTTTCGAATAATATCAATTAAATTTAAGGACTTTTTGGTTTTGCATTTTAATATCTTTTTATAATTTTATTTATTCATGAAACCTCACATATTACACACTGTTAAAGCACATATTATACATAGCAAAAGTACAAACTTAATCATAAAATAATATTCTGAAAATTAAACAATAGTGGTAAGTAGCTATTTAAAAAAATATTAACTAAAATAGTGTCTAGGTAATGTTCCCCCGTGACTTTGTCCGCATACAATTTCTAATTTCCTATGAGATTTTCCCACTGCAAAAGGCTTACTTATAGCGGCTATATAGTTTCGGCGGGTTTTATTATTTAAGACTAATAACCTCAATGCTGACTTCAAAAACTTCCAACCTTCATGCAAGCTTCCACCCAAAGGGGGTGGCCCTTTATCGTGGATTTTCGTAAAACTGCTTACACAGGTTTTTATTATTTAAAACTTATTACCTAAATCCCGATTTTCAAGTCTCTAACTTCAAACACACTTTCATACAAAATTCCAACCCCCATTTTACCCTCTTTTGGGTGAATTTTCATAAAATAGATTCAATTATGGTGTCACAAACAAATATTAATTATCATACAGTTGCAGTGGCTTGCTGCATTGCATGGTTTGAAATCAGGGTAGGCATTCTGGTAGGATTCTAACCTTTTACTGGTAGGTTTTAATATAAAATAAGCATCTAGTTATTACAACTACGGTAAGCAGCACTTTTATGCCTCTATGAATGCACGCCACTGTACAGTTGTACCCAATATGCTTGTCTGTGATATCAAACTTCCCCTTGCAACTAACATGCATTTGCACGTGCAATGCTGGGGGCTAACAATCAGCTGTGAAAATTCATGAAATCTTCAAACATTTGCAACAGCTGAAAAGATTTCATGAAATCTTCAAACATTTTTTTTTAGGAAAATGATCTCACAATGGAAACCAACCCATTCAACATATTCAAAGTGAGACCACTATTGAAACTTAAACTAAGCTGGAGTCAGGAGCCCACAAACGGTTTAGTGAACAGACCAAAGTTATACCAACAAGGGGAGAGCAACGGAGTCAAGAAGGAGCCCAGTATGTCCAAAGATAGACTTTCCACACAGAAAGTTTCCACTAGTGATAATATTAAAAGTTAGTGAGCGTTATTAAATTTTCCTTATTCACTGGTTTTAATTCTTTGTCAAGCATTGTATTTGTATTGTATATTTAACTGTATCGGTGTCCACATTTTAGAGTTCAAAATTGTGTAAAAAGTAATTTCTATACAATCTTGAAGTGAAGCTCCCAAAGGAAGTTTGGTAACATTTTTCTTTTAGATTACCACCACATTTTAATAAATAAATAAAGCCTTGATTCAGACATCACCGTCCGTTCGCCTGTTGGCAAAGGCCTCCTCCAACATTTCCTACGCCCCTATTTCGCTAGCCACTCGGGACCATAATATGCCACCCACTGCTCGAATCCATCCCATCGACCCATCTTTGCTTGGTTACATCCACTTATTATAAATGGGTATTTGACAACTACACTACCTATTCAAATAAATAATTTTTTTGTGATTATTAAATAGAGTTTCTTCCGAAAGTCGTAACATCCACGTCCCCTGTTAGTTTTATGTTGAATAACTATTTAAAACTATTGATTAAATTAAAAAAGTGCGTCGAACTTTGATGACGTCACTATTCAATATTTCATACAAAATCCCATACTAAGCACGCGTTTTGACGTTTGAAAAAAAGTTGCTGATTTGACTAGCTGTCAACCCAATTAAGATAAAAGCATACATACTTACCTACCTATCATTATGGGTTACAAAGAAGTTTTACTATTGCATGTACACCACACTTGCAGTTTAGTAGTTTCGGGTCATTTTTAGAACTACCTTACTTGATACAGATGAAAAAATAAAAACGGAGTCGAACGGAGGCGAGTCGAAACGGCAACAGATTATATACCAGTTCCTATACAACAACAACTCCAGACAACAGACGGAAGCCTGCGATGATCTACACTGTCCATGGTGCTCTCTGGACTGCGGCACTCTGTACTCTCTGCTAAAACATCTGAAGCTGTGCCATTCCAGATTCAACTTTACGTATTTCGTGAGTGGTTTTTACGATTAAATAAATAACCCTTTTAAATCTTTACAGCTTTTGGAGCGAGATATGTTGATCAAACGTATAGGCCTATTACACTGCACTTTTCACAGGGCCCTGTGGAAAGGGTGGGCGTGGCCTTTAGTTAAAACTTTAGTTTACTCAGAAGATTGAACGGTTCACAATCTGTCGACAGTTTACAGTATCGCTAGTTTGATTACAATCTTACGGTGACATATATATACAATATTACTAGCTGATGCCCGCGACTTTATCTGCGTGGATTGCGGTTTTTTGGTTCCCGAGAGCCAGAGAGACGACTACTCTCTCCATTGGTCGTGCGGAGACTAAGCTCTCTAACCGCCCTGAATGTTATTACATTACCCGGCCTGCAGAGCGCAAAGGCAGCTAGGCAGATCGGGACCACCCGATCTCCCTAGTCAGGAACCATTCCTCCCTGAGTCTTATTACACTACACTGATTCATGGTAAGGGTCCCTGTGAAAAGTGCAGTGTAATAGGCCTATTATAACTTACTAGCTGATACCCGCGACTTCGTCTGTGTGGAATGAGTTTCATTGATTCCCACGGGAATTCCTTAATTTTCCGGGATAAAAAGTATCCTATGTCACTCTCCTGGACCTCGACTATACCCATACAAAAAATCATGTCAATCCGTTGCTCTGTTGCAGCGTGATTGAAGGACAAACCAATAAACCAACAAACAAACACATTTCCGCATTCATAATATATTAGTATGACTAGCTGATGCTCGCGCCTTCGTCCGCAAGGATTAAAGTTTTTGGTTCCCGGGGAACTCTTTAATTTTTCAGGGTAAAAGTAACCTATGTGTTATCCCAGACTATCTACAGGCTTTGAATACTTACAAGCTTATCAAATGTTTGAAATACATTTATATCTATTCTAGTTTAAACATGTAGTCTATTCCTATAACCCCACAGCCGATCCCAGGTGGCGCACGAATCGACGTATCAATAAACGAGCTATATGACGGCTCGTACACAGGGTCACCCCACGACCTAATAGCGGCACAGGGCCGGAGCAGCGCCGCGGGGCCTCGAGCGGGGCCCACGCGGAGGGCCTCGCTTACACACCTACTCGTGTGGAGGCCTCGGATCAGGAGGAGGCCACAAAGACACAGTTTGGCGGAGTTTCTGGAGCTAGACGACAACGATGTAGTGGACGCACAGAGGCCTTATCTTACTGGACACAATAGGTATGATTATTTTGTTAGTTTGTTTTTTAAGGGGCCTATTATTAAAGGGAACTTAATTGCACATCCAATGGTTTTGAGGCCTTGGATAAAAGGAGGCTCAAAATTTTTTTTTTTTTATAGTTTCTGTAACTGAAAGATATCATAAACGCGCAGGGGCATATCTTACTGAACATACAAGTAAAAAACAGTTTTAATTAGGTGATCCTCGCTACTTTTGAATGCCTCGGATGGGAAGGAGGCCCCTTAAGGACGGAGTTTCTGGAACTAGATGACAGAGAGGCCTTATTTTAAAATTTTATGTTAATTTCTCGATTGAATAAGGTTCTGGGGCCTCAGTCACACAGCTGCTGGGTTGGAGACCTTAGATGTAAGAAGGAAAACTGTAAAGGAAAGCATTATTTTATGATTCTAGATCTAGACCTACTTTTGTGTAAGTTTTCCTTTCAGTGGTTGAAAATTAACTGACAAATCATAAGTGGCACAAGATATCTTAAGTGTGTTTGTTTGTTTGTTTGTCCTTCAATCACGCCGCAACGGATCGACGTGATTTTTGGCATGGGTGACATAGGCTACTTTTTATCCCGGAAAATTAAGGAGTTCCCGCGGGAATGAAAAAAAACTTAAACCATGCGGACGAAGTCGCGGGCATCAGCTAGTCTTAAATAAATGTTTCATTTCATTTAATTGCTTTTCAGACTGTATCACCACACAATAACCTGCCTACCAGTGTACCCCAACGAATTGGACATCGACTCGGAAAGCGAAACGGACCCGCTATGGCTCCAACAGAAAACTATGATGATGATAGACGAATTCACAGACGTGAACGAGGGCGAAAAGGAGCTAATGAAAATGTGGAATTTACATGTCATGAAGTATAACTACGTAGGCGACTGTCAAATCCCGCTCGCCTGTCAAATGTTCCTACAAATGAAGGGGAAGGAGTTATTAGAGAAGAATTTGTATAGAAATTTTACACTCCATATGTGTTCTTTACACGATTTCGGGCTGTTGAGCCCGGTAGCTTTATATCAAACTGTGCAAATGCTCAATCAAATGTTAGCTGATAGTGCTGAGGCCAAAGAGAAGATGAGAGATTCCTTGAAAGCTCAACGGGAGCATTGGATTGCGGTTGGAAAGTATCAACAGCCGGTTATAATAGAGCAGAAGCCAATAACCGCTACAGCGAAGTTGAATAACGTTGAAGCTTCACCGTCTGTTAGAAGAAAAACTTCGAACCTCACAAATGCGAATAGAATGGGGAGCGCTAGTTCCAATTTCAAATCTGCCACACCCGGACCAATGGGGGAAAATAAGAGGAAAATGTCCTCGGGGAGTATACAGAGTAGGAAACGGTCTTCTATATCGGAGAGGAAAAGCTCTGTATAGCGTTTAATCAGTATTTAGTTTTGGGACTGGTCTCCTTCATTAGTTTGCATATCAAGATGTGCTGCAATACATTTTTCGGTAATGAAAACTCAAATGCTGTAACAACTGGATGTGTCGAATGAATTATGATTTTTTCTGTATGTATTATTATCGGCTGATGTTGTACCCCTAAAACAAATTTGAAGTATTATTTCCAAAAATAACCATAGAATTGTAATGTCAGAGTAAACTCATTCTAAAGTCCCTTGTTTTAAAGTCTTATTTCACAAAGTTTTCAATAAACACGGGCTCGAGGAGGGAAGGAATGGGATACATAATTTCGTTTTCTGAAGTAGTTAAATGTGTTGTAAGGGCTGAATTTATAATATTACGTTGTGAAATTTCTATCAACGTTACTGTATGTAAAATCTCATACTAAACCCACAGTACCCGTGCCACAAAATTTTTAATCACATCAACGTTGAGCGTATTCGAGTGTCGAATCACTTTGGAACGAAACGCCCAGGATTTAAAGTCGCAAATTAACTACCACTGATAATTTTGTAACGCTTTCGTTTGGAACGCTGGCTGTGGTTTTATAAACTTGAGCTCTAAAACAAGGTTGATAAGGTTCATTTTGCGTAAACGCAAAAGTGTTTCGATGCTTTAAATACTGTGGTAAGGGTACAGAGGTGCAATTATGTAAGAATGGATACACGATGTTGAGTTTTAATTCAATGCTGCTATGGTTTATTTTACTTTGACGCCGAACTTTGACTATTTTATCGACAATTCTTACATACTCGCACCTCAGGTCTATAAAATGTATTCAGCACCACGTGTTTTATGCGACTGTTTTAACTTGTACTTGAGGCTTTCTAGTATCGCCTGTTCTGGCAACAATGACAGATATACAGTCTGTCAGTTCATCTAGTTTAATAATGGACGCCATATCGTCTACATATAGATATAATAAAATGAGACGGTCGTGTCTGTACATTGAACTTCTGTTTTTTAACTTGCAATTTGTAGTCTAGATGGAATGTGCTTCAGAGGTGTAGGAATACGGTAAGGCTCAAGGTGTATTAGCGTAGAGACGAAGCGACGCGAAGCATCAAATTGTCTTAGGCATAGGTTTGAAGTAAATTTATAAAATTGTAATTAATAATTTTGTCTGGTGGGAGGCTTCGGCCGTGGCTAGTTATATTCCTCTTTACTGAGGGTCGTGACCCCTTTCCATTAATCACATAATGGTAGGAGTTTTCTTCGGATAATAGTGATGCTTGGAATAATAAGGCTGTGAACGTAAATTGGCCTCGCTCAGACTAAACTTAAAGTTTACTAAACTAAAAGACTAAACTCAGACTAAACTTAAAGTCTCGTTTTAAGACGCGAGTCGTGTGTGACATAAATTAGTCTCGTTATAATTATATTTAAAATCTTTTTTTTTTTTTATCCACTACAATCTAGCCCTTTACTGCGATCTCACCTGATGTTAAGTGATGATGCAGTCTAAGATGGTAGCGGGCTAACCTGTTAGGGGCATGGCAGTTATATTAAACCCATACCCCTTCGGTTTCTATACAGCATCGTACCGGAACGCTAAATCGCTTGGTGGCACGTCTTTGCGGTAGGGTGGTAACTAGCCACGGCCGAAGCCTCCCACCAGGCCAGACATCTTTGTGACAAAGTACGTTTTATAGATCAAATCTTTATTTCTTATTAGCTGATGCCCGGGACTTTGTCTGCGTATAAGTTTTGATTCCCGCTGGAACTACTTAAATTTCCGCGTGAAAAAGTAGTCTATGTCACTCGCCAGGTCCTCAAAAATCAGGTCGATTCGTTGCTGCGTTGCGGCGTGATTGAAGGACAAACCAACAAACAAACACACTTTCGCATTTATAATAATTATTAGTATGATTTATAATGAGACATGTTCCTTCAGTACGCCTTTGCAGCAATGTGCCTCGAGCCTACATACCTACCTAATTAATTAACCTACTTAATTTCTATGGAAGGAATAGAAAATATACTATTTGTATAGTTCCATACATGTAGTTGATCTTTATGTAAAAAAAATAAACTAAAGAAGCGGGCGAATGTTAATTTTTTAAATAAAAATTGTCATGTGATTAGATAATTCAAATACTGCCCTGTAGATTTAAGTTTTACGATATACCTATTTCTCATGGGGATACATTTAATATGATAGAACAATACTGTCATTAGATACCTACGTGTCGTCTAAACTTAAAATGAACGCACTTCGAATACTATGTATAAACTCGCATGCAAAGTAGGTGTATAAACACACGAATTGGTTGTCAAACTTGTCATCGATCGTTCAGTCACTGACTATTTTAGACATGAATTCTCTCACTGCGTCGTATTCCTCATTACTGAGGGTCGTGACCCCTTTGCATTAATCAAATAATGGTAGGAGTTTTGAGTCTTGGGATAATAATGACATGAATCCTAGCATCGTCTTTTTGCCAACTAGTGCATTAATGACGTTTAGTGAGACGCGTTCATTCTTAAATTAGATGGTCCTACGCGCTTATGTCGCTTCAATGCTACGGTAAAATAGTGTTAATTTCTGTATCTTTAGTAATGTTCCGTTTGTCTTAAGCACCAATGTACCCGAAAACTAATTCTATAAAATTAATTTAAAAAACATAAACCTGATATACGAGTAGTTTCGATGTTTCCAAAGATGTGAGATACTTGACCACTCCTATAAGTTAGTGTCGGTCTCACACACATGACTACTAGTTACTACATTCTGCCAGAGAGACCATTTCGAAGTTTTTTTTCTGAGAGCGTTTTTGGATATTGCAAAAGAAACTTTATTTCCGACCAATAAAGTTTCTTTTTAGTTTATAATAAACATAGTAAGCACACCTAATAATTTATTGATACCATGTATTTATCATACGGTCACCATATGAAATAGGTATACGTGGGTCCATTAAATGGATGTAATAGTTAAGTTTGAATAAATTATGACGTAATTATTTGATTTGTTGATCTTGGATCTCTTTTCTTGTAAGTTGCGTTCCATATTAACTGCAAATGTCTGATTTGTATCTAAATTTATGGAAATTGCCAAATATTTTAAACAATTCGTTTTACTGCGACATAGATTGCCACAGCTTTTTGTTTCTGAAAAAAAATGTTCAAGTAATAAAAATTGGAGTTGACAATTTCTATAAAATCAGTCCGTTCTTACATTTTTTTAGTCACAGAGCTTAAACTTCTTATTAAAGTCTTAGGGTCAGCGCAAACAGACGGAGTCTAGTGTAATCTACTTAAACTCAGCTTTATATACTTTGTCATAACGTTGCAATTTGGTACACCGAAAAAATTACAAAACACAGAAAACTTGCACCATTATTTGCCACGCGCCTTCTTCATGCTAAAGTAAATAATGCTTTAAGGACCATTATTACACTATCTATCAAAAACCTGTTTACAAATATTTGACTTATAATCTTAATTAAGGATGTCAGAATACTGATTTGTACTCCTCACTTTGCTAGATTTTTAATAACTCTGTAACGTTAACAACCATCACATCACATCACAACCATCGATGGTGCAATTGACCCTTTGAGTTTTTGAAAAGACGCCATATCTCATCTCTGCTATGTGCCTTGCGCCTTATTATATTCGTATTAAGATCATTAAAAATTCATATAGACTTACAATAGTAGGAATAATTAAGGAATTTTAATCCATCAATTTGACTGAATTAAAGACTACCATTAATTATAGAAATAGGACTGTCTAGTGTTATTTAGAACAAACAGTAAAATCACCATAGTTCCGACTTCAAAGGCAATAATGTTGTACAATAGTTAAAGTGTAACTCAGAAGGCTAGAATAAATTTAATAAAATGCAAGATTGTTAATTAAAATATCTTTAAAAGGTTCGCAAAATATTGGATAGAAACTTAGTTAAGAACTGGAACAATAGGTAAATCGATGTGGTGCAGTGTGTATCTTGCTATATTCACCACACCACACAAATTTTGAAAATTACTCTCAACGCACGTTTCACTGCGACACCGGAACATCTTCAGGAGATGTTGACTCTACAATGCACGATTGTAAAGTGACGGAGCGAATTAAACTTCCAGCTCTTTCATTAGCAAAAATATTGTGGATGTAGCGAATGCACGGTGATTTGTAGTCTTTGGAAATTAATTGTGTTAAAATATATAGTACGCCCTGTCTAGCTTAAGACTTGTTGGTCTTAGGGAGTTTTTGAAGCGAAACGAAATGATCAAATTCGGGCCTCGTCATCACACCACCATTTATCGGCTATATTATCATCGATATATTATATTAACGACAGGCCACACTTTAGTCATGTGCTGGATATCCGTATCCGTATACGCGGATATCCGAGGGAAAAGAAAGATCCGTATCCGTTACTTTTATGACGGATCTTTTACCTTATTATTTTTTAATACATAGATGAAATTCTATATATAGGTGATTAGGTAGCACTGAAAAACTATTAAATTCCATTCAGATAATTTTTTATTTTCCAAAATATTTGGCACCTTTATTTTGTAAACATTTATCGTAGTGAGTTTTAAAGTCACGCGCACCAACACCGATTGAGTAAGAAATTTAAAATCCGTATCCGCGGATCTTGACACCAAAATATCCGTATTCGGATTTCGGATCCGTATCCGCTGATATACATTTTTAACGATCCGGCACGTCACTAAATTACTTACCTCACTTCTCCTAACCTCTATTCGCTACATCCTAAATATACTCGTAGGTACCTATACAAAAACGGCTAGTTACATGTAGCGTTGTTAAAAATCACCGATGCAATTAGCATGAAATGTTTCTATTGCCTTAAAAAGTTTTCAAACAAGTTAATATATTATACGCGGTTTATATGAATTGTGATTGTAAAATAGAAAGTCTCTGTTTTATAATAAATTAATAGTTATTAATTGTGTGTTTATGTTAATAACTTATATTATTTTCGACTTGCAATGAGTAATTGAATATTTTGTTATTTTTCTAATGTTTCAGTAATGTTCAGTAATTATTTTGTACTTATGAAATGAATATAATTTTATTATTTTCAGTATTCGCTTAGTTTTATTAAGCCTTCATTTTATAAGACCTGTCATATAGAAACAATGTGCTGTTTTAGTTAGCAAGCAAGCTGATAAGAAATTTATTCATACAAGATGAGACGTGATGAGTGCAATATAATGTCTTTCTCCATAGCAAATGTTTAATAGTAGCCATCCAAAAAATAGTATATAAATGCAGCGGGCCCATTTTATAAAGATAATGCAATCAGCAATGCTCAAGTAAGTAAGTCAATGGGGAAAAAGTTCTTGGCCCTACCCACCCTACGAAAAGTGGAGTAGAAAATGTTTATTTGTATTTGTATTGCTTAGGGATGGGTTATGCAAGAAAATTCCAAGATAATAATAATAATATAAGTCCTGTTGATTGAATTATAATAATTAATGATTAATAAGGTTCTACAAATTACCTGTACCAAAAAGATCTGACCACATTAATAGTCAAAATTATCAAAATTCGAACTGTCATGTAAACATAAAAAAGAAAAATGGAAAGCCATTTGACAAAGCTAACAAACTGAAATTTATCGTTTAAATATGTCACATTCGAAGAATGCTCACAAATTACCCGATAAAATTGCATTAGACTCACAGATAGTCGACGCAGATGTGGACAAAGGTACATTTGTAGATAAACATGTGACGGTTTCATTATATTAGTGATTTCTTGTGACTTGTCGATTCATGAGGATCTACTGTGCATGGTGGTCCATACACTGGACCAATAGCCCGGTGAATGTGTACAACCAATTGGCATACTATTGCCTTTAACCACGTGAGCCGCGACTGAGCTCACTCAAAAAAAACGGCTAATGCTCACCGAGGGCTTCGTAGCTTGCAAAGAGACATTAAAGTTATTTGGTTAGTTGAATAGTCTCGAAAACAAAATATCGATTTAGGACAAAGTTTGTTTGTAAAGGTTAAAAGAGCGAGTCAGACTAGTTTATTTTTCCTGAAAGCGGTGATAAAATTCGGCCCCTGTTCGATGGTCGATAGGTATTTCGATCTTCGGGCATGCACATCTAAGTTTTCTGAGTAGGTAATATGCGTTTTCAGCAATTAAATATCACTTTCTTTATCGGTTTATTAGTGGGCCCGTAATGGCTTCATATTATGATGATATTAACTCTAATAATTATTAAAGATACACTTGGCATTATTTTTCAAATTTATATCAATAAAAAATACTAGGGTCTTGAAAATAAATAAAAATCGGTTTTAAAGGCGGACGGGGAGGTCATACGGAAGTTCGGTACGCATTATATACCTAAAGGTGGTTTTATTTTATAGGTGAGATAACTTGCAACAGGACCGAGAGCTGCACTTATGCTGGTAAATTATTTACATTGCATAACTTATTTTATTAGGCTTCTAAATATTTTAGAGGAACCTTATTTATATATCATGGACTGGTTGGAATGGCAGGGGAAATAATTTAATGGTTTGCCTGGTTTTACATAATTTGTTTTCAGTAACAGTGTCAAAAAAATCTTCCGGGTCGGGTGAGGAATCGTCAAGCCTTTGCGTCGGCCAGAAATCATTCATCAGTATACACTCGACCGACCACCTCTGTCAAGTTACGGACATAGATAATCCTGCGAACCTCGAGGAATGTAACGTTGAAGTCCTAAGCCTTAACGAGGTGTTTCCCTCAACATCAGAAGAAAGTCTTTCCAATGACGATGAATGTCCCGTACGAAAGAGGAGGCATTCCAAAAAAAGTCAAAAACCACAACCAGATCCCCCGAAGTCTATATATGTACCAACAAACAGCAAGTCCTCCACTGCTCCAGGAAGACAAAAGGACGGTATGGAAACCCAAGCGCCCGTACACTCTGATTTCGATTTGCCAAAAAATACGATGTGCGTAATTGGTAGTAATCCTGGGGAACCGAAGATGTCTTACCAAGATCCGCCCAAGAAAATGACGAAAACGGTAGGGTACCTACTCTAACTTTATTAGATAGTAGATACGTATGATAGGTAAAATATAACTTTAACATCAAATTTTTATTCATTGATTTTGATTCATCCGGTCAAAAGGAAAAAATTATTTGGATCAATTTGGTTGTGAGTTGTGATCCATTCGTTAATTTGAAGATAGATCTTGCAAACTGAAAATCCCGTTTACTTTGACTTTGTCAAAATAGTTATGGTTGCCAGAGTCGCTATTCCAGAATGTGGAGGGCTAGGTACTTAATTGATATAATTTTCCATATTTTTTCTGGTTTTTTTTTTACTTTGGATGGCACCTTTATATTCTGGTTTCTGAAAGATTATTTTAATTTTCAGATGAAGAAATTCCTTCGTAACATTGACAAGCATAAGAACGACCAGAATAAAAGCAGCGAGAAGGCAATCAGCAAACTGACGACGATGCGGGGTATACTGAAAGATGGCCGCTGTGGGCCCGAGTGCACGGGAGATTCTTCTGCGCATGACACTGAGGAATTTAATACAGGTGAAAATACTTAATCTCAAAGGTCTGAGAAGATACGTTCTTTCCAGCCGTTTGATGAAGACGTCTAAACAGACCAACGCTGCGGGGTGACAGGGGCACTCCCCTCCCCTCCCCCATGTCTAAACAGGCTAATTTTCAATACAAAATTCTGTCACTCTAAGTCCCACGTCATTTTCACGAAAGGTACAGACATATATTATGTAGGATTTTATCCTAGGAAGGATTTATATCTGTCACCGTAAGATTGTAAAATCCGTTAGATTATAATCTAACGGTTTCTATCCCGCTAGATTATAAACTGTCGAAAGATTGTGAACCGTTCAATGTTCCGAGTATTAATTTATGAAATATTTATTGTTTTTACGTTTTCTTGTGTCTTTCTTGTACAGTTCGCGCGCGAGTTGAATGCAGAGTAAATGTAAGTGTCACCATACATTTACTCTGCATTCAACTCGCGCGCGAACTATAGGTTAGGTCAGGATTTGACATGAATATTCAGGTAGTGCGCTTAGGTTCTATCGGGTTAATATACCTAATATATTACAATTTACCGAAATAATGCGTTAAATTGTAAGCAGTATGTTACGGTTCACAATCTGTCGAAAGTTTATAATCTATCGAGATAAAAAACGTTATATTATAATCTAACGGTTTTTACAATCTTACGGTGACATATCTAAGGCTAGCTTCAATCCAAAAATATACCTCGAGGGAAAAAACCTCAATCCAAACGGTCGAATCTCGCGGGAATCATCTAGTTTTAAATAGAATCTTAGCCCTAGTTCAGTTATTTAAATTAACCTGTAAATTTTCCACCAGAGGATCTGACATCTCTACCGCCCTACGCAATGGAATTCGGGCCAAACTATGCAAAACAAAACCCGGACAAGAACGTCTCATTCAACACGCAAGTGCTAATAATCCACTTCACGGGCGATCTCTGTGTTGGACAAAGCATCGAAACCCTGAGCAAAGAGAAAGACCAGCAGGCGAGAAATTCCGAGCTAAGGAAAACGTTTCTTACCAAATACAATGAACTCTGGCCAACCGAAAAGTAATTTTAAGTCTAGATAATGCTGATTCCATACCAATCTATAGGATGCGTTTCCACAGAGACAATAAGGCGCGCGGGAATAGGTAATTACCTGACTCGTCTTCGCTTCCGTGGATATGCACCCCTATCGCCGGAGCACATGCAGAGCAAAGATGAAACCGTTATATATAACAATTGAAACTCAACTTTATTTATATTCACATACGATTGAATTTAGATTGAATGAAGATAAATTATGGAAGTGACAATCACATCCATATTATTCCGTTTCTATTTAATCCAATTGAAACGTATACTAAAGTAAATAGGTAAATGCGAGTTTCAGCTTCTAACAGTGTATGTCCTGAGTTTGAACCGAAATGTCATTAGCGCTCATTTATTCAATTCAAATTGTTTGGCACTTACAATCTTATGACGTCATCCGAATTTCTTGGACCTATTGAACCACTGTTGCTTTCGGCGTGTTCTTATTGGTGTGCGATCAGCTTTACTACCCAAGTGTAGCTAATAAGGGTGACCAAATACGAGTATTGATTTCGAACTGTGTATATTGCTAAGTTATTGGAAAATATTGTTAATTAATTTCTATTTAGTATGCTTTATTTTTGTACGTTAAAATTTATTTATGAACATTGCGTCGTTTTGTTTGTTGACGAGTATTTATTGCTGTAACAGGATCAGACAAAATTTTTGCAACGGTACCGACACCAAAATAAATATCTATGACTTAATATTTTGTTTTTATTACCAGCAACATTGAAACAATTCTATGATGGTGGAAATCCATTAATCGATTTTGCACCTTATCTTTAGCCAATTGTTAGTTGCGACCAAAGTTCGCCAAAGCATTACTTTTGTGCCACGACTTCGTTCTCTTTGTATCAATTATTCCGTTCAGGAATAAAAAGCTCTCTGTCCCCCTGTTACTGACGATGAAACATATCAAACTTATTTTCGGACTGTCCATTTTTTAACTGCCCTCAACTGCGATCTCACCTGACGGTAAGTATCTACAGACTTTTATTCCAATCTGTACCCCTAAAGAGCAAGGAGAAAGACTGGAATGATTTAGTTCGAAATGTCCCCTCGTCGATAGCAAGTAGATAGGTCGTACTTTTATCGTCAAAATAATTCCTTAAATATATAGTGCCGATCCTCACAAAAAAAATTACATAAGGGCAATAAAGTGAAACTGCAATTTTACCAAAAACAAAAATTTAATATACCTAATATTTCAATCACAACAACAATAATTCTAGCTATCGACTATCCCTCGAGGATATTTTCCACAGAACTAAATCTTTGACTCTATCGTAAGTAAAGTATTTGGGGAAGTCCGTAGGCAGTTCTTCTACGATCCAGTTGGAATGGTTCTTGACTTTGTCTAGCAAAATAAGGAATGTTTCGTAACAAGGCGCCACCGAGTCCATATGCTCTATTGTAAAAACGTAGCGTTTTTCCAAGACTATGTAAATAGTTTTCGGTGGATTTGTGTTCAGGATCTTCTGAATAGTTGATATGAATGCTGCGGTTACATCGTCGTCGTAAATAACTAAAAATTTTAAAACAAATTAGCCATTGCACATATATGCACATGTTGCAAAGTTTGTACACACCTCTTAACTAAATTAACTACGCTATTGTGGTTTCAGACCCACTGAATAGTTTTATTTAATTTACTGTCTTCCGTGAGAAAAGGATAGCAATACTTTTCTGACTAATAAACACTGTCAATTTAGACGCCACACGCAGTTTTGGTGAGCATTTCCTCGTGGTCCTACCAATGTGTCCTATTAGAAGGAGCACGGGGAATGTAAAGTTCTGAATTATTGCAAAATTATTGCTTAAAAAGCTTAGCTAACGAGGCATTTACATAATAAGAAGAAAAAAACACATACTAAATCCCAATTAATGGAGTAGGTAATGATAACGATGTTAGTTCCGAGTTTCGTCATCGCACAGTTAGGGGCTTAGCCTACGTCAGACAATGAAAGAAGACAGACAAAATGAAACAAATATTGAAATGCACACGTTCTAAAAAAATTGGTCAAAAACAAAGTCGGTGCATCACGGCCGATCTGATTATCGGTGGAAATGAAACGTTCTAAAGTAAAATGTATGGGCTAACGCATACTACTTACCGACTGTCGTTGAATTCATGACGTGCACTTCCCAAGATTGCCACTGAGAAGTGACGCGTGTGCGTAGAATCGATCACAAAGTCGGTGATAAAGTTGGACAGATTATCGGATCTACAAAAAGTCTGATGTGGGCGTAGCCCCTTATATGTGACTGCTCGGAGTCTAGAGAAGGTATATACAAAATTCTCTAACACAATAAGATTCAATTTGGTAAATTACATATCATGGAGTAATTATGTAACATACTGGTACTTACCTACTCAATTTAAATACGAAAAAGCTATTCAGATTCAAGCCAGAAATGTGTTAGTTAACCGTTTGATTCCAAAATATTTAAAGTTTTAATACATGTATGAGGTAAAAAACGCATGCATTCAAAAACAAAAGACGATCACATGATATCTGTCTTACAATATCTGTGAATCCAATGTCCTGGACTTCGGTCCTCGACGAAGTTTCAGCCGTTTTCAAGACCAACGTCCAATCTACAGTCTACCACAGAGAATATAACGATTAAAGCTAATCGCATACTACGATGGGCGCTGCAACAGCCGCCAGAGCCGCATGCAAAGTATTTTCTCAGTACTGATGACTACAAATGATTTCAGTGAAATTTTTACCGTCAAAACTCTTCGTCTCTTCTTTTAGTCAAAACTACTTTTGGCAAATCTCTATAGTCCATAGTAGATATCTACTTGTGAGTTTTTGCAGCTAAAATGGTTTTGAACGGTCTTTCTTAGTCCAGATTAGACAGAACGGAAAATGCGTTGGGTGCGGCTCTGATAGCTCCTACACGTCTTGCGGCTCTTGCAGTCGGTATGCGTTCACATTAAAGTTGTAAGCCCACTATATAGAATCGTGTCATCTATCAGAATAACAGATATAACAACAAGACATCAAGACACGTTAGATTTCACACATTTCTAGTTAGATTATACACGTTTCTAGGTTCTTTAAAATAACGTAAGAAAGAAGTTGGAAGAATTCCAAAAGGATTTTTCTATAAATTTCTAGCCTGTGATTGATATAGATTTTTCAACTTGTTCGGTTCGTTTTACTCGGGCGACGACCAATGACGACTGCCGCGTCACTTCCACACAAAAAACTGCATATGTACAACACACGCATACAATGATTTGAAGTAGGTATCTATACTGTTATTAAAATGAACTGATGAAATGAAGTATCTTAATAACAATTTTTATTAAGGTTTTGTGCTATAAAAAAGTCAAGAGAAAAGTCTTATTATACCAGTTCAACTTATGGCAGTGGTACGTTCGATACAGTGGGCAAACACCTTTACATTTAAATATTTCCAATCAAGAAAACGTAAACCTTACCATCTGCAGCAATAATAATATCAGATCGTTTAATTTCATTCAGCAAGGTTGGAGTCCACTCTGTGTTAGTAAAGTCAAGGGGCAACACTTTGAACTGCGACTTTATCAGTTTCGAGTTATATTTCGAGTTCAATTTTATTAGTTCTAATATACCACCTATATCTATATCTGTAAAAAGAATATAAACAGTATGTGATGTAAGTAGGCTTTTATGAAAAATATACAATATTATGTTACAATTTCTTTTTTTTCATTTTTATCCATATCAAGTTAGCCCTTGACTGCGATCTCACCTGATGGTAAATGATGATGCAGTCAAGATGGTAGCAGGCTAACCTGTGAGAGGTATGGCAGTTATATTAAACCCATACCCCTATTCGGTTTCATGCTTAAACTAGCCACGGCCGAAGCCTCCCACCAGACCTGACCAGAGAATTATAAAATCTGAATTCTGAAATTATAAAATCCCTAATTGACCCTGCCGTGAATCGAACCCGGGACCTCCTGCGTTAAGACAACAGCGCTCAACACGGCGCCAGGGAGGTTGTCAAATTTAATTTAATTTTAAGTTTTAAAATCTTATGTATGTCCCCGTAACTAAGACTTAAAAATATTATATTAATTAAGAAATATTTTACATAGGTAACAGGGAATACATTAATTCTAGGATAATTTTGTTTTTGGTCAGGTTTTTGGTTTTGTCATGTTAACTAACAATATAGGGTATACAAGGCCATTTCGTCTCTATGAAGGTTTGTTACAACAGACATCATAGACAAAAATCATGAAAAACTGTTACATTTAATATTACCTGTACAAATGACTTTCTTAGCATACATAGCAGCCACAAAACTGGTCAAGCCAGTGCCAGCGCCCAGTTCAAGTATAGTCTTTCCATTCAGGATACCAGTTTGTCCCAGGTGTATCAATAGATCACCTAATAGTAAGGCACCTCTCCATACTTGCAATCCAACTAATGATATTTTGGTTTTTGAGCTGTGTTCTGAAAGTTATACAAAAAAATATTGCTGTTTGAGTGTGTGTCAGAAAACCCTAACTGGTTTCATAGTCATACTAAACCTGGTAAAAACCTTCAGCAGTCATTATTTTGTAAACAGTGCTAGTATCTTTTTGAAAACGTGTCTAAAAACTTCATGATACTAATATCAAATGCGTAATACCGTCTGTCTTTGGTATCTTTCCACAACTTGTCTGTTTTAACAACTTTTTGAAATTTTGTAGAGATAGTTTGCATCAGATGAAACTATGAAATAATAATTAAGAATCTAAATCCACACAGAGGAAGTAGTGTACAATCTAATTTATTATATTATGTTGAGTTGTTCCAAATGTTCTTAATAACATATAAAGTAACATACAACAACACGACATAGCTCGAAGAGTCACCAAGCTCAAGTGGCAATGGGCAGGGCACATAGTTCATAGAACCGATAGGCGTTAGGGTCCCAAAGTGCTTGATTGGCGGCCTCGCACCGGTAAGCGCAGCGTTGTACGACCTTCCACTAGGTGGACAGATGATCTTAAGCATGCAGCTGGGAGCCGCTGGAAACAAGCGGCACAAGACCGTGCTCTATGGCGATCCATGCAGGAGACCTTTGTCCAGCAGTGGACGTCTATAGGTTGAGACGACGACGACGATAAAGTAACATGGCGCTACAGATTTTTATTCAGTAGTTAAAAAGTTAAAATAACAATGCTCACCTATTTTTATAACTTCTTTCTGTGGCCTCTCCACATCTAAATCATTATCTTCATCAAATAGAGCTTCATTCCTGCCTTTGGGCAGTAAAAATGGAAACTCTGATATTACATCTGAAATTGTCAATTTATGATTTCAATTAAAAATTCAGTCATTATATAATTTTAAGATTAATAGCCATCTACTTATATTGTATTTGATGTACTTAGTCAAAAGTCATAATAATATAACTCCCACTGTCACCCGCTGGTATAGTTGTATGTTACCTGACTCAGAAGGTTACCGAATTGAGGAAACATTTATGCAACTCTCTTTAGACATTCTAAGGTCCTCAAGTTAATGATGGAAAAAATAAATTAAAGAGATTTTTTATCATTTAAGTACATAATAATATATACTTGCATACTAATATTCTTTATAGTCTGCTATGCTTTAACTGCCTATCTTTTCAACCGATTTTGATGATATTTGGTATGGAGGTAGGTTATATCTTTCTTCCTTATTCCTTCATATTTATTCTATATCTCATGTTAAACTTTGATTATCATAACTTTATTCTATTCTATATATATACATCTATAAGAATTAACTTAACTTATAATTACAATTTATTAGTATGGACTATGGTACTTACTTCCTTCCTTGCTGGCTTTTCTGCCAGTACTATAATCATATTCTCCATATATTTCTGAAGTGACAGTATATTCCGGCATCTGAAAACACAAAATAACATAAAAACTTATCTATTGCACAGAAACTTGGAAAGAAATACTGAAATATACCTCAAAATATGAAAATAGAAATAGTAGGAAGAATAGAACAGAACTGAACTTGGAAAGTGTTAGTGTTAAAAATTGGACAGCATCCAAATTATAAAATTCTAAAATAAATTCTTTGGTCTATGGGTGTGACTGTGAAGGTCAGCTATTCGCTGGTTCTTGTGATGTTGGCGCTACTATTAATTTAGTACCTTTAATTTATTCATACTATGTAATGTATGATTGCTTCTTTAAAATAGGGTTATACAATTATTTTTTATAAGATTTTTGCACACTAAGTATGATAGGTACTTACTATACGTAGATACCTAGAATGAAAAAGTCTCCAGTGTACTGTGTACTAAAGTGATTAGGTAAAATTGGAAACAATAAATAACAAATACCTGTTTAGATTTATCCTTTTAGGAAAGCTGTTTCATTTTATATTGTTATATTTTCGTGACTAGACTCAAACAATAGGTATATTTTATACAAACTGTGGTACCAAACTATGAAACTAATATTTATCGCACCTTTTCTTAGCAAGTTATATAAAAATTATTCAAAATTCAATTTTTGAAACTCTAATTTACTTGTTCAAAATAAAAACAAACAAAAGTTAGAGAGTAAAGAGTAAAGACCGCAAAAGACATTGACATTGACAAAGCTGACATTAATGACAAGGATTTACGATCTATGGAAATAGTGATGTTTTTTTTATTATCTAATGAGTTTAAATTCATATTTCATTCATGCCTTGCATGATTCCCAAACTCCCGACCTCGGAACATGAACATGCAAAAAAAAATTGAATCTTCGCAGCTCACTTTAAACTATGCATTACTATTACTAATTCTAAAAAAGGGTAAGGTTTCTAGGCAAGATATATTATAATAATTTAAAAAATACCATAAACAGTGTATGTTACGGCTAGTGTTACGGTAATTTAAAAAAAAACAATCTGACCAATCACCGCCAAACACACGATCGACGCTGCCGGCTGCCACGTCAAGTGAGACTGTGCAAGTGTGAATGAAGTGGCAGTTTCGGCATTTTGAAGAAAATCGTCTTCCGAAAAAAGTATTTAGTTGTGTTTGAACCATCGGAAATTGAAGATGCGTGCTTTGTTGTTAACTGTAGCGATAGCCCTGCTGGGTGCCGCGCTTGGAGACGAAATTCCCACCGAAGATAATGTGCTCGTACTTAGCAAACCCAATTTCGACGATGTTATTTCTTCAAACGACTACGTTTTAGTTGAATTCTGTGAGTATCTAACCCATTTTTATTATACAAGACGATATCTTATCAATTATATAGTTTATAGTGTAATACTTGTTGGTTTTTCAACAATGTGATTTGCCGGGCGGCATTGCGATTGTAACGTTGTAAATATGCCTACGTCACAGATGCACCATGGTGCGGTCACTGCAAATCCCTCGCACCGGAGTATGCCAAAGCTGCCACAAAGCTGTTGGCAGAAGAATCGCCCATCAAGCTGGCTAAGGTCGACGCTACGCAAGAACAAGACCTTGCCGAATCCTACAAAGTCAAGGGTTACCCTACTCTCATTTTCTTCAAGAAGGGAAACACTGTCGACTATTCTGGTAAGATTCTTGTTTCAAAATTTATGGATAGTTACATTACATTCACACATTACTTACATCCTATTCAAATCACCTAAAAATTCTATTACATATTGAAACCACATGTTGTTTTATTGTATGTAGATAGGTACTTACAAAAAGTGCAAATGAAAGCATTTTATAATTATAATTTTGTGTATCTAGGTGAAGTTCAAGTGATAATGAAATCACGTTTCCTAATCATAATTATTTTTAATCACATGGTTGTAGAAAATGTATGTTGATAAACATGTTCTCAGCTATTATAGTCCTATTAGTTATGATTACCGTAAAATTAGCATGAACAATATGGGATTATAGTTTTTAAACATACAATTTTTATGTGCAGATTTTATGGGTTTTCGACATCACTTAAGAAGTAGCAATTAAACCAGATAAAAGTATGGGTTTAACTATCGCATACTCTTTCTTCTGTATTCTTGTCTAGTTATATAGCCTTTTCCCCTTCTATGGAGTAGGTATAACAACAGTTAAGAAGGTTAGAGACAATATGTTTTTTTTTTATTTTATTTTTTTAATCCTCTACAAGCTAGCCCTTGACTACGATCTCACCTGATGGTAAGTGATGATGCAGTCTAAGATGGTAACGGGCTAAACTGTTAGGGGCATGGCAGTTATATTAAACCCATACCCCTTCGGTTTCTACACGACATCGTACCGGAACGCTAAATCGCTTGGCGGCACGTCTTTGCCGGTAGGGTGTTAACTAGCCACGGCCGAAGCCTCCCACCAGGCCAGACCAGAGAAAATTCAGAAATTATAAATTCCTAAATTGACCCTGCCGGGGATCGAACCCAGGACCTCCGCACGTTAAGGCAACAGCGCTACACACTGCGCCACGGAGGTCGTCAAAGTCAAAGGGAGGAGGAGGTCATGTGTCCCATTTCTTATACATGTTAAACTTTTTGAACTGTAGCTGATTGATTTTATAAATTCTTTATTGTACATAACTTTGAAACAAACATTGTGTAGAAACATTTACAAATTCTAATTTGTGCCTGTTGAAATTTCATTTCATCAACTTATTACACTTTTGGTTGTAGGCTTTATAAACTATTAAAACTACTATGTACTTTAAAACAAATAACATGGTACTGTGAAATATTTGTAATGTGATTGGCATTCCAAACCAATAGATTTACACAACAATTCGAAAGCACTTTTAATAAGTTTATTTGAATAAAAAATATGAGTTTTGAGTTTGAGTTGCATATTAGGTATTTAGAATTATGTTAAGGAGTTACCTACTGTTAAACTTTGAATGTCAATAAAAGTTTTGACTTTTATTGACATTCAAAGTTTAACAGTAGGTAGGTAGGTAGGGTTGCACACTGCAATTAAGCAAATATATTTTATTTAAACAGGTGGTCGTCAAGCTGATGACATTGTTGCATGGCTGAAGAAAAAGACTGGCCCACCGGCTATTGAAGTTGCTTCTGCCGAACAAGCCAAGGAACTGATCGCTGCCAATCCTGTCATTGTGGTCGGTTTCTTCACCGACCAAGGCTCACAAAAGGCTCTGGCCTTCCTGAACACAGCCAGCCTGGTTGATGACCAAGTTTTTGCTATTGTGACTGATGAGAAAGTTATCGAAGAATTGGAAGCTCAGCCAGATGATGTTCTGCTCTTCAAGAACGTAAGTAACAATTATGAGGAACAGGGGTGGGATTAATATGTTTTCAATTATGAAAATTACTAAAATTTAAGTAAAAAATTAATAATAGAAAAATACATAATATATAGATGTTAATTATGATCAAGTCAAAAATATATTCATACCTAGATTAATTTATTTGAAACACTATAAGCTACATTATACAAGAAAATTTTAAACATAATTTCTATATAATTATCAAAACAATTAATATAAAATAGACTTGATTTATAGAAGTTATTATCTTCATAGGTTGCATAAAGTTGTTAAATTGCCATTATAGCCTTATCACAATAAATCACAGTTAAGTACCAACCTAATTTTTAGTTACAAATCAAACAACAATGTTATTCTCACATTCGGTGGTCATAAAGGAAACACAACATGAGTACTTGAAATGTAGTTTATTCAGTTGAGATAATAATGTTTTCACAAATTAATTAGATTGACTACTTAAATCTCTTGTCGCGACTCGCGAGGATCTCCAAAAGGTCTTTCGGCGATATTTTGTTCAGGACGTTATCTTTTATTGCTGATCCATTCCGGGCGCGGTGGGCAGAAATCAGGTCCGTAGGTGGGCAGCAATTAGGCTAATTACCAGAACATGTGTTGATTTCAATGCTGCATTATTCATTCTAAAACCCATAATTTATTTTATTAAATAATTGTTTTTAGTATGTATGTTAAAAGTAAAAACCCATTTGTTGGGATGATAAAACATTCAAAATTTGTTTCTTATCAGAAGGTCGCCTGTGTCACACAATGGTTTTTCTTTAAATATTGCAGTTTTTTTATGTTAGAATAATTCATAATATTATGATGAAAATGTATGTAATAAAGAACATTGTATATGCACAAAAATTGTCGAAAACAACTAGTTATAATAGTAAGTTTGTATAAAAAAATATTAAAAGGATTAATACTCTGAAATCATTACTTCCAACATCCTTTTCTTTTGACATTTTAGGTATAAATATTATTTTGAATTAATTGAACAAGATTAAACTCAGAAATCGAAGGTACATTTGTATAAGAATTGCCGATCAAATCGGCGCCAAAGTAAAATAAATCATAACGTCATTGAATTAAAGCTCAATTTGGTATATCCATTCTCATTCGCTTAGGTATGTACGATACCCTAAACGGATGAGAATGGATACACGAAATTGAGCTGTAATTCAATGCTCGATCGTTGCGAGATCGGCAACTTTTAGACAATCGGGGGGCAAATCCTGAACTTATATATTATATAATATATTTGAAACCAGAATCTCTTAGAGGTTGATAAGTTGTGTACCCATTTTCCATATGTGTATTTTAAAAAACAAATAATTACACTATTCTCCTAATCAATTTCCAAAATATGAGTATATATAGGAATAAAGCCTATTGCTATAGTAAAATCCTTTGGGCGCTACAACTACTAGTCTTTGTAAAGATCACTTCAAAGTGATAAGGCCGCCACTTGTATTTTTGCTTAGTTTTATTTTCATTGTTTATATGTTTCTTGGTACAATAAAGAATTTTTCTTTCATTCATACTTCATTCAGACTGACTTTTCAGCTGTGGTTCAGTTGACTGCAATTGGTTCTTCTTGACACCACTTCTCCCTGACATTGTCTCATACTTCCAAATATGTCAAAAAAATAATTCAAATAAAACAGAATATAGTATAGGGAGGATAGAAACAGATACAAATCAAAAAGTTACTACAGTAAATAAAAATTATTTAATAAATTTATATTGGTATTTAAAAAAAATAAACATACAGTACCCGGCAATAAATATTGCCCATCGACCTTTGGAAAGAGACAATCGGTTATTTCGGCTTCGTATAGCGTTATCTCTGTCGCACACTACCGAATAACGCTATACGAAGCCGAAATAACCGATTGTCTCTTTCCAAAGGTCGATGGGCAATATTTATTGCCGGGTACTGTACATCATTTCTAAATCTAGCATCACATAAAAAATAAAAGTTCTGACTCCTGATGTTGACCCATAGTTGCAAATATGGTAAAAAAAATATTCAAATAAAACAAATTATACTATAGGGAGGATAGAAACAGATACTTTTAAGAATGGGTAATAAAATATTCAGAAAAAATCCAATAGTTACTGTAAAACAATTTTATTTAATATATTGGTATTTTTTAAATATAAATAAATATCTATAAATCTAGTATCACACAAAAAATACAACTCCTGATTGACCTGACCCATTCAATGTCTCATCAACACCCAGCAAATAACCATAAATCTAGGAGGCTGAACTTTTGCATAGAGGCTCACTTTATAATGTAGACAAGGAATAAGGGTGGATTTATCGAAATTACCTCTTAATGAAGCCGCAGGCAGTTACTAGTTCCTAAAAAATTTTTTAATAATTTTACAATATTCTTGTACACAGTTCGAAGACCCAAAGGTCAAGTACGAAGGTGCGGAATTGAACGAGGACCTATTGAAGACCTGGGTGTTCGTCCAAAGCATGCCCACCATTGTGGAGTTCTCACACGAGACTGCTTCCAAGATCTTCGGCGGACAGATCAAATACCACCTTCTGCTGTTCCTGTCTAAGGTAAGCTTAAGATATTGCTCGAGTCACCAAACACAGTGTAACATATTATTTATTTATTTTAGTCAACAGTGTACATATTATGTACAATCATACTAATATCATAAATGGGAAAGTGTGTTGGTTTGTCCTTCGATCACGCCGCAACAGAGCGGGATTTAAAAAACTTATTCCACGTCACATCAGCTAGTAATATTAATAAATTACCATAAATAATATCAAAATGTCTTATATAAAACTAAACAGGTATTTTCTGGAAATAGGCAAGGATTTGTCTCTCACTACCCTTAGGTTAAGTCTTTTGGATCTTTGTTTCGCTTATGCAGTCTAGAAAAATTTATTAGCACTAAGTATACAATTTATGTTAACTGCTGTCATTGGTACACATCTAAGATTTAAATCTACTTAATTCACATTTAAGTTATTTAAGGCCGCTTGCACAAGGACATTTAAACTGATTTAGTTACATTTTGTAATGCTGTCCTTTTTTGGCAAATGCATAATATAGTTGCCAAAAAGGACAGCATTGAAATATTTAACTAAATCAATTTAAGAGTCCTTGTGCAAGTGGCTCTTAGTTTAGTTTAATTTAGTTATTGTCAATAGTAATAATATAACGACTAATATTATTATAAAGTATACATCTAATTGAGTTGTTTGAGTCTTTCTACAAGACTAAAGTTCATTGCCAATGCGCCCGATATTTAAGCAAAACTATCACTATGAAAGATACTATCATAATGATATGACATGATTTATCAAAAACGACATAAAAAGAACAAGTTATAAACTAGTTTTTTTTTAAATTTATAAGATAGAGAGCTAATGCCACCACAAATTGATTATATTATTTAGAAGACATACAATTAAAAACAGGTTTGAGATTTTAATTTATAAAACAATCAAGTCTTCTTCATGTTATAAAACTAATTAAAAAATGCGTTATAGAATTCGATAAGGCGTGAACTTTATCTACTATCAAAATTTTATTTCTAATACAGAAATAAGTGTCTATGCTATTATGTATACAGTATAGTGAAAGTTATTTGCGTACTTTTTTTTAAATCGAAAGATGAAGCTCACTTTAAGCATTATAATATACTATAAGCATTATAATATATCATGTAAGTGGCAGAACACGCATATTGTAGGGTTCCGTGGTCATGGTTGTTGCTAAACAACCAACGTTGACGGCTTTTTTTTTCAACATCTATCTTAATCCTCCTAATGAATTTTTATTATGTACCTAAAAAACTAGGTGTCACTCGAAATGGGGGTAAATAATAACTTTTTTTGGCTCTCGCTCTAGCAGATACGTTGTACCTAAGTTCTTATTTTTTTAACATTTTAACATGCCTCTGTGTGTTGGCTGATTGCGCAGCCAAGCGCATGCCTAAATATATACTATATATATTTTTAAAGGTAGCATATATTTTGATGTCTGTATACAAATCAGCTGTAGGTACAGCTGATATAGAACTTTTAAAAATCAAGTGACATGCAGGCTGAGCGAAACTATAAAGGTTTTCCACGAAACCCTAAAGATTTTAAAGTCACATTTTAATCATCTGCTATGTGTGTGTAACTAGTTACGCGAAACATCGAAGTATGCGGCGAGTAAATATAAGTATTCATCGGTCAAAGTTCAAAAAGCAGCGACTTCGACATTAGCATTTTATTTTATTTAAGTTTTTACGGCTCTGGACTCTAGGCCGTTTGAAAACATTGAAAGTTGACATCGAGCGCGAACAAGTATGTAACGGTACTTTATACCCATACTCAGTTGAGGAGTATAGTCATTCATCAGAAATAACCTTGAAGCAAGTAAAAGACGTTTTCGATGTAATTTGAAGACAGGAAACATACATAGAACATGACATTATATCGAGTCAAAGTGTAGTATTTCTTTTGTTTTTTTCTTCTCATAAAAAAATTACAATGTACCTACACCGGTAAAAATTTGCGCCATTTTTCTTTCTGATTGAGTATGCTGCGTAGGCCCTACTGGCCGCTACAGCGTCACGGGAGGGTTGGGCGAGCGCTAGGCGTCGCCGAGGAATAAGACCATATATGGCTCAAAGATATCGGGAGTGGCAACGACGTCATTTTAAGGGCGCCTCCTGTGAGGCTCGGACCTCGGCTTAGTCCATACGCCCCCGAGGCCATGGGTTGAGACTTGAGACCACACGTCCGGATTACGTAAGATATCGGGCCGTATGCCTAATATATGCGGCGTAAATACTTATGTTGTACGCAGATTCGATATTATTCACGTAAAAAACACAGGCGAGCGAAAATCGCGGCGGGAAAAGCGGTGCGGGTGTTATTAGCATATCACAATGGGGTATTTGACAACTAATCAAATTTTTTTTTCTATATCCCAAAAGTCGTAATATCCACACCCCTGTTAATTTTATTTTGAATAAATATTTTAAACTATCGATTAAAGTAACTATAAAAGTGCGTGGATCATTGATGACGTCACTATTCAATGTTTCATACAAAATCGCATACTAAGCACGCGTTTTGACAAAGTTGCTGATTTGACTAGTTGTCAAAATATACCCAATTGCTGCGTTATTTCGCTTCCGCTCACCGCTGCCCACCGAAAATGTGTGTAACTAGCCACTAAACTTTCGCTTCAAGATATATTCTTTTAACAGCACAATGTTGACACGTGAAAGTAAAATCTCATATTTCCATATCAAGTGTCTGGCAGTTCTCGGATCTATCCATACAAAAACGTTGACACAGTTAAGCGAGCTTTCGATTCTAGGTCGGGTTTTACAGTTACCCGCGTGTAAGTCTGTACATTTTGAACTCTATTGTACCGAGATTAACATTCTTATGAGAGTTATAAAGAAACTAAATGATGAACGCGAATTCGTCAGCGTGGATTTACGTTTTTGAAAAATCTCGTGGGAACTCTCTGATGTTCCGGTTAAGTAGATGTACTGTGAATACTTTAACGTAGCAGACAGACAGACTGACACAATCTCAACTCTTGCTAAGTGGAGGTTATTAAACTATCGATGATTTTCTGAATGAAAAAGTTGAATGGAAGCAACCGGGCTCGCATCCAATAACCCACAAGTCAGTGTTATAATTGTAACGTAACGTGTGTTGTATTTTTTTTAAATTCATACTTGCGCTTGACCACGATCACACCTGATGGGAAGTGATGATGTTCCCTAAGATGGGACGCGCTTGCCTAGAAGATGCCTATTCACTCTTGATTTAAAGAGACCCGGATTGTAATTGGTTGGAAACATAGTTTTTGGTAGAGTGTTCCAGACCGTAGCCATGCGAATGAGGAATGAAGACGCAAAGCGCCTCGTACGTGTGGATGTATTGTTTACTTATTGTAACCTTATTTTTTTTTAAGAAAAGAGCAACTGCTGAGTTTTTTTGCCGGCTCTTCTCAGTAGAACAGCTTTCCGAACCAGTGGTAGACTTAACGTATCATAAGTGACACAAGTTGTCCTACGTGAAACGGTGAAATAAATAAATCATTTATCTCATTAATTATTGTATGAATTATCGCTTGTTAGCACTAGTATTACTACATACATACACAAGTACATAAGTAGCAATATTTACGTGCAATATAATGTAATGCTATATTATACGCGACTACCGATTTTATTCATGTCATGGACCATATTGTCGCTTCCATATAGATAAAGGGTAATCGACCGTTCAAAGTTCATTGAACTATGCTGCTCGGTTAGTTAACGTCATAGCAGTTACGTATTGTGGTATTTAGGTCTACTAGATGATCCCCGCGACTTAACTCGCGTGGGTGTGGGTTTCAAAAATCCCTGGGTCAAATCCTGGGTGGGTTTATTTCCCGGGATAAGAAGTAACCAGCTAGCACATGCACTAGCAGACACATAGCACAGACAATTTTCAAAAATCCTGAAACCCAACCGTTGTCCCTCATTCTTAGCCAAAAGCCCAAATACTTTTAATAATTTTCATCGCATATTACCTAACTACCTTAGCAGCAGCGTGTTCCATCGACAGATTCTTTTCTTGAATCGCTCTGATTGAAGTAGCGCCATGTTGCCAGCATGAGTCCCGAGGGTAGAATTTCCAAAAATCCATTCTTAGTTCTTTAAGCCAACGTCATAAAAGAAACATAGTGCCAAAAGTTTGTAACCTGCATCTATACTATGATATATCAAATTAGTCAGTAAGTCAGTACAAACTACGAACGTTTTTATGTATATGATGCCCGCGACTTCGTCCGCGCGGATTTATTTTGTTCAATAGCGCGGGAACTCCTTAATTTTCCGGTATAAAAAGTAGCCTATGTCCTTCCCCGGGATGCAACCTATATCTGTACCAAATTTCATCAACAGGTGGGGCCGTGAAAGCCTAGCAGACAGACAGACTTTTGAAAATATAATGTTAGTATGGATACATTAGAATTAATGGCATGTTTTGTTTGTCCCGCTAGAAAAATGGCGACTTCGAGAAGTACCTGGACGAGCTAAAGCCCGTGGCAAAGAACTACCGCGACAAAATCATGTCGGTCGCCATCGACACTGATGAAGATGATCACCAGAGGTAATTTTTTTTTTATCCTACTACAAGCTAGCCCTTGACTACGATCTCACCTGATGGTAAGTGATGATGCAGTCTAAGATGGTAGCGGGCTAACCTGTTAGGGGCATGGCATGGTTAAACCCATACCCCTTCGGTTTCTACGCGGCATCGTACCGGAACGCTAAATCGCGTGGTGGCACATATTTGCCTGTAGGGTGGTAACTAGCCACGCCGAAGCCTCCCACCAGGCCTGACCAGGGAAAATTCAGAAATTATAAATTCCCAAATTGACTCTGCCGGGGATCGAACCCAGGACCTCCGCACGTTAAGGCGCTGTGTGTGGTCAGGGGGGGGGTCTCCAAAGCAGTGTATCCATTAAATGGTGGCATATGGAAGATTGAAAAAAATATATGATGTTTTCAAGACCTTAACTCAGATATTGTTTTATCCCAAAACACGATTTAAACAACTTCGCTGCATAAAAAATAAATTCAAACATACCTCTTATTTCAGTTTTCAAATCAACACATCTCCAAATTGAAAACCTCAATTTACTTGAAAAATATATCATTAAATTCTAAATTCTAAATGACATCCATTGATTTATTTAATATTTATTAAAATGTACACATATTTTCTGTTTTCCATTGTATTCCGGTTTTTCGAGAAGCGCTAGCTCATTTTCACCTCCGCCAGTGTTCGAAAGAACTTCACAGACGATGGATCTGTGCTCCTTTGCTCCAGCGTTTAAATCGATATTTTAAAATGGTTTTCAAACATAACATGAATAAGACTAATGTTTATTCAACATGAATTGACAGAAGACGTGGATATTACAACTTTCGTGAGCTATCTTCTTTTATATAACTAAAAATACATATCAAATAAAGTATGAATATGTGTTCTCTGACCAAACTTTTGACAGCTCGAAATAATGATGCCGTAATGCGCTATCCATTCGATTTTTGACAACAATCGACTTCATTTACGAAGAAGTTTTAATCGATTTGACACATTGATATTACAACTTTTTGTATTGTTTTATAAACATACCCAGGCGTCTAAATGTCTTTTTTATGTATAAAAATAAATATTTTTGGTGAAGCAATGCTGTAAATGTATATTTTATTATTTGGCAACATCAATAAGGCAGGCCATAGAAACCATCCAACGCCAAAGATGACGCTACTTAAATGACAATCAAGTGAGCTTGTGTTGCAGCTTCGTAATTATTTTGAAAACTATTTTCAAAATTAAAATCGTACTAGTAATTACTAGATTGACATACGAGTTGCGAAATATCGCATAAAAAGGCACGTCGCTTCACTATTTAAAAAAAAAACTCCTGCTGGTTGTAACAATGACGTCTTTTAATATTTCCAAGAAGTTTAGGTAAGTTGTCAAACATCCAATTACTGTCAGAGGGTTCACTGCCATCGCTTAAAGCAGTATTACTTAAAAATGTCAGTTTTATGTCACGTACCTTGAAGGTCCTAAAATAAGGATTATAATTCTAAAAACACGAACGTCAACAATATTAAAACAATACGGATTTAAGCGATAGTAGTATGCCTCCAGTGCAATTTTTGATATGAATGGAAAATAACAAAACAGTGGTAAGACAGAAAGGAAAACTGAAAATCAAGCATTGCCACTTCAGCTTGCTACTGCCTACTCGTCCGCTCTCATTGGACCAGACCGACCAGATAATATTATTATATCGAAAGCTTGCTGAGTAAGGACCTAGTAGTGTCTCAAATACTTCAAATAAGTGCCTATTGCAAGTTTTATTACTAATTGATTGGATATTAGATACCCTTAGGGTTTCGTTTCCTGGACCCGGGAGTCAGAAATTTCCGGGAAATACGTCGTTGGTTTTTTTTTGTGATTTCCCGTTTTTGTGTACAGAGTATTTTTTAACTTATCTCTTGAGAAATATTTGAGAACAAGTTGATCTCTTAACTTGTTTATTATAATTCTCCCTGACTACTAGGGCATGCATTCGGTGCTGTGTCTGAGTACCGGGAAATTTTGGACCGATATTGGCACGGAACCGGGAATTCCCGGGACTTTCGATACTTTCGATACTACCTTAAATTATCACAAAAACACGGCTAATACATTACAGAAAGTATGAAATAGACCAAATATTACTGATCATTAGGCATTATACAAAAAATTATCGCATAATATTTCACACAGGACAGTAAATTCATGATTTTTTCATTTACTTGTACCATAACTCGCTTCGTTACAAATTTCAAAGTTTTATTGTAGTTCATAGGTTTTACAGAGATTGCGTCTTGTATGAAAATACACTTTGAAAAGTTGTAATTTTTTTTATCGTGATACGCTCATATGTAACTACTTTTATAGCAATTAGAAGCCAGTGCAAATATAAATTTACTACCTCAAGCAGTTTATGAGAAACAAGCCTTGAGGCTTGGATAGACGGACAACAAAGTGATCCTTTACGGGTCTTTTTTTATAGACAGGCGTACGTAGTAACCTCACCTCAAAGAATTACAAATGTAAATCTAAATTTTTTCCAACCCATACTCAGTATTCCCAAGAGAATCTCGTGAAGATGTTACTTTCTCCTATTCTGTGCCGATTTTTGGTCTCTCCAATTATTGGATATATGGTACCTCTTAGTATTTTTGGTATCCATCCACCGTCCTCCCCGTACGTATGGAGGATCCTAGGATTGAGGACCAGGAATTATCGGGAGCATGCTCTATTGACTAGGTACCTCACTCGCGCAGTGCTGAGCACTATTGTCTTAACGTGGGATGTATCGGGTTTAATCCCCAGCAGAGTGAATTTGGGAATTGGGCGTATTTTTGTAAAAGTGTACATGAAATAAAATCGATGTTTTTTTTTCATTATGTTTTGTTATTTTATTGATAAATTTGTGTTTCTTAGTTATTTATCTTTATGAGAAGTAGCACTGTTTACAAATATTACCTATATTAAATTATAGTTAAAAACAATCATTTTAAAATTAAGTGACGGAGAATTATTCCATTGAGTAACTAAACTTTATCTCACAAAAGGCACTTTAGATGACTTTAGAGAAAACAACTTTAGATAAGATTCACAGAAGTGTTTTACTAGTCTTACCAATCATGCCAATCAGAAAAATAGGACAGCAAACATAAAATAACAGAAACACTATCAAAATTTGATTATTTTATTTCTTTTGACTAACGTAATGGCAAATTTATGTCATAATTTTCTATATAACTTATGAAATAGACAATGCTTTTTATTTTTGTTTTTGCAAGTTACGATAAAAAATATACATTTAAATATAACATAACAATAACTTATATTAATCATAAATTGTCAATATTATAAGCATATTGTTACGTTCCCTCAAATATGGTCGAGCGAAGCAATGGCTGGATCATGCGTCATGCTCGTGAACGGGTGCCACCGGCGGGAATGGGGCTACTTTCTGTCTGCCCGTCTTTGACATGAATTGAATAAACAAATTTAAGAAATCCATTAAAAGTATGCTCCTGAAAAAAGCTTATTATACTGTTGAAGATTATGTAAATGATAGAGGAGCATGGATTTGATCGCTCCAGCAATGCTGGGGACAGCGGTTACTTGTGTACACATTGATATAGTAATTGTAAATGAATTATTTAAAAAGAGCAACCACCGAGTTTCTTGCTGGTTCTTCTCGGTAGGAATGGCATTCCGAACCAGTGGTAGATTCACTTGACGATTCAAAAGTACTTGTAAAAGTTTATTTGAATAAAAAATATTTGATTTTGATTTTGATTTGATTTTGATATAAGCAATACTAGCCGATGCCTGCGACTTCGTACGCGTGGATCGAGGTTTTGTGGTTCCCGCGAGAACTCTTTAATTTTCCGGGATAAAAAGTAGCCTATGTGCTATTCCAGACTATAATCTATACCTGTGCCAAATTTCGGCCAGATCCGTTCAGCCGTTGGGGCGTGATTGAGTAACAAACATCCATACATCCATTCATACATGCATCTATACAAACATTTTGAGAGGATTTTTTGAGAGGACAATTTGTGAGTGGAACCTTGAAAATTACTCAAAGGAAAAGTAAGGGCACTGATCACAATGTTAAGAATTATTGCACTTTCTTACCATAAAACTATAATAGTCGTAGTAGGTACTTTTGAGTATTTTAAACTCTTGATTCTTTATTTTGTACTTAAATTATGTAAAATGTCGTCTAAAAAATATAAGTAGAACTTCCAACCAATTTATGGTATGTTAAATCACATTGTAAGAATGATTATAAGTAAAATTTTTTTTTTTGCGTTTTGTCTTCTTGGATTCTCCCTTTCTGATATTTTATCTCACATCATTCGGATATTTTTCTTGTTTTAGATTTTACGAGCTCCAAGTGTTATTTTTTTATATATTATTGTATGAACTTTTAAGAGTCGCTCTTTAATTTATCTCTATGCCGCCTTGTTATTTCGGCAGATGTCAGCGCCATTGTTACACCTGAATAATTTAATATATACAATACTCGTTTCCAATGCAAAACTCGGGGCCGAAAAAGCTTAACCGTGTACAAACCTTTAGAAATCCATTGAGTACCAATTTGTTCAATTGACTGGCAATTTCGAAAGAGTTACTTAAAGGACCACAATGAATTCACGGCAACAATATTTTCTTGCATTGTATTTCAAGAATTTACAAGAATGTAGTACATTCTAGTAAAATATGAGGTGAACTATGTTAAAAATTATGTATGAAAGACATTAATTCAGTATTTACCTTCAAAAACCACTGTTACTAAATGGATGGGTTATGACACCGATTGCAGGAAGACTGATTATTTAAATAACATGGTAGCAGTCTTTCAGCATTTATTAATGTTGAAAGCAACCAATAAAATTTTCTGCAGTAATAATAATTTTATAATTTCTGAAAAAAAAAGCGCACGTAAATGGAAATTCCAAATATAGCCGAATTTGAGACTTTTATAAAAAAATAATTGAATTCATCTGGTTAAGTAAATAAATTCATTCAATAAACAAATCAAAAGTACGTAAAATAAGCTATCTAATTATGGGTGAACTAATAATCTATCTATTATGGCTGCTTTGTTATCTCAAGTCGAAAGTTATAGAAACAGGTGAGGACATGGTAAAATGACACATTTATTTGTGTTAATAATACTGTAATTTACTAATTTTATGTTAATAAAATTACAATTGAATTGAATTAAGATATTTATTGTAGACGAAAATATGACTAGATAAATAAGCGACGTAAAAACATAAAATATGTTGGGATCATCATAATCTAAATGTGAGAAAAAAAACCGAAAGTTGGTAGACAGGGCATAAACCCATGTACACTTTTATAAAAATACGCCCAATTAATAATTTCTAAATTTTCTCTGGTCTGGCCTGGTAGGAGGCTTCAGCCGTCGCTAGTTACCAATTACCACCCTACCGCCAAAGACGTGCAGCCAAGCTATTTAGCGTTCCGGTAGGATGTCATGTAGAAACCGATTAGGGATATGGACTAGGGTTTAATATAACTGCCATACCCCAAACAGGTTAGCCCGCTACCATCTTAGACTGCATCATCACTTACCATCAGGTGAGATCGCAGTCGAGGCCTAACTTTTAGTTAATTAAAAAAAAACTGGATATAAGGTACATAAAAGTAGCAATACCTATTTTTTTTTTAAATCCCGATTCTCGGGAATTCCCGGGAATCGGCCAATTTTATTCCCGTTTCCTTAAGTTGAAAATTTGCCGTTCCCGGGATTTATTTTTAATTTTGATTGAGTGGGATTTTTAAAAAGTTAATTTGTTTTAGTTTCACCCAACCTAAGTCCAGTTAATTAATATAATAGGTTTTGCTTAGGACATAATATTGTCAATCAAACTTATAATTTTAGAGTACGTAAACAACGTACAAATTTGAAATTTTACATAAATTGGCTAATTTGCGGTTTTGGCGCTTATGAAGTTCTACCATAAAGATAATTCTGTATGTAAAGACAAAAAATTGTGATCATGACACCAAAATTCTATGTTTTTCATCGTTTTTTATTTTTGAGTATTTTTCAAACACTGTAAATAAGACTGTGTCTGCAAAAGACTAGAAATTGATATCAATGATCCATTTCCAACATCTTCTATTTTTATCTATTATATATAACTATTTCATCTCTGCTATTTAAATTTTTGAAATAACATCTGTATTTCTTGTTACTGACAAAAACTGAATATCAGACTCTTAGTCGGTAAGTACATTGTAGATACGTATGATATTGATTTATGCCACAATTGTACATGTAATTAACTCACGTAAGTAGTTTATGTAAATAAGATACTTATGTAACTCTAGATGATGCCCGCGACTTCGTCCACACTCCACATGGATTAAGATTTTTTGACTCCCGTGGTAACTGTTTAATTTTCCAGGATAATAGTTCCGGGTAGCGTATGTCCTTCTCCGGGATGTAACCTATCTTTGTACCAAATTTTATCAAAATCGGTTGAGTAGTTGGGCCGTGCAAGCGTAGCAGACAGACAGACAGACACACTTTCGTATTCATGATATTAAGTATGGATATTAGTATGCTGGGCTAGCTGATGCCCGCGACTTCGTCCGCGTGGTTGAAGTTTTTTTATTCCCGCGGGAACTCCTTAATTTTTCGGGATAAAGAGTCACTCTCCCTCAACTATACCTACCCACGCCAAAAATAACGTCGAACCATTGCTCCGTTGCGGCGTGATTGACGGGCAATTAAATTAACAAACACACTTTCGCATTTATAATATTAAGTTTTAAAATGGATTTGCACACGATATGCGATTTACAATAGGTATTTTTTCAATTACCTACTCATGTAAGAGACTTTGGTACGTGATTTACTCACTTACGTCATTCTACCAATTTCACAAATTTTGGGTTACCGTGTTTTGTCATCCGAGGGCATCCGTGACATGCTATGACAAGCGCGCGAAAATAAAGAAAACCGCGACGGGAGCGCCACCCGGCCGAAGTGGGCATAACTGGCGTGAGGGGTGAGGACTGAGGAGAGCCAACCTCTCGATTTGTCTTTTGATTTTTAGAGCTGACAGCGCCTTAAGGCAACGGCGCTACACACTGCGCCACGGAGGTCGTCACACATTTTTACAATTTTACACACATTCCCTAATTTTTCCTTCTAGAAAGTACCCAACATTGCTGTCCTAAGTGAGTGACAAACGCGAAGGTATCAAACAGTAGCTACCCGTTAAAGCATGTCGCGTAGCTCAAAGCCTATCTTTAGGCCATGATGGTACTGGCCAGTACTTATATGATCATTTTTTGAAAAACACAACTTCTTTCAAAGTGACTAATTTTTTTCGGAATGTAGTAATAGGGATGATACAAATCAAATCAGCAACTCTTTATCAAACTTAAAAACGCACTTCTAGTATGGAAGTTGTATGAAATTCACAATAGTGACGTCACGAGGATGTGAATTTTAGGTCTTTTGGAAAACCCTCTATTTAATAATCAGTTAGAAATAATTTATTTTTGATATAGGCATCATCCCTATTCTAAGTGTTACTGCCGTTTTAAAATGGCCGCCAAACAGAAGAGCCGTTTTGGAGCCGCCGCGCCGACTAAATTATGGAGGTGTATTAAAAATTTAAAATATAGTTGTTAGTGCCCCTATTTTATCCCTATTTTAAACTTATTGTGTACATATGTTTTGTCATCTTATTTTCAAATATAGTTTACTATATTAGATACGGTGTACCGTGCGTAAAATTAACGTGCAATAATTTTGGAATTGTCCACAGAATCCTGGAATTCTTCGGCATGAAGAAAGAGGAAGTGCCTTCCGCCCGCCTCATCGCCTTGGAACAAGACATGGCCAAGTATAAGCCTGCCTCCAATGAACTCAACGCCAACGTTGTGGAGGTGAGGCCTTATATCAATATTACACGCGTACTACAAAATAACGCTACTAGAGAACACTATGGAATGATTTATAACTTTACTGGCTGATGCCCTGTGACTCCGTTGGCGTGGATTGAGATTCCCGCGGGAACTTTTGAATTTTCCGGGACAAAAAGCCTATATCCTTCCCCGGGATACAATCTATCCCTGTATCAAATTTCACCAAAATCGATTGAACAGATAATTTTTTTGATTCCCGCGGAAACTCTTAAACTTTCCGGGATAAAAAGTAGCTTATGTCCTTCCCCGGGATACAACATATCCCTGTACTAAATTTCATCATAATCGGTTGAACACATGGGCCGTAAAAGCGTAGCAGACAGACAGACAGACGCTTTCGCATTTATAATATTAGTTCTCTAGTAGCGTTATTTGGTATGGTACGTGTAATCTACCGTACCATACCAAATAACGCTACTAGAGAACGCTATGGAATGATTTACAACTTTATTTGGACAAGTTAGCTATGGATTGTGTTCAGTGTCCCCCAATTACGAAATAGCTATTTATGCAACTGTATCGTAATGAGGGTCATTTTAATTCGAGTGCTGTTTTTTGATACGAGGCTTGCCGAGTATCAAAATAGGATAGTACGAGAATTAAAATGACTAATTACGTACAGTTGCATACAAGATTTTATCTACGACAAGGACGTCTTTATAATTTTTTACTTTGTAAATTAATAAAAAAGTCAAATCAATTGACTGGTTGGGAAAGTGCCAGAACCCAGAACCGCTAAGCTATAGGTATCCTATTTATGAAGTTAACCATATCGATACAGCTACGACTCATAACGATACAGCTCCCATACAACGAACTGTATCGTTATGAGAAGCAAACACGAAAGAGGGTTCAATTCAATATAGTTGTCAAATTCGAAATTGGAACTTTTCGATGCTGGAGTAGATAAAAGCTTTTATAAATCATTGTTCAAATGTTTGTTACAAATCTATCTCGTTTTAGCATTACAAGTCACAATATGGCTACATCTACTTACTTACAGGTACTTAACCTGAGATTCGACGAGACGTGACCTATTTTTTTTAAATATCCAGTCATTTTTCTAGCTTGCACTAGATGGACTGTAATAACAATATTACAAGTTCAGTTAAGTTATGTTTAGTGGCACTAATTCCATATTTTCTGAGCAAATGTAGCTGAGCTCGTAAAAGTAGCAGCAACGTATTTATCACATTTGCACGGATTTTATGCACGCCTCAGCACGGGCGGTAATTGGATGTTTTTCTTCGCGCGGAAATTATTAGCGATCATAATCTAGTGCTTATACTTCGATAGCACTGTGCTTGCATAAATAAACTAATAAATCAATTTAGTGTAAAATTGTTTTGTATTGAGAAAAAATTGAATTTTGATGTAAGAAAGGTTCGTAACATAATTATAAACACCCATTCTTGTTAATGAGACAGCGTCGGTTGGTTGACAGAAACCTACTATTTTCAAGAATACGATATTTTTGCACGATATTTTATAATATTGAGTTCCTCTGTGCATTGGCAACACCCAACACCACCAACTTTGTAGAACAAAAATACTGTGCCATTTTATCAAACTCAAGAAAAAAACGGCATGTATGTAAGTGCAGGATTCTGTAGAGTTATGTACTTAACATACTTTCAGCGTGAATTACATAACTTACAACATGATGTATATATGTCGCAAGCGCCTCTGATTGGCTAATCCTTTCTTGCTATTGGATAAGATAAAAATTTGCAGCAAACATACCTTAAATTAAGCTGATTACCACAATTTAGATACTGCAGTAATGTGATTATCGCAAGATATAAGCCTTTGTGGTCTTCAAGAATAGGGATGATGACAACTCAATCAAATCAACTCTTTAACAAACTTAAAAACGCACTTCAAGAATGAAATACATAGTTGTGACGTCATTGAATGGCAATAGTGAATAGGCATCTTCTAGGCATGTGCGTTTCAGCCTAGACCTCATAATTGCTTTGCACTAAACATGATAGTCGACAAGCGCAAGCGAAAATAAAAATGTTAAAGCATTTTTTTTCTTTAAAATTTAAAACTAACCGAGGATGTGAGTTTCAAGGCTTTCGAAATACCCTCTATTTAATATTCAGTAAGAAATAATTTATTTTTGACTGATAGGCATATCATCAGCATAGGAATTAATCTAACAATCTATTTTAATTTTGTAATTTTATATATGCTAATCTAATAATGTATTTAACTTTCTAACTTAATATTATAACCTATGTATTTTGAGCAGCAGGTGTGTGTTGTGCCTACTGCCAATTTTGCACGCCAATTATTTGGCAAAATGTGACAGACTTATCAATCCAATTTCCAGCTTACTATGTATTTGAACTCACATTTAGCAAAATAAATCATTTTCATTTCATTTTTATTTTCATCATATTATCGGAAACATCAAAAATGTTTTTTTTTTTTTTCAGGAATTCGTACAATCGTTCTTTGCGGGTACTCTGAAACAGCACCTGCTCAGCGAAGACTTGCCTGAGGACTGGGCGGCCAAACCTGTCAAAGTTCTCGTCGCGTCCAACTTCGACGAAGTTGTGTTCGACAGCAATAAGAAGGTGCTCGTCGAGTTCTATGCTCCTTGGTGAGTCTATTTTCAGTATATATTTTTTTAGGTACTTATTTTATTACAGTAACGAATAGAATAGAATAGAATAATTTATTTGCAAGTGGTACAATTATTAGGTCTTAAAATTATTTTGCGCTGACACATTCAACTCATTGGTGTGCAAATTTTATAATAGTATTATTTATATAGTATTATTATATTACGAGGTTTTCTTTTTTAGGTACTAGTTTTATTTTATTAGACCAAATATCTAGTAAACCCTTTTGATCTTTTTTCGGGCTGAAGTAAAGTCAACAATTCGCCGTTTCAGCCCAAATTGGTCGCAAAACAGAATATAATATTCAAGTTGCCATGTTTGATATTTTTTTTAAATAACTACTGACCAAATAGTTAGTGCCATAGTTAATGCTCTATTTTAACATAATTATTATGACCACATTTCAATCCTGTTTTCGTATATCCATACTTCCATACTATTATTATAAATGCGAAAGTGTCGATCTGTCTGTCTGCTTCGCTTTAACGACCCATATTTCCAACCGATTTTGATGAAATTTGGAATAAAGATAGGTTAGATCCTGAAGAAGGACATAGTTAGGCTAGTAAAAGTAAGAAGGTCCCGCGGCTATAAAAAACTTCATCAACGTAGGCGAAGTCGCGAACATCATCTAGTCTAAGCAGTAAAGGACATTTTTTTTCATTGTGTAATAGTTCTCTCCTATGGCATAACATAGTTACCACCCTACTGGCAAAGACGTGCCGCCAAGCGATTTAGCGTCACGGTACGATGCCGTGCAGAAACAGAATAGGGGTAGGTATGGGTTTAATATAACTGCCATGCCCTAACAGGTTAGCCCACTACCATATTAGACTGTATCATCACTTACCATCAGGTGAGATCGCAGTCAAGGGCTAACTTGTAAATGTAGTGGATAAAAAACATTACGTCAGGCTTTCCAGATGGCCATGTGGCAACAAGAAAATTTACTCAGCGACTATGCCTAATGCGAATGCATTAACATAAATTAAGTTTTCAAGCCATCGGGCGATTTCATGACGTCAACATTACGGGCCAATGAATACGTCCTAACGAATTTGTTTGATGATCCACTTGTGTAAATACCTACTACTGCATACGTATTTAGATAATTATGACTTGTACCTTATATCGTAGCTCCACAGAACTGAAAATAAGCGTATAGAAATTACATCTGTTAAGTATCGCCGAAAACAATGAGTTATGCGGTTAAACTACGTGTAATTATTTTTTGACAATAAATGTATGGTCATACATTTACTTTGCATGCAACTCGCGCGCGAACTGTAGATAGCTATTGTGATGTAGGCGTCCACTAAGATAAAATTTTGAAAAAATGGTTTTTGTTTTTTTTATAATAATTGTGTATCGTATTGTGCATATAGACGGCAAAGACGTGCCGCCAAGCCAATGTAGCGTTCCGCTACGATGCCGTGTAGAATCGGTTTCTAGGTATGGGTTTAATATAACTGCCATGCCCCTTACAAGTTAGCCTGCTACCATCATAGACTGCGTCATCTCTTACCATCAGGTGAGATCACAGTTAAGGGCTAACTTGTAGTGGATAAAAAATTTAAAAAGGCGAACCACTAGATTTCTGATTTAATATTTATTTTTATTTTTATTCCACTACAAGTTAGCCCTTATCTGCGATATCACCTGATGGTAAGTGATGATGCAGTCTAAGATGGTAGTGAGCTAACCTGTTAGGGGCATAATTAACCCATACCCCTAATCGGTTTCTACACGGCATCGTACTGAAACTGGCACGTCTTTGTCGGTGGGGTGGTAACTATAGCCACGGCCGCAGCCTCCCACCAGGCCAGGCTAGGGAAAATTCAGAAATTATAAATTCCCAAATTGACCCTGCCGGGAATCGAACCCGGGACCTCCCACGATAAAGCAACAGCGCACAACACTGCACCAGGAAGATCGTCAAACAAAATAATACTTTCCATATTCAATAGCCAACATCGCCTCTTCGCAGGTGCGGCCACTGCAAACAACTGGTGCCGATCTACGACAAACTCGGGGAACACTTCGAGAAGGACGAAGACGTGGTGATCGCTAAGATCGATGCCACAGCCAATGAGCTGGAGCATACCAAGGTCACATCCTTCCCAACCATCAAACTGTACACCAAGGACAACCAGGTATGCACCAAAATAGTCTTCTGTACTATTAAGAGGGATTGGGAAGGCGGTTTCCCCACATAATCATATTTATCGGTTTTCTCCGTGGATAATTACAATCGAGAAAATATTTTTGCACCATAAAATCCATTTGTGCCAGTCCCTGGGTTTTGTTTTCTTTTTTTCAATAAATTAATAATTTTGAGCACAAGGAACCTTCTCAGTTTTCGCGCCATCGTCCGACATTCCGCAAACAAATTGGACAAATATAATCAATAACAAACAAACAAACAAACACACAACCTCTTAGGGCAAAAACACATATACCGTCTCCGTTTCGTCGAGGGCAAAAAGAAAAACATACCGACAAAGCCTGAGTCCTTCTTAATTTATGCTTAAAAGATATATTTAAATCTGTTCAGTTTTGGAGGAGGAAACAAAAATACGAGAGTAAAAAATCGTTTTTCATAGGTATTCGGTCCAAGCTGCAGTTGTCCCTATCGGGTGATATGGGATTATATTCAAATCAAATCATAGAAAGTTACATCTATCTACATACTTGTACAGTGACAATACACTGGCCTTTTATCGGCACATTTTTGTTTATTTATATACATATTATAATTTATTGGTGCTGCACCTGATGGATTGGCCTCCCGCACGGACTACGAGAGTGAAGGAATCGAGTTAGCGCGTGTGTTTGCGGAGACATGTGTCATATGTGTAATTAATTTGTGCGGTGTGGTGTTGTGCCACACAGATTTGTGGGCTTTGGTGGATTACATCAAATTAAACCTCTTATTCCTTAATCAACACGTCACCTGTAACTTTGAAAAACAATATCAGTCAGCTGTTTTATTAATTATAACGACACCATTACTGTTAATTAATTACATATTTTATTAACACAGTCACAAGGCCTTTTATTATGGCATTAGTGGCTTCGGTTAACAGTAATTACCCTTACGCCTTATCTTCACGTATAAATTCATTTGTTACGCATTGATAACAGTAACCAGTTTTTGATACAATTATTATGTGTCGATTTAAATCGTATAAAGTTGTTTTATTATAGGTATACAAACGATAATTTAGGTTTGGCCTATTAATTAAACATTATAGATTGTGTTAATCACTGTAACACTTAAAGTTTACGACTTATTAGTTGATTTGATTTTGCGTTTTGTTTAATCGTTATAAATATAATAAATATCCTTAAAATTGGTTAAACGGATGCACCGCGAAACGCATACAGATAGACACACTTTCGCATATTACATATTAGGCTATAAATGCGAAAGTGTGTCTGTCAGTCTGTATGTTTTCATGAACCGTCAACCGATAAGGCTAAAAAACATGATAAATTAAAATATATCCAATTGAGTCTTCTAGATGTGGACATGGCGTGCACAAAACGACACCTTAACTACAGTGAAAACTATTGTATTGTATTGTAAATATTGTCTAACAAAACCTAACAAAATACAAAACAAAGAAAATAAAAAAATTAATCAGTAACTAAACTAAATCTTACTCGCTTAACTTAATTTCTGTGCATTAAGATTATTTTTGACAGTAGTCATACTGTCACAGAAGATACTGTAATAATTTGCGAGAAATTGCATCCTATACATCGGGCTATGTTGACCAAGGTTGCTTTTTGTTTGAGGCAAAAAAAATGTCTTACAATATGTTTCAGAAATATAATCCTTATTTGAAGCACGTCAAGGTACGTCATACAAATGACGTATTAAAATAATGCTGCATGGTAGCCCCATCCCCAGGTTGGTCGATGTTACCTTAATGATTGTGCCTTGTCCCCAGGTCCGCGAGTACAATGGTGAGCGGACGTTGGACGGACTCACCAAGTTCGTCGAGACTGACGGAGAGGGCGCTGAGCCTGTACCCACGGTGGTAAGTACCTTCTGCATACTATAACAGACTAGTTTTAAAAATTCTAATAACCTTTCTTTTTGAAGTGAAAACTTCTTCAGGCGCGTCGAACACTTTTCGGTAGGGGGTAACAAGACAAAAGGTCTTAAGTATAAATATTGTACTCCTAGAACCTACTCCTAGAACTGCGTCTTATTTAAAAAGTTGTCATTCTATGTGTATTAAAATATTTAACCTGTTGCCTAGTGATATCCAGACCTTGCCTATTAAGCGATTTAAGCCTGCCCTCAGAAAATGGCTCTTGAATTATACATTCTACTCAATTAAAGATTTTTTAAATTATAAATCATTAAAAAAATAACTTACCTAAAATTTATATAATGACATGTGTACCCTATTTGTATTTAAATATTCAAAGAAGATTTGTTAATTTATATAGTTGTCCATTATTGAGTGTAAAAATAATTCTGAATTTAATTTACCAATTTAATTTTGTATATAATTTAATTAGTAAGATAATAATGTAAAATGTAATTCTAAATGTTGTACGCCAGAAATGGCAGAATGCATTTTAATATTGTGTTCACAACGAATAAATCAATAAATCAATAAAATCAATACCTTAGTTTTAAGGTTTATATTCTTTTTATTATCTATATATATAAAAATCAATTGCTGTTCATTTTTCTCGCTAAAACTCAGAAACGATTTAGATGAAATTTTTTGTGCGGGTTTTAGTGGGTCCAGGGATGGTTTATATTCACATTTGGACTCGGTAGGGGGCGCTGCAATCGGGTTCTAGGCTCAGGACAGGACAACGTCTGCCGGGCCCACTAGTTATTATATATATTTATTTTTTTAATTAGAAAAAATATATTTAAATACTCGTTTTCACTTCTATCTGCAGTCCCTATGACTGGCAATTTTTTTTTCTGTCTTATCATGCAAGCAGTCGGTGGACTGTGTGTGTGGGTTGGCCTAATAACCTCTTTAAGCCAATTTCTGTATGGTCCCACAAACTTACCTGGCCCAGTGACAGCGTCGCTAGCATATATTAGAAAAAAAAACTAAACAGGCATAATTTTTTACAATTTTGGCCACCGGGTCAGATATGTTTGAAGGACATAACTTTTGAAAATTCTGATTATCTTTCTTTCTTATATTTACGTTTATATTAAACCCAATCCGACCAGGACTTGACGTTTCCGTTGTGTGTGCTGTTGTCTTATAAGTGGTGGGGGTCCTTGGTTCGATCCGGGGTATGGTCAATTTGGGAATTCACAATTTCTGAATTTTCTCTGATCTGATCTGGAGGCTTCGACTGTGGCTAGTTGCCACCCTACTGGAATAGACCAATGCCGCCAAGCGATTTAGCCTTCTATTATGATGGCATACGTAGAAACCGATTAGGAGGTATGGGTATTAAAACTGCTATACCTGTAATAGGTTAGCCCGCTACCATCTTAGACTGCAACACTGTATTCGCAGTCAAAGGGTAAACTTGTAAAGGATAATTTTTTTTTAAATCGGCTGCTCTTTAGACGGCATAACATTTTCGTTTGCACCACATTATTAAAAATAATCGATCAATATTTACGTAGCGTATATAAAATCCAATCTAACTTCCAACAATAATTTGGACTTTTGAAATACATAAATATTTTATGTTCGTCTAATTTTTTGCAGAGCGAAGACGAAGAGGACGACGACGCGGCGCCTCGGGACGAGTTATAAGCGCCTCGTCACACTTCCATAGCATAGTCTGCGTAGAATTAATTACTTACTGTTAAGCCGCCGCCACACGCGTCTGACCACGTCGTGAAGTACACTCTAACCTTAATAACCCTTCCTCACAGCTGCCGAATTAGGATGGTTTTATGTCATTTTTTTAAATTAATTATTTAGTAGAGGATATTTCAAAACTTGCAAAATCCACGTTCTCTGATAGTTTTTTGACAACCATACTATCGGTTAAGGTAAAATATGTCGTCGAAACTACTTTCATATTTCATAGATGTTTCATATCAATTTTCATACTGAGTACGCGTTTTGACGTTTGATAAAAAGTTGCTCATGTGATTATCTGTCGAACACTCAAATTTGACCAGAAAAATTGTGTAAACCTTTTTGCGCGGTTAAAGAAAAGCAGGATTTCATTTATGAAATTGTTTTTTATTATGTCATGTAGAAGGTTTATAAATATAGTTTTTTTTCTACTTGGTACTTAAAAACACCTCGATATAAGGTAGGTTGGCGACCATTTTGAATAAAGAATTGAGCTATTAATTACTACTCATAATTTAGAAAATGTTCAATTTTCAAAGACTACCTCTGGGATCGTCAGAATTTCGCAACTTTGCGGGAAGGGGCATTATCTCACAGTAAATTAAATTTAAATATAATTAATATTTTTTTATACTTACCGGTGTGTGGTAGCCTTTTATAATATAAATCCAGTGCATTTTGTTTGCTCGACTGTTAATAATTATATTATTATTTTTTTATAAATACTTATTGTGTTGAGGTTGTATTCGGATTTTGTATTATTCGTTATGATGTTAAAACATTAACTTTTCATTAATAAAATGGTAGGCAGAACTAGGAGTTTTAACCTTTTTTTCCTTTGACACGTAATATCTGAATGAGAGGGATGTTTGACGCTATTAGTTGGTATTGAAATACTGCCATATGAAGTGAAAACTAACTTAAATTCAAACATTATTTCAAAATAATATAATATGCAAAGGCGTTCTAGTGCAATTTTTTTAATTAAAATAACACTTCTGGCGTCAAAAGATCTCTTTAATCAATAATGTAACTTTTTAATCTATAATGATATTTTTACCGTAATACTCTTGGTCATTTTGTATTGTCCCTTTTCTAATTCCGTATAAAACAATTTCAATGTTTAATTTATTAAGAAAGCATAATTTATTTTATATTACATAAAATAACAGCAGCTTATGTACAATGTAGTGTATTTATAATTTCTGTACCATAATAGCTTTTATGTAACATTCCTGATGAGTTATGAATTTTTGCTTTACAATCGAACAAGTTTAGTTTGCGCTAGTAAGAAAGAATGAGAAAAAAACAGATTTATTTTTTATTTTTTTGTAAAATATTCATACCGTAATGTTATATAATTTTTTAATTTTTTTCATCACAAGAAAATATTTTTAAGATGAAATTATACGAGTTTTGTTATAATAATTTAATTTTTTTAATTGAAAGTGTGAAAGGTGCTTATGAAATTTGAATCTTAGTATTTTCTTAATGCCTAAAAAGTAAAATATTTGATTATTCTGTACTTTTCTACAACATACTTGTAAATATTCTTATGAATATAGTACATATTTGCCAAATCCACACTTGTGTATCTGTTGTGGATACAGAAATTGATAAATAATAAATAAATATATATAAAGATATAAAAAAGAATTTTATTTGAATTCCCTTTAACCTAAAAGAAGCGGAACTATTAGCCTTATGGTCGGATCCATATTGACAGCGTAAACAAGATACGAATTCGAGCGCTTCTTTTAAAAAAAGATCCATATGCTACGAGATATGCTAAAAATATAGATTGTTTCGATACGCTGTCAATTTGAAGTGACGCTTACAGCCTTTATTCGCATAAGGACAGATTTTCAGAAAGACGAATGCTAAGGGACGGCGTACATCTGGCGAAGCGCAGCGCAGAGCATTTTTGGCTGCCAAACCATTATCGATTTTGTATACGTAGAAATAATATAGAAATTACGGCGCGCTACCTTGCCAGAGTCTTCAATGCTCTCTATGGACTATTAGTTGTGTCAATTGATTTTTGGAACGAAGTTCCTTATGGGACGATGCAGAGGGGTACCCTAGCCGGCAAAAAAACGTCCGTAACGAAAATGCGTGGAGTAAGATTTTTATGTATAGTTTATTCGAAAACCTTAACACAGCATTAAAAGTTTAATTTCGAATGTAGTATATTTAAGACCTTTTGTCTTCGCGTTGTTTTTCTTTATACCTCGACTAGAACTTGAAATTAATATTTATGTGATAAAGAACTTCGTTCCTATCTGGTGTCCCACGACACCACACGGTTATTTTAAAATTTTATTTCAACGACAGCAGTCGTTAATGGTTTGGCAGTGAGAAATGCTCTATGGCGCGCCCGCCCTTTTCCAGAATACGGCTGATATATAGGGCCCAGTAAAAAAACTAACCCTGCAATGAAAACCTAAATCACTGTGACGTAAGTAGGTAATCAGATTTCGTAGGCATGCTAGGTAATACAAAATAAAAATGCGTTTGCAAGATATTTAATTTATTATCTTAAAAATACAACGATTAAAACATAAAATAACTCTTAAAATTATTAACATTAAGCTTGTTCCATTTCATTTAAATTATCACATTAAACACCGAAATACTTTAGACAAGTGGAATGGTTCAATTCAACAATCAATTAATAACAAAACAAAATGGTACAATAAACGAAGTTCAGACGAAAGAATACGAATTAAGAAATCTCGAGACAATATTACAAGGAGTTTATAATAAACGATTCATAATGGAAAATATGATTTCAAGATTTTTTCTTAAAAACTACATGACTGTTATAAATGATCCCTTAACAGATGACACTTAACTGAAAACGGTGGTTTTTATTTGGTGTTATTGAAAGAAATGATTATTATTTACAACTTATAAAAGTGGTAGTACTGTACGCATATTTACACCAAAAATCAAGTTGTGAATGATTTGATACTATTTTTCGACTTTTCCTTTTCTCTTCCTTTTGTTTAACAAATAGAAGAGCCAAGTACAATTTTTTCAAGCATTCACATGTGCTGTACAGAAGTACTGTGACAACATGTTTTTTGTAAACCAAAATAGCAACAAAACAAAACAATTTAAACCTTGACGTAAACGCGTAGTTACCAAACTCACTCTAAACCAAACTAATTGTCAAATTGAGAATAAATTAAAAAATATTAAGACCGGAATTAAGAAAATAATCTATTTGCATATTACTTTTATCGGATCGTACCATTTACCATCGGAAATAGATGAAATCTCCATTTATTGGTCACTTATTCTAGGAATCATTTAAGCTGATTCAGTTGATTAGAAAAAACATGTTTACAATACTAGAATTAAATGCTTATATATGTCACAGTAAAATTGTAAAAACCGTTAGATTATAATCTAACCAGCGAGATTGTAAACTGTCAAAAGATTACAATTTAACGCATTATTTTTCGGTAGATTGTAATCTGTTAGGTATATTAACCCGATAGAACCTAAGTGCCTACCTGATTATATGTCGAACCCTAAGCTAACCTACAAGAAAGAGACGAAAACGTATATAAGTACAATGAATATTTCAAAAATTTACACTCAGAACATTGAACGGTTTACAATCTTTCGACAGTTTATTCTACCGAGATAAAAAGCGTGAGATTACAATCCAACGGTTTTTACAATTTTACGGTGACACATACATACGTACAAAAAAAATCAAAATGTTTATTTTACGTTAAATTAACTTACTAAATGAATAAATATACAGATTTTTTTTATGTAGTGACTATTCACTTTTTGAAGAAGTAACTAAGTAAGAGCGATAAATAAACAATCGGATCCGATAAAAGGATAATGTTATGCGATTATCAATACATATTAAATTATTAGAAATAATACAGGATACTTAAGTGGTAGATAAAGGATTAGAAGCATGTCTAATAGATACTTTGGTACAAAAATGTAAGTTAACATTAAGGTAACATGGACTTTTGGGTTATTCTGCTACACGATAAAGGATTATAATATGGCGCACAGATGAAAGAAAAATATAGACAGAGCGCACAGTGGTATTGGTTATAATCAGTTTTCGCACAAGTGTTGGCTCAAATAATGGTGACATAGTAATGCACATGACACCACATTTATAAACCCATTTGTTCGAAAGGGCTCCATCTACAGTTTCCATTTTTCTGTGTTTAGGATCAGGCATTACAAGTGACAACTACAAGGCGGGGCCTTATTTTAATCGACACAAATATAAGTCTAAAAGCTTAATGAACATGTTTTAAAGTATTTTATACTGATTCAAAACTTACATAGTTATCGTTTATAAAAATTAAATATTGGCAACAATTTAAATGATAAAGACTAATACTCATATCCTATCGGTCCTTATAATGGAAAAGTTTATAGCGTCTGTAAACAAAACTAAAATGACAGGTCTAAATATAGTGCTGTCCTTCTTATAATGATCCCAACGGAAAGGATAGCATTAGATTAAGAACAGTCAATTTATTTTAGACTGTGTAAAACGGAATTAGTCACATTATCGATATAGGTGATCGACAGGCATCGGCTTGTCTATATTAATTATTTCTACCCGAAATATTTCTATGAAAACTTTGGACCAGTGTTTAACCATGTTTAAATATTTAACAAAAGAAAATATGAATAGTGAAATTGATATAGGAATTAACCACGATTTAAGGTTTTATGCAAATGTATAAAATTATTGCACATTTGGTTTTTGCGCAATAAAAATCAAGATAATACCATATTAGGTAATTATCTAAAAATCGTCACATTATTATATTTATCACATAGTATCTATGCCAATTTTTTAGAATACTATACCAATGCAAATGCAATTTTTATGTATAATGGAGTATTTGACATTTCCTTTGATGTAGTAATTTTAAAATGATTGCTTAAATGTTTGTATGTTACAACTTCTTTGAACGAGATCGTGAAACCAAATTTACCACGCTAAATAGCGGAATCAAGGGAACTCTTTCCATTTCATAAAAAAATAAAGTGATTGTGAAGTAAAATGAACATTTGATTACATTATTCTTTTTTACTTCTCTGATCAGGTTTTTATTTGGCCTAAATTAATAATAAAATCCATCTGTTATATATGTCGATAAGTTACGTAGCAAGTGGTTATTTGTCAAAAGTTGTATCCTTATTTGACATGAATGTTGCTCAGTAAATTGATTATTAATTTCGGATGTTCCTCAGGCTGAAAGGTATCTAACCAAATACTCCGTCGTTTAAAAAAAAAGTTTTTAAAAATGCTCTCGTGATACTTTACGCGTAACTTTTATATAAATAAATATTAAAGAAAGATTCCTTACACTTATATTATAGGTACTATCTTATAGTGTCGCTCATCGCTGAAATGCGCTTAGGTATACTACGCTCGCGAGTTGAATGCAGAGCTTATGTATGGTGACACATACTAAGCTCTGCATTCAACTCGCGCGCGAGTATTTATATATATCGCTATCAGTGGTATGTACTAAGTACTATTTAATACTAACCTACTTTACGTGATTGCAAAAGTTTATTTCTTTTAACTGTGTATATTGGAATCATTTGGATATAGAGTAAATAATACGCGATTCTGTCAAAATAAACACCACTGATGGCGACTGATTAATAATATAAATGCGTTGAAATATTTTGAGCTGATTCGCATTATGATCTTATACACGTACGATGTTATATATATGTCACCGTAAGATTGCAAAAACCGTTAGATTGTACTCTAACTAGCGATATTGTAAACTGTGGACGGATTACAATTTAACGCATTATTTTTCGGTAGATTGTAATCTGTTAGGTATATAAACCCGATAAAACCTAAGTGATAAACCCGATAAAAACTAACTGATTATTTATGTCGAACCCTAAAATAACCTACAAGAAAGAGACAAGAAAACGTAAATACAATGAATATTTAAAAAATTGACACTCAGAACATTGAACGGTTCACAATCTGTCGGTATATATTATGTATATATAATATAAAGATGCGTACAGAATTCCGTACTGTACATGTTCGGTACAATTTCACTTAGTATCTTTTGATGGTATATTTTAAGTAATCTATAGTACGGCCATTTTAAGCGCGGACAAAAGTTCATTGACGGACCTTCACTATGAAACTCTCACGAAACGAACTAACTACGACAAAACTATAACTGTCTCTTTCGCGCATAGGGATAGACGCGCTTACGTGGTCGACAGTGGATTTCATAATAAAAGTCGTGACGTCTCACCAGCGAAACATAGGTGTAAGTAACATTTTACGCGTCGGTACTCGGTGGCTGGATGTACTGTAGTTGATATCGTTATTATTAGTGGAAGTTATTGTTTGTTTGTTACTGATGTTATATTTTGTTACTGTTGTTATATTCTGTTATTGTTAAAAACTGTTGAATGATGGAGCCGCAACGAAGTACATCTAAGGATTTAGATTCGCTAAAGAAAATTCAGAATCAGAAGTTTCAGAATAAAAATATAAACACAAAAAAACTTGTTATACGCATAAATAAACTCACAGAACACTCACAGAAAAAAATTATGCCACTTAGTTGAATGTCAATGTTACCCATCGTATCCTACCATTATCCTACAGATCTATGTATAGACATAGATCAAAAAGGTTTAAAAAAAGCAGTAGTACCATAGGGTACTAGTGCTTTTTTTAAACATTTTTGATAACGATACGGTGAAAAATAAAGATGGTATTGCAGATTGCCGCGAAACCACAGATTTTTTTGATGATTTGTTGTAATTATTACATTTATTTTACACTAGCTGACCCGGCGAACTTCGTACCGCCTCAGTATGCAAAATTAAAATTAAAATTAAATTTTTCAATATTTCTGAGAGATTTTCTTAATATTTTTTTTCGTAAGAACCTTCTCCTAATAATAACAAATACAACAAAAAAAGAATTAGTGAAATCGGTCCAGCCATTCACGCGTGATGCCGTGACCAAGGAAAACGGGTTTCATTTTTATATATATAGATTTACATTCCATTTATTTAAGGGATGTTTTATGGATGATAATTAATCCATTTCAAAACACTACCACTAACAATCAGTAGCCCTTGACGGAAACTCAATACATACAGGAGGCAGGTATAAGCAATTTCATTGAAATTGCTTATACCTACTCCTTTTTTAAAAGTTGGTTACTAATGAATCAATCACATTATAAGAATAAAAGGATAGACTCCGTACAAGGAGCCGATAGATTATATTCTGTTTTTTTCAGAAGACCAAACTGTTGTTCACCCCTTCATTAGGCCAACGACCTCTCGTTTGTTTGTTTACATTTTGTCCGCGCTTAAAATGGCCGCACTTTAGTAATTTATTTAATTTCTTCCGTGTTCTTAAAGGGATTTTTATCACATTTTTAATCAGCTTAAAATATTCCACATACGAAAGCCAGGCACCGGTCGGCATGGTAAGACGTGCAATTTTAATGGAACCTTTTTGATACCAATTATTTTGCACACTAAACTAAAACTATACTAGAATTCGGATCGAAAACTCAAACTGTAAATCGGAATTGCACTAGCCGTTTTAACGACTCATCTTAGAAACTTAGTTAAAGTTAAATTTTTGCGTACAAAATAATTGGCACCATTAGGTACACTAATTACATTAGGTACATTAGGTCACTATAATGTAAATTCCAATATAAATACATAATTCGATGCGAAAAACAACATTAATAACTATAAAATACGTATATCATAAGGTAACGCCATTTGACGATTTCAATTCTATTTATCTATGCAATAAAAAAATTAGATAAATTAAAAAATATTGAATTTTACTTTCATAAGATTTTGAAATAAGATAATGATAATAACGCTTTCAATATAGATTTATTTTAGTAAACCAAATTGCGAAATACACATTTTATTTTTATTATTAAATTTTCAAAAAAAACATGACTAGGATGTCAACAACCAATTATTGAGAAATAAATACATATTTAAATATTACATCATATAATTTTTAATGAAACTCTGTGGTTATGATATCCCTAACTTATTTTAAGGAAAGGGCGTCCTAACCAAAAAGCGAGTCACTCATCGATTTTAACAACTCGATATTCTATCTCGATTATATATCGATTGATTATATCGATAACATCGAAAGTATTTGAAACGTAAAAAGGAGGAGGTTCGCAAAATTAATTGGGCGCGTATTTTTTAAACTAAAACTTCGTTAGTACCGGCAAGAAAACCTCAGATCGTATGACACGGCCGCCAAACAACACCTAACAGCAGGCTGTACTCAAATAGGCCACCAAATTTTACACAAGTGGTATAAATCAGGCATGTAATGGAGGTAAACTTATCGGAACCGAAGTCGGAGTCGGAGTTTTTAAATTTGGTTTATCGGAGTCGGAACCGGAGTCGGAGGCAGAGGCAGAGGCAGAGGCAGAAGTGGTCACAAGAGAGATATTTTTCATTTAAGAACAAATAAAACACGTAGCGGAAGGCGGGGGATTCCCAACGCGACGGGTATGAATCAGTTCGTAACGGTCGACGCAGGCCACCGTCGCTATTTGCTATGCTTCGACCTCCGATCAAAACCTCCGATTTAAAAGTTTGAAGCCGAAATCGGAACCGAAGGTGTAATAATAATCGGAAGTTCCGACTTAACGGAATCGGAATCGAAGCTCCGTAACATCCCTGGTTTAAATTATCAATCAAAATCAAGTAGGTATAGTCTGTTCGGGTTAAGAAAAAAGCTTTTAAAATAGTGACTCATCAATGTAGGCAGGCTGACGTGCCAAGCCCTACAATATGATTATGAAGTTGCAAGGAAGTAGAAAGCTTTTTGATTTCTTGTAACTTAGCCTGCCGACAACGATGAGTCACTTTTTTTTTTTTTATCTACTACAAGTTAGCCCTTGACTGCGATCTCACCTGATGGTAAGTGATGATGCAGGCTAACCTTTTAGGGGCATGGTAGTTATATAAAACCCATACCCCTATTCGGTTTCTACACGGCATCGTACCGGAACGCTAAATCGCTTGGCAGCACGTCTTTGCCGGTAGGGTGGTAACTAGCCGCGGCCGAAGCCTCCCACCAGGCCAGACCAGGGAAAATTCAGAAATTATAAATTCCCAAATTGACCCGCCGGGGATCGAACCCGAGACCTCCGCACGTTAAGACAACAGCGCTACACACTGCGCCACGGAGGTCGTCAAAATCGTCACTATTTTTATAAAGCGGATAGACTATAGTAACTACGTGATACGATAAAAAATCCATTTGGCGAGTTTTCAAAAATGAACCATGTTTAAAGGTTACTTACTATACTAGCACTTTTCATATTTTAAGGTTTGTTCACTACACTTTTTCGGATTAGAACTCCCTTTAAAAATTAAATGTGGCCTTAGGATAATTAATTTCACGTGATTAAAATGAAATTTTAAGGCATTACAAGCATTTCTATCGGTTATACGTATTTCCACAGCATTTCGTTATTTATTTTCGCATAGCAACGAAATCGTCAAACGCTTACATACACACTTGCCCGAAGCGAAGCACATCAGAGCGCGAACATAGTATCTTCTTCCTTCTTGATCTGTCTATGCCGCGGCGTCGAGCTGTTTTGAGCTCTATTCTCGTTGGCGTTGGGTAGGTTTTCGGCTGCGGCGGCGCGTTCTGCTAAAAACTTGTCGAAGTCGCTGCTTGTTACGCTTTCTTGGGCGCCATTTGCTTCTGACGCGGCTTGCTAAACATAATATAAAGAAAATCATTATTTTCAAAGACTACAAAAACCGGAACAAAACTCATAGTAACCTCATTTAAGAGAAATCAAAATTATGTCAAAGCTGTATTGGTAAGGCTACAAAAAAAATTGTCTGGTCTATTATTATTAAGGTTAGTTTTAGTGCGAACGTAACGTTAAAGTAGCCATAAAATATATACATTAAAAAAATCTGGTTTTTTTTTCAAAATCATCATTTTTTCCAATTTTGACCACCGGGCCAGATAAGTTTGCGGGAATATAAATTACTATGAGTACATTTTTGTATAAATGGTATGTACGATACCCTAAACGTATGAGTATGGATACACGAAATTGAGCTCTAATTCAATGGTATTAAGGTTTATTTTACTTTGAAGCCGAACTTTAACAATTTGATCGGCAATCCTTACATGATTGCACCTCTGGTAGGGACAATTTTTTTTTTTTTTAAATATATAGGCTAGCGCTTGGCTGCAATCAGACTTGCATGCAAGTGGTGATGCAGCCTAAGATGGAGCGCGCTTGCCTAGAAGATGCCTATTCACTCTTGATTTGAAGGTACCTATATTAAAACGGGAGGGGAAAACGGAAGCCGGAAGGGCATTCCATATCCTAGCGGTTCGAATTAGAAACGAGGAAGCAAATCGCTTCGTACGAGCCCGCGGAATTTCGACTGCGTAGGGGTGCAGACCTTGTCGATGCCTTTAATAAGAAACTGTCCTTTTCTGTTACTTCCTATCGTCTTATCAAAAAAGCGGCACAGGCTGTACTTTAAAGTGCAAAAAGCAATGCTTTGAAGTTAAATTGCGTGATTATAATTTATAATATGTAATGACGACACGCGATGTCTTTATTTAGCTAATAAATATACAATAAAATATAATAGATTCAGCTGATGTGATATAATTAATATAAATTTATTATGAAATTAAATGAAAAAGTGCTAAGTGCGAATAAATGAAACCCAATGAAATGAAAGTTAGTATTTACGAAAATAAAATAAACAATAAATATCACCTTTTCCTGCTCTAACCAAGCTGAAATTTCATCAAATTCTCTCTGATCCATGCCTGTTGGCTGTCGACAAACATTAAATAAATAAATAAAATATGTAAAAACAAAAAAAAAGTAACAGAAATATACAAGACAAACAATATAAAAATAAAAATATTTAAGTAGTAGGTATGAAGTATACTAAGTAGAAATTGAGGCACGATTGGCCTAGTTGTGACAACGCATATCAGTCGACAGCGATTGTTAAGCAAAGTCGACCCAAGTCGGTAACTGGATGGGTGACCGATTTGGCCTTTTCGTTGCCTCGGAGAGCACGTTAAGTCGGTCCCGGTTATAATAAACCTAACGTCTAATAATAACAATCTCTAAAAACTCAAACATTACTCTAGTCGAGTCGTATGCGGAAGGAACCACATTATTATCCCAAAAAAAACCTCTACCATTATATGATTAATGGAAAGGAGTCACGATGAAGTAAAAAAAATAATATATAGTAGTTTTTTTTTTTATATTATATGTATTATGTACAAATATTACACTTACGTTTTGGTAATTTTATTATATAATAATCCTTTATATTATTTTATAAAATCTTTATTTCAGGGGGGCTCTCATAGAAGCGAATACGAAGTAAAATATTTTTATAGCGTTACATAGGGTTGTGATATATCATTTTAAAGATAATTAGGAACAGAGTCCAAAATTTTTTTTTTTAAATTTTTCCCCTTAAATTGACGAAATGGGGGCTTTCAAATTGAAGATTTTCTAACGTCCAAAGTTGACCTCAGAACTCTAAATTTTCTGAAAGGCTGAGCCTGAAACTTGATCAATTATTTGAATTATAATATCCTGTACTTGAACAACAAATACTAAAATTAGATAAATATCGCAAGGAAATGAAATTATTTAATTTTTAATGAGCCTCAGTATTTTTAACAGAACTTCACAATGATGTCAATAGATAGCGCTAATGTTAAAATTTAACTATTACAATGTTTTCTGAGAGGCTGAGCCTGAAACTTGATCAATTATTTGAATTATATCCTGTACTTGAACAACAAATACTAAAATTAAATAAATATCGTAAGGAAATGAAATTATTTAATTTTTAATGAGCTTCAGTAGTTTTAACAGAACTTCACAATGATGTCAATAGATAGCGCTAATGTTAAAATTTAACTATTACAATGTTTTCTGAAAGGCTGAGCCTGAAACTTGATCAATTATTTGAATTATATCCTGTACTTGAACAACAAATACTAAAATTAAATAAATATCGTAAGGAAATGAAATTATTTAATTTTTAATGAGCCTCAGTATTTTTAACAGAACTTCACAATGATGTCAATAGATAGCGCTAATGTTAAAATTTAACTATTCAATGTTTTCTGAAAGGCTGAGCCTGAAACTTGATCAATTATTTGAATTATATGCTGTACTTGAACAACAAATACTAAAATTAGATAAATATCGTAAGGAAATGAAATTATTTAATTTTTAATGAGCCTCAGTATTTTTAACAGAACTTCACAATGATGTCAATAGATGGCGCTAATGTTAGTGGCGAACCACTAGTAATATTAGTATACTTTTTTTTTAAATACTCACGAGCGGCGTGGCTTGTGTAGCGCGCATACTAGCGGCGGCCGCGAGTCCGGAGATCGGCTGCTCTTCCGCGTTGTCGGCGTAACTGCTGCCTCTTCGACAAACATACCGGTATAAATGATAAATTATTTATTTAAATCATCATACTTCATACTAATATTATAAATGCGAAAGTGTGTTTGTTTGTTAGTTTATTGGTTTGTCCTTTAATCACTCCGCAACGGAGCAACAGAGTGACGTGATTTTTGGCATGGGTATAGTCGAGGACCTGGAGAGTGACAAAGACCATTTTTCAAAATCAGTCATCATGCCTATTTAGTGAATAAGCTGTCTTACCCAGTCTTAGTTGTCTCGTAGGTAACGTTGCGCGACTGTGCGAACATATCGAACTCATCCTTGGCACTGCTCGGGGATTTGTCCGCCTGGTCGTCCTTCACGGCTGCAATATTAAACAGTGAACTACAGATACAGAGTTCAAAAATACTAATGATCTCTGAATATTATGAGAGCTGATGTACTTTTTGTAACTATCGCTAGGAAGGCTGATTCAGTATTTGGTGGGTGTACAGTTCTCCACTGGTGGGAAAACTACCAGTCTGCCCGCATGCGGCTGGGAAAGCGGTTACTTATCGCCACTGGTTACTTAAAGAGGTTACCAAAAATGAACAATAACTAGGAAGACTGATACTATGCACAGTACCTATGTATTAAATATAAAAACTGACGCTATTCATCGGGCCGTTCACAAGATATCGCCTCTCAAAGACATGTTAAACTTACAAAATATAAAAACTTACAAGCTCAAGCGTCGTTGCGATTGCTAATAAATATTATGACGGCGTAAAATTAATTACTATCCTATTCTTATTATACTTGTTTGATTATGCCAAATTTAGTTTACCTATTTTATTTGAGTGAAGTATTTAAATATTCCCTTGGTACTAATTTTCCTTTTACAAATTATATTTAACATTTTAGTATTATACACAGGCGATCTAAAAGGTAAAATATGTTATTTTGAATACTTAATCTTTTTTAATTAATTTTTTAAATAACTTAAGGTGGATGACAAGGGTCTGCCCGCGAAATTCAAATTTAATTTGGTTTTTCACAATTTGTAAACTAATACGACAAAGTAGGCTTATGGCATTCAAATTGCGAGCCTAGGAATATCATCTTCACAGGTTTATATAAAAATCTTTACTTGAAAGTGTCCAGTTTAAGAAATTAGTCAAAATAATGAGTTTGACGTGAGTTACTCACAAATTAGTCATTATTTTGACTAATTGCTTAAACTGGGCACTTTCAAGTAAAGATTTTTATATAAACCTGTGAAGATGATATTCCTAGGCTCGCAATTTGAATGCCATAAGCCTACTTTGTCGTATTAGTTTACAAATTGTGAAAAACCAAATTAAATTTTAATTTCGCGGGCAGACCCTTGTCATGCACCTTAATCTTTCTTAATTAATTTCTTTAATCTTTTTTTGAATACACCCTAAACATATTTTTCTATGGATTTGAAATCCAAAAATCGTAAAAAAAATATTCGTATAACTGTACGAATATTAGCAAAGGTTTCACTTACATAGCTTGGCAACATCAGGCACATCGTCGCTAAGGTCTATGAGAGCGTCTTCGTCGGTCTTCTTTGCTAAAATAGAAAAACACGTACTTTTATACGCTAAGACGATAGCTGATATAGAAACTCATTTAACATTTCGTATTCTTTTTTGCAAATATTTAAATGGCTATTAGTTGTCAATGTATTCATCAGTCCATGTATCATTTTGAGTCAATTAACAATATTTAAGTTTTAATGAGTATTTTATTACAATAACTTTTGGGATTTTATGTGTCAGATAGTTGCGTTGTTCTTAATTTTTTAGTTTGTAACATTATTTTGTTTTTATCTGTGTCCCACAAACAATGATTTATTCGTAAGCCAAACCACTCGATATTATGTAGTCTTAAAAAAAGAACTCACGTGATGTAGTGCCGGGTACTCCCATAGCAGCGCCCAAGATGGCAGACGGTGTTGCCCCACCGGTTGCGGCGATTCTGAATTAGGAAAAATTAGGTCAGTTCGGCCGTTTTCGATCACCGACTAATGTAAACATTCGCCCGCACATTCGATCGCAGCCCGTTTGCGGTGACCGACCTTGCGTAAAAATTGTTCCGGTTGGCCGTATTCAGACATAACCGACTTGGGGCAAAAACGCATTCGTTTACCGAGCTAATGTAAACATGGCAATTCGGTTGACGAATCTAGTAAAACCAAATGCGGTCGACTCATTCAGTCACCGACCTAATGAAACGCGCCATAAATGTGTCCCGATTTGTTTCGACGGAGATGCATACGCGCGGATGCTTTTCTCAAAAACACCGTACGGACAAAAGATGAATAGAGCTGAATATACCTATATTATTGACCGTAGGTAGGGATCGTTTAAAAGACCGTATCGTTTTATGACCGTTTTTATGAAACAGATAGAGACCGAAAATAACTAAGAATCACTTAATTCACAACACACGTATACAGAAACGTACAAACAAGCGGGCATTCCTATTTTACGGGTCGTTCCGTACTCACAAGCTCTCTATAATTATATCTTCCATAGACTATTGTAATGTGTGTGGACCTGAGAATTCGTACATGACACTATATCGGGGTTAGTACGAGTAAGCACATCTCGAAAATGTTGATAGATATCGAGTGTTAGGGGGACTCCCGCGCCAGACGCGCCACTAGCTCCGCCACGCGACTCTGTCTGGCTTTTCGCTTTCAGTGTGTCTGTTAGTATGCTCACCTGTTATTGAGGAAGCGCGAGTGACGCAACAGCAGATTGTGAAGGCGATCGTTGATGAGCAGCAGATCGGCTGTGAGGGGGGACTCCCCCGCAAGCCGCGCTACTAGCTCCGCCACGCGACTCTGCATGGCTTTCAATGTGTCTGCCAGCTCCTATCACCAAAACAACAGAGGTCCAATTATTGACTCTCTCATTTTCTATTTTATTATAAAATCATAGATTCGCGCCAACTGAAAGAACGTAGTGAAATATTTAGATTTTTTTATTAAATCTAGATGCAAAAACATTTTAAATTTTAAAGGCTTTCTTAAGGTAATCACCAACATTACACCAAGTTGGTGATTACCGTCCTCGGCTATCTGAAGACCCTCACCTGACGGCTCGGGTTTCAATGGCGCCTCAGCGGTAATCACCAACATTACACATTTGTACCATAATGTATTATTGAATTTGAAATGAATAAATATAATGAACTCACGTTGAGCAGTTCGATGTCGGTGTCGTGGTGTTGCGTGTAGGGCTGCGCGGTGAGTTCGTTGAGCATGTCGTTCATAACGGACATGTTGCCTTCAACCACAGACAGGTCTGCGCGGAGCTTGCTCGTCTGACTGTCCGAAAGGGTTACCTGGACAGAACGACGACACTAATCTAAAGTAATATTATAAAGAGGAAAGATGTGTTGATTGTTTGTTTGTTTGTAATGGATAAACTCAAAAACTACTCAACTGTTTTTAAAAATTCTTTCACCTATAGAAAGCAACATTATCAGCGAGTAACTCAAAAAAATTAGAGATCCTTACGAAAATTGCAATAATGTATTCACATTATTGCAATTTTCGTAAGGATCGTAACGTCGAAAAAAACTTCTCATCTGAGAGCTTACGTGGCGTGCGCTGCGTAATAGTCAAAATTACACGAAAGCAAAGTATGGTGGAAAATGTTCATTTAAAAAAGTTTAAAAGATACAATTCGTACTGGTATTGCCTTTTTTGTCAATGGTTACGTGTCAATAATTATAAAACTTCATAGGCGTGCTTATGTCAAAAGTAAAATAAATGGTTGGACAGATATAATAATTGTGATGTGAAATTACTAAACAGCGAACCTGCCAAAAAATGTAATATCCAAGTCCCCTGTTATAACTATTTTAAACTAGAGATTCATGTTAAAAAGTGCGCTTGATGACTGACTAATTGAAAGTTGAGATGAAAGACTTGACGACACAAGTATTCCATACAAAATCCCATACTAAGCGCATGTTTCGACGTTTGGAAAAAGAATCTGCTGATTTGACTAAGTGTCAAATACCCAATTTAAGATCGCTTAAAGTTTTGGGCGTTAGCTCACCGCTCCAGTAACTTGCTCCTGCGTGGGCCGGCTCGGCGACGTCTGAGGGACGGCGGCGCGCTGGGGCGAACCCACTATTGCGTCCCCGCCATCAGGGACGCTCTATGAAGAAATAAACATTAACAAAAAAAATTGTTGTAATAGGATAAGTATTAAGTATATGTTTTGTCGTTTTTATAGTTATTGGTTAGAAACAGGCGTTACCTTGCGGAAGTCCATGACAACGAAAAAACAAGAAGTTTAATTCGCTATAATCCGCCACAGAAGGTAAATCTAAAAACTAGTCCAATATTTTTTAATGTAATAACTTATTTAATATTATTCATTGACATTGACTGCGATTTCTGAATTAATTATTTGTTGACATTATTTAATTATCTCATGTAGTAGTTGCTTAAATGAATTTAATTTATTTAATTAATTACTGGATAACTACTCATTATATGTTTATTATTAAGTATGTTCAATGTCCATTGTTATAAAATGTTATTAATTTAAAATTTTCAATGCCCTGACAGAGCCTCATGCCAGTGTAAACATGAACGCAAATATGAAATAAATGAAATGAAATGAATCTATGTGGTACAGTATTCTTGAACTTGCAGCCCGCGATATTCACCACACCACATAAATATTTTGAAATATGAGGGTATTTTGGACAGCTGCAAGATACGCACTGTACTACATAGATTTCTGTACCTTCTGTGACGGATTATAGCGAATTCAACTTCTAGTTTTTAATTTTTTTGTAGTTGTCATAGTCAGTTTTGCAGTAAAGGCATTAGGTATTAAAAAACGGTCAAGTGCGAGTCAGACTCGCGCCCAATATAAATTCTTTCAGTAAATAACAAGATGTCATAACGACACGTAATCAGCTATGAAATAACTGGCTTGCATTTGACCTGACAAACAATTTGATACCCTATGGGCTATGAGTACAGAACCCTAATTATGAATTTTCAGCTTTTTTACTATATTTGCGCTGTTAGACCTTGCTTCTTGCCCATGATTCTAGGTCAATTGGAAGTCAATTGGACCGTTTTGATTTATTCGCGTTAAACCATGCGGCATAAACGCCCGTAGGTATCTTTTTATTGAGTTGACTTTGAAGCTTGATTTTTCTACAGCTCCAAGGGACCGTAGACTTAAATATTTGATATTAATTTCAACTTGATACCTCCGCAAGTTCCCGAGAAAAAGGTTGTTACAGACAGACAGACGGACAGCGAAGTGATCCTATCAGGGTTCCTTTTTCCTCTTGAGGTACGGAACCGTAAAAACGAATCTCGACACATTAAAACAGGCTGCTAACGCCTCGATGACGAAAACTTAGAATTTTGTTCATAAATAAGGAGAAAATGTTCAAAAATTACTATGTTATTAAAAATGTTTAAACAGTTGTTGCCTGATCAGGAATCATACTTTGGAACACGTTGCCAAAATCCATACTTATATTTATTACTTGGATGGATGGATGTCTCAATCACGCCAGAACGACTGAACGGATCTGGATGAAATTTGGCACAGAGATAGATAATCTGGAATAGGATAAGCTACTTTTTATCCCGGAAAGTTAAAGAGTTCCCGCGGGAACCAAAAACCTCAATCCACACGGACGGACGGGCATCAGCTAGTTAGTAATACTCATAAAATTACTATAGTAATCATTCAAGTATGACAAAAAAATATCTCACTCGCTGTGGTGTAAAAATAGGCGCCATAGCATCGAGATCTGTCATCGGAAACTCGACACCCTTGGTCTTTAGCTCGGTGTACACTTGACCGACGCCCTGCGAACAAAACAATCATACTAATATTATAAATGCGTTTGTCTGTTGGTTTGTCCTTCAATCTGGTCGCCACAGACCAAAGGATCGACCAGAGGCCCAATTGTCTAAGCAAATCGTAATCATTTCAAAGCTTAAAACGTATCACTCGAACTGTTTAAGGAGTTCATACATGCTTTTTGACCTGCAGGCATCTATGTCAACCTCAAACTGATCGAATTATCCGTTTGACAAATGATTGCGATTACGGTTTCCTTACACAATCGGGGGGCTGATTTTTACATGGGTATTGTTGAGGACCTGGAGGCTAATATTTTTACATAGGCTAATTTTTATCCCGGAAAATTAAGGAGTCCCTGCGCGAATAAAAAACTTATTCGACGCGGTCTCAGTCGCGGGTATTAGCTAGTATAATAATAAATTATTTATTCACCAAAACAATCCAATTAAGTAACTAAATAAGTGGCTTGAGGCCTTGGTGATTAAATTGAGTGGATACTCGTATGATAGTAATTGCTCTTCCCTATAGGACAAGGACTCGAAATAAGCCTGACCCAGGAATAAAGACAGACCAGACAAATAATAAGGCCAGATTTTTCAACATTCATAGCCAGCTAACCCGCATTGGAGCAGCGTGGTGGGTCTCTAATTCCCTCTCTGCTATGAGAGTGGAAGCCTGTGCCCAGCAGTGGGAAGTTAATGGGCTGTAGTAGTCTCAACATTCCCACGGGAGTGGAGCCGCGGGCAGTAGCTATAGTAATTGATATGAAATTTTATCAGTACTAGTACACACACATATTTCATGTTTAGTTCCGTTTCCTCATAAGGTTTTCCTTTTTTCTTTATTATTTATTCCCAGGACAAAAAGGCGGTAAACTAAGAAACAAAACGACATACACACATCGATATACCTTACAAAATAATATCGAAGCCTATTAAGTATAACTGAAAATAGTTATTCACTTAAAAAAACAATAGAACTTCTTTATTTACCGAATGTAAATTCATGTTCATTCATTCATGTAACATTGCATTGTATTTCAAAGCGTAAAAATTGTGTTGTAAATGTTACATAGAACAATAGGAGATTTCAAAGGCATCCGTTATTTTATTGCCTACAAAATTGCATAAGATTGCATTGAAAATAAATAATACACATACATTTTAACATTTTTTCATAGTTTCAGTTGTAGATAAGGGACTTTTATCTTTTACAATCTATAACAAACTCTTTATATCATCTAGTCTTTACTCTATAATATAATATTTTTTTAAATCGCCTGAACAAGCAAGTTGTTTTAGCAGGCTATTTTCAAATGGAAATGAAAATTATGGATGTGAAAATGTGTTAAAGTACGTTCAATAGAAGTAAAGAAAAAGATCATTGACTTAGCTTTACTACGCAACCTACAAACGGATCATAACTATAGTCCGTGTCATGAAAGAAATCCCCTAGAGGTGCTAAACTCGCATGTTTGTGGACTCAATATTTAAAGTACATGTTATGTAAAATGAATACAGTTCCACCAATTGCAGAGGGACTTCTATTGTGATGTGGACTATAAGCAAAATCTTACATCTTTCTCCTTCTCATTTAACTAAAGTAAAATAAATAAATTATGTTTAAACATACATAAAATATTATGTTTAAATACTATTATATTATGTTTAACTATGGCTTATAATAAGCCTGATTTACCTGCAATTCTGGTTGATTTTGGAAGGCATCAGCCCAGCATTGGATAAGGCTTAGCACTTTCTCTTGTACCACCGTAGGTGGGTCATTTTTGGGGCCAATAAGTTTTACCTGTAATATATGAAAATTAAAATGTTGAGTATATTTTCAAATATAAGTAAATAAATACAGGAAAAATCAATAAAAAAATTCGTTAATTTTTTAATAATTTCTTTGACATCATGAATTAAGAGAAGTTTAGAAAAACAAGGAGAGCCTGTTATATTAGTAGGTACATTATGGCACCAGTGTGTAATGTTGGTGATTACCGCTGAGGCGTCATTGAGACTCGAACCATTAAGTGAGGGTCTTAAGATAGCGGAGGACGGTAATCATCATTACACACATGTATCATACGACGTTTTTCAACACACTTGTGAAGAAAATAATACTAAAAAATAATTTTATTTAGTAGATATAAAATAAATAAAAAAACTATAACTCACTTGTGAATAATAGTAATGCAAAAGTCACAGTTTGATTATAGGTGTCATTATGTGCCTAATTGCCGTGAAATTAGAGCCACTTTATGAGCAAGTGTGTTGAAAAAAATATTATGTAACCAATTGACTCACAGTTAACATATTGTAATTAAATGTTGAGTAGGGATCAAGATCAACATTAGACCATAGACATGAATAAAAAATGAATAAGAACATTAGTGATAATGCTATTATTACACAAATTTATGATTAATGAAAATAATATGATAGTTACTGGGGCTGATTCTGTAGTGCACAATCTCTAAACTAAACTAAAATTAGAGACTTACAACTATTGCTAACCCTTTCATAATACTTACTACGGAAAGGGACAGGACTAGATTTAAAGCTGCCATTTTAGTTTAGTTTAGAGATTGTGTTATACAGAATCAGCCCCATTGTGTTTATTTAATGACTTACATAACATTTATTTAAAACAATAAATTCCTCATAATATAAGAAAAAACAATATAAAATATTTATTTATTTACTTACATAAGTAAATATAGTAAGTATTACAAGTGTATCATATACATATACCTATAGAAGTGATCAAATAAGATCTGTTGTTTATTCTAATATTATGCTAATATGAAAATAAAAATGTCTATGAATTAATATACAAACTTGTCATGTACAATATGTTAATTAGTTTACAAGGTGATATAGTTATATGGGAAACTTTATAATAAGTAGTTTGTTTTTGTGCATATTATTCATATACACCTTGTATTGTGCAACGTGATGCAATAAATTTGTGATACTCTCTATGTATGTTGGCTGATATACATCATCACATGAAATTACTCAGCTAATGGGGCTGATTCTGTATAACACAATGTCTAAACTAAACTAAAATGGCAGCTTTAAATCTAGTTCTGTCCCTTTCCGTAGGGAGTATTATGAAAGGGTTAGCAATATTTGTTATGCTCTAATTTTAGTTTAATTTAGAGATTGTGCACTACAGAATCAGCCCCTATATTATTTATAATAATATTATAAATGCCGATGTTTGGATGGATGGATGGATATTTGTTACTCAATCATACCAGAACTGCTGAAGGTATCTGGATGAAATTTGGCACAGAGATAGATTATAGTCTAGAATAAAATGTAAGCTACTTTTTATCCTGGAAAATTAAATAGTTCCCACAGGAAACAATAAATCTCAATCCACACTGTCACGGGTATCAGTTTGTTACTTAGTTATAATATCTTATTCCTATGTTTATGAGGTTAAACGGTTAGATACACTCAGGTTTAATTTCCCAGAGAGTGGGCTCAAACTACAAATCCTACCTATTCTGATTAGTTTCATTATAAGCAGGTGTAATCATAAACAGTTACAAGCTATGTATATAGTTATAAATTAATTAACATCTTAATTAAGTAATGTTTTTAAACCAAGTTCTGGATGTTGGAATTTAATTTTTTATAAGTAAATTATCTGAATTTAAATCTGATCCCTCTCTAGTATTTTATTTAGTTATCTTTATTGCACACATAAATATACAGTAAGTATACAGAAGAAGTAGTAAAACTACATAGAAACGTGCAAAGGTGGTTTTAGCTAAAGCAATCTCTTACAGACCATCTTTGGTGAATGGATTAATAGACCAGAGTAATTAATTCTTCACCCCATCATAGTGTGTATAACTGAGGCTTAAATTATTACATTATTTAAAAATCATTTATTTAAAATATAAATAGCACAAAGAGGTATTATAGCTTAATTACTCCAAGGTTTATCAAGCCCTACATTTTCAATGTTTAGGCACCCGAAAGTCTTGACAATCAATCAAGGTAATATTTAATCAAATAAAGAAGCCACTGAACTGAATCAATTTGAAGATAAAAAAGCATAATCAGTCAAGCATTCTTTTATCATTAAATAGTGACTCACCTACACTTTGCAAGAGTAGTATCTAACTGCTGATTTTCAGTTGAAATATAACTTTTGTTATTGTAAGTTGAAGGTTGTGTTAATTTAAGTTGGCCACCTGATTAACACAACCCCCAACCACATCTATCCAATTTTTAACAACTATGGTTCACCCAACTTGCACTAAGCCTTAACAACCTAACAGATAACCTTCTTATATAATCCATCTAACCATTGCAAGCGCAAATGAAAATCCCTAACTGGTTCCTGCAGGTTGCAAGATCAGCTCATAGACAAAAGAATAGTACCTAATAAGCAACTTTGTGATATCACTCACCAATTCCGAAATGAACTCCTTGCTGCAGACTAGTACATGAAAACTCTTTCCGCAGTTTTTGACGCAGGTTTCAAGGACAGTCAGCGTATACATAACTACAGTATAGTTTTTGCCTGCACTTTGGGTCAACCTTTTTCTAATAGCCTTCACGGCATCCTTCGGCCCATCGGTGCTGCTGTTAATAATATCACATATTTCCATGTTAAGAGCCCAATTTTCTGACGGGAGCGATCCATCTGTAGCTTGTTCTGGAAAAAATTACGATTTTTACGCACACAGTACATACCAAGGGTCAACCTCGATAACACCAATTAAACTGTATCCCACTCGTTTTTTTTTTTAAATGTTAATAATACTAACTGTGGAATAACAAACGAACTGTCCCTTGAAGACAAAGAGAAATTGTAAATTCTTAGTGCGCAACAAAACGAAAGGCAACTTTCGGGTCACTGGGTTGAGTAATTCTCGAAACTTATTACGTTGCAAAGATTAGTTGGATTTAATTACCTATTTTCTGACCAACCAGTGTAGCAAATGGATTCCCTACTCCGAAAAACGACATTTTTGTAATGTAATCCTAAATATAAATAAATAATTTCACCGATTTCACTTGTCACAGGGAAGTCGTAAAAAATATTTCAATGACATCACAAAACTGTCAATCATGAATCAATGTTGTTGTTGTGAACTGTCAAACTCAAAACATCAAACCATAGACATCGAACAGTTTCACGCAGATTATTTTAACAAACTTTTTATCGGTCTTATGTGATAATGAGCATATGTGGCATATGATAATAATCATCATAGTGGCAATATAATAATGCTGGTCAATCTATGAACCAATGTGTTATTTTCATCTTTCATTATTTCTGTGAAATACAGCCTTAATACTTCTCATAGCCTCAAAAGTACTCAACACATTTTGGGTTCTTGACTGTTTTGAAAAATGGTCAGATTATGTTCGGAAGTATCTACTATTTCGAAAAAATATCTTATTTCAGCAGAAAAATAAGGTTTGGTAGATGAAATTGGCATTTGAAATTTAAATTTTAAAATTCACGCCAAAACGTTCGGCGGTGTCATGGCGTCGTTTGTGACGTCACTATTATTTTTACCAATGTACTCTGTGCAGTGTGCAGTAAACAATAGTGTGATTGTCAAAGTTCGAAAATAATTGTGACGTCATTTGCTTCATTGGTGTTTTAACCAATATGGCGGATTGCTGTATTTTATAGTTTTATTTTATCAAAATAAATAGCAATCTTACTCGAAATAGGAAAATAAATAAGTTTTTCATAATCCATGAATCCAATTTTATTAGATAAATTTATAATTTCATTGATTCTTTGTTACTGTCATCATGCCTATTGGGAAGTATCACAATAAAAATTAATTTACAAAAACATGTCCTGTTGCCACTACCACTCGCACGCACATTGCGTTGAAATCGGTCCCGATTTCGCTACACACGCACGGACAACACTCCCTAAAAGATAATCGGCCCTAAATCGTGAGCTCGCCCGAACCAATAATACTGATTACGATTTGCCTACAACTTGTTGTTGTCGTTGCAACTAGTTTTGAAGACTGCTTAAAAACCATCTTCAAACCAGTTGCAACAACGTGTGTGGTTAAATCAATTCATTCTCGACTGTATATCATGGGCATAAAGTTCACTTTTGATTGTAAGAACTGTTTTTACAACGAACGTGGAACGAGGACGACTACGTTCGCGACGACGTGTGTCGTTGAATCAATTCATTCTCGACTGTATATCATTGGCATAAAGTTCACTTTTGATTGTAAGAACTGTTTTGTGAAAAAACGTGGAACGAGGACGACTACGTTCGCGACGACGTGTGTCGAAGACTGGTTTGTGCAACGAAGACTGTTTTACCCAGGACGTAAAAACGGTTTCACCGTCGCAGAACAGAAAACGGTCTTTAGAAACGGTTCGTCGTCGCAACGCCCACGACTATTTGAAAGTAAAACGTAACCTACCCACATAAGTCTATTATTTCAATGGATAAATCTGTTTTTGAATTATTATTAAATTTGTAACTTCGATACTCTGGTTTAAACCTAGAATTATTTAGCCGTATTTTAATCATACCAAATGCCATGCTTGGCTGCCTGATTAAAAACTGCTTGGTAGTTATCTCCCATGGCAACTGTCAAAACATTCACATATTCATAATCTTTAATTTGTGCTGATCAACAAAACAAAATCTATAAAAATAATATCAACAATGACTGAGAAGAAATCTCTAAACAGCCTTATAATCCACCCGGCTATTGAACCAGGCGTTATTGACAATGAAATGCTTACACGATGCATATTGGAGTATGGTAACCATCAAAAACTCATTTGACTATTCATATTTTCCTAACTTTTTCATCTCGGAGTAATTTATGGTTCAAAAAGTTTAGATGACCTCCCTGGAGCAGCTTGGACCAATCTCCTGTAGAAGCAATTTTGAAATTATTTTCTGATGTGACTCCAGTCTGGTAAATACGCTTCGGCGATAGACTCTACCAAGAATTAATACGTTCAGCCATATTATTATTTGGCGTCCAAGTATGATACCGCGTTGTCACCGATGCGATGAGCCACATGAAATTGACTGCTTACATCTTTGAATGTTTCATCACGTATTATTTGGAAATTATATTTCAGGACCAACGGAAGAAGCAGGACGACTATTCGCAGAAGAAGGCGTCCATTTAGACGAGGCTCCCATAGTCCGCTTAGAATTTCAAAACATTTTGCGTATCGATCACCTCTGGATGCTAAAATCCTTAAGAAAGTTGACTTTAGCACACAATTTAATAGAGAAAATAGAAAATTTAGAGCAGTTGACTGGTCTTAATGAATTAGACCTGTCGTTCAATAAAATCGAAAAAATTGAAAATTTAGATGAACTTGTCAATCTAGAAATTCTAACGCTTTTCCATAACAAGATAAGGAAACTTGAAAATATGGACGCCCTTGAAAATCTTTTAGTTTTCAGTATTGGCGATAATTTGATTGAAGACTTCAAGGAGGTATGAGATGATTCTTTAATATCTTGAGCAAATGGAGTTGCAACTTGATTGCTTTTTTTTGAAAATGGCCATTTATATGAAAGCAATTAGTTTCAATTAAAGCACAGCTATAGTATTATCTTCTTCTTCTCATTCGTTCGCTCTTGGCAGAGCGGTCGTGGTTATGATTGGGCCTTCACAGCAGTTTTTGCGATCTCTTCCCATCGACTTCTGTTGGCGGCATCTCGGGAAAACTCGGAGACGGTTAAATTTGTGGCGGAACGGATTAAATCTGTCCACCTAGTAGGGGAACGACCACGTGGACGTGTACCTTCAACTCAACCTTGTACGACGAGGTGTTCTATCGTACCAGTCTACCTTGATATATGCCCAAATAACTTATGGATTCGCAGTTGAACAAGCGACGAAAGCCTTTAAGTTATATTAAGCTCTTTGAGTATGGAGACGTTTATTCGATAGTATTATGGCTACCTGTTATATATCTCCGTCTACATACACTGCCTCATACATCCGTCCGCACCTACACATTTCTTCCAAAAACTGCAAGAGGATTCTCGTAACTTTACTTGACAGTATATTTTTAGATGTCCTACTTGAGGCGATTTCGTAATCTGCGCTCAGTGAGTTTCAAAGGGAATCCATGTTGCGATGATCCCATGACTTATCAGTTTCTGAAGTCCGCGCTCACCAGAGTCACGTATTTGGACTACAAGCTGGTAACAGAAGACGACAGGGAGGATGGCAGAGCAGTATTCCGGTAACACATGATCTGAAATTTTCATGATTTTTAGACACTGTTTTTAAGTCTTGGCAAAAATACACTCGCGATACGGCGATATGAAATCTAGTTTAACCATTTCATGTGTCATTTTAGAGGTATACTTCGTAAACTAGATGAGGCAGACGAGAAATCTGAAAAGGAAAGAGTAGCAAGAGAAGAGTATGAAGCCAAAGTCAAGTTCTACGCTTTGTCGTTTGTCGAATATTTGAGTGGCCCTGAGCTGCTGGAATCGATGTTCGAGAAAGATCCAGATGGGTCATTGCTACTTAAAGTGGGCGGCGAGCTGATTGGATTCTACGAACAGTACTCGAATTGCATTATACTTATTATAACATCAAGGATATAACCATTGGAAAACGTTAACGCACTTTTGAAATTATTTAGGCTGAAAAGCTGAAGTGAAAGATGCGAACCAATGATAAGAATCAGAAATGAAATTATGGAGAATGTCGACAAATATATTTTCTTCATTTACTTACTGGTTAAAACTTTGTAGCAGTATTAACTTTCTTTTATGTTTACAGATACAAAGAACAATACGTAGAAACAATGGCTGGATTGGTGGAGTTTGCCCAAAATGCGTATAACGTTAGACAGAACGAAATAAGACTATTCAAGGACCTTGTTGACAATGCTTTGGACGAGAGTGTTGCGAAGAGCAAAACGTAAGTCACATTTGAAACTAAATTATTAACTGTTACAAATAAAATTAATCAAGGAAGTATTTGCTTTGACTTTAAACGAAGCCTTTGTGAATCAAAGTAAAATTGGACTCAGTTTTATTTAATTTAACAGTGTTGTGGAAGAATTCGAGGAAAAGAAGAAACCATTAGTCGACCAAATGACCGAGATAATATCGAAATTCGCAACGAAACAAGCAACTATCGAGCAGCTGGAACCGAATATAATAGACACGGGAGAATCATTCAACGATGTGATCTACGAGCTGTGGAAAAAGCTTATGAGTATTGAGATGACGTTGTATGAACAATGCGAGGTTGGGTTATTATTTTCTTTACAAATCATTTACTTAGTTAAGTGCTTATGTACCTAATGCAAGATACGCATGGCGTGCATCGTGATTAAAGGAGGTCGTTAATCTAAGTGACGACGTCATATCATCAGTGACGAGATAATATACATTAAAAGACTCATCTGAAAACATTACGAAAGACAAGTAAACTTCGGTAAGGAAAGTTTAGTAGTCAAACTTAACAAATTTCGACCTACTAGATCAGTGACAGACAAAACGATAGATAAACAACGGCCAAGTAACTAGAAAGATAAAAGAAAAGAAAAAGAGACACATCCAACTAAGAAAATAACAAAAAATAATCCTGATCTGACAGATGAAAAACAAGATAAACTAAAGGGGGAAAGTTGTTAATGCCTATGACCTATGAGCATTTATGGTACCTACCTGAGAACCCGCAAATATAAGCAAATATAATATTCGATGCCAGAATGGTAGCTTTGGGACTTAGCTTGAATTAATTGGAACTGGAATTAGGAACTTCTAATGCGCCCATTGAATATGCTCATATCACTTGCCTTGTATCTATCTAGTCTAAATCTTTCTATTTCCAATGACACAGGAGTCAAGAGTCCAATTCGCAGTCAATATGACAGAGATGATCACAAAGCTGTTGGAAGTTTCTCGCAACGCCTTCGGAGCGTGGCGCGAACACGAAGGGATGTGGTCGATGCGGCAGTTTGAGGCTCTATCCAAACTACTCGGCAATAAGGTTATGCTGGGAGATGCACCGCCAGAACTATTTGAAGTAAGAACCTAAATTATTATTCTCTTAAGTGATCTGTGAAAAGAGATTAAAGATATTTAACTATTTACGCTAAAATTAACGTAGTGAACAGTTTACAAACGCAAAAGACTTCCATTTGCTTGTTAGAAACTACCTAGTTAGATTAGATGCATTGATCTTTCTCAGACAAAGCTATAATATTATTTAAATTGGGTATTTACCCAGACATTCAAAATATAAACACATTACGCTTGAATACACACCAGAAATTTAATCGACTTCATTAAGAGAACTCTGAACACTTTCACATTAGCTGCTCAGATATTATATTATTACGTTATACCTACCGACGAATAATATGTGTACTTCGTGTTTTTCATTTTTATCCGCCAAATAAGTAAAAAAATACGAGAGGGAATTATTTGGTCAGGTGATGATGGACAGAGATCTGATGATGAATCTGGTGGCGCAATCGTCGGACAACCACATGAGGTTCATAGACGCGCGCGAAGATCTGCTCATGACTCGGGCTAATAACTGGCGGGACGAACTCGTTCAAGGCGCTAATGAGTAAGCTCTATTAATAGTCTATACCGCTTTATGTTACGAAATTAGCGCTAATTTGTTTAAATTATGTTTAGTACACATTTACATATTAGCACTAATTTGGTTGCCAAATAAAAAACTTTAATGAGCCTAAGCAACCCTAAAGAGCAATGGCGAAATTAGTACAGACCACATCTTGATTGTACACCAGTAAGGTAAAGACGAAAGGAATTTGCTTATTTTTTTATATTTTATCAAGTATAAAGTAAATTATTGAACCTAGGTAAAAAAAAATATATTTAGGGAATCTTTTTTGATTAATTAGATCCCGTTTCTCAGTTTAGTGTTACCATTTTATATATAATCTACCTAATTAGTGGCTAGAATAAATCTAAATTGGTAGATTATTTTGTATCGTTTTAAAAATAGTAATTATTTTATCTGATTGATGTTTGCCTCAACAATGGGATATCCCATTTTTAGTGTATTTTCTATTATTTTAGAGCATTTAATTTTTTTATTTTATCTAATTATCTATAACAAAATGGTAATAAATTAAAGAATATTATGGCAGCACTGATGCCGATGGTCTGTGTTTATGCCAATTAATGTTATATGGGTCTGTGGTTCTATGTGGTCTGTGGTAATATGGCTAAATACACGCCGACTATCCTATAAATGTTACTTGTCTCTGACGCCGACAAAGTCACGATCATCTGGTACCTACTGTATAATGTATATTAATATAAATCGTGGTTTTCCTAAAGACTACACTCAGAATAAAAAGTAAAAAGCTGTAAACATAGATCTCCGATCAATCTGTGATCTGTTGGAGTTTTGACATTTTCAGAAGTGACATTACACAGATAACCTACAAAATTTTAAAACGCAATATCTTTTTTTTCTAGGTTCATTAAAAAATTCTTGCTTCTGAGAGCTTCGTATTCGACGCTTAACAAAATATATTTTTTTTCACACGTGTACATAATTTTTTTCTCTCAATACTATTGATGTATGGAAGTTCGCCATTGCTCTTTATTGGGAATCTTCCTCTTCAAACAGTTTTCTTGTTCTTTGTCTTATTTTGGTTTTGGCTTTTAGTAGTGCCCATTTTTAATTTACGTAACCCGACCTGTTGCTCTTTTAATATTAACCTACCTACCATCCGGTTCGAAAAGCTGAATTTACTGGGAAGAGACAAAATGTAAACTAAGTACCTAGGTACTGAAAAGCTACTAGGTACTACTACTACTAGCGCTTTTGCCATTTTGTTCATAGGTACTTACCTACTAAAAATACCCAGCCACAAAATATCCACTTTGGTAATTAATTGTACTGCTCGATAGTATTCGCCACGGTTACAACTTAAATTAAAAAAAAACTGTTTTTATTTTATTTCTTATGTTGGTACTCAATGCCTTAAAACGTAAAGCGGAAGCGCGTCGTATTATTCTATTACATACAGTAAGTTCCATTTTGGTTCCATTATTATTCAATACCATATGAGTGATCTGTGGTTCAATACCGTTTCAGCTAACGTCATAGGCTCAGAAGAACTAGAATCCAGAGCCGTTAAACCAGTTAAATAAAATAAAAAACAGCTGACGTCACATGAAATGTAAATAAACTTAATCTGAGGTCCAATCAGGCGCAGCTTAATAGGTCAATGACCGATATTCACAAATGGTGGCAGACGCAGGCCTGTGTCACTCTTGGTACTTGCGCGACGAAAATACCGACGATCGCGCTCATTCCCGGAATGCTTACGCAGTCGGGGCTGGCTGGGGCTGGCGCGTTATAAGCGAGCGACGTGCTAGTGAATTTAACGCTGTTTTCGTAAATAGTTTTTTGAAAATATTTGTTTAATAGTTTAAGTTAAGTGTTTAGCATATTAATTATTTAATTTATTAAAAAAAATATAAGACATTATATTAAAGTCAAACAGCTATAAATATTAAAATAAATAATTAAAAGTTATACCTACTGTATTTTTTTACTCTTTGTTTAACGCGCGGCGATAATGTTTAATTTAGCTTGCTTGCGTGTTTTATCTATTTAATAATCATTATTTAGGCTATTAAAGCTAGCAAGCAAGTCAGCAAGTAGTCAATACAATAATAAGTAGTCAATAGTACTTCTATCACGGAACAGGTACAATTCATGTCAAACTTAAATGAGCCTCTTTTCAAGTAATTTTTTTCAATCGAGGCACGAGCTGTAGGTAGTACAAACGAGTCGCAGGGAATACGCTCGCCCTAGTTAGGCCCTTACTCCCTAATTCTTATTACACCTTGCCGATTTAGAGTAAGGGCACGGAATATATATTTATATATTTCCGTGATCGAAGTGTACCTACCTCTCCGAGCGAAATATTATGTTTCGCCGCACGGCTTCGCCGCGACGAATGACCTTGCAAGTTGCGTGCGTAGTGAAGAACTCACTGTGTAGCGACACACAGTAAACACAGTCGATTATAGTCAGAGTAGGTACCTTACTTACCAATTCGAAAAACCTACTGTATTGTTGTACTGTTTGCTGACAGCCCTAGACAAGCTCGCAATGTCGTCCGTGACGTAGGAAAGGGAAAAGATGCAAAGCAATACGGACACTCGCGCGCGGCGATAAAGTTTAATTTAGCTTGCGTGCGTGATTTATCTTTTTACCCTCGACGAAACGGAGACGGTATATGTGTTTGCCCTAAGAGGTTGTGTGTTTGTTTGTTTGTTTGTTTGTTTGTTTGTTTGTTTGTGCACTTTTTTGTTACCGTTTTCCTGGAAAACTACTGGACCGATTTATTTGCGGTTTTTTGCATTAGATATGTATAGCTTGTGAGAAGGTTCTTAGATATATTTTAGGACCATAGACAAACAAGCTGAGCTGTAGTCTATGATTTTAATTTTTCAATATGTTACCATTTTTCTCAAAAAGTACTGGGCCGATTGAGATGCGGTTTTTTGCATTAGATATGGATAGCTTGTGAGAAGGTTCTTAGATATATTTTAGGACCATAGACAACCAAGCTGAGCTGTAGTCTATGATTTTATTTTTTTCAATATGTTACAATTTTTCTCAAAAAGTACTGGGCCGATTGAAATGCGGATTTTGCATTAAATATGGATAGCTTGTGAGAAGGTTCTTAGATATATTTTAGGACCATAGACAACCAAGCTGAGCTGTAGTCTATGGTTTTAGTTTTTCTATATGTTACCATTTTTCTCAAAAAATACTGGGCCGATTGAGATGCGGTTTTTTGCATTAGTTAAGGATAGCTTGTGAGAAGGTTCTTAGATATATTTTAGGACCATAGACAACCAAGCTGAGCTGTAGTCTATGATGTTAATTTTTCTATATGTTACCATTTTTCTCAAAAAATACTGGGCCGATTGAGATGCGGTTTTTTGCATTAGATATGGATAGCTTGTGAGAAGGTTCTTAGATATATTTTAGGACCACAGACAACCAAGCTGAGCTAGTGATTTGGTAAGTGGTCATAGGAACGCCTTAAGTTCTCATCGTAAACCCGTCGTGCTTAGACTCTTTTGGTTTGTCTTGACTGGCATTTTGTACCTAGATGCTGCCAAGGGTCTCATGATGGAGCCAGGAGGTGGTCATATTAAATCCTTAAGTTCTTATCGTTAGCCCGTCGTGTTTGGACTCTTTTGATTGGTCTTGACTAGCACTTTGTACCTAGATGCTGCCCAGGGTCTCATGATGGAGCCAGGAGGTGGTATTAGGAACTCCTTAAGTTCTTATCGTAAACTCGTCGTGTTTGGACTCTTTTGATTTGTATTGACTAGCACTTTGTACCTAGATGCTACTCAGGGTCTCATGATGGAGCCAGGAGGTGGTCATGGGAACTCCTTAAGTTCTCATCGTAAGCCCGTTGTATTTGGACTCTTTTGATTTGTCTTGACGAGCGCTTTGTACCGAGATGCTGCCCAGGGTCTCATGATGGAGCCAGGACGTGGTCATGGGAACTCCTTAAGTTCTCATCGTAACCCGTCGTATTTGGACTCTTTTGATTTGTCTTGACTAGCACTTTGTACCTAGATGCTGCCCAGGGTCTCATGATGGAGCCAGGAGGTGGTCATGGGAACTCCTTAAGTTCTCATCGTAACCCGTCGTATTTGGACTCTTTTGATTTGTCTTGACTAGCACTTTGTACCTAGATGATGCCCAGGGTCTCATGATGGAGCCAGGAGGTGGTCATAGGAACTCCTTAAGTTCTTATCGTAAACCCGTCGTGTTTGGACTCTTTTGATTTGTCTTGACTAGCACTTTGTACCTAGATGCTACTCAGGGTCTCATGATGGAGTCAGGAGGTGGTCATGGGAACTCCTTAAGTTCTCATCGTAAACCCGTTGTATTTGGACTCTTTTGATTTGTCTTGACGAGCGCTTTGTACCGAGATGCTGGCCAGGGTCTCATGATGGAGCCAGGGGGTGGTCATGGGAACTCCTTAAGTGATCACATTTTTTTAAACAATTTTTATCAGAATATTAAAATTTAACACTATTTGACACTCTCATTCGGCTCATTACTAAGCCCAAGTTTTATCTCGGAATGAGAAGGGTTTGGCCATAGTCCACCACGCTGGTCGAAAGAACTACTGAGCCGGCACATATGCAGTTTTGTGTTTCAGATATTATTTTATATAATTACTTTTGCTAAGTTCTAATTGTTGTTTCAATGGAGCTCTGCAGTTCGTCGTGGGTTTTTTAAAATTTTTAATTTTATTACTTGTTAATAATAATTATGTAGGCTATTAAAACGTCGGCAAGTAGTCAACATCAAAGGAGTGAGACTTCTGTACGTTAGTACTATTATATTATTCTGTGGCAGACGGGCGACGGCAGTTTCGAAATGCATTCGCAAATGACGGATAGCAATTTCTTTAAAATCATTTATAATATTTTATGTTTGGTAATTATTATTAAAATGGGTATGGGTAATTTCTAAAATATGTCGAGTCGATTTCATTTTGTTTCAATAATTTAATTCTTTGTTTACTCAATTAAAAATTAATAAATTATTGTATAATGGGCCCGGCAGACGTTGTCCTTCAACCTAGAACTCGATTCCAGCGCTCCCTACCGGGCCCAATTGTGTATATCATTAACCATCCCGGGACCCAGTCGTATACACACAAAAAATTCCATCAAAATTTGTCAAGTCGTTTCTGAGTTTTAGCCAGACTAACGACCAGCAATTCATTTTATTATGTAGGTACCTACTTACCAATGTCAAGGAATATCATAATGACGAAGTAGCGTGGAAGGCGAATGTAATCGGTTTTGAATTCGGCTTCCCACAAGACTACTATCACAGTTCACGAGTTCTACTATTATAATAATAATTTTGAAATAGTACCTAAGCAGTGGCGGCCTTAGGGGGCCTCGCTCGCCCGGGGCCTCGCTCGCCCGGGGCCTCGCTCGTGGAGGGGCCTCGAGCCCTCGCGCTACAGCCTAAGTAGAAAAATCCCACCTATCAATATGAAGTGAGATATTATGAAGATCCAAACTGGTGACAAACTTCATAGAAAATCCACCATCTATTATATTTATTGATCTGAGATGCCAGTGCTGTTTACTGCGAAAGGTGAAAAAAAACGTGGACGGAAAAGAATGGACTATACTCCACAAAGCATACCTAATGGCCTCGCAAATATCTAGTGCCTAGAGCCTCGTAATAGCTTAGGCCGCCTCTGATAGTAAGGGCTATATCGCGCACTACTAGTCCAAGTTCATTTGGCGCAAGCCAAACGATTTTATGCAATGATATTTACCTAGGTAGTAGAGCTAAACAGGCCTCCTTTCCGTCTCTTCTCAGATCTGCTTGCCGAACCGGTGGAAATCTTCAGTCAACTTGACAGAAGTGCCATAATTTGGTATAGGTAAGTATCTACGTGAAATACTTAAATGGTTTTATTTTGTTTTCAGCAACGAAATAAAACGCAACAGGGACAGGATCCTAGAGATATACTATTTTATTGACAACCAGAGAGAGGAGTGGGCCGATATGCAGATGAGTATGACAGAGACCGTGGACCCTGAAACTGCGGCACTTTTGGGCGATGATTTCTAGAACCTACGCGCCTAAGCCTTGGCCGCAGTGAGTGTTTTACGAGCGGGAGGACCTGGGTTCGATCACCGGTAGGGTCAATTGAATTTTCTCTGGTGGGAGGCTCCGGCCGTGGCTAGTTACCACCCAATTTTTATGGTGACATCAGGATTGCTGGACCACGAGTTTGGAACTTTGAGAATTTTTTGTATCAATTACTTGATAACATACTAATAGGGTTAAGAAATTGGTACATACATACAGTTGATGCCATTACAAAAATTTAAATCAACACTGAGAAAATGGCTTCTGACTCATTCCTTTTACTCAGTGAAGGAATTTCTTGAGCTTAGGTAAAATTCATAAGGTGTAACCATTTAATGACTTTGACATTTATTTATTTATTTAAGCTATTAAAGTATTGAACGTTGTAGTGAATTTTATTTATTATTATGACTGATTACTAACGATTTAAAGATTGTAAGTATTAATTAAGTAGGTACTTACATAATTTCTAAATTTGCACGTCAACATTGACGAAACATGTGTGGACTACTTTAGAACTGTCATCATAATTGTACAATGTTTCAAGCAAATAAACGATTGATTGATTGATTGTAAACTATTCTCACGTTGAAATGGCCGGCCACTCTATACTAAAAACTCGTAGGTACGTAGTCCAGCCGTCCTGACGCTCGCGGTAGGAAACAGATTCCTATTAGATAATTGCCCACGAATGCATTGAGGGTTTTTTGGTTCCCGCAGGAACTCTTCAATTTTTCGGGATAAAATGTAGCCTATGTGTTAATTTAGGTTAAATTAAGCTATCTTCGTTTCAAATTTCAGCCAAATCGCTTCAGTCATAATAGCGTGAAGCAGTAACAATTTATATCCAAACTTTCACATGTAATAAATTAGTAGGATTGTTTACGACACCTAGATATAGTATGACACCATGTTGTAATAGGTATTTGGTAAAACTATTATAGTTTATTTTTTAGAGATAAATAATAACGCAAAGAATAAAATAAACTTCTTTCAATTATAAAATATAATATATTTTTAATAATATTTTCATAAAATATGTCATTAAAAAAATAGGGAAGTACCTACCTATATGTATAGTTTTATAGGTAGGTTTTTATTTTTTATTCTATATCATGATTTATATTTTATAATAATATTGCATCTTAATGACTAGGTAAATTTAGACCGTCCATTGTATAAATGTTCATAACATTGACAATACAATAGGTACATTATAATAATATAATTGAATGGTTATTGTTGGTAGATACCTAATTTTATATACTTAGTTTGATATTTTTCTTATTGATCCTCATTTGGTTAACGATAAATAATCAATTATATACTTACCTACTATGTAGGTATTTTGTTTAAATTTACAATTTTATAACTTATGCTTTATTGGTTATTATAAGACGTAAGTACCTATATATATTCATCTTATCTAATCTTAGACTGAAATTTATGGGGCGACTGAGATTTTTCATACTTTACGATCCCGGATTAAAAGCTACCTATTTAAGTAGCTGGAGCCAAAAATGATATTTTTAATATTGAATAGAAGCAGGCGTTACTTGGCGGAAGTCCATGATAATGAATGAACTAGAAGTTTAATTCGCTATAACCCGCCACAGTCAACGACCTCAATTTACATAGACGGGCCCTGTCAAACAAAGAATGTGGGCGTATTTTTAGCAACGCCATCAACGCCATCTAGTCTGAAAAGCGGGAACTTGCTTGCAACATCTTGAATGAAAGCTTGAAAACGACTCGACTCGACTCGGTCATAGCTGATAATGTAGGGCATAGCCGTAAGGCCAGTTAGTAAAAAAAAATATCATACAGTTTGCCGCGGATTATATTAGAATTAAATGATTGCGTAATGGATAAAAATATTAAATAGGAAGATTAATTAACATTTTTTGGAAATGTATGTATAACTTACCTTAAAATTAAAATTATACAGTGACAAACTAATGAAACTTTAGATGTTAACTATATAATAAGAAATTATCTGCACGACGAGCGATCGTGACAGCGCTACGACGGGAACAAAGACAGGTGCGGAACGTGTTCAGCAACTCGGACGCCCGGCGTTTTTCTATGAAAGGGCCCATCTAGTACCTACATATACTTATATCGATGGCCACAGTGAAAAGTACGTTGAGAATAATTTGGAAGATTTGTGTGGTTTTGTGTTGTGCCGGTATGAATGGCTGACTTACTGGGTGGTGAATATAGTAAGCTGCAAGTGCAAGACAGACACTGTACCACATAGATTTGTGTACTGTGGCGGGTTATAGCCAATTAAACTTCTAGTTCACTCCATATTTTTAATATTATTTTCCTTTTGATAGTATTTTGGCTGTTAGCAAACTACGGATTTTGGACTTTAAATTTAATCCTTTTCACGTGCATATTTTTTATACAATTAAATACGTATAAATATAAAAAGTTTCTTGCAATAAAATTATTATTCATTTTCGCTTATTATAATATCAGTAGATGAAGCAATTGCATACTTCACAACATTATTACAAAAATCGGGGAACACGGCAGTGCTGTCGCCAAGACGAACAATATAATATTTCTGTTTATTTAACTTATTTGGCTGCCTTCTGTTTCAGGACCTGTATGTACATTTCAAGACTCTGTTGCACTTTAGGGTTTTGCAGGAAGCCTAGGAATTCTTGTATGTCTGCTTGTCTGTTTTTAAGCAGGTTTTTTAAGGGCGCTTGCCTTATCCTCTGCTTGGTGAGAGCACGGGCCAATGGTGGGATTCTATCGAATTTCTCCAAAAATCCTTTACATTTGTTGATGGCATCGGCTTTGTCGGTGGCGATTTCGTCTACAAGCCCTACCTGCAAGATGGTTTTGATTTTAAAAAGAATTATTATCGTTCGAACATAAATTTATTATTTACCGATAATATAAAGTTTTGACACTGTTGCCATAATGAGCGACCTATTTCGACTCTTTTTGGTCGCTCACTTCGTTTCACTAGCTCTTTGTTGATGAAAGAGCTTGTAGGTTGTTTAACGGAGTCTGTAGTCCCGTATGGAGCACAGTGGAAACCTCGTTTAACAACCGCAAACTATATTACACTATGGACAGTATAGACTAACCTTTAAAGCTTCGTCTACAGTAAACATTCGCGCTGTGGTTAGCGCATACTCAGCCTCTCGAATGGGAATAGTTTGGCACATAGTGTCCATGAACCAAGTTGGTGCAACTATGCCCAGGGCCGTCTCGTTTAGCCCGATGGTGAATTTGCCCCCCACCATAGCGCGGTACTCGCATGACATTGATAGAAGACAACCACCGGCTGGTGCATGACCCTAAAAATGACAAGGATAACCTATTTAAAAATTTACAAGCCGTGTGTTGTTGGATATCCCGCAAGAACATAGTTAGTTTCGCTATTTTTTATAAGAATCACCGAACGGCCGAACTTATACCTAACTAGCTGATGACCGCGACTTCGTCCGCGTGGTTTAAGTTTTTTGTTATTCCCGCTGGAACTCCTTAATTTTCCGGGATAAAAAGTATGATATGTTACTCTCCAGGTCCTCAACTATACCCATGCCAAAAATCACGTCAATCCGTTGCGGCGTGATTGAAGGACAAACCAACAAACAAACACACTTTCGCATTTATTTACATTAGTATGAAGTATGATTACTTATTGAGCTACTAAAACCTACTTAAAAGTGCTACAAATGTGCAAAACTGACTAAAATAATTACATTCAGGTATGGTACGCCTGATGACGCGGCTCTTTTCCGACTGCGCTAAGATCTATATAAGATCTACCTCTCTCAGCTCTCCATCTATACTAGAGAGAGACAGAGTTTAACGCTTATTCGTCACTATGATTTTTCTACCCAGGTTGTTTTATCCTGCCAAACTATGTTCTAAAAAGAAAAGGCGCATCAAAGGATGGATTATCCAGCAACTTTGTAAAAGTTGGATAAACACACTCACAACTCTCAACTCACAACACACGTTACAACTCACAACTCATGTTACAACTCACGTTTATAGCGGCAGCAGTGGCAAAGTTTGATCCGAATAATTTTAACCAAACATCCTGTAGGGTAGTCCAGAATTCTTCTGCCCTTTTCAAATCAGGCTTGTACATTTCCATTATATCTAGACCAGCTGAGAATACTGTTGGGGACGACTGAAATTAAATGGTAATAAGTCTCAAATCTTTAAAAAACATTTTTAAAAACAAGCTTTCATCGTCTGCCGTACTGAATTTAGTGTGACGTAATTTTATTTTTCGTATTCTTCTCAGAAATCCCTTTCAATTGATACTCATATCATGGGGTGCATAAAAAATAACAAGTCAGGTCCATCTTTGGGAGTCCGCCACATTATATTTAGAATGACGTCACTAGCTTAGTGAACATGCATGTCATCCAAAATGTATATGCACGTGTATTAGAAATCTTAGCTCAATCGATTGGGGATCTCTCTGCGTCGTATTCCTCATTACTAAGGGTCGTGACTCGTGACCCCTTTCCATTAATCATATAATGGTAGGAGTTTTCCTGGGATAATAATGCGGTGGGTTCCCACATCCCTCCGCAACTGGAATTGGGGATAACTATTTTACAATTCAGTTGCAAGATTTGACTTAAACAAACCCACAAACAATGCAAGTTATATATGATAGCTTATAACTAATAAATATAGTTCATTTACACATCCCATGGGAACCTGTATTTTTTGTAACATCATAGCGGCTCAGTAATAATAATTAATCCTTAAATTAATCAGTCTGATCAGGTCTGAAAGTTGGCAGTATAAAATAATTAATCTGTGAACTACAGAATTAGTATACACATGCCTTTCACATAATTTCTCGCGCCGATTTCGGATACTATCGTACCGAGGCACTTAAATCCGGTTTATTCAACCATATTCGTAACTTTAATATCACTCGATCATTCTACATTCTAACTTTCTCTTAGTAAAAGTCTGAAAACAAATTCAAGGTGGTGGAGCAGTCGATAAAAAGACTCCTTAAGATCTATTTGTATCTTCTCATCATTCTTACGAAGTATTGGTAGGAAACTCTTTCAAACTTTACACGACACATATTAGCATAATCCCCTTTATTCGCTTATTTAGGGTCTTGGCTTATGTCATTATCACTATTAAACCGTCTGGTTTGTTGACCTCTACTTATAGACATTTTGCGGCGTGTACTTATAATGTAACTAGCTGATTCCCGCGATTTCGTCCGCGTGGAATGAGCTTTTCGTAAGAAACGTTTTCCGACCGTTTTTTCTCCGTCTTACATTGCAAATCCGACATAAAATAATATTGCGGCTATAAATTAAGATGTAAGCTATCCTATCTTTCAATTTGGATCAAACTGCACACGGTGTGCACATTTAATTTAAAATCGGTTAAGTAGTTTAGGAGTCCATCGCGGACAAACAACGTGACACGTGATTTATATATATTTAGGTAGATAGATATTGCTCGAGACTTCGTCGTCGTGAATTGAGGTTTTTGATACCCGCGGGAACAGTTTTATTACCGGAATAAAAGGCAGCCTATGTCCTCCCCTGGAATGCAACCTATCTCTGTACCAAATTTCATCAAGTCAGTTGAACTGAGGTGCGATTATGTAAGAATTGTCGATCAAATCGTCAAAGCTCGGCGTCAGACTAAAACTAAAATAAACCATAATTAGAACTCAATTAATAAAATTAGAGCTCAATTTCGTGTATCGAATGGATACACGAAATAGGTGTACGATACCCTAAACGGATGAGAATGGATATGTCACGGTAAAATTGCAAAAACCGTTAGATTATAATCTAACTAGCGAAATTGTAAACAGATTGTGAACCGTTCAATATTCGAGTGTCAATTTTTGAAATATTCATTGTATTTACGTTTTCTTGTATCTTTCTTGTAGGTTAGGTTAGGGTTCGACATAAATAATCAGGTAGTGCACTTAGGTTTTATCGGGTTAATATACCTAACAGATTACAATCTAACGAAAAATAATGCGTTAAATTATAATCTGTCGACAGTTTACAATACGCTAGTTAATAGTTATAATTATAATCTATTATTATTATTGCAATTTTACGGTGACAGATACACGAAATTGAGCTCTAATTTAATTGAGCTCTGGTATGGTTTACTTTACTTTGAAGCCGAACTTTGACGATCTGATCGGAAATTATTACACAATCGCACCTCAGATCTGTACCTATCCGTGAAAGCGTAGCAGACAGACAGACCGACAAACAGATACTTTCGCAGTTTGAATATTAGTATGGTTATGTATAATATAATATTATAATGCTTATTAGTAAAATAGTGTCAATTCGGTTGTACAAAATCTTAAAGTAACAATATTGCTATAATATGTTTTCACGTTAAAGTAAGTAATATCAATTTTGTTCAGAGATATTTTAAGCCGGAACTTACTGAAGTCAATATCATCCCTTTACTCTTATTCTTGGCGACTTCATCAAGGGATTGGCTGATCTCCTTCAACAGATCAAGGTTGAGACTGTTAACCGGAGGTCTTTGTAGTGTCATGATCGCTACACCATCGTTGTCCACCGTCAAGTCGACTAAGGGGCCTTTACTTGACATGGCTCTGACGCACGGAGACAACTGCCTTGCATTATGGATTGTTCGCCGTATGAGGAACATTTTAGCTGCAACAAAAACTTATAAAATGTGAGTTATCACTATTTAGACAAAAGGTCTCACGTTTTATTTAGATAAAACTGCCTCGTTGGTCTAATGGTTAGCATGAATGACTGCGGCTGACGAGGTCCTGGGTTCGAGTCCCAGGTCGGGCGATAATAGGTGTTGGATTTTTCTGACTAGAAATTCTCAGTACTAGCCCGGATTTAGGAAGTTGGTGGTATTTCACCCCCATGCCACAAGCCGTCGGTCCCAGTTATCATTAACATGGCAATAGGCTTTAAAGCCTGCCAACCCGCATTGGAGCAGTGTTGTGGGTCTAAGCTCTTAATTCCCTCTCTCCTATGAGAGTGGAGGCTTGTGCCCAGCAGTGGGGCGCTAATGGGCTGTAGTGTTAAGATGTCTATCAACAAGTTCAAAGTTTTTGTAAAACGTAAACTCATTGAAAAGTCTTAATATAGTGTAAAAGATTATTTCAATGATAGGCAGTCATGGGTATGAATTGTGTGCCAAGTGGATTAATGATTTTTATTCCTTCGGGAACTCTTTTAATTTTCCAGGATAAAAAGTAGCATATGTCCTTCCCCGGGATACAAACTACATATCCCTATACCAAATTTTATCAAAATTGGTAGAACAGATGGGCCGTGAAAGCACAGCAGACAGACAGACAGACTTTCGCATTTATAATATTAACTATAGTATGGAGTATGGATCAAGTTGCTATAAAGAAATTTGTTTTACATAGATAAATTGGCAACTGGCAGTTAATACAACTTTAAAAGTAGAGATAAATAATTACTGAGTAATCTTACTCGCAAAAATATGGAAGGAGCTATTATGGTCTCTCCTAGTACTTTCATGATTTATGGTATGAAGTTTATGTAAAATTTAGTAAGTAGTGCAAACAGCTGTTGGCACTTGTAAGGTACAAATATTTAGAACTTACAACCCCAAAGTGCCCAGTTTTAATTGAACTTTTCCCACTAAAATATTTTATATCATTTAAAAGACAGGGATACATTAAATTTGTAGTAAATTGAACCTTTAAAATAACAATTCAAAAACATAACTCACCTTTGAAGTTATTAAAACACAATATAAACAAGCTCCACTGTGTAGTAACGTCTTACAATTAAGATAATTTCAATAATTTTTAAACTTTGTGAACTCTGAACTTGGATGTTGTTGTTTTTCATTTTGTCCCCTTTCGGGACAGGCAAAGGTCTAAGACCATACAGCCTATTCAGTAATATTTCTTTTCCGTATTATTTTTTATATAAAGGCAAAGCCTATTCAATCGTTTTTCTTTAGTATTTTCTTTTTATACTGTATAATCCCTAAGGATTCATCTGAATGTATCTTTCTTTTTCTCTCCTTTGTTTTCAAAATAAGTCTAATCCAGGTCTAAACATTATCATTATTCAAATTTCTTGAACAGTACTTGTAACGAATTTATATAGATATTTATAATTTAATGGATTCTTCAATAACTCCTTTAATGAGCGCGGTACGTCTTCAATCTTCTTATAAACATAACTTAGGTCATCAATTAGCACAAGGCGCTGGATGCCAAAAGATGAACAAGAAAAGAAAATGTGATCCAGAGTTTGGGATTCATTAGTGTTGCAGAAATTACATGACGGCGAATCTAATATTTTCATTTTGTGTAAATGTGAATTTAGGCGGCAATGTCCAAACCTTAAGCGGCAAATAACAGAGTAATATTTCCGATTACTATAAATCTTCTCTTTACAAAACCATGGCTTTTGATTAATATTATCATTTGAATTTTTATACCACAATCCTTTATGCTCATTTTCAGGGGAATTCCTCATTTCTCGCCAGTTATTCTCCAATGTATTTATTAGGTTTTTATGTATATCTGTATAAGGGAGGGCAGCAGCATTGGTTTTTTGACAGTGGCAGCTAGTGCTATTTTCGGATGACACGTTTGATATGGCTTTTGCAAGGAAATCTGCATTTTCATTTCCTTTTACTCCTGAGTGTGCCGGAACCCAAATAAAGGCAATATCAAAACCATTCAGGTAAAGTTGGTAAGCTTTCTTCTTGATTTCATAAATAATATAATTTAGTTTAGCATCCATCTTACAGTTAGAAATAGATCTAAGTACACTCATACTATCGCTGGCAATTACCCATTTTGACGATTCTGTTTTTCTATTTTCTATATAATGTAAAGCTGACAAGATAGCAAGTGACTCCGCTGTAAAAATACTTGCATTTGGATCAATTTTTTCACCAGAACCAAGCTTTGTTTGAGTATCATAAATGGCGATTGAAGTACTATTTTCATTCTTTGCTGCATCAGTGTATACAATTCTGTAGTTTACCCAGTTCGAAAGCTTGTCATAAAATAATTCTTTCGAGGAAAGAGAAGAATCTATTTCTACATTAATATTCAAATAGTAACTTTCATATGCTCCTTCAAAGCATGGCCAAGTAGTCTCTGTTCTGTGAATGTTTGAGGATTCGAGTGACTGTAAATACTCAGAGAAATTATGTAGCAAGAACAAGGAATTTGTGTTTAACATTGCAGAATGAGCATTTAAAATGTTTATAAAAAGTTTATTACTTTTCAATGAGTATAATTTCAATAATAATTTATTTTTTAAATAGGTAAAGCGTATACTAAGAGGTGGAATATTGCATTCAATTTGCAGAACATTAATTGGTGTTGTTTTGAAGGCACCTGTAATAAGGCGTAAACCAGTATTTTGGACAACTTCTAGTTTTTTAATTAGAGTTTTATTGGAAGCAAAGCATATAGCACCATATTCAAAATGACTTCGAACAATGGACTTATAAAGTAATAATAGAATTTTGGGATCAGCTCCCCAGTAGGTTTTAGCTAGTGATTTCAAGATATTCAAAGCTCTAGTAGCTCTAGCCACTATGTAATCAACATATTTATTCCATGACATATTACTAGTAAATAGAACACCTAAAAATTTTACCTCTGATGTCTGAGCTATCTGATTTTCATTATAATAAATATGAATAGAAGGATGACTTCTTTTACCAAAGACAACAACTTTAGATTTTTTAGAATTAATATGTAAATCCAAGTAATTAAAATATCTATTTAAATACATTAAACTTTGGTTAATATTAGTTGTTATTTGATTTAAAGAGTTTCCAGATAAATAAATAACTAAGTCATCGGCATACTGTAAATTATATGTAAAAGATCCTAAATTCATATTTAATTTATGTATATATAGTAAAAATATTAGAGGGCTCAATATTCCTCCCTGACAAACACCTTTAGAAGAATACCTAGGTCCATATAGGTTTCCATGTTTAACAAATACTTTTCTTTCATATAAAAAGTTAAAAATCCATTTTATTAATTTTACAGGTAAACCTATCTTGATAAGTTCCTCACAAAGAATCTTAAGATTAACATTATTAAAAGCACCTTCAATATCTAGAAAAACAGAAACAAGGAAATTTTTTTGAGCAATTGACTTTTGAATATCAAGTTGCAGCAAAGCAATACTTTCTTGAGCAGACTTTCCCTTTCGGAATCCATATTGATTATGAGGTAATATATTATTTTTTTCAATGAAGTATTCAATACGCTGTTTTAAAAGCTGTTCAAAAATTTTACCCATACAAGAAGTCAGAGTTATGGGTCGATAAGAGTCTTCATGAAACTCTTTTTTATCAGGCTTTAAGACTGGTATCAAACAATCAACTTTCCAATCATCAGGGATGAAGTTCCCTTTCCATAAATGATTAAAAATATTACACAAAATCCTGAGTCCATTTTCATCCAAATTCTTTAACAAAACATAAGGAATGCCATCCAGGCCAAAAGCTGTGTCTTTCCTGCTATATATAGCTGCTTTAAGTTCTTTAATTGTGAAGGGATTTAAAATAAATTCGTTGGTAGGATTATTTTTTTCTACATATGGTAATTTATCTATTTTTACATAATCTGGTGTGTACTTTTTTAAGAAATTCAAAATCCAATCATTTTTATTATACATTTTTTTATAAGAATAAGTTTTGTTAAATTTTTTCATAAATGACCATATTATGGTCATTGGGGTGTTGCGATTAAAGGAATGACACAGCTCACTCCAACTACTTTCCCTTTCTCTTTTTAGAGTTAATTTCTTTAATGCTTGCAGTCTTTTAAAGCTTAAATAATTTTCGAGTCTAGGGTCATTTTTAAATATTACATATGCCTGCTTACAATTTTGAACTGCAACACTACATTTATTGTTCCACCAGGGGAGACACAGCCTTTTGCGTTTATTATTTACACTATTATTGTGAGGTTTATAATTATTAGGGATTGACTTTTGAACAGCTTTATGTAAAATTTCAATAAATTTATTATATGAATTTAGAGGAAATTCTGTATCTACACTAAAATCTAACAACAAATTTTGAACTTCTTGTTTAAAAATATCCCAGTTAATACACTTATAATTTGGAAATTTTGGTAAATTATTATTATCTTTGTCTGCATCGTCATTATTGCTATTAATAAGTATTTTTAAAATTACAGGTAAATGATAACTGCCTAAAGGATCATCATGCACTGACCAATCACAAGCTAATGCAAGAGATGGAGAAACTAAGGACAAATCTAAAGCATTTGGGCGCCACGTTAATGAACCAACTGTAGTTGGCTCCCCGCTGTTCAAAAGTACTAAATTGTTATCATCAATAATATCAAGAAGATCTCTACCTCTGCAATTTATAGTATTACTACCCCAACATGTATGGTTAGCATTAAAATCGCCTCCAAGGATAAGAGGCTTCGGAATATTTTTAATTAACGTATCTAAGTTGTTTTTATTAAAATTTGCATTAGGTGGGCTATAAAAACTAATAATACTTATTTCTTGATTATAAAGCTTAATTCTTATACAAATATTTTGATGAGCGTTGTCACAATATGTATCTATTTTTGTATATGATATACTGTTGTGTATTATGAGTGCAACACCATTGTGTTTGCTACCTACATCTTTTCTTTCAATTTTATAACCGCGTATATTAAGTTTCTGTTCAGGTTTTAACCATGTTTCACTAATTATAGCAATGTGTATGTTATTCTCATATAAAAACTGAGTTAAAATATGTCGATTACATAGTAAGCTTTGAGCATTCCATTGGACTATATTAATATAGTCCATTATTTTTTTGAATGGGGTATTTTTTTACGGAAAGTTTCAAGGAGAATGTTTTTAATAGTCTCTGAACTAACAGGATTATTATCTGTTTTAGTGGATATGATTTTGACGATTGATTCTACAATTAAATTCATAAAAATATCTGTTTTGAGTAAATGTTGTAATTGTTTGTTAGGGTCATTTGTTAATTTTGGAAATGTTTTTTCATCGAATAAATCTACATATTGAAAAGCTCTCGCCTTAGTTTTATTTTCGTTTATTTTTTGTTTTTTTATCGGACATTCCGCTGATACAGCAATATGGTTTCCATCACAATTGTAGCATTTTGCACTCGAAGTCTCAACAGTGCAATTTTTGTAACTATGATTCTCTGTGCATATGGAGCACTTCACTGGGTTTTTACAAAATTTAGCAATGTGTCCATATCTTAAGCACTGTAAGCACTGCTTAACTGGAGGAATAAAAGGACTCACCTCGTGTCTCCAAGAGTCTAAATGAACATATTGAGGTAGTTGAGTAGCTGCAAATGTCACAGCCACCGTTCCTGTAGGCTTATATTCGAAATCATCATTTACCCTAGTCCTCGTCATAAGACGCCTTACTTGAATCACGTTGCTTGTACTGGCCAATAGAGAAAATATTGTTTTGTTCGATAATCCAAGAGGAACTCCCCGTAGGACTCCGGTGATTTCTGTGGCAGCAGCTGGGATACTTGGTGTCATATTCACATTTTTATGGAATTTCTCATTACTTAAGAATACGTTCGCGTTATTTGCAAGGTCGAAAACAATGCCAATTTTGTATTTATTAATTGCTTTCAGGTATTTCACTCCGTTAACACAATATTGTCTAATAGCTGACGAAATTGCCAATTTGTCTTTCTCTCCGATAGGTTTTTCTGCAATATTACTTGAGAGAAACACAATAAATTCCTCTCCGCGGCTATTTTCGGAATATTTTCTCGAGTAATTGTGAATTTTAAAAGGTAAATATTTATTGTCCTCGCTTTCCAAGTCACTTGAAGATCTGGACTCATCACTCATCGACGTCTCCTGTTTTTTCCGTTTTGCCTTGGCGCCCCTCATGATGGGGGCACCGAAATGCAATTTCAGTCAACTTCTATGAAGAAAAACTAGTAAAATTAAATTTTTTGAAAAATATTATCTAAAATCGCGCCTTTTACTTCCAACGTTTCCCGCGCTTCCTTCTTCTGAACTTGGACTTTGATCAAGCTATATTATTTAATGGATTAGAGGTTATATTTTATCTGTGTAACCCCAGATTTATAATAAACCGTAAAACATTAAACCACGAATAATTTTAGTTATCAAGATTCCGTATACCTGCTACTTGCTATCTTGCTTCGACTTCGTGATTAGAAAGAGAGGTCGGACCACATTATTTCAGTCACCTGACACCTCTATAGTCTAAGAGAGATAAGTGTCCGTCATTCTTTGGTGTCCTTTTGAATCCAGGGCCGTAAAATAAAAAATAAAAGTTAGTCTATATTTAAATGTCATTTGTCAATATCATGTCTCTACTCTGACAGTGACATTGGACAGTGACTGAGTTTGAGTTTTGGGTTGTCTTTACTGTCATTTGTGGATTTAAAAAATATTGTAATTTTTTTTTTACATTTTAGGCAAATAATTAATAGATTGAAGATTCACAGAAAAAGTTGATAAAGAGAAAGGCATTGAAATTATCCTAGTTGTCGCTAAAATATGTAAAAGACAAGTAAAATGTCTTTGGAACAGACAGCCTGTGACGGTAAGCGATTAAAAGTAAATAAAAAAAACACGTTTCATTGACTTTAGCGGGTTTCAGTTTGTTTAAAAATATTATTGCTCTTCATCTACCACCATCAAGCAGCCGTGGCTTAGGTCTTTTCTAGTGGAAGACTTCGGCCGTGACAACTTTACCAGTTAGGTCTAATCTTGCAAACTGTTCTTACAGATTTGAAGGCCTTTGAAAGGAGACTGACAGAAGTAATAGCATGTCTTCAGCCAGCTACTATGAGATGGAGAAGTAAGCATATTATAAAAAATCTTACTATGAACAGTTTCATCTTTGCCTTTACAATTGACACAGTTGATTTTAACTGCCATAGCCAAAAGTTATCTTGCCTGACTTGGCTTATGGTTTCTTGATTTACTTTAGTTTTTAGAGTTAAAAAGTAGCTCATGGCCTTCCCCTGGATACAACCATCTCTATAAATATCAATTTTGTCTTTTAGTGAAAAGTAGAAAAATGCACAAATAGAAAAAAAGTGACCCTACTTTCTTTCTATGAAGACAGTTTTTTTTTTTTTACTTATTACTATTTTTTTATACCACTACAAGTTAGCCCTTGACTGCGATCTCACCTGATGGTAAGTGATGATGCAGTCTAAGATGGTAATGGGCTAACCTGTTAGGGGCATGGCAGTTATTATTAAACCCATACCCCTATTCGGTTTCCACACGGCATCATACCGGAACGCTTAATCGCTTGGCGGCACGTCTTTGCCGGTAGGGTGGTAATTAGCCATTGCTGAAGCCTCCCACCAGGCCAAACCAGGGAAAACTCAGAAATTATAAATTCCCAAATTGACCCTGCCGGGGATCGATCCCGGGATCTCTGCACGTTAAGACAACAGCGCTACACACTGCGCCACGGAGGTCGTCAAAACTATACTACCAATATTTTACTTTTGGATGTATGAATAGTGACTTGTTCCACTCACTTTGCTAGCTTTTTGGTAGCGAGATGTAACAATAACCATATCCATTGATGGTGCAAGTGACCCTAAGAATATTATGTTTCTTCTGTCCAGTTCTCCTAGCTGTAGTATCTGTCTGCACGGCCATAGCAGCGTGGCACTGGCTCACTGACCCGCTCACCCCAGTGGTCTCTCTCACACAGTCGCTGTGGAACCACCCCTTCTTTGCGTTCACTTCTACATTTCTAGGTAAGAATCCCTTAAATGTAGGGGCTGGGCAGGACAAAACACCCGCAAAGGGCAGCATTATACACTATGACTTATTTTTATGCAATTAAATATCACTTACTCAAGGTGGAGGAAAACATTGTGAGGAGACTGTTTGACTGAGTCTCTAAGGCTTTTGAAGTATACCAGCCTGCACATGGCCAGGGTAGTAAAAACGTCTCCAAGCTGATTTTACTTATCACCCGACTATGGCAAAGCCAAAAGAGTATGATTTTAGCAGTCTCTGTATAATATGTATGTTTGTATTTATGTATGTTCCACCGTAGAGCCTAAACTACTAAGCCTTTTTAAGTACTAAGATTTTGATGAATTAGGTGTCAATCAATTCGTTATTACAGCCCAGACGACATAGGCTACATTTAACACTAACCAAATGGGCGCCTGGGATTTTGTTCCATTATCGGGTTACAGTATTAACCAACTTCAAAAAAAGGAGGTTATCAATTCATATGGTACCTATGTAATAATAATGAAACTGCAAAATATTCACATATGATATTCTATAAGGGCTATAAAATTTCATAGGTTGTGGCATACAAAGTTCTAAATATAAAATAATAAATTATTTAATTTTCATTTTGTTGCAGTTTTATTGTTCATGATGGGAGTACATCGAAAAGTGATTGCACCGAGTATTATAACAGCCCGCACCCGCTCAGTCCTTAATGATTTCAACATGTCGTGTGATGAAACTGGGAAGCTTATTCTAAAGCCCCGCCCTGCAAATAATTAAGATTAGCTTGTTATGTTCAATGTATATGTCACCGTAAGATTATAATCTAACGGTTTCTATCCTGCGAGATTGTAAACTGTCGAAAGATTGTGAACCGTTCAATGTTCTGAGTATTAATTTATGAAATATTTATTGTATTTACGTTTTCTTGTCTCTTTCTTGTACAGTTCGCACGCGAGTTGAATGCAGAGTAAATGTAAGTGTCACTATACATTTACTCTGAATTCAACTCGCGCGCGAACTATAGGTTAGGTTAGGGTTTGACATGAATATTCAGGTAGTGCCTTACTTAGGTTCTATCGGGTTAATATACTTAATAGATTACAGTTTACCGAAAAATAATGCGTTAAATTGTAAGCAGTATTTTATGGTTCACAATCTGTCGACAGTTTATAATCTATCGAGATAAAAAACGTTATATTACAATCTAACGGTTTTTACAATCTTACGGTGACATATATAAATTGTAACTATTGTTTAAGTAAAATATTGTTTCCATTTTGTTAATGAATGTTAAAGAAAATAAAACGAATTATAGAGAGACTATTTGTTTATTATTTAGTATTTGATGATGCCTGCGACTTCGTCCGTGTGGATTGAAATTTTGTAATTCCAGCTGGAACCTTAAATTTTCCGGAATAAAAGTTAGCCTATATCCTTCCCCTGGATACAAACTGTCCCGATACCAAATTTTATCAAAATCGGTTGAAAAGATGGGACGTGAAAGCATAGCAGACAGACACATTTTCGCATTTATTTTATTTTGTAACGAGCGAGGAGCGGGGAGCGTGAGAGAGGGGTAGCAGTGAGTATTAAAGGTGGGGAGAGGAGAGGAGAGGAGAGGAGAGGTGGCTGGTAGAAAGTGTCTTTGTTCCTTTATATAGTAACATTACTCTATGGTAATGGCCATACATCTAATGGGTCTATGACCCGCGCTCTGGGTTGCTTCCTTGTTTTTGGGTCTGACACGAACTACTAAGCAGTAAGCAGGAGAGACGAGTAACGTGGCTAACTGCGAAGCAGCAAGCAGAAATGATTGGTATTTTTTGTGAGAAAACTATTATTCAACACATAGTTAAGGCTGTTAGGCCCCCACGCAACTCACTAAATAATACACCATTATTATAACTAATTCACTTTAATTTCCTTTTAGCAAAAGAACTACATATTTCACAGTGAGCTAGATCCGCCCAGGATCCGCCATCATTCCAAGAAGAAGGCAACCTAGAGTAATACCATAGACTAAGACTAAGTAGAACATAACACAGAGTTTACATATTCTAACATTCTCCCTCGATTTTTAGTAATTTGAGTAGCTAAATTATTGAAAATCGTTACAATTTAAACATACAATAATACAAAAATAAATATTATAAACTTATTATAAGATCGGATATAATCATGAACATAATATTGAAAATATTTAGCTTGTTAATAAATCATAAACAAATTACAGAATTTCTCACAATATATGTATATAAGTTTTGTTACAATTTTTATTTTTATTAATTAATATTGAGTAATGAACACAAGCGAACAAAAGTTTCTTTAGTTAAACTTTTAGTAAACAAGTCTGCTCGATTTTCATGGGAAGACACATATTTTATGCTAAATTCTCCCTTGTTGAACAGATCTTTCACAAAATGCATTTTAATATCAATATGTTTTGCTCGTTTGCTATTTTCGTAAGACTTAGAGAGTTCAATAGCGCCAACATTGTCTATATATAATATATTTTTCACTTCATTGTTTTTGTCACTACTAAAGTTTGAATAAAGTCCTTTCACGTTAATTAATTCACAAACACTCACTGCTGCGGCAATGTATTCCGCCTCCGCTGTTGAGAGTGCCACACAGTTTTGTTTTCTGGACAGCCATGATATTATATTGCCATTGTATAGGGTGATGGATCCACTCACACTTTTTCGGTCATCTTTATTCCCCGCCCAGTCGGCATCTGAATATGTTTCTATGAGATTTTCATTATTGTTATTTTTGCTATATGTTAATCCATATGATTTAGTATTTTTTAAGTATCGTAGAATTCTCTTTGCTTGTACCCATAATCCTTTTGTTGGCTTTTCCAAATATTGCGACAGAAAAGACACTGAGTAAGATATATCTGGTCTTGATGTAGTAGCTATAAACATAAGTCCTCCAATTATTTGTCTGTATGGTATGTCATATGTAATTTCTTCATCTTTATTTACTTGATATCCCTTTGCCATTGGTGTAGTGACTGGATTACAATCTTCCATTCCGAATTTTTTGAGCATTTTATCTATTTGCCTTGTTTGAGTAATTTTTAATATGTCATTTGTTCTTGATATTTCCATGCCTAAAAATAATTCAATTTCTCCCATATCTTTAGCCTTGAATTCTTTTTGTAGATCTATTATAATTTCTTCCATTTTATTTTTATCACCAGTTATTAATATGTCGTCTACATAAAGTACTAGCCAGATGTTTTTCATAATATTTTTATATAAGCAAAAATCATTTCTCGATCGCTCAAACCCTTTCTCTTCTAGGTAGTCATTCAGCCTTTTGTTCCAGCATTTCCCGCTCTCTCTCAGTCCATACAATCCTCTATTTAACTTTAATACATTTCCGTCAACAAGTTTTACACCGTCAGGTGGCTTGAGATATATCTCTGATTCTAAAGTTCCATTCAAGTATGCTGTTGGTATGTCTAGCTGTCTTACTGTCCATGAATTTTGTACTGCTTGGGCTAGAGTAAATCTCACCGTTGATATTCTTGCTACTGGGGTATAATCGTTGTTTCCAATCTCATCATTTTTCTTTACCTGAAATCCCTTCGCTACTAATCTTGCCTTCTTTATACCATTTTCTTTTGTTTTGAATATCCATTTTGCTTCTATCGCTTGTTTGCCCTTGGGTAATTTAGTTTCAGTCCAAGTATTCATATTTTTCAATGCTTCTAGTTCTGCATTTATTGATGATGACCAACCTTTATCTACAGCCTCATTATATGTCACTGGATCGTCTTCGCTGACCAAACAATATGCCTGAAAATTAAGATGGTAATCATTAAGATGTTCAGGGAGATTAATTTGTCTACCACTTCTCGTAGTTGTCATTGGTGTTAGTGTATCTATTTCCTTTCTCTCTGGATCTGTTTCTTGTTGATTGTTATTCTGTTCTTCATTTCTAATTATCTTATAATTTTTATCATTTTCTTTATCCTTTGTATTCACCTCTTCTTCATGATATCTAATATCACATTCATCAAATGTAACGTCTCTTGATACTATTATTTCATCGGTGACCGGATTCCACAGTTTCCATCCATTTCTTGCATATCCAACCATTCTTGTTGCTATGGCTCTATTCTCTAGTTTATTCGGTCTTGGTAAAATTATCGCCCATGCTTTACATCCAAATATCTTTATTTTATCCAGCATCATATCTCTTTCAAACCTTCTTGCAGGTATATCATCAAATATTGCTTTAGATGGTGATCGGTTAATTAGGAATGTTGCTGTCAAAACTGCTTGGCCCCATAAATGTTTGGGCAAATTGGATTCACTCATGATTGTTCTCGCTTTGTCTAATATGGTGCGATTCATCCTTTCTGATTTGCCGTTCATTTGTGGGCTATACGGCAAACTATATTCTATTTGTATTCCTTTATCTTTACAATAATTTCTTAGATAGTCCGAAGTGTACTCACCACCATTGTCACATCGTATTCTTTTCAATCTTATTCCTTTTTCGGTTTTTAGCATTTTTATGTAATCAATTAAATTTTGCGCAGCTTCAGATTTATTTTTCAATAAATGTGTTACAGTAAAGTGTGAATAATCATCTATGATAGTTTGATAATATCTTTCGCCTTCATTAGTTGTGTTTTTCATTGGTCCAGCTATATCTGAATGTATCAAGTCACCTATCGCTTGTGACTGGGGTCTTGCTATAGTGTAAAAAGGCTTCCTTGTACTTTTATTTAGCATGCACTCGTTGCACTTTCTAGTGCTATACTGTAAGTCCAGTAATTGCAATCCCCTTCTGTTTAAATGTCCCAGTCTTTTGTGCCATATATCATCTTTGTCGATTGCTTGATTACATTGGTCATCCTGTTTTATTCCCATCCTCATAGTAAATAATCTTCCTTCTTTGTATACATAATATGTATTATTATTTTTATCATTAGTATATATTATCATTTGATCATTATTAATTAATAAAGTCATGCCTCTTTCGATTAATTTACTAACCGATATTAAGTTATGTGAAAGCCCTGGTACAATAATTCCTTCTACGGTAATTATACTGTTCTTATAATTTCCTCGCAGTTTACCCCTCTTATTTGCTTCTAGGAAATGTCCGTTAGCTACTCTGATTTTCATTGTGTTTTCTAATGGTTCTACCTCATACATAAATTCCTCGTATTTCTCTTGGATAAAATGATGGGATGCGCCTGAGTCGATGATAAACAGAACACTATCTTTGTCTGCGAGTTCACTTTCTGAGGTTAATGCCACAAATGTATTATTTTTCTCTTCTGATAGGTTGTTCGATTCTGATAAATTATTTAAGTCCTGCATATTGTGTGCCTTTCCCCGGCTATTATTCCTTGGGTTAAAACCTCTACTGTTATTATTAAAACCTCTTCCATATTGATAGTTGTTATAACCTCTTCCAAATTGATAATTGTTATGGCCTCTTCCGTATTGAGAATTATTACGATCTCCTTGGTTTATATTATGATTGTAACCTCGTCCTGTGTAGTAAGTATTATTGCCCCTTCTTTCATTAGTAAAATTATTATTAAGGTTGTAGCCACGTCCAGATTGGTATTGGCCTCCTCTTGTATTATTATGATTATCACCACGTTGATTTGCAGAATTACTTTTGCATTGGAACGATTTGTGTCCCTTTGAATTACACCGATAACAGACAATGTCTGAGTTTGTTACATACATATTATTATCAGAAGTTTCATTATTATAATTTTCTTTTAGTTTCATTTCAATATCCAGTAATCTACTCTTTACAAATTCAAACTTTAGTTCTTTGTGTACAGTTTCCAATGTGTTAATTATGTTGTCATATTCCTTTGGTAATGTTATATATAGGTACTCACACTTGTCAATGTCCTCAATTTTACTTCCGTTATTTTCTAGCTCATTAATTATATTTTCAAATTTTATTAGGTGATCTTGAAGTTTATTACAAAAATTATGCTTCATATTGATTAATTTCCTTTTTAATTGAACCTTATTGTAGGTACTTTTCCGTTCAAAAGCTGAACTTAGCAGGTTTATCATTTCCAGTGCACATGATGCGGGTTTCACAATTTCCAAGTATTTGTCACTCAAGCAATTTATAATTAATGACCTACCTCGTGCGTCATCTTTTTTGAATGTTTCTTTCTTAATATTTTCCTCTTTGGTGGATTCTAACACATAATCTATACCTTTTTCTTCGAACAACAGACTTATTCTGAATTTCCAGTTGCTAAATGAACTCTTTTCGTTGAGTTGTGGATAAAGTACGTGGTCACTGCTGGTAGCCATTTTGTTCATATATTTTTCGCATTACAGAGGTCCGTGGATGTGAGAAAACTATTATTCAACACATAGTTAAGGCTGTTAGGCCCCCACGCAACTCACTAAATAATACACCATTATTATAACTAATTCACTTTAATTTCCTTTTAGCAAAAGAACTACATATTTCACAGTGAGCTAGATCCGCCCAGGATCCGCCATCATTCCAAGAAGAAGGCAACCTAGAGTAATACCATAGACTAAGACTAAGTAGAACATAACACAGAGTTTACATATTCTAACATTTTTGTTGTAAAATTAATGTGGAGAGTGAAATAAAAGTTGCAGTTGATTCTGTTTATAAATTTACGTCTTTCATTTTTGACTGTTCGTAACAGTCAGAAGTGGGATGAATAAGGCCCACAAAAATCTCACAATGAAACAGTGAAGAACAGGAACGTATGTGAAAAGATGTGAAAATCAGATAGAGATTGTGAGGACGCAGATTTTATTAAAGACCCACTTAAATTAGTAGAAAGCTACAGAAGATGTAAAGCATTGCCGCATCAAATATCTCAATCACCTGTTTTCCCTTTAGATGACTATAATTTCGATGCTATAATTTTCAAACCTAATTTATGACTGGATTTTGGAATTTCCAAAAACGAAAACGAAGCTAATAGGAAACTATGCCAAACTCTGGATCAAGACTGGCAAGAATGGATGCTAGTGTTCACTGATGCGTCCAAATTAATGGAGAATGATAATGTTGGGTCGGCAGTTTGGATCCCCAAGTGCAGTATTGTCCTCCTGTTTAGAAGTCCTCCTCAAAAGTCAGTTTTTACTGGAGGGGCCATTGCCATTCTCGAGGTATTGCTATACATTAAGTCCCACAGCTTGAATAAGGTCTTGATTCTGTCAAGATTCTAAGAGTTGCTTGCAAGTGGTAACAGGGTCTGACATCTAACAACGGAGAAGTCTCAAGAATCTCAAGAACCGAGCAGTTTACACTTCGTTGTCTCCAAGTTAACGTTGACACTGGCGGAATTACTGCGGACCACCAAACCGCAGTACTAGAGGCCATAGATAAGAGAAGAAGAAGAAGAACAGTTTGCACAAACCTCCTGTTTGATTTCCCTGTAATGAGAGTTAAGACAGGACGCTGTTGCACAGCGGTGTACAGAGATGCCAGAGGTAACCAATTTTTTTTTGGTAATGAGGAGAGTGGGGTTAGTTATACATTTAAACAAGTGGTAGGTATAGTCGGTGGGTTGTCACTATCTGAAATAGATGTGGGGAATATTAGTGCAGACCAGCGGTGTGATTTTACCGATTTATTCATATACCATTCAGATTGCCTTGCCAGTTCACATAAAGATTTAGGCGAGACGTATTTTGGAGATTTGTAGTTAGGAGTATTATGGGAATTAGCCTACCCAGATTTACAGAATCTGTGTTCTGTTTAGTTTCTGTATATCGGGTTAGTGATTTTCTGTTTGGTCTGTGTACGGCCACAAAGTGGATCTCGTTACCCAGCAAGACTTGTAGGAGTCGAACCCCACGAGCCATTCATACTATGTGCAGGGTGCAATCGCGTGCTAGTTTATTTGCAGGATACCTTTGTGTGCTAACTAATTTATTTCTTTTGGTTTCATGTGAAATGCATCTATGGAGAGCGCGGAGCATGTTCGAGCTCTGGTGGTGTGCAGCCTGCATGTTCGGACTCTGGTGGTGTACAGCCTGCATGTTCGGGCTCTGGTGGTGTACAGCCTGCATGTTTGGGCTCTGGTGGTGTACAGCCTGCCTGAAGCCTCGTCGTGAGGCTGCCTAGCAGCACGCCATGCGGTCGCACAGGGCAGCGCCTTACGTGGGTGCTACGAGCTGCCTATAAGAATGCCACCACCGGGTTCCTGTAGTGGTGGGCATGTGTCCTGGAGTGTCGATGCGATTGTGAAGTGAAAACTATGAGTCTGTTCCATATTTTATTTATTTTTATTCTGCGTAAGTTTGTTATTGCGTTGAATCGTAAAGAAACTGTTTACTAAGGTACTTTGGATTTGTTTGCTTGAAATGCAATACATAGATGCATGTTGGTTGTTTATTATTAGGTTATCCACATTACAGCAGTCAATTGAAAGTGTTGTGTTGCATGGATGGATGTTTCCCGGTGATTCAACATTCAGTGTCTGTTGTTATCGTGAATAGTTGACGTGGATGGATTCAGCTGTTTGAAAGTGCCTGATTACATTGATATCCTTGCATGTAAATGTTGTGGTAGGGACAGTGAATCTGAGTAGTTTTCTTTCTTTGTGTTTTGGTTTGGTTTGTGTCATGTGTTATCGTGAATAGTTGACGTGGATGGATTCAGCTGTTTGAAAGTGCCTGATTACATTGATATCCTTGCATGTAAATGTGTAAATGTCGTGGTAGGGACAGTGAATCTGAGTAGTTTTCTTTCTGACTTTTGGTTTGTGTCATGCGTCTGGTTCTCTTGTCGCCTGACCGGCGCAGTGACTTTTCCCAATGTTCGTGGGTGGGTGTCTGTAGGGAATCAAGAGTTAGTGACTTTAAGCTTATGCGGTTCACTGTGTGATTCATGTGTGGGTCGTGCGGCGTGCGTGGCGCGAAGGTTGCCATGGTGAGCGGTGACTGTTTGGGGTTAATCTGACTAATGACCTTACCGCAGTATGGTGGTTACCTTGCATGGTTGTTATGCAGGGATTGGAAAGGTGCTTTAATTCTTTGTTATTGATTGTCGCTTTCAACCTCTGTAGTGGTGTAATGAGCGTCCGATTGTGTGGTGTGGTAACGTGGGTCTCTGATGATACTGCAGTTGGTTGCGCGGTGTGGCTTGGAGTCCCAGTGGGGATAAAAGTGTAGAAGAATGGTCGCTGCTTGCTACATGTGGCGGTTGGGCCAGGTGTTGTACGGTCGGGCAGTTGTTGTTTCCTTTAATGGATTGTGTATTGGGTGACTGTTGTTTATTTTGGATCGGTGGGAGCTTTTCAAGGCTCGATCCTGGGCACAGCCAGCATGTTTCTTGCAATTAAATGAATTTGATTGGGCCCTATAGAGAGGTTGGTGGTTTTGCCAGGAGACAGATGTCTTACTTAAACTCTGTTAGTATTGAAACTTCATAAAGTGTTTAACCAGTGACCGGGACTTGGAGTACAATAGACTTGGATTGAACTTGAATAGTGATCTGAATGGTGACCCGGGTGATGAGACTGTCGTCTCTATTACCTGACTTTGTGAGTTGCCCAACAAGGCTTATTTCTTTCCTTGGTTTGTTGCTGTTTTGTGGCTTTTGTAGATTGCATTGCTCTTGGGTGTAGGCAGTGGATGGAGATGTTCTGTTTGGTTGGGTCGACGACCGGATACGGGTTGTCAATTGTGGTGGTCGGATGGAGGTTGTGGTTGTTCTGGTGACGGGATGGAGGTTTGCAGTGTGTTTGTGGTGGAATGGACGTCACATTGGGGAGCTTCGCAGGGTGATGAGCCTTGGTTTGTTTTGTTTGGCTTGGGTGTGTTGAGAGAGATTTTTGTTTGAGTGTTGTTCAATGAGCTGCTTGGTTTGGGTTGATGGATGCCAAATGATTTCATTTTGTTGGACGCTGGGATGGGGATATCCCTGACTGACTGATGGGTTTGGCGTTTCTTTTGGTGCTGTTTGACAGACTGACTTGGCTGCTGATCCTACCTTTGTTTTGAATAAGCGGTTCTAGTGGAGACAGTTCTTCATTGAAGTGGAGTCATGGCATTTCATAGGAGGCACCAGTTTTCCTGTGTGAGATTAATCATTTCGTTTTGTTTTGTTTCATGCCTTGGCATCACGTTGTCTGACATCGTGGCGGGGTGCGCGTGGCAGCGCGCGGCCGACCGGCGCATCTGGTGCGGTGGAGCGAGTGGACTTATGCAGTGAGAGGCCTGTCACGTCGGCGGGGTGATCGCTTGATTTGGTGAGGCGTGGCGTGTTGTGTAGCCTACAGGTTTTGTCTCGAGCGTCATCTTGGGAAACTCTAATCGCACATTTTACGGTAACAGTTTACATTCACTCTCCAAATCCTATGTCCCTGGAGCCCTGAGCTAAATTCTTGTTGAGCCGTAGTGAAAGTGGGTGGAGGACTGGTTGCGTTTATCCGTAGTGCTGGCGGGTTGGCTGTTGGGATGATTGCAGAGATACCAGTAGTATTAAGGGGATGATCTTGTTGATGTATCGGAGAGCTGAAGTTGTTTTTGTTGTCTCGCCAATTGCGGGGCAATTGTTGCAGGATGGCCGACTGTAACGAGCGAGGAGCGGGGAGCGTGAGAGAGGGGTAGCAGTGAGTATTAAAGGTGGGGAGAGGAGAGGAGAGGAGAGGAGAGGTGGCTGGTAGAAAGTGTCTTTGTTCCTTTATATAGTAACATTACTCTATGGTAATGGCCATACATCTAATGGGTCTATGACCCGCGCTCTGGGTTGCTTCCTTGTTTTTGGGTCTGACACGAACTACTAAGCAGTAAGCAGGAGAGACGAGTAACGTGGCTAACTGCGAAGCAGCAAGCAGAAATGATTGGTATTTTTGTTGTAAAATTAATGTGGAGAGTGAAATAAAAGTTGCAGTTGATTCTGTTTATAAATTTACGTCTTTCATTTTTGACTGTTCGTAACAATTTATTTGTTTACATCAGGCAACTAGGCCCATAGAAATATATACATAATACAACATATAAAATAATATTTATACATATGAAAATAATTATGAAACAGTAGGGATTCTGGATCTGGCTTCCCTGAAGCCATAACTATATAACGTGGTGGCACCAATTATGGACAGGGTTAAGCGCTGGGTCAACCACGTTGGGCTCTATTTTTTTAATTTATTGAATCCTATGGTTGCAAGTTTCAAATGATATTGTCAGATAATAAGAGCTTCTTATTAACTTCTAAGAACTAGAATATATGAATGTGATTAGAAATAGAAAAATACTAAAAACGTTCAACAAAAATATCTGCAAGATCCCTAAAATGGACAGTCAAAATCCAGTAATGGACATCCAGTGATGGACGTATTTTGGATGATATTATAATTCTTCTCGTATCAATCTATATCAAACAAACAGGATTCGACAGGTGCTAGGCTAGACCTCTGGACATTACCCTTTACAATTTACATCATACTATCATACATAATAGATATGACGAAAAATAAAAATGCTGTTTTTTTGACCTGTGTATTTGTTAAATTCTACATAGTTATACCTAAGTATATTATCGTAAGTTTATATATTTTTAGCATCACAATCAAGAGATCACAAAGTTTATTCTTAAGATATCTACCTACCTATAATTTGGTTTAACAATTTTAAAACTTATTGATGTACAAACTAAGACATGAATAAGATAATTATACCTAAAAATATGATTATGATATTCAGTCTGTTTCAATAAATGCTTTAAAAATCGTCTTTTTAATATATTTTAAGTAAATTAAAATCTAAGTTACGTAGTTATAAAGATCAGGCAAATACTTTTCCATTTCTATTACTTTGTAAAAGCCTCTATTATTAAGTTTAACAGGAGGATTAATTATTTCAATGACATCCCTAGTTGGATACCAAATTTTGTCTGGTCTCTCTGGCCATCTAAAAGTGTTTCCGGTAGATAATGTCATGGTGCTAACTTCGTATCGTCCCCTGTCCGTATTTTCAATCATCCCAGGGAAATATTCACCTTCATACATAATTATGACAAAACATCCCTTTTCTAGATTTTTTTCGCTATTTTTGCTCTTTAATTTTGCCAGACGTAATTCGCTTTCAGATTCGCTGTCTTTCGTTCTTTTTCTTTTCTTTTGTAAGTTATTTTCTGGTTTATTTTCAGACACAATTTCCTCTATAGTCAAATCTTCTGTATCCATTTGAACATTGTATTCGCTATCATCACTTTCATTGTATGGAATTTCCACATCTGTGTCTTCAGAAGAACTGTCTTGTGCCTTTTTCTTTTTAATGCTATTTTTTTTCTTTTTTTTCTTTTCGATCTCTAGTTTCTCCAATTTCTTTTCAAGTCTCTGCTTAGCTCTCAATTCTTTTTCTTTTAAAAGTTTTCTTTTTTCTTCCTCTTTATTCTGGTGGTATCTTTGCCAAGCTTGGCTTGTAACAGCAGAAGGCACTTTATCTTTATTTCTGATGTTTTTCTTTTTACTAAGGTCTTCCGGCCAAAACAAACACTTTTTAAACGGTGAAGGGACATTTAAACCTAAAACATTGCTTAGTGTATTTTTATGAGGAGTGCAACCATCCCTGTTCGGATTTATATCAGATTGCACAGTACTAATAGTGAACGGAGATGAAATGTCATGCACGTTAGCAAATTCGACAGGGTTTTTTTGAGTGGTTGAATCTATTCTTGTTTTTTCAGGGGTATGGTGAACAGGACCTGAATTACTTAAAACTGTAGCGTTTTGAACGAATAGCTTGGATGCAGATGTAGGTGCTGTGGGTCTGAGTGGAGAAGTGGATTGGTGTGCATCATCGGAAGTTACTTTATCTAATGTGTTTTGGTGAATGGATGGATCGGAAGCAGAAGTAGGCGCCATGGGTTCAAGTTGAGAGGTCGTTGGTCCTGCATCGTCGAAAACGACTATATTATATTCTGGTGAATTGTGGTGAATGAATGACTCAGAACTTGCTGTAATAGCCATGGATTGTCGAAAAGTAGACGAGCTTGCATTATTATCAGATACAGTGGATGTGATGTCCGTATACGGTATGATTGCCTTTTGTTTGTTATGGGCCCATAAAATGTATAGATTCAGGTCTTCTTCCAGTGCTATATGGTCCAGATCATTTCTACCTTCAAAATAGAGTCTATTATACAAGGCAAGTTTGTCTTGGCCAAAGGTTTGTACTATCTGCATTTCTAGATATTTAAAAAAGTGTTGTTGATCCGTGATAGTGTTTTCATTTGACACATCCTGGTTCCTTATTTTGGTAAAATTAATATAATCTGGTCCAAATGGATATAACCCACCACCTCTGAATCCATTTTTTATGCAGTCTTCCGTTATTCTGTGCAAAGCGTTTTTTAACACTAAAGCGAAGTCTTCCTTTTTCAGTTTATTTCCGTTGTTTTCCATCTTCCATTGAACCACTGCCTTTCGGTAAAAAAGTTTAAGTGGCCTGAATACGGCAATATCCATCGGTTGGAGTATGTGTGTTGAGTTTGGGTATAAGGCAATAATTTCTATTCCGTTTTTCGAGCAATAATTAGACAGATGGAGAGTAAGGTGAGATTTGTGCCCGTCAACAAAAAGAAGTACAGGTTTTTGGATGTCTTCTTCGATCAACCATGGATTGAACACATTACTTATATATTCAAAGAAGGTGTCACTGCACATCCATCCACTATCAGATTTTCCAATCGCCCACTTTTCTGGTACCTTTTTTGCTATGTTTGCTGGAATACGGTCGTATGCATAGACGATCATGGGTGGCGCTACTTTGCCTGCAGCATTGGCAGTCAACAGAACCGTAACATTTTCTTTTTCATCTCCACTGGACATGTAAACGTTTTTTGCACCTCGTTTTACTAGCACTCGTCCAGGTTTTGGAGACAGAAAGAAAGCGCTTTCGTCAGTATTAAAAATTTTTGTAGGATCTTCGAGTATCTCTGATAGATTATTTTCATTCAAATATATTTTTACTTCTTTAAACCAGTTATTAATTTGGTCTTCGGTTACGGCATCTCGTGATGAACTGATGTTTTCAGCCGTTCGCTCTGTAAGTATAGGATGTCTTTTTATGAACGCTGAATACCATTTCTTACCTGGCCTGTTTCCGGCAAAAGGTGTCGATCTATCTTGTTGTATAACAAGCCGTTGGACACTGTCCAAGAGATGATCTTTACTGATCGGAAATCTTCTTTCACCCATAGCTATGACCCATTTAACCAATAACTCCTCTTCTGTAGGAGTTAAAATGGTGGTAGGTCCCATACTACATACTAATGGGCTTTTTCCGGAAATTTTATTATGTAGCGTGATTCGAGGAACACTAAATCTCTTCGCTGCAGAATTCACAGATGCTCCTTGGGATAGCACAGCCGCAACAGCTCCAGCCATCTGTTCCGGTGTATTAAGTTCTTCTTGGGTGCCATCTAAACAAATAATATCCGGTTATGGACACCCAGTCATGTACAACTAAGACCCAATTATGGACACCCACCTAAGGACTATGTCCATAACTGGAAGGAGTTATTTGTGATAATTTTTTCAAAGATGTATAATTGCAGGAAACTTTAAAGTTGCAACTTATTTATAAAACTTTAAAAATACCTAAAATGATAAGAATCGACATATGTCCATGACTGGATTTTGATGTCATGAGTGATCCAGTAATGGACACCCCTCTCCAACTTGAAAATAATTCTATGTCGCTTTCAACATCTTCACAAGTATTTGGAAATTTCATAACTTACGGATATGATCATTGCTAATTTATGTTTTAATCAGAAACAAGCACCCATCGATCAAAATATTCACTTACCTTCTTAGCGATTTGGTTAAGAAAACTTAATAAATTCAAAAATATTGCACACAAAATTTTGTTCACCTCGCCATTTTGAAACTAAATGGCCGAAACCAATGTCATTTGTCAATACGACAGACAAATGTCTATTCTTTATGATTTGAGTGTTACCAATGGTATAATATTTTTATAGTTCTTATTAATTGCTAAAAAAGGTAAAAGTGTCCATCACTGGTGCCTTGTCCATATCTGGTGCCATCACGTTAGCTATTTATAATATTATATATAGTATGGATAACTTTGGTGCGTTTTATTACATAGTAAATAAGTAAGTAAATGGAAACTAATAATAGTAGATGTAACTTGGCGCCAGTGCGAGCGCAGCTCGCATAGGGCGCTAATGGATCGCGTGCACCCGAGATATTTAGTCACACGAGCGAGCGCAGCGAGCGAGGGTGAATATAGTTCGAGGGTGTAATAGCTACTTGCAACCGAGGTAAGCATTCTACTTTATATCATTCTTGCGAGGTAAATAAAACATTGGTAATGCAATACTATAGATACTGGTTGACTAGGCAAGTGCACTGTTTGAATTAAGTTTTGAGACAGTGCCACACTATCTTCGTCACGTGTAGCCTCGGGCAATTTGGAAGGCCCTGGTTGCGGCTCTACATTCTTTATTGACTCAGAAACTTCACAAACTTTCAGATCAAATGAAATGCCGCCATTTCCATTTTTTTTTCGTAAATAGTTTTCCATTTTTTTTTACGGCTCTAATGTATGGAAATTAAATGCCGCCATGTTCAGTGTTTTTTTTTCAGTAAAAAGTTTTCTTATCATTTTATAAGAAAAGAGATTGTTTACCAAGGAGTTTTGCATAGCTTGAACTGTAATGTGAACATTACAATTCAAGCATAGTGCGACGTAATGTTGCCTTGAATTGCAAACACCAACTTACAAGGAGACTTTCCACCATAGTAATCCCTAGTTACTGAGCAAGTATGATATAAAATTTAATAATTTATACATTTGATTATGTCCCATGTATATAACTATTATTTATTTAAGTAAAATATTGTTTCCATTTTGTTAATTAATGTTAAAAAAATAAAACGAATTATAGAGAGACTATTTGTTTATTATTTATAACTTTGGTGTGTTTTATTACATAATAAATAATTAAATGGAAACTAAGAAAATAAGTCTTTATAATTTATACATTTGAAACAAGTTAGTTCAACACAATTGACTTTAAGTTTAAAATTTTAAACCATCGCATAATAAAGAACAACAGTTAGAACTACAATATGCATTAAATTTCTAGTATAATTATATTTTGCTAAGTAGTAATATTATTATGTATTTATGTTCAATAAAGGAATTTATGTTTTAACAGATCACAATAGTTCAAAAGTAATTCAATTCTATTATATTGAAATAACTGTAATACACAATATGAATAGCTAAATATAATAGTACATATAACATTAGTTCGACATTTTCAGTAAATGGATGTAATTATGCAAACTATCAATCAAAAAAATATTTTTATCCAGGTAAATACCATTGGATCCAATAGTTATTTTGGATTAATGAATCCATTTGTATTGGACTTATTTTGCATATTTATATCCATATCATTCAATTATATTACGCAAGTTGCCCACTTGGCAAAGTAAAGGGACTTGCTTAAGTATTTGGATAATTCTTAAAACCGGATATTCTTATACATACAGCAATTTTTGAGATATTTTAAAATGTAAGTGAATGCAACATATTTTAGCAATAAGCCTTGCAGCCAAAATTAGGTTTGTATTTCACGCAAGTTAATGAATTGTAAGCACAAAGCACTGTACTGTATGTTTTAATTTCAGAACAGCGAAATACTTTTTGTGGAAAATTAAATTGTCAAGTGGGCAACTAGCATTTATACAAAAATTGTAGTTATTTTACAATTTCGACATTCTCGAAACATTCATACGTACAAACACGATCAGTATTATTAAAATTTAGGTGTAGGTACATAAATATATTGCTTTTTCTTAAACATTGTTTGTGTAAGTATCTATCCATTAGGTATTTTTACAAGATTGTAGATCAACCAAGAGTTTATAACTATTACAAATACAAGCTTTGTAGGTAAGTAGGTATGTAGAAAGCTACCTATTTTTTTTTTGTGTAAAAAATACAAATACCACCTTAATCGAAGTTAAGCCTTAAATGCTATTTCAATTTTAACATAACTATCCCATTTTGATTTATTATTTAATATATTTTTTCAAAAAAATTGTCATAAATATCTACAAATGATCAATAACTTTGGATATATATAAAAATCGGGCAGTGCTTGTTATAAGAATGAGTTTTTATTTCAATTCCTCAAAAATGCCTATTATGATACAATACAGAAATACTAATTTAACAAATTAATACATCAACAGTAATCAATATACTTAGATACATATTTGTGTAAACAACAATATTGTGCTACTGTGTAAGAAATACAAGTAGGTAACTAATTTTCTATTTTTTAGAAATTCAATACTTGATACATCAACACTAAGATTTAAGTTGTAAGTAGTTATATATGGAAATTTGAATCAACTAATAAATATTTTCCTAGTAATATAAAGAATTTAATCAAGTACAGTGAAAACTTGTATAAGAATGTAAATATAATAAATTCATTTTACAGTGAAAAGCGCAACTTTTGATTTTACTACTATTTTTAGTGTCACTTTATTGTACCTACAGTAGCTAAATCGGCGCTAGTAGACAACAACATTTCTTTATATAGTTTGTTTATATTCTACAAACTCCGTATTAGTGCTTTTAGTTCTAAGTAGTTATAAATTTACATCATTGAAGAACTTTCACTAACTATATATTGTAATAGGTTTTGTGCAATACAATACACACATTAGCGTGGAAGACTTATGCTAGGTAAACATCGACAATACAATATGTTTAACACAAAATTGCAATAAAATCAAGTGATAATGGTATTTTTGAGCGTGTACAGCGGCTTATTTTCAACATAGACATTAATTTAAATTTATTATTTATCTACACATTAATTTTTTTATTTGCAAAAACAATATGTTAAAAATGTTAAAGATATATGCTTATATTACGCGAACTCATATTAATTAAACATAGATCTATAAAGTTCCATTTCAAAATAACTTTGATACATATAACATGAAGGCAGTGGTACATGCATAACTTTAATACTTCATACTTTAATAAAAGGCATTCTCAAATATGTCGAAACCCGGGGATTTGAAAAGTTCAATAGTTACACCACAGATTCCTTATCGTATTCGACTATGCACATTTCAATCGATTTTTTTTTCAATGTTTTTGAAATTCACTTAAAAATTCAGTGCGCATTTTGCCAGATTCTTAATATAAAATATTATAATAAATGTAAGTAGTTTTATTTACCTAGATTTGTTTTCGATTCAAATATGCCTAATGTTTATCTAGGTATAAAATATGTTCAACATCTTACACGACGCGACGTAGTCTTGGTAGTTAGGGTAAATTTTCTCATCACATACACCGATTATGCATTTGGAACTGATTAAAATGTAGGTACTTATTTTTACAATTAACGTGGCCTGAATTTTTGATGTCTGATACTAAAATTGTGGACATACCTAAAAACTTTAGCGTTTAGCGATGGTGACCAGCAGGCTTAGCATGCGCACGAGATATCTCGCGACGAGAGGGAGAGAGATGTCGATGCCGGCTAATTTCTCGTTTACCCTATCATGCACAAAATCCTGTATATAAAAGGAAAAAATAGTAGGTAAAAATACCCCAGATTATAGATATTACTTTTATCTCTACTTTTGACGTAAAGAGACAAGTAACCATGTTAGCTTCGGTAGACAAATAGAGAGAACGGGTAGACATAATTTTACTCGTGCGCATGCTAGCCCTACTGCAGGAATCGTAGAGAGAAGCCAGAGTCACCTCTCCTCATACTAATCTTCCTCCTAACCGTTTACTGATAAATTATATCTCTCTCGACAGTTGCACGCTAAAATGGATACCTATTAGTTTTTCTTAACAATACCGATATTAGAAATTATAAATTAATAAATGCTGTCTGAACCCCGACTATGTACTTATTTCAAAATTTTGAATCCATTTTAAAAGTTATATTTACTGAAAATGACCAAATATTTTTTTTTTTTAAATCCACATTTCACAATACACTCATTTTACGAGTATATTGCACAATTCGTTACCGATATTAAAATTTAAAATTTCAAGGCAGTTTCGTTTTTTTCATTTAATATTATTTAGGTAATACTTTCTTATTTGATAAATATAACAATAATTATTTTCTTACTTAATTTTAATGATTAAAAACTAATATTAACTTACAAAGTGACTTTGAATAAATTCTGTTATAAACTTATACCCGAATAGGCTACTTATAATTAAATCGCACCTCAAATATAACTTTTCTATTTTAACTCTTTAAAAAAATTTATAATTCAAGGTGCGTATTAATTTTAAGAAGCGTTACCGTATTCGGATTTTAGTGTTACCGACATACATACATTCTTACATATATATGTACATACACCTTGCATAAGTGTGGGGTAAGGGAAAGATTTCTCAAAAATAATTTGTCGCAGAATATCGCTTTTGAAGCATTCCATCTATGATATTTTTTATCTAATAGTGTGCTTCTATTTACCAAGAGCATACATAGAGATATATTACTGTATCACTTTTAGTTTTAAACTTAATAGCCTTTGTCGATGTGAAAAGCAGCATATATTAATTAAATAAATTTATGTAATACTTGAGTGTTCCGCCTCGTGTTCTGTATTATTTAGGTAAGAGCCTCTCTAGTAATTAATTTTTGGTTTCATTTCTTTTGGTAGAGATGTTTTGTCATCGTTTCTTTCAAATTTATATCATGGATTAGTCTTGTATATTAATTTTCTTATATATTGTATTTGTATTCCGATTAATATATTATAGTTAAACGGTATTAATATATTATCGCAAATAATGATGCATTTTTTGCGTAAAAATTTGCCGACACAAAATAATGAATGCTTTTCAAAAATATATTAGGTATAACTTCTGCTATTCACAAATACAAAGACTTATTTATACTATAATATGTAAATTTAATGTATTAGTAAACTTATTTTACATTTTGGAAAATTGCCACAAACCTGCAACCACGCATTATATTGAGGTAATCTTATTTATACTCTACACAAATTATTTATCTGATTATTTTGGGCCTTACATTTTTATAAAATAATATACTTAGGTGTTTTAACAGAATTGTTTATATAGATCATTTTTTAATATATATTTTGTATATTAATTCATTCAAATTTACTGTTATATAAAATTAAAAAAAAAAAACGTACGTCCAACACGTATTTCCATTTGAGTTAACTTAAATTTTTCAAGAAATTTAAAAGAAAATAATTATCATACTATAGTTAATTTGAATGAGTTATGTACATCAATTAAATTATAACATTTAACTACAACATTTAATATCTACCTACTATTTATAACTTGATTCCTTTTCGTTGCAGCTTGATCTCAAATAAAACAAAAAAGTTTTTTACAAACTGGGCCATATTTCAAAATTGATAACTTAGTCGAAAAAAGTATACTAGTTACGGGTATCCCAACGATTTTGTCGGACTTTCAGTCATGAACTCATGACCGTCAACCCGCTAATGTTTTATTCGAATTCGGGTTAGTTTAAACAACTGAGCTTTTCGACATCATTATTCATTTACATTTCGTAGTTTTACAGCCATATATTACACAATTCACTCCTACTTTTCATTTTGTCTAAAGCAACTAAATTGGACCACGTAAACATAGGCAATAAATAAATGAAATGAAACTTGTGAATCATCATGTCATTGTTACGTTTCAACTTCAACTAAATGTTTTAATGTCGCCTTAAAACCTTCACCTTAACCCGTCTTGGGGCCCATACACATTTTTCAATGTCATTAAAAAGCTCCTATTACATTCTGCAAAATCTTCCACATGGAGTAGCAAATTGGTGATAAATGGTAATTTCAGTGGTACACAATCGGTTTTTGCTATTATTTTCTGCAGAAGATATCATGAAATCAATTGCATTTGGTTCAAAGTACCTATTAACAGTAAAAATCAATCAAATAACCATAAGAATTGGTAAAATAACAATTCACATATATGAATTGAGCAAGAAGTGACCAATCCTTCCAAGATCAATCTTAGTTCCTTTCAAGATCACGCTCCAACAAAAACAGGAGACACGGTTAAAAAGAGCAAAATAAATGCCAACGAGAAATCCCCACGAGTTTATTGTCACATCATTCCCCACAGCAACATGCAAGGCTGGAGTGGTGTCCTCACGCAGCCAACAACGCCCTTATGTTCTTCGGCGTCGACTGACTGTTCAAATGTTTTGTTGTGTATCTAAGAGCATTTAATAGAGGCTCCGCTTTGGGTGGCGGTTGCTGTTGGAGGAACTTCACGCAGCCCTTGACGTCTACGGAAGAAGAACGGCAGAAGGCTCCAGAAGGATGCACCCAGTCGTACAAAATTATAAGACCTACCATAACTCTGAGAACCAGAAGCGATGTCTCCTCGCGGCTAAATTGGGCCACCAGTTTTCTGAAAGGAGAAATTGTTAACGTTAGCCGGGCAGGTTTTGTCGATTAAATATACGGAGCTTACAGGGTTAATTTAAAAATAATAATAACTTCTTGAGGGGTAGCTTTTTCACAAAAAGTCACGTCGATTCGTTGCTCAGTTGCAGCGAGCTTGAATGACAGAGAACCCAAACTTTTGACAGTTGACACTTTCACATTTATATTTAGGCAAGTTGCGTATCTTTCTTAAGAGGTAGAATGTTAATTGAAACGTATAGATTGTAGATAATTATGCAAAACGATGTACCTATTGTGTTTACTCCTATGCCGTGTTTACCGTTATAATAACCACGCTTCCTTTGGCCTTAATATGTACAAACCGACCCACTTTTATCGCGCCTGACTGGCCTAAATAAATATAATAAGATTCACAGATGACTAATCCCATATTATTTTTATTAATAACTACTATGTCTGTGGGAAAAGGAATCTATTCAACATTAATAAAAACACAGTACTTTTCCTCCCATGTAATTCTTATATACAAAACGTGATAAACAAACCTAATTTCCTTACCGAAATCTAATGCGAGAGAACAGACTAAATTATATATATATGTCACCGTAAGATTGTAAAATCCGTTAGATTATAATCTAACGGTTTCTATCCCGCTAGATTATAAACTGTCGTAAGATTGTGAACCGTTCAATGTTCTGAGTATTTATGAAATATTTATTGTTTTTACGTTTTCTTGTCTCTTTCTTGTACAGTTCGCGCGCGAGTTGAATGCAGAGTAAATGCAAGTGTCACCATACATTTACTCTGCATTCAACTCGCGCGCGAACTATAGGTTAGGTTAGGGTTTGACATGAATATTCAGGTAGTGCCCGGCATTATAATATACCTAATATATTACAACTTACCGAAAAATAACGCGTTAAATTGTAAGCAGTATGTTACGGTTCACAATCTGTCGAAAGTTTATAATCTATCGAGATAAAAAACGTTATATTATAATCTAACGGTTTTTACAATCTTGCGGTGACTTAAATAATATATTATACACAAAAAACTCACAACTCTTCCATAGCTTAGTATACCATACCTGTCCTAAATAAATTTAATATCTACAGTTTAGTTTCTCGTTCCCATGTTATTATATTATCCGTTGGGTTTTAGGGTACAATAAAAATACGTATGCACGGCTACATCTGTACCGCGGGGACCAATAGTGGAATGAATGCATAAACTGCCTACGCTACTATCGTTGGCGAGAGTTTGTTTACGAATCTTTTGTGGCATCTGTTTGAAGATGACGAAACTACCTTATTCCTAACTTGTTTTTTTAACCCTTGCTACATACAGGGTTAGTTCTAAAGCTTTTCTTAGACAAGGCATGGTTAACATGATTACAATACCGAATTTACATCACTAGGTATAAATATAGATAGTTATACCGTCGCGTCGTTCACTGCACTATTATATAAGATTACATTTGGTTTCAAGTTTATATTCAGCTGGTACCTGAAGCCTGAAGCCGATTAGAATCATGTAAAATTTTCGTTCAGAGTCAAGAACATTTTCAAGTTAATTTACATAATTTACGTTTTTTAAGGATAGCCAAGTTTTTTAGTAGTTACCTATTTACAAATATGTAAAAACATGAATTACTTTTTACGAAAAAAAGATAGTATTTTGCTTGAATTTATGTATTAAATCGAATAAACAAGTAACTTACTAAAAAACTTTGGTATGCACTAGTTACGGTTACCAGCGACAGAAACAGGAAAACTGACCATAACAACAATTTAAGATTATAACAATGGGATCATAAAAACAAGCTTATAGACCATACTGACTGAACCGTCCCGGCTTCATACGGTGGTACGTAGCTTAAGTACTTATTGCATGTTATAAAAAGTTGATGCATGTACTTATTAAAAGAACATAGTTATATTAGATATTTTAATAAAGTTGGCACCTCTACTTGTAACGGAAATTCTTGAAGTTAAGTGCGATTTAGTTGAGTTTTCTTGTATGAAATCACATGTCATTCTTGATATTGTGGCATTGTATTTTGCGGGTAGTTACTAAATATTATTTTAGAAGTTTTTGAAGTAGGTACTAAACTGGTGATTTGATCCAAATTATTTTATTGTTTATCAAACGCATATAGAATATTATATAATTAATTCTTTATTGACTGTTAAAGTAGGTTCTTTTATTTATAACCTCTCCTGTTAGAAGATTAAAGGATATATTCCACATTAAAATGCAAGCTCTGCGTCATCAATTGACCATTAAAATCCCGACAATGTGTTTTTATCATTCAAGGCACATGGACCTATTGTCACTTTCAATGGCTCGGTCGATATATTGGGCTATCGTGACCGGTGCAAAAGACATAACATAGAAACATGCGCAAGGAATAAACATCCATAATGCAATTAATATTAAGAGTTATAGTCGTATGCACGTGTATAGTATGAGTTTCGCATGTGGCTGACCATATCAGCCGAAATAGTTTGATAAGGAAGCGGACAGAGGTTTTACGTCAGTATGACCAACGAGTTACTTCTAACTTTGTCATCGGCTACTCTACATACCTACTACAGCATAAATAAAATATTAATCAATTTCGCACCTTATACTGAAGTAATAAGACTGAAATTTTACAGCCTCAATGATTAACGGAATTGTATCAGTTCCGCATATTTCCAGCCAAATATGAAATGTACAGCAAATGAAGCAACCGATGCCGTTTAGCAAGAAAAGTGTTCACATATCCATATCTGTGATAATATGATAAATATTATAGACTGTACAGTAAGTATGTACCAGTGGCGTGCACAGGGTTCGAAGCCAGGGTAAGCATTAATTATGTATGAGGGTGAAACAGCCAGTTTCCAACTCCAGGCTAGTGCTGAAAATTTCTTAAAACAAAAACCTAATATCGAACTTCCTTATCTAAGATTTTTGGTCCGACCCGGGAAAGAACCCAGCACCTCTCAACTGCAGTCGAACATGCTAACCATGCTAACAAACCATGCTCAACTACTAGGTACTTAATATATTTTATAATGTGAATTGTAATGCAAAAAAGTACACCAAGAACTCTCTCGTTTCACACCCAAAAAGGTAGGTAGGTACTTAAAATAATAATAATACTATGTAAGTAGATTGTTACGTTACCGATTGCAATACCGATTTCTGAACAATTCCAATAATTTTGTAATCACTAATCACTAAAAAAGTTGTCACATGCTGTTCTCACAATAATTCACGTGTTTTTTTACAAAGAAATGTCCTTGAACGTGTTAAAACAATTTTTTAACGGGACGAAATTCGCAATCAAAACAATAACAACACAATAAGTAATAACTAATATGGCGCGTGCGTTCGTCTGGTAGCCGGCGGAAGTCTCGCTAAATAACTCTTTTATTAAAATATTTAATTTCAATACTTTAATTACGCTATTATTTGCGTGAAAAAATATGTTTACCCCTTTTGGATGTTTAATCGGTGGCCGTATTATGTTTTTTTAATTTAGACTGCTTTTGAGTTAATACTTAATTAATAATTTAGAATCTTTATAATTTCTTAGAATACAAAATCAGTGGAAAGAAATACAGTAGAAAATTTTAATTTATTTAATAATTTCAACAATTCTTTTTGGTATCTAGGTAAATACAGTTACTTAATTTTCATTATTAAAATAAGTCTTGAGTTGATCACGCAGTTTCCGGAAGCTGAGCTTTTTATTGACGTAACGTCGTGCGTTATGACTAGGAGTGATGACTCACACATGTAAATGTATTTCGTGTTGTATTACTGAATGTGAAACACACATACCTAAAATTTTTGCCATTTTTAACTCCTGCTTGTTCCGTGGCGCCAGCGTCGCGTCGGTTCAATGTTATTATGAGCGTATTGACTTTGGATAGAATTCGTGACAGCGCCATCTTCGTGATAATTACAGAATTAATATAGATGCGGGTGGTTATTTACTATAGATGGCGTTTTTATGAATTTATATTACAGTTGTTTTTTTATTATTTTATTATGTAATTTACTTGAGTATAACTTTCATACAGTTGGGGTAAGCTGTGCTTATTTGCCTCTATGAACTGCACGCCACTGGTATGTACTATCTACACTTGGCTGAAAACAAAATAGGCAATATTATAATAATAATGAAAATAGATTATTGGATTTAACATAAGTCACAAGTGGATGTGGAGTATTCTTGGAAGGAGTGTCATTCCGAACCAGCGGTAAATTCACTCGATGAATCATAAATAAGTCGGTTTTTTGGAAATAATTTTTATTTTTAACTTTTTAGTGTACTCTAAATCCCCACAGCTTAAGAATGTAGTACCCTGCAGCATCAGAGTTGAGGAGTTGGGACTTGAGTTTAAGTATGAAGTCGTTGCTTGACACCTATAATATGACTTCACCACAAAAAAATCCTAAATCGCTATTTTAAGGAGTTCTTTACCCTGCAGCATCACTGTTGAGGAGTTGGGACTCAGAGTTGAATCGTATATACGTGACTTGATACCTACTATATGAATTCACCATCAAAACTTCCTAACTCTCTAGTTTTGAGGATTTCATGTAGTATGGTACACCTACAGCATCAGGATTGAGGATTTGGAGTCAGATTTATTTATGGGACCACCTCGGGAGCTTCCTCTAACCACTGACAAGAATTTTTTTCAAATCGGTTCAGAAACCACGGAGATATGCATCGACGTACATTAAAAAAAACATACGCGCCGAATTGAGAACCTCCTCCTTTTTTGGAATTCGGTTAAAAAGCACTTGAAGTTGTTTTGCATTAAAAAAACATTTGAATTCGAATTGAATGTATTAAAAGCTGAAAATGAATGAATGCTGAAGTAAAATGATAGGCCAAATTGTATATAATAAAGGTTTATCCATGTGTGATGTGTCCATGGATATAACTATCTTCAGACTTCCTCTGGTGTTTTCCACTTGACTTTTAAGTGGAAAACACCAGAGGAAGTCTGCCACCTTGGCACATCAAAAATACAGAAATTCTATAATAATAAAAAACAAAAGAAATATTAATAACTGAGTTTTAATTGAAAGCCCGATGTAAGAAGATAGAAGTAAAAATTATGTAACAAGATCAGCTGTGATTGTGAGGGATAAGAAATAAATTCCTATCCACCAAAACTGAACGATACTATAGTACCAGCAATTAGTACCAATCTCAATAGATTGTCTATTGAGAATTCTTTTTCGAATCTCGATAGACAGGACTAAATAAATCTACAATAAAATTACACTAAAATAATCCGCTTTTAATATTGGTATCTTCAAATCAAGAATGAATAGGCATGTTCTAGGCAAGAGCGCTCCACTTTAGGCTGCATCACTATTTATAACGTATTACAGCGAAGCGATAGTCTATTAAAAAAAAGAATCTAGAACGGTCTCACTATTTCACAGATAGTATGGTAATGAGGAAGGAAATAATAGTAAATCGAAAGGGGCGATACGCAGTGAAATATGATGTGATTGGACATCAGCCCGTTCGGAGGCGTACCTTGTACCTACCTATCAGTGTCATGTCACTCATGTGTCGACAACACACGACCCCAGTAATATCTAGTAATATAATAAACTAGCGAATGCCCGCAACTTCGTCTGCGTGGTTTGAGGTTTTTTGGTTCCCGCGGGAACTTTTTAATTTTCCGGGATAAAAAGCCTATGTGCTATTCCAGACTATAATCTATCTCTATGAAAAATTTCAGCCAGATCCGTTCAGCCGTTGGCGCGTGATTGAGTAACAAACATCCATACATACATTCATCCAAACTTTCACATTTATAGTATTATAGTAAGATTCGTCCTTGTCGCAATAACGATTTAGATGTGCAGTGTCCATGTGCACTAAACTGAATTAATTGATGACAATTTTAATTAACATACTCGTACAAGAAACCGTATATTGCCCCGCCCAGTGCTACAAGGACGATCTACGAACGCACAGAATGTTTTTTTTTATCCAAACTAATATCTAATATTATAAATGCGAAAGTGTGTCTGTCTGTCTGTCTTATAGGTCCGCTTAAGTATAGGTTTAGGTTTTGTCCAGTATTTTGTAGACTAATTTTGTATTCTGTGACTAAGGTCAATTGATATGACAAGCCAATGCATGACAGGACAACTATAGCGTCAGCGATAAAATTTGACAGCCACTAAAAGCAAAAGGACCTATCAATAAAAGCTCAAATTAGAATTTGTTAATTTAGGATAAAAAACTTTGCTAAGAACTAAATTATGGAGGTATAAAAATAGTCAAAATTTAACGCTAACCGTAACATAATTTTAACCACTTGTCATACAGTTGGAGCTTACTCCATTTTCTGTCTGTACCACGAATATCAAATTGTAAGGCACTGACATAAATGCAGCCACGCAAATCGCTTACAAGCAAAATGTGATTATGATATCATGCTGGACGAAGCCGAGTGACGTTTATGAACATCGGTTTAGTCATACGGGTTCTTTTGTTTACAAATATAATGTAATCTATACTAACATTATAAATGCGAAAGTGTGTCTGTTTATATCTGTCCGTTTGTCTGCACGCTTTCACAGCTTATCTATTTAAACATTTAAAGGAAAGGGTTCATTTTAGGCCTACTCTTGTACACTCTACCATGAATAGAGGAAAATACATAGATTGTATTAAAAATATAATAATTTTGAACAGTAAAGTAAATAACGTGCAAAAAATAAAAATGTATTTCAAGTTTTCGATACGTTTCCAAGATGGCAACCTACAGCCATAGAGAAGGCAGTAAGCGCGAAATGTATCAAATGTCATTTCTGACAGTCACTGTCAAAATAACGTGTTTTTCTTTTGAAAACGTCCAATACATGAATCCGCCATCGTCACCCACTCATGTTTAGTGTTCCATAACTTGGAAAGGTTAAATAATTTTACCTCTGAAATTACGACGAATTCGTAGATTTGACCAATAAAAACTGGTTTAGTATTTTATTTTCCTTCATTTCTCTGCTTGTACAAGACTTGGCCTACGCGCCTTACAAATCTGAACCGTCTCCTTTTGATGAAATTTGGTATAGCGATAGGTTATACTCATTTAGTAATTCTGCAACATATCGGGAATTCGGGGAGGGACGAGTGGCCTAGTTGTGACAACGCATATCAGACGATTGCGATTGTTAAGCAACGTTGACCCAAGTCGGTATCTGGATGGGTGACCGAATTTGGAGGTTCAAATTTGGCCTTTTCGAGCACGTTAAGCCGTCGGTCTCGGTTATTATCACTAACATCTGATAATAATCGCTACAAAAACCTATAAGTTTAAATACTCTTAGTCGAGTTGTAGGTATATGCGGACGGACATGGTAACTGGTAACCCACCGCATTATTATCCCAAGAAAACTCCTAGCATTATTTGATTAATGGAAAGCAGTCACGATCCTCTGTAATAAGGAATACGATGCAAAGAGATCGGGAATCCGGCAAAATAAAACAAATTACTTACGGATTTTCTAACATCCTCAAACACACTTTGGCCATCGTGCTGAGCGTTTCCGTCGTGTTTTCCAAATCTTGCTGGTTGTCATTCACGAACTGGCTGGTCGCCTCGGACAGTACTTTGAGCATCGGCGTGGCTTGAGCGTAGAAGAGGGACATTCTGTTGGCATATTCCGCTCCTATGTGGGGCTCTTCGCCTGGAGGAAGTTCTGCGTTGATGAGACCACCGCGGGACACTATTCTCCTATAGTAGCTGAAGTCGTTTTGGATTGCTGGCGTTTTCATCTGAAAAATTAAATTACCAATATATGATTGACGAGTTTAATAAAATGGAAGGAAATAGTGGATGAGGATGGCGTGTGGTGTTGTGGACGCGCTCTCAAGAAGGTCTATGTCCAGTGGTTGCAAACAAAGGTGCAATCATGCAAGGATCGCCGATCAAATCGTTAAAGCTCTGCGTCAAAGTAAAATAAACCATAACATCATAGAATTAGAGCTCAATTTCGTGTATCCATTCTCATACGTTTAGGTATGTACGATACCCTAAATACCCCCTTCCTGAGTGCCTAGTGGGAGAGGTTCTTCCCATAAGATCGCATTGTCAAGCGCTTGACAGCTGGTGCTCGATAAATTCCATATCATAAAAGTTGTAGTCGCGATCGAATACGCCCCAGGCCACTAGGCCTGCTGATGTACTTGTGGCATGATTCAATAAGCTAATCAATGGAAGTAATTTTCTATTACTTACTGGATTTCGCTAACTACGCATCTTCGTAAATGTATGGTGGAAATCCGACTGATGTCAATTTTTTTCCTACATTTAAAATTGTAACCGCCTCTTAGGAAGATTAGAAAAGCTTTATTTTCTCGCAGACTTTTTAGTATTGAGTGCCAGTGAGCCGAGACTATTGTTGCTTCAGCTGCATATTGAAAGATTTCTTAGAATGTGGGGCGTTGGTTCGAAATTTAAGACATTTTTTTAATGATTCATATTCTTGAAGATGCATGGTGTCATGTCATTTAAATTAAACTGAATTAGTGACCAGCTTAAAATAGATTAGATACAGACACTTTTTGTGGCCTGATGACGGGTGAATTTAGCTAAAGGGCAAAACACACAGGAAGCGGGCGCGGGCGGAATGGGACGACATCACACAGCGACACCCGCCCCGCGCCCGACCGGCGCCCGCGTTCCGTGTGATGTCTTCCATATAAATACAAGGAATTCAACCCGCCTGACACCCGACCCGACTCGCGCCCGACCCGCGCCCGCTTCCTGTGTGTTTTGCCCTTAAGTATTTTAGCGATATGCGTCACATGTATAAAGTATTATGGTAATTTCAATATGGAGGATATTAAGGATTGAACAAAAACACTACTAAAATTTAACATAAACTACTTAATTAATTAAGATACATGTACTTTCGGTTACAAACTTAGAAGATTACAGAATTATAATAAAAGAAATGAACCGTTCTCACTTCTTATAAAAGTAGAAAGAAATAAGACAAACGTTTTGATATAACTTATTCAAAACAAATAACCAAACTTTAATCTTTAACTGTAGACATAGAGATATATGCCAAGATTAGCAGAAGACCTATGAGTACTGTAACGATGTTGACTCTTTCTTTCCCTACCCACGTATTTAATGTAAATAAACAAACTGAGGAGCTATGAGTCACGGCTTTATAGGCCGAGGTCGGAGTGGCTTTCTACATCGAACAAATTGTCCACAATTCGCTACCTCAGCAGGCTTGCCGATGACTAATGATTGTGCTTAATGAGTATTGAGGCCTACACAATAAATTATTGATTGACGGAGAACCTAATCGATGTATCGTATACAGACAGTTGTTAGTATTCTATACTTGATGGCCTATTAATTTACGAAATGATAGTGAATTTGAAATGTGATAAGTAATCGAAATCTGTGTTATTAGATGCTGTATTCGTCGGGTTTGGGTCGCTTGACTAGTAGTTGGTAACTACACATGTATTTCATCTACATCTAGCATCTACGAGTAGTTCCTAATTAGCAATTTTAAGGACAATACAAAACCTAAATTCACCTTCCACAGTTCAAATAAATTTGTATTGTGGGTATTTTACAAGTTCTTTAAACTAAATTAGATTGACTTGGCTAAATCTAGTTTCGTAAAATTAGTCCGAAAGGAGTTATTGTCAAAAAACTGTTTTTGGGCGCCATTTATCCAATATGGCGGCGCGAGCGGCAATGATACGGGGTTGCAAAGTGAAAATTCGGAAAGAGCACGCCGAAATCTATAAAATACACTAATTTTCAAAACTCCCCAGAAACTTTCCAGGTAGTCCCTTTTTGAGCACCAAATTACCGTATTATAAACTAAACTAAGCTGGCGGTGTAAAGATATTGCGATCCCTTTCATAGCACTCTCTGCGGAATGTAAGTGCACAAGATTTATAATTGTTAATTTAGTTTAGTTGATAGATTATATACAACTGAATTAACCACAATTATTGACTATAAAACTAGCGGCATATTCGCACTCTGCCAGTTCTGCCGGCCAGTTCGGGTTTCAATTGTTTTAATATTGTAACGCCTGCGGGCGTTTAGCAATTATATAACGATATTGAGGATCGAATTTCGTGTAATCTAACGATCGAAATTTTATACGTTCATTGTTATTGTTTTAAAAGTTTTGTAAATTCATTTCAAACAAAAAAGTTAACCCTTTAAATAAACAAGTAGCTCTCAACTGATTGAAGGCAACGACACAGCAAGGTTGGGGTCAAAAGGGCTCTCACTGGTTTAAATCACGAGCACTTATTCAATTCCAGCAAAGCGAGTTGATAGTCGAAGCTTTGTTTACATAATAGCTGCCTGATATGATGATGCTTTATTGAACGCACCGATTTGATTTTGTTTGTTTTTTCTCTCATCGAGTGAAGTATCTATACAGATTTGCGGTGGCTCACAAGTCTCAAATCACACCCATTGTGGTACTTCAGTTCATAGTTCGTACCATCAATTAGATCGATTAACATCATAGCAGCTTTAATTTCAAGATACCGTATTTAAGTATCACCATCAGGTCTCTAGCTTTTACCCGCAGCTTCGCTCACGTTAATTCAATTTCATTCTTTCAAACACCTGTTTTACACCGTTATGAGTTGAATTTTAAAAAATCCTTTCTTAGCTAATGCCTACGTCACCTTATACCACCTTGTATGCTAAATTTCAACCCGAACCGTCCAGTGGTTTGAGCTGTGCGTTAATATATCAGTCAGTTAGTCACTTTTTTCTTCAGATTTAGATAGTCATTCAAATATATTTTGATTGATTGATTCATTTGATTGCACCCACTGCACTCTCTGATGGTAGACACTAGGCGTCCATTACACAGCCAATCTGCATCGCGATAATAGGCATGATGACTGATTTTGAAAAATGGTCAGATTATGTTCGGAAGTATCTACTATTTCGAAATAATATCTTATTTCAGCAGAAAAATAAGGTTTGGTAGATGAAATTGGAATTTGAAATTTAAAATTCACGCCAAAACGCTCGGCGGTGTCATGGCGTCGTTTGTGACGTCACTATTATTTTTACCAATGTACTCTGTGCAGTGTGCAGTAAACAAGTTTCGAAAACATACAATTGTGTCGTCATTCGCTTCTTGGTGTTTAATCCATTATGGCGGATTGCTGTATTTTATCGTTTTATTTTATCAAAGTAAATAGCAATCTTACTTGAAATAGAAAAATAAATACGTTTTTTATAATCCATGAATCTTATTTCATTAGATTAATTCATAATTTCATTGATTCTTGGTTACTGTCATCATGCCTATTGATCGTGGATCGCTAACCGTGATTTATATTTAGATTTACTGTATACGGGGCCATAAGATTTTTCTATCGGAGAATCCTTGAATTGTTGCTGTTCATTTGCAAAGCCAGGCCTAAGGCCAGGGTAATTAATAATATTTGTATTTTCACAGAATTCACAGATAAGCGATGGGGGCATAACTGTAGCTAGAAGTAGATTCCAGATATCTATATCAAATATGGATATTGGAAAATTGGAATATATCGCTGGTCCGATGACATAATATTAATCAATACCAATCATACCTAATTATGTATTAATTAAGATGTGTGACTTTTGGCGAACTTTGGTGACGCTGGCCTAACCCCGTAACTCGTGATGTATGGATATGGAATCCACGTGAGCCAAGTATATTCAACGGTAAGAGAAAATCACCGGCTAAGTGATAACGGAGAAGCGCAAAGCCATGAGGAGACAGCTAGTAGTTAGTACTAAAAGTAATTGAGGTACGCGCGTGTAAGACCATATATCACGGCCGTTATCATTGCAATAAACCACTTGGAAATTGGATGGACACTGGACAGGGAGCGGTCAACGGTAAGGTCAAGAAATATTTGAACCAGCGATAGATTACATTTTATGTGCTATTGTTCATTGGAATACATAATAAAGGTTATTAATAATGTAAACAGGGTGCCCACGCAGAAACAATAATATGCTCCGCAAATCGCAATTATACGAAGCAATAAGTGGGTAAAATGGTTTGCTTGAATCTTAGAAGTACGCCTAACAAACAAAATAAGTTAAAAAAAATACAAGATGATTCCCGACACTTTCGCATTTTTTATATCGGTAGTGACTAGTGAATAGTGAAAAATGCAAACATTTTTCCTTCTATCTGACGATCAGGTTTAGATTGAATCTAACAGAAGAACATTTTCGGATATACCACGATAAGCAGATTTCCATTTCTATGGGAGGAATGGAGGGTTCCCAAGGCATTATAAAAACTCTTTAATCCACGGGTATAAAGTCGCCGGTAAAAATACCTAAACGAATGGTCTAAGATCCCGATATAAAACGACCTTCACCGAAATGCTTATTTAATGAAACGTATTTTATATTTAATTTAATATGTCAATAAATATAATCCATATGGGTTGCCTAGCAAATTTCAGTCCAGAGTATGTTTAATTAATAATTAAAAAAATTTATTTTTTTAAACATTTCACCGGTATGATTAATAGATAAATTCTATACCAATCGAAAGTATGAAGCCCATAGAATATGCAAACGTTAGGTTGCCTATTCTTTTCCGGTCACATCTATCGGGTTGCCAGGTATAAACAGGTAAATCTGTACTAGCATTTTGCAACGGTCTGTTTATTGAATGAAATTTAAATGAAATTAAAGATTATTTTATTCTGAACACGGTGGTATAGGGTTGCCTGCGAAAAATCAGTCCAGAATTGCGGTTGTCGAATTTTAAAAAGTAAAATATTGCTCCGAGTGAATGTGTGCGACTGAGAGGTCCCAACCGACCATCCCATGCGATAGAAGAGGACACAGCATAGCAGCTGTTTAAAGTCCGCCCACTTAAAGAAAGAGAGTGCGCATGCTATTTGGGCTTGGAAAAGAAAAGGATAGCGATAGACTCGTATATACTATGCATCATTTTGGAGTAGTTTATTATTTAAGCCCAGTACTTTTTGAGAAAAATGGTAACATATTGAAAAATTAAAATTATAGACTACAGCTCAGCTTGGTTGTCTATGGTCCTAAAATATATCTAAGAATCTTGTCACAAGCTATCCATATCTAATGCAAAAAACCGCATCTCAATCGGCCCAGTACTTTTTGAGAAAAATGGTAACATATTGAAAAATTAAAATCATAGACTACAGCTCAGCTTGGTTGTCTATGGTCCTAAAATATATCTAAGAACCTTCTCACAAGCAATACATATTTATTGCAAAAAACCGCATCTCAATCGGTCCAATAGTTTTCCAGGAAAACGGTAACAAAAAAGTGCACAAACAAACAAACAAACAAACAAACAAACAAACAAACATACAAACACACAACCTCTTAGGGCAAACACATATACCGTCTCCGTTTCGTCGAGGGTAAAAAAAATAATTTTTGCGATTAAATGAAAATGTTTGATACATAAATTTTATAAACTTCTTGGTAAGAATAGTTGATTGAAAACATCCTCATTAATTGTTACAAAAAAAAAGGAAATCAGATCATTTTCTTGTTTATTTTATAAATTACCGTTTTAAAGTAAATTACAAAAAAATTATGTGTGTCGAAAATTAACAAATCCATAGGTGAATTTTCCAAACAATTATTTAAACATGAAAAAAATATAGAAGATGTATTACTTAAGATTATTTTAAAGATTCAATTATTATGTATTTACTGTATATTCAGCACTAAAATTAAGAAATTCTTCGTTATATTTTTTATTCAAAACGGTCACTTTTTTGTAGCACGTGGTATGATAACCTACAAATTGAAGCGACGCACTGGGTAGCTCAACAAAATTGTATTTAAAGTGTTTTTTTTACGAAAAGCTAACTTTAATACACAGTTTTTAAAAGTTTCATCATTAAAATCAATTATTTCATCATCCGATCCACACAAAAAACACTTTTTTGCCATTTTTTCCAACAATAAATAGTAGCACGTTTTTATTCAATTGTATTTATAGCGACACTCTACTCCAAAATGATGCATAGTATATACGAGTCTATCGCTATCCTTTTCTTTTCCAAGCCCAAATAGCATGCGCACTCTCTTTCTTTAAGTGGGCGGACTTTAAACAGCTGCTATGCTGTGTCCTCTTCTATCGCATGGGATGGTCGGTTGGGACCTCTCAGTCGCACACATTCACTCGGAGCAATATTTTACTTTTTAAGATTCGACAACCGCAATTCTGGACTGATTTTTCGCAGGCAACCCTATACCACCGTGTTCAGAATAAAATAATCTTTAATTTAATTTAAATTTCATTCAATAAACAGACCGTTGCAAAATGCTAGTACAGATTTACCTGTTTATACCTGGCAACCCGATAGATGTGACCGGAAAAGAATAGGCAACCTAACGATTGCATATTCTATGGGCTTCATACTTTCGATTGGTATAGAATTTATCTAATAATCATACCGGTGAAATGTTTAAAAAAATATTTTTTTTAAATTATTAATTAAACATACTCTGGACTGAAATTTGCTAGGCAACCCATATGGATTATATTTATTGACATATTAAATTAAATATAAAATACGTTTCATTAAATAAGCATCTCGGTGAAGGTCGTTTTATAACGGGATCTTATACTAGAACTAGACTTCTGCAGCGAATATAGCAAAACTCAAAAATAATGACCTTTCAAATTGTGGCGTTGATAATGCTTGTGTCAACGGACTCTTCAGTTCTAACTTGAAAACTAGAACATTCAGATTTCAGGTCAATAGCTTAGTGCCAATTTCCAATTACATTTCAATTTCGATTCCCAGGAAACTGTTTTTTCCATTCCAGCTACAATTCGTTTTAGTATTTCTTTTTCAAATGAACGGCAATCTTCTATTGCAATTTGCACGTTAGAGGAGAAAATTAATCTAATTTTAATTACTAAACCTAGTTACTGAGTAAGAATGCGAAAATTATTACTTGGTACATTGGAAATTTAAGTAATATCATTCTTCTTATCTATATTCACTAATCAGAGTTTATTTGATTGTTGCAATTAAAAGAATAGCCATTCGCATTCAGGTAAACTGGGGTTTGTTTGAACTGCAATTCTTAATTTTTTAGTAATATCATTATACTACGATTTGCTTAGACAATCAGGCCTCTGGTTTCTAAAATATCTGATAGTTTATGGATCCTTAAGGATATGAAAACGACGTACATCTTTGATCCTTCTTCCTTTTATTTTACTGATATTGTAGGTGTACCTTAAGGAAGGAATTTCAAAACTAAACTTATAAGTACCAACTTAAACTAAAAAGTAAAAACATTACCTATCTCAAAAAGAGCTAAATCACTTTCGATAAAATTGATATGGGACCACTTCTGAAGAATGATATACCAAACAAAAATATTATCATCAAAATTGATTCATAATTGGCGGAATGATCGCGTAAAATACTTAAAAACATTCAGTCGAATCGAGACGAGAACCTCCTCCTTTTTTGAAGTCGGTTAAAAATAGATTAACTAGGTAGTTACTCACTTTGTGCTCATCGAATTTTAACACGAACTCCAATATTTCGGCGAACTGTTTCACTAACGCCTGCTGTTGCTCCAGATGCTGTGTGGGACTCATCGATCCCCCAACGAGTGAGCCCAAGAGACGTGGTACTACCTGAAATGAAAGAAACCGTTTGTTAGAATTTGTCAAGTAAATAGATTTCTGTGTGCTGTTCCAAAAATAATATTATATTAATATGCCGTTATATAGTGCCATTATAAAGTGTGTCGTTTTGTTCTTCAACAGGCAACAGAGCAACGGACCAACGGTACTTTTGAACCCGGGAGCGAAACGGCGAAACGGAGAGTTCCCATGGGAATTTTTGAAACAACGAAATCCACGCGAACGATGGTGTCCGTCCAGAAGCAGGCCAAATTATAAAATATTTCTAATTAAGCACTCTTTTCTGTTTATTAGCAAATATGCTGTTGTTAGCAAATTTCAAATAAAGAAGGTACTCGTATCTACCTACTATGGCTATGTTAACAAACAATAACAATAATTAAATTAACATAGACATAGAATAAGGAAGGACAGTAATAATAATAATATGTTAGTTTAGGTGCTAGGGTTTTGGGTTTGGTTAATCTTGATTATAGACTCCTGAATGCGGGGCGATTCAATATAGCTAATTAGCATAAGCCCGGTTAATGCAATAATTAGCATATGCTTTGCTTTCTAAACGCCTAACTATTCAGGACCCTTTGCTGTTTACAATGAAAGTTTACAACAATTTTGTTCAATAGATTTCTCGTTAAAATCAACCTTACCTCGATTTTTTTTAGCAAATAGAGATAAATATCTATCTACTTGCTATGCCTTTAAGACAAATTGATAAAATGTCGTTCTCTTATATCTCTAGTCAATAATAAATTGATCACCGTATAAAAATATTTCAATCACATCATTTTACAAAACAAAGCACATCAAACATATTAACATAATGTTTATTTTTATTGAGATCCGCTGTAATCTCCTACTTTACAACGTTGAGTTACAAAAATGGGTATTTAAATATAATCGTAATAGAGGCTTAAATTTAATCCGTGCATAGCAGTCTCTAACTCTCGACTAGGCCCGTCGAGACTCGACCTACTTCATTGCGTTGTTTCAGTGGGAGTAAATTCATATTTGAGACGGGTTGGTTAAATGGCACATTGTTCGTGAGGTGCTTGGACTGAGAGCCCGTGGAGCATTCTTAGACGGTGCTTAATAAAACAATGCAACACAAACATAATTTATAAGATTATATATGCGAAAAGATGGCTTTAAAGTCTAGTTTGCCATAATCAGGTAACGCTAACGCAGATCTAAGTAACTTTACGAACTTTCATCTTTTAGGACGCAAGATATTGCTGTAAAAATAGTTTTACAGCAATATCTTAACTATATACTCGTAGGTGTTTTAGACAAAAAATTGTGTGTGTCAGCTCCGGCCTCCGGCGCACGACTGGAGTATACTCTTTACGAACGTTTATAAAATATATTATAGATTAGTAGATGAGGGTAAATGAACGGATTTTCATATTACTGAAAGCATGCTTGATATATTTATTTATATTAAGTAATTATATAATTTATATTTGTTGGCGCCAAGTGCCCTGTACTTGCAGCAAGGGATATCTGGGCATCCAATAAAACTCGTAGACTGTATATCCAATAACTTATATTGAAGAAAAACAACTTTACAAGGTGTACACTTAAATCGACTGTCCGTTATAGTTCACAAGTGACGTATCATACTCGATACCGCCGTCCGCCTTTACGCCGACCGTATAATATGCTAACCGGTCTGTCCGCGCGACCGACTTAATTCCGCCGCTTAATCTAGTACCGCGACCGTGTCGCTAACATACTCCCGGCGTTGAAGTATCTTCAACATTAGTGGGCAAGGGGCATATGTTATTGAAAGCTCGTTTCACGATTCCCTTTTTGGTTTTGATATCAGCGACCCTGCTAATTCCGTCTCCACCTGGATACACACGTACAATACGTCCGAGCAGCCACATTAGAGGGGGGCTGCCTTTATCCTTTATGATTACCATAGTCCCTTCTTTCAAGTCGTCATTTGATTGCAGCCACTTCGTTTTTTGTTGCAATAGAGTGACATATTCTGTAGAAAAACGAGTCCAGAAATGTTGCTTTAACAATTCGATGCGATGGAATCTTGCGAGAGATGAAATTCTGCTGCAGGTGATTTGAGCTTGCGGTGCAAACTGTAGAGATCGTCCGATGAGAAAGTGGGCTGGAGTAAGTGGGTACAGATCGGAAGGATCGTCGGACAATGGAGTAATCGGACGGGAATTTAAAATACCTTCTACTTGTACTAACAAAGTGTTCATTTCTTCATAGTCCAAGTAGGTTAAGCCCAGTACACGTCTGAGGTGTTGTTTTACGGATTTTACAGCTGATTCCCACAAACCCCCGAAATGCGGCGTGTACGCGGGTATAAAAGAGAACTCAATACCATCTTCGATCGTGTCTGTTGGTGAGAGCTGGCTTAGAACATTAGAAAGCTCGTGAAATGTACCAACAAAAGTAGTTCCATTGTCTGAGGTAATGGTTTTCGGCTTTCCTTTTCGCGCTGTAAATCTGTTTAACGCCGCTATAAAGGCTTCCTTCGTCATGTCCGAAACCAGCTCTAAATGTATAGCTTTGGTAGCTAAACACACAAATACACAAATGTAAGATTTGATGTGTCTGCATCCTCTACCTTTATGACTAGCAATCATTACTGGCCCGGCATAGTCTACCCCTGTATTAAAGAAAGGAAACTCTAAATGTGCTCGCTGTTCAGGTAAGTGACCCATTATGGGTTGAACTGTTTTGCCCTTTAATCTGCAACATTTAATACACAAGCGCACAGTGAGTTTAGCCAGATTTGTGCCTCCTAGAGGCCAATAATTGTGTCGAACTGTTGCTAAAAGGAGTTGAGGACCTGCATGCAAATACTTTATGTGAAAGTGTTTGAAGATTAATTTACATAAAGGGTGTTTGCTACTCAGTAGAACTGGATGTTTCATGTTGTAGTCGTAATTGGTATTGCCTAGCCTGCCACCAACACGAATGAGTCCATTTTCATCAATAAATGGCGACAAAGGAAGAAGTTTGTTTTTATGGGGCAATTTTTTCTGTGAAAGAATTAAGTGTCGTTCTTCAGCAAAAGATTCTTCCTGTGCAATTTTTAGAAGAAAATTGTTGGAATTATTAAATTCGGTTAGAGTTATATTACCGATAACCTTTTTAGAGGCATCACGACAATTTTTAACAAATCTAAAAACAAGTGCAGTAACGCGTTGTAATTTTGAGAGTGAAGAACAATTTCTGATTAGTTCAGAAAATAAGTTAGGTTCTTCCGCAACATGAAAACACTTGACAAGAGTTTCCGGCAAGTCAGAAACTTGTGTCTCCTGCTTGGGTTTTTCCGGCCAATTGGTTTGATCGGACTTTAAAAAGGACGGCCCAGACCACCACAAAGATGATTTACCAAGAGCGTCGGCCTTTAAACCTCGTGAAGCGAGATCTGCCGGGTTTTCTTTGGAAGGAACGTGGCGCCACTCATGAGCCGAGAAACTGTCCTGGATTTCGGATACGCGATGCCGAACAAACGGTTTTAAATGAGCTGGAGAAGAACTTAGCCAACCTAAGACAATCATAGAGTCAGACCATAATATGCACCTACTGAATTGGAGTGTTAAGGATTTCATAATCTTTATACCTAACCTCGTTCCAAGTAGGGCACTTGAAAGCTCCAGTCGAGGAATTGAGGTAGTTTTAATGGGAGCTACCTTACTTTTGGATGCTAACAGATGAGTTGTGACTGTACCATCGGTGTCCAAACATCTTACATAAACGCATGCACCATACGCCTTTTCCGAGGCATCTGTGAAGATGTGCAGCTGAATGTCTGTGGGTAAGTTAGACGCAACGCATCTGGGAATATCAAACGTATTTAATTGAGGTAAAGACCTGGCAAAATCAAACCAAGCCTGTCTTATGTGTGTAGGAAGCGGATCATCCCAATCACATTTGTTAATCCACAACTGCTGCATGATTATTTTTGCTTCCACGATGCAGGGTGACACGAGACCAAGTGGGTCAAAGACTTGGGCAATGGTTGATAAAATATGTCTTTTATTCACATTGACATTTGCAGGAATGTCAATGGAAAATGACAAAGTGTCTGCAGGACATTTCCAATTTAAACCTAATGTTTTAGAAAGGTTGTCACTGCTGAGATCTACAGATCCTGATATATTTGCCTCGCCAGAAATTGCTTTCAGAATGTCTCGATGGTTCGAGTTCCATTTTCGCAAGTTCAATTGAGCGGCTGATAAGGCACTTATTACTCCGTGACATAAAGAAATAGTTTCCTCTATAGTCGAATTTCCAGATAGGAAATCGTCAACGTAGAAATCGTGACGAATTGCACGTTGAATATTGGAATCTTCAGCTTCATAACTCAATTGAAGAAGACATCTTGTGGCTAAATAAGGCGCTGAAGCCGTGCCATAAGTGACGGTGTTGAGTTGATAGCTTTTAAGAGGATGAGAGGGATCTGCTCTCCACAAAATTTGTTGAAGTGCGCGTTCTTGTTTGAAGACTTCCGTTTGGCGGTACATCTTCTCTACATCCGCAGTAACGACGTATTTATGTTGTCTGAAACGCAACAATATAGATAATAAATCATCTTGTACTGTTGGTCCCACTCTCAAAATATTGTTAAGTGACTTTCCTGACGTCGTAACTGCGGAAGCATCGTAAACGACCCGTAATTTTGTGGTTGTGCTTGACTCCCTTAAAACACCATGATGCGGCAAATAACAAGCTTTATAGTTAATTGAGTTTTGCTCTGTCATGTGACCAAGTGTCAGATATTCTTTCATAAAGTCCACGTAAAGTTTCTTCATGTTAGAATCTCTTCCCAACTTTCGCTCCAAAGACAAGAATCTGCACTTAGCCATATAATATGAATCCCCTAACACTTCAGGCGATTCCTTCAGGGGCAATGAGACAATGAATCGTCCGTCTGGTTTGCGTTTTGTGGTTTTTATGAAGTGTTCCTCACATGCTCGCTCTTCGGGGGTTAAATTATGTTTCGGAGAAATTGAATCTAACTCCCAGAAACGTGACAGATCAAACTCTAAGTTACTACTTAACATGCATGTTTCATTATTGTTCTTGTTATTTGTGCGCATTGTACCCGAAACTAACCATCCTAGCTGCGTTTCGAAAAGAGTAGGTTTATTTTTACCGAGACTGATTCGATTGGTGCCAATAACGCTCCAAAATATATCAGCTCCTACTAATATGTCTATCGTGGATGGAATATGAAATGACGGGTCTGCTAAGCAAATTCCAGATGGAATTTGTAAATCCTGAAGATTAACAAATGTTGATGGCTGTGGTGTGGTAATGTTTGGCAAAACAATGCAATCTATACCTATCCTGAAACCACCAATGTGAGACTCAAATGTGAGTGAGCAAGACTCTGTACTATTGAGTGCTTGACTATTTATACCAGTTACTTTATTTTTGACTGAAACTGTATTGAGATTCAGCTTACTACAGAAATCCTTCGTGATAAAATTAGTAGTACTCCCATTGTCGAGCAAAATTCTGGCAGACTGCGGCTGCCCTTTGCTATTTAGTACCTTTACCAAGGCTGTGGAAAGTAAAACAGTAGAAGTTACAAACGAGGGTTCATGTGATTTAGCTGATAGAGCTACGTTTTCAGCGCTAACAGGTGTAGTAATTGGTTCAGTGTGTAATAATGTGCTATGTTTTTTAGAGCAGTATTTACAGTTGGAAAACCTGCACTTATTTTTTGAGTGACCTTGGCGAAGGCATTTCATACATACCTTGAATTCCAAGGCCTTCTGAATTCGACTCTCGACTGGTAGTAGTCTAAAAGATTCGCACTTATATAGACAATGTTCCTGATTGCACAATGGACATGAATTAGACTTTGGTTTACTCGTAGAAACCACTAGACTTTTAGGTTTATTCGACAGCTGTTTAGTGTTATCCTGTTTGGTGTTATCCTGTTTAGTAGTATCCAGAGTTTCTAAAACATTAGCCCTATTTGAAATAAATTTTAAAAAACAATCTAATGTAGGAGAATCTTTTAATTTGTTTCTATGAGTTTCCCATTCTCTATTGGTAACACTATCTAATTTGCAGGACATTATGTGAATAATTAAAATATCCCAATGTTGAACTGAATGACCTAAGCTAGCTAAAGCTCTTAAATTTTTATTAATTGCATCTACTAAATTTCGTAAATTCGCGCTAGACTCTTTTTGTAGAGGATCAATCTTCAAAAGCGAATTTAAATGATGATTTTCGAGTAATCGCTTATTGTCATATCGATCGCATAAAATCTTCCATGCTGATTGATAATTATTTGCACAAAAATCCAATCCTGAAATGGTTGACGCAGCATTCCCCTTAAGTGAGGCACGTAAATAATGAAATTTACTAATGGGATCAATGCTTTCGTCAGAATGAATTAACGAATTGAATGTATCCCTAAAACCAAGCCAGTGATGATATTCGCCATTAAAATGTGGCAAGTCTATTTTAGGTAATTTGACAACCTTACGTTTATGTGAGTCTGAAGGATCATCGAAGTCTGCTGCAGCTGTGGAATCGTGGGATGGCATTGACAGCTTGCGATGGCTAGCAATCAAAGCCCTACCAGCAGACACGAGTGAATAGTAAAGCATCTCGAACGCGTGGCGCTCTTTGAATTCATCGTCGGATGATTCACACAGCTCCTCTATCTCGCTCTGAAAACCGTCAAATTCATCGTATAAGGCTTCTACCTTTTCTAGCCGCAATTGGAGCTCGATTTGAATTTGGACAGGGTCTGGAGTTTCGTCACCACTCTTCACAGATTTTAAGTAAGTGCCAAAATTTGTAAGTTTCCCCTTAATCGTAGCTCTTTTCATAATCAATTGCTTCAATTGTCTTTGTTCACTCATTATGATTTTTGACTTAAATCAAAAGGGAGAAAATAAAAGAACAGAAAATCATCAAAACTAGCCAAGTATGAAAAAAATAGGTGCCCGTAAAAATATTAATAGCAATTTTGCTTTCAAAAATATCTACTGCAAAAATTTTGCTTCTGACAATTTTTAATAGCAATTTTACTTTCATAAATATTTACTGCGGAAATTTTATTTCTGACAATTTCTAATAGCAATTTTACTTTCAAAAATATCTACTGCAGAAATTTTGTTTCTGACGATGAAATGTAGAATTGCTAATAAATTCTGTATGTAATCGATTGTTTGCCTATAATGGATTCGGTACTGGCAAAATTTTTGTACTACCGACCTAGTACTGAAAAAAAATATAGTAAACAATGACACAACAGTAATGTAATGTAAAATGATTACCTGTTGTTGGTTTTAATGAATTATTTTAAGTGATTTACTAATGAAATTATGAAAACATGAATCACTTTGTTATGTACACTAATGATACAAAAAATGAAATTACGCAAATAATGAAATGAATTCTATCTACTTACTATTATGGAATGATATAAGTAAATGATTTTAATGGAAATGAATGATAAAAAGGATGAATAAGAAGGATAAATTGGAAAGATCTCACGATTTTCAGGTATCCTCTTGACAATTCCTTAATTGTTGGCTATGTTTTGATGTCCGATTATGTCAGCTGATAATAACAATGATTCAGCAATGTTCACACCGGGTAACCAAATCCGAGCACAACACAAATATCTTCATAATCCTGATGAATTCTTGATTTATATTGCGTATTTGAACTGGGTTGTCGACGTCTTGTTCCGGTACACAATTCTAATGATTAATCCACTATCCTTCGGTATTATATTGATGGCCGAGAATTTCTGCTAGTGTTCTTGATTAGGTACACAGCATTATTTACTCTGAAGAACCACAAATAATTGTCCAGAAAGAGTTGTGGGAATATTGTACACGGTGATGAACTTAGTGTAACCTCTTCTGTCCTTTGTTGTTCTCTTCACGAACTTCTCTTGGTTCATTAAAGGTGAAAAAGGACCATATGTTGGCGCCAAGTGCCCTGTACTTGCAGCAAGGGATATCTGGGCATCCAATAAAACTCGTAGACTGTATATCCAATAACTTATATTGAAGAAAAACAACTTTACAAGGTGTACACTTAAATCGACTGTCCGTTATAGTTCACAAGTGACGTATCATACTCGATACCGCCGTCCGCCTTTACGCCGACCGTATAATATGCTAACCGGTCTGTCCGCGCGACCGACTTAATTCCGCCGCTTAATCTAGTACCGCGACCGTGTCGCTAACAATATTCATCAAAATTCATTACATAGTCATGGAAACATAAAGTCAATAACGTAACGGAGAAAGTTTTTTTTTAATATATAGGCTAGCGCTTCGCTGCAATCAGACTTGCTTGCAAGTGGTGATGCAGCCTAAGGTGGAGCCTAATTAACTCCCTATAAATTTTCATAACGCGGGTTTATATATGAAAATGGATTCTAAAGGAGGTATCTCCAAAAATACTTTTTCTTTTATCAAAAGCCTCCTAGAATTTCCACCAGGCTCTAGGTACATATCCACTGTTGCAACGAGCTACGTGGACTGTGACATGACGTGCAATTCAGTAATTTGGCGTCGGTTGAATGAACGTGAGCGGAAGTTGTATACTTGTATGAACAAAATACTCAGATGTTTTCAAAGTAAACCGTGTCAAAAGTAGTTTGTCTTTTTTATCGGATCATGGACGAGAAAATTATGAGGCCATTAAAACGTTGGGAAATTCAGCACCCTGAGCCTATGATGGACATAAAGGTTTTATATATAATTATATCATTGGCATAAGATCAAAGACGAAATGAAGCATAAAAAGGAATAAAGAACTTTTTTTTAAATCTACTACAAGTAGTGATGATGCAGTCTTAAGATGGTAGCGGGCTAACCTGTTAGGGGTAAGGCAGTTATCTTTAACCCATACCCCTACACGGCATCGTACCGGAACGCTAAATCGCTTGGCGGCACGTCTTTGCCGGCAGGGTGGTAGCTAGCCACGGCCGAAGCCTCCCACCAGGCAAAAACTACGAGTAAAACAGAAAATGTAAAAGCATTTGGAATAGACTGCTAATAACTACTGTAAGCTGAGGTATATATAGATTAGCTTTGAATACAGAAACTAGCAAATAAAAAGCAATTTTCTAAACGACGTGTTTCATACATAATGAAAAGCATGATGTTGGCAAGTTGGTACGTTGGCAAGTAAATGTACTTTAGGTGTACCGTATACCGCAAATCAATACTCTTTAAAATTTAATGACTGATGTTAACGGTTTTCAAAGTGTTATATCTGGTTATACACTTCAGTTTATTAAAATATCATCGGCTCAAAGTCTGTTTTACGTCGAATTATAACATAAATATAAATCATTCGGCGAGTCCCAAGGTTTTATAAAGTTTTGAAACAATAATCAAACTCCGTGAATACTTTACTGGAGTTCGTAAATATTCCAAAAGATAATGAGTATCTTTTACGAATAGATATTATTATAGTAGCTTTAAATTCTTCTTCTCCTTGTCCCACGCTATGTGGGGTCGGCACAACATGTTTTCTTCTTCCACTCACTTCTGTTATCCGTCAACCTCTCTGCATTCACCCCTTTTATACTCATATCCTCTTTCACACAATCCATCCATCTTTTCTTTGGTCTCCCTCTACTCTTTTTTTCTTCCACATGCATATCTATCATTCTTCTCGTAATATGCCTTTCTTCCCTCCGCATTACATGCCCATACCATGCTAACCTATTACTCCTCATCTTTTCTGTCACTGGCGCTACTTTCAGACTTCCCCTTATATATTCATTCCTAATCTTATCCATTCTAGTTACACCACATATCCATCTCAACATTCGCATTTCGGTCGCATGTACTTTTCATTCATCCGTCCCTTTCACCGCCCAACATTCTGAACCATATAATGCTACAGGTCTAAAACGACTGTCTTATATATTTTCCCTTTTAGTTTAAGGGGCATTCGTGGGTCGCATAGTAGCTTTAAATGCTGATGATAAAATGTAATGGCTATCAAATGTAAATTCATTTTATGTTTAGGTTAGAAGGATTTGTTTTTGTTTTCAATTATTGGAAAAGATTTCTTATTTTATTATTACTACTAGATGATCCCCGCGACTTCGTTCCGATTTTTTGATTTCTTCGGGAACTACTTAATTTTAACACAGTAAACAGATGCAACCAATATGGAAACTACCTAGAAACATTCGAAACAGCCTCACTCACACAAACGTGCGCATCGACGAGACCCCAAGCGCTCGTCGCAGTGCCGTCAGTAGTGAGTGCCGTGTCATCACATGTTCGATGCGCACGTTTGTGTGCTCGAACGTTTCTAGGTAGTTTCCATACTGGTTGTATCTGTTTAGTGTGATTTTAATTAAGTAAAGATTTTCCCCTGGATCTCAATGCCAAATTTCATCAAAATTGGTTGAAAAGATGGGCCGTGTAAGCTTTGCAAACAGAGCTGTGGACAGACAGACTGACAGTAGATACACTTTCGCATTTATATTACTTAGTATGTGTTCAATTTACAAATATCCGTTTAACTCCAAGACCCTTGCTATTTACATAGCACAGAGCATTTAACCAAAAAGAGAAGATGGAATAGACTCGTTATTTCAGTTACGTTGAAGCCAAAATGTTTGGAAATAGAGTTTAACTTAGTTTGTGGAAGTAAACAATCAGTTGACTCGTATACAAACAGGGCTACCGGATGTTTACTGCGGAATTGTACAAACAACTTTAATCTACTACAAAATTCATGGGAACAAAATAAATTTACATCTACATAATATTGTATTAAGAGTAGTGGAAAACTAAAAACTACAGCCTTTAACGTCCCACTGCTGGGCACAGGCCTCAACTCTCATAGGACAGAGGGAATTAGAGCTTAGACCTACAACGCTGCTCCAATGCGGGTTAACGGGCTTTAAGGACTATTATCATGTTAGTGATAATAACCAGGACCGACGGCTTAACGTGCTCTCCGAGGTACGGGGATGGAACATCACCAACTCCCTAACCCCGGGCTGATACTGAGAATTTCTAGTCAGAAAAACCCAATACTTAATTATGGCCCGACCCGGGACTCGAACCCGGGACCTCGTCAGCAGCATTCGAACATGCTAACCACTAGACCAACGAGGCAGTTAAATATCTTGGTGATAACCTAATCTATAAGTGTTGGTAAATAAGTATTAAATATCCAGATAATTCTATACCACTCCACTAAATCAACCAACTTTAAGCTTTCAGGTTTCATGTGGTGTTCTATCACCAAAACGTCCAAAACCCTTCTCGCTTTAAGAGGGGCCCGTGCTGAATTGAAACTTCAGGTGATGATAATACGAGTACAAGGAACAAACAAAATAATTTGATTAAATCAAAAAAGGGCAGCAGCATTTAAACATCAATGGGGCTGGGCGGCAAGGAAACATTTTGAAATTAGACACTTTGATGTTTGTTTTTCAATCGAAGATTGTTGACGTCTGCAATTTCATCTTTGAAGTTTTTTATAGATTGAAAAATAGATTATCGCTGAAATCAAACTGCAGGTAAGAAATAGAATTAGAACCGGATGTCGACTGCGGAGCTGAAGTAGGTTTGAACAACTTTGGGCACTCAAAGATTTGTCTTGGTTTCCTGCCAAAAATGCATTTACTAGGTCATGTTTTTTTAAATTGAGTAATCAAAAAGTTAAAATTTCCTTTGATATAGATAAATTGTTTTTAATAATTGGGATCGTAAACTGTTTAAATTATATTTTATTGGTAACATTATTGTATAAGTAATGATATTTGATGGTTGTCTTGCGCTTACATTTTGCTTCATTGATAGAAGGAAATCATAACGAAATCTGAATAGGCACAATGTTACAATTACTAGCAAAGGAAGCGGTGGTTGTTTAGTCGATTATGTTGGTCGTAAGCTCGCAATAGCTGCAACTGCACCGAGCACGGACAAGCAAATATTCCTATTAATTCCCCTTCCGCATCCTGACACAGATTGCTGTTGCAATGTGGAGTTTAATCTAGGTATATCCATTTTTATCGTATAGCGAGAAGTCCTTTGACCTTTAGTTATACAGAGAAATCCTTTAAAGACAGCCAGAATATAAGAAATATACGTGCTTTATTAAATTCAAGATTTTCATTTTAGAATATACGATCTGTTAGATCCAATTCTCTGTTTATCCAAGTTCTGATTGAAAATCATGAATCTGTGATCTGATATTGTGCTAAGGTTCCATTGCCAAGGTGTATCAACTATGGTGGTTCAGAATCAGCACCACTGAAGGATGGCATAACAGAAGAAGTTGTAATCTATTCTAGATGTTAAAGGAAATTTCGTTGCATAATAATGTTTTGTGTTTGATTTGTTGCCAGCTGTTACTGGTATTTTTTTTAAAACAGAATCTTATGATTTGATGTAATACGACTGAAACGTGGGATATAACTGCACAATGACCTACTTTAGTTCATTAAAATTTGTGGAAGAACAAGATTTCATTCAGAACTAAACTAAGGATAAGCAGGTTCATTTTCTTAAGTCTTCTTACAAGGAAGATGTAAATCTTCATTACTAGGATTGCGATTTGGTCTTAATTAAAAAGGCTTTATCGCCCGCGTGCGGACGACGTTCTCATTATAAAACCAGCGGTTAGAAATAAAGAAATCCACCAACCACGCCTGCCAGTTGCCAGGTTGAACGGAAATAATGAGGAAAATAAATCGTTTTGATTCTTGAAAATTAAAGAGACTATCAGATTTTTTAAGTGAACTAATGCAGCTGCAATATTCAGAGAGTTTTTGTTAGACAACGGCCTTGCGAAATCGTAACGAAAAAGAGCCTATCAACGTTTTCAAAGAAACCTTGGAGCTATTTGGCAGCGGCTTTAATTTTTTAGATAACTTAGGTAAATGCAATTACCACAATAGTTACTTAAGTCGGTAGTAGGTAAATACTGATATTAATATTTGTATGTACTTAATTTCGATAGGATACTAAAAGAATACCTTGTTACAAGTGTTATTAACACTAAAAATCACGGGTTTCCAAGTTGTTACCTGGCACTGTAAGGCACTGACTTTACCGATTGTATTAACTTATAAAGTGGACATCACTGTCTCATAACTCCCATACACCTGATAAAATAGGCTAAGCAAATCGTTATCATTTGAGAGCTTTAAACGTATTACTCGAGCTGTTTAAGGAGTTCATACATGTTTTTTGACGTGCACAGCGTCGTGCACAGTATTCGGAGACAGGGTAGGCATTGGTTAGGTAGAAACCTATTTTCAGGCACATATTCAAGATTCAAGATTCAAGTCATTTATGCAATATAGGTACACTGTAGGTACACTTATTGTGGTCTAAAAATTACTTACTTATAATACTATGTTGGTAAAAACACCTTCGTAAGTAAATCATTGTTTTAGACCAAATTTTAAAATCATAAAAATGGTTATTTTGAGTCAGCCTTAAAAGATAGTAATATGCTATCGCGGACTTTTTTTTAGAACTTTTTGAGAGGAACGTTTCCACCATACATTGTTGTCGTGTAACTTTATCGATTTAGGCAGCGCACGCCACGTAAGCTATCAGATGAGATGATTTTTTCCGACTTAACTCACATTATTGCAATTTTCGTAGGATCTCTAAATTTTTTCGAAATAAAATATAGCCTATTTTACTTGTTAATAATGTAGCTTTCTATAAGTGATATAATTTTTTTAATCGGTTGAGTGGTTTTTGAGATAATCCCCCTAGTTTGATAGATGTACCTATATGATATGAGTAGTAACTTTAAAAAATTCCTTTGAAACCTTGTAAATCCTAAATTATCATTTAAACGGAAAAATGGTTTAAGGAACCTAGGTGTGATTTTAAAAGACCTATCTAACGATACCCCACTTGCATATGGCCTATCGACTTTCATTTATTAATTGGCTTCTAGTGGACGCCATTTTGTTTTTCTCAAATTCGGCCTCCATAGTGACACTCGGAAGAGTAAAAAAAATCTATTGGTGCAAGTATTATCAAAATCGGTTCAGCCGTTTTGTCTGTAGTGCGACACAAAGGAATACAACCTTTGAAACCTCGTAAATCCTAAATGATCATTTATACAGTAAAAAATGGTCAAAGAAACCTAACTATGATTTTAAAAGACCTATTCATCGATACCCCATTTGCCATAGTCTATGGACTTTTATTTTTTAATTTGGTACATTATGGATTATAGAGGGCGCCATTTTGTTTTTTCTCAAATTCGGCTTCCGTTATAACACTCGGAAGATTAAAACAAATCTTTTGGTGCAAGTATTATCAAAATCGGTTCAGCCGTTTTGTCTGTAGTGCGACACAAAGGAATACACTAAAAATGAACCTTTGAAGCCTCGTAAATCCTAAATTATCGTTAAAATGAGAAAATGATCAAGGGAACCTAACTATGATTTTGCAAGACCTATTCATCGATACCCCACTTGCCATAGTCTATCCACTTTAATTTTTTAATTTGTTACATTATGGCTTCTAGAATCTAGAGGGCGCCATTTTGTTTTTTCTCAAATTCGGCTTCCACAGTGACACTCTAATGATATATTCGGCATAAACTGGTGCAAGAATCATCAAAATCGGTCCACGCGTTTAGGCTGTAGCTGTCCTGCAAGGAACATACAAACATATATAGACTGATGAACACATAACCCTGTGCGTTCCGCAGTCGGGTAAATAAAAAGCATGATGGTGATAATGGGTAACGGTATCTTAAAACTAAAGCTACGAGGGTTCCAAACGCGCCCTGGTCTGAGAAGAGCCCAGAACAAAATCAGCCGGGGTTTTTTTTTATTGTCACCATCTCACAAATCATCTTAACTAAGGAAGTATCAGAGACATTAGAGCAAATTATTGCCAAGCTTCCTTGTCGTTTAAGTAGTCCTTTACATGGTTATAAGATTTTTCAACGAGTTTACGAATGAATACATGAATAATAAGCATTAAGCATTTTTATAGGGTAAGCAATGCTTTTATACCTCCACGTCATGCTCGCCACTGGACGAATTATACCTTTGACAAGCGATTACGATTTCCTTACACAATCGGAGGGTGGTATTATTTACGCATGCAATAATTTCTGCGTCCAGACGATTGTACGCTTAATATAAAATGTGGTGAATCAGACCAGAGTGTGGTGAGTCATGGACGTTGTTCGTTTTCGAACATCCCGATGGCATCAGGGCTTGCGAATTGGTAAATTGTAATGTCTCGACACTGCGTGACGCATTTTTTTATACGACTGCCTGAAAAAAGGTGTATATTGTTTTCAGGGTTCATGTATGTATGTATTTGAGTTAGTATATTCCACCATAACTTCTATACGCCTGAACCGATTTTGATAAATGAGGTATCGTTAGAATCCCTAGCTTATTCCGGGTGACATAGGCTAGTAAAAAAAAATTTATGGGGTGACCATGGTCCCGCATTAAAGACTAAAGTTAAAAAATAATAATTCGAAAATAAGATTAACTATATTTAATCATCATCTAGAAAATGATGAGTAGATTTCAAAAATATATAACACTATAGTTCAATATCCAGTGATTCAAAAAAAAATATCCTTTAATAAAAATGTGAATAAAATTCCAAAGGTAAATTCAATACGGGCTACGGCAGAGCAGTCGTATTTTTTAATAATTTTAATTATATTCACTTGTGTCACTACTCACTATCATCCGCGATTAATTACTTGGTTAACTATAGGTAAGAAAAGTAGGGATTATTCAGTGTAATAAATAATTTAATAATAATAATAAATAATTTATTTCTGTTCATAATACAATTGAATTACATTGGGGCTGGAACCTCCTTTTAAGTATATTTAAATACCTGTATCAGGAGATTCCGCTCTTCTATAACATACAGATTCATCAAAAATGTAATTGTTTTGTATATGCCCTGTTAAATTAATGATTGTGAGCCACTTTTCTGAGGAAAATGACAATATTTAATTACTAAATGCATAAACAATTACTAACACTATAATATGTTCCTATGCAATTGCAAAGGGTTTAGCGCTAAACAAATGCACGTTGACCTTTCTATGTTGCTTTAAATCCTCTCCGGCCTAGATTCCTTCAAAAAGCTAAGAAGCTTGCTGTAACTTTTAGGTTAGAAATATACTGGCTGTTGCAGGTATAATGCTCCCAGTGAATCCATTTGCTAGCAGAATAACTAAAGAGGACAATGTACTCTTGAGTTGGAGATCTATAGTTCACTCACTTCACTTAGTCAAAAGGTTGTAAATACATGTTCAAATACTTCAGCTTTTTTAGGAGTAATTTGATTACCAGGTCCCGAAGTATTTCGCCTGAAAGAAAATCAAAATAACGTGATTGTACCTAATATTGATAAAATAACGACATACAAGCTCCTACACTCTCCTAACACTATCTGGGAGTTACTACGAGGAAATAGTTTATTTTGATTGGTCTCATAGCCCTAAAGAGCATAAAGGATAAAGTGGGATTCGTTGCTGCAGATGACGTAATAGTTACTCCGTAAATGGTACAAGGCAAAGCGAACACGTGTGCATCGAAATGAAATAGGGATAAGTTGATTAACAGTAGGAGTCGGTCGAGGGCAAATGTCTAAATAAATCTATGTTTGCGTTATTAGGAAACTTTGAATCTGAACAATTATTGAAATGTTTAACGGATTGACGAAATGGCAGCTGGCTTGGCTTGAAACCAGGAATTTTGCGTCTATTTGTTTTCTCCGTAGTTAACGTAACTCAAAAGAAATATTCAGGAATTCTACCTGAGGAAAGTCAAGAAGGGGCAGCCTGTATAAGTGCATGAGAACGATGGTCTTACAGAAGATAGTCACAGAGCTAAGATGTTTCAGTGATCGTTTTTCGTGCCTAGATACTTGAGATAAATGGACGACAACGCATTAATTGTAAGACTAACAACATCACAGAAACGAGTAACTTGTACCTACTCGTATGAGGTAGGGTACAATTTGGCGCTTTATAAATGCTTTATAGCAATCGATTCCAGGTATCCAATTTCAAATATTTCGAGACCATGTTCAGGTAAGGAGTACTTAAGGAGAAGGACCTCCTAAATTCTAATATGCCACGATAATATAATAATAATGTATTCCATGATGACCAAAGGTTCCTTCATCACATTCAGACCACGTCTCCGAACTTTTATTATGTACCTACTTATCGATCTTATTACGGAAATGGAGGTAGCTGGTCGTGACGATAAAAATTGAAATAGTTATTCCAATAACTTTTTGTTTAATGGAAAAAAAAACACTGTTTATGCGTGAATGATTAAAAAAATCATTTATGTTCACAGAGGCTTGTTTTTATGATTATTTATAGGCACAGTAGACACAGTGTAAAAAAATTAAACCTAAAGAGCAGTATGGAGCAGCAGACTATTTATTTTAGGACACTGGGTCACTAAATAGTAAATAGACAGCCTGAGTGTAGAATTTAAATTGGGCCATAGTCCAAACAACGATACAGCACGAGCATGACCATGGAATCCAGCGTTACTGCGTTTCTACTTTCTTTCAAGGATTTGCCCGTGAGCTTAACCAGGGCTGTATGTGAAGCTTCCAGGTTTTATTACAACATGTTTATGAGGTACAGGCTACAGCCCACGGACGGACGGACGGACGACGGCTTAGTATTGGGGTCCAGTTGGTGCTCTTTAGGTACGGAACGGAACCCTATAAAAGTTCGTCGACAACAAGACGGTCACAAGCTTAGTCTATTTCATACACAGTCCCATACGTTATAACTTTTAACGTTTAGAAAAGTTGCTGATTTGATTAGTTGTCAAATACCTAATTTAAGCAAAAAGTTAACCTCATCGGCTGAGCAGCACGATTCTGTCAGGTGTCGCCATTTTTAATTACCTACTTGGAACAGAAAGTCTATATCGAGGAAAATAACATTATAGCATCTACTGAAGGTCGACTAAAGTGTCAATCGTTTACGGGCATTTGAACTATTGATCTTTTGGGGTTATTGAGGTTATTTTAAACCCTCACGCAGATCCTTTGGGGCTAATATTAAATGAGGTATTATAGCGACAACTATACCTAGGGTTATTCTGTTCTTGAGGGCAACCGATTTTTTATTAAATAAATAAATCCTTTATTGCGTTACATTGTTGCAGACTTAAAAAGGATATAAAGAAATAAATTTAAAAAATCTAGGACTAGCAACAACACAATAGGTCGCAAACTCAGCCTAATGCGTGGCATTGGCTACCAGTACCCAGCGCTGATTTTCAGTTTGCTCCTGACGAAAATATTAAAAAATTAAGTGAGCCGCCCGACTCGCTATAAATCTTATATCTAACACCGTCAATAGATTATAATAATTACAACGAAAAAAATAAATAATTGAAAATGATACAAAAAAAAACACAACAACAAAAAAAAGGGTAAAATTTAGTATCGTTTGGCAGGAGGAGGGGGGCGGGGGTGGGGGGTGGGGTAGGGGGGGGTGCCCCCTACCCCCCGACACTACTCCCATTTCAAGGTAATGCACCGTTTTTTTTCTATGAATTTTTAAAAATCTCATTTTGAGGTTATGTTTTCGTATATTTTTTTGATACCATGAACCTCATTTATGGAGGAGGGGAGAGGGGTAGGGGGGGGATGGGTAGGGAGGGAGGGGGTGAACCCCCCCTCCAAAGGAAAAAGTACTTTAGAGGGGGAGGGGGAGTTAGACTTCACCCTCTCCCTCTCACCCCCTCCAAGACCGGTCGACGGAGCCCCGCTTCGCGGGGCTCCTTATTTCTGGGTGGTATAAAAAGGAAATAACCACGAAGAGGATGGCGGGGTCTGTAAGACCCCGCCATCCTCTTCTTAACCTAACCTATCCGAGTCGGAGTGCCCCCAAGTCCCGAGCTCGCTTCGCTCGCTCTTGGTAGTGGGAGCAGAGGAGGAAAGAGTACCAACGCTATGCTGTCAGCACGGCATTTCTGGGTGGTTTTAAACTATTCAAAAATAAAACAACAATAAATACTTAATAAATGTTTATATTTTTTTAATGTTTGTAAACATAGTTAATCACTTTAATTAACTCTTCAAACGGATCTCGTTTATTTAATAACACGTCTCTTCTCCACAAATATTCATACACCAAATCAGAAAAGTTTTCTCGGTTATTATAATTATCTTTAGCAAAGTATCTCTTGACGACACGCCACTGAGACTCGATTCTTTGAGTGTGCGTGCCGTCTGGTGCCACAAAAGGGTTTTCTGGGTCACTATGGTTGACTTTTTTATGGATGTAACCAAAATTGTCTAACCCATCATAAGCCCGCCAGAAATCTGTATGGATGGTGGTGCCCTCAACCACATGCTTTTGTATTAAAGGCACCAAAACTTCAGCAGATCTGACATTTTCTGGACAAATTTCAAGCCTTAAATCTTCCTTGCCATCCTCGATCATTCCGAGCACCCAATAACCTTCGATGTGCCGACCTAAAACAAAATCAAGTATTACTATAAATTTGTATTAATAAAATTTAGCCAGGTTGTCAATTATTAAATCCTTGCATTTAGTAATAGCTTGCTTGCCTTTATTATATTTCCTATTTCCAAATTTACTCTCATCAATTTGCACAATTTTTCCTGGACCACCAATCTTTCCAAGGCATCTTTGTTTGTCCATTTGATAAATAACGACAGTCTCCCGGCAATAATTGAACCAGTCATTAATAGTTGCTCGGGATAAACACTGCTCTCTTTCAAAAAAATCTTCTTTTAGGGTCAAATCATAGCTCCATTTACTTCCATATGCATACATTAAATAAAAAACTTGGGTCATCGTGATTTTTATGTTCTCGAACCATGTTCCTTTTCCTTGGCTAACCTTGGATTTGGTCCTGCAAGGACCTCTATTACATACAAATGAGCCTACCGAATTGTTGGTAGAAAATTCCACACTCATGTTTTTTTTATGACATTTTAGAGGCTGGGATCATGCCTTTCTCCTCAGCGAAGGCAATAGCTTGTTCCCGTGTACCAAGTTTAGTGTACACATTTACTAAATTCCACATACTTTTAATTTCTTCAACATATAAATGCCGTTTTACCGGCGGTTCGCCTTGATCGAAATCGCGGCTCGTTGATGGCTGTGGTTCCTCCGAATCACACATCTTTAAAATAAAACACGAAGCAGCAAAATCCGGGATGCACGCACAGGCCAAGTCAGTAGGCAAAAGTTCGGTGTCCAATGTGGGAAAGCGGGTAAATATTCGTTTCAGCAAGCAATCGGAGTCCAAAAAAGAGAAAATAGTCGTCGTAAGAAGCCACAATATTACAAAGGAGAGGAGAGAACACATTCACGCAAGCAGAGCAATGGCGGAATAGAGAGAAATATTTACCTTACTCTATGAATAGAAATCACTTTTTTTAATAGTTTTACGGCTCTGGGTTCTAGTCTTTGACAAATAAATTATGACACTTGTGTTTGACATCTTCTTATGTCCTTATCACACCTAAACAAAAGTATATATGCTATCTTGCTCTCACAGTCATATTGCATTCATTTTACTATTTTCATCCATTTAGAGGTTATAATATCTTATTTTAAATTTCTCGAAAACAGTGCATTACCTTTTAACGCGAGTGGTATTGTTTTAATCAGGGACCAAACCTCTACCGAATACAACACCTTTCACCCTTAAACTCCTGCCAAACGATACTAAATCCAACCCAAAAAAAAAGGCCAGTGACATAACATGTTCCCTCCTGAATATTAAGTATTATTTATTATTAAGTATTTTTTATTTCGAGAGTCCTTCTGAAATCATAATATCAAATAAAATACCATATTTATTAAGAAGTCCCTACAAGGAGGATGTTAAATATGCATATAGGTATATGATATAAGTGGAAGGAAAAAAGAGGTAAGGAATACCATCAAAGGAAAGATGGATGAATTGTGGATATGCGTGCAAAGTGGATTCTTCTTCTGTCATTCATTGACGGATGACAGAAACCAGTGGAAGGCGAAGACATGCCGGAAAAAAAAGGATAATCCTTATGCTAGAGGGTACCCCACTCTACGCTTACCCGTTCTCCATTCTAGGACATGAAGGACCCTAATTAAGGGATTTAATACAAATAACAACCATTAAATGCATTTTAAACATACAATGTGTAATGAACGGTACTTATTATGCTTACGGTAAATAAACACGCCTAATGTATAAATTAATTGTGCTATAAAAAGCATTACGATTCGCACTCATTGAGTTGATAACACTAAATAGGCTGAGAGCTGATGCTTTAAAAATGAATAAATTCAACACTATATTCTTATCGCCCCGGGTTTGCGCGGCTGGAATTTGGCAGGTTTGGAATTTTATAGGAAAGTTTTCACACAAATCTCTAGTGTCTATAATCTAAAAATCGGTTTGATCATATTTGTACCTGTTGACTATATTATTATTAATATTTAACCGATTATACTTAGTGTTAGAACGTATAAAAATATAAACCAAGTCTAACCAGTATTTTATAGTATTCTGTGATCCAGAGAACGAAGAAAAGGTTTTTTGTAAAAAATTACGGTTGTCTGTAAAGTCGGTTTACAGACGATCGTTTTAGGTGATAACTAGAAGTTAGCACGCGTGGTGGCGTTCCAGTAGCAGAACTATTTGACCTGCTAGCTCTGACGTCACGCAAGAAGAGAGATAAATGTGTCACAAGCCAATGCTTGGGCCGATCGTGCCTCTCTAACGCTTGTTCCGCGCTCTCACTTGCACACTCAGGCTCAGGCGGAACGTGACACTTTGTCGTGCGTGCAGCCGGTGTTCATCGATATATGAGACGTTATCACGTCAAAAAAATGTAAGAATCACCGTTCGCAAATAATGTAACTAAGTATGAACGTGTATACAGTACGAGCATTATATCTTACGTTCGACATCCAAGTAAATTGCAACAAGGCATTTCGTATCCTAAAGGCCTAAATTTCTAATGCACCAGTGCAATAAATTATGTAACCGATAAAGTAGGACGGCTATTTAAGTAACAAATGGCCGTTAAGGCGGCCAGCTCTCGTACTATCTTGTATTACGATCGTTTATTAAATTAACACCAGTTGTCCTCTCGTTGCAAGATTTCAGGAGTTCGAGTTATTTAGATGTAATATGGTTGAGTCAACGTATGGCCCGTATTAATTAACCGACTTCAAAAATTATAAAATACCACTAGGTAACAACTTAGCAAAATATGAGGCTCATTGCATGACTTTCCTTAGTACTACGTACTATTATATTATTCTGTGGTACTACATTCTTATTTGGAAAAGAACCATTGATTTGGCGTCGACTTCAAAAACTTCCTACAATATTATAGTATAACTATTAGATAAGACTTTTACTGTAACATAGTTTATGCAATAAATGAAATGAAAAAAAAAGTTTTAATTTTTTGCAAGGAGCACTATGAAAGGTATCCCTTTAGAAAACGGTTAGTCTTGTCGTAGTAGTGTAGTTAAGAAATTTGTGAATTAGCCACAGTAAACACCAATAAAATTAATGCGATGCTATATTGCTTCTTAAATAGTTAATTCAATACATAATGTAAACTTGTGGACGGAATTCTCGGAGCATTCTGCAAGTGCAATGTTCCTCATGCACCATTAATTTGGTTCCACATCACGATCATGCCATGAAGAAATAATATGTTTTTGCTATAACTTGCTTTTTATCAGATGTGGAAGTATAACTAGGCGCTTTTGTTATAGCTCATACAGTATGTATAAGGGATCAATTGTATATTCATGTATCATTCATTAATTATATGACTCTTCTTTTACTTCAGCGTTCTCATTGTCCATATATACCTACTTAAAGCGGAATTTACAAAAGATTCCTGAAAGTTAAAGTCTTAAGAAATATTTTTAAAATACTTATCTACAGATTTAAATTGTAGTCTATTTAGGCCAGCCCCTTATTCTCTGAGTGGCTATCAAAAAAAAAAAGAAAGAAGAATTTTTCATCCATTGGGGTTAAAGTAAAAGTAAAAGTAAAATATGCTTTATTGTACACAAAGAAATGATATGATAAAAAAAAAACAATCATATTAATAGATAGGGCACAACAGGCGGCCTTATCGCTTAAACAGCGATCTCTTCCAGGCAACCTTAGGGTTAAAATAAAAATAACCTACCTTGACGTTTCTAAAATAAGGATTATAATTTTAAAACCCAAAAGTCAACAAGAATGAAACAATATTGCAAACGTTGGCAGCATGGCCCCTGAAACGCCAGCTCACATGATTGGCGTAGGCAGTTCTCAGGAATGCCGAGGCAGCTTAGTCAAAACTCGAAAGCCATATTTTCGGCTTCTGCCTCAAGACTTTTGTGTCCATCCTAGAACATGCATGCAGAAAGGCTGTGGTTAATGCAACGCCAATTCGGCATTTAACTGATTTAACGTAAGCAATCTTGAATTAAGGGCCTAATTATGTACCTAGCTATATGAAGGTGCGGCTGTTTAGTTAGTGTTACTTAATAACTAGACAATAAAAAAAAAGTCTACTTTAGTGACTTCATCTAAATCAGCGCAGTTCAGTCCGAATTTATGCAAGCAGATGACATCATAGTAAGCCGCAAACCTGTCATCAATACAAAAAATTGTGTCGCTTCTCGCAATAACAAAAGATAAAAAAAGATACGAAACCACCGACCTTAATTCAGTTTTGAGAAAACGCGTAATATCTTAGTTTGCATTGTAACTCGAAGCATCGCATTTCATAATATGAATAGAGGCAGGTTTGAATTTGATACGCCATTGTTATGTTTTCATACATATTGCGGTTAAGTGGCGAGCGGTTAGTGCATCGTATCAACTGGCCGACAATTTAAACCTAAGTTCTAAGCTATTTGTTTTGTGGTTGTCTACAAATGGTATATTCATTAGATATTGCATCTATTCCATCTATCCATCCATCAGCCTGCATTCGTCCACAGCTGGACCATAGGCCTTTTGGAGAGCGCGCCACCAGTCACCACACACGGTCCTCCGCCTTCCTCATCCACCCGCTTTCCTTTTTAAGGTCCAAAGGGCTGAAGGTAGTCCCACACTGCGTTTACACTGATGTAAGTGTATGTCAGTTACCTTAGTTCTCCGGCGGATTTCCTCGTTACTGATTCAATCCCTTAGACACACCCAACATAGCCCGCTCCATAGCCCGCTGAGCGACTTAAATTTGTGAATTCCATCTATTAGATATTCAATATAGCATAGGTTAGTAAGTCTCGAGAAACGAGATGGATGACATCAAGCGAGTCATAAGGAGCCGCTGGATTCAGACGGCGCAAGACTGCGGCGTGTGGAAGTCCCTCCAAGAGATCTGTATCCGGCAGTAGACGTCTATCGGTTGACAACGGATTCTCGAGAAGAGGGAAGCACGATTATTACTCTGTGTCGAAACTAGAAAGACTGCTGGTTGTATGTTTCTTGCAACTAGCAAGGATCTTTACAAGACACTGTCTTGCATTGCTTGTGTCCAGCGGTTCTCAGTCATTTGCTTGTGATCGAATTCTCCAGTAGAGGGGTCTTCCAATGCTGTGAAAGCACCTTGGACTCAAACGTGTATCGGTTCTTCAAGGTGTCTTGCAGCCCCCACCAATTACCAAATCAACTACATGTTGGCTACACCATAATTTTTTGTGTAAAATAAGAGAAGGAATCGAGGCGTTAAGCGCAATAAAAATTCGTTCCAAAAAACCGACGTCCAAAGCCACTAACGTAAAAAAAAAAATATTTCTACACACTATGTTGAAATCGAGCGAGCCTGATGCGTCAACTTCTTTTTTATACCCGCCCGCCTTCAACATAGTGTGTAGAAATCAAAATTATTTTTTACATTACGGTGGCTTTGGAAGTCGGTTTTTTGGAAAGAATTTTTATTTTTAACTTTTTAGTGTCTGGGTTGAGGATTTGGAGTCAGATTTTTTATGGGAGCTCGAGAGCTTCCTATATCGACTGAAAAAAAAATATTTTCAAATCGGTTCGGAAACCACGGAGATATGCACCGCCGAATTGAGAACCTCCTCCTTTTTTGGAAGTCTGTTAAAGATCAATTTCGAATTTAACAAAACCCACCGCTTGGACCCGTGAGTCGTACAAAAAGAATAATATTTTTTCAACTCTAGGATAAAAGGTGCTTGAAGTACTTTCAATGTATCTTGAATAAACCTGATTGTCTTGTCATAAAAATGCTCTGAGATCAGCTGCCATACCTACCAATTAACTTGACTCACCTGTCTTCATTACCGCTCTTTAAAATATGTAACTATATTGGGTAGGTAAGCAAATTATAATAGTTACCTAGCGATCTAAGGAATATAGAAAGTCTACAACAGTTGTATAAGAATTTAGCCCTATTTTTATGACGAGATCATGTGAGCGTAAAACGTTCTACCTTAAAATAGACAATAATAGCGAACTCTCGTAGGTTACTAAAATAAATTTAGCTTACTATAATAAACTTTTGAAATTGCACGTGGCTCTATCCACGAAGTCTTAATAAGGCTCTATTGAATGCACACGCAAACCATTGTTAAACTGATACACTCGGAAATTGACTATCTGACTAAGCAACATCACCTCTCTTTCTATCATACGTGTCTAATAGAGATGGAAAACTTTGGAACAGAGTTTAATTAACGGCCTACCAACTTTATAATTCAGTTCGAAGGTGTGCCAAGCTGTTCCATATTAAATTTATGATTAATTATTTACTACACCAATCATTTACTTAATAGAAATGTGTATTAAGTATTAAAGCCTATGTATACCTTAAATACTTACTAAGTACAATGAAATGCGAAAATAATTGTCTAACAGATTGCTTGTAACCATTTCACGAGCACTCCGGCTACATATTTTATCATAGAAAAAATAAATTTGTATTAACTTTATCGTTACTAAGACACATACTCGTAACTAAATTATGTTGGATAGATATATAGATAGATAGAAAGTAACTGTTGGATGGATAGCCCGCTGCCGCTACCACCGTCAGAGATCGATCTCTAAGTCTAATAGACTAAGAGATAGCTGCACTTATGGTAACTATCCCCAGGAAGGCTGATTCAGTATTAGGTGATATAGGATAGCTACCAAAACTGCAGCTATCTCTTATAATATAACTAGTAGTGGATTAAAAACTCGGTGCTTAAAAATGAGATGGTGTAGTTAGGTTTAGGTTTTAAGAAAAAAATATGCGTAGCTAAAAGTGTCTCTAGATTATCTGTGAATATGTATTGATTGTGGTAATGTGGTAATATTTTATAATTACATAGTTTAACACCCACTTTCCTGGCGAGTTCCATTTATCGATCTGATAACTTAGATTATCATTTTAATCAATCTAATGATACTGTGGCTAATTCTATTGTATCTCCATAATCTCTAGAATTAACTAAATTAAAAGGTCTAAAACTAGTGCTGTCGTTTTCCCCAGTGAGCATTATGTACGGGATCACACTAATATACCTACCTAAATACTAATAATAGTGTGTTTGTTTGTTTGTCCTTCAATCACAGTCGTGATTTTTTACAGGCTTTTAATCCGGGCGTGGAAATTTTAAAAAAACACTCCACGCGGACGATTTCGCGGGCATCAGCTAGTCAGGAATAATAACAACACAAATTAACACAGAACTGCCATTATAATTTAGAGATTGGGTACACCAGAACTCCAGAGCTTTTCTACTTGATTACTTAATCTAATCTCCTGTGATAGCGATCGATCGGTCATAAATATATCTGTTTATTATTTACAGACATTTTCTTATTCACGCAGTGCAAGAATTCCGCCGCAGACTTAGTCACGAGATAAATAATGTAAAACTATAATTGCCGCATTTATACTAACCTTTATAGGGAAAATGCTATACGTGTGCAATAATATTTAATTATATTATTCTTAGCACATGTACATAACACATGTACAGTACCCGGCAATAAATATTGCACATCAACCTTTGGAAAGAGACAATCGGTTATTTCGGCTTCGTATAGCGTTATCTCTGTCGCACACTACCTATCGGTACCTATCGGTAGTGTGCGACAGAGATAACGCTATACGAAGCCGAAATAACCGATTTTCTCTTTCCAAAGGTCGATGTGCAATATTTATTGCCGGGTACTGTAAGTATCGCTTCCTGTAACGGTAGCTATAGACAAATGATCAACCTTAACTTGTAGTTACCTAGTAATTAAGCTTTTAGTCGTTTTTGTAAAGCTGAAGACTTAACCACATTTGTGAGGCTGGTTCTTCACTTTTTCGTCAAGGAAGGACGCGCAACCCTATGGATTTCTGCAGGTCATGGCAACGTGTTTATTTCGCAAGGATTATTCTGTCTTCTATGCTAGCATGCAATCACATAGCACAGTAACCACTTCTTCGTGCATTTCATGCTGACCTTTTTCTTATCTATGTATGTTAAGTTTTATAATGTCTCCTACTCATGCCTTATCACAATGGCACATCTGAGATAATCGGCATTCGATTTCAATGCGTTTTACTCGATATTAACTTACTAGCTGATGCCCGCGACTTCGTCCGAGTGGATTGACGTTCTTTGGTTCCCTCGGGATCTATTTAATTTTCCAGGATAAAAAGTGCCTATGTGTTATTCCAGACTATAGTCTATCTCTGTGCCAAATTTCATTCAGATCCGCTCAACTGTTCTGGCGTGATTAAGTAATAACTAACAAACATCCATCCAACCAAACTTTCGCATTTTTAATATTAGTAAAGACTATAAAACGTTATATTAAGTTATATTAAGACGTTTATAAAAATCACTTAATTATCACTTGATTAGATTTCTTCATTTGAGACAACCTAAAACCATCTAGGTGTTTCGCATTTTTACTTGATATCAAGCGCGTCACCTGATCTGATACTTTATTTTAGCCAACCCTTGTTCATCTTGTTATATTCGCAACTTTATTCAATATCAAGTGCGCCACCTGAAATGATCCCCTATTTCAGACAACCCTTAACTCTCTTGGTATTTTCGGATAACTATCTCATCAAATTCCAATTTATGGAAGTTTACGTGGATCTCACGACATTCTCATAGCTCGAGATTGTGTATTACCTATTATCAAGTGAATTTCTAAGATAAGCGTGTATACTGTGAAGGCGTTTACTTATAATAAAACAACGTTGTCACAGCTATTATAATTTAGAAGACGTTAATAATTGTACTAATCCCCAAGGACGTTAAATAGAGTTTGTCCTTCAATCACGCCGCAACAGAGCAACGGATGACGTGATTTTTTACATGTGTATAGTTGACGACGAGATATAGGCTTTTTATCCCGGAAAATTAAGGAGTGCCTGTGGGAATTTAAAAAATGTATGCCACGCGAACGGAAGTCGCGAGCATCCGCTAGTTATTTATCAATTTATATACGGAATGTGCCCCGTTGCGGCGATGAGCGGTTTAAATTATAAGAACTATCTTTATTTATTAAGATACCCGTATTAACACTATTATGTAAAAAGATTCTGCTCTTCTTAAGAGAGCTCTCAATTTTTTCTATAAATTACTTAAGCAATTACTGTACGGACTAAAGAGAATATTTAATTAAGTAGGTATGTATATGAAGTTTATTCAGAACAGAATTACGAGACAAAATCTTATGTATTACGTTATGTACGTATCTTTTTATATGCCCATATTCGAGCAAATAAAACTTCGTCTTTATCTTCAGGTAGGTACACAAGACAGCTCAATATGAAAAGTTTGCGCGATTGTTTGCAATCACAAATAGGTACTTTAGATACTCGATGCCAAAGCCCCGGACGAGAAAAATCGGCACCTCGCTACCTTTTAAAAAATTCTGATGCAAAATAACTACCCACCTACGCTAGCGTCATAAATTTTAATGCTCCCAAAGGATATGCCGCGATGTTATTTTAAATTCTCATGCGGCTTCTACGTGTATGTGTGTTTAGTTTAAGGCGCTGTCAGCTCTTAAAATCAAAACACAAATCGAGAGGTTGGCTCTCCTCAGTCCTCACCCCTCACGCCAGTTATGCCCACCTCGGCCGGGTGGCGCTCCCGTCGCGGTTTTCTTTATTTTCGCGCGCTTGTCATAGCATGTCACGGATGCCCTCGGATGACAAAACACGGTAACTCAAAATTTGTGAAATTGATAGAATAACGTAAGTGAGTAAATCACGTACCAAAGTCTCTTACATGAGTAGGTAATTGACAAAATACCTATTGTAAATCGCATATCGTGTGCAAACCCATTTTAATACTTAATATTATAAATGCGAAAGTGTGATTGTTAATTGAATTGCCCGTCAATCACGCCGCAACGGAGCAATGGTTCGACGTTATTTTTGGCGTGGGTATAGTTGAGGGAGAGTGACTTTTTATCCCGAAAAGTTAAGGAGTTTCCGCGGGAATAAAAAAAACTTCAACCACGCGGACGAAGTCGCGGGCATTAGTTAGCCCAGCATACTAATATCCATACAAAATATAATAAATGCGAAAGTGTGTCTGTCTGTCTGCTACGCTTGCACGGCCCAACTACTCAAACGATTTTGATGAAATTTGGTACAAAGATAGATTACATCCCGGAGAAGGACATAGGCTACCCGGAACCATTATCCTGGAAAATTAAACAGTTACCGCGGGAGTCAAAAAATCTTAATCCATGTGGACGAAGTCGAGGGCATCATCTAGAGTTACATAAGTATCTTATTTACATAAACTACTTACGTGAGTTAATTACAAGTATAATTGTGGCATAAATCAATATCATACGTATATACAATGTACCTACTTACCGACTAAGAGTCTGATATTCATTTTTTGTCAGAAACAAGAAATACAGATGTTATTTCAAAAATTTAAATAGCAAAAAGATGTTGGAAATTGATCATTGAAATCAATTTCTAGTCTTTTGCAGACATATAGTATTATTTACAGTGTTTGAAAAATACTCAAAAATAAAAAACGAAGAAAATCATACAATTTTGGTGTCATGATTTTTTATCTTTACATACAGAATTATCTATATGGTAGAACTTCGTAAGAGCCAAAACCGCAAATTAGCCAATTTATGTAAAATTTCAAATTTGTACGTTGTTTCCGTACTCTAAAATTATAAGTTTGATTGACAATATTATGTCCGAAGCAAAACCTATTATATTAATTAACTGGACTTAGGTTGGGTGAAACTAAACAAATTAACTTTTTAAAAATCCCACTCAATCAAAATTAAAAATAAATCTCGGGAACGGCAAATTTTCAACTCAAGGAAACGGGAATAAAATTGGCCGATTCCCGGGAATTCCCGAGAATCGGGATTTTTTTAAAAATAGGTGTTGCTTCTTTTAAGTACCTATATCCAGTTTTTTTTAAATTAAATACAAGTTAGCCCTTGACTGCGATCTCACCTGATGGTAAGTGATGATGCAGTCTAAGATGGTAGCGGGCTAACCTGTTTAGGGTATGGCAGTTATATTAAACCCTAGTCCATATCCCTAATCGGTTTCTACACGACATCCTACCGGAACGCTAAATAGCTTTGCTGCACGTCTTTGGCGGTAGGGTGGTAATTGGTAACTAGCCACGGCTGAAGCCTCCTACCAGGCCAGACCAGAGAAAATTCAGAATATTTAAATTCTTGAAATACAATGCAAGAAAATATTGTTGCCGTGAATTCATTACGGTCCTTTAAGTAACTCTTTCGAAATTGTCAGTCAATTAAACAAATTGGTACTCAATGGATTTCTAAAGGTTTGTACACGGTTAAGCTTTTACGGCCCGAGTTTTGCATTGGAAACGAGTATTGTATATATTAAATTATTCAGGTGTAACAATGGCGCTGACATCTGGTGAAATAACAAGGCGGCATATAGAGAAATTAAAGAGGGACTCTTAAAAGTTCAAACAATAATATATAAGAAAATAACACTTGGAGCTCGTAAAATCTAGAACAAGAAAAATATCCGAGGTGAGATAAAATATCAGAAAGGGAGAATCGAAGAAGACAAAACGCAAAAAAAAATTGTTACTTATAATCATTCTTACAATGTGATTTAACATACTATACATTGGTTGGAAGTTCTACTTATATTTTATAGACGACATTTTACATAATTTAAGTAGAAAATAAAGAATAAAGAGTTTAAAATACTCAAAAGTACCTACTACGACTATTATAGTTTTATGGTAAGAAAGTACAATAATTCTTAACATTGTGATCAGTGCCCTTACTTTTCCTTTGAGTAATTGTCAAGGTTCCACTGACAAATTGTCCTCTCAAAAAATCCTCCAAAAAGTTTGGACAGATGGATGTATGGATGTATGAATGGATGTATGGATGTTTGTTACTCAATCACGCCCCAACGGCTGAACGGATCTGGCCGAAATTTGGCACAGATATAGATTATAGTCTGGAATAGCACATAGGCTACTTTTTATCCCGAAAAATTAAAGAGTTCTCGCGGGAACCACAAAACTTCGATCCACGCGTACGAAGTCGCGGGCATCGGCTAGTATTGCATAAATGCTTATAATATTGACAATTTATCATTAATATAAGTTATTGTTATGTTATATTTAAATGTATATTTTTTATCGTAACTTGCAAAAACAAAAATAAAAAGCATTGTCTATTTCAGAAGTTACATAATAAATTATGACATAAATTTGCCTTTACGTTAGTCAAAAGAACTAAAATTATCAAATTTTGATAGTGTTTCTGTTATTTTATGTTTGCTGTCCTATTTTTGTGATTGGTATGATTGGTAAGACTAGTAAAACACTTCTGTGAATCTTATCTAAAGTTGTTTTTTTAAGTGCCTTTTGTGAGATAAAGTTTAGTTACTCAATGGAATAATTCTCCGTCACTTAATTTTAAAATGATTGTTTTTACTATAATTTAACATAATATTTGTAAACAGTGCTACTGCTCATAAAGATAAATAACTAAGAAACACAAATTTATCAATAAAATAACAAAACATGATGAAAAAAAAACATCGATTTTATTTCATGTACAATTTTACAAAAATACGCCCAATTCCCAAATTCACTCTGCTGGGGATTAAACCCGGTACATCCCACGTTAAGACAATAGTGCTCAGCACTGCGCGAGTGAGGTACCTAGTCAATAGGGCATGCTCCCGATAATTCCTGGTACCAAAAATTCCCGGTACTTCTGAATAATTTTCAGTCCCGGTTCTCCACACCATAAAACCGGTACTTTTGATACTTTTGAGACTCGAAGTACATACATTCTGTCGATTCTTCTCTAATTAAGTGTGGATATTTCTGCATGTAACAATAATTTAATTCACTATACTGTATTTTATGCTCACAAATTCGAGGTATTAGTTTAAAAACCCCTATTTTTACTTTGGCTATAACGATTATTTTACTGCCACTTCGTACAGTTTCGTATGTTAGTCTTTCTGGTAAGTATTATTTACCAGCAGAGAAGAGCTTTTTTGAAGATCAATGAATTGATGGATCTGTCACTGGAATAAAATTTGTTCAGCCATAATAAATTACAGTAGATTATGCTATATTCTGTTAATTGTATCGTTACTTTCATAAATTTCACATGAAGATTGACAGGAAAATATTGATAGACTGTAATATAAAATATACCTCATAAGCCCGAGGCTACTAAATTTTGATTTTTGACTCCACTGTCAATTATACCAATAGCAGAGGGAAAGAAAATATGGATATCCGTATCCATAATTCCCTAAGATGCTCAGGAGTTCTCCATACAATGTTATGTAAAAACCAAGACTGTGAACAGTCCAATCTTTATGTATGGATGTGAATCCTGGACAGTAACGCAGCAGTAACGAGGCTCTTTATGGCTGATAGGAAACGTCTTTAGAAAATCCTAGGGTCCTCGATCCTAGGATCCTCAGTACGTACGGGGAGGACGGTGAATGGATACCAAAAATACTAAGAGGTACCATATCCAATATAATTGTAGAGACCAAATCAGCGTGCGGCAAAACCAAAAAACGGCACAGAATAGGAGAGAGTAACATCTTCACGAGATTCTCTTGGGAATACTGAGTATGGGTTGGAAAATATTGTTGATTTAGATTACCATTTGTAATTCTTTGAGGTGAGGTTACTACGTACGCCTGTCTATAAAAAAAGACCCGTAAAGGATCACTTTGTTGTCCGTGTATCCAAGCCTCAAGGCTTGTTTCTCATAAACTGCTTGATGTAGTAAATTTATATTTGCACTGGCTTCTAATTGCTATAAAAGTAGTTACATATGAGCGTATCACGATAAAAAAAAATTCAACTTTTCAAAGTGTATTCTCATACAAGACGCAATCTCTGTAAAACCTATGAACTACAATAAAACTTTGAAATTTGTAACGAAGCGAGTTATGGTACAAGTACATGAAAAAATCATGAATTTACAGTCCTGTGTGAAATATTATGCGATAAATTTTTGTATAATGCCTAATGAATAGTAATATTCAGTATATTCCTGTGTGAAATATTATGCGATAAATTTTTGTATAACGCCTAATGAACAGTAATATTTGGTCTATTTCATACTTTCTGTAATGTCTTAGCCGTGTTTTTGTGATAATTTAAGGTAGTATCGAAAGTATCGAAAGTCCCGGGAATTCCCGGTTCCTTGCCAATATCGGTCCAAAATTTCCCGGTACTCGAACACAGCACCGAATGCATGCCCTAGTAGTCAGGGAGAATTATAATAAACAAGTTAAGAGATCAACTTGTTCTCAAATATTTCTCAAGAGATAAGTTAAAAAAATACTCTGTACACAAAAACGGGAAATCACAAAAAAAACCAACGACGTATTTCCCGGAAATTTCTAACTCCCGGGTCCCAGAAACGAAACCCTAAGGGTATCTAATATCCAATCAATTAGTAATAAAACTTGCAATAGGCACTTATTTGAAGTATTTGAGACACTACTAGGTCCTTACCACTATTAAGCTTTCGATATAATAATATTATCTGGTCGGTCTGGTCCAATGAGAGCGGACGAGTAGGCAGTAGCAAGCTGAAGTGGCAATGCTTGATTTTCAGTTTTCCTTTCTGTCTTACCACTGTTTTGTTATTTTCCATTCATATCAAAAATTGCACTGGAGGCATACTACTATCGCTTAAATCCGTATTGTTTTAATATTGTTGACGTTCGTGTTTTTAGAATTATAATCCTTATTTTAGGACCTTCAAGGTACGTGACATAAAACTGACATTTTTAAGTAATACTGCTTTAAGCGATGGCAGTGAACCCTCTGACAGTAATTGGATGTTTGACAACTTACCTACTTCTTGGAAATATTAAAAGACGTCATTGTTACAACCAGCAGGAGTTTTTTTTTTTAAATAGTGAAGCGACGTGCCTTTTTATGCGATATTTCGCAACTCGTATGTCAATCTAGTAATTACTAGTACGATTTTAATTTTGAAAATAGTTTTCAAAATAATTACGAAGCTGCAACACAAGCTCACTTGATTGTCATTTAAGTAGCGTCATCTTTGGCGTTGGATGGTTTCTATGACCTGCCTTATTGATGTTGCCAAATAATAAAATATACATTTACAGCATTGCTTCACCAAAAATATTTATTTTAATACATAAAAAAGACATTTAGACGCCTGGGTATGTTTATAAAACAATACAAAAAGTTGTAATATCAATCTGTCAAATCGATTAAAACTTCTTCGTAAATGAAGTCGATTGTTGTCAAAAATCGAATGGATAGCGCATTACGGCATCATTATTTCGAGCTGTCAAAAGTTTGGTCAGAGAACACATATTCATACTTTATTTGCTTATGTATTTTTAGTTATATAAAAGAAGATAGCTCACGAAAGTTGTAATATCCACGTCTTCTGTCAATTCATGTTGAATAAACATTAGTCTTATTCATGTTATGTTTGAAAACCATTTTAAAATATCGATTTAAACGCTGGAGCAAAGGAGCACAGATCCATCGTCTGTGAAGTTCTTTCGAACACTGGCGGAGGTGAAAATGAGCTAGCTCTTCTCGAAAAACCGGAATACAATGGAAAACAGAAAATATGTGTACATTTTAATAAATATTAATAAATCAATGGATGTCATTTAGAATTTGGAATTTAATGATATATTTTTCAAGTAAATTGAGGTTTTCAATTTGGAGATGTGTTGATTTGAAAACTGAAATAAGAGGTATGTTTGAATTTATTTTTTATGCAGCGAAGTTGTTTAAATCGTGTTTTGGGATAAAACAATATCTGAGTTAAGGTCTTGAAAACATCATATATTTTTTTCAATCTTCCATATGCCACCATTTAATGGATACACTGCTTTGGAGACCCCCCCCCTGACCACACACAGCGCCTTAACATGCCTGATTGAATGATTGTCGCGCAACCAAACGGGGCATGCAGTGATTACTCACATCTACATAATATTAACATACGTGCAATATGACTCGCTTGCCGCTATATGAGCAGAATATTTTTTAGATCAAGTAAACCTTTTTGATGCCCGAGCTGAACTGTGCACAAAACCAAAGTCTAAAGATAAATCTAGTAGAAAGTCGCGAGTGATTTTTTTTAAAAATCTGCTGTTAGGGGCATGGCAGTTATATTAACCCATACCCCTATTCGGTTTATACACGGCATTGTACCGGAACGCTAAATGGCTTGGCGGCACACGTCTTTGCCGGTGGTAACTAGCCACGGCCGAAGCCAGACGGCCAGACCAGGGAAAATTCTGAAATTATAAATTCCAAAATTGACTCTGCCGGGGATCGAACCCGGGACCTCCGCACGCACACTGCGCCACGGAGGTCGTCTTTTCACCATTTCTCCGCAGTTCACACAAATACCCGTCTGATTTATCTCTGAATCCTGAAGTACCTAATTACATTTTCTAAATTTCATGACATATTTCATATTCCCTACATATGCATTATGCAGGGAAATGCAGACACTGCAAATGATTTTCCTATCTAAATGCAAAAGAACAATCCTGTACCCACTCTAAATGAAATTCCTTGGTATTTTTTAAACCGTGAAGGGAAATTGTTAGTTAACACATCCAAGGCTCATTGTATCTGCATTGCGGCCGCTACAGCAGATATGGCGGTCGTACCTACTCAGCACATGTTTCTTAAAACGATTTTTTATAAGCTTCTTGTGAGGCAGAGTCTCCATGCAGATAGGTACATGCTTGAAAAACAAACTTACATTAGATTATTTTCCTCTCAAATATTCGAAGATAGAAGAAACCAACATAGGTAAGTTAAATAAGTAGAGTTCAGCAATGATCAATCAACGTTTAACGTAGTTTAGTTGCCGGTGGGAACAAAATCTCTGTGAAATATCCGATCTCTTGGGGGACAAAATATGTTAAGTATATGGGATTTGTAATTTTCTACTCACTGAAACTCCTTTGCTGGCCATTCTCTGAGCAAAATAGGGTGCTCGAGGAATCCTAAAGATTATGCATTTTTTTAAATCCACTACAAGCTAGCCCTTGACTACGATCTCACCTGATGCAGTCTAAGATGGTAGCGGGCTAACCTGTTAGGGGCATGGCAGTTATATTAAACCCATACCCCTTCGGTTTCTACACGGCATCGTACCGAAACGCTAAATCGCTTGGCGGCACGTCTTTTCCGGTAGGGTGGTAACTAGCCACGGCCGAAGCCCCCCACCAGGCCAGACCAGGGAAAAATCAGAAATTATAAATTCGCAAATTGACCCTGCCGGGGATCGAACCCAGGACCTCCGCACGTTAAGGTAACAGCGCTACACACTGCGCCACGGAGGTCGTAAGAAATCATCGCATCGGTGCAGTGCCTCTCTTGCGCGTTATACTCTATGATGTTTACAGTGACAGAGAGTCATACATCATGGAGTTTACAGTGGGTCACTTAGTAGGGTTCCAAAGTTGTAACTAATCCATGCGGATGAAGTCGCTAGCATAATCTAGCATGTACAATATATATATATATATACCGTACAGTATATTGTACGAGTACCTAAATCCTGTGTACACACGTAAGCGTGTATAGTGTACTAATATACCTAAGTAAACGCATACCGTTACGGCATTTAACGTATCGACAATCAAGGCAAAAGTGCAGGTGTATTCCAAATAGTTTTACTTAAGGCGAGTCACCTCCAAGATTTTAGGAGGTGAGGTGTGGGGTGCCGCCCGCGCGTCTCGCGGTACATTTCTCGTAGAGACTAGCGGGGAAGCGGGCAGCGCGGAATATTCTGAAACCGCTTGGCAACGTTCAAATTCTGGGATTAATTTGAATTAAATGGATATAGGACTTCAGTTTGAAATAAATTTTAGCAGGTTCTCATTAATACTTCAAGAGGAATTTATCCATATAAAAATGATGAGCAAAGTCGAAAATTTTATTAATAAAAAATTCGTTTTAAACTTTTAATTTAGCCTGTTTCAAGATTTTTTTTGATCGAGTAAAGTACATCCTATCGTGTAACAAATTAGCACATTCTTTAGACAATATCTTTAAGTGTATCGGATATTTTTTGTAAGACCGTTATTTAATAGTAAATACCGAAAAAATTTGATCTAGCAAACCAGTTTTCACCGCTGAGCTGAGGTGACTCGCCTTAACTAGGAAAAATAATTGCGTGGACAGATGGACAATATCTTAGCTAAACAGTTACTACCTATGTAACACCTGCTGGTTCCTTGCAATTATAACAAGGTGCGTTAGCTTTTGATATTAAGTAAGATAATTTATTATCTAGCTACCTACTAGAATTAAGCTCGCGATGTCGTCCGATGGCACTCAATTTTCCCGGATAAAAAGTACAAAGCAACATTTAATTGAGCCATTACTTAGATAGTGATATGGGTGAGGGCAAAAATGAAAAAAAAATCCACCTTTTGCGAAGGCCAAGCATTGCTTTTACTGAGAGAAACCTTAATAAAAAAGAAAGCTTTTTTTATAATCGGTATTATCGTATCGTTTGATTAAAATTAATGATGCGTATCATAGTATTTGATATAAATAACTGAAGGGATATAAAGAGTGTGCTAAGTCATCCATTACGGCCCAAAGGGATGCCAACAGGCTGCTAAAGGTTACCATCCACCCACATCTAATTGTATTATTTATACAATAATGAAGTAATTCTATATATTATATTTATAGTAAAGACACTCCTCGCGTATTTTTTTCATCCATACATAAATTATTTACTTAAGTTAAATTGTAGGTTTTTCATACTTACCTAGATTGTAACCGGCAGTAAAATAAATATATATTTAAAAAATATAGTGACTGGTCCATTTAACTCAACCGATGGATGTCCACGACTTTTTATCCAGGAAAATTATAGAGGTCACTCAGGAAATAATAAATTAATGGTGATAGTAATAAAAAACCCCGCTAAGTTTGTTGTGGGCTTTTCTCAGACCAGGGCGCATTTGGAATCCTCGTAGCTTTAGTTTTAAGATACTGTAGCTAATTATCACCATCACATCTTATACTTTGTAAACGTGACGTTCAGAAGGTGTATTTTGTAGGTATTTACCTATTTTGAATAAATATACTTCAAGTTTGAGTTTTAAAAAATTAAATCAGGCGGAAGAAGTCGCAGGCATCAGTCAGTGAAACAATTCTCAAGCCAGGTAGGAAACTCGAAGGCTTCTTATATCATATTGTTACGGATGTCTTGTCGTTTTATCATCAATCTGTGATGAGTTGTCTGAAAATTTTTGGTGCCAAATGCTATCATTCGCATCAAAATTCATCAGGAATATGTCACTCTTAAATCTTAATTCACATCTTTGCTAAGTTTGTATCTTAATAATACTTAATTACTTAGTTTTTTTTACTTCCACCAGTGAGATTCTCGCTTGCTCTTTGAAAGATTTTACTGTATTGAGCCGTGATTTTCTTGCTAATAAATTATATTAGGAATTAGGATTAACTAAAGAACAACTAATATATAAATTAAACAAAATATACGTGACGACTTTAATGGTGAAGATAATTTTATAAGTAAATGACAGTTCTGACAGATATAGACATTGACAATACATAGATAATAATTAGGGTTGCATTCAAATTATTACAACACCCTCCCTGAATGCAAGCCCATTATGTTCGTAACACAAAACAAATGTTTATCATACATAGTGCCCTTTGTTAGTATATCAGCAATCATAAGGGCTCCTTTAATATAGCAAAACATTATTGCATTATCATTAACATGGTTCTTTAAAAAGTGAAATCTTATATCTATGTGTTTTGTCCGTGGCAAATAACAATCACTAGTAGTTAGTCTTATAGCACTTTGGTTGTCACTGTAGATCGGTATAGCACTTTCTTGAGACTGGCCCAGTTCTTTCTGCAGCTGTCGCAGCCAGAGAGCCTCCTGTGCCGCTGAAGCCATGGCCATGTACTCAGCCTCGGCAGTGGATAAGGCTACAGTTTGCTGTTTACGCGAGCACCATGAAATAGCACCTCCCTGTAACATAAAAACATAGCCAGTGCATGACTTCCTGTCATGGATGTCACTGGCCCAGTCAGCATCACAATAACCGGTGATTCCTTCTTCACAATCTCTAGAGTATGTTAGCCTCAGATCCATGGTACCTTGTAGGTATCTTAGCACCCTTTTGACTGCCACCCAGTGCTCTAATTTGGGATTTTTATTAAATCTACTCAGTGTATTCACTGCATATGCAATATCTGGACGAGTTCCTTGTGCAATGTAAAGAAGACATCCAATAGCCTGTTGATAGGGAAAAACTTGTTCAGTCTCATCTTCAGAAATTGTTTGAAATTTTGCTGCCACTTCTATTGGTGTTCTGACAGGTTTGCACTCTACCATTCCGAACTTACTCAATACATCTCTTATATATTTTTGTTGGTCTAACATTATCTTTCCATCGGCTCTAGTAACATTAAGACCAATGCATTGACTCACTTCACCTAAGTCTTTCATTTTAAAGTGTAATTTTAATTTTTCTTTTATCATATTTTTATCTTCCTTTTGAGATGTGAACAAAATAAGATCATCCACCCAAACTGCAATAAATATATTTTTTACATAATCATAGTAAATGCAGGGGTCTGTCTGTGAACGCTGCAATCCAATATCCTTTAGAGATTTATCCAATTTAATGTTCCACAGTCTGCTAGCCTGTTTGAGCCCGTATAAGGACTTATGTAAGCGACATACCTGTGAGCCTTCTTCATACAGCTCCGGCTGTGCCATGTAGATCTCTGCATCAATTTCTCCCTGCAGAAATGCTGAGACGGCATCCATCTGATCAATATGAAGATTGAGTTTGACCGCCAAAGCAAATAGGTAGCGTACTGAAGTATATCTCACTACTGGGGAATAAACTTGTCCATAGTCTATGCCTGATTTTTGAGCATAGCCTTTAATTACAAGTCTAGCCTTAAATTTCGCTATATTACCTTGTTGATCAGTTTTTGATTTAAACACCCACTTGCACGGTAAAGCCCTCTTATTTACTGGAAGATCTGCCAAACTCCATGTATTATTTTCTATCAATGATTTATATTCTTCATCCATGGCCTTCTTCCACTCTGAAGCATTCACTGATGATAGGGCCTCCTCAACAGTCTGTGGATCAACAAGGTTTGTCATAAGACATAGAAGGCTAGTTTTATCATTTTTATTAGACCTATTTCTTGGCCTAAGAGTGATATTTCTGTAAGACACTGAACCAATAGGAGAAGAAGGGCAATATGTCACATCTTGATCACCTGTATCTGTTTCATACTCACTTGAGTCTGGACTTTTACCTACTGATGTGCTCGGTGAGTTTGAAATATCAGGAGTCTGTGTCTCTATGGATTCCTTTGATTGATTATCTTGCAAAACATCACATGAGCTACATGGACTCATCTCATAATTTTCAGTCTTAGACTTTTCACATAATTGCATCTTGTGACACTCATTTAATTTTTCCAGAAAAACAACATCTCTACTTTTAATTACTCTATGTGTCTTAGAGTCCATCAAGCGGTAACCCTTGGAATTCTCACAATATCCTACAAATATCATTTTATGTGACTTACTGTCCCACTTGAGACGCCTTTCTTTAGGGATGTGGACCATGGCCTCACAACCAAATATTCTTATGTGAGACAAATTTGGTTTTTTGCCACACCACATTTCATATGGTGTCTTATCACCTAATGACCGTGTTGGTGAACGGTTTATAATATATGCAGCTGTGGCAACACTCTCAGCCCAATACCTTTTATCTAAATTTGCATGGCAGAGCATACTTCTCGCTCTTTCTACTAGTGTACGATTCATCCTCTCTGCCAGGCCATTTTGCTGAGGAGTGTATGGGGTACTTGTTTGATGAGTTATCCCACAACAGGACAAATACTTTTGTAATGTACTGTTACAATATTCTTTGCCATTATCTGTTCGAATTATTTTAATTTTATAATCTGTCTCATTTTCCACTTTCATCTTAAAATCTTTAAAAATTTCAAGCACACTCATTTTATCCTTCATGAAATAGACATACACCTTTCGTGTGAAATCATCAATAAAAGTTATAAAGTATTTCATACCTCCATATGAGAGATTTTCCATTGGGCCGCACAGGTCGGAATGTATCAGTTCTAATGGCTTTGTAGCTCGAGTACCTACATTTTTAAAGGGCTGTCTTGATTGCTTTCCTTCAAGGCAGCTGTGGCAGATTGTGGTGACATTGCTTTCCTTCTGAGCCAGAGTCACACCTTCAGCACAATCAGGCAACTTATTTACATCTGAAAAATTAAGATGACCCATACGAGTATGCCATAGAATACAATTATTATTGTTACTAGCAGCTTCATCTGTGGAGGTTAGGTGGACAGAGAGTTCTTCAACATTTAGACTGTATAATTTATTGGCTAACATCGCTGAACATAAAAATTTGCCACTGCAGTCATATATTTCGCAGCCTTTGTTATTAAAGGTTATTTTATATCCATTTTTTACAATAGTGCTCACTGAGAGTAGATTAGCTGCCAGACCAGGTACATACAGAACATTTCTCACCTGAATGTTTTTATTACCCGGTAAGCTAATATCCACGGCTCCCATAGCTTTAACTGCCATCAGCTTCTTATTGGCAGCTGTAATGCTGTCCATAGGTGGCTCTGTGACGTTGTACAACCAATCCTTCCTGTTAGTCATATGCATGGATGCACCGGAGTCTATATACCATTGATTGCTATTCTCGCCAATGGTTGCTGAAAAAGCTGCAATAAAACCTGAATTATCTTCTTTCTTCTGTTCTTTGTTGTTCTTCTTAGGAGCTCTGCAAAATTTGGCCAAATGCCCATATCTGTTGCAGTTAAAGCATCTGGGTCCCTTCATCTTCAATGGAGGCTTGGCCGTCCTTGGATTTGAATAAAATGCAGCAGTATTACCATTAGTCTCAGATGACTTTACCTCTTGCAATAGCTTTGTTTTTACTAGGTCAGCACTTATGATGGCACCTGAATTTTCCAACCCCATAATCATGGGTTTATACATTTCCGGCAGGCCGGCCAGCATCAGAGTACCTAACCATTCGTCATTTACATCAAAACCGATGTTCCGCAGCTTGTGTGCAGTTGTCATGATTTTACTGATATAATCCTCTACACTTGTGCTCAAATCTAGATTTGTATTGATTAAATCCCTTAAGAGACCCACTCTCCTAGTTAATCCGTTATCATCGAAGGCCTTTTCTAGGTTTAGCCACACCTCCCTCGCGGTTTTACAGTCCTGGATATGTATATAATTCTGAGGATCCAATAATAAAATTAATTTTGCTCTTGCCTTAACATCCTTGCTGGCATCGACAGGCTTCGTTGCGTCAACACAATGCCATAAGTCCTCATGTTCGAGGTATGTCCGGACACTGAATTTCCAGGTCGTATAGTTATCGCGCCCAGTTAATTTTTGAATATTGAACATATTATTATTGCTGCTGTTCATCTCTGCGAGTTGCCACCGGGCACCGGCCACGTTGTATAACCTCAAAAAAAAAACTTTTTCCCAACCACGCTCTGCTACCATGAAAGATTTTACTGTATTGAGCCGTGATTTTCTTGCTAATAAATTATATTAGGAATTAGGATTAACTAAAGAACAACTAATATATAAATTAAACAAAATATACGTGACGACTTTAATGGTGAAGATAATTTTATAAGTAAATGACAGTTCTGACAGATATAGACATTGACAATACATAGATAATAATTAGGGTTGCATTCAAATTATTACAACACTCTTTTGGCTAAGAATGGCATTCCGAACCAGCAGTAGATACTCAACAATTCTGAAGCACTAAGTAGTAAAAGGTTATTTGAATAAAACATTTGTTTGTTTTTAAATTTATTGGCAGAAAAGGGTTTATGAATAAAAAACTTAAAAAAATACTAAGTTCTTGTGGTTGTACTAAGTAAGTAGTTAAGCAAGTAAGTACTTTATTAAAAACAAGTGGAATATTTTTTAGTTTTTAAATCTTGCCAAAAACAAACAATGCATCAGGAAGTTAAAAACCATTTGTACATGATAGTGGACTATCTCTGAAGAGTGTTATCTTCACTTGACTTCATTAATCACCCCTGATAAGGATAAACATCCTTTCGATAACAATACCACACTTAAAATGGCATGGTATAAACAATACTATTTATTGACTAAATTGACAGTTATCTATTCTTCAGTTTTATTATACATAATTCTTTATGCTAGTTTTACAGAATTTATAATAATAACTAGCTGACGCCTGCGACGCGTACGCGTACGCGTGGATCGAGGTTTTGTGGTTCCCGCGGGAACTCTTTAATTTTCCGGGATAAAAAGTAGAATATGTGTTATTCCAGACTATAATCTATCTCTGTGCCAAATTTCATCCAGATCCGTTCAGCCGTTGGGGCGTGATTGAGTAACAAACATCCATCCATACATCCATACCGACATCCATACATCCAAACTTTCGCATTTATAATATTAGTAAGATATATACAGTCAGATACAAAGTTTATGACATCTCAGAAGTTAGTCACGAGTGTAGGTTGAGGCCTACCTACATTAAGTTTGAATCGGACTGTACATAATTTAAATATGTATAATAGTTGCTCAATGACGCGGTTATGGTTAAAGAATAAATTGCCCAGCCATTTCTAGCACTGAATCTGAATAACTTATTGTAACAAGGGGTGTTTAACCCTGTGCCACAATAAGTTATTCAGATTTTGCAACCTACTAATAACTAGTGGTCATTTTGAGTGGTTGTCAGTGGTGGTCAGTTTCTCTGCTACCATTTCACAGAGTTCCTCTTCCCGCACAAATCAACAGTGTTACAGCTCAACTGCTAAACTGATCTTGACAAAGTTTGGCAAAGAGCTTGCATCCTCGAGGTCTAGACTGACATTTTTTTTTATCGACTACAAGTTAGCCCTTGACTGCGATCTCACTTAATGGCAGATGATGCAGTCTAAGATGGTAGCGGGCTAACCTATTAGGGGTATAGGTAATACCTGTAATCGGCTTGTACACAGCATCATACTGGAACGCTAAATCGCTAAGGTAGGGTAGTAACTAGCCACGGCCGAAGGTAAAAACATAGTACTCTTTTATTATGGAAAATGCTCCAATGGCGTTTATAAAACACAAAAACCTAAATGCATGTCGACTAAGTTGGATGCCTCAGCTAATATAGAAATATTCTAACTCACCCGTTGAAGTTCCAAGGAATGGTTGTAGAATCTAAGCAACTTGTCCACCAGCGGTTTCACTGCTCGCCAGGCCCTCTCCTGCGTTATGGTCGACGGGTCGGCTATTGCTTCCCTTATCTCCTTCCCCGCTCCCTTATAACACTGGATTTCTTCCAATATCTTGTCAGAATCCAACAGGACTCTTTGCACCTCCTCGTAAACATCGCGCTCAGTATCCGTAGGCGCGGCGTTCTCAAAATCCAAAAATATATCGTAGCGAGGCGACGAACAACAGTTCGAATCGTCTCTAGCCAAAAGACTCAACAACTTCCCCATTTCCAATGATTCAAATCAGTAAATCACACTTTTAAATTTATTATTAATCAAAATACCTCCTGGATAGCAGCGACTGCATTGCCCGGAAATATCTATTTGTGTATTACTGTATATAATTTTTTGTATTATTATTATTTGGCGAGTTATTTTTTCACGTTCACAGTTTATTTCATGCCTATATTGTAAGTCTGTAAGTTAAAATAAACTAATAGAAAACACAACCACCTCAAACTGTTATACCCCACGGACCGCCACGGACTGAAGAAGGAATCATCGAATGAAAATTGACACTGACGGATACCGATTAATCGAATATCCGCCCACATTAGTGACGCCGCGACGTCCGATTTTACGATTTACCGTAAGAATATTACATTTATGTTGGTAGTACTGACTATATTTGCCCAAGGTTGGGCCAATGTTGGAAGGATGTTTGTGCAGAGAACATACTCTATGATGATTGGACATTCTTGACAATGACATCTCCAGGACAAAGACAAAGAAGCCTCTATTCATGCCACGAAGCTATAGGTAAAGACTGGAGTGCGTAAACTTATAATGCCTACTTAATAACGTTAACCACTTCAACGGACAGATGGCCCGTCAAAGCGTAGCAGACAGACCATAGAGATAATATATACATGGAGAGGCCCTTACATTCTTTACATACTAGCGTTTATACAAATATGAATGAACGAAATGTGGAACGGTTCGCCATTTTCTGTTCACTCTTGGTGGTAGGTTTGCTGTCAAAAGTTTGTTTATGTTATAATTATTTATGAACATTTAAGAACAGGCAGCCATTTTATGTTCATAATCAGCTGATAAATTGGACACGTTTTGACATAGCTTAGGGCATGTCCATTGTGAATACATATTCCTTAGTCATTGAGACAAATGAGAGAGTAAAGGACAATTACTAATTACTATAAGTGCATGAAATGCATATGATAACAAACGTATAATTTTATTTTGTTAAGAATTATTATTAACGTCGTATGCGTCAAAATAGTTTCCCTACCACTTTAAATGTGACCTTTTTTTTAAATTTTAAAATGGGTAAAAAGATAGACATAACCTATGCTGTCGGGGCATTTTATGTACATACTTAGGTACATTGTTTTTTTTAATGTGTTTTTTATATATCAAAGCAGCATTTTCGATGTATCTAAGGTTCCAATCGGCTTGATTTTTTCCGACGATATCTTCAACGTTTAACGACATATTTCAACCAATTTACACAAAACATTTATTTATTAACATCGATTAACTATACACGATAACCCGTAATTAATGTCTCTTCCATCTCGGGACCATGGGATCCCGGACCTTTGGAAGGCATACGAGGGGCCGAAACCAACTCGCAGAGGCCCGTTAGACAATTTTACTCTAAAGGAAATGTGACACCAATCAGCGATTATCCCTTTATGCACTATGCGAGTGCACCCAAGGACAATCCCTGGTTAATGCAGGACTATTGCAAAACATGGACACAAATTATAGCTGGTATGGGTCTACGGGTTTGGGTTGCTATAATGGACTGGTGAAATGGCTCGATCTAAGTAAGTGCTATGGCCCCTGCCTGACCAATGTTATTTTACAACCCGTAATTAATTATTATTAATTGATTAATCATACGATTGGTGAAAGCCATATGAAAATCGGTTCTGTAGTTTTTGAGTTTATCGCGTTCATACAGACAAACAGACGCGGCAGGCGCACTTTGTTTTATAGGTAATTGTAGTGATGATATTTGTGTTTATAAAATTCTTGTTTTTGTTTAAATGTTTGTCACATATTATGCATTTGCGCAACGTTGCTGTGATGTCTGGACTCTGAGCATTAGTACTATGGCGTACCTGTTCGAGCTTTTCGAGATCAATGACCTCTGAGGAATGAGGTTATTGATCTGAGTTTTCGCCATTGTCGTTGCTGTTGTCGTCGTCGAGTCCATGGTCCATGGCGGTCCTTCATCCTTTTCATTGGTGATTGGTATCTGCTTACCGGGCTATTTTCAGTTTGTGGGCTATAATATTAGGTGGATGAGGAGGTGTCATATCTAGTGGTTGAGGTGTCATGTCCGACGCGTCTTGTGACGAAGACGTCACCAGTTTCTTGCCATTGCGTGATAAGTCATTTCACTCAATTATGATGAACGACTAACGACAAGTGGATGGATACCATAATTTTTGCCCACTCCCGACATCAGTCAAAAATCCCAAGGACTTGAATTTCGAATTCTTGATCGGTGAGGCCTGGCTTCATGCCATAGATGCCACGGATTTCTCACACACGGTCAAAATATCATATCGCATGACGTAATAACCGAGTAATAACCTGTGGATTATGGGGGGTCGGCGACGTGCCAGGGCTATAGGTATCACACGCATAATCTACCTGTTCTATTCACTCATCTGTTGAACTGTTCTGCTGAACATGGAGTAGGTTATTTTGGTACACAGAGCAGACGGCAGACCAGGCTGGAGCCATGTAGGTACATCAGACAGGAACGGACAGTTAGTTTAGTCCTGTTGGTTAATTTAGAGACGAATAGCGACTTTTAGAGATGGAGCTTCGACAGGTCGGTGCGGGTCCTGTAGTAAATAGGGCTAGCGGTGACAAATAACTGCCTTGGTGGACTCCGGCTTGTGACTCCGGATATGGTTGGGATTGCCCTCTAACGAGATATATGGCAGGTTTTATCATTGAGGAATCACGCTAGGACTTGTACCTACGATCGCGAACGGGCGTAGGGTAAGTTATTAATTAGGTTGAACAACAGGCAACAGGCCAGCATGCCACACTTTATCGAAGGCCTTTTCGATATCGAGGAAGATCCAAATGGTAACTTCAGCTCTGGTTGTTGAGGTGGCGCATCGTTCACGTTTCTGACCTTACAATATGTATTGACAGAAAGGTTATATTATAGTTATAGCCTGTAGGGCGTTAGGTAGTAGTAAGAATTATATATTTCACTAAACAATTTTTAATAATAACATGAGTCAAATGGTCAAACTCAAACATTGCGTAGGTACCAACTTAACTCTATATCGAATTTTTAGATATTTATTAAAAGGAACGGAGTTTTACTATCTCATTCAAAATATACCACTTTTTATGACCCGGATAATCAGAGGTTTCTCCCGAGTTTTTTAAAACCTAAATCCACGCCGATGTAATCGCGACCATCATCCATGATCCAATAGTTAGGCTATATATTATTATAACTATAAATAAATAGTTGACAAGATTTTACGCATTTATTTATTTATTTCATCATAGGTGTATAACATCGACACATTGCCATTTAATATTATACGGTTGTATTTTACAAATAAATTTTAGTATTTACAAAATTCATTTTCAATTTGATACATCTACTACATTAAAGTATTCCATTTTATTACGCTTGCTTATGAGCAATATTGAGGTATTACTCTATTATATTATTATTATATCGATAGGTACTATTTGTTTTGTACAACAACAACGCATTCAACCAGAACCGGATTAGGATAAGGCTTTTATTACACTATAAACTAGGTAACTGCTACACCCGAGGACAGGTTAGCCCGCTACCATCTTTGACTGCATCTTCACTTAGGTAGGTACCATCGTAAGATCGCAAACTTGTAGTGGAATAAAATGAAAAAGAAAATTATTTCGGCAATGTTACATATCATAATCATCGATTTATTTAAAAATTAATTAGTAAAAAAGTTATTTTAGTTATTTGTGAGTCTGTAGTTTATGAAAAAAATATAAACAACAGAAATACTTTATTTTTTATTTTTTATCGACTACAAGTTAGCCCTTGACTGCGATCTCACATGATGGTAAGTGATGATGCAGTCTAAGATGGTAGCGGGCTAACTTGTTAGGGGAATGGCAGCTATATTAAACCCATTCGGTTTAGCTACACGGAAGCCTCCCACCAGGCCAGACCAGGGAAAATTCAGAAATTATAAATTCCCAAATTGACCCTGCCGGGGATCGAATCCAGGACCTCCGCACGTAAAGACAACAGCGATAGGTACATACTGCGCCAAGGAGGTCGTCAAAAAGTACTATACACTTCAGAAGTACTTCGTCAATATCACATATTCATAAATATTATGGATTTAATTAAAAAATAATTAATAGGTAAGCTGTTGTTCTCGTTATTCGCGAATCTGTAGTTTATGAAATATTATAATTATAAAGAACAAAATACCTAATAAAAACTTTCAGAGATACTTGGCTCTGAGATAATCGAATGCTTCCTTAATCCGGCACTGCATTCACATTTAGAAAATAATTAATTAATTATATTATGGTGTTCAACGATCATTCATTTATTTTTCATTTCACAAAGAGAGTAGGTACAGTTTTAAATATGTTTAATGACAAAACCTAGTCATACATTTGTAATTAACATGGTAATTATACTTAAATATACAAACAAACTAACACGCCATATGATTTGAACATGTTGTTATCGTACTTACCGATTCTTTAAGTTAAAATCAAGATTAGATTTTCTAAGCCCTGTATAAAACGTTACCTACAATATTAATACATAGAGAAACGTGGACAGAGCAAGATATACAACAGTTTTCAAATCATTGTTTTCTACAAATAAATAAAGAATAAACTTATCAATACCGTATATTTTTAAAGATCAGTCTAACATTCGTTTTTTTTACATTATATATAATTCTCTTTTAAGGCTAAGGCCTGTCCTTATATTGTAATAAGGCCTTGTCTGATTCATCCACTTAATTAAAGTGTCAAATTTAAATAGCTTATTAACTAAGAAAACCAATCTATAAAAGTGCGTAAAATATCCCAAAAAAATGTCACCTCTTAGGTAAATCCCTATGGATCAAATGCAGAGTTATGCATAACTATTGCTGAGATGTATAGAGCGTACTTTGACTTGGCTCAGACTTTACTTAGAGTTAAAACGAGATGGACTTATGTGAGTAACATAAATCTGTCTGTCTCGTTTTAACCATGTCTTATAGTAGTAACAGACGATCGAATTTGGTACGAGCCGGACAGCGGATTCGGTACGCTCCATACCATATCCGTTCGTCTGGAGAGTTGTCTGCCGAACATTATTATTATTATTTCGTGTCCGGTCGGTTCGATGGTTTGCGCATCGAATTTGGTCCGCTCCGTACCAAATCCGCGGGTGTGTAAGCTCGGACCGGACCAACGCACGGAAGTCGCGATCGAAACCTTCTGGAGGTAGCACGTGCGTCAGCGCATGTTCGCACTATGGCGGAAATTCTAACAGAATGCGAAGTAACAGCAGAAGACGGCAGTAACAGCTTTTCTCATCACAGTATCTGTTTTCGTGATTAGAGGTTTAACCAAATTTAAGAGTTCCGCAAAGGCTTCGTGAACTCGCAAATATATACGGAAGTCTTCGCAATCGAGCGATTTGATTAACTTCATGTGACTAAATTCATCACGATTTTTCAAATATATTTTTGCCCAACTCCTTTCTTTTTTTCGTCATGTTTTTTTTTATCCACTACAAGCTAGCCCTTGACTGCGATCTCACCTGATGATAAGTGATGATGCAGTCTAAGATGGTAGCGGGCTAACCTGTTAGGGGCATGGCAGTTATATTAAACCCATACCCCTTCGGTTTCTACACGGCATCGTACCGGAACGCTAAATCGCTTGGCGGCACGTCTTTGCCGGTAGGGTGGTAACTAGCCACGACCGAAGCCTCCCACCAGGCCAGACCAGGGAAAATTCAGAAATTATAAATTCCCAAATTGACCCTGCCGGGAATTGAACCCATGACCTCTGCAAGTTAAGGCAACAGCGCTACACACTGCGCCACGGAGGTTTGTGGCGGCATTACTGTTGCCGCAACAACAATCGCAATTTTAGCGCGCTTGGATAACGTCGGAGGCATAACGTCTGACCTGCGTGTACGCCACGCGGTTAGTGCGAGATCCGGCCGTCTGTTGTGACTAGCGGATCTGGTACGCCATACCAAGTCCGCTGTCCGGCTCGTACCAAATTCGACCGTCTGGTTAAGCCAAGTCAAAGTACGCTCTATAAATCTCAGCATATGAGTCTAATACGGTCTTAGGCTTCTGCAGATTTTGCATTTACTTACTGTACTGCTATTTTATGCATATATTATTACAAGTAAATTGATGAGATATCATAAGTATCTTAAAATTTATAAGGTAAATCACCATGATGTTTAGGTGTATATTTGAGTAGAAAAAAATACTAAGGTAGGTAAGTAATTCCGTTCATGTCAAATCACTGGGAATAAAATCAGTTTTGCTTTCTGACATTATTAAGTACTGTAAAACTTGCGCGACAATGTTTGTTGTAGGTACCTATTTATAAAAAAACCTTGAATACAAATAAGTTACTTTTAGCACGTAAACGAGGTAGCAAATTAATTCAAAATCCCCGGGCTTAGTAATCCTGAAGCACATAAAACACTTTTAATGTGACTCAATTCATACACAACAATATATAAATTCCTAATACAAATAACATCTACGTTTATCTCTACGCTTACTAATTTCGAGAGTCTTAATTATTTGGTGTAAAGATCCGCCTTAATCTATTTAAATAATTAAAAATTTGAGATTTCATTTCATTAGAATAGTCTATGGAGTACGTAAATCGCTGTAACAGCGCGGAAAATTTATCACACTCTTCTTCTCCATTAATCACACAAGCATTTAAATAAAAGAGATCAATCTTTTTTGGTTTGTTAAATGACAAATTCTTAAAATAGTAGGTAGTAGGTAATTTCATCAAATTTAATGTGCATGATAATAATTATTTTACTGTGAAGACAGTTCATAGCTGATCTGAAATTATCTTAACTGTGCATTACGGATAGTATAATTTAGCTAAAAATAAATGCTGGTTTAGTGTAAACTTATTAGAATGAAAGTTTTAATAAAGTAGCACTGGAAATAATCATAAGTGCCATACACATTCGTTAACTCCATGCTTGTGAGCCGTGCTACATAACGACGCGTATCAGCAAAAAGTTGGAGCGCCCAAAGAAAGAACGAACCAGCTTAACCAGGGATTCCCAAAGTCCCCTTGGGACCCTCCGATTTCCCAGGGGTCAACATAAGTCCCCGGAGTCGACGAGGTCTAAAAATCAACCAATATTTTAATGGTTTTTTTTTTCAAAAAATAATTAGATCTACATACGTATTTTTACGTAATTTGTATTCATAATTATTGATTACACTTGATATTTACTGAATTTTAAGTCCATTTATTTTGTTAAATTTAGACGAGAAAATGATGTCAAGTTTACTCACATAATAAAATCGCAAGTTTTTTAAATTGGTTAGTATTTTGTATCAATAGGAAGAAAACTACAGATAGGATTTTTAAAGTTATTTGGCTATGGGGGTCTAAGGTATCAGTTCATTTTGGAAAAGGGGTCACTGGCCCAAAATAGTTTGGGAATCCCTGAGCTAAACAGTCAAAATATTTTTTTATCGGAAGTATTTGAGAGCAGAGACAAGAAGGAACTTTTCAATGAATAGATCAGAGTCTAAGGCTGCAATGTGGGCTGCCCTTCCGACTATGGCACTGGCTGTGTGCGGCAGTGCGTGCTGGACGTCGTATCGCACAACCGACACTGAGGAGGCGCGAGCGGCTAGTGGTGAAACCATGTTGTGTACCTGAGGGAATACAACATTTTCAGCTTTGCCATAAGTTCCATCCAAAGAGGCAATGCTGCCAGCATCTTGGGCAATATGCCTCACTTCTGTGTTTAAAGATTTTAGTTTATTTTATTAAATATAATTAATTCTATTTATAAGACTGCCTAGTTTGTCTAGTGGGTGGCATGTTCGACAGGCAGGTCCCGGGTTCGAGTCCCGGGTCGGGCCATAATTAAGTATTGAGTTTTTCTGCCTAACAATTCTCAGTAGTAGCCCGGAGTTGGGAAGTTGGCGGTGTTTCACCCCCGTGCTTCGGAGAGCACGTTAAGCCGTCGGTCCCGGTTATTATCACGAACATGGTAATAGTCGTTAAAGTCCGCCAACCCGCATTGGAGCAGCGTGGTGGGTCTAAGCTCTAATTCCCTCTCTCCTATGAGAGTGGAGGCCTGTGCCCAGCTGAGGGACGTTAATGGGCTGTAGTAATGGAAGTATTAATGAATTAGTTTATACAATTGTTATTTTATGTCATATTTTTTGGGAAATATCTCGCAGTCGGATGAAAAGCAATCAAACTCTGAAAAAGCCTTGTAAAATAATTTATGAGAAATTGGAATATGTACCATTTCCCGGTAAGCCTGTCCTAATAAGGATGCGTCTTTCGCAGCAGCTTTGCAAAGCTCCAGCCTCGCAGAATGCAACGGCACGTATCTATCTTGTCCAGAACCACAAAGCAGGATATGTTTAAACTGGTGCAACTGACTCCGTTCACTAAGACGGTAGAGGAATGACCGTCTCGGGTCAGGAGCATCACGAAGAGATAGTTGAAGTAGGGAGCCAGATTTTTTCCATTTTTGCATAAACCACATTCCTGGAAATATTAATTACTTAATGTAGTCAGACACACGAGCTTTAAGCCTCGGACATGCATAGTGAACTACAGTCTTCTACGAACACACATACATGGACCGCCCAAGCAGTTGCGACTGCTTCGTGCGGTTGGCAGCAGTTATCAATGGTAGTTTCAAGCTGTTGACCATGACTGCTAGAGCAGTCCATGTATGTTGATCACTGGCTAACTGCTCGAGCAGTCCGTGTTGCGTTGAGCATTTTCAAAAATGCGTTAAAGTAATTTCTCGAAATAATGCTAGAAGCATTGAAGTACGAGTATATATACACTTACCTGCATTAACAAGCCCACTTGAATTATACAGCGTCCCTAGATGTGGTCCACTTAATGAGAGGAATGTATGTAATTTCCCCAAAAATGGTTTCATTTGTGGCCTTGCCAGCGCTGATCTTATAATGATAGTGCCCAGTGAATGTCCCACAAAACTAATTCTTGCAGGCTCACTAGAATTTTGTATGTGCGTCACGATTTCTTGAATCAATCTAGAAAGATAAAATTGTAGTAATCGTTAAAATGTATTAGATGATATAAAATAAAATTCACTTTATAATTAAACAATAGATTCTTTACCTATCAGTCATTGTGTCAAAATCGGAGAAAGTATCGCCTTGATTCCTTTCAGACATAAGAAAATCTAATCGAGCTCCAGGCAAACCTAGTTCTAAATATGTTTTAACTAAACGAAGGTCGGCCGCATTTCCATCTAAGCCATGGACGCATATTATGAGGTGAAGACCTAAAACATAATTCATACCTTTAGCGTGTTCATTTTTGTAAAGTAACTAATCAATAACTTCTTCAACAAAAAATCTTCAAAAAAAATAAAAAAAAAACTTCATAATCTTACCTTCTGGGTTAAACATTCTGTATTCATCACTGATATGGAAATAGGGTAATGAGTTTTCAACTGGAGGAAAGTCCGAGTATATTGCACCTGGATATTTTACGCTTTGCCTGAACTCTTCTCTACATTTCACGAACAGTCTTTCGGATTCAACTAACCCGAATATGCTGACGAGATTACTTTGTCGTTGTTCTAAAATACACAATGAATCATCTTTACTGGTCTAATAGGTAATAAGGTTTAGTTAGTAAAAAAGCGAAGTAGGTTAAGCAAGGAAAAATTATAGTAACAACCTACTTTTATTATTACCATTTTCGCTTCTGCTTGCCAATTCTCCCGTGCTCTGGCTTTTATTCAGCGTGCTAGCTGAAGTTGTGCCAGCAGTATTCATAGATTGATGAGGTCTTAATTTTCGTCTCTCTAAAATTCCTGGTTGAAACCCAATTGCGAAGTGTTAGTTTTTCAAGCAAAAGCATGAGTTTTTAAATAAAATAGATAATTAATTTCTTTTTACCTTCGCAGACATGATATAGCGGGTTATCCAACTGTAACGTTGTAGGTTGTGCTGATTTGCGAGGAGTTCTTGATGGTGTTGATGATTTACTGCTACTTCGACTTACCATTGGTGATTTCGACGGCGGATCCTAAGGAGATTTTAAAAGTTAGTGATTAATGTTAATCTGATTTTATGTTTCTAATTTGTTGTCTCACAACGTACCTTAAACTGGTCAGGAGGTGGCGGCGCATCTCTAAATTGTTGGGGTGGCGGTAAATGTTCATAATCATTATCGCCACCGAAATGGCTCAAGTTTACTTCGGATTTTGCTTTACCCTGGTATTTCTGAATAGCTGAAACCGGTCCAGATGGGACTTTACGACTTTTACATGAATGATCTTCTGCAAGACTTCGTATTTCTGCAGCTATTAACTTTTCCGTATATTCTATTCGATCTTTCAGCTTTGTTTTAATTATTGTATTGGATTTTGCAGGAGCAGTCTGTGCTTTAGGCGGTATTTCTTTTCTTATATATGGATGCAAATTATCACTAATTGTTTGCGATTTTTTAACTGTTGCTTCATTAGCACCTTTGTTTATAGAACTGTAGGTTTTACCTTGAATAGCACTAAAAGAATTGTGCCTTTGATTAACTTTGCTAGTATTTGGTTCAGAATATTGTTGAAAACAACTAGCTGTACACGTGTCTGAATTACAACCTGTATCAATTCCGTTTGTATGCATCATTTTATTATATTCACATTGACTGTCAGTGCAAATAGAGTCACTACATATTGTACATTCTTCACACACTTCTTTATCACAGCATTCAATCTTTTCAGTTGAACTGCCTTGAGCAGCTTTTACCGCTAATTTAAGAAGACGTTCTCGAAGTTGCTCACCATTAAGGACAGTTCTTTTAAATTCACTTATTTTTTCGCTATCTTTTCTTCGTTTATCCATATTATCGTCTATTTTCTTGCTTGTGATAATTTTAGTAGTACTGGTACTACTAGCGGTAGGAAAGTTTTGATTCAATTGACAACTACCATTATCAGGTGAAGATGGCCCTGAGCTCCGTCCACTCGACACCCATCCACTTTGTTCACTTAAACTCGAAGTTGAACTTTTGCTATTTTTATCATCTTTACTTGAGAAATTCTCAGGTGGTAAAATTTTGAAGTCTTTATCATCTATGTCTAAGGGTGGTGATTCAAAAGCTGGAGGTGGAGCTAAATTTGGTAAAGATTCCGAACCAAACGTATTATTTAAATTAGGTTCTTCAATTATTGAAGCAGCACTTCTACAATGTCTTAATTCAGATCCATGGTCGAGACTATAAGGGACACTTGATGATACCTCTAATCTTCTAAGTTCAAAGGGTATGCTTTCATCACTAGAAGATGAAGCAGCTTCCGACATAAGTTGAGTCATTTTTTCTGAGGGTTTGTGCTTAGAGCGCCTTTCTGGTTTACCACTAGATCTTCCACTCTTAGGTGTAGTTCCACCAGATTTAGGGGTAGCTCTTCCTGATTTTGGAGTAACTAAACCTGATCTTGGAGTGATGCCACCGGATTTTGGTGTTGCTTTGCCTGATTTAGGAGTGCCTCTATCGGATTTAGGTGTACTACGATCAGATTTAGGTGTTTGTCGATCAGATTTACTATCTCTAGATTTAATAGAGTGATGACTGCTTAAAGAATCCCGACTTGAATTCATTTTCATACTTTCTTTTCCACTTGCATTTAATTTAGAGTCCTTAGATCTACTTTTCTTATGTCTTACAGAAGGTATTGTAGAATGGGGTGTAGATGGTGGTGTTTTAGAGTACGTTGATTTAGATGTTCCATCACTGCTTCTGTCTAAAGTCATTACAAAACCACTATCATCGCTACTTTTACTGGATTTCTTTTGATAGTTCTGAATTAGGCTACCTGTATTAAAATCATAGCTCCAATCCCCTTTTTGAAGATAATAATTTAATTCATGCCTCAATTGATTCCGTGCAGCTTCAATGTCAATTTGTTGATTCTCAGTACTCTGTTGAAACATATGTGTTGAGTTAGATCTATGAACGTGTTTATTAAAAACTAAGTTGCTTTGATCAGTCACTTGAGTTTTTCCACTAACCGGTGGATAAGAATTTCTAGGAGGCAACATAGGACGGGGTAAATTTACACTATAGCCTCTTTGGAATTCTAACGGATTACGAATAACATTATTCACTGGTATATTACCCTGATTACCGAAAGTGTAACCATAAATTTGATTAGCGTTACCTTTAACTGTACCATCATACTTATAACCTACATTATGAAACACTTCATTGTTCATCCCGTGAACAGTCTGCATATTAGAGTTGCAGGGATTTTTATATTTTTCTCTGAACTCATTAATATTTCTCCTGTAATCATCGCCTTTGGATCCACAACGTGTTGTCGTATTAGTTGGATAAGCAGTTGTAGTAACGCTTCTTGGTAGAGTCGTGGGCTTCATTTGCTGTGGTGGCACATAGGACTTTTGATAATTAACAGAAGTACCATTAGAACTAATTTTATCATTTTTTGATATAGTCTGTATATTAAGTGGCGTCATTTGTGACACTCTTAACTGATCTAAAGATTTGCTATGTCTAGCAGGTAGGGTACTAACTCCACTTGTGATTTCATGTTTCTGGTTAAAGACCTCGTTGGGATCGGATTTATCTTTTCCTAAGCGGGAAACATTAACATTGCTTTTTGTTGTATTGATGTCCAAAAGGGTTGAAGCTGAATATCTTGACATTTGTTGTCCTTGTTGTAAGGGACACGAGGAAAAGACGTTGTTTGGTGGTAGTTGAATTTCGCTTATTTGGTTATTCTGTACAATATACCTATTCCTTCCAGTTAATTCTAATTGTTTATTATGGGGTTTGCTCATTTCCACAACATTTTGTTTTACGAGTGTTCTTTTTGGTGATCCTCTAGAAGATTTCTGGGGTGCTAGTGTTAGCGTCGCTTGTACTACACTTGTACTAGGTTTAGGGGCACCGAACTCTGATTCAAATGCGTCCATCGTGTTCTTAGGTAATGACAGAGTTACTCTAGACGCTTCAGAAGATGGTCTTCTTGAATCCATAATTGAACTTACGCTACATGCACAATCTTCTCTGACAGGTTCCGAACATAGAAACGGATCTGAAAAAATATTTCATCTATGAAAATCTCTATGATATCAATAAAAAATTTACTGTAAGGCTTAACAAAGAATTACATTCAATACTTACCACTTCCAGATTTATTTGCGTTGGAATTTAAAAACGATCGTCTCCTTGCGAATTCAGCCGTGTCTTGATACCTAGTGATAAATAATAACGACAACTAAGAAAGAAGTAATTAGGTAAGTAAAAACTAGAATAAAAAAAAAGATGTGTACAATTTACACACGGCAGAAGTGAAACATCAGAAAAGTATATAAATATAGCTTGTATTCTATCTTATTCTCTCGCAGGCTAAATCCTATTATCAATACGTTTGTCTCTTTTTAGTGTCGCTTTTTCGTTTCATCGAATTTTCATAGCATCTGCTAACCTATCCTTCGAACTTAGATTCTAAAGAAGTTTCACTTCAAAAAGTCATAAGAAAAACATACTACCATACCTGTCTTCAAATATGATGGGCATGATATGAGGATCACCGTCAAGAGCGATGCAATGTACAGGCAGGGGCGGCAAAAGCGCTAGGTACCGTGACCGACGGACGGCCTCGCCTACGCTTTGATATGATTGGTAATTGCTGTCGTAGCAGCCTGCGAGCGAGTGCCGTGGATTGTCAAGCACGAAGAAGCATTCCGAAAAACGCTTTATTCTGAAACGGAAGAAAGATACTAATTTATTTTCTGTCGTTATTTATAATCCTAATAGACCCATGCCTGCGACTTCGCTCGCTCGGACTAGGTTTTTTGATTCCCGCTAGAAGTCTTTAATTTTCTGGCATAAAAAGTAGGTTTGTCTCTGTACCAAATTTCGACAAAATTGCTTATACCGTAAAAGCGTAATAGATAGACAGACAGACAAACTTTCTCATTTATAATATTAGAATGGATATAGATGGGTATTATTATGAGTACAGGCATTTAGTCTTTGTATACCCTAGCATCTAAATAATAAAGATTTCTTTATAAGTAAGACTTTTTTGTAACGATCTTCGTGAAAATTCTAGTGGGTACCACCAGAAGCTCGGACGAATTAGCTAGTTATTTTTATCTATTGGTAGCATAACCTTCATGCTAAAATTATTTTATAGTCCTCTTTTACGACAGTAGTTAAAGCTCTGACCCACTTGTTCAACTATATTTTGTTCTACCATATTATACTTTTAGAAGTAATTAGCTGATGCCCGCGACTTCGACCGCGTGGATTAGGATTTTTTTGTTCCCGCGGGAACTCCTTCATTCTCCTATCCCACGGGAAACAAACTATCCCTATAGCAAATTTCATAAAAATCGGTTGAACAGATCTGCCGTGAAAGCGTAGCAGACAGACACACTTTCGCATTTATATGTATGTAGGTCATTGGTATGTATGGATTAACTCACATTATTGCAATTTTCGTAGAGATCTCTAATTTTTTCAAAATAAAATATAGCATAAAGCTGATAAAGTAGATTTCTATAGGTGAAAGAATTTTGAAAAATAGATAGAGTAGTTTTGAGTTTATCCATTACAAACAAACAATCAAAAAAATTAGATAAAACTTTTTTTTTTTCACTACAAGCCCTTGACTGCAATCTCACCTGATGATATGTGATGATGCAGTCTAAGATGGTAGCGGGCTAACCTGTTAGGGGCATGGCAGTTATATTAAACCCATACCCCTATTCGGTGTCTACACGGCATCGTATCGGAACGCTAAATCGCTTAGCGGCACGCCTTTGCTGGTAAGGTGGTAACTAGCCACGGCCTCCCACCATGCCTGACCAGGGAAAATTCAGAAATCATAAATTCCCAAATTGACCCGGATTGATCGAACCCGGGACCTCCGCACGTTAAGGCAACAGCGCTACACACTGCGCCACGGAGGTCATCGAAACGTATTTATTACCGTAAAGCATGATGTCGTGCGGCTAGCGCGTGATGCACGTGCGGTCGGTCCGAGGTGTGGTGCAGGAAGGCGCGCCACCTCAGCGTCACCTCCGCACACAGCCTTGCGATATCGTGCGCCGCTCCCATTGCCCATTCCTCCTCTTCGCCTGCTTCGGATTTCTGTCAAAATTAAAAAAAGCAGGTAAACTGTGTCAGTTAAAAATGATCCCCGACCATCAATATGATATGTAGGTACTAGATGGGCCCTTTCATAGAAAAAAATTGGGCGTCCGACCTGTAGAGCGCGCTTCACACTTGTATAAGCCGGTCCTTGTCCCCGCCATAGCGCTGTCCCACTTTTCAGGCTAGATGGCGTTAGTAAAATAGGTGCACATTATTTATTGGACAGAGCCCGTCTATGCAAATTGAGGTCGTTGTCCCCGACACTTGAAATCTTGGGTCAACGTCAACATAACGTTGGATAAGCTTTTGTGTTGGGGGCTATGTAAATTAAAATAAAGCATGCACACTTTCAAAAAAAACTTAAAATTTACTTAAAATTTACTCATCCAACAAAAATTAAATAAAAATATGTTAGAACAATTTTTATCACCAGTTAAAATACCTAAATCTATGTTCACACAGCTACGTGGCAAACTATCCGTATATGCGTTGGTAGGTATGTATTTGTCCAAGGTTTTTGTTCAAATCGTAGTACCAATATTTAAGACTACCCTCATTATAAAATTCAAGACAAATTACTCGTAAGTTAATATTTTGCTTGAAATTGTACGTTATAAACTACTTAATTTAAATTAATCCTGTACGCTCAAAATGCTAAATCTTGCATAAGTAGTCATTAAGTATTTTATGTTAGCCTGTAAGTTTCATCTTAGAAGTGAATCGTCAAATTCTTTTTGAAACCATAAAAATCTTAAACCCGAAAATTCGTTGTGATGACGAAATATTCCGAATAATATGAAATCTTTACCTTGCCTATGCCACTCAAGTCTTTTATCCTTTGCGCAACCTCGCCGACGATGGAGTTGGATGTAGATTCTTCAGGTGTCAGCAACACTCCTGTGGAGCCGCATACTGTCAGTGCACTTTGTAAGCCTTCCAGTGACCCGAGAAGAATACCGCAGACTTCGGCATGCACTTGTCTGTAACATGATTTTGAGGATATTTAGAAGGTGTTCTCGTCTCGATCTTAAACAAATTTAAAAAAAAGATGCGCCATCCAACATCTGTCTGCGGCGGATGCTCGACTAGTTCGGTCATATTGCCCGAAAAAATTCAAGCAGCATTGAAAAGCTCAATATCACTGGCAAGATCGAAGGAATGAGACCCCGCGGACGAAATCCAAGACGTTGGTCTGACCAAATAAAAGAAGCGGTCAACACTCCAGTCTGCAGTGCCTTTCGCACGGCCTCCAATAGGGAGAGATGGCGTAACAGCGTCAAGGCTGTAATAACTCGAGGGAGCCACGATCCTCAAAGTCGAGGAAACGACGCGGGAAGAAGAAGAAGGTACTCTATAAAGTATAATCTATGAGGCCAATTCTGAATAACACATCATAAACTATAAAATGACAGCTTTATATCTAGTCCCTTTCCGTTTTTCCGTATTCGGAAAGGGTTAATAATGCAATACTTTTAATGCAGTCATTTTAGTTTAGTTTAGAGATTGTGCACTACAGAATCAGCCCCATTTTACGATTTATCTATAGATACTAATAATTTTCTTTAAATACAAAGTAACTGATGAGCAGTTTTACTCGGAAGCTCTCTGCATTGACTCCACTTGCTCAAACAATTAATGACTGTCACGCGCCTTGAATTAGTTTAAGCTTAAAATCTACAGCTCATTTACGTAATCCTTACAAATCGTTAAAAAGGACTCCAAACTTTACTTCATCTATACTGACTGCCTGATCTATTAACGCACAGCTCAAACCGAGCAGATCGAGCTAAAATTTGGCATACAGATAGCTTTTATGACGTAGGCTGTAGGCATACGCTAAGAAAGGATTTTTGAGAATTCAAGCCCTAAGGGGGTAAAAATTGGGATTCGCAAGTATGAAAATCGAACATAACGGGAGCAAAGCTGAGGGCAAAAGCTTGTTATTTAATCGCTAAAGAAGAACTCACGACTAAATTGTGTACATTTATTGTATAAAAATAGAATAATACCTGGCATGCGCGATTTTGCTCGAATTCCCACCGGCACACTTCCCAGTCGACCCGAAAAGAATGTTCTCCAAGCTTCCCGAAGCGTTAAAGTTTGACCCCGCACTTTTCATCAATTTGCCCCACTGTTTACTAGAGCGGGGCGTGCTGCAAGTGAAACAATACTTTGGATAGAAGCAAGCGTTATTTTGTGGAAGTCCATGATAAGGAAGAAACTAGAAGTTTAATTCGCTATAATCCGATACAATATAGGTAATTCTATGTGGTACAGTGTGTGTCTTGCACTTATAGCACGATCGTAAAGAACACAGAAAGAAAGAGAAGATTGTTTCTTTACAATCGTGCATTGTGAAGACACAATCGTGAATTAAAGTTCCTTCTAGTTCCTTCATAAACAATACTTTGTCTCATATATACAGAGTGTTCGTTAACAAAATTTCGGACTTCAACTGCAACTGTCTTTTATAAAATTTACTACGAGAAAAACCGTACCATCTATTATAAACAACATATTTTATAATTAAAAGAGTTATAAAACGTTCCACATTACCGAAAAACCTTTAGATATAATGAGCAAATGTCTAAAAACACTAATGAGATGCTCTAAGAAAAAATCTAGCAAGATAAAGTAAAACTGGGCTAGGTATGGGCTCTTGAACTAGGTACTCAGTTTAACGAATGGCTGTGGAAATTCTGATGATAGTTGAGATATAAAAGTTAAATGTATAGAGATGCTTTTTACGGTAATGTATTTTAGCAAATTTTCTAGTAAAAAGAAACTAATTGTCTACTTAACAAAGATTGTATTTAAAAACATGAGATTGGATGTCATGGCCTGGGCTAGTTTTAGGATATCGAATTCGAGCTTCTATTCTATGTCCAGGACACTAAGTACTTACCAGCTCTGTACGTAATGCATAATGCTCTTCCTGAATAAAGACATGTAACAAAATTATTTTGTTTTATCTAAGAAGAGTATCGATACTTATAGTTTCACAAAATTATCTGACCCGTTGCAGCGTAGCTGATAAGACATTTAAAGTTGCTAGTAAATATAAAAAACAAAACCTAAACTTTAGAATTCAACTTAAAAATTCAACGTCAGTGTTATCTCATTGAAACTTGCTAAAAATATTGAAAAAATAAATTAATTAAACAGTCATAAAAATTCGTTCCAATTTTGGGCACCGGCCCAGATAAGTTTGTAGGACTGTACGTCAAACCATACAGAAATATGTGTCAAAAGAATACTTCAAGGCGGGAAGTTATTGTAGTAGAATCCACTTTGTATTGTGCTCCGTTGCAATGTGAAACTCGTCGACAATGAATGGGAAGCTATTATGTAAGTTCAGGCTTTGCTTGCAATCGACACGCTTTGTAATCGCTATACGGTGTGCATTTACATACAGATTGTTTCATTCAAACATACAGTAGGTACATTACACACTGATGAAAGGGCTCTCTTATGGTGTTCTTATTAAAGTAGAAAAAAATACTTATCATAAATTCATAAGTATGTATTATATTTTACTACAAGCGGAAAACATCGAGGTTATTTTCAGCAGGAATAAAATCCAATTTAATAAATGAATGGAACTGCAACATTTCCCAGTTTTCTGAAATGGTGTCACAGCCAAATTGCAATTCATTTCTGTTAACTGCAGTTCCAGCTTCATTTGAAATATTAATTTCAATTCCATTTAAACTAGAAACATACGTATACCTATTTAGTATTCGAAAGTAATTACAATTAACAACGTAATCAAAGGAAAGCTTCCTTTGGAAAGTACTCCAAATGAACACTTGGCGGATGATAAATTATAAAGTTGAATTCTCCAATCTTTTCTTAGACTTCATTGGTTTATAGACTGATGAAAAAAACTCGTAATTGTATAGTTTCCAGACACTGACATTTATTGTAAAGTTTTGAATAAATTAAAAAATAATGGTACAACAGTCTGATTAGTTGATATGGTTATATTGGGGGTCCAATCGTTTTTTAGGCTTTATATCAATGAGACTAATGATCAAATAATTCATAACATTTATTGGAAGCTAAAGTAATGAATATGAACCGAAAAAAATATTTGAAATACTTAAAATATAAACTTTAAAACTAAGGCATTAAAGTTGAATAACGAATGTACTATATTTATATTTAAGACCTTTTGTCTTCGTGACAACGCGAGGTTTCGGTCACGGTTTACGGTATGGGGTGTCGGTCACGGGGTCGGCGATTAACCAATATTAGGGGGTGTTGATGAAAAAATCTGATGTAACTTACTTGATATAAGGCTGATGTAGAGCTACTAAGCTGGCGTGGATAGTAACGGAGACGGCAGATAGATGGAAGTAGTCGAAAAGCACTGGGAGGTGGTAGTGGAGTCCTTGCGCAGGCTGGAAGTGCAGTTTCAGAACACGGCAGGAGACGGGCGTGAGGGTGCTCGATTGAGCCCCCTCACTGCACCATAGTTCAATGGCGAGGCTCCATTCTGCTCTCTCTAAGGAATCCTTAAGGTTACGGCTATCAACTGCAAAAAAAATACTATTATTGAAAATCAGATCTAAAATATATCCAAAACTTGAAGTTTAGTAACTATATTTTGCAATTCATCGGTTTATTTCAATTTTCCTAACTTAACTTAAATTTAGTTTTTGTTGTGTAATTTGAAAACCGGTACAAATATGGGAAAAGAAAGTTTTGTTGATAAATCAGACAAAGAAACGTCCTAGATAGCAAGGATCTCTTTGTGTTTAGAAATTAGGACGTTTTCATCTATTATAGGTCACTAGCTTGGCAAACACCCAACTTCGCTGTAAGTCGTCCTGGTTTATCTTTCATTTCGGAAAATGCTTCTGACCCATTAATTCGTTTTTCTAATGGCAGTCATTAGAGCCATAAGCCACAAGCGTGTGAATGACTTGAGATAATTATTACATAATGCTTTTTTTTTGCATCGCGATAAGAAGAAGCTTATTTTAACACCGGAAGCTAATGTTTTAGGATTTCGTAAACCATAAATAAGTATAACTACTAAATACTTAGTCAGGTATAGTTTACAACTATATTGTCTACTATACCTGACTATTTGTTATCAACTGTTGTTTTTGTTGTAAAGGCGGTCTTAAAATTCACACATTTTCTTACGAATCATAAACCAACATTAATTAATCACTAAGCGAAATATAAAAGATATGACAATTTGCATTAGCGGATACCTGTACAATATTGCGACATTTACGTCGAACCAATCAAATGCTTCATTGAACTTCACACACACTGGACAAGACCAAGGTAAAGCAGGCTTAGTCAATAAAGTACTTTCTTACCTAGCAAGTGGGCTCTAAAATGCACTATGTCACGCAAGGTGACCTCCTCGTTTCTGTACATAATTTGGAAGGCTCTAGAGGCAGCGATGCCTCCCATGAGGGAGGCGTTAGCAGCAGGCCTGCCGGTTCGCGCGGCGCCGTTTCCGCTCGACACCGTCGCCTCGATGTGAACCGGCACCTTGGGCGACACGCGCAAGCCCACGCGCACTTGGTAAAGTCTGCGAACAACAATGCGGATTTTCAATATTCATTACTTTTTGAATGAATGAATGAAATGAATGAATGAAAAAATTCTTTATTGTACACCACGAAACACATACTTATAAACAATTACAATAAAACTAAGCTATGGTACAAACGCCGGCCTTATCGCTTTAAAGCGATCTCTACCAGGCAACCATGCACACAACGGATTAACCCAGTGAGAAAGCTTCAGGGTGTACGTCATTTAAAAGGAAAACTAATAATTAGTTTAGTTCTTTTTATAAAGCTTTCCATTAATATTTATCATGTTTTAAATATATAATTGCGGATATACGTTTACTCTGTTAAGTTACATTGTTGTATATTTTTTTTATTAAGTAGGTACTTACTAGATGATAGCCCGCGACTTCTTCCGCGTGGATCAAGTTATTTTGAATCCCGCGCGAACTCCTTAATTTTCCGGGATAAGAAGTTGCCTATGTAGCCGGTAGCAGGGGAAGGCCCCGGGTTACAACCTATCCCTGCACCAAATTTCATCAAAATCGGTTGAACAGATGGGTCATGAATGCGTAGCAGACAGACAGACAGACGGACAGACAGACGGATACACTTTCGCATTTATTACATTAGTATGGATTTTATTTTCTTAGCATGCCAGGTTTTTGACGAATTGTCGACTTTCGTGACTACGAAAGTCACCTCTAGAAATAAATAGTGCCAAATCCACCATAGCGTAATTTTACAACATTAGAGAGAGGAAAATAATTGTTAAATTACAAGCACATTTAGGTAATAATACACCTTATTCACTGCAAGCAGTAATCTAATAAACTCCTTAAATAATACGTATCTACACCTAAAGTAGACACACGATCTCTTATTTTGCGTGTCTTAAGGTAATATAATAAATAACATAATAGTTTTAAAAAACTAAAAAACACGCTTTTGACGCAGACACTCCGGGTCTCAGGAAAACAAAAAATCGCTAATCCTGATTATCCTAGTAAGGATAACGTGTTAAACTGTTTAAAATATTGAATCGTCATCGGTCCTTAATAAGTATGCCAAATTTCGAGTTAATCCGACGTTTTAAAGGGGGTCAAAATCATGTTCAAAGAATCCGTTACATACTAACATACTAACATACATACGTCTGAAGCTAATAAAAAGCGTGTAAAAAAGAAACCCCAAAACCGCGGAGAAATCGTAGCAAAAGAGACCGTGATGGATAGTGGATACCAACAATTCACCGAGCATAGTTTACCTGTTTTGTCCTTTCCTGATAAATTGTGTTCCTGAAATTCATGTAAACATTGTACAACCCTTGTTAATAAATAAAGGATCGGTCTCTGCAATCATCCCATCCTCGTCCTATTCCAAATTGGGAACGTAGACCGCTGTATAAGTACATAAACCTTAAATAATTGATATCTAATACTGGTGTGTTGTTGAGATTACCGTGGCCTATTCGAAATATTATGTTCACGAAACATCAAGCTTCTAATATTTAATACCTATTTGATATTGGGGCAAAAGTCCTAACATAGTATCTATTGTAATAGAATATCAATTATTCTCAATCGACAGTTCCTTAAATCCTAAGGTTTAGGCTCTGGGCAATACCTACCCTGCAGGATCCGCATTGAGGAGCTAGCATCCGGAGCTTAGTGATAAAGTAATTACTTGGTTAGTTGGTAAGGTCTAATACATTTCTCCAGTCCTCACAAATTAGAATTTAGGTGGTTTGTAGTACCCAGGTTTGTAGAAGCTCTTATTGATTGGGATAGGCAAACAGATAAAAATACCACAAGCACCACAAGGAATGAAATGAGTCACGTACGTTACAAAACTGAATGGCACGAGACAATTTTGGCAGCTATACAATCGCAGGTAAATGACTTCCTGGACACGTTATATGCTATGTAGACAGTTCGACGACATCCCGTTAGATATAAATAGTTTACTGTTGTGAACAGGAGTCAGGAGAATTATCTATAGATCGTTTAAAAATAGGGTCTGTGTGATAAGCCCCTATTACTATTGTGCGCGTAGAAGTCCGGTAATATACTAAAATACCCAAAAAAAAAAACTACAAAATATTATTAAAACACATTACACTCTCTCTGCGTCATATTCCTCATTGCTGAGGGTCGTGAACCCTTTCCATTAATCATACAATGGCAGGGGTTTTCTTTGGATAATTGTGGGTTTCCAGGTTTTTTCGCATAAGACTCGACTAAGAGTAATATTTCAACTCATAGGTTTCTAACGAATATTTTCAGATGTTAATGATAATAAACGGAACTGGCGGCTTAACGTGCTCTCCGTGGCCATCCAGTTACCGACTTGGGTCAACGTTGTTTCACAATCGACTGATATCGTTGCAGCAACTAAATAGGCCATCCGTCCCTCTTCCTTTATAAGCGGAACAAAATATTGTTTGTTAAGTAAACGTAAATTAAACCTCACTGCCTACGAAGATGGATACGATTTTTGAAAATTCTATAAATTGCCTACTCGTTAACAGCAAGGCTTAGCAGCGCATATATAAATTAAAAAGGAAAAGAATATAAAATAAGAAAATTGCTCACAAAATTTTTAGTAAAAAACGTGGCTGTTGTCAGTTCCAGATCTTTAAACAAATATAATTTAAGAGTTCGATATGACGTTATTATTACAAAGCACGTTATTATTACAATACTTGTAACTCGTGAAAACGCTGCCAGTTTTATGTATCTGCACATTTCGTGGAATGTGCGTCCATTGGCATCGAGTCAGCAGGTGACTGACTGAAAAATTGGCGCGTGTTATATACAGTTTATTTATTTCTACCCATCCGACTGAATGTTTTAATAATGATTGGTATAATAAACACGCCAACTAGGTCACGCACACTTTTAATATAGTTTTATTGTAACGCTAAAATTCAAAAATTATGTTTAAGTGGCTTTAAATATATTATGTCCTAAAAACTTATGTTCGTTCTAGGTACTTCAGATTTTCCTGATCCAATTTTTTGTCATTATGCGGGTAGATTTATATCCGAGTGGTCATTTCCATCCTTTTCTACTACTATATTATTTGTTTATGTAAGTGGTATTGTGGTACATAAGTTGAATATCTCCGTGGTATAGTGGCGATCGGTGAGATTATACGTGGGAGGCGCAGGAGTTGATTTCCGGCAGGTAATTTGGTAAATTTATAATTTCTAAATTGTCTCTGGTTGGGTGTGTCAAATGTTAACTTGTAGTGGAGTAAAAAATCGATGAAGGGTTTGAGTTTAATAAAACTTTCCAGGTAAGACCGCTTCTATTTTAGACTGCATCATTACTTTGTCAAGGACTAACTTGTCAGAGAATAAACGAATGATCGTGTCTCCCCTCATGCTTAAATTTAAAAGTACTTAAAAAATTATAGAGTAAAGGAATTAAAAAAATAACTTTTTAAAACGAGTTTTTTCTTCGCAAATTAAGTTTTTGCCTTCAAAGGTTTGTTCTGCTATTCTTTATTTATGACTTACTGATACCCGCAACTTCGTCCGCGTGGGTTGAGGTATTTGGTTCCCGCGGGACCTCTAATTTTTCGGGATAAAAAGTAGCATAAGTGTTATTCCAGACTATAATCTATCTCTGTGCCAAACATTCAGATCCGTTCATCTTTTCTGGCGTAATTGTGTACCTAACAAACATCCATCCATCCATCCATCCAAATTTCGCATTTATAAAATAAGTATTGATTCTTAAGAAAAAGGGTTGAGCTAAATCAATAAATACCAAAACAACCACTCCAACGACCTTCAAATAAAGTTGTTGACTATCACAACCCTTTTGGATGGCGAAAACACCATTACAAATTAGGCGCCAACCAGGATAGAAGCAAATTGAATGACGTAATTTCACTAATTAGCCAATCTGGTGGGGTGAAGCAGGGTGTTTCCGCACAGTTTGCTGGGGGGCTATTAACAAAATGTTCGTATTGATAGTGACTCATTTTGACCCTAGCGGGGGCCGGAAACGGGGAATAGATTGAGCTTTATGAAATGTAGCCGCGTAGGGTTGTCGAGCGAAAGTTTATTTTAGTTTTTCATTTAAATTTTTTAGTTGTTAAATAAGACAGTTGTCTTTACAGAGTGCGATATTAAAGTTTTGTAAAAAGAAAAGGTTATTCATTAGAAAAGCGAGAGTCGAAAAGAAATTTTGAGAAAATTTTACCCCGTCTAGTCGTACATTGCTAAATAGTTCCTGAGGCAGATTTTGGGAAAAAGCTACCGTTTTAGAATTAATGACCGCCAAAGTTTTAACGTGGCTACTGAACCGTTCCTTACGTGTGTGTCCAAGAAATAAATATTTAATAGAAGTCATATCTATAATTCGAAAGTCCTGGAAATCATAGACACGCTAAAAGTTTCCACTAAAATAACCGATAAAAACTAGAAAGTAGAACAATTTTAAAAATCACAGAGTACCCATTTTGGACACATTAAAAAAAGCCAATCCCAAGAATTACGGGTTTGTGATATTTAATCCTGAAATTTACGTTACTGGAGTCTGGAATAGGCCGGGGTCCGGTATTCCGAATCTTTACACTCTTTTTAATGGATCAATTAGTACGTGCCTCTGCAAAATGTTAAGTGTAATGTTGAATGTAAACGTTAAAAAGGAAATGGGGACATTAAATCCGCACTGTTTACAGCGGAGCAATTAAATGAGATATGGCTCTATTGAGTGTAACTCGCATAAAGACACTCGACTCCTTTGGGCCACGGAAAATAGATTGAGCTGAGCAAATCAGCTTAGCTTTGTAGAGCTGCTCAAAGGGATTTCCTCCCTAATTAGTTCAAGTTCTAAAAAATTAGTTATTTCTTTGATTGACTTGATTTTTAAATGGCAGACAGGTTTTATTGCTCATCTCATGCGAATCAAACGCTATTTATGCAAGTTTGTATGTAATAGGAACACTGACACCATAAATAATTTTTTTTTTATATATATATTATTTATATTTATGTACGTTAAAGATGAGTTAAAATTATTATCAAACACAAAACTAACAGAGGGTATAGTTTTTACGTAAGTATTTTGGAAAATTCTCTATTTGATATTTACTATAAGAAATAGTTTCTTTTTGATGTTAAACATCCCTTTTCATTATAGAGGCATACCCTCATTTATAACCTACGTTCTCTTAGGCTTAAGGCATATAATATTAATAATTGTTTATAATCGAATTCAAAAAAGTAAATAAGTAGTAAGAAGAAGCAAAAGAAAAAAAAAATGAATGTATTTCCCTTATTTTTTAAATATAATCAGAAAATCATACTTATTCCTTCGCACCAATTATTGTAGGCAGCCCTATTTTATCCAGAAGCAATTTCGATTGCATCCTCTAACAAATAACAGCGCAATAACTGTTTGTATCCAGGGGTTAATTTAGTAATACCTACCTATGGTAATACCATATTATCATGCGATGTACCCATACACATTCGTTTTTAGGTCAGAATGAATTATGATGGATGAATTAGTATTTTATCGTTAATTTAATTATTAGGCAGCGTTTGGGTTCTTCTCTTTCCATTTAAGACCAAAGCTAAGTCTTCGAACACTGCGTGTTGCCAGTGATGGTAATACGGTTCCGAGATATCATAATTCTTGAATCGGTATGTCACGCTATGTTTGTAGCCTCTAAAGAAAGCTCAGTGTTAGTCAGACATCGATGGAGAGAGCTCGGAGTTTATTTACGCGAAAGAATAAAGCGAAATCAGAAATGAGTAGATCCGCAAAACTAAAGTATACTACATGACGTGTAGCGAAGCTCTAGTGGCAATGAGCGGGACACATATAGTTCGAAGAACAGGGTTGAAGTCCCGAAGTGCTGGAATGGCGACTGGAAAGCGAAGCCCTAGATTTCACACGCCTTCAAGACGCCTAGATCACGCCTTGTAGAAGTTCTTGCAAGATACCCTATGACCAGACTCCAGTCTCCAAAATGGTAGAGTCAAAACATGATGTACCTAACATAGGAGTGCTACGTGTAATAAATTAATTGAGTATTGAGACTGGACGTCTATCGGTTTACGAAGAAGAGAAGTTAAACCGTCCGATGATAAGATGATAGCCCTAGTTTGAGCACTATATATTATTACTTATCCTACATTTTTTTATCCCCATGGCATAATAAAATAGTGCCCTGGGCTTGTCAACTGGCATCGCCCCATCCGGCGTCATGAATAATTTATATCGCAGGGGAATCTACTCAAATCATGGATGTTATCCAATTTTTGTGTTTTCGTTACATGCAGTGTACACAAATTACTTCAGTACAAGCTTTTAGCCGGGGTCCGGTTCCTTGCTGAATCACAAGATAAGAAATAATTTCTTACTTCCTCAAACCCTTCATCCAGTGTTTAATTTTGATCACTACTAAACTAACTTTCTTGCTGGTTCTTCTCGGTAGGGATAGCATTCCAAAGCAGTGGTAGATTCACTCGACGATTCAAAAGCAGTTGTAAAAATTTATTTGAATACAAAACATTTGAATTTGAATTTGAATCAAGTATTTAACCTATTATATATTCCTATCGACGAAGTTGCGTCATTCATACTTATGTCCGAACTTAATATTAAAAAAGCGAAAATGTGACTGCCGTTCTTTCTTTCTAGTTTCTGCTACATTTTCACGGTCAATCTGTTCATTGATTTTGATGTTTGTTACTTGCAGAAATAGTTTGCTGCATCCCGGGAAAGCACATAACACGATAATAATCAAAATGTACCCATATGATTTTCAAAACCTAAAACCAGTGGCGTGCAAGTCATAGAGGCATAAAAGCACAGCTCACCCTGAATAAACACGTAAAATCCACCTACTTTTTAGGTTTTTGGCCAGGATTATGATCTACCTGAAATTGTTAACTGACTACCTCTCTAAAAAATGCTTAGCCTGGTTTCGAACGCGTGCCCGCAACTGATTCAAATTATACCTAAATTTTTGAGCTGTGCACGCCACTGCACGGAAGAAGACGCGGGAATTAAGTACTTGTAGATAGATAGATAGATAAAACTCTTTATTGCACACACTTATGAAACATTACTCAACTCTTACGTACTTTAGAAGATTATAGTTGCAGAGCATGAAAGGCACAAGGATAGAGAGGGCTGCCAAGTACGTACCTACCCACACAAGCATGCTTGGTTTGGTGTTCACGCAATCAGGAGGACTTGGAGATACCTCTGTACGGGAGCAGGTGATATGGCTCGACCGTAACAAAGGATGATCATCCACCGAGCGGGTGTTGTGCTCGGGGACCACTGGTCTGACCGTTCATCGTTGGAGGTCGTATATAGGCGTAATTCAGAGAACGCTTCGTTAGCGTGAGTTAGGCTCTTCGCGTTCATCGTGCGCTACTAGTAATGCCAATCTATTGGATTATGTGCGGACGGCGAAGACCGCTACACCTTCAACCGAGTCTACGAACTGCACCACCAGCTGCTCTATTTGTGTTCCTAAATGTCACCTTAAGATAGTGTACGCATTATTAATTACTAGCTGATGCCCGCGACTTCATCCGCATGGAATAAGTTTTTTTGGATTCCCGGGGGAACTCCACAATTTTCCGGGATAAAAAGTAGCTCAACTATACCCATGCCAAAAATCACGCCGATCCGTTGCTCCGTTGCAGCGTGATTGAAGGACAAAGCAACAAACAAACTGACTTTCGCATTTATAATATTAGTATGATTCTCCTATGTGCGTCTAAAAGTGTAATAATCGTCTGTTTATACGTAGAGGTCAATGATTTTGTAGTGATTTGGGTTAAATGACCTATATCAGCTATTAAGCTTGGCTATTAGGGCTGTCACCAACATATGAACCGTATCCAAGCTAAATTGGGCCAAATTAAGCTTTTATATGAACCAACATTGCGTTGCTGGATATGTTATAATTATAATTAACTACTTTTTTCTTTATATTATCAACTAGCGCATGCCCGCGACTTCGTCTGCATGGTTTGAGGTTTTTGGTTCCCGAGGGAACTCTTTAATTTTCCGGGATAAAAAGTATCCTTTTAGATAAAAAACCGTACCATTACCGATTACCACCATCATGTTTTTTAAGTAAGTCATTTTTAACAAAAACTAGCAAACCCGGCGAACTCCGTTTCGCCACCAGATGGCTTCGTTTTATGTAACATTTCGTTTGGTGATTAAAAGATGAAGAAAAAAATTTTTTTTGTTTTATATTTGAAAAGGAAAAATTTTATTTCATTTCACAACAGTACTGAATTCATTTCGATTACAAAAATGAATGTGAAAAAAGATTTTCCCGCTTTTCTGTTGAAATTTTTCCTGAATTTTCTTTGCTATAAACCTCACGGAGCCCGAGACCTTTCCAACGAATGCAAAACCGTGGAAATCGATTCGTGCGTTCTGGAGTTATAGCGTCAGGAAGGAAAACCCGACTTATTTTTATATAGTAGATAAGTGTTCTTTTTTTTTTAATCCACTACAAGCTAGCCCTTGACTGCGATCACACCTGATGGTAAGTGATGATGCAGTCTAAGATGGTAGCGGGCTAACCTGTTAGGGGCATGGCAGTTATATTAAACCCACACCCCTTCGGTTTCTACACGGCATCGTACCGGAACGCTAAATCGCTTGGCGGCACGTCTTTGCCGGTAGGGTGGTAACTAGCCACGACCGAAGCCTCCCACCAGGCCAGACCAGGGAAAATTCAGAAATTATAAATTCCTAAATTGACTCTGCCGGGGATCGAACCCGAGACCTCCGCACGTTAAGGCAACAGCGCTACTCACTGCGCCACGGAGTTCGTCAAATGACCTGAAACCTGAATGAATAATATGTGCTATTCCAGACTATAATCAGCTATCCCTGTGCAAAATTTCATCCAGATCCGTTCAACTTCAGCCGTTGGGGCGTGTTTGAGTAACAAACATCCATCCACACTCGTACATCCAAACTTTCGCAATTATAATATTAATATGTAGTAAGAAGTAAAATTGTGGTAGGTAACTGGTAACCTCAATATTTTTCCAATGTCTTTTTTCTGGGCGAATTAAAGAAATATGGAAATGCGTATTATTTCGTAAGTAGTTACAGGTCATCATGAATTTACTCTGCATTCAACTCGCGCGCGAACTATAGCTTGGTACGTCATGAACTCATGACACTTCACGAGTGCAATGCACTTTGTGATACCTACAGCTGATTAAATGAACCTAGGTATTGTAGTTTATTATGTAACGGCTAATAAGGTTACCGCGGATTATCCGTGATCGACCGAATCGTGTACGAACACTTTACATTTACTTTTGTTGATATAATATAAGTAAGTTAGATAGTTGCCCTCTATTTTGTGCCTATATTATTAATTTATTACCTATTATATTATATATATGTCACCGTAAGATTGAAAAAACCGTTAGATTGTAATCTAACTAGCGAAATTGTAAACAGTCGACAGATTACAATTTAACGCATTATTTTTCAGTAGATTGTAATATCTTAGGTATATTAACCCAATAAAACCTAAGTGCACTGATTATTTATGTCGAACCCTAACCTAACCTACAAGAAAGAGACAAGAAAACGTAAATACAATGAATATTTCAAAAATGGACACTCAGAACATTGAACGGTTCACAATCTGTCGACAGTTTACAATTTCACTAGTGAGATTACAATCTAACGGCTTTTGCAATCTTACGGTGACATAATATTATATATTATTAAAATTTTCTTGCGATTGCGTAAGTAATTATAATAGGCATATTATGCTTTCAGTCACCATGATCAAATTATACGAGTAAATCTATCTAGGTATAAAATAATCAAGTTGTAGACGTTAGTAGCTACCTGAGTCTGAGGCCTACGTTTTGATTATTAAAATGAATATACTTAATCAATTTAGACAGGTTTAGTTTATCTACTGTTTCTTTACCTGCTCTGAAATTTAAAATCGAATTCATACGAAAATATTTTAGGTCTAAATCGAAAAATTAAAGGCGCTTCCAAAAAAATCGTAAAATTATAACATAAATAGGTATTCCTATATGGAAAACCATATTATTATCATTGTAACATGTAGATTGTAGAGTGATTAATTCTATTAATTAAATCCCTTAAATAATTAGTCTTATTTGCGTGCCCACCCACCACTGAATAAAAGTTATTTAGCGAAGCAGTGTGTAGAATTCTCGTAGGCCGTGGTTCTAAAAATAACTAGCTGAAACACCGTGTTTTTAACAGTTAGAATGTTATCAATTCTTATCGTGGATGTAACACGAGTTTATTTGAATAGGTACTGGTAAATATAGGTAGAGTGTGGTAACAGCTGCTAATGGTATCAAAATCGTATCAGCTGCTTACCCTCTCTGAAAGAGATCGACATTGTAGAACTTGTACAGTTCTACGGAGAATTCGAAGGTGGCCTGCAGGTCGCTCATGGTTCGAGATAGGAGGCGCGAGCGCGGGCGGCGCGGCGCGCCATGCCGCGGCCGCTAGCAGCCCGTCCGACGCGCCGGCCGGAGCCCTGCGGGCCTGGTGGGGACCGTCAGCATCACACCTCACTGCATGGGCCTCCGTACACTCGACCACAAGACCACACCCCGCAAACACTCGCGGCCCGGGCGCGGCCTGAATTCACCCGCGGGAATACGGCAGCTGTGACGAGCGTGCGACCCACAGTGCGGGAAACGACAGTTCATTTTTTTGATGGCGGCCAGAGCGCATGCGCCGCAGACGCGCCGTCGCGCGTCTCGCCGCGGCGAGCTCTCCCGCCGGCTGCAGTAGAGCGCGCCTGTCTAACTAGACAGGTGCGCTGGCAATAAACGATAATCCGCACTCGAAAATGCTTTAAGTAGGTCTGCCATGCGACCGCTCCTCACCTGGATCGTCCCAGAATCTCTTCAATGTTTCACTTGGTAGTAACAGTAGTCATTCAAAATGACTTCGCCATCATCTTATTACAATTATAGCGTAATTTTTAACCGACTTCCAAAAAAGGAGGAGGTTCTCAATTCGGCGCGTATGTTTTTGATTTTATTGCCAAGGTCGAAATTCTGCGATTGATTGTACACGGTAATGACTGCAGACTGACTGGTCTAGATTCTGGAGTCATTTATCGTCTTTTTACTGCGAAACGAAATCAAGAGCTTTCTACATTTTATGTTGAACTAGATGATGCCTGCGACTTTGTTCGAGTGGAATTACCTTTGTAAGTAAGCGTTTTGGATTCCCGCGGGAGCTCTTTAATTTCCCGGAGTAAAAAGTAACCTTCCTTCCTCGGGATGCAAAATTTAAATTGATTTAATTTAATTTTATTTCGGGATTCGACTGTACCAAAATTGGTTAAAGATCGGCCGTGCAAGCGTAGCAGACAGACACACAGTCGTTTATAATATTAGTATGGATTTTAAATTCTAATTCGGTTTTCATAGTGTCCGTCTATTTTCAGGGAAAATCGTGGTAGACATATCTACGAGACATTTTCGGAGGTAGTTACTTCGCGTAATACCATACTATTAGCTATTCTGTGGCAATACTGAAGGATTACCTCCCGCTTTAAAGGTCAGGGGGCGTCCGCGTGCACTGGGGCCCTCGCTACGTTAACCTTTATAGGTACTTACCCGAGAGCTACAGAAGGTGCTACGAAACCTATAGAAACGAGTACCTACTATTCATCCGCAGATAGTATAGCACGTCGATATTATGTACTTGAATACGTGCGTGTTTATTAAAGGGGTGCAATTTAAAATAGATCTTTTTCGTCAAGCTTTATTTCATGGGGTTGGAAAATGTTAAAAGGTATGACAGGCAGTCTACATACGTTACTTATGTATAGCAAAGTCCGCGCGAGTTTGTCGGACAGATTTTGCACTGTGCGTAGGTTGTTTTTTCTACATATTTTTGGAATATCTATAGCACTATGTATTTAGTGTTCTGTAATGTACACGGAATAGGTAATGTAGCCTAATGTTTTTCTATTTTTGGTATATATAGAGCTCTTGTATGTATTCTGTGATATAGCCAAAATGGTTATGTAACTTGATTGGTTCTTAATATTTTTCCCAATAACTAGGCAAGTGTGTTTAATGATGAATGGGTTTTCAAACGTAGTCTTTTCGGGTTACAGTCCAAGGAAACTAACTCTACCAATTGTTTGCACGTAGTTGTATCCAAATGTACAATAATCAGTAGGTACTCATCAAAAGTAGCTAAGTGGGAGGTCTCGGGTTGGATTCCCGGATGGGTCAATTTGGGAATTTGTAATTTTTTGAGAGGCTTCGAGACGTGGCTAGTTACCAGTTACCACCCAACCCGCACAGACGTGCCGCCAAGCGATTTAGCATTCCAGTACGATGCGGTGTTGAAACCGAATGGGTTTAATATAACTGTCACACCCCTAACAGGTTAGCTCGCTGCCATCTTAAACTGCACCATCACTTTCCACCAGGTGAGATCGCAGTCAAGGACTGACGTTTAGTGGATAAAAAAAAGTTTAAGGAATTCTATTACACCTATATTTGGACTTTATAGTGGTCGCTTCAACCAATAGACATCCTCAGACTGTTAGCTACATAGTCTGCTGCAAGGATCGCCACGCTTGCCACCACACTCTTGTGCTAATAAATCCAGATTCCAGCAGCTCACTTATCTAAGAACTTTTTATTTGAGTGCAAAATATATGTCTCCGTAAAATTGTAAAAACCAATCAATCAAATAATCAATCAAATATCTTTTTATTCAAATAAACTTTTACAAGTACTTTTGAATCGTCAAGTGAATCTACCACTGGTTCGGAATGCCATTCCTACCGAGAAGAACCAGCAAGAAACTCGGTGGTTGCTCTTTTTAAATAATTCATTTACAATTACTATATCAATGTGTACATAAGTAACCGCTGTCCCCAGCATTGTTGGAGCGATCAAATCCATGCTCCTCTATCATTTACATAATCTTCAACAGTATAATAAGCTTTTTTCAGGAGCATACTTTTAATGGATTTCTTAAATTTGTTTATTCAATTCATGTCAAAGACGGGCAGACAGAAAGTAGCCCCATTCCCGCCGGTGGCACCCGTTCACGAGCATGACGCATGATCCAGCCATTGCTTCGCTCGACCATATTTGAGGGAACGTAACAACCCGCACCACACGACACCACCACAGAAATGTTTAAAGAGAGCGTGACATACTCAGTCTACCCGTATCAAAGCATCGAATTGAATACTAATATTCAAACACTAATTTATAATAAGTAACCGCTGTCCCCAGCATTGCTGGAGCGATCAAATCCATGCTCCTCTATCATTTACATAATCTTCAACTGTATAATAAGCTTTTTTCAGGAGCATACTTTTAATGGATTTCTTAAATTTATTTATTGGCAAGTCCAAAATAGGTTGTGGAACTTTGTTATAGAAAATAATGCCCATTCCCACGAATGACCTTCTGACTTTTAACCGTTAGATTATAATCTAACTAGCGATATTGTAAACTGTCGAAAGATTACAATTTAACGCATTATTTTTCGTTAGATTGTAATCTGTTAGGTATATTAACCCTATAAAACCTAAGTTAACTACCTGATTATTTATGTCGAACCCTAACCTAACCTACAAGAAAGAGACAAGAAAACGTAAATACAATGAATATTTCAAAAATTGACACTCAGTACATTGAACGGTTCATAATATTTTGACAGTTACATTACAATCTAACGGTTTTCACAATCTTACGGTGACATATACATACTTATACATCGCTGGACGTGTTCAAAAATGCTCCAAATTGAAGACGACTTTAGTTTATATTTAATTTTATTGTAAGTATATGTAAGTATGTATAGTATGTAATTGTATATTTACGTTTATATTATGGTGTGTATATTTACCTATATATTAAATGTATGCATTAATTAAGTTATTTGTGTATTGTTGTCTATGTATTATTATGTCGTTTTTTGTATGTAGAATTAGTATAATTTGCGCCACCTGCAGTCTGATTTCCTTGCGTTCTCCTAATAAGGTTGCCTGGAAGAAATCAATTCTATTAGCGCTGCCCTTTGTTATTATTTGATTTATTTTATGTTTTCTGTTGTTTATTTTGATAAGTGTGGTACAAATAAAGAATACTTAAGTACATAGTTGAAAAATTTCCGAATCTGTAGACTCTGTAATGTCTGAGAGCCTCCGTAAATGTCGGCGTAACATATAAATATCAGACGTCGAAACAACTATGTGGCAGATTTGGGTCGGGTAAGGGGAAATTTCAATCGCCGAGAGAAAAGGTCATAGGTCAACAAGATGATCGATATTCGCGGGTTCAAGGGACGTGAAAGGATTTTTGAATAGTTATCAGGCTTACGTAATGCACCAAACAAGTATGTAAGTACATATAATCGATAGTTAATTACCTCATCTGGTGACAGAAGGGCTGGCTCATATTTTGCTCAAAGGATCAGTCTGGCTGTTCAGCGCGGAAATTCAGCCAGCATTCTTGCCACCATTCCACGCGGGCATGATTTATATTGCAACTAGCTGGTGCCTGAGACTACGTCCGCGTGGATTGAGGATTTTTGGTTTCCGCGGTCCAACTCTTTAATTTTCCGGGATGAAAGCCTTAGATGTGTTATTCCAGATTGTGAACCGTTCAATGTTCTGAGTGTAAATTTTTGAAATATTCATTGTATTTACTTTTTCTCTTTCTTGTAGGTGAGGTTAGTGTTCGAGATAAACACTTAGGTTTTATCGCGTTAATATACCTAACAGATTACAATCTACCGAAAAATAATGCGTAAAATTGTAATCTGTCGACAGTTTACAATTTCGCTAGTTAGATTACAATCTAACGGTTTTTGCAATCTTGCGGTGACATATACATTTTGATTTATTGCAATAAGAAAAAGAGACGACCTTTCGCGAGGCGCACAGGTGGCCTCACCCCTCACACCACCTCGCGTGAAGCTGTGACGTCATGCTGACGCGGTGCTTGACCCAGCGAGGATGAATCTCATATGAATATAAAATAATGAAACAAAACTTACGCTTTATTTCGAATCTATATCTTTCGTTTATGGGTTCCGTAGTTAAACAAAAAACCCGTAGAGTTTTCTGTTTCTCCCAGCTTCTCTGTCCGCCACTACTTTAGGTTTTAAGCTGAATTCAGAACAGTTACTTACCACTAGGTACAGCGTTATAAACTATTGACTGAGATCTCGCTCCGAGTTATCACGCGGTCTAAGCTGGAGGGTATGGTATTACTTATACTACTTCCTCGGAAAAAACCCTAAATCCATACTCCATACTTTTAATATTATAAATGCGAAAGTGTGTCTGTCTGTCTGTCTGTCTGCTATGCTTTCACGGCCCAACCGTTCAACCGATTTTGATGAAATTTGGTACAGGGGTAGGTTGTATCCCGGGAAAGGACATAGGCTACTTTTTATCCCGGAAAATAAAGAGTTCCCGCGGGAAACTAAAAAAAATATCTGTTCAACCGATTTTGACGAAATTTGGTACAGGGGTATTTTCTATCCCGGGGAATGACATAGGCTACTTTTTATCCCGGAAAATAAAGAGTTCCCGCGGGAATCAAAAAAACTTAATCCACGCGGACGAAGTCGCGGGCATCATCTAGTAGATTATACGTGACAATCAAGCTACTAGCAAGAAGTGAGTCAAACTTGCTTGACTCACAACTTGGCTTGATTCGCTTGGTTGGAAATTACGTAAGGGAGGAAGTTGACAACAGAGAGTTTCCAAAAATACTGAATCTTGAGTTCTTCATTTATCTGAAAGACAAGCTGAAACTTAGCAGATTTTCAAATTCTTCTGTAAAAAGAATACCTAGTCTATAAACGTATGTACGGTATTATTGCCTTATTAATCCGTAAAGAAGGCTTTTATAAAAATTATTTTTAAATAAAAAAAAAACCGCCTTCAAAAACTGCTTTTTAGTTTTTGAAGGCGGTTTTTTTTATTTAAAAATAATTTTATTGTTTGCTTTTTAATGCTGTAAATCATGTACTAAAAAAATTCTACATCAATGCTGTAAATATAAAAAAAAAAGAAAAATAGGTTCTCGAAAGGTAGACAGACCTGTACCTAATAAGTATCTGGGTTCGTGTCCTTATAAAATTTAAGTTCCTTTGATTTCCCCAGGATTCCATCATCAGACCTAATGACCATGGGACCACCTGGAAAGTATACCCTTTCAAAAAAAAAAAGAATTTTCCAAATCGGTCCAGGCGTCTTCGAGTAATCGGGGAACATCTGTCTTCCAAGATCTCGGGGAACATCTGTCTTCGAAGATCTTCATCAGATCTTCACCAAATTTATATGGGACCACCTTGGAAGTATACCCTTTCAAACAAAAAAAAAATTTTCAAAATCGGTCCAGGCGTCTTCGAGTAATCGGGGCACAAAAAAAGATTCCGACGAATTGAGAACCTCCTCCTTTTTTTGAAGTCGGTTAAAAATGCAAGGATGTTCCTAGAACGTTTACTAGCTACATCGTAACTATGTTTACCTATCGTTAATTTTTTATCAGGACATTTACTGGGTTTTGTTTCAGCGAATGAAATCAGGAATAAAGTACTTACGTGCATATTTTTATCTGGTACCTATGTAAGAATGTAAACATGTTGTTATGAAAGAGCGACACGGTTGATATGAAAACATATTATTTCATTTCAAAGCTGATTCTTGTTTGATCTATTTTAGTCTACCCAGTCTCCAAATAATATCGTGGGAAATAAACAAAATAATGATTTAGACGTACCTTATAAAAATAACTTGTGAGAGTATTAGCATAAACATAATAAGGACGAGATAATGCACGCGACTTTGTCCGCGTGGACAAGTTTTTTCAATTCCCCCAGGAACTCCTTAATTTTCCGGGATAAAAAGTAGCCTATGTCCTTCCCCGAGATACAAACTATCCCTGTACCAAATTTCATCAAAATCGGTTGAACAGGTGGGCCGTGAAAGCGAAGCAGACAGACAGATAGACAAATAAACAGACAGACACATTTGTAATATTAGTAAGTATGGTTAAATTTTTAAATAGTTTTAAAAATGAGTAATTTTTATAAATTTAAGTACCAATTTAAGTATAATATTATAAAAATCATTAGAAATAGAATATGAAAAGTTTTTATATAAGTACAGGACTTTTAATTTACGGTTACCCTAGTCTCTACAAGCAGAACTAGCAAAGTTTAAGCCAGCAAGTGTCAGCAAAGCAAAGGCACGTTGCTGCTAAGAATATTTTACGCATGCAGTTTTTATTATAAACCTTTAAGGCCCTGTGTAGAGTAAAAGGGGGTTTTTAAAAGCAGTGTATCTATCAAACGGTGACATAATATTAAATATGCTTCTAAAAATTATTTGCTGTTTACAAGACCTTTAAGCAGCCTGACGCATCTCAAAATACATTTAAAAAAATTTGCATTGAAATTTATTTTAAACATACCTCTTAGTTTACCTTTTAAAGCAATTTTTCTCCTTATTGAAACCAATAATTTGCTCTAGAAATATAAGATAAAATTCATATTTCTAAATCAAACACATTGTCCGATTAATTTGTATTTAAAAGTAAATATTTATTTAATTACACATGATTTCTTGCATTTTTTGCGACATGCGCTTGCTCCATTTCAAACCCGCGCGCCTGTGTTTTCAGCTCGTGAGCTCACAGCGCCTTAAGTAACTAACGAAAATTCTAAAAATTCGTGCAACACCCATACTTCCATACTAATATTATATTAGATATGAGACACAATCTTACTAAATTTTATAAATCCGAAAGTTTGGATACATGGATGTTTGTTACTCAATCACGCCAGAAGGGCTGAACGGATGTAGATGAAATTTGGCGAAGAGATAGATTCTGTCTGATTGAGATTGTATGGAATAGCACATAGGCTACTTTTTTTCCCCAGGAAAATTAAGGAGTTCCCGCGGGAACCAAAAAACCCCAATCCAAGCGGCCAAAGTCGAAGGATCAGCTAGTATGTTATATGAAAGCTCTTGGGGTGTACTTCATTTCAATAACAGTAAAGTTGTCCAGCATGAACATGGGTTATGGTACCATTTCCCGACAAAAATATTGATATTTTTGAAACTGCACATTGAATCACTTTTTCCATTAAAAAATCTTAAACAAAATAGGACACAGTCAAGTCGGGAAACTGCTTCCTGCGAAAATAGCGTAACTCAATTTATAAAATCTCTCTAATTGAAGTATCAGATATCAGGTAGGTGCTTCAATAAAAAGGAGCTTACTGTACACTGCACTGCACTAAGCTGTGCTCAAGCTGCAATCCTCTTAGCTATTGTAATAAGCTTCAGCACAGAATACGCTGTTATGCACGATTGTAATACGATAGTATTATGTTGCTTTCCATTTTTAACCGAATTCCAAAAAAGGAGGAGGTTCTCAATACGGCGCGTATTTTTTTTTTAATAAGTATGTCGGTGCATATCTCCGTGGTGTCTGAACCGATTTCAATTTTTTTTCTATCCGTCTTTAGAGGAAGCTCACGAGGTGGTCCCTTAAAAAATTCTGACTCCAATTCCTTCACCCTGACACTAAAAAGTTAAAAATAAAAATTCTTTCCAAAAACCGACTTCCAACGCCACTGTAAAGTAATAAATAATTTTTATTTCTACCCACTATGTTGAAGTCGGCGGGTATAACAAGGATAAGCAAAGTTGACGCATCAGGCTTCCCCGACTTCAACATCTTCTTCTTCCTGTCCTTGTCCCACGCTATGTGGGGTCGGCACAACATGTTTTCTTCTTCCACTCACTTCTGTTATGCGTCAACCTATCATTCACCCCTTTTATACGCATATCCTCTTTCACACAATCCATCCATCTTTTCTTTGGTCTCCCTCTACTCTTTTTTTCTTCCACATGCATATCTATCATTCTTCTCGTAATATGCCTTTCTTCTTAATATGCCCTTCTTGCTTATTGAGGGATTGATGATGTTTTATGATGTTGTGAATATCATTTAACACAACGGAAGTAAAAAATAGATTAAAACTAATAAATCAGTGTTTTTTTTTACAATCCATCAATAAATGACTGAGAAATGACGATTTAAAAGTTGAATTATTTAACGTGCCTACACCGATTGCTGTATCTTACTCGAGTGAGAAATTTTGTGAGTGAGTTTTAATACCTAGCCGAGATTTAATACTTCAAACTAAGTCACGTTAAGTCCATTTATTTCTTTTATTCGGCTTTATAATTATGACGTCACGTCTCCCGTCTTGCAAGCGCAACTTTAAAGTTCCATATCTTTTTCATTTGTTGAGATATTTAAATAATTCTTTCATATTTTTGTTTTATTTTGTCTTAATTTTCATATTAAATTAAAAAAAACGTAAACTTCTCCAATGTACTAGATGGGCCCTTTCATAGAATCGTTAGAAACCAAGAGTTGAAATAAATAGTACTTAGTACTTATAATACCTAAGTACTCTTAGTTGAGTCGTATGCTGGAGGACCAGGCCCCTGGGAACCCACCGCATTATTATTCCAAGAGGAACTCCTGCCGTTATGTGATTAATGGAAAGGGTTCACGATCCTCAGCAATGAGGAATACAACGCAGAGAGAGATACATTGGCTTCTAATAGTTAATCTATTTTTCCTTGACTGTCTTTACAGGTAAACCAATATTTCTTGGAGGAACACGCAAGATACTCATATTTGCGAAAACCGATTTGTTTCTTTTTAATTCAGCTCAGGAAAATGTATTTGAAGAATCACTCTTTGTCAATCTTTGTCGCTAGGTAGGCTGCAATAGTTAACTTAACACTTCTTCATCTTTTTCTTCTTAAGTTAAGTATTTTAAGTTAGAATTACTTCATTCCGTAAATATTTTTAGCATTAATAACGTCTTTAATTAGAAGTTGGTTGAGTGAATCACATAGCTGTCCTAAAACCTATTAATTTCTTGGAAAAAATATTGTAATATCGAAAGCAAATGCAAAACGAATATCTACAACACAGCTTTTCTAGAAACTCTGATACTGGGTCATACCGAAGTTACTCCACATTGGTACACAATGCATCCTAACGACGCGGACGCGGCGCATTGCTCTGCATTAGTGAAGAGCTAAAAAGGGTACGAGAGCAAAATGCAGGGCGATAGGTACGTTTGTGAATGAAGCGAACGTGCTTTTAAAGGTACAGCGCCTATTGTATGTACCTTTAGGTATCTATAGGGAAAATGTTACAATGCACTGGAATTTTTTCCTTGGAGAAAAGCTATGGTATATGGTAAAGTTAGGTTACTTATTAATCTCGTAGATAATCATTTTTTTCTCATAAACTCAAACTATATTTATTTAAAATTGGTATATACAAAGTACACCTTGAACACTTTTAAGAAAATATAAGACGTAATCTCCGAAACGGCTCTAACGATTTTCATGTAATTTAGTAATAGCATATTCAGGAGCTATGTCGGGAGCGATAAATCGATCTAGATAGGATTCATTTTTAGAAAATCCCGTTTTATCCGTATTTTTAAGCAATGAAAAACTGATACAATATCATTAGAATACGAAAGTAAATTTCCCCACCATCTAGTCTAGTCAACAAGTGCTTTTTGGGTCAAATGTTTTTCTCCGTCTCTGAAAAATATGAACGAGGTAGGTATCATTCGATTCGGAATAGCATGTAGATCATTTTCAAACAAAATTCAAGACCCGCTTGCGAAAATTGCAAAAGTTATTAACTGAAAAAAAATAAAGGGTTTGGTTTCTTGCAAATATCTCAAAAACTATTTAATATTTTTCAAATTTGAAATTTTCCGTAAGAGAGTTTTCTTTTTGGAACTGTAGGACCAATATTTATAATTTCCCAGAGGGTTGAAAATACGGCTGAAAACGGGAACTCAGGCTTGTGTAAGCTTCGCCCAAGTTGGACCTTTGATGAATAAATATAATTTAAACCTATTAAATATGAAAATTAATAATTGAAAAAATTCAAGCATCTACTGGATAGATGAATGAACGATGTAATCCACGGTCAAAATGTTATTTATTGCGATTTTTTTATTGCATTAGTTAATTAATAACTTTTTCCTACATGAACATGAACATTGCAAATGCGATATTTGTTAAATAACAAATCTGAGATTTTTTCCTTTTTTGGAGCAATTTTGGAAAGCCCTCCTAAGATATACCCGTCGGAAAAATTATAAAATTGTAATTTTTCAATTTTTTATCAACAATTTACTTAGGTTAAAATTAACAAGCTTTTTTTACATATTCGTGGCAATTTATCAATTTGAGTGAATGAATTACCTAATTAGATTAATGTATTTTACTATTTAATATAATTTTTAAATTTTTTATATTAATTTATAAAATTTTTAAAAAGCAAAAAAAAAAAACCGAATAAAGCTCGGTCATCCAGGTACTACAGATTAAAATACGGTATTAATTAATAATGTACTATTAAAATTACAGCTGTTAGGGGTTTGAAAGTCAAGCATCGTAATGCTGGCGAGTGGCGACACAGTTCCGCGCTGATGAATAACTAAACATCAAAACTCAAAATGACGCAGTTGCCAGTGTTCCAAATTCCCGACCTTTTCACCTGCGTACTTAATTTTTCATTTGTTCAAGTTCCTATTTGATATATTTTTACGTAGAACATATTTTCATGCTCATTTCAGAGTGTTCACGGCACGGTTTCTTTATTTAAATAACGTTTTAATACATTTAGGCCTGTACATATAGCGCAAGCTGCAACGCAATTAATTGTAGGTATATTGGGAACTTTGTGCAACAAAAGTCAACTTTTGTCAACTTCCTTATACTTCTATATCCTTCTATCTTATCCTTCTTCCTTATCAACAGTCGGGAGCGTGAAGAGCTCTTGTTTAAATAAATCCTGAATTACACATAGGTACTATTACTCTGTGGAATTACTGTAAAATATTGACTGCATTTTATTGTCAACGTACCTACTTAAAGTCGAACTTTTTTTTATACTAGCTAATTTTAGCTTTTCTTTGAAAGACTCGAGCGTATTCTATCTCTATTGTACGACGATGGTACTGTATCAGAAATATGCAAGTACTAGAAACCATTGTAAAAAAACATCTCAATCGGATAAATGATACCACAATGATTCAATATTTTATTATTATTTCAAAAACCAACCTTTACAAGTATAATTATAAAGTTTTCACGTTCAATATTGTACCTACCAAAATTTTCCAGGAACGGCTGTGTTCGTCGGGAATTTCAGGTTTATTTTGGGAAAATGCGAAATATTGCAATTCTACCATCTGAATTTTCCTGTACATATCCGATATGTGTTTTATTTAAAGGATTCGACGAAACCCTTTGATGTCATCGTTGTGTTGGTCTTTGTGTTTGTCAATTTTCGTGCCTATTTTAACGTTTTTGAAACTACCTAAATAACTTTTTGTTCATTTTTGATTGGGGTATGGGTTGAATATAACTGCCATGCCCCTAACAGGTTAGCCCGCTACTATCTTAGACTGCATCATCATTTACCACGGTGAGATCGCAGTCAAGGGCTATCAATCGCAATCAATAAGTATCAAGTAAGTAGGTATCTACCTAACCAATCTTAACTTATTTGAATCTTATTTATATAAGACTAGATGATGCCCGCGACTTCGTCTGCGTGGAATGTTTTTTTATTCCCGTGGGAACTCTTCAATTTTCCGGGATAAAAAGTAGCCTATGTCCTTCCCTGGGATGTAACTTACCTTTAAACCAAATTAGATACAAACATGGCTACATGTTTGTATCTAATATTGCTTGGTTCCTGTTTTAGCCGGATTGTAACTGGCGAAAACTCTCACTAGACCAGATCAGGCACAATTTAGAAATCATATCTTTTCATTGCCCTTGCAATGGGATTGAACCCTGGTCCTCCAATTAATAAGACCACATCACTCACCACTGCGCTAGGGAAGTCGTATTTTAAATCGAAAAAGCTTCCCGTAAAATTGTGGGCTTACGTGACAACGCCGTTATTTGCAAAGTTCTGACGTCAACAGATTTTTTTCGATGCCAGACTCCGAGTAGGTACCCAGCTGACGTCACAAACATTTCCAGTTAGTTTTCATTGTGTTAAATAGTACTTACTACTTTTATAGAGTTACTATAGGCAGTTTATTTATATTTATATTCATTATAGAGTGATGATCGCTATCATCACCTGACTGACACTTTGGCTTACGTTGCAGGTATAATTGCAGAATAAGAAGGTTGCAGAACTACCTTCTTATTCTAAGCGTTTGATAATCATAACTTTTCTGTAAAGGGGGCTGGATCAAACATTGAAGGCATCTAGAGAAAGTAAACGATAAAATGTAAATTTTAAGTTTTATTTTTGGTTTCTTACAACTATTTTTACAGATATACTAAGGTAACTATTGTATTTAACCACTACGTTTGACTATGGACACACAATATGTGTCCCGTTGGACCTGAGGTTTGGACATTTTCATGCCAAGATCTTTAGGCAGTGAGCGTTTTATCTTACAAAATATGTTTTTTCGATTCCACCTTAATTTACTAATTTAGTATACAGCATATTATACATCGACCACCCATTTTGATATGATAGCTTTTAAGCTCGGTTTACACGCCCCGGTTTCATTCCGGTAGGTTTTGGTACACTACAAAATGTTGGTGTTCGAACCGGTGGGGTTTAAATTGTAATAATTACGTCATATTCTTAATATTACAAAAAACACTATAACTATACTATTTTTGTATTAAGGTATGATATAAAGAAAAGCTGCGTATCTACAATTTATATGCTATCCAAGTAGCTTCCTATTACCACATAAATCAAAATATTTTTGATTCAATTACAGAAAACTAGGAACTGAAATAATATAACCTAACCGTAGTGAAACCTGAGATGTGAATTCGAGCATTGTAAGAATAAATAAAAATAATATACAAATTTTGACGATTCTTGCGCTAAATTTTAAACAATGTTATCAAAACCAGCGCAATTGATATAGCCAAAAGTAACTTACTGACCAATTAATATAATTTCTTGTCCTTTATGTACTGACAATAAACAAGTACCTAAGTTAAGAAACAATATTGCATTTTCGCTATATTGGTTTATTTTTGCTTGATAAATAATCTATGCTAATATTATAAAGAGGTAAAGTTTGTGACGTTGTAGGGGCCGTAATCTCTCAGATCTACTGAACCGATTTTGAAAATTCTGGTACCAATAGAAAGCCATATTATTAGTGAGTGTCATAGGTTATATATTAACCCGAAAAAATAGGGAGTTCCCGTGGGAATTTAAAAAAAAATTCACGCGGACGAAGTCGCGGTCATCTGCTAGTAATGTTATAAAGGTGCTAAGCAAATTGAGTGAACAGGAAAAGTTATATTATGACTCAGTAGGGACCTATTATGATGCAAATAATTTTTTATTTCCTTTTGTAACACGTTGGGATAAACGACTGAAATACGTCTAGTGGACACTTATGCACAAGAGTCCATCAAGTAGAATTAACCATGTGTGAGGGCCTTTATGAATATTATTTTTAATGAAATAATGTGAAAACTGCAATCAACAGTGTTATATTGTAATATTGTCAGTACGATGAGACTAAGGATGAAAACATACCTATGACACAGGCCCAGGCCAAAGCTTGTGTTGTAGTATGACTCGGGTCACAAAAAACACTTTTGACTCGACAGTTCAACATGATAAGCGTCGCATCGAGGTCTCGAGTTATAAGTGTGTTTCGGCTTTAACGGTTCCTTCTATCATGAAAATTAAAAGATTCGAGATGAAAACTCGAAATCTAGCACACTACGTCTGTTATCACAACAAAACAATGTTAACTATAAAGCCATACGCAGACTAAGACAAGCAGGAACGAAACGCAGCATTATTGCACTTATAGATTTGTTACAAACCAAATATTGGTTGGACGATTTGCTATTGCGACAGCAATATCTACTTAAAGCTATATTCGTATGAATCAAGCAATACTGATAGTTGCATCGATTAGACCTATTGTGCGAATTGCGATAGTGTACCTACCTACAGACAGGTATTAGAATCTGTATGTGCTGCTTATCCTGATTTAAAACAATACTATAGTAACATATTTATTTGACAGATTGGAATAAAAAAGTATATATGCCTAGAGTTTAAATATTAGGTTCGTCTTAAGTGCGTTGCGTTACGTCCCGTCTTAGTATGCACCAGCCTTAACAACGACTTTGCATTTTATATGACACGTTTTCGTCCTTCCTATCAAAACTACAATTACTCGTGCGTTGATATATTTAAGTCTTGTAACTTTATACAGTTAACTTGAAAGTGATATCTATACCTACAAATGTAAAGATATGCATCTTTGCCTCAGATTGTGACCTTAAGTTAGTTTCAACAAAGGCACTTTCGAAAATTTTAGCACAGGCTGTCTTTCTGTTCCGACAATAAAAAACACGAAAAAATATTTCTTAATATAACACATAAATAGGTATTATTATGTAAATAACGTTACAAGGAAAGAGAAAATCGTTTGCCTGCAATTGGATTAAGTAACTAAAATTGAAAAGTATCTAAATGCGTTACTCTGACTCTGTCCTTCGTATGTGACAAGCCTATTCTTATAATTTTCTATATACATCGTGTCTAAGGACTGAAACAGTAACCAAAATAAGGGGTTTAAACACTGTTTTTTGAAACTGTTATAAAACAGAAACACTTATAACGCAAACAGAAACGATACTGTAACCCAATCACTGTTCCTAACCGTTTATTTTTATACCGTGTGTTTTTATCTGTAACCCTAATAGGTACATGCCCTAACAAAGTGCACGATGTGACAACGCGTTTTTCTCACTTCATTGGACTTCACACACACACTGACACAAAATGGCCATGTTTTTCTTAAAACCATTGCAACCATCGGCGCTTTCACCTTAGGTTCAAATTTGAATACGCGTCAACAGTAAATTTGGCAACATCGCTATTTCGGTTACCCTTAAAACACTTTAAAAAACTTTCATTCCTGGTACAGATACGTTTCTGTTAGAGGAATATAAGTGTTTCGGGTTAACAGAATTAAAAACACATTCAAAAGGGTTACGGTTAGCTTCGATTCTGTTACACTTTCATTCTGTAACACTTATATTTGTGTAATCTGTTTTCAGTATTGATCGTGTCGTATAAAATGCAACTAATTATTTTAATCGTTAATCGGACCTCACTTCGCAAATGAAGAAGGTTTCGAAGGAACACGGCGAGTCGTTCCATTTCAAGCCTTTATCGTCTCTGTTCCACAGCTCCAAGCAGTTTTCTTCTTCTCCGTTCTCGTATCTGAAGTTGTTGGGTTCTCCAGCATTCCAGTTGACGAAGGTCAGTGGCCTGCCGTTGGCCATCCAGAAGAAGTTGCCCTCTTCTGCCAAGTCAGTGCCTGACGTCCAGAAGTGCTCGCGGCCGTATCCTGGAATAGATAATGAATATAATTATATTTTTGTTTTTTTAAGATTATTTTATTTTACCTTATACAAAAAAAAACTGTGGAAAAAAACTAAAATCCATCGGAAATAGGGAAATTTTCCGCTCTTTTTCGGAGAAACGGTAGGCCTTAATAACACTCATAAAATATTATCTTACTAATATTATAAATGCGAAAGTTTGGATGGATGTATGGATGTTTGTTACTCAATCACGCACCAACGGCTGAACGGATCTGTTTGCGTTTTCTTTGTTTAAATATTAAAAGAAAACGCATAATGACAGCTTAATTTAACTAGGTTTGTCAGGAGACATACTGCCAACATTTAAATATTATATTGTTTCATTATTGTTGACTTTCGTGTTTAAGAATTTTTATCCTTTTTTTAGGAACGTCAAGGTTAACGGACAATTCGATGCAAAATATTAATTTCTTTCTTTATAAATATTAATTTATAGTGAGGGTAGTCTTACGACCTGTAAAAAACATATTCCAACGCATACACCGATAGTTTGCCACGGAGCTGTGTGAACATAGATATATCTTAACTAGAAGTGTCTTGTCAAAAAAATTGTGTAAAGTTCAGAAATAAACTGATGTAAAAGACTTATTTAATGTACCTGATTCTCGGACGTATTTTTCTAGCCTGTCGTTTTCCTCCTGCGTGGAGATGGAGGCGAGGTGCATCCCATGGAACCTGCAGTACTGCTGCGCCTTGAACCAGTTAGCCTGAAAACAACAAAATTTCTAATTAAATTACAGGCAATACAACAGTAGGTACTGAGTAGTGAGGAGATCCGAAGAATAACTAGAGTATGGTTCAAAGTGTTGCAAAGCTGGAGGGGCAATGGGTACCAGGGCAGGTCGGGCAAAAAAAAATTCTTTGCTGCATATTTTGACACTCACGAATAAATCAAAACTAGGGTCCTGTTGACCTAGAATCATACAATTTGGCAAGAAGCAAGGTTTAGGAAGCCAGTAAAAATCAGAAAATTCATAGTTAGGGATCCGTACTCATAGGGTCATGTCGAATGGTTTGTCAGGCGCTACCAGTTTAGCGCCTGCAGTTATTTTACAGCTGACTACGTGTTGTTATGACACCTTTCTTCTTATTTACTAAAATAATTTATGATGCGTGTTGGTACGGAACCCTTTGTACGCGAGCCTGACTCGCACTTAACCCGTTTTTTACATTCAATTAATTAATTTTTAATGTAGAATATAATTCGTTTAGGTACAATTTGTATTATTCAATTGTATTGTACCAAATTAAATTCGTAAATATTATTAGACCTAGACTATACCGGAAGAAATATGCAAATTGACTGCCACATTTAAATGTAGCTGTTAATATTAATTTGTAGCCACTCCATTTATCTTGGTATTTGGACACCAAGTACGCCGTCGTCACTTGTGCGACTAGTCAAATAGTAAGTGCTATTAGAGAACATTTCCGGCCAGCATCGCAAATTGTAGCACCTTCTTGGTAGTACAAACAATTTAAAAAATCAGGCTTGGATAATATTATCTACTCTCCTCAAACTTTTCTAACACGAAATGGCATAAAATGCACACAAAAAAACTAAATGGAAACTGCATGCCGAGTGGGAGTTTTTTTGCGTATTCGATCGCCACAACGTTTGCTTCCATTTATAGGAATTGATCGACCGTCAGCTTTCAAGCGCTTGACAATTCCCCTCAAATCGTAGTTAACGTTGTCGCGATCGAATGTGAAGGAAAATCTAAGAATTATATACAAATAATATTAGAATGTTAATCGTGTTGATTTGGTTTAGTTTTATTAATTTTACAAATTTGATTTACTTAGTTATTTTGTATTTTTAAGTCATTGTAAAACCTGATAATTTCAATAAACCCCTAGAATATTTACCAAAACCTTCCTGAATCCTATCAGGGTTCTTATTTTATAATTTTTTTGCCTACTTAACTAGAATAGTAAGAAAAAAAATTGCAGTAAAAAAATATGCATCCAAATGTTGCAATTATGTCATAACGACTAATTCAATATCAAGAAAAACTAGTTATATATATCAAAACTTGTTAAACCAAGGTCGTTAAAAGCATCTTTAGAAATTTCATTTTGTTTTGATTTCTGCAAATTGTACCGGTTGGAGCTGGGAAAATTATCTTGTCGACGTTCTCAAAATCCTTTATTGGTGGAATTCTACGTTAAAGAGATAACCTGATTATTAATAATTACTCGTAAATAGTTAGACTAAGTACATAGAGCGTTAAAAAATAGCCATTACATCACGAATTTCATCCACGATATGAGTCAGAACATGTAAAATATTCACAATATATTTTTTATCACGACCTCAAGGTTGTTCGTAGCTCACCTCTACCTTGAATTTAATACCATTCTATCTAATTTTGTGACACCACTATCGTTTGACTTTTAGCAGTTCACGCTGCGTGTCAACCCCGCATACTTTAGGCACAGCTTTAGGTATGGAATGCCTAATAGCTGTATAAGACTGTTTCGTATCCTGGTGTCCTTATATTTGGTAGGCAAGGCATTGATCAACTTTTTTCTAGTGAAAACTTCTGTCTGTTTTTTAATTTTTTTACATCTTTGTAATAGGTGTTTTGCTACTTTCTACTAGATTATTTAATTGGTTTGTTACTGAAAAATAAACTATAGTTATATAAATAAGATAAGTTTGTAGTTAGTAATTTCTTTACAAGATCATAGATAGGTAAGTATATTATTGCAAGTTGTCATACGAGTACAAGTGAACCTTTGTTTTTCTTTGGGAAAAATAAGTCTCTTTAAACCTAAATAAAACATTTGCATAATATTTTTGGGAATTCCAATCATCAAAACACAATTTTAAAAAAGACAAAATTTTTGCATTGAGCAATCTTTGGAAAAACATATTTTGTTTATAGAAAATTGCACAATAAATAAATTTAGAATAAAGCACATATTGGAATATCAAGTAAAAAGGTGTATTTAAAAGCTTTTAAATATCGCAAAAAAGCATTTAAACCTAACCTAACAAATAAATATTTCTGCATCCCTTCAATTCATAACTCGCGAAATTGCACAAGCGTTTGGTTACCTAGTACTTAGAACCCAAAGACTCATTGTACAAGACCACACAAATCAAATATACTTACCTTTTACCCTCGAATGATTTTCGACATGCCAGCTTGCCTGTTTTACGGTTAGCGACTCTTTATTACCTACCTACTTTACACAATACGTAAACTATGACAAAACACTCTTTGCTTTGTAAACTAGAAGATATCAAACGTTACGACATGATTATAAGTAAGTAGTTTTTTTATGTTTTTTAACTACATTAGTTAGCCCTTGACTGCAATCTCACCTGGTGGTAACTGGTAAGCGATGATGTAGTCTAAGATAACAGTAGGCTAACCTGTTAAGTGTATCGTTAATGGTAGTTATACCACAGAATAAGTAATAGTAGTAAGTTATACTCATAATCGAGGAGCACGCCAGGCCAAGTTCCAATATTTTTGATCGGAAATTGGCCACATGACTATGGTAATCAACCACGGCCGAAGCCTCGCTGTATGCGAGAACAACGTATAATTTATTTAATTTTTACATAGACTTTAAAAGAGTTTGAACGCAAAATGATGACTCAATGTTTCAATTCATTATTTATTATTTCTCAATGGAGACAATTATTATTGTTTACTCTAAATTAACGTAATTGGACTGCCAAGTTGCGTTAACGGACTTGTAAACCGGTCTATGAGGTATAGGTAGGTACATAGTATGTTTTAGATATGCGATTGCTAAGTGTAAAATTATATACGTAAGTTGAGGCTATTTAAGTACTTATTTCATTCATAAATGTTTGCGCTTGTCCAAGATGTATATAACAGTTTATCCAGTCTTTTAGATAAATTAAAGGTTTTAAAAAAGAATGATTAGTATTTTAAAACATAATTGTTATGTTTTCTAGCTCAGACAGTTTTTGGAAATAGACTACCTAACTAGAACTAGAAATTAGTAAAAGTTTTTGGCATCACATAGGAGCATTGCGAAAAAGCCCTTTGCATCGCTCGCTGAGTGTCCTTCGCATAAGTATTATAACTAACTTTATACCATTATACCTAGTTATTTGTTTAAATCCATAGGTACCTTTGCATCAACTGCAATACGGTTAGAGAAAGTAATTTTCTCGGGATTGCGAGATACTACATACCTACGGTGATTGCAGTAGGCTCAAAGCCCTTTATTATAGCGACGAGGAATTCCATTTGAGCAAATAGTCGTTTCATTTAACATCCAAATACTAATATTACAAATGCGATAGTGTTTGTCTGTTTGCTACGTTTTCACGGCCCTTGTGTTCAACCGATTTTGATAAAAGTTTAGTAAATTTTAGCTACAGATTGATGAAAGATTCGTCTGGTTCCCGGACGCTATAGGGTCGATATAGACTAAGTACTTTTATCCCGGAAAATCAAGGTGTTCCCATGGGTGTCATTGGACACCCCGTAAGAACATAGTTACATGTAGTTACTCACTTTCACTATTCGAGCGATTACGACGCCGGACGCGGCTCTGTTCCGGCTTAGCTATACAGAGAAAGAGGATCAAAATAGTAAACACTGCTTAACTAAAATATAATTACGTATACCGGTACCTACCAGTACTACCTACTATGACTCTCTCCATCAGGGACTGAAAAACAGATTCATAAAGGTTACAGAAATATAAGTGTTACAGAATGAAAGTGTAACAGAATTGAATCTGTAACCCTTTTGAATGTGTTTTTAATTCTGTTAACCCGAAACAGTTGTATTTCTGTAACAGAAACGAATCTGTAACAGAAATGAAAGTGTTTTCATGTGTAACCGAAATAGCGACGATGCCAAATTTACTGTTGACGCGTATTCAAATTTGAACCTAAGGTCTAGCACCGTTGGTTGCAATTGTTTTAATAAAAACACTTATTAACAGAAATAAACGGTTACAGATTGATTGGGTTACAGTATCGTTTCTGTTTCCGTTATAAGTGTTTCCGTTTTATAACAGTTTCAAAAAACACAGTGTTTAAACCCCATAATTCGGTTACTGTTTCAGTCCTTACTCTCCATCTTTCCAGGTCGGATCCCCGCGTTTGGTTGTGTCATACAGAACTCCAAAGATGTTCTCAATACACGCGGATGAATTTTTGGACATCATATTCTAGAAATAAAACATGACCAATATAGGGCAAGAATGCGCACAACGAGTAAAATTACGTCTACCCGTAAAATTATGACTACCTCTATTTGTCTACTGAAGCTAACATGGTTTCTTGTCTCGTTACTTCAAAAGTAGATAAAAGTAATATTTCTTATCTGTGACTTTTTTCTTGTAATATGTTTACCCTAATATTTGTGCATGTTACGAGTAGGGTAAACGAAAAGTTAGTCGGCAACGACAACATCTCTCTCTCTTTTCGCGAGATATCTCGTTCTGCGCATACTAAGCCTGCAACAGTGAACGGAGAAGAATAAAATCAAGGCGTGTGTGTGTGACATTATTCGTAGCGCTACGCCATAGTGATCGATTTAATTGCGTCGCCAAGTGCACCGTAGGAAGGTTCACGGGACATGTAGGGCAGTACGCTCAGCTAAGCATTGACGTAACCCGTTTATAGTTACATTATACTTAGTCAGTTTATGATTATAGTCGTTTATAGTTTTAGTTAACTCGTCTCATGGAAGCTGTGACTAGTTAGGTACCCTACCACCCTGCCGAGGTAGGTAGTAGACATGCCGGTAAGTGATTTATTTAGCGTTCCGGAACGCGTTTTCCACGTTCGCGATAGCCTGCCTTAGCGGCAAACTAAGTTATAGAGGAATAAATAAGTTACTTTTACTAGCTGCCCACGGCTCACCGAAGATTTATTCGGGTGCAATTTCTGAATACTAAGTAATTAGTCGTAGAAGGCTGAAATCATAGTCTGAGGAGCGTTTTAAAGAGAACAACATAAGCACGTTTAATTCAAATATCACGTAGCTAGATTTACGATTTCTTATTTTATTTTATTATAATTTTATTTAGTACCTACAGAAATAAAAAAAATGTTTAATTAGGTAAATTTAAGAAAGTAAATCGTTGCAGATTACAATCGTCAGCTTTTTTTAACCGACTGACATTTTACCAAAACAGGTTATAGTCTCTTGTATATTTGAATGTGCTTGACCACAATCACACCTGATGGAAAGTGATGATGATGATGTAATCTAAGATGAAGCGATCTAAACATTCCTATAAAAAAACCTATAAAGTTATCTCATCACTTTTTTAGCAATAAAATTGATTAAATATATGCAGTGATTTTATGATCGAAAGCAGTGGTGGCCCAGTGGTTCAGAGTTCAGATGTCGTCGGCCTCATATACGGATCGGCGATTCAATACTCGGTTATGCACATTTAACTTTTCGGAGTAATGTGCGTTTTAAAAGCAATTAAATAAATAGTCTAGTCTAGTGGTGAAGATGACATCTTGAGGAAGCCTGCATGTCTGAGAGCTCTTCATAATGTTCTCAAAAGGTGTGTGAATTATGGCCGTAAACCTCTTTTTAAGCAGTAAAATTTTCATTTTGAAAATCATCGACCAAATAAACTCTTGTTCAGTAGTGGGCTGGCTATGGGTAGATGAATGGCGATGAGTGCTTTAAGTACATATGAAACGCATTTTAATAGCTGCTACATACCTACGTAAATAGATATGCTATTAAAGGCCAAAACATACTGACTGCATATGTGTGGACATACACATGCAAGTGGCTGATGTAATGTGTGGAAGTCCATCATAATGAAGGAACCAGAAGTTCAGTTCGCTATAATCCGCGACAACAGGAAAATCTATGTGGTACAGTGTTTTTTTTTCACCACACCACAGTAATCCCCTAAAAACTACCCTCAACGTACGTTTCACTCCGATAAAGGAGCATCTTCAGGAGATGTTGCCTCCACAATGCACGATTGTAATGTGTGGTGTATGACTGTGTGTCACCGTAAGATTGCAAAAACCGTTAGATTGTAATTGTAACTAGCGAAATTGTAAACTGTCGACAGATTACAATTTAACGCATTATTTTTCGGTAGATTGTAATCTGTTAGGTATATTAACCCGATAAAACCTAGCTAGCCTGTGGCCGGGCACTACCTGATTATTTATGTGGAACCCTAACCTAACCTACAAGAAAGAGACAAGAAAACGTAAATACAATGAATCTTTCAAAAGTTGACACTCAGAACATTGAACGGTTCACAATCTGTCGACAGTTCACAATTTCGCTAGTTATTAGATTACAATCTAACGGTATTTGCAATCTTACGGTGACATGCATTGGGTGTATGAGACATGGTATACTGCTGTACCTACGTCACGCAAGCGTGCATGTCCACGTTTACTGGAAGACAGCTTCTGTCCTTTGTAGGATTATTTAACAGTATTCGAGTTCCCAAAACACATCCTAAGTTGAACGTGGTTAAACTATTATTATGATAGACACGTGTAACGTTATTACATCTGTGTATCGAAATGGCTAGTATATGAACAGGGCTACCACTCGGGAAATATATTAACTATATCCTGTATGTAAGGAAATTGAGTGACGACCTCCGTGGCGCAGTGTTTAGCGTTAGCCTTAACGTGCGGAGCTCCCGGGTTAGATCCCCGGCAGGGTCAATTTGGGAATTTATAATTTGGGACAAAGACGCGCGATTAGCAAGCCAATCAAGCGATTTAGCGTTCCGGTACGATGCCGTGTAGAAACCGAAGGGGTATGGGTTTAATATAATTGCCACGCCCCTTAAAGGGTAAGTCCGCTAATGGCTTAGACTGCATCATCACTTACCATCAATTGAGATCGCAGTCAAGGGCTAGCTTGTAGTGGATTAAAAAAAATTATATCCTGTTTCTAAGGAAATTAATAAGTCTGGATTTGGATTTGTGGAATAACTCCTACTGTAAGTACCTATTCTGTGCTCCTAGTACGTAAATTCGTTACCACTTACCACCTCTGGTTGGTCAACACTCTTCTGCTCTTGGCTTAAATACATGGTCGAATACTATAAATTCAACCATTGACACCAATAATTGATCTTACTATTATTATAAACGCGAAAGTTTGTGAGTATGGATGTATGTATGGATGTATGGATGTTTGTTACTCTTTCACGCCAGAACGGCTGAACGGATCTGGGTGAAATTTGGCACAGGGATAGATTATAGTCTGGAATAACACATAGGCTACTTTTTAGCCCGGAAAATTAAAGAGTTCCCGCGGGAACCAAAAAACCTCAAAGCGGACGAAGTCGCGGTAATCAGCTAGTTACTTTATATTTTATATCGACTGATCGATAGTGGGCTCTTCTTTTAAAGGTGGGTAAGATTGAAGATTTAAATTTTTTTGGATTTAAAGTGAAGTGATTTTAGTAACGAAAATAAAATGATATCTTAACGTTGGTTTGTATGACTTTTATGTTTAAAGTTGGACTTTGAACTTTTTTTTAACTTTAAATAAAAGTTTTTCATGTTTGATGAATTTTTCTCGCATCCTCCTAATGAAAATCGCGTAGGTATTATTCGCGCGCGAGTTGAATACAGAGCTTAGGTATGTGTCACCTCAGGCCCCGACTGTATTCAACTCGCGCGCGTGCTACACCTATCACACGCGCTCAGGGAAAAATGTCAGGCCTTTTCAATAGGAATCCGGAATTCGTAGAACTTTTAAAATTTGCATCAAGTAACCCTATCGAGTACATGCCGAGCCGCGTGGGTGGCCAATGTCCGCTTTTGCCGCCCATATTACTTCCGGTACATCGGAGCCAAAGTTAATTTCGTGGAAACAGACTTCCTCTCTGAAAATTTTGCATGTAGGTTGCATATAGGTACCTATACGTCGCGGATAATTGGAATTAGTTCACATTTCACAACAGTAGAAAAAAATTGTCAAGTCAGAAAAAAAAACAAAGAAAAACGTGTGTGTGTGTGCAATTCACACACGACAGAAGTGAAACTTCAGGAAAGTAGCCTACGAGAGAATGAAATAAAATATATAACTTGTATTCTATCTCATAACTTGTAATCTATCTCATTCTCTCGCAGGCTAAATCCTATTATGAATATGATTTCTCATTTTAGTGTCGCTTTTTCGTTTCATCGAATTTTCAAAGCACAACGATTCCAAAGAAGTTTCACTTCAAAAAATTTCTAAATAAAACTATTGCGAAAAGCAATTCAGCTAATAATAACACTTAGATCTGATAAAAGTTAAAACCGCACGGAGGCCACGTGCAAAACTGTCACTAACGTCACACTTACGTAATGCGCGTACGCATCTCGTCGCGTGCTTTGATCGATCACCAGCTTTCTCTTACACGAAACGATTTGCTTAACCACACCCATCTGCAGTAGGAGCTACTTACTAGGTATACTATTGATGTAGTGCGACGACCTCCGTGGCGCAGTGTTGAGCGCTGTTGTCTGAATATGCGGAGATCCCGGGTTCGATCCCCAGCAGGGTCAATTCGGGAATTTATAATTTCTGAATTTTACCTGGTCTGGTCTGGTGGGAGGCTTCGGCCGTGGCTAGTTACCACCCTACCGGCAAAGCCGTATCACCAAGCGATTTAGCGTTGCGGTACGATGTAGTGTAGAAACCGAATAGGGTTAAGGGTTTAATATAACCCCCTAACAGGTTAGCACGTGAGTATCGTTCATCGGCCGATAGATTAGAAATTTTGTACGAAATATTATAAGCAAAATCCAAATACATAAAAGGGAAAGGTGACTGACTGACTGATTGACTCACTGACTGATCTATCAATGCACACCAAAGTAACACTTAACAAGTAAAAGTAAGAACGTAAAATAATATTTGCGTGGGCTGTATTTTTTTAACCTCTTTTGACTCATTGTTTCGATGACAGTGTTCAAATAAAAACAGGATGCAAAAAACGAGGTCGAGCCACTTGTACTTCCTTGCTCTAAAATATGGGAGAATTTTAAACAAAGGAGAAATTACACTATCAAAATCACGCTTTATAATTAAGTATGTTACTTAATTATGATAATAAACCAAAGAAACGCAAAACTAGTTAATGCTATTTGCGAAATATTTTAAATTAGTTATTTATAATCTTTCAGGTTAATTTGACTTAAGTCATGCCTTATTAAGTATGTATAAATTGCATCTCATTGTTAGGTATTAAATAATGTAATGTGCGAAAGATTATGTAATTTTGCCGTCGCTTGGGGCGAAAACAAACTACGGATAGATAAGACAGCACAAAACAATCGCGCGAAAAGTCCGCGTCATTTTTAGTCGTGTCGCGGCAGTTTGTGCTACTGCTCGGCGACTACATTCAAAGTCTACAGAGACACGGCGCGACGCGGCTCATAGCGGCAAGTATTCTTTGTACAATTTTGTCGCAGTGCACCTCCGTGCCGCGTCGCTTAGGTGGGACCAGCTACCTACATAAAAACTCGTAAGTACAAAAAAAACGTAGAAGTAACGTATAGTGATCGATGGTGTAGCCTGTAGCCCGACATAAAAGTGTGCGCGTGCACTTTTTGTCCGCACTCCGCCAGACAGTTGTATTTTGTCCGTAGTATGTTTGCGCCTTTATTCGTCCGATCTAAATAATAATATGATTTTGTATTATTTTAAGCTTCCATCGGAAGGAAATTGCATGCTACATGTACCTTACTGGCCTTTAGATTTTTCTTATTTACTTATTTTAATTGCGGAGGATGAGTTATTACACGATTATTGTACGTAGGTATATTTTTTAATTAGTTTATAAATATTTACATCCGGACTAAATAAAATTACTTATAAGTATGAACGTATTTTTACTTGATCATAATGGCTTTTCAAGGGTGATTCATTACTATCTTTCTCAGCTAACAAAGCGCAGATTTCTTCAAATTACTAGACGACCGCGAAAAATATTTTATCCCGGAAAATTATAGAGCTTCCGCGGGAATCAAAAACCTACGCAAGCATCATCTAGATTCTAGATCTAGATTACAGTAGGCATAAACCATACCAATATTATAAATGACTTTCACGGTCCATCCGTTCAACCGAACGGATGGACCGTGAAAGTTTGTCCGTGAAACTGATTTTGATGAAATTTGGTATAGGATTAGGTTGCATCCCGGGGAAGGACAAATGCTACTTTTTATCCCGGAAAATTAAGGAGTTCCCGCGTGTATCGAAAAAACTTAGTCCACGCAGACGAAGTCGCGGGCATCATCTAGTAATATAATAAGTATTCACCTTAAAGAATATGCCGAGGTAGTATCTCTTCTCGCCTGCTTTCAGCAAAGGCATCGTCCACCGCGTCACGCCCAGTTCGTCTTCAGTGTTGCAACTCGAGCATTCTGCAATGATAGAGAAATACTTTCTAAATCACATAATATGTATAAACATTGTACACGAAACAAACATAAATTGCAATTATCAAAAGCTAGGACTAAAACTTATGGTTCGAAAACAAACTATAGATACAGTTTGAAAGAGCGCTACTGTAAAATAGCTTGGCCAAACGAAGTATTCAATGAGAAATCTTTTGTAAAATTCAAGAAAAAAATTATCTAGCATTTGCTACATTAACTTAGTTTGAGTTGAATGCAGAGCAAATGTATGGTGATGGTTTCTATATAAGGTCACCTTTACAGTACAATACCTACTTAATGCAGTTTATTGTGTTTCCTCATGTAAGTGACCTTTTGGTCTTTTTTGGGGAAATAAAGCTCTCTTTAAATCTAAATAAGTTAATATAATACCTGCTTACATACAACTATTATTGTAAGGGAGACATGCTGACACGTGATTCATAATCATAAACTAAAAACACAATATAACAAACAATAGGGTCATGGTTTATGTAACGTGCGTCTTGGAGCGTAAAGATGTACTTAGCTATTACATCACGTAGGTAATTATTATGTAGGAATACCTTCCAACTTACTATCCACCATCCAATATAATCCTATTAACAATGTACTACGCGAAGATTGCCAGGATGGGGATGACGTAGAAAGGATATAACCCAAAACTGCTCAGGATGACGATTACTTTAAACTTTAACTTGGAGAGACGCACGAATAAAGGCGTGATGTAAGTTTTCATTGGGATAGAAAAATGTTCCTGCTAAGCGAACTATTCAACCCGGCGAATGATATGGATTGGCATCTTTACAATAATTTTCGGCTCGCTGCCGTACCGCTTTCAATCATAGCACTGACACCACAAATTGTGCATGTGAAGATTATAACTGACATTTATACTATGTTTCAACGTTGGCCAAGACAATATCTCTGATTAGCCAACACACGTAACGGATGAGCTGCGGAGTTTAGCAAAATTGTTTCATTTTCCCTATTATAACATCTCAAAGTACCGTGACGGGTGAAGACTTATACGCATACCTTTACGTAACAGGTGGGGCGAAGGTTGTAGCTGGAAGGCTTATAGTCAAACGTTGTATCATCATTAAGTCAGACACTACTCTTTTCCAAGCCGATCTATCGGACGCCTTATGCCATGCGTTGTATACTTTTATCATATTATGGTTGAAAAGGATGATGATGACGTCCTCCTTGATTTATCCGTCATAGGCGACATCTTGGCTCTATTTTCTAAAGTGTGCGAGATGTGGCTACCATAGCCAAACTAAGTCGGGAATGTCCGCTGGCACGACTCACCACAATGTTGACCACTATTGTTGTACGTCTGCTTCGATCGAGTTTTTCGTAGCTGCGCGTTTAGCGTTGAAGACCATAAAAATTCTTTCCAAAAAACCGACATCCAACGCCTCTGTAAAGTAAAAAATAATTTTGATTTCTATATTTATTTGAGCCTGATGCCTCTATTTTGCTTTGTTATACCCGCCCGACTTCAACATAGTGGGTAGAAATCAAAATTATTTTTTACTTTACAGTGGCGTTGGATGTCGGTTTTTTTGGAAATAATTTTTATTTTTAACTTTTTAGTGTCAGGGTTGAGGATTTCGAGACAGATTTTTTTATGGGACCACCTCCAGAGTCCAGAGCTCCCTCTAACGGCTGATAGAAAAAAAATCGGTCGGTTCAAATCAGTTTAGAAAACACGGAGATATGCACCGACAAACATTTAAAAAAAAAACGCGCCGAATTGAGAACCTCCTCCTTTTTTGGAAGTCGGTAAAAAATAGTAGATGTGAAGAACAGCGTTGAAACAAAAAATTATGATGGGGCGGTGCATTTGGAACCTGTAGCTTTTTTAATAAATATCACAATACAACAAAAATAAAGAAGAGAAGTCACAACACCAGTAAAGAAAGAAGTCCCAAATGGATCGTATCGCCCGATTTCTCTTCGTCGTTTACTAATTTGCGTTGAGGCAAGACCAGAAAAGTCGAGAGCAGCTTGGTTGCAGATGGGAAACTTGGAACATGGTTCGAAATCAAGAGGTACGAAGACACCATGGTAACAATTGATTCTTCCGCTTTACAAAAGAAACCGCTGACTCTATATTAAACTCGGTAAGAGTATTGTATTCTACATAATTTAAGATTAAAGTGTCTGATTGAAAGGACGAGTGATTTTATACTGTTGAGCTTTAAGGTGTTAACTTCCTGATAACCATCAATACTGTCATCGATAAGACGCTATTAAACTGACAAAAGTCATGTACGCAGTCAAGGAAATAATAAAAAGCAGCATCTGATTCAACCTGACCTTAGAAAAACACTCGGGTTTCGGGAAATATGTGAAGGTTGTTCTCTGCGAACATTGTTCTCTGCGAGTTATTTATATAATATACCTATGTGATGATCTTTTTAGTTCAACAGAAAGGCTGAAATACGTCTTCTAGTACATCTACATAACTACGATCTATATATAGATTTTCGATTTTTAGTCTCATAAAGAACTCAATTGGTTTTTACCGCAAGATCACCTGTTATTAATGAAACATTTGAAACCGCATCAGTCGATTGTGCTCAGGGCTGTGTAAGCATATCGGACCTAAGTCAGATAGATAGGAGGCCAACTTTGGTCGACCGCATTGAACCTTCATCTCCTTGCAGCATCGTAGCAGTCATTTCTGGTCACTTGCGTTAAACTTAAGATATCTAAACTCCTGCTACGGTGACGTAGCTATACGTATACAGGTACCTACGCGAAGTAGTGAAGTAGTAGGGACATTGTCATCGTTTAAATCTAAGGTTTACAACCCTTAGCTATAGGAATTGTGTATCGTGTATCAATAAGTGTAGTAGTGTACCTACCTAAATTGAATAAATATTATTTGACTTAGACTTTGACTTTGAATAAGGAACCAACATGAAAATATGTAATTAAATCACAAACACACATTATAAACACTGTCAAATAGCAATTGTTTCAGAAGGTCAATAATGCTGTCAGTGAGGCAGATATATTTGGAATTCTCATTAGTAGATACAAGTATAGATAGAGCGTGTCAATACCACTCGTATGATATTAACAAAGGGCTGCTAAATACTTAAAAATAACTTGACATAAATGACACTTAGAAAAACTTACTTAAACTTTAGATAGATAGATACACCCAAACTGGATATTTCTTTAGTAAGCGAACCTTGTATAATGTTAAAACCATACTAATATTATAAATGCGAAAGTGTTTTTCTGCTAATAGGCTCTCACGGCTCATCTGTTTAACTGATTTTGATGAAATTTGGCATAGAGGTGAGTTACATTGACACAGTTAATATTGACAAGGAAATTTTCGTCGTTTTTATCGTGGCGATATTAAAAGCTCTATTATCTCATAGACGCGCTTCGATAAAGCGGCCATGAAGTGCACAAATTCCTGAAAGAAATTTGGAAATCAGAGGCTGACGACTATCGGTTGAGAGTCTAGTGATGTGGCGGATATCCGTATCCGTATCCGCGGATATCCGAGGAAAAGAAAGATCCGTATCCGTCACAAATTCCCGAAAGAAATTTGGAAATCATAGGCTGACGTCTATTGGTTGAGAGTCTAGTGATGTGCCGGATATCCGTATCCGTATCCGCGGATATTCGAGGAAAAGAAATATCCGTATCCGTATCCGTTACTTTTTTGACGGATCGAGACATCGACGAACGTGGCACAACGGCATTCCTACAGTCTTAATGAATATGAACAGTGGTGTCTCTAGCCCATGTAGCGCCCGTTTGCAAACATTACCCTAGCACCCCCATAAATAGTAAATAAATACATAAATAGTAAGCGCGCGGTCAAAATGGAATGGGTACAAAGTACAAGCTGCTGTACAAGTAACAACACAAGTAAGTACCTACATAAGAAGAGCTCCAGATGCTATACAAAATGTATGCAAAGCGGAGCTCTTTTTATACGACTGCCTGAAAAAAGGAGTATATTGTTTTCAGGGTTCATGTATGTATGTATGTATGTATGTGAGTTTCTATATTCCACCATAACTTCTATACGCCTGAACCGATTTTGATATATGAAGTATCGTTAAAATCCCTAGCTTATTCCGGGTGACATAGGCTAGTAAAATTAAAAAAAAATTGATGGGGGTGACCATGGTCCCGCATTAAAGACTAAAGTTGAAAAAAAAATTCGAAAATAAGATTAACTATATAATCATCATCTAGAAAATGATGAGTAGATTCCAAAAATATATAACACTATAGTTCAATATCCAGTGATTCACAAAAAATATCATTTAATAAAAATGTAAATAAGATTCCAAAGGTAATTTCAATACGGGCTACGGCAGAGCAGTCGTATTTTTTAATAATTTTAATTATATTCACTTGTTACGTTGGTCAATGAAAGTGCTGCGGCCGGCCAACGCGCGCGCCGTGTGGGGCTCCATTGTGGCTCCGTAGCGAGGCCCTAGGACCGCTGCGCCCGTGTGCAACCCTGCACCATAGGTAAAGACGCCTCTGAATATGAACGTAAGTTACCTGACTTTCCGCTTAGGTTGTTGAGAGGAGACTGGTAGTTCACAGTCTTGGAGGTCGCTATGCAGCTCATCACTAGCATCAGCACATGCAGGCACTGTCGTTGGTACATTTTGTTTAACAAATACTTAAACAGTTGTATCAATTACTCACTTCACTACACTCACGTTCATAAACTTCGCACAACTAATAAAGTTGATTCGATTACACTTCTTTGGGACTAGTCTAGTCTACTAATGAGGTAGTCTAATGAATATCTATTTGTAAGTTGCATGATTTCTACAATCACTTTTAGGTACCTACTTATGATATTTTGGAGCCTTTGTACTTTGAAACATATTTTAATGTTTGCACTTAAACCTAATATGTTAGTTTATTGATTTGCTAATAACTATCTATTGGATATAAATGTGCTATGGCTTTTTTGTTTACGTTAATACCTGATATAGAGATAACATTATAGTTGATAGTACTTAGTACTTACATATTATGTTTTTTTCGTAAACTTGTTTTTGGAAACTTAGAAAGATTTTCATTACGTGGGTATATTATTTTAATATCTACCTTTTAGATACCAACATTATAGTCTTATGTATCTTAAGAATAAAATAAATATGAAAAAAATGATGTAAATTACAACGGATTAAAAGAAACACATACCTACAGTTCGCGCGTGAGTTGAATGCAAAGTAAATGTATGTGCCACCATAATGTTACCATAGTGGCACATACATTTACTCTGCATTCAACTCGCGCGCGTACTATATACCTAGCATTTATTTTCAGATAGGTACTCCACTACAGCCTATTAACGTCCCACTGCTGGGCACAGGCCTCCACTCTCATAGGAGAGAGGGAATTAGAGCTTAGACCCACCACGCTGCTCCAATGCGGGTTGGCGGGCTTTAACGACTATTATCATGTTAGTGATAATAATAACCGGGACCGACGGCTTAACGTGCTCTCCTAGGCACGGGGGTGAAACACCGCCAACTTCCAACTCCGGGCTGGCACTGAGAATTTCTGAATTGAAAAACCCAATAGGTACCAATTTTTGCCCGACCGGGAATCGAACCCAGGACCTCGTGATCCGCAGTCGACTATGCTAACCGCTAGACCAACGAGGCAGGTACTCACTACCTACTGATTCTCACCATTCTAATGACTTTTGTTTTATTTCATTACGATTGCGTACTTTAATAGATAGGTAAGTAGTACCTAAGTACTTACCTACTTACGCATAATTTGATTTTGAAACACCAGATATGGTAATTATGCACGCAACAATGAGATTCATAAAGGATTTGAATCAAATAATCATATTATTATGTAAACATGCCATGATGATAAATTACATATAAATTATTATTAAGCTATACATTGTAAGTATAAATACAGTGTAAGTTGTTAGTTAGTAGTGAGTACTTACTTTATATTGCAAGCGTAGTAGGTACCTACTGTGTGTACGGTGTTACAGTCCGCGCGCGAGTTGAATGCAGAGTAAATGTATGTGTCACCATACATTTAGTCTGCATTCAACTCGCGCGCGAACATATATTATGCAATTTCTTCTTGAATAGATTTCATGGATGGAGAACACTATAAGTAGGTACGGTAAAAATGTTAAAAGTAGCTTAAGTATATTTTTAATGGTATGTATAGCCTTTTATTTCTTAACTTTTAAATCATACAAAAAATACTAATGTGTAAGGCTTTTGGTAGAACTACTCCATACTAATATTATAAATGCGAAAGTGTGTCTGTCTGTCTGCAACGCTTTAACGGCACATCTTTTCAACCGATTTTGATGAAATTTGATATATGGGTAGGTTACATCCCGGACAAGGACATGGGCTTTTTTGTCCCGGAAAATTAAGGAGTTTCCGCGGGAAGTCGCGGGCATCATTTAGTATTATATTTATATACAACAAAAAATATTTAAACCATTTTCCTCGCAATAGGTCTATGTACTTATACCTACCTGAAGAAAGCAAAAAAAATATCGTTTTATATTTATTGCTAAAATAAAAATGCATTTTGCACGTATACCTACTTATACGTAATATAATAAAGCAGCAGGCACCTTTGAGTCTTAAAAATGTGAAAAGAGAATAGGAATCATGTTAAAAAAATATTATAATATAAAAAAATTAATTAAATTTAATATGCCTGTTAGAAGTAGACTGTTCTTACTATGTAAATAATGTAAATTATTACTATTTTAAGATCTTTAACTATGTAACAGTCAAACGATTTAATAAAATGAAATGAATTGAAATAAAAAGTTTTTATTGCAAGGTAAGTAATTACTTACCTTGCAATAATACATACCTACAATTAAGTATCTATTAATATATACTTAATTGTAGGTATGTATTTTGTCTGGTGGGAAGCTTCGGTCGTGGCTAGTTACAGCCCTACCAACAAAAACGTACCGCTAAGCGATTTAGCGTTCCGGTATGATGTTGTGTAGAAAGTACAAACCGACTAAGGGTATGGGTTAAATATAACTGCCATACCCATAACAGCTTAGACCGCTACCATCTTAGACTGCATCATACTTACCATCAGGTGAGATCGCAGTCAAGGGCTAACTTGTAGTGGAATAAAAAAAAAGCACCGCATCGGTTCAGTCACGATGCGACGTGCAACGTGGTATTGATAGCGATCAGTTCGATAAAAATAAATATTTATGTCCATTTACTTTTGGTAAATCGACGTTTATGTCCTTACATTTATTTAATAAATCGTTTAACATAATAACCCTGTGGCGAAAATATACCTCTGTCACTTTAAACAGCTTATATAACAATTGCTTTCAATCTATTTTTAACCGACTTCAAAAAAAGGAGGAGGTTCTCAATTCGTCGGAATCTTTTTTTTTTTTTTATGTATGTTCCCCGATTAACCGAAGACGCCTGGACCGATTTTGAAAATTCTTTTTTTGTTTGAAAGGGTATACTTCCAAGGTGGTCCCATATAAATTTGGCGAAGATCTGATGAAGATCTTCGAAGACAGATGTTCCCCGATTACTCGAAGACGCCTGGACCGATTTGGAAAATTCTTTTTTTTTTGAAAGGGTATACTTTTATCAACCAAATTCATACAAATAATATACCTAAGCATGTGTCGGTGTTATTCTTATTTTTAAAAATAAAGGAAAGTTTTCTTTGAGTGGAATTACATATCTTATACTTAGTAGTATATTTTAAGTGCTTTTCCTCCGTGACCCGTTACTTCCGTCCACCTTGTATAGGTACGAATGTAATGTAACAACAAGCTATTTGTTGCTACACTTGTGGACCCCGACATGCAAAGTAGATTGCTTCCATACATTTCCATACGTTCCCCGGGAATTCATGAATGACACCTATCTAGACAAACTTGGAAAGTAAAACATGTATACTATCTATATAAATTAAGCGCTATCCTATAAATTAAAAAAAAAAAGATTATAAATGCGAAAGTTTGGATGGATGGATGGCTGAACGGATCTGGATGAAATTTGGCACAGAGATAGATTATAGTCTGGAATAACACATAGGCTACTTTGTATCCCGGAAAATTAAGAGTTCCCGCAGGAAACGAAAAATCTGTATCTACGCGGACGAAGTCGCGGGTATCAGCTAGTTATCTAATAAGTACAAAATTGTTAGAGCCGTTTTCGAGAGTCTAGAACCATGTAAGTAAAAAGTTCAATCATTATGTAAGATCGTTATTTAAAAAAGGTCATCATTACTTAATTAATTGTTTAAGTTGACAGACTGACAAAGATCTCACGCAAAAATGTAATAAAAAATAATTAATTTTAATTTCTTCGCATAAAATCTCCGTTTCCGTCTGCACTAAATTGCCCTCAATTCACCGCAGACACTAGAGATTTTATCATGATCGTAAAAAAGTTTTCGTGCCTAATTATTAAGGACACTGCACACTGCCGAGCATTGTTAAACGACGATTTTATAGGTGATATCGTCGTGATTGGAAAAAGTTTTGGTATTCTGGCTGCGACAATGGGTTTTGGCCAACTGCGAGAGTGTTAGGTAATCAATCAGAGGTGCAATCATGTAAGGATTGCCGATCCAATCGTTAAAGATGTCGTTCAAGTCGAAATTGAGCTCTAATTCAACGTTGTTATGGTTTATTTTACTTTGAGGCCGAACTTTAACGATTGGATCGGGAATCCTTACATGATTGCACTTCTGAGGTGATTGCAATCGTTACACTGTAACAATCATCGTAACGATTTGACGAAAAATACGAAAAAAAAATGCAAAATACAAACGTGCTAGAATGCAGTAGGTAAGTATCAATTATATCGTAAAATTTCTTGTCTCCGATCCTCAAAATGTTGTGTGCTACAGCTCTAAGAGTCATTTAATAAATTTAATCTTTATTGCAAATTGTAATGCACTCCATGATAATGCGATTTCATTATTTTAAGCTGTTAAAAATTTTGATTGAATTTTATTGATAGGATTAAAGCTTTTCCATTTATATTTTTACAAGGAAGACGTAAACAACGTTGTTTTTTTTTTCAACTTAATGAGCGTTTCCGGACTGAGCGACCGATATTTAGCATTTTTTCGAGCTTCAAACCTCGTCAGATTAAAATAGAATTGTTGTTCTCTGTTAAATATAAACCAGAGCACTAAATGATTTGTTTTTTTCCTGTTAGTAAAAGTGAAAAGTAGGTAAACAATAAAACATAGCTGCAAAGACGTTAAATAACAATATAAAATATACATACACAGAAATTCTTTAAATAATGTGGAGATTAGTATGACAAAATTCTATTTCACAGCTTTGAGAAAGCTCACAAAATACCAATGTGCTTGAATTGGTTGGACCAAGTTTAGGAAATTGGCGCCCTAAACATCGCATGACGCTTTCTTATCCGTTCATCCAGTTCAGTGACTGATGGGAGAACATATTTGTACCACAAGGTTACTCGCAGGGACTGACTAGAAAGAGAGAGAGAAAGTTAGGATTTTTTAAAAAACCCTGCCAGTTTTAATGAAAATCAACCCGTCTGCGTCGTGCCATGGAATGTTTTGGACATATTGCCTCAGTGGGAACTTTGGAAAATTGAAGGTCAAAGTTGAAGGGAAGTGAGAAAGGGAGTTAGTATGATCAGAGGCCCAATTGTCTAAGCAAATCGTAATCATTTGACAGCTTAAAACGTATTACTCGAACTGTTTAAGGAGTTCATACATGCCTTTTGACGTGCAGGCCTCTATGAACTCCTTAAACAGGTCGAATTATCCGTTTGACAAACGATCCCGTTTACGATTTCCTTTCACAATCGGTGGGCAGGTCAGCACTGCACTCGGTGCACTTGTCCGAAATGCTTTCCACATAATATTGCTGTTTTTGCAAAATAGATCACTTTCAAAGGAAATTAGAATTTCCCAAAGATAAGCAATAGTGAAAATATGGAGAGAAGGCATGTCGTAAAACGGCATACATAATGGTTGGGTAATGTTTAACGTCAATCAAGTATGTTTAACCGCATACACATATGTAATATCTAAGTTTACTTGAACATTTTAGGCATACCTAACGTATTTTAACGTAAGTTAAATTATTTAACTTGCTATAATATGCCAATTGCTAACGCATAAAGCAATCTCAAAATGACAGTTTGATCTCACGTACCTTAGCGTTCCTAAAATAAGGATTATATTATTCAACAATAATGAAACAATATTGCTTTGAACAAACAGATGTAAATCCTATGTTACTCAATGAAATAAGTAGAACCTATCGAAACAGATTGTATGAGGACATATATTAATCTTTGAATATTGATCAATTTCCTGACAACTCACTACTGTAAATAACTTACCTACTGTGAAAATAGACACAAAAAACTTCTTAAAAATTATAATTATTACGAAATTTTCAATTTAAGCCCAAATAAGAGACGTCATTGACTACTTACTTATATAATATGGGTAAAATATAAATAAGCTGCATTAAGCTTAAAGGAAGAGTGTAACAGAAGTGAAAAGAAGAGTGTTTTTTGACTTTTATTTTCTTACTCTACGAAGCAAAGTTAGTAGACTATAAAAAGTAGTAAAGCTCGCATCAGTTAAACTAATAAGCTCATTAGGCAAGTAACTCGCCTGTTAACAAGTAATAACCAAACAAAACTACTGCAGTTAATTATACGTTGAACTACTATCTATGACGACACGGACTCTGGTATTTCGCGGTCTAATAGATATGTTGCTGTGAATTACTTAGTTGCTGAGCTCAGTTTACTTATGAGATTGATTTCTCAACTGGTGTATAGCCACAGATTAGATAATATGTACTATAGGTATACGATACGAAAAAGCCAATACAGTAGAATCTCACTAATCCGGCGATATACATCGTCATATAACGAGGCAGTTACGATCTTTTTATTAAGAAAAGTTAAGTAGGAACCTAGGTACGATTCATAGAAATCATAATAATTTTACGGATGAAGTTAAAACAGATTGCGTTTTACGCCCAGTTGAACTTTTAGTTTAAATGTGACCTTTGATCACGATCCTTAGCCTTCAGACGAAAGGTGTTCTTAAAAATATTCTCGTTACCTATTACAAATATAATTTTGTAAGATCTAGACATTTCGCTGATCTAGATCACGTTATTCATTGTTGTATAAAGTTGATGTATGTAAAATGTATGCTAGTATTTATGAAATGCATCGTTGCACAATAAAATCGTCTGCAGCTTTTAACCTATTGGTTTACTGACAAGAATGTAATAATATGACCTTGTGTAAACTTAAGGTCCCCAAGCCCCCCATACACCATGAAGTATATCCACAGTATATCGTCCGATTTGAATGATAGCTTGAGGTTTGATCCAAACGGTTGATTGTCCAATGTGAACTGACGTCCCCTACAGTCTATACTATCAAGTTTGCATGATCAAACCTTCAAGTTTTATATGAAAACTAGTTTTTTTTTAATCCACTACAAGCTAGCCCTTGACTGCGATCTCACCTGATGGTAAGCGATGATACAGTCTAAGATGGTAGCGGGCTAACCTGTTAGGGGCATGGCAGTTATATTAAACCCATACCCCTTCGGTTTCTACACGGCATCGTAAAGGAACGCTAAATCGCTTGGCGGCACGTCTTTGCCGGTAGGGTGGTAACTAGCCACGGCCGAAGCCTTCCACCAGACCAGACCAGGGGCAATTCAGAAATTATAAATTCCCAAATTGACCCTGCCGGGGATCGAACCCGGAACCGCCACACGTTAAGGCAACAGCGCTACACACTGCGCCACGGAGGTCGTCAATCGAGGTCGGAGGAGTTGATGCTCGCGACTTTGATTCCCGCGGGAACTCCTTACTTTTCCGAGATAAAAAAGCCTATGTCACTCTCCAACTATGCTCATGCAAAATATTACGTCGATCCGTTGCTCTAATGCGACGTGAATTATGAAGGACACACCAACAAACACCACCATTTTCGCATTTATTGACCGAGCGAAGCGAAGGTCTCTGAGTCTACTTGGGTGAATTGGCACTTGTCCGTCCGTCCGTCCGTCTGTCAGAGCATTATAACTTCTGAATTACTGAACGTAATTACTTCAGCTTTAAATATAATATTTATGTAAACCAATGGCCTCCCGCCGAATATGGCTTAAAAAATAATAAAAATCTTTATTTCAGGGGGGCTCTCATAGAAGCGAATGCGAAGTAAAATATTTTTTATAAAGTTACATAGGGTTGCGGTATATCATTTTAAAGATAATTAGGAATAGAGTCCAAAAATATTTTTTTTTAATTTTCCCCCCAAAATTGGCTTTCGTGGGGCTTTCAAAGTGGAGATTTTCTAACGTCCAAAGATGACCTCAGAACTCTAAATTTTCTGAAAAGATGAGCCTGAAACTTGATCAGTTATTTCAATTATATCCTGTACTTGAACAACAAATACTAAAATTAGATAAATATTTTAAGGAAACTCAATTATTTAATTTTTAATGAGCTTCAGTATTTTTAACAGAACTTCACATTTTTGTCAATAGATGGCGCCGCGAGGTCTCAGTTCGGGGCGAACCACTAGTAATATTGTTCTTCACTGTGTGTAGCCTGCATTATAAACTAGTACCCATCAATCACGCGATATTTTGATCACTGACTTAACATTTCGTAAACATGACTTTATATGCAGATTTGAATCTTATCTGAATATATCTCTCAGATTATCTCCAAAGTTTAGCCTATTACACATTATGGATTTTAAATAAGATTGACCTACTTTTGGGTTACTCCTCTATTATTATTTTTCTGTAGATACTTTATTGCTTTAATATGAAAAACTTGAATGATTCTTAGAAGAGAGTTACGTTAGATGAAAAAGGTCTACTATGAGCTTGTTGGTAGCAGAATATGGTAATGGTAATAAATGATTATTCTTTATCTGATGGTATATTGTAGTTAGAGTTGCCAACCATACTTTATAATAACGTATCCTACTTTATTTTTGGTAATTATACTTTATACTTTTGCATACAAATAAAGTATATAAGTGAAAATACTTTATTTTCAACACGGTACACATAAGTTAAAACGGATGTTGGAAACGATTTTTAATTACTGAACGAAATGTTAGATGTCAGATGTGGTGTGAATGTGACAACTGACAATACAGGTGACATTCTGAAATTTGTCACAGATGTTACTATAGACGAAATTGTACAAAAATTGTCCGTAGGTTTTGTTTATAATTGAAGAATGCAATTTAAAGTAAATAGAGCGTCAGTAAATTTAATTAAAAACGAATTGTTTATTAATTTAAATTCAAATTTGGATTGTCAAACAAGCTTTGAAACATTTAAAGATAACAAAAAAATGTTAGCACACACAAAAATACGTTTTTAAAGCAATAAAAACATAAAATTTCAAAAATACTTTATTTTTTTCCTATCCAAACCATTTTATACCTACGTTTTTTTTTTGTCAAAAAAAGTTGGCAACCCTAATATAGTTAATAAATGAATAACCATACCCAGTATCTACACAGCACTGTACATTGACGGTAGTTATAATTATGTGTGATAACCAACAAAAAGGAGATTGGTGGAAATGTATTTAGCAGACCAATCAGATTATTGATAGATGACGTGATAATTTTCCTCATCATCTTTCAATAATATGATTGGTCTACAACTCAACTGAGCACGTGGTTACCTACGTTTGAAGCCGAGCTGGGTGCAAGCAAAAGTCGAGATCGGTGACTATTAAGTAGTTTTTATACCTATTTGACAACTAATCAAATCAGGTACTTACTCTTTTTCAAACTTCAATGTTGGAACTGACTTTACACTAAATGCTTTTAATTTTAATATGTTCTTTTATTCTTATCAAGTTACATTATAGTTTTACGTTCTATAACTTTAATACTCACTTCAAATAAATATTTCAAACAGATCGTCCAAATTCTTTTTACCAATATATTTTTCCAATAAATTCAATATCCCAACATTCAAAACACGCGCTTGGTATAGGATTTTGTATGAAATACCTACTGAATTGTGACGTCATCAAAAGTCAACGCAATAATTTAAAATGGCTGTTAAACATAAAATTAACAGGAGACCAGGACTGTCTTTTCACGGTCCTATATTTATAGCCATTACTAGCCAACTATCTAATTCGAGGGCGTAGGCTAATAAAGGAAATATCAAACTCTTCTAATTAATTGGTACAAATATAGACGAGTTTTAATTTACGTAATTAAGTTTTATTCGTGTCGAATGATACTTTACAAGAAGTAGTGCTAAAACCTTAATAATGTTACGAAACTAGCGGTCAGTTATTAACACCTCTATGTCAGTTCTCACTGATATTTGAAACTGCATCCATTAACCTCTATTGAAGGCTATCGTCTGCTTGGAACATCTTTTAATATGGATCAATTTAAGCTTTCAAATATTCATCATTTTAATTTATTATGAATAATAATTGGATGAGGATTTGGACGATTTGAGTTCCGTTGCCACATAAAAACGATCATACTTCATAACAGAAAAAAATCGAAGGCCTCATAATATTGTTAGGTAAAACAAATCTTAATCTAAATAATATATAAAAGGAAAAGGTGACTGACTGACTGATCTATCAACAACAAACCACTAGATGGATCGAGCTAAAATTTGGCATACAGGTAGCTAATATGACGTAGGCCTCCGCTAAGAACGTGTTTTTGAAAAATCAACCCTTAAGGGGGTAGAATCCGGGTTTGTAATTTAATTGAAAATCAAACTTAACCTTCGAAGCTGCGGGCAAAAGCTAGATAAGTATACTTATCACAGAAAAAAGGGTTTTAATTAAATAGATAGAGTTCTCTGTCTCTCTCTGTCTTAACAACCCATTGCTGACTCACTACTGAGCACGAGTCTCCTCTCGGAATGGGTTTGCCCATAGTCCACCACGCTGGCCAAGTGGGTTGGCACTCTTCACTCACCTTCGAGAACATTACGAAGACCTCTCGGGCATGCAAGTTAAGTCACGATGTTTTCTTTCACCGTTTGAAGCAGATATATTTTAATTTCCTAAAACGCACATAACTTCAAAAAGTTGCAGGTGCGTGCTCGGGGATCGAACCCACGACCCCGTACAAGTCGGGTACCTTTGCCACTAGGCCTATCACCCCTTAAAATAAATTTAAGGCCAGATAAAGTTACTGTAAAAAACGTTAATCCGTAGCTAAATGGAAAATTAGATAGAGCAAGATATCATCTCTAAAATCTATATTCAACTGTACACCGTGAGTCACACTTAGTTGACCTTCGTTTCGATATAGCTTTGGGTGGTAAAGTAAAAGTGATCGGAGACGAATCCTACACGGATACAGTCGGGGGCGGTCGCCTGTCGCAAATATATGACCTTTATATGACTAACATCTTTAATAGGTTACTAGTTACAGTTCGTTATAACTACACATCCTTTTCATATGTACCTAGTACCTACATACCTAATTTATTTAAACGTAGGGGTAGAGTTATCGGTTTTCAGGCTTCGAAGTCGGTTGTTCAAAATATTGTAATTTTTTTGGTTACGCGACGTAGTTAAAATGTATCTATATTTTACAAGATGATGCCCGCGACTTTGTCCGGGTTTTGATTCCCGCGGGAACCTCTTAATTTCCCAGGCGAAACCATAACTAATTGTGTAGGTATAATTTAGTCTGGTGGGAGGTTTTGACCGTGGCTAGTTTCTACTGCCAAGCAATTTAGCGTTCCGGAACGATGCCGTGTAGAAACCGAATAGGGGTATGGGTATAATATAACTCCCATGCCCCTAACAGGTCAGTCCGCTACCATCTTAGACTGCATCATCACTTACCATCAGGTGAGATCGCAGTCAAGGGCTGACTTGTATCTAGTGGATAAAAAAAATAAGGGTTCTTTGTTGACTACGGAATCCTAAAAACTTTTTGCGAAGTAGGCTAAGTAGTAAGTAAGACAGTAAGTAAGTAGTAAGTAGAGGGTGATGAGACAGTAAACAATTGGATAAATCTATAAATCATAATATTTTCGGGGATTTTCCGTATTTGTATGGTATTGTTTGGGTATAAGGTTATTAGCCCGAAGAAAATATTTCTACTAAGAACAATATTAATTGTAAAGATAAGATGTTTATTTTGGATTCTAGGCATTGCTGCTGTATTCAGGGTTTGTTTAGGACCGACGTGGGTAGGGTTTGCAATCAAAGGTAAGAAAAAAAAGTACCTACATAGTGTCAAAATAAAGTACAATTTTTTTTTCTTTATTAAGTATTATATTTTTAAAAAAAATTATTGCTTTTCGTTTATTTTTGTTTCGACGTATCATTTTTTTGACGCATTTTTTCGGTGTTACTATCTATTTGACCGTTTCACTATCAAAATTACTTTCTGTAGGTGTACACGAAGTACTTTTTTTACGGAAGTTGTCCTTGTCCATTATTTACTGTAACGTAAATCTATAAAACCGATCAATCTTATTATTTGCACTCCAACCGCTTTACACAAAACAAACAAATAATAAAAATGACATTTGAGGGTAGGTTGCGTTCAAAAATTATCAACAACGAGCGTTCAAGTAGCGCTGGCGACCATTTAAAATTCTACATCAATGCTGGCGACCTATAGATTCGGCACCAAACGATAACGTTCCGTTTTACGCAAAAATGCTTACGACCAAACTTTTTTCATCCCAGAGAAATCAAATCATGCGAAATAAAGTATTTTCGTGTACTTTATTGTTCTCATAAAGTATAGAGTATAATTACCAGAAATAACGTACAATACTTTATTATAAAGTACGGGTGGCAACCCTAGTCACGTGGGTGTAAAACGATATTGTAGTAATACTGAAGATAGTGTAGTAATACTAATGTAAGTAATACTATTTAATGAACCAACATCAGCTAAAGTTCTGAAGTATTGGTCTATGGTTATTACCGATCTTGACCGATGCTTGAGAAACTATTCTTATCTGATGTCGGCTTATTAATACAGGCCGTAATGTTCTTTGCGAAAAAGGGTAACGTTACTTTTAGACCTGCCCCCCGATTGTGTAAGAATAGCTATTTATGCAACTGTATCGTAATGAGGGTAATTTTAATTCGAGTGCTGTTTTTTGATACGAGGGTTGCCGAGTATCAAAATAGGATAGTACGAGAATTAAAATGACTAATTACGTACAGTTGCATACAAGATTTTATCTACGACAAGGACGTCTTTATAATTTTTTACTTTGTAAATTAATAAAAAAGTCAAATCAATTGACTGGTTGGGAAAGTGCCAGAACCCAGAGCCGCTAAGCTATAGGTATCCTATTTATGAAGATAACCATATCGATACAGCTACGACTCATAACGATACAGCTCCCATACAACGAACTGTATCGTTATGAGAAGCAAACACGAAAGAGGGTTCAATTCGATATAGTTGTCAAATTCGAAATTTGAACTTTTCGATGCTGGAGTAGATAAAATCGTAAACGAAATTGTTTGTCAAACGTATAATGGAGTTCATAGATGCCTGCACGTCAAAAAGCATGTATGAACATTTTTTTTTCTTTTTTTAATCCACTACAAGTCAGCCCTTGACTGCGATCTCACCTGATGGTAAGCGACGATGCAGTCTAAGACGGTAGCGGGCTAACCTGTTAGGGGCATGGCAGTTATATTAAACCCATATCCCTATTCGGATTCTACACGGCATCGTACCGGAACGCTAAATCGCATGGTGGCACGTCTTTGCTGGTAGGGTGGTAACTAGCCACGGCCGAAGCCTCCCAATAGGCCAGACCAGGGAAAATTCAGAAATTATAAATTCCCAAATTGACCCTGCCGCTCGGAAATGGAGACCCCCTCACGAAAAATAATTTGGTGCCAAAGATCTAAGCAGCGTAGAGGCCTGGGATAGGGGTGCTAAAATGTTGCAGACAATTATGGGGAAGAGAGTAAAAGACGAATGGGCAAGACAAAGAGCTAACGAAGTCTGAGCAGATAGGCAGCCCCTTTCCCGAAGTTATGCACATCGCAGTACCGGGACAGGCGGCCAGAGAAGGCAGGAGGTTTTAGTCCGTAGGTCACCGGGAGCAACCCAGTGAAGTCGGGCATAACATCCATGAGGATTTCCTCCTGCCTAGGAAAAAAAAAAAAAAAAATTGACCCTGCCGGGGATCGAACCCGGGACCTCCACACGTTAAGGCAACAGCGCTCAACAGCCACGGAGGTCGTCGAAACTCTATGGAGGGTAGAGGTAAGGACTAAGGAGTAACATCTCTTAAGGGAGAAAAGTTGAAAGAGTGTCCTTTAAACAGATTTTAACAAATTGTGAGGATTTAATCATGCTACCTATATATAGAGCGAAACAAGTGAAGATTTTTTGCGTTTGAGCCGCTAGGTACCTAGTTACCTACCAGGTAGGTACAGCTTTCGAGTATCTAGGGCTTGAGCCTTAGTGGTTTAACACGTTTAAAATGTCGTAACGTTGTTGGATTGATCTTGACTCGCGTACTTAATTGAATCGACATCCTGTATTAATAATTATTAGGAAAACATATTAATTTATAAGTCATGAATGTAGGTATATTACCTTTATATGAGAGTTTTTTTACTGATATATATACCAGTTTCCGCATAAATATTATCGAAGAAGTCGCGTTATATGGGAGAAGAAACGCGCGGTCTAAAGACCAGGAACCACCGGAATTGCATTCAAATGATGTTTCGTATTGGAATTATTCAATGTTTTATACCAGAGTGCCACATTTTGGCGGAATAGACGAGTGGGTTCCCATCGAGTCACCCAATCGTGTCACAGTGTTACTCGTTGGGAAAAAAGTCGTACGATCTCCCATCGCATCACACTTTTACACCCTGATTGGAACTTTTTTAAATTGGACGGTTTCCCAACGAGTCACACTGCTGTCTGGGTGTGACTCGTTAGCAGACTATGTATACGACTTTTTTTCCCAACGAGTAACACTGCGACACGATTGGGTGAGAGTTGTGACTTGTGACTAGATGGGAACCTACCAAAGACGTTGTCCGCGTGTGTTGTTCTACTTTTAAAAGTGAAGCTTGAGGCGCAAGGTAAGTGATAAGTACAGCCTACACATTATGCATAAATTAGTCCTACTTTTAAATATTTATTCAAATAAAATGGTAATAAGATAATTTTTGCGAGCAAGCTTTAATTGGATTTTGTTGCATTGAAATGACTTGTTTGTATTTACCTATTTCCTTTACATTTACTTATTTCTGGGAGTTGTTATTGAGAACACTTCGGTCTTCGATCATAGCTAAATATATATAAATCACGTTTCACGTTGTTTGTCCGCGATGGACTCCTAAACTACTAAATTTACACACCGTGTGCAGTTTGATACAACTTAAAAGATAGCATAGCTTACATCTTAATTTATAGCCGCAATATTATTTTATGTCGGACTTGCAATGGACGGAGAAAAAACGGTTGAACACGTTTCTTACGAAAAGCTCATTCCACGCGGACGAAGTCGCGGGAATCAGCTAGTATATATATATATTTGAGTTCATACCTAGTATATTAATTCTATCATAGACATTATAGGTACCTATGCAGTCAGCACAATTGTCTTTTACTAGCCACAGAGTGCTCAAAATATAAGACACGTTTTACCGGAAAAGTATTATAATTAAATTGTCTACTGTACAGTAGACAGTGTACTGTTTCTACATACAGTCCATTCACATTTATGTTTCTTTCTCGATAATTTCGCGTATTCTATAACCAGTAATCCTAGACATAAACTATCTGTGTGAAGCTAGAACGACAGTTTATGTAATTTCCTGCCAAGTCTGTTTAGTTATGAGCAAAACTATCTAAATTAACATAGGCTTTTGTCGGTACTCAATTAAAATAAAAGAAATATAAGTATTTCGTTGTTTAAGCAATTATAATTCCTATTACCTATTGTTTCGTTCTTGCTTATAAAATCTGTGAATGTGTTAGTGGATGTTAGGTAGTTGTTTTTTGGTTTTGTGGACCAAATGTACAAAATATTGTGAGAAGGAGTCAAAATACGACTTCCCGATCAATTTATGCACAGGACAAATATAATAGAGCTTCCTTGCTAATATTGTCATAAACCTATTCAGGAATAAAGAGTTTCTCTAAAATGGTACAGTCAGGTAATGACTTAATTTAGTATTTGAATGCAACGAATTCTGTTCCTGACACTTTAATGTCAAGGTTAGGTAAATGCAGATTAAAAATAATTTCGCTTAAGATTTAAAGATAAAGATTTAAAAAATTAATCCACGAATGAATATAAAAGTACCTGGCAACTTACGAATTTGGTAAAATTAAAAAAAAGTTAGAATATCACAGATAACCTCATTAGTCACTGACAGTTAAATCACGAAAGACTAAAAAAAGTTATAAAGGCCAAAACGCGCGCTTAGATACGCGCGGGCGCCGCGAATGTTGCACTTATACTAAGGCTGTATATTGATAAAATAAGCAAAGCTTTTATGTAACCTTCGGCTTGAAAGCCGCATTCTTTGCGGTCAAGCGTCGTGTGATGATCAAAGATGTTGCAACGACACATCTCCAAATAAACGTTGCGTTTGGTTTGACCTTTGCAAGGTTTCTAATAGGTAATTGTGTTACTGTGTACGCGTGGATAACACTTACCTACATCTAAGCAAACAGGTTATATTGTAAGGGCTTTATGTATTGATATGCAGGTTTATTGCGTATTGTTGTTTCTAAGCGTTGATAACATTATACAACGGTATGACAAATTAGATTCTATGGTCGTGTGCTGTATTTTAATGTCTAGTAAGTTACTATAGGGACATTTATTGTAATTTAAGGCTTAGTTTCAGTTATAGAGTATAGGATAGGTACTTCTTACTGAATCTAAGGTTTCAATCTATGGGAAATACCATTGGTACGTCATTTAGGGGTTGGCGCGATTTCAACTATTTTCATCGATCAGTCTTTGCCTGGATTCTGTATTTTAGTTTATCTAAATAAAGCGTCGTTTGAAGGATCGACTGGATTATTATGGGTTCGCAAAAATGCAACAAGTACCTAAGGGCCATTTCCTGGCTTTAACATCTATCTTCTTCTTCTAAATCTAAATATATATAAATCACGTGTCATGTTGTTTGTCCGCGATGGACTCCTAAACTACTTAACCGATTTTAAATTAAATTTGCACAACGTGTGCAGTTTGATCCAACTTGAAAGATATGATAGCTTACATAATATTATAAATGCAAAAGTGTGTTTCTTTGTCCTTAAATCACGCTGCAACGAGCAACGGATCGACGTGATTTTTTACCCCGGAAAAAAGGAGTTCCCGTGGGAATCCAAAAAACTTAAGTTTTTCAAGCGGACGAAGTCGCGGGCATCAGCTAGTATATTAATAAATCTGAGCTTTAATTACCCAGTAAAGTGGAGTCAGGTGTTTCCGAGGTTGTTTCAACTTTCAATCAGGGGCGCTTGCCAGTTGCCTTATGCTAAGTATAAAAAAAAGTATCCTGTTTATCAATATGGTGGAAGTAATGTATAATATTTACATCTATGAACATCGTTAAATAATAAATGTAAATCGAGTTCGTTGTCTATGCTGTTGCCTGTCAGTTAAGCCCATCCCCATCGGACCAATGACAATAATTGATCTGTGCGTCGGACACTAATTTATGCCAACCTATTGCGTTGGATTTTACTTGGGATGTCTGTAAAGTAAAGAAATGCCAGTATGTCACCAAGATATAAATACTTCTGAGTCAGTGCTTAGAATTCACGGTGTACGGTGTACCATAAGTCCTGCTTCATGATGGTTGATGAACTATAAAACGTTAAAAAAAATTGTATTTGTTATAAACATAGAGTTAGTATATAGGCTATATATACTAACTCTATGGTTATAAACATCGAATCTCAAAAACACTCCGCGAGCCGGTTCTCTTTTTAATAGCTGTCACTCCCAAAAACACGCGAAAATTATATGAACGTCAAATGTCAAACGGAGCGTCATTCATAGACAAGGATAGTGACGTTTGCGTTCCGTTATACAATTTTTATCCGCCTAATAGTACGGAAGACGGTCTGACATTTGCTCGGTGCAGTAGCATCAGTAGCATTTATAGATCCACCTCCTTTTTAAAATAATTTATTTGAGATCATAATATCATATAATATTATAGATATCATCCGATATTTCTGAATGATTGTAGACGATATTTTTGATAATAATAATGACTTAATATAAATCGGCGTTACATAGGTATACATTTATGTTAGGTGCAATACAAAGAAAGCTAGCTAATTAAAGTTAATTTAATTAAAGCTAATTTAACTAATTTCAGTTCTAATACAAGGAAAGCTACATTGGCGATTTATGCATGGTTTACATTTATTGAAAAACTAATTTTAGTAGGTACCTATAGGGGTATAGACTATAGGCACTTAAGTTAGTTTTCCACTGCTGTTTGGTAGTGCCAACCTCAGAGACACAACAAACTTATTAAACACGTTTTTTTTTCCAGCCAGATCCTTTCAGCCGTTGGGGCGTGATTGAGTAACAAACATCCATACATCCATCCATACATCAATCGAAACATTCGCATTTATAATATTAGTAAGATCAATGATGGTTTATTTTACACTAGATTCTACACTATTAAAACTAGTGGTTCGCCCCGAACTGAGACCTCGCGGCGCCATCTATTGACATAAATGTGAAGTTCTGTTAAAAATACTGAAGCTCATTAAAAATTAAATAATTCCGTTTCTCATTCCGTTTTTTACAATATTTATCTAATTTTAGTATTTGTTGTTCATGTACAGGATATAATTGAAATAATTGATCAAGTTTCAGGCTCATCATTTCAGAAAATTTAGAGTTCTGAGGTCATCTTTGGACGTTAGAAAATCACCAATTTGAAAGCCCGCCATTTCGTCAATTTTGGGGGAAAAATTAAAAAAAAATTATTTTTGGACTCTATTCCTAATTATCTGTAAAATGATATACCGCAACCCTATGTAACTTTATAAAAAATATTTTACTTCGCATTCGCTTCTATGAGAGGCCCCCTGAAAAAAGATTTTTATTATTTTTTAAACCATATTCGGCGGGAGGCCATTGGTTTACATATTATATTTAAAGCTGAAGTAATTGCGTTCAGTAATTCAGAAGTTATAATGCTCTGACAGACGGACGGACAAGTGCCAATTCACCCAAGTAGACTCAGAGACCTTCGCTTCGCTCGGTCAATAATGATAGATGAAGTAAAGTAAAGATGGACATGACCGCGAAAGGGCTGCGTGGACCGCGGACGCAATTTGTTGAACAAAATGATTTTTCAAAGGTCAGACAATATAAATGATCTACATTTGGATAAATGTCAAGATTATGATTCTTTGAAAATGGAAATCCTACTAATATTATAAATGCGAAAGTGTGATTGTTTGTTGGTTTGTCGTTCAATCACGCCGCAACAAAGTAACGGATCGACGTGATTTTTTGCATGGGTATAGTTGAAAACCTGTACAGTGACATAGCATACCTTGTATCCCGGAAATTTCGTAGGAAAATTTCCGTAGGAATCCATTAAAACTTATTTTACGCAGACGAAGTCGCGGGCTTCAGCTAATGCTAAATATTAAGGAACATAATATTATTATTTCAATGGAATACTATATACTATATAGCATAGCTGATCGCATGATAGAGGGGATAATATTTTAAAAAAAATGGAATACTATATGCCTATATAAAATAGAGGTACTTATATCGAGTCGCAGAGCCGCCACGCTAGTAGACCCACGAGGCGCAAGCGCGACGCGGCATGTGGAAATCCTTGCAAGAGAATTATTTCCAGCAGTGGATGTCTATCGATTGACGAGCAAAATGCACGGTGCATTTTGGTCGTGAAATTTAACGTCACTCAATTCTATTTGGCTGAACAAGGTTCATTTTACCGCGCGGTTTGGATCCGCACGTTATCGGTATGTCACGGCCTTTTGAAGCAATAAAATTTCAAAGTCACAAACTGTATCGGAGATGATCGTGACTGGTTTTGGCTGGATGGAGCGCGGTAACGTCTGCTGCCGTCACTCAGGCGTCATCTTACAACTTTCGTAACTTTACGTGCTTGCTTGCAACATTATCCGATCCGTCGGATATGTCAGATGTCTTTTGTTCGGAACCTTTACTCAAAAAAAGGAAAAAAGCTGGCAAAACTGTAATGTTGCCAAGTTTTACTATTATTTATTGTTAACAAGATGATGCCCGCGACTTCGTCCGCGTGGATTAAGATTTTCTTATTCCCGCGGGAACTCCTTAATTTTCCGGGATAAAACGTAGCCTATGTCCTTCCCGGGGATATAAACTACCTCTATACTAAATTTCAGCGAAATTGGTTGAAAAGATGGGCCCGAAAAGCGTAGCAGAACTAGCAGACAGACAGACAGACAAACTGACAGACTTTCGCATTTATAATATTAGTATGGATGTAATTAATGTATTCATACTATACATTATAAATGCGATTTGCGAAAGTGTGTTTGTTTGTTGCTTTGTCCTTCAATCACGCTGCAACGGAGCAATGGATATACATGATTTTGGCATGGGTATAGTTAAGGACCTGGAAGTGGAGAGTGACATACACTTCTAAAATTAAGTAGTTCCCGCTTGAATCATAAAAACATAAACCACGCGGACGAAGTCGCGGGCATCAGCTAGTTGAAAATGTGTCTCGGTTAAAACATATCTACAGATCTCTACTGATGTATTCGAAGAAAACCAACAAATCAAGCATCTTATTTATACAGCTGTTAAAAAACAAAACAATTTTTTTTTTAGATTCTATTAATTTTTTTTTGAAAATTTCTTTCAAGCCATTGTCATAGTATTCCTGGGCCGTGATGTTTTATAGCAAGTTTCAGTCTGAAGAAGTAGTGACTAATTAGTACAGACTTGCTTCCAAAGATCGCGCAGTAAACAAACGAAGACGAAGAAGTAATGGAAAAACATTATATTGCAAGTTTTAAGTTGGTTTACACTAATGCGTATTAACTCTATTATCTAGCTATATTTTCCTGTTAATTAATGTAATCTGTTGGATGTCCTGAAATAAATAAATACATAAAGAATAAGTATAAGTCATGACCAAGTCCTAAATCTATGGTAGGTATTTAGGTATGATAGCGTCTACTCAAATATTTTATGCAGCTACCGCATAAATATTTAAGAAATTATTTTTTTGTAAAACATTATTTACCTATGTGTAAATCACTTTTTGTTTAAATAATCATGAAACTGTAAGTACCAAATTAATTTTGCATAAGTATTGTTTACATATAAGGCGTGAGATATTTTCTGATAAATCGAGTAAAATCGTAGTGCGATAAATATTTAAGACATTTCACATTTTACACGGATTTTATCTTGAGCATTGTCACTTTATAATTCTTAAACATGTGAGGTCGTATGTGTAATAACAATATAATACCTACTTAAGGTATTTACAGTGCTATTCATTAGTTATATATGCCATTATTATTCCTTGCACTTTTCCGGTATGGTAGGAATTTGACTTTAATGCATTTGTGCACGACGTGTACTAGTATACAGTGGTGACTCTTATTAACACACAAGTTTGGTAAGAAAAAATAATGAACACATAATATAATCAGACGTCATCAGTCTCGTTTTCACTAGGGGACAGCAGGCAACTACAGGCAAAATGTCGCAAAACTTGTGTCTCTACTCCCTAGAGATGTCGCCTGACATCTCTAGGGAGTAGGGATACGTGCCGCGGGGTTCCCTAGTGAATACGTTGCTTACGTATATTATAAATCATAATAGATACATTATGATTTAAAACATAAGCCTAATACCTACTTATGAGCTTAATTTAGAAAAACGATTTTCAATACCGGATATGTTCATCGAAGTCTAAGTTCACACCTTGGACCAACACCTATGGTAGTAAGTATGTATATGATGTTACATGAAAATCAGCATTTAGGTTATTATAGTTTTGAATAAGAAAAACCTGATGCAATAAGCTATATATAAAGCCTCGATAGGTATATTATAGGCTTTTTGCAGCAGGAATTCATAAACTCATATGGAACTCAGAAATGGAGAAGTTTCCATTTAAATGTATTGTGAAAATTAAGACAAAATAAAACAAAAATATGAAAAAATCATTAAAATATCCCAACGAATGAAAAAGTTATGGAACTTTAAAGCTGCGCTTGCAAGAATAATTTCATTACGGTCATGTAACGTCACACGACCTTAACAACCGACTTTATAAAGCCGAATAAAAGAAAGAAATGGACTTAACGTGACCTAATCGAATTAAAAGCACTTAATTTGTGGGTGAAGATAATGGAAAACCACTTATTTATTCGTTTTAATCTATATTTTACGAGTACTTCCGTTGCGTTAAATGTGATATTCACAACATCATGAAACTTCTCCATTTTACGCGGACCAAATCACGAGTGACCTCTAGTAAGTAATTAATATAAAAATCTTGAACCTTCCCTGATCTTCAAATACGATGGGCATCTCTTAGTTAAACTCGATTACTGACATACTCGAACCAATTCAGCAAGCGTATTGAAGAATCTATTGAACTGTAAAGATCCAAAAAGGTCGCAGCATATCCGCCAAAGTGGGGTCCGGGTCAATCTAATTCTAAAGGACGCTTAATGCTTAAAACACTAATAAAATAAAAATAAAACCGGCCAAGTGCGAGTCAGACTTGCGCACAACGTTTCGTTACGCAAGTATTTTTTTGCCATAATTGGGTATCCGACAAGTAAGTAGTCAAATCAGCAACTTTTTTCAAACGTCAAAACGCGTGCTTATTATAGTTTGTATGAAATTTTTTACTGTGACGTCATCAAAGTGCGACGCACTTTTTTATCTACTTTAATCGATAGTTTTAAATGGTTATTCAAGATAAAACTAACAGGAGCCGTGGATATTACTATTTTTGGGTGAGCCTTTATTTAATAATCACTAAAAATAATTTATTTGTGTAGTAGTCAAATACCCAAAATATGTTATTTGATGTTATTTTGGTCAGCATTTACCATATCTACCACTTTTGCATTGATAATAAAAGGTTATTTTTTGTACCTGATAGGTATAGGTTGAAAAGCAATAAAATCGTGTAGATATGATGAGTCCCAAATACCTAATTGGCTATGACGGACGGAAATTCGACGCCCAGAGAAAGTCGCAGGGTTTCTTTATTACCGTCACGGTACGAAACCCTGAAAAATGAAAATATTCTTAGTCAAAAGCAAAAATACTTGTATTGGACTGACACTTTCGTGACTGGTATTGAAATAAAGTCGGACCTATAAAACCTACCTTTCGTGACTTATCGGGTCAGCCCGATAAGTTTCCGCTTGCGACATTTCCAAGTAAAATTAAAATTTAAAACGGACTATACCTACTTAGGCCGACTTTGTAGAGATGCTCGGAGTTTACTTGCAGCAGTTCGTTTCGTTTACAACATGCGAAAAACTATGGCTGTTTTGGAATGCACATTTTTTTTCTTTTCAGCGACTTTTCAGTTTTTGTTTTCTATAACGTCCACAAAAGAGAAAGTTCAAAACTAAGTTTAATTGAGCTAATTTTACTTGCCACCTTAGTTCCCAAATTAGGTATGCAGCAATAAGATGCTTTTAAAAGCCTACTTAATCAGCAATTGTTTAGATTTAAAAAGATTGGTAAGTAAATTTCCTCCTATATATATATATATATGCTGAGCCTGGACCATTTTTCGGGTTATGCCATACGTACCTAATGCAGTTCATTGCTGCGCCTCTTCGCTGTAGTTTAGATTGTATATCTTTTCTAGATTGTTGAGGTGCGGGGGTGATCTACCTCTTTAGGTACGCTATTTATGTGTGGCACAATTTTGGAAATAAATATTTTTTCTTTCTTTCTTCCATTCTATTTTCTTTTGTTACTATTACTATTGGTTAGCTTTAGGGGGTATTACAATATTAACAGCGTATTGCGATCCTGCTATCGTACGATTTCAAAAGTATCCCCATAAAGCGTCGAAGAATATTTTTCGGCAGTCAGCAATTTGGGATTATAATGGGTTATAATTATTTAATTAATTTCTCATACAGCGGCAGACTAGTCTATAGGCCTATTGCCCTAAGGGTGAGAAAAGACGTGTTCATTAAACTAAAGCCAGTTCTATCAAGGACAGTAGCACTATAAACTGACCGCCTTCAGCGTCTATCGAGTGCAATGTACCCCAGCCCCGCTGCAAAGGGCAAGGTCTTAAAACTAGGGCTGTAGGTCTTACTCGCCATTAAATTAACTATAAAGGTCTGGATGATTGGGAATGCCTGGCAGGTTTATTATGAGAAAAAAAGATCCGAAGATAGGCCAGTCTTGAAATAAGTGATAGTAAAAACCGGGGCAATTATTCCTATCCTAATTGCAGATCGTATTTCTTTGCCATCTTCGTGGCATTCACAGTGTATATTCCGAGGCCATGGATTCGACATCATAAAACTTCATTTTTTACCGCCTTTGATGACAAGGGAGCTAGTTTCTATTGTGTTTTTTTGACTACGGAGTAAATAGGTGGTTTTATGCCTATATAGTATACTGTACTAATCTATACTAATATTATAAATGCGAAAGTTTGGATGGATGTATGGATGGATGTGCATTGACTTATGAGACTATTGAGAATCTACTGTGATATATATACCTAAGTGCAAAGTAGAAGAAAAAGCCAAGTTTAGGTTTGGGTAATTTCTAACGCAATAAAAGGAATGTGTGATTCTTCGACCTTCGTTTAATATCGACCGGTTCAAATGTCACCAGCCAGCATCTCAAACTGGTTACGTTGGCTAGTTAGAGTTGAAAGTCTAGGCTTATTTTGCACGGCCTAATATGAATCGCTGTCCATATATAAACATTAATGAACATAGGTCTCTTGCAAGGACTTCCACATGCCGCTATCTTGCGCCACATGGATCCAGCGATTTTTGAATCATTCTAATCTGGTTGTTCGCAGATGACAGAAGTGCAGCTGACCCTGGATAAACTTAAGTCCAGTAGGACAACCTACTTCAGCTCGAGTCACTCAGTCCTTACTGTTCCGGCTTCGTGCAAAGACGTGTTCCTTAGCTAATAGACTTTTGGCCTGAAGGCATAGTTTACCGTCGCTTCAGGGAAGACAGACCCAGAATCCCTACTTTTTTTTTAATCCACTACAAGCTAGCCCTTGACTGCGATCTCACCTGATGGTAAGTGATGATGCAGTCTAAGATGGTAGCGGGCTAACCTGTTAGGGGCGTGGCAGTTATATTAAACCCATACCCCTTCGGTTTCTACAAGGCATCGTACTGGAACGCTAATCGCTTGGCGGTACGTCTTTGCCGGTAGGGTGGTAACTAGCCACGGCCGAAGCCTCCCACCAGACCAGACCAGGGAAAATTCAAAACTGTTTCATAATTATTTTCATAAGTATTAATGTTATTTTATTGTTTTATATTATGTATATATTTCTATGGGCCTAGTTGCCTGATGTAAACAAATAAATAATTCAATTCAATTCAATTCTTTGTTTTATGGCTTGCGTTTGTTTTGTACCAAAAGGGTACCATATAGGTACTTCGCCAATGACGCGTGGAATGGAGGAGACATGCTTTATAGGTGATAGCTGGGAGGTTCTAAGATCATCCTAAGTGGGTATTTGACAACAAGTCAAATCAGTAACTCTTTTTCAAACGTCAAAACGTGCGCTTATTATGAGATTCTGTATGAAATACTGAATTGTGAAGTCATCAAAGTTCGAAGCACTTTATTTCTTTAATTGATAGTTTAAAATGGTTAATCAACACATATAACATTTTGATATTACGTCTTTTGGGAGATTCTATTACCTCTTTTTAATAGTCATAAATAAATTATTTTATTTAACTGTTTGTCAAATAACCAAATGGTCTTTGGTTTGTCCCAATCGCGCTGCAGCGACGTAATATAAAAGCGGATATACCTATTAAATAAAGTGACAAAGGCAACCCGGAAAATCAAAGAAAAATCGCTTGAGATTTTTTTTTAAAACCGCAATCCCCGCGATGGAATGCCTGGCCATCATCTAGTATGGGAACTCGCCTAATAAATTAACCAAATTGTTAATTGAGGAGGCGTATATTTTATGGCGATCTTGACTTTTTGTTAACAGTGCTTAATTCAAAAATAAATAAACAGTGATAAAGTAGGTAGCGCATCTTAATCTCCGAAGTAGGCGTTCGTTTTATTAAGGTCCAGCCCCACTACAGAAGCGCAGCGCGGAGCGGCACGTAGCGGCAAGTATTCTTTGTGTGAGGTTCAACTGTAACTGTAACTGTGAGGTATGCGACTGTTAAGCGACGGGGCACTGACTAGCACTGCGCGACGCGGCCTCGTACAAACTCATACAAATAATACTTGTCGCTATGATCCGCTAGTCAAGTGGGGCTAGACCTTCAATATGGCAGATGATTTCCGCGCCACTGGCTTCCTGCTATAAATAAAAACTGGAGCAATCACTTTAATGAGAAACACGGAAAATCTTTTAAATATTTATATTGGAAATTAAAAATAATAATCAAACTATTGACCCAGGAAGTGACCTAATATTTTCAGTAGGTATATGTCAAGTGACATTCATTTAAATTTGATTAGGTCGTAACTTCGCATATCTATAAAGAGATCAATCAGGCCGATATATCACGCTGAAATGGATTCGTAATCTACATAATTTTAATATTTTTTTAATGGATACTTGCAGATGCTTTAGTAAATTATAGGTCATCTTCAATATTTCGAAATAGATCAAATATAACGTGATATATTTTATTATTTCTTCACATATCATCAATAACAGGATGTATTCGTTACTAATGTATGGTTTTTTGCTGATTTATATTTTAATTAATTTATTATACAATTCATATTATTGTGCATAGTAATTAACTATTTAAGGTCAATCATTTCGTGACACGCTTAGAGTAGTGAGTTATAAAATATCGATAACTTAGTTACCTTAATATTAACATAATCTTAGGTTAGCGAAATTAACGATGTCCGGCTTATCGATTTTATCGATACAATTATGTTACCAAAGTTCCAAACATATGTATACAGCAGATTGGGCAAAGAAACTTCCTGTTAATGAAAGAAATAATTTCACCCGCAATAAAATTCATAATAATAAATATGTAGATTCATATTTTTTTTATTTCAAATCAAATTTCAAATTAATATTTACATTATTTAAAGCTAGTAATAACACAAATTATGAGCTGGATATGAACATATTATCGATACTTTAATATTGGGCTCGATAATCGATTACACAGATTTCTCAAGATATTAAAGACCGTATCACTATGAAAGCATTTATTATTATTATAGTACCTACTGTTGAGAACGTTTCGACAAATGAATGCAGTTGAATTAATTTATTTTCAGACAGGCACGTCCATTTCAGTGACACTAGGAAAACATGTAAATAAATTTTTTTGCTAATCGGTTATAGCCTTTACTTGTCAATCATGAAGGGAATACCTACTACCCAAATTGGTATAATAGGTATACCAAATATCACAGCCAGGATATGTTTTCTGGGCTACTATAATGTATACTCTACCAGATTTTTTTTAAATGAGTGATCAACGCTAGAAGTGAAGAACGTGAGAAGTCTCACGCTAACTTTTTTTATTTAAATCCACTACAAGCTAGCCCTTGACTGCGATCTCACCTGATGGTAAGTGATGATGCAGTCTAAGATGGTAGCGGGCTAACCTGTTAGGGGCGTGGCAGTTATATTAAACCCATACCCCTTCGGTTTCTACACGGCATCGTACCGGAACGCTAAATCGCTTGGCGGTACGTCTTTGCTGGTAGGGTGGTAACTAGCCACGGCCGAAGCCTCCCACCAGACCAGACCAGGGAAAATTCAGAAATTATAAATTCCCAAATTGACCCTGCCGAGGATCGAACCCGGGACCTCCGCACGTTAAGGTAACAGCGCTACACACTGCGCCACGGAGGTCGTCAAAGTGGTCAAACTATAATAGTTGCCTGTGCCTTGGACGAGGTATAGCAGTTTAATTAAATCCTTCGCCTTCCTACCCCTAATTGATTTCCATCCGGCATCTTGCCAAGGTATGTTTCAATTAATTCACCGCAAACTAATGATTGAGAATTAAAATGCAACGCGTTTTAATTTATTTTGTACAAGTATTTATTTTGACCGTCCTTTATCTCTATTTAATTGTTCCATTCCCAAGTTTTTGTCAGTAACACCAAGTATTTCCAAATAGGCAAACATAAATCTCAGTAATCCAGTATTAGATGTAGATTTGGAGATTTCCATCTTAGTAGATTTTTTATACTCAAGTAGTCGAATATATTAATGTATTCAGATAATTACGTCAAAGAAGGCGTGTACCCACCAGCAACATGCCAATGATGGCGTATCTATGAATAGAATATGATCCTATTAAAAATATAAACTTATAAAATACTTTTTAGTTAAGCCAATTCATTCTAAATCTGGGTTAATTTTGTTTTTTAAAGGATCTATTAAATTAAAGTGATATCACCTTAAAACAAATATATCAAACAGCGTGAAGTATGTTGGGTTGTGTGTTCAAGTCTGTAAAGTTAACCTAACCTTTTGGAAACAGCTAACCAGCAGCCCCATTCTCTAACTCAGTGACTATCAAAAAATTAAAATCACTGACATAAATTTTTTATCCATTGAAGGTTTGCTATGAAATAAAAATTAAGTTTTCATAGCAAACCTTCAATGGATAAAAAATATATGTCAGTGGCTTTCACTCTTTGATAACCACTGAGTTACAGAATAAGGGGGCAGGTCATTAGTCAAGTGCCAAAAAGCTGCATCATTATGGCTTAGATTGGCACTATGAAAATTAGTAGTATAGGTACTATGAACTGTACATGATTATCGATCTGCAATCAATTGTTTGTGCAATATTTTTTGGTATATCAATAAACAAAATAAAATAAAATCAACAATGAACTCCTCCAAACACCTTGAATTAGACGTAACTGATTACGTTTCTTTGTAATCCCACTACAAAGGTGATTGCGAATTGCAATCGCTACACTATATATAGCTCTAGCTGCCATTTCCGTAATAAGGCTCCTGGAATAAATCTGGTTTTGGAGTAACGCAAATATTTTCTCTTATACTTAATAAAATAGCCGCCAAACAGAATAGCTGTTTTGAGGTCGCCATCTATTATCAAGGTGTATCAAGTACAAAATAAACCCAGAATTAAAAAAATCTTAATAATATCAATTTGCTTACGATAATTATTACTAGTCTCCGACTCGCCTTCATATGAATGGCTGCTATACTTTTTACTCCTACCTGAAACAATAAAACAGGAAACCTTGAGACAAATGTTAAAAGAGCCTTAATGTGTTATAGATGATGTGATTTAATTTATCAAATATGCGGTCACGGCCTTAAAAAGTAACTATATTTGGCTAATCTAAGTAATTTAGAATGATTTATTAACGGATCTTCGCAGGTTTATAATTGGAAGCCATTGTCAGCGATCTCTCTTGGTGGTAAGTGACACTGCTGCTCGGAAAGGGGTACATGGCAGTTATAATCGATACCTGAGTCAGTTATCGAAATTACGGTATTATTTACTACTAAAAATATCAAATCAAAACTATGAAATACATAAAAATCTAAATTAATAAACTAAACTCAACAAAATAACAACCAAGAATCCACTTTAGGTATCCGCCTTTTTAAAACCTTCGTAAAATAGATACTATTTGGTCAAGCTAATCAAATTTAATTTTCGGCAGAAAAGACAAAGCATCATATTATTTACATAAACATCTATACTTCCATAACAATATTTATGCGAAAGTGTGTCTGTCTGTTACGCTTTCCCAGCCCATCTGTTCAACCAATTTTGACGAAATTTGGTACAGAAGTAGGTTGCATCCCGGGGAAGGACATACTTTTTATATCAGAAACTTAAGGAGCCCGCGGGAATCAAAAATCCTTAGCCACGTGGATGAAGTCGTGGACATCATCTAGTTCTTCATAAATCATAACTCATTACACGCCTATAGACTCGATTTTTTATGGTTGTATTTGGAAAAACCTATCAAAAAGAATCAGCCACTCTAAGGCGCAACATATTATACCTGACCAACGTGACGACATAATAATTGCTAATATTTTTTTACAGTATGTATGTTCATAACGTCTTTGAGAGGTGATATCTAGTGAAAGGCCCGATGAATAGCGTCAGTTTTAATACTGTTTAAATAGGTATTGCGCATATTTTAATACTGTACAAGAATCAGCTTTTCTAGACATGGTTCATTTTTGGTAACCATAAACCGTCTTTAAACGGCCATGTCTAGTGAAAGGCCTATCCGTGTGCGGACAGACTTTCACTTTTGACATCAGTGGAGAGCCCTACACCCACCTAATACTGAATCAGCTTTTCAGGCGATAGTTACAAAAAGTGCAGCTATCTGTTAGTCTATTATCATTTAGCAGCGTAAAACCACAGAATAATATGAAGTTATGAATTCTCGCTGTACATTTTAATCTCTTAAAATCCATCGAGGTGTACCTAAATGTCATGTGCCTCGGGATTATTATGAAACACTACTTTTCCGAGAGTTATAATATAGTTTTTACATTTTAAAATTTTATAATGGGATACAGTAAAAAACCATATTAGTAGTAATAATCATCATTAATATCGCTAGTTCACTGCTGAGCAGGCACTAATCTCCCTCCGAATGGGTATGGGTTTAATATAACTGCCATGCCCCTAACAGGTTAACCCGCTACCATCTTAGACTGCATCATCACTTACCATCAGGTGAGATCGCAGTCAAGGGCTAGCTTGTAGTGGATTAAAAAAAAAAAAAAAAAGAATTAGGAGGGTTCAAAATTCAAAAATTCAAAAATTCAAAATTCAAATTATTTTTATTCAAATAAACTTTTACAAGTACTTTTGAATAGTCAAGTGAATCTACCACTGGTTTGGAATGCTATTCCTATCGCGAAGAACCAGCAATAAACTCGCCAAGAACCAGCAAGAAACTCGGCCAGAACCAGCAAGAAACTCGGCAGAACCAGCAAGAACTCGGCAAATCAAGAAACTCGGCAAATCAAGAAACTCGGCAAATCAAGAAACTCGGCTTTAGGTCATAATCCACCAAGCTGCCCTATGCGGGTTTTAGAGAACACTCAAGCATGCAGGTTTATTGCCTCACGATGTTTTCCTCACACATAACTCCGAAAAGTGTCTAGACCTACTTTATTATACACCACAGAAATACAAAAGAAACAGGTTAAACTTACAAACAAGAAAATTTAAAACTTAGGTACAAATATAACGTAATCTTTGTTTCACCAACAATTGCCTTTACATTAGGGAAGACTAGAGAGAGCAATAAGTAACAGTTTCACGTAGTTACAAACTGTCTCGTCGTGGGCTTGGGTGTTCCCTAAAATTTGGGCATTGTTGGTGAAAACGGGCATTATTTATTACGGGATTACGGGTTACTTCCATGAGTTAAAGACTATATTATATTAAACTTTATTTTCCTTTTTGCAACTCAAACAAATCTTTTTATCGTATAGTCCAGTGTCTAAATGTCGCCAGCATTCTAGCCCCACTAAGACGCCCGGCGCGGCGCGGCAAATAGCGGCAATTGTTCTTTGTACGAGTTTGTATGGAGCGATAGTGAGGAGCAGTTAGCAGTGCGAAAAATCACTTATGTTTAAATCGCGTGCTCTTCAAACGCAAACTAAAACTAAACTACTTAAAATTTGTTTGAGAAATAAGATTTTAACTTATATTTTTAATTATCCCTAGTCAGCACTATTCTTAAATAACTATCAAGACTAAATTTTACTAAGCGAGGCATCTATCATGTAATTTTCAAAGAAAACTTGCCGCGCCGCGCCGTTTTCTGTAGTGGGGCTAGAGCTTAATACAATAAAATGCTCCGAGCTTCCAAAGCGGCGACGCTGGTGTGTTTTGCGATAAAATACAGCCTAGAGTGAAATCGTTTTAAATAAACAGTACTAGAGTTGATTCACAGGCCAGCTTACCAGAATAAAATAAGTAGAGCGCTTTTATACAGCTGTTGTATCTACGAATATTATATACTATAATAGATTATTAAAACATTACGTGAGTTGGATTTAAGTTTTTTTATCCACTACAAGTTATTATCCCTTGACTGCGATCTCGGGGTAAGTGATGATGCAGTCTAAAGATGGTAGCGGGCTAACCTGTTAGGGGTATGGCAGTTATATTATACACATAACCCTATTCGGTTTCTACACGGCATCGTACCGGAACGCTAAATCGCTTGCCGGCACGTCTTTGCTGGCAGGGTGGTAACTAGCCACGGCCGAAGCCTCCTACCAGGCCAGACCAGGGAAAATTCAGAAATTATTAATTCCCAAATTGACTCTGCCGGGTTCCAAATCCGGGACCTCCGCACGTTAAGACAACAGCGCTCAACACTGCGCCACGGAGGTCGTCAAAATTAAGAATCAAGTTCAGTAGCGAAAGGTAGATATATTTTTATGTGTAGGTATTTTTATTCTTATTATTAAACTGGATGATCTCCGTGTTGATAAGGTTGTTTTATTCCCACGGAAACTCTTTAATTTTCCGGGATAAAAATCCTAAGTCTATACCAAACTTCATGAAAATCGGTTGAAAAGATTGGCCGTTGAGGGGTAGCAGACAGACAGGCACACTTCGCGTTTATAATATTGTTAGGTTATTATAATTATTTATAGTAGGTATATATAGATATAGATATTCATATCTAAATAATATGTCGCAATTAAATTTTTACCGCCTGGTTTAAAATCTTAAACGTTACTACAAAAACGGTTTCTGCAAGTCTACGATTCAACGAATTAAGAAATCTAAAGCCCCTGCAGTCTATTGTCAGTATAATTCCGAGGGAGTACAAAATTAAGCGCTTATATTGTTAGCAGTATTAATCCAAAGATATCTTTGAAAATATAATTTTAAAGCTCGGTCTGCGAGCTGTAGACTCTAGACTGGAAATGGGTCAGAGCTCTAACGATGCTCTTTTTTACACTTTTTCGCATCCATGTCGCGATGTCGAGCTTCTGTGCGTTTCCATTGCGTGGAAAAAGAAAATTAAGATTGACGACTGAATCTATATACGACGATAAAGGCTACAATAATAATTGATTTTATATCTTCTGTATTTTAAAATTTTAAAGTAGATAAATAAACATCAAATCTTTGGAGAACAGCGTTTGTCAATTCTCTAAAAAAAAATTGGCAGTCCGATAGAAGTGAAAACGATGTTTTTTATTTTAATTAAAATGATTAAAATATAAACCTTAACACTAACACATTAAAGTTTAATTTCGTATGTAGTATATTTAAATGTTCGTGAGCCTGTCGCTGTTCGCGAGCATGTCGGTCACGGTCACGCGAATCTACATTTTTACCCCCTAGCAAAAAGTGCTCAACGCGCCTAAAGAAGTTTTCACTTCAAAAATTCTAATTGATACGAGTAAAGCCTATTACAAATTAAATGATTTTTTTAAGACAAATAAGGCAGCCGTCTATTACCACTGATTTGCAGTGCCCCGCCGGGGTTCCAATATTGTAATAAGAACTATAATATTCTACTGACATTATGTAAATTACTATAGGAATAATAGTATTGGAATGCAAACTAAATTAATATTAATATGAATTAAAGCAACATTGGTTAATAAAACTTATAGTAGGTACATAATAAGTTGTGGATTTTTAACTGTAATGGGTGACGACAGTATTCTACTCATCATCACCTTTTATTTCAAATTAAACTCTATTTATAATAATGGGCTCGTAAAATATACTTTAATTTGATTTCCATAGCTGTAACAGCTCTATTGTATCGTTTATCTTTTGTAATTTTCTAATTCGTGTTGTTCTAGAAAGCTTTCGGTAGTATAAAAATAATCCGAACCCTTTACCTACAGGCGTAAAACTGTGCACACAAAGGAAACGCGTACTTCGTTGAAAGCTGCCGGCATTATGAAAGAATCCAACCCGTCGGGAAATCAGTGGTATGCCTTAACGTAGAGACGAAGTGCGGTTAACGGTCTTTGTGAACTAATGTTTTAGAACTCACTTAGAAGTAAGTAACTGCATTTACTTTTAGGTAACGAGACTTTTGTCTTTGTAAAATTATTTCTTCTATTTACCTACATCCACCACCACCACAGCCCATTAAGGTCCCACTGCTAGGCACAGGCCTCCGCAGTCTCATAGGAGAGAGGGAATTAGAGCTTAGACCCACCACGCTGCTCCAATGCGGGTTGGCCGGCTTTAACGACTGTTATCATGTAGGCTTAACCTGCTCTCCGAGGCACGCGTGTGAATAACCGCCAACTTCCTAACTCCGGGCTAGTACTGAGAATTTCTAGTCAGAAAAGATCAATATTCAAATATGGCCCGACCCGGGACTCGATCCCGGGACCTCGTCGGCTGCACTCTAACATCCCAACCACTAGACCAACGAGGCAGTTTACCTACATACGAGTTACATATTTAGGACGTTAAACTGACTGAGTACTGGCATGTCAATGAAGGAACAAAAAATTTAATTCACTATAATCCGCGAAAATAAGTAATTTTATTATTATTTTATCTACTACGAGCTAACCCTTGACTACGATCTCACCTGATGGTAAGTGATGATGCAGTCTAAGATGGTAGCGGGCTAGCCTGTTAGGGGCATGGCAGTTATATTAAACCCATACCCCTTCGGTTTCTACACGGCATCGTACCGGAACGCTAAATCGCTTGGTGGCACGTCTTTGCCGGTAGAGTGGTAACTAGCCACGGCCGAAGCCTCCCACCAGGCCAGACCAGGGAAAATTCAGAAACTATAAATTCCCAAATTTACCCTGCCGGGGATTGAACCCAGGACCTCCGCACGTTAAGGCAACAGCGCTACACATTGCGCCACGGAGGTCGTCGGATACAATCTATGTGGTACAGTACCGCACTTATAGCCCGCGAAATTCACCAGACCACAGAAATTCTCCAAACTACCCTCAACGTACGTTTCACTCCAATACCGGAGCATCTTCAGGAGATATTGACTTGACAATGCACATTATTGTGAGTCAACAATCGTGCATTGTCAACATTAAGTGAGGAATACACACTGTACCACATAGATTTATCTATTGTCGTGGAATAAAGCGAATTATTTTTCTAGTTCCTTAATTGTCATGGACGTCCGCAAAGTGTCGCCTGCTTCTATCCAATACTGGCATGTCAGCGTAGGAAAAACTTACGCAGCTGCGCTGTCTTGAAACTAAGACTTAGACCCTTACTAAGAAAGGAAGGATTCCAGAAAGGATTTCCAGAAATTTCAACAACGCCGAGCGAGTCAGCTAGTTTTTTTTCTCACGTTGATCGTTGGCGCTGACAAATTAAGATATCTGAAGTAAAACTTCTTTACGCACGCTTGACTTGGGGAGTAATCTGGTGAATGCGTGATGAGAGCGTTACGAAAAGTGTGATCGGGCGAGGCGAACGAAAGTTGAGAGGGAGATATGAGTTAGTGAAGATAGAAAGAAAGAGAGTTACGTTTCGTATAGTCTGTAGGGGCAAGAGAGAGAGGTGGGAGCACAAATTTTCTTTCTCTCTTTCTCTCATAGCCAGTTACGTTTCGTATATATTATGATTGTTTCAGATAAGTATTATAGATAGATAGATAGATAGATAGATAGATAGATAGATAGATAGATAGATAGATAGATAGATAGATAAATTCTTTATTGCCACACATAACAAAGAGAAAACTTAATTATAAACAAAAGCAGAAAACAACGCGTGCGTAAGGGCGGTCTTATCACTAAAAGTGATCTCCTCCAGACAACCCGTTTCTTAAGGAACTTTAAAAAGGAGCGGGAAAGTGCAACAATAATATGCAACAATACTATACTACATAAACTATACATACTAATGATACATAAATATCTAAATATAAATAAATATAAACATATAGCAGTACAAAAACCTACATACGAGAACGAAAATACTTAAATATTCTATAGCATATTAGAAAGGTAATATTCCTTTACACGACTCTTAAATATGTTTAAAGACTTTGACTGCCTAATGTCGCTTGGCAATTATTATATTTCTCATACCGTATAGAAGTTTTACTTCAGTCGTGTGGTCTAAAGCACACTCGTTTTTCTTTTTTTAATTTATGATGCATCTAATCAGTTCAAAGGTCATAAAAATGTCACATGCATAGGTAAGTGGAACACTTATCATGCTGTTGTGGTGTAACTAAGTGTGATTAATTAATTTCATCATTATTGACTACATAATGTGCGCAACTTAGTCCGCAACTTCTTATTATCCGCCACTATAATACTAATTGATAATTGTGGCGGATTGTAGAGAATTAAACTTCATCATTACCATAGACTTCCACAAAGTAACACCTGCATCTATTCAATATTATCACCATCGCGTCTTATATTTTTAACCGACTTCCAAAAAAAGGAGGAGGTTCTCAATTCGGCGTGTTTTTTTTTAAATGTATGTCGGTGCATATCTCCGTCATTTCTGACTCGATTTGAATTTTTTTTGTATCAGTCTTTAGAGGAAGCTCTCGAAGTGGTCCCATAAAAATTCTGACTCCAAATCCTCAACCCTGACACTAAAAAGTTAAAAATAAAAATTCTTTCCAAAAAACCGACTTACAACGCCACTGTAAAGTAATAAATAATTTTTATTTCTACCCACTATGTTGAAGTCGGGCGGGTATAACAAGGTGCAAAGTTGACGCATCAGGCTCGCTCGCATTTACACTTGAAGTTCAGAAAGTGTACCGTGTGGGTACCGATTTTGAATTTGAATTTGCGTCTTTTCGTCGTCATCACTTCGCAATTCAGTTCAATACGACACTTTATTTAGTGTACCGAAAATTAATCTTGATTTATTAGCAAATATCGCACGATGTCAAGGCTTAATTTGAAACGAAGATTCAAAACCAATAATGAATTTTTATAATGAGTCCAATTTGGAGTTGGATAATTAGTAAAGAACCTTGCTATGGTAATTTTTTATGATATATGCCTTGTTAGCTTGGAGAGACCGAGAGACATAATTAAGGAAATAAATCCATGATTAGAGTTTGACCTCTATAAAACTATAATTTAATAACATGAAATTGCCGTTTTAGCGTACTGGGTCACTTCGATTAAAAATTAAACCTGCCTGCTCTTAACTGCTTCGTTGGTCTAGTGGTTCGCATGTTCGACTGCGACTGACGAGGTCCCGGGTTCGAGTCCCGGGTCGGGCCATAATTATTAAGTGTTGGGTTTTTCTGACTGGAAATTCTCAGTAGCGTTGTGGGCCTAAGCTCTAATTCCCTCTCTCCCATGAGAGTGGATGTTAAAACTTTCTAGTGAAAATTTTTTCACATGAAAGCTTTAACATTCTAAATTATTAAAAAAAATACTGTTCGAATTTAATTTGTTTTTATATTCAGCATTTAAAACGAAGATGGATGCTGTGTTTAGTGTTAAATACAAGTCGTCACAAGTTGTCGCAAGTTGCATTTCAGAAATCAAGTATTCGCGTTGGAAATTTAATACAAGTATTACTCTAGAGTACAAGTACAAACTTATACCTGGTTTGCCTGTTGCCGCTATTTATAAAAACTAAATTTTCTAAAGAAGTATTTTAATGTAATTTAAACTGCAGTTTACGGAACAATGACCGTAAAGCTAGCAATTATCATGACTAAGTATGGAACCCTACCTGAAGCCTGTTCCGACACTCACTTGACCTATTTATACCTTGTTACCAGCTACTTAAAATATGCATAGATGACAAATAATCAGAATTGGAAAAAAATAATCTTTAAGGCCCTTTAAATAATTTATGTACCTTCTGAAAACATGAAAAGTGGCTCAATCTGTTTTTTTTAATATCTGCCATTATAAGTACAACATTACAAACTATCTTTATAATAAACAAATAAAATAATGTAAATAAGTTGCATGTAGGTAGGTACATGACTGTATAGCCACTTATTAAATATACAAACTCACCGAGCAACGCAATATAGCATTTCTAACAGACTTCCAAAAAACATTTCGGCGCGTATTTTTTATTTATTTATGTTGGTGCATATCTCCGTGGTTTCTGAACCGATTTGTTTTTTTTTTCTATCAGTCTTTAGAGGAAGCTCTCGAGGTGGTCCCATAAAAAATTCTGACTCCAAATCCTCAACCCTGACACTAAAAAGTTAAAAATAAAAATTCTTTCCAAAAACCGACTTCCAACGATACTGTAAAGTAATAAATATTTTTTATTTCTACCCACTATGTTGAAGTCGGGCGGGTATAACAAGGATAAGCAAAGTTGACGCATCAGGCTCACTTTACAGTGGCGTTAGAGGGCGGTTTTTTGGAAATAATTTTTATTCTATGCAAATTTCGTGAAGTTCTGATGGTATGGAGATGGCGGCCCGCGGACGGAAGTCCTCGAAGAGTAAAAGGCAAATGAAACGCAAGCAAAGGGTGGAGTGGTTGTGGCTGCAGAGCTGTTGGGCAGTAGCGACCCCACGGACCTGATCGCTCCTCGGAGAAGTCTTGAGCCTTATCTCTGGCTTTCCTATATCGGCTGGCTGGAGTGAATACTGACGAGGAACAGAACTCTCACCTCTTGCTGGCCTTCATTGGCCGGCTTGAGTGGAGATTCGCAAGAGCATCTGCAAAGATGCTCGGAGAAAGAAAGTATTCCAGATGCATGTAGGGATCTTGAATTGACTACCAGGATTGTCCTGAGTGCCGTGGAATACCTCTCCACTCCTCAAGCACCTCAGGTTATGATTCCCCCTTGCCGCTACGTCACTATGTGCGAACGGCCATTTCCAGGGGCCCATTTACTGAGTGTGCGAGTCACCCCCTGCCATTTTATCCGTGTAAAATATATTGGTCAGTCAGTGGCCATAGTACGTCCATAAACCCATTTCACTGGTCCATTATATCAACGCAAGTCCGTAGGGTCATACCTATCAATTTTGTTTCCATGTTTTGCAATAGTCCTGCACTAACCGGAGATTGTCCTTGAGTGCACTCGCATATAGGGATATTCGCCGGTTGGTGTCACATTTCCTTTAGAGTAAAATTGTCTAACGTGCCTCTCCGTGTTGGTTACGGCCCCTCGTACGCCTTCCAAAGGTCCAGGATCCCATGGTCCCGTGACGGAAGAAACATAACAATCTCAATTACAGTCGCATGATACAGGATTGCTCCAAAGCCGAATTGGCAAAACTAAGTTTCGGCTTTGGAGTTTGGACTGGATAGTTAGACACTTCTAGATTGGCCTGAAAACTTGCTCGGCAAATGCGCCCGCACTTTGGCTTTGGAGTATAACATTTATGCATATAGTAATAATTCACATTATACTTCGCTTGGTGTCAAGTTCATTTGAGTAAAAAAGCGCAAATAACTTTTTGGAAGGACATTCTTGAGGTTGTTATTTTTCTATTTATAACTATTTTATACAGCATCTTCATTATGCTAATGTTCGTTATTTTCTTTGTATACTAATCACTTTTTATAATGTCGATGAACTGATTAAATTGAAGGCCGAGGAATTTTACGTGGAAACCTATCGCCAGCCATAATAAAATATAAATTTTGGCTATTATTAGTTAGTAAAATAACAAAAATTTTAATGAAATTAAAATTCTGGTATGTTAGGTACCATTGGTGTATTATCTATACTAATATTATAAAGAGGTAAAGTTTGTGAGTTTGTGACGTTGTAGGGGGTAATCTCTGGATCTACTGAACCGATTTTGAAAATTCTGGTACCAATAGAAAGCCACATAATTGGTGAGTGTCATAGGCTATATATTAAACCGAAAAATAAGGGAGTTCCCGTGGGAATTTAAAAACTTATTACTCGCGGACGAAGTCGCGGGTGTCTGCTAGTAAGTAATAGTATATCATAGGTATAGTTCGCGTGCTAGTTGAAATGAGAGCTTAGGTATGTGTACAGGCCACGAATGCATTCAACTCGCGCGCGTACATTACCTTACCCCTACTCACTAGATGATTTTAAAATGTGAATGGCTACGATTTGAAAGCTTTCTAAAATGAAATATTTTGTGAGAATGTGACCCCTTCAATTTCCTCACTTACAACCACAACCTTAGAAGAGATCTAAGGCCCGTATTAAAAAACCGTCATCAGATAAGAATAGGGTCTCAAGAATCGTTCAATCCATGCTTATGACCGGTCTTAAGCATAGATTGACTGATACTTGAGAACGTGTTAAGTATTAGCTGATGTGGGCTTATTAATACTGGCATTGGAGATCTTAAGAGATCTCTGTATACCTATAGAAGTTCCGAATCACTCGCCCATTAAAACTGACTCAAACTCAACGCGACGCCCAGCCTAAGCCTTTGGAACTAAAAAGCTGAAATTTACAGAGGTTCCCTTTATAACGAAGACCAGAAATAGGAAAGGGTTGTTGCGCAATTTTCACGGAAACGCAGCCATCGGTCGGTCGCTATAGTGCCTACTTTTTATTCTAACTACATCCATATACCTACTGATATTATAATATTATACTTAATATTTGTAGATTGTCCCTTAGGTAATGTCCGTTGGTTGGTTGGTTAATGTTTCTAAATAAAGTTTTATTTATTTATTTAATATATGTATGCATCTATTTTAATGGCCGAGGCCGAACCAGTATTATTTTATTTTATTACCGTATTGAATTAATAATTGTACAGAACAATATAAAAAGGGCGCATATAAAATAATAGCCAAGTCTTTCTTGCATCAGTATAACTCTAAAAATAAACAAACGATTGAATAGGTACTAGCTGGAACTGGTTGGAGAGTATCAACGACCTTGCCAAGGTCCTGGTAAATGTCATAAATAATGGCTGAATAGCTTAGTTATTAAAATGGAAAAAGAAATTCATACTATTGAGTCGTCTTAATGTTTTTTTTTATTTGGCCACCAATGGTTAATATAGGTATATATAAAAGAACCTGATTTTAATATTTTTTTGCTAATTAGTTAAATACTAAATCCGCCTTTATGTAGAAAATACATACTAAAAGGAATTAAGTATCACGTATCATAACTAATATCGTGAAGTTACACCTCCAAAATTAAACTTAGCTCTTGTTTCGCAATTACCTAGCTGTGTGACAGTAAATATTGTCTTAATATATGCCAGTTTTTACATAGTCTTTTAATCTAGGGTCATCTAATTCAAATCTGCGAACGCAAAACAAAAATTTTCCTTTTTGTTTCTTTTAACATTGCAAAATGATTTTTCTTTTGAACCGACTTCCAAAAATGGAGGAGGTTCTCAATTCGGCGCGTATTTTTTTTTTCATGTTACTGCATAATTATCTCCGTGGTTTCTAAACCGATTAGAAAAAAAAAATTGTGGTTAGAGGAAGCTCGCGAGTTGCTCCCATAAAAAATTCTGACTCCAAATCCTCAATCCTGATCCTGATCCTCAAAACTAGGGAGTTAGGAAATTTTGATGGTGAATTCATATAGTAGGTATCTAGTCACCGTGTATACGATTCAACTCTGAGTCCCAACTTCTCAACCTTGATGCTGCAGGGTACAGAACTCCTTAAAAATAGATGATTTTTTGTTATCAAATTTCCTAATTAGCTCTCGTCAACGCTTTACATTTTGGTAGCCCTAATGTGACCTAACATTCATAAACACTGGCACTCGCAATCCTGAGCAGAGTTTAGAGGCTAAACAATCAATTGGCACATAACAACTAACAAGATGTTTGGTCAAGACAAATATTTACCTGACAAACAGATCATACGCGGTGCCTCACAAAATCTGCGCATGATTTAACTATGTCATAAATATTCATTATAGGAAAATTAAAAATCTCTGAATATGACATACATACATGTGCCGGTATCTAGTTTGAATTGATTAGTTAAATATTATTATGTGCTATATTATGTCTATTGCCATGTTAAACGATTTTATGGTCTATTCATAGCTTATATCGAAATTATTAAACTTTTAAAAGGCATAGCTATCTTATCAAAACGCGTGTAAAATACTTGCCGAGGATATAGGGAGAAGAGAGACAGGAAAGGTAGAAAATAATATTTTTGTACCTTCAGAATAAATGGAGTCTATTTGTTCGCTCTCAACGCTTTGTAAACTATCGTCTTCACCGTACTCTTGGACCTCTGGAGGACCAGGGTCTTCAGGGTCTTCCGTTTCTGGCATATCTTGCATTTCTGGCTCCTCCTGCTCTGGAATATGGAGCTCTTTAACCGATTCTCTTATTGTTCTTTCCTCAGTTTTCTTTACCGGTAGAATGTCAAAGATGGACGGCGCCCGCACATTGCCACTGGCCAGCCCCAATTTCTTCTGAAGATATGCTTCCAGGATCTGCTGGGTTATTTTATTCTGTCTCGCCAGCTCTGCGGGGCCTGCGGGGAAAGGAGAATGACAGATAAAAATGACTGCGCGTTAAACCAATGAGGAAAAGTTCGGAGGGTAAATTTAAAAAACGAATTCAACGTCATTTTTATCTGCTTCCCCATTTCCTTCCGTATTTTGTAAGGGGTTGGATTCTTATAATATTAACTGATTATTGTGTTTTAGTTTATTTTTTAAGCAGTTCACTTATTATTCATTATTGATTATTATTAGTAGTTTTGAATGGCCTCCGAACTTCACATAAAATACCTATAATTGCAAATGAATAGATCTCAAGGGTCATTAAGAAGTAGCAGTTAAAAGAAGCAGATTTTAGAATCAGATAGTAATAGAAAGACTTTACTCCTATAGTTGCTCATCGGGTGGAAAAATTGTTAAAAATAGAAGTATTTCGCATTGTTATAATAATATGGAGTTCTAACAATGCCTTCAAAGTACAATGATCTAAAATAGGGACTATTGAAGCTAGGTTTATGACACTGTATTATTAATCAAGCGTTCTTATAAAAAACGCCCCTGAATCGCCCACGGACAAAACCATTGTAATAATGCCTGTCCAAGATCAACATCTGTACCTACCAGTAGATATATTTAAACTTTCTAACAATATGCCAACATCGTAAATCTTTGTCATAGTTATAATCCTAACGGCCTAATAAGATTTTCTTGCCACAATACCATTGTTCAAGCTATCCGTAACAAGAACAATAGAAATTTTATCAGATCGCTTGTATAATTTGTTGAATGCAAGGAAGCTTTAAGTACAGCTACTTAATCTGTAGAACGCGAGGATATAATATGGGTACTACATGTAGTTACACAAACATTTAGACCTTGGATTGTTTGAAGGCAATTTTGTAATAAGGTTCAAGGTTGATTGTGTTATGTGGTGAATCTGAATACAAAAAAATTAGCGCTAGGTACATCAAGTGGCATTTTAAAGTAGTTACCGTAACATTTAGCTTTTATTTAAATTGAGCTATGAGTAATAAATATCGATACTTATTTCGTTTTGTTATTTAATAGATCCGTAAGTTTTTATTGTTTAATAAAATAGAATTGTACCTTTATATAATTTGCACCTGATATAATTAACATAAATGATATCTATAATAATTAACCAATATGATACGTAAAACTATTGATATTTACAAACGAGGCAAAAAAACTCGTTCCTCGTCCACCGATAGATTTTAACTGCTGGACACAATGATATTATATACATTACAAGAGGTGGATATAGCTGGGCATAGCTGAACATAGCACACGCTGCGATCTTGTGCCACCTAGTAATCTAGCGGCTCCCTAATCATCCATACAACGACCTCAATTTACATAGATGGGCCCTGTCAAACAAAGAATGGGGACTGAACATGACATCTAGTCTGAAAAGCGGGACAGCGCTATGGCGAGGACAAGGACAGGCTTATACAGGTGTGTGGCGCGCTCTATAGGACGCCCAATTTTTTTCTATGAAAGGACCCATCTAGTACCTACATAATATAAATACGTATCGATGCGTCCATACGATTGGGATTTCTGTAAACGGTGGGCTTTCCAATGCGAGGTCTCCATTCGAGCACCATTCCTCAAAATTGCCCAGTGCATTATCACTTCAACTACGGGTCCATCTTAGGCTGCATCACCACTTGCATGCAAGTCTGATAGTAGCCAAGCGCTAGCCTATATATATTTTAAAAAAAAGGGTTCTATGGATATCCTCATTACTGATTTGATCACGTAAAGATACTTCGAGCGAATCATCGCTTTCTAATCTGTTTTTGTCAAGTGCAAGTCTGTTTTCGCTTAAAAAATAAGAATACGGAAATAACATCTCGTAACGTAATCATCACATAAAATCTCATTTCAAATATTCTTAATACTGAATAAATGCATCATTTTACATCCATATTGTCCTGAACTTTACGAAATATAAGTAAAATCGAATGTTTCATTTCGATTTTATAAACGTTTGATCTATAATAATTAATCACTTCAATATAATACATAAAGAATTGCAAGATGGCCATCACGACGTCAAGATTGCCAAATAAAAATATTGTGATTTGGTAGTAAATAAAAATTTCACAATAGGTAGTCATTTCGTTTTTGGAAGAAGATGCGAAATGCAAATGTACCTAGAATTTCGTGAGCATCAAATATGGTTTCGTTGAAGTTTTATCCTCGTTGCTTGGGACCTAAAATATGAGTAACTAGCTGATGCCCGCGACTTCGTCCGCGTGGTTTAAGTTTTTTTAATTCCCGCGGGAACTATTTAATTTTCCGGGATAAAATGTAGCCTATGTCACTCTCCAGGTCCTCACCTCACCTGCCAAAAATCACGTCGATCCGTTGCTCCGTTGCGGCGTGATTAAAGGACAAACCAATAAACCAATAAACAAACACACATGAAGTATGAAGTATGATAATATGATGGTTGCCATATGTAAACAAATCGTAAATGGCGCACTGTTTCAAGATTTTAATAGCTTCATAACGTCAAAAAATAAATTTGTTTGTTTCTTGTAGCACTTACGGTAAGTTAGGACTTAACTTTGAAACAAACCCCGGAAACAAAGCACTTTATTTTTTATTTTAACATTAATTTAATCGGATGAGTAATCGTACTGTGTTACATCTTACTAATATTATAAATGCGAAAGTTTGGATGGATGGATGTATGGATGTATGGATGGATGTTTGGATGTTTGTTACTCAATCATGCCCCAACAGTTGAACGGATCTGGCTGAAATTTGACACAGAGGTAGATTATAGTCTGGAATAACACATAGGCTACTTTTTATCCCGGAAAACAAAGGAGTTCCCGTGGGAACCAAAAAACCTCAAACCACGCACACGAAGTCGCGGGCACTCGCTAGTGGTTTCATAAGTATTTAGTAATGAAAATGAGATTTCCGTGATCTTCCATGGTATATTATTGCAAGGAACTTTATTATAATACGCATCTACAAAAGGTTTCCATATAAGTTATGAGTAAATAGTTACCTACTAGGTATTTTATAAAATAAGTATTTTATCGCCCCATTCGTTAGGCTATTCGTGGCCCCAGCATCGTTATATGACCATCAATTAGGTTTACCTCGAGATCAGGATCTCATACTTAAGAAAATGAAAACAAGACGAGAAATTGTGACTAATAAAGTTTATCTTGTTAGTCTCGGTTACGATTCCATGTAGGGGCAATAAATTGTAAATTTATTTTGGTCTAGTTCGGTGAACCTTTGATTGTGGCTAAGTCAATATAATCGATGAAGCCATAAAACATAGCATTCTGATTCGATTCCGCATAGAAACCGACTGGAGTTAGCCTGTTTTCGTTTCATTAACTTATTAATTGCATTGTATGTAACATAATATTATAACTGTCACCGTAAGATTGTAAAAACCGTTAGATTATAATATAAGTTTTTTATCTCGATAGATTATAAACTTTCGACAGATTGTGAACCGTAACATACTGCTTACAATTTAACGCGTTATTTTTTTTCGGTAAATTGTAATATATTAGGTATATTAACCCGATAGAACCTAAGTGCCCGGCCTGCGGCCGGGCACTACCTGAATATTCATGTCAAACCCTAACCTAACCTATAATTCGCGCGCGAGTTGAATGCAGAGTAAATGTATGGTGACACTTACATTTACTCTGCATTCAACTCGCGCGCGAGCTGTACAAGAAAGAGACAAGAAAGCGTAAAAACAATAAATATTTCATAAATTAATACTCAGAACATTGAACGGTTCACAATCTTTCGACAGTTTATAATCTAGCGGGATAGAAACCGTTAGATTATAATCTAACGGATTTTACAATCTTACGGTGACATAACCATTATAATGATATGAGGCTCCGTCAGGGCATTGCAAAGAACATTTAAATACTTTAAAATCTTACTAATATTATAAATGCGAAAGTTTGGATGGATGTATGGATGTTATAGTCTGGAATAGCACTTAGTCTACTTTTTAACCCGGAAAATTGAAGAGTTCCTGCGGGAACCAAAATACCTTGACGACCTCCGTGGCGCAGTGTGTAGCGCTGTTGCCTTAACGTGCGGATGTCCCGGGTTCGATCTCCGGCAGGGTCAATTTAGGAATTTATAATTTCTGAATTTTCCCTGATCTGGCCTGGTGGCAGGCTTCGGCCGTGGCTAGTTGCCACCCTATCGGCAAAGACGTGCCGCCAAGCGATTTAGCGTTTCGGTACGATACCGTGTAAAAACCGAAGGGGTATGGGTTTAATATAACTGCCATGCCCCTAACAGGTTAGCCCGCTACCATCTTAGACTGCATCATCACTTACCATCAGGTGAGATCGCAGTCAAGGGCTAGCATGTAGTGGATAAAAAAAACCTCAAACCACGCAGACGATGACGCGAGCATTCGCTAGTTAATATAAACTAGATGATGATCGCGATTCGTCCGCGTTGTCATTTTTAGGGTTCCTTACAAAAATGGTAAAATGGAACTCTTATGATGCGACTTTCTCCGTGTGTCTGTCCGTCTGTCCGTCCGTCACACTCGATTATTTCAGTAACTACCGAAGCTATCGACATGAAATTTGGAATAGTTGTGTATATTAGTGGCCCAAAGACACTGGAATTAAAAAAAATTGGAAATTATTTTTGTTCTTATTTAAAAAGGGGGGAAAATCGGAGGGTTGAAATTTAAAAGTGAGATAACTGTACTGTTCTTTGTACATTCTAAAACAGATTTTTAATTATTTTTAGTTATGATAGTTTTTGATTTATCGGGGAAAATGTCTAAAAAAATAAAAAAAATCCATCGCATCAAGAATAACATATCCAATCACAACAATTGAGACTCTATTCAATGATTGATGCAAGTTTTACATAGGTATTATGGCCCATTGACCACACGTAGTATAAGTTTAATTTGTATTTGTTTATGTTTAGTTAGGTATACTATGTTTAATTAATTGTCAATAAGGTGTTGGTCAATAAACTTTTATTTATTTATTTATATAGGTAATATTAAGACGTTTAGATAAAAGAAAAAGTACTCTGTGGGTAAAAGACGACTCGAAGGCGACTCGGACGCGTCTAACCTCAGAACCAAGTAGATATTTACTCGTAAGTGCACGAAACAAAAGACTTCAACGGGCTACTGAGCTAGCAGCATTCTATGCTTGATTTTATCTGACCCAGATTTAAGAGCCTACCAGTTTGGATGCGATGAGTAGGATCAGACCTTCGCAACCAGTTGATGATGAAGCAACGGACAGCTGTTACAATAATGCCTCCATGAGCTTATTATTGTTACTTTTTTTTTTTTTTTTTATCCACAATTAATTTGGCACCATAATATTCATATCATTAGCAGTAGGTACTTTAAAAAACGACATGAGCGTAACTTCTTTAGCGGGCGTAATTAAGTTAGCGTAAGTAAGTGTGTAAGTTAACGCGTGTTAATTTAATTTAACACGCGATACCGTGTGTATAAATCGCGTCAAAAGAAGCTGCTCACATTATTATCATCGAACTGCACTTGGTAAGTTCGTTTGATTTTTAAATCCAAATATACTAAAAATTATTTATTTATTCATTTAAAACAAAATTACAAGATATAATAAAAACTTATAGACTAAACGTTAATCTAAAATCCTTATATACCTATTAACAAAAATAAAAATAAAACCCTAATCAAATATACTAAAAATAGGTTAATTTAGGTACTAGATTGTATTTTAAACTAGATGATGTTTTATAATTCCCGCGGGAACTCCTTCATTTTACGGGAAAAAAATCCTATATATTATGTCCTTCCCTGTGTACCAAATTTCATCAAAACCAGACTGGCAGACGGAGACACAGACATATTTATAATCTTACTCTTACTAATATTATAAATGCGAAAGTTTGGATGTATGGATGTCGGTATGGATGTATGGATGTGTGGATGGATGTTTGTTACTCAATCACGCCCCAACGGCTGAACAGATCTGGATGAAATTTGGCACAGAGACAGATTATAGTCTGGAATAACACATAGGCTACTTTTTATCCCGGAAAATTAAAGAGTTCTCGCGGGAACCACAAAACCTCGATCCACGCGTACGAAGTCGCGGGCATTAGCTAGTATTTCATAATATTTAAGTACCGACTTTTGATGGACCGTCCCCATATTAAGTCATCTACGATATACCTACATTTTTTTTTATCCACTACAAGCTAGCCCTTGACTGCGATCTCACCTGATGGAAAGTGATGATGCAGTAGCAGATGCTAAGATGGTAGCGGGCTAACCTGTTAGGGGCATGGCAGTTATATTAAACCCATACCCCTTCGGTTTCTACACGGCATCGTACCGGTACGCTAAATCGCTTGGCGGCACTTCTTTGCCGGTAGTTTGGTAACTAGCCACGGCCGAAGCCTCCCATCAGGCCAGACCAGGGAAAATTCAGAAATTATAAATTCCCAAATTGACCCTGCCGGGGATCGAACCCAGGACCTCCGCACGTTAAGGCAACAGCGCTACACACTGCGCCACGGAGGTCGTCAAAAAGGTAAAGGTACATACATAAAGGTAAGTAGCATCAAGCTATGCAAAAAAACACCTCTATCACTACCTACTAGCTCGTAATTGAATCAGTGAAACTCATGATTGAGATTTATGATTCGTTACATCACCGAGAGCTTACGACCCCAATCGTCACTATCGCGACAATCACAAACCCACATCTTAAGCTTTATCACCATAATTATAAAGTTCAAAATCACGTAACGTATGTTATATGTAAAGCCTATTGTTCTATATTAAGGCTTAGTATGCAAAAACTGGGTCAAGTGCAAATGTGTAATTGAAACTGTAGTCGATTTAAATTATGGATTGCTCAACTTGACTTGAAGAAAGCAGACAAAATCTTGCGTGATCTTGACTTTGACCTTGGATAAACAGTTTTCTAGTAAACCTAACCTAAACCTGCCTAAATAGACCTAATAACAATGTTTTTTTAGCCCGAAAATGTTATGTAAGATAAAGGACGCGGTGGTAGGCGTTTAAACATAGGTGGGTTATAGCCTATACGAGGTAGGTGCGTATTAGCACGGCGTATTAGGTACACCTACCATTATGAGATTAATTGGAAGGGGTCACGACTCCTCACGACCCTCAGTGATGAGGAATACGACGCAAAGAGAGACGTAGTACACATTGTGAAAATATTTGATTTGATTTGATTTGATTTGAGTACTTAGCTTACTAGCAGATGCCCGCGACTTCGTCCGCGTGAAATAAGTTTTTCAAATTCCCACGGGAACTCCCTAATTTTTCGGGTTAATATATAGCCTATGATACTCACAAATAATGTAGCTTTCTATTGGTACCAGAATTTTAGATCCAGAGATTACCCCCTACAATCTCACAAACTCACAAACTTTACCTCTTTACAATATTAAGTATAGAAAAATAGGTAGGATTATAATTTACCAGATGATCTGCCCCGGCTTCCCTTCAGTCAAATCTTTTAAACACATCAGTGAGAGTGTACATGCAAACCCTCAAGATTTAGACCTTATGGTTTGAGATGGAAGAAGGTCAGTATATCCAGTCAGTTTCTCTTTAGTCTATTACGTGATATGTATAATATTTTGTGATTGTAATAGATTTCCTATCTATTACTATCACATAATATACCTACTTTATAAAATACAGAGTACATAATAATGTTGTAGGTACTTTTCATAGTGGCTCTACATTATAATTTAGGGTAAAGAAGTCACTCTACTTCATTAGTTTACCGATTATTGTAAACATGATAATTATTGGACATGTTATCGCTAAATGTTTTCTTAGACATTTTAACATTAATTTTCGGAATGATAGAAAACGTTATAAAAGATGATTAAGTATCTAAAAACAAGTGCTTACTTCTGAAATTAATCGTATCAAATTTCCAATAAAATCAAGAAAATACATAATTTGCAAAATTATTATAATTAATAAGCTATTAATTAATTTGGTTTGGACCAATTTTAATTTACTTATGGAGATCGCACACCACCGCTATAGGCGCCTATCAAATGGTGTTTTTAAATATAAGTAAATCTAGATACATATTATACGAGTATAGAAGAACTACCTAATTGCATGTTAGAAGTTAGAACACGCAAGTTATGCTCATAAAGCATGCTTATAATAAGTTATCTTATTGTATGTCTTCTTCTTCTTCTTCTCCTTTTCCCACGCTATGTGGGGTCGGCACAACATGTTTTCTCCTTCCATTCTCTTCTGTTATCCGTCAACCTCTCATTCACCCCTTTTATACTCATATCCTCTTTCACACAATCCATCCAAGTTATCTTATTGTATGTACCTAATGTTATAATAATAATATATCCTGTGCTGTAAAGCAAAACATAAGTATATGGAACAAAAACAAAGTTGTGTTTTTCTCCCCTTACTGTTTTTTACTCAGGTAAAGTTACCCCAATCATCGTAATAATTTTTATTTTATTTTATTTAGACAACATACCCGAAGAGACCTTACAGTTGCCTTACTGTGAGTAATTTTATGTTATTATTAATAATAACATAATATTACTACGGGCTTATATGATATTCTATGGATATCCAACCTTTTCCTTTGAAGTATAAGAGTATCAGGCTCTGATAGCTCTGTAGGTTAGGCCTCCGGTGTACGATCACCTTTATGTGGAATTATTTTAACTTAATAAACAGCTACTTCACGCGAATATAAAAATTTCCGAGAATGTTATACATAAAGATAAATTGTATACTTAACATAAATTATAAATTAGTTATATTTCCCTGTTAATTCGACTAAAATTTAATGACTGGAGTGGATGACCTATAAACCTACCTATAAACTAGCTCAAGCGTTTCTTGTGGATAAATTTATGAAAAACTAGCTGATGCCCGCGACTTCGTCCGCGAGGATTGAGGTTTGTTGGTTCCCGCGGGAACTCCTTAATTTTCCGGGATAATAAGTAGCCTATTTGTTATTCCAGACCATAGTCTATCTCTGTGCCAAATTTCATCCAGATCCGTTCAGCCGTTCTGGCGTGATTGAGTAACAAACATCCATCCATCCATATATCCAAACTTTCGCATTTGTAATAGGAATAGTATTTTATAATTTGCAAACACTTTGAAAAGAGTGGTTTTATCGGACTTTGAAGCAAACTTTAAAAATTTACCTAAGATTAGGTAGGTATATATGTTTAAATACTTATTTTTATCAAGCCCCCGATGTAAAGACAGGGTTGTTAAAGTTTGTCCAGTTTATCTGTCGGTCTTTGACGACGTAGCGGTACAGAATATTTTTTAGCACTAAAACAGTGCCCAGCGATGGGACGAGTAGTAGTACTTAGCGGTAATTGCTGACTAAATGAACATAATATCACCGGCCACCGCTACTCGTCACTCAATAACGTGGATTTTATTTTATTTTTGAAATTCAACATATATTTTTGTGATAGGTAGCTTATTTAAGTAACCATTTTATTGTCTTGTTTAACTTACATCGTATTTGAAGTGAAAACTTTTTTAGGCGCGTTGAGCACTTTTTGGTAGGGGGTAAACCGTAAAATGTGGAAACGCGTGACCGACACCGCGACCGACACCTCGCGTTGTTATACTTGTTACGAAGACAAAGGGTCTTAAATATAGTACATTCGTAATTATACTTTAACAGCTTAGTGTTAAGGTTTATATTTTAAGTATTTTTGTTTTAATATTAGGTATTATATTTTTTTTATTAAAAAAATATTTAAATACCTAATTTAAAAAAATTAAATATTCGTTTTCACTTCTATCGGCAGTCCCTAAGCCTGCCAATTTTTTATTTATTAATTTAACTAAATCAATTTAAAATAAAGTAAGGGTAACATTTACTATATTACTATAACTAGTATGGCGCGTGGATGCGCGGCCCGCTGAAGCGGACCGCGTAGTAGACCGCGTGGCTCACTGTCTACTTACTTGCTCTCCTTCTATCCAAGTGTTTACTGCCTTTTTTTTTTTTTTTTAATTAAGCAACTAAGGGAGTTTTTGTGTTTTAACTTCAACGGTCTCTTACACTCCTGCTCAACTCAACTTATGCATGTCAGGAAAGTTTCTTAACATTTAAAGGCCCTTTTAGATTCTTAGGGGGGTCTCTGTTATATGTTTTCTTATGAGATTTTTTTTTACGTCTGTCGGACGCTTGGCACGTTGGCGCTTCCACTGTGCTCGCTAGCATAGCAGTGTGTTGTTTATTTCAGAACACGTAGACAGTAAACACTTTAGGTTTGAGGAGCCCCCACTTATCTTTAATACCCTGGCCGTGCTCCTCACCCATCTTTCAAAACCTCGATCATCATCGCTCTCCATATATTTTTTTCTCCGAAAAATTATGGAGAGTTCTTCTTTAAAAACAAATTTTGAAAAGGAACCGCATCAAAGTCTTGCATAGTTCTACACTTGTAGCCTCTTCAATATTCGCCATACATTTTCTATGGAAAAATAAATTCCGCCATCTTGAATTTTTTTCCTGTTCATCAAGTAGACCCTCATGTCCTGATCATCTTTTGCCAAGAAACCACTCTTCCATCTCTGATACTCTCCGAGATAGACACCGACGAAATTTGTATGGCGGCCATCTTAAATCCGCCATTTTGAAATTTTTTTTAGCTAACTGTCAATTGGATGACGTTTCGAGTGACATTTGGTCGAGCACCCCCCACCTATCTTCAATACCCTGGCTGGTGCTCTTCATCCGTCTTCGAAATCCTCAATCATCAGCTCTCTCTGTATTTTTCCTCTTAATGATTTTTTGTCTTGTATACGAAACGATGAGTGAAAAAAAAAATGTTCATACAAAATTTTACAGGAGAGGTGATCAATGAGTCAGTCAGCACGAGCAGCTATATATATATTAATAACACTTAATTTTATTAATCTACGTATTATATTAAAGGGCCAAGGGTCACTGGTAGAGATGTCTTATTAGAGATAAATGCAGCTTTCATGTCCACTATGTTTTTGTTTTTCTACATATTTTATGATTTTTTTGGTACACAATAAATAATAATAAATAAATAAATAAATAAATATATATATAAAATCTAACAATGGATGCAAGGTTGTCTGCATTGTTATAATTTAACGATAAACAGCAAAAATACGATTGGAAATCGATTAAATGTTTATTTTATTCATAACTAGCCTTTGTCACGAATTTAATCTATTACCTACCTATATTTATATATTTAACAGTTAATCGAATTTAATGAATATTAGATTTCAGTGTCAATATTAGTAACTTTTGACTCAAAATGAATCGGTTAAAATAAAAATGTCAATGCTATTGTATTCAAATAGAAAACTAATGATCGGACATTAACTATGAATACCGTAATTTTATCTAAATTTTATTCATTTTAATAAATATAATTTTTAATCCGTTTAATTGACACGAAAACTGAATCTAATTTTAATTTTAATTTAAATTTAAATGTTTTTATTTAAATAAACTTTTACAAGTGCTAATAAATACCGTTGATTGAAGTGCTTAAATAAGTAGTAAATTTGTGATATCAATTGCTATAAATCAGTTGTAAAATTAAATGTCAATGATAACGGATGAAGATGCTTCGGATTTGTTTGATGTAATTAACGAGGGCGTCTCATTTAAATTGGGTGAGGTAAACCAGTGACCTTTTCAGCATAATGATATATGTCAAAAGATCCATATGGAACCGCTTCATATTTTTGGTCTGTCATATAAATTACCAACGACTGCCTCGATGGTCTATCGGCTACCATGTTCGACTGCCGCCGACGAGGTCCCGGGTTCGAGTCCCGGGTTGTGCCATAATTAAGTGTTGGGTTTTTCTGTCTAGACATTCTCAATACTAGCCCGGAGTTAGGAAGTTGGCGGTGCGTCACCCCCTCACCTCGGAGAGCACGTTAAGCCGTCGGTCCCGGTTATTATCACTAACATGATAATAGTCGTTAAATCCCGCCAACCCGCATTGGAGCAGCGTGGTGAGTCTAAGCTCTAATTCCCTCTCTCTTATGAGAGTGGACAGTGGAATCCTGTGCCCAGCAGTGGGACGTTAATGGGCTGTAGTGGTATATAAATGTTGGCAAAGCTTTTAAGATGCAAACAATGCTATCTATAAGGCTCAGAATGAAAACAAAGTATACGTAAAGGTATCATAAATCATCCCACTAATGTTATAAATGTGAAAGTTTGGATGTTTCTTACTCCTTCACGCCACAAATATTGAGCCGATATGGAAATTTGGAATGGAAGTAGGTTATTCCCTGAATTAACACTGAAGCTACATTTTATCCCAGAAAATTTAACAGTAAAAGCGAGAATCAAAAAACCTCAATCCGCGGCGACGAAGTCCTTTATTTAGTCCTAGTCCATTATCTAGTAACATAAATATGAATCAAGATTCGGAAAGTTTTCAGATCAGGATCGAAATCGAATCACGAACAAAATTTTTTTGTCTGTGGGAGGCATCTGCCGTGGCTAGTTACCACCCTACCGGCAAAGACGTACCGCCGAGTGATTTAGCGTTCCGGTACGATGCTGTGTAGAAACCGAATAGGGGGGTGGGTTTAATATAACTTAACCATAACCCTTAACAGGTGAGCCCGCTATCATCTTAGACTGCATCATCACTTACCATCAGGTGAGATTGTTGTCAAGGGCTAACTTGTGGTGGAGTAAAAAAAAATAGGCATAGCTGAAGAATTGGAGAGTGACATAGACTTTTGTCCCCAAAAATTAAGGAATTCACGTGGGAATCAACAAAACTTAAACCACGCGAACGAAGTCGCGAGCATCAGCTAGTATTATATAATTCTGTAAATCACATAATAATAAAAACGGGAATAAAAACGACCTGACAATGTTGTAGGTATGTACAAATTACAGGGGGTATACTATCACCCCCTATGAGTTTGTAGGTTAACGACTCGGAGGGTTAGCTTTGCTCATGCGATGCAATTGTTTGAAGAACACTATTGGATCTGGGTCACGGTAACCTATTACAATTCACCTCACTCTATATACTTACTTACCTATAAAAAATCTGTAAATAATACTTTTATGACCTTTTCTTGAACTGTTTGAGTTGCTACTACTATTAATATTATTACCTACCAGCTGATGCCCACGACTTCGTCCGCGTGGAAAAAGGTATTTCAATTCCCACGGGAACTCTGTAATTTTCCGAGATAAAAAGTAGCCTATGTCACTCTCTAGGTCCTCGACTATGCCAATGCAAAAAATCACGTCGATACGTTGCTTTGTTGTGTCGTGATTGAAGGACAAACCAACAAACAAACACTCTTGCATTTATAATATTATAAGTACAAAGAATGAAGACTAGGTCCTTCTTTCATGAAAATGATTTCTGAATAGGGTCTACATTGGGATGTCAGCCAGTTTTTTTCTCTGTGTATTTGTGTATCTGACTCTGGCATCGTAGCTACCAAACGGATGAACCGATTTTGATTTAGTTTGCTTTTGTTTGTAAGGTTACTTCACCAGCCCCCCTATTCTCATAGCTCAGTGACTATCAATTTTTTTTATCCATTGAAGGTTCGTTAGTTAATGTTATTTTAATTTTATAGTAAACCTTCAATGACTGTAAAAATATATGTCATTGGCTTTAAATTTTTGATAGCCACTGAGATAATATCAGTAATAGTGTTTTGAACTACGATTCGAGAAAATCTATGCAGCTGTTTTGAAGATCTGAGGTGCAATCATGTAAGGATTGCCCATCAAATCTCAGAAGCTCGGCTTCAAAGTAAAATAAACCGTAACTGCATTGAATTAGAGCTCAATTTCGTGTATCCATTCTTTTAGGTTTAGGGTACCGTACATACCTAAACGCATGAGAATGGATACACGAAATTGAGCTCTAATGCAATGGTGTTATGGTTTATTTTACTTTGAAGTCGAGCTTTAACGATTTGATCGGCAACCCTTACATGATTGCACCTCGGATTAAGATTATATAGGTAGGTACAGGACTGATCGAAATTTGGTATCTTGTTTGTTTAATGCGACGGGGTTTTGTTTTTAAATTTATTCTTATACTTACTTAATTAATATAATTTATAGATTGGATATTATGATTTATACCTAATATCATAGAAAAAATTTATCTATTCCGTGCCTAATATAGTTCATCACGATGACCTTAACACTTTGGCGTCCGATCGAGATTTATGCATTTGAATACAAATTTTTATACATAGTTTATGTTAACTGAACCAGTCTATTTACTTGCTAATGTGATATTTATATGTAATCATTAATATAATTTAAATGTTACTAATTTTACAATAATAATAATGTATGGAAATTTTCTTGATTAAATGTCACAAAATCGGCGAAATCAAATGTTTTTCTAATAATAATCACCTACTTAAATTTAAGTATTCTCGTGCATTTATTAAAATCTTTTAGTGCATGATATAAAATTGTATGCACTTTGCTAATCACAATAATTTTCCGGTCAGTTACTGTATTGTGTGGCTTTAGGCACAAAAAAAAAATCGCCAAGTTCTGTTGATAAGATGGTCTGAGAAAGCGTAGCAGACAAACACACTTTCGCATTTATAATATTAGGTGGTATTACTATTAGCACAAAATAGTATTAATACCTATGGATTGTATATTATGACTGTAGCCTGTATGACAGATCTATTAACTCATCGATCAGGGATTTTCCGCTTGTACCTATACATGAGAATAGGTAGATAACACACTAAGTAAATAATTAATTATGTTCATTCATTTGGCTAATAGCTTGACAAACATTTTATGCCATTTCTATTTCAGCGTTATCAGGCACAGATAAAAAACTTCCCGCAAGTGCTGGATCAATGCCAATGGAGAAGTCTCATGATGTTATGAATATCATATTTAAACACAACGGAAGTAAAATATAGATTATCTAAAACTAATAAATCAGTGGTTTTTTTTACAATCGATCAATAAATGACTGAGAAATGACGATTTAAAAGTTTAATTATTTAATGTACACCGATTGCTGTATCTTACTCGAGTGAGATATTTTGTGAGTGAGTTTTAATACCTAGCCGAGATTTCATACTTCAAAATTATCTTCACAAACAAATTCAGTGCTTTTAATTCAATTAAGTCACGTTAAGTCCATTTATTTCTTTTATTCGGCTTTATAAAGTATGTTCATAGGGAATTATGACGTCACGTCTCCCGTCTCCATTTTCCACAATACTAATTAATATCTATGGACTATATTAGAGACTGATGAATATTAGAGTGTCCCTAATTTTATAGCCAGTTTTTAAATTTGTAAACCTAATGTTAAGAAATAAGTAATGCTTAATTATGTACCTAAGTATTTTGAGTTTACGTATTTTTTTGAAAAAACTGTTTTACACTTTATTTCTTCCTGGATTCATTGAGTGGCGTACAGAAAATTTTCTCTACTCAGTGTCGCGTCTTGTCTCTTCTCTCAGAATAACAAGAGATCGTCTGCACTATGTCACAACCCATCTTGGAATTGTGACATACAGGCGGACGACAGTAGATAAGATGTTTGGCGCGTCTTAGGTATAGTTCACGCGCGAGTTGAATGCAGAGTAAATGTATGGTGACACATACATTTACTCTGCATTCTGTATGTGTATATTTATGTACTTCGCAGTGCAAAGAGCAGCAGCGAAAGGTTGACTGCAAATTTCGGGACAGACATCCTCGCCAGTCGCCGTCGCACCGTACTTTGGCAACTACCTAATTAGATTAATAAAATTTATATTACATACCTATTCATCGTGAAGCAAACTATATGACCTACCAGTCCTGAAGCAGGTTTAGCAGCAGTGTGCATCAGTATGACTGCCCAAAGTGATGGATCGGCGTAAAATTTCGTCAGCATTTAGTACCTATTTAGTACTATTATTTTATAGTACCTAATTATTTGCGAAGAAATATAATTTTTTAAGTGGGCAGCCATTCTGACGTCAAGATGGCTGCCCACTTAAAAAAATATTAGGAACAAAATATTTAAACAAAGGTACTAAATAGTACTAAATAGGTACTAAATGCTGGCGAAATTTTACGCCGATCCATCACTTTGGGCAGTTATTCTGAGTGTTTAGCTTCGTCGAAATATAGAGCATTTTCGCTGAGCTAAGGAGAGTAGTACTGAATAGTGCACTCCATTTCCGGTCACCCCAATTTCGCCGATAGGGGGCGCAGATAAAAGCACAGTGCTATGCCTACTCCGGACTGCACTGGCGCTAGTCCAACTATGAATTCTGCCATGCACAATCTCACAGCGTTTGCACTTTCAAAGGCTTTAGGATTAAAAAAAATTATCACTATACATCTTTCGATATTTATATCATACTAATAATTATTATAAATGCGAAAGTCAGTTTGTTGGTTTGTCCTTCAATCACGCTGCTACGGTGCAATGGATCGACGTGATTTTTGGCATAGGTATAGTTGTTACACTAGACCAATGAGGCAGTCATAATATCATTATAAATTACTAGACACATTACATTTAATGAAAGAAAAGATGATTTTTTTCTTCAATTAATAAAATAAAAAAGTAGGTAATTTCATACGAAAAAGCATATGAAAAATCAACGAAATATTCATTAATAACTACCTAATAACTACTCCTTTTTTTTTCAGAGCTTTACGACCGTCTTCGGACTTTCAGACGCTGATAAATTATTGTTACAGCGAGGAATTAGGGCGTATACAGACTGGAGAGGACGACAGCGCGTGATCATGCATTCACTAGCAACCCCGAGATAATCTATGCACAATTTATATCGTTCAAACTTGGACGGACGCCAGTTACTAAAGTGTGGGACACACCCAACGCGCGCCCACCGTGGTTCCGAGGAGTTGTTATCAGTGACAGAATTTAAAATGGTAGTACTAGTGTAGGGAAATAAAAACAGACGTTCTGCAAAATGTTACAGTTTAGTTAACGTACTTTTTTTTGAGTGTAGGTACTTTCGAATTCTTTCTATAAGTATGATTCAACTAAAAATCGGCGAAACGCCGTCCCGATATAAGAAATTACCAGTGTTACGAATTATGTGTTCATACAGTTCCTTGTAAATCATACGAACGTACGCGCGCTATACTGTGACGTACCTAGCCATGCTACCATCGCCCAGTGTGTGTTTCAGGATATACTAAAGCTGCGTTAGCAGTTCTCTTTAGCCGTCTGATTGGTTGCCGATTCATCATTCTGTGGGTTGATTGATGGTTGAAGATTTTTGCTGCTTTTATTATAACCTATCATAGGCTCAGGTAACGTTATTTTTAACAGATAACATTCCAGTTGGCAGTTATAAGTCTTAAGTCAAAATGTTTATTTGTTGGTAATTTTTATTTTTTAAATTATATAGGCTACATTATATTTGCCGTTGTGCCTAGTAATTCAGAACGTGCCTGCAATATCTTCTGAAAAAATCGGCTAGAAACTGTAATTTATTTTTTTCTTTTGATTTAAAATAAAATAGTTATACTTATCCACGCAGGTACCAGTTAACCTATCCCTTTAACGTAGTTGCTAACTAACTACTGGTGAAAAGAATAAAAATGTAACATATTGATAAAAAATAATGCAAATACTACTTAGATAAATTATGGACCGCTTGGCCTAGAAACGATATGGATGGTACCTAATATAGGTTAATATATGTATTGAAAATGCAAATTTACCTTCCTCATTCAGGAATTGATTGATTGATATTTAAAATGATTATATGAATATGATACCTACTCAAAGATCCAAATAGAAAAAAACTAGAAATAAAAATGGCCCAATGCATCTCAGGCATTTGGTATGGTTCCGTATAGTCAGGATTAAAATATAATATAATAACTGCCATCAACCCAAAGGAATCTAAATCTTTGTTAGAAACAAAACACAGTTGTTTCTTCTTAATTCTCGCGTTTGTCTGTCTGTTGTAATTTCATATTTCGTGTTGAAATTCATTAATTTCATTCCTATTTCCTAATTATTGAGGCCGAACACGTAGACAGGATTTTTTTACGATATCTATGAATAGGTACGTAGGTACTTATTTTCATATAACGATCCGCCCCGGCTGCGCACGGGTAGCACCAATAATCCTGATAGTCTATACCCATTACCCAATATAGTCAGTGGGCAGTGGGCAGGTTTTACATTTTATGATTTTAATATTACATTGTAAGCGACCTCACCACACCTGCCACAGCCGCCAGCCCGCCATGATGTAGAGGACAATTTTTATCTTAATTAGATACTTGAGATGAATAACATGTCGGTAAAACACCAAGTAAAGCATTGGTTTAGACCAAATTTGAAAATCATAAAAATTATTATTGTGAGTCAACGTGTCCGTGTAACTTTAAAGGTCGGACCGCATTACAGCGGCGCTGCGCAGCGCTGCACAGCGCGGCACAAAACGTCAAAATATTATTTCAATCATATCGTATGGTGCATGTCGCACTAGGAGCGGTGCTGCACTGTGCGTTGCTGCGCATCGCGGCCTAGTTGCCCCTGAAAGAATATTTTGCCACGCCGCGCAGCGACGCTGTAATGCGGTACGGCCTTTACTATTTACGCAGCGCACGCCACGTAAGCTCTCAAATGAGACGTTTTTTTAAGGAAGGATCTAAAATTTTGAATTTTTTTTGAAAATAAAATATAGCTGTTACTCGCTGATAATGTAGCTTTCTATAGTTGAAAGAATTTTTAAAATCGGTTGAGTAGTTTTTGAGTTTATCCATTACAAACAAACAAACAAACAAATCTTTCCTCTTTATAATATTAGTTTAGACAAGGTTTAGGTCAGTTTTATTTCGTTTTACTAAAGGATCCTAAAAGTGCAAATGAGGAAAATTTAAACGGGAAATTTAAAAATGGTGCTAGATAAATTATTGAGTGGATTCTATAATACAAAAACTTGATTTGTTGATCTATATTTTACTGATGAAAAAACATAAAATTAAGTATTGCTCGCTATCGATTTATCTCCTGTCGGAAGTTTTATTCCATGCAAATTTGCATATAGAGATACTTAATTTATAAGAATTATTTTTATTAATATTGTAATTTTTTTTAGCTTTAAGCATAATATGGCGAAAAAAGATTGGATGCAGGATGCTGCGCTTGACCAATGTACCTTTGACTCTAACTTAATATTTAACCTTTTTCTATTACTATTCCTTCAACGCATGCGTCACTTTACGTCAAAATTAAAAATGTGTTTTGTATTTTCACATGTCCATTGCACATATTTTATTTACAAGCATTTTTTACCCACAGATTGCATAAGGTTTAAAGCCTAAATAATGGATACAAAATCGAGATCTTATAGTAACATTTCGTTGGATAGCTTGGAATTAGAAAGCAAAAAAAAGTCATCACGAAAAGAAAAGCCAACTGGTGAAATTGTTGACACAATCTTAGTACCATTTTATGAAAACGATGTCCTGATTAAAGTGTCCAAAGGGAACAAAAAGCACCGGCAAATGGGTAACAAGGCTACCAGAACAGATGCAGGTAAAGGGGAAGGACAGCAATGTAGAAGTTACCTCATGAACAATAACTTGCAAAGAGGTAAAAAGATGTCATATTTGGAAATGTTTCGAAAACAGTTTTCTTCTCATTTCAATGAAAAAATCATTAAAGACCCAAATGAAATACGTTCTATTTCTCCTGAATGTGGAGATACTGAAAGAGAAAGTATTGGCGAGGAGTACAACAGTAATGTTATCAATGAATTCTATAATACGGAGGCATATAATGAAATGTATTATGATAAATTAATGAATCAAGAACTTGAACAGTACCTTGACCAGTCGTTTGAAGAAGGACTACGTTTCGATAGGGACATCGGCAACAAATCTCCAGTGGACATTTACGATAACAACCTTCGAAGTGTATCTGAAGTTTCCAGACCTCGGCGTCATGTTAGACGAACTACGGTCCCAATAAGTCAAAATATACAACTGGGAGGATTGGGACCAGATATGGAAAACATAAGGCCGAGACTTGAGAGGGCCAAAAGTCTTCAGAGATATTCAGAGAAAGTCCGGATGGAAAATCGTGTCAAAATTTATAAGAAAGAATTAATGGAAGCAGAAAATGAAAAAAAAGCTGAGAAAGAGGCTTATGCAAAACGTCGAGCTTCCAGCGCAGTCAGGAGTACTGATCAAAAAGGTAAGAAGTCTTCATATTTAGTTGAAAAAAATCAAGAGAAATCGTCAGTGATTAAAAAAATTTATACAAAATCAAAGTCACAGGATGTAAAAGGGCGGACATCAAAAGACAATAGCCCTACAAATTGTGCCGAAAATAGGAAAGAAAAAGAATCCAAACCAGGTAAGGTAATAGAACGAAAACCTACATCGGCTAAAGACAATCTGCAGAAGTATATAAAAGCAGGTTATGATACAACCAGAAAAAAATCAAGTGCCCGAAGTCAGAGTAACACTGAGCAAAAACAAACCAGTGCGGTATCCCCCGTAGAAATAAGATTCACAGTCAATGTTGGTGGAATTAGACCGTCGAGTGCCTTGAAATCTTTGGAAGAAAAACATCGAATTTACCAGGAAAAGGTAAAACGGTTCACAATGGATTCAAATAACGCTTAGATAATTTACTTTAGTTTTTTTTGTATAGTATTTTGTTTCTTAAATTCCTGTGCTTTCTTATATTTTACGAGACTTAAATATTATGGTTATCGTAATAAAAGATAATTTGACTATAATATCTACGTTTATTTTGATCATAGATGATAGATAATCGAGGGTTTTCGGATTAAAGCGTATGGATAATAGCGTGACCGGCCAAATTTTCAACCCTCGTGACTCCTAAGATCTGACCCTAACCATTTCCTTCATCTAAGCAATTAGATATAACGTTTCATAATAACATTTCTTAAAGGAAAATTTTAGGTACCTACTTGGAGATTTTTGCTACACAGCAGGTAGCTAGGGAACTTAGGTATAAGTTACCTAGGCGTAGCGCTTCAGCTTGAATTAACTTGAGTAACTTAACTCATAATAATTACGATCAAATAATAGAAGCGGTATAGCACAAAGATTGTTGATATTATAATGTGTCTTCTAAGGCACTAAATAGGATTCTCGGTCACTCAATAAGACAAGATCATGGGCAGTCAAAACACCGGTACTTAAACAAAATAACAACTTTAATTGGAGAGCTGTACTGACTCAATTATGGTATGGATAGATAGTTATCCGAGGTGATAAAGTGAGTGACTATCAACAAGTGAAAGTGCTGCGGACGCAAACGCTCGCTTTCGATAAATTGCCACTTTATTTTTCGGCTTGGCATCGAAATTGGTTCAGATAACGAATAAAATCCTATGCATGTGATTTTTGAGCCATTTTCGCAATGTCTTTCAAAATGCGAATTTCTTGGGCGAATTTCTATATACTTCAGTGCTGGTCAATGAATATGAATGAACTAGCTGATGCCCGAGACTTCATCCGCGTGGATTGAGGATTTGGTTCTCGCGGGAACTCAATAATTTTCCGGGATAAAAAGTAGCCTATGTGTTATTCCAGACTATAATCTATCTCTGTGCCAAATTTCATCCAGATCCTTTAAGGCGTTATGGCGTGATTACTGATCGAGTAACAAACATCCATCCATCCAACCAAACTTTCGCATTTATAATACCTATTAGAACAGCTCGTAACTCGTCGATAATTGATTCAATTCCTGGAATTTGAATTGAAGGTTTTTCTGGTTGGGGACTTCAGAAAAGACTTCTAGCGTCCACCGCTGAACTGATCAGTACCTAGTATTAGGTAAATACTGTATTTCATTTAACAGGGTGACATGCTTCCATCTTACAAGGACCTAGTCTGTAGCTGATGTGTTCCCTCAACAATAACAACAATATGGGGTATTCAAGGGGCGGATACACACATTCTTTAAAAGCCGGCAACTTCTGGCAGTTTCTCTAGCACTGCAAATGTTCATGGGCGGTGGTAATCACTTAACATCAGGTGACCCACCTGCTCGTGGTCAAAAAAAAGCAACCGTCATTCGTCATAACATAATTCAGCCCAATGACTGCCAATGAGTAGATGGAAAGTAAAAAGGTATAGAAAGTAAATTCGAAATATTAACTCTTTGGTATGTATATACGTAAGTAGGTATAATATTATGATGTATTATCAAACATTCTATTGAAATTAAATCCGGTTTTCTGTGCAGGGAAAGTAGAGCTTGTATTTTGACGTCAGATGCAAATAATCATTATAAGTTAGTGAAAGCCCTTGCGGTTTTATATCAAAACGATATTAATATTGGGGATTCTGAACTCTTTTTTAAATATTCGACAAGGGAAGATTGTGGTGTTCCAAACCTCACTTCTTCCCTTGTACAATATGTTGCTTTGAATAGCTCCACGAAATTCGAAATTGCGACTTGGTAGGAGCTCAAATTACGTACAACTTTAAGCCCTTATTCTTCTCAAAGGAGATCTATGCTCAGTACCTAGGTGGTTAAGATAATGATAGTGTCCCCAAAATTCACGTTTATTTGTTTTACCCACTGGCAAATAGCCTACAGCCCGCTTCAGACGGAAGCGGGCCAATGTGCTCGACAGTATACAGATATGAGGACGCTGGTCCTCTTCTTTGGAAAAATTATAACACGGAAAAAAAATTGTTTTAGCGCGTTTACTCCAATTAAGTGTATTATGTATTTTTTCGCCACATCCGGACTACTACAATTATTATTACGGTAATGTTATAACCTCCTCAACCTTTTCAAGTTAAAAGTGGGTTGAGACAACGAATACAACTTTTACTTTGCCCTTGATACGTTTTTTGAACCCCAGTTTATAAATCCAGACGACGCGATCGAATACCGTACCAACTACCGACTGCCTAGTTACCGAGTGACGCAAAGGCCACATTCCTTTGAGCTTTGACATTCTGGGCCCGTACCTACTGCCAACGCATTTAAAGCCATATTGTTTCATTATTGTTGACTTTGGTCCTTATTTTGGGACCGTCAAGGTACGTGACATCAAACTGTCATTTTGAGTAGGTAATATTGCTTAGGTATTGGTTTAAGCGTCGGCAGTATGGTATGGCCCCAGTTTTTGCGTTCGTATGCGTTTTTATTTTCAATTCGTATGTTCACGGAATAGGATAGGTTACCTATATTATGACTAATTGCAGCATCCAAAAAGACTCGTGATGAAAGACTCCAAACATCAAAAGATACTGACCTTGCCTGAATTACTCGTATATATAAATGGAATCGAAGAAGGAATTTTAAACGGGTCCATTTATGCAATATGTGTCATATTATGTGTGAAACACAAATTGGCATTGCAATATTTCAGCTTAATATACTTATACACGTACTATGAAGGTCAAATAAACCGTTACATCTACGAATGAAGTTGTCTCGATACACCTTTCAGTATTTATCGGAGTTGGATGAGTATATTTAGGATTATAGCCCCTATTCAGAGCCTTTTAAAATTCCGTATTGACTATAAAATTTATATGGTCTTAGGTGGTTTGCACATGGAGTATCAGTAATTTTACGAATTGAAGATAAAATCTACTAGTCCTTACAAGTAAGGCGCAACGCATACGTACCTATGGAGTAGAATGAAGCCAAGATGAATTGGTGTCTTGTAAAATAAATCACTCTCAGCATTATTCATACGATTGAAAATGATAATATTGTGACCAATTCTGTATAACATCACCATGGAACTAATAAGTACGTTGTACGTAGTACTTATTAGTTCCATGAACATTACTAACACAATCTCTAAACAGCTAAATTAAAATGACAGCTAGTCATCTAGTTCTGTCCCTTTCCGCAGATTATTATGAAAGGGTTAGCAATATTTTTAATATTATGTCATTTTAGTTTAGTTTAGAGATTTTGCACTACAGAATCAGCCCCAATACAATATGCATAATTTTAAAAAGAATACAGAGAAGACTTATTCGCGTGGTGGGCATTGTGCAGAAGTAGGTTGTACGTTGTTAGGTGTAGTAGTGTGAAGTAAATAGAGCTTTGTTGATAGTTTGAGATGTTTTAAAAAAACGACGCTGCACCTTGGCTCCACTCAACACTGCAGGTGTGCGTCCCCTATAACATTAACTAATGCAAGTTTTGGCTTGAAACAGCTTATTTTACGTTAGAAGTGTGAACTCACCTTTACAAACTGAAACTAAGACGTAAAGTTCTGCTTGAAGAGCGATGCAAGGTCAGTTTAGAGTATATCAATAAACATTAAGATATAGGAGCAGCCTATTACGATGTTTCTCAAATTCTTTCAACCTTTGACATTCACCTAATTGAAAATCCGTTTATTGGTACATCGATAGATAATCAATACGTATCCATACTAATATTATAAATCCCGGACCCGGCGGAGGTTCCGGGTTCGATCCCCGGCAGGGTCAATTTGGGAATTTATGATTTCTGAATTTTCCCTGGTCTGGCCTGATGGGAGGCTTCGGCCGTGGCTAGTTACCACCCTACCGGCAAAACGTGCCGCCAAGCGATTTAGCGTTCCGGTACGATGCCGTGTAGAAACCGAAGAGGTATGGGTTTAATATAACTTCCATGCCCCTAACAGGTTAGCCCGCTACCATCTTAGACTGAATCATCACTTACCATCAGGTGAGATCGCAGTCAAGGGCTAGCTTGTAGTGGATAAAAAAAAAACAATATAATTGTACAAGACGAACGTCAACAATATTAAAACAAGACGTCTTATGTAGCACAGATGGTCTAGTATGACCACGGGCGTGTAATTACTATGTACTAGATGTTTATGTGCTATCATTACATATAACTAGTAACTACCTATTGTCATGTATCAATCATGAATGCAATGTAGGGATAATATGTTTTATTCTGTTTTCTGTTCCACACCATTCTCAAAACTCAAAAGGAAGTAGAGCGTGGCGTGTAGAGCCAATACACTGTAAGTAAAGCACTTCGCAAACGAACCTCCCTGGCGCAGTGGTGAATGTGTGGCAGGATCATTTGAGAATTCATAATTTCAGATGTTTCTCTGGTCTGGTCTTGTGGGAGGTTTCGGCCGTGGCTAGTTACCACCCTACCGGCAAAGACGTGCCGCCAAGCGATTTTAGCCGATACGATGCCGTGTATCAACCGATTAGGGATATGCAGGGTTTAATATAACTGCCGCAACCCCTAACAGGCTGTAATAGTTTAGCCCGCTACCATCTTGAAATGCATCATCAATACCATCAAATGAGATCGCAGTCAAGGGCTAACTTGTAGTGGATTAAAAAAAAGAATATCATGGTAGTATTCTACTACAAGTAGGCCGTTAACTGCGTTCTCACTAATGTTAAAGTCGAGTGCTGTAACTATAAGACGACGTGGTTTCGTCTAAGTAGGTAGATGGTACATAGACACTTGCTCATAAAATAGCTCTAATTTCACCGCATTTAGGCACATGATGACACCTTTATTCAAACTGTGAATTTTTCATTACTATTAATCACAAGTGAGTTATAGAGTTTTTATTTTATTTTATCTACTAAATAAAATTATTTTTTAGTATTATTTTCTTCACAAGTGTGTTGTAAAACGTCGTATGATACACGTGTGTATTGTTACCGTCCTCGGCTATCTCAAGATCCTCACCTAACGGCTCGGGTCTCAATGGCGCCTCAGCGGTAATCACCAACATTACACACTAGTACTATAATGTATTATTACTCACTCGTCACACAGGTGGACGAACCCTCTTCCGACTCACAAGAGATAATGATGTGTTGTAAGACTGGTGACTCTCTTTATTACTGAATCAGTAGGTATCCATACCAATTACATAAGTACTAATATTATAAATGCGAAAGTGTGTCTGTCTGTATGTCTGTCTGCTACGCTTTCACGGCCCAAACACTCTACCGATTATAATGAAATTTGGTACAGAGATAGTTTACATCCCGGGGAAGGACATAGGCTACTTTTTATCCCGGAAAATTGAATTAGTATGGATATAATTACTACTAATTAGTAAAATATATTAAAAGTAATAAATGAAAAAAAAACCATATTACAGATAATTTGAGGTTTGACTAGTTGACTAGGTACAGAACCATCAAGTCTGTCTCAAGCATAATCAATTGTTAAAATCTACCTAACTTGGTATGGCTTCCTCTTGTTTGCATTCATTTATGATTTACTCAATGAATGGTAGGAAATCCCCTTCATTACATAACACAGTTTAGCACTTCGCTCGTTAGGTTCATTCACATAGTATGGACACCTACCTACACGTCTTATTCAACTTACTTTGCAGTTTGCACATCTACTGCCTCATTAGTCTAGTGGTTGGCTTGTTCGATTGCGGCCGACGAGGTCCTGGGTTCGAGTCCCGGGTCGGACCATAATTGAGTATTGGGTTTTTCTGACTAGAAATTCTCAGTACTAGCCCGGAGTTGGCGGTGCTTCACCCTCGTGCCTCGGAGAGCACGTTAAGCCCGCTCCTGGTTATTATCACTAACATGATAATAGTCGTTGAACCCCGCCAACCCGCATTGGAGCAGTGTGGTGGGTCTAAGCTCTAATTCCCTCTCCCCTATGAGAGTGGAGAACTGTGCCCAGCAATGGGATATTAATGGGCTGTAGTGGTAGTGGTAGCACATCTAATGTGTACTGTATTATACCTAATGCTAATTTACTTCCTTGATATGTTTAGAATTTGACGACCTCCGTGGCGCAGTGTGTAGCGCTGTTGTCTTAACGTGCGGAGGTCCCGGATTCGATCCCCGGCAGGGTCAATTTGGGAATTTATAATTTCTGAATTTTCCCTGGTCTGGCCTGGCGGGAGGCATCGCCCGTGGCTATTTACCACCCTACCGGCTGTAGTATATTGTCTGTGGTATTTTCACTTATGTTTTTAGATTGAGTCTGTGACCTTAAGACTCTGTAAGATATACTCTTTGGTTATAACAATTAATAATTAATATAATTTGCTAACGTGTCATCATAAAGGTTATATGTTTAAATAAATTTACTTCTGCCACAAGTTTCGGTGTTTAATTTATAACAATTTGGCGACGATTAGTGCGTGCATATAACAACAAGACATCAAGCATCAAAACAGAATTTAATGGACTGGCTTGGCGTGGCCATACCTCCATGGACACAAATTTTTATCAAGAAATCTTAGAAAAGAAAACCAGTTTCTTACAACAACTAAGCAAACAAGAGTTAATTTTATTGTGTAAAACCTTACAAGTAACGGTTGAAGTGGACACTATAGACGAACTTCGTAAGATCCTGCGTCAGGTTGTCAAAAGTGGTTCTAGGTTAGAAGAAGTCAAACACCTAATTAGTAAATCTCAAACCGAAAAAAAAGTGCTTCAACACCTCCCAAAAATGTCCGTAAATAGTATCTATAATATTGAGCCGTTTGATGGCCGTGATTTTGACACCTTTGAAACTCAGTTACAGTGCTTAATTACCTTAAACGAAGTGCCAGAAGAGAAGAAAGTGGCATTGTTAATTACAAAATTGACACCCAAAGTATTTGACACACTGAACCACAAATGCGCGCCACAAAAACCCACAAAGAAAACATTTGCGGAGTTGTTAGAAATTTTAGAGGCCAGATTTGCAAAATCCACCTCAGTGGCATTAGACCGGGCAGAATTCAGGAAGTGCAATCAAAAGCAGGATGAAACCATAGAAGATTACATTATAAGGCTAAAGAAATTAGCAAAAAAGTGTTCTTTCAAGGATTATGATGACCAAGTTAAAGAGAAATTAATTGATGGCGTATACTCAGCCTTAATCAAGTTTGAACTGTTGAAAAATGGCAATCAAAGTCTGGATGAACTAATAGTATTAGCCAGAACAGTAGAGTCAGCCCTATTACATTCAAAGGTTAAGGAACCGGCCTCAGTGGAAGAGCAGACAAGCAGCATGTTTCAAATTAGGAAAGGTACTCAAATTCGTGAGAAATCATTTTCTAAGAAAAAAAGTGAATCCTCCAGAACGATGCCAGCGGGTAAGTCAACCAAGTGCTTTTGTTGTGGAAAGAATAATCATCTTAAAAGTGAATGTACACTTAAAAATAAATTCTGCTCTGAGTGTGGAATGCGTGGGCATATTTTCCGGATGTGTGTAAAAAATCAGAACATTAACTTATTAGAGTGTGACCCACATAAAGAAATTGAAGATAATGGGAACATAGAGCAATCAATAAAAGACTTATTCCCTGATAATGATGACCATTATAATGTTTATAATTGTAATTCAATCACAAATAAAATACCTCCATGTTTAGTAAATGGTAGTGTCAATGGATTAAACTTAAATTTTGAATTAGATACAGGTTCTGAAGCAACAACTATTTTGTTTAAAGATATAAAAATGTTAAATCTGACTAGAAAAATACAAAATACCAACATTCAATTCAAAAATTATGACCAAAGTATAACGCAACCCCTAGGAATAATTAAAGACGTTGAAATGGTTTTAAATAATAATAAAAAAAATGTAAATTTATTTGTGGTTGAAAACAATAAACCCAGACTTTTAGGGCGAGATGTTCTCAATATTTTTGGCATGTGGCCATTACAATTAAACTCTAATGTAATTTATGATCCTGTAAAATTAATAAAAGAAAAGTTCGCTGATGTTTTTAGCCCAGGGTGGGGAAATGTAAAGGGTGAATATATAAATTTAAAATTAAAAGAAAATTCACAACCCAAACGTTTGCCTGTTAGACAGGTTCCATTCGCACTTAAAGATAAAATTAATCTTGAAATTAAAAGATTATTAGAAAATGGGCGGATTGAACCTGTGAAATACAGTGACTGGGGTACACCAGTAGTACCCATATTAAAACCGGATGGTTCTGTTCGTTTGTGTGGTGACTATAAAGTGACCCTTAATCCACAATTACAGGTGGATCGATTTCCTTTACCTCATGTTGAGGATATATTCAATAAGTTAAGAGGTGCTGAATTTTTTTGTGAATTAGACTTAAAAGAGGCTTACTTACAAGCACCCCTTGATGAAGCATCCCAAGAACTAACTGTTATTGTTACTGAAATTGGAACATTTAAATATAAATTTTTGCCTTATGGTGTAAGTACGGGACCCGGCTCTTTTCAGAGACTAATGTCACAAAAACTTTCAAATATTCCAAATGTAATAGTATTCATAGATAATATATACATGTGTGGTAAAACACACAATGAAATGATACAAACCTTAGAAAGTGTTCTGTCAAGATTAAAGGAATGTGAATTTAAACTTAAGGTTGAGAAATGTAAATTTTTTCGAAAAAGTATTGATGTTTTTGGATATAGAATTAACAAAGAAGGTATTAAAATCATAAGGGAAAACATAGAACCCATATTAAATATACCACCTCCAGAAAATCTCACCATGTTAAGATCATTTCTTGGAAAGATAAATTACTATGGTAGGTTTTTAAAACATCTAGCCACCAAATTACACCCATTGTATGAGAGTACTAAGAAAGGGAATTTTGTCTGGACTGATGAGTGCCAAAAGGCATTTGAGTTAGTAAAAAAGGAATTAGCTTCTGCTCAGAACTTATCACATTATGATCCAGATTTGCCATTAATTTTGACTTGTGATGCATCTGCATATGGGGTTGGAGCCATAATATCAAACAGAGGGTTCGATAATATTGTAAGGCCTATTGCATTTGCTAGTAAAAAATTTAATGAGTCTGAAGAGAAATATACAGCTTTGGACAAAGAAGCACTAGCAATAATTTTTGGTATAACAAAATTCTATAATTACACATATGGGAGATTGTTCGAATTGGAGACGGATAATGCGGCTTTGGTACGTATACTAGGCCCACATAAGGCAATTCCAAAAATGGCAGCCAAACGACTACAACATTATGCGATATTCCTCTCTGCTTTTAATTATACTATCAAACACATCAGTACAGACAGGAACCCTGCAGATTATCTGTCCAGAAAACCTAATAGTAAAGATAACACTAAATATCATACTCTTTGTAGTACAAATGGTGACATAAATATTAACTATCTACAGGGATCAGACTTGCATTCGCTGAACTGGAAAACCATTCAGTCAGAGACTAAGAAAGATATATTATTGTCCAAAGTACTAGTATATTGTCGGGATGGTTGGCCAAATGCAGTGGATGACAAGTTAAAACCGTTTTATTTGCGGAGACATGAAATTAGTATGGATAGAGATTGCATAATGTGGGGCCACAGGATTATAATACCTTCAAGTTTAAGAGAATTGGTTCTCAAGGAACTTCATGTAACACACTTTGGAATTTCTAGAATGATTGAGATGGCAAAGGCTTACTTTTGGTGGCCAAAGCTAAATGAAAATATAGAAAAAATATCTAGTTCCTGTGAATTATGTTTAAAAAATAGACACAATCCCTCTAGAATAATTCCAAGGTGTTGGCCAATTCCACCTGGACCATGGTATCGAATTCACGCTGACTTCTTGGGTCCATTATTAGGAAAGATGTATCTAGTGATTGTCGACAGTTATTCCAAATGGCCAGAGGCTTTTCAAATGGCAAATATAGGCTCAAGCTTAACCATAAGTAAATTTAAGGATATATATGTCCGTTTTGGGTTTCCGGTCCATCTGGTGACGGACAATGGAAGTTCTTTTACAAGCCTGGAATTTCAGGAATTTTGTAAGGCAACCGGTGTAAAGCATAGTTTTACTTCACCTCACTACCCTGCAACCAATGGGGCTGCAGAAAGGTTTGTAGAGACATTTAAAACTCACCTGACAAAGATAATTGAGAGTGGTAAATCACCTAATTATGCTTTAAGCATATTTTTGTTTGATTATAGGACCACTTCTCATAAAAGTAGTGGAGTTTCTCCAGCTCGCTTAATGATGGGTAGAGAACTGAGAGCCCGGTTATCACTGCTAAGGCCCTCCCCCATCTATCAAAATCTTGTGGACTCACAAGAGAAACAATTGAAGCATGCAAAGGGTGGTAGAGTTTTAGAATTAGAAGAGGGGGATGAAGTCATGGTTAGGGATTATAGAAAAGGAAAAAAATGGTCAAGAGGCAAAATTATAAGGGAAGTGGTCGCTGGTACTACTTATGAGGTAGATGTGGAAGGGTCTAAGTGGAAAAGGCATGGCAATCAAATAATAAAAATATAATTTTTTTAAAAAATAAACTTTATTATAGTTTTATTTAAGTAAGTTTCTTGTAATTATTAAGTTAGTGGTGGAGTAATTATTTTCTGGCTTAATATTTACAAATTCTAATTTTACCTACAAAAATCTATCAGAATAGCTTAAAATTGTTAAGGCGGGGGAGATTGTAGTATATTGTCTGTGGTATTTTCACTTATGTTTTTAGATTGAGTCTGTGACCTTAAGACTCTGTAAGATATACTCTTTGGTTATAACAATTAATAATTAATATAATTTGCTAACGTGTCATCATAAAGGTTATATGTTTAAATAAATTTACTTCTGCCACAAGTTTCGGTGTTTAATTTATAACACCGGCAAAGACGTGCCGCCAAGCGATTTAGCGTTCCGGTACGATGCCGTGTAGAAACCGAATAGGGGTATGGGTTTAATATAACTGCCATGCCCCTAACAGGTTAGCCCGCTGCCATCTTAGACTGCATCATCACTTATACCATCAGGTGAGATCGCGGCCAAGGGCTAACTTGTATTGGATAAAAAAAAAAGAAACGATAGGCATATTAAGATGATATACATATGTATTTGCGAAACTACCTGTACAACTACTACTGTATGCACCCTTGCTGGTTAAGTGATAGGTCACCATCGTCATCAAAGCCCTTCTGGCTGACTTGGAAAAGCAAACATGGAAGAAATTGGATTCGCATTCGACAGCCCACATACGTCTGTCTAATTCGTGTTACATTACCTAAGTTGAATGCAGAGAATGTATGTGTCACCATACATTTACTCTGCATTCAACTCGCGCGCGAACTGTATGTATTGTGTATTGATACTACATAAGTATTAAAAAAAAGTTACATACGAGAATGTTACACATTCGTTCTTCTCAGTAGAATGTGTTTTCCGAACCGGTGACTCTACCACCTACGTGAAATAAATAAATCATTTAAAATTTCTCTATCGGAGGCGGTCAGCAGCAGCTTCCATTCAGCTCCAAAATCAATTAGGTACTCTGGCAATCCACTGGCCCCTTGGCCGTCTGGTCATCATACCGGAATGCTACTACTAACAAGTTATCAGCCAGAGACTGCGAATCTACCTCCCGAAAGTCTTTGACTGCTATTGCCAATTTCATTTGCGAACAGTATATAAGTACGTTGATATCGTATTATAATTTATATACTAGTTGAAAGGTACCCGGTCTGAGAGGAATTAGGTCAGTGCGGACGGCAAAGTTTGATTGCCTGCTAACTATTGCCTGTGCTGTTGCTCCAAGTTACGACGCAGTTCATTCCGTTTCACACCACAATGCAGGTAACATAACTACCTACTTAATATTTATTCATTTAAAACAAAATTACAAGATATAATAAAAACTTATAGACTAAACGTTAATCTAAAATCCTTATATACCTACTAACAAAAATAAAAATAAAACCCTAATCAAAAAGACCACCCCTGGTTGCCTCTGGGCAAAAGGTACCCATCAAACTTGCAGCATTGCCGCGCTGAATGGCGATGGATAACCTTTGAACCAGGTAGGAACCAGAACGTGGGTCACAGCCCCTTTCCCTACTTAATTGGAAAATACCAAAATGTTATAATTTTATGTACAATATCCAATAAATTATTATTTATTTATAAGGATACAGGCGTCTTTAATTGTATTAATATAAATATTAATACAATTAAAGACGCCTGTATCCCGATTGCTCAAAAAACTTGAAAATAATAACTGACTTAGTTTGTAAGTTTTAGATTACTATTTTTGGCTTTATCTACTTTTGTATTATGTATAATGTATTGTACATCAACAAGTAAATAAATATCTAGATAATATTAAATAAAGAATAGGTATTAATTTAACGATCACTTGGACGGCGTTTATTATTTGTAAATATAATTAGTTTTTAATTTAGATTTTAGATGTTAATTTATTTCTTAGTTTTAATTAAAATAATATGTATAGCATCACTCACAACAACACAACATAATTGATGTTTAAGTAATTCGAGTCTAGAGTATCTAAGAATACATAAAAATTATCAAAGTCTAACAGTAACATCAAAGCTCAAACAAAAAAGTCAAACAAAGTATAAAATATACCCTAACGTGGTAGAACAAGTTCAAAATATTATTATCTAGTAAATACTGTAGGTATACCGTCCATACATGTCTGTAATGGCAAACTAAAGTTTCATCGATATTATTGAATTGTAAAATGTCCATCAGATCTCTATCAGTTAACTGATGATCTTTAGTTAAAACCTATAGGTAAAGCTTATAAAGACGAGCCAGTAACTCATAGGTCAAAGTATGGTCAAAATCATAGACTTAAATGTAATATTTCTTCGAATAACATGTGAGCAACTAATGCAATCTTCCAATCTGGGTAAGGTACAAAACTACCTATAGCTAAAGATTTCATTTAACGGGAAAATTCTCCAGAAATCTACAATTTTCCCCGAGAATATCCCCACATGAAAATCGGAGATACATTTTAAAATTTAATAAAAATGTTGCCTTAAGGTATAGGTAGGTATACTTGTAAATACAGTTATAGATTCACGGCGATATTTTATCAAACCATATGTACCGAGAACTTGTTGTGGTGCCATCATTAAACTTTGTATTACACACATCTGAACGGTCTAAGTTCGGATGAATAGAGTAATTTTGCACATTGTAAACAAGTTCCCTTTACGCTATAACCATACAACCTGCAGGTCATTAATCACCTTAATTTGATTGCCCACTATTAATTTTAATGTACAATGTGATAGATATTGCTTTAAAGCACTATCGCTGTGATTTATAAGCAGAATAAGGTGATATAAATGGCAAAATTTTCATTCATGACATATTTTTTTTCATAGTAATTTATTAACTATATAATATATAATCTATTTACGTCACTAACTTACATTTTGTGTCTGTTTTGGCTTTTCCCATACCTCCTTTTACCCCCTGTATCTACTGTTGTTCCATCCATATTCCATACTAATATTATAAACGCGAAGGTGTCTGTCTGTCTGTCTGTCTGCTACGCCTTCACGGCCCATCTGTTCAACCGATGTCGATGAAATTTAGTACAGAGATAGGTTGTATCCCAGGGAAGGACATAGGCTACATTTTATCCACGAAAATTAAAGAGTTTCCGCGGGAATCAAAAAACTAAACCCACGCGGACGAAGTCGCGGGCATCATCTAGTATTATTATATTTCAATAAAGATATGATAATGAAAATAAGTTGATGGTTTTTTTTTCTTGTTCATAAATTTATTACCGGTCTTCTCGATAATTATTGGCTTTATGTAAGATAGCTCATCTTCTTCTCAGATTCTTTCTCATCTTTTTACCCACGACGGAACGGAGACGGTATTGTATGTGCTTGTGAAACTAAGAGGTTGTGCGTTTGTTTGTTTGTTTGTGCCCTTTTTTGTAACCACTTCCCTGGAAAACTATTGAACCGATTATAATGCGGTTTTCTGCATTAGATATTTATAGCTTCTGAGAAGGTTCGTACATATAGTTCTTACGTCAAATATTCGAAATTCGAAATAATAAAACCTCATTTTGAATCAGCTTCCCGAATCCCGATTAAGGAAATCCTACATCAATCATTTAGATTAAGCCTACTCTTCCGCTATTGTGAAGCAAAGCTTATGAAACGAATTGCAAATAACTTCTGAACATTTTGGTGAATTATTGAACAACTAGCTGATGCCCGCGACTCCGTCCGCGTGGATGGAGGTTTTTTTGTTCCCGCGGGAACTCCTTAATTTACCGAGATAAAAAGTAGCCTATGTGCTATTCCAGACTATAATCTATCTCTGTGCCATTCCAGACTATTTGTGCCAAATTTCATCCTGATCCGTTCAGCCGTTCTGGCGTGATTGAGTAACAAACATCCATCCATCCATTCAAATTTTCGCATTTATAATATTAGTATAGATGTAGATGAAGACCGTAGGATACTAAACAATATAATATAAAATATTCATTATAATAAGTATATAGAATAAAGAAGCCCAGCCGTATGTGAAGACGAAGTAATTACTACACTGATTGAAATACATACTTAAAACATACCACCTTATCAAAAAGAATAGACTACAATAGTCATGCTAAGAATGGCTTTTAGAAAAATAAAAAGACAAATACTATAGAAGAATATAAATGAACGCCACAACAGAGCCCGGCTCTCGTGTCTGAAATGCCACATAAAAATCGATACAAAAATGTTACGGCTAAACCGATGCACGAAACCGTCATAAACGCAAAACGTTTAGATGTCTCCACGCTACTTAGAGGCAATTTCCTTTTGCTACTCAATTTCAAACCTTAATTTATTTAGTAATGAGTATAAAATGGCTTGGATAAAGTTAAACCAATTCCCGAGCAAGTTGAGGCACGTAACAAATTGTTATCTACCATCGACCTACAAACCGTAGGACTGTGGCTATATAAGCTGTCCCTAAGTATTTGCATAAACTCACCATTCTAAATAGAATTTAAAAGGAAATAATCCGATTGTGCCGCAAAAAAAATTAATGACTCTCTGATATCTCTTAAGATGACTCCCTTGATATCGTCAGTCTACCTTTTTTTTTTTAACGGGTTGGAAATCTTCATAAGACACCTGGCTTCTTGGGGCGGAAGCCAGGTTATGTGAGATTCTTACTCACTAAAAACCCTTTGGAGGCCATTCTACGCGCATGTCGGGAATCGTCGGTCTATCTAGTGGAGGCTTTTTTAATTCCCCTACAAGTTAGCCCTTGACTGTGATCTCACCTGATGGTAAGTGATGATGCAGTCTAAGATGGTAGCGGGCTAACCTGTTAGGGGTATGGCAGTTATACTAAACCCATTCGGTTTCTCCACGGCATCGTACCGGAGCGCTAAATCGCTTGGCGCTACGTCTTTGCCGGTAGGGCGGTAACTAGCCACGGCCGAAGCTTCCCACCAGACAAAAAGTCCAGTTTGTAGACCTGCAAACTCTAGAGTCTGCAAACGCGGTGCTTTTCAGTGTGGGGTCACCATTTTCATCTTGGGGCCCCCCAACTAAAGTGGATAGTCACAGTAAAATAGTCGCAAAGGTCCCACTAAGTAAGTTAAAGTCAACAATCAAATTAAATGCAAGTGAATGGTACCAATTCGATAACAATCAATTAGGTATGGTGAATTAGCTACGTGTACCAACATTCTTACAGGAGAATTTAAAAAATCTACCACAATGTGATTGTAACACTGATTTGAGCTTATTTGCGAAACAACAGTGCAAAATAGAATTTAATTTTACATTTTCAGATCTAGACATGAGACAGGATACCTTAATAAATTGCAGGTAACATAGACTCTGTGAAAGTGAACTAGATTCGCTCAACACATATTTGATAGTGTTTTGTCTTACGTAAACTCGCTAAAGTATTTGAAATGATTCAGTATTGAGGAAGGTTGTATTGAACTAGACTATTACTATAAACTATAGCAAATAAATAATTTTGTTCAGCTTTCTATACCTTGATTGTTATTAGTACAAAACAGTGGGTCATAAGCTGTTTTTCTTTTGATCTTATGATTCCTTTTTGGAACTACAATCTCACAAAATGAAATGATATTGGCAATATGTCTTTAAATTATATTCTGCATTCACATGATTTATTAAAAAGGGAAAATTATTTAAAATTATTATATAATCCTTTCAAAAATTGGGATTCACACCACAGGAATAATAACAGAGTGAACTATAAAATAAAAAGAAGAAAGTAAAATAAAAAGTAGAGAGGAATTGTAGCGGACTTCGCAGTCCGCACATAATCCAATAGATGGCATTACTAGTAGCGCACGATGAACACGAAGAGCCTAACTCACGCTAACGAAGCGTTCTCTGAATTACGCGTATATACGACCTCCAACGATGAACGGTCGGACCAGTGGTCCCCGAGCACAACACCCGCTCGGTGGATGATATCATCCTTTGTTACGGTCGAGCCATATCACATGCTCCCGTACAGAATGATCAAACAAATAAATGTTCTACTAAAAAAATTGGAGGGAAGAATGGCAATGTTAGAGGGTCCCCAAAATAATAACAAGCAATAAACGGATTTGTATGGATACAATTATAAATTAATTAGATTGATTAACAATAAATTGTCCAATTTACGCTTCCGAGTCTAGCGGAGATCGGAGTCTATACGAAGATCGTTGAAGCCTGAAGGTCGGTATAATTAATCAACTACCATAAACTAAAAATACATCAATAGCTCTATGCAATAATTATATAAAACTATTATCTGCAAGGCTTGAGGCTTCTAAGAAGATCCATCCATAAAAATATAGTATATCACATGATATAACCGTGAATTTTGAAATGATTTCGTTAACAGAAATTAAAGATCATCTAGTGATTTATACATTTAAATAGTTACATCTATGGCAATAAAAATATTTTTATTACGATCGAAACACCGTGATAAGCTATTAATGCGCATATAACTAATTTACTTTACACATGTAATATTATGAATATCTAAATTATTCTAAACTGCTTTATAAAATAGCTGCTAAAATCGTTAACACTTAAGAAATATAATGTAATGTTAACTATCGGGGGTTTTAACATTTACAAAGTCTATAAAGCTCTCGATTAAGATTTTTTAATTAATTTAATCTGATACCTTTCATATATTAAAGCGTAGTTATTTGTTAATTAAAAAAATTGGAACGCAGAGATTGTGACCCTGGGTGATAAGAATTTCGATTCGAGCCAGTTACCTGTTTATGATACCGATAAAGTTTATTTTCGAAAAAAAAACACATTTGGTTGCACAAAACCCGGTTACCTATCTTATGATCCGTGAAAAAACATGAAGATTAAAAGAATACTGACTGCAATAAACTCAATTTATTTAAAACATGTAGGACATACAGGCGTTTCTTACGTTACGTCATGTATTGACTCTACCACTGGTTCGGAAAACTACTTCTCAGCCGAATCTGTTTTCCAGCAGCTCTCCAAACAACAATCAGCTTTGATTGTTGTATGGTGAGCAAGTTTAAATTTAACACTCCTTTTAACCATCTGACGTGCACGCCTGTAGAGTAAACGTATACCATCGATGTACTACTAGAGGTTTAACTTTGACCACCGATAACCGATATAAACAAAGTAGTTCGCACTAGTCTATTAATTAATGGCTGCGTGAAAAACTTTTGATCCAAAGAAAACATGCCCTGACTTGTTCAACCCATTATATTTACTATTATTACCGGAAAAAGTTAAAACACATTAAACTGTAACCGTGACATAACTTAAACCACCTGCCATGAAACTAGAGCTTATAGTACCTACTGGACCTATCGCAATGATAGACATAAAAATCCTACTTTACCTACTATTTTCAGAAATTTTAAAAATTTTGGAAAATAGGAATGCCAAAATTCGAAATACCGTAAATATTCCTTTATTTTTTCACCGAAGGACCAAATAGGTACTAATTTGGTCATTAAATTCCATGAAAAATGATGGATATTCGTAGAAACTTAAATCCCTTCTTTGACTCCCGATACAGGTGGAATGCCCAAAAATCCTTTCTTACTGTGCGGCTACGGCGTAGGAACGTCCTGTCATAATTTCATGTTTTATATTATAGATCAGTCAAGCAGTCATGACAATTCATTTTAAATTTATTAATTGGACTAAGGCCCACTTGCACATTAGTCCTAAATTGATTTAGTTAAATATTTTAATGCTGTCCCTTTTTGGCAACTACAATATGTATTTTCCAAAAAGGGACAGCATCACAAAATTTAACTAAATCAGTTGCCTGAATTAAACGTTGTTTAATTTAAAGACATTAGGAATTAATAATTTGTGAATCTGCTTAATATAATAGCTTTTGCCTTCAACTCTGCAAGCATAAAATTAGGATTAGGTTATATCTCTTATCTAATTTGGTCCAATAGAATGGAGAAGTAGGTACATTTACATGACCGAATACCTGAGAGGGGCGAGTGTCTTTAATACTAATTTATGGCTTATCCTTTGCACGTGCACCTGCGTAATATACAATTGCACAATATATCAATCGGTCACCTGTGAGTTTTTTGTTGTTTATCTTTTGATAAAAACAAAAACAATACCAACAATGGTGTTATCGAGACGACTAAATTGCTCTAATGACACACGTACTTAGTAAAACTTGATCAATAATCGTGTCCCTTAATTTGCTGTAATAGTCAGATAACCATAAAATATTTTAAGGATTTAATTTTTTTTTAAATATTGATCTTAAAAACATGTAGGTATATCTAGTTCTTAACTTACATAAACCCGTAAGTTATTATATAAAAGTATATGTATACTAAATAAACACTTATATAAGGAAAATAATATTTAAGTAGGTAATAACTAAGATTATAAAGAAATTATTAACATATGAAAATATTACGAACTTGACTACGCAAAGTATCAAAGTATATTTACCGGCCTATGCCGTCTATGTGTGAGTGCAGCTAACGGTCTTACTGTGCGGTATACCTACAGATTCCAAAATTGGCCGAGCGCGCGGTAAAGCGGGGTCTTGCAAGCGGCCCTAAGAGGCTCAATAGTTAATTAAGACAAAGTTGTCAAATCAACATCAAACTATAATAATATATGTATTATATTTTGATGTTGATTTATAATGTATGTATTTTAATATAACAAATCGTAGTCACTTTATATAAATCGATCGGGTCACCGCATTTTCGTATCGATTTCGTTTCTACTGCGTATCGCATGTCAAGGTTGAGATGCCATATATTACGATTATTAATATCGCTAATATTATACTCACAACCTTCATTATTGTTGCAATTTATATTTTATTTAGAACTCTATTACTGCAAAGATAATGTCTAAAAGGACTAGCTAAAGTTACTTAGAGGTCAATATAATAAATGTATTTTTTTTTAATTCGCTCCGATGCGCTACCAGTGTGAACCTAAGAACCTAGTCCTAAGACATCTTTAAGCGAGATCTTACAATATTTATTAAACCATGCAAACGAAGTCGTGGGATCGGAATGGGCAATAGAGTAAGATTTAACTACTTACAACTAAAACGCCAACAAAAAATCGGTAGCTGTCAATGGCACGTTAAGAATGTCGAAACAAGTGAAAGTTGTAACGCTTCCTCTTTAATCGTACGCTTCCTCCTAAATTATATTATTATTATTTATTAATTGATTTTGATTTAAGTGTCTTTTATTATAGCACGAAAATTATAAAAAGCTTAGTATTAGCATCATTGAGGTAGAACAAGAATTATTGAGGTAGAATGTTGTTCAGGCTAACTCACCTCTATAAACATAATATAACATACGAGCACTAAGGGGTCACCCATCCGTATTACAAATGTGACCAACTGTGACAAGGACGGGGGAGGGGTTTTAAAATTTAGTGTGACGTACTTTATGGATGACCCCTAACAATTAGAACATATTATATATTTTAGTCAATGAGCTATCACAAAAACATAGTACTATGATTATGTGCCTTATTATGTATGTAAAGCACTTTATGGTACTTAATTTAATTATAATAATACTAGCGTATGCTCGCGACTTCGTCTGCGTGGTTTGAGGTTTTTTGATTTCCGCGGGAACTCTTTAATTTTCCGCAATAGCCTATGTCGTTCCCCGGGATGTAACCCACCTTTATACTAAATTTCATCAAAATCGGTTGAAAAAATTGGCCGTGAAAGCGTAGTAGACAGACAGACAAACACACTTTCGCATTTATAATATTAGTATATCCATACTACATCCATAATCTTTCATTTCTTTGGTTTAATCCGTCATACGGCTCAACTCATAAGACGTAGGTACCTACTACCTACCAAATATCGTGATTTACTAGCTATATAAAACAGCTTCCTAATTAATTAATTATATATAATTAGGTATGTCATTTGTGAACATTTAGGTTCATCACTAAAAGTAGTTTGTTAATGTTAACCTTCGCCTATGGTTTTAATGTTTGATAATTTGTTACCGAAATTTGTAGGTGGTAAAAAACTGAGCAAACTTGTTTGATGTAATTGAAGATTCCTTGCCTTACCTATGACCTTAACCTTTTAATCTGTTTTGTAATAATAAACAGCGGTAGGGGTAATGTTAACTGTTTATGGGTTTATCTATAAAAAAGTTAGAAGTGTGTTAATGTTAACCTTCGCCTATGGTTTCTATCAATCAAATAAATATTATAAATGCGAAAGTTTGGATGTATGGATGTCTGGATGTCTGGATGTATGGATGGATGTTTGTTACTCAATCACGCCCCAACGGCTGAACGGATCTGGATGAAATTTGGCACAGGGATAGATTATAGTCTGGAATAACACACAGACTACTTTTTATACTTTTTACGGAAAATTAAAGAGTTCCCGCGGGATCTGAAAAACCTCAATACACGCGCACGAAGTCGCGGGCATTAGCGAAATTTGGATTAAGGTTTTTGGTTCCCGCGGGAGCTCCTTAATTTTCCGGCCTATGTGCTATTCCAGACCCTATTATTATTCTATCTCTGTGCCAAATTTCATCCAGATCCGTTCAGATGTTGGGGCGTGATTGAGTAACAAACATCCATCCATACATTCATACATCCATACATCCAAACTTTCGCATTTATAATATTAGTATACTTAGATTGGTAAATGAACGCATTTTCTATATTACTTACTGAAAGCATGCTTGATAAATTTATTTATATTAGGTAATTATATAATTTATATTCATCAAAATAGTCATGGAAACATAAAGTCAATAACGTAACGGAGAAATTTTGATTTTACTCCCCATATATTTTCATATTATCATGATATCATATCCCCGGGCTTATCAAATATGCAAATCGATTCTAAAGGAGGTAAATTCCAATAAAAATACTTAAATTGGCTGCTCTAAAATGGCAAAACACTTCACGACACGTGGACGATGGACAGGTTAACGATCGACAAGAGACCTACAAAGAGTAGGTAAATCAAAAACATTAATAGTAGATTGTTCATCAAGGGACTAAAATGAGCCATTTCATACGAGATTTTTACTTACCGAGCGTAGCGAGGTATGCTATAGAATCGAGTAGAATGGCTTTTAGTCCCGTGGTAAATACTCTACTTTTTGAAATTTGATTGCGATTGCGTGAAAATAAAATAAATAACGATTTTTAATTATTTCTTTGATTTCTGTTTCATTTTCATTTTAGGAGTACGTATGATCTTTATGTTTACTTGGCAATATTAACAAATAAATAGTCACATTCACTTTACCTGCCTTCACCTTGTATTAAGTATTGTGCATCGAAATTTGAAATGGATTATTATTTATCATTCATAAAACATCCATTTAAATAAATGTAATAATTACAACAAAAAGCCTATGATTTCGCTGTAAACCTCAATACCAACTTTATTTTCTCCGTATCGTTATCAAGAAGAAATAAAAAAAAATACAGTAGTACCATAGACCTATAGGATAGTGGTAGGATACGATGGGTAACATTGACATTCAACTAAGTGACATAAATTTTTTAGCTGTTGATAGTAACCATATACTAAAAATTTTGGATAACCGAATCTTAGATTTATTATTGAAGCGGGTGCTTCAATAATAAATCTATGAACCGAATGAGGATAGTACGGCAATTATTAAAAAAAATTACTTTAATCCCTAGACCCTAAATGCTAACATTAGTCCGCCTACGCTAAGCTATAATGACATCTTTTTAGAGCATGAGAGGTGAAAAAATCTAAAACGTTTAGATATAAAAGTTTTCCAATGGGTATTTTGCATTTCACTCTAAAAAGATTTTTATTATTTTAAATAATTAAGCCTGTATATCAATTCCTTGCATTGAACTGCCATAGTGTCTTCCCGACCGAATTTCGGCCAAGGCGGCCGATCTCCAGAAATATTAGCCATCTGCGCGGGAGATATTATAGTACAAGTGTGTGCGCAAACACAGGTGCACTCTCTGATCCTTTACTCTCATAGCCCGATGGGACGGAAAATCCGACACGACCGGAGAGGGATCAGGCGTAGGACCGTGCTCTCCAAGGCACGGGGGTGAAACACCGCCAACTTCCTAACTCCGGGCTAGTACCTACTGAGAATTTCTTGTCAGAAAAACCCAACACTTATTATGGCCCGACCCGGGACTCGAATCCGAGACCTCGTCAGCCGCATTCGACCATGCTAACCACTAGACCAACGAGGCAGTCAACTAAAGAAAAACTACCATAAAGATGCAATGATCGTGAACGGTCATGAAAATTTTGAATCCTTGAACTTCACTCACTTCACTCGAGTCACCAGTCAAAGGGCAATAAAAATTGCCAACAAAAACATTTATAACTACCACACTAATAAACATCACTAAAGCGAGTTCTATAAAAAATTAAACACTTCTAAATCGAACCATTAACATTATAATTTAATTTAAATAAGTTATAATTTGGTTACGTCAGAATTACCTACAGTCTTTGAGCATTTAGGCGGTTTAATCACGTTAAACGCTCGAAGCCTATAATTCTATAATTTTATTGCAATCTTTGTGTCATACTTCTGACAATGACTCTTAGTGCTGAACTCATACTGGCAATTAGTTTGAACATTTCCATGAACACGTTAAACGGATTAAACTGTAAAATTGGTACGCCATTTAATATTTTAGTAATGACACAAAGTTCAAGCGAACGATCTATAAGTAGGTATACCGATCCTTATTACGTGTACGTGATGATTCATTTTCTTAATCTAATACGTTTTTAAACGAGCAATTCTTGTATTATATACTATATGTATACAAGAAGCATATATATCTATATATATAATCTGAATCTCGGAAACGGCTCGAACGATTTTCATGTTTAGTATATGCAGGGGGTTTCGGGGGCGATCAATCGATCTATATAGCTAGGATTCATTTTTAGAAAATGACGTTTTATCCGTGTTTTCAGGCAATGAAAAACTGCTACAATATAATTAGAATACGAAGTGAATTTTGCCACCATCTACAAGGTTAGAATAGCTCAGGTGGGAATACGGGCGGTCCCGAAACCAGAAGATCCCGGTTCTAGACTAGATGTCTCGAGTCCGATTATTTTTTATATTTTTTATCATAATTTATTATCTCATATTATTATAAAAAAAATATATAATATATTATTTAAGTATACTTAATTTCCAAGAAAACACGATTTATCATCGAGGTACTGAGTTCTGAAAGGAACTTTATCTGTCAGCAGAGTCCAGACTATAACAGGATCAGGACTAGCTACGGAGTTCTGTGCTTGTCCACTGTGGGAGTCGTCTCGTCCTACAATATAATAATACATTTCCAAATGTTCCAAAGCCACGACTTCTTTCTTTTATACCAACTCTACTCTAGCTATATACATAATTAGAATATGCAACGGAAAAATTCTTGAGACATAAGCCTACTTGAGGTACCTACTTTTTTTTTCTTTTTTTCATCCACTACAAGTTAGCCCTTGAATGCGATCTCACCTGGTGGTAAGTGATGATGCAGTCTAAGATGGTAGAGGGCTAACCTGTTAGGGGCATGACAGTTTTTATTAAACCCATACCCCTATTCGGTTTTTACACGGCATCGTACCGGAACGCTAAATCGCTTGGCGGCACGTCTTTGCCTGTAGGGTGGTAACTAGCCACGGCCGAAGCCTCCAGAAGTGACCAGACCCGACCAGGGAAAATTCAGAAATTATAAATTTCCAAATTGACCCTGCTCGGGATCGAACCCGGAACCTCCGCACGTTAAGACAACAGTGCTACACACTGCGCCACGGAGGTCGTCAATCCTCTTGTAAGTATAATAACCTGTTAAGGTTACTTCTGTTTGTCGACGTTATGCTCGAACCCATAGGTGTTCTTCAACAAACAATTACTGCATTAATGCAAATTAAAATTAATTACTGGTTGAGAATACTCGTGCAAGTTTCTTTAATTTTATCTTCCAAGAAGTTTATTATGATATCATCATACATTGAATCCAACATCACTTAACCACTTTATTTTAACATGGAATCGCGGACCTTATATAAAACAGGATTTAATTACTCCAATAAAAACTTCAAAAATAAATAAATAACACAAGACATGTTTTCCAGGATAGAAAGATCAAAGAAATACAAATAAAGAAACAAATGAAGAAATAGAAATAGGTGAAGCGGTACTTCACGCCGGAACAGCGCCTCACTCTTTATCAGGCACAAGTTCGTTCTGGCATGGAGTACTGCTGCCACATTTGGGATGGATCCGCCAAGTACCAACTCGATACATTAGACTCTATAGATCGCCGGGCCCGAAGAATAATTGGCGATCAATCACTCACGCAGGCGAAATTGCTCAGTCTACAACACCGACGCAATGTCGCCTGCTTATCGGTTTTTTATCGGATATACCATGGCGAGTGTGCTCTGGAACTTCATAACCTTGTTCCTCCTTCTCCGTTCTACCACAGAACAGCGAGAAACCGTGAGTGTTGGCACCCTTATGTGGTTGACGTCCAATTTGCTCGCACGAAGCGTTTTTGCTCCACGTTTCTGATACGAACCGCTAGGGTGTGGAACACCCTCCCAGCGTACGTGTTTCCTGCCACTTATAACTTAAGTACCTTCAAGGCAAGAGTGAATAGGCATCTTCTAGGCAAGCGCGTTCCAACCTAGACCTCATCATTGCTTTACACTAAGCATGATTGTCGTCAAGCGCAAGCCTATCACGCAATAAAAAAAAAAAAAAAAAATACCATATAATCACAGGCTATATACCTACAACTCATATTATAAGAGATATCTAATTTCTTCCGTTCTATAGGTACTTATTTAGTTCTTTTATCATTCACTGTAAAATTAACTTTCCTAATTAATTGCAGAGGTTTCGTTACAAAATAGATAAAGCGTAGAGAATAATAAATCAAAACTAATCTCTTCAAGATGTAGATAGTTACCTACCTATCAAGCTAAAATCAATCAGCACGACAGAAGTCTATGACCAAAATTGCAATATCAGATAGCATTATATCAACTTATAGCCGCTTTACCAAACCACGAATCACGATCAATCTTGTACCTGTCGGATTTTCTTGTGATTTTAAATTGTATCAATCTCATTTTAGTCTATACGGGTCTAGACGAATCGATTCCACCTTTATTGGTAGCTAGGCAACCCATTTCAGCCGCACCATAATAAAATTCTAATCCGTCATCATTCGCTACTATTAGATACTTTGAAATGCAACAGGTGATTTTAATGGTAAGGTTAATTCCATCATGTTAGATGCCTTTCAATGTAGATAATTGCATTTAGCCTAAGTCGATGATATTTTAACCATTAATAAGCAAGACAGGTTTGCATTTTCCTAGTAGGTAACTGATGGTAATTAATATCAACTAATTGAACACCGTAGTTGGACACTATGTAGATAAAAGTATCAATTTACACAATATGTCTATCTATATCTATGTCGATGATCTAATACCTATAGTCTAAATCAATCAAACAATATCATTATTATTCAAAATATATTTAAAAATTGGGAGATAAATAGTACCAAGCTGAGTTTAGGGCTTCTTCTCAGATAATATATTATTGTTTGAAACGGTCGTAACGTTAAAATTAAAACTGCGATAAAAATCAAGGCTTAACTACATTTAGCACAAACGATTTTCAATTATTAAACTTTCTGTAAATTATGCTAATATTCTTACGACATTAAACATGTCGATGTTAAAAAATTGCACCAAAACGTTACGTGAATGTGTTTACTGTTAATTTAATTTTAAAATACCTATTGTAAAAGATCTTTTTCGTAATAAATTAAGCAAAAAGAATACGGTAACGGACTAGATGCCCAGTTGATTGCGACGAGGCTGTAATAAATAATTGAAAAGGTAATATCTTCTTTATTATATTACGGAATAGGGTTAATTCAGAGTCGGTCTTTGAGGTGAGCTATCAGAACTAATTAAATTCAATGTCTCAGCTCCCTATACCTTGTGATTATTATATTACGAAAATCGGAAGCCCTTGATGAAGTAGGTAAGTAGGAATAAGTAAGTAAGTCTAATTTGATTATCATAAGAAATATCTAGGTGCTAAATAAAAATTCTTTCCAAAAAACGCCACTGTAAAGTAAAAAATAATTTTGATTTCTACCCACTATGTTGAAGTCGGGCGAGCCTGATGTCTCTATTTTTAACAGACTTCCAAAAAAGGAGGAGGTACTCAATTCGGCGCGTATCTTTTTTTTAATGTATGTCGGTGCATATCTCCGTGGTTTCTAAACAGATTTGAAAAATTTTTTTTTTGCTTATCCTTGTTATACACGCCCGACTTCAACATAGTGGGTAGAAATCAAAATTATTTTTTACTTTACAGTGGCGTTTTTTGGAAAGAATTCGTATTTTTAACTTTTTATTGTCAGGGTTGAGGATTTGGAGTCAGAATTTTTATGGGACCACCTCGAGAGCTTCCTCTAATGACTGATAGAAAAAATTCAAATCGGTTCAGAAACCACGGAGATATGCACCGACATACATTAAAAAAAAACGCGCCGAATTGAGAACCTCCTCCTTTTTTTTGGAACTCGGTTAGAAAAGCTGCTAAAACTCAGCTTGGTCTTTTTCTGTCATCGTCATGATCATTCTTTTTTGTCGTGAGTTCATACTTCATACCACTGGAAGGCGCAACATGATAGATTAGTAAGTAAGTGCATACTAGTAACTATTTGTACGTGGTAGGTACGTAATAGTATTCTGTGATACTCTGTTTTACCGTTTCTCTAATTGTTATTTTTAACCGACTTACAAAAAAGGAGGAGGTTCTCAATTCGGCGCGTATGTTTTTTTTTGGTCTAAATACGTTAGGTATATTGTGTACAATAAAGTACTTACTTAATATTTTTATTTCATTTCATTTCATTTTTGTTTTATTTTTTCCGATTAATTTATGTTGTCTTTGGTGTACAGTCAAATAAATAATATAATTGCGAAAGTTTGGATGTACCTATGGATGTATGGATGGATGTTTGTTACTCAATCACACCTCAACGGCTGAACGGATCTGTATGAAATTTAACACAGAGATAGATTATAGTCTGGAATAACACATAAGCTACTTTTTATCTGAAAAACCTCAATCCACGCGGACGAAGTCGCGGGCATTTGCTAGTATAGAATATTTCATTCATTCGTTTCATTACTAGAGCATGCGGTATCCACTCGGTTTTCGGTTAGTTTTCGCCTCGTAGTCATCATTAACAGTATCATTTCAACCCATCGCCGGCCTACCTTTGAACAAAAGTTTCCTCTCAGAATGAGAAGTGCTTGGCCATAGTCCACCACACTGGCCTAGTGCGGATTCGTATAGTACCTGCTGCTAAATAAAGCTTCAATTCGCTAATGATTGCTTGGGCTGTGTCAGATAAGTCTTCATTTCAGATTTAAATGTAGCGTAATAAATTAATTTACGCGTTGGTACGTCTGTAACTTCTCGGTGACACTTTGATTTTTTCGCGACTTTCTCTATTCCAACAAAGATGTCTGAGGCGTTACATCAGCGCGTAATTTTGGTTTTATTTTTATTCTGATGCACTGACAACAAGGCAGTGGGGCTTCATAGGACGGATGTTTGTACCATCGCTCAGCCTTCGCTGGAGGTAGGGTTCTACATACAGGGGTTTTTTTTACTTTTTACGAGAGAACCTTTACGGACGTATCAACTATCAAGTATCAAACTATACCTAATGTGCGTAGTCCGCTTTCATAGTATTACTGTAGGTAGGTACATTGTAAGTCAACAAAAGTCGATTAAGTAATCAAGTGAAAACAATTAAAGTAAATATCAATAACTAGATGATGCCGGCGACTTCATCCGCGTGGATTAAGGAATTGTGGTTCCCGCGGGAACTCTTTAATTTTCCGGGATAGAAAGTAGCCTATGTGTTATTCCAGTTTATAATCTATCTCTGTGCCAAATTTCATCCAGATCCGTTCAGCCGTTCGGGCTTGATTGAGTAACAAACATCCATCCATACATCCATCGAAACTTTCGCATTTATAATATTTATTATTTGATTGATTAAATATGGCTAAAATTCGTGCACCGGGCAGAGCCTTGTCTTGAAACGACAACAGATTTTCATAAAACATAATATTAGATAAGTACCTAACTAAGATTTAAGAATCATCAATCACCTTTAAATTCAAATCAGCCCATCCGTTCATCAGTTCTACAATGCCACAGAAACACTGAATAGACAGACAGTCCTGATTTGCAAATTTAAAAAAATACTCAATCTTACTTAAAATATCTGCATAAATAAAAATACTTATACAATCTTACTTGAAATAATAAATGTAAATTTATGGAATTATTAGCTTAGGCTGCATCATGACTCGCAAGCAAATAAAAACCTTTCCGCTTCTAAATACGAGCCGATCGGCTAATAAATCCAATTTTTTTTGTCTGTGTCTAACGATGTTTTGTTCACGTGACATAATAAGTTATTTCCGAATCTTACGCAATTCCGTGAGTAATTATTTACCCTATCGCTGATTATTTATTAGCGAAAAATGCTAATTAATATTATACTAATTTGTAAGCTTTTAGTATTTCCTCGTAATCGTGATGTTTATCTGCGTCTTGCTTTAGAGTTACTTAAGGTCCAGTTGCATGACATGCAGTTAAAAATTACTACCAGTAAAAAACTAATCGGTTCTTTGAACTAAGTATGTGCCATCCCCCCCCCCCCCCCCCCATTGCCACTTCAGCTTCGCAAAACGAGCTAAGTCGGTAACTTTGTTTTTTCTAGGATCCCCTCTACGAAGAAACTCCGAGCATAGATCTCTCTATGCCCGTTAAAACGGACCCTGAGCTCGTCAGAAGTTGGGGTCCTGTTGTGTTGGAATGGCGACTCCGCACCCGGAAAGCGCAGCGTTGGCAGACCTCCACTAGATGGACGGAAGACATCAAGCGAGTCGCAGGAAGGTGCTGGATTCAGGTGCGTGTGGAAATGCATGTAAGAGACCTATATCCAGCTATGGAAATCTATTGGTTGACGATAACGACGACGAAGAACCTAAAATCTATGCCATAACATCTACGTATTTCTTTGCTGGCGAATTTGTTCCCGTGTCCATTTCAACAATCATCACTTTACCTAACATAATAATATTGACCATGACCTGGTATTCGTGCTCTTCTCAGATGCTCACTATACCCACGTGTGCAACCATTTAGTTGGAGCTTAGACCGTGGAGTAGCAAACTTTGTACACGAGACGTCAACAAAGTGCCTCCGTTCTCCAGCAAATGATTACAAAGACCCAAATCTAATAAATTGGAATAATGTTCAACTTCACCATATTAAGCAAGTGATATTTAATTTTACACACTTATTATATTGGTGAAACATTATATTATAAAAATGCGCCAGTTTATTGATTATTGGTAAACTTCTTAGAAATTGTAAAAAAATCAAAGGAAAGTAAATTAGCCATACTAAACTATAGTAATATTAGTTTAGTAATATAAGAGCTCCTTAGCCGTCGAGTTTTTTTTTATCCACTACAAGCTAGCCCTTGACTGCGATCTCACCTGATGGTAAGCGATGATGCAGTCTAAGATGTTAGCGGGCTAACTTGCTAGGGGCATGGCAGTTATATTAAACCCACACCCCTTCGGTTTCTACACGGCATCGTACCGGAACGCTAAATCGCTTAGCGGAATGTCATTGCTGGTAGGGTGGCAACTAGCCACTGCCGAAGCCTCCCACCAGGCCAGACCAGGGAAAATTCAGAAATTATAAATTCCCAAATTGAACCTGCCAGGGATCGAACCCGGGACCTCCGCACGTTAAGGCAACAGCGCTACACACTGCGCCACGGAGGTCGTCAAACATAGTGTTATTAAGGTTCTACCATGACTCTATCGTGGGTAGAGTCATTATTTTGATACATTATCTACTGCTCTAGTAATTGATAACTCTCTATGTGCAAGCGCAATGATATGATACGGTCCGCTTGGAGGGCGTTTCGTACAAAACCTTAATAATACGTGTTATGTAAGCTTAACTTGAGTAATGATTGCTTTTTAATGCTAAGTTATTTACAATACATTACCCCGTTTTCAGCTGTGGAAACGTTTAATGAGATCTAATCTAAGCCGTGAGCATAAATTATTTAACCACGTTGAAACGGAAAGGCTTGAGTCATAAACTTTCCATAATCCATGTTCCTACTTCCTTTTAAATTTATGGATATCGAAATACCTAACTTTTTTAACAAATAGCAAACAAAAATTTATAATTGGGTGATTAACGCGAGTAACTAATTGGGGAATTACTTAATCCGACTTCGGAATTAATTTTCGGCTACGCTGGATTGAGGACAACTGTGCCTTGAGAGAGTGGGTGCCTACTGCCTACCTTTTTTTTGTTAACGGGGTGGAAATCTTCGTGAGATACCCGATCACCTGGGGGAGCTTCGGGAACTGTCAGGGAACATGCGCCGGTGCCTCCCCTAGTTGCCTACCTACCTAACTAATATTATCAATCATACTTCATACTAATATTATAAATGCGAAAGTGTGTTTGTCTGTTGGTTTATTGGTTTGTTGTTTTGTATGCAACGGATCGACGTGATTTTTGGTATGGGTATAGTTGAGGACCTGGAGAATGACATAGGCTACTTTTTATCCCGGAAAACCCGCGGGAATCAAAATACTTAAACCACGCGGACGAAGTCGCGGGCATCAGCTAGTGGTTCCATAAGTAATGTCCGAAAACGAACTGGCCAGAGAATCAGATAGCTTTTTAAAACAATCCACAATTATACGTCGTTGATTGCACACTGATGATAGGAGTAGGTAGGTAGTTAATTCGGAGATCGAAGAGATGTTCATAATTATAATAGGTAACTTCAGATACAAATCACGATAAGGGTCTTCCTCTTAGAAATCGATTTTATCTAATCAATTCGTGTGTTGCAATTAATTACAATACTTTTTCGATCTTGATCTCGAATGCGAATCTTCCATCGACAATGATGATTGTAGCATAAAAATGTTTAATCAGTATCAAAAGATACCTACTTAGTCACAATGAGAATCTGCTTCACTGTATAATATTTTTTTCTTATCAAGATTCAAGAAAAGACGGTTAACAAAAACCTGTATTACTTATTACCTTTTCTGTGGTAGTAATTACGTGGCCCCCTTAAGCGAAGATGACAATACACCACACAGTGGGAAGTTCCTGTGATCAGCCCCCCGCTTGTGTATCCGTTTGTCAAACGGATAATTCGACCTGTTTAAGGAGTTGATAGATACCTCGTCAAATGCATGTATGAACACTTTAAAAAGTTCGAATAATACGTTATTAAGTTGTTAAATAATTACGATTTGATAGACAATTGGGAGCAGTGGACGTCTGCACGCCGAAATTATGATGAACAAGATAATGGTTCCTAGAGTGCTTTCACGAACTCTACGAACTTAATGTGGTCTAAATCGGGAGGCCGATTTAGACCACAACGTTGCCAAGCCAAACGTTGTTCAGCACATTAAAATCGCATTACAATGGGCTGGACACGTGCAACGAATGGATGAACAGCCAAAGAAACTGGTGTCGTCAAACCTAGATGGGCGTAAGAGTATCGGTCGACCAAAGCTTCGATGGTTGGATGGGGTTAGCCAAGATTCAAAGCGGATTGGTTTAAGAATCAAGAGTGAATAGGCATCTTCTAGGCAAGCGCATCCCATCTTAGGCCACATCATCCCATCAGGTGTGATCGTGGTCAAGCGTAAGCCTATAATTAATAAATATAAAAAAAAGAAGCTGGAGAACGAGCGCGAACGATAGAGATAGATAGAGAAATCTTCTGGAGCAGGCCCAGGCTCATTAAGGGCTGTAGCACCGATGATGATAATGATGATGATGATGTATTCAACGTGTGGACTTGTATTTTCCCCTTTAAAAGTTTCTGGACAGCAAACCAGAAGGTTAAAAAATTCGAGGAAGAAGATCGAGATGTACCTGAATAGAATCATATTATAGAATCTCTATTCAATGGGTGGAACTAAAATATATAAGGAGCTTCTTATTCTGAGAAGGAATTAATTAAAAAAAATAGTGGAGGTGTCTATGAAAATAGAAAATGTAGTGTCTGGAGCTCGGTTTGAATAGTGTTCGTTGATAATTTGAAAGCCGATGGAAAGCCGTTATACCGGTTTCTTTTCTTTTTTAACGTTTCTTTCATTAAATTAATAATTATAATATCCTATCTTTAATGTCTATCTAATCAACCCTACATTGGGCTTAGAATTAGATCCCTGTTTTTTTTTTAGTTTAGTTCTAATAAACAGAATTTATTTTATTTTCAGGTTACAGGCTTTCAGTTTACATTTTTCAGTTATACATTTTTTTCCTCTAGGCAGCAGGATGTCCTCATGGATGTCACTACTGACATGCCCGACTTCACTGGGATGCTCCCGGCGACCTACGGTCTAAAAACTCCTACCTTCTCTGGCCGCTCTTCCCGGTACTGCGATGTGCATAACTTCGGGAAGGAAGTGTCTATCTGCTCAGGATTCAGTTAATACATTACCATCACCGTAATAATATGAATCTACCTACTATTTTTTATTTTCCAAAGTCTGGAAAAAAATAACGATGATCAACAAATATTATAAAATATCTACAGCTTTTTATGAAACATGTTTATAACTTAGACATTTTATGTACCTAATGTTGTTTTGATCTTGTCTGATGATGCAGAAGAAACAATTATAAACCGATTTTTAATTTTATCTATTTGCCTACATAACAAATTATATGACCAGAAAGGTCACACAAACCTATAATCTGTTAGCAAAGACTTGTTTAATAATTATGAAAAATATATACACGAAGCGCCAATCCACAACAACCATCGTGGAGCTGCGTCCACAGGAATTTGCGTCGTCTGTTAATAACTTGTAGCTTATTATAATTTTTATGCGTAAATACCTATGACAACCAGACACTGGGTTTTGCCGAGTTTCTTACTAAACAGTACCTACCTCTATGGACTTTATAATGTAATATGTCATAGGTCTACATATGTGGGGGATGCCCCGTCACTCACGTCCGCAGGAGCTACCTTCTACCTCCCTGCACGTGTCCCCTGGGTGGTGCTAAACGAGCGACGAACTTGCAGACGAAGTAAGCGTTCTTTTTATAAAAACGCTTATTATGTACCAAACGCCATACGATTAAATAAATACCTATGTGGCATCGTGCACCTAGTCTTTGTACTTCTACTTCTTTCTATATTTTTTTTTATCCACTACAAGCTAGCCCTTGACTGCGATCTCACCTGATGGTAAGTGATGATGCAGTCTAAGATAGTAGCGGGCTAACCTGTTAGGGGCATGGTAGTCATATTAAACCCATACCTACCCCTTCGGTTTCTACACGGCATCGTACCGGAACGCTAAATCGCTTGGCGGCACGTCTTTGCCGGTAGGGTGCTGGGTGGTAACTAGCCACGGCCGAAGCCTCCCACCAGACAAACGTATAGTTTTAAACGTAGCCGCCTACGATTCCTCGAACGTGTTTCAATTTTGGCAGCCCATTTCATCTCTATATTTTATACCAGATGATGCCCGTGACTTCGTCCGCGTGGATTAAGATTTTTTAAGTCCCGCGGGAACTCTTAAATTTTCCGGAATTAAAAGTAGCCTATGTCCTTCCCCGGGATGTAATCTACCACTAGAAAGAATTTCATCCAAATTGGTTGAACAGATGGGCCGTGAAAGCGTAGCAGACAGGCAGACACACTTTCGCATTTATAATATTAGTATGGAAGTATGGATTTCGCGGTATACGTACCTATTTTATATCGATACTTTTATCCGGTATAATAAAGGCACCTACAACGATTAGTGGATTTAGTGTAAGATACGTTTTAATAGATTGTTTTGTTTAAAAAGAAAATAAGTGGGTAGGGTAAGGTGACCGCATAGATTTGTTATTTTTTGTCAAGCTTATGGTTTTGCTTTAATGATGTTGCAAAACAAGTTTTTTGATTACGTTGTTGATATTTTTAATTCGAGATTTTGACAATAATTAAATATGCATACCGATCCAATCTTTCATCAAAATTATTGGCGCCACTTTTTTTTTGGAAATTTTTTACTCCCTTTGAGTGTGAGTGTGACGTGCCATCGTTGAGCTATAACGAAATAACGAATAGACCGATTTAAATGCGATTTTTTGTTACTCGAAGGCAATTATTTAATTAATTAAGTACTTATTCTTAATTTTGTTAAACCTTTTAACGACAAGACTATAAATATTTAGAGTAAGTACCTTATAGAATAATTATATTATAATTAAGAGACTTAAGAGAGATTGAGTTTTTTTGGTTCCCGCGGGAACTTTTTTCTCTTTTTCTGGGATAAAAAGTAGCCTATGTGTTATTCATGACTATATTATAATCTATTTCTGTGCCAAATTTCATCTAGATCCCTCTGGCGTGATTGAGGAACAAACATACATACAAACTTTCGCATTTATAATATTGGTACCTATAGATTATTTTTGTATACTTAGTTATCTGTACCACCATAACTCGTTTTCGAGAGTGAAATCACTGTGTCACTGAGTAAAAGTAAAAGTAGTAAACTTATCGGCATCGACTGGCAAGCCCAAATATTTATAATAATATGCGCTTATATGCATAACGACATTGAATTTATTATGTAAGATTTTTATTTTATCCACTACAAGATAGCCCTTGACTGCGATCTCACCTGATGGTAAGTGATGATGCAGTCTAAGATGGTAGCGGGCTAACCTGTTAGGGGCATGGCAGTTATATTAAACCCTATTCGGTTTCTACACGGCATCGCATAGGAACGCTAAATCGCTTAGCGGAACGTCATTGCTGGTAGGATGGTAAATAGCCACGGCCGAGTGATGATGCAGTCTAAGATGGTAGCGGGCTAACCTGTTAGGGGCATGGCAGTTTTTTTATTTTTATTTATTATAATTCAGAAATAATACATTCTCAAATTGACCCTGCCGGGGATCGAACCCGGGACCTCCGCACGTTTAGACAACAGCGCTCAACACTGCGCCACGGAGGTCGTCAAAAAGATATGAGGTATTTTCTATGATCGTCACATAAAAGACCCGCTCATAGTCTCTTTATTTATCGCTATTATATTTTACCTAAGTATTTATTTACCTGTCTGAAAATAGAAGGAATATTCAAGTTCAAACAAAGAATTTATAAGAACTCTACATTCGCAAATAGCGTAGGAAGGTAGGTAGATAAGTTGATACCTACCTTGCTAAAAAATCTTCCGTGTTCTATTTTTAAACTAACCTAGTAATAAAAACAATATGTATTGAATACAATTTTCTCCAAATAAGAACCATTCAAATTTAGAAATGAAGGATTTATTATTGTTTTTTCTTTATGAATTGAATTTCTTGTTGAATAAAAATAATTCAACATCACATACCTAGGATGTCTTATCTATTTACTAAGTTCATTTTTGTCGTTATAATAATATTTTTTGGTAAATTAGTGCGGTATATTCAATAAATACACTGTATTGATTTATTCACAAAATAGTTTTATTTGTGTTGTATAGTTTGACGACCTCCGTGGCGCAGTGTGTAGCGCTGTTGCCTTAACGTGCGGAGGTCCTGGGTTCGATCCCCGGCAGGGTCAATTTGGGAATTTATAATTTCTGAATTTTCCCTGGTCTGGCCTGGTGGGAGGCTTCGACCGTGGCTAGTTACCACCCTACCGGCAAAGACGTGCCGCCAAGCGATTTAGCGTTCCGGTACGATGCCGTGTAGAAACCGAAGGGGTATGGGTTTAATATAACTGCCATGCCCCTTACAGGTTAGCCCGCTACCACCTTAGACTGCATCATCACTTACCATCAGGTGAGATCGTAGTCAAGGGCTAGCTTGTAGTGGATAAAAAAAAAAAAAAAAAATTTAGTTACGCTAGACTAGTATTTATTTCTATTTCTACATTATGGCGGGAAGAGAGCTATTAACTGTTCAGTTAGCTTACCAAGTTGTTGTAACTTGTGAGCTTATGTAGGTTACTGGGCATAGTAGCTTACCTAAGTAAGATAATTTATATACATAACACTCTTGCAAAATTGGCGTTCTTAGTGCAATGAATTTGTAATTAAAGCACTGTCAGAGCGTAAAATCGGCAAAACGGAGTTTTTTAAAGCAGTACTACCTATCAAACGGTGACATTACATGTATGCTTGAAAAAATCAAATTCTTGAAGAAACACAATTTTAAAAAATCTCTGCGAAGAAAAATCTTTAAAAATTACCCAGTTTACCTTTTAAAGCAATTTTTCTACGTATTTAAACTAATGATTTGTAATAAATATAAATCGAATAAAATAATCTGACGAGATTATTTTTTATTGAACAAATATTTATTTATTTATAAACAATTTCTTCTATTTCCATTTTCCATTATTTTGATCTCGTGATCTGAGAGCGCCTACCTTAGAGTAGTAAAATCTTTGATAATAGGCTGTTGATCTCATTTTGATTGATGTATTATTCTTCTAAGTTCAGTGTCATTTTGAGTTTACCCCCGTTCAGTTGCTTTTCAATAATTGAGTACCTAATTACTTTCGGGGCCGGCCATCTTCAAAAATTAAGTTACGGAACCGGCAGGATTCGAACCGCGTTTCTTTGGACAGTAGCGTGGACAGGATTAATATCCTAAACCTACACCTACATGATAATATAGACTGCGGTACAGCTTTAAATTACCTATTCTGTGGTATGGTGGATAAGTAAACCGTGGCCTTGCTTAGGTCAAAGGCGCACAGGGCGCGAATCCCAGAGAGACGCAGGTTCGACTACTGCCGGTTCCGCAATTTTTGATATGCATTTAAGATTGTTTAGAAATTTCTCTAAGTGTGGGTGAACCTATAATAAAAATTATACAATTAAGTTCTAGTTATATTTTGCTCATTGCAGGAAACTAGTACCCACGCACACAGAAGTCCAAACCTGGCCATAAATCGCGTGGATTAAATAATAGTAGGAAGGTAAACGCAGAGCTTCAGAACTCAGATCTTTTGGCAGTATAAGGATCGATGCCTTTACTAATATATTTTTTAATGCAGGATTAATTTGTACATAACGATGTACTAGATTTTGTAAGATAGAGATGTTTGTAGAGAAAAAGGAAATAATGGTGGATAGTAAAATAGTTCAACTAACTTCAGCTTACGTAAAAATAATGATGTATAAATTTCAATTAAAAAATATTTATGGATTTTTTAGTAAGTGAATAAAACTATCTATAGTAAACACTTACCGACGTCTCGTAGTCCGTTCGACGGTTTTTGCGCACTAGCTAGCAAAACTAGCGATACTATGACGAAAACACTAGGACGTACTGTGTTAAGAAAAAACATCATTTTATTTAGAAAAATATAAAACAATAAAAAAAATTATCACTTAATTTAAGACAGGCCACTAATAACGAAAGCGAAGTGAGAAGTTTAAAAAATAGTAAATATTTGAATTTAGAAACTCGGTCTCATTTTCACGTGCAAACGGCCGCGGATCAGGGGCGCGTGCGGTTCGGCCTTTGAAAACTGTGCTAACTGAGATGAGGTTGCGCCGGCGCAGGTGTTGTCCACACGGAGAAAGATATCGCTATTCTCGCGGGTCCCCTTAGGGTTGAACTATACTTATATACATTGTGTACAAATTAATTTTAAAAAGCTTATTTTAAACAATGTTATTTTTAATACTTTTACTTTTTTCTAAAAAATAGGACACTACTGTGACCAATCCTAGTGTTAGGTTAATTAAGTAATTGATAATTTTATATTGTTTTTCGTTGGTCGAGGTAGGTACTCTAATATAATAAAATTGTAACTGGACGATTCCTGTAAATAAGGTAGATATTTTTTAAAAATTTTAAATCTCTTGAAGATGCTCCGGTGTCGGAGTGAAACGTACGTTGAGGGTAGTTTTTGGGGGATTTCTGTGGTGTGGTGAAAAAAAAATACTATACCACATATATTTTCCTGTTGTCGCGGATTAGCGAGTTAAACTTCTGGTTCCTTCATTAGTGTATTTGTTTGTTGGTTTGTCCTTCTATCACGTCGCAACGGAGGAACAGATCGACATTTTTATCCCGGAATATTAAAGAGCTCCCGCGGGAATCAAAAAGACTTAAGGCGAGTCACCTCAGCTCAGCGGTGAAAACTGGTTTGCTAGATCAAATTTTTTCGGTATTTACTATTAAATAACGGTCTTACAAAAAATATCCGATACACTTAAAGATATTGTCTAAAGAATGTGCTAATTTGTTACACGATAGGATGTACTTTACTCGATCAAAAATAATCTTGAAACAGGCTAAATTAAAAGTTTAAAACGAATTTTTTATTAATAAAATTTTCGACTTTGTTCATCATTTTTATATGGATAAATTCCTCTTGAAGTATTAATGAGAACCTGCTAAAATTTATTTCAAACTGAAGTCCTATATCTATTTAATTCAAATTAATCCCAGAACTTGAACGTTGCCAAGCGGTTTCAGAATATACCGCGCTGCCCGCTTCCCCGCCAGTCTCTACGAGAAATGTACCGCGAGACGCGCGGGCGGCACCCCACACCTCACCTCCTAAAATCTTGCAGGTGACTCGCCTTAAACCACGCGGACAAAGTCGCGGGCATCAACTACTTTTGATCATAAGACGGCAGTTGGCAACCCTATATTCAAGTTCGCACCATGAATGTAAATGGGGAGCTTCCAAACTGATAATAAACATTTATAGATTGAAACAAAAAACTTGTATGGCAGCGTGCCTTTTCTTCGAATGGCATAACTCTACAGGATACTAACTTGATCTTTCATCTATCACGATTATTATTTTGATAAGGTATTTTGACCCGTGTACAAGTCGATTGCCAGATTTCGGTGGGCGCGGACTGGAGGCATAAATCCCAATCAATTATGCCTAAACGATGAAATCACAGTCAAGAAATTCAAACTTCATCAGTGAATTCAAAATTAAATTTTTCTTTATTCAAATAGACTTTTTACAAGTGCGAATAGTCGAATGAATCTACCACTGGTTCGGAATGCCGTTCCTACCGTGAAGAACCAGCAAGAGATTCGGTGGTTGCTCTGTTGAAAAAAAGTAATAAAATTAAAAAATTTAAAAAACCCACGACGAACTTCTAAGCTCCATCTAGGTACAAAGTGCTTGTTAAGACAAATCAAAAGAGTCCAAACACGACGGGTTTACGATGAGAATTTAAGGAGTTCCCATGATCGCCTCCTGACTCCATCATGAGACCCTGGACAGCATCTAGGTACAAAGCGCTTGTCAAGACAAATCAATAGAAATCAAATACGACGGGTTTACTATGAGAACTTAAGGAGTTTCCATGACCACCTCCTGGCTCCATCATGAGACCCTGGGCAGCATCCAGGTACAAAGTGCTAGTCAAGACAAATCAATAGAAATCAAATACGACGGGTTTACTATGAGAACTTAAGGAGTTTCCATGACCACCTCCTGGCTCCATCATGAGACCCTGGGCAGCATCTAGGTACAAAGTGCTAGTCAAGACAAATGAAAAGAGTCCAAACACGACGGGTTTACGATGCGAACTTAAGGAGTTCCTATGACCACCTCCTGGCTCCCTCATGAGACCCAGGAGCATTTTTTAAATGGATTTCTTAAATTTGTGTAGAGGCAAGTTTCATATTATTATGAAAAAAGAAATTAAGTACAATAATTGATTACGCTTATATTCTGTGAAAAGAATTAATGAGTATGTATGATTACGCTAGTGCTTCCATGCTATTCGGGCCGGTTTACATTGGCCTAAGTATCTTAGGTTATTGTTACCTGCCGATCATGGTAATTGGTATCAATCACAAGACAACGCAATGAAAAGCTTATGTGGACTCAACCTTTGGCACCAACAACTTCTCCATATAAAATAGTGCCTAGTGGGCTTGTACAAGATTACAGACCGAGAACGACGTTACAGTGACGACTTCCCTGGCTATACTAACTACACATATTATGACCAGTAGCGTGCACAGGATTTAAAGCTGGGGTATAGACATAAGTTGGTCAGAATACCTGTTTACTAGCTGTTTTGATGAAAAATGAGCAATTACGTATTTCCATTTGGGTAAGCAGTGCTTTTATGCCGCTATGAAATGCACGCCACTGCATGATATGGCAGTGGTGAGCGCTGTGATCTCATAAGTGGGAAGTCGCGGGTTCGATCCCCGGCGGGTTCAATTTGAGAATTTAATATTTCTGAATTTCTTCCGGTCTAGTTATAGGTACGGTGCATGGCTTCAGCCGCGGCTACGTACCAAGTAACCAACTAACACCCCAGTCCCAGATATATAGATAATATGTAGTTAGGTACATATATGATATATCATAGATGGGCAAAGACCTCAAGCGATTTAGCGTTTCTGAAACTTGAAACTCATTACAAGTAAATTCGGTTTTTAATATACCTACCTACCTGCAGTAGAGTTACCGCTTACAGGCTAGCCCGCTACCATCTTAGACTGCATCATCACTTACCACCTGGTAAGATACATATTGCATCCAGGGCTAACTTGTGTCTTGTATCTTCCGCATTTTATGATACTTATTGGGGTAAGTATGATTTATCTTTGCTTAATCATAATTCATTATTTTTAGCGTTAAGAATTTGTCTTGTTTCTTATTACCGGTTGTGTAAATTAGATTGTAGTCACGTGTAGATTAATGATTGAAATGTCGAAAACTACTTCTCAAATTGATGAAAAATGTGCACCATTGGCCTACCTCTAACCTGGTCGATGCCCCCATTTTTCCCGATGAGATCCGGGTCTATAAACTATTGATTTTGTACATATTAATTAGGTACCTACTTTAGAATCCTAAGCATAATTTTTTTAGGAATATCAAATTCTAATTTATGTAAGGGACGTCGCGCGACTTCCAGCGATGAACAACAGACAGTGGCGTGCACAGGTTTTGGTTATAGGGTTGTAGAAAAATGAGCATTGACGTATTTCCAATTTCCATTTGGGTAAGTGTGCTTTGATGCCTCTATGAACTGCATACCGCTGACCGTAGATAAACTACTTTAGAAACCCCCTTTTTAACGATTTTAACTATGACAGAGCTTTAGTCCACAGTACTTACTGTGTGGGCGCCGCCGCTGGTGCCCGGTGGTCCCACACTAGCAATGTGATTCTTCGCTGGAAATCGCGGGATATCGCCGGCACGCTCCATTCGCCCCAGTATACCCTGCTATGTACCTAACAACTGTTAGTGCATAATGTAAAGCGAACGTCTAAGGAGGAGCGTCACTTTTATATTAGATCTGTGGCTTATACCTACCTCTATTACTGCTAGTAGGTATCAGAGACATTTGGTGATCCAATATAATTGGTAAGAAGTACTGTAGGTAAGTCAACGAATAGATTTTCAGCGAACCACGATGAACTACGACCATAATTATTAGAAATTATAGGGTAGTGGAACCAAAAGATGAACGACACCCAATAGATGAACGGCCGACCGAAAATTCAAAAAAAATAAAACATCCCGCTATTTATTTATGTGCATTATTTTTTTCCGCACGTGGCAACATTATTTCTTCCCGATTCCCTAACAAAATCAACAGTCACAGCTCCGACGCGCTCGTAATTCGACGTTGTGTGAGAGTTTCCCGGCAAACAATTGTTTTATATGGAAACCTTCCTAAGGTAAGTGCTTTTCAAACTTAAGGATTTCGGCAATTTAAAGCAATTTTATACGATAGATTTGGGTAGTTTTGGTTGGAGTAAATCTTGATATATCTGTCTTTGATTATAATGATACATATACATATTATTCGACGTATTTTTTGAAAAAAATACTGTTCAAGTGATGGATTCGATTGCGTAATCTTGATCCAATAGATGAACGCCGTTCAACTAATGGAGAAATGGCATATTCTTACACAGGTCATAACATTTATATTAATGCTTAGAGACCGAAACAAAACAACGCAAATTAATTTTAGTTAATTAAGGAATTTAGTTACCAAAAGTTGAACACATTATTTTGTGTTCTGAGGTTTTATTTCAGTATGAAATCTTGCGTTGTTCATTTTAAGAATTCACGTCCAAAAGTTGAACTAATGAATTTAATCACATTTTATTCGTTCAATTATTGGGTATCGCGTCTTAAACTGAACGCTGAAGTAAATTATATACGTTCATTTGACGGTACTTTAATCCTAAAAATGAACGAATTGAATTAAGTAGTTCAGTTTTTGGGACTTATTTTATCACTTTATTGAGCTGTACTTTATTCAGTACCTACCTTACCTACAGTTATTTGTGTACCTACAATCTTTCTTATATTTTACAGATGTTGTCTACCCAAAAAAAAATACAATATGCACTCTGGAAGAAGCTGTGCGAATGGTCCAAGCTCAGGAGATATCATTATCGAAAGCTAGTGCTCTGTTCAGGATTCCGAAGGGTACACTGCACAATAAAATTCATGGAAAAACTGCCCTCCGATGTAAAAAAGGGCCAAAAACTTTGTTATCGGACGCAGAAGAAAAGAAAATATGTTTTTGGATTTTAAATATGGCCAAAATTGGTAATCCAGTAAACGCTACAGATGTACGAGAAACGGTGGCAAACATTTTTGAAATAAAAGGATCAAAAATTAAGCCGGGTAAAAAGTGGATGCAACTATTTTTAAAAAGAATAAAAATATAATATTTGAACTTAATGAGCTCTGGACAATGACACCCCACATGCCAGGGTAAAAAAATTAACCAGATAATAAAAATTTGTTTTCCCGATGTCGTCAGTCGGGGCTCAAAACATACAATATTGTATTATGATAATAATGTTAAAATAAATGTATTCCTATTAAAATGCTAGTTCAACTATTGGGTTCAAACTATTCATAATTAGGGCTCAGTGTTCAACTATAGGGGTAAACCCCTTAACTTCTTACAAAAATCAACTTTAAAAAATATATATTAGATAAAAGAGTTTATTTTTTTAATCAGTTAAACCTTGAGGATATGTGGAATCACAAAGAAAAACCCAGCAAGCTTCAATGTCATTAAATAACTAATCAGAGCTGTTCAAAGTTGCCAAAATCGCTTATGCGTTCATTTATTGGTTCCACTACCCTACATTATTATACTTATAAATAATTATAATAGCGCCATGGGTGGCCATGGCTGCAGACTGCAGTGTTAGCATAGAATGTAAGGATGGCAAGGATACCTATTAGGTACTTATGTAGTTGATACTACTATCAACATTTTGCTTTGCGTTGGCGGACATCACGTGACAACACGCACACGACGCGACGGAGGATAAATTGGTTACAAAATCAACAAATTGAATGGTTCTGCTCGGGATGTTATTAAGGGCAATAAAAAATAACAAGCTGCAAAAGCATTTTAAGTATAATATAGTTAATTATAATTTCATCATTTGAAATGGTACAAGCTTCAGTTGAAAAAATATTTTGTATAATTTTTGAACGATAAACATTTTTAGCCTGTGCTATCAAGGGTGACCACAAAGATGGCGCAGTTGTAACGTCAATGTCAACAGAAATATCGAATTCGATGCGCGTTCTCTGAAATGTTGGTTATTTTTTAAAGTGTGATTATACTTCTAAATATGTCCGGTTTCACCGAAAATGCGTTAATTCGTAAGCTGCAGGAGTTGAATCCAAGTCAACAGAGTATTCAGACACTATCTTTATGGCTAATACATCACAGGAAACACCACGCCGCTATCGTCAAAACATGGTACAAAGAGCTATTAAAAGGTGATTATCGTTGCTATTTCCACGTAAATATCTTTAAAGGGTAATATTCTATTAAATACCTTAATAATTTCTTGTAAGAGTCAAGTTACTATGCAGAAAATTCATTATTATTGTCTATCTAAATTCTTAACATGCAAGAATTTGCTGGGGACGTTTCAAAAATAACTTTGATAAAGTGTAGGTACTACGTGTCTCAGTACGATTTTAAAGAGCCAAAGGCATATTTTAATTAATAGCAAACATATCACGTATTGTTAAACTTGGGAGTCAATTTCTAGTTGCATTGATATTAGAATTTTTCTGCTGCTTCAATTCTTATTCATAAATAAATAAAATAGCCTTTTATTTCAGAGTTTTACAGTGTTAGTTTCTTTAAAGATTTACAAAAAGTTCCATAACTCTGTTCATCTAGTTCACAATATTTACCTATATCAATATAAATCTACTTATCCTATGAAAATTTCATTAGCAATAAAAAAATATTGCTTACTTTAATCAGAATATAGCTGGCATATAATTGTTGTAGTTATTACAAATTTACAACATCAAATAGCTAAGTATATTATGATAGCAATCAAAACATTTCATGCATGCTTTTACATAATTAATTCTTTTATGTGTAATTAGTTGAAAATTGAACATTATTATAGCTCTTACTCTTAGTAGTGTCTTGGGGTCCAATCAATAAATTTTTCTCAAACTTTCATTGAACCAAGTTTGTTATTATTTTGATTTACTAGAATAATATTTACTTACTTAATATAATCTTAAGTTCTTTTATTGGAGTAACTATAATGTCAAGTTTATGTAATTAATTATTACATCATTTGTTTATTATTAGTTATTAAATTTAACAATTGCAACATTCATAAAGTGTTGTATTTCCTACTGTGAATAAAAGAGCTTGTTTTTTTCATGTGATTAACTAAGTCTTAAAATATAAACATCTAATTAAAATATGTTATAATTTTCAGCAAAGGACAGCAAACAGTTAACATTTATGTATCTAGCGAATGATGTGATACAAAACAGTAAAAAGAAAGGCCCTGAATATGGGAATGAGTTTGGAAACGTGCTCATTGATGCACTGAAACATATGGCGAAGACTGGTATCAATGCGAAGACTAAGCAGTCGCTTCATCGGATACTGAAGATATGGGAGGAGAGAGCTGTGTATGAACCTTCCAAGATACAGGAGTTCAAAGTTGCTGGTGAGCCTTTTTTGGTCTAAGTATAATACAGTATAAACTCCATTTAACGTCAGTTGATTTAACGAAAAACTCCCCAAAACGTCAACTTGACTGGTTGGTTTACTTACCTTGTCTTGTAACTTGTTTACCTGTTGTCCATACAATGATACACTCTATGTAGCATCACACCACTCTAAATAACGTCAACAATATGTCATTATTCAGCTATAAACAGTACTTTCCAAGTCGCCAAAATTATTTGTCACTTTGTTACGCCTCACCCATATTCACCTCAACTGTTGGCATCATATGTACCAAAATTCCTAAGAAATTTGTACTTTTATTTATTGTGATTATCGTGCATGTGTTTACCTCGGCTGCTAAACTGTTGTTAGGTTGCTATGCATTATCTATATGTTGAAAATGTTATAACTAATTAGTGAATAATATTGATTTTACTTCTCTCCACACCAGCAGCTAAACACAGAGTTGTAGGATTCTAGTTAGCTGCTGGTTCAACCCAATTTTTACTGCATTTATTTATACTGCATTTTAATTCTTGTAATTTATTTATTATTTATTTATTTATTTAACAACAACTCTCAATAATGCTATAAAATGTGCAGTATTGCTATATATAGTTTACACTGTATTTGGAGATTTGCATTCCTGTGTGGGAATTTTGATGTTCATTTACATCATCATTAACAGCACTACAGCCCTTTAAAGGTTCATCCCTGTATTAGAAGAGTACTCCATTTGTATCCATCTAGTGTAAGTAGTGAGTTGATTTTTATATACTGGCAGCACTAGCATAAACTCAAGGCTAAACAAAAAAATCTAGTAATACATTTGTGGATAACCCACTTAATTTTTTTTCCTGCCATTTTGTACTCTCAGACTAGTAATCATTTCCCAACTCAGTATTACAAGATGCAAGTTTGAGCAAAACTATATCATTAGCATGATAAAATTTTGTTCATCTAATTCAAAATTCATCAGTGAAAAAATCTTTGTATGATAAGTGAGATAAGAGAGATTTTAGATAGTTAAAAAGGTTGATATTATGATGTTTATTGAATAGGTATTCTTATAATAGTACGACTCACTTTGCTTATTTCTCTATTCCAGTCGACCCTAATGATGCAGAACCAGGTAATGCTGTTAAAAGGAAAACAGCAGACACTGAAGCAAAAGAACCAGAAAAGAAGCCTAAGTTAGAGGAAAAGATCAAAGAAAAGGAGAAGAGCAAAGAGAAACGGGAAAGGAAACGGAGTGTGAGTAAGTCGGAGAGCCACAATGACTCCAACTCCAACGTTAGCCCCAACACTCCTCCTGGTGATCCTCCAGAACCTGAAGAGCTAATAAAGGTAAATTGGTTTTCAGTACAACATTTTACTTATCAAAGTGAAAACTTCTTTAGTTGAGCACTTTTTGGTAGGGAGTAAAAATGTGAATATGTGTGATCAACACCATTCTTCTTAAGACAAAAGGTCTTCAAACTCGTAATTAAACTTATGCCTTATGCCTTAGTTTTAAGGTTTATATTTGAAATATTTTTATTAATATGTATTTTTTTTAAATATTCATTTTCACTTCTATCGGCAGTCCCTATGACTGCCATTTTTTTATTCAAGTCTACTCAATACAGATAGAATGCACGTGAACTGCCAAAAGCGTAGCATAAATTATTGTTAATCTTTATGTACTATATATGTGAAAGTCTTATAAATGTGAATGTGTGTGTGTCTTTCACAAATGCGGGATCTAGTATAAAATAACAGCTAGCGAATGCCCGCGACTTCGTCTGCGTGGTTTGAGGTTTTTTGGTTCCCGCGGGAACCCTTTGATTTTCCGGGATAAAAAACCTATGTGCTATTCCGGACTATAATCTATCTGTGTGCCAAATTTCAGCCAGATCCGTTCAGCCGTTGGGGCGTGATTGAGTAACAAACATCCATACATCCATCCAAACTTTCGCATCTTACTTACTTATACTTATTACTTATAATATTATAAATGCGAAAGTTTGGATGTATGGATGTCGGTATCCGGATGTATGGATGTATGGATGGATGTTTGTTACTCAATCACGCCCCAACGGCTGAACGGATCTGGATGAAAGTTGGCACAGAGATAGATTATAGTCTGGAATAACACATAGGCTACCTTTTATCCCGGAAAATTAAAGAGTTCCCGCGGGAACCACAAAACCTCGATCCACGCGTACGAAGTCGCGGGCGTCAGCTAGTTTATAATATTAGTAAGATATAAAAAGTTTAAATTTTGGGCATCTATTAGTGTTATGCACTTCAAATTGGCATTCAATACTAATATATTTATGGAATCCACTAATGTGAAATTGAAATGAAATATTTGTTTGCTCAGTAGTCTGATGAGTGTAAAAGTAATGCTAATTTTTCACAATATTTCCTGCCTACTAGATTTTTAGCAAATTTTTATTTGTGACAATTATCAGCATTTTATTTTAATTTAGACATTTGTGTGCAAATGAACCCACACTTTTGTTGTAATTATAATTTCACTCTCAACAAATTGTACTTATTTAAATTGTATTTAAAAGTAAATAAAAGGTAATTGCTGTTACAATAGGACTATACAGCTGACCTGATGTAATGCTGGCAGCATTGTGCCTGGAAAGTACCTTGTTACCCATATAATAATAATAATAATAATAATAAAAGTTTTTATTAAAGGCAAAAGGGCCCAGTATACAATACACACAATACAGTTATACAATAGTAAATTAAAAATAGAATACAATGTTATAAAATAAAAGTAACTACTACACATAAAACTTATAAACTAACTGGGAATGTTAAAAATAACTTTTCCCAGGCGTCATGGTCACAATAAACCTATGTCTATTTCCTATTGCTATTGTGATGCACAGATAGCCAATAGGTAAAAATTTTGCTGGGCATACTGTCACAAACCATCTTGAGGATGCTGTTCTGAGATGTCCGGAGTCTCTCCCAAAAGGAAGCTACTCTTTTCCTCATTACAGCATAGAAATCAGGCACTCTCGACTCGGCGAACATACCCGAGGCACTACAATATCTAGGCAAACCCATCCAAATGCGAAAAGCATCATTGTACTGCACACGTATTGCCGTGTAGGACTTTCTGAGAAAATTTGTCCAAAGTTGGCAAGTGTAGAAACACTGGCAATACGCGTTAAACAGTACAACCTTGACGGATTTGCTGCATTTGCCAAATCTTCGAGCTAGCATGTTACAACGAATCGAGAGTGCCCTCCTTTCCCTCTCAATATCACAGTCATCCTTCAGGTGCTCTGTTAGAACATGTCCTAGATATTTGAACTTTGTAACAACCTGAACTGCTGAGCCATTCAATATTACCCCAGGTACCCTCTCCGGACCCTTGCCTGCTCGAAAGACTAACATTTCAGACTTAGTGACATTGTATTTCAGCCCATGAGCATTGGCATAATGCTCACAGACCGAAAGTAACTTCCTAAGTCCCTTGATAGACGGGCTGAGCAACACCATGTCATCAGCGTAACTAAGACTGTTGACGCAAGTGTTGCCGATATGACATCCGATTTTTGTGTTTCTCAGCTCCTCTATCAAATCATTAACATAAACATTGAATAGATCCGGAGAGGTAATACCTCCCTGACGTACTCCGCAATCTAATTTATAGGAATTAGATGTCGCGTCGCCCCATTTAACACTATTGATTTGGTTTCCGTACCAGTATCTCAAAAGATGCACCACCTCGCTGGAAACTTGAGATCTGTACAATTTCGCCCAAAGAATATCATAATTCACCAGGTCGAAAGCTTGGCTCAAGTCCAAGAAACATGCGTACACTGACGTTTCTCGATTCGTATAATAGTTTACGACATGCTTTAAACTGAGAATAGCTGCATCTGTCGAAAGACCATGTGACGTAGCTGGTTTGGCGAGAAAAGAAACACAGCAAGTCAACACAAGGAATTTATTTAAGAAAGAATCAGAGGGTCGTGGGACGAGAGGCCCGTCAATAATTTTGCTTTCTAGACCTGTAGTGGGCGAGTACTGTCCTGGAATGCCGCGGAGTGTCGGTCCAGCTGGTAGTGGGACGCGCGGCGAGTTCTTCAGCCAGGTAGTGTGCGGTGGGAGATTTTACACGCCGGGAGTCGGTCGTCTATGCTCGGAGGCTCTGACCCGCAGAAGTGGCGCGGCCAGAGAGCTCGGGCGTGGAAGAGGGCCACGGACTGGACGGGACTCGCAGAAGTGGCGAGTCACGTTGCTCCGACCGACCGACGAGATAATCCCCAGGAAGAAAACCCTGGAATGCACATTCCAGCGTGTGAGCAACTGTTCCCTTCTATCCATCTGGTTGTGACACGTAGCAGCAAGCAAGCGGAAAAGTACTGCGTAAAATGGTGGTGCTAAGTAGGTATGTCACAATCAGACGGAGTTACAGAGAAGGAAATAGTGAAGCTAAGTTAAACAAAATATTTTAAAACAAAGAAAAGATAATATTAAAGTGCAGAGGGCAGTGAGAAGCTAATAATAATAATTAATAATTTACAAGTTAAAATATTATTTTAAGAAAATCAAAAGACTAATTAGAAAATCAGTTATTAAGGATATATAGTGCGAATTATAGTACATACAATTGGGCAATTCAACCTTCTTCGAGCTAAGAAAGGTCGTACAAGGACGTGTGGAAAAAACCAGAATGTAATGTGCGTAAAAAAGTACTATCCAACAGCGAAATGTTCAGCACTTACCCGTGAACGGGGTTTAAAAGGTTTGCTGAGGTCTTCAGACGAATACTAGCCTTTGGATTTTAGGTGACGAAATCAATTTCGGGAGAACGGCCAGCGTGTAGTCGCTCCGGAACGAATTTTTTGAATGGGCTCGCGGACCGCGGTGTAGTAACAGCGACTCCCGCGGCACGCGGCGGAGGCGCCCTCTCCACCTGAAGCGGCAGCCACGCAAAACAAACCGGTCCGAAGCGACGCGCGCTGCCCGCTGTAGATCGCGTCTATAATATGCCTATAACTAGCTATATTTACCTATTAGCTAACAGTTATAATAATTATTTAGGTCTCTGTAACTGCTAAAACATGTAACGCCTTTTACAACGTTACATATCCCCCTCGCCTGGCGAAGAATTTTATCCCTACAGGATAAAATTCGTTAAGACTTTAAATACGCTAGTACTTACACTTCCATAATCACCATTCACACTCTTACATACATCACGCAATTAATATAAGCAACAGTAATTTGATCTTTAAAATTACTGACGCATCCTTACACAATGAGTTAGAGATTGTACAGAACCTATAACTCTCGTACGAACTTAGCCACAAGATGTCAGAATTACACGAGGAATAGCGAGTTACTAAAATATATTGTGTAATGTGAGTTATGTTGATATATAATAAGTTATTTATACATATATAGTGATATGAATTTATGTTGAACTAATAATATTTAAATATATTATAATATGTGAATTTAAGTTAAACTTTATAGTGAGAAGATACAGGTTTAAGGTCTTTTATATGCCAAGTACCTAAATTATTTCCTGTCATATTTTCTAAAATATAAACGAGTGGCGAACGTTTTTCTATAACGCGACACTTAATATATTTAGGAGCTAATTTTTTGCTAAAAAACTTATCTTTATCAGATAAAACATAAGTTTTCTTAAAGACAATGTCTCCTACTTCAAATTCGAAGGGCTTTCTACGTAAATTGTAGTTCAACGTATTTTTTGCATGAGCATGATACAATGTTTTTTGAACTTCATTAAATATATTAGCAAGATGACCTAAATTTTCGCAGTAGATATCTCTAGGTATAAAAACAAATTCATCACCTACATCAGAGTTTAGGTAATGGGAACCACAAGTGACAAGTTCCCTTCCATGAACTAGGAAATTCGGAGTATACCCAGTAGCCTCGTTCACAGAACTATTCATAGCGAATTGAATTTTCGGTAGTTTTGAGTCCCATGATCTGTGATCGTTTTCTATAAATGTGGCTATGCTAGTAATGACAGTTTTATTATACCGCTCCACTGTATTAACTTGCGGCGTGTACTTGGGTGTGAAATAAACGTTAGGTATTTTGTACTTTTTAAAGAACGTATCCAGATCCTTGCTACAAAAATAAGTTCCGTTATCCAGAATAATATACTGAGAAATTCCGTGGACAAGAAACACGTGATCCTCTAGCACTCGAATTACAGATTCCGTGTTAGCGCGTCGCAGGGGAAATAGCATGGTATATTTCGAAAAACAACAGACTACTACTAAAAGATAGCTATGCTGCTTTCGACTAGTTGGCAAGGGACCTACGAAATCTATAGAGATCATTTGAAAAGGGCGTGAGACTTCCTTTGGTCTACCCATCTGTCCCATAGTACCGTGAGTAGGGGTTTTATAGGATAGGCAGGTATCGCAGTTAGAAATGAAGTTCACTACATCAGCGTGCATACCGGGCCAGTAATAACGTAGCGTTAAGCGCTTGTAAGTTTTGAAGACGCCGAAATGACCAGCAGTAGGCTCTGAATGATACTCGGTAAGAATTCGATCGCGATTTTCCTTAGGTACCACTTCCTTCCATTCGAACTCTTTCAGTAAGGCGCATTTAGATTGCATAAAGCGGTAAAGTCGATTATTCCTAACAATGTAATTTGGAAATGAAGTTGGTGAGTTCTGACAACCATGGTAAATATTTAAGTACCATTGATCAGAACTACTACTTACACCAGATGAAATATCATTCGAGTCTAAGGCTGCCACTGGACATGCGCGAGAAAGAGCGTCGGGAATAATGTTATCAGCACCACGACGATGTTTAATTTCAAAATTAAAGCAAGATAAGCGAATGCCCCAGCGAGCTAGACGCCCAGTAGGATTATTAAGATTAAGGAACCACTTGAGTGCGGAGTGATCAGTGTAAACCGTGAATTTGAGACCATTGTCGATATAGCATCGCCAATGTTCCAGAGCTACTAAGACTGCAAGTGCTTCTCTTTCTGTGATACTGTAGTTCCGTTCCGGAGCCGTCAGTGCTCTACTCATATATGCTATTGGATGTTCAATGCCGTTAATAGTTTGAGTTAATAACGCACCTATTCCGCAATCGCTAGCATCAGTATGAACTTCGAATGGTAGGCTGTAGTCAGGGCAAGCTAAAATAGGAGCAGAAATTAAGCATTCCTTAAGTTTATTAAAAGATTCATCAGCTTCCTTAGACCAGATAAAAGGTTTAGCTTTTTTACCTGTAGACGTTAATCGGTTCAGTGGTCCTGCGATAGTACTGAAGTTAGGTACAAATCTTCGATACCAGGAAGCTGTACCTAGGAATCTTTTAACTTCCTTTTTATTAGTGGGAGTTGGAAAATTAAGGATCGCGTCGACTTTCCCAGGATCAACGTGTAACCCTTGAGCGTTCACAACATAGCCTAAATATTTAAGTTCATTTCTAAAGAAAACTGATTTTGATAAATTTATAGTTAAGTTAGCCATTTGCAATTTTTTATAGACTTTCATTAGTAGCGAGATGTGAGTATTAAAATCAGGTGAAACAATTATTATATCGTCTACGAAAACAAATACGGAGTTTTCGAACTCGGGACCGTAAAACAAAAGATCGACTAAACGTTGCTGAGTGGCAGGAGCGTTTGTTAACCCGAAAGGCATGGTAACAAAACGGAAGGTACCCCGACCAGGAACATAGAATGCAGTTTTGTCCCGATCTTCAGTTGCAATAGGTATTTGCCAGAATGCTTTGGATAGGTCGATACTTGACAAATATTTCGCATTTTTAAGGTTGTCTAGTATTTCTGATACGTAGGGTAATTTATAAGCGTCTTTTCTAGTAACAGAGTTAAGTTTACGGCTATCGAGACAAAACCTAAGCTTACCGTCTTTTTTAGGGGTCAGGAGGACTGGTGAGGACCAGGGGCTCTCGCAAGATTCGACAACACCTAACTTTAGCATTTCGTCCAATTCTTGACATAGAATACGTTGCTTATCTGGTGACATTCTATAGTATCGTTGTCTGATGGGCGGGGAGTCTCCTGTATCAATATGATGAGTGATGATATTAGTAACACCTAGACCTTTGTTTTCTGAAGAAATGTCTTCATATTGTTTTATAATATTATCCGCTAACTGTTTTTCAGAGTCAGACAAGTTGCTATAGCTTTGAATGAAAGATTGATGTGAAGCATCAGCTTTAAGGTTATTATCAACATTGCTACTAGTAGTAATAACACTGCTGACATATTTAGGACAAAGTTGGAATTTCCGCCAAAAATCAACACCTAAAATTATATCTGGTGTAACTTCAGGTATAATGAAAGCCTTCAAAATGTGAAATTGATTCTCAAATTCAACAGGGAGGTTAATGTAACCAAGACTTTGTAAACGTTGACCACCGGCCGCAATAACAGAAATACAGTCTTCGTTAATTAGAGGCAGACCGAGATTGCCAAGTTTATCATGTATACCATTACCTAGAATTGTAACACTAGAGCCAGAGTCTAAGAGACCTAAAAAACTATGACCACAAACTTGAATTGATGCGTGAGGTCTATTGTCACTGTTATAGTTTTTATCGAGAATTGTGTGGATTCTATAGGATTTAAAATATAAATTTATAATATTAAGCCAATTTTTCCAATCCTTATCATTAAATTTACTTTCCGCACAATTCTCAGATTCTAGTTTTTTGGATCAGGACTTCTATTTGTAGCGCAGTCTGGACAATCAGGGAATTTTACATTTTTTCGTCTGCAGCCAAAACAGAAAATTTCACTGCGATCAGCGGTACACCCTCTAGTGCTATGGCTATCGGTACGGCATCGAATACAGTAACGAGATCGCTTATTACTTACAGGGGTACTGACTGCATGAACGTAATTGCTATCTGAATTTGTGTTTTTATTACTAATATGTTGAGGTTGGTTGTAGTCAGAAGTAGTATTTTTAAGTTTATAATTGTAATTAAATTTCCGAGAGAAGTTAAATTTTTGTTTACTGCACGAGCTACCCGCATAAGCTAAATCTGGTGCTAAAGTATCGGAAGTTGCTTTTGGCGGTTCCTTGAAATGTGAGAGGCGAGACTGAATGTCTTCGTAGTTGCGACACAAGTTTCGTAACTCAACAATGGACTTTACTCCCGAAACTGACGATAAAGTACTGGCATAGCAAGGTCTGATATTATGGAGGAGTATTTCTAGTTTTTCTTCGTCCGTGGGTTCTTTATTTAATCTAGCAAATAAGCCGGACATAATTGACAGGTATATAACTATATTTTCATCTTCACCTTGGGTACGGGCTCTTATTTCTGCAGACAATTTGTAATCGTAATCCGGTTCACTAAAATCTTTTTTTAATAAGATGACAAGTTCCTCCCAAGAGTGCACGGAATCCTTAATACTTCGGTACCAATGAATAGCATCACCAGTAAATATTTCGGTGGCATTCTTAAGTATTTTTTCGGACTTTATATTTTTTGCTTGACAAAATTCATTAGCACGTTGTATAAAAGTCCTTACACAAGACTTGCCGTCAAATTTTAATTTGGAAAACAAATTAAGGTTGTTTCCCTCGCAAGTAACGTTGACATTAAGTGGCGTTGTAGGTGTTGCAGAATTCGAAGAACTACTACTCGCAATGGCTAAGGGATCTGTAGCATTGTCTAAAAGCGTGCTAAGTTTCACTGCATAAGTTTTATATAAGGAGACACATTCATCATAGTCTTGTTTTATTTTATCAGAGCATGGAATACGGTTAAGCCGATGATATAAATGGTTCAATAAGTTTTGAGTTCGTAATAGAGCACTTCTGTCAGAAGTAGACGAAAGTGTTTGGTTTACCTTCTCAAGAGCATCAACTGCGCCTTCAAGGTCTACGGAGGGATCAAAGGGACTAGTTAAGATATCCTCCGAAGGATATATCGGACCGCATTTAGATATTTGTTTGCGCAAATCTTGGACAGTGGTAGCTGGTGTTTCACCTCTGATAGCCACTTCGTATTCGAGTTCTCCTTTTTGTAAGGACATAAATTTGACTTCGTACGCCATAGTATTTAAAATAAATAACGGATTAAAAAATACGCAAGGTAAGTAAAAAAACACGCAAGGTAAGTGCTGAACAATCGAAGCAAAAAAAACAACTAAATTCTCCGTCTGTTACAATTAAAATTAACTAAATTAACGCTTTGGTTGTTTTTTCTTAAAAGCATGAAGTATTAAAATTAAATGATTGAATGATTGATGAATGATTGATTGATTGATGAAATAAGTCAAAGTAGAAAAATAAAATAAAATCAGCAAAATAAAAACAATAATTGCAACTAATGTGTACAGACGTGTATAAGAAATTTTTTTTTTTTTTTTTTTTACGGTACTAAATAAGACACCGATAAAATACACAATTAAAAGAAAACAATAAAACAATTAATAATTCAAAAAAATAAAATTGGCCTAAAAGTGGCCTAGGTAAGATGGACCTTAAGTGGAATACTGCCCCTTAATAAAATTAACAACGGTTTCGTCTAACACCTTAGTTGCTGGCAACCAAAATTAAAAAATAAAACGTTTCACAAAACAAAACACACACACCAATTGTACCACTACAAGCCTAAGAAGCAAAATAATGACCATGAATACCAAGTTGAGGCGCCAGTGTGACGTAGCTGGTTTGGCGAGAAAAGAAACACAGCAAGTCAACACAAGGAATTTATTTAAGAAAGAATCAGAGGGTCGTGGGACGAGAGGCCCGTCAATAATTTTGCTTTCTAGACCTGTAGTGGGCGAGTACTGTCCTGGAATGCCGCGGAGTGTCGGTCCAGCTGGTAGTGGGACGCGCGGCGAGTTCTTCAGCCAGGTAGTGTGCGGTGGGAGATTTTACACGCCGGGAGTCGGTCGTCTATGCTCGGAGGCTCTGACCCGCAGAAGTGGCGCGGCCAGAGAGCTCGGGCGTGGAAGAGGGCCACGGACTGGACGGGACTCGCAGAAGTGGCGAGTCACGTTGCTCCGACCGACCGACGAGATAATCCCCAGGAAGAAAACCCTGGAATGCACATTCCAGCGTGTGAGCAACTGTTCCCTTCTATCCATCTGGTTGTGACACGTAGCAGCAAGCAAGCGGAAAAGTACTGCGTAAAATGGTGGTGCTAAGTAGGTATGTCACAATCAGACGGAGTTACAGAGAAGGAAATAGTGAAGCTAAGTTAAACAAAATATTTTAAAACAAAGAAAAGATAATATTAAAGTGCAGAGGGCAGTGAGAAGCTAATAATAATAATTAATAATTTACAAGTTAAAATATTATTTTAAGAAAATCAAAAGACTAATTAGAAAATCAGTTATTAAGGATATATAGTGCGAATTATAGTACATACAATTGGGCAATTCAACCTTCATCGAGCTAAGAAAGGTCGTACAAGGACGTGTGGAAAAAACCAGAATGTAATGTGCGTAAAAAAGTACTATCCAACAGCGAAATGTTCAGCACTTACCCGTGAACGGGGTTTAAAAGGTTTGCTGAGGTCTTCAGACGAATACTAGCCTTTGGATTTTAGGTGACGAAATCAATTTCGGGAGAACGGCCAGCGTGTAGTCGCTCCGGAACGAATTTTTTGAATGGGCTCGCGGACCGCGGTGTAGTAACAGCGACTCCCGCGGCACGCGGCGGAGGCGCCCTCTCCACCTGAAGCGGCAGCCACGCAAAACAAACCGGTCCGAAGCGACGCGCGCTGCCCGCTGTAGATCGCGTCTATAATATGCCTATAACTAGCTATATTTACCTATTAGCTAACAGTTATAATAATTATTTAGGTCTCTGTAACTGCTAAAACATGTAACGCCTTTTACAACGTTACAACCAGGACGGAAACCAAATTGCGCATCATCAATCACAATATCCTTCAGCAGCTCAGGCTGTATCAAACGTTCCAAAATTTTGCCGGTGATGGTACCTAGTGAGATCGGACGGTAGTTGTTTATTGAACCCAGATCACCGGTATTATTTTTGACAATAGGTATCACTACTGTCTTCATAAGGTCTTGAGGAAGGTAAGAGTATCTAATGCATAAATTGTACAACCTACAAAGCTTTATATGTAAAATTTCACCTCCATAAAGAACATGTTCCAAACTGAGTTCATCATGGCCTGGAGATTTACCACGTTTCATTTGTCTAACTATTTCAGTTATCTGGTCAGGGGTGAATTGCAGCCCATGTTTGTCAGGCGTTACTGAAGGATGACTGCATTTGGCTCCCAGATCACGGTTTATTACTCGTGGATTTACTTTAAACTTATCCGCAAACATATTGGCTATCTGTGCGTGTTCATGTGACCCATTCACCTTTATGGGTAGACGTTGCTTATGACTAAACTTTTTGGTTTCCTTCCAAAACTTTGGAAAGTTGCACTGATTTCTGTACATAGCCAATATATCTAATTTTATAGACTCTTCGTTTCTTTGGCACCAACGAAGCTTATTTTTAAAATCCTTACGGGTTGTGACCATTTCGTCATATATAGTTCCGTTGGAAGGCTTGCCTGCCATTACCCAAGTTTCAAAGTTTAGTCTATATATTTCATGAGTTTTCTGCACATGCACATTCCAACCTGTTACTTGCTTCTTAACCTGATAACCTTTATTATTACATATATTATTTCTAACTAATGAGTTTTTAGAACCTAGTTGCATGATTTTTACAATTTGACTATAAAATTTATCTACAAAAATATAATGTTTACTTAGATTATCACAGTATTTATGGCTATCACATTCCTCACATATAAAACTATCACTAATTTTGACTAGATTATTTTTACAATAGTTGTAATATGTATCTATTTGGCTATTATCCCTAACGCCCCAGCGAATACCGGTTTTACTAGCATGGTTGTCGTCAATGATAAGCCCCTCTGCAACTTCGTTGAGATTACAAGTGACACATAGTGGAAAATGATCAGACCAAGTGACTTCGTAAAGTACATTCACAGATGATATTGTGTCCCAAGCTGCTTGTGTAGTAATGCAGTGGTCCAACCACCGACGACTTCCATGTGCTTCGCTTACAAAGGTGAATGTGTCCGAACTTATATCTAATTTTGCGACGTCAGCCCATATCCATCGTTGCTCGTCACAAAAGCTTTTGAGCTCTTTACCAAAGCTAGCAGTAGGGTGGGCGTTAAAGTCTCCCAAAACATATACTGCTGAGACATCAGATTCTTCGGCAACTGCACTAATTCTAGCTAAACAATTTGTAAAGTCGGGCAGATTATCTAGCTGATCTGTCGGCATATATACATTAAAAATTAGAAATGATCTTAAGTTTAACGTTATTCGAATGGCCATGATTCTATCATTTGAGCAATTTATTAGAGAGACATCCGGAAATCGAGTTTTTCGCCACATAATAGCAAGACCCCCATATGGTTATTAATAATTTAGGAGTTAAGTATTCGATTTTTAGAGCCCTTTATTTAAATTATAACAATATTTTAATAATAGTCACAAAAAATAAGTGTAAGAAACATTTTTAAGAGTACAAGAAATCTCAAATCATCAATCATCATTCATGAGAATGGAGAAGTGTACCATTTTTTTTTAAATTTAATATGAAAATTAAGACAAAATAAAACAAAAATATGAAAGAATCATTAAAATATCTCAACAAATGAAAAAGTTATGGAACTTTAAAGTTGTGCTTGCAAGACGGAAGACGTGACGTCATAATTCCCTATCAACAGATTTTATAAAGCCGAATAAAAGAAATAAATGGACTTAACGTGACTTAATTGAATTAAAAGCACTTAACTTCTGTGTGAAGATAATTTTGAAGTATTAAATCTCAGCTAGGTATTAAAACTCACTCACAAAATTTCTCACTCGAGTAAGATGTACCAATCGGTGTACATTAAATAATTAAACTTTTAAATCGTCATTTCTCAGTCATTTATTGATGGATTGTAAAAAAAACCACTGATTTATTAGTTTTAATCTATATTTTACTTCCGTTGTGTTAAATATGATATTCACAACATCATGAAACTTCTCCATTACCCATAGATGGCAATGTGGCCAATTCTGTTTATCACAATCTATAAACTAAACTAAAATGACAGCTTTAAATGTAGTTTTGGTCCTTTCCGCAGGGAGTATTGTAAAAGGGATAGCAATATTTTTAATGCTGTAATTTTAGTTTAGTTTAGAGATTGTGTACAACAGAATCAGCCCCATTGGTTTTGGGACTAGGAGTAACATATTATTTATGCAATTCCAGCAATTATGCACAATTCTTCAAAACTTTTAATCAGGTATACAGATGGACTGATGGATGAAATTCAGCCAAGTAGATTTGGAAATGATTTTACACTATTCTAAAAATTAGTTCCATGGTATAAGACTGACAGATGGACTGATGGACGGCTAAATGAAAATTCAGCCAAGTAGACTCAAAAATGTTTTTACACTAATATAAAATTGGCTCCATTTTGCCACAACATGAGGATTTTTAGGGTTCCATACCTGAAGAGGAAAAAGGGGCCCTCATAGGATCACTTTGTCCAGCTGTCTGTTTGTCTGTCTGTCTGTCTGTCAACCACCTTTTTCTTGGGAACGCGTGGAGGTATCAAGTTGAAATTAATAATATCAAATAATTAGTCTATGGTCTCTTAGACCTGTAAAGCTTCAACATCAACACAATCAAAAGGTACGACCGTTTATACCGCATATTTTGACACTCGCTAATAAATCAAAACCTATAGGGTACTTGCCTTTGACCTAGAATCATGAAATTTGGCAAGAAGCAAGGTCTCACAGCACAAATATAGGAAAAAATCTGAAAATCGATAATTAGGGTTCTGTATTCATAGGGTGTCGAATTGTTTGTGAGGCGCTACCAGTTTAGCGCCATAATATTATGTAAGCCAGTTATTTCTGTCAAACAAAGAATGTGGACCTATTTTACTAAAGCTATATAGCCTGAAAAGAGTGACAGCGCTATGGCGGGGACAAGGACAGGCTTATACAGGTGTGGAGCGCGCTCTACAGGTCGGACGTCCAATTTATTTCTATGAAAGGGCCCATCTGGTACCTACTTATATATCGATAGACATATAGATGTACGCAGTTTTTATTTAAGTCCCGGATCAGTTTATATAATCCTACATTCATGGTCGACTATATAATAATTATGTACTTGCGCTATGTGCCTTCTATGCTTTCTTATTCTGATTTCTGTATTCCAGGCCCTATTGGAGTTGGAGTCCAGCGCATCAAGTGACGAAGCGGTCAGGGAACGCATCGCGTCACTGCCGCCAGAAGTTTCCGAAGTGCAATTATTATCTAAGTTAGAAGGTAAATGGCCCACGAAAATATTCAATTGTACTACACTTGTATACAAAAACACATATTTTGTACCACTTCGTAGAATAAAAATAAACGATGATGAGATATTATTGTTTCATTTGTATTTGAATAAAATGCTATATTATATGGTATCTTTATTCTTTTCCTTTCATCATATCATACTCACATATGTTTTCTCGCCACGCAATATTATACCCAATTAAATCAAGCTTAGGTTAGATGAAACTTTTTTAATAGAAATCTTTCACCTATCTTTTGTATTGTTAATGGTAGGGTTATTTTTTGGTTAGATGTTAAAATTTTGGTTAGATGTGCTACATATTGGGTCTATCTGACCATGGTTTTATTTTATTAGCTAAATCTAAAAATATTTGACTAAATTCTTAATAAGATTTGTTAAGGGCCTTGTTTAATTAATGATTACTCATTAAAAAGCCTTCATTAATTATTTTTTTAAATTATTTACTCACACAAAGAATTGAATATGCGTTTTTAGTTTAAAACTAATTAGTCAACATAGGTAAACCAGTAATAGGCATTTCTGCCATAAACTGATGGCATCCCGAAGGTTTTTTAATGTAAAAGCATATGGAAATAGTAAAACAACCTGATATTTTTTTAATAATTAATAATATAAATATAGGTGATAAATTTGGGATTTATTATTTATGAAATAATCTGTATTTTTTTCCAATTAGTTTTATTGAGTTTAGGTGTTAGTAACTAATAAAATTGTGCAAATTTTTTCTTCGAAAACGTGACTGCTACGTTTATTTTCCAAATCTGCATAGAGTTGTTGACGTTAGTTCCTGAAAACTGATAATAATGCCATGGTTACACTTGTAATTTTTTAAGTAACTAGATCGCCTGAGTAACTTACAGTCCCAGAAAGTTTTTTGACCCGGTGGCCAAAATTGGAACTATTTTTTATGTCTGTTTAGTTTTTGATTTTATTTTATTTTTCATATATACTAGCGACACTGTCAATGGGTCAGATAAGTTGTAAATAACTCACATTCGCATTCGATACGCGACTGTTAACATTTCGTAAGTTACTCATATAGCGACTTATGTGAGTAAAACTTACAAATGTAGTCGTAGCCTTAGACGCAGATCTCTTTATCAACCAACTTTTAATTTTATTTATGTAAGCCTATACTTGGTATTCTTTAATAGTTCGTTTTATTATTACGATGAGTTATATATCATCCCACTGCTGAGCAAAGGTCTCCCCCTTCTCCTTCCACTCCTTCTTATTATGGACTGTGCGGAACCTGAGTTTTCCTTCAAATGCTATCTCGTCCCTCCATCTGGTAACAGGTCTTCCTTTTTTCCTTGTTAAATTTCCTGGTAACCAAGTTGTAGTATTTTTGCTCCATTTTTCATTCCCTGCCCTTACAACATGTCCCGCCCAGTACCGTTTTCCGGTTTTTGCTGTCCTCATTGCATCTTTTAGTTTACTCTTTTGTCGTATTTCCTGTTTTGGAACTTTGTTTATTAATCAAATTTTTAATAAATTTCTTTCCATGTTCCTCTACGCTACTTTTAGTTTTTTATCTTGGTTCTTGGTTCTAACTTCTAATTACTATAAAATTGAAATTAACTTTTCGTTTGTAGATAAGGAATCGGCGGTGAGGCTTAGCGCCATAGTTAATTCAGCGGTGGAACTGCTAGCCGAGTACAATCTGAGGCTGTCTGAGGAGTTGGACAAGAGGAGGAAAGTCGCCGCCATGTTGCGGGACTTCGAACAGGCGCAGAGAGAACTTGCCAAGCAGGCTGAGGCGAAACTAGAGGTAGATATTTTTTACACAACTGCCCAAAAAAGGAGTGCAATGTTTTCAGGGTTCTTGTGTGTATGTACATGATGTATGTATGAATGTGAGTTTCTTTATTCCACGATAACTTCTGAATGCCTAAACAGATTTTGATATATTATGTTGTATCGTCAGAATCCTGTCCCTCTCCATATACGTATAATAGAAGGAGAGAGAGACTAATGATTTTCTGTCACGTGTTATTTTCAAGCCTGCGTTTTATCCTGCCATTAAGAATTTACGTTCTAAGATCTTTATGTATTTTCGTCGGAACCGCAAAGTATTTTCCATGCAATCAGTTATAATCGCGCGCGAGTTGAATGCAGAGCTTATGTATGGTGACATACATAAGCTCTGCATTCAACTCGCGCGCGTACTTGCGTCTTGTGTCAGTTGACAGTTGAGCTGTCCTATTCTTAGGCAAACCCCACACTGCGACGTCGTGCCCCGCGTCAGTTTGTTAGCAAAATCGCGCAGTACAACGCTTCTCCGCGCGTGAATTAAATACGCAGCTTCGCGATCTGCGACGGGGGGCGTCGCAGTGTGGGATTTGCCTTAGTCTAGACTCTAGACCAAGAACCGTAACTGAATCCGATACAAAAGTTTCGAATAATTTCGGATAGGGGCGGAATCTAGAAATGAGACAGTTATGATAAGTCATTGTTTTGGCCCGGCCCAGCCTACTATAAAACAAAAATGCCGCGCGCTAAATACAAAAAAATCCAATATCGGTAACCGAAACTAACGGATAATCCGAAATAATTGCGTATCTGAAACCGGTTTAAAATTATTCCTTTATCCGTATCCAGATCTGAAAGTTTTCGCGTTTACACATAAATATGACATATTTTTTTCTATTTTTCACAGGAATACAACATAAAACTGCAAAAGATCTACGCAGTGAAATCGGAAGTAAAGTCCCACATAGAGAACTTGCCCGATGTGTCCCGTTTGCCCGATGTGACGGGTGGCCTGGCGCCGCTGCCGTCCGCTGGCGACTTGTTCAGCGTATGAGGGTCACTTGACTGTGATTACGACGTACGACACTGTAAACTGAGATGACCGGACGAAACTCACGCGAATTACACTCTGACAAGCTTATCTGTCCGGGTTAGAGTTGTTCAAAACTGCTATAAATACATAGCACGCTACAGACTACTAAACAAATAGCATGCTATTAATTATGCTATGCTCTAGCACGTTTGTTATAAGATAGCCTGTGGGCGGCAGGCAGGCGCGATAAGTCTTGCAGCACGCTAAATCTCGTAGCACGTTACTTTACATGTAGTTCATTGGACAGATAGCGTGCTATACGAGAATTATATTTATTAATACGCCGCATTTCAGTCTAAAATAAAGCAGTAAATAAAAACCAATGAACTCACCTTCATAGTTCATTTATCAGGTTTAAGACTGTATATTATTGATGTTAACGTTATTTAACATTAATTATACTAATATTATAAATGCGAAAGTGTGTTTGTTCGTTTTTCTTTAAATCACGGGGTAACGGATCAGCGTAATTTTTGGCAAGAGTAAAAATGGAAATTAAGGAGTTCGCGGGAATCAAAAATTCTTAAACTACGCGTACGAAGTCGTGGGCATCAGCTAGTGTAAATTAGAAATCAATTATAGGCGTATTTAAATGTTCATTGATTGTATATACAAAAATCAACTATTTACATATACTTACTATAATTACACTTTTTTATTTACATTTAAAAGCATGAGTTGTGCTGTTGATAATGCCAACAACTATTTAACACTTATGTTATGATCAATATTCATAATAATTCAAAGTCAAATAATCGTGTCAAAATAAAAAAAAACACTGTACACACTAATCGTCTTAAACTTAAATATTATAACGCGTACGATAAATAGCTTGCTGCTCGGTAAAGCAAAAATGACGTTCGCTCACAACAGCGCGTTACGCGAGACTAACCGTCGGCTAGCGCGAGACCGGTAAGCAAACGCCGCTACTAGTGCTACGAAACGCAGCGCGCGATCGCTCGATATTCATAGCATCATACCGACTCGTTACATAGCACGCTATCGGTGCTATGGAAAAAAGCATGCTATGCTTTTGTGCTACGTGCTATATTAACCACCTCTAGTCCTGGTGGGAGGCTTAGACCGTGGCTAGTTACCATCCTACCGGCAAACACGTGCCGCCAAGCGATTTAGCGTTCTGATACGATACCGTGTAGAATCCGAATAGGGGTGTGGGTATGGGGAACTGCTATGCCCCTAAACAGGTTAGCCCGCTACCATTTTAGACTGCATCATCACTTACAATCAGGTGGGATCGCAGTCAAGGGCTAACTTGTAGATTAAAAAAAACTGCGTGTGACGGATTTCAGAACTAACAGAATCAGGATGGTGTTGATCCTACAATGACGCCTCCGCCACCCGCACAAATAAGTTTGCCAAGATGTATATGACTATTTTCATCTAAGTACTAAAAAAACTAAAAAAATGGTTGATGGGGAAACTAATATTTCACGTGAGTTTCATCCGGTTATAATACTTTACAATGAACATCATTCACGAAAGCTTAGACCTATACACAATCAATTGGACTATAGTTATCACCATTTACAAATTTCCGATAATAACCAAGACTATTATAACGAATGATATATGTTACTTTTGCTCAAGTAATATACATACCGATTACTGAATGTGCTTTAAAAATGCAAATGCCTAAAATTATCTTGAAATGCGGAAAATTTTAAATGGTCAAAGCTCATGGACGACATTATGCAATAATTAATTAGTAAAAAGTATTTTATTTTAATAAATATTATTTTATTCAGACATTAAATTTATATCTCAGTATTAAACATTAAACCAAAAATAAATTAAGTGTATTAACTCTGCTCACCGAATAATCTCGTGTCTTATCCACACTGGCGAAACAACCTGTGCTCAGTGGCGTGCACGACATAGAGGCATAAAGGTACTGCTTACCCTGGTTAAAAAAGCTCAATGCTTATTTTTCATTATGCCCTGTCTGAAAGTAGGTATATACCTAGCCAATGCCTACCTTGGCTCCGAATACTGTGCACGCCACTGGCCCCTGTGGCATACCTAAAAGCTAACATCTTGGAATTGAATTGAAATTTACTACAAACTGTAACAAAAAAGTGCCTATTCTTTTGTACATTTTGGTAAAGGTTTAAATATAAATACTTAAGCAAATACACAACCAGTTATTTAAATGATTATTAAATCTTCCACTAACTTGTATGCTTTCGACTTCTATATGATTAACGAAATTTACCAACTAATTGAATAATCTAAACGTGTACTTAGCTTGATACTACAGTCAGTGGCGTGCACAGGTTTTCAAGCTAGGGTAGGCATTAGTTAGTCAAAATACTTATTTACTGTTTTGATTTAAAATGATCATTGACGTGTTTCCATTTGGGTAAGCAGTGCTTTTATGCCTCTATGACCTGCACGCCACTGATTACAGTTCGTACACTTGTACGTTTTTAAAATATACACTTACACAATCGAGATGCATATTATGGCGTAAATAATTAAATAGCTATATGTTGGGAGCATTTTGCATAACGTCGTCCATCCCCGTTGTTATTAATATACACAAAAATATTTGATAGTTTTATAGCTTAGTTGATTTATATCATAAGTTTCACCCACTAATATATTTTATATTGGTTCTATGTAAACCCTAACTTTCATGCCTTTTTCGTTGTCAAAACGTTTGACCAAAACGAATGGTCTGTCTGTGAAGCTTTTTTTCATTGATCGATAATAATTGGATAGGAAAAGCATACGGGGTGCAAGCTATTTCTATACTTGCTAGCAATTTAATGCATTCTAAGCGTATGCGCTTAAATTATTTCAAAAGTTTTTGTCAGAAACCCGTCATTCTACAGAGAACGACCAATGAAATTGCCCCAATACTGAGAGTTAGTACAAATTCTATGTAATTGTCTTTACAAGTTTGATAGTTTTCAAATATCGAAACACAGAGTAAGATGAACCTAAATTTGTTCATTTGGAGTCGTTTCTTCAGTACCAGTGTTTTCGTTAGGGGCGCTGGCTGTAGTATAGACTAACTTGATCCTTATAACAAGGGATTTTTGATCAGTTTCATGATACTCGAAATCTATCAACGTTATCGAGTAGTGCCAACTTACTAAACCTGCTGATTTTGTATCACTAGTGTCTATAATAGACTAGATTCGCAACATTATTATTAAATTCTAAACAATTATGTTCATCATATTCTTATATTATTTGCTTGAATAGCGCGAAATATTTTTTATACTATTTCGCCATTTGGGTTTGTAACTATAGGCACAAGCTAGTTATTCCTATTGAAATATTACTATTAGATATTTTGTGCTAACTGGAAGTCGATGTTTATTTGAGTAGATATAATTTGTACATTATGTACTGATTTGTTTTTTTCTTGACTTGTATAAGGTATATTTTTAAAAATAAATAGTATATTCACAAGAGTATATACTTACTAAAAGTGAATAATGCATTCACAAGAGTGCATGTCTAGAACTTATTTCTTTTGATATAGCAAAATGTTTGGTTAAATACTTTTTCATATAACCTGCGATGAAAGTGCGAGTTTCACCACCCGTTGAGCCACCCGAAACTAGTCAATTTCAGACGAATGCGTCATTCAGCGGGCAGAAACCGATCGTTTTTTGCCCGAGGGTGAAAAACCATCGGTTTCTGTTCGATGGTTCGATGATTTTCTGCCCACTGAATGACGTTGCAGCCCTTTCGATCCTGTCAGAGTATTTTTTTAAATTTAAAACCTTTAAAACTGTCATTTTAACCATCAACTAAACTGACAGTTATCATACTTCTGTAACTAAAATAAATAAGAAATACAATTTTAATAAAACTTGCACTTTTAATGCGGATTTTATGAAAAATAATAGTGTGACGCATATGCATACGTGTGATGAAATACGATTTCAGTCTTGTTTGAAATCGTCTTATTTCACCCCTAGGCACTCAATATACTATAGTACTCAAAATTAACCAAACACAGTTGACAACACTTTAAAGTCATCCTTGTCTACCATGAATATTGTGACAAGGATAGTAATACCTTTTATCTTGTCCACGTGGTATGCGAAAAATGTTTGTGTACAAAAGAATTATCTAGTGTATTTTTTAATTTACTTCAGTTAAAAAGACCTTTTCGTGTGTATTTTTTATAAATGGCTGTGCCCATTTCGTTATTGAACTGTGTTGTGTCGGTTTTTCAGTCCTGTTAGCCAAATAATAGTTTATTGGGGTGGATATATTGTTTTATCGTTTTATTTAGTTCAGCGACGGATACATAGTGTACCTATATAGCTATTAGCTAATTTGTATAGGCGATATGAAAATAAATTTTGTTATATTAACAAATATTGTATTTTATTTTTACAGAACCCCTACCCAAGTAATGTATTTTTTCGAAATTACATGAGATCTGTAATAATAATTAAATATTCTCAAAATGTTGCCAGTCTATATGATTTTATTCCTACATCCATGGATTTTATATAATTTTTTATGATTTTCACATTACATAATTATTAATCTTTATTTTGAATGTGTCAAAAAACCATCAAGTTATGAGTTGTGACATTCATACAAATATTTTTAGAATTTTAATTATTACGTTTTCTCTTCAATTTTATTGCAATAAATATGAGTGAGAGCCTGGTAAGTTTCATACTTTAAATTGCTTTTGAATATCATCTTTATAAAATATCCTTATATAATATTTTATAATTAATATACAATGTTTTCTTACAGAGTACTCGCACAAAAACTTTATCGGATTCCGTGGATACAGAGTCTACTGAAGATCCTTTGGTAAGCAGTTTTTATTATTCAGTTTTAGTAAACACAAACCCCGGTTTTCTTAGCCCGGTGTTTTTTCACCAGTCGTTCCTCGGAGGGCACGTAAAGCCGTCGTTCCTGCGCCTTATCTCGGATCGCATGGGAGCCCAAGAGGGGACTTTTGGATTTACTCCAGCGCGGCAGATTAATATAAAGAGGGATTCTTTGGACCCTGTAGACCTTCACCATATATTATGAGTCTTGTATATTGGTCAGTCTGTCTGGAAGCCATAGACTTATTATATTCATTTACATCAATGCTGGCAGCAGATCAGTAGTATGATAAATAAATAAAATTTATCATCAAACATACTCGAGCGCGTCAGAGTGAGTTTAATTACATGCTGAAAAGTGTAGGTACATTCAAATAATCTGACGATTTGAGGGAGACCTAAAGGAGTTGGAGTTTTTTAAGTTTGTAACTCTCCAACTCATTTGGTTTAGTCAATAGTTTAATATAACTACCCTCTGCAACACAACCTGTATCCTAGCGTAGAGGGTAGGGACTGCTATATAATTTTGTCACACTGAAATATTGTTATGTATAATAATATAAGTTATGAAAATAAATATTATTCTTATATCTACGACGTAAATGGTTACTCCATTACCCGTTGTCCCTGTTGTCCTACGTGAGCGGCCCCGCGACTGGATACGACGCGACGCGACAGTATCAAACGGTATCTGACCCTTCTCATGGCCTACGTTGTCGCGTAGATAAGATCTAAGTTCTGTCGCTCACCTAGGACAATGGGTTAGGTGGGCAACGCAACGCGATACGAAACCATGGAAAATGACAAACTTATCTACGCGGAAACGTAGACGGGGTAGCATGCGCACTACGAGTAAAATTAGATTTACCGGTTATCTCTATCTGTCTACCGAAGCTAACATGGTAACTTTTCTCGTTATGTCAAAAGTATAGATAAAAGTAATATTTCTTAACTGTGGTATTGATGTTCACTACGAACCGACGTTTTTCTTCTTGTAATATTAGGTTAAACGAAAAATTAGCCGGCAACGGCAACATCTCTCTCTCTCTCGTTGCGAGATATCTCGTGTGCATGCTAAGCCTGCAGGTCAGCTGCAACTGTTTAATACTGTCGCGTTGTCAAGTTGGTCGTTGACGAAAGACAGGGTCTTAAAATTGGCCGCTCTAACCGAAATTCGGTCGGAAATAACTTATGTTATTTTCCCAACAGATCCCAGATCGATGGACGAACAACATCACTTACCGACAACTAGTCACGTCATCTTGCATCGGCATCGTGCAACTGTGGTGGCATCCCTACGTGCATGACTTTCGGAGACACCTGCCCTTTCTATTTCTATATAACGTGTTCAGCGTTATCTTCGTGTACCCTTCGTTATATCTAGAATTGGCTTTAGGCGTGGTGACTAAGAAGAGTGTGCTGAATTGTTGGGATATGGCGCCGATGGCCAGAGGTACGAGTATGTTTAGTTAAGTATATACTAGTTTGATGTATGCGTCCCATGGGTTCTGATTTTTCATTAAAGTATAATAAATCTCTTTTTGTTTTTCAAACTAGCAATGATAATTTCATGTTAATTTCTGGCATTTTCCCAACCTTGTGCTAGGCTACTAGTGTTTTATCGAAATCTTGAATCAGTTCATTGGAAATACTCTACACAAAAAAAAATGTTTCATTTTTAAGGTGTCAGCCTGGCAATGTTAATTGCATGTTCATTTCTGACATTGTCACTCGGAACGGTGAGCATGTGGTTTCAGGCTTCTGCCCTGGCTACATTGCTCTGCTGCGATTATCCGACCATCCCAACCTTGTGTTATTAGTGTTTCATCGAAATCTAGAATCAGTTATCACACGGAGCAGTGAGCGCATGGTTTTAGGCTTCTGCCCTGGCTACATTACTCCGCTGCAAATACCCAACCTTGTGCTACTTGTGTTTCATCTAATATTAAGATATTGTTCAATTTACATGCCCTTTAATAAACATTTGCTTTTTAAGGTGTTGGCCTGGCAATGATAATATCATGTTCATTTCTGGCATTGTCACTGGGAGCGGTGAGCGCTTGGTGTCTTTCGATGGTGGTACACTCTTTCCACTCGTTTCTGCCGTGGCTGCATTGCGCCGCTGCGGCTGACCCACCTTGTGCAGCCAGACACCGCCCGTTGACAAACGGTAGTGAAACACCGCCACAGTCCTTCTTTTTGTGAGTTTTTTTTTAATTTTAGCTAGCAGATTAATACAATTGAAACTCAACATTGTTTGTCCATACGCCTATACTCAATTGGGTATGCCCGAATAGGATGAGTCAAATCGTAAAGAAAGCTGCACGCCCGAGAGTTCTTCATAATGTTCTCGTGTAGAATAAAGTAAGTAAATGTATGAAGTCTGTCAATCCGCACTTGGCCAGCGTGGTGGAATATAGCCAAAACCTTTATCATTCCGAGAGGGGACTCGGTAGTGTGCCGGTAATTGGTCGATATAATAGAGAAAGAGAGAGAGAGAATACTGAGTCTAGTTCGCATACCCGATTTAAAGCACCTTGCAGTCACCGTTCAAACTGTAAAAGAAGCGTAATATCCTCATATGTGATGCGGAATTTGGGCTAGCCATTTATATCACGTATTGCGTTCTGTTTTTTTTTTTGAGATTCCAAATATTGCAACCTCTAACTTGTTAGGGCAATCGACGACGGACTGATTTTACTTCAACCAAAAGAGAATATGGACAACTCAATCAAATCAGCAACTCTTTATCAAACTTAAAAACGCTCTTCTAGTATGGAAGTTTGTATGAAACACAATAGTTGTGACGTCATCAAATTTAAAATTTTTTCTTTAATCTATAGTTTGAAATGGTCATCAGACTTTAAAACTAACCGAGGATGTGAATTTTAGGTATTTTGGAAGACCTTTTATTTAATAATCAGTAGAAAATAATTTGTAGTTGGACATAGGCAATAGGCTTCTATTTTGAGGGTAGCTGTGACCTTCACAACCTGGACTTGAAGTTAAATTTAACTGAGTTATTGAAATAATCTGACAGCCTTACTAATAATGTTAATTAGTAGTTACTAAGTTAAACAAAGTTTTGTCTTCTTCTTTCGAATGTCAAATTATTGATGACCGAAAGAGATAAATCGTTGTTTATTCACCTGCTAACCAACGTGCGTGTGTTGGCTTTGTATAACTTAATCATTTTCCAATAGCAACTTCGTGCTGAGCCTCAAACGGGATGGTCTTAATGGTGGACTGGGCAATGTGGTGTCTGATTTGACAGTGTACTATGTCATATCATGGGTGTTGGTCTATTTCATAGCTTGCAAACGGATTTACAGTTATTCAAAGGTACTTACCTTAGCTTTTTCACGTCGATCGACTTCACATCCCTTGGGAACTCTTTGATTTTCCAGGATAAAATTAAGCATCCTTTGCTAAGTGACGTCATTCTAAATCCAATGTGGCGGTCTAGTTATTTTTTATGCACCCCATGATACCTCCGATTCTCTGAGGAGAATACGAAAAATAAAATGACGTCACATTAAATTCAATATGGTCGACGATAAAAGCCTGTTTTTTTAAATAATTTGAGACCTATTTGAACCTAATTCCGAATTAAGATTGGATTGGAACATTTAAGATTATATTTCTAAAATGTACGATGGTTTCCAATGCAAAAAATCTATTTACATTGCTCACTTACTATAGACTGATTCATGTCAAAATATTTGCTGAAAATATTATAAGGTGTCCGTTTAATTTTTAGTTGGTGTTATTCAAGGACGTATTGGCATTCTTTGTACTGGTCTCCAGTGTTTTTGGCGTGATGCGCTTACACGGAGCTTCCCGAATGTTCTACGAATGTGATTGGAATGTACTCTTCGACAGTGTGCAGGTGATTTTTCCAAACTTACTACTAGTTACTTGAGTAAAAAAATCTGTTTTAATAGTCCTTCTCATTCAATAAGAGAAAGGAGAACCAATTACCTACGTATTGGTTGAAGGCTCTATTTTCGAACTGTCCTTAAAGTCTACGTATATGTGCTCTACTGGAAGATTTTATATCCTGTCTCATTCGTCTGAATACAACCTATCTCAACCAAATTTTGTCAAAATCGACTGAACAGATGGGCCCTGAAAGCCTCGCAGAAAGACGGACAGACACCCTTTCGAATGTATATGTATCTGTACCAAATTTCATCAAAATCGCTTGAAAAGATGGGGCGTTAAAGCGTAGCAAATAGACAGACACACAGATCCACAGACACACTTTCGCATTTATGATAATAATATAGTAAGTTTGGAAATATGGAAGTGAATCTTTCATTTCCAAGAATAAATACTTTCACTCTAAACTAAATTACCTTTAAGATATGGCGCGAAGCCCTAGAATACGCGTTCATCCAAATGACAGTGTGTCAAGGGACACTGATAATGCTGGGGTCACACTGCCCGAAGCAGAAGCAAGTGCTCGCGAACACGTCAATGTTCGCGTTCGGCGTGTCCAAGCTCAGCTGCACCGTGAGCGCGCTCATACTGGGCGCGGCGCACGGCGCGTTGTACAAAGATTACGATAACAGCACGCATATTTGGAAAGGTATGTTAAATAAATTAGGTATGGTAACTTATGTTTTGACAGGTAAGTCATGTTTGAAAAGGTAAGTTTTATTTGGCTTAGTAGGTTACCAATATTTGGAAAAGTAAACAATTAGTATATGGAAAGGTAAGTAACTTGTATTTGTAACAGTAACAAACGAATGGAAAGGTATAGCGCAATACAATAGCGAATAGACATGAAACACTGATTATAATTTATGGAATAACATCTCACCCCCAGTTCGGATGCTAAGACCAATCTGTTTTGCATATTTGATTTTATAGAATCATGCAAAGTAACTTCAAGAGCTATTACAGAAGACACGAAAGGCGAAAATTCAACATACTTATTAGCCGTTGTTGGATACAAATCAATCTCGGATACCAAGAGTCTAAGTCTTTTCAGTTAGATCTAAACTTTCATTAAATGTTTGTGCTTCACTTGTGTAGAACTTAATTTCAAGTCAAAATTTTCAACATTATTTTAATTGCAGGATCATCTGCTTCAATGATCCTGTGGGCAGATTACGTGGCAAGGATACCGGGCAGTCAAGTTTGGTCTGCACTTATATTTTTCACACTTTTTGTGCTTTCTGTTTGCTCTACGGTAAGTTTTCTTTCAGTACTTACATGCTATTAAAGCACGAGTTAAACAAATGCCATAGGAGTTTGAGTTTAATTAGGTACCTACAGTATTACTTCGTAAGTTTAGGTTTAATCAGTATTAATTGATCGAATAGGGATGATGACAGCTGAATCGAATCAGCAAATCTAACTTTAAAACGCGTTTTAGTAGGGAAGTTTGTATGAAATGCATAGTTGTGACGTCATCAAATAGTCAATAGTCAATAATGTTTATTCAATTTAGGTAGGTACACTACACATATTGACGTCCAGTTAATTATAAAATATAATGGTGATAATCAGTAACCGTATCTTAAAACTAAACTAAACTAAATTTCGACACTTTAACCGACATTCAAAAAAGGAGGAGGTTCTCAATTTGGCGCGTATCTGTTTTTTCTTTAATCTATAATTTAAAATGATTATCAAAGTTAACAATAACAGAAGATGTGAATTTTAGGTCCAGTAAGAAATAATTTAGGTATTTTTGACATAGGCATCATCCCTATTAAACAAATATGTGTATGTGTGTGTGTGAATCTGAAATGTGAATAATACTAGGTAAATTATTATTTTAAGGCTCTACTTGTGCAAACGATCATGTCAACATTCACCGGTCGATCAATAAGGAAAATAGCGTGGGCCTTCCTCGTACTGATCTGTGTGCTGTTCTGTTTCATTGGCGTCATGACTTTGTGTACACAGGTATACATTCACAATTTCTAACTAACATCTCTGCATGATCTCTTACCACCATATCACTTACCAAGTTACCAACTAGGTGAGACTGCAATCATGGGCGAACTTGTAGTGTAATAAATAAATACACACCAAGGAACTCCACCTTCAGAGTTGACATGTCAACATTCAATACTTTGAAAAGACGACTCCCTTTATGTGTCTGAAGACATGGAAATACCTAAGTCTTAAATACCAAGAGTTGGTTTTTCGAGTTTGCTGTAAGTAACATGTGCAAAATGCCAAGTTTTTTTTAAACATTTGCTATAAGTTAGCCCTTGACAACAATCTCACTATATACACTACGCTCAATACTTGGTAAGTGATGGTGCAGTCTAAGATGGTAACGGACTAAGCTTCTAAGTTTGGTAGCTATATTCAGCTCTAATCGGCCTCGTACCGCAACGCTAAATTGCACGCCTTTGTTGGAAAGGTGTTGACTAGCCATGGTCAAAACCTCCCACTGTGCGAGGCTTAGTTCCACTACACAAAAAGTCATGTATAATGCCGTTAAGGAATTTATTGCCAGTTATAGTTCTTGCAATTCACGAGCGCGCGTGAAGTTTGTCTGTAGTTGTGTACATTGCGTAAATGTTCGTGCCTCTCGTAGCGGTCAGTCATACGCGCAATCACGTACACGCACACATTTACACGTACCTATACAAATGTATACAGATAGGACTTCGATGAGCCACGCGCCCTCTTGAATTGGAAGATCTATACCTAATGTAGGGCATTGTTTGTATTATTTCAGGGTGGTATGTACATCCTAAACTTCCTCATGACATGGCCGGTATCCAAGCCCCGTATTCCCTTAGCAGCAACAGTGGCCATTGTGATCACGTACATGTATGGGCAGACCACTTTCTGTGAAGACGTGTACTTCGCTGTGGGGGAATATCCTTGCGTGTTCCTAAGAATCTGCTGGGCTCTGACGCCTTTCGTGCTTTTGGTAAGGGCGTTTTTTCATTGGCAAACAGTGATAAGAAAGGGTTAGCAATACTTTTAATGCTGTCATTTTAGTGTAGAGAATGTGCACCATACAAACAGTACAATAATTTTTCAGATATTTTTCCTGTCTGGTATGACTTCATGGAACAACACAGAAGACTTCGCTGGCTGGGCATTAGTTTTGACTGTTCTGATACCAGTGGCCGTATTTACGCTTCTCTACCTTGTCTTCAAATTTAGAGTACGGGTAAGAACCAATTTTTATTTAATAAATAAATATTAAATCGCGATTGGTATTGCTCACGGTCTAATTCATAGACGATCCAAAAAACGATTTTAAATCGTTCTGCCATCTACCATTCAGAAGACCAAAGCCCCGTGACCCCAACTACTTTAACCACGGGGCTTTGGTAGGAGCAGTGGTCCAATTCTAATGTGGGTTGAACCCATATTAAAACGTTCAACGTAGGTGGGAATATAAATTACTAATAAAGCCACTACACCCGCCGTGGAGGTAGGTAGTACGAAATCTGATCAGTACACAGTCACTCCGGCCCGGTGGCCCAAATTGGAACTAATTTTTATGCCTTTGATTTAGTTTGCTGCTACTGGGGACTAAAGAAGTTAAGATTAAAATGAGGCTGATTCTGTACAACACAATCTCTAAACTAAACTAAAATGGCAGCTTTAAACCTAGTTCTGTCCCTTTCCATAGGAAGTATTATGAAAGGGTTAGCAATATTTGTAATGTTCTGTAATAATTTGTAATAATTTTAGTTTAGTTTAGAGATTGTGGACTACAGAATCAGCCCCATTGTCTTTTTTATTAGTCTGTTTTTAATAACTGCCTACATTTTTTACAGAATATCGTGGCAACTGAAAAATAATTCGACCAGTGAAAATAATATGTAATCATTATGTCAAATTATATTTTTGTTTAGAATAAAAGAAAACAACATTCAGAATTACACCATATTTTATTCACAAAATTTTCATAACACCAATTTGTAACCAAAATAAAGGGTTATTTTTATAATTAGTCACACCACACATCCACTTTAACAACATAGGAAGATTGTAATATAGACGTATATCGTTAGGCTCTTTCACACTGCATCCGATCCGAATCCCACTTTTCTCTATCTGAACAAGCCGTAGTAATAGATCCGGATTTTCGGATATCGAAATTGGGATCTAGTACGCAACCCTTCATACGAATAGTAGTACTTACGGCTACTTCGGATCGGATGCAGTGCGACAATAGCCTGTTCTTAGTCCGTTACAATCGGTAGGAGTAAGTATTTACACATTCCAAATTATTGATAAAAGAAAACCCTAGTATCCAATAGAAGAACTGTAACCTGTATAAATACAATAATAAATGTTAATTCGAAAATATTTTATTACATTAACATTATTTGCTTTGGTACACTGCACAGGTTTCTTATCATGGCCAGTTTATGATTATCATATAGCGAAAATAGCAACTCTAGTGAATTTATGGTATTGTTTCTACTGCATTTGTAGAGTGTGACCGAATTGCAATTTGCAACCGTCACACTCTAGCTTTACTGTCAGTGTAACTGCTGAGCATCGATCACATTGGCGTCAAAGCAAAATGGACCCAAAAGCCCTTTATTTAATGGCAAAAATTCAGTACAACCGATTTTAAAATGGAAACTATCGGAACAATATCGTTTGGAGCGCTTGTTATGAATACCTACAGGAAATTGAGTTCTAAAAAAATGTTATTAAGGTTCATTTTACTTTAACGCTAATGTCATCGAATGCTTATACGATCAATCTAATTATAAAACTTAGTGTGAGATCTATAGAGCGAACTCTGACTTTGCTTAGACTTACGACATGGTTAAAACGAGACAGATGTATGTTACTCACATAAGTCCATCTCGTTTTAAGAGTCTGAGCCAAGTCAAAGTATGCAGTATGCTCTTGTCACGATAGAAGGCGGCGCTAGTAGTCCACTGCCGCGGAACTTCTTTATTGACAGACTAGGAGGGACTATAATAGCGACTGATACAAAGTTTTAGAAATCGCCCTCACTATGTGTACTTTTGCTATCGACCAATGAAATAAACCTTGAAATTATACGCAGGTTTTTCTCAAATATCAGTCTTGAGATATATCTCAGTATCTTAAGACTGTTACTTAAAAATGTGTTCTTAGCTGATGATGGTTTATTAAAAAACGATTTACATTATTTCACAGGTACAGTTCTTTATAGAATATCTCGTTTATAAACAATGGGAAACACTCCTTTTTAATACAGCCTTGGATCTTAAAAACTAAAATTAAACGTAACTTAAACAAAGAACCTCTCCTAAATAAAATAATGATAGCTAATGATAATTAAACTGTATACGTTTTCTTTAATCCTAAGTAGATAGACCGCTGACATTGTAATATATAAAAAGATCCAGATTTTGTATAAATTTGATATATTATTATAATTATTTACTATTGCACATACACACTGTAATTTATCGCTATTTCGTATAATTTTAGATTAGTCTTTTGCTTCGATATTTTTCATTGCATCGAAATATTTATAATTTATTTTATTTTTGATTTAGACTAGAAATTTCTAAAATACAGTTTTGATTATGTACCGAGTTTCTTTTTTACAATATGACTGGCATAATCGAGAGAAAAGATATTTTATTCACATATATGTATAGGACGCTACCTAAATGTAGAGTTGTCATGTAAATTATTAAATATTCGAACCTCATGCTTTCCTATTATTTACTAATACCAAATCACATTGCGACCATTATTCGATTATTACACAAAATTAAATTATTAATAAAACTATTTTTATCGTCGTCTAGTCGATTAAAAGAAAAGGATAGAATGCTATTTTTCATCTAAAATAGCATCTGGAATCATGAAAATGTATGTACTCGAGAGTTGAACTGAATATTTGGTAAACTGGTCATATTCGTCAAGACATGAAACGCGATATTCAGTCGCAATGTGTATAAATAAATAATAAATGATGTAAGTTTGAGAAAAAAATATTTAGGAATACATAAAATTAAGTAATAACTATATTTTTAAATCGGTAATAGCTCATGTGGTACAAAAGTATTGATAATACCATTAAACAATAATTCATTCCTTCCAGCGAATTAGTAAAGCTTGGTAAAATTTTTACTTGGTCGATAATGCAGGATTACATGGATGTTTTTATTTGGGAGCGGTCAGTGACGTGAATATTTCAACTACAACTATTATAGATTCTGATATATTTATTTACTGCATTGCCCATACATTTTTTTTTTAAATTTTGTATTTTTATTGGCACATGAGCATTACAATTTTCACAGAAAGCTGTTTTCTTACATTAGTTACCTCATTTTCACTCGCATTTTGTTCGGACAATAATATTAATAATACCTACATCAGGAACATTTACTATTAGACAAACTATGTATAGATACATTACGATTTAATTTTATCTACAGTGAAATGGGATTGTAGAACGCGTATTTTAAAAACCTTTATTTATATTGTGTCATGAAAGAATTAACTTTATTTTTTCTAATACTGAAGGCCAAGGAGGTGAAAATATGTAGATGCTAAGGGGGTAGGTAGGTGTTTGGTGAAAACGGGCATTAACGCCATTAGCATGCGTGCCTAATACGTCATAGGCATATTCGCTTCCCATGCGAATCACCGTCACCACATTAATAACAATGCTAAAGTAGAGATGTGTCAACTCGACTTACTAACTCGAGTTAACTTGAGTTGAATTCTCCTTAACTCGTGTTTGGGCTGGCGGTAAATGAACGAATCATTTACCGCCAGTAACTCATAACTCTGATTAGAAAGGTATAAATACCTACGAAGTTTAGCAATGATAATTGTCCTAACAGAGACTTGGATGGAAGAACAAATATGTAAAAAAAAATTTGAATCCAAATCATACGCTTAGTTTCTTCCTGCTAACTCGAGTTGTGTAATTCGAATTCAACTCCCGAGTTATCTGAATTTCAACTCGAGTTAACTCGAGTCGTGTTTTTTCCGAGTTGGCATATCTCTATGCTAAAGGCGTAACAAAAACTGAATGTTTATCCCGTGATTTCAAATACAGGGGTCCTGAGCGTAAATTTTCAAGTCATTAAGCTAGAATCGGCGCTAGCGTAAATCTGTAATTATTATGAAAGGCCAACGCCATGATTTGACACACTGACGTAGCTCCTACTTGAAAACTCACACTAGGAGTACAGTTCACAGCAGTGCACCTTACTTAAGACTAATTTTAGGTTTAAAGGTTCCGCGTTTTTTACTTAAATCAACATAAACATAGGTAATATAGACTTAACTAAAAGGCAGCGTTTTTTTAATGAGAATATTTTGTTTCATGGGCACATAATGCCCGATCTTCACTCGCGCTGCGCAACGCCGCGAAACATAGACGGGGGCCTTATTACGTCAAAATGATTGCTTCAGTTAAACGATCGCAATCACCGCTGATTGTTATCTATTTCCGCTATGGGATAGATAAACGCATTGTCAAAGCAAGAATACCATTTCAGCTAGCGAAATCGTTCTTATTACTTTTTCGCGACGTTCCCGGACTGTCGCGGTTTGAGTGAAAAGCGGGCTGAAAAACTTGCGAGAATTCAAATCGACCCACATTTCAAGCCCATAGTGCATAATGTGAATCGATTATTCTACTAGCTAGTATGTCGTACAGTATTTACACGTCGGCATTTGGGGATCATTTGCTCAGTCTTTTACACATAAAAAATCGAATACTGAAACTTTCCCAAGTTAAGAAGCCGGCGGAGGGTGAATTACCCATACAAACGTAATACCAAAAATATTTTATAATTCGAGAATATATCCACCATATTATTATATTCAAATAGATTATTTGGATACAAATTGTATTTATCTAGGTCCCTAGATTTATGTTTTCAAAATAATTTCCTAAAACGAAATGTAAGTGAATTGCATTTTGCATATTTTTACGACAAGAATGGTGTTCCTCTTATTTGTTTCATATTAAAGCCAAACTTACGTGTTAATTGATCAATTACATAACCTATATTGCAACATATTACAGAATAACAACACAAAGTGAAAAACAAACATACAAACTAGTTTTCATTCATCATTTTTGATATTTACGGAACAAGACTAAATGTATAACAAATTCTTGACGATCATATTGCTATCGTGCTTGCACACGATTATGTGTCATCAGCCAAATAGAGATAGCAATATACCGGCAGATTTTTGTTCGCGCCTTGAATAAAGGTTGCGAGCGGCGATCGCCGGCCTCTTAACTAGCGTACATTTACATTACGGTTACAAACACAAAAATAAGCCACTACTATGAAAGACGTTTCAGTATTCGGTGTTGCGAAAATCATCAGACATTTTGTAGAAAAAAAATTTATTGTGATGTTACATTACTCGTGTAGGTACTAAACACGAGTTCATAGGTTTACTACAAGTACATAGGTTATATTGACACAACTTGCTACATCATAACTTAACTCAAAAATGTCTGATTAAAAAAGGTAATTTACAAATCAACTGCTTATTACGGTTTTACGAATGTAATATTAATAATAATTTGTATTGGCTTAGTCAACTTTACATAAAAAATTTAATGTAAAGCCATTAAATATATCTTTTAATATATTAGCTATATATTACAGTATATTTAAAATTAGTATTCAATAATACTTCTGTTATATCATTGAAGTATAGTAGTTGCATTTTAATAATATTTTAAAATTGTCAATCATTATAACAAGCAGTTGATTAAAGATACCAAAAAATTGTAAAACCCAAAATTATACATTAAAGTTTTTAGTATTTGCCGTGATAGTTTGAAAAGAAAATTGTTAAAACTTAACTGAAAAAACAACTTTTTATAGGAATATACACAAAACCATACAAACAATGTGCCAGCGTCATCCTAAGGAACAATATTATTTTTAAAATTAAAATCATTTTGTGCAATTATAAAACATGCAAAATACAACCAGCTCTTAAATTAGTCTAGGCTATCATTTAATCATTAAATAAATAAACCTAGATTTGAATAACTGGAGTTATAAATAATTATAATAAAATAGCTGAGCCAAGGAAATATTATTCATGAAGTATAATTTATTGTGTTCTATGATAAAAGTGTGCTAAATTGGTAATTACATATTACATATTTAGGATATTTCCTTTTTTAAGACTAGCGTAGGAAATCAGCGCTTTTATAAGTGTGCCTGTCTGTCTGCTACGCTTTCACGGCTCATCTGTTCAACCAATTTTAATAAAATTTGGAACAGGGATAGGTATCCCGGGGAAGGACATAGGCCTCTTTTTATCCTGGAAAATTCAAGAGTTACCGCGGGAATCAAAAAAATTATCTGCTTAACCGGTTTTGATGAAATTTGGAACAGGGATAGGTATCCCATAGTGTATCCCGGGGAAGGACATTAGCCTCTTTTTAGCCTGGAAAATTATGAGTTCCCGCGGGAATCAAAAACCTTAATCCACTCGGACGAAGTCGCGGGCATCATCTAGTATATAAATTTCTTTGGAGCTGCATCGCACAACTGGTAATGGCCGGTAACTGTGACAAGTCAAAAGACGATAGATCTCAGTCTGAACTCTAAACGCCATCTTTTTCACAATGTTATCATCTGATATAGATTACTGTCCCCTTAATTGAAGGCTGAAATTTAAATAAAAATCATGTTTATTATAAAAAACTAGCTGACCCGGCGAACTTCGTACCGCCTTAGTATGCAAAATTAAATGTATATTTTTCAATATTTCTGAGAGATTTTCTTAATATTTTTTTCCGTAAGAACCTTCTCCTAATAATAACAAATACAACAAAAAAAGAATTAGTGAAATCGGTCCAGCCATTCACGCGTGATGCCGTGACCAAGGAAAACGGGTTTCATTTTTATATATATAGATATTTGAAGGCTGGAATTTAAATAAAAATCATGTATATTATGTCACCGTAAGATTGTAAAATCCGATAGATTATAATCTAACGGTTTCTATCCCGCGAGATTATAAACTGTCGAAAGATTGTGAACCGTTCAATGTTCTGAGTATTAATTTATGAAATATTTATTGTTTTTACGTTTTCTTGTCTCTTTCTTGTACAGTTCGCGCGCGAGTTGAATGCAGAGTAAATGTAAGTGTCACCATACATTTACTCTGCATTCAACTCGCGCGAGAACTATAGGTTAGGTTAGGGTTTGACATGAATATTCATTGCATTTAGGTTCTATGGGGTAATATACCTAATATATTACAATTTACCGAAAAATAACGCGTTAAATTGTAAGCAGTATGTTACGGTTCACAATCTGTCGACAGTTTATAATCTATCGAGATAAAAAACGTTATATTATAATCTAACGGTTTTTACAATCTTATGGTGACATATATAAAAAAAAATTGGCTCAGATATTTTAATGACAAATGATTTGATAGCGATGACTGGATACCTCTCAATGAATGTTTTATAAATATTGCCTACATCACTAACTATACTATGAGCTACCCAAAATCCAAAATAATCAATAACAACAACCAAGTTATACATATAAAAAAAAGCTTAAAATGTTAGTCGTAATAATATTATATTCTGTACCAGAAAATTACAAAACTAAACCTATATTAAATTCTTCCATTAATAAGTTTCTATTTTTTAAATTGACTATTTTATGATTTAAGACTAAAATATTTTTATTACAATTGGACTCAAAACCGAATTGCGTTTTAGATCATTTTTTAACACTTAAGTAGAAAAGCGCTATTTAGTAGCAAACTCATAAAACGTTTATCCATACGATTAATTTGTTACTAGCAAAATATTTTTTTTTTCAAGAAGGCCGTGTTATATTGCCTTTAATAATGGTAATCCTAGTCTAATTTACTTACATGTACACATTGAAAATATGATTTTAACATCCAAACAACATTTAATGTGAGATCATAATTTTCACTATTAGGGTTGGCAGTTGTGTCTAAAAATGTTCTCTTCTATGATTTACTGTTTTTTTTGTTGTTGTAAATTCTATATAAAACTAAATAAAAAGTTCGTATTTTGTTTATTTTTATTTAATATAATACTTTCAAGCAGCACTTGTTTAGTTGTTACTAAAAATATTAGTCATAAGAAGTTATTTCTCAAATATTTTTGCGTACCAACCCTGTACACTACCAACATAACATTTTTGCTGTCTAATGTTAAGCACCCTCTACACTCCACGCGAAGTTCTTTAACAAAGTACTCCAACATAGTCAAAATGAGTAAACAAACTCTAGAATCTATTTTTTTTAGTTGACTTTAAAAGTATAGTTAGGATCGCGCGCGAGTCCTCGAACGCAAGGCTTGTCCCTAAGGCGTTAAGATACGAAACTAGCGACGGCCGAGCGACGGCGACAGCGGGGCGATGTGGTCCGAGAGCTGGCGACGAATTTGGGGAATGTCCTTTGGGCATACTGAAATTGTGACAAAAATATATTTTTTTCAATTGGCGATTCCAGCCCTGCTAGTCTGGTATAATCGGTTATAAAGTATTACCAGAATTCTTCTTTAAAATTATTTTATTAAAATTCCCAAAACAATATACTTTTGGCAATCTGAAATTTTAATCACGCATTTATTGAGTAATTTCAATTATACCTGCAAATAGCCAGACAAATTATGCGGTTTTAAACAATTCCCAGACGTGAATAAAGTTTTCAAATGAGTACGACAAAATTGCGGCGAAATTCGTCACCAGCTCTCCAACTAATCGTATCGCCAAGCTGCCGCCGTCTCCCCGCCGCCGCTAATTTCGTGCACACGCCTTTCTCCAATTTTCCGAAGTTCCCAAGTCCGCAGTGCAGTGGGCACTTAAAGCAGCTACGCTTTAAACTAGGTCACATATGACAAATCAATCGCACACTGTTTATTTAAAATACACATAAAATAATATCGTACACTCTAACAGGTTAGTCTTAGTAAGCATTACGTCCCTTCCAAATAGATGCGAAATTTCCGACCAATATCGATTATTTTACAGAATCATACAAAATTTTTTCATTAATCAATGTAATTGGTTGATAAAACTCTTTCTATTTCGATCATTATCAACTTTTAACAGCAAAATGTGTATTATTATACACATACCGCTAATATTATGTAGCGAAATTCCGCAACTGTATGGAATAATGCTAACATTTCACAGGCAGTTAGGAATAAGATCTCAGATGTTTTTTTTTTCGAATAATATTAAAAACAGACACCCAGAGGTCAACGGCGAGATAACACATAATCTATTAATTATCTTTAACACTTATATTATAACAATAATAATTATAAACTAATCAATCTGCAGTAAAGGCCTGAACAAACACAAAAAGCGACGATTTTAGAACTTTATGTATACGATCTAAGGTACTGTATAAAGCAAGTCACATTTCATCAAAATGCTAACACACGCGGTTCATTTATGTCTTTCTTGTGTCGAATATACATTACATTTCCAACTTGCTCTGATCTTTGTACAGTTTCTTGTATTATTAAAAACGTTGCCGCAACACGTTGTGTATGTCCACACCTTTATCCGTTCTCATCCCATATCACAATAACCAAGGGCACATCACTCATTACCGTCTTTTCAGTCCAAGCACCGATACCGTATTCCTAAGTACTACAGAACAAATATCGTCGCTACATTTACGTGTATTCGCGTCAATTCGCGTTTGACGTAAGCTTTTAGTTTCATACTGCTTTAATTTTATTTTATTGAATGCTATTCACATTTTTGTATGGAACACATGTTTGATTTTTTTTAAATTTTTCTGGTTTAACCCCATTTTAAAAATTATTATTTATAATGATTAATACTATGGGTCAGCTGCACCATTGTTGGTTATGGTTAACTTTAAAGGATACGGTTCAGATTTGTATGGGGTGTGGGTCCAGTCCTTTTACAAGTAGAGAAATGAAAAAAAAATACTAGACACGTTTTGATCGTTCAAATCTACGAATTCGTCGTAATTTCAGTGGTGAAAATATTTAATCTTTCCACGTCAGACTAAACATGAGTATGGGTAACAATGGTGGATTCATATTTTTTGACATTTTCAAAAGAAAAACACGTTATTTTGACAGTGAATGTCAAGATGACATTTGATACATTTCGCGCCTACTGCCTTCTCTATGGCTGAAGGTTGCCATCTTGGAAACGTATCGAAAACTTGAAATACATTTTTTTCACGTTATTTTCTTTACTATTCTAAAGTATAATATTTTTAATACAATCTATGTATTTTCGTCTATTCATGGTAGTGTACAAAGAGTCCACCAAAAATTAAACCTTCTCTTTTCGCCACAAAAACCTAGCAAGGTGAAGAGGCACAAGTTAGTATTCTTACATTCATAAAATAATTATTTTGGTTAAAATTCAAATTTTGGTCAACCCTGGCTTCTACAACTCTATGTGGCTTTCCATCCCAAAATCCATGGCCATGACCATCGATGGTGCAACTGACTCTGAGTGTGAGATCGATAGAGCGAACTTTGACGTTGCTTAGACTTAAGACATGATTAAAACGAGACAGATTTATGTTACTCGCATAAGTCCACCTCGTTTTAACTCTAAGAAAAGTATGTACACAAAGTCAAAGTACACTCTATAGATCTTAGCATTAGAATCTCTCTTTTGGGTTATCAGTCGATTCAGAAATCAGTAACAGCACATATAGTAACGAAATGTCTATGAAGTGACGATATATGGACAGTGGCACTAGCATCCACAGTCCGCACATACCTACCTAAGTCTAGGACGAATGTTTTGTTTACCGAATTGTTCCTCATTTATTAACTATCCCATACATTCCCATATTAAAATGCAATCTGGTAAATAGGGGGCTTATTTTGTTTTTATTTGCTCAGTACCTTTAACTGATTATTTTATTTGTCGATTTATTAAAGTAAAAAATATATGCAGGCCCATATAAAATCTAAAAATTCAAGTACATTGTACTTTATAATTTTAGCACATTCCGACACTCAATAATATTGCATAAAAAATACCCACAATTTTTTTATTGTTTTAGGAATGCAAACATGATATCAATTTCTGAAATAAAAACAAAACAAACTCCTTTCATCCATATCACAATAATATTATACATTTCTTTTGTACTTCCCGCAGTTAATGTATTCGAAATTTTGTATGAAGGATGATCAATACAGAACCATGCATTTATTATAAATTATAATAATATATTATAGAACACTAATTTTTTTTATATTTTTTTCATAATATTTATAACACAATTCCATATTGTCAAAAACTTACATCTATCCAAAAAATAAGCCTGATAAAAATATAACATGAAATATATTTTTATATTAGGTTTGTAGGATAATTTACATAATATATATACTAGGACATTTTATATTGAAAGTTATGACTCTAAAAGTTCCATCTGTTTTTTGTCAATAACAAACCAAATTTTACAAACACAGTTCATACACATTGTTGTATGAACTTTAAATTTCATGCGAATGCCAAAATCAAACAAGTTAAAAAAATACATTTTTTTTTGTATAGGTTAAAAGCATATGTACAACTACTATATACAGAACTAGATTTATAATATAGCTGTTAAAAAAATTTAAATAACATTTTATTTACATATCGGAGTTTAAAACAATGGTGCAAACAAAAATTTCATATAAAATATCAGATATGTGCCAAAAAAAAGGAGTTCAAGCCATCTGGAACAATTCTAATCACAGGGCCACGGCTTTCGACTTAGCGACAATATGTAAGGCGATACTACAGCCTTTCCTTACCGCTTGTCGCATCGCCAAAAGCCGTGGCCTGCTTTCTTACATCACTAAACTGTTTTTCTTTAACCGCACTAAGCCACTTAGGTTATGACTCGACGGTAATGTACTTACATTAAGTCTTCGTTGTGCAGTAACTAGTGTTCGACAGGCACAGATAACTTATAATTAGCTCACTTTTAAAAGTATTTCACTTCACTTCACCCTCCTTTATAAAAATTTATAACTTGTAATGTTGGCAGCACTGGATCAGTACTAACTTGTGATGTTGGCAGCACTGGATCGGGACCAAACCAAAAAGGTTTTACTCTGATTTGCCGGTTACTCTGTGTGGTAGCAAGGTATCGTGTCTACGATACATTAGTAGATATGGCATACGAGGAGGCTTGGGTTTCAATACTTGGGCATCACTCACTTGGGTTACTGTAGAATCGTCATACCTAAAAACGAAATGGTAATGTTTTATCTATGGTAAGTTTTGTGTTGTATGAAATAGTTCATATTTTTTACTCAGTTTAAGTTGTCTACATGTTATAGTGATTTACTCACTTTCAGAGACGAAAAATAAGTAGCATCATTGTGAATACGAAATAGTAAGAACTGATATTTATTCTTCAGCGATTTTTATGTGCAGTTATGACTCTTAGGGTTATGTATTTAATATAACTAACAGATATACCTCTAAAAGGTTACCCCAAGAAGGTATTGTTAGGCCCAGTATGAGAGAGACTTAAGTCTAAGCCAAGTCAAAGTACGCTCTATAGATCTCAGCATTAGTCAAGTCGCATGCGGCAGGTCGTGAGAACCCACCGCATTATTATCCCAAGAAAACTACCACAATGTGATTAATGGAAAGGGATCACGACCCTCAGTAATGAGGAATATCGTAATATTATGCCCACATACCTGATCCAACCCGCCTGTCCGTGGAAGGTGTCAGTCAGGTAATGTCCCTTTACGGCTTCCACACCTTCGTGGTAAACCACAGCAAACAACTTGTACAGGCGCTGCTTTGTTGTATACTTTGATGACATTATCTCTGTAATATTAAAAATTATAATTTTTTATCTGTGGTTATTAATTTTTGCTGGGAAGAATTGTTTTTTTTTTAATACTCAGTCTGTTTTGTCAACAATACGGCGATTAAACGCTTTCAGAGACGAAAAATAAATGTACCATCATTGTAATTTCTTTTGTTATCTATGGATAAACTTTTATAAATGCGAAAGTGTCTGTCTGTCTGCTACGCTATCACGGCCCATCTGTTCAACCGATTTTGATGAAATTTGGTACAGGGATAGGTTGTATCCCAGGGAAGGTCATAGGCCACTTTTTATCCCGGAAAATTTAAGAGTTCCCGCGGAAATCAAAAACCTAATCCACGCGGACGAAGTCGCGGGAATCATCTAGTAACTATACTGGTACCTTTGAAGGGATGTAACATCATTGGACGTGCAAGCCTAAACTTCCAACTATATAAAGACCACGGATCTGTTTGCAGATGAACAAAAGTGGGGGGAAAAATTGGCAGTCATAGGGACTGCCTATAGAAGTGAAAAGTTATTATTTTAATTAAAATTATTAAAATATTTACCTTAGAACCAAGGCATTAAAGTTCAATTTCGAATGTAGTATATTTATATGTTCGCGAGCATGTCGGTCACGGTCACGCGAATCTACATTTTTACCCCCTACCAAAAAGTGCTCAACGCGCCTAAAGAAGATTTACAATTCAATATCAATTACAAAAAAGTGCTCAACGCGCCTAAAGAAGTTTTCACTTCAAAAAAAAAAAAAATTAAACTTACTGGGATCAATCTTAAGATCGATAGGGAAGTCTATATTCTTGACTATCTTAGCAGTGTGTCCATCCGCGTCCAGTTGGAAGCATTTGAGGTGCAACAGCAACACAACTGGTAACTGCTCCAGAGAGAGTTGTTGCCAAGCATCCGATACTCCTTCTAAAGTGTCCTTCCCAGCTAACAGTTCTAGGGCGTCCTTTACTGTTGTTGAACGCTGAAATGCGAAAAAAATTGTTGTTAAGATAACATTGTGGCGATGTTGTAATGTAATATTTTTGATGTTCACTCAGTCTTTAGTGTCGACAAATATAGCGATTTTGATAATCGCTTTCAGAGAGAAAAAAAATGTACCATCATTGTGATAATGATATTACTTATTTTCGAAGTTTCAGCCCTTTTATAGCTTTTAATTTCAAGTTGAAGTGTGAAGATTGGCACAATACTGAGCTGAATGTCATTTTCAGCATAAACAGTATCACAATAGTTACCTATATGTTTAGTTACAGGCTGAAAAATGGCACAATTCTGACCTCTGACATTGCCAACATCAATGTCAAGTTGCAGCTTGATTTTTTTTTTTTTTTTTTATCCTCTACTAGTTAGCCCTTGACTGCGATCTCATCTGATGGTAAGAGATGATGCAGTCTAAGATGGTAGCAGGCTAACCTGTTAGGGGAATGGCAGTTTTATTGAACCCATACCCCTATTCGGTTTCTAGACGGCATCGTACCGGAACGCTAAATCGCTTGGCGGCACGTCTTTGCCGGTAGGGTGGTAACTAGCCACGGCCGAAGCCTCCCAGGCCAGACCAGGGAAAAACAGAATTTTTTCCCAAATTGACCCTGCCGGGGATCGAACCCGGGACCTCCGCACGTTCAGACCACAGCGCTACACACCGCGCCACGGAGGTCGTCGAAACTTGTAATAAGTCTATTTGAAAAAAAAAAAAACCTTTTTAATCCATACTAATATCAATAATGCGAAAGTGTGTCTGTCTGTCTGTCTGCTACGCTTTCCCGGCCCATCTTTTCAACCGATTTTGCTGAAATTTAGTACAGGGGTAGGTAGATGGTATCCCGGGCCGGGGAAGGACATAGGCTACTTTTTATCCCGGAAAATGAAAGAGTTCCCGCGGGAATCAAAAATCTTAATCCACGCGGACGAAGTCGCGGGAATCATCTAGTTTGAATATAAAACACTGACCTCAATGTCGAGTTGCAGGGTAAAGAAGGGCTGTACAGCGTCCGTGACGTCATGGTGCGGCGCTCGGTGCAGTCTCAGGCGGGTCCTGCCTCGGAAGATGTCGGCGACGGGCGTGCGGCGCGCGGCCCAGCGGCGCTCCACCGCGCCGCGGTTCCGCGGACCCATCACCTGGAATAGTAGTTTGTGATATAAGAGATCTAAAATACCTAATGAAGAATGTTAATAGGTATGCAAAATCGCTTCAAATTTTGTCTCAGTAAAGCCTGTATGTATGTATATAAATACACTAGTTTTTGTTGCAGTCAAAAATACCTAGTAGTTTTGATTTTATAGGCGTTCAAAGTTTCGAAAAATAGCGAGTCCCGCTACCAGTCACGTGACCGCTTGTGACGTCATGTCACAACGCGCCGCGGCCCGCTTAGTATCAAGTCGCCAGCGGTTATGTGTAATTTCGACGGCGGTTTCGCGTCGTGCGGTTAAAACTTGTTTTACTTCTAAATCGGAAACTAATTGACGTATCGAAGTAATTCTTTCACTAGTATTTTTTATTTTTGACAGAGAATATGGAGTGCTAATAATCAAAACAAGTTAACATTCTCCATTGTTGATTTAATTTTATGATTCCACATCACTTCAACCACTCATATTTATTGATAATTTATAAGAAAAATACAATGACTCTTTTAAAAATAGCGCACACATATTAAAGATTTAAGTATAGATTATGGCGCGTTGTTGTAATTGTGTTTTTTTTTATTGTATCATGGCTCTAGATTCTAGCTCTTTTGATTTATAATATTTAAAACAATTTTAATTAAATTGTTTTAAATTCAGATCTAAATTTCATTATTTTTTAGGTTTTCTACCATTGATGTAGAATTTTTTTAGTACCTATACTAGATGTAGGATTAGCGCTTCAAAAATGTCCCCGACAAATTACAGCACAAATACGAAAGTGCTCTTATTTGCCACTAGTATGAGCCAACCTTAGCCAACATAACGACGCGTCAAAATGCTGCAGTGCTCATATAAAAAGTGTGCTAATATCCTTTGGCCAATGTTTGTGACAATGCGTCAAATATTGTAACAAACATTGACTGTTCTGGATAGACGGGATGCATGGAGTAGTGTTGGTGTTTTAAAAGTATTGTTGCTTAATGATTCCCTGGTAATCCATTTCGTTATGCAGTAGAGTTGTTTAAGCCATCTAAAATATACAGATAACATTAATTATGTTCAAATTCATTTTGATAAAATTAATATTACTGGAAACACACATACCTACATAGTTACATAAATACACATAAAATACATGGGTACATAAAGATATTATATACTTTACATAAATATTTTATAAAATAATGTAGTAAAAAATAATAAAAGCCGCAAAGGCTAAATCTGAATAAAGTTTACTTGGTACTTTTTAAGTTTACGTGTAATACGTCAATAAAACGTAGATTTTTAACCTTGATATTAATTTTAAAATGAAACTAAGTAAGGACAATTTAATTTTAAGTTAAAATCTTACTTCTTAAACAAATGTTAGGTAGTTTAGTTTTAGTTTCCTCATGTTTTTACACAGATACTTATGCATATCATAACATTGTATAGTTATAAATATTGATAGAAGAGGAGAGAGTACGCCATTTAAACCTACGTGGTTTTTCGCAGTGCTACCCACCAAAACTGTATCAATATTTATTTTGATAAATAAAACATACTGTACAAGTATACACACACACACATAAGTGAGTTGCTGGGGCGCGTAAGCTAGTAATAAATATACACGACCACATACCACCACGATATACAACTTTAAAAAAATCAGCAACTCCATGTCTCCATTGTTCTATTTGAATTTCGTTCCATTGAATTTTTTGTTTTTGCCTTTTTACAAAGACAAAAGGTCTTAAATATAAACATACTACATTCGTAATTCAACTTAAAATCTAAGTTTTAAGGTTTATAATAAATTGACGTTGTTGATATTGACAATGTGATGCCAAGAGTTGCGTCTTGTTCCAAAATAGTGTAAAGGTATCAATTTGGCAACGTATGAAGTACCTTATTGCTTACATATTAAGTTTTATTTTAATAATGAATATTTTTGTACTTATTTTAAAAATTACTTTTTGTTTTGGATTGAAAGGTTATTCCTACCTTTTCTCTGATGACAAAACGTCTTAAAAATTAATATTTTCTAATCGTAATGTAGCTTTATGTGTTAAACTTAAGGTGCATAATTAACTGAAGTTGTTGCTAATATAATACCTTTTTCTACATTTCCCACTCATCATACAAATGTTTATGTGTGTGCAAATTGGGACATTTTTGCGATATTTTTTGTTCGTGACCCTGCTTCTAGTACTCATTCTATTTCAATGTTTTCTACATACAAAGTCAATATCATTATGAACCTTCTTGCAAGAAAACTTTTTATTTAGAAGTAACGTGGGCTTTAATTTAAATTAAAAAAACTGCAAATTTACTGCACGAGGGCAGTAAATATTTACTGCACGCGGGCAGTAAATTTAACTTACAAGCCCTGTTTACTGCCTCTGTAAGTGCATTTTTCGAGCAAATGTATTGAAAAATATACTAATATTTCATATTCTATTCCATATTATTAATTAATACTAATGTTACAAATGCAAAAATGTGTCTGTCTGCTACGCCTTCACGGCCATCTATTCAACCGATTTTGATGGAATTCGGTACAGGGATAGGTTGTATCCTGGGGAAGGACATAGGCTACTTTTTATCCCGGAAAATTTAAGAGATCCTGCGGGAATTGTAACAAATATCTGTTCAACTGATTTTAATGAAATTTGAGTTCAGGGATAGGTTGTATTCCGGGGAAGGAATTAGGCAACATTTAATCCCGGAAAATTCAAAGGTTCCCGCGGGAATCAAAAAAAATATCTGTTCAACCTATTTTAATTAAATTTGGTACAGGGATAGGTTTTATGCCGGGGAAGGACATAGGCTACTTTTTATCCCAGAAAATTCAAAGGTTCCCGCGGGAATCACAAAAAAATATCTGTTCAACCGATTTTTATGAAATTTGGGGATAGGTTGGTCGTGCAAGCGTAGCAACGTGGATTTACCTTCCACTCGTCATCATCATCGTCTTCTTCAAGGACAGGTTGTTGTTCTTGAGGCACAACTCCATTGGGCTTCGCGGGTGTTGTGTCTTTCGGCTCTTCAGGTTCAACAAGCTTTATCAACTGCAAATAATAGTAAGAAAATCAAATTTTCATTTTAATGATATGAATTTATCCAAATTACACTCAATACAATATGGTACTTTTAGGGTTTTATTTACTGTCTCCCTTACTTCGATCCAGCAGGAGGGGATCACCACCCTAAAGCCTGAAGAGCCGTTCAATGACCCCAGACTAGCTACAGACCAGAAACCCTACCCTAGTTTAATGAAGTCTCACTTTGCTCCTACCCCTAGCAAGAGGAGAAACTATAGTTACCTGTGACTACTGATATTATTTTTTGTCTAGCTCTAGAAATGTCAAGAAATGTGTAAATTCTACTATAACTAGTAGCAGTATCATAAGCTTACCTCAAGCATTTCATCATTGAGCGAGTTGAGCAAGCAACCGAGGAACTCTTCAGCGTCTTCCTGCCTGCCCTCCTGTGATCCAGGGAAGGGTCTGAGAGCGCGGAGCACCCTCAAGCCTGAGGAGCCATCGAGCGGGGGCCCGGCGGGGACTGCAGGGGCTGGGGCCCCGGCTGCGCCCACTTCGCCCCTGCCGCGACGTGCGGCGCTGGCGAGGGGACTGAACTCGTAGCAAAGTTCCACCCTGGAATTGTTTTAACACAAGTTTTATTTTTCAGTAGTTTCATATTTCGACGTATATCAATTATTGCCTTAATGTGCTGAGGTCCCGGGTTCGATCCCAGCAGGGTCAATTTGGGAATTTGCATTTACAATTTGGGGATGTCTGAATTTTCCCTGGTCTGGCCTGGTGGGAGCCTGTGGCTAGTTACCACCCTACCGGCAAAGACGTGCCGCCAAGCAAATTAGCGTTCCGGTACGATGTAGAAACGATTAGGGATATGGGTTTATTATAACTGCCATGCCCATAACAGGTTAGCCCGCTACCATCTCACTTATTATAGATCACAGTCAAGGGCCAACTTATAGTGGATAAAAAAAAAAGGTCAGGCAAAAGTACAGACGACCGTAACTGTACACAACATTATGCCTTCACTGTATGCAAAATCGAAAAAGTAAAATCTAGTATTTTCAACATTTCACATTTCTGTGCGAGATATATAAAAAAATAATAAATAGGTAAAATATTCATGCTAGTAAAAATACTGAAAACAATTCATATTTGGATTGACCTAGAATTATTATAAAAATTATGACCTTGAAATAAGTCTTACATAGAATCAATAACTGGTGTGCTGGATTTCCCCCGACGTGTTTGATAAGGCAGAGCTTTCAGCATGTTGTAGAACGGAGGGCAAGCAATCAGCGCCTGAAGGATCGCGTTCACGTAGCAGTAGTTAGAGCGATTCGTGAGTCCGCGGGGCAGTAAGGTCACCGGTCGGTTGTCTAGTTGATATTTCGACAGGAATTCTGGAAAATTTTATAATTTTTATTAGTGTTTCTAAACTTAAATTATACATAATATCAAAAATTGCGGAACCGGCAAGATTAGACTAATATTATAAACGTGAAAGTGTGTTTGTTTGTTGGTTTGTCCTTCAATCACGCCGCAATGGAGCAACGGATCGATGTGATTTTTGGCATAGGTATAGTACTACTTAGGTACTCCTTAATTTTCGGGGATAAAAAGTAGCCTATGTCACTCTCCAGGTCCTCAAATATGTTCATACCAAAAATCACGTCGATCCGTTCCGGACAAACAAACACTTTCGCATTTATAATATTAGTTAAATTTAATTAATCTACAAGAAAATAATTAACAATAATTAGTACAGTATTTGTATCCATGTAAATAATTCAGTAATAAAGGCTTATATTATTATAATTATGGATTGAATTGGCATCCATACTAATATTATAAATGGGAAAGTGTTTCTGTCTATCTGTCTGCTACGCTTTCACGGCCCATCTGTTCAACCGATTTTAATGAAATTTGGTAAATGGATAGTTTGTATTCCGGGGAAGGACATAAGCTACTTTTTATCCCGGAAAATTAAAGAGTTCCCGCGGGAACCAAAACCTAAATCCACGCGGACGAAGTCGCGGGCATCTAGTGAAAACTAAATACGGAGGAAACATGTTTTGAGACACTCTGCTTTGTCTTCTAGCTTAGGTCAAGTTGAAAAAAGAGTAGAAGATATTCAAGAACTTGATACTGTATTGATTAACGCACGATGTTAAAATATAAAAAACCATGTTCTTAAAAATTACAGAAAACATAGGGACATTCTTTTAAAAATTATATTTACCTCCCATCCTATACGAATTTGGGTCATCGCTGAACGGTGAAGGCTGAATGGGGGCCGCTGGTGGGGTTTCCTTCTGAATAGGCACATCCCGAACTTCAGTAGCTGATGGTGTAGATACCGGCTTCACAGGTGGAGATGCATTGCTAACGTTGCTCACAGCATTCACCGAAGTCTTCTCCGAATAAGATAAAGTAGGCACAGCTGTCGTAACCAGCTTGGGTATAGGTGAAGATTTATCCACCACTGTTGTTTGTAGTGGGGAAGCGTCAAAAGGGGGTACTTTAGCTACCGGTTTCTGTACATTTGGAGCTACCGGTGGAGTTACAGTCGTTGGACTCACTGGTTCTTCTATTGGAACTGTAACTGGTGTTGCGACTGGTATACTAGAAGTTGGAGTAGCACTTGTGGTTTTGTTGGAGAAAAGACTTGCCCAAGATTTCCCTGGAGCCGGCTGAGGCTGGGGTTGGACCACTGGAGGGGGTACAGGCTCACCCCGATTCCTTGGAGTTGGGGGTGGGGGGAAATCTGATGCTGTAGGAGCTGGAGGCGGGGGTTGGGGTACCGGTGGAGTTTCCGGCACTGGAACTGCTTTACGCGAGTGTCCGAAGGGAGACTTATTCGTCACAATCACTGGGGGACCTTGAGCATGCAGGGTTATTGAAATTGGCATCGGAGCTTTGCTTGGTGGTAACGGTGGCTCACGTTTAGTATGCTCAACGGGCATGGTCTTCTCTACCTCAATGTTATCATTTGAGGGTGATCGATTAGCATTTCCTTCTCGTTTCTGTCTGTTTCCAAATGGTGGTTTTGGTGTTGTAACAGACTGTTGTACCGGCACTGCAGTTGGTACTGGAGCTTTGGGCGGTTGCTTGCCAGTTGAGAACGGAGCAGTAGGTCCTTTGGGTGCTTTTCCGGGAACTGGAGGCACTTTGGTGCTTACTTGAGCGGGAGCAGCAGTTGGTGGAACAAAAGTCTTTGATGGTTGAACCTGATTAGTTTCTTGTGGCTTATTCTCTGGAGTCCAAGTAGGTTTACTTGCATCCATCTTTAATGTTGGCGAGCTTTTCTCAGCTGGCACTGGAGGTTTCGAAACTTCAATCGGCCTCTGCTCCTGTTTTGGACTACTGGGTCCTTTAGTTATCTTAAGATCTTTGATAGGAAGTGCCTCAACTGTACTCGTGGTTGGAGCAGATGTAGTAGCTGTAGCTACTGGTTTTTGTTCCTGACTTTTGTCAGGTGTGAAGTTTTTACTATGGTTTTGTCCTAGAACGAAGTTCTTCGCGTGAACGTTGAACTGGTGTGGGGTTGGCTGATGTGGGGGTTGCTGTGGCATAGGCATCTGCGCGGGGTGATGGGGTGGGGGGATATACATTGGAGGCATGTATTCAGCACCACCTTCAACTGGTGGAGCATAGGGGGTCATGTAATGAGCACCAGCATAATACGCGTCAACCGCTTCCTGCTCCATAACAACTTCTTGTTGGTACTCGTCTGGGCCTTTGTCCCCTGCATCGCCTTCTACTGGTATGGGGTACTCTTGGTAATAAGGTGGGTAGGCATATGGTCCATAGACTAGAGGCTGGTACATCGGAAGGTGGTATAGAGGCGCGCCTTGGGCTTGCGCGGCGGGGTAATACTGTGAATAGGGGACGTAGTAGGGGGGTGGTTGGGGAGGGGGAGGGGAAGGCACCCGTTTGCTGCGGCGATCTTTCCTGTGGTTTCTGTGCGGGCGTTCGACTTGCGGGGGCGGTTGGGGGACGTACTGCGGCTGTGGCGGTTGGTAATACTGGCCCATGTAGCCGTGGACGTTTACGTTTGCTGTGACCTGGAAAAATAAATGAAGACCATTATGAAATAAGAATGGGTGAAATTTAATTGTAACTAATCAAGATTTTTTTTTAATGTTAGTCCACAGTGTTCATTTGACTATAATATGGAAATCACTTATGTAGGTAGACAAAAAGAAATGATATTTGATCAATACAATTCGATCTAGTTATTTGGAAAGCAAAGATCGAATCGAGTGGGGGTCTACTGTCTTAACAGAATGCGTCGTCCCCAGATCCCTCACTCCTTAGTTCATTTGATAAGACCGACTTGAAGTAGCGAGTGTGAGCGAGAGCGCGGCGCCATGACCCGTTTATTTCCATGACATACCATTTTTAACCGACTTCAAAAAAAGGAGGAGGTTCTCGATTCGTCGGAATCTTTTTTTTAAATGAATAAATACAGAATCATTTCAGTAGTAAAATACTACGAGTAAAATATAAGTATGTAAAGTAAAAAATAACATCAAAATTATTTAACAAACAAAACATTGCGTGCGAACGATCGGACCTCCATACGTTAAGAAAATAGCGCTCAACACTGCGTCAGGTAGGTCGTCAAACTACTACTTGTCGCACTACTATGCGCGCAAGACTACATGAGTGTACCTGGCTCACGAAAGGTCGTCAAACTACTATGTACTACTATTTGTTGCACACAAGACTACATGAGTGTACCTAGCTCACGAAAGGTCGTCAAACTACTACTACTTGTTGCACACAAGACTTGTACCTGGCTCACGAAAGGTCGTCAAACTACTACTACTATTTGTTGCACACAAGACTACATGAGTGTACCTAGCTCACGAAAGGTCGTCAAACTACTACTACTTGTTGCACACAAGACTACATGAGTGTACCTGGCTCACGAAAGGTCGTCAAACTACTACTACTATTTGTTGCACACAAGAATACATGAGTATACCTAGCTCACGAAAGGTCGTCAAACTACTACTACTACTTGTTGCACACAAGACTACATGAGTGTACCTGGCTCACGAAAGGTCGTCAAACTACTACTACTACTACTTGTTGCACACAAGACTACATGAGTGTACCTGGCTCACGAAAGGTCGTCAAACTACTACTACTTGTTGCACACAAGACTACATGAGTGTACCTGGCTCACGAAAGGTCGTCAAACTACTACTACTACTACTTGTTGCACACAAGACTACATGAGTGTACCTGGATCACGAAAGGTCGTCAAACTACTACTACTTGTTGCACACAAGACTACATGAGTGTACCTGGCTCACGAAAGGTCGTCAAACTACTACTACTACTACTTGTTGCACACAAGACTACATGAGTGTACCTGGCTCACGAAAGGTCGTCAAACTACTACTATTTGTTGCACACAAGACTACATGAGTGTTTTTGACAACCTCCGTGGCGCAGTGTGTAGCGCTTTTGCCTTAACGTGCGGAGGTCCTGGGTTCGATCCCCGGCAGGGCCAATTTGGGAATTTATGATTTCTGCATTTTCCCTGGTCTGGCCTGGTGGGAGGCTTCGGCCGTGGCTAATTACCACCCTACCGGCAAAGACGTGCCAAGCAATTTAGCGTTCCGGCACGATGCCGTGTAGAAACCGAAGGGGTATGGGTTTAATATAACTGCCATGCCCCTAACAGGTAACCATCTTAGACTGTATCATCACTTACCATCAGGTGAGATCGCAGTCAAGGGCTAGCTTGTAGTGGATAAAAAAAAAGTGTACCTGGCTCACGAAAGGTCGTCAGTGGATAAAAAAAAAAAAAGTGTACCTGGCTCACGAAAGGTCGTCAAACTACTACTACTACTACTACAACTTGTTGCACACAAGACTACACGAGTGTACCTGGCTCACGTAGACGTTGGGCGGGCCGACGGGCCACTGGTGCGGCGGCGGCGGCGGGTAGGCGGGCGGCTGCACGTAGGGCGGCGGCGCGTGCGGCGGCCCGGCCGCGCCCCGCTGCGGCGAGTGGGGCGCCATCTCGCACTCGCCGCCAGACAGGCTGTCCAGACTGCTCGACACGGTCGGTGGGCCCGCCGTGCTCGATGAACAAGACGAGAGATCTGCCCACACACATGTTTAGCTTCTTATTAAGAGGAATGGAGAAGTTTCATGATGTTGTGAATATGAAATGGAGATTGGGACAAGTCGTCGCAATTCATCCAGGTTCAGATGGTATCACTCGGGTGGAGGACATCAAGACAGCCAGTGGAGTGGTCCGGAGATCCTTCAGTAAAATTTGCCCACTTGCAACAAGAAGATGTTGGTTGAAAGACGAGCTTTCAACGCGCGGGAGCATGTTGAGACATGTAGTGTAACCATTATTGGTCAAATGTTGGCGCAGGTTCCCAATGCCACAGAGACTGGAGGCCAGAGCGGAACGGAGTAGTATGTTAGTTTATAGACCATAGAATGTGACAGTTCAAGAAAGATATTATTATGTAGTCTTTGTTCAATGAACTTGCAATTTTAGTGTGAGATAGATTTCAGTAACGGAAGCCGCCTTAACGTAATCCCCTTGTACTAGAATGTGATTGAAGTGAATATAATATTAATTGGACCCATTTGCTGTTTAATTTATGGGCCCCTTCGCTGCAGAAAACCTCTGAGAATGAACATTTTGGTTTGGTATTTAACACAACAGAAGTAAAATATAGATTATAACTAATAATTCAGTAGTTTTTTTTTTCAAATCCATCAATAAATGACTGAGAAATGACGATTTAAAAGTTTGATTATTTAATGTACACCGATTGCTGTATCTTACTCGAGTGAGAAATTTTGTGAGTGAGTTTTAATACCTAGCCGACATTAAATAGGGTTTTGATAGGGAATTATGACGTCACGTCTCCCGTCTTGCAAGCGCAACTTTAAAGTTCCATAACTTTTTCATTTGTTGAGATATTTTAATGATTCTTTCATATTTTTGTTTTATTTTGTCTTAATTTTCATAATTTTTTTTTTAATTGGTAAACTTCTTGCCATTGCCGTCGTTGTTGCATAAAAACTACAAAAATTAATGCTAACATGAACTAATTTTACACCTCAAGCATAAAAATCAAAGCAAATATCCTCACCTACAGCAGGATCGGTCCAACCAACTCTCGCGGTGGACACGGTATCTGGGTGCTTGGTGAAGAGCGCGCACTGCAAACTGCTCAGCTCCGCTTCTTTCACATCGGACAAGTCTAGGAACTCATATTCCTGTAACACGCCACAGATGTTTAACAGTGAGCCTTACAACTACCAGCCACCTTTTACAGAACATCCATCACTAATATTTGCACACGTTAAAAACAATATCATACTGAAAGCATAACAAGATTTGAAAATACAGTGTTTCATACACTAATTTAATTGAAAGAACAAAAGAACAACATATTTTTGAAAATAATATTAAAACAATAAAAGTTAAGATAATATTTTTCGGATATTTTAATTGGTACTGAGAAGGGAGCTTGAGTTTCTTTTCAGGATCTATTCAGGAGAAATAAAATTTTGTTGCTAAAATATTTCAATGAAAAAAAAAATTCTATACTTTAAAATTATATAGCTCATAATAAATAATTATAGTACTTATATATAAAAAAAAAAATATAATAAAATTGTTGTATAAAAGAATAATATAATGTTGATTGTTTTTCAGAAAGAAACAAGTAGCAGGAAACTTAAACTACTAAAACTAATTTAAACATAAATATTAGCCACATATAGATATACCTTGATACAGAGTGTCAGAATTAAATAATTAGGGATTGAGATAGTTTAACTGCAATAGAGTAAGTAAAATATTGAAAGAAGTTTAATATTATATTGAATACTTATAGATTTTGTTTGTGTGGAAGGAAGGAAAAAATATATATAACTGCCATGCCTCTAACAGGTTAGCCCGCTACCACCTTAGACTGCATCATCACTGTGCAACCATCAGGTGAGATCGCAGGCAAGGGCAAAAAAAAAACATAAATATAAGTTATTTTATGAAAATACAGCTTAAAAACCTAAATCTGACTAAATGTGACTAACTCTGTTGAACTCAATCTAAACTGACATGAAAGGACCTAATTTCGTTATTGTACTCCCAGAGTCCCATCCCTTTTTTATTGCTTTTTGTGGAAAAGGCCACCACTAGATTTATTCTTGTCAACTTAGTTTATTTTAGAGACACGTACGACAGAATTAGCCACTCTGACTATTATTCTACTAATGAAGGACCTAGAAGTTTGAATCGCTATAATCACCACAGTAGACATAAATCACGTTTCATTCCGACTCCAGAGCATCTTCCATGAAACATACGTATGGAGAATTGGTGTGGTATGATGTTGTGCCAGTGTGAATTGCTGGTTTACTAGGCGGTGAATATCGCAGGCTGCAAATGGAAGATACACACTGTACCACGAAGATTTGTCTACTGTGGTGGATTATACCGAATTAAATTACTAGTTCCTGCATTATCATGGACTTATTGTTCCTTCATTACTATAAGGTAACGCCTGCTTCTATCCAATACTATTCTACTTTTTTGAGGACAAGTACCTAATTAGTTTTTTTTTTGATTTTGCAAAAAGCATGTTAATGAAGCTGCCATTCTTTGTGCCATGAGAACCTGTTTCGTAATTAGCGTCAAACTCAATTAGATTTTAATGTAAGATACTGTCTGTGTTTTAAATTAGTTTCAATATAAACAAAAAATATTGTGAAAGATTTCGCATAAAATATTTACAAGTGAACAGGTACAAAAACCTTTTAAGATCAACAAACAATGCTCATTAATCAGCATATTATTAAGTACTTGGAAATGCAGGGTTGCCAACAAAATCTTAAAATAACTTTTAGAGTACTTTTAACTTCTAAACTAAAATGACAAGTCTGTAGGTATGTTATGTCTACCTCTTTCATATCTGTCTAGCTCTCTGCAGAAAAGATCACGCTAGATTTAAACTTATCAATTTATATTAGTTTTGAGATTGTGCACAGCAGAATTAGCCATAATGAGGCCAATTTGGTATAACACAATCTCTAAACTAAAATGAGAGCTTTAAATCTAGTTCTGTCCATTTCCGCAGGGAATATTATGAAGCCACTACCACCACTACAGCCTATTAACGTCCCACTGCTGGGCACAGGCCTCCACTCTCATAGGAGAGAAGGAATTAGAGCTTAGACCCACCACGTTGCTCCAATGCGGGTTGGCGGGCTTTAACGACTATTATCATGTTAGTGATAATAACCGGGACCGACGGCTTAACGTGCTCTCCTAGGCACGGGGGTGAGACACCGCCAAATTCAAACTCCGGGCTGGCACTGAGAATTTCTGAATTGAAAAACCCAATACCAAATTTTTTTTTGCCCGACCGGGAATCGAACCCAAGACCTCGTGATCCGCAGTCGACTATGCTAACCGCTAGACCAACGAGACAGTCATATTATGAAAGGGTTAGCGATATTTTTAATGTTGACATTTTAGTTAAGAGATTGTGTATAATAGAATCAGCCCCAATGTTTCAATAATTAGAATTGCATAATAATAATAGTTTAAAAAAACTTAAAAACACGCTTTTGACGCAGGCACTCCGGGTCTCAGGAAAACAAAAAATCGCTAATCCTGATTATCCTAGTAAGGATAACGGGTCAAACTGTTTAAAATATTGAATTGTCATCGGTCCTTAATAAGTATGCCAAATTTCGAGTTAATCCGACGTTTTAAAGGGGGTCAAAATCATGTTCAAAGATTCCGTTACATACTAACATACATACATCTGAAGCTAATAAAAAGCGTGTAATATGCTCCAGATGATGCTCCAGTGATGGAGAAATGTATGTTGGGAATAATTTGGAAGATTTGTGTGGTGTGGTGTTGTGCTGGTGCGAATTGCTGGCTTACTGGGCGGTGAATATCGCAAGCTACAAGTGCAAGATACACACTGTACCACATAGATTTGACTGCTGTGGCGGATTATAGCATTCACTATCATTAATAGCATTGGGTTCATTTTCTTTAACTTAATTGGTTTTTAAGTGTCCTAAACTAGACTCATCATATGTATAGGCCTAGAGTTAGAAATCAGAATAGAAAGAGTAATCTATAATATGATGTTGTCACTTTTTGACAATTCAATTTCAGGGTTGACATGAAAAGGATAGTCATAGAAAAAAGTTAACTTGAAAGGCCTTGTTCGAAAGAAAGTGGTTAGTCAGTCAGAATTACTAAAAAACTACTGTCACTATGTTTGGAATTGGATATTTCTTGTGGATAATGTCTACCCTAAGGTTATGTTCAAGCTGTCATGATAATTTAGTATGATCCCTCAACTATAATTATAAAGCACCTGCACTTGTCAATTAAGTGCCGATTTTACCAACTCCGCGTTATGTTTAACCTAAGATTAAAATTGATGTTTTGACAGATGTTATGTAGTAATTCTGTCAACTTTTCAAATCCTCGGTTAGACGTTATTCGGAGTTGGTGAAATCGACACTAAATGTCACAGCATGATAAGACTAGGTACTAAGCTGGCAATTAATTTATTATCTAAGGACAGTCTGAGTGTGATATAGAGCGAACTTTCACTTTACTTAGACTTAAGACATTTTTAAAACTAGATAGAATTATGTTACTCACACGAGTCCATCTCGTTTTATCTCTAAGTAAAGTCTGATCCAAGTCAAAGTACGCTCTATAGATCTCAGGATAAGTTAACCAACTAGCTCCATAACTCGAAAATCAGCAGCCCTATTATGTGAAACGACATTGTTACAGTCTCAATTATTATGACTGGCTGAATTTATGGTATTCTTGCTGCGATGATGGTTTTTGGAGCAATCATTTTCATGTGATAAGGCCCTAGGTGGCTAAATGAAATCTGGGGAGCGTTTTACCTATTTGACACGGATTTGTATGGAAACCGAAACCAATCACAGTTAACTTTAATGTGTAAAAAGTCAAATAGGAAAAAATCTACCACTAGGCCCACTGAAACAAATTAAGTTAACATATCAAGTAACTCATTTTTTCTCCACTAAAAAGCCTTTTAAAATATTTACTTATTAGATTAGATTCTTAGAAACTTTGAGATTTTGCATGTGGGTTTTTATCTAGTCCTGGACCTTTAGCTTAGAAGCAATTTTCCATTATACTGCCCAACCAAAACTGGGGCAGTTTAGCTAATAAATACAATATAGCAGTAGTTGTAGAATTAATGATGATAAAGTATAAATTAAAGAATCACATAACTATTTTGATTACTTTTCAGTCACCAGTGCTTATAATGTAAAGGATAATTGGATAATTGAGTTAAACAAAAAGTAATAAGCAAAAGAACATGGTTAATTGGTGTTAGGATGCATTGCCACCAGAGATGTGCTACATTGCTAAGTTATAGATGTGTGTCAAAAACCCATCAAATAGGAGTGATACACTGATAAATAAAAGATGAAACGGATATCTGGTAACTATCCGGCCTGATACCGGAGGTTCAAAAACTACGACAATTTCCTAAAATCAACTTTAAAACATAAGTTTTTGTGACGTAAATAATTAGAAAACGGGATAAAATTATGATATATTTTATTTATAACCAAATAGTTACAAATTCTTTCAAGGAAGTTCGTTCTCTTCCAAAAAACTTAGTTTTTTTTAAATTATTCTTGTCACTCTAATAACGCACTTTACTCAGCAAGTAAACAACAAAATTTCGCTATGCAATTATAATAACTCATGCTGCCAGCCACAATCACTCACAATGACACCTGAATTCATCCAATCTCTTTCGCTGTACGCGTGCAGCGCTTAACTTGCCACAACCAGCTATGAGACCACGGGCCGAATATCCGGTATCCGGCTAAAAAACTATACGTTGCAGCTCTACTGATAAACGTCTAGAGATCTAAGCCATGAAAATCAAGAGCCTACTATTGGTGGGTTTAACACATGTCTGTAGCTTAGCAATGTAGCACATTTATGGCGGAAACTTACGCATAAGGTGCCTCAATTAGCTTAGCACATACCTAATAGCAAAAACCATGCTACATCTATAGTTTGTGGACCCAGAAGTTTGAGCTGTAAATTATTTGATTCAGTCAACTTACCCTTTAGTACGTATAAAACATTTTTTTAAGTTAGGATAGGAATTAAAATATTACTCTTCTTATTAGAAAAAATATATTTTTATACTGAATCTTACTCAATATATAGAGCTATTTAACAAATAGGGAACATTATTTGAAACTTGAATATACCATTAAAGTAAAAATTGATGTGTTCTGTACATAAGAAAACTTATTTGCATGAAAATTCTGGTAAAAATTAAGTATTATTTCATTACTAATTGAATTGTCTAATGTTGACATTGTCTAACTATTTAGATTAAAACAGATGAATAAGTAAACAAATAACTGACAAATTACCTGCTTATTGGCTTTTTACCTATTGTAATTAGTGCATTGACTCAGCTGTGAAGCACCAAATTATTACATAGAAAGTGATACTGTTGCATCACTGTAAACTATACTTGCCAATAAAATTAACTGTCACATCAGGTGATAATGACTAGTCCATCAGTTTTTGTAAAGAATGTTACCACATATTTGCATGTAAACAAACTTAACTGTATAACAGGGTATCCTATGAAACTACCACTTCAAGTTGACCTTGAAGTGAGATGCAAGAGAAACGGGAATGACAATTCACAATGAACATTGGACCTCATTAATGTCAAATTTATAGGTTATGCCACTTTGTACAGTAACCACATTTAAAGCGTTAAATACAGTATGATACAACTACATATATACTGATAAATAAACTACATAATAAGCGGTATTTTATCATGCATAAAATACATTAAACAATTGGGTCCGTGCCGACTAAACAACAACAAATCCATGTATGAACATGTGGTTGGTCAAGTCATGTAATTCGATGCAAAAAGTGAAAATGACATACCCAGAATCAATGTTTACCAAATCGCTTCCACCACGAGCCCTTTCCATTAAATCATGAATAGCATCGTCTAAATCTCTCTCGTTTGAACCCAAATAAATGTGCGCAACTATCAGATCACTAAGATGGCGTAACAACGCTCGGTTGCCGGGTGCCATGTATTGACAAATCAACAAACTGTACTTCAATTGTGGAAAAACTGATATCAATCCCCAGTCTACTTAATGAAAACTATTAACACTTACCTCCCACGTGCACACAATTTCTGGAAAGAGATTTTTTCTAATGTAATGGCCAGTTTCAATATCACCAAAACAAGAAACAAAAGCCAAACAAAAATTAAAAAGAATACTGCATCTATACAATCCTTACCGTTTTCATCAAATCCATGGCCTTTTACAGAACACCATTACGAATAATATTGTCTTTAATATTACATATGTAAAGGGACTGCGGCGTTGCGGAATAAAATCTTGGAACGGGATCAACGTCGAGGCCATGCACTCACCAACACAAAACAGGATATGACAAAACACGCGCCATTTTCAACTTTATTCCTTTTATCCAATAGGATCACATAATTGAGACAATAGACAAGAATTTGCCCATAGAGTTTGCCTATTAAGTTGTCACACTTGTTCGGAAGTTAGTGATGTCTGTGTTTATTATGCGATGACATTATTGTATAATCGATTTTGTATAATTATTTTAATTAAAACATGTTTTCCATAATATAATTTGTAGAAAAATATAAAGAAAATTAAATAATGCCTGAATAACACAGTAAACAGATACAACCAGTATGGACACTACCTAGAAACGTTCGAAACAGCTCACTCACACAAACGTGCGCATCGACGAGACCCCAAGCGCTGTTCGCAGTTTGCAGTGCCGTCAGTAGTGAATGCCGCGTCATCGCATGTTCGATGCGCACGTTTGTGTGAGTGAGCCTGTTTCGAACGTTTCTAGGAAGTTTCCATACTGGTTGCATCTGTTTACTGTGTGAATAATTCATTAAATTTATGAAAGTTAAGAATTATCACTGTTTAAAAAAATTCTGACAAATAAATAAATCTGGCAAGAAAATTGAAATGCGCCAATCGCCGCCCACTACTATGCTAACCATAGATTTATTAATTTACTATGTATTGTCATTGGCCCTAACATTCAGAAATCATTTGATTCTGAACGATCACCTTAATAAAATGAGAATTCAATTTCATATCATAGACAAATAACAGCAGGGCGACCGCGTATCTTTTGCATCAATCTTTGATGCATCGCAATCACCTCTGATTGGTTAACACTCTTCCACTATTGGATGAAATCCATTGACGCAGCAAGAATACCATAAAATCACCCAATCAGAGGTGATTGCGATGTATTAATCATCGATGCAAAAGATACGCGGTCGCCCTACAGACGTCGGACAAGAGTGATGTTTTTTAATAAGTTGTCACTCTGACGGAGCGTCGCATTGGTGGTGGCGTGGCGGGAAAACCTACTTTTTGCCGCCGGCGCACCGCTTTCACGACGAATCGTTTTTATCTGGCGCAATTCTAATTTTTTATTTAATTTTAATAATAATAAACTCGTGGTTAAATTTAATAGTCTGGGTTTAGTTGAATGGATTAATAATGGACCGACAAGACGAGAGCCATCCTGTGCCTATATACTTATTACTGAAAATAATACAATAGAACTTAATGCTAGCTAGCCTAACCTAATTACTATATAAATCATGCCCGCGTGGAATGGTGGCAAGAATGCTGGCTGCATTTCCGCGCTGGACAGCCAGGCTGATCCTTTGCGCAAAAAATGAGCCAGCCCTTCTGTCACCAGATGAGGCAATTAACCGCGGTGAAATATCTCGTAAAAATTTTTTGGCACTAAGACTCCATGGCCCCAGGGTCTCCACGGCAAACGGAACAAATATGTAACTCTCTATGAGAGAGGCATACTTCCGCCGCTTGCCGGTTTCAGCCTTTTCTGCTGCGGCCCCCGGCCTTGATGCTGTCTCCCTGATATGACACGGGGCCAATGTGTCTACGCATGTTGCGTCCCACATTAGCGCCCGTCCCCGTTCCCAGGGAACCAGCGTCAATCCATCAGGTCTCTTGCCATCATCCCGACTAATCTCTGCCGGCTCAATGAGCGCAGGAATATCTATGGTGGCAAGAGCCCTTTTGATCGTATCATTGAGAGAGCCATGCCGAAAAAGCCTACCAGCGCTCCTTTGGCAAGAGAGTCCGTGAATTCCAAATTTATCAACCTCTTTTCCACACGGACATCTGTGCTCGTAGCACAGGGGTGTTCCCAATCTGAGACCTAGAGCCACACGAAAACTTTCATTATCTAAAAGAGTGCCGAGATTTTTCGATGGCAAGGCATGAAGCCAATACCCGGATTCTTTTTCAGATAAGGCTATAAGCCTTGCTCGATCTCTTTCACTCGTAAGATTTTGAACCAAATTTGTATGTGTCAGCCGAACCAACGGCACATCCCAAAGTTTTTGTGTGAAACATTCCTTCGGGATGTCGTCATTGGGACACCTGAGCTTCCAACTCTCTAGGGCCTCTGTGGCATAGATCAATGAAACTGAATTAGAATTAAGAATCTGAGAACTAAGCTCTTTTATACTATGCACAGAGGACAGAAAAGCCGGAAGAGCAACACTGGAAATTTTTCTCACTTATTACTTGTGAACAACGACCTCAATTTACATAGACGGGCCCTGTCAAACAAAGAATGTGCGCGATTTTTAGCAACGCCATCAACGCCATCTAGTCTGAAAAGCGGGAACTTGCTTGCAATATCCGCCATTGCTGAATGACAGCTTGAAAACGTATTATATATGACTCGGTCATAGATTAGTACAGATACGCTTCTTGAAAATAATACCTACATCAGTGTACTCTCTGAGGTAAACGATAGATGATAGTATGATGTTGTTATTTTTACCACTTTTGTTACAACTTTCCTGTAAAACTATTGGACCGATTATAATGCGGTTTTTTTGCATTAGATATGTATAGCTTGTGAGAAGGTTCTTAGATATATTTTAAGGTCAAAGTCCACTGAATGGGGAGTTGCAGTACGTCGTGGGTTTTTAAATTTTATTATTTTTTAGTTATTGATACTGAAGTTTTGTCGAAAATTGACAGAAATAAAATCATTTTTAAGGTTGCGTACCAAAATTATAAGGAAACAACCCTTGTGGCGCGACATGTCCGTCCGCCACACTTTGCATAATTCAGTAACTACTAATGCTAAAAACTTGTAATTTATTATAGTTAAAAATTTAATTCACGTCAATAATAAATGTTATCATATTATTATTTTAATAATATTAAATTAAATTTAAATAGAGTTTAATTTTTAATATTAATGCCTATTGTACGGTCTGCCCGTCTCTAATCTTGATTGCATTTTTTTATCGTACTGGGCTGACTATTCTACGGCTGGAACCCAAAGCCCAAAGTTTTTACTAACTGGCCAGTTAGTAAAAAAAAAATCATACAGTTTGCCGCGGAAGTTAAATGATTGCGTAATGGATAAAAATATTAAAAAGGAAGATTAAATAACGTTTTTTTGGAAATGTATGATTGTGGATTGAAACACTTACCTATAAATAAAAATTATACAGTGCCAAACTAATTAAACTTTAGATGTTAACTTAATTATAACAAATTATGTGCACGACGAGCGATCGTGACAGCGCTACGACGGGAACAAAGACAGATGCGGAACGCGTTCCGCATCTCGGCGGCCCGGCGTTTTTCTATGAAAGGGCCCATCTAGTACTTACATATATATCGATGCTTGTGAAGGTACCAACTTAGACTACTACCACACTATCACCCTACGTGCGCTAAATAATCAAATGGCTTCATATTCTGCATAAACTAATTCAACGCGGACGAAGTCTTGGGCATTTCAGCTAGTACCTAATATAAAACAAGCTAGATACAGACATTAAATCCTTAGAGGTGGGTGAGTGGGGTCAAGTCAAAATGGTGTTTTGATCAGATAAATAGTGTTGATTTGAAACTGTTATATACTTATATCAAATTATTTTTTTAGTGAAAAAGTGTAGTAAGTATGTGTACTACACTTTTTCACTTTTTCACTTACTTATTACTTTACTTACTTACTTATTTCCCTAGAGCTGACAGAAATCAGTTTAAAACATTGTTTATATATATAGACATAGCCTTATCCCATCTTACTTGGGGTCGGCTCTCCTAACCATTTTTCTCCAAGCCGTTCGGTCTTGGGTCGTCATTGTGTCAATTTGGGCTGTTTTCAGGTCGTTCATTATGTCGACTGCCATCCAGGTTTGTCTGGGTCTACCCCGTCGTCTGGGTCCAGCGCTAACATTTATTACAGTTCTGGTCATGTGATTTTCAGGTCTTCTCATAACATGGTCATACCACCGCAGACGCCTCTCTAAGAGTTTATCCTCGATCTGCGCTACTTTAAAGGTGCCCAGAATATGCCTATTCTGTACCCTATCAACTAAAGTGACTCCCCCCGCCCATCTAAGCATTTTCAATTCCGCTACGTGAAGCCTAGAAACCTGGGTTTTTTTAAGAGGCCAGCATTCGGAGCCGTAGATTAGAGCCGGACGTATAGCGGTCTTATAAACTTTACCTTTGATAGGGATAGGCATTCGTTGGTTAGTTTGAAACATTGTTTGATTTAAAAAAAAAGGTTAACATATTATATATCGATGACTGATGCAGGCTGCAGGGCGGGACGAGACTAGTGTATGCAACAATGTTGCCTGTATTAAAACAATTCCATAATGTTCGGCGTTATTTATATGTTCCTTTTTTTATCTTCCACCATTTTTTTCTTACTCCCACTCACCCTAATATTATCGTGATTACTTATTTGGGGTTATCTCATTAGCCTATTAGGCATTTCTGACAAAACCCCACAAATACGTGAGTCACACCACCTGCCCACGATCAAAGATCGTATTAGAGAGCTCTTATCTTAACAAATAATATTGGGCTGTTTACACAAGTCGGCCAATTCGACTGGGACGTGATGCGTCGATGAATTATTTGTAGAGGTTAAGATATTGGAATTATTGTAGATTCATTCTTATAACCGTATTACTGTATACTGTATAATTGCATTTTAATATTTTGTTGCCATTCAATTCGTCACCTATCATCGGTTCGTATCAAATTTTTCACGAAAAAATATATGAAAGAATCAAAAAAATTATATATCAACAAATGAAAAAGTTATAGAACTTTAAAGATGCGCTTGCAAGAGTTGCTAATTTAGTTATGGCAGTGTGACGTTACTCTACTTACTATAAAACCGAATTAACTAAAGAAATGGTGTAAAGCACAGGTGTAAAGTTATGATGCGTGACTTTCGTTTATTTGCAGGAACATGTTTTATACAGGTGGTAAACAGAATGACGGAGACAATTTTAATGTTTCGCCTTAGGCATGCATAAATAATAAATAATCATAATATTATTTTCACTTAATCATAGACAATTAGATTACAATGAAAATAGGCAACATTATCATATCCATATCATAGAACTAATGTTATAAATTATAATCGGACCTAAAAGCACTAAATAATGTGTGAAGATCATCTTAGACTATCGGCGCTTCAATTTAAATAAGTATTGGGATTGAATCAAATAACCCAGAACGGATATTTAAAACTAATAAATTAAAAAAGAAAGGAAAGAAATCTAAGGAACGCCCACTAGTGGTAAGAAAGGATTTTCAGAAATCGACCATACATCCGCGCAAAGCCGAAGCGGGTCAACTCGCGTAAGTAAGAATCGCTTGTGGGGTCAGTAAGAGTAAATAGGTAAAGAATATAACAGGCCGTAAGAACACGTCCTCAAGTAGTTATCGCTTATCGGTCAAATTATTCCTAAGTAACGAGGTACAGTAAGAATTACAAGAATAGGTAGGTACTTATCAGCCTAAAGATCGCCTTTTCACGTTACGATCCCACATCACAGGGGCCATACTACCGACGCTTAAAGCAATACTTATGCATTATTACTCAAATTCACAGACTGATGTCACGTACCTTGATGGGCCTAAAATAAGGCTTATAATTCTACAACACAAAAGTCAACAATAATTAAATGTATGGCATGAACGGAAACTTTGAGAATAGGTATTGAACAACCGCTGGAGCGGATTGCCGTCGTGTTGCTCCTCGAATAGAATTCCATAACACCCTATAGGCACAACTGCAGCTTAGTCCGTTAGTACCTATATGAAAAACAGACGAATTCTTACTCTCGCATTTTTATGTTTCCTCCTCCAAAACAGAACCGTTTTTTATCAAGAATAATTTAAGAAGGACTCAATATAGGTACTCGTGTGTCGGTTTGTTTTTATTTTTTTGATTATATTCGTCAAAATTTGCGGGATAGCTGATGATGACGCGAAAACTGGGCCATTTTTTGCAATTTTTGAAGGGTCCATATTCTTAAAGTTATTAATTTATTGAAAAAAGCAAAACATAGGGATTACACACATTATCATTATATTTTATAGTGGAAAAATATTTTCTCTATTGTAGACTAATACAGTTGTATGGCGAAACCGCCCTCCCGAATCGTCGACAGTGTAATGTTTTAGATGGATATGAATGGAATAGGTACCATAGAATTTGAATTCTGTAGATAATACATGCCGAGATTCTTAGGGATTCCTTTTCAAATAGCTTTTACTTTACATGACGTGCCGGTGTAATATACCTAATTGTTCTCTTTCCGGTAAATGAAATAATAAAGAATATGAATGTTATAGCACGTATGTTGTGTTTATTGTGCTATTTAAAAGGTTTTATTACATCTTTGGCGGGAAGTGGCTGGATGAGGAAGGCTGAGTACCGGGTGTGGTGGAGTTCTTTGGGAAAGGCCTATGTTCAGCAGTGGTCGTCCTCAAGCTGGGATGATTACATCTTTGGGAGTTCGCCATATTGGATATCGAATGACGTCACTTAGCTAACCATGCATTGTCATCTAAACTAAACATGTATGCAAAATTTCAGCTCAATTATGTGGGGATATGTACCTGTTTTAAAATTCAGTTGCAAGATTTGACCTAAACAAACACACAAAGAAGCCAAGTTAAATAAATGCTTGTAAAAATAGAGTGGTAGTTAAAATATGCCCGGCGGCCATGGTTTGTGTGAAAAATAAAAAAGTTATTATTAGCAGGTAGTCCGTCAAGTGAAAGTTGAGAATATAAACGGAGGGAAATTAAAAAAAATGGATCTTATCACTAGATTTTTTTTCCACTTTAGTTTTGTATGGCCATGGCCCCAGTGGTAGGTACCAGTAGGAATCTAAAAAAATAAGATATAATAGACACTCAGCTGAAAAATTAAAAAGATACTATATTATCAGTTGTTGACGTTGACAGATATTACCTACTATTTTAATTCCATAAATCATAATATTGGCAAAAAAACGGGTCGTCTGCGTTAAGCTGAGACTTGTGAAGGAAGTGACGAAATTCTAATTTCTACCCCAATTCATTTGGTTGAACAATTTCATTGAAAAATCTTTTCAAATGAGTTGACTGTTCGCTTGAAAATTCCTTGGATCTTTTTTCGTTTTTAATTCAAATGGCCGACTTTGTGAAAAGTTCTTCAGTCTGAAATAAATTCAGCTACAACACTTTATTAAAAGTAGGCGTTATAAAAATTAGGTATACTTACCTAAGTGATGAAAAATGATTACCTACAGATTAGGTACTTTTTTTTCCATCCACTACAAGTTAGCCCTTGACTGCGATCTCACCTGATGGTAAGTGATGATGCAGTCTAAGATGGTAGCGGGCTAACCTCTTAGGGGCATGGCAGTTACATTAAACCCATACCCCTATTCGGTTTTCACACGGAATCGTACCGGAACGCTAAATCGCTTGTCGGTACGTCTTTGCCGGTAGGGTGGTAACTAGCCACGACTGAAGCCTGCCACTAGGAAAATTCAGAAATTATAAATTCTTAAATTGACCCTGCCGGGCATCGAACCCGGGACCTCCGCACGTTAAGACAAGACCACTCAACACTGCGCTACGGAAGTCGTCAACACTTACCATAATATAAATAAGACGTTATATTCATCTTAGCATACTTGCCCACTTCATAATCCTGCTACAAGATTTTACAAGGCAATGCATTAGGTATGGGTACATCTTCTCTGAGACGGACACATCAGGGTGGCAGTGACCAACGCCCTGATCCATTGCATTTATAGCCCCTGTCGATGGGGCTCCGGGGTCGCGAGGGGCAAGGGGGCTCTTTCCGCTCCTAATATCATGTGACCCCTGGAAGACAGCAAGGCCGTGGCATCAGCTGTTGGAACTAATATCGTGATCGGGGTAGGTTGGACCAGCCCAGTATGGGCGACGCGCAGGGAAGCACCGGTGCAAGTTCTTTATTAGAGTTCCCGGAGCCTTTCATCATGCGCCGAGGATGGTCACCGGGGGGGTTTTAGTGGGTACAAATCACCACATAACCCGGTCTCCGCCCCCTAGGAGCCGGGTATCTTAGGAAGATTTCCCCACCGTCAACAAAATTACCTAGCATATTACGTATACCTACGTAGTTACTGCTCGTTAAATTCTTCCCCTTTGCTCGTAGCTCAGAATATTGTTCTGTATTCTGAGGCTCGAACACCGCACCTAATAGACTTGAGCATGAAACCCCCTGAGCTGAAGCTATTTTATTTTTAAATATAATCATAGCTAAGACTACTTTCACATGAATCCATACCTACTAATCCATATCCATACTAGTGTTGCCAACCGTCCCGTATTTCACGGGACGTCACGTATTTCATGCATAAATTTCAATATCCCGGCGGGACAGCTCATGTCCCGTATTTTGGTAATTAGGCATACAGTAGGTAGTGCGTAGTGCGCACAGACCAGTTAACCAGAGAAGTGAAACCTACGCTAACCACCCGCGCTCGCGCGTGACTAGCACGTTCAGTTCGTAGGTGTGTAGCAAGCATTAACTGGTCTGTGGTAGCAAGTGTATGTGTCAAAATCATTGGTCAAAATCAATGAAAAATATGCAAAAGTAATACAATGGTCAATGTCAACGCGGGCGGCTGGCTAAGCTAATACCTAATCTGTGTCGCTTAGTGAGTGATGTATGTTCGCATGGCGGCGACAAAACCTTAAATGCAATCGATAAATGGAAGAAAATAAAAGAACCGTTTTCCAAGACAGAGATCAGCAACGTTTTCACAATAATTTCTTTTATTTTTAGCATTCCTAGCTCAAATTGTTACGTCGACAGGGTGTTTTCGCAAATGGGTCTAAAACGGACTGATGTTCGTAACAAATGCACACCAAATTTAATTAGAGCCGAACTGCTTACCATGTTTAATTACGATTTTGATTGTGTCTCTTTTTATAAACATATCAAATCACAAAAAGATTTGTTGTGTGCAGTAAAGTCTGTAACAAAGTATAGTTTTAAGTCTAAATAAAATACCTAACTGAAAAAGCAATGCTTTTTTTTCCGTCCCGGGTAAAAATTATAAATCCCGTATTTTTTAAGATTCTTAACCGTTTGTCCCTTGAGGCTGAAAAAAAAAGTTGGCAACCCTAATCCATACCTACTAAAATTATAAATGCGAAAGTGTGTCTGTCTGCTACGCTTTCATGGCCCATCTATTCAACCGATTCTGATGAAATTTGGTATAGCGGTAGGCTACATCCCGGGGAACGACATAGAATTTTTATCCCAGAAAATTAAGGAGTTCTCCCGGGAATCAACTTAATCCACGCAGACGAAGTCGCGGGCATCATCTAGTTCCGTATATTTAGGTCTATTTGTACGTTTGAGATGGTTTCTAGGTATGATAAATTTTATTATCGTCAGTTTATTCCTAAGGCCGCTGAGGCACAGGCACCTCTTATTGAGTTCCTTACAGCCACAGGTCTTAAAGGATAAAAACCATTGCCTTGGTCTCCTGAGCTCGAGCAAGCATTTCGTACATGCAAAGACAGTCTCTCACAGGCAACCAGGCTGGCAACCAATCTGCCCGCCTGGGCATTTACACCATACCGCAATAAAAAGTATTTTCGATTTGAATTTATGAAGCGATTTTCTGAAATATCAAAGGATCTTACAGCATTTTACCTTTAAATACTTCGCGATACTTTAATCGAAAAAATATCGATACTTAAATCGAAAAAATATCGCTAAAGTTACGATTATTATAGTAGGTAGGTATAACTAACTTTACCTAAGCGTTATTTTACTGGTTTCTTTTGGGCAGTAATTATATTTTTGTATCGGCCTTTAATTTTTGCCTGTGCTATTAATGCAAATGTGAATTACAGCTACCACCACTACTCTACTACTCGCACCTCTCTGTGCGTAGATTTAGGTGATAAAATTCCACTGGGAATGTCTATTTCCTGGGATAAAAATCATCCCATATCTTAAACACACACAGATCGGTAGCCAGAAAAGCTCTGGCGTTATTTAGAGGTAGAGCATGGAACTATTGAATCTGCTTAGTGAGATAGAGCGACAGAAAGATAAGACAGACCGAATAGAATTAGAATAGGAGAAACCTAAGGATATGAATTGAATTGGGATATGTGTTCAATATAACAGCTTTTAACCCCCTAACAGGCTAATTTACCATCAGGTGTGATCACATCCAAGGGCTCACTTGTAGTGGAAATATATAAAAATAAGCTGTCGCATTTGTAATATTAGTAAATTCAAATTCAAAGTACCTATATTTATTTAAAATTGGTACAGTAGGTACATGGTACACTTTCTGAACGGTGATAATTAACGAAGGGTTCCAAACGCGCCCTGAAAAGAGTTCAAAACAAACTCAGCCGATTTTTTTAGGTATTATAACCATCTCACAAACATGGAAACAATATGAATTGTAACTCGTGATTATTCGTTTGTTTATTTAGCAAATACAATCTCGATATGAATGCCGTATTCTTCATATCCGATTCCCGATACAATATCCTGAGCAAAACATAATAAAGACGCTGTAGATCAGAGATAAATATGCATGTCAACGTAAGATAGTAAAAATCGTTAGATTGTAATTTTTCCGGGATAAAAAGTAAACTATGTGTTATTCCAGACTTTAATCTATCTCTGTGCCAAATTTTATCCAGATCCGTTAAGCCGCTCTGGCGTTATTGAGTAACAAACATCCATCCATCCAATCTTTCGCATTTTAAATATTAGTATTAGTATAGATACAGCCGATATCCTATTACCATAAAACTTCATCACCTACTTAATAATTTTTTCACTAGCTAATTTTTAGATTAGCTAGAAATATCTAATCAGTGGGCTAGTGTCAGTTTTCTGCCTATTTTTTAACGTTTCTGGATCGGTTCTGCAAAGCAATGTGTATTAGTTTGTAGTGGAGTTTATAGTTTGTATTGAGTGCATAACATATTAGATTGCGTATATGCAAATTTTACTACGATTTGAAAGCCAAGACCAAAGAGTTGACATATTACTAGAGTAGCAGTTATTTCGCGAAATGTAGCTACTCAACTCCATTACCATATTAGCCCATGGCGGCTCACTGCTGGCCACGTGTTTCTTGTAAAAATGAGAAGGATCCTAGTTTTCAACGCTTGCCGAGTGCGGATTGACTTCTTACACCTTAAAGAACATTATGGATAACTGTTGACTAGAGAATGATGTTTTAGTGAATTTTAGTAAGTTACATTTAATTGAGTAATACCAACATGACTTCTTTAAGTGAGAGATGCGTCCCTGCGTTCAAATCCCGGGCCCCGAATTAAGGCCGAGGTCTTAACGACTATGTTATCACCGCTACTAAACCTAATGCATAAATGAATAAAAGGATATACATTTACCTGCCGTGAATCAAGTTTTAAATTCACAGCCGTTCAGTGTCACTGTACTTGTTTTTCTTTTTCTATAACCTGTACAATACAATACATATTACAGCTTTACAGCTTTGTGCAGAAGTTCCCTCAAAAACCTTTAGTATTTTAATTGTTTTTTTTTATTTTGTTACAAGACTAGACTCTTATTACCAAACTTTATTATTATGTGCGTTGTGTTGTATATAGGATTGACCGGTTAAACTTGTGTTCTAAAGTTTATTTGTTTATTTGTTAACAACAACAACTTCCATACATTATAATTACGACAATATATTTCCAACTTTGACTGTATGGTTGTCCATTAAGTTCTTGTAAAAAGACTGATAAATAAGACCGAATGAACTATTAGTTCCAAATGGTCTGTGGTTCCCAGCCAATGCTTTTGCTTTTTGTCATTCGGATTTCGGTGGGCGCAATTTCAACGCCCACAGTTTGCTACTCCACAGCCTTACCTACTCAATGACTAAAAGCAATCCGGCTGCGTATACAATATAGGTTGGAACAAATTTGTTGGGAGCTTCTTGAATAAATTGCATTATTAAGATTAGGTAGGCTCACATGGCCAAGCTTTTAGTAGAAGAGCTTACTTGTGTATCTAGTGCGTACTTAGGTTTATACGGATAGATTGTAAGTTTTTTTTTATTCCACTACAAGTTAGCCCTTGACTGATTCAATTAAGTAACTAGTAAGATAGATAATGACTGATGCAGTATAAGATAGTAGCGGGCTTACTTGGTTAGGGTATGGCATATAATATATTAAACCCCTACCTAATATTGTGTATTACATACGACATAAGTAAATCTAAAATCATTAGTCCATAATTTATCTACTTACAGTTCACGCGCGGGATGAATGCAGAGTAAATGTATGTGTCACCATACATTTACTCTGCATTCAACTCGTGCGCGAACTATAGCTGTACCTCCATAAGTAAACTGATTCTACTTGGCATCGTACTGGAACGCTAAATCGCTTGGCAGCACGTCTTTGCTGCAAGTAAGGTAGACTAGACACAGACAATTAAGAATTGACGAAGTTTGGTAGAGAGATAGATTGCACCCGGCGAAGGCTTTTATGGGCGTAATAAAAGACTTACCATGGGATAATTAGAAACCTAAATATCTTATACAACTTTAAATTACTTTATCTACTCCAGCATCGAAAAGTTCCAATTTCGAATTTAAGAACTATATCGAATTGAACCCTCTTTCGTGTTTGCTTCTCATAACGATACAGTTCGTTGTATGGGAGCTGTATCGTTATGAGTCGTAGCTGTATCGATATGGTTATCTTCATAAATAGGATACCTATAGCTTAGCGGCTCTGGGTTCTCGCACTTTCCCAACCAGTCAATTGATTTGACTTTTTTATTAATTTACAAATTAAAAAATTATAAAGACGTCGTTGTCGTAGATAAAATCTTGTATGCAACTGTACGTAATTAGTCATTACGATACAGTTGCATAAATAGCTAATATTATGGTATATTAATAAATTATTATACTATACATTAAGGCTGGCACCTACAAGTAGGTACTGTGGTATTTTAAATTCAAACTGCGCAGTTTTAATTTAAAATACCATGCATTACTAGAGTCTTTGACGCCATTCTTTAAAGGCTAAAACTCTTAGGTAAGCTTTCAACGTATCTAGTACTTATACCAGTACCGCTAATCGTGACATCATTTAGCAATTATCTCCTAACTCACTCTTAACACCTACCCTTAAGCTATGCTCGAGAACAATGTTTTAAATTACTCCATTTATTACCAGATATTTCAACCACTTCAAACGTATATTACATTCTAATGAACATTAAATATACCATGATTTGCTAAATCTTGCTTTCTTCTACTTTATATTATATTTTAATCAGATAAGTGTGGTTAATTCTGTTGTATCTCTATAAATATTGCCACATCCCTTTCATAGTACCTACTCAATACTCCCAACGGAAAGTGACTGTCATTTCTATTTTTTTAATATCTCCATATTTGGAGACAGCTGCACCCCTCCTTTTTTTACCCGACTGCGGAACGCACAGGGTTATGTGTTCATCAGTCTATATATGTTTGTATGTTCCTTGCAGGACAGCTACAGCCTAAACGCGTGGACCGATTTTGATGATTCTTGCACCAGTTTATGCCAAATATATCATTAGTGTCACTGTGAAGCCGAATTTTTGCCTAAATTTTTCATTTTTTTGTGTTTATTTCTGTACCTAAGTCTATGGTAACTTTCAAATTTCTCAAGGCGGGTATAAGTCACAGGTATTGATTTTTACCCAAGTAGTTTATTTTATATAATATAAAATATACTTTTGATCTTTACCACTTACTTGTGGCTTAAGTATTGTGTGTGTCATTTTAGTTACTTATAACTAAAATGACACACACAAGGTATACGTCATTAGAAACTTCCACCCCGGAGCATATTAAAGCTCTTGTGGTCCTACTTCGGCCGGTCAGTGACGGCAAGTGCCCAGAAGGACACCGGGCGATAGGGTCTGTGACGTCACCACAGCTCGTCAACAACTCGCCACATAGTTGCCTGCAGTTAACTAGGGTTTGGAGTGGAGCGGCGACGATTTCACGATCGGATGAATCATTCGTTGAGATAGTTTCTGCGCTATTACGCCATTAGACACTTCTGCACTTGAGTTAAAACTCTTGCAACCTCACTTTGACCAGTCGATGAAATCAAGCCAAAGGCGGGACATATGGCGGGCTCCCACCACGGGGCCACCCAGAGGTGTATCGGGTCCGTAGTGAATGTTACTCACCAACAGCTTACTAGATCAAAATCAGCTAGTAAGTACTCAACTGGATCAAATTAAGTATCATAATCATTTATACTTATCGATGACTCTTCACGCCTGTCTGTAAAAATGACTGTTTATTTTTAGATACTGGACAGCAAACAGATTTATATCGAATTTCCAACGGATAAATTGGATTCCGTGGCTTTCAATAATTCTGTTATTGAATTTTCGCCTTTCGGTTCATCCTTAACCACTTACTATACTGTGTAGACTTATTGATTCGTGAAAGTGAAAATGCCGTGGTACGAGCCTCGCAGGAGGCTCTCTTAGGAACATGTAGCCCCTCCCGATGTCTTCGAGCCCTAGGGCTCATTACTTGGCGATGCCTAGCGCTCGTTCCGGTGACGCTGTAGCGGCCAGTAGGACCTACGCAACATACTCAATCCAAAAACAACAAAAAAATTGTTACCACTTCAAACAAGACAGTCCCGCTTGCACAAGGACATTAACTGATTTAGATGGATTTAGTTAAATTTTGTAATGCTGTCACTTTTTGGCAAGAGCATATTGTAGTTGGCACAAAGTGACAGCATTAAACCTAAATAAATTTAAGTCCATGTGGTGTGTGGTGGCCAGAAAATAAAAAAGATGGACGCTATTTATTATAAAGGCGACATAAACTGTTACCAATGAAGTGAAAAATATTCTAAAAATAATTCAGTCTAAAAACTATACAAAATTACAAACCAAAGCCAAATCGAATCGAGACGAGATCACAGTGAATTAGGAAGACTTTGTGACGAAGAACACTTTTCCCTATTGCTCTCCGAAGAGATTTCTGATAAGATAGGACTTCTTAATTTGTTAACAAATTGACAAGGGATACTTAGTAGGTACTAGGTACGCAGGCCTGATGCCCGCGACTTCCTCTGCGTGGAATAAGAATAATAAGAATTCCCACCCTTTCTTGCGTAGAAGTGAGTCAGAAACTCTTCATAAATTAATAGTTCCAACCACTTTCCAACTTAGGTCAAATGTCGGAAGTATAAACGAGTCATTATTGTAAAACTGTACCTATTGGTCGTTAGTCTATGGTCTCTTTAATTGTCAAAACGTCACATATTTGTTCGCTCTCTTTTGCCTGGACTGACAGACCGGTGAACGAGTTTTGTGTGCTCCCTTAAATATAATCCAAGTTTTTTTTTCTTGTTTGATTTTCACAGCCTATCGCTTCATTAAAAATATATATATACGTAATTTTGTGTTGTAAAAACCTCAGTATCTCTTACTGTAACTTTTCTTTCAGTGGTAAAAAAATGCCATATTTTTGAAAGTTGTCCAATGAACATAGATATTAAAAGGAAACACTACCTATAATTATCCACTTATTTATTTAATTCTCACAAACATTAAAACTATTAAATTCATATCCATCGTATCCATGCCCAGTGTTGCTAGACTAGAGTCTACAATAAGGCCTTATAATATCAACTCGCATTAATTTTTCCGCTTAAAATAATATACGATCGTAAAAAGTTATGGTCTTGTTAATTTGCAGCATAATTTCATGCATTGGTAGTTTGAGCCCTTATTAAGTATTTAAATATAGGTTTCAAAAGCGATTGGCGTATTATTAAAGACATGAAAAATCCATTCATTTTTATACGCTAAAGCAAAAAAAAGGCACATACAAGCACAAGACACAACCTTGTATTATATCTTATATCTCAATAAAGTGTGTTACATAAAGTAAAAAACTATACGAAAACTAAAATCTGTCAATCTGTTTATTTAATAATACCACTACGGTATTATTAAATAAACAGACTGCGGATCACGAGGTCCTGGGGGCTGGGTTCGATTCCCGGTCGGGCAAAAAAATTGGTATTGGGTTTTTCAATTCAGAAATACTCAGCGCCAGCCCGGAGTTGGAAGTTGGCGGTGTTTTACCCCCGTGCCTCGGAGAGCACGTTAAGCCGTCGGTCCCGGTTATTATCACCAACATGATAATAGTCGTTAAAGCCCGCCAACCCGCATTGGAGCAGCGCGGTGGGTCTAAGCTCTAATTCCCTCTCTCGTATGAGAGTGGAGGCCTGTGCCCAGCAGTGGGACGTTAATAGGCTGTAGTGGATGGACGACGGTATTCTTTTGTGTAAATCATATAGGGGAGCGAGGGGCTTGTTGTTACAGGGGTAAGTAGTAACAGGCTCTCGTATTGCTTGCTCGTATTCTTTTCATAAGTCTCTATTGTTTTCTATTTGTTGTGGTATACCAATAAAAAAATAAAAAAAAAATAAAAAAAAATAAAAAAAAAAATAAAAAAGCCTTTATTTCTACTACCACACATGACACAATATACTAAATTATTATTATTGTTTTACATTACATTTTTTTATTTATTCTTATTCTTATTATTATTATCTCTCATTTATTTGTACAAATTTATAAAATTATTTCTAAACACGTTTTACATAAATATATAAAATACTATACAAAACACATTTAAAAATAACCTTATAAAACTTTCACCCACTGCGGGGTCTTAAAGACCCAAGCAGCCGGTGGTCAGGGCTCCAGAGAGAGGAACTTCCTCACAATTCGTGCCGTCTCAAGGATAACCGCCTTCTGTACCCGACCCTTAATCCAACAACCAAGCGAAAGCTTCTTAAGGTGTTGATCGAAACTTTTCGCAATAAGACCATTAACTGATACAACCATCGGTACAACAATCGTTGAGTCAACACTCCACATGGCGGTAATCTCGTGAGCAAGGTCCAAGTATTTCGATACTTTTTCCTTTTCTGCTTTCACCAGGTTATCATCATGTGGAATAGTAACATCAACAATTGTTGCTCGGCGCGCTGAGCGGTCGACTAACACTATATCAGGTCTATTGGCAACAATAAACCTATCAGTGATAACCGACCGATCCCAGTAGAGCAAGGCACTACTATTTTCGAGAACTGGCACGGGGTCATACCTATAGTATGGTACCTCAGTCTCAACAAGTCCGTACTGGAGAGCCAGTTGTTGATGGATTATTTTGGCTACTTGATTATGTCTGTGCAAGTACTCTCCATTAGCAAGATGAGAACAACCGGAGACAATATGTCTGAGGGACTCCCCAGGAAGATGACACGCACGACATATGTCAACAGTGCCATCTTTCATAATGTGTCTCCGATAGTTATTCGTCTTGATAACTTCATCCATAATTGCACACACAAAACCTTCGGTTTCCCCAAAGAGGTCACCGAACTGTAACCAAAATATAGATGCTATTGGATCTACCTCCGCCCTGGTTAGGGCCTTGTAGAATCTACCATGCAACTCCTTGCTCTCCCATACCGCCATGCGATCCGAAGCACTAAGTACTATTGGTTTGCGCCAGTTCTCTTTGCCTAAGGAAAGCGGGGTGAAACCCTTATCAACTGTAACTACATCCTTATGTATACCCACATTCACCTTGAGAAAATAATCTCTGAGTTTGCAAATCTCACGATTATGGAGGTTCTTGATATTCAAAAAACCACGTCCTCCATACTTGCGTGGGATGTACAATCTCATAACAGATGAGCGCGGATGATGCATACGGTATGTGGTCAACAGTTTTCGAACCTTTCGATCCAGGGTATCCAGTTCAGTTTGAGTCCACTTTAGAATGCCAAAGGTGTATGTGAGTAAAGGCATGACCCAACTATTAAAGGCACGCACCTTATTACCACCTGATAAAAGACTATTAAGGACTTTTTTCAGGCGGCCAAAGAAACGCTCCTCTACTAGTTGTTTCATAGTCCTTGTCTCAATACCAAGCGCCTCTGACATCCCAAGGTATTTATATGTTTCACCCTCACAGAGTGATCTGAGAATCAAAGTATCTGAAAGAACTAGATTCTCAGAGTTCACAACCCTACCTCGCTCTATATTGATAACCGCACACTTGTCGACACCAAATTCCATCCCAATGTCATTGCTAAAGTTTTGAGTTATCTTTAGCAACTTCATAAGGTCTGGTCTTTTTGATGCATACAGCTTGAGATCATCCATATACAGTAAGTGAGATATGACCTCACCACTCCTGCGAAGACGAAAGCCTAGCCCTGAATCCTTCAGTAGTGTACTGAGTGGATTAAGTGCCAAGCAAAACCATAAAGGGCTCAAACTATCACCTTGGAAAATTCCTCGCTTAATCCTTATCGGTTCGGCTGATTCAAAAGATCTAGCATTCCCTGGTTGACGAAGAACTGTCATCCATTGCCTCATACATGAGTCGAGAAAGGAACATAGAGTTGCATCGACCTTATACAACTTCATGATCTCCATGAGCCACGTGTGAGGCACCGAATCATAGGCCTTCTTATAATCAATCCAAGCAGCAACTAGATTTTTTTTATTTCGCCGTACCTGTTGGCAAATAGTGGTGTCTATGAGAAGGAGTTCCTTAGTACCGCGTGTCCTAGCCTTACATCCATTCTGAACTTGGGCCAAAATATTATTTGAATTAATATGCATAGTTATTTTTTTAGCTAGAATGGATGTAAGTAGCTTATAGATGGTAGGTAAGCACGTTATCGGGCGATAGTTTTTTGGATCTGCGGTACTACCGGACTTGTATATAAGGAACGTGACACCTGTTGTCATTAGTGTCGGTAACGATCCAGAGTCAATGGCGTTCTGGAATTGCGTTGCTAAGACTGTATGTGTGCTACGAAACCATTTTAGCCAGAAGTTGTGCAGCCCATCCGGCCCCGGACATTTCCAGTTCGCAGCCGAACGGATTGCACAACCTACATCTTCAGCACTAATGGTAACGGGGTTCATATCTACCACCGTATTGCATTCCTCCCTAACAACGTTCATCCACTCACCTTCAGTGTGTTCTATGGAATCCGACCAGATACTACGCCAGAAACCTGACATAGTATCAGGTGTCGGAAGCTGTCCGTCGATCACACAATCTCTAGATCGTTCCCAGTTCCTATATACTTTCCGTTGGTCACTTTGGAATATACGATTTTGAGAGAATCGATCATTGCGTTTTCTAAAGCGCCTAATGCGTTGTGCCCATGCATAAACTTTCTGCTTCAGGAAATCAATGCGATCTATAACCAAAGGCAAATACTGTGTGGGACTAGTATTAGTCCCAGCAAATGCCTGGTGTACAAATCGCATTATTCTCGGGCGATTATTGCCCGCCTTGAAACAGATCAGCTTAGCAATAAGAGTTCTAGTCAAAGTGATTCGCTTTTCGATCCTAGCCTGCCAGGTCGGAATTGTATTCGGTCTTTGTGCAGCACTATGTAGTTCTGGAAATTTAACATGTGCTACACGACATGCTGCAACGGCCTCACAGTACAGAATCGAATGCGTATCATTTAAATCACATGATGTTTCTAAGTATTTACTTAAAATTTTATCTAGAACTCCTACCAATGCCATATTTCGTCGATGCACAGGTAAACGAGGTAATTTCGGTCTTAGATCGTTTGGCATATATCTATACTCCAAAATCGCATCTTCCAAAGCCCTCCTCACTTGCTCATCATCCTGGTTACTTACCAACAAATCAAAACCACCTAGTGACTCCTCTTGTGTGTTAACAATCTCTACCCTATTGGAGACTTGTCGAGTTTGAAGAGCCGAGCTACTGGTGGTATCTATTTGTGGCACAGCTAAGCGAAGCCGCTCAAGTGTAGACTCGTCCAGCATCCTACGACGCTGAATAAGTCGCACCTGATCCGATAGTCGTTGAGCAGTCACAGTCATTGTTGGTTCAAGCGCCTGAAACAGAGACAACATCCTTGAACGGTACCCAGTGAGGTTAATTCCCCCCTCTGTCGCCCCATAGTACGCTCGCATGACGCTCTCATTCATGTTCTGAGACCATCTCATGCGGCGCACTACACCACCGGCGGCGGGAGCATTATTCGGAGCACGCAGTTCCGGTTGCTCCAAGCCATCCCGTGGCGGGCGTATGGTTCCTCGTCGTCGTCGTCCTGGTGGGCTTATTTCGACAGCGGACCCTGCAGATGACGGCGGGGTCTCATAATCATCGTCACTCGACGAGGTAGCATCGCCTGGTGTTGAGTGTGCGATCGTATCTCTGGCCTTCTTCCGAGTCTGCATTTATTTGGATCTTGCATTTAATTAGATGTTTTGCTACGTATATTATATGCTTCATTTTTCATTTTAAAATATAATATAAAATTAAATAAATTTTTTGTTATTGAAAATGCGACTTGACATTTGACGTCGGTTGCCAGGTTATTATTATTATTATTACATATAAGTATTATCTTTTTTTTTTTTGCGCATTATGTGGCAGAAGTCGCCTCCTCGGCGTAGGCCTCCCCCAGTTGTCTCCACGCGTCCCTATCTCTTGCCATTGTCATCCAGTTTGTACCGACTATTTTCTTGAAAATATCTCGCCATCTTTTCCTTTGTCGTCCCTTTTTTCGTTTTCTGTTTCTTGGGATCCATTCTGTGAGACATTTAGCCCATCTTGTATTGTCCATCCTGCACAAATGTCCTGCCCATTTCCATTTTATCAGCCTTGTTCTTTTTGTTATGTCATATAATTTTGTCCTTTCTCTTATGTCACAGTTTCTGACTCTATCTTTCATTTTTATTCCTAATATACTTCTTTCCATTTTCCTTTGGCATATTGCTATTTTCACTTCATCTTCTTTTCTTGTTGCCCACGTTTGACAACCATATGTTAGCGATGGCATAATTACTGTTTCATAGATTTTTTTCTTAATGTTGAGGTTGACCTCGCTCTTCATAATTTCTTTCAGACTCCAATATTTGTTCCACGCTAGAGCAATTCTTCTTTTAATTTCATTTTCTGACTGGTTTTCAAAGGATACTAGTTGGCCGAGATATATGTATTCTTTGACATATTCGATTTTGCCGCTTTCCACGACGACATCGAGAACTTTCCCGTTTGTTAGTATCTTCGTTTTTGTGGCATTTAGCGTCAACCCCACGCGTTTACTTTCTGCCTCGAATTCCTTTAACATATGTTCAAGCTCTTGTGCATTTTCTGAGAAGATTACGATATCGTCTGCGAATCGCAAGTGGCTTAGGTATTTTCCATCAACCCTGATCCCTTTCCTGGACCAGTCTAGTTGTCGAAATACGGCTTCTAGTACCGAGGCAAATATCTGGGGTGATAAAGGGTCTCCCTGTCTTACTCCTTTTTTGACGGGAAACTCTTCCCCTTCCCTTTCCAGTTTAACTTTGGCCGTGCCTTTGGAGTAGATGTTGTGGATTAGCCGAACATAGGTATTGCTAACACCTTGTTGTAGGAGTGCTTCCCATATAGCATTGTGACTAAGAGAGTCAAAAGCTTTTGTAAAATCTATAAAGCATAAATACATGGTTATGTCATATTCTTTGGCCTTTTCTATTATTTGTGTTACTGACTGGAGATGGTCTATTGTAGAGATTTTTTTGCGAAAACCTGCTTGTTCCGGTGGTTGATTCTCTTGTAGCGTTTTTAAAATTCTGCCCAAGATTATCTTTGAGAATATTTTGTATATATTTGACATTAAACTTATTGGGCGGTAATTGTTTAAATCGTTTCTGTCACCTTTCTTGTGTAATAAAATGATTTTCGATTTCGACCATTGTTTAGGGGTTATTCCAGTCCTCAGAATGTTGTTAAATAATGTCTCCAGGGGGTTCTGCAGAATTTCTAGTAGTGATTTTAGTGCTTCATTTGTAACATTGTCCTCTCCTGGTGATTTATCATTCTTCTGCGTCTTTATGGCCTGTTCTATCTCCGAGCCTAGAATGCTTTGTAGAGGTGGTATACCAATAAGACATTTCAATTAATTTAAGTATAAAAAATTGTCGTCTTTTTATTGAATTGTAACTTCTTTAAAATCGTTGTGATTTAAAAATTCGATGAAACGAAAAAGCGACACTAAATAGACAAACATATTCATATAATAGAATTTAGCCTGCGAGATAATGAGATAGAATACAAGTTATATTTATATCTCATTCTCTTGTAGGCTACTTTTCTGAAGTAACTTTTTCATTTCTGCCGTGTTTGCACACACACTTTTTTTTATTTTACTACAAGCTTTTATTCAGTCGACAGACAGTCCCGGTGTTTGTGTGTAATTAAGTTAAATTAGATCCACTTCATTGTTTCCGATTGAGCTGTTTACACGTTTAGTTTATATGCCCATGCATAGTTAGCTAATTAGTGACGTCATTCTAAATCCAATATGGTGGACTCCCAAAGATCACGGACTAGTTATTTTTATGCACTCCCATGTTATGGGTATCAAATAAAAGAGTTTGCTGAGAAGAATACGAAAAATAAAATGACTTCACGCTAAATTCGATATAGCGGACGATAAAACTTGTTAAAAAAAAGTTTTTTATTATTATCTTGTTTTAAACACTAAAGTTACTCAAGCATATTCGTAATTAGTAGGCACACAGGAAATTAATTATCCTTATGTCAAGCAACTAATTGATTGTAAAGTAGGCGAAATCAGATCAAGAGTTCAAAGTAAGTACGGTTAGATTTGTTGCGTAACATGTAGGTATAGGCCTTAACTCGCTACAATATTCATTTCCCTACTCAGTGATATTCACAATGTTACTTACTAAAAAACTTAACTGGGAACTCAGAAATACGTTGAGTTTCTACGATAGATCTTTTTGGGACGAGAAAATGCGGGGAAAAATAGTACGTGACACAAAAGCATCAAACTCTACCTCTCCCTTTAGTATAGATGAGGAGTGTACCTGTATTATTTTATTTAAGTTTTTTTTCTGTTTTAATGAAAATATGCTGGCAAATGTGCTGCTTTTCCGCGCTGGTCAGCCGGGCTGATCCTTTGCGCAAAAAAAGACACAGCCTTTTCTGTAATTTGAGTGTATTTTAGTAAGTGTTGAACTGTCTGTCTGTCTGCTACGCTTTCACGGACCAACTACTCAACCGAATTTGATGAAATTTGGTACAGAGATTGGTTACATCCCAGGGAAGGATATATGCTACTTTTTATCCCGGACAATTGAAGAGTTCCCGCGAGAATCAAAAAATATCAATCCTTGCGGACGAATTCGTGGGCATCATCTAGTTTTGAATACTTCCAAGTAGCTCAAAGCAGCTCAAGCGGAAAAGAGCCGCGTCGTAAGCATGATGTCGCAGGTCGAATCCCACTCTCAAAATTCGCACATTTGTATTTATTTTTATAAATAAATAAGATAGCGAAAGTAACTGTTCTTATGGAATATCACGTGACACCACACGGCTTGTTCAAAACGCGGATGAAGTCATGAGCGTCAGCTTGTTCAGAAATATAAACCGAAGGTTTTATTCAAATTAACTTTTACCAAGTGTTTTTTAATTGTTAAGTTAATATTTTAATTGTCTGGTTAGGAATATCTTTATAGTTTTTACCGAGAATTTCTACTCTTTTCTTATTCTTTTCAGAATCGAAAATACCTAACTAGATGATACCCGTGACTCCATCCGCGCGGATTTATAGGTTTTTGAAATATCCCGCGGTAACTCTTTGATTTTCCAGGATAAAAAGTATCCTTTTTCCTTCCCCCTTGGCAGATACCTTGATGCTCTACATAGGATGTGTGAATGACAGTGGCCAAATCATTCCGAAAGAAGACTCTTACTCAGGTGGACCGGCGGTGGGTTGAGAAATATATAAGTTAATGTTGCTTACAAGGTTTAAAGTTTGTAAGTTTCCTTCAAATTGAACTCAGGATCGGTGTCACCAGTTATGGCTAATGGAAACCTATTCAAGAGAACCTTTATCTCTCGGGGATACCTTAACGACCCAGTCAAAAACCTTTAAACCATTAGGAACCTATAAAACGAACCTACCAAATCATATGCCACTGATGCACGTAGCACCGTAGCACGTCGTAGGCTGGAGCCTACGCACGCCTACGCTGGGCGCGGCGTGCTTAGACCAACCTCTAGGAACTTGCCCTGGTATATAACGGACCATTCTTGCCCGCCTAGCCCATTCCGGGTTGAACCACTTAGCGCGCACGACGCGTCTTTCAGTGCAGTGTCCGCGACGTTTACGATTTCAGGTAAGTTGCTAGAACTTTTTGGGTGAAAAGTTGAAAATTTGACCCATTCATTTTATTGGTGATTTTAAAATGCATTTAGCAAATAGTAATCGGCGGATGAGAAAATTTGAGTTTTATAAATTAAAGTTTGAAGAGTTAAATGAACTAAAAAATAAACTTAACTAAACATTTTAGTTAAGTGAACTAAAAATCAAAAAGCTCATCATCTAACTGATGATTTTCGTGATAGTACTAGGTCATAATATTATAGTCATTAATTTGTCATCGTTTTTTTTTGTAAATTTCAATTATTTGGACGTCTAGAAATGGGTAAGAATAAAATTATAAGACTTTACGAAATTACAGTAACAGAAACTTACTGGTTAATCCAATAAAAGTGATTTAAAAAATAAAACATTGATTGTAGTGGTTTCCAAGAATAAATAAAATAATCACCTATTACACAATTTAAAAGACAAACCTAATTTTTTTTTTTTTTTTGTTTTTTTTACTATTTTATGTTCAAGCTAGGTATGTGAATATTAGATATACGTATGTATGAAGAAGCGAAGAGTTATTTTTAATTAACATCATAATTTATGCAGAAGAGAGTGCTTAGTGACCTATTTTATTATTTATATGATCCACGTATTGGATACCTACTTAGTGCTTTGACGTTGTTAGTACAGTCACTCGTGAAAAGTAAAGACTTCCACAGGTTCGGTGTACCTTTTACTAAAAATGAAGTGAACTCATTTAAAAATTTAATAAAGTTTTAAAACTAACTAAAATATACGCGAGGAAGGTAAACACCGTCGAGCTGATTTTATTATCAAACTTTAGAGATTATTCAAAGTTCAATTAGCCCCAAGCAATAGATAGGTTGTCTGTACTTCGCGATAATACCGCGTTAATGTTCCTCCATTTTAAGTTTTTTTTGTAACATGTTCTCTTGTGTTTTTGTGGTGTGCGATAAATTATTTACTTAATACCTACTAACATACAACTTAGTAGTTAATTTATAACTAGATCTGCGTTTCTATTGTAATAAAACGATAGTATATCGACAATAATACGATCGAAAGCTGCGCCATCGATTGGCTTCATCAAATCCCTTTTAACAATTTTTGAGCAACAGAGTACATAGTGCTTATGTGCAACAAACTGCCTGAGGATGTGGTGATGTCAACCTCTTAAATCAGTTCAAGAACAGATTGGATAGGCACTCAAAGACAAAGCACAAGATTTGATATAAGGCGCATCAGCGAAGGCTGCCTAGCCAGATGCCCGGGACTTCGTCCGCGTGAAATAAGTTTTTTAAATACCCACGGGAACTTCCTAATTTTTTTGGGTTAGAATAATATAGCCTATGACACTCACAAATAATGTGGCTTTCTATTGGTACCCGAATTTTCAAAATCGGTTCAGTAGATAGTATATATGTCACCGTAAGATTGTAAAATCCGTTAGATTATAATCTAACGGTTTCTATCCCGCTAGATTATAAACTGTCGAAAGATTGTGAACCGTTCAATGTTTTGAGTATTAATTTATGAAATATTTATTGTTTTTACGTTTTCTTGTCTCATTCTTGTACAGTTCGCGCGCGAGTTGAATGCAGAGTAAATGTAAGTGTCACCATACATTTACTCTGCATTCAACTCGCGCGCGAACTATAGGTTAGGTTAGGGTTTGACATGAATATTCAGTTCTATCGGGTTAATATACTAAATTACAATTTACCGAAAAATAACGCGTTAAATTGTAAGCAGTATGTTACGGTTCACAATCTGTCGACAGTTTATAATCTATCGAGATAGAAAAACGTTATATTATAATCTAGCGGTTTTTACAATCTTACGGTGACATATACAACGTCACAAACTCACAAACTTTACCTTTTATTTAAATTTATTTATCTATCCAAATACAAATTGTATTAAGTTCACATTGAAAAAACCAGAGGTTTGACCTCAATGCATAAGCGTCTGTGTGTGCCTCAGGCTTCTTAAACGAACAACTAAATAAATAAAATACAAATAAGTAAATTAAAAATCTCTTTATAATATTAGTAAAGATGTAAAGATAAGTATAGATAATAATAATAATTTAACTAGTTATACACGCAAAAGCGCCCCACTTTTATTTATCGTGATGATTAAATTATTGAGCATCCTTGAATGTAAATAGATTGGTTTATAATAGGAAAATAATATGCATCTAATACGAGTAGTTACCATAAAACACGCAACTTTCCTAATGAGAGGAAAATTAGTGAGGCGTAAACGCCTCTTCTTCTTCATCATGTGCCTCTCCATTACTGAAGGTCAGCTGTCAGTTTACTTAACTTCTCCTTGTCCATGGCTAGGCGGAATAGTTCTCCGACTGTTTTCATACCCGTCCACTCCCATAAGTTACGTAGCCACTATATACGCCTATACGTATGCGCCTCTCTATAATGTATTCGTATATTGAAAAACGTATAGGTGATAAATTAATGAAAAAACTGATTAAAAAAATGTTTTAAAATACCTTCATAGGCCGGTACCTGAGTACCTTAGAAAAATAAATGTCATTCATATTTCCGAGCTGACTACGGTTCGTTTTACTCTGGTACGGTTGATTTTGCTAATCGAGATAAAGCAAAGGCTAATATTTTCCGATTTATAGAAAAATTGTCAATACCTGCGTAGTTTAAAACTGTCGATAAATATAATGGTAAGTTTTTTTTTTTTTTTTTTTTTATCTACTACAAGCTAGCCCTTGACTGCGATCTCACCTGATGGTAAGTGATGATGCAGTCTAAGATGGTAGCGGGCTAACCTGTTAGGGGCATGGCAGTTATATTAAACCCATACCCCTTCGGTTTCTACACGGCATCGTACCGGAACGCTAAATCGCTTGGCGGCACGTCTTTGCCGGTAGGGTGGTAACTAGCCACGGCCGAAGCCTCCCACCAGGCCAGACCAGGGAAAATTCAGAAATTATAAATTCCCAAATTGACCCTGCCGGGGATCGAACCCAGGACCTCCGCACGTTAAGGCAACAGCGCTACACACTGCGCCACGGAGGTCGTCGAAAGTAAAGTCGAAAGTAAAGTCGTCGAAGTTAAAGATTATATTGATGATACCCGCGACTTCGTCCGCGTAGATTAAGATTTTTTGATTCTCGCGGGAACTCCTTAATTTTCCGGAATAAAAAGTAGCCTATATAGCCCGGGATATAACCTACCTCCAAACCAAATTTCAGCAAAATCGGTTGAAAAGATAGGCCGGGAAAGCGTAGCAGACAGACAGATAGACAGACAGACAGAAACACTTTCGCATTTATAATATTAGTATGGATATGGATATGGATACTGAAAGAAAGTTGAAAAAAGAAATTGGATTCAATCCCTTCAATTAAAGAAAAATTTGCAAAGGGAATGCCGATAGAAGTGAAAACTATTTTTTTTTAATTAATGTAATATTCGTATTTTTATTATACTTATTTAAAAAAATTAATATAATTTAAATATAAACCATAAAACTGAGGCATTAAAGTTTAATTACGAATTTAGTATATTTATATTCAAGACCTTTTGTCTTCGTAACAACGCGGTGACGGTGTCGGTGACGCGAATCTACAATTTACCCCCTACCAAAAGTGCTCAACGCAGCTAAAGAAGTTTTCACTTCAAAAAAAGATCGCTGCAATAATATCGGAGAAATCAAGCTTTTTGTCAGGACTTTCCAGCTAGGCATGGTGACCTTAAGCGTGACGTCCTACAAGTCTCCTACACTGTGTCTAGTGGGAGATTTTCTTCCCATTCGATCGCGACAGCGATAACTTCGAATTGTAATTTGAATTGTCAAGCGCTTGCGCTGGCGCTCGATTAACTCCAAATAAATGACCTAGGTAACGTTGTCGCTATCGAACACGTTCAAAGATCTTCCACTCGGCATTCAATTTTAAAATGGAATTCAGTTATTAATATTTTTTACCCTTACTTTTTCGAACAGTTACTAAGTTGGAGTAACTTCAATTCCTAAGTTGCGTCCCGGGGAAAGGCATATGTAACTTTGATTCCGGAAAATCAAACCATCGACATTAAGTCATCTAGCAATCCATACTAATATTATAAATGCGAAAGTGAGTCTGTCTGTTTGCTACGTTTTCACGGTCCATCTGTTTAACAGATTTTGATAAAATTTGTTACAGGGATAGTTTGTATCCCGGGGTAGTTATTAAAGAGTTCTCGCGGGAATCAAAAAACCTTATCTATCTACTTACTTAACTATCATCTAGTATAAAATATTGCTAGACAAGTTAAATATCATTTTTATAAACAAAACAAAAGTTTTAACCTAGTTTTGCTAAGCCGCTTTCACATCTAACCACAATATATAGAAATGCGATATATAGGTACATTCGGTGATTTTGCCAAATCCTAATCAGGAGATTATGTGATTTGTCGGTAGGTATACGCCAACGCGCAACGTCACTAATTTAACAATGTGGCTAATTATGTTGTACATGTACACCTAACACGATTACTACCAACGACCTCAAATTATATAGACGGGCCCTGTCAAACTAAGAATGTGGACTTATTTTACTAACGCCATCTAGTCTGAAAAGCGGGACAGCGCTATGGCGGGGACAAGGACAGGGCTATACAAGTTAGGAGCGTGCTCTAAAGGTTTCTACTTTCTATGAAAGGGCCCATCTAGTAAGTACATAATATGTATCGATGTCTACATGTCTAAAAGTATTGATAAGCCTTTTATAATCTTTCCTGCGCAAAAGGATGCCTGTGGCACTCGAAAGCAAAGGGAATATTCAAAGCCACTTTAAGTACTTACTTATGTATTACATCGAGGTCGGTTTGAAAGTTCAGTTTCTACGGGTAACTGATATTTCAATGGTCGCTATTAATTTACCGTTATCAGTTTAGAAACTTCCTTTCTTCATCTACAAGATATTTCAGCAAACAACCACCTTCGGAACCAGCTCGAAGTACCTTAATCCATACTAATATTATAGAAATGCGCAAGTGTGTCTGTCTGTCTGCTACGCTTTCACGGCTCATCCGTTCAACAAATTTTGATGAAATTTGTTACAGATGTAGGTTGTATCCCGGGAAAGGACATAGGCTACTTTTTATCCCGGAAAATTAAAGCTTTCCCGCGGAAATCAATAAATCGCGGGAATCATCTAGTCAATAAAGTATCATGAAAAGTGATTTTAGCGAATGTACACTAAAATTCACAAAAAAAATATTCCAAAGGTCAAAAAAAAGGTAAAGGTAAGATTCAATACGGGCTACAGCAGAGCAGTCGTATTTTTTAATATTTTTTATTATATTCACTTGTTTTAATCAATTAAAATTACATCAATGTGTAGATCCCTAAGTAACCGCAGTCCTAAGCATTGCTGGAGCAAATCAAATCCATGCCTTTATCATTTACATAATCTTCAACAGTATAATAAGGTTTTATCAGGAGCATACTTATAATGGAAATTTCTACGAAATGGCTATACTTAACTGTGCTTATACAAAAACCGATATAATGTTTGATATACGCGAAAGTTGCACTTAATTACTGAAGTTATCAAGGCTCCGGTAAATATCCGGCAAAAACCAATATTTACTGAATGATCAACATTGGCCCAACCAAAGTGATTATGAGTTTATCAAATCAAATTCGCACCCAATTTGCGTCTCAGTTTATTTAAACTGTAAATAGGATTATGAACTTAGATGGATTTGTTTATATTCCTATATTTATTGTTTTACTTGTTTATTCAAATTCAATTTTGAAATTAGAAAAGTTAGAACAAATATGGGAAACAAAATCTCTTGTTAAAATTGGAACAGTTAGTTTAGAAGTTAACGAGTAACATAAAAAAATATTACTCACTCTAGTGAGACTGTCTGTATTGGTGAGACTGGTTCTTTGCTCATAAGACGGGTTTTACTGCTACCCACATCTATAATATTTATGTCCCACTCAATTCTGCCCGCGACTTCGTCCGCGTGTTACTATCAAACTCCTAAATGTTACAGGATAAAAAGCCTATGTCCTTCCCCGGGATGTAACATAATATCTCTGTACCAAATTTCATCAAAATCGGTTGAGTAGTTGGGCCGTGAAAGCGTAGCAGACAGACAGACAGATAGATAGATAGACAGACAGACAGACTTTCGCATTTATAATATTGGTATGGATATGGATAGTATGGATAATATTGAGTTATATTTTCGTCGACATTTTCTGACGTCTGCGGTTTCCTAAACATGATAAACAAAGATAAAGCGCAAACACACAGGGAGAGGGCGCGGGCCGGGTCGGGTGCGCGGCGGGTTGAATTCCTTTTATTTATATGGACGACATCACACAGAACGCGGCTGCGGGTCGGGCGCGTGGCGGGTGACACTGTGTTAGGTCGTCCATATTATAAATACAAGGAATTCAACTAGCCGCGCACCCGAACCGGCCCGCGCCCGCTCCCTGTGTGTTTTGCCCCTAAACGTGTAAAAAATAAGCATGGCAACTGGACGATTATTGCTCAAACTTATAACAAAGCTAAAACTTGAGCTGATTCGCAAATTTGTAACGAAACTTGTTGTGAAAAAGGACATTGTTACAGCTACGCCATTGTTGAAGTCGCTGTTGCGCTCGTCGTGTCGTTGTCAACCAATAGACTTCCATTGCTGGAAATAAGAATCGCATGTATTTCCTGTCACGTATAACTTAAGTATCTTTAAGGCAAGAGTAGGTAAATAGGCATCTTCTAGGCAAGCTAGACCTCATAATTGCTTTGTAGGTATTAAGGCGCTGTGTGTGGTCAGGGAGGGGGTCTCCAAAGCAGTGTATCCATTAAATGGTGGCATATGGAAGATTGAAAAAAATATATGATGTTTTCAAGACCTTAACTCAGATATTGTTTTATCCCAAAACACGATTTAAACAACTTCGCTGCATAAAAAATAAATTCAAACATACCTCTTATTTCAGTTTTCAAATCAACACATCTCCAAATTGAAAACCTCAATTTACTTGAAAAATATATCATTAAATTCCAAATTCTAAATGACATCCATCGATTTATTAATATTTATTAAAATGTACACATATTTTCTGTTTTCCATTTTATTCCGGTTTTTCGAGAAGCGCTAGCTCATTTTCACCTCCGCCAGTGTTCGAAAGAACTTCACAGACGATGGATCTGTGCTCCTTTGCTCCAGCGTTTAAATCGATATTTTAAAATGGTTTTCAAACATAACATGAATAAGACTAATGTTTATTCAACATGAATTGACAGAAGACGTGGATATTACAACTTTCGTGAGCTATCTTCTTTTATTTAACTAAAAATACATAATCAAATAAATTATGAATATGTGTTCTCTGACCAAACTTTTGACAGCTCGAAATAATGATGCCGTAATGCGCTATCCATTCGATTTTTGACAACAATCGACTTCATTTACGAAGAAGTTTTAATCGATTTGACACATTGATATTACAACTTTTTGTATTGTTTTATAAACATACCCAGGCGTCTAAATGTCTTTTTTATGTATTAAAATAAATATTTTTGGTGAAGCAATGCTGTAAATGTATATTTTATTATTTGGCAACATCAATAAGGCAGGTCATAGAAAGTAGAAACCATCCAACGCCAAAGATGACGCTACTTAAATGACAATCAAGTGAGCTTGTGTTGCAGCTTCGTAATTATTTTGAAAACTATTTTCAAAATTAAAATCGTACTGGTAATTACTAGATTGACATACGAGTTGCGAAATATCGCATAAAAAGGCACGTCGCTTCACTATTTAAAAAAAAACTCCTGCTGGTTGTAACAATGACGTCTTTTAATATTTCCAAGAAGTAGGTATTATAGTTGTCAAACATCCAATTACTGTCAGAGGGTTCACTGCCATCGCTTAAAGCAGTATTACTTAAAAATGTCAGTTTTATGTCACGTACCTTGAAGGTCCTAAAATAAGGATTATAATTCTAAAAACACGAACGTCAACAATATTAAAACAATACGGATTTAAGCGATAGTAGTATGCCTCCAGTGCAATTTTTGATATGAATGGAAAATAACAAAACAGTGGTAAGACAGAAAGGAAAACTGAAAATCAAGCATTGCCACTTCAGCTTGCTACTGCCTACTCGTCCGCTCTCATTGGACCAGACCGACCAGATAATATTATTATATCGAAAGCTTGCTGAGTAAGGACCTAGTAGTGTCTCAAATACTTCAAATAAGTGTCTATTGCAAGTTTTATTACTAATTGATTGGATATTAGATACCCTTAGGGTTTCGTTTCTGGGACCCGGGAGTTAGAAATTTCCGGGAAATACGTCGTTGGTTTTTTTTGTGATTTCCCGTTTTTGTGTACAGAGTATTTTTTTAACTTATCTCTTGAGAAATATTTGAGAACAAGTTGATCTTAACTTGTTTATTATAATTCTCCCTGACTACTAGGGCATGCATTCGGTGCTGTGTTTGAGTACCGGGAAATTTTGGACCGATATTGGCAAGGAACCGGGAATTCCCGGGACTTTCGATACTTTCGATACTACTTTAAATTATCACAAAAACACGGCTAAGACATTACAGAAAGTATGAAATAGACCAAATATTACTGTTCATTAGGCGTTATACAAAAATTTATCGCATAATATTTCACACAGGAATATACTGAATATTACTATTCATTAGGCATTATACAAAAATTTATCGCATAATATTTCACACAGGACTGTAAATTCATGATTTGTTCTTGTACCATAACTCGCTTCGTTACAAATTTCAAAGTTTTATTGTAGTTCATAGGTTTTACAGAGATTGCGTCTTGTATGAAAATACACTTTGAAAAGTTGAAATTTTTTTTATCGTGATACGCTCATATGTAACTACTTTTATAGCAATTAGAAGCCAGTGCAAATATAAATTTACTACATCAAGCAGTTTATGAGAAACAAGCCTTGAGGCTTGGATACACGGACAACAAAGTGATCCTTTACGGGTCTTTTTTTATAGACAGGCGTACGTAGTAACCTCACCTCAAAGAATTACAAATGTTAATCTAAATCAACAATATTTTCCAACCCATACTCAGTATTCCCAAGAGAATCTCGTGAAGATGTTACTCTCTCCTATTCTGTGCCGTTTTTTGGTTTTGCCGCACGCTGATTTGGTCTCTACAATTATATTGGATATGGTACCTCTTAGTATTTTTGGTATCCATTCACCGTCCTCCCCGTACGTATGGAGGATCCTAGGATCGAGGACCCTAGGATTTTCTAAAGACGTTTCCTATCAGCCATAAAGAGCCTCGTTACTGCTGCGTTACTGTCCAGGATTCACATCCATACATAAAGATTGGACTGTTCACAGTCTTGGTTTTTACATAACATTGTATGGAGAACTCCTGAGCATCTTAGGGAATTATGGATACGGATATCCATATTTTCTTTCCCTCTGCTATTGGTATAATTGACAGTGGAGTCAAAAATCAAAATTTAGTAGCCTCGGGCTTATGAGGTATATTTTATATTACAGTCTATCAATATTTTCCTGTCAATCTTCATGTGAAATTTATGAAAGTAACGATACAATTAACAGAATATAGCATAATCTACTGTAATTTATTATGGCTGAACAAATTTTATTCCAGTGACAGATCCATCAATTCATTGATCTTCAAAAAAGCTCTTCTCTGCTGGTAAATAATACTTACCAGAAAGACTAACATACGAAACTGTACGAAGTGGCAGTAAAATAATCGTTATAGCCAAAGTAAAAATAGGGGTTTTTAAACTAATACCTCGAATTTGTGAGCATAAAATACAGTATAGTGAATTAAATTATTGTTACATGCAGAAATATCCACACTTTATTAGAGAAGAATCGACAGAATGTATGTACTTCGAGTCTCAAAAGTATCAAAAGTACCGGTTTTATGGTGTGGAGAACCGGGACTGAAAATTATTCAGAAGTACCGGGAATTTTTGGTACCAGGAATTATCGGGAGCATGCCCTATTGACTAGGTACCTCACTCGCGCAGTGCTGAGCACTATTGTCTTAACGTGGGATGTACCGGGTTTAATCCCCAGCAGAGTGAATTTGGGAATTGGGCGTATTTTTATAAAATTGTACATGAAATAAAATCGATGTTTTTTTTCATCATGTTTTGTTATTTTATTGATAAATTTGTGTTTCTTAGTTATTTATCTTTATGAGCAGTAGCACTTTTTACAAATATTATGTTAAATTATAGTAAAAACAATCATTTTATAATTAAGTGACGGAGAATTATTCCATTGAGTAACTAAACTTTATCTCACAAAAGGCACTTAAAAAAACAACTTTAGATAAGATTCACAGAAGTGTTTTACTAGTCTTACCAATCATGCCAATCACAAAAATAGGACAGCAAACATAAAATAACAGAAACAATATCAAAATTTGATAATTTTAGTTCTTTTGACTAACGTAAAGGCAAATTAATGTCATTATTTATTATATAACTTCTGAAATAGACAATGCTTTTTATTTTTGTTTTTGTAAGTTACGATAAAAAATATACATTTAAATATAACATAACAATAACTTATATTAATGATAAATTGTCAATATTATAAGCATTTATGCAATACTAGCCGATGCCCGCGACTTCGTACGCGTGGATCGAAGTTTTGTGGTTCCCGCGAGAACTCTTTAATTTTTCGGGATAAAAAGTAGCCTATGTGCTATTCCAGACTATAATCTATATCTGTGCCAAATTTCGGCCAGATCCGTTCAGCCGTTGGGGCGTCATTGAGTAACAAACATCCATACATCCATTCATACATCCATACATCCATCTGTCCAAACTTTTTGGAGGATTTTTTGAGAGGACAATTTGTCAGTGGAACCTTGACAATTACTCAAAGGAAAAGTAAGGGCACTGATCACAATGTTAAGAATTATTGTACTTTCTTACCATAAAACTATAATAGTCGTAGTAGGTACTTTTGAGTATTTTAAACTCTTTATTCTTTATTTTGTACTTAAATTATGTAAAATGTCGTCTATAAAATATAAGTAGAACTTCCAACCAATGTATAGTATGTTAAATCACATTGTAAGAATGATTATAAGTAACAATTTTTTTTGCGTTTTGTCTTCTTCGATTCTCCCTTTCTGATATTTTATCTCACCTCGGATATTTTTCTTGTTCTAGATTTTACGAGCTCCAAGTGTTATTTTGTTTGAACTTTTAAGAGTCCCTCTTTAATTTCTCTATATGCTGCCTTGTTATTTCACCAGATGTCAGCGCCATTGTTTAATATATACAATACTCGTTTCCAATACAAAACTCGGGGCCGTAAAAGCATAACCGTGTACAAACCTTTAGAAATCCATTGAGTACCAATTTGTTCAATTGACTGACAATTTCGAAAGAGTTACTTAAAGGACCGTAATGAATTCACGGCAACAATATTTTCTTGCATTGTATTTCAAGAATTTAAATATTCTGAATTTTCTCTGGTCTGGCCTGGTAGGAGGCTTCAGCCGTGGCTAGTTACCAATTACCACCCTACCGCCAAAGACGTGCAGCCAAGCTATTTAGCGTTCCGGTAGGATGTCGTGTAGAAACCGATTAGGTATATGGACTAGGGTTTAATATAACTACCATACCCCAAACAGGTTAGCCCGCTACCATCTTAGACTGCATCATCACTTACCATCAGGTGAGATCGCAGTCAAGGGCTAACTTGTATTTAATTTAAAAAAAACTAGATATAAGGTACATAAAAGTAGCAATACCTTTTTTTTAAAAAATCCCGATTCTCGGGAATTCCCGGGAATCGGCCAATTTTATTCCCGTTTCCTTGAGTTTAAAATTTGCCGTTCCCGAGATTTATTTTTAATTTTGATTGAGTGGGATTTTTAAAAAGTTAATTTGTTTAGTTTCACCCAACCTAAGTCCAGTTAATTAATATAATAGGTTTTGCTTCGGACATAATATTGTCAATCAAACTTATAATTTTAGAGTACGGAAACAACGTACAAATTTGAAATTTTACATAAATTGGCTAATTTGCGGTTTTGGCTCTTACGAAGTTCTACCATATAGATAATTCTGTATGTAAAGATAAAAAATTGTAATCATGACACCAAAATTCTATGATTTTCTTCGTTTTTTATTTTTGAGTATTTTTCAAACACTGTAAATAATACTATATGTCTGCAAAAGACTAGAAATTGTTTTCAATGATCAATTTCCAACATCTTTTTGCTATTTAAATTTTTGAAATAACATCTGTATTTCTTGTTTCTGACAAAAAATGAATATCAGACTCTTAGTCGGTAAGTACATTGTATATACGTATGATATTGATTTATGCCACAATTATACTTGTAATTAACTCACGTAAGTAGTTTATGTAAATAAGATACTTATGTAACTCTAGATGATGCCCTCGACTTCGTCCACATGGATTAAGATTTTTTGACTCCCGCGGTAACTGTTTAATTTTCCAGGATAATGGTTCCGGGTAGCCTATGTCCTTCTCCGGGATGTAATCTATCTTTGTACCAAATTTCATCAAAATCGGTTGAGTAGTTGGGCCGTGCAAGCGTAGCAGACAGACAGACACACTTTCGCATTTATTATATTTTGTATGGATATTAGTATGCTGGGCTAGCTAATGCCCGCGACATCGTCCGCGTGGTTGTTTTTTTTAGTTTTTTTTATTCCCGCGGGAACTCCTTAATTTTTCGGGATAAAAAGTCACTCTCCCTCAACTATACCCACGCCAAAAATAACGTCGAACCATTGCTCCGTTGCGGCGTGATTGACGGGCAATTCAATTAACAATCACACTTTCGCATTTATAATATTAAGTATTAAAATGGATTTGCACACCATATTATGCGATTTACAATAGGTATTTTGTCAATTACCTACTCATTGTAATTAATTACTCAAGTCTGATTGCAGCCAAGCGCTAGCCTATATATTTAAAAAAAAAAAAAAAAAAATGTAAGAGACTTTGTTAGGTACGTGATTTACTCACTTACGTTATTCTATCAATTTCACAAATTTTGAGTTACCGTGTTTTGTCATCCGAGGGCATCCGTGACATGCTATGACAAGCGCGCGAAAATAATGAAAACCGCGACGGGAGCGCCACCTGGCCGAAGTGGGCATAACTGACGTGAGGGGTGAGAACTGAGGAGAGCCAACCTCTCGATTTGTGTTTTGATTTTAAGAGCTGACAGCGCCTTAAGCATGATTATTGCCAAGCGCAAGCCTATTCTGTAAAAGAACATGCCATGGTCTTCCGCCGAAAACATCCAGTGGGTGCAACTCGCATAATGTCATAATAAATATATAATACATAACAACAACCGGATATGCTCACGAGTCACGTGTTATGCCGACATAACACGTGAGTGTATCCGGTTGTTAAGTAATTTTATAATGAACTAGCTGATGCCCGATCCGGTGCTGCGTTGTGGCGTGATTTGAGGACAAACCAACAAACCAATAAAACAACAAACAAACACACTTTCGCATTTATAATATTAGTATGATAATATACTTAATACTTACTTAATAGTACTTATATATGCAGGTAATGTGTCTAACAGGTACTTTTTCAATAATATTTTAAACTAGCGAATGCCAGCGACTTCGTCAGCGTGGTTTCAGGTTTTTGGTTCCCGCGGGAACTCTTTAATTTTCCGGGATAAAAGTAGCCTATATGCTATTCCAGACTCTAATCTATCTCTGTGACAAATTTCTGCCAGACCCGTTCAGCCGTTGGGGCGTGATTGAGTAACAAACATCCATACATCCATCCATAGATCCATCCAAACTTTCGCATTTATAATATTGTAGTAAGAGTCAGATCTAGACGTTTTTTGTCACTGCAGGCTCGCAGCTCGTTGACCTTAGATGTCTGTTCTTCTAATGATGCCTTTCGAATTTCTGATTTGATCTGCACGTAAAGAAACCCCAAGCTTCTCCTGATCTTCCGCTGAGTGACTTTAATTGCACTATTTTCACGAAATTTTCGGTTCAATATTATTAAAATTATTATCGCAGGAGCAAAATTTTAATGTAATTAAATTTTCCTGCTTCCGTGGCTGTTGATTCGCGCCTCAGAGATGACAAGGCGTCGGTCTTTATCATTAAAATTATTGGATAATACTTCCTTACCCCTTTTAGTTACACAAGCCTACCCACTCCGGCTTCGCTCAGGTGGGATTTCTGACGTGACTACGTTCATGTTTTAAAACTCTAAGGGCCTGTTTCTCAATCTACGAGTAACATTTAACTGATGAATAAATTTGATGTTTTGACAGATATTGTATAGGAATTCTGTCAAAATCTTAAATTTATTCGTAAGTTAAGGTTTACTTGGCCATTGTGAAACAATCCCTAATTCTTATTATAGGGACGTCAAGGTAAGTGACATAAAGCTGTCATTTTTAATTTCAAATAATACTGCTCTGAGCGATGGTAGTAACGCCCCTTATAGTAATTGTTTGAAACAACCTACTACAAACTACTCACGAGACCGCACGAACAAAGCTCTATTATTATAAAGTCTAGAAGTTATAGAGTTTCAAGTTACTTACGGCAAATTGGACAAGCCATTGAAGTTCCAAACAAAAACAAGAACGCATTAGACGCTGGCACACTGCACACTTATCTCGTTGAACCATTAAAATACAGTTAAGATAATAGGATACTTCTAGTGATAGGGCAATTAGGTTTATAGAAGTTTGGTGCAGAGTTCATTTTTTATGCATTAATTATTGAATTAATTATTATTTGGCGCTGCTGCGGACAGTACTATTTGTAAAATTTAGAAATAAATAGTAGCTAATTTAAAAATGAACACGCAATGAATACGTTCATATAAAAAGCAGGATAGGCGACCTCCGTGGCGCAGTGTGTAGCGCCTGCGGAGGTCCCGGGTTCGATCCCCGGCAGGGTCAATTTGGGAATTTATAATTCCTGAATTTTCCCTGGTCTGGCCTGGTGGGAGGCTTCGGCCGTGGTTAGTTAACACCCTACCGGCAAAGACGTGCCGCCAAGCAATTTAGCGTTCCGGTACGATGCCGTGTAGAAACCGAATGGGTTTAATATAACTGCCATGCCCCTAACAGGTTAGCCCGGTACCATCTTAGACTGCATCATCACTTACCATCTGGTGAGATCGCAGTCAAGGGCTAACTTGTAGTGGATAAAAAAAAAAGGGTGTATAGCAATTCAAATAAATTGGACGTCGATCGTCATTCTTAGACATAAATTCATAAGACTGCAAAGCAGTGCATTTTAATAGACGCGAACGTGTTCGTTTTTACTTTAAACGATCTGTATATTTTGTTTCCTGTATGATGTATCTATCTATTTATTAATATTTATGTAATATTATAAATTTGCAAGCTTTTGTGTGCAGCAATAGGTTTGATTGATTGCAGTCAAGCGCTATTGTGGATGTACATTTTAAAAAAAGTAGTGTAAAGTTGGCAAAATTGGCAACTCTGGCAAAACTCATTCTCGCATTACGTGCGTAATCTGCAATCGGCATTATATTTTTTTTGCAATTTGGTTTCAGACCTTTTTCGGTTTTATTAAAAAAACCCAGCCTGGTAATGTCGGGATGTAATTAACATTTCAGCGGAAAGCGCGATGACCCACAGATCCGGCGGCTTTTTCCATTTTCCGAAATGTAAATATTTTAGTATGCTAACGGCATACTTAATACCCTTTTCTTTTCATGGATCATGAGACCATGAATTTGCCAGTTTGCGAAATATTTGATCACTTCCCAAAGCCCCCTTAATCGGGATATTTTTAAATAATAACGGCCTTTCCACAAAAAACTGCAATCGTTAGACGGGTTTATGTGCAAAGGCTGTATGCGGAAGGACGTGGGATCCCACCGTATTATTATCCCAAGAATACTCCTACCATTATGTGATTAATGGAAAGGGGTCACGACCCTCAGTAATGAGGAATACGACGCTAAGAGAAGTGATAAATTCTGCTAAAAATCAGTCGCTTCTAATCATCATTCTTCAAACACCCATCCTTTGTTTCTATTTTTCTCAGTATAACGTGCACGATATCCCAGAGGGTGCATTTCCTCAGAGATGTGCTACGTTGCTGTGTCAAACTCACCAATAGACACGCTTGATCTTTCATCTAGCGATCCAGGCTATGAGAACTTATGATGTAGTACTTTGGTTGGGCAACGTAGCACATCTCTGGTGGAGAGGCAGCCTTATGAATGATCTAGTCTAGCGTATAAAAATGCATCTCATTTCATAAACCGAGTCATTCTACGTGATTTGGTTCTGTCAATTTGCGTGCCTTTACTATTAGATCAATGTGGCTCGTTCTAAAATAAGTTTAACTTGAATCAGCTTTGAATTTATTACTTAGTGCGTTTAAATGAGATTTTCTTAGTTGAGCGCGCTCTACTCCTGACACATAATAGGCTCTGGGTGTTTCAATTAAAACGCAGAGTGATACAGCGTTTGTTTCTAAAGGTAATTAATGAGGGATCCTTCATTACGCCCTAATGAACAACTCAACAGATTTGACTAAAGGCCAGCGTAAACTGTAGACAAGACAGTCTCGATGATTGGCAATATAAATTGACATAAAGGTTATATTTTAAGCGACAATTGTGCAAAAATCACCACCTAAATATAATTTATATACTTACAGATATCAAATAAATTCATGATAACCAACAAAAATGGTAGTCAAGCTATAAATAGTTTTAGAAAAAATGTTTCAGTATTTGGGATTACTAAAATTTGTTGATTCTTTTTATTTATTTATTAAATTTGAATTGGACTTCCTCGTCGGTCTAACTCTAGTGGTTGGCATGTTCGACTGCGGCCGAAGAGGTCCCGGGTTCGAGTCCCGGGTCGGGCCATAATTGAGTAGATATTTGATTTTCTGACTAGAAATTCTCAGTACAAGCCCGGAGTTAGGAAGTTGGCGGTGTCTCAACCCCGTACTTCGATGATCACGTCCCGGTTATTATCACTAACATGATAATAGTCGTTAAAAACCCGGCTGAGTTTGTTGTGGGCTCTTCTCAGACCAGGGCGCGTTTGGAACCCTCGTAGCTTTAGTTTTAAGATACCTTTACACATTATCACCATCATGCTTTTCAAGTAAGTAATTTTTAGACGACAATAAGTGTACCTATATTGAATAAATGACTTGAATCTTGAATCTAAAGCCGGCCAACCCACATTGGAGCAGCTTTTAAAAAAATTATTACTAAAGCAAAATCTCTTTTATTTTATAGTATCTCAATGTCAGTAAGTAGTATCAGGTGAATCAATTATAGTGTAATGCATGTATAGTGAATGGTACATTCAAAACCTATTTGTTAGTTGCGACTTTTTGTCATAAGTGTACGCTACTTCACGCCACAGGTGGCTACACAGCAGTTATTTTTACAAGGGCGAAAGATATACATTATTTTTATTATTGTGAGATAGGCTTGCGCTTGACGACAATCATGCTTAGTGCAAAGCAATGATGAGGTCTAGGTTGGAACGCGCTTGCCTAGAAGATGCCTAGTCACTCTTGCCTTGAAGGTACCTAAGTTATACGTGTCAGGAAACACGTGCGCTGGGAAGTTGTTCCACACCCTAGCGGTTCGGATCAGAAACGTCGAGCAAAAACGTTTTGTGCGGGCAGATTGGACATCAACCAGATAAGGATGCCAACGCAGACGGTTTCTCGTGCATGTTCTGTGGTAGAACGGGGAAGGAGGAACAAGAAGTTCCTGAGCACACTCTCCATTTAACATTTCTCACATTTCTTTTGTCTTAACCTTATTCATCTTATTAGAGTGAACGATTATTATATAATTAGGTACCGACATTATTTTATCTTTGAAAAAACTTTAAAAGAAAAAGTAAGTTTTTAAGTATGTCATTATTTTTAACTGCTTTGTACATTGATGTAGAATTTTTTTAGTACTCATTCTATTTCAATGGCTTTGTAGACTTAAGTTTATAAGGCTTTTCTAATTTATCTAGGTGACAATTTTGTTTGTCTGAATTTTGACTTCAAACTGACGGGTCGAATTTTGGGAAGTCCTCTCTTGGCCTTTGTATGATGTTTGTAAGTGTTTAGATAGTTGACGTGCAGGGATGATCTAAGTACCTTTTTTAGATAGGTATTACTTGTTTATGTGTGGAACAATTTGGAAAAAAATGTTTGTTCTTTCTTTCTTTCTAAAAAATAATCAGAACACTTCTCTCAAAAGAAAATTATCTCAAATTCTAGCCATTGTTGCGGATATCCATGGGAAAGGAGAGATCCGTATCCGTATCCGCGGATCTTGACACCAAATATCCGTATTCGGATCCGTATCCGCGGATATACATTTTCAACGTTCCTGCACATCACTAGCCTTTATACGTGGCCTACGTTGTCGCGTAGACAAGTTTGTCATTTGGCACGTATCGCGTCGCTTAACTGTCGCTCACCTATAGTAAAATGGGTAAGAAAGTTAAGCTGCGATTTGCTTACTTCTTTACTGAGGAAAACTAGACTGAGGAACAAACAAATCAGATAGTAACGAGGTACCAACCCAGAATTTAATTAGGAGGCAGAATTCAGAATACAATCACGTAGCTTATGCCGTTTGTTTACTCTTTGTGTATTGAATCACGTGGAGCGAGTGTCTCGTGTATGCAATTTCATTGTTGTTTGTCTTACAGTAAATAGAATTTTAGCACATGTTAACAAAGTTTCATTAATCATTACATTTCATAATTACTCTCGTTCAGTCTGGTAGAACTATGGTACTTTTCTTTTATTGTACCTCGTCCAATGCAGCGCCGGTCCACTAAATGAGACGAATTTTGGGAATAGTCCACACCTCTGGCCTTTTCTTTGGCAGACTTTTCACACTGAACTCTCGGGCATTAAAGCAGTATTTCCTCTCGATTTTAAACTGTAACTAAATGCAAGTGCTTACTTGCGAAACACGTATTTCTCACTTTTGTTAAATACCACATAAGTGGTATTTAACAAAAGTGAGAAGAACGTGTTCGAGGATCGTACCCTCGACCACCCGAATAGAAGGCCGTACGTCTAAACCACTTTTTAGGATTATAATTAAATTTATTACATTTTTAATTTAAATTTATTAATTTTTTAATTTAAATTTATTAAATTATTTAATTTAAATTTATTAAATTATTTAATTTAAATTTATTATTTTTTTTAATTTAAATTTATTAAATTTATTAAATTTTTATTTTAAATTACTAACATTATTTTAAATTAATAATTTTAATTATAAGCGGAAAAAAATATTTAGCGGAATTATAGCAGAAATAAAAACAATGGGGCTGATTCTGTTGTACATAATTTCATAACTAAACTATTTTAGTTTAGTAACCTTTTCTTAATGACAGGCGGGTTACTACTATTGCTTAAAGCAGTATTATTTCAAAATGACCCTTGTCGTCCCCGAAATTAAAAGTTATAATATTACAATACGATCTTCAACAATATTAATACATAGAGAACTAGAACTGTAATTTTAGTTAAGGTGCAGTTAAGTTTAGATTGTGTTATACAGAATTAGCGACATTATAATATAATTTACAGAGAACTTATTTCCAGGGATGTAACACATCATTAATTTTATCTTCAGAAGTTCTAAATATACAATATACCATTCATAAATTCACCGAATGCCAGTGTTAACTTTGGAAGTTAGTGAATAATGTTTATGTGAACCGACTCTATTTGACCAGGCTCTACGTATTCTACGAGTAATATGTCTTCCGTATCCTAAATAATCACAAGGTTATTTATGATAACATAGGGTGTTGCGAGGTTATTTGTTCAAGCATATGAGGTTTAAAGCGAATATTATTTATTGTTTGCAAATAGTCGTTAATCGTCAATAATCCTCAACCCAAAACTTGGCGTATTCCAAAGGCTATTAAGACTCTTTATTCGAGCTGTAACGGTTCGGATCAATATTTAGCTCTTTTGTCCCCTGAAATTTTATTATTCATAGCATTAAAACTCAAAATTTATTTATACCAAATTGTAGGCAAATCGCTTATCTACCACAATGACTGACAACATTTTGAAATTAATTAATAGATTGTTCCTTATCGCGAAAATACCAAGAGGCTGTTATTGAATCTTGGATTTTGTGTAAACTTTGACGTTAGCGAACATCATAATTTACTCATTGTGGTCAAAAAAAGAGATACTTTTATTGAGTATAAGGTCCTGAACTACAATAGTTGAAGAGAAAAATTATTAATTTGCTATTATTTGTATTATAAAACTCGAAACAAAGAAAATTTCATTTGACAAAATTAAGGACCCATAAAACCGTCATTTTAGGAGGTTATTTAGCTTAATTTGCAAAGAAAATTCACAACTCCTAATAGTAGGACATATTTTCAATTATATAAAGCAAAAAAATAATATTTTTAACAATAGTTTACTTCTAAAAATAAGTTTCAAACACACAACAAAACTGCGCGATCAAGCACTAGGAAAACTAGTCGTAGCCGAGGCTTCTCCGAGGGTGGACGTAACGCTTTTTGTCTCCGCAACTCAAAATAAAATACGTAGAATATACCTGAGATTGTAGTGCGATTGTCACTTCTCAATAGTAGGCATTTTATACTCGCTGCTTTTTCTTATTGATAGATGAAACTATTTTGTTTTAAAGAGTTTAGGGTTTGTATTTTATACTTTATAGTTATACTAAAGGCAAATTATATTGATAGTAAATATTTAAATAAGAATTCAGACAAGGTCATGTTTATCAGACTGTTATAAAAAACCTTTACACATTATTCAGAAAATTAACTAGAATTAGTTATAAACAATGATTAGTTATTAGTTATAAAATTGCATTTATAGGGCTTGTGGTTAAATTTACTATTATTATAGGCTGACCAGCAATCTCTACGTAGACAGGCCACCCCTTATCTCTACTAATCCCCTTGTCGTTTTGAAATTTCAGTCAGTTCATGAACACTCGTTCATTGTCTTTTATGGCATACGCGCGGTATCTTGTGTTCGATTGTGAAATTGACTTGGGATTTTATAGGTTTGATTTGCATTGTGATTTGGATATTGTTTACCTTTGGATCGATGACCTCCAGCTTGAATTACTGACTGATACTGCTCACTATTGGGTATCGTGTTATATAATATATTAAATAGGTAAGTTACTATAAATTTTTAATTCTTACTAATTATAAATGCGAAAGTGTATTGCTGTCGGCCTGTCAATTAATTACCAGCATGGCTTATCCACAGATGCCTTGAAATTCAGTCCAGGGATGCAGCCACATGCTTGTACATTAGTAAACATATGCAATGTGCTTTCGGACAGTCTAATGTACTGTACACTTATCAGCCTTTTCCTACTTCCTCAGTTCACAGTTCACACCTAAATGAATCAAATATTTAGGTTTATCGATTTTGGCTGTACGTTTTCGGTCAATCAGTCAATCACGAAAAAATTTAATTAGGTTTTTGTGTTATTTTTATGTGCATTTTTGGGATCGAGTTTTTATTTTACTGTCAAAATTATTTATTTCTAACAAATAACAATACACTCGTTACAGCATAAAGTTATTTGAAAAATTGGCTGTAAAGCTGTATTTTTTTACTACCGCAGGCGCAGTAAACTTCTATTGTTATTTTGGTAAACTGAGTATACTAGCGCAACACCTGCAGGATTATATAGTTTTATTACCTTTTACAAGTGGTTATCGTTTACAGAGCGGCACTTGATGATTGTGTTTTATATTTGCCGAACCGGATCTTTCTTTTATTATTGTACCACTATTGACCCGTGATCGCTATTGTTATCATGATAAACAAAAACCTACGTTGGTAAAACACCTGCATCTGCACGTGCCTATCAGTTTTATTGCACTGTTTTCTTTCATTCTTTAGGATTCATGAAAGTAAATAAGTTATTTTTTTCAGATACGGGTTCTAAAACTCCAATTTTCAAACTAAAAAGAAAAAAATATTTACGTAGTGAACAATTAGCGAAGGCAAGGAAATTAATAAAAAGTGCTTCAAAACCTGAAAGCGCTCTATGGCTTGAACTCAGAAGATTTTTGTTGACGGCATCAACATTTACGGGTATCGTAATCGAGCGTTCAATCACATTGGGGTCAAAGTAATATGGACCCAAAGGCTCTTGATTTAAAGTCACAAATTCCAACCGATTTTAATTTCAAACGTTTCCATTTGGAGCGCTGGCTGTGAATGCATACACGAAATTGAGCTCTAAATCTTAACTGTTAAGATTCATTTTGCTTTAACGCTAATATGTTCGAATGGTTACGATCAATCGAATTTGCAATGTGAAAACTAAGACGAAACGTAGTGACATGTATATAAATGAACCATACAAATTCTAATAATTTTATATTGTAAATAACATTACGTAAAAATCAAAATAACGCTAATATTTTTATTTCTTTTTGTACAAAATGTATCTTTTAACTAACAGGAAACAAGTAAACAAAGACAATTTATGTTATAGGAAAACATAGTTTAAATGTGATTTTGTAAATAAATACGAATTATTCTGCATTTTTCTTTATATCTTGTCTTATATGAGTGCAATAAAATAGAGAAATTATAATTCGTCCGCGTTTTTTTTTTAAACTCCTGTGGGAATACCTTAATTTTTCGGGATATAAAGTAGCCTATATCCTTCCCCGAGATACAATGTACCTCGTACCTGTAAGCGTAGCAGACAGACAGACAGACAAACTTTCGCATTTATAATATTAGTATGGATGTACCTAGGTACTTAAAAACATCTATACTAACAATCATGCAACCTACTCTTTATATGAATGCACTTTATATTAAAAAAAGTTTATATAAAGTGTAAACGTATGTAAAGTGAATTAAAAACATATTTTTTTTAATATTGAAAAAATAATAGCCTGTTTGAAAATGGGATTAGGATCGAAACGGTTTGTCAAACTACATTGCACCCGACGCCTTCTGTTCGCTCGTTTGAACAAAGGACTATCCGAGACAAAGGATTTACCAGAGATAAATACCTAAACTTGCGAAGCGGCTCAAGGAATGAACGCTCTTAAGCCTAAAATGCAAATAGTATTGGTATATTTGAATAATGTGATCCTTTCTGTCTTTGTAGATCTTGTTTTGCTCTAAGTAGTCGTGTATTGTTTGATCAGTTATTGATTGGATCATTCTGTCTGTTTGTCACAACATATTTAAAATCTTCTGCTATCAGTTGAAATTTAATACAGTTATAGAAATCTGTGACCATACATTTTACAATTTTGAAAAAAAATTACCGTTTACGTTAATCTTACTATAATATTATAAATGCGAAAGTTTGGATGTATGGATGTATGGATGGATGTTTGTTACTCAATCACGCCCCAACGGCTGAACGGATCTGGATGAAATTTGGCACAGAGATAGATTATAGTCTGGAATAACACATAGGCTACTTTTTATCCCGGAAAATTAAAGAGTTCCCGCGGGAACCACAAAACCTCGATCCACGCGTACGAAGTCGCGGGCGTCAGCTAGTATAATATAATACTGATCTTTGAAGTTTTAGGTAGAGTTCCGTGTACTCATGCACTAGCTTATCATGCTAACAGGTATGTGGGGTTATAACACACACTTAACCTGTTCTTCGTAAAAAATATACCCACTTCTTTATCCAATGTTTTACATAACCAATCAATTAAATTTTTTATTACACAAACATTTTAATAAATAATTAATACATTCAAATCATTCTACTCTACCTACCTATCAAATATTAAGGACTAATATATTAAGTTTGTCTTATTATAATTAAAATTGTATTTACCTAAATTCACTCTGGTAATTTAGATTTTAATTTGATAAATGAATGTACATAAATATTTTGAACATATTAAATAAAATTTTGGTAATGAGTTTTTAAATTTGATTTAATTTAAATTCACAAATTATGCTCGACATTTAAATGACCCTTTGAAATGTTAGGATTGGGAAATTCCATCTATATGAATTTCATTTCGAAGTAAATAGATTCTATGCCCGCGCGATTTAGTTCGTGTGAATTTAGTTCAACCGATTTGGATGAAATTTGGTACAGGGATAGGTTGTATCCCGGGGAAGGACATAGTCTACTTTTTATCTCGGAAAATTAACTAGTACCCGCGGGAATCGAAAAATCTTAACCCATTGCCCCAGTGTTGCCAAGTCTAGACTCGAGGACTGTAGAAGCATTAATGCATTGCACAAACTCGTTATAATTTCCCGTCTATAATAGTACAACTGCTTATTCAGGTTTCGAACTGTCGCTGTTCATATAATTAGATCCTACATAACAAACTCAGTTGGTGGTACCCACTACTCTGGCTTCGTACTTATTTACTTTGTTAAACTCAGAGTAAACTCTTTACTTTTTTATTAAACTGCCTGAGACGTCCGGCTTCGCTCAAACAAAATTTCTGAAAACCCTTTTCAAGTCAGTCCTTGTTATTTTACTTTATGAAGAAAAGTTCCGAGCAAAATAATTTGTAAAGTTCCTCGATCCAATATGTTTTCTCTACTAGATGCTCGAGACTTAGTGCTTTTCAAAAAACTGATTACACGGGATAAAAATAAATGACTTCGAATGTAGTATTTATATTTAAGACATTTTGTCTTCGCTACAACGCGAGCATGTCGGTCTTCGCGAGCTTGTCGGTCACGGTCACTCGAATCCACAATTTTACCCCCTACCAAAAAGTGCTCAACGCGGCTAAAGAAGTTTTCACTTCAAAAATCAATCAAACTGTTGATCCGTTACGGCGTTATTGAAGGACAAACCAACAGAACAACATTGTTTGTTGGTATGTAGTTACAGCGTTTTATAAATTTTTAGTAAGGACTTCCGTAGTAAGTACTAAGTATTGTGCCGAGCTTTAGTACTTTTAATTCATCGAAATCACGCAAGTAATCTAGGAATTTGTAAATCGATCTGTTTAGACAAGTGAATATAATTAAAATTATTAAAAAATACGACTGCTCTGCCGTAGCCCGTATTGAATTACCTTTGGAATCTTATTCACATTTTTATTACCTAAATGATATTTTTTTGTGAATCACGGGATATTGAAGTATAGTGATATATATTTTTGGAATCTACTCATTATTTTCTAGATGATGATTATATAGTTCATCTTATTTTTGAAATTTTTTTTTCAACTTTAGTCTTTAATGCGGGACCATGGTCACCCCATCAATTTTTTTTTAAATTTTTTTAGCCTATGTCACCCGGAATAAGCTGGGGATTCTAACGATATCTCATTTATCAAAATCGGTTCAGGCGTATAGAAGTTATGGTGGAATATACAAACTCACATACATACATACATACATGAACCCTAAAAACAATATACTCGTACCTACTCCTTTTTTTAGGCAGTCGTATAGAAATTGCATAATGCTCATCCTTTCTTCTTCTTCTTCTCCGGATGCCTCTCCGATCAACGAAGGTTGGCAGTCAGCTTAGTATATTCACTTTTGTTCTTCACGAGGCGAAATAATTCGACGGCACTCGCAATTCCAGTCCACTCCCGTATGTTGCTAAACTTTTTCTGCGACCAACGAACTCACTTTTCGCATCACGAAGAGTTGTAGGAGTACATACAGGAATGCTCATCCTTTACTGTACCAACATTAATATGTCTGTGTCAAAAACTCAAAATATAGATGGTAGGTATGTCCCTCCCGCATTATAATGTCCAGTGTTCCTGAGTTTAGAATGCCACTTCCAACATGATTTATGAAGTTGTCCGGCAAACTGCAGAACATTGTGCTAGTATTAATCTTATTTTGTTGATGTCAAAGTTTAAAATTAAGAAATACATAACTTACTTATTATTTCTGCTGAAGGCGGAAGTAGAGAAATGCAATAAAGTAATACAAATTTATAAAAAGTTAGGATCAGAGAAGCATACACATGCTACCCCAAATACGGGAAGAAAGAAGAAGAGACAGTCTGCAACTACTAACAATACGCCGATACAATTAATCTTTGACAAAAAGGTGGAGCAAACGAAGTGTACAAACATGCTCTCAGAAATATCGCACACGCAGGAATTAAATCCAGAGTCAAATACTTCAGATATTTTAAATACATCATTCATTAATGATAGAACAGGGGACGAATCTGAAATTATTAAGCATGAAAAAAGGGAGGTTCTAAATAAATTAAACGAAGTAATCGATAGTTCAGTGAAGCATGAGCCAAGAAAAAGAATCGTGATTATTGCTGACCAGCAAGGTAGAGGTACTCAAAGAATAATACAGAATTTAACTGGGCCCATGTATGAGGTCACCTGTTTTTCGAAACCAGGTGCTAAATTAACTAATATACTTCGCTCCGAAACAAAGTTGATAAATGGATTAAATAAAAATGATGTTGTTATTATAATAGGAGGCACAAATGAAACAGATCCCTATGAATTTCAACTAAGTCTAAATCGATTCTTCTACAATAACACACATACGAATATTTTAGTGAGTGAAATACCTTATAATGGAACTTTAAACGAAAAGAAGCTAAATTATGATTTAAGATTTATGTGTGGGAAATTTGAAAATGTATCATATGTTGACATGGATTATAGCAGAAACAGGATGAACCGAAGTATGCAAGTACGATATCTATGCCAATCGCTCCTAAAGGATATTTTACGCCTAGAATACCGAAACAAGGTAGACATCTATAAAAAACAAAGGCATAATATGCGGGAGAGTGTTAAAGAAACAGAAAATAAAGCGACCCAAACTGAAAATGTGACACAAAATGAAGACAATATACATGACGTTAATAATAGAAGAGACAGTGAAGAAGAAAAGAATGGTGACGTTACAAATATTCTTAAAATAGATGAAAGTGGTGATAGTGGAAACAGGGTAGAACCTAATAACTTTTTTCGACGCTCATAAGTTGCACGTACTACATCAGAATATTAATGGACTTATAAATAAATCGGAACAACTGGTATTACAACTCGATGATTTGCAAACTGACAAGAATATTTCTATAGATGTACTTTGTATTACAGAACATAATTTAATTAAAGATGATTGTAAACTCCTTAAGATACCAAATTTTAGCATTGCTTCTTCATATTTTCGTAAAAATAGAAGAGGTGGGTCAGTTATACTTGTACGGAATTGTCTTAAAGTTAAAGAGTTAGCGAACATCACAAGCTTAAGCGTTTCAGGTGTTATAGAATGCAGTGGTATTGAGCTAACAGACCAAAACACGATAGTTATTTGTATTTACAGACCGCCCAAATTTGATAAATTAACATTAGACACATTTTTTAATGATTTGTATAACTTACTTAATAAATATAGTTTCAAAAAAAGAAAAATAATCGTCTGTGGTGATATCAATATAGACGTATTGATAAATAATAAAACTACTCAAAACTTTAAAGAATTAGTACATAGTTTTAATCTTAAACTAGCACTTAAGCAGCCAACGCGTCTAGTAAGTGGCACATGTATTGATAACTTTATGAGCAATATTCGGAGTTATAGCTGTAGTATTGAAGAACTGGCATTATCAGACCATACTGCGCAAATCTTTAGCTTTTCTGTTAAAAAATTTAGTCGTTTAGATTACTGGTATATTTTGAGAAGAGATTTAAGCAAAGAAAACATGATTAAATTTAAGAATTGTTTAAGTAGCATTACATTTTCAGATGTTTATGAAACATCGGAACCAAATGAAGCATACAATCGATTCCTCGAATTGTTCACACTTTTTTACTATCTTTGCTTTCCCTATATTAAAATTAAAATACAATTAAATCGGAAACCAAAGTGGATCTCAAAAGGAATAAGAAAATGTTGCAAAAGAAAACGAGAGCTACTATGGAAATATAGAACTAAACCCAATAATAAAAATAAACAAAATTATAAAGTGTATGGTAGGCGCCTAAAAAATATTATTAAATTAACACAAAAATCGCAAAATGATTATAAAATTAAAACTTCGCAGAACAAATCAAAGGCTACATGGAATATTATTAATGATAACAAATTGCAACCCAATGATAAAACAATTGAACGGATTAAAAAAGACGGCGAAATAATTAGTGACCCATTACAGATTGCACAAGCTTTTAATGAACATTTTCTAAATCGGAAAACTTTATCATCAAATAATAAAAGACCAAGGACTAATTGGAACAAGCCGAACTCAATTTTTATGAAACCATCTTCATCATCTCAAATAAACAATATCATAAAATTACTTAAAAATACAAGTAGCACCGGGTTTGATGATATAAGTACCAAAGTCGTAAAGTATGTATCTGACATAATATCGCCAGTTTTAAGCTATATTACAAATTTATGTATAGAGAATGGTATATATCCGGAGAAGTTAAAAATTTCCATCGTAAAGCCACTTTTTAAAAAACAAGATAAAGATGACATGGATTGCTATCGACCAGTGTCACTTATTCCAATTTTTTCTAAAATAATAGAAAAATATATTTTTAATAGCTTAAATGATTATTTTGAAAATAATGGAATACTATCTGACCAGCAAAAAGGCTTTAGGAAAAACAAATCGATCAATTTGGCAATATACCATTTCTTGAAGGGGGTCATGACAAATGTTGACAAAAAAAAGCATGTGTGTGTGCTTTATATGGACCTCACTAAGGCATTTGACTATGTGGACCATAAAATATTAATTGATAAGCTAAGCGTGTATGGAGTTAGAGGAAACACTTTATCACTTATAAAATCGTATCTAACGGGGAGGCAACAAATGACCCAAATTACGAGAGTAGCAGGCAATGATAAAACAGAAACAGCGTATATATCAGAATCAAAAACCGTGACTACTGGAGTACCGCAGGGAAGTATATTAGGGCCATTGCTTTTCATAACATATATAAATGATTTTCCCACGGTAACCGACCATCAGATGATTTTATTTGCTGACGACAGCACAGTGATATTCATAGGTGACAGTTTAAATTCGTTTCAGGATGACATTAATAGTACTGTTGAAAATATTATAAACTGGTTGACATGTAACAATTTAATTATAAATCTTGATAAAACTAAAATAATGACATTTGTAAATAGACGTAATAAAATAACATTGGACATTAATTATTTAGGTAAAACAATATCAGAAATAAAAAACACAAAATTTTTAGGCTTATATATTGACGACTGTTTAAATTGGAAATACCATATTGACAATTTATGTATAAAGCTAAGTAGATTCTCTTTTGCACTGTACATGCTCTCTAAAGTTGTAAACCAGTCGGCAGTGTTAATAGCTTTCAACGCATATGTGACAGCTAATATTAGATACGGAATCATATTTTGGGGAAATTCAACTGACAAGGAGAGAGTTTTTAAATGTCAGAAGAAATGTTTAAGAGCCATATGCCATCTGAGCCCCACTGATTCGTGTAAACCATATTTCGATAAGTTTAAAATACTCACCTGTCCATGCTTGTATATATATGAAGTGCTAGTATTCATTAAAACAAATTATCAACTGTTTAGATACTCTGATAATGAACGCAGAAAGAATAAACTGTGTTTTACCCAGCATGCAACATCATTTTATGGTAATAGTTTCTTTAATATGGCACCTCAGTTATATAATAAACTACCACCATCATTGGCTGACCGAAATCTAAATATCGTAACGTTCAAACAAAAAATTAAGGAATTTTTGCTGAAGAAAAGATATTATACAATTAAGGAGTATTTAACAGACACAAATATATAAATAGTTTAAACGGTTAAGTAATAAACGATAGAACATTAATAAGAGTTACAGTTTAAATACAATACAATACATTTTAATAAAATAATTTGATATACTAAATATTGTGTAGAATAATTAAATATATTATAATATAATTGATAATAAGATTTAAATAATGTTTAGAATAAGAATTTGTTATTATTAGATAAATTTTGCATGCCAATACATGGCAGATTGTAGTTCATAGCATAGCAATGTAACACCAATGTACCTACGCAATCTGGGCAAATAAATGATTTGATTTGATTTGATTTGATTTCTAAACCAAATGCTTATTTATCTCTATCTTTTTATCCAACTTCCAAAAAAGGAGGAGGTTTTCAATTCAGCGCATTTTAAAAAAAATGTATGTCGGTGCATATCTCCGTGGTTTCTGAACCGATTTGATTTTTTTTCTATCAGTCGTTAGAGGAAGCTCTCGAGGTGGTCCCATAAATTCTGACTCCAAATCCTCAACCCTGACACTAAAAAGGATAAGCAAAGTTGACGCATCAGGCTTATTTTTTACTTTACAGTAGCGTTGGAAGTCGGTTTTTTGAAAAGAATTTTTTATTTTATCACACCCACAGTTGCAGCAAGAATACCACAAATTCAGTCAATTATGTCAATTGAGATTGTAAAATTGATTGATGCAGCTTTTTCAGTGTAGGGCTGAAGCACAGGTTAAATAATAAGTAGTTACTGGCCAAAGGCTCTATGCTTACGAAAATCGTCATAATTTTGGTTACACGTCTGTCGAACGTATGGAAATGATCGAGAACCAGCTGTCAAGCGCTTGACAATTCAATACAAATCGTATTTGACGTTGTAGGGATCGAATGGGAAGAAAATCTCCCACTAGGCACTCAGTTCATTTTCATAGATATGCTTTTAGATTAGCGAACATCTGAGAACTCCTTAAACAGTTCAAACTAGCCGTTTGACAAACAATTACGACTTTCTAACGCACTACTGACTTGCTCCACATAATATAGAACAGGGATTCCCAAAGTGGCCGATATTGGTTTCCCAAGGGTCGACGTAACCGAAAACTGATTTTCGGGGTCGACGAGGTCTTAAAGTCGATACCTATTTTATTGTTTTTCCAAAAAATAATTACCTACTTATGTATTTTTATACTTAATTTGTATTAATAATTATTAATTTAAGTACTGGATTTTATGTTTATTTATTTTGATGAGAAAATGATGTCAAGTTTACTCACTTAACCAACCGCAACGTTTTTAAATTGGTAAGTATTTTGTAGCAATAGGAAAAAAACTAGAGATAGGATTTTAAAAGTAATTTGGCTATGGGGATCTGAGTCTGAAGTATCAGTTCATTTTGGAATAGGGGTCTCTTGCCTCAAATAGTTTGGGAATCCCTGATATAGAAGAACGGGAAAACAGTGTGCGGTACTTACCGGATGTCAATCTTAAAACAGATAGAGCACGTAAAATTAACTTAAAATACCTAAAGCAAATTGAGAACGCAAAGCAAACCGATTCCGTTCAAATAAACCTACCCACGAAGCTCCACGTTAATTACTCAGAGGAAATTCAATTTGTTCCTGAGAGGGCAATCAAGGTTTGCATTATGATAAAATATTGTTTACCTCTATACTAAATTATTAATGTTATATTAAGATCGTATTCGGCCCCAGCCCTCAAGAACTACAAAGTATCAAGTCTAACGGTGTGTATTAACTGCCTCGTTGGTCTAGTGGTTAGCATGTTCGACTGCGGCCGACGAGGTCCCGAGTTCAAGTCCTAAGTCGGGCCATATTTAAGTACCTATTGGGTTTTTCTGACTAGAAATTCTCAGTACTAGTCCGGAGGAAGTTGGCAGTGTTTCACCCTCGTGCCTCGGAGAGCACGTTAAGCCTTCGTCCCCGAAATTATCACTAACATGATAATAGTCGTTAAAGCCCGCCAACCCGCATTGTAGCAGCGTGGTGGGTTAAGCTCTAATTACCTCTCTCCTATAAGAGTGGAGGCCTATGCCCAGCTGTGGGACGTTAACGTGCTGTAGTGGTGATGATCGATATTTCACAGATAAGAAGCGAATAATATTTCAAATCAAACAAAATGGTTATTCCAAAATTCCCTTGAAATTATACCTAATAGTTACCTACGACTAACTTTATTATATAAAGGTCAATAGTTATCCATAGACTATTATGAATTATGATAGCGGGTTACGTAAAAACGTATTATGTAACGCTATGAGTATTTCTGTTTATTTTATTGTCATTTTCGGTAAAACGTTTTCAATGTTAATTGCCATACATACATCGTCTATTAGGCGTGCCGGTGCTAAGCGGTAATTTTAATTACAGTAAACCACTTCATACATTTCCACGGGGAATCGGTAATTTAATTATTTCACAGTTCATATAATATGATACTAGTATTGTAACAGTGTGGTATTCAATCATACTAGTATACACGTTACCTACACACACACATAGAGGCATAAAAGCATTGCTTACCCTAGTAAAAAAAAGCTCAATGCTTATTTTTCATCACGCCCTTCTTGAAAATAACGAACCACCTAACGAATGCCTACCTCCAAATACCGTGCACGCCACAGACTAGATGATACCAGAATCTTGTTCCTTGTGGGTTTAGGTTTTTGTGGTCCCATGTCCCCTATGGACCAAGGTCTTCGAACAGTGCGTGTTGCCAGTGATGACCTATGGATGCGAGACTTGGTCGCTAACTATGGGCCTCGTATGAAAGTCCAAGGTCACTCAGCGGGCGATGGAGAGAGCGATGCTCGGGGTTTCTTTGCGCGATCAAATCAGGAATGAGGAGATTCGCATAAGAACGAAAGTAACCGACATTGCTCAACGCGTTGCGAAGCTGTAGTGGCAATGAGCGGGGCACATAGTTAGAAGAACCGACAGACGTTGGGGTCTCAAAGTGCTGGAATGGCGACCTCGCACTGGGAAGCGCAGCGTTGGCAGACCCCCTACTCGCTGGACGGACGACCTCAGGCGAGTTGCAGGGAGTCGCTGGTTCCAGGCGGCGCAAGACCGCGGCGTGTGGAAATCCTTGCAAGAGGCCTATGTACAGCAGTGGACGTCTGTCGGTTGATGATGATGATGATGATGTCCTCTATGTCCTTCAAACTTCAATCTATATATTATCCAATAATATAATCTATACCAAATTTCACAAAAATCGGTTGAAAAGATGGGCCGTTAAAGACAGACAGACAGGTACTTTTAATTACTTTTTATTCCGGAAAATTTACGAGTTGCCATGGGAATATATTATAAAAACTGAATTCACGCGGACTAAGTCGCGGGCATCGTCTAGTGAACGAAAAAAATAACACAATATGTACCTACTCCTAAAACTTAATTTCAAAAATATCTATTACTTTTATATTTTATTTGACGAGTAAGCAACGACTTTTCTTTCAAGTCGTGATGGCAAAATGGAGATCTTTATGCACAAGGGTGTACGGCGTCACACGTCCATGCAATAAAGCTGAGATTTCAAGTATTTCATAGTATATAAAATATATTGACACCTTTGGAACCACCGATGGAATGTCAATAGAAAACATAAAATACAACGCTTTTTTACGTAATTCCGTATTCCTTTGTAAAAGGGACGATTTTGAGACATTTTAGTCTCCGCTAAAAGTTAAAATGATATCAATAAAATACCTTGAGTATTATATCGTTAGCATACGTGCCAAAATGTCGCTTATTATTATAAATGAGAAAGTGTGTTTGTTTGTGCACAATCACACCGCAACAGTGTGCAACGAATCGACGGGATTTTTTGCATAGGTATAATATTTGAGGATCTGGAAAGTGACATGGGCTACTTTTTATCCCGGAAAATAAGGAGTTGCCGCGGGAATTAAAAAAATCCGCATTGTATCAGCTAGTAGTACTACAGTTTTAGCATGATGCCGTAACCGACATAATAAAGCTTCCAGCAAAAGCTAAAGCGCCTGCCTGCCTGCCTTTTTGCCTGGTGAGAGGCTTCGGCCGTGGCTAGTTACCACCCTACCGGCAAAAGACGTGCCGCCGTGTAGAAACCGAAGGGGTATGGGTTTAAATTATAACTGCCATACCCCTAACAGGTTAGCCCGCTACGATCTTAGACTGCATCATCACTTACCATCAGGTGTGATCGCAGTCAAGGGCTAGGCTTGTAGTGGATTAAAAAAAAGCGACAGGAATCGTCCAGGTATAATGTTATAACAAGTTAAGATTTCTAGATAATAACGGCGACTTCGTTCAGGTTTATAAAAATCCTGATGAACTCTTTGATTTTCCAGGATACGAAGTAGCACTAGCCTTAATTCCAGGGATGCAATCTATCTAATCATGTTTTTCAAAAACAAGCATAGCGACAAATTTAGACAGACAGACAAACTAGGTATTATATTATGAATTTAAGTCAAGAATTAAAGTACAGCTTCGACGTAGCTTCAATTGTTTTAGCATTTCTTTTAACCACAATAATTTCATAAACAAAGCAGTAAAATAAACTTTGACGACGCAATGAAGTCCAGAGATAACAAGATTGTACTGTAACGACAAAATAAAATGGTAACTAAGAAATTATACCCTTTTCTTACCGAAGTTACTTTATGAGCATCAATTATTAGATGGGATTAGAGAATTTGATCCCAGCCCTTAATTTTATTCTGAGTTTTCGGAATTTTACATATACAAAGACAATCTTGAAATCTCGGATGTTCTAGTACCTAAAAATAGCAAAAAAAATAAAAATCTGCTTTTTGATTATCTTTTTATTTGAAAAACTTAACAAGATGTGCCCTTGATTGAAATCGAGACATAAAGGAAAACTTTAACGATAATGTTTAACAATAATATTCTTTCGGTATCAATATCTCAAATATTCATCATATCATTTTATATCAATTTTGACGACCTCCGTGGCGCAGTGTGTAGCGCTGTTGCCTTAACGTGCGGAGGTCCCGGGTTCGATCCCCGGCAGGGTCAATTTGGAAATTTATAATTTCTGAATTTTCCCTGGTCTGGCCTGGTGGGAGGCTTCGGCCGTGGCTAGTTACCACCCTACCGGCAAAAGACGTGCCGCCGTGTAGAAACCGAAGGGGTATGGGTTTAAATTATAACTGCCATACCCCTAACAGGTTAGCATCATCACTTACCATCAGGTGAGATCGCAGTCAAGGGCTAGCTTGTAGTGGATTAAAAAAAATATATCAATATAACTCTTTAAAAACATGTAAGTAATTCATTCATAAAATTAAAATTTATTGATAAAAATGTGCGTTTAACCACAATAATTGTCCTGAGTCACAAAATGCGAAAAGTCACAAAATGTTTTTAAAAAATCTGGTTATCTCGGGTATTGTGTAATTTATTATTTAATCCCGAAATTTTCAGGACTTAAATATAAGGTTGAAATCGAGGGATTCAAGGAAGTCGATTTTAATTTACTCTTTAAACCTTGAAATTAGATAGTAGGTAATTTTGTTATTTTCGTCCAAGTGCGACCAACGATATAGGAGAATGCGTTTTTAACACAGCCTCTTTAAAGTTAAAATTATTGCTATAGTGCAATCGAAATCATATCTGATTGGTTAACACTCTTCGGCTATTGGCCAAAATCCATTGGCGCAGGTAAAATATTATATAACTATAGTAAGTAGTTCAGCCAATCACAACAATAATAAGACTGTAACTGTCTCAATAGTTATTGTTGTGATTGATGATTGAAAAACAAAATTCCACAGGCTATTTTAAACTTGCCTTTACACAAGTTTAAGAAATCCATTAAAAGTGAATGCTTCTGAAAAATGCTTATTTTATGATAAAAGAGTATGGATTTGACTGGGTCCAGCAATGCTAAGGACAGCAGTTTCTTATGTATCTACACATAAATGAAATTGTAATTTTTTAATAATAAATATTGAGACTGTAACGATGATTGAAAAACAAATTCCACAGCCTATTTTAAACTTGCCTTTACACAAGTTTAAGAAATCCATTAAAAGTAGGTATGCTTCTGAAAAAAGCTTATTTTATGATAAAAGAGCATGGATTTGACTCGCTCCAGCAATGCGAAGGACAGCGGTTACATAATATGTCTACACATGTCTACGTATGATTTTGAAGAATTTTAAAAGAATTTTAAAAGATTTTTAGAACATTAACTTATTTATAAAAATAAATTAAAATAAACTTAACGTATATTTGAAGAAAACAAAAACGCGGCAAATTCCTAGACTAATATTTTTTTGTCGGAAAAGCAAAGGCATCAAGCTCATACGGCCTCGTCGGTTTTCGTAATTTTATTTAATAATCATAACTGCATAATAAATGCGTATTCCTTTTTCAAAAAGATGTATAGTGCTTTATATACAAACTCAATGGTGTAAACACAGATGTAGTTCGGTATAAATTTCGGTAAGTATTCCAAATTTAAATCACATTCTCCCCCTAGAGGATGAATGAAATTCAGTACAATTTTCTTTCCCTGTTTTTAACAGATTAAAAATGACTATTGTTATGTTCGCTTTTTGTGGCATAGAATGTCACTTTTTTGAGCAAGTGGTACGAAAATAATATTATAAGCCTAAATTCCAGATGGTAAGTAGTAAGTATAACATAAAGTTACCATAATGGCAGGGGAAAAGGGTTTAAAATAAATTCATAGACGATTCCTTTCGCGAATCCCACTTCTGCGTAATAAAACTAACGGGGAAAAATGTAAGTATCAAACAAAACACGTTTCTTCTCAATTGGACAGCGAATGGATCGTAAATAGTTTAGGAACCTGCGTTTTTACCCAAACTGTCACTTACATCATGGCGATTCGCATTGTAACATGAACAAATATTGTATTAGGGATATGTACGAGTACGTGCCATAAAAATGATAGAATAGGAAATCAGCTTAACTATAGTATTCTTTTACTCTATTTATATATATAACGTGCAAAAGTCGCCTGAGTAATCTATAGGTATATATAAAAATGAAACCCGTTTTCCTTGGTCACGGCATCACGCGTGAATGGCTGGACCGATTTCACTAATTCTTTTTTTGTTGTATTTGTTATTATTAGGAGAAGGTTCTTACGGAAAAAAATATTAAGAAAATCTCTCAGAAATATTGAAAAATATACATTTAATTTTGCATACTAAGGCGGTACGAAGTTCGCCGGGTCAGCTAGTACCTATAAATTTTATACAAATCACAAATTATTTATGGTGGTACCTAATTATTTATTCGGTTAAAGCTCGATTCATATAGCAATATTTTATCGAAATCACTGTCAACACCGCATCTAATACAAAAATTGCTTGGGGCGATGGCTTCTATATTGTATGGCAATACGTGAAAATAATTATTGTGTTTTGATAGGTACGTACTTACGCATCTGGCGAATGCGCTGCGCGAAGTGTTGAGCGCAGGTTCGATCCCCTGCAGAGTCAATTTGGGAATTTATAATTTCTGAATGTTCTCTGGTCTGGCCTGGCGGGTGGAGATTCCAGTACGATGCCTTGTAGAAATCGGTTAGAGGGTATGGGTTTACCTAACTGCTATGCCCCTAACAAGTTAGTCCGCTACCATCTAAGACTGTATCATCACTGACAATTCGGTGAGATCGCAGTCAAGGGCTAACTTGTAATAAATAAATAAAAAATACTTTACTTTTTCCCCAGGAACACAAATATTTGCTCAACGCTCCGAAACCTACAGTATATCATGGTTGAAAACATTGAATTCCGAGGTCCCGGTGGGTCTATTCATATATGAGTCTACAGGCAAATAAAATGACCCATGGACCCGTTAATGGGTCGATCCACCGGGACTACCGATATAACCTCCAGAGACATTATTATATAGCTATAATTCACACGAAAAATACCATAAAATATGTTTATTTGATTTGAAAATTTGATGGTACTAGCTACTCGTATAAGTAACCTACCTTTGGTGCCAGGCAATTAGACCTTTGCCTAAATTAAAGCACCAGCTTAATATAACTGCCATAGTCCTATCAGGTTATAGTAACTTACCACCATTGAGATCGCACTCCAAGCGCTAACTTGTGGAAAAAAAATTTTGACCCTAATGAGGAACTTGACGTAAAATGGACGCAAATAGAGATTTGCCTATTTATAGTAGAAGAGGCCGTTTATAACATATCTTTATATATATACATATATCTTTATATATAAAAAATTAAATTCAATGTTTGTATGTTTGTCCTCTATGCGTTTCGAAACCATTGATCATTGATTGTGATGAAACTTTGGTACGGTGTTCTGGGAACGCCCGTGAGGGTTCCTGGCCCAAAAAATGTATAAATATATGTATAAATACATTTGTTTTTCGTTTTTGAAGTGAAAACTTCTTTAGGCGCGTTGAGCACTTTTTGGTAGGGGGTAAAATGTAGATTCGCGTGACCGTGACCGACATGCTCGCGAACAGCAACTTTCTCGCGAACACCCACTTGCTCACGTGGTTACGAAGACAAAAGGTCTTAAATATAAATATACTACATTAAGACATTACCAAATAATTATTTAGGAAATACACAGAAAACAAACAAAATTACAAGATATAATAAAAACTTATAGAATAAACGTAAATCTAAAATCTAAATAAATATTATACAAACTATACAATAAATTTAAATCAAATCCTTATATACCTACTAACAAAAATAAAAATAAAACCCTAATCAAAAAGACCACCCCTGGTTGCCCCTGGGCCAAAGGTACCCATCAAACTTGTAGCATTGCCACGCTGAATGGCGATGGATAACCTTTGAACCAGGTAGGAACCAGAACGTGGGTCACAGCCCCTTTCCCTCCCAAATGTTTAGGCTACTAGCAGGCCCAGCGAGAGCAAGCCTTCGACTCCAGTGGGCGGAGGCCCATAGCCGTCCCTAGACTCAAAAGGTCACTGGTTCTGTGCCGCTAAAGTTAAATTGTTGAGCCCTGCGGTTACTGGGGCAAGTTACACTAGAATATAGGACTTATAACTAAGTACTACTTACGATTCAGGACCCTGCAAGTTTGTAATCTCGGAGGGCTAAGTGTGTAGTCTGAGTTATGTTTTGGTGCTAGTAAAGTGTGGTAATGACCCTCCTTGATTGCTGCTGGAAGCTTGGTCCGAACAAAGCTGGACGCCTCACACCACTGCACTTCACTTCAAGGTTTTTACACTTTACTTGTTGTCTCGTTTCAATTTGAGGTTATACAATTCAACACGGCACGGGATGAAAATCGTAGGTTAGTCAAACACGGTAGTGATAAATTCACCAAAACGAACCGAGGCCTACGTGTATTATTTTCAACCGGGACAAATCAGCAACTAGTAACAATTATTATATACTACATTTGAAATTTATATTTCAATAATTTTAATTAAAAAAAAAATTATTTTAAAAATATTCGTTTTCACTTCTATCGGCAGTCCCTATAACTGCCAATTTTTTAATATACTTTACGTGGCATTGCAACGCATGCCGGGTACAGTTAGTCATGAATAAGCAAAACAGAATCACGTGCGTAAATCTCAATACGGTCGCACTATTTACCCAGTGTCCCAAAAACGAACATATGAACGACCTGTCATCGCACAATATGCGTTCATGTCAAACACAGTATTGTAAAATTAGGCAGCACTTTGCACGGTCCACTTGCTTTGTATGACTTGGCAGTAAAAGCTTTGTAAGAGCTTTCGTGGGTGTAATTATATTAAGATTGGGCTTATAGACTTTCTATTTATAGATTTCTTGCAAAGGATTTAAGAGATATTTATCTTTTAATTTAATATGAAAATTTTCTTAAGGGTACTTCGAAGACATTTATAGATTCTTGGTCGAACATTGCAATGTGACATTTAAATGTCAGTGTAGAGCCTTAATCTTGTACAAGACGCTGAAACAAAATTCTGTTTCTAAAATGCGATCTAAATACAAAAGTATTCATTAATCACTGAGTCTGCCAGCAGGAGACTGAATTGCCATCAATTCAAACAATCGTATTTATACTAACTATTTTCGATAGTATCCGCAGATTAAATCGAATGACATGAAACGAGTCAAATTGACAGATATTATACTTCCTGTTTTTTTTTTTTTTTTTTTTTTAATCTATTTTATTAAAGAGGGTTTGTTCAATATTGAACATGACACCCTCATAGGAACAAAATACGCTTAACATATGTTTTATAAATCTCGTACAGCGCCCTGGCCTCCTCTGATAAGGGGTAAGCCAGGACACTGTTACATACAGACAAATCCCTCAAATCAATATTAAACCTAGCCTTAAAATGAAATCTATCCAACTCGATTCGGACACATTCGACCAAGACATGGTATACAATACTCAATTACAATTCCCGTTTCATGAGATATGATGACAAACAGTAATAATGCTAACATTCTGTATCAAATTTCGCCAAAATTGTCTTCTAAATGGAAACTTTGAATTTGAAAGCATCAAAGAGCAAGTTAGTTTCAAATCTTCATTCCATTTCATCAGATAATATGGCGAGACATTAATAACAATTTACCTTGATGTTTTGACGCGGCTTTTATTAATGGATACTTGATACTTTAAAGTTGAGATGTGACCTTCAGGTACAAAGCCTGACGTTTGTAACGTGCTATTAAAGAGATTTATCCATTGAATACCGATACATATATTATACCTACCTGTATAGGATTAGATGTAAGATCATATAGAAACTAATAATTCGTATTCTTCTTCCATATTATTATTTAAATAGGTATATACCTATATAAATGTATAATAGGTATATGTACAAAAGCAATAATTATTAAATACTGACTGATGAGTGCGACTTTGCCTTTGAAGTTTCCTGATTACCGCCTGACTCTTTAATTTTCCGGGATAAAAATGCCAATGTGCTAATGCTATAATCTATCTCTTTGCCAAATTTCATCCAGATCTGTTCCACCGTTCTGGTCTGATTGAGTAACAAACAAATTTTCGCAGCTGAAAACCTTGCTTTGTATGCAATTATTTGGCATGCAATGGTGGGCTTAACGCTGAGCTGTACACCCAATCTGGGTGGTGATACACACGAAAATGTTACATCTGTATCTACGTTTTGTCTGTGACACCATTGGCGAATAAATTGTATTTCTTTTATTCTTTCATTTTTAATACATAGATCACTTTTAACGAAATCTCAAAAAAATGGAATTATTCTGAAAAATACGGAAAACATGAAAAATGCCAATGGAATGCCGAGTTTTCCATAATTTTCTAACACTTTACTATAATGTTGGAGTAAGGCCTAAATTATTTCCATTCTAAAAGCCTAAATTATTTCCCGTGCTCAGAGTTGACAATGGGAGCCTATATAGGATTCTTTTGCTAGTTTTTACTTATATTTTAAAGCGATCTTAAAATAAATACACGTATTTCAGTTAGAAATTTATTTTTAGAACTGTTTATCCGTTTTCCGCCGTGGGCCGTTCAATGTGTAGCTTAATGCTAGATGACATCCGGATTATGTTTTCTATGGCTTCTCTGCGTCGGCATCTTTTATTCTATTGTTCTGGAAATGATTCGATTTGTTTTAGTATCAAGAATAACTACAGTGGGCTTACTATCATCGCTTCAGGCAGTATTATTTTGAAATTGACGTTTTATATAATGTACCTTGATGTCCCTTAAATAAGGATTATAATTCTAAGACAAGAGCGTCAATAAGACTAAAGTAATACTGCTATGGTAGTAAGCCCCCTGCTGATGTCTAACTTCCTCAGAGTGGATTTAGGAATTTGTCAGTCCAAAAAAGTATGTCTATCTGATATTTGATTCATACCGATTTTGACGAAAGTTATAGAAAAAGCCTTGCACCCCGGGCACGGATTTTTATCCCGAAAAATCAAAGAGAAACTACAATATTTTTAAAAATCAAATCCTCGCGTATACGCGTCTCAGCGTTATCCAATCCAGTTCGAGTAATTTTAACGTGAAAGGCTTGGGAGCTGAGACCTTAAGTTATTTGCTAAAAGCTTCGACAAATTACCAATATCCCTTGAAACAATTACTAACCATGTTAGAGTAGTTAATCAAATTATGAACTAGTTAATTTTAGCCTAATCTAATTGGTTGTTATCTCAAGACGACCAAACTGTCGACGTTATCGAGTCATGAAGTCGTTTGGATAACTTAACACAACTTTGCACTTATATAGGACTCTAGGGACCGGGCCATACTGCCTACGCTTAAAGCAATACCACTACAGCCTTTAACGTCCCACTGCTGGGCACAGGCCTCCACTCTCATAGGAGAGAGGGAATTAGAGCTTAGACCCACCACGCTGCTCCAATGCGGGTTGGCGGGCTTTAACAACTATTATCATGTTAGTGATAATAACCGGGACCGACGGCTTAACGTGCTCTTCGAGGCACGGGGGTGAAACACCGCCAACTTCCAACTCCGGGCTGGCACTGAGAATTTCTTAATTGAAAAACCCAACACCTAACAATTTTTATGCCCGACCGGGAATCGAACCCAGGACCTCGTGATCCACAGTCGACTATGCTAACCGCTAGACCAACGAGGCAGTCAGTCAGTCAGAGGCAGTGGCAGTGGCTTAAAGCAATCTTACTCAAAATGACAGTTTTATATCATGTGCCTTGACGTTCCTAAAATAAGGATTATATAATTATATAAAACAGAAAAGTCAACAAAAATGAAACAATATGGCTTTAAGCGTTGGCAGTATTTTTTTTTTTTAACTACTACAAGTTACCACTTGACTGCGATCTCACCTGACGGTAAGTGATGATGCAGTCTATAAGATGGTAGCGGGCTAAGCTGTTAGGGGCATGGCAGTTATATTAAACGCATACCCCTATTCGTTTCCTACACGTCATCGTACCGGAACGCTAAAGTCGCATGGCGGAGCGTCTTTGCCGGTAGGGTGGTAACTAGCCACGGCCGAAGTCTCCCACCAGACCAGACCAGGGAAAATTAAAAAAATATAAATTCCCAAACTGACCCTGCTGGGAAGCAGATTCTACTGAGAAGAGCCGGCACGAAACTCAGCAGTTGCTCTATATAGGTATACCCACAGTACAGTAGGATCAGTGGCGTGCACAGGGCTTGAAGCAAGGGTATAGGCATTAGTTACCCAGAATACCTATTCACAGACTGTTATACTTTATGAAAAATGAGCATTGACCTAATTCCATTAGGGTGAGCAGTGCTTTTGTGCCTCTATGAACTGCACGCCACTGAGTAGGATAAATTATTAAGTAGGTACCTATAGGTACTATCCTGTGGGGCGTTGGACGCAAAGCCGATTGTTTTCCATACAACTTTGTCACTAAGAAATTCGTTGTTTGTATACTAGCCTTGAAAAGATAATGGAAAAAGTTTTCCGTAGCTGCCCACCTGTTGCTGAAAAGTTTGACAAACTTTGGTATGCATAAATTTGAGAATTACTGATCTCATACGATAAAACCAAGTTAATAGTAAGTAAATTAAAATTATTCTCGTTTGTAGGTAGGTTAGCGCCTATTATCCATCCATCCATCAGCCTGTATGCATCCACTGCTGGATAAAGGCCTTTTCGAGAGCGCACCACCAAACACGGTCCTCCGCTTTCCTCATCCACCCGCTTCCCGCCACCTTCTTTAGGTCATCGGACCAGTGAGCTGGAGGTCGTCCTACACTGTGCTTACCGGTACGCGGTCTCCACTCCAGAACATGTCTGCCCCAGCGGCCATCGGTTTTGCGACAGATATGATCTGCTCACTGCCACTTCAGCTTGCTAACCCTACCTGTTAATTTTTGTTCCATTCAAAGTCTTTTAGGGTTCCTCGTTTTCCTACGGAATCGTAAAACTGTACACATTGGTCACGTGTCGACGCATCTTCAAGCTAACAAGGCGTTAGGCGCGGCGTACGTTTTATGGGTCGTCACCAACTTTAGCACTACACTCTGACTTTTATTGTTGTTACCTACGTACTACCGCACTAAGTAGCCTTTGTGTCTTTACAACAAATTTACTTTTCACGAGTTTACGGATGTAAAAGCAAATGTAATACCCACTATTCTTTCTTTGACTTTTTCACGTGTTTCTACTGCAGGTGACTGCTTAGGTCCCGGGTTCGATTTCCGGCAGGTTCAATTTGGGAAATTATAATTTCTGAATTTTCTCTGGTCAGGTCTGGTGGGAGGCTTCGGCCGTGGCTAATGGCCACCCTACCAGTAAAGACGCCGCCCAGCGATTTGTTTCATGGTTCCCGTAAATTTTCCGATTTAAGGATTTTTATTTATTTCTGTAACGGATAAACTCAAAAACGCCTCATGTTCTTTTCCCTTTTTCCTTATCAGCGAGTAACATGGTCTGCATTTTACTTTAAAAAAACTCAAACTCATATTTTTTTATTCAAATAAACTTATTAAAAGTGCTTTTGAATCGTCGAGTGAATTTACCACTGGTTCAGAATGCCATTCCTACCGAGAAGAACCAGCAAGAAACTCGGTGGTTGCTCTTTTGAAAATAAACATGAAATACGCTCAAACCTGGTATCTTTTTCAGCCATGAACACCGCGGTTTACCTCACGCTGGTGGTAGCGGCGTGTCTTTGCCTCACGGACGGCGCTCCCGAGGGTCGGCTGTCGAGGAAGCAGCAGCGGCCAACGCGCGGTTTCAAGAACCTCGAGATGATGACCGCCAGGGGGTTTGGCAAACGCGCCGAACGTGAGTACTATAAAGAAATTTTGTCGATTTTTTATTTTTTTAAAGTGAAACTTCTTTAGTATAGTTGGGATTTGAAAATTCGATGAAACGGAAAAGCGATACCAGAAAGAGACAAGCATATTCATAATAGGATTTAGCCTGCGAGAGAATGAGATAGAATGCAAGTTATATTTATCTCATTCTCTCGTAGGCTACTTTTCTGAAGTTTCACTTCTTCCGTGTGTAAATTGCGCACACTCACTTTTTTTTAAATGTATATTCGTAATTTAAGTCAATAATAGCCATAGAAATCAGATATTTGATAAGTTATTATCTAATTTTGTGTATTTTGTACATAGCCATTCTTTTTTTAGTACTTAGTGCCATAACAGCACAATGCAATTCGCCAAATAAATTAAATACAATGGGAAAGTTTCGTAGGTCAAAAAAAGTTTTTTTTGTGATTATTAATTATAGATCTTACGAAAGAAATAAAATCCACGTCCTCTGCTAGTTTTAAGTTTGATAACCAATTTAAACTATCGATTAAATTAAAAAAGCATCGAATGTTGATGACGTCATTATGCAAAAATTTCAGACAATCTTTCATTTCTTAACGTTAAATAAAGAGTCGCTGATTTGACAAGTTGTCAAATGCCCAATTATACTTTCAGACAGACGCCAATTATTATAATAATATTTGTCTGTAAAAATCAACTTTAGGCGTAGTTCTGGCTATAAAAAACGTTCTTAAAATTAAATAATAGACATTGTAAATTATTATGAAGTAGGTATTTTTTTATTAAAATAACGTACAATAAAATCTGTAAACAATGCTTAATTCAGAGATTTTATTTTTATTTTTCCGTAATTTTAATACCTAAGTAAATATTTTTTTTTTTATAATTTGAAAATAATTGTAAAACTCGCTTAAATATTTAAAAAATATCTAATTATTATTATATTAACTTCCCTGAAAGGTTTTTATGCACTTTGTCACATTCAAAAGTGTTTATGCTAAGCGCCCATCGCCCCCGGTGGGTATCCACGAGCTGAAAGAGAAAAGCTAATGTCGCGAAAAATATTTTTAATGCCATCCCTGCTTTCCTTCTTCTTGAATAAATAAACCACAGTTACTTCTTATTATTTACTTATTGCTGTGTAAATAACTAAAAATATTGCAAAACTAGTAGATGCCCGTGACTTCATCCGCTTGAATAAGTTTTTTTAATTCCCACGGGAAATTAGCCTATGTCACTCCCCACGTCCTCCAATATAAATTATCACATATAAATAAAAATCAGTTGCGTAAGTCTGTTGCGACGTGATTGAAAGACAAACTAACAGACCAACATGAACAAACCAACAAACAAACAAACACACTTTCGCGTTTATACTTTTATAATACTTAAATATTATAAATGCGAAAGTTTGTTTGATTGTCTTTCAATCACGCCGGAACAGAGCAATCGATCGACGTAATTTTTTGCATGCATATAGTTGAAGACCTGGGAGGGACATAGGTTACTTTTTATCCCGGAAAGTTAAGGAGTTCCCGTGGGAATTAAAAAAAAAACGGGCATCAGCTACGAGTAGTTTAGTAGCATTGAGCAAACCTGCGGATACAATCAAGAATAATATTTTCATTGAAGATAAAACTAAGGTTCACATGCTATCTTATCTAACTAATAATTTGTTTAGCAGTTGCTACAAATATTTTACTTATTTAAACTGCTGCCACGGCACAAAACGGCCGTTAAGGAGGTCCTATATCGTAATTCGTAGTTATCTTTTCGTCTCTGTAGTTATCTTTTTAATCTACCTTTTTATGTCTCCAACCTGAATAATAGATAAAAAGCATGTAGCCTATTAAAATTTGTGAGGCACGAAAAAGGCATTTAGGGTTGCCAACCGTATTATAATATAATACTGTAATGTACCTACCTATAAATACCTACAATAAAAAAAAAAGTCTTTTCTTTGTCATAAGTACATATTGAGTAAGTTAAGTATGAATCAATTAATATGAATAGTCATTTATTTTTTAGTTTATTATTTAATAAAATAGTATTGTACTATTTCGGTTTTAAAATATGTAATATACTTAGTATGCCATACTTTTATAATATAATAGTAAGGCAAATCCCCTAGAACATGAAATAATAACTTTGATTGAATTTTCTTAAATTACTTAGATCTTTTAAAGTCGATTTGTTTAATTTTATCAGAAATACGAGTAGTTTGCATTCCGGGTAAATAAGCTACTTTTCATTACGGAAAGTTCATTCGAGATTTAGATTTACCAGAAAAACTAAAATCGATAAAATGTACCTACTTTAGTTTTACTCATTCCTTAAAAATACTTACTATAACTTTTGAAGTGCGCAGTATATATTTTTTATGAAATACTGTAATAATATTCCGCTGAAAAAATGTTGGCAACCCTACTGATTTACCGTACTTAAAAATATTTTCTACAAGGCGACGTCGACAACCAAACACCTTCGCAACGCACAAATCGCGGTACACCTACATTTAAGAGTCCCTCGGTTGGAATTGCTCGGGATTTTGGCAAAAGGACGTCTGAATTGGAATCGGAAGGTAACCCGGTAACCCGTAACCCAGTATTCCGGTCATAAATGTCGATAATGACCTGTGGATTGTAAAGAAATACTAATGTATCCAATTCAGCTTGGAAATACAGAAATCCATTTGAAATGGTTGAATAAGACCCGCACAAACACATCGAATAGTAAAGTTTTAAATCAGGATTTGTTACAATTATATTATTCAGTTCGGATCTACGAGTATTATAAAATGTATAATCAAATTCCATGAGTTTGCGCGGGTCCGTCTATACTTACGTACACTGATCATAGTGTAGCTTGGGTATAGAAAAATAAAATCCATTTGGAAATGGCTAACGGACCTGTTAATCGGGTTTCTTTGTGTGCTTTGAGTCTGTGTGGCAAATGCAAAGTAATTTGCCGCAAATCGAATCTGTATTGGAAGCTGAGCGTCTAGTACTAGCAACTACTATGACTTGAGCGTAGCAGCTAAATAATGAAGATTTTCTAATAGTGGATAGAAGCAGGCGTTACTTGGCGGAATTCCATGACAACCAAGGAACAATAAAGCAGACAAATATAAGCGGTACAACGCGTAGGTTGCACGTGTAGCTTGTGATATTCACCGCCCATTATACGAGCAATTCCCACCGCCACGACACAACACCACACAAATCATATGGGCGATGCATATATCGCAAGCTACACATTGTACCACCAAGATATGTCTATTTTCGCGGATAATAGCGAATTTAGCTTCTTGTTCTACTCAAATTCTTCAGTACCTTGAGTCCCTGGAAATCTGGATGGAAGCCTGCTGCTAAAAATCAGATGCCAACTGTCAGACTCGAACTGTATATGAAGTTAATCAACGACCTCAATTTACATAGACGGGCCCTGTCAAACAAAGAATGTGGGCGTATTTTTAGCAACGCCATCAACGCCATCTAGTCTTAAAAGCGGGAACTTGCTTGCAACATCTTGAATAAAAACTTGAAAACGTATGACTCGGTCATAGATAATATAGGTCATAGCCGTAAGGCCAGTTAGTAAAAAAAAATTATACAGTTTGCCGCGGAAATTAAATGATTGCGTAATGGATAAAAATATTAAATAGGAAGATTAAATAACGTTTTTTTGGAAATGTATAATTGTGAATTGAAACACTTACCTTAAAATTAAAATTATACAGTGCAAACTAATTAAACTTTAGATGTTAACTTAATAATAACAAATTATCCGCACGACGAGCGATCGTGACAGCGCTACGACGGGAACAAAGACAGATGCGGAACGCGTTCCGCATCTCGGACGCCCGGCGTTTTTCTATGAAAGGGCCCATCTAGTGCCTTCATATATATCGATGAAGTTGATAAATGCTTTTTGAGGTGCAGGCATCTATGAACTCCTTAAACAGGTCGAATATTTTAACAAAAGACAAAATAAAACAAAAATATGAAAATATCATTAAAATATCTCAACAAATGAAAAAGTTATGGAATTTTAAAGTTGCGCTTGCAAGACGGGATACGTGACGTCATATTTCCCTATTAACAGACTTTATACAGCCGAATAAAAGAAATAAATGGACATAACCTGACTTAATTGAATTAAAAGCACTTAATTTGTGTGTGAAGATAATTTTGCAGTATTAAAGCTCGGCTAGGTATTAAAACTCACTCACAAAATTTCTCACTCGAGTAAGATACAGCAATCGGTGTACATTAAATAATTAAACTTTTAAATCGTCATTTCTCAGTCATTTATTGATGGATTGTAAAAAAAACACTGATTTATAAGTTTTAATCTATATTTTACTTCCGTTGTGATAAATATGATATTCACAACATCATGAAACTTCTCCATTATCCGTTTAATAAAAGATTACAATTACAATTTCCTTACACAATCGTGGGAGATGATCAGCTGCGAATGATTTACCTAGATATTAATTAAAACTAATACTGAAACTAACTGAATAACTAGGTACCTGAAACTACCATTGGTCATAGTAGCTGATACGTATCTAGACTTTGTGATATTTGAGCAACGAACTCGTTATATTTCAATGTATTTTAGTTAACAAGAAGCAAATTATGAGTGATTGTTGTCATAAACACACTTAACACAACATAATATACTACAACTTTCAAGAAATTACATCATTACTTGATCATCGGTTCTCAGATAAATGTCATGAAACTCAATTTCTTTTTCCAAAAAAGGGTTTCAAATAAACCGCGTACCTTCTTTTTTTTTTTAATATATTATAGGCTAGCGCTTGGCTGCGATCAGAATTGCTTGCAAGTGGTGATGGAGCGCGCTTGCCTAGAAGATGCCTATTCACCCTTGATTTGAACGTACCTATTTTAAAAGAGGAGGGGAAAACGAAGGCAAATCGCTTCGTACGAGCCCGAACTACGCATTTAATTAGCTTTACTGGGTAGCGGGTGGCGGTAGCGTTACTAGGATATTTCTTGAGGACCAATGATTCAAACTACACCACATTTATCACAAACATACTTTAACAGATGAGCGCATGAGGTTCCACCCTAAAGCACCCTTGATGGTGGCTTACGATTTCGGGAAAAGGGGTGGTAACGATGATCTCGATGGAGAAGGTAACATTTATCTTACAAGCGGCTTCTTGCTTATGTGACCGTGAATATTTTTTTAAATTATTGAGGTGTAAGATGTTTATATCCACTGGAAGGAAAATTCAGCTATCATTTTATGTTCCTAGTATAGGTACAAGATGGACTATAGAGGTGTTAAACTATTGCTAAACGGTTAACGGTTGAAAATGGTAGTAAAAAAAACAATGTTTCTAGTGCACAGGAGTAACGATCGTTTACAACCGTTAACCGTTAACCGTTTTTAAACCGTTTAGCGATAGTCTCTTATGATGCCTTAAGAAGCTTGTTGGACCTATATGCATTATTATTTATGAAGATATATATTAAAGCAAGTCTTGAGGGTGTTGTACACGTTGGGTGCATGTTGGTCCAATTCCAAATACACTTCTGGAGCATTTAACGTATTTTGGCAGTTCACAAGTTGGCTAAATTATATTTTAGTATTGATCCAGCACGCTAGGAGGTGTTATGCCAATCAATGTGCATTAAATTTTAAATAATTAAAAGTTTATATTGATTTTCACGCAGAAGAAGAGATTAGGGTCACCCGTGGAACATTTAAACCAAATGCCAATGTTCTTATTGCCAGGGGATATGGCAAACGCCATGAAGCTGATAAAACTGAAGGTAACATTGGTACCAATACAAAATCATTGTAACTGTTATTGGCCCATGAAACTATGGCCAACTACCTATGAATAATTGAGCAATGAATGAATTAAAATCAATATTGACCCATGAAACTGAGGTTTATTTTAACGAAACATAAATGAAAAATCATATTTTCCTGTACCGAGTTGATTTATTTTATTAAAGGTGCACTTTAATAAAATAAATTAATTCGGTACATACTAAGATAACATTGATAAAACCAAAATCAAATACAGTTACATTCATCAAATAAAATATCTAGGTATTTTTTCAGCTGGGTAAAATAGAAGCCCAATAGGCATGATGACTGAACTTGAAAAATGATCAGATTATGTTCGGAAGTATCTACTATTTCGAAAAAATATCATATTTCAGCAGAAAAATTAGGTTTGGTAGATAAAATTGGCATTTGAAATTTAAATTTTAAAATTCACGCCAAAACGTTCGCCGGTGTCATGGCGTCGTTTATGACGTCACTATTGTTTTACCAATGCACTCTGTGCAGTGTGCAGTACACAATAGTGTGATTGTCAAAGCTCGAAAACAAACAATTGTAACGTCATTCGCTTCTTGGTGTTTAATCCATTATAGCGGATTGCTGTATTTTATAGTTTTATTTTATCAAAATAAAAAAAATAAAAAAATAGGTTTTTTATAATCCATGAACCCTATTTCATTAAATAAATTCATAATTTCATTGATTCTTGGTTACTGTCATCATACCTATTGTCTAAGCAAATCGTAATCACTTGATAACTTAAAACGTATTACTCGAACTGTTTAAGGAGTTCATGTATGCTTTGTGACGTGCGGGCATTTAAGACCTCATTAAATTGGTCGAATTATACGTTTGACAAACGATTACGATCACGATTACAATTTCGTTACACAATCGGGGGGAAGATCGCTTTATGAATGAAATTAAAGCTTAAGCTTAAAAAATAAGAATGCTTTCGTGTCCTAATCGCTGAAATTCGCTTCGATGGCAAGGATGATGATGATGATGATGATGATATATCACCACCTTAATGTTCTAACAGATGATGGTATGATCAGGATGATCAGAGGATCATTCAAGCCTAACTCTAACATCCTTATTGCCAGAGGTTACGGCAAAAGGCAAGAGGGCAACGGAGGTATAAAAGAAGATCAAATTTTCAATATTATGGCCGGTTCACATTATTCCAGTCTTGAATTCAGTGTTGTTGTTATACTAGCAATATGTTTACGTTATTTAAACCTGCCTTTAGAAGTCTGGTTTCGTGACACGTAGTGCATACCTTTATTAATTTATTTGATGGGCTGGAAAACTACTGGAATAATGTAAAACAGCCGTTATGCAATAATACGCTAAATATATGACCAAATAAAAAAATAATGGTCACCCGATCTTGGTCCGTTGTGTAATAAACATGGCGAGCTTATATCGACCGCAAATACCTTAGGGACTGGTACACTTCAACACGAAACTCAAAACAAGTCACGATAACATAAATAAAATAATTTATACCATATTTATGTTTACGCTTTTTGTAAGCTTTTTGTTCCTGTCACGCGTATCTATGAAACGAGCGCGGGAAAGGGACAGTTAATGTATTTCAGGTGCATTGGGAACTCGTTAAAGTTCTCAACTCGCTTGGCTTATTAAGGCATGGAGCCATAGTTTAAGAATATATTCTATGATAATATGTACTGTGTATTTTTAAGAAATTGAATGCAATTCGATGCGATGCGATGTTAAGTGATTTAAAAGCAGTTTTACACAGAGTTAAGATTCTGTGCTTACTTTGAAAATAAAGAATCACTATAGTGACTTGACTTTGTCATGTATGTAGTCAGTCACTGACTCAATGTTAATCTAGGTTTACCCACTATTTTTATTGGTGGTCGAAGACTAAATAATTTTCATACCATATTTTATTGTTATTAGATTCTTATGTACTTTTTTAAAATCACATTTTCACGTCCCGTCGTATCGCATATGTAGCTTGCTACGAACCGTCTACGAACAATGGGTAACTTGAAAGGTTACTTATACTTAAATAAGTTCACAGAATTTTGTGGCGTTGCTGTCTAGAAATAAGGATGATAACAGCTGGTACCATTTATATACTGTGTAATATTAGGGACTTGTGTTATGAACACGTCCTAAATGTAGTTGCTTAATATTATCTTTTGTCAGTTATTTATTGTTATACAGGGACAGGTTGAGTGAGTATATTCTCGTACAATAGTAAGTGTAATGGGTAATTATTTTGCTTTTACCTTTTTATTGATAAGTAATCTCTTTCAGGTCAGAGATTAATATTACGTCATCATATTATTCTCGCAGCAACTCCTTAATTTTCCGGGATAAAAAGCCTAAGTCTATGTCCTTCCTCGGGATGCAATCTATGTCCATACCAAATTTCATCAAAATCGTTTGAAAGGATGGGCCGTAAAAGCGTAGCAGACAGACAGACAGATAGACAGACAGCAGACACACGTTCGCATTAATAATGTTAGTAAGGATGTACAATAGGTTTAACAGAAAGTAAGTACTTTGAGTTCAAAGGGAAATGCCCAATCGGCAAGGTACGCACATCAAGAAAATAAATTATATATCCATACTAATATTAATTAATATATCATTCTGAGGGTGTTAAGTATTATTAATTTATAAGCCTGACTGCCCTATGCTGAGGCACTGGATACATACGCATGTCTATGTACCTAGTGCTCCAGCATACAACTGCAGGTTAACTTAAATTAGTTATTTTTGAGTTTACTAACATAGTTTTAAGTTATTATTGTACTAACATGATTATGGACTTAATGAGGGTCTGAAATAAACAATATTTTTTTTAAAATTATAAATACGAAAGTGTGTCTGTCTCTCTGCAGTTTGCTACGATTTCACGGCCCATCTGTTCAACCGATTTTGATGAAATTTGGTATGGAGATAGATTGTATCCCGGGGAAGGACCTAGGCTAAGGCTTTTTATCCCGGAAAATTAAGGAGTTGCTGCGGGAATAAAAAAACTTAATCCACGCGGACGAAGTTGCGGGCATATCTAGTATAATATAAAGATTCACATTCTAGGCCCGTATTAATAAACCGCTGAATAGGTTTTTCACTCTATAAATGTTAGTTTGCGCGAGTAATACTAGATGGCGCTGTCGTACTTGAAATCGCGCTTTTGTTAGACCCCTCTACCATAGTGAAATGAAGATTGATTCTGTGTAGAGTCACCATCGATATTAATACCCGTCCAGTTATAGTAATAGCTTTGCTTCCAGCTGTAACGTCCTGCAAAATTAACTTTTGTAAATGATCAACTCTGGTTGTGGCATATAATAAGAAAGTAATTAATATTTGACTTGATACTGTTTATTTCATGTAAGTTAACTTGTAGTGGATTAAAAAAAGTTTGTTCTTCGACTACGCCGCAACAGGGAAACGGATCAGAGTCAAAGTGAAAATATGTTAATTCAAAATTGGTGCCTACACACTAAAGTGTTCACTTTATGAACGTCAAGTATACAAAGTATGAGACATGACGTTGATAATAACGATGGTAACTTTAAACTTAAGCTACGAGGGCTCCACACGCGCCCTGGTCTGAGAAGAGCCCACAACAAACTCTCGTCTTATTTATTGTCGTCCATACCATCAAATAATATGTCCATTACAGTGTGATAATACACAGATAACAAAAGTTTTCTATAAAAAATAGGATATAATATAATATGAACGTATTGAGTTATGAGTGTAATTTTTCCAATATAATAATATTCGATTTAAAGTTTACTCGTTGACTGTGGTCTTGCTCGGTATGTTATGATTATCTGAAACAGGTACAGCAATTTTTAATCAGCTAATTGCCACGTGGCAATTACTAAAAGTATTTAAATCTGAATTGAAATTCAATATTTAATTGACATTCCAACCTAGACCTCATCATTGCTTTGCACTAAGCATGATTGTCGTCAAGCCTATCCCGCAATAAAAAAAAAATATGTCAAGAAGCGTAGCATAGTAACTAAATAAATACCTAATCTATGATATATTTTACAGTTTACGGTATGGACAATTTCTGGGAAAACCTGGAAGCTGCGCAAGAAAAAGATGGCCAAGACACTGATGGAAAAGCGATGCAAAGGTAAATAGGATTATTTTTTGTTAGCTACGCATTACAATTTTTTTCTTTTTCGTTTACAATTTTTTTTCTCAAATAGCTACGTTTTAGCGCGATGGATAACTTCTTAGTTTAAAAAGTAAGTTTAGATTTGAGTAAAATTGTCTTTGTCATTAGTATTTACTAATATGGGGAATATACATTGAAATAGAGTATAGGTACTAAAAAAATTCTACATCAATGGGAATATAGTATCTATTGTAGATACGTTTCATTTAATTTATTCAAGATTGAGTTCTAATAATAAATCTTACATTTTGGACACAAAAAAAAACATTAAATCAAAGAATAAGTTTATTCAAATCTAAAGACGGATTATTTTACAAATCCTACAAAAATAAAAATAAAAATGGTTTTAATATTTAACGAATAAAGCTTTCAGGATTGTTTTAATGACATTGTCGAATCAAACAGAATCTGTATTCTTTATAAACACATGGAATATGTTAATGTAAAAGAATAATCCATTAGACATTAAGGATAAGTACCTAATATTGACTCCTACTCCTTGAAATAATTCCTAATCTTAATTTCTTTCAAGAGTACATTGCTATTAAATACTTTATTGCGTACAAAAGGGAAATATAAATTTTAACAAAATCACAAACAAAAAGCGACCTTATCACTAAAGTGATCTCTATCAGGCAACCTACATGAATGGATCGTACTCACTGTGAGACGGGAAATTGCTTTTAAAAGAAAATAATTACATAAACATATTTTTTGTAATATTTTTTTCCCACAAGTTTGTCTACGCTACTGGTAACCCTAGAGTTGGCGCTTATTTAGCCCAACGGCTTAGCCTAGCAATTCAAAGAGGAAATAGCGCCAGTGTCTTGGGTATCATCATGCCCATTTACGATCATTTGGACGATTTATAATATTACAAAAGAAATATAATATTTATGTTTACAAAAAAATTTTTGTAAATATAAATATTATAGATTTTTTGTAGTGGGTTATTTTTTAGAAATATTTTAATTATTATCATCGACAAAAGAGGAAACTATCGGCTCCTATTTCCAAATCTTTGATTGGAGTTTTATCAACTAGAGAGTGTATTTTTATGTAAGTCAATTTAAAATTATCAAAGTATGTATTAATATGTTATTTAGTATATTGTGTAATATTAGGTACGCTTGGACCAGGAAAAATGTATGTGAAATTACGCATTTATGTTTAATGTTTTCTTGCACGAATTCAAAAATGGAGCCTCTAGTAGGTTAGAAAATTAAAAATTTTTTTTAAAAGAATTACAAAATATGTTAAACTTTATAACTTAATAATTTAATCGTAACGTATTTTTAAGAAAGTAAGTAATACATTATATTTTTGAAGACTCTCTCTCTTGTGATACAGTGTTAGCAAATTAGGTTAAAAAGTTTGGAGCAAAAATGGATTAAAGTCAATTATATTAACAAGCTTTTAAATGGCGTTGTTGTGTTCATTTTATAAAGTGAATTAGGGAATAAACTTTGAAATTAAGTAAGCAGCCGAATTTTACATACTAATAAATTCGATAGTGTGTCTAGCTGCTACGCTACCTTGACTCGCCTACTTTTTATTCCGAAAAATTAAAGAGGTCCCGCGGGAATGAAATAAACCTAAATTAACGTCTATGAAGTTGCGGGCATCAACTAGTTTTACATGTTTTCCTTAAATTATCAAATATTCCTGTCGACAAAGATAAGCGACTATGGAGTGTAGAGACACTCCATACTACCGACGCGGCCGGCACTGGCAAATGGCAATAATTTACGTCTCAGTTACAGTTCAGGTATAAGCGTAGGTTAGGCTAGGTTAGGTTTTTTTTTTTACTAACATATGTTAAGACGTGATTGTTACTAACAAATTATGGGCTGGCAGTTTATAGTTGTCTGAAATAAAAACTTATTTATTTATTATTATTTGTTATCATTTATCTTACAATACCTAAGCGAAACGAAATGTCGGCTGCCTTACAGATTTAGGACGTAGACTTATAAAGACTAAGCCCTTCGAGTTAGTGTAGTGAAGTGAAAGTGTTTTTTTTTATCCTCTACAAGCTAGTCCTTGACTGCGATCTCACCTGATGGTAAGTGATGATGCAGTCTAAGATGGTAGCGGGCTAACCCGTTAGGGGCATGGCAGTTATATTAAACCCATACCCCTTTGGTTTCTACACGGCATCGAACCGGAATGCTAAATCGCTTGGCGGCACGTCTTTGCCGGTAGGGTGGTAACTAGCCACGGCCGAAGCCTCTCACCAGGCCAGACCAGGAAAAATTCAGAAATTATAAATTCCCAAATTGACCCTGCCGGGGATCGAATCCGGGACCTCCGCACGTTAAGGCAACAGCACTACACTGCACTGCGCCACGGAGGTCGTCAGAAGTGTAGTGCTAAGTGCAATGCAAAGAACACAAGAACACAGTGTCTCATAGTAAAATCTAGCGTAAACTAAGATAAGTCAATGGACCAATTCTTAGATATAATTTTAAAGTATAAGTTTAGGTTAAAATAATGTTACTCATTAGCTTTATTTACTCATAGGCTAGATCGTAACTTCAGTAGGGTATTAAAATATGTTGTTAGTACTTTTACTTAATATTTTAAAAAAAACATGCTTTTTGACGTGCAAGCGTCTATGAACTCCCTAAACCTTACTTTTTTCACGACCTCCGTGACGCAGTGTGTAGCGCTGTTGCCTTACCGTGCGGAGGTCCTGGGTTCGATCCCCGGCAGGGTCAATTTGGGAATTTATAATTTCTGAATTTTCCCTGGTCTGGCCTGGTCTGGCTTCGGCCGTGGCTAGTTACCAACCTACTGGCAAAGACGTGCCGCTAAGCGATTTAGCGTTCCAGTACGATGCCGTGTAGAAACCGAAGGGGTATGGGTTTAATATAACTGCCATGCCCCTAACAGGTTAGCCCGCTACCATCTTAGACTGCATCATCACTTACCATCAGATGAGATCGCAGTCAAGGGCTAGCTTGTAGTGGATAAAAAAAAACAGGTCAAATTATACGTTTGACAAACGATTAAATACGATAGCGGTTTTATTACACAATCGGGAGGCAGATTTCCCGCTTCCATTTTCGTTTTGTTTGAACCAATCATGGTTTGTTGACCAACTTTAATTATTGTTGACGGATTTGCACCTTGGATATCCCGCCAAGGGTACGTGATACGATACGATGTGATATGACATGATTTCGCTTATTTAATAGGACCATGTCGCTACGGATATGTGTGGCGTTGAGTACGGAAACCGTAATCATTTTCATAGTCAAATGTTAATAGAGATGTTAAAAAAGGATTCTCACTAAATTTTTATAAAGAGATTAAAGATTTTGAATCTTATAGATTTTGTTGTTTATCATTAAGAGAAAGCTTCACTTATAGTCACTATAAAAGATCAATTACTTTAAACAGCTTTTCCTGAGAAATTAAATACTTAAGTATATAAAACAGTAAATTATTATTTAAACACGCACAAGTGGCAAAAAATCTTGTTCAAAATTATTTAAGTAATTAGTAAAATTCATCTGTGATATCTCAATTCTTTATTTTAAATATTAAGAATTTATAGCCGCTATAATATATTTTTTTGCCAACAGTATTCCACTGGACTGGTTTGTCAACGAGATGGTGAACAACCCCGACTTCGCCCGATCTGTCGTTCGCAAGTTCATTGACCTCAATCAGGTATCATACTCATAATAATATAATTTTATCTCACTCATATTAATTAATTAAATTGGGTTTCCAATAATCCCGTAGGAACTTTGATTTTCCGGGATTTTGAAGACCTTCTCCGGGATGCAAGGTTGAAGTGTTGGGCTGTGAAAATAACGGAGTGCCTAGTGGGAGATGGCGCTCGGTCGATTCCACATTTAAATGGTAGTTAACGTTGTCGCGATCGAATGCGTAAAAACTCCCACTGGCCTGCAGAATATACGTCCACACTTCCGCGTTAAAAATAAATCCATCCATACATAATATATGTATATGGATCGGTAATATGTAAAGTCACCTTTGGATTGTAACACAATACACAGCGAACAAAATGCCTAGTGGGAGATGGCGCTCGGTCGATTCCACATTTAAATGGTAGTTAACGTTGTCGCGATCGAATGCGTAAAAACTCCGACTGGGATGCAGAATATACGTCCACACGTTCGCGTTAAAAATAAATACATCCATACATAATATATGTATATGGATCGTTAATATGTAAAGTCACCTTTGGATTGTAACACAATACACAGCGAACAAAAAAATATTTAAAAAACACGAATCAGATCTGTAATTCCTGCTACCCGCGCAAATCCGAAACGTCGACGGCTAAAGGCATACAAGGCATACCCAAAAACCCTCGAGAGTCAAAGGAAAATCTATATGCTATGGTCCAAAAATTATCAAATACTTTGAATATTGACCTGCAACCATCGGACATCCGTGATGTAGTAAGGCAACCATCAAAAAAAGAATATAAAACTTCTAGCCTAAATATTGAATTTGCGAATACCTTAATTAAATCCAAGTTTTTGAAGTCGTCCAAGGAGTACAATAATCAAAATCCGTCTGCGAAGCTTAACTCGACGCACATCGGCCTTAATGACCCCAAGCTTCCTTTGTATATAGCTGAGCAGTTGTCAACGAAAGCAAAAAGATTATTCTATCTCACTCGTACTTTCGCCAAACATCATAACTTTAAATACTGTTGGTCGGCAAATGGCCGAATAATGTTAAGAAAGGACAATGAGAGTAATTATATTATCATTAAAAACGAGCAACAACTCCAACAACTTGTACAACCGTCTATAAAATGACTATTTCATCGACTAAAATCATTTTCCTTTCCTTATGTTTTAATGCATGTTTTACTTATTACTTTAAGATATTATTTTACTTTTAGAGTAAATAACCCGCACTATACAAATACTTATAGAACACTAAACATACTCATTCATTCATCTTTTATACACTATATTCACACACAAACTTCAACACAAACACAAATAGCAACTTCGAGTGCCCCACTTTGTAAAATGTATACCAAATTTATGAATATACCCTCAGTTATTTATTATTGTTTTAAAATTTATCCTAACTGTATTAAATTTACCCAATACAATCTTAAATTATTAGTAATTATATTTCTTGTCACTTGTCAACCCATTATGCAACAATTTTATAACTTCAATAATGCATAGTCAATTCAATAATTTAAATGAAAATGTTGACGAATTTTCTGTATCTGATGCTTACACCACTACTCCTGAACTAGCATACACTTACTTACATAATCCGGATAAATATTTAAAAATTCTGACCCAAAATATTAGATCTATAAATTGCAATTTTAATGGCTTTTTAACAATTTTAGAGAGAATATCTTTTGAAAACGACATCATTGTTTTAACTGAATGCTGGCTACCTTGTAATAATAACCAAATTATTCCATCTATTCAAAATTTTTCCTCGCGTCAGACAACAAAGCATCTAAATCAGAGTGACGGTGTTGTCGTTTTCGTAAATTCTGACATACGGCATACCTGTGAAGAGCCCGATTTTCAATCTTCAGCTTCAGGACTAATTATAAAACTGAGCTGCGACGTAGCAATTCTTAGTATTTATCGTTCTCCTTCTAATGATAACATTGATAAGTTTATGCTTGCACTTAGTAATATACTTTCCTCGCTTGCTAAATTTAAAACAGTAGTGATCACAGGTGACCTAAACTTAGATATTAAGTCCGGTTCTCTGGATTCCCGCTCTCAGGATTACCTCAATACCCTTGCCTATCATGGCTTCTTACCAGCCCACACAACACCAACTCGAGGAAACAACTGTCTTGACCATGTCATAATACGCTCCAAATTATCATCTATAACACTTATTCTAGATACCACTATAACTGACCATTATTCAACGTTAATTTGCCTTCCTAAAAAAATTCATTCACCTCCAACATTCAATACAGTCACAAAAGTTAACTATGAAACTCTAGATAATACCATGGAAAGATTGGATTTGTGTTTTATTTATGAAATAGTAAATCATGACATAGCAACTAATTGTCTTATTAGGTCTCTAACTCAAGCTATTGGTGAAAACACTACTGTTTTAAGGCTCCCAAGCAAAAAGAGAATCTTAAAACCCTGGATCACCCAAGGCTTATTAAGATGTATGCGAAACAGAGACTCGATGCACAAACAAGTCAAAAAGTCTCCAGATAATGAAGTCCTTAAACTTACTTATAAACGGTACAGAAATTATTGTTCTAAAGTATTAAAAAAAGCAAAACAGCTATATGATACTCAAGAAATAAATAAAGCAGGAAATAATATAAAACAGTTATGGGATACGCTTAAAAAAATATGTTTCACCTCAAAACCAAAACAAAACAGTACTCAATTGTTATCCAATGATTGTTCCGCACTACAATGTTGTAACAACGCTAATAGATTTTTTGTAAATATAGGTAAAGAGCTCGCTGACAAAATTAGGCAAAATTTACCCAGTGCCACCTTTTCTACAGTGTGCTCTTCCATTAATTGTATGTCCTCATTTGTTTTAGAACCTACTGACACTGAAGAAATTGCTACTATTATTAGATCTTTAAAACCTAATGCCGCTACTGGTTGGGATGGGATTTCTCCAATAATATTAATAAGGTATTCCCAAATTTTGGCACCTATTCTGTGTCATATTTTCAATCTAAGTTTTGCACAAGGATTGTTTCCAACGGCTCTCAAAAAGGCGATAATTATTCCAATTTTCAAAAGTGGTGACGGAAAATTAATTAATAACTACAGACCGATAGCTATACTCCCGGCCCTGTCAAAAGTTCTTGAGCGATTGGTTTGCAAACGACTTGTTCAATATCTTGAACACTTTAAATTACTTTCTACACAACAATTTGGCTTTAGGAAAACAAAAAGTACTAATGATGCTGTTTTGGAACTAACTGATAATATCATTCACCACCTGAATAATGGTAATAAAGTCCTTACAGTATTTTTAGATCTTGCAAAAGCGTTCGACACAATACCTATTCCCACTCTCTTAGATAAGCTAGAAAGAGTTGGTGTACGTGGCAATCAACTAAATTTCTTCCGCAGTTACCTTACTGGCCGAACGCAAATTACCAAAATTGATAACAACTTGAGTGAGGAGCTACCAATCTCGTATGGCGTCCCACAAGGTAGCATTCTTGGCCCAACTCTTTTTCTCGTCTTCATAAACGACCTTTGCAACCTTCGTATTAAAAACGCCCAAATAGTTTCCTTCGCCGATGATACCGCCATCACCTTCTACGCTAAATCTTGGTCTGAACTTGAAGCATCTGCTCAACTTGGATTCAACACTATCAACGACTGGCTACGCACTCACTCTTTAACTTTAAACATCTCCAAAACTAAACTTATGACCTATTCAATACGAAATGCTGCTCAACCTGTGACCCATTAACCCTTAAAGTTCATTCATGCTCTGATAGTCCTAGTTTAAATTGTAACTGTGAGTCCATAGTTTCTACTGATAAAATTAAATATCTAGGCATTGTTTTAGATCAAAATTTTAATTTTAAAGACCATATCGATCTACTTACAATCAGGGTCCGTAAATTAATTTTTATCTTCAAAAACCTACGAAGCGTTGCAAACCCCCATGTAATCCGTAATGTTTATTATGCCTTGTGCCAATCCATTATCCTATATTGCATCACATGTTGGGGTGGCACCACTAAAACTACACTAAAGCCCCTTGAAATTGCTCAGCGGGCCATACTAAAGGTGGCAACGTTTAGGCCTATACTCTTTCCTACCACCCTGTTGTACAAAGACTGTGGCGTCCTTAGTGTTAGAAAGCTGTTTATTCTAAATGTGATTGTGCAGCAGCACAAAATAACTCCGTATCAACCTATTGCAAAACGTCGCAAAGACAAAATTTGTACGCTGCGTGCTCCTAAACTAGCCTTTACAAAACGTTTCTTTTATTATCTCGGCCCATTCTTATACAACAAGCTTAACGCAGACTTACCCATTTTTAATTTGCCACTTACTCAATGTAAAAAACTAGTTTCTTCTTTTTTGCTGGGTAAATCTTATGAAGAAACAGAAGATTTCTTACAATCTGATATATAATCTATAATATTTTCTTAAAACAAAACCAATAAAGTTATTTACCTATACTTTTAAATACAGTCTCATTTACTCTTTCATGTTGTCATTTACAAGAACCTACAAACACGTACATAAACATAACACATACACACACACACACATCACGCACACACACACACACACATACACACTTCTCACCAGTTCCCATTGCTTAAGTTAAATAATAACGTAGAATAATATCTTTTTTTTTTTAGTTTATAGTTTTTTTGTTAATGCATAAATAACTAGTTGAATAAACATGTGCTTGTGCACACATTTGGTTAACGAGGGAGAGGGCTGGTTATCCTTAACACAGGTCTAAAAAATCTAGCTAGGATAGCCAGTACTTGATCTTGCAACATTTTATGTAATTTATTGATATAGCACAATTATTGTTAACTTCAAATAGCTCCAAGATCTATTACTTTGTAACACAAAATGATTGAAAATAAACGATTTATTTATTATTATTATTATTAAAATGCGTGGGATGTGGTAACAAAAAATAAGAAAATGTGTTTCGCGAATTGCTTGTCAACATTTACGTAGTTTATCTAGAGTGGCATCACAAAATGCCTCTATTTTGAGAAAAAGGTTAACCATGATGTGTGTCATGTGGAAGAGTGTGGATTTAGTTTTTTTACACCTCATGTTGATTTTCTTTCTTTTATTTTTTACCCAACTGCGTATGTTATGAGTTTAGAAGTGTGTACGTTTGTTTCATAGTTCAAACTACGTCGTTGGCTTCTTGTCCCTTGCATCTGATGCTAAGTAGGCTTAGTTAATGTCACAATCCAATATGTTGTGTTGTGTTGACGACCTCCGTAGCGCAGTGTGTAGCGCTGTTGCCTTAACGTGCCGAGGTCCTGGGTTCGATCCCCGGCAGGGTCAATTTGGGAATTTATAATTTCTGAATTTTCCCTGGTCTGGCCTGGTGGGAGGCTTCGGCCGTGGCTAGTTACCACCCTACCGGCAAAGACGTGCCGCCAAGCAATTTAGCGTTCCGGTACGATGCCGTGTAGTAACCGAAGGGGTATGGGTTTAATATAACTGCCATGCCCCTAACAGGTTAGCCCGCTCCCATCTTAGACTGCATCATCACTTACCATCAGGTGAGATCGCAGTCAAGGGCTAGCTTGTAGTGGATAAAAAAAAAATGTTGGATTTGAAAAAATAGTCAAGAGTAAATTCAGCCAAGTGCGAGTCGGACTCGCACACGACAGGTTTCGTACCATCGTGCAAGATTTAACACTAAGATTAAAATTTATAAGTTTAAAGTATGAGGACGTCCTTTATTTTTTAATTTAATTTACACACTCTGTGAAAATTTCAACTGTCTAGCTAATATGGTTCATGAGATACAGCCCCGTGACAAATAGACAGACGGACAGACAGCGGAGGCTTAATAATAGGGTCCCGTTGGCACCCTTTGGGTACGAAACGCAAAGAATTAAATTAAGGTTGGATTAGGTATTTAAAAGGATTCCCAACTTCTATGCGTCCCATTCAGGTATAGATAATAAAATAACAAGCAAGTAATGATAATATTATGATGAATTTTACTTTGAATTAATTAATGATTTTTACTTTTTTATCTTGATTATTTTATGGAAACGGTAAACGATACTGTGCGACTGTTATATTTAGGTAGGTACGCCATGTTATTCTTCCATCCCATGGGGTCATTAAATCAAAATATTGGTTATTTATCCAAGGGGAGAAAATTAATTTTCTCTTGTTGACCTCCGTCCGTCGTTACAATCACGTGACAAAGTATGAATCCAATAAAATATGTCTATGTTTGGGGCATTTTGAGTTCTATCTTTATTATATCTCTCTGCATATTCCTCGTTGCTGATTATTATACATTCCCTTTGATTCAAAGACGTACTTGTAGAGACTGATGCATAACCTAACTGATACACTCAAAGTTGCTTAATCATTACTTCATGCTCGCATTAATTATTTATTTGTTTAAATGTGTCTATCGTCAGTTACTTAAAAAATTTGATGAAATTTGGAAGAGAGAGATAGTTAGCATCCCGGACATAGGCTTCATTTTATCCTGGAAAATCAGACTCTCTATTTATTTCCATCCATAGAAGTAACAGAATTTCCACAAGCCACCACCTTGCGCCGCTTGAATCCAGCGACTCCCTGCCATTCCAGCACCTTGAGACCCCAACGTGTAACGGATTCGTTTTCTCAAACTATGCCCCGCCCACTGCCACTTGCTTTTAGATCCGTCAAGCTATACCGGTGACTTAAATTAGTTCTCGTACGGATCTCCTCATTTTGATTCGGTCATAAGCCCCGAGCAATAGCTCTTTCCATCGCCTACTGATATTTTAAGAGATAGCTGCACTTTTTGTAATTATCGACATAATATTTGCTAATATTTTTTTATAGTTTGTAAGTTTTTATTGTGTTTGAGATGTGATATCTAGTGAAAGGCCCGATGTAAAGCGTCAGTTTTTGTAGTGTTTACATAGGTATTGTGCATACTTTATGTACAAGAATCAGCTTTTCTAATTATGGTTCAGTTTTGGTAACCATATCACGTTTTTGATAGGCCATATCTAGTGATTGGCCCATCAGCATGCGGGCAGAATTTCACTATCGTCCTCAGTGGAGAGTGTAGCACCCACCTATTACTGAATCAGCTTTTCAAGCGATAGTTACAAAAAGTGCAGTTATCTCTTGGTCTGAGTGTCTCTGAGCTTTCTTATGAGTCACCCATGCGACATCGATATATCAATTTTAGTTAACCTTGTATTAAAGTAGTAGTTATACACTCACACTTTTTACTCGGCGCTTGGAAGGTGACACCGGTCTGCTGGGAAACCATATTATAGCTAAGCAAATAAAATCAGTGAGTAATCAAGGAACAAATACCTAAGCTAAATTCACTTTATAATCCGCCAAAACAGATAAATGGATGTGGTACAACGTGCTGGCGGATTATAGCGACTAGGGATGATGACAACTCAATCAAATCAGCAATTCTTTATCAAACTTAAAACGCACTTCTAGTATGGAAGTTGTATGAAATTCACAGTTGTGACATCATCAAATTTCAACTCACTTTTTCTCTTTAGTCTATGTTTTAAAACCGTTATCAAACTTAAAACTAACCAAGGATATGAATTTTAGGTTTTTTGGAAGCCTCTATTTAATAATCAGTAAGAAATAATTTATTTTTATATAGGCTTCATCCTTATTAAGCTTATCTAATTGTTCCTTGATTATCATGGACTTCCGAAAAGTAACGCATTGCATCTATCCAATAAAAACAGTGAGGCAAACTCAGTCTAGTAATTCTGTAAAGTCTATGGATCAGATTACCCAAAAATTTTTTTTTGGTTCTAAATATCATTACTATTTTAAATTTAATGGGTCAAAATTACAAGAAATAAAAAAATAATAAAACTTATAGACTAAACGTTAATCTAAAATCTAAATATTATACAAACTATACAATAAATTTAAATCAAATCCTTATATACCTACTAACAAAAATAAAAATAAAACCCTAATCAAAAAGACCACCCCTGGTTGCCCCTGGGCCAAAGGTACCCATCAAACTTGCAGCATTGCCACGCTGAATGGCGATGGATAACCTTTGAACCAGGTAGGAACCAGAACGTGGGTCACCGCCCCTTTCCCTCATTACTATTATTATGTTTACAGTTAATCCAAGGAAGCGAAGAGTGTAATGGATGAATAACAGATTTCTTTGTTACAGGACGGCATGCTAACATCCGAAGAACTTCTAAGAAACGTTTAAACAGCTACATTAATTCTAGTTAAATCTCGAGTATTTTATTTTCAAATCGGTTATTTATTCTACGAATATTTTTATATGGACAATTTTACTGAGTTATGATTGCTATGTTTGTAACTTATTGTACTGTGATATGATATTAAAAATATTTTATCTTTCAGCCTTCAGAATATAATGTTATTATTATAAAAAATATTATTATCTAACATTGCTTTAGTTTTTGCATTTGAGAGAAAATCGTTACTCAACAAAAAAATCTTGTATATAAATTTTATTGTAATGGTGCATTTAAGGTCTCGGTTAGGCTAATGAAAGCCCTAAAATAAATTAATTAATAATTAGTAATTAAAAAAAACAAGGTATTATAACTCAAGATGCGGTGGAAAATATTTCGAAGATGCTTGATACACCTCAGCTCCAGCTAAAGCTCGGCTGTTACTTTTAGCTCAGTTTACACTAAGGTCAACAAATAGCTCATTGTTGATCTTCAGCTGTCTATATTATTGCTTTACTGAGACTTTACCTGCATCATAAAAATTGTCCATAGGATAATATAGATAATCTTATTATCTTAACATAGACTTAAATAGATACTTGTTGTTCAATGTAATTTATATGAAACTCTTGTTTATGTTGTAACAAAATTCTATAAAAAATCTTATAAGAAACGAATCAAATAAGAGATAAAAGACTTAATTATTAGTATTTGTATCTATATTTTCCTGCCCCTAAGAGAAAACTTTATTCCATAGAATATCAGATTCATTTTTAGAGACAATTCATTACTATTATAAGTCATAATGGTATGTTATTTCATATTTGATATATTCTGTGTCTACAGATACTGGTAATATTTAGTATGAACCAAATACAATAAATATATTTTCATCTGCAGTTCCTATCCTATGTTGGATGTAAAAATAAAAATAAACTTGCGAAAATGTTATTCTAAAATTCGTCAATATAATACGTATCTATCTAGTAATATTAAAATTCTGTCATGTTGTTTTCGTCCATAGGGAATTTTGTCACTATCTCTTCTTACTCTCTACACCTACGGGAAATTCTTAAAATTTTTACTAGAATAACAATTTTCTTATAATATTAGGCTGGGTCATCAAATTATGAAGTCAATTTACGATTAAAAATAATATTCGGATATCGACTCTACATACATACATGTAAATGTCAGAATAAATTAGGATTTTGTGAAATATTCATAAAAATAAATGTATGAATGGATACCCGTACATAGTTTATTGTTATTAATTGTCATTGTCGAATTTACGAACGAAATAAATTTGGGTATCGAAAAATTATGCGTTTCCTTTTATTTAAACCTGTTTAAAATAAGTAAGTAACTTTATAATTTATTGTTTGTTATTACAACTTAACTGAATTTTAAAAATTCAACAAAATAATATATTAATGTAAAAGTATTACATTAACTGAAATAGAAAGATCTTAAACTAGATTTTATGTTATCCAATAGATACAAATTCCTTGACTATAGTAAAACAAAGCTCTAATATGGTAATAAAGATATAATCAACATAAAACAAATGAAATATAACGAGCAAAAGGAAATAGGTCAATTTATACCAATACTAACCTCTTACATGTTAGAGATCTAAAGACGTCATGTTTAGACCAAAGGCATAAAAGTACCTAATAGACATTACAGATTTCAGAGTTTAGTCACATGAGTAAAGAATCGGAATTAGTGTTGAGAGTCTGATACTATAGTACGCGCGCGAGTTGAATGCAGTCGGGGCCTGAGATAACACATACCTAAGCTCTGCATTCAATTCGCGCGCGAAGTATACCCTTTCTAAGTACCTGCCTACCGTTTCTAATTTAATGAATTTAATATTCATTTTTTTTAATTCACTACAAGTTAGCCCTTGACTGCGATCTCGCCTGATGGTAAGTGATGATGCAGTCTAGGATGGTAGCGGGCTAGCCTGCTAGGGGCATGGCAGTTATATTAAACCCATACCCCTATTCGGTTTCTACAAGGCATCGTACCGGAACCCTACATTGCTTAAGGGCAAGTCTTTGCCGGTAGGGTGGCAATTAGCCACGGCCGAAGCCTCCCACCAGGCCAGACGGGGGAAAATTCAGATATTATAAATTCCCAAAATCCTGCCGGGGATCGCACCCGGGACCTCCGCACGTTAAGACAACAACGCTCTACACTGCAACACGGAGGTAGTCAAATTAAAATATTCTTGTATTTTTGCAGTTTCAGACAGCTGTTTTAAATCTTTTTTTATATATATACTTATATAAAACATAATACTTTAAACTTCCAAAGCGATCTTCTATTGTTGACATCACGAGAAAACCCAGAAGTTGATTAAATTTCGTCTTTTCTTTAAACTTGGTTATTAAAAATAAAATAAAATAAATCTCGTCTTTCCGAAGAGAGCAATTTGACCAGGCGCCGAAAATATTATTATTACGAAGTCGCTACTTTGACAACATTAAAAAAGAAGATAGAGCTCCTTAAAGTCGCTGTTTTAATTTGTTTTTTTTTTTTTAATTTTAATATAAATATATTGAAGTCTACGCTGTTAGCGAAACGAATACTTGCCAATTTAGGTTGCTTCCGAAAGCTAGGTGCGAGGATTCATGACGAAGCTTTGTGACGAAGAGATATGTGTGCCACGTGCAAAAAGGTCCGCACAACCTCACATGATCCTGTAAGCTGCATGCATTAGCCCTTTAAAATATTAACCACCACAAGTAACATGATTTAAGTTATTAGGATAAAACGATATTCATTTCATTTTATTTTGCATTCCAATTTTTACAGTGATTCAATTTTATATTATGTAATTAATTAATGTCAATTAAAATTGTATTGCAACATTTGAACCCGGTCCAATACTCTTATTCTATTAAAATTGGCTTCTTCGTGTTCACTTCATAAATTATTCCAGTGTTATTTTATCCGTCTATTATGTTTTCCCATAGTCTAAGGATAGCGAATAATTTTAAATATTTCCTACTTCCTTTGTATTATTTATAAGAAGCAAAAGCTTTACATGCTCTTCGAGGCACGGGGGTTTATTATTTTGTTTATTTTATAATTTATAAGGAATCTTCTCTTGAATCTCAATATTGTTGTGGTTATTTAGCCTTTTGTGCCAGTTTCACGAGTATTTACTAAAGTATTTTATTCGATGTCTCGAATTATAATAGATAATATTCCATTTGAGTATAGGTTGTAACTATGTATCTTTTTTTATGCAATACAATTCAGCCTTTGCCAAAGTACCAAACAGGCTAGTCCGCTATACCATCTCAGTAATAGCCGTGGTAATAACTGTTTCTATCAACTCAAACTAAAGCTACGAGGGTTCCAATAACGCCCCTGAGACTTACCTAACTCATTTTTAGACAAGGAAAAATAATATAATTTTGCTACGATGCTACGATGGTTTTACGAAATTATAGTAGGTATCTAACTATCTACCTATAGGGAGAGTCAAATTCGAAACTATAAAACTCTCTCTCATGTCGCACATTCAAACAAAATTGAATTTATTTAATATGCCCCTTCAACGTCCCACTGCTGGAGAGGTAATTAGAGCTTAGAACCACCACGCTGGTCCCAAAAAATAAAATAAAAACAAAACGGTAAATTTGCAGTATCAACATAATTTTTTTTCACACCGAATATATATCACACGAAAAGGGCCCAAATTTAAATATTATACTCGTATATATTCAACTAGTAAAACTAGCACGTAAAAGAACCTACTTTAGCTGACGCAGCCAACAATAGGCTCAAGAAATCAGTCGTGACACAAGTCTCTATTGAATCAATACTCTTACAACCTCATAAAAATATAGTTCAGGTCAATGTACTGCCTTTTTGCCTTGTATTTTTTTATAATGACTACAATATAGGGATTCAAAGGGCGGAAACAAATTTCTCAAAAGCTGGCAACGCATTGGCGGTTCCTCTAGTGCTGCAAATGTTCTTCGGTGCCTGCGCGTTTGCTTGCTAAATATGTAAAAAAAAAACAAATCTACGCATATAAAGTCTCGGGCATTTATTAGTATCCTTTAAAATACCATAGAAATATTTAGAATAGATAGTGCGTTTACTGAGGAATTTTATTTCATCAATATTTATTCAAATTAGGTATACTGTACACTTATTGACACTACACTTATTTATTAGCTGATGCCAGCGACTTTGCCCATGTGGATTGAGGTTTTTTGATTTCCGCGGGAACTCTTTAATTTTCTGAAATAATAAGTAGCCTAAGTGCTATTCCAGACTATAATCTATCTCTGTGCCAAATTTCATCTAGATCCGTTCAGCCGTTCTGGCGTGATTGAGTAACAAACATCCATCCATCTATCCATACAACCATCCATCCATCTATCCATACTTTCGCATTTATAACATTAGTATAGATACGCATTTTGCTGCCGCTCAAGATGTAAATAAGATATTAATGGTAGAAAGCCTACGCGTAGGGCCCCCATATTCGTAAATGATTTACGAATACTTGCTCTTTGGGTCTTGTGAACGGGGACAGGTGTTACTATGAAACTAGTAATTTACTAAATTAACTAAGTACATTACTAAGGCATTGTTATCACCGCATTACTAAAACGGCAATTATTAGGTACCCCGCAAAATGGATTCAACCTAATTGGTGCACAAGTTGGTTGTATAGTTGTGCATTCTGTAAATTGGCACTACACTATGCTACACATGCATTTAATTATTATTACGTGTAAATTGTAATAATAGTTCGTATTCTGTATTATTACTATCACAATAGTAGGTGATAATTGGCTTATCTGGACCACAATAGTGGTTCCAGATAAGCCAATTACCACATTTTGAATACTGAAAATAGCTATTCGAATGCTTGAATACTGAATGACTACTATATTTAAATACTGAGTACTGGGTATATTTTAATACTTGAATACTGAATAATGGATATATTCGAATACTTGAATACTGAATAATGGATTATATTCGAATGCATGAATACTGAAGGACTACTATATTTAAATATTGAATAATGGATATATTCGAATACTTGAATACTAAATAAAGGATATATATTAGACCGCATGAATTCGGACTTTACTTAAATACTGAATAATTGCACACTGAGTTAACTATGATGGTAGATTTGAATTCGAACAGCGAATAATGGATATGTTCAAATACTTGAATGCATGAATACTGAAGGACTACAAGAATAATGGCTATATTCGAATGCTTGAATACTGAATGACTACTATATTTAAATACTGAGTACTGGGTATATTTTAATACTTGAATACTGAATAATGGATATATTCGAATACTTGAATACTGAATAATGGATTATATTTGAATGTATGAATACTGATTGACTACTATATTTAAATACTGAGTACTGGTTATATTTTAATACTTGAATACTGAATAATGGATATATTCGAATACTTGAATACTGAATAATGGATTATATTCGAATGTATGAATACTGAATGACTACTATATTTAAATACTGAGTACTGGGTATATTTTAATACTTGAATACTGAATAATGGCTATATTCGAATGCTTGAATACTGAATGAATACTATATTTAAATACCGAGTACTGGATATATTCGAATACTTGAATACTGAATAATGGATTATATTCGAATGTATGAATACTGAATGACTGCTATATTTAAATACTGAATAATGGGTATATTCGAATGGTTGAATACTGAATGACTATTGCACACTGAGTTAACTATGATGGTAGATTTGAATTTGAACAGCGAATAATGGATATGTTCAAATACTGAATAAAGGATTATATTCGAATGTATGAATACTGAATGACTACTATATTCAAATACTGAGTACTGGATATATTTTAATACTTGAATACTGAATAATGGATTATATTCGAATCTATGAATACTGAATGACTACTATATGTAAATACTGAATAATGGGTATATTTGAAATATTTCAATGAGTTTACCTTAATGTCAGAGTAGGTATACATTTGAAATTTGAATACTGAATAATGGGTATATTCGAATGGTTGAATACTGAATGACTATTGCATACTGAGTTAACTATGATGCTAGATCTGAATTTGAACACCGAATAAATGGAGATGTTCAAATACTTAATACTAAATAATGGTTTATATTCGAATGCATGAATACTGAATGACTACTATATTTAAATACTGAATAAAGGATATATGTTAGGCCGCATGAATTCTGAATGACAATTCTATTAAAATACTGCGTACTGAGTTTACACTAAATGTTAAGGTATGAGGGTATACACTTGAAAACAAAAAAGAACAAATAAAACAACCAAACTTTATAACAAAAATGTATTATCTAAATACCATTTTCTTAAACATAGTACATTTTTTTAATTCGCATATTTTATTATTTATTATGGGCCCTTTTGCCTTTAATAAAAACTTTTATTATTATTATTATTATTATTATTATTATTATTATTATTATGAAAAATACAGCTATGTAAATCACTGTTCATATATTTTTTCAATCTAAATACCATTTTTCTTAAAAATAGTAAATTTTTTAATTCGCATATTTTATTATGAAAAACACAGCTATGTAAATCACTGTTCATATATTTTTCATGCAAACTCAACAAATTTGGACACTCTTTGGGGCTGATTCTGTATAACACAATCTCTAAACTAAACTAAAATGGCAGCTTTAAATCTAGTTCTGTCCCTTTCCGTAGGAAGTATTATGAAAGGGTTAGCAATATTTGTAATGCTTTTAGTTTAGTTTAGTTTAGAGATTGTGCACTACAGAATCAGCCACTTTATCTTCTAAATTATAAATTGTGCTTTTTGCTAACATTTGCATTAACCACAACCGTTTTTCAACACCTTTACTATAAATAGTCTTATCTTGTAAAATGTTTTGAATAATATATTTATAGTTCGAATACGGTATGTATCCCTCAATCCAAAAGATTCCTCTATTTCTTTAAATCCAACAAACATGTTTTCTTTCAGTTTTCGACAAATCATATAAAGGGTCATCAAATTGTGGAAAATTAAATGTTATGCTTAGTTTATTATTACATCCTAATGGGCTCAAGTTTCAAAATATATATCTCTATTCTAAAATAGCATTTCAACTAAAATATAAATTTTTAAGGGTTGTTCATAAAAGTGTTCCTGAAGTCAATTTTTATATTCTTCATGACAATATTATCATTCAACCAAGTAAAGCTTTATCAAACTCAGTAATTATATTCGATGATGTTGTCTGTGAAGATCAAACTAACATACGTAACCTGAATAATGGGTATTTTATGCGCCTAAGTACTTACAATAACATTAAGGTTCATAAATATTTTGAATAATGAATTTATTCAAATGCGTTATCAAAACATTGAATAAATAATATAATATTCATAACGGTAGATTGAATAAAGTAAAAAAAAAAAAAACTTTATAACAAAAAATTATTATCTAAATACCATTTTCTTAAACATAGTTTGCTAATATATAATAAACATTTTTTAATGCGCATATTTTAGTATAAAAAATACAGCTATGTAAATCACTGTCCATATATTTTTTCATGCAAACTTAACAAATTTGGGCACTCTTTATCTTCTAAATTATATATTGTGCATTTTCTAACATTTATTCTTTATTCTTTATTTGTGAAACATGCCTGGGGAGACATTACAGTTGCCCAATTCGTCTCCCAGGCTACAAATACATAAATAGTCATAGAATCTGGTAAAATGTTTTGAACAATATATTTATAGTTTGAATACGGTAAGTATCCTCCACTCCAAAATATTCCTCTATTTCTTTCAATCCAACAAACATTTTTTCTTTCAGTTTTCTGTAAATCATAAAATGGATATGGTGGCTTGATAAGAAAAGTTTGTATACGGTTATTAGAATGAATAGCAATTTCTTTTAAAATGAGCTCATTTTCATCAGTTTTGAAGCCTTGGATATCTAATATTATGAATCATGACAATTTTCGAACTACATATTGTTACTCCGCGGCTTATATTCTATTAGCCGATCGTTTCTAATCAGACAGTAAGCAGTTGTATTCTCAGGTATATCTTGTGAACATTCTAGTTCTAATCGGACATCCACCAGTCCAGATTTCAAATTTCCGTTTTGTCTTGAACAATCAATAAAAAAAGCGGCGCCTTTTCTTTAAAAATAAACAAATAAAGCAACAGGCCAGATTAAGGTACCTAATGTATCTACATACTGACATGTCTTTGTCCGGCCCTAGACGGTCTGCTCGAGCAGTTAGCTAGTGATCAACATACACGAACCGCTCTTGCAGTCATAGTCAACAGTTTGAAACTACTATTGATAACTGCTGCCAACCGCCCGGAGCAGTCGCAACTGCTCGAGCGGTTCATGTATGTCTGTACGTAGAAGACTGTAGTTCACTATGCAGTATCAGCTTCAAGTAGTCCATTCAGACTGCTTTGAGCTGTCTGTGTTTCTGAGGCCTTACAGTTCTTACATTTATATCAGGCAGAGATGGAACGGATCGACATCAAAGCGATTCAATAATATGTTCTTCGAGTTATAAACAGCATTGTTGTTGGTCATTAAATAATAAATAAATAATCTTTATTTCGAGCAACTGGGGGCCCAACAGCATCCTGAAGCCATTGGTATATTGAACTCTTAGTGTGTCCATGGCCTTTTTTGCATAGTTAACCCACAGTCTTTCCGAGTAAATTTTGGCAATATGCTTTGAATAAAGTAACTTTTGCATCCTTACTACATCGGGCAAATTTTTAAATTAGATAAAATAGAATACTAAATTATTATTATGATCGGAGCGCATTTAAAAATTGATATAAGAAAAGCACAGCTCTTATTAATATAGAAATCTATGATAGAACTTTGAGAAACTTAGTATTATATATGATTATTTAAAATACAATGACCGACAACAATGCTGTTTATAACTCGAAAAATATATTATTGAATCGCTTGGATGTCGAACCGTTCCATCTTTGCCTGATATAAATGTGAGAACTGTAAGGCCTCAGAAAACACGGACAGCTTGAACCAGTCTGAATGGACTGCTTGAAGCTGATACTGCGTAGTGAACTTGTATTTAACGTTTACAGGACTAACGCTTGACGACTGTCATGATCATTGGCAATACTCGCGGTTGATAGGGCTATTTTATAGCTCATGAAAAATATATTCGCATTACATTTTCGATTGTTTTTCTGCATATAGGACAAACCATTTTACTCAATGATAGAGCACACTTAGTACATGTTACAGCATGACCGCACGGCCTATAGCAGACGGCCACTTCTTCCGCTCGACAAATTTTGCATAATACTTTAAATATTTCTTTAATATTTTCAACACAATATATATTTCTCTTTGCAGGTATAGGGCTTAGTACATTGTTGTTTGTAGATTGTTTACAGTCTTTTGATATACCACACACATCTTTGTTAATACTTTGAACGTATTTTTCACCCTTTACAAGTAAAACATAGGGGCAAGAAGGAAACCAGCGGGCGTGCGCTGACCAAGGACGATCTTCTATATCCCAGTCCTTGAGCTTGCCATCGCAAAAGTAACAAATAACTCGATCACTATTCCCGGTATAAAAAAATCCGGCATCGGCCATTTCTTGAGGTTTTTGATTAAAACCTAGAGACCAGGTGTCAAAACTTCGCAGTCTTGCGATTTGAGTAGCATAATTAGGATATTTGGGATATAGTAAGTTCATTTCGTAGGATTATTTGTAGGTAGTTTCGTAAATAAAATATTTACTTAGGTATATTAAGCAGATCTGTACCAATTTGCAAGCTTATAAATTATTAGGTATACAATGGAAGTTGAAAGTTCATTCTTAACTAATGTTTTAGACACATTTTCCGCTATTTAAATATAATTCGATTGTCGAAAATATCCTAGCTAGTAGCTACTCAGACTGATCTTGTGGAATCAGTTTTAATGAACGGTTCTAAAGCCCACAAATCAGTGTAATTACATCTTGCTACGTAACTCAAATAAGACTGTTTTTTAAGTTTACGAACGCATACCTTTTATCTTAAAAAATAGTATACCTATAGATACTATTTTAAAAATTATATATAATTTAAATACTTTTTATGTGTTATTCCAGCCTATAATCTATCTCTATGCTAAATGTGGATAATAGTCGGAAGTCAGATATAGAATTTTTTTAGTCATCGCATAACCATACAAGTTATTGCAGTCAAAGTAAGTAGGTATATCAAGTATGTTGATGGTGGGGATTCGTAGTCGTAAGTAAGTATTTCTAAAATTTTCAAATATTTCACAAAGAAGTAATACGTCTGATTTTAGATATAAATCTGTGTAATCATTCAAGGATTTAATAGAAAATAAATTCCATACATTTTGTGCGTGTTTGTATTCATCATCGTTTATAGGTTCGTCTTTCAAACTATTGTAGAAACAATCTTTTGAAGGAAGAGTATTTCCTTCATATTTTGCAAAGAATCAATGTAATGTATTCGTAAGGTAACCACCTTTTTGAAGTAACAACTTCAGTTGGTCTTCGTTATGAAATTCTCTTGATAAATTTAATAAAATCTTTTTCATTCAAATTTTTAGATAATATATCTAGACTTGAATTGAGGAATTGAAAAGAATCTATAAATTTTTATTTCAATGTGAAGTGAACTATATTTATTTTTTAATACTTTTGTGATAGTAATATATATCTCTATCGAGTTAGGTATTATTTAAAATAAACCCATATTTTGCTAATTCTGTAATAAAAGATGACGATCATAGTAGTTATGGCAAACCATAGGCACAAATGAACACACTCTAACTATTTATTAAATTACAATAAGAATGTGCAGCGCACGGTATTCTGAGGTTATGTGATCAGATCACGTACCTTATCATCAAGAAGTAAATGATTACAGATATAACAATTTGTTGCAATTTCAAAGCTGTTTTATTGTTCTACTATTAACGGTTTCATAGGCAATTGCTCGATAATATGCGGTAAATTTCTTGAATATCATTAAGACATTGGGTGTTTTAATGTCGGCAATAAGCTAACTGTTTCAGAACCTGTTATAGAGGATTTATAGCATGGGAGTAGATAAAATATTTTTACAAATACTTGTACACAATCTAACCCTTTGTAATATGTAACATATTTATTTAATGCACGATCATGAGAACAGCAGATAATATAGTAACCAAAACAAGACCGTTGATGAATTTCATAAAATCGAGTATTCTCAGACTTATTTTCATTGCACTTCTTCAGAATATTTTCAAAGTCGGTATAGATAATGAAATGAGTTTTTGTTGTCTTTCATAGTTTTTTAAATTGTAAATAACTGTTTTTGTCTCGTAATTCAGTCAATATTTCATTACAATTGTGAGAATTACATTTTGTTTTACTTGCAATAGTCTGTAAACATAACTCATACAAATACATAATACTTGTATGATTTGTTACTTGTCATTTTACCAACTTCAAAAGATTTTTTATTCAACAGTACAGACCTTTACCATTACTCTGAATATAAAGCAAATTTATGTGGTTACTTTTTCTTGAAGTGGTTATATACAAAAAGCCAGTTACTTTATGTCTATCATCTAATCCATAAACGTTAATACTCCGTTCGTTTTCGTTTCTCAAATATTTTAATGTCTTTATAATATGATGGTGGAAATGACATACCATCTATATTTAATACTTTTGAATAATGTGGATACGAACTAGTTCTACAAACATGATTCTTTTATGGAAATAACTAATGCAGCAACAATAGACCACAAAAAACAGCGATAGTATTTTTAGTATTTTTTAACTTTTAGTATTTTTAACTATACCTACTAGGTAAAGCTTAATATGAGCCACCCCTGAAAGGACTATACTTATTTATGTTTATTTCTAGATGACTCATTGATTCACAAGTCCAGCCAGATTCACGGTGTTGAAACTCTGATAATTTTCTTTCGAATGTGCTAATTGTATTTGAATATAATTCATGAATATCAGTAGCTTTGCTTACGATATTATATTTCGCGTTAAATGACTTCAGCTGTTTTTCTCCTGTTTTGGAAAGATAAAAGAAAACAAACAGCTCAAAGTTTAATTTAACACTTTGAAATGTTTGCAAAGAATTATTGATAATTTTAGTAACATATTTCTCGTTGTCAATCAGGAAAGACTCGGGCGTGAGGTATTCCTCAGAAGCACTTAATTTATAACTTATTATTCTATTTTTGAAAGCGGTGGAAATTATTTCAATGTTCATATATTTAGTATTCAATAAACAATTCGACTTATGTAAATTTGTTCTTAAATGATATTGATATCTATTTTCAGGAATATTAACTTGACAATTTTCACATCTCACTAAATTAATATTACTTATTTTTGATGCAGGTATTACTGTAAAAAAGAAAACACTAGTTTATTCATTTATTATATTCAATACATTAATAATAATAATAATAATAGGTAGGTTAAGAATAATAAGTATAATAGTAGGTAAAGTAAACTTTATGTTGATATACCTATAGGTACATTAAAAAAGACAAAAAAGTTTTTTAAATTGATTACATAATTATGTGGTGATAATAATATAGTCAATGCATATTTATATTATTCCGTTTAATAGTAGTTACTTATAAATGTCGGTGAGCATTTTCTATACTCCTTCCTCGTACTTATAATAAAATTGGACAAATGACGCCATGCTTCTGTGTCTTCGTCGGTCCTATTCTTAATGCATATTATAGCATGACGCCATCTGTTAACTGGTTGAATTGCTTCAACTTCGTCACATTTATATATTTTCAAATCAATAAAATGGGTTCCCATCTTATTTTCGAATAATTGACGCGAATTACCATTAGCTAATCTTCTCGTAACATATGATACTAATGGTGGATTTTTTTTACCCGAGACAGCTGGTGTGGCACAGTCCTCTACGTCGTCCTCGCTGTCAGTTCCGAACAGATCGTACGCAGTTGGTTTTTTGGCTGGCGGTGGAATCGGCTTAAATGTCGGCTTTGCAGATTTCTTCGCCGATGAGCGCGCTGGAGCAGGACTTGAGCATGATGAACTAGGTTCTCCGGCTTCAACATCTTGCTTACGTTTTTTTGACCTTTTTTCTGAGTCAGGCTGCTGATGTGGAGCTTCTATTACTTCATCGTCAGTCGGGAATAATACATCGGAATTCTGTCGTGACCTGTAATAAAAAACAATAATAAATTAGATTACTGAGCAAGTAAGTATTAAATTGTTTCGAGGAATTAATATAAACCATATCATTAATTGGGCAATATTCCTTTTTATTGTATTAACTATATTCTATACGTATTTGTAGCACAACAGGTATATGTTCACAAATTCAGTACGTAGTACAGTATTATCAATATATTAAATTGAATCGACCTAGTAAATCGGTAATAACTATATTCACATGTTATTAGTGATAATAACTGGTAAAAATTTCCATTTTCTGACTCAGGGTGAGTACTGAGAATATCTCGATAAAAATATGTCATAACAATATATTTTGAGCCGATCAGGGATTCGAACCCAGGACTGTAGTCCGATAAGCTAACCATTAGCACACAAATAACATAATATTATAATCAAAGAGAAAGTTTAGTTAAATAATAGAAGTATTTCCAATCTCGCATTCATCTATTTCATAACAATCATTTTTGAGCCGGGCAGGGAATCGAACCCAGGACCATGCTCCAACAAGCTAACAATTAGCATATAAATAACCTATTATTATTATAATCAAATACTGGAAGTATTCTCAATCTAGTATTCATCTGTCTCGTAACAATAATTTTTGGACCGACCAAGGAATCGAACCCAGGATCATTGTCCGACAAGCTAACCATTAGCATTTAGGTAGCATTATATTATAATAATTAAAGAAAAAAGATTAATTTAATACTAGAAGTATTATAAAAGTACTTACATTATCTTTGATTTATTGAGAAGATATAAACTTTGGAAAATCTACCAGTAGGCACCGGGCTAGGAGGCTTCAGGATAACACAATGATGCTCTAGCATCTCACTCAATTGCTTAAATAAAGCGAAAATGATTTGTCATGAAAAAACCTAAAGGTTCCTTTACACTACCACTCGCTTTATGATGATTGTTGATACAAATCAATAAGCAGGGATTCTCGATTACATTATCTTCAAAATAATACCTTATTATAAGTATAAAGCAGATGGTTTCTCCGCCTTCTTACTCGGTCATACTTTACTATTAACATAGAATTTTCAAATATGCTCAATTATTCTAAAAATATCGTTTATGAGTTATGAGTGAGCACATGCACAGAATATTTATATTATTATGTCGTGGATAATGTGTAAGAGCCTTAATCACAGTCTTATAATATTGCTTACAAAGCACTGATCTTAGAGAATGAATAGGTTACCATTTATCAAATGATTAAACTAGGACAAACATTTTATTAAGTTATGTAATCCTCTACTAATATAACTATAATTTAAAACATTGTGTTCTTTGTTATACGGATTTATTGATGAGTTTTGAGTAACCTTTGAATGTGCAATAGGCATGATACGAATATGAATAATTTGTCTGTTGATTTGTTTATGCATACATAACGCGGTATGTTAGTTTATTTAATCGGTTTGCTCGATTACAAAACATTGAACCTTTTACAATCTTAGACAAATCCATGAAATTACGAACTGAATGTTATCCTACATTTGATGATATGGCGTCATTTTGTCTGCAGGATTCATATTACACATTCCATGTTTATTTAAAGAACAGTTGTAGACTAATAAACTTACGATTATGAACTTTAATGACATTTTCAAAAATATATAAATTTCGTAAAAACTTGCCAAATAAATCAGATTGCATTAGACATCTGAACTAGAGGCGTAACAAACAATATGTCGGTAAGTCCTATATTTTATTAATATTAATTTTATTAAAAATCTTTAAATATTATTAGTTTCATTACATAATGCTTTATCACTCATAGTCTATTCTTTATTTCAGGATTCAAACGATCTTTTTAACTTTCATCCGAACGCGAATATTGCTCAACGTGTTAGTAATTACTTCCAAAGGGAAAATAATAATGGATTAGACCTTGTATCTCAACCCACTCCGAAAAAGAAAAAAACCAATGTGATGTATTCATATATAAAAGTTCCAAGAAATGGAGCTAAGATAATCAGAATCGAAATATTTGACGCAGAAAAACTACGAAACACAATGTTTTGTGAATGTGATGCAAACGTTTGCGTACAATATGTCGTCGACGACGAAAATATAATTTTTGATGAAATTTATAATGGTGCTCACAACCTCATTGCAAAAATTCAACGTAGTATGTCGAATTTAAACGTTTCCACTGATGTATAATTTTGTTTTTGTATTAATTATTGTATATATTATTAATTAAAACTTAATGTGCCTAATTTAAGAATAAAACCATGTAAACTAATTTGTTCATGCAAATAAATGAATTGAAATTCAACTTGAATTTTATTGTACGGCTAAAAAGTATAAATACTAGGTTTCTCAAAGTTCTGTCAAAGAATTCTATATTAATAAGAGCTATGCTTTTCTCATATCAGTTTTTAAATGAGGTCCGATCATAATATACGTATTATATAATAATAATAATAATTTAGTATTCTAATTTATCTAATTAAATTTAGTATTCCCTAAGAATCAACATCATGTCTCTGAATATTGGAGACCATGTAGAAATAATTATTACTGAAAAAAGATTATGTGGTCTTCACTTAGTTAAAATAATTGGCTACGATCAGTACGATGTTATTTTAATTTCCCAGAATAAAAATTATTCTGGTACATATTTCAAAGTTCGTTATGAAGGTCAAAAACTATTGGCACGAATATTAAGAATTGAAAAACAGATAGTTGATTTAATAGATGATGTTCATTAGCTTATTCGCTATTCATATTAATTAATACTCGATAGGTAAATTAAATTCAATACTAAGTATTCTTATATAGTAGGTTCCCAACTTAACCTATTCATTCGTAATGTAGTATTTTTAATACATGTATTACTCAATACATGAATGAAGTAGGTATTCAGTGATCATATGTAATACTCATTTATTTTGAGTATTGAAGTCATTCGAATATACCCATTTACAGTATTCAAATGTATAGTCTAGCATAAGAGTATGCTCAGTACTCAGTATTTAAATACAGTAGTCATTCAGTATTCAAGCATTCGAATAGCCATTTTCAGTATTCAAAATGTGATAATTGGCTTATCTGGAACCACTATTGTGGTCCAGATAAGCCAATTATCACCTACTCACAATTTGTTTCTTTTTTGTCCACTATAAGTTAGCCCTTGACTGCAATCTAACCTAATGGTAAGTGATGATGCAGTCTAAGATGGTAGCGGGCTAGCCTATTAAGGGCATGGCAGTTAAATCTATACCCCGAACGAAACGCTAAATCGCTTGCCGGCACGTCTTTGCTGGTAGGGTGATAACTAACCACGGCCGAAGCCTCCCACCAAGCCAGACAGGGAAAATTCAGAAATCATAAATTCCCAAATTGCCCCTGCAGGGGATCGAACCCGGGACCTCCACACGTTAATACAATAGCGCTCAACACTGCGCCACGGAGGTCGTCAAATTGATACATCATATTTGATATTACATATTACTATTTATTTTATTATCATTATAAAAAATTCTCAGTGAAACTACTGTGGAGTCGAAATCGTAATCTAAGGCCCGTATTGATAAACTGATATCAACTAATAACACGTTCTCAAGTATCGGTCAACTCTGAAAAATTGTTTTAGCTGATGTCAGTTTATTAATACGGACTTAAGAACCACCGCCAATCCCAAAAAAACGCGAGTACGACTATAAAAAATAATAATAAATTAAAAATTAAAAAATAATATTATAAATGCGAAAGTCAGTTTGTTTGTTGGTTTGTTGGTTTGTCCTTCAATCACGGCGAAACGGAGTAACGAATCGACGTGATTTTTGGCATGGGTATACTTGAGGACCGTGACATAGGCTACTTTTTAACCCGGAAATTTAAGGAGTTCCCGAGGGAAACCAAAAAATTAAACCACGCGGACAAAGTTGCGGGCATCAGCTAGTAAAAAATAAAACGTAAATTGAGGATAAATTGTACGAGTAGATGCAAGTAAATCATAAATATTATTTAAATACGTATGCAGAACATTTTGTTTAACGTGTATAATCCGTGGTAAACACCTGTGGCCTCGCTATACATACATACTTTCCTATTACATGTTTTCCTTGAGATTTTCATCTGATTACCTAACTTCACTAGATCTTATTATAAATCAATACATCTGATGAACTTGTGTAACATCACCCTCTATGAGCTTCCATAGAAGCTATGGTTTATTTAAAGAAACCGGCAAGCGGCGGAAGTATGCCTCTCTAATAGAGAGTTACATATTTGTTCCGTTTGCCGTGGAGACCCTGGGGCCATGGAGTCTTAGTGCGAAAACATTTTACGAGATATTTCACCGCGGTTAATTGCCTCATCTGGTGACAGAAGGGCTGGCTCATTTTTTGCGCAAAGGATCCAGGATGTCCAGCGCGGAAATGCAGCCAGCATTCTTGCCACAAGAACTTAATGCTATTAAGTTCTATTGTATTATTTTCAATAAATGTACTAAAAAAAAGTTTTTTTAATAATATTATGTATTAGGCATATCATCTATTGCACACACTTGTGCAATAATATGCTAATGCGTAGTACAAACAAAAAGTTTCAAACAAAAATGTTCTGGACAGCTTCTGGCCATTTCTTTTTTCACCGGTTCACCCAATGGCCCAAAGTATTGAGCAATTTTACTTTCAACACCATACCTCTCGCTCTCACTATCGCATAACGCATTATGTCTCCCGCCAATAAGACGTCATATTATACGTATATCTAAAATCTTCCGTGTTGATGGCTAATGGGGCTGATTCTGTATAACACAATCTCTAAACTAAACTAAAATGGCAGCTTTAAATCTAGTTCTGTCCCTTTCCGTAGGGAGTATTATGAAAGGGTTAGCAATATTTGTAATGCTCTAATTTTAGTTTAGTTTAGAGATTGTGCACTACAGAATCAGCCCCAATGTCTGGTGGAGATTTTCCGCGGTGGTTGAAATTCAATTATATTATTACTAGATGATGCCCGCGACTTCGTCCGCGTGGATTAAAATTTTTTGATTCCCGCGGGAACTCTTTAATTTTCTGGGATAAAAAGTAGCCTACTATATTGATATTGATGATATATTATCATTATAATGATAGTTTGTATCCAGATGAGAGTTTGAATCCAGAACCGATTTTGATGAAATTTGGTATACCAAATTTCATCAAAATCGGTTGAAGAGATAACTTTTTGATTCCCGCAGGAACTCTTGAATTTTCCGGGATAAAAAGCCTATGTCCTTCCCCGGGATACAGACTATCCCTGCACCAATTTTCATCAAAATCTTTTGAACAGATAGGCCGTGAAAGCGTAGCAGACAGACAGATAGACAGACATACTTTCGCATTTATAATATTAGTATGGATATGGATTTTGAGTACATTATGATTGAGTAAAACGTGCGCAGAGTGTGTTTCAGAGGATCTATGAGGTTCGTTGCGTATCGTTGCGTGGTTGTGGGGCCAAAGGATAATTGTTTTTACTTTTCCTTTGCGAAGTATCGCAAAGTTGTTCCCCGTATAATCGGCTTACGTAATACAATTTTGAAGGAAGGTTGTATACAAAAGAAATTATACACGGTTGACTGGTTTAAATCCGACTTGAGGCATAATATTGACGGGTCAACAATATGTATTGTCTCGTATTCGGGTTTCTGGTTTGATAATTAATTAGAACATTTTTCAAATCAAAAATATCAAAATGGATGGATGGAACACTCTATTTACTTTAAGTAATGGATGGATGGATGGAACACCCTATTTACTTAAAGTAAAGTTAGGGTGTTCTATTCATCCATCCATCAGCCTGTATGCATCCACTGCTAGACATAGGTATTTTCGAGAGCGCTACCAAACACGGTCGCCCGCCTTCCTCATCCACCCGCTTCCCGCCACCTTCTTTAGGTCATCGGACCATAGAGCTAGATGTCGTCCTACACTGCGTTTACCGAAACGCGATCTCCACTCCAGAACACATCTGCCGCCAAGGGCGTAGCCAGGATTTTATATAGAGGGGGGCAGATAAAAAAAATACTACACCATATTTTTTTATATTGCTAACCCAATTAGCAAGCTGGAGTGTTAATAAATGACGGTGCCATTTATTAACATTATTGTGAAGTTATGTTAAAAATACTGATGTTCATTAAAAAATAAATAATTTCGTTTCTTTATAATATTTGTCTAATTTAAGTATTTATTGTTCAATTTCAGGATATAACTGAAATTATAAACTATATAACTATATAGTATTTTAATTTTTTCCTTAAATTGTTGACATGCAATAGTTGACAACCCTAGCAGAATAGGTATATTTTCGACATTCTTAGCTTGAAGCTTCCCCTCTGTTCGGATATAATATACTCGTGTGGTTTAATTACGATGGACGTCGTCAAGCGACAGACGTCAAATGGTAAAAGCTCTTGTAGGGTCTCACACACCGTGGTCTTGTGCTGTGAATCCCTCGCAGCGGTTCCTGCGACTCTCTTGGAGGATGTTGATGATTGAAGGGAAAAAACTTTTTAAAAAGGCAAATTCAAATTCAAATTCAAATTCAAATTCATTTATTTGTGAATACAGTAAGTAGGTAAGATGTTAGTTTTACAGAACGTATCATGTATTCTACCACAGTGTGGTGTACAAATATTTTTGCTTATTGCAGGCAGGTAAAAAATTTGCTGTTTCTCAGAAACGGGCAAGATATACGGAAGATGAGAATGAAAAACCCAAGAATAAACTTAAAAAATAAACGTCCAGCTAATTCCTATAAAAGTTCCCAACATTTTTTATACCCATATAGCACACACGCACATAAGTCCGAAATCTTACAGTACATGATCAGTGCAAGTAATCAAAATTTCCATCTTATCTAAAGTATTTTTAGGACTCTAAGGTAAACACGTAATTTGTAAAACTTCTTAGAACGAAGACCCATATCCTGCAACGTAACACAAAATAATACCCCCAATTTTCCGGCTCACTGAAAACTGAACATTTGATTGAATTTCCGTGACCTATGGAAATTCAGTTTCGACTCATAAAGAGTTCAAAACTTGAGCATACTTTACCTCGTCGACGTGGGCTTATTTATGTTTTTAGGTTTTCCTACTGAAAGCTGTTAAGTACCTACTTACCCATTTTTGACACCAATTAATTATTAAGAACCAGGACATACCACAAACTACGGCAAAAAAGATTGTCATATTAGCTAGAAATAAACATAATATCTACCTACCTATTGTATGCATTATTAGGTACCTTTTTTATTCCATAAAAATTAAAAAATACATTTTATGTTAATTAAACGTAGATTCAACAGAATTTTTTATATTGCCGCAAATTGACCGACTTTCAAAAAAGTAGGAGGTTCTCAATGCGGCACGTATTTTCATTTTACATTTACTTTCATGATAGATCTATAGAGATAGCAAACATACTTTTTTGCCGCCTAGACACCTACGTTAAATTATTAACCTTAATTTGTTTATTGGTACAATTAAAGTAAAAATTTACGATTGATAACAAAGAGTTGATCTATAGGTTTCAGTTACAACCTCTTTGATCCAAACTGCCCCGTGGCCACGATTTACGTTTAAATAAAGAAATAGTGAAACCTTTTGCCTTTCCGAGTATTCTTTTTTTGAATCCGTTATCTCCCGCAGGGAGAAAACCTAGTGATTTCCACCCGCAGATGGGATAAAGAATACCTATAAGTATTCCGAATATGAGATATGAAAAGGTCATTAATGTTAAATATACCTACTGTTACAACCAGGGTTTCCCTTTGAAAGTGCACTAACTTAAAATGAAATGTTGAATTTCTACAGTATTCTGTATTATAATTAGTCAGTTCCGGAATAACAAGGAAGCAAAATATAGCTCCAAGTTATAATAATAGCCCGAGAGCTACCTACATTTAAATGTAGCTAAAAAGGGGTTGCTATAGAATACGTGGGCTTTAATTTCATTTAAAGGAGGATGAAGGGAGGGAGGTGAAGCGATTCTGGGGCTCCATTATGAATATCACAGCGCACAAAAAAAAAATTAAAAAAATCTAAATAAAAAATAAAATATAAATATAAATTAAATATATAAAAATTCTTTCCAAAAAAAAAAAAAAAATCTAAATAAGTGAACAATTTATAAAATGATCAGGCCTCACGTGTTAAATAGCGCACGCGCACCTTGTAATATTATTTATACGAAAGTGTGTTTGTTTGTTGGTACTCCAATCATGCTATTATGCATCACTTAACGCTATTTTTGCATGTTTTGACGACCTCCGTGGCGCAGTGTGTAGCGCTGTTGCCTTAACGTGCGGAGGTCTCGGGTTCGATCCCCGGCAGGGTCAATTTAGGATTTTATAATTTCTGAATTTCCCCTGGTCTGGCCTGGTGGGAGGCTTCGGCCGTGGCTAGTTACCACCCTACCGGCAAAGACGTGCCGCCAAGCGATTTAGCGTTCCGGTGCGATGTCGTGTAGAAACCGAATAGGGGTGTAAGCGACGCGAATAATAAAATATATTGAAACTTTTTAGTCAATGTAAATGAGAAGAAAAAGTTGTCAGTTGCGTTGTCATGGTAATTGTTTTAATAACTAAGACGGAATAAAATTTTCTTGAGAACGACAGAGCGTTTCCCTCGGCTTTCGAGCATCCTTTACAAAGTGGTCCTTCGAGCCGGATCTCTGGGTAATGTTCCACACTCCACCACCAACGATGGTGAACACACGTAGCTCCGCAAAGAAGCAGGCGCAAAAGGAGGGGGAACAGAACCAGCAAACAGAAAAGGTTGCAGCTGTAAGAAAAGAACCGAGTATCGCCTCAAGAAAAAGTAAGTCGAAGTCTAGCTCGTCAAGTATTTTAGCTAGAAAGAGACAGCTGGAGCTAGCGGCCGCAGAAGCAAAAGCGCTCATAAACATGCAGCTTATAGATAAGAAGCTCCAAGCGGATTTAGCGGCACTCGAAGAGGAGCATTGTTCTCAAGCGGATGAAGGTGAGGTGCGTAGCACTAATAGTGAAGTAGAGAGATGGTTGGAGCGCAGTCACCATGGAACTTTAGCACAGCCCGTCCAGCAAGATGGTCAAGATTTGGGCGAGCTGTGCCCGCCCGCCGCTGGAGGCGGTGGCACTGTAAGCACTGTTCACATGCTGGCTAGCGCACTGAAGGATATTGCGGCTATCTCCAAAAACAACGCACCAAATACCAGATTGCTTAGTCGTATCAGCACTCAAAAGGACCTACCGGTATTTTCGGGTGACCCACTAGAGTGGCTACACTTTAAACAGGCCTACACCGAGTCTACAGACGTATGTAATTTTACACCTAGAGAAAATCTGTGGAGGCTGCGTAGCTGCCTACGTGGACCGGCGAAAGAAGCTGTAACAGCTTTACTGATTGGCGCCACTACTCCCGACACTGTAATGTCTGCACTTGAGCTACAGTTTGGAAATCCGGACGTAATTATTTCCAGAATAGTGCACGATATCCAAAAGTTACCTACCATGTCACAGGAATATCATAAAGATATAGTTAAGTTCTCGGTCAAAGTTCAGAACTTCGTAGCAGCAGTTATTTCCATCGGCGAGGATGAGTACTTAAGAAACATGAACATAATGTCGGCTGTATTGTCTAAATTCCCCACGGTTTTGCTTTCAAAATGGACGGACTACAGCTATCCTCTTCTTATTGACGGCTCTAAGGCTAAACTTGTTATACTTTCAGACTTTTTAAGGGAGGAAGCCGTTAAAACAACAAAAACCGCGGTGAACATTAATTGTACTAAGCCCGATCAAAGTAATTATAGACGTAAGTACAATGAAAGCTACGCGAATAAATCACACAACGTATTACTACAAAGCGAATCTAGCATGGAAGATACGAAATGTCGATTTTGCCGCCGCGCGCCGAAACATGATTTACCAGATTGTAAGGTATTCAAGAAAGCACTTCGTAAAGACCGTTGGAGTCACGCTAAGAGGTACGGTATCTGTTTTCAATGTTTGAAGGTACCACGAACAAGTCACAGCCGTGAAACATGCCCTGCAAAGAAGTGTGGAAAAAACGGGTGTGAATTAGCACATCACGAACTTTTGCACTACGAGTTTAATCGCAACAATTCGCTACAGGAAAATAATACCGCCGCGACTGAAGCGATTGAACAACAACCGAGCGCAGAAACGCAACAAATCACTCATATTAAGGACGCTAACTGCCGAGTACTTCTAAAAATGATAAAGGTGCAAGTACACGGGCCGCAAGGAATCGAGACAACTTCAGCGCTGCTTGATGACGGATCGACGGTTACGCTAGTTAGTTCGGAACTCGCCGCTCGAGTCGGCCTGCATGGTCATAAGAAATGTATGCGGGTATGCGGCGCCTGGATTGGTCACGCGGTCGAGCGCAATGTCGAGATAGTGAAGATGACTGTATCGAACAGAGATGGACAGTTATTTACGTTTGAAGCGAACAGCGTTGAAAACTTAGACCTGCCAGCGCAGGATACCTCCAATTTATGCATAGAACAATATAGGCATATTTCTGAAATTGAAAATCAAATTACTCGCCAATATTCTAAGCCGCAGATATTAATAGGGCAGGACAACTACCATTTATTATTACCATTACAAGTACTTGAAGGTAAACCAGGGGAACCGTTTGCTACTTTTACCCCACTTGGATGGTGTCTTCATGGTTGTACCAGAGCGCAAGCTTCTCGTAGTCTGTTGCGCTCCACCCTGCTACTCAGCACTAACCAGCGCGACTTGGATATCGAAAGTGAGTATTTCCTCAGAGAAATGCATGAAGAAGTCCGACGTTCTTTCGCTGTTGATTCCTTAGGTGTTACTGCTGCACCTCGAGAGAACGCCGATGACCTGCAAGCTAAGGCTCTCCTGGAAAAGACAAGTAAGTTGATAAACGGAAGGTGGTACGTTGGGCTACCATGGAAAAATTGCGACGCTAGGATGCCTAACTCTTTTCCTTCCGCAATGTCGAGGTTGAAAGGTGTAGAAAGAAAGATGCAAGCTGACGACGGTTATGCTATGAGATACAAAGAGAGGATCGATCACTTGTTTCAGAACGATTTTGCCAAAGAGATACCAGACGTATCTACGAGTCCAAGAACCTGGTACTTACCACATTTCGGCGTCGATAATCCAAACAAAAAGAAGTTACGCTTGGTGTTTGATGCAGCTGCTAAATACCAGACTTTAAGCCTCAATGATTACCTGTTAAAGGGCACAGATTTGCTCGTTTCACTTCTAGGTATAATGATGCGATTCCGGGAACAGATGATTGGGGTAATAGGAGATATAAAGGATATGTTTTTAAGGATAAAGATTATACCCGAAGATCAAGATGCTTTACGTTTTTTGTGGCGTGACAACCCTAAGGAAAAATTAAAAATCTGCGCTATGACATCCTTGATTTTTGGCGCGAACTGTTCACCCTTTATTGCTCAGTTCATAAAAAACAAGAACGCACAGAGATTTGAGTCGTCAAATCCGGCCGCAGTACGAGCGATCTGTGAGCAGCACTACATGGATGATTATATCGACAGCCTTCATAGCATAGAAGCGGCAAGAGAAATAGTAAAAGATATTTCATTTATTCACGGTCAAGGCGGTTTCGAGATAAGAAATTGGACTAGCAATCGTGAAGAAATCTTGGAGTCCCTTCCGACTGAGGCTTTAGGGCCTACAGCAGTGAGGTTCAATATTGAACAGAACTCGGAACGTACTTTAGGTTTAATATGGTTCCCTAAAAGAGATGTACTAGGATTCGATGTATCATTCAAGCGCATTCCCGCTAATATAGTCTCGGGTGATAAAATACCTACAAAACGAGAAATGCTACGAGTTATAATGTCGATATTTGATGTGTTCGGATTTTTGTCGCCATTTACTATTAAAGGTAAAATATTACTACAGGAGACATGGCAAACCGGTATCGACTGGGACGAGTCACTTACAAGCGAACTTTATGTCAAGTGGACTGAGTGGTTAAAATTGCTTAAGAACATTGATCAAGTTAGCTTACCACGTCATTATCTAGCAGCCACGCGTGCAAGCGAGCCGCAAGATGATGCACTGAATGCACCGAATATACCGTCTGTCCACGCGTACGAACAATTAGAATTGCATGTCTTCTGTGACGCTTCGCCTAAAGCTATGTGCGCCGTTGCCTACTGGCGCTGTAATGACAAACACAGGAGCGTCGCATTCATTGCAAGCAAATGCAAAGTGGCGCCGGTAAAACAATCTTTAACAGTACCACGGCTTGAGCTGCAAGCAGCTGTATTGGGAGCTAGGTTAGCAGACACAATAATAAAGCAACATAGAATTAAACCACAGAGAAGATATTTTTGGAGCGACTCGACTACTGTACTACACTGGATAAAAGATAACGCGCGAAATTATCAAACGTTCGTAGCGCATCGACTAGGAGAAATTGATGAGCTTACGTCTTTGACCGAATGGCGTTACGTGCCGACTAAACTGAACATCGCAGACGCTGCGACTAGAGAAGTTTGCGACATGGAGGTTTTCAACGGCGAGTGGCTATACGGACCGTCCTTTCTTTCACGGGACAAGAGTGAATGGCCTGAGGACCTGATGAAGGCGTCTACATCAAGTCAATATAGCACAGAATACGTGACTACAATAGAAAGCACTAGTGCATGCTTACCTGCCTGTCCGGAACCTGAGAGATTTTCGTCATGGCTACGTCTACTGAAATCTACTTGTGTAGTAATATCGTTTGTAAATAAGAAATGTAAGAAGCTTAACGGTGAAGTTGACGGTGCTATGATGAAGCGCGCGGAACAGCTGCTAATGAGATACGCACAGGCGCAGTCATTTCCCCAAGAACTCGAAAACCTGAAAAAAGAAAAACCATTAGATAAGAAAAGCAAGTTACTTACCTTAACACCGTTCCTAGACGAGCATGGAATTCTTCGGGTGGGTGGCCGCATCAACGCTGCACCTGGAATATCAAGAGAGACGAAGCAACCTATAATATTGGACAGTCGTCATCACATAGCTAAGCTTATTGTTATGCACTACCATGTAAAATATGCCCATGGAAATCACGAAACGGTAGTTAATGAAATAAAGCAACGATTTTGGATATTGCGTCTTCGTCCAACAGTTAGAAATTTAGTAACCAAATGCGTGTTATGCCGAATCCGCAAGGCGCAGCCGAAACCACCAAGAATGGGAGATTTGCCGGAAGCTAGATTGGCACACCATCAACGACCCTTTACTTTCTGTGGATTGGATCTATTCGGCCCAATGACAATAGCTGTTGGACGGCAGCATCATTTCAGATACGGAGTATTATTTACGTGCATGACAGTACGGGCTATACACATAGAAATGGTACAAACGCTTACCACTGATTCCCTGATCATGGCCCTGAGGAGAATGGCGGCTAGGCGAGGCTGGCCCCAGGTTTTGTACTCAGACAACGGCACAAACCTGAGGGGTTCTGAAACTGAACTGAAGAAGGCAGTAGAAGAATTAGATCAAGATGTATTGAAGAGAGAGGCTGTAAACTATGGCACTACGTGGAAGTTCATACCTCCAAGCAGTCCGCACTGGGGAGGGGCATGGGAACGGTTAATCCGAAGTGTCAAGACGTCAGTCAAGGTCATCCTGAAAGAACGAGCACCAAGAGAAGAAGTTTTGATCACTTTGATGGCAGAAGTGGAACAGATAGTCAACAGTCGTCCACTCACTCATGTATCTGTGGAACCCTCAACCACAGAAGCCATAACTCCTAACCATTTTCTTTTAGGTTCTTCCTCAAACCTCCCTGTACTCGGAAACTTCGATGACTCCGACCTTTTCCTGAGGAAGCAGTGGCGCATTTCACAGTTCTTAGCAGATCAGTTTTGGCGTCGCTGGCTGAAAGAAGTCCTACCCCAGATGATCCCAAGGCAGAAGTGGCAGGCAGAATCCAAGTCCCTGCAGGTTGGTGACCTGGTTGTCATCGTGGACCCCAACATGCCTCGGGGAGTGTGGCCTCGAGGCGTCGTCGAAGCTGTGCTGCCAGGCAAGGACGGGCGCGTGCGAGTCGTAGACGTGAGGACGAAATCGGGGCTGCTGAGAAGACCTGTGGCACGCGTCGCAGTGTTGCCGGTTGGAGAAGAGTGCTGAGCCCAGCACTGGGGCGGGCTATGTAAGCGACGCGAATAATAAAATATATTGAAACTTTTTAGTCAATGTAAATGAGAAGAAAAAGTTGTCAGTTGCGTTGTCATGGTAATTGTTTTAATAACTAAGACGGAATAAAATTTTCTTGAGAACGACAGAGCGTTTCCCTCGGCTTTCGAGCATCCTTTACAAGGGGTATGGGTTTAATTAACTGACATGCCCCTTACAGGTTAGCCCGCTACCATCTTAGACTGCATCATCACTTACCATCAGGTGAGATCGCAGTCAAGGGCTAACTTGTGAATAAAAAAATAATTATATCATGCATTTTATTTAAGTTTTCAAGTTAACAAAGCCACGGGCATCATTGAGTACATAATAAATTAGTAGGATTTAAAAAAATACGCAGTATTAGCTGATGCCCACTAATTCATTCGCGTCATTGAAATAGAATGAGTACTAAAATTCTACGAGTAGATACATCAATGATCCGCGTAGCTTAAAATTGTAATTATGACGAAGGTACTCAGAAGGAGAGGACTTTGGGAACTTCCAGCCCTAAATTCAATTCCACCCCTATAGTTAAAAAGGGGATGATAGTTTGTGATTGAATAAAAATCATTACTTTTCAATTTAAGTGTAATATCCTGGAAAATTCTGAAATTCCTTTCGGCCGAACCAGGGACGGGTCGAGTCTGCTATATAGTCAGTCTATAGGTTGCGAGAGCTCTTACAGTGAGTTTGGTTTTGATTTTATCCCATTTAAATATTATATACAATAATGCCCGCGACTTCGTCTGCGTGGTTTGAGGATTTTTAATTCCCGCGGGAACTCTTTAATTTTCCGGAATAAAAAGCCTATGTGCTACTCCAGACTATAATCTATCTCTGTGCCAAATTTCAGCCAGATCCGTTCAGTCGTTGGGGCGTGATTGAGTAACAAACATCCATACATCCATCCATACTTACATCCATACATTCATCCAAACTTTCGCATTTATAATATTAGTAAGATTTTATCCAATTAGTTTCAACAAAAAACAAAAGTGAGCGTGCGTGGTGGCGACCGGGTCACGTGATCGATACGATGCGATTCCGATACGGCTCGTTGGACGCACGTACCAACAAGTGGATGTCATTCCCTCCGTTTTATTGGTCAAAGAGTAAAAATACTGTTTATTCCTAAAATCTCTTTAGGCATCGGTACTTTATCTTTGAGCGCAAAACCTATTATACTGTAAACCTATAGATAGAAAAATGAAAAATAATCGCTCCGGAATCGGTAATAAATGAGCGACCGTATTCGATGCGATACTACTAAGCCGATTCAATTCCTGTAAAACAACAAACTTAGTGTCATTTTCTTAAGAGATTTTTGAAGTTGATGTCCATGACTAGGTCCGCGTCGATTTAGGTTCTATATGAAAATCCTGTGGAAACGCTTTCGTGTGGTATTTTTTGGGATACAGCCTATTTCCTATGTTCTTCTCTGAGATGTAACCTGTAAAAAAAAATTTCGTCAAAATCGTATGCATAGATGGGCGGTGAAAGCGTAGCAGATGGATAGACTAATACATTTTCCTATTTATAATATTAATAAGTATCGGCAGTACAGACACACTTTCGCATCATAAATCATACTAATGTGTTTTGTTTGTTTGTCCTTCAATCACGCCACAACAGAGCAACGGATCGACATGATTTTTTGCATGTGTACTTAGTTGAGGACCTGAAGAGTGAAGAGTGACATAGGGTGTAATATTATAGGGTCTAAATCAAACCATGATTAGATGACAACTGACTTATTTATTGGATATGATATATTATAAATATTTATATTAAAACTACATATTACATCTCCCCCCTTATAGAATAAATTTTAAATATTTTTTTAAGCGTTAACTTGATATTTTCTTAACTAACTTAACTTACTTCGACAAACTATTCTTATATTGTTATATCTCCCCCCCTTATAGAATTAATTTTACCCGTACATTTTATTTAGGAGTTTCGCGGGATTTAAAAAACTTCGCGTGGACGAAGTTGGCTTATAATATTAAAGTAATGGACTACAACCACTACAAGATCGTTCGCGTGGATTTAGGTCTTTTTGTGATTAGGTCCCTGGAATCTTCTCTCTGTAGGTAGGTATGTCATATCTGTTAAAACCTTACTCTATGTTTGCACTATGCACTACGATAACGGCTCGATTGGCTCCTCGGATAATGAATGTGTTACAATCACTTCCAGCGCCATAGCCACAGTCCACATTCTCATTTATTAGTCAATCTATTGAGCAATTTTAAGCGAAAATAAATCTATATGTTTCTGTTTTTATAGGCCTTATTTTTTATTTTCCAAAGTGAATTGCTTGATGGGGTATAATACCTAATTATAGACAAAACCAATAAATAACTAGAATACCTTTTTTTTTTAAATCGTATGGCATTTATTACGCCTCCTGGTTCGTCGCTCGCTTAGCACTTAGCACTAGAATACTTATAGTTGAAAACGTCATTACTAGTACATTTTATTCATCCATGTAACATAGATTCAAGAATAAATCTATGGTACATGGATGAATATGGTACAAGAATAAATCTATGCCATGACAGTACCTACTATTCGTAACTAACATAATAAACTTATTGTCATGTGTCTACAACCACCATTTAATTTAAAATTATATATGATAGCAGTATAATGCAATAGATTAACCGATAGGTAACAACTAAATAGATGTGATTTTACTGTACTCCATTTTGCATTGACTTATATTACGGCCGTTTGTTATAACAGAAGACTAATTTTTATTATCGACATGCCATGCCCATTAAAATGATTTAAGTATTGATATTGCATCCCCTATATTACTTTTATGATCATTTTCCGATTTCAAGGAAATGAATAAGATATTGCCAGCAATTTAGAAATGGCACGAAACAACAAATCTAGACTAATAAATTAACCCACTGCACAGGTTCAATATGAAAACTAGATACGTACCTAAGCGGATGAAGGCTTCATATTCATTTTTAGGGCCTCGAAACCTAGCCCTACCTGTGAAAATAAGAATCGATGATTCATAGAGAAAAACAAAAAAAAAATGGTTTTTGGAGTTACTACTACACTTCTATATAGTAACCCAGTCATTTGTTGCACATGCTCTTTCCGAATTTCCACTTTGCCACAGCTCGTATCTTTGCCGCTCGTGCCGCCATATTGGAAAAATGGCACCCAAAATCAGTTTTTTGAAGATAACTCCTTTCGGACTAATTTTACGATGAAAATAGTCATTAAACTAGAGAAAATTTCCTACACTTTATGTAGTAACCTTTTTTTTGTAAAATCAATAGTTTCATCGTACGAAAGCTGCAAACCAAAACCTAAATTCACCTTCTACAGTTCAAATAAATTTGTATTGTGGGTGTTTTACAAGTTCTTAAAACTAAATTATATTGACTTAGCTTGAATCTTTAAAATACACCAATTTTCAAAACTCGCGAGAAACTTTACTGGAAAAACTACCCAATGACCGTATTAGAGGTAAAGTGTAATATTTAGTGTTTAGTTTCATCTATGTGAGTTTTATGAACTTTATTATATCTCCTCTCCTCGGATCGCTGCTACTGCGTAGACGTGTTTTTTTGTGTCAATAAACCTTAATTATAAACGAAATTTGCTAAAATAATCCATCAATAAAATTAGGAGTGCATAAAGTGCTGGAAGTAAAAGTGTCAATCGTTTACAAATACTCCCCTTGTCAAGCAAGTTTGCACCCTATCTTCATATTGGTGAGAACTAATATTCGATGCTCTTGATTCCAAGAACGGACACAGCAGTGTACTACGCGGGAATCTAATTCCAAATACTACTACAACAAGGGCGATTTTAATCTGCAATTATACTGGTTCGACGATCTCCTTATATTATATTACCCTGGTACATTTTCTACGATCATGACAAGTCGTGCGTCGTCGCCGTCCCCCGCTACACCCCTCGCTGCCGCTCGCTTACTGCATCACAGCGACTCCGAACCGGCGTTAAACTCGCCTACCGACAAAAATGTAAACTTTGCAACTCGCATGAACCCGAAGCGCAAATTTGAAGGTAAGGATGATAGCGAGTCACGATCTCTTATAGCGGAAATGCGCATGATGTTTCTAACATTTACAGTAGAACAAGACAAAAAATTGTCATTAATACAGGAATCAATTAACGAAGTTCGAACGCAAAATGCGGAAATATTCAAAAATATTGAATATTTATCGCAGGAATATGATGAGATTAAAATCAGATTGGACAAGTTTGAGGCCGAGCGAAAGGAGCATTTATCTCATATTTCTATGCTTGAAAGTAAAATCGAAAGCCTTGAGAGAAAATCTTTGCATTCATGTGTTGAACTTCGAAATATTTCAAAATCAAAGCAAAATGAGACTAAGGACGACCTAAAGGACACCCTTATTATGTTGGGTTCTAAACTATCTGTGAATATACAACCCTCGGATATTAAGGACATTTACAGATCATATTCCAAATCAGAGTCACACAAGCCGATAGTTGTAGAATTTACAAGTGTTCTTATGAAGGAAAATCTCATTTCGAACTTCAAAAAATTTAATAAAATGAACTCAGGCCGGAGATTAGGTACCACAAATATGAACTTTCCTGGCCCCTCGCGACCGATATACCTGTCCGAGCTGTTAACCAGAAGGAGTAAACGGGTTTTTTTCCTGGCGCGTGATTTTGCTAAAACACACGAGTACTCTTATTGCTGGACCTCTCGTGGACAGATATACCTACGCAAGAAAGAAGGTGCCCCGCAATTTCGCGTAGACTCGGAGGAAGACCTAACTAAAATAAAAACTAGCTCTGTATGACTAGCGACTAGTACTAGGGATGCCTTCAATCAATGTCATAACACTGCAACGTTAAACTGGAACTACGATTATTGCATGTGTTTTAATATCATGTTGTTGTTAAATTGTACCATAAAACTACTATATACACTTTTGCACACTACTAGACTAATTATTATACTACACTTATACACACATACACTATCACATTATGTACATAAACAGTTAAACAATTTATTTATACACACATTTTATTATAAACTACCTTCTTACAGCGTCTTTATGAACTTGCCAATCTATATACATCATAGTTATAAAAAATTCCACTGCCCTTTCGTAATACCTATAAATATACACAGCACACCAAATGTAATAATAAATTATAACAATTTTATAAATTCGAGACCCACTAATAAACACAATTGTTTGCAAAATCTCATAATATTATACAACCTTGCATGTAGCTTTTATAGCTGGTCAAACATTATTTGGTCAATTAAAGATTTAGATCTTAGTGCTGGATTTTGAATGGAGAGATATAAATACTGACCTTCAAAATTTAGGAAACATGACATCATATCAGTGTGAACCTGAACTGTGTAGCAATTATATACCATGCAAGAAAACCTCATTAAAAATATTTCAAATGAATATTCGTAGCATAAACTCAAATTATGACGGTCTTCAAATCCTGATAAAACGCTTAAACTTACAAATAGATATAATCGTGTTAACAGAGTGTTGGCTGAAAAATGTTAATCAGATACCTACTTTATCTGGCTATACTGCTCATTGCACCAATGACTTCAAAAATCGAAGCGATGGTGTAATATTATATGTAAACAATGAACTTAAATACACTTTATCCAACCCAAACCTGGCAGATGCGAGCTCGATAATGTGTAACTTAAATGATAAATTATGTCTCATTGCGATTTATCGATCTCCTTCTGTTAAACAAATAGACAAATTTCTAAACAGCCTTTCTACGGTCCTTACAAACTCGATGCACTATAAGACTCTCGTAGTTGTGGGTGACATAAATATCAATATTTCTCAGTCTAGTAGTGAAAATCGTGCCCATGAATATTTAAATCTTATTAGTAGTCATGGTCTCCTGCCAACTCATTTTTTTCCAACCCATGACAAAAGCTGCATCGACCATGTACTGCTAAAAACGCAATTAAAAAATACTACTTTAGTGCTACCTGCATCGGTAACTGATCACTCGCCAACGATCCTAAGTCTTGAAATGAAAATTTCTAGGCAATATAATATTATATCTAAAAACCGCCAAGTCATTGATTTTACAAATATTAAAAAAAGCATCGATAAACTGACTTTTGATGAAATATCAGCTGTTTCGCAAGATCCGAATTCTGCTGCTAATTTGTTAGTTGATACTCTAAGTGGCATTATTAAGGCAAACACAAAGACATTGAGCACACCACGGAAAAATACAGCAATTAAACCCTGGATTACTCCTGGGCTCTTAAAGTGCATTAAACATCGCGACCGTCTACACAAAAAACATAAGACATCACCCGACAATGAAACCTTAAAAATAACGTATTATCGATACAAAAACTTCTGTAACAATCTGTTAAAACGACTAAAGCGGAACTACGAAAAATTAGAATTTGAAAAAAATAAAAATAATACTAAGGGTACTTGGCAAGTCATTAAAAAAGTGGCAAATATAACTTCTGCTCCCTCTTCTCCAGTAGAACTGCTACAACTCCACGCTGACCCTAAAGATTCTCTTAATCTCGTTAATAAATCGCACCTTTAGAATTGAAGTGGCTTAACTAAAAATTTTAAGAAAATGACTTTTATAAATTAAACGACTTATAAACATGTATTCTAACAGTTTATTAAAAATATACAGACTCTTTTAGCCCAGAAAAGGACAAACGTACTATTTCCGTCTCTTTTAAATTACGCGCTTACAGCGCGTCCTGCGGTATTGAAGGACCCCATTCAGTGTTGCGTGGACAGTGCTAAACGTTGAGTGCTGCGCGGTCGCTCCGTAAGCGACGGAAACTGTAATCCGCCGTTTTAATACTAATGCAAGGTAAGTTATTCGTTCGACATTTATTTTTGTAATGACTCTTTTTGGTTTTGGGCGTTTCAATACTGAATGATAATAATACTGTGGTGTCGTATTTGTACTGCCGTCATTTTATTACTAAATATTGCTTGATGGATCGAGCCCTATTTTATACTATGGCTTTACTTTACTAACCGATTTTGTAACTAAGGAGACATGTACGTAAATATGTTTATTCTTTACTGAATGCTGTGTGACTTATAGAGCTTTATTGTAATTGAGTCTTTTTAGTTTTATTTCAGTAAAAGTTTAAGATCAAAAATGAAAAGAAGAGCAGATCTTATTTTGCAACTATTAAACCGGAATGAAAATATAATTCAAAAACAGTGTGAATAGATGATAACAGCAAGTTCCGAAGGTTATACTAGTGTTCAAAATAAAGATAAAGAAAACTTTTTGAAACTACCCTTGGATAAAGCGACGGATGGAAGTCCTAGTATGAATCCTGAAATTTTACCGCAAGTGGAAACTGAACAACGGATTCTAAAAGATGTTAACAATACGTCGAAAATCAGTGGTGAGTATAAGGTTGGTTCAACTACTGAAGAACAAACATCACAAAACAAAAGAGATCGGTCCAATAGTACATCATCATCCAGTTCTTCTACGTCATGATCTTCAAGTTCCAGCACATCGTCGTCATCATCAGTCGTCATTATCAAATTCTTCTTCATCAGCGAAACAAAGCGGAGGCAAAATGAACATAAACAGCTCACCTTCAATCATACTGTTGGTGACTATAGCAGAGCGTGGTTAATTACCAATCTACTCAAAAAATATATTATAAAAGAAACTGCGTGATGTAGTTGTAGTTCAATGTTTATTGAAGTGACACGTTATAAAAGAAAAGTCTACATATTATATAGTAACATATTCTTAATTCAAAATATGAACAGAGTTTATGAATATAAACCATGTAAAAAGTATTTACTCCAACACTCCTCCTTATTTATAAGCTCTTGGTCACTAAGCTCATAAGCTCAGCTCGCTTCTCCTTTATTATTTCACTCACTCACTCATGCACGTAACCCCATACCTCGTACACACCATTCAAATTTACCTCTCAACAATCCTTTTGTAAGTATGTACATCTGCAACCATACGTGAGGTTTCTATATACTCTAAAGAAATCTCACCATTCTCTATTGCTTCTCGAACGAATTGATAACGTACATCTATGTGTTTAGTACGCTGATGGTGTACAGAGTTCTGTGCGATAGCCATAGCTGCCTGGCTATCTGTGTATACAGTTATTGGACTACAAGGTTTTCGTGTCATTTCAGCCATGAACCTTCGAAGAAATACAGCCTCTTTAGCAGACTCAGACAGTGACACATACTCTGCCTCTGCAGTAGATAGTGCGATTGTTTTCTGCTTCTGACTATTCCAGCACACAGAATTTTACCATAGTTGAATTAGCTCCTAAATCAAAAGATACCAATAAAGCGAAAAATAATAGTGAATTAGGTGCATATAAAGAAGTATGTTGCTATTTTTGGAATATACGTCATATATTTTGATCTCATTTTAGTTTTGAACCAATTTATGTTGTTTTCTTCTGATTCCATAAAGGTGTTTTTTTTGTTTATTCTTTCTTAGATATTTTGATAAACATTTTATAGCTAGTTAAGTTATTAAAATGCAACTAAATAACTTTTGGTTTATTGTTATTTTTCTACTCTACTGATAATAAGTGTTTTAATTGTTTTATATTCTTTTATCAAAAGTTTGGTATTTGCAGATTATTTAAAACTATTGATTATTATATAAACTTATGTATACCAATTATTGCGTTAAACCATTTGTTGGCAAATAATACCCAGTTGGATATTATATTCCATGTGTGAGCTGACTGATCTCAGTACTATTATTGTAAGCATCTATGTATTAAGGCATTTTCAATGCTGATTTTCTAATAAGTATTCGTAAGACCAAAATATATTTTGCTAAGTCAGATGATAATGTGATGGTGGTAACAGTACCTAAGCGTTGATTAGTGTTTAAGGATGATTAGTGAGGCATAATTTCAAAATACACGATTATGAAAGCATACTCTGTTTTTCACTTTCCATTAATTTAGCAAGTCATCAATAAATAAACAAGCATATTACAAAATTAGTCACCAATCAAAAATATAACATCAGAAATTAAACGCCTCTTTTTTTAATAGTTACATTTGTTTTTTGTATTGTTAAGTAAATAAAAGACACAAAGTCAAATGAGTCAATAATATTAAATTGTTTTCAGAAAATAAGTGACATTTTATTTTCAATGATTAATTAACAAAGGTTCTAATTAGTTATACCTACAGGTTTAGTATGCAATCATTAAAACAATTCCTACCCTACGGTTAATAACTAAAATTGTGACAAAAACCGCTTAGCCCAAAGTATTATAATCGAAAAACTAAGAAATAGCCAATACTTCAGTTACATTTTTGGCGTTTACCAAAAAACAAGAATTTTGGATTAAGCCACTTCAATTCTAAAGGTGCGAAATATTTTGTAGAGGTGGGCAACAGATTAGCGACCCAGATTCTCTCACAACCGAATTTTTCCCCCATTTGCAATATGAATGATTCTCTTTCCCCAGTCAACTCTTTTGGAATATTACCCGTAGATCAAAAGGAGATTGAAAACACAATAATGAGCTTAAAATCAAATAGTGCAGTTGGATGGGATGGTATTCCAACAAGGGTTTTAAAATCTAGTTCTTCTACCCTAGCTCCAATTATCGCAAAAATTTGTAATCTGTCTTTGTCTAGGGGTATTTTTCCAAAGTGCTTTAAGAAGGCTTTAGTCTTGCCAGTACATAAAAATGGCGATAAAAACTGTGTCAATAATTATAGACCTATATCAATGCTAACGGCACTATCAAAAATATTTGAGAGGGTTTTAAACAAACGTTTAGTTAGCTATTTAGAAACAAAAAGCCTTTTATCGCCAAATCAGTACGGCTTCCGAAAAGGAAAGTCCACTGAAGATGCTGCTCTGGATTTAACTGAAACTGTTTCACGAGCATTAGACTAGAAACTAAAATGCATTGGTGTATTCTTGGACTTGTCTAAAGCCTTTGATACTGTTTCTATCCCCATACTACTGGATAAGCTAAATAAAATAGGAATCAGGGGTCTAGCTCATGATATTATCAAAGACTACTTGACAAACCGTACACAGCAAATCAAAATTAATGAATATCTTAGCGATGATATGCCCCTTACCTATGGTGTCCCTCAAGGAAGCATGTTGGGCCCTACGTTATTCCTTATTTATATAAATAATCTTTGTAACTTGTCTATTCCGAACTGCAAAATTATAGCTTATGCTGATGACACAGTCTTACTTTTAACAGGGGAAACGTGGGAAAATACATTTAAAAATGCTGAGTTCGCTTTAAAAAAGGTATCAGATTGGTTGGCCGCAAATCTACTTAGCTTAAACGTCAGTAAAACTAAATTTCTTACCTTTTCACCTTCTGCTGCCTCTCAACCTTCTAACGACAAATGTAAAGTGAGAGCACATATCTGTAATTATTACTTGAATAACCCTACATGTGATTGCCCTGCTGTAGAATATGCAACTAATATAAAATATCTTGGACTACTTATAGATAGTACTTTGTCTTGGAAATTGCATATTACAAATTTAACGTCAAAAATAAGAAAATTAATATATATATTTAAAAATCTTAGATCGTCCGCCGATAGGTGTACTATCACTATGGTATATTATGCAATAGTACAATCGTTACTTATGTATTGTATATCTGTCTGGGGAGGTAGCAACAAGACATCTTTGCTTCAGCTTGAGAGAGCACAAAGATGTATCTTAAAAGTAATGACACATAGACCTTTTAGATTTCCCACAACAGAACTTTATAAAGATTGCAAGGTTTTGTCAGTCCGTCAACTTTTCCTCTTACAAATTATAACACGTAAGCATAATTCCCTCAGTTATGATAAAAAACAAGTAAACAAACGAGTGTATCTGCCATTTCGGACGGAAAGACACAAAAGTAAACTTGCTGGAAGGCAATACTACATCATTAGCTCGAGACTTTACAATAAAATAAATAAAGCTATAAACATATATCCTCTACATAAAAACGAATGTAAAAAACGTGTTAAAGACTGGTTGCTCACTAAATCGTATGCTGAAACTGAAAAGCTGCTAGAAGTGCTAGTTTAACTAATACATTATATTAATAACATATTATATTTTTTTAAATATAACTGTAAAGGATATGACAATTACTATTATTATATATTTCCACCACACACACACACACACACACACACACACACACACACACACACGCGCATTTAATTAATCTGTGTTCTTCAATGTAGATATTAAGTACATAGTTAAAAACTTAAAATATTTAAAACAAAAATCTGATCTAACTTACCTGCAGGTTTCATCTATGTAGTTGTATAAATGAACCATTTATTTAAGGAGAGCGCTGTTGCCTAAAACACAGGTCTATACCTATCTTAGGGACAGCTGTTTTTCTGTATGTATACATATTTTTGCTTTTGTAACTACAATTTAGAATTTTAGTAATGTTTTTGTCCTGTAAAACGCAGAAATGTAACTGTAACCTATGTATTTTTGGAGCAATAAACAATTTATAATTTATAATTTTATAATTATAATTATAATTTATAATTTATTATACGAAGCGTTTTCTTCTTCACACTTTCTTGAAAATCCAACTTATAGTTGGTGTCCGTTTACAAAAATAGTGATAAAAGTGTTCCCCTGAAAGCAGTCGAGTCGATAGACTTCTGGGAGTCCCGTCTCAAAGAGGATCGCCTTACACAGTTTACTTCATAGCTCTTTTATTGCAGGGGCTTAAAGCAGTATTATTTCAAAATTGACGTTTTATATGACGTACTTTGAAATCCTTAACATCCATACTAATATTATAAATGCGGAAGTGTGTCTGTCTGTCTGCTACGCTTTAACGGCTCATCTATTTAACCGATTTAGATTTTTGGGATAGAGATAGGTTACGTAACGGGGAAGGACATAGGCTACTTTTTAACCCGGAAAATTGAGGAGTTGGGGGGAATTGAGGAATTGGGGAGAGGAATGACGAAGTCGCGGGCATCAGTAAGAATAAAATAATACTGCTTTAAGTGATGGTGGTAAGCCCCCCAGCTCACCTTATTGAACACATAACTGAAGTGCAAACAGAAAGGTCAAAAGTTCACTATACGAACAGGACAGAACAAAGTCTGTTAAAGCTTTGTTTTCGCCCAAAAGAGCAGAGTTCCCTAGTGGTCATGTTCCTAAATAAAGAGCACCGATTTTTCCGAGATTTCTGAACGATACAGAAAGACAAGAACCGATACAGATTTATAATTAAATGCTCATGATTTAAAAAAAGCGGTGTTAGCCTGTAGTGGTTTACACCCCTCTAACTTTTATGTGCATTTTTATAATTAAAATATTACTTGCTATAAATGTTATTACTATTTGCCATTAATGGGTGAAACAGGAAGTATAATATCTGTCAATTTGATTAGTTTCATGTCATTCGCTTTAATCTGCGATACGGACCTCTACACGTTTAACGAATTACTCGTGCAAGTTTCAAATGAGAGGACAAATATATCAAAAGTGTTTTGATATATTTGATATATATCTACCTACTTCTGGAGTGTCCTTTACATAAAGGTGAAAGAAAACTTCGTGAAGAAACCGGCATGCCCCAAAGGCATAATGTTCTCGAAGGTGTGTGATTGTGTCTACAAATTGGCACTAAGCCAGCGTGGTGGACAAAACCCTTCTCATTCTGGACTTGTGCTCTGTAGTGAGCTGGTATTGGGTTGAAAGGATGATGATGATTATTTAAAACAAATAGTAGTTACTTAATTAGGGTTTATACAAACTATATATATTAATCAAAGTAACGCCGGGCAAGTTATTATCTTAACTTTAATTATCTTATCTTACTTCTTACTTCTTACTAATACTAATAATGCGAAAGTTTGGATGAATGTATGGATGTATTGTTACTCAATCACGCCCCAACGGCTGAACGGATCTGGCTGAAATTTAGCACAGAGATAGATTATAGTCTGGAATAGCACATAGACTACTTTTTATCCCGGAAAATTAAAGAGTGCCTGCGGGAACCAAAAAACCTCAAACAACGCAGCAGAAGTCGCGGGCATTCGCTAGTGAGTATATAATTATCACTGATGTACACTTGTGCATATATTATATTGGGTAAGTCGAGTCGAGTAACTTTATCCATGGCACATTTAATTTTTTTATGCATAACGCCATCAAAAGTTAAATAAACCTCTAGAGTCTAGACGGGGCCCTTGTGTTCAAAAGTAATTAATTGTTACGAACTCATTATATTTAGCTGAGAGAATCGATGGACTCATGGATGATGGATGGGGACCAAAGGGGCTGAGGTCGCGACCCCACTTTAAAAAACGTAGCGTTGGGGTCTACCCAGGTCCTACCGTGCTCCGTGCATCTGGATAGACGATCTCGTGTGAGACACAGTGCAAACGATATGCATATGGAATGAAATGATTTGTTTTATTTAGGACAACTTGTATCGCTTATGATAAAATTTTGAGACAATGACTGTTAAGAAATATTATACCGGCTTGTAGAAACACAGAAGATCTATGCCACAGGTTACCTACTAACATAAGTATAATTAATGTTTTTATGAACGAAGGCAAATAAATTATCCAGTATTTATTATTTTATGCCCAGCGGCAGCGTGGCGGCATGTTCTTTCATCAATAGAGAAGAGATAATAGCTTAGCAAAATCTATTTAAAAACTATCTAAAACTGTAACCGGACGATTCCAGTAATTTTTTTTGAAAAAATTACTTGGAGGGCGCTTTAGTATCGATACCTCTATGTAAATTACATAAAGATTAACAATCTGGATTATATTATAATTCATACATCCGAAAAGAAGACGTGCATTTTTTTAAGCCCATTACTTGTTTGTGTTAAATTCCGAGCAAAACAAATGCCCCGATGGCATTTTACTACGTCGCAAGAAAACACCTACTTCTAAGAATACCACTTCGCCATTATTATAAGAAAGTTTTACTAAATGTCTTTGTAAATAAAATATAGGGTCCGGATACTCCTTAATGGTTCACAGATACTTGTGTTTCGACCCTCTTTTACAATATAGACGGAGAACTGGCGGGAAATTATGAGGTAGTAACTTAAAAAAGCTTCCAGAAAATCCACACTGTTTAATGTGCAAACCAATTCCAATGTGCAAACTGCAAATATACGACTGTACAAAATAAAGTATAAGTTTCAACCCTGTTGAATTCAACACGTAGGCTGTATCCTTTTTGAATGTGATATTCCTATTATGGCGCAGTTTTAAGTGCCGTGGTTTAATTAGTGGATGGTTCTGGATTCGATCAATGGCGGCATGAGAATTTATAATTTTTAAATCATCTTTTAGAGTCTAGTGGGAATTTTCGGTAATGGCTAGTTACCGTGGCGGCTTAGCATTCCGGTACGTTGCCGTGTAGTAGAAACCGATTAGGGGTATGGATTTAATACACCTAACATGCCCCTACGAGATGAGCCTGCTACCATCTTAGACTGCATCATTCACAAAATAGGTGAGATCGTAATTAAGGGTTCCTCGTGGAGTAAGAAAATACGTTGTCATATTCAAGACGTTTGTAAGAAGCTTAATACGCTATTATCCACTGAAACAGACAAATCTATTAATACTAAAATAGACGATGACCTGATAAAAGTAGTCTATGTCCAATGAAAAATGGAGGAAAAATAATACTTGGTTACCAAGATATTTACCAAGGAAAAAAGGAAGACCTGTTACCAGATTGGGGGACGAGATAGAATCAATTGGAGGAAAGCTCTGGTTCCGCACAGCCCAAATTAAGGAGTGGAAGGAGAAGGGGGCGGCCTTTGCCCAGCAGTGGGATGATATAAAACTCATCGTATTTAAAAAAACGTACCAATTAAATAATACCAATTATAGGCATATATAAATAAAATAAATGTCCATCCTTACCTACCTCTACCTACCAAACTTCATCAAAAGCGGTTGACAAGACGGGCCATCAAAGCGTAACAGACAGACAGATACACTTTCGCATTTATAATATTAATATGGATATAGATGCGATGTTATATGCACCGCCCGCTCTCCCGTTTCTAAATAAATATGCATGCAACTAAGCTAACTAAAGTTATAGTTCCGCGCAAGTTGAATGCAGAGTAAATGTATATGGTGACACATATATTTACTCTGCATTAAACTCGCGCGCGAACTGTAGGTTACTCGGTAATCAGGATTTGGAAGATTTTTGTGGTGGTGATACGTATTGTTTGCTTAGTTGCCAACATTTGAAGAACGTATTGCTCTACAAATTCCTAATTTTCCACCAGCTCTACGATTAATAGCTAAGTACAACTTGTTGTTATTATGAAACTAATTTGTAACTTATGTAAGAATGCGTGCTTCAAAATTCATAACTAAGAGGTTGATAAAGTTTCTCATTAATAGTCTAAATTCAAATGATGTGAAATATTAGACTTGTTTACCGAATACCGACTCTAAAAACTTGTAAAAAATCTATGACTGTTAAAGTACCTAGTCGAAATGTATTCTCCGTCTTATTGATATCATCTTAAGCTGGGTTCGATGAAAATTGATGTTTTGATCTAATATTAAAGAGGAACCTTCTTATTAAAATGTCCATTGAATTCAATGTATTCTATGCCTTTACGGCCCATATTTTGTTCAACCGGTTTTCATGAACTAGGTTACTTTTTATCCCGGAAAATCAGAGAGTTCATATGGGGTTTTCCAAAAACCTCATACGTTCGATTTGTTATGCTGGAAGCACTATCTCGCCGTTACAAATTTCAGCCAAATCGGATCAGTCATTGTGGTGTGACGTATCACGTACAAATACATACATACATTCAAATTTTTACATATTTTATATGAGTAAGATTTGCCATCAGCTGATCTGTTTGGTTAGGTTATGTTAAATTATGTTTTAAATAAATAACTATTTTTATGGACATGGCTACTTTAATGGATTTGGACGCTGTTAGGAGCAGGCCTGATTATATGTTAATTCGAGCATATATTGGATTATGTCATACCAGTTACACAAAGCATACTATGATTGCTAGACATACCAGCGGTAACAGCATTTTTTTTTTTTTTTTAATCCACTACAAGCTAGCCCTTGACTGCGATCTCACCTGATGGTAAGTGATGATGCAGTCTAAGATGGTAGCGGGCTAACCTGTTAGGGGCATGGCAGTTATATTAAACCCACACCCCTTCGGTTTCTACACGGCATCGTACCGGAACGCTAAATCGCTTGGCGGCACGTCTTTGTCGGTAGGGTGGTAACTAGCCACGGCCGAAGCCTCCCACCAGGTAAAATTTATCCTTAGTTAAACGGATACGTTAGCCTGCAAGCGTGAATATTGTCATTGCAACCGTTATATTATCCTGCACTAAATACCTAGCTGGATATAGCTCTATCTCTGCGTCGTATTCCTCATTACTGAGGGTCATAACACCTTTCCATTAATCAATAATGGGAGTTTTCTTTGGATAATAATGCGGTGGGTTCCCACGTCCTTCCGCATACGACTCGACTAATAGTATTTGTAACGATTATTATCAGATGTTAGTGATATAACCGGGACCGACTGCTTAACGTGCTCTCCGAGGCACGGAGGCAACGAAAAGGAACGTCTAAATTCGATCACCCAATTCGATGGCAGATCACCCCATTAGAGTTAAAATGGAGTGCGTCTTTGTGGATTGAACGAACTCTAACGACAAAAACCTTCGCGAAGAGCAACCGCATTATACAGAGTGCTGTTTCTTAGACGCTCCATTCAGTTGAATCTGCTTTCCGAACCGGGGGTAGAGTCATTACTAAGGGTGACCTTAGATACACTAGGTATAAACAAAAAAAATTGTGTCTGTCTGACAAAAATACCGAAATAACCGTAGACCTAATAGTAAAGGTTATTTTAACGCAAAAAGTTTTAACAAATGATACCTATTATGTCACATGATCTTGTTGTCGATGTAACCTGCTTAATTACGCACATAAAAAGTTATGCAAAAAATTTTATAAAAAGTTAAACAATATGATATACGTGAACCTTTGATGTTATAAAAGGGAATTACAATACATACATATTTTTTACAACGTTACGTCATAATTAGTATGCATAAAATGATTTCAAATCATGACATTCATGATTCCAAATTACGACATGAGCCCAATAGAAAACAAACTTTACAATTAAGTTTTATATCGCTATTTGAAGTTTTTTTAAAGGGTATATCGAATTTAGTTTCTTTTTTAATAATAAGTTTATTGTTAATAGTTTCTTAGAACTCCACTTACCTACTTGAATCTTCTATCCGAAGCGATGTAGGCAGTGACATATGAAGCAATCAAAAATTAACCGAAATGCCTTTAATGTTACATCTTTTTGATTCTAGAAACGGCGAATTTTCCAAACTTCCTTATCAAATTCAGAATTTAATCTTATTAAGTTATTATTAATATTTATTTTTTATTATGTAGGTATGTATTTATTGCAAACATAAAATGTTAAAACGCGAACTTGCGCGTATAAATTATTCATTATTTTATAGATAAACAAAATTTTATAGTTTTAATATAAAATTATTCAGTTTATTTCAGTGATATTTTATAGCAGCAGTAATTCTCGCTTTAGTATCTCTAGTTAATGTCATGAAATTTTTATTGCCGTGATGCGTAAGTAAGTATAGAGCGATAGCCTGGTCGTATCTTAATTTTATGAATAAATTAATTAAAACATAATATAAGTAATATATTAATAACGGTATAGGAAAATAAAAATTATTTTTAGTGTCAGGGTTGAGGATTTGGAGTCAGATTTTTTTATGGGACCAAGTCGAGAGCTCTAACGACTGATAGAATTTTTTTTCAAATCGATTCAACGACCACGGAGATATGCACCGACATGATTTTAAAAAATACGCGCCGAAAAAAAAGAGGAGGTTCTCAACCTCCTCCTTTTTTGGTAGTCGGTTAAAAATTAAAGGTGTAGCCAAAACGAGTACCTAATTATTGCACGTAACATCATCAAGTGTGAAAAGTTACATAATATGGGCAATTTTCCCGTTCAACTGGCGTACAAAAATTCCGCGTTATTTACTTTTATAGGGCGCGCACACTAGATGACATGAGAAAATGTCTTTTACGTTCTGCCCTGTCCGTAATGTGATTTCGTCCTCGTAGATAAATATATCAAAATAATAAAATTGCTAAGTATCTAGCACAAAAATCTCCTAAGAATTGGAGTAAAACTCCAATATTTATCTTTGCAGACTCTACATAGTAGATCGCGAAAACTTTGACAATTAGGTTTCTATGTACCTAGATAAACTTTTGTTACAAATACTTACCTATAAAATATAGAAAATAATGTCATGTTTGTGCCTATTTTGTTGAAACTCCGGGGTCGTGGGGCGAAGATGCTAGATCCTTTTTGAGGGATTTACGTTCTCGTCTCACAGAGTCCACAGGTGACCGGAGGGCTGGCAGTTACCTCGGCCAACATAAGTTTAGTTATTCAGCGCGGTAACGCAGCCAGCGTTCGGCGCATTGCCTCGTTGGATGATATTTTCAATGTTTAGTTTGTAACTATATTTTTCAATTTAGATTTCAATGTTTTCATAGTTTTAATTTGATATTTTTGAAAGTAACAATACCTATAAAAAGACCCAAAACTTTACGTAGGCAATGAAAATATATTTTACTTTTTACTGTTCGAGATGACATCATGTCAATTTACTAAAAGCCTGTGACCACTGACCATGGAGTGCTTTGAATGTCTAGATACAATTCCGGCTCTTACTCACTGTTCACGTAGGTACATAGTTTCAACTGATTTGAATACAAATTAGTTGAAGACAGCTTTCCTACCCGTTTCTTTTTTTTTCAACTAAATCGGGATACAGCTTCATTGTATGCACCTAGACACACATGCTAAGCTTCTTAATTTGTATTCTGTAGATCTACAGAAATAGGTTACTTCGGTAAATTAAATTATGCAGTCGTAATTTGATTAAATTCAACCTAAAACCAGTTAACTTAAAACCAGTTAGTTAGTTAGTTGGCTGTGTTCTCACCCAATGGTAAAAGATGATGCGGTCTAAGAAGGCTTACGGGATAGGCTTATGGGGATTATTCCTATGTGGCATAGTACCATAATAAGTTCTGTAATATTATGTGCTGGAACGCTCTATTTACTTGGCGGTACGTCTTCTCCGGTAAGATACTAACTAGACCAGACCAGACTATTTAGAAATTAAAAGATGATGCGGTCTAAGAAGGCTTACGGGATATGGGTTTATTCCTATGTGGCATAGTACCATAATAAGTTCTGTAATATTATGTGCTGGAACGCTCTATTTACTTGGCGGTACGTCTTCTCCGGTAAGATACTAACTAGACCAGACCAGACTATTTAGAAATTAAAAGATGATGCGGTCTAAGAAGGCTTACGGGATATGGGTTTATTCCTATGTGGCATAGTACCATAATAAGTTCTGTAATATTATGTGCTGGAACGCTCTATTTACTTGGCGGTACGTCTTCTCCGGTAAGATACTAACTAGACCAGACCAGACTATTTAGAAATTAAAAGATGATGCGGTCTAAGAAGGCTTACGGGATATGGGTTTATTCCTATGTGGCATAGTACCATAATAAGTTCTGTAATATTATGTGCTGGAACGCTCTATTTACTTGGCGGTACGTCTTCTCCGGTAAGATACTAACTAGACCAGACCAGACTATTTAGAAATTAAAAGATGATGCGGTCTAAGAAGGCTTACGGGATATGGGTTTATTCCTATGTGGCATAGTACCATAATAAGTTCTGTAATATTATGTGCTGGAACGCTCTATTTACTTGGCGGTACGTCTTCTCCGGTAAGATACTAACTAGACCAGACCAGACTATTTAGAAATTAAAAGATGATGCGGTCTAAGAAGGCTTACGGGATATGGGTTTATTCCTATGTGGCATAGTACCATAATAAGTTCTGTAATATTATGTGCTGGAACGCTCTATTTACTTGGCGGTACGTCTTCTCCGGTAAGATACTAACTAGACCAGACCAGACTATTTAGAAATTAAAAGATGATGCGGTCTAAGAAGGCTTACGGGATATGGGTTTATTCCTATGTGGCATAGTACCATAATAAGTTCTGTAATATTATGTGCTGGAACGCTCTATTCACTTGGCGGTACGTCTTCTCCGGTTAAATACTAACTAGACCAGACCAGACTATTTAGAAATTAAAAATTCTAAGTAGGTGTTGCCAGGAATCGAACATGGGACCTTCAACATAAATTATCATACATAAAGTAAATCACAACATGAGTCAACGATACTATTTAATCCTAGTGAATGCAACTCTTTCGTGAATAGGTTCAGAACTCTAACAAAAGTGAAAAGGCACACGTCGAACGCTATAAATACCTACGCGAAGTTAGGCATCCCACAGACTGCAGATACCTACTGAAGTTATAAACAAAGAGTCGCTGTTATTGTACGCCAACAATAGCCGGACTCTATTACAGTCCACGCTATTTTGCAGTCAGTATTAGCCAGTCTTTCATACGACTGACGTCTTTACAAAGTCACAGAATAGGTAATAGTATGTTGTATGGTTATAGGTACTTTTGTTTCCGATGCGCACTTTATCTTTGCGTTGATGTATTGTGGCTATTTTTATCGCAGGGTCGTGACCTTGTGGCGAAAGCATACCTACCTAGTAGTACACCCCTACCTACCAGGCCAATCCACTACTATCTAAGACTGCATTGTCAGTTATCACTAACCATCCATGTAAGATCACAGTAAGGTCTAACTTGTAGTAGAATAAATTAAAAATATATTTATTTTTACGACACACAACGACATCACAACTTTAACAGGCTTTGTGTAACCGAGTTTTTAATTTTTATAATTTAAAGTCTCACATATAAAAAATATACAGTAACATTGAAATAAGCACACGTCATGTAAAACTGAAATAAAAAATACACGCCTATAATTTTTTTTTACAACTGCATTAGAACAAAGCTTTTATAAGCCATAACGCAAACAAGGTTTACGTTTGTATCAAAGAGAATATTTTTACATTGGTATGCAATGCATATTAATAATGCTTATTTTCATTTTTGAACTTTTTTTAACACTGATTATTCGAAATAGTGAATAGTTCGATGGTGAAATAGGTAGGTGGAATATAGTATAGAGTACAAAGTCCTAATTCGCCACGGGATTTTTGAAAGCGTAACTCCACAAGTCCACACGGACTTAACTATTGGCATCAGCCAGAATATATGCACCTACTTACTTTTTATATTATAGGATGATAGAGCTACCATTGAAATGTATATAAACCATACAAATATTTTAAATTCGAAAATGTGTCTGTCCATAATTTGTCTGCTACGATTTCATAACCTACTAGTTACCATCAACTATCCGACCGATTTTGATGAAAAATTTGTAAGAGATCCCAGGTTCCTTCCGGATTTTCAATTAAAACGTCGTCAAGTCATAGGTATCATAGTTCTATATTTAAAACTAAATGGAAATGAAAACTATTCTGACACCAGTAATAGAAAAGGTAAATGAAGCAATTCGTCTGACTCGCGCCTTCGCGGCATCCAGGCTCTGATATATTGTAAGCTATAACGCTTCATAACCTACACGGAAGGGCACTCGGTGCATGGCATTATGGCATTTTGTAAATAGCAACTCTTTATTTAAGTCTGGATGGGTAGACTTTACACACCTTTGAAAAAATTATGAATAACTCTCGTGCATGCAGATTTTCTCACGATGTTTTCAATTCAATTCAATTCATTAATTTCAGTCATCTAATTATGAAGCCATGTATTAGACCACAGTTACTACAAAATACAAATATTGTACAAAATTTTCCCTAAAATGTTTATGTTCAGAAAATTATATTTAATTTTTATTTAAATGATATTTAATTTAATGTATTAGTATATATTTTAGTATTTTTATTTGTGTAATTGTTTACCTAAGTATTATTAGAATGTATAGTTTATGTATTAATGTTATTGCACACTATCCCGGTTCATTGCATTTGTTTCTATAATTAAAAGTTGTCTGGAGGAGATCACTTTTAGTGATAAGACCGCCTTTGCGCACTTGTTATTTCTTTTTGCTTGTTAACTTTTTTATTTCTGTTTAATATTTTGTGTGGCAATAAAGCATTTATCTATTTATTTATTTATCTATCTGATATCTATCTAATTTCTTAAAACCCACGTAACTCCGAAAACTTAGAAATCTGCGTGCCTGGAGATATACCTGAATAGGAAGCCTGGCGTCTAAATCACTAGGCTATCAAAAAAAAAACCTAACTAGGTACGTATCTACTAGTAATAGTTAGTATTCTGTGATATCAGTGTTATTATGTTTCTGACCCGACCAAAACAAAGCTCAAACCTCTTGACTTTCCCGCCAGCCCGAAAACAAAGCTAGAGACTTTAGTCCGTTGCCCGCCCGAAAACTAAACCCGAATTGATTGAATACCGTGACCCATGTAAATACATTTCCGATTCGTAGACTTTTTGATTTGGGCAATGCCATGGTCACGTTTGAAATTTTTTAGAAAGAGATATTTCGATATTGCGGGTTTTTTGGCAATGACAAAAATTTTATCGACGTTTGATCCCGTTGAAATCGTTTATCGTGTTCTTACTAATATTATTAATGTGAAAGTTTGGATATTTGTTAGTATGTTTACTACTTTACGTCATAATGCCTTAAACACTAAATTAACACTTACTACATTTTATCCCGGAGAACCTAAAAGTTTCCGTAGGAATAAAGTTATAACCATACAAATTCCACGCTTACGAAGTCGCGGGCATCATTTTGTTAAAAAAATTCACAATATATTACAGCTATACTCAGTACTCATGTCTACCATCATGCAGAGAAAACTATAGCTTTCTCTGGACATCTTTACAGAGAGAAGCCCAGTTCTCATTCCCAACACTAATGTTGGAAAGAAGGATAACAGGTTATATAGATTCAGGGCGACAATGGCACAAGTGGTTAGACAACATAAGAGGATTGACAGGGCTTAGCAACCCAAAATTAAAATATGCGGTTTTAAGAAGCCTAAGGGCATTGCAGCGGAGCGGAGATGTACCGGGAAAATCAATCGCATTGTTGATCGATGACGCCATATTTTTTTGGGTCTCCTGTCAGGAATCTGTTTGGCCTGGTTGGCATATCACCGCTCCGCTCCGCTTCAATGGACAGGCGCGTGTGGACCACCAAGTTTTGATTAGATGATGTTACTTAGTATAGGAATGTAAAATAACTGTAATTTACTTATTTAATTATTATGGCTGAAAAAAGTAATAAATAACGATTACAAAAGGAGATTAAGGTTAATATTAAAGTGCAGGACTTACTAGATCGAGTGAGTCATCATGGGCTTATAAAAAGTTCTTAATTAATCAAACTACTTTTCCAAAAAAAAAAGCTGCACAAAATCTATGTGTATTTCACAGATTAATTTATAACAGTACAGTAACATTGCCTGCAATATATTTAATAAAAGCTACTTTAAAATTTGCTCTGGCGCGCACGGAAGGCCCAATAAACGCCCTGCCGGCATTGTTTACTGGAAAATTTGCATGTCCACGTGTTTCGTATCAACTGCTATGTACTTACATTTACATACGATAAATAATAGAAGATTCCCGTGTCTTCACCCGCGTAGATTAATTAAAAATCCCGTTTGAAATATTTGTTTTTCCACAGTGGCGTGCAGTTCATAGAGGCATAAAAGCATTGCTTACCCAAATGTAAATACGTCAATGCTCATTTTCATTCTAACAGTCAGTAAATAAGTATTCTGACTAACTAATGCCTACCCAACTTCAAACCCAGTGCACGACAGTAGCTCACCCTCTAGGTCCATAACCATACTTGTGCAACAATCACGTCAATCCGTTGCTTTTTTGGGACGTGATTGAGGGACAAACCAATAAGGAAACACGTAGGTACGGACGTGCCGTTGCTAAGTCTGTGGGGTGTGAAATGTCGATATGGGCAAAATCTATTTTGTTCAGGGAAAGTGTCTTCTTCATCATGTAGACTTGTTTCAATATCTAGCATTAGGTTTAAAGAGATATTTATTTTCCCAAAAAAGACCAAAAGGTCACTTACATGAGAAAACTTAAATAAACTATGCTTATACATATTACATTATATACAGCCCGCCAACCCGCATTGGAGAGCCGTGGTGGACCTAAGCTCTAAATCCCTCGCTCCTATGAGAGTGGAGGCCTGTGCCCAGCGGTGGGACGTTAAAAGGCTGTAATGGTAAACATATAACGTACTATTTGGATGACCTTATATATAAACTACCAACTTACAAACCAATCATAATGGTAAAAAGTTCATCTAGATTCTAGAAAATGCTTGATAATTTTTTCTTAACAAGAGATTTCTCACTGAATATTTTTGGTAAGCTATTGTACAATAGCATATAGCGTGTATTTAACCTAACACTATAGTTTTCGAACTATAAGTTTTAGTCTTAGCATTCACACGATCACCCTGTATTGGTTATTATAATTAAATGTGTTGTGAATTGTGATTATTAGCTGATGTTTCGGTATTTTGCTGCGTCAATGGATTTTGGCCAATAGTGGAAGAGTGTTAACCAATCAGAGGTGATTTAGATCGTTATATACATTAGCAATAGTTTTTACAAAATAAAGGCCCATGCATTTGGCTTTTCGTCTCCTGATTCCTTTGTGCCTTTTGCTTTTTTTGTGCTTTGTGACCGTTGGTTATAAGCAAATATCTTTACATTCAAAGTTCGTTTGAGCAGGATAGCTCCGATGCAAAATGTTAAAGGTGTATGTAAAGTAGATATGTTATTATTATTCATAGATCAATTTCTCGAGCAGTCCGTGGTTCAAAGAAACGATCTCTAAATTTAGAGTTCGCTCGAGCAGGATAGCAAGGTTTCAAAACGTTAAAGGTGTACAGTAACGTACGTTATTATTAGTGATGTGAAAAAAGATCCGTATCCGTTACTTTTTTAACGGATCTTTTTACGGATCTTTTACCTTATTAATTTTCAATACAAAGATGAAATTCTATATTATATAGGTGATTAGGTAGCAATGAAAAACTATTAAATTCCATTCAGATGATTTTTTTATTGCTTAAAAAAAATATTTGGCACCTTTATATTACATACATTTATCGTAGTGAGTTTAAAGGTTACGCGCACCGACACCGACTTAGTAAAAACGTTAAAATCCGTATCCGTATCCGCGGATCTTGACACCAAATATCCGTATCCGGATCCGTATCCGCGGATATACATTTTTAACGATCCGGCACATCACTAGTTATTATTACTCATAGATCAACTTCAAGAGCATCGTAGTTCCGTAGAAATAAAAAACACCATAAAGCTTTCATGTGTTCCGATTTGTATCGCTATACTGTTTTCATAAGGGGTGAAAAATACTTACAGAAAACGTTTGGGTTAAGAATTAATAAGGTGAAGAGGCCTTACCGATAAAAGGCCAAAATTTATATGATCACAAGCACCTTTACGATCTCATATGAGGTATAATGGAGCAGTAATGGTTAGTTATAAGTGTGAATTATCCCGTTTACGGTGCCATGACAGCCAACGGATTATAAATTATTACCGGCGATCATGAACGCGCGTCGCCGTGTGTGTTTTTCTTTATAATTCTAACTTTCTTCATACTGTATCTACTTCAAACCAATTAAATAGGGGCATTGAAATATAACTAAAATTCTACATCAATGAATAGGGGTTTGAATATTGTAGCCCACCTACCGTTCCGTCATTTTTAACATTTTTTGAAGTACGAGTAGCTGTCACTCTATTACACCGCGTAGTTAACCAAATTATTCAATAATAAAGCTGTGCTGGTATCTCAGAAACCTGACGCAGAAGATTTTGTCTCATTAAATAATTACCTGCTTGTATTGATGCCAGCCATAATATGTTGATTTCGAAATCGTTTTTAAATTAAAATTTTAAAAAAATTAAAGTTAAAAAAGTTAAGTTTTTAAAATTAAAGTCATTAAAATTGGTGTACGGTAGGTAGGCCAGCCTCATACCAACCAACATACAAAAATGGCGTGGCCTGATTCTCTCTCTTCGGTCGTTCCTTCATTGCTGAAGATCGTGGTCCTGGCTAGATCCTACCCTCGAACGGATCATTCGCTTCCATTGGCCTCTGTTGGTAGCCATTCTCACTAAAGAATGAAATTTCGACGTGCTAGACTCCCTCAGCTGGTCAGACCACCTAGTTGGTGAGCGGCCTCTCGCTCTTTTGCCCTCAGTGTTGCCCGTGACAATCAGCTTCTCGAGACTACTGTCCCCACGTCGTATGATGTGTCCGAAATACGAGAGCAGCCGTTGGTAACATGTGGAGGAGAGTCGAACCGTGATTCCCAGCTGCGAAAGAATAGACACGTTTGTGCGCTTGGCAGTCCACGGAATCCGCAGCATTCGCCTCCAGCACCACTATTCGAAAATCTATTCTTTGCCTCTCTCTTGCTTTGATGGTCCATGTTTCTACTCCATACATGAAAATTGGAAAGATTAAGGCACGTACGAGGCGACTCTTCGTTTTGAGCGAGATGCCTCGATTCCTCCACAACCCAGTTAATTGTGTCATGGCGTTTTTTGCCATTGCGATGCGTCTCTTTATTTCTGGCACACAACTACCGTCATTACAGATTTGGGAGCCAAGATAGATGTAACTCTCCACAATATCCACAGATGGTATTATATTTGTGTCAGGTATTTTACCAGCGCGGTCAACTATCATTAACTTGGTCTTACTTCTGTTGATGGTCAATCCCAAATCCATACTCTCCGCTTCCAGTTTTTGTAGAAGTTCTTTCATGTCCTCCAGCGAGGTGGTGATAAGGACCGTATCGTCCGCGTACCTGAGTTTGCTTATCCTTTTCCCCCCCAGTGGAAATCCTTTTTCCCAATTTTCCATAGTTTTCCGGATTATGTACTCGCTATATATGTTGAACAGTAAGGGAGAGAGGATGCAACCCTGACGCATGCCTTTTTTGATAGAAAACACATCTGAACATTCGGTGTCAATTTTCACAAATGAGCGGTTGTTTCCATACAGATTGCGGATCAGGTAGACAAGATGTTGAGGCACTCCCATTTCCATCAATACCATCCATAACCTGCTCCAAACCACGCAATCAAAAGCCTTACTATAATCTATGAAACACAATACCACAGGACTATTGAATTCTCTACTCTTTTCAATAATCTGCCTGATATTAAGGATTTGTTCTCTCGTTCCCTTGCCTTTAACAAACCCGGCCTGCTCTTCAGGTATCTGGCGATCAAGAAAGCTCTTAAGGCGTCGATTGATGACATGCAAAAGGATCTTGCTGGCGTGTGATATTAACGCGATAGTTCGATAGTTGCCGCATTCCGTGGTGGAGCCTTTTTTATGCAATGGTATGAAGACTGACTCGGTCCAATCCACTGGCCAGTGTCCTGTGGTCCAGACCAAATTACAAATGTTCGTCATTATGTTTATGCCTTCTGAGCCAAGATTCTTCATAAGTTCCGCGGTGATAGTATCTTTTCCGGGAGACTTACCCAGCTTTAGTGACTTTATTGCCAAATCTACCTCTGACGGAAGGATGTCTGGTTCTTGTTCCTCCAAACTCCAGTCTATAGGTGTTGTTTCTGCATCTTGGTTTTCGTACAGAACTGAGCAGTATCGTTTCCAACGATCCAAGACTTGTGCGATATCCGTCACTAACACCCCTCGTTCATCTTTAACCGCACAAGTTTTAACAGTACGAGTTCTTGTCAAGTCTTTAACTTTTTGGAAGAGGTCTTTTTTCATTCACTAGCTGATGCCCGCGACTTCGTCTGTTGGTTTGAGGTTTTTGGTTCCCGCGGGAACCGAAATTTCCGGGATAAAAGTAGCCTATGTATTATTCTAGACTATAATTTATCGCTGTGCCAAATTTCATCCAGATTTCAGCCGCTCTGGCGTGATTGAGTAACAAACATCCATACAACCTTCCATACATCCATGATCTTCCATCATGATCCGTATGAAGCATACAAGCTAATCATGTCACTCAATAATTCTAAATCTGTGGGATATGATCTCATAAGAACCGATATTGTTAAGGACGTAGCGAAATACATTTGTCACCCGCTCAGCTATCTAATTAACTTGTCTTTTGAAACAGGTAAATTTCCAAACCAATTAAAGATATCTGTTGTGAATCCCATTTTCAAGAAAGGTGATAAAACCGAAATGTCTAACTATAGACCTATTACCCTTATAACTATATTTTCGAAAATTTTTGAAAAGGCCATGTACTCTAGGCTAAATAGCTTTATAACTAAAACTAATATTCTCAAAGACGAACAATTTGGCTTTCGAAAAAATAGTTCAACTGCGAAAGCATGTTTTAATTTAATCAAATTGATAACTGAGAGTATTAACCATCGTATCCCTATAGTAGCCATTTTCTTTGACATGAGCAAAGCATTTGACTTTGTGTGCCACGATATACTTTTGTCTAAATTGGAACGATACGGAATTCGCGGAATTGCAAATGATTGGTTTAAAAGTTATTTGACTGAAAGGGTGCAGTGCACTCACATAACTAAAGTTGTAGATGGTGAAAAAAAGACATACCAATCCACCTTTAAATCAAACAAAAGTGGCGTACCTCAAGGAAGCATTCTAGGACCAATCTTATTCTTACTATATATAAACGATCTCCCTGACGTAACTCAGCATAAGACCATACTGTTTGCTGACGATACCACCGTATTAATCAAGTGTACTAATGAAAAGACATTTAATAAAGATATTAACGTAACTATCACTCATATTATAGACTGGCTAGATAAAAATAATTTAAAACTTAATGTAGATAAAACAAAAATGGTGGCATTTAAAAGCCCTAAAGCTAAAGATATTTCTCTTCATGTACAATATAATCACAGTATCATTACTGAAGCGGAATCAACCAAATTTTTAGGTATAGAACTTGATAAACACTGCAATTGGAAAAACCACATTGACAATGTCTGTAGTAAAATTAATAAGTTTGTGTTTGCTTTGAAAAAATTAAAGAAGATAGCTACTAGAGACGCTGTTTTGAGTGCATATCACGGTTATGTATCGTCTGTACTTACCTACGGCTTGATAATTTGGGGCAACTCAATTGACATAGACAGAGCATTCAAAGTGCAAAAGAAATGTATACGGGCAATATGTGGTGCGCATTATTTAGACAGTTGCAAACCTCTATTTAAGTCGCTTAATTTACTCCCTTTGCCTTGTATTTATATAAAAGAAATGTGCATATTTGTAAAAAAGAATCCTGATCTCTTCACTAAACATGGAGATAAACTTGGGAAAGTAACTAGACATAGGGACAGATTATTATTGCCCAACATGAAATTATGCCTATTCCAGAATAATTCCTACTGCATGGCGATACGCATATTTAATCAGCTTCCTCCTCACGTGAAAACTATGTCACTGCCAGCACTCAAAACATACCTAAACAAGTGGCTTTTAGAGAAGTGCTACTACTCGATTAATGACTACTTAGACCCCTTTAGATGACCTAAAATACTGTGACTTTTTATTATTGTGTCTTTTTGTTTATTTCATTTTTGTGTCTTTTTTTTTCTTTTTATATAATTGTGTGTTAAATTAATAGAATAATGATTATAAATTATGTGATATTTATTAATATGCTATACTACGTGACATTATCTTTATTTAAAAAAAAAAAAAATGTAATTCTTAAAATAACCAAATTTGCACGCCTGGCATGGCAATACACTGTGACGTAAATTTTTTGTAAACCACCTAGTTATATAACGTGTATTATGCAAATAAATATTCTTATTCTTATTCTTATTCTTATTCTTATACATCCATCCAAATTTTCGCATTTATAATATTAAGATATATACTGAGACTAGATTACACAAAATAATGTAACATACAAAAGTAAAATATATAAATGAAAATGCTTTTTAGGTATAATACATCACGAACATACAAAAAATTTTCACATATTAGTGTAGATTTAATTCATTCATTCAGAATTTACGTCATTTCCCTTACAGCCTGGTCTATGTTTTTATTGTGCTCATGTTATATGTCTGTGTGTATTAAATAGTATTTAGAAAGTATTAGAAGCGATCGCTCACGGTGTCGAGTTCAGCTGTTAGTAGAAATGTTAATTATCAGCTGTTGCTCGCATTTTGTTTCGGTTCAGTTAGTTATTCCTGAAATAGATTGTGGATCCAAGAAACGTAAGTAGGTAATAATCTACGTATGATCAGTTATGATATCTTTAAACCTATGAATTTCTTTAGAATAATATTAAATCAAATAAATAAAATAGTATATCGTCCCATACAGAAAGGATTTTCCCCTACAGGAGGCCTATTATCCAGGAGTGGTATTTTGGAAGTAACAGACAAGAGTTTATTATTGGTAGTGGAATACCATTATTAGGTAGTGGTACCACGAAAGTGGTAGATTCATTTGACGATTCAAAAGCACTTGTAAAAATATAACTTAACAACCATTAGAATTGGAATTTTCAAATTTTCAAGAAATCATAGAATAGAATAGAATAGAATTTATTTGTCTGAATATGTGTTACAATGATGGTTACAGTATGAAAAGTTGCAGCATATCCAATCAGGCAACCCTGACGTACAAATGTTTTGTTTTTTTGTAGTTAGATAATATTTAAATGACATAGTAGGTACAAGTATGTTCTAGTATTAGAATAACACTTCGTAGGTCTGAATAATTTTCATAATGACTTGAACAGTTAATAACAAAACCTGACTCAGGTTTTGTAGACCAAGTGACATTCAAATTACTTAGTCTTACAATAAGTCTATGCTACAATGTAATGAATGGCTATAATGTCATAATATTAATAAATTAAAAGTAAGTAAGCATATTAAATATTTAGTCAAGTTTCAATTATAATTGTTCTCAAAATAGTTCAGAAAGTTTAGCGATAGACTTCGAAGTTCAAATCAAACAATGGTTTGCTATCGTCTTCTTGGTCATATAATACGAGTGAGGTCTTATTAAGTTTTACGTCGGTATAAAAGCCGGCAAACGATACCTCAGTACCATTCGCCGGCTACCCACGTCCGGAGTTTATTTCGGACCAAGGCACGATGCTTCCGAATTTGTAATAATAAATGGATATTTAAAGATGAGTGACGTCGTACAGTAGCATCCTTTCAACCCATAAAGTACACTTTAGGTAAGGACGTGTCTCTTCGCAGATTGAGAAATGGTTAGGCCATGAGCCACTACGCTGGTTAAGAGCGGATTGGCAGGCTTCACAATTATGAACATTATGGAGTAATCCCAAACAGGTATGCAAGTTTCCTCACAATGTTTTCTGACACTAAGACTGACTGATGTAAGATCGTGGATTCGATTTCCAGACAGTTTTAAAATGAACATTGCAACGCATTTCGTAAAAAAATCTTTCCAAATAACCGACTTCCAACGCCACTGTAAAGTAAAAAAATAATTTTTATTTCTACCCACTATGTTGAAGTCGGGCGAGCCTCATGCGTCAACTTTGCTTATCCTTGTTATACCCGCCCGACTTCAACATAGTGGGTAGAAATAAAAAATATTTTTTACTTTACAGTGGCGTTGGAAGTCGGTTTTTTGGAGTGAATTTTTATTTTTAACTTTTTAGTGTCAGGGTTGAGGATTTGGAGTCAGAATTTTTTATGGGACCACCTCGAGAGCTTCCTCTAACGACTGATAGAAAATAAAATCAAATCGGTTCAGAAACTACGGAGATATGCGGTAACATACATTTAAAAAAAAGTATATATGTCACCGTAAGATTGTAAAACCGTTAGATTGTAATCTAACGTTTTTTATCTCGATAGATTGTAAACTGTAGACAGATTGGAATTGAGAACCTCCTCCTTTTTTGGAAGTCGGTTAAAAATCTATATTTAGCGTATGGGCCGTGAAAACGCGACGGACAGACAAACATTCAGACACACTTTCGATTTAATAATAAATAGGCAGTATAATGATAATTACAAAATAATCACATAATATATCGATAATAGAAAATCTACGTCGCATGAAATTCTTTCCTACTTACGCAACTGACTGGACTGAGGAAATTAAATTATAAAAATTGTCAGTACATGACGCACCACATTTTGCGGTTTTAAAGGGACAGTGTTATTGGCTTTAAATATATTGATATAAAAGGAAAGCTCGCTTATCCGCGATCAAAGCTTTCAAGTGACTAAAATACTCGACTAAATTGACAAATATGATGGTGCTATTTCGGGCAATTACACAAATACTTTATAAATACTTGGAATCCATATCTCAGAATTACTACAACCAGTGGTGAAAACTTAATGAAAATTCTTAATTGCTTTTGAGATCAAAACGCACGGGCTTTACAATATTATTATGATTTAATATAGTTCAGACCCACCTTATAGATGATTAAAAACTCTCATAGGAGAGAGGGAATTAGAGCTTATGACCTACCACGACCCACCACGCTGCTCCAATGCGGGTTGGCGGGCTTTAACCATTTTAGTGATAATAACCGGGACAGCTTAACGTACTCTCCGAGGCACGTGGGTGTAAAACCGCCAAATTCCTAACTCCAGGCTAGTACTGAGAATTTCTAGTCAGTAAAACCCAATACTTAATTATGGCCCGACCCGGGACTCAAACCTGGGACTTCGTCGGCCGCAGTCGAAGATGCTAACAACTAGACCAACCAGGCAGAAGAGCTGATTATCATCAAACCATGGCCCATGAGTAAGCGCACTAAGCATGAATCTCCTCTATGAATGAGAAAGATTTAGCCATAGACCACTATACTGGCCTAGTGTGGAATGGCAGAGCACCTTTGAGAACATTATGACAATCTCGGGCATGCAGGTCTCCTCACTTTGTTTTCTTACACCGTAATAGCGAGTGATATTTATTTGCTGAAATTCACATTCCGAAAAGTTAAAAGTGCGTGCCCGAGAATCGAACCACTTGAATTCTGTCACTCTTTGTTAAGTTTATGACATGAAAAACACAGACAATTAAGTAGGTAAGGAAAATTTAAAACCTTAACAAGTTTAAGGGTCTTCGGCCTGAAATCACTAGTCAAGCAAAATGTTAAAGTCCAGGATTCGTGTTTCAGTTCCTTTATTTTCGACTAGATGATGCCCGCGACTTCGTCCGCATGGATAAAGGTTTTACTTTTAATTCCATCGGGAACTCTTTAATTTTCCGCGATAATAAAGTCTATGTCCTTACCCGGAATGTAACCTGCTACTATACCGAATTTCATCCAAAGCGTAGCAGACAGACAGACACACTTTTGCATTTATAATATTAGTATGGATTAGTATGGATGCTTTTATGATGATTCTAGTTAGAATGATTCTACTAATACGATATCTAATAGCGTTTCGATCGACGCTTAAACTCATCTAATGGTTTTGAATCTTTCGCATATTCCTAATAATTATCGTGAAAGTTGAAAGGCACAAACAGACTAGGGACCGGACACGATAAAATGTCGGTGTGGAACATCCGCATCGGAGGGAAACGATGTTTTGTCGTGTCGCCTAGTGTGCGCGATTCATATAAAAGTAAATAAACACATATTTTTTTGAGTATTGTGTGTTTTCCCTCCTTCAGACCGAATCAAAGAGATAAAAGTATTACCTACCTACCTACTGGTTTATACACAGATAATCCGAGCTTATCTTGGAAATTAATCAAAGCTCTTACAATAATTATTCTTACAGTTTTTTCTCTCCCGCTTTCTTTAAAGTTTTTCAATTTTTCATTTGAAATATAATTGTTTGTTGAAAAGCTAAATGGTAGATTTTTAATAAAATGTTTCTCTTTTGTCTTTTTTAAACGGTATTAGTTATTATGATCTAGTAGATGTACCCCCCCAACATCGTCCGCGTGGATTTTTCATTTTTAACGCTTCAATTTTCCGGGATGAAAATTCAATGTCTAATTATGTGTACGGGAGCAGGTGATATGGCTCGACCGTAACAAAGGACTATCATCCTACCGAGCGGGTGTTGTGCTCGGGGACCACTGGTCCGACTGTTCATCGTTGGAGGTCGTATATACGCGTAATTCAGAGAACGCTTCGTTAGCGTGAGTTAGGCTCTTCGTGTTCATCGTGCGCTACTAGTATTGCCATCTATTGGATTATGTGCGGACTGCGAAGACCGCCACATCTGTGCTAAGTAATTCAGAGTATAGCTATCTCCATTTCAAATTTCAGCTAAATCGGTCCAGTCATTTTGGCGTGAAAGATTAACTTTCAAACTTACAAAAATCCAAACTTTTACATCATACTAATATTATAAATGCGAAAGTATGTTTGTTTGTTGGTTTATTGGTTTGTTGGTTTGTCCTTCAATCACGCCGCAACGGAGCAACGGATGGACGTCATTTTTGGCATGGGTATAGTTGAGGACCTGGAGAGTGACATACTTTTTATCCCGGGAAATTAAGGAGTTCCCGCGGAAACAACAAAAAACTTAAACCACGCGGACGAAGTCGCGGGCATCAGGTAGTTTATTATATTAGTAAGATAAGCACAGACTAAACTAATAAACTTCGTAATATTAAAGCCGATTTTACGTTATTAACTTACCTAAGGACCTTTAGTATCCAATTATTACGAAGGAAAAAACTGTGAGGAAACCTGAGAGTAGACTATAACTACAACCTCATGGTGAACATGGTGAATAAAAAGTTTAATTCCTAGTCCAGTCCTGTAGTTTTGACGACCTCCCTGGCGCAGTGTTGAGCGCTGTTGTCTTAACGTGCGGAGGCCTCGGTTTGATCCCCGGCAGGGTCAATTTGGGAATTTATAATTTCTTAATTTTCCCTGGTCTGGCCTGGTGGGAGCCTTCGGCCGTGGCTAGTTACCACCCTACCGGCAAAGGCGTGCCGCCAAGCGATCTATCGTTCCAGTACGATGCCGTGTAGAAACCGATTAGGGGTATGGGCTTAATATAACTGCCATGCCCCTAACAGGTTAGCCCGCTACCATCTTAGACTGCATCACCACTTACCATCAGGTGATCAGGTGAGGTGCAGTCAAGGGCTAGCTTGTAGTGGATTAAAAAAAAGTCCAATTGATTTCTACTCAATTTCTACTTTAATTAAAACTGGCGCCAGTGTACCAAGATGAGACATTGGTGTGATAAACAGATAGATTTATCAGTCCGTCTCGCCAATCTCGATCTAACTGCTAGATAATATTTCGCAATAAGTTATCTTATTTGGACAGTAGGAAAATTCTATTCATAAATCAAAATTACCAATGTATTTATTAATTTACTAAATGATGCCCGCGACTTCATCCGCGTGGTTTAATGTTTCTTGATTCCCGCGGGAACTCTTTAATTTGCCGGGATAAAAAGCCTATGTCCTTCCCAGGGATACAAATTAAACTATACCAAATTACTTCAAAATCGGCTGAACAGATAGGCCGTGAAAGCATAGCAGACAGAGAGACACAATTTCGCATTTATAATATAACCAAGGTATTTTTTTAATTGTTTGAATATCGAACGAGTTTGAAAAAACTGCTAACGGCCATGTCGGTTTTCTAAGTTGTAGTGATAAGTACTAAGTAATAATCAAATACTTCCTTACCAGCTTTCCGAGCTGGTGTCCTGAATACAGGAAGATCTATTTATCTAATTAAAAATCGCAACGGAGTAGTGCATCATCGGGAGGCAGTCCCGACTCCCGAGTCCCGACTTACTCTAAAGATGTTATTTTATGTACTTAAAATAACATCGGAAGTACCTAAAATCGGACAATAATTTGCGTTCTATAATTAGGTACATAATTAGAGGTACTTCCGAGTGTAACTGGGATGGGTCATATAGTGTACGAATATACCTACCAATGTACAAAAAACAAATTTTTTAATAGATATTTAATATCTCAGATATTATCCTTCTCGCAGAGAAAAATCTCGATCTAAAAAGATAAAAAGGATTAAATCTATACACATCTGTTACTGAAACTTTCAAAAGGATTAAGTACCTACCTTTTTGGATTAAATTGTAGGTACCCAAGGATTTTCGTCACTGCTTGTAATAAGTTATGCTAAGTGACCTTTAGGTACTTGTTTTAAAATATTATTTTGTCTTTATAATATAACATCTTTTGTTGTGGGCTTTTCTCAGACCCTCGCGCGTTTGGAACCCTCGTAGCTTTAGTTTTAAGATACCTTAACTGATTATCACCATCATATTTTATAAGTAACTGGACGTCAATAAGTGTACAGGTTTTTGACGACCTCCGTGGCGCAGTGTGTAGCGCTGTTGCCTTAACGTGCGGAGGTCCTGGGTTCGATCCCCGGCAGGGTCAATTTGGGAATTTATTATTTCTGAATTTTCCTGGTCTGGCCTGGTGGGAGGCTTCGGCCGTGGCTAGTTACCACCCTACCGGCAAAGACAAGCCGCCAAGCGATTTAGCGTTTCGGTTCGATGCCGTGTAGAAACCGAAGGGGTATGGGTTTAATATAACTGCGCCATGCCCCTAACAGGTTAGCCCGCTACCATCTTAGACTGCATCATCATTTACCATCAGGTGAGATCGCAGTCAAAGGCTAGCTTGTAGTGGATTAAAAAAAAAAGTACAGTGTACCTAAATTGAATAAATATACTTAGACTTTGACTTTCACTTTGAACATAGATTATATCTTTAAATACCTAAAAATTAAATATATATTAGAGCAATTCAATATCACTTGCTTTAACGGTGAAGGAAAATATCGTGAGAGTTCTCCATAATATTCTCGAAGGTGTATCGAGCTGCCAAGCCGCACTTGCCCAGGGTGGTGGACTTAGGCCTTAACCCTTCTCATTCTGTAGGAGTCTCATTTCGGCTTGATGCTGATTGCTGATAATGATGATGAATTTCATAATGACAATTCGATAAAGGCACCTTATACCTAATAGTGATCGTTGTGGAAATCAAATAAAAACCAAACTGAATACTGAACTAAAAAACAAACAATATTAAAATTGCGAAAGTGTGTTCGACGAAATTCGGTAGAAATAGGTTGCATCGAGGAAGCTAATGATTGAAGTCAGTTTAGTACAGTTTTTATTATATCTTGTAATTATATACCTAGCTAAATAAATTATTATAAAAATAAAAAATAAAATAAAAATAGACATTAAAGTTTAGTACAAGTAATTAATTTCATACTGAAGTCGTTTCGTATCAGAGTACCGTTAATAGAGTATGGTTATCAGAGGGAAGTAAACCCTCTAAGGTTCCGTTTGAGCTACATTGAACTAATATTTATTTTTAATTAATTACATAATTACTCGCAGGCTTTCAATTAAACATTTGCGCTTTGATATTTTATTATTTCTGATTAGTTTCATAGGTTTCGGTGAAGACATCGAGTTTTGCAAATACGTCGTAACCATGGTCGTAACAGAACGTTAAAATACTTTGTGTGAGTGAAGTATTCACTTTAACATTGAGTCTTAATAATTTTTTTACGGTGGGAAAATTTTATTTATTTTATTTTGCGTCGCATACCGACTGAATCGAGTAGAGAGAAGGCAAATCTATTACTAGTGTTTATGTATAAACACATAAGTGATGGAGTTGAAATTTGTACAATTGTTTTTGGTACTTGCGAAAAGATTTCTGGCATAGTTTAACGAACAAGTATTGTAGAGGGCGTGCGAGTCGCATTGCAAATCATGCATGGCATTTGTTGGTAGTAAACTTACAAAAAGCTTACTTGTAGTGAACCTGTTACTAAAAAGACGCGGTGACTCCTCCACACCACCATCCGCTCTGCAGGTGGGCGTTGTCAGGTTCTATTTATTCTAGAAATAGCGATTGTTGCCGAGTTGTTACCGAGTGCTGGCGATTATTATCAGTGATTCAGATTTAACTCAAACGATATGATAACCTTGGTGCAGTTTATTCGTATCTATATTATTCTTTCTACCTTATTATTACACTTATAACTTTGATTTTGATGAAATCAATAACATTAGAAGTCATAAAGATGGCAGATTTAGGTTGCATTTCCTCTGAAGCGAAGCCGACATGATAATTTTACACAGATTGGATGCCAACGCTCATGGTTTCTCGCTCTCTTGTGGTAGGAATTAGGAACAAGGATAATAATATCAGTAGGTACTATCTACAACAGAATTAGGTAGCTACTTAAAGTTGTTATTCTATTCTAAAAGAAATACGTTAGAATATGTTTCTAAATTCTATTATATTCCTGGCCCGCAGAAGTCTAAACAAAGAAGTGATCTATAAATTTATATAGTATAGATATAGTGGTTATAGGCACCATAATTTTTTTTTTTAATCCACTACAAGCTAGCCCTTGACTGCGATCTCACGTGATGGTAAGTGATGATGCAGTCAATTTTCAAGCCCTTTTTCAATTTTTCATTTGAAATATAATTGTTTGTTGAAAAGCTAAATGGTAGATTTTTAATAAAATGTTTCTCTTTTGTCTTTTTTAAACGGTATTAGTTATTATGATCTAGTAGATGTACCCCCCCAACATCGTCCGCGTGGATTTTTCATTTTTAACGCTTCAATTTTCCGGGATGAAAATTCAATGTCTAATTATGTGTACGGGAGCAGGTGATATGGCTCGACCGTAACAAAGGACTATCATCCTACCGAGCGGGTGTTGTGCTCGGGGACCACTGGTCCGACTGTTCATCGTTGGAGGTCGTATATAGGTCCTGGGTTCGATCCCCGGCAGGGTCAATTTGGGAATTTATTATTTCTGAATTTTCCTGGTCTGGCCTGGTGGGAGGCTTCGGCCGTGGCTAGTTACCACCCTACCGGCAAAGACAAGCCGCCAAGCGATTTAGCGTTTCGGTTCGATGCCGTGTAGAAACCGAAGGGGTATGGGTTTAATATAACTGCGCCATGCCCCTAACAGGTTAGCCCGCTACCATCTTAGACTGCATCATCATTTACCATCAGGTGAGATCGCAGTCAAAGGCTAGCTTGTAGTGGATTAAAAAAAAAAGTACAGTGTACCTAAATTGAATAAATATACTTAGACTTTGACTTTCACTTTGAACATAGATTATATCTTTAAATACCTAAAAATTAAATATATATTAGAGCAATTCAATATCACTTGCTTTAACGGTGAAGGAAAATATCGTGAGAGTTCTCCATAATATTCTCGAAGGTGTATCGAGCTGCCAAGCCGCACTTGCCCAGGGTGGTGGACTTAGGCCTTAACCCTTCTCATTCTGTAGGAGTCTCATTTCGGCTTGATGCTGATTGCTGATAATGATGATGAATTTCATAATGACAATTCGATAAAGGCACCTTATACCTAATAGTGATCGTTGTGGAAATCAAATAAAAACCAAACTGAATACTGAACTAAAAAACAAACAATATTAAAATTGCGAAAGTGTGTTCGACGAAATTCGGTAGAAATAGGTTGCATCGAGGAAGCTAATGATTGAAGTCAGTTTAGTACAGTTTTTATTATATCTTGTAATTATATACCTAGCTAAATAAATTATTATAAAAATAAAAAATAAAATAAAAATAGACATTAAAGTTTAGTACAAGTAATTAATTTCATACTGAAGTCGTTTCGTATCAGAGTACCGTTAATAGAGTATGGTTATCAGAGGGAAGTAAACCCTCTAAGGTTCCGTTTGAGCTACATTGAACTAATATTTATTTTTAATTAATTACATAATTACTCGCAGGCTTTCAATTAAACATTTGCGCTTTGATATTTTATTATTTCTGATTAGTTTCATAGGTTTCGGTGAAGACATCGAGTTTTGCAAATACGTCGTAACCATGGTCGTAACAGAACGTTAAAATACTTTGTGTGAGTGAAGTATTCACTTTAACATTGAGTCTTAATAATTTTTTTACGGTGGGAAAATTTTATTTATTTTATTTTGCGTCGCATACCGACTGAATCGAGTAGAGAGAAGGCAAATCTATTACTAGTGTTTATGTATAAACACATAAGTGATGGAGTTGAAATTTGTACAATTGTTTTTGGTACTTGCGAAAAGATTTCTGGCATAGTTTAACGAACAAGTATTGTAGAGGGCGTGCGAGTCGCATTGCAAATCATGCATGGCATTTGTTGGTAGTAAACTTACAAAAAGCTTACTTGTAGTGAACCTGTTACTAAAAAGACGCGGTGACTCCTCCACACCACCATCCGCTCTGCAGGTGGGCGTTGTCAGGTTCTATTTATTCTAGAAATAGCGATTGTTGCCGAGTTGTTACCGAGTGCTGGCGATTATTATCAGTGATTCAGATTTAACTCAAACGATATGATAACCTTGGTGCAGTTTATTCGTATCTATATTATTCTTTCTACCTTATTATTACACTTATAACTTTGATTTTGATGAAATCAATAACATTAGAAGTCATAAAGATGGCAGATTTAGGTTGCATTTCCTCTGAAGCGAAGCCGACATGATAATTTTACACAGATTGGATGCCAACGCTCATGGTTTCTCGCTCTCTTGTGGTAGGAATTAGGAACAAGGATAATAATATCAGTAGGTACTATCTACAACAGAATTAGGTAGCTACTTAAAGTTGTTATTCTATTCTAAAAGAAATACGTTAGAATATGTTTCTAAATTCTATTATATTCCTGGCCCGCAGAAGTCTAAACAAAGAAGTGATCTATAAATTTATATAGTATAGATATAGTGGTTATAGGCACCATAATTTTTTTTTTTAATCCACTACAAGCTAGCCCTTGACTGCGATCTCACGTGATGGTAAGTGATGATGCAGTCTAAGATGGTAGCGGGCTAACCTGTTAGGGGCATGGCAGTTATATTAAACCCATACCCCTTCGGTTTCTACACGGCATCGTACCGGAACGCTAAATCGCTTGGCGGCACGTCTTTGCCGGTAGGGTGGTAACTAGCCACGGCCGAAGCCTCCCACCAGGCCAGACCAGGGAAAATTCAGAAATTATAAATTCCCAAATTGACCCTGCCGGGGATCGAACCCAGGACCTCCGCACGTTAAGGCAACAGCGCTACACACTGCGCCACGGAGGTCGTCATACATATAAATTACTCAAAACCAAACTCAAATGTTTTACAAGTGATTTTGAATCGTCGAGTGAATCCGCTGGTAGACGTAAAACTAATATAATTAGGTAGTGTTTAAGCGTTTTTACAAAAGGGCATCTTTTTTAGACCCTTACGAGTTCAATTACTCTATGGAGTAGGTACAGGAAATGCTTGTTTCATAATTACCATTATCATTGACCATAGTCAATCTATCCCATAACTACACACTATATATAGACACTTAACTATACAGTTTAGTAGCATTTTTTTTTTAATTTATCTATTTTAATATTTAAATTTTTAAAGAGCCTAAAAATTAAGTTAAAAAAATAAAGACCTTCCACTGAAATCTCAAAAATTTCCAGTTGATTCATTGTTTTCAACCTTTATGATATCAAAATTAGAAAGTCAGAGATAGCATGTCGTACTTACGCACCTACGTATCTAGGTAGAAAAGAAACGATAAGTAAGCTGTAAGCCGTTAAATAAAACAATTTTTTACATTACTTAGCAATACTTAGAAAGTTAAAAACTCGTATTTATATGGCCAAATGGCGAATCTCGAAAATAAGGTGTACAAAAAAGATTTAAGAAGCCCGCTACCATCATCGCATCATCATTTACCACCAGGAGAGATCGCAGTCCGGGCTAATTAGTAGTGGATTTAAAAAAAAACCGTGGGTTTATTCAAAAACTTAAATCCACGTAATGAGTCGTGGGCATTGTCTAGTAATAAAATAAAACAATTAATATCCTATTACTATTACGAGTAAAATGTTGATAATTATTTAATAATACTTTAATACCAACCAAGTGATGCATGTAGAAGTACTCGTAATCTTACTTTCAAATGAGCTCAAGTGCAAGGTTATGGCAGAAAACACCAAGAATGTAGGAATGGCGTGCCGAGGATGGTATAGAATCGTAAAGCTATGTTTATATTGCACTTTGCGACAGGCATTCATTTTTAACGAAAACACAGGACCGAACAGGATAAAATGTCTGCGTGAAATATCCACGTCGGAAGCGAGCAACGTTTTTTTTGTCGCGCGGAATAAAAGTGATTTACTAGGCCTTCTTTGCCTCTAATGTGTTTTAATTAATTAATGCGCAATCAAACGCATTAATTATAGCTATTAAAATATAATATGGACACTTCATTCGATGAATATTTTAAAATGTTTAAATTATTATTTATAAAATTTACAAAGATCCAATTATTATTTTATTACAACTCTTAGGTGAACAGAAATTAAAATTAGGCCAATTTATTTGATAGTATAACTATGAACTGATGAGTTAACACTATCAAATAAATTTTCCATTAAAAATTATTTCTCCTTATTTCTATTCTTACTTAAACGGACACAGACGGATTTTGTACAAAAAGAATAATTCAAATAATAATTCTCAGTCAGTACTGTAACATTGTGTTATTTAATTATAAATTTAACAAATTGTTGCCGTTTAAAAGATTTATTAATAAGTCAACTAATTAAACTGAAAAAAAAGAATCGACAGTCATAGGAACTGCCAATAGAAGTGAAAACTAAATCCATTCAATTTTACTCGTAAAGTTAAACACAGCACTAATGTTGCACAATACGTCACGAGCATGTCGGTGACGCGAACCCATAAGATTTTCCCCTACCAAAAAGTGCTCAACGCGGCTAAAGAAGTTTTCACTTCAAAATTTTAAAAACTTGAGGCTAGAGCTTTTATGTTACAAAAAATTAACTTGGTAAATCTTTTTGGCGACTGATGGTAATGCGATAGATCTCGACTTTAATTCACAAAAAAAGTTCTCAATGTAGCCAAGGTCTAAGCACAGATAAACTGTAGATGATCCACAATCGTATCTCCAGCACGGTATCTCGCAACATTGGCTGACACTATCTGCAGCTGTCCAGATATCGTCATCTCGATAAAATTGATGAATTACCACGGGACAAGTTACTCTAGTCACCGATCGCAACACGACGTGAGCTTACTGCGGTCAAAATGAACTGTAAGTAACTTTCCTTTGTTAAAGTTTCAAATTCAAATTCAAATTCAAAGAACGTTTATTCAATTTAGGTAGGTATACTACACTTGACGTCCGGTTATTATAACATATACGAGTAACAATATAATGGTGATAATCAGTACGACATCTTAAACTAAAGCTACGAGGGTTCCAAACGCGCCCTGGTTTTTTTTCTCATTATCACCATTTCACAATCTCAAATAAAAAGATTTCCCCCTTAAGGTGATATCAGACAGTTCATTTTTCATTCATTTTTGCCTTTCATTCGGCACCGTTCACTCGAAATGTAATGTCTGAACACAAAATGAATCAAAAATGCCGAATGAATTCATTAATGAACCGATCCAACTATGTTGGATTTTGGCATTCGGCATCATTCACTTTCACTCCGAATGAACGAAAAATGAACAGTCTGAACTCAAAAGAGCATCATTTCATTATTAACGGAGCAACAAGTAATATAAGTTCTTCAAATTTACTTTTGTCCATTCGCAAATGATTATAATATGATTCAGGATCTTCACCGGCTAGTTCTCTTAACAAGGTATTTGAAGCTCCCAACAAATTTCTTCTCGCAATCCATGGTCGCACCCACCATCTTCGACGTTTTCTTTGCTTCTTTTTTGTTAACTCCTTGATTAAATGATCACAAATTAAACTTATTCCAAGACGCACGACTTTAGCAGACGACATGTTGAAATAAAAGAGCGAATGAATGTTCTTTTCTCCATCATTTTAAAATGCCGTGTGCATATGGAATGAAAGAAAAATGAATCATTCACTTGAGTGAACATTCATTCGAGTGAACCGTCTGATATCACCTTTAGTACGTTTCGGCGACACAAATTAGGTATTTTTAAAGTATCTACACCTTAACAAACTATATTATGTATATAGTAATTTAAAAAAAATTGGCAGTCAAAGGGACTGCCGATGGAAGTAAACGATTTTTTTTTAAATTAAAAATTAAATAAATATATTATATCTTATTTTGTACATATTATATACTTAAAATAATTAAAATATAAACCATAAAACTAAGGTATTAAAGTTTAATTACGAATGTAGTATATTTATATTTAAGACCTTTTGTCTTCGTAACAACGCGAGCATGTCGGCGCGGAGCATATCGGTCACGCGAATCCACAAATGTACCATCTACGAAAAAGTTTTTGCGTTAAAAAATGCCGCGTTTGATTTACTTACTTATATAAATTATTTTATAACAGTGACGTCATTATTTTTAAATTAAGCTTTTAAGTTTTGCCAATGTAAGGTACGCGTAACGTCGTTATTATTTTCAATTTGCGTAAGTAGTTTCCGGGCCCAGCTATGAATTGTAGGCTTTACCGAGAGGCTGCGGAAACGCCTTTAAATAGGCGTCAACATAGTTTGTGCATTATTGCCCAGCACTAATGCACAAATTTAGCTTTTACTTAGACAAGCACCTCCCTGGTGCAGTGTTAAGCGCTGTTGTCATAATGTAGGAGATCCCGGGTTCGATTCCTGGCAGGGTCAATTTGGGATTTCAAATTTCAGAATTTTCTCTGTACTGGTCTGGTGGGAGGCCTCGGCCGTGGAAAGTTACCACCCTACCGGCAAAGACGTACCGCCAAGCGATTTAGCGTTCCGATACGATGTCGTGTAGAAACCGACTAATGATATGAGCTTAATGCCATACCCCTAACAAATTAGCCCGTTATCATCTTAGACGCATCAGCACTTACCATCAGGTTGTAGTGGAAAAAAAGAACACTCTGAGGAGGCTAAGATATCCCGGCCAAGAAATTTCTGCTGTTCTTAGGGGCAAGTGTTAATGGTCAGGAACTATAGATCGTGGTGATCAAAGGGTCAAAGTGACATTGAGTCACTTTGACCCTTGCCGATCTATTGTGATCACCACAGGAGAAGAAGAAATAGAAAGAAAGAAAGAAAGAAAGAAAAACAGTTTATTCGACAATGGTGTCACAGACAAAACAAAGAGTACATAATGTAAAAATTTTGTCTGTGACACCACCCAGAATGGGTGTACAGCTCTGCATTAAGCCATGCATTGTATGTCAATAAATTGCATACAAAGCAGGGCGCTGGTTTTCGGCTGTGACCCGGGTGACGTCACAGTAACCAAAAATATTAATATAGTAAAACATAAGTAAAGTTTATAAGCAGTCACAAGTAAGCAGCAAGTACTTCATATTACATGCCATTTATAACATTACACATTTGCTGTGCGAAAAGAAAAATGAAAAACAGAAAATATATAAAACTATAACAAATAATATGAAAACAAGAAAAATATATCAAGAAAATTACACATCACACATAAAATTACAAACAAATATAATATTAAATTAATGAAATACTGACTGCAATATCCTCATAATCAATTTGCTTTAAATCTTTTTAACTTATATACAAAAGTGATTTTACTCCCAAAATCACGGTATGGGGGGCGGAATATTATTCCAGCATCGGGTTGAGGTATATTTAAAGCTACCCTTCAAATAGTTACGTTGCTACCTAAATTTTCAAAAGGCATCCCTAGATGAAAGATAAATTTGGTATTTCTTACTGATTATTAAACAGAGGGTTTTCCAAAGGACCTTAAATTCACATCCTCAGTCAGTTAGTTAGTCCCTAAGGATAAATTGTAATAAGTACTATGCCGGTTCTAGCTTGTTTTATTTGGATAGAGTAGATTTTCGAGTTAAAAAAAAACGATTGGTTACAAGAACTGCCAAAACTTCGCTCCTAACCTAACAAAACCTGACCAAAAGTCAACACAATTAAAAATTGTACGTTTAAACTATAGGTACCTAAGTACAATATGTTTGTTTTATGGCCAAACATCACTTACTAGCCATTCGATTTTAAAAAAATAATAGTTTAAAAAATCTAAAAAACACGCTTCTGACGCAGACACTCCGGGTCTCAGGAAAACAAAAAATCGCTAATCCTGATTATCCTAGTAAGGATAACGGGTCAAACTGTTTAAAATATTGAATTGTCATCGGTCCTTAATAAGTATGCCAAATTTCGAGTTAATCCGACGTTTTAAAGGGGGTCAAAATCATGTTCAAAGATTCCGTTACATACTAACATACATACGTCTGAAGCTAATAAAAAGCGTGTAATAACTACGAGGTAACTATTGGGGCTTATTTTTTAGTGCACAATCTCTAAAATAAAATGATTAAAAATATTGCTAACTTTATCTACTCCCTGCAGACAGAACTGGATTTAAAGCTGTCATTTTAGTTTACTTTAGAGATTGTGTTAAATTATATGGAAATGGAAACAGGTAATGGTATTTTACTACAAGAGCTGGCGCACCAAAAAATTCTTCCAAAAAATGCCTTACTATTTGCAGCATTCACGCGGCTGCTATGCATCGCAGCGACGCTCGCCAGCGTCTCCGCTTTGTCGATAACAGGGAGACAGAACCCCGAGACGCTGTGCATCGGGCAGGAGAACTTCCTACGCATTGCCAACATCGACAACTGCCTGCACTACTACCAATGCTACGCCGGACGCTCGTACCCTATGCAATGCCCTCTCGAGACGTGGTTCAATGAAGAGCAACAGGTAAGATTGGTTGTACATGAAACTGCAGTCCTTCTCCTATTCCAGTAAGACAAAATATTCATAAAGCAAAAAAAAATATATAGTTCTATATCTTTATGGTGACAGATGGGGTTTGCCTAACTCCCGAGATTCGATAGATAGAGGACTATAGGCCGATCCTATGCATGGGCGACATATTTATTTTCTGGTTGCACCTCACCACGTCTTAGCGTTTTAATAATATTATTATAAATTAATGTTTCTACTTAAAAAGGCACTAAAATTCATGTTCTAGGTTTGTGATCGGTCCACTCCTCCGGATAATTGCCGACTTGAACCAGAATCTGATGAAGATCTAGAATCGGAACCCGAACCGGAACCCGAACCTGAACCCGAACCTGAACCTGAACCTGAACCCGAACCTGAACCCGAACCCGAACCAGAGCCAGAACTTGACACTGAATCAGAAGAACTCGAAAGTGAAGCAGACTTGCAGACAGAACAACAAAATGAAATAGAAGAAACCGATGACAACAACCAAGTGGTTCAAGGAGACGAAGAAAATGGTGACGAAGGCAATGATGACGATGAAGAAAACGAAGGTGATGATGAAACGGGAGGTGATGAAGAAAATGGCGGTGATGAAAATGATAACGATGAAAATGATGGGGATGAGGAAAACGAGGGAGATGAAGGAGATGAAGAAAATGAAGAAAATGAAGGTAATGAAAATGACGAAGATAATGATGAGGGTGACAATGCAAATGAAGAAAACGAGCAAGCACCAGAAGAAGAATGGGAAGATGTTGATTTTCGTATTGTTCGCAACAAAAGACACACCCATAACCACGGCCACCATAATCATGAATCACATAAACAAAATCAGGATGAAAGCGAAGGTTCCGGTGAGATATTTGATGAAGAGGAATACGATGCTTTTGGTGAAGACAACAACATTGTAGATGATGAAAATGAAATAATTGAAGGCGATGAGACGAAGAATAGGTTACCTAGATCCGTGAAACAAAATGAATCGGAAGACGATGGCCAAGAAGACGATGATTATGATGATGATGAAAATAATGACGATGAGGATGAGGCTGGTGATAATGACGACGATGCCAACGATGACGACGACGCCGACGATGATGATGATGAATGGGAGAAACGAGGTGGCTTGAAACGTTTGCGAAGATTTGCGGGACAAAATAAGGTTGAGCCTGGACAAGAGGAGTTAGATGTAGAATCCAATAAATTTTTCAAAAAGATTTTTAGAGCATTTGCGTAGAACATTGGCGTTTACATTTCAAAAGCACCTCCGATAGGAGTGCTGGCTTGAAATAGTAGGTAGTTGTTAGTAGTAGGTACGTAACTTATTTATTAAAAATTTAGTTTTTAAGAGATGAGAGTAGTTGATTCACTTTGTGCAATTCTGTAAATAATCTGACGCGAGCATGTATTAAAATAATAAAGTATAATATAAATAAATAAAACAGGCTCATTTTGTCCATCGACCTAGGTTTATAATTTTATTCTTATTTAGCGAGTCAAAACTACTGTTTATGGTCTTGAATAATTTTCCTTTTATTTCCTTCCCTCGGATGGAATTTCAGAAAATAAAATAAAATCTTTTCCTAGTAGTTAATTGTAGACTAGTTTAAGTATGGGCAAACCCTTACTACTATTATCTAATATTATTACTATTAACTATTTACTTATTACTATACATATATTAGCAAAATTTCAAGTTTCTAGACACGGTATAAACTGATGAGTACTAAATTGTGATGTCACTCAATCAGTTTATTCGCCTTCCTCCTCGTCGCTTTGATACGTACCACATTATTATGTCTGTGATACGTACAGACAGATTTACGTACCAACCTGTAAGTTCACAAAAGAGTTGTCCCACTATAAATAAATCTCACATAAAAATACAAAGTTTCACATGAAACTATTTATTTCACGTGTTTATTCACCGCTAAGAGGAGCCCTTTCACCTTGGCTCCTACTTTCCAGGGTATATCCGTACCGATAAGTGATCACATTGAGCTCTTGGGAATCGACATCTCTCCCAACCTCAATTTCGGGAAATGTATCGAGTCAAAGGCCAAAACGGCTGCCAAAAAACTTGGCATCCTGAACAAGGTGAAGCGATACTTCACGCCAAAACAGAGCCTCATTCTCTATCAGGCACAAGTCAGATCTGGCATGGAGTATTGCTGCCACCTTTGGGATGGATCCGCCAAGTACCAACTCGATACATTAGACTCTATAGATCGCCGGGCCCGAAGGATAATAGGCGATCAATCACTTACGCAGGCAAAATTGCTCAGTTTACAGCACCGACGCAATGTCGCCTGCTTATCGGTTTTTTATCGGATATACCTGCCATGAAGAGTGTGCTCAGGAACTTAACAACCTTGTTCCTCCTTCCCCGTTCTACCACAGAACAGCGAGAAACCATCTGCGTTAATAATTTAGCATTATAACCTAATTACCAAGTTTTTAATTTATTTTTATTGTGAGATAGGCTTGCGCTTGACGACAATCATGCTTAGTGCAAAGCCATGATGAGGTCTAGGTTGGAACGCGCTTGCCTAGAAGATGCCTATTCACTCTTGCCACAACTTGTACCTAAGTTATACGTGGCAGGAAACACCTGCGCTGGGAGGTTGTTCCACACCCTAGCGGTTCGGATCAGAAACGTCGAGCAAAAACGTTTTGTGCGGGCAGATTGTACATCAACCAGATAAGGATGCCAACGCCAATGTCAAACTTGGTAATTTTGCAAGGATATTTGACCGAGCGAAGCGTCACTGAGTCTATTTGAGTGAATTTGCACTAATTGTCCGTCAGTCCGTCCGCCCGTCTGTCAGAGCCTTATAACTTCTGAATTACTGAACGTAATTACTTCAAATTTAAATATACATGTAAACCTATGGCCTCCAGCCGAATAAGGCTTAAAAAGTTACCTATAAAAATATTTATTTCAGGGGGCTCTCATAGAAGCGAATGCGAAGTAAAATATTTGTATTTCATTAAACAGGGTTGCGGTATATTATTTTAAAGATATTTAGGAATAGAGTAAAAAAATATTTTGTTTTTAATTTTTCACCTAAAATTGCACCCCCGTGCCTCGGAGAGCACGTTAAGCCGTCGGTCCTGCGCCTGATCTCTCTCCGGTCGTGTCGGATCTTCCGTCCCATCGAGCTATGAAAGTAAAGGAACAGAGAGTGCGCACACACTTGTGCACTATAATATATCTCCCGCGCAGACGGCTAATCTTTGTGGAGATTGGCCGCCGTGGTCGAAATTCGATCGGGAGGACATTATTATTTATAGACAACGCAAACATGGTAGTATACCGTAGTCCTACCGGTGGGTCAAAGCTGTGGGACCACGGATAAAATGAAAGGCACCTGTAGCGGTTACCACAGTGTAAAATCTTCTTCTTCATCATGTGCCTCTCCATTACTGAAGGTCAGCAGTCAGTTTTCTAAATTTCTCCTTGTCCATGGCTAGGCGGAATAGTTCTCCAACTGTTTTTATACCAGTCCACTCCCTTATGTTACGTAGCCATGACTTCTTCCTTCTTCCCACCCCTCTTTTGCCAGCGATTTTACCCATCATTATAGTCTGCAGCAGGCGGTACCTATCGTGTCGTAAAATATGGCCTAGGTACGAGATCACTGTAAAATATAAAATAAATACAGTGTAAAATAGATGGCGCTAAATGTATCTCTACATCACTGGTATAATTATTAATCGACTGAACTTGATAGGTAACTTTGTAAGTTACAAAACAAGCCTGAATCGCGATATCTTTTTCTCGGTAGTGTAAGTTAACAGAACTGATCAACAGAAGTCAGAAATGTTAAGAATACCTACCCATAAACCAACGGCTACAGAACTGTTTTGGCAAGAGTTTCGATCTCAAATCTCACGGCAAGTCTATTTTTTTTTATCCACTACAAGCTAGCCCTTGACTGCGATCTCACCTGATGGTAAGTGATGATGCGGTCTAAGATGGTAGCGGGCTAACCTGTTAGCAGGTCACTCAGTAGAACTCACTGACATAGTTATAACTCGTCTAAAAGTAGTTTCGACACGAACATTTACTGGCGACACTATCCAATTGGCTGTTGGATCAAGGGCCAGGGGGCAAAGTATCATCGCTTAAATCCGTATTGATTTAATATTGTTGAATTGATTTAGAATTATAATTCTCATTTCTCATATTTTACTACTTATGTTATTTCTTAGGGACGTCAAGGTACGGTGACACATAAGGCGACGTGACTATCATTTTGAAATAATACTGCTTTATGCGAAGGTAGTAGCCCCCCGATATAGAAGTCGGTAAGTGTAGTTCGCGCGCGAGATGAATGCAGAGCTTAGGTATGTCACCTCGACCCCGACTGCATTGTACACATTTTGTGTAGGTATCCTGGGAATTGACAATAAAACAGAACTTATTTCAAATTTTTATCAATTTATTATATCATTACAATTATTATACAAAATAAATCTCAAATACAATAATATAATTATAGTATAAGTAACACAACCAAAGCAAAACATTAGACATTGGATTTGAGAGATACGTTTATGTCACGGTAGGCCCGTATAGGATCGGCCGTAAATGCATTAAATATAGGTTACTTTAAATGTTAACTAAGTACTGTTAACTATTACATTATATTATGACTCGATAGTTAAAAAGTTATTTTCTACTCATTGGCAGTAAATCCTTCACAATAAGGCTCTTCCGCGAACAAAGTTAAACACGTCTTTTGGTGAATCGTCAGCAAAGTATTTCCATATAAGTACTTACTTATATATAAAAAAGATAATACATATTTGGTATTTAATAATAACCAAATATATTTTCACCATCTTATTTTTAGTAATGAACTTTTTAGACATTACGTTTTACTCGCGCAACTTAAAATTAAAATTATTTTTGGCACCGAAATTATATTACAACAATTTTAACGAGTCAATGAAAATTACGTCAAAAAATTACGCACTAATTACATGTCAGTCAAAAATTGGTCTCTAAAGAGTTATTTAAATAATTCTTGATCATTTCTGAAATTACATCATATAAATAATTATCTTCTACAAGCTTGTATAACGGAAACGCAAGGCTATAAAAATTCCTCGCAGGTATTCCATAATTGGAGCATATATTTCAAATAGCAGTTCAACGATTCACCATAATCACGTAAGAAAAAGCAAATAAAATACATACTAAAGCTAAAGTAGTTACAAAAATAAACATCTAAAATTGTAGACAACATTGCAATAGCGTTATAAATTATTATATTGCGAGCCAGGTGAAAGAATACGGGACCATTTGGTAACTCGTGTTATCATTACTCTTTGACAATGTTGAAAAAAAGGCTGGCTTACATTATTCCGGAGCTACTAGACTAATGTTAAAAGTGTTTCTAGTGCAGGGTATTGCAGTAAGGTTTCTTGCCCAATATAAGAATGACAGTTCGCTTTCGGAGTACTGTCATTCTAATCCTCAGTATAGTGCTATAAAATAGACTTTAATTCATTTTTAGTGCTGGAATAAATCTTCCCAACGACTAGAATTATGTGAACGGGCCGTAATTCAAACAAAGTCTAGGAGTAAAGGATTATTGCGTAATACAGTGTGTATAAACACAAATTTTCCATTAGGTAATAGTATTACATACACTATATATATTATACTCAAAAATAGCTGTTAGTGGAAGGCAAACATTTTTGGTCGTTTTATAAATAATTTTGTTCGCTTTTCCAATTTTCCTTCTGCTTTCAAAACCGTTCAGTTTAATCTACACACGTTTAGAAACATTGTATAATATCTTAGAGAGACAAAGTGCAAGATATTTAATTGCCAAAGAGCGGCGTGCACGGGTTTGCTATTCAATTTAAAGATCTCGTGACCGTCATAGAGTACTGATCATTTCATTATTTAATATAAGTGAGAATTATTAGTATAAAATGGATAATATGTTTGGAAACTCATACCGTTTAAATAGTTTACTACCAAACTTAGTTATTTCTATAGAAAGTTTATCAAAAACTAACAATTGGACACATGTGGATAAAAGCAGTAAGGTAGGCAGTGTTAACAGCCTTCATAAAGTGCACGCCACTGATTGCAAGTCAACAATTCGTTCAGCATGGTCCACCTAACGCTCGGTAAAAAATTGTAGCTAATGAGTAGATAAGATATGTGATGTGTTATTAAAATGTATAGAATTTCCGTGACGCGAAAATATTTTACAAACACCACGTATGAACGCACGCGGAGAGTTGTTCAAGAGTATCACAAAATCGGCATTTGTACTATTTTCTGACGTCACAGACTATAAAAGCCTACCCTAAAGCGTATATAATAGAAGTATCCGTTATCTAGCGCTTTATTATTTCGACCAGATACTCGTTTATACTACAAAGATTTCGCGTTGGGTTCACAAGGAAAATATCGTCTCGGCAACTTTATGTTATTATTATACAAAAGTTACGACGTATTTTATTCTATAATACGGAACGCGAAATACAAAAATATCACTTTTAGTATACATTGCCACTTGTCATATCCATGCAATTTTTTTACTAACAACATTATTAATAAAAAAAAAGTGAAAATAAAAATCTACAGTATAATATGTTACGAATAATTGTTTATTAAATAAAGTAAGAATGCAGTTACGGTACATCAAAAATTCAAGAAATGTATTTAAAAAACAATAAATAAACAAACAAAACAACTATATACAAGAAATTAGCTACAATTAGCGTAATGTCACACTAACGACACAATATTTATAAGATTCTTTTAACTTTTTTTCTGTTGCCTCATCTATAGTATTAATAAAGTGGCGTGCACAGGTTTTGAAGCTAGGATAGGCATAAGTTAGTCACAATACCTATTTACTAGCTGTTTTGATGAAATATGAGCATTGACGTGTTTCCATTCGGGTCGGCAGTGCTTTTCTGCCTCTATGAAGTGCACGCCACTGAGTATTATGGCAGAACCCTAGTAATGAGTGTGTTCTAAATTTTATTTGACACAGGATGCGTTTTCTACTGAGTCACGTTATTCATTAAAAGTATGCATTTGCCTTCAAATTTCGTTTCATAATGGGGTAACCAAATAGCAACTTACGCCATCAACACACATACGAATCACCGTCACCGTCACACCGTCACGGTGTGCTAAAAGCGTTATTGTAGCGAAAAACTTCGCTAGTGTGATAGTACGCTAATAAATAAAACAAAATTAATATTATATACCATGCATTGACTAACTATACCAGCAAGACTCACTATCACGCACAAAGTGTTCGATACAAACATGTGCTACATTTGAAATTACACCTTAATTATATGTCATAAGGTCTAAATTAGAGTGAATTCGTAATTGCTATGGGACATATTACGATTGGTAGTCTTGTTGGAATAGGTAGTCAATGATACCATGCAATGGATGCGACAAATATAACAACATTCGATACAATTCCGAACTTCAAATCCTATCGCGATACTACGCGCCTAATCTAAGAGCGGTTACACAAAAATATCACGTCAACGAATACATAGTTACATTTCGTTAGTAAACATATTTTTTACTCATCGCTATTGTGGTAAATTCAAAGCGTGCTCCTAAATTTTTTTTATCAAATCCTTTCAGACATTGTTCAGTAAAAAAGTACGAAATAACTGTACAGTGCGTCTTAAAGTACAATAGGAAGGGCCGTTAGTTGACTTCACTCGACGAGGTACTAAGTCACATATCATAGAAGGCTTATTCTTAGTTATGGACTCCTAGTAGTAACGGCATATTAAACATCCCTATAAATATAATAAAATTGTCTTTATGATCAACATTTTTCACAAAACAACATATAAACCACATATAAACAAATTCGAAAGTAAGATTTGAAATTATAATTTTGACAAGGAATACGAAGTAGTACAAAAGTTTTAAATATAGCTGAAGATCTCAAAAGGTTTGAAAGTGTAAGGTGCAGTAATGGAGAATACATAAAAATTGTACGCAAGCATGTACCAGTCAGAAAGCTAGCATAGTACGAGTGAAACAACCAAAACCAATCTACGTATAAACACGTCACAGTATGGCAAAAGACCTGTCTTATTCTAATTTGAGACGCATAACAGTTGTACAAAATATCTAGATTATGTTCGTGACTCCGGCTCGAAGGACCATCAGGCCGCTTGGACCGGCGACGCTGCGCTCGCATTGGTGGGGCTCAACTCAAGATGGCCGACGGGTCAAAACAAGCCGACGTCCTTCTTCATGTTGGTCTGTTTCCATGCGGGTAGCACTGAAAACTCTTCTTTGGTCATGCCGAATGCCTCCTGTACGGGAACAAAATTACACAGTTAATGGCTGAAATAAGTAAAATGCTTACGATAATTTCTTTAACATTGGATATTTTACCTCCACCTCTGACTTAAATCTATGGAGTTATCTACCAAACTATTTAGATTATTAATATTTCAAAGCACTTTTCGGATGAAGCATTTTGTGAAATTTATATACACGCAAAATTAAGTATATTATTATACACAAGACATAATATAAGCCACAGAGATCGCTTCATAGGGGTAGGGGATCAATGTACCTTCTAATGTAAACAAACCTGCAAAGTTTTTATAGTCAGCATATGAAAAAGGCCTATTGAACTTGCATTATCGAGGTATTTTATTTAATGGCGAAATGAGGTGAGACATGTAGAACGTCTATACCATCGAGCGATTGCTTCTTCAGCCGATTTCTTCAACTTTGCTGCCTGTAACTGAACCTGCTGTATAACACAATAAGAAACTTGTTGTTCAAAAATCCAGTTCACATAACATCGTCTATCTATTTTTACCTGAAACCACCTATTATGTAACCTAACCGCGTGTGAGACATACCAGGAAATCAGGCGATGAGAGATGTCTCTCGAGATGGTGCGGGTCGACGTGGTCGGGCAACGGACGCCTCTGCAGCGCCGCTAGCGGCAAGACCGCGTCACAACTCGTCAGCCGCGACAGCTCCACCGCGCCGCTCACTATCTCGCCCGCCTTGTACCCGTGCTGCAATGTACAGTGAGCGTGCGTATTCAACAGTGTGCAACCAAGCCTTTACCCGAAACCATACAGTTAACTATAATAGGCTTATTACACTGCACTTTTCACTGGGACCCTTACCCTGAATCATAAAATTTAGGGAGAAAGGGTCCCTAATTTGGTTTTATTGGAAAAGTGCACTGTAATAGGCCTATAAAGACTGTCTTTCCACCAGAAATGGGCTATATTACTGAGTTACGGATTTGTGTCTCACCCACCAATTGAAACGCTTGCGCGCGATCATATATCTAGCTATGAAAATAAAGCGCTCCTATTGATAGGTTTGACACGCATCCGTAGCTTAGCAACGTGCCACATCTGTGATGGAAACTCGCCCTTAGTGGGATTTCCAGCGCGAGTGGAGCAAGCTCCGTACGGACTCCGTTTAGGAAAACGGCATACAAGCACTTTCACCAGAGCTCAAAAAGGGTCAAAATGAGAGTGAATGGAATGAGTCCGTTCCGCTCAGACATTTCCCACTCAATACCATTTTGCGCTGGAAATCCTGCTTTAGAGCAGGTTCAACGTTATTGGGCGCTTTTAATATTTTTCCACGGCAACGGCACGGCACTACGTATTTTTGATAGTGATGACGAATAATTTGACTTGAGTAACTCGAGTTCCCATGACAATTAGTTAATTCGAGTCATTTTTCTAGTTAAACGTTCAGAGTAAAACGACTCGAGTCAACGAGTTAGCGTAGTAACTTGAGTAAACTCAGGGGACTCGAGTCGCCCTCACCCTCAAAAATGCCGTGCTGTGCCGATACCGTACAGGATTATAAAAGCGCCCGGTTCAATCCAATATTTCGGTAAACGGTAACATTTAATCAGGCACGTAGAAATATTGGATGGAATAATAATAATTTGTGGCTAGGATAGTTAAGAATTTCTGTGCCAAGAGTATTTCCACCAACACCAGAAATATTTTACAAATATACACAATTTTATTCCCCTTGGTATCGACCAAAGTTTCAGGAACAACATCGCAATGATATTTTTAGTGCAGTTCAACATGAGTCACCAATGATGACGGTACGGTCACGAAACGCACGTCAGACCTAGTGAGCACTAACTACCGCGAGGAATAATAAAGAGAAAAAAGACCACCCTGTGGGAGACCAGCCGTGAGTCAAGTGAAGGAGCAGAATTGATTGTGCGGCTCGAGCCCGGCGGCCCACGTGCGCGTCGCCAGTAATACGCAGTGACACTCACCGCGATGTTAGCCTCAGCGGCCTCGTCGTGCTCGGCCCAGGTGTCGAACAGCGCTGTGAAGCAGTGCGGCTCGAGCCCGGCGGCCACGACGCGCACTTCAGGCCGGGTGGGGCGGGACACGCGCCAGTACGCGTCGGCTGTGCGTAGGGCGGCCGCGCGCATCGCTTGCCATCGACCCGCGAACGCTCCTACGCCTGTAATGAAAAAAAAATAGCTTTAGTTTGCAACCTTTGTTTTGTAATGGACGGGGGGGGGGAACTTCCAGATACATGGAAAATTGAGGGGCCCCTCAATTTTCCTCAATCACCTCAATCAAAACGCCGAAACGAAAAAAAAGGTCGGTGCATAGGTAAGATTGCAACCTAGAATATTCAAAAACCACGCGCAGACGCGTTGTTATTGAGTGCGGGTTAAATAAAAAAAATTGGCAGTTATAGGAACTGCCGAGAGAAGTGAAAACGACATGTTTTTTTTAATTTATTTTTTAAATTAACATTATTAAAATATAAACCTTGACATTAAGGCATTAAAGTTTAATTTTGAATGTAGTATCTTTATATGTTCGCGAGCATGTCGGTCACGGTCACGCGAATCTACATTTTTACCCCGTACTAAACAGTGCTCAACTCGTCTAAAGAAGGTTTCACTTCAAAAATAAAACACGCTAATACCCTGAAGTGGGAGGGTGGCCTGGAAGAAATCGCTATTTAGCGATAAGGCAGCCTTTTCTATCACTGTTCTTAATTTTATTTCATGTTTTATAGTTTTTGTTTTTATTGTGTGGGTCAAATAAAGAGTTTATTAATAATTCCGGAGACACGTGTGAATAGAATAGAATAGAGTCTACAAACAAATTCCTTTTAATGTATTCCTCACCGGTGTTCCTCTCCGCGGGCTCCAGCTCTCCGTCCTCCCCGCGCGGCCACCAGCCCTGCCACACCCACACACACACGCCGTCGTCTAGCAGGAACAGAGCTGGAATAACACATATCTATCAAGTTTCATCCTCCATATGCTTACTCTTTATCGACGAGCACAAATCAAAGTTACCCGATCTCCTGGGGGAGATATTGGGTGATATGGGATATCCTAAAACCTCGGTAGCCTCAACTCAAACGGGCGTACACTAAAATTCCTAGCACGGGTGTACTCTCACGTGACTGTGTTGAAATATAGAAAATGAGCAGCGCTGACAGGCGCGGGAAAGTCCGATGGGTTTTCACATACAATTTTACGAGTACAATTCACGTCCGGAGCGGCCACCCGTGCAAATTGTTGAGCACGCCCTAATAAGTCTTCCGAGAACTCCTTGGGCTTGTCTTCGGGGAAACGATCCCCAAACTTTGAGGTTTGGCAGATTATGCCGTCAAAGTTACTGCATTTGTATTTCAAGACCGAAACCCTGGAAAGATGGCTCAACCTCACTATTCGGTAATATTGGAAAAAAGACTGTGGGAAACCAAAGATGTAATTAAAAGATGGAGAAATAAGCTGTCAGATTGCCCTTTACTTCGCGAACCCCGAGGCGATCTGTTTATCGTACAATCACTCTAAAAGGTACAGTGAAGGTTAATTTTCAAATCTAACTAACTAGTTCGAAAAACAGGTGCACAATAATATTTTGATTGTTATTCTACTGTTTAGTTATATCCTAGATGTAAGGCTTTAAATGTTATAAGGTAATCCATACTGTGTGATTATGAAATAAAATCTTTATCTTTAACTTGAAAAGGGGATTAGTTTAATATTTTTGTTCAATGCAAATTAAAAGGAAACAAGGGAACAAAAAATCGTAAACGTACCTGGCTGCGAAGCCGAATACAACTCCTTTTGTTCAAAAGGAAAGGGTGTCGCCAGAGTCTCGTGCCGAAGCGGCGACAGCACCTCATTGGCCTCGAATTGACCCCCGAGATCCGTGAAGTGGAACAACCTAGCCGTCGTGTCCCCTCCGCAATCCTTCGTCTCGCTAATGACCGAACTGTAGTACTGTTTGTTGGTCACCCCCAGACCGTCGAGGAACTCTTTGGATTCCTCGCCCTCCTTCATTTCAGAGATCTTGACTTCTTCGCTGCCGAACAAATAACTCTTTCGGGCTGCCAACTTGTTTGCTAATTCGACAGCTATCTGTTTCGTGTGCTTCAAACTTCGAGATCCGTGCCAAACGTATGTGCACGACTTTTCAGTATCGACTAAAATTAACGAGCCCCGGCTTCGCAGTTGCCGCACCGAGCACGGAACTTGCAGCATGTAAGCTTCATTGGCAATATTGCCTCGAGTCGCGAACAGTCGGTATCGGCTTTTGTCTGTTCCTTTCTTGCCTTGGTGGATCACCAATTTTCCTTGGAAGAGATTCAAAAACGCAGGCGGTTCGTTGCCCTGAGCTACCCTAACTTGGGGTCCCTTTTCTCTATCTAATTCTACGGTAAGTAACGCTGCAGCACCTTTATCGTTGGACGAAGCGTCTTTGCCCTGCCAGCAGAAATACGCACAGCGATCCCTGCCGGTTAGGTTGTGTTTCGATGGTTTTCCATTTAATTCACGCCCAGTTACCGTAATCTGGTACTCCCATCTGATAATGTAACTGTCACCGGAGTAAAAATCTCCAATCTCCTCTTCATTGTCGACTTTCTGATAGTCAAACTCCTGAATAACCCACTTGCAAACAGATTTGGTCTTAATATCATAGTGGCGCATCGACTCTTTGTCGTAATAATGTGTTCCGCGACCGATATGGGATCCTTCTAATATGAGATCAGGATCTATGTATTCGTTGGACCACATTTCCTCAGCATCGCAAGGGTTGATTTCGGTACTATTTGATTTGTACTCCTGGGGTTTGACTTTGATAACGCGGCTGTAATCTGGCCAATCAAGGAATTTCTCCTTGAACAGGATTGTTTCCATATGCTGTGTGACTTTGGATAGTATGGCCCATTCTGGCCTGGTTTTAGCAGATTTTGTGGTGGTATTCGATTCTTCTCTAGCACCTTGATACGCAGCAGCATTTAAGGGATTAATATGGCATTCTTCATAGTTGTAACCTTCGTCAAACAGTTCTTGCGCTAGTTGCGCAGCCCGCCTTCGGCTTTCCAGGGGAACGTTTTTCCCATACCAAATATACATTTCTGAGCCGAAGTCGAACACGATGACTTTGGCTTGGTTCAACATGGCAATCTTTGGTAGTTGACCCCAATACTCTTTAATTGGTACTAGTTCATCGTCTATAACTTCATAGCACATATTAGTTTGTACGATACACGACTCGAAGATTTCGTCCTCATCAGCGGACCCAGTTTCGACCGGTGTGTAATCTTCGATGCCCTCGGTAACTCCGAGTAGTGACCAAAATTGGTTCCAATGTTTATTTGAGAAATTTTTGGTTTGTTCATCAATTTTAATTAATCCATTTGAGGTTTTGCAACCGAGATCCTTTGTATTTAGTATATGTTGTGCGATATCTGTGCTTCGGTTTCTAAATAAACAAGACAATAAGGTCAGTATTAACAACAGGAAATGATTTCAAACAATTTAACAAATCGATTAAGATTAAAGCAAAATCTCCAGCTAATCTGTGAGCACTTTAATGTACTTGAATGTTATTATTTCAAATTGCACTTTCAAAAATTAATTAATTTCACAGGATGTAGCTCTTTAAAATCTATTACAAATAGTATCTTGGTTTAATATTAATTATAATTGGAGTGATTATATTATTTTCTGAATAAATTTGCAGTAATAATCATATAAATTAATTAGGGGTGTGTTTCTTTACAATGCTGATAGTATTTTTGCTTACCTTTCAATAACATTGGCATAGAGTCCAATGTACTGGAAGAGCTGATCGGAAGTGACCAGCAGGAAACAGTCGCCACGGTTCACGCTCGTATGCACAGGCTCCACCAGACGAGTCTGCGATAGATACAAATTTTTCTTATAAGGGTTAGTGCCGTGGCTGGGGATGTTGGTCGCCGATGCGCTCCGTAGAGCGACAGCGTTTGATATTTTTCTACACACCTGTACCTAAAAGGTGTCAATGCGGGGTTTTTGCAAAAAAACTTAGCAGCAAGATAGTCACCTGAACTCGTCTCCGTCCCTTTACATGCAACAGCATGAGTGGTTTAGTGCCGTGGCTGGGGATGTTGGTCGCCGACGCGCTCCGTAGAGCGACGTTTGAAATTTTTCTACACGCCTGTACCTAATGAGTGTCAAATGGGGGTTTGGTAAAAAAAAACTTAGCGGCAAAATAGTCACCTGAACTCGTCTCCGTCCCTTTACATGCAACAGCATGAGTGGTTTAGTGCCGTGGCTGGGGATGTTGGTCGCCGACACGCTCCGTAGAGCGACGTTTGAAATTTTTCTAAACGCCTGTACCTAATGAGTGTCAAATGGGGGTTTGGTGAAAAAAAACTTAGCAGCAAGATAGTCACCTGAACTCGTCTCCGTCCCTTTACATGCAACAGCATGAGAGGTTTAGTGCCGTGGCTGGGGATGTTTGTCGCTGATGCGCTCCGTAGAGCGACGTTTGAAATTTTTCTAAACGCCTGTACCTAATGAGTGTCAAATGGGAGTTTGGTGAAAAAAAACTTAGCAGCAAGATAGTCACCTGAACTCGTCTCCGTCCCTTTACATGCAACAGCATGAGAGGTTTAGTGCCGTGGCTGGGGATGTTTGTCGCTGATGCGCTCCGTAAGGCAACGTTCGAGAAGTCCTCTTTGCTCGCGAGCGCCGCTAACGCCTCCGCCGCTAGACCGCAGTTGGCTGTTACTGTGAACCGTAATCTTCTTTTGAGTTTCTTTTGCTGCTTTCAAAAGCTCTCAGCTAGCAATATACTTCGTCAATGCAACACAATTTGGGGAATTCACTAAGAATGCTTTGTAAAAAATGAGTGCCCTTTTATAAACAGTTTTAAACAGAAATTTCCGCATTCTTTAAGCGTTCATAAAAACAATTAGCTAATAACTACGCGACGAAAGAAATTCTCAGTAAGTTTATCCGTCAGTTCTGCACCTGATTAAATCTCCAGTCGTGTCAGATTTTCCGCCCTATCGGGCTATGGGAGGAAAGGAATAGAGGGTGCAACTAATGCACTAGTGCGTCATATTATCTCCCACGCAAATGGCTACGCCTCCACTCTCATAGGAGAGAGGGAATTAGAGCTTAGACGCACCACGCTGCGCCAATGCGGGTTGGCGGGCTTTAACGACTATTATCAAGTCAGTGATAATAACCGGGACCGACGGCTTAACGTGCTCTCCGAGGCGCGGGGGTGAAAAACCACCAACTTCCTAACTCCGGGCTAGTACTGAGAGTTTCTAGTCAGAAAAATCCAACACTTAATTATGGTCCGACACGGGACTCGAACCGGGAACCTCGTCGGCGGCAGTCGAACTGTCCCGCTAACCACTATACTAACGAGGCAGTTAAAGAAGGAATACAAAAGGTGAATATCTTACTTTTCTCCTTAATCAACTGGTCGCGGATAGTGAGCGGCTGCGCGAGGTACTCTTCCCGCAAGTCGGTCCGCGCGGCGAGCGCTCTCAGAGGGTTACGCGACGCCACGTGTCGCCTCTCGCGCTTTGCTCGCCGCGCCCATTCGCTCGCTAGCCTGGAATGAATACATTTTATTATAACTTGCTGCTTCTTACCGAGTTTTTTTGCTGGTTATCCTCGGTAGGAAAGGTAAAACCGAACCAGTGGTAGATTCACTCAATCATTCAAAAGCACGTGTCAAATTCAACTTGAATAAAAAAGATTTGAATTTAACTTGAACTTGTAATATTTCAGACTTACATTGTTAAAAAAAACTGTGTATAATATGGTTTCTTAATCCTTACAGAGCTAAAGGTATACACAAATCTTGACAAAATGTTTCGGGGTGGTTATAAATTATAATAATGCCGAAACTAGATTCCAAAATATATAATTTTCTTTTAGTATCATTATTCTGTTACCGGTTACCAGTAGAATGCTCAAAAATAATAACTTCCTGAACACACTCGAAAACTGTATTGCAGAAAATTATAATAAGTAACAAAATAATAATAATAAATAAGATACGTTACACAAGGATAAGGTCTCTTAAAGTGCCCATTTTTGGGTTGGATCTCCATAAAATATCCATCCAATGAAAGGACAGGGGTGTTTCAACCGAATTAGTAATACTCACATATGTCTAGAGCCACTGTCAATGGCGTCCAGGTCCACATCCACGTCCGCTGTGAGCGTGACCTCCTGCTGGAGTGCGGGCGCGAAGAACGCCTGGAACGTCTCGTCGTCCGCCCGCGGAACTCTGACCTGACAACCGGACTTCTCCGCCCCTGGTGATATTTCTTCCTCTGAAAGGAGTAAATCACATATTTTTAGTCATTTAATTATAGATAGTTTTCATGTGCATGCCTTGCTTACAAATATACATAATAATAATTAATTATTAAGTAAACGAACATGTCACACGTCGCTAACATAATTATACTTATACATAATTCTAAAAAACATGTTAGTAGTTATGTTTCGGCCACTTGGGCATAGTTTAAATATGTACGTAGTTTAAATATTTATTATTACTTATTACTGAGTAATAAGTAATAATATAATATACGAATTACTTTGTTACTGATTATTTATGAGCTTTTGTTTTGTTTTTTAAGACGAAACCCATGCATTAAAAAGGTCAGTTTTAGACCAATCAGAAATAAAATCCTTGCGCACTTTTTTGATGTCATTGAATAAAGGGTGGAAAAACTTGTTGTCTGCTTCAAATTTTATATTTAAAGCCAATACCGACACAGTTCTTTATTCAGTGACACCAATAAAGTGCATGAAGAATTTTCCGTTTGGCCTAAACTGACCGTTAGAGAAGGATTATTAGAGCTCAACTTCAAATCTGAGGTCGGGTCAAAAAAAAGGTTATTTTATATAGGTTAGGCCCTTAAGCCATGTAAATAAGTTTTACTGTCAAGATTTTTTAATGGAGATGTTGCATCCTTGAGGAACACGAAAAGTCGTTTGGCCCTATGCTTAACCTCTCTCTAGCTGTATCAGATTGGCTTTGCATCAGAAGGCGGGAATAGAGAGTGGACCTGTGATTGCGCACGTACTTGTGCGCTATATCACCTAGCCAACTACTAGTTGGCTAGTGTAGTTAACTAGTCCTAATTTAGCTTACCTGCCATAGGTGAATTTCAGCCATGAAAATATTATTAATGACACATATTGTATTAGTGCCAAGGAAAGACTCGGGAAAAGTAAATCTTAGTCGTGCGTAATAGAATCAAGGAAGCGAATCGCTTAGTCATAACATATTCTTTTACAAGACACTGATTTAAACAAGCAGTGAATCATGTTATGGAAAAAGATTCATAATATTAAATGTTTTTGAGGACTGGTGAGTAATATTTAAAAGTGTTAAATACGCCATGCATCAAGTATTTTTTTGACACTATAGTGTCAAAAATATTTAACTGACCCGGTGACAGCGTCGCTAGTAGGTAAATATTAAAAATAAAATAAAATCAAAAACTAAATTAGTTCCAATTTTGGTCACTTAAAGTGTATATCGTCATTTTTTTTTCTTCGTGCTATTAGTCTATATTTTCTAGACTAGTCACTCATAACCAGACATGAAGCCGAACGCAGATCACCCGCGACTAATTAACAGTTGGCAGGAGATATACATTATTTAAAAAAAGAATTAAAACAGTTTCTGTAAAAACTCACTCTCATCGACTCGACTGATGCTCTCGCTCACAGAATGGCTCCGTTTGAAGGACTCGCGGTCGATCTTGGGCGCTTCTTTGGGCTTGCTGTCGACCACTGCGCTCATGACCGCACATGACGCCGACCGTAGCGGTCCCGATGCGAAACCGTTGGTAGGGGATGTGGGCGCTTTGCGAGATCTGTAGAACAACGAAAAACTAATCAGTTTTGAAGAAGACCCGGCTGAGTTTGTTGTGGGCTCTTCTCAGACCAGGACGCGTTTGTAACCCTCGTAGCTTTAGTTTTAAGATACCGTTACCCATTATCACCATCAAGTTTTATTCCTTATTATTATTATAAATATGACGTTCAGAAGGTGTACTTTGTAGGTACCTATTTTGAATAAAGATGCTTTGAGTTTGAGTTTGACAGGCTTGGAGATTCAAAGAAGTCTGTTAAAGACACCTTAAGTTGTGCTTTGCATGCATCACTGAAAAAAAATACGCGCCGAATTGAGAATAGTAGTTAGACCATAAGAATCTTAATTAATAACAAATATTGCACACATATAATGCTTTTGTATCTGTCATTTCAAAATTCCTACTGCAAAACTATGGGCATGTCAATGCCATGCATCATGTTGGTAAATGGTCCGTGACACAATTATACTTACTATAAAAATAAAAATAAAGAATATACTTTGTCTTTGGTCTATATGACGCATCATTGAAATTATACTATTAATCGGTTAGTATCCGGTAGCTGTTGAAATAATCTAAAGTGATAAAACAAAAATACGCGATGTAATTTTTAAAAGGAACTAACAAAACAATAAATCTTTATTGTAAATAATGGTCATTAAACAGTAGGTAACGTGTCCCTATACTGATCAATATAAACATGATTCATATATTGTTGCACTATCGTATCGATATGTGGAATAATTTATGTGCAAACGATGATAATGCAAGCATTATCATTCTTATGGCATAAACTACTTACTTTATCTCTTGTTTTATAATATCTGCTTTATTGGTATGTTTATGGCAACACAACTCATACAAAATTAAGAAACTATGACGGGCGTTAACGCGCACATTTACTGGAGTCTCTCTCCGGGTCCGTCTCAGTGATTTTGACGGGGCGCTTTTGCTTTGTATTATATTAAATCATACTAGCAGATGCACGCGATTTCGTCCGCGTGAAATAAGTTTTATAAATTCCCACGGGAACTCCCAAATTTTTCGGGTTAATATATATAGCCTATGACACTCACAAATAATGTGGCTTTCTATTGGTACCAGAATTTTCAAAATCGGTTCAGTATATTCAACTATTACCCCCTACAACGTCACATACTCACAAACTTTACCGTTTTATAATATTAGTATAGCTTGTCCTCCCGACCGAATTTCGGCCACGGCGACCTATCTCCAGAGAGATTAGATCCCAAAACGGGAGATTTATAGTGCACAAAACAGGTGCACTCTCTGTTCTTTTATTCTCATAGCCCGATGGGACGGAAAATCCGACACAACCAACATCAGACGACGAGGTCAAGGCGCAGGACCGACGACTTATCGTGCTCTCCGAGGCACGGGGGTGAAATACCGCCAACGTCCTAACTCCGGGCTACTACTGAGAATTTCTTGTCAGAAAAACCCAATAAGTACTTGTTATGGCCCAACCCGGGACCTCGTCGCCCGCAGTCGAACATGCTAACCGCTAGAACAACGAGGCAGTCGCTTTTGCCTTAATGTGCTTTTAGCTTTATAGCCAAAAGAAAAGATGCGCCAGTCACTTCTACTAGAGTAGAAGTGACCCACGCACCTTTTCACGCAGTGACCGCTATCCCATGTGTTTTAGTATTTCTGGTACGATTTATCATTTAAATATACAAAAAAAACCGAGTCATGCTGCATGTCGTAGGACACAAGACAACCTGTTCATTCATACGAGCAAAAATATGCGCAGCTCAGCCAGTGAGGTGCCAAAAGTCTGTAACAAGCTTCACTTCAAAACTTTGTTTAAAAACTTTGAAGCAATATTAAGTGAAAATATTTTCCCTAATTCCACAAGTTCGATTTGCGACTCAATACTTACATCGAAGGTTCAAAACCTTATAAGGTGCTTTAAGTCATACATAGCGAACGCAACGACAACACGTTATTTTCTTTATTTGGTTATATAAGCTAAATGCTTGAACAGAACTGCGTGTGGTCGCCAAAGACTAGTGAAAACTGGCAGACAGAACACGGACGGTTAATAGTAATTATACATGTTTGTTCGAGAAAGCCAAAATCAAATTCCTTAGTCGATGTTTGCTCTGTGTCTGTATAAATGTTACCAATAGGTAATATTGTAGCTGAACAAGATATTAGGATATTTGAACTTCAAATCTGAACCAGTTTAGTTATGCTCTCTGGTAAAGAATTCTTTGTTGTTATAAAATTATGTTTGCATTTATTACTCACTACTCTAGCAGTATTCAGTAATGTACCAGTTTTGGTATAGTAACTGTCTACACGAATTTTTTTTTTGTTAGACTAACGAATTTTACTCTACTAACCGTGTGCATTGTTCTAGTGCCAGTAGAGTAGAGTGTTGTAAGGAAAGGTAAATGTAACACCATAATTTAGTACTCTTCCCAATCCGTTCACGGTCACGGTACGTAGAGTACGGTCAGTACTCTACGTACCTACTACTAGTAGTAGTTAGTCCTCTATAGGGCTACTAAGCCGTCTACTCTATGTAGATCTGGGCTCTGTATCAATTTCCTTTAGTCTATGTAAAGACGCATTGTCGACGGATGTACTGAGCCACTTTGAGACCAAATCGCCTTGGAGTTCAATTCAATTTATCAACTGCTACGCATTGAAGGATAACACCGATATAAACTTGCCTTTAACACTGTGAGAAATTGTATCGATATTTTATAGTACCTATTAATTTGTAAAACTTTTCCTGGATCAAATCAAAATTTTAAAGTTCATTGTCCTGAATCCAAGGTAATGCACGTTCTCTTTAACCATAAGCTACTGGATTTTGACAAATTTAGAAAGTTTAATTTGTACATTGTACACACAGCTTTTAAAAAAAAAGCCTTTTTAAAGTTCCTTTAGAAACGGGTTGTCTGGAGGAGAGTACTTTTAGTGATAAGACAGCCCTTGCGCACGCGTTGTTTTGTGTTTATAATTTAGTCCTATGTTGGGTATTTAAGGCAATAAAGACTTTATCCATCTATCCTTTATTGGTTGAGTTATCCTAATCAACAACATCCAAACACATAATAAATCCAATAAAAGTTTTTCCACCTCCTTGTAACGGTGGAAAACTTTAATTAGAAAATATTATGTGTCCTGACAGGTCAATTTAACAAGAAAATGCTAACTCTTGTCATGAAGGTGTTCAAGGTAACGTGGCAGGAAACAGGAACGCAACAAATTAGTTCCACATCTCGTCAGAAATCTGATCAGTATTGTATCAGAAACGTTTCGTCTAAGTTTGTTGGACGCCAATCACAAAAAGGTGCCAACTTTATCGCTTACCCAAGGTAGTGAGGTAAGGTAGAGTACACGATCGACTGCGGCCGACGAGGTCCCGGGTTCGAGTCCCGTGTCGGCCCATAATTAAGGGTTTTTCTGACTAGAAATTCTCAGTACTAGCCCGGAGTTATAATTGGTGGTGTTTTCCTGTGCCTCGGAGAGCACGCCATCGGTCCCGGTTATTATCTCCATGATAATAGTCGTTAAAGCCCGCCAACCCGCATTAGAGCAGCTTGGTGGGTCTAAGAGCTCTCTCCTATGAGAGTGGAGGCCTGTGCCCAGCCAGCCCAGCAGGGACGTTAATGGGCTGTAGTGGTGGCGGTGGAAGGTATTGCGGCGTGTCAATTCGGTGTTTTTTTTTATCCACTACAAGCTAGCCCTTGACTGCGATCTCACCTGATGGTAAGTGATGATGCAGTCTAAGATAATAGCGGGCTAACCTGTTACGGGCATGGCAGTTATATTAAACCCATACCCCTTCGGTTTCTACACGGCATCGTACCGGAACCTTTGCCGGTAGGGTGGTAACTAGCCACGGCCGAAGCCTCCCACCAGACCAGAACAGGGAAAATTCAGAAATTATATATTCCCAAATTGACCCTGCCGAGGATCGAACTCAGGACCTCCGCACGTTAAGGCAACAGCGCTACACACTGCGCCACGGAGGTCGTCGTCACGAAGTTGTGATACTTCGGACGAGGAATTTTTGTTCGAACATCAATACCTGAATCTGTTCGGTGGTGGTACAGCCGGCGTGACAACAGGAGAGGACGCCGGCGGTGTGGTTGCAGGCGGCGGCGTTACGGGCGGAGTCGCAGTCGTAACTTTGTCGCGTTCCAGACGCCCCGCTACCGTGAAAAGCGACGCGTCGCTCTGTGGTACACGTTTCCGCCATCCCTGGTGAACAAAATTGTATTTGTTGATAGGTTTCACAATTTAGCCAGCATTCGGGCACCCTACATGTTATTTATAGGTTGCTTATTTATAAGAATCGTACTTGTCTAAAGACACAGCTTATAAAAAGCCGTTATCAGTTATCACATTCCCTAATAGGCATCCGAAAACGAATCGAATTGCGATACGTAAATTTATTTAACTGAAGATTGATAATGCTTAATGAAATAAGATTGAAAGTCATTTGTAAGATGAGGATGAGTCCTGTGCTTTATGGTAAAGATGTGCCGCCAAAAGATTTAGCATTCCGGTACGATGCCGTGTAGAAACCGAAGGGGTAGTATGGGTTTAATGCAACTGCCATGCCCCTAACAGGTTAGCCCGCTACCAACTTAGACTGCATCATCACTTACCATCAGGTGAGATCGCAGTCAAGGGCTAACTTGTTGTGGATTTAAAAAAAAAATAAGACACCAAAAAGTGCTTTGTTAAAAAGAAATGACCAATTTTAAAGGCAGAAATGAAAAACACTTTTGGCTATACTTAAAATCAGAGCTTTAAAAGTCCTACATGGCACTTTTAAAATTCTTATTTGGCACATAAAGCTCATTAAAGTATACAATTAGAATGCGGTTAGCAATTCCCAGTATTGCATTATGATCAGTATGCGGTCACTGACTCATTATGGCAAAGCTCACTGTTACTCATATTAACGTGTTAAAATGCCTTTGCGCTGTGGCAACACTGACAACTAGGGCCATACTGGCAACGCTTAAAGCAATATTAAAGCAATATTACTCAAAATTAAAGTTTGATGTCACGTTCCTAAAATAAGGATTATAATTCTAAATCACGAAAGTCAACAATAATGAAACAACATGGCTTTAAGCGATGGCAGTAGGTATGCTGATTTCATAGTTTTTTTTATTTCAGCTTTGGTTTGTAACAGTCTGTGGTATACACAACGGTTGGCATTTTGCCGGAAAAATTCAGGAGAAAAACGCAATTATTTCTAACGTTATGATGCTCTTTTGACGTCTTTGACGACCTCCGTGGCGCAGTGTGTAGCGCTGTTGCCTTAACGTGCGGAGGTCCTGGGTTCGAGCCCCGGCAAGGTCAATTTGGGAATTTGTAATTTCTGAATTTTCCCTGGTCTGGTCTGGTTACCACCCTACCGGCAAAGACGTGCCGCCAAGCGATTTAGCATTCCGGTACGATGCCGTATAGAAACCGAAGGGGTATGGGTTTAATATAATTGCCATGCCCCTAACAGGTTAGCTCGCTACCATCTTAGACTGCATCATCACTTACCATCAGGTGAGATCGCAGTCAAGGGCTAGCTCGTAGTGGATAAAAAAAAATGACACAAAGAAACGAAGTACCTTACTTCTTTAGCGAAAGGTGTTGTAAATGTAACAAGTTTGAAAATTTTCGTAGGTACACTTTGCGTGAATCAAGATGACTACATTTAAGGCAGGTAAGTTAAAAGCGAGCGCATAATATAGTATCAACGTAGACTCAAGTCTTGACCGAGTTCAATAAAGGATTTCGAAATACGGAAACAATGTATTGGCAATATAGGTCGAGCCCAATTACCAACAAAACAATACAAAGCAAAAGCGTCACCTTGATATTTCCACAAATCCTTTACATTTCGGCGTAAATGCAAGGATACATTTATTAGCACAATTTAATATTGCAAATATTGGAATGCGCAACAACTGTAGGTAGCTTTTAAACCGACACGGACGGAAACGTAACATAATAATATTTAAACATTTTTTTTCCTTTTAACCTAACTTAAACAAAGGAAACCAATTAATCTCTCACCAGCAGCCTGATTCTGTAACTCAGTGGCTATCAAAGAGTGAAAGCCACTGACATATATTCTTTATCCATTGAAGGTTTGCTATGAAAACTTAATTTTTATTTCATAGCAAACCTTCAATGGATAAAGAATATATGTCAGTGGCTTTCACTCTTTGATAGCCACTGAGTTACAGAATCAGGCTGCTGAAGGCTCCGAAAATATCTTGACCCAATCATATCGTTTCTTAACTGGTATTATTTCTTGCTAAACTAATTTCAATGTTGAATATCCAAAGAGGAATACGACCAACCAACACCTTCTTCAATACAAAAAAATATCATACAATTATCGTAACAGGTTCAGATTATATAGAAAAATCTAATTATATTTGGCCTTTGAAAATTTACAGCTTATCAAGGGTATCTTTCCGAAACGGTGGTAGAGACTATATATAGAAACTTAACAGGTCATAAAAGCTACGCCTATGTAACATTGGCCTACGTTAAACGAAATTGCAAAAACCGTTAGATTATAATCTAACTAGCGATATTGTAAACTGTCGACAGATTACAATTTAACGCATTATTTTTCGGTAGACTGTAATCTATTAGGTATATTAACCCGATAAAGCCATGCACTACAGGATTATTTATGTCGAACCCTAACCTGTTACTACAAGAAAGAGACAAGAAAAAGTAAATACAATGAATATTTAAAAAATTTACACTCAGAACATTGAACGGTTCACAATCTGACATATATATATTTGATTCTAATAGTAAACATCAAATAAATTACAAATAAAACAAAAGTGTTACTTTGTAGCGAAAAAAATCTATGTCTATGCTATTAACTATCACCTTAAAAAAATAATGGTGATGTGAGAAATGTTGATAGATGTTGAGAAGTCATTAGTTGATATTAAGATACGGGTGCACCTTGAATCTGTTTATACATGGATCGACCTTCGTGAGCCTCCGTAATCGAGAAAAATGTGAATAGTGTGTTCATTAAAAATGTGCAATTTGCAATGTACACTGATTAGATTACTGATAATACTATGTAATTTTATGCGATAAAAAATATCCTGATAGAACTCTTTTTATCACCTATCAGTATAATTGCGTATGAAGCACATTCGGACAGTTTTAATTACATCAAATTTATTTCTTGCATATCTTGTGACGGACTTTTCAATAAAATTAATTTATGAAATGAGCAACTGCTGAGTTTCTTGCCGGCTCTTCTCAGTTTAGCTTTCCGAACCGGTGGGAAGAGTCTTGAGTCTTGACTTACGAATAAGTGACACAAGTTGTCCTATGTGAGATAAATAAATCATTTCATTTCAATTTCATTTAACCAAACGAAATTCATGAAAAAACGTTGGTGATCTCCAGTTCCAACTTTTTAATCCAAAGGATCTACCCATTGTGAACTGGTATTGTGGGTAATTTTGTCACTGAACTCCAACTCCTCAATGGTGATTCTGTCCACGATAATACACTGATGAGTGGAATTGACTACTTTGTCTTTAATCTCGGGTTCTAAACCTTCAACGTGGAGACGAGACAAGAGCAGAGGACTAACTAAATAGTTTACATGTTTATTTACTTGTATTTGTTTCAAAACAAAGCAGCGATTGAAGAACACACACGATACATGTAAATTCATACAAAGATCGCGTTCATCACACAGGAACGTTAATGCTTGCGCAATTTAGATCCGAATGGTAAAAGGCGCGTGTGAACTAGACCATTAGCGTAATGTATCACTAAACAGAACTGATAGCATCACGTCAAATGTACTGTGACTCCGGAGATCGTTTTGAACTGTGCGGGCGTTTAAATCTAACAGTTAACTTGCATTACAAAGTGTGGTACAGTGTGCGAAGTTTTGGAGCGTGACTCCCTGACCGCTTTCTCACTGCTCAAAACATGCAAATTGAAGTCACTTGTCCGTTCCGCGATATATTAAAATACAAACATTAACACACTGTTGCGTTAGTATATTCGATTGAATACATACTACTGTTATTCTTTTTAGCACTTTAAAATTAATAAACTACAAAGGCCCAATTGTCTAAGCAAATCGTATCATTTAACAGTTTAAAACGTATTATTCGAACTATTTAAGGAGTTCATACATGCTTTTTGACCTGCAGGAATCTAGGAACTCCTTAAACAGTTCGATTTATCCATTTGACAAACGATTACGAATACGATTTCTTTACACAATCGGAGGGCTGATTTCGTAAGTTAATAGGTACATTGGTTTATTGGGCTTAATTTGGCTCGTTTGTCTAGAGGTTAGCATGTTCGACTGCGGCCGACGAGGTCTCGGGTTCGAGTCCCGGGTCGGGCCATAACAAGTGTTGGGTTTTTCTGACAAGAAATTCTCAGTAGGTACTAGCCCGGAGTTAGGAAGTTGGCGGTGTTTCACCCCCGTGCCTCGGAGAGCACGTTAAGCCGTCGGTCCTACGCCTGATCTCTCTCCGGTCGTGTCGGATCTTCCGTCTCATCGGGCTATGAGAGTAAAGGAACAGAGAGTGCACCTGTGTAAGTGTGTGCGCACACTTGTGCACTATAATATCTCCCGCGCAGATGGCTAATCTCTGTGGAGATTGGCCGTCGTGGTCGAAATTCTATCGGGAGGACATTATTATTATAAAACTTTCTTTGCTTATATTGAGTCTATTACTAAAGTATATTTTGTTTTGAACCATCAGAATTAGTAGGTATAGCAATGATATAAATTTATTTTCCGTTTCATAATTTATTAGGTGTTATTTTTTTAACATTCTCTATTTAATCTCGATTTCGAGCATGGTCATAAATCAGTAAATTTAATTCGCTCTGCTAAAATTCAATGTTTATTTTTGTAGCGCGCTTTTCAAAAAATAAATATTTATCTCAAAACTAAAAACCAGTTTGTTTCAAAATACTGGGATGGTCCGACCGGGTGAGTTTTACCATCTCTAATTGAAAAGAATCCCGTTGGAGGTTGGGGAACAACATTATTTCGCTAAGCACTGAACAAATATAAAAGCTTTTAGCTTTTTAAAAGACACAAATTAGAATCGTAGTAGTCTCAAATGTCAGACAATGTACATCCACGGTCATAGCATAGTTCTCTTAAAGATTTCTTTTAGCCCTTCATGATCTATAACTAAAACCGCTTGTGTCCAACAGTTTATTTGATATCGTCCGAATCACAATACTGTCTCTCTTACACACTCTAGCAATTATTCTGCTATATATGACTCTGCTATTTATGTACGTTGCTAATTAATATTCCATCACAAAACTCCTACATTGATTAGTAACAAATATATCATTCACCTGTGCCGCTGTTTCTAGTTTGTTTCTTCGGTCGGCAAGAATGTTAGACCCTAGTTCATTGTCATCTATTAGCACCTTCTTCTTATCATCGACTGCTGCGTTCAATGATTCCTGTAACAAAAGAATTCTCGTTATAACATTTGATATAAACAGGTATTTGTAATTAAATTTATATAAAAAATATTTTTTTTTTTCAAATTATTATAATATTATTAGTTATATGAGTAATATTTTGTGGAAATGGGTCGTTTTGGACAAACGCATATGCGTTATGCCAGATTCTCGGGCGATAATATTATCGCCCGAGAATCTGGCATATCTAGCAGCCATAACATCTAAAGAAGAAGCTGTAACTTCTTTATGAAAACAAATGCAATGCTTCCATTTAATTCAGATGCATGGACTACTTTCGACCGTTGTTACTATCCATCATAGTAGTCAATGGGCGACCACTTAGGCCGGCCATACACGGACAGCTTGAAGCAGTTAGGATGGACTGCTTAAAGCTGCGATTGCATAGTGAACTATAGTCTTCTGCGTACACACATACATGGAACCGTTTGAGCAGTTGCGAATGCTTCGGGCGGTTGGCAGCAGTTATCAATGGTAATTGTAAGCTATTGACTATGACTGCAAGAGCGGTCCGTGTATGTTGATCACTGACTAACTGCTCGAGCAGTCCGTGTATGGCGGGTCTTAATTTGTGTATCAAGAATTTTTAAGTTGCATCCTGGTACCTAATCAAGGCTACATTATAATGACGATAAAAAACAATATGACTAAATAAATTTTATATTACTCTTTTATAAAGAAAATTTACTTCCCTATCACTGTTACATCGAAAAGAAACGATGGCTAAAGATGCTGACGTAAGTACCTAATTATTAGAAATTTCTCTTTATAATGTCACGTTGTTAAAACATTCGTGATCAAAAACCACTCGTTAATATTATAGAAAATAAGTGACATAAGTGTTCTCAACTTCTGTTTTGTGTTTCGTAACTATGAGTATAACCGTGATAAGTGTCATGTCACATTACAAGATATTACCATGTTGTAAGTGTGAAAGATTTTAATCATTTCTATCTAATGCGGTAAAAATCTTTGTTGTTATGTACATCTATGTGGATAGCAATTTATTCACATTCACAGCCTGAATATTGTATAAGTTATGAATTATGATTAGGAAAGAGATTATGATTATGATTAGCTTTTCAAACTTTGTAAAATGTATTACAATGTGATTTATAGTACAAAAACAAAACATGCCTGATTATCCACCGTGTCATTGTCAGTATCGAATTTCTTGAACACAGGTTTAAGTCCACCGTTGCTAGCGTTTCGGGTCTTCAACTTTAACTCCCCAATAACTGATCCAAAGTTGAAACCACTAGGTAAGCCCGACTGTTTTTCAAGGCGCCGAAGCAATAACGGCTTACTTTCTTTCTCTTCTTCCACGTTTTCCTTATCATTTTCTGGTATAACTACAGAAGCGCTATTGATTTCATTTAAACGTTTTACCCGATCAGCAATTTGATCTATCGATTTTTGTAGCTCTTCCGCTTTTTCTGAGAAAGGACTTTCCTCCCTACTTCTACTCAAACGAGGCAAATCATCGGTCACTTTTACATGTTCTACTGTGCAATCATTCAGAGAAAGATTGTGTATGATAGATTGTAACTTGTCATCGTTCAAAACTGTCTTCTCTAAAAATTCTGCAAAACGCTCTTTGGGCGGGCTAATCCTTTTTACTAACTTTTCGTGATGATTATTTTCATTTTGTTGTTTTAATAGTAAACTAGGTGTTATTAGATTTTCATCTTCAACTATCGGCACGTATGCTTTTGGTGTACTTTCTAGTGGTTTGTATTTTTCTTGAATTTCAGAAAATGTTTTCTTTTTTGATATTTCGTTGCTTAAAAATTCAGTAGAATCGGGATCGGTTACATCTTGACTCTCTACGTTTTGGGGGTTTAACTTTTTTTCGTTATTAGATCGACGCCGCAGATTTATATTTTCGATTTGATGACAAATATTATCTGTCTCGCTATGATCTAAATTAGACCGAGTTTCCAATGACGAAACCTTGGCATTAGAGTAAGCTTCATCCTTTTCATTGGCTTTGTCTCTCTCTTCACGTACAGATGTACACGGAATCACATTAGACTGGAAGCTCTTTGCAAACAAATACTTCCATACAAGGTACAGAAGAGCGCCAAACGCAATGATCACTCCGTAAAACATTTTGCTTTAGTCCAATCACAGAACTGACTAGATTAATTTTATGTATATTGATACCACAGTGTGTCGATTCGCTCCATTTGTAATAAAGCAATTAATTATTGTTGTTGCACACAAATATCACAGATTGTTTACACCCATTACGTTATAACTGCACATGAATAAAACATTAACGATGCACAATTGATGTTAACAAGTTCGGACATTTGTTTAAAAAAGGCAATTAAAAGTTTACGAAAGGTACAATAAAGTGGGACGCAAAGCGCGCGTAACGAGAGGTTGACAAACACAGACTGATCGGTCAGTTGCTATTATCTGGCAACGAGCGACTGTGAGTTGTGAGTTGTGACTCAGGCGCAGATCCTAGAACGATGGTAAAATTGGTAAACACTATAGACAGTAGCTATAACAAATGACGCATCACACCTGAACAAGGATTGTAAATATTGAAGGTGCGCTATACCAGTACATATTATGTGTCTGTGTAACCTTGACTGGAGAAAACGTACCGCGCCCAGCGATCGACTATTGACCCTTTTTGTTACGATCAAACTTTTAATAAGTTCTTATAATAATTACATTCTTCTACTATACAATTTGTAGACTAGACAATTAATAAATAATTCATAAAGGAGATTTAATTTGTGCGATAAATTCTTGTTTCTTTTACAAACAACAGAGGTTTGTTGCAATGGAAAAATATGATAGTAATTAATTGATAGATCGAGTGCAGCGGGTCATTTGCCTTTACAATAACAAACGATGCATGCTTTAAAGTGTTATAAAGTTGAGTTGACAAAATATTAACAAATATGTATGTATTTTAGTTTTTACTAGTTGAACGGATGATCCACATAATGATAATAATAGAGTTAATTAGGAATAATGATGTTACTAGTTATTTCTGGCATCAAGAGCATAAAAACTCTATTTTCGGCATAATAAATTTTAAGTGACGACCGCAACTCTCCTAATACGTAAACTCGCCCAAACCTAAAATGGTGAAGTAAAAAACGCACAAAGGTAATTAAGCTTCCACAAAACTTTATTCTTGAGACGCTCTGATTCGTTGATACCAATATATATTTATATCATTAAAAATACTAGGAAAACTATACTGTCTACAATTTTGATTATGTTTTTTTTACAAAACATTAACGTTTAAAACATTACAATAGTATGAAGACATGAACAGAATAGATAAGACACTGCATTTCCAAATCTTTGCATCATAATAGAAATGTTCAGATTTTAGATCTAATATATTTTATAAATAACTGGACGTCAATAAGTGTAGTGTACTTACCTATATTGAATAAATATTATTTGAATTTGAATATTACCTACCTAACATTATGAAGAAAATATTGTGTGATAAACAACGCAGAAAATTGGTAAAAGAAATATTCGAGTCTACTGTGAGCAATTTAACAATTGGATTCAATAGCACAGTAATAAATACTTTACGATCAATCAAAGATCGATAAGAAAATTATTGGTAGTCAATTTAAATTGATTTATGGTTTTCAAACCATCAAGAATGGTTAAAAGATGCTTAAAATGTAGAGTCGGCATACATATTGTTTCATCAAAGCATCTAAACATCAATTCATAAATCATTACGATTAAAAATAGTATAGTAAAAATAAATTGAATGGTTGCTTGGAAGTAGCAAAAGATGAATTTAAGAGTAATTTCCATAAATAAACATGTGGCTTAGATAAAATGATTACAAAGGACTTGACAAGATAACACAAAGATAAGAAACGATAATTAAATGAATCGTAAGAAAGAAAAGACCACAGCCTGGCTTAATACAAAAAAGTGATTAAAGCGATTATAATTGAAGAGTAAGTAACATAATAAACACTTGTAAATGAATCATCCCATCGAAATTATAGGTATAAATAGGCACACGAATTATCGTATTATGAAGTTTCACAGGTGATAATTAAATGTAAAATTAGTGGTAAGCCGTAAAATTAACACAATAAATTTCACCGGATACGAATTTATACAGTTTTAGATTGCTAGGCACTTTTCAATTTAGGTTCGCGATGTGAAAGCGAAATTTTTTGAATTGATATTCGTACGAGGTTTGGTTGCGCGCGCGCACGTTCCACGAGCCCGTCAAAACAACTGGCTTTTAGTTTTGACTTGGTGCCGGTCAGTCTGCGTCGAGGGGTCTTGTACGCGTTACTAATACCACATACGATTTCGACGACCTCTCTGATGCAGTAGTGAGCACTGTGGAATTTTAATTTGAGGCACGAGATGTAATTCCCAGCTGCGGAATTTTGGAAATTGTTAATTTTGGATCTGGATTTGTATGGTGGGAGGCTCCGTTTGTGGCTAGTTATAATCTTACCAGCAAATGTTCACGTATCGCCAAGCGAATTAACGTTTTGGTAGGATACCATGTAGAAACTGATTAGGGATACAAATATAAGCTTAAGAAAAACTGCCACACTCCTTCCAGGCATTCCGTTTCCAACAAAGCTAAGTGAGATCGCAGTCTAATCATTGACTAACGTGTCATCAAATGAAAAAAAATACGGTTTTAAATTGAGACGAATTGAGTATTCGATTATTGTTACGTTTAATAACTGTAAACAATAGTAGCAGAAGATATTTATAGAAAATCTTATTTGAACATCCTCAACAAATTGATTAGCATTCCTAACGCTTTTAAATGTAGTAGGTACATAAAATAGACGTTATGTTAATTCTTCTATTCTAGTATTCAAATCAAACCCACGCCACGTTTGTTTAAAATGATCGATCGATTCATACAATATTTACTTATATTGAATGGATATTCTATATGAAATTTTCAGCGCCTGGAGAAAATTATTATTTTAAACAACATAAGTTTTACGCAGTTTTTATAGCGGATTTCCGCGCATTTTAAAACAAGCTGTTAATATTGAATTTATTTTAAATATGCTATAATGTATTCGTAACTGCTATGAATATTACTTCGCGTGAAATTGTTTACAGTAGAATCTTACCCGTTGGCCAAAATTTATAATTAGTTTCACCTCCACGCCAAAAAATCTTATTAAGAGCGCCTATTTCAGTTATGGTGTGTTGATAATATGCAACATAATATGACGTGGTGAAATATGATGAAAAAAAAACTTTCACAAAAGTAAGACCATCATTGAAAATAGTAATCGATCATCAGCTCGACATCAGCGGAGGTACAGTTCGCGCGCGAGTTGAATGCAGAGTAAATCTATGTATCACCATACATTTGCTCTGCATTCAACTTTTGCGCGAACTATTGATTAGTAGGAAGAATCCAGCCCCCTTAGCCAAATTACATACGTTTTGTGTCTAGTCTCTTTCTATATAATCGTTAACGATTTAGCGAAAGCGATTAAAACCGCTAACCATAGACTAATTTTTTTCTCTTAGCGGTATAACTATAGACGTACAGCACTAAAGATTGTAGAAAGAGAATACACACGAAACGTGTTAACTTGGCTAGGGGGGCTGATTCTAGAAAGATAGATCAGGCAATCGTGCAAGAGTTGGACTGGACTTTTGCCCTAAGTTAAATGAAGCGCCATTAGATTAAGATGAAGAGGCCTCAGATTAGCTTCAAAGATCGTCGGATAACTTGATATTAAGTGTCTTTGATTGTGAAACTTCATTAATCGGTCCTTCCAGCCGAAAAACGAAAAACATAAGTCTATTTTTCCACTACGAAATAAGCAATAACATTTAACACAAAAATGAAGTTACTGTAACATCTACAATTGAACGACCAAATATCACTGCGAACGGTGAACTTTATAGAAAAATATTTTAATTTTGGCGTGGGTGTAGCAATTTCTTTTTTGACACAAATGTTTCCCTGTTGACAGCTTGGTAATAGGAATGGATATTTTTAAAATACTTATACAAAGTTTTGCGAAATGGTTCGTTAACCCTGACTGGTATGAGTATCATACTAATATTATAAATGCGAAAGTGTGTTTGTTGGTCGGTTTGTTGGTTTGTCCTTCAATCAAGAGCAACGGATCAACGTGATTTTTGGCATGTGTATAGTCCTGGAGAGACACATAGGCTACTTTTTATCCCGGAAAATTAAGGAGTTCCCGCGGGAATCAAAATTCAAAAATCTTAAACCACGCGGACGAAGTCGCAGGCATATCAACTCAAGAGTGAATAGGCATCTTCTAGTCCAGCGCGCTCCAACCTAGACCTCATCATTGCTTTGTATCATATTTACTTTTACTAATATAATAAATGCGAAAGTGTGTTTGTTTGTCCTTTAATCACGCCGCAACGGAGCATCAAATCGACGTGAATCTTTGGCATGGGTATACTTGAGGACCTGGAGAGTGACATAGGCTACTTTTTATCCCGGAAAATTGAGGAGTTCCGGCGGGATTTATAAAAATTAAACAACGCGGATGAAGTCGCGGGCATCAGCTAGTTAAGCATAGTTTTCGTCAAGCGTAAGCCTATCTCGCAATAAAAAAAAAAAAAAAATTTACTTTCCAGTATTATCCTCAAACAAAATTCATAACACAGAGACCGTCTTATTCTCAGCGTTGGCTCAGTTTATTTTCCTCATGAGATAAACTCAAATAGTAGGTACGCGTTATAATAAATTATTTTAAGTGAACAGCGAATTAGAGGTACGATGATCCATTAAAATATTCGCGTGGGATGAAGAATGATAGGGTACATAAATAACAATTTAGCATAGCATCATAGTGCAAAACAACTTCCTATCATCATAATATAATAATATAAGTATATTAACATATTTATATGTTTTGCTAGTTGACCCGTTATCCTTACTTCGTTTAGTTGGGTTGGGAACTGCAAAATTTTCCACCGACACTGCGTTTGAAATTGGAAACGGATGTTTTGCAAACGCGTCGCTTCCCATAGCTTCTTTTAAAAACATAAAAATCGTGTGCACTTTACGGTGTGATTCGAGCGAGTGTATAGTTAAAACAATGATAGAGCAATAATATAAAATTTCAGAGAAAAGGGGATATAATATTTCATACTAGCGGATAGGGCGCGATCAGGACCAGGGCGCGTTTGGAACCCTCGCAGCTTTAGTTTTAAGATACCGTAGTTAATTATCACCGTCAAGTCTTATTCCTTGTAAACATGACGTTCAGAAGGTGTACTTTGTAGGTAACTATTTTGAATAATGATGTTTGAGTTTTAGTTTTGAGTTTGATCCCCGGCGTGCTACTACACTAAAAAAAAGAAAAACAATTTAGTGGTCTAAATCTATCTTCGCATTATTGCCTTTGCAATGAAAAACCTGTTTGGGGCACACTCATCGGATGGTTTCAGTCTATAACGAATAGGTATCATAGGTAGAAACATTTTTTGTGTTTTATACATGTATACAAATTTCATGCCTATCATTGTATTGTACCATATGGTAAAGTCTGGTAAAGTCTGGCCAAGTCTGAGCTTGGCTTGGTAAAATATCGTGTCAAATTACATTAGCGCCGTATATCTCGGCTTGTGATCAGTCGATATCATGCCGTCCTAATGTTCTACGAAAAATTTCAATACGTACTTTCTCGAATCATACAGTGTATAGGTATGTCACCGTAAGATTGTACAATCCGTTAGATTATAATTTAACGGTTTCTATCCCGCTAGATTATAAACTGTCGAAAGATTGTGAACCGTTCAATGTTCTGAGTATTAATTTATGAAATATTTATTGTTTTTACGTTTTCTTGTCTCTTTCTTGTACAGTTAGCGCGCGAGTTGAATGCAGAGTAAATGTAAGTGTCACCATACATTTACTCTGCATTCAACTCGCGCGCGAACTATAGGTTAGGTTAGAGTTTGAAATGAATATTCAGGTAGTGAGTAGTAGCAGTAGTATTCACTTAGGTTCTATCGGGTTAATCTAATATATTACAATTTACCGAAAAATAACGCGTTAAATTGTAAACAGTATGTTACGGTTCACAATCTGTCGAAAGTTTATAATCTATCGAGATAAAAAACGTTATATTATAATCTAACGGTTTTTACAATCTTACGGTGACATATACAAGAGCCTTTAGAGGAAAATAAATCTAAATATAAAGTTATGCGGCTTGAATACATTAAAAAAACGACTGCAAAATGCGCAGGGCCGTGCACCGCTCCGACGGAACCTGTTTGGCTCGTGGGCCGTGGTCGTGACGCGATTCGCTGGAACGCTGAGCATTTTACTAGGGTTGTTTCTCTTTACCCGACAGACACTGTCCGGACTACAAAGAAGGCCATTGGTCTAACCACATTTTTTTTATCAACTACAAGTTAGCACAACTGCAATCTTACCTGGTGATGCAGTCTAAGATGGTAGCGGTCTAACCTGTTATGGCAGTTATATTAAACCCATACCCCTAATCTAATCGGTTTCTACACGGCATCGTACCGAAACGCTTAATCGCTGAGCGGCACGTCTTTGCCGGTAGGGTGGTAACTAGCCACGGTCGAAGCCTCCCACCAGACAAGACTAAAGAAAATTCAGAAATTATAAATTCGAAAATTTACTCTGCCAGGGATCGTCACTGGACCTCTCACGTTAAGACAACAGCGCTCAACACTTCGCCAGGGAGATTCCCTCCCTCCCTGCCTCCCTCCCTCCCTGATTCGATTCGTTTGAACGCTGAGCATTTTACTAGGGTTGTTTCTATATACCACAAAAAAATAAACAAGCGTTAGACGCATGCTAATCTTAAACCTGATAGATTTCCCGTGCAAAAACGGAATCAGTACGGTACGTTGTATAAGAACGGTAATTAAGTCATCAGTTGAACATTGTTTTCAATTATTTATTTGCAGTTATAATATTAGAAAACTGATAACTGTTACTGTGTAACGATAATGGTACAAATTAGCGAAAAATATAGGGCAAGGACAAAATAAAACAAATGTATAATATATCGATTAAGAAGTTTAGTATGAAATGAAAGGTTACATTGTAATAATTCTGATTCTAAAATTATAATAAAGCAGTCGACTTTAATTTTTTGAAGTTCGGCAGAATTGATATCTGTAGGTATACATATAACGCATAACAGACCTCGAACTGGAGTTTTAAGTGCGGAAACCTGTCCAAAAGAAAGATGAACTGTATACGTTTCATTTGCCCCAGCATATAAACATAGCGTATAACTAAAAATATCACGCGCCAAGCCAGCCCACGTGCGTCTACACAATGAACTGGGCGCTCCCACTTCCTTGTTTTGTATGAATATGCGAAGCATGTGGTCTAAGTTATTTTTATTGTTTATCCTTATGCTAGCCAGTAGCCGGTATCCTTCAGCCGGTTGTATATCACGGTAGGTCTATCAAAACAAAAATAATAAAAGTCGAATTATCGTGCCACGATAGATCTATCAAAACAACAATCAAAGCCGAATTAACGTGCCACTGCCAACCCTGATATCAAAAGTTTAAGCGACTCCAGACAATATACAATCCTGTGCCAAATTTCATCTAGATCCATTCAGCGGTTCTGGCGTGATTGAGTAACAAACATACATACATCCATCAAATTTTCGCATTTATAATATTAGTAGATTCTCAGAAAACTTAGATATTGCGATGCAAGCTATGAGGTTTATAATAGTTTTGAGTACTATTAAATTTTCTGGGATATAGATTAAATTAACGCCATCTAGTTAACACAATGGTAACTGCCACGATAGCTATCTATATTCATTGAACAACTAGTAGTGTTATTATCTCGCTGCAGATTGAGACAGAATAAACGTGTTTTTATTTCTATCACCCAATTAAAAAGATACCAAAAAAACAACTATCGATATCACTCATCGACTGCAGTAATGCACAGGGGCCGTGCCATAGGGCCCGTGAGTGGGAAAGAGAGCGAAACACTCGAATGATTTATTGCCGAGTCTGCAGCGAGATAATAACACTACTATAGTTAACCAGTGACTATGTCCAATGAACAGACCTTAGCATTTGAGTATTGCAATTAGAATGCATACGCATGTGAATACAAATAAGAACACTTTAATTGGGTCATAATGTCAATAACGACAACTGAAACTGGCTTGCTATAGCATATAAGGTACACCGGATGAACTTGTCAAGTGTGTTCTCTGTACTCAATTTCCGGATCAAATTATAAAGGCATAATTATTTAAATCAAATTGTAATCAAATTGTAAATTGTATAAAATCTATACTTAAAATTCTAAATGCGAAAGTACGGATGGATGGATGGATGTTTGTTACTCAATCACGCCAGAACGGCTGAACGGATCTGTATGAAATTGGGCCCAGATATAGTTTATAGTCTGAAACTAGCTGATGCCCGCGACTTCGTACGTGTGGATTCAGGTTTTTCGGTTCCCGCAGGAACTCTTTAATTTTCCAGGATAAAAGTAGCCTGAGTAGCCTTAATCCAGACATTTTTAATATTAAGTAGTTAGTTAAATCCATGCTCTAATTAAGGAGTTCCCGCAGGAAACAAAAAACCTCAATAAACGCAGACAAAGATGCGGGCATCAGCTAGTATTACATAAACGGTTATAGTCGCTGCCTCAATCCGTCTTATATGCGTCCCCAGGGTGCAAGCTAAGCGTTCAAAATAGCTGATTAGGCATTTAAAGGTAAAATAGGCAGAATTACTTTCGTATACTTAATTCTCTTTCTAACAAAAAATCTTGAAAACATACCTTGAAAATACCTTGCACCATTTTTAAGAACCTCTCACTTTCAGAGGGCAAGCACTCAGTTCGTTTAAACTTAATTGTTAATCTTGAAAACAAAGAACATAAATCCACGACCTAAAATCGTAATCCGATTAAAACACTTGGCACGACCTCCTTAACCAACTTTGTAAGGCCCGCTTGCAGACACCGCGCCTGGTTAGATTAAATCTAACCCAGGAATAAATTTGAAATTTGACACAAGTTTTATAGGAATTCTTTCAAAGTGTTTTTAATTCCAAAAGATTCATAATACAATTACCAATTTTATATACATAATATTTCTAACATTGCATTTTTTAAATTTTATTTTTAAATTTTATTTAATTTTAAATTTAATACAGAAGCTTCGTGGCTGAAGATTCATTCAGCTACATATTTTTGACTATTAAATTTTCTAAGCAATCTCGGGTGCATGGTAGTGCGCAACCAAGTTCACAATAAATACATAATAATTATTATTCTTCCTTAAACAAGTTAAAATTTTACCTCTTAATTTATTTATTTTTATAAGTAATTAGTATAATTGTCTAAACTAAAATTACATTGGAGGAAGTTTGAAATGAGTTTCAGTAATCCCTACAGGTGGTTAACATTTAGGTAGCTTACATATATAGTTTTCCATAGAAGTAACAGCTAACTCTGGGTTAAAAGGTTAACCAGGCGTTTCTGCAAGCGGGCCTTAAGGGTCACAAGAGGAACTTTGCACGATTTACACAACAGTATGTCAATTAGTACGGATATTGTATTAGAAAATGCATTAGGGCTTATACATACATATGCCAACTGATAGTAGATCGAGTGGTTGACGCGTATAAATTAAATTAGATACTGGGTTTTTATTAATGGCAATTTGAAGTATCTGCCTGTTATCCATACTTTCATACTATTATCATAATAATATTTTGAAAGTGCGTCTGTCAGTCCGCTTGTTTGTCTGTCAACCGATTCTGACGAAGTTTGGCCAAGGGATCGGTAACATCCCGGGGAAGGAAGTAAAAAGTATTTTATCCCGCAAAATTAAGGAGTTCCAACGGGATTTTCAAAGACAAACTAAACAAGCGGACGAAATTGCGGGCATCATCTGGTTTTGAAATAACTATAACATTGCAATGCTAAGGTTGAGTTTATACATACTTTTATTTTCTAAGGGCCGCGCCGCTTGCACAAGGACATTTAAACTGAGTTAGTTCAATTTTGTAATGCTGTCCCTTTTTGGCAACAAAAATATGCAATTGCCACAAAAGGACAGCATTACAAAATGTAACTAAATCAATTTAAGAGTCTTTCTGCAAGTGTGCCTAAGTTCGTGTGTTTTTAATGTTCGAAACGCTGAACGGGAATTTGTTGAATATACCTCTGTACTATACAAGGAATCATCTAGGCTACATTTCAATGTATAAATGATAGCAATTATCGTATGAGATTTTTAAGAATTCACATCTTACGAGAGAAGTCACGATGTTGTATTTGTAAAATAAGGTGCGACTTACATTCGCACTAACAACACTTCCCAAGTATTAATCACTCGATAAGTAAACTAGATAAATAGTGATTTAATATGTTTATTAATTGTTCATGATAAGAATTTATAATATAAAGATATTCAAGAGTAGATTTGCGTCCGGTAAAGCCCCTGCGATTTTTACTAACTATCCTACACATTTTATCATCATCATATTAATTACAAGCTGATACCCGCGACTTCGTATGCGTGGATTGAGGTTTTTTCGGTTCCCGCGGGAACTCTTTAATTTTACGGGATAAAAAGTAGCCTATGTGTTATTCCAGACTATAATCTATCCCTGTGCCAAATTTCATCCAGATCCGTTCAGCCGTTCTGGCGTGAAAGAGTAACAAACATACATCCATACATACATATCCATACTTACAAAGTTTCGCGTTTATAATATTAGTAGGATAAGTAGATACTAACTCGATCTGACTTGGTATGGATTGGCTTGCCTAAGGACTAAACGTTTGTGTCATACATGTCTCAATATTTAGCTTCCTTGCTAAAATAATGCTACGTGATGTATGGAAATGTCCAACAGCAAAAATAACTGTTTTTTTTTAATTACCTGGTTTATCTGGTAAAAAATACTCATCAGATAAATTAACTTATTGGATTTTGGTACATGCTGTTTTTTGCTGGTATTCAAAGTTTTTAGTAAGCTGTCGCAAGGTGGCGTTAGTTTCTAGTTAGTTTTAGCTGTTTGGCATAGATGGCGCTAAATAAATGTAAGAAAATATATGTTTTTTGATAAAATATGTGACCTGTGTACATTGGCATTGAGAATTAGCATTGGCATTAGCAATAACGAAAAACCAAAATTCGACTTTTATTTTTTAGTAGATAATCCCGCGACTTCATGCGTGTGGATTTAAGTTTTTAAGAATCCCGTATGATTATAACTGTGACTCTGTGAACTCTTTGTGCTTCCGGGTCAAAAGTAGCCAGTGTCACTCTCCAGGTCTTAAACTATATCCATACAAAAATTCACGTTGATCAGTCGCAGCGTGATCGAAGCACGAACCCGCAAACAAACACACCTTCACGTTTATAATATGGGTAGTAATTACAGTAAACAAGACGTGCTGTATGTATACACTGATACAATATAGTAAAATAACCATAAAAGCCTGCCAGGTGACATTTACAAGGAGTTATATATTTGATTAAACTTAGCATTGAACTTTCGAGTGTTAATTATCCAAAAAGCCGTGAAATGTCCATTGCCAACATTTTTGCTAAATTCTTATTAAAAAATAAAATATGTTTTAATTATTTAAATTACTGTTAAACAAAAGCAAACTAGTTCTGCTCATGACGAATAGTCCTAGTTTTTTCCAATAACTCAACGCAATTTCTCTATCGTTATACTTTTCATTTGAAATTAAATTCGATCGTATTTTTCGTGTTTATGTATTTCGTATGCCCACCATTTTGTATTTGTCATGACGTCATTTACCCCACTGGGTAGGTATTAAGACAAAACTAACAGTATTTTATTCATAAAAATTGATTTAGTATTTTGGTAATAATGCTGAGAGGACCGATGGAGTAATGATTTAAGACCGATGAACTGATAAAAACACAAACCTGCGGTAAATATAGTAGTAGTGGTTAAAATGATGGAAACTGTGCAGCAAATTGGTAGTTGCCTCATTTTATGGTTCAATCATGAGTGTCAAATTTTGCAAACGCCGAAATAAATTGCTTCGAACTTTGGGAAATCGGAAATATCTGATTCTTAGTTCGTATAAGAAGCAATATGTGAAAAAAGATCGGGTACTGACCTATAAAAACTTTCATTACTAAACTAGCTAGCCAAAAACTAGGCTATTCAGGAAATGGACCTCTTCCTCAATCCTCATACCAAAAGCGTAAGAACTCGCAAAACATTTATATTGTCGTCGCGCTGGATCCGTACGAAGAAGGCAGTTTCCATGTGCCTTCGTTCGGTCGGCATGAAAACAGGTGAACTTTTACTTTCGTATTATCCTTTTTCCTCCATCCAAACTGCACCGATAAATAAATAAAGATTTTTCAAGAATAATTATTTAAGAAGGACTTTCGCTAAGTTTTATGTAGAGGGTATTACGTTTTATTATTTTTAATTTAGTCAGACAATTTAGTAAGCTAGCGGCAAGTCTAATAATCGCGGTAAAACTGGGCCACATTTTGGAAATATTAAAGGTCTTGGATCTTATATAATAATTTATAGAAAAATGCAAAACAGAAGAATACGTTTGTATGTAAAACCGGCCGCCTGCGTTTCCCCTTAATTTGAAGAATACACGGGGCTCAGACTTCATACGCCAGTTGGGACTGTAAAATAAAGAGGAAATGTTATTTCGATTTAGTTAAATTACAAATGGATTTATCTATTCGGGTTTTTGGTAAAATGGCATGACAAAAATACTAAGCATCGCATAATATAAATACCGAAAGGGAAGGAGAAACAATATTCATCAGTCACTTTTCAATTTAGACGCCGACGTTGAATGATACGTACTTTGTCAAAAGGGGTGATTAAGGTTAATGTCTTCCCAAACTGAAAATCGCCTGTAACTTGTCAACTCATACATTTCAAATTGATTTTGATTCTTTTGTTTCAGGTTATAGAGGTCAAACTTGCATGTGCTCGATTTTAATTATCGCGGATGCCTGAGCCAAAATTCGGTCGGCTCTTTTGGAACGTAAACTTTGTTCTTCGGCGAGGCAATCTCCAAGCAATTACATAATAAATTAATGGCACTTCACCGATAGGATAATTAGGTTTGTCACCGTCCTGATGAATACTTTGGGTAAAAATAAATATGTCGGTAATTTTATCGTTTTATTAACTTTAGGCTGAAGAACTGTATTCAACGTTGTCGTTTTTGACCGATAGGCGCCCATCTATCGTTCCACAGCTTTACATAGCTCAGTATGGCTAGCATGCGCACTACGAGTAAAATTATTATGTCTACCCGTTATCTCTCTCTATCTACCAAAGCTAACATGGTTACTTGTCTCGTTACGTCAAAAGTAGAGATAAAAGTAATATTTCTTATCTGTGGTATTTTTCTCTCCAAACCTTTTGATGTCGGCTATTTTTTTCTTGTAATATACGACATTATGTGCATGGGTAAATGAAAAATTTGCCGGCAACGACAAACTTCTCTCTCTCTCTCGTCGCGAGATAGTCTCGTTGTGCGCATGCTAAGCACACAGGTCTCCTGTATAGAGACTTACGTCGCGGTCTTATGCCGCCTGTATATGTAGCGGCTCCCTGGTCTGCTAAAGGACGATTCACATCAAACGCGCCGCATCGAATCGCACCGCAGCGTATTTTACATGCGGTAATGGAAATTAAAGTGTCGATTGCATCCGTCAAAGTCCATATTTGCATCTTTTCAACCAATTTTAATAAAATTTGGTACAGAGATGGGTTGTGTAACACGGGGAAGGACATAGGCGTTTTATCCCGGAAAATTAGGTAAGCGAGTTCCCGCGGGGATACAAAAAAAACTTAATCCACGCACACGAAGTCGCGGACATCATCTAGTTTAAACTATACTATACTATAATATTATAAATGCGAAAGTTTGGATGGATGGATGTATGGATGTATGTTTGTTACTCAATCACGCCCCAACGGCTGAACGGATTTAGATAAAATTTTGCACAGGGATAGATTATAGTCTGGAATAACACATAGGCTACTTTTTATCCCGGAAAATTAAAGAGTTCCCGCGGGAACCGAAAAACCTGAATCCACGCGGACGAAATGACGGGGCATTAGCTAGTTTTAAATAAATTATAGCTTTCTTGGAAGAAACATGTGATACATCGACAAAAACCTAAAATCAATGCTTGCAATATCAAGGTCACGCTTAGTGCTAGGCCGAGATATCTCTATTCCAATTTCCAACGCATCGATTTGACCCAAAAGTTCGTACCGTACGCCGCGCCGTCACGAAAGAAAAAAATCGCAATACAAAATGGTAAAAAAAAATCTGGTAGATACAATAGACGATTCAAAATCTACTAAATTTGAGCGATTCGGTAAAGGTGATATCAGACGGTTCACTCGAATGAATGTTCACTCAAGTGAATGATTCATTTTTCTTTCATTCCATATGCACACGGCATTTTAAAATGATGGAGAAAAGAACATTCATTCGCTCTTTTATTTCAACATGTCGTCTGCTAAAGTCGTGCGTCTTGGAATAAGTTTAATTTGTGATCATTTAATCAGTTTGCTTTATTTTGGTTAACTCTGTTGTATAACGGATCCTAATCGTCTTTATTTTATGTTTAATGTCTTCTTCAGTAACTTCTAAGTTCAAATCACTAATAAGAGATTTAATAGCGTTTGCCCGTAATATTTTGTTTTTGTATTCGTCCAGTTTATGGTTCCAAAGGCATTGATAATTTTTAAAGTTCTCCAAAAACAGTAGCGTATTTTGATCGTTCCACTTGAACACCATTTTGCTGCAATATTGGACCGTTAATGTTTGTTTGCTACTGACAGGACTCAAAAAAAATGGCCGAATGCGAATGAATGTTCTCTTTTGAGTTCAGACTGTTCATTTTTCGTTCATTTGGAGTGAAAGTGAATGATGCCGAATGCCAAAATCCAACATAGTTGGATCGGTTCATTAATGAATTCATTCGGCATTTTTGATTCATTTTGTGTTCAGACATTTCATTTCGAGTGAACGGTGCCGAATGAAAGGCAAAAATGAATGAAAAATGAACTGTCTGATATCACCTTAAGATGCCGCAAAGAAACCGGAGGGTTTGTGTTTAATATGCCATACGTACCTACCAGGCGAGGCCACTGAGCTTTTTGTGGAATTAAAAAAAATCTAGTATTAAAAACAAAAAGTTTCTATTCTATTTTAACCTTGTTTCTATATCGTTATTATAAAGGATAGCATTTCATGCAGACATGTCAATTTAGTGTGATTTAAGATGGTTAATTCAACGGCATGATAACTTAGCACCCATTTTAACAAGGCATGATTGCGCGGGATATTCATCATACGAGTACAGAAATAGGTATATTTCAATTAGTCCCGCTATTTTTCCGTGTAATTATGCACTATGACTGAATATATGATATTTCCGTGATAATAATAAATACCATGTTATTCCTAAAAGCAAGTAATACTAAATATCTGTACCAAAAGGAAGGACTAGGATTAACTGCTGTAAGCTTAATATATTATCGTATGCCTGTTAGAGGTAGAACTATAAACTAACCTACTACGTAAAATTATTACTATTATAAGATCTTAATAAATAAAATGAAATGAAAAAAAAAACTTGACTTGCAACAATTAAATAAGAACAATGGTTATATTGAAAACAAATACGCAAATTCTGATGAAATAATTGTAGATTGTTCATCAAGGGACTAAAATGAGCCATTTCATACGAGGTGTTTAGCTTTCCGAGCGTAGCGAGTGATGGTATAGAAACGAGTAGAATGGCTTTTAGTCCCGTGGTAAACAATCTACTTTTCACTTCGATTGCGAGAAAATAAAATAACGATTTTTAATTATTTCTTTGCCTTTCTGTTGTATTTTCATATTAGTAGTAATGCTAACTTTAGTCCGCCTACGCTAAGCTTTAATGACACCTTTTTAGAGCATGAGAGGTGAAAAAGGAATTTTCGACATTTGATGGAATGCGAAAGATTTGGAACGAATTACGTTATAAAAGCCATGCAAAATTATGATAGTTTATATTTTGGCTTTCGGTTAAAACTTAACAAATTCGTGTTTCAGAATCCGTTTCAAAAATTCCACTGAGCGAAACGGGGCCGTAGAAATAAAAATCCTCGTAGATTTTATTTTTAAATCTACTAGCAGCTCGGGTATGAACACTTTTTACGAATAGAAATGATTTATTTAAATTGCAAAATATGCTTGCGTTTGACGACAATCATGCATAGTGGAAAGCAATGATGAGGTCTACGCTTGTCTAGAATATGCCTATTCACTCTTAAAGGTAACCTTTCTTGGCTTTAATTTAATTTGTCATGTCATTGTTCTGTTATATAATGGATTAATTTATGAGGTATAAGGTATGGGCAGTTATTGTATGCAGTTTTTATATTGAATATTCATATTCATACTTGCACCTATTGTATTAACCATGGCGATATGGCAATGGTGGTGGACCACACAAAACAGTAAAAGTACGACTGGTATAGTTCTTTTACACCAATCAACATATATAGTTTAAATATACTAAGTATATTTACGATACTATACTTGCGATAGTATTAGCTATGGTTCGGACTGTCTCACTCTAGTCCTTCACAAATGCTATACACCCTCATATGTCAAAATTATCATTCTAAATTTGCCAAACCATAGTCATTATATTAAAAGCTTTGGTCTATATTTGATGATTCATATCGCAAGCCTATTTTTTTACCAACTTAACGCACTTACGGTCTCAGCGAATTCTTTGGGCCAGTCATTACTTAAATAAACAAAAAAAAATCAAGTAATACTAACATTAATTTTATTCTTGGCCCGCTCTATCGCTTTGCTGTCTTCCCGGTCGGGACTCAGTCGACACACCCTCGCCCGCCAGTCGTTCGCGCCTGCCGCCTGAAGAGCCGCCAATCTGGAAAAATTGAAACATTTTTTTAGTATCTACGACTGTACAGAAATAGAGATAATTTACCAGCGGGTCAAGCTATATCAAGAATTTTATGGAGCGACTTTGGTCAAAGCTGGTGTCTATGCGTCGACACGTGATACACGCACAAACGTAAATTTTTATAAGCAAACTTATAATGAACTGGCTGATGCTCGCGACTTCGTCCACGTAAATTAAGTTTTTTTTTCTTTCCCCCAGGCATATATCCTTCCCCGGGATACAAACTATCCCTGTACCAAATTTCATCAAAATCGGTTAAACAGATGAGCCGTGCAAGCGTAGCAGACAGACAGACAGACACACTTTCGCATTTATAATAATAGTATGGATTCGGGCTTAAAACCAGTCAGGTTATTAAGTGTATCATATTAGAAGTCCATCTTTGTGATCTTAACGAGTTTGAATTATAAAGCAACTATAATTTCTAATGCATAATAGTAGAGTCAACTTGACTAATTATTCTAAAACAGAATCAACTGGACAATATAAAAGACCTATGCGAGCTATTTTCGAATCTAATGCATGTAGGTAGAGATTGGACTAGATATTTTAAAAGGGAATCAACTGGACAATACAAAAGACCTATGCGAGCTATTTTCGAATCTAATGCATGTAGGTAGAGATTGGACTAGATATTTTAAAAGAGAATCAACTGGACAATACAAAAGACCTATTCGAGCTATTTTCGAAATAGAATCTGATAGGGATGACCTTTTAGCGAACCCGGTTAAGTGTTGTATAATGTCAAGTGATCTTTAGCGAAGCCAGAGTCTATAAAGGCTGATGTTGACAAAGCAGCTTTATTAATTGGCCTTTTTTATTTTCTAACAAGAACGAACATCTCGTAAGTACAAAAGAGACGATGAACTAAATAAGGGTCCTTTAGGGTAGGCTTGTGATCCCGCAATACTTAAAACAACTTAAATATCAAAAATATGAATTTATAGGAAACATTAAACTAATGCGACATGATTATTTGATAAATTAACCGGAAAAAATATAGTTTGGTTTTTCCATAATTGGCAACTATCAATTTATAAATTTAATTATGTAAAATAGCAAATCAAGCCTATGAAAACATCTCTGCTAGTGGATCTGTGAGCCGGATACACCACGACCTTCTGGTCCTTCTGGACATCTGTTAACCAGATGAAACATATATATTTTTTTATTTAATAATGGATAAATACACCTAAAATAGCTTGCCTATCAATAACATGACCAGGCTATTTTTAAATTAATTAATTTAATTATTTTTCTTAGAGATAAACCGAGATGGACTTAAGTGAATAGCATAATTCTGTCTCGTTTTAACCATGTCTTAAGTCGGACCAAAGTCAAAGTTCGCTCTATAGATCTCAGCATAGACCATAGTTTAAACTTATTAGTTATTAGTCATATCATATCCTTTTTCCCTAAAAAAGGCTAAATTCAAACGATAAGAAAATAAACCAAAACCAAAGCTCGCTTCCAAGTAGTTAGCGATATGCAGATAACGTATCATAATGTAACAAAGCTACTAATGGCATATTTAATATTTGTCGACCTTTTGTTTGTTATCCTACTTTACGTAAAGCCCAAATACGTAGAATTATAAGCCTTAATAATGAAACAATAAAGGATATTCATAATTTAGGTCGTAACTGACAATTTTATAGATATCTGAGCAAACAATTTGATTGTAAAGGTAGCGTAACTTTGGGGTGATTAAGAATAAAGGAGTAATATTGTGTGCATTGCGGTAGGGCATTTTGGAACAGGTCATTTAGGCCCCGATAATGTAATCTAAGAAGTAGCTACTGCATTGGATGATATCATTATTGAATCCTTACAAATAAAGTAAAAGGATACAACACAAGTAAAGATGACATATTAATGGAATTTGTCACGCGGCAGATTCATTTATATACTACAGCAGCTAAGGGTTTTAGATTAGGGACTTGGAATAATAAACAGGATAAATGAATGGCATTTCGGTTATCCTTTAGGTAAAAATCCAATGTTATTCAATACCACCAAGCTAGTTCTTATTATCAGTATTTTAGGACTCACAAAATGTAAGGATTTTATTTATAATTGTTTTTGTCTTTTACTGGTCCTGAGACTCTTTGCAGCAATTAAGACATTACATTCTGGAATTCTTCTTCACTGGTTGATTTTTTACCAAATCCGTAATTTTCAACAAACTTTGTAAGGATTGGAGTTGTTGTAAATTTAATTACATCTGCAACTTCTGTCTTCAAATTTGTACTGTATATAATATATACTTACTATATTTTTTTAAATTAAATGGAACATAAGATTATTTACCTATAAACGAAATTCCGAAATTCGAAAAATTAGAAACTAAACATGGAAAAAGAAAAAAGATCCGGAAAAGGAGGAAGAAAAAGCACCTTCTTTATATTTTCTATGAAGCAATACGATAACTAGATAGATTATGTTATATTTTAGGGAAGAGTCAAAATTATAAGAATTTTACGCGACGTAACATTTTAGACGCTCGACTTTACGAACTACACTAAATCGAAGAAGTACGATCGATAGATACAATCAGCAACAATGTCAACGACCCTACAATTTTATCGCCTCTCAAGTACACTCGGCACTAGAGGAAACACAGATTAAATTTAATTACATAGTAGTTGTTAGGTACTTCAGACGGAAAATTTATTGTTATATAAATATAACAACAAATTTTCCGTCTGAAGTATATGCAAAAATAGGAAGGAAATAATAGATCGAAGGAAAACCGTGCTTTTGACATATCGAATTAGTATTAGAATTAAATCATTAGATGATGACCTCGACTTATTTCGCGAGAATTTAGGTGTTTTAAACTCTCGGATTTTCCGATATAAAAAGGCGTATGTCTCAAACTATCTCCGTGCCAAATTTCTTCAAGATATATTCAACTGTTGAGCCGTGAAAAGCTAATAGATAGAGGGACTGATACGTAAACACACTTTCGAATTTACAATATTAGAGTAGGGATTCAAAATACTGCAAAGAAACTCGCTGGTTTTTGATAAGCTTGATAATCCTGAGCAACTGAATATTTTGAACTACAATGTTTATTAATTGTTGTACCTATAGTTCAGTAACAAGGAATACAACTTGAGGTTTTATAAAATTTAAGCAGGTCAAATGTAAATCATACTAATATTATACTAATATTATAAATGCGAAAGTCAGTTTGTTTGTTGGTTTGTTGGTTTGTTGGTTTGTTGGTTTGTTGGTTTGTTGGTTTGTCCTTCAATCACGCTGCAACGGAGCAACGGATCGACGTGATTTTTGGCATGGATATAGTTGAGGACCTGGAGAGTGACATAGGCTACTTTTTATCCCGGAAAATTGAGGAGTTCCCCCGGGAATCCAAAAAACTTATTCCACGCGGACGAAGTCGCGGGCATCAGCTAGTAGACAAATAAAGCCCGGTTTTCCTGTCTTAGTCACCGAGTTATTCCAACGTTTCCCAGTGGTATTCAAACATGTTAGATGTCAAATCTATGTTTACTACCCACAAAGATTATAGACAACTCATTCGGGACCAAGACGTTGATATTTTAGTAACTTTAAAGTACATACATTCATGCGGTCTTAGTTTTAAGAAGTTGGTATAACGGGGAAGGAACAAGTACCGATTATAATAAGTTAATAACGAAAAGGTACGTTTTGCAGGTTTTGAAAACGTGCTGATGATAAAATTCAAAATCGCGTACGCATAAAATCAACTTAGTGATTACTCCATTCATAATCTCTCTCTCTCGAAGCCTTCCATAACTAGATATACCCCGGAATCGCCTTAAATTGAGTCTACTTTTGCTTTCAGAGAAACGTTTGGACCGCTGCCACGGAGCGAGAATTGTATTTACTTAAATAAGCTTACCGAAGTTAAAGGCTTGGAGAGGCACAACTTACGACGGCATGAGTTATAAACTTATAAAGCTTATCAACAAGGTTACTGGAATACGAAATACGTCAGTTGGCGTAGTGGCAGAGCTCGTAATTCGTATAACCAATGTTTGATGTAGCATTTTCGCAAAAAAATTAGACAAACGAAACGATCGCGCGGCAGGACTGAATCTCTTGCTTGCTGCGTAGATTTGGAATCGAACTGTATGTAAGGTTAAGCTGATAACGTAGGTATACACTATAAAGTATACACACCTTTCAGCGATTGTGCCCCCTCGGTTCGGCATGTCGGCCTGTGTGGCGCTCCGTTGCACCCCGGCGCCAAACCTGTAGACAAACAAAATAGGGGTGAAAATAGGTAAAAGGTAACAACAGTGTTGACTTGGTTATAATATACGCGTATTAAACATGGGTAAAATAAAAAAATCAAATGTTTCTTATTTAAATAAACTTTAACAAGTGCTTTTGAATCGTCAAATGAATCTACCACTAGTTCATAGTTTTATTTAGCCGATAAAACGCTTTTGCCCAATATACCTGGTTAATCTGAGTACACTACACTTAGAATATAGTGTGTAGGAGGTATTGAAATAAAAATAATGGCTATGTTCAGTAGTAAGTAGATTTCTACTTTCAGAAAATAAGTTGCATGATGAGGTCGCAAGGCGCAATAGCCTTGATTTTCAACAGCTTTAGACAAAGACAGATACAACTTTTAGGTACATAAAAAAAGATAAATATAAATATTAAGCTATGTTGTTATATGTTAGTGCCCAGTGTCTACTACTGAAACAAATTTAGAGTAATTTATCGAGTTTTCTGGAGCGGTAGGTAACGTTGATGCTTTTTAGAAAGCCTATGAAATATTTCGAGCTTTACGGAAGTGAAGTTATCCTTAATTTAGGGACACAGAATGTTTATCTCTAATTCTCTACAATTACCTTGGCTTTTCGAACTTCTCCTTGAGAGTCTCAAAACTGAAGAGCCTCTCCTCCGGCTGTCTTAAAGACAACATTTTGTACTTATTCAGTTCACTTATAACAAAACACTAACATAAATACTCCAAAAACTTATAAGTTAAAACTCAAATCTAAAAGTTCGTTACCATTTCTATTGGCATGATAAAAACTAGACAAAAAAAGGATAAGAAAAAGCGCTTATAACAGCTAAAAATAAACCTATAAGGGTTGATTTTGACGTGCGTTAAAGTGACATAGTGTCATCAGTTCGATTTCGGTCGCGTTCAAACGATAACTGAGGACTATTGAGCGGTCTAATGAGTTTGTATACGGCCCTTGGTACGTCACAGGCACTTCGTTATCCTTGTTCATTTGAACGGTTGCTGATTAATTTATTTCTAGACAAGATGATGCCCGCAACTTCGTCCGCGTGCATTGAGTTTTTGAAGTGAAACTTCATAAGAATGGTTGTGATTTGAAAATTCGATGAAACGAAAAACCGACACTAAAAAAATCACTAAATATATTAATAATAGGGTTAAGCCTGCGAGAGAATGAGATAGAATACTTTTACTTTATATGAATAGAAATAATACTTTTCAGGTTACTTTTGTTTCACTTCCGCCGTGTGTGAATTGCACACACACATTTTTCCCGCGGGAACCCTTTAATTTTCCGTGATAGTGCCTATTTGTTAAGTCAGGTTATAAGCTATCTCCATTCCAAATTTCAGCCAAATCGGTTCCAACGTTGCTGCGTGAAGGAATAATAAACAAACAACCAAACTTACAAACATCCAAACATTCACGTTTATTATATTAGTAGTAGTCATAGACTTAGAATGTACAAGACCAACAGTGACAGATTACGGTGTTACAAAAAATGAAATGTAAATGTGTGCGTGAAATAGTGTTGTCTTGACTCTAGCATAGTATTATCGATAGTCTTACTGGTGAAATCATAGGACTCTAATGAGTTAGTTTAACGAGGTAAAATATAACTATCTTTTAATTTAAAAAAATCAAATACATAAATAGCAACAAAGCTACAGCTAGGTACAAATTATTTATTGATGAGATGACCATGTTTTCTCTAAAAAGTTTTTCAGCGTTACAACACAATGCAACATCATTAGCTGGATATATATATATACTTATTGTGTATTTTCGAATAGTCTCTCTTAATAATTAACGAATTATTACATAGAGCTGTTGGGTCCGATAATAAACTATGTACCTACACAGTCTTCACACTTAACTCTTTTAATAATCCTTTTAATACATACAAATAATTAAGAAAAAAAGAATGTCCATTCATACATTAGTTTTCTCATTAATTCATTTAATTATTTATTATTCAGACTAATATCTATTTTTTTACGCATAGCCCATGATGCTACACCACTGGGGACGGGGTCCATACAATTTTGCCCACTGTTCTTTGTGGAGTTTTTTTGGGGATCTCATTACTTTCGTGCTAACTCAATATTCGATGTTTCCTTTGTAAGAAGCATTTCGATTCAAAATGCTTACTACAAACAGTAGAATTCTTCTTTGGAAACCAGGAGCCCCTATCTATAATCCGTAACCATTTGTTACGTAGCAAAGAATTGGTTGGAAACCTAGAACATAACATTGTAAATATTATGAGATACTTATAGATATTTTAGCCCCATAAAAGTTTTTTTTTTGATATTTCGAAAGAAAGCTTTTAAAATAGAGATATTTTTTAAAAATTCTGCCTGAAAATATACACTATAATTTTTTTGAGAAATAGAGCAGCTTTTGAGATTTTTCATAAAAATTGTTAGTTTACCGCCGCTATTTTTTTAAGGGTGCAAGTAGTTTTAATTTGATTAATTACAATAATACTCTGATATAATGTAAAAGTGACAAGTTAATAAAAATAAATAATAACCATATATGGCGCTCAAGTCATAGCATGACCTCCCCGATAAGCACTTAAATACATAATGTACTGAATTACCAGTATGTACAGTATACCCTGTATATATATTTCATGTACATATGAAATCTAAGACACGCCAAATAAAACAAAAATTAAGGAAAATATTTATTTCGTTCTTTTCTTTTACAGGAAAGTAGTGTTTAATATTGTACTCTACACACCTAAGCTTATGAGCTATCACGTCAAACCTACCGGCAGACACGATTATCGACTATCGATACTTATGACGTCATCACTTTGTCAATCCCTATCGTAACCAAACATTTTTAAGTTTTACACAAAATATCCAAAAATTCTTTATTTAGCAATGTAATTTGATGAAAAGTCTTAAGGGAAACCTATTATCTAAGCTTTCAATAGTTATTTTGCCTCATTTTCAAACAACAAGTGACGAAATAATGATTATGAATAATTCAGAAAAATATTCAGTAATTACCTGTGAAACGTGTATTTATGCGGGTTATTACGTCTTGTAACGTCACATTCATTCACTGAACAAGACACCATGGTGGCAGAACAAAGATTTTAAGTTTTAATCGTAAGATTATTAATTAAATACACAAAATTCACCTTGACTTGGAAAAGGCCGGTACGCTATGGCCTCTTACTCGCGTAAACAATGACATACTGGCCTTTTGTGTCGCTATCTCTTTTTCGCTCGCGGCAGTGTTTATTATCTAAATACCTCTCGCTCTCACGCTTTGTCAGTCTATTGAGCGTAGCGAAAAAATTCTAAGTCTATGGTAGTAGTATAGGATTTTGAGCAGAGGGCAATGTCACAAAGTTGCACACATCTGTGGACAGATCAGACGCAACGTCTAATTATTTTATTTGTTGTTTATTAATTAATCGTCTGTTAATGAGGTTGTTATTTTAACTAATGATGATGTTTATATCCAGTATATACCTACCTACTACCTATCCAGTCAATGCAATATAGATTCATTTTCCAAATTATCTAATGTTGACTGTTTAATTAAATTAAAACAATTTTTTATTATAAAAATGCAAGTTCCCCATATAAAAGGAAACTGTTTACCTATATTACCGTTTATGATAATACTCCGTCAGTTTACAGTCGATCCCCCCACACTCTTCCGTGTCAAATCGTTTGATATTAAATTCTAATTTCATCATTTCAGTTCAGTATCAATTTCATATTACATTAAAATTTGTACAGAAGTGTTGCTAAATCGAACTTGTTGTGTGTTGAACTAGGTACATATCTACACTATTATACGTATTTTTAAAATTAGATAATAAGTGACACACAGAGTATTTTGACGGTTGTTGTGTAATTGAAATACTTAAGAAAATCCAAAAATTAAAGATCCTAGCATTTTAGGTTTTTTCCCCGGCTTAAGAGATTTTTTTCCTTTGTACGAGTTCAGTGAATCACTCTGATGGATCAACTGACACTTTCTAGGAATTCTTATCATAGTTAAAAAACTGCACTAAATCCATTTACTTGACATCATTTAAAATCCTAAAGCAATGTTTGGACATAGTGCAAGCTACAATTATTAGCTTTACAATGTTAATACTTGTTAGTATTTAAATGTCAGAAAGTAATGCTTTGAGAACGCATACCTATTTAAGTTTCGGGGGAAACCGATCGATGCGATTTCCCCTGATAAGTGTGGATTGACCCTTGTTGAACTGGAGGAAAACAACACCGTGTTCAGATAAGCCCTATATTATAGTACTTGTATTGATAGTAAAGCTGTGGGTTTGAACTACATTGGGTACGTCGCAGAAAATTCTTAAAACGGTAAAACATTTCCTACCATAAATCACGATTCAATTGTTTTTAATCCACTACAACCTAGCCCTTGACCGCGATCTCACCTGATGGTAAGTGAGCCTAAGATGGTAGCGGGCTAACCTGTTAGGGGCATGGCAGTTATATTAAACCCATACCCCTTCGGTTTCTACACGGCATCGTACCGGAACGCTTAATCGCTTGGCAGCACGTCTTTGCCGGTAGGGTGGTAACTAGCCACGGCCGAAGCCTCCCACTAGACCAGACCAAGGAAAATTCAGAAAGTATAAATTCTCAAATTGACCCTGCCGGGGATCGAACCCAGGACCTCCGCACGTTAAGGCAACAGCGCAACACACTGCGCCACGGACAATTAAATGAAAATCATACGAAATGAAACACACCAAGATCAATTTTGGGAAATTTAGGTATTCCGAACCCATACTAGACTTTAGAATTAAAATGATTTAATTAAAAAGTGCTTGGTAAAAATCCTTTAGGTACTTAATTGTATTGAATACCTATAAGCTGACTTTGAAATAAATAAAACATTAAACGACAAAAGGAAGAACGAGTACCTAAGCACGTTATTTTATAACCACCAATCATTATGCACTAGCTGCAACTGGCTTTAGGTATATGCTTCAGGCTGACTTCAAGTTCCGAATGCGGGCTTTTTTGGTTACAGGAAAGGGCGGGCGGCGCGGCGCATTCAAATGTAAATTTTCGTTTCGCAACAAAAAGTCAACTGCATCGATTTAAAAAACTTTGTTAGGTTACCTATGCATCGATTTAAAAAATTTAAAAAATTATTCGGTCAGTACGTACCGACCCGTATTTTACGCTAAATACTAAATAAAGGACTACTCGTAATATGTTTATCAACTTACAAAATAGGAGGAGGATCTCAATTCGGTGCATATATTTTTTTTCAATTTCAATATTTTATCGTGTGTTGTACTTGTATTCTATCAGTTTAAATAACCAATCCGAACTGAAACAGCCTGGTAACTGGCAACTAAGCTCCATATCCCACACGGAAATATCCCGCTTTCCTATAGTAAACGATGCCAGGCTATGTGTATAGAGAGTACATCGTCTAGGTATGAAAGAGCTTTTTAGTTAGTAAATTAATAAGTACAATTAGAATCTCACAAAGAAAATTATCGACTAACAGTGATAAACAGAAAGCAAATCTATTTAGTATACAAATGACCACTTACTTTATCATATTGGTACAACTAACTAACTGTATAATGTTTTAATCATAGCAACATTAATTTACCTACCGTTCTTAACAAAGAACACGTGTTTACTTAACAGACTCGATTCAGTCTGGTTTCAGAGCTTACGCGAGTGCGCCCTACGCCGGGCGCTACGCGACTGCAGGGCGGGCGGCGTTCGCAAAGGATATTTGTTATAAGGCGAAACCCTTTGCGTTTTAACCCAAACTTTAAACAAGATAAGTAAATTCGTTGCTAGTCAAACTTTGAAAGTTTTAAATAAAAATATATCCTTTAAACTATGATATAATTTGATATTGTCATACTCAAATAGGTGCAGATTGCAGTAATGAAGCTAAAGATTTAATAGAAAACTTATTTATAATAATAAACACTGACCTTGGGTACTTTTAAAACTAGCAAACCCTTGGTATTTTCGTCATACCTAAAATTAAAGTTCACTGAACGCATCCATAACTGGCTATTTATTCTCTTTATCGTCTGTAGTAAAAGAAACTGAACTGACCATAGACTTATTAAATTTTCACTGAACGCATCCATAACTGGCTATTTATTCTCTTTATCGTCTGTAGTAAAAGAAACTGAACTGACCATAGACTTATTATCCGTTCGCAGATTACATTGGCCCTAGCATCGGCCAATGTCACTGTTTCAATCTGCTAATGCCAAATTATGTACAATAGTCATTACTAAAATTCTACATCAATGTGTTTATGATTATAATACATATGGGGATGTATAAGGCATTCACACATAGACACATTGATGTAGAATTTTAGTACACACACTATCGCATTAATTATATCAAAAAGTATGGATGGACTAATATTATAAATACGATAGTGTGTCTGTATGTATGCTACGTTTTCACGTTCCATGATTTCAACCGATTTTAACGAAATTTTGTACAGAGATTGAATTGATCCCGATGAAAGATCAAGATCGGAAACCTTAGTCCACCCACGAATGAAGTCAACGTTACTACTTACGAGGCTTTTAAAAGTGTTTGTACCTACACGTAGGTAATTTCGACAACGTACTATAACAGAGAATAAAACCCAAGGCTAAGCCTTTATGTTAGGTTTAAGACCTGGACTAACGTGATTAATTCCAATTACCGCCTTCAATCCTGTAGTAAACTAGCTTTAGTGTCTGAGCCGAGCTTACCTTAGCTGTTTTTATTTTATATTGCACTTTACTCGTAACTATGCACTCACAATTTTAAACGCCCTTTTCCTGGAAGTCTTTTATGTTAGCGGATCAAATATTTATTGAAAGAAGATTCCTTGAAAAGTCAACCTCAATAAAAGAAAATCTATGAGCATATTATTTTATCAATAGGTAAGAAATCAGGTAACTTGAAAAATTATAATGAAAAATTAAAATACCCATGCAAGGAATCACGTCAGGCCTTTGCTCTGTTGCGGCATGATTGAAGGATAAACCAACAAACAAATACATACCCGCATTTATAATAGTACTAATATTTCCGGATTGCACCTTCGATCCTAAGATCACAGCGTTTTTGCGTTCATTCTTCGCGTTATGCTAATTTTATGAAATCGCGCTGCAAAATTGTATTACCAATTCAGCTAATTAATAACAAGTCACGAACGGTTCAATCTTAGGCCCTAACTTCGACACAGGCTTCAACAAGCCAAACATAGAATATTAACAATGAAACTTCGCCTGTAGTGTAGTTTGTACACTCAGACTGCATTGTGTGCAAACAAAGGCTGCGACTACGCTCATTAAAACAGCACTAACACTACCTCATACGTCATCCACGATTAGTTGTACACACGCGTGAACAAATTAATGTTAAACTAACATTATTAAACTTACAATTTGTAATTGTTAGATTTATAAAATCTTATACACCTATCCATAGATATTGGGGCTGATTCTGTATCACACAATCTCTAAACTAAATTAAAATTTTAGTTTAGTTTAGAGATTGTGCACTACAGAATCAGCCCCATTGCAAGCCTAAAGCCGATGTCACGACTACGAATAGGAAAACGTTATTTAATAATCATTTAATTAAGATACACATGTTATGTTCATTATTGCTTTTTATATTATTACTAGCTGACGCCCGCGACTTCATCCGCGTGGATTAAGGTTTTTCGGTTCCCGCAAGAACTCTTTAATTTTCCGGGATAAAAAGTTGCTGTGTTATTCCAGACTATATGTATAATCTATATCTGTGACAAATTCCATCCATTCATCCATCCAAACTTTCGCAATTATAATATTAAGTATAGAGTATAGATTAGATTCAAGGATACGAATAACATCATATTTTATGATAAACAGACTATTTTTTACACTTATTGTGATTCCTGTATCCGTTTCTAAAACTTTGTCTGGTGGATCTTTAATCTGAATAATAAATTGTGAAAAAGTACAGCCTTGCATAGCTCCCTGGAAAAAGTAAACGTTGTTCCTTTGTTTGCAACTCCTGTTATAATCCTGTATTAGATAGTATGTGTGTTCGGAAAGATGTGCCTGCTGAAACAACCCGGCCCAACGGCTAAATTATAACCTCGAACCATCCGAACTATTCCAAACATCGGGACTACTCTAGTAGGCATGAAAATGGACAAAATATACAGCATTGCTCGCATTATTAGCCTTACCTACGTATCTATGTAGGCAGTTAAGCGCTCTGAAATATGTACGGTCAGAAACGGGCTTTGAACGCGCCTAAAATGCTGATATCGGACTGCGGGTAGACCGGAATTCGGTTGGCACGTAGACGATTAATTAATGAAAATGTTTAATGGCAGAGTTGGAAATACCCCGTAGGTAAATGTAAACATAGCATACAACAAGGATGTTCTGTACCAGTAAGTGGTACCATCTAGGCACATGAAATATAAAGATGTCAAATGTCAATATATATAATTTTAATTCGTATTTCAGATTTAGGCATTTCATTTCATTTCATTAATTTCAATCTATTCACTATAAGTATTTTATTCATAGCAACGTATTTAGATGGTGTATTGTAAAACAAGCACGAAGTTGATAAAATTGCAAAAATAATTAACACGAAGATGTCTGTTACACTTACACTTGTCACCAACACTGGGGTTAGGGGAAAATGGTAGTAAAGGTTGAGAATTGACATGTCTCAAAGAAAAATTTAGTAAATTCCGAAAAAGTCGCAATATACTACGTAAGGTTCAAGATTCACAGGAGCTTATCACATGAAAAATTTGTGATATACTGATAAATTAGCAATTTTCCTCAATGAAACCCATTAAGAGATAAGTTTAAGAACAAGTCCCATTTAATATAAATAACCACACCAATGACTGAACTACTAAAGTGATCTTTTCTTCAGAACCATATAATCAAAGTCATAAATTAATAAAGACACAATCGTATACGACACCAATAGACAGCTATCGATACAATAACGAATGATAAATATCATTTGAATTGTTGTTAATGTGAAATAGACGTTAAAGACGTAAAGTATAAAGATAAATTTTGAATAGCTATAACATGCTTCATTGTCAGTTTGTAACGTGTTTCAGTAATTGAACCGGACCGCTGTGGTGGGTGTCATCATATCATCTTAACTGCTCATAAATTGATCCTTGTCCATTTTAATCTGACCTCCAATACAGTGTAATTTATTCGGAGAAAGGATAGGTACTAAGGTACGCAGGATTGAATTGTCATATCAGTATTGCTGTTCGCACATTATAGCATGCAAACAACGCATGTTTCAATACTGGAAGGCCAAGTAGTCTCAAAAACCGCATTTGTTTAGCGTTTCTTCATCATCATCACCACAAGCCTGTTTGATTGCATTGCTGGTCAAGGGTCTTTGTGAGTGTGCACTCAAATCGCAAGTCACCAAACAAGGATCACCATTAACTACAATCTTTGACTTTAGGTGCAGCGGATTGGTAGACCCTTAACAGTACGTGAGCTCCACCCTGGCTCAGTGACTAACGGTTCTGTGTCACAACTGTCAGACATGAACTGCCATTCAGTAAATATTTTTCAGTGGTAAAAATGCGCAGGTGGTCTTTATAAGTACTATACGTGCAATCAGCCTAACAGCCCTACCATAAATTATATTTGTTTTTCTGTTGCATAAACAATTTTAAACCGAAAAACGAGTTCAGTGTAACAGAGGTTCATTAAAAATGCAAAAATAACTCAGTCATACTTTTCGCCCCCACAGACCATGAATTTATAAACAAAGTTTACCATAGTACGGCATTAGCATATTTTGGTTCACATCACAGTCTTTGACTCTTTACCGCAGTTGTTTTGTTGCCAGACTTTTGATTGCAACGCGAATATTTAAATACGATAAAGTTAATTATAATTATGATTTAAAAGAGTCGTATAATTTTTATTTTATGTTATTTCAATAAATCAACACATCAAAACCAACGAAAGCAACGAAAAGCAAGATAAATAACAGGTTTAATAAAATCATATCGATGATAATTAAGAACGTAGAAAATCTACTTCGAAACGAGTTTTAGTAACAAAGATAACCAAGCACATACAACACTTTGAACACAATAACAAAACAGTGTTAACTGCAAAGAATTAGTGCCCGATATATTATAAGATATCAATTAGGTATACATAACAGATAAGTATTCTTATCTCTTTTAATAAATGTTTTAATCATAATTCAGGGTATGTTCCCATTGTGTTATCAGCACTCTGTTTCGGTCATGGCTTTCAATTGATTAAAATGTATGTACTTGTTTATCTACTTGTAGTAGATGCATTATTTTATCAAAAAATATTGAAGTAAGGCATATTTGGGTGCGATTTAGAAGTAAGCCAGACCTTGCTTGGGAACGCGAACGATACACCCATTTATAAAACGGTTGTTAATCAGAAAATCTGTTGAGGCAGCTATTTATTGAAACATGATAACTTTTAAAGTACCAATTACAGTGAAAGATTAAAATCTCTTTTTATCTTAATAGGACTCATTTTCAAAACTATTTACATGAAAACTGAATACTTATTGTACAAGAGTTTACTCCACTTTTCTTTATAAATTCATTACAATTTCGATTTCCATGAATTTCTCATTTTTCCAAATTTCCCTGGTATATGGCTACATTGGACGTTTACGTACAAATATAGTTTTTACTATTTTGTTGTCGGTTTGCTGTACCACGCCAAAACCATTTAAAAACGCGTTTTATCATTGGAATGTCAGTGAATCTAGATACAAGCGATGTTATTGTGTGACATTAATAACCATATAATATTATATGCATAGAATTAGGATTATTATAAAACTTACATTTACATTGAATTTACATTTACTCTATTACGAATTATTATGTAGGTTGGTGTTTAACTATAGGTAGTCATCAAAGTTATAATAAGACAGTGTTATTCAAATACCTATTGTTCATTAGAGAACTATAATATATGAAACATTCATTATTCAGTTAGTATGTCCTCTGAAAATACATGAAACTATAGTATTGACAACCCTATGCTACATATGGGTACGCCTAATACAACAGAACTTATAACAAAACCAGAAGCTACTGAATATGTAACAAAACAATGTTAACAGCCTCCCCGTAGGGTTGACACAATAACCAAGACGAGGGGAAACGTCGCCTTTTCCTTTAATACAATACCACTGATAGGCGCTGTAGTCAATACTCCTGCCAGTCGGTTTCCCGTGTAATGTGAAAGGACGACATCGGAATAGCGTATCTAAACTAAACGACAACGATACGACGAGGGATAATGGGTACTTTTTATTCACATATCAGCTTTAAGTTCCTTTCGGTCTGTAACGTGAAAACACAACATTGTCGATCTTCACCACACGACCACGACACGACACATCGTCGTCTCTTTCAAGTTCAATGCACATCCACAGCTGGATGTAGGTATCTACTGTATTTCTGATGATAGGAAATCTAAACTCTACGGTCTAGTGTTGTCTTGTGCCAATATTGTCGAACGATCTTATCTATACACAGTCGTGTTTTTTCTTTTTTCCTCTTCCAGAAAACTTCTTAAAATTTTGTGTTGCTGTCAATTTTTCACAAACTATATTTCAGGGTTGACATGAAAAGGATGACACGATGTTTTTTCAGTTTCAGTTGATAATCCATTATTACGAATTACTTATACAGTTTTCATTATTAATTACAAAACACCGTTTCTCATTTTGATAGAACAGCCAGAGTTAACTTCTTAAATATCGTCGTCCTTGGACCAAGTCGTACCGACTACCGATATATCGTGTATAGTAAAAGCTACTATCTGTTAGAAACATCTAACTTTCATGAACGTCCTGTCAAAGTCGGCGAGACGCATATTTCGAATAGTAATAATTCGTAGATGCAGATAAGCATATTCTATTAGTTGAACCTTTATACAGTTGAACGCCCCCGCGGACCTTTCCATGTAAATGTCTTCGATAAATATCAATTACAAACTAGTTTCTATTTACAAGTGTAAATAAATGTTTTAAAGATTTTTTGGCTGATTATTTATCGGTTAGTAAAATACTCATACTATTATAATATTACTACCTGAACTGCCTGACTTCGCACGGATGGAATTTATGTTATAGATATGGCAAGCAGAAAATGAGTCATTGTTTTTTTTGTGCTGTGAATGACAGAATTCACAGCAGCACAGAAAAGAAATAGCGCTAGAATTATACTAATGATTTGAAATTTCGAAAAACAACGAAAGATATGTGAGGGATCAAGTATACCGGGTCTTTTACAAATTAGACTGCTGTTTCCTAATACTTTTTTCTTACCTGTCGGTTTGTATAAGTACATAATATAATGCCTGAGCATGTAGAGCTAACCAATATCAAAGTCCACAATCGACTGACAACGCGAAAAGAACACGTTCGCAGGGGAAATGAAAGCAGGACTCAGCGGCCCAGCTGTCAAACTAAGGTGTAGGGCTAACGCAGACAACCGCTTTTTATCTGATGTCTGGTTTCTAAAGTTGCCAGTTATATTCTCGTCAGCTAATCTTACAATAAAGTTACGTGTGGGAAATATCGTTTTTATCTATTTTATTTATGTCATCAACGGCCGTCTGTAGACGATGAAAAGCGTTTTCACAACTGTCTACGTTAGATACTATGCGTATTCACTCCTATATTATAATATAATTAGTTAAAATTAGACTAAATCGGTGCAAGAATAGAGTTGGAAATAGTTACTCAGATTTTACTAACTAGTGAGTTAAGTTAGATCTTTTTTTGTTTTGTGTGAAATTTGCGTCGAAGTACCTAGTCAATGTTATATTTCACCGAATCGTGTGTGCCAAACTAACATACTTTTTCGAAATTGAATCTGTCTGTAATATGTCGACAATAAGCATCGTTGTTATATAAATGTCAAAAAGGTTAATAAGTCAGTTTTCAGCAAATAACAATGCAACTTTGCTAAGGAAAAAATCTATAGATTACAAGTAGATCGAATATAGGAAACGGGCACCAATAAGTCGTTCGTCTGCGATAGGCGTTACATTTTCATGTCAATACGCCCGAACGCGCTAACATTGTATTTCACTCCCTGAGCGAGCATTGTACATCTATTTTACTTTAGCGACATGGTTTTGCTTTAGTGCATTTCGTAAGCTAATTTTGAAATATTTAGGGCAACATTAAATTTAAATGTTGCCGATTTCTGTATGTACTTAAGTAAGTTGTTTCAACTTGATACCAAAATAGGCCCATGACGCAATAAACCCACCATTTTCAAAGGTTATTTTATAACTACAGAATATAAAACCAGCTGTGAATACGAAATGATAGACTAACAAACCAACACGTAACATATTCATTCACATAGAATAAAAATTCCATACAGTATCTTATTCTATGACATCTACTTATTTCCAAGCAAAATATCTCGTTTACAAAAGCTAAAAAGAACATAAAGATATACAGGTATGAGATCTACAACGTTTTCCCATTGCATACGTGTCGTGTTTCCTATGCTTTCTCATAGTAATTAAGTATACCATGGCTAAGTACTTAAGTTTTTCGCCTCCCCATGACAATATATAACATATAAGTGCATGTATTTCCATAAGAAATTAATAAATCCTACTGTAAAACTGCTTTGTCGATTTTCTTCAAGTTGAAAAAATCTGCAATAATTAGGTGAACCCATGGTGAACCAATAAAGACCTAAAAGTATGTAACCTCTTTCAAGTTGCTGAAATATCAACATTTATTTGCTTTTTCTACGAATTTCATTTACTTTCTACATATATAAATTCAACTTATTAATGCATCTAGTTGATCGTATGAGAATAAATAATTCAAAAAAAAAAAATGAATGAAAATTCCAATTTAAAGCCGACGACCGCGACGCAGCGTGTAAGGTACCAGTAGACTACTGCCTAGTAGAGCATAAAAACGATTCAGCAAAAAAGAACTTAAGTATTCAGAAATGTTACAAACAAAACAATTTTCCATTTACTAAGCACAAAAACGCGGAAAATGGGAAGAAAACATCTCATGAGAGAAAATAATAAGACCTTTTGAAGAGTGAAGTCAGCAAGAACAACCCTTGTGCATACCCCCCTCCCCCCTTTTTCTTCCCGCTTGCCAACACCCCCGTCTAGACTAGTATAAAAACACTCCAAGCTCCCAGCGCTTTTTATGTTTGCAAGATGAAATGTGAGACGCGCACTGGAAATAGCTTCCTTGCAAATGCATAAAAAACTATAGTATACGCTTTTCTAACATGCATACTAATATTATAAATGCGAAAATTTGGATGGATGTATGGATGGATGCGATGGATGGACGTTTGTTACTCAATCACGCCAAAACGACTGAACGGATCTGGATGAAATTTGGCACAGAGATGGAATAACACTTAGGCTACTTTTTTTTCCCGGATAAAGAGTTCCCGCGGGAACCAAAAACCTCTATCCACGCGGACGAAGTTGCGGGCGTCAGCTATTAATAAATATAATATGAAGTGGCCGTAGCATAGTGAGCATGACATTATCTAGCTATTAATTGGTAAAATAATGCACGCGCCAAGCGAAGCGAGCTTTACTGAACTAACAGAGCAATTCTACACAATGTAGAGATATACTTTAGGTTGCTCTTTAATTATTAGTAGGCGTTAGTTTAGGGACCATTTCTAGACAAAGGGCACGGCATAAGGACCGGTACAAGAAGAATAAACTAACATTAATTCAATCATCATATTACCTGATTTATTTTCCTGGTGGGAGACTTCGGCCGTAGCTAGTTACCACCCTACCAGCAAAGACGTTTAGCGTTCCGGTACGATGCCGTGTAGAAACCAATTAGGGTATAACTGCCATGCACCTAACAGGTTATCCCGCTACGAATAATACCTGATTTATTTGCCTGGTGGGAGGCTTCGACCGTGGCTATTTACCACCCTTCCGGCGAAGACGTGCCGCCAAGCGTTTTAGCGTTCCGGTAGGATGCCGTAGAAGCCAATTAGGGTATATAACTGCTATGCCCCTAGCAGGTTATCCCGCTACCATCTTAGACTGCATCATCACTTACCATTTGGTGAGATCTTTTTATATATATTAAACTCAAACCCCAATTCGGTTTCTACACGGCATCATACCGGAACGCTAAATCGCTTGGCGGCACGTTTTTGCCGGTAGGGTGGTAACTAGCCGCGGCCGAAGCCTCCCACCAGGCCAGACCAGGGAAAATTCAGAAATTATAAATTCCCAAATTGACACAGCCGGGGATCGAACCCGGGACCTCCGCACGTTAAGACAACAGGTCGTCGAAGAAGCGAGATCGCAGTCAAGGGCTTACAAATACCTAGGCTAAAACGCAATTCAAACAGATAGTGGGAGCCACACTATCTGAAGGAAAATGAAGCTTCAAAATACGAGACGTAGGTTGAGCATACTTGATTAAGACGGGCGACGCCATGCAGAAAATGAGAATAATCCTCAAATTAAAAACCAGTCGTGTCACGTTTACGTCACTTTAGTGGAGACGACACGACATATCTGACATCAACAAGCTTACTGCAAAGATTACTTGAAGAAAACTGATCAATGCCTCAAAGCTGAGAAAGTTTTGAATCAATGATATTTTAACTGTTTTTATACATCGTTTCGCCTATTACGTTTTTCTTTATAGATACTAGTTTGATTTGGTATTGAATTGTCATTAAAATATAATTTACTTATCTATGAATGAATACCTAATAATAATATTGAAGTTACCACCAGGCCAGCTCTAGCGACTTGCTCACATTCCGGACTGGTGAAAGATATCATTTTCTTATCATTTTTTACTAATGTATCTAATTTTAAAAAAAATAATGGCAGTCATAAGGACTGCCGATAGAAGTGAAAACAAATATATAAATTACTATTTTTTTCGACGTGATAACGTCTTATAAATCGATGAACACCGGCTGCACGCACGAAAAAGTGTCACGTTCCGCCTCAGCCTGAGCGTGCAAGTGAGAGCGCGGAACAAGCGATAAAGAGGCACGATCGCGTGACGTCAGAGCTCTCAGTTCTAATAGTTCTGCTACTGGAACGCCGCCACACGAGCTTCTTCCAGAACTTCTAGTTATCACGTAAAACTATCGTCCGTAAACCGACTTTACAGACAACCGTATTTTTTCTTACTTATTTTAAATATTCGTTTAAATTACGTAAAACTAAGGAAAGTTTAATTATATTTAAGACCTTTTGTCTTCGTAACAACGCGGTGACGGTGTCGGTGACGCGAATCCACAAGTTTTCCCCCTGCCAAAAAGTGCTCAACGTGAAGAAGTTTTCACTTCAAAAATCTGAAAGGACGACATCATCGTAATAACGATCATCTCCATCGCATCGTACGTTGTGAAATAGACAATTTATGCGTCGCTTGCAGCAGCGCACCGCCATAGTACAAATAGATAGGTAAAGGTACGAACTACGAGTACGTCATTCAAAGGAAAGGGTTCATTTTAGGCCTACTCTTGTACACTCTACCGTGAATAGAGGAAAATATATAGATTGTATTAAAAATATAATAATTTTGAACAGTAAAGTAAATAATGAGCAAAAAATAAAATGTATTTCAAGTTTTCGATAGGTTTCCAAGATGGCAACCTTCAGCCATAGAGAAGGCAGTAGGCGCAAAATGTATCAAATGTCATTTCTGACAGTCACTGTCAAAATAACCAAAATAACGTGTTTTTCTTTTGAAAACGGAAATACATGAATCCGCCATTGTTACCCACTCATGTTTAGTGTTCCATAACTTGGAAAAATTAAATAATTTTACCACTGAAATTACGACGAAATCGTAGATTTGACCAATAAAAACTGGTCTAGTAAGTATTTTATTTTCCTTCATTTCTCTGTTTGTACAAGACTTGGCCTCTACGCCCCATACAAATATGAACCGTCTCCTTTACTGCTTTTTAGTAATTAGAAATGCAACCTTTACAACGAGTGGCTGTTTTTATAACGCTTTTATATGGCTGCTGTTTAATGGGTGGCGGTAAAAACCCTTTTTCGTACACCGGAGTGTTTCATGTTTGTCTTGGTAAAAGTTACGCCCTTTTTACAGCCAGTTTCATATATTTTTTAAACTTGAAAATAAGCATCGCCTTTTATGTGGTTTTGTACCTGACATGTTCACAGTTATATTTTAACCTGCTTATTAGTCGACCTTATTTGTCTGGCTACGAAATTCTCGTTACTTGCATATTTTCGTGAATCAAACTCGGCCATATTCAATTAAGATACAACTTTTAAGGCTTATAATAATTATTATACCAATAAAAAAAAAATTGTTTTGAAAATAGTTGTTATTAATGTAAATTTTATATTCAATATAGGTAACCATGACTTGTAAGTTCGTATTCAGAGTAAGCAGGTTTTACTTGTTAGATGATTCGTTTCACTAGTTCCCATAGTATCCCATATACATTGTTTGTTTAGTTCGTAGCCTTGCATAAAGTAGCGTCAAGACTAAATCTCTGAAACACCAAATGACATAAAACTTACTAAAAAGTAAACTGCATAATGTAATCCTAACATGCATCCAACTAAACTATAGGTATACCAAATACCAATCTACATAGAGTAGGTACTTGGAATAGAGAAGAGCACGCCATGATAGCAACATGGCGTAAACCGCAGCCGCCATGTTTGTCAGGTAGATAAGTCAATTTCCCGGCCAGCAGACCGGAAGTGCACGGCCGGATGCGCATCTCCGTGTTGCGATTCGTTGTTTTACACTTTGCGTCTGTGTATTATTTACCCAACAGCTTTGTATTTTACAAGTGTTAGTAAGCTAATTGAGGAATTCCAAACCAGTGGTAGATTCACTTTTAATAAGTTCATTTGAATAGTAGATTATTAACCAAGGGGATAAAGCAGTGTCTTCTGTCGCGGGTGACGATTAAAATCGCGAGCGTAACAAAGGACTCGAGGTTTACTCCCGAGCGCAGCGAGGGTGTTAAAAACTTAAGCGTTAAACTAAACTTAAGACGAGTCCTGAGTGTAGCGAGGGATTTAAGTTCACCCAAGACTAAGACAGCTTTATCACCGAGGAAAATACCATTCGTACCATTTTTCTTTTCGTACCATTTGCGAAAAAATTAACACAATAATAATAATATGAGATAAGCATTTATTAAAAATAATGACAATTAAAAGATTTTTAGAACATTAACTTATTTATAAAAATAAATTAAAATAAACTTAACGTTTATGTACTTATTTGAAGAAAACAAAAACGCGGCAAATTCCTAGACTAATAATTTTTGTCGGAAAAGCAAAGGCATCAAGCTCATACGGCCTCGTCGGTTTTCGTAATTTTATTTAATAATCATTACTGCATAATAAATGCGTATTCCTTTTTCAAAAAGATGTATAATGCTTTATATACAAACTCAATGGTGTAAACACAGATGTAGTTCAGTATAAATTTTGGTAAGTATTCCAAATTTAAATCACATTCTCCCCCTAGAGGATGAATGAAATTCAGTACAATTTTCTTTCCCTGTTTTTAACAGATTAAAAATGACTATTGTTATGTTCGCTTTTTGTAGCATAGAATGTCACTTTTTTGAGCAAGTGGTACGAAAAAAATATTTATTTTTTAGTAATATTAAGATACCTATAATATATTAATATAATAAACATAAAAATTAAAAGGCAACTATGACGTAGCGCGCGACGTAGCGAAAATGCTAGACGACAAAAAAAACCAAGGCGACGACGCGACGCGACGTAGCGAAATTAAAAACTTACAAATAGATCAAATCTGGGAATGCATTTATTTCTAATTATGGTTAGGTCAAGACGGAGGCATATCTTCAAATAAGTAATGAGTAAGGTACGGCAATATTTTAATAGAAAATATACTAACATAACTTGTAAGTTGAAATACACATTTTTATACACAATGTCTGACAGGTAGACAACTCAATTTCCGGCCATCAAACTGGAAGTGCATGGTCGGAAGCGAAATAGGATCGCAATTTGTTGCTATTCATTGGTATTGAATTTAAGCCCTTTATTGGAATAAAAATGTTGCTGTAACGTGGTATGTTGGAAATCACGACTTTTATTTAGCGAGTGGGAAATCCTCTTGAGATACCCGATCTCCTGGGGGAGAGTGCGGGTGTGTGGGATATGGGATTCCTACCCACTAAAACCCCCTTGGTGACGATCCGCTGAGCATAATAGGAATCTCCGGGAACTCTCAAAGAACATGCGCCGGAGCCTCCCTTGCGCGATTGAAATCACTTCTAGGTATGCTTGAGGTATATGCGAATTAAGTAAAAGTCCTTACAAGCTTTTCTTTAATTCGTTAAAAAAAGTTGATAAATTACAGCACGAATTTAAGTATTGATGACTCTTAAACTTCGAACACATAACCAACTGTAAATTCCTCGATCTTTTTAACAACGTAACACACAGTAAAAACAGGTACCGAGAAGACATCGATGGAATCTAATTAAAGAGTAATTGTATGAAGCAAAAAAAAAAAGTAATAAAAACAGCACGCGTCCAAAATGATACAGCAATAAGACAGGCATCTCTCGAGATAAGTAAAAAAAAACTTCATAATTGCTTAATCAATGTTTTGATTCATTACACGCTCTTCCTCCAAGTTTGACTCTCTATAACTCGAACTAAGGCTGGGAACACATCGACTACTGTCGCATGTCTGGTCTTTATAGCAACTACAGCGTCTATAGCTAACCTGAGGGTAGCGCGTTCTGATGGTCACGTCATCAACAAGAAAAACAAAACAAAAATGGCCTCCCGTACGAATTTCAGCCACGGCGGCCAAACTCCACAGAGATTAGCCATCTGCGCGGGAGATATTATTATGCATAATTATGTGCACAAACAGAGGTGAATCTCTATTTCCTTACTCTACATAGCCCGATGGAACGAAAAATCCGACACGACCGGAGAGACATGAGGCGCAGGACCGGCGGCTTTACGTGCTCTCCGAGGCACAGGGGTAAAACACCGCCAACTTTCATACTACGGGCTAGTACTGAGAATTTCTTGTCAAACAAAACCCAATACTCAGGTAATTATGGCCCGACCTTGGAATCGAATCCGGCACCTAGTCATCCGCAGTTGAACATAGTAAACACTGGACCGACAAGACAGGTTTTAGTATTTCGAAGTCAATGGCGTTCAAGCCGCGAACATAGCAAAGAACAAGGGTCAACATTATAGGATTTCAACTCTTTTAAGAAGTCTACGGGTCCTTAGCGATTGATATTTGATACACTCCTTAATGCATCAGATAGCCAATAAAACAGATATCTACTTCAAACAACATCCGATCTATTTCCGTGCGTTAAAAGCCAGGAAGCTGTTTAGATGCACTTGAACGCAAACCGGTGGATCGGAATAAATGCCTGTTTTCGAAAGGGTCATAGACCCAACGTTACGGTTGCATCTGATTACCATACGGTTAAATGCTAATGTGAAAGTATCGGAGACTTTGTACCCGTTTTACTGATTCATTTTTTATGTTAATCGTATTGTGGTGCGCATGTTTAATGTTTTACCTACTCTTTTACGTAAAACTACATAAAAATTGTACATAAAAGGAAAGTGACATTGGCTACTTTTAATCCATATCCATATCCATACTAATATTATAAATGCGAAAGTGTGTCTGTCTGTCTATCTGTCTGTCTGTCTGTCTGCTACGCTTTCCCGGCCCATCTTTTCAACCGATTTTGCTGAAATTTGGTACAGGGATAGGTTGTATCCCGAGGAAGGACATACGCTACTTTTTATCCCGGAAAATTAAAGAGTTCTCACAGGAATAAAAAAAACTGTCTCTTCACCCGATTTTGATAAAATTTGGTATAGGGATAGTTTGTATCCAGGGAAAGGAAATATGGACTTTTATCCCGGAAAATTAAAGAGTTCCCGCGGGAATCAAAAACATTAATCTAATCCACGCGGACGAAGTCGCGGGCATCATCTAGTTATTAATAAAAGTATTAATATAACAAATCTCGGCCGAAATAGCAATTCACAGCCTCGTTTACTTAATAAGGCCTCAGCTGGCGTTTCGTTCTTTTAAAATCACTTATAGGAAGTCCTTGGCTTCGCCTTGTCCTTCCAGTATTACTCAGGCGTGAATTGCTTTATTTCCGGCCTGGGAAGTAATGTACTATTCTAACTTCAGTAAAATACTGCCTGATTCATCTAATTATCTTGTATGGTTTTATTTTCTCTGACTTAAAATATTATTTATAGCATGTACATACGTATCATAAAAATAGTGATATCATATTGATAAGGACTTACCACAAGGCCTCTGATCTAATTTCTACGAATTTTGACATGGTGTTTGGTACGTACCTGTAATAAATAATAAAAAGATTAGTTAGGTATGTTTTACATTGTTCTAGACACATTCAGTTTTACTTGTTAGCGTACGAAGTATCTTACAGCTTTTTATTAAAGATCTCCTTTGTACGGATCCGATCCGACTCAATGCAAATCCGATGCGAAATAACGTATGATGATTGAAGACTAAGCAACCACATTTCTTTTTAAAATGTAGATTCGCGTGACCGATATGCTCGCGAACAACGACATGCTCGCGAACATATAAATATACTCCAACCAGAAATTAAATTTTAATAAAAAAAAAAATTTCGTTTTCACTACTATCGGCAGTCCCGATGACTGCCAATTTTTTTTCGTAAATATTCAAATCGGATAGTTGTCGTAGTCGTCAATAGATATTAATCCATAGGTCTGACATAAATCTGTCTACATCTCTTAAGTAAAGTCTTAATTAAACCACAGATTATATAATACCCATAAAATCATAATAGGTATGCTATATTAATATCTGCTTCAACAGTACCCAGTAACAGTTTACCTAGAGGCAAAAATTATACATAATACTTTTTTTTTAAATTTCACCCCGCCCTTTTGCTGTAAAGCTTTTCTATCATAAATGACAATCCAAGGCCTTAGGAATTTTAATTGGTTAGCAAATATTATAAGGCATTATTATACAGACACCTACACTTACTTAATAAACACAGCTTGTTCGAACGCCCACGTATCATTTAAAGCGTTTAGATAAATGAGATTCATACACACAATTACATAACAGGTATATATATCAATTGGGCACAGCTGCTTCGGCGCGATTGAGCAAAGTTTAATAAGTCAAATTCATTGATCTTTCAAACCTCGATTCTCGATAAAGCTTCTCGCAATTTCTGGTGTTTGCGATAGCCATTAAGATTGCAAAAACCACGCAAAAACCGTTAGATTGTAATCTAACTAGCGAAATTGTAAACTGTCGACAGCTTACAATTTAACGCATTATTTTCCGGTAGATTATAATCTGTTAGGTTTACTAACCCGATAAAACCTATGTGATTATTTTTTCGAACCCTAACCTAACCTACAAGAAAGAGACAAGAAAACGTAAATACAATGAATATTTCAAAAATTGACCCTCAGAACATTGAACGTTCACAATCAGTCGACAGTTTACAATTTCGCTAGTTAGATTATAATCTACCTAACGGTTTTTGCAATCTTACGGTGACATACAAAAACGTGACAAGTAGTTTTAACAAAAATCGTGATGCGCAAAGTCAAACTGCCCTGACAATATTAAGCAAATCGGGTCAAATGCTCTCGAGCCATTTGTTTTTGTTGAAATGACCAATGAAAAAACCAATCTGATTCATGCATTCTTCTGATCAATTATTATACGACTGCCTGAAAAAAGGAGTATATTGTTTTCAGGGTTCATGTATGTATGTATGTGAGTTTGTATATTCCACCATAACTTCTATACGTCTGAACCGATTTTGATAAATGAGGTATAGTTAGAATCCCTAGCTTATTCCGGGTGACATGGCTAGTAAAATTTAAAAAAAAATGATGGGGTGACCATGGTCCCGCATTAAAGACTAAAGTTGAAAAAAAATATTCGAAAATAAGATTGACTATATAATCATCATCTAGAAAATGATGAGTAGATTCCAAAAATATAGTTCAATATCCAGTGATTCACAAAAAATATCATTTAATAAAAATGTGAATAAGATTCCAAAGGTAATTTCAATACGGGAACGTATTGAAATTACCTGGAACGTATTGTTCATAAACAACTGTCTCAATATCTATTTAATAATAATATCCTGAGCCCCTTCCAATCTGGTTTTCGCCCCGGGCACAGCACTTCCACGGCACTTGTAAAAATTTGCGATGATATCAGGTATGGCATTGATAAGCAAAAAGTAAGTATTATTGCGTTGCTTGATTTCTCTAATGCATTTAACACTGTAGATTTTGAAATTCTATTGGCCATTCTAAAGTCCATCAATATCTCCTCTGATGCTATCAAATGGTTTCGTTCATATCTGTTTGGTCGCAAGCAGTGCATTCGCACTGACAATAAGTGTTCCTCTTGGTGCTGCCTTTCTACTGGTGTCCCACAAGGCGGTGTACTGTCTCCCTTGCTTTTTTCAATCTTCATTAATTCCTTAACTGACCTGCTCTCTATGTCTTACCACCTCTATGCCGACGACTTACAGATTTATACATCGGCCTCCACTGACGACATCTTTGGGGCTATCGAACGTCTTAACTCCGATCTTTTCTTAGTTAGTTCCTGGAGTAAGTCGGGTGGTCTGTCTGTAAATCCTAGTAAGTCGCAGGTAGCTTTAATCGGCAACCGCCAACAACTTTCCAAAATTAACATTTCAGCACTCCCTTCTGTGGTCTTTGATGGGACAACCCTTGAACTGCGTGAATCTGTTAAAAACCTGGGCGTTATTATGGATAATAATTTCTCCTGGGCCCCTCAGATTTCTGAGCTTAGCCGTAAAATCTACGCCGTAATCGGTAGGCTGAAAAGGTGGAAAAACTTCCTACCTATCCGAACTAAAATAACCCTGGGTCAATCTCTCATACTTCCTATAATTGATTATGCTGATACCTGCTATTTAGATTTACCCCAGTTCCTACTCAACAAGCTTGAACGTCTACAAAACTTAGTCATACGTTTTATTTTTGGCCTACGGAAATTTGGTCACATTAGCCAATACCGCCGGCAACTCAAGTGGTTAACGGTGAGTGATAGGCGTAATGTTCATGTCCTTTCCCTTCTTTATTCTGTTCTCTTTAATCCCTCTTCTCCTGCATATCTCAAAGAACGTTTCTCATTTCTAGGTTCAAATTCTTTCTACCCTTTTAGCCTCCGGTCGAAAAGCGATAACAAGCTTGCGATACCCTCATCTCGCTCCCATTGTTACAGTGAGTCTTTTACTGTAAAAGCAGTAATATTATGGAATGCATTACCCCGCGAAATTCGTCACTCCGAATCGATATATATATTTAAACGTCGTTTAAAAAATCATTATTTATCTATGTAATGTACTTGTAAGTGTATGATAACAATATATATTTTATAATATGTATTATATTTAGTTATTGTAGTATCTATATGTGTAATTTATATGTAAACTATAGTAGGTATGTATGTTTATGTAAGTATATTTTAATTATACTTTTATTTTTATTTTTCTTTTATGTGCATCGACCACATGAGCTCCTAGACCCAGTGTCATCAGCTTTGTACGCTCGGGTTGCCTTTAAAAGATCACTTTAGTGATAAGGTCGCCTTTGCGCTTTACCACAGTTTCCTGTCTTTTGTATTGTATGCATAATTTTGTACTGATGTGTTAAGATGCAATAAAGACTTATACTACTACTACTACTACTACTACGGGCTACGGCAGAGCAGTCGTATTTTTTAATAATTTTAATTATATTCACTTGTCTAGTAATTTTCTAGCAACGATTTCTGTGTAGGTAATATTGTTCTTTTCAGCTGAAATGGCAGACGAGTGATCGATTGGCAAAAATGCTCAATTGCATGAATACTTCGGCCGCGACTTTGTTCGCGTTAAGGAACTCCTCAATTAACCGGAATAAAACAAATTTCCTCTCCGGGATCCAACCTATCTCTTTACCAAATTTCATCAAAATCGGTTGAAAAGATGTGCCGTTAAAGCGTAGCAGACAGACAGAACGACGGACAGACAAACGGATAGACACATTTCGCATTTATATTATAAATATGGGCCTTGAAAGGCCTATATTATGTCTCAAATTGCAGAAAAATTGGTTTCAATTAAAAATTGTTATATATGTGCTGTGAAATAAACGTCATTAACCAAGGTGCTATATGTCACATGTTGCGAGCAAAGCCAAGACTAAATTATGGTAAATAAACTTTGGCGTCAATAGCTAAAATGCTACATCAATTCAATTGACACGTTCAGATCGATCACGTAGTATCCGCCGTAAATGAATCGTAAAATCAAACCCCCTGCTGTTAGATGTCGTAAAAAGATTTACGCCCTAACGCGAAAGAGTCTTTAACGACACGGTCTCACGTAGCACGGTCGAGGCCCTTAAACGCCTACGTCGCAAATCGCAGTAAAAGCGCCGAGTGCCGAGTAACTCATTAACCTAATTAAATACCGGTCCCGGCGCGCGTGGAAACCTAATTGTGAAAGCAATAAAACGGTCGCTACTAAAGTCGGGTTAAAGGGGTGTGATCGTATGAAGCATATTAAGTCTTGATAACCGCGATTTTATCCGCGTGCGTTCCTGTGGGAAACTCCCATTTTCCGTGACTAAAAGTATCCTACGTCCGCCCCAGGATGGAAGCTGTCTCTGTGGCAAAGTTCAATTGAGCCGTGAAAAGGTAACGAACGGACAGACCAACAAATAGTTTGTCGATGCATACCAAACCGATGGCGAACAAATTCAAATGTTTTATTCAAAATATAAACTTCAAACTCCTATATGTTTTATTCAAATAAACTTTTAGAAGTGCTTTTGAATCGTCGAGTGAATTTACCGCTGGTTCGGAATACCTTTCCTGCCGAGAAGAGCCAGCAAGAAACTCAGTGGTTGCTCTTTTCAATCAAAATTACAATAAACTTTTACAAGGAACTCTTGAATGGTCAAGTGAATCTACCATTGGTTTGGAAAACCAAACGAAGGCTCCTTTTTATCCTTGAAAAGTGAAAATCCCACGGGATTGATTAAACATAAATCCACGCAAACGCCAGAAACGAAGATGCCTGCATAAGCTAGTTTTAAATAATGTGTTGTGTGGGGTCATGCGCATCTTGCATTAAATGTGCGATCACGTTTGAACTCGGGTAACACTGATTTTATCGAATAAAGAATATCGATAGTGATGCGAAATGCGAGACGTTTTTACTCGCGATAAAAAATAAAAGCCACGTACTTTGCTAAAAGCTCAAAGGAAAATGGCTATAGCCGAGAATTGAGGTTAAATGAAGTCGCTCAAAAACAGCTAAATGCAAGGAAATAAATTGCCGTTTCAAGTGAATTTCCTCTGCACAATAGGCATGCCTAAATAGAACGTCTATTGTTATTATTTTTGTGCTTTTTAAAAGAGCTTCATCATCATTATAATATTGTTTTACTAGCTGATGCCCGCGACTTCGTCCGCGTGGTTTAAGTTTTTTGATTCCCGCGGGAACTACTTAATTTTCTGGGATAAAAAGTAGCCTATGTCACTCTCCAGGTCCTCAACTATACCCATACCAAAGATCACGCCAATCCGTTGCTCCGTTGCGGGGTGATTGAAGGACAAACCAACAAACAAACACATTTTCGCATTTATAATATTAGTATGATACGTCATCGCTTTTTTAAATGTATGTTACCGCATATCTTCGTGGTTTCTGAACCGATTTGAATTTTTTTTCTATCAGTCGTTAGGTAAGCTATCGAGCTCAACCCTGACACTAAAAAGTTAAAAATAAAAATAATTTTGATTTCTTCCCACTATGTTGAAGTCGGGCGGGTATAACAAGGTTAAGCAAAGTTGACGCATCAGGCTCGCCCGACTTCAACATAGTGCGTAGAAATCAAAATTATTTTTTACTTTACAGTGGCGTTGGAAGTCGGTTTTTTGGAAAGAATTTTTATATCATAATATTTTGTTCTGTCCTAACAAGCATCAAGGTCATTAATCGCGACATAGCTCATCAATAACGTACCAATTGGTTGGAGTTTGAGTCTCTCATTAGTCATTAGTCTATCGCTACCTTAGTGGAATGTACCTCGTTAGCTGGCCGTCATACATTGCCTATAAATTATCTGTTGTATATAAATGGATAATTAACTGACAAGTGTTTGAAAATAAATTATTAATTCCTAAAAACTGATGCTTTGTTGATTGCTTCGGCCTACTTTACAATTCGAGTTTTTTTTGTATATATTTTTCGACATATTTATGCGATTAATTTTTTAAAAGACAAAGGTTTGAAGTTAAAATTTCTAGAATATAAAAACTTATGAACTTTGGTTTTCTAGTAAGTAACTTGATCGTATTTACTAACCTTTGTTTTGTTTATTATATGAAAATTGTTTATTACCTAAAATATGCACCGAATTGAGTGTATTCTTTGAAATAAATTATGCTTCCTTTATTACTGGCTTCACGACAAAAGGGACACATGGCACATTCTGGGCTTCGGAAAAGTGAATCCTTGCAAGTGTAAGGGCTTGCACTTTTTATCCACCAATATCAATTACAGTGTATTCAAAGTAAGCTACAATAATTGTAAATTATTTACAAACCATAGAAATCAAAATAAGTATAGAAGTGTTAAAGAAGTGTGGGATTCTCCCTCCTCCTGGTGGTGAGGCGATTTGACGACCTCCCTGGCGCAGTGTTGAGCGCTGCTTTCTTAACGTGGGAGGTCCTGGGTTTGATTCCCGGGATTTTATAATTTCTGAATTTTCTCTGGGTCTGGTGGGAGGCTTCGGCCGTGACTAGTTACCACCCTATCGACAAAGACGTACCGCCAAGCAATTAAGCGTTAAGTACGATTCCGTGTAGAAACCGACTAGGGGTATGGGTTTATTATAACTGTCATACCCCTAACAGGTTACCCCATTACCATCTTAGACTGCATCGTCACTTACCAATCAAGTGAGATCAGGAGGTCAATCAGGCGCAGTAAAGGGCTAACTTGTAGTGGAATAAAAAAAAAAAAAGATTATCCTCGTCGATAGGGAGTGATCCATCACTGTGCGTAATTGTAAAAGGAGACATATTTGCATAGCTCAAGTTTAAATGACTATGTTAAAGATACGTAGGTACTTACTAATGTTATTTTGAATTAATTTTATGTATTTTTGTATTCAGAGTGAGTTGCACTAAATCAGCGTGATCCTCGTATTCGACAGATAACAGATAACAGATAACAGATTCAGCCACTTCTCGTCACCGTCTTTAGGTCCATCCTGCTGGAGGGTTCCCCACGCTACATAACTAATGCTAGGTTTGTGAAATGCGCCAGTTTTCAACAGAATAATATAGATTCGTTTTCAAAAGTTTTCAAGCCGGTCAGGAACGCCAATTAGTAATGTTGTACAATGCCCACGTCAAGCTAATGTGAACAAAACTGAATAACGTCGAGACCAAGCCTCCAAGGCATTTTCAAGGCTCTAATATCAAGTATATACGCTTTCAAATTTCAATTTTTCAAATACTTGTCGCGGTTACGAAATAACGCGTATAAATGCATTTGAATATACAAATTATGCCACAGAACCAAGCGAAATTAACATTAATTTACGAAATCGTGAAGTAATGAAATTAAAAAAATGTTTTGCAGTCGGACGTAGGAAATCCGCACCAACTATACCTATAAGGCTCATTTCCCGCTCATTTTGCCGCCATTCCGCTAAATTATGGATCCACTCGGTTTGATAGTTCGCAAATTACGAGTACAAGTTTACGGTTCGTAAAAATAACCTAACAAATCTGTACTTTTTTTTTCATTTAATTATTTGATGCAAGCGTGTTTAGCTTTCTTGAAATTCAGTACTGGGTTAGCTTGCATACTGACGACGGACATTACGTTTTGGCTACCGTTTCCGATTAATAGTTCCAATCATAAAAGCGTATATATGTCACCGTAAGATTGTAAAATCCGTTAGATTATAATCTAACGGTTTCTATCCCGCTAGATTATAAACTGTCGAAAGATTGTGAACCGTTCAATGTTCTGAGTATTAATTTATGAAATATTTATTGTTTTTACGTTTTCTCGTCTCTTTCTTGTACAGTTCGCGCGCGAGTTGAATGCAGAGTAAATGTAAGTGTCACCATACATTTACTCTGCATTCAACTCGCGCGCGAACTATACGTTAGGTTAGGGTTTGACATGAATATTCAGGCACTTAGGTTCTATCGGGTTAATATACCTAATATATTACAATTTACCAAAAAATAACGCGTTAAATTGTAAGCAGTATGTTACGGTTCACAATCTGTCGACAGTTTATAATCTATCGAGATAAAAAACGTTATATTATAATCTAACGGTTTTTACAATCTTACGGTGACATATATATACTTGAAATATCCAAGTAATTGTACTATATCCTTACTAATATTATAAATGCGAAAGTGTGTCTGTCTGTCTGCTACGTTTTCACGGCCGATTTTGTTCAACCGCTTTTGATGGAATTTTAGGATAGGTTGTATCCCGGGGAAGGACATAGAGTACCTATCTCTTTTTATGTCGAAAAATTAAGGAGTTCCCGCGGGAATTGAAAAGTTTTGAAACAAAAAGCTTCCAAAAGTCACGAAATTTTCTATTTAAGCGCTTAAAGACCTGTGAATTTATTCTGGAAACTTGTTTAGGTAAATTGAAACTCTCTCTCTCTCACCTTAACAAACTTTTGCCGGCTCACTACTGAAATAATTCCTAATTGCTTTAACGGTGAAGGAAAACATCGCAAAGAAACAGCTACACGCTCGAGAGTTCTTAGTAATTTTCACAAAGTTTGAAGTGTGTGTCAATTCTGCAAATAAACTTTGCCAGCTTGGTAGACTATGGCCGGTCTCTGCTCAATTTTAGAGAGAGACTCGTGTTCAGTTTGGACGCCGGGGATGGACTAAAATGAAGATGGTGATGATGATGAAATTGGAACTATCGCTAGTCTCACATTCGTAAACACCGATAGTAATCTATTACTATCTATACTTACTTATATATATATATATATATATTATAAATGCGAAAGTTTTGATGTATGGATGTATGGATGGATGTTTGTTACTCAATCACGTCACAACGGCTGAACGGATCTGGATGAAATTTGACACGGAGATAGATTATAGTCTGGAATAGCACATAGGCTACTTTTTATCCTGGACAATTAAAGAGTTCCCGCGGGAACCAAAAAACCTCGATCCACGCGTACGAAGTCGCGGGCATTAAGCTAGTTACATAATAATTATGTGGAGAGAAAGGTGGCATTTTTCGGGCGCCTTAAAAGAGGATCCCAGTACGAGTTCTCAAAGTTGATCCTAGAATGCAAGGATCCCGGGAAAAGAGCGCCTGGAAGACAGAGGAGGAAGTAGATGGACGACGTAAAGGAATGGACCCGTCATAATTATTCAGATTGCTCAAGATCGGAAGGCATTTCACCTGCTGACCGCCAAACTTGAATTTGAAGATGGCACCCCATGATGATGATGTACATAATATAGCTATCAATAGATAAGTAAAATTACATAAGATATTCCCAGACACGAAACCCTTCCATCAATAAGTGTTTGCACGTCCAGACGATCGGTTACGATTAAACAATTTACATACATTACTCATTGATGCCTTTCCTAGAACATACAACATACCTACAAGTTATAAATAGTGCAATTTCGTAATTCTCTTATCGGGTTTTATTTACCTACGATTCCGGCTATAAGAAGCACACATATTTGCATTGCACGGTTTATTAAGGTGGGTTAAATCTATACTTACTAAAAATATAAAACGGAAAGTGCCGATCTTGACACAGTGATAACTCGCAAATACCGACTGGAGAAGGACATTTTGACGACCTCCCTGGCGCAGAGTTGAGGAGGTCTCAGGTTCGATTCCCGCGGCAGGGTAAATTTTGGGAGTTTATAATTTCTGAATTATCCCTGGTCTGGCCTGGTGGGAGGCTTTGGCTGTGGCTAGTTACCACCCTACCGGCAACGACGTGCCGCCAAGCGATATAGCATTCCGGTACGATGTCGTGTAGAAACCGAATAGGGGTATGGGTTTAATATAACTGCCATGCCCCGAACAGGTTAGCCCGCTACCATCTTAGACTGCATCATCTCTTACCATCGGGTGAGATCGCAGTCAAGGGCTAATTTGTAGTGGATAAAAAAATAGAATAGTTGCACAGTCTCTGCACTTTTATAGAGAATCGCAAGAAGAAGAAGAAAGCACTTAAAATATAGACCAATGACAGAAGGTGTTAGGTATTAATTAGGTATGAAACTGGCTTATTAGAGTCATCTAAGAGAGGCCAGCACTTAATGCCTAGTAGGGTAATTAATGCAGCAGGTTGTTTAGTATAGTGGCATTAATTGATTCTAAGTTAAAATATAGTTTCAACCGCCTTTGCATACTGTTTAGATCTAATCGTCAGTTTTTATGTCTTTTGTTACTATTTTAACTTGTGTGCAATAAAGATTTATAAAAATAAATAATGTTAGGTTTATTATTTTTATCAATTTTTCATTAAATTTGTACGGGGGTAATTCCTATAAATGCAAACGTTTTGAGATTCACAGGGCAGTCTGGTACGAGTCGCGACACGGCGGACAACGATTTTTAAATATTTTGGTGTTTGGGTGGATTTGGTGATGGTCGCGAACGCGATTGCATTTAATTTATTGGCTCAAGGTCTTTCGAGTTGTAGCAAATTACTCCTATGGGTACATTAGAATACAAAATTATTAACAAGGGATTAACTGGTGCCTATTTTTGAGATGATCCTTAAAATAAGTTAAAATATCTACTTCCTAGTCACTAGTGTTCGAAAAGCCTTAGAAAATGCATAAAGCATTACCTAGTTGTACCTGGCAAGTGTTAGATAAGCAATGGTTTACACTTACACGATCCGAGTCATTGTTTAGCTAACCGACCGCGAAACTGAAAGTTGACCTAGAATCGGGATGACTCATAAAATAATCCGTAAACCATTGTTTAAACGCATAATGCTAGGATTTTTATAGGTTCCTCTAAAAATGTTTCGCTATTGTAAAAACGTAAGTATCTTTTAGTATATTTTTTTTCAAAATAGGCTTGCACTTGACGACAGACAACCACGCTTAATACAAAGCTATGATGAGGTCTAGGTTGGAGCACGCTTACCTATCACTCTTGCCTTGTAGGTACTTAAGGATATACGTGGCAGGGAATACATGCGCTACAAGGGCATTCCACGTTCCACGTTCGTATTAGAAACTATGCCAATCCCACTGCACCTGTCCAGGTACACTTGACAAACGTGGTGGACTACCATTCTCATTCTGAGATCTGTTTTCAGTAGTGGAGCGTGGAGATGGGTTGAGATGATGAAATTAATAATGTCCTCCCGACCGAATTTTGGCCACGGCGGCCAATCTCCACAGAGATTAACCATCTGCGCGGGAGATATTACAGTGCAAAAGTGTGTGCGCCAACACAGGTGCACTCTGTGTTCCTTTGCTCTCATAGCCCGATGGGACAGAAAATCTGACAAATCCGGAGAGAGATCTGGCGCAGGACCGACGGCTTAACTTGCTCTCCGAGGCACGGGGGAGAAACACCACCAACTTCCTAACTCCGGGCTAGTACTGAAAATTTCTTATCAGAAAAACCCGGGACCTCGTCGGCCGCAGTCGAGCATGCTAACCACTAGACCAAAAAGCAGATGTAGTTAAAGCTGTCGCTAAGTGTTAGGTAAATGTGTAAATAGCACATTAATAGTTTTTTAAAGGTCTGATGTAATCGCGTGGGATATCGCAACTTTGCGCAAGTATCATGCAATTGGTACCTACTGCCCTTTCTCAGCTAAACAGGATGTCGTTAGATTACTATACCGTACGTATCGATACCAAATGTGTAGGTATGTTGGTTTAGTTGTATGTGCGCCATACATTTTACATTGACTGATTTAGTATCAAGCGAAAGCAGTAGTGGATTCCATAAATAAAAGCCTCAATAGATCAACGATTAAGAGAATAGTTTTAATTCAGAAAGTTCGACGATTCAAATCCCTGTTGTCTTGACACGAATATTGTCGCGACTATCATATTTCATATTATTATAAATGCGAAAGCTTGTTTGTTGGTTTGTCCCTCAATTACGCCGCAACGACGGAGCAACGGATTGACGTGATTTTTGGCATGGGTATAGTTGAGGACCTGGAGAGTGACATATGATATTTTTTATCCCGGAATATTAAGAAGTTTCCGCGGGAATAAAAAAACTTAAACCACGCGGACGACAGTCAGCCTTTGTTCTTCCCCGGGATACAACCTATCCCTGTACCAAATTTCATCAAAATCGGTTGAACAGATGGGCCGTGAAAGCGTAGCAGACAGACAGACACACTTTCGCATTTATAAATAGTATGGAAATATTAGTATGGAATATGGATACTATGGAATGATGTTAAATGAAAATAATAATAACTTAAAGACGAGGCAAGTTATATCAGAAACTGGAAAGTAAGGAAGTTGTCAGAAACTTTATAGGCACCTAGCCGCTAGATTATTTTCTTTTTAAGTGCCCAGAGCCTATCTAGTAATTGCAGCTTCTAGGCATACGATACCAGTAGCTGGTATTTTACATACGCGTATCACTTTCACAGACTAGTGGACAAAGATGGGTGGGGACGCTCGCTTGATGCCTTGAATATTTTACGTAGGTACATCTTACTTTGCTGCTAAGCTGTAATTGGGCACTAAGGCCCGTATTTAAGCTAAGAAAGAGCTGTTCTGACAGCTGATCTCAGATCTCAGTTTATTATTTTCTTACTTAAAGATCTGGGCATTTGACACGAGACACATCTTTCTTTTGCAAACTCAAGCATAGACATTTTCCTATCTATGCATTACTTCTTAAGGCATTAACATCAACATAAAGATATCGTAGCGTTAGTTTTATGTAGATACTTATATCCATATTAATATTATAAATACGAAAGTATGTCCATCTGTCTGCTACGCTTTCACGAATCATATCTATTGAACCGATTTTGACTAAATTTGGTACAGAGGTAGGTTGCAACTTGCATCCCAGGGCAGGATATATTAGCTTCTTTTTACCCATGAATATTAATAAATTCTCCATTCATGCGGCCGAATTCGCGGGCATCATCTAGTAATTAATAAAAATATACTCAAAAAGTGTACCTACCTAACAGTCTATACCTATATTCGAATCCTGATTCCTTATCCCTAGAAATGATTGAATCTTATCTTTTTCCTCTGGTCTGTGGCGCTCATGTACCTACACCTAACATAATATTACACTAATATTGCGCTGCAGGTGGGCATGTCCAGCTGCGCTTCCACAATTATCGTTAAAAGGGCAATAATTTATCACTAACTTTATTCTGAGAATCTACGTTTAAAACGAACAATTTGTTGGGCAGGTAACTTATTGTTGTCTTAGGTACTAATAGGTAAGTTAGAAGTGTTGTAAGTTGAGAGTTATCTAAACAATTTTTCCTGATCGTGAGTTACTTAAGTAATGATTAAGCGACTTTGAGTGCGGCAGTTAGTTAATATCCTTTATGTCAACAAATCTGGCTTGGCATAGGCGTGCGGAGGTCCTGGGTTCGATCCCCGGCAGGGTCAATTTGGGAATTTATAATTTCTGAATTTTCCCTGGTCTGGTCTGGTGGGAGGCTTCAGCCGTGGCTAGTTACCACCCTACCGGCAAAGACGTGCCGCCAAGCGATTTAGCGTTCCGGTACGATGCCGTGTAGAAACCGAAGGGGTATGGGTTTAATCGTATATGTTACAAATAACCGAACGTCAATAAGTGTAGTATACCTACCTAAATTGAATAAACGTTCTTTGAGTTTGAGTTTGAGTTTGAGTTTAATATAACTGCCATGCCCCTAACAGGTTAGTCCGCTACCATCTTAGACTGCATCATCACTTACCATCAGGTGAGATCGCAGACAAGGGCTAGCATATAGTGGATTAAAAAAAAATAGGTATTAATAAAACACTTTTAACATATTTGTCCTCTCATTTGAAACTTGCACGAGTAAATGGTTAAACGAGTAGAGGTTCCACGATAGATTTAATGTAATTAGATAAAAGTTGGCTAATCTTAGAGACAATATTTATTTGATCCGGCCACGATTGCTATCGTTATGCTCTAAATCTATACTTACTGATATTATGTGTTCGAAAGTTTGTCTGTTTGGTCCATCCGCTAAACCGATTTTGATGACATTTGGTACCTACTGGGATAGCTTGAATTTCAGAGATATCCTTTTGCCCGGAAAATCATTAAAAGCTAACAGACCAACTGACCTCTTTCAAATTCATAATATTATTTTTAGTAGATATTACAAAATATTGTTAAGTACCTGCAGACGGTAAAAAATAAAAGGTATAACAATGACTTTCTAGTTGCAAACACGAGTTAATAATCTTGCATGACTTGTTTTAGTATCATTAAGGTCAGCTGTACCTTATATTACGGTTCATGAAAAAAGACCGTAACAGACCATAAAAGTTAACTTAGGTAAGTAATTATTAAGTTCATGACATGAGTGTGTTCTTTAGGACGAAAACAAACTACGGACAGGGGAAGACAAAACACGTCTAGCTAACGCGAAACGCCAGCCACTCTTTATTTCGAAATAGTGTAGGTAGAGTCTTAACTCTCCACCTATCATACGTGCCTGTAACGTGGGTCTATTAATTACTTTGACAACGATTCTCTAAAAGACACGTAGAGACTTTGATGACGTAAAGGAACCTTTAATCACGACCTTACCCAACGCTAACGATGATGCATTCAAAATGGAACGTGCTATCGTGATTGGAAAGGAACTTATAGCTAGAGGTCTCTAATAAAACTTCACGTGGGTCACGAAAATTTTGCAGGCATATGCTAAGACTTGGCCAGACACAACGCGCGATTGGAATTATTCAATGAAGCTCCTTTAAGTTGATAAATGTGGAGGCATTATTAATGGGTAGAACGACAGCTTTTTTGACGACGAATTATAAAATATGTCTGAAGCAATGCCAGTACAAGTTTATCATATGAAATATTTTGCTAGTAATTTTTACAAATTTTCTTGGACACTTTAATCACAACTTGTTTAGCGCTATAAACATATCATTTCTACTGTACGTTCTACATCACGCGTTAAACATAACATTCTGCCGTGCTACTGCCGTGACGCGATGTGTATGTCCAGGCCTTATGTGTTAAAAATAAAACCAACATGACTCAGCATCCATGTTATGAGTAATCAGCCACTAACCCTGGCAAGTAACAAGACAGATTTTTTAGACAAGTAAAGTAGGTAAGTATACTCGTTTGGACACCGTATTTTTGCAATTCGAGAAAATGGTCTATTGTGTTTCATGTTTCGCAAATCTTTGTACCAAACTAAGTATTTATAAGGTAACAAGCAATTTCATGCGACTTTGTTTGCGCCGAACATGAATGATTTATCACATAGCATATACAAACCTGCCCCAGTGTTTTATTACAATAAGCTATCTTCATTCCAAATTACAGCCATATCGGTAAGTTGGTGCGGCGTGAAGGATTAACAAAAATCCAAACTTTCATGTTAAAATTAAATAAAAATAAGAAAGGATTAAAATAAGAATGTCTGTTTGTTACGTTTTCACAGCCCATGTTTTCAAGAGATAGTTTGCCTCCCAGGGAAGGGAGTACATAGAGTATACACCTATGTGCCTATAGACACGGAATATATTATAGTAGTGCTTTGGCTACTTTTTAAACCAGATTAGAAAGAAATACACGCGGACGGAGTCGCGGGCATCATTTATTCTCCATATACTCGGAAGTTATGCCTGGTGGGAGGCTTCGGCCGTGGCTAGTTACCACCCTACCGGCAAAGACGTGCCGCCAAGCGATTTAGCGTTCCGGTACGATGCCGTGTAGAAACCGAAGGGGTATGGGTTTGATATAACTGCCATGCCCTTAACAGGTTAGCCCGCTACCATCTTAGACTGCATCATCACTTACCATCAGGTGAGATCGCAGTCAAGGGCTAGATTGCAGTGGATAAAAAAAAAACTCGTAAGTTTAGAAGTGAATACTCAGACGACATATTCTACTTCAAAATTGTTTACCTTCAGGAACGCAAACTACCAGCAAGTCATACTTTTTTTACAGTATTTCTATGTGAAACGGGCAAAAACTATAAAAAAGTTAAGTTCTTTTAATTCAGTTCATTTTACTAAACCCAGTGAGGTAAGTATGTGGTCTAATTAAGGTATACTAATAAGGTACTATAAACAACCATATCAGAACGAATGTGTTCCATATCGCCAGATTAGGTTAGCTGTAAGTGGTAGGTACAGCGGTCCGGTTTATCACCATAATTAAAAACTACTTTGGAAGCAATTTCTGAGGAAACGTAATGATCGTTATGACGTAATTCCACGTTATCATTTATGATGCACGGGTGCTATAAAACTTGTATAACTAACTACCTATTGTTGTATTCATATCCATGCCAATAATTTAAATGTGAAAGTGTTTCTTTGTCGTTCCTTTTCACGGCCTATCCGCTACTATACTGACGGGTATAGTCCGTGACACGCAAGGAGTACATACTGCGGCAATTTGCGGTACTAATATATTTTTCTACTACTTGGTCGGATATCGGTTCATTATTAAAAAAAAAAAATTTGGCTCTTTTCTGGGCACTAATACTCACACAGGAAATCAGAGCATTTCCATACACACAAGGTTTTCGCGTGAGTTGAGGTAAGTCAACGCAATCTATCGGCTAAATAGAAAAGCTTAACAAATTCCGTCTGTTTGCTCGCAAATAAGAGAAAATTACTATAGGTACAAGTGTCGGCCAAAATAGAAATTCAAGGCCTCGTTTACTTAAAAAGGCCTCGGCTGTCTTTTTAAAACCACTTGGGATTCCCTCGGCTTCGCCTCGTCCTTCCAATATTACGCAGCCATGAATTCCTTTAATTCCGGCCTGGGCCAGTAATGTACTATTCATACAAAATTTGCACAAATATGTGACTACTACTACGCCGTTACTCTAGAGTCTTGTGGACTTATTTCTTGACACGGAAAACATAACATTACAGTGATACCTTGCAACCCGGAGACAGGGCATTATAGTTTAGTTACCATCCCGGAAATGAAAGAAGTTCCACGAGATTTTTAACAAACCTAAATCCTCGCAGATAACACGGGTTTGGTTTTTATTTAATATCCCGTGGGAACTCGTTGATTCCGGGATAAAAATACCTCGTGGGTAGCTATAGATCCATATAGACTTTAGAATAGTTTCCAAAAAATATTTTTATTTGTCCAAAATAAAAAAAAATTTGCTATATTTAACGGAAGATATTACGGCTATTGTATTGTTAAGTTCAATTCACCAAAGCAACGAAATAAAAAAAGAAATGGAGTAACAGTACAAGCAAATTATAAACGTTTTTCCCACGGATGACACGCATGGTTGGACGATAAACAACGCTCGACTTTTTGCGTACACAAAAACTGTAATGTGCTCGAACTGAACAAGTGAGTACTTAATAATGCGTACGTATTATGTAAGGTTAACTAACTTGGACCATTAATGTTATGTTATGATAGTTTATGTTCTGCTAGCGACCGCCCGTGGGCCGTGACTTCGCTCCCGTGAGAATTTCGAAAATTCTGGCCTTATTACTTGTTTTTCGTCACAACTGTAAAAAATTCTTTCGTATTTGAAATGTTGTAAAACGTAAATAAATACGAAAGAAATTTGTACAGAACATAAAATAGAATACGAAATAAATATTATAAATGCGAAAGTTTGGATGTATGGATGTCGGTATGGATGTATGGATGTATGGATGGATGTTTGTTACTCAATCACGCCCCAACGGCTGAACAGATCTGGATGAAATTTGGCACAGAGATAGATTATAGTCTGGAATAACACATAGGCTACTTTTTATCCCGGAAAATTAAAGAGTTCCCGCGGGAACCACAAAACCTCGATCCACGCGTACGAAGTCGCGGGCATTAGCTAGTACGAAATAAATGCTTAGTAGTAAGCAGATTCCCTGTTCCGTGAAAATTTCATATACCTATCATAATCAATCAAATATTCGTTTATTCAATCTAGGTACACTGTAGGTACACATATTGACGATTACCTACTTACTTATAAAACATGATGGTGATAACTAGTTACGGTATCTTAAGGCGAGTCACCTGCAAGATTTTAGGAGGTGAGGTGTGGGGTGCCGCCCGCGCGTCTCGCGGTACATTTCTCGTAGAGACTGGCGGGGAAGCGGGCAGCGCGGTATATTCTGAAACCGCTTGGCAACGTTCAAGTTCTGGGATTAATTTGAATGAAATAGATATAGGACTTCAGTTTGAAATAAATTTTAGCAGGTTCTCATTAATACTTCAAGAGGAATTTATCCATATAAAAATGATGAGCAAAGTCGAAAGTTTTATTAATAAAAAATTCGTTTTAAACTTTTAATTTAGCCTGTTTCAAGATTTTTTTTGATCGAGTAAAGTACATCCTAACGTGTAACAAATTAGCACATTCTGTAGACAATATCTTTAAGTGTATCGGATATTTTTTGTAAGACCGTTATTTAATAGTAAATACCGAAAAAATTTGATCTAGCAAACCAGTTTTCACCGCTGAGCTGAGGTGACTCGCCTTAAAACTAAAGCTACGAGGGTTCCAAACGCGCCCTGGTCTGAGAAGAGCCCACAACAAACTCATAATACGTAATAGTACGGTATTACTCCGTAACCCTGCGTACAGTGGACCTATTGTCTAATATATAACATAATATCAACGTTTAAAATACACAATTTTGAATTTATGTCAAATGATAATGAGCCGCTATTGCATAAATAGCACTATGGAAAGCAAAAATAATTACACCATAGACCAGTCATCTACACGCAGAATGTCCAATACGCACAATCAGCAGCGTTTCCCGAACATTACTTAGCTGGCCCAGATTTTTTATGAGGTCTTTTCGTGACGCACTAAATACGGTTTGTTTGTTTTTAATTATGGCGTGTGAACGTAGCTTACGGAGTAAGTACATTAAAGAAAATCCATTTAGGATCTCTAAGTCGACTTCGTAAAAAGTCTCTTAATACCTAGACGATCATGAATTTATGTCATATGATAATGAGAGCTATTGCATAATGGCGCTATGGAAAGTAAACAAAATTATACCATAAAGCAGTCGGCACAGCGTATCCCAAACATTATTTCGTGTTATTTCCCTGTCCCAGATTTTTTATGAGGTCTTTTCGTGACACACTAAATACGGTTTGTTCGTATTTATGGCGTGTGAGCGCAGATTATAGCGGGAACTACGGGAAATAAAGAAAAAAGAAATAAAACTCTATCTTCTCTGTTATTACAAAATTAAAATAATTTGCTCATTCGTGCGACGATAAACAACTGGACCTATTGGGACGAAACGTTTAGTTCAAAATCAGTCTGACTGATAGTTTCATTTTTGATCAAATATAGGTACACTGCCTGAAATGAAATGATTTATTTATTTCATGTAGGACAACTTGTACCTACTACTTATGAAATCACATGACTCTACCACCGAAACACCTAAAACACATTGACCTGTATTGCTAGTCTCCGAAGACGGCAGACGAGATAGATTTATTCACAAACATAACATAACCAATCCATTGAGATAGGAATATCAGCTTGAGTTTGGGATGAGTTAAGAATACTATACCTACCTCATGGGGTGAGCGTCATGAGATGAGTACGGAACAACTCAACACAACATTTATATGAACTTCTGGCATGGCTAGACTTTTTAAAATACAAGAAAAACTTTGAAGCAAGGACGATCTGGTTATTTTTTTATAGTCCATAATTGGTTGATTGGCATCCACCATTTGGGAAACGCTGTTACATTATTTAAATAAGTAAATTTAATAGAGCACGACTTTAAATCAAGATAATGTTTATGAATGAAGCGGTTTGAGCTACATTTTGTAATTTAAAATTGGAATATTTTAACGTTTAGTTTTTGCTAATATTAGAAGTAACACCGACAGGTTCCAGTAAATAAACTATGTATATACAGGCAGCAGGTGTGTTAATTGGACATTGATAAGTGTTGTAGGCTTGTAGGTACTAGGATAGGTATTAGGTACCCATATGCTTACTCTTGCCAGTTTTAAAATTCAACGCACTATTATAACCAACCTGTAAGGCTCTACGTCTACGAAACACCTTGTTATGTTTCATTGTTTTTCCAAGCCTATTAACAGTTAACAATGTTATAAAACCCCGAATAGCTCAATTTTATGTCCTAACCACGGCTAATTATTTATTCTGGACTTATTTTCCAAACCAAATAATTATATAAAAATGTAAGTGTAAATAAAACCAGACATGACATATATTTAATAAGGCTGTGATATATTTAATAGCCTTGAAATAGACCAATTTGTAGCCAATCGTTTTGTTTGAAGAGTACACTAATAAATTATGTATTACCTATACCGACTTCCCTTTCGCATCATAGGTAGATTTTGAAGCGGCGCTCCGTTCAAAGTTGAAAAGGTTTTCAAAGGAGTAGGTAAGTACTTCACATAGGTCTCGTTTGTTGCTACGAGCTTTATAGATAGCCAGGTAATGATATACTATAGAGGTCAGTAGGAAGTTTAATACTAACATAAGGTTATGCAATGCAACAAATGCCACCTGCGACAGCATGAAGGTTATAAACACCTGTATGTAAAGGTTATATTTACGTTTTAGCATTCATCACACATTTCAATATTCATCTTCATATTGATTTGCGTCTTAGCATTGCACGTAGTAGTAGGTAAGTACCTATATTATTACTGCGATTTGCGGTTATTCAAAAGTTGGTTGCTGAAGCCGAAGTGGCATTAGGAAAACTCAAGTCTACAGACTCGTTGTACCGATGCAATGTTGATGAGAACTTAGAATGTCGTTGCAAGAGGAAACTATATGGGACTAATCGTAGTGTTATCGCCAACCGCTTGTCAATATTACAACTCAAAATTAATAACGCGCTATAAATAATTAAGCGCTAGAACATATATAAAATAAAATAAAACTACTATAACATGCATGATACTTACGAGTGTCACTTGAATGAGATCATGCAAGGATGTACATTGTACACATGCGATGCGATCACGTTGTGCATTATAGCTGCATGTTTTTAGTGCTAACAACAGCCCATGCATTTGCGCAAAATCCCAAAGACATAATATTATTATCTTGGTACAACAAGTATCTATGTCTATCAATATGGTGTGTCTGTCAATTGTTCTCTAACGTCCTACACATATCGTGATCTATTGTAAACTCTTTTGAAAGTTGAAATCAAGATGATGTGCTTAAATTCTGTATCGAGTCGCATAACGTTGTCTATGATTCAGCCAATGCCATGAAATAAGTAATTGTTGCTGTTTAGTTACAGTAGGTATTGTTAGGGTGAACATTAACATATTATGTCCATGGCCTTACTGTATCTATGGCTCTCGAGAGTGGCAAGGACTGGTGGGGAACGCTTGGCGCGAGATCGAGGTGTAATTACAAGATGGCAACCGTGTTTGTGAGATTAAATATGGAATAAATAATAATTAAGTGGATAACCAGTGTTTCCTTCGAATAGTATAATTATTTTTGGGTCTAGAAGTTCACGTGTGTTTTTCCAAGAGACGAGATAGACATCGCAATGCGTTGCTGCATTGACGCTGCGCTCTATGCTCATAGTCGTGTGCTGCGCGCGCAAGAATGGGCGTGGCCCATTCAAGTTCAGCTACGGAACCCTCGGGCGATCGCGATACATTTAAGGCCTGGAGAAAAACAACGCGCGACGATAACGTGTAACTACACTGCGCGTTGCCCTAACACGAAATTTAGGTAGCACGAGTTTTAAGCGAACAAACATATGTATTTGTGATATTCGTTATCGATCTATTATTAAAGACTTGAACTGAACTTCTAAAAGCATGTACTGTTATGGAGTCAGATATCAATTTGTCTCTCTTTTTGTTAAGTAAAATACATGAAACAAAATATTTTGATACTAGGTAAGTACCTAGTTTTCGCCAAGTAGTGTAAAACGTTGGTTCTGTCATTTTGTCAGACATGATTTGTTTTACTCATGTTTACTAGTTGTGTTAACACTTAACAGGTAGTACGTAGAGTCAAGAAAAAAAAGTAAAACCTACTGTCATTACTTTCATCCTGAATATCGCGCGTAGGAGTCACCGTGGTTTCAGACGATTTAAACAAGACTTCGTATCACAAATCGTACACGCACATATTATCTCTTTGTGTCTGACCAGGTCTTTAAGCTTTACCAACTATTTTATACTTGCTAGATATGAATCTTTGCAGTTTTGTTTAAGTGATCGTTTATAAGAAGAGCTTAGATGAGCGTGCGGATAGATGTTTTACCTTTTTTATTTTTATTTTTAGCGTTCAGTAAATTACTAACTCAAACTCAACATATTTTAACTAAACTTTTTATGAAAACTATCTGAGCCTGTTTAATTCGTTAAATAATATTATTTGGTGAAAATGAAAAGGAATAACGTAAACGCTGCTCTTTACTTTTCGAGTCGTCCTTTCCTAATGCTTTAGAACTTTATTTTAGTCGAATCCAGCATTACATTAGCAAATTAATTCCGTTGACTATCTCATATACTAATAGGCTATACAAATTCAGTTGTCTGAAAGTTACATATCCAATCACAATAAAACCAGTACATGGGGCGGCAATTTAATACATTTTACAGTTATCTATATTACGATAGCACTTAGCTGATTGTCATTGTAGGCTTTTAAAAACGTTAATTACAAAACATATTTCTATGTATTCTTGTATATTCAAAATTCTTACCAAAGAAAGAACTTCAAACATAAAATAAGCAACCTACGAAAATATACGAAATTATAAAAAGGGGACTGTTATGCGCCAGAATTATGGAAGAAAAACATACTAAAATATGCAACAAAGGTAAGCAAGCAACGAAAGCTCCTACAAAATCATAACCAAAGGAGGCGAAAATAGACTAACAGGGAACTGTTAATATTCGAAGGTAGGACTAAGTTAATTACAGTAAAAAAATAATATAAAATAAAATACACTAGCAACAAAGGAAAAAGCTCCTACCAAATTAGAATAAAAGACGACGAAAATAAAAACACTTTGACAAGGGATTGTTTAATACGCGTCCAACAAAAATAGCTGCGAAAGAAGGGAACATGGTGAGTAAAGGAAACGAGTAGAAGCCTAATTTAAACACACACCTATTACTTTAAAAAACATTTAAATAAAGCCACAAATGAAAAGACACCACCGAAATTCCAACTATAGTAAGCGAAAATAGAACACTTTGACAGGCTAATGTTAATTTGCGTCCAACAGATATAGCTACGCAATTAAAATAAAGCAGCAAATGAAAAATACCACGGAAATAACAACAATAGGAGGCGAAAATAGAACACTGACAGGATAATGCTAATATTCGTCTAACAGATATAGCTACGGAAAAAGGGAACACAGTTAATTACGGCAACGAGTCGAAGTGTAATTTGGGGACACCCATAACTTAAAATAAAGCCGCAAAGGCAAATACACCACCGAAATGAACACAATAGGAGACGAAAATAGAAAACTTTCGGCAGGATAATGTTAATATTCGTCTTACAGATATAACAACGGAAGAAGGGAACACGGTTAATTACGGCAACGAGTCGAAGTGTAATTTGGGCATACCTATAGCACTAAACACATCGCTAGTTTAATGTAAGCGCGCCTAAAATATCCGTTTCAAATGCCACGGTGCGACATGATGGACGTATTTTTAGATTTCCTTTTAGTAGTTCACATTTAGATACGAAAGGTTACCTTACCTCGGTCTACAATGTAGAGGAAGCTATATTTTACTATACTATATTTTATACAGCTTTAAACAAAGGAAAACGAAAAGTAAATCCATAATACCTGTAACTCAATAGAGGTAATACAGTAACGTATAAGTAGTCGAACCTCATAGGAACTGGACCCACTTACTTAGATTGACAAAAATAAATTTAGAATAAGGCGAAATTTTAAAGAAAAATTAACAAAAATAGCTAATTAAAGTTAAGATACGAGAAAGCAAATCATAACAAGGCACTATTAGTGATCTACTACTCGTAGTCTTCATGTTAACTTGTCGTCAAATTCATAACCGAATTGATGAGCTCTGAGTAAATAGCTGCATTTATAGTTGTTTCAAATATTTGTGGATGAGGAAAGATGTTTACTATTTCATTTTGATCCAAAGGTACGGAACGGTGATTATTGTGACCTCTTATGTTTTTGCTATCTAAGGCCGTAGAACCATTGACACTTTTAAACTGCTTAAAAATAAACGTCCTAACAATTAAATGAAAGAGATTTAGATAAAAACGAGTTAAACAAGTACCCTGACATTTTAAGTTCAAGGGTTACTTATTTCTTATGTGAATGACATCAGATGCAAGCATTGTACCCGTTGCAAGAGTCTCGCAAAAACAACAATATTAAGGTCAAAAATATAATGAATGTTCGCCGAACAAATTACAGGATGAACGTGACTATTCGAAGCGTGAGTCTCAGAGCGAACCACGAAATTAATTTACGTCGCATAATTGAATAAAAACCACAAAATAACAACACACCGAATTAGGCTGACAACCTTGTAATTTAAAATTATGCGTTTGGTGTCCACTTTACCATAAAAACTACGTGCAATGAAAAGTTAGAACTTTCTAATGGTATTCCACAATTAATATTTATTTTATACCCAACGACAGAACAGCTCAAGGTAAACATCATTTTACACGAAGGTTCAGTAACAATTGAAATCATCGGTGATCATCATTACGCAAAATAATAATAACCTGACTCTAGTTGATTGTTTCAAAATGATTTGATCTTTTTCACAGTCAGAATAAGGTTGAAATTTCAAAAAAGGGTCATTTAACGGTGATGAAAAAATCACAGTCACGCTCGACTGCAGATCGTGGAAAGGGATTGTGACTTGTGAGACACCAAGCCATAAGCATAGCGACTGGCAATTCAGATTTTAGTAGTACTACTTCTCTGTGCTTTTGCCTTTATTTAAAGCAAAACATAACCTTATAGCATTTCTTATCATGAACGTAAAATAAATCATTAATTTTATATTTGTTGATTGGTTTGCGTATTACGATCTAATTTGTTATTGATATCGAAATATAGCCGTCGAACGTTAAATAGAAATTTCAAATCGTTTCTACTTCGTTAATAGAAGATTTCAAACTAGATAAGGCTAACACTATTCTACGTGGTCGTAGCATCGAATTTGGAATCATCGATCATTACCATCGTAGTTTTTTTGGCTTGATTTATTGTAAAAGCTTTAAATATAAAAAATAACTATGTTAATATAAATATGTTAAGAGTGATTGCAATCATCACATTATCGCTAGGTTATCGAACGATTACTCAAATGAGATAATTAGTTTTTTTTTTAAAGATTACTTTACCACAAAGGACAATAATAGTGATAAGACAGAATAATCGGCGTGAAATGCAAATGCGTGTTTCTCATATTATAATACGGACATAATATTTCTAGGAAACACACGCTATTACCCTGGTACTTCCTGGAATACGAAAGAAGGTGAAACTCATGACTCGTGCGAATCGAAGAGATCTGACCGCCTTACGCAGATCCGCAAATCACACACTGAATATTTATCGAATTCGTTACACTCTTGACGTTTCACGAGTGTTTTGATGTGTGTGTACGCAAATAAAAGTATAATAATTGATGACGATGATGTTTTAAGTTTGGCTATGAATAAGGTACAAAACTTATAAGGGAAAAATATAGAGATTGAATTTATTTACTGTTCCGCTTCAAAATTATAATCTAGAAATAAACAAATTAATTCTAGGTAGTAAATTAAAAAAGTAGTGACATTCAAAAATTCAAAAGCTGATGCCCACGTCTTCGTCCGCGTGGTTTAAGTTTATCGTTATTCCCGCGAAAATTCCTTAATTTTCCGGGATAAAAAGTAGCCAATGTCACTGTCCAGGTTCTCAACTATTCGTCGATCCGTTGCGGCATGATTGCAGGACAAACCAATAAACCAACAAACAAACACACTTTCGCATTTACAATATTACATATACAAACGACACAATTGTAGTTCCATAGAGTATACAGTTGCATTATAGAGTATAGACTATAGAGTTACATGTGTATGGTATGGTAAATACTAAATATCTATCAATGGCGATGCATGTTTGGTGTCCCTAATACTATGGCGATAGTGAAAGTCCTAACTGCAATGTAACCAGACAACGTCGCGTGTCTTTGATAAGATAAGGAGATGATTTTACAACCGCTCTCACCAATTTATCAATTACCTTGATCATTTGAAACCTATGCAATTACTGTTACTAAATCGAAATCTGATGAAATAAAGAAATCAATCAAATTAGGGAGCTCTACGGTATGCGTGATAAAATTAACTATGAGGAAAGAAAGTATTTGAAGTGATTGTTAGACGGCGTAATAAATCAAATAGCACGTATTTATATACATTAAAACTCTTATCAATAATGATAATGAACGTGATACAACAGAGCACTTTTTTTAGAATATTGAAAATAGATTGAATGTGCGATCTGCTGGAACAGTAAAAGAGGGTAACGCACCCTTCAAGTTTACAGCCAGCCGGGGGTTGAGACGACAACATTTGCACTTTCTCACACACACAAACAATTCCCGCTATGGGTAACGATTGATTTGTGGGAAACTCAAATTGTGCAAATAACTTTTAATATTGTGAAGCAAATAAAAATCGCGTCAACATAAAGCATGTAAATTAGTTTTTAATATCAATTAAATTACGTAGAATAAATAAAATAATTATAATCGTAGTGCAACATCGTAAGATTAACTAATAGGAACGCAACAAACAAATCGTGGCGTGAGAATAATATTTGTAAATACTCACTCTGGTTAAACAATTTCAAACAAGAAGCCTTGTTCGCAATCAATCAAGGAAATCCATTTCTCATGCACTGCACTAGTAGATTCAACTATTGCGGTTAGTCCATGTCCTTCAATAGAGTAGATATAAGTACTAATTAAGCTCTATTTATTGCAAATGTTGAACATATTGCACCAAATATTGCTAAGCTCTGCTGGAGCGCGGGTCCCCGGTTTATCGATCTGTCGTTGTTCGGCGTATTTCCCGTCTCATCCCAGCTGTTGCCAGTGAGGAATACGTGAAATAGGGTATTTTTGCACGTATAATGCGTGATATTTGTTGATATTGTGCGAAAGGTTGCGATCAGCTGGGGCGTGCGAGCGGCCGGCACGGAGTGCTAGCGGTCGCATGTGCCGCGCACGACTGGCAGGCTGGCTTAGTTCTCGGCTTGCCGTGGTATCGTCACTTGGGGCCATGGAGGCGCCCCGCGGCGTCTTAACGGCCCGTTACCTACACGCGAACGTACTATAGCGGGCATGTAAACAAACAACTCGTATTCTTGGCTTAGTTTACACTCGACAATAGACTGTAAAAGATAATGTTGTCCGCGTTCGATTTCCGTAGAACTCTATACTGAAGCGCACTTCAACTGCGCTTCGCATAGTGATCGTCGATCAATCTTTTATTGATTAGTGATAAAAATGTGTCTTTTAAAGCAATTTAGGGATTCTGATGCTAAAACGTAATTTTTAATTTTCACGATAAATCCAATAAATGAATACATCATACAAACTCTAGTTTATACTATAGGATAAGAGCATACTATGAATACTACTGACGACATACCTCATACGTATCAATTAACAATACATCCCAACCGTGTAACCTATACACGTATTGAAACATGAAACACTTGATTAAACAATCGTGAATACGATGAGATGAACAACGCACGCGGTGTTTTCAAGATCTATGATATAAGACTTAAGAGCATTATCCATTGAAACAAAAGCGGTTTTATATCATCGCTATAGGTTAAAGAAGATTCAATAAACAATGACGACCTCCGTGAAGAGGCTATCTCTACTGTAACAGATCTAATACAATGGGGCAAACGCACGGACAGGATGCGAAATTCAATACAAGCAAGACTCTCAACAGATGCAAGCGCATTCTTGTAAAGTTTGGAGCAACCGTTAAAAATTGAGCCTACATTCGTTTGTGCCAACCTTCCTGATTTACGCAAGTGATGTAAAATTATTGTAAGCGTACTCTATTGTGTGAAGCAAGGAAGCATCTGCCTGAGATGCCTTCCTCTATTCAATGTTTGACCTTTGATCAACGCTCGGCTGGTCTTTGTCGAACACGTGCGGATCGAAAGATTCCATACTTCCATAGACACTTCGGCATTTTAAATTAAAGTGTACTAGCGAATATAAGAATTCTTTGATAGAAACATTTGGGCAAAAGGGAATATCATCACACCTCTGTTATAAATACAGGTCAATAGATCCTTATCTCATACAATAAAAAGAAAAGTCTTAACTCAGTCACTGACTCATTAACACCCAGCATTCGGATCCAGAACGCTCAAATTTTGCACAGTGGTTCCCTACCTAGGAATTATTCGAGAGCTCGAGACCGGATTTTCCATTCACGTGGGCGGCCGCCAGTTTTCCTAAATTTCTATAGTCATGAATATGTAACATTAGATACTTTAAACTTTAAAGTATTTCTAAAATCAATGATAACAAATCTTGGCATTTTTACGAAGTGAGTATTCGATGGGCTTATTTGGGAAACGGGGAAGTGTCTAACGGGTTTTCTCGATATTTGAGTATATTAGAGACTCTATGACGAAAGCTTCGAATAGTGAAGAAAAGTATAAAATATACTAGATACAGATACTAGACACGAAAGTGTTGATGTTTGGTATAATCAGACAACTTTGTAAGTAACGAAACGTCGGCAACGTAATGGGTAGTAATTTAGCGATAGGAGAGTCTACATATTGAAATAAAGAAGTAAAAATGTAGGTATAAGTGAAATATCTGATATGCACAAATGAGAACTTGATGATTTAGATGTAGATTTTTTGTTCTTTTAGATTTTTGTCGGATCAAAATTATGTGTAATAAAAAAAAACTATGGATCGACGGTATGAAGAGGGTGGCAGGAAGTGGCTTGATGAAGATAGCTGAGGACAGGATGTTGGGAAGGCTTATATTCAACGGTGTTCTTTGCAGGCTAATATTATATTATGATAATGATGATGAAAGATAGAATAGAATAGAATTTATTTATTTTTCAGTAGGCAAATGACCGCAGATCTTTCCTCATACTGTGCTCCGCGCAACAGGTAACAAATGCCATTTTGAAATCGTACTCATGATAACAAAAAAGAAACATGTAGAGCGACAGAACTTTAACTTAATAGAGCAATGGTACGCCTCTATAACTCATTAACAATCAAGAACATGCTACGAGGCCATAAAGTATCGTTATAAATATTCAAATGGGGAACTGAAGCGTGCAGTCCTATACGTCACAAACCAATCTAAGAAACATTAACCCACATTCAAATTGTAATTCATAACAGATTGCGTATGAAGTAGATCGGAATCAGTGCACCGTGAGCCGACGCTAACGCATTACACACTTATGTTGAAACCGAAAGTTTTATATCACACCGAACGATAGTTACACTGTAAAACACAAGTACTGAATTGGATAGTTCGCTCGCTTTGATATGACATGACGTAACATTCTTCCGTGGTTGACTGAAATTGCAATAGGGAAGGATCCAAAGATTCCGTCCAAGTATGTATGAAATCGTAATGTTGCATAAAATGCCAAATTTAAATTCATTTTGCCATCTAGATACATACTATTATGCATGTTTTTGTCTGCAGTCAGTGTGTATGTATCTATTAAGGCTGCAAATAAAGTCTAATTGTACAGATTTGTAAGCAACTTAAAATATTATCTATACTTATAGTATTATAATAAATTACGCAGATAAATAATATTATCGTATCGAAAATGATCGCTAAAATATTATAGTAATTCAACGAATTCTACTATAATTTAATGCATACATTTTAGAGTAACTCCCCAAATATCTAGATCTTCCAAAAGATTTTCATATACACATTTTCCTTAAACAAATACCGAATATGTCCATGAATGTAAAACTGAAAGTACAATAAAATAACGAGACTACAGCATTTATAAAACGATTCTACAGGGTGCTAAGTTTTATCTCAATATGAGTCTAGACTGTGTCTAGACACCGGTGTCGGGATAACACGACTGTTGACAATGTTTATGACCTCAAAGCCAAATCGATATTATTGTCTAGGAAGTTGAATTCATTTTCATGCAATGATGGAATATCTAGTCAAAGTTGTTCAAATGAAATAACACAAAATGAATTGTCTAGAGTCTAGACACGAATTAAATTAAAATAAACTAGATCAAAGTAGACTTTAGAATTTAAAGCAGGTCTGTTTGCAGCCAAGCGCTAGTGTGCGCTAGCCTATAGGTACATTAAAAAAAGAATGATAAACTTAAATCTTGATAAAATTTGTAGTACGAATTTGGAGTAACCTTGTATAGTAAATTTAAAAAAATATGCAGAATTCTTTGTGGGTGTAACAAGGTGCGAAATTATGAAATGTAATCGTTGGTAGGTAGTATATACTATGCATTAAGCACATAATATACCTAGATACATGACTCTTGTTCCCTCGCCCGTCTTCAATTAAGCTTGAAGTAGGTATTTTTACTGAAACTTTAATGTAGCTTAGCGTAGCATAAGTTTGTGATGGATAAGTTTTATGTAACAGAACCGGGCATGTTATAGTAGGTTATAAGCATTATGCACACGTTATAACATAATAAAATTATTTTAGATAATTTAGTGATAAATTCATAAATGTTTAGACCATCCAGTAAAGAGATGAGAGATAAATACAATATTTATAAAGAAGCGCAACATTATATTAAACTTGAACTGTACGCAATTACGCATACTAAAATGCAATAATTGAAATACCAGACACATCAGTGCTTCACGTAACGTAAATAAGTAAAACGGGGAGCCTTTTGCTCCAAGTACAGAGGTCAAAAGAGGAAAAGACGGTTAACAAGATGAAGACGAGGTACTATTGTCATTATGGCGCGTCTGGACACGCGATATTGAGATTAAAACCGGTGACTCAACCGACGTCTTCTAATTTTACGAGTTGCAATATATCGAACCTGTTTTCTCATGTGTTTGATTATTATAAACAGCTTATAGAATCATGACGCTGCAATATTTTTATCCTCATAACTAGCAAATGCGTTAATGGCCTCTAATTAAGACGATATGTTTTTTTTTTCTAAAATTGAGTTGAAGTTGAGTGAAGAAGATGTTGAGGACTTAGCCTTTCTGACTCTTTAAAACTTCTAGATACAGAAGTACTTCTAAGGACTAACAGCCAGGCGGTCATGAGTACAAAACCAAAAAAATATATTGATGAATTATATTCGATGATTATTAATCATTGAATACACTCTATTACTGTAAAGCTTGTAGCTTACGCTAGCAATGTCGATAAAGCTAACTTCGTAATGTTCCCAAGATAATTACATAGTTAAGTGATGTTAGAAACTGTCAAACCGTGCCTATTCGCACTTTATGAAAAACCCTATGTTGCTATGCCTATACATATAAACGCCTGTAAATAAGGCCGTTCCAGTACTATTTTTTACAATAGAAAAAAATTCAATGAAGCAATTCATACCAAATAGGTAAAGAATTTTATATATAATTTTCTATTCATGAATACCACAGCGGTCCAATACAATCAATTACATTAAACATGTATGAATGTCGTAAGGTTTTCCGATATATCCATATATGAACATCGGAGGCGATTATCGAGCAATACGTCTTTGAAGCTGTTAGTTGACTATTATTGCTAGCAGTTCCGTAAATTTCACCTTGTTAGTCGATGCTTAGGCTCAAGACAAATTGCCGAGGCTAATAGAGGCGTCTTTTCTGTTTTGCATAGTTAACTGAAATGAATTCCTCGCAAACATTTGACAAAACAAAAATATTTAATTTGTGCCTATTCTGCCTAGTGACGTAAAAATAGACCGTCTTGTCTTTAAACTTCACCTCCTATATTAATGTACACGGCTTAATATATTTTGTAAGGGACAAATTCGTCAAATCAAAAAAAATCCGTGTCTATTCTAATTTCTGTCTATGAAAGATTAGAGATCAGATAATGTTAAGTTTTCTTTGCAACACTAAAAAAAAAAGCTGTTGCTTTCAAAATGTCGTAGGTTTTTTGATTATTTTTTTATTTACTCAATCCGAATGTATACTACAAGTTGTAAATTTGCTCCCAGACCGTGAAATAGTCAATATAATATATTTCTTGAATTTGCTGCTTTCCCTTACCCAGTATGGCAGTATTTACTCTATATATTCAATACAAGGGCTGTTAAGGCTACCGGTTTTAAGTTTGTTTTCTACTTGTGAACCACTCGCACGATATGTTTAACGTTTCACCATATTAGGCTTGCAATTGAATTTGTTTCGCGTCCTTCGCTGTCGACTTGGAACGTTTACTTTAGGTCCAATGTTTATTTATTGCTGTCACGTGAACTTAAATGTTTCAACGTTCGTTAATTTTATTTAGCCGAGTGCAGTAAAGTAAAGCCGTAAGTAAACCACCGTGTCAACTGTCAATAGAAACTAAGACTGCATTAGGTTAAGTTGCAAATTTGTAGGTACATTAATGCTTTTAAAACTAAATAAATTTTAATTAGGTCACTTTCTTTGTTATGCATTTAGACACCCGAAACCTATAAAATATATAATTATTAATACCAATACTATATTAAAATATAATTTATGTAAATAAAATGTTTCACTTTTTTTAATTTTGAAATGTTTAACTTAATTTATTTCCGTGAAAATGAGTCCCCAATAATAATAAAGAACAAAATAGGCATATATATCACTGTTTCAGACAGGTAGTTTCCGGATCATGAATCATGATTCTTTGATAAGCAAAGAAAGTAATTGTTTATGTGATACGGTTTTTTTGATAAAAGTATGATTATTAATATTAATCTCCAAAAGCCAGCTTATCTTAATATTGCAGTATGAAATATTACGAGTATGTACCTAACTACCTACTAGAAAAAATATTTTTTTATTATCTGAGCAAAATAAGTATAAAATATTTTATAATAAAGCATGCAAGGATATTATTACAATGTACAAAAAAGTTAGATCCTTATAACAATGAGTCATCCGCAAAAAAAAATGTTGCCTCCAAAGATACATATCAGCGCGGGCGCAATTACCAACGTTACAAAAGCTAGGTTTGTGGGCCACTCCGACGCGTTTGAATGCCGCGTTGTGTCGTATTGTGCAATGTATAATTAGTGATATATTGTTTGCGTGCGAGTCGAATGCGAAAGTAGGTGCTCCGATCTATAGATTTGTAAAGACTATGACAGATAAAACGCGCGATAATATGTCTAAATAGTTCAGTCATTTGGTGCTCAAAAAGGGGGTTACCAGGAAAGTTAAGTTTGTGTGTGTGTTAAGTGGAAAGGAGTTTTGAAAATTGGTAATTTTTTCAATGTAATAACCTTTTTTTTTGTAAAATCAATAGTTTCAGCGTACGAGAGCCGCAAACCGAAACCTAAACCAACTATTTTAGATATTCATCGCAAAATGAGTCGGAAAGGAGTTATTGTCAAAAACTGTTTTTGGGCGCCATTTTTCCAATATGGCGGCGCTAGCGGCAAAGATACGAGGTGGCAAAGTAAAAATTCGAAAAGGGCACGTCAAAATCTATGAAATCACCAATTTTCAAAACGCCCGGAAATCTTTCCAGGTAACACTACAAATGACTGGACTAAAAGGTGTGTCTAAACATAGAGCGGCAAGAGCGCGGCAACGACAAGCGGCGTCCACTGCGTCCTAGTAAGGACTTGAGGACTATACCCAAGAATATAATAGCTGACACCCAATAACAGAGCGGCATTCAGCGCGCAGCAGCTGCGCAAGATTACCACTACAATGTTTTCCATAAAATATCTGACAAATTATTCTAGACTACTCAAATAAAATGATTGTGTGTAACATCAACTCATGATGCATGAGTGGTTATTCTCGGTGTAGTATGTAGTGATGGCATTCCGAAACTATGGTAGACTCACTTAAAGCCCTGTGTAGAGTAAAAGGGGGTTTTTCAAAGCAATGTATCCATGAAACGGTGACATAAAGTATGCTTGTAAAAATAATTTGCTGTTTTCAAGACCTTTAAGCTGCCATTGACGCATCTCAAAAAACGATCCAAAAAAAATCTGCATTGAAATTTATTTTAAATATACCTCTTAATTTACCTTTTAAAGCAATTTTCCTCCTTATTGAAACTAATAATTTGCTCTAGAAATATAACATAAAATTTACATTTCTAAACCAAACACATTGTCGGATTAATTTGTATTTTGAACAGTATTTTTTTTTACAAATGATTTTTTTTGCATTTTTGGCGACATGCGCTTGTGTGTACGCATCAATTCTCGTTACCGACCGTGGCCGCAGGTCGTGTCTATCCAAAGCCTTAATGATAAAATGGTTGGTTCCTTGTAATGCCAGAAATTAATACTACCTACGGACTTAATTAATAAATTTTTGGCAGTAACTGTTTGAAGTGGCAGTAAGTAATTAATACTTAATAATTAATTTAGCAATACTTGAAGTGAATGTAATTAGTATAATTAGTTTTTGTAATACTACATATTTATACTTCGTACTTACTTTTTATCATAATTATCCGGTGTTCGCTTCAGTTCTATGATCAGTTCATAACAGGAAAATGGGAAGAGTTAAAAAGAGGTCGTTAGACATAAAATATATACATACTTAATATTTTATTTACTTATAAGAAAACTTACTGACCTCAAAATTTTTCAAAAAGTTTCTATTCCGTCAACTTGCTATATTAGTATTTTTTCTACGGACGGCAGCTGGTCTGGGCTGGTCTATTTAGGTTTTATATTGTCTCTGGTCTGGTATATTATATCATATAATATTAATATATTGTCTCTGGTCTGCTCTGGTAGGCACCTGTGTCTAGTTACCACTCCACCGACAAAGACGTGCCGCCAATCGATTTAGCGGGTACAATATGGGTTAATAACTGTTAATCCCCTACCAGGTTAGGTAAGTCAGACTGCATCATCACTAAGCATCCAGAGCACGCAATCAAGGGCTAAATTGTAAAAGTAGGATAAAAAAAAAATCGCGCCTCTGAATTGAGAACCTTATAGTAAGTCGGTTAAAAAGCAACTCCGAGAGGATATGAAAGCTTTTAATATGTTTGTAAGTTTACTTCTCAAAGATAATAAGTTCAAAAGACTGAGGCATTGCTTTCTACTGCAATACCTAATATGAAGAACGACCTTCCCATTTTCTCTCCGAATAAGGTAAACAAAAGTTTATAACAATATTAACCTAGATCGAGGTTTGAAACCGTTTAGATAGCAGACATAACGTCTCCACATAAAAGCCAAGCGAGTTTTTGTATTTGTGTATACAGGGAGATGTTTTTACACTAGAGAATGTTACGTTTGAATCTGGCATGAAGCTGATTAGGGTCCAAGGCAAGGTTCTGCATTTTTGTCAGTCTGTCAACTGTATCTGTCAATATTCTATTATTACAATGCGAAAATCTGTCTGTCTGTCTGTGACGCTTTGACAGCCCATCTTTTCTACCGATACGTATATAAGTTGATTCCCGGGGAAGGAAATGGGCTATTTTTTATCCCCGAAACTTAGGAATTTCCGCAGGAATATAAAAAAATCTTAAGCCACGCGGACAATGTTGCAAGTATCATCTAGTTACAAATATCCATTTCACATGAAAAAGTGGCTCATACTATCATACAATAATGTCAAAAGAGAAAAAACTAAGTAATGAAGGAACTTGAAGTTTAATTCGCTATAATCCGCGACAATAGCTAAATATATGTGGTACATTGTGTATCCCGCACTTATAACCCGCGATATTCTCCATCCCACAGAAATCTTCCATAATATTCTCAACGTACGTTTCACTCCGATACCGGAGAATCTACAGGAGATGTTGACTCGACAAAAATAATCCACTTAAACACACACACACACACACACACACACACACACACACACACACACACACACACACACACACACACACCACACAGAGTTCACTTTACCTTTATTATTTTTATTCATTACTAGCTGACCCGGCGAACTTCGTACCGCATTAGTATGCAAAATTAAATGTATATTTTTCAATATTTCTGAGAGATTTTCTTAATATTTTTTTCCGTAAGAACCTTCTCCTAATAATAACAAATACAACAAAAAAAGAATTAGTGAAATCGGTCCAGCCATTCACGCGTGATGCAGTGACCAAGGAAAACGGGTTTCATTTTTATATATTCATTATGTGTAATTCTCATGAAATTGTAATCTGGAGGTGGGCGTTAGCAACTGCAACACAGTTTCAAACTAACGCAGCTGTTATCGTTCTATAGTTTTTAAGGATCCGATGTAATTTTGAGAAAAATAAATAAATATAAATATTTAAAAAAAAACACGATTGTAAAGATTTACAACTAAGTTACAAGCTTTGCGGCTAAATTTTGGCAATCAACCATTCAGTGTAAGCGTTTTTTCGTCAAATTTTGTATGCAGAGGATTGCTCTTCTAGTAATACGACCTCCCGGCAAGTATGACTCATAAGTCACTCTACAAGATATTACTACTTATAAAATAGGTACCGGCTTCTGAGAGAAAGCTTATGGGATCGTGTTTTATGACGCTTTATCTGACTTATTTAATATATTTATATAGGTTCATATATAACTGGATATGATACTCGTATCGGATGTGTTTTTGTCGTAATTACGGTCGTTATAGCGGGTTCTTTTATCTCAGACGAATAAGGTAAATGAAGCGCAAAATAAATAATATTCAATATTATGCACTTACACGCGGATTGCGGTCAAATTTTATTTATTAAAGCGGTAAACCAGTGGTAGATTCACTCGACGATTCAAAAGCACTTGCAAAAATTTATTTGAATAAAAATTAAAAAAAAATTAAAATATAAACCTTAAAACTAGGGCATTAAAGTTTAACTACGAATGTAGGAGTATATTTAAGACCTTTTGTCTTCGTAACAACGCGAGCATGTCAGAGACGGTCACGCGAATGCACAAGTTCACCCCCAACCAAAAAGTGCTCTACGCGGCTAAAGAACTTTATATGGCCTATGTGTCGCCAGCTGAAGAAAATCTCTTTACTTGGCATCACAAAATCGTAAATTATACTTATAATATGAATATAATAAGACTAATATTATAAATGCAATAATATAGGTAATCCAGGCAAACGATCAACGCATTTTTTTTGCATGGGTATAGTTGAGGAGAGAGATAATTTTAAAAACCTATATCCATGCGGAAGTAGACGCGGGCTATCTAGTCGTTTGATAGTTTCTTAATTTACTTATAACAGGAAAATATACATAATGTACAACTAACATGCACATCCATGCAAAATCGATTCGCAACGAGTTTCACTACTGGTTAGTAGTGACAGTTGAAAAGTATCTAAGCACTTTCCAAGTGAAGAGTAATCGGTGGAAATGAACAAGGGCCCCCGCTTACTATAACCAGTAGCGATTAGATCTCACTTTCGATAACAACTTGAATTATGTACAATTTGTTCTTTTTTTTATCCACTACAAGCTAGCCCTTGACTGCGATCTCACCTGATGGTAAGTGATGATGTAGTCTTAAGATGTTAGCGAGCTAACCTGTTAGGGGCATGGCAGTTAATTAAACCCATGCCCCTATTCGGTTTCTACACGGCATCGTACCGGAACTCTAAACCGCTTGGCGGCACGTCTTTACCGGTAGGGTGGTAACTAGCCACGGCCGAAGCCTCCCACCAGGCAAAAAAAAAAATTTCTTATAAAAAATTCAAAATTCTTATAAATGTGTCAGTAGTCGCCTCAGACTTTGCGTAGAGGTACGTGAACGTAGAGTCCACTTTTACTATGCTAATGCTAACCGAGTACGAAACCTATTCAGTAACTACAAAGTAACACATTGCCAGCCGTGTCGCAAGCAAAACAACGCATTACTATCCCGTAGTCATAGGTGAACGATAATAATGTCCTCCCGACCGAATTTCGGCCACGGCGGCCAATCTCCAGAGAGATCAGCTATCTGCGCGGGAGATATTATAGTGCACTAGTGTATGCGCGTACACAGGTGCACTCTCTGTTCCTTTACTCTCATAGCCCGATGGGACGGAAGATCCGACACGACCGGAGAGAGATCAGGAGCAGGAACGACTGCTTAACGTGCTCTCCGAGGCACGGAGGTGAAATACCGCCACCTTCCTGACTCCGGGCTAGTACTGACAGTTTCGTATCAGAAACACCCAATACTAGACTGTTATGACCCGACCCGGGACTCGAACCTGAGACCTCGTCGGCCGCAATCGAACATGCTAACCACTAGATCAACGAGGCAGTTTGAACAATAGAAGCGACGCGACGCGATGCGACGCCATAGAAAATGACGAAACTTGTTTACACGGCAACGTAGGCCATATGAAGGGTCAGCTAGTGTTTGATACTGTCGTCTCGCGTCGTATCGAGTCAGTGTCGCGTTTGTCGCTCACACAGGACAACTGGTTACTAAGGTCCTGTTCACATCAGCATGTTTTGAGTTTGACGAACTTTCTCTTTTATGATTTTAGTTTTACGAAAATCATAAAAGGTACACAGTACCTCCTCTAATATTCATTCTTCATTACTTGCCTCATTAAAAATGAAATCAAAAACACCGCAGCAAATTGCAAAAGTTTCGCTATAGTTTTAAACGCGCCGCTGCACTCGATTGCCCTGTAAAATGATATTCTTTTATATCTTTTTCTACTTTAAATATAAATTTAGGCACGGGTTATGACACTACCAATATTGACCCTAGCAGCACGGTCTAGGGTACTTCGACCGCCGATCAACTACTCAGAAAAATACGAAGTTTGTACTAAAAGCTTGAACGTCGACGTGTGATATCGGCCATATTCGCCTAACCCATCTAGATGCGAACTGTGTAATTTCGCCATTAATTATGATATAATAAGCTTGGCAATAAGCTTGGCAATAATTTGTTCTAATGTCTCTGATAGTTCCTTAGTTAAGATGATTTGTGAGATGGTGATAATAAAAAAAACCCGGCTGAGTTTGTTGTGGGCTCTTCTCAGACCAGGGCGCGTTTGGAACCCTCGTAGCTTTAGTTTTAAGATACCGTTACCCATTATCACCATCAAGTCTTATTATTATAAATATGACGTTCAGAAGGTGTACTTTGTAGGTACTTATTTTGCTAATATAATAAAGATGCTTTGAGTTTGAGTTTGATGAGCGGGAATGTGCAAGCGGTTGTCCTTGCACGACCGCGGATATCTAAATAATGTATATGAATAAATTATTTCAGTGATGAAAGACCCAAAATCTCCCTCCTCCTTGATTAGTTTTCCGTTTGATAACGATTTTAAAGAATAAGAATAAGAATATTTATTTGCATAATACACGTTATATAACTAGGTGGTTTACAAAAAAATTACGTCACAGTGTATTGCCATGCCAGGCGTGCAAATTTGGTTATTTTAAGAATTACATTTTTTTTTTTTTTTTTTTAAATAAAGATAATGTCACGTAGTATAGCATATTAATAAATATCACATAATTTATAATCATTATTATATTAATTTAACACACAATTATATAAAAAGAAAAAAAAGACACAAAAATGAAATAAACAAAAAGACACAATAATAAAAAGTCACAGTTTTTTAGGTCATCTAAAGGGGTCTAAGTAGTCATTAATCGAGTAGTAGCACTTCTCTAAAAGCAACTTGTTTAGGTATGTTTTGAGTGCTGGCAGTGACATAGTTTTCACGTGAGGAGGAAGCTGATTAAATATGCGTATCGCCATGCAGTAGGAATTATTTTGGAATAGGCATAATTTCATGTTGGGCAATAATAATCTGTCCCTATGTCTAGTTACTTTCCCAATTAAACTATAGATTAAAGAAAAAAGTGTATTGAAATTGACACCGTCACAACTACTCGTATGTATTTCATACAAAGTTACAAACTTCGATACTAGAAGCGCGTTTTCAAGTTAGATAAAGAGTTGCTGATTCAATTGAGTGGTCATCATCGCTATGGAGGTGATTGGCTGCATTTATGTCTTGCCGCGACATTTAATTTTAGCCAATACCGGAAGAGTGTTAGCCAATCAGAAGTGATTGATCATTACACTATACTCTGTAGCAATATTTTTTGCGTAATAAGACATTAGGATAGCTCTGACTTTGTCAACTGAATATATGAATATTTCATTCGGTTGAACTGTGCCTTATGGATTTCAACTTATTTAATTGCGAAAGTTGAAAAGAATTATACGTTTATACAAATCACAATTTACTGGAACGAATAGCGGCTTATAAGATCAAATGTTTATTCAAATTGGCAACAATTTGAATATTGAATTCCATTATGTTTTCATCACACGAGATAGAAGGCGAAATTGACGAAACTAACCCAAAAATTAGTGGTAAAACTATTACAATATGTTGTAAAATCGTACTGATTGCATTGGCCTTGATGAGACGCAAATTAATTTAAACAGTGCGATCTGCAGTCTTTAAATTACGCAATCCAATTAAGTCTTACAATTTTGCTGCTGGATTTTTTATCCATGGATAGAACAGTTTTAAAAACATTACGGTAACCTTTGTGAACTTCAGTTCTTTCAGTTGAAAGTTTCAAGCAGTGATACATTTCCATCAATTAGTTTAAAACTAAGCAGTAGTCATACCGACCTCAGTTGTGCTCACATTGTGTTAATTGCTACTCGTGTCGCCATTTTAATACCCACGGACTCCGCCGCTGCTTACTTAGACGCACTATGGTGTTTCAAAATGACGGCGCCCCGTGTCACTACGCAACACAAGTCCGAAATTATTTAAATGAAACATACCCCAACAGATGGATAGGATGGAGTGGACAAATTAGATGGCCTCCACGCTCACCTGACCTCAACCCCATCGATTTTTTTCATTTGGGGCTATTACAAGGAAATAGCATACGCCCGAGAATGTTCGAGTGAACAACAGCTGAGGCAAAAGATTGCAGAAGCCAAACATGTTGTCAAGGAGAATAGAGAAGCATTTAGACGATTGAAACACAATTTCTTACGAAGGTGTAGAATGTGTATTGCTGCTGGAGGTGGCCACTTTGAAAATTTATTGTAAATTTTAAAAATATTAAATGATTTTTAAATTATGATCTACTTCTGACTTAAAACTTTTCTTATCCAAACAACACGTTAGGTTTTCAGCATTCTCTAATCATTAAATTAACCGTATGAATGATAAATTATTTTTTAATCAGTTGACTAATTTTAAGAATTGTCCACCTTGCTGTTTTTGAAGATCGATTTTAGCCAAATTCCCCCCATTAAGAGGCCGGTTCGCGCCGCTCGCAACTTCTATTCGAACCGCAAATATAAATTTGCCGGTATATTGCTATCTCTATTTCACTGATGACACATGATCGCGTTCAAGCGAGATAGCAATATGAGCTTACAGAATTTGTTATACATTTAGTCTTGTTCCGTGAATACCAAAAATGATGAATGAAAACTTATCGTGCTTTTTACTTCGTTTTGTTATTCTGTAACTTGACAATATAGGCTATGCTGCTGACCAATTAATACGTAAGATATCGTTGGTTTTAATATGAAACAAATAAGAGGGAAACATGTCCATCTTGTCGTAAAAATATGCAAAACGCAATTCATTTACATTTCATTTTAGGAAAGTATTTTGAAAACATATAAATCCAGGGGACTAGATAAATACAATTTGAATCCAAATAAACTCTCATTTTGGTGGAATTGTTCTCGAATTATTAATTATTTTGGTATTACGTTTGTATGGGCAATTCATTCTCCGCTGGCACCTTAAGTACAACTTTTTTATTATTATTATGAAAGCTGAGAGTCTGGCGCATTTTTAAGACTAACTAAGAAATCATAAGCTTACCTGTTTAGATTTTTAATTTCAAGTTGAAAATTTAAGTCGTAATTCACAGAATGTAAATTTTTAACTTTAGACCAACATTTTCATAACTTTCATCAAAGTGACGAAGTTGATTATTTTATGCATAAAAGTGCAACTCATGGAAATTCAGTTGCAAAAAAAAACTGTAAAAAGTCTTAGCTTTTTTTTTGATTTTTTTAAGATGGTCATGTCGAAATTCCTCAAAAAATCGTAAACTATAAAAAATCGCGGAACATACATGGGGGTGATTCGGATACCCCACAACATACCGGACCTAAATTTTTTTTTGTAACGTCAATTGACCGGCCACCCTGTATAAGTAAAAGTTATGGTATTTTTATTGCTAAATGAAATCCATAACATTAGCAAGTTTACAATTATTAAAAATATTTTTATGACATGATGTAACTAAAAATTTATGCTTTTCGCAATTTTTCCTTTACCTGTGCTATAAGACGTTGCTTCAGTTCACGGGAAGTACCCTGTAGGTTTTGATTCCCTTGCGAGTGACGAAAATTTGCAGCATAAACGGTTCTATCTTTTGATTGTGTTGGCTTAAAAGTTTGATTTTTTCACAGCTCCAAGGGACAGTAGACCCGATTATTTGATATGAATTTCAGCTCGAAGAACACAGACGGACGGACAACAAAATGATCCTATAAGGGTTCCGTTTTTCCTTTTGAGGCACGGAACCCTAAAATTTATGAAATTAGGCTATTCCCACCTGTGACGCCGCATGTTAATGTGTCGCACTTCGCGTCCGCCGCTGCTCTCGCCGTCGCTGCCCGAGCCGCCAATCTCCATTGCGTGGTGGGATATCGACTTGCTCACCTAAGGAAACAATAAAGCAATAATCATCATGTCAACCCATCGCCAGCCCTAGATTGTCTAAAGAAATCCTAATCGTTTGTAAAAACGGATAATCCGACCTGTTTAAGGTGTTCATACATGCCTGTACGTCAAAAAATATGTATAGAGCTCCATATACAGTTCGGTAATACGTTTTAAAATGTGGGTATTTGACAACTTTTCAAATAAATTAGTTTTTATAGAAGATCTACCAAAAGTAGTAATATCCACGTACCCTGTTAGTTTTATGTTCGAAAACCATTTTAAACTATCGATTGATGTAAAATTTGTGTATCGAATTTTGATGAAATCATTGTTCAATATTTCATACACATCCCAAAGCTAAGCGCGTGTTCTGACGTTTGAAAAAAAGTTGCTGATTTGACTTATTGTCAAATATCCAATTAGGCCTCTTATCATGGGATGGCTCTCCTCCTGAATGCGAAGACTTTATGCCATATTCTACCACTGGCAAATGTGGATTGGCAGAATTCAAACACCTTAGAGGGCGTTATTAAAAGGAACTCTAAGGTATGCAAGTGTCTTTACGATGCCTGTCTTCATGGTTCAGTCATCAGTTACAGTCGACCTGCCTGACGCAGTGGTCTTAAAAGTGGGAGGTCGTAAGAGGTATTATATTGTTTATAACACACGTAACTTCGAAAACTTCGTCAGTAAATCTATTCTTATCCTTATTAGTCTACAAGTTTCCCAATATGATTTTCATGGGAAAACCCAAAAAAAACTAAACTATATTTGGGTCTGGAAATCAAATGTCAATGTTCCATAGTAATTAAAATACCTATGGATTTTGACAACCCAAACTTTATTCCAAGCAAACAATACAAAGTTCACGAAAGATCACGAATGCAAAACAACAAATCGTACTCACGGGTGGAATGTATTTTCTAACTGCAGCGGACAATTCATCAACACTTTTCTCCTTCTGCTCAGTTTCCAAGCCGAAGAACCTATTCTTAGCCGCTTGATTCAGCGCCGAGATCTTCAGTATCGGTGGCTTTTCCTCCACAGAAGAAGTTTTCTCCATCGGCCGTCGAAGTTTACCCAATTGTAAAGGTTCGTCGAGTTTTTTGACGAATCTCCTATATCTAGCTTTGTCATCGTCGCTCTTCACCTCCTCAGATGGTTTTCTGCCGAGTTTACCCAATATTGGGATTTTGACGTCTGGGTTTTTCGCTTGGACAAGACGCTCTTTCAATTCATTAGCTCCTGGTAGTTGGATCTTTCGTGGTAATGGATCGTGGTTCAGTTTAACAATATCTGACTCGGTTCTGGAGGATTTCAGTTTGTTGTTCTTTCTCTGGAACCTTCGAGGCTTTTCTGGCACTTCGTCGGAACTATCTGATGAGGAGCAGCTTTTCTCTGACGACGACACGCTGGATGCAGATGCGGATTCGTCTGATGAACTATCGATGCCTTCGTCTTTTAAACCCTGGAATTAAATATTATTTTAACTTGACCATTCTTTATTAACATAAACTCCATATCTGGATAGGGTAATAAGCATTTATATGATTTACCTAACAGGTTTATCTGTATGTTGTATTATGTTGACTCTTAATTTCCCGATTAGGGTTATCTGACATGCCTCTTGTGTAAAACAAGTTTAGATAACAAAACTTGAAACGTGACCACAGGGCACAGACCAAAATAAGTCTGTTGAAAACAAAAGTTAAGCAAAAGTATGAAAATTTTGAGTAGAGCAAATCGACTTGCTGCGGGTTCTAGCCTGAAACAGCTCAATAGGAGGGCTGGGGATAAAAGTTTCGAACTTGGGAACTATTTTTAAAATAATAATATTATTATTGGCCCATTTAAAATACATCTTACCCACTCTATCAGTAAAATTAGTAATAGAAAAATAGACTAACGGGTGGAATTTGTTATTTTTACAAGCTTTTATTAAGTTTCACCAAAATCCCAGATGTCAATGCAAGGTTAGCTAAGTGACGTCATTCTAAGCCCAATATGGCGGATTTATTATTTTTAATCACCCCCACGATATGGGTATCAATTAAGAGAAGTATACGAGAAATAAAATGACAATGACGTCACATTAAATTCAATAAGTATGGCGGACGATAAAAGCTTGTTTTTAAAAATGATTTATTAATATTATCTTGTTTTTATTTTACTCCCACCTCTAAGAACTGAAATCCTACGTACCTCAGAGCTCTCGCCCTTAGCTAAAGTATTAGGCTTCGAAGGCACCACTGTTGATCCAGACTTTAAAATACCCCTCACTTCAGGGGTTATCATCCTTTGCGCGAGTTCCGTTGGCGAATCGTCTTCGATATCTGTTAATAATACATGAGATATAATTAAAGATGGAAAATAATTGAAAAGTTACTTAAAGTAGTAGGAGACAAAAGAAAATTGGTTTAATTGGAATGGAAAGTTGGTTATTATGGTCAAACGTAAAACCTATAGAAGGTTTAATAAAGTTATGATTTGAAACATTAGAATAAGGAAACACGGAGTTTCTTACTTAGATTTAGTATTAGTTCCTTTACTGACTGAATATATTTGTTAGGAGTTCCAGCCTGTAGTGACATTTTATAATTAGCAGTTTTGTTAATGATTATGTTGAAAAACTATACATAAGACATAAGTTGGTATTTTGTTCAATAGGTTTTGTAAGATCTATAGGTCTTTCAGGCAGTTTTTGAAAAGACTACTTACTTACTGCCTTTTAAGAATTCATAAATAAGTTTTTAGCAACTATCAAAGGAACTATCTAGAGAAGCTTACTTTATGCGTGTTCTTACACGAACTTTAAGTTTTTTTTTCTTATAGTTATTCTCTCTCTAAATAAACGATATGTTTGTGCTACAAGTAAAAAAATAGGGCATCGGGTTGAAGGATGAGGTGTTGAGGTAAAACCTTACACGTATGAACAGAATACGTAGATAAAAAATACCCTCACCATATCATGCGCTCAAACGAAATTAATCTTTTTTTTTCAAGTATACTTTGACAAGTGCTTTTGAATCTACGAGTGAATCTACCAAAATGGGAAAATACTAAAATCCTATAAATAGCTGTCATTATTGTGGGGTTGAATTGTTGCCAAACGCAACACCTGTTTTGGCGTTATGGAGATCACACTTTTGTTATTTTCATTGTGCACTGAACGCGGTTTCGTGTTAGCGATCCCAAAATAGATTCCATCTCAGTACATTAACAATTCACACACAAAGTAACCGGAGAGAAAATTGGAAAACAGCGGATGTTTGCGATTTAATTATGCGTCATAGTCATAGCACCAATGTGTTCAGTACCATAACTACAAGATTTTAAATTACACCGACGTTGAACATATTCTAGCTTCTAAGTAAAATGGACCCAAACGTCATGGATTTAAAGCCACAAATTCAGTACAACCAATTCTAATTTCGCAACGTTTCCGCTTGGAGCGCTGACTGTGGATGTATGAATGAACTTGAACTCTAAAACGAGTAGGTAAGGGTTCATTTTAGTTTAACACCCAAGTGTTTCGATGCTCGGATACGCTCAGCGTCAGTATGGCAGGTAACGGTTAAATCTTGTGCTAAGGGTAATAAAAGCTATAAAACAAACTAAGAAGAAGAAAATTGTACTAATCAGAGGCATTTTCTCAGGAAGGAAATGCGGAAAAACATATTGTAATTAATTTTTGAAATTTAAGACCAAAAAATGTAGCACAGTTTAGTGATTTCAGAACTTTAATATCTGAAATATCTTAAAATGCGGTCTTTATGCGATAATAATGTTATGAGAATAAGGATTACCTTTTTTAATTTTTGTTGTTTCGTAAGTGAAGCTTGTATCTTCTTCCAGATAATATCACTTCAAAATTACATGACTGACAAAAATCACTCGTCTCGTCACCTACGAGTAGCTACTTATTTTGTAAAACAAGAATAACTGAGCCCTTAAACTCTATGCCATACAAATCTATATATTATTTGGTCGTAAGTGCATAGTTATCGCATCAAATTCCAAATTGAAGATGTGTCGCACTTTACGTCAGATACGATTTTGTGACAGAAACAATTAGGGCACTGAATTAACTGAATTACGTAGCGTCAGATTTGATACAGCCTCCAGTCCATGCAAAAATCTTTAGAAAAACTCGTGTGCTCAAAAAACTAACCCACATGTGCTAAAAATCAAGGAAAGAACATTGAAAAGATAAGAAGATAAAGAAGTAATAGAGTTTTGTTAAAAAAAAACAAGAACACAGTCAAAAATTGAGTATTCAGTTGTGTTAGTATAACCCATGCAAATAATACATGCGCAGAAAAAACACCAACCAATTTACTTACCTCGCGAATCTATTTAGGGTAAAAGATTAGTGCTGAACCCAGAAAGCGGAACGACAAGCGGAAATCGACAAAAATCAAACAGAAATAAAGGAACAAAATCAGACCTAAGCTTTTGAACTTCGAGTTGTTCCTCATAAGATACGCTAAAGATGTATTCTTTGCGCTCGCCGATCGGAACAATTCCATTTTTAGTTGAAAGTCATTGCTACGTGGTACTATTTCGTGCGTGAGTGATTGCGACATCCTTTCGTTTTGGTCCAAGGCTTCTTGCACTTGACTCGCGAGGACTGGCATCGTTCTTAACCTCGACGCACGTGGTACTCTCTCTTCCTTCGTTCTCGGTAATCCAGCTACGGGGGGTTTGTGCGTCAACTTTGAGTTGAACATCTTCATCTTCTCGGCTAAAGACATCTTTGCTGGATCGTCTTCATCTAACTTAGCTGCCACCCGTGAGTGTGTGCGTATATACATACATTGTGCAGTGTTTAACAGAGCCCGGGACATACATAGTCGAGGACATGCAAAAAAGAAACAAAAAGCCGACAATCAAAAGAACAGAAAGCGGTATCGTCGGTACAAAATGCAATTTACATGCCTCTTAAGTAACGTTTGAACGTACACGTGACATAATGACAATGGAACAAATTAATGACGGACATATTTTGTACTAAAGTGCAAAACACATTTGCAACACCCGACCCTACCCGACGCGACGTGGATGCGGGTAGTCTCAAATAAAGTCATACGTTTTTGAATTCCTAGGAACAAATTGCGAACGCCCGATGCGACGCAGCATGACGCCTTGCAATCCACGCGATCTTAGCAATTTTTAGATGGAGTAATAAGATTTCGAATGTTAACAAATGATTTTTCTTTATATTTGGGTGTTAAACTTGCTTAAAATGCCGCGTCTTTATCTAAGCTAGCTTGTGCTAGGAGTAGCTAAGATAGGATAATAGTGCATTAAATATTTCTGAATCTCATTCCGTTTCTTGACCAGTCCTTTTGATAAGGTTTCATGTGGCGTAACGACACGTCACATCGGATGGGGTGTAGCCAATGGTTTCTACTTTCTATCATAAGATATTATAATGCGATGTATAAAGACGTAACTCACCATCGTCGTCTCTGTCTAACACATTGGCAGTGCTTTTGGATTGGACGAGAGAGAATGCTTCCTTCGGGCTGGTGGGCTCTGGGGAGACAGCGGTGACTGCTTGCACGCTGAACCGCTCGACCACTGGGGGCCCCTCCTTTACCTTAGAGCGATTGTGACGAATCAACGGTTTTGGTGAGCCTGGAAATGAGATGATGAATGATTTTGAGATATGTTTAAATAGGTATATGTAGTTTATTAGGGTGTATGCGCTAATACCAGAATAAGAATCCATGCTAATATTATAAATACGAAAGTGTCTCTGCCTATCTGTCTGTCCGTCTGCTACGATTTCACGGCCCAACTATTCAACCGATTTTGATGAAATTTGGTACAGGGATAGGTTATATCCCGGGGAATGATATAGGACTTTTTATTCTGGAGAATTAAGGAGTTCCCGTGGGAATCGAAAGAACTTAGTCCACGTGGACGTAGTCGCGGGAATCATCTAGTAGAGTATAAGGATACAAGAGAGCACTTCTATGGTGTTCATATTGTTTTAATTTGTTCCCATTTTCCTGGAACACTCTTATGTATGTTCATTTTGATACGGTTTAAAGCTTTTATTGCTTGGGATACCAGTGTACCGTGTGATGCCAAAATCATACAAAAATTTAATACAAAGCAATTTTAACATTTTGAAATGACATTAGCCCCATCCCGTACACAGGATAGGTTTTTGTTAGTGCACATTAAATTGCAATATTATACATCCTGTTAAGTCATGTAATTTTGTGTTTCAGCTAAGCCAGTTCACATAAGAAAGCCATTGAGTGGCAAAATCCTCTAATGTAATTTGTGATTTCATGCCAACCTTTTTTTTGCATATTTTCCAAACATGCGTAGAAAAACAACATATACGCCCATGACCCGAGCTTTTGCGATATTTATATCTGTTTTAGCTTTATTTAAGGATACTGATGTCAATTCGATTGCCCAAAAATCTTTAAAAAAAAGTCTATCTTTTGACAAACTTTGTACTTTTTCGTAGAAAACTATCAAAAGATAACACATTTTTTGATAATTTTCTACGAAAAGCTGTACTATATTTTAATACCTGCCCATTTGGTCAAGTGATTTTATGGAGGGCCTAGTTGTGACACCGATTAACTTAATCAATAGTGTAATTTTATAAGCAACGGGACTACCCATTAGTTATGGACAAAGTCCGTAACTAAATCGGTGGTCTCCTTTTAAATGGGTTAAGGTCAATGGCAATTGGCAAGACTGCAAACACCTTTGAGAAAATTTCAGAGAGCTTTCAGGCATGCAGGTTTTTTAAAAATGTATTCTTTCACCATTAATATTTAATTGCTTAAAACACACACAGATCCGAAAAAATTGAGGTCTGGGGATCGCCGATCGAACAATCGGAGGTCGAAGTGTAAAGCAGGCTTATCGACGCTATTTGCCGAATATCAAAGTAGTATAACTGTCTAAGGGAGATCTATAGAGCGAACTTTGACTAGAGAGATAGATTTATGTTACTCACATAAGCCCATCTCGTTTTAACTCTAAGTAAAGTCTGAGCCAAGTCAAAGTACGCTCTGTAGATCTAAGCCTAAAATTTAATTCTAGAAAGGGATAATACCTCTAGCTTGTTGTTGCAATTGCTGCCACATGCTCGCTCGAGCGACGACGCTGTTGCTTTTCACCAAGCCCAAAGCGAATCCGGAATGCTCGTTACTGTCGTCATCACTCCTCCTATCATCGGGGCTCCGGAGCGCTTCGTTCTCAGTAGACTTTCTCACGCGATCCATATTGAAAACCAAATTCTGATCCAAAGATGTCGATGACCAATCGTTGGTGCTGTTCGTCGCGTGGTTGTCTTGTATTTCCTGACTCTCGATCAAGCCCAGCTCCTCGCCTGAAATCGATAAATTCGTTATTAGTCTCGAACACGAACCAAAATAGACGTACAGTAAATATTGCGTGTACGAAAATTAGCCGCGTTGTTACAACACCGATGCCGGAGCTTAAATAAAGGCTTACCGATTCAATCGATATCCTTAGTTACGAATAAATTGAAGTATATTTTGTGAGTAGCTGACCCCCGCGACTACGTCCGCATGGATTGAGGTTTTTTGGTTCCCGCGGGAACTCCTTAGCTTTCCGGGATAAAAGGTAGCCTGTGTGTTATTCCAGACTATAATCTATCTCTGTGCAAAATTTCATCCAGATCCGTTCAGCCGTTCGGGCGTGATTGAGTAACAAACATACATCCATCCATCCAAACTTTCGCATTTATAATATTTATTTGATTCGATTTATTTGATTACGATAAGAACTGATTTTGACGAAACTTTTCCAAGCTCATGTGATCTCGGCTTAATTTTTATGAAGAAAAAACAAGGATTAGTTGGAGGTGTTTTTTACACTTAATACACAAGGACGAAGTCGCGTGCAAGATAAGTAAAAGATAATGGTACATAATTAGTTTTAAACACAATTTTTTTCACCACCCGTTCGTATGGGGCGTTGACAATGAATATGCATGTCACATTGACCCAAATAAAAGGACCGAAAGACATCAACAAGGTCTCAGTTTATTTCAAAACCGTTCCGTCACGAATATTGGGTCGAAAACCTAATTTCGTCAAATAACATAAACAAACATCGCGCAATGTGAATCGAGTGTTTAGAGTCTTTCCATGTGTTCACTTTATGACGTTGCAGCGAGCTTTCATTGCTCGCGGACTAAATAAGTCAAAAGTTGTTTTCTTCGTACACTCATACAGCGCTCTCGACTCGTTAAAAATACATTTAATGCTTCTAACTGGCCAATTGTGGTAGTTCTACCGGTGATTAATGTTTCGTGTTATACTAACCGGAGTGAGGCCCGGAGTCTCGGGAGGAGGCGCGATTGTAGACGCCGCTATCGCAGGACACGTTCAAACTCCAGTTGTCCGCTTCAGCCTGATTACTTTCGTCCTCGTCCAAAGCCCGACTGTCTTCGTCTAGAGCGACGCGCACTTTGTTTACTTCTTGTTCGATTTCGTCCAGAGTAGATTGTTTTCCATCGCTGCAGATTTTTTCTAATTCTAGAAACGTTGCCTCACCAAAGCTGTCGTCCTTAGCTTTGGCATGTTTTAAAGCACCGTTGACTAAGGGCAGCTTATCGCTGTAGAGACTGGAATCGTAAGGAGCGTCTAGGTCAGCGAAGGGATCACGCTCGGGTTCACCCACGTATGGACCCTTATCTGAAGAAACAGCACCGGACTCGACGGGACCGCTCGGAAAACTACAGCCCGCGATGCCGAACACTTGGAAATTCGCTTGGCTCGGCTCCAAACTGTGAAATGAGAAAAGAAACGCTTTAATATAGAGCATAGACGTTCGTAAGACAGAGACAGTCGCAGATTTAGTTCACCTTCATATATTTCGATGAGTTATAGCGTGAGTGATGTGGACTGGCAGCCTTGTTCATGGATTTAAGGGAGTTTGACTCCATTGGTAATATATTCTAAATTTAAATGTCCAGTCTGTATACCTAACCTTTATCATAGACCAGACATAGTCTGTCGGAACTGCATTACTCAATTCGTCAATTAGATGAATCAAACATTCATCGTAAGGATTTTGTACCTAATACAAAAGCGGTCAAGTTCAAGGACAATTGATTAAACTTAACAATTTGATTAAACTTCCGATATAAATCTACTGGAAATCTACATCTACGAATAAAGCAAACACCAATCAAATAAAGCGAAAATTTTAATGAAGTAGCCATAACATTCTTTTGAGCAGGAAATACAACACAATAATGTTTCTCGAAAAATATTCGATACAGGTATTTTTGTAAACATGTGTTTCTCTTTAGGTCTTCTTCATAAAACTTAACATGATGAAAGCCAAATTTAACGTGTTTGAGACAGACTTGTTTGAGTGAAACACAATGAAACACTGAACATATGTATGGTGGTACAAATCAATTTTATTTTTATTGTGTACAATGAGAAACTTCAAGAAAAGTGCTGACTTTAAACACACACCTGGTTAATCGAATTCCAATAAAAGTATTTTCAAAGCGTGAAATTGTACCTTTACTTAAAGAAAATGCCATAATTATCTCCTGACCAATTGTAGCCCTCAGTAGGCAATGACAACAGAAATTAAACAACTACGCACTCTCTTTTCTCTCCGTCTCCTGATCTGATGAGACAAAATTCCGACATAACCGAAGAGAGATCAGTCGCTAGACCAACGACTTTACGTGGAGATATCACCTCCGAACTGCTAGTTACTGAGAATTTCCAGACAGAAAATCTCAAGTAATTTTTCGAATCTGGACTGACCTCATGAAGCCATTATCCACATCAAATAATAATCTATTCACAAGACCAATAGGTAGTTCAAAGGAATTCGAACAAAAAAACAAAATCTCTGAGTACTTACTTACATATATAAGACATTTTAGATTGCCACAAGATTTTAACAAAATACACAATATCGAAATGTTAATCAGGCTAAATAACGCTAATTATTACTTAGCTGCTAGTGAAATTGACCTCCAACAACTATTTATCTATTACTAGAATTGCTAACTATGATATACTTAATAATTGTAAACTCAGAAAGTATTATCCTAAAAAAGTATTATTATAAATCAAATAGGAAACTAGCCGAACTAAACTCTACACATCAATTGACTGAACTGAAACCGCATTTATATATTTCATAACGATGAGTCATAGTCAAAAAAAAACAACGTATTGTTGATGGCGAAATGTTTTAAAATGCAGCATCATCATTAAGGGCATCGAGAATTGACCGCATCAGATGTTCAGGCCATAAAGTATTGGATGCGTGCTGTGGATCACAACAGAGTCAGAAATAGTGTTGACCCAGTAACGACTGGAGCGCTTATTTCCGTCATCAGCAGGCCGTCTCGACTAGCACAGCAGGCCTATTACGTATCTCAGTGGGCTGTGTAATTTGGTGGAGTTTATTAGACATTAGACAATTAAGGCGCTGTGTGTGGTCAGGGGGGGGTCTCCAAAGCAGTGTATCCATTAAATGGTGGCATATGGAAGATTGAAAAAAATATATGATGTTTTCAAGACCTTAACTCAGATATTGTTTTATCCCAAAACACGATTTAAACAACTTCGCTGCATAAAAAATAAATTCAAACATACCTCTTATTTCAGTTTTCAAATCAACACATCTCCAAATTGAAAACCTCAATTTACTTGAAAAATATATCATTAAATTCCAAATTCTAAATGACATCCATTGATTTATTAATATTTATTAAAATGTACACATATTTTCTGTTTTCCATTGTATTCCGGTTTTTCGAGAAGCGCCAGCTCATTTTCACCTCCGCCAGTGTTCGAAAGAACTTCACAGACGATGGATCTGTGCTCCTTTGCTCCAGCGTTTAAATCGATATTTTAAAATGGTTTTCAAACATAACATGAATAAGACTAATGTTTATTCAACATGAATTGACAGAAGACGTGGATATTACAACTTTCGTGAGCTATCTTCTTTTATATAACTAAAAATACATAATCAAATAAAGTATGAATATGTGTTCTCTGACCAAACTTTTGACAGCTCGAAATAATGATGCCGTAATGCGCTATCCATTCGATTTTTGACAACAATCGACTTCATTTACGAAGAAGTTTTAATCGATTTGACACATTGATATTACAACTTTTTGTATTGTTTTATAAACATACCCAGGCGTCTAAATGTCTTTTTTATGTATTAAAATAAATATTTTTGGTGAAGCAATGCTGTAAATGTATATTTTATTATTTGGCAACATCAATAAGGCAGGTCATAGAAACCATCCAACGCCAAAGATGACGCTACTTAAATGACAATCAAGTGAGCTTGTGTTGCAGCTTCGTAATTATTTTGAAAACTATTTTCAAATTTAAAATCGTACTGGTAATTACTAGATTGACATACGAGTTGCGAAATATCGCATAAAAAGGCACGTCGCTTCACTATTTAAAAAAAAAAACTCCTGCTGGTTGTAACAATGACGTCTTTTAATATTTCCAAGAAGTAGGTAAGTTGTCAAACATCCAATTACTGTCAGAGGGTTCACTGCCATCGCTTAAAGCAGTATTACTTAAAAATGTCAGTTTTAAGTCACGTACCTTGAAGGTCCTAAAATAAGGATTATAATTCTAAAAACACGAACGTCAACAATATTAAAACAATACGGATTTAAGCGATAGTAGTATGCCTCCAGTGCAATTTTTGATATGAATGGAAAATAACAAAACAGTGGTAAGACAGAAAGGAAAACTGAAAATCAAGCATTGCCACTTCAGCTTGCTACTGCCTACTCGTCCGCTCTCATTGGACCAGACCGACCAGATAATATTATTATATCGAAAGCTTGCTGAGTAAGGACCTAGTAGTGTCTCAAATACTTCAAATAAGTGCCTATTGCAAGTTTTATTACTAATTGATTGGATATTAGATACCCTTAGGGTTTCGTTTCTGGGACCCGGGAGTTAGAAATTTCCGGGAAATACGTCGTTAATTTTTGTTGTGATTTCCCGTTTTTGTGTACAGAGTATTTTTTTAACTTATCTCTTGAGAAATATTTGAGAACAAGTTGATCTCTTTACTTGTTTATTATAATTCTCCCTGACTACTAGGGCATGCATTCGGTGCTGTGTATGAGTACCGGGAAATTTTGGACCGATATTGGCACGGAACCGGGAATTCCCGGGACTTTCGATACTACCTTAAATTATCACAAAAACACGGCTAAGACATTACAGAAAGTATGAAATAGACCAAATATTACTGTTCATTAGGCGTTATACAAAAATTTATCGCATAATATTTCACACAGGACTGTAAATTCATGATTTTTTTCATGTACTTGTACCATAACTCGCTTCGTTACAAATTTCAAAGTTTTATTGTAGTTCATAGGTTTTACAGAGATTGCGTCTTGTATGAAAATACACTTTGAAAAGTTGAAATTTTTTTTATCGTGATACGCTCATATGTAACTACTTTTATAGCAATTAGAAGCCAGTGCAAATATAAATTTACTACATCAAGCAGTTTATGAGAAACAAGCCTTGAGGCTTGGATACACGGACAACAAAGTGATCCTTTACGGGTCTTTTTTTATAGACAGGCGTACGTAGTAACCTCACCTCAAAGAATTACAAATGTTAATCTAAATCAACAATATTTTCCAACCCATACTCAGTATTCCCAAGAGAATCTCGTGAAGATGTTACTCTCTCCTATTCTGTGCCGTTTTTTGGTTTTGCCGCACGCTGATTTGGTCTCTACAATTATATTGGATATGGTACCTCTTAGTATTTTTGGTATCCATTCACCGTCCTCCCCGTACGTATGGAGGATCCTAGGATCGAGGACCCTAGGATTTTCTAAAGACGTTTCCTATCAGCCATAAAGAGCCTCGTTACTGCTGCGTTACTGTCCAGGATTCACATCCATACATAAAGATTGGACTGTTCACAGTCTTGGTTTTTACATAACATTGTATGGAGAACTCCTGAGCATCTTAGGGAATTATGGATACGGATATCCATATTTTCTTTCCCTCTGCTATTGGTATAATTGACAGTGGAGTCAAAAATCAAAATTTAGTAGCCTCGGGCTTATGAGGTATATTTTATATTACAGTCTATCAATATTTTCCTGTCAATCTTCATGTGAAATTTATGAAAGTAACGATACAATTAACAGAATATAGCATAATCTACTGTAATTTATTATGGCTGAACAAATTTTATTCCAGTGACAGATCCATCAATTCATTGATCTTCAAAAAAGCTCTTCTCTGCTGGTAAATAATACTTACCAGAAAGACTAACATACGAAACTGTACGAAGTGGCAGTAAAATAATCGTTATAGCCAAAGTAAAAATAGGGGTTTTTAAACTAATACCTCGAATTTGTGAGCATAAAATACAGTATAGTGAATTAAATTATTGTTACATGCAGAAATATCCACACTTAATTAGAGAAGAATCGACAGAATGTATGTACTTCGAGTCTCAAAAGTATCAAAAGTACCGGTTTTATGGTGTGGAGAACCGGGACTGAAAATTATTCAGAAGTACCGGGAATTTTTGGTACCAGGAATTATCGGGAGCATGCCCTATTGACTAGGTACCTCACTCGCGCAGTGCTGAGCACTATTGTCTTAACGTGGGATGTACCGGGTTTAATCCCCAGCAGAGTGAATTTGGGAATTGGGCGTATTTTTGTAAAATTGTACATGAAATAAAATCGATGTTTTTTTTTCATCATGTTTTGTTATTTTATTGATAAATTTGTGTTTCTTAGTTATTTATCTTTATGAGCAGTAGCACTGTTTACAAATATTATGTTAAATTATACTAAAAAAAACAATCATTTTAAAATTAAGTGACGGAGAATTATTCCATTGAGTAACTAAACTTTATCTCACAAAAGGCACTTAAAAAAACAACTTTAGATAAGATTCACAGAAGTGTTTTACTAGTCTTACCAATCATGCCAATCACAAAAATAGGACAGCAAACATAAAATAACAGAAACACTATCAAAATTTGATAATTTTAGTTCTTTTGACTAACGTAAAGGCAAATTTATGTCATAATTTATTATATAACTTCTGAAATAGACAATGCTTTTTATTTTTGTTTTTGCAAGTAAGTTAGTTTACGATAAAAAATATACATTTAAATATAACATAACAATAACTTATATTAATGATAAATTGTCAATATTATAAGTATTTATGCAATACTAGCCGATACCCGCGACTTCGTACGCGTGGATCGAAGTTTTGTGGTTTCCGCGAGAACTCTTTAATTTTTCGGGATAAAAAGTAGCCTATGTGCTATTCCAGACTACAATCTATATCTGTGCCAAATTTCGGCCAGATCCGTTCAGCCGTTGGGGCGTGATTGAGTAACAAACATCCATACATCCATTCATACATCCATACATCCATCTGTCCAAACTTTTTGGAGGATTTTTTGAGAGGACAATTTGTCAGTGGAACCTTGACAATTACTCAAAGGAAAAGTAAGGGCACTGATCACAATGTTAAGAATTATTGTACTTTCTTACCATAAAACTATAATAGTCGTAGTAGGTACTTTTGAGTATTTTAAACTCTTTATTCTTTATTTTGTACTTAAATTATGTAAAATGTCGTCTATAAAATATAAGTAGAACTTCCAACCAATGTATAGTATGTTAAATCACATTGTAAGAATGATTATAAGTAACAATTTTTTTTTTGCGTTTTGTCTTCTTCGATTCTCCCTTTCTGATATTTTATCTCACCTCGGATATTTTTCTTGTTCTAGATTTTACGAGCTCTAAGTGTTATTTTCTTATATATTATTGTTTGAACTTTTAAGAGTCCCTCTTTAATTAATTTCTCTATATGCCGCCTTGTTATTTCACCAGATGTCAGCGCCATTGTTACACCTGAATAATTTAATATATACAATACTCGTTTCCAATGCAAAACTCGGGGCCGTAAAAGCTTAACCGTGTACAAACCTTTAGAAATCCATTGAGTACCAATTTGTTCAATTGACTGACAATTTCGAAAGAGTTACTTAAAGGACCGTAATGAATTCACGGCAACAATATTTTCTTGCATTGTATTTCAAGAATTTAAATATTCTGAATTTTCTCTGGTCTGGCCTGGTAGGAGGCTTCAGCCGTGGCTAGTTACCAATTACCACCCTACCGCCAAAGACGTGCAGCCAAGCTATTTAGCGTTCCGGTAGGATGTCGTGTAGAAACCGATTAGGGATATGGACTAGGGTTTAATATAACTGCCATACCCCAAACAGGTTAGCCCGCTACCATCTTAGACTGCATCATCACTTACCATCAGGTGAGATCGCAGTCAAGGGCTAACTTGTATTTAATTTTAAAAAAACTGGATATAAGGTACATAAAAGTAGCAATAACTATTTTTAAAAAAATCCCGATTCTCGGGAATTCCCGGGAATCGGCCAATTTTATTCCCGTTTCCTTGAGTTGAAAATTTGCCGTTCCCGAGATTTATTTTTAATTTTGATTGAGTGAGATTTTTAAAAAGTTAATTTGTTTAGTTTCACCCAACCTAAGTCCAGTTAATTAATATAATAGGTTTTGCTTCGGACATAATATTGTCAATCAAACTTATAATTTTAGAGTACGGAAACAACGTACAAATTTGAAATTTTACATAAATTGGCTAATTTGCGGTTTTGGCTCTTACGAAGTTCTACCATATAGATAATTCTGTATGTAAAGATAAAAAATCATGACACCAAAATTGTATGATTTTCTTCGTTTTTTATTTTTGAGTATTTTTCAAACACTGTAAATAATACTATATGTCTGCAAAAGACTAGAAATTGATTTCAATGATCAATTTCCAACATCTTTTTGCTATTTAAATTTTTGAAATAACATCAGCTGTATTTCTTGTTTCTGACAAAAAATGAATATCAGACTCTTAGTCGGTAAGTACATTGTATATACGTATGATATTGATTTATGCCACAATTATACTTGTAATTAACTCACGTAAGTAGTTTATGTAAATAAGATACTTATGTAACTCTAGATGATGCCCTCGACTTCGTCCACATGGATTAAGATTTTTTGACTCCCGCGGTAACTGTTTAATTTTCCAGGATAATGGTTCCGGGTAGCCTATGTCCTTCTCCGGGATGTAATCTATCTTTGTACCAAATTTCATCAAAATCGTTTGAGTAGTTGGGCCGTGCAAGCGTAGCAGACAGACAGACACACTTTCGCATTTATTATATTTTGTATGGATATTAGTATGCTGGGCTAACTAATGCCCGCGACTTCGTCCGCGTGGTTGAAGTTTTTTTTATTCCCGCGGGAACTCCTTAATTTTTCGGGATAAAAAGTCACTCTCCCTCAACTATACCCACGCCAAAAATAACATCGAACCATTGCTCCGTTGCGGCGTGATTGACGGGCAATTCAATTAACAATCACACTTTCGCATTTATAATATTAAGTATTAAAATGGATTTGCACACGATATGCGATTTACAAGATTTGCATGTAAGAGACTTTGGTACGTGATTTACTCACTTACGTTATTCTATCAATTTCACAAATTTTGAGTTACCGTGTTTTGTCATCCGAGGGCATCCGTGACATGCTATGACAAGCGCGCGAAAATAAAGAAAACCGCGACGGGAGCGCCACCCGGCCGAAGTGGGCATAACTGGCGTGAGGGGTGAGGACTGAGGAGAGCCAACCTCTCGATTTGTGTTTTGATTTTAAGAGCTGACAGCGCCTTAATAATAATACTCCTCAAGCTCCTACTTACAGAATTCGCAGTACGAAATGGCAAAGGACTGCCATGTGCCCGACTACACTGTTGCTTATTTCAGTGTTAACTATTAATGCTAGCGACTTGAAATTTGCAAGTTTTAAATTAAGGTCGAGGGTAAAAATAAAAGTGCCTAGTTACCATCGGTTTTGAATTATGATAAAAAATGTAAAATAATCCAAAAAACTGTAAAAGAAACTTAAGTCTTTTCAACGGGGTCCCAGTAATTTAAAATACGTCGTTAGCGTTACACTTTCGACTTTACAATTGTGTATTGTCGAGTCAACATCTCCTCAGTCGGAGTGAAATGTACTTTGAGAATACTCTGGAAGATTTGTGTGGAATTGCTGGCTTGGGTGGCGGTGCATATCGCAAGCTATTGAACTACATAGATTTGTCTGTTTTAGCGGAAAATAGCGAATTAAGCTTCTTGTTCCTTGATAGAGATTTACGTAAACAATGACGGAGGAATAACACGAAGTTTCTTAAGAGCAAAGTTGAAGTTTTTTTGAAAGCCCTACAAGTTAGCAAGTAAAGTAAATATTTATTTGGAAAATATGGTACAGTCAATATTATTAGATACCTACACAATATATATTTATAATACCTACAAAAAATATATTTATATTGTATTTTCAAAACCTGAATATATTTTCAAGCTTATGTAGTAGTGGTAGCAGGTATCTATAATAGTTATTTACTGATTTTAAGTTTTAATAAAATTTCTGACTAAAAGATGTTAAAGCTAGACGGAAAGGCGTACCTACGAACAGACAACGAAATGACTCTATTCCAACTGTCCCGTGTTTTACTTTTGATTACGGAACACTACAACTCCTGTATAAGTTGCTGAGTAGACTATGCAAACAATGTGACAGCATAATAAGAATAAGACATAAGACATATCGCATCTTTGGGATACCAGTCACAAAGTAACGAGCGAGTATGCTCGTTTGTCCCAACTGAGAGCCATAACGACCGAATTCTAAATGAGGTAATAGAGATGCCAATGGTATTTGCGTTTTGGGTTCCAGTAGTTCCAAGAGAGAAATAGAGATGTGTTCAACAGACAAATCTCATTTATTTCATATTATTTAGTACTACTTATTAAGTAAGCGAATGCCCGCGACTTCGTCTACGTGGGTAGAGGTTTTTAGTTCCCGCGGGAACTCTTTAATTTTCCGGGATAAATAGTAGCCTATGTCCCCGGAATACAAACTATGCCTATACCAAATTTAATCAAAATCGGTGGAACAGAGCAGAACACGGAGAACGTGAAAGCGTAGCAGACAGACAGACAGACACACTTTCGCATTATTATATTAGTATGAATTCAGGGACATCTTTAAAGTGCCGCGGTAACAAAGTAAACTCACTCAGACTATATTCTATCTCTGTGCCAAATTTCAGCATCCGTTCAGCCTCCTCCTTTTTTGGAAGTCGGTTAAAAACACGTAGGTATCTATTAATAACATTATCGATGAAATTTGGTATAGAGAATGTAAAATTAAGGAGATCCCAGGGGAATAAAGAAGCTTAAACGCGGTAGAAGTCGTGGGCATCATCTAGTTTTAAAAAATCTGTAGCAGTTAGCACCCAATGTACCGCAAATTAAACAGTGACGCTATGTTAATAGTTACGCCTGTTATTATTACAACGTGCATTACAGCTTTACAGAACGTATTCCCGACGATAAACTTAAACTGCTTTTACCACTTCTATGCATATTCAGAATTCTGTAGCTATGCCGCAGAAGAAGAAAATAACGTTGTCAAACCAAAATTCCAAGGGAGAGCTCATTTGGACAAGAATGCAGAACTCGCGTGTTTACATTGCGATTTGCGAGTTGAAACATTTGATACAGGCCGCGATAAAATAACATAATTAAGAACTGATTAGGTGTTTTAATTAAAATGTCATGTTTTAAAAATTTATGTATCACTTTCGTAAAGTAAATATAAAGAATTAAGGAACATCTTTAAAGTGCCGCGGTAACACAAAATAAATTCACTTTTTTTTAAATACATAGGTATATTTTAATAATTTTTTGTAGATGATGACCGCAACTTCGTCCTCGTGGATAAAGTTTTTAAAAATCCCTTGAAAGTTGTTAGAATTTCCTTGGTTGCAAAGTATTTCTACACCGAATTTCGCTAAAATCAAATGAATCGTATGAGATCAAGCAGTGGCCGTGAAAATGTAAGAGACGGATAGACACACACAAATAAGCTAGAGGAATAGACGGACAAACAATTTAGGGGTAATGTACAGTATTTTTTACAAGAAAACTCAACGTAGCTTTCAAATGAATGGGTTTCTACATTCCTTTTAAAGCAACATGAAAGTTATATTTTAAAGTAAGCTTATGCCATTTTCTGCTCCGTTCGTACTAACACTAAAGCGCTTGAACTATTGATGAGAAAGGAGTTCAGACAAATCGTTAATATATTATAAGTAAATTACCCGAGAGTTTAAATTTCATATATGGTCTGTTAATAATGTAGAGTAAAACTGAAACATGAGAAATACTTACAAATCAAATTTCGGCCACTCTTCCAAAAATCGGAACATGGTAGAAAAACTATTTTTTTAGAACACTGTACTGACCAATTTTAATACTTGCACTAGCTATACTGGAAATGATTCCAACATGAAACTGGACTCTTAGAGATGATGTCAGACAAACTGCTCCGCACAAAATTAGCGCATAATGTTTACCAATATTACGAAACGGCAATTAGATACCTTATCAGCTGATTAACAACACGTATCCACTAGGCAAAAACAAACATTAGAAGTGACCTTATGTTAATCATACGTTAGTAGAAGGGGTGTCCCTATAAACAAAAACCTAATTCACGTAACTACATTATTATTTTAAATTATTTGCAAATAATATTGGCGTATCAGATATTGTATGTAGATATCCTCCTCGTTTAATATTAATCCAAACATGAGAAACAAAAGCATCAAAACATTTGATCGATGCCCACGCCTCGTATTCGCTCATCAAAATAATGGCGAGAAGCCAAGATTTTCCTTCTACTTACACTACAATCGACACAAAGCGTAATCACCTGTATACAATGAAAATAACATTTAGTGATTCCAAGTATGCCGAACGAAGGAGTAAAAACATATAGCCAACATTTAAAAACACCTATTCTATAGCATAAGTGAAGAGCTAGTACTTATACAAAGATGATAATTAATGCATATGTAAAAATTTTAAGCCACGAGTTGCATGAGTCACGACCTAGGAATAGAATTACAGGGATAAGGAGTAAAAATTTAAATATTCAACACGTCTTACCTTGAAGTTACTGATCTCATTTCGTCTATTGTAACTGGTTGTGTTTTGTGCCGCTCTTTATCACGGCTTTTCAGTTTCGATGACGAAGGCTGATCTTTCAAAAAGTTGTCTTTAGTTAGGGCTTCTTCCATGCTCTTTATTCGGGAAGCTATCGATGGAAAGGATTTACAATTGTTTTCAATGTCCGATTTATCCCTATCGCAATCACTATGACCGTTTTCACAGTTCTCATCCACTTTCAATCGGCGATTGTTTAATATCGAAATAAGTTCGTCATTCACGTCACACAACAAGCTCATTGACCGCGGGTTCGCTTTAGGTCGCAGATTTCGCCGACGAACTACTGCACTAGGGAAACTTTCTTCCGGGTCGACCGAGAGATTTATGACACGTCGCGGTCCAGCCGCCAACAAGTCGCTCGCATCACTACTAAAATTTGTCGCACTAATATTCACATCGTTGTATGCACAGAACGAGAGCCGTGGGCGCGGGGATTGGCTGCGTTCCCTGGTTAGACTTGAGCCTCTCTGCTTTAAAATCGGTTTGACTGCCGCCTCGCATTCTGAGCCAGAATGGTCTGAAGTCCGTGATCTAAGTAATGATGATCGTCGAGAACTTCGGTCGTCTTCACTCAAATCGAAACTAGATGTATGTCCCTCGTCCCCAGACAACTTTTTCGATGACTTTAGGATTGGTTTTTTAGGAAGATCGAATTCGTAATCATCGTGCTCAGTAGATTTCTTTTTGAGTATTGGTTTCGGTGTTTCTGGCAGTAAAATATCTGGGGAAGGCCGTTCCTCAGAAAAACTTTTTTTCTTAAGTATAGGCCTGACAATTTCTTTGTCTTCCTCGACGATTTCGGCACCACCTGCAGCTGCCAGCAGCACAGCTTGAGTAATCGAGACGTGGGAAGAAGTGGTACTACTACTAGAGCTCGAATTTGATTTTCGTTTTAAAATTCCATGTGGCTCGGGCGAACCATGTGAAATTTCATTGTCATTCAGGTGATCTTCTTCTCGGCTCATTTTCCTTTTTAAAATTCCTTGTATTTGTCCATCAGGAGATCTATTCCTTATGACGTCTTCCAAGGATGATCTCCTATTTTTTAGAATAGGTTTGCTAGGTGAACCGTCTTCAGCAAATGATACTTCAGGACTGCAAGACCTTCGCCTTGCTACTTGTGACTCATCCAAACTACGACGTTTCTTTAAAATACCCTGACGACCACAGCGACCATTACGTGGTTCAATCACGTTGGGTGAAAATGTGACAGGTGGGGTAGTTATCGTATGGTTGGGAATATTCGCAGAATTGCTTTCTTCGTGAAGTGACTTTCTTTTTAATATTGATACAGGCGTATGGTGAGATGCCAACGAGGTATCGAGACGGCGATTTTGACTAGTAGATTCATTACTGAGATCCGAAAACATTGCACTTTGTTTTTCAAAGTCGATAAGCCTCTGACCTGCCATGTCTATATCGTTTAATCTCTCTGCAACTCCTCTGCTTGCTACTGGCCTTTCATTAACAAGGCCGTAGTTATAGGTATGATTGCCATTTTTTGGGTCAGGGCTCGACGCAAATAAAGTATCATATCGAGGAGTCTCAGCCAAAGTCACAGGAACCTTATTACTAGTTAAGTTATTCGATAATTTAGTAACTCTATCTAAAGTTTGTTTAGTCAAAGCAGCTAAGCTGTCCATTTCTTGCGAAAGTCGGGAGCTCGCATGTGGTCTCACAGTTTCATGAAGTGTAGACATTTTAATGGCAGCTTTTGAACTATTTAACTCACCAACGTTCGGATCCACGTTGAGTTTTGCGTTAGAACTATCATTTGATAAGAATTTACTAGTTAAGTTTTTAGTATAATTTCCGTCTTTCGAAGAATTATTTAAACTAGTCAGTCTTTTCTTTGAATTGTGATATTTTTCGTTAAGACTTTCACTACCTTTTTGAGCTCGTTGTATTCTATCGTTTCGTGAGTTTTCTGAATCACTTTTCGCTTTATCAGGGCTTCTTTGAAAACATCTATTCCTAAATTCCAGTTTTGTTTTAGCACTATCTACTTTCAATGTTGCTTCATTGGTAGATTCGTGTTTAACTGGAGATGTTGAATTTCGTTTGTCTGGAGTTTTTTTGGACAAAGGGATGCAACTGGGTTTACTGTTGCCACTATCAGAACTTCGGCGCTTTTCAGGGGTTTTGATTAATGAAGACTTTATGGATATGGATTTGAACCCGAAATGTGTATTTGAGTTATTTTTAGGAGATACTTTGGAAGACTGTAGTACGGTTTCGATCTTAGGATGAGGTGCTTCTTGAGACCGGCGGGTTCTGGATTTTGCAGCGGATCCTGTAACAAGAGAACAGAAAGCTCAATATTTTTGACAATCGAAAATAGTTCAGTTTAAATATACTCTACTCTACACGTTGGTAGAGAAATAATATAAGTACATATTATGTAGGTAGATAATATAAACGGAAGAGGAAATTTTGAGCCTGCGTATGCATTGTTCTACAAGGGTTCACTGACTGCGCAAACGCTGATCGTGCCGTTTCGCGCGATATGGCGACCGATTCTATTGTTGAACGACCTCAACGTAACGCGTGCTGCATTATACAATAAATAATGAAACAGTTACAACAATTTATGTGCTTCTAAAAATGACTGTAAAAAGAAACATAACTATTATTATAGGTAATGAGATTAGTCTCAAGAGACAATCAAACACGCTATGCCAGTTATATTGATCACTATTATATTTTAATCAATGTCAGATATAATTGGGAAATCTTCCGACTCCTATTTTAGATATTTGGTAGATATGTAATCTACCAAATCTTCAGTTTATAGGTATATATTTATGTTTATATATATATTTGTAAAAATTATTCATCTATTAATTATTATTAAACTTTAAGATGTATATTGTACAGGTTCTTAATTATTGGGTGGCCTGGAGGCAGTGGCGTGCAGTTCATAAAGGCTTAAAAGCACTGCTTACCTAAATAGAAATTACGCCAATACTCATTTTTTATCAAGTCAGTTAATAGGTATTCTCGCTAACTAATGCCTACCCTACCTTCGAAGTCTGTGCACGCTACTGCCTGGAGGAGATCACTTTTAGTGATAAGACCGCCCCTGCACACTTTGTTTTGTATTTCTTTTTCTATGGATTTTTATGTTTTGTGTAGCAATAAAGAGTTAATCATCTATCTTAATTTCAACAACACAGAAAAAAGATTATGAAATACAATGAGGATAATAGGTACTACTATTAACATGATATTATATAATCATAAGTCAGGTCCAAGTCCTCATAAGATTCAAACAGCATTTTATTAGTTTTTGATGATATCGCCAAACTTACGAAAACCAATAAAAAAGTTCCGCTACATCCAATAAAAGTGATCGAGTATCGTTTTGTTTATTTCTCTGTAATACAACGATCGAATATTTCAAGTATCAACACAATATTATACCTACAGTTAGTTGATCATCTTTCAGATACTCCCCGCAGGCCATGAAATCGGGAATATGATATTAAGAGCAATGCGAATGAACGGGCAAAGTTGAGAGTAGGTATTCAGGTAGGTATATTGCCGTCGCGCTGCTCCCGGAGAAGACCGAACGCTTATTCAATGCGCATGTATGCGTACGCACGCCGCTCGCTCGAACGAGTTCCTAAATAAAATTAAAATATGTGTTTGAGCTACTCGCAGTCGGCAAAATGATATACCTAGATGTGTTTTGTGTTTCGTTTATTCTTTGCTTTCTAATAACTCTGACCCTGGAATTATTTCTCTGTTTTTGATTCCTTTTTTAATGTTTTTAATGCACTAACAGTTACCTAGCTTTAGAGTGCGATCTTAGCTGACGGTAAGTGATGATGCAGTCTAAGATGGTTTCGTACTAACCTGTCAGGCATAAAGCAGTTAGTTACATTAAAGCCCTAAGTAGCCTTCATCGGTTAGTTGCTACCGGAACGCCTAATCGTTCGGCAGTACGTCTTTGCCGTTAGGGTGGTAACTAGTCACGGCCGAAGCCTGCCACAAGACCAGAACTGAGAAAATTCAGATATATAAAATTCCAAATTGACCCTGCCGGGAATTGAACCCGTGACCTTGCGCTTACATTACAGCACACCTCACACCACTGCGCCAGGGAGGTCATTTACTCAGTTGGGAACTATTTTTATATGTTTTTTTTAATCTACTACAAGTTAGCTCTTGACTGCGATCTTACCTGATGTTAGACAAAGTCAAAGTCAAAAAACGTTTATTCAATATAAACTACACTTATTGACGTCCGGTTATTAATAACATATAACATAATATAATGGTGATAATCAGTACGATATCTTAAACTAAAGTAACGAGGGTTCCAAAGTCCAAACGCGCCCTGGTCTGAGAAGAGCCCACAACAAACTCAGCCGGGTTTTTTTTTTCACTATCACCATTTCACAATCATCTTGGAACTATCAGAGCCATTATAGAGAACGATGATACAGTCTAAGATGGTAGCAGGCTAACTTGTTAGGGTTAGTTATATTAAACCCATATCCCTAACGGTTTCTACACGGCATGACGTATCTACACGGCATGACGTATCTACACGCATCTACCGTAACGCTAAATCGCTTGGAGGTACGTCTTTGTCGGTAGGGTGGTTACTAGCCACGGCTGAACCCTCCTACCAGATCAGACCACAGAAAATTTAAAAATGATAAATTCCCATTTGGACCATGTTGGGAATCGTACCCGGAACCTCCCACAATATGACCACAGCGTTCAGGATTGCAATAATGTCCTCTCAACCGAATTTCGGCCACGGCGGCCTATCTCCAAAGAGCCATCTGCGCAGGAGATATTATAGTGCACAAGTGTGGGCGCATACACTGGAGCACTCTCTGTTCCTTTACTCTCATAGCCCGATGGGACGGAAAATCCAACAGGACCGGAGAGAGATCAGGCGCAGGACCGATGGCTTTACATGCTCTTGGAGGCACGGGGGTAAAACACCGCCATCTTCCTTACTCCGGGCTAGTACTGAGAATTTCTTGTCAGAAAAACCCAATACTTGTTATGGCCCGACCCGGGAATCGAACCCTCGTCGGCCGCAGTCGAATATGCTAACCACTAGACCAACGAGGCAGTCAAGAAATAAATTAACGCGCAATAGAAATAGGGGGGGCGGCCGGCAGTGCGGAGATATCGCAGTGTTAATATAACTGCCATGCCCCTAACAGGTTAGCCCGCTATCATCTTAGACTGCATCATCACCTACCATCAGGTGAGATCGCAGTCAAGAGCTAACTTGTAGTGGTTAAAAAAAACCTGACATGTGCTGCCCACTGCCGACTGGCAATTATTGGGTATGGACTATATACTCACAGAATAAGTAAAAAGTTAAATATCGATGTCGATAAACAACACTAGATTATCCATACTATAATTATATCGACTACGTTTGAACTCACTAACTATGTACGTATGTGTGTGTGTGTATACGTATTTAACCTCCCCGAATAGAGTCCGATAAAACCCGATAGGGACAACTGCAGCTTGGACCGATTATACCTATGAAAAACAGTAGAATTCTCACTCTCGTATTTTTCTGTTTCCACCTTCAAAACTGAACCGATTTTAATTCTGTTTTTACGAATAATTTAACAAGGACTCAGGCTATGTCGGTATGTTTTTCCTTTTTTTATTATATCCGTCAAATTTATTTGCGGGATGTCTGATGATGGAACGAAAACTGGGCCATTTTTTGCAGGTTGTGAAGGTTCTATGTTCTTAAAATTATTAATTTATCGAAAAAAGGAAAACATAGGGGCATGGCACGGATACATGTAAATTTTATGGTGCAAGAATATTTTCAATATTGTAATTATCCACGGAGGAAACAGACAAATGTTTTTGTATGGAGAAATCGCCGGGAGAATTCCTCTTAATTCGAGTTGAAACACCGAAGGCTGCGGTTTGAGCGGTTGGCGACCGCAACGAGCACTATCGTACCTTGATAATGGAAATCACACCGCAACGGATTCACCGTACGTGTTCAGAGATTTTTGACCCTGTACCACTTGCCTATTGCATAATTTTGGTCCATCTAGACATTTGATTGTACGAGTATAACTAGCCCGCTTCACTCAGGTGGAACTTTCTTTAAAGCAAATTTAAGTAAGTGGGGGTATATCTCATGCAATGAAAGCAAACTCTTGAGTGTCCAGCCCAAACCCTTAGACCTAGTAAGGTGAAAGGCATAAAGTTTGCAGTCAAGGATTTAGACCGAAATTTCCACGTTTCCAACATATCTATAGCGAAGCTCTACTTGCAAAAACTCAAATCTTTAGTTCCAGAATGGAGAGTTACTCTTTTGATTATTGATATGTTGATTACAACGATACAGTTACAGAGTATACAATTTTAAGATATGCGGTATGTTTATCGCATGCTCCTATAGTTACCTATCCACGCAACATCATCAAATCCAATACAAAACGAGCCCAAAAAATCGTAAGCTCCTTGAAAATTATGGGTCCCTAACAGCATTCACTATCTTTCAATTGTCCTTCAGACAGATTAGTTTTATAAAAACACTTTTCGCAATAATATTGTAAGGTACATAAAATATTTTTCATATTGTATTTTATTTAATGTTGTAGTGTCAAGGTGTAGCTGTCTAGTCTCGAGTCTCGACTGACGGATCAAAATGATAAATATTTTTCAAGCCCCCGTAAAGTACCAAAATGAAACACCTTTTATATTTATCTTGCGACGCTCCATTAGCTTGAAACTTGATCCTAATAATCTTTGGTTTACATCCAGCGCTAATGATGATCGCACACCTAACAGCAATCCCCGTACAATGCACATTTGCTAAGAACATGCAGATATAGCAAAGCCAGAGGACAAACGATACAGAGACCCGCACGATACAAAGGGAGCCTATACACATTAAATGTAACGAAATTGCAAGAGTCCGTCGCATCCACTGACATCTTATGAAAAGAGGTCAATGTCAATTTTCATTCTGACTCAGTTGACCTAGGCGGTGAACACTAAAGACAAAAAGCTCCATCAAATTATTTCCATTTTCATAACGCAAATAACTTCGGTTTATCGGGCTGATCGTATGTTTTTCGCACCTTAACCCTAGAGTACTAAGGTAAAATTTTTACTGCTTAATACTACTCATCGCCTGGGAGGCTACTTTTTGAAAAACAAGTAGTTTTTTATGTGTCTTTATTAAAAAATTAAAAAAATAAAATTTTACATGATAAGGCAACCTCTACCCTTTTAAAAAAATTAACAAAAAATGTATTTTCTAAATCAATACAGTCTTGTATGGTTCTATAAACTTAACGCAATACATATTTTTTTTGGCAAAACAGAGATATGTTATGAGCATGATTGTTTTTATTTTTTTCTTTAAACATTTAAATAATTTAACATTTTCGAAAAGTAAATTAACAGTCTGTTAAGATCACTATAAAAAACTAATAACTAGCATCACAATTTTTATGGCACATAACTTTAAAATTTGTCTTTTTAGTTCTTGTCACAAGAGAAGCAATTAGGTGAACGATGTTCCAAACAATGTAGTTTGTTGCATTTCGCACAGTAATACACGCTCATGCGTCTTTTTTTCGTCATCTGTAAATAAAATAATATTATTCATAAATGTAATTAGCGCAAAAACTCCAACAATAATAAATAAGTCTATGAAAAATAATTACCTTTAATACTAAGGATCGCCTCCCAGGCGATCCAACGCTCTGTAACTCGGCAACCAAAAGAGCCCGAGACGCAGGCGAACGCTAACCACCGCGTTGCAAGGGATTATGAGTTGAGATAAGCGCGCGAGTTGCAACGGTCGCGCGATTTGAAATTATAGCAAAAAAACTGTGAGAGTGCGGCCTCCCAGGCGATGATTAGTACTCTAGGGTTAAATGCGCTTGACGTTTCATTTTTCAGTGAACAAAATATATTCCGCACGTGCACAGTGCATTTTCATAGTGAGCGACCAACTTTTGTCAGGATTACACTTGCAAATGTAATGTTAGTTAGCAAAGCGATAAAGCCAGTGAGGTGGATCATGTCATGGCACTCAAGTTTCTATGAATAAGTTAGCGGTAACTGCATTCTGGTGTTACTGCTAATACTTACTTGAATAGAGTATTGACAAGTTTTAGGTCCAATTAGAATAGATACCACACTAAACAGATACATCCAGTATGGAAACTACCTAGAAACGTTCGAAACAGCTCACTCACATAAACGTGCGCATCGAACATGCGATGACGCGGTACTCACTACTGACGGCACTGCGACGAGCGCTTGGGGTCTCGTCGATGCGTACGTTTGTATGAGTGAGCCTGTTTCGAACGTTTCTAGGTACTTTCCATACTGGTTGTATCTGTTTACTTTAGATACTGAGGGCCAAAGAGCGAGAGGCCGCTTACCAACTAGGTGGTCTGAGTTCTGACCAACTGAGGGAGTCTAAAGCGTCGAAATTTCATACTATACTGAGAATGGTTACCAACAGAAGCCAATGGAAACAAATAATCCGTTCGAGGTTAGGATTTAGCCAGGACCACGATATTCAGCAATGAAGGAACGACCGAAGAGAGAGAGAGAATAGATATTCACCAATTAAATACGTCACATGTAATGCCTCTGGTATACGTTGAACTAGCGCGCTTGACAAAATTGTACTCGGCTACTACTTGCCGAACGTGTAATGCGCACTGGATTTTAATGTTGCTTTTAAAGCTTATTTAGGGAAAAGATTACAATAGTAAGGCAATTAAATATGCTATACGTATATAAATGTTTTTTTACATAAAAAGCACCTGGATAAAAGTTAACCATTTGTTTACATTAAACCTCACGGGGTCACACCAAATTGTCCTAGATTATTCATTGCCGTGACGCAGCTTTGTATTCGCAGAAAACCATTAGCCGGCGGCGTTAATTGTTGTGCCGGTGCTACGAGATTTGTAACGTGTAATATAGAGCGGGCATTGGGACCGGGGTTTGAAAACTTAATAGCAAAGTACTGTTAGACTGACATTGACAGATTACATCCATGGTCTCACTGTCTCTATGGCTCTTGATAGTGACAGCGCGATTTCAGGCGCTTGGCGGGAGATCGGGGCGTGATGTCAAAATGGCAACCGTGTCTGTGTGATTAATTAAGCAATAAATAATATTGGAGTGCATAACCAGTGTTTGGATTAATAGTACTTAGACCTCAGTTAGACGATCCGCTATTTTGTTCAACAAAATCGCGTCGTAAACATATAACATAATGACAGGGTCCTGTCTATGCGTTAAATTTTGGAGAAAATTTAACGCAAGGATCGCAAATATAAACCTTAGCCTTCAAAGGCCATTCCGTAAGTAAATTTTTAAGGGTGTCCGTAGTAATACAGTAAGCACTAAGTAAGAACTAAGAATGTCAAGTTGAACAGAGATGTCTGACAAGAAAATATAGTATATTATGTTAAATCGTGTATGTACAAGTAGCCATCAAGGACTATCATTTAAATATTTCCAATAATTAAAAGCAGCTCTAGGTATACTGCGGCCACAAGATATGACAAATGCGCCTGATTTTCTTAATTCTATACAATTAATATAATTATATTTCAAGTATAATATTATACTTGTTGTAATAGCTATGAATATAGGTGCTTTTATTTTACCGACATTACTAACCACTTGGCCACAGTGGTTAGAACTCTACCGCATTCCAAAAACAAACTTGTACGTTATCACTAGGTCAAAAAGTAGCCAATTGTCTCCTGTAACTTTATCACGTTTTCGTGTCTGTTAATTATATAAAGTTGCAAATATTTCTGGCCGACGAGGTAAGTAAGCACTTTTGTACTCTTTTAATATAATACCTATTGTATTTGGCTGTGAAAGTATGATGAATATGATGTATGATGTGTTTCAACCTACTGAAATAATATAATAGATGACATAGATCGACTATTCATTTCCTTTAGGCATAATAAATTTATTGTTGGTATAGTATTTTTTTTAGCAGTTGTCCGAAATCTGCCACAATTGTAGGCCAACTAAGATACTATTGCGCGAGATCCCTTAACCTCAAACGCGAAAAATGATGAAAAAAAAAATTGTGTGTGTCAGCTCCAACGCACGACTGGAGTTTACTCTTTACAAACGATTATAAAATATATAGATTAGTAAATGAGGGAATTGATTTTTATTTTACTGAAAGAATGCTTGATACATTTATTTATATTAATTATATAATTTATATTCATTAAAATACATGGTCATGGAAACATAAAGTCAATAACGTAACGGAGAAAGTTTGATTTTACTCCCCAAAAATGTTTATACCCCGGGCTTATATCGATTCTAAAGGAGGTAAACTCCAAAAGTTTCTAGTATGTTAATAATGGAAGTTTGACTGTTTAGAATGGAGAGAGAGGCAAATATTAATAGGATAGTTAGTGGATAGTTAAAGCTGAAAAGCTTGCACTTTAACATCCTTATCCAAAAGAAGCTCCTAGCTTTTGTATCAAACATGTAACAACCTTATTTCCCACCGTCTCTTGGGCCATAAAACGAGCCACGGTTCTTTGTCGCAAAAATTATTACATTTCACAATGAAAAACTAATATCTAACTTGTTTGCCCTAGTTCCAGGCACGCTTACGAGGCAACAAAGAAATGTATAGAAATATAGGTAAAGCCCGAGAGACGAGAATTGATGATGTGAGAGTGAAGCGAAAAGTTTAGCGTGTTATGCTTAGCGTTACATTGTTATCGAACATCAAAAATTCATATTGAACTTTCTAGTCCAATATCGAGTGTTACATACCCATACTTCTAAACTAATTAATATTATCCATACTTATATTATATATAAGAAAGTGTGCTATGACTTTCTGTCTGTTTCCTGTTTCTCCATAATACGTAATTTTTGTGATGGGCTATTAAGGTACCTATGCTTGCGAAAAGATTTTGGCCAATAGCGAGGAGTGATTGTGATCGACACTGTACTTAGCTGTCATCATGTTGTCATTTACTCATTTGGTCGCTACTGAGTACTGACTAATAGTATGTTTGTGTAAGTAGATACAACTAGTGGGCCCGGCCGACGTAGTCCTGCCCCGAACCAAAAACCAGATCACAGCGCCCCCTACCGGGTCCAATTGTGAACATAAACCAACCCGGGACCCACACAAAAAATCCATTAAAATATGTGTTAATATTATTATGAACGTGAAAGTTTGTTGGTTTGTCCTTCAATCACGCCGCAACAGAGCATTGGATCGACGTGATTTTTTGCATGGAAGTTTAGACGGTATGTATATTTGAGGACCTGTAGGCTATGGTACACTTTAGTAAGGTATCGTAGTAGACTAAGGTGACCAGAAAGTTAAGTTCCCTCGGGAATTAAAAAAAATTAACCCCGCGGACAAAGTTGCCTGCATCGGTTAGAACTACCGATAATTCTTCTTTGAGTTTGGAGAGCGAATAGAAAAGCTGGCGAAATTAAGCTACGTTATACTCAAGCACATTTTATAATGTAGGTACCTACTAACTAATTCAGCAACTTTTGTTTGCTTTGTGGACTTTATAGAAATCACTCATTTTCAATTTAACCAACACGATTCAAACGAGACTAGCTGATATAATTTTAATGTGTCTTCTTAAATCAAAAACACTTTACACGCCAAAACACATTTTAGACCTAAATTACCAATTAATATTACCAAGAACACAAAGGAATCACCGATGTGGGGTATTAGACGAGCGAATATCAATTCGCAATCAATGTAAGGCGATGAAATAGCTTTATAATAAAAATACTTAACTTTGCAGACTTCAAAGCGAACCGTAATTTGTAGGCGCCATATTTATAAATGCAACGATAATATTCATTTGACGACACCCCAATACCAAATTAATTTGTGCAAAGCCCTTTTAGTTACTACTCTAGAGATCAACGTCCAGCAGGGGGTTACTACCATAGCTTAAAGCAGTATTGTTTCAAAATGACAGTTTTAAGCCATAATGCCGTGTACAATCGACTTTATGTAAGTTGGCCCAAAATGGCGGTCGTCTGCGCAGGTAAATTGTACTACAGAGCCGAGCGCAGCATGCGCGGGGAGCGAGGGGTATGGTTGGGGAGCGGGGGTTTTACACACTAAATGTGTTTCCGCGCAGAGTTCAACTTACGCCGCAGTTATTATACCTTGACGTACATAAAAAAGGATTATGATTCTAAAACACAATTATGTCAACAATATTATAATAACACGGATTTAAGCGATGCGATGCCCACTGGGGATTTTAATCGGTACACTATAGACAACGACGACATCGATTTCAGCTGCAGTGTTTACTTCAAGTACAAAAATAAGAGATAATCGCCCATTTCTAGGGAAACGTGCCTCGTAATCAAAAATAAATCTACACTAATATTATAAATGCGAAAGTTTGCATGTATGGATGTATGGATGGGTGGATGGATTTATGTTTGTTACTCAATCATGCCAGAACGGCTGAACGGATCGGCGATGGGCGTAAATGTGTCCCTTTTCTCAGAAACGGCTTGAGATATTAAAGAGTTGTTTATACTAGGGTCGATGTTCCTATGGTTACAAGTTTCAAGCTAATAAGCTTTCATTAGGTAGATAATAGCTTTTCATTGAGATATTTAATCCAAACTTCGCATTGAACAGCCATTTTGAAATTTGGCACGAGGGTCATATCTTGCGGGAAAAGTAAAGGAAAAATGAATAATTAATGTCTAAATGTAACGGATATGAGATTATATTGGACATTTTAAAAGCTTTTATTCGTGCCCTTCCAAGTTCCTTCTCGGGACCCACACTGCGCGAGTTTGACTAGCACTTGGCCGATTATATTTATAAGTATTATTTATAAATTATTTATATTATTATTACGTAACACGTAGGTATAGGTACCAAACAACCAAAATTTATTTTATTTTATTTTATTTGGACAACCAAAAAAATTGTTACATTAAAAAAACTTAAAAACTAGACACATTTAGGACACTTGTTAAATGAACAATTTATCAAAGGTGCCATATCATTCGCTAAAAAATAAAAATAAAAAGCTTATGCGCGTAAAATTAAAAGTTAAAAGTTACATTGCAAAAACAAAATCTAAACTTACACAAAAATACAAAAATTATACAATTCAAAATTTAAGGAAAGAAAAAATTAAAATTATTTATAGATAGTAGACTTAAGTCGACGTTAACAATCTTAACCTTTCTTTTTTAAATTTTGGCAGCGTATCATGAAAAACGTCTACCTCTGTAATTGGAATAAATACACGTGTTCGCAATAAATTGTTTATAATAAATACAATATTTTATGACCTTAACGAGTTTCTCTACAAGCTTATAGCGTCCTTGACACGACACTCGACGGATCGGAAAAATCAATTTAAAAACAGTTAGTCACGATCTTTAGATACCGCATTTGGTAACTTCATCACATCTTTTTCTGATATTGAACCAATTGGGTTTTTGAATTCAAAAAAGTATCGATTTTTTTATGTATTTTAAAACTTTAACACAAATTGTATAAAATATAGTCTTTTAAAATTAATAGTAAACAATTAAAAATTGATAAAATTTTAAAAAGAACCACGTGACTACGAACGTGCCACGATTGGTTGCCATGTTTGTGACATCATAATGTTAAAGCAATTTCACGGCAGTAGTGTATACTGCATCAGATGTGTGCCACAATGAATAGAAATTAATATTGTGACGTCACACGCGTTCGGGTTTATTCGGCGTGTTTTCGGTACAGAATTTGAAAATTAATTTTCAATTTGATATAACTTTTAAATAATATAATTATTTAAAAATTGTTTTGATATAAAACTTATATATATATATATATACGTGTATATGATCTTTTGATTTATAACATTTTTTTTTTTCACAAACCCAATTGCCAACAGTCATGACAACAACAGTTTTGACAACCTCCGTGGCGCAGTGTTAGCACTCTTGTCTTAACGTGCGGAGGTCCCGGGTTCGATCCCCAGCAGGGTCAATTTGGGAATATATAATTTCTGAATTTTCCCCGGTCTGATTGTTACAGAAATAGGTCGCATCCCGGGGAAGACTATAGGCTGCTATTTATCCCTGATGATCAAGCTGTATCCACAGGCGTTTTAAAATATTGCAGATGAAGTCGTTGGTATGGTTGGTAAAAGATAACTTAGAAGAAATAAATTAATAAGATAATTTTTTTTTGTATTTTTTGTATTTTTTTTTGTATTTTTTGTATTTTTGTGTAAGTTTAGGTTGTTTTTGTAATGTAACTTTCTACTTTTAAATTTTTCGCGCATAAGCTTTTACTTTTTATTTATGTTTTAGTGAATGATGTAGCACCTTTGATAAATTGTTCATTTAACAAGTGTCCTAAATATGTCTAGTTATAAGTTTTTTTTTAATGTAACAAGTTTTGGTTGTCCAAATAAATAAATATAATATAATATAAAGTCTTTCATATGTATTTTGAATACCCAGCTAACCTTTTTCGTTGAATGAGATAACTCACTCAAGCATCTATCTATAGTATAAGACCGTGAAAATTTACGCAGAGTGACCATAAAATGAAGGCAATAAAAAATATAATAAAACAAGCATCTTATGAAGGGCGAGACGGCAGATGCTTTATGTTCAGCCGGCTATCTCATCTCTAATCGGGAAATGGCTGAAGATAAAAACAAACGAGACTCTTCCTATTATGGTCCCATTTTCTGATGATGCTCTCGTATTCATTAAATTAGTGTTAACAGTTTATCATTGACTTTCATCTTTGAGAGGTAATGCCATCAACGGGACACTTTCAGAATAGGTATTCAACAATTATATATTGCCGTCGCGCTGCTCTCCGAAAATCCCCGTAACACCCGATAGGGACAACAGCTGCAGTTTGGACCGATTATACCTATGAAAAACAGTCGAATTCTTACTCACGTATTTTCCTGTTTCCTCCTCCAATACTGAACCGATTTTAATTTTTCTTCAAGAATAATCTAAGAAGGTACTTATGTTTTTCTTTTTTGATTATATTTGTCTTTGTTTACGGGATGTCGGATGATGGCGCGAAAAGTAAGCCATTTTTGCAATTTTTGAAGGTTCCTTGTTCTTAAAATTATTAATTCATTGAAAAAAACAAAACATGGCACGGATATATGGATTTTAAGATGCAAAAATATTTACTCTATTGTAATTATCCACGGGGAAAATAGATAAATACGTTTGTATGGGGAAACCGCCCTGGCATTACCTCAGACAAGAAATTATGAATTTGAGTCAGCCGGATAATGCACCCCGAGACCTCCCCTATAAGACCAAAGGCGCCAGGAAAGTAGTCACTCGAAAGTTTACAGACGGTACTTAGGTAATAAAAGTTTATTCTACCGTTAAAAGGTACCTACCTACATTAAAGAGTGAGACCTTTAAAAATTTATAAAGTATGATAGTTAAGTTGAATGAGCTAGGGTCAGCAATCTCAATTTTGAGAGTAAGGTAATGGTTTCAATGACGCGAGTTCAAAAGTGCGAAGACCGATCCGGGACAACGACCTGGAGATTCGTGAATGTGAGTAATACGAGAAATTTTATGATTAAAGTGATTTGAACATGCGAGAGAAATGATTTATGGATTATATTACTTACTACTCTTCTAAATTGATTTTTTTCACTTTTAATTTCAAAGATTACTTTCTTTATTAAATTATTATTTATGAGACATTTCATTTTACCTCCTAGGCTCCTACCCATATAACATTTGTTTGTTAATTGGTTATTTTGTCCTTCAATCACGCCGCAATGGAGCAAAGGATCGACTTGATCTAAGTCGAAACCTGGAGAACGACATTAATTAAACCTCAATAAATTCGGGTGAAATCGAAGGTGTTCTAGTTCTAGTAACTAGTGTTCTATATAAAGTTTAATAGCGTTGAAGGATTCTCCATCATCATATTTTTACCTTTTACGGACTCCTCAGAGTATAATCCGATAGTTAGATCGGTGGTATACTAAACAAATAAATAATAATAGTAGCACATCGTGTTTGAATAGAAAATTGTAGAATGGTCCCACCTAGCCAGCTAACAACTTACAAATAATGATTTTCCTAAAACGATATTACTGTTAGTTAAAGTATATATAACTTTTGTCTTCAAAATTAAACTCGAGACAATTTTCAGACAAACAATAACATCTTATAGGTCAATAAACAAATATTACGAGTGTACACACAACTGAGTATCTACCACAGATAAGATTTCGAGACACAGAATAAAATTTAATCAATTTAATTTTTAACCAAAACGTAATCCTAAATGAACAGATGCCTTGATCCTAACTCGTATTATAAATGCGAATATGAGTTTGTTTGTTTGTTTGCTCGTTACCCTTTCATGTTCCATCTTTTCAACCATTACAAATACGTATCCTATCAGAATTAAGTACTTATTAGGAAATATGAATTGCAGATGAGTATGGATCAATGGATATGTAGTACTAATTATGTAATATGCATTGCAGATGAGTATATAGCTACAAGTTATAAGTTCCTCACAATGTTCCTCATAATTTGGCGCAAATGTTCAATAACTAGCTCGTTTATATTTATCTAAGTATCTCAGCAAAGAGACGTAATGGAGCTGAGTTGTGCGCAAGGAATGGGGGTAATAAAGGCTCCAACGTGCCTCATTTACCCCGTTATTACCGACAATTGCAATTTATTAATAAAACGTTTTGAATATTATATTTACCTGATGTAAACTTTTATTAGGGTAGAGTTTGTTATATAAAACCAAAATTATGAAGGTATTAAGGAAGTAGTGAAGTAGGTAGTAGTCGTCGTCAAACCGCGATAAATTTTTGTGCAGTTATTTTTTAGCTCCGGACCAATGGAGAAGTTTCATGATGATGTGAATATCATATTTAACATAACGGAAGTAAAATATAGATTAAAACTAATAAATCAGTGGATGGATTTTTTTACAATCCATCAATAAATGACTGAGAAATGACGATTTAAAAGTTTAATTATTTAATGTACACCGATTGCTGTATCTTACTCGAGTGAGAAATTTTTTGAGTGAGTTTTAATACCTAGCCGAGATTTAATACTTCAAAATTATCTTCACACACAAATTAATTGTTTTTAATTCAATTAAGTCACGTTAAGTCCATTTATTTATTTTATTCGGCTTTATAATGTCTGTTGATAGGGAATTATGACGTCACGTCTCCCGTCTTGCAAGCGCAATTCCATAACTTTTTCATTTGTTGAGATATTTTAATGAGTCTTTCATGTTTATTGGCACTGAAAAAAAAACGAACACTAAAACGTAACAGTTATTCAGGGAAGGTACCCATATTAATAAGAAAATTGACAATTTACGGGTTACCAAAATTTTCATTCGCTCAGCTAAGTAATTCTGTCGCCTCGTGTGGGCGGGTTGATTAAACTGGAATTAAATTGAAACCAAATTACGTAATGAAGTCATGACTTTATTAATTTCCAATTTCGGTTTACTCTTTGTACCTACTAACCGCGAGGAAAGTTAAATTGTTTGATTAAAAACTATTATTTACAACTATCTCTATGTACTTTAAATGTTTATATTTTACTAAATGACGCCCGCGACTTTGCCCGCGTGGATATCGGCGTTTTGATTCCCGCGGGAACTCTTTAATTTTCCGGGATATAGGGTAAAACCGGGATAGATGCCGCAGCAGGATAGATGCCTCATATTCTAAAAACCTAACTTCCCGAACTCGCGACTAAGAATTAATTTTATAAGTAGGAGCCGCAGTCACCCCGTACCATAATTACCCACAGACAGTCGTGCGATGAGGATGCGTTTCGCTCGTACGTGTAATTATCTCCGCAGCGATATTCCCGAACACGTCAAAGATTTAAAGGTTAGTATGTTGCGTTGTATAACTTTATAATTAGTAATAAATTCAGTTATATTTTTCATTACGTCAATATACTGGTTCATTGAGTCTGCATCTAGGTGTAAATAGATGCTATTTTGTTTATAATTTATTAAAAAAATACTTGGGCATCTATCCCTATCGAAAAGGATAGTTGCCCTGATTTTTCGAGGGATAGGTGCCCCAAAGGGCACCCTTAGGGATACATACACTGCCATATATGATTACCTACAGCACCACGAAAATATAAAAGAAAAGAAGGAGTGCGAGGTCGAGTATGTTCTTGGACTACAGAAAACCTACAGTCGGCTTTGGATGAAATGGACAAAAACCATGGGAATACAACAATTAAGAAATTATATTTTTTTTTAATAAATGCTTGTAAAATTTTATTTAACAAACAATATGGTTATGCATGTTGAAACTTAAGAATTTATATTTTAGTTAAACAAACGCTTTAAAAATTTAATTACCTATGTCATTTGTGTGATATTAGAATAATATCTTCTAATGATAACAATTAAAAGATTTAAAAAATACAAAATGTTTTTCATTATTATGACCCTTGGACTTCTACCTAACATTTGGTATGGATTTTTCGTTTACACCTATAAAGGGCATCTATCCTGCACTGCAGGCATCTATCCTTCTCAGTTTTTTCATGGTGGGGCAACTATCCATACAGGTAGGCATCTATCCTCAAAAAACATGTTCCACGAAAAGCTAATTTCTGCAAAATCTGTATTTGATAGGTTAAAAAATAATAATAATAATTAAACATTAAGGATTGAGCTAGCTACATTAATAGAAATTATTCGTATAAAATTAATATTTTTAAAATTAGGTGTCCTTTTCAAAAAGTGGGGCATCTATCCCGGTTTTACCCTAAACCATCCCTATACCAAATTTCATCAAAATCGATTGAACAGATGGGCCGTGAAAGCGTAGCAGAAAGCAGACAGACAGAAACACTTTCGCATTTATAATTTTAGCATGGAATTACTTAAGTAATACTTTATTAGGTAAGTATATTCTTGAGGTGCCTACGCATCGGGCTAAATATTTCCAAAGTGCATTCACACTCAGGGCCACTAGTCTATGGAATGAACTTCCCTCACATAGTCATCGTGCTAAAACCCTTAATAAGTTTAAAATTGACGTTAAAAATTATTACTTAACTCTTTGTTATCATTAGTTATGACATGTATATTGTTTTATTTCTTATACTTATTTATGTATTTATTGGTATATCTATTTAGTTTATTTAGATAATAGTATTTAAGTTTATTATTATTTTTGCACCACCTCCCTTCATCTTCTTTTTCATTTTCTCCTTAACGTTATGGTTGTCTGGAAGAGATCGCTGTTTAGCAATAAGACCGCCTCATTGTACTCGTACCTACTTATTGTTGTTTTCTTGTTTGTAACATGTTGTTTTTGTATATATTCGTGGTGTACAACAAAGTATATACATACATAAAATTGCCAGCTTACAACTGAACACGAGTCTCCTCTCGGAATAAGAAGGGCTTGGCTTTGTTCCACCAGGCCGTCCAAGTGCGGATTGGCAGACTTCACACACATACGAGAACATTATGAAGAACTCTCGTGCATGCACGTTTCCTCACGAGGATTGAAGCAAGAGAAAAGTTAAAGATGTTTTTTTTTTATCCACTACAAGCTAGCCCTTGACTGCGATCTCATCTGATGGTAAGTGATGATGCAGTCTTAGATGGTAGCGGGCTAACCTGTTAGGGGCATGGCAGTTATATTAAACCCATACCCCTTCGGTTTCTACACGGCATCGTACCGGAACGCTAAATCGCTTGGCGGCACGTCTTTGCCGGTAGGGTGGTAACTAGCCACGGCCGAAGCCTCCCACCAGGCCAGACCAGGGAAAATTCAGAAATTATAAATTCCCAAATTAACCCTGCCGGGGATCGAACCCAGGTTCTCCGCACGTTCTGCGCCACGGAGGTCGTCGGTGTGCCCACGGATCGAACCCGCTACCCTGTATTATAAGAATCTATCAATAGGCTATTATCGTTGTTTGTCCTTACGATTTGATAAATAATCAGATTGGATAAGCATGCGATAACTCACACGTCTCTAGATGTATAAGAGCTGCTTATTTCTTGTCTGTTATATAAAGTCAAAGCAAACAAAAATAATTGTTATATGTTCAACAAGACAGCAAAGTTCGTTTTTGTTGCGAGTGCCTAGTTAGAATCCTTAGTGTGATACATGCAAGATTATATCATTAATTCATTACTTACCGAATCCTATAAGATAAATCTCAGACAGCGGCTTTTTTAAAATAAGATCTCTACCAAATTGCAAGCTCAACAAAGTGAATACTGAATACCGTTTCAATTCATTTAAAATACTGTTTAATATCCGAAAGATTCCTTTGAAAAGCTCTCTTTACACAGGTCTAAGGGTACATCAATATTCGTACTTCGAAGTTTTCTTAAGAAATTAATGTCACGGTTCCAATGTAGAAAAGGCGTAGGGCAGTAAATTGTTGGATTTGACAACTAGTCAAATCCGAAACTTATCCAAACATACTTTTTTACTTTAATTGATAGTTTAAAATGGTTATCATACTTTCATATTATAAATGCGAAAGTGTTTTTGTTTGTTGGTTTGTCCTTCAATCACGCCGCAACGGAGCAACGGATCGTGATTTGCATGGGTATAGTCGAGGACCTGGAGAGTGACATAGTCGTCGGGTTTGAAAAAACTTATTCCACGCGGACGAAATCGCGGGCATCAGCTAGCCATTAAATAAACTTAACAGGAGATGTAGATATTACGTCTTATGGTTGGCAGGTATAATTATTTTGATAATCACAAAAAATAAATATGTTTGTCATTTTTCCCATTTGTGTAAAAGCTGAGTAGCGGGACCTTTTAAAAGGCCCTTTTAGAACGGCTGGAAAACCAGACGCCAGCTTTTCAAGTGTTCGCATAAACGGTGTTAGTTTCCTAGAACTCGCATTACCTTAATTGCACTATGGAAATAACTGCCAGTATGCGGAGTACTTACTGGTACTTCAGTTTAAAGTTACGGGAACTACAAACCGCTTTATACTGGAACAGTTAGTCTAGCCTTTTCTTCACAAAAGGTAGATAAAAGTTTCTTATAACAGACATTTCAATACGATCTATGTAAGTTGGAGATGGAATTGGAAGAGGTCTCAGAGGTACTTACTACGCTTTGATAGTTAGGGCAAATTTTTAAAATTCATTGATCGAGTTGGTTCATTGGAGTTATTCATTCTATAGATTTTTTAAGATCCAATCAAAATTAATTTAGACTACCTACTAGACTAGAAATAAGATTTGTAGTACCTACTTAAATAAATGAACAACCTAGTACATAATTATTTAAAGTAATATAGAAAAAAACATGTTATTCAGACTATTTTTAGGGTGCTAATAAAGGTTACATGAATATTATGAAAGTATAAGATCTCAGTTATTTTCTTAAAGCATACAGAGAACAGACAGACTAAGCAAATATGAAACGAGTATCTTACATAATAAAATAAACACAACTGGCAAGAAGACAAGTCAATATTGAACAGCAGATATTCTTATTTGAACTGCGGATTACGCGGCCAACTTGTATTTTGTATTATATTATGTTATATTAATTTATAATTAGAAATATTAAAAAGATTAAGATTAAAATTGAATTAACCGAAACAATCAACAATTACATCAAAGTAGTAATGAATGATTACTTGTATTTTTCGATAAAACACAGCAATTAGGGGTCATCCATAAAGTACGTCACACGTTAAGGGGGGATAGGGGGTCGACGAAGTGTGACATTGTGTGACAAGTGGTGGGAGAGGTCATAAGTGTCGTGACGTCATATTTCAAAAACTTATACATCTAAGTGTTAAAATGCCAAATTTGAACTATTAAAGTAAAACTTAAAAATACTTCCAATTTTTGTAATTTTTTTCTAATGTTTGATTTGATGTTGATGATATTAAAAAATAATTAAAAATCAAATGAAAATAAATCAAATTTCGGAAATGCTATTTTAATTTAATAATTTCTAGATGTAAAATTGCAAGATATGTGACGTCACACTAGGGGAGGGGGGCTCACTAATGTGACAAGGACGGAGGAAAAAACATGTTCCGGAAAGAATTTACCGAGGAACGTTAAAAAGGCTTTTTCGTGAAACTACATTGAAGTCGATTTTGCTTCCCGTGAGGACAATTTGCGATCAACCGGAGTTTATGTTTGGAGCCACAAATCGTAGATAAAATCGAGATAAGCTGACGCTACTGACCTAAAATATACCAACATTGATGGACTTAAATTTATCGATTATTACTTATCCGCGAAAGAACATTTGAACCCGGGTTCCCATATTATGTACCGTCGCGGTCAGAAAATGTTCACCACCCTTTAGGTTCATAATTGCATGGATCCATCTGTGTCAGGTCTTTATGTAGTTTGATTATCACATCACAGACCATACAGGTTAACTACTCGGTGTTAGGCATAGATCATAGTTTTTTTTACTCTTTCAGTAAAGATAGATGTAGAAATCCTCTTTAAATATTTTTAGCAAATTTCACTTTAACCTTTAACAAATGCAATGGTGCTATTGGGTCAAACTTTGAAATTAGGAAATGATTTTTTTATTATAAAAAAGTCATTAATTAATATCTTTTTGTTGAATTCGATATTTGAAAACTTTTGATAACTTTGAAACGTAATATAGGTATACCCAAGATAAGCGTTTTAGACCTTTATGCCCGCAGTTTTTTAAAGAATCTAATTTGAAAACTGGTAAACATTTTCAAACCGCGACCGTATACGCGTTTAGACTCATAATAAAAACAGCATACGATCCCTGCAGTTGCAACCCAATAAATCCATTGCTAAACCACACTGAAGCACATCCGGAAGATCAAAGCAAGTAGTTCGTTTATATGCGAGGATGATAAATATGTCTTGGCATTTATAAGAATATAATTCATAGCAGCAATGGCCGCCCGGTTTGAGTGATGCGCGATGAAAAACAAACACTTGGCATCTGGCGAATACTTTCATTAATGTACGTGTCAATCTTGATGTGCCGGTGATTACAAACATTAATCTTTATGCTTGCCTAATGGAAGAAGTACTTATAAATCTCTGTCTGCGTCGTATTCCTCATTACTGAGGGGCGTGACCCCTTTACATTAATCAAATAATAGTAAGAGGTTTCTTTTGATTATAATGCGGTGGGTTCCTTCCATGTCCTTCCGCATACGACTCGACTAAGAGTATTTGAACTCTTTTGCAACGATTATTGTCAGATGTTAATGATATTAACCGGGATTGACGGCATTAATCAAGTAATGGTAGGAGTTTTCTTGGGAAAATAATGCGGTGGGTTCCCACATCCTTCCGCATACGACTCAACTAAGAGTATTGAAACTCTTAGGTTTTTGTATAACGATTATTATCAGATGTTAGTGATAATAACCAGGACCGACGGCTTAACGTGCTCTCCGAGGCACGGAGGGAACGAAAAGGCCAAATTTGAACCTCTAAATTTTGTCACCCATCCAGTTACCGTCTTGGGTCAACATTGTTTAACATTCGCAATGGACTGATATGTGTTGTCACAACTAGGCCACTAGTCCCTCAACTTACAAATCTATTGAAAATATAATTATTCTGTGTTCTACTTAGTTTTCTACTCTGTGAATATCAAGAAGGGGAAACTACTAAAATAAATATCTAAGTTCAAACTTTGAAAGTTCGAGTACTGCGTTCAGCGTTACATTAGCACAAAGTTTGACGCTTGCTACATAAGTTATCAATTAATTATCATTAAAATACCATGTACTTATTCTCTATGCCCGCTAATACACAGTATACAGATACAACCAGCATGGAAACTACCTAGAAACGTTCGAAACAGCTCACTCACACAAACATGCGCATCGAACATGCGATGACGCGGCACTCACTACTGACGGCACTGCGACGAGCGCTTATGGGTCTCGTCGATGCGCATGTTTGTGTGAGTGAGGCTGTTTCGAACGTTTCTAGGTAGTTTCCATACTGGCTGTATCTGTTTACTGTGGCTAATATTATGTCTAACTCTATCTCGCAAAAGTCCGATTGCAACTTGGTTTATTCGGTTCAAACTAATTGCAGTCGGTTTATATGGGTTTAAACAAGTTTTAAGAAGGAAATTGTGATTATATATAGGGAATTACTGATATAAAAGTATTTTTCCAATGAAAAGCTTCCAAGTAAACTGGTTTGTCATACGAATGAAACATGTAAATACAAATACATCAAAATAATGGTTCCCGCGGCAACTCTTTAATTTCCCGGGATAAAAAGTAGTCTACGAGTTATTCCAGACTATCATTAATCTATCTCTGTGCCAAATTAAATGCAGATAAAGTTAGCCGTTCTGGCGTGATTGAGTAACAAACCTCCATCCATCCAAATTTTCGCATTTGTAATATTAGTATAGATTACGAAGAGTAATTACAATTACTTAATAACAGTACTTACAATTATTTATAAAGTTAGGTACTTAAAATGATCAATGTCTAGCGACGCTCGCTATGGGAATTGGGAATCCAGTCTTTCATCCAAATGTATAATAGGCGTTAAGTTCAAAATAGATGATTACAAAATGCATGTAGAAACCTCTCTACAACCTTGTTTATTGAATGGTATCGTGCTGGCGATCAGTTTTTGTCTAAACTTGCCTAAGCTTAAGCAAAAAGTAACGGTGCCCGTCTTATAGTAGCCTTGTAGCAAGATTCATCCTACCCGTAACATCTTCAGAAGACTAAACCAGACAGTGTTGCATTTCAAAATAAACAAATCGTGCGCGATGTGGACCGATATATTTCTGGTCACAAAAATATATAGAATTTCCGATGCAGCGCGATATTTCACCACACAGAGCTTAATCCGGGAGTTTCTGACATATTTATGTATGTTTGGAAATCACATCGGACGTCGGAGAAAAGATTTTCAAGGAATAAAGACTGTTAACCGCGTTTTGCAACTTTAATAGAAACTCTCATTTGTCGGTACATAGTGTATGAGGATCACAATTCACAGCATTTGTCATAAAGAACCCAATGTTGTATCAACGAATTATCGGTCAGACGGAGCGCGTCATAGAAACTGAACATCTAAAGCATTGCTCCAATCCTTAATCTAAGCTGAAGAGGGTTGGAGATCTACCATATGGCATTTTTATTCTAACGCACAATATTAGCTTAATTTATCTTTTGTTTGCACAGCGATTTAATCAAAATCGCTATCGATCGCTCTTAGGACATTGGAGACAGGTGGACAATTGGAGATAAATATTTTAATCTGCTATTTGTTAATTGCGAAATAACTAATAGGTACGTCTGTTTGTCCATTCATATAACCAGGCGTAGGAGCAGATTAACGTTTTTGTCGGCTCTCCAGTTTTCAAAAAAAAGCACAATGGCAGTTCTAGCTTGAACGACTTCCGGTTCCGGGTGCATGAAAACGCTGAGTGGCGTTGCAAACCACAGAAACTTTAATACAAAACGGTCACGAAACGACTAATAACACGTAGAATAGTTGAAATTGCAGCATTAAAATGAGATAGACATCGTTAATTGCATTACTCTTGTAAAATAAAAAGAAATTAACGTTGCTGTTTACGCTAAAAAAGGTGAATATGACTCTTTGAACAATCAGGTAAAATGTAAGTATAAATGTAGCATTCACCCTCCATACAATAGTAAAACCGCAAAGGTTTAAAACAGTGTACGTAATTTAATAAAAGTAAAAGGATTTTGCATTAAGGTTACTTGGAAGCTACTTATTAGCATCTGTGACAACTCTTACCGGACAGGTACAATACCTACATCAAGCTACCCACGATTTCACCGAATCCGTGAATCCTACAAACAAAATCATCAAAGTGATTTTTTGCATGTATAAACCGTTAGATTATACCTAATCTAACTAGCGAAATTGTAAACTCTCGACAGATTGTGAACCGTTCAATGTTCTGTTCAATACCATATACCTATCTAACTAGATAACGCCCCCGACTTCGTCCGCATGGACCTCTTTAATTTTCCGGAATAAAAAGTAGCCTACATCTTACGGACGATATGATAATGAGTAACATTAATAACAACAACACGAATAACTATAACTACATTTCGGAGTTCGATACAAAACGAAAGCGGCAAAAAGATAAAGCACCAGATTTAGCAAGAAAAGATTACAATTATTTTGCTATAATCTATCCAATATTTAAAGCACCAGAGATAAGATAAAAATTCCTTCGTCATTCCTTGCGAGTACCTATCTACTGACTATATATTATCATGTTTTATTAATTTAGATCCTAGTTAGAAAGCCCTTGATGTATATCAAAATAATCTGTGTCAAATCGGAAAATTATATTTTACACAGACCTAATTTACAGTTGTTTTTGATACACGTCAAGCTTGTATTTTTGTTTTGACCCATGGGTCCCAATCATGATTGGTTCGAAGATCGAGAAGCAGATTTCAAGGAGAAAAAAACCAGCAAAAATCTCAATAACTATAGTCAGTAATTTCTCTTACCGAATCAAATATTTTACAAAAAACTATAAACATAACGTTGTTCCTCTATAGCTATATCACGGGCAACTGCATGCAAAGCTTGTGATGGCTTCCAAATATCTTTGCCAACGTAGTGGCCAGATTATTATCATGTTTTACTGTTGGTACCCAGCATCTTATCTATATATACAACAAAACTGTAACTGGATGATTTTTGTGCATTATTTATTGGAATCGATTTGTTTTTATCGATATAGAGCCCAAATGACTTTTTCAATTATTATTGTTGGCTAGTTTAGAAAATAATGGATGTCTAATAAGACTCTTGGGACTTCACTGAATAAATTAAGTACATATACATTTTTGTTAACCTCTATATTTAAACGGGCTTCATGGATTTCACTAGAATATTCACTATTTGAAAATCCAAGGTAAATCAAAATACTCGTAAACTTTAAAAAACTAGGGCAGTAGTGAATTCTACAATCGCTTCAGTGAATGTAAAAATACGGCCGATATCAAAAAATAAAAGCAATTTTATTGAATACGTGCGAAACTGGTGAAATTTTTATATGTATGATATTTTTCTTTTCACAGCTATTTTATTATATCGATGTTCAGTTAGTTGCTCGGGGTGAAGGATTGTCTGGAAAAGGTCCCGTTTTTAATAATCTTTATATTTGTTTGTAGCTTTATTGTTTTTATTACGATTTTTTTTTATAGAATACTAGCTGATGCCTGCGACTTCGTCATTGTGGATTAAGTTTTTTGTAATTCCCGAGAGAACTCCTTAATTTTCCGGGCTTAAGTAGCCTATGTCGCTCTCCAGGTCCTCAACCATGCCCGTGCACAAAATCACGTCGATCCGTTGCTCTGTTGTAACTTGTAGCGTGATTGAAGGACAAACCAACAAACACACTTTCATATTAATAATATTAGAATGACTCATATTACTTAATCCACAGGAAGCTTATGTCACCAAAATCATTGGTTTGATCATCAAAACCATCATTTTAATGACACGGACAAGTAATTTGTTTCTTCTCTTAGCGACAATGCCTTGGCTTAATTAATATCTTTATAATAAAATGTTTCTATATGTCTCAGTCGATATCGAGGCCAAATAGTTAATACCAAAACAAATAGATTGGCCGAACATTTCATAAATCATCAACGATTTATTAAATGTAAACTCTTGTAAACTCTACGTTCATCCGTGGTCAGGCGCTTTTCAAAACTTTATTTTCGTTTTATGTAGGTAAAATTTACTGGTAAATTATTTGTTTCATGAAAACAAAGAAACCACATAATTTCTGCTAAATAAATGTTTAATTCACGTTTTTCCTTGAGGAAGTAGTTAGGTTAAATGTGTTTACGTTAGACTTCAATCTACCTACTGGTTATTTATAAGGAGAGGTATTAGGAAATTAAACTTGTTTAGGTGCAATTATCATTAAGACATTGGTTTTAGCCATAATATGATTAACTGTAGATTCAGAATAAATGCAATGACTGATCCAATACAATTTCTTCATTATTTAAAACATTGATTGATATTTATGCACGATGACTCGATTTTCCTAATCTACCTAGGTATATCATACAGCGATAATTTGTCGTACTTAAAACTCCTGTAAGTTACACATAGTAGAAACGTTAAAACTTTTTCAAATTACTTAATTAAAACTCCTTCATTAAATGTTAATCTCAAATTATGCACCACTCCCCATTTTCTGATGTTGCATCATTGCATGTTGTTGCAAGGTTCTGACCCATTTCCTGAATAAACTCTTTGATATATACCTATTGAAACTTAGCAGGTGCCACAGTACATAGAATGGACAAAATTAAGTGCAAACAAGGCTGTCTTTGAGTGGGAAGTGGGAACATAGGTCGTTTAATTCAAGTACGGTAACTTTAGATACAATGGCTGTTATAGACTTATAGTTAATACCAAAATATTAATTGTTCCATTCACTCGATTAGAACAAATTGAAGGGTGATTTCATGTTGCACACACAATAAGTATCGATTGTTAAATTTCAAATCTCATAGCATAATTTGATCGATTCTGAAGATAGTAATTTTGTAAAATCAGTTTAAGTTTTCAAAATCTCGTTGCTGATCATCGAATCGGGTCTTCAATACCTATTAATTACAGAATATCTTCGACTCAATAGAGTTCTTTTTCTTCTATCAGGTTCTCCAATAGTTTCATGATTTTAAGTTATACAAATGCAGTTTTAAATTGGTCATTTGAACCGTGAATTAAATTTCAATGAAATAGTCTTTCGTACTACACTTTTTTTTTACAAGAAAATATTTATTACTAAACATACAGTTCTTATAGTCCAATAGAACTCTATGACCATAAAGTTTTATCAGACGATAGCAAATTGTAGATAAGTTATGTTGGACAATATCTGAATAACATAAAAAGTATATAAACGGATTAGTTATACCGAATAACTACAGTGCTACTTTTTATCCCGGAAAATTAAAGAGTTCCCGCGGGAGCCAAAAATCTTAATCCACGCGGACAACTCGCGGACATCATAATCAGTAAATAAAATAAAATACTAATTAGGTTAGGCTAGAGTTTTTTTCTAGGTCCTAGTATGCCTGCCTGCGTGGATGTAGCAAGAATGCTGGCTACATTTCGGAGCTGGACTGTCAGGCTGACCCTTTAAGCAAAAAATGAGCCAATTCTTCTGTCACCAGATGAGGCAATTAAACGCGGTGAAATATCTCGCAAATATTTGTGTAATTTAGCAAATAGCTTTCAGATTTGTAATTATATTGGCATTTGCTTAGTGTAGGCTGAGCAAACTAATTAAAACCTTTCAAATTTATATTGATCTCAATTCTCAACCTCCATATTAACACAGTAAACAGATACAACCAGTATGGAAACTACCTAGAATCGCTTAAAACAGCTCACTCACACAAACGTGCGCATCGAACATGCGATGACGCGGCACTCACTACTGACGGCACTGCAACGATTGTGACGAGCGCTTGGGGTCTCGTCGATGCGCACGTTTGTGTGAGTGAGCCTGTTTCGAACGTTTCTAGGTAGTTTCCATACTGGTTGCATCTGTTTACTGTGATATTTATATACAATATCAAAATTTATCATGTCATGTGAAAATCAAACAGCTGATAGTAGCAAATGCAGTTGATAAGGCAGAAAGGAACGTGGGCATAATCTCTACGAAGCAAAATCTAAATCATATCATATCATCGGCATATCACGTTCGTTTTGAAGATGTACCTATTTTAGGCTCACAATATGTCATGGACTTAGATAAAGGGAGATAAGTGTTTCGTTTAAGAGAATATTTAAGTCATATGAAGTACCTTCACAATGTTAGTATCATGGGCATAATTTACTGCTAGACAATGCCCGCAACTTCGTCCGCGTGGACAAAGTTTTTTATTCCCGCGGGAGCTCCTTAATTTTCTGGGATAAATAGTCTATGTCCTATTCCCCGGGATCCAACCTATCCCTGTACCAAATTTCAGCAAAATCGGTTAACCGGATGGGCCGTGAAAGCGTAGCAGACCAACAGACAGACAGACAAACGGACAGACAGACAGACACAATTTCGCATTTATAATATTAGTATGGATTCTATGATCAAAAGTAGAAGATATTACCTATAACCCTGCGTAGCGATTTAAGTAAAAGTTTGAAAAATGAGCCGAAATTCGATTCTAATTTAGCCAACAACCAAATATAAAATTAATAAGAACCAAAATAGTACGACAACCTATAAGCTTTAGCGACCATAGAATCCGGGTCGGTCACATAAAGATACGAATCGGTTGTTAAAATAAAAACTTCTCAGTTTTCATTTCAGCAACCGACCCGTATCTTTACAAGTGAGATTATTCAATTTAGTTCATTGTTATGTACTTCTATTATACTCTTAAAATTATCACATTCATGTTTAAAATATAGGATAGTCTGTAGATACGAAGTACAGAGAAAACAGTGCAAAACAATTAAAAACTCTAATGTCTATAATCTTCAAGGTAATTTCTATGACATGCAAATCAGCACATCTGCTTGAGTCACATTTTACCACAAAGCGGTAAAGAATTCCAAGTAAATCGTACATACACCTGTGCAAAAAGGCATCGCTTCTTGCTTCGTGACGACAGACTATGATGCCTTTAGCTATAGAATGAAAAACGTGACACAAAAACCATGATAAATCACTGTGACCGACTTTACAACAAAAATAATCTATTTGAATGTCAGTTGCAATACAAAATTGTATATTCTATGTATAACTAAGTACATTTTATTTTAAGACAGTGCATCTTCCTGGGACGTTTCTCATCAACATATGCGGCGGATAGTGTTTACATGTATAAACTGTAATGCTCCTATCAAAAAAGTAATTTCTAAAGCATAGCTGTTAATGTACTCATATGAAAAGCACTTAATCATGTACTCATAGCACCCTCGGATGTTATGCCAGCGATACAGCTGATCGAAGTATAAACAACCTCACCTTATATTACTGTAAACACACACATCCCGGCATCGATGCACCAAATGTTAAGATAAACTTCCTTTCACTGTGCGTGAGACCACTTTTAGAACTCGCGAGATGCAGTTTGGAAGCTATAAAAATATGCATTCCCGATTTAATTAAAATGTTCGTAAAGTATCGGAGGACGAAGGGCGTGCGCCTCCGGCGGCATTCGATTGTCGACTGACTGAGATCGCGCGGTTCCGTTTGAGAACAAAACCACCAGGTATGATGAGGATACAGAGGTCTGAATAAAGTGGTCGTGTATTGTTGCATCTATATTATCTAGTGTTACTTAGACTATATCGACTGTAACTGATCTTATCAAAGAATAAATGATGGCTGGCACCTTCGTTTCAAATCTTCCAACACAATTGAAGATATCACGCGTACAAGCAAAAAACTGCAGATGATCGTTTCTAGATATATTATGTAGATAATAATTTATACTATGTTATAAATAAAACAAAAAACAAAAAATATCTTTATGCAATAAAATTAAAATTAATTGTTAAAAGGCATGGAATTATAGAGCTTTTTGCATTGACTTCTACACCTTCTAGGAGAGAACTTAAAAGGGTTTCAAACAAAACAAACCCTATATACTTACCTACTTAGATTAATTTTAAAATTTCGGTGCCAAAAAATGTATTAAGTTCTTTATCACTCTACCAATTTTTGTTTAATATGTACTTAAAAATACTTAGTTTTGATGTATAAAAGGAAAAGATAACTGACTGACTGGCTGGTCTATCAACTGTTTGGCATACAGATAACTATTATGATGCATCCGCTAAGAAATGATTTTTGAAAATCCAACCCCTAAGGGGGTAAAATAGGGCTTTGAAATTCGTATGAAAATCGAACCTTACGCGAGCGAAGCTGCGGGCAAAAGCTAGTAATTGAACATGCATGTGAAATTGTAAAATTTGATAATTATAGCACAGTTATTCGTTGTTTTTGAAATACAATTAAAGTTTGGCATCTGCAGACATTTAACGGCGATACATATTTTAACGATCCAGCATAAATTGACGTGGCCATATTCCCAACAATAAAGTAGGTACAGAAATCTGCGGTAGATAGTAGATATTCATTTTCGTGCAGGAAACAAGGTTTTACTTCCTTTTCAAACAAATTGTTGACGCTACTTATATCAACTTTATTATTTTTCATAAAAATAACAAAGATTTGAAATCTGAAAACTGATTTCGACTGTAGGTAACTTACTACCTTAGGTGTAAACAAAAACAAATTCTAGGAAATCAGGTATTGTACGTACCTAAGTTATGTTTAAAGAGTAATAGTTCCTCGAAGTGTGATCCGACAAAGCAATTCGCAATCCGCTCAATATACCGTAATATTTAAAGAAACTACAGATAAGATAAAACTGAAATAACATTACAAGCCGAAACCAGCTCAAAGGTAGACTTCAATAAAATGGCCAAAGAATGGCTCTCGCCTTGAAGTTAAATTGATAATGGCATTTGATTAGTCGAACTTATTGTAGAGTAGGAGCTGATCATTAATCACAACTGAAGGGATTATAATGGACCAATTTTAATTTAGCGTCCTGAGTACTGACCCAGAAAATGGCAACGGACACTTGATCAAACAATCGGTCAACTCAGAAAAGCATTAGACTAATTCATTTAAAATGTTGAAATTCACGGAAAACAAGGTAACAAACTTTTCCATCAGAAAAAACTCTTAGCATAAATACGGCTCTGTATTGAGACGAATTGGGAAGTCTTTATTTGTGTCATCCGATGATTATAATTAATTATTGAAAAATTCAATATAATTGTGTTTGTATTTGAACAATTTAAAGACTTTTATTTAGAAAATATGAAAGATCATATAAAAAGGCCCGTTTGCTAACTACAGTATTCATTAATTAAAGTACTTAGGTAGGTATGCAAAAAATGCAATTGGAATAGTTAACACTAAAGCTATTGAATTATAAAATATGCTCTCGCTTCTTCACCAAATGCAACATGCCATGCCCTTTAGAGAAAAGGCAATAAATAAAGATAAATTTCAGTACATGTTATAATGTAATGGCAAAAACTTATGCATTACCTAAGTATATACTTATAATTACGGTGATTTATTTAATAGGCCGTACAGAATGTTTAAAGAACTTTTTAAAATGTTTACTTACTATGATATCATAAATGCGAAAGTTTGGATGGATAGATGTTTGTTACTCAATCACGCCAGAACGGCTGAACGGATCTGGACAAAATTTGGCACAGAGATAGATTATATAGTCTGGAATAACACAAAGGCTACTTGTTATCCCAGAAAAGAGTTCCCACGGGAATCAAAAAACCACAATCCACGCGGACATTGTAATTTGATTTTAGAGATAACTGCACTTTGTACTGATTATCGAAATAAGAATAACAATTTAAGTAATAAGAATAAAGAATAAGGTACGAGTGTCTGGAGACATTACCAACTTTTATAACTCAGATAAAAATGTAAATGACCTGAATGTCTCAGTAATGAACTTGCGTAATGAGAAGTCTGACGACCACCCTGGCGCTGTGTTGAGCTCTGTTCTCTTAACGTTTGGAGATCCCGGGTTCGATCTCCGGCAGGGTCAAATTGGGAATTAATAATTTCTGAATTTTCCCTGGTCTAGCCTGGTGGGAGACGTCGGTCTTGGCTAGTTACCAACCTACCGGCAAAGCGGCCGCCAAGCGATTAAGCGTTCCGGGACGATGCCGTGAAGAAACCGATTAGGGGTATGGGTTTAATATAACTGCCATGCCCCTAACAGGTAATGAAATGGATAAAAAAAAGTTACAAATATTGAACTATCAACTATATTTGCCATTCGATAGAATATGGTGATGCATATAGGCTCAGCAATAATTAAAAAAAGCAAAAGCAAACAAGTAATTAAATAATAACCAATGCAAAAATACGAAAAACAAAAGTAACTACAGAGCCAAAAAAATCAAATTTAAATATAATTTGTAGTTCAACAAATATTGGCGAAAGTTAAGTTATCTATATATATAAAAATGAAACCCGTTTTCCTTGGTCACGGCATCACGCGTGAATGGCTGGACCGATTTCACTAATTCTTTTTTTGTTGTATTTGTTATTATTAGGAGAAGGTTCTTACGGGAAAAAATATTAAGAAAATCTCTCAGAAATATTGAAAAATATACATTTAATTTTGCATACTAAGGCGGTACGAAGTTCGCCGGGTCAGCTAGTAGTATTATATAGTACTAGCTGACCCGGCGAACTTCGTACCGCCTTAGTATGCAAAATTAAATGTATATTTTTCAATATTTCTGAGAGATTTTCTTAATATTTTTTTCCGTAAGAACCTTCTCCTAATAATAACAAATACAACAAAAAAAGAATTAGTGAAATCGGTCCAGCCATTCACGCGTGATGCCGTGACCAAGGAAAACGGGTTTCATTTTTATAGTATACTAGATGATTCCCGCGACTTCGTCCGCGTGGGTTAAGATTTTTGATTCCCGCGGGAACTCTTTAATTTTCCGGGATAAAAAATAGCCTATGTCCTTCCCCGGGAAACCATCTATCCCTGTACCAAATTTTATCAAAATCGGGTGAAGAGACAGTTTTTTTTTATTCCCGCGGGAACTCTTTATTTTTCCGGGATAAAAAGTAGCCTATGTCCTTCCCCGGGATACCATCTACCCCTGTACCAAATTTCATCAAAATCGGTTCAACAGGTGGGCCGTGAAAGCGTAGCAGACAGACAGACAGACAGACAGACAGACAGACAGACACACTTTCGCATTTATAATATTAGTATGGACTAGCTGACCCGGCGAACTTCGTACCGCCTTAGTATGCAAAATTAAATGTATATTTTTCAATATTTCTGAGAGATTTTCTTAATATTTTTTTCCGTAAGAACCTTCTCCTAATAATAACAAATACAACAAAAAAAGAATTAGTGAAATCGGTCCAGCCATTCACGCGTGATGCCGTGACCAAGGAAAACGGGTTTCATTTTTATATATATAGATATATAGATGGAATAGTATGGATACCTTTCATTAATTAAAAGGATAAATGAAACTCAAAAAGGACACAAAGCGTATAGAAATTGTGGTTTAAAACACTTTCCTAAATGTAAAGGTATACTAAAAGACTTTCAAGGAAAATGTAAGTCGAAATCGAATTCCTATATTTAACACGCTTGTGGTTGTAGACAATTTGTGATATCTTTACAAACTCGACTGAAATGCTAGACCATTAAGGTCGTTTTAATCTCAATAGATGGTTCAGCGTAAATGTGAAACTGGAAGCTGAGCAATAGCCGTAAACACTGAATAGATGGCTGAGGGTTGAACGTTCGAAGGACGTGCAATCGGTGGAATGGCGGATACTCGTGCAATACATAATTATAAACATAACGGGAGAGATCGCAGTCAAGGGCTAACTTGTAGTGGGAAAAAAAAGATATCAGGAATGAATGGAATAACTGGAGAGGGGTCGTGAATTTCAATGGAAATTAATTGGGAAAATATAGTAGAGAAGAAAAATATATTTATGTATTTCGTATATTCTAGAGTTAAACCTATATTATATAAAAATACAAACAGGACCGAATTACCAAAAATGAGTAATTAAATATGACGTTACTTAAGATTTTATAGAGTTGGAAAAAACTAAAGTTTGGTACAAGATTAATATAAGTATTTCAATCAGAAACCATATATAATTCACCGAGATTTTTCATTTTCTTAATAATTGATCGTTTTTAGCAATGGTTGTTTTGTGACTTCTCTCTTCATTGAAATAGGTTTGATAAAAAATGAATTAGATAAGTACCTTAAGAATCATATAAAAATATATACTCAAATCTCGAAACTCAATTTGCTTATTTCATGCTAGCTGATACCCGCGACATCGTCCGCGTGGATTAGGTTTTTTTTCTTTACGTGTCTGTGACGTCACCCGGGTTACAGCTGAAAACCAGCGCCCTGCTTTGTATGCAATTTATTGGCATACAATGCAGGGCTTAATGCTGAGCTGTACACCCATTCTGGGTGGTGTCACAGACAGATTTTTTTTTACATATGTAATCTTTGTTTTGTCTGTGACACCATTGTCGAATAAACTGTTTTTCTTTCTTCTTTCTTTCTTTAATTTTCCGGGATAAAAATTAACCTATCTAACTATATCTAAGCTAACTATAATCTATCTCTGTGCCAAATTTCCGTCCGATCCGATCAGCCGTTTTGGTGTGATTTATAAAACATCCATCCATCCAAACTTCCGCATTTATAATATTAGTATAAATTATAGATAGGACGACATAAAGGTCATAAGTTTGACAATTTAATAAACTCAGGATATGGAAACTATTTAAGTAAGAACAGTCGTAAGTATTTCCATTAAACATTCACGGTCTAGTGCACGTGTATTCATTAGACCAACGGAGCATGTTTGTTCGTTATAAAGGATGTTGAAACTTTATTTCTTCGTTTAAATTAGTACAGATAACTTACTATGCTTTTTTGGCTTTGCTGTTCTAAGATTTCTTCTTCTCTTCTTTTAATAAAATATAATGATTAGACAATTAACCATACAATAATCTGATAAGATCTTCCTCCACCTTCAAAGATTTTCATCAGAGTGAGTGGGGATTTTCTGCCCATTCGATCGCGACCACGTTAATTACGATTTGTAAGGAATTGTCAAGCGCTTGACATCTGGGTCTCGATCAATATCATACATTCAATGTACCCAAGGGTACATCTACTGTCACCGGGTTGGTTGGGGTTCTTCCAAAGAAAACACTTCTCGAGTCTTGAAGGCAAACTTTATTCTTCTTCTATCTGTTACCTCTCTTGAGGCTTGCCGGCAACAGTGTACCCTTGGGTACATTGAATGGTACTTTATAAACGATAGTTCACGTTGTCGCGGTCGAATACGTAAACAATCTCCTACTCGGCCTGCTGATTTACATAATTCAATGGGAAATACACCATAATATACCTCTTACACTATTATCAAAATGGCTCCACAAACCTGTCTCTATCAACAAGAATTTTTACTTTTTTTTACATTTAAGTGCTAAAAAACCTAACATTGAAAGCTAATGATTTTTCTATACTTTACTTGTATGACACTCAACATGCATCAAAGTGAACATTTTCAGTAGGTAAGTATTCTAGTTAATTCTAGTCTAGAATCCCACCTATTTTATTTCAATGTACCTACTATAAGCAAAAAAAACAAGTCCCATTTCGCGCTTTTTACAGTTTCATTCAGGATACATAGCTGCAGTTAGTTTTTAAAGCATAGCTAAACAGCACTAACTTTTTTAGCACAGTTGCTATTTCTAGACTCTAGAGAGTTCTTTTTATTGATATTATATTATTTTATTGAGATATTATGCTAAGAAGGGTAATTCTTAGTTTTAAGTCTACTATAATAGTAGACAAAACAGTAAAGCTTTTGTTGCTTAGGTAGTACTACGTACTACTAAGTAGGTATAAAGACAAAAATAATACAAAAAATCCAGGGTGGTCTTACTTTAAGTTTTTCCGCGTACGCGGGCATTATTTCCATAATTTTGTCAGATTAAATTACATTGAGTACTTATAGGCTATCCGTCAGTCTGTCTTTTTAAAACAGTAAGTATTAAGTTAAACAAAATTAGATGCGATTAAAACGGGTGAAAACCGCGACTACTTACGTAAACGATAAGAACTTACCGTTAACGCTACACCTATCTTCAACAAGTTTTGACATTGTGTGGGTAGGTACGTACCTGTAACAAAAATCGAAAGATTACTTACTTATTAGATGAAATTTGTTATATTTTTATCGTAATTCGCTTAAGTATCTTCTCAGGTCCCGATCATTTACTAAGGCCATTGTAGTTCTAGGGTTTGGACCACATTCAGAAAGCATAATATCTGCATTTGACAAACAAATAACAAATGGTAAGGCATTTCGTATTAATTTCAGGCTTTATTAGTATGCAAGTATTGTGTGCTTAGTGATGAAACAAGACGATTTCAGACGAGGGTGAAGTTGCCTGCCTGAGCGAAACGAGGGCTGGCAACACCCGAAATCTGAACTCGTGTTCCATCCCGTGGCGCACACACTATTTCTTATATAATCTGAATTAAAAGTGCGAGTTTTATTAAAATTTAATTTCTTATTTATTTTAGTTGCTAGGTTGTTGTTTACAAATATCATACCTATCTGTCTACTAATCTGTAAAGTTTAGTTGACAAATGACAGTTAAAAAGGTTTGAAATAAACAAAACTGTAACAGGATTGAAAGAAGGGCTGCTAAGTCATTTAGACGACTAATCATCAACTAGTTTCAGGTGGTTCAACAGGCACTGAAAGTTGAAAGCAACTCAGTAACGGATAAAATTGATATACTGAAACAAAACAAGAATTTTTTGAATTAGGTATGTGGCATGTGGGTACAAAGCTCCTATACCATTTCTATAGCTGTTTTGTTTTATGTGGCATAAATGGCATCTACCGTGTAGGTAGTCTGTCGTTAATTATTTATTATAAAGGACTTAAAAAATCGAGGCTTTAACTAATCAGTTTTTTACAATTGATCTAACTTTTTACCGTCTTAAGCCTACCAATAATAATAATCTATCCGACGATAGACGACCAAAAATTTAAATAGAACACAAGAGATTCAAAACTTAAATTCGAAGACACACTGCAGTCTGAACTTAGCCTAATTAATAATTCAAATACAATATTGTTTCGTTCTAAGACTTTCACTACTTCATATGAAGCATTGATCTGTCAGTTGGTGATAAATCCACCAAAGGTATACTCTGTGCGCATGTTGTTATAGCGTTTTTAAAAAAAGTGGGTCACCCGATGGTACATGTCTGCGCGGCCATAAATCTGTAACACAAAAGACTACCGATGTTTTATTGTTATTGGCTTCGAAGGAATCTATTGCATCAAGCAAAACAGCTGAACATATTTTCGGTTATCGCTATTGAACAGGATAAAGAATTTAACGTCAAAAATTTTGGCGAGTAAAGTACGTCCCACAAACTAATCTGGCCAGGTGGCCAAAATTGGAACTAACCTTAATGCCTGTTTAGGTTTTGTTTTTATTTTATTTTTCATATATTATACTAGCCGCGAAGCTGTCACCGGGTCAGATAACTTTTTGGGACTATAACTATTGATCTAGGTATAATAATCAACTGTCAACTAGTACCTGAAGCAGTTTGGCGAGTACCGGCCAACTTGTAAACGCAGTTTCCGAATTTCGTCGTTAAGTTTCATGAGTGTATGAAGCCCGCCTAAACCGGCACTGCATTATTCCACTACACTCCTTCCACTACTCATCCTGATGATTTTAGGATACGATGGCAATACCAATGTATGTAAATCCTATCCATATTATGATTCACTTTTAGAACCTTAAGTTATTTAGAAAGTAAACTAAAGAGGAAATATAACAGACAGCAGGTAACATAAGCTAATACTCTCATTAGGAACCTTTATAAGCTTAGGTAGGATGATTCACGTTTGTCAAGAAAGGGGACGCCTGAGCCATCATGGTGGGTATTATTTTCCCTGATCGTGACGTCACTCCCCATGGCCTTCGCGGTCGGTCGACGACCTCGCGTACCGTTAGCCATGCAAATGGATAAGTACCTAATGGACTACTGATTTGACATTCGATTAATGCGAATTTGTATCATGTCGATGCAGTAATAATCTTCTTTCTTTATCAACAAAAAGTTTTGTTTTCATTTTATTTTTCATATAATACATATAATATAAAATACTAGTGACGCTGTCACTGAAACTTTGTTTTTACAACTTTGAACTTCTACGAATCCTGAAATGATATTAAGAGTTCAATATATATTTTTTAAATAACTTTATGTAAATCGGAATCTATGTATGGTACTCGTAAATTCTAATTCTGTTCTAATAAAGTTTGCGAAACAAATAAAATAAAAATGCCCGGCCCGCAATGTTTCTGTTACTCATTAAAAATAAATTCAAATGAATTTCATTAAAACAATTTCCTTCTAAAAGTATATTATTTCCGACACGAAATAACTAACGCGGTCTGTTGCTTTGTGATATACATTTTTAATGATTAAAGTTATATTTACTTAAGTAATTAAATAATTTATTTGGCGAATATTAACTTCCACGACGTGTCCTTTGTGTATGAAGGCGCCTTAGGCGCCTAAGGGTTCATACACAAAGGACATTTCATCCAATATTACAATTGAGAAAACCTTTCATTTTAGCCCCTACTTATCGTTTCGCGCTGAGTCGAGAGTCGAGACTTAATATTTTCGAACCATGCTCATATTTAGTTTTATGCTGAGCAGTATCTAGTGACTGTAGTCTCTGTTGACACTAGAGTAGAATTAGTGTAATCCAGTGTCCACCGTGAATGCATTCTGAGCAAATAATCTGCAAAACGCTGCTGGTCTAGCAAAATTTTATACTCCGACTAAATGATTTTTAGGGTTCCGTACCTCAAAAGGAAAAAACTGAACCCTTATTTTACTTCACTTTGTTGTCCGTCTGTCTGTCTGTCAAGACCCTTCTTCTCAGGAACGCATGGAGGTATCAAGCTGAAATTTATATCAAATACTCAGGTCAACTGTCTCTTAGAGCTGTGAAAAAATCAAACTTCTAAGCCAGCATGATTGCTGGCTTAGAAGTTTGATTTTTTTTTTTTGTTGAAGTTTTTTTTTTTAGTTTTATTTTTTACGGTTGTATCTTTTGATAAAGATACAACCGTTTATGCTGCAAATTTTCGACACTCGCAAGGGGATCAAAACCTACCAAGTGCGAGTCGGACTCGCGCACCGAGGGTTCCGTACGAAGGTATAAGTTATGATGGTATTTTTATTGCTAAATGAAATCCATAACATTAGTAAGTTTAAAATTATTAACAAAATTTTTATTATAATATGATGTAACCAAAAATTTATGCTTTTCGCAATTTTTCCTTTATCTGCTATAAGACGTTGCTTCACGGGAAGTACAGGGTACAGGTAGGTACATTATATTATAATAAAAATATTTTTAATAATTTAAACTTACTAATGTTATGGATTTCATTTAGCAATAAAAATATCATAATTTTTTACTTATTATTATTATAATTAACCTACAATTTATTAACCCACAGGTTTGTACGGAACCCTCGGTGCGCGAGTCCGTCTCTCACTTAGCCGGTTTTTTGTTGAAAGCTCACTACCTATATTAGAAGTGGCCTTACGTAAAATATGAAATACCTACTTAAGAAGTCAAGTTTTCAAATATAGGGGTTTGAGTTAGCCGTTGATACTTCAGTTAGTAAGTCAGAAATTCCAGTTAACTATACATATATGTACCTGTACCTAAGTACTTGACACTTATAGTTATTGTAGGTTGCCAGTATGGAGGGTAGAGGTAAGGAGAATCATCTCTGTATATGTCACCGTAAGATTGTAAAAACCATTAGATTGTAATCTAACGTTTTTTATCTCGATAGATTGTAAACTGTCGACAGATTGTGAACCGTAACATACTGCTTACAATTTAACGCATTATTTTTCGGTAAACTCTAATCTATTAGGTATATTAACCCGATAGAACCTAAGGGCACTACCTGAATTTTCATGTCAAACCCTAACCTAACCTATAAATCGCGCGCGAGTTGAATGCAGAGTAAATATGGTGACACATACATTTACTCTGCATTCAACTCGCGCGCGAACTGTACAAGAAAGAGACAAGAAAACGTAAATACAATAAATATTTCATAAATTAATACTCAGAACATTGAACGGTTCACAATCTTTCGACAGTTTACAATCTCGCGGGATAGAAACCGTTAGATTATAATCTAACGGTTTTTACAATCTTACGGTGACACATATAAAAAGTGTTCGTCGAAATGCATTAAATTGGGGGCGCCACATTTACCCTGATGATATCAGGGTAAATTTAAAAGGAATCGCCAAATATTATCAGAGTAAGTTAGAGAAATAAACAAGGAAAGAAAACATTCATCAATATTTTGTACAACGTAATTTGTTGAAATTTTAATAAATAACTACTTTAGTCGGCAATTTAATTAAATTTTTTAACTCGGCATACTTCACTTCATCAACAATTGCTACATTCATACCATAACCATACATACATAAGATGAGTATGCTTGCGTGATCACACTAATATTATAAAGGCGAAAGTTTGTATGTGTGTTTGTTACTCCTTTACACCGCAACTACAGAACCGATTTGGCTGAAATTTGAAATGGAGATAGCTTATAACCTGAATTAACACATAGGCTACATTTTATCCAGGAAAATTAAACATTTCCCTCGGGAACAAAAAAACTTTAATCCACGCAGACGAATTCGCGGGCATCAGCTAGTATTTTATAAAGATTCGCAATTTATATTTATATTTGACGAAATACATAGGTAACGTTTAGTTTTCAATATACAGGTTTTTAAATATGCATAAAATGGTGAATTTATTACAATTTTTTAATAATATGAAAAACATGAAATGAGAATCAGCTCATACATTTAATTTGAAAAATTGAAATATTTCCTACACATTTTGTTGTCTTATACACACCTGACACGAATACCTACCTACAAATATTTTTCGGTAAATAAGTATCGACTGCACCACATCACTATTTAAGAGCCATAAAAAACAGGCGACACAGGAAACGTAATTTTTGTCTCCGGGATTAAAAAATAGACTTTACTTGAGTGAATTTGCACTTGTCCGTCCGTCCGTCCGTCTGTCAGAGCATTATAACTTCTGAATTACTGAACGTAATTACTTCAAATTTAAATATAATATGTAGAACGATGGCCTCCCGACGAATATGGCTTAAAAAGTTATAAAAATCTTTATTTCAGGGGGGCTCTCATAGAAGCGAATGCGAAGTAAAATATTTTTTATAGTGTTACATAGGGTTGCGGTATATCATTTTAAAGATAATTAATAGGCATAGGCATCTTCTAGGCAAGCGCGTCCCATCTTAGGCCACATCATCACTTCCCATCCCATCAGGTGTGATCGTGGTCAAGCGTAAGCCTATATAATGAATAAAATAAAAAATTAAAAAATTAGGAGAGTCCAAAATATATATTTTTTTACATTTTCCCCTAAAATTGACGAAATGGGGGGCTTTCAAATTGGAGATTTTCTAACGTCCAAAGTTGACCTCAGAACTCTCAATTTTCTGAAATGCTGAGCCTGAAACTTGATCAATTATTTGAATTATATCCTGTACTTGAACAGCAAATATACTAAAATCAGATAAATATTATAAGGAAACGAAATTATTTAATTTTTAATGAGCTTCAGTATTTTTAACAGAACTTCACAATGATGTCAATAGATAGCGCCGCGAGGTCTCAGTTCGGGGCGCCGGGCGAACCACTAGTTCTATGATAGTCTGGAAATCTTCTAGTTTCAGTGTCCTCGTTTCAAAGGGTATAAGAAAGCTTTGCTACTACACAGTACAAAACATTACATTTTGAATTAAGCCTCTAATCCTATCTAATATTAGTGCTGGAGAAGATTGTTTTCTTTGTGCGTCTGCTCTAGTTTCGAGGCTAAGTTATGTAACCTATTTTTATGAAATTCGGCTGTAAGTATAACGGCGACCCGCAGCTATATGTAGACCTATCTACTTAACTATACATAGAATAAACGAAAAGTATGTCAATTCGTTTTGAGACGGTTTTAAGCCCCTTCGTATAGCTCTATAAGTCTATATACTCGTACTAAATGAAGCCCGCGACTACGTCCGCGTGGATTGAGGTTTTTGATTCCCGCGTGAACTCCTTAGTTTTCCGGGATAAAAAGTAGCCTGTGTTATTCCAGACTATAATCTACCTCTGTGCCAAATTTTATCCAGATCCGTTCAGCCGTCCGGGCGTGATTGAGTAACAAACATCCATCCATACATCTATCCAAACTTTCGCATTTATAATATTCATTTGATTTGATTGATATTTGATTGATATTAGTGCAATAAAGAATTTATTTATCTATCTATCTATGACACAAATGATTACTAATCAAACCTTAGCATTACATAGAAATAGTTACATTGCGCTCTATTTAGAAATCGATAAACAGTCCTGCATAGTTAATGCTAATGGCAAGAACGACCGACTGAATTATATATAGAAGTTCCCGGTAAACGCCCAATAATTGTTTTGGGAATTAAAATAATAGGTGAGCGTATTAAGGAACTAAAATTACTTTCAAAGAAGTAAATTAGATATGGAAGTACGTGGTACTAAAGTACCAATTTATCTACGTTGAATTTAGTTGTATTTAAAAAGTTATATGATTACATAGTGCGTCTATGAAACTTTGGTAGCCGATTGCGATAAAGCTGCATCATTTATTATTGTTGTGACTTGTGATTGACTGAATTTATGGTAGGTATTCCTGCTGCAACAAGGCATTTCAGTCAATAGTGAGAGAGTTTCAGCCAATCAGATGCGATACTGCCTTCACAAGTTCACACTGCAGCTGTTTTTTTTATCCACTACAAGTTAACCCTTGACTGCGATCTCACCTGATGGTAAGTGATAATGCAGTCTAAGATGGTAGAGGGCTAACCTATTAGGGGCATGGCAGTTATATTAAACGCATACCGATTCGGTTTCTACACGGCATCGTACCAGAACGCTAAATCGCTTAGCGGCACGTCTTTGCCGGTAGGGTGGTAACTAGCCACGGCCGAAGCCTCCCACCAGGCCAGACCAGGGAAAATTCAGAAATTATAAATTTCCAAATTGACCCTGCCGGGGATCGAATCCAGGACCTCCGCACGTTAAGACAACAGCGCTACACACTGCATCACGGAGGTCGTCAAACTAAGGTGTTAATTAAATCTGCCATTCTGTCGCCTGCTCGAAACCACGAGCATATTCGCAAGAAAATACGAGTTGAACATAGATGTAGGAGACCAATCCTAAATATATGGAGTTCAAATAATTGGAATTAAAATAAATATATAGCCAACAAAATTGGAAAATTAACAAAGGTAAGGTAATTTTTGTACACGTGAAAAATACTAGTTAAGCACTATGTGAATTCATAGAGTGCATACTTACCTATACAAAACTAAAACATCTAGAGAACGTAAAACGCATTCAACTGTACAGTCGAGCATATAAAGTTTTTATTACGGGTCCTAGACGCCTAATACGAGCAGGTAGGTAGGTACGTCGCAACGCGGACGGTTGGTGTTTGCATGAAAGCGTGAAGTGGAAGAAAATAATTGAGCAGTCACAGATACAAATGTTTTGCCTACGCTTGTGTTCCGCTTTACATATCGTTGACGCTTTTCTGTCATTTTGGGTTAAATTAAATATGCCTGTTTCAGCGGACATACTTTTTATCGTTTAATATGCATGATACGAAGATATATTTTTTCTCAAGTAAGATTCTCACAATCTTATCACTAAACATACTTTTTTCATGACGTATTCCTCTACGAGACCAAAATACTCTCAAAAATTCTTCCCTATAACGAAGGAGAGGCATCTCAGCTACTCTTCAATACCGATAGAAGCACGATGAGCCATAAAAAGCTTAAAAAAATATATTCAGCAAATCGTATATACGTCTGCACTTATACCTGATGTTTTAAGCTAAAAGCTTCCGATACTACGTGCACGTAGTAACTGCGCAATGCATTTTATATAGCCAACCGGAGAGGGCGCATCTGTATGAAGTTTTTTATTGAGATTGATAGAACCACTCTTATTTCCGTCTACACTAAAGTGCCTATGTATTGAATTTGGTTAGATATTTATATACATACTATAGTCACTGTTTACCTGTTATAACTTAAATATTTGCTTCAGGAATTTAGAATAAAAATCTGACCTTTAGCATAAAAAACATCGGAGCCTGCTAGGATTAGAGAATTTTTAATAATACGCTGGTAGGTAGTAGATTCCTACATAAGAAGCACTGTCCTACAAGGAGGCTCCGTAAAATAATGTTTCCAGATAATTTCTTTACAGGTAAAATTATTGTACTTTATTTTTAAATGCGGACCTTAGCCTCAAAACCATAAAATTGATAATGGCTTTTGTTTTCGCTAGTACATTAAGTGCATGCCCGTATTATAAAAGTTTAATGATAAGAGCATTAAGTAATATATAACACGAGTTTTTAAAATAAAACCTATATTCTATATTCTTCGTAAGCCTAAGTCTCAGTGACAAGCCAAGATCCATATCTATACCAGATACCTAGGTAGCTTTCTTTGTCACAACAACAATACACTTAACGCCATCCCCACCGCAAATACCTAACAGTAAACCACGTAACACAATCCCGGGATTAAAGTAACAAAGCAATACACAAAGCGCATCGGACAGTCTGCACCGGGGCGAAACCGGGTCACCTAGATCTGAACGCTAACGGCTAAAGGACTTTGCGTTTGCACGACGGATTGTGAATGACATACGCCATATTTGTACAAAAGCTCGTCTAGCCAACTGGGGGCGTAACCCACAACTTTTGTATTAAACTTTATATAAGTACTTAGTACCTACATATTTCAAGCAATTTGGGTTACGTTGTAATGCCTAAGAAAGTCTAGATTTATAAAGATAAAGATTATGTTACAGTACATCACTACCCAATTAAAACTTTGACTACAGATGTGCGGAGTGACCTGAATTACAAGGCGATAAAAAAACATCAATCCTATAAAAGGTAGGCCACGACAAACACGAGTATCGATTTACGTGACATAAACAAGTAGGTAGTTATTTAGAACAGCATGTGCTTTTAGTATCATTTTTAATGTTTAACTTGTCCATGAGTTTCCCTTTTGTCAGGACAGCCCTGTTTTTCTGACTGTTCTGCCATGCGATTGGTTACATAAACATAAGGCAACCTTGCGTTTCCCGTGTTGTATGAAACAACTGTACTTGTGGGCAGCACGCTCTCTCTACTTCAGAGATATTTTCCCAAAACTAACAGCAAACATGCCATCCGATCCATGCAGTATTTCAAAATACGCTACTCCACGCCAAATTGCTTTTACCTTAACTCTCAATTCTCATAGCACCATGTAATATTTGTCAGTCAAGCCATATAAATTTAATTGATGTTCCGTATCGCGGGCGAAAAGCCATGCAATAATAATTTTATGGTTGCAAACCGCAAAATGTAATCTTGTCAGATTTCATCAGCGAGAATTATTACGAAACTTGAACTTTCTTTTCTACGTGAATAAAGTTAAGTGACAGATTATTAATTTTCTTAAATTACCACTACACATATAAACCGTGAATTAAGAAATATATAGAAAATGCAATGGATACGGCCTGCTGTAACCACTTATTATAATGGGCAAATAACAGAAAAAAAAGGTGAACTTGCGAGAAATCATCAGGAATCAGATAAAAATACATAGTCACAGAAATATTCCGCCTAGCCAAAGAAAAATTAAAAAAAGTTATTGCTGACCTTCAATAATGAAGGAGCACATGAAGAATACTATGTATAAAAGAATACTAATCCTAATCCTTGAAAGAGTGAATAAATATCTTCTAGGCAAGTGCGCTGCAATATAGACCCCATGACATGACAAGCATGATTGTAGTCAAGCGCCAGCTTATTCTTTGATTTAAAAAAAAAACTTTTAGAGTTAATTATAGTCCTATTTTGAATCAGAATACTCTGGTCACCATATTTATATTGCTTTTGCACGGACAGACACATCACACAACCCAGTTTATCGTCTATAAACAATGGAATATTCGTAGCCTAACAAACCATCGCATAACGCAAACATTGGGGGGGAAATTAAACAGCAACGACCTGCGCGCTGTGCTCGACACGCCAATAAATGCAAAAACTAAGATGACAAAGGGTAATTCAACTATTACTTTTGAATACTCTTGAACTACTGAATTACAGTTTTTGAAGTGAAACTTCTTTAGAATCGTTGAAAATTCGATGATACTAAAAAGCGACACAAAAATAGACAAACATTAGGATTTAGCCTGCGAGAGAATGAGATAGAATACAAGTTATATTTATCTCAATTCTCATTCTCTCGTAGGCTTTGTTTTCTGAAGTTTCACTTCTGCCGTGTGAGAATTGCACTCACACACACTCCTTTTTTTGCGCTTGGCTATACTTAAATCTGCTGGCATGCATGGATGCAGCGAAGGTGGAGCTTGCCTAGAACATGCATATTCATTTTATGTTTCCTTTAGTTATTAGAAGTGGAAGGAAGGAAACTGGAAGTGCGTTCGATACATATTTCAAATTTGAAACAAGGAAGCAAATTGTAATGCGAATAATTTCATCATCATACGGATGCAGACTTTGAAAATGCCTTTCATGAAAAGCATGCAATGTTATCACAAGAGTTAACATCCTAACCTGCAGAAAAAAACCGACCACTCTGTAACCCATTTAACCTTTGACCCGTAGTTTGTTGGTAAGTAAATATTCTATGAATCAATATAAAATGCAAGCAATTATTAAAACAGTAAATACAAATCTTTTTAAATCGGTCACCTCCTCTTCTCAGAAGAGTTAATAAAAGACTTTGGTTCGCTATTAATATTTTACGTTGCACAAAATTTATGGACAAGCCATAACAAAATTTTATATCATTTATTTCCTGGGGGATAGAAGAGTAAAAATTCACATCTTTCTAGAGCATGCCCGTTTTCCGTAACTACACTGTCAAGAGCGTCTTGTGTGCGACTTCCGCTTCCCCAATGTAAGAAAAGGCAAGGAATTTTAAGCCGTTAGGCACTTCCCGGTGACCCAATTCAGAAATAAGGTAGGAATTTAAAGTTTTTATGCAATTGCTTTTCATATTTTTAAAATGTCTGTAGGTGAATATATTTTAGTTAAGTTTTAGCATGTCTAATTTATCTACGGTGTCATTTTAAATGAGAAGATAAAAATTTAAGCTGGCGAAAGTTTGCAAGACGAAGAAAACAAAAGGTGTATCTCCAAAACGAATGAACTTATTTTGATTTACTTAGTTATTTTTTCTTTGAAAAGTGTATTCTTAGCAATGATTCAAGAAAATATGTTCAGTTACTTGCTATTTTCTAATTTTAAGAGTTCGTTTCTGGCTTAAAATTAAAAGTACAACAATCACCCCTACGTCATTAGCAATTTACGTTCCTCGTATTGAAAAGCTTTTATTTTGCTTTCAACTTATTTCTAACAAACTTTCTAAAGCTAAAAGCCCTTTTTGATCCTTAAAAGCGTGTTTGATAAATCTATTTTATAATATTGGAATTCAAATTTTATTACTTGATGGTAATGAATAAGTTTTTAATTTCAAAGGCATTTTTTTATTATACTGGCAAAGGAACGCCTACAGCTAAAATAATTGCCTCCCACTGGTTCAAAGAAAGGAGTAAAAGGTGATAAAGTTAGCATTAATTACAAATCCCAGACAAAATTCTTAAAGAAATTGGTCGATAGACTTTATATATAGCAGCAACTCTTTGTAAAGTGTAAGATATACAATATTTAAGAAAAGACGGTTTTAAGTTTTAACAAGTGAAATAAAGAAGAATGAGACGTAACTAGTACTAGAGTAGTTACTAACAAAGTTAATATTTGAACTAAGCTGTTTAAACTGATTTAAGGTTTTTGACCTTATGTTTATAAATAGTGGAGACTCGAAAGTGTATACGCATGACGTTTAATTTTAATCAGTTTCTTAATAAAGTAGCACCGATATATTTTAATAATGTACCTACCTACATAATAATATAATGTTATACTGAGTTGTTATCTAATACAAATACATAATACTAATCCCAAAGCAGTGACGACAATTAACAGATAATGACAAGAGCAGCAGGTATTGCTTGTGGCTTCGAATGTGCAGTTTCGAATGACAACTTGACAGAAATGTCGATAGTCAATAAGACACGCATGGTTGCTTCTATCGAACTCGCTGAAAGTGAAGGTAGATGCAATTGCGATTTTATTGCACACGCAGTACGTGTTAAAGTTGAATCTACTGGAAAGCTTGACGTTTACGTGCACATTAGATGGATGAGTCGGGCATAACACTAAATGCGTGAATGATGTAAAAATTGGATTAGTACAAGTCGCGCATTCAGCTCATCTCAATATTTTAGCAGATACGTCAACTGAGAGCAGGATTTTTTAAATTACAAATTCTAAGAAGAATGGTAAGAAAAAGCTAAGAGATGTTTAGAAACAAAAATACTTAGAAAAATTAGTTAAAATACACAGCGTAATCAAATTAAAGAAAGGTGTGTTATCAATGTAAGACGTCAGAATTCAGAAAAAAATAGATAAAAAGTTAAAAAGTAGGTACGGAAATTGGAAGACTCCCAAAATAGTAAGTAGTAGGTAGTAATTACTTACTCAGCAGTATTTTTTATTGCAATAATACACAGAAAATATTAATACATTACAAGAAGAAAATATACAATTGTGCTAGGGTGTAAAAGCCGGCCTTATCGCTGAAATTGAAGCGATATTTTAGGCAACACGACCGTAAGAAGCAAATAATAACACTAGGAATTCAAGTGGTTGACGAACAAAGTAGGATAAAATATTCTTAGCGTACGTAACATACGTTACTTACATACTACGTCCAGCAGTCACTTCACTAGTCATGTCATTTCATTCATTTTGATTGGTAAATTTCAAACTCCTTTTTTAGGGGTTGAATTTTCAAGAATCATTTATTAGTGAATGCCTATTGTCTACATCATACTTAGTACCTAGCTATATCTGAGGTGCAATCATGTAAGGACCGCCGATCAAATCGTTAAAGCTCGACTTCAAAGTAAAATAAACCATAACAGCGTTAATCAATTTCGTGTATCCATTCTCATACGTTTAGGGTATATAAGGGGTAGGGTTCGCCGAGCTTTAACGATTTGATCGGCGATCCTTACATGATTGCACCTCTGGTTGCCTTTCAGCCCGATCCCTCTTGTGGTTTGAGCTGTGAGTTGATAGCTGATCAGTCACTTTTTCATTTTATATATATTTAGATTTAAGATACCTAGTAGTTAACAAGATTTTTTTTTTTTTTTTATCCACTACAAGCTAGCCCTTGACTGCGATCACACCTGATGGTAAGTGATGATGCAGTCTAAGATGGTATCGGGCTAACCTGTTAGGGGCATGGCAGTTGTATTAAACCCACACCCCTTCGGTTTCTACACGGCATCGTACCGGAACGCTAAATCGCTTGGCGGCACGTCTTTGCCGGTAGGGTGGTAACTAGCCACGGCCGAAGCCTCCCACCAGGCCAGACCAGAGAAAATTCAGAAATTATAAATTCCTAAATTGACCCTGCCGGGGATCGAACCCGGGACCTCCGCACGTTAAGGCAACAGCGCTACACACTGCGCCACGGAGGTCGTCACGTCAAGATAAAAAAAAATGAATGAAAATTCAAACATTTTGTAGACACGGTTATTTAGGATATTTAATAAAGTTAAATGAAGAGTGAAGTATATACATATATCGGTTTTGTGGAATTAGGCGCAAAATACTGCGCGTGTTGCGTGAAACTCAAACGCTTACATTTGGTCGATTGTTATTATATCATCCTAATTTAGCACGAAATGATTACCACAGTTCATTGTGTGTACTATAACATAGCTGTTATTATAGCATGTGTTTAATAACCCATATAGTTTATAAAGTAATAACCACAAATAATAAGTAGCTAACTCGCCTTAATAAAAAAGAGGTGATAGGATAACGGTTTAGATTTAGAACGTCGGCCTCCAATTCGGTTGGTCAGGGTGTAAATAGATATCTTATCTAATGTTACTTGAAATCTGGTATATGTATATCACATAATAATATACGTACATACATAGGACTGATTTTCAAGTTCGCATAGAGCTAATATTCATACCTTTGAAATAAGTTTCAAATTGCATGAAAATTAACAGATAAGATCACAAAATATTATTCGTGACTGTTATGTAAATAATCGGTGAAAAACAATCCATACTAATATTATAAATGCGAAAGTGTGTCTGTCTGTTTATTTGTCTGTCTGCTACGCTTTCCCGGTCTATCTTTTCAACCGATTTTGCTTAAATTTATGGAGGTAGGTTATATCCCGGGGAAGGACATAAGCTACTTTTTATCCCGGAAAATTAAGGAGTTCCCGCGGGAATCAAAAACCTTAATCCACGCGGACGAAGTCGCGGGCATCATCCAGTAAGTTAATAAATACGAAAAATAAATAAGTAGATAACTACTACAGCTACGTAGTAGTAATTCATTTACTTTGATAAAGCAATAAATATTGTCATGAAGCGTTATAAAAATTAATTACTTAGCTTTATTATGCTCAAGCCACTGCATAGTATATTTTATATAACGAATGCTAGTTATTTCAGTAGGCCGGCTGGGTATAAAGTAAAACTTTATTATAGTGTTATTACGAAACAAGCTCTCATAGATTGGGTGTCGCGAATCGATTCGTCGAGAGAAAGTGAGTTGTATTTGAAGTACACACGTTCATCTTTAAAATATTCGTCGCGTCGTGACTCGTGACACGTGAGAAATATCAAAGGAATCTTGATCTTGATCACTTCTGTCAAAATTTTAATTTACTAGCGAATGCCCGCGACTTCGTCTGCGTGGGTTGAGGATTTTTGGTTCCCGCGGGAACTCCTTAATTTTCCGGGATAAAAAGTAGGCTATGTGCTATTCCAGACTATAATCTATCTCTGTGCCAAATTTCAGCCAGATCCGTTTAGCCGATGGCGCGTGATTGAGTAACAAACATACATACATCCATCCAAACTTTCACATTTATAATATTAGTAAGATTCCTGGGTAAAACGTAACCCGTAAGAATGTTCTAAGCGTAACTATTAATCTGTAGTATTAACTTTAAACTACTAGACATGAGTAAAAAAAAATAACGACTCACCGATATGATAGTAACAACGGCATATTAACACCAAAAACACGATCCACGATATCACAATCGGCGCCTCTTGCACGAACACAGTTTCCATATTTACTTAGGTACACACACAAAACACAATTATTCATAAAGCAAATCGAACATACGACCACGTGAAAACTAGCATTGAACTGTGGGAAATCAATGTGCTTCCTTGTTTCTTGTGCGAGATAATGTGGGTAGACGGGTCGATGTCACTAGATGACTCTAAAGAAATGCGCCGCTTGGCACATGACAGGCTGTGGCGATCCAAGTGTATGAAAATTAAAACATGTCCAATTAACACGAAAATGTGATATGCGACCAGATTAATGTGAAGTTTAGTGCTAAATTAGATGGCACACTTTTCTCGAAACCGAATATTTTATAGCGGTGCTTTCCTTTTCGTATAAGATAACCAATTTGTGTACTGTACCAACAGTGACTATAAATTAGCACGATTGTCTATTACATCTTTTGTCTTTTACTTGTTGATTGTTTATACATTCACTATCGATGGATGTGTAATAAAATAGCGAAATCCTTGTAATAAATTACACTTGTAAAACAAATATAAGAAAGATTATGAACGCGACGATGTATTTGTTAGAATATCTTTGTATAGATATTGATCAATATTTCAACCGCTATTGTTTGTTGTAAAACGATTAGATTTTGTTGTTTTTTTACAAGAGTATCTACATGCCTATTTTTTTTTAAGTTAGTTAACAAAACAAAACATTTTTGGTAATCTCTTTTACTATTTTTGTTTTGTATTTTGTAAAAGTCTCGATTTCAGATTTTAGGAATTACATTGCTTTAAAATTAGGCTTATTGGTTTTAATTTATTGAAGTTTAAGTTTTTTTAAGTACGATTTTTTTATTTAAAGTGTCTCTTTCAGAACGGATTGTTTTAGCCGGCACGCTGCAGATAGGAATCTCGTATAATCAGATAAGCGCGCGCAACGATCCCGAGTCGTCGACTGGCCTGCGCCCGCGCACGCTTTCAAACATCTGTCGGAATAATAGCTACATGAATGATAACGAAAATAAAACCGCCTCCCAAGGGCCAAATTGAACAAAAAAGCATTCAGGCGAAATCGGTACGCGGCAATGGGTAACTCTACTTGTATAAAGTATCCACATCCAATTCTATAAAGTTCTGAGTTATATGTTCTGCGTTCACTTTTGACATAATTTTGAATATTTTGATCCAATGTGCTAGATGTGTAGGGATTGGTCAAGATACGCCCTGCATGCAATGCCAATAGTAATTTTGTGGTCATTCTGAGAGTTGTCAAGCATGAATAAGTTCTTAAAATACCTAGCATACATAAGTCTGTACCCCCATGTGCACGGTCTCAAATAATCCCACCATCATTTGATCGTAGCGGTCTATGTTTTGACAAAGTGTCGCTTGCACCAGGACATTCAAAATGATTATGTATGTTAAATTTTGTAATGCTGTCCCTTTTTGGCAAACGCATATTGTATTTGTCAAAAAGGGACAGCCGACCCTGTTTTTAGACCGAAAACAGTAGAATTGAAACCTAAATCCTAAACGCTCGTTAAGACGGGAGCAAGACGAAAGTGTCGATGAACTGACTGACTGGCGGGTAAAGCGCAACGCCCGGGTTTGTCCGTGACCTAGAAAATTCGCACAAATCATTTTATAAAACGGAGAATTCGAGCTTCGAAGCCACTGATTAGACTCTTCAAAATAGATTAAGGTTTTTGTGGAGCAGTTGTCAAAGTCGACTGAGGTCAGTCACTGGATAGGTGACTGAACTTTGCTCTTTCTTTTTTTGTCTACTTGCATCCTGGGCATTGCACTGGGCACTATTGGGAGATTCTGAATCAAATTCAAGTTTACTGAATTACTGAAACTAAAATGCAATACTTACGTGTGGCACTGTTTCAACAATAACTAGTTATTTTATTTAGCTGCTAGGACAGTCGTCCACGTGCGTCGAGCGACGAAAATTTTTAATAATGCTAGTGGCCCATTTTAATTTCCAAAAGTCACGACTTATAAATTAACTGTCGAAAATCATGAATACTCACACATTTTCCCTTCAAAGGATACTAGGCTATGAAATGTTGAACCGTAAATGTCAATTTCGTTTGTCGGCTGAACAGATTTTACATACGCCATAACCTTTACCGTGACCTAAAGCGTCGATTCACGGACGCATGCCTTTTGTGTCTATTGACGGAAAAAAGGCCAAATGCTTGAACGACCTTCCCATGAACTTCGTATGTGTAACAGTATACGTAACTAACAGTAACCAATCATTCGAATACAATATAAATAACACGGGTCAACATAAAATTAGACTTTGTCTTTAAAGCATAAAATTTCGATATTTTAGGTCGTCATTAAAAAAAAAATACATGAAAAAGTATGCTTTTAGGAGATTTTGTATTTATCAGCATCATAATTTACACGTTCGCGACGACAGTTTAAGTTTTTCTAGACTTGTACAAAACACCAGAGGTGCAATCATGTAAGGATTGCCCATCAAATCGTTAAAGTTCGGCTTCAAAGTAAAATAAACCATAAGTGCATTGAATTAGAGCTCAATTTCGTGTATCCATTCTCACCCGTTTAGGCTATCGTACATACCTAAACGTATGAGAATGGATACACGAAATTGAGCTCTAATTAAATGCTGTTAAGGTTTATTTTACTTTGAGGCCGAACTTTAACGATTGGATCGGCAATCCTTACATGATTGCACCTCTGATCGTTGTTTATCACAAGTGCCATCTAGCGGCACTATGTGACCGTAAAAACGCCACTCTGATCGCGCGGTATTTTTGAATGTATTAAAATTCATTATATTTACAAAAAAAAAACAAAAATGAGTATTATAACTATAACTATCACAAAAGCAAACTTTAAACATAAAAAAAAGGTTTTTCTTTATTTTTTGTGCATAATTAACCGAAAAATCATAGACGGGGCCCTGTCAAACAAAGAATGTGGACCTATTTTCCTAACGCCATCTAGTCTGAAAAGCGGGACAGCGCTATGGCGGGGACAAGGACAGGGCTATACAGGTTAGGAGCGTGGTCTAAAGGTTGGACGCCCAATTTTTTTCTATGAAAAGGACTAGATGTAACGATGGAATAAGAAGGGTTGAGGGCTGGCCAAGTGGGGATTGACAGACTTCACACACCCTTGTGGTCATAAATGAGAACTCTCGTGCCTTTGATCATCCCTTAATTTTAGGGAATACCTAAACCCAATGCTTAGTTGACTGGTTTTCAAAGTGCTGTCACATAATTGGGCTTAGATGGCCCTGAATTTAAACTTAGTGGGAAATAATTATATCTCAGACATATAATCAAAATAAAATAACACCCAAGCAAAGCCGGGTATGTTGTTTTAAGATTAATGTCACAAAAAAATAATATTAATTGTCAACAGAAAACTAAAACATAAACGCAATCTTAAGTTTAATTGCATAGAAAACTAACAAAGACGTCTTAATTAGTGGAGGGCTTTTAGGAATTCCAACAACGTAAGGGCAACTATTCAACATAAAATGGTAGATACGTAATGGCCAGTTTACATTGTTCCAGTCATTGGATCCAGTCAATCTATTCAAGTAAGTTAAATGTAGCGTTAGACTGGAATGAATAGCGTCGTCAATTAAATTTCAATTATAATTTCAAAGCTATGAATTGACAAATAAAATTGTGAACGAGACGGACACTGGAATGGGCATCTATAGTCTAGACTCTAGAATTAGATTTTCCTATTCGCCCTGAATTGAAAAGTGAACTGTCAATCCAGATAGGTGGACTGGATATGGAAACTCACTAGTTTAAATACACTACAAAGGAGTGAAACGCTGTGTATTACTCCAGTAACAACTAACAACTCAAATGGCTAAATCAGAAAGGCTTGAAGAATATAGCCTTATTTAGCACACTGAGTATTTAATTACTGGAATAATGTGATCAAGCCACAAAGATGTAGACTGTAGGTAGTAGCTGTATGAAAGTAAATTTTAAAGCAATTAAGCTTACAAAGGTATGATAAGCAGGGGACCATTAGCCCGGTAAAGTCTGTGCGGTTGAACTCTTTGATATTCGCCGAGGCGCGGTTTAGAACACTGGGAGGGAGGGTATTATCACACTTGCATGCACATGATAGTGTGAACCTTTTTTTGGCTCAGCTATTTTGTTTGGTTTTATAATAAGCAAGGATTAGTCTGGTCAACGTATTATTCCGTGGCTAAACCCAAAAATAATTACTTTTCTATCAGCTTTGCACCAGCAACTGGTGTGAGTTGTGACTGGACGGGGTAACTTTTCAGTTTCATTAATCTACGAATGGACACCTATATATTTAAACGATAGTAAGTAGATGTCTCATTCATTCATTCATTCATTCATTCAAGTAGATGTCTAATAACGATTATGATAACTTAAGAAAAATTGCTTTAAAAGGTAAATTAAGAGGTATGTTTAAAATTAATTTCAATGCAGTTTTTTTTTTTATTGTGTTTTGAGATGCGTCAATGGCTGCTTAAAGGTCTTGAAAACAGCAAATTATTTTTACAAACATACATTATGTCAACGTTTAATGGATACACTGCTTTGAAAAAACCCTTTTACGCTACACAGGGCCTTAATCAAAGCAAACCTCATCATTGCTTTCTATATAATATTCGATGAACGATGACTTCATCGTTCATAGTTATGAATATTCGATGAACAGACAATAGGTATGATTGTCTTCAACCGTAAGCCTATCCTGCAATAAAAATAAAAATGAGGCGCCTCCAAAATCCATAGTTGGCTCCAATGAACGAAAGGCAAAAAAGTCTTCTAAGTACCTATACTTAAAAGTATTTTTTTTACTAAGGTTCATAAAAATTTTGGATGACAGTAATGTTTATTCAATTACTTATGTACGGTTACAAAGAAAATTATTTCAAAGATATCCATCCAGTGGACTGTAATCATCGGAGCACGGTATAAAGATTAAAGAGAGACTAGACAGAACCTTTGAACAGGCCACGGTTAAAATAACCCAGAGTAAATGTTTTCTAGTCTTTATTGTGCACGTAAACTCTACTGGTGGTTATGATGGTGTTTAAATACAATTTTGAATAAATGTTTAAATCCAATTCTTTTTCTCAATCTCAAATCAGCAAATTTTGATTTAACTAAATGATGATGCCCGCGACTTTGTCTGCGTGGATTTAGGGTTTTTAAAACCCGTGGGAACTTTTAAATTTTTACGGAATAAAAAGTAGCGTATGTTTCCCAGGGGCCAGGATGCTAACTAACTATGATTATCCAAATCGGTTGAACAGATAGGAAGTAAAAGTATAGCAGACAGACACACTTTCGCATTTATAATAATATATGAGGATTCATTTTGATTCAATATTATACAAAGTGAGAACGATGTCACACTCCCGATATTATCTTACAAAGGATGGTGCTGGAAAGCACAAAGATGATAGACTCCCCAATAGGTGGACGGACGACATTGACGAGTCGCAGAGAGTAAATCGAGTGAATTCCTATTCACTCGATTACTATGACACGACGGCGACGTCTATTTCTCAATAATAATACAGCTATAAATACTTAACTTTTTTATTTATCTCGCAAACTCGCATTAAAAACCTCAAAGGGGAATCTGTAACTATTCAGGATTAAATATTCTACACCGGCATTGTATCCAGGTTAAGCAGAACAATGAGAAACCCAAGGGAAATCTAAATATTCGCAGCCGCGTTAGATATTAATAAAACACGATGAGAGGAATAACAAAAAACGTTTCATTCCGATGCAGTCACGTTCGCCACAAGTAAGCACCTAAATAGAAACCATTACGAAAACTGTTTTTTTTTTATCCACTACAAGCTAGCCCTTGACTGCGATCACACCTGATGGTAAGTGATGATGCAGTCTAAGATGGTAGCGGGCTAACCTGTTAGAGGCATGGCAGTTATATTAAACCAACACCTCTTCGGTTTCTACACGGCATCATACCGGAACGCTAAATCGCTTGGCGGCACGTCTTTGCCGGTAGGGTGGTAACTAGCCACGGCCGAAGCCTCCCACCAGGCCAGACCAGGGAAAATTCAGAAATTATAAATTCCTAAATTGACCCGGCGGGGATCGAACCCGAGACCTCCGCACGTTAAGGCAACAGCGCTACACACTGCGCCACGGAGGTCGTCGACTGTGATTCTATACTCCTGCTTCTTATAGAATCGTTCACAACTATAGGTACTAATGGCAAATGTTGAATGGTTGAAATACTTGAGGTTTTCCCTAATTTGATCAGGATTTCGCAGGATGTGGTTACTAATTACAATAATATTATTGTATCAAATGGGTTGAAAAGATGAGCTGTAATAGCGTAGCAGACAGAGACACACTTTTGCATTAATAATATTACTTAGTATGGAAGTATGGATAGCATGGACTATGGATGCTTACAAGAAAAAATATTCTGACTCAAACACTTACTGACATATCAATCCCAGGCCCAAACCTTTGGATCTAGACAGCTGAAATTTTGCACCCAGAACTCTACTCTTTTTTCACTACATAATAAAGACAAGAAACAAGGCTGGATTTGTAGGAAAACGTAATCAAGGACCCGGAGAGGGTAAAATAATATTACAACAAAAACTCTAAGCTATTCTAAACCTTGAAGCACGCAAGTGAAGTCGCGGTTAATATCTAGTAGAAACTCTATTCATGCCGGAGCTCGAATCTCAGGCGAAGGTCGGCGTGCCACTCAATGTCCTTGTTACCGAGGATGATATAGCCTCGCTAACTTGGAAAACTAATATACACGACGATATATAATAACGACCTTCGTCGCTTACTTCCATTAAATTTCATGCAACTGCAAACGAAATGAACCCGACAGAACCGTCGGAATCGGGATATCGAACGCAAAATGAAATGTACAAGAGCAAAATCGAATCTTTATACGTACATATATATGTGATAGGTAGATTGCTTTTAAAGTTATTGCAATAGTTTAAAAAGTCAAACTTAACTCCCAGATATACTGAGTCTACTGTTTTCACAGTTGCGCGTCAGAAAGTTTAAATTGCTGCTCAATAACAGGTCATCTATTCCTGGTTCGTTAAGATAACGGCTATTTTAATAAAAACCCATACTTACTGATTTTTGCTTTGGCGGCACGGCTTTCCTTGTAGGTTTGTAACTAGGAACTGGTCGAAGCCTCCCATTAGTCCAGACTCCAGACAAGAGCCAATTTAGAAATTAAATTCGTTATTAGACCGGCCGGGACTCGACCCTAAGACCTCACAGTATTGATAAGACCTGAGCTGACAGCGCTTCTCTCCGTTGCACCAGGGTGATCGACTGATCATCAAAACCTTTGATATCTTATTCTTTCGAATACAATACTAATTAAGCAAGCGGTTGTATTGAATGAAACTATCTAAGTAATAACACACAAGGTTACATTTTGTTGAATAAAATATTACTTACTTGACCTTTTTTCATTCATTAGAATCTACTTGTGTGAGGACAAATTATCAACGACTGTCTCAATGCCACGAAACAAAACCATTCATTATTTGAACCGGTTTAAAAAAACTCAACTTTGGTACAGAGATATGTTGTACGATCTTAATCTACACGGACGAAGTCGCAGGCATCACCATCACCCGTATAAAATCCTATCTTCAATCCAGTTAATCTTATCTTTTATGATGGAGAACCTTATGACAAGGCACTAACGGCGTAAAAGTCGCCATAATCCGCCAAAGGAAATAAGAGTATTATTAAGGAGTAGGATAGAAGATTAGGAGGGATTAAATAAAAAATGAAATCCTTAATCCGGTTATAGCAGTAATTCAAGCCCGGGCTTTATAATATCTGAGGAAAATAACCAAGGTAAAATAAGAAAGGTACAATTTTAATTAATATATAATTGCCACAGAATTAAGAACTGATATAGAAGTGGTACAGGAGCGTTTAGGGCTTCCAATACCGGTATTGGCTAATACCGGGATCCCGGACTTTTTTCGTCCGTTTTCAATACCGGTATTGAAATGTCTAATACCGGGATACCGGTATTGGTGACACTATAAACGAAACAGTGACTATTGCATATATTTCTTGGCCACTGTTTGCCATTATTCGGCTAAGTTTAAAACTTGTATCTTAAGCACATTAGCTCAATAAGAGCATCTTTATTGCTTAAAACCAGTGAAGAAAAGTCATTTTAGATCACTCAGAGGGAAAAATTAGTTTTTGAATTTAGAACCCTGTGACTTGGCATTTCTATTTCATTGACTCATGAAACGTTCAGAAATGTGTTTTTTAGCCAATGCAATTTTTTAGTATGATTTATTTTCTTTTAAAAAATAACTATTGAATTTTTAATTAATTTGTGTTTTGACTAAACTATGTATTTTTATGAGTAAAAAATTGCATTTCTTCATTGAATTTAAGCAGAAAAGTGCTCTTTTGGAGTTAATGTGGTGAAAAAATAATGTTTTATGGAAAACTGTTTTTTATGGTGCAGTTTCCTTCAGAAAAGACTAGTTTTAAGTTAAAAACAAACTATCTAATTTTAGGTTTTTCCTAATACCAGGATCCCGGTATTGAAAAAAATATTTCCGGTATTAATACCGGTATTGAAAAAAACCGGTATTCGAAAGCCCTGAGCGTGACCTTGTCACCGAGGAGATGTGTAATAAAACATATGCAATCCCGTAAGTGTCCAACAAACATCAACAATCTAACTCCCAATTTGTTACTGGATAGCTTCGTAAACTAACAGAGAAGACATCAGTCATCACAAGCACTAGATCTTGCTAGGTATTAGATAATTAGATCTTGATAGGTATGACACCATACAACCATGCAAGCTACTGAGATACGAAATGAGCCAGCAGTTGGACTTCTTATGCTTCTTTTTTAAGTTCAACAACCAAGTGGATGCAAAATTAAGAACGAAGGCATTTCTTTTGATTGAAAATATATTTTTCGATTTATTTTTGTAAGTAATATACCCCTAGTATTAAAGACAGACAACGGTACCATTTCTATATTGCCTTTGGAATTCTGTGTTATTTACATGAAGCAGTTAGGAGATTTTATTGCAGTCGGTAAATCCAGTGTTCATTAAGCGAACCGGAGAAGTAATCAGGATTCATTAGTAGATGCTGGGATACAGTAGGTACTAGGCAGTGACACTGACCAGGCAGACTGATGACCCGAAAGGCTCAGAAGAAAAGTGTTTTGGTTATTATTTAGTAAACTAGCAGTACATTTAAACAGCGGTAAATGAGATTTTTTTTACGTAGAAATAAATAAATCTCATAAAATTGATATTTAATAGCTCTAACCTTTTGTAAGAATAAGAAAACCTTTGCTTACGGTAAAATATCTGAAGCCAGCACAATATTACGCTGAACAATACCTAACATACAATAACTTGAGTTACCTACAATCACAGAGTAGGTACAATAGGTAATGTATAGGGTTACTATATCATCCTTGCCCTATATACTAGATGTTGCTTCAAAGACTCGATATTTTACTCCACCTTTATACCGGTTAAATATTTTAATACCACCTACGGGCTAAGAGTGCTGGAAGTACATGACTTTTAGCTTAGTGCCTGCAAGAGATGTCGACTGCAAGAGCTATTATGTTTGGCCAATTGCGATCGGGATCACAGATAACATCTACAGCTGTTGGTGATTTCGGTTGAAAAGAGGTGTAACAATGGAGTGATAAACAGGTACTTACTATCTTTTGATACTACACATATACTAACGTTGAATGACAAACCAATCGCAAGTCTGCATCGACACCAGCCGTCCGCGTCGTCCAGTCGTGCTTTGTGCCACCAAAAAAGACGGTTAAGCTTAAGCGCCCACAATAAATTTTTATTGTAAAATTTTTCTTTTTGAGAAAAGAGGAACTGCTGAGTTTCTTCTCTGCCGGCTCTTCTCAGTAGAATTATTTTCCGAACCGGTGATAAAATTCTTGACGAATCATACTTGACACAAGTTGTACTACGTGAAATAAATAAATCACTTATCATGTAAGTATTTAAAATTTAAAAACTTTGAGGTAAGTAATAAGTAGTAGGTAGGTACTAAGTACACTACGATTGCGATTGCGTTCACAATTTCACAGTCATATCTCAAAAGTGTATTTTAATAATAGAAGCCTTGGACGTGAGCGATAGAGCACGCTGTGACGCTGCTGTACTCGAGGATACATTTACTAATGCATGTTGTATAATATTTTATACTAGATGATGCCTGCGACTTCGTCCGCGTGGATTACGTTTTTTTGATTCCGGGGGAACTCTTTAATTTTCCGGGATAAAAAGTATGGTGTCCTTCTCCGGAGTTCTGAGTTTAGATATTCTGTCAGTGAATATATGGACGACGATTTTTTCATGGCGATTACATTGTTGCTATATCTAGCTAAGAAGAAGAAAATAGGTACGTCGCTTTTACTGGGTGCATCCCCTTAAAACGAGATACGGTAGCCATTTTATCCGTTCGGAATTCCGAACGCACAGGCTCCCATTCGGAATTCCGAAACGGAATAGATATATTATACGGTGATATTTTAGACCCATAGATTTTATATGGATTTGCTGCGTTCGGAATCCCGATTCGATATTCCGAATCGGAATTCCGCATGTATGTGGCCGGCCTAAAATGGTTACTCAACATAAAACTAAAGCCGGAGGACGTGGATTTTACGACTTTTGGGAGATCCTCTATTTAATAATGACTAAAAGAGAATTCATTTGACTAGTTGTCAAATACCCAATGGTGAGCTTAACTTATTCCGGTATAACCCGTATAACATAGTATAATCACAGTTAACAGATACAACCAGTATGGAAACTACCTAGAAACGTTCGAAACACCCTCACTCACACAAATGTGCGCATCGACGAGAGCCCACGCGCTCTTCACAGTGCCGTCAGTAATGAGTGCCGCGTCATCACATGTTCGATGCGCACGTTTGTGTGAGTGAGCTGTTTCGAACGTTTCTAGGTAGTTTCCATACTGTTCGTATCTGGTTACTGTAGTATAATGTTCAAGTAGGTTAGAGAGGCGACTCACCGTCTGCGTCGACCGGCGGTGGCACGGGCGCGCGCTTTGGCGTGCTCGTGACACGCGGCGCGACCTGCGCGCGCCGACACGGAGGCGTGCATTCTGGTGCTTTGATACGCTGGAAAAGAACGAAACGAATATTTATATTGCTACTATTTACTTACTAGATGATGCCTCATGTCTGTACTAACTACTAGGTCCGCGAGGGTTATAATTGAAAAAAAAAATACCTCCGGGATACATCATGCAAGTCTGTATCGAATTTCATCAGCACAAGGTAACAGCCTAACAACTAACCAACCGATAACAGACACACTTTTTCACATTTACATGGACAACCAATGGCAGATTGCAAAAGGATTCCAAACTTGCATTCGGCATGCATCTCTTACTTAGTTAACTAAGTTAGTTAGTACTAAGATTATAGACAATTTTCTTTAATTCTATAAGAATTCATTTTACCCTAATGGAAAAACAAAAATATTGTAAGTCCTTAATTAAAAAATATGTTAGATAGCTAACAAATCCTACGAGTTTGAGTATACGGATGAACTCTACTACTGAACTAGACTCATCTGTTTCTAAGTTTATCTGTTTCTAATAGATAACTTGGGCTAGGGTCCGCGTCTACTATAGAGTGCAGAGTGCAGAGTGCAGAGTGCAGACTGTAGACCTAGTAAGTAATAAACGCTTGTAAAATAACTTACTAAAATCTCTTACTAAGTAAATAGTTAACCAATAGGTAACTGTTTGTTTATTTATCATAATAACCAAGTACCTTTCTCGTAATTCGTAAACTAGTTATCTACGTAAATAAGTACTTAAATTTTATTTTAGGTCTCAGAGTTAGACCTTAATTAGAAACTAGGTCTTAATCAATATTCTTCAAATCATATACCTAAATAAACACATTCCAAGTATTTAAAGAATTTTCGGTTCACAACGTATTTTCAAATACTCACCGTTTTACTCTCCTTGAAGTAAATTCGCATTTTGCTCACTCAATATTACGGACTCATGAGATTTATGATTGACATAAAATTCAAGAGTTCTTTGTATATGTAGAACTAAGCAAGCAGTAAAATAACCAAAACTTTAAAATTGAAAAGGATACTGATCAAAAAACTAAATAAGCAGTAAAATAAATAACGAAAACATTAAAATTGAAAAGAATACTGATCAAAATTGTGTCACCGATTTAATCAATACTAATCCTGATTGCTTTGAAAAAGTAATCAAGCGCTACATCCGAAACGAAATCGTTATACCTACAGCGAAAAGAACTTAGGACCAAACAACTAAAGCTAATATTTGTTTAGGACTAATTGTTGTTGGGGTATTTTGCAACCAAAGCAAATAAAAAGAATCACGAATTTAGCTAGACATAGCTGCGAAGGGCATAACGTAATTTAATAACTAACTGGATAGTTACGAAATTGTTTACAAAAGCCAGGAATGTAATTTGAGACAAAGATCAAATTATCAGAAGCATGTACTTAGTTACGCTGTACGACTCGTTATTGCGAAACCTAAGCCTTAGGTCCACAGACAGGGCAGACAGTGGCGTCCTTGCTAGCTAGAATGTTGATTTAGAATCCAGATAAACTTAGAATGCCTCCCACTTGGTGCTAACTTGTCAAAGTAATGTATGAAATGCTGTACCTGACTTGTTACTGGAAATAATACTGGAAATGTACTGGAGCCACTATCTACTAACTCTATCGGGAGTCGCGACTAAATAAATTATTCATAAAAAAATCCGCAAAGGGCACACACAAGCACAGAGACATTCAATATTGGCTGTTTTAGGTGAACCTTTTTGATAACGAAATAATTATAAAATGTACTTAGAGACGAGATATAATAAAGGTTCTCATAACCATAATAAGCATTCGAATATATACTTCATAGCACAGTTGATAGAGTGAATACAATAGTTAGTGCGTGGGACGTATAAGATTCTAAGAATTCTGTCATAACACAGCCTTATGTTTCACAAATTGTATACGTCATAACTGAATACATGTCTTAACATATAATTAAGTATTTATTTCCGTGTGTATGTTTTGGAAGAATATAAACTTAACCTTAAAAAACGACACAAACAAGTGATAATACGTCATCAGTTAACTACCAGGGCTGCATACGCTACAAGCTGGCCATATAAAGCCTGATTGTACGAACGAGGTTAACACCCATTGCGCTTCCGACCGACTTACGACCCAGAAAGCGATTAATTGATATCAATTGAGACAGCTATATTGAAAATGTGACACGACACCGAAAAACTCACCATACAGTTACTTACAAGGTACAAACTTGGAAAGAGATAAAGCATGGGTACTGCCTGCCATTTCTTCATATGTAATTTTATTGGCTACAGACGTAAGTCACAGTAATAACTAAGTATATTTACTTAATTTATGATCATATTAAGTAACTACTTAAAATATTTATCAAACAACAAAAATGGCACGCTAAAAATTATAGGAAGCACTCTAACCATAACCGCAACTCTCTAACAAAAAAATATTAAAATGTCAACACAACAAACAAGACATGAACAAACAGGACATGTACAAACTAACAGCGGAAGCGAATTTTTTCACTAACATTGTTTTCACTCATTAAAATAAGTGTTGCAGTATTTTTACTTTCTTGAAATTCTAGTATTCAGCTGTAACAACTTATATTTTAAAATAATGCACGTGAAAATATCATAATAGAAGCTTTTTTATTAGTTTTCGCGCTACTGCTTGGTAGTTAGGCTAAGTCTGTCCTCTCATTATGGTTATGAGTTTTTCACGAAATATTACTTATTTAAATTTTCATAATTCGCACTTGTAAGTAAGGAACCAAATGCTAATACAACAACTTTCACCATAACTGCCTGAACATTTACTGACGATGAATAACATGTAACTTAACTATGCAGAATATTCAAATCAACAACGCTTCAACCAAACAATCATAATGTTTGAATCATTACATAGGTACACAAAAACAAGCGTCACATAGTATAATAATAAATACGAATACGCGAGATTACATCGTCAAATTAACGACGTCACTAAAAAATGTATTATGAGTAATGAGATAACTAATAATACAAATGATATAGAGACACTTTATTTACAATAATAATTATCTCTACATTTTATACGCAAAAACAACACATGACACATTCGATGTCTACTAAATCATCACACAAACAGTGTTATATAAGATTTCAGATGCTGAATGAGCAACAGCTCAAAAAGTAATAGAACAATTAGACCACCAAATTGTAATTAAGTAAGTAATTAAATCATTGTTCAGGACACTGATAGCCGTGGGTGAAATGAAACGCATTAAACCCCGAACGTATGAGCATTTATTCTGACCATGGTTCAAACATATACACCTTTAAAGGGTGTCAAGCAATAGCGCGAGTTATTGACGTACAGCGCCATCTATTTATTAATATGAACAACTTTAAATATCTGTAACGCATTTCTTATTGAAATTGAACATACCGGCCGCCAAGGACTAAATAGTCCTTCAACATAATGTATCACTATTAACGAAACAATTAGTACAAATTGGAGCCGATACATAAGAAATACAAACAATAAAAAAATAAAAAAAATATGTGAACTGGAGTTTGCAATTTCATATAAAACAGTTTCGCCAAACAATGACATTTAATCTGTGTTAGGATCCGACGATATAACATGTGCTTATGGTTTTAAATGAAAAATCTGACCCCGAAATTAACAAAATTCAAATCTTATAACTATATATAGTAAACATGCAAAAAAAATACAAAAAAAGATGTTCTATGAAATTGCACAATTATTCATGGTGCGGAACGACAGGAATGAGACAAAGTTTTGAAGTTGGACGTTGAATTAATGAGGATTTGTAACGAAGAGTTACGACCCGTGTTATTTTATCCTTTCCGGGATGAACATCTACTACCCTGCCGTAAAGCCATTTGGTTGGAGGTAAATTGTCCTCGCGCACTAACACTACATCTCCGATTTTGATCTCTGAATTTTTGATCTTCCATTTGTACCTTTGGAAAAAATTAGTTAAGTACTCTTGCGACCATCTCTTCCAAAAGGTTTGAAGCATCCTTTGCGTCAGTTGCCATCTGCGCAAACTACTCATTTGGGTTGGTTCGTAATTATAATCTGGTGCGGTTAATAATGACTCACCCACTAAAAAATGCCCCGGTGTTAAGGGCGTAGGGTCATCGGGATCGGGACTTGCAATTGATAGTGGCCTTGAATTTAGGCACGCCTCAACTTGTGCAAGTACTGTAGACAATTCTTCGTAGGTAAGAGTCGAATCGCCTATGACTCTCCGAAGATGATGTTTCGTACTTTTTATTCCTGCTTCCCACAGCCCACCGAAATTGGGCGCATGAGGTGGGATGAAGTGCCACTCGGTGCCGTTATTAGCTAACGAAGAGGCGATATCATTGACAACTGAGGAACGTTCGCTTGCAAACAACTGTTTCAACTCTCGTGCTGCTCCGACAAAATTTGTCCCATTGTCGCTCCAAAGGTGATTACAGCGGCCTCGTCTAGCGACAAAGCGTTTAAACGCTGACAGAAATCCTTCTGACGTGAGGTCTGACACGGCTTCTATATGCACAGCTCGCGTAGCCATACATATAAAGAGACATATATAGCCCTTATAAGACTTGTGGCCTCTTCCCTTAGAAACGCGAATATTAATAGGGCCAGCATAGTCAACACCGGAATTTAAAAACGGCTTGCCTGGTGTAACGCGACAAGTTGGTAACTGACCCATCAACTGTGTCCGAATGGACGCTGCATTTCTAATGCAGGGTACACAAGTATGAATGTGGTTTTTTACAGCAGTCTTTAATTTGAGCATCCAATATTTTGAACGAATGTGATTGCATGTTAATTGTTGCCCTCCATGCAGGGTTTTCTCATGAGCGTCAGAAATAATCAGTTTGCCCAGATGCGATTCTCCAGAAATAATAATGGGATGTTTACTCCAATCCGATACCCAGGAGTGCTCTAGACGTCCACCTACCCGCAGTATTCCATCCTTGTCCAAAAACGGGTTGAGGACGGCCAACTTGTTCTTTTTAGGAACTGCTTGAGTTTTCAAGAGACTGTCTATGGTGTTCTCAAAGAAATGCGCTTGATGCTGTCGGATACAACAAACAAGGGAATCTTGTATTTCTGTAGCGGTAAGATACGGTAAAGGTTTCTCTTTGGTCTGTATCGAAAACTTCAGACGTAGAAATCTTCTGCAATACGCAACAACTCTTACAAGTTTTCGCAACGTGGAGAATCTCATTTCTAATTCCAAATCATTCGCATCCTTTGCTGATACTGGGTGGGCCTTTATGGTTTTTAGCTCTAGATCCGTCTTTGTGCATATAGAACTGGGTTTAACATATTCGATGGTTTTGTCACCGAGCCAGGTCGGACCCCGCTTCCACAACTGACTGTCAAGTAAAGCAGCTGGAGTCATACCCCGAGAAGCGCAATCTGCTGGGTTGTCCTTTGTGTTGACGTATGCCCACTGGCATGCGTCCAATCGCGTGAGTATTTCCGACGTTCGATTGGCGACAAACGTTTTCCATCGGCTTGGGTGATCGCTCAACCAGGCCAAAACAATTGTTGAGTCTGTCCACGCATGTAAGTCGGCTTTATTTACCTTTAAGACTGCTGCGACTTCTATCAATAACTTCGTGACCAATACAGCTCCGCATAGTTCTAGGCGGGGTATGGACACCTGTTTGATGGGAGCGACTTTCGTTTTAGCGGTAACCAAGTGTGATTCAACACTGTCATTGGGTGAGACACATCTAATATACACGGTCGCAGCATATGCCACACTAGAGGCATCGCTAAACCCGTGTAATTCCACGTGTTTATCGCTGTTCAATCTGTGTACCCATCGAGGTAAGTGGAAATGATCTAATGTACTTAACTCGGTTCTATAGCGATACCACTGTTCCAAAAGTTCGTCCGGTACATTATCATCCCAATCAAGCCCAGTCAACCATAATTTCTGAATGAAGACTTTGGCAGTTATAATACATGGGGCAATCCAGCCTATTGGATCGTACAAACGACAGATTTCAGCAATAATTTCTCTTTTAGTTTTAGGTGCAGAGGAATCCTTGAGCTTTACAGTATAATCGAATTCATCAGATCGGCGGTTCCAGGTTAGCCCCAAAATTTTAGTAATATCATCTTCCTTTATGTCCAAATCCTCTCCTTTATTTTCCTTTAACGAATCTAGTAATTCCGTCCTATTGCTAGCCCACTTCTGCAATATAAACCCTCCCTTTTCTAGTAAGTCATTTATTTGCTTGTACACTTCAATTGCTTCGCTTTCAGATTGGCAACCCGTCATTAGATCATCCATGTAAAATTCTGTTTTGACTCTGTCTACCGCTAAAGGGAAGTTACTTCCTTCGTCGTTTGCGATTTGCTGCAGAGCCTTGACAGCTAGGTATGGCGCACACGATGTGCCAAACGTCACTCTTAATAGCCGGTAATCTTTAATTTCAGAGTCAGGGTTGTCTCGCCAAACTATTCTTTGATAGTCTACATGCTTCTTTGCAACCTTAACTTGTCTATACATTTTGATTATGTCGGCTGTAAGGCATACTGGATGCAGACGCCAGCGCATAATAAGATGCCGAAGCTCTGGTTGTAAAGTTGGTCCGACCATCAAGGTGTCATTGAGCGACACTCCATTGGCACTACGATCGGACGCATTGAAAACTACTCTAGTTTTAGTAGTGCTTTTGTCCAACCTAATCACAGCATGATGGGGCAACCACACTTTACCGCACTCTTCAGCTGATTCTGCTTCTGGGCTCACTTCTTCCATATGGCCTAGAGCAATGTATTCCTTTATCACTTCCTCATAATCTTTTCTCTGTTCTGGAATCTTTGCCAATCTCCTTTCAAGACTCAATAACCGTTTCACTGCAACAGTTCTGGTATCTCCAAATCGTTCAGTTGTACTAACCTTTTGACGGAAAGGCAATTCTACGACATAGCGACCAGATTGGTCTCTTGTCGTAGTTGCATTAAAATGTTCTTCACATAATTGCTCTTCAGGAGTTAAGACCCTGGTTTCTACTAAATTGGGTTCAGATTCTATTTCCCAAAACCGTTTGATAAGTTCACTTGTTTCTATATTGGCGTGTATCTTCAAAATGACGTTGTGACATTTGAGCGTTTTATCATCACCTCTATCGACCTGACCCGACAGTATCCATCCTAGGTATGTATCCTGCGCGATTATGGATCCCTTAGGGTGTTTGATTAACCCTGGTTTCAGAATACTGCAATATACCTCAGCACCCAATAAAATGTCTATTTTATTAGGGGTATTATACTGCGGATCAGCCAGTACGATTTGAGTCAAATCCGCCCAATGTGGCAGAACAAATTTCCTTTCGGGCAATACTGAGGTGACCTTATTTAACACATGAGCTTTCAGCTGTAATTTAAAGGTTGGATCATGGAGGGACTGCATGTTCATCATCACTATATGTTTCGAAATGACGTCCCAGTGACCTCCCCCTAAACCTGACACGAAGCTTTTTTCAGCAATCCTGTTTAAACCTAATAGTTGAACAGCTGCTTCTGAGATAAAGGACGCTTGCGATCCTTGATCTAGAAGAGCTCTCAGTACATGAGAACGGCCATTTTTGGTTTCAACCTTTATTAAAGCGGTGGCTAATAACGTTTGGCTACTCAATTGTCCCTTAGTAAAATGGGACGCAATATTATTGGCTTCATACGTCGGATTAAATTCTTCTTCGCCATCTGGGGTTTGCTCATCATCTTGATGAGTGTCTGTTGCCTCCGTGGCAACTGCAACAGTATATAAATTAGCCTTTCCATGGAGCAGTGTGTGGTGCCTCTTCTTACAAATACGACAGGTGGTGGGGACGCGGCAAGTTTTTTCTGTATGATTAGGGCCTAAACAGTTGAAGCAAAGACCTAATGACCTAACTAGATCCTGACGACGGTTCACGTCTTCCTTAACAAATTTACCACACGAGAATAATTTGTGATTTTCAGCACAGTGAGGACAAACTACCTCCGAAATGGCATGCACAGCTTTAGAAGTATTAAACGTATTAGGGGTAGTCTTAGGTTTAAGTTTAACTGGCTCCACGAATTCTAAAGCACGGAATCGACCTTCTAAAAATTCCTTTAATCGTGTAAAAGTCGGCAATTCTTCACTCAAACTATTTACATGTAATTCCCACTGTTTGCGGGTCTCAGCGTCCAACTTCAGGCTAACAATATAGATAATAATAACGTCCCAAGTTTCTACCTTGATACCTAAATTAGATAACTCGTGTATACAATCAGATGTGGTATCTAGGAGGTCCTTGAGACCGTTAGATGATTCATGAGTCATCACGCGTTGATTAAATAATCGTTTAAGAATACAATTGGACATAAACCGCTTGTTATTGTACCTATTTTGTAACAAGTCCCAGCATTTTGTATAATTACCCTGAGTAATAGGAATATGTTTTATTAGCTGTTCTGCTTCTCCTTTAAGTTGAGTTTTTAAATAATGCAGGCGTTGGACGTCATCTAAAGCAGTGTTATTATGAACCAAGGATATAAAAAGATCCTTAAATGATGACCACTCTGCATAATTACCGCTAAATACTGGTATCGATATTTTAGGTAACCGCACTAGAGAATCCTTTGTTGAGTTAGATGAAGGAACATCAAGGTTTGTATTCGATCTACTAGGTGAGTTTAACAACGCCTTCAACTCACTCTTGTAGACTAAGTAAATTTCGTAACCTACATTAAAGACATCACTTTTAAAATATCCACTTTTGTCCAAATCTTCACTTTCGTAACTGGAGATGATGCTTTCATGCTTGTTCGAAAATCGTTTAATTATTTCCTCTAGTCCTTCTAATCTCGCCATAATATATGGTTCCGTGATTCGTTCCTTAGGCGATTTTTTAAAATTGTTTCGTCCTCGTTCTATTTGATTTTTTAAGTCTTGCATAATTCTTAAATCAGCTTCCATCTTAACCCTTTTTTATTTTCTAGTATTAACAAATTTTCTAAAATTGTACGAAGTCCAAAACGTTTTCAAGTATCAACCTCTTTTGAAATATTCCAAGTCCAAAATTTTTTCTAAGTCTTTTTAATTCTTCACAAATCGTACTAAGTCCAAAAATTTTTCTAAGTGTTTGAAGCGTTCAATATCAAGGTAAATTTGGACATAGGTTCCCCGTATGGTCGTTTTTTAACGAATTTTTCTAAGTCCTAGCTAACACTTTGCAAATTTTACAAATCATGCATTAATTTTCTAAGTTTTTCTCTCACTGTTAATAAAGTTCAAATTTGCGTACTCACAGTTCTGTTGCACTTTACCACTTTACGTTATAAGAACTTCCCGCTTGTTGTCTTTGGCGCTGCTGTTGTCAGGAATGGCCACCAGGTGGCGCCACTGGATCTTGTCACTTTTCTTCAAGACGTCAGTTGTCAATGTTATTTATAACTGTCAACTTGACACTGACAGCTGTCACTGCGTTAATTTTGACACTTGATATTTACCACAAACAAATTATTCCAACAAACAAGAACATTAATTTATTTCAAGAGACAATGTACCAATATTGGTCAAAAAACGCTCCGACTTTGAAGGACCTTGTTCAGGACACTGATAGCCGTGGGTGAAATGAAACGCATTAAACCCCGAACGTATGAGCATTTATTCTGACCATGGTTCAAACATATACACCTTTAAAGGGTGTCAAGCAATAGCGCGAGTTATTGACGTACAGCGCCATCTATTTATTAATATGAACAACTTTAAATATCTGTAACGCATTTCTTATTGAAATTGAACAATCATTGAACAAAAAAAGTAACACATAGCGAAACAGATGCGTTGAATAATCACACAAACGCGAATCAACCATGAGTTATTAAGATTTAAGATGCTGAATGAGCAGCTAGAGTGAAAAAAGTGTACATAAAGTGATATAATAATGATGAACAACCAAATTAACAGCGGTTAATTTGTAGCACAAAACTGAACATGCGCGTCGCGGGCGCGTCGTATTCGCAACTGCGGGTGCGCGGGCGACGATGTCTTTCACTTATGTTTCAATCGTAAAGGTGTGTGTCTATCGAATTAACTATGACTTGATATATATTTAATGCAATTCAAAATTGATTGACAGCTGTGGTTTGCTTTAAATTCATCAAACATCAATGATGTAGCATTTTAGTACCTTTCTATTTCAATGGCTTTAAATGATTATTTTGATGTTAACCTTATAATTGAGCTTTAAGAAAATTGAATTAAAAGTAACTACTAAGTACTTAGCAGAATACTATTGTAGATAAGTATGACATATGCGGATATGAAGTTAATACAACTTTATCAATCGCGATGAGTCACTTGTAACTTTTAACACATAATATGTTAAAATAATTTTATATACTTAAGTAAGTATTACTTAAAATATGTGAATAAATTAATGCAATGTATTACCTGCTTTAGATTGGCAGCTTATTATCTACACGCAGAATTCATCTGATCACGAATCGCGAGGTATTTCAAAGATAAGTGTTGACAAATGAGGGATTAATAAATAATAAACACTATCCACAATAACAAAATATGTAGGTACAACCAAGGTGAGTTAATAATATTATAGTCCGTCATATAACCATTAAAGATGTTATTAAAAACTTCTGTCATTGTTAAGAAAATCCATAGAAAGTCAAGTTATCTGAGGAAATATGATGAGCATAGCAAATTCAGTTTTATAGCTAACTAGCTGATGCCCGCGACTTCGTCCGCGTGGTTTAAGTTTTTTATTTATGATTCCTCCGGGATTAGTCTGTCACTCTTCAGTATGGCTAGCATGCGCACTACGAGTAAAATTATCTCTACCCGCTATCTCTCTCTGTCTACCGAAGCTAACATGGTTACTTGTCTCGTTACGTCAAAAGTAGAGATAAAAGTAATATTTATTATCTGTGGTATTGTTCTCTACGAAACTTTACATGTCGACAATTTTTTTCTTGTAATATACCGCATTTTGTGCATGTTAGGGTAAATGAAAAATTTGCCGCAACGACAACATCTCTCTCTCTCTCGTCGCGAGATAATGTCGTGCGCATGCTAAGCACACAGGTCTTCAACTATACCGATGTCAAAAATCACATCGATCCGTTGCTCCTTTGCGGCGTGATTGAAGGACAAACCAACACACAGACACACTCGCATTTAAATATAATATTAGTATGATAGTTACGGAGTTTTGGATTCTACTCCAGGTACGTACGTACTACGTACCCACACATAGTTAAATTGACTGCCTCGTTGGTCTAGTGGTAAGCATGTTTGACTGCGAACGACGAGGTCCCTGGTCGGGTCACAATGATATTGGATTTTTCTCACAACAAATTTTCAGTACTAGCCCGGAGTTAGGAAGTTGGTGGTGTTTCACCACCGTGCCTCGGAGAGCACGTTAAGCCGTCGGTCCTGCGCCTGATCTCTTTCCGGTCGTGTCGGATTTTCCGTCCCATCGGGCTATGACAGGAACAGAGAGTGCACCTGTGTTTTCGCACACACTAGTGCACTATAATATCTCCCGCGCAGATAGCTAATCTCTCTGGAGATTGGCCCGCCGTCGCCGAAATTAGGTCGGGAGGACACTATTACTCGTAATTAGCAATCGCTATCACAATCGCTTATCTCCAAAATCTAAGTGACAAAACACCAAAAAAAGAGTCGCAGTACTAGTAATGTCTCAGTCTCCGCAATGACTGATTAAAGTAATTAACTCACTACCTAGCATAATTAGGAATGAAGATTTATGTAAAACTGATGGCACAGAAGATCCCGCGTACAAAAATTGCCGAGCCGATGGGGAGGGACTAGCCATATTTGCAAAGATAAGTGGCCTTTCCAGGACTGTCGGCCAAAGGAGACCAGAGGTACAATCGTGTATAAGGATTGCCGATGAAAAACGTATGAAAATGGATACACGAAATTGAGCTCTAAATCAATGCTATTATGGTTCATTTTACTTTGAAGCCAAACTTAAACGATTTCATCGGCAATCCTTACAAGATTGCACCTCTGGTGGACCAATCCGGTAGATTTATTGAAGCACCTTGAAAGAGTGCGACTCTAGTGGAATCAGTCAAGACAGTAGTCAGACAAGAGGGCATAGTTACTGCTGCAGCTATTGGGTAACTATCCCCTACAGCCCATTAACGTCCCACAGCTGGGCACAGGCCTCCACTCTCATAGGAGAGAGGGAATTAGAGCTTGTACCCACCTTGCTGCTCCAATGCGGGGTGGCGGGCTTTGAGTACTATTATCATGTTAGTGATAATAACCGGTACCGACGGCTTAACGTCCTTTCCGAGGCACGGTGGTGAACACCGCCAACTTCCTAACTCCGGGCAAGTACTGACAATTGGGTATTTGACAAATAGTCAAATCAGCAACTTTTTTTCAAACGCCTCTTAAGTATGGGATTTATATGAAATTCTGAAATGGATGATGTGGATATTATCTTGGGAGATCCTCTATTTAATAATCACAAAAAAAATATGAATTTAACTTAGTCAAATACCCAATTGGGTAACTATGCCTAGAGTAAAAAGCGTTAAATGCTAGGTTGTAACCGCGTAATTTCAAGCATGAACGGTACATTCACAGAACACAAGCATTAATTACACCGTTGACGAGCGAAGCACGACGTGACATGCAAGGCGAAGTGAAAAACATTACTTCTTTTTTATATGCACACTTTAATAAGTCATGAAGTATTTTAATAAGTTTTTTTTTTATCCACTACAAGCTAGCCCTTGACTGCGATCTCACCTGATGGTAAGTGATGATGCAGTCTAAGATGGTAGCGGGCGAACCTGTTAGGGGCATGGCAGTTATTTTAAACCCACACCCCTTCGGTTTCTACAAGGGATTGTACCGGAACGCTAAATCGCTTGGCGGCACGTCTTTGCCGGTAGGGTGGTAACTAGCCACGGCCGAAGCCACCAGGCCAGACCAGGGAAAATTCAGAAATTATATATAAATTCCTAAATTGACCCTGCGGGGATCGAACCCGGGAGCTCGGCACGTTAAGGCAACAGCGCTACACACTGCGCCACGGAGGTCGTCAAGATTAAGGAATTTATGCTGCTAGGCTGCGATCCTTTAATCTAATTAAGTTTCTAATCAGCGAGTGGTTACTTAATACTCTTAGTTGATTTTAATAACTAAGTAGTCAGTGACCTCAACGAACATGGGGTCTTGGATGAAACAAACACATGGGAGATTAGAGATTACAGAAGATTTTTTTAGAGAGAGTAAGTACCGTCCGTCAAACTTATCCGACCCGGTGGCCAAAACAATAAATGTCCTCCCGACCGAATTTCGGCCACGGCGGCCAATCCTAAAAGAGATAAACCTGGAGATATTATAGTGCACAAGTCGTGCGTAAACCCAGGTGCACTCCCCTTCCTCCTCTTCCTTTGCTCTCATAGCCGGATGGGACGGAAAATCCAACACGACCGGAGAGAGATCAGGCGCAGGACCGACTACTTTACGTGCTCTCCGAGGCATGAGGATTGGGGGTGCAACTTCCTAACTTCGGGCTAGTGCTGAGAATTTCTAGTCCGAAACACCCAAAATTATGACCTGACCCGGGACAGAAAACCTCGTCAGCCGCAGTCCAACATGCTAACCACTAGACCAACGAGGCAGTTAAAGCAATATTATAACTACTTGTGGGGTAAAAAAGGCTGCAGTTTTTCTTGGAAAACAATGTTTATTACAAAATATAAAACGAGGTCAAATTCGATTATCGTACCCAAATACGAAGACATGAACATTACGCATACAGACGAGGTCGCCCGCATGTCAACGCGTCTCCATACATACAATACAATACAAATTACAGTTAATACTGTGGGACTGGGTGCTACCAAAATTGGTTAGGACTACTTGACCAACTACACAAGATATCAGTACAATTAGTAAGTAGGTACTTAAGTATTATTTAAATACTAATGACTAAGTAAATATTTAAGGGAATTTATGTTATTTTGACTGTAGAGTTTACATAAACCATTATTAACTCACTAGATGATGCCCGCGACTTCGTCCGCGTGGATTGATGATTTTTGATTCCCGCAGGAACTCTTCAATATTCCGGGATTCGGAATGTAGGTAACCTAGCTCTGTACCAAATTTCATCAAAATCGGTTGAGTAGTTGGGCCGTGAAAGCGTAACAGACAGAGAGACATTTCATTTATTTCAGGTCTCTTGAGTTTCAGGTTCTACCCTTTGTAAATTTCGGAAACTATCTACCTATCGGAATCACTTATTTAAGACATTCGATTGCCCACGACTACATTCCCGTAGGAATTTCACAAATACGGCCTTACTCTTTGTCTAAATTACAGTTAAAGAGAACCTCCAGCATAATTTCAGCTTTCTGGGTCCTTTCGAACAATTTTTTTTCGACCACCTCCATACTGTATTTTGAACTAAAAAAAACAATATGGATGGTGTAGCAGTTACCACTGTGTCAACTAGATGGCGCTAATTGTATCATAGATAATCGGCTGTTATCTTATAAGTCACGGTTTACAAGTGTGTATGGCGATTTTTCTGAGAATAGCGCTATAATAAGAACCGTTCGACCCTACGGTTGGACCAGCAGCCCTATTCTCTAACTCAGTCACTATCAAAAAATGAAAATCACATACATACATTTTTTATCCATTGAAGGTTTGCTATGAAATAAAAATTAAGTTTTCATAGCAAACCTTCAATGGATAAAAAATATATGTCAGTGGCTTTCACTCTTTGATAACCGCTGAGTTACAGAATAAGGGGGCAGAAGGGGCTCCGCCCACAACACCAGCCCGGAGGAAGATCTTCCTATTGGTGCGGTCGAGTACACATCACGCCACTCGTCCCACAAGTGGGATAAAATTGTGAACTATTATAATGGATTATGCATCAATGCATTAACTGCCGGCTAAATTGGAAAGATCGTACTAATATTATAAATGCGAAAGTTTGGATGGATGTATGGATGTATGGATGTTTGTTACTCAATAACGCCCCAACGGCTGAACGGATCTGGCTGAAATTTGGCGCAGAGATAGATTATAGTCTGAAATAGCACATAGGTTACTTTTTATCCCGGAAAATTAAGGGTCCCTGCGGGAACCACAATACCTCGATCCACGCGTACGAAGTCGCGGGCATCAGCTAGTAGATAATAATATCTTGTATACCTAGTATATAAAGTTGTAATGATTGAGATATCATCAAACACAAATTGTATTATAATAAACACTGTACATAATTGGTTAACAAACTACGTGTGCCACAAGCTACGACTATATCAAGCGAACCTTGGCGCAACCATTTGTGGTTATTAAATTGAGCTTTTGTAATTTACATACAATTTCACGATACGTCCATATTTGCTTCGGATACTTGACCCGATTGCATGCTGAGAGCTCAACTGAATGGCAACCCTACAGGGGGCATACTACCATCGCTTAAATTCGTATTGTTTTAATATTGTTGACGTTCTTGTTTTAGAATTATAATCCTTATTTTAGGGACGTCAAGGTACGTGACACAAAACTGTCATTTTGAAGTAATACTGCTTTGAGCGATGGTAGGAACCCCTGACCTAACAAATGCAACTTGGTTGAATACACATACCTAAATAAATAATTTTACAAAATTGGCATGTAGGTTCAATAAAAAGTTTTTAGTGTGCTTTTATGTTTATTCAGCTAGCGTATTTTTCACCCTTACGGTACGTTTCCACCAAAGATGTGCTAGGGTTTCTAAGCTACGGATGTATGTCAAACATCGATATATATATTATGAAGGGTACTAGATGGGCCCTTTCATAGAAAAAAATTAGGCGTCAGACATATAGAGCGCGCTCCACACCTGTATAAGCCTGTCTTTGTCCCCGCCATAGCGCTGTCCCGCTTTTCAGACTAGATGGCGTTAGTAAAATAAGTCCACATTCTTTGTTTGACAGGGCCCGTCTATGTAAATTGAGGTCGTTAGTGTCAAACGCACCAAATACAAATAGAATCACTTGAATTAAATAACTTAGCTTTTATTCCCCTAGCACATCACTTAGCTCGCTTTTTGGCTTGGTACATCTTCAAGGCACATACCCATATCGCTATACTGTTTAGCTTTGGTGGATATGAACATGTGTTCATATCCACCAAAAAAAAAAAACTTAGTTACCTTGCTCACCAATTAGCTAGCTCGCACATACCTGATGGAAAGGGATAATAATATACAGTATAGGGAGACCCATAAACTGCTTTCTCACTACCCAATAGGTGGGATCGCATTCCTTTGACTAGCTTGGAGTAGAATAAAATTCCAATATTAGGACATCTCGACGTGTCCTATTACAAATCTTATATGTAATATGACACGTCTAGAATCAGTCATGCTCATGAAGAATACTGAGACGAAAGTGATATTTTATTAAGGTTAAAAATGAAAATTACTGCTTACGTACAGGATATAATTAAATACATTATAAATGTTTTAGAGACAAGCCTTGAATATAATAGACGCATTTTCCTAAGAAATAAACAGGCAAACAAATAACTAGCCGTAGCCGTAGATTATATCGTTAACCAGCAATATGCAGAGGTGAAGGCTGCATCTGAACAACTGAACGCCATATACGGTGAGGAGTAATAACAGCTAATGTACCAGTCAAGTTTAACCACATATAAAAATTCCAATACTAGCGATTTAGCGCGACTTCATTCACGTGGATTTAGCCCCAGCCGAAACCGTTGGGCCTAGAAAAATGAAACGTCGCACAAATCTTTTTTAATCCCTACCCCTAGTCGGTTTCTACACGGCATCGTACTGGAACGCTAAATCGCTTGGCGGTACGTCTTTACCGGTAGGATGGTACTACAATAGCTACGGAGTACGGCCGAAGACTCCCAGAGACCAGACCAGAGAAAATTCAGAAATTATAAACTGGTCTGGGTGAAGGCTTGGGCCGTGGCCATTTACCACCCTACCATCAAAGACGTGCCGCCAAGCGATTTAGCGTTCCGATACGATGCCGTGTAGAAACCGAAGGGGTATGGGTTTAATATAACTGCCATGCCCCTAACAGGTTAGCCCGCTACCATCTTACACTGCATCATCACTTACCATCAGGTAAGATCGCAGTCAAGGGCTAGCTTCTATAGTGGATTAAAAAAAACTCTGTGTGCAAACAATTTTCAAAAAAGGTAACAAAGTAGTTAGGTAGGTAAGTAAATGTTGTCCTAGTTAAGTACTAATAATTGATATTATAATTTTCACGTAACTTTCTATTAGTTATTTCGAAACTAAACACTACGAGCGTATATTACCAAGGCGATAGTGTTAGCATTACACAATTATTGGGAATTAAACGAACTTGCGATATAATTAAGCCGCCCACACATATCGATTTTCTGCCTTAGAAGTTAGGTAAGTTTATTCGAGACAAGATAAATTACTTGTATTCGTTTGATTCGATTTAGCCAATGCCTGGAATATTCTACACAAATTTAATAATACCGTCCAATATAGTTACTGATTACTTACTGATTTTTCAATTATTCGATAAACTGAGGGATTTTGCGTTAGTTTCTTGTGACCACAGAACAAATGGGCTTTGTATCTAAGGCAAATCCCTAATTCCGTATTCGTGCGCTAATTTTATTTGTGCGTTAAATTTTACTCCTGTTTTGTTCCTGACCCTGCTCTGTACGGGACTCAAGGCGTAGCCTCCTTGGCCGGGTGTGGCGCGGGGAAATACACTTCTCCGGTGTCGACTTTTTAGCCTTGTATCGGCTAGGGCCTGCCTCGTGGATATATATATATCAGAAATCAGCCTATATCAGAAATCTTCACGCAAGTAAAAACTTGCGTGAAGATTTCTGATATAGGGCCATTAACGTACTATAGGTGGCGCACGAGTCGCACTGCCATGCATGGTTTTCATCAAGTATCAAATTAAGTATTTAAAATTTCCTATGCAAAAACTGATAAAACTTTTTACCTTGTCTCGATTTTTTTAATACTTCAAGATTCAAGGCAAACCCTGTTTTAATGTTTAAATAACTCCTACAGGCCCCTCCTGCCGACTATTTTTTTTCGTACCTATATCGGATTTTATGCATGTTAGGGTTAGCGAGAAATTAGCTGGCATCGACAACATCTCTCTCCCTAGTTGCGAGATATCTCGTTGTGCGCCTATTAGCCCTACTGTTACAATGCAAATAAAAAATATCTGTCTGTTTATGTGGGTCAATCTTCAAAAGGGCTGAACGGATTGTTGAGTTGACAGAGTTTGAGTTGGATTTTCACAAGCAGGTAAAGAAATATGCGAGCAATGATCCAGGCTCCTTTTAGAATAGAATAGAATAATTATTTATAGAATAGAATATTTATTTATTTGCATTATTGTAAGTAGGTACATAGTACGGTGTTATTATTATGTAATAATAAGTGAGCATGTTACAATCAGCCATGCAATGGCGTGCAAAAATACTTAAAACTATCATAGGTTTCATAAAACTAGCTACTGCAATAAACAATTTGCAAACTTTGTACTACAAATAAAATAATGAGACAAATAAGAATTTAAAACGGTTCATTATTTTAAAAAATCAAGTAGGTATTCTTTTAAAGAATAGAAGTTACGGGCGACAAGCCATTTAAATACAATTTATTTTTAAATAATTTAATTTGTGATGCCTTAATATCTTTTGGCAGCTTACTGTATATTTTTACGCATAAAGGCTGAGCAATTTTTTAAGTAAAATTCTTTAAAAATTTAGAACTATGTACTAACTTACTTAACGCAACAACAAAGGTTTCTTTAGGACTTTTAAAAGCCATAATCCACGCGGCCAAAGTCGAGAACAGAAGCAAGTATTAAGTAAATGGGAGGAAAGTTTTGCAAAAATATCCGAGACATCAGTAATTACTTACTTGTATTCGTTTGATTTTTTTTCCCAAATGGACAATAATAATACTCAATAGTTGTAGAAACTTTAGCGAAAATAATATAATAAAAAAAGTTTATACTTAGATATCGTGATTAAATTGTTACTGTGCTATATAATCGTGATATTACGACTTACAAGATCTAAAATATCTATCTCTACAGATACTTACTACAGTCTACTGATAAGACAAGGTTACAAAAAATTAATAAAACTAAAACCAGACTAACTACTAGTTACTATAATGTAATATTTAATGTATGTCAGTGCATATCTCCATGGTTTCTGAACCGATTTGATTTTTTTTTCTATCAGTCGTTAGAGGAAGCTCTTGAGGTGGTCCCATAAAAAATTCTGACTCCAAATCCTCAACCCTGACACTAAAAAGTTTAAAAAAAAATTCACTACGTTGAAGTCGGACGAGCATGATGTGTCAACTTTGCTTATCCTGGTTATACCCACCCGACTTCAACATAGTGGGTAGAAATCTAAATAATTTTTTACTTTACAGTGGTGTTGGAAGGACGGTTTTTTGGAAAGAATTTTTGGGCCTTTATGCCTATCATAATAATTATATTGATATACTTAGTTATATTCCCCCACAAACATAACTGACCCGGTGACAGCGCCGCTAGTTTATATGAAACATAAAATAAAAACATAAACTAAACAGGCATTAAAAATTTGTTATAATTTTGGCCACTGGAATAAGTTTGTGTGGACTATAGTTACGCCAAATTGGTTTTGCCATGACGTCATACACCCTGTATCAGAACTTTGATATTTAAAAAATTTTTTATGGCGAAGCATCTACATATATGTTTACTCACCGGACTATTAACACCATCGATTCCATTTTCGACCAGAATGTCCTCAAACAAGATATCAGCTTCACACGGAGAACATAGATTACTGAGCAATTCACTAAATCTTTCTACTTTACGAACACACACAGCACCTAATAACCCCACTTCAGTCTTCACATTTTTTGGCACTACACATGTTTCCACTTTCACAATATCATCAGTTTTACTAGCAGCTATCACTTCTTTAACAGGAATGTATGAATTTTTATGAATAGTTTTGACCTCCTTCTCCTGGGGCGAATTGATTTCTTCTACAGGAACATCGTTAACTTGAATTTCAACTTTCCTTCTCTCAACAATCAAGTCATCAAACCTATCTCTCTCTGAACTACTGGAATTACTTTTATCACCAAGAATATCATTCAATATGTCGTCAACATCAATATCCTTTTCGTCATCTACTATACTACCTATTTTAATTTCGTCAGTCACTGATATTATCGATTTCTTCTCGTCTACTTTTGAACTATTCTTTTCGTCAACGTTTTTTCCTTTAGGACTAATGACTAAACAATTGCTTTTGTCTTTATCTAAAATATTTTTATTAGTGGAATGTTTTAGTTTCGATCTAATAGCACCATTATCTTTCTCAGGAAAGCATGTAGTCGATGCGCTTTTCAAATTTTCCTTTTCATGACTTTGCCTTCTATTGGAATTTGTTCGTGTTTTGTATCTATCTATAATCTTGGTGGATTTCTGCGTTTTACTTTTCTCATCTTCTAACAGGTTTTGTACCGAAGAGCTTCTAGATGATTTTTTCAGCTGGCAGGATTCTGAATTGTTGGCCGCGGCAGCTCTTAGGCGTGAAGTTCGCGTAGTTCTTATAGGCACTGAAGTCGAGGCTGTATTCAGGTTGAGTTCTGAGGAAGACTTGAAGTTTGTCACAGTATTCTCTAAAGGTGACCGAGTAGCTGGTTTCTTTGGACGCCTGAAATGAGGAGAGGATGTTTCAATAAGCAAAAATAAAAAATTAGACATGACATGAGTAATATTTAAGTGTCGAATAAGCTCAATACGAATTTTGGCACTAATTTGGTGCAATATTTACCCAACTCTTTAAATTTTCCGGGATAAAAAGCCTACGTCCTTTCCCGGGATACAACCTACCTCTACACCAATTTCATCAAAATCGATTGAAAAGATGAGCCGTGAAAGCTGCTACACTTTGACAGACAGACAGATATACAGACACACTTTCGCATTTATAATATTACTTAGTAAGGATGTGGCAACTACTCGTATGGAAGCTTGTATGCTAAATCTTTGTAAAATAAAATTATAAAAATGAATATAAAATAAGATAAAAAGCACTTATACATAGTCTCAATTTTTTTAAATAAGTAAATCCAATATTTACCTTTCAGTAACGTTAGCAGAGAATAAAGTGGCAGTTCTAGCGGTGAGTTGCTTTCTCCGCTCTTCCTTGTATCTCTGGATTCTGGCCGCGCGGGCCTCGTCCGCTGATTGGCTCATGTCGTCCTCCTACTGCAGAAGCTGTCACGTAGTACACCAACAGTCTTCGTCTTGGTTATCGTTATGAACACTCTTACATCTATGGGTCTTCTTGTCTAGCATGGCGACATCAAGCGTTTTCCGGGCGGATTAATTGGCAGTGATAAATACAGGCTAAGGCTTGGAGGTAGGCGTTGAAGGCGTTGAAGTTTTCTGGAATTAGAGAGACGATCTCTTTTAATATGAGTAAAATACATTTGAAACCTACCCACGGAGATAACTTTTTAAAATGTGAACCAAAATTTGGAGACCCGCCGGGATTTGAAATTATAGTAAGGTGAATGGTAAATCTGCCAATTCACACTTGGCCAGCGTGGTGGACTACCCCTTCGTTGGCCAAACCCTTTTCATTTTGAGAGGAGACTCGCGCTCAGTAGTGAGCCAACCAGTTTTTCCTCAACTATCAAGGTGATGATGATATCGAGTAAGACCAATATCAATAACGGATCGAACGTCAAAGCTGGTGGAAAAGCGATAAAAATACAAATTCCTACTGAACCCAACCAGGTTTGTCCAATTTAAACGAAAGGGGTTAACACGTGCAATAATAGAGTGACATCACACGTGCAATATGAGTTGTCGCACGCAAAATCGCAGAAACAATGCTTGTTTAACTTATCGGGACCGCGAATTGCGTTTCAAGGTGCAGTGGCCTTTGTTCCATTGTTAATGTCCTCCCAGTTACGCGTGTGTGTTATAAGAAATGATATTAAGTTGATGTGTTTCATGCTTCAAAGAAATAAGTCACTGCTACTTCAGTAACGAGAACATGAACAAATAATGTTAGGTTTAAAATGGGAAAACTGCTTAGATCACTGATCAAGTAAAACGGATATTATAGATCAAGTTTAAAACGGAAATTATAGCCTCAGGGCCAGATGTAAAAGGATAGTTATGGTGAGAGTATCGCTACGTGATCAAATCATAAGTGAAGAGATCAGTAGGAGAACCAGAGTCACCGACATAGCACAACGTGTTACGAAGCTGAAGTGGCAATGGGCGGGGCACATAGTCCGAAGAACCGGTCGACCTTGGATCTAGATTTTAAAGAGCTGGAATGGCGACCCGCACTTGAAATACCCCCACTAGGTGGACGGACGAGTTGCAGGGAGCCGCTGGATTCAGGCGGCGCAAGACCATAGACCGTGGCGTGTGGAAGTCCTACACTCCTGTAGGACTATCACCTATATCCAACTTTAAATGGAGGAGTTGCTTAACAAATAACGGTGTCCTTAGACTTGTTAATTAAAATAGGCACCCCTAAAATAATAATCAATTTCTGAGGAAAGATACTGTACAGGTAATTTAAGATCAAAAGGCCTTTAATTAATGCCTGAAGCGATGATTGCGGGGGCTAAAGTTTTCTCTGAATCAAATTCAAGCGAAAACTGAATTAATTTACTGTGTTGGTAGATAACTTTACGAAATATTGGGTTGTTAATAATCTTATTTGTTATTGTTAGTTAATTTCCATTTCATCTCCGAACATGCCTGAACTGTTTTAAATTAAACATCTAATTTATGAGTTTTGTGGTAGGTATAGTTGTTCGCTCTATACTTCTACCCAGTTCTAACATAGTTTAAAGTTCTCTAAATGGCTTTCATCAGATAATACAAAATGTTAAGTTAAATCACACTGTACTACATAGATTTTCCTACTGTCGCGGATTATAGCGAATTAAACTTCTAGCTCCTTCATTATGATGGATTTCCGTAAAGTAACGCCTGCTCCTATCCAATAGTAGATATGCAAGTTTAAAGTACAATTTCGATCCAAACAATTTCCGTAACAAAAGAATTAAGAAATGACAACAGCATCATAAAAACCTCATTACGTAGAGACTTGGTACAGACAGTGCGTCTGGGTCATTAACACCGATGTTGCCTTTATGGAGACGGAGCGTGGGCAAAACTATTTAATTAATTTTATTAGATGCAACTAGGTTGCATGACTTTACCCGTGCAGAACGTTTGACGTGAAAAATAACTGGCTAGCGCACATCTAGGCGAGACTGATTTGCGACGTCAGACTCTATCTTTACAAAGTCACCTATTAACTTTAATAATATTGTTTCGATTCAATACACTGAATTGAGATTTTTATGGCCGTTTCTCAATCGCCAAATAGTATTTGAAATAAATTCAAATCTTGGATGACTGGAATTGGAAATCTGCCAATATGTCTTCATTTGTCAGTTGAAATCAATTCGGTGCTTGAATATCACCCCTAAAGTTTTAATTCCTGTTGCATGAAGGGGGTTTAAGTTATGTTACGGCACCGTTGTAGGTACTTCGGCCGTCATTAAAATCAAAAAGGGTTGCACAAGTCAAGATTAGTTAACTATCTAAGAGGAATACCTATTTTGCCTTTAACCTTTATCATTGAGATATGCTGACTCAAAGTTAAACCGCAATGATAATTTAAACCGATTGTCGTGCAACTGGATCATAGTAAATATTATCCATCGTCCTTTTGCAATTGAAAAAAAAGCACCTTTGCCTGAATGCCTCCAGAGAACGGCATAAAAATTCTGAGAGCTCGCTTCTACCAGGTTATTTAGCTTGGTGGTTTGAAGCTGCTATATGTACTCACAGAATATGCCTATTATATATTTTATTATACTTATTAATCTTTTTTTTTAATCTTTAAATCACTATCTCTAATATTTAGTTTTACACACTGCGCAAATTACATAACTTATTTTATTCCATTTTATCACACTCATCTCGTTACTGCAGACGGCTGCGAAGACTGTCGAGCTCGTGCGTGTCACTCGTTAGGGTTCTGGCAGAATACCAGCGCTAAGGTTTTGCTTTCAAAACCTGCAGCGTTAATGCTGAGTCGGGGCCTTTTCATCTTGTGCCATGTGGGTGGAAAAGCCATAGCTTAAGTTTAAAGTTTGATTTTATGTACGAGGCACGAGATGAATAAATGACTTTTCTTTCTTTCTTTCTTTCTACCACCATTCTCTGCCTTTCATATCGAGCCGTAATAATCTAGTATCTTACAATAAATAATATAAGTACTTTATATGGATTAAAACTCAAATAAGCCAACTTAAAGTCAGCCAAAAGTCAAGTCTGTTTGCTGTGGCGCTACCGGTTCGGGAAGCAAATCCTTGAGAAACAGAATTACAAAACATTTATGTAATATTTCCACAAAGGAGCTCACATACAGACTTTTGTTGAGCAATGCACTGCCTTATCTTGATGTGCCAGTTTAAAAGTGTCAATATAAAATGCACGATAGTCGACAAGGATTACATTTAACGTCCTAACTACATGACCTCAGAATGGCACGAAGTAGCGCAAGGCATGCATGAGTTTCTAGTGCCGATATACAAGATCCTCCTTGGGTTATCATGCTTATTTATGTAAATAAACCCTCCACATTGGGTTGGGACTTGGGTTAAGTTAACAGTCGTCACAGACATCGCACGTGTAAAACGTCAGTTTAAACCGTGCTTAAAATGTATGTGGTAAGACCGACAGTATCTCGCTGTAATATAGTCACATGTAAACTAGCAATGACATTGACTGCATTTACTTAAGACATACGGAAAGTCGAGATAGATCACGTGAACTTTATAACGTTGTCTACTTTTAAAGTTTTAATAATTGCGTCCTGCCGGGTTTAGAGCTTCTACTAAGGCCACAGCGCCAAAAAAATCGTCATATGTCTAACAACTTTGAAGGTTATAAATACGAACATTAAGAAAAATGTAATACCACAAATGTAATAGCTTACGAGTATATCCTTACAGAATTGCCGCAAATAAGACAAATCGGTGATTGGATCGACTTCGTCGCGCCGATACGAATGATAGGATTTTCCGTGATGGTGGAGCTAATCCACATTCAATTACTGATCCAATTCCGCATATTGAGCAACGATTTATTTATAATAGGACTTAACCTTTAGACGTTATACTAAAAGTACAGTATACAGAAGAAAACTGACCTTATACCTGCCCAATACCGCTAATTTCAAAGTATTTTTGCCATTATCGTATTTTACTTGAGTAGGTACAGGACATAAGGTAGGTAGGAGGTAAATATTTTATTCAGCGACAACAGATTAATGGGGGATTGACAGTGCAACAATATTAGCACTGATAAAATCAACAACAAGAAACAAGATAACATCTCATACCAGTGAAGGACAAAAATAAAATTTAAACTAGGAGCACTCTGTGAAATATATTAGACTCTCTTGTGCCTGCTTTATTGAAGTGAAAACTTCTTTAGGCGAGCTGAGCACTTTTTGGTAGGGGGTAAAAATGTGGAAACGCGTGACCGACACCTCGCGTTGTTACGAAGACAAAAGGTCTTAAATATGATACATTCGTTACTAAACTTTAATGCCTTGCCTTTAAGGTTTATATTTTAAGTATTTTAGATATTTTTACTACTATTATATATATGTATATAGTATATATTTTTTGATTTTTTTTAATTAAAAAAAATTAAATATATTATATACGTTTTCACTCCGGCAGTCCCAGGAACTGCCAAACCCCATTAATTTCTACACGGCATCGTACCGGAACGCTTAATCGCTTGGCCGTACGTCTTTTGCCGGTAAGGTGCTAATTAGCCACGTACGAAGCCTCCCACCAGGTCAGACCAGAGAAAATTCAAAAATTGTAAATTCCCGAATCGACCGGGGATCGAACCTGGGACCTCCCACTTATAAGACCACAGCGCTCACTACTGCGCGTCGTCAAAAACACTCTCTTATCATCGCCAATTCAAATTATGTATACACTGACTATAATATCAATATAGCTTGAGTGTTAAGTCTAGAATTCTAGTAGGTAGCTTGGAATTTCGCATGGATGGACGGACTCCCGTCTCACACTAGCAAAGGATTTCCAGAAATTACTCTAAAATATTTAGTCCTCGTCTAAGAGATTACCCTCGTCACATTAAGGCAGGCACTGTCAAATAAATCATCGAAATGGAATGAAAAAGAAATGAATGGTAAATATATACCATAAGTCTATTAACTTTGAGCTTCAAAAGAGCAAAGTAATTTATCATAATTTAGACGTTCACCTTTCACGTTTCGGTATATTTTGGTATATTATTAGTAAATATTAAATTTAGCAATCCACTCCAATTCCATGCCTTGAACATTAATCGTAAAAATATGTTTTTGGCATATTGTTCGCCAAATACAGACAGGTAATAGGTTAAGTATAAAATAATAATGAAAAAAAAACCATATTGCTTGATTACCTAGATAAAATAAATTATTATGTTTTATCATGCTATCCATATTAATTAATATTATAAATGCGAAAGTGCGTCTGTTTGTCTGTCTGCTACGCTTTCATGGTCCATCTGTTCAACCGATTTTGATGAAATTTGTTAGTGGGATAGTTTGTATCCCGGGGACAGACATAGGCTACTTTTTATCTCGGAGAATTTAAGAGTTCCCGTGGGAATCAAAAAATCTTTATCCACGTGGACGAAGTCGCGGGTATCATCTAGTTAAAATAAGCTGTTGGTATTATCTAAAATTGTTTGCATTAAACACATATGAACATATGTGTTAACTATTAATATAACACATTAATGAGCTCAACGTATTGTGCGTTATGTTCAGATAACCTAATAACATAGATCAATGAACTAATCACATTGGACAATAAACGGTGGCTAAGCTACAATTGATGTTCTGTAGGCATATATATACTATTTTGTTTATGTCCACACAGATAACATAATATGAAGCTATTAGATCCACAAACCTAGGATAAAAAAGCTATTAGTTCGATTTGTAGGGATAATTTTTAGTAGAGTAAGTATTATGTCGCAAAGAAAACGGAGTGAGGAAAACTGCATGCCTGGGAGATTTTCACAATGTTCCCAAAGGTTTATGAAGTCTGGCAATCCACAGCGTGGTTGACTATGGCCAAACTCTTCTCTCTCTGAGAGGAGATTCATGCTCTATAGAGGGCCGAAGCCCGTAGATGTTCGCTTTTTGTCATCACGTCTGGCATTTCGGAGGTATACCAAAATGAAACAAATGTAGACCCAGCCTTATTATACTAGATAAAATACATACACAGTAAACAGATACAACCAGTATGGAAACTACCTAGAAACGTTCGAAACAGCTCACTCACACAAACGTGCGCATCGACGAGACCCTAAGCGCTATTCACTACTGACAGCACTGCGACGAGCGCTTGGGGTCTCGTCGATGCGCATGTTTGTGTGAGTGAGCTGTTTCGAACGTTTCTAGGTAGTTTCCATACTGGTTGTATATACATAATATGTCACACAGTAGTAAATCAATCAAGAGATTAATCCGACACATGTTCCAAAGAACACTGTTGCAAATGAGAATAGGTTTATAGAGCATGTGAATTGTGAAACAAGGGGACTTTTCTATTATAAAACGGTAGTTAACTGTAATAGACACAAGACAAGTCAGGGCTGCGTCTGTACATAAATAATACCTTGAGGGATACCTACCTCCCGCTTTTTTGTCAGGCTTCTTACAATTAATCTGCGAAATGTTGTAAAAGTCTCTTACCAATTTTTTTTTAATCCACTACAAGTTAGCCTTTGACTGCGATCTCACCTTTTGGTAAGTGATGATGCACCCCTAGTCGGTTTCTACACGGCATCGTACCGGAACGTTAAATTACTTGGCGGTACGTCTTTGTCGGTAGGGTGGTAACTAGCTACGGCCGAAGCCTCTCAACAGATTAGAAAAGAGAAAATTCAAAAATTATAGATTCCTAAATTGACTCCACCGGGAATCGAATCCGGGATCTCCCACGTTAAGACAACAGCGCTCAACACTGCACCAAGGAGGTCGTCAAAATTATTTATTTGAGCCAGGTAACTAAATGCAATTAAAACAACAAAAACATCGAGTCTGGTTTGGTAGTTATAGTTACCATGAATAACTCAAATCAACAAAGAATTTACATAAAGAAAACCGGCAGATATAATATAGGAACATATATTTTTTGATAGCTGCGACAGAAGTAGTTTTTAAGCTCCAAACAACATATAACATTACATCACAATCTAATACCGGCCGTCGTATTGAGCAGAAAATTCAATTTATTACATTTGAAATAAATCTCTTTCTGTACCCAATACTAACAAGATTATTAGGGATTTCGCATGTGAGGATCTCTAAATATCATACAATCAACCGAGCAGAGTTTTTATCGATATTGTCTTCGCGTGCGTCTCTCACAGTCTGATTCACACGTCATACGACGCAATGGTTATGCCGGCGTGTGTCGATATCTTAGTTTTGCTACGTTACATTTATGCCGCTTCTAATACATCTTAATAACTCTTTGTTGTGTGCTTTAACTAGCCGATGCCCGCGAATTCGTCCGCGTGGATTGAGGATTGTTTAGTCCCGCGGGAACTCTTTCATTTTACGGCATAAAAAGTTGCTTATGTGCTGTATCAGACTGTAACCTATCTCTAGATCCGTTCAGCCGCTTTGGCGTGATTGAGAAACAAACATCCATCCATCCATCAATCCAAACTTTCGCATTTATAATATTATAGTATATAGTATAGCATAGAATTATAGATAATAATAGGTGCTTATGTATTGATAATGGCCTGCAAGCGATAAAATTATTATGCTAGCTGATGCCCGCGACTTCGTCCGCGTGGTTTAAGTTTTTTGATTCCCGCGGGAACTAAGGGATAAAAGGTAGCCTATGTCACTCTCCAGGCACTCAATTATACCCATAACAAAAATCACGTCGATCCGTTGCTCCGTTGCGGCGTGATTGAAGGACGGATTATGGGTACGCATTTTTGCGATACGGCATTATCCTCTGGGGAAACGGCACAAATGTTCAGGATATTTTTATATTACAATAAAAATTCATTCGCATCTTAGTAAATATAAAAACTACAGAGTCGTGCCTACCTCACTTTAAAGAGTTAAAAATCTTGACCTTACCTTCTATTTATATATTTGAAATGTGTAAATTTGTAAGGAAAAATATAAACTTTTACACCAAGAAAGAAGACAAAGCTCGCCGGTTCCCCGAGAGACGCGCAAACAAACTGATTCTCCCACCGTCAAAATTGGCACTGCACAGCTCAAGCCCTTATTCAATGTCAATAAAAATAATTAACAATCTGCCAGACTACATTCGGAACATCGGAACGGAAAAGGAGATTAATAACACGGTAAAAAACTATCTGATTGAAAAATGTTACTACAATATTGATGAATTCCTAAATGATACTGACAAACACTAATTAAATCTGTCTCCCTACCACCATGTACTATTCTGTTGGCACACCCAAACTGGGTATCCATAGCATGCTTTATTTACTAATGACTATAATATGTTAATTAAGAAATAATGTAACTATGGAATTGCAATAATAAAGAAACTGAAACTGAAACAAACCAACAAACAAATACACTTTCGCATTTATAATATTTGTAGTATTATGCTACTTTCAGGTAGTGGCTTTAGACGAGAGAATGCTTACGTCTATTCTAAGGAGTTGAATATACCTAATACATTCGATTTACTAACAATATAAAAAACAAAAAAAAAACAATGATGAATAAATAGGTGAACAACGTAACAGCTAAACATCCAAGCTATTAGAATTAAGAGAGCCGGAAGACTAATCTAATACCTCATTAATGAAAACAAAGAACCAAAATCTAGGTTTGGATAAGATAAGAAGGGGACTGTATGATACAGGCTGTAGCCCGCTTTCGAAAGGTCCTGTCTTAGTAAAGAAATACATGCAGCCTGATGTTTTTTTTTAATTTGTGATAAAGCTGAACCTCAACATGTGCTAGTTAGGCCGTAAAAAGCAGTTTTTAAAACTTGAATTACAACTGACCTTTTATGTGGCGAAATACATTATCAAAAACTGCTTATTAATACCTACTACTACAGGACTCGAATCTAAAGACATCTGGCTATCTTTTTTACTGGAAATTTTATTTATCATCTTGAAAATAAAATAAAATTAGTAGAGATCATTTGGTGTAAGTCTTGCGACCTTATTCATTTCAGTATAATTATTACAAGACCTCTTTTATAGTGCCATACTATTTTTGAAGTTATAAGACGTTGCTTCGTACCAAATTTCAAGATTCTGAGTTCACGGGAAGTACTCTGTAGGTTTTGATTCCCTTGCGAGTGTCGAAAATTTGCAGCAAAAACGGTTGTATCTTTTGATTGCGTTGGCTTAGAAGTTTGATTTTTTCACAGCTTCAAGGGACAGTAGACCTGAGTATTTGATATGAATTTCAGGTTGATACCTCCATGCGTTCCTGAGATGAAGGGTCTTGACACTGACAGACAGACAGACGGACAACAAAGTGGTCCCGTTTTTTCCTTTTGAGGTACGGAACCCTAATAAAGTTATCAGTACTGCGCAAAGAACTATATTCAGACAGAAACATTTTGATAACCGACGTCATTTCTTATCAGTTCAATTTATTTTTAGAAGACATACCCAAATCTGTTTCAAGTTCCTTCACTTGCAAATGTCTCGCTTCATAAAGATATCAAATGATATATTGACAATTCTTCAAAACGGCGAAAACATTTATATTTTATCTTGACGTTGCGAGAAGCAACATTGTTTATTTAAACGAGAGCAATCATGATAACATACTCGGAATATTATCTGTTTATCAGTAATAAGAAAGGGGGCAAAACCCATGCAAAAGCAGATGGCCTAAAAACATCAATATTTTCAGGCTCTCCGGTGTATGGGTGCCAGTGGTTTATAATCTGTCTACGATCTAGTTTGGACAATTGCCGTACATAACTGTCAGTGAATTTCATGTTAGCTTTTAGGCGGTAGGACATTTAGACCGTCATTAATTTTTTTCTACCGATATTAATAATATCGAAACCCATGCAAAAGCAGATGGCCTAAAAACATCAATATTTTCAGGCTCTCCGGTGTATGGGTGGTTTATAATCTGTCTACGATCTAAGTTTGGACAATTGCCGTACATGATAACTGACACTGAATTTCTTGCTAACTTTTAGGAGGTAAGACATATGCTACCAATAAACTTAACTAGCTGATGCCCGCGACTTCATATCCGCGTGGAATAGTTTTTTTAATTTCCACGGGAAGTCCTCAATTTTCCGGGATAAAAAGTAGCTCCAATCTCGTTCTCCAGATCCTCAACTATAATCATGGAAAAAATCAAGTCGATCCGTTGCTCTGTTGCGGCGTGATTGAAGGACAAACCAATAAGTCAACAAACGAACACACTTTCACATTTATAATATTAAGTACGATATGGGGTCCGATTTTCGCGGTTTATATAAGTCTGGACGTTACCGAGTTTTTCTGAGAAAATTGGCATGGTGGCATTCGCCTTCTTTGTAACTCATTGTTGCACCTTTTTTGGAGAATTTCAGGAGCGACGCGCGCAATTTTAATTTCAAATATCTATACCTTTCGTACGAGCTGAATATGATTACCCACGCAATGAAAAACAATAAAACCTTTCGTGATGTAACACTCTATTATTCGAGCTCAGATACATAAATCATTATTCACGCCACATCTCGCACCGTGAGCGACACAGAAATAAATTCAAATCACACCCAAAAGGATCTCGGTTGGCACGAGCCACGGTATATTCGCGAACCACTCAAAAATAAAACAGTCACAAACAAATTAAACAATTTTAACTAATGACTTAATTGCTTATTATGAGAAAATTATGAAATCTGTCCATTTAAAAAAAATTCGCAGTCATAGGGACTGTTGATAGAAGTGAAAACGAATATTTTTTTTTTCTAAATTAAAAATAAATAAATAAAATTATTAAAATATAAACCCTAAAACTACGACATTAAAGTTTAATTACGAATGTAGTATATTTGTATTTAAGACTTTTAGTCTTATTAACAACGCGGTGACGGTGTCAGTGTCTTTGTGGGTGACGCGAATCCACAAGTTTACCCCCTACCAAAAAGTGCTCAACGCGGCTAAAGAAGTTTTCACTTCAAAAAATTGTTAACAAGTTTGCGGCGGCACCGTTTAAACTACATTGACTAACACAAGGAAAGAGCTTGTAATTTTGGGGTGGGATTCTATTGTCAACTGCTAGTAAGTCGTACATTGAATTGGTGTTGATAAGCATTTATCCACCTGACCCCTCATCTTAAATCAAGATAGTATTAAACTACATTCAGATGCATAGAATTACATTGAAGCACACATTATGGAATTATGAAACCCGGATGAAACCGTCAGACAAAGTTAATTACTTATGTAAGTAAGGAAACCATAGAAAATGAAGTCCTAGTAATATTTACATAAAACTATACTTATACCATGGTTTCGCATAGGAATTTACTTTTTTGACGACCTCCCTGGCGCAGTGTAGAGCGCTGTTGTCTTAACTTGGGAGGTCTCGGGCTCGATTCCCGGCAGGGTCCATTTGGGAATGACGATCTTTTAAAGCAATTTTTCTCCCTAATGAAACCAATAATTTGCTCTAGAAATATAAGATAAAATTCATATTTCTAAATCAAACACATTGTCCGATTAATTTACATTAAAAGTAAAATATTTATTTAATTACATATGATTTCTTGCATTTTTTGTCACATGCGCTTGCTCCATTTCACCCCCGCGCGCCTGTGGTTTCAGCTCGTGAGCTCAGTACTCAATGATTCCACATAATCTATTTCAATTTATAAATAAACCGTTTGCTGCAATGAGAGTATCATATCAGTGTAATCCATTTATATGTACCAATATACCAATAAGAAAATCAAATCGCTATTTTTTTTACGCCACTACAGGTTAGCTCTTGACTGCAATCTCATCTGATGGTAAGCGATGATGCAGTCTAAGATGGTAGCGGGCTTACCTGTTAGGGGTATGGCAGTCATTAAACCCATACCCCTAGTCGGTTTCTACACGGTATCGTACTGGAACGCTAAATTGCTAAGTGGTACGTCTTTGACGGTAGGGTGGTAAGTAGCCACGGTCGCAGCCTCCCACCACCAGGGAAAGTTCAGAAATTATAAATTCCCAAATTAACTCATGCCGGGAATCGAACCCGATATCTCCCACGTTAAGGCAACAGCGCTCAACACTGCGCCAGGGAGTTCGTCGATACTACTTTTTGAATTGCAAAATAAAGGACCATGAATTCATCCGCGTAAAATACATTGGGAACTTTGCGAATTGGCAAATAGATGTTTACCATGCTGCACGTTCCTTGCGGTTTCATCTCGTCTCATCTCGAAGGGTAGAGAACCCAGAAGCGTTTGTCTACGTCGAAAATGACAGGTTCGAGGTTACTCAACGTCGAGCCTTAAGTATCTACGTTCATTTACTCAATAAATGAACGTCGATATATATAGGTACCTATGACGTAGATTTTACTGGATTATTACAGAATGGAGTGTGATGTTTTTGCTATTTTCTTTGATTACTAATAATAATAATAATGTCCTCCCGACCGAATTTCGGCTACGGCGGTCTATCTCGAGAGAGATTAGCCATCTATGCGGGAGATATTATAGGGCACGTGTGTGCGCATTCACAGGTGCACTCTCTGTTCCTTTACTCTCATATGGGACGGAAAATTCGACACGACCGGAGAGAGATCAGCCATCGGCTCTCCGAGGCACGGGGGTGAGACACCGCCAACTCGGGACTCAAACCCGGGACCTCGTCGGCAGCAGTCGAACATGCTAACCACTAGAACAACGAGGCCGTCACTGTATTACTTTGATTACTAATGCGTGTTAAACTCTGAGTACAATAAAACTACCTACTTAAAAATAACTTAGTTAAGTGTAAATACAAATTACTTAGCACGCATTAGGTATATTATAAGAGAAAAACAAATGAGTACGTTATGGACGCAAGTTATCCCATATTTGCTTGAGATAAGGTAAATATACTTTAGTTTAATTTCCACACATAACATTATGTTCAAACAACATGTACCTAATATATAAACGTTTTTCCTCGAATAATAATCTTTGAAAGTAAAGCTTGGTTCGCGACAACTGATTTTATCTTTATTTGATAGTAACGCTTGAAGTAAATATTAGCACAGTAAATTTGTGTATGTATATTGTATATGTCACCGTAAAATTGCAAAAACCGATTGTAAACAGATTGTAATCTGTTAAGTAGGTATATTAACCGGGTAAAACCTAAGTGCCCGGCCTGCGGCTGAACACTACCTGATTATTTATGTCGAACCCTCACCTACAAGAAAGAGACAAGAAAACGTAATTATACAATGAATATTTCAAAAATTGACACTCAGAACATTGAACTGTTCAGTCTTTCAACAGTTTACAATATATCGACATAAAAAGCGTTAGATTATAATCTAACGGTTTTTACAATTTTACGGTGACACGTATTATATAAACAGCCACGGGTTGGACTTGTCTAAACTTGCGAAGCGAAATGTTGTTTCTTCGTTAAATATATCTTTATATTACTTAAGCAAACAGAAGTAAATAAGGATTTATTTAAGTGAACATAACTTATGAAGTTATGATTAAGTACGCAAACATTGCTCCTAAACTTTAACTATTGTAATCAAAAACTTCGTTATTGCACCAAGGCACCATGGTAACTATAAGAAATAACTAAGAACTGAATTATACAAAGAACAATTTAAAAGGAAACAAAGAAATATGCTGCAACTAAAGGGAATAACAAATTACTGACGGAACAATTTGTAAAGGAAGAAACCGCAACAAGCAAGAAGGTCTTCTTAGGTTCTTCTTAGTTGTTCTTAGAAGGAACAAATCTATACTTACCTACTTATATTATAAATGCGAAAGTTTGGATGTATGGATGTATAGATGGATGTTTGTTACTCAGTCACGCCCCAATGGCTGAACGGATCTGGATGAATTTTGGCACAGAGATAGATTATAGTCTGGAATAGCACATAGGCTACTTTTCATCCCGGAAAACTAAGGAGTTCCCGCGGGAACAAAAAACCTCAATCCACGCGGACGTAGTCGCGGGCATCAGCTAGTCAGCTAGTGTATATATATATATATATTAATATAAATGCGAAAGTTTGGATGTATGGACTATGGATGTATGGATGGATGTTTGTTACTCAATCACGCCCCAACGGCTGGACGGATCTGGATGAAATTTGGCACAGAGATAGATTATAGTCTGGAATAGCACATAGGCTACTTTTTATCCCGGAAAATTAAGGAGTTCCCGCAGGAATCAAAAAACTTAAACCACGCGGACGAAGTCGCGAGCATCAGCTAGTAACAAATAAAAGGGAATTTTGTATCTGTAGACCAGCATGACTACACGATTAGAGACGTTATGATAATGAATTTAATTCACTAGGGCATTGGCCACTTGTAGACACTTGCTGACAAAGGAATTATGTAAATCCGACCGATTTAATATTCTTCTGGCGAAGAACAGAGCTTATAACTAAAGGCCCATATTTAAAGAATTCTCAACGCCCGACATATTTCCATCCTTCCTTCAGTTGCCCAATAACAACTCAGAACTAACTATCAGAACTTACTCTCATGATAACTCAGAAACGACTTGACCGATTTTGATGGAATTTTTTGTGTTTGGGTTTAGGTTCATCACATCGTCTGCCGGGCCCACTAGTTATTTAAAATAGTATATAATATATCATCTATCAACAACATCGATAAAAATAATGAACATGAATTATTACTTATTACCACTCTCAGGAGAACTCAATGTCACTCACGTCGCCAAGCAAAATGTCGTGCATGGATAAATTAACACAATCCACAAAAGATGGTAAACCGATGATTAGTCGGGTCTTGTTCGAAGCTAACTATTAGGTCGATTGGAAATGCGCGTCAAACGCTCTAATAGCTGATAAATTAAACGTAAAGAGGTACATTTAAAAATACACATTCCAATAGTTTCTATGATTGAAAGCGTTATTATTTAACAACGATGAGTCACAAATAAGGAAATTGTCTTATATACTAACCGTGATGGGTGATTTATTTATTTAACTCTGGTTTCACTTACACAAACAAACAAAAAATGCCGATATAAGTGAAAACGAATATTTAAAATAATTAAAAATATAATATATAAACCTTAAAAATAAGACAACGCGAGCATGTCAGTGACGCGTTGTCGGTCGCGCGAATCCACAAGTTTACCTCCTACCAAAAAGTGCTCAACGCGGCTAAAGAAGTTTTCACTTCAAAATTCTAATCCCTGACGTCGTCACCCAAAGTTATTGTACTAGATAACACAATAATATGATCTTTTAATGTAACCTATATAGTTTCTCAAACTGCGTCAATATCAGACCACAACTTCCGGAGAACCAAACTGTTCATAACGCTCATTTTTTTGCGTAGGCCTAATGACACGGGTCGATACCTATTAACTATGAATAACACATCAATTATATTTATAATGACTCTCTTTTCTTAAATACATACTTAATATATAATATTGGATCGGTGTGCTTTATTAGCATAACGACGTAGATGTGAAAATTTTGCACATTAAACAAGCATCTCAACTCAGGGCATAACGATGCAAAAGCGCTGCTCAGAATTTTAGCAAGAGTTTTGAAAAGTTGAACATTTACGTACTGAATAGGTTGGGCCTAGAATTAGAAAGGACATACTTATAAGAGTATAGGGACCCAATTTTGACCATCCAAGGAAAAATAATGATGACCTGCAAAATTAAGGGCGTACTTAGCGTAGGTGAGGCATGGCTTGGAATCATACGGGAATAGGCTTGGAAAGCCTTAGTATTTTGCAAAGGATAACATAACCAATATAATAAGATATCGAAATGACACGGGAAGAAGAATAAAATAGGTTTACTGAAGTTAACATAATTTGCATAACAAATTAAGTTTGTATACGATTGTTTAATAATTTCTAATAGATACAGAACAAAACGAAGATTAGGACATCGTACATGTTACTTATGCCAAATCTATAGAGAACGGTCGAGAACGCATGGCACTGACCTCTAAACATTGTAAGGCAAACAGGTACACTCAATAGGTATGTTAGATGAATCGACATATATAAGGTCTCTATGATTAACCGGAAACGATTCCTTGCGCTATACAAAAACATAAAAATATCAATTCATCACTTACATATTCTTAAAAAACGAGATAGGAAGGTTTCGGAACTTGACATAATAGAGATGATGACAACTCAATCAAATCAGCAACTCTTTATCAAACTTAAAAACGCACTTCTAGTAAGTATGGAAGTTGTATGAAATTCATAGTTGTGACGTCAAATATCAACGCACTTTTTTTCTTTAATCTATATTTTAAAATGATTATCAAACTTAAAACTAACCGAGGATGTGAATTTTAGGTCTTTTGGAAGATCCTCTATTTACTTAATAATCAATTAGAAATATTTTTTTTTTATCTATGCACATCGATATACTCGAAAACATTATAAGTAGTTATATTATGGATTGACTTAATTACTACGAAAATACACAGAATCTCTCTGTAGGTGTAGTTAAATAAACAAGATCCGACGTGCTTCATCAACCGAAAGGGGTTTCATTTTATCGGGAAATTAATTATCCTCTTTGAGGAAAACGGTAAAGTGGAATACTTGACAAAGTTTCAAGTGAGGCTACTGAAAGCCGATAAATAAATGCGGGTACGCTTTAACAAACTGGATAAATACCCACTTCACCTATCAAACAAGTCAAAAGGGATTTTTTCTTTGCTACGTATTTTAACTTTTGAAGTAAATAATAAATCAATGGGTTTCCTTGAGATAATAATGCGATGAACTAGATTTCTTTACTCGTACGATTTTAAGTGTACGATTTTGACATAATTCGTTATGTAAGTTATTTTTTTTTAAATACTTTATAATAGCATTACTTAGGCTTCATGGCTGCATCACAACTTGCAAGCAAGTCTGACTGCAGTCAAGCGCTAGCCTGTATATTTAAAAAAGAATATATGTATAGCGAGCAAACGAGAAGGCATGTCACCTGATGGTAAGTGATTACCGCCGCCCATGAACATTTGCAGCACCAGAGGAACCGCCAATGCGTTGCCGGCTTTTGAGATATTTGTTTATCCGCCCTTTGAAGAGCCCCATATTATAATCATGAGGTAACACAGAAGATGGAAGCTGGTTCCATAATTTGCAGGTACGTGGCAGAAATGACCTGGAACAACGGAAGGTGGAAGAAGACCAGGATGCCAGGTGGTGGTATAAAAGCAAGAATAGACAGCTCAACATGTTTCTCGAAGTACGGGCTCAAGTTTTTTTTTTAAATCCACTAGCTACCCCTTGACTGCGATCTCACTTGATGGTAAGTGATGATGGAGTCTAAGATGGTAGCGGGCTATCCTGTAAGGGGCATGGCAGTTATATTAAACCCATACCCCTTCGGTTTCTACACGGCATCGTACCGGAACGCTTGGCGCTACCTCTTTGCCGGTGAATCAAATTGGGTCCTTTAAATTCCCATCCAGTAAACGATTGTGTCATGTGTGAACATTGCAAAATAATCACAATCGATTTAAGCAACTACGCTGTCGCAGCTAGACCAAGTAGCCCTGAAAAAGCAATTAAGCACTCACTGCGAGAATCTGTAACTATTGATCAAGGTATGGGGAACCCAGAGAATAACAATGATTATCCTTCTTTTGGAAAATAAATTATACCGCTGTATTTTTATGTAGCGCAGTAAATCGCAAGATGTGATTTTTATGCTGCATTGTCCTTTGATGCAATCTCGCATCTTGAACGCCAATATAGTCTGAGGGTATGTTCACAGGACTCAGTTTTTCTTTTGTGTCGGTGTTTCAAAGAAATTCTTTCTACTTTTGTTTTACCGCAGCAAGGCGTAAAAACTAGAGCCATCACCGGCGCTAACTAAATGCAGATAGGGATTTTTCCATTCTTTTCCAGTAAGCAAATGAAAATTGTTTTAGTTTAAATTTTGTAGGTATTACAACTTTCAATTCAAAGCTATCGTATTTTTTAAGTTTTAATGAGAAGATACGTCTGTGGCTCTGGTATTCAGTTTATATTTTTTCAAGAATTCAAATTATATTTGTTGAAGTGTAACTTCTTTAGAATCGAAGACAGACAAACATATTCATAATAGGATTTATCCTGCGAGAGAATGAGATAGAATACAAGTTATATTTGTCTCATTCTCTCGTAGGCTACTTTTCTGAAGTTTCACTTTTGCCGTGTGTGAATTGCACACACACACACTTTTTTATCATATCTAGATTATGACTCGTTGCGCTCAGATTTGGGTTTAATTAAGTAAATTTAATAATAGTCGTGTAAATTAAACCAAACGTTTACTGAACTGTGCGTAATTGTAATTAAGTACGACTGTAATTACTTATGACCGTTCTTCATAACAATTTAATTAAAATGTTTATGTCATTACTCGGTTACGCATTTACGGTTTTTGCGTCTCAAACAGTAAGTAATTAGTTCACAAAAACAATTTCCATATTATCCATAAAAGTAGGTAGTCTCAGTGGGCGTCATCTTTCGTCATAATTGTTGTGGTGTCATCCTCAAAATCTATATTCGTATCATCTTGAACACACCTTTACTGGCGTAATAAGCGCACCGCGTCGTATATCACGTAAATAAAAGTACCTACGTCGGACTGGATTTTATCGACTGAAGCAATATTCCTTTTTTCTGAAGAATTTTATAATTTAAAGGTATGCATCACCTTTTGATCGATCTTCTCGGAACTGTATTTTAATGGTTTTTCCTTCTTATTGAAATAATAAGTAAGTACCAAAATAATGCACCAACTCGAAAATTTATTAAATACTTGACGAAGCCCACGACTTCGTCCGCGTGCATTGGTTTTATTTATTCCCGCGGGAACTCTTCAATTTTTAAAAAGTAGCCTAGATGTCCTTCCCCGGGATGTAACCTGTCTCTGTACCAAATTTCATCAAAATCGATTGAATAGTTGGGCCGCAAAAGGGTAGCAGAAAGACAGACAGACACATTTTCGCATTTATAATATTATAAAGTAATTAAGTATGGATTTTAACCACTTATAACCACATATGTTCATAAAGTCTTTGAGAGGTGATATCTAGTGAAAGGTCCGATGTATAGCGTCAGTTCTTATACTGTTTACATAGGTATTGCGTATACTATAATACTGTATAAGAATCAGCTTTTCAATTATGGTTCATTTTTGGTAACGATAACACGTCTTGGACCGGCCATATCTGGTGAATCAGCTTTTCTGGGGATGGTTACAAAAAGTGCAGCTATTTCTTAGTCTAGAAGTAGAAGGAAAGAGATCTCGAGGATCAAGCCAGATGCGTTGGTCTGATCAAATTAGTACAGTTCTAGATGGCACTGCATGATGCTGCTATGGTTTAATTACGACATTCTGTGAATCGTAGAAAAGCGAGGCACATGGCGCAATATTGTCCTCAATAAACTCTTTGCCACGACTTTCAATAACAAGGAATACGACGCAAAAATAAAAGAGGTTTCATAACATTTCGTTATCAGTTTACTCTAGAAATCTAATCATTATTCTAAGCATAAACATAGATTGACAGGCTTTCATTTACGAAATGTAGGTACACATAGCTAGATTAGTAGTATTAGGAAATAATATATTGTAGAGAACGGCGACCTAAGGAATAAGTTAGTGATTACAACATTTTACAGTCAAATGCGAGATGAGGTCTTTAATTATCCTAGAATAATAAGTTTTATTTGTGTTATTCTCAGTATAATACCTAGTTAGGTTGGATAGCTGATGATTAATGTTTTGATGAGTGTAGTTTTTTGTATGTTTGCATCAATGTACAACAGTTGTGATTGCAAAAGATCCTAGTTCGTGAAACGTGTTAATTTAGAAAACCAAGCATAGATATGAGTTGCGAATAGGATGCGCTTGGGTCGTTGGCTTTGCGAATTACTACAGAAAATAAATGTTTTTTTTGTCAGTTTAGGAATCGGAAAAGGATAGTCTAATTAACTATCCAATTACTTATTTGTACTCCAACTCAAAGTATTCGAAATTGGTATATTTATTCAGCGCACCTTTTGAACATCACATTTACAAAGTATAAGACTTTATGGTGATAATTAACCACGGTATATTAAAACTAAAGCTACGAGGCCTCTAAACGCGCCCTCTGAGAAGAACCCACAACAAACTCAACCGGGTGTTTTTTAATATACGTTGTCATATATGTTATTGGTTGTTTTATCCCTTTTATACTACCTACTAGACTGTTTTACGTTGATACGCAAAATATGTGCGTAAACTCTAACGTCGAGTTTTTGCGACATGGATAATGAATATGGCACACCAAAATGATAAACAGTCACCCGCTTTCGATAGACGACATTATATCTATTGACATATAATCATAACCACAGTATGAGAATGATTCACTGATAAATAATATAGTACGGTTGACCGCGACTATTTTACAAGTATGGAATAACGTGTAATCTAATAATGAAAGCAAGGTTGCGTACCAATTAGAAAGACTCATTCAAAGAAGAACGGCAGCACCAGTGTCGCACAATTTGAGAAGCGAAAATGAATGAAAGTATATACATTTTAAAGAACGATTAAAGTACTTTATTTAGATAGCTTTTATTTATTTTTATTTAATGGGATACGGAAAATAAATGGTATATAAATATTTTGTGAAATCTTATACACAAGTAACGTTCCTGAACGAAAAAGAACCATATTCAATAGCAAACTACCAATTAGTAGAATATAGGCATAGACGGCTCCTTTATAAGCTCACTTATATTATTGTAAACATTCCAAAAACCTTTTTATTTTTTGAATATAACAAGAATAAGATATTGTTTTAAAATCTACATGATAATTAAACCGAAAAACTAGATTTATTATTGATTAAAAAATAATACTATATTTTAATTGTATGTTTGTAGAGATTGTAGCTGGCAACATTCAAAAAAGTGATTAAACATGCCACTGTCAAGTGTCACTGATGTCTGTTATAACCAATGACTAAGATAAAACTTAACAAGACAAGGACAAGACGAGGGAAGGACTGAAAAGTTGCCTGTTGCATCCTGTCTTGAATTATTCTTGTGTTAACGATTTATATTGTTTCACATTGCTGTGATTTTCTTCTAATCCGCGTTCAGTTGAGCTTTCCTTTCGAGTTGAGAGTTCCTGCGCGTAGTGTGCATATTGGTGACTTTAGTTTGAGAGACAGGACTCGTAGTTTTTTATTGTTTTTGTGTTCGTCAGTGTTATTGTTAACAGATTTTTGTTATAAATTGAAACATGCCTCCTACAATTCGGTGTATCATTTGTGAGTTGCGGTTGACGCGAACGCGTCGTCGACTTTCTGATGAAAATGAAGACCTTGTTAATATTATAAGGCTATGGACTTATCCAAGGGAGGTTAGTAAAACAATTAAGTCACTATCACAACATAGATACATAATATATTAAAGTTCTGGTCAAAACTATTCTTTTGACCTATCTATTCATTTTGTAGGCCCTGACTCTTAAAAGGCAATAATTATTGTCATTCATTATTGTATATTGTAATTAGGCTAAGTTAAACAAAAATAACTAGAATTACTACTACTGCAACTAGATATTGAATAATAGTTTCATTAGATTAGTTTAAAACTATGGTTGGAACACATTGATTAAGTATTCCACCACCACCACTACTAGAGCCCATAAACATCCCACTGCTGGGCAGAGGTCTCCACTCTCATAGGAGAGAGGGAATTAGAACTTAGACCCACCACGCTGCTCCAATGCAGGTTGGCGGGCTTTAATGACTATTATCATGTTAGTGATAATAACCAGGACTGACACCTTAACGTGCTCTGCGAGGCACGGGGGTGAAACACCACCAACTTTCTAACTCCAGGTTAGTGCTGAGAATTTTTAGTCAGAAAAACCCAATACTTAATTATGGCCAGACCCGGGACTCAAACCCGGGACCTCGTCAGCCGGAGTCGAACATCCCAACCACTAGACCAACAAGGCTGTTAATTAAGTATTCAGTAGTAAATATATACCTACTTTCATTATTGGGTATTTATTATTGTGTTTCTTGCAGATAACTGACACTGACTTTGTATGCCAGGCTTGTTGGGACCTAGCAAATCATGCAAGTGACCAAGTGGTTCCACCAGAAAGACAAGTTGGTCATCAAAATGTTTGTGTTGGTTGTGGGCGTTCCATTTTGAGAAGCAGAAGTCGTGTAGTATTGAGACCAGATTGGACAGATGAGGAAAGACTACTTGCAGAAATCATTTCACAATGGATACATCCCCGTCAAGTAAATATATTTTGATTTAATTACAAGCATTATATTATTAGTATTTTGATGTTCCCTTTTTATATTTAATCATGCTCTTATTATTGTTTTAGCTTATACCTACCGATGAAGCATGCGGGCCATGCTGGCTTCGAGCTCAAAGAATACTGCGTCGCAACACTGGCACACAAAGTGCACAACCACAACCTATTGATGCATCAGAGGATACATCTATGACTGGAAACAGTAGTCCCCAACATGAGGAAATTGAAGATTCCTGTATAAACTGTGAAATACAGCTGACATCTGAGGAAAATAGACATTGTTTGTCGTCAGAAAGCGAACAACTTATAAGAGTTATAAAACTATGGACATATCCTAAAAATGTACTATATTTTGGCTTAAAAAGAAATAAAATGTTTTTTCAGTTTTAATTGTTGGTAGATTTTATCATTTCCATAATCAACAAGAAATAAATTGCAGTTTTTTCTTTAGATTTTGGATACGGATTACATATGCCACTCCTGCTGGGAGCTTGCGAATCACCAGGTTATGTCCGAACTCGAAGACGTCGAAAATATAGCGCAGCAAGAGGGGAACCAGGAAGTACCTCTGCAACAGTATATTATACTGCCTAACATAAGGCGAGCTGCGGACACAAGGCGACACTGCATGTTCTCTGGTTGCAGGAATCCTGAGAGATTCGGCAGGCTAGGTCTTACATAGGAGAACAGCTCCGGTTTCATGGGTTATACACCATTGAAGTGTGCAGAGATGACACAGTAAACCTATCCAGATTAGGGGGACATCCTTATTTAATTCGAGCAAAAGTTAAGTCACGACATGTCTCACGAAAATCATATTATGTATTTATCACGATAGACAGGGAACAAGTGGGAAGAAATGCTATCACAGGCTATTGTTGCAACTGTATCGTTGGTTTGCGCACAGTTGGGTGTTGCTCACACGTAATGAGCATTGTATGGTATCTTGGTTATGCTCGTCATCAATCAAATATTATTATGCCACCTGCTTTGTTCCTCGATGATGTGTTAGTCCGGTTAGAGTCCTAGAATATTTTGTTATAATAGTGTAAAATAAATAATTTGTGATTACATGAACTTTTCATTTTATACATAATAATTACCAACTTACTACACTTATTGATTAATAAGCATTCTGCGCCCTCCTCCCCCCTATCCTGGTTACTCTCATGAACATAAATATGATGATGATATATATATACTAATATTATCATAAATATCACAACTAGTAGACTATGTCATACCTACTCCTTTGATAGTTATAATATTATTTGTAACTATAAAATATTTATTCAATTCTGTGCCTATGAGAACATTGTTCAGAACTCTCGGGCATGCAGGGTTCTCACGATGATTACCTTCACTGTTAAAGCCACTAATTTTTAGTTAATTGCATAGGTACAACGCAAATCGAAAAATCAGGTGTCCTTTTAGATTCGAACCCTGAACCCCTCGTATAGAAAGCCAAAGTCTTACTACAAAACTATCATGGCTTATACATAATACCAATACCATACCGAAATATACATACCTACACATTCTAGATTAAACTCACTATTTGCATAAGTAGGTATGTACATAACATAACCTATAATGTGGGTCTTTGACTTCGTTTTCCATAAAAATCCCATTTTAAAAAAATATGCTGTAATTAACTTTTCTTTTATTAATCCAAAGATCAATTATTTCCAAGTATTTGTATTAATGTACGCGAAGTCTAAGTGCGACACTGAAAATACATGGGGTCTTGCCGTTCTTCTTTCAACTGTACATAGTATTGGGAATTTATACTTATATATATTTATAAACCTCAATTATAACGATAACCCTTGGGTACACATGACGACAAATTTTAGTTTTTGGTCTTACAGATGGATTATTTATAAATAGGGAATTTAATTGACGAGGGTCCGCGCTTGTATGGATAGGTACTCGCCTAATGGTAAAGTGTTGATAGACTGCTGGGATAGAATGCGTAGAATTTGCTCAGTTTTTTTTTATCCACTACAATTGTTAGCCCTTGACTGCGATCTCACTTGATGGTAAGTGATGATGCAGTCTAAGATGGTAGCGGGCTAACCTGTGAGGGGCAAGGCAGTTATATTAAAGCCATACCCCTATTCGGTTTCTACACAGCATCGTACCGAAACGCTAAATTGCTTAGCAGCACGTCTTTGCCGGTAGGGTGGTAACTAGCCAGGGCCGAAGCCTCCAACCAGGCCAGACCAGGGAAAATTCAGAAATTATAAATTCCCAAATTGACCCTGCCGGGGATCGAACCCGGGACCTTTTTTTTTATCCACTACAAGCTAGCCCTTGACTGCGATCACACCTGATGGTAAGTGATGATGCAGTCTAAGATGGTAGCGGGCTAACCTGTTAGGGGCATGGCAGTTATATTAAACCCATAACACTTCGGTTTCTACACGGCATCGTACCGGAACGCTAAATCGCTTAGCGGCACGTCTTTGCCGGTAGGGTGGTAACTAGCCACGGCCGAAGCCTCCCACCAGACCAGACCAGGGAAAATTCAGAAATTATAAATTGAAAATATAAAGTGATAATTCTAACCTCAGAAAGGCAGGTACGCCTGGGGGATCTCCGTTATCCTTAATGAGACATTTTAAAAGTTCTAAGGGTTCTTTACTTCTAAGGGCTTTACACATCGTCGTTTAGCGTGGAAACGCTAAATACCTTGGCGGTATGGCTTTGTGGAAGTATATAAACATTCACAGCCCGTTTCATCCCCTTGAGAGTAAATTCCGGATAAATCCTCTCTTGAAATGAAGACGGTAGTTTCAATTGAGCGTAGATTAATCACTTTGTTAGATAGGGAAACTTAAATCCATTAAGTAATTACAATTTAAATTATTAGAAAAAATATTTAGCTGCTTCTTACGGCTTTAACGATTAGTCCAATAATAATTTGTCACTATGACCATACTTTAAGACATGAATAATTAGTCAGTTCCATTTATCTCCAATTTAAGGTTTTCAGTAATTTATGAATTAAAAATTCAAACCGACTTTTTGCTTTCGAGGTAAAAAATATGTTGTTTAAATAGTGGAAATTCCAGATATTTTACTGGTTAACGCATTACACTTAATATTTATTATTAGCAATAATAACGAATATCTATATAACGGGCGGCATTAAACAATAAAGTTCATCGACACGGGTTATTTAAAGAGCCGGGACATGTCTGTTTAAACCATATTTAATAATCATGACCGTTAAGGTCATGCCTAGATTAATATAACGGCACCATTTATCATAGCATAATATGATAACGTGACGTTAATATCAGTTATTAAGTACCTAAATTTATAAAGAAATTAATATGCGGAATTCAATAGCCATTTATAGGCTCTTAAGGTGGCATTTTAACACCCAAGAAAGTTAGTCAAACAAGAACAATAAAATATCTTGTTCGGAACTCGATTAAGTTTGTTTTGCGACTTTCTCCCGATTTAACATAAAGGTGTTAACGCGATAAGGTGATTGCAAGTTGCGAGTTTGGGACCGGTATTATTGCAACAGCCATAACATCGATATTTTAAACAAGAAATAAAATAAATATGAAAGACAAAATTGATTTACCTTATAAGATATATGGGCAGTCGAGTATTTTCGATGTCGAAATCAAAATTAGCATACACACTGCACAGCACAGTAGTCCATGTATGGGTTGACGCGAAAAGTACCAGGGTGGTATAACAAGAGAGTAGGTACCGAGAACGCACCTGTACGCGCGGAGTGAGGAGCGTTACTGGCACGGAGCGCCACATTAGTCGCTCATGAAACACGTCACGCAAGAGCCGGTTCTGGACACCGGAACAAAAAGATGCAATTGCAGATAAACAACGTCCATTTTTTTTGTTTTCCAGCATGGCCGGTTTCCTTCAGTTATCCTTAAGGAAAAGCCTATTCTATTTTTTTTAATCAATTACTATAGTTGGCCCTTGACTGCGATCTCACCTGGTGGTATGTGATGATGCAGTCTAAGATGGTAGCGGGCTAATATGTTAGGGGTATGACAGTTATATTAAACTCATACCCCTAATCTGTTTCTGCACGGCCTCGTACCGGAACGCTAAATCGCTTGGCGGCACGTCTTCGCCGGTAGGGTAGTAACTAGCCACGACCGAAGCGTCCCACCAGGCCAGACCAGAGAAAATTCAGAAATGTAAAATTACCAAATTCACTCTACCGGGGATCGAAACCTGGACCTCACATATCAAGATAACAGCGCTCAACAATGCGCCAGGGAGGTTGTAAAATTATATGACTACAATCTACAAGTAACAGAATAGGCATCAGTGCGTGTTTACTACTAAAGAACAGAAAGCATTGATTTTTAATATATCATCGGAGGAATTACTCGTAATGTATCAGGATTACCTCAACTCTACAGAAAATTGGAAATGGTAGATGCAACTCTCCCGAAACATCGAACCTAAAAAGGTAAAGACAATAAAACATCGCCATATAAGGGCTGAAGTATCACTACTTTTTAAACTCGCTTTACATTGCTTTACTCAAGCAATAATTTGGTATATTTATAATATTACTTAAGAAAATTTAAGTAATACCATTTAAGTAATTTATCAGATAGCGCAAAGCTAATATTGGTTTGGGCGTTCATGTAAGGCATGACGGCATACTAAAAGGATTACATGAAGCCAAAATTGCCATGTTTTTATATTTAGCTCATAACATTGTAGAGTACCTAACTATAGCCACGGTCGACTACTCAGCAAGTTACACAACTTTATTGAAGCCTCTATCTGTCTGCGATTAATTAAGAATTCGAGTGGAGAAGGACTATGATAAATCAATGCTCACTTTAGACTACATAGTATCAAATTACAATGCTCAGGAAGTGATGACACATTTGGAATCTGCACTCACATACTCGTATCAAAAAAACCCTGATTATTATTGCATTGCGGTTCACGGCCATAGATCTCGTTTTATAAGATTGTTAACAGGCAAACAGTGTTTTAGTTAGGGCCGGTTGCACCACAGAAATTTATCGTTATAATTAGTTACAGTTGCCCACCAAAAACGTCGCATTAGCAAAGTCAAATTTTGGTAAAAAGTAGGAGAATCCTGACTTTCCCACCAAAGTGAATTTTTTGGTAGTCAACATTAATTAACGTTAGCTATAACCACCCATGGTTGCATTCGACTTAAGAGTAAGTCAATGTTGCCTTCAAAGTTTGCTGCTATAGATACCCTGAGTCTACCAGTAACTTGGACACTTGAGTCAATATTATCTAACCTTTATACGGCACCGTATAGTAGGGAGATCACAGATTTGAACTTTAGTTATTAGTTAACTAACATTTACGTAACTAATTTCAATGCAGTGCAATGTGCAGACTGAATATAATTAAAGCTAACCTTATTTCCTTTGTGGTTCCAATAAATATTACATCACTATACCATATTGATTGTTTCAAAGGCCGGATATGAGAAGTTATGGAGGAACCTCGGTAAGGTCACATATGGCAAGTCGAACGCGGTGAAAGTATGTGGGTGTGTGTTTGGCATAGTCTCTACTATAATACATTGGATGCCAATCAATTATCATCAGGGACTGAAAAACAGATTCAGTTACAGAAATATAAGTGTTACTTACAGAATGAAAGTGTAACAGAATCGAATCTGTAACCTTTTTGAATGTGTTTTTAATTCTGTTAACCCGAAACACTTATATTTCTGTAACAGAAACGAATCTGTAACAGAAATAAAAGTGTTTTAAAGTGTTTTAATCAGTAACCGAAATAGCGACGTTGCCAAATTTACTGTTGACGCGTATTCAAATTTGAACCTAAGGTCTAGTACCGTTGGTTGCAATTGTTTTAAGAAAAACATGGATGTGTATGTGTTAACAGAAATAACGGTTACAGATTGATTGGGTATCGTTTCTGTTTCCGTTATAAGTGTTTCTGTTTTATAACAGTTTCGAAAAACAGTGTTTAAACCCCTTATTTCGGTTACTGTTTCAGTCCTTTATCATAATTAAACAAAAATAAAAAATAAACAATAGATAACCATTGCCTAATAACTAAGAACTAGAACTGAAATAGATGAGGATTCTGGTAAAAACCGTCTAAGTAGGTACCAGCCTTATTAAAAAATACCTACACTAAGTAATAACTATCGTTGGGTATTAAATAAACCAAGAATGTGAGAAAGTCAGAGGTCATTTTAAAGTTCAAAATCAAAATTTTAAATTACTTACTCGAGAATCCATTTTAATAAACTTTTAGCCGGGTTTAAGTTACTTTCCGTCGACCATAGGAAGTCACCGAAGGTAACTAGTAATTTGGTAAGTATCAATTTGCATTTTAAAGGAAATAATAACAGCTGCTGACAAAAGTGATTTTATAAGGATTTGTTTGGTTCCGTGTACCTACTGCCTCGTTGGTCTAGTGGTTACCACGTTCGACTGCGGCCGACGAGGTCCCGGATTCGAGTCCCGGGACGGGCCATAATTAAGTATTGGTATTGGTAACGCCTGAGAATAGAAACTTGAAACTTGGATTACCTAGTTTGTGTAGATTTGCAGAGTGCAGTATGGATCTGCTGAATAAGGATTTTCAGAAATTTCATCCAAGCAAAAGTCTGCGTGGGTTTTTGATTCCCGCTCTTTAATTTTCTGGGATACAAACTATCCCTATACCAAATTTTATCAAAATCGATGAACACATGAGCCGTGAAAGCGTAGCAAACAGATAGATAGATAGACAGGCAGACAGTTATATAGATAGACAGACGGATAGACGGACAGACAGACACACTTTCGCATTTATAATATTAGTATGGATATTAGTATATTGATGTTCAATCGCACGAGTGACGAAATCTCTTCCTAGGTTTGAAAACAAGTCCATAAATCAATACAAGATACGAGTATAAAACGTAAATTATTCAAAGTAAACTTAAGTACATAATTGCCACAAATGAAAATAACAAAACAACAATAAATTCAAACAAAGGAATCGTAAACTCGTTCGCTCTGAAAGGAACGTGGCCATGATTTTTCCAGTTCCATTCCGTATTCCATACGCGGATTCATAAAAAATGGGACCAATTTGTCCCCAAATCAATGATACGGAATCCATACTTCCATACTTAATATTATAAATGCGAAATTGTGGCTGCCTCTCTGTATGTCTGTCAGTCTGCTACGCTTTCACGGCCCATCTGTTAAACCGATTTTGCAGAAATTTGGTATGGGGATAGTTTGTATCCCCGGTAAGGACATAGGCTACTTTTTATCCCGAAAAATTAAAGGGCTCCCGTGAGAATCCAAAAATGTTTATCCACGCGGACGAAGGCGCGGACATCATCTAGTCTATACCAATAATATGAATGTGAGAGTGTGTCTGTCTCTCTGCTACGCTTTCACAGTCCATCTTTTGAACCGATTTCGACGAAATTTTGGTATAGAGGTTAATTGTATCCCGGGGAAGGACATAGCTAGATTTTATCACGGAAAATTAAGGAGTTCCCGCGGGAATAAAAATACCTCATCGACGTGGACACGGACATCATCTAGCATAAGATAAAGTTTCACGCAAGCTTTTGGAACTTTGCCAGTAGGAGTTTTAGAAAACTTCATCAGAAAAATAGCAAACGTTAATTCAAAATATTAAGTAAGTATCTAACTTAAGTAATTGCTGTAAGTAGTACATAAAGAAAACAACAACAACGTACAACAAAAACGTCCGTGACCCTGATCTTTCCAGATCAATTCCGTACTTATTGTGGATTCTCATGGACCGAAGAAATGTGTCCAATTTGTCCCCTTATCAAAGCTTGGACAAAGGATTTCACGGAACTTTTTGGAGCGATGCCAATAGAATACTCGCTAGGCGTTTAACAAAACGTTTCGTCTGTACAATCAGAGTACGAAATCTACTTACAGGCACTCGTTTCCATGTCTCCGGCTTCCGTCTCCGCGGTGGCAATACAAATTGCGGCCTTGTACCCTACTTTCGTACCGCAATTACAGAAACAATACGCGCTTATAACGAGAAACAGACGCGTGAACATTTTGTTTTCTACTACGATTATACAATTAGATACTGTTGAGTGTTTTCACATGGCTTGTGTTAGATTAAAAAAGCTACGTCGACCTCCCTGGTGCAGTGGAGAACGCTGTTGCCTTACATTTGAGAGGTTCGGGGTTAACTAGCCGGCAGGGGTAATTTGTGAATCTAAATATATTTAAAAGGAAATGGTGGCCAACGTACAGTTCAAACCACTGAACGGATCGGGCTGTTTGGCATACAGATACTTAGCTATATAGTATTTTATCATGCTAAGAAAGGATTTTCGAAAATTCAACCCCTATATAGGGGTAAAATAGAGATTTTACAATATGAAAATCAAAGCGGGCAAGAGCTAGTTTAAATATACCTAGCGAATGCTCGCGGCTTCGTCTGAGTGGTTTGAGGCTTGGTTCCCGCGGGAACTCTTTATTTTCCGGGATATAAATATATAGATCCTATAATATATCTCTGTGCCAAATTTCAGCCAGATCCGTTCAGCCGTTGGGGCGTTATTGAGAAACAATCCATACATCCATCTATTCAACTTTCGCATTTAACTACATATAATATAAAGGGGGGTAAGGGAGTGCACCACCATCTAGCGCTCCAACAGCCAACCTCACCTGCCCGTGGTATCCCCTGCTGGTTTACAAACGAGGCTCTGGCGACCGACCAATGGCGGTATAACCATTCAAAACTGGCTAGACAGTTTAAATGACTGAGGCTGGTGTCGGGCAGCAGCGACACCGGTGCGATCAGTCTAGCCCTGCGATGGCCAACACGTCTGCCCAGCGCGGCCATTATGGGCAAAACATTGCAATGGATATGTACAATCCCAGAGCCAAATTGACCCGACACTATACTGAAGATATCCCGGACGTCAGCCTTTACGAGATTAGTATGGCTCTCAAGCAACTTAAGAACAACAAGGCACCAGGTGAGGACGGAATCACAGCAGAACTCCTGAAAGCGGGTGGAAAACCGATACTTAAGGTCCTTCAGCGATTGTTCAATTCCGTCATTCACGAGGGCATAACGCCGCAGGCATGGCACAGGAGCGTGGTGGTTCTGTTCTTCAAAAAGGGTGACAATACCTTGCTGAAGAATTATAGACCCATCTCGCTGCTGAGCCATGTCTATAAGTTGTTCTCGAGAGTCATTACGAATCGTCTCGCTCGAAGGTTCGACGACTTCCAGCCTCCCGAACAAGCCGGATTCCGAAAAGGCTTTAGTACCATAGACCATATTCACACGCTGCGGCAGATTATACAGAAGACGGAAGAGTATAACCGGCCACTATGCTTAGCGTTTGTGGACTATGAGAAAGCCTTCGATTCGGTGGAAACTTGGGCTGTATTAAGGTCGCTACAGAGATGCCGGATAGACTACCGGTATATCCAAGTGTTGAAGTGTTTGTACGAAAACGCCACAATGTCAGTTCGTATACTGGACCAGACTACGAGGCCAATCCAACTGCGGCGGGGAGTGCGACAGGGGGATGTAATCTCCCCGAAGCTCTTCACCGCCGCGTTGGAAGACGTCTTTAAGCTTCTGGATTGGAACGGATTTGGCATCAACGTCAATGGCGAGTACATCACTCACCTTCGGTTTGCCGATGATATTGTCATCATGGCAGAGACTCTGGGAGACCTTAATACAATGCTTAATGACCTCAGTAGAGTTTCACAACAGGTGGGCCTTAAAATGAACATGAGTAAGACGAAAATCATGTCTAATGCTCATGTTCCGCTCCACCCAGTAATCGTTGAGAGCTCTGCACTCGAAATTGTAGACGAGTATATATACCTGGGACATACGGTCCAGTTAGGTAGGTCCAATTTCGAGAAAGAGGTGGGCCGCCGAATCCAACTCGGTTGGGCAGCGTTCGGGAAGCTTCGAGATGTTTTCTCGTCCCAGATTCCTCAGTGCCTGAAGACCAAGGTCTTCGAACAGTGCGTGTTGCCAGTGATAACCTATGGATGCGAGACTTGGTCGCTAACTATGGGCCTCATAAGAAAGCTCAAGGTCACTCAGCGGGCGATGGAGAGAGCGATGCTCGGGGTTTCTTTGCGCGATCAAATCAGGAATGAGGAGATTCGCAGAAGAACGAAAGTAACCGACATTGCTCAACGCGTTGCGAAGCTGAAGTGGCAATGGGCGGGGCACATAGTTAGAAGAACCGACAGACGTTGGGGTCCCAAAGTGCTGGAATGGCGACCTCGCACTGGGAAGCGCAGCGTTGGCAGACCCCCTACTCGCTGGACGGACGACCTCAGGCGAGTTGCAGGGAGTCGCTGGTTCCAGGCGGCGCAAGACCGCGGCGTGTGGAAATCCTTGCAAGAGGCCTATGTCCAGCAGTGGACGTCTGTCGGTTGATGATGATGATGATGATGAATATAAAGCAAGATTTCTGAATTTTCTTTAGTCTTGTCTGGTGGGTTTTCGCCCGTGGCTAGTTATATTTAACACCCAACCTGTGACCCAACCGGCAAAGTGATTTAGCGTTCCGGTAAGATGCCGTGTAGAAACCAATTAGGGGGACGGATTTATTATAACACTAGCTGATGCCCGTGACTTCGTCCGCGTGTGATTAAGTTTTTTTGGTTCCCGCGGGAACTCCTTAATTTTCCGGGATAAAAAGTAGCCTATGAGCTATTTCAGACTATAATCTATCTCTGTGCCAAATTTCATCCAGATCCGTTCAGCCGTTGGAGCGTGATTGAGTAACAAACATCCATCCATATATCCATACACATCCAAACTTTCGCATTTATAATATTAAGTATAGAAGGTACCGGCCATAACCTTAACCGGTTAGGTCGCTATCATTTTAGACTTAGTGCATCATCACGTCTTCCCCCCAGGAGAGATCGCAGTCAAGGGTTAACATGTAGTGGAATATGAAAAGTAATTATTAGATAATAAAATCTAGCTTATTTCAGGCCTGTGACAAGATGCTATGTTAACAAGATGCTAAGCATACCTACAGTCCACATAGTCTCCCACAAATACTACTTAGGAATTCAATTAAGTTTTCGCAGAAGGCGAAATTTTAATTAGTTTACAGTGTTTCAGAAGGAACAATGCAGCCATGGATTATTAAATTGAAATATAGTTGGAATTAAAGCAAAGTTTCATTAATATTGATTACTTATGGATTAATTATGAAGTAGTCACTCAACTTAGTAGGTACTGTTAGATGGAAAATTATAGGGAGTTTGTACAAGGCTTAACTGCTTTTATGCTTCTCGAATGTAGTCTAGACTTGGCAACACTGATCTAAGGGAATCCTCAATTCTCAATTTCGTGTATCCATTCTTATACGTATAGGCTATCGCACATACTTAAACGCATAAGAACGAATACACGAAATTGAGCTCTAATTCAATGCTGTTATGGTTTATTTTACTTTGAAGCCGAGCTTTAATGATTTGATCGCCGATCTTTACATGATTGCACCTCTGGTTTATAACTCATTTTACTTAATAAAATTAATTGGATTACTTGGGTAGATCCTCATAATGAACTAGTGAGGAACTCAATCGTAACAATACCTACAAATCGAGTTACAAAGGTTTAGAAATCAAGTTAGAAAGAAGAAGTTAATAATCATAGGTAAGTAATAAGTATATTATGTAATAAAAAATAATACTCATTATTACATAATTCATTGAATACTGTAGTTTAATTATTAATTTATCCTTACAGAATACATAGGCTGGTGATCCTTACCACCCTAAAAATTATTACACTTGTCGATTATTTCCTTATTTTGTTCAGTTTTGTACAGTAAAGTAGATTTACACCCTTAGGCAATAACATAGGATGAAAATTTGAAGGGTGTAAATAACGTAAATGTTTAAATTTAAGGTCGTAAAGGCAATCTATCTCGATAAATACAGCACTAGGATATTTTTTCAATATTGCCTTAGAAAATACTATAAATTCTAAGCATTTTATTCTTAGGTTTCATTTAAATAACTCAAGGAACAGAGATGCTACAGTAATTTTTTTTTTAGTTTTTTACTTCTCCTGAAAAGTCGCATTTTAGTCCTTTACGACCTTTGAGCCCAGAGGTATCGATATCACCTAACTCATGAAGCCCACATCAAAAATAACTGCTCAAGACATTATCAATTGAGGCCTCTCTCAAAAGGTCCAAGAATAAATATTTAGTTCAAGTGATTATCACGATAAGCTTTTTAAAAGCAGCTGTGTGTGACAGACAGACTGTCTGATAACTTTTGACCTTCTTTATATTATAAAAAAGGGCAATTATAAAAACTAGAGGACAATCTAAAGAGACAGACAGAACAATAGATAGCAATTTTTATCTCGTCATCATTTTGATACACTATTTAAAGATCTTGCCTACATAATTTTATAACATACTATTTTATATGTTGAATAACCAAGTACTTAGTTACTTAAGTATTTAGTTTTATTATTTACTTACTTAAGAAAATCAGTCAGGTTACTTTGCAAATATTATGTAAGTACACAATATAGTTACTTAACTAATGTGAAATGATTGGCTTTACATTGGAACACCAGCAATACAAAGATAGAATTCTTTACAAACTAATAAGTCATTTTAGTTTTTCAAAAAAAGTTTTTCTGGACGTATCTCTGTGCCAATGGTGAATATTTACACCAAATATATTTCAACCCTGTTGAAACCCAACAAAGCACAAGCCCCAGGTTGTATGGAACCACATTCATCTCCTCTAAGTATCTTCTTTAATATCTAATATGGAGCTACACTTACATATTTTTAACCCTAAAAGAGGGGTGTTATAAGTTTAACATGTGTGTCTGTGTGTGATGAACCTATTTTGATTCAATTAAGTAAGTAGTTTGTTTTTGTTTGAAAGGTGACTTGATCAAGAGTGTTAAAATCTATGATTCAAAAAATTCAGCCATTAGAAAATAGAGTGCTTCCGGTGTGTCACCACATTCTGTCCCCATGTGGACATGTACATGAATTAAATTCCTGTTTGTCCACGAATTGGGGACAAACGGGAATGATCATCAGTTTATTTCTAGTTGATGACGAGCTGTGAAAAACTTCCACAGGTCTGATCAAATCAAAATTGGTATCCTGTGACTTCAATATGTTGGGGGGTTATTTTAATGTTTTAATTTACTTTTTTAGTAAGTAACATACCAAAGTAAATATTGTTTGAGCAGCATTGATAAGTTTAGAAACTAAGACATTAACGGAAACAGTAATTATCGTTTGGCACAGAAATATAGTTATGGTTGGTTTGCGGTCTGTTACTTGTTATGATGATTGCACACACTCTGCTGCAATCATGTATGTTATTAATCACTTATTAACACAAGCGAAAAAGTGTAGCCATTAAGTCTGCTTAAATTAATCAAGTTGAAACAAACTTCAATAACTATTTAACTGGGTTACTTATAACTTAATAGCTGATTAATTGTATTAATCCAGGAGTTTAATCCAGCACCATAATTTAAAAAATCCTCTATATTTATAAAACGGAAATACCACTCACTCACTTAGCTGTGATATCTCAGGAACTTTGTGTTTTATACAAACTTGAAATTTGGAAAGCAGGTACCTATTTTCTATGGAGTAGGCCTCAGCTAAGAAACGGTTTTGAAAAAAAACACCCTTGAGAATATTATGGAGAACCTCAGGTATGCAGGTTGAAGGCTTTTGCCCTGGATAAATGAAAATGAAACACTCAATGTGATATGAGCTATACTAACTGATTCAAAAATTAGAAAAAACACAAATGTAAAGAAAGAAAGAAAGAAAAAGCGTTTATTTGGAACCACAATACAATAATGACAGTGGAAAGGAATGAGACAGAAATATGATTTGTGTGATCCCAAAATGGACTCCACTCAGCATTTTGCTATGACTGTGGTTCGAGCACAGGCACAGCGCTGGTCTTCCGTGGATCCACAAGTTTCGGACGAATTACTATAAAAAATAAAATACTTACAAAGATGTTAGGTAATTCAAAATCAAATGTAATACAATATTACACATTGTGTAAATAAATTGTTCTCAATAATGCCTAAAATCGGTCTGGTACTTACTTGATCATTACATGAGGAACAGGACGACGACCTCCGTGGCGCAGTGTTTAGCGCTGTTGCCTTAACGTGCGGAGGTCCCGGGTTCGATCCCCAGCAGGGTCAATTTGGAAATTTATAATTTCTGAATTTTCCCTGGTCTGGCCTGGTGGAAGGCTTCGGCCGTGGCTAGTTACCACCCTACCGGCAAAAGACGTACCGCCAAGCGATTTAGCGTTCCGGTACGATGCCGTGTAGAAATAGAAACCGAATAGGGGTATGGGTTTAATATAACTGCCATGCCCCTGACAAGTTAGCCCGTTACCATCTTAGACTGCACCATCACTTACCATCAGGTGAGATCGCAGTCAAGGGCTAACTTGTAGTGAATAAAAAAAAAAAAAAAAGGAGCTCCTGTTCCACTGCTTGATACAGACAGATTGATTTCTAACAAAGCCACAGAACAACTCTGAATTCAATCTTTAATTAATAAATTTGATTTAAAATATGAGACATTCAGACCGGCAGTATTGAGAAGCAGCCAGCAATCAGCATGAATGTGCATGGTGCAACCTTAAATGCCACAAGGATTCCTCGCTGTGTTTCCTTCAACACTGAGATTTTTTTTGACTGATTAGTGATTATTATTATGCTTAAGGTTGAAGCACTTACTCAATAATAAAATCATTATTATCATCATTGGCCCTACCCTTTGTGGGCCCATGCATACTCCAGTCGATTTCTCCATCTAATTTTATCTTTATTTTTAAAAGTCAGTAAGTAAATACTTTTAATAAACTCTATCAAAGATAAGATACAACAGTGTGGATGCTATCACTTATCATTTGCAACTGCTTTGGTACTAGTAGACGCTATGAATAGATTCTAAAAATAGCCTAAGACTCCTTAGCCTATTAAGGCGATGATCCAGATTTATCTCCTTTAATGTTGTAACAAGTGGTAGTTTCTTACCCAACGTTAACCTTTAATGAGACTTTTGAATATGAATAAATTGGTACTTAGCCTTCATAAAAACAATTAATACTCTAAACAAACCAAAAGTACTTAAGTAGTTTTTTTTTTTTTATCTCTCTCTGAGATCTCACCTGATGGTAAGTGATGATGCAGTCTAAGATGGTAGCGGGCTAACCTGTTAGGGGCATGGCAGTTAAATTAAACCCATACCCCTTCGGTTTCTACACGGCATCGTACCGGAACGCTAAATCGCTTGGCGGCACGTCTTTGCCGGTAGGGTGGTAACTAGCCACGGCCGAAGCCTCCAGACCAGACCAGGTAAAATTCAGAAATTATAAATTCCCAAATTGACCCTGCCGGGGATCGAACCCGGGACCTCCGCACGTTAAGGCAACAGCGCTACACACTGCGCCACGGAGGTCGTCAAAGTAGAGGTATATACTAAGTAAGTAGATACGTATTTCAAACGTAGTTCTGTTATTTTACTTCAGTATTTTATTGTAGGAATTGAATTTACTTAATACATAAGTAATTAATATATATAGTTGTGGGCTGACTATTTCATATGATGTAAGTAGTTTGAAGTTGAATAGGAAGAGTGTGGTCATTGACAATTGCAATACACTTACTTACTTATAAGTAAATGTGAACTTAGCTTAGTATCTGAATCTTTACATAAGTACCTACTTACTTAGTGCATAAAAGTATAGCGGTTCCCTGGTCTAAAAATTCTAATTCATATTGTTCATCATCATATTTTTAAACCCATAAAGCAAAGTAGCATAGCATATAATGCGCTTTACCAATGGCACATGAAAAAAGCCCTTATCAAAGTCTGAAGTAACATTTCTTTGACATACTGTTGCTTTGTATTATTATTTCTCAAATTACACTACATAACTAAACACCAGTAAGTAATAATAGTACTACTCCATGTTTATGCATAGACATAAAAAGCGTCTATAAGTAGTTATTAAAATAGTAGGAAAGTTTCTAAAATTTTATACAACATGAATATGAATACAATGACCCAGGCACATTTACATGATAAACTAGTATATGCATAAAAAATATAAAGGCTTTAGGTAGGCGACTAAATCATGGTCAATAGGAATCAGCTAATGTTTTATAATGTAAGATAACGACCGTAAACAAGTCTTATAATTGTCTGGCCAAAATAGGTCAAGTACAACTAAGTAATTATATAGGACTAATAATTAAACAAAACCGTTACCTTTTAAAATCCACAGGGCAGGCAAGTTACAGGAACAAAGTAGACCGATGTTGTGAATTCTCAACGGTAAAAAACACGTGTAATCTCACTTAACAACGTATGTAAAACACTGGATACAGCAAACATATACCTAACAGTTATTATTTAAACAATCAATAACCAATCCTAAATCTATCGTCAATTCGAAAATAAAATAAAATTGTAGGCAAAATATTTTCACAACACATTCACGACGCAACGATCGGCATTCAGCCGTTTTTTCTTTGCAAAATGTCATTTTGTCAAGTGTCAAATAGTTGCCAATTTATGATATAAGTCGGCGTACTGTCAGGCTTTGGTATTGCCAGTTTTAATTGAATTTTATTTCCGGTTTTCTTTCCACTGTTTTCAAAATACAAGAATAATAAACAGTTACGTTCTAAAGTATTTTTGAATACTGCCTGAATAAAAGTAATTTGTGATATATACGTTATAAGTTACAAAACTTGTAACGTAGTGATATCTTGCAGCGCCATCTATAATCGTACCATGTAATGTTTTTTAAAGGCCCAACATGTTTAAGAATGTACTGATAGATGGCGGTATTTGAATAATAAAGTTTATGTTTTACAGTAGATGGCGCTGCTTTATTCAAATGAAAAAGTTTGGAAAAAATGATCTAAAACGAAATTCTTCGATTACCCCTACCTATTAGATATTAGGAATTTGTGCTTGGTATCTGACCATGACTTCCTAACCTATACCTAACCTCGGCTCTCAGTAGAAAAAAAGGTTTTTTATTTATTTTAATACTAGATGTTGCCCGCAACTTCGTCCGCGTCTTTTTAAGGTTTTTTGATTCCCGTGGGAACTCTTTCATTTTCCAGGATAAAAAGTAGCATGTGTTAAGCTATTAAGTACTTACTGTTAGGCAAATAATTCTCCTTGGTAAATGGACAGTGCCCATGAAAATGCACTTTGGCATTTAAAAAATTGTCGTAGTCAACCGTTAGCTGAAGCAGGCTGTGCAGCTAGACATTTAGGCACATCCTATGAAATACTTATACCACTGATATACAGTAACAACAGCTGTCTATCTTTATATGTGCGGGAGTTGGCATTTGGGACCCTAACGTCTATCGGTTGACCGTCTCCATCTTCACAAATCGCAATCCGTTGGACGTCGTTTAGTTATTCGAATCGGATCAATAATAATTGTATTTTATTTTGTTTTATTCTATTTTTATTTTCGGCTCACTACTGAGTACGAGTCTCAGAATGAGAAGAGTTTGGCAATAGTCCACCACGCAGGCCAAGTGTGGATTGACAGACTTCCCACACCTTTTAAAACATTATGAAGAACTTTCAGTCATGCAAGTTTCCTCACGTTATCCTTTAGAATAGAGTAAGTGAAATTTAATTTCTTAAAGGCCCGAAAAATTAGAGGTTCGTGCCCGGTGATCGAACGATCACCCCAATAGGAAGCCGTGCGTCTATACTGCCTCGTTGGTCAGCATGTTCGACTGCGGCCGATGAGGTCCCGGATTCGAGTCCCGGGCCGGGCCATAATTAAGTACCTATTGGGTTTTTCTGACTAGAAATTCTAAGAGCACGATTGAGCCGCCGTCGCTCGGTCCCAGTTATTATCACTAACATGATAATAGTTGTTAAAGCCCGTCAACCCGCATTGGAGCAGTTTGGTGGGGCTAAGCTCTAAATCCCTCTCTCCTATGAGAGTGGAGGCCTGTGCCCAGCTGTGGGACTTTAATGGAATGTAGTGGTGGTGGTGGTGGCATTTAAACAACAAGGCAATAGCAGTTTTTACATTAATTACGTAGGATATCACAATAAAAGAAACAAAATAACTGAAAACATTTTATTTTAATTATGTATAACTTTCATTCACAACATAAATCTCTTTATAAATCGTAACTGGAAGCCTCTACATAAAATTAAAAAGTAAATTGTGGATATAATTTTACAGTTCACATACAACAATAGAAATAAATTAATATACAATGGTAGTAGTAAGTATAATATTTTTGCCGCGATAGTACCATATACTTATTTAAAAAAAAACTAGAAGCAATTGAATTGCACCAACGTTAATTTCTTGTGATATCATCCTCCATGATAATCCATGATAATCCCCATATAAATTTAGTATGAAATCGATATTTTTATTAATTATTATCATAATTATAGGGAACCTACAAGAAAATTTAAATCCTACTACATAATTATTATCCATTCTGAATATAAAATTATTAATTTTTATTAGTTAAGTACCTACTATTTATTTGTAATCGAGCAAAACTTAATCAGATATTATAAGAAATACCTGAAGAATGCGTCTTAAACTTTTGAACAAAGTAGGTACCTATCTCGAAATTATCAGATTATATTCTAAGTAAGTATGAACTCTTAAATTTCCTAGTTTTTCGACTAATCTGGTATTTACAAAACTGTGACACTTATATTAATAGGTAAGTTAATAATAATAATTACAATAGCTTAAATACCTAATTAATAATTACCTATCGGCGTAAATCTTAAAAGTGGCAGGCAGAGCTGTTATTGGGACAATCAGTTTTCACCTAGAAAAAGACATTCAGATTATTAAAATTAACTATTTTACACATAGGCAATTGTTACGGTCCATACAATATTATAATATTGCTATTAATACAATTTACATTATATATAAGGGCCTACGTAGACGACGAAATATAATTTTATGTCCGCAGAGGATGGAAAAATAATTCTAATGAAGTTTACCTTGTTTTTTAAATTTAATAAGAAAATTAAGATAAAATAAAACAAAAATATGAAAGAATCATTAAAATACCTCAACAAATGAAAAAGTTATGGAACTTTAAAGTTGCGCTTGCAAGACGGGAGACTCAGACGTGACGTCATAATTCCCTATCAACAGACTTTATAAAGCCGAATAAAAGAAATAAATGGACTTAACGTGACTTAATTGAATTAAAAGCACTTAAGTTGTGTGTGAAGATAATTTTGAAGTATTAAATCTCGGCTCTCACAAAATTTCTCACTCGAGTAAGATACAGCAATCGGTGTACATTAAATAATTAAACTTTTAAATCGTCATTTCTCAGTCATTTATTGATGGATTGTAAAAAAACCAAACCACTGATTTATTAGTTTTAATCTATATTTTACTTCCGTTGTGTTAAATATGATATTCACAACATCATGAAACTTCTTCATTACTTCAACTGCATCGCATAACGTACTCGATGGACCAATAGTATGCCGAAAACCCGTGGTAAAGGATGACGGACTTTTGAAGTTTTGAATAGTATCGTGTCTGCGCAGACCATCGAATACTGAAACCTGAAGGGCAGTCCAGATTGCAGTTTAGATTTTTGACACTTGTTCATAAAATAAAAAAGTTAAGCGTTAAAGCCTGCGCCTTGGACGAATTAAACACTATTTTAAACTCATATTGTAATGCTTGTCGCTCTGTATATAAAGTCCAACATCCGTATGGTGTACCACAGGGCAGCGTTCTGGGTCCCTTATTATTTCTCCTTTACATTAATGACCTTCCGGACTTTATTCAGCAAAAGTGTATAATGTATGCGGATGACACTACTATCATAGTAAAAAGTAAAAATAAATTAACTATTGAATCTGAAGCAAATGAAGCGTTGTTTAATGTAATAGAATGGCTGAAACTAAATAACCTCTCTGTTAACATGCAGAAAACTAAATTTATCCAATTTTTACCATATAATAATATCTGGTCTGATCTTAAAATAAATTATCAGGGATCTGCCATTGAAGAAGTAGAGTCTACATCTTTTCTAGGTTTCATAGTCGATCGACATTGTAACTGGAAAACCCATGTTGAAAATCTGTGCAGCAAATTGGACAAATTTGTCTATGTCCTCAGACGGCTCTGTCAAACTTCTGATATGAAAACAGCCTTAATAGCATACCAGGGATATGTCTCATCGCTATTAAGATATGGGATAATCTTGTGGGGAAACTCGGTATTTGCTTATAAAGTTTTTATAAAACAAAAAGCCTGTCTGAGAGCATTATGTGGATTACAGCCATTAGATACCTGTAAGCCTTTGTTTAAGAAACATCATATTCTTCCCTTACCTTGTCAATATATCTATGAATTGTTATTGCTAGTCAAAAAAAATCCAAGTTATTTTAAAAGTTACAATGAACTGGTTGAGGTGAGATCTCGGAGAGCTCAGAGAAGGAATAAACTTATTGTACCTCCTAAAAGACTGCAGATGTTTGGAAAGAGTACACACTACATGGCAATAACTATGTACAATAAACTTCCTGACAGCTACAAAAGCAGTACTTTAAATGTTTTCAAAAGGAAGGCTCATGATCTGCTTATAAATAAATGCTATTACAAAATTTCTGAATTCCTTAGTGATAATCTCAAGTAGGTAACTAAAAATAATAAAATATGTAATGTAAATCTGATGATGACGATGTGACTTACTAAAGCTGGTTTTTTTTTTTTTTTTTTTTTTTTTTTTTTTTTTTTTTTTTTTTTTTTTTTTTATATATAGTGCAATAATTGAGTATCCCCTCTAATATGGAATTTGACGTATTATGTAATTGTAATTAAGTAGGTACTATTATCATTATTTTATATTATTTTCTATTGATCTTAGTTGTAATTATTTTGACATTCTGTTAATTTAATTTACTAATGTTAAATTTTAATTGAAATACCTACAAATTTGATGACTTAAACCAAATATTCATACACCATTAATTGGTAGAATGTATAAGGCTCTCAAACTGTAATCATGTCAACTTTATATTATCACCTACATTCTCATGAATAAATTATTATTTATTTATTTATTTATTTTTATTTATTTAAAGACCTGCCGCCCATAGACTGCAGATAATATTTTCCGCGACGAATTTATATATACTTATTATAAAATAAAATTGAATTTTCAATGCCTACAAAGCATACGGCTAGGGTCTGAACCTACGATGATCATCATTTAAATTTAAATTTTATTGTCATACGGCATTAGGTATGATAAATTTCTACCCGTCGCGTCGCATGAAAATCCTGGGCCGCAGGGCCTTCAATACGGACGTAGGCTTCAGGTAGGTTTCAATATTCGGTGGTGAGCACTGAGCCTACGTCTACATATAACATGCGTAGGCTGATTTATAGGTAAAAATTGCGTGGAGTAAATGTCAATTTTACCGATCAAATAAAACTTTTAAAATAAGGAATTCATATAACAATTATATTACACTTATTATACATTTTTTTTCCTGAGCTTTCCAAACTTACTTGCCTAGTTCACACGTGGAAATTGTTAAGTACTGTTAAGGAAGGTTAGTACTGTTTTGGTAGGTTAGTATACTTTAGTAAGTATTATACATTATCTGCGGCACTGCATCGTATTCATCATTCCCGAGTCCTGAAGATCGTGACACGTTCCATTATAGTAGGGATTTTCGTGAAATCTTAGAGCGGTCAACTCTCAGATAAGTACGCATTTTACTCCAGGCAATTATAAATCTTAACAATAATTACAATAACTTAATTTATTCACAGTAGATACTAGATTACCTAATGTCGCTTTCATCTATTCTATACCAAAAGAGTGCTGAAGCCTTTCGTCTAATTCTATTCTTACTAAAGCGTGCTAAAGCCTGTTTCATACCTACTATACCTAGGTACTTCGTCCTTGTGTTTAAAATTTAAATAGTTGTAGGCTGTGATAAGGCCCACTTGCACAAGGACATTCACACTGATTTAGTTAAATATTTTAATGCTGTCACTTTTTGTTATCTTACACCGCACACTACCTGGCTGAAGATCTCGCCGCGCCCACTACCAACCTGGGCCGACACTCCGCGGCATTCCAGGACAGTACTCGCCCACTGCAAATCTAGGAAGCGAAATTATTGACGGGCCTCTCGACTCACAACCCATCTAAATAAATTATGTGTGTATGTTGACTTGCTGGTTTTATTCCACTCCCAACTAGCAACGTCACACTGACGCCTCAACTTGGTATTTATGGTCATTATTTTGCTTCCTAAGTTTGTAGTGGTAAATTTGGTGACTAAATGGTAGTGAGGTAAATTTAAAGATGTTTTCAAAAGTTACAGCATTACAATATTTAAATAAATCAGTTTAAATAGCGTTGTGCAAATGGGCCTTAATATACTTCTACGTCTGGCTACCATGATAATAAAGGTGATCGTATACAACAGGACGAGCCGCAAGACGTAAGGCGTAGTCTGCACTAACGCACATTGGTAGCTCGTCCTATGCTCTTGTAGTTCTAGCAGCTGTGTGCGATCTCCTTTATGATGGTTTAAGTGTAAACAAATAAACACAAAAAAACATAAAATTTCCGTAATTATGTAATTAGTAGGTATGTATACACAATACTAAATTAGCAATGGGATATAATTCTATTTAAAAAAACATACTATCTGTACATTTATTTATGTACATCAATAATTCAAAATTCATTCAATGTAGTTTAAGTATAAAAGCACACATTTCTTAAGAGTTAATAAAATCTTAAATCACAACACAGTACATGGCATGTACGAAATAATACATGCAAACATTGATGCATTAATTTATCATGCAAATTACGAAAAACCAACAACTGTAGCTTAATAATATGATATTTGTAAATATCAATTTCGAGTCATTATATTAGGTTTGGCACAAATTAATTATTTTTTTAAATAATAGTTAGGTAAGCAATCTTAAATCACAGCTGAAATATCGGTTTCAATAGGTAAGTAAGTATTTAAATATTACCGTCTAATTAGACTTAAACACTTTAGTAAAAAAAGTACAAAAATTTTACGTTTTTTCTAAGGATCTATGAATCTTTTCATGACCTTTTTTGCCAATTTTATAGTCCATATTCGTATGCCTTACATTATGTCTATAAACTAAACAGCAAACATACATAACGTAAAACAAATATAAAATTAAAAAATAAAATAGATAAAAATGCGTCAATACCACTGCCAAGGAAGGTCTAGAGTAGAGTTCTGCGTTTTTTATGCAATATACCTGATAAAAATAATAAACTGTAATGAAGTCTGTTCTGAGTTTTACTAAATATTATGTGCAGAGAGTAAACGCAGAACTTTAGAACTTAAGGAGATCGCATACCGTGTACCGATCCCGTAGGAGGTGATAACGTTGGGGCGTTCAACAGTTCTAAAATTACTAGGAATGTCAGCAGAATTGAGCGCCCGTAGAAAATTCGAATCGCAGAGATCAAGCTGAAGTATTCTAACGTTATAAAAAAAATCTTCGATGCTTCATGTTCCGAAGTTGACCTCATATGCATTTTCAGTATTAAAATCAGTTTCGTATGTCTCTTTGAGTCTTTGCCTACTTCAGGCTCGTTTTGTTGGATACTTTACGAACTCTAGACCGTTGGCCTGAGGGTCTGACGCATAATATATGATGCTTAAGATTAAGGCTAGCGAGCCAGGGACATACCTAGAGGAAACCACGCAAGACTCACGCCGGAGCACCTGAGGTTTGCAAGGTACATTTCAGTCAAATTCCGCGCGTATTTTTCTCTAAATTCGTCCCTGGTGTCTATCTAACAGGGAAATAGTGTTTCATGTCAAATTACAAGCATGGCGACAATTGTGATCATTGCCAACAGCAAGCCGAGCAGCGTCAGCCAGTCCAAGTCTGCCAGGTGCTGTGAGAACATATAGGTGTAGGAACAAGCTAACATCATCGTGCCTGAGTCGTGCCAATTGCGCTTTGACTTCGTACTATCGCCTGCCAAAACAACAGAAACAACGCAAACTATAAAGATTAAATTTTGCATTCCAAATTAATTATACAATAGGGTGTAATTGAAGACATTATTGCTATGTTCGTTCAGAGGGTTTAATAATTGTTTGAAGATTTACTCGTATATCGTGAAACAAAACTCGTTTTTAAATATAAAAAAGAAAGACAAATATTTAAAAAAAGCCTCCAATGTTAAAAAATTAAATACCTATTATGAAAAAGTACAATGTAATTATGCAAAGATAGATGCATTCTAGATTCTAGACCATTTAAGATATAATTCAAAGAAACTACTTGTATAAATTTCGATTACACTCTTTGTAAAACAAGTGACACGATGATTATAGAACACAAACAAAGCGGGATGCAAATGATCAAAGTGAAATCCGAACACCATGCATGATTACAGACCACGTACCTTTTTTTTCATTTTGTGAATTACTATTTTGCCTCTTGGCTCTCCATGGAACTTCATTAGTTGGCAGTGAACTATTTTGACTAGTGCTTTCATCAACTGAAAGCCTTCTCAAATGCTGAGTAATTTTTTTTACAAGTTTCGGGGAGTTAAGATCGTTGCGTTCTTTATTTTCATTATTTTTTTCACTTGCAACGTTTGGTGGTGCTGATTTATCAATGTTATCAAGTTTGAAAATCGTTGCAAGTTCTTCTGATGAATTATACTCAGTTGAATCCGCTGTATCCTTATTATTTTCTAGATCGCCTTCGTAAATGGATAGATTCGCAGATGTTCTATTATTTATATCAGTTTCAGTATTATTTTGTGTCAATTCATTAAATTTTTCACTAACTTGTTTAAGAGCTGGTTCAGTACTACTTTGTTCATTTTTCGGTGATTTCGATACAAATAGTTTTTCATTTACCTCTGTAATACCTGCAATTAGATCCGATATTCCATCTTTCAATTCTTTAAAAGCTCTTATTTCATTGAGTTCTTTCAAAGTATCGTCTGTATTTAAAAAAGGATTGAGAGGATTATAACGCGGTGGAGGTATTTCAGAGTTTTGTTTATCTGACATTGGAACTTCTTCGATATCGTTTTTTGTCATTAATAGTATGACATCAGGAGTTGCACTGCTTTCATCTGGTATAACTGTTGGTTCTGTAGCTTTTGATAAATTCTGAGATACATCAATATTGTTATCCGTTTTATAGCTATCATCTACACGTTTCAACTCTTTCTCAAAGTTATATTTCAGCTGATCCTCAACTTTATGCAGCTGGTCGGATATTTTTAATAAACTATCTTCAGTTTTTTTGCCTTTTGAAATTTCGGCAGGATTATCTACGGATTTGTTGGACACATTGTTATTTTGAAATAAGGATTTTTCATCACTTTTTTTAAAATTAGATGATGTATCATTTTCATAACTTTTTTTGGTTAATTCGTTCATAAAATTCATTCTACTATCAGATATTCGACTCTGAATGTCTGACACCTCACTTTTATTTCGATTCTTATCTAATTCTGCTAAAGCTACACCTAGCTTATTACTAGTGTCCATAGCTTCTTGTGCAAGCATACTTAGAACCTGTTGAAATTCATCTTTTGATGATCGTTTAAAAGCTTGTGGTGATCGGTTTGATGGAGATGAACTTTTGGACTTATCACATGATGGTGGCTTAGCAAGACATACATCATCATTATGAATAAATGAGTCATCTTTTGCAAAATGATGTGAAGGTGTATGGGTGCTATTGGCAAATAAATGGATAGTATTATGCCTTTGTTTTACCTTATTTCGAGGATAGTTGTCCTTTTGATTGTCATTTTTCTCGAACGTGTCTCGTAGCCTTCGCATGACGTCGCTATTACTGTGCGTTTTTTGCAAATTAGACATTTTGCTCATGTTAAGTGCGTCATCAATTTCTTTTTGTATCATGGAAAATATGTTAGCTGACAGAGATCGAACTGCTCGTTTCTTTTTAATATTCGCAGCAGAATCTTTCATTAATGGATAATCAGTGAAACCGTTATTGTTAACATAGCCATTATGATCCCCGTTGAAAAGTGATGAATGTCTGTTATCTTTTCTTAAACTCCTATATGCTAAATCATCGGCTACTATGTCGGGAGATCTTTTGGGTATGAATCGCGACCTTCCTTTATTTTCAGGAGTTGCATGTAAATAATCACTTTGCGGTGCTGGGGAGATAGGTCCCACGGGAATGCCAAACGGTGGTTGCGGATCAATAGTTTTCAGTCTATTGTTAGTTTGTTTTATGTTTCTGTAAACGACATCATCATAAACTACATCAGGCTCATTGCGCTCTGATTGCCTATCGTCATCTGAGGCATAGGGAACGTATACAGGAGAAGCTAACATATAACTGATTTGTGCCTGTGCTTCTTTGAGGTTTGGTTTATCTTTGCTATTAAATGAGTTCATTCTTCGGAATGCCATATCGTCTTGCAATTTATCTGGTAAAGTTGATCTTCTTGATAAACGCCGCAATGGTGTCGAAGGTTGGCTGCGTAACTGAATATCATCATTTCCATTCCAGTCATTGAATTGGTCATTAAATTTTGGTGTCATCAGTTCTCGGCGTTCAGCTCTATCTAATAGATCTTCATCACCTAAACCCAAACTATTATAAATTGCTTCTAATTCATTTAACGCATCATCAAGATTTGTAGATTTTCGTCTCTCCGAATTTTTTTCGTCATCAGATGCCATGTTCGAACTTGAAATTAAGGTATCCGATTTATTTCTTGTATGAGTTTTAGGCGGTGATGTGGTAGATTTTGGTTCTACGGTAGTGGATCGCTTGTATTCTGTGGTTGCTTTCCAAACTTTAGCACCATCAATTGTATCAATGGCTTTAATTTTGTTCAGGCTGTCAGTACCTCCTGTGTTATCTTGATTTCTATTCCAAATTGAATTTTTGGGTTCTGTGAATAGCCTAGTATTTAAATGTGTTCCTCCACTAAATTCGCTTTTACTTCTTGAGTGTGCAAAAATATTTTGCTGTCGTCTTTGTTTTTCAGCATCATCAATTTTCTTCCAAAAATCAGACGCGTTTCGTGGTCTTTGATAAGCTCTGCTACTGAGATCTGAAGAAACTTGAGAATCACTTAGATATTGGTTCTGGTAACCATTTTGACTAGTTTTAATACTTATTGGCCTCCGAGACCTAGGGCTTTCATCAGCATAGTACAGATAGTCATGTCTTAGCTGTACCGGCTCAGGTTTTATTAAATTGTTTTCATCGAGTTTTCTCCATGGAGTATTGTTTACAAAATTTCCATAATGTTTGGGTTCAGCCGATACAGATGCTGGCCTTCGAGGCTGCTCATTTTTAATCATGTAATTTTGAATATATTCATTATCTTGCATAGCTATATGGTCTTCAGAAGTAGATATTGGTCTACGTAATCCATTTACCCCATAATTAACATATCTTTCTTGACTTCTTCTCATTAATCTTTCAAAATCATTATTATGTACTCCATATTTAACACTTTGATTAGTTAATCTTTCTGCTGGTACGGGACTGTTTTCATAGTGCATTGATACAGGTGTTACCACTTTTCGGTGCATATCACGCGGAGGAGGTACGGGAGGAGCCTTTTCCTCTTTTTTAATGTTTGTCACATTGCCCAAAGGAAACTTAACACATATTATGCTTTCTGGATTTTCATATTGACTTGAAACACTTCCCTCTCTATTGTTATTTATATGTAAGGATCCTCGATTAACGTTGTTATTTGAATATTGAATAGCATAGTTAATTCGTTCATTATTAACTTTTGCATTAAAATTAATGGATGAGGGGTAGCTTTGAGTGGATGGAAACGATGATATCGACTCAGATTTCATTGGACGTCTATTTGTTTCATTTACACTTAATTGGTCTGATGCTATATTATTCGTCGTTTCGCGTTTACATGTTCCGTAACCACTACTTTGACTTGTTGGTGTTCTTGTTAACATTTCAACTTCAGCTTTAGTATAGCCTTGTTGTAGTAATTCAGCTTCTTTGTTTAGTTGGTTTTCGTCATCACGAGATAGTCTTTTAATATATCTTTCATTTCGAGCACTTCTGGATCTTTTATTTAAAGAACTATCTCGAGACCTCATCAATGAGTCGTCACTTCGAAATCGAATCATAGATGAAGAGTTTGAGGATGATTTTAAAGACTCGTCTTCACTGCTAGATTCTCCTTTCATACTATTTCTAAGAGCTTCAACGCGCGCTTTTAACCTACTTTTTCTTTTTTTACGCGACGGTGTCTCTAGAATTCCCTTTCCCAACCGAGATGTTTCATCTTTAATCTGAATGGTTTCTTGAGGGGCACCATATATTTCTTGGCTATTAGCTTTATAATTAAGGAAACCAGCCGAAGGATCGGATAACACACCATCATCGTTAAGGTCATGAAGATTTGAACTTGCTAAGCTTTGAGCTCTTCTAGTATCCCTGATCACTATATGATCAAAATTGTTGACCGCTGGACTTCTCTTTTTCTTTTTGCTTTTCCTTTTTGATGGTGAGCGGTTATTGCCACCATCTTCACTTTGTGAAGATGAGCCACTTTCATCTTCTTTCTTTTTCCTTCTAAAAAGTTTTCCAATGGACCATTTTTTGTCCTTTTTAGAGCGATCAGCTTCTATTTCTGGTTGAAGTGGTCTGTCTAAGTGGCGCTGGACGGAAGCATATTCTTCGTTAAAAGGCCGGTAAGATGATGTGTTAGCCCCCGTGATGTCTCGATGGGGAACCGGCGGCGAATTTACAGTCTGAAAATAGAGAAGAAGAAATTGAACATCTCAGATCTCAAGTTTTTCTTAATTTTGGGGATAAGATACCTAGAGGAGGAATAGTGACACGCATAGCTGTTGACACATCCGTGTAGTTAAAAACGTGATGCACCTAAAATACCCCATATCTCACAGGTGTATTTTTGGCAAAAGAATTTTTTCTTCTGTTTCAGTAGGTTTTTTACTATTTTTACAACGAAAACTCATTCCGTCCCTCTGTCCATAAGATTAATGACCAAGGACGGAAGGTTGGCGATGTTTCAACATTATGAAATACATAATATTATTTACTTTTTATCTTCGCGTTTGTTGTCATCTCAAGGAAGTAGTTACGTACAGTTTATTACAAGATAACGAGGTCGCAAGTTCACAGCTGTGTTTCTTGATATAAGTGGAAAATATATTTGTGAACTAGCGAATGCCCGCGATTTCGTCTGCGTGGTTTGAGGTTTTTTGGTTCCCGTGGTAAGTCTTTGATTTTCCGGGATAAAAAGTATAATTTCAGCAAGATCCATTCAGCCGTTAGCGCGTGGTTGAGTAGCAAACATCCATACATCCATCAAAACTTTCGCATTTATATCTAATACTAGAAGATGATGCCCGCGCTTCGCTATAACCCGCGATAAAAGGAAAATCTATCTACCTACTTAAAAAAATGCACAATGTGCATTGTGGAGGCAACATCTCCTGAAGATGCTCCGGTATCGGAGTGAAATGTGCGTTGAGGGTAGTTTTTTATTTTTAGATAAGTACATAGATTTTCCTTTTGTCGCGGATTAAACCGAATTAAAGTTCTAGTTCCTTCATTCCTATAAATTAAATTATTTATGCCACAAGTGCATACAATCAACGCGAAAATTGACATACTTACTCGAGCCGGTTAGGGTTTGAAGTGCCACCAATTTTGGCAAAAATTATAATGAACTAGCCGATGCCATCGAATAGGGGTGATGCCTATGTGAAAAATAAATTATTTCTTACTGATTATTAAATAAAGGGTCTTTCAAAATACCTAAAATTGACATCCCCGGTTAGTTTTAATTTTGATAACCATTTTAAACTAAAGATAAAAGAAAAAAAGTATGCTGAAATTGATGACGTCATATCTATAACTTTCATACAACTTCCATACTAAAAGCGCGTTTTTAAGCTTGATAAAGAGTTGCGGATTTGACTGAGCTGTCATCATCCCATTGAGGTATTATGTACTAACGTACATCCCTATTCAATCGCTTAAGTACTTGAAAGTCCTATAAATTCCTTAATTTTCCGGTATAAAAGTACTATATTGCTATATCCGAGGTATGAGATGTATAGATATGCCATTTTTTTTCTAAATCAGTTTAGCGATTTAAACGTATAAAAGCAATAGACGGATAGATAGACTTTCGCATGTATAATAATATTAGTATGGAAGAATAGATAAGAGTTTCTAGGAAACTAATTGGCTGGGCTAATGGATAAATCGTCCCAATTTAATTAAGGACGAATCTAAACGCGTAGTGCATTAGAACGTCATTCAATTAACGATTAATTGAAGAGATAGTATCACATATTGTATAATTCTGGTGTCCTATTTTGATGTAATTCAAGCAGTTAGGTACCTATGTGTATGACAGGTTTTAGATCAAATTGGTCGGACTGGCTCCATATTTTTTTTATTATGTCAAATGGATCCACTTGCAAGACAAACAATTACTAAATTAAGTTTCATTGTGGTTACCGTTAAGACCTTAGACCTGTAATAAAAGCAACATGGATTGCACAAGTCACAAACTTACTACTTGACTAAACCTTTAACCTTAGTGACCTGAAAGAAGTACTTAATGGCTTCTACAAAATCTTTATTCACACGGACGCACTTTTAACTCAAGATAAAAAGCGAATGGAACACGCAATTTAAATTCGAAAAATAAAGAAAATTACCTTTGAGCGGGTGCAAAATATTATGCTTCTGAATGCTGAAGGCTTATCGCATTTCTAAAACCTATATACATGTACCTACTATAAAATATTCTGTGTCTGTACTGAGAATTTAATCACATAGATTCAGAATGCGCTATATTATGAATGGAACACCTTATAGGTGTGAATCGTAGAAGCACCAAACAAAGTGTATTCAGCAATTCAGCATTTACAGTCTCCTGATTCAACCATTCGTCTCTACGAGAATGTAGAGTTGCAAATTCTATCTCTACTACGTGGCCTATGATAAAATGTATCAAAAATAAAACTTACAGGTAAAAACGACGCAAAATAGCTATTATTAGCAACTTCGAGTACCGCCACCATGGTCTAATCGACACTTATTTAAAGCACACTCCCAGATACGTATGTACACATTTCACACCCACTACTAGGTTTTGGCACCAAAACTGCACTAATATTTTATCATAACCGTGTAATATTGGCAATATTTCTATTTTAAAAGCTAATTTCTATTCAAAACCAATTTCTAAAAAGGACGTTCTCAATCTGACGCCTTTTTGCGATAAGAAATGAGTAATTTAAGTATACATATTATTATCTTGTTTAAACTTAAACACAGTCAAGATTATACATAACTAAAATGAACAATAAAGTTGTGTATTAGTTTATTTTCTTTTCTTTTATCAGACACCATAATATATAGACATATTTATTTTTACTTTATCTTGATTGTAGATATTCCCCATTAATATTTTTGATATATTCCTCATTAATATTTTTTAATTCAAAAAAGAATAACTTTTATATTTTATTCTATTATCCCGAACGAAACTAGTAGGTACCTAATGTCAATAAATAAAAAATTGGAACGCGCGATACGTGCGCGCCGTTTCGCGCCCAACGCGAACTTGTGATTATTTCGGGCACACTGAATAGGCCCGGTTTACACTTGCGACATAGTTTACTAACAAAATATTCAAGCTATTTATAAATTGATGAAATAAGTGGAATGATTTTTTATAAAACGCCAAACTTAACTTTCTATAAGATGATAACCGATTAGACGTTGGTGTATTCAGAAGCTGAAATGGGTAAAGCTAAGCTAGGCAGACCACAACAATTCGCAGAAAGTATAATCAAGCGAATAGAAGACTGTTGCACTGATTCCTTTCACTATCCAAGTCATGAACGTGTGTGTCACTGTCATGAACGTATAAACACTAAACAGTTACGTGTAACTGTTTAGTGTTTATTAGGTATTTACTAGCGGACGCCCGCGACTTCGTTCGCGTGTCATAAGTTTTTAATTCCCACAGGCACTCCTTAATATTCCGGGATAAAAAGTAGCCTATGTCACTCTTCAGGTCCTCATCTATACCCATGCAAAAAATCACGTCGATCCGTTGGTCTGTTGCGGCGCGTGAGTGGAGGACAAACCGTCCTTGGGGAAAGAAATTAGGTACAAAAATTGTGAAATACGTATTTCATAATTTTAATAAGGAAGCCCAAATACCAAGTTTCATGGCTTCCGTTTTAACTTGAAAAACGATGGAATTTCATACGAACTGTCAAAACCCCTATTTTACCCCTTTGGGGGAAGAATTTCGAAAAATCCTTTCATCGATACGTACTCTTTACAAAGAACACACCCTCCTAATTTCATGTCTCTAGGACCAGCGGTTTATGCTGTGCGTTGATATATATGATATTATAAGTCAGTCAGTTAGTCAGGACTTTGAATTTTATATAGGTACCTGGTAAGTTACTGGGCTGTAGTGGTGGTGGTGGTGGGTGGTTGAAGAAATCAGGGCATCCAGGTGGTGAGGTTAACGCGATGCGGGTGACGATTACTTCAACGTTGGGTGTGTGAGGTTTACGTCCCAATCAGGCCACAGCAATAAATTAGCACGCGAATGTTTTACAAAGTCTTTATATTTTATAAGCTTACTCTAAATTATTTACTTTCTAGCCATATTCAATGCAATTCCGTTCCGGAACGTCGGGAATTTATCCAGCAGACTAAAGTCTGACGTGTTTTTTTAGCTATTTTAGCTAAGCAGCCGTCGCGTCGCGTCGCTTAGCTAAAATAAACCATGATTTAGTGAGAGAACCGAAGCCCGTCGCTTAATAAAATTCCTTTTCCAATTAAACAAATAGCTTAAAGACGTCTTGATGGATATTCATTAATATTGATTCAGGAGTATGTAGAGAATTTTGAGGAGGTACCTACTTGACAATGGCTGAATGTTTGAAAATGGTATGGAAATCTGGACTTAACCAGCCGAACTTTAGCGTCAGTTCTATTTAGTTAATTATCTATTCTGTGCTAGCGAAGTGTAAACTGTATGGGTTTATATTCTTATTTCCGGGTCTAATAATTGACCCGGTAGTTTTTAAATTAATACAACAGATATGTAACAATAAATGAGCAATGAACAAACCAAACCAATACGTAGACATATGAAATCTATACAGATCCAATTGTACGTTTCTTTATTCTATTTTTTATTTTTTTTGTATCAGTCGCAGGGAGGTGCCATTGTCACAAATGGCACAGTTAGTGTGATGGGAATTCTTACACGATATCTAAGTACTTCCAGCAATGGACAATGGTCCAGCTAAAGGAACGATCTATGTTATCTTTGCCTGGTGGAAGGCTTCGGCCGTGGCTAGTGCCGCCAAGCGATTTAGCGTTCCGGTACGATGCCGTGTAGAAACCGAAGGGGTATGGGTTTAATATAACTGCCATGTCCCTAACAGGTTAGCCCCCTTCCATGTTAGACTGCATCATCACTTACCATCAGGTGAGATCGCAGTCAAGGGCTAGCTAGTAGTGGATTAAAAAAAAAAAGTCAATAAAATGAAAAACTATGCAGCTTCAAACTTGCTCATCATCATCATCATCCTCAACCGATAGACGTCCACTGCTGGACATATGCCTCTTGCAAGGATTTCCACATGCCTCGGTCCTGCGCCGCCTAGAACCAGCGGCTCCCTACGACTCGCCTGATGTCATCTGTCCAGCGAGTAGGGAGTCTGCGCACGCTACGCTTTCCAGTGCGTGATCGCCACTCCACCACTTTGGAACCCCAACGTCTATCGGTTCTTCTAACTATCTTCAACCTTGGTCTTTCAACAATGTTTCAAACTTGCTCAGTATAAAAAAAAACATACCTACACTAAACGCTACGAAAATTAGCTTTTATTATGCACCTATACACATTTACCACCAGTTCTCATACCAAAATTGCATTCGTCTTGTTGGATTTATGTTATAAATATAGACGCGAGTTCTTCAAAGCACTTTGTCTTTGGTCGCGCCGTACGAAAGTTCGCTTGTTAGTGAACTTCTCATTTCCTATTCTATGTGTCAGAAGAAAAGACTGGGTTTCGAAGTTTCGAAATTATTCATCACGTCATATAAATGAAATGAAATATGTATTTTTAAATGCATGGGACACCATAAAATATCCCTAGAAATGCCAAAAAGTACCTACCTACCAAAAAAGTTTTGAGCGTAGCGTAGGCTACTATATAAAGATACTTTACTAAAATAGAGATTTTAGTAAAGTATCTTTATAGTAGCCTGCGCTAATAGAGGAAGCTCAAATTTCTTAACGAAACCTATGAATTAAGTAATGCTCGAAAATGCTTGCGTTCGGATTTCAGAGTGGTTTAGTATAAAAGGAAAGCCCACCCGTGCGAAGCCTAGTTGTGAGTGTATTTATCATTTCTCTAGCTAAAAGTAGATTCCTTATTCTGTGCTCTATCCTCTTAGAGTTAAGAAAGTCATACTGACGTTTCTTTATAATAAGAGCTGTACAGCTCTTATTATAAAGATAAAATATAATACACTTATATTTCTGTAACCTTTATGAATCTGATTTTAATTCATAAAGGTTACAGAAATATAAGTGTGACAGACTGAAAGTGTAATAGAATCGAAGCCGAAACCCTTTTGAATGTGTTTTTAATTCTGTTAACCCGAAACACTTATATTTCTGTAACAGAAACGAATCTGTACCAGAATTGAAAGTGTTTTAAAGTATGTAACCGAAATACCAAACCAACGAAAACCGACGTTGCCAAATTTACTGTTGACGCGTATTCAAATTTGAATCTAAGGTGAAAGCACCGACGGTTGCAATTGTTCAAAGAAAAACATGGCCATGTTGTGTCAGTGTGTGTAAAGTCCAATGAAGTGAGAAGAACGCGTTGTCACACCGTGCAGTTTGTTAGGGCATGTAAGGGTTACAGATAAAAACACTAATTAACAGTAATAAACGGTTACAGATTGATTGGGTTACAGTATCGTTTCTGTTTCCTTTATAGGTACCTAAGTGTTTCTGTTTTATAACAGTTTCAAAAAATAGTGTTTAAACCCCTTATTTCGGTTACTGTTAACAGTTCTTACGTACGATTCTTCCTGAAGCGTGACGTCGTGTCGTCGAATAATAATTCTATATTTACTACTAGATGTGGCAGTTGTATGAAATTAGATGGTAACGACCTGCGGGTGGATTGCACTTGACTCACGCCCGGATATATTTGAAGCTGGAAAATCTGCACCTCGTTAGTAGATGATATGAAATGTTTTTGGAAATTATTTGAACATTAATTTAATATTATATACTTGCGCTGCTGTTTATTGCGGATGCTCGTTATTATCCATATCCATACTTCCATACTAATATAATTAATGTGAAAGTGTAGTTATCTGTCTGTCTATATGCTTCACTTTCTCGGCCCGTCTTTTCAACTGATTTTGATAAAATTTGGCACAAACGTAGGATACATCCCGGGAAAGAGATAATATGCTACTTTTTATCCTGAAAAATTAAGGAGTTCCCGTGGGAATCAAAAAACCTTAAACCACGCGGACGAAGTCTATGGAGATAATCTGTCTATTAATGTATTACTAGCTGATGCCCGCGACTTCGTTCGCGTGGTTTAAGTTTTTTTTATTCCCACGGGAATTCCTTAATTTTCCGGGATAAAAAGTAGCCTATGTGCTATTCCAGACTATAATCTATCTCTGGGCCAAATTTCATCCACATCCGTTCAGCCGTTGGGGCGTGATTGAGTAACAAACATCCATCCATACATCCATACATCCAAACTTTCGCATTTATAATATGAAGTATAGATTTGATTGATATTAATAATTTGATGTGCATACTTGTAATAGTGTATACTGTATATTATAGACAGACAAACATATATACAGACATACACACTTTCGCATTTATAATATTAAGTATGGATTAGTAAATATGAACAATATGAGTGGTTTAGTAGTTCTATTAGTCTTTGCAAATTCACAAGCAGATTTGAATAAAAACATTTTAATAACTTTTTCCTTTATAAAAGTTAGTACACGAGAATTCTCTAGAAGAATTGTGCGACAGACGCGAAACACGATTTGCGTTTCAACGAACTCTTAACGGAACATTGAATACCTATTTAGAAAAAAAAGGTCCTAGTAAGCACACTCCGAGTTTTTTAAAATGAGAAAAGCCGTGTAAGAAAAGCCGTTCTTTTTCCACGTGGTTTGGAAAAATCCCGTGTCAACTCTTTCATTTTCCGGGATAAAAAGTAGCTTATGTAACTCTCCAGGCCTCTAACTTCATCCTTCGATCCGCTGAAGTAGCCGTCGCACTTGCGTTGCGACGTGATAAAGTGGTAAAGGACAGACACACAAATTACAATAATATTATGTAGTAATAGGCGAAAAAATCCCATAAGCTTTATCTAATCCTTAACCTCCGTCAATCCTTCTAAGTAGTTGCTCTTTTTAAAAAGCATAAATTTCCTTCTCTATAAAAAAATAAAAAAGTACTTAAATTAAAAACAGTAGGTATTTTAATTTTTTTCCGATACGTAAATAAGCCATGATGCACAACCATATTTAATCTTTAAAAAGATAAATTTAAAAAAATGTTAAAAAAGGGTTTTCTACATCAATCCTATCCAGTATAGCTACCTAATCAGCAACCGATACGTATTAAAAAAAAATCTATTAACACACAATCATGGAACTAATAAGTACTACGTACAACGTACTTATTAGTTCCATGCACACAATTAAAACACTTTAATAAATCGACCTTCTGATATACTCGTATAGAAATGTGCATGCAAATGGGTCTTAAAGTGGTAAAAAATTTCAGACCGCGACTGTACCTACGGTTAAATAAATTATTTAAAAAAAAAGGAAACGAAAAAAAACTATTTACTGGCCATAACAATAATGGCGTCCATACATCTTATTTTTAAACGAGACGGGAACAACTTCCGTTTTCTTTGATAATCCATTCCCAAACGAGATGTCAAGCGTTTATGATTTGACGGGACCGGTCTTAGCGTGACAACTGCTCGCATCCGGTTTGAGACCCCCATATTTATTGCTGTTCTATGCATTTTTTATGTTAGTGAGATTGATTTAGGTTGTTTATTGTTCTTCGATAATTACATTAAACGCCTGACATAGTGATAAGTTAGTTAGTCTTGATGAAATATTATTACATATTTTTATGTGGTCCTATAAAATCTGGTAACAGCAGGTGTTGTGTATTGTCGCTTTCACAAATTGATTCGGCTGATTTTAAGTCAATTAATCCATCCATACTTAATATTATAAATGCGAAACTGTGTCTGTCTGTCTGCTACGCTTTCACGGCCCACCTATTTAACCGATTTTGATATAATTTGGTACAGGGATAGGTTGTATCCCAGGGAAGGATACAACCTATCCCTGTACCAAATTATATACTACTTTTTATATACAACTGTACTATATGTACAAATTATATACAACTGTAATATACTACTTTTTATCCCGGAAAATTCAAGAGTTCCCGCGGGAATCATAAAATCTTAATCCACGCGGACGAAGTCGCGCGCATCATCTAGTTTTTAACTATTGGACAAGGTACCTACTTCTTTTATCTACAGAATTGAGTACAGTCATTACAAAAATTCTATTTTCTTACTGGCTGAAACTAATAACCTCTTTAATAAAAAAAATGTCATAGCATAGTAAGATCACCATGAAAAATATGATCGTTGCATAATATAAAATAAAGATTACACTATAAATTTTGAGTGGGAGACAAGAGTAGTCCTATAAATATATTATGCATTCTTAAACGGGTTGTCTTGATTCTTGAGTGTTCCTAATTTGATGCGCGACAAAAGCGGTCTTGGCGTGACAACTGCATGCATCCGGTGTGGAACCCGCCTTATTTATTACTATTTTACGCTTGTGCGATTGATTTTGACAGCTGGTTTTTGTTTATGAGTTTACTATTTGCTCAGTTTAACATACCTAAACATGTGTATAATATGGCATAAAATATTAAATCATATTGTGTTAGTTCAGTTGCATGTTGCGTTCGTCACAATTAACGGAGATCTTGCTGCCATTAAAGACGTTAAAAAAAAGGCCGTGCGAGTCGGACTCGCGCACCGAGGGTTCCGTACAAACTTGTAGGTATATAAGTAAAAGTTATGGTATTTTTATTGCTAAATGGAATCCATAACATTATTAGTTTAAAATTATTTTTATTATATGATGTAACAAAAAGTTTATGCTTTTCGCAATTTTTTCTTTCTCTGTGCTATAAGACGTTGCTTCGTACCAAATTTCAATATTCTGAATTCACGGGAAGTACCCTGTAGGTTTTGATTCCCTTATATGTGTCGAAAATTTGCAGCATAAACGGATGTATCTTTTGATTGCGTTGGCTTAGAATTTTGATTTTTTCACAGCTCCAAGGGACAGTAGACCTCAGTATTTGATATGAATTTCAGCTTGATACCTCTACGCGTTCCTGAGAAGAAGGGTCTTGACAGACAGACAAACGGACAACAAAGTGATCCTATAAGGGTTCCGTTTTTTTTCTTTTTGAGGTACGGAACCCTAAGAATGGTACAAATAATGTCTGTTTTGACGACTTCCTTGGAGCGGGAGGAGGAAGGTCTATTTGGGAATTTATAATATGTGATTTTTTCTGGTCTAGTGTGACTTGGACTTGGAGGTTTAGGCTTTGACTAGTTACCACCATAGCGATTGTGCGTTCCGGTACGATGTCGTGAAATCAATTGCCTTACCCCTTACAAGTGAATCCGCTACCATCTAGGACTTTAGCTTCACTTACGACGCGAGGTTGCATTCCCATGAACTCATCTAGTCACTAGTGGAATAAAAATTATAATGTTAAGAATTTTCCTTATAGGCATAGGTAACTAAAGGAAAAGGTTCATTTTAGGCCTACTCTTGTACACTTTACCATGAATAGAGGAAAATACATAGATTGTATTAAAAATATAATAATTTAGAACAATAAGTAAATAACGAGCAAAAAAATAAAAATGTATTTCAAGTTTTCGATACGTTTCCAAGATGGCAACCTTCAGCCATAGAGAAGGCAGTAGGCGCGAAATTTATCAAATGTCAGTCACTGTCAAAATAACGTGTTTTTTTGAAAAAGTCAAAAAATATGAATCCGCCATAGCTTAGAAAGATTAAATAATTTTACCACTGAAATTACGACGAATTCGTAGATTTGACCAATAAAAACTGGTCTAGTATTTTATTTTCCTTAATTTCTCTGCTTGTATAAGACTTGGCCTACGCCCCATACAAATGACATTTAACAGATAGAGGTAATAGATTGTCCTAATCCTTCTACCTTATAACCTGGATCGCCAAAGCACACGTACAATGTATATCACAAATCAATTGAACTAGTGGAAAGTAAGCAGGTTAGTAGGTAGGCCTCTGTCAGGTTGTCATCAAATCATTGATGTAGAATTTTTTTAGTACCTATACTAGATGTAGGATTAGCGCTTCAAAAATGTCCCCGACAAATTACAGCACAAATACGAAAGTGCTCTTATTTGCCACTAGTATAAGCCAACCTTAGCCAACATAACGACGCGTCAAAATGCTGCAGTGCTCATATAAAAAGTGTGCTAATATCCTTTGGCCAATGTTTGTGACAATGCGTCAAATATTGTAACAAACATTGACTGTTCTGGATAGACGGGATGCATGGAGTAGTGTTGGTGTTTTTAAAAGTATTGTTGCTTAGTGATTCCCTGGTAATCCATTTCGTTATGCAGTAGAGTTGTTTAAGCCATCTAAAATATGTTCAAATTCATTTTGATAAAATTGATATTACTGGAAACACACATACCTTAGTTACATAAATACATGGGTACATAAAGATATTATATACTTTACATAAATATTTTATAAAAAAATGTAGTAAAAAGTAATAAAAGCCGCAAAGGCTAAATCTGAATAAAGTTTACTTGGTAGTTTTTAAGTTTACGTGTAATACGTCAATAAAACGTAGATTTTTAACCTTGATATTAATTTTAAAATGAAACTAAGTAAGGAAAATTTAATTTTAGTTAAAATCTTACTTCTTAAACAAATGTTAGGTAGTTTAGTTTTAGTTTCCTCACGTTTTTACACAGATACTTATGCATATCATAACATTGTATAGTTATAAATATTGATAGAAGAGGAGAGAGTACGCCATTTAAACCTACGTGGTTTTTCGCAGTGCTACCCACCAAAACTGTATCAATATTTATTTTGATAAATAAAACATACTGTACAAGTATAACACATAAGTGAGTTGCTGGGGCGCGTAAGCTAGTAATAAATATACACGACCACATACCACCACTATATACAACTTTAAAAAAATCAGCAACTCCATGTCTCCATTGTTCTATTTGAATTTCGTTCCATTGAATTTTTTGTTTTTGCCTTTTTACAAAGACAAAAGGTCTTAAATATTAACATACTACATTCGTAATTCAACTTAAAATCTAAGTTTTAAGGTTTATAATAAATTGACGTTGTTGATATTGACAATGTGATGCCAAGAGTTGCGTCTTGTTCCAAAATAGTGTAAAGGTATCAATTTGGCAACGTATGAAGTACCTTATTGCTTACATATTAAGTTTTATTTTAATAATAAATATTTTTGTACTTATTTTAAAAATCACTTTTTGTTTTGGATTGAAAGGTTATTCCTACCTTTTCTCTGATGACAGAACGTCTTAAAAATTAATATTTTCTAATCGTAATGTAGCTTTATGTGTTAAACTTAAGGTGCATAATTAACTGAAGTTGTTGCTAATATAATACCTTTTTCTACATTTCCCACTCAGCATACAAATGTATATGTGTGTGCAAATTGGGACATTTTTGCGATATTTTTTGTTCGTGACCCTGCTTCTAGTACTCATTCTATTTCAATGCATCAAATAGAAAAGTGCAGATACAGGATGAACTACAGCTATGTATAGGTGAACTGTATCCAGTGAATGTCTCATCAGCTTTTTATGCATACAGCACGTATTGCACCAGCGTCATTACGTATTCATCATTATATCGTCATTTCCTAGTCAGCGAACGTTTGTCATTACCGCTCTGTTTGTTCAACACGTTTTTGCCTATCGCTGGTCTTTGATAAGTTTATTATGTTGCATCCATTCGTTTTTTTAGAATTCCGTAGTAAAAGATGGAAACGCTACAGTTGCATACGATTCCAATGTGTCACAGCCATTTTAAATATCACTTTGCTGCAATCAAATCTGCTTACAAGTGATATGCAGGTGATGATGCAGTCTAAACTGGACCACACTTGAAGCCCATTTCACAATATGAAGGTATCCCGCGACTTTAAAAGTGGAGCGGAAATGGAAGCCAGAAGGGCATTCCATATCCTAGTGGCTCCAATTCAAGTAAAATTATGGAATCAACCAATCATATCAGAGAAGACGAGATCCAGTGGAGCGCGCTTGTCTAGTCATTCTTTATTTTGAAGTATATTGAAAGTGGATACCAGAAGCCAGAAGGGCATTCCGTATCCTGTTCGAATTCAAGTTTGGAACCAACCAATCATATGAGAGTAGACGAGATCCGTTAATGAGAACCAGAGTAATTGACAAAGCTCAACGAGTCGCGAAGTTTTCAAGATGCTTCGATGGTGGCCTTAGGCCTCGCACCGGAAATGCTGGAAGACGTTTCACTAGGTAGACAGACGATCTCAAGAGAATAGTTAGTACCTAGCGGTTGGACCACAGATCACGGAAACCAGGTTCCGTTATCTGTGGGTTGAACCGGTATGGAAACTACCTAGAAACGTTCGAAACAGGCTCACTCACACAAACGTGCGCTTCGACGAGACCCCAAGCGCTCGTCGCAGTGCCGTCAGTAGTGAGTGCCGCGTCATCGCATGTTCGATGCGCACGTTTGTGTGAGTGAGCTGTTTCGAACGTTTCTAGGTAGTTTCCATACTGGTTGTATGATCTGTTTACTGTGGTTTTTTGGAGTTAAGCTCCTTTAGAATCGATTTGCATTTAATATAAGCCCGGGGTAAGAAAATTTATGGGGAGTAAAATCAAACTTTCTCCTTTACGTTATTGATTTTGTGTTTCCATGACTATGTAATGTATTTTGATGAATATAAATTATATAATTAATAGAAATAAATGTATCAAGCATGCTTTCAGTACTTAATATAAAAAAATGCGTTCATTTACCCTCATTTACTAATCTATATAATATATTTTATAATAGTTTGTGAAGAGTAATTTATTTAAAAATACACAATTTAAAAAAAAATAGTAAGTACAATGAAATCCTGACCCCCTAAACTAAGCAAACCTGTTCTGTGGACCCTTTTTATTCCTTCCTTACTCACCCCTACCTTACCCTAAGAACTTATTCATCTACAATAACGATATTCACGTAAAATATTATGTATTTAGCGGCTAGGTAAAGGTGCAGTTTGATAAATACACCACACAAATGATTATAGCTTCCAAAATTAGCGAAATGTGTTGGGTATCCTACACATTTGACTAATTTCGTACATCCGCGCTGATTCGCACGCGAAATAGGTAACGCAAATTTATGCGGCCAACGTCGCTGGACCGTTGGTCATCGTGCCGTTGTTTACTCTATTTTCGCGTTTATTTACGGCACATTACTCATTTTGTATGGAAATCGTATGTAGGGTTAGCATGAGATTGATCTCAGTAACGTCGACAGAGTTCCATCGGCGAAACACAATAACTTGAGAGTTTAACTATAAATCAAATCAAATCAAATCAAATCAAATATTTTTTATTCAAATAAACTTTTACAAGTACTTTTGAATCGTCAAGCGAATCTACCACTGGTTCGGAATGCCATTCCTACCGAGAAGAACCAGCAAGAAACTCGGTGGTTGCTCTTTTTAAATAATTCATTTACAATTACTATATCAATGTGTACATAAGTAACCGCTGTCCCCAGCATTGCTGGAGCGATCAAATCCATGCTCCTCTATCATTTACATAATCTTCAACAGTATAATAAGCTTTTTTCAGGAGCATACTTTTAATGGATTAAAAATAAATTTTTATATAAATTAAAAATCTATACTAATAATATGTTTGTTACTCAATCACGCCCCAATGGCTGAACGGATCTGGATGAAATTTGGCGCAGAGTACTTTTTATCTCGGAAAATTACAAAAAACCTTAATCCACGCGGACGGAGTCGCGGGCATCAGCTAGTTTTAACAACATCGATTCGAATCGGATGGAATGGAATGGAGAGTACACCTGTGTACTGTGTGTGTGTGTGTGTGTGTGCGTGTGTGTAACTTGTAATATAAAAATATTGGCCATCTTGGCTGTAGCCTGTAGCTAAGCAAAGCCCGCACGTATTATAAAGGAAGTGTACTATTTTATTTGCCTAGCTGAGTCCGATCGCATGGGAAAGCGCGTCATTTCCGTTACTGGCTTCACATTCAACACGTGGGTATGCGCTTAACATAATTAATTTGTTATTATTATCGTATTATGAGAAAGAACATTCAACATGTGTGTTATGATCTTACGTCAACAAGAGAGATTCTACTGTCTAAGGATATGTTTGATGTAATGGTTTTATTGTGCTTAAAGACAATATTCTAAAATACTGCAGTCACTGTTTCGTTTATAGTGTCACCAATACCGGTATCCCGCTATTAGTCATTTCAATACCGGTATTGAAAATGGACGAAAAAGTCCGGGATCCCGGTATTAGCCAATACCGGGATCCCGGTATTGAAAAAAACCGGTATTCGAAAGCCCTAATACTTACTAATAATAAAAAATAAAACTGTAACTGGATGATTTCTGAACCTACATTAGGTAAATATTTTAATAGCCCAAAACATTTTTTTTTAATTCATGTCTTTCTGTCAGTCTGTCTGTTTGTCTGTTACGGTATCACGATGCAACTTGGCACCTTTGGCAAACTAAGAGCGTAATTTGGTAAACTATTAAGCGTTAAGGGTAAACGTACCTATATGATATTTTTAACCCGTGAAACAATATGGTTACTTACTTCGGGATAGGGGAGGAAAGTTTTTGCAGATTTTATTTCATAATTTTGAACATTTTTTTCTTTACAAAGTTCAGGCTGCTATTTTGGTTCCATGTCAATTTCGCTACTTGGAATTGGAAACACAGACTACCAGGTTCGGTGTCTTTTTCCGTAGGTACTTGACCAGTTATATTAGCAAAGGTAGGGTCCTAGTAAGGTACACCTTATAAAATATCTTTCAAGAATGTGGCCAATTCTTTATAACACAATCTCTAAACTAAACTAAAATGACAGCTTTAAATCTCGTTCTGTCCCTTTCCGCAGGGTGTTAGCAATATTTTTAATGCACTACAGAATCAGTCCCTTTGTCTAGTATTAATAGGATGTGTAGTGAAAACAAAACGTGTGAGATTTGAGAAAGCCATTGCTTTCTTATGATTAGGTACTACCACTAGATACAGGGTTATCTTAACCGAGATCGTAGCGTGAGACGAGGAACAATGGGTGTCTGCTGATATAATTATTATCTACCTCTACATTATGATATAATACACGATAATATTGACATACAATCATACAATGGCTGTACTGTAACGTATAGATATACGTATTTATATGTACAACGTATGTTTGTCGTGACAGATAATTGGTTTGTTATTAAGTAGGTATTATCACAACGTAGGTATATCATATTCATACAGTGGGTCGACGCCCATAAAAATACCATATCTCATACTCTCTACCTATGGTTGAGACTTGAGAGAGATAGGAAACTGCATATTATTATTGATATTAGAGTGACAGAATCTTGTATTGAAAATTCTGCCATATTCATCTATTTCGTCAATCGTCTCTGTCACCCCACTGCGCTGCTCTGTCTAGAAGCCACCGTCGAACGACTGGTAGGAAATAACATATCTCCTTAGACTGTGGTATTAGTTAGCTTGTTTTGTAGGAAAACAAAAGTGAAGTTGGAAACTTACTATTGTTCGGTTTTATTTTTTCAATGACGTGTTGATTTACTCTACAAAGATAAACATACGGTAGGGAGATTAATAATTGACTAGGTATTATTAGTAAGATAAGATAAGATATTTATTTATTGAAAAAATACACGTGACGAGTTCTTACAATATTTTTGGAAACAGTGTAGGTACTTCCTACCAAGTTAGGCGTGCAGTAATTATTAGCATTACATCTAATATGGTTAATAAAATGTCAATATGAATTTATAAAGATACATGTAATGGATACCTGTGATTTATTATTATTTTACGCAAAATTATTAATGTCAAACTATATCTAAAGTAAACATATGATATGTCAATAATAATCATTATACAAAGAGAATCGTTAATTGATAAACACGAAAAATCATAGCTTATAATAAATAGACACGAAAATAAGTAAATAAACATGCGCCTTCGAGACCTCTCTGATTTTCCGGGGTAAAAAGTAGCCTAAGAATCTCTCTAGGTCTTTTTAACACCCATGCAAAACATTGCGGCGTTGTTGAAAGTCAAAATTAATATACAAACATACACACTTTCCCGCATTTGTAGATCAAGTAAATTATAACATTGGTAGAATATTGTTTCATTGATTTTGGAAATGAATAAAAGTAAGGGTTCCTTAATCCTTTTATTTATTTCCAAAATCACATAAAAATGCCGTACATACTCATAACATTAAATACACAAGACAATTTTATAAAGTTTATATCAGTATACAGATTGTACCTACATAGGTACATTTTATAATGGTCTTATTTGCCCCGTTTTAAAGAAATTGAGTTAAGACCTTTTAAAATGACCATTTGCAGGTTATTTAGTAGGTAAAGTTATAAAATAATGTATTGAAATAATTTTTCTAAGCTTGGTAATGAAATTCAAGGTAATCCGCCATAAGCCGTAATTAACTTACAGTAATTAACCTGTGCCTTATTTAACTTGTGCTAGTGTTGGAAAAAGGGCATGTACACTGTACAACTACAAAAGGGGAAACCGGACAAATGTGGGTCAAGTAACGAGCAACGTCCTGCTTGAGTTAGTTGTGTTACTTAGTGCAAAAAACTAGTGTACTAAAATGTAGTTGTTTCTTTGTTCATCTGAATTGTAACCCTTCTACAACTGCATTGAGGTGTCAGAGTGCGCTAAAAAGCCTCTTTTTGTGAACACAAACTTAACTTAACATTAAGTTATTGTTGTAAAACTTAGCATGTAAGAACAAAATTGTAGCGTTTTATGACGTCTAGTATATCTTTATTATTTTTCTTGAGCCTGTGAAATAATTTCATGATTTCTATTGCTACCTTCCGTACATTTAGTTACCTTCCGGGCTATTACATTTTAGGAGGACTTTAGGAGTCGATGGTACCCCTACCATCGACTCCTAAAGTCCTCCTATTATTGTAAATTCTTGGTTTCAGCATTTTACGTAAAAGCATTGTCAAACCCCAGACGCGAAAAGAGAAGTTTTCATTCACATTTTCTGTAGGATGTATGTATCTCTTATGTGTCTAATGGTACAATACCACAGTCTTAAGACTCGTACTTGTCTGGTGTGATTTTAAATTTACACTTGTTTGACTCACAATTCGATCCAACTCAGGGTGGGTATCCTTGATAAGATTATCCTAGTTCCAACCTAGTTACTAAAGAGGTATACTAAGTGGCAGTATTTCTAAAGACTCCATACCTGTAGGCTCTAATTGGCTTACACATGCCGTTGTACCGGAACGCTACAAGCGGTATTCTTAGAGCTTTAGCTTTCCCGCGTCAGCGCCTCCTCAGTGTAATCAAATCTAAAAATTCTACGTCTGAAATAGTTTTTACTAGCGAGTGAAACGCGAAATCTTTTCTCTACTTTTGCCTTTGATGTTTAGGATTGAATGTTGTTTTTGCCGTTTGAAGCAATCGCTTTTTTTAATAACATAAGGTTAATAACGTCGTGACGGAAACTTTTTCACGTTTACAATTCGGTGAAAGCGCGCGGTTTTCAATGCAGGAAAGATTGCAAAGGAGCAAGAAGTTTAACAAAATCAAGTCAAAAATGTACTTACTTTAAATTCAAATAATCGTATTCTGCCAAAAAAACTTGCTGGTTTAATTTCTGAACGGTTTTTAGTTTTTATCTAGGTTTTTACAGCTTTAAATTATTTCTAGTACTAACAGCCGGACGTAACTATATTATATAGTTACGTCCGGCTGGCGAAACTATTATGTAGACTATGGAACCCTAAAAAGCCAATTCCCATGTAGTTAACCGTCAAGTAGTTAACACCGGTGTTGGTAATAAATAACAAATGTAAAACTAACTGAAAAGTGGGATATTCATACGAGAAAGTACAAGTAGTGAATTCAGTCTATCAAATATTCAAAAGCTGTGTCATCTGACCTCGCGAAGCATTCTTGCAAGAAAAAACTTTTTATGAGTGTTTTTCTCAGTTGAATCTGTGACAATGAATATTAAAAGAAGGTCGTATGTAAAGATCTGGAACATAATTATATTTTATTTATACCTACTAATATCATAAACGCGAAAGTTTGAATGGATGTTTGTTACTCAATCACGCCGGATCGGCTGAACGGAACTGGGATAGATTATAGTCTGGATTAGTCACTTAAGCTACTGTTTATCCCGGAAAATTAAACAATTCCCGCAGGTATCAGCCAGTTTTCAATAAAAATTTATAACTAGGTATGATCTTTTGAAGTAAAGTTTTACTTAAGGTCATCGAAATACGTAGTACCTACTAAGTTATACGTAGGTATATGTTTTCACCAAAATCCGACTAAATTACATATTTATGTTTCCAACGAGATCCGTCAAAAACTTTATTCTGTGAACGTCTCGGGCAAAAGCGAAAATATTAATATTAGCAAAATATCGTTTCTTAAAATAATATTCTTAGAAACAAGAACCCATGAATAATACAGTGTGTAGAATACGAGTAGGTAATTACCTATAATTGCTGACATTTGAAGGTTGCATCCTTTAATTAGTATAATATTGAATCAATTAACTTATTTTTCTTCTACTTGCCAGAAAATTGCTTCATTGTTTTAAAAAAAATTGCCTTGTATGTTAGAGAAAATTACTGTACAAGTCTCGTCAATTCCTGGCCTCGTTTACTTAAAAAGGGCTCGGCTGCGCCTTCTCTTATTAAAATCACTTGGTAAGTCCTCGGCTTCGTCCTTCCAATATTAAACAGCCGTGAACTGGTTTTTTTCCGGCCTGGGCAGTAATGTACTACTATTAATGGTTTACGAATTACGATAGCAATACCTTGATACCTACTACCATTCTGATATTCTTACCTACAGTGTTCTTCGTTGATGAGAAAAATATCTCATCAGTCTTCATGAATCATATTATTTATTTATTAGTATTTGTTGTTCAAGTACAGAAAGTAAAAAAAAAAGAAACTAAAAACTAAACATTAAAAATATCATCTATTCCACTGCAATAAGGCAATGTGCCTAGAACGCTGGCTGCGTTACCTCGCTGAATAGCCAAACTTATATATGTTGGCCGAGATAACTGCCAGCCCTCCGGTCACCTGTGGACTCCGTGAGACGAGAAGATAGATCTTTAAAAAAGGATCTAGCATCTTCGCCCCACGACCCCAGGTTTCAACACCAAAAGGCACAAAAATAAAATTATTTTCTATAATGTCATATTTGCGCCTCTTGGCTCTTTCTGCATTAGTGGCCGCCGCCCCCGCCGTCATGGAGTAATTAATATTATAATACACAAGACATCATATACCTACAAGTAGGTACATTCGCAGTATCACAGTAAGTACAAAATAATATGTTATATGTAGTTTTTTGTGCCCGGTCACCGACTTGCTTTTAAAATACTAATTTAATCCAGTTTAACTCGATAAAAAATATGAACCATTGTTCCGAACTGGTGGGTTACGTAATGCATCTTACTAATACTATAAATGTGAAAGTTTGGATGGGTGTATGGATGTATGGATGGATTTATGGATGTTTGTTACTCAATCACGCGCCAACGTCTGAACGGATCTGGCTGAAAGTACATTGTCCAAATTCGCCTAAGAATCAACATACTTTTGAAATATACAGTAATTCTTAGCTTATTTTTTAACCTCTATTCCAAATATTAGATTTCAACGGACACTTCAAATTAATTAAAAAATAAATAAATGGGTATTAAATTGATTACCGTTCTTTTCCGACTTATAACTTAGGTACAGGTTAAAATAATAAACAATACCACCGCTTGAGCGCTGGTTCCGTAACTTAAGAAATAACATAAAAGCAGCTTGAAGCGCTGAGTGCGAATATTCCGAGAGAGGATTCCGAATCGCGCAACGCCATCTATTGAAAGTACGGTAAATTAATATTTATAACGCCATCTGTAATGTTTTGGGTGAACTACGACGAAACTTGTTGACGATGATATTTATTTTTCAAGCAGATTGAGTCAAAATAACCTCAAAATTGAAAATATTGCTGGTATTAAATAAATTCTCTGAAGTGTCCGTTGTTCAAATCTAATTAAAATAGTATTTATGTGTTATCTTGAATCCGATAATATATGTTTTATGACTGTTGGTTCTTAGGCGAACTTTGTATGGGCGCTGGTCAATGTCCTTTGGCACAGAGATAGATTATAGTCTGGAATAGCACATAGAGCACATAGGCTACTTTTTATCCCGGAAAATTAAAGAGTTCCCGCGGGAACCAAAAAACCTCAAACCACGCAGACGAAGTCGCGGGCATTCGCTAGTTGTCTAATAAGTTGTGTGGTTATGCGTGAGAGTTATTTTAATCGAAAGCTAAGGCTAAGCAACAAAACTTGCAGTCAATGGACTTGCTTGTAGTGTTGACACTGAAAGTAACTTGCCGAAGCTCAATTCAGCTTGTTTCCTTACTTGTGAATGATATAATTTACAGAAAGACCCATATTGTTGTTGAGTAACTTTCATTCATTTGTGCTACGGTGAAAATATAAAAAATACTTTTTTTTTTGGCTAATCAATTCATGACAATTAACAAGTTAATAGCTCACAAATAATTGAAACGAAATTATGTATTTTACAAAAACTGGTAGAAAAAACTATAACTGGTAAATCAAAATAACAGATTTTGTGGCGTGAAATTATTACTTAAAATGAAGTTACTGAGTGGCAAATAGCAATGTTTCATATAAGTAGGCTACCTATTTTTAAGAACAAAGAAAAAAGGCAATTTCATAAAAGCCAGTAAGTATATTGAGATTGGTATTCTATTATATTATTAGGTACAACTTTTATGCAGACGGAGTCGTAATAAAATAAAATATATAATAATATTCCCTGAACTATATAGGCGTTATTGGCACTCAAAGCAATCGTGCTCAATTCATACCTATGCGGTAAAAAGATTCAAATGATATTACCACATGCAGATTCATTTTTCTCTGGTTATTACAGACATATTCGAAAAACATTACAATATGATAAAAACCTCCTATGTACAACCTATTTGAATTCTCATAACGTTTCCACTTTTCTCCGACATAATATAGTAATAATAATATGTGTCTAGGTTGCCCCAGAATGTCCTAATAAATTAGTGTACCGGGAGCCCGTGTACAATTTTGAAAAGATGCTTGACAGCTCATGACAATGAAAGTTGAAAGGCCAAACTTGACCAATACTAACCGAACCGTAACTGCTAAAGAAACCCAAAAGCAAAATATGTAAAAAAATAATATAAAATATGGAATATAAAAAATATTGACGATCCTTGCCGGGTTGATAACGATAACAGCCATGTTCAGAGGTTTTTCTTACAAGTAATAGAATAAAGTACTTATCTTATACAAACATTTTTTGACAGCACCTGTTTCGTATACTATACCTACGAGGCATAAATGGCAGATGATAAAGCGAGACATGAAATCCGTGGCAATTCTAGAAAAGCAGTTTTAGTTTGGCCTAAGTATGTAAGTAATATCAATAAACCGACCTTTTTAAGCACATCCTCAAAGATTCGTAATAACTCTTGGTCCATAAAAAAAAGGATGATATTAGAGACGTGAGAATGTCCCAGATATCCAGAGTGACCCCGGGCCCCTAATTTCTAGCATTGCGGGAATAACTAGGATTTTTGTTTGCACCCGACCAAGGCATTAAGGTGAGGAAAACATTTTAGGGGCCATTTAGGGAATTTTTGCGTTAATTTGGTCTGGCGCTGCTATTTAAATTAATATTTTGGCCAGTAGGTATCTCTTCAAATATGAAACGTATGAATATGAACATATGAATTTTTTTTTTCTATACGTACGTAGTACGTACTACCTATTCAGATACGTATCGCATACACGTATGAGACGGCAGACCCTTACCGGGTACAATATAAAGGAAAACCCTTTCAAGGTAGCTTATTTCTCAATTTCTCTGTACCCATTTAGGAGACCCTTTTTTAGGTCTTTATGTCCGTACCTTTTACGAGTATAGTTACTCTAATGCTTTAATTACCCAAGCATACGAGTTTCGTCTAAAGTTACTGAGATACATTTATGGTCTACTACATATCGGGAACCTCATCATTTAATAATTCAAACGCAGAATATTTGGTAGGTGTCCGGCACTATCCGGTACTGGATGTCCGTGAGGATTTTCTCCTCCTGCAACAAAAATAAAAGGCGGAAACACTACACATCCGGACAGCGCAAAACGTCCGCGACATTTACTTTTATCTGGAGCGTGTACACTGGGCAGCCGGACAAAATCGTTACCCTTCGACACGGACATTTATCGCGTGTATGTTTTCCTGCTGCCTGCCTCGTTGGTTAGCGGTTAGTATAGTCGACTGCGGATCACGAGGTCCTGGGTTCGATTCCCGGTCGGGCATTAAATTGGTATTGAGTTTTTCAATTAAGAACTTCTCAGTGCCAGCCCGGAGTTGGAAGTTGGCGGTGTTTCACCCCCGTGCCTCGGAGAGCACGTTAAGCCGTCGGTCCCGGTCACTAACATGATAAAAAAAAGCCCGCCAACCCGCATTGGAACAGCGTGGTGGGTCTAAGCTCTAATTCCCTCGCTCCTATGAGAGTGGAGGCCTGTGCCCAGCAGTGGGACGTTAATAGGCTGTAGTGGTGGTGGTGGTGGTGGTGGATGTTTTTTCCTGTCCGGCCCATAGTATGTTATCGCTCTAAAAGTGACGCGAAGTCGCCAGTCGAGGCAACTCGTGGTGTTTACGAAAAACATAATTATGAATTCAAATAATAAGAAAAGACACGAAGGAAGGCGGGTGACATTTTAAAATGTGAATTTAAATAGTCTGTAGGTAATTCGCAAGGTCGTCAACTGTGTTTATGCGGCCAGACGGCGCGACGGACGATTTGGCATGATCTCTGTACGTACACTACGTACTCAGAGAGTCAGAACGAATTATGCGGCCAGGAATTCGTGTTTAGTCTTTACAAGTGTTAGAAGCATCTAAAGAGCAATGAGCAAAATTTTTCTTATATTCCACTACAAGTTAGCCCTTGACTGCGATCTCACCTGATGGTAAGTGACGATGCAGTCTCTAAGATGGTAGCGGGCTAACCTGTTAGGGGCATGGCAGTTATACGCCTCGCGCCATCAGTGTCAGACTCCAAATCCATACTAATATTAACATTACAAATGTGAAAATGTAGATATGCCTGTCTCTTTGACTGCCACCTATACTTGCCTAAGAATCTGTCCACTTAATTTGAGGAAAAGTCACACTTTGAAATCAATTAGTTAGGAATATTATAAATGCGAAAGTGAATAATGCCCGCGAATTCGTCCGCGTGGATTAATGATTTTTGACTCCCGCGGGAACTCCCTATGTAATTTTCCGGTTAAAAGTGGCATATGTCCTTCCCCGGGATGCAACCCATCTTTATACTAACATCAAAATAGGTTCAAATCATCGGTTGAAAAGCAGACAGGCAGACGAACATGCTTTCACATTTATAATATTAGTATGGATTGATTGAAAAACAATTAAGTAGGCAAGAACACTTGAAGAAATAGGATCATAGTGTGAAAAGCAATTCGGGCAAAAAAAGGTTAGTTTTGAAAAGGCTGTTAAAAATTCAGCTTTTACTTAGATGCTGTATTCAAAACCACGAAGATTTGATTTAAACTGATTAATATAAACCTAGGTCGGACCTTCCAGACAAACTCATATTGTATTCAACCACTGTGAGGGTAGGTTTACAGATTGCGTAAATAGTTGATTGTTAATCCATCTCTGTCAGGACTCTGAATAAACTGTAGCATTCCTGTACTGTTGAACCACAGTTTAGCAACCGTACGGTTCATCGAAAATAAAGTGTTAGACCGCCACACAGCGCGATTCTTAATACTTGTAGGACACGAATGTGTAATTATGTATACGCTTCATACCTACGAAGCTTAGTAAAAGGGCTCTGTATCTCTATTCAATGCGAATGCCATGGTATAGTCCTACCTTTATTACGCTCTTACTCTCTTAAATCTTTGCTCTACTGGACTTATCTTAATGGAGACTAAGCCACAGGGCACCTACGCAGAAGTTATAATGCACAAGTGTGTGCGAAAGTTCAGATTCCCCTACCCTACTCTCGTAGTCCGATAGGAATCTGACACGATCCGTAGGGAGACTGGCACGGCGCTCTGCAGGCTTACCATGCGCACAACGAGATATCTCGCAACGACAGAGAGAGATGTCACTCCAGGCAAATTTTTCGTCTACCTTAACATGCACAAAATGTGGTAAATTACAAGAAAAAAATAGTCGGCATGTATGGGTTCATAGAGAAAAAAACCCCAAGTAAAAAATATAACTTTTATCTCTACTTTTGAAATAACGAGACAAGTCATATGTGTAACCATGTTAGCTTCGGTAGACAAATGGAGATAACGGGTAGACATAATTTTACTCGTTATGCGCATGCTAGCCCGACAGGTCCGGCGTCTTACGCCCAATCTAGGGGCACGTAGCTCGTAGCACGCTGCATGACTGTATGCTTGCTAAACTATGTTAGAACTGTTCCCGTGCTATTTCAGTATGCTAGTTGGCCACCCGACCCCGTGCGCTCGCACTACTCGCCACTTGACCTACTACAACTTTAACGAACGCCATGTTCCATAACTCCAATTATTTTATTATAAACGGCTTCCGAAAATATTATTTACTATAATTGATGCACGGACATCGTAAGGTTTTGAACTTTTTAATGTTCCGACTTCCGGGATTAAAACTCGTAAAAAAACCGCTGGAAATCGGTTATAAGCGACAGTAATAACCGAAAAACCAGACAGACAGGCAAAACAGCGGCGTATAGAAGTCTTTACACGATGGTCGATGACAGCGGTGACAATAATTATTATTAAAGATAGAATTAAGAAACCGTTTGTTCGGAGATACAAGTGCAAAAAGGAACAAACTTTAAAAAGAAAAATTGCAGCAAATGAGATCACTCAGAAGCTTCACTCAGAATGTGCTATTAAATCTATGCTATGGCGGCGATGATTACTTCAAAACGAAAGAACAAAATTCTCTAACATCACCAGCAACGCGCCCGTCTGTCTGTCACAGCCGTTTGATATTAATTTTAAAACACGCTTTTGATGTTTCTTTGACACTTCCCTATTTCCATCAACCCTAATTTCTCATTATTCCACATTCTAAGTTCGTCCTAACCAGTAGCGGACTAGACCATCGGAGGCTCGGGACGGTAAACAAAGCCCCCATTTTATTTTATGGACCTTTCATGGAACGAAGTGAGCGCCAAGCTTTTTCTATGAGGGCTATCAAGTGCTATTTTTTTTTATCCACTACATGCTAGCCCTTGACTGCGATCACACCTGATGGTAAGTGATGATGCAGTCTAAGATGGTAGCGGGCTAACCTGTTAGGGACATGGCAGTTATATTAAACCCATACCCCTTTGGTTTCTACACGGCATCGTACCGGAACGCTAAATCGCTTGGCGGCACGTCTTTGCCGGTAGGGTGGTAACTAGCCACGGCCGAAGCCTCCCACCAGGCCAGACCAGGGAAAATTCAGACATTGACCCTGCCGGGGATCGAACCCAGGACCTTCGCACGCTAAGACAACAGCGCTACACACTGCGCCACGGAGGTCGTCAGTAGTAGTATAAAAATTAAATTAATTGTCTTTTCATCATCAATAACGCGGACGTCGTCCTAGAAACCTTCAGGAAAATTGTTAAGATTTTTACCACGCACATTAGATCGATGTATTTATAACACTGGGTAATCAAGAGAAAGGTCAATGCCTTCGACTTCACAAAATATAATTCGGTTCGATCGTGATCGATAAATCAAATTGCGCTTCTGCATCATTATTATTATGTTCAATTACCGAGAATTGCCGAGAATATAAATTATACTTTATTTATGCGAGTTAGTATATGGTGCATAACATATTATTTTACTAGCTGAAGCCTGCGACTTCGTCCGCGTGGATTAAGATATTTTTGTTCCCCGCGGGAACTCTTTAATTTTCCGGCATAAAAAGTAGCCTATGTGTTCCAGACTATAATATATCTTTGTGCCAAATTTTATCCAGATCCGTTCAGCCGTTCTGTCGTGATTGAGTATACAAACATCCAATCCATACATCCAAACTTTCGCATCTGATATATTAGTATAGAAAATACTCGCCTGTGAAATACTGTAGCCTTTATGTATATTTTATTTAGGATGTTTCATTCATTTAATGTCAAATTGAAAGAAGGAAACCTACACGCTTGACAGTTTCAAAGGTGTTTGGAGTCTGCTCATTGCGCATTTAGCCAAGTCTTATAATATGAGGACTAACTACTGAATTCACGACCCGAATCCTTGAATTAGACTGTGAAGTCTCATCTGAATGGATTGCCAACTCAGACCAGCTTAGGGACTGGTTCCCATCGAGGGGGATGATTCCAAATGTGGATGATCCATGATTGATGATAATGATCAATGATGTAGGCTTTTGGGCTAGAAATTAAGGTTGGTTAGATTTTAACAACAACAATTCCAATATCCATTGGAACATTCACAAATAAATCCATACTACATTTAACAACCATCGTGAATGGACTTTTCTAATCATATCGATATCTGACATATCGATGTATCGAACCAATTACTTGGAAAGAGTCAGCTTTTACGTTTGAAATTAAGGTTGGTTAGATTTTAATAACAACAATTCTAATATCCATTGGAACATCCACAAATAAATCGAAGCTACGTTTAACAACCATAAATGGACTTTTCTAATCATATCGATATCTGACATATCGATGCATCGAACCTCGGCAGGTCGAACAATCTGTTCAATTGTTTTAATCGAAAATAAACTCGACCAGGCACCTCGCCCTCAGGCGTTTGGAAATCGATAAAACAATTTCTTGGATTGTTACACCTGCGGTATAAACGAATGTTAGAACTTTTCAGATGGAATTAATATATTTTTCCTAATGACGATAAAATTGCGGAGAAAAAAAGTTTTTTGCAAGTTTTTATTTTCGATTCGTTAATTAGTACAGCGTAAAACCTAAGTGTGTCTGAAGGTCCCACTACAGAGGTGCGGCGCGGCACATACGTACATGGCACGTAACGGCAAGTATTCTTTGTACAATTATGTTGCAGTGAGTAAGTTATAATCCCTATCATCCCTATGACTGTGAGTGACAATGGCAGGTTGGCTGGTTCTTTTTTTGAAAAAATTAAATATGACGTATATAAATGTGCTATTTCTTATGGTTGAGACTTGAGACGCACAGACGGATAGACGAAGTCGACTAACTATTAGCTATGCTATTAGGATTCCTTGGCTTATTAGTTATTACGGAACCCTAAAAAACTTCCAAGGCGCTTCAAAACTGCATTTGAACTGGATATTATTGTGATTTGTGGACAATTCCGTATAACACAATCTCTTAGCTAAACTAAACTGACAGCTTTAAATCTAGTTCTGTCCCTTTCCGCAGGGAGTATTATGAAAGGGTTAGCAATGTTTTTAATGCTGTCATTTTAGTTTAGAGATTGTGCAATACAGAATCAGCTCCACTAAGTGTCTATTTTGTTTCGATTAATCGTTTCGTACAAACACCCGTTAATCGATTTTTCAATCGATAGTTGCCTATCGCAAGAGTGGTCATTGCTCCGAACTCAGCCGGTAGTGTCGATACTCCTATTGTTTTAATCAAAAATAACGTACAGGCATCTCGCCTCTGTGCTATTTCGGAATCGATAAAACTGTTTTATAGCTACACCTGTCTTGTTGATGTAATCTGAAAAAAATATTGTATACGAAAAAATGTTTGGAGCTATTCGTATCGAATAGTATTTTAGGTGCTATATAATTTTGTAAGAACTGTGAGAAAAAATCTTGGATCATTTTGGAACTTCTAATGTGTATGTGAATTTATTAAAAAAATATATTTTGCCATTTTAAACACTGAAAGTTAATGGTGACAACAAATTATTAATTACTATATTTAGTATAAATATTAGCTTAAGCCCGCGACTTCATCCGCGTGGACTACACAAACTTCAAATCCTATTTTACCCCCTTAGAAATAGAATTAAAAAAAATGCTTTCTTACCGGATGTCTACGTCATTATAACTGTCTGCATGCCAAATTACAGCTTGATTTTTCTAGTGGTTTGAGCTGTGCATTGATAATCAGTCAGTCAGTCAGTCACCTTTTCTTTTAATATTTATTATGTAGCTACTAATTTTATATGACAAAATGTACAATTTGTACCTAATTTGAGTATTTTTTTAAAACTAAAATGAAAGGGTTTACATAAAAGTTTAAAAAAATAATGAAGTAGTTAGTGGTTATGTCAAGCGTAACTATTTTGTTTGGTGGATGTTACACATAGGTAATAATATCCTTAAAGTACCATAAAAATTAAAATATGTTTCGGTTCAAGGTTGCACCTAAATTAAAATTTACTTGCAAACTACGCACCTCAATAGCATATACCTACAGTCTACATACTTTGTAACTTCAAATTACCTATATAAAACATGATAGTGACAATATTACATTTAGACATAACGAGGTCCAAGCTTAGTCCCGATTCCAATAACGGGACAGGTCACGTCCCGCCCCGGGAGCCAGGACATTGTTTGCCACTAAATCACGATCTCCACTAAAAGGTGGACGTGTCCAAAAGTATGAGTTAGTTAGTGTATACGTGTGTTTGGGAGTTTCGATACGTGATAAAGGTGATCAACTTTGGCACACTTTATCAATTGCGTATCGACAGATCCGGAATAGATACAAAACAAAATATGAAGTCCTATAGGATAATGTCAACAATTACGTCCGCGAGGATTTAGGTTTTTTTTAATTCCGCCGGAGTTCTTTGATTTTCAGGAATAAAAATCCTAGATAGGTTGCATTCCGGGGAATGAAATAGGGGTCCTTCCCTATGTCATTCCGTTATCTATGTACAAAATTTCGTCAATAGCAGTCGAACAGATGGGCTGTAAAAACGTAGCAGACAGACGTAGGTGCAGGAAAAGCATCGAAATAGATACTAAAATTATATATCAATGAGGAAAACAGATTAAAATGTTGTATTATCCTGATAGCATCTGTATTGGGTAATGGGATATTCTAAAAAAAAAAATTCGCCACCTAGGTAAGTACATTATTTTAACACATAAAAGGTTGGAGCCTTCTTTTAAGAGTTTAAGCAGGATTTAATCTTTAAACCATTTTCTGAATCGTGTGTGGAGTGCAGAAGTTTCTTTTATAGATTTCACTGGTAGCTCGCACGTATCGTCCCGCGTCCGCGTCCCGATCTCGTTTTATTGGCTAAATTCAATTACGACTCTTCGTTTTTCTGCGTCTATCTCACAAAGTTACAAAAACTTCGTTACGTTCGTGTTGTTGTATCTAGTTCATTTACGTTCTGAGAAAAGTTAAGCGTTTGAAAGTCGATAGCTCGACATCCTTCATGCATTTCAAATCTTACATAAGGGCCACAGGTGGTAAGGGTCAACGCACACTACGGTTTTGGGATCTACGAGCAGCGATACGATCGCTTTCGGGAAGCTGCGATTTAATTTATAACGCACATTATTTTAATCGTTTGAATCGGAAACTTTATGCACTAGTTGATGCCCGTGACTTCTTCCGCGTGAATAAAGGATTAACTATAGAGGTAGAACTATAGAGTTCCCACCGGAATCATTAATCCTTTATTCAAACTAGCTTACCTTAAGCTAATGCCCTTGTGAATGACATATGCAATGCAATCTATCTCAGTACCAAATTTCGTAAGAATCAGAACAGATGGGCCGTCAAAGCTTAGAGACAGGCACACATTCGCATTTTTAATCATAGTATGTGTTGTATATGTTATTAATTTTACATGTAGGTAGTTTAATAATAAGATAAATAAAGCAGTCACTATCGAGCAGCTGGTCGTTTTACTACATGGTGACAGCGGTGGGATAGTGACTGCTTTATTTATCTTATTATTAAACTACCTACATGTAAAATTAATAACATATACAACACAATGTATTAATAACATATACACAGAATGTTCTCGGAAAAGATACCTGTGAGACTATAGGTGTTATTAAGCGAGTTTTTGCAATTAATATAGATAATTATAGTGATTTGTTTCGAGGGGTAGGCAAATTGCCGGGAAAATACAGAATTGTTTTAGATAAAGATGTGTGTCCGTCGGTATGTCCGGTACGTAAAATTCCAATGGGTGTAAGGGATAAATTAAAAAATGAATTAGAAAACATGGAACAGATGGGTATAATAAGAAAAGTGACACATCCAACGCCTTGGGTGAACGCGATTGTGCTTCCCGCGAAAAAAGACGGCAGTGTGCGTGTGTGCCTCGACCCGCGGCCGCTCAACCGCGCCATCCGCCGCGCGCACTACCCGCTACCCACGCTCACCGAGATCGCCGCCACGCTGCACGGCGCCAAGTACTTCAGTAAGCTAGACGCGCGATCGGGATTTTGGATGATAGAACTGGACGACCAGAGTGCTGATTTGTGTACATTCGGTACCCCGTTCGGCAGATATCAGTTTTTGCGGCTACCGTATGGCGTAAGCTGTGCTAGCGAGGTATTTCATGCAAAAATCCGCCAGATTCTTGAGGATCTAGATGGGGTGGAGTCGTTCGTGGACGACATCATAGTGCATGGGCGTACTATTGAAGAACACGATAACAGGCTGAAATTATTACTAGATAGGGCGCGCGAAGTAGGTATTAGGTTTAATCGGGAAAAATGCGAGTTTCGCGTTCAAGAAGTCACTTACTTAGGACATACGTTTAATGAGAGAGGTATGCAAATTGATACCAATAAATTGCGAGCTATTAAGGAAATGCCAAGTCCGAGCGACAGAGGTTCACTGGAAAGGTTTTTAGGCATGACAAATTATTTGTCCAAGTTCATTCCTGACTACGCTAATATTGTGAGTCCTCTTAGAGGACTATTGCGAAAAGGTACGGAGTGGTGTTGGGATAGCACTCACGATAGTGTGGTGTCGGCGCTGAAAGATGCGCTGTGCCGCGCGCCGGTGCTGGCGCTGTACTCGAGCGAGCAGCCCGTGCTGCTGACGGTGGACGCGAGCGCGCGCGCGCTGGGCGCCGCGCTGCTGCAGGCCGGCCGCCCGGTGGAGTTCGCGTCCGCTACGCTCACAGACTCGCAGACGCGTTACGCGCAAATCGAAAAGGAGATGCTAGCTATAGTGTTCGCATTAGAAAGGTTTCATCAGTACGTGTACGGGAGGTCGGATGTTGTGATAGAAACCGATCATAAACCGCTCGAATCTCTGTTTAAAAAGTCCTTAGACAACGTTCCGGCAAGATTGCAACGCATGATGTTGCGTATTCAGTGTTACGACTTTAATGTTGTATATAAGCCTGGTAAATACATGTACTTGGCTGATACGTTGTCACGAGCGGCGCTGACGGAACCTATGCACGAAAAGATCTCACTGGAGATCGATGCTCAGGCGTGTTTTCTTTTAACTAACGTGCCATACAGTGAAAGTAAAATACAGTGCGTTAGGGATGCGACGGGTAAAGATCCAGAGTGTAAAATTTTAATTAAATACATTTTGCATGGATGGCCACGGTATAGATTTGATACCGATCGATTAGTCCGTGCTCATTGGTCGTATAGAACGTCATTTGAATATATAGGTGGGGTTTTATTTAAGGACAACTTAGTATTTATACCACGGGAATTAAGGAGTGAAATGCTTGATCGCATACACGAAGGACATTTAGGTATAGACCGCTGCAAAAGGCGCGCGCGTGACGTCATGTTTTGGAGCGGAATGTCGCGGGACGTGGAGAGAAAAGTACGCGAGTGCGCGGCATGCACCGAGCACGCCGCGAGACCGGCTAGGGAGTCGATGATCCCTCATGCAATTCCAAATCTGCCATGGAGTAAAGTTGGCTCTGATATTTTCGTTTACCAGCAAAAATATTTTTTGATACTTGTCGACTATTTTTCTAATTTTATAGAAGTTAGTCCTATTAGTAATACTGGTTCTAGGGCGGTTATAACGGCCATGAAAGATCAGTTTGCACGTCATGGCGTTGTTTCTGAGCTGGTGACGGACAATGGAACTGCTTATTCATCAAAGGAGTTTCGGCAGTTCAGTTTAGATTGGTGTTTCAAACACACGACTACATCACCTAATTATGCACAGGCTAACGGTCTTAGCGAAAGGGCAGTACAGACTGTGAAGAATATTATTAAAAAATCGTTAATGACCGGGTCCGATTTTTATCTCGGTTTACTTAATTTTAGATCAACTCCGCGTGATGGGGTTAGTTCACCGGCTCAGCTGTTAATGGGTAGACGGTTAAACACCACACTTCCGGTACATATCGATAAATTGCGGCCGGAAAGGAACAATGATTCCGACTTCATCAATATCAACCGTAATCGGTCTCGCGCTAAACAATATTATGACAGACATTCGCGTGAATTACCAGAGTTAAATGAAGGCGAACAAGTGATAGTGGCCGACGGTAAAACTAGACGGCGTCGCATGACGGTGCAGGCACCCGCGCCACAGCCTCGATCCTATTTTGTTGTCGATGGATCTGGTAGGAAATATAGACGTAACCGACGTCACCTCATTAGAGCTGAACCCTGTTCGACGGTTAGTCAGTTACCTCCTACTTCTTTAGATGAGAAGGAGGAAGGTGACGATGATGCGGATCGTCTCAGAGGTGGGTCAGATAAGGGTCGATTGGCCGCGCTTAAGGCTAGGGAGCAGCTAGCATTATTTTTTAATAAAAATAATGATTAGAAATACTTGTTAGACATAAGTTTAGTTGTAAGTTATGTAAGAACTTTTATCAGGTGGTAGTATTAATCTATAATTCATTGTTCATTTAAGGGGAAAGATGTTGTATATGTTATTAATTTTACATGTAGGTAGTTTAATAATAAGATAAATAAAGCAGTCACTATCGAGCAGCTGGTCGTTTTACTACAGTATGAGTATGTTAGAACGTTTGTTGCAGCTTTATAGTATGTACCTACTAAGTACTTATCTGACGGAATCTGATGCTCAAACGCAATCAGTCGATGAGTCAAGAGATATGCCGTGAGCACAAAACTCGCGTGAAAATATTCTTCAAGTTTTTAGCATTGCTGGAGCGCGTCAAATCCATGCTCTTTTACGTAATCTTCATTTGACATTAACCTAACATTTTGGAATGAGTGAACCGGTTTTCAGGAGTGATTTTCTACGAAAATATTTCCGGTTCTTAGCAAACAGCGCAATTTCATGCCTCGTTTGAGTATACTTAAGTACACTATAGTACACTTAAGTAGTTCATTATGTTGTTTATTTATTGATAGCTTTCATGCAAGCATTCATGTCTTACTTTGGTATTTACCAAGGTACTTACTGATACAATAATTATAGCTAAAATATACTAAGCAAATGCAAAGAATAGCTGTTAGGTACTTATGTATTCTACAAATTAATGAAATTATAAATTATTATTTTATTCCAATAGAGCAACCGCCGATTCTTGCTGGTTCTTCTCGGTAGTAATGGCATCCCGAACCAGTGGTAGATTCACTCCACGGTTCAAAAGTTCTTGTAAAAGTTTATTTGAATAAAAACGATTTGAATTTTGAATTTAAAATTAAACTTTATATCAGGAAACATGATCTAATGACCAAGTGACATAGAAACCTTTTCCCCAATAAAATACAAAAATAATTAACAGTCTTCAACGTTAAAAAGCCGTAAACCTGCCGGATCAGTTTCTCGCTTTCTCAGTTTATGATATGAATTACACATATATTTTGTCTGATAGCTGTTTTGACTATTTAAATTTTCAGTGTTTTACAGATCATGAACAGTAATTTCAGAAATTTATATTATTTACTAATAGTAATTTTTGTTATTGCCTTTAATTTAATTATTGCTTATTTTTTTTAGTGAACATTAAAATTTTGAGTGCTTTACAGAGTAGGAGTTGATAAATCATGATCAGATATTTCAGAAGCTCCTGCTTGATTTTTTTATTATTGCCAAAAATCAAAATTAAACTCTTATTTCGATTTTTGAAGTGAAATTTCTTTACAATCGTTTTGGTTTGAAAATTCGATAAAACGAAAAACTAAACGAAAAAGCGACACCAAAAAAAGACAAATATATTCATAAATAGGATTTAGCCTGCGAGAGAATGGGATAGAATACAAGTTATATTTATCTCATTCTCTCTTAGGCTACTTTTGTAAAGGTTCACTTCTGCCGTGTGGATTGCATACGCACTTTTTTTTAAAATCCTAAATTCACGTGGACAAAATCCCGAGCATCGGTTAATAGGTATCATTGTTCTCAGGTCACCTTCACTCCACAAAGCTGTGCATTGAAATTACGACAAAAACGCCCATAAACAAAAGCACTTACTATGAAATATAATAGCCATATTAAACAAAGAAGCTGCCTATAGTAAGTAAACCGTGTATTATCAGAATACACGGTTTAATTTCTCTTTCATCGACTGAAAGCCAACAATGAAGCGAAAGACGCAATCGCGTTTGAACTGGGGCGATAATAAATCTCTTCAATAGTTGAGTACAATGGCTCTTGCTTTAAACTACAGTAGCCATAAAGCTGATCGCATACTTCGGGACAGTCCGTAAGAGGCGCAAGAGCTGCAAGATTTTTGCTAACTTCGTCAGCATATTTCTATCACACTTTCTAAATGAAATTATGCGTTGCAAGTGCTTCTTACGCGATAATTATGATATTTAGCTTTTTGCTGCAGCTTCGCTCATGTTAAGTTCGATATTTATTGGTCATCGATAATTTTATCCCCATTACATTTTATTTAGGTTGGATTTTCAAAAATTAGAGATTACGTCATAAAAGTTATCTGTATGCCAAACAATCCGATCCAGCCCGATTGTTTCATGTTAAAATCCAAGTGTACGTTTAAGTCTACAGGTGTATTTGAAAACCCTGTTAAAGTACTAGTACCTACTCTAACATTTTATTTTCAATAAAGCAAACGGACTAATTGGACCCAAAGTCAGTACTAAATCGAATAAGATTCTTTAGTGGAAAGGTTATGTACCAAAAATAACCAAATAACGACTAAAATAAGTAAAGTACAGAAGAAAAATATTAGGTTCGTCCGAGATTTATCTTTTTGTGGAAACCCTGTTAATAACTACTTAGTGCGGCATTATAGTCTGAGAGATAACGACAACTAACACTGTAGGGGTTTTATTCTCGTACGAAATAAATGCATCTAAGTCCACACATACCTACTCTCTCATCTATTTTTCTAGATATTAAACGCTCCAATTCAAATCAAGAATCAAGAGAATAGATAGGTCAAGCGCTAATATATAAATTAATAATAATATATTTGTAATGACTTTATCTTTGACTGAGATTCTACTTTCGGCTCCAACTACATATTATACCTACGTTCTATGGTATTTTAAGCGATAAGCAGAATCGGATGGTATCTCCTAGCCTATAACGTAAAGTGTTGCCACTCGTTTTTCCCACAGAATTTTCTCCGTATCAAAGTTGCGTGCCAGCCCTGAGTGACATTACATTAAGCGGGTAATACACTAAAATCACGAAGCGCACGTAACATTACACTTACCGCACGTAATATTACACTTTATTTATACGCAAAACTTAATAATTTTACGGATAAGAACACGCTAATTATTCTGATACCGTGTTAATAGAAATATAAGGCTTATTATAATGCTCATTTATTACATTTAGACTGTAATTTCGTGGAAAACTTACGCTATATAGCGGCACGGAAAATGTTTAAGCAGGTAATAACAATGAATCTCCAAATCAGGTAATTCCAAAATGAACTAATTAAATTATTATTAAGTAACGCAGTTTATACTTCGTGTTTAAAAACTATTAAAATGAATTTTTTGACGAGGCAAAGCTCTAGCAAAGAATTTGCTACCAAAGTTATGTACACGTCATTCCGCGGAATATGGCCGTTATATGGAACATCTGTTTAGCCGTCGCCTTTATTTTGCTAAGGTTTTTTAAAGTGCCAAAAATTGTGCCTTTCATCAATTAATATATATGTCATTATTATTAAATAGGTAGGTAATATTTTCTTCATACTGTGTCTCGTAACGTGTTGAATATTGATATTTTCGAAAGACCCTCATTAAAACTATAGATTTTTTGTCGTGGGCTATAATTTGTCCACAATTTTTTTGTCCCGATCGATTGTGAATTTGCTTTGTCTCCAAGTGTGTCTCTAAAATATAATTTTTATTTCATCCAACCTCCTCCGTGCCTCTGAGAGCGCTTTATGCCGTCGGTTCTGTTTATTATCACTAACATCACTCTGATAATAATCGTTAGCAACCTAAGAGTTGAACTAGTACTCTTAGTGGAGTCGTATGCGGAAATACCTGGGAACCCATCGCATTATCATCCCAAGAAAACCCCTGCCATTATGTGATTAATGGAATGGGGTCACGCCCCTCAGCAATGAGTAATACGACGCAGAGAGAGTACGTCATTATAGGTATCATCCCTTCTTCGTCGTCGTCGTCCACAGCTGGACATAGGTCTCCTGTAGGGTCCTCCACGGTCCAGCGGCTCCCTGCGATTCGCCCTATCATCCCTTACCATCAGTTTGTTAACATTTGCCTGAGTGGGCGCGACGATTAGCGAACTACGGCAAAATTGCCTTACCTACTAACGTTTTCCGAACAGTTGGTTGAGTTGGGTATCATTTGGTAAATCGATCCGTACCTGAAATCAAAGAAATGTAATATTAGTTACTGAACAAGCTACTGAAGATCTTCCACAGGTCAGAATGAATCGAAATTGGTATCCTGTTACATAAATTTTTCGGGGGTTAGTATATTTTTAACTATAGCTGACGCCCGCGACTTCGTCCGCGTGGATTGAGGTTTTTCGTTCCCGCAGGAACTCTTTAATTTCCCGGGATAGAAATTATTACAAACTATAATCTATCTCTGTACCAAATTTCCGTTCAGCCGTTCTGGCGTGATTGAGTAACATCCATCAATCCATCCATCCAAACTTTCGCATAATTATAATTAGTATAGATTTATTCTTGTTAATAACATTTATCGTAAAAATAAAGTTCGTAATGACTAAACGAATGAGGTCAAGCGATTACATCTTGTTTAACCACGCCATCGACACCGCGCATTAGCTTGTCTGGCTGCCGGCCGTAAAGTGGGCTATGACCAAGGCTAGGAGATCCAATACCACATGTGCTAATATTGACACTGTTCACATGAGAAACTGAAAGTTTTTTAAAAATCTACTACAAGTAAGCAGCGATCTCATCTGATGGTAAGTGATGATGCAGTCTAAGATGGTAGCGGACTAACCTGTTAGGGGCATGACAGTTATATTAAACCGGAATGCATAATCACTTGGCGGTACTTTTTGCCGTTAGTGTGGTAACTACTCAAGGGCGAAGCCTCCCACCAGGCCAGACCAGGGAAAATTGAGAAATTATTAATACCCCAATTGTTGTTCCTGGGAATCGAACCCGGGACTTCCGCACGTTAAGACAACAGCGCTCAACACTGGGCCAGGGAGTTCGTCAAAACGAATGAGGTCAAGCGATTACATCTTGGTTAGTACTTAACCATTAACCCGGCGTCGACACCGCGCATTAGCTTGTCTGGCTGCCGGCCGTAAAGTGGGCTATGACCAAGGTTAGCCGATCCAATACCACATGTGCTAATACTGACACTGTTCACATGAGAAACTGAAAAATCCAGCTTTGCTCCCGAAAACATATTCCTGGGGCAATACTTCCAACGCTTAAAAGCCATATTGTTCCCGCGGGAACTCTTTAAATTTCCGGGATAAAAGTAGCCTGCGTGTTATTCCAGACTATAATTATCTCTGTGCCAAATTTCATCCAGATCCGTTCAGGCGTTGGGGCGTGATTGAGTAACAAACATCCATCCATACATCCATACCGACATCCATACATCCAAACTTTCGCATTTATCTTTCTTATCTTATCTTACTTCTTACTAATATTATAAATGCGAAAGTTTGGATGTATGGATGTCTGGATGTATGGATGGATGTTTGTTACTCAATCACGCCCCAACAGCTGAACGGATCTTTATGAAATTTGGCACAGAGATAGATTATAGTCTTGAATAGCACATAGGCTACTTTTTATCCCGGAAAATTAAAGAGTTCCCGCGGGAACCACAAAACCTCGATCCACGCGTACGAAGTCGCGGGCATTCGCTAGTATCTAATATTATAAAGTAAAGTAAGAAGTAAGATTATTGTTGACTTTCGTGTTTTGGAATTATAATCCTTCTGTCTGTCATTTGGAGTAATATTGCTTGTCTATTGCTTTAGCAGTGTTGCCATTATGGCCCCTGATCTGATGATTCTGCTGTTAGATGTACCTATCTAGATCTAATCGGCACAGAATACTAACCTGATACCTCACATTTTGGCCTGGTGGGAGGCTTCGGCCGTGGCTAGGTACCCTACCCGCAAAGACGTAACGCCAAGCGATTTATTTAGCGTTCCGGTACGATGCTGTGTAGAAACCGAAGGGGGTGTGGGTTTAATATAACTGCCATGCCCCTAACAGGTTAGCTCGCTACCATCTTAGACTGCATCATCACTTACCATCAGGTGTGATCGCAGTCAAGGGCTAGCTTGTAGTGGATAAAAAAAAAATTTAGTCTCGGTAGTTAGGTACTTAAACATACATGGACTTATCGAATATGGTTTTGAATAGTTCATACGGGTAGTTTCGATGAAGTGGATAACATTTAAACTAAAAAGGAATTTTGGAAAATCTGAATAAGAAATTTTGGAATTTCGTTCCCACGGTACTTCAAAAACCTAAATCCACGCGGACGAAGTCGCGAACATCAATATGTACGCTTTATATTCAAACAAGCAACCATGCTAGCTTCAATATTGTGTTCAGTTAGCAATAACATCGTTCGCAACAGAAGCCTATACATTGCTTTACATCCAATTATGATTGAAAATGAATGTTACATCCAGGAGGGATCGCAACGACTATTATTTATAGACGTAATAAGTAACCTTGCATTGTTTCAATCGCAGTAATGCACCATCCGTTTTATTGAAACACTATGTTAAGGCACGATGACATTTAGCCAGTTTAATATCCACTATAGCCAGTGAGTTTAAAATTGGAGTTTAAAAGTCAGTTAGCAATAACATCGTTCGCAACAGAAGCCTATACATTGCTTTACATCCAATTATGATTGAATGTTAGGTACATCGAGGAGGGATCGCAACTACCTATTATTTATAGACGTAATAAGAGTAACCTTGCATTGTTTCAATTGCAGTAATGCACCATCCATTTTATTGAAACACTATGTTAAGGCACGATGACATTGAGTGAGTTTACTAACCACTATAGCCATTTGCGAAAGATAGGGAAGAATGGAAAAGGATGGAGGAGGCCTATGCCCAGAAATGGGCGTTCCAGTAACATAACGACATGAGGAAACATTAAAAACATAATACCCACAGATCACGGAAACAAGGAGATGTGCTAAGGGGGCGTGTTGCGTGCGAACTCATCAGGCACAAAATAGGCCTGATGGCCGTTTTTGTCTTTAGTCGCATGTCATTCAAAGATTGGTTCACTTCTCTCGGTTTTTAACAAAATGCCGCGTTGTTCAGTGGTTGTTTGTAAAAATTCAAGCTGCAAAGTGAATTACATGAAAGATGGCATCTCATTTCACACGTAAGTACAAATAAATTGTTGTAATTTTCCATTAAAATCAATAAAACATTATTTAGTGGTATCATAATGTAATAGAGTGACAAGTCTATATCTCATTATGAACAAAAACCATTGCTTGCTTAGTAGAAATCTATCAATGAATCGGCCAGTCTTACGACGCAATGGTTAAGTGTTCTTTACCGATTCTTTCACTAGCACGATAGATCAAATTTCGTAGTGCGGCCGCTGTCGGCGTGCGGTGAACTAGAGATGTGACGATGCAGGTACGAGTACAATGCAGTTGTCGATATTTTAGCGACCAAACGATGATCTGTGATACAATAATTAATAGTACCTTAATTATAACTTAGTAAACAATTATTTCTATTTTAACGTTTAAACTATCGTGAGTAAAATTCATTATAACTATATTTTTAGTAATAATTATTACTATTTTTTTTAATGTAAGTACTCGACTTACTTAGCTGACGAAACGTATAAAAAATATACTAGGTGAATTAATATAATGTCAATTTACGTAGATACTCATTACTCATTTATTGATATATTTAATGTCACTCTTTAATATTAATATTTAAGATATCCGAAGGATGCAGAAAGAAAAGAAAAGTGGATAAATACTTTTCATAATCGGTAGTCATTGTCAAAAACCCAAATATTAAGAAATTTAGCATCGATAGATCCATTTTAGTCAATCACTAATTGTATCATATTTGGATTTTGCACAGCACATCGACAACGTTTTACGTTTGTGTGAGTAAGATGCACGGTGATTGAAATTGAACCCTGTTTGGTAAACAATAAAGTGTATATTTGTTCGTGCCTCATGCACTGATCTATCGGTATGCGTGTTGTGAGTGAGACTTCTTGTCTATTGTATTTATTTAGTTGCTTGTATTGGTAGCAGGTAGTAGGGATAGGTAGGGATAAACTGGAGACAGCAGGTTTCAATACAATTTGATACATAGGCATATCTCCTTGTTTCCGTGATCTGTGATAATACCTAACCTGACAAATACGTAATATAATATTTAATACTCTATTTGACATTAATTCTAATTGACATTGACATTGTAACGTATGGACATGATAATATTATATTTCAATTTGTAATGATATTTGTATTTACTTAACTAAAAATATGTATTTAAATAAAAATATTGTGTTAGGTTACTTGATATTGGATTGCAATAAAGGTTTTATTTATTTATTTATTTTTATTTATAACCAGTGAGTTTAATAGCGGGCGAGTCAGCTAGTGTGATAAGTGGCGATAGGACGATAACACACTAAACTTTCCACACACTTATAGTAGCCATCTACTCGTAGCTAGGGAAACCAAATAATTAGTATTTAGTTCACTGCTAATATTATTACACATGTTTAGTTTACTAGTTTACAAGTCACAAGCCCATACGCCAGAAAGTAAACTTTTCTCGTAGATCATTTACAATCTGCTAGTTAGCTAGTGAATAATATGATTTCACTGAACGATTTTACTAGCAGATAGTGAATTCGCCAACACGTAGCTTGTAAACTCGCTCAGTGTCAACGAGCCTTAAGTATGTACATACCTACCTAATGTGTATATGCGGGCCCGTATTTTCCTCACAATTTTTGCTGCACTGTATCATAATACTCGCTTTAGGAATGTAATAAATGAGTTGTAGATTCAATGTCTTTACTGTTTACTCACTCACTGGCTTCGCAAAACGACGAGCTATGGCGATCACTTTAAGAGCTTAGACACACTACGGAACACCACGCCCAAAAATCATGGACACTTTGATAATATTAGTGCCAACTATAACACAACATAAGAAATTAACTAAAAAACTAAAATGGAGACTTATAAGTCACGATTTACGACTTTTAAAAGTTTTAATACGAAAGAGGTATTCCGAACAGTCGGAAGTAAGCCCTGACATAGCCCATTAGCGGTAACGACGCCACCTGGACGACGAACTTTTACTGCTCTATCCTCGCTGAGCCTACCGAAGGTTATACTGCTTCATTCATTATTATAGGACCTACCAAAAACTTTGTCGTAACTTTGATTTCAGTACTTTGGCCAGTTTAGCCATTTAATTTCACTGTGTTTTGACATTAAGTAAAATGTTTGGGATCAGTTAACAGTTTAGTGGAATACGTCTTTACCAGTAGGATGATTTGTTACGACAAAAGCTTCCCGCCACAAAAATATTATCTTGCTTTAAATGTTTGAGTGACGTCATTCCCATGTGACTGCCAAAGCCAGGAGCTAAGACACACAACTTTACCTAAAAACGGTATATAATTATACTATATCGGTATAAAAGTATTTGAAATGAAGACAATACGAAAGAGGTGCGCAGTCGGAAGTAAGCCCCGACATAAGCCCATTAGCGGTAACGACGCCACCTGGACGACGAACTTTTACTGCTCTATCCTCGCTGAGCCTACCGAAGGTTATAGAGCTCCATTTAAATTACAGTTCTATTTAAAATTTCGCCGAGCCTCGAAGAAAATTTCTGATTCAATGCAGGTGATTTTTGGAGCAATTTTAAATTTAATAGAGTTTGGGCACACGAGTATGTGGTTTGGGGCAGTGCTTTTTATGCAAGTTTTCCTTAGATTTAAATTGAAGTTTTAAGGTACGTATATAAAATATGATAAATGATTTATTTATTTCACGTAGGATAACTTGTGCCAGTTATGATAACTCAAGACTCTACCACCGGTTTGGAAAGTTGTCCTACTGAAAAGAGCCGGCCGAAGCCGAAGAAACTGAGCAGTCACTCTTTTCAGAAAAAGGAAGATGTTTGTAAATATATTATACACGTTACGTTACAAGTATTACACTAACATCTGATACGGTCCATGGATTTAAGTTCTATGACCCGTAAGTTTTCCTTAAATATAAATTTAATTATATTTTTGTCTAGACTAGAAAATGCCAGCGACTTCGTCCGTGTAGATTAAGTTTTTTATTTAACTCTTTAATTTTTAAAAATAGCCTACGTTTCTTCAAAAAATGTGTCATGAAAACGTAGCAGACAGACAGGCAGACAGACGGACAGAGACATTTTCGTATTTGTAAGCCATAAAACAAGATAAGAAAAAGAATATTAGTACAAACATACAAATAGAAAAGCCCCGCAGACAGCAAATTACAACTCAGTAGTAGCAACGAGTTTATTGTGTTGGAAGTGGAAGTCTGAACGCGGCAGGAAGCAGAGGCCGATATAAACTTATAAAGCTATTAGCAGCAAAGCCGTGACGCCGCGCCGCCACCCCAGAGGGCCCAGACACCTGTATAGAGGCCTGGGCAGACTAAAAGCGTGAACGCAGATGCAAAGCAAAACTTCATACAACTACAAGCTAAACGCACCAAGTACGCTTTGCACACGCGATTTGAGATTGAATTAGTGCTAAAAAATTAACGACGGCTTAGACAGAAGGGCTAGCTCGGTTTATGCGGAAAAAATACGTAATTCCCGCATACAGCGATGCAGTATTTTTACCCGACTTCCGAAAAAAGAGGAGTTTCTCAATTCGGCGCGTATCTTTTTTTTCTAAAGACATAATATATTTCAGTCTTTGAATGTCGCAGAATACAGTCGTGGCCTAGATATTGCCAACGCCCTACATGTTATTAGAAGTCAATTTATATTATGTAGACCGTTGGGCGTTGGACATAAGTATCTTGCAATGACTACTACTGTCTGGATCCAGCGGCGAGCTGCGAGTTCAAGTTCAACTAGTAAGGCAACGTAATGCCAATTGGTCTGTCAATGTTAAATATAAGACGTATTCTCATTTCTCAGCCTTCTTAAGCCAGGGCTTTCTTCTGCCCCGGCCTCAATCTACTTCTGTTAGGTATCCAAACTTTCATACTAATACTATAAATGCGAAAGTGTGTCTGGCTGTCCGTCCGTCTGTCAGTCTGTCTGCTACGCTTTCACCTTGTTCAACCGATTTTGATGAAATTTGGTACAGGGATAGCTTGTATCCCGGGCTACATGGGCTACTTTTTATCCCGGAAAATTAAGGAGTTCCCGGGGGAATTGAAAAAGCTTAATCCACGCGGACGAAGTTGCGGGCATTATCTAGTTTTTCATAAGTAAAATCCATAAACTAAATACTCATTGCTGCGGGTGCATTTTATCAATGGTTTTTATTCAATAGTTTCTTCATAGCATTCTGAATAAGTAACGTAAGTGTGTGGAGTAAAAGGTGCGCCACAGGAAAAGGCGTAACTTGCTCATTAAGACCATTAGTGGCCACTAATGTAGTAGGTTATACGATACTGCGTGCATATTGTGGGGTTCATTGTCTGAACCTATCTAATGGTACATATTACCTTTATGGTATATAATGGAAGTTTAACCAAAATCATTGGTAAAAACTTTACTGGTGTTAAACATGTGTTTGGTTTGGGAAAATACTAAAATAGGGATATTATTTTTCCTTACAAAGTTACCTACTGAGTTTATTGAACAATTTGTGCCGAACACCTACATTAAGTACATTTTTTTATTTTATTTTTATTTTCATTCCTGTAATAGTTTCAATATAACAAACATGCACATGGATGAAAAAGATTTAATTAGCAAGCGGTATATTTACTTATTTCGTAACTTTTACAAAAGTTACTTTTACAAGAGTCTGTTTAAACCGCGGATGATTTTATGTGGCAAGACTGATCTTTTAAAGTAGGAGGTACAACTTCGATTAAGTAACTTTAATTTGTGGAGCAGTAGAGTAATTTTTAGGGTTCCGTATCTCAAAAGGAATTGTTGTTGTCCGTCCGTCTGTTTGTCAAGACCCTTTTTCTCAGGAACGCATGGAGGTAGCAAGCTGAAATTCATATCAAATACTCAGGTCTACTGTGCCTTGGAGCTGTGAAAAACCAAACTTCTGAGCCAACGCAATCAAAAGATACAGCCGTTCAGCCGTAATACTGCAAATTTTCGACTAACGTACTTCCCGTGAACTCAGAATCTTGAAATTTGGAACGAAGCAACGTCTTATAGCACAGATAAAGGAAAAAATGCGAAAAGCATACATTTTTAGTTACATGATATTATATTAAAAATATTTTAAATAATTTTAAACTTAATGTTATGGATTTCATTTAGCAATAAAAATAGCTTAACTTTTACTTATGTACCTATAGGTTTGTACGGAACCCACGGTGCGCGAGTCCGACTCGCACTTGGTCTTTTTTTTGATTAGGTTACCTGGCTTTCGATTATCGACTTAATTGGCAAGTGACTAACGTATCATCAGACTTAATAATTAATATTATGCAAAACTGTGTTGGTTTGTTAGTTTGTCCTTCAATCACGCCGTAACAAAGCAACGGCTCGACAGGATTTTTTGCATGGGTATAATTGAGGACCTGGAGAGTGACATAGGCTGCTTTTTATGCCGGAAAATGGGAATTAAAAAAACTTATTCGACGCGGACGAAGTCGAGGGCATCAGCTAGTCTTCGTCAACGTGTAGATTTTAGTCTGGCACCAGTCATACCTATGGTATTCTTTAAAGAAAACTTGATTCTAAAACCATAGCTTATAAACATCCGTTAAATTTTGATTGTAAATTCTAAACTGCAATAAAGCACAACACAGTACTTCAAAGCATATTTCATGACACTGAAGCTACGATTTCCATAAACAAGGCGAAGAATTAAGCCAAACTGTTGGTAGACCCAATTTCCGGCAAAGAACCTAATTTATGGGCACTTTACAATATTGTCTCTGAGCCAACGGTAGAGACTAGAGGCATTGTATAGCGGTCGGCCGTCGCGCTGGGTATAATAAACTCAAACTCTTTGTAAGCAAACCCACTTCCTTACTCATTATGCGCTCCTAGTATATTTGTGCAGATGGCTTGAGTATTGAATTTTTTTTGTGTGTCCTGATTTTTGTTTATTGCTAGACTAGCTGATGCCCATGACTTCGGCCGAGTGAAATAATTTTTTTAAATTCCCAACGGGAAATTCTTAATTTTCCGGGATCCAGCCTATGTCCAGGTCCTCGACTATACCCATGCAAAAAAAAATCACGTTGATCCGTTACTTTGTTGCTGCGTGATTGAAGGACAAACCAACAAACAAACACACTTTCGCATTTATAATATTAGTATGATATTATGATGGTTTCGTATTTCGAAACACACCGATGTGAACTGCCCCATTCAAGGTCCTGATTCGAGATTTTTTAAACGCATTCAGTAGGTATTCGCATAATCCTTTATTTTCATGCGAATGTGAGTTTGTTTGTTTGTACGTGCCTTCACGGCCCATCTTCGCAACTGATTTTGATGAAATTTGCTAAAGACATACACTATATCCCGGGTGCAAATAGGCTACTTTTCTCGCGAATTCCCGAATTCCCGCAGGAATCAAGTCGCGGGCATTAGCTAGTAATCATACTAATATTATAAATGCGAGAGTCAGTTTGTTTGTTGGTTTGTCCTTCAATCACGCTGCAACGGAGCAACGGATCGACATGATTTTTTGCATGGGTATAGTTGAGGACCTGGAGAGTGACATAGGCTACTTTTTATCCCGGAAAATTGAGGAGTTCCCGTGGGAATTTAAAAAACTTATTCCACGCGGACGAAGTCGCGGGCATCAGCTAGGTAGTTGTAGAGGATCGGTGTGACCCGAGCCACAGCGAGGGAGTGAAATAAAACACTTGTTGTTGTTGCGTTGGAGCGGAGATGCGTACGCTCCGGAGTCTCGTTGTGAAGTGCGTAACTCGACCGGGGGCGGCCGGTTTTTATTCTATTTCGGAGCGTGCACATATCGCATTCTTTATTAACGAGCTAGTAGAATCAGTACTTAACCAATAGGACGCTTATTGCGCAATAAAAACATGAAACTTAACTTAGTAATATACATAGAAGATATAGAAAATTATTACAAAATAAAAACCAATACAAATAAAACTGATATAGTTACTATAAAAACTTAATACTAAAGGTAAGTAAAACACATGCAGTATTAATTCGTTTATAGACTTAATTTCTATTTTTACATAATTATCTAAGCTCTATATTTAATATAATTAGCCAAGTTATCTATTACAACTAGTCAAGTATGATAATTTTAGCTATAAATATTTAAACAATATTTAATCAAACGTTATAACTATTTATTATCGTCCAGAATACGAAATATGTGTATTAATTGAACATATTTTAGAGTTATTTACATGTAAGGTTAGACAATATAATTAACGGCATATAATCAGTAGGTATTACAGTATTATTGTGGTATGTAATATAAAGTTAAATTATACCACTAACTAAGATGCCTCAATCATGCAAGAAGTTACGTATTAAATTGTTAAGGTGCTTTCAGAATTTATATTTCCATGTGTCTAGGAAATGACTCATCTATTCAGTTATAAACCTGAGACAGGCTTTCCCAAAAGCAATACTATATAAGCAATACTAAACAAGTGGCTATACCATCTGTAAATTCTTCAACAAGTACATAATAAAAGTATATAATTTGCACGTAAATAACTACAATATGATAGTACATAATGGCTCTATAATTTAAAGTGGATTATTTACATGGAGTAATCAATATCCTAATAATTGATGAGACAGCGATTCAGGACCCGATCGCAAGTAAGGCACAATCTTCAACAGTCTCCCCCTCGTGCGAAGATGGAATCTGGAGCACTATCATTGGTGGAAGAAGATTGTGTGATCTTCACTAGGCGCGAAACCGGTCTTTTCATTACTCCGGCGATGGTTCGAACATCAACTATTCGTGTCTTGCCATCTGGGCCAGGATAAGTTGCGATGATTTCGCCTTTGGGCCATGTGCCTCGCGGAAGGGAGTTATCAATGATAATTACGATATCTCCAATAGCTGGGTTTACAAAGTCATCTTGGTTGTTGTTGTATTTCGGCGCTATCGTAGGCAAATATTCGGTAAGCCAACGTTTCCAGAAATGGTCGGTGAGTCTTTGTACCGTTTTCCAGGTAGCGGGGCCGATAAGCTCGCTATCGGTGAAATTTCCGATAGAGTAGGTACCGCTCGATCTTCCGATAAGGAAATGATTAGGCGTTAGACTCTCTTGATCGTCGGGGTCCAATGATATCTCTGTTATTGGTCTTGAGTTGATGAGATGTTCTGCTTCCAGGAGTAAAGTATGCAGAATTTCCTCTCGTGGATGCCGCGTATTAAGTGTGGCTATTAATGCGGTTTTCACGGATCGTACTAATCTTTCCCAAGCTCCTCCCATGTGTGGGGCTCCAGGCGGTATGAATTTCCATTGAATTCCTTTTTCTTCTGTATTTTCTTTCATTTTGTCGAATTCAGCTTGCAGTTCTTTATTTGCTCCGACAAAATTCGTTCCGTTGTCGCTGTACATGATTTTTGGTTTTCCTCGGCGTGCTATCATTCGCCTTAATGTGAGTATCATGTTATCGGATGATAGTGATGTAGCGATTTCCAAATGTACAGCGCGTGTGGTAAGGCAGGTATACAGCGCTACCCATCGTTTATCGGTTTTCCTTCCGACAGTTATGGTTATTGGGCCGAAATAGTCCACTGCGGTACATGTGAATGGATGCTGTTTGTGTTTCAGACGTTCGGCTGGCAGGTCTCCGATCGGAGTTATAGTAGGTACTGCTTTGTGTGTCTTACACCATTGGCATTCTCTTGCTACCATCTTTACTGTAGTTCGAAGTGACGTTACGTAGTATCTTTGGCGTATCTCATTCATCACGGTGTTGTGATTGCCATGGTTGTACTCTTGGTGATAATGATTAATTATCAGTCGAGTGGTAGGATGCTTGCCGTCTAGTACGATTGGTTTCTTGTAGGTATTTATCAAATCGTTGGCGGCGGACAGTCGAGTTTCTAAGTGTACGATATCTTTGTCTAAGACGACGGTGAGTCTTCTTAGGCGTGAGTCTTTGTTCAAACGTTGGTTATTTTTTAAACATTTTATCTCGGCGTGGAAACTGTCGTTTTGCATTTTTTGAATTATCAGTTTTTGCGCTCTTTCTAAATAATCGTTTGGTAATTTGATCCTGTTAGGTGTATGTGATGCGGCTTTATTTGGTTCTGGAGTTGTTTTTTCAAATTGTTTTTTCTTTGGTTTGTATGGTTTCCAACTCGCATCTTTTTTGATGTGTTTGGTGGCGGTCACCTTCTCGGTTTTGTTTAGGTAGCGTTTAAAGTGGTCCACACTTTGGAGAAAGCGTGCCGTGGCGCGGACGAATCTAGTCCATGACGAGAATCTTTTTACGTCGGGCATTGGCGTTTCAGAATGTCGAACGGTGGCGATAGTTTTTGCTCTTTCTTCGCCTGTTGGTGATGGTGATCGCTCGCTTCGATCTTCGGGCCATTCGTCGGCGTTGAGTAATAAAAATTCGGGGCCATTAAACCATCGGTGTTTGATATTAAAATTTTTCGGTGGAGTTCTAGTAGCATCGTCGGCGACATTAAGTTTAGTGGGTACATATCTCCATTCAGATGTTTTGGAGAGATCTTCTATTTCGGCTAATCGATGCGCGACGAATGTTTTGTATGTGCGTGGGTCGGACTTAATCCATGCTAACACTGTTCGCGAATCTGACCAGAAATATTTCCTTTTTATTTCGGCGTCCATTTCATTTTGTATGCTTGAAGCCAAACGGCAGCCTAATAAGGCAGCTTGGAGTTCTAGCCGTGGTATCGACGTTGGTTTTAGCGGGGCTACTTTTGCTTTTGCTGCTATTAATGTTATTTTGATTTTATTGTTTTTTAAGGTGCGCCAATACGTAGCGGCTGCGTAAATGTTTTCGCTGGCGTCCACGAATGTATGCAGCTCCCCCTCGTTAAGCGAGTCTGTGCATCGGGGTATATTGAGTTCTTCTAATGACTCTAGGCTTTCTAACCAATTTGTCCATGGTTTAGTCATTTCTTCTGGGATAGGTTCGTCCCAGCTTATGCCCGTGCGCCATAATTGTTGTATTATGACTTTCCCTTGTATTAGTATTGGAGTAGCTAGGCCCATAGGGTCAAATACTGACATCACGGCACTTGCCACTTCGCGTTTGGTGGGCAATCGTATGCGGTAAATTACGTCATCTGGAGTGTTGCGCAGGTTAAGAGTGAATTTTAAAGCATCATTGCTGATTTGCCACAACATTCCTAACGTTTTTCCATATTCTTCTTGCTGGCATATTTGCACATGATCTGGCTGGTCGGTTGCCAGATTTTTTATGGCAGATGGATGGTTCGACGTCCAACCTCTTAATTCAAAACCGCCGCTTTTGTGAATCAGGTCTACTTCTTGACTTATTCGTGATGCTTCATCGGCGGTGGCAAAACTTTGTAGGTAATCGTCCATGTAGTGACATCTCGATATGGAATTTACAGCTTCTGGATATATATCTTTGAAATCTTGGGCGTTTCTATTTTTTACGTAGATTGCTGAGCAGGGTGATGATGTTGCTCCGAAGATTAGAGATTTCATTCTATATTCTTTTGGTTCGGCATCTGTTTCGTTTTCTCGCCAGAGAAATCGTAGACTGTCTCTGTCTTCTTCGCGTATTTTTATTCTTAAAAACATTTCTTTAATGTCGGCTGCTACGGCAACAGAGCCTTGTCTGAATCTTATTAGTACGCCGAATAATGATTGCAGTAAGTCGGGTCCAGACAGTAATGCGTCGTTAAGGCTTTTTCCATTTGTTCGCTCGGCTGCGTCGAATACGACTCTTAGTTTGCCTTTCTGCGGATGGACAACGGCAAAGTGTGGTAAATACCAAGTTCTGGGTGATGTGGGTCTATCGATGGCGGGTTCGGCGTAGCCGCTTGTTAATAGGTTTACTATTTGTTTGGTGTAATTGACTTTAAATTCTTCGTTCTTTTCGAATTTGTTTTCTATGCCTTTCAGGCGACGTAAGGCGTTATTGCGATTTAAAGGCATTACTTCTTGGTCGGTTTTCCAGAGCAGTCCGCATTCATATCTGCCTTCTGGTAATCTGTGAGTAGTTTTTTCCAAAATATCTAAAGCTCGTTGCTCCGGATCATTTGCTGGTTTTTTCGGAGTTATTCCTAGTGAATCCAAGCTGAAGTGAGTTTTTATTAATTCATCGATTTCTTCCGATTTGTTGTAGGTATGGTTTATAAAAAATACTGGTTTGGTTGATTCGGTTTTACAACCGTGTAATATCCAACCTAGGCTGGTCAATGATGCCACAGGTTTTGAAGATGCACCAGTTTTTAAATCTCTTGTGACTATGAGATGCCAATTGTCTTGACCTATTAGTAAGGTTGGTGGCGTTCCGTCATATAATAATTGATCTTCTATCTCTACTAAATGAGGGCAGTCTGCGATGTCTTCCTTCCTCACGGATTGAGGCCGTAGGTTTAAATTTTTAACTGTGTGTGCTTGCAGGTTTTCGTAATTTCTTGCAAACAGGCCTTTTATTCGTAATTTTATGTGTTTTGATTGCTCTGTTATTTGTTGGCCGCTTATGCCTTCAAGTAATAAACTTTTACTCGGTCCCGTAGCTCCCACGTGATTGGCTACGTCTTCTAGTAATAGCGTCACTGTTGATCCTTCATCTAGTAAGGCCATAACTGTTGCTGTCCCGTTCGGTCCGTTTAATTCGACGGGTATGATTTTTAAGTAGGCTCGTGAGGTGCCTATGTGATTTACTGATACTATCTTGCTAGGTTCTGAATTCAATTTTTCTTGATGTAATAGTTCGTTGTGTGTTCTAGTACATCCGTCTTTGCCGCACGGTTTCGATTTGCATGTTAGATGTCTATGGTTTAATTTCAAACATTTGAAGCATATTTTTAATCTCTTGACGGTTTCCCATCTGTTTTTTATGGATTCATGTAAAAATTTATCGCATTTAGAAATATCGTGAGCTTGTTCACATAGGATGCATTTTTCATTTTCTTGTGCAGAGGCAGCTAATACGATCTGCATCTCTTCTTCGAATTCACTATCATATGATGAGTCGGAGTCGCTCTCTTCGTGTTGGGCTACGTTTACACGTGCTTTCCTTATTGGGCGAGATTTGTTTGTTTCTGATTTTATTCTTGGTCTGTCGCTTGTGCCCGGTTCGTCAAAATCGTTTGATACTTTTGTTAGGAATTCTGATAGCAATTTTAGCATTGGCTCTTTTCTCCTGTTTGATTTGAATTCTTGCCATCTAAATCTGACTAATGTGCTCATTTTGTCCACAATTTTATCCGAAATTTCTGTTGAATATAAATATTCCAGTTGATCTAATTGTTTTATTGTGTCCACCGTGTTGAAAACGGCGCTGGCGAAGGTCCCAATACCTTTCATGTCCTCTGTCATTCGAGGTAATTTATGTAGTTCTGCAATTAAACCTTTAATAATATAGGTTGGTTGGCCAAATCTTCTTTCTAATTCTTTTAATATGCTCTCTGGTGTTGAGCTGGTATATAGAAGTGACTTCACGGCTTCTTTTCCGCGACCTTTTAGAGATTTTCGTATTCTCGCAATATTTTCAATGTCGATGAAGTACGAGGCGGTGCTTGTGTAATGTTTTATAAAAGGTATCCAATTAATCGGGTCTCCATCGAATGGTGGTAGGTCGCTCATATATGCGGGTGGTTTTCTTGGAGTATCTTGTTTGCTGTCTTGTTTTAATGCTTTTGCGAGCAATTTGGTTAATGCGGCCATTCCCTGATCTGTCTCGTTTGATGGTTTATTCATCCATTCATTAACATTGGACTCTATTTGTTGGACATCCTCTTCAATGTCTGAGTCTTCAGCTAGTTGTGTCAGCTCTAGTTGGGTTCGAGCTAGCGCGGCTTCGGCCTCTGCTCTTTCAATCTCCTTCTTTTGAAGCGCCAACCTTGCCTCAAGTTCAGCGCGCTTGCTTTGGGACGCGCGTGATCCTGTTGCCTTCCTTTGATTTTTTGCAGCATTCTTTGAATGTACTGTGCTTGTTGTTTGTTCAGTACTGGTGGTTTGTTCAGTACTGGTGGTGTGCTCGGTGCTTGTAGTTCCTTCGGTGCTCGTAGTACCTCCGGTGCTTGTAGTCCGTTCGGAACTTCTTGACTGCCCAGTTTTAGATGAGTTTCCAGATTCCACTTCGCCCGGGTCCCTGTCCTTGGGATTTGCCTTCTTGCTTCGGGTTTCTATCGTGCTCATCTTGGTCGGGTCCTGCGTCTTCTTTTCCCTAACGGCCCTACTCCCTACAGCCCTAAAGCCCTACCTCCCTAACGGCCCTAGCAGTCCTGTTTGAGGGTCCCGAAGAACACACTCTCCCAGGGATGGAAAAAAAGGTAAGGTAGGTGGGAATCGCCCGGAAGAGGGTCACACGCAAGACTAGCTGCTCGGGAATTGGGAGGAACGCCCAACCCTTCAGCAGGCCCACCAGGAGGCCACTAGCTTACGTGCACCGTACCGACGCGATCAGACTGTTACAGTTCACCGGTTAAGGCGAACTGGCAGTATCGTCTGGTATACTGCTCCCGCCGTGAGGCGTTAACTCGCCCGTTCACCGTTTGGCACCGTTAGGTGGTGAGCGGGAGAGCCGCGGTAAACCGCGCTTATAGAGATCTGTTCAACACGAAGAAACGATGTCCCCAGGCGCCGCGGTCTTCGGCAGCTACTCGTAGCCTGCTTCAATGCACCCGCAGCGATGAGTCGATTCCTTTTCTTCGCGATGACGAATGCTCTTGGTGTCGACTTGCTTGCTCGGCGAAACGCTCTTCCGGGTTTTGCGGTCTTCCAAACTCAGGGGAGCCCCGCAGCCGTGGTCGAAATCCTTTTCGCCTTGCTTGGCAGTTGCGACGTTTTGATTCTGTAGCGCGACGAAGCGATCCCTCCCGACGCTCTTGCGGTCTTCGGCTGCTACCCGTAGCTTGCCTCAATGCACCCGCGTAGCGACGGTGGATTCCTCTTGTGTTGCTAGGCAGACTTCTTGACGACTTCAGTCCGCAGCGTTCTTGAACGATCTTCCCTGCCCGCAGACCCGTTCTGAGGGGATAGGTTGATTCCTCTTCAATCTTGCTTTATTGCGGAGAATCTTGAGACTCGTGACTTGAGATCTTGATCTTGAGTTGCTGATATCTTGCGTTCGAAGGACCATGCACTGTAGAGGATCGGTGTGACCCGAGCCACAGCGAGGGAGTGAAATAAAACACTTGTTGTTGTTGCGTTGGAGCGGAGATGCGTACGCTCCGGAGTCTCGTTGTGAAGTGCGTAACTCGACCGGGGGCGGCCGGTTTTTATTCTATTTCGGAGCGTGCACATATCGCATTCTTTATTAACGAGCTAGTAGAATCAGTACTTAACCAATAGGACGCTTATTGCGCAATAAAAACATGAAACTTAACTTAGTAATATACATAGAAGATATAGAAAATTATTACAAAATAAAAACCAATACAAATAAAACTGATATAGTTACTATAAAAACTTAATACTAAAGGTAAGTAAAACACATGCAGTATTAATTCGTTTATAGACTTAATTTCTATTTTTACATAATTATCTAAGCTCTATATTTAATATAATTAGCCAAGTTATCTATTACAACTAGTCAAGTATGATAATTTTAGCTATAAATATTTAAACAATATTTAATCAAACGTTATAACTATTTATTATCGTCCAGAATACGAAATATGTGTATTAATTGAACATATTTTAGAGTTATTTACATGTAAGGTTAGACAATATAATTAACGGCATATAATCAGTAGGTATTACAGTATTATTGTGGTATGTAATATAAAGTTAAATTATACCACTAACTAAGATGCCTCAATCATGCAAGAAGTTACGTATTAAATTGTTAAGGTGCTTTCAGAATTTATATTTCCATGTGTCTAGGAAATGACTCATCTATTCAGTTATAAACCTGAGACAGGCTTTCCCAAAAGCAATACTATATAAGCAATACTAAACAAGTGGCTATACCATCTGTAAATTCTTCAACAAGTACATAATAAAAGTATATAATTTGCACGTAAATAACTACAATATGATAGTACATAATGGCTCTATAATTTAAAGTGGATTATTTACATGGAGTAATCAATATCCTAATAATTGATGAGACAGCGATTCAGGACCCGATCGCAAGTAAGGCACAATCTTCAACAGTAGTATTACATAAAAATGGTCTTCACCTACATTTTCAATGCGCTCCCCTAACAATGAGGCACTAAAACAAACAAGCTCCTGAAAGTCCATTTCAAAAGTGAGTAACGTCAGCAGCATCGAAAGCGCCGTAATCATGTGTCAACAGAGGTCAGCGTCACGTCAGCCCTGACCTCTGACCAAGCCAGCCTCTTACTGCCAACGTCACACGTACCTATGACGGTTGAGGAATCGCGCCAATCTTGCGACTCTGTGGTATGCGACCACCTTTACGTCTATAATTTAGAGTTTGCCTCTACATCATCGTTAAATTCCCCCGCTTTAATTTTGGGCCCTAAAGCCTTATTAGCTAAAAAAAGCAAGCCCGAAAGTCGTTACTGATGTACATTAACTGCACTGTTGGGAAGCAATTATCCGGTAACTACCCGTTCTGACCGATGATACGCCGCGGGGTGCGTCCAGATTACGAGTAGTGTTCCAATTTCACGCAATTCGACTGCAATGGAAATTACCTATACAGAATTTTGTTACTGTGCTAACAATGTAAGTTGTCGCTACCTACTCGCAGTTATACTTACACTGTATAACAACACGTAATCAGCTGTGAAATAACTGGCTTACATAAAATGACGCTAAACTGGTAGCGCCTGACAAACAATTCGACATTGGATAGAAGCAGGCGTTACGTTGCGGAAGTCCATAGCAATGAAGTAATGCACAATCGTGCATTGTCAAGTCAACATCTCCTGAAGATGCTCCGGTATCGGAGTGAAACGTACGTACTGAAACTACCCTCAGTTTGGGGAATTTCTGTGGTGTGGTGAATATCGCGGGCTATAGTTGCGGGATACACGCTGTACCACATAGATTTACCTATTGTCGCGGATTATAGCTAATTTCCTTCATTAAACAATTCGACACCCTAAGGGTATGGAGCCCTAATTAACGATTTTCGAATTTTTTCCCATACTTGTGCTTCGAGACCTTGCTTCTTGCCATTCAACCGGAAGTACCGTATATTGGTTTAGATTTATTGGCGAGTGTCAATATATGCAAAATATGCGACATAAACGGCCGTATCTTTTGATTGCGATGACTTAGAAACTTGATTTTTTACAGCTCCAATGGACCATAGACCTTAGTATTTGATATTAATTTCAAATTGATACCTCCTCCACAAGTTCCAGAGAAAAAGGGAATTAACAGACAGACAGACGGTCAACAAAGTGATCCTATAAGGGTTCATTTTTTCCCCTATTAGGAACCGTAAAAAAGGTAAATAAAAGTGTTCCACCAGCGTCATAGCTGCTAAATAATTTCATCTAATCTGTATTCACGCCACTGGGCCACGGCAGAAGCTTGGCCCGATTTATGCCCCAAACCTATGGTAGGGAATGTTGGGGATTTATTTGCATTCCTTCGCCTTTTTTACCCTAATCCGCTGCTATGTAGGCACTGAGTGAACTAATTACGCGAATCTGTGGCCCGTTTTGCTTTGAATTTACGAGACAGAAGTGTTATTAAGGCTTAAGTAGACGTAATGGGTCGCGGCGCAAGAATTTTTAGAGTAAAGCCCTTTTATTGGGAGTAAACCTCTTTTATTAGGATTTACGAGTACCAAACCGTTACAGGCTTTGTAAAACTTTTGCTGTTTAAAATTTAATTATGGACTTTATTTTTGTTATATTAGGTAAATTATGAAAAAATATCTATTTTGTCTTTAGTAGGTGTGCACATTTCTGAATAACTATTTACTTGTTTCAATATACCTATTAATACTAGGCAACCTGTAGCAAACTATTAAGGCCCGCTTGCAGAGACGCTTGAGAGAGTTACGTTTAATCCAGGAATACTTAAATTAGAAATTTTATCAGGAGTTTTATTACGAACTAGCTGACCCGGCGAACTCCGCCTTAGTATGCAAAATTAAATGTATATTTTTCAATATTTCTGAGAGATTTTCTTAATATTTTTTTCCGTAAGAACCTTCTCCTAATAATAACAAATACAACAAAAAAAGAATTAGTGAAATCGGTCCAGCCATTCACGCGTGATGCCGTGACCAAGGAAAACGGGTTTCATTTTTATATATATAGATTCTGTCAAAGTAGCAGCTAACTCTTGGTTAACTGGATAGCCCGGCGTTTCTGTAAGCGGGCCTTAAATGCAAGGTGCAACCTACAAATTATCCAAGATTTAATAATGCGCGTCGCATAATACGACTTACAATAACACCGCCACCTAGCAAACTTTAACAACACCAAAAGTTTAGAATGCTAGATGCAGTCCCAGCCTGGTGTAGCAAGGCTGAAATAACTAGTCCAGGTAACCCAAGCAACCTGTGAGGACACGCCCGGGCTAGGAGGCTCAGCCTCGAGGCCCGTACCCCGACAGGCTTTTGCCTGTAAAGAAGACACCACTACAAAGATGAGAAAAATGTCTTGACCAGAAACCCGAGAGCAAAGGCTTAATACTACATGAACAGCATAATGTTCTACAATAATATTACAATAGGCTGGGTATTTGATCTGGGGACATGAAACAGATCGAAATCCACTCAATCACAATTACTGAGGCAGAAGGACGTATATACGGTAGCCCAGTTTTCTGCATACATCCGCAACTATTCCAACCGACTTTACGATATTACATAAATACGAATGCGATTCATTTTATGAGGAAATATAACATTTGGATGGAATTCCCTCAATCTTCATTTCGTCCGGAACACGAGTAGGTTTCTGCGAATATCACATTTCCTTCGAAAAAGGTCAACGTAGACAGAGCGGAAAACACTCAAAGATGCTCCAGTGTCTAATTTAAGAGACATAGTATGAGGATTGAGGATAGTTTACTTAGATAAGACCACTTTTCTTACACTGTCAATATCTAGGTATCTACTATCGCTACGAAGTATGAAGTAACAATTATTTCATTTTAAGTACCTAGAAAAAATACCGAAGGTTAATTATTTCTGCTATGAGAAAATATCAATGGATTAATGAGACAAAAAACACGCGACTCATTAAAAACCTGGAAAAGAGCTAATTATCTTCAAACGGCTGAACATAATTTTCTTGAATCATAGCTAAAACAGATTCGATTAAGTCACCTTTAAATGGTCTGTGTCTTTAAACATTGACTTTTCCAACCATAAAAACTAAAAAAAATACAATCGGTTCATCCGTTTGTGAGATAAGATGCCACAGACAGACATAAAAACGTGACAAACTTATATCACCTCTCTTGTTGCGTCGGGGGTCAAATTATAGGTTGTAAGTTATGAAAAAATTAGCAAGTGTAATAATTATATCATAGTTGCTGTTTTTATAAAGTTTTGGCCAAGATACTTACTATGGTAGGACGTGAGCCTTCGCAAACAATGAGATTTTCGAGAGATATTATTATCATAACAATTTATACACTAAAATAACATTGGAATCGGACTATTGCTGATATTATGTACCTACTCATATTCTAGCTTTATGTTTTTCATAGACGCTAAATGGTACAATATAAATTTGCTATTTATTTTATCGCTATGAGAACCTCGAAAAAAAACACGTTTTCTTTTAGAAATTGCGTTTATGAGTAAGACGAAATAGAAATGGACCGTTTCGAATATCTAATAAAAGCTCCCTTAACTTGTAAGCTTTTGCAAAGGAGTTTTCACACCGACGACGCCGCCCGCCCTTAAAAATTTTAATTATTATTATTTATAAAAATTATAATTATTTGTGGCAATCATAGTGGCAGTTGGCAACCACGCGGGATACCAACTGTAGCCCTAAATTATGTTTTTTTTTTATTCATTATAGGCTTACGCTTGACCACGATCACACCTGATGGGAAGTGATGATGTGGCCAAAGATGGGACGCGCTTGCCTAGAAGGAGCCTATTCACTCTATTATGTAAAACTTGCATCAAGTTCCAGTCGTGCTTGAGTCCAGCTTTCCGAACCGGTGGTAGAGCCTTGGCATGTCATAAGTGGCACAAGTTGTGCTCTAAGAAATAAACAAATCATTTATCAATAAATCGTTAAGGTGATTACAATCATTCCACTGTAGCAATCATTGAAAAGTAATAAGGCCTTATAGGCTTTATGCCCGATGACATAATCGGCAACTTCCTTGCACACTCTTTTGTTTGCAGCTGGCAAACTGCCTATTTCGCAGATGCTGTAGCTCTCGTAATGTCGCAAAAATTACCGGGCTTATACCTCTATGCCCGGCTCGAAACACTATGACTGTACCATCGCGTCGACATGCGACTTCAGTGTGTTAACACTCTAACCACTTAGATAAAAAATAACATAATTTAGCGTTAGTAAAGTTATACCAATATCGATGTTATTTGTCGTTATCTCAAAGATAAATTCACAAGCTTTTCGCCAAAGCATTTCCAAGAATTTCGCTGTAGAAATTGGCACCAAAGAAGCTTTTGTACAATGTCTATTCCGATTGGTCGTTATTGACGTCATTCTCTCGAAACGGAGTGTGTACACGGCTGTGCTATTCAAGGGCAATTTCCTATCAAAACAGGACAGAAATTTGATAATCTATACTCATTTTATGAATGCGAAAGTGTGTCTCACATATCGACCTTCTGACATGATGTATGCATGCAATTATGAACTTTTTAAGGTGGTAAAAATTTTTGAACCGCGACTGTACCTACTGTTTACGAATGAGGTCTTCAATTTTTGGAAAAATATAGGTAGCACAAGTATACTATAAATTCAGTCAATGACAACAAGAGAATTTAATAATGATTGATGCAAGTTCTACACAATAATAATTAAGCTTGTTTATCAGTTTTTAGTACTGCATCAGTAAGCGACACCTCCATTTTGTGACGTACTAATTTTCATTATTTTCTGAAGTAGACTTACTTTCCGGAGGCAGTATTGATTTAGAGAGACTCCAATTTCGCCTTTTTAATTGAAATGCGTACCTCTACCTAGTACCTCTGTTGTTTTCTCACTTATTGTTTTTCGTTGTCCTAATTGAAACTCATTATTAACTTGATCCAATTAGATTGGATTAATTTGGTGGATCACTACTTTGGATTTCAATTATTTTCCTTTAATCTAAATGGGTGCTTATTTGTTTTGTTTTTCCAATCCAGTTTATAATTAATATAACTACCTAAAAGGCACCTACTTATCCAACTAATATTATTAAAGTTTGGATGTTTGTTAAAAGTTAAGTATTCGCTTACGAAAGCTTAGCGCGAAGGAAGAGAAAAGGCCAAATTTGAACCTCCAAATTCGGACACCCATCCAGTTTCCGACTTGGGTCAACGTTGCTTAACCTTCGCAATCGACTGATATGCGTTGTCACAACTAGACCACTCGTCCCTCATTACTCATCATCGACTCATTATCGATTTAATATTTCCATAGATTGTAGTCTATAAATATTAATAAATCCCGGTAAATTTAAGAGTTCCCGCGGGAATCAAAAAGCCGACGAAGTAGACGTGTCTCCTCTCAGAATGAGAACTGACAAGCGTTTGGCCGTAGTTCACCGCTGGCCAAGTGTGGATTGGTAGACTTCATTCCGAGAAAGTTTTGAAAAACTCTCGGGCATTGCAGGTTTCCTCATGTTGTTTTCCTTCCACGACCTAATTGTTTAAAACGCATGTACCTAACTCCGAAAATTTACAGGCCCCATACCCTACTGTATTTCCACCTTTAACGAAGTTTTTGTACTCACATAGATTGTCGAATGACCTCTACCTATATTTTTTCCATCCTTAGATAGGTTACAATTGGCGTATATCGCTACATTAGCATACAATGCGGTCTTGGTTGGCAGAACAGATGGCACGTTGTGTGGTAGCGTGCCGTGTAATCAGTTTACATTGTAAACTTCGCTTGGTATCAAGCCGGGAGGCAATTACGTAATGGAGTTATAGTGTACGGGAACGTTAGGAAAGATTTACACACGCTCGTATATCAAACTCATAAGGAGGCTAAACTTGGGTGCTAACACTTTTCCGAAATATGATGCAACTTCAAGTTTACGGTGGATATACGTGTAAAAAGACGTCTAGCCTAAAAATGATCGCGTCTCACTAACTACACCACACCACAGCCCATTAACGGCCCACTGCTGGGCACAGGCCTCCACTCTCATATGAGACAGGAAACTAGAGCTTAGACCCACCACGCTGCTCCAATGCGGGTTGGCAGGCTTGATCATGTTAGTGATAATAACCGGGACCGACGGCTTGACGTGCTCTCCGAGGCACGAGTTCACGCGCGCTCGTGAATTGCAAGAAATATACCTGGTGCACGTGTATAGACACTATACGAGGTGTGATAGTGTCTAGAGATCTATATATTTTACTGTACATACCTGAACAGCCGATGCACTATTGAGCTGATTTTACCCTATTCCCCAACCCAACCCAATACTCAATCATGGCCCGACCCGGGACTCGAACCCGGGACCTAGTCGGCCGCAGTCGAACATGCCAACCACTAGACCAACGAGGCAGTTGTATAACACGTCTTAACTATTATGGCGCCGATAACAATGATCTTGTTTCAGGAATAATCTAACTAGCTTCGCGTGTAACTGTACAGATGCATTATCATCGCCATGCAAATACAATCTTTATTACCACCCAACAGAGTTGAATATAGGCTTTCATTTAGCACTCACCAGTGCGAGCCGTTGCAGACAGTCAACAATCTTTTGTTGTTATTACAAGAGAATGGTTTCAAACATTTCAAAGGTTCTGTTGTTGTAAGCAAGTGCCTGTTTACATTTCGTAAAATCGGCTTAATTTAGCCCCTTGTAACGTTTGCCAAAGTTGCTTGCCGAACGCTCGACCAACGTATACCAAATTACCATCAGAACCAAGAGGGTGAGGTGTTTTTTTTATCCACTACAAGCTAGCCCTTGACTGCGATCTCACCTGATGGTAAGTGATGATGCAGTCTAAGATGGTAGCGGGCTAACCTGTAAGGGCCATGGCAGTTATATTAAACCCCTTCGGTTTCTACACGGCATCGTACCGGAACGCTAAATCGCTTGGCGGCACGTCTTTGCCGGTAGGTGGTAACTAGCCACAGCCGAAGCCTCCCACCAGAATAGACCAGGGAAAATTCAGAAATTATAAATTCCCAAATTGACCCTGCCGGGGATCGAATCCAGAACCTCCGAACACGGTGGTCGTCAACTCAACGAAGGTAGGTACAAATTAAAAGCCTTTAAACTTATTTAAAACTAGCTGTCCGGCCCGGCTTCTCACGGGTAGCACTAATCATCATAATAGTCCATATCCAATAATAGCCAGTCGGCATTGGGCAGCAGTTTTCAGCTTTATTTTATCTTATTCCACAACAAGTTAGCCCTTGACTGCAATCTCACCTGATGGTAAGTGATGATGCAGTCCAAGATGGTAGCGGGCTAACCTGTTAGGGGCATGGTGGCTTGTACATCGGCACCCATACTCTATTCGGTTTCTACACGGCTTCGTACCGGAACACTAAATCGCTTGGCGGCACGTCTTACACGTGTTACAAGTTTTACATTAGCACTGCGATATCTACCCCCTGCCGGCCACCTCTATTTCGGTTGAGCTTTAATTTATTTCTATGATATCTTCTTAGATAGATTGTTTACAATCGTGCATTGTAGTCAACAATCTCCTGAAGATGCTCCGGTGTCGGAGTGAAACGTGCGTTGAGAATAATTTGCAAGATTTGTGTGGTGTGGTGAATATCGCAAGCTACAAGTGCAAGATACACACTGTACCACATAGATTTACCTATTGTGGCGGATTAAGTATAGCGAATTAAACTTGCAGTTCTTTCAGTATCATGGACTTCCGCAAAGTGACGCCCGCTTCTTTCGAATAACTGACAATTTTTCCACTTTTGGGTGGCCACAAGTTGGTTGGGCGAAGAGGATGGGAGAGGGTGACGTGGGCTCCCATTAGTCCCATCACAACCATCGTATGTGGCGTACCATAGAACCGGGCGCAGACATACTGCTCAGTGCTCATGATCGCCGCATGCCTCATGGGGAACGGCTTCCAACTTCTAAGTGATAGTCTTGGGAAAATGGGCCAGGACTCCCGACCAAAGGACCATTTGAGATGGTATAGGAAGATTTGATATGGAGAGGACCAAGGAAATGGTCCTCCAATCAGGAGGCCTATTTTTTGGTGCTAGTGTGCCTCAGGTGTGCAAGGACTCAATTTATTGCTCCAGCCCGAGGCCCGTACCTCCCCGGGTGCGGCGGATTTCAAGGTTAATTTCCACGGGAAAAAAGACAGTAGGTTTCTTCACTGTTCTGTAATTACACTACTTAGTTTCGTCCTTTTATACAGAAACTAGATGATATGATTCCCGCGACTTCGTCCGCGTGGAATAAGATTTTTGATTCCCGCGGGAACTCATTAATTTTCCGGGATAAAAGTAGCCTATATGTCCTTCCCCAGCATACCATCTAACCCTGTACCAAATATCGTCAAAATCAGGTGAAGAGACAGTTTTTTTAATTCCCGTGGGAACTCTTTAATTTTCCGGGATAAAAAGTAGCCTATGTCCTTCCTCGGGATACCATCTGCCCCTGTACAACATTTCAGCAAAATCGGTTGAAAAGATGAGCCTGGAAAGCGTAGCAGACAGACAGACAGACAGACAGAAACACTTTCACATTTATAATATTAGTATGGATATTGGGGATCAAAGAAGAGGTACTTTTATTTAAAGTCAATTATTCCAATTCCTAAAGACCTAGTCACCTAGCATAGTACCCTAGACCCTTACCTACTCAATGAATGTTATACATACATATTTGCGTTAGTACGAGGTAAGTAAAGTTGATATTTAGCAAGCAAATGCAAATTTATAAACACTTCAAAGTTTATTCTGTAATAATATGTATTTAAATACGATTCTCAGAAAACAGAACTGCAGAAATTTTGCGTTTACTTACCAGTTTACCTACTTACATAAATATTAAACTGTATGGTCTGTATTTGTATGTAAAGATAACGTGCTTAGCTAACAAAAGGGGATCGGATATTACATAAACAAGGTAAAAAATTAGAACCCTTACATTTTTCGGGATAGCTCGGTCTTAACAAAATCCCTTTTCCCTTGTTACCCCTGGGTTACCTAATAACTTTTGCTCGTAATGTTTGGTTTTAAAACATTTCACCTTCTGAAAATTTCATGATTTCCATAAGACCTGAAAATGTCCGCAGGGATACATTTTAGATTTAAATTAAAGAACATAGACTTTAAATAAATGGAACATTTTTTTGAAATACAAGAAACAATTATAGATTTTAAATTAAAAAAAAACTAATAAAGTTAACTGCACTCAACTCAATTACTTAATCTAATACAATAAGAAACGCACAGCCTAACCGCCCAGTCCAAAAGGACAAAAGCCTCCAAAAAAAAGATTTAAAAAAAAATAGGACCTAGAAAGCTGAAATTTAGTACACAGGTTCCTTTATACACAAGGGCAGGGCCGTGTTTTTCTAGACTCGTCGCTAGTATAATATTAGGTACCTAGTAACTACACTACCAAGTAGGTAATTTAAAAAAAGTTTTTTAATTTAATTTAACAAAGCTCGTGTTTGCTTGAATGATGACACTGAAGTCATTTTATTTTATTTTATTGATAGAACATACCCGATAAAACATTTCCCATTTTTGTCATAATAGTCTGAATACTGTTTTTTAAATTCAAATTAAACAATGTATTAAATAGGAAGGAAATTATCTTACTAATATTATAAATGCGAAAGTTTGGATGTATGGATGTATGGATGTATGGATGGATGTTTGTTACTCAATCACGCCCCAACGGCTGAACAGATCTCGATGAAATTTGGCACAGAGATAGATTGTAGTCTGGAATAACACATAGGCTACTTTTTATCCCGAAAAATTAAAGAGTTCCCGCGGGAACCACAAAACCTCGATCCACGCGTACGAAGTCGCGGGCGTCCGCTAGTTATTCATAAAGCCACACAACGTGTATCTAACGACATAATTTGTACTAGCGAATTTCGTGAATGATCTGCAACATCTTGCTTGTGAGATAGGTACTGAAATCTTCATAGAAATATTCAAAATGTTCAACGCTAACTAAAATAATAACATTTAAAAACCCCATCAATCTCCATCTAGAGATTTTTGTGGCGTAGGTACAATTTTAAGTTTTATCGTGCCAAAAAGTTATTTCAAAAGTATGTGAATTTTAAATCCAGTCATACCCGTGCCCTATACGTCAGCCGAATATCTTAAATCTACGGTGAGTGGTGACAGATTCTAAGGGTCAACTTCCCTTCTATCAAACTGCTTGAAGTCGTTCATCCAATCAAAACGAATCGCCCATTCTCCTTCGAAAACAACGTCTATCTTTGAACAATCTGGGAAAATTTGCAATACAACGTGAATTTATTGTTCAACGCTTTTTTCGAAGCGTACGTACTCGGACCTATCGTTTGTTCAACAAAAAATATCGAGTAGGAGAAAAACTATACGCCATCTTAATTCTCACGTTTCGAGACCCAGGCAAAAATATTCGTTAACTAGCTGATGCCCGCGTCTTCGTCCGCGTGGTTTAAGTTTTTTTATTCCCGCGGGAACTCCGGGATAAAAAGTAGCCTATGACACTCTCCAGGTCCTCGACTATATCTATGCCAAAAATCACATGAATCCGTAGCTCCGTTGCGGCGTGATTAAAGGACAAACCAGCAAACAAACACACTTTCGCATTTATAATATTAGTATAATTCATTGAAACCTGGATAATATTACTAATTCATATCACAGAATAGGTAATTGTACGTTGGTCATATTGAGCTGAGATATACCTATACTTATTATTAAAGGTCACAAATCGTAACGACATAAAAATTAAACGACGAAAGGCATAAAAAATTAGACATAAAATCAACAAGAATATAAAAAGTGAAGTCCGAGATGTTTACACCTCAAGCGTTGACAAATGAAAATGAGAATACCAGGCTATTTAATAAAATTCTCCTGCGCCTGATCTCTCTCCGGTCATGTCGCGCAGATGCTGAAATTCGGTCATATAATTTATGTACACATGCCGAACTATGGGCAAACACTACAGACTGCAGACAAACAAAGGAGGCGATACCCAGCCCCAATCAAACATTAACTAAGAAACTTCTGCAACTCAACCGAGCCAAACTCATGTTTAGTTGCAGGTATGATAACAGGACAATGCGCTCTAAACAAAAACCTATTTATTCTAGGTATCACCGACAACCTACGTTAGTACTATTATATTATTCTGTGCCTCTATGCAGAGCCTGCATGGAGAGCGACGAGACACCAAAACACATGCTGCTTGAGAGCAGCGGTGTTTCCCAACGAGAAGCCTATATTGACTCCCCAGCAACATTACCGGAAGTCCTCGCCGACCTGGGTGGCTTGGATTCTGGAGTGATCTCGGCTGGCTGGAGTGTTCCAGCGAGGAGTCACACCAGCGGTTTCATACACAGCGGACGCCTACGTCCAAGTGCGGAAAATAATCCCAGGACACAAAGAAGAAGAATAGATATTATTAAATTTGTGCAAGGAAGCCTCGTCTATTTGCTCGGCAGGTAGGTATTAGAGCAGAATACTTCGTAGTACTCTATACTAGGTAGGCCAGTTAGACAAAATATACTACGAAACACTAAGATGTCGTTAAGTTGCTAATTCGAATCAACATTTATAGCAAAGAATCGTGGTTCTCTAACGTAATAAAGAACAAAACACAGTCGGCCATTTGTGAAATTTTTCTTACTTAATTTCCACGAGCACTGGTAAATCTTAAGGGCAGTATAATTGATTTAGTAAGAGCCGCCGGCCGCTGAGTGACTCAGGCAGCGGAAGAAATGGACATTAAAAAGAACTTCGAATAAAAAACTTGGGGTGCAATAAATTCTGTAGGACTGTACTGTTTTTGCTGAGCGGTCCAAATTTTTAAGACAATCGTAAAGCTAAGTACGGTACAGTACCTTAGCAAAGTGATAAGAAAATAATATGCTTTCTTAAAATTCTTGTTATAAAAATGTTTTTTTTTCGCCTATCTTAGAAGGTTTATTTGCTTGAATAACTAAAATTAAATTCTCTTTGCCTTATCTGTTCATTTTGCCAATATCAAAGGATTACCTAACTCGCCTAGACTTCGCGAAGTATCTTTAATGGTTATGAACAAAATCCGTTACACACTTTTCGAGCAGACTTTACTATAGGCTAGAGATTGGGAATAGGGATAACTTATCTTAGCTATATCCATAAAGGTAGGATTTTCTTCTTATATCTTACTCTTACTAATCTTATCTTTTTTTTAATAACGCGAAAGTTTGTGCGTATGGATACCTAAATGGATGATTTTTTTTGTTACTCTTTCGCGTAAAAGTATACATCAGAATTTTTATGTTCTTAATTTATATGTTTCTATTCTACATAAGGAAATCCCACGGGATTAATTACTAAAGCTGCGGGAGTTTACTATAAAGTATAGGATGATAAATATTCCACTACCTGCCCCCTATTCTCTAACTCAGTGGCTATCAAAAAATAAAAGCCACTGATATAATTTTTTTATCCATTGTAGGTTTGCTACGAAATGTTATTTTTTATTTCATGGTAAGCGCTGGTAGTGCTAAAAGTAGAAGAATCTGGGTTTGATTCCAGGCGGAGGCAATTAATAAGTTAGAAATTGGCTGGTCTGTTGGGAAGCTTCGGCCATTAGTACTGGTTCCCACTCTACAGGCAAAGACATCTACTAAGCGATTTACCTTTCCAGCACGAATCTGTATAGTAGATAGGTAAAGATATACGTTTTATCAAAATTAGTACACTATAACACATCATGTTTATCGAATTCCAATTAAATTAAGAGGTCACGAGCACGAGAGTTGTATGTATAGGTACCATTTTATTAACATAGGATCGTGCTCCTGAACTTTGGTCGACAACCTTTCAAATTATCCTTGAACGAGTTAAGATTTTCCTGGCTAGCACTTAACCTCTGATTAAGCCTGATCGTCTAATTATTGTAATCACCATTAAAGCTCCGCAGTCCGCACGCGGCAGATTATATTATGTAATCTATACTAATACGAGTATTATAAATGCGAAAGTATATATTATCTGCTACGCTTTTACCCATCAACCTATTTTGATAAAATTTGGTACAGCGGTTGTAACACGCGAAAGGACATAGGCATCTTTTTATCCCTCAAATTGAAGTATTTCCGTAATAAAATGCAGCGAGTAAGAGTGTGATGCTATCCAAATAATGTGCGGGATTTTGCATTGACCGCGTGCGGATTGATCAAATATGCACTCAGTTTAAGTCCACCTTTAATATTTAATGTATAATTTAACGCCCCCTTTGAAATGTGACTTTATTTAAATAATGTTGGGGTTTGAAATTGATTAAAGCTTAATTCAGTAGGATACGTAATTAAAGCGTTGGATACAACCGTCATTATGTGAGCAGAATCGATCAAAATTAATTATTAACGCAGTCAATCGTCAAACGCGATCGCTTGTGAGTTGTGACTATTCAGGTGTGAATACTAGTGTTCTAGAGGCGCCCGTTGATGCATCATACTAATATTATAAATGCGAAAGTGTGTTTTTTTGTTGGTTTATTGGTTTGTTGGTTTGTTCTTCAATCACGCCGCAACGGAGCAACGGATTGACGTGATTTTTGGCATGGGTATAGTTGAGGACCTGCAGGAGAGTGACATAGGCTACTTTTTATCCCAGAAAATTAAGGAGTTCCCGCGGGAATAAAAAAAACTTAAACCACGCGGACGAAGTCGCGGGCATCAGCTAGTAATCCATAAAGAAAGTCAGTCTGTCTGTTTGCTACGCTTTAACAGCCCATCTTTTCAACCGATTTTGACGAAGTTTGGTACTGACATTAGACATATCTACTCGTAGTTGGCATTCCAGAGAAGGACATAGGCTATATTATCAGTAGAATAATATTGTAGAGTAGGTTTTCCCCTTAGTACTAGATATTTGACATGTCAGCTGCTCTTTACCAAATTTCATCAAAATAGCGTAGCAAACAGACACACTTTCGCATTTCAAAAAAAAATTTCAAAATTCAAATGTTTTTATTCAAATAGACTTTTTATAAATGCTTATGAATAGTCGAATGAATCTACCACTGGTTCGGAATGTCGTTCAGCGAGAAGAAACTCGGTGGTTGCTCTTTTGAAAAAATAAAATATTTATTTACAATTGCATTAGTCTAAAGATACATAAGTAACAGCAGTCCTGAGCATTGCTGGAGCGAGTCAAATCCATGCGCTTTTATCATTTTTATAATCCTCGACAGTATAATAAGCTTTTAATTACTAAGCATTAATAATATTATAGTATAGTATAATATAGTATGGACAGATATTGTAGGTATGAGATAATTTAATTAGTTACGCCTGTTACCTCGTTCGTCAATAGTTTTGTCCTATAACCGGTAGGTACGTGACATTGTACCAGCACTCCAAATCACTTGTCTGTGCTATTTGATATGTGCCTTAATTAGGATAAATTAATTACACATTAGTACCCAGTTAGTAAGTCACGTCACACGTGCATTGTATTATATAACGTATACGTTACGTTATAAGTATAATATGAAAATCCCTTTTTAAATTTAACTTGCTTTTATTAGCTACACCTGTAACTAAATAACTGTGTACTTCGTATTATGTAAACAAATCTTAGAAGTCTTCTAACTGTCGACAATAAGCCCCTCAAGTTTGGGCTCAATATTTATTATTATTCTAACTAATTCTTTTTTTTTTTAATCCACTACAAGCTAGCCCTTGACTTCAATCTCACCTGATGGTAAGTGATGATGCAGTCTAAGATGATAGCGGGCGAACCTGTTAGGGGCATAGCAGTTATATTAAACCCATACCCCTTCGGTTTCTACACGGCATCGTACCGGAACGCTAAATCGCTTGGCGGCACGTCTTTGCCGGTAGGGTGGTAACGAGCCACTAGTAACTGAAACAGATTGAACCGTCGCATTACTAAGGATGATTGTGAACCTGAACTGACGTGCTCTAACGCCCTAAATTGCAATATTTAGCTATCTCAATTCTCAACATAACAATCCTTATCAAATCTACAAGGAGATAATAAATACCAAGAAGCAATCGAAAGTGTAGTGAGTTGTGACTAATCCTTGGGAATCCAGTTTACGTTTTGCCCGAGATAACAATGCATTGAGTTGTTTAGAGCATGTCGAATCCCTGATAAGCCTTTAAAAGTCTTTACTTTTACAGAAGGGCATTATTTAGCTTATCTCTATTTCGTAGGCGCCACCTAGAAATATCATAACTACTCATTAACAGTAAATCCATAGGAAACAGATGCAACCAGTATGGAAACTACCAAGAAACGTTCAAAACAGCTCACTCACACAAACGTGCGCATCGCCGAGACCGAAAGCGCTCTTCGTAGTGCCGCGTCATCGCACGTTCGATGCGCACGTTTGTGTGAGTGAGCTGTTTCGAACGTTTCTACGTAGTTTCCATACTGGTTTATCTGTTTACTGTGGTATATCTGAGGAATATCATTTGACAGCTTAAAACGTAGGTATTACTCGAACTGTTTAGGGAGTTCATACACGCTTTTTGATGTGCAGGCATCTGTGAACTCCTTTAACAGGTCGAATTATACGTTTCACAAACGATTGCGATTACGATTTCCTTACACAATCGGGGGGCTGTTTAGAATATTCATCCATAGAGTTTTGAGAGCGATCAATGAATTTTACAGGGTTAAAAAAAACACAGCCGAAGTCACGGGCTATGCAAGTATTTTAATTAAAACTACTAGTCATTAGTCAGTAAGACAAAGATATAGGTATGAAACGTTGACAAATCAAGACAATTATAGCACCTGCACGATCATTTTTCCTTTAAAATGCACATTCATGAAAAAAAACATTATTTGGACTAAAAATGAATAAGGTATTGCGTCAGAGACGCGTCAAAAAAATCTTTCTTCTCATCTTCAAAAAATCTTTAACAATAACAAAGGAAATGCAAGTAATTGCACATAAAAATTTTAGCATATTTTTCGACGAAAGTGTTGAATCTTTTTTCGACAAAAGTGCTGTAAGCTTGCCAAATCTAAATAACCATACTAATATTATACATGCGAAAGTGTGTTTGTTTGTTGGTTAGTCCTTCGATCACGCCGCAACAGAGCAACGGATCGACGTGATCTTTTGCATGGTTATAGTTGCGGACTTGGAGACTGGAGAGTTTAGGAATTGAAAAACCTTATTCCACTGGGACAAAGTCGCGGGCATCACCTTTTCCAGGTATTTATAGGTGCCTACCTATAAATACCTGGAAAACACTAGGTCGATGAAGGTCGTAAAAAGTAAAAGAATCGTTAGAATTCCTGAAAATGTTTGTTACCAATGTTTGAAATATATAATGCAAAAAAAATTTGTAATTAATAAAAAGTTGGATGTCTTAAAACTTAGATTTTCGTTTGCAAAGAGCAACAAGTATCCTTCTTTTCTTTCTAAGCGTTCGTGATTCAACAAGATAAAATTTAAAATATTGTTTTAATTAAATAAGCTAAGTACATAAAAGAACTAGGTACCTACACGTATTCTTCATTTTATAGTTGGTATGTAGCTGGCCTATTATAGGCACCCCACATGAGCCTCAAGGGAACAGCAAAAAGCAAAACACCATCCAAAAGAAACGTCGGAAGGAATTTTTTATATTGTTACACATAACACAATACACATTACGATGGTCCAAGAAATACTAGATAATATTAAATTATAAGCCTTGTAGAAATTATAATAAGGTTCACTTTCTGTAAAATATTAAGAGATACTTTTTTGCCGCATACATTTTTTGTTAGCATTAAACGATTAGTTGTGCTCTTCGTTTCTACCATTTCTTGGAATCGTAACTTCTGTCTAATCTAATCGGTGTCGTGAGAAATAAGTATAGTTAAATCTTAAAAGTCTTTATCTACTCCAGCATCGAAAAGTTCCAATTTCGAATTTGACAACTATATCGAATTGAACCCTCTTTCGTGTTTGCTTCTCATAACGATACAGTTCGTTGTATGGGAGCTGTATCGTTATGAGTCGTAGCTGTATCGATATGGTTATCTTCATAAATAGGATACCTATAGCTTAGCGGCTCTGGGTTCTGGCACTTTCCCAACCAGTCAATTGATTTGACTTTTTTATTAATTTACAAAGTAAAAAATTATAAAGACGTCCTTGTCGTAGATAAAATCTTGTATGCAACTGTACGTAATTAGTCATTTTAATTCTCGTACTATCCTATTTTGATACTCGGCAAGCCTCGTATCAAAAAACAGCACTCGAATTAAAATGACCCTCATTACGATACAGTTGCATAAATAGCTATTACGAGATCAATTATAATAATTTGATTTCGTTTAAACTGTATCTATACTAAGTTTCTAGGGCAAGAAAAATTGACTATTGGTTTTGCTCCTTAACGCAATAAATAAAGTTCAGCATTAGAACTATATTAGCCATTTTGCTTCATTGGTGAGAAATAAGGCTACACGCAGATACCATTTATAACAGGATAAAAAAATAAAAAGCAAATAAGATGGCGGCGGGGGCGGCGGCCACTAAAGAAAGAGCCAAGAGCCGCAAATATGAAATCATAGAAAATAATTTCTTTTTTGTGCCTTTTGGTGTTGAAACCATGGGGTCGTGGGGCGTAGATGCTAGATCCTTTTATACGGATCTATCTTCTCGTCTCACAGAGTCCACAGGTGACCGGAGGGCTGGCAGTTACCTGAACCTCGGCTAACATATAAGTTTGGCTATTCAGCGGGTAACGCAGCCAGCGTTCTGGGCACATTGCCTCATTGCAGCGGCATAGTTGATATTTTTAATGTTAAGTTTTTAGTTTTAAATTTAGATTAAATTTAGATTTTAGTATGTTACTTATTTTTATCATACTAAGTTAATAAATTATAATAGATTAGGTAGATTTAATAAGATGAAGCCAAAGATTTTGGATTGAAGTGCTTTGGGATTTTTAGACACGATGAAATAAAATTACCACGTTTATAGATTGCGTTAAAATAACTATGTAAAGATACACCTACACCTTATAGATTGATTAAAAGTAAACATAATACGGAAGAATCTGTAGTGACGTAAAAAGGGTCTTCTTATTCAAGTTATAATCTCAGAGATAAAAATGAAAAGCACAATGCATCGCGTGATTTAACCGCAATAAACGTTGTATATTCAAGAGAAGCGAAAGTGAAAAGGCGTAAGAAGTAAAAACGACTGGATTATACCATTATACTCACAAAGTAAAATAACATACCGCTGTACGGAATACGTTATGATAATCTTATTTTTTCTCATCTCGGAAAAGTAAGAGTTAAATCAAGTACTTATTGTGAACTATAATTGTTCATTGAACTATTCAGCTCCGTCACACCTATTACCTATTCTCTGGTATACCTACGTCCTTTTCATCTCTGGTTATGGGCCATCCATATTATGTAATGCTTATTCCAGAAACTATACCAGAGACTTATTTAGTACCTTTCAGGTAATTAACTACACTTATGCTGAGATCTACAGAGCGTAAAAAAAAGTTATAGGGAATGTTACGAAGACTCCTGATTAGAGTCAATCCTCACTAGCATCTATATTCTATTCTTACAAATATAACGTTATAATATCTTAAATCTCCTAAGCCTTTTATAGGAAACTGCCAGTGCCACCTACCTATATTATCTAGAATTCTCGACTAATCTAGGTATCTCTTTGTAATTGGATGATCGCCGCTGAAGGGCATCCTCAACTAGGCGTATCCGTTTTATGCTAGTTAGGAGACCATTACTAGAAAATCCTATTCCATTACGTTAAGGTTAAATACTATTTGTATGGTTTATCAACTTCGACGATATATTTGGTTCACTACATAGGTACAAAAAGCAGCTAAGTAAATTTAAAGCGACCGAATAACTAATTACATAGCATAGTAATATTTATTTGGAACGTACAATACCCAGTATTCAACACCAGTTGTTATATTATGTATTTTTAACCGACTTCCAAAAAAGGAGGAGGTTCTCAATTCGGCGCGTATTTTTCTTTTAAATGTATGTCGGTGCATATCTATCTCCGTGGTTTCTGAACCGATTTGAATTTTTTTCCTATCAGTCTTTGGAGGAAGCTCTCGAGGTAGTCCCATAAAAAATTCTAACTCCAAGTCCTCAACCCTGACACTAAAAAGTTAAAAATAAAAATTCTTTCCAAAAAACCGACTTCCAACGCCACTGAACACACAAAATTATTTATAACTGTACAGTAGCGTTGGAAGTCGGTTTTTTGGAAAGAATGTTTTATTTATTTATTTATAGACTAGCGTTTGGCTGCAATCAGACTTGCTGAAGTAGTGATGCAGCCTAAGGTACTGGAGCGCGCTTGCCTAGAAGATGCTTAAATATTCACTCTTGATTTGAAGATGCCAACTTATGTAACTACATTTCTGAAAAAATTATAACATTTCAATATTCAGTTTAGATGGAAACTCTATAGTCAGCAAAGTCTTAGATCTCTAGAATTCTAGATCTTCTAGTTTTTACAAACTAAACAACAACATACGAAATACAAAATGATGTACGAGTATATAATCTTCATCCATACTCATAGATAACAAATGAATTACCCACATAATTTACCACATTATCGACAATATTGCAGTTTATAGATAAAACGACCTAAATACAATAATTTTGAGCCGCAGTCTAATTTAGAACAGTTGCGTGGGCTTCAGTTTATTATTTTATCGAATCCTAATTTATTCTGTGAATGAAAAAAAAGTTACTCAATAATACGAACAGATATTTGTTTTCCTTCTAAAAATGTACTTTCTAAGCTAGGTTTAATTTTTTATTAAACTGGTTTAACGGCTCTGCATTCTAGTCCTTCTGAGAGCTAGGTTTAACGAATATGAGAACCACAGACATATAACTGTGATGAGAAGGTATTGTTAAAGATCGAAATATCCATAGAATATAATATTGGATTTGGATATTGTTCTTGTTTTTCATAATGTCTCCTTTCGGGACAGGCAAAGATCTTAGACCATATACAGCCTATTCAGTCGTACCGTAATATTGGCTTTGCTAAAAGTCATGAGGTAGCGACATAAGTAGATATAGGTCCCACCAACTTATCTGACCCGGTTGACAAAATTAGACATTTTTATGACTGTTTAGTTTTTGTTTTTAATTTATTTCTCATAGACACTAGCGTCGCTAGTCACTGGGTCGGATAAGTTTGTCAGACTTGTAGAATGGTAGTAACCTACTTGTAGAAATTTTATTTCAAGGCCAATTCTTCAACCGGAAGTCGGAACCGAAAAAGTTCACTAGAGTAGTTCTCTAGAGCCATATCAAAAGTCCTCTCGTACGTTATGAGGCTCATTTGAAGGTAAGTCACGTCTCCCAAAGAAATATTCTAGCCACTCGACCGCAATACGTCACAGTAGGCACCCGATATGTAAAGATTAGCGTCACAACCTCATAAACAATTCATTGAGCCTACGCAAGTAAATTATACCCCAGACTCTCATCATAAAACTAACAGAAAAAAGGCCGTACATTTGCAGAATTTACTCGTATGATCCGAGAGGTACAGTTCATACGTAGCACGCGTTCAAACTAAGAATAGGATAGCCAATGACCTGTACCAGTCAAATGTCACTTGTAAATTATGTTTAAAAAAAAACACTTCCCGATATTATGATACAGTGGCATTTGCTTTTTTTTGCAAAATAATTTATCTGATAGGCTCAGTTCAGGCCTCAAGTTCAAGTAAAATTTTCTATATCTGTCTTTTTCTTAATTAACCCTGAAATATTGGATTGGAATTATTAGAAATTGATTTGGAATTATTAAATTCCCTGAATAATAAACTGCTCAAAATGTGACCCCATCACAATTCACAACTAACTATATATATATTTTTTTTTTTTATATCAGTTAGGCGTTCAATTCAAACTTATGAGCTTATCACTTTATGCAGCGTTGTGCATGACCGCTACAAGATCTTTAAACAATAATTTTATATTCAGTTTAAATATGTTTCCAGCTATAACTAATGTCAAAATTTGGTGGGAATTCAGTTCTATTCTCAGGTTTTAACGCGTACTTAAAACTACACTTCAATAGGTATAATAAATAGGTATAATTAAATTCACATCATCATCATATTACCTGAATCTTTAAACGTTTTCAGAGACTTATTTTAACGTAAACGCCACGAATATTTTCGGTGGAAATGCAATAAAAAAATAATTTATTGTACTGTATTTACATAGGATTTAGAAATACAGTGTCGGAAATTATATTCGAGAGGTAGATTTTGGTATATTTATTGAAGGAAATTGCTGTTAGGTTAGGGGACAGAGGCCGACCGGAACGAGGTCACAAAACAAAATAATATCTTTGATATTATATCTAATACCGAAGTTCATATTTAAAATATCTTTCATGCGTGCATGCGTGTGATATTATTATATATCAATATCTAAAAAGGATTATAATTTTCTGTTTATGGTACTGTGTAAGGTTCATAAATTAGGCTCAAGTTATAACATACATATATATGTAGGCATTTTTCAAACATCTATGCTAGGTTTTTAAAACGTTTAAACTATCGTGAGTGAGTGAAAAAAAAATCTTTTTATTATTGTAAGCAGCATTTCTTTGATTTTTTTTTGTTTATAGGTAGAATGCGATTCACCTTGACTGAGTTATTCAAATATTTGGCCTCTCTAGAGTATGACCTTACTTTACACACTGCACACACACTTTTTTACATAATATAATTATTAATTTTGGATCTATAATTACATGTACAAAAGATGCATTTGTCGAGTTTATTGGTTTTATACGGGTTGGTAAAAAAATAAAATCTCACAAGGGTTTTGGCAACTTTGGTTTTACATCATTCTATAAAACAGTTAGCTTCGTATTTTCAGTAGTCGATCGAAAAGCGATCCGGAATTTTCTATTCCCGCGGGAACTCTTTAATTTTTATATTATTTTCTTTTCAGCATAACTGATGAATATTCAGCTATTTACCACTGTGTAGGAATGTAAGGCGGCGTTTGTGTCATTTCTCTTCATTTAAACACAAGACACGTTGTTTATTATAATCCTGTTCATTATGAGTATTGTATTATGTTTATATATGAGAATTGCTTTATAACCAGATTCTGAGATGCGTGGCGAATTTATAATTAGGTTCGGAGAAAGCCTTGTTCGAAGAACTTGTAGATTACTTTCATAAAAAATCTTCGAACTCATAATCTAGACTAAAAAGTTGCCTAGGCAGTTTTTGAGAATCTGTTCTAAATAGACCGTGCACGCGTCAGTTTTGTTCGGTTGAAATTCCTGAAAATCTTTGTTAGATTTTCTCTACGCTTGGACGAATAAACTACTTATTTGTCCAAGCCATTGCTTAGTAAGTTGTACCTCAAAATAGGTAGTACAGAAAACCCTTGTCCAAAATATTAAGTTGCTTGACGCTATTCCCTCAGTTTCTAGTAAATAATATCATTAAAAATCTATTTAAAAAATCTAATGAGAATCGAGGAACAAGAAGTTTAATTCGATATAATCCGATTATAGCGAAATAAAGCCTCTTGTTCCTTAATTAAGATGGACGACGACGACCTCCGTGGCGCAGTGTGTAGCGCTGTTGCCTTAACGTGCGGAGGTCCCGGGCTCGATCCCCAGCAGGGTCAATTTGGGAATTTATAATTTCTGAATTTTCCCTGGTCTGGCCTGGTGGGAGGCTTCGGCCGTGGCTAGTTACCACCCTACCGGCAAAGCCGTGCCGCCAAGCGATTTAGCGTTCCGGTACGATGCCGTGTAGAAACCGAAGGGGTATGGGTTTAATATAATTGCCATGCCCCTAACAGGTTAGCCCGCTACCATCTTAGACTGCATTTTCACTTACCATCAGGTGAGATCGCAGTCAAGGGCTAGCTTGTAGTGGATATAAAAAAAGGACTGCCGCAAGGTAACGCCAGTTTCTATCCAATAATGAAATTTTGTTATATTTTATGTGCGAGGTATTCACCATACTTTCATAAGTATATCAAATCAATTAAAAAAATATCTGTGACTAGCTGATGCCCGCGACTCCGTCCGCGTGGTTTAAGTTTTTTTTATTCCCGCGGGAACTCCTTAATTTTCCGGGATAAAAAGTAGCCTATGTCACTCTCCAGGTCTTCAACTATACCCATGCCAAAAATCACGTCGATCCGTTGCTCCGTTGCGGCGTGATTGAAGGACAAACCAACAGAAAATAAACCAACAAACAAACACACTTTCGCCTTTATAATATTAAGTATGAAAGTATGATAATATGATGATTGATGATATGATGATCTTTTTTTTTATCCACTGCAAGTTAGCCCTTGACTGCGATCTCACCTGATGGTAAGTGATGATGCAGTTTAAGATGGTAGCGGGCTATCCTGTTAGGGGCATGGCAGTTATATTAAACCCAATACCCCTTCGGTTTCTACACGGCATCGTACCGGAACGCTAAATCGCTTGGCGTCACGTCTTTGGCTGGTAGGGTGGTAACTAGCCACGGCTGAAGCCTAGCCACCAGGCCAAATACAAACCCTAAACCCTATATGATGATGCGTACAATTGAAGCTAAAAATCATACTGAATATTAAAATTGCGAAAGTGTGTTTGGTTTGTTGCTTTGTCCTTCAATTAGGCCGCAATAGAGTAACTAGTAGGCCGCAGTAGATTTTTTGCGTGGGTATAGTTGAAGACCAGGGAGTGACATAGGCTACTATTTTATGCCGGAAAATGAAAGAGTTCCCGTGGAAATTAAAAAAACTTATACCTTATTACTTATTCGCGGACGAAGTCGCGGGCATCGGCTGGTATCTTATATCTTACTAACTTTTATGTTATCTTTATCACTATTGTGTCCGTCTATGTATTGCTTCAAACTCAATGTACCTACAGCTCCAACCATTGGTTGGTTTGGTTCTAAAACTTGAGGCTTTCCTGGTTTTCTGTATTCTGCTAAACGTTTGCTAGCTAGACACTAGGTCCAGTAGGATAACGGGATACTCCTGGTAAACTGCCTCATTGGTCTAGTGGTTAGCGTGTTCGTCTGCTAGGTCCCGGGTTCGAGTCCCGGGTCGGGCCATAATTAAATATTTACTAGAAATTCGTACTGTGATTACACCTGGATATTAAATGATGAATCATTATTTAGTAAGCTGGTAGCGGGCTAACCTGTCTCGTTGGTCTAATGGTAACCATGTTCGACTGCGGCCGTCGAGGTCCCGGGTCCGACTCCGAGTCCCGGGTCGGGTCATAATTAAGTGTTGAGTTTTTCTGACTAGAAATTCTCAGTACTAGCCCGGAGTTAGGAAGTTGGCGGTGTTTCACCCCGTGCCTCGGAGAGCACGTTAAGCCGTCGGTCCCGGGTATTATCACTAACATGATAATAGTCGTTAAAGCCCGCCAACCCGCATTCGAGCAGCGTGCTGAGTCTAAGCTCTAATTCCTTCTCTCCTATGAGAGTGGAGGTCTGTGCCCAGCAGTGGAACGTTAATGGGCTGTAGTGGTAACCTGGTAAGGGTATGGAATTTAATTAAAACATCGGTTTTTACACGGCATCGTCTATAATCCGTATATTATGCTACTCCTTGATGTAGAATGTAGATTCTTTCTAATGCCTTAAGTAATGGTTTTCAGAAATTTCACCCATATGTTACCTCACACAAAGTTATTAGGTAATTATTTACTCATAACCCAAATATCTGATTGTTATTCGTCAATATGTGCGGCGATCTATATGAAGTATGAACCAAAATAAATACGGGACAATACCATCGCATAGCACAGCGCGCTTTATTTATTACGCGTGTGACGTGAGCGGGCGAGATATTGCTTTTTGTATGACCTTTTATTGGTTACTGCGATAAATTTGCTCTGATAGATAGTAGATGTGGATTGATAAATAATTTAGTACCACATGATCACAAAGTAATATTACAGAATAAATATACTAGACTACATAATGAAACTACATCTATATTTATCTATACTACCTATTAACTTTACCATCAAATAATCAAATAGGTTAATATTATAAATGTGAAAGTTAGGATGGATGGCTGTGTGGATGGATGTTTGTTACTCAATCACGCCCCAGCCCCCAACGGCTGAACGGATCTGGATGAAATTTGGCACAGAGATAGTTTATACTATAGTCTGGAATAACATATAATATAGGCTACTTTTTATCCCGGAAAATTAAAGAGTTCCCGCGGGAACCGAAATACCTCAATCCACGCGGACGAAGTCGCGGGCATTAGCTGTTTGTTACTCAATCACGCCAGAAGAGATACAGAGATACAGAGATAGATTACATTCTGGAATAGGTAACACATTAGGCTACTTTTCATCCCGGAAAATTAAATAGTTCCTGCAGGAACCAAAATATTTCAACGAACAAAGTCGCGAGCATCAGCAGTTCTTTTATAAATTATTATCATGCATAACTACAGCTTGAGCATAATATTATCTGACAGAATATAAAACTGGGAGAAAAGTTATGTCCCACTGATTATTATTGGCTGGCCTCACCACTAATTCATAGTTATAAAGAACATTTTACCGTTAAATTAACTTTAGTAGAGCCTAATAAAAAACAAAAGGAAAAAGTCAACAGAAAACGGCCCTGTCGCCAAATACTGACAAAATCTTTTAAGGCGTAACAACTTGAAGAGTTCTGCAAATAACACGAAAGAAACTTGGCCACCATCAAGCGGCATCTGCTTACAAATCACGTACGGGCAAATAGGTCAAGTTATAGGTTTGTAGGAACAAGAGATAGTTAGGGAGCCACTTGTTCTGTTAATTTATTGGTGTTTAAGGTGGAATGACCGCTTCCTTGCACCCTTGGCGACTGTCCTATATACATGTGACTTGGCAATGAGGTAAATGTCCTCCCGACTGAATTTCGGCCACGGCGTATATCTCCACAGAGGCTAGAATGAACGAAAAATATTCCTCTGTTTTATGGAGATTAGCATCTGCGTGATACACACACACAATTGATCACCTTATGCTTTGTCTAATTTAGAATGGATGATAATTTTGGCAGATGCCATTTGCATAGTACTGCTTCAGTCTGTCTCACTCTAGTCCTTCACTATTGCTATACACCTCTCAACTGTTATAATTATTATTCTAAATTAGACAAAGCATATGGTGATCAATTGTGTGCGAAAACACAGGTGCACCATAATAAATGGGCGCATCTAAAAAACTGTCATTTTTGGATTAGCATACGGGGGGCATACTATACCATCGCAATTCGGTATTGATTTAATTTTGATGACGTTTGTGTCTTAGAATTATAACCCTTTTAATAGGGACCTCAAGGTACGTGACATACAATACAGCTGTCATTTTGAAATAATACTGTTTTAAGCGATGGAAGTAACCCCCTGGTATGGCAGATACCTAATCGACGTATTCATAGGCGTAGTGATGACTGGTTTGTGAACGTACTCCTACCAAATGGGTATGGTAGTGAGAAGCAAAACCTACCATTAATAAAATGGGGGATGCCCCGTCGCTCACGTCCGCAGGAGCTACCTTCTACCTCCCTGCACGTGTCCCCTGGGTGGTGCTAAACGAGCGACGAACTTGCAGGCGAAATAAGCGTTCTTTTTATAAAAACGCTTATTAAGTACCAAACGCCATACGATTAAAAAAAAAAAAAAGAAAAAAAAACAATAGTTCAGAATGCCAATATTTTGGAGCATTGGCTAACGTACTTTAACAAGGTCAAGTCTCAGACGTCCGATTTTAGGAACCACGGTGCTTGTTTTTATAAACATACACCTACCGTTGTGCATTCAATGTTATCGGTGACGAATTGGATGACTGCATTGTTTAATTTGTCATAACCCATAAGAATCTTTTTCGTGGTATTTTTCGGTAATAAATAATATTATGAGTCTGCGTTATTTTTTATTGAATTATGTATTTCCAAGATATCAGGTACCTACAGCTTATTTCCATCAGTCTAAAGTCTCTAATTTTAAAATGGTAGAAACGAATTTTTGTAACAACATATTATTAAATTTTGAACAATGGCAATCAAATTCAGTAGAAATCTAGAATGCAACTTACCAATGTTTAATAAAGTAGATCATAAATCTAGATAACCTAAAATGGCTTGTTTTTAGGATTCGTTTATAAAACTTTGCCAATCAACCGTGAAACGGAATCACATAAAACCCGAAAATAGTTAGGTATAGTAAAAAGTTCAACATGACGGCCATTTTGGAGAATTTCACAAAAACAAGTGCATTATGTTGAAAATAAACTTCAAACTGCTGTATATTCTGGTCGAGAGAAACTAGGAAAGCTTTCACGACAGGTTACCAGAGTTTTGCTCAGTTTCAGAAGTTAGGAGTCGCGAAATAAAAACATGTTATACTTAACGCCCGCATATCCTTTCATATTACACGTACTATATATTATACCTCCACATACATATATAGGCCTCCACTCTCATAGGAGAGAGGGAATTAGAGCTTAGACCCACCACGCTGCTCCAATGCGGGTTGGCGGGCTTTAACGATTATTATCATGTTAGTGATTTATTATCACTAACATGATAATAGCCGTCGGTCCCGGTTATTACGGGACCGACGGCTTAACGTGCTCTCCGAAGCACGGGGGTGAAACAACGCCAACTTCCAACTCCGGGCTGACACTGAGAATTTCTTAATTGAAAAACCCAATAGGTACCTAACAATTTGTATGCCCGACCGGGAATTGAACCCAGGACTTCGTGATCCGCAGTCGACTATACTAACTGTTAGACCAACGAGGCAGTTACTACTATAATATTAAATAATACTATAATATTAAATATTATTATATAATATTATACTTACATCTTCGAAAAATATGAAAGGTTCTTAAAACAAAAATGTTGCGTTTGAAGCAGTTAAGGTAGGTATCATGAAATTCATTGCCATTATATTAGACTTGAAAGAAAGAAAAAAAAACACAAATTTATTCCACAACTAAACAGCAAAATGGTTTCCAAAAAGGAAAATCAACTTCTCTTGAAACAGCAAAATGGTTTCCAAAAAGGAAAATCAACTACTCTAGCGTGTTTTTCATTGGTCAAGGAAATCGCTGAATGCATAGATAGGAAACTACCTGTAACAGCTGTGTTCTTTGACATGAGCAAGGCTTTTGACCATGTCTGCCATAAAAAACTGCTTAACAAATGCGATCAATATGGTATCCGAGGTCAAGCAAATGAGTGGCTCAAAAGTTACCTTAGTGACCGTACACAATACGTACAAATTGCGTTTTTTAATGATAACAAAGAAGTGGTGTCTCATCGATCAGAACTCAAACTGAATCCAAAAGGCGTGCCGCAAGGAAGTGTGCTAGGTCCACTTTTATTTATAATTTACATTAATGATTTACCCAATATTACTTCGCATAATTGCACACTTTTTGCTGATGACATATCTATCGTAATTAAATCAAATAATAACTTGACATACAATTCTGAAATTAATAATACTGTAAGGGACATAATTGAATGGCTTAATGCTAATAATTTATCTGTAAATATAAAGAAAACTATGTATATGCAATATCACAATATAAATGGTAAAAAGAATAACATTGACATATATTATAATGACGAACACATTAAAGAAGCACAATCCATTAAATTTTTGGGAATCACATTAGATAATACACTATCATGGAAGATACAGGTGGATAAAGTTAGCAAAAAAATACACCAGTATGTGTATGTTCTTAGGCGTTTGTCTCAAACGGTAAGTGCGAAGACAGCGCTAATGGGATACCACGCGTTCGTCGTCTCATCGTTGAGATATGGACTTGTCATTTGGGGAAATTCTGTGGACATTAAGCGTCTGTTTATTGCACAAAAAAAATGTATCCGAGCTATATGTGGAGTTGGTCCCATGACCTCCTGTAGGCCTCTATTTAAAAACTTAAAAGTTCTTGCACTACCGTGCTTATATATCTATGAGGTTAGCCTATTTGTAAAGAAAAATATGTCTGATTTATTTATTAAAAAAAGTGATAGATATTTAAACTTTAATACAAGATATCCAGATAGACTGCTGATACCTTCACGCAGAACTGCGCTTTTTAGCAGAAACTGTTATAGTATGTCTGTTCAAATATTTAATCGATTGCCTGAAAACTTAAAGAAATTACCATTTAGTGTATTTAAAAGAAAGCTGCATGAATGGCTCATTGACAAGTGTTTTTACTCACTGAAGGAATTTTTAGAATGAATTTATTTAGTCCTGTCATTTAATTTTTGAGAATTATAAAATATATTTGGTTTGTTTAGACTATGTTTTTAAATTTGCATGTCAGTAATGGCGAAACATGTATGGTCAAATTTAGTCTGTGTCATCTTAATGTACAATGTTTCTAGCAAATAAACGATTTATTTATATTTATTTATTTATTTATATTTAACTACACTCCTACTTAGTTTCGAGCACAAGTAGTAAGTACCTACCTACCTAACACTTCAAGTCACGGGTTTCTTATCAAAAACAAAATAAAGCTTTATTAATATACCTAAACAATTTCAATAACAAGTAGGTGAGAAGCAATCGACTGTTTCATTGTCATTGACAAGAGTGACCTATTCAATTGTTACAGTTATCGATTGAAAAACATCGATAAATTAATTCCAATTCATCGGGCATCTTTTTTTCCTTCCGAAATTGAGTCACGTCCAGTCCAAGGCTCTAGTGATAGCCAATAGGGTTATCGTGTCGACTTAAGGTGAATTTCCATACCTAAATAATGTATGCGATATCAGCAGTTCCTTTACACCGGTGTAGGCGCACTGAAGAAGGTCAGTTTTTCGGATTGCTTATACTGCTGATGAAGACCACTACAGTCCATTAACGTGCCACTGATGGGCACAGGCCTTCACTATCATAGAAGAGAGGGAATTAAAGCTTAGTTAGACTCACCACGCTGCTCCAATGCGGGTTGGCGGGCTATTATCAGCCGGGACCGACGGCTTAAAGTGATCTCCGAGGCACGGGGGTGAAACACCGCCAAGTCCTGAGAATTTCTAGTCAGAAAAACTCAATACTTAATTATGGCCCGACCCAGGACTCGAACCCGGGACCTCGTCGGCCGCATTCAAACATGCTAACCACTACACCAACGAGGATGATGAAGACGATGAAGTATATTCATTTGGGTTTTTATGGCGCTCCTGATGCTGCTGACGGCACTTATAAGTAGGTACAGAAAAATGCTCCTTTGGCACTTTGCTGACTTTTTTTTCTGGTATTTTTTGGGCCTTTTTTTGCAGAATTGAAGAGTTAATTTTAATGCCCTCTTGTCACTAGGACGGTTTCTCGCCCTTTAAAGCTGAGCTGACATTTTATAATGGTATAATAGAGTCGTGATAAGATTCCTGAACATCTATGACATTTTGTTCAAATGCCTCAATTCAATGAATAGTAAAGTTTGAAGGTGTGTTTTCACTAAACGAGTAGTTTTTTGAGTCTGATCAAATCTGAAGAAGCTCTTGTGAATTCTTTTGATATAAGCATACCTACACATAGTGTATTGGAATGGTGTGTTTATTATTTTATTTTATTATTAAATTTGTTTTCTCACTCATCAAAATGTCGAAGCGTTTTTGTACCCGTAAGCTTATAGGTTTGTAAGCTTTGTGACCATACCCTAACATTGTGTCTAGCAGCAATCTTTAATGTTATTAATTTGACAAACATAACGCCTGTTTAGATTTAATAGTTTTTCATTTTATTCTAATCTAAAGATAATACCTAAATATTAGATATTCAAATTACAAAATGATTATGATTCTCAAAATCATTTTACACATAATGCAAGACAGTTTTCATAACCATTGTTAAAACATACGAGCAAGTCGCACGGTCGCGTCCGTGTCGCATTTAGAAAACGACCCTTTAAACTAGCAGGTCACCTATTATCCTAAATATTTGCCACTGAAGTGAATACGAATTACAGTACCCGGCAATAAATATTGCACATCGACCTTTGGAAAGAGACAATCGGTTATTTCGGCTTCGTATAGCGTTATCTCTGTCGCACACTACCTATCGGTACCTATCGGTACCTATCGGTAGTGTGCGACAGAGATAACGCTATACGAAGCCGAAATAACCGATTGTCTCTTTCCAAAGGTCGATGTGCAATATTTATTGCCGGGTACTGTACCTATTCGGTGTACGAATAGTATCATAAATATAAACATAAACTGGATGTGTGTTGCTTTGTGGGGTTTATAGATATTGGTATGAATCGTATGGAGTAACCATGAAATATCACTGATTCTCGTTGAGACTTGAGTTTATGTGGTTTTAGTATTAGTATAAATGTAACCCAAATTGTAACTAGCTCGAATAATGGTAACAATTTCGTTCAACAAAATGTGACAACTAAAAATTAAACGATTGTTTCGCCATAGAAATGGCACATCCTAAATTTAATTTGTTTATCGAAGATTTATGAAAAACTAACTCTACAAAGATATAAGCGCTCGATACCAAAAATTTGTGTCTTTTCGACCTAGAAAAGAATGAAAGAGATGACACTGTTTCTAGTCTTATGAAGCCAGTCAATTTGGAATTAAAAACACAAGTAAGTATACCATTCGTGACAGGACCTACGAAAGATTGTTTATCAAACTTTCGCTCTTCTAATGTCTAAATTATCAACTTATTTATTATTACTTACTTATATTAATTTACTTGCAATGTAACTCTCTAGCATACCCGATGTGCATTTAAAAGCGAAACCATGTTTTTCTAGTCAACCATGTTAGGTACATTTCCGTTATTCATCAACGGACGTGGAAATACTTAAGACCCTATTAACAACTATAGAATGCCCTTAGAATACGGAAAGAAAATAATTACTCACTATGTATTCATCCGTATCTTACATTCATACATATACTTACTTATACTTATAATAATAGACTACTTAATTACCCTAGATATTATTCTTTGTTCTAATGTTTTACTAACACAAATTAGATTACAACACGATACAAACTTGAAATACAATAGTATTCAATTTTGCGTCATACTGATAAACACAGTGTTATAGGTATGCAGTATTTCTATCCGACAGGTTCGTAGTACGAGTACGTTATCGTTCAAACACTAGACAAACAACGTTCCTAACAAAGGATTACCTTATCATTAGTCAACGCTGTATTTCGTACAATCAAATAATACAAATTCAACGATGCAATAAAATAAAATTCATAATAAAAACATCAAACTCACCTTAGAGTCATTATAGAATAGTACTAACAAAACGGGTCCCACGAATACTCCTTGTAACACTACTGCTGAATTACGCAAGAAAAGTCATAATAAAAATTAGGTAACCCCTTCTTAGTAACTTTTGTCCTTTGCCTTTACTCGAGGGTTGATACTTGCTTTAAAGACCGTACATAGATCGGCCGGTCTAGTAAAACCTAGGCAATTTATGTAGATGTCGTGGGTCACCCTACAAAACGCCCTAGATATTGTCTTATCGACAAAGCGTCTCTAGACCTGCATGTTCGCGGCAATCGGCTTTTCCTACTGTTCTAGGAAAAGCCGATTGCCGCGACAACGGACTGCAGAACAAGAATAAGTGACAGTTTCTGGTATTAGAGACCACGACGCCGTTTGACTCACTGAGCTACCAAATTAAGTTGATAACTTATTATAAGTGAATTGTATACACTGTCTCGTTGGTCTAGCGGTTAGCATAGTCGACTGCGGATCACGAGGTCCTGGGTTCGATTCCCGGTCGGGCATAAAAATTGTTAGGTATTGGGTTTTTTCAATTAAGAAATTCTCAGTGCCAGCCCGGAGTTGGAAGTTGGCGGTGTTTTACCCCCGTGCCTCGGAGAGCACGTTAAGCAGTCGGTCCCGGTTATTATCAATAACATGATAATAGTCGTTAAAGCCGGCCAACCCGCATTGGAGCAGCGTGGTGGGTCTAAGCTCTAATTCCCTCTCTCCTACGAGAGTGGAGGCCTGTGCCCAGCAGTGGGACGTTAATAGGCTGTAGTGGTGGTGGTGGGTTATGATACTAAAAACACCGCTGAAATAATCGAGCTGCTTTGCTGAGGACATATAATGAAATGAAAAGTATGTTATGTTTTTGTAAACAAATAGGTAAACATGATTGTTCAGGTAATAGTGTTGAGGTAATTATAATTGTCGACTGTTTTATATTTAAAGTATGAATAATATTAAAACAATAATATCATTTATCGCTGGCCTTGGCCATGAAACGTGTTTGTCGTAAATTAAAAAGGTTGGGCTAAGGTATTGATTAAATCAGTATTGCCTAGTGTGGCAGTTCTAGTGATAGGATACACATAAGGTAAAGTCTTAGCTATTTTGTGTAAGTAATTATTGGTAGAACAAATGCGACTTTTAAAGATATACTTACACTTTTTAAGGCCATCATTACATGAGGCATGGGGTCTGATGGGAAAATCATTAATATTTATCAGAAATAAACTTGGGAATTTGCGACGCCGCAGTAATATTTCAAGGGATCTCGAACTTTAGTAACCTTTTCCTTATTTACAAGTTATTTTTGACCTTTTGTAGGCTTAGACTCCATCAAGTTTTCACATAGTATCATAATGTCCTAAATGTAATAAAGGTATTGCCCTTTTAATTTACAAAACAAGCAAGACGCGCTTAGGACACATCACCCAGTTGAAGAGTCCATAAGGTCCAAACAAAACAGCAAAATGGTATAAAACAAAACTTTTTTGGCAAAATGTATTTCGAATTTCGATGCAATCTGATCGAGCAATTAATTTCGTTAGTCTATTCCTTTCATTCCTTATTTAATTATACCTACCTATTACTCCATTGTTGTTTTAACTTGATAAAGCACATTTGCAAAGGCCGTTCACCTCTTTCTATACATAACATATCTCTACCACCAAGAACAAAACACGTACAATTTTATTATAACCGTTTTCCCCCCGAAGGGCAGAAAACGATTATTTAGGTTTCAGCCGGAGCTTGACCCACTTGTGAGATTACCCCCCCAAGTTTTGCGTAGTGGCAGTGTTCCTACCCTCAAATATTCTATGTCATGATCGTATTACGTAGGCTTGTGCGCCGCCGCCGTCGCCGGTTAGCTGAAATCAAGTCAGTACTCTCACAAGCCGGCAAGACATGAAAATTTTTAGTGGGTCAAGCTCCGGCTGAAACCTAAATAATCGTTTTCTGCCCTTCGGGGGGAAAACGGTTATATTTAGGTGTTCGAGCCTTCGCTTGACCCACTTGTGAGAGGTGTTTATATTCTGCCGGCGATGGCAAGGCGTACTGTGACGAATTAAGTTCTTTGAAGAAATGAAATAAATGTATTTTGACACCCCTTTAATCTTTTGTATATGACAAAACAAATAAAATCATTATAAGTTAACAAAACTAAGAATAAAAATCACAATTGTCGAAGTTTCATTCAACTTAAGGGCGTAAATGACTCACTTAGACAGATATTGCCTGATTGGCGACTTTTTTTTGAGGGACTTCTTTGAAATAATACTTCAAAAAAGTATCCTTACTCCTCCAATTTCCTCGACGAAGGACCTCATCTAAATCAAAGTTTCTATTGGACCAGATATCTGAATTTACAGCTGCTCTAAAGCTACCAGGTGTCGCCACAATATTAGCAGACTTGAATAAACTTCGGAGCCAACCCGAAATGACTGTGCGTGAAGCTGCCTTTACTTGACCCCTAGTAGTAATAAGCAATCTAGACGTTCTGCTAGCCCGACGCGTTCTGGCTATCTCAATCAACTTGTTTATCCAAAACGTGACATCTAATTTCTGTGTATTATATCGAGATAATTTCCATCCTGATTGTCTGAAGTATACCGAGTCGGTTTTAGATCCGAATTTCGGCCAAAAAATTAAATGATCATCATGAACTTCAAAGGAGTCAGGGCTGATGTCAAGTAACGTTAAATCGTGTACTCTACGTCCAGAATATAAAAGTAATAAAGCCGATACATGTCGCGATACTTCGAATAAGCTGTCTTCCTTAAGAATATAAGTATTCAAATAGTCTATCAACTGACCGACCTCCCAAGTTGATGGCTTAGAGGCCGGGGGTTGACTTGCGCAAATTGCTTTTAAAGTTTGTTTAACTAAAGGATGATTACTTAAATACTCACTATTTTCAGGTTTTGCAAACGTAACGGCAACCGATTTATGAAGTGCTATAGACCTAGCTGCTAATCTAACCTGTTTATGGAGATAACAAATATATTTGGCAATATCTGCCGGGGTTGGATCGTCAATTTTTATGTTATTATCCTTGGCCCAACATCTCCAACGGATCCAGGCCGGTCTATACGTTTTTAGTGTAGACTTACGCCAAGCTGTTTCCAACAAGCTACGGTCCTCTATTGTCCAGGAATCAACTAACCGGGACCAGCCCGTATCTTCCAGACCTGCAAACACATGTCCTTTATTGCTGGAGGCGGCCTTCCGGTTCTCAGGTCGATAAGGTTCTCCTGTAGATTGGGTATCGTGAACGGCCGACCCAGAGTTCTTTGATTCAACTCTGCTTTCCAAAATGTTCTCTCCCACTTCGGGGCTACCAGAAGATACGTCCCTGTGCAGCGGGTCAGGTGTCTCAGAACTCGAGGTATTAATGCCGGAGGTGGGAACAGCCAGCCCAGTTGAAAGTTCCAGTTCCGGCTGAAGGCATCGACGAACAGACAATTCCGATCCCTGGCATCTTCGCTTACATATCTGGGTACAATTGCCGATCCTGCACTGGCAAACAAGTCGACTTCTGGTGTCCCCATCCTCTCGAAGATTATTTGGAGAACTCCTTGACTCAACGACCATTCTGGTAGTTCTGTTGATCGGGAGAGGCTGTCTGCGATCCCATTGTACTTCCCGGGGATGTACCTTGCTATGAGACTTATGTGAAATTTGGTGGTCAGATATAGGATCTCGCGGGTAATGCGAAGCAGTGGTAAGGACTTGGTACCCCCCTGTTTCATTATATAAGCCACCACAGTTTTGTTGTCTGTTTGAACCATTACGGTTTGACCTCGTAACTGGGGTCCCTTCCTCTTGATTGATTCTAGCACGGCCCACAGTTCCTTTTGATTGCTGTGCCAGGCATATTGTTGTCGATTCCAAAGACCGTTTAGGTTTTCGTTCCCTATCGTAGCACCCCAACCGGATCCTGCCGCATCTGTCGTTATGAAAATCGATGCTTCTTTCTGGTGGATTGGGGATGTCTGAGTTATGTTTCTTAACCACCACCTCAGTTCCTCTAAGACAATGACAGGTATGGGATATCTCTTTTGTTTTTGGGTTTTCAATAATTTGTTTGCCGCTATTTGTATGTGGCGACTGTGTAGTCTTCCCAATGGGACGATGAACGAGGCGAAATTGATGTTGCCTAGTAACACTTTTGCTAGCCACCATGTCCACCAACGGCTTTTGAGAAAATTCTTGATGAGAGAAGTACATTTTCCGATTATTCGTTGAGGCAACTGTTTGATGTTTTCTTTGGTGTCCCAAAGTATTCCGAGATATTCCACTCTTTGTGAAGGGATGAGGTTGGATTTTTGATAGTTTATGCACCAGCCCATGTCGAGAAGGATCCTCTGAACATATTGACTGTGTTGAGACAACATAATTGGGTCGGGGTGAAGAATTAGGAAGTCGTCTAGGTAAACGATGACCCGAATCCCCTTTTCCCTGAAAAAGTTTGCAACCCAATTAGTGATCTTAGCAAATATATAAGGAGCCGTTGCTAAGCCGAAAGGTAAGCAAGTCATTTCATATAGTACATTCTCGAAGTTAAAGGCCAGAAATCGTCTATGAGGTTTAGCTATAGGGATATGAAAATAGGCTTGTGATAAATCAATTTTAATCATGAAATCAAGATCTTGTAGGCAGAGAGGGATTTTGTAATGATTTATTAAACGAAATCTTGGTGGGCGTAGGAACCCGTTAAGTAATCTAAGGTTAAATATTGGTCTATTAGAACCATCAGACTTTTTCCTTAAAAACATAGGAGAAAGAAAACCTGACTCACTCGAGCATCTCTCAATTGCCCCACAATCTATTAATTTTTGTATTTCTTTGACCTTCTCAACTTCGTCTTCTTCCTCCCATGTGATCGGGCTCGCAGAATCTGGGTTGCTTACAACTTTTTGCGTTAACAAAACAGTGTGTTGTTTGGAAATTTCTAAAAGTTGTTCTAAAATTCTATTCTGCTGTTCCATGTAGCTTTCAACATTCTTAGTGGCACATTCCGGACTGTGAGGTCTCTTTCTTACTTCCTTCTGCAAGGGCTGCCTAGGGGACAAAACAGATCCAATGGAAGCGGAAGACGATGCCACAGAGATAGCAGATCCCTCAGCCTGATTTTTTAATATTAACGATGCCTCCCGACGTGGAAGCAAGTACCTTTTTAGAGGGGTAAGGTTTTCTAAAAAACCGTTAAAAGCGTCTGTGGGATGAATCTTTTTCATCGTCGCAAAAGGAGAATAAATCAAGGCTCTGCCCAAAGGCGAATTAAGTAAGTCTCTTTTTACTGCTTTGTATTTGCGCTCACTGAACCCATGAGGCGACCCGTAGGCGTGTGCTAGGTGGACGGTAGGTATGGCAAACCGTAACCGGTTCTCATCGTCTGAGGATATTTTTTCCCCAAACAGATCCTGGTATGACAAGTTGTTAACTTCCCAGGATCTCCAGTTCTCTGGGTAGAACTCGTCGAGAGTATTAATTAATCGTCTGAAAAAATCCTCTTGTTCTGGAGGCGGCTCCCAGTTGGTCAATTGACCGAGCGTAGTGCGATCCATGATCTGTAAAGATCGTAATTGAACTCGTTATTACTCCAAAGGAGACATAATCGGCGAGCAGCCGTCGGTTACAAGTTACAAAATGTCGACTGCACAGCCGACATAAAAGCCGCTAGATGTGGTCTGAACAGCCGACAGTAGGTAGCCGACTGAAGCCAGCCGACGCGACGGGAGTCGAATCTCAGACGACATGTCGTCTATGCAGCTTTCGGCGGTCATAGGACCTATACAGCGAGTCTGCCGTCCGAAGAGCGGGCATTCGCTAACATATTATTATTTAATGATTGCTCATTAAAATATCTCCAAAGGGACCATTGAATTGATCGTTTGAATAAACTACTGTGGACTCACCTTCTGTTTATCACGACGACACTAAACTATTAAATATTATTTCAAAATCGAATTAATTTTAACTAATTAATACAATTCTTTAACACTGCTCACTTTACAAAACTTGAAGACGTACTGACTTGATTTCAGCTAACCGGCGACGGCGGCGGCGCACAAGCCTACGTAATACGATCATGACATAGAATATTTGAGGGTAGGAACACTGCCACTACGCAAAACTTGGGGGGGTAATCTCACAAGTGGGTCAAGCGAAGGCTCGAACACCTAAATGTTATCTATTTAGACGGAACGTGACGTCAATCTTTTGTTCCACTATACTTAAACATGGATTTACGATGTACGTTTCGAAAAGTACCAATTATAAACTATCGCATGTATTCTTATAATATATACAGCCAAAATATTATGTTAAACTAAGATGACGCCCGCAACGTCCGCGTGGATTGAGGTTATTTGGTTCCCGCGGGATCTCTTCAATTTTCCAAAAAAGTAGCCTATGTGTTATTTCAGAGTATAGTCTATCTCTGTGCCAAATTTCATCCAGATTCGTTCAGCCATTCTGGCGTGAAAGAGTAACAAACATCCATACATCCATACTAAATATTTTTACATACATACATGCTCCCGGGAATTCCCGAGACTAAAATAAAATTAATTGATTGATGGAAATTGAAAAATTGAATTGGAAATTGAATTCCAAAAAGAAAATCAAAATTTATTTATTTCATTTTAAAATGTTACTATGCTATATTCCATGCATGCTATGCCGCATGCATATATATCATAGCAATAGCATAGCATATGCTATGAAATACTAAAAATGCTATTTGAAATACAGATCACATACAAAGACGAGAAAAAGTTGATGTAGATTTTGAGATGAGATGATTTATTTTTACAGATGTGATTCCTTACAGAAATTATGAAAAGCTCAATAGGAATACAAAATACATTTGAATGACTTACTTCAAATTACTTCAAATTCTTAATTTGAAGTATTCAAAACTTTTGTTTTAATTATTCAGTACTAGATGATGCGCGCGACTTCTTTCGCGTTGATTCCCGCGCGGGATGTAGGTAACCGGTAAGTTACCTAAATCCCGCGCCCATTAAAGCCGTTAAAGCTTAACAGACAGATAGACACACTTTCGCATTTTTAATAATTGGTATGGATACTCGTAAGTGACTTGGCTTTCAAGGATGGTTTGCCACGAATCATCATCAACTCGTTGCCGGCTCACTACTAAGCACCAGTCTCCTCTCAGAATGAGAAGGGTTTGGCCATAGTTCATCACGCTGGTCAACTGCCGATTGGCGCTCTTCACACTTAGTGAATATTTTACAGAACTCTCGAGCATGCAGGTTTCCCTACGATGTTTACCTAAACAGGCTTTGGCACTAACGACCTCAATTTACATAGACGGGCTCTGTCAAACAAAGAATGTGGACTTTAACGCCATCTAGTCTGAAAAACGGGACAGCGCTATGGCGCGGACAAGGATAGGCTTATACAGGTGTGGAGCGCGCTTTACAGCTAAGACGCCGAATTTTTTTCTATGAAAGGGCCCATCTAGTACCTACATATACATCGATATATTATATATGTAGGTACTATAGATGGGCCAAACATCGATATGTTTGGCACGAATAAGTTAATATTAATATTAACCTCTACTTAGCTTTAAGATCTTGAAGTAGGTAATCTCTGGTAGTCATCGCCTTACCAAACTTTGATGCGGCTTAGCAGAACATACCTGAAATAGAAGAACACATTAATATCAGTAAAGCCACAAATACATAATAATTAATACCTGTGTCTGTGTAGGTACTTAGATAAAGTTATTCAAGTCTTAAGTCTTTAAAATTAAATAAATCCGAAATTCTAAATGCGAACTTGTCTGTCCGTCTGCTACGTAGGTAATTCAAGGCTCATCACTTGCAACTGATTTTACCGAAATAATTCTATAAATGCGAAATTGTGTCTGGCTGTCTGACCGTCTGTCTGTCTGTCTGACAGACGGCTACGCTTTCACGGCCCATCTATTTAACCGCTTTTGATAAAATTTGGTATATCGGTAGGTTACATCCCGGGAAGAACATGGGCTACTTTTTATCCCGGAAAATTAATGAGTTCCCCGGGAATCAAAAAATCATTTAGTTAAGTCATATAAACAAGTCTTACTAATATGTAATTATAAATGCCAAAGTGTCTGTCTGCTACGTTTTCACGGCCCATCACTTCAACTGATTTTGCCGAAATACATACAAAATATAATATTATGTATGGAAATAATGATGATGAAAATACACACAAAAACCTCAATGTCCTCGGCGTACCTTCGTTCATTAGTGACACAAAAAAAGATGAAAGACAATGCTTGCTCACCTTTAAAGGAAGTGGGTATAACCGAATTCCAATAAAGGATATGCACACATCAGAGAGGAATACACGCGTACAATCGAAGGGAATCCCTTAAAGGGTAGTCGAGCAAGAAGCATTGATTCATGTGGGAAAGTGACCCCTGTCCCTTTCTACGCGACTGGAAGTACAGACCGGTTGGAAAAAGGTTAGCGCACACTAGGTCAAAGCATTCGGCAATCGGGCATTGCGCATGGCCTACATAACCCGACTTCTCCCACCAGAAGTTGGGTATCTTAGGAAGATTTCCCCCTAGAAAAAAAAATGCGTGTGTCAGCTTTGACGCACGACTGGAGTTGACTCTTTAAGAACGAAAAGTGTAACCATGGAAACATAAACTCGCGTTACCATGGTAACATTAGGTAAATAACGTAACGGAGAAAGTTCGATTTCACTCCCCATACATTTTCATACCCCGGGCTTATATATGAAAATCAATTCTTGAGCAGGTAAATTCCAAAAAAAATGTCAAAGCATTAGTCAATTTACATAATCGAGGACCGGAATAATATTATTGCGTAAATAGGAAACTGTTTTCTGTAATTCATATCAGAAAGTATTTTGATGTTAGATGTAGTCTTTATCAATTTATTGGATAGGGAAGATGGAAATTAAATTTATATATTATATTTATCAATAAATTTCTTACACGTTTTTTTATTTATTATCTATTAACATAGGACGTTTATATAGGTACAAGAAGGATATTTACCGTTGTAACAAACAGTGTTTTCGGTAGGTAATTTATGAAACTCTAACATAATATAAGACCGTATTTCAAAACGTCACAATTAATTTATGAATGGCACATTTCATTGGTATAAAATGTGCCAATTCATGTATTGAGATATTACGATGTTGTAGTAATTTGATGATGTGATATTACTAATGGAGGAAAGACAATAGAACAATAGATACCTCAGTCTTATATTACGAAGTACGAAATCGAATTAAACTTGATTATGAGATAATGATGTATGATGATGAGATATGATGATCTTCAATATAATTTCAAATCCTAAAGGTTGACTGCAGTTACCTAATATTATAGTACCTACCTAATATTTGTCAATAACTAGAACAATGAGCGTCTGAAGAATGAGCATCTTTAGATTATTTTAGTATTCAACTTTGTTTTAAGTAAAACATTTATTTATTTTGAAATTTAAGCTTTACCTATGAATTTTTAATATACTCAATTCAAAATAGTAGACTTAACATTATGAGATGTACGATACGAGTAGGTAAATCTGAATAAGTCATGTGTAAATTCACCTTTACGAAAAACCACGTCTTAAAAACAATGAAAATACATTCAGTGGAAGAGTCCTGCCATATCATAAGTGAAAATTTTATTTCAGTACTTATGTAATTATTGCAAAAAAAAACACTAATGTGCGTCAAGGAACATTTCATTTCAGTACTTATGTAATTATTACAAAAAAATTTAATCACTGATGTGCGTCAACCTTTACACGGCCCTTACATGGCTGCGTAAGTGGCGTAAACGCTCCCCGATTACGTGTCTCGTAAAAAGCAATTTGCCGCGGCGATTGCTTCAAGAAATGTCTGCATAAACATCAATATTTTTCTGTATTAGGGACAGAATGAAGGACTTGCCTTCTTTGCGTGGAGTATATTATATTAAAATTTAAATAAGTAGCTGGTTAGGTGTGTTTTGGGCTCCGGCTATTTGAGAGTAAAAATAGGATTTCTAAGGCAAATAAACTACCTACACTTTGATCGGAAGTATCAAATAGAAGTATAGATCGGTACACTATGCACCAAACTGCTGGAATGGCGAATAGATGGGCCAAACAGAAAGATTGACAGACACACACACTTTCGCATTTACAATATTAGCAAGTATCGATATAAGTATATATATATTTTGCAGATAATGCGCCAACCCTACGAGTACTTACTCTGCTCAACAATCTGATTGCTCAGCACCAACAGCTAGACGTATTTAATATTAGTTTTAATGAATTTTGTCAAATTTGTAATTCTTGACTCGGTATGCGTTTTGGCATTGCTGTAAGCGTACCGAGGATATTATTTAATAAATCAATAATCAATAATCAATAATAAGGAAGTCTTACGGAACAATAATTCAAAAAAAAATGATATGTCTAATATAGAATATTATAAACAGTTCGAATAAGTCCGCGCGTCTGGCAAATGTACATGATTAACGGTTTTCTTACTCAACTTCTTAAGAATTAATAAGTCTCGTTCGCAGGTCTCGTTGCGATTAAAAAAACATTGCCGGCAAGAAATAACCGGATATCGATGAAAGTATCCACATATTGGCAATAAATTGAAAGTGTAGCGCTGTTCTTCATCGCGTTTTCGCATAAGATTTTTTCGAATCGATTCACCCCTCTCACATAATCTCACCCCGTTCTGGAACGCGTGATATGAATAATATTCACAAAGACTTACAGCAGGTCGTTCCTCAAAACGCAATTTTAATATTTTGACTCGGTTGAAATCGCATATTAGAAGTTGAAAGAAGAAAGAAAGAAAGAACATTTATTTTCCAGTTTCGCCACACTTTGTTTACTTCAAGTATGCTACCCCGACGCCTCCATCATCACCAACATTAGCAATGAGCTAAACTGCCTAGGTGACAGAAGCGCCGGGATAACAGAAGTCATGTGTGGCATAACCCGAAAAAAAGAACACTTTTTGGACAAGGAAAACCAACCTAACCTAACCTAACCTAACTATTACCATTGCTTTCCATTATAATTTAGATAACTTTCATTACTGTTATCATTTGGTTAGGTACCAACCTAAATAATAAATGTATTTGTAATTTTTGATATTGTAAGACTTCGAAAAAGCAAATTTTTCTGTATTTATATTTGTTTTGGTTTTTATTTACATCCTCAAAATTAATACCTTCTTCGGAAGTTAGTCCACACTACTGGTAAAGTGGTAACCCAAGAGCTGGCTATTATAATTAATAACCCAACGGCTTAGCCTGGCAATAGGTACAGAGAGGCAATAGCGCGGAGCGCCAGTGTCTTGGGCACCATGCCTATCATTTGGACGGTGTTAATTTTTTGTAAATATTTTAAATATTGTAATTTGTAAGATTTAAATTATAAGAGAGCGAGCAGTTGACAATAAATTCATTCTAAGTATGGTATGGAACTAAAAAAAGATAAATAAAAATAGTATCGAAAATCTGTAGATACTCAAGTATATTAAAGCTTATACTGCCAGATTGGTCTCATACCCATAAATTTAAAAAAAATGTGATGAAAAGATAGAGACGAAGAAAGCGAGCGGATCTCCTTAGCGGGTAACAGGATTGGAAATAATAGGATCAGCGTATAATAGCTTAATAAAACGCCATACCATACTGCATATACATAGGTAAATGCTGCGGTATATATAAGTGGGGCGGGTCGCCTAGTCAAGAAATAAGAAAATTCGTAACATTTGCAAAAGAAGAAACATCATTAATCTTGCTCTAGTTCGCATTGCTGGTGAGTACAACAGAAATAAACAGTACAGCAATACTCGTAACATAATATCATGTCATGAGAGCAGGCGTCTTCTAGAAATGCTACATATTTAACGCTATCCCCTATCTCGACTACACTAACATACATCCGTGATAGAAAAAAACTAGAATCGCAAGTTCATTGCTGTGTCGCCTCGTGTAGAGCTAAATCCTCAAGGAAAAATGCCGCAATATATGCTACGCAAATCGGACGAGTAGTACAGAAGTTTTACAGTTAGGAAGGAGTCAAATTTCATGAATACGGTACGTAAGACAGTTTGCGGAGACTTTATAACGGAAGATACAAGTTGAATTAACTATTTAACGAGAATTTCTTGCTGGAGTATTTCTTGTTACGGAACAAGCGATAGACTTCGCAAAAAGTTAAATATCTCCTGCAGTACTTTGCATAGGCAATTTCGAAGTTTTATGATTAAAACCTGGTTAGACTTCAACTAAGGAGATAATTATGCAGTAAGTAAGTAGCAAGCTAAAACGCTAACTAGCCACGGCCAAACCTCCCGCCAGGCCAGACCAGAGAAAATTCAGAAATTATAAATTTCCAAATTGATTTTGCCGGGGGTCGAACCCGAGACCTCCCACTTTAAGACAACGGCGCACAACATTGCGCCATGGAGGTCGTCAAACGGTCAAACGTACCTATAATTTTTAACATCTAAAAAAAGCTCTAGGTTATGAAGCAAATCTATTTTATCGGACAAACCAATACCTGAAAGGTTGTCGGTTAAAATCGTATCCATATAAAGCTTTCAGTGTTATTACACGTAGACAGATCACCGAATTACAGAAGTATCATAAAATCACTTATCATTTATTATGAAGAAAAATTACATCAAGAAGTCATGTAAAAAACAGTGCCTCACTACTTTCATAGAAAGTCACCGATGACTTTATTATGCAAGAGTAGTTCACTAAATATTTATTGAATCACGTCTTCTTATCTCCATGGGTGGTCTCATACTGTAAATATTAGCACCTACTACATGTATTCAAATCCAACCCTTAAAATAAATTCTTTAACGATTAAATCCACGTCAGTACGCTTACTCTGAGTTTTTACATTGCAAATACGGTTGATCGACGTGAGAACTCACCTCGCCAAGTGTAAGCGAACGGTCAAAGTAAAATGGACCCAAAAGCTCTTACTTTTAAAGTAACAAATTCAGCGTTTGGAGCGCTGGCTGAGAATAAATATACGAAATGATGAAATGAGCTCTAAAACAAAAGCAGTTAAGGTCCATTTTACTTTGACCGTTCGCTTACACTTGGTGTGGTGAGCTCTCACGTCGATCAATCGTATTTGCAATGTAAAAACTCGGAGTAAGCGTACAGTACGTTTTCAAAGAAGTCATTTATATGTAAAGGGATCAACCATGACCCTATGGCACAGTCTGAACACAATGAATGGAATTTGAATTGAATGGTGCATGATTAGAATTAATTTTAATAGATACTCTTCGTTTCGCTGGAGCTAATAAGGAGAAAGGCACCGCAAGATTTCTAAGATTTTATTATGATAGTTTAGTTAACTAACTCTTTGGTTAATATACCTAGTTATTCAAAGTGAAACCGTCGGCGTCGTAGTTAACGTGATTATAGGAATTTATAGCAAAGAGCAAACTTATACTCTCAACTGATATTATTAACGTCATCTAAACTAGAGTTAGGCGCTTAATTTTCACATTTATAATAGGTTTTTATAACGTATCCTTTTATAACATTTGATACGTTTAGGTCTTCTATTATAATTTAAACCTTATTTCACCAAATTGATATTATGTATGATTATTTTCGAGAATCGAAATAATTCTAACCTAACCAACCGGTTAGGTTAGAATTATTGGTTTTCCTGTATGTATTTTTTATATATTTTCACCTACTATTCTTAAAATATTCTGCGTATTTACTGAATGCGTCATATAATACGCTACTTCGACACTCTCCTCCATTAGTCAGTATACCACGATAGTAACATAATATTCGGGTTAATAAGGATTAATAGGGATTAAGACCGAGCTAACCTTGACTTATTATTATTGTAATAGGTTACCAGTTCACATAGCCATCGTAATCTGATCTCTGCGACCTACCGCATAATATCGGGCTTCAGTTACTGCTATACAGTTGAATGTACCAGTTACCACATGTCATTTGTAATATAAAAATTAATATTCTATACATAATATAAAGGGCAAAACACACAGGGACCGGGAGCTGGTCAGGTGCGGCTCGGGTCGTGTGCGCGGCTGGTTGAATTCCTTGTATTTAAATATATGAACGACATCACACACTACACAGCGACACCCGCTACGAGACCGACCCGCCCCCGCGTTCTGTGTGATGTCCCGCGTTCGACCCGAGCCTGCTCCATGTGTGTTTTGCCCTTAGAACATGTGTCGAGTTGTCGACTATCGACCATGATGATGATAACGCACAGCCAAAACTGTTTGTCGTCAATATCCCGAGGAATTCTGACGGGATTTATAAAATCCTTTAATTTTTCGGAATAAGTCTCCTAGTATCACGTGAAACTGTATTTGTATAAACCTATTGTTGTCGGATTCCATACTAATACTAATATTATAAATGCGAAAGTGTATCTGTCAGTCTGACTGTCTGTTACGCTTTCACGGCCCATCTATTCAACCGATTTTGATGAAATTTGGTACAGGGATAGATTGTATCTCGGGGAAGGACATGGCTACTTTTTATCCCGGAAAATTCAAGAGTTCCCGCGGGAATAAAACAACCTTAATCCACGCGGATGAAGTCGCGGGAATCATCTAGTATAGAATAGTTTTGAAAAAGCGTTCTTTAATGCTTCATCCTCACATATTCTCGGTTTCAATTTACGTATTGTATATGAGGTCTCGATGTCATCGAATCGCATCAAGGCATCGCATTGCAGCAACACAATCGCTGCATCATTCCTTCGAGAACATTCGTTGGCTCGAATTACCGTGATATGTCATGGTCGTCTTCACCATTGTCTTTGAGTGTTTATCATCGACAATAATTCTGAAAGTAATCAAGTACGATCGAGTCACAATTATTTAATCACGCCAACTGGGGGAGGCTTCGGCCTTGGCTGGCTAATACCCTAGTGATGCCGCGTAGAATAAGAAACCATTTACATACCCTCTCGGAGGCACGGCAGTTCACCTGCCTGCGTCCGGGAGGGATGCCTAAACGCATTACCCAGTGATTAAAAAAAAAAAAAAAAAAAAAAAAAAAATATAAAAAAAAAAAAGAGGGGGTTTGGGTTTAATGTACCATACCCATAATATATGAAAACTCGAGATTTTATGACAACTATTTTATTCTCATATAAACTTTGCGTATACAACTCAGTTAACACTGATAGAAACTCTGTATTCCACAAACTACACAATTTATTTTTATACAGTTGAGAAACGCGCCATAGACAAGTAACGCCGCCTCCAGAAAAATCTTTATGCGTCATAACCACAGAACCGAAACATATTATGACCATAGATTAAGTCAAATCATGGATGTAGGAATCAAATCATATGACCATAGATCAAGTAGGTATAAATGACATTTGTTTTCATATACAAGGAAGACCGGCCGAATTCAAGATTTGGGACCCTGAGACGCCTCATTCTCAACGCGGACTGTGCCGCTGGTTTTCTAGTAGGTATTCTGGATTGAGTCCCACCCACATACCCGCTTAATGCGGATTGCGTAAATGCATTTTTCCAGCGATAAAAAAAAAGGTAACCCGCTACCATGACTGCACCAGTTACAACAGATGAGATCGCAGTCAAGGGCTTTCTTGTAGCAGAATAAATAAGGGTTGCTTTCCTACCTTTTAGGTAGACAATCATAAAAAGAAGGATCCACGGTTTTACGAGTTCTCTGAGGCACTATGGTGAATCACAGCTAACTTCATAACACCTTGTTTTTTTTTTTTTACTCCACTACAAGCTAGCCCTTGACTACGATCTCACCTGATGGCAAGTGATGATGCAGTCTAAGATGGTAGCGGGCTAACCTCTTAGGGGCATGACAGTTATATTAAACCCATACCCATTCGGTTTCTACACGGCATCGTACCGGAATGCTAAATCGCTTGGCGGCACGTCTTTGCCGGTAGGGTGGTAACTAGCCACGGCCGAAGCCTCCCACCAGGCCAGACCAGGGAAAATTCAGAAATAATAAATTCCCAAATTGATCCTGCCGGGGATCGAGCCTAGGACCTCCGTTAAGGCAACAGCGATAGACACTGCGCCACGGAGGTCGTCATAATTTGTTTGTACTGAAATAAATTTACAAAAAACAAACTAACAATACATTTTTAGCGCAATCCAGGATTCATCAAACTCGGGATCTGGGTTTTGATTACCGAACCATCAGAAATAGGATTTACTTGAAGACGCATTTTAAAATTACTCACTTTACTATTCATTTAAATTTAAAGTCATTAGTTCTTAATGCAGTTTTAAATTACGTAATTAATCTTCATACACGATCCCTCTCAACTCCTCAACTATGAACGTACCTACGTCCATAAAACTGCATAATGAGATGAGATTGCCCTTCCCAGTTCCCGTACTGTTAGCCCATGAATGGGTTAGTAGCCCGGGTCTACAGGAACCCGGAATGTGTAGTAACTAGTGTAGTAACTAGTTATTTTTAAGTATACTTGGAACTTTTTTTTGAATTTCAATTTAAAAAAAAAAATTTGAATTTCAATTTTTTTTTTTAAATTGAAATTCAAAAAAAGTTTTTATTAGCAATGTTTCTAACTGGCCAGTTCTAAACATTTTCAGTGTGGGTGTGGGTAGAACTGGCCAGTTAGAAACATTGCTAATGAAAACTTTTTTTGAATTTCAATTTTAGAACTCTTTGGTAACCTAATGTAGTATATTGCATTCATTTGTCATTTGTTTTTGTGAATTGGCGGCAAATCTTAAACTCTTGTTACATGTGAAAATGAACGTAACGCGAGAAAATTTTCGGTCAATTATTATGACTTTCGTTGTGGGCGTACTCAACAACAAAGCTATGATAGGCTGCGATTAGCATTTTTTAATGAAGCCCCATCTCGTGCCACTATTTACAATTGGTTTAACGAGTTTAAGCGTGGACGTAGCAATCTCAATGATGATCCGCGTGAGGGACGTCCTTTAACAGCGACTACTGAAGATAACATCAGTGCTGTGCGACGCATGATAGAGGAAGATAAGAGAGTGACCTATCAGCAGATACGGGCAAGCCTAGGCATTGGTATGAGTCAAGTTCAAAAAATATTACCTACACGAACATTTAGGCGTCAGGAAGCTTTGTACCAGATGGATTCCCCATACTTTGACCGACGACCAGAAACACCTTCGCATGGGCTGGTGTCGCCAAATGTTAGATTAGTTCAACGGCGGTGACTCGAACACTGTATTTGACATCATCACAGGTGATGAAAGCTGGATATATTGCTACGAACCCGAAACCAAAAGACAATCAGCTCAGTGGGTGTTTCCTTTCGAGGATCGGCCAACTAAAGTAAAGAAAGGAAGAAGTCAAGGAAAAAAGATGATTGCCTCATTCTTTGGTCGGAAAGGTCATTTCGCGACAGTTGTGTTAGAAGATGGAAGGACAGTCACTGCAGACTGGTATGTCAATCGCTGTTTGCCTGTTGTCTTGGAAAAAATTCGACAGCAGCGCCCTCGAAGCAGGATCCTCCTTCACCACGACAATGCTTTAGCATAGTCCGCAAAACGGACTGTTGAATATTTGACTATGGCAGGTGTCGAGATAATGAGTCATCCGCCATACAGTCCTGACCTGGCGCCCTGCGACTTTTATTTATTCCCAAGAACTAAAGATAAAATTCGAGGTATTCGCTTTACGAGCCCTGAAGATGCGGTGAAAGCGTACGAAAATGCCATAGAAGAGACCCCTAAGGAAGAATGGGCCCACTGCTTTTCTCAGTGGTTCCATCGAATGCGACGATGTGTAGAGAGGAACGGAGATTACTTCGAAAAACAATAAAAATATTGGCAACTTTCTACATTAAGCCGTTTTTCATTTTATAAACATTTTCAGTGTTACCTAGGTATCGTCTCTAGGTGTATAGTCAAAGGGTTGTGACTGGTAATGAGTCTGTACCAGAAAGACTGATCAATCGATTTGAAATATTAAAATTTAGGGGTAAGTATTTAACCTTAAGTATTAGTAACCTTAAGGTAAGTAAGGTAAGGTTAAGTAAGAGGATCCGCTGGAAACAAGCCGCACAAGACCGTGTTTAGTGGAGACTGGAGATCCATGCAGGAGATCTTCGTCCAACTGCGGACTTCTGTAGGTTGAGACAATCAAGACCTTCTACTATATTTATTTATGTCTCTTCCATCTCGGGACCATAGCGTCCCGGACCTTTGGAAGGCATACGAGGGGCCGAAACCAATTCGCAGAGGCCCGTAAGACAATTTTACTCTAAAGGATATTTTTATTTATTATTAATCTTGTAAAATGCACATAAAATTGTGTTAGAAACAGTGCAACAAACAATAATAATCTTAGAAGAAAAAGATTCCAAGATCATTGGCCACAAAAACCACAGTCGGTTTTACTCGTAGGAAATAAATATGGGTATATAAATAAATAAATAAATCAAGAGATATAGATACTTAATAGAATAAAAAAGATCTATGTACCTATCTGAAATTTGTACCTACGCTCTTGAATGATCTCAGCCCCAAGCATACCGTCATAGAGAAGGCAGGGGAAGTATAACACACAGGTGAGGAATGTAAATCAGCTTGTTGGAGCCTTATTTTTTATTCGCATACCCTATTGGGATCGTACAGCTAACCGGTTAATATTTTATTCCCTGCGAGAAGGCAAGGGAAAGTGTTTCGTTCATTGTTAACAAATATAACGCCCGGGGGAGAGAAAACGGTTGGGATAACGTCGTAAGGAGGTAATCGTGTAGTAGGCTGCATAAAAAACTTGGGTTTATTTTTTCTTTACTGTTTTTAAAAGACAACCGTGTAAAGTACAACCGTGTTGGTAAAGCTCTTATATAAAAGAAGATAATAAGGGACACCTCTGAGCTCTGACAGACTTTAGCGTCTATCAATTTTATTTTATTTTATTTATAAAGGAAAACCAACAACTTAATGTTAAATAATAATGTTTAAACTTGACTATATATTCTTAAAATTAGGTAAGTTTAAATAGCTACAAGTTTTCACAAAAAGAATAAATAGGTAGTTATAGAGAGATAATTTCTTGAACTTGTTAAATCTTAGCAAACACTGCAAATCTATCAATTCTCTGCCCAGATCATCTCCTGATAGCGAAAATCAGTAAAAGATAGATATATAATATTAGTATAGATTCGCTGCCAAGCGTATTCAATATTCATGCTCGACGGCATGCGCTTTATGAATTTATTCCCTAAAAGTATCAAGAAAACCAGGATAATTTTGAACATCTCAATAAATAAGTTTGTAGCCAGGGGAGACTAGGGAGCTACGATAAAGATCAGGGGATGCAAATCATGCGTTGTAATCCCAAGCGCTTATTTCTTATTTCTATCCTATTCGCATACCGTATTAGAATCTTAAGGCTATATGACATTGAGCGAGTTTACTAGCCACTAGCCGGTTAAAAGCATGCGAAGCTAGTGATAGTGACGATGACACACAAAACTTTCCAGTCGCTCAGTAGCCAACTAACAAGCAAGTTGAAACTACCTGTTGTTATTATTTCTTTGTAAAATTAGATACTTGCAGTTAATTCACTAGCAACTATGATGACACACGGCTAGTTTTTTATCTTACAAGCCACCGGCCACCAGCAAATAGCGAGTCAAGTAGCCTTTAAACTTGTCTCGAAGATTGTTTACAAATTACAATCTTCAGTTATCATGTGAATATGATTACACTGGGCGAGTTTACTATATACATATATGTCACCGTAAAATTGTAAAAACCGTTAGATTGTAATGTAACGCTTTTTATCTCGATAGATTGTAAACTGTCGAAGATTGTGAACCGTTTAATGTTCTGAGTGTCAATTTTTAAAATATTCATTGTATTTACGTTTATTTTCTTGTCTCTTTCTTGTAACCTACAAGAACAATAAAACGTAAATACAACATACAGGGTTCGACATAAATAATCAGATAGGCACTTAGAATTTTTCGGGTTAATATATCTAACAGATTACAATTTATCGAACAATAATCCGTTAAATTGTAATCTAACGGTTTTTACAATTTTACGGTGATATAATATATTGCAGATAGTGAATTCGTCAACTAGTAGGTAGGTATAGCTACTATAGCTAGCAAACTTGCTAATGTCATCGAGCCTTTACAGTGGTTAATATTTTATTTCGGGAGGAAGGGGGAAACAGCGTTTCGTTTAATGTGACAAAAATTACGCCTTGGGGAGACAAAACGGGCCTCTTAGCTAGTAAAAAGGTAAACATGTGGGCTAATGCCGTAATTTTTGTATGTTATTTTCTATTACGAGTATTACCTTGCATTATTTTGTCGTGTTTATTGTCGGTACCCTTATTTGATAGGCTTTCAGATTATACCAAGTTAGATACGGGGCTAATGTGTGTTGTTACCTAGAAGATACTAAAGACATGGACACACTCAAAGCGGGACTGTAGCGCCGTGCGGCTATGATTCCGCGTGTACAGTTTATATACTTTGTTATAAGATTATACACTGAGTTTGTAATAAAAAGAAATATATTATTATTAAGACGTTCACGCTGCCACGCTGTTGCCACCAGTAGCCGTCGCGCGCCGACTCCGTCGCGCTCCGAAGTGATAATATTACGTGTTTTAAATACGTACACACATACACGCGCGTTAAGTGTGCAGATTGCGGATCTATCGTACAGTTCTAGTGGGAAATTAGGCAGGTACGTTACTTTCAGCTGTGTTTTCTGAGCCCAATACATCCTCTATAACTCAGATGAAAAGCACTGCTTAAGAATTTTAAATATGGCGGAACGAATAGAATATATTATAGCAGTAGATACAGTTTTTAATTCAAAACCATATAGAACATTACCACGCTTTCCGTTACAAATTAAGAAGCTAAGAATTACAACTCAGTATGTCGTAACAAGTCAACATCCTTTAAAATGTCGGTGAAAACGTCGGATTTAGCTTCGGAGTCGATAAACCACTTTCGCATTAATCAATCGACGGCGGCGTCTGCCCATATAATCATACTGTTGGCATTTAGATCCATTTAAAGTGATGCAAGAACTGTAGTCCTATATGGTAAAATCTTATATGAGACTACTTTTACTTTAAATCAGTAAATACTAGGTGACGCCCGCGACTTCGTTCGTGGTTAAATTGCTGCGAGAACTCCTTCCGGGGTAAAAATTACTGTAATTTAATTTCTTCGAAAACGTAACAAACAAACGCACATTCGCATTTTTAATATTTGTAAGATCGTAATAGTATATTGTTCATCAAGGGACTAAAATGAGCCATTTCAGACAAGATTAGCCTCACGAGCGTAGCGATGCTATAGAATCGGCTAGAAAGGCTTTTAGTCCCTAACTCCATAAGTAAACATCCAAGACTTTTCACTTTCATTGCGAGAAAATAAAATAAATTACGATTTTTAATTATTTCTTTGCCCTGCTGTTCCATTTCCATATTAGAAGTAAGAGTCAATTCTTTAGAATTTATAGAAATACAAGCTGATGCCCGCGACTTCGTACGCGTGGATCGAGGTTTTGTGGTTCCCGCGGGAACTCTTTAATTTTTCGGGATAAAAAGTAGCCTATGTGTTATTCCAGACTATAATCTATCTCTGTGCCAAATTTCATCCAGATCCGTTCAGCTGTTGGGGCGTGATTGAGTAACAAACATCCATCCATACATCCATACATCCATACCGACATCCATACATCCAAACTTTCGCATTTATAATATTAGTTTATAATATTAGTAAGAAGTAAGATAAGATAAGACAAGCATAATTTCGACATCTGGCTCTGAATTAATTTCTTGTTATTTTCTTGGCCGTAGACTTCATAATCATAACAGTAGGACAAATAATAAGCTTTCGTAGCGATGTTAACTACTTGTACCCCTCCACAAAGTTAGGTCCGCGGCACAAAGTAGGTACTCGGTAGTCCTCAGTCGCATTGCGGTCATACAAATAAAGGTCAGTGAATGATTTGACCAAATATCTAGGTCGCATGGTCTTTTGCCCCGCCACCATGCTTACGTGCTAGGCAGACATGTTAGGCCTACTTAGGTACTTATTCACGACGTCTGCTTAGACGACCTCCCTGGCGCAGCGTTGATCGCTGTTGTCTTAACGTGGGAGGTCCTGGGTTCCATTCCCGGCAGGGTCCATTTGGGTATTTATAATTTCTGAATTTTCTCTGATATGGTCTGGTGGGAGGCTTCGTTCGTGGCTAGTTACCACCCTACCAGCAAAGACATACCGCCAAGTGATTTAGCGTTCCGGTACGATGCCGTGTAGAAACCGAATAGGGGTATGGGTTTAATATAACTGCCATACTCCTAACATGTTAACCCGCTATCATCTTAGACTGCATCATCACTTACCATCAGGTGAGATTGCAGTCAAGGGCCAACTTGTAGTGGCGTGACAAAAAAGGTACAATGGATAAACTTATATCTATAGTTCGCGCGCGAGTTGAATGCAGAGTAAATGTATGGTAGACACATACTCGTACATTTACACATTAAATTAAATTACTTAGTTGTTAAGTTCCCGATTCCCATCTTGTTTTCCATCCATTCGAGGTTTTTTCATCGAGTCACACCCAGAAAACCGTGTGACTAAGCTGAAGTCGCGAACCAACCATCATTTTTAGTACGAACTTATTTTATCAGTGAGTCGTGTAAAGACAGGGAAAGGGTGAATAAAAAACCTGAGTAGATGCGGCATCAGCGTAAAAGGCTAATCGAAATCTTCATAAACGTAGATCAACGCTCTCTCATTCTTCAAAACATAAAAAGACACTCACATTTACGAAATGTAATTTGAGTAAAAGTATTCTGAATAATAAACATTATGAGGTTATGCGAGTATCTCGACAAAATTCATATTTTCTGGCACAACAACTTTTGACATCGAAACCTGAGAACAATTGATCATAATTTGCTAGTTATAAGTAAGTGCATAAGTTCTATGCTAATAGACTAAGAGATAGCTGTACTTTTGGTAACTATCACTAGGAAGGCTGATTCAGTATTTGGTGGGTGTAGGGCTCTCCTTTGGTTACAATAGTGACGTTCTGCCCGCATGCGGCTAGGGATTTGGGGGTATTAAAGTATGTGCAGTACCTACCTATGTAAACAGTATAAAAACTGACGCTATAAATAATTAGTTAGAGAGAAAACACACTGAAGATCGGACCGAAACCGTTCGCCTTAAACGTCTGCTTTGAATAACGTTTTGTCATGTCTCCTAGTGTGTACGCTTCATATAAAATTGAATGACGCGGACGTTTTTGTCCGGTCCCCAGTGTGTTTTGTTTTTTTTTAGGTATATTGCACGAACCGCGCTATAAGTAGGTACTATTGATATCAATTTTAAAAAAGTGCATTATATTCCTGCCATACAACACTGTTCTTCAATAAAACAGATTAAAGCTGCCTTAAACTTTCTTTTTACGGTCCATAAAAAGTGACAACCGAAACCGATTGATTTTCCATCTAAATACTTACCTAATGGAAAAACCTGTACCTTTTATGATAGACCATGAAAAGTGACAGCCGTAACGAGATCGATTTTCTATCCACAATCCACATAGAAAATGTGTGAGTCATTCCTTCACACCTATATAGGTAAATAATTGATTTACCTATACGCCTACTCATGAACCCAATTTACATTCCAATTTATTTTCATATTCCAAACAGAATCCATCCAGCCAAAAAGAATTTACTTTTTAACCAACTTTCAAAAAAGCAGGCTCGTATCTTTTTTTTAGGGTATTAAATACAGGTAGATATATTTTTGTATAGTAAGTAAGTAGATAATTAGTATTCTATTCGTGTAGTAATTTATTTTCCTTTTATTATTAACTATATTAAGCATGTTTTAACGAACTTTGTAATTCTATTAAGTTTTATATTAAGGAATAATAAAGGCTTTTTTATTTTATTTTAAATAGGTCTTCCAAAAATCGTAAACATACAACTCCATGGAAGTTGCACGGCTATTAAAATTTTACCGGCGACAAAAAAACACCTGTACGCGTGAACATTAATACATACTCGTAATTAAGGCAAGATCTGAAGTTGCGATTGACGTGTCGGTATCAGAAGCGATGGAACTTATCTCTTTTAATAAATTGGATAGTTACACTAGCGGCACGCTATGATGGCCGGTTACCGGTTAATTTAAACCTTTAATAAAGGTCCTAAACCTAAAACTACATTCGATAAAATTTATGAATCTCTATCACATCACTATCGTCAATAAAGTAATACAATTATTTCCTTCAAAGTCGTTATCGGATATACGGAACTTCATGAGCGTTGATGATTCAAACCGGCCATCATAGCGTGCCGCTAGTGTAGTTGAAGTTGGTCCCGTCTGTAGTCTTGTCTGTGGCTGATGAACTACGTCTTATATTCAACAAGCTTATAATCAAACAAGTTATGGCACTTTCACGGTGGCAACAGGTTATGCGCATCTTGATTTGTATGCTTAAACCACCTTAAACCCATCAACCATATATGGTAGGTAAACCGTCACAGTAAACGACGCGTGCTTGAGAATTCCTTTTTTAAAGTTTTTGGAAGTGTACAACCATTTAAGACAGGGCCAATTAGCGCATTTATACTTACCTAATAAACCCTTTTCTAGTCTGTTTCCGCGTAGAAACGGTTAGGACCGTATGGGTTTAGATAATTCAATCAGAAATAATGAGATTCATAGAAGAACTAGAATAACGAGTTGCAAGCTGCCGTGGCAATGAGCGGTGCATATGGCTTGTAGAACCTAAGCTCTGAGGTCTGGAATGGTGACCTCGCTCAAAAGCATAGCGTTGCAGATCCACCGCATTAAGAGGTAGGACGACATCAAGCGAGTCGTAGGGAGCCGCTGGGTTCTGCCGTCGTGGTCAGTCGCGATGCAAGACCGCGGCGAGTGAAAGCCTTACAAAAGATCTATAATAATAATAATAAAAAGGATAAGGAGAAAAAACTAAAGGATCTCGATCTGGCTCACGAGGTTTCCGCCATGTGGCATGTGGAGTCCACTGAAACCATCCCAATCGTAATATCTGCAAATGGTTTAATCCCAGTCAGCCTCGTTCACCATCTGAGCCGACTGGGGTTCCGTGGCAGTTCGCTCGCAGCCAGGATGCAGAAAGCGGTGTTGATAGGCTCGGATAGGAGAGTCGGCTAGGATTTCTCAACCTGTCGCCCTGACCCCCGGCCGTCTGGTCTCCTCTGCTGGGGTGTAATCCTCCGCTCGCTACAACTATTTATCTGTGTATTTGTGTATGTAAGTTTATTCATTTCTATTTATTTACGTAAGTTTATTATAGATCCTTAGGCCTTTTATGTATTTATTTTGTGTGCGGGTGTGAGAGTTAAATTCGATAATAGATAATAGTAAAATATCTATAAATCAAGAATGTAGATATCTTTTGTCATTCTCTGAGTGAACTAAAAGATAGCGATGTGGACTATTTTTTATACCTAAATAAGTAGGTGATATTTTGAGTAATAGGGTAGATTTGAACTTTTGTAACATTTGTTGTCTCACCAACAAACTGTGTAGTTTGGCGAGAAACATAATTTTTCTATTTGTTTGTGCAAAGTATTAAAAAAAAAATTAAGATAATCTACGTTCGTTTTAACTTCTAAAAGGCTGTGACTTGAGTATCCATATTCCATCATAAACTGCTTAACATTTCAAAGTAAAAAACGGCAAGTAATAGCTTTAGTAAAAAGCAATGGACTCGATACTATAATAACAGGGCCTCCTTAATGTTTCAAAGTGTGATTTTCCACATTAGAATGGAGATGCGAGATTCGAATTTCCTTCGAAACGTCGCCATTGGGAGCTTGTTGAGGAATATCGGGTAACGATGGTAATACTTTTTTAGGACTGACCGTATGGAATGGTTATTTTTAAAGCCACCCGTACAATCGGCGTTATGTTGTTACATCGTGGAATGTGATTTTAACTATGTATAATAATAACTATTTCTCTAACTCTTGACTATTTAACATGTGGGTAAAAAGCTGACAAGTGCCGTTTAGAAAGACCAAGACACTGTAGAATGACCGCTAATCAATCAGCATTCAACACTGTCTGTTTGCGTCAAGTTCAAGTTCAATGTATTTAAAACATGTAGGACATACAGGTGTCCCTTATGCTACGTCATGTTTTGACTCTACCACCGGTTCGGAAAGAAGAGTCTACCGAGAAGAGCCGGCAAGAAACTCAGCAGTTGCTCTTTTTTTTTTTAAACAAATCTTTCGGGATATCCTGTCTTCCTGTGTCCATCCGTATGTCGGTACGTCCTTTCGTCTGTCCGTCCGTCTGCCCGTCCGTCTGTCTACATAGGCATCCGCTAAGAAAGAATTTTTTAAAGTTCAACCCCTAAGGGGGTCAATTAGGTTTGAAATTTGTATGATAATCGTATGATAATAACTTAACGTGATCGAACTTGCTAGTTTAACTAAAAGCTTATCCACTCCTTGAAGCCTGAAGAGCTCCTTGTTCCTTTATTCATTTTTTAATTCATGGTTACGGTTATAGAAGAAACGTAGCTAACAGTTCTAACTTCTAATAATAACATACCATGCCAATGAACCGTAGGTCGATATAGCTTCAGATTACAGGCATGCCATTATGCAGTGTAAATTCGCCCCTTACAATGGAAATGGCGACTATAGACATTAGACCTTCCTCGGGATCCGATATTCGACACTGGCTGTTGTTGTAAGAAAACGGCTAATGTCTATTATATTTCGTTAGGGTACACTTTTTATGTGATACCCACTTCCGTACAATTTCGAACTTTGTTTACTAAGCACATGACGTCAAATATTGGATGGATGGCGTCTATTTTAAGCTAATCATTATATAGTGTTGTTCTAGGGTAGAAACTATATAAAATATTGGAAAAAGAAACCTTTTAATTTGGATTAATACATAATCCAAATTAAAAGCTGTACACTTAGAACAACCTATATAAAGCGTGTCTCCTTCATTTCACGCGTCATTGGCGAATTATATTGTACCCATTTGGTACAAACGCAAGCCATAAAACCAAGAATTAAATTGAATTGATTATTTTGCGGAAGTCCATGTTATTGAAGGAACTAGAAATTTAATTCACTATAATCCGCCACAGTAGGTAAATCTGTGAGGTACAGTTGTATCTTGCACTTGTAGCTTACCATATATAAATCTTCCAAATTATTCTCAGCGTACGTTTCACTCCGGGGCATCTTCAGGAAATACATGTCATTTGCAGATTCAGCTTTCGGAACTAGCAGACCAGTCACCCGACCCAGCTTCGCCCGGGTGGACTTACCTTATGTACATACTACTGATCCTTTGGCATAGGTAGGTGAGGGACGAAAGCGACGCGATGCAACGTGACGCGATATGTGTTCATTGGAAATGGCAAACTTATCTACGCTACAACGTAGGCCAAGTTGTGGGTCAGCTAACGTTTGTTCCTGTCGCGTCGCGTCGCATTACCGCGTTTGTCGTTGACCTAGGACAACGGGTAAAAATGTTAAAAATCTACTTTTTAGCTACACAAATCGCGATTGATTTGGAGCTACCCGATAAGGAGTATTTATTAATCTACAAACTAATCATACTATTATGGTCTTTACGAAAATCACATAAGTACAGCTAAGACTTTGATAAATGTTTTTTTTGTCTAAATTGGTATAAATTTGGATCGGTTTGGTGTGAGTTTGGTTTATGAAGTAAAGTTGTTCAAAATGGTCGCCCCTATCTCGAAAGAAACCCATTGTTTTCAGGATTAAAAGTATTAGCTACTAGACGGTGCATATAAGCCTATATTTCACCAAAATCGATTGAACAGATGGCCTGCGAAAGCGTAGCAGACAGACAAATACACTTTCGAATTTATAGTATTAGTATGGATAAGTATGCCAAGTTGCATTCATATCCGTCCAATGGTTTCAGAGAAAAACGCCATCGTAAATATTGAATTGGTAGATTATCAAAAGTAAACAATCGGCTTTTAAAATATCTACTAAAGCGGTTATAAAGACTTTTGAAATGGAGAATCCATGTGAGTAATTATACGGAGTACGGACAAACGGTCATAAAATATGAGCGAGATAATCATTAAGATGTGGCGTAAATGAAAAAACTTTCGCTTCTCAATAATATAGCGTGGTAGCTAAATACGAAACTCTTTCGACAAATAATAGGTTTGAAAATTAGCTACGTGGTTAAGAGTCTATTCATTACTACAACAAAACAACACATAATCCATCAACCTGCATGTGGCCACCAGGAGGCTTAGCATGCGATATATCTCGCGGCGAGAGAGATGTTGTCGATGCCGGTTAATTTCTCGTTTACCCTGACATGCACAAAATCCGGTATATTACTAGGAAAAAATAGTCGGTATGTAAGGGTGCGTAGCGAAAAATACCACAGATAAGAAATACTTTTACCTCTACTTTTGACGATAACCATGTTAGCTTCGGTAGACAAATAGAGATAACGGGTAGACATAATTTTACTCGTTGTGCGCATGCTAGCCCTAATATAGACTGTGAAAGCGCACCAAAAATAAATCAATATCACACACCACACAATCATCCTCAGACATCAGAATGTGGTAAAAACAAAAGAGCAAGAAAATGTATTGACAAACAAATTAAACATCACGTAAACAATACTATTGTTAGTAATTTTAATAACATACCTAATAGCAAACTACTCAATAAAATTATGTAAAGGTATTTTAACAGACTTATTGGAATTCTTTCATCATTTAGGCGTATAATTGCTGCGTCGTAATATTTGTAATTTCAACATGCAAAGTGCTGTAAAATTGCACCGAATACCGACCAGTTATGTCGTAATTGAGTTCCTTGAAGCCGTATATTTGTTGTAAGTAATCAATGTAAAATTTGTGGAAAAAATATTGAAAGCCAATAATTATTGTAACCACGTGTAAATTAAGCAAGATGAGATCAAAAGGTATTAACGTGAAATATAAAAGCAAAATATACATAACTACACCAAAAAGAGATAAGTAGGTAAGTAAAAAAGATAAAAACAATAATATTAAAAATAATGGTACAATAGGCAGCCTTATCGCTTAAATAGCAGACTCTTCCAGGCCAAACTTATGGGCAGAAGATACTTTAAATGAGAGCGGGAGGGGCGTACTGATTTTACGTAAGAAGGTACTGACATTTATTCTGTGGAAGATGTAAATAGTTAATAAATAATTTCAATATCAAATCATACTTTCATGTTTCCAGATTATAACAGCTATCAACCTACCAGTACTTTAGGATTTTAAAGGCCCATCTTTTTCTTCTTGTCCTTATCCTTATCTTGTACTCCGTTACGTGGAGTCAGCATAGCATATTTAACATTTTAATGTCATGTTGGTACTCTAATTTTCTGGGATAAAAAGTCAATATTCGTCACCGGGATGCATCTTATCCCTATAAGTGCCTTTTGTGCAAATCGGTTAAACATCAAGGTTAAACAGATTCACCGTGAAAAGTTAAAAGACAGACATATACACTTCGCATTTATAGTATTAGAAAGAAAGAAAGAAAATGCATTTCTTCAAAAATAGTGTTGCTGACAAACATCTGTCATACATAGTTGTTCGCAAAAATATGATGTACAGCTCCATACTACAACATACTATTCCCCTCCTATCCTAAAATTCCCCTCCTCCTATTCTATTCCCTATCCTAAAAACCTAGAAGCATAGACTAATCTATGAACAAAAACTTTTAATCTATTAGAACTAAATTAAAAGTGACATTTTGGGGCATCCACCGCTGGCTGTTTAAATAGGTCCCCCTAGGATAAATTGTGATTGATTGTTCAACGCGAGGCCATATTGATTGGGCCCTGATAACTGTGCATTAGTTTTATTAGAAAAAAATTGTACCTAATGACCGCGACTTGTTTCGTAATGTGAGGCACATTATATTTTTGTAGTAAAACATGAGAAACACTTGTATTGAAAGGAATCACCTCGGAAAACCGCTCCCGAGCACGCCCGTTTGGATTCTCGTTTGAATATTAGTCTGTGGTATGCCGTATTTCTGTTATATCATCATCATTTGAACCTCCTCTAAGAAAAAAAGTGTGTGTGTGCAATTCACCCACGGCAGAAGTAAAACTTCAGAAAAGTAGCCTACCAGAGAATGAGCTAAATGTAGCTTGTATTCTCTCTCAGGCTAAATCCTATATATGTTTGTCTCTTTTTGGTGTCGCTTTTTCGTTTCGTTGAATTCTCAAATCACAACGATTCCAAAGAAGTTTCACTTCAAAAAGCGAACTCTCTTGATGATGAATGAATTATTAATCAAACATTCACAGATTGTAGGTGACGAAACCATGATAGATTAATCTTGAAAAAAAAAATTATCAAACCTGTCTTTAAAAAAAATATCGGTAGCGGTAAATGTCCATTGAAACCCCGTTAAAGCTGGAAAGCGAGAAAATATTTTCCTTCAGTATTTTCCTCGTTATTCTGATGTCCTTTCCGGGAGTAGTAATGTGCTGCTAATGGTGTTTTGCTGCAATGCATTTCTCAAATTGAATTTAAATGCCCTTTCTACCAGTGGCGGACTTAAGTAGGGCAGAGCTACGGTCCGCCTCGGGGACGGACTCAAGGGAGGAACCTCCGTAAAAAATTTTTTGCTACATCTGAAATACTTTTCATAAGCTCTGCATATTTTTCTGTCCAAAGATTGCTATGGCCCTTAAGGATCGTGTTTTGTCAAATTATTATTGAAAAAAAAAACCGAATTGCTTTCCGTAATTAATTTCATATTTTTGTGATTAGAAGAATTTATTCTACAAAACGTATAGCAAATAACGCTTGCTAGACCGTTGCTTTTCAGGAAAGCCCCTAGATTTAAATGGGATTTTAGTGGCTCGTATGAACCTAGGTTACGAGTAGGTATAAGCTTTAGTAGCGATACAAACTTGAAAAAGGGATATTAATTCTCTAAACAGCTCTTTGCCGGTCCAGTAGAGTACAAATTACTACAGGAAAAGACAAAACATCCTATGGATCGCGTCCATGCGTTGTATGGGAAATACGTTTCAGCTTGCCGCAGTGTCTGTGCAGCTTTTTTGTATCGCCAGACAATTTTTTGTCCGTAAGTAGTTATTTTTAACCGACTTCCAAAAAAGGAGGAGGTTCTCAATTCGGCGCGTATGTTTTTTTTTTTTTTTTTGTATGTTTGTTACGCGATTTCTCCGCCAATTATGAACCGATTTTGATAATTCTTTTTTTGTTTGGTAGGTCATACTTCAGAGGTGGTCCCATTTTAATTTGGTGAAGATCTGATGAATATCTCCGGAGATGGAGAACGGAACTCCTCAATGGATAAGAGTAAATTGCTCGCGATCAGTGTGATAGTTTTGTAAACAGTATGTTTTAACCATGCATAGCATATCTTTTTTTTTTTAGGGTTCCGTAGGCTGAGTGGTCTGTGGTTCCGTACCAAAATGGTAAAAATGGAACCCTTATTACTTTCTCTTTCCGTCTGTCACAGTCGATTATTTCAGTAACTATTAAAGCTATTGACATGAAATTTGGAATAGTTGTATATAATAGTGGCCCAATATCATGGAAATCAAAAAAATTGAAAATTATTTTTAGTTTAATTAAAAAAGTGGGGAAAATCAGGGGTTTGAAATTTCAAAGTAGGATAACTATACCAAGTGGGGTATCATATGAAAGGACTTTGTACTTGACTTGTCTAAGTTAGACTAGTCGACGAGTAACGATTAAACGACGTTATTCTTAATAACGCTAAGATTTTACTAGCTTTCTGGTTACATCCTGTATTTTAAAACAGTGGGGCCACTAAAAATTGTGAAATAAAAAAATTTCAAAAAAAAATAAAAACCGACTTCAAAAACCACAAACACTAAAAAGTAAAAAATAATTTAATTTATTATGTATACAAGAGTTAATGTAGTTCTATAATAACATTTTTTGGAGTCGGTGCCAATGTGGAGTCACGTCAACAATAATGAAGAGTAGGTAGACGGTTCATGCGGCTAATTGGTACCGACTCCAAAAAATGTTATTATAGAACTACATTAACTCTTGTATACATAATAAATTAAATTATTTTTTACTTTTTAGTGTTTGTGGTTTTTGAAGTCGGTTTTTATTTTTTTTTGAAAATTTTTTCATTTACATAACTTTCTCAACAAAAAAAAATTGTTAAATCCACAGATAACGACAAAAAAACCGATTAAATACAGCCAATGCCTCGTGCCTAAATCAAGCGTATTTCTCGTTTTCCGGACACTGACTGACCTATATTGACTACCGTCCAGGCGAGTCCGGGGGGACTTTTTTAGGCGTATCCTGGGAAATTAAGTGGCGAAGAAATCGAGTATTCAGATAGCGATAGTTACCTACTGTGGATGGCCGATCAATCGTCCGATGGGATTCCCGCTTTAAGATAAGATAGGAGTGTTGACGTGAAATTACCTCATAAATACCTTCTTAGCGGTGATAGCCCACTGGTTGCGACTTGCGACGTGGGTGGTCACCATAGACGTATGTGGTCGTAGTTCGATCTGTCCCCTCGTCACTAACAGGGGGACAGATCGAACTTTTTATTCCTATCTGCCCCCTGAGGGGACAGATCAGGGGGACAGATCTGAATAATTCGAAGGCTGATCGACGTGACTGAAGTATAAACACACTTTGGCTATCATAATACTTCATACTAATATTATAAATGCGAAAGTCAATTTGTTTGTTGGTTTATTGGTTTGTTGGTTTGTCCTTCAATCACGCCGCAACGGAGCAACGGATCGACGTGATTTTTGGCATGGGTATAGTTGAGGACCTGAACATTGACATAGGCTACTTTTAATCCCGGAAAATTAAGGAGTTCCCGCAGGAATCCAAAAAACATAAACCACGCGGACGGAGTCGCGGGCATCAGCTAGTATAATAATAATATTAGTATGATACAATCGGTATTTAAATATTTCCAATGTTCCATATCGATATGAAAATTGAAGTTGGTTTGATTTGACTTCCAAGAATAATTTTAACATACGGTGAAGTTGATAAAAGCGTGTTAAAATAATGAATGAATAAACAGACACAGAGTGAAAGTGAAAGCGGAAGCGCTTTTTATAGTGAAAAAAACATAAATAGCTAATTATAATTTCCTTAATAAGGCATGATATTTAAAACAAAAGCAATTATTTGCGTAGTGCAGTAATCTAGAGACAAATCTGAGGTGTGGCAGGCGTGGCCTACTTTCCGCTATCTACACGAAACGAGCTAGCTGTTATAAATGGAGCCACAAAATTAAAGATATAATCGTATTAATGCGAGTAAATCGACGTAATTCAGGGCTTTATTATTATGTTGATATACCTAAATGATGCAATATGAACATTAGATATGCAAGAAAAGTTGGAAAAAAAGACCTAAGTTATTCAAAAGGGTACCTTTTGAATAACTTAGGTCTTTTTTATATTATTTACATGTTCTATACAGACCGGTATTTTAAAAATAATATCAGTAATCAGGGGTCAATGTACTATACTAAACTAGACGCTACCGGCGACTTCGTTTGGTACCCGCAGGAACTGTTTAATTTTCCGGGATAAGAAGTAGCCTATGTGTTATTCCAGACTATAATCTATCTCTGTGGCAAATTTCATCCAGATCCGTTCAGCCGTTCTGGCGTGATTGCGATATTACTCGTATTTCTATACAAAAAGTTCATTTCAAATGAGTTAAATTCAAGTCACCATTTTCTTGTTTTTTAATAAACAAACTATGATTGTACCTAGATAAAACATATTAATAAGAAAAAGAAATCTAATATTATGGTTCTCAATCACTTTCACTTCACCTACATTAGTGTTGTCAAACTCGTCTGTCGGAAATCGGTATTGGAATAAGACCGGTTCAATCGAAAGTCCCCGAAAGTCACCGGTTGACAAGACCTCGTCACGTTCGATTTGTATGGCATCCCTACTGACGCGTTTACATTAGGTCGGTTTCGCTATTTGTTAGCGGTTGGAGTTATATGCAATTCCTCCATTACGCAATACGCAATACATCTACGACACGACGACCTCCCCGGCGCAGCGTTGAGCGCTGGGAGGACCTGAGTTCGGTTCCCGGCAGGGCCAATTTAGTAAATTTATAATTTCAGAGTATTCTCTTGCCTGGCCTGCTAGGAGGCTTCGGCCGTGCCTAGTTACCACCATACCGGCAAAGACGTGCCCCCAAGCGATTTAGCTTTCCGGTACGACGCCGTGCAGAAATCGATTAATGGGTAGATAAAATCAAATCGCAATTCGCCCAAATCGCAGATCGCACAATTCGCAGTTCGTCCAGATCGCAGTTTTTAGATCGCTAATGTGAACTTTAATTCGGTTGGCAGCATTATATTTGCAGCAGCTGGTTTGCGGTGACCGACTTATTGTAAGTGTTGTTACGGTTGACCTATTCGATGACCGACTTATGGCCAACTTTTTATTGGGTGAAAACCGAATATACGGTAGACGCATTTGGTCAACGACCTAATGTAAACGCGCCATAGCGTGGATCCATGCCCCTGCTAATTTTTTGAGCTACGGATTATCAGATAAACATATCAGTATTGTTTTTAATGTATTTTTAAGTGGCATAATATAATAGTTTTATTGTAGCTTCAATAATTAAATTAATTCTTAGCTGGCTGATAATATGTGTACCTTTCCTTTCAATATTAAAGGTAAAACTCCAATTTTTGCACAAAACATAATTACCTATTAAACTTTGTGGAGTATTTTGAGTATTTTTGTTCATAGTTATTTACGTTTTACTGACCATTACTCAGTAAAACGTAAAGATTAAATCATATTTTAAATGTTGAGCGCTCTTACCAGCCTCTATATTTACTAGATTTTTTTAGCAATGTTAGAGGAATGTGCCCCAGATCAAACCCTGAACCATCGACTAGAAGGCTGAAGTTGTAACCACTCGGCTATCACCACTATAGGTACAATTACTAATAATACAAAGCTATTACAATCATAACGAACAGGCGTAGGCAATACTCAGTGAAAGCAACGCAGTTCTGCCTATTAGGTACACGATGATAAAGCTTTCATAATAACTATTTCTACCGTCAGAGCAGAGCTTCTATTTCGGTAAAGAGTTTGCGCGCTAATTTAACGCTTTTGTGTAAAGCTTTGGCCACACTCACGAACAAGTATGCTGCTATAATATACTCCAGCTGCCAAGATTTATCATGATAACGTTTCAATATGTTGTTGTTAATAGTTAGTTACTATCCGGCAAACATATCTGACCCGGTGGCCAAAATTAGAACAAATTTTTATGCCTGTTATGTTTTTTTATTTTTTATTTTTAATATGTAGATACTTACTAGCGACGCTGACACCGGGTCAGATAAATTTGACGGACTATATGCGGCGAAACTTGAAGAATAGGGATGATGACAAATCAATTAAATCCGCAACTCTTAATGAAACTTCAAAACGCGCTTCTAGTACTGTATGAAATACATAGTTGTGACGTCATAAAATATTAACACACTTTTTTCTAAAATTATTATCAACTTGAAACTAACCGATGTGGATGTGAATTCCGAAACCGTGAAAACCGAGGTCTTTTGGAAGACCCTCTACTTAATATAATCAGTAAGAAATAATTTACTTTCGACATAGGCATCATCAGTCAGAATTGTTTTGAGGAAGTGAGAGAGAGAGAGGTATTAGTAATTATAATTCAAATGTGGGATCGTTTTAATCAATAATTCCGTCAAATGTGAACCGATATTAAATAGCATTTATCGACAAACTGTATTAAAAAAAATATAGCATGAATAAAATGTTTGTTATTTTTCATAGGTGTGTCCTATGACTTATAGTTCGCTATCTGAAATAACGTTCCGAGAAACGTAAACAGAAGCGTGCAAAGCTTTGATTAACTAAGCATCTGATGATGGGAAACTTCATTGAAGAAAACTCGCTCATTAAAGACTGTGTTACTAATACAAATACTGTGTTCATTCATTTAGTTACATTTCAGCATAAATATCTTAAAACACAATTTGGCATTTTAGTCAGATTTTTCATAGAAGATAACAGCAGCATCGCAACGGTATGATAGGACTGGAATTGGATGCAATGAAACTTTTTAATTTTTAAAATTATTCTTGCATATAAATAGTGTTCCGTAACAAAAAAAAACTTTTTTTGGGTTACGCTTCTAAAGAGTTTATAAAAATGCTGACAGACGGACGGAAGAAGCCAAGGTGATTCCATCGAAACTAGATGTAATTGGCACTTATTACCATGTAAAGGACTACTTAAACGACAAGGAAGCCTGGCAATAATTTGCTCTAATGTCTCTGATAGTTCCTTAGTAAGAATATTTGTGAGATGGTGATAATAAAAAAAAAACAAAACCCGGCTGAGTTTGTTGTGGGCTCTTCTAGACCAGGGCGCGTTTGGAACCCTCGTAGATTTAGTTTTAAGATACCGTTACCCATTATCACCATCATGCTTTTTAAGTACTTACTTAAGTAATTTTTAGACGAAAATAAGTGTACCTACAGTGTATTTAATAAATAATTGACGATGACTACGACTATGACTATGACTTTTGCTTGTTCAGAACGGATGAAACAGATTATACTAGTTACGTAATCAGAACATACGTATTATGGATTGTCTGAATCGCATCTCGATGTGCAGGAGTTTATTCGTTGCGTCAGTCAGTTCATACGTATGCCATTCAAAACTCATTATTACATAATGAGACTTACGGACTTCCTTGTACAATAAGTATTGAGTAGCAAACAATTGATTATGTTTTGCCCATAATACCACTACAGCCCATTGACGTCCCACTGCTGGGCACAGGCCTCCACTCTCATAAGAGAGACGGAATTTGAGCATAGACCCACCTGCACGCTGCTCCAATGCGGTTGGCGGGCTTTTTAACGACTATTATCATGTTAGTGATAATAACCGGGACCGACGGCTTAACGTGCTCTCCAAGGCAAACACCGCCAACTTCCTAACTCTGGGCTAGTACTGAGAGTTTCTAGTCAGAAAAACCCAACACTTACTTAATTATGGCCCGACCCGGGACTCGAACCCGGGACCTCGTTGGCCGCAGTCGAACATGCCAATTGCCAACCACTAGACCAACGAGGCAATTGTCCATAATGGTCAGACTTAATTTTCTCCTCCACTAATGTCGGTCGCATACATTTGTTGCTTCATCCTCTGCCACTTATCAGGCCTTAATTTTAGTCCGTAATGTAGCAAATTTTGTAGGTACCCTTAATGCGTTTTCACAAACAATGCCTAAATTTTAGGGAACACCTAAGCCAATTAGGTGACAGCTGCTATCGAATGTGAAAATTGTTTGGAAAACCTAGTAGTATACTTTGTGTGAGTTAGAAATACATATTACATAATATGTCTGCCTGTTTGTGTGTTACTTTTTCAAGGTTTTTTTTTATCCACTACAAGTTGACCCTTGACTGCGATCTCACCTGATGGTAAGTGATGTAGCAGTCTAAGATGGTAGCGGAATAACCTGTTAGGGGCGTGGCAGTTATATTAAACCCACACCCCTTCGGTTTCTACACGGCACCGTACCGGAACACTAAATCGCTTGGCGGCATGTCTTTGCCGGTAGGGTGGTAACTAGCCACGGCCGAAGGCTCCCACCAGGCTCATCAGTTAAACCAATTTTAACGCGGAAATAGCTTGCATCCCAGGAACAGACATAGTCTACTTTTAGTCCCGGAAAATTACTTAGCTTACCCACAGGATTCTCAAAAAACTAATAACCGCGCGGGCGATGTCACGGGTTTCAACTACTGTTATAAATTAATGCCAATCTAAATAAACAAGTGGGCAAATCCCGTCAGTGTCCGGAAAACGGTCCCTTTGCCGCAACCTTATTACCATTACTACCATCGCGTAAAGCAATATTCTTTCAAATTTATGTTTCGTTATTTCGTACCTTGACGTCACTAAAATAAGGATTATAATTCTTAAACACGAACGTCAACATTATTAAAACAATACGGCTTTAAGCGATAGTAGTATTCTCCCTGCACTAATGGCTCGAACTGGCCGCGTTTACGACAATATTTGCCTTAATCACAGCACAATCTAGGCCAGTGCAATTAACAGTGAACAATCTATTTGATGATTCGAGTACACAAGGATAATCGGGGGGCTTAGTGGGAGTTGTTTTACGTATTCGATCGCGTTAATGTTAAGGGCGATTTTTATGGAAAAGGACAAGTCTGTTATTTGTCATCAAGCGCATACAAATCGTAGGTAGTTAACTTTGAAACGATCATTAAAAATAAATAAATCCAAATCATTAAAACAAATTGAATAGGTACAAAATCTCCCACTAGGCCCCTAGAGATCGAAAATATCTCTCCAAAGAATCATCAAAAGGTCATTTTAAGAACCTAATAGATGTAGATTTTTATGCATTCACACTTACAATAATTTAAATTATAAGCATACTTGAAACATTTACTAGTTAACCTCTAGCAACCTCAAGAGCGGGTGTTATGCTCCAAGCCTCCAAGATCACAAGCACAACAATCCAACGTGACGTCACAGTTGCCGCCAACGTACATCAAGCCGACATGGTCAACATCGCACATCACGTCGGTGTCACCAATGTACGGGAGCAGGAGATAATGGCTCGACCGTAACAAAGAATGATCTTCCTCCGAGCGGGTTTAGTGCTCGGGACCAGTGGTCCCGTACAGGTATATAATTTAATGTTAGAAATATTATATAACCTTTGTCTGCCTGTAATATTTATGGTCGTATATTATGTTAACTTCCACAGTTTCACCACAGACCACTTGGTGGTGCATACTTAATGCATTTTTATTTCAACGGCACTGCCCGTATGATATTATAAGCGGAGTTACGTTGTACCTACACATTGGTTTCCATACGTTCGCAATTTTTTATAAAGTGCGAAAACGAATGGTTTACCTAATTCTTCAACTTTCCTAGTTTAACGTTTTTTGAAGTGAAAACTTCTTTAGCCGCGTTGAGCACTTTTTGGTAGGGGGCAAACTTGTGGATTCGCGTCACCGACACCTGGCTGCCCCATGCACGCGTTGTTAAGAAGACAAAAGGTCTTAAATATAAATATAATATACTACATTCTTAATCAAACTTGAATGCCTTAGTTTTAAGGTTTATATTTTAATTATTTTTTTTATTAATTAAAAATTAAAGTAATTAAAAAAGAATCGTTTTCACTTCTATCGGCAGTCCCTATGACTGCCAAATTTTTTTTCCTTAATTGCAAGAATTACCTAGCAACTTATCGTAAACTTCCTTAGGACGATGTAAACGACCGTGTGTGCAGTGTGCCCGCATCCTTATCGGTTAATTATAAAGCGTTTACAGTGTAAACTCTACTTAATACCCGTGCGACGCATGAAGGTGCAAGATTCAAGATTCAAGTCATTCATTAAATATAGGTACACTGTAGGTACACTTATTTTCGTCTAAAAATTACTTACTTATAAAGCATGATGGTGATAACGTAACGGTATCTTAAAACTAAAGCTACGAGGGTTCCAAACGCGCCCTGGTCTGAGAAGAGCCCACAACAAACTCAGCCGGGTTTTGTTTTTTTATTATTATCACCATCTCACAAATATTCTTACTAAGGAACTATCAGAGACATTAGAGCAAATTATTGCCAGGCTTCCTTGTCGTTTAAGTAGTCCTTTACATGGTAATAAGATTTTTCAATGAGTTTACGTTTTACATTAACTTTGAACTTATTCAGAGACATCTTCAACATGTCTGCTGGGAGCTTATTATAGAAGCGGACACTGTTTCCAACAAATGAATTGCTAGTTTTACTAAGCCTAGAAACAGGCATTACAAGTTTATTTTTATGTCTAGTATTGACATCTAGTGCAATCTTACTTACTACCTAGCTAAATATAATATACACAGTCCATAACGAAAATCCAATTTTATAATTTAAATTATGTCACCAAGTACCAATCAAATTCCATCCCCAACCCAATTCTCACTGAAGTGTAAAATGATACTTTGACACTAAATAATTATTCACATATATAGCTAGCACTGTGTTTTTTTTTCTTATCAAAATAATTAAAGAAATACTTAGAATTTGCACGCACAAGGTAGCATCATAGTTGCGAATGCAAAATAATTACTGCTAGATACGTTTTGAAAATAGTTTTAATGAAATAATTATCATGATATAGATCATATCACAGTAGGTACTAGGTACGTGTTTTCACCGAGCAAATGGTTGCCGTCTCATACTATTGTAAAACCCACCGTTAAACAGATGACTGTTAAATAACCTTCTGCTACAATTAAAAATAAACTCTATGTTTATTTACATCGACGCGGTGACCACGTTTCCTTGCCAAAAACCTTGAAACTGACACTATTTTCCGCTCCGGTGAAAACAATCGTAAAAAACAATCGGAAGATCGCGAAAAACTGATAATGTCGACTTGTACAAGCCTAGACAGAACTATGTTCGACAAACGATATAAAAGAGAAACGGCGATAAAGGCTGCTTGCAAAAAACCTTTTAAGATTCATAATAGAACACGTGCAAAACTGAGTTCAATGCAAAATAATACAAAACACATGATATTTTATTTCAATACGAATTTATCGCACGATTTTCGTTAATTTACTCCTGAATATTTACAAAAACGAAAACGTCTGATGTTTTTTTACATGTTCTACTTTATTTGCCACAATAAGGGAAACGTATTATAATATGAATACAATACATCAATACTTACTTACAATTTTGTATTTATTTGTCATGATAATATTGATACGTTACGTTGATTTTATAGTTTTAATTATTGTAAGTACACTTTTGCGATATGAAGAGTATCGATATACAATGACCTGAATCCTGATAACAGCAAGCTCGTGTTTTTTTTAAAGTGAAAACTTCTATAGGCGCGTTGAGCAATTTTTGGTAGGGGGTAAAAACGTGGTAACGCGAGACCGACACCGTTCTTCTTAAGATAAAAGGTCTTAAGTATAAATATAGTACATTCGTAATTAAACTTTAATGCCTTAGTTTTAAGGTTTATATTTAAAAGTGTTGTGTAACCGTGACTGACACCTCGCGTTGTTACGAAGACAAAAGGTCTTAAATATAAATATAGTACATTCGTAATTAAACTTGAATGCCTTAGTTTTAAGGTTTATATTCAATTTATTTTAAAAGTGCTGTGTAACCGTGACCCACCCACCCACACCTCGTGATATTTTAAATATTCGTTTTCACTTCTATCTGCAGTCTCTATGACTGCCAATTGTTTCTTGTTCCATTGTTCCATTTCTATAAGTTTAAATATCGCTTCACAGGTCAATCCCATAAAAACAATTTTATTTTACAAATTACCTCATTTCAAAATAACAGTATTTTAAAATAACATAGAGATTAAATTAAGCACTAGTCATAACATTTAAACAACAGCTGACTCTACGATTAATTTCGAAAAGGCAGCATCTTAATTCAGCGTACGTCCTTTAGGATTGAGCTAGTGTACCTTACAAGCCAAGTGGGTTATGCAACAGGCCAGTGCCTTTACTGGATATATCAATACATTAGTTCGTACTTTATATAGCATGGACCTCGGATCAACTATCACCTGGATAGAGCTATGAGCTTGTTGTCCAGTGTAGAATTGCGAGTCTATGTGACCGAGTAGTCGGTCAAACATTGCTATTTGATGCACACTGAAAAAAATAAAACGAGACTTTTTACTGTTTTTGCACAGTAAAGCGTAATTCGGCTAAGGAAACAGATTTTTATGTAAAAGTAATTGGTCACTGACAGTTCGTCGAAATGGGCAAAAAACAGTAAGAAGCTAATCAGTTGTACATTAATGTTTACGGAAACAAAAGGTTCTTTTTAATTATTGCCGTTTTCAGAGCTTCACTGATATTGTAGCAGTTATTTTTACTGCTTCAGAACAGTTTTTTTAGCGTACAATTAGGAGCTAAGCAGTTATTTCAGTTGTTTGAACATTAACGTTTATTGAAACAAGCAGTTTATTTTAAGTTTTGCCATGTTCAGAACTTTACTGAAAAGTCAACCGGTAAAATATACTATTATAATTCAACTGTTTTTTTCTCGGTTACTTGAACTTGTTTGGACAATAGGCTCCATTTTTACTAGCCAAAGCAATGTACCGAAAAAGCAATTAGTTTTACTAATTTTTTTTTCAGTGCAGTTATATTAAAAACCTCAATGCTCTGGCTATTATAAGCAGGCATATAATAAGAAAATGCGATTTTTATTCAGAAAATCACAGATGTACATTTACATCAATTGTATTTATTGATTGTCTTTAATATTAGCACGTTATATTATAAACATATTTGCACGTTTTTCATACACAAAAATTGACTGACACCTAATTGTAAGCTCTTACTCTGTCCAAGTATTATTTGGTCCGAGACATATACCCTATTAAGCCTGTAGGCTGTTTATTGACCTACATACAGTTTTTACGCGAAATGTGTCTGTAAACGCACCTGTTTTAGTCATTTTTATGCCACTAATAGAATTCCAGTTCTGTATATAGAAGTTATTGCAGTGGGCGATTAGTCATAGAAGTTTTAACGCATATTATTGCAATGATAGATACCTATATGAATATATTGACTTTTATGGTGTAAAGTTCTTGATGCTATTCACGAGATTAATTTTCCAATTTGCGGTCTATGGACTCGGGTTCAAATCCTGGTAAAATAAGCACTAAAAAAAAAGTGAAAATTATCTCAACATTCGAACATCAGGTCGAATTAATTAACATGACTTCAAATTTTGGGAAATCCATGTGGTGGCCGCTAGGGAAATGAAATGAAATTATTTATTTCACTTGGGACAATTTGGGTCCTTTATGATTTGTCAAGACTCTACCACCAGTTCGGAAAACAGCTTTGAGAAGAACCGGGAAAAACTCAGCAGTTGCCCTTATAATTGTTTTTTTTTTTCAATATAAATGTTATTAAAATACATACGTAATGTAACAAGTGGTACGTAGTGTGACCTGTGGGCTACTGAGTGCGAAATCAATTTCTTCTTCTTCTTTCGCCTATAGATACATCTATGTATAGGTGAAGCTTACATTATCAGCGAAGTAACATAGGCTATATTCTATTTTTAAAAAATTAGAGATCGTTACGAAAATTGCAATAATGTGAGTTAAATCGGAAAAATAAACTAATATTATAAAGAGAGATTGTTATGTCGTTGAACATCTAAAGAAACAATTATAGAAATTGATACTCTTTTATGTTTTCCGATTTGCGTGCCCCGGGTTGGTGAAATCGAATGCGGTTCTGCTTCTGTCAAAGTGAAATGATTCGATGCGCTCACTGAAGCGTAAAAATCTAGGTGATAATGAATCACTAGGGTTGTCTCCGGATCTTTGTCATCGTCGTTGTTGTCAAAAAAAAAAAAGTCGCTATTAATAAGAGAGAAAAAAAGACCGAAAGATGGTGGCGGGAAGTGGGTGGATGAGGAAGGCGGAGGACCGTGTTTGGTGGCGCGCTCTCGAAAAAGCCAATGTCCAGCAGTGGATGCATACAGGCTTATGGATGGATGATGATGATGATGGATGATTAATAAAAGCACTATACACTTTTAAACAATATAATTGTTTAATTTAACAACAAAATGATGGTGAAAATTATACTTACGGTATCATAACTCACATAAAGATATTATAAGAATATAAAATTTTTTTAATGAAAAAGTTACTGGATTATAATTTTTTAAATTCATGTAGTGTTACTTGTGATTCATTCTACAAAAACAGATTCTACTGAGAAGTTTACGATAGTAACTTAACGTACCTATACGTCAATATTATAATGAAATTTGAATTGAGTTTATGTCTTCGGCAGGTATATTTGCCTTGAAAATTCAAGGAAAATGTTTACTACCAAAGACATATTTTTCTTATATTACTTAGATAAGTACTTACAACCTAATAACATAATTCCGTAATATTCTAATTTCGAGGATTTACCGGCTTTTATAACCGGTTGAGGAGAATTTGAATTAAAAGTATGTGACAGCCCTAGTCAAAATGATCCGAGATCCATCAAGAAAATTGTTACGAATTAATTTATTTACACTTTCACATCTCGAAGCACCCGTAGGCCGTAATATAAAAAGTATTATCTGTAAAAAATTCATTATGTTGCGAAATATACTTGCACATTACTTAAAATATTTGTTTGATTCAAATACCTAACTAATTATTTAAAGTAGCTTTTTATTTTATTGCTTTTAATAAATTGGCTTTGCATACGCATAATACTATTAGCTGTACGTACGTATAGAACTATTAGCTGATGCCCGCGACTTCGTCCGCGTGGATTGAAGTTTTTTGGTTCCCGCGGGAACTTTTTAATTTTCTTTTAATTTAAGCCTATAGGTATATTATTCCATTATCTAGGTATCTCTGTGCCGAATTTCATCCAGATCCGTTCATCCGTTCTGGCATGATTAAGTAACAAATATCCATAGTCTATACATCCTGGATGGATGTTCAAACTTTCGCATTTATAATATTATTAGTATAGGTAGGTATAGATATAAAAGTATAGATCATTGATAAGAAACCTCGAATTTTTGGAAGCGGAAAACGAACGAATCTGTCGTTCCCTTTAAGAAAGAAACACAAGCAAATGAACATCAAGTAAATGATTTACCGCTGAAAGATTCTACACATACTGGACGCGTGCCAAGACTCCGGTGTTAATTCAAAACCTTTAAATCCACAATAAATCTTCGAAGCTCAAGTCGATCAAAAATTTGTAAACCATTTTTGTGATATCCCATTGCGCTCGCAGCTATCGAAAGCGAGAACATACAAATTAGCCGCAGGTCAGGGATAATAATCTTGAAACACTACTCTATTTAATTTATATACTTACCTAAGTATTGTAATATATTATTGTAAAAAAAAGAGCAACTGCTGAGTTTCTTGCCGGCTCTTCTCGGCAGAATTTGCTTTCCGAACCGGCGGTAGAGTCAAAACATGACGTAGCATAAGAGACACCTGCATGTCCTACATGTTTAAATAAATAAACTGAAACTGAATGAAGTCTCATAAAAATTACATGTATGGAAAATACAAACAAAACTAAACTAAATCAAAATTGGTTTATCCGTTTGGGGCTACGATGCCACAGACAGACACACAGATACACATGTTAAACTTATAACACCCGTCTGTTTGCGTCGGCGGTTAAAAACATAAATCTACCCTGGATGAGTTCGGGTGTCATCTATTTTAATAAGCGATAAACTAAAAGATGTTCTAAATCCACTGAATCGTGCATTACGCTCAACTCAATGATTTAGGGTAAAAAAAAATTGGGAATTAGATATTTTTAACACCCCATCGCCTCAATTAATAAATAAAATTAAATCCATGTTAGAAAATAAGTAATAAGGTAGTTTATTAGTGTTACTAGGTTTTTAAATATTAAAAAAAAAACATTTTTTAAAACAAGCGTTTTTATTTCATTTTAAGTCTTGAAAATAAAATAAAATAAAAATTAAACTAATTTTTATTTTTATTATAATTTTACTTTTTTGTTGCCTCGGGAGACGAATTGGGCAACCGTAATATCTCCCCATGGGTGTTTCATACATAAAGAATAACTTAATTAATAAGAATAAATAACAAAATTTTCTTTTCCAGCTTTCTTTCAAGCCTTTAAACTCAGGATACATCTGTTTGACGTCAAATGAAGCGACCAAAACCATCATCCGCTTTCCATTAGCACTTCCACCAAAGAATCATATTTTACCGAACTAATTAGCTCTATAAATACATGATATTATCACACTAGGGGGCAAAACTAATTTCGGAAGTGCTGTTTGAATTTCATAATTTCTAGAAAATTACAAGATAATATGTGACGTCACACTAGGGAGGGGAAAGTCTCACAAATATGACCAGCTGTGACAAGGACGAGGGAGGGGTCAAAAAATCACGAAATTAATGTGGCGTACTTTATGGTCTATGGATAACCCCTTAAGGGGTAAGGGTTTATATAGCTGCTATATTCCCTAGCATGTTAGCCTGCTACAGCATCTTACAGCTTACTGCACCGGATCATCACTTAATGAGGTGAGATGGCAGTCAAGGACTAACTTGTTGTGGATAAAAGAACTTGTCTCTATCGTTTCAGAGGCAGGTCTAAATGCACTAACTAATATACAGCTACTAATTTATTTTTATTTATTTTGTTTATACAGTTAACTCTTAAAAAACTAAAATAAGGCCAAAAAGATTACATAATTATTATACAATTATTAAAATAAATAGGTACATAAAGTTAAAGTTAAAAGTTGTGTGTGTGCGGGTGTGTATTTGTGTTAAGAGGGATGTGCTTGTGTACCTACTAAATGTTAATAATATTTCCGATGTAGTTTAATAATTGCATTTTTCAATTCTAAAATTATAAATGCAAAAGTTTGGATGAAAAAATAATAAAAAACCTCAAAAGACGAATTAGTCTTGAGAATTCCGAATCAGTACCAGTAGGTAACCAGGAGGCCGGACACGGTGTGCGGGTCTTTCTAAAATTAGCACGCCGCTGTTAAACGGTGTTAAACTGTAAACAATACGCCCTCTGCCCTACGCTACGCAGGCAACTAACTCATGAGATATAAATGAACTGTTCAATCATTCAACTCAATTCACAGCTACTTTCGCTGACCATTCATCAACGTAAGAGAACGTAAGAGAAGCTCCGGCGCATATAGTTCCCGGAGATTTTCTGTTCGGTCTAGGACCGTTAAATGATAGACTGATTGATATATAATTTGTTGATTGCTAAAAATTGACGACGACCTCCGTGGCGCAGTGTGTAGCGCTGTTGCCTTAACGTGCGGAGGTCCTGGGTTCGATCCCCGGCAGGGTCAATTTGGGAATTTATAATTTCAGAATTTTCCCTGGTCTGGCCTGGTGGGAGGCTTCGGCCGTGGCTAGTTACCACCCTACCTGCAAAGACGTGCCGCCGCGTTTAGCGTTCCGGTACGATGCCGTGTAGAAACCGAAGGGGTATGGGTTTAACATAACTGCCATTCCCCTAACAGGTTAGCCCGATTAGATGCAGTCTAAGATGGTAGCTTAGACTGCATCATCACTTACCATCAGGTGAGATCGTAGTCAAGGGCTAGCTTGTAGTGGATTAAAAAGAAAAAAAAAATAGATTGATTGAATGATTTATTGATTGCTAAAAATTCTCAACGTACGTTTCACTCCGACACCGGAGCTTTATCAGGAGATGTTGACTCGACAATGCACGAATGTAAAGAAAATAAATACGAAATTATTATGATTAGATTGGCACGCGTAATTGTCGCGATGATGTTTTGCGCACTGATTTGTTATTAAATTAAATGTAGGTATAATGAAATGTAGGTTATTGCTGATGGAGCAAATCGTACGGTTGGACTGTGGACCGTACATTCTCATTGCGCGCAGAGTGTGGTCACCGAGAGGGTTTTAGTGGGTAGGAATCCCACATAACCTGATTTTCCCCCCGGAGATTGGGCATCTTAAGGAGATAGCCACCCCGTCAACAAAATAAAAAGTACGTAGACAAAAGACTCATAAAAATAAATTCTCTCCCACCAGTTTGTCTCCGTTCTTTGCACAGAAACTATGTGTTTATACGAGTTTCATACGGCTTCCGTACTTGGTCTGTAGCTTCCACCAATGGGCGGATTCTGTCAGAAAAGGTATAAATGTCAGCGCGAAACGCCTGCATCGTATATCGTATGTGAAACACGTCTCCTCCTGTCAGGCAGGCCTGTGCAGCTCTGTAAGTGCGCGCGCGTTTTCGCACTAAAGGTTTTATATAAATTAGTTGAGACAATAATTATTCTAAAATAAATTCTGTTCCCACGGGAGTTTAAAAAAATCTAAAACAGTGGTTTTAGCGTTTTTTAATAGACGAGATCGGGGGCTCCATCTAGTCTATATAATATTATAAATGCGAAAGTTTGGAATGGAGGGATGGATAGATATAGATGTATGTTATTTATGTCACCGTAAGATTGTAAAAACCGTTAGATTATAATATAACGTTTTTTATCTCGATAGATTATAAACTGTCGACAGATTGTGAACCGTATCATACTGCTTACAATTGAACGCGTTATTTTTCGGTAAATTGTAATATATTAGGTATATTAACCCGATAGAACCTAAGTGACCTACCTGAATATTCATGTCAAACCCTAACCTAACCTATAGTTCGCACGCGAGTTGAATGCAGGGTAAATGTATGGTGACACTTACATTTACTCTGCATTCAACTCGCGCGCGAACTGTACAAGAAAGAGACAAGAAAACGTAAAAACAATAAATATTTCATAAATTAATACTCAGAACATTGAACGGTTCACAATCTTTCGACAGTTTATAATCTCGCGGGATAAAAACCGTTAGATTATAATCTAACGGATTTTACAATCTTACGGTGACATTTATAAGTAGGACCAGGCCCAGCCCAAACTGATTAACATAAAACATTAGGTATAAAACGCAATAAGTTTTATGGCTAGACTGACCTAGTAACTGACATTATCTGACCTTTGCCCATAACAAGGGTAAACTAGTGTCTAGGTTAAATTCATTAAAATCGCACAGACATGATAAACTATGTTCTACTATAGATATTGCCCGTGACTTCGACCATGAGGTTTTAGGTTTGCTGGTTTTTCTCGGTAGGAATGGCATTCCGAACCAGTGGTAGATTCATTTGACGATTCAAAAGCACATTTGAATAAAAACATTTGAATATTGTTCTTTTTAAATTTAGGTTTTGTTAAAGCCCCTGGGGAATTTTTGATTATCCTGGATTAGTAGATATATGGACCTATCCATCTCTGGATAGCTCTGAACCGTCAAAATAGAGCATTTTTTTAGAAAAGGTAACAGACAAATATGCCTATATATGCATATTTGCATATATATATGCAAATATTCGCATATATGCCTATATCATAGCAGTATAGATTATAAATTCATGATGATCCTACCGAAAAGTTAATAGTTTTTACAATTAAATACGACCTGCCTAACATAAAATAATAACTGCATGAATTTAAGTTATTTAATGGTGATCGCAAACGACTTGTAAAGAGCCGCAAAAAGCGCATTTCCAGCACTTTCAAGATCTGTCAAAACAACTTTTTATTAAGAATTTTTTTGACATACGATTTTTTAAGAAAAGACCGTAGTCACGCATAAACTATTTTTATCGTAATCAAAATTTAAAAAAATGAAAGCCAGAATGTATAACGATTAACGTCATAATTATATCATACTCATAAAGTTCAAATTCAAATCAGATTAGCGACTTCCATCGAATTTCCATATATTTTAAGCGATTTTTCGTGTTGCTATCCTCTTTCAATATTTGCCTATCCGTATTGCTATCACACTTGAAAAAAAAGCAAATAAATATATTAAATTATGAAGTACCTGTTCAAATATTTACTATGTTTATCATTAAGTCTTTATGTCCTTGACGTCGCCTAGTGGTTATCTTCTCTTATCCAAAACTCTATATTTTAAAAAACGTTGATAATATCGAAGAATATACACAATAAATCGTGTGGTTTTTCGATTCTATACTCTGCCATTATGCAATTTAGGCTCTATTTTGCATGCACATGTATTTTTAGTCATATACAAGGTACGACCGATAAAAAGAACAGTGGATAGATAAGGAACAATGTGCAGTTTGCGAAATAGACGGGCTATATCTTTTGATATTCGCAGTGTAGATACGATTATTTTAAGTAAGACAACTTCAAAAGACTTGTGAAATCGTTTGAAATAATCTTCAAAACCAATTATTCATCCAACTGGAAAAACCTTTGTAAAGAGTCGTTTTGTAGATATCAAACGACTTTTGTTACGTTTCTATGCTTCACTTGATAACACCTAGGTTTTTTTTTGTTAACAAAGCATCCATTTAGACTTAAACTATCATTTAGTTATGAAACCTTGACCTGGGTATAGAATATAATATTCTAGCTAGCTTTTAATACCCTATGATTTTTTATAACTGATCATTCCCAATACATCTTATTTACATATCTATATAAATATTTCATCAAAATAAATGTATCTTTGTTTGTCCTGGTTTATTCTGTATGCATTTCTAGTCCACCGGACTGATTGGGCTTCGCACTGTTGTTATTGAAACTTGCGGAAAGATTTTCGATACAGATGCATTTGCATATGAGAATTTGCAATGCCTGCCAGGCTGTAGCTAGTTCGTTATACCCAGTAGGTACTTTAACTACAGGTTACAGAATATTAGTACCTTCTATGACTCCATTTGTGTTCATTGCATATTTTTATTTACTTTAGTGTACTTTATATATCCCAACGTACCTCGATGTCAACGATCTTTTAAGCTGGTCGCATATTACAAGCCAACTCGTAAAAGGTGTACCTAATAAGAATAACTGCAAGCAAAGTTAAACATAACTAATTTTTGTCAACACTGCATATGAAAAAGATGTTAGAACAACAAGTAATATGGTTGAAATCAATGAAGTTTTTTTTTAAATTATAATTATTTATAGAACTGCCGCTTTCAATGTGGCGGCACCCTTTTAAATAATATTGAAACATTGTTGTATCTTAATTCTTTGCGTGCAGTTCCATGCCTTATAAACTACCTTATATAATATAATAACTAACCTTTGTCCAGTAACCAAATTAAAAATCAATGAAGATTAGCGCCGTTGCCATGAGATTGCTACTGCAGACTGTAGCTGGATACTGCAGACTGCTGAGGACTATAAACCATTTAAGCACTAAAAGTAAAAAAAGCGTCTCTTGCATTCCAGTGACTCCCCTGCGGGTCTGGTATGCGATCACCATTATGAGCTGAATTATTGAGTTCGTCAATTTTCTTGCGCAATTTTAAACAATCACCCGCACAATACAGCTGCTAGTCTATACGTAACAGAGTGTTAAGTCGACAGTCACGGCTATAAGCTGTGGATAATCGGTAATACCTTTATTAAATCATAGGTCTATGAACCACTTTCACCGGATGCCGACTATGATGATTATTATTATAGACTTCGACTGGTAAGATATGCAGCTAAATCTTTAAATAGTACTAGCTGACCCGGCGAACTTCGTACCGCCTTAGTATGCAAAATTAAATGCATATTTTTCAATATTTCTGAGAGATTTTCTTAATTTTTTTTTCCGTAAGAACCTTCTCCTAATAATAACAAATACAACAAAAAAAGAATTGGTGAAATCGGTCCAGCCATTCACGCGTGATGCCGTGACCAAGGAAAACGGCTTTCATTTTTATATAGATAGATAGATAGATAGATAGAAGATTAATTAACAGTGACTTTTGGTGCCAGGATCACTATGACCGCTTTAGGACTGTTAGGTTAGGTTAGAAACGCCGGGTTTTCCTTCTAACCGTAATCCAGAGTTAGCCGCTACTTTGACAGAATTCATATAGAACTTCTGTCAAAATTTCAAATTTATCCCTGGGTTAAACGTAACCCAGCGTTTTTGCAAGCAGGCCTCACAGATTTTCCTAAGCGAAGCGTTAAGCAAACCAAGTAGAGTTTAGAAATTGCATATTTTAAATTAAGAATTAGTTTCGTCGTCGTCACCGTCAACCGCTGCTTGTCATAGCTTATTAGCTATAGGTCTCTTATAGGGACTTCCACAAATGGACCGGCTAAATCCAGCGGCTACGCGGCAGACGCCTTCCGAGCTCCGGCCACCTATTGAAACAAACACTTGTAAAAGTTTGTTTGAATAGAAAATTTGACTGGTTTTTTCAATTTAAAGTAAATACCTATCACGAAAAAAAAACTTTCCGAGTTCCGGCCACCTATTGAAACCTAGCGAGGGGTAATATATTAACCGCCGCACAAACACTTGTAAAAGTTTGTTTGAATAGAAAAGATTTAGAATTTGACTGCTTTTTTCAATTTAAAGTAAATACCTATCACGAAAAAAAATCTTTCTTGCTGTCGAGGGCAAATCTTCTCTCGATATCGCGATCTATTGGGAGAGAGAACGGGCTGAGAGAGAAAGCTGGGATTCCTACATATCAAAACCCTTTTGGTGACCATCTGGTGAAAAAATACACATCACGAAAAAAGACTCCAAGAATAAGGCCGCCATTGTATTGGTACGTACTACGTAGGTAGGTAGTTAGGTACTAGGTATCAACTTCAATGTTATTCTCGCAGTAGTACTTATTTATAAACGTTATCATGTCACACGATGCAATGTGCCAAGCAAAGGAAGTCATAAGCATAACTAAGAGCGGTAACATAACAAGAATATCATCAGCTATAGATATGAAACTAAGAGATTACTGAAGCGAAACAGTCACTCCGCTTGACTGACTTTTTCTCATACCTATGAATACGAGTTATGAATATCTGCTAAAGTCTCGGATTTCTTCATAAAGTTACGCGTTTTCTCACATTAGCTATTCTAGACACTAATTAATGTTCATCACCTGACAATCTTAGAAAGAGAAACTGACTGACTGACATTCGGTTTCGGTTTAAAGATATTTAACATTTACATTCAACGTTAACATTCAAGATACGTGATATGAGAACGACCTACGTCTTACCACAAAATATGTAATAGGTACTAACTACTAATGTCCTACACCAATCTGATGACCAGACGAAAGATTTAATAACTTTTTGAATCTGAGTTCTCATGAGTGAACTCATTGGTGTGATGGGCACACTCAAATAAAATCAAATAAAATCAAATAATGTTTATTCAATATAGGTAGGTAAACTACACTTATTGACGTCTATAGTTATTTATAAAATATAATGGTGATAATAATCAGTAACGGTATAATAAAACTTAAGCTACGAGGGTTCCAAACGCGCCCTGGTCTGAGAAGAGCCCACAACAAACTCAGCCGGGTTTTTTTTTCATTATCACCATTTCACAAATCATCATAACTAAGGAACTATCAGAGCCATTAGAACAAATCATTGCCAAGCTTCCTTGTCTTTTAAGTAGGTAATCCTTTACATGGTAATAAGATTTTTTAATGAGTTTACGTTTTACATTAACTTTGAACTTATTCAGAGACATCTTCAACATGTCTTCTGGAAGCTTATTGTAGAAGCGGACACTTTTCCAACAAACGAATTGCTAGTTTTACTAAGCCTAGAAGCAGGCATTACAAGTTTACATCATGGGTACACTATACCCATGGGTATGAAACCAATTTTAAGGCGGACCGATTATTTTTTTAACGAATCCCATATCATTCGAGAGCTAGAATCTTAAGGATCTAGAAAAATGGGGTTGCTTAAGAAAATCCGTTCAAAGTTCAGGGTTTCCGATCTTTAAAGTTTCAAAATTCGTTAGTATTTAGACCTGTATAATATTAATCTTGGTTAAAGATTTAAAAGATTGTTTCATAATAGCACTTACTATTACCTATAGAATAGTTAGTATTCTTTGTTGTGTCGAGATTTTTTGTTTCTGGTAAGTCAGGAAAACCAATTAAGTTGGTATGTACTCTGCACTCCATTTAACTTTTATAATACTATAGTAACATAGTAATAAACGTAAGTATAAATCATCACATCTAATAAAAACCCACCTACACACTCACAAGTAAACTAACGAAACGCGAATTAGTTAGTTATTTGCTGTCGGCGATTGTTTCAAGGGCAATGCAAATGTTAGTTATTCTTTTGTTCGAGATAACGAGTTAGGTATTGGTCTGACGAACCACAGAACTGTATTATATAGAAATGGCATATCTGTGAGCAACTCCATAATATTTTAATTTGTTTATATATTCTGTAAAAAATTAAAACATAAGCATTGAAAGGACATGAACAAGGACCACTTATCTCTTGAAGAGATATCCAGGTGCCCTAGATTAATATTATAAATGCGAAAGTGTATTCGTTTTCTTTTTATCACGCTGAATAACTTAACGGACTAATGTGTTTTTTTGCGTGGATATACTTAGCTAAATACTGGTTAGGACATAGAGGGCTATTTGGTCTCTAGATATACCAAATTTCATCAACATTGGCTGAAAAGATGGGCCGTGAAAGCGTAGCAGACAGACAGACTCAGTTTCGCATTTATAATGTTAGTATGGATTCATTGCGGCTAATTCTATTTAACACAATCTCTAAACTAAACTAAAATGACAGCTTTAAATCTAGTTCTGTCCCTTTCCGCAGGGAATATTATGAAAGGGATAGCAATATTTTCAATGTTGTCATTTTAGTTTAGTTTAGAGATTGTGCAACAGAATCAGCCCCAATATCGCTATATCGAGCAATGATGGGCCAGATGTCCATCAGGGCGGCGACAAGTTCACGTTATCTTGTCAATTCTATATTTATTTATGTTCTGTGGCACGAACTCATTTTCCGCGCGCCGTTTTTGCGTACAGTGGGATTTATGATTCCCCCTTTACAACTTTGCATTCGTAGGGGCGAAATTTTAAAACCCCTCCTTAATGGAGTTTCACATTGTAATGTCTTTTTGTTACAATACTGTCCCTTTAGTTGAATAGTAAGTACACAAATTCCGTGTTGAAACTTTGCGTACAGTTCGTTTCACGTATGAAGACTACTACATATCATTATGGCTGCGTATGGATATGTGGTGGTATTGCTCTTACCAACTGACAAACGAATTTGGACCTTACGGTACGGAACCCTAAAAACGTAAACATGTCTTCTATTTGATACAGTACTAGATGATGTCCGTGACTTCGTCCAATAGGATTTATGTTTTTTTTAATCCTTTGGGAAATCTTTCATTTTCAGATATAAATAATGTAGCCTAGGTATGTAGGTACTTATTTCACGCAATTTTATTATGCCCTACGATAAGCCCTACACGGAGAGACGATCACACTTTCGCCAACATGGACTAGAAACGGCGACCCTTCAAATCATTTACATACTACAATACAATATACAATATCCCGAAAGTTCGAGCAAATCTCAACTTCATTACTTTGCGAGTGGTAAAAGGGATCAGTTAGATAAATAGACAAATAGATAGATGGATAAATAGTTTCTTTTAGTTGCCACATAAAAAATAGCGCAATCAAATTGCGCAAGAGCGGTCTTATATTTATATTACCTACTGTATATTATAAAACTGATCGTAGGGACTTGATATTACCTTCTAGCTGATGCCCGTTCATTTACCCTAACATGCACAAAATACGGTATATTACAAGAAAAAAAATAGTCGACATGTAAAGGTTCGTAGAGAAAAATACCACGAATAAGAAATATTACTTTTATCTCTACTTTTGACGTAACGAGACAAGTAACCATGTTAGCTTCGGTAGACAGATAGAGATAACGTGTAGACACAATTTTACTCGTAGTGCGCATGCTAGCCATACAGGTTGACAGTTCTATAACCATGCAAAAACATCACGGTGCTCCGTTGATATTGTGCGGCATGATTTAAGGACAATTTACCAATAAACCAACAAACAAACACACTTTCGTATTTATAAAATTGGTACTTATGAAGTACAATAACCGACTAGCTAGCTATATACCTACAACATTGTTTTTTTACTTAAGCTGGCAGAGGTCAATATACCGCTTAGCGTTTTTGCTTAGCGCAAATCATATTTCAAGATTTTTTATACTTAATAATAGACTAAGAAGCAATAGACAATGATGTACCTACCTACCATTAACGTTCAATACGCCAAGGAAAACCTCTCCTTACAATGTGGTCATAATATTATTATAATAGATGCATTTTTTTTTTTTTTTTTTTTAATCCACTACAAGCTAGCCCTTGACTGCGATCTCACCTGATGGTAAGTGATGATGCAGTCTAAGATGATAGCGGGCTAACCTGTTAGGGGCATGGCAGTTATATTAAACCCATACCCCTTCGGTTTCTACACGGCATCGTACCGGAACGCTAAATCGCTTGGCGGCACGTTTTTGGGTGGTAACTAGCCACGGCCGAAGCCTCCCACCAGACCAGGGAAAATTCAGAAATTATAAATTCCCAAATTGACCCTGCCGGGGATCGAACCCGGGAGCTCCGCACGTTAAGGCAACAGCGCTACACACTGCGCCACGGAGGTCGTCAGAATTAGAATGGAAAAAAAATGCCATCCATAGTACCGACCTAGAACAGTCTCCGATCGCCATGTCGGAGGAAAAAAGGAAGGAACACAGAAAAAAAAATTAGAACGGAATACCATTATTTGATTAATGGAAAGGGGTCACTAGTCACGACCCTCAGTAATGAGGAATACGACGCAGAGAGAGAGGAGTACTTATCCTAATAATCCGTGTTCTCTCCAATACAAGCTCACATACAAGCCGGCAAGAGGCCTCCGCTCGTTAACCGTCAAAGATAACAGACCCTTAACACATGGCCATCGACTTCCGTGTTTACATATATACTGCCAACATTTCATATTTGTGAGATGATTTGTGTGCTGCCCTAACACTGAATTTTTTTTAAACGTTTTGCATAATATTTATAGGTTCGATGAGTTTAATGTGGTACCCAAGTACCTAGGTACTTATGACTGCCTAGTGAAAGTTGACCACAAAAAGATTGTACCTAATTCTTGTAGTTTTAGAGCTGGATATACAACGACCTTCACCGATAGCTGTTTACCAGATGAAACCTAAGTACTTTTAATTTTTATTTAATAATAGATAAATACACCTAAAATAGGTTGCCATTAAATGGCCATGCCAAAAATCCCGACCAGGCTATAAAATTACCTATATTTCAATACTAGCGAATGCCAGCGACTTCGTCCGCGTGGATTAAGGTTTTTGGTTCCCGCAGGAACTCCTTAGTTTTCCGGGATAAAAAGTAGCCTATGTGTTATTCCAGACTATAATCTTTATCTGTGCCCAATTTCATCCAGATCCGTTCAGCCATTCAGGCGTGATTGAGTAACAAACATCCATCCATACCTACATCCCTACATCCATACATCCAAACTTTCGCATTTATAATATTAGTGTAGAAGTATAGATTAACTAACTACCTAATTTAAAAATATTGTAATTTTTGTACCTATACTCAAATTAGGGACGAACGTTCCTTCTCAAATAAGTCCCTTTTTTTTTTTTTTTTTTATCCCAATCGCAACTCTACTCCAGACTCTACCTTGGCCTTGGGCTCTACCAAACCAAGTAGCGGAGAGCATTTAAGTTTGTTAATGTTTTTTCCTAGAAAATACACCATAGGCAGTTGATAATATGTCGACAACTAGATCAATAAATTATTTTATATATAGTGATTATTAAGTAAATAGAGGACCTTCCAATATACGTTATATGTCCACGTTTCCTATTAATTTTAATTAAGACAACCATTTGAAATTATCGATTAAATTTAAAAACGTGCGTTGACTTAAAATGACGTCACAATTCAGTAGTTTCATACCAAATCCAATACTAAGCGAGCGTTTTGAAGTTTGAATCAAAGTAGCCGGTAAAAGTACTACAGCCGGTAGGGTGATAACTAGCCACGGCCAGACCAGAGAAAATTCGGGAATTTACAGGTGCATACCGGGAATCGAACCCCGGACCTCTGACTAGAAAGCCAAAGTCTTATTTAGCACTAGGCTATCGCCGCTAGCGTATAAATAAATGATTTCACAAATGTAACTGCACTAGCACTAAAATTGGCATGCGAATGGTGGACCGAAATAACTCACCATCATCATTGAAGTGTGCATTTTCACTCCACACCATCCTCCGGGACTCGAACCTGGGTACCGGCGTTACATCATAACCGCCAAAATAACTCCAACAAAAAACAATCACAAGGTTGCCAGAAGCACAACACAAAAACCAAAAAAAAAATTGTCACAATTTTTTACACTTAGTTTAGTATTTAGGTTTATGAAAGAAAAATTCACTACCAAAACATTACTATGAAGTTTGTAAATACGTAAGGCGGAAGAAGAAATGATCGACACGTCCACCTCCTGGCATAGCACTGCACTGACTGGCTAGTGGCTGGCGCGAAAGAACGATGCTCTTCGAATTGCGTTTTCGGTCAACTACAAGATATAGCAGTTTCATTTGTTCGATTTAAAGAAAATCATGTGAAAATTTTTGAAATCGCCGTTTTCACAACCATTACATTATTATTACACAAATTATTTAAAACTAGATGCCCGTGCCGATTAAGGTTTTCTTCCCGCTAAAATTTTTTAATTTTCCGGGATAAAATTTAGCCTGTGTCCTTCACCGGGATCCAATGCTATCTAACTCTATACAAAACGTCAGACACACAGACAGACACACTTTCACAATTATAATATTAGTATAGATTCTGGCGTTTTTCGGAAAATTCAGACACGTGGAAAACGTGAAAACTAAACTCTTCTATTAAACTGTACTGAAAAAAGACTGGAAAATTGTCCTCTTCAGAAGAGCCTGTCGTTAACATTCACGCTAGTGAGGCTTTACCTGAAGGTATAGGTATATTTTACGCTCTCCTTCCATCCATACATCAATCCATCCATCCAAACTTTCGCATTTATTATTATTAGTTCTATACAACAAAAAATACCGAAAATATATTAGTCTCACAAGGTAAATATCTCAATATTAACATGTTATATTAACACGGGCTTGAGTAAATACTTTCGAACAATACCAACATGATACATCAAACTTTGGAGGAAATCTGAAGGTTCCGAGAGAAAAGAAATTCTGAGTAACGCGCAAACAAGAGAGATTTGTATTTAATGTTTACAGAAAACTTCTATACTAAGGGGCGAAGCTTAGTGTAACATCATACAAATATTATTAATGCGAAAGTGTGTTTGTTTGTTGGTTTGTCCTTCAATCACGCCGCAACGTTTTAAACGGAATTAAAAGAAATTCAAATATTAAGAGATGATGCCCGTAAAGCTTCGTCCGCGTGGAATGTTTTTGATTCCCGCGGGAACTCTTTAATTTTCCGGGACAAAAGTAGAATATTTCCATCCCCAGGGTGCGACCATTTGTACCAAAATTCGTCAAAAAGATGTGCAGTGAAAGCGTAGCAGACACACTCTAACTCTAACTAACTAGCCACGGCCAAAGCCTTCCAGACAATCAGCTCCTCCCAAACCAGGCCAGACCAGCGAAATTCAGAACGTTTAAATTCCCGAATTGACCCTGGGGATCGAACCCGGGACCTCCCACTTTTGACACAGTGCTCAGTGCTCACCACTGCGCGAGTCGTCGTCAAAAACAGTTTTGAATTCTATGCAAAAGTGTGCTCCTAAATAATTTGTAATGGTAATCCTCAAGAGTTCGAGAAGTTACCAGAGAGATATTTAAAGCCATTTTAGAGTTAGAAGTTGCAAAGAAGCTGCTTCTCCGAAGGAAACAAAAGCCCACCCAAATAGATCTTTAGTGATTTAGACAACCAATAATATATATTTGAAAATTTAGTATACGTACATCACGAGCACATTCATAAATTCAAGAAGAAAAGTGATTGTCATAATGTTAATACTAAGAAATAAAAATAAACTTGTAATACCTGCTTCTAGGCTTAGTAAAACTAGCAATTCGTTTGTTGGAAACAGTGTCCGCTTCTACAATAAGCTTCCAGAAGACATGTTGAAGATGTCTCTGAATAAGTTCAAAGTTAATGTAAAACGTTAACTCATTCAAAAATCTTATTACCATGTAAAGGATTGTTTAAATGACAAGGAAGCTTGGCAATGATTCTCTCTATGGCTCTGAGAGTTCCTTAGTTTATGATGATTTGTGAGATGGTGATAATTAAAACAAAAACCCAGCTGAGTTTGTTGTGGGCTCTTCTCAGACCAGGGCGCGTTTGGAACCCTCGTATACCGTAACTGATTATCACCATCATGTTTTATAAGTAATTTGGCGTCAAAAAGTGTACCAAATTTGAATAAATGAATATTTGATTTGATTTGATGACGATGATCATTTTTTTAGAGCTCACAGTATTTAGAAATTGGCAACCCTGAAAGAATCCCTAGCCAAGTGAGATTGCTGTCATAATTAAATATTCATATTTTAATCCCAGCTCCAAGGCCGATTTACTTTCGGCCTGTGGTTACTCCAAGGATTACAGGATTTAAATAATTTTATATAGCACCGGTTGATTTGTATTCAATAGCTGATAGGTCTATGCTTTATGCTGAAATACCGACTACCTATTTCCATTTTTTTTTATTGTGAGATGCGCTTGACGACAATTATGTCCAGTGCAAAGCAATGATGAGGTCTATGTTGGAACGCGCTTGACTAGAAGTTATGTATATCTCCAAATCAGCCAACTCAACATTAGATAAAAATGCAAAATAGATCCAGATTTAAATTTGCGAGAAAAAATAAAAACAGTAGGTGTATAAAATCTAAACCTAGTCTAAATAAAATAAAATGTATGTTTGGCAGTTCTTCACGGCATCTTACCGTAATGGTAAATTGCTTGGCGGCACGTCTTTGCTGCTAGAGTGGTAACTAGCCTCAGCCGAAGCCTCACACCAGACCAATACAAAGCAAATTCAGAAATTATAAATTCGCAAATTAACCCTACCGGGGATCGAACCTAGATCGAACCAAAGCAAGGACGAGTATTTTTGCCAGCAATAGTACTATTTCAACATACGCTAGCTAGAAAACTCTTTAACAAGATGAGTAATGGAAAACAAAATTTTCGCGGAAAAAGCAGTAAGTACCTAACCTAAGTTAAAACTTCCAAATAAAATCCTTCGTAACAAAGAAAACACTGGCAATACAAAAAAGGCTGCGTGTTCGGAATAAAATGTACAATACGTTTATGTATTTTGCGTACAGTGCGGAAATTCAATCTGCTTAGGTACTCTAATATTTTGAAATTCTGTAGACGTATCCTATAGTTATGACGTAGGAATCACAAACAGAAATTATTTATTGCATAATACACAATATAATCAATAATTGCTGTTCGTTTGTCTCGCTAAAACTCGAGAACGGGCCGATTTAGCTAATTTTGGTTTTGAAATATTTGTCGTAGTCCAGGGAAGGTTTAAACGGAGAGAAAATATGGAAAAATTTGTTGGTTACGAAACGCGGACGAAGTCGCGGGCTGATATTAGCTAGTATGTTATAAATCAATACTACTAATAAGTACAATCAACTATGTCAATATATTTGCATAAACCCAGCCAGTCATTAAAAAATTCAGCAATAAATTTTTTTTATTCCCCCGATGAGATTTTACTGCAATTTTTCGGGATAAAATGTTCAAAAATGACCCTATACCTACATGATAATTCAGGTTATAAGCTATCTTCATTTCGAATTTCGGTCAAATCGGATAAGTCACTGCGGTGTGGAGGAGTAACAAACATCCAAACTCTCGCATATTTAATTTTCCGGGATAAAATATGTCTTTGTCCTTCCCCGGGATAAAACATACCCCTGTAAAAATTTCATCAAAATCGGTTGAACGGATGAGTCGTGAAAGCGTAGCAGACAGACAAACAGACACACTTTCACATTTATAATATATGTAGAGATGTAAAGATTCATAAAACATGTAAACGAAAAATAAGTAGCAAAAAGTACACATGTTGTTAAGACGAACTTTGCATGAAGTGAACTTGTTTTCATTCGGTAAAGTCTTCTAACTTCAGCCGTTGAAGCAAAACTTAAAACATTCAGCGGTCTATAGATGGGATTTACTAATTTCCTATTCATGGCGCCTGTTTTTTTTTCAGGTAGGTACATACATCATAGAGTAATGTTCTTCGAAATTCGTTTTGTTCTTATGAAAATACACGGTATAACACGCATGCGGAAAATTTGGAATTCCGCGAGCAGAAATTCGATAGCGTTTCATCCTCACTGCTGTAGCACGTACTTTTCAAATCACAATGCTACCAAATTCTTTGAGCGGAAATCCGCGCACTACTATCGCTACATTTTGTCTAAACTAGAAGACAGTTCAACTTAATATAGCACTTTGAATGCGGAAAATCTCGAGAAGAATTCAGCGCAGTTATAGCACGTAGTTCGTGCTCATATAAATATTTAGCATACAAAAATTTCGTGAGCGGAAATCCGCGCGCTACTTTGCGCTACATTTTATCTAAAATAGCTATATCAGCTTAACTCAAAACTTAGCAACATAAAGCCAGGCACAAATCATACGAAAAATTTCGAAAGGAATTCCGCGCAGTTATAGCATATAAATATTTCAGTATTGAGCAAATAACTAACAATGCAGCGGATTTCCGTCAACGCAATTCTGCGCGTAACTTTTCCCTTCATTTTGTCTAAACTTAACTAAGCTAAGATGGTATACTTAGGTGATGTTATGGAGAGCAATCTGGTGCGGAAAAGAAACCCAGATGCAGGACAGGAGAAGAAGAGGAAGATTCTATATTCATATTTGAATCCTAATAGTAACTAGACGATACCCGCCCCGCGTCTTCGTACTCGTACCAACGAATCTCTTTTAATAACTCCGTGAGATAATTTCTCAAAACTCCGTAATAACTCGGCATACATAGGACATAGAACCGCTAGGATATGGAATGCCCTTCCGGCTTCCGTTTTATAAGGTACTATAAAGAGGAGGGGCTCTTTATAGTACCTTAAAATCAAGGGTGAATAGGCATCTTCTAAGAATGCGCGCTCCACCTTAAGCTGCATCATCACTTGCAAGCAGGTATGATTGCATCAAAGCCCTAGCCTACATATATAAAAAAAATTGCCCATGTTCGTGACCGGGATGGAAGCTACCAAAATGTAATAGATAGACAGATCAACACTTGTGCATTTTTATTAGACACCTAGTTATAGTATGAAGCATAATTATTATATTACCTCTATGGCTCTATGCTTCATTCTTACTCTGTGGTATGAAGATTCATACTTTTACTAGGTGTCTATTGTAAATGCGCAAGTGTGTAGTAATAGATATAGTAATTACTAATATTATAAATGCGAAATGTCTGTCTGTTCAATTCTGCTCAACAGATTCGCTATTTTACGTTTTTTACGCCATTACATCTCACCTGATAGTGAAGTGAAGGCATACTTACGTTAGTAAAGAGATTTGCGCCCCGTGAAAGGAAATAGGCTACGTACTTTTTGATCCTATGAATTAAAGCGTTCCTAAGGAATTTTGAATTAACGAATGCGCGGTGATCATCTAGTTTTGGATGGTATGATGTAAATAAGGTAGGTTATAGGTATATTATTAGTATTCACAGACCTTTTTTATTCGCCAATATCCATCCACGGCGCACCCCCATTCGTGCAGTGGGCCCTGGGGAGCGGCGAACAAGTGCCACTAATACAGTAATGGTTTGTTTAATCCGTTTATCGTTTCACCCCCGGCACTAAGCCCACACGGTATCAAATAGATCTGGTGTAGTTCTCACGTTTAGAACCACACTAACAATCTTACTAATATTATAAATGCGATAGTTTGGATGGATGTATGGATGAATGGATGTAGGTATGGATGGATTTATGGATGTTTCACAATCACGCTCCAACGGCTGAACGGATCTGGCTGAAATTTGGCACAGAGATAGATTATAGTCTGGAATAGCACATAGGCTACTTTTTATACCGGAACCAAAAAACCTCAAACCACGCAGACGAAGTCGCGGGCATTCGCTAGTAATATTATAAATGCGAAAGCGCGTCTGTCTGTCTGCTACGCTTTCACAGTCCATCTGTACAACCGATTTTGATGAAATTCGGTATAGGGGTAGGTTGTTTCCCCGAGAAGGGCATGGGCTTATCCCGGAAAATTAAAGAGTTCCCTCGAGAATCAAAAAAACTTAAACCACGTGGACGAAGTCGCGACTCGCGGTCATCATCTAGTATGTAATATATCCCTTGCATAAATATTTATTCTTTGTCTTTACCAAAATGAATTAATAGGGTAAGTACACTGTGGACCGAGACGTCCACAATCCACCAATCCATAACAAAATCTGAAATCGGTGACAAATTCTTATTGCCGCTTATTATCTAAAATTCATAGACAAACTCAAGAAGGATAATAAATACATAATCACTTTATGAAAGAAAAACTTTGAGTTAAGACCCTTCAATCAGAATAACATCTCTTTTGTAACTACGAAAGTGAACAGATGTATCTTTCATATAGCAAAGTTTGACTTAGTTGTTGACAATACAAAGACATCCAATGGGCTCCCCCTATGATATCACACATGTTGGAGTCATTAAAATTGTTAGTACACCCTCATATTGGAAAAAAAAATTGTACCCATCATCATATTATAATCAGTGACAGTAGGTAAGTAATAGAAAGTAAATTGCACGACGTATTTATTTAATAGTTTATTGTACCTACTTTTCTCAGGTCAGCCGGCAGGCTCTAAATGCGACACACGATGCGTACTGCAACACTTTGTGATCTTCTTTCTTCTAATAATATTTGTTTTTGTGTTTCTATATTTTCCAATCTTAATTATACAAAAAGTAGAATAGTCAGCAAAAATATTTTCATGTGCCTAACCTAGTTACTAAAATTCTACATCAATGTGCCCCACCAATTTTATACTAAATATTTGTTTCTGTATTTTAAAAACTAATAGCGCCATCTATCATATCACTCAGACATTACAGCGTAAAAAGACGTAAATTACAACCCGCGACTTAGTTGTTTGATGTTCGTTACGTAGATTGTTACGGTATTTTTCAGTAGATGCCACTAGATGTGGCGATTGGTGGAAAAGGCATAATTTTCTGTACTGCCATGAAATCATTTTTATTACATTAAAGTAAAAGTGTGAATGGCCTTCTAATATGCAGTTTTAAATCAGGACAGGATAGTTCACAACACCGGTCATTTACCTTATAAATTATGCGAATTTTAATCTTTAGTAATTAGTTGTTTGACTTTAACATTTTAATTTATGTTTTGTGAACCAGCAGGCTTAGCATGCGCACAACGATATATCTCGCAACGAGAGAGAGAGAGATGTGTTATCGATGCCGTCTATACTTGTTTACCCTAACATGCACAAAAAAATGGTCGGCGTGTAAGGATTCGTAGAGAAAAATACCACAGACAAGAAATATTACTTTTATCTCTACTTTTGACATAACGAGACAAGTAACCATGTTAGCTTTGGTATACAAATAAAGATAACGAGTAGACATAGTTTTACTCGTTGTGGCTGCGCATGCTAGCCCTACATGACATGATAATGAGAAAACGTTAAAAGGAGTTTTTCAAAATGATTTTTTTTATAAGTGGTCATGATTTTTTCGAAATGTGTCGCATTCTAACAGCGAAAATACATTAGGGTTACTAGATAAGCTACTATCGCCTAGAGCAGTATTATTTCAAAATAAGTTTTATGTCCCGTCCCTAAAATAAAGATTATACCTATAGTTCTAAAACACGCGAACGTTCTAAAAAACAATATGGATTTAAGCGATGGTAGTTGACGACCTCCCTGGCACAGTGTTGAGAACTGTTGCCTTTTAACGTGGGAGGTCCCGGGTTCCATTCCAGGCAGGGTGAATTTGGGAATTCACAATTTCTGAATATTCTCTGGTCTGGTGGTAGCTTCGGTCGTGGCTAGTTTACCACCCTACCGGAAAAGACGTGTACCCCAAGCGATTTAGCGTTCCGGTACGACGCCGTGTAGAAACTGACTAGGGGTATGGGTTTATTATAACTGCCATACTCCTAACAGGTTAGCCCGCTACCATCTTTCTACCTCCCACCAGACAAACACCTACCTATGTAAACACTTATAACTTATGTACCTTCCAGGCAAGAGTGAATAGGCATCTTCTAGGCATTCTAGGCAAGCGCGTTCCAACCTAGACCTCATCATTGCTTTGCACTAAGCATGTCGTCAAGCGCAAGCCTATCACGCAATAAAAAAAAATATCTTTTTGCTCTAACTCCTGAGGAATTGCTTTCAGGAAGTTGTAAAAATAGCGGATATCCGGTTCCAATGCACAATAGGTATGATATGACACTATTTAATTATTACCTATTAGGTATGTAATAATAAACGTATAAATATATAATTACTAAGGTAGAACCTACAATGTTGTCAAATATAATGAAACCTAGGCTTTACGTTGTTTACATCCGGCATGGCAATCCATACTAATATTATAAACGCGAAAGTGTGTCTGCCTGTCTGCTACGCTTTCACGGCTCATCCGTTTTTTTTTATCTACTACAAGCTAGCCCTTGACTGCGATCTCACCTGATGGTAAGTGATGATGGTAAGATGGTAGCGGGCTAACCTGTTAGGGGCATGGCAACCGATTTTGATGAAATTTGGTACCGGTTGTACCTACTATCCCTGTTTTTATCCCGGAAAATTAAAAAGTTCCCGCGGTAATTAAAAAATCCTAATCTACGCGGACGAAGTCGCGGGAATCATCTGGTATTAAATAAAACTGGCTTGGCACGCTCTCCGCAAATCCGTAGTGGGTACGTAGGTTGCCTTCCTCATAACAATAAAATATATCGCAAACCGAAGGAAAGCTTGCAGTATGAAATATGGTCGATATAAATAATGTCCTCCCCCCGGACCGAATTTCGGCCACGGTGGCCTATCTCTAGAAAGATTAGCCATCTGCGCGGAAGATATTATAGTGCACATGTGTGTGCGCAGTTGCACTCTCTCTTCCTTTACTCCCATAGCCCGATGGGACGGAAAATCCGACACGACCGGAGATATATCAGGCGCAGGACCGACGGCTTTACGTGCTCTCCAGTCTCCGAGGCACGGGGGTGATACACCGCCAACTTCTAGTACTAGTAACCGGGCTAGTACTGAGTATTTCTTGGTATTTTTTTCGGCGATAGGTACCATGTTTATATACTAGTACTTACACTTTTCATGAAATTTTGGTAAGTAAGAAAAAACGTGTGCTTTCGTCCTTAGCCTAAGTGTGAAACAGACTATGTACCGGACATGACGCGAGTCGCGACGTTTCATCCGGTCGCCAAGTGTGCGCGCTCCATATAAAAATGAATGACGCGAACTTTTCGCTCGATAACGCTATTTCGCCAGTGCAGCGTGCCGTTAGGAAGTCGAAATTCATGACTCCAATTGAGATTGGAACGTTAATTGAAGCAGGTTTTACTTAATAACCTATTAGCTATTAGTACTCAATCGTTATTTAATATTTAACAATGAAAAGAACGTTTCAGATAACCATAAAGTTGGGGTCCCATTTCCCGAAGTGATGGAATCTAAGACATTCGATTGGAATGACGACCTCGGAAAAAAAAAATATATATAAAGTAAACACTTAAAAAGTACAGAAAACAAAGTGCGCAAGGGAGGTCTTATCACTTAAAGAGATCTACTCCAGACAACCCATCCATATAACTTTAAAAGGAGCGGGAATCGGGATAGCCAGGTGGATACGCGGCACAATAGGGATGATAACAATTCAATCAAATCAGCAACTCTTTACCAAACTTAAAAACGCACTTCTATTATGGGTGTTGTATGAAATTCACAGCTGTGACGTCATCAAATTTCAACGCACTTTTTTTTCTTTAATCTATATTTTAAAATGGTTTAAATCAAACAATAACCGAGGATGTGAATTTTAGGTCTTTTGGAAGACCCTCTATTTATTAAACAGTTAGAAATAATTTATTTTTGACATATTATTTTTAACTGTTTGCGCCAGCGGCGTGTGGATTTGTGGAGTCCCAAAACAAGACCTGAATATCCAGAGTGATTCAAGAGGAAGGCTTATACATGCATAATATAGTAGAGAAACACTGATAATTTTAGAGGTTTCTAATGTGATGTCGTAATAAACACTTTTTTTGCGCTTACATTGCAAACGCTGGCTGAACCCTACGAGATAGATCAAAATAATGTACTACAGTATTGTACACCTTAAAAAGGTCTGCAAAAAAGTCCGCGATAGTATATGTCTATCAGCTCTTAGGGATACAATAACCATTTTTAACCTCTAAAGAAAACATGTTTGTACTGTCTAATGACAAAGCTGTCTAGGTTGTATCTAAAGACATTCTGTAGTATATTTAGTATCAGCATTGCACCCGTGCGAAGTCGGTGCGGGTCGCTAGTATTTAGTAATATAATATGTACATGATATAAAAAAGTCGGGTTTGTTAGTTATAACTCTAGAACGGCTGGACCGATTTTCATGGTTTTTGATTTGTTGTACTTGTCTCCGTCCCGAATAGCAGAATAACTATTAAAAACATTGGAAAATTTACGCAAAGATAAAATAAAAGAAAAAACATTTTCCCTTATTTTCCCATACAAAATGTACCTACATGGGTTTTGTAATGTGATTTTAGGCATGAGTATAGTTGTGGACCTGGAGAGTGACATAGGCTGCTTTTTTTCCCGGAAAATTAAGGAATTCCTGCGGGAATCAAAAAAACTTAAACCACGCGGACGAAGTCGCGGGCATCAGCTAGCTGAACATAAAAAACTATGACGATGAACTTTCTTTAACTAACATACTCACAGGTTATTTTCTAGGTCCATGCAGCAGACAGATCTAGACTAGATCCGTATATTGAAGTACTAATATAAATCTAAACTAATATTATAAAGAGGAAAGATTTGTTTGTTTGTAATGAAAGAATTTTTAAAATTGGTCGAGTAGTTTTTGAGTTTCAAAAACTACTCGACCGATTTTAAAACTTCTTTCATCTATAGATAGCTACATTATCAGCAGTAACATAGGCTATATTTTATTTTGAAAAAAAATATTAGAGATCCTTACGATTGCAATAATGTCAACGAAGTCGGAAAAAATCGTCTCTTCTGAAAGCTTACGTGGCGTGCGCTGTCTTAAAGTGACACAAAAACAATGTATGGTGGAATTGTTCTTCTAAAAAAGTTCTAAAAAAAAGTCCGCAATATCATAATATATCTATCTATTAAGGTATATATGCACAATAACCATTTTTATGATCTTCAAATTTGGTCTAAACCAATGCTTTACTTGCGAAGGTGTTTTTACCGACATAGTATTAATCCTTATCAAAATAAATATATTAGTCATCTCAAGTATTTAATTAAGATAAAAATTGTCCTTAACACCATTTAATTTAGATTAATGTCTTATGAGATATCATAGAAATAATGTAACGTGCAAGGGAAAATGGCGCGACTCGGGCCATTGGTTATAGACTATTAGGATTAGTAGTGCTACCCGTGCAAAGCTGGGGCGGATCGCTATAGTTTAATAATTATAATAAACACTTTGTTTTAATAAGCAGGAAATATAAAATAATATACCTATGTATTATAAATATAAATATTATTTCCTGCTATAATGAATGGCCTACATAATTTTATCAGACAACCGTTACAATTATTGTTTGCGAAATAGTACCTAATACTAAGATTTTTTTTAAAAAGAAAACAATGATATTGGACTTAATATCTTACTTTCCCCGAACACCGAGGACCGCTACAGCTTATATTAGCTACAGCTTATTTCCATACAAAAATTGTTAAAAAAACAATAATTAAAAGATGACGTAGATATACATATTATTATTACCACATTATTACTATCATAAAAAAGTGTGTTTGTCTGTTTATCGATTTTGGCGAAATTATGTATTTATAAATAAGCGAGTCTATAATCATATGGTTGAAACATTATTATTAAAGAACGTACCTATCTATCTCCATGCTATCTTGTTAGACAATGACATTTGTATGGAATTATAGACCGATCATTTAGTCAGATCCTGCTTAATTTTCTAAATATAATTACTTCATTAATTAATATTATATTTACCAAGTATAACTACTTATTAAAATTCATTAGATTAAAATTTATTATACTTACTTCTTTTGTATAAGTAAGTATGTAGGTACCTATATAAAAATCAATACTCTCTGCAGCATTCAATAGGAGGTAAAACAATTTGAACAGTAATTTTTTTATTTAGGTACCTTTTTCTACCTAGGTACTCGTGCAAACCCTTTCAAACAATTTTGTGTAACAGGTAGTTTTGCCGCCGCGCGCCGACCTCGATATTATTATGGGAAATGCACGAAAACTGCATAAATTAGATTTCAACGCGCACGAGTTTTAAATACTAATAATTCCAAAATAGACTTAATGTAACAATATTTTTAAGAGTGTTTTTAAACAGACTTTAAAGTTTTATATTATGTTATTCTTATTTTTACTTATTAGTGTGTGTCGTAAGGTAAATTGTCGCTATATCGCTAGTTAAAACATTATTTTATATAACATTATTTTATGATAATTAATCATGCTTAGCAGTTGAATATCTAGCATGTATGCGAAATTATACACCACACCGCAGTGTTATCCCATGAAAACCCCTACCATTACGATTTATGAATCTATGATATTTTCAGTTATATGAGTCTGGATCCAGGGATGAATTCAGGTAAATACAGACTAGAAATGCTGCCATAGGCTGAGCTATAAGATAGGTGACCTATTTTTAAGTAAGTATTAATACATATTTACGAGATACAGTAGCAATATTCAGAACCTATCAATTTCTAGTAGTGCCAATCAACCAACCAATTGTTATTTGTTACGCACAAATCGCGTTATGTAACAAATTATCTTTTGATAGTAATCTATGTAATTACAACTCAAGGCAAAGTTGCAATATCCGAATCTGACCAATTCGCAGCGTGATAAGATATCATTTGGCGTATTTCTCGGGGCGGACATGCGCCTTCAATGAAATTAATTTGTATTCTCCTTCGCGGCAAAACGGTCTTGCTGTTGGTACACATTTTAGTTTCGGTGTAACTTGCGTTTGACGCGGTCGCCGGCTGCTCGCGCCCTCTCTATGACATTGCTGAAACTCGCGCTCGACTAACATCCAACCTAATGTGCTTTTTATAACAAATCCTTCAATATTCATGAGACAAAATGTGTAAAACGAAGTGTTTGCTGGCCGTCCTCGTGCTCTCAATCAACCTAGTTAACTGTTGGGGTGAGTATTGCGAAAATCAGCTGATTCGTGACTCTCTAACACGTGTGTTTTTTCATGGTTACGCAATTATACACGATCAAACTTCAGGGTTTTAACTAATAAAGGAAAAAGATACTTGAGTGCATACTGTAAACGTTTTTGCCGTGTCGATGAAAAGATTGACGAATGTCAATAAGGCGGTAATTCGTTTGGCGCCACGACACCATTACGAGGGGGCCGCTAGTCACGTAGGCCACTTCGAGCGGGCCGCAGCAATCCGTCCAAATTGAGGAGTCGGAGAAATTTTTGCAAGCGTAAACATACCAAGGAGTGATTCAACGCAACCGTATTATACCTACTCCTGAAGCATGGAAAAATGAAAAGCTTTCGGTTGCCGCATTTCTGTATAGAAAACTTTCAACATAAACAAGAAACACTTAAGAAAGATCTAGACAAACGTTGAAATATTTACTCCAATGTTAATAATATACCTACTCTAGGTTGGTTTTGTGACAAAATAATTTTAAAAATACCACGTCTTTAAATTAGTACGAGAAATTTTAAGATAGGCACCTTATTCTTCAATTAATATAGTGCCTGCCTTAGATTATTTGCTAATAATCTCTATTTTGCAGATGTTTCTAGGGTAAACAGATAACCTGGCTGATGTTTATGTAACTCAATGATTAATCTACTTTAAGTAGATAGATATATAAATATAGTATTATAACATTTCCTTAGAGAGAGTTAATGCATAGGTAATATAGAGAAACGCATACCTAAATATAGTATAACTAGTTACAATGAGTATACAGTATTACCACCTACTTAGGCAAATATCTATCTCTGTAGGTAGGTAGGTACATAACATTAGTGCTGTCTTAAAAGTTATTTATGTTGTCTTTTTGATAAATTATATCTTTTTATACCAAGGTTTACCGTTTACATTGAATTCTGTTGGTAAATAAAATACCTTTTACTACTTAACAAATGCAACATTTTACCCCGTGCAAAAATTATAATAATAATAAATAATAATAAAACTTTTTATTAAAGGCAAAAGGGCCCAGTATACAATACACACAATACAGTTATACAATAGTAAATTAAAAATAGAAAACAATAGAATAAAATAAAAGTAACTACTACTTAAAACTTATAAACTAATTATGATATAAGGCAAGAGAGAAAATATAATAGTTTATCCTTTTACTCAAACACAAAAACAGACAGAAGGCAGAACCTAAGCTAAAGCACTGTGTCTTTGTTAGTCTGTGCGTGGACACTTTATTTCAAAAACTATTTGTTGGTAGGGGTTTTCTTATGGTTTTCCGTAATGTTTCAGTTTTCAAGATAGATAATTTAAATAGTACTTGGTGTAAATAGTAGGGGAAGATGTACCTACGTACTACGTACATGTCTTAGGATTTGAGGAACGCTCGGTGGACGAGTCCGGCTCGCACTTGGCCGGTTTTTCTCAGTATATAAAAGGAAAAGGTGAATGACTAATCTATCAACGCACTGCTCAAACTAGAGGACTTTTCGGATTGAATTGTGACGTAGGCATCCGTTAAGAAATGATTTCTTAAAATTCAACTACTAAAGGGGAAAAATAGTGCTTTAAGTATAATTAGTATAAAATCGAACTTAACGTGGGCAAAGCTGCGGCAAGAGCTAGTTTTTAATAAATGGGTTAATTGCACAATACATAATAGGTATAAGACTCGACTAAAATCTCTAAGGTTCACCAGAATTCGAATAAGTACTTAGGTGTCTGGTGACAATGATCACCTGTTACCCAATTCTAACCTTTGATTGTCCTTATTAAATGTGCCTACCACTACATTAGAGGCTACGTGATCGACTTTTAAATTGGGACATGGTCCCTTGCTAAGAATTAAGAACTTACTCCTAGAAGGTAAAACAAAATCGTTTGGAAATTCTTCTCATTTCTTATTCACTACAAGCTAGCCTTTGCGATCTCACCTGATGGTAAGTAATGCTGCAATCTAAGATGGTAGCGGGCTAACCTGTTAGGGGTAGGTACGGCAGTTATAAAAACCCATACCCCTATTCGGTTAATATAAAATAGTGATAATAAATAAAATATAATATAGTTAGGTACTTAATTTCAAAATATTTTATATCCAAATACAATTTCCAGCTAATATGTCACAAAATGGTGGAAAGTCCATCCTATTATTTACCTACTTTGAATGTATTATTATTAGCGATAGGTAAGCAAACATCGTTTAAAAATGACCTAAGTTACATATGTAAATAATAATAATTTCGATTGCGAAGTCTGCTAACCGACGTGATTTAATTATGTATTTTTTGCTATACATATTGTACACTACTTATAGTTTTTTCTAGTTTTAGGAACCACGCACTGAAACTGTAGGTCTACATACTTATCTAAAATAGTCAAAGAACATACCTAAAATATTTATAGAATACCTATTTATATATAAATAAAATTACCTACCCTATCAAAATCTTAACAAAAATAGATACATATAAAGTTATAAGATGCTCCGCGCACGTCAGGCAATCGGTGACCGATTGTCTGACTAAAATGAAACATACAAATCACAATTTACTATAATGAAAAGCACATGTCCTACAAAAAGTCGGTAAAAAACAAAATGCATCCCAGGCGATCCGATTGTCGGTGGAAATTAAAGGTTCGGAGATCGAACGTTGAGTCGGTCACAAAATCGGTAGTAAAAGTCGGTTAAATATAGGCCCGATTATCGGACCCACAAAAAGTCTGACGTGGGCGGAGGTCCTTAAGGTTACTTTTTCATTATTAGATCATTATTACATGGTCAGCTGCTACCATAAGCATAAAATAAATAGTCGTAGTTAAATACATAGTCCAAGGTAGGTAGATATCCCAAAGTTTTTGTTCCGCTACGATTTAAATCTCAAGTTCAACGACTTAGCGGTCACCTAAACCTCTTGGTTTTATTATTCATATAACGAGTGACCTACTTTATACCTACAATTCCTTAAAAAATAACCGGAAGGCGAATATTCAATGAATAAAACAAATATTTTGTAAATAAACAAAACGAAACGAAATAGGTAGATTGTAAGTAATAGTTAACCGCATATTTGATCATTATTCTCAAGTTAATTATTATAAAGCCTTTGGAGGCTCATTAAACTTATTTAAAAACTATTGGATGCGCTTTTCGTTCCCTTATGTCATGAAAATATTATTAAAAAACCCTAAAGATCTTCCAAATATCTGCCTACTATTTATTTAGTTTTAACCAACGACCTCAATTTACATAGACGGGTCCTGTCAAACAAAAAATGTGGACTTATTTTACTAACGCCATCTAGTCTGAAAAGCAGGACAGCGCTATGGCGAGGACAAGGTCAGGCTTATACAGGTGAGGGGTATGCCCTACAAGTCGGACGCCAAACTTTTTTCTATGAAAGGGCCCATCTAGTACCTACATAGGTATATATCGATGGTTTTAATACTAACCGACCGATCGCATCGATCCAACTCCGATGTTGAATTTACTTGATAAGTACCTGCGTAACTGCAATATTTCGAATACCTACTCAATACTCTGACAGTGAACAAGAAGCTTTTTAAATACGACACCCGAAGTACATATTTGCTTACTTGGGGCTTCAGTCACGTACGCCAAGATTCTATGGGTTATAGTATAAGAGATTACATGCAAAACAATGCACACATTAAAACTGATACGGGTTAAATAACATTTTTATCGCAAAACGAGATAAGTAGCAGTTAATAATTTGCATTGCTGTTATTTATAAGCATAGGTCAGATAAATATGTAGATAACGAATATATATAGATTAGTGTAAAAATATGCGTTTGCGTTGGATGTTTATTAAAATATTTTTTATACATCAGTTGTATGTTTGTGTTCCGGAATATTAAAAATTAGCCTCGGGAGCAAAAAAAACTTAATTTATATCATCTATAAAAAATACTATAAATGTAATATTATAGTAATACTACAAATGCGATAGTATAACTTTAATTTTCACGGTGATTCTTTATAGTTACCTACTTTGATGGGTACAGGTACCTATCATAGATACTGAAAGGCTGTATCCCAAGTCCCAACCCAACGACGGACATAGGCTACTTTTATTCTGGAAAATTAGTTTCCAGGAATTAGTTTAGGAACTTCAATAAACCTAAATCCCAAGGGCAAAGTCATGGCCATAATTGATATTGTTTATCTTTTGGTGCTACATATTTAATTATTTATTTCAAAAATACACAAAGCAATGCACTTGACGCCCAGCTGTAATATAATTCAGTTGGAATAATAGTTTTAGGCATGGTCTCTTTGAGTAAAAGGCAATAATAGATAGGAATTTAGGGTTGCGCTGATGCGACGTTAATGAGCCGAAAAATAGGCATACCTATTGACTGCATGACGCAAACACAGGAATATACATTTTTTTTTTAATTCACTGCAAGCTAGCCCTTGATTGCGATCTCACCTGATGGTAAGTGATGATGCAGTCTAAGATGGTAGCGGGCTAACCTGTTAGGGGCATGGCAGTTATATTAAACCCATACCCCTTCGGTTTCTACACGGCTTTGTACCGGAACGCTAAATCGCTTGGCGGCACGTCTTTGCCGGTAGGGTGGTAACTAGCCACGGTCGAAGCCTTCCAACAGGCCAGACCAGGGAAAATTCAGAAATTTTAAATTCCCAAATTGACCCTGTCGGGGATCGAACCCAGGACCTCCGCACGTTAAAGCAACAGCGCTACACACTGCGCTACGGAGGTGGTCAAAAACCTCAGAACATGCAGAATTCAGCCTATCCAGTATCCGTAGGCTGCCGTACATGATACTCATCATAGGTTGTCGAATTGTTTGTCAGGCGAGCGCCATAATATGTATGCCAGTCATTTCACATCAAATTAGTAAATACGTTTTACTAAGACATCTTTCTTGTTATTTACTAAACGAATTTATATTGTGTGGTGTACGGAACCCTTTGTGAGCGAGTCTGACTCGCACTTGACCGGCTTTTTATTTTAGTTTAGGTCATTGTAATCAATCTCAAGCACTTAACCTCTTTTATTTATATTTTTCCGATCCTTCCGAAATTATATATATGTAGTTTAGTAGTTTATAAAACACTTGCATAATCGTGTCTCATAATTTTATCAGAATATTATATGTATGAGATTACAGTTAAATGTATTGAATAATTTTGATACAATATACTTATTTCTGCACAATATTATAGTAAAATACTAGCTGAAGCCCGCGAGAGTTCCCGCGAGAACTCTTTGATTTTCCAGGATAAAAAGCCTATGTGCTATTCCAGTTTAATCCAGATCCGTTCAGTCGTTCTGGCGTGATTGAGTAACAAACATCCATCCATCCAAACTATCGCATTTATAATATTATAGGCCGACCGTTTAACTCGCGTATCGCCTGCGCGGTAAGAAGGGAGCGGGGGCGGGTAACGCTACACACGGAGTCAATAATCCAAAGATTTATCTCGAGATAGACATTGTTGGTAAAGAATAAAATAATAAGTATCTTTTTTTAAGTATTTAACATCTCCCCCCGCTCCCTTCTTACCGCGCAGGCGATACGCGAGTTAAACGGTCGGCCTATAGTACAGTTTTAGGTAGGTACGTACAAATCATTTAAAAATACTATGTAAAATGCATAGCAGCTACCAACTTCTTTCAAAACATCTTTACAAAAATAAGTAAACTTTTAAACCGCTGAACAAATATTGCAAATATAATATTTTTACACGTTTTTTTTTGTAATCATTACAAAAGATGAAAATGTATAGATATAAATTATAAGTAACTATTTAAGTATTATATTTTATTATTTTTCGAACAATAATGGTTTAACGCACAATATAATAATTATTATATAGAGCTGAATTGATCACAATAAATACGAGCTTAGTGCAAGGCTTAGCTTTCAATAACGTTAATTATTTATAATATGTACTTGTTTTCATTTTATATTAACAACTTTTTTCCAGATTTTAAACATACGTTAAATATTAAAGAATAACCAGTACCACGGTTAAAATTATTTTACGAGCAGAAACGCTTTTTTACTCCGATTGTCTAAAAGTGGCCGATCAAAACGTCAAAGTTCGGCGTCAAAGTAAAATAAACCATAACAGCATTGGATTAGAGCTCAATTTCGTGTAGATACCTACACGAAATTGAGCTCTAATCCAATGCTGTTATGGTTATTTTGAAGATTTGATCGGCAATTCTTACCCAATCGCACCTCTGGTCTATGATACAGTATTGGCATCATCATTGATGACCATCAAGAGCGCTTGATCTAACAAGCGTATATCGGTAGGTTTGACACAGATCCGTATCTTAGCAACGTAGCATCTGGTGGAAATGCACCCTTGCTCACAAACTACCTTGTGTAGCCACAGCTTCAGGATAACGGGAATTTTAAGTAAAAATTAGCAATACAACAACACTTTTTACACCAATTTTACAATTCTTACGAGTCATACGTCGTTCGCCATTACTAATTACCATTATTTCAGCGAAAAAAACAAAAGACGATCTCTCCCCTCTGATTGGTCGATATTCGTATAGCCTATAATCAGTAACTTGTTGGCGCCAAGTTCAAAATATACAGTTTATACGAACTTATTTTTGTAATACAATATTAATAATGAAAACTTTAATAATATTTGATACAGGATATTTATAAAATAATAAAACAACAATTTAAATAAAGCTGAACGATAGCACATGCAAGTATTAATTAATTATTATGTAATAATATGATTAGAAATTAGTAACCTCATAGACCGCTCACTAGATGGCGGTCACCTAAAATGTGCCTTAAATGATAAGTGAGTTTACACTTGTTTAACTTGGATGGAAATAATTTATAACTGCTAGGCATATTTTCTACACCCTAATAATTGAACCACATTCCGGAACTATCCTTGTGATTATAATTATCGATCAGGTGCTGATAAAAAACGCTAGTATCGCAAAGTTAGGTAACTATCTTCAATCTTCATGCTATCTTGTATATCTACTAACTGTAAAGTTAGAAGTTTCCGTCATCGTATCCTTAGAGCAATAACTCGGAATTATTTGCCGATTAATTCATAAAACCGGTTTTACATATAACATACGCCAATCCTTTTAATTTTAATAATTATTTTATTCTTAAAATATTTAGCCCTAATAAAAAATACCTAAGTATTTACCGTTGTTTTATGTCAGTCAATATATTTTACCTACAATTTTGTCTATGTATGTTTCTGATACGCAAGTTCGCAACTTCCGCGTATATTATTATAGACCTATTATAAGAATTCATACAATATTACATATCTATATGTAGTATAGTATCTTGTGTCTTGTAAACTAATATCGGATGTAAGTAACTAAGTAAGTACCCATAATTTTACATCTACGTAGGTAGCACTGGTAATGGTACATCGTACATGATGCGAGATAATTTACAATTTAACGTTAAATTATGTGCGCAAATCTAGAAACGTGTAATTTTTTCTACTTAGGTACTACAAGTTGGCGTTTGACTGCGACGACGCCTGGATATGATGCAGTCTAACGATGGTAGCGGGCTAAGCTGGCAGGGGTATGGCTATAATATTATACCCATTAACCCGTACCCCTAATCGGTCTCTACTCTCTACACGGCATCGTACCGGAACATTTTTGCCTTTAGAGTGGTAACTAGCCATGGCCGAAGCTTCCCACTATACCCCTTAACTATTTATTTAAAAAAAATTGTTTAAGCAACTTTATTTTTTTCACTATAATATTTTAAGTAAGTTGCGTCGGTTATTAATACTTTAACCAATCACCCTTGAGTTAAATATAGAAGTCTTGAAGTCAAACGTCCTTTTATAAAATTATATATTCCCCTACGCGACGGTTCAAAGAAAAGTGTGTGTGGGTATCCGTCTGTCTGTCTGTCTGCTACGCTTTTACGGCCTATATATTCAACCGATTTTGATGCAATTTGGTACAGGGATAGATTGCATCCCGGGGAAAGACATAGGCTACTTTTTAAGGGTTTTCAATCTAAATTCGTCCTAAAATAGAAGCACTATTGGATACAACTTCTTCAGTAAAAAAGAAACAAAATCCGTTCCAGATTTAAAAATATTTTAGTTTTAATCGGAAGCGGTAGTCAATATATTTTATCTGTCAAGATTATCTGCTAGTTAATATAAAAAGATTTAAGGTGGTCGCATACAATGAAACGACCTCGACTGCGCTCGCGGAAATCGTCATTATTACTTTGTTGCGGAATTGTCTCTATCCTAAGACTATAATTAGAGAAGGAAATGTACCTACTTATATTGGGCAAGCGGTTTACACTTAGTCTATTGTTTGTATTTGACCCAGTTGGTTCCACTAAGTTCAGCGTGTCATTAGGTATTGCAAGAAAGATTATCACTTTTTATACAATTACCCATTTAAATGGCTTTGCCAATTTAACAATTTAGCATTCTAGTAGTACATGAATTAATTATTGAAGCCATTTAAAGGCTCTGTGACGGCCGTTGTTGACGGCTATATTTGTTTTTGGTTCAACTTTCAAGCATTGTTAAATACTTAAGTTTTTCTTTAGGTTTTACATATCCTCTCCTCACCAACTTTATCATCCGGTTAGAGAATTTGATAGAATTCCTAATAATTATTATTATGTTCTTTAAAATCTTCTATTTAGAGTAGGTATGATTTATTTTTGTTTAGTAATAATAAATACTTAGTAGATAATGAAAGCAAACCGAATTCCTTAGTCTTACGTATTGGTTTAAAGTTTAAAAAATTTAAATATTAAAAAAACAATTTTCGCTAATATATTTTGGCACTTAGTATCACCAAAAATGTTTAGATGCAAGTACGTAAATAGGTATAAGCAGCTACTATGATTCATTCATATTTTTATAAGGTAAATCCACGGACCCAGGATTTTCAAAGCGTTTCCGCAAAGTTGTAACTTTCTGCATAGTAATTTGGTTTTTTCGGTTTAGGTTTTTTATTCGCGAAAAAAACGATAGCTTGTCAGTATGCGCAGGCGCATTAATTATGTATGCAAATATTATGGAGGCGGACGTTGACGTCACAAGAACGCCGATGTTGACGATCAACACAGGCGTAAAATTACGCAGGTCTTTGGGTTTGTTCCAGAGCTGCCAAAGACTACATTTTAAATCACGTGACGTATTTAAAGGTCAGTTAGTAGTAATTTTGCTGTGAAACGGAGGTTGATTTTTAAAGGGTTTCCAGTAAATCCACGAACTGCTTTTTTACTACAGGTTCTGTAGTTAAAGATGGCCTACCCGAAGAATAGACAGGTAATAGGTTACAGTCATCATCAGCCGTTGTGCATCCACTGTTTGGACCCAGGCCTCTTTAAAGTAGCGCCAACGTGCTCCCGATATCATCGCTCCATCTTGCTGGGGGGCGCCCTATGTTCCGTTAGCCCACCGTCTCCCGGAGATTCTTAGCATAACCTGCCCCACCATCCCATTGACCGCTACCAGAGTCAGGAGAAGCGGAGCCGCCGGGAACTAGGGGTCTGTTTGTTGTTACGCTACGCATAAGGTTTAATGCCCTAATCGCCACTCTGGGCAGGCGGGATGGCGATGGCAGGGCTAGACTTGTTGCGCCAGTGTCGGTGCAAGACACCCGCTTGAGCCATTTGTTCAAGTCTAGCTAGTTTGTAATGGTTATACCGCCATTAGTCGATCGTCAGAGCCTCGTTCGTCAACCAGCAGGGGGCATCACGGGCAGGTGAGGTTGGCTGTTGGAGCGCTGTGGTAGAAGCGCTTCCTTATCCACAAAGTTACAGTCGGGAAGCATAAAAAAAAGTTGGAAAGAACTCTTGTCTACCTAATTAGTAGGACTTGTTATATGCTTCTAGGGTTACATAAGTGTGACGACCTGCAACCTGTCGCAACGTTTACTCTGAAATTGTACAGTTTCTTGTGTTTGATACTTTGCCGTCCATGTGTTTCTTATTTCTATAGGAAGTGTAGAGATTTGAATATAGAAAAATGTTTGTAAAAGTTTTCTTATCGATTCAATCCGGCACTGCCATGCGCCCAGATCAGATAGCATTTTTTGTATTAGTAACTCATTAAAACACAAAATGGTATTAATATGTTAATATTTTTAAATACATCGCATTTAAGTTGAACGCACATTTGAACAGGATAAGGTGCTAGAGCCGTCAGATTGACATGGATCTCCTCAGGACATGGTCTTGAGTCGGCTCCAATCTACTTGATTGAGATCCGTCCTCTTGGGGTCCGCCAGAGTCACAAAAGAGACCACCAACTGATAAAGTCAACGTATTTTTCTGAAATGAATCTGTATGTAGAGCATTTTCAGTAATTACTGAAAATGCGTTACGTATACGTGCATCTTGCGCCTCTCACGGTTCTAGCGACTTTGCTTGAATTGTCTCGTAGTTTGCGATTAAGTAACTTTAAAAGTCGCAGATCCTTTAATACTTACATTTAAATTAAATAAGTATCTCTTTCACGATAAAAATGCTATGCACCGTCAAGTCCCATAAGTCAATGACATTCTTGCAAATAAAAGTGCCATGTACTCAGAATTGTGTAGAAGGAATGCAATGGAACAGTAAAAATAAAAGGTAATTTTCAATTTTAAATGCAAACCGTCAGTCAGTTGATTTCTGATAGCGAATAAATTAAATATTTGACCGCTGTTAGAATGTGACCCTTGATGATAAACGATACGTCTCTGTTGCTAAACAAGAAGTTAATTCAGCGATGAATTAAAATGACATACCTACAGATTCCTCTGTGAATTTATAATAGTCATGTAATATAATGGTTTTGTAAATCAAGAACATATTATAACTTGGTATCAAATTGATTTTGTTTAGATTCACTTTGGTAAAAAAAAAATCTTAAATTATTAGACCCTTCTACTTAATGAACTGATTTTGTCGGAAATTCGTACGGAAAATCGTTTCCATTACAATACAATATTTTTAGAATTATAGAGAACTTGGGAAGTTAGGGTTGCACCTACTCGTTCCGAACTACCGATGCCTCAGGGACTGTGGTGTAGTGGTTGTATGTACCAAACTCTGTGACGATCTTTGCTGATCGTTGGTGCTTTTATATTATTGACGATGTAGATATTTTTTTTTTTATCCACTACAAGCTAGCCCTTGACTGCGATCTCACCTGATGGTAAGTGATGATGCAGTCTAAGATGGTAGCGGGCTAACCTGTTAGGGGCATGGCAGTTATATTAAACCCATACCCCTTCGGTTTCTACACGGCATCGTACCGGAACGCTAAATCGCTTGGCGGCACGTCTTTGCCGGTAGGGTGGTAACTAGCCACGGCCGAAGCCTCCCACCAGGCCAGACCAGGGAAAATTCAGAAATTATAAATTCCCAAATTGACCCTGCCGGGGATCGAACCCAGGACCTCCGCACGTTAAGGCAACAGGCCAAAAGCGCTACACACTGCGCCACGGAGGTCGTTAAATAACATCGTTATAACAATGTTACCTAATCTAAATGTTTTTTGCGTATTTATTTGTTGACAAGAATACATTTTCGATAAGGAAAAGCAAAGCGGTTTCGGATGCCAACGCAGCATGGTTAGCGGTTGTCCCAGGTGGTTAGATAGGTACAATTTTTCAGCTATTGCCAGTAAGCAAGTCGTTGGGCTATGTCTAATATAATATCTAATTTTTCTTAGGATCAATCACTTTTCACCCAACTATTACTAGATTTCTGATAGTAAACGGTTGCATAAGCGTGACTAGCTACTTATAACAAACATTCTTTTGAGATGGTCACTAGACGACCGATAAAACAATAATTATGCTCGTGCCAAAAGATCGATGACTGAAATATCTCTACTTCTTAATGAACCAAGTTACATAATGCTTGTACATAACATGTCTATAGAAAATGTATAAATAAATATATTGTAATATTAATATTAGAAGATATTAGTATTAACAAGTGGTATAATAGCCTTGTAGTTTTAAGACCGCAGATCCTATTCTGTTGTTTCCATTTCCGGTCACGCACTTCTAGCTTTTCTAAAATATCGTTTGCTTTAACGGTGAAGAAAACCATTGCTAGGAAAACTGCGAGTTCTCTGAACATCCACCACCACCACCACTACAGCCTATTAACGTCCCACTGCTGGGCACAGGCCTCCACTCTCATAGGAGAGAGGGAATTAGAGCTTAGACCCACCACGCTGCTCCAATGCGGGTTGGCGGGCTATAACGACTATTATCATGTTAGTGATAGTAACCGGGACCGACGGCTTAACGTGCTCTCCGAGGCACGGGGGTGAAACTGGAACTGAGAATTTCTTAATTGAAAAACCCAATACCTAACAATTTTAATGCCCGACCGGGAATCGAACCCAGGACCTCGTGATCCGCAGTCGACTATGCTAACCGCTAGACCAACGAGGCAGTTAGTCTCTGAACATATTACTAGAGAACTCCCTAATATGTTCAGAGAACTTTTGAAAACATTTTGGAGGACTCCCAGGAACGCAGTTTTCCTCGCAATGGTTTTCTTCACCGTTAAAGCAAACGATATTTTAGAAAAGTTAGAAGTGCGTGTCCGGGAATGAAAACAACAGAATAGGATGCTGTGTTAAAACTTAATTAGAGAATCTTAATATATAATTCTGCTAAACCGCACGTGGCCACAGATTAAAATTAAGTAACTGGGTCATCGGGATGGATCATGGCCTGCACACTTGATTTTGAAAGGAGACGGTTCAGATTTGTATGGGGCGTAGACAAAGTCTTGTACAAGCAGAGTAATGAAGGAAAATAAAATACTAGACCAGTTTTTATTGGTCAAATCTACGAATTCCTCGTAATTCCATTGGTAAAATTATTTAATTTTTCCAAGTTATGGAACACTAAACATGAGTGGGTAACAATCGCGGATTCATGTATTTGACGTTTTCAAAATAAAAACACGTTATTTTGACAGTGACTGTCAGAAATTACATTTGAAACATTTCGCGCCTACTGTCTTCTCTATGGCTGAAGGTTGCCATCTTGGAAACGTATCGGAAACTTGAAATACATTATTATTTTTTTGCTCGTTATTTACTTTACTGTTCTAAATTATTATATTTTTAATACAATCTATGTATTTTCTTCTATTCATGGTAGAGTGTACAAAAATAGGCCTAAAATTATCCTTTTCCTTTTGAGAGGAGATCCGTGCTCATGATGCATGATGATGATGATGACGTTATTCATAGGTGTTGTTACTATTGTTACAGACATTGCAATCACAACTGGGGACCAACTAGAATTTTATACAAATAATACAAAAACAAACAATGAAGGCATCAGATTCAGAGAGCTCACCGCATTGGCATACGATGCAGTCCATAATATGTTGTTATTTGTTGACAAAAAGAATATCAACGCCTCAATATTCAGCTACAATTTACTCACGAAGAAATACCAGCCCCTAGTCGCGAAAAGATCGTCGGAGAACATTCAAGGGTTAACCGTCGATCCATTATCTGGGAAGATGTTCTGGACTGATAGTACCGACAGGAGTATATATTGGATTTCTTTGTGGCCGAGATCAAAGAACATCTATGGATACCTTTTGTTGACGATGGAGGACGAGATCCCTATGGACATAGCAGTTGATAGTTGCAGCGGGTAAGTTTTACTTCTACTAAAATGGATAGATGTTATTTAGAGAATTATATACTCTAGGCAAAGTATTCTACGCATGCATTGCTATATTGGTAAGGTAAGCGCCAAAGCCTTAGATAACGTGTTCCACTTTTTACCTCACCTTTTCACAGTCTGCATTATTTTCAATGATCAAAGGCCTCAACTATTAATAATAATTACCTAGTAGGAATTGTTAATTTCGCCTGTCTGATCTAGAGGGAAACTTCGCTTATTTGCCAAACGATGGAATGCTATTATACATATACGGGATTTTTAAAAACCTTAAATCTATTTATATTAATAGGCATACTATTAGGCGTTAGTCTTCATGCTTCATTATCCATCACATAAAATTACATTCAAATCTCTCTGGTCATCGAAACATTTGTAGAATTTTTGTCTAATTGACGTTTCCCTTGCAGCTACATTTACTGGACAAACGCAAACATTTCCAAACCAACGATTGAGAGAGCGCGATTCGACGGCAGTGAAAGAACTACTATTGTTAACACTGATATCCACAAGCCGGTCAACATAGCTATCGATCAACGAAAAAAACGGATTTACTGGGCCGATGATAGGGAAGGCATTCACTACTCCATTGAGTCATCTGATTTAGAAGGAAAAGATAGAAAGCAAATGTTGGTTGGAACGCACCATCAGCCAAATTCCTTAACCGTTTCAAAAGACTATATTTATTGGGGTGATGGATTCAACTCAGTGTGGAAACTATCCAAAAATGCATCCGGGATTGAGCCGGAACAGTTTATAGAATTCAGAAATGAAGTTCCATATGGTATTGCAGCTAATTATACGATTGCAGAGCAAACAGAAGGAGTGGATGAGTGCAGAGCTTTAGCGAACTTGACGCAAAACAACACTGCCAATAACGACTCAATAAGCATTCCTACAGATGTGGGACTTTTTTGTCTTCACGGAGTGAAAACGGAGCAACTGGAATGCAAGTGTTCCGCTGGATATATCGGCGTTCTGTGTGAAATTTCCGTTTGTCAAAGTTACTGTTTGAATGGCGACTGCAATGCATCGAGTGACGGTCAGCCAACCTGCAAGTAAGTAGACTTTCGATAGAGAGCTCAACATTATTGATTCTTTTCCTTTAAATTTTTCACCAACCGAGTTATTGTGAAAAAACTGAATTTAACCCTTTTTTCAAGATGGCGGAAAATGCACACAGGAAATATTGGTCGACAATTTGAAGTATTAAGCTTTTCTAGACTTCCAAAATTTAGCCTTCTCGGTTCACATGCATTTCTAACCCGTTTTTTCCGACGTAATGACTGGACTAGTGACTTAGATCATCCAATAAGTTATGTTATCATCGTTTATAGATGCAGACGCGGTTTCTCCGGCGCTAGATGCGAGACCAGTGTTTGCCACAACCGCTGCCTGAATGACGGCGAATGTTCGGTCAGCGAAGCAGGCGACCCCGTCTGCAAGTGTGCGCACGACTTCGAGGGCCAGCGGTGTGAAACACGCAAAGTTATACCCACCACTACAGTAGCGCCTGTTATTGAACCTTGCAAGTGAGTTTGATAATAGCTCTATTATTTTTATTTATAGTTAAATTATAGAAGTGAAAACTTCTTTAGCCGCGTTGAGCACTTATTGGGGGACCGACATGCTTGCGAACACGGAATAGGTAAAGCTTTATTTATTTTTTCTATGCTTGCGGACAGCGACAACAGTTACGAAGACAAAAGGTCTTAAATATAAATATACTACATTCGAAATTAAACTTTAATGCCTTACTGTTAAGGTTTATATATTTATTTTGTTTAAATATATGATTTAAGTATTCGTTTTCACTTCTATCAGCTGCCAGTCCCTATGACTGCCAAGTGCCAGTTTTTTAGTATAGCCTAAGATCCCTGTGTAGAAACTACCTTCACCGAGCTGGTTAATGGATGAAAAGTATTTTATATCAAATTAAATATGTCAATAAATATATTGCAAATGGGTTGACTAAAAAATTTCAGTCCAGAGTATGATTAATTACCAATTTAAATATATTTTTTAAAACATTTCACTGGTTTGTTTAATAGACAAATTCCATACCAATCGAAAGTATAAGTACCTTGTATAGAATAAGCAAATGTTAGGTTGACTATTTTTTTCCCGTCACAAATCTTGGGTAGGCAGGTATAAACAGGTAAATCGATACTAGTAATTTGCACTGGTTTGGTTAATGAATTAAAGTTAAATTCGTGGCCGAATCAGACAAATATTATAAATGCGAAAGTGTGTTTGTTGGTTTGTCCTTCAATCACGCCGCAACGGAGCAATGGATCGACGTGATTTTTGGCATGTGTATAGTTGAGGACCCAGAGAGTGATATACTTAGGCTACTTTTTATCCCGGAAAATTAAGGAGTTCCCGCGGGAATCAAAAAAACTTAAACCACGCGGACGAAGTTGCGGGCATCAGCTAGTAGAATATATAGCTAACTTTCTGTCCCGAACTGAAATTTGAACCCGGGACTGCCTGCCGATGAGGTTGTTGATTTTATACATATTAATGTGCGTGTACCCTTACAGTTGTACAGCGACCGCTTCAGAAAGCACTAGCAAGGATGAGTTCGTGTCAGACGTGTGCAGTACGGGATGGGACCCCGTGCGGGACGTCGTACTGATGGTGCTTGGGACCCTCACCGGATTGCTGTGTCTAGTGTGTGCTTTACTTATCACGAAGATAATGCATTTGAAGAAAAGACCTAGGTGAGTGTTTGAGTAAGCCGTCAGAGCCAGTCCACACGGTGCGTTGCGTCGCCGCAACGCATTTTTTTTTTATCCACTACAAGCTAGCCCTTGGCTGCGATCTCACCTGATGGTAAGTGATGATTCAGTCTAAGATGGTAGCGGGCTAACCTGTTAGGGGCATGGTAGTTATATTAAACCCATACCCCTTCGGTTTCTACACGGCATCGTACCGGAACGCTAAATCGCTTGGCGGCACGTCTTTAGCCGGTAGGGTGGTAACTAGCCACGGCCGAAGCCTCCCACCAGGCCAGAACGGGGAAAATTCAGAAATTATAAATTCCCAAATTGACCCTGCCGGGGATCGAACCCAGGACCTCCGCACGTTAAGGCAACCGCGCTTCACACTGCGCCACGGTGGTCGTCTATTTATCGTATCGAGGTCGTATATTTTGACGCATAGCCCGCCACAAGGGGGGCTGCTTCTTCGCAGCGTTACTACATCGGCGGCGTCGCAATGAGTACACCCCCGCCCGCTTCGTCTCGGGGGTGCAGTTCCGTCGTGTGCGCGTTGCGTCGACGCAGCGCACCATGTAGTATTAAAAACCTTTAATAAAATATTCTTAGTCATATCATCTGTTCTAAAACTGAAATTAATTAAGTTCATTTTTAATCTATAAAGAAATAACAAAAAATGTGTCAATGCCTATAGACAATCAGCTCAGGTCAATGCTACAGAAACTCAATTAATTGCAGTATAAGTAGATAAAAGTAAATCTCCCAATCGAAGTGAGGAATTGCGGTATTTGAAAGGGGTATATTATATGGGTGTGCCATAAATCGTGTGTGATCTTATCTTAATGTCCTCCCGACCTAATTTCGGCCACGGTTTTAGAGATTAGTCATCTGCGCGGGAGATATTATAGTGTACACACAGGCGCACTCTCTGTTCCTTTACTCTTATGGCCCGATGGGACGGTAAATCCGACACGACCGGAGAGGATCAGGCGCAGGACCGATAGCTTAACGTGCTCTTCGAGGCACGGGGATTAAACACCCCCAACTTCCTAACTCAGGACTAGTACTGAGAATTTCTTGTCAGAAAAACCCAATACTTGTTGTGACCCGACCCTGGACTCGAATCCGGAACCTCGTCGGCCGCAGTCTAACATGCTAACCACTAACCACTAGACCAACGGGGCAACACTGACTGTCAGATCACCTGGGCAGTATTGTGCACTGAGTTTAAAGTTAGTGTAGGCATTACTTAGGTATAGGTCGCGCGCTAGTTGAATGCAGAGCTTATGTATGGTGAATTAGTGACACATACATAAGCTCTGCATTCAACTCGCGCGCGTACTATAGGTATTTATTAGTCAGACACAATGACGAAAGAGCATTTACCAGTTTTACCAGGATTTCATGCCACTGTCTATGGGGTGTCCCAAAAGTTGAACATGGTCATAAAGTAAATAATATTTTACAAGTCGTTAATGGTACGTGTAGTTAAATGTTCCTAATTAAAACCATTAAAATAGATTTATGTACCTAATTCTATAGTACTAGAACTTAAAACTTAATTAATAGTAGGTATTAACTTCAAAAAGAGAAGGTTCATTTTTGGTGGACTCTTTGCACACTCTACCATGAATTGAGGAAAATACTACATTGATTGTATTAAAAATATAATAATTTAGAATAGTAAAGTAAATTACGTGAAAAAAAAATTATTTCAAGTTTTCGATACGTTTCAAAGATACCAGCCATAGAGCAGGCAGTAGGCGCGAAATGTATCAAATGTCATTTCTGACAGTCACTTGTCAAAATAACGTGTTTATCTTTCGAAAATGTCAAAAATATGAATCCGCCATTGTTCATGTTTAGGTAGTGTTGCTTATCGTGGAAACATTAAATAATTTCACCACTGATTACGACGAATTCGTAGATTTTAACGATTAAAACTGGTCTAGTATTTTTTTTCTTTCATTTCTCTACTTGTAAAAGGACCGGTCCCACGCCCCATACAAATCTGAACCCTCTCCTTTAAATTGCTACTTGTTAGAAATGTTAAAATATAATAATAAAATCTTAGGAAAGTGCAAATAAAGTAACTTATTATCTGTTGTATAAATAAAACAAGAAAGAATAAAAATAAGCAATTAAATACTTCGCTATTTTTACGCTTTTATGTTATTTACATTGTTATCAGTGCATGTTGATAACTTGGGTTACACTGATGACTAGGTACTTACCTAGTTACATAAACGTTTTTTTTTTAATTTATCCTAAGCTATTGACCCGCTTAGACAGTTATAAATTACTAGATGATGCCCGCGACTTCGTCCGCGTGGATTAAGAATTTTTGATTGCCGCGGGAACTCTTTGATTTTCCGGTATAAAAAGTACCTTTCCCCGAATACAATCTACCCCTACAGCGGTGGATTGATTGATGAAATTTTGTACACAAAATCTACTAAATTACTAAATTTAATTTATTATATTTCATCACAATCGGTTGAGCACATGGGCCGTGAAAGTGTAGCAGACAGACAGGTCGACACAGTTTCACATTTATAGTATTAGTATGAATTTGTGTAGGTATATAGCAGAAAACAACAAAAAAAATGCCCGACTAGTTTAGAACCTGACATTTTCCGACAAACCACGTGAATTGTAGCCCCTATATATTTATAAAAATTATAAGTTTAAATGAATATCTCTAACGATAGTTTAAACGTTAAAATTAATATAAAGGTGTTTGTTCACAGGATAAAGAGGAGGATAATAGTCAACAAGAACGTAACGCCGCTCACCGCGCGACCCGACCAGTGCGAAATCACCATTGAGAACTGCTGCAACATGAATATATGCGAAACTGTAAGTTTTCACCATCACATCAGCCCATCACCAGCCCCAGGAAATATAAAGTACCTGACCATAACATAGATATACAGTATACTACCTGAAGAATTAGATGGGACCGATGGGAATGGATATGTCACCGTAAGATTTCAAAAACCGTTAGATTGTAATCTTACTAGCAAAATTGTAAACTGTCGACAGACTGTGAACCGTTAAATGTTCTGAGTGTCAATTTTTGAAATATTCATTGTATTTACGTTTTTCTGTCTCTTTCTTGTAGATTAGGTTGGAGTTCGACGTAAATAATCAGGTAGTGCCCGGCCTGCGGTTTTACCCGGTTTTATCGGGTTTATATACCTAACAGATTACAATTTACCGAAAATAATGCGTTAAATTGTAATCTGTCGACAGTTTACAATTTCACTAGTTAGAATACAATCTAACGGTTTTTGCAATTTTACGGTGACAGATAGATTGCATGGAGGAATGTCATTCAGAACCAGTGGTAGATTCACAATTCAAAAGCTCATGTTAAGTTTGTTTGTGACCTGAGATATTTAACTACTGCTGCGTGGACGTCCGACGGCACTGGTATCAGTCGAGTGTTGCGCGCGAACCGTAGTTATACCAGCATAGTTAAGTATGGAAGTACAAACGATTGTAGTTTGAATTCCGATGAAGACGGATGGAAATGTACATATTCGACGGATATCTTCCTCTCGTCTACGCATTAGCAACATCACAAATATTCTCTTATTCACTTTGGTAGGTACCAATAGACGACCTCCGTGGCGCAGTGTTGAGCGCTGTTGTCTTAACGTGCGGAGGTCCCGGGTTCCATTCCAGGCAGGGTGAATTTGGGAAATTATAATTTCTGAATTTTCCCTGGTCTGGCCTGGTGGGAGGCTTTGACCGTGGCTAGTTACCACCCTACCGGCAAAGACGTGCCGCCAAGCGATTTAGCGTTCCGGTACGATGCCGTGTAGCAACCGAATAGGGGTATGGGTTTAATATAACTGCCATGTCCCTAACAGGTGAGCCCACTACCATCTTAGACTGCATCATCATTTACCATCAGGTGTGATCGTAGTCAAGGGCTAGTTTGTAGTGGATAAAAAAAAATGCGTTGCGGCGACGCAACGCGCCGTGTGGACTGGCTCTGACGGCTTACTCAAACACTCACCTAGGTCTTTTCTTCAAATGCATTATCTTCGTGATAAGTAAAGCACACACTGGACACAGCAATCCGGTGAGGGTCCCAAGCACCATCAGTACGACGTCCCGCAAGGGGACCTTGTAATGGATAAAAAAAAAAATATAATGGAAACTGCCAATAACTTAGTCTTAGCTAAGTGGGTACAATTTATTTTTCCTGTAAATTAATAAATTATTTATTTATAGACAGCATCAATATCATCTATACAAAAAATCATTAATCATTGTAGGCGCAACAATGATTATGTTTAATTATAAAACCGCGTTTATAGCTAATTAAAAAAATGTGACGACTGACAATAGCTCTAGAAATATTTGAGCGAATTAGATCAACGGGTCAAGTGCAATAATTGTCTGCAATTTCATTGAAGAAACGGCATCGGTCTGCATTTTTTAAGCTACTATTTCTGCATGTACCTACAGACGTCACTTTTGTGAAAGGAATATGAAGGCGTAGGGACTAAAGTACGGCCATTTTAAACGCGGACAAAATGTAAACAAACAAACGAGAGGTCGTTCGCCTAATGAAGGGATAAACAACACTTTGGTCTTCTGTAAAAAATAATATAATCTATCGACTCCTTGTACGGAGTCTATCTTTTTATTCTTGTATTGTAATTGATTCTTTAAAAAAAGGAGGAGGTATAAGCAATTTGACCCAGATGTACCTATATATGTATTGAGGTACCGTCAAGGGCTACGTTTACGTATTTATTAATATATTTGAAGATAAAGCCCGGAATTTTTGATCTTAGAAACTAATCACTCGTAGCCATTGTAGTTTAGTAAACACAAACAGCAGCTACTTTTCAGTCATTAGTAGCAGAATTCGGTTTAGTTTTGCTTCCAATCTGAGCAACTCTGTGATTTGGAAAGTCGATAGATATGATTATTATATTATGTTTAATTCAAAGGCAAAGAAAATAAACAAATGAAGTAATTATTCATGTTTTTATTAAATTTTTTTTCACAAATTCTTAAGGTTCACGTAGCAATTGTGTAATTATTCGCAACATTAATTGATCGTTGATTACTGAACTACTAAGTACATAATATATTTACATACGTTAGTACTACTATAGTACATTACATTATGTTACGTTATGTTACATTATGTTACGACGCGTAAAATGTTACTTACAACTATGTTTCGGTGGTGAGACGTCACGACTTTTATTATGAAATCCACTGTCGACCACGTAAGCGCGTCTATTCATATGCGCGAAAGAGACAGTTATAGTTTTTGCGTAGTTAGTTAGTTTCGTGAGGGTTTCATAGTGAAGGTGCGTCAATGAACTTTTGTCCGCGCTTAAAATGGCCGTACTATAGTTACTTATATATGTCACCGTAAGATTGTAAAAACCGTTAGATTGTAATCTAACTAGCGATATTGTAAACTGTCGACAGATTACAATTTAACGCATTATTATTCGGTAGATTGTAATCTGTTAGGTATATTAACCCGATAATACCTGATTATTTATGTCGAACCCTAACCTAACCTCCAAGAAAGAGACAAGAAAACGTATATACAAAGAATATTTCAAAAATTGACACTCAGAACATTGAACGGTTCACAATCTGTCGACAGTTTACAATATCGCTAGTTAGATTACAATCTAACGGTTTTTACAATCTTATATATTATGTCACCGTAAGATTGTAAAAACCGTTAGATTATAATAAGTATAACGTTTTTTATCTCGATAGATTATAAACTGTCGACAGATTGTGAACCGTAACATACTGCTTACAATTTAACGCGTTATTTTTCGGTAAATTGTAATATATTAGGTATATTAACCCGATAGAACCTAAGTTAGGGTTAGACATACATATTCAGGTAGGTTAGGTTCTATTGGGTTAATATACAAAATAATGTGTTAAATTGTAAGCAGTAGGTATGTAACGGTTCACAATCTTTCGACAGTTTACAATCTCGCGAAGATAGATTATAATCTAACGGTATTTACAATTTAACGCTGACATCATACTAATATAATAAATGCGAAAGTGTGTTTGGATAATAAATACTTATCTACATATCAAACGATTGATTAGGTTTCACCCACTTTCACACACTCAATCACTCCCACTCGGTAGGTACATACGTTTTTTGGTGTCATTAAGACCAAAAAGTAGGTTGCACAAGGTATATTTATCACAACTCACGGTATGATCACTATTTTGTGGTCTGATAGATAGCATTGAGTTTAACATGCATCGGGGCCTGATAATTGGTTAAAAAAAAAGCCAAATTATTTTCTGAGACCATAGAAAAAATACTCCCTTTATCTATTCCGTGTCTGAGACGGACCGAAACAAATTCTGAAATATGTTTACAGTATTACAGTATAAGATTATAATTATTACAGTATAAGATAAAAGATTAGAGGTACCTACTCGTATGTATGTAGATGATTTGTAGGTATAATTGCATATAGGTAACTTGTACGTCTGTAGCAAACGAAAAAATTGCATGTTTTATTTTCACATTATTTGAGGGTCGCTTGCGCAAGGGCTTTTAAACTGATTTAGTTAAATTTTGTAAAACTGTCCCTTTTTGGCAAATGCATATTGTAGTTGCCAAAAAGGGACAGACTTTAAAATATTTAACTAAATCAATTTAAGAGTCCTTGTGCAAGTGGGCCTTATACTCTAGGGCCTAGGCTGTGAATTATGGAAGCAGTTAGTTTATTTATACTTATTATCAATGTACTTAATAGAAATAACGAGTCAGATAGCACGTACCTACGTAATCTTAATTCTAATTAGCAAATTGGCAATGTTTTATGAAAATAAGTAGATACGGATTAATGTAGGATAATAAAATTATAGCGTTATCTAAAAGGAAAATAATAATTAATCAAAATCATCTTGCAACACAAATACATACGATTATTTATGTTCGAAGATTCTTGCAATGACTCCGTGATAATAATGACATTGATTGTGTGGGGCACTACCGGACTTTCAAAACAAGCGATTCAATAAATATGCGTATTTATTATCTCTGACGGCTTGCGCAGCATGCATAGACGTTAAGCGTGATCTTGCACACAGCAAGAAAGCGCGTGCGCACGAGTGTACAGTTATTAGGTATTTGGACTTTTTTAACCCCCGATTTAACGTATACCTATATATATGTCACCGTATGATTGCAAAAACCGTTAGATTATAATCTAACGGTTTCTATCCCGCGAGATTATAATCTGTCGAAAGATTGTGAACCGTTCAATGTTCTGAGTATTAATTTATGAAATATTTATTGTTTTTACGTTTTCTTGTCTCTTTCTTGTACAGTTCGCGAGCGAGTTGAATGCAGAATAAATGTAAGTGTCACCATACATTTACTCTGCATTCAACTCGCGCGCGACTATAGGTTAGGTAAGGGTTTCACATGAATATTCAGGTAGTGAATATATTCATTCACTTAGGTTCTATCGGGTTAATATACCTAATATATTAGGTACAATTTACCGAAAAATAACGCGTTAAATTGTAAGCAGTATGTTACGGTTCACAATCTGTCGACAGTTTATAATCTATCGAGATAAAAAACGTTATATTATAATCTAACGGTTTTTACAATCTTACGGTGACATATGTAAATAATGCGTTAAATTGTAATCTGTCGACAGTTTACAATTTCGCTAGTTAGATTACAATCTAACGGTTACGGCGACATATGTACATACGTGTATCCTAAAGAAGCATTAGATCGTACTTTATCAGAATAGATAATAGTACCTAGTAACATACCGTGTCCTTTGGTAATCTATGCAGGAAACCTTCGTCCAGCCGTGGGCATGTTTTGGTTGAGACGACTTATTTATAGGTACACCGAGCACTTCTTAGGTATAGGTAGGACATATCTATTATTCCTTGGCATACCTACTTAGGTATTTGCTATTGCCTAGTAAGTATAGTTAGGTGAGATTTAGCTTTCACTAGTACGAGTAGGTAGGTAGATATAGCATTTGTAGAATGTAGATGTGCTCTAGTCTTAGATGCCACTCTTATCCTAATCATACCAGCGTCGAATATATGCGCATACTATAAGATGGAATATCTAAGGCTAAGTCCTAACCCTTGGCAACTCACTGTGCTTTTTTGTGGTCTACTTTACACATTTTTTTTTGTTACAGCCATGCTTCGAACCTAGAAACGCAATAAGACCAACTCTAGGCGCCGCGAAACCCGGTAAAGAAGAGAAGAGAAACTTAATCGCCAACATGGAGAGTCAAGACGACCTGTACTAGCATCGCGCCATATCATAACGTACTCCAGTACTTGGTGATGAGTCCAAAGTTTACTATTGTGATATTCGATATAGGCATACCGTTATGGAACGTTATGTAACGTTACCGTTATGGAACGTTACAGTAACGTTACCGTTCTGGAACGTTACAGTAACGTTACCGTTCTGGAACGTAACAGTAACGTTACCGTTATGCAAGTTGAAAACGACATGGGGTTTGCTATTTGAGATATTTTTATATCTGCTGAAAAGCTTGAAATAAGCTGTATTGATAGACTGTTGATTGTTAAGAGCCGGGATATACTTATGGACACTTTTTAAAGATTTTTAAGTAAAAAATTCAATTTACCTATTACTGCATAGTTTCACTAAAAATTACCCATTATACCTACGTACTATCTTACGGTTCAACCGCGGTACCTGATACGGTACTTCGATGTTACTGAAAATAAGGATTAATTATTTTATTATTTTGTGGAACGTTAGTTATTAATTAAGTGATATCCGGCTCTTAACTTCCTTATATTTTATCTAAAAGCCGTGTAGGTTTTTATAAGCCAGCTAAAAATCCAAGAGAATATTTAAGTACTTATTTATTAAGGTATTGTATGTGGGTTGTACGAAGGTTTGGATATGTACAGTGATGGTTTATTTTATTTATATAAAGATACGTTTAGACATACGTTCTTACATATTTACTTACCTACTTCTTAAAACGATATGGAAAAAAAAACATTTTTAAAAGGTAACTTTTATTACATAGCGAAGAGTATAGTATAAAAAAGAGTACGTGGGTACCTACGTAGTGCGTGCACATAACATTACTGGTCGTCCAAATTTAAAATGAATTCGCATCACTAAACGTTCAAGTCATTAATTAACTAAGTACAGTGTCTAATTATTCGATGACTGAACGACCAAAAATTACCTCCAATTGTGTGCCTATTGCTATTACACATACCTACTTAGCTTTTTAGTAAACACATAGTACGCGCGTTCATTTACATATTAGACAACCTCTAATGTCATAGAATTTTTTGTTTTGAAGAGGGGTGATTTGAACTCGCAGTGCCTTTTCACGTTTCGTCTATAACTTTTTTTTTTAGTAAGGCTTTAGAAAAAATGTTAATTAGCTACATACCTAACGATAAATTTATCATTTACTGTCTTCTATTTTGTGCCAAATTTTGTATTTAATTATGATCGGTTAAAACAAGCGATAATGACTTCTTAAGTGCTTACTTACAATTTTTAAATCCAAAAGCATTTATGAAACACACCAGCACAGTTTGAATTTAAATCATATAAACACTGCCTTTTAAACACAGACGTGTAGATATTGTGCTTTTAAACGGAGCCCAGATTATGTACCATCGTATAAATACATTATTATTTATCACATGGTACATAATCTGGATGCACCGTATAGCTAACAAAAATGTACTTAAAAAATAAACAAACCCAAAACCATAGATTATTAGGAGCGAAGCGGAAACCAATCCCTAATCTATGCCCAAAACATTGATTCTTAAAACTAACGTTCTTGGATTTAAAAAGCAATCATGCCAGGCCCTTGCAGAAATTTTCGAAATGATCCTTTATAAAAAACAGAGCTAACTAATATTCAAATACCTACTTACTTATTTGCGTTTTGTTTTCCTTTCTGTAATCTTGTCATAGATGGGCTGTGCAATTTTGATACTTAATTAATTTTGCGTAGGGGTTTTCTCAAAGGCAACCATTAAGTTGTAAATGAAAATTGTGCGGAACGGGGTTACGAATAATTTATTAAGTGTTCAGGCATAATATATGAGTAAGTTTTATGTAATGACAAAAGAATGGTGCACCCAGATAAAATATGCACTGCACGTGGATACATAAATATCAGATCTGGACAGAGAGTATAGATTAGGTCTTTACAAATCAAAGGTTTTTATTTGTGTATTGAGATCGAGTGTAGGGCGTTATGACTTCCTTGCCTCCTACAAACAACCACCTAGTCAGGATTCACTTCCTAAGTGTAGGCGTTATTTATAATAATAGCTACATATTGTACAACATCACTGTATAGGTATATGGTAAAAGAAAGGTGGTCTGGCAGTACTGCCAGAGGTCCACGCTTGTTCCCGTATCTCGAGTGAATGCGTCACCGGTCACTCGACGCTGCTTTCTCCCAATGAGCAATTCGATATTCGAATTTCAATACATAGCTCGCAGACGTATGCACTGGCCGGTGCGAAACAAAGAGGCCAGCTAGCGGAGCACCACACGAGAACAAGAAAATTTTAATTAAACGCGCAAGCGATATACAATCAACAAAATAATAATTAAAAAGCATAAACAGTATCATTAATAAAACGAGGGAATATTGTTATGACCCAGTAAACTGTACCTTATCACGAACAACGTAATTCTTACGCCGATTAAAAGATATAAGAAATACTTATGATGAATTTTATAATAAAAATCCAATGTGCGGAATTTAATATAGCAGGTTATTTTTGCCTAGCGATCGAATATGAGACGTAGACAGAGAAATAGTTAGGTACCACTTGTATTAATATCAACAGGCTTGGACAAATACAGACAAGCGAATTAATTCCATTTCGACAAACACAAAAATTCACGGCAAATTACTTACGTAGAAAACAATTAAAGCGACCGGCCAAGGCCACATTAACATGTTACCTTGACAATACTACAGGCTACCTACCACTTCGTAACTAGAGAAATTCTTAATTACTTTTTTTAAATCATCCTTTGTTTTATAAAAAATTTATTGTTTTCATTTTCTTTGTAAGTAGGCACCTAATTAATTTTTCTTTGCCCTTCTTGTTGTTGCATTAATCACATAATAGTTAGGAGTGTTGATGGGATAAATTGTCAGGGGACTCTCAAATCCATAGGACTTCTACTATGAGCACAAATAAATTGGGCTTATAGTCACCCTTCAATAATCTTTTTAGATAACATATTACCATGGCACAAGGTGTGTCAACATAAACCATCCATATCTAGTCTTAGTACATCTATACACACAGAGCTGTGCCCTTCATCTGCTGATTCTGTTATTTATTTACCGTTAGGAATACAAGAAACTCAATAATTTCTCTAAAGAATTGCCTGTCATTGATGATAAACGTTTCCTATTTTATTATTAAAAAAAATTCATTAGGCAAGAAAAAGGTGACTACCGGTCTTCAATATTCATGTGCTTAGGTAACATTGTAATCAGAGATCGCTCGCTATTCTATAATTCCTAGTAATGGAACAGAATTAACAAAAATTACCATAACGGATATTCAATTGGATTTTTTTCCTGGATTAACTAATCAGGTTTCTTGGAAAGGTTTAATAGAAGTCGCGCCTAGAAATTGAAGTTCATAGATTTCCTAGTTGGTATCTTTCCACTGTCATGGAATAAGAAAATATTATTCTCTACCTACTTACCTCTATATTACCATACTGATTTTTTTCCTGTAAGGACCTACTAAAATATTTCATAGATGTTACTTTGGTATTTTATCAAAGTACCTATACTTATTTTTTAACACATAAAACAAATTACCCATACATAAATAGCATATGAAACCATAGAGTTTCTGACGTTTCCATATTCCACACGAGGTCCCCACGCCGGCCCATTGACACTGGCAAAAAACACAAAAAAATAAGTGTCCAAACCGTACATTGAAAAGTATAATAGCACATCAACAAACCACACATGTGTCAATTTTCGCATATTGTAATAAAACTTTACCGTATAGGTACTGCATCAACACTTATATTTAAGATTTTTTTTGTTTGTTTTTGATGATTTTATAATTTGATTTGAACGTTATAAACGTTTTACTTTTGTTTGTAAGTGGGTTAACCAATTTTGTGAAACGGCGACTTAAGTAGGTACTTTTAGTGTAAGAGTTTACGTTCCTATATTTAAAAAAAAATTAAGTACCTCAAAGCTCTGGCTTGGCATAAGTTATTGGTGTTCAAATAAAACCCACCCACTAATATTTTACCTGTAAAAAACTTATATGTAATTTTATGTATTTGACATGTGAATTAACAATTATATTTTAATTTTATAACATTACAATACCATTTTGCAATTAGTTAGTGGTTATTTACTTTCATAGAATCTCACACAACTTACAAACTGTATTCACCATTAAAAAAATCAGTGAACTTGTTTGTATGAACTTCTTATAAATATGAGTAAGTAATCTTTTTCTTAGCTTTGGTGCGCGTCCCTATCCCTAATATGCTATGAAACAGGGTTATACATACACTGACAACATCGTTGCTTGTTTAGTAACAATGTTATCGGTGCATCATTCAGTGCCGTGCATGGCATAGAGGCGCATAAGCCTGGCTTACCCTAGTTTCAATACCCCAATGCTTTTTTTTTTCACTATGACCTACCAGTAAAAAGTTAACCGTTCCTAATGCCAAACTTGGCCCTGTAATTATTAAGACTTGTAAAAGTTCATACAAACGTTACTATTTAATTTCATTTTTAAAACTGTTATACCTACCCCCCCCACACTGTTAATCGTCAGAGGCACATTTATTTTAAGTTTTGCTTGAACACTTATTGGTGGTACTTAGTGTTAAGGCCGACACATACTCTGCGAAGTGTTGTGTTAAGTAGCCAATTGGTGCGTATATATGCTTGTACGCAATCAGTTTAAAAATAGTTCTTTTTCATCTTTTTTAAAACGTTTCATTCAGAAAAGGAGGAGAGAGAGAGAGCTTGTTGTGTACAAGCTCTCTATCTCTCCTCCTTTTCTGTCAGTCTAATAAATCAGTTTAAAAATAGTGCTATATATTTTACGTTTCCTGCAAAAAAAAGCATAGTATTGCATTGTTTAAAACCAAACTAGCACCATTCTGCTACATACTTCGAAGAGTATGTATCGGCCTTAAGTTATTGTAATACTAGAATAGCATTTTATTAGAATTAGCTTAGTTCGTGGATTGATAATATCCACATGAGAAATGTGATATTATTGAGTCTTTGTATAAGCCTCCGTTAGTGAAAAATTCTTTTTAAAATAAAGTGCTTTGCAAATTGTACCTTGTGTTTTTGTAATAAAATACCTTTTTCCTTGTTGAACATTTATTGTGTGAATATTTATTATCACCATCAGTCAAACGTTTTTGGTTACATCATAATACATTTTTGAAGTTTACACAGGTAACTAGAATACATCCGCTAAATCACCAGCGAGAAATATGATGAACAAAAGTTCAGCTAAACAAAAACGACTCTAAATTGATAGGACTAAGATATAATTCACATTCACAATTAAACGTATAACCATTTTACTACCGTTGAAAGTTGATAATCCAACACCATTCAAAACAAAAGACTGACTTTTTATTAAAGGGTCTATGCTGGCGGCTCACATTTGGAATGCCAGTCAGCAGTGGCGTGCACGACATAGGCACTGCTTATAGACTAAGAGATAACTGCACTTTTTGTAACTATCGCCTGAAAAGCTGATTCAGTGTTAGGTGGGTGTAGGGCTCTCCACTGATGTCAAAAGTGAAAGTCTGCCCGCATATGGATGGGTCTTTCGCTAGATATGGCCGCTTAAAAAACGGTTTATCGTTACCAAAAATGAACCATACTTAGAAAAGCTGATTCTTGTACAGTATTAAAGTATGCGCAATACCTATTCAAACAATATAAGAACTGAAATCTGTTAATATAAGAACTGAAAACTGAAATATCTTAAAAGTCAGAGCAAGTACAATAGGCTTAAAAAAGCCCTAACATACTTAAGTAGACCATAGCCATTTTAATACTCGTAGACCATTTTAGAAAGTTGAAGTTTAAAGAATAATTAATGAAAAAACTGCTCTTCTGTAGTCATTTACATTATACACTTAACAATTTGACAGAGAGCGTATTGTTTATAATTCAAGCTAATATATTTTTATACAATATTAAAATTCTCTTAAGCTATCATCTAAGCAAATTGTTCACAAATTAGGCATTATTCAATTTTAAGGTTATTTGCAAAACGCACATGAAGACTTGAATGTAATTTAATTTGTAGCAGAACCAGCAGTTCATATGGGTTTATTATATCAGGGATTGTGATTGATACTGCGTTATGTAACTGCCCCTATAAAATGCCAATATAAAAATAAACTGTCTCTTTACATGCCATGTTCTTTCCATGTAAAGATTGCCTAGTATTTTACAAATATATACTCAAGTTATATTGAAATATAATATAATTTTATAAATGTCAATTTTATAACAATAATACATAGTTTAATTCAATCTTTCACGCGCTTGGGCAGTGGGGGAAATGGCGGTTGGATTTGTAACTAACTTCACAGCCGTCACTAAGATTGAATCCTACTATAACTAGATTTTAAATAATAATCTCATAAGGGTCTCACCACATCTATCGATGCGGAACCGGCTTAAGAAAAAAAAGGGAAGACCGAGGGCGAGACTGGCCCTATGGTCAGAAAAAGTAATATGTATAATATATTATACTAGTAGTTTTCACACCATCCCGTTTGTATTCTCTTCTTCTGTCTCCAAAGGTTGTCTGGAAGAGATCGCCTTAGGCGATAAGACTGCCTTTGCATACTGTTTAGTCCTAGCTCGTAGATTTAATGTCTTTTTTATTTCTGTTCTCTTGTGTGCAATAAAGATTTAATAAAAAAAAAAGGTTTATGTATATGGTATTAAGAGTGAGAAAGACGCGACGGCTACCGACGCGGAAACGGCGTTTTGAAGCTCTTTCACTCTTAATGGAGTATCTCTAGAGCTCACATAAAGCTTTTCAGCTTTTCTGTTCCGCGTCGATAAGTTTGGTGAGACCCCTAGTCATAAAAAAATAACGAAATAAGTACTAACATAGTTAGGTATAATAAAGGCTTTATTTAGGTTGCTTTTGGAGCAACTACATAATATACGTATACATTAAAAATACACCGAGACATGCAACAAAATATTATAACCTAAACTTTACATATATTAAAGCTGCTATACATTAATTTCATATAATTTTGAAAAGTAAGCGTAAATAGAAAATTTACTATAAAATTGTTACGTTTCAAATACACTAAAATTAGTTAGTGTTATTTCCCAAAATTTCATATGCTAATAAAAATTCAACAATTTTTTTTTAAAAAACAAGTGTATAGATGTAATTTCTATATAATTATAACTCGTAACATAAGAAATAACTATAACTTTGTGTTCCTTCCAAAATTTCAAAATAATTATGCTAATAAAAATTCAACAACAGAAATAAAAGTAAAGGTGTTTTGGTGCATTTTAACGCAAAGCACTGGAAATCAGTTATATAATATGTACAGTACCCGACAGTAAATATTGCACATCGAGCTTTAGAAAGAAATAGTCGGTTGCGTCGGCTTCGTAGAGCGTCGTCTCTGTCACTCGTATGTGACGTTTTGACACTGAGTCTGAGTGACAGAGACGACGCTCTACGAAGCCGACGCAACCGACTATTTCTTTCTAAAGCTCGATGTGCAATATTTACTGCCGGGTACTGTATATTACATATCAATAATATTTCACTTCATAATAATGCACTAGAAAACCACCTTTAGGGCCGATTTGTCAGTCGCCAAAAAAACTATAAATTCAAAAACCCAGGTGAATTTGTTCTGGACTTCTTCTCAAATCAGGGCATGTTTAGAACTCTTGTAACTTTAGTTCGTTATTAAATATTACCATTAGGTCCCAATTACTTAATATTTAGTTTTAAAATAAAAATTATTGTCGTTCACAAAGTGTAATAAATTTTACAGAAATGACTTTTGACCTTGAATAAAATGGCGACTGATTTCCAACATAATTGTCAAGGCGTTCAATTTCTTCGTAAGTTAAAATTTTTTTGGCCATTGGAAAATCGGCCCTAACAAATGATAATATTGCACAGATTAATAATAGTGTCAAATCTCATATACAGTTCGCGCGCGAGTTGAATGCAGAGTAAATTATGGTGACACATAAATTTACTCTGCATTCAACTCGCGCGAGAACTATACATTTTAGGTGCAACGCATACACATGGCGGACTGGAGCTTTTTTTATAACAATAAAATTCAACTTTATTTACTTAAGCATACAGACGGCCATTTTAAAGAGCACTGCACCATCCGTGTTTTGTCTTCACTATACCAACTTCAACCGTAAGTTACAGTAAATAAAGCTCAGAGTTGTAGAAATAACGATGCGCATCGACTTTTCTCCATTCAGTAGGTATGCATTGCGCTTTACACACTATACTTTTTTTCGCGCTCCTTGTCACACAAGTCTAAGCCTATGTCACTCACATATATATTATTACTTCATATATTTAACTCTTCATATAAACTTTCCTTACTCGTTTATCAATGGTACATTCATATTTCATACTGATAGCAACTAATCTTTATACAGAAATGTTCTAAATAAACTAATACCCACATTTCATTACGTGAAAATAAAATAAATATAATAATTACTAAAAGTAATTCTAATGGAATACCTGAGAGCTTAAGTTTTATCTAAAAAAGCTACGATTAATGACTAGTTGTGCCTTTTCATTTCATCTGAAACAAGCAGAAATATATTAATTTAAGTTATTATTGGATGGCATTTTGCATAGTACAGGACCACACCGCAAATACGCCTGATTGTGCAAACTTATATTAGGGGGACACCACGTGTAGCACTTTACTCCCTTTTAATTGAACAAATTATTAATGTACTCGATTATTCGGAAGGACGTGGGAACTCACCGCATTATTCTCTCTCTATCTCTCTCTCACTCTCACACACACTAGAGAGGCACGATCGCGTGACGTCACAGCTAGTAGTTCGAATAGTTCTGCTACTGGAACGCCGCCACGCGAGCGCGCGAGATAGCTAGTTATCACGTAAAACTATCGGCTTTAAACCGACACCGTAATTTTTTTTTACTAATGGGAAAAGGGTTAATTTTTTTGATTAATGGGAAAGGGGCTACGTTAAAGCCTAAACGCATTTCTCAGCGTTAAAAAAAAATTAAAAAAAAGGGGGTACATACAAACATCAAATAACGGAGCACCCAACTCAACAAGTCAATCACGATTTGCAAGCATAGTGACTAATCTCTTCTGGGAACTCTCATCCATAACAACGTTTCGAGACATTAGTGACGCCAACATATAGTAAAGAACACCAAGAACAAGCCATTTTACCCTACCCTGGATTTTCTGGAAAACTAACTAACTATATATATCTACTTTACTAGATACATACCACCGTCGCATAGCATAGCAGCCAACTCCGCAAGTCTATCGCGATTCGCACGCATATACGCATGCGCCTCCCATAGCATGGTGACCAATCTCTCATCGGATCGTTCGTCCATGGCGACGTCTCGAGACATTTGCGGTGCGAACCGATAGTAGGGGACACCAAGAGCACTGCACCAAGCTCTCGCCCGCTCGACCACTCGACCGTCCGATTGCGTTGCCTGTAATAGAAGAATCAAAATAAATAAATGAGCAAGAATAAAAACAAAAATAAAACATGGAGAAGTCGCGTTAGTCCTAAAAAGATAGCTGTATTTGTCGCGCCTGAAAGCTTTAGCTTAAAAAATAGAAACATTTATAATAAAACAAGCAGATATTTCTTTTTGTTATCCACTACAAGCTAGCCCTTGACTGCGATCTCACCTGATGGTAAGTGATGATGCAGTCTAAGATGGTAGCGGGCTAACCTAACCTGTTAGGGGCATGGCAGTTATATTAAACCCATACCCCTTCGGTTTCTACACGGCATCGTATCGGAACGCTAAATCGCTTAGCGGCACGTCTTTGCCGGTAGGGTGGTAACTAGCCACGGCCGAAGCCTCCCACCAGGGAAAATTCAGAAATTATAAATTTCCAAATTGACCCTGCCGGGGATCGAACCCGGGACCTCCGCACGTTAAGGCAACAGCGCTACACACTGCGCCACGGAGGTCGTCAAAATATGCCCACGACTTCGTCCGCGTGGATTGAGGTTTTTGGTTCCCGCGGGAAATCTTGTTTTTTCGGGACATAAAGAGTAGATTGAGTAACAAACATCCGTCCATCCATCCAACTTTCGCATTTATAATATTATTAGTATAGAAGTATAGATTTACCTGGTCAACTAGTAAACTTCCTATAGCAGTCAGCCCCAAAGCGAGTCTTGCTGTGTCCCACAAACTCTCGGGTTTGAACACGTCTATTTCTTTTAACTTCGTCACTGGAATTAGTCCTGGAAAAATGCGAAACAGACTCTTTAATGGCAACTTGTATATTCTTTAAAGGAAATCTCAAAATAAGTGCACAACCCATGCGAACCGTAAGGTGAGGTGTACTTTTCAATGGCCATAAAAAAAAAGTCAGGGTCAAGTGGCCTAGTTGCGACAACGCATATCAGTCGATTACGATTGTTAAGCAACGTTGACCCAAGTCGGTAATTCGATGAGTGACCGAATTTGGAAGTCCGAATTTGGCCTTTACGCTTCCTCTGTGCCTCGGAGAGCACGTTAAGCTGAGAATAACTAACATCTGATAATAAGTTATAAGTGTTGAAATAGTACTCTTAGTCGAGTATGGGGAAGGACCTGGGGACCCACCCCATTATTATCCCAAGAAAACCCCTGCCATTATCTGATTAATGGAATGGAATCACGACCCTTAGCAAAGGGGAATACGATGCAGAGAGACAGATAAAAAAGCGGCGTTAACTTAACAGATCTTCGAATCATTCTTCGGACATACGATCACCTAAACCAAGGGAAGTTGATAGAGAAATAAATGCCAAAGTCACCAAACGTCCTTACCAGTTCCACAAGAAACTACGACTTTGAGACCAGCTTTCTTGGCCTTCTCGTGTTGTCCAGTCGCTTCCAACGCCAATCGTAACTCAGCTAGTTCAGTGAGGGCGTCCAACGTCGGATTGTTACCCATAAGACCTCCATCGAGGTACCTGCAATGAACATTTGCAGGATTACCTAAGATAATTTTCACCGAAATCAAGCGCGCGAAAAGGGTTGAACAGTCGTTTGGGAAACCCGTTTATTTTTTTTATTTTTTATTTTTATCCACTACAAGCTAGCCCTTGACTGCGATCTCATCTGATGGTAAGTGATGATGCAGTCTAAGATGGTAGCGGGCTAATCTGTTATGGGCGTGGCAGTTATATTAAACCCATACCCCTTCGGTTTCTACACGGCATCGTACCGGAACGCTAAATCGCTTGGCGGTACGTCTTTGCCGGTAGGGCGGTAACTAGCCACGGCCGAAGCCTCCCACCAGACCAGACCAGGGAAAATTCAGAAATTATAAATTCCCAAATTGACCCTGCCGGGATCGAACCCGGGACCTCCGCACGTTAAGGCAACAGCGCTACACACTGCGCCACGGAGGTTGTAATTTGTAAAAACTACTAAATGTATGTTTACAAAGTAAAGTTATTTCAACTAATGAATAAATAAACTATGTTTCTTGATAAATTGTTTTATAATTTTCATACCTCTAATCTTATTTATTTGCGCCCAAAGTTGTCATCAATTTAGTGTGAAAATAGGAATCTTTCGAGGCTCGTAACCTTTCAAATAAATATTTTTTTCAATATTTTATATATCAATAAACCTAGATAATGGCGAGACAAATCGAAATAATACTTATTTTTGAGCGTATAATATTAAATAATGTAGTAATTACGAGTTTACGTTTGTATGAAGAGGGTACCGGCTGGAGTACCCTTAAAGACTTTCGAGCTGTAGCGTAACCTCGGCCTACAAGCCCGTAATGAAAAGATCTAGCCAATAAGATGGTACCTGAGAGAACTTTCCATTAATGGATGGATTTTTTTTAGTAATGATTACCTGCCCGAAGCCCTAAAATAAGAGGGCGCGGCGCCAGTGGCTCTGGCCGCTTGCCACACCAACTGTTCGGCGGGGGACGGCGGCGCCGGCAGGGAGACAACCGAAGCGTTATCTCCCGCCTCCGCGTGAGGACCTACAAATTTAGCCTTATTTCTTTAAGGTGACAAAACAATGTTAAATATGCATATGGAAGGAAAAAAGAGGAGGAAAAGACCAAAGAAAAGATGAATGGATTGCGTAAACTTTTACAAGTACTTTTGAACCGTCAAGTGAATCTACCACTGGTTCGGAATGACATTCCTACCGAGAAGAACCAGTAAGAAACTCTGCGGTTGCTCTTTTGAAAAAAAATATTACAATTTCATTAATTTGTAAAATACATAAGTAACAGCTGTCCTTAGCATTGCTGGAGCGAGTCAAATCCATGCTCCTTTGTCATTTACGTAATCTTCAACAGTAAAGGCAAGTTTAAGATAGGTTGTGGAATTTTGTTATAAAATATAATGCTCATTCCCACGAACCACCTTCGGACCTTCTTGAGGCGGAGCGATGCAGTCACGAGCTTATGGCGGCCTCTAGTTTGCCTATCATGCAGATCGCATCTTTTTTTGTAATTATATGCGTGTAAAAGATTTTAAAAGAGAATATTATATGCGTGTGAAATGGATAATTCGTTGACGGATGACAAAACCGAGTGGAAGAAGAAAACAAGTTGTGCCGACCCCAGATAGCGCGGGATAAAGTTTTTTGGGCTATTTTTGCAATGAATTGTAATGAGTACAATTTGGTGAATGTAAATCTTGATCGGACGATTTGTTAAGATGAGAGTAAACCGCGTATTGAAAATACTATATTCAAATCAAAATTCACTGTCGTAAGCCCGAAAAGACTTGAAAGGCTTCGAAAGAGATGTATGTAGTTCCAACTTCCCCAAAAGGCGCGGCAATAATTGTGTAACATCATCATAACAATTTTCATGTGCGTTCTTCGCAGTGAAGCTCGACGATCATCACGCGAACAGCTTATCGCCATCTAAAGCTGCTTCTTTTGATTTTAGGTAGCCCAAACCCCTTAAATCATCATACCATGCTCTCATTGGTACCTGAGACCTGGACCTTGGACCTTTTTTTTTATCCACTAAAAGCTAGCCCTTGACTACGATCACACCTGATGGTAAGTGATGATGCAATCCGAGATGGTAGCGGGCTAACCTGTTAGGAGCATGGCAGTTATATTAAACCCATACCCCTTCGGTTACTACACGGCTTCGTACCGAAACGCTAAAACGCTTGGCGGCACGTCTTTGTCGGTAGGGTGGTAACTAGCCACGGCCGAAGCCTTCCACCAGGCCACACACTGAGCCACGGAGGTCGTCAAACATCCGTTTCCGCATGCGCCGTTTTTTTGCGGAGTTGTAACGGAGGTTTATTTACGTTGACTTACAATGCGAGAGGTACAAATCGAAGCAGGAGATACTAGTTACACCATTACAACAAGCAAAAAGGCTGTCCTTAAAAGAATCTCTGTCCTGTCTCTGTCTCTGTATCTACTGTCCTTAGAAGAATCCTCAAAAAAAAAAAAACAAATGTGGGATTCATCGCTATAACACAATGCGCCACGAAGGTCGTTAACCTGCAGTAACTCTCAATTCTGCAATTATTGTTCCTTTCAACACTAATGTTGGGAATGTGAGTTAGGCTCGTGTTTGTTAAATGTCCGAAGAACAGGAGTTTCCTCCACAGAGTCTCAAGGAAAACTGTAAGAATATTATAGAGACACGTTTTTTACTTACTCATAGTGCCATTATAATTGTTGAGAATCTCCTGTGCGGATTGGTAGTTCCGGAATATGTGTAAATCTACCGGCTTCCGATCCGCTAATACTGCCAGTATCATTAACTTCGGGTTATCTATATCGGCCATTACTGTTTCAGTACCTGCAATAAATTATGTAAAAATGCGAATGTGTCTGTCCATCTGTCTACTGTCCATTTATGTCTCTTCGCTTTCATAATCCATCTGCTGAATCAATTACGAAATTTGGTACATAGATGTTGCATCCCGGCCAAGGACCAACAATCGTAACTTTGGGCGATTTAAATTTTGAAATGTCTTTCAATAAATGGATAAGATTCTTTCTACTGCTTATATTACGTTTTTGGGTTTATCTCGTGAATTATGTTTCAAAACCTAGTCGCGATTTTAAAAACTTAAAAAGTCGATTAATTTATATTCTTTGTTAATTAAATTACTTACCTAAACATTCCTTGAGTATAGTTTCCAAAGACTCGGAAGGGTAAGGCCTCATACCAACGAATGCAAACTCCTTCATCCTAAAGTACAACCTCTGGCAGTCCCTCAAACTCTTTCCACAGGCCAATGCCAAAGCAAGGATCCCACCCGTACTTGTGCCCGCGACCCAATCGAAGCAGTGTATGATAGGTTTGCCTACTACTGCTTCTAGATTTAGTAATAATTGGACTAGCACTAGCCCTCGGATTCCTCCACCGTCCAAACAGAGCAATCTGAAAGATTTTACCTTCTTTAAATTTTTGATTCTAAATATTCGATAGAAGCAGGCGTTACTTTGCGGAAGACGATGATCAAAAAAAATCATTATCATTAACATTACCAGTATTAATATAATATTATAAATGCGAAAGTGTGTCTGTCTGCTACGCTTTCCAGGCCTATCTTTTCAACCGATTTTGATGAAATTTGGTATAGAGGTAGGTTATATCCCGGGGAAGGAACTTTTTATCCCGGAAAATTAAGGAGTTCCCGCGGGAATCAACCTTAATCCACGCGGACGAAGTCGCGTGCATCATCTAGTAGAGCAATATTTATTTTAATCTGTTTTGGTTGCCAAATCCATACTAATACTATATATTCGAAAGTGTGTCTGTCTGTCTGTCTGCTACGCTTTCACGGCGCAACTACTCAACTGATTTTTAGGTACAGAGATATTTTACATCCCGGGGAAGGACATAGGGTACTTTTTATACCGGAAAATTTAAGAGTTCCCGCGGGAATTAAAACACATCAATCCACGCGGACGAAACTAGCTGATGCCCGCGACTTCGTCCGTGTGGATTGAGGTTTTTTGGTCTGTTTCCAAGGATACAAACTATCCCTATACCAAATTTCATCAAAATCGGTTGAACAGATGGGCCGTGAAAGCGTAGCAGACAGACAGACAGACACTTTCGCATTTGAAATGAAATGATTTATTTATTTCACATAGGACAACTTGTGGCACTTATGATACGTCAAGACTCTACCACCGGTTCGGAAAGCTGATTCTACTGAGAAGAGCGGGAGATTTATAATATTAGTATAAGTAACGTAGCCTAATACTCAGCACTCACCGGCCTTGTTTCTCGCTCGGCTCGAGTACTGACGCCTTGGCCATGGTGGCAGCGTTCAGCATATCGTTGATTTGCTCCCTGGTAGCGGCGCGCGCCACCACCGGGGGAGGCACGCCGTTATACTCCCCCCGCGCTGAGCACCCCGCCCCGCAACCGGGGGTGTCCGATGTGCACCTGGATACATCGTTACAGCTGACTCTGACGTCCTAACTAATACCGTCAAAGCCAGGGTTCCAAATTATCAAGATAATTACGCTTCTTGATAATATCCGATAATTCAAGAAGCGTAATTATCTTGATTATCACCAGTGTAAGAAATTAATTTGTTATATTGTTTCATAACTGTGCTAAATGCATTACAGTTTTGATAATTCTAACAAAACAATAAAAACAAGTGAAGAAATTATTATTATCCTTATTTCTTTCCGTGCGAAGCCGGGGCGGACCGCTAGTAGGCAATAAATAGGGGTTTTAGAAGATGTTTTAAAATATCACTCACTTGCAAGGTATAAACCCTATTGGTATCCCTGGTCTCAGGATTCCATATTTTGACATAGTAATCATAGGCACAAGAAACTAGGACTTTGAAGATGTTTGGTTATAGACTCCACAAACTACGACTTTTCAAGATACAAGGATTTTTTTTATTTTTTAATCCACTACAAGCTAGCCCTTGACTGCAATCTCACCTGATGGTAAGTTATGATGCAGTCTAAGATGGTAGCGGGCTAATCTGTTAGAGGCATGGCAGTTATATTAAACCCATACCCTTCGGTTTCTACACGGCATCGTACTGGAACGCTAAAACGCTTCGCGGCACGTCTTTGCCGGTTTCGTTTCCGCATGCGCCGTTTTTTTTGCGGAGTTGTAATCGAGGTTTATTTACGTTGACTTACAATGCGAGAGAAGCGATTCGTCCGCTGGTGTTGTGTGTTGCGCGCGAAATGGTGAGTGAGTGATGAATATGCATTGCTTGTGCGGCGGGAAGGTGCGGACTTTTACGCACGCCCGACCCATTTTAGATGTTCAAGCATATTTTAAATAAATACTTTTTACTTTATATTTCTTTAATAAATCACGAATTCATATTTTTTCAACCTCCGCCTCCGTTAGCCTTCGCGTCCGCGGAGGCAAAGGCCCTTCATCTCCGCATCCGCCTCTGCTTGCGCTCAGAACGCCTCCGTTACAACCTTAATCTAGATATCACCGCCAAATCGTGACGGACTAACTGTTTTATTCACATCATAACACATCCTAAACAACTGGGGTTAGACTTGTTGTGGATAAAAAAAAATGTTGGCAGTAAGTTTCAATTACAACTTAGGCGCTCACTAAGAAAGGATTTTTAGAAAGAATATGTATATGTTTAGTGATTTTTGTAAATTCCGCCCCCCCAAGAGGTTCAAAAGGGGGTGAAATGTTATACGTAAGACAGTAATATTTCAAAGCCATTCAAATTAGTAAATTGTAATTGTGCTTTCGTTAAAAAAAATGAAGAAATACATGTTTCGCGAAATTCAAAGGATTTTTTAAGTTCCTACAATAAAGAATTTCTTTATTTGCGGAAAAACTAGACCAGTGTGCCATTTTGACTCACCTTTGTGCACCAACCGAATGTAGAATATACAAAATCTTATCGTAATTGCTATTCGACATGTCCGTAGGCACAATATGCCTCGGTGTGAACCCCGCATTATTCCTCTTCTCCAAATCCGCACCGAACACAACCAAAGCTTGTACTATCGCTATATTAGTCTGTTTCACCGCCAAATGTAAGGGCGTATTGCCTTCATTATCGCCTATGGAATGTTCCGCTCCCCTCGACAGTAACGCTATAGCGCATTCCAGTCTGCCCCTTAAAACCATTATATGAAGGGCGGTTCTCGCGTCAAAGTTTAGCGAGTTTATATCACAGTTCTTGTCAACTAGCGCCTCTATCACTTCCCGGGATATGGCCCAGTGTAAGGGAGTACCTCCACGTTTCATATCTTGTTGAAAAAGCTTTGGCTGATTGTCTTGGAGCACATCGCCTACTATACCTATAAAGGAGAGAAAAGGATCGTCAGTATATTACAGTATCGAGTTAGAACATAGGACGCAGATCTAATGGAGAAGTTTCATGATGTTGTGAATATCATATTTAACACTACGGAAGTTAAATATAGATTAAAACTAATAAATCAGTGGTTTGTTTTACAATCCATCAATAAATTACTGAGAAATGACGATTTAAAAGTTTAATTATTTAATGTACACCGATTGCTGTATCTTACTCGAGTGAGAAATTTTGTGAGTGAGTTTTAATACCTAGCCGAGATTTAATACTTCAAAATTATCTTCACACACAAATTAAGTGCTTTTATTTCAATTAAGTCAAGTTAAGTCCAATTATTTCTTTTATTCGGCTTCCCCACATAGCGTGGGAAAAGGAGAAGAAGAAGAAGAAGAAAGTATGTTAAAGTTCCATAACTTTTTCATTTGTTGAGATATTTTAATGATTCTTTCATATTTTTGTTTTATTTTGTCTTAATTTTCATATTAAATTTTAAAAAAATGGTAAACTTCTCCATTGAGGTTTAAAAACGCCCCTACGATAGCAAAGAACTGATAATTTTTAGGTGATTGTCTTTTTTTACTCATTTTTTGTTGCCGTGAGTCCCGATATCACTGACATAAAGCTGCGAATCCCGAATAATATTTATTATGGTAACAATAAAAATAAAATAAATTGTGTGCCCTGGCCCAGCCTCTTTCAGAGGAGGCTAGGGCTCTGTTGCGGCTATACAAGAAAGCCCTACGTAAGGATTAAGTTGTTACTGTGATTTTGTGTGGAATTTTTGAAGCCCTACGGAGTGGCGTATTCCTTATGGAACAAACTCCAAAAATTAAGAATAAAATAAAAAAAAATTCGAATCTCCCACGATTTGAGAGACGTGCGATGATCTGATACCTACTAGTGCACTCTTTAGAATCGTTGTGATTTGAAAATTTGATTAAACGAAAAATTGACACCAAAAGCAGACAATTTAGCCTGCGAGAGAATGAGATAAATATAACTTGTATTCTATCTCATTCTCTCGCAGGGTAAATCCTACTTCATCCTACTTTTCTGAAGTTTCACTTCTGCCGTGTGTGAATTGCACACATACACTTTTTTTTTTATCCTGCAAAATTCTATAGATATATAATCTTTATAAAAATAAAAATAAATTGATAACGTACTTGTTAGTTCAGGGAAAAGATCGGCTAAAAAACACGAAGACTCCATTCTCGCAACTCACGTGGACAATTCACGGTCTACTGTCTAACTAAATCGAACAAGTTCAGCGTTTCATAAATGGATTAGTCGACCATAGTACAATGTCGATGCCGTACAAAGTGAGACCGTGAATGCGTCTAAACGTGAAATTGTGCATTATAAACCATTGTTTAGATACGATATTCGTCACTGAAGTTCCTAGTGGGACGCCTTGAAGTGCTGCCAAAACGTTGGCTCATGAATATTTACGTTTGGAAATCCCGTATGTCTTTCGGGAATCGCCACTGTGATGTCAGGAATCGGTATGTTTCTATAAATATAAGTTACTTTATCTATTCAGTATTGAATTCAATGCAAAACGATTTTTGCGTCACATAGCATCCGTATTATAAATATGAAATTGTGCCTGTCTGTCAGTCTGTATGCTACGCTTTAACGGTCCATTTTTTCCACAGATTTTGATGAAATTAGACGAAACTACAGAGATAGGGGGTATCCCAGGGAAGGATTTAGGCTACTTTTTATCCCGGAAAATTAGGGACTTCCCGCGGGAATTAAAAAATAACTTAAACCACGCGGACGAAGTCATAGGCAGCATTTGGTTAGTAATAAGTGTAAGTAGGTATGTAATTATAGGTACTTATTACTGTGCGTGTAAAAGAAAAGTCTGCACATTTTTCATATAATTAGTTATCCCTATAACAAACTTAGGTATTTTCCCTTCTTACTAAACTGATCAACTATTTTATTAATATGATAATAATTTATGGCTGAAACAGTGTCTTTCTGCGTCATATTCCTCATTACTGAGGGAGTTGACCCCTTTCTATTAATCACATAGTGGTAGGAGTTTTCAAGGGATAATAATAAGTTCCCATACGACTCGACTAAGAGTAGATATTTAAAATCTTAGGTTTTTCAAACGCCAATTATCAGATGTTAGTGATAATAACCGGGCGGGACCGACGGCTTAACGTGCTCTCCGAGGCATGGAGGAAACAAAAAGGTCAAAATTTTAACCTCAAAATTCGGTCACCCATCCAGTTACCGACTTGGGTCAACGTTGCTTAACAATTGCAATCGACTGATCTGCGTTGTCACAGCAAAGCCACCCGTCCCTCGGTTGAAGCAGTATAGGTATAGTATAAGTCTCATCTGTAGTTAATTTAGTAATAGATTAGTATCAACTATACTTGCCTAATGATTCATTTTTTGCATGTAATTAATAATAATAATTCTAATAATTAACATAACATTTTATTAAATATATTATCTATTTATTTCCATTATTATTTACACAATTGACGGAGCACTCAAATCTGGATACAGTGCCGCTCACACGAAAAAAAAAACACTTCCAATTACACGACCATCGTGATTTGGCGCCTTTTTCAGAGCAAACCTCGCAACAAAAAGGTCTCTGACACAATATCGTCAGAGAATAAGTGGATGCGAAACATTAAAAAAATATATATATACTTGCCTGGTATTGTGTAGGAGGCACTGATCGTGGTCCTCTTTTCTGCAGCAGTCAAGTTGACATCGGCCCCCGCCAGTATCAAGGCGCGGACGCAGTCGGGCGCGTCCGCTAGGCAAGCCACGTGGAGAGGTGTGTAGCCTTGCTTGTTGTAAAGATTAAGGGAGGCTGTGGTGTTGCCTGCTAAGACCTGCGTTGTGCCAGAACAATTTTTCTTAATAATTAATCAATATTTATTATTTTGACGACCTCCCTGGCGCAGTGTTGAGCGCTGTTGCCTTAATGTGGGAGGTCCCGGGTTCGATTCGATTTGGGAATTTATAATTTCTGAATTTTTTCTGGTCTGGTCTGGTGGGAGGCTTCGGCCGTGGCTAGTTACCACCCTACCGGCAAATACGTACCGCCAAGCGATTTAGCGTTCCGGTACGATGCTGTGTAGAAACCGACTAGGGGTATGGGTTTTAATTTAACTACCATACCCCTAACAGGTTAACCACTTGTAGTGGAATAAAAAAAATTTTTTTTTTCTAAGACCTATTACTACCTATATAGACGCTCCATGCACCATGAAAATGAAAAAAAAATATTTTTATTACCAAAAAACAGCTATGACAATTCTCCTTATCTCCCAAGGTTCCACACTAGGGCCCTCTATGATGTCTGTTAGTGTGTAAAATAAATGCGAAAGTGTGTCTGTCTGCTACGCTTTCACGGCTCATCTGTTTAACAGATTTTGATGAAATTTGGTACAGGGATAGGCTAGTATCCCGGGGAAGGACATATACAACTTTCCCAGAAACTTTTCTCATTCCCGGAAAATCAAAGAGAAAAGCTTAATCCACGCGGACGAAGTCGCAGGAATCATCTAGTATTATAAATGCGAAGGTGTATCTGTCTACTACGCTTTCACGGCTCGTTTAACTGATTTTAATGAAATGTGGTACAGGGATACGTTGTATCCTATAAGGGCTACTTTTTATCCCGGAAAATCAAAGAGATCCCGCGGGAATGATAAAAACTTAATCCGAAGTCGTGGACATCATCTTCTAGTAAGGATTATAATTCCAAAACACGAACATCAACAATATTTTTTCAATACACTTGCTCGAAAAATGCACTTACAGAGGCAGTAAACAGGGCTTGTAAGTTTAATTTACTGCCCTCGTGCAGTTTTTTTTAATTTTTGCAAGTCCACGTTACTTCTAAATAAAAAGTTTTCTTGCAAGAAGGTTCATAATGATATTGACTTTGTATGTAGAAAACCTAAAAAATAATGACATTTAGATGTGAATTGATGAAATTAATTCATAAAATAAAAAATTGTATTTAATATGATTAAATAAAATTGTTTTAGGTTTTATAAATCAAAAAAATAAAGGCTGAATAGTTCAGGCTGTTACTGAGTTAAGAACTAGAACCTAGAGCCATGAAGCCAATTTTAAAAAAAAGCAATTACAACAACGCGCCGTAGATACAATTCATACAAATCTTTAATTTGTGCGCGCCATTTTTAAAAGTTTCATTGAGTATTTCTTATAAATTATTAAATAATTTATGTGGTTTAAGTGATGGGGGATCATAAAATTAAATCAACAATTAGGTATTTTAGCTGTGAGAAAAAATCTCGACTAAGTATGGGCGTGAAAAGCCATTTTCTAGTGAGTACCTGGTACCTTCCTACTGGACTTTTATTTTCAAGTTTTCTCACAAATGTATTGAAAAATATCGTGTGATACACGGGCGTTAAGGTTTCTACATACTCGTGACGATGGTCAGCACTCGACTGCCGTCATCGGGCTGACATTAGTCAACTCGTATGTAAAAACCTATTTACCGCCCTTATATCACAAACTACTAAAACAATGCAGGATTTAGGCGATGGTAGTATTCCCCCCTGCATAAAAAGGTAACAGACAAATGAACACATTTTCGGATTCACAATAACAATATAGATTTTATTTTTATCATGTTACATCTATCTATAAACATTTTGCTTAAAACTAACTTTTTTAACAAACTACAACCAAAATTAGACTTTGGCCAGTTCACCAAACAAAACATGTCATGTTCTTATCTCTAACAAGATGTTAAAGGGTAAAGGTTAAACAAGATAAATTTAAAATCCTAACTGTGTATATTATTTTAATGTACATGATAAATTATGCATTTTAACTATCTACAAATTAAGACTTTTCATCTGAGAACCTCAATACAAATTATGGAGCTTGCTTCTGCTATACAAAAAAACATCCATCTAATTTTTGTGTCCATTTTACTCACAAGCTATTATTTACCTTAAAATGTTTGTGTGATTGTTTAGGTCAAATCTTGCAACTGAAGTTTAAAACAGTTATCCACAACCGGTTGTTTAGTTTTGCATGGTTACTATAGTGAAGTAATTCTAAATCCAATATGGCTGACTAGTTATTTATTATGCACCCCATGATAAGGGTAACAAATAAAAGGTTTTGCTGGTAAGATTATGAAAAAATTTTTTTATGAATTAACTTTCAGACTTATTTTGTCTGCCATATCAGTCGTTTGAATTTGCTTATGACACAAAGTGCTAAGGCAAAGACAACTATAGGCTCATTTCAAGAATTCAGCTAAAATTAAATAGCTTGATAGTTATGGATAGATGGACCGACAAATCCATATATATTCAAATGTGAAAGTGTGTCTGCTACATTGAAATGGCCCATCTGTTCAACAGATTTTGATGAAATTTGGTATGGAGATCGATTACAACCCGGGGGACATAGGCTACTTTTTATCACGGAAAGAGTTCCGCGGGAATAAAAAAAAACTTGGATTACCACGCGGAAGAAGTCGCACATATCATCTAGTACAACATAAAACTATAAAAAATGCAAACTACAAAAAAGCACGAGTATATAAAAATTACTCACATTTATAATTTCTTTATTACTTGCTGCTGCATAATGAAATACTGTGTTGCCTTCATTGTCCACAAAGTCCAAATTGCACTTTAATGATACCAGGGTATGCACCATTCGAACATTGCCTGATTTAACAGCCACCTAGAAAAGAGACTAGAATTCATTCAGAATAGGATAACGAGTCAAAATTAACTACTTAATATTAACAATATTACTGAACCATATTCAAAACATTCATGGGCGAAGTCAAAAGTTTCCACTTAAAATAAAAAATAGAGTTAATGCAAAATCTATATCAGCTATAATAATATAATAAATGCGTAAGTTTAGATGGATGGATGTTTGTTACTCAATCATGCCTTGCCGGCTGAATGGATCGGGATGAAATTTGGCACAGAGATAGATTATAATCTGGAATAACACATAAGCTACTTTTTTATACCGGAAAAGTAAAGAGTTACAGCGGGAACCAAATACCCTTAATATTAAAATAATATTATTAAAACTCGTACCATAAGCGGAGTAGTTCCCGTAGCAGCATCCACCTCATTAATTTGTTTCTGTACTTCAGGATCGTTGAACAGCTCATACTGGCCAAAGTGGGCCACTAAATGTGCGACTGACCATGATCGATGCTCTAACAATGTGTCACAGATCTTTTGGAGACCTGCTACTGTGCACTAAAATTTATATAATTTATATAAATAAAAATGTATGTCTATAACTTCCGAACGACTGCACCGAATTGGATAATTCTTTTTTTTTGTTTGTCATTGTAAGGACAAGGTTTTTATAAAAATAAATTTTAAGAGGAACCCAAAAACTTCAAATGGATGTTTGTTACTCAATCACACCAGAAGGGCTGAATGGATTTGGATGAAATTTGGCACAGAGATAGATGATAGTCTGGAATAACACATAGGCTACTTTTTATTCCAGAAAATTAATTACCGAGGGAAACAAAAAGCTTCAATCCACATGAACAAAGTCACGGGCATCAGCTAGTTAATAAAATTAGTATTTTCTAGCAAAAGGTTGTTACTAAAAAGCACATACTCATTATCAAACATTTATTTAAGTATTAATATATTACAATAGTACAATACTTACTTCTTTCGTTATTTTTATATAAAGTGGTATTCTTTCTTTAAATACAATGAACCTTTCTTCACAAGTCTCACGGTTCTCAGACCGAAACAAACTGCAAATTAAATTATTATTATTTAAGCAAATTCATTAAACTTTACTTCGAATAATCTAGATATTATATTGCATGTAAGATATAACATATTGTCTAGAACTCTAGACACACCATTAGTAGTAGCCTATATCCACAACTTGGCAGATTTCAATCCTTCTAAACACCCAAGATAATAATATAAATCTCTATATTTTAACTGCTAAAGAAAACCGAACTTTTAAAAAAAGTGGGCTAATTAATTAGTCAAAAGGCAGCCATCAGTAAAACATGTGCCAAATGTAAGGGTATAACATAATATTCAAGCAAATAACTAACTGGCCCACTGCTAAGCTCAAGTCTCTCCTCAGATTAATTAGTTTAGACCATAGTCCACCATACATCTTGATATCACTGGTAAGTATAGATTATAATGTAGGTACTTTGATTTGCTTATAGACGTTTGAAGATGGATGTTTGTAACGCCAGAACGGCTGAACGAATCTGGATGTAATTTGCTACAGAGATAGATTATAGTCTGGAAAAACACATCTACTTTTTATCCCGGAACCAAAAACCTCAATCGACGCGAACGAAGTCGCGGGCATCACCTAGTTTGGTATATTATGTGTTATCAATGGAGGCTCATAAACTGAATTTGTCCTATGTCCTTTGAGTCATAAAGAATTGACATACCTGTACATAACATTCAAGCTTTCTGTGTAAGGTTTATGCAATACAATTTCATAGTATTTATCTTTTAAATTTTTGCTATCACTTTTTGGACCATAAAGTAACATTGAATCCTCCCTGTAATGTATTGGCCTAGAGATGTAATTCTCTGAACGAACTTCTAAAACCTTGTTTGGAGGATCCGCAATGCTCAGGAAGCCACGCAAAACTGATGAAATAAATAAAAAATATTACATTAATAGCATGAAAATATGATTTTATTAGAGCGCAATGTAAAATCATTATAATATTATGACTTCTTACGTGAGTTAAACATTTTCACTATTTACACAGGGCCCTTTAATAACAGTAAACCGAGGTGCTAATTAATGTTCATAGTATAATTTAATTTAATAATTAATACATTTATTTCCACAATTCTTGTACACATTATACGTAATAGAGTCTCTCACGAGTCTCTCGGTCAGTGTTGGAAATTGGAATCGGGCTCCAGTAAAATTATTGTCTATGGAAATTAAAATTATACTATTTACCAAAAATTATACTACGTTTTGTTCTGTGTTGACTACGTTTGCTGTGGCGGGAAATTTAAACTTTGAACGGTTTTATCGGTTTCGAAGCTAGGCTGTAATAATAATTTTGAATTGTTTATTTACAACAAATAAAATAATAATAGGGACTTAGCTTTGACTGTAGAGGGCAGCACTTGAAACCGCAATTTTTTTGTCATATTATTTAGTAAAAATTAAAAACAATGTGTATACTGTTTTGAACATAGATTTTAATGTTTTGAAAACAAAAAATCTCTCTGCTCGGCTCTGGGTTCTTGCCCTTCTAACCCTGTCATTACTTCTCGTTTTCATTAGATGTAGCCATTCGGAAAAAAGTCCGTGCATTAGGGGTAATTGTTAAATAAATAATTGGGTTTTAAAATTATGGTATTTTCGCGTACAATCCAAGCATTACGATACTATATACTACGCAACATAAAATTATGGTACAAATAGTATAATTATACTACGGAAATATGTTACTTGTCTCTGTACGGAATCCAACACTGCTCTCGGTAGAGTGCAAAGAGAATATAACCTCTGTGATAATATAACCCTAATAATAATATGTATGTTACTTGTCTCTGAATATAACCACTACCTACGTTTTAAGAGAGCACAGAGTACATTGAATATAGGGGTAAGAGAGCTCTAGCATGTATATTCAATGTACTCTGTGGTAGAGAGTAGTTTATTCCATAGACTTAGAATTTTTTCGCTACGCTCAAGTTTATTCCACCCAAACCGACCGGAAAAAGAAGGTATATTCTTTGATTGATTAGAGTGGTTCTTCTTTTTCTGGTCATTGGAGTGGTTTAACTTGTCTCTGGTGATCTCAGATTAAAAACCTAGGTTTTTAATCATCTTCACAGGTTTATATAAAAATCTTTACTTGAAAGTGCCCAGTTTAAGAAATTAGTCAAAATAATTACTAATTTGTGAGTAACTCACGTCAAACTCATTATTTTGACTAATTTCTTAAACTGGACACTTTCAAGTAAAGATTTTTATATAAACCTGTGAAGATGAAATTCCTAGGGGCGCAATTTGAATGCCATAAGCCTACTTTGTCGTATTAGTTTACAAATTGCGAAAATCCAAATTAAATTTGAATTTCGCGGGCAGACCCTTAAATCTGTGCTATACGGATATACGCGGAAGCGGAAAATACAGTGGGTAGAGACAAGTAACATATTATATTTATATGATAAGAGACCAAACCTACAACATACCTTATACTCTGTGCGGAAGACCGAAGATCCACATCTATAGCAGAGATCTATAATACAGTCTACGTCTACAAATAACTTTTTGGAAGTGTTGCCAACCACTATGGAGCGCCCCCCCTCCCCCCTTAACAGCAGCTGTCTAAAAATATCAAAGCTATCTTAGACTGCATCATCACTTACCATCAGGTGAGATCACAGTCAAGGGCTAGCTTGTAGTGGATTTTAAAAAAAAACACGCTATTATTAAACTAGTTGCTCGCCCCGAACTGAGACCTCGCGGCGCCATCTATTGACATAAATGTGAAGTTCTGTTAAAAATACTGAAGCTCATTAAAAATTAAATAATTCCTTACAATATTTATCTAATTTTGGTATTTGTTGTTCAAGTACAGGATATAATTCAAATAATTGATCAAGTTTCAGGCTCAGCCTTTCAAAAAATTTGGAGTTCTGAGGTCAACTTTGGACGTTAGAAAATCTCCACTTTGAAAGCCCCCCATTTCGTCAATTTTGGGGGAAAAACTAAAAAAAATATATTTTTGGACTCTATTCCTAATTATCTTTAAAATGATATACCGCAACCCTATGTAACTTTATAAAAAATATTTTACTTCGCATTCGCTTCTATGAGAGCCCCCCTGAAATAAAGATTTTTATAACTTTTTAAGCCATATTCGGCGGGAGGCCATTGGTTTACATATTATATTTAAATTTGAAGTAATTACGTTCAGTAATTCAGAAGTTATAATGCTCTGACAGACGGACGGACGGACAAGTGCCAATTCACTCAAGTAGACTCCGAGACCTTCGCTTCGCTCGGTCAAAAAACGTGTGGGCGGCCGGCAGGCGCGATAAAGTCTTGCAGCACGCTAGATCTCGTAGCTCGTTACATTACAATATGTCGTTCGTTGGGCGTACTATACAAGAATATTATTTATGAATAAAATTCATTTTATTTCAAAATGCATTTCAGTCAAAATTACTTGCACGCTGGAGTCCCTAGAGCACCGAAGAATTTCTGTGTTCTACCGTCTCTACAATGGTGAGTGCTCTGAAGAATTATTTAATCTAATACCACCTTCCGTGTTCTCCAGTCGCACCCTTCGTTGCAGAAACAAATTTCATCCTCACCACCTGGATGCCTGGTCTTCTTCCACCTCGTCATTTGGTACCTGCAAATTATGGAACCAGCTCCGATCTTCTGAAGGGACAGATAAACAAGTAAATCAAAAGCCAGCAACGCATTGGCGGCTCCTCTGGTGCTGCAAAATGTTCATGGCCGGCGGTAATCACTTACCATCAGGTGACCCGCCTGCTCGTTTGCTCGCTATAATTTTTTATTTTGGTCTAAAATAAAATAAACTCTCCTTCATACTTTTCAGGCTTCTGTTCTGTTCTTTCAGGACTGTCTATAATTAATGTAATCGTTAACATTAATCATACTAATATTATAAATGTGAAAGTGTGTTTGTTTGTTGGTTTGTCCTTCAATCACGACGCAACGGATCGACGTGACTTTTGGCATGGGTAAAAATTAAAAGTAAAAAGTTCCCGCGGGAATCAAAAATCTTAATCCACGCGGACATCAGCTAGTAATAGGTATTATATTAAGTCTATGCTTTAACCTCGTTTGTCAAAAGCTCAGCCAGTTTTAGAATACGATAATATTAAAAAATAACATGTAGTTTAGATATGATAATTAAATCGGTTTAAATATCGATGTTCTGCATGATTATTTCGTTTGATATTTCGGTTTTTCAGTGTAAATGTACTACCTACTATTATAATAGAAATCGAGAAAATATTCAGTCATAAATATAAGTTTTAAGTTAAAACCTAACTGCCGCGTGGATTTTTTGTTGGATATTTTTGTACAAGTTTTGGTTCATACCATACTACAACCCTGCCAAGTTTCAACGACTGAGGATTTAATGAGGGGGTCTCCATACAACGAACCGCCCCGTTGACTGGACTATAATGCGACTCGATTGCGAACTAATGCAGTTCACCTGAAGCACACGAGTATAGTGCCTGAAGTGGACAAGTTTTGAGTAAAGTAGTAGGTAAGGTGAAATATAGGAGATAGTTGTACTTTACGTCGCTAGAAAGGCTGATTCAGTATTTGGTGCGTGTAGGGCTCTCCTCTCTCCTGCAATTCATTTTAGGCCCTTATTATATTTATAAGCACATCAACACGACGACCCTTGAGCTAGTAACTTAGTAAGCTTTCATTTTTTTGTAAATTTATCACGTCTTTGAGAGGTGATATCTAGTGAACGGACCAATGAATAATATCGTCAGTTTTTATAGTGTTCACACAGGTACTGCTCATATCATAATGCCATACTAGTATCAGCCTTCCTAGTTATTGTTCATTTTTGGTAACAATAACACGCCTTTGAGCGGCGGAGTAGTCAGTTTCCCAGCCGATAAATAGATGGCGTTGTTAAAAATACGACAGGGCCCGTCTATGTAAATTGAGGTCGTTGCCTGGAAGAGATCGCTGTGTAGCGATAAGGCCGCCAAATTGTTATTAGCTAAGTTTACTTTTCTTTATTTTCCTTTGTGGTGTACAATAAAAGTATATACATTCATATCTGAACCATGAAACTCTTTATACTACCCCACATAATAAACTTCTACAGCCATAAGCCAATATAAGGATATAAATTTTATATTTTTTATATATAAAAATAAAGATTTTTATATATAAAAATTAAAGATTTTTATATTATAAAAAATAAAGATTTGGTCAGTGCAGAGCTGAATATGTTGCTTCAATAAATGTCATCATCAACACTCAACACTTAGACCATAATTCAAAGTAAGCAACCAGCCACTTCATTGCAGCCGTAGATGTAGCTAAGTAGACAAACAAACTGTATAGGTACATATCTGTCTACTAGGCAGACATTAAAACAAACTTTTGACATCAATTTATACTATATTTGGATTAAAATATAAGTTTTTAATGGAATGTAAATAAATTGTAATTAAACACTTCACAAGGATAACATATTATATAATAGGTATAGAAATAATCTTTGGTACAAATGCTTACACTTCACTTTAACAAAAAGTTTTATTTTTAATGTACCTAATGACTATGTAGTTAATAATAAGTGTCAGTATAATAGTACTAATATTATTGTTTAAAGACCTAATATAGTGCAAAAGACAAATAATTATATACTTTATTGTCTTATATACACTAGCAGCATTTTATTCAATCAATGTTAATTAAAAAAAACATACGCGCCGAATTGAGAACCTCCTTTTTGGAAATCGGTTAAAAACTTTGCATCAGCAAGGCGACCGCGTATCTTTTGCATCAATCATTGATATATCGCAATCACTTCTGATTGGCTGAATTTATGGTATTCTTGCTGCGTCAATGGATTTTGTCCAATAGTGGAAGAGTGTTAACCAATCAGAAGTGATTGCGATGTATCATGATTGATGCAAAAAATACGCGGTCGCCCTGCAGATCATTTTTTAATATTTTAATTTACCTTCTACAAATGTGCAATTAAAGGGTCCAGCAAATAACTTGAGTAATAAAGAGGCGTATACAAGAAACATGGGCCTACATTACTACATTTTAGTCCACTAATGTGTTAACAACCAATTGTGCCAGTTCAAGTTGTTTGTCACACTCTTCACAAGCCTATTTCCCGCACGGCGCCGAGCACATTAAAACAATTTAAACTATAAAATAGTCCAGTCATTTGGTAGTTTTACCTGGATAGTTTTCCGGGAGTTTTGAAAATTGGTGATTCATAGATTTCGACGTGCTCTTTTCGAATTTTTACTTTTCCACCTCGTATCTTTGCCGCTCGCGCCGCCATGTCAGAAAAATGGCGCCCAAAAACAGTTTTTGACAATAACTCCACTTAGACTCATTTTACGATGAAATTAATTCTCTCGTACGCTGAAACTATTGATTTTACATAAATTGTAGGAAATTTTCTCTTGTTTAATTCTTTCTTCTTTGCCAACTCCTGCTTTCCAACCGTTTAATTTCACTCCTTTCACTGAATGTGATGTTAAAAAGAACATATTATCAGTCTCGTCTAATGCCGTGGGTGATGACAGTGTTAGTCGTAATATGATCTTACCAATCCTTGAAGTTGTTACTCCTATCCTAACCCATATCCTGAATGTATCTATCTCTATGTCTATATTTCCCGAAGCTTGGAAAAGTGCTCATATAATTCCTCTCCCAAAAAAGGCTCATGCTTTACATTTTTCCGAATTTCGCCCTATCTCTATTCTTCCATTTCTGTCCAAAGTATTAGAAAAGCTTGTTTTCCATCAATTGAATCTCTTCCTTAACAGAAATTGCCTTTTGAATCCCTTTCAGTCTGGTTTCCGGGCAGGACATAGTACGACTACAGCGCTGGTTAAAGTTACTGACGACATTCGACGGGGTATGGATAATAAACAGCTCACCGTGTTGGTACTGTTGGATTTTAGCAATGCCTTCAATTCCGTTGATTTTGACATCTTGTTGAGTCTGTTGCGTTCTATTAACATATCTCCATCAGTGGTTGGATGGTTTCAGAGTTATCTTAGGGGTCGTCGGCAGCGTATTCGCATTGAAGATAAGTTTTCTTCTTGGTGTGAAACATCGGCTGGCGTACCTCAAGGTGGTGTGTTGTCACCTTTACTATTTGCTATTTTCATTAATTCAATTTCCCAGAAAATTACTTCTCTCTATCACATGTATGCAGATGATCTCCAAGTTTACTCACAGTCAACTCTTGAAGATCTGCCTAACGCCATTTCTACTATTAATGGTGACCTGGTGGCTATCAATGATTGGAGTAAGTGCTATGGTCTAAAGGTAAATCCTTCTAAGTCCCAGGCTATCATTATTGGTGGTTCTGGCATGATTTCCAGAGTTGACTGGGATAACCTTCCGCCAGTTTCATTAAATAGCGTTTTTATTCCTTATAGTACTACCGTCAAAAATCTTGGTGTACATTTTGATACTACTTTCTCTTGGTCTCATCATTTAAAAGAAGTCAGTAGGAAAACTTTTGCAGCCATGGGTTCACTAAGGCGTCTGCGTTCTTTTCTTCCTATTCCTACTAAGATTATGTTAGCACAATCCCTACTGCTCTCCATTCTCGATTATGCGGACGCAAGCTATCTTGATTTAACTGAGGACCAACTGAATAAACTTGAGCGAATTCAAAATTTAGCTATTAGGTTTATATTTGGTTTGCGCAAATATGACCATGTCTCCGAATTTCGTTCCAAGCTCAAGTGGTTACCCATTCGATTTCGCCGGAATCTTCATATTGTTTCTCTTCTGTACTGTGTATTGTTCAATCCCATGACTCCTGGTTATTTAAAGGATAAGTTTAAATATCTCGGGCATGATAGACCAGATAGGGTTCTCCGGTCGGCTGGTAAACTTATTCTTGAGGTGCCTTCGCATCGGACTAAATATTTCCAAAATTCTTTTGCACAAAGGGCCACTAGTCTATGGAATGAACTTCCCTCACATATTCATCGTGCTAAAACCCTTAATAAGTTTAAAATTGACGTTAAAAATTATTACTTATCTCTTTGTTATCATTAGAAACGACATATTATTTTATTGTTTTCTTTCTTATACTTATTTATGTATTTATTGGTATGTCTATTTAGTTTATGTATGTCTATTATTATTATTTTGTATATATTAGTTTATCATAATATATGGTATTGGTTAGTTTGTTTAGCTATTAGTATTTATGTTTATTATTATTTTTGCACCACCTCCCTTTATCTTCTTATTCATTTTCTCCTTAACGTTAAGGTTGTCTGGAAGAGATCGCTGCTTAGCGATAAGACCGCCTTATTGTACCTACTTATTGTTGTTTTCTTATTTGTAACATGTTGTTTTTGTAAATTTGTGGTGTACAATAAAGTATATACATACATACATACATACATACCTATTTTCATCGTAAAATGAGTCGGAAAGTAGTTATTGCCAAAAACTGTTTTTGGGCGCCATAATATTTTCAATGGCGACGCTAGCGGAAAAGATACGAGGTGAGCACATGGAAATTTATAAAATTACCAATTTTCAAAACTCCCGGAAAACTTTCCAGGTAACCCCCTTTTTGAGCACCAAATGAATGGACTAAAAGTAAAAAAGGCTAAGACGTGATAAAATAATAGAAACCACACCTCGGCCTCAGACCACACTGTACGCCTGGCAACTGAAGCTATAGCAATATGCTTACTGCAGTTGAGTACTATACTAAAAAGGCCAGCCAATTTGGTTTTAAAAAAGATTTTCATTTTAGTAAATTTTGGGTTGTATACCTAACATCACAATGCCACAGCCCACATCAATATGTACCATGGTATGGTACATATTGATGTGGCATATTAAATAAAGTAATATTTAAAAAAAAACTGAGATTTGGTCACGATAATAAAAATAGCTGTCTGATGCAGTTGCCTGTAACTTTAACTGTAACAAGTAAAGTAAATTAAATTTTAACAAATTATTGTTATTTCAATTGGCCTAATCATAAAATACCTACTAATAAGACTTAGATAATCCCTTATATATATTATATAGGTAGAGCTTTTGTTTTGTTACTTTAAAAATTATTTTAAAAAACCAACTTCCAAACCCACTAAGTAAAACCACAATAAGTTAAAAATAATTTTGATTACAACATAGCACAGTACACCATGTTTAAGTCGGGCGAGCCTGACGCGTCAATGCCTACCTTTAATAAACTTGCCCGACTTCAACATCTTCAAATAAGCTCTACACAGTAGCCCAACATGTTCAAGGCCCTTTTTATATTACATTCCAGATTCTTTTAAAGACAACAATTCACTTAAGAAGGCTGGTAGCTTATAGCTCCGTAAGTGCGGAACTTTCTCAAGAAATCGTACTTCCGCTTCTGCAGTATTTTTGCGGGATTGTAACGGAGGTTTATTTACGTTGACTTACAATGCGAGAGGTGCCAATCGAAGCCAGTGACATAAGTTACACCATTACATTAAGCAAAAAGGCAACTGTCCTTAGAAGAATCCTCACAAAAAAAAGTTTATTTAAGCCTATCTCTCCATAATAATTAACTTACAAATTAAGCAGCATGGCTTTGGTTAGTGTGAGATCCAAGCAAATTGTCTGGGTTTGCGAGTGGGTCCAACTCTGCAAAGAGTTTGAACCAGGCAGCTTTATCTTCTTTCTTTGGTGCAGGTTTTGACATAACTTGCTTTTGTGGCTGGTTTGCTGTTTGGTTCGGAACATTGGCGTTGTTAGGGTGAATAGGCGCCATTGATCCTCCCAACAAGTTCATATTCATATTCTGCAAAAAGAAGCATTCTTATGATAAATTTTGGGGATTATTTGACTCAAAATACTACTTAATAGCTCTGCTTTACTCTTCTCTCCAATATCACTAATTGATCTACAAGTTGTCAAACATAAAAACCTTAAAAAAGCTTAATCCTATTTAATTACAGTCAAAACCTTTAACAATGACATCATATAAATTCTGTGACCGAATGCATATATATGCTTATGCCGATGCCCGCGACTTCGTCCGCGTAGTTTAAGTTTGTTTTTATTCCCGCGGGAACTACTTAATTTTCCGGGATAAAAAGTAGCCTATGTCACTCTCCAAGTCCTCAACTATACCCATGCCAAAAATGATTGAAGTACAAACCAACAAACAAACACACTTTCGCATTTGTAATATTAGTATGATATCCAAAATAATTGAAAATGTGCACAGTAGGCAATCAAGCTGGTGCATTTTACTTGGTGCTGTCAACATTAGCTGCCTTTTCTAGGGTTCCATATTAAATCATCTCTCTACAATTTCAAAAGGAACTCATTTATAGTTGAGTTAATTACTATGTTTTTAAAATTAACTATAATAAGATCTGTTAAGAGATTTTTCAGTAATAGAAAACTGTTACCACTCTTACCTAATATAAAAACCTACAGTAAAATCTCAATATTTAAAAAAATACCATGAATTTTGCTTACCTCCAATAATTGAGAAGGCATAAAATTCCCAATGTTTGTTGGCATATCTCCACAGTCAAGATTTAACCCAGCCAAGTCTGAACTTATGTCATTATATCCATCTGATGGTATTTCAGTTTTTGTGTTTATGAGATCAGATGATGTGCCAGGTTCTTCTGTATTTGGATTTGCATTGGATGGCTGCTCTTTGTTTATATCTTTAGATTCAGATACAGATTTGGGTTGTTCATCTTTATATTCATCCTGAAAGTTCATTGTAATAATACTAGTGAATACCCGCAACTTCATCTGCGTGGTTTGAGGTTTTTTGGTTCCCGCTGGAACTTAATTTTCCGGGATAAAAAGTAGCCTATGTGCTATTCCAGACTATAATCTATCTCTGTACCAAATTTCAGCCAGATCCGTTCAGCCGTTGGGGCGTGACTGAGTAACAAACATCCATACATCCATCCAAACTTTCAATTTATAATATTAGTAGGATAAATGTACATACTTAAACGCTTCGTTTTTGGACTATTTACAAAGATTAATTAGACATACCCTAGTCTAGCGAAACCTGATAGTCAGAGTTTTACATACTTACTGGCAACATTGTGCTAGTTATACAAAATTAAGACATATATTTAAAAAATCTCCTGTTTTTTTTTTTAAATTTCCTTAATTTATGCACTCTAAGTTTTCACTGGACAGACTCTGAATTATGAGCTTCTTAATACAAGGACTATTTTTAGTTTTAAAGCATTTGAAACATTATTATAAGTACCTGAAAGAACAACATTTGATCTTTATCTTGCAAGGAACCGTCTTCCTGATTGGGATCAACTTCCCCCAAGCTCTTCAGTATGCAGAACTCATACTGTGGTGTTTCATTCATTGTGTCTACAGTAGCTTCATGAGTTTGAGCCACTTTTGTTGCGAAATTCAAGAATGAACTCTGGTAATTGGACAGCACATGTGAAAACATGTTGCATCTGGCTGCAGCCAGCAAATCAATCTGTAAACAGTGCAATTGTTAAGAATCATTAAAATAGATTACACATTTTCTTACGGGGTAATTGTAGACTGCTGGACTAGGTGGGACTGCTCATATCAACAAATTACACAGGTTAAACAACGTTGAGCAAGTTGGTGTGTGACTGACTGACAGAAGTTCAAATTTACACTATATTCTCTATATCCTATATTGAGCAACTCATACCAGTAGCTATCTTAAATAGTCTCTTGATTGGAAATTAAAAACTTTTAGTTGTTATAATGATACAAACTTTCTTTGGTAATAAAACTACAATACCTTTTGTAAGACATCCAAGGTAAGCTTATCAAAAACCTTTTTACTTTCGCGGACCTGACGCTGTGCTTTCCTAAAGTTGTCGAGACCACGTCCAGTATCAGGATCCAGTTGAGCACTCGTCGACTTCATCCAACTCAGTGCCGCACGATATTCAATACGAGCCTTTTCCATCGCAGATACGGTAGCACGCATATCTTTAACAGCACGGCATCTAAACGTTTCTACCTCGTGATAAAGCCTCAACAATGGTGGTCTGACTGATAAACGTTGCTGGCCAGAATACGATACCGCTTTGCCAGCGGAAACCATATGTTTACTTGAAGCATCAGTAGACTTGCCCGCATCACGTAGAAATTTGCCTAACGAATTCTCTTCTTGAGCCAAAATACACAGTCGCTCCTGGTACTGGTCTAGAACACGTTGCAATTGCAAACAACTGTCCGATATTGATCGAAATAATTCCAATTTTGCATCTAATTCAGCATCGGACGAGACGATACATTCGTCTTCTTTGGTGCCCAATTTTTTCAACACAGTTTTTTTTGTCACCCAATATTGATGTTGCATCATATTTGCCGCACACTATTCTTGGTAATAATGCGAAAATATTAAAACGTAACCAGGTTTATGAAAATATAACGCTCATAATCCTGAAAAAGTGAAAAAACTGAAATTAAAAGATGTCAAAAACCAGAGACAATCAAAATCGACAAACTAATGTCAATCAGTCCAAACTTCAAACTTCAAATAATCACTCAACAAATTGTAAAGTTCTGAAAGGGGCTTTCTTTCTCTATGATACGAACGCGACATTTTAGTTTAAAATACTACACAAATAAAAAATTCAATTCTGTTTTAAATAGTGAGTAGGTAATATTTAATAGTAGGTAATTTTGCTTAATTTAAATAAACTCATTGGGATTTAGGATACCTTAAATACCTTACCTTAAATTCCTATACCACAGAATACAATTTACTCGTCCTAGACTACTTCAATAGTTATAGACCAAACATCTATTGTCTATGATGCCGTATTTACAATTGGAATGTGGAATGGCCGACGCGTTTCGCTCATAATGTGCGAATGTATCGTGTTATCATAACGATTGTGAGGTAATAATATGTTACATAGTTTAAATAAAACTAGTTGTAATTAACACATTTTTTATGGAGACTGATACAATGTACTGTGCTAGTGATAAAACTATTCCCGGAGTGTCATCTTCACAGTCTTCGAAGAATGTCAAAGATGGTAAGTTTGTAGTTGTCAATACTAACAAAATATATTCTTGGTTAAGCGCATACCGTAAATATAAAACGATTTTTAAATTAAATCTAAAGCATTAACACTAGCATAAGGTATGGTACTTATGGTAATTTGAATGAATTTGAATTTGAATTTTATTACTTAATGTACCCTAATAAGTATAAAGTTTTATTTGTTAAAAATACTAACTTAATACTTTTTGTTATGACATCAATTAGATATTAATTAATATATGCATAAGTAATATGAGATCAATATCATTTATGATAATATCTCATAGAGCAGGACAGCGTAGTGGTTAAGAGTTAAGACTTCAGTTCTCTTGGGTTCTGGGTTCAAAATTCAAATCCCAGGCATGCAAACAGACAGGCATGTCTAACTATCTACAGTATATATGTGTTAGTAATTAAATATCAGTGGAGGAAACAACCTGTGTAGAAGACAACCTGCATGCCTCATGTAACACCTTAAAAAGTGTTTGAAGTCTGCAAATCCGCAGTAGGCCAGCAAGGTGAATGATTGTTTAAACTCTTCTCAGTCACCAAGGAGTCCTTGTATGTTTATATTGCTGTATTGTTTACTTATTGTAACCTTTTTTCTTTTTTAAGAAAATAACAACTGTTGAGTCTTGCCGGCTCTTCTCAGTAGAAACAGCTTTTCGAACTGGTGGTAGAGTCTTAACGTATCGTAAGTGACACTTAAGTTGTCCTACATGAAATAAATAAATCATTTATCATTTACATGTGCTCAGTGCTGGTGTCCTGGCCATATCTTGAAGTTGTGATGAATATGATGGATAGTCCTGTTCATTTGAATACTGTTTTTACAGTCAAACAATCATCCCATCCATGAAACACAACCTTTTCATTACTAAGTACAAGTTTTTATTTTTGAAAATATGAGGGAACTCTATGATTTTCCCGGATGGAAAGACTTCAGTTGCATTTCACGCTTTTTCCAAAATGCAATCTTTCTCGGTGCAAAATTTTGTCCAATAAGGTTGATCAGAAAGCATAGCAGAAAGACATTTTCCAGTATTATGGCTATTGGATGTGGATATTGGGGCTGATTCTGTGGTGCACAATCTCTAAACTAAACTAAAATTACAGCATTACAAATATTGCTGACCCTTTCATAATAATTCCTACTGAAAGGGACAGAACTAGATTTAAAGCTGCCATTTTAGTTTAGAGATTGTGTTATACAGAATCAGCCCCATTGTGGATTATCATCATCATCATCACTGTGTGTATTTCTTAAATTGTAGTTTGTTATATCTAAATTTACAAATGTGTTTAGTTTATTTCAAGATACTTAACTATTAGATATAACTCCACCCAGTCTCCATGTCATGAATTATATATATTATACATATATATTCATAATAAGTAAGTACTTAAATAATAGTAACATATTCATGTTAACAAGTATCATATCGTCCCATCATTGGTATGTGTTGCTCATATCATAACATACTTCATACTAATATTATAAATGCGAAAGTCAGTTTGTTTGATGTTTGTTGGTTTGTCCTTCAATCACGCTGCAACGGAGCAATGGATCGACATCATTTTTGGCATGGGTATAGCTGTTGAGGACCTGGAGAGTGACATAGGCTACTTTTTATCCCGGAAAATTGAGCAGTTCTCCTGGGAATCCAAAAAAACTTATTCCACGCGGACGAAGTCGCGGGCTAGTGATGTTATAACAAATGAAATTGCCTAAATCGTTAATATTTAATAAGTGAAACAATAATAATAATTATGCACTTTAGGGCCAAAACACTTCGTTCGTTTGCAACTTCGTGTCGTGATGCGATGTGCATCTTAAAAACAACGACACGAAGTCTCATTGTGCTAGTTAAGTCCAGTCTGTCAATTAACATCCTCAGAATAACGTTGGAACTGTTTGAAGAGCTCTTCGCTGCTTTTGAATGAAGCGATTCTCTTCCAAGATGACAAGCCGCTATTCCGCAAGCGCTTGCGACTTTTTCACTTTTGGAAGATGAGAAAGTAAAAGAGGCAAAATATTTAATTTACTTGAACCTTCCATGTTCAATATTCCTAATAAATTCGGTTGAAAACGTTTTCGGGTTTAATTGACCCTACATGCGGCGGCCAAGTGGTGAGCAGAATTCGAAATCACATTCTATTGATAAAGGCAGTTTTTCTCGCAAGTTTAGAGGTCAAGGTTGTTTCGAATCGTGAATAACGGCTATTTTGGACAAGATAGTTCGATATTCTATCTCTAGCTAGCGAAAGCGTCTTTAAAAATGGAATTGTGTGCTTTCTAAATTTAGATTCAGTTGTGGTTCTAAACAAGGTATCCCCTTTTCCCGAACCGCATATTTAGATAAGATGGCCTCTTCTAAGAAATTGAGAAAGAAACCCTTGGCCTTTCTGACCTTGCTGATTCCAAAATACACGCTATCATCTTCAGACGCTACTTATGCCATTAAAATATTGCTTACATAAACACGGAACGTTTTAAATTAATATCTATCTTACGCTGTAATGTTTTATAGTTATTGCTTTTTACGTAAAAACGTTTTATTGGAGTATTTGAGACCCCTTTTCCCAAACTTAGTAAAAAAACAGGCCATAGAGCACTATGTCAAGGGCGTCATAAAGATTTTATGGTGATCTCGGGTCCCCTTGGTTTCCTCCCCTAGTCTCCTTCCGTGTAACTGTGCCATTAAATTTGCAAATCAGACTTTCTTTCTACTCCACTTTGCGTTTGACCTTTCCGTTTTCTTTGTTTCGTCTGATTTAATTTTTAACGAAAACCTTTTTGTAGAATTTGTGAAACTATCGTTATTGCGTATACCAAGGTCGTAGGAGGAAAACTCGGATACCTAGAAATACTATGTAGTACTTAGTCTTATGTAAATATTACTAGAGTATAAATATGCGAAAGTGTGTCTTTCTGTCTTCTACTAAGTATCTTTCCAACCAATTTTCCAACCGATTTTTACGAAATTTGGTATAAGGGATAGGTTGTATCCCGGGGAAAGGAGTAAGGGCATAGGGTACTTTTCCCCGCAAATGTGAAGAGTTCCCGCGGGAATCAAAACCTTAACCCACGCGAAGTCGCGTGCATCATCTATTAAGATCATATTTTGAGCTCTCAGCGTGAGATCTATAGAGCGAACTTTGACTTTGACAGACATGGTTAAAACGAGACAGATTTAGATTTATGTAACTCACATAAGTCCATCTCGTTTTAACTCTAAGTAAAGTTTGAGTCATATCAAAGTACGCTCTACAGATGTCAGCATCAGTTTTCACGTTTCTTAAAGTATAGACGTACCGAAGTTCTAACGTATCTTACCAACATTTCAACCTAAGCAACGTATATATTTCAGCAGTCATTTTGAAAAGCACGTATGTCGACGCGGGCCACGGCTCGCTTCGCATGGCTGGCTGTGCACTTGTCAGTTTTCGGGTTTTTTTACTGCTCTTGCATGAAACGCGCCGCTGTTTGGTAACACGATCCACGTACTAAAATTGCCGTAACCTGAATTGTTTTATTACCTTTCCTAGTAGAGGATAACTAGATGCGAGGACACTTCTAAATTATTTATTACAGTCTACAGTTTCACTGTTTTTGAATAGTTTTTGTTGGGTAATAACTAAGGTACTTACTTAATTTAATTTATAACTGTACATTTCATTTCACAAGACTGCCAATCCGCACTTGGCTAAGGTGGTGGATTATGGTTAAACCCTTCTCATTCCGAGAGGAGACTTGTGTTTATTTAGTGGGTCCATGATGGGTCAAATGCTAATGACGGCGATGAACTTCAAAAGCCGGGCTGATGATTGCGAAAAAGCTGGTTGAACCGTCTCTACAATCTCTAGTTGTTGCAGAACATTCTCTATTTCGTGCTGCAATTTATATATATATATATATATATAGTGAGCGAACGAGCAGGCGGGTCACCTGTGACCTTATGGTAAGTGTTTACCGTCGCTCATGAACATTTGCAGCACCTGCAGAGGAACCGAACCGCCAATGCGTTGCTGGCTTTTGAGATGTTTGTTTATACGCCGTTTGAAGAACCCCATATTATTATCAAGAGAGAACACAGAAGATGGAAGCTGGTTCCATAATTTCCAGGTACGTGGCAGAAATGACCTGGAATAACGGGAGGTGGCAGGAGACCAGGGATCTTGGTGGTGAGGATGAATTTTTTTTCTGCATCGACGATAATTAGAGATTATTGTGATTGTCACACTCTTGCTTTCAGACTACGGCAGCAGGCTTCTTTCAGTTACGCAAGGTAACGATATTATAAAGAAAACGGCTTTTTAAAGTCATAAATATTTATTCAATTTAGGTAGGCACACTACACTTATTGACGTCCAGTTACATAAAAATATGATGGTGATAATCTGTTACGGTATCTTAAAACTAAAGCTACGAGGGTTCCAAACGCGCCCTGGTCTGAGAAGAGCCCACAAAAAACTCAGCCGGGGTATATTTTTCTATTTCTTGCAAAACAATAGACGAGCAACGAGCTGAAACGCCACTAAAAATAAATTGCGGACGGAGCAGAAAAATGTCAAGGATAAGGACTCTTGATAACTCAAATGTGACATTCGGGGTGGTTTTGTGGACATTAGAGGAGAGAGGGTTGAACACTACAGAGGAATTCTTGAGTTGCTAGCAAATAATTTATATTTATTATAACTAGTAACTATGTCGCCGTTCCCTCAGGGCCTCAATAGTTATAAACTTATATTGAGCCTTTAGTCTCTATAGAGATTTCTTGACTAAGTATCATCTGAGAATATTATTGTGAGATATTTTTGTATGTGTATCGATGTATCATGTATTATCGTTAGCATTTTGGGCAATGAATTAATGAATGAATATACTTTTATTGTACACCAAAAAACAATAATAACAGTTAACTTAGCTAATAACAAAGTAAATATACAATTTGGCGGCCTTATCGCTTCACAGCGATCTCTTCCAGGCAACCAATGGTTTAAAAGGACATAGCCACAAAAACAACCGGTAGATGGTGCAGAAATAACAAAATAATAATACATATATATATATATACATATATATATATATATATAGGTACATACAGTCTTAGATCCGAATATACCTCGACCTTCACCGGTCTGTTCACCAGATGAAACCTACTTTTTATTTTTATTTATAGATAAATACGCCTAAAATAGGTTGCCTATCAAAATCCGGTCCAGGTTATTTTTATTTTTTATTTTTTTGACATGTTTATTGTAGCCAATGCTATACCATCGCGTTTGTTATAAAATTACGTATATTTTGATAATATAACTCGAGCGGTTCCGATCCGTGAAGTTACCTATGGACTATGGTAACTGGTAAGTTGGTAACAGGTGGTGAATGTCGTTGTATAGCTGGCTCTTGGACCATTATAAAATGCGAAAGGTTCATCTCAAACGGTGCGATCTCATCTGGTGGTAAGTTAAGTAGTTAATGATGCAGTCTGAGATGGTAGTGGGCTAATCTATTAGGGGTAACTAAGGCAGTTTATACAGGCATCGTATCGTAATTCGTATGTAGGTTCCGTTCTTAGACACCCTCTACTAAACCAAGAAGGAAGTTTTACAAATTGCTTTCGAGAAGAACCGGGGCTGGTCAGCTAGTTGCACAATCTAGTTATCTATACTAGAATATTTAGATGTGAAAGTTTGGATGAATGCATGGATGTATGGATGGATGTTACTCAATCACGCCAGAACGGCTGAACGGATCTGGATTAAAATTGTCACAGAGATAGATTATATCTGAAATAAAACACAGGTTACTTTTTATCCCGGAAAATTAAAGAGTTCCCGCGGGAACCAAAAAGCTCAATCCACGTGGATGAAGTCGAGGGATTCAACTAGTACAATATAATATTATTATGATAGTGAACAGAGATACAGGATATAGGTATGAATGTCCGAATATCTTAATACATAAATATGTACTTACATGTCTAGCTTATAATAGAGCACACGCTTCGCAACACAGGTTTGTCCTAGATCGAAACATTTCCTAGGTTGACGGCACGTAATGTGCTAAGCGAAATGTCAGAGGTCGATCAAGTCCGATAAAAGATGAAAAGATTTCGCTGCTTAGTTAGGTAGGGTTGACGACCTCCGTGGCGCAGTGTGCAGCGCTGTTGCCTTAACGTGCGGAGGTCCCGGGTTCGATCCCCGGCAGAGTCAATTTGGGAATTTATAATTTCTGAATTTTCCCTGGTGAGAGGCTTCGGCCGTGGCTAGTTAAGACAATCTTTGCGAGAAGATAACTACGAGTAGGTACATACGATAATGCAATATTGCCACTTCCACCACTAGAGCCCATTAACGTCCCACTGCTGGGCACAGGAATCCACTCTCATAGGAGAGAGGGAATTAGAGTTTAGACCCACCACTCCAATGCGGGTTGGCGGGCTTTTACGACTATTATCATGTTAGTGATAATAACCGGGACCGACGACTTAACGTGATCTCCGATATAATATACTTATTATAGTCATAGTAAACAAAACACTTATACGTATTATGTAAAACACCCAATTAATTTGCCTAAACCAACTCAGGATACTTCCATAAAGCTTTTGTTAATTAATATTGGTTTTTCAGGACCCTTGTACATACAATAGCGAACTCACTCTCAAAGTCAATTCAATTCATATCAAAAACTTGCACAAACAAACAGACCTCTTAAACATTCACATCGCCTGCGCTGAATAAATTGCCTTGCGAATTGCAATTGTTCGATTTAATTATGCACCTGGCGTATAGCAAATTAATTGAGTTAGTTAAATCCGTGAAATTGTGGTGAAATATTTTATTTGAATAACGACACTGGAAAGGATTGCCTGCGGTTTCCCTTATCTATTTCAGTGATTATTGATTTAATTTTACATTGACGCTTTTAGTTTTTAGTTACTTACCTTACGCGTTACCTTTACTTACCTACTTACTATGCTTCTGCATAGAAGGTAAATTGCAAAAACCGTTAGATTGTAATCTAACTAGCGAAATTGTAAAATCGAAATCGTCTTTTCTCAGTCATTTATTGATGGATTTGAAAAAAAAAACTGATTTATTAGTTTTAATTTATATTTTACTTCTGTTGTGTTAAATATGATATTCACAACATCATGAAACTTCTCCATTGATCTTATAATCTTTGATCATTGCCGTATTGCGATGCTAAGACGATTCGGCTGACTTATAATGTACTCCAAGGTCGATAAAAATGTTTGATAGTTACCTTTTACCTTTCTTAATGATTTTCAGTTTATTAAAATTGTGTAGGTACATAGTCATAGTCATAGTCATAGTCATTTATTTATTAAATATAGGTACACTGTAGGTACACTTATTTCCGTCTAAAAATTACATAAGTACTTAAAAAGCATGATGGTGATAATGGGTAACGGTATCTTAAAACTAAAGCTACGAGGGTTCCAAACGCGCCCTGGTCTGAGAAGAGCCCACAACAAACTCAGCCGGGTTTTTTTTTTTTTATTATCACTATCTCACAAATATTCTTACTAAGGAACTATCAGAGACATTAGAGCAAATTATTGCCAGGCTTCCTTGTCGTTTAAGTAGTCCTTTACATGGTAATAAGATTTTTCAATGAGTTTACGTTTTACATTAACTTTGAACTTATTCAGAGACATCTTCAACATGTCTTCTGGGAGCTTATTATAGAAGCGGACACTGTTTCCAACAAATGAATTGCTAGTTTTACTAAGCCTAGAAACAGGCATTACAAGTTTATTTTTATGTCTAGTATTGACATTATGACAATCACTTTTCTTCTTGAATTTATCAATGTGCTTATGCACGTGTACTAAATTTTCAAATATATATTGCTTGTGCACTGTCATAATTATTGATTTCTTTAAATTTATCTCTTAGTGACTGCCTTGGTCCCATATTATATATGGCTCGAACAGCCCTCTTCTGCAACACAAAAACAGAATTAATATCAGCAGCATTACCCCATAATAATATACCATATGACATAATGCTGTGAAAGTAACTAAAATAAACTAATCTCGCCGTTTCTATATCTGTTAACTGGCGAATCTTTTTAACCGCGTATGCAGCAGAACTAAGCCTGTTCGATAAGTCATTAATGTGATGGCCCCATTGGAGTTTAGCATCTAACGTTATTCCGAGAAAAACAGCGGTATCCACTAAATCTAATTCCTCATGATCAAGTTGTACAGTGGTTTTTACCTGTTTGACATTAGGTAATGTAAATTTGATACACTTTGTCTTTTTTCCATTGAGGAGTAGGTTATTAGCTTCAAACCACTGTACCACTTTATTGAGAGAATTGTTTACTTCGTCAAGAGTTGGTTCATAACGATTTATTTTAAACAAAAGTGATGTATCATCAGCAAACAATACTATCCCATGATTATTCTTGGCAAGATAAGGAAGATCGTTAATGTAAATGAGGAATAGAAAAGGCCCTAGAATTGAACCTTGTGGAACCCCCATTTTTACAATCGACCCGAAAGATATATCATATATCAAGAGTTAAATAGTTTTTTTTACTTTTAGGAGTTGGAATGAAGTGGGTTGATTTATAACTATGATGATGAGCGTATACGATGCACATCATTAATTAAGCCCCGTGACGTTTGCCATTAAAAGTATGAATGCAAAGCGGCAATTACGCGACAGGGCTGCATATACGGTAACGAATGTATTGATGCGTCAAACGCGGAGCGAGGTGTATTCATGAAAGGCCGGGGTGCTCTGGGTGTCTGACACAATTCCGGGCGCCGGCGCGGCGAGTCGGGAGACTGCAACCCAGCCAAACGACACGCGGTCACCCTGACGAGCGCTCTCGCCCAGTTGCCGAAGCTCCCGAAAGATTTCCGCGGAATCGTAAATCAAAATTCGTACACTGAATTTCGTATGGAAACGTATCTCATTCGGAATCTATTGTTCGAGTACACAATGCTGCGTGCGTAATACCGGCTTCCTGTATACGGATTATTGAATTGTCTTCGATCGTGCTGACGAACTTCTGTAGACAATAAACGCACCGTGACGTTTGTGAAATTGTTTATTTCGGGGATGTTATTGTGTGTTTTTGGAACATTTGAATTCTAGGATATTTTATCAAGTTTTGCGAGAGTTCTTGCCAAGGGTACTGATTCGTTAAAAAGCAGATTAAAAAGCCGTCAAACTGTATTCCTTCGACAGTTTTAACGTTTACGAGTACGATGAAGAAAGAACGTACAACGGCCAAGAAGATACCTTCGGGAGCCATAAAAAAAGTAAGTTCATGTCAGTAGAGTTTATTTAGAAGAGTCGTTTACTTAGTAGAAAAACTAGCAAAACTTTATTATGATGCAGAATTAATGTAGGGATTGAGTCGCGGTGACCTGGTGACACATTGCGTGTTCAAGTTACGATTAAAAACGGCCACAACGTTTTTTTACGAGTTAGTAGGATATTAGCTGCCTTAATTCTGCATTTAACTTATATTTACTTAGCGTTTTTATTCAAATTTTACTATAAACATTGCAACTTGATTAGATTTTGTAATACCCTTAAATTATATTTTTCTTTATAAAATACCCAATGTAAATTAAAACTGAAAAGCGAATTTCCAACTGATAACTGAGGATTAAATCTAATAAAAAGTTCTCATAATCCTCCATCAGTTGGAAGAAAAGGCTAGTCAACATATAAAGTTAATGAGTGAGGAAGGAAACGCCAGGACGTTAAAAGAGGGTTTAATTCAGTTTGTGCAAATAGACTCCGAGCGTTAGCTTACTTGGAGCGAGTGTGTGCTCTAGCAGCCAGCTTGAATTGTTAGTTTGTGCTCTTAAGATTTCTCAAACATAATGAAAAACTACTAAGATTATAATGAGGTGACAGAACGGCAGAAATTTTGAAGACAGATTAATCAGAAATCTTAAAGGTAAACTGGTTTCGCTATATTCTTTGAAAGAATAAGAATTTTGTACAAGACTACAATCACACTATGTAATTATATATTGAATCAGCGGTATCGGTAGCTAAAGAAATATAATATAAACAGAAATATCTAGACCACTATCGGTGGTGAAACGTTACTGATACAAAGACGTTATAAATACAGTAGTCAGTCGTGCTCCTAGAAATCGCCTCATGAAATTTTAATGATAACATGAAATGTATGAAGTATTCAATCGATAATACGCGGTCGTGATGTTTTCAAGCGATATATTATTATTTATCTAGCACACTTTTGTTTCGGACGTGGGGTTAGTTAGCAGATATTGTATTGTGCACAAATATCTTGTCACAAAGATGAATAAACACTTAATTAGTTCTCTGTATGCAGACATGTCACGATCTTTTTCTAAACAATACATAATAATATTCGTTTAGAATCTGCGTGTCGTTATTGTATAATCCTTTGCGTTATTGTATAATATTCTCATATTTCCATCGTTTTTTGGATCGATGTCTACATATTTATTAGTTTTATTGCTGACTATATTTAAATCCACGGTCCATAATATATTTCAAACATTGTTCCTTCATATTAAAATTCTATAGGGTCCTAACTCCTGAACTGATATTTTACATAACATTAGAAAGCAGAGCTACTCAAAGTATAGTTGCTAGTGCGGATAATAAAAACATATAATATTAAGTAATAACCTCGCCCCAGCGTCGTCGTTCGTAAAATCTTTAAGAAACACTCAGGGTGAAATTTTAAATAATCTTAAAAACCATAGATACTCGTACACCTTCTTAGTTAATCAAAAGCCCGAATGCCAACTTCCATAGATATAGCATTCCTACTAACTCTCCCCTGCACCCCATCCCCTCCCCTTGCCTTCGTCATAAAACCTACTAGGACCAATATATCAAATTCCTTACCCGAGCGGCTTAGGCTGTGCGTTGATATATATGTTATAAAATTAGTGAGGACAAGTCACTTTATATGTGTTGGTTATTTATTTATCATATACTTAGATGGTGTGTACATATTAAATATTATTACTTAAAAGATCTATTTTTATATATGTTCTCTTAGCAGTTAACTACTAAAATGTATAATTTTAGATCAGTAAATAAGAAAGTCACGGTGTAATATTGTCGATTTTGTCACATGTAGCAAACGAGATATTAATTAGCGACACTACGTAGCAAATGGAAAACTTACTAAATATATGTACTTAGTTTTTGTTATTCTATAATAGCATTATATGTTTCCTTGTGTTCTAAAATTAGTAACTAGTCACGAGTGGACTGTATGTAGGTATGTAGTTATGAACAAAGTACTTTTGACCTCAATGTATGATAATAAGTTGATTTGGTCCGTAGCAGTAGGTATAGTATTATTCAACGTATTTAGTTTAGGTACTTATGTTCTATTTGCGTTATCACTGCTGTTTGTTTTTAGTGTGGATTTACATACAATAATACAATCGAAGTTGTGTATTGTTCGCATAATTACATGTTCAATAAATAATTCATGTTACTAGTTACTACATAATAATCTGATTTACTTACTTTAGTTTGTCAAGAAAAAAAGGTCGGTAGGTATAATACAAATATACAAGTGGTCGCAGGTCGGCCGATAATAAAAGGGACGACAGTGCTTAGCTACCCAAAATTAAAAGATCGTGCATTACAGATAGAGAAGCTTTTCGTATCATATCCAAACTTCAATTTGAAAGGCACATATTATAAATGTTTTGGATTCACTGAAAATTATATCCCTAAACGTACCCAGTGCGGGAAAGCTGCGTAAGAGAACTGATCATTCTATTGGTATTTAAGTACTTATATTGTGTTTTCTATAGCTGTGTTTTTATCCGTTTACGGATTAGTAATATTATAATGTTTACGGATTTTCAAATAGCAACATAATAATTATAAACTTTTTAGTTTTCCTATCAGCTCTCCTACCTAATTTTTATGATGACTAAATTGTACCTATTACAATATGTCCGTTGTCCTCCCTGGACTACACAGAAGCATTCAAGCAGCTTAAGCTTTTAAAACCAGGTACTTAACCACTTTTTTTATATCTGAAATTAACTCAGCTCAAAGTCCGCATCGGACCACGGCTGAACTGGAGTCTCTTCTCCTCAATTCATTATCAGCTGTTATATTATTGTTATATATTAGTGTGTGTGGTGGCGCGCTCTCCAAAAGGCCTATGTCCAGCAGTGGACGAATACAGGCTGATGGATGGATGGATGGATGGATGTTATATTCAAGCTTAAATCACATAATTATTATAACGAAGTGTAACATGTTAGATAGGAGTATTTTAGTTTAGTGATCGAACAATTGATGCTCTTTTAATTTCTATGCTCATTACATGTTACATGACTGATCACTGAGTGTATCGTTAAAAAATAATTGATTTGACCTTCATAAATAAATATCTTAAATAAATTAGACTTACTTAAATACCTTTTCGTAATTAATTTTGCATTTTGCAATTTCGCACCTTGATATTCTTGTTTAGTTTCTGATTTACAAAAAAGAGAAATCGTAACCGATATCGATATACCTACGTAAGTAGTTTCTTTTTAATGCATTCTCAGTATCAACATTGGGCATATCTCTGATGCCAATAAAACGGATTAACAGAGTAACAAAAATTTTACATGAGTTTCACTCATATGGATAAGGAAGTCTTTGTAATTTAATACATTTGTCATGTAAATAAAAGCCATGTAAAGTGAAATCAGTTCTGATTATGTCTTATAATCCATATTAATTCGATACATAAACCCATAAAAATGTGTATTGATTTCTTATATCCAGGCTACCCCAGCTTTCTTCGTATTCGCATTTTTATTATCAGTTGTAGGGTTACCATTTACCTACAAATTGCGTATTTTTGGTAGAGACACATTGATTGAGATAAAGACCTTAAATTTTGTCGACACTATTTAAGTAAAATTATTATGTATGCATTAAAGAGTTTTTCTTGTAAAATGATAATTATTATACTAAACAATGTTCACCGAAAGTTCCGAAAGCCAAAACATGGACAATAACTACAGGTAGATCCTGAATTTTAGCCTGATTTTTGTTATTTGTCGATATCAATATATTTGCAAATGAAACTTCAGTTGAATACAATAAAATATAGAATGCAGTTTATAGAGAACCAGTCGAGTAAGTGCAGTGTCAAGTAACCAGGCGAGTGCTGGGCCGTCGAGAGATAAGAGTAGGTAAACTAGTGAACGGGCGTTCGCCGACTCGTTTCTCATTCGTCCAGTACAAGTAGACAGTTGCCAGTAGGCTCCTGCGCTTCAATGCGAGAGGACGGCGCGCGCGCATTTCGATGTAAATAAATCTAGGTCGCGCTCATGTGATAGTTCACATTTCTCCTGCTTATGAGAAAAAGTGTTCAGTGACCGCGCAGTTATTAATCGTAACGGTTTTCACAACAATCTACAATTCTCTCGATACGCATGTGTGATTATAGAAATCTAAAGTGCCAAAAAGTGGCGGATTTATCTATGTGGGCTATGTGATATACAAGTGTGTTACCGTATTTGAGGCTTTTGTAATCGTCCAAGCGGATATAGTCCGCAGACGTTTCTTAGAAGTGTTGAATTGATTTTGTGAATGAGTCAGCTAACAGGCGTCGGGATTGTTAGCTTCGTCAACGTGCTGCCCACGATCTCAGAAGGTAATATTAGAGATGTCTTTGTGTCTGTGATATTCAATACTGTTGTCTAATTCATTTGATTTAGGTAGTGTTACGTGATATTCAAAATTTGTCTCTCTTCTCACCCAAATTCTCCTAAAAGTTATCTGAGTTAATGACAGTAAAAATATTATCTTTAAAAAGAAGTTGTTCAGTTAATTCAATCTTATTTAACTAGTAGACCTTGTAACTTATCTCTATAAATAGGGTATAGATTTCTTACCCTTCAAATATACTTGCACTAGCTGCACTTAAGGTGTTTCTAGCCCTTTCTGCCCTTTATGCGTATTCTATCTTGTTAGTTACATAAACTTGATACACCACGTCAATTGAAACCAATACATTATACATTATATTATTTACATTACAGTTATTGTACTTTCGTTACCTTACTGATTGTCGTTAAATTTAGCTGTAGTTCCGACTTCCGGATATATAAGTAATGATCATGACTTCCAGATATCTCATATCACCTATCATCACTCACTAAATAATTCCGTTATTCTACTCACGATAGCTATACTCTCACGATTTTTTTTACTATCGCTTGAAGTTACAATAGAATAAGTCTGCCTATACATATATTACTGTACAGGTCCTTCCTCTTTTTGTTGCATTTTTTACTCTTGTATTCGACTACATTCAGGGATCAAGTTAAACGGTCTCGTAATTTTAAATTATAAGCACGCAACTGTACTGGCTTTTGTATTGTTTCAAGTGTCTTATTCAGAAAAAACTTATACTTATACGAATGTGTAGTATACACTTATGCTAGTAAGTACAATTTTCTACTGTCCACAACTCAGATGTTTGAAACTAGCATTTTATTGGTTTGAAACTTGAAAATATGTTGTATAATTTTAACGAACCATAATATGAACACATGGAAGTATTTAAAATATTATTTGATTAATCATCCAGTCATGATAGATGTAGACACAATAGACACGAAACGAAAAAATAATTATGCATGCGTTCGGATTTCCAGATATTGCTCTGTTAAACTTGTTATGGAGATGTATTATAATCGGTGTTAATTATATAATGTTTCGCCCGTACTTATTTTTGAAGTGTACAAATATAAAAAATGAAAGTAAAACATTGAAATATGACGCAGATAACATAATATATTCGGAAAAAATAACATATTGTCCCTTGTTGGCGGTCCTTTAAACCAACAAGTCTTTAATCATACACGTATATCACGAAGGCCATGTAATAAGGAACTGATATAAATAAACATGTTCCTGTCCTATAGTCATGATACAATAAAAAAGTAATTATGTTGACCTTTATTGTACCAATCAGTTACTGCCGTCACCCTTAATAAAACACATTAGTATTAATTATATGAAATTATGATTTCTTATTGACAACATAGGGTAATACTCGTAACACAGTAAACAGATCATACAACCAGTATGGAAACTATCTAGAAACGTTCGAAACAGCTCACTCACACAAACGTGCGCATCGAACATGCAATGACGCGGCACTCACTACTGACGACACTGCGACGAGCGCTTGGGATCTCGTCGATGCGCACGTTTGTGTGAGTGAGCCTGTTTCAAACGTTTCTAGGTAGTTTCCATACTAGTTGCATCTGTTTACTGTGGTAATCAGTAGGTAGTCAAGTTATTAGTTTTGCAATTGAGTGACACTGCATCGGCTTTGTTACATACCTAATTGAAATTCAACGACGATATTTTGATACTGAAGATGTTTGACGAATTTATAGGAAGCAGGAGGTGCCAGGTGTGTAAAACATGACTCGCATATCGGAAATCTCTGCGATCGGTTCAAAACCGACCTTGACGACATCCGCCTGTCGTCAGATGTAAAGAAAAATGCAGGTACCCTGATGGCAGGTTGATCTTGGATCAATTACTTTAGAATGAAAGCAGTTATAAACGTTTTTAATGTATTTGAACATTTTGATTGTACTGTAGTTGTTTTTTTTCTAAAATCTGATAATTTTGACTTAAGTATGATAATCATACTATCATACTAATATTATAAATGCGAAAGTGTGTTTCTTTGTTGGCAGGGACTGAAAAACAGTTTCATAAAGGTTACAGAAATATAAGTGTTACAGATTGAAAGTGTAACAGAAACGAATCTGTAACCCTTATGAAAGTGTTTTTAATTCGGTTAACCCGAAACACTTATATTTCTGTAACCGAAATGAATCTGTAACAGAAATAAAGTGTTTTAAAGTGTTTTAATCTGTAACCGAAATAGCGACGTTGCCAAACTTACTGTGTACATAATATTATTGGCTATTAGATAGTAACACTGCCTCATTGGTCTAGTGGTTAGCATATTCGACTGCGGCTGACGAGATCCCGGGTTCGAATCCCGGGTTAGGCCATAATTATTAAATACTAGCTACTTCGTCCGCGTGGATTGAGGTATATTGGTTCCCGCGGGAACTGTATAATTTTCTGGAAGTAAAAGTACCTAGCCTTTGTGTTATTCTAGACCATAATCTATCTTTGTGCCAAATTTCATCCAGATCCGTTCGTCCATCCATCCATCCAAACTTACGCATATACCTATAATATTTGTATAGATTGGATTTTTCTATCAAGAAATTCTTAGTACTAGCTAGTAGCTCGAGTTAGGAAGTTTAGGGAAGTTGGCGGTGTTTCACCCCCATGCCTCGGATATCACGTAAAGCCGTCAGTCCTGCGCCTGATCTCTCTCCGATCGTGTCGGATTTTCCGTCTATGAGAGTAAAGGAACAGAGAGCGCACCTGTGTATACCTTTGTGCACTAGCCTATACCTATATATCCTGCGCAGATGCCCTGGAGATAGGCCGCCGTGGCCGACATTCGGTCGGGAGGACATTATTTTTATATCGATAGTTTGAGTCAAAAGAATGAATTTATTACTCGTAGTTATTTAATTACTTAAAACCAGTGTAAAACTCATCATAATTTAACAAGAAAGCTTGAAAGTACATTATTTTAAAATTACAAATCTTTAAGTAGGTACTAACTTATAATGCAACTGTAACAGGTCAAATTCTGTAAGTAAGTATATTGAATATATTCTGAATTTCTGTCTGTCTGTATTTTGGCCGCGCAACACGCCGAAGCTACTGAATGAATTCAAATGAATTGTAATTAGCATGATTATAACCTTTCATATTGCTACGGTCAACATTTTCGTAGCTCTATCAGTTATTATGGAAATCACAAGAAATCTTTTCATGCAACACAAATTAACATACCTATTATCTCCGAAACTATTAGTCTTATCGAAATGAACTATAATACCTACCACCTAATACCACCTAATAACTATAACACCAGCTAGGAACAAAGTTCCTTATTACATTTCTAGTCGAGGTAAAAAGAAAATAATTATTCAGGTATACATTTTTTATTATGATTTTTGAAGTCAAACTCCTTTAGCCGCTTTGAGCACTTTTTGGTAGGGAGTAAAAATGTGGATTCGAGGCGTCAACGACATGCATATCGCCGACATGCTCGCGTTGTTACGAAGACAATTATTAGATCTTAATATAGTACATTCGAAATTAAACTTTAATGCTTCAGAGTTAAGGTTTAATTTCGAACAAATTATGCATAAAAATATTACTCCACGCATTTTCAAAGGACGTTTTCTGCAGGCTAGGGTACCCGCATGGTCCCATAAGGAACTTCGTTCCAAAATAAGTGGAAATTAAAAAAATCCACGCGGATGAAGTCGCAGGCATGAGCTAGTATTTATTTATAATAATTGAAATTTGAAAGCGTCATCCCTGAGAAAGGTACTCACTTTCGACTTTCGAGCTCCATATCACCCAGTTCCGCACCCAAACGGTATCAATAATATTACTAAGCCTCCGCTGTATGTCCGTCCGTCCGTTTGTCTGTCAGTGGGCTATATGCCGTGAAGCGTACGTACCTAATACGTAGCTAGACAGTTGAAATTGTCACCCACGCTTGGACTAAATTAGGTATAACATGCTTTGTCGATCCATTGCTCTATTGCATCGTGATTGAAGGACAAGCCTACAAATAAACAAACACACTTTTGTATCACATTTAACTATACCTAGTATAAAACAAAGTCGCTTCCCGCTGTCTGTCCCTATGTACCTATGCTTAGATCTTTAAAACTACGTAATGGATTTGCATGCGGTTTTTTTTAATAGATAGAGTGATTCAAGAGGAAGGTTTATATGTATAATACATGCATAATATAGTAGAGAAACACTGATAATTTTAGAGGTTTCTAATGTGATGTCGTAAATAAACACATTTTTTTGCGTTACATTGCAAACGCTGGCTGAAGCCTACGAGATAGATCAAAATAATGTACTACAGTATTGTACACATTAAAAAGGTCTACGAAAAAGTCCGCGATAGTATATGTCTATCTCTTAGGGATAACCCACAATAACTATTTTTTATTATTTGACGACCTCCGTGGCGCAGTGTGTAGCGCTGCCTTAACGTGCGGAGGTCCCGGGTTCGATCCCCGGCAGGGTCAATTTGGAAATTTATAATTTCTGAATTTTCCCTTGTCTGGCCTGGTGGGAGGCTTCGGCCGTGGCTAGTTACCACCCTACTGGCAAAGACGTGCCGCCAAGCGATTTAGCGTTCCGGTACGATGCCTTGTAGAAACCGAAGGGGTATGGGTTTAATATAACTGCCATGCCCCTAACAGGTTAGCCCGCTACCATCTTAGACTGCTTCATCACTTACCATCAGGTGAGATCGCAGTCAAGGGCTAGCTTGTAGTGGATAAAAAAAAAACTTTACTTTTTACTAGAAATAATGGCTTATTTACGAAGCGATTTTAAGCAATACAGCATTAATCCTTATATCCAATTTAATACATTAAATACATTGTGCATTTAGTATAGATCCATATGGCCCTTTACAGCATGTAATTTAAATTAATATTTTCGAAGATATTACAGATTTAAAATGCATAGCGGTTGCGGCGGCGGCCGGGGGTTATTTAATATCAGCATTGCACCCGTGCGAACCCGGGGCGAGTCGCTAGTTTATAATAATAATATAATTATTTTAGGTATGATGTACAGACACCGTCAAAGAATTCAAAGAAATTCAATCTGAAATATTCAAAGAAACAAAATTCAAAATCAATGTTTTTAACCTTGTTTCATATGCAACTAAATCTAATATTGAAAAATAGGAAAGATCTTAACTTAGTTGTTTCTAATTTGGACCTAAATGTAATATAAATAAAACATTAAAGTCTCGTGTACGTTGCTATACATAATATCACACTGTTGACGCGCATTCAAATTTGAACGTAATTGAAAGCAGCGATGGTTGCAATTGATTTAAGAAAACCATGGCCGATGTGGTGTCAGTGTGTATAAAGTCCAATGAAGTGAGAAGTTGCACAAAGAGAGAGACCACGCATGCGGCGTTGCCACGCGCGATATTCAAGCGGTAGTAGGTTATTGCATGTACTTTATATCGGTTACAGATTAAAACACTTATTAACAGAAATAAAAGGTTACAGATTGAATCTGTTACAGTTTCGTTTCTGTTTCCGTTATAAGGGTTTCTGTTTTATAACAGTTTCAAAAAACAGTGTTTAAACCCTTTATTTCGGTTACTGTTTCAGTCCTTGTTTGTTGGTTTATTGTTTTGTTGGTTTCTCCTTCCATCACACCGCAACGGAGCAACGGATCGACATGATTTTTGGCATGGGTATATTTGAGAACCTGGAGAGTGACATAGGCTACTTTCGGGCATCATCCAGTTACTATATAAATTGAATAGATATTTCGAAATTACTGTGTAGTGGCAAATCGGTATTATTTTAAGAACTGAACAAGCATTGATTTATTATATGGTTCCCAAATCAGTGATTATGAATTCCAAATTCGAGCATTTGCACGTAACAGGCATTTTGATGAGATCGTAATTTCTTATTTAACGCGCGTCTATTGATAGAAATCTCTTTAATTTATTGCGTGCCATGTGGCTTCTGGTATGAATAGTTATTCTGCTTTAAAATTTGACGATCTTTATGACTTGTTTGAAACAAAGAGGTTTCTATAAAGTCTAGATTTTATGTTCGCTAAATAACATTCATTTTCGGTAAACAAAATCTTGATATTGTTTTACATTTTACAATGTAGATAACCGAAATAATAGACAACTAGACACAGACAGGTATCAGATATGACCGATGGTATCACCGACATTTATGATGAAGCGTCCAGTAGAGGAAGAAAGTCATGGCTCCGATCCGATGTCGGATATCGGACCTGATACCGATCAGGGCAAGTAAAATGTACGATTTATCCTCCGATATCGGAGCGGACACTCTGAAAGGCAGATACATAATTCATACATTTTACTTGGCCCGATATCGGATCGGATAATCGCAATACAGCGCAATGGACTCTGCAGTAAAACTGGAAGTAACAAAGGATGTCATAACGAGACGACGCGTTCTAAAATGTCGAGACACAAGAAGACGAAGACTGGAAAAATAATAAAATACATAACTTAAAGATATTAAAAACTAATAAAAGAAATAAGTAGATACGTTATACAAATATTACTATCTTATGTTTCATTTAAACTATCAAGATTTAAATACGACACGCTACACAAACTGACAATTTCCAAGATTGGATTTAACAACCAGTGTCTCGTTTGTTTTCAATCAAATGCAGGAAATAATTTAATTACAGTTAAACCTCGGGATTTTTCATGCGAAACTTTGATATACGTGGATGTGTTTTTACTATTTATCAAAATCGCAGAATAAAAAATACTTTTTCTGAGGATTTTTAATTTTATTCTGTCAAGCTTCCCAAATCAGAATATGGATTCGTTCGTTACATCAACAATTTGTTCTAAAAGCAGATACCTACAAGCGGTAAATCGTAAATAAATGTACTCGCATTTTGTTTGTAGTTAAAAAAATACTGGATCCGAGCGAGTTGAGTTTCTCTATATAATTTGCGGAAAAATAATTGATACTTAGACTTTTAAACGCCGCAGTCGAGTTTTACCAGCACGTTTTATTTATTGCTCCTTTAGAAACCGACAACAATACAGTTTAAATTATGAATACGTCTGGAAATTATTGTAAAAACCTAAATTTGGGTTTCCGGGTTGCTGGCAAAATTTTCAAAAGCATAGCAAATATCAAAAGATTTAATTTGATTATTTTGTAAAGAATTTACTCCTAACCAGACAATTATATGTCATTAGCACAGAATTTTAAAGTGATTTTCTTTTCCCGGTACGGCGGTCTGCTGACAGGACTTAATGTATGGGTTTCAGGTACAGATTTTATCACGTCGTATAAATCTGTTCAGCCCACGGCATTATACTTTAAAACGTTGTAAAACCATTCTTTCACTCCTTGAAAGAACTAATGGGCCAAAAATGAAGACCGAAAGTTAATATTTGTCTTCCTTTCTATGGCTCCATTAGATTTACTGTTACGAATTCATCAAGGGGATTTTGAAAAACATTTGCGTTATTGTAGAAAAATCATGTTTCTGAAATATTTTTGTTTTTGGAACTTACTTTTACTGCCAAGCACTTACTTTTGGAACTTACTTTCAATTAGAGATTGTAATAAAAACTTTAAATATAATTTTTAAAACTTCAAAACATCCAAACCTTTAGACATTTTTCAATCTTAGTACTTTAAATACTCTTATTAGAGTTGTATGTGGAAGAACGTGGGAACCCACCGCATTATTATCCCAAGAAAATTCCTACCATTATATTATGATTAATGGAAAGCGGTCACGACCCTCAGTAATGAGGAATACGACGCAGAGATAGAGATAGATGAGAAAATGTGAGGCAAGCATAGTTTTATATAAATCAAGAGCTAAGCTTATATTACGAGCACTCGTAATAGAAGCCTAGCGAGAAAATGAACGCTTGGCTGACCACGATGTTAGGTCATGGCTCGACAGACTCGCCAATATTATTGTAGAGTCATGCAAAGAAAACAGTGTTCGTAGGAAGTATGTACCTAAACCTATGTTTACTGCAGTCACGAGTTAATGCTCTATTCATACAGAGCCTGCATCTCGTGATTTGTATTAATGGGCAAATGTTTGAGATTAAAATATCGCTTGAAGGGACTAATTGTAAAGAATATATTTGTCTTTAATGTTAGTTTTTAAATGAGTTTCTAAAGAGTTTAATTAACGTGTTTTTTTTAATGTTATAATTTATCGCAATTAACAAACTCAATGGCATTCGAATTATGATTTTCGATTTCTTTGTCGTTGTTACTTGTTACTAATGGTCCCTATTATTTTTAGATGCATTCATTAATGTGATTAGGTTTGACCTATTATCAATATCTCTAATAATTAATCAAATTATACGGGAACTATTAAACTTTGTTAGGTTCAATTTTTTTCTTTTTTGAAAAATTGTATGGCTTTTATAAATGCAATAAATGCAAAAGCTACTAAGGTAATCTTCGTTTAAATTGTCGTTTTAACATAAACGATACACAAAGAGTCTCATAGATCAATTCGCATTTACATAACGATAGTTCGCATTGTGCGCAGGGTCACAGGTTCGAGCCGAGGTCAGGTGCCGTGTGCACTACCTCTTGCAGTGCTTTTGAGATCATAATCATCTTTCCGAACCGGTGGTAGAGTCTTGACGTATCATAAGTGACACAAGTTGTCCTACGTGAAATAAATAAATCATTTATAATTCAATATTGGATAATTTTCCAGCATTAAAACTTTTGAAATTAAGTTAAAGCAATGGGCTGTCACGTCTGTTCCCGCCTAAAGTACCTACTTTGTGGTCAGGCAGCAGGATCTAAAAGTGTACACATTTACAAATTAACAGATAAACTTTAGAATCTCAAATAATTAAACTCTGAAAATAAGCAATTAATATTAAAGTTCGTATCCTATGAAGATAATTCATTCCACAGCAGCAGGTAGACGAGGATGAACGGCGATGCTTTATTAACAATTTTGGGAACAGACCGCATTATAAACACCTGCCACGCTATGTACAAAAAAATGTACATTTTATATTCCGAGCGGGTTTTAGACAGACGCAAGGATCTCATTCCAGTTCTGCTCGGATAGTTTTTCGTCGTTTATTGTTATAGGTTTTGTGGCCGGGCTGTTGTCTCAACCTTGTACTCAATGGCCTGTGCCTCCAGTATGGGAATGACAATTTGTCTACCGCAGCGGTTTATTTTTATTTAAGGAGGAAACATTCTGCGCCCTACTGAATATGTAGTCCATTAATTTCAGTCTTTACGACGACGTCTGATGGCAACCACGACACATCGGTCAAATTCTTCATTTTATCGAAGCCTTTTGACGACCTCCGTGGCGCAGTGTGTAGCGCTGTTGCCTTAACGTGCGGAGGTCCTGGGTTCGGTCAATTTGTGAATTTATAATTTCTGAATTTTCCCTGGTCTGGCCTGGTGGGAGGCTTCGGCCTTGGCTAGTTACCACCCTACCGGCAAAGACAATGCCGCCAAGCGATTTAGCGTTCCGGTACGATGCCGTGTAGAAACCGAAGGGGTATGGGTTTAATATAGCTGCCATGCCCCTAACAGGTTAGCCCGCTACCATCTTAGACTTCATCATCACTTACCATCAGGTGAGATCGTTGTCAAGGGCTAGCTTGTAGTGGATTAAAAAAAAAGCCTTGCTTTGAAATTTTTTTGCAAAAAACAAGGCAACTAATTAAAGCTTAAATAATGTAATCACGGTTTATCCTTCACCAACCATTTAACTAAGCATCAAAATTTTAATTGCATTCAGCAAATAAATATAAGATAATTAAACTCCGTTGTACATTTGTTTTTAAATTACTAAAACGGGCCTTGACTTGATAATTATGTCATATGACTGTAAAATTCCGCTTGAGATACTGTGAATAAACAAATGAGATATAGTTTTTAGTTTGATTCTTTCAGTTAGGTTGTTGTGTGAATTGTAATGAAAAATTATTTTCAAGTTCTTACGGAACTCATTCAAAAAGGAACTGACGAACAAATAAGTCACAAAAGCAGTTATTAAACATAATATGCAGATAATGGTGCTAATTCTTGGTACACAAAACCTTTTCTCCAATCGTCTTTAAAAAAAATTAAAGGATATTGTAGTGTAGCGGGCAATACTTTATCTATGCTATACTTACTTCAAATTTATTTATTTTATTTTTATTACTATTAATCTCATAAAATTAACATGAAATTGTGTTGCAAACAGTGCCACAAAAACCACAGTCGGTTTTACTGTGCACCGTGTTAATATAAATATTTAGCTTAAATTCTAGTTTTCTAATGTTTAAAATAGTTGTGACAAACAGACTAGACGAAACTACAAGGGTTTCTTTGTTTTAGTACGGAAAACACTAAAAACAGAGGCATTAGAGGAGCCATACGGCCAGTGTAGTAACAAAATTTATAGCCTAATTCAAGGCGTGGTTGCATGGCGTCATGTGCGGAAGTTTCATCGAGTTTCCAGTTGATTTTGTTATTCGATTCTTTAAGGATATCCTGTACATCTACTATCTCATAAATGCAACTAATACTTCCGTATATTAATTGAATTAAAATTATATATTTCTAAAAAGTTTCTTTGAACAAGTCTTACTTTGTGTAATCGCTTTTGTAGATTATTAAGTAGGATTTGAAAGTGATACATATAGGTAGGTGATAGGGAACAAGGTTTATATTTTTACTGGAAACAAAGGAGACGGTTCAGATTTGTAAGGGGCGTAGGCCAAGTCTTGTACAAGTAGAGAAACGAAGGAAAATAAAATACTAGACCAGTTTTTATTGGTCAAATCTACGAATTCGTCGTAATTTCAGTGCTAAAATTATTTAATCCTTCCAAGTTATGGAACACTAAACATGAGTGGGTAACAATGGCGGATTCATGTATTTGACGTTTTCAAAATAAAAACACGTTATTTTGACAGTGACTGTCAGAAATGACATTTGATATAGGTATTTCGCGGCTACTGTCTTCTCTATGGCTGAAGGTTGCCATCTTGGAAACGTATCGAAAACTTGAAATACATTTTTATTTTTTTGCTCGTTATTTACTTTAACTGTTCTAAGTTATTATATTTTTTATACGATCTATGTATTTTCTTCTATTCATGGTAGAGTGTACAAGAGTAGGCCTAAAATGAACCTTTTCCTTTGAAATCAACACTACAAGGAATATGATTCATGATATTCGACCTAAATCATCGTAAAATACCAATCCTGTGAATGTTCTTGAATTGGTTGTAAGTGCTGACGCAATGTATGCACCGACGCAATTGAGAGTATTGGAACTATGGTTTATTGGAGAGTAAAACAGTAATTTAGAAGATGAATGAGATGAATAAGCGGATAAGTTTGTAGAACTACAGCTCAAGGCGACGACGATTTGTACAATAATATTTATAAATATAACTAGACAAATGTTATTAAATCTGCTGCTAAAAGAAGCCGCTTAACAGCTGGTGTTAGCTGTAGAGTGTAGATCTTTCTATTTCTAGATTTCTAGATTTTTCCTATTAGTCTTTAGAGGAAGCTCTCGAGGTGGTCCCATAAAAAATTCCGACTCCAAATCCCTGACACTAAAAAGTTAAAAATAAAAATTCTTTCCAAAAAACCGACTTCAAACGCCACTGTAAAGTAATAAATAATTTTTATTTCTACCCACTATGTTGAAGTCGGACGGGTATAACAAGGATAAGCAGAGTTGACGCATCAGGCTCGCCCGACTTCAACATAGTCTGTAGAAATCAAAATTAATTTTTGCTTTACAGTGGCTTTGGAGGTCGGTTTTTGGAAAGAATTTTTATTGCTTGTATGATCAATTACTCGGCCAATACGAAAACACGATGTATACCCTCTATTTACTAGTCGTGGCAGTGGTGAATGCTCTAATCAAGTCAATCATCGCCTACACACTTGTTAGTGGTTGTTTTAACAATACTCATCATTACGGGTGACTCATCCAAACCTGCTAAAGTTTTGTATGATACGTGCGATTGAGTGTGTGCCACAGACACCCTTGATTTGAATTCAATAGTATTAATTTACTCTATTTGATATTAATAGTCCTTCAAAGTGTTATGATATGAGTAGATAGAAACTGGAACATATAAACGCATAATCTTGGCTCGTATTCAAGTAGGTATTTTCCGCCGAGTTGATTCAAGCTATGGGCGCCTCTTTATGTCATCATTTTCTCGGTAATCTCAGTTGTTTTATTTTTAAAATAGATATATTTAGCTTATCAAATTTTAAAGAAATTTCAAAAATGTTACGTAAAAATTTTGTCTCTCTCTTCATTGATGGTGGTGGCCTCTTTTCCTATACTCACATAATGGGGCTTTACTAGGCATAATACTGCTAAGATCTGCTTACGGCTCTACTAAGAGTACGGAATTCCGAATCTTCGATTTAACAATTAGACTCAGATGTTCCCGACGACATACATGGAGGCAACGAAAATACCTGATTTGAGTTATACCGTTGCTTACAACAGCTGTAAGTGTACAACTAGTCCAAACTTCCCTCGGTAGGGTCACACATCACATGACAAATATCGATTAAATAATTCTTCTTCTACATGACGTACTCTCCATTGCTACAAGGAGTCAAGGAATTGATTGCTGAAGTTCAGCAGTCAATTCCTTGACTCCTTGTTAATGGCTAAGCGGAAGAGTTCTTCAACTGTTTTTATTCCAGTCCATCCTTAATTAGTTCTGTTCGTTCGTTCGTTCTCCATTGCTCTGTATCGTTAAGCAATTCAAAATTAGAAATGTTTTAGATCGATCAAATATAACCGAGTTTACGACATATCCTGTTCACGTTATTTATAACTTTCGCATTGACATTTACGGCTCTTTTAAGCTTTAAATCAATCATTAATTTTACTGCGAACGTATTTGGTCCAAAACAACTGCGTTTATACAATTAATTACAAAATTAAGTCTATAGTACCGTAATTGATTTCCCTCGTTATGATGTTAATTAACCCAATTTCGTTCAGACTTCAAACTAGCTCGTTTTGGTCAAGTAATCACCAAAATGAACTGTACATCACGCTCAACGTGCTTTTCTTTGAAATATTTAACTTCATATTAAAAAAAAACATTGATCATTTTTTTATGCTAATGATCATGACGTCTCCTTTCACTTTGTTTTAGAAATGTCATATCTGGAAAATAAGGTTAATAATAAATAGGTGAAATCAGAAAGCTAATAATAGATGTAATAAATTTTAGTTCGATTGAATCCAAAAACAAGTCTACTCAATTCGTTTAATAGTTTATTATCAGTTCGCGATAAATGATTGCACTAGTTTGTTTAGCCGTGCAGCGCAGGCGCACGGTGGGTGGAAGGAATGGCACGCGGCCGCGTCGCGCAAGGTCGACGAACGACTTTCGCACGTTCAAAACACGCTAGCCCGTCGCTGTATTAGTTTTATTAACTTTGTTGCTTAGTTTTCTTAGCGTCTTCTCGTTATAAAGGGACCAAGAACGTTAACCAGAACATTTAGGTTTCTACTATTTGTAATGCAAGGAACTGTATGACAGCAGGTCCTACTGTGGAGAGTCCTTCCATTAAACCCTAGTCATACTGTTATAAAAAGACTCGTATTCACTGAGTGGGCTGTCGATGGGCTGTAAATTGAGATGGTGATTATTATTGATCTGTCCAAACCTTAAGAATTTCTACACAAAGTATTATTGGCATGCAGATTTTTTCGACAAAGCATTCATACAAAGATAGGAAACTCAAGTAGGCGTATCGAATTAGTGTGACCGAATGTGCCACCTTCTGTTTCTTCCGAAGTTTTGTCTATAGAAGTGTCGCTAATCTGTTCGTTCTCTTAGTATTCGTAGACGCGGGGATTGCATTTGTACTGTTGTAATAGTTATCTGATACGCTTCTTGGATTTTGTTGTGTCCATATTATGAGTTTCCCAATGCGATGTTTACTTAAAGTTCGTCTGCCTGTAATGGGTTTGCTAGGAAATGGTTTTTGTTGAACTTTCAGAAAAAGTGCTCGATTGATTCATCTGTCCGGGCCCGGTTACCGTCCTAATCGTTAAAGTAAATGATGTTACCAAAACTCTTGCATACCAAAACAGAGTAAAACAACAATGATCAGTAATCAGTATTCATGCGGAACTTTTCAATGATTTTGTCAGTTCTTCTTTTATCTGTCAAACTTTAATTACTAAGTAAATAAGTATTTTTTACGATTTGCATCTTGGTCGCTTTTTACGGATCGTCTCTAATATCAATTTTATCTAGTACTGGTTTCTTTGTCACGAGGCTGAAAGCTAAAAACCTGCCTGATTACTAAAACAGTTTGGTTTAGGCATGAAAAAGTTAAAAAGAAAACAGTTTTGTATTTTGATTTGTGCATGAAATAATTTAAATGACACTAACTTCTTAAACAATGGAATGAAATTTAAATTAAATGCAGGCAATGCAATGTTATAAATGGCTGAACTAAAAATACTTATTTACTCTTTGTCTGACGTTTATGGAAAAGTATTCAAAGAGAGCGTAACTTATCAAGTTTATTTGCTTTTAATAATTATTACATGGGAATGCAGAAAGTAATAAGAGGCATTGTTAAGATTTTATTGCTATGGGCGCATACTACCATCGATTAAAGTAGTATTATTTTAAAAAGTCAAAGTTATATGACGCACCTTATCTTACCTGTAATAAGGATTATATTTTCTGAAACAAGAGTGTCAGCCATATTAATATAATACTGCTTTATGAAATGGTAGTATGCACCTTGTAAAGAAAAGGAGCTCGGTTTCGATTAACCTTGCGGTTCTCATAACTATTATTAGTAACCACAACGCGAATAACTAAATTTTTTTGCATCATCTACCATCTGTGAATCAGTTTGAAGATGTACAAATTTAAATATTTATAAAACGTTCCATATGATTCATAATTTAAAAAAAATATTTTGATGTCATTTTAATTTTACGATAAATGTTTTCCTTATCGTCGTACAGTGTACTATATTGTATCAGTTTGTTATTCAGCTTAGTATGTTAGGATTACAATTTATGTTAGGTAACAACTTTGTGAATCTGTTTTTGTATTGTCTTGTTATTTTTTTTAATAATAAATCGAGTATGAAAATAATAAACTAATAACAAAAATATTTCAATAGTTAAGCATTTTATGCCATACTGTTCTCTTCCGGGGTAGTGAGGGCTCAGTCGCAAAACGTCCCGTTCGCAAAAAGTGTAGCATGAAAAAATACTTTCCAAAGTCACTGTAAAGTAAAAACATAATTTTGATTTCTCCACACTACGAGTATATTGAAGTCGGACGAGCCTGATGCGTCAACTTTGCTTATCCTTGTTATACCCGTTATATTTTTTTACTTTAGAGTGGCTTTAGGAGTCGGTTTTTTGGAAAGAATTTTTATTTTTAATTTTTTAGTATCAGTGTTGAGCATTTGGAGTCAGAATTTTTATGGGACCACCTCGAGAGCTTCCTCTAACGAATGATAGAAAAAATTTCAAATCGATTTAGAAATCACGGAAATCACCGACATATATTAAAAAAACCGAATTGAGAACCTCATCATAGAAATTGAATACAAAGTTGTTTTCTCAACTAACATATTTAAAACAATTTTGCTAAGAATAACTATAAAAGTAACAATAAGAAAGTAGAGAAAACTACAACAAATAATACAATTATATTTTTGTAAAGCTACAGACTTAAGAGGTTTTTGTATAGTTTAACAATACCTTCTAAGTGCATTGTAAGTGCAATTTTGCTCTACCTCAAATAATATGCTTGTTCGAACAAGCCAATTGAATTTTCTACATATTTAAATAATGATTAATTAAACAATAGATCATAAGTTTCTACTTATTGTCGTATATGTTGAAACTTGCAATATTTCTTGCAGAATACTTATTAAATAATCGCCCTTACAACACCTTACAACCTGTGCTGTTATTTAGTAATATTATATGAAAAGACTTGAAGTGTGATAAAATTTTCGGTTTTGATACCTAGTAGGTATACAATTTTCGATAATAATTTAAGAAATCTGATATTGGTGCTCCATACAAGCATCTTTCACATACACTCCGTATTTGAAAGATGCTTGTATACCCACGACCAAATATGTCCACATTACTGTTTCTTGTACTTCGTAAATAAAAATAGATAGCAATATCTTTACTTATTTACGTTTATCATGTGGATGTTAAATATCTCACCGAAGTAGACTCGTAAATTTCAAGACATAATATTTTATTAGCATGATCTATAGGGTTTTCCATTAATCTTTACATTTTTAAAAGATAATTTTAGATATAAACGCTTTTAAAAAAGTTTTTCTTGAGATAGTGTAAACAATGTACAAGGTTAACAATGATATTTAATACAAATTACACAATGTCATATATTTTATCTGAGCTGTGTGTTGTTGGTTTGCGTTTCCGTAAAAAAATTCGTGGATGTTTTATTTATCTTTTTCCTGTTAAAATGAAATGTTTGTATACCTAATTATGATACAAGAACCACACTACTGTGGCTACACAATATTTTTATTTTCCCAAATCAATAAGAATTGAGAGATGATCAACAGTGATATTAGAGGTCATGTTTTTTAAGATAATCTGGCTTACGTTTCCCAAAAATGATGGTAGCAAACAAAATAATAACGAATATGTTAGGAATGTATTAATAGGTGAAAACAACATACACGTTGCCCTACATTCAGGAATACCATTCGATGATTATTAATGATTCCACCCTCACAAATGAGAGGTTCCATTTGGCACGTAAAGCAATTAAATACCGGGATTAATGTCGTGTGGCGATGTTTTGCGACGGGACGGCGTGGGCGAGACGTGGAGATCGGGTTCAACGGACATTCCCGGTATGCGGAACTCTGTATCTGGCTCGGCTCTCCAATTTATTGTCACCGGTGCACTTGATTGCAAGTAGGTAGCTAACGATGAAGGGCTTATCTTCGTTAGATACGAGTATGTGTGCTGCCGGGCCACTTCGTGTATAGAATTTCCGAAACATTTAGTGGGTTACAACTTACACCAGTGCTGCACTTGTATTATTTTTGCTGTTCATTGTACCATATCATATCAGCTAGCAATGTTTAAGGTGTTTTAGAATCTATCTACTTAGAGATGATAGATGATCGAGATGTGGAATTAAAGTTCCAAGTTATCGGCTGTTCTAAAATCTCAAATCTAAGCATTTCATTAGCAGAGTCTATAGTTGCCCCAAATATCACTTACTAAAGCATTTAATACCTTCGTTATGCTTTGAGTACATATTTTACTATTATATACTAGCTGACCCGGTGAACTTCGTACCGCCTTAGCGTAGTGACATTGACATTCGTTACGCGCGTTTTTTTAAATATGAAAAATTAAATGTATATTTTTCAATATTTCTGAGAGATTTTCTTAATATTTTTTTCCGTAAGAACCTTCTCCTAATAATAACAAATACAACAAAAAAAGAATTAGTGAAATCGGTCCAGCCATTCACGCGTGATGCCGTGACCAAGGAAAACGGGTTTCATTTTTATATATATAAGAAGATTGTGTGCTTTGAGTTAGAGGTATGAAACAATGTTTCCAATAGTTAAGTTTCTCAAAACCAGAATAAGTTATTTATTTTAAAAATTTCCATGCTTTATTAGTAGTTCTTAAGCTGGGGTACTCAGTACGCTCGCAGCGACTGATCGACGGCGACTCAATGTCGGTTTAAGCCTGTTGCCTAAAGCCTTTGCCTGTGATCTGTTATAAGTAATTTCCGATGAAAGAGGAAGTATTGTTAGCGAGTTACTTACTACCTATGGCGTCATGGAAAAAATCACTTTCGTTGCAAGATCGCAACCTTGCTGCGCCAGCGAATGACCTTGGTACCAGTGCACAGTCAGCGGATTCCGCGGAATTGCATCACGTCCGACAGAACGTGGCATCAGATTATTCTTATCATAATCATAAGATCATACTTAGATTTTAGTATAAAAATCATACTAATATTATAAATGCGAAAGTGTGTTTGTTTGTTGGTTTATGGGTTTGTTGGTTTGTTTTTCAATCACGCCGCAACAGAGCAACGGATTGACGTGATTTTTGGCATGGGTATAGTTGAGGACCTGCAGAGTGACAAAGGCTATTTTTTATCCCGGAAAATTAGGATTTCCCGCGGGAATCTAAAAAACTTATACCACGCGGGTGAAGTCGCGGGCATCAAATAATGAGATCTAGAAGCTGTTTGCTTATACGATAATTATAAAAAAAAATAGCGACATTTTAGATTTGCAGCAATTTGATTGCTGCATTGCCAGCGCTGCTATTTTCGCGTCCATACCGCAAATAATATGACATCGCTCGCGAATAGAAGTCGACCAAAGTCGCTACCTAAAGGTACACACACCTTTGGAAAAGCTCGGCTTTACCGTGTGGCTTTAAGGAAAAGCTAAAGTATAGTCAGTCTGTAGTAGAACGAGTTTAGTTTATCGTCTAGAGCTTAGAGATGTCGGGAAATCAGACGTGGTAAAAAGTAAGTTCTCTAGCTACTTATAAATTACTAGATGATACCTGCGACTTCGTCCGCGTGGATTAAGTTTTTTAAGGCGCTGTGTGTGGTCAGGGGGGGGGTCTCCAAAGCAGTGTATCCATTAAATGGTGGCATATGGAAGATTGAAAAAAATATATGATGTTTTCAAGACCTTAACTCAGATATTGTTTTATCCCAAAACACGATTTAAACAACTTCGCTGCATAAAAAATAAATTCAAACATACCTCTTATTTCAGTTTTCAAATCAACACATCTCCAAATTGAAAACCTCAATTTACTTGAAAAATATATCATTAAATTCCAAATTCTAAATGACATCCATTGATTTATTAATATTTATTAAAATGTACACATATTTTCTGTTTTCCATTGTATTCCGGTTTTTCGAGAAGCGCTAGCTCATTTTCACCTCCGCCAGTGTTCGAAAGAACTTCACAGACGATGGATCTGTGCTCCTTTGCTCCAGCGTTTAAATCGATATTTTAAAATGGTTTTCAAACATAACATGAATAAGACTAATGTTTATTCAACATGAATTGACAGAAGACGTGGATATTACAACTTTCGTGAGCTATCTTCTTTTATATAACTAAAAATACATAATCAAATAAAGTATGAATATGTGTTCTCTGACCAAACTTTTGACAGCTCGAAATAATGATGCCGTAATGCGCTATCCATTCGATTTTTGACAACAATCGACTTCATTTACGAAGAAGTTTTAATCGATTTGACACATTGATATTACAACTTTTTGTATTGTTTTATAAACATACCCAGGCGTCTAAATGTCTTTTTTATGTATTAAAATAAATATTTTTGGTGAAGCAATGCTGTAAATGTATATTTTATTATTTGGCAACATCAATAAGGCAGGTCATAGAAACCATCCAACGCCAAAGATGACGCTACTTAAATGACAATCAAGTGAGCTTGTGTTGCAGCTTCGTAATTATTTTGAAAACTATTTTCAAAATTAAAATCGTACTAGTAATTACTAGATTGACATACGAGTTGCGAAATATCGCATAAAAAGGCACGTCGCTTCACTATTTAAAAAAAAAACTCCTGCTGGTTGTAACAATGACGTCTTTTAATATTTCCAAGAAGTAGGTAAGTTGTCAAACATCCAATTACTGTCAGAGGGTTCACTGCCATCGCTTAAAGCAGTATTACTTAAAAATGTCAGTTTTATGTCACGTACCTTGAAGGTCCTAAAATAAGGATTATAATTCTAAAAACACGAACGTCAACAATATTAAAACAATACGGATTTAAGCGATAGTTGTATGCCTGCAGTGCAGTTTTTGATATGAATGGAAAATAAACAAAACAGTGGTAAGACAGAAAGGAAAACTGAAAATCAAGCATTGCCACTTCAGCTTGCTACTGCCTACTCGTCCGCTCTCATTGGACCAGACCGACCAGGTAATATTATTATATCGAAAGCTTGCTGAGTAAGGACCTAGTAGCGTCTCAAATACTTCAAATAAGTGCCTATTGCAAGTTTTATTACTAATTGATTGGATATTAGATACCCTTAGGGTTTCGTTTCTGGGACCCGGGAGTTAGAAATTTCCGGGAAATACGTCGTTGGTTTTTTTTGTGATTTCCCGTTTTTGTGTACAGAGTATTTTTTTAACTTATCTCTTGAGAAATATTTGAGAACAAGTTGATCTCTTAACTTGTTTATTATAATTCTCCCTGACTACTAGGGCATGCATTCGGTGCTGTGTTTGAGTACCGGGAAATTTTGGACCGATATTGGCACGGAACCGGGAATTCCCGGGACTTTCGATACTACCTTAAATTATCACAAAAACACGGCTAAGACATTACAGAAAGTATGAAATAGACCAAATATTACTGTTTATTAGGCGTTATACAAAAATTTATCGCATAATATTTCACACAGGAATATACTGAATATTACTATTCATTAGGCATTATACAAAAATTTATCGCATAATATTTCACACAGGACTGTAAATTCATGATTTTTTCATGTACTTGTACCATAACTCGCTTCGTTACAAATTTCAAAGTTTTATTGTAGTTCATAGGTTTTACAGAGATTGCGTCTTGTATGAAAATACACTTTGAAAAGTTGAATTTTTTTTTTATCGTGATACGTTCATATGTAACTACTTTTATAGCAATTAGAAGCCAGTGCAAATATAAATTTACTACATCAAGCAGTTTATGAGAAACAAGCCTTGAGGCTTGGATACACGGACAACAAAGTGATCCTTTACGGGTCTTTTTTTATAGACAGGCGTACGTAGTAACCTCACCTCAAAGAATTACAAATGTTAATCTAAATCAACAATATTTTCCAACCCATACTCAGTATTCCCAAGAGAATCTCGTGAAGATGTTACTCTCTCCTATTCTGTGCCGTTTTTTGGTTTTGCCGCACGCCGATTTGGTCTCTACAATTATATTGGATATGGTACCTCTTAGTATTTTTGGTATCCATTCACCGTCCTCCCCGTACGTATGGAGGATCCTAGGATCGAGGACCCTAGGATTTTCTAAAGACGTTTCCTATCAGCCATAAAGAGCCTCGTTACTGCTGCGTTACTGTCCAGGATTCACATCCATACATAAAGATTGGACTGTTCACAGTCTCGGTTTTTACATAACATTGTATGGAGAACTCCTGAGCATCTTAGGGAATTATGGATACGGATATCAATATTTTCTTTCCCTCTGCTATTGGTATAATTGACAGTGGAGTCAAAAATCAAAATTTAGTAGCCTCGGGCTTATGAGGTATATTTTATATTACAGTCTATCAATATTTTCCTGTCAATCTTCATGTGAAATTTATGAAAGTAACGATACAATTAACAGAATATAGCATAATCTACTGTAATTTATTATGGCTAAACAAATTTTATTCCAGTGACAGATCCATCAATTCATTGATCTTCAAAAAAGCTCTTCTCTGCTGGTAAATAATACTTACCAGAAAGACTAACATACGAAACTGTACGAAGTGGCAGTAAAATAATCGTTATAGCCAAAGTAAAAATAGGGGTTTTTAAACTAATACCTCGAATTTGTGAGCATAAAATACAGTATAGTGAATTAAATTATTGTTACATGCAGAAATATCCACACTTAATTAGAGAAGAATCGACAGAATGTATGCACTTCGAGTCTCAAAAGTATCAAAAGTACCGGTTTTATGGTGTGGAGAACCGGGACTGAAAATTATTCAGAAGTACCGGGAATTTTTGGTACCAGGAATTATCGGGAGCATGCCCTATTGACTAGGTACCTCACTCGCGCAGTGCTGAGCACTATTGTCTTAACGTGGGATGTACCGGGTTTAATCCCCAGCAGAGTGAATTTGGCAATTGGGCGTATTTTTGTAAAATTGTACATGAAATAAAATCGATGTTTTTTTTTCATCATTTTTGTTATTTTATTGATAAATTTGTGTTTCTTAGTTATTTATCTTTATGAGCAGTAGCACTGTTTACAAATATTATGTTAAATTATAGTAAAAAACACAATCATTTTAAAATTAAGTGACGGAGAATTATTCCATTGAGTAACTAAACTTTATCTCACAAAAGGCACTTAAAAAAACAACTTTAGATAAGATTCACAGAAGTGTTTTACTAGTCTTACCAATCATGCCAATCACAAAAATAGGACAGCAAACATAAAATAACAGAAACACTATCAAAATTTGATAATTTTAGTTCTTTTGACTAACGTAAAGGCAAATTTATGTCATAATTTATTATATAACTTCTGAAATAGACAATGCTTTTTATTTTTGTTTTTGCAAGTAAATTAGTTTACGATAAAAAATATACATTTAAATATAGCATAACAATAACTTATATTAATGATAAATTGTCAATATTATAAGTATTTATGCAATACTAGCCGATGCCCGCGACTTCGTACGCGTGGATCGAAGTTTTGTGGTTCCCGCGAGAACTCTTTAATTTTTCGGGATAAAAAGTAGCCTATGTGCTATTCCAGACTACAATATATATCTGTGCCAAATTTCGGCCAGATCCGTTCAGCCGTTGGGGCGTGATTGAGTAACAAACATCCATACATCCATTCATACATCCATACATCCATCTGTCCAAACTTTTTGGAGGATTTTTTGAGAGGACAATTTGTCAGTGGAACCTTGACAATTACTCAAAGGAAAAGTAAGGGCACTGATCACAATGTTAAGAATTATTGTACTTTCTTACCATAAAACTATAATAGTCGTAGTAGGTACTTTTGAGTATTTTAAACTCTTTATTCTTTATTTTGTACTTAAATTATGTAAAATGTCGTCTATAAAATATAAGTAGAACTTCCAACCAATGTATAGTATGTTAAATCACATTGTAAGAATGATTATAAGTAACAATTTTTTTTTGCGTTTTGTCTTCTTCGATTCTCCCTTTCTGATATTTTATCTCACCTCGGATATTTTTCTTGTTCTAGATTTTACGAGCTCCAAGTGTTATTTTCTTATATATTATTGTTTGAACTTTTAAGAGTCCCTCTTTAATTTCTCTATATGCCGCCTTGTTATTTCACCAGATGTCAGCGCCATTGTTACACCTGAATAATTTAATATATACAATACTCGTTTCCAATGCAAAACTCGGGGCCGTAAAAGCTTAACCGTGTACAAACCTTTAGAAATCCATTGAGTACCAATTTGTTCAATTGACTGACAATTTCGAAAGAGTTACTTAAAGGACCGTAATGAATTCACGGCAACAATATTTTCTTGCATTGTATTTCAAGAATTTAAATATTCTGAATTTTCTCTGGTCTGGCCTGGTAGGAGGCTTCAGCCGTGGCTAGTTACCAATTACCACCCTACCGCCAAAGACGTGCAGCCAAGCTATTTAGCGTTCCGGTACGATGTCGTGTAGAAACCGATTAGGGATATGGACTAGGGTTTAATATAACTGCCATACCCCAAACAGGTTAGCCCGCTACAATCTTAGACTGCATCATCACTTACCATCAGGTGAGATCGCAGTCAAGGGCTAACTTGAATTTAATTTAAAAAAAACTGGATATAAGGTACATAAAAGTAGCAATAACTATTTTTAAAAAATCCCGATTCTCGGGAATTCCCGGGAATCGGCCAATTTTATTCCCGTTTCCTTGAGTTGAAAATTTGCCGTTCCCGAGATTTATTTTTAATTTTGATTGAGTGGGATTTTTAAAAAGTTAATTTGTTTAGTTTCACCCAACCTAAGTCCAGTTAATTAATATAATAGGTTTTGCTTCGGACATAATATTGTCAATCAAACTTATAATTTTAGAGTACGGAAACAACGTACAAATTTGAAATATTACATAAATTGGCTAATTTGCGGTTTTGGCTCTTACGAAGTTCTACCATATAGATAATTCTGTATGTAAAGATAAAAAATCATGACACCAAAATTGTATGATTTTCTTCGTTTTTTATTTTTGAGTATTTTTCAAACACTGTAAATAATACTATATGTATGCAAAAGACTAGAAATTGATTTCAATGATCAATTTCCAACATCTTTTTGCTATTTAAATTTTTGAAATAACATCTGTATTTCTTGTTTCTGACAAAAAATGAATATCAGACTCTTAGTCGGTAAGTACATTGTATATACGTATGATATTGATTTATGCCACAATTATACTTGTAATTAACTCACGTAAGTAGTTTATGTAAATAAGATAGGTACTTATGTAACTCTAGATGATGCCCTCGACTTCGTCCACATGGATTAAGATTTTTTGACTCCCGCGGTAACTGTTTAATTTTCCAGGATAATGGTTCCGGGTAGCCTATGTCCTTCTCCGGGATGTAATCTATCTTTGTACCAAATTTCATCCAAATCGGTTGAGTAGTTGGGCCGTGCAAGCGTAGCAGACAGACAGACACACTTTCGCATTTATTATATTTTGTATGGATATTAGTATGCTGGGCTAGCTAATGCCCGCGACTTCGTCCGCGTGGTTGAAGTTTTTTTTATTCCCGCGGGAACTCCTTAATTTTTCGGGATAAAAAGTCACTCTCCCTCAACTATACCCACGCCAAAAATAACGTCGAACCATTGCTCCGTTGCGGCGTGATTGACGGGCAATTCAATTAACAATCACACTTTCGCATTTATAATATTAAGTATTAAAATGGATTTGCACACGATATGCGATTTACAATAGGTATTTTGTCAATTACCTACTCATGTAAGAGACTTTGGTAGGTACGTGATTTACTCACGTTATTCTATCAATTTCACAAATTTTGAGTTACCGTGTTTTGTCATCCGAGGGCATCCGTGACATGCTATGACAAGCGCGCGAAAATAATGAAAACCGCGACGGGAGCGCCACCCGGCCGAAGTGGGCATAACTGACGTGAGTGGTGAGGACTGAGGAGAGCCAACCTCTCGATTTGTGTTTTGATTTTAAGAGCTGACAGCGCCTTAATTCCCGCGGAAACTCTTTAATTTTTCGGGATGAAAAGCCTATGTCCTTCCCCAGGATATAAACTACCCCTGTACCAAATTTCATCAAAATCCGTTGAGTAGTTGGGCCGTGAAAGCGTAGCAGACAGACAGAAAGACACACTTTCGCATTTATAATATTAGTATGGATATTGACTTTCAAAACTTTCACGTTGTCTCGCAATACTTACGAAAAACTACCAATCACTATAGGTTTTTCGTACTGCTCAAAAACGATCATGTTGGTATGAAAAGTGCTGTCATGTATTAAAATAGTTTGGACCACGAACAGTAAGCCAATCATACATTGCACAAAGTTTGGAAACTAATGAAACTACATGCGGTAAAATCCATTAAAAGTTTTGGGCTTGGTTTTCCGGACTCGTATATATCCTTTTCAAACTCCCTTATAACAATAATGTGTTTTTGTTTACTCATTGTTGTCCATATATGCTGGGAAACGTTGCCTACTGAATTTTAATCGGGACCGAATAATTTATTGCATCAAATTTAAACAGCTCGAATGTTTTTTTAGGAAGACAAATTGTATGTTTTATGTTACCGAGAACAAAGTTAAAATACAAACAAGATTTTATTCGTTTGGATCGTGATTCATGTCATGTTCGACTGCCTCGTTGGTCTAGCGGTTAGCATAGTCGATTGCGGATCACGAGGTCCTGGGTTCGATTCCCGGTCGGGCTTAAAAATTGTTAGGTATTGGGTATTCAATTAAGAAATTCTCAGTGCCAGCCCGGAGTTGGAAGTTGGCGGTGTTTCACCCCCGTACCTCGGAGAGCACGTTAAGCCGTCGGTCCCGGTTATTATCACTAACATGATAATAGTCGTTAAAGCCCGCCAACCCGCATTGGAGCAGCGTGGTGGGTCTAAGCCCTAATTCCCTCTCTCCTATGAGAGTGGAGGCCTGTGCCCAGCTGTGGGACGTTAATAGGCTGTAGTGGTGGGTGGTGGTGGTGGATCGTGATTCATGTCATGTTTACCTTGGTTACTACTTACTTTAATATTTCCCGAAGATTTGGCTGAAGATATATAATTAATTATCTTAGATCCAATATCTCTTCATCAGGACTTTAGGTAAATTGCGAGGTTGTTAAAAATTGACAGTTATAGCAATTAATATTTTAAGCACGTATTGAAACCCAGATATAAGTATATTAAGTATGACCTTGAATGACATTTTACACGACATATAAAAGATAGGAAAAAAGATAACAGTACCCTAAACAGTGTTTTAAAGTGGTGAAAACATTTCTTCAATTATCTTTATGACAAACAAGGTTTATTATTAACTACAGAAGCAAAAACGTTAAAATGCGACTTAAGTACTGATGAAACTACATTCTATATGCTATATATAACCCTTCGTATTAAACTACTATAAGCTCTACTATACCGACTAGCTCGTTAGATAAAGCATAGTTGAAATCCGTACAATGATTGTAAATTAACAATGAAAGCATACAATATATATTTATAAAATTTAAAAGGCTTTTGTTAATGCTATCGATCACCAATTTCCACCATGTCATGCTTTTTAATGTGAAACCTTTCATTCATCCCTTATTGTTTACCAAACGTAATTTGAAAACCTATTTAAACCCAAAACCGAACTTATTTTTAACCTACTTCCAAAAAAGGAGGAGGTTCTCAATTCGGCGCGTTTTTTTTTAAATGTATGTCGGTGCATATCTCCGTGGTTTCTGAACCGATTTGTTTTTTTTTTGCTATCAGTCGTTAGAGGAAGCTCACGAGGTGGTCCCATAAAAAAATCTGACTCCAAATCCTCAACCATGATACTAAAAAGTTAAAAATAAAAATTCTTTCCAAAAAACCGACTGCCAACGCCACTATAAGGTTAAAAAAAACATACGCGCCGAATTGTGAACCTCCTCCTTTTTTGGAAGTCGTTTACAATTAATTTGGATTTCTATCCACTATGTTGAAGTCGGGCGGGTATAACAAGGATAAGCAATATTAATATTGCTTATCCTTCTCTTATCTTATGCTGTTGGAAGTCGGTTTAAAAAAAAATATTGACACTAGCCTTGATAGAATCTGTTTTAATGCCTATTTAGTGTATAGGTCTGTTAAATAAAAGATAAAACAATAAAGCTAATCACGAAAGGGCCTACATTCAAAACTACATAAATCAATGTCTGTTTCAACACCTGTTTACAGATCATATCTTAGTTGCGGTCCTGTTAGTGCTTAGCTTGCGGTTTACGAAATATAAACTCCGCATAGCCAAGCTTAATAGGTCTGTTTCATGTTTTACATCATTAATAATGGATAACGGTCTTCAATTGGCAGTTAAACCGTTTCCCTGGGGATACGAGGAGAGGATAAGTTTACGGCCGCATTTATTACACGCGTAAAGAGAAAATACGCGGAAGATAATCTACATAAAGCTGATACGGGCTTCGAGTGGTGTAAATTTAAAGATAAAAGAATTCTTAATTTAGATATAAGACAGCGTAAAACTGATCTTAATTTAGATCAAAACGTACGTTTGACAATTTACTTACAATATTTTACAACTCCTGTCTAATGTCTTTGAGCATAATTACACACACACACACACACACACACAAACAAACAAACACGCACGCACGCATTTAAATTTTTAAGTTTTTTTATTGTTACCTACCCTCGGAAGGAAGTGGTTTCCACAATACAGGGAATCCTAGTGTGGAAACCACTGCCCCACTAGTTAAAATAATTTATTCGCTGTGCAATGACAACCAGCTTGAGAATTTTGATTATTAGTCGTACGTACTATGATAATTCACGACATTTTAGTAAATATTTTCATTGAAATCTAGTCTAGTCTTAAATCATATCTTATCTTTAGCCGCAAACCGCGATTGAAGTGGGCATGAAATCCTAGTCACAGTCATACTAGTTAGGATTCAGGATTAGCCACCCAGGATTCAGACCCAGCCACCCACGCAAATGGCCAAATTATTCCGTTGTAGTTTACTAGTACGAGTAAGTAAAATGTAATTTATATTTGATATTGGTGTGGCTAGTGTGTAAGTTTTTCTGAAATAATAAATTGAAATTGAATTGAAATCTTTAAAAAATTGAAGATTGATACAAAACACATACAATCCATAATAGATGTGGTCTCGATCGATTGATCTATCCATACTGTTTTCATACCCTTTTACATGTAGGCTCATTCTATCACATGCAGAGGTGAAATCATACTCGTAAGTTACTCGGACATAATTCATGAGCCCATTAGCGTTCCTTTATCTCTTATGCGGAAGATATGCGATACCCAAGGTAAGGAAATACATTCCATTGGTAATTTTCATTGACATCAATCTGGTTCCTCCGTCACCTTTTTATAATCGAACCGCAAGGCATCGACAAGGTCTGCACCCTTACGCAGTCGAAATTCCGCGGGCTCGTACGAAGCGATTTGCTTCCTCGTTTCTAATTCGAACCGCTAGGATATGGAATGCCCTTCCGGCATCCTCTTTTAATATAGGTACCTTCAAATCAAGAGTGAATAGGCATCTTCTAGGCAACCTTAGGCTGCATCACCTCTTGCATACAAGTCTGATTGCAGCCAAGCGCTAGCCTATATATTTAAAAAAAAAGGAAAAAAAAACATGAGTGTAAACGATTTCACAGTAAGTATGAGCGATAAAGCATGATTTGATTTCCCAATACGGTGAAGGTTATCATATATCGATGATTGTTACAATGTCACGTACACGTTTGTCACGTTTGGTCATCGACTCATCGCTGCTATCGTTTTAGGTGCTCCTTATCAATAAATCATCAAGTGTGACGTCTGAACCAATAAGCCTAGCTAAGCTCATGTTGGAACATGCAACATCAATCTTACTGTATCGTTAAAATATTTGATCGATATTACTTGCTTTTGAATTCAATAAAATTACGTAATCGTTCGTAATTAATTTACTGTTTCTAGGAAACGTTTTGATTGTGTTATATCAAAGTTATATAACGCAAGGTACCTTAATATAAACGACACGTATACTGATCCTGTCGGTTTCCAGATTAGATAGCGTTGACACCGTGACTGTTTGTCAACGTTGACCGTGTTTGTGCAAGCCCTAGGCTTGTTGACTGACGCACTATACGTGATAAATACGATAGGGCAGAACCGAACGACGCGGATATTGCATTTGGTTTACGCAATTACGTGAGGTCTGTAGCATAATTATAATGCACTAGATGATGCCCGCGACTTTGTCCGCGTGCATTAAGGTTTTGGATTCCCGCGAGAACTCTTTAATTTTCCGGGATAAAAAATAGCCTATGTCCTTCCACGGGATACAATCTATCCCTATACCAATTTCATCAAAATTAGATGAACAGATGGGCCGTGAAAGCGTAGCAGATAGACAGACACACTTTCGAATTAATAATATTAGTATGGATAGAGAGGCGCAATCGATTATCTGGTGTGGGACGTGTCTGTTGTATTGGCTTTAATCCATATTAAATAATGCGAATTTGTGCATTAACGGCCCATAATTTTAATCGGGAATTAAAAAAAACTCAATGAAAGCGAACGAAGAAGCGGGCATCGTCTAGTTATAAATAATTTCTGTAAGGCAAATTAAGTTGGTGTTTCTTCCATTTAACTTTACCTTTGTTTTGGCCTCAACTGTTCGTTGGATTCTATTCACGCTCTCATTCAATATTGATCCTTGTGATTTGTTTTCATGGTTCCACTCGTAAATATTAACATTATTGGTGGGCGACGCTTAAAATAAATTATTTAGTTCGCTCTCTCCATTGATGTTTCATTTAGTTCTCTCAATAAATAGTGTTATTTCTAAAAATCTCGTTTAACCTTAAAGCATGTCCATTGTTTATTTATTCTCTGAACGTTTCAGTTATCAAAATAGTTTTCTAGACCAGTGCACTGAATTCTATTGCATTTATGCTTTTATAAATTGGTCTCGACAACCGCAAAACTCATCTCGCAATCGGCTAGGCGCCAAAACCTAATTGCTACGTCCATACATACCTCAAGAATTCTAGAAGAGTTTTTAAATTGGGAATCGTTTTCGTTGGTCTTGCTTGTGAGACCTTTTCAATGGGCCCAGAACATTTAAATTTAAAGTAATCGAAAGAATGACTAACTCAAAACTATGACCCCAAGAATCTGGATTAGTACGAAGAAAATCTGACGACGGTTTTCGAAGTGGAATGTATCGTTTAATTGGCGTAAACCTCTTTATTCTGAGTTGTATATGAGTTCATTAATATACCACCATCTGCGTCAAGCCGGAAACATTTGGGTCACGTCGTATCTTCTCAGTATTCATTATTTTTTGTAAACAATATTGCTTCAACACATCTTTAAATCTTTGTTCTATTTATTTTTCCATATCTTTGTATGTAAATAAGCATGTATCTAACAGCATTTAGACTAACATATATAACGTTGTTATTGAAGTGAAAACTTCTTTAGGCGCGTAGTGCACTTTTGGGTAGGGGGTAAATATGTGGAACACGCGAGACTGACACCGTTCTTCCTAAGACAAAAGGTCTTAATTCGTAATTAAACTTTAATGCCTTAGTTTTAACCGTTGTTGTGTAACCGTAACCGACACCACGCGTTGTTGCGAAGACAAAAGGTCTTAAATATAAATATAGTACATTCGTAGTTAAACTTTATTGTCTTAGTTTTAAGGTTTATATTTGATTTATTTTAAATTAGAAAAAATATATTAAAATATTCGTTTTCCCTCCAGGACCTTTTTTTCACTTCTATCAACAGTCCCTATGACTGCCAATTTTTCATGTTTCCAATACCCCGATGTAAACTTCGCAGGAGGTACTTTTATTACATTCAGCTACTTTAAATGACACATAAAATTCGGGAGCAACGCTCGATCACCGGGCGAGGCGTCATGATGTCGCCTCTGTAATGCTCTTAGCATTTATTACTAATGCGCATAGTGCCCACCGCTGATATCTCTTGTATTGTTCTATCATGTTTTTTTTAATGTGTGTTTTTTTTAAACCGGCTGTCTTGACTGCAGATTGTATATGTTATTGTGTTAAATTTTCAAATCTACTTACTCTACTTTAATTTAAGTATCTACTTGTTTCTGAGATTTTCAAAATTGATGAGAATAATTAAGTACTAGGCATACATACAATGATGCAAGGGGATTCTAACTGCAACTATGTAAACTTCTGGTGCTTCTGGTGCGTGTTTAGTTACTTAATTCAAATCAAATCAAATCAAATATTTTTTATTCAAATAAACTTTTACAAGTACTTTTGAATCGTCAAGTGAATCTACCACTGGTTCGGAATGCCATTCCTACCGAGAAGAACCAGCAAGAAACTCGGTGGTTGCTCTTTTTAAATAATTCATTTACAATTACTATATCAATGTGTACATAAGTAACCGCTGTCCCCAGCATTGTTGGAGCGATCAAATCCATGCTCCTCTATCATTTACATAATCTTCAACAGTATAATAAGCTTTTTTCAGGAGCATACTTTTAATGGATTTCTTAAATTTGTTTATTCAATTCATGTCAAAGACGGGCAGACAGAAAGTAGCCCCATTCCCGCCGGTGGCACCCGTTCACGAGCATGACGCATGATCCAGCCATTGCTTCGCTCGACCATATTTGCGTCATAATTGCGTTACCATACAATGATAACGCATAAAAATATATACTTTATTATATTACCTAATGCAGTAAAGCCATGGTAATGGAGAGTTTGGTTTTGCCAAAATCAAAGTGTCAAATCATTCTAAATTCATGGAAAACGCTGAAATTAATTTTGCAGTAGTATGAAATTAAATGGAAAATCATCTACTATAAAAATTTCAGTTGTACAACTTTGAAGTTAAATGAATCGTGTTTTAATTTGTTTAAATCATAAGTTATTTTAATTAATTAATATGTTATACCTGCGGTTACATATTAAGAAATTAACTAAATTGAGAACCTGAGTCGAAAATTCTACAAATTGTGTTCTTCTGAAGGTATTGTAAACGTTATCATACTAATATTATAAATGCGCAAGTGTGTTTGTTGGTTTGTCCTTCAATTACGCCGCAACGGAGCAACGGATCGACGTGATTTTTGGCATAGGTATAGTTGAGGACCTGGAGAGTGACATAGGCTACTTTTTATCCCGGAAAATTAAGGAGTTCCCGCGGGAATAACAAAACCTTAAACCACGCGGACGAAGTCGCGGGCATCAGCTAGTTACAATTAAATTACTGCATGGCACACCGCTTCCAAGAAAATAAGTAGGCAAAGAAGTGAGCATGTCAAAAGATTGTAAATCTTAAAATAGCCATTAGCCATGAATTAGTGATGTGTAACGACTATAATCCAACAACGTCGTTATCTTAATAAATCTCCTATTATACTAATTCAACCATTAACGGGTCTGATGATGACAACGGAGTATATGAGCAACTACAATAATACACGTTTAGTGTAGTTGTGTTACAATACTTGAGGTAGGTACAACACAAATCAAGCCTTGTAGGCATTGATGTAGAATTTTAGTACCTATCTTGTAGGCTTGATTTCTTTCTAACGCGTTTCAAAAATTCCAAAATTGAATTCGTAAATCTATTATAAGCCAAGTTTGGGCGTAAGTTACCAAAAGTGGGTTCCGTTTTGATAATAATTAAACGATTGCCAATCAATTTAACGATTTATTTTTAGAATGACCACAATAGGGATGATGCGTGTGTCAAAAATAAATTATTTCTTACTGACTATTAAATAGAGAATACTGAATAGAAATTCACATCCTCGGTTAGTTTTAAGTTTAATAACAATTTTAAACCATAGATTAAAGAAAAAAGTGCGTTGAAATTCGGTGACGTCACAACTATGTATTTCAAACAAACTTAACGTCGAAAATAAGACGTATCTGGCGCACCGCCTGCGTTCTGCTTGTTATTTAATTTTCTGAATCTTGCTAACACTATGTTATTGTATTCGATTCCTAAAACTCATAATATGCCAACGCACGAGTCGGAAATTAATCGATAGTAGTTATTGTGTTTATGTTGTTTTGTAATGCCAGTCTTGCAGGTTGAAGTTCTTTTAGATCTTCAGCTCTTATTTACTCTTCCCATACTCTGTTTTACCTAGTAGAATATTTTCTTCTAACAAAGGATAGTTTTCATCAAGGTTAAAAATATAACTGCGTCTACATATCTATTGCCTTCTGATTTTTCACTTTATTTTTTCATAGTAAGTATGTCAATAGAATATAAATACTAAAGATTATTCTGAAGGATCAAAACACTCAATTTCCGCGACCCAATCTTTTTATTGAACGCTTTATATTCAACAATTTTTGTGCGTTGACAGATTTAATTTAGATGAAAGAAATTTTATCGACCTTTTTCTTTGTTCGCAGGCGTGACAATGAGAGAAAAAAGGGGAGGTGCTATGAGCAAAATGCAAAAGCTCAGAAAGCGCCTGTCCCTTAGCTTCGGTAGATTATGTGAGTACTTTTATATCTTGTGTTTATATAAATAAAATGTGTTGAACATTGTAATTGCTGTTTTAACCATGTGTAAAATTGTTCTACAAGTTGATTATTCTCATTTCTATTGTTTTTGTCTAACGCGTGGTCTCATACGGCGGTGAAAGATAAATAAGTCGAAATAAAGCTCAATGTGTAGTCAATAGGTTTTTTTAATCCACTACAAGCTAGCCCTTGACTACGATCTCACCTGATGGTAAGTGATGATGCAGTCTAAGATGGTAGCGGGCTAACCTGTTAGGGGCATGCCAGTTATATTAAACCCATACCCCTTCGGTTTCTACGCGGCATCGTGCCGGAACGCTCAATCGCTTGGCGGCACGTCTTTGCCGGTAGGGTAGTAACTAGCCACGGCCGAAGCCTCCCACCAGGCAAAAATCAAAATCCCCAAATCGAAATCGCAAAATTGTTTGGGCGGCCCATGAAGCTGCGTAGCAGCAATATGCTGGGTTAAATGCAAGTGCATAGTAATTGTCGCGTGGTAATTAATTAGGTAAAGTCCGGTATGGTATGGACGTACAAAGGACAGCGACAGCGATTCTATTCGGCGACCTTACTAACGGATGTTAGTCTTTTGATGGACAAAGTCATAACCATCACTAATTTTGATATGCCCATAGTCTAACATAGAAAGTTATGAAAATTATCATAAATTAAAAATGTACATGACTTCATAACATTCGTGCTTCGTAATAGGAGAAACTAATTAGACATTAGATTAATTAAATGGGTGGGGACGGCGGCGTCAGACGACAGAAATAAATGTGTGAACCAAATGAAAATGAATGATTCATAAATAAAGTGGCTATTTTGGGAGAGTACCAAAATAGTTAGCACATTACACGTTTTAGAGGCGCTTCTTGTTGACTGCCTCGTATAACGTGTGATGTTCACTCTTCTGTCATTTTTTCCTTTTAGTTGCGTGACGTAGGCTACTTTTTTTCCCAGAAGGTCAAAGATTTCCCACAGTGTTTTTAAAACCCAAATACACGCGAAAGAAAACGCGGGCATCACCTATGTAAATTAATTAGTGTAATTCCTACTTAACTTGTTATTTTATATCTTAATAATTTGAAATGCATAATCAAGTTTCCCGTTGCACTCGAAATAATAACAGCATGCCATCAGACAGCGTGGAAACTCATTTAATTAACATGCAGCATTTGTATCCGGCCATCTCATTAAGGTATAATATTTCTCAGATCCGATTGTTGGAAACGAGTTATGTAGTTCATTCCCAGCTTCTACAGTTAGAGTTTATTATGAAATTTAATGCAATGATAAAATGTTTAAATTCGTACCATCAAATTCATTCCGTTACTACCTCTACCTACTGCTACACTCCCGATACAAATTACAACATGCATACGAAGTTATATGTAGGTAAATTATAAAGAAGCGGAGCTTTGACTCAATACAGTAATGGTTGCAAAAATAGCTAATAATATGTCCATAGCAGTGATTTTGGCAATTGGTTTATTTTGCCTTCGAGCTACCGAGTCACTGAATGTTGATAGCTTTTACACGGTAAGTACGTATCGGGTCAAAGCTAGTAGGTAGGTAATAGGTATGGTTCCAAATACGAACAAGCCATGGAAATTTGAATACGACTGATTGGATGCGACTTTACTCAATCAGCAATTCTAACATGACCGTTGCGAGATAAACATTCTCTTTGTTTTCATGGATTTTATTGGCATTGACTCGACACAGTTCTTTTCCTACGACATCTATTTTACCATTGCCGCATAAAAACTTCTTAGTCGTCTATAAGCTTAACTTAACTATATTGCAAGCATCAGTAGATATCAGTATCCTTTACACGGTAGATGGGGAAACTTATCTATTTTGCAAGAATCGTGAAGAGATTTAAAGATGCTTAGTGTGGTATTGTTACTAAAAACCGATGTGGCTCGGTATATCATATGCCGTTGCCGCCTGTGAGGAGGCACATTTAACACAGTGCAAACGCATTCAATTAACACATCGCATTTGTGTCCACCTGTCTCATCAGCCGTCATTAGCGACTCTCTGTCCCACATCTACGTGTGAGGTCTCGAGGGTAATGCTAATTGACATAATTATGAAAGTTTCACTTTTTCTCTTCATGCCACTGAGAAATAACGGGTTCGAGCATATCTTACCTAGTGACTGGGTTTTGGTTAAGACGGTCAATAAAACGTTTAACGGGATCAGGAGTCATGATGCCAACGCTTAAAGACATATTATTTAACATTATTGTAGACTTTTGTGTTTTACAGTGGAATTCATAATCGTTGGGTAACCAGTCTCCGCAAAAATGTCGTTCACGATTCGCGAAGCGATTGAATGTCGAATCTTCCTTTGTTGCAATTCATAAACGTTCACTAGACAATCGCCTAGCTGAATGGAGAAGAAATGGAGATGTACAGAATATTGTCTATTGATTTACATGTTATCTGTAGAAATTCTCTATGGATGTCACTTTGAAGCACTGAGTCTGTTTGAGTGAGTTTGATAGTGTCTGGCGCGCGGAAATCGGCGAACCAGTATTCGGCCGCTGTTGGCGACCAATTTGAGAGTATCTTACGACTATGAAATGCAAAAAGCTTGAATTCGACACATAGCGCCTGAAACGTCTCGGTGGCGAGCGTTTCAAGCGTTTATGAATTCCACTGTTAGAATTATAATCCTTATTTTAAGAACGTCAAGGTTCGTGTCATTTTGAGTAATATTGCATAATGGCCCCAGTGACAGAAACACACTGTACATCAGTTGATGATACCGATATTTATTTATAACGCGTCAGAGCCGAAGTGTGTACTTCGTATATGTATATCTCGATCACAATAACTCTGCACCTGAACTTGATGACGTCACATGAAGAGTGAGGAAGATATTAATTAGAGCAACTTTGCGAGCTAGCTGGAGAGAGCATTCCACTGAGATGCTAAGATAATTCGACGGTGCTGAAGTCCGTTTACTTGCTAGGAACCAATGAAAAACAGTAGGATAGGTTAGTTACTTGACATTGTTTAAACTTGAGTTGATATATTGTGTTTAACGCTGCATGAATACGAGCATTATTTATGTAATTATATTGCCGGCATTAATATTTGTCTAATTATCTGTCGTAGATAACGTCAACCAGCTATAATATAGCGTGGTAATGTATTACTATACACACCGTGTCTACACATTTCATCTACGAACATTAGCCAGTTCGACATAGTGTCCGATATGTGAGAGTAAATATGGCGTGTGCCAAATAGGTACCTACAACTGTCGTTTGTGAATAATATAATAAAGTTAATGATGGTTTTGATCCTCCTACTTTCTTTTCTGACTCTATAGACTTTACAGATCGTATTATTTTAAAATCTGCTCAAAATAACACATCATAAAGAAAAAACTGCTAAGAACTGTACTAAACTTTAAAAACAGATATACTCGTATGACTATCAGGAAATTACGTGGTATTTAATTATCTAATCTATTAAAGGATTATGCTGTAAATGACGACCCTAGTCCTCATAGGTAGGTATTAAATATTACCTTTTATTATCCGCAAGTCGCAATATCGAATAAAATACGGTCTTTACGACAACCCTGGGCATACATAACGACCTACCGAGTACGCAAGCGGGGGCTTCGACTACAGTAGGTAAATCCCTGTTATGAAACACGTGTGGTATATATTTAGACGCACACACATTCCACTCATTGCTGCAGCGTACCATTTAAAGGTAAAAATGTTTATTTTTACAACACGGGCAGAACTTTTCGAGTACCAATCACGTGGAGGGGTTTTGGAGGTTTGCCCATCGTTCTTTAATACACTCCACGTAAGTAATAACAATATTTTGTACAGGTTATGTACGATGATCATATGTGGAAAACTGGAAACTGGAAAGTAACTGAAATTATATCTACTGTTTACATGATTTATTTACAATCAAATCTCAAAGTGTGTCAGTCCCAACTGCCAATGTTGTAAAGTCAGTCCTCCTGCCATGTCCTAGTCCTTTGATAAATCTAGTGGAAAAAAAGTCGTGGAATTACCAGTATGTTCTGGCCGCGAAGATGATAATCATGCTGTGTATATTCTGTATTCTAGGAAAATGTTGTCTCTTCTTTTTATACTTGTTAAATAATTAATTAATTAATTAAATATAAATAAATAATAATAATATTTAATTTCTTAAATTAAATAAATATCACTTCAAGCGGCAAGGGAAAACATTGTGAGGAATCCAGCACGCCCGAGAATTCTTCATAATGTTCTCGAAGGTGTGTGAAGCTGCCAATCCGCACATGGCCACCGTGTTGGACTATGGCTAAACCCCTCTTATACCGAGAGGAGACCGGCAATGGGTTGATAAGAGAGATTATAATATGTACCTATACTTGCAATTCTTAGTATGTATTCTTTAGCTTGAAAATGTCTATAGCACTTTGAGGTGTAAATAAAAAATACGTAAGCAAAGTATTTCTAAAAATAAACGTTGTTTTTTCATACAAAATTAAATCTTGAATCAGCCCATGTGTCTAACGACCAGGGCGCTTCTTACAATCTGTTTATTAGACAGGCCCATAATCCTCGGCTGCTCTCCCAATAAATAAAGTCATTTTGCACGGCGCGCGGCGTGCAGCTTACCTCGTACAAGATTTAAGCACGTCTTTACCATCATTTCAACCATAGAATTGGGGTAAATTTCAACAGTTCCCATGCCCTTTACAGCGTTTGATTAGGTGACGACCGATTAGGTCTGTTATCTATTTGTTGTTCCCACCGGCTTTCAGCTACTTGCTTGCGATGGTCCGTCTACTTAGACGACACCCTAGGTCTTCCAAAGCTTCCCGGTGCGAGGTCGCCTTTCAAGCACCTTGGGGTCAAAACGCCTGTCGGTTCTTCTATCAACCTCTCCCATTGCCACAAGCTTAGATAGCGACTCTTCGATCTATATCGGGGATATTCGAGAACCTTGCAGGACACAGTCGTCCAGCTGTGGACGAGACCTTTGTCCAGCTGTGGACGTCTGTCGGTTGAGACGTCGACAACGGCAATTGGTTTGGGAACGAGGGTTAGTGCTGATCCCAGACACGTATTTGGTGCACGCCACCCTCTGCCGCCACGCGATGCGTGTTGTACTTTTGCCTAAAACCAGAAACACTCCTTGAACGGTGACTTAAATTGTTTTGCGGCCCTTGACATTCAACTGCGAGTCAGTATTTTTCGTTAAAACTTTCATTTCCGAGGCATGTACCGAGCGTCCCGCACAATCGCCAAAAAAATGTTAAAACCGCAAACCGTAGTGCTAGTGGTTACGAGGCCTCTATTTGTACGTGACACGTTTGGCCAGACACAAAGGCTCCCTGTCCTTCCCGTCCCGATATTTCCGACGACAATTTTTTCGGAGGATGAAACTCCATAATTATATATTGCCGACCCAAAAGGGTATCGATTTCCTTAGCTAACTATCTACTTCTTACTTCCTAACTTCATCTGGAGTTAACTAATATGATTTTAAATTAATATTGTTTCCAATAGCCCGGTCATGAATAACTACATACTCGTAGGTGTAGCTTTTTATACTTCAACGGTCATTTACCTCGCACGAGATTTAATCAAGTCATTATCTTTACCCACATCGACCCATTTTCAGTTACATAAATTGAATTGTTTACCTATAATGATAATTGATAAGATAATGTGTTGTTTTGTTTGTTTTTTATTATCTGCATTTCTACCCACACACTGTGGATGTTACTACTCTATTACATAACTACAGTTATGGCATTTCAATTGGCCACTTTAGTGTGTCACCTTAAATTTTTCAGAATCCATATTGCATTAAGTACAAGGTGCTATACGCAGACATACGCAGTGGTGAGTGCTATGGGTCCCTGGTCTGATCTGGTGGGAGGCTTCGGACTTGGCTGTTAACCTACCCTCGGCATTGACATACTGCCAAGCGATATACAGTTGAGGTACGATGCCGCGTAGACTGTAGTAACCAATTAGGGGTATGGGTTTTATATAACTGCCAGGTTAGCCCGCTCCATTTTTGACCGCATCATTTAGGGCTAACTAACTGTAGCATTAAAAAAATAATTTACTGTTTGTAGTTACAGTTTGTTTGCTTGAACGCTGATCCGCAGGTGTTCCGTAATTGCTTAACTTTAAAAATTAAATATTTCCTCAGACAACATTGTGAAGTAATTAATAACTTTTACAACAATGGCATTGTGAGTCTAGTTAGGTATAACTTTTTGCTGAGACGACCGAAGTTTGATACTCAGTTTTGAACTTTGGCGAATCGTATGCAATTGAAAAACTTTGTATGCGATAGCGGGCCAACTGTAATAACTGTATTTTAAAAAGAATGCTTTGTATAATTTTATATTTTATACTACTTACCTATCAGACCAACGACTATTAACTTCTGCTATACTTTTCTGCGTAATGAGGTCTTATAATTCCTCATTTCTTTCTTGTCTTAAGTCTGGAACTTCACCTTAGCTATTGTTTGTGAATTTTCTTGAAGTGTACTTTCTGAGAAGTGAATATCGAGTTTATTTCAGTATTTTTAGTGTTCCGTACCTCAAAAGGAAAAGACGGAAACCTTATAGGATCACTTTGTTGTCCGTCCGTTTGTGTGTCAAGACCCTTTTTCTCAGGGACGCATGGAGGTATCAAGCTAAAATTCATATCAAATACTCAGGTCTACTGTCCCTTGAAGCTGTGAAAAAATTAAACGATACAGCCGTTTATGCTGCAAATTGCGACACTCGCAAGGGAATCAAAACCTACAGGGTACCTACTTCCCGTGAACTCAGAATCTTGAAATTTGGTACGAAGCAACGTCTTAGCACAGATAAAGGAAAAATTACGAAAAGCATACATATTTAGTTACATCATATACTAAAAATATTTTTAATAAATTTAAGTTATGGATTTCATTTAGCAATAAAATATACTTGTAAAAGTTTATTTGAATAAAAAACATTTGATTTGATTTAACTTTTTTTAAACTCCATAATAAATTCATCGATGTCTCAATTTACACCTCAACAACATGTTATAAAAAGGGAAGATTAACGTGATTAATTCGCTATTACGTCCTACAGTGTATTCAAACAACACTGGATGGGAGCACCCCATATACTACTCGGATCACCAAGACAATGCTGTAAAATGTGACTTATTTCTCAAAACATAGAGACGTATTTTCATAAACGTTGCTGTTAGAATTATATGACCGTTATGCACTGTACTGTGAAGAGATAACGTATTATAAATCATAACGTCATGTTTACGAGTGTAGCAACGCCAGACGCCGAAGTTTGTTTAGAACTTGGTAGCGATCAAGCGTTTGAAATGTATGTTAAACGATAAAGGCTGTAGGAATAGGTTTTATAATTTTATTATAGCTATCGCCTTGTCTAGTCTATAATATACCGTTGTTTGATACCTTGAATCGTGTTGGTGTAATATTTTATTATTAAAGTTATTTTGGTGACTTACTGATGCAGATGTTTAAAATTATTACACAACAAATAGAAAATAAAAAAAATTATTACACAACAAATAGAAATTAAAATAATAATAAGTGTCTATTGGAGAATGAATCACATGTGAATAACGTCTAACCTAGGATTAAATTTGAAAAGTTGACAGAATTACTACATAACATCTGTCAAAACAACAATTTTAATCCTCGGTTAAACTTACCGCGGAGTTGGTGAAATCGGCACTTAAACACTTAAAATACTTAAAATATAAACCCTAAAACTAAGGTACTAAAGTTTAATTACGAATGTAGTATATTTATATTTAAGACATTTTGTCTTCGTAACAGCGCGAGCATGGGGCAGCGAGGTGTCGGTGACGCGAATCCACAAGTTTACCCCCTACCCCTAACAAAAAGTGCTCAATGCTAAAGAAGTTTTCACTTCAACAGTATAAATTGCATAGACTATAAAATGTGGTATCGAAGTCGTAGTAATGTGTTACTTATCGTTATCAACAATAACAAAATAGTAGTAACGGTTCATAATCTATGTATCACACTTTTTCCAGTTATCGATGGTTCTTTTCCTTAAAGTATTTGCTATCTTATCACAAGTAATGTAGGTAATATTTGTGTGCCAGTGGCCACGTTGGGGATTGGATGAATCATCGATTACCTACTGCACTGGTTATGACTTTATGCCCTATTCGATATTTATCTGTCATCGCTCCCAAACCGTTTACTGTTGATCTTTAATTAAACCGATTGTTGCTGAAATTTTGAGACAAAAAACAGTATTTTCAAACAAACATTGGTTTGTTGAATGATGAATACCGGAAAAATACATATCTAGACAAAGCGATCTTTGCCTAGTTATTAATTAGGTATCAAATCAAAGAACATTGTCTACAAGTTGTTTTTTTTTTCTTTTTTCTTTTTTTTTTAAGTTATGTGAATCAATTTTCTTAGTAAAACTAAAGTAAAAAAAGTCTTTTAAAAGCAAGAAAATATCTTTTTTTTTTCATAACACACGACTGCATTCTAAAATTGTTATCAACGGTAATTAAGTTGTATCTCCAACCATTGCAGTCGTAAAAGCAGAACAGGCAGTTCACAAAATGACTAATTATGTGACGCAGGCTCGAGCATACGTAATTGCGAAGTTCTGGCTACGAGCAGATCAATAGTGCCTAGCCCTAGAACGCGGCACTACCATATATTAGCAGCCGCCCGTGACTTCGTTTACGTGGCATATGTTTTTAATTCCCACAGGAACTACTTAATTTTCCGGGATAAAAAGAAGTCTATGTCACGTCACTCCCAATTTCAGACCTTTGGGGGAATTTTCAAAAATGGCGAAACATTATTACTTCATTTTAAACCGGTAGCCCAAATTCAATCTTCTATTTTACTCCCTTAGGGGTTGAATTTTCAATCCTTTCTTAGTGGATGTCTACGTCATGAGAACATAATATCTAATTTTGTTGAAAGTATTAAAAGTTTACGAGATATTGTACCAACTTTGAGTTTCCTAATGTAAGCACGCGATGTTACGCGATGAATGTGAGTGTGACAGGAATCATTTATCAAATTACGAAGTGATGTTGACAAGTATGATAAGAGATCCTTATCGTATAGAACGAGCGCCTCCTGATTGTTTCTTAACAGACAAACCTGAAGAAGATTAATGTGGAGTGTTGACTTGCGTGTACTGACTGCTAAAGATTGATGACACCAAAAATAAAGATAGCTAACATTATGCTAATGAGAATGTCTATAATCAAGTGGGTGAAAATGAATATTATTTTGACCTAGTTAGCAACTCTTAACGTCTGGGAGTGTATCAATGAAAATAAACCGAGAAAATTTTACATGAGAAAACAGAGAATGGGTGATAGGAGGGATGAGAAAGAAAATAATTTTATTCTTGTTTAATTAATGAGTAATTAAGTAAAAAATAACTGCCTCTTTGGTCTAGCGGTTAGCATAGTCGACTGCGGATCACGAGGTCCTGGGTTCGATTCCCGGTCGGGCAAAAAATTGGTATTGGGTTTTTCAATTCAGAAATTCTCAGTGGCAGCCCGGAGTTGGAAGTTGGCGGTGTTTCACCCCCGTGCCTCGGAGAGCACGTTAAGCCGTCGGTTCCGGTTATTATCACTAACATGATAATAGTCGTTAAATCCCGCCAACCCGCATTGGAGCAGCGTGGTGGGTCTAAGCTCTAATTCCCTCTCTCTCTAAGTTGGAACTTGTATTGATATGATCAATATTTCGGATTTAAAACAATCATTCGTCTATAATTCTAATAAAAATTCTTTTTAAAAAACCGACTTCCGATGCCACTGTAAAGTAATAAATATTTTTTATTTCTACCCACTATGTTGAAGTCGGGCGAGCCTGATGCGTCAACTTTGATTATCCTTGTTATACCCGCCCGACTTCAACATAGTGGGTAGAAATAAAAAATATTTATTACATTACAGTGGCGTCGGAAGTCGGTTTTTTGGAAATAATTTTTATTTTAAACTTTTCTAGTGTCAAGGGTTGAACATTTGGAGTCAGAATTTATTATGGGACCAGCTCGAGAGCTTCCTCTAAAGACTGATAGAAAAAAATTCAAATCGGTTTAGAAACGACGGAGATATGCATTATGCACCGACATACATTTTTAAAAAAAACGCGCCGAATTGAGAACCTCCTCTTTTTTTGGAAGTCTGTTAAAAATACCATAGTAATATAATGTTTCTAGCGTTTATTTATTAGACTGTTACGCAGGCAACCCAGTAGCTAGTGTATAGCCACAAGCGAGCCGACAGAACACGGGTCGCACGGTCGCATCGCGGTTTCAGAGAAATACCATTCAAGTAATATCTGCTGACTAGTTGTAATCTTAAAAAACGCGATAACTATGACGCGCCGTAGCTTAGGTTTTCTTGGACATACCTTCTTCTTTCTTTTAAGTACCTTCAAGGCAAGAGTGAATAGACATCTTCTAGGCAAGCGCGTTCCAACCTAGACCTCATCATTGCTTTGCACTAAGCATGATTGTCGTCAAGCGCAAGCAATAAAAAGAAACATAAAAATTTGAGTATGTATTAACTATTAATGTGATTTTCAGTCAAATATTATAAGCAATTGGTCAAAATCGGCAATACTGTCATTTTTGTCTAGTAAAATAATAGGTAGGAGGTCTAATAATTATTATACCTACTCAATACCAAAGTATTAGGCAACAGTAGGTACTTAAAAGTTTTATTATTTCTTTTATGGCTACAATGACCTCTTGACAATTTAATTACAAATGATTATAGTAAGTTAATTAAATACTACTTTAATATTTACACACAAGTCTTGTGGGTCAATTAACTCAATGTAAATATTTAATTCTACCTCAGTCCGCAGTCGAAACATTTGAATTTACTATTCCCAAACTGTTTGTTTCTTTTACAAATACAATGACCTCTTTCGACATTTTGTTTATAAATCGGTAAGTTGTAAAGCAAACTCAACTACGATACGTGTGGTTTAACATAATTATTTTATGTTTCCACTACACGCACACCTGTGTAAAGATTTGTTCTGAAGTAAATCTTTATTGGTGTACGTATATTTGTAGAGTTTCCTTCCTGAGAAAGCTTCATTTGCTGACTTATAATTTTTTTCGAAATTTTCGCAAATCATTGCCTTAACTCTTATCTTATGCAGTATGCCGAAATCTCCTGCGATTCGTTTGAAACACAACTAACGTTTTCGTAGGCTAAGTGAAAGGAAATTAATTTTATACAAAATCATAGTAAAAAAATATGAGTAAAATTTTATTCGAATTTCATTCAGAGGGAAATTATGCAAATTGCTTTAAGATGAAGTAACATGACGTGGGTCGAAAGGACGTGGGTTCAATTCGCTGGTTCCAAGTCTTGCAACCTACGTAAAAGCGAATCTGATGACGAAATGTCCGTGTTCACGTGAATGAAACTAATTGTGTGTTGACACCTTGTTGCTTATATTCATATTTTATCTCTACTACCCATTAACGTCCCATTGCTGGGCACAGGCCTCCACTCTCATAGGAGAGAGGGAATTAGATTATTTAGACCCACCACGCGCTGCTCCAATGCGGGTTGGCGGGCTTTAATGTGTATTATCATGATAAAAACCGGAACCACTGAGGCACGGGGGTGAAACACCACCAGCTTCCTAACTCCGGGCTAGTACCTACTGAGAATTTCTAGTCGGGGAAACCCATTGTTTAATTATATCCCGACCCGGGACTCGAACCCGGGACCTCGTTGACCGCAGTCGAACATGCTAACATGCTAACCACTAGGCAGTCATTTTATATAACCATAATAAAATAGAAATATCACAAAAAAAACGAGAGACTATTCAAATCAAGTGACGAAAACATTCATCAGCGATTTAAACATCCTGTTTCTCATATTACTTAATCATTAAAAAAGTAATAGACATAACTTTTCAATGTTTGTTTCTTTTATATCAGACAAACCACTGCGCACGTAATTCTTTCTAAATAAACATACGGAATAGACGCTTATAATGTTGATTTTTTATTTCATTTTGTATTACGCAAAAATTACATGAAACGAGTTAACGTGCCTCATTTAAAATATCCTCCATCGGAGTGGTTTCACGTTATGATGTCGAACACAATAGATGTTTACTACGAAACAAGATGATTACATCGATTGTTTACAGCGCTTGCAATTGTTAGATTATCACGCAGTTTGTGTAAGCAACGCTTGCTTTGACGTCGATGTATTTTCGACTAAAATTTGTATTGCTTTTTGTTATTCTAGTAATCTACTATAAGTTGGGTTAGGTCAAGTCAAGTGTTTGCATCGATGTTCCTTTAGCAGTTAGCTCAACCGATATTATGGTTATTTATATTGTTGCCTGTTTATGTTTAAGTTCAGGATTTATTGGTTACGCTTAGTAAACTTTTCTTGTCTTTGATTGCTTTTTCTACCTCGTGGGTTCTTACTTCTAACGAACTACTTAACTAGTAAACTTATTACCGTTGTTTTAAAACGACACAACTTGTTTGGATTGTCCAAAAGTGTTTGTCTAGGGAAAGCTTCATTAGGACGCTTTAACTAAATGACTACAAAAGACCGCCTGCCCTTTAACACCGTGTCATGTGTTGTACAGTGTAATGTGTGACGCGCTAACCTCATTGCCTTTGAACTCGGTCACACTCACAGGATACAAAATATAGGTAGGTATTTTTTAAAGTTGTCTCTTAGTACCACTCAAAATGAGTAGGTTAGTTTATACAAATGTGCGTCGAATTATGATTTTGATTCACAATATTGTCATTGAAATAACAACAGGATGTATTCCCCTCACGACCATCTTAGCATAATGTAACAATACATAATGTATTCATCTTTGAATATATACACGGTGAACCAAATTGAAAGCATAACAATGTTATTATTGTTAAGCAAGTAGAGGAAGATGATAGCAATGAGTTGAGCTAGACCGTAGATTGTAGAATCCATTTTTGTTTCTATATAAATACGTCACCAAACGATAAAACTATGAGTTGTACTCGTAACTTGTACGTTGCAAGAATTGTTTTTTCAGAATAATATTTCTAATGTTTGCATACCGCGTCACTTGTAGAGCCGCTTGGAATAGTTATTATTTCAACAGACGAGCTGATTTTATCTCTATATCTGTAGATTATCTACGATGCATATATTATATTTTGTAACCGCAGTCCGCAACTACCTGCCCTGTTGGACAATCAAGATAAAAGTTACCTAGTAAAATATTGTGATTAAATTTAATACAGTCGTAAAATCTTGGCTTCGTTTGTGGTGGCAACTGGCAATGGTAGTACCGCTAGTAACAAATAAACAAGTACAGGATGTTTTGGTGCGTTGAGAGGGACATTTAGATTAATATCGATTAATCATATTCAATATCCTGATGGACATTAGAAATAATTAGAATAGGATTCTATTCGAATGACACTATAATACGAACTCAACATAATCGCAATGAGGAGTCTATTAAAGTTTACAACAAGTAATTAAGCCTTTATATAAGAAAAAGATGTAAAGAAACGATAAGAATCGCTAGATGAATGACATAATGTTCAAAGTGCAAGGACACTGGAGTAATTTTGTCTGAACAAAAAACATCTTTATTTATAGAACCTAACTGACAATAAACTCCTTATATAAGGCAGCACTTAAACCGATTTGGACATATGGATTGCAACTCTGGGGCTCTGCTAGTGACTTGAACATAAAAATAATACAAAGAGCCGAAGACTCAATACTGAAACAATTAGCCAAATCCCCCTGGTTTATAAAGAATAGTGAACTTCATGAACATCTCAATATTAAAACAGTGAAAGAAGAAATACAGCTCTGTAGCGTCAAAAACAAGTCGCGACTCATCCCAATCAGCTGGCAGTCCAACTCACTGTTCCAGACTGTCTCAGGCGCCTAAAAAGGAAAAACATTTTAGACCTGGATAGACCTTAATCCAGGCTCAGTCTATATGACTTTTTCAATGGGAAAAATCATAAAAACTCACAAAACCTACAACACATCTGCTCATAGTCAGAAGACTGATCGCATGATATTGCACAGAAAAAAAAAATTATAGATCCTAGCTTCTTAGAACTTTAATTACAAAGTGCAACGTTATTACATGCTGGCTCTGCGGAAGTACAAAACTTAATTGATAAGTATCTTGTGACGCACACGTAGGTGTAGCCTCGAATGACTCAGTTAATTACTACTGTGACTAACTACGCGAACCTTATAAGGAAGGCTCTGTTGTCATTACTATCAACAGTCAATAGTATTTTCAGAAAACGTTGGATTTATTTATGTTTTTTTAAACTACCTTACAACGATAAACACTTTAAATGTTTGTAATGTAGAGAACATTTTCCACATTGTTTGCAATGTCAGATGAGTGATCATTAAGTACTAGCGTTTTTTAGTAGTTAGTACCAGCTAGGGCTGCCATCCGTCTGGATTTTTCCGGATTTGTCCTAGTTTAAATGGCGTCAGGGAGCGTCCGGATGGGGTTTCATTTGTAGTCCGGGTTTAAAAGTGTTCAAGTTCCGGTCGCCGCCGGGCGGCACGTGCCTTTATTTACTAAGTAACTTTTAAAAAACACACTGTTGACATGTCCGGGTTCTATGCTCCAAAATTCACGCTTCTCGTCCTAGTTGCCAGATTTTAGAGATGGCAACCCTAGTACCAGCTAACCTGCCTTGCCTTAACGTGCGGAGGTCCCGGGTTCGATCCCCGGCAGGGTCAATTTGGGAATTCATAATTTCTGAATTTTCCCTGGTCTGGCCTGGTGGGAGGCTTCGGCCGTGGCTAGTTACCACCCTACTGGCAAAGACGTGCCGCCAAGCGATTTAGCGTTACGATGCCGTGTAGAAACCGAAGGGGTATGGGTTTAATATAACTGCCATGTCCCTAACAGGTTAGCCCGCTACCATCTTAGACTGCATCATCACTTATCATCAGGTGAGATCGCAGTCAAGGGCTAGCTTGAAGTTGATAAAAAAAAATTTGAAACAAACAGAATTACACATAGAAAAGTTAACTCTTTCAAGAATGATTAAACTTTATAAAACAACGCCATTAAATTGAACTTAGAGATTCCTGGAGGCTTGATGCTAATAGCTAGATGTTGGTGAACTGCAGCTGATTATTTTGTAATGATCCCTTCGCAACCATTGTAACGACTATTAAATCCTTGACACGATAGTCGAATCGCTGTCTTCCGCTACGCGTCACGGGGGTTCAACATCTCCATTATGTAGCCGTTGATTGATAGCAGACTTCCGCGCCTTGATAATAATGGTTGCCCCACTTGCTTGCAACATGTGCGCCAGCACCGAAACAACATGCTACAATTTCTTCATGGCATTCACGAACAGTGCGCATCAAATTTCCTTACCATTCGGAAACCGGATATCCAACATCGTCTCATCTCATTTTCATCTCTCATTTCACTGTCATTCGTCAACAATCATGAAGCGAAATGTTACTTCATAAAATTTCGCGAAATGCGATTAATCATAATTTCAGATTATTTCCAATCATTAATTAATAATGTGATTATAATTATGCAGTCGACGTAAACACGAGACCGTGTCTACAAGAGACTAGAAATAAATCATTCCGCGGTTATACCTATTAAGTTCCCTTTTAATAAAGACCCTATCGGAGGTGCGCGTTGAGTCACTTGACCGCACAGGAACGCTGTATTGTTTTCCTCTACTGCAGCCACGAAGCCTGGAAACCTTTTGTAAACTCGTGTATTGTTTGATCTGTAATAACAAAGGCTTTTTACCATTAAACAACTTCTCAACATTTAACCTCCCTTGTTGATTTTCGTTTACAGCATTAACAACGAGTATTGATGTATTCAACAACTGGTGGGGGCTCGGTACATGTGGCCACTAATGTTATTTTAATAGATTCCGTTTGAGAAGGGTTTTGCCTTTCATTGACTTCAATTATTGGTTGTTCCACCGCTTGCGCTTATTACAAAAGCTTTGTTGTAACTTTGTGTAGAGTTCGGTGCACTTGCACTGTTTTGTTGTTTAAATACATGACAGTAGCACTTTGTATGTTATTATAGTATGTGTCACTATAGTTATTTCATCCTATTTGTCGCTGCTGCTTACAGCACTTCATTATCTTTATTGATATTTGATACGCTTGAAATAAAATTAAATTTCACTTTCAGTATAGACACTAATAATAATTGTGTCGTACGCGTGACTAAACCAGTTAATCCATATTAAGATTCCTTTGTCTCGAACGACTAATTTGCAATCATAATAAGTAATAACACTCTTACAGCTTGCAGCATGATCGCTGCGAGCCATAACGACTCTTATCTTCGCTTATTGCCTTCATAACTCACACTTCGCACTTGAATTATATTGTCTTCGTGTTATTTATTGACGCTTTGGATTGAATTATTTATCCTATTCTATTAATATATATTAGTTCTACTCACGAACGGCTGATAAGAGTAATGGTTCATCGAACTCGTTTGTGCTTATAATATTTGACACGCGCCTCTCTCAGCTTTTGGCAAGCTATCAAATGCAGTGTCTACCAAAATAAATTGGTGAGATAACATGTTCGACGTTTGACCAAGAAGAATTCACAGATACAATACTTAAATTATTTTTAACAAAACAAAACAATTTAAAATATGACGGCATGTAATAGCGTTTCTATCAAAGAAACTGTTAACATCAAAGGTCTCACAAGTCACAATTATTATAAGTCTTATTTGTTTCAACTGTATATTAGGTACAAACTTTTCTAACAATAACAAATAACAGCGCTCAATTGAAGTATTCGGTAGCGGAGAATTAAACTCAGAGCAAGAAACAATTACTTACGATTACGAATGTTGTCAACAATTACACAATAAGGCCAAAGTTCTTTAAACCACTCAGAGTTTAGTCAAACATGGTGATGACGTACGTCTTGTGCGCTGACACAATTTGTAATGAGTCACACGTCTGTACCAGACGTATCGTTGGTTTGTTTAAAGTCGGCTGTATGACCTGGATCGTAACGGGTTAATGACTGGCCCTGACTTCTTAAATGCCCTGGGAATTGTTTTGAGTACTTTTTCCTCAAGTTTTTTCGTAGGCCGTAGCACTGAACGAAGCCAGATAACGAAAAATATTAGATAAGTAGCCAGTAGGTAAAAGCTCTGGAGCACTGTATATTTTGATGGAAGTAACAATGAACAGTTCTTATCAACACCTTTTAGATGTTGACGACATCATTTTCGTCGAAATACAGATAAGGTGGAATTTAGTCCCGTAGGGCCGTATCACAGTTACGTAAAACGTTTCAACAGGTGTCTAAATTATACACTTGGGTACAATATTATATTCAAAGTTTACATCCTGTGGTACCTACTTTGTGATTACAAAAGCTATTTAATTAATATGACGTGTACCTACAATTTTATTCAATTTTCAATTTCAATTTATTTATTTGTGAATATAGTACATTTGAGGTGGAAGAGTATAAAAAGTGCTTCTATTCTACCACAGTGTGGTGTACAAATATTCTTAACTAGATTAATGTTTTTTGATTTCCGCGGGAACTCTTTTATTTTCCGGGATAAAAAGTATCATATTATGTCCTTCTCCGGGATACAACCTACCAAATTTCAGCAAAATAGGTTGAAAAGATGGGCCAGGAAAGCGTAGCAGACAGACAGACAGACACACACACTTTCGCATTTATAATATTAGTATGGATTTTATACAATTAAAATTATTTACATTTTGTCATAGTTATATAAGTAAATATTTTGAAGTCTAAGGTCAGCTCCTAACTTCCTATAGGCTAGATTAAGTGATACGTCTACGAAACTAATCATAATGGGGTCTTTACGTAAACTTAAGCAACAATACCTACTATAAAACTAAAATATTACTAATATCTGAGTTTATGTAAACTTTTATGATAATATTTTTTAAATTACACAATTGCATAATAAATCTTTACCACCTCGACCTTTATTTACTCTAGAAATTCTCAATTAACTCCATGGATGGTAAATTGAATACTTTTGATGATACCTGATCTATTTAGTTGCAAGCACGCCGGTTTCATAAAGGTTTTACTCTTTGGTTTTACTCTGCCACTGCAAGGATCTTGGTTTCCAAATCACTGGAGCATGAACATAATAGCTTGACGATACAAAGGTTACAGTAGAGCACCGTACCTGCCGACCTAACTTGACCTTTGGAGGAATCGATACAACTCCGCCTGTTTCTTATCTGAATCATTATGTATTTCTTGCTGTAAAATAATAAGCTTTAGTTCTAGGAAGCCTTTGAAATGTATTCGTACGATTATATTATTTTGTAATAGATATTTTAAGCAGTTATTTTGTTATTAAATCTATACTAATATTATAAATGCGAAAGTGTGTCTGTCTGTCTGTCTGCTACGCTTTAACGGCCCATCTTTTCAACCGGTTTGAATGAAATTTTGTATAGGTCCAGAGGAAATACTTACATGTTTTTTATCCCGGAAAATTGAAGATTTCCTCGGGAATTGAAAAAATGTAATCCACATATTTTATAATATTAGTCTTCAAATTATATATGTATCATAAGTATTATATATTTTTCTGTCCGGGCGTGTTGAAACTGTAAATTGACTGTTCATTCTAAATACCGATTTAAGTATAGCCTTTTTTGCTTTTTGTCTCTATTGTTTGTGTTACTTATGACGGTTAACATACCTTTTTTTATTAATATGACGATAATATTTGACCACGAAAAAATAAATATTAATTAATGAGTACAACGCACTACTGACTCATTGTTATTTAGCTTGATGCAAATGATATCGCTTCTTTTAGAAACTGTTATTGTATTACAAACAGGTGTTGGCGTACAAGTAACTACACACCTATAAAAAAGAATACTAAAACTGAAGATTCTGAAATATAATGAGATCATAGTAGGAAGTACGAGTGCTTAAACTATGTGTGACGTCATAAAATACGTTCAGCGACGTCGATGTCTTCTGAAAACTGAAAATCAAATATTGAACCGACACCTACATATTAAATTTAGATCGATAAAAGGCGTACTGGTTCATACATATAAGATTTTACGAGTATTGCGGTCATTCGAATGATATTATGCTCCAAAACCCTCGAACTTGGTATTAGGTAGACGAAATTGCTGACCTATTTCCCACCAGGGCGACGGATATTAGAGCCGAAAGGTAAAACTTCATACGTAACGACTTAGAAGGTTTTAATAGTCGCTTATCCAGACTGTTTGAATCTTTAGGTATCCCGTTCATCATAGTAGCGGTTTTGCGGGAACATTTTGGGGGCAAACAATTGTTTATCATGGTCGGATTTAACGGCTTTACCTACAGCTTTGTCAGCGTGAATTATAGAATTTCGCATGGTGTCTGTATTATATACTGCTTGTATGGTTGTAAATCCGCGGACCGCACTATCTATGAATAAATTGTTTATCGTCATTCGTCATAATAATGTCCTCCCGGCCGAATTTCGGTCACGGCGGCATATATCCAGCAGAGAGATTTGCCATCTGTGAAAGAGATATTTCAGTGCACACTGCACAAGTGTTTGCGCAAACATAGGTTTCTTTACTCTCATAGCCCGTTGGGACGGAAAATCAGACACGACCGGAGAGAGATCAGGCGCGGGACCAACGTCTTACGGTCTTAATGTGCTCTCCATGGCACGGGGGTCAAACATCGCCAACTTCCTAACTTCGGGCTATTACTGAGACTTTCTTGTCAGACAAACCCAAACCCTGCTATGGCCCGACCTGGCACTCGAACTCGGGACCTCGTCGGCCGCAGTCGAACATGCTAACCACTAGACCAAGAGTCGCTTATGATTAACTTGAATTATATGAGTCACTTGTTTATCAATATTATACATTATCTTTCTCCGTATTAGCGTTAGCACGTTTCATATATCTAGTAATAAATATCATTATTTAAATTATTCTTTGAAAGTCTGAAAATCCACGCTGCGTTCAGTAGAGACTACTTTTATGTCTTAGTATAATTTACCTATATACCTTTTTCATTATTTTCATCCTCGAGAGGGATTCGGTACGAGCGGGTATCAAATTACCAATTAATCGTGCAAGGGCGGTGGGAACAGTTTCAACATACTTTCGCGTTAGCGTGACCTATATCATTATAAGGGTGAGGAAAGTAACCCAAAAATCGCCGTCTTTTGTGTTGTTTAATAATTATGCGGCAGAACTGGGTAATCCCGAATTAATTTTGTTGGCGCTTTATGTTAATTCGACCCTATGTTGTGTCCGTCATGATGTTAATCTAGCGTGAGAATTTTGTTTTGGCTAAAGCGCTTTTCAATAACATGACATATGTCTGTCTGTTATTCTTGACTTGTTTTTCTGTTTATAATGAATCACGCTTTGAAAATGTTGTATTTTGGTCGTTCTCATACCTAATTACAAATCACTAGAATTAGAGATTTCGCTAAATTGAAGTTTATGAAAACGATGACCACAAACTGTTTCATCCAACTCCTTTGAAAAGGTTGTATTATGATGGTTCTTGTATCTTATCAAAAACGCTACAATTATTAGAGATTTCGCTAATTTGAAGATGATAAAACATTGATCACAAACTATGTCCAAACTCCAGACCCTTTGAAAAGGTTGTATTATGTTCGTTCTCGCAGCTTATTACAAATCGCTAGAATTAGAGATTTCGCTAACTTCGAAGTCGATGAAACCGATGACCACAAACTATCCAACCCATTTCAACTTGACATACCGGCGTAGGAGAAATCCGAGTCACCCCCTTTCCTTTGAACTTTAAATCACTAGTAATACCTCCGCTTAAAGTTCCGTAGTGAAGATTTGAGTCTACGAAAGCAGTTACGATTTTGCTCGACGTCTTTGTTACAATAACATAAGCAGTTGAAAACTATTTGTTGATGAATTGCGCTGTTAGATTCGACTTTATTTCTAGTTCTGTACAAACAATTTGATTTATTAATGCAATTTGAATGCGTTTTTCCAATCAAATAGATGTGCAATTTGAAACTAATCAGTTTTTTTTATTTGAGTTGATCATTATTAACATTTCTTTAGTCAATTAGACGGCAGTCTTTGACCGTCTTCGATATTGCCTTAAGATAACTTCCAATACTTATGGTCAAAATACCTATATCGAAAGCGAAGAAAACCTTCCTTGGACTCGACATTGGTCGATATCAATATTAATCAGTCATCACTGCTCGCACTTTATATTAGTAAATACTGTTTATTATCTGAGGTTATATGCTATTAAATTTATATCTGCTCTTATATTACCTGTCTTTCTCAAAACATTTAAAGAAGCGATCTTTTATATATGGTTCGCTGTCTTGAGATATTATCTCCTTGCTTTAAATCAAAACTCTACTTGTTATCAAATCTAGAGGCTCACAAACTTTGTTAATCTTAATGGTGGTTGTTGAAGCAGTGGCCAGTGACCACAAACTACGCAGACCCTTCTCAACTTTGAAGTCAGGGAACTTTGAGTTATAATCTTTCCCTTGGTAACTTGATATCGTTAAATCGGTCAAACTAACCTAAAGAGATTTGAATCCAAGCAAGTTTGATCTAACTCAATATCATTGTTAGTGTTATTGAGACAATTTGAAATATGTAGAATTTTCTTGAACCTTACAGAAATCAAAAGCTGACCCAATCCATACTAATATTATAAATGCTAAAGTGTCTGTCTGTCTATCCGTCTGTCTGTTTGCCTGCCCATCTGCTACAATTTCAAGTTTCACGGCCCATCTGTTCAACCGATTTTGATGAAATTTGGTGTAGGGATAGTTTGCATTCCGGGGAAGGACAAAGGCCAAGCTTTTTATCCCGGAAAATTAAAGAGTTCACGCGGAAATAAAAAACCTTAATCCACGCGGGCGAAATCGCGGGCATTATGTAGTTATTATTCATTCTTTGTTAGTATCAAGCAAAAGAGGTTTAGGTATTGTAGAAGTTGTTAAAATATGATCTCTGGGTCTGTAGTTTAGGCCCTGACAGTATTGTAATACTCTACATAAATAGCAGCTGATTAATTGCCTGCTGGGTATAGGCATATTAACGGTGAAATCGTTATGGAAATTAGTTTAATCATACTCCTTCAAAGATTTTATGTGCAAACTATCTACACCCTTACACTGTAAATGTGCTTAATCTTGAGCGTAAATAATCTAATGATATTTCATGTTAGGTACATTAATTAAATACATATAATTTACTGTTCAATGAAAAAATTCATTTATTTCGTAAAGGACCTGTATTTTAACTACCACTTCAAGTGGTTGCGCCTTTTGCGTCTATGACTTTATAAGAGGAAAAATGTATTTATAGCCATAAATGTAATGTAACCTTTTGTGGGAAAAGTCCCTCTATTTTCTCCCTTCAGCATTCATTAATAATTAACGTTTCCGCAGTTTGCGCTTTTACTTAAGTTGCTAATGAGCTTTGGAAAACTATTTTTTTTGCATCTGCATTTTAGTTAAATGTTCTTAAAGTGGCATGTACTTCCATCCCATTTTTTAAATTTAAAAAAATCTTGAAGGTTTTTTTATATTATGAAAATCTATATTGGCTTACACTTAATTATAACCCAATTTGTTTATTTCTTATAAGACATACAGGAGCCTGTTATGATACCTGTTTGACGACCTCCGTGGCGCAGTGTGTAGCGCTGTTGTCTTAACGTGCGGAGGTCCCGGGTTCGATCCCCGGCAGGGTCAATCTGGGAATTTATAATTTCTGAATTTCCCTGATCTGGCCTGGTGGGAGGCTTCGGCCGTGGCTAGTTACCACCCTACCGGCAAAAACGTGCCGCTAAGCGATTTAGCTTTGCGGTACGATGCCGTGTAGAAACCGAATAGGGGTTTTGGGTTTAATATAATTGCCATGCCCCTAACAGGTTAGCCCGCTACCATCTTAGACTACATCATCACTTGCCATCAGGTGAGATCGCAGTCAATTGCTTACTTGTAGTCGATAAAACAAAATACGTCTTGTCTCGACCCACTGATTAATTGGTACTTGCGTTGTCTGTCTAATGTGTATCTTTCGATAATTGAAGTACAATTAATACATGAAAATGATTAATTGAAAAATGATCATAATCTTAACAAAAGAGAGCCGTACAAAGGCAGTTAAATTGCTTAGGAAGTTTGGAACTATTATATCAAGTACGCCGACGACATTTTCCAGTATTTACTATAGTGGACGGAAATTGGTTCGGAGTTAATCCGACCGTCCTTTGTTTTCCCAAACGTCGTAGTAATTAGAATTAGGTTCTCGTATTCAGCGTGACATCTTACAACAACAGGAAATAGTACCCTTAAGCGAAATGTATTTTTTAACCGACTTCCAAAAAAGAAGGAGGTTCTCAATTCGGCGCGTATTTTTTTTTTATTTTTTAATTTTTTAATATATGTCGGTGCATATCTCCGTGGTTTCTGAACCGATTTGTTTTTTTTTCTATCAGTCTTTAGAAGAAGCTCTCGAGGTGGTCCCATAAAAATTTCTGACTCCAAATCCTCAACCCTGACACTAAAAAGTTAAAAATAAAAATTCTTTCCAAAAAACCGACTTCCAACGCCACCATAACCATTTGATGTTTATGAACTGTAAAGGTACAGGGCGGTTCTTATAGATTAACTAGCATCGCATAAGACTTCTGCCCCTCGATTGTGTAAGGTATTAGTAATCGTATTCGTTTGTAAAACTTATAATTCGACCTGTTTAAGGAGTTCACAGATGCCTGCACGTCAAAAAGCATGTATGAACTCCTTAAACAGTTCGAGTTATACGGTTTAAGCTGTCAAATGATTACGATTTGCTTATATTAGACAGTTGGGGCTTGTGAGTGAAAACTTATGTTTTTAGAAATTTGCATCGATAAACTGATTAGAGCCACGTTCCTATGATTATTCATGTACTAGTAATTCACATACAAAAGAAAGAATAACAGTAGAACTGCAATGCCAAAGAGAAACATTTTGATCACCTTCGGCTCTTATACAATACTAGCGAATGCCCGCGACTTCGTCTGCGTGGTTTGAGGTTTATTGGTTCCCGTGGTAACTTTAATTTTCCGGGATAAAAAGTAGCCTATGTGCTATTCCAGACTATAGTAGATTATTAAACGGATCTGGCTGAAATTTGGCACAGAGATAGATCTCTGTTCCAAATTTCAGCCATGATCCGTTGAGCCGTTGGGGCGTGATTGAGTAACAAACATCCATACATCCATCCAAATTTTCTCATTTATAATATTAGTAACACAGATGTAGTACCAGATACCGCGCTCGGAACACGACAGTGCGGCCAAAATTTATTCTAGTGTGCGTGACAGCACTGTCTGGACACATGCATCAGTGTGCGTGAAATGTTGCCACATTAATGAAAAAATGCCAAATTAATGTAAGAAATTTTAATTGTTTGTTCTATCTTTAGACCTTAACTACTTAACCGATTTCAACGACATATGGTAGGAGAATAGCTTGTATCCTGGAAAAGGAGATTCGCATATTACTGTGGTGGTACGCTGGCTACTTTGGAGCTACGCTGAGTAATTTAGCGGTACGTCGAATACTTTCAAGATATGCCAGTTAAATTGGAGGTACGGAGACTACTTTGGAGGTAGGCCGACTACTTTAGAGATACGCCGACTACTTTGGTGGTACGTAGGTACGCCAGCTGCTTTTGAGGTACGTCAGCTACTTTGATGGTACGTAGGCTACTTTTAAGGTTCGCCAGCTTCTTTAGAGGTACGCCAGCTACTTTAGAGGTACGCAGGCTACTTAGGAGGTACGTAGGCTATTTTGGTGGTACGCCAGCTACTTTAGAGGTACGCCGGCTACTTTAGAGGTACGCAGGCTACTTTGGAGGTACGTAGGCTACTTTTAAGGTACGTCAGCTACTTTAGAGGTACGCCGGCTACTTTAGAGGTACGCAGGCAACTTTGGTGGTACGTAGGCTACTTTTAAGGTACGTCAGCTACTTTAGAGGTACGCCGGCTACTTTAGAGGTACGCAGGCTACTTAGGAGGTACGTAGGCTACTTTTAAGGTACGTCAGCTACTTAAGAGGTACGCCGGCTACTTTAGAGGTACGCAGGCTACTTTGGTGGTACGTAGGCTACTTTTAAGGTACGTCAGCTACTTTAGAGGTACGCCGGCTACTTTAGAGGTACGCAGGCTACTTTGGAGGTACGTAGGCTACTTTTAAGGTACATCAGCTACTTAAGAGGTACGCCGGCTACTTTAGAGGTACGCAGGCTACTTTGGAGGTACGTAGGCTACTTTTAAGGTACGTCAGCTACTTAAGAGGTACGCCGGCTACTTTAGAGGTACGCAGGCTACTTTGGAGGTACGTAGGCTACTTTTAAGGTACGTCAGCTACTTAAGAGGTACGCCGGCTACTTTAGAGGTACGCAGGCTGCGTACCACCAAAGTGGCCTGCGTACCACTAAAGTAGTCTACGTACCTCCTAAGTAGCTGGTGTACCTTAAAAGTAGCCTACGTACTACCAAAGTAGCCTGCGTACCTCCAAAGTTGCCTGCGTACCTCTAAAGTAGCCTGCGTACCTCTAAAGTAGCTGGCGTACCTTAAAAGTAGCCTGCGTACCAGCAAAGTAGCCTGCGTACCACCAAAGTAGCCTACGTACCTCCAAAGTAGCCTGCGTACCTCTAAAGTAGCCTGCGTACCTCTAAAGTAGCTGGCGTACCTTAAAAGTAGCCTGCGTACCAGCAAAGTAGCCTGCGTACCACCAAAGTAGCCTGCGTACCTCCAAAGTAGCCTGCGTACCTCTAAAGTAGCTGGCGTACCTTAAAAGTAGCCTGCGTACCAGCAAAGTAGCCTGCGTACCACCAAAGTAGCCTGCGTACCTCTAAAGTAGCCTGCGTACCTCTAAAGTAGCTGGCGTACCTTAAAAGTAGCCTGCGTACCAGCAAAGTAGCCTGCGTACCACCAAAGTAGCCTGCGTACCTCTAAAGTAGCCTGCGTACCTCTAAAGTAGCTGGCGTACCTTAAAAGTAGCCTGCGTACCAGCAAAGTAGCCTGCGTACCACCAAAGTAGCCTACGTACCTCCAAAGTAGCCTGCGTACCTCTAAAGTAGCTGGCGTACCTTAAAAGTAGCCTGCGTACCAGCAAAGTAGCCTGCGTACCTCTAAAGTAGCTGGCGTACCTTAAAAGTAGCCTGCGTACCAGCAAAGTAGCCTGCGTACCACCAAAGTAGCCTACGTACCTCTAAAGTAGCTGGCGGACCTCTAAAGAAGCTGGCGTACCTTAAAAGTAGCCTACGTACCATCAAAGTAGCTGACGTACCTCAAAAGCAGCTGGCGTACCTATAAGCTAATCGGCGTACCTCGAAATACGCCGGCAGCGTAGCTGTTTCACAAAAAAAAAAAACTATCTACTAACAGCTCATTTACACCTTCTTTAATTTAAGGGAAAATATTACAACGTAAATTAGCAACACTGATAGATATCGTTGAGGTTTTGTGTTTCAAGTCATCAGCAATTAAATAAAAAGGGAAAAAAAACTTACAGAATGAAAATATAAATTCTTACCTATGAAAAGAAACACCATTATCCTTTTTTAATTTTTGGGAACAATTTTTACAGTGTTTCAAGACACAAGAAGGCATTATTTTGAGAAACTTGTTTAAACACACGTTACGTCGAAACTTCTCGACGCGTCGCATCCAACTAAATGAGATTTGTATTTGCTTTTCGTTTTGTATTTGCTTTGTTGGCGCGCCTGCCGTGTTCCTAGCGCGGTATCTGTTTAGTACTACATCTGTGATTAGTAAGATTGCAAATGATTTCTAAAATATATCTCTGCATAATATTATTCTGATTCAACAGATTACATGTGTATCAGCTGAAAGGGAAACATGAATGAAAACATACATGAGTAAAATTTCACCCTTGTTAGCGTTTCGCCAGTGAGTGAATGCAAAGGGGTTACTACAAACTTATATTATATGGTATAAATAACGCTTTACCCTGTCCTAGGTGAGCGACAAAAACGACGCGACGCGATGCGACTCCATAAAAAAATACAAAATTACCTCCGCGACAACGTAGACCATGTGACGAGTCAGTCTACAGTTTGATACTGTCGCATCAAGTCGCGTGTTCGGGTTTGTCGTTGACGTAGAACAGGGTCTCTTATATTTGTTGTTCTTCGTCACTGATCTCTTTGTGATTTCCATGAAAGGAATCTTTACATTATATGGAGTTGAATGCAATTTAAAGCTTAATTTTCCCATTTCCAAATTATGCGCAAATTGGTTTGAAATGGCTTTGTTTTGCCGAACAAGCCGTAATTACTTAACGTCACACCGCGCCTAAACCGCAGATAGTAATGTTAATGTCACATTCAGAATTGTTAGTGTAATAATACCTACTGTTGAATAGGTATCATCATCTTGTCAAGAACTTACAAATGGGTACTAACTGATACTTTGCAGAAGCTTGATAAAGTTTTTTAAATATGAATTCCTGTGGTTCCATCAATGAGTCAACCCAATGAGACCATGGGTACACGCTACATATTATAATTCCAAGCAATCAGGGTTCCTGTGGAAATAGTAACCTATGTCTGTCTCCACCCTGGAGAATGGTGATGGACATAATAAAGAATACTACAATAGAACACTTTTCATAGAGACCAGATCAACAGTAAGACATACGCTGACTTGCACGAAACAATTTTAAAAATTTGAGTGTTGATTAAACTAAGTTCACAAGACTCCATACAATTCTTGCGATTTTATATATAGTTTTAGTAAGTACAACATTAATTTTTGAATTTGTTTCGTGCAATTAAGCGTTAGTTTACTACAAGGTGAAAAACTATTTTAAATGATCTTTAGTATGAGATAATGTATTCATTTCCATGTTTGTACTTTGTACTGATGGTAAAAGCAGATGTTTCACTAAAGCTTTTGTCATTTTCTATTTGTGATGGAAGAAAACTGTGCTTGAAGTGGTTGGACGGAAACATAATCCGGCATCGCTTTGTTTTCCTCCACCACGCATAATAACTAGGCGTACATAATAGCATCTACATACATTCCAACTTCCAACTTATGTCGGCATTCGATTGGTTACTGTAAAATCTCTCTACAACGTATTCCTTATTGCTGAGGGTTGTGACCTCTTTCCATTAATCATATATTATATAATATTATAGGAGCTGGCTTAATTTATAATGTCCAGAATCATCAAATTTTTGTTACAAAGGATTTTGAAGGTCCTTTTTCATAAAACTTTAGCCAACCAGAGGTGATTGCTCTCGTTTCACTGTAGCTGTCATTTTACCTTAACAAGACCCCTCCCTGCACACGTGCCGGCAAGTCAACCCCCGATTTGAGTTGGAAATCCGTTTGTGAATAATTAGCAATCGGTGACGTAATGACGTTACTCGATATTACCTTGTCTTACTTCTTACTATCTTACTAATCTTATTAATATTATAAATGCGAAAGTTTGGATGTATGGATGTCTGGATGTATGGATGGATGTTTGTTACTCAATCACGCCCCAACGGCTTAACGGATCTTGATGAAATTTGGCACAGAGATAGATTATAGTCTGGAATAGCACATAGACTACTTTTCGCGGGAACCAAAAAACCTAAATTCACGCGGACGGAGTCGCGGGCATCAGCTAGTATAATAATAAGTACCTTTGCTTAGTGTCGTGGCGCGTCTAGTATTCAATCGCACCTAGTTGGTGATGTTGATATAACAATAACTAGATAGACTTCTGTAATTTGGCCCAGTTACCTGTCCTTATATTTGCTATTAACATGTAATACGCCGTGTTAAATGAATCGAAATATGTAAATATTTGTATTGCTAATAGCTGCTGTAAGTATTCCTAGCGACGACTTGCGTCGACTTTGCATACATAATCAAGATAGTTATTTCTGAGTGTTAATTAATTTACGTACTTAAGTTATTGGTAAATAATTAACGAAATAAATACTATAAATGCATACATAATCTATGAAGGAATAACTAGCTAAAAGGGTCGCAGAACTCTAGGATAAGTAAATGCAAAACATAGCTTTTGAAATGCAACCAGGAGGTTAAGAGAAAGGTGAAAGGTTTCTTATGACGTTGAAGAGCAATCTTATCGATGCATTACCGTGCTGTTGCATAAGCTTGTTCGCTTGTTTCATTTTTTGTAACAAAATGAATAACGTCGTTTTACTTTGTTCCTTTGCCGTTACAAGAGCTTCTATCATTTTTGTTGACAATTAATATTGTACTAGTTTCATTAGGTATATTATTTGTTGTCTATCTGAGGCATTACTTAGTTTTTCACTAGCTATAGGAGTCGAGGTAGGCTGTACATTGGTCGATTGGATTTGTCGATGCATCTGAGCCGTAGGCGTAGGAGTTCCGGTGAATTGTCGGTCTCCTTGCATACTCTGCCATTCTGCACACAGGAATTAAATCCCTGTAAAAAGTATGAAATAACATAAACATATTATCTTCTTCAGCCCTGTAGTTGTAGCCTATAACATACTGACGCATTCCCACGCGGTAATTAGGCCTTTGGCGTACATATTCGATCGTTCTGATAAGGGTGCTAAAAGTGTCAATCCAAAGTTTTTCGTTTTTAATATTATCAACATAAAAATCGATACACAGATACTTTGTTGCGTAGCACTGCGAAAAACCACGAAGGTTTAAATTGCTTGCTCTTCCGTCAACATATAAGAATTTTAACTATTTATAGCTAGCTAAATTACTAAAAATACATTAAGAAAACTAATACTAAACTAAAGTGTGTCTGTCTGACATCTTTTCAACCAATTGAGATAGGTTTCGTTCCGGATAAGAACATTGGCGATTTCGTATTCCGGGAATTCAAGGAGTTACCACGGGATTTTTAAAAAATCTGAATCCACGCGGACAATGTAGCCGGCATTGAGCCGGCATCATTAGCTAGTGTAATAGGTACATATAATTTATGGTTTCTCTTTAGGATGAGAATTTTTACAGATGAGAGGTGTATACCAATAGTGAAGGACCAGAGTGAGATAGACTGAAGCAGTAATATGCAAACGGCATCTGCCAAAATTATCATAATAATAATTTGACAAACCATAGCATGATACAAGTGTAAAATTTAGCGCTTATGTGTCGGATATCGGTTTTCAAATAACATATTCACAGTCCATAATGTGTGTCTGTGATTTACATTAAATTCCTCTCGTGTAGACATCGTTTACTACACGTTTGATGAGTCACAGATTTTATGGACGTGTAAATCTCAATTATGCCGAATCGGCTGAATGGGCGAATGAATGAACGGTTAATTTTCACACCGAGCCGAAATTCGTACCTGCTACAATGTAATGACTAATGATAGGTATCATTTTCGTTCAAAAGGATTGTAATTAAAAGGTTTTTAGCAAGGTCGCGGTATTTTCGTTAGGAGAACGCAGTTATTTGTACACTTTTTTGAAGTATTTACAGTCGTAGTAAATAAAAAAGTAATTTGTCCAGCCGTGACCACTGCAGCAGCAAAGTTTTTTGTAGTTATTTTCATCGCAGTTAAATTTGTAAGTGTATTTTTTACGCATTAAAGTTATCCAAAAGGTTTTTATCGCACATTTAATTTATCCTGAATACACACAATAAAGATAAAAAACCAATCCGTTTACTTGTTAAGGTCCCAATTTATTTCTGCCTTAAACATCGTATTAGGAATAAGTATATTTTTTTATAAAATATGTGCATTCAGAATATAGTATAAATGTACCTAACCTATAAGTGTCAAATCTCAAACCAACATCAGGTATAAAGAATGACTACATCTAAATCTTTATCTGCTCACATACCACGGCATTTATCTCATGCCCACAATAGAACGACTCACTCAACTCACTCACTCACTGACTGATCCATTAAAGCCCAGCCCAAATCCTCGGACCCAGAGAGCTGAAATGATGCACAGAGCTAGAGGTTGCATTTATAATCTAAACAAGGGATAGGACCACATTTTTCGAGTCTGCCACGGTAGCGATTCCGCGGGCCGCGAACGTTCGCTAGTTGTAATATATTTACCAACATAATACGTAGTTATCTCTATTATATTTAAGGTAGGTATTATCATACTAATAATATTATAAATGCCAATGTGTGCTTGTTCCTTTTTATCCTGGAAATTAAAGAGTACCCATGGGAATTAAAAAATCTTTTTCCACGCGGACGAAGTCGCAGGCATCAGCTAGTTATTCATGACACAGGTATTCAGTATCATACGTTTATTGTATTTCGATATCAACAAATGAAACCGCTGCGTCGCAACTCGCAAGGTCGTCGGTCATGCGAATCGTTTCCGCAACGCGACACTCCAATGCACGATGCAATGTGTCTCTATATATAGAATTCCCGTAACTAATACCACAGTAATAAAATATAATAGTACTGAAACTTCTTATGCCCTGGTATGTCTATCTATATCTATATAGCTACATTTTGAAGTTGTTTCTATTGCGGAGTCAAAGTGGTTTCGTTTGTGAAACTAAAACATCTTTTCATTCTCAGAAGAATCTGTGGTAGAGTTTTGAGTTCCAGACCTATTTATGTGATACAACTTGCCCTATATGAAATAAACATATTTTCATTTCATGCAGGCGCGTTTTGACAGTGTCTCAGATATCTTTTCGGGCGGAAGAAACTTTTAAATGTCACTTCTGTCTTAAATGGCCGCCTATCAGAACAGCTGTATTGCGGCCGCCATCTTTTATCGAGCTGGTACCAAGTTATTAAATAGACTACTACATTTCTCTGTTCAACGTCACTGCCACAGAGCCACCAGCCAAAATGACCGTTTTGGCACGTATATGTTAAAGCTCAATTTTACTTTACGTGCGTAGTTCAAGGGTTTTAATTCACGGAAGTTCAGTAAATAATTTTACTTCAGACTATAAATTAAACTTCTAGGGCTGGTAAAGGTAATAAACCTATAAGTAATAACAACTTCGGAATACTTCTACCGCGGTCCAAGAGTCCAAACTCGTTATGAGTTGAAATTGACAACGCCTATAAATAAACCTGTCGATAGAGTATCTTTAGTGCACGTAAAGTGTTATTACCAAGAAGCATAAGGCAATAATGTATTTGAGTAATGTGTTTTGACATCATATCGAATAGTTTCCGAAGTACCTTTATCGTGAGTCACAAGTTCACCGTAAGAGCATAATATTATGTACATTAAAGCTCCATACATTTGCTGGAATAATTATTATGTTTGTTAGAAAAAGCTTTTATGGTTCCAGATTTTTTTTCTACATCCACTACAAGCTATCCCTTGACTGCGATCTCACCTGAAGGTAAGTGATGATACAGTCTAAGATGGTAGCGGGCTAACCTGTTAGGGGCATGGCAGTTATATTAAACCCATACCCCTTCGGTTTCTATACGGCATCGTAACGGAACGCTAAATCGCTTGGTGGCACGTCTTTGCCGGTAGGGTGGTAACTAGCCACGGCCGAAGCCTCCCACAAGGCCAGACCAGGGAAAATCCGGGAATCGAACCCAGGACCTCCGCACGGCCACGGAGGTCGACAAAAAACTACTTTTCAACTATTTAGCAGATGCAATTAAAATATCTACATATTGTATGATTTTTCTCATACAATATCTTGACTGCCTGACTATAACTCACTAACTGACACTCTCACCAACGCCCAGCTCAAACTCTTGGACATAGAAAGTTGAAACTTTGCACAGAGGTTTCCTTTAGAATATAGACGAGGAATAAAGCCGGATTTTTTTAATTTCCTCGGAAACGTAGCCGCTGGCGGTCGTTAATTTAATATACAGTCAGAACCGCCATTTAACATGAATTCAAACATCGAAGACAATCCGTAGTCAGACATGTGTATTTTAAAAAACCAAGAGGCATTTTGTCGGTGCGACTTTGAAATACAATTTTCAAATCACGCATCCTGTGAAACATGTTTAAATTCATTCGCTGAGAAGAATTTAAAGTATTCACCTGGTACTAAGTATACCTTATGATTACTATCAGTATAAATTCTTGTCAGTCCTTGTAGAAGACAGTGATGATGATCAAAAAGTTCCGTACGTTCTTAGGACTGCATAATGTAATAGTTTACCATCAAAACTTGATTTGAATACGGTATACTCGCCGCATAATTTCCCGGACATTGTTCACGGCGGTGTTAATTTTAACTTGAAGGCAGAACTTCTGCCCTAATGAATATAACGAGCACGCTCCCGGAGCGGTCTGCTTCATCTCTTGTTTCTAAATCTTGCAAACCCACTAAGCTATAATGTTTCATGTTGTGTGCTTACAAAAAGTTTCATATAACTCAGTCCATTATAAGAATCATCATAACAATATGTCATTACCTATAATTAGCTGTGAATATTTATAACACCCGTTATAAATATTAGCATCTGTACGTGTGCTACTTTATAAACACAAGTTTCGTTCCACATCTAATGCCCATATATGTATTGCTGCAGAAGTAATAAAACGATCCATTTGTACTAGCACGATTGGATGTAGCGGATTAGATCCTTACGAGACCGCTTACGTAATCACAATTTTCTCCCAACAAATGTCATAACATTTGTCAAATATGACACGAGGAAACTGTGATTGATCAGCACCATCGATAATATCTGTTCCGGTATCGGGAGCGAGCGGCGCGAATGCGATGGAAACAATACAATGTCTAATTGCATCTCGAAAGAACGGAACTGGTATCATTGGCTCGTCATGCCATTGTTCTCCCACACTAAGGCACTCTTATAGCATCCGCACTGCACGTGCTCCGGCACGACTTAACTCTAATCCCATAATCCCACCCGGAAAATATCCAATAGCCATTGTTTTTTGATCATATTTACCCAAGAGGTGTTTGCACGAGTTATCTCCCCTGTGAACACTGTGATATTTTAATAGCGCTATCTGATTTCTGCGGCTCCGCTGGGAACGGTGGATTACTTGTGCGCCCGTGTCGCCTAATTAACGTGTTTCGGTGAGATCTATTATCAGGTGAGCGGCAAAGGTACTCGTAGTCTCGCAATCCCGCGCGCCTTTCAATTACAGCTTGGGGCTCGAGACGCCGCCGGTTGTCTTCATAATTTCCGCTGTGCTCCAGAAAATCGGTTACCCGGTGGCAGCACACGAGCCGAGTGTCGGAGACAAAAGATAAGCTGTGCAATTTGTCCCGGATTGTGTTTTGTATCTCGTAGACGGGAAGAATTTACTGGAGTTTAACGCCCATGGTCTCATTTGTTTTATTTAGCTGGAATTGCGTGCGAGCTAAGCAAGCGGTTTATGCAATTGCATATTCTCAACTGTATTCACACTTTAGTTTATTACAAGTTAATTTGATTCAGGTAGGTTTTGGAAGTAAAATCTATTTATTACTTACGTTAACAGAGATGCTAACGCTTTGAACTTTTTACTTTAAACTGTTTTTTAATGTTTTAAAGTGCCGTGCGGAACCATTTAAGAAAGATAGCCCTAGCGATGTTTTAAATTGAACACGATTCTTTAAAAAAAATGCTCGAACCGGATGATAATTTATCTTTTTACCGCAAACTAATAGCTGTAAGAGGATGTGATGAATTGCTTCTATCTGTAATAATTTGATATTTAATTCGATGTAATGAATGATTTCCGGATTATTTTCTTCAACAATTAGTTATCGAGAACTAGCAAAATTCCTCTACCAAGTTAATTTTGGTATACAGTACTCTTAAAGTTTGAATTGCTCATGTTTTAACATGACTATTTATTAACAAGGCTTTATTAACTTGTCTATTCAGTTTTAATAACTTTGGTATATTTACAGATCTGAGTTTTGCTTTATTAAAATTCACTTTCCTTGTTTGATGCAGTTGAAAATCAACTTCATTAATTCTTGACTAACTCGATGCTACCGACCGACCTAGACTTAGGTAGATATTTAGATATTTCAGAATTCCATTGTCTGTTTGCGTTTGACACAATTTGATACAATTTGTACTGCGCTAATTTGTGCCAAAACCAGACAATAGGCGCTATTGATTTTAGGAATACGTATGTATTTTTTAAAATTTTAACCGGAAAAAAATATAACACTTGCACAATTTTATTAAATAAGCTAAAAAAAATATTTAAAACTTCTATTATTTTCGGACGATTTAAACGCCCCCATTTTGGCGCGCTCGTTTTGTGACGTCACCGTGCACTATGAATAAATTATTATACATTAATATCTATTAACTTCAGTACACTTTTACATTCTATAATTGTATAGTTTTAACTGCCTTATCTTTTATTGCGATATGGTTGAACTAAAACATTTTCGCCAAACTCACGTACGAACACGAAGGCATAACATCACGGTCTGTTACAGCTCCAAAGAAAATGTTGGTTATATCTATAAAAAGCACTAGCTGATGCCCGCTACTTCGTCCGCGTGGATTTATGTTTTTTGGTTCCCGCTGGAACTCTTTAATTTTTCGGGAGCCTATGTGTTATTCCAGACTATAATCTGTGCCAAATTTCATCCAGATCCGTTCAGTTGTTCTGGCGTTATTGAGTAACAAACATCCATTCAAACATATACATCCATCCACCCATCCATCCAAACTGTCGCATTTATAATATTAGAATAGATTGTTTGTATTGTTTTACCAATCCTTTGGTGTGCTCATTTGTAAAGATTTTACTTATAATAATTACTTACCTACTTAGGAGATTTATTTGAGGCGTGGTGCAAAATTGTAGATAGATAGATAGATAAATGCTTTATTGCCACACAAAAAATTAAAAAGAAACAAAAAAAGTTAACAAGCAAAAATAAATAACAAGTGCGCAAAGGCCCTATCACTAAAACTGATCTCCTCCAGACAACCTTTAATTATTTATTTTTTAATTTATTTGTAGTTCTCAAACTTCAAATTTGAATTAATATCGCGATTTTAAGTTATTTTATTCGTAACAATTTAGAAATTGCACTTATTCCCTAACTGTTGTGGTTGTAGAATTGTATTGTTAATCAGCTAAATGTAGATTTTTGTAAAGATTTTTAATAAGTTAAGTTTAAGAAGCCAAACTTCTTAAAGTCCACATAATATACAGTGGGTATGTCATTAATATTTAGTACATTCTTCTTAAGTAAATTTATTGAGATTTTTTATATTTCCGCTGTATCTTCGAGACATTTTTTATATTTCTGCTGTAACTTCGAGACATTATAATATATTATTTTCGTATAATATTAGTACAACATTAAATAATTTTTTTTTTAATTTGAAAATTACAAATGGATCCATCTTAATGATATTAGCCTTAATTGGTTTCTTTATGGCACCGGAAGAGTTTAATTACACTTACTTAACAAGTCACAATCTAGATAACCATTAGAAGTGCTATAGCCACAGCTACTGAGTACTCGCACGCAAATGCAATTACTTCTCCACTGGAGTATCGCATCGCTGTGAGAACTGAGAGTAGTTCTCGCTATGAGTGCTTAATGGGTATTAGATGGTTAAACTACTTAGTATCTGTAATCATGCCAATTAGCATAATTATAATAGAGGGGAATCTCTTCAAGTGTGTAGAGAGTCCCCTCTAGTAAGACTTATAATTTATGTTATACGAGTACATCATCATCATCTCAATTCTCAAAGGCAAAGGGTACATAATATGTCACCGTAAAATCCGTAAAATCCGTTAGATTGTAATCTAACGCTTTTTATCTCGATATATTGTAAACTGTCGAAAGATTGTGAACCGTTCAATGTTCGGCGTGTACATTTTTTAAATATTCTTTAAAAAATGTACACTCCGTTTTCTTGTCTCTTTCTTGTAGGTTAGGGTTCGACATACATAATTAGGTAGTGCCCGGCCACAGGCCCGGGCACTTAGGGTCTATCGGGTTATTATACCTAACGGATTACAATTTTTTTTCACTACAAGTTAGCCCTTGACTGTGATCTCACCTGATGGTAAGTGATAATGCAGTCTAAGATGGTAGCGGGCTAAACTATATCTACCGAAACATAATGCGTTAAATAGTAATCTTTCGACAGTTTAGAATCTCGCTACTTAGATCTAAAGGTTTTTACAATTTTACGGTGAAATATATATATTAGCATCACAGGTCTCCTCTCAGTATGGCCACCACGCTGGCCCAATTTGGATCGGCAGCCTTCCTTAATTTTGTTATGCAAATTTTAGGTTTGAGACAATGCGGTACGTAGGTGTCTACTTTTATAATTTGTAGAACTAGTGAATAAAAAGAGTTATGAAAGAGTATTTTCATTTACAAGACCATAAAATATGACAGTCATCAATTGTATGAAGAATTTACAGAAAGCCCTGAGGCCTAAGCCTTCCCCTTTGACAATACAAGAATGAATTATAATGGGGCCTTTATTGTCGCGGGAGAATGTCTGTATTTTATTGCCACTTACTCTGAAAATAATGGACGAGTCTGTTTGAGTATCATCACATCTTTTTCGAATATTCACGGGGGTGAAGACAATAAAAGAAAGGGTTTTATTAGTTTAGACTTGAGCGTAGCGAAAAAATCCTATGTCTATGGTTTAGACGGGGTTGTCATGACTAGCGCGCATAGTTTAGGTCACTATACAAGGTCGTATGAGGGTTAACGTAATTTATCTAATTCAATATACAAAATGAGGTATTCAGTGATATCCCTCTACAATTTTTATTCAATTGAGTTCATGTGAGTTTGAGTATTTTTTCGAAATCGAGTAGGTAAGTACCTATCGCCTGTATAGTGTTTAGTTAATTTTATTACTTCTAGAGAGAAACACAGGGTGTCACTTTCTATAAACCGTATACTAGGATTAAAACACGTAAAATAATTTTTTTTTGGAGTTTACCTCCTTTAGAATCGATTTTCATATATAAGCCCGGGGTATAAAAAATTTATGGGGAGAAAAATAACGTGGTAACACTTGTTTATGTTTCCATGACTATGTAATGCATTTTGATGAATATAAATTATGTAATTAATATAAATACATAAATGTATCAAGCATGCTTTCAGTAATTTAAAAAATGCGATCATTTACCCTCATTTACTAATCTATATAAATATATATTTTACTAGCGGCCCGGTACGTGCTTCGCTACGTATAAATCGTTTACAAAAATGGGATAAATGAAGAACCGCTCGACCGATTTTGTGAAAACTTTACATAAACCATCTACTAAATAGTCCGAACAAAGCCTCAACATTTGGTTTGGATAGGTGAGCCCGTTCTTGAGTTATAAAATTACAACGAAAAGTGGCATTGATTTTTATATATATTGATAATAGTTCGTAAAGAGTAAACTCCAGTCGTGCGTCGGAGCTGACACACAATTTAAAAAATAAATAAATTTACTAGCGAAATCAACAAGCATAATATCTATTTTCATATCTGAATAAGGCACATAAAATATTGTTAGCATTTCAGATAAGATGTACGAATCATGTAATATGAATTCATACTCGTACACATCTCGTGTAAGCAATTGACTACCATTTCAGAAAAGCCTCGGGGGTCAACCGAAATGTTCATAAAGTATTTTATTGTTACAGCAACAAAAGACGACTCAGAAACTGACGGGGAGTGCCGGGGTAGGCAGAACGGGGGAGGTGGCGCGCGCGGCAAGCTCCCCTACAACGGCTACTCGGAGGAGTGCCTCGACCGACTGGAGCCGAACGGCAACATACCTAACGATAAGGACTCTCATTATGGTATGTACCACTCTTGGAAATACAAGGTTAGACAATAACAGGTGATACCAACACTCGAGTCAAAAAGAAAATATTTAATTGGATGTTCTTTTGACCTGTTTGCTGTTCAAAATTAGGACGGGCTGGGGAATGTTGCAATATTAGAACAGGGAATAGAATAACAGAATAGGGAATAAACACACAATTTGTTTAAGAACAGTAAGTAGCTTGGACAATCCAATAATATTTGTGACACGAAGACTGTCTAGACTTTTTTAGCCTGATAGTGTAATTTGTAGAGTCAAAACAGAGAAGGTTTTCATGGAGACGTAAAAATAAATAAAGTTTACGTTACGTAGTAACTCTTACCTAAGTACCTAGAACATTATCATAATCGAGGACCGTTTAAACTCATTAAATAATGCGTATACAGGCCAAATATAAACGGTACATTTCTCCACAAAAAGTAAAGGAATTCAACCTACGTCAGTGCAATATACGGCTTTATAAACAATGTCCAGGATTGAGACTTAAAAAGAAAAAGGAAGAACGCCTTTGACGGGGCGGACGAAAATTACACCCACAACAAGCATTTTTCCTCAACAATCCTTTTATTTTGCCATTTTGCTCCACACATGTTGGGAAAGTTTGCAAGAGCCAAGTAAGGAATTTTGTAACTCAATTTTATTAGATACCTTCTTGTGATTTTGTAATGGATCGTAGAAGTGGTATATTGGGGCACTAAACTTTTTTACTGTTTTCAATAATTTACTCGTAGTTCATTCTATTGTACATACATGTTTACGTCCCACGTATAATATTAAAATGTTGAACATGACGATTCATGATTCACATTTTTTTTAAAGGGAGAGGTTATATCAGGTTTTTAGATTTTCCTACAACGGACTTCCAACTGATAAACTATCTAATTCAAGTGAAACGGTAAAGTAGTACAATTCAACGTTCAGTTGTCGGAACTTCTCTTACAATCTCTTGTAATTTGTATCTTCAGCGGTTTCCAATTAACTCGTCCGGGGGGCATGTTTTGGCTAACTTCTCCCCACAAAACTCCAAACGTGCACAAATTATTCAAATTCAACACCAAGTTTGAACTGTGATAGTCGTACTAACCTCAAATGTCTTCAGTCAGTGTGTACCACAACACATGTGATATAGTATACTTTGTACTGACACAGCCAGTTCGCAGGCAAAGATAAGTAGGTAGCTATCCAATGTACTGCAATCACACATTGTTAAAATAACATATTTTACAGAACATAGTTTTTCCATTATTTGATGTAGGTACCTATATGACGCTATTAACAATTTTTGTAAAGACGGATTCGTTTTAAAATTTTGAGCTTGAGCTTCATCAATCAACTTCTCAAACTAATGTATGGATACATTGGCTTTGGCATGCTCCGTGTTTTTAACCGTCGAATCTTATGAACGTCATAGGTAATTAAGTTAATTGAAATCGCAATTTTCTTTCTTGACGGAAGTATAAACAATGTTTACGCTCTCTACACCTTTCACAGGCGCTTCAAATCTGGTTGATAAATATACTGTTGCATTAATTAATCCGTCAATTAAACTTACTATTTTTTGTAGTTTTTTCGAATCCGCATATTATTATAGCATATAGTATTAATTTGTTCTGTGGCAGTGCTTATCTACATTCTGTGTGTCTAATAAATGCTTCTATGTATTGCTATAATAAAACGCATGTCAAATATTCTAGTTGGAAACAGCTCCATCAGTTGCAATTCACTGCTATTGAGAATCTCTCAAAGGTAGCAGAATCTCTCAGGTATTCCAACCGGCAGCGTCATTAAGCACTGTTCGTCGGCACCTTCCGAAGTATTTACTTCGGGAAATATCTTTTGCATTCCGAGTTCAGTTATTGTACTGTATCTACCTTGGTACTTGACTATGGCAAAGCTACACTGAAAATAAATTTTATTTAAAGAGAAGAAAACTGAAAGAACTATTATTGTTTGTACGAGTAACCGTTTCTAACCCATCGTGTCTTCGGACACAAAAGTTATGCCATGCCCAACGATAAAAGTTTTATTTCTTGTCCTATCTTTGTGTTCCCAACGTAATATACTTACGTTGGCCATTTTACTTCAGGATCTGTAATATTGTTGATCTACTTCTTGGTTTCTTGCATTCAATCTTCAAATATTCCATATTCATATTTCCTGTACTTAAGTACATTAATTATTTAATACATTTTCAAATTCGGTCTAGTGAAGTCTGCGAGTCCAAAATGGGAATATTAAAAAAATATATATAAGGCCTAGTATTTCAGTATGAAGCAGATTATTTTGTTCATTCTTCAGTTTTGTATAGCCCCAATTCTGCCATTATCTTAAAACGTTAATTAATTGACATCTCAGCAACTAAAGAACAATCTCAGGTTTCACCCATAGACTTAGAATGTACAAGACCAACAGTGACAGATTACGGTGTTACAAAAAATGAAATGTAAATGTGTGCGTGAAATAGTGTTGTCTTGACTCTAGCATAGTATTATCGATAGTCTTACTGGTGAAATCATAGGACTCTAATGAGTTAGTTTAACGAAGTAAAATATAACTATCTTTTAATTTAAAAAAATTAAATACACAAATAGCAACAAAGCTACAGCTAGGTACAAATTATTTATTGATGAGATGACCATGTTTTCTCTAAAAAGTTTTTCAGAGTTACAACACAATGCAACATCATTAGCTGGATATATCAAATACTTATTGTGTGTTTTCGAATAGTCTCTCTTAATAATTAACGAATTATTACATAGAGCTGTTGGGTCCGATAATAAACTATGTACCTACACAGTCTTCACACTTAACTCTTTTAATAATCATTTTAATACATACAAATAATTAAGAAAAAAAGAATGTCCATTCATACATTAATTTTCTCATTAATTCATTCAATTATTTATTATTCAGACTAATATCTATTTTTTTACGCATAGGTAGCCCATGATGCTACACCACTGGGGACGGGGTCCATACAATTTTGCCCACTGTTCTTTGTAGAGTTTTTTGGGGATCTCATTACTTTCGTGCTAACTCAATATTTATTGCCCTCTAAATAATATAGTCTTATTTAAGTGGGTTCTTAAAGTTTGCCGATTAAATTTCAATAATTTGTTTTCATGCTTCAATCGGAGAAGAAAATAAATTTCAATAATGCTTTTCATGAGCAGATATCTATGATCGCTTAATGGGTTTTGATCTAATTCATGATACTTTAAACTATCAAACAGAAGTTGATTGTTGCGTATTATTTTTTACTATTTTTTTAAAGGGTGCAAGTAGTTTTAATTTGATTAATTACAATAATACTCTGATATAATGTATAAGTGACAAGTTAATAAAAATAAATAATAACCATATATGGCGCTCAAGTCATAGCTAATGACCTCCCCGATAAGCACTTAAATACATAATGTACTGAATTACCAGTATGTACAGTATACCCTGTATATATATTTCATGTACATATGAAATCTACGACACGCCAAATAAAACAAAAGTGAAGGAAAATATTTATTTCGTTCTTTTCTTTTACAGGAAAGTAGTGTTTAATATTGTACTCTACACACCTAAGCTTATGAGCAATCACGTCAAACCTACCGGCAGACACGATTATCGACTATCGATACTTATGACGTCATCACTTTGTCAATCCCTATCGAAACGAAACATTTTTAAGTTTTACACAAAATATCCAAAAATTCTTTATTTAGCAATGTAATATGATGAAAAGTTTTAAGGGAAACCTATTATCTAAGCTTTCAATAGTTATTTTTCCTCATTTTCAAACAACAAGTGACGAAATAATGATTATGAATAATTCAGAAAAATATTCAGTAATTACCTGTGAAACGTGTATTTATGCGGGTTATTACGTCTTGTAACGTCACATTCATTCACTGAACAAGACACCATGGTGGCAGAACAAAGATTTTAAGTTTTAATCGTAAGATTATTAATTAAATACACAAAATTCACCTCGACTTGGAAAAGGCCGGTACGCTATGGCCTCTTACTCGCGTAAACAATGACATACTGGCCTTTTGTTTCGCTATCTCTTTTTCGCTCGCGGCAGTGTTTATTAACTAAATACCTCTCGCTCCCACGCTTTGTCAGTCTATTGAGCGTAGCGAAAAAATCCTATGTCTATGGTTTCACCTAACTGCCTATCATTTGTTTCACTCTACGGTGGATACTCTTATAAATGGAGCATTAATAATTGAGTACAGACTACGCATTTAAACGTGAAAAAAAATTATCAGTTTGCAACGTTTATTAAATGATATATTTTTTAAAAAAGAACATCAAGCAGTTCGTTATGCCTTAACAGCATCATTATGCAGTGCTTCCAACGTCGCTAATTAGACGGCTTTGGTTGGTCCGCTATCCGGAATCCGCAGTATAAATACTTGTCAATTAGGCGTGTTTCATTGCGGTTATCACCTTTTACGAGTATATACCGCTAGATACGTCCGTTAAAATTTTTCGAAATAGAACTTTAACTAAATTGGTTCGACAGTAAAACAAGGAACATATAGTTTCGTCCATCTGTCTGGTGTATCAATATTCAATACCCATTTAAACTTTATGTGAAAATTACTAAAGTGCAAAATCTCAGTTATAGTTTCGTCTGTCGCTCTGTATGTCTGCCTGTGTGTCATAACTATTTTAAGCTAAGTATAAGAGCTTTAAAGTGAAAAACTAGTTATAGAAACCTGTTACCGCTAAACAGACGCATGCTTATTTTTTTAATCGGAGAATTTCCCTATCATAAAGTTTGATGGTTGGTTTACTCCTATCTCACTGAATAGTTATTATTTTAAAATCTATCTCTTATATAAAAGAAAAACTGAAAAACTGGCTGACGTGTCTGATAGCATCATAACTAACAGCTTAGAAGTTAGAACGCTGGCTAGGTCCTGAAACTTGAGATCTTGCATGTAGGTTTTCTTTAACGCCCCCACAAAGATAGGATTTTCAGTAATTCCATACGTGCGAAGCCGGGGCGGGTCAGTTACAGATCTGTATTGAGCTATGTCTACATTTTGTAGTGAAGTCTGCAACACTCTCACTGGTATGTATTCCTAATTTCATTACTGCCTAGTTTTCCCCATTACGAGACGGTATTCCAATCAATAGCGATTAAGCTGGCATCGGTTCATCTATCAGCGATAACGAGGTTCCCATAACAATGTTTCATCCGTCCTAATGCTTATGACAAATTGCGATCTGTTCCAAAAAGGTCTATTAACGAAATATAATTTAACGGTGTTTTAGATAAAGAAAACATCGCGCTACTTTTTCGTGTTTTAATAGCAATATCGTGGCATCGTTAACGTTTCTCTAATTAGACGGTTTCGGGCCACCGCTGCGGCATCCGCGGTGAATACTCTCGAATTATGACGGTTTTCATTGCAGCTATCACCTTTTATGTGGTATGGTATAACAGGTAACATAGTATTAGTGGTACTTTTGTTTCATTAGCGTCACCTGATTTTATTTTCTAATTAAAACTGCCACTAACGAAGTGTTAAGTGCATTGAATATAGGTTTATTGTTGTATGTGATTTCACAAATCTATACAAACTTTTGAAGTAATACTGATTAAATACTGTTTATTTATATACTGTTTGTATACTAGTGGTTCGCCCCGAACTGAGACCTCGCGGCGCCATCTATTGACATAAATGTGAAGTTCTGTTAAAAATACTGAAGCTCATTAAAAATTAAATAATTCCGTTTCCTTACAATATTTATCTAATTTTGGTATTTGTTGTTCAAGAACAGGATATAATTCAAATAATTGATCAAGTTTCAGGCTCAGCCTTTCAGAAAATTTAGAGTTATGAGGTCAACTTTGGACGTTAGAAAATCTCCACTTTGAAAGCCCCCCATTTCGTCAATTTTGGGGGAAAAATTAAAAAAAAAAATATTTTGGACTCTATTCCTAATTATTTTTAAAATGATATACCGCAACCCTATGTAACTTTATAAAAAATATTTTACTTCGCATTCGCTTCTATGAGATGAAATAAAGATTTTTATTAACTTTTTAAGCCATATTCGGCGGGAGGCCATTGGTTTACATATTATATTTAAAGTTGAAGTAATTACGTTCAGTAATTCAGAAGTTATAATGCTCTGACAGACAGACAGACGGACGGACGGACGGACAAGTGCCAATTCACTCAAGTATACTCAGAGACCTTCGCTTCGCTCGGTCAATTACTGTTTATATATGTATATATTGATAATACTGAAACTACTCGTATGTATTGATGCCGCCTCATCTCGTTTCTACACAATATAATCTTTATCCGAACCAATGGTAGAGTCTCGACTTTTTATAAGAATAAGAGCCACAAGTTGGCCTGTATGATTATAGTAGTTTATACACCAAGGGGATAAAGCACTGTTTTATGTCACGGGCGCTACATTGAATCCTGAACGTAACGAAGGACTCCAAATTTAACTCCCGAGCGCAGCGAGGGTGTTATAAGTTAATTCCCGACCAAAGGGAGGGAATTAAGATTGAGTCCTGAGTGCAGTGAGGGATTCAAGCGCCCAAGAAAAAAACTGCTTTATCCCGGTGGTGTATACTCTACTTTATACTTCTACCATAACAGTAAAACAAACTGTAACTGTTAGATATTTATTGCAAATCATAGTAAGTAGGATACATAGGTCTAGTAAAAAATAAAAAGAAAAGACAAATTAAAAGTGAATGTTCACGTTCGATAGAGTCACATTTGTCCATTTGTCATTTTGCTTTTCATGCTGCCAGTGTTTATGCAGGTACACATACTCCTTGGTTTAAAAACTTTTATGTCAAATGGTACGATCGTTTGGTCGACCAGTCTGGAGCCTAGACTCTGTTGTTTACAGTATGGGGTTGGTCAACTAGTTGGGCGATCGATCGACTAGATTACGGCCCTAGGGCATGAAGACTGACTTTAGACCCGCAAAAGTATGATTAAAACAGTAGTAAAGGTATGGTAGAAGTATAAAAGATATTTAATGAATGAATTTCACACATTGAATTTAAAAAATAAAAATAAATCTTTATTTGTTCCCTGGACCCCCAAACTAGGATATGCCTGTGACTTGGGGGTCAGTCTCTTCCACATTGCTATTTTAAAGTATATTATAAACTAATGAGCTGCGCGCTCGTTTGTGTGTGTGTGCGTGTGTGTATGTGTGTGTGCGTGTGAGAATGTATATATGTGTATGACAGGTGAATGAATGAATTATTTATATTTATTTCTTATCAGGTTCTCAGTTGTTTCATAATTAAGGGTACTTAGTATGTTACTAAGCTTATTTCTAAGTCCATACCTATTAGAGTTCGAAATTTTTAGCAATTACTTTCAAACACACACGAATGAAGAGTATGTATACATTTGTCTTTTTGATACGTCTTGTTTAGTCTCTACCGTCTTCTACTAAGAGCCGGCAATAAAGTCAGCTTATGCTCTGTTGTTGTTTTTTTATTGTTAATTTACATCTTGCCGCCAGATAAAAGGATTGCTTGCGTACTTGTGAGCTTACGGGATCAAATTGCAGATGTAAAGTCCACAAAGACGTAATTGATTAAGCAAATTAACGAGGTCGGTACATTACGCGTAACAACAACCATTCTGTTGTTAGGGTAATCTCGATTAGCATCATTGCAATTTAATCATCATCACTGCATTCACCATTCTTATAATTCGAATAAAATTTCTTCAACCCTGTGGTCTGTGAATTCTGTGATACATATTCCGAATATCAGTAAAATATTGTAGGAATAAGGAAATACACAAATAAATTATATTGCATGAAGAGTAAAGAAAGAAGACATTCACCAAAGAAGAGAGAAGATCTAGTTTAATGTATTGAAATTACTTAATGCGCTGATAGTTGATACTTAGCGACCGGTACAGACCGTGTTCTATAGTGGACCAATCAAAGACCAATTAATACTTTACGTCAAATAAAGAATAAAGATTAATTATGTCTATGCCGAAACTTTGAGATTTATGTCTACTGAGATCTATCTAATAAGCAAAACGACATGAGTTCACATGAGATACTTACTAGAATGGTTCATCAATATAATGGATCAAAAGCCGCATATATCGGCCTTGACCAGCCCGTCTTTTGCTCCAGATTTGTTTGTTTGTTTTAGGCTCTTTCTCTCTCATCTTCGCTACTTGTTTATCGTGCAAAGCCCATAACAAACACCGCTTTATCTATCTTATAAATAATGAAGATTAACTATATGGAACTGTATAGAAAAAGGCTCCACGGTTTCATTTGACGACCTCCGTGGCGCAGTGTGTAGCGCTGTTGCCTTAACGGAGGAGGTCAGGGTCAATTTGGGAATTTATAATTTCTGAATTTTCCCTGGTCTGGCCTGGTGGGACGCTTCGGTCGTGGCTAGTTACCACCCTACTTGCAAAGACGGTGCCGCCAAGCGATTTAGCGTTCCGGTACGATGCCGTGTAGAAACCGAAGGGGTATGGGTTTAATATAACTGCCATGCCCCTAACAGATTAGCCCGCTACCATCTTAGACTGCATCATCACTTACCATCAGGTGAGATCGCAGTCAAGGGCTAGCTTGTAGTGGATTAAAAATAAATAAATCATAAAAGTACCTACTCCAGCTCAATATTTCCATTCAAGTTCTTTTGTAGTGATATTTGACACAGTCATGACCTCATGCAAGCCTGTTTCGATTTCCACGATAAATGATTTATTAGATTCTTCTTTTTTTATCGCGTATTTGTATCATACTAGATGATGCCTACGACTTCGTGCGCGTGGAATAAGTGATAAAAAGTAGCCTATGTCACTCAATCATACCCATTCCTTTCACCAAACCATTTAGTAGTAGAAGTATTGCGATTCGAACTAATAGAGATTCAAGATTCAATCTATTGAACACGCAAGTGACGATATAAAATCGCGTCGACCGGGTTGTCAAAGAAATGAAGATAGTTGCAGAAATACGGAAAGCAGCAGCTGGGCTGGTCTATCTTTTCAGCACTGGTGGTTCGGGCTGCAGGACTGAAAGTACCTACTGATAGCTCTCTCTCTTTCTCTCTCTCTCTCTGATAAATATACAGTATACACTAATAGCGCATCGCATAAAAAAAATACGCGGCGAATTGAGAACCTCTTCCTTTATGGGAAGTCGGTTAAAAATATACTTGGTTACTCGTTGTTGGTAATGGTAAGCTTGCCACTACCTGCTAGATTATTCGACGTCGATTCATGAGGTCGCCATAATAAAAAGCTTTCTTTAAGCAAGAAAGCTTTCTTTAATGCTTTTGAACTATGAAGAATTGCGTTTAACTTGAGCGCTAATATTTTCCGCTTATTTGGTTAGCCTCTTGCCGGTAGCACAGCCGGTAGTAACACGGCACGTGCAGTAATGTAATAATGTACGATCAGCGTGAGTCAAAGAGACGGATTACATGCAAGTAGGTACATATAATTGTTGTGTTTTGCATCGTAATAAAAAAAACCGTCAAGCAGACGGATTAATATGGACGACACGGAGTGATGATTTGCATTGTTCACGATAAGTAATTACTGTTAGATAACACGAGAACACATCGAAGAATCGCTTAGTAAATAGCGTAATTCCCTCGCTATTCAAGCTTGAAGTCTCTATCGAATTATCATTATCAACTTGACAAATGAGTTGTTGCCTCATATACACAAAGCCGATATTTCAATTGAACCCGAACCACAAGATTGTTAATTTTTTTTTTTTTTTTTTTTTTAATCCACTACAAGCTAGCCCTTGACTGCGATCACACCTGATGGTAAGTGATGATGCAGTCTAAGATGGTAGCGGGCTAACCTGTTAGGGGCATGGCAGTTATATTAAACCCACACCCCTTCGGTTTCTACACGGCATCGTACCGGAACGCTAAATCGCTTGGCGGCACGTCTTTGCCGGTAGGGTGGTAACTAGCCACGGCCGAATCCTCCCACCAGGCCAGACCAGGGAAAATTCAGAAATTATAAATTCCTAAATTGACCCTGCCGGGGATCGAACCCGGGACCTCCGCACGTTAAGGCAACAGCGCTACACACTGCGCCACGGAGCTCGTCAAAAATTTTTATTTGTTAACGTTACTTAGCTAGAATCTGTAAAATACTATTCACAGTTTCCTATCGGCACCCGATAGACGTCCATTGCTGTACAAAGATCTCTTGTAGGGACTTCCGTCTTCCACACGCCGTGTTCTTGCGCTGCCTGGATCCAGCGATTCCCTGCGATTCGGTTAATGTCCTCCGTCCACCGAGTGGCGCCACCTGCCAAATCACCTGGTTCTTCTCGGTAGGAATGTCATTCCGAACCAGTGGTAGATTCACTCGGCAATTCAAAAGTACTTGTAAAACATTTGAATAAAAAACATTTGACACTATGTGCCCATTTGCCTAGGTCCTAAGTAGGTTAATCTATAGTCTGCATAAATTCTCTCAAGTACAGTTATACTGTATACTGTACTGAGGATATGAATTGAAATGACTTTCTAAAACATCTTTTAACACGTATTTGAAGGAAATACAATAATATCGCCATAAAAATTGTGAACATGTTTTATAATTTCTGATTTGATAACGTAATATCTCTTCCACGTTTTTCTTGTTAGATAACCGACTTCGGAAATCCAAACATAAAGTCAGTACACACACTGACAAGCTTAATCCAACGCTCCAGGGTTGACACGTGTAAATAAACGGATACATAAATATTTATAGAACCTCCGTTGAACTGCCGTTGAATTTTAAATCCACTTCTTTGGGTTTTTTATTCGGATCGACCTAGTTCGCGCTAATAGCTCTTGCTTGGCTTTACTGAGTTAGTTTTTTCAGTTTTTAAGGCGATTGTTAAAGCGAATTTTCCATGCGTTAAAAAGATTTACTTTCTATAATTGCTCAGTATAATTGACACCATCTAGTGAACACTCTAAATAAAAATTGAAAAACCTTAGCCTTTTGCTGATTTATTAGGGTTCCGTTGGCAACACGGAAACCCTTATATATTCGCCATATCCGTCCGTGGCTTAGCGCAGAGACTATTATATTAGTACTAGAAAGCTGTAATTTTGCATGGGTATACATATATTAATCACGCCGACAAATTGGTAAAATAATAGTTTTCGCGTTTTTTTGTTAGAGTCCAATCTTCGGTTCCTTTACTCCAATCCAATGATGTGTGCAAAAAGCAAAGTTATCTAATTGCAAAAATATTGCCTTCCTTCCCTGTTTAAGTTTATAGAATACAGATACAACTTTATTTGTGCAGTTCCTATTTGCTCGCCATTACATAATTTACAAACATTTTTATTTTCCTATTGTTTCACCAAGTAAGGTACACAGACCCCTCGTAAACAAGATTCCTCCTGCCACAAAGGGGATTCTCTTAAAATTCTATGAATGAATAAACAAGTAATATCAAGAAGCAAGTGTATTTATGTTTCGGACCCAGCTTAACATGTGGCAACCCTATTCTGTTTTAAATTTTGTTTGTCTTTTGTCAATGTTTTGAACAGTGTTTATTATGACAGTGTGAGTAGGGCTTAGTAAAATAAATGTTCTGCTCTATTCAGTATTTTTAACAAAAGGAGGAGGTGCTCAATTTGACTGTATGGTTTTTTTTCTACGTACGTATTTCTATGTACGAGTTAGGCGATCATTCCGCCAATTATGAATCAATTTTGATGATATTTTTTTGTTTTTTAGATCATACTTTAGAGGTGGTCCCATATAAATTTTATCGAAATTGATTTAGCGCTTTTTGAGAAAATCAATAAAAAACAAAATATATACCCAGATTATGTTTTTTATTTTTTTAGTTTAAATTGGTACTTAGGTATAGGTTTAGTTTTGAAGTCGGTTCTTGTTTTAGATGAAAGCGAAAAGGGAGCTATTAAAATTGTATGATACACAAACATGTTATGCCTAAGTATTTAATTTAATTTCTAGTAATAAAGTATTGCTAGTAAGCACAGCTAGTAAGTATTTAAAAAACACAGAAGTTATTAAGATTCAATATTAGGTATTACTATTATATTACATGATATCCACACTATAAAGGCGAGAATCTTACAATATTGCTATAACTATTTCAGGGAAATTCAAACACAAAAGCGTGGTAGCGGTAAATGGTAGTAACATCTAAATTATTTATTGTAATCAGTATGTTAATTGCGTACGATAAATCTTAAATTAAAATAGGTAATAGGTAGGTATTACTCGAGACGTTTTACATGCTGTTTTCTCCGCTCACACTTTTCACAGGCCTCCACTCTCATAGGAGACAGGGAATTAGAGCGTAGACCCACCACGCTGCTCCAATTCGGGTTGGCGGACGTTAACCACTATTATCATGTTCGTGATAATAACCGGGACCGACGGCTTCACGAGACACGTGGGTGAAACTTCGCCAACTTCCTAACTCCGGGCCAGTACTGAAAATGTCTAGTCTGAAAACCCCAATAATACTTATTTATAGCTCGACCCGGGCATCGAACACGGGACCTCGTCGGCCGCAGTCGAACATGCTAACCACTAGACCAACGAGGAAATTGTCAGATTAATGAAAATTTCTATGCCCGTAACACTTTTTTTAAAGCTCTTCTCAGACCAGACCAGACCATATCGTAACTGATTATCACTTTCATGTTTTATAAGTAAGTAATTTTTAACGTCAATAAGTGTGCCTACAGTGTGCCTATACTGAATAAATGAGTTGATTGATTGATTGATTGAAAAACCTTTTGGGATAAGCGCCGATATATTTTAGGGGGTTAGTTAAAATAAATATGTGATCAAAATCAGGATTAAACCCGGATCTCGTTCAAATTAATCATCGTGATAGTATTCCGCCTGCGAGCCTCTCAAAACGTGATATATGAAAAATAGCACCTGTCCAAATGTCCAGTTTAATTACGGACGTGCCGAGAGCGAGGCGGGTCGAAATCGACTCGAGTGCAATAAACATTTTTATTTCCCGAATGAATTATGACACGACGCCGAAAGTGACTGTCACTGTGACACACACGCCCAACGAAATGTCAAACGCAAGCGTATTTTAATTTGTTTTTCGTAATTTTATTTTATTCATCTTGATTGATGGATATGGATGAACTCAGCTGTTAAAATATAGCCAACTTCAGTTGCCTTTTGTAGGGAGTATGGGAAACCTGAAAAAGGCGCAAGCAATATATATATATTTCTACTAGCGACTTCGTCTGCGTGGTTTGAGGTTTTTTGGTTCCCGCAGGAACTCTTTAATTTTCCGGGATAAAAAGTAGCCTATGTTCCATTCCGGACTATAATCTATCTCTGTGCCAAATTTCAGCCAGATCCGTTCAGCCGTTGGGGCGTGACGTGATTGAGTAACAAACATCCATACATCCATCCAAACTTTCGCATTTATAATATTAGTAAGATGCTTGAATTAAGTATGAGTAGGTTGAGATCTACGATCAAAATAAATTGGTATTGAAACGTAGTAGGTAATTTCAATGAATTTGAACCAAACTAAAGACTCTAGTTCGTTTAATTATATCAATCTTTAGTGCTGAATATCTACAGTCCCACACACATATCTGACGCGGTGAGTGTCGCTAGTAGATATGAAAAATCATATAAAAACAAGAAACTAAACAGACATAAAAATTAGTTCCAATTTCGACTACCTTGCCAGTTAAGTTTGTGGGACTACACTTTAGGTTAATTTAACTTTTGACGTTGGCGGCTCGAAATCTGTCAAGTATCAACGTTTTCGAGGGTTGTAAACTCGTAGTGAAGGACAAAGATACTAGTGGTTCTACCGCCTTCAGCTAATTTTGCGGTTCATATCTTGGTAAACTGAATCGTCCACCAAGCAAGTTTTTTTTTATATTTTAAAAAACCATTATATTCTCTATCAATAGTCTATAATAGGTACCATAGAAGTATTCACTATTCAGGTAGGTACATAAAACGTTATTCTCGTAACTGTTTGTAATAATTATAAATCCGTTGTGTATGTATTTCGTGGACCGTTATTTGCAGTCGACTAAACGTTAGCTTGATCCAGAGTAATGACTTTATGAGGCTGTTCTCCGGCTACTTTATATTTGAGTGCACATGAATTATTATGCTAAACCGTAAGTCTCACAGTAAGCCTATTAATGGAATCATGTAAAGCGCTCATAAGGGATTAGTATTTTATCTTGTATGTAGAAATGTGAATCTTAGGCCTGTATTCCTCCTAAGTTGATATTGGTTGCGATGAATAGATACGATTACACGTTGTGTGCGGTGCTGAACACTGGCGTTTGCTTATCCTAGGAGAATGACGAAAGCGATGCGACACAACGCGGCGCGATACGATTCCATAGAAAACCTACTTATCTACGCGACAACGTAGACCACAGAATAGGTCGCGTATGGCAGTCGCGTGTGGTCGTATCGCGCTGCGTTGTCGCGTTTGTCGCTGACGTAGGACAGGTTCTTAAAATACGCTATACTTACGTTAGGAGCGATTTCGTAATATTCACATTTAAAAACGCAACTTAGACATTTTCTATACCAAGCAAAAACTTTAGAAAATGACTATCGATCAGTTACCTAGGTAGTTAGGTTACTTTATTGAATAAATGAAACACTGCGAATAAAGTAAAATAATTTTTGATGCATAGTTTAACGTTAAATTCAAATTCCCCTCGCCCATAACTCAAATACAAAATATTATACTGTTTATTTTGTAGAACTAGTACGTAACAAACGATCCCATCTATCATATTAGCGCGCGACGTATTGTTGGAATTAAATATTAGGTATGTACTGTAAAGAGCTGGACAGACGCAGAGCGTCACGGCAGCATTACGGGACAACGTTACTCTGAAGACGTGGAAGTTTTGAAATATAAGGAACTAATTTAGTATTTTATTTTTATAGTAATTCGTCCGAAACTTGTGGATCCACGGAAGACCAGCGCTGTGCCTGTGCTCGAACCACAGTCATAGCAAAATGCTGAGTGGAGTCTATTTTGGAATCACACAACTCATATTTCTGTCTCATTTCTTTCCACTATGATTATTGTATTGTGGTTAAAAATAAACGCTTTTTCTTTCTTTCTTTCTAATTCTCTTAGCATGAAAGTTATGATTATTATGTTGCTACAATCTTAATTGTTATAATAAGCTCAATTTATTGTACCTATTCTTGCTGCAACAATAATTCATTTTAACTAATTACGGCGTGGAGTGTGAGCCAATTAGAGTTGACTGCGAGTTTCATAGGTCGGCTGATCATTGAACACGTACCGTCATTGTTGCACCGCCGTTGCAGAATGAATGCCTTAAATTCAGCCAATTATAATCACGGCTTTTGTTGCTGCTAAGAGGGTTGTTTTTAAGCAAGTTGCAGTGCCGAGTTCACCTGCCGCAGAGATCTAGTGCCAGTTAGTTATTTGTTGTCGTTGCGCGCTATGTCCGCCCAAGACTTTAACAGGGAATTCCCCGTCTGCCTCCCCTGTTAGTTGTAACTTGTAAGTCACACCCCAACTATACCCCGTGACCTACATACATTATGATACTCCTGTATATTGCGTGATGGTTTTGAGCAAGCCAGGTTGGGCGTAGTATATTGGCAGCCAGGGTAGGGCCAAAGGTTTTTTTAAGGTCATTGCGTGAGTACTGCACGCTTGTAAATTGGCTATTTTATTCCACTACTTGACTGCTATCTCACCGGGTGGTACCTAAGTGATGATGCAGTCTAAGATGGTACCGGGCTAACCTGTTAGGGGCATGGCAATTATATAAAACCACGGCATTGTACCGAAACGCTAAATCGCTTGTCGGCACGTCTTTGCTGGGAGGGTGGTAACTAAGCATGGCCGAGGCCTCCCAACAGAGCAGACCAAAGAAAATTCTGACATTTTAAATACCTAAATTGACCCTGCCGGGGATCGAACGCGGGACCTTCCACTTATACCTACGACCACAGTTATCACCACTGCGAAAATATTTTGTACGAAAATAAATGAGTTTTGACCGAACTTGTTTGGGCTTTGCAAGGGTAGGCTTACGCATTTGTGGTGGCAATACATGTGAACATTCTTCGTGAAACCTTCTAAATGATGGCAAAAACCGCATCAAATTTACTAAGGAGCAAGAAAATTAAGCTTATAAGAGCGGGCTGTGCTATTGTGTGTGTGGATTGCGTGATTTTGCGGATTGTAGATATTTTTATACTACTTTTAGAGGTAATATTCGTCTTGTATGTTATGTTTTTCCAAGGTTTTTGTTCAAATTGTACTATCAATTCAGTATAGTGACTCGACTAGTGAGCAGTGAGCAGAGTAGTGAGCAGACAATGGATTGAAGTGATGATCATGATGTGATGATTGTTGTTAACAATTTGTTTTGTTTAAAGTATTCAGGTTTTTACTCGTTGGATACATTTGGTTCGTTTTGAATAGAACTTGCTTAATGGATGTAAAGCAATTAATTTGCATTGAAAGCCTCCGTTATTGGAAAATATTGGCAAAATAGTTTCAGTTTCAGTTTCTTTATTATTGCAATTCCATATTTACATTATTTCTTAATTAACATATTATAGTCATTAGTAAATAAAGCATGCTATGCATACCCAGTTTGGGTGTGGCAACAGAATAGTACATGGCGGTAGGGAGACCGATTTCATTAGTGTTTGTCAGTATCATTTAAGAATTCATCAATATTGTAGTAACATTTTTAATCAGATAGTTTTTTAGCGTGTTATTAAACTCTAAAATATCCTTTGAAACTACCCAACACACTGTATAGGAATAGGAACGTAAAACATTATAGATTGCAGCTCCGTGTATTAGGAGTTCCCCGGTGCAAAATAAATACGCTTGTGACCTACTTACGTTGTAGGACAGTGCTGGAAAGATCTTCTTACCCCTAAAACTAACTTTTTAAATTTTATCTATTCAAACTTAAACTACTCGTACAATAATCTATACTTACCATATAGGTACTGAATGCAATGCAATGCACACCCAAAATCGCTGGAGTTATAAAGTTAAAATTTTAACAGTAGGTTTCTATTCTGGTGTAGACACTACCTTTGAAAGAATTTTCCTTACGGGAGTTTAATAGGAGTGTTGTATTTGAGGGATTTGTTCGAAAACATTTATTTCGGTTCGATATGAAAACATACATGTTTCAGGATTTTGTCACAGTCATAAGCTTTCAGGAACTCGACTCAACTGGAGCATACTTAAACTGAAAATTCAATGAAAACTTTCTTTAAAATTTCTTGGCATGAAATTTCTTGATAAAAATATTCTATTCTCGAGCAGCTATTAGTGTGCAGTCAAATGATTTATTACTCGCCACTTCGAAATTAGTTTCCCATTCATCATCCCGCCCAACGCCTTTAAATAAACAATCCTAAAAATTCTCTCAAAGGTAGGACAAGTTCTATAAATCAAAGCGTTTCGCGCCTCCTTTATCCCGCTTTTACCCGACGTGATCGATTGTCTTCATAATCGATTTGTATGATATAACCGATTTCGCTCGAAGATTTATTCGCATTTCGCATCGTGTTTACACCGTGCCCATAACGCCTTTGTGACTCTTTCGGAGGGCCCTCCAGTGCGGAAATATTGACGGCGAGAAAAATATCTTCTTTCATAATAGTCTTGCCCTATTGTCGTGAATCGATTTAGCTATCGACTGTGAAGGAAAGTAAGAGTTGTTTCCGGTTATTTTGGTAGCGACTATTTTCGCCCTGATTGATAGGCTTTGTACCTACCTACTTTTTAGGGTTCCGTACTAAAATTGTAAAAAGGATCCCTGACTATGTAGATACTCGTAAAACAAAGCGTATCATGAGAAACTCATGATGCCCTACATGAAATAAACTAAGGCCTTATAACGCCAAAATGATTGCTACAATGTAACGAACGCAATCACCCACGGTTGTCACTTTTCCACTATCCAAAATCCCTTATTCATTATCGCAGCAAGAATACCATTAATACAGCCAATTAGAACATTGTAATAGGTATACTAAAATTCTACATCAATGGTAATAGCGCTACTAGGTCTGTCCATCCGCCTATCTGTCACAACTCTTTATTATCTTGACTTCGTCTGCGAGATTTATAATGACCATGTAGTAGCCCTGCTACGCTTTAACCTACCGCACAAGCATTCAGAGTGTAGGAAAAAAGGTAAACTATACACGTCCCTTTCTTTCCTACACTATCGAGTCGTTGCCACTCGCGTTTTATCTCCATTCTTGTCCGTGCGCTCGCGCCGACTGCACAAGTGTTAACCATGCCGAAACGTAAGCATGAGTCAAAAGAAGAACGAGGGGCGAGGAGATTAAGGAAATACGAATCGCTGCCGTAATATTCGTCGCGTAGATTACTCCAACGATGAAGATGATGTGCAAACCAAAGGTGTTTAATGCCGCTTTGTATTTTCTCGTTGTATTCTTCGAGAAAATAATTTAAGTATACCTACAATAAATTTCTTCAGATATGATGTCGTGACGTGGAACCCGAAGACTGGTGCATTTTCTCGTTGAATTCTTCGAGAAAATAAAATTTATTCAAATTTTTTAAATCCCGTTGTATTCTTCGGGACTAACTTTTGATCGTTGCTAATTAGCTCGATCTACACAATTGATACGTAATTAATATTGGTGTTTTATAGCATTACTCGAAATATTATTTATATTGTGGGTGTGCAATTAAGCATACGTTACCATCTACACGGGTTGAATTCGACACCAGATATTCATATATATTTATTTTTCAAGTCGGGTACTTAAAAAAAAAAATTAGACTTCGATGTTACGAATGTTGGCGGTATGTATGTTAACCCGCCGGATCCGGTGAGTATTCACGACGGGGAATCCAACGAGCCGCTCAGTAGCGAGGCCCCTGCGGAAGACCCTGCGTCCGAAAATTTCGATGCAGAGTTGCTGCAAGTCCTGGGGAGCGTCGAACCAGAATTAGATGAATTTGGTGATGACCTGCATTCCGAAATTGCGGTCAGGTTCCAAAAAATCTTAGTGAATGGCCTGACAAATATCAGCTTTGCTTTTAAATTAAAGTAGAATTTTTAGAAAAGATAAATGATTGTTAATTTATTTATTGAAGAAGGTTTAATTAAACCGATATTTGACTCATTCAATATATTTCAGTCGGTCAGTTTGTTGGCGGGGATACGCCATATTGGTATAATTTGCATAAATACGAAAATTTTGACGATTGAATTCAATCGTGAATCGTGATGAATCGTGGCCGGGATCGGGTGATTGTTTTCTTTATTTTACCAAGTTTTATAATGAACTGTTTGCATTGAATATCTCGTGAAACCGCTGCAAGTTGTGAGTTTTAAAGAGAGTACAAACATATTTTAAAAGTAATTTTAATTATTCACCCACTTCTGGAATTATGCTTACACAAAGGAGGCTAAAGAGGAACTAAATAATAAAAAATAACTTTTTCCAAAAAAAAAAAAAAAAAAGCGTCCCATACTCTAAACCCAGAGATTGAGGCGATGCTAGTGGAGACCTGTGGACTTCGAGATAAGCGTTTGCTTACTAAGCAAAATCAAATCGGCAGGGCACTGTCAGCCCTAGGAAGGGCCCTGACTGGACTTCTGAAAAAGAAACCTGAGATTCCCGAGATCGTCCGCGCACTTCACGATGCAGGAAATCTTATCGCCGATTGTCAGTGGGTGGTAGGACAACCCTACACACATCAACGTGTCGGTGGGCAGCGGGCGACATACTCGAGCCGAGGCCGGCGCGTAGCCGCCATGAACCCGCTACCGCAGCCTGCTCGCCGGCAACCGCCGCCACCAGCGCGGCGCCAAGCGCAGCACAGGCAATGGGCAACCAGCGGTCGTCGACAGAAGTAGCTACGCCAACTCAGGTACATGCCGGTCGTCATAAATATTATTTACACGCATGGCGTGCTATCACAGATGACGATTATATTTTAAATACTGTATCCGGTTACACTATTCCATTCATTACTGTACCAAATCAGTGCCCAGAATAATATCCTAAACATTGTTTTTCTGTAGACGAATCTTAACTATTAAAAAAAGATACAACATTTGTTAAACATAAAAGCCATAAGAAAATGTAACCCAGTTAGCGGGCAGTTTGTATCAGATATATTTTTAGTACCTGCCTAAAAATGATGGTACTTAGTATGAGATATATATTTTGAATCTTAAAAAATTAAATAAATTTTAATGTTTCTTTTGAGCATTTTAAGATGGAAGATATCAGGACCGCCATCAAATTAGTAACCGAAGGTTGTTTTATTTCTAATATTGACTTTCACGAGGATTAATTTTTAGTCCCTCATAGTAACCATAAAAAATACCTACGATTTTATTTCGAAGGTTTTTATGAGTTTAATGCCCTTCCATTTGGCCTATGTTCGGCACCTTATATTTTTACGAAAATTTTACAACCAGTTTAACAGTAGTTTTTACAACACATTGGTTTCAAATCTTTTTGTTATTTACATGTTTACTAGGATATTCCAGAGAACAATGTTTTTGACAATGTAAAACATACAGTAGAATGCTTCACTAACCTAGGTTTTGTGATTAATTACAAAAAGAGTTGTTTGGAACCAAAAACATCATGCAGTTTCTTAGGTTTCATTACCAATTCCGAATCAATGACCTTAGAATTACCGGAACGGAAAAGAAATATAGCATTTTGATTGCTGTTGATAACGAAATCTATACGCATACGTGACTTTGCTCGTGTGCTTGGTTCTCTTACTGCTGCATGTCCTGCGGTAGCCTACGGCTAGCTGTACACTAAGTCACTCGAGGGGGCTTGGCTGTTCCCGATAATTTACGTGATGACTTATTGTGGTGGAAAAAATATATATTAACATGTGTAAAATCAATCCAGCAATATAAATATATAATACAATGGAGATCTATACAGATGCTTCCACCACAGGATGGGGTGCTGCCTGTAATGGTGAAAAACGGTTGGTTTTTGGACTGAATTTGAGTGCACCAATCATCCCATAAATTACCTAGAATTGTTAGCCGTTTATTTTGGACTAAAATCACAAAAATAAAAAATTGTAATATCCTCATGCGAGTCGATAACACTGTTACATAATGTAACATCAATCTCTTTCGTCAACAAAATGGGTGGAGTTCAGTACCTACCCTCATCTTAATAAAATTACGAATATGATCTGGAAATGGTGCGAAGAAAGGAACATATTAATTTTTGCCTCATATATTAAGTCTTCGTTAAATACCGAGGCTGACAGTGAATCCAGAAAACTCAACATTGATACGGAATGGGAATTAGCGGAGTATGCATTCTCAAAGATCATAAGTACTTTTGGTCAGCCGAACCAACCTTGACCTTGACCTTTCCGCCTCTCGGGTCAATGCCAAATGTAAAAAGTACATTTCATGGAAGAGAGATCCCGATGCCCATAATGTTGACGCATTTACTATAGATTGGGCCCCTTTCTTCTTCTATGCGTTTCCTCCTTTTGCGCTAATATTAAAGATATTGAATAAATTTATCGTTGATGGTGCTACGGGATTATAGTGGTCGTACCACTATGGCCATTCCACCATGGTATCCCCGTTTTCAGTCATTAAGTAGCTGTATCTGATATTTTGATTTTACCACCTGATAAGTATCTTCTTACATCTTCCTTCAGATCAACACACCTGCTGCATCGACAGTTTTCCCTGGTAGCGAGTGTGTTATCCGGGAAGGCTTTCTCAAACAGGCATCCCGATTTCAGCATTAGATATTACGTTTTCTTCCTTATCACGGAATACTCTACTACACTACATTACAATTTCAGTCTAAAAAAGTGGTGGACCTATTACAATCAGAATAATTGTGATTTATATAATGTTAGTATTAGTTCATTACTAGACTTCCTTACGGAGTGTTACCAATCAGGTTCATCCTACGGAACGCTTAATAATCATAGATCAGCTATTTCCTTAATTTCGTGTACAAAAATTGGTCACAATGAAATAGTCAAGCGTTATTTCAAGGGCATTTTTAAAATGAATCCTGTGTTTCCTCGTCATAATGTTATGTGGGATCCCAGTATTGTGTTAGACTATTTGGCAAATTTTTCAAATGACTCTCTTGGCTTAGAATTATTAAGCAGAAAACTAGTAACGTTGTTAACAACTCTGGCCGCTGGGCAAAGAACACAGACGTTATCACTAATCAGGGTGTCAAACATAAAAAAATACCAGGATCGCATAGTTGTTGCTATAACAGATTTAATTAAAACTTCTGGTAGGTATTGGTCGCGCTCAACCTGTAATAAATCTTCCATTTTTTCATCATAAGCCATGTGTTTGCGCAGCTGCCACTTTAGAATTATACTTGGCTTCAACTTCTGGTTTTATACCTAGAAACGAAGATCGTTTAATATTGACCTGTAAAAAACCTTTTAGAGCTGCATCTACTCAGACGTTAGGACGCTGGATCAAGCAGACTTTGCAGGAGAGTGGCATCAACACTTCTATATTTAGTGCTCACAGCACAAGGCACCCGTCCACTTCGGCTGATTTTCGTGTTGGTATAAGCGTCGATGTCATTCGAAAGACAGCTGGTTGGTCTGATCAATCCGCAGAGTTCGCCAATTTTTACAACAGGCCAATTATAAATTCAACACCTAGGAATCTATTGAATTTATAGGTTCTCGATCATAACTAGATGATTTAAAGTTGATTGATTGATTTAAAAACTTTATTGTTAAAATCAAGCCTCAACTCTAAGAATTAAGTTTATTTTCTTTTTCTTTTTATATATATAAAATTGTACCTACGTTAAAAACTATATACGTGGTTACATGTTATTCATCCCGCAACATTGAAATTAATTTGGATCTCTAAACATCTACATGGTCATTATAAATCTCGCAGACGAAGTCAAGATAATTCAATGATCAAACGAACTTACCTGAAGTGAAGTTCGATCTTGATTATCTTGACTTCTTCGAAGAGATTTAAGTTCCCTCCCATCCCTTCTCCTTACAGTCACCCCTCATTTCAATGTCGCGTCTTATTGCTCTGAAATAATGAAGATAAAACGCGAGTGGCAACGACTCGATAGTGTAGGAAAGAAAGGGACGTGTATAGTTTACCTTTTTTCCTACACTCTGAATGCTTGTGCGGTAGGTTAAAGCGTAGCAGGGCTACTACATGGTCATTATAAATCTCTTCGACGAAGTCAAGATAATCAAGATCGAACTTCACTTCAGGTAAGTTCGTTTGATCATTGAATTATTTTCGTTAACTACTGACGCTAATGACTTGAACTAAATAATGCTTGCCCAACCTTATCGAGCTTAAATTAAAAAAAAAAATCTTTCCAAACCGTCATTACAACCGTTCTTTCCAAGCGGCACCGTCAGTTCTAGTGTCTAACTCTCACTTGGCCGGTTTTCAAGTTTGGCGTCTATGTTAGAAGTTGTTTTCGACGCTTAATTTCTTTCGACTACTTTGGGCAGCCATAATTTCGCGTAGCTGTATAATTTTCTTCATACATAAAAGAAATCTGAATAAATTTCACTGCTTCAAATTACGTGTTAAGGTTAACGTTGTGTGAAAACCATAACGCTTGACTGAAGGGAAATGAATATTGCATTACGTTAATGGGCGATATCTTTAAAAAGTTTAATCTCACTAAGTGTGCTGTGTCTTCGGGGATGCTCTTAGAGTTATTAGGGAATAGAGGGTGGATGCCCGGCAGGTCGCCTGCTGTGTATCAGTTAAAAAAATCATTAAATTGCTTTCGGCGCGCCGTCATAAACCGAAAGTTTTTTTTAGAAATCGGTTTTTATATCTGAATATAATTGGATTGCAATTTCTTTTTTGCAAGCTCTTATTTATTTGCACATGTGAATTGCAACTGAATTTTAGAGCAGATCCTTCTACCACTTGGGCTGAAATTTGAACATTTGCATTTAAATTTTAACTATTTTCGCGGCTTTGCAATCAATGAAAGTGCTCGAAAGGAAATAGAGGGTAATATACCTATAAAAAATAAGCGTGAATAGCCTTTACAAGTTGTTAGTCCTAAACGTAGCCAAAAGGTGGTGTCACCATGGTGATTTATTTGAAACCAACCTCTTAAATTCAGTTTTTATTTGTTACAGAATGGAGTGGAGGACATGGCAACGGCGAGTACCGTGTAAGGAGACAGCTCTCAGTATCATCAGACTCAAAACTACTAGACGAGGGTGCAAGGGAAGACGCGAGGGTCGTCATGAGGCCCAAGCGGCCGCCCAGGCCCAAGTCTGAGGCGTTTCTAGGGCCACACGACCACTCCAGCAGACGAACGAAACGGTTTAGTGCCTTTGGGGTGAGTTGATCTTCTAAAAGTGAATCCTCATCCATAATCCCTTCAACCTATTGCCGGCTGTACATGAGAAGTGTTTGCCCATAACACACCACGCTGGCCAAGTGCAGTTTGGCAGACTTTAACCTTTTTTATGTTAAATCAATAGTCTCATCGTACGAGAGCCGCAAACCAAAACCTAAATTCACCTTTCACAGTTTAAATAAATTAGTATTGTGGGTGTTTTACAAGTTCTTTAAACTAAATTAGACTAGATTTAGCCAAGTCAATCTTTACAAATGTCAATAAATTTATTTGCTCGTAGTAATAGGCTGTTTCTATCCAGGGCCAAAGCCTCAGGCATTTAAAAAAATATTAATGTCAAAAATCGAATCAGGGATATTTTAATTATAAACATTTGCACTAACCAACGCACCTGGAAGGTCATGAAACTTGACAATAGTCGCAATTTCCTTTTTCCCATGTTGAATGGTGGCGTCCATTAATATTATAAATCGGCGTTGAAATGTCCGCGCATTACTTAGGTAGGCAGGTCGGAGCCGGCGGACATTCTTAAAGGAGCCGAGTATTCGCGAAGAGTAATGGCGGCCACTGCTACTTGATAGCTTGCACAGAGGCTGAATACAAAAAGAAAGCAACACTGACTTTGACGGATGGGAAACGATTTTTAGACAATTGCGACCGAATATATGTACTGAATGACGTTGTAATTTACAGGAATTTCCTGCAAAAGCCTTTAGAGAACAGAAATATAAAAAATAGTGGTAGGTAAAAAATACTCGTAGTGCAGAATTTATTCCAAATTGTGCGCTCCAAAAATGCAAAATAGTGTCTCGTCTAGAAATTCGTCATTTGAAATTAACTACTCATACCTATTCTCTCTTTCACTTAATTCAGAATCGCTTCAGAGGAAAGAAGACGATGTCTCTTTAATCTTACATTTGATAAAAGGCTGACCGCTGAATTGACCGCCAGTTGTGTGCTCTTAAAGAAATTTGCATGTAAAGAAATCCCCGTGACATTGCTATAGCGTACAATCCCCTTATAAGGTGCCAACTGTCTTATTAAAACCGCATACACTGTGTAGACAATGAATTGATTGTAGGATATAAGTAGGGTTGTCACCGCCATGGTAGATCAAAACAACACTTTCTTTAATTTTACAAACAATACTTTTACGGCTTGCACAAGGACATCTGATTTAGTTAAATTCTGTAATGCTGTCACTTTTTCGGATAGAGCTTAATATTGCGGTCGCCATAAAGTGACATCAATAAATAATTAAATCAATTTAAGAGTCCTTGTGCAAGCGGGCCTTAGTCATTAAATTAAAGCTATAATGTAAGTTCTTTAAAATCGTCGTCCGATTGTATAACATTGGAGTTATACAATCGGACGATATACCTAGGTATATCAAAACTTAAGTGTAAGTGATATTGCGGATCTATTTTCTATGAAAAATCCTATTACATAATATATTAACTGCGACAGTAGTGCGTTTCCATTTTAGCTAGCACCGTCACAATCACAAATCACAGCAGATCAAAAAAGAGCTAACTTGCATTGAATTTTAAAAAATACTGCCGAACAAATCCATGGTAGTGCAAACTTATCGGTTACTTATATCTTTCACTAACTTCACTATTGTTATAGATAGCAGTTGCCAACCCTAACCAGAGGTCGGAAAGTGAAACATTACGAATGTAGCCATTATGCATTGTGTGCTAATATCGGGAATACCTGAGCTGTGTAACGCATTTTTACAGTTTTTTAGCGAATGTAAAATTCTCGGCCGTTTGTTCGCGTGGGAAATATTCAGTTATTTAGGATGTGTCATTTCACTATGAGGTACAACGATCTGACATCTGTTTCTGTGGAACGACGTTATTTATACTCCCACAAACTCATCTGACTCGGCGGCAACGTCGCTAGTAAATATGAAAAAAGAAAAAAAAATACTGGCATAAAAATTATTTCCAACTAGATGAATCCCGCGACTTCGTCCGCGTGGATTAAGATTTTTGATTCCCGCGGGAACTCTTTAATTTTCCGGGATAAAAAGTAGCATATGGTCTTCCCCGGGATACCATCTACCCCTGTACCAAATTTCATCAAAATCGGTTGAACAGATGGACCGTGAAAGCGTAGCAGACAGACAGACAGACAGACACACTTTAAATAAAATAAAAAAGCTTTATTGTATCTTATTGCTAGAATTTACACATTTAGACACTTATCAACTAAATCCTACGACTAAAAAAATAAATGAAAAGTAAATATATAAAATCTAACAATGTACAATGGGAAGCAAACTCAGCATTACTGAGCATTGATAACAATGCTCAGCGCTGGTTTTCGGTTTGCTCCGGTTCTATTTGATTGTACAAAAATTGCGCTGCGCCCTTTGCCTTATATTTAGACTAGTTAAGTATATTATACATATTACACAACTAACTTATAAAAACAAAAAAAAAAAGATATAAAACTTAAACCAAAAAAAACAAAAAAAAACACGCACAACAAAAAAAAAAAAAATAATAATAATGACCTCTTTGGGGAAACCGAAGGTTTTGTCTGTGCGATACAGGATCAGGTAGTTAAGACGCGGAACTACCGAAAGTACATTCTGAAGGATGGCACTCATGACATCTGTCGAGCCTGTCGCCATCCCGGTGAGTCACTCAGACATGTGCTTTCGGGATGTTCGGCGCTTGCTAACACTGAGTATCTGCACAGACACAACCAAGCGGCCAAAATCCTTCACCAGGAGCTTGCTCTCAAGTACGGTCTCCTGGATGAGAGGCTGCCGTACTACAAGTACACACCGGTGCCTGTACTCGAGTGTGACGGAGTCCGGCTCTATTGGGACCGGTCCATCATCACGGACAGGACTATTCTTGCGAATAAGCCTGACATCGTGTTGTTGGACCGGGCACAGTCGCGGGTGTTTTTGGTGGACATCACTATTCCATATGACGAGAACCTTGTGAGAGCTGAGACGGAGAAAAAACGTAAGTATCTCGATCTGGCTCACGAGGTTTCCGCCATGTGGCATGTGGAGTCCACTGAAACCATCCCAATCGTCATATCTGCGAATGGGTTAATCCCAGTCAGCCTCGCTCACCATCTGAGGCGACTGGGATTCCGTGGCAGTTCGCTCGCAGCCAGGATGCAGAAAGCGGTGTTGCTAGACTCGGCTAGGATAGTCCGCCGGTTTCTCAACCTGTCCCCCTGACCCCCGGCCGTCTGGTCTCCCCTGCCGGGGTGTAATCCTCCGCCTGCTACAACTATTTATTTGTGTATTTGTGTATGTAAGTTTATTAATTAGCATTTATTTACGTAAGTTTATTATAAATCTTTTGGCCATATATGTATTTATTTTGTATGCGGGCGTGAGAGCTAAATTTATACCGATAATAATAATAAATAAAATAAAATATATATATATATAATAGAAAAAGTGAAATTATTAAATAATAAACAGTAATTGAGATAGAACGAAATAATTCACTAACTTATACAGGTTTAATTACCTAATTATTTGAATATATAAATTTTGCTGCCTCTATCTGTACGTTTAAATAAAAGTTTCTCAGGTTATTTTTTAACGTGATCTCGCTGGTGGGTTTATTCCATTCGCGTAGAGGTGGTGGGAGATCATTCCATATCTTTGCTGCAGCAAAACGGAAACAACCCCTAAACCCAGCCTTTTTATGAGCAGGTATGGCCAGTTTTCTTTTCTGCTGCACTCGAGTCGTGCTTCTGTCTTTACGCCAGTGCAATCTGTCATATAAGTACGGTGGTCGCTTATTGTATATAACCCGGTGTATTAGCATTGCAAGGTGTAAGTTTCTGCGTGATTTCATACTAAGCATTTTGTGACTATTAATAACCGGTGTAATATAACCTCTCCTAGGGACGTCAAAGCAAAATCTAGTGCACGCGTTCTGTATTCTTTGAACAGCTTTTTCAGTTTTTTTTAATAGTCTAGGCCCATATACAGTGTCGCAGTAATAATAATAGTATTACTCATTATTATTACTTTCGCATTTATAATATTAGTATGGATTTTGGCCACCGGGTCAGATAAGTTTAACGGACTAGGTATAATAGTTATGATAATCTGTTTTTTCCTGAATTATTCTAACAACGAAAACACGACCTCCGTGGCGCAGTGTGTAGCGCTGTTGTCTTAACGTGCGGAGGTCCCGGGTTCGATCCCCGGCAGGGTCAATTTGGGAATTTATAATTTCTGAATTTTCCCTGGTCTGGCCTGGTGGGAGGCTTTGGCCGTGGGTAGCTACCACCCTACCGGCAAAGACGTGCCGCCAAGCGATTTAGCGTTCCGGTACGATGCCGTGTAGAAACCGAATATGGGTATGGGTTTAATATAACTGTCATGCCCCTAACAGGTTAGCCCGCTACCATCTTAGACTGCATTATCACTTACCATCAGGTGAGATGGCAGTCAAGGGCTAACTTGTAGTGGATAAAAAAAAACACACTAGGGACTGGACATGACAAAACGTCTGCGTCCACGGAATGAAACCACGTTTGGCCCTGTATCCTATAGTATGCGCACTGAATGTAAAAGTAAATGAAGTGTCTTTATTTGTCCGTGGCGTGTTTCGGCTCTAACCAGTAGGTAAACTTAGATAATCGGAAAAACTTATCTGGTCACCACCACCACTACAGCCCATTAACGTCCCACTGCTGGGCACAGGCCTCCACTCTCATAAGAGGGAATTAGAGCTTAGACCAACCACGCTCCTCCAATGCGGGTTGGCGGGCTTTAACGACTATTATCATGTTAGTGATAATAACTGGTACCGACGGCTTAACGTGCTCTCCGAGGCACGGGGGTGAAATACCGCTAACTTACAACTCCGGGCTGGCACTGAGAATTTCTTAATTGAAAATCCCAACACCTAACAATTTTTATGCCCGACCGGGAATAGAACCCAGAACCTCGTAATCCGCAGTCGACTAGTCGATGGACCGCTACACCATCGAGGCAGTTATCTGGTCCAGTGGCCAAAATTGGAACTAATTTTTATGCCTGTTTAGTTTTTGTTTTTATTTTATTTTACATATCTACTGGCGACACTGTCACCGGGTCAGGTAAGTTTGTGGAAATATACATAGCAAACTTGCTAGACTGAAGTGTTGTTAGAACGTGAATGCTGGAAATCCCTACACTAGACCTATATACCTACCTATAACCGACAGATAATACATATATGTGGACATCTTTCGTTTGGGATAATAACAATTAGAGTTAGTTCGTAAATCGTATCGTATTAACGACATCTTTAGCAGTTTAAAAAAAAAATACCTCATAATACTTTTCCAGTGACTCCATATTTCGGGCAAAGTCGGTTTAAGAAGTCGACTGCTTTTGCGTTTGTATCATCTGTATCCTATATTTTGATATCTAAGTAGTCAAAGTAAATTATTTCGAGCCTGTGCATGTACCTGCTTGCCTGTACCTGTAATGTTGACCTGATATTAAACCGCTCGTGAATAATATTATCTTAGTGCCACGAGTCTCTGATAGCTAATAAGCACGATATCTTACTAAAATATTTATCAAGAAAACGCGAGAGAACTCCGTACAAACATTACGAGCGCTTGGCATGGCCGTAGCAAACCGTAGCACCACAGCGTGAGTATTTATACATACCTACAGTGAGTCGACGCCAACGGGAAACGGCCGGGGCGGGCGATGTCTTTTTCACTCTTAAACAAAACAAAAACGATTGATTGATTAGTTTATACCATATGGGTAAATAAAGCTTTCTGACCGGCTTAAGCCAGTTCAGCGTCGACAGATATGGGGAGAAAACTGTCAGAAAACTGCGTCACGTCCCTGTCATCCCGCAACGTTGCTCTGCCTAGACGCCTTCGTCGAAAGACTGGTAGGAATGACCGGTATCCCCGTAGACTGTGGTATCACATTAGTTAAGTCAAATATTTAGACAGGCGCTGGTTGGCTGGCGGGCGAAGAAAGCGAAACGGCAAAGACGGGGAACTAACTGATGGTTCGAGATAACGCTAAACTACTCGGTGCACGCACATTGATCTACGTAAGAGATTCCTATCTCTACTTCATCTCTACATGGAGCACTAGACTTACTAGACTGCGTGTTTTTTTAAATCCTATAAGTATGAGTATAGCCCTTGACTGCGATCTCACCTGATGGTAAGTGATGACGCAGTCTGAGATGGTAGCGGGCCAACCTGTTAGGCAGTTACATAAGCCTGCCACCAGACAAAAAGGTGTAGGTCTTTTAAAATCCCTCTTTAATCTCCCGTGATTAAAAGTACTTCTAAAAATCTACATTTTACCAAATTTCAGCAAAATCGGCCATGAAAAGTTCACAGACAGACCGACAATTAACATTTGGATGAAATCGCAGTCACAGTCTAGCGCGACAGGACAAAACTCGTTACACCTACGACGCGACGCGAATTTTTTGTCCTATCGACTCCCCAGTATATTTTCCGCCCAAAAAAACAAAAGCAAATGTGATATCATAAACTACTTGTTTGGTGTGCGGTAAAACTTGCAAAGTTTATGTTAACACCATTTTATTTGTAACACTATTATTGTAATGTATTAATATAAAAAAAACTTACTTTAAGTTGTTCATTATTTTGTTTCCGTATTAAATATCAATTATCAATGGTTCGTTCACAAAACTATTTCTAAAGTGTATTTTAGAAACATTTTATTTTATTTAAGAAGTAAAATAAAACTGCTGCTGGTGACAGCGTTGACGATAACTAACCTATCTAGATAAAAGAGATTTTTCAATACAAAAAGAGTAAAGTTGTAGTGGCTAAGAAAGCTAAGAGCACTTCGCGATCTACGCTAATCGTTAGAAACTACCTCGACTACGGTACTTTGCTCGCTTATAATAGACTAAGAGATGACTGCACTTTTCGTAACTATTGCTTGAAAAGCTGAAGCTGATTCAGTAATAGTTGGGTGCTACACTCTACACTGAGGACGCTAGTGAAATTCTGAGCGCATGCTGATGGGCCAATCACTAGATATGGCCCATCAAAAACGTGATATGGTTACCAAAAATGAACCATAATTTGAAATTTGCGCTCAGAATTTAACTAGCGTCCTCAGTGGAGAGTGTAGCGCCCAACTATTACTGAATCAGCTTTTCAAGCGATGGTTACAAAAAGTGCAGCTATCTCTTATAATATTAAGTGTTATGGCTCGTATTTCGATTTACAGAATAGATTTTTCTTATTTTAAAACGCGATCTATACAAGTAAGCTTCTTCGTCGTCATCCGATAGACGTCCACTGCTGATATTTTCAATTGGATATTTGAGTAGTCAAATATGTATATTCTTTTTGTGATTTTTAAAAGGACAGGTCAAAAGACGTTGTATCCACGTCCTCTGTTAATTTTATGTTTGCCAACACCATATTAACTTTTTTTTTAATGTAAAAAAGTGCGTTGACTTTTGATGTCGCCGCAATTCAGTATTTCATACAAAATCCTATACTAAGCGCGCGTTTTGAAGTTTGAAAAAAAAGTACCTGATTTGACTAGTTGTTAAATACCTAATTCAGAATAATCATATATCGACGGTGATGTTGTCGAAATCCCAACCCAACCGACACGACATAAGTAGCTATTTTCGATTTGTAAGATTAAACGCTATTCACAACTTAATTCGAATAAGAATTACCGAACGCCCTAATAATTTGTCGGTTGCTTATCGAAAGCCACCGGGCATCTGTTTTTTTTTGTTTGTTTCGCAAAAACAAGTGAAAACTCCATGTTAGATCCCCTCTACAGTAACAAGTAAGCTTACTCGAAGTTGACTTTTTCCTACTTTTTAATGAGGTAAATTCTTTAACACCGGTGACCAGTGACCTGCTTGTCGGTTTGCTTGTTATTTGTAATATAAAAAAACTGATAGACAATAATTGAAGTAAGCTTCTTTACGGCAATTCACGCGTAAAAGGAAAAGAGAAATTATCAGTTCTTAACAACTATTTAAGTAAAGCAAAGATTTCAGCCGCATAACCGCCGAAATAACAAAATTACGTGGCTTAAAATCGTAGTTGTAAAATGTGTAATCTAAAGAATAATGATTATATAAGACGTACGTATATTATGTACTTAAAAACCACTACGTTCCAACACTAAGAGCACTTTGCGATATACGCTAAATCGTGATACACAGCCGCCGTAGAGATACTGCCTTAACTCGTACGATAATAGAGGGCTGCAATGTTTGTGGAATGTTACTGCCTTTGAATTTATTTTCTTTACTTAGTCACTGGGAGGCTTCGAATGTTTTTTTTTTTTAATCCACTACAAGCTAGCCCTTGACTGCGATCTCACCTGATGGTAAGTGATGATGCAGTCTAAGATGGTAGCGGGCTAACCTGTTATAGGCATGGCAGTTATATTAAACCCATACCCCTTCGGTTTCTACACGGCATCGTACCGGAACGCTAAATCGCTTGGCGGCACGTCTTTGCCGAATTTCGTTTCCGTCTTTGAATGTGTTGGTGTATTAGTTTTCTTTAGTTTAATCATGTTTAATATTATAAAAGCGATAGTGTCTGTCTGTTATTATTTCACTGCCCATCCGTTTATCAGTTTTTGAGACACATAGACACATTGGAAGCATATCTCTGTCCAAAGTCCGTAACATTCGAAAGAACCGCTGCAGAGAAACGACTCTACGCGACAGTAAACTTATAAAAGTGCTGCGACGTTCCGTGCGGGTTGATACTTACTTACTGCTTTTATATTGGTCTCATTGTTTTCAGTAGTAAAAGTAAAGTGTAAAGTTCATTCGAAAGTCCAAGTGAATTTCGTACTTAGATTTAGTTGCAATAAAACGTACCTGAAGTAAAATGTTCGGTCGCACCTCTGTCTTCTCGGAGTTAATTGCTTTAACGGCGAAAGAAAACATCGTGCTGAAACCTTCATGCCCAAGTGTGTAGTCTGCTAGTCCGCACTTGACCAACGTGGTGGACTGTGGCCCAACCCTTCTCAAGAGTGACTCGTGCTCAGTCGGGAGCCGGCAATGAGTTAATGTGATAATGATCATGTTGATGAGGATTTGAAGAGACATCTTCATATTGTATGGTCGTATGCAGAAAATACAAATATAAATATAAATTTATTTTTTATTGTCTTTTTTAACTTAACAACAATAATTATTTTTAAAAATTCTAATTTTATTATTAATCATGTGTAATTAATTAATACTCAACTTTGTATGGAATTCAATAAAGCTTTATTCATTCATTCATTCATGCAGAAAATACAAATAACCCAAAAAAAAGATTTTCTATTCTGCAAAAAATTTGAAATTCCAAACGTGTCCAGTTGGGAAGCAACCTCTCGACGCGCAAATCCGCAGTTTAACAGGGGATTAAAGTTGAATGAAAAATTTTCAAGTAATATTCATATAAAAACGAGTTTTATCATTTTTGGAAATATCAACCCTAAGGCCGGCCATACACGGACTGCTCGAGCAGTTAGCCAGTGATCATTATACACGGACCTCTCTTGCTTTCATTGTCAACAGCTTGAAGCTGCCATTGATAAGTGACGTGGAATAAAGAGCGAAGGCGGAGGTAACTGCGCGATAGCAGTCGACAGCTCGAGCACTCAGTGTATGCCTGGCGACTGCTTGACCGCACGATGAAATTTCACTGCGCGGCCAACAGCCCGAAGCAGTCCCAACTGCGCGAACGGTTCCATGTATGTGTGTACGTAGAAGACTGTAGTTCACTATGCAGTCGCAGCTTGAAGCAGTCCATCCTGACTACTTCAAGCTGTCCGTATGGCCGGCCTACAGGATTCAGGGTTCAGAATTTCAGTGGCGAGTGAAGCCATGCCACGTATGCTAGTATTTAAATGAAAACAAAACCTTCAATTCTGCCAATCAACTGCCACGTCGGGATTTTTTTTTTTTATCTCCCATGTCAATCGTTGGAATACGCGTCGAGCTTTAAAGGCAATTCTTCATACACTTTTTGGCCTTTGTTTGGCTTAAAATTCATAGCAATTGTTTGTCAGTTGGTTTGGTTAAAATGTATTTTCGTTCTGTGTTTCACAAGATGAGATGAAGATGTTTTTCATAGTCTAAACGACCTCAGTTTTGGCGCAGTGTTGTGAGCTGTTGTCTTAATGTGGGAGGTCCCGTTTTCGATCCCCGGCAGGGTCAATTTGAGAATTTATAATTTCTGAATTTTCTCTGGTCTGGCCTGATGGGATGCTTCGGCCGTCGCTAGTTACCACCCTACCGGCAAAGACGTGCCGCCAAGCGATATAGTATAGATGCCGTATAGAAACCGATTAGGGGGTAAGGGATAAATATAACAGGTAAACCCGCTACCACCTTAGATTGCATCATCACATACCATCAGATGAGATCCCGTCAAGGGTTTAAACTTGTAGTGGATAAAATAAAATAACAACGTTGCTTAACAACTTATCGATATATTACAGTAATAGATTGATTATTATTATTTTCGACCGTAAAACAACGAGGAAAATAAGACATACGATCCACTCCCATTCCACATGTATTCCATACCCTTAAAGTGTCGGAAACGTCGTAAATTGTACCCGCTAAATCCTTGTCGCCTGCTGGGAACACTGATGAATGGTCATTTTGTTTGTCCCCAGGGCGATTCCCCTTTCGGGAAGTCGGAGACGTACATAAAACTGGAGAATTGATATTAGTTATTTGTCATAAAAAAATTGTCAACTTAAGTATTTGATCTATTGATTATATTAGTTGCGTAAACCAAAGAGGCTTATATGACATAATATACAATCCACTCCATTCGAATTGAATTCCATAGAAACACAAGTGTCGGAAAAGTAAATTGCACCCGCTAAGGCATCCTGTCCACTGAAGCGGAGCGGATCGGAGCGGAGATGTACCAAGCAGACTAATCAGATTCCTGACATGTGACGCGATAATTTTCTGTCACCTGTCAGGAATCCGATTGGTCCGCCCAATGCATCTCCGCTCCGCTCCGCTTCAATGGACAGACAGCTCAAATCCTTGACACCTGCTGGGAACACTGATAAATGGTAATTTTGTTTGTCTCCAGGGCGATTCTCCTTTCGGGAAGTCGGAGGCGTACATAAAACTGGAGCAGCTCGGCGAGGGCTCCTACGCTACAGTTTATAAAGGATATAGCAAGTGAGTATCCATTCTATCAATTATTGATTCCATAGGTTGAATTTCCTTACCTCCAAACCGTCTGTTTAACAACTATCATCATAATATAACTAAAATATTTAAAGTTTAAAAGCAGAAACTAACTGTGTTATTGTCGTATTGTCAAACCGCTGAGTTTTAGGTTTTCTGTTCTAAGAGGACTTTCTACTATATAAATATAAGATCCACCTTTGAAACGCGGAGCAGGAAATTACGACGCAAGCAGAAAATCTATTGTTGGAAAAATCATTGATAATTACTAATGTAGCATTTAATTTATGACTCGAATGGTACAAAGGGTCCATTTGAGTTTTAGTAAAAACCGATAAACGATGTAAAAGCTAACAAAATCTGGGTGCAAGAACAAAAGCCATCAATCGATCTGCCGGCATCTGTAAAAGAACCAAAATAATAATGAATTTATGACTATAACTATTATGATATTAAATTCTGCGATAGTTGGATGATGGTAGATGTTTAGAGGATATCTCCAAAAGACGAGGTAGAAAAAAGGAGTCATAATATTTAACCCTGAATTCTCAAATTGGAGATATCTCAAGGAGTCCCCAGATATTAATTAAATAAAATAACTACGTCGACAGTCCTAGCTAATTTGGGTAACAAGTTAGTAGAGTGACGAAAAACAATGTTTGCGCTAGCATAACTGGAAATTCTATGTATATGAGCTGGCATACTCGCGAAATGGGACAGAGCTACCGAGCACGCAAGCACGTACGATTTGCTAAATTTGCTAAATTGTCGCCTGTCTTCGGGAAGTTATACAGAGTCTTGTGGATTATATAAGCTGAGCAAACTTCGCATTGTCTTCCATGGATTTGAAATATATGTCACCGTAAGATTGTAAAAACCGTTAGATTATAATATAACGTTTTTTATCTCGATAGATTATAAACTTTCGACAGATTGTGAACCATAACATACTGCTTACAATTTAACGCGTTATTTTTCGGTAAATTGTAATATATTAGGTATATTAACCCGATAGAACCTAAGTGAATATTCATGTCAAACCCTAACCTAACCTATAGTTCGCGCGCGAGTTGAATGCAGAGTAAATGTATGGTGACACTTACATTTACTCTGCATTCAAATCGCGCGCGAACTGTACAAGAAAGAGACAAGAAAACGTAAAAACAATAAATATTTCATAAATTAATACTCTGAACATTGAACGGTTTACAATCTTTCGACAGTTTATAATCTAGCGGGATAGAAACCGTTAGATTATAATCTAACGGATTTTACAATCTTATACGGTGACATATACATTGTAAATTGTATCTGTATACACACCATACTTTCTCTATACCTTTTAGTACGCGGATTATGTTTTTTTTTTTTCAATATGAATATCGTCTACATTGTTGCACACTTGGAAAAAGTTCGTGTTATTCTTTAGAATTTTTATCTGAAGTTATTTCCGAGAGTTTTTTTCTTGCTACTAAACCCAAGTATGATTTGAAATGGTCTTGGGCTGATCTTAGTTCAAACGTGTTATGTCAAAGACATAAGTGTATTTTGTTTTGTCCGAGAGAAAGTAGCAACTGTGAAAGCACTGAGCATCAGCCACTTAATTTAATTCAGATAGTATTTAGTACCTAGACTACATACCGGTAGCAAATAGCTTTTTCTTTGCTCGGAGTGTGTTTTTAGTTTCTATTTGATAGTGGTTCCACAGTATCTGTTCGTTCAAAGCTTAATTAAAAGCTGCAAATCGCTGCAGTCGCTAGCTGGTAGAACTTGTAGACTATTTACAAACAACTATACTAAAGCTAACCTTAATCTAATAAAGATAATAATATTAGGTTCTATCAAGTGTAGTAATAATAAAATAGAATTAGTATCGGTTGTATGGAATATAAAGTATTCATTATTTGAATAAATAATAAAAATATTATAAATGCGAAAGTCAGTTTGTTTGTTTTTACTTGATTTTACTTGATTAATTTAAAAACTTAACTAATATACTTGATTTATAACTAATTTATTAACTTAACTAATTTACTTGATTTATAAACTTAATTTAATTGATTTAAAAGCGGAGGCGTTTATCAGAAACTAGCTCAAGCCCACAACTTCGTCCTCGTGGAATAAGATTTTTTAATCCTCACGGGAACCATTTTCCGGGATAAAAAGTACTTAGCCTATACTCATGCAAAAAAACACGTCGATCCGTTGCTCTGTTGCGACGTGATTGAAGGATTGACAAACCAACAAACAAACACGTGTGGGTTAAATGAAAATATATTCAAACTAAGATATTCAAACACACTTTTGCATTTATAATATAAAAGAAATGAAGAGAAATGTCGTCTTTAAAATACTTGTATGAAATATTAATTATAAGTAAGTCTAAGTACGTTCTACGTACGACTTAGCTTCGCACGAACGCGCAAACAAATTAGTCGAGGAATACTTGAGGTTGAATAATTAACTTCCCATTAGAACTTCGTGTTGGAGGAACTTAGCGCAACTCGTATGGAAGTTTGCGATGACGTTGTTTCCTGTCGCATGAAGTTTATTTACGGCTGTGTATGGTTTTATATTATGTTAAGACTAGCTTTTGTAAAAAGTAGAAAAAAAAATACAGACAGACAGCCAGTCTGCCATTTTTTCACGGTCCAAATTATGTAAAGTGTGTCTGTCAGTCTGTCTGTCTGTACAAAAAGACTGATAGGCACACTTTCGCGTTTGTAATGGGTATTAGTATATGGATTATTATATGTCGAATCCAATAACATATTGTGTTATTTCCTTTACCAGTTTAACGCAGCAAGTGGTGGCATTAAAAGAGATCAGACTGCAAGAGGAGGAAGGCGCGCCCTTCACGGCGATACGAGAAGCGTCGCTGCTCAAAGAGCTCAAGCACGCGAACATAGTCACGTTGCACGACATTGTGCATACGAGGGAAACGCTCACCTTCGTGTTCGAATTTGTGGTAAGTCGCACTTTTATTCTAATACAGGTGAGCCAATCAGGCTTCGGTTAACTCCAGAGGGAAACTGCAAACTAGCACTTTCACCAACGAATAGCTGAGCGAGCAAAAAGTATTCATACTCGTAAAGAGTCAAAATTAGCTCGCTCCTTAAGGGAACTGACAAAAATCTTTGTTAGCGGAAGTGTAATAGTATATTGTGTGCCTAGGGATGAAACAAGTCGATTTCAGACTTCGGGTGATCTTCACCCTCTGAAATCGTCGATTTTCTACCTTATTCTGCTGAGGGAGAACCCTTGACTCCAATGTTCACCACACTGGCCGGTAGACTTGGTAGACTTCACACAACATAAATAACATTAAGAAAAACTCTCAGGAATGCAGATGCAAGTGACTTATTTGACCGCTAAACATGCTCAATGCATAGGAAATAATGCATGCAAACCCAATAATGGAGGCCATACACCTAAGGGTTTGCATGATGGTTTTACCCGTACATGCATAACCGACAGGTATAACCAAGTTTGATATTACACATACACGTTAGGGTTTGCATGCACAGTTTTGCCATAAACTGTCAGTTGGAGCTACGTGACGATCTGTGTAGGACAGTTCTAAGTACTGTGTACGGTACATACCAAACTTAAAACAAACAAACTAAGAACTGTGCAGGCAAGCTCGCCGGACGCCACAAACGCTGGGTTATGCTCGCGCGCAAACGTAACCGAGCGGCAAAAACCATCAATTTTGATATTTGCTTGGTTGCATATACATGCGCCGATAACTGTACAGTTTTATCACATACATGCTAGGGTTTGCCTGTCGGTTATGCATGTACGGCTAAAACCATCATGCAAACCTTTACGTGTATGGCCTCCTTAATCGACGATATTGCAATTTATTACTGTGCCAAAATTATAGAGCGTAATCTAGGATTATTTGGATGATTTCAATGGATTTAGTTTGTATTATCATTATAAAGTTGTATGAAATGATTACGAGGGTTTTACAACGTTATCTGTTCGCATACGTCATAACATGTGGTAAGCCGTAGTTTAGCTCACTCGTTAAATAATTCGTAATTATTTGAACAGGACACGGATCTATCACAGTACATGGAAAGGCACCCCGGGGGGCTAAACCGACATAACGTAAGACTGTACATGTTTCAACTCCTCCGAGGCCTCGCCTACTGCCATCGGAGAAGAGTTTTACACAGGTATGTAACGAATCTTATTACTTATTTATACTATAGGCTTTTTTAGTGTACCCATGGGACCTCAGAAACATCTCAGTAACCATTCGACCTTAGAAAACCATAGAATTAATTATGTGCTACTAGCAATACCATGACTTCGTCCGCGTGGATTGAGGATTTTCGGTTCCCGGGGGAACTCATTAATTTCCCGGGATAAAAAGCCTATGTGTTAATCCAGACTATAATCTATCTTTGATCCGTTCGGCCGTAGAGGCGTGGTTACTCAATCACTCACTCAACAAAAATCCATACATCCAAACTTTCGCATTTATAATATTAAGCATAGATAATGTTACAGCTGAGCAAAGTCTGGCTGACTGCCTTAAATCAATGCCTGACCTTTATATCAGTGTGGTAAATTCGTAAGTTAGGGGGTACGAATGCCAAACTTGGGCAATAAGCAAAGGCCAAGGCTAGCAATTATCGGCCTTGACCTTGAAACAGTCACTTTTCGCTGGCGTTTTGCTGTCGACTTACTCTGTGTGAAGGCAGACTAGCAATGCAAGTCAAATGCAAAATTGCAGTTTTATTGCATGGTAGTTGCAATGCAGACACTATTAACAATGCGGACAAAAGTCCACGTAACTCGCCATTCTATGGAGATGCACAAACTAGCGCGACATCACAATACTTCCCCTCCGGCGTGGAAGTTTTGCGCAAACTCTTTGTCCTGTCCGGTTTTAGACTAACTAAGACTAATAATTAATTAATTAACTAAGCTCTAATTCCCTCTCTTCTATGAGAGTAGAGGCCTGTGCCCAGCAGTGGGACGTTCATGGGCTGTAGTGGTGGTGGTGGTGGTCTTAGACTGTGCTAACAATACGCGATTTTTAATTTTTATTTATGAAACATAAGTTATCTTATCATAATTATAAGTCTAATCATAAAAGGAACTGTATAAAGCACCCATGTGACGCGCGATTTCAGCAACTAGGCTCCTACGTGCGCAGTGGCAACGTAAATACAGTTCCTTGGAGTTCGACCGGCCGTCACGCGCTGTGTGTGACCAAGCCTTTAATTATTAACTTAGCAATGTGCTGTACTATTGGATGGATAGTTTATCTGAGTTTGACTTTACGTCACGCGCTGTGTATAACCAAGCCTTTAATTAGTAACTTAGCAAGGTGGGGGTATTGGATAAATAAGCGTACAATATCGTACAGAATGATGCCTGTATGATGTGGTATGTATTAATATTACATGAAGAATGGAATTTTACCGATATCAACAGTTGGAATTGTGATGAATAATTTACGTATTCGGGCCGCATCTGGAAAAGTAATAAAATTGGAAAAGGAATTTTCTTGTAGTACGCTTGTAGCTACCTACGAATGTGTAATAGTGGATTGTTCAGCAAGGGACTAAAACGAGCCATTTCATACGAGATGTTTAGCCTCCTGAGCCTAGTGAGGGATATTATAGAAATCGAGTAGAATGACATAAGCTTTAATGACATCTTTTTAGAGCATTTAAAAAAAATATTTCATACATAATAGCATGCGATAAACCTATTTTAATCATACTCTAATGTCATTTGTTGCAGTCACAGAATGCTAAATAGATTTGTATAGAAGTGGTAAAGAAGCGTGAAATAGAATATAATTAAAGACCAGTTTTTATTCATAAAATTTTTTTAACAGATTCTAATGAGAAAAGTCAACAAGAGACTTGGCAGTTGCTTTTTTTAATTGTTAATAACGATGTAATTTTTTGCGTAGTAAATACTATTTTAAATTGTATTACCTGGATGCTAGTGATATTATGTGCATTCGAAGGATTTAATGTAAAAAAGCGGTGTGAGCTTCGTTCCGTCGTACCCAAACATCCCTCGCATGCCTGAAACTTGATGTCCTAGATATCGTTCTGACGTTTATCGATATAGTTTTCGAAATACAGGAACGAAGTTCTCTCAGGGCCCGAAAGCATTCAATTCGCGCGGGTACTGTGCTTTTGTGTTAACAGCAGATATAATTTCTATTATTTTATTTAGAATTCTAAAGTTGCGATTTATTTATGAGTTTAAAAATACTGTAGTCATGTCAGTAATTGAAGATTTATTTGCAGGGACGTAAAACCACAGAATTTATTAATAAGCTCGCACGGTGAACTGAAACTAGCGGACTTCGGGCTCGCGCGGGCGAAATCTGTTCCTAGCCACACCTACTCGCACGAAGTCGTCACGTTATGGTACAGGCCGCCAGGTATGTATTGCGTTCACCTTAATTGATTTTAGGTTTGGCAATTAAACTTGCATCCATACTTCCATACTAATATTATAAATGCAAGTCTGCTACGCTTTCACGATCATTTTCTCAACAGATTTTGATGAAATTTGATTCAGCGATAGATTGCTTTCTGGGGAAGGACTTTTTATCGCGGGAAATTAAAGAGTAACAGTAATCAGTAACAATATCTCCAGACAATTTATTTACACCATAATATAGACAAGCCCTTATAAATAAAAAACCGCGCGAAAACCAATCTTAATTGCATAATTACATTGAACACTGGTGACACGCTGGTTCTGTTTTTGGTTAATTATTAATTATTATGGTGATTTATTTCAATATTCACGTATAATAGGCCTGATGACTGATTTTGAAAAATGGTCAGACTATGTTCGGTAGTATCTACTATTTCGAAAAAATATTTTATTTCAGAAGAAAAATAAGTTTTGGTAGATAAAATTGGCATTTGAAATTTAAATTTTAATAAAATTCACGCCAAAACGCTCGCCGGTGTCATGGCGTCGTTTGTGACGCTCACTATTGGTTTTACTAATGTACTCTGTGCAGTGTGCAGTAAACAATGGTGTGATTGTCAAAGCTTGAAAACAAACAATTGTGACGTCATTCTCTTCTTGGTATTTTAAACAATATGGCGGATTGTTGTATTTTATATTGATTCTTGGTTACTGTCACCATGCCTATTACTGTCGTGTCGTGACTCGTGGACGCGTTTAATACAGAATAAGTTTATTACAGTTTCAGTACTATGTTTACAAACAGCCAAATAAGCATCACTATTATTGAATAAGTATTGATAAGACAAAGAAATATTATATAGAAAGAAAGAAAGAAAAATCATTTATTAATCTTGTGCCTCGTACATAAAATCTAACTTAAAAATTAAGCTATAGCTTTTCCACCCACAATGGCACAAGATGAAAAGGCCCCGACTCAGCATTAATGCTGCAGGTCATATCGTATTTTGAATACATAAAATCTGTATGGAGTGGAATACCTTATGTAGAACGCTCTTATATAAATAAATAAAATAAAATAAAAAAGCCTTTTATTTCTCATCTTAATACCTAAGTTACATAAAAGTTATATATACTTGTGTTGGAGAATTAAAAAAAAAATATTAATAACAATTTCATTTTAACTAGGATAAGGTAAATTAATAATAAAGTTGTAATAATAATGTCAGAATAATAAGCAATAACAATGATAATTAATAATAATGTTCGAAATATGAATAATAATTTGCACAAGAAGTTGTCAATAGTAAAATAGTTTTATTATATACTTGTCATTCAACACAATGATTTTTAATTTTATATCTATCGTCTAGCATCCAGTTATGGTATTCAAATTTTATCAGAATGGGATGAGAACCCCTTTCGGGTATAGGCCTCCCCCAGAGCTTTCCATGGTCCTCTTTGAGAGGCTTTGTTGACCCATTGATTCCCCGCTATCTTAACGATGTCTTCCGTCCACTTGGATTTGGGTCTTCCCCTTTTTCTTTTCCCCGTAGGGCCAGTCCATGTTGTAACTTTTTTAGTCCATCTTCCATCGTTTAGCCTCGCTATATGGCCGGCCCACTGCCATTTTAGCTTCAATGCGTGTGTCAGAAAGTCGATAACTTTCGTTTCTGCTCTGATATCTGTAGAGTTAAACTTTTGAATTTTCCTGACGCTCAGTAGACTGCGTTCCATTGCTCTTTGGCAGACTAACAGTTTACTTCTCGTTTTGTTGGTGTGGGTCCAGGTTTGTGCACCGTAAGTTAAGCATGGGAGTAGGCAGGAATCCATGGCCAGTTTCTTAAGCTGCAGCGGTAACCGACTCTTGAATATTTCTCGTAGAGACCAATATCTGTTCCACGTTTTTGAGACTCTCCTTTCGATTTCGTCGAGAGTGTTTTGTGCTTTAAAAGAAATCTGTTTTCCTAAGTAGATAAAATCTTCCACGTATTCTATTTCGACGTAATCTATGTATATAGCGGTGGGACTAGAGTTGGTCATGAGCTTAGTTTTTTCTAGGTTTATCTCTAGAACGCTCTTACAGACACTATAATAAAATGGCTCTTGAAACTTGGTGATTCCATGTTAGATCGTGCCATGAATAGGCGTATTGCCAAAGAAGTAGGAACTCGATGGGTTTCGCTGCGGAACCGTGCCAATGCGCTTCCATAAAGATGCAAATCAGATAATTTTGACTGAAATGTTCAAGGAAACCTGCTATATACTAGACTACCGGAAGGGTATGTTTATCATGCCAAAAATTACGTAGATCCGTTGCTCCGTTGCGGCGTGATTGAAGGAGAAACCAACGAACAAACACACTTTTATAATATTAGTATAGACTAGATGATGCCCGCGACTTCGTCCGCGTGGAGTAAGGTTTTTGATTCTCGCGGGAACTCTAGAATTTTCCGGGATAAAAAGTAGCCTATGCCCTTCCCCGAGATACAACCTCTCCCTGTACCAAATTTCATCAAAATCGGTTGAACAGGTGGGTTGTGAAAGCGTAGCAGACAGACAGACAGACACACTTTCGCATTTACAATATTAGTATGGATGTAGTGACCTCTACAAATTGATCATGTTATGGTTATTAAACTTTATCTTGTAAACAATTTACCGTCCTTTGGAAGTCATGCAATCCACGTTACTCGTCAATTAGCGTCCACTTCTGAGTAAGTTATCACTTGTTATTTGTATTTTTAAAAGTGTAAACGTCGCACAATGGAGTCATTGTGTCACTAATGTGATCTAATTCTTTCGTCTGCGTTTGGTACATTTTAGAAATATTATATCGTGCTAATATTATATAAATAAGTTTTTATTTCAGGCAACTACAAACTAAATATAATTAACTAATAATATAAGAGCGAAAGTGTTTGTTTGTTTGTTTGACCTCCAATCGCGCAGCAACGGAGCACCGGATCGACGAGATTTTTTGCATGGATATACTCAGTGTCTGAGGCTACTTTTTATTCCGGAAAATTAAAGAGTTAAGATCCTTACTCTACGCAGATGAAGTCGCGGGCATCATCTAGTATGTTATAATAGATGACGACGCAAACACTACAGACAATATACACTACAGAAAACAGAAATTGAAACACGTAATTTTCCCTTGTAATATGCAAGGGAAATTACGTGTTTCAATTTCTGGTCCATCAAATCAGGCAAATGTACCTACTGTGAACAACCCTTAGCCAAATGTTAATGCCAAAGCACCCATATAGCAGTGGAATATAATATGATATTCCTATTTTTCCTCTCGCAAAGTGCAAACGACGCAGCTTTAATATTAAACCTACACTTTTTTATCTAGATATGATAGTGTCGCTATCGATTTTCAGAGAGCGTTGGAATAGCTGTTCAGTTGTTTCACCCAATTTGTTTGAAGTAGCGTTACAGCATAATATAGGATATAATAATACTTGTATAATATTGTGTTCTATAGGTAATAATTGGAGTTTGTATTAAATTGTTATTCATGCCAATTGCCAATTAACGGCGGATTGTTGTAGTTCTATTATGTCAATTAAGTAACACCAATGTACAACGTAAAGCACAACGTAATACGGTCATTTGGTAGTTTTACCTGGAAAGTTTCTCGAGAGTTTTAAAAATTGGTGTATTTTATAGATTTCGACGTGCTCTTTCCGAATTTTCACTTTGCGGTGGCAAACGATACATGGTGCGTATCTTTGCCGCTTGCGCCGCCATATTGGAAAACTAGACTAGATCTAGCCAAGTCAATTTAATTAAGTTTAAAGAACTTGTAAAACACCCACAATACAAATTTATTTGAACTGTGGAAGGTGAATTTAGGTTTTGGTTTGCGGCTCTCGTACGATAAAACTATTGATTTTACAAAAAAAAGGTTACTACATAAATTGTAGGAAATTTTCTCTTGTTTAGTTAAATACATGACTATTTTAATCGTAAAATTAGTCCGAAAGGAGTTATTGACAAAAAACTGTTTTGGGGCACCATTTTTCCAATGTGGCGGCGCGAGCGCCAAAGATACGAGGCGGCAAAGTGAAAATTCGGAAAGAGCACGTCGTAAATCGTAATCTATAAAATACACCAATTTTCAAAACTCCCGAGTAACTTTCCAGGTAACCCCCTTTTTGAGCATAAAATTAGTGGGCTATAAACAAGTACTCCGTGTATGCAATAAAATGATTTGAATTTTATAATAACAAATAGCGTAAATCTATAAAACTGTGACACCTACAAAAATGTTGTCTTTGTTATTATGGCCGTATTTCAATAAAATAGGTATGCCTTAACCATAGAAAAAGTAAATGTGGCCTTAACAACGAAATTTGTAAGAAGCGAATTTTGATACGTTATAGTGGTCCTTTTTTAGAAAACTTCTCTAATACGTTGCTGGAATTTTCTTTATTTAGGGGCAAACCGATAGAAAAAAATACGGGTTAAGACGAAAAGTTTCCTCAAACGCAATTACATAGACTTTCCTCTGTAGAAAAAGAATCACTATTTACCTTCTACAGAGGAAAATCTATTTAATAGGAACATTCCTAGTTTACAAAACGTAAAAGACGTGAAACAAAGTTAAACGTAAAATGTCGGACTTCTTTTTTATACATGTCCTTCTTTCATTCATGGGTAAAATACAGAGAAAGTTTTGTAGAGAACACGAGTTTGAAGAAATTTCAAACATTCCCGGGAATTTTCTCCAATTACATTATAGCTATTCGTACGCGTCGTGCGCGTGGATTAAGGTTTTAAAAATCGAGGGCTCCTTTAAAAAAGAATAGTGGCCTTTCGACACGCTTGGTATGATGCTAGAGAAATTTTCACTACGACGTAGGTTTCAGATTTGGATAAGGATAACTTTTAGAGCTTGCGCCCAAAGACGGCAAGGCAGGATAGGGGATTTTTCTTGCGACGAATAGAAACCTAACCTAACTTACCTCGTATTATGTTTTTCGTATATGCAAGATGATTGTCGCCAAGCGCAAGTCTATCTTGAAATAGGAAAAAAAACTATTGAAATAGAAATTTCAATGCCTATAAAGCATACCGCTTTAAGTGGCTTAAAGTGTTTGTAGCTACGACGATCAGCATTGAAATTTCAATTTTATTATCATACTAGCTGATGCCCGTGACTTCGTCCGCGTGAACTCCTTAATTTTCCGGAGTAAAAAGTAGTCTATGTCACTCTCCAGGTCCTCAACTATACCCATGCCAAAAATCACGTTACGAAACCCACGAAAATTTTGTATGGGAAAATTTTGTTTTTTCGTCAATTTTTCAATGCTTTTAATAAAGTCAAAGTCAAAGAACGTTTATTCAATTTGGGTAGGTATACTACACTTATTGACGTCCAGTTATTTATAACATATACGAGTAACAATATAATGGTGATAATCAGTACGACATCTTAAACTAAAGCTACGAGGGTTCCAAACGCGTCCTGGTCTGAGAAGAGCCAACAACAAACTCGAACAAACCCGACTTTGTTTTATATATTAACACTATTAAGTTATATTCGCACATGAGAATCCCGTGCCGTGCCGTGCCGTCTACGGGCGCAGGCCTTTCTTAAAGTTGTGTTGCAATACTTACACGAACGCTTCCTCCGCAGATGTCCTCCTGGGCAGCACAGAGTACTCGACGTCGCTGGACATGTGGGGCGTGGGCTGCATATTCGTGGAGATGCTCTGCGGCGTGCCCACATTCCCTGGCGTGCGGGACACCAACGACCAACTAGACAAAATATTTAAGGTGAACTTTGTTCTTATTACGCGTCATAATTTTCAGATTGCAGTTAATTCATAAATATAAATATATCAAACACAATGATGTTACCAAGCCGAGGGATGTTACCAAGCAGAGGATTTAAAGTGATGATACAATGGATACCACAACAGAAACAACTCTAAGGAAGACCTCGAAAAGGATGGATCCATTGTGTAGAAGAAGATCTGCAGAAACTCGGAAAGCTCCTTTCATGGAGGAAGGAGGCCAAGGTGGAGATAAACTGAGTAGGAGGCCAAGACCCACAATGGGTAAAGGTAACTCTTTGAGGGTCTTGGCCTCCTTGGCCGAAATAAGAGAGAAAGAAAGCGAGAACATATCAAACACAAGTAACATTAATTCAGGAGTAGATAACTACACCTCAGGCAATAGGTTAAGTTAGTTAGTACCTACTTACTTGATTCTTTTTTTTTTAATAGATCGTCTCCTCTCTATTTTCTTTTTTAAAAAGGTATTTAATTTGAAGAAATGTAAATTATACAGATCTACAAAAGTGAAATCCTTTTTAAAACCGAGATGGGACTTTAAACTAAAAATTCACTTCTTTCCCGTACTCTTTGACGATAAATTAAAACCTAATATATACTAGGCCTTACTACCTCTATGGCTCTCGAGTTAGTATATATATGTCAATGAATAATAGCGAGGGAGAATGAATTGGTAATAAATGTATCGTTGTTCGGACTTTCCCTTTATTAGTACCTACTAACTTTTGTTTTAATTTTTTATGATTAGGGCCTCACCTTAATTAGTCACACAAACGGCCATTGTAATATTACGATAATTAATATGTACAATGGGGAGCTTTCGCCTCGTGACCTTTTGTGACTCGACACAAACGTAAAGTGCCGCCGCTGAAAATATTTTTACCTAAATTTAATTACACGGCATTAACACTGAAGACGTATTTAACATCGAGTGTTCATATGGAGCAAAGTTGACACTTGACATTAGAATTATTCAAGCAGTTAAATATTCTACTGTATAATTTGTAACTATACCTTATGCAGACGTGAAAGGTCATTTTTATTCATGACTAGCTGATGCCCACGACTTCGTCCGCGTGGTTTAAGTTTTTTTTATTCCCACGGGAACTCCTTAATTTTCCGGGATAAAAATAGCCTATGTCACTCTCCAGGTCCTCAACTATACCCATGCCAAAAATCACGTCGATCCGTTCCTTCGTTGAGGCGTGATTGAAGGACAAACCAACAAACAAACACACTTTCACATTTATAATATTAGTATGATTCCATCATTAGCCAACTTATGATCACGGGTCTCTTCAGAATGAGAAGTGCGGTTTGGCAGATTTCACACACCTTTGAGAACATTATGGTTAACTCAAAGAAGCATATTTTTTCACAACGTTTGAGACAGTGACTTGCTTCAAGCAAGTGAATCAACAAGAAATACTAAACTCAACGCATATATAAATCCGAGAATTAGAAGTGTTTACCGGGGATTCTCAACCTCTAATATCTGTAATTTTATGTAAAAGGCAATAAAATAACTAACAAGCCTTGTCCTCAAAGATTTAATATGTTTTGATAGATCCACTCTATGGTGACGCTGAATTGAATGAAGGGCAAAGTTTTATTTTCCTAGCTCATCAAATTCTTGATTAGCATCTATGAGAAACTTTTACAGTCAACAAGTCGACAGAAACTAGTGGCAAACACGATCTAACTACATGGAGATACGAAGATAAATCAATATCTAACAATGGCTCATTTATTTTCGATGAAGTTCCATTGTGTAACAAATAAGTAATAACACACGCAAAGGGCGCTCTGTCGTGATGATGTCGACGCCCATCATACATCGATATACATATATGTAGGTACTAGATGGGCCCTTTCATAGAAAAAAATTGGGCGTCCAACCTTTAGAGCACGCTCCTAACCTGTATATCCCTGTCCTTGTCCGCGCCATAGCACTGTCCCGCTTTTCAGACTAGATGGCGTTAGTAAAATAGGTGCCACATTCTTTGTTTGACAGGGCCCGTCTATGTAAATTGAGGTCGTTGCCACCATAAGATTGTTTCTCTATTCATAGTTGATAAAAGCCGTGATATTCGCATCGGTCATCTTCTCGCAATCATGCTAGGTCAGTTTTATCAACCCCTGACCCAAAAATGTTACCCGTTGTCCTAGGTGAGCGATGAAAACAAAAGGTAAGGATTGTCCTACGGGACCGACAAACGCGACAACGCGAATCATTAGGTACGACAGTATCAAACATCAGCTGATCGTTCAAGTGGCCTGTGGTTTCGCGTTGACAAGTTTGTCATTATCTATGAAGTCGTATCGCGTCGCTTTTTCGTTCACCTATGACAATTGGTCACATTGGACAGGGCCTTAAATGTAATTTTTTAAATATATAGGCTAGCGCTTGGTAGCAATCAGACCTGCTTGCAGCCTTAGGTAGAGCGCGCTTGCCTAGAAGATGCCTATTACTTTTGATTTGAAAGAACCTATAAAAGAGGAGGCGAAAGTAGAAGCTGGAGGGGCATTCCATATCCTGGCTGTTCGAATTAGGTACAAGGAAGCAAATCGTTTCGTACGAGTCCGTGGAATTTCGACTGCGTAAGGGTGCAGACTGCAGAGTTATCGATGCCTTTCTTTTATATTGTCGATTAGATTTGCCTGATTTGCGTGACTACCGTATTTATGCTCCACTATAGCCCATTAGCCTATTTTTTATTTATTTTTTATTTATTTATAGCCCATTAGCGTCCCACCGCTGGGCACAGGCCTCCACTCTCATAGGCGAGAGGGAATTAGAGCTTAGACCCACCACGCTGCTCCAATGCGGGTTGGCGGGCTTTAACGACTATTATCATGTGAGTGATAATAATCGGGACCGAGGGCTTATAGTGCTCTCCGAGGCACGGGGGTGAAACACCGCCAACTTTCTAACTCCGGGCTAGTACTGAGAATTTCTAGTCGGAAAAACCCAATATTCAATTATGGCCCGACCCGGGACTCGAACCCGGGACCTCGTCGGCCGCAGTCGAACATGCCAACTACTAGACAAACGAGGCAGTCTATAAAGTATTTATGCTCGCGACATGTTCAGTTCATCAACACCAGTGTTATTCCACAGGTGGTGGGAACGCCAACAGAGGAGAGTTGGATCGGTGTGTCCCGACTGCCGGGGCTGCGGGCGCACGTGGCGCGGTGGGGCGCGTGTCCCGCGCGGCCGCTCGCGGCGGCGTTCCCGCGGCTGCGGGACGCGGGGCGGGACGCGCAGCGCCTGGCCGCGTCGCTGCTGCAGCCGGACCCGTCCCGCCGCCTGTCCGCGCCGCGCGCGCTCATGCACGAGTACTTCGCCGCTCTGCCGTCCCGCATCGCGCACCTGCCTGACGGTGAGTACTTAGTTTTGAAGTGAAACTTTTTTAGTATTTTTTTATGCCATTACAGGTTAGCCCTTGACTGTAATCTCACCTGATTGTAAGTGATGATGCAGTTTAAGATGGTAGCGGGCTAAATTGTTAGGGGCATGGCAGTTATATTAAACCCATAACTCTATTCGGTTTCTACACGGCATCGTACCGGAACGCTTAATCGCTTAATTTGTCGGAAGCATGGCAACTAGCCACAGCCGAAGCCTCCCAGGTCAGACCAGAGAATATTCAGAAATTATAAAGTCCCAAATTGACCCTGCCGGGGATCGAACCCGGGACCTCCGCACGACAAAACAACAGCGCTCAACACTGCGCCACGGAGGTCGTCAAAAGTTCGAACCCGGGACCTCCGCACGATAAAACAACAGCTCTCAACACTGCGCCACGGAGGTCGTCAAAAGTAGAATCGTTGTGATTTGAAAATTCGATTAAACGAAAAAGCGACACCAAAAAGGGAGAAACATATTCATAATAGGATTTAGCCTGCGAGAGAATGCGATAGAATACAAGTTATATTTATCTTATTCTTTCGTAGGCTACTAGGTATGAAGTTTCACGTGAACTGCATACAAACACTTTTTACTTGATGATAGCTTTTGATTCCCGCGGGAGCGCTGAAATTTTTCGGGATTAAAAGTAGCCAGTGTACCAAATTTCGTCAAAATCGGTTGAATCTGTGAAAGCGTAGCAGACAAACAGACAAACACTCTTTCGCATGGATTCCCCTACAAGCTAGCCCTTGATAACGATCTCATATTTTAGTATGCGATGATGTAGTATATGGTAGTAGCTGGCTAATCTGGCAGGGGTTTGGAAGTCTAAAATTTAGATCGTCATCTAGGATCGGTTGCAACGTGTAAGTCGGAACGCTAAATCGCTTAGCGGCACGTCCTTGTCGGTGCCGGAGGAGTTTGAGAGATTTTGCTAACCAATTAATTTCACTCAAAAGAACAATAACTTGTATTTTAAAATACTCTTACAGAAACCTAAACAGAAAGCATTTCTGACTCAACTCCGAGTCGTCATTGTCGTCAACCGATAGATGTCTACTGCTGGACATGTGTGTATTGTAAGAACGCCTGGATCTATAGGTTCCTTGCTTGAGCTCCAGGCATGATTGATAAAAATACATCATTTTAACCCCCATCCTTTTGTTCCAGAGGTGTCGATCTTCACGGTGGAGGGCGTAAGCCTGCATCCGGAAGACTAGATGAGGTTTTACTTTGTTCCTCCGCTGCGGTGCGTTCGTTAGTTAGTACCTTTCAATTCCTATAGTTGTATTGTGAACGGTCGGAACGGGTCGGTTTCGACGGACCAACGTCTCGATAGTCTCCCTTTTTAGCTGAACACTCGAATGAGTATCGCCGAGTGAGGGCCGGCCCTGTTTTACTGGATACCGCTCTGAACCCATAACGTCGAGCACTTTGGTGACAAAGTAAAATGAACCCAAGCTGATTTGATATAAAGTCGCAAATTCAGTACCACCGATTTTTATTTCGTATCGTACCCGCTTCGAATGCTTACTATGGCTAAATGGATGAACTTGAATTCTAGTCCATAGTGGTCAAGGTCCATTTTACTTTAACGTCAAATCGTATCGACACTCGAATACGCTCAACGTCGGTGTTTTTTAAAAACTTGTGGTAAACGCTCTGGTGCATTTCAATGCTCGTCATTTGAATATGTGCTTTAAGCCGAGTGTAGTAGGTACATTTATCAATGGCAAGATAATCGACGAAAGCGTACCTGCTGCCGTTGATGGCACACAATCATTACTTAAATATGCATTTATTAATATCAGATACGAGGTGCTTACTTTCAAAGTTGATCGCATATTACAGCACAAGATAAACACGGTATTTTATGCTCTGAAAATTAGAATGACGTCATTACTGCGTCGGACGTGACGTAGCGTCAGCACGCGCTGCAGTTTTGCGACCGTGTGGGGCCGTATGCGCTACGTATCCATGACGTCATTGCACTTTCAGTACTAAAACGCTTTACTTGTAGCTAAAGTAATATGCGATCAGTCCTGAGGGCTGAATTTTGTCATTAATAAATGTATCTATACTAGACCACTTAAAGTCCATATTTGAATGGAGATCTGTGAATGTGCCCTAGCGGTGTCGCTGTATGGAACAGTGCAGACCTTCAATATTTTCTCCATCCGTCGATCGCTTCGACTCTAATACGTTAGCGCTTTTTAAGCTTCTAATATTATCCATCCATATAATTCAATTATTCTATGGTGACAAGGTATACTGATTAGGTATCGTTGTGTACCATTAATTTGTATAAAATATATATTTTAAACAGAGCATTTGTGCCATGTATATCTATAACTGAGAGTATGAGTTATTTTAAATGAAGATTTTTACGCTGGAATATATGCTCATAATTTTGGTAAAAATTTTGAAGATGTTTATTTATATTACTAAGGGATATTGTAAGCTCTGGGTCCTGAGGCTAAGACCTATGTACGTTTAGGTCTGTGACTTAACTGTAAGAAAAGTCTGACCAAAGTCGAAGCACGTTCTATAGCTCTTAGCCTCATTCTCTATGATATTACAACTCCATCATAACTCGTAACTGAATATTGTGGCGTCAAAGGCTGGTATCACATTTGTCAGTAATCGATCAGCTTTTTGTTTATTGAATACGCCTATTCTGTATGAAGATGCGCATCGGAAAGGAGGAATATTGCGTATACATTATCATACAAAATACGATACTTGACAGTTAAATATAGTACACATCGAGCTTTAGAAAAAGATATTCGGCAGCTTCGCCTTCGTAGAGCGTTGTCTCTGTCGTTCAGACTGAAACAGTCTTGGTGTGAGTGACAGAGACGTTGCGCTACGAAACCGGAGCAGCCGATTATCTCTTTCTAAAACTCGATGTGTCATCTTTACTAGTACTGCGCTTTTTTGAAAAGATAAAATGTGAACCGATGCTGACAAAACGTGAATTTCACAATAAGAATACAGCTCTATCTACATTCTACATACAAGAATAGTACAAATAATCACAAATTGCAGTTACGAGCGAGATACCGTTTGAATGTCATAGAGAATAACAAGCCTGATGCGGCCTTATGAGGTACCCTATTTAAGGCGCTGTCAGCTCTTAAAATCAAAACACAAATCGAGAGGTTGGCTCTCCTCAGTCGTCACCCCTCACGTCAGTTATGCCCACTTCAGCCGGGTGGCGCTCCCGTCGCGGTTTTCATTATTTTCGCGCGCTTGTCATAGCATGTCACGGATGCCCTCGGATGACAAAACACGGTAACTCAAAATTTGTGAAATTGATAGAATAACGTAAGTGAGTAAATCACGTACCTACCAAAGTCTCTTACATGAGTAGGTAATTGACAAAATACCTATTGTAAATCGCATATCGTGTGCAAATCCATTTTAATACTTAATATTATAAATGCGAAAGTGTGATTGTTAATTGAATTGCCCGTCAATCACGCCGCAACGGAGCAATGGTTCGACGTTATTTTTGGCGTGGGTATAGTTGAGGGAGAGTGACTTTTTATCCCGAAAAATTAAGGAGTTCCCGCGGGAATAAAAAAAACTTCAACCACGCGGACGAAGTCGCGGGCATTAGCTAGCCCAGCATACTAATATCCATACAAAATATAATAAATGCGAAAGTGTGTCTGTCTGTCTGCTACGCTTGCACGGCCCAACTACTCAACCGATTTTGATGAAATTTGGTACAAAGATAGATTACATCCCGGAGAAGGACATAGGCTACCCGGAACCATTATCCTGGAAAATTAAACAGTTACCGCGGGAGTCAAAAAATCTTAATCCATGTGGACGAAGTCGAGGGCATCATCTAGAGTTACATAAGTATCTTATTTACATAAACTACTTACGTGAGTTAATTACAAGTATAATTGTGGCATAAATCAATATCATACGTATATACAATGTACTTACCGACTAAGAGTCTGATATTCATTTTTTGTCAGAAACAAGAAATACAGATGTTATTTCAAAAATTTAAATAGCAAAAAGATGTTGGAAATTGATCATTGAAATCAATTTCTAGTCTTTTGCAGACACATAGTATTATTTACAGTGTTTGAAAAATACTCAAAAATAAAAAACGAAGAAAATCATACAATTTTGGTGTCATGATTACAATTTTTTATCTTTACATACAGAATTATCTATATGGTAGAACTTCGTAAGAGCCAAAACCGCAAATTAGCCAATTTATGTAAAATTTCAAATTTGTACGTTGTTTCCGTACTCTAAAATTATAAGTTTGATTGACAATATTATGTCCGAAGCAAAACCTATTATATTAATTAACTGGACTTCGGTTGGGTGAAACTAAACAAATTAACTTTTTAAAAATCCCACTCAATCAAAATTAAAAATAAATCTCGGGAACGGCAAATTTTCAACTCAAGGAAACGGGAATAAAATTGGCCGATTCCCGGGAATTCCCGAGAATCGGGATTTTTTTAAAAATAGGTATTGCTACTTTTATGTACCTTATATCCAGTTTTTTTTTAAATTAAATACAAGTTAGCCCTTGACTGCGATCTCATCTGATGGTAAGTGATGATGCAGTCTAAGATGGTAGCGGGCTAACCTGTTTGGGATATGGCAGTTATATTAAACCCTAGTCCATATCCCTAATCGGTTTCTACACGACATCCTACCGGAACGCTAAATAGCTTGGCTGCACGTCTTTGGCGGTAGGGTGGTAATTGGTAACTAGCCACGGCTGAAGCCTCCTACCAGGCCAGACCAGAGAAAATTCAGAATATTTAAATTCTTGAAATACAATGCAAGAAAATATTGTTGCCGTGAATTCATTACGGTCCTTTAATTAACTCTTTCGAAATTGTCAGTCAATTGAACAAATTGGTACTCAATGGATTTCTAAAGGTTTGTACACGGTTAAGCTTTTACGGCCCCGAGTTTTGCATTGGAAACGAGTATTATATATATTAAATTATTCAGGTGTAACAATGGCGCTGACATCTGGTGAAATAACAAGGCGGCATATAGAGAAATTAAATAGGGACTCTTAAAAGTTCAAACAATAATATATAAGAAAATAACACTTGGAGCTCGTAAAATCTAGAACAAGAAAAATATCCGAGGTGAGATAAAATATCAGAAAGGGAGAATCGAAGAAGACAAAACGCTAAAAAAAAATTGTTACTTATAATCATTCTTACAATGTGATTTAACATACTATACATTGGTTGGAAGTTCTACTTATATTTTATAGACGACATTTTACATAATTTAAGTACAAAATAAAGAATAAAGAGTTTAAAATACTCAAAAGTACCTACTACGACTATTATATAATAGGGGTATTATATATTCGAGGTATTAGTTTAAAACCCCCTATTTTTACTTTGGCTATAACGATTATTTTACTGCCACTTCGTACAGTTTCGTATGTTAGTCTTTCTGGTAAGTATTATTTACCAGCAGAGAAGAGCTTTTTTGAAGATCAATGAATTGATGGATCTGTCACTGGAATAAAATTTGTTCAGCCATAATAAATTACAGTAGATTATGCTATATTCTGTTAATTATATCGTTACTTTCATAAATTTCACATGAAGATTGACAGGAAAATATTGATAGACTGTAATATAAATTATACCTCATAAGCCCGAGGCTACTAAATTTTGTTTTTTGACTCCACTGTCAATTATACCAATAGCAGAGGGAAAGAAAATATGGATATCCGTATCCATAATTCCCTAAGATGCTCAGGAGTTCTCCATACAATGTTATGTAAAAACCAAGACTGTGAACAGTCCAATCTTTATGTATGGATGTGAATCCTGGACAGTAACGCAGCAGTAACGAGACTCTTTATGGCTGATAGGAAACGTCTTTAGAAAATCCTAGGGTCCTCGATCCTAGGATCCTCCATACGTACGGGGAGGACGGTGAATGGATACCAAAAATACTAAGAGGTACCATATCCAATATAATTGTAGAGACCAAATCAGCGTGCGGCAAAACCAAAAAACGGCACAGAATAGGAGAGAGTAACATCTTCACGAGATTCTCTTGGGAATACTGAGTATGGGTTGGAAAATATTGTTGATTTAGATTAACATTTGTAATTCTTTGAGGTGAGGTTACTACGTACGCCTGTCTATAAAAAAAGACCCGTAAAGGATCACTTTGTTGTCCGTGTGTCAAGGCTTGTTTCTCATAAACTGCTTGATGTAGTAAATTTATATTTGCACTGGCTTCTAATTGCTATAAAAGTAGTTACATATGAGCGTATCACGATAAAAAAAATTTCAACTTTTCAAAGTGTATTTTCATACAAGACGCAATCTCTGTAAAACCTATGAACTACAATAAAACTTTGAAATTTGTAACGAAGCGAGTTATGGTACAAGTACATGAAAAAATCATGAATTTACAGTCCTGTGTGAAATATTATGCGATAAATTTTTGTATAATGCCTAATGAATAGTAATATTCAGTATATTCCTGTGTGAATTTTGTAATATTTGGTCTATTTCATACTTTCTGTAATGTCTTAGCCGTGTTTTTGTGATAATTTAAGGTAGTATCGAAAGTATCGAAAGTCCCGGGAATTCCCGGTTCCTTGCCAATATCGGTCCAAAATTTCCCGATACTCAAACACAGCACCGAATGCATGCCCTAGTAGTCAGGGAGAATTATAAGTACACAAAAACGGGAAATCACAAAAAAAACCAACGACGTATTTCCCGGAAATTTCTAACTCCCGGGTCCCAGAAACGAAACCCTAAGGGTATCTAATATCCAATCAATTAGTAATAAAACTTGCAATAGGCACTTATTTGAAGTATTTGAGACACTACTAGGTTCTTACTCAGCAAGCTTTCGATATAATAATATTATCTGGTCGGTCTGGTCCAATGAGAGCGGACGAGTAGGCAGTAGCAAGCTGAAGTGGCAATGCTTGATTTTCAGTTTTCCTTTCTGTTTTACCACTGTTTTGTTATTTTCCATTCATATCAAAAATTGCACTGGAGGCATACTACTATGGCTTAAATCCGTATTGTTTTAATATTGTTGACGTTCGTGTTTTTAGAATTATAATCCTTATTTTAGGACCTTCAAGGTACGTGACATAAAACCGACATTTTTAAGTAATACTGCTTTAAGCGATGGCAGTGAACCCTCTGACAGTAATTGGATGTTTGACAACTTACCTACTTCTTGGAAATATTAAAAGACGTCATTGTTACAACCAGCAGGAGTTTTTTTTTTTAATAGTGAAGCGACGTGCCTTTTTATGCGATATTGCGCAACTCGTATGTCAATCTAGTAATTACCAGTACGATTTTAATTTTGAAAATAGTTTTCAAAATAATTACGAAGCTGCAACACAAGCTCACTTGATTGTCATTTAAGTAGCGTCATCTTTGGCGTTGGATGGTTTCTATGACCTGCCTTATTGATGTTGCCAAATAATAAAATATACATTTACAGCATTGCTTCACCAAAAATATTTATTTTAATACATAAAAAAGACATTTAGACGCCTGGGTATGTTTATAAAACAATACAAAAAGTTGTAATATCAATGTGTCAAATCGATTAAAACTTCTTCGTAAATGAAGTCGATTGTTGTCAAAAATCGAATGGATAGCGCATTACGGCATCATTATTTCGAGCTGTCAAAAGTTTGGTCAGAGAACACATTTCATAATTTATTTGATTATGTATTTTTAGTTATATAAAAGAAGATTAGCTCACGAAAGTTGTAATATCCACGTCTTCTGTCAATTCATGTTGAATAAACATTAGTCTTATTCATGTTATGTTTGAAAACCATTTTAAAATATCGATTTAAACGCTGGAGCAAAGGAGCACAGATCCATCGTCTGTGAAGTTCTTTCGAACACTGGCGGAGGTGAAAATGAGCTAGCGCTTCTCGAAAAACCGGACAAAAATGGAAAACAGAAAATATGTGTACATTTTAATAAATATTAATAAATCAATGGATGTCATTTAGAATTTGGAATTTAATGATATATTTTTCAAGTAAATTGAGGTTTTCAATTTGGAGATGTGTTGACTTGAAAACAGAAATAAGAGGTATGTTTGAATTTATTTTTTATGCAGCGAAGTTGTTTAAATCGTGTTTTGGGATAAAACAATATCTGAGTTAAGGTCTTGAAAACATCATATATTTTTTTCAATCTTCCATATGCCACCATTTAATGGATACACTGCTTTGGAAACCCCCCCCTGACCACACACAGCGCCTTAAGTCCGGCACCTAGCTTTATCGTGTATGTAAAAAGATTTGACACAAGAGTGTCCTATTTACAAGGCTAAACAAAGATTTATTCGAAGTTCTAACGTCCTTTGCGGGATAAAAATTATATTGATTAGAAAAATAACTTTCTAACGACTTGATGAATGATGAATTTATAAATTTATTTTCAGAATTTGTGTGAAACTTTCCATAAAAGGTACTTAGATTTTTCGCTGAACATTTTAATAAGCTAAAGCCGAAAGTAGGACATTCTTGTGGTAACAATTTACGGGGATAGTAGTACTTCTAGTATCGGCGATTACGATTGCGCGTTTCGGCCACTGCTTCAATGCTGCATCGTGTTTTGAAGCATTTTATCACAACAGCAGATGACAGAATCTCCCCTAATGGAGAAGTTTCATCATGTCGTGAATATCATATTTGACACAACGGAAGTAAATTATAGATTAAAACTAATAAATCAGTGTTTTTTTTAAATCCATCAATAAATTATTGAGAAATTTATTGTTTAAAAGTTTAATTATTTAATGTACACCGATTGTTGTATCTTACTCGAGTGAGAAAGTGAGTGAGTTTTAATACCTAGCCGAGATTTAATACTTCAAAATTATCTTCACACACAAATTAAGTGCTTTTAATTCAAATATTTCTTTTATTCGGCTTTATAAAGTCGGTTGATAGGGTCGTGTGACGTCACACGACCGCACTTGCAAGCGCAACTTTTCCATAACTTTTTCATTTGTTGAGATATTTTAATGATTCTTTCATATTTTTGTTTTATTTTGTCTTAATTTTCATAGTAAATAAATAAAAAATGGTAAACTTCTCCATTGCTACCATTGTCGATCGGAATTTTATGAGCAGTGAAACATGCAGTGCAGCAGTAATCATAATTCTATATTTTCCTAAAAAAAATAAGCAAAAACAATGGATGTAAACAATCTTAAAGGTTTGATTAAATTAATACATTTCTATTCGTACAAAATTGTGATTACAATTCTGTCGTCGGATTCGCTTATAAAAGTCGCAGAGTCTTCGAAATTGCTTCTGGAAAGGGATCAAATCGCCGAACGCCGATGCTAAAAGTATTATGCTTTGCCTTTAAACTTTTCGAACAAAAATTCGTCACAATGACATACATCACGCTGTGTTGGAGCTTCGATAAATTAATTTGGCGTCTTATTGTGCACATTCTTACGGTGCTAATGAACTTTTGATAGGGTTACATTTGTCAAGATGGAGACATACCTTATTTTAAACGAGTTCAAAAAAGATATTCTCAATTCAGTGCGTTTTTTTAAAACAAAAACACATAATTAGAGGAAGTCTTTGAAATATTAAAATTAAAGAAATTGCGTGAAATAAATAATAATAAAAATAATAAAGAATGTTAAAGATTTCCTCTCTAATGTGGATCTATTTCGAGTTTTCCCCGTCGAATCATCAAGACATCGTGTCTTGCCACCAAGTGGCGTTAGATATAAAAAATCGGGAACTTTGGAGTCTACAATTTACCTTAATGAATTACGTATGTCTCTATCTTTACTTCTTGCACGCGGTTAAAAGCTAAGTTTTAATAAAGCGAGCTAAAGTCCGCCACCAGTGATACAAAATAAAAAAAACAGTCGTCAACCCTATTTTAAAACGTGACAAGATCTCAAGTTTATTAAGTGTGGGACCGTCCTTTTGTAAAGTATAACGTGATAGGTTCGATTATAGAAATTATACTATAAATAAATAAATAATCTGTACCGCAATGTAGGTGGAAAGCTAGGGTTCTAGCTGATTTAGTGAATTTACCAGTTTAGCGAAATTTTTAGTGACATGGCCTGATTTACTGGTAAATTTTTAGGAACGATTTAATTCAGAGCTAGGGAACGGCTAAGCAAAAGGGACGCATTAATGACTCTTTGCCCTAAACATTTCTATACTTGGGGCATAAAACTGCGTTTTCACCAAGGATGTGCGAAATTGCGTAAAGCAGGATATGACGATACAAGAAGAAGCTAAAGGGTTACTTGTTTTGATAGCTTATCTTACTGTTTATTGCATTAACTTAAGCTGACGTATTAAAATACGGTGTGAAATACACGCACATCCCTGAGTGTTAGGCAGCCTTTAACTCAAACGATGTAAAGGACACGCCTGAAGCTTATATTAGTCTTGATGGAACAGAAAATCAGGCCCTGTATTTAGTGGTCCCTCACGTTGTTAAGGTTAAGGGTGCAATGTAGGTAGACGCCGGCACATTGGCAACTTGAGAACCTGTAACACTAAAGAATAGTTTAAACTAATTCGTGAAATGAATAGATAATTATAAGCAAGCTAACGAACACCAATTTGTGCCAATAAACGTAGGTATTTAGTCCACGGAGTATCACTGCTCGGGTGATACTTTTTAGACAGTTTTCTTTGTATGTTATGCATGCTTTTCTGAGATAGAAGTATTCTATGTCCATTTTCAGGCTGCAACCTATACTGTTACAAATTTTTTTAAAGATCATTCCGCGGTCGAGCAATGAAATTGTGTAATTTAGACTTTCTTTTGCATTTATGATATATTTATTTCAATTTTAAATATACCTCTCGAATAAGTATGTTATAAATCAAAATGCATCCGTACATTAGCTATAAATGTATTATGCAAACAATAAACTTTATATCATACATGCCCGGTAGAAATTCTGGATTCACTACGCATTGCAAATAAACTTTTTTATATTTGTCCACCCAAAACAAGCAAGCCAAATTGCAATGCAGCAGTGTAGAAAACAAAGACAAGCTAATATTTGCATTGCAACGAACTTTTTTGTGCCTAAAGTATTGTTAGACCCTTGTCTAATAGAAAACAAAAACACTGCATTAGCAGTGTCGCAATTTTCCAAAGAAAAATCATATTTTGCGGAAAAAGATAGCTAGAAAGTATTGCCCGAGCAGATGAATCTACATACTCTTATAGCTTTTGACATTTGATTCAAAATTCAATAATATTTATTTTACGTAGACAAACTTTTGGGTTACAAAAAAAACCACCGGTTCCATTTTTATAATAAAATACATCTAGTGGCTTTCAAAAATGCAAAATTCATATCCCTAAGTTTATATTCAAAGTGAACGTAAGAAAATCGTCGCAGTCCGTCTAAAACTTCTTGAAAGATTTATTATAAGATGAGAGTATTTCGCAAAGACAATGCGAGTCTGCGACGAGTCTACTAGATATTCTCATTTCATCCACTGGGAATATAAAATGAACGAAGCAATAAAACCGTGATTTGAAAGCGTTATGATGGGTTTACAATGTTGCGCCGCTTAGTGAATAGAATAAAAACTTCATTGTTATACAAGTGGTGGAAATTGGAATTACATGTAGAGCTCAACGACGATGTAAAGCGAAATGAATTTAGTAGGAGGGTTTAATTTCATTGAAATATTCCGTCTCTGTTGAAATTGTAACATACTGCTTTTAGCGAGGTAACTTTTTAAAGTTTTTATTATTATTGCAAAACTTCTGTAAGGTAAGGATTTTTTTAGATACAGAACGAAGTACAATAAATAGGGATATTGAAAAAGCTTCATTAAATAATTTCTCAAATTATATTTTCACCATTTTACATACAAAATTAGCTTTAACTTGGTATTAGCTTAAACGGTTTTGGCTTCAGGATATTTTTTTCGTCACTCACATTTATTATGTGTAGACATTCAATTATTAGTAGGCTCGTAGTTCAATAGATGAATTCGAATGCATAGATCGATTACTTGGGGCTTAGTGGGGTATTTTTTGTCTGTTCGATCGCTTTATAAAAACCTACGATTTGTATGGAATTGTCAAGCCCTTGATGACAGCTGGCGCTAGATCATTCCATACAAATGCTTGTTAACTTAAACGCAATCGAATAAGTGAAAATTTTCTCACTAGCCCCGTTATAAAATAATACTACTTGAAAACTATAAATAGTTCACAGTAGTGGGCTAAGCCTTATTCGTTATAGATCGTATGCTATTCACTGCCATTTTTAAGACAGTAAACATTAGGCGGACTTAATAGTAGCGTTGAGTTGTCAATGTGCGCGGACACTAGCGAAGTGTATTTAGTGTAGTGTAGTAAATACAGAGCTTTAGAAACGTTTCTATTGAACAGGAAACGGCATACGACGCGGTCGTGTATAAAGTTTTGACTGAGTTTTGTTAGAAAAATACTAGTTGGATCAGTTATATTTTCGTTTCGGGATATTTTATGCATTGCAAACTTTGCGAGGTTTCATTTCTATTTTTATTTCGTTTATATTTAATGTTTGAGTCTTTAGCTTTCAAAAGCATTTCAGGGACAAATCCTGCAATATATTTATTATTTCTAAAGTTGATTAGCTCGATTGTATTTGCTTTGCAAGGAAAATTCAGTATCTTTTTTTGATTCTTAGTTTCAAATAAGACAATTTGATTGGCTCCAATCTCTTTACGTTAACCTCAGACTGTATCGTTTGTAGAAGTTTCGTCAACGAATTTTTAACTGTAGGTTTAGGTACTTAGTCGAATGCCGTTTCCAATTCTTTAGGCTTAATTAACCCTAATTCGGCCCCCGAACACCAAATTAGCGAGTAAATTGTATAGAGAAACGCAATACTTTCAGTGTACATGATTTGTTGAGTTTTATCTGAGTGTGTAATTATGGAGATCACCCGTTGAGTGAGGCACTGGCATTCGTGATGTAACCTGTAATATAGGATGTAATTGTTGAAAAATTGAGCATTTATCTGAATGAAAAATATGTTGCAGTGAGGGTTAACTTGATGCTAATGAAGCACGTGCTGTCGACTGCTGATAGCAATGTTATTGGTTGAAATTACTCGTAACTGTAATTTCGTTAACAAAATAATATTATGGAAGCCCAATCAGTCTCGCATTTTGTTCCGTATGCGTATTTTCGCAAATAGACTCTACTTCGGTGCACTTCGGTACGCCGGTAATCGACGCAGTTTCATAGTAAAGCTTCCAATTATGTCTGGCGTGGTGTGGAGGTGGTGGAAATTGCGTCGATTAGCGACGTTGCGAAACGCTCCGAAGTCCGCCGCGTCGATTCTATGTCCTACGCATACGGAATAAATGCGACTCGATTCGATTTGAAGCGATTCGGCTGCAGTTGACTCCGTGCTTTGTCGATTTAATCCTCACTATTTGTTACACTTGTTTCCGATTGGTAATATTATTATTCTGTTTTTATATAACTGGTTCATTGTAAATTAAAAGGAATAATTACGATAATGGCTGTAACTCGGTCATAAGTTCATGTGACTAATATGTGACTAATTTATTATTAGTCACATGAACTTATGACCGAATGTTTTTTTTTTTTGTAAAATCAAATTTTAACATAACAGTTTATATATGTTATCTGTATTTTCCTTTAAACAATAAAATTAAAAAAAAAATCGATGTTTACGTTGTATCCGAGCGATATAATCGGCTCCATGAGATATGTGAACCTATTCTTAAGGCTAGATTGAAAATCGCAGGCGAAATTATTCCGAATTTAGTCTTAGGCTCACTTGCGCAAGACCGCTAAATGTATTTAAGTAAAATTTTCTATGCCTGTCCCTTTCATTTCTACCCCGGAATAAACTTATCAAAAAAGACAGCATCACAAAAAACTAAATCAGTTTAGGCAGTGTTGTGCAAGCGGCCCTTAAAGAATCATCCGAGTTATTTGGCTTGGCTAGGTATATTTTATTCATAAGACCGATTGGATTCGCATCTAATCGATAAGAAACAAGTGTAATCATTCGAATGGCGATACCGTGTCGCGAAAAGTGTAATTTGCATTTGTATAATGAAGAACTGATGTTACGATTTGGTCGATAGGCGAAAGTTGTATATAGTCGTATCTATTACCTAGTTTATTTTGTGTTAGTCTCTCCAGTCCTGTATGAGTTGCCATTGCTGTTTTTTTTTTTTACTTTCGATAACTTGGATTTTTTGATAAAACGATGCCAACTTATTCCTATTTTATTTTCCTTGCAGCCATTGTACAGTTCGCGCGCGAATTGAATGCAGAGCTAATGTATGGTGACACATACAAAAGCTCTGCATTCAACTCTCACGCGTACTATATCTACGTAAAAACTTAAAGGTGGCTTTTAGAATTGCGATTTCGTCCGTTGAGGTTTGGCTTTAAAAGTATTTTTGTTTAATGTGGGAATTAATATTTTTTTAATCAGCATAATTGCGAGTTGAGTTAATATGCATCGTTTTATCGAAATATTTAATGAATCTCTCGGTATATTTTTATTTTATAAACTTCAAAAATTTGCGAAATAATAAATTTTCCTTTTAGCTTTAGGTTGTACACTTTCTTTATACTTATTATATCATTTTAATAAAATTTGAATATACCGAGAGGATACAACAAGTTACTGTGCATTAATGGGAATTTTATATGAGATTTATTTTAATTATAATTATGTAGGATATTCACAATTTTTATTACTTGATTTCTACTGTATCAATGACATCTCGGCCGATGAGTTTATTATGTTTTTATATTATTGTAAACAATGTGCTTCTAATCATTTGAAAGAATGTAAATACGATATTTGAACTGATAATAATAAAATTTTTATTTCTTAATGAAGGCTTGTGTTTTGTTTTCTTCTGCGAATTTTACTTCCATTTGAAAATGCCTAATGCTAGTCAACAGCAGGTGAAGTAACGCTCACGAGCAATATTCACTTTAACAACTATTTGAAGACTAGATGATGCCCGCGACATCGTCCGCGTGGATTAAGGTTTTTTATTCCCGCGGGTAAATTTTCAGGGATAAAAAGTAGCCTATGTCCTTCCCTGGATACAAACTATTCCTATACCAAATATCATCAAAATCGGTTGAATAGATGGGCCGTGAAAGTGTAGCAGACAGGACACACTTTCGCATTTATAATATTAGTATGGATTTGAAATGCTCAAAGTTGTGTCCACACTCGAATTTGCCTTACCTACCAACTACCACTACAGAGAGAGGGAATTAGAGTTCGGAACCACCACGCTGCTCCAATGCGGGTCAGTGGGCTTGAACGACTATCATGTTAGTGATAATAACCGGGACCGACGGCTTAACGTGCTCTCCGAGGCACGGGGGTGAAACACCGCCAACTTCCTAACTCCGGGGTAGTAATGAGAATTTCTAGTCAGAAAACCCCAAGACTTAATTATGGCCCGACCCGGGACTCGAAGCCAGGACCTCGTCGGCCGCAGAGTCGAACATGCTAACCAACCAACGAGGCAGGTATTTGCTTTAAAAACGTACCTAAGCATGTAGGTAGCTTCGGACCGGACTTAGCAAGTACAAGGCAATGCTCCACGTCTGCGTTGTCTCGTCATGTTAGATTTGCATCGCACAATTATTATCATACACGTGTAATCTCAGCATAAATATTACAACGACAAATACGAATCCAACCTTAGCCAGGAACACCTATAGACAAATACGTATACGTACCTACTAAAATTATAAATGCGAAAGTGTCTGTATGTCGGCTATTAAAGAGTTCCCATGGGTTTTAAAAAAATCTAGCTACGTCTATATATGGTAAGTCGTCTAGTAAGTTTCCATATGATCAATCTGTAGAGGTCACTACATCTAAGTATACTAATATTATGAATGCGAAAGTTTGGATGAATGGATGGATGTTTGTTACTCAATCACGCCAAACCGGCTAAACGGATCTGGATGAAATTTGGCATAGAGATAGATTATTTATAGTCTGGATAGCAAATATCCCGGAAAATGAAAGAGTTCCTGCGGGAACCATAAACCCGCAATCTACGCGGACGAAGTTGCGGGCATTAGCTATAGTAATAAATATAAACATCGTATATACTTAATAGGTATTATACTCGTATGCAGCAGAGTACAAACATAAGATATCCAGAACATGGGAGACTCGATATCGAAGAGGAGCAAATAATATTGTGGATAAGCTGAGGATTACATAAGATAGTCGGGAACCTACAAAGTACAAACTACCCGCCATTGGGTCTCGTTGGCTTCATTCCAACTTGTGCGAACTATCTAAACTCCGTAATCATATCTTTGCGCCATTTTCACTTTTCTATTTATTTATTTTTCACACCTAACTACTAGGTGTTGCTCGCGACTTCATCCACATGTAATTAGGTTTTTTTAAATCGCGGGAGAACTCCAATTTTCTGGAATAAAAAGTATCACCTCCGAGTCTTTATTAAGCAAACTACTCTTGCACCAAATTTTGCCAAAATTGGTTAAGCGGTTGGGTCGTGAAAGGTATAAAAAGATATGTACATACCTGTAACAAGATCGAACTGCTGCTACTAGAGGGCCGTACTCTATTGTCTATGAAATACATAGAAACACTTTCGATTTCTATCATTAGTATGGATGACAGAAGAAACTGACTGAAATGTAGGTAAACTAACAAACCTGAGTCTAGGAGGGATTTCTCTTTAGAGATTATTTTCATGACGTAGACTAGGAATTAAGTATTTTCAGGCCCCCAGATGGACTAACTCGTTCGATTCAGCGGCAAACACATAGGTAGGCAACTTTTTATCCCGGAAAATAAAAGTTCCTGCGGGAACCAAAAAACCTCAATGGAGAAGTTTACCATTTTTTTAAATTAAATATGAAAATTAAGACAAAATAAAACAAAAATATGAAAGAATCATTAAAGTATCTCAACAAATGAAAAAGTTATGGAACTTTAAAGTTGCGCTTGCAAAGGCACACCACCCTATCAACCGACTTTATAAACCCGAATAAAAGAAATTTAAAATGGACTTAACGTGACTTAATTGAAAAGCACTTAAATTGTGTGTGAAGATAATTTTTAAGTATTAAATCTTATCTCGGCTAGGTGTAGGTACCTACTCACTCTCAAAATTTCTCACTCGAGTAAGATACCTATAGTATCTAATAGGTGTACAACTTTTAAATCGTCATTTCTCAGTCATTTGATGGATTGTAAAAAAAACCACTGATTTATTAGTTTTAATCTATATTTTACTTCCGTTGTGTTAAATATGATATTCACAACATCATGAAACATCTCCATTCACGCGGACGAAGTCGCGGGTATCAGCTAGTTCGAGTTTAAGTTCCTCTGCGGAACGGAACCATAATAGCACTTTTTCCATCGTAGGTAGGTTTACTTGATGTGAAAAGCTTATGATATCGAAGAGGCAATATTGTGCGGAGATGAGAAACATCTAGATAAGTTGTTATCGGAAAACCGTGAGAGTAGACTTTCAGGTTATTGGCCATATTCCAACTTTCATAAAGCATGAGGTAGGTTCGGAAAATCATTCCTATTAATACTACACCTACTAGGTGTTTCCGTGACATCTTCCATTTGGAATTTTTTGTAAGTTTTTATAATAACGGACATTGGATGGGGACTTTTTTGGAAAAAGTGAAACAACATAGGTATCTACAATCGCGGCAATGAAACGCCCATATTTTATGATTTAACTAAACGAACAAAGACGTATTTAATATGAATATGAAAGTATGTATGTCAATGTCTGTCTACCTACCTCGTCTCCAAAACAATGAACTAAAATATATTTCAACATGGGAACCATATTGTGGTAACCTACATTTATCAAAGTAAACTGAAACCCTTACACTGCCCCACGGAAGTTCAATCGCATTGGATTAAGTAAATAGCTAAAGTAATAGTATTTTTGCTTACAATCAAAGTTAGCTATCTATTTAACAACAGCTAAGGATGCATGTGTTGGCCAATTAAATTAGAGATGATATTTATCGTCATACTGTACTGTGTTACAAGGTAAGACGTAACTAATAACAGGTGCATTTATGGCTGAACTGTTACGTAAACGTAGTCGTCCTCGTTGTCAAACGATAGACACCCACTGCTGGTCATAGGTCTGTGTAGTAGGGACTTCCCCATGCCGCGTTCTTGCGCCGTTTGAATCTAGCGGTTTTCTGCGACTCGCATGGTTTCGCCCGTCCACCTAGTGGGGGTCTGCCATGCTTTCAAAGCTTTTTTTTTTTTTTTAATCCTCTACAAGCTAGCCCTTGACTGCGATCTCACCTGATGGTAAGTGATGATGCAGTCTAAGATGGTAGCGGGCTAACCTGTTAGGGGCATGGCAGTTATATTAAACCCATACCCCTTCGGTTTCTACACGGCATCGTACCGGAACGCTAAATCGCTTGGCGGCACGTCTTTGCCGGTAGGGTGGTAACTAGCCACGGCCGAAGCCTCCTACCAGACCCAGACCAGGGAAAATTCAGAAATTATAAATTCCCAAATTGACCCTGCCGGGGATCGAACCCGGGACCTCCGCACGTTAAGGCAACAGTGCTACACACTGCGCCACGGAGGTCGTCAAAATGTCGAGCACGGAGGTCGTCGAGCTGGGCTTTCAGAGCTGCTTGATCGTCCTTCCAGCCCTGTAGTACTTATGCAATATAGAGTCTATTAAAAGTGAGTTTCATTGAAAATTTTGAAAAAAAATTAAGCACTGACGACACCAATAATTGCTTTAATAACCATTTGAAGAGTTGGTCTATATCTCACATTTGTTTGATTCATCGATGATTCTTTCACAGTGTTGCTAAAAGCAATTTTTCAATTACCTTGTAATTTACCCATGTAAACTGACCGAATGAACAGACTCTATAAGTACTTATATTTTGTCCAAAATTTTGATAGGTACCTAAAATAGGTATAGGTACCTACTTATTTAGGTACACCTATGCACGTTCTACGGGAACTTTCATAATCGCTAACGATGTTATTTCTCTCCGCTCGTGTACATTATTTATTACTAGCTGATGCCCGCGACTTCGTACGCGTGGATCGAGGTTTTGTGGTTCCCGCGGGAACTCTTTAATTTTCCGGGATAAAAAGTAGCCTATGTGTTATTCCAGACTATAATCTATCCTTGTGCCAAATTTGCCAGATCCGTTCAGCTGTTGGGGCGTGATTGAGTAACAAACATCCATCCATAGGTACATCCATACATCCATACCGACATCCATACATCCAAACTTTCGCATTTATAATATTAGTAAGATGGCAAGTTTTACGTTTATGAGAATAGTTTATGAAGTCGATTAGACAATTATTTAGATGTTATTGTAGGTACTCCTGCTAAGTTTAATTTTAATTGATAGCTCTGACTCTTGACCACATCTTGACCGCAAATTGGTCCGCGTGGATTTAAAATAAAAAAAAAACCCGACTGCGTTTGTTGTGGGCTCTTCTCAGACCATGGCGCGTTTGAAACCCTCGTAGCGTAACTTATTATCACCATCATGTTTTATAATTATTTGGACGTCAATAAGTGTACAATGTACCTAATTTGAATACATAAATATTGATTGATTGATAGGTCTGTTAAAAATTCTATACTTAGTATCCGTACTAACTAACATTATAAATATGAAAGTATGTATTTCTGTCTATTACGCTTTCACGATACTAGTACGATTCTACAATAATGACGACACCACAAAACGTCGACTTCACGAAAATTGATGTAAAATGAAATTTCGCTCATCTCTCCCGAGCGCATTGACATGCCTGAGTACTTACTGAGATGAAATCCTTGCTGCAGCCCGCGGCATTTCTATAACCTGGCTAAGACGTAACGAAAACACAGACAATCCGTTCATGCGTGAGAACATGCGGAGGCAGTGACGTCCACGACATTATTTTGTGCAAGAAGAGTGTAATCCATATCCATACTTCCATACTAATTGACCGAGCGAAGCGAAGGTCTCTGAGTCTACTTGAGTGAATTGGCACTTGTCCGTCCGTCCGTCCGTCTATCAGAGCATTATAACTTCTGAATTACTTAACGTAATTACTTTAGCTTTAAACATAATATGTAAACCAATGGCCTCCAGCCGAATATGGCTTAAAAAAATATAAAAATCTTCATTTCAGGGGGGCTCTCATAGAAGCGAATGCGAAGTAAAATATTTTTTATAGCGTTACATAGGGTTGCGGTATATCATTTTAAAGATAATTAGGAATAGAGTCCAAAAATATATATTTTTTAATTTTTCCCCTAAAATTGACGAAATGGGGGGCTTTCAAAGTGGAGATTTTCTAACGTCCAATGTTGACCTCAGAACTCTAAATTTACTGAAAGGCTGAGCCTGAAACTTGATCAATTATTTGAATTAAATCCTGTACTTGAACAACAAATACTAAAATTAGATAAATATAGTAAGAAAAAGAAATTATTTAATTTTTAATGAGCTTCAGTATTTTTAACAGAACTTCACATTGTTGTCAATAGATGGCGCCGCGAGGTCTCAGTTCGGGGCGAACCACTAGTATTATAAATGCGAAAGTGTGCCTGTCCGTCTGTCTGCCGGTCTGTGTGTCTGCTACGCTTTCATGGCCCAACTGTTAAAACGATTTAGATGAAATTTGGTACAGGGATAGGTTGTATCCCGGGAAAGGACATAGGCTACTTTTTTTCCCGGAAAATTAAAGATTCCCCGCGGGAAACTAAAAAAATTATCTGTTCAACCAATTTTGACGAATATTTGGCACAGGGGTAGGTTGTATCGCGGGGAATGACATGGGCTACTTTTTATCCCGGAAAATTAAAGAGTTCCCACGGGAATCAAAAAACTTAATCCACGTGGACGAAGTCGCGGGCATCATCTAGTATATAATATACCTATTTGCATACGTGACATCCATTGATGTAGAATTTTTTTAGTACCTATACATCATATTACTAAACATCTTGGTTTCCCTGACTCCCGTCTAATAAAATAATATAGCTATTTATGCAACTGTATCGTAATGAGGGTCATTTTAATTCGAGTGCTGTTTTTTGATAAGAGGCTTGCCGAGTATCAAAATAGGATAGTACGAGAATTAAAATGACTAATTACGTACAGTTGCATACAAGATTTTATCTACGACAAGGACGTCTTTATAATTTTTTACTTTGTAAATTAATAAAAAAATCAAATCAATTGACTGGTTGGGAAAGTGCCAGAACCCAGAGCCGCTAAGCTATAGGTATCCTATTTATGAAGATAACCATATCGATACAGCTACGACTCATAACGATACAGCTCCCATACAACGAACTGTATCGATAAGAGAAGCAAACACGAAAGAGGGTTCAATTCGATATAGTTGTCAAATTCGAAATTGGAACTTTTCGATGCTGGAGTAGATAAAATTAATAATAATATAATAAAAGCGGTAGTAGGTACGATTAGCATCTTTTTTTGAAATAGGTTTCTGTAAGAACGCTTCATATTCCGATGCCTTGTTTTGTTCACAGTTTTTCTTTTGTCTAGTCTATGTGAGCGAATACTGAGATGAAAATTCCGCGTCTTATATGCCGATAATATAAACCGCTAGAGAATGGAGTGAAGAGCGCATTCTATTCTTCAATTTTCAACTTCATCTTTTATTAAAATTACATAGGTAGTAAGGTAGTTAATAGTTATTTTATAACGTAGTTCCAGCGAGAAAACGGATAATAGTGAATTTTGGTATTCTGTAAACCCGCTTAGAAAAAGTGACTATATATTCCTTTACTAGCTGATGCCCGCGACTTCGTAAGCGTGGATTGAGGTTTTTAGTTCCCGCGGGACCTCCTTAATTTTCCGTGACAAAAAGAAGCCTATATGTCGCTCTTGAGGTCCTCAACTATAACTTCTTTAATAGGTATATAAATTACGTCGATCCGTTGCGGCGTGATTGAAGGACAAACCAATAAACCAACAAACAAACACACTTTCGCATTTAGAATATTAAGTATGAATTATATTGTTTGATAACTTTCTCTCCAATGAGAGACAATTATTCTAAGATTCAAATTTGGCTGTTATATAATATATTATTCACATGAGCTTTAATTAACTTCTCTCTCAACATGAAAATCGTGTTTTTATTTAAGGTGCCAGCGGAGGGCGAATTGCCCATACAAACGTAATACCAAAATAATTTGTAAGTCGAGAATATTTCCACCATGTTATGCGATTATTAAGATTGAACTGTATTAATCTAGGTCCCTGGATAATTATGTTTTCAAAATACTTTCCCAAAATCAAATGTAAGCGTTTTGCATATTTTTTCAACATAAATGACATGTTTTCCCCTTATTTGTTTCTTATTAAAACCAACGATATCTTACGTATTAATTGATCAGGAACATAGCCTATATTGTCAAGTTACAGAATAACAACATGAAGTTAAAAACACAAGTTTTCATTCATCATATTTTTTGGTATTTACGGAACAAGACTAAATGTTTAACAAATTCTGAACGCTTATATTGCTATTGCGCTTGCACGCGATCATGTATCATCAGCCAAATAGAGATAGCAATATACCGGCAAATATATTTGCGGTCGAGAAATGACAATAAGTTAAAGATCCCTCCTAGTCATACAGGGGCATATGGTAATTCATTCACAGTTAAGGCTGTACTGCTTTGGAATGAATTGCCAAGCGACATTAGGCAGTCAAAGTCTTTAAACATATTTAAGAGTCGTGTAAAGGAATATTACCTTTCTAATATGCTATAGAATATTTAATTATTTTCGTTTGTATGTAGGTTTATGTACTGCTATATGTTTATATTTATTTATATTTAGTTATTTATGTATCATTAGTATGTATAGTTTATGTAGTATAGTATTGTTGCATGCTTATTATTATTGTTGCACTTTCCCGCTCCTTTTTAAAGTTCCTTAAGAAATGGGTTGTCTGGAGGAGATCACTTTTAGTGATAAGACCGCCCTTGCGCACGCTGTTGTTTTCTGTTTTTTGTTTATAATTAAGTTTTCTCTTTGTTATGTGTGGCAATAAAGAATTTATCTATCTATCTATCTATATATTTGCGGATGGATTAGAAGTTGCGAGCTGCAATCGCCGGCCTCTTAACTAACAGGGCTTAAAACAACAAAATAAAATATCATGTGCCCACTGATACCGAAACTCGTGATTCTGCCCACGCAATTTTGGTAGGTATAATTTCCTGTAAGAAAATTAAAATAAATTGGCTTTCAGACTCGGAGTTTTAACTTTTAAATTTCATTACGCCTCCTCTGATCTCTGGAATACAAAGTTTTAATTGAGCTTCGAATAGCTCAACGATATGTAGATTTCTTCGAATAGACTGTCGATAGTTTTGATGAACTTTTTTTTCATTTAAAGGATTTATCATAGATTATTCGTCATATTGTTTACTAGATGATGCCCGCGACTTCGTCCGCGTGGATTAAGTTCTTTTAATACCCGCGGTAACTCCTTAATTTTCCGGGATGTTCTTCCCCGGGATATAACCTATCCCTGTACCAAATTCCATCAAAATCTGTTGAACAGTTGGGCCGTGAAAGCGTAGCAAACAAACAGACACACTTTCGCATTTATATAATATAATATTAATATGGGTAATAGTTAATTCGACTTAAATAAGATCTTCGAATATAAAAGGCGGAGTCCTTCACGGCATTGGTTTAATATATCTACCTACTTTTATAATATTAGTTGGTACCTAAGTATACCATGAAAATAATAAGTAGTGACGTAGACGTAGCTGACGCCCGCGACTTCGTCCGCGTTGTTTAAGTTTTTTGATTCCCGCGGGAACTCCTTAATTTACAGGGATAAAAAGTAGCCTGTGTCACTCTCCAGGTCCTCAACTATACCCATAAAAAAATTACGCCGATCCGTTGCTCCGTTGCGGCGTGATTGAAGACAAACCAACAAACAAACACACTTTCGCATTTATAATATTAGTATGATTCAAAAACATCTAAAGATGCCTTAATCCAATCTAAAGTGCCTTTTGTTTTATTACTGAGTGTCAAGATTTCATGACAAGCATAAGGAGAAAGCTTTCCGTTTCAATGGAGAGCGTCAACTGTCAAGCGTGTTAATGTCTCGAGCGAAGTTGAAAGCCTCTTCAACACATCTTCAGCATGTCTGGCGCCCTTCACAAGGACTTAATACACCTGTCTCAATAAAATGTTATCATATTTACTGATGGGAAGACATCGTAGGTAGGTATATGCTTGCTGCTGGCTTGCTTGCTTGCTGGCAAGCTTAGTTCTGCTGCTTACGCTGTCAGAAAGATTCGGCAGTTAACTGACATCGAAACTGCCAGGATCGTATATTTTGCTTATTTCCATAGCATTATGTCTTACGGAATCTTACTGTGGGGTAAAGCGGCAGATATTCAAAAAATTTTTGTACTACAAAAAAGGGCAATACGAGCAATTTATAATTTAAAACCGCGTGATTCACTTAGAGAGAAATTTAAAGAAATTGGTATTCTAACAGTAGCCTCGCAATATATTTACAGTAATAAAATTTTTGTAAAACAGCACATCCATAATTATAAAAAAAATGCGATCTGCACGATAGGCCAACTAGAGGCCGTAATAAGCTCGTGACTCCATCGCTCCGCCTCAAAAAAGTCAGAAGGTCATTCGTGGGAATGGGCATTATTTTCTATAACAAAGTTCCACAACCTATTTTGGACTTGCCAATAAATAAATTTAAGAAATCCATTAAAAGTATGCTCCTGAAAAAAGCTTATTATACTGTTGAAGATTATGTAAATGATAGAGGAGCATGGATTTGATCGCTCCAGCAATGCTGGGGACAGCGGTTACTGATTATAAATTAGTGTTTGAATATTAGTATTCAATTCGATGCTTTGATACGGGTGGACTGAGTATGTCACGCTCTCTTTAAACATTTCTGTGGTGGTGTCGTGTGGTGCGGGTTGTTACGTTCCCTCAAATATGGTCGAGCGAAGCAATGGCTGGATCATGCGTCATGCTCGTGAACGGGTGCCACCGGCGGGAATGGGGCTACTTTCTGTCTGCCCGTCTTTGACATGAATTGAATAAACAAATTTAAGAAATCCATTAAAAGTATGCTCCTGAAAAAAGCTTATTATACTGTTGAAGATTATGTAAATGATAGAGGAGCATGGATTTGATCGCTCCAGCAATGCTGGGGACAGCGGTTACTTATGTACATATTGATATAGTAATTGTAAATGAATTATTTAAAAAGAGCAACCACCGAGTTTCTTGCTGGTTCTTCTCGGTAGGAATGGCATTCCGAACCAGTGGTAGATTCACTTGACGATTCAAAAGTACTTGTAAAAGTTTATTTGAATAAAAAATATTTGATTTGATTTGATTTGATTTATGTGATTAATAGAAAAAGTCGTAGGTAAATGGTTCTCTATCTAAAGAGAGAGATGCTTTTCTGATCTCCTCCATCGATGACGTAGTGACAGCCGACAGGGGCTTTCTCTCGTTAATATAAGCTGGTGGACTGTCATCTGTCCGCTGCGCATCGGTATTAATTGTACCGTTCTTTTCGTCTGTTTTGTCAATGATCCTTGCAATTGCAAATCAGTCTGTAGGAAGCAGGAACAGTTCAAAAAAATTCAAACAATAAAGTCCTTTTTTTACTGGTAAGGAATGTCATTCCTACTGCGAATAGTCCCAAAAAAGTTACTAAAACGAGTCAAATACAAATATTCAGGAATCTCAGGAATCATGGCATGAAAGAAACTGTATGATCATAACGATTTATCAAAGAGTTACTGAGCATCTTCACAACCATCAAATTCCTAAAGCTCGTTAAATTTCAACGACGCTCGTAGGTATCCCAAGTTATGTAACGTCTCCAAGGTAAGAATATCAACACAGATATTAAATACTCGTAAAATTACATTCTAGGTATATGGGTTAAATATGCTCATATATTTTTAAAACATTTCATGACGCTGTACTTACTGCTAAATTTTACGCAAAATGAAAGAAAACATTTGACCCGATTTTTTCTACATTTTACAGGCAGAACAGAATTATGATTTTTTAATACGAGTTATGACTTTATTACCTAAATTATTTACACTGAGGAAAAACCATAAATACTAGGTCGTATACCTACAATGCAATGCAACAAAAGTAACATAAAACTTCCCCGGAATAATGAAACAGTAGTAGTATATCGTTGTAAAAGTTATAGTAATTCAGTTAGATCCTGCGGCCAAAGTTAGCCGCGGTTTCAAACACGGTATAAGTTTCAGTAGCTGTGAAAATAATGAAATCAACTCCTTTCTAGGAAGTAAGACGTATATATTTTTTTGATCATTCTATTCGTTTTTTTTTTCAAGAAGAGCGTCCTTCTATTATTAGTATTCTTTAATTGGAATTTAAAAAATATATGTTAAAAGTATTTATATATTAATTTATTTATTTTTTTTGCCACCATTCCACGCGGGCATGATTTATATAGTAATTAGGTTAGGCTAGCTAGCATTAAGTTCTATTAATTTTAATTTTTAATTTTGAGTTTATCTAGACTTTTACTTTTTCCCGTTGTTAGAATATTACTCATATAATTTAATTTGGCTTTGCAAAGTTTGTAACAGCTATTTTCACTAGTTTAGTTTCGTAGAGTTTTATTGGAACTCAGTTCCGCCTACGCCTGGCGATCGCAGACATGATATTACTCCAAAAATTAAAAAAAAAAATATCCACTACAAGCTAGCCCTTGACTACGATCTCACCTGATGGTAAGTGATGATGCAGTCTAAGATGGTAGCGGGCTAACCTATTAGGGGCATGGCAGTTATATTCAACCCATACCCCTTCGGTTTCTACACGGCATCGTACCGAAACGCTAAATTAAATTGCTAAATTAAATTAAATAAATCGCTTGGCGGCACGTCTTTGCCGGTAGGGTGGTAACTAGCCACGGCCGAATCCTCCCACCAGGCCAGACCAGGGAAAATTCAGAAATTATAAATTCCCAAATTGACCCTGCCGGGGATCGAACCCAGGACCTCCGCACGTTAAGGCAACACCGCTACACACTGCGCCACGGAGGTCGTCAATCCAATCTATAATATAAAGTAAATGGAACTGAAGAACGTCGTTCACGCAAATTTTCATAAACTAAAATACATTTACTAGCAAATTAACCCTGTAACTACCTAAGTACTTATTAATTTAGAGCTTAGCTAAACTATAGAAAAAGTCGTAATTTATAAAAAAACCAAACTTCGTAAAAGAAATCTGTAAAAGCCCAGAAGGCAAAGCGAAGAACTTAATCTTACTCTAGGGCTTATAAAATGTAGTCGGAAATGTCTGTTTCCCGTCGTCGATCTATTTAACGATAAGCCGGACTTTGACGCGGGTGTAAGACACATTAGTGGCTGTGAAGTAGGATAAGAGCATACTTAAGACTGCTTAGTTAATGTAATGCGAATATAATTTTCCTTTGGGTACTTATTTTAGCTTTTACTTTTCCATACCTACTTATAAAATTTGTACCTTTTCACTGTAACGTATTCTTCTGACGCATGCACAGCGTTTTGGAATAAGGGATATGAAAGTTAGTCATATAACTATCTCGATGATTTTAAAAAAGTCCTTTATTTTTTAGTTTAGGTACTTTATTTCCATGACAATATTAGACAATTAATTAGGCTTCCGGTTGAAAACAAAGAAAAACGGTTTTTAGGATTTTTGGTCCCGTGTGATATTTTTGTGTGGTATTTGCCTTTGTTGCTTTTGTGTCTTAGTTTAAATGGCAAATAGACTTGTAAATCGACATCAAGCATTTTTTAAAATTGTTTGCGGGTAACTGTTGCTCGTGTTTTTTTTTTAATAAAACTCTACTTAACTTTCGTGTAAACTTTGCATAGAAAGTAGTAAATAAAATCTCTATTCAGAGCCTTACAAGAATGAATAGAAACACTACAAAACTGAACAATGTAGATGGTAAACAATTCCTTTGGCCGCCTTTGTGAAACGTTGCTGAAATGAAAACCGCCAAAGAAAGTCCGGAGTCGCTCAGCGCTTGCACCGAAAAAAGAGAATAGTTCAACATTCTCATAATGCACCACTAATGAGAAATTTATTATTAAAGTGGCCCCAGATTCGTGGTCTACTCGAGTCTTGACTCGAGCTAATCGGATACTGATTATTGTGTCTTGTTTTTCTTGGGATGTAGGTATATGAGGCAATGATCTCTAAAAGGCATTTATTTAAATGGTTTGTATTGTCATGCTGTTTTTTTTTTTAATGTATCTTGCTTATGAACATATCGCACTAGAGTTTGAATTTTCAAAACCTAAATCCAAGACAACAAAGTCGCGGGCAGCGACTAGTATTTTAAATGCGAAAGTTTGTCTGTCCGCTTTTCAAAGCTCACGCCTTGGAACAGATATAGCTTGCATCCGGGATAAAAAATAGCCTATATAAAAATTTATTTATTTTTATCCCGGAAAATTAAAAAGTTCCACGGAATTTAAATTAAAATATTATTTTTAAATAACCTTAATTAATCCATGTGGATGAATTCGTTAGCATTATTCATTAAATAATTAACTATTCTACACTAACAAAATTGGTATAGGAGGTTAAAATTAAACTCTTTTGGCCGTAGCTCTTTCCCCTACTGAATATTTCAGACCAATTTACTAACGCGAACTAGCGTGAATTCAAAAGCCGACCCGCTTCGACGATGTGAATTTTTAATGGATAACGTTGCACAAATATTATTTCTAAAGTTGATTTATTTGGAAAAACGAGTATTTTTGCTTTGCGTTAGTAAAAAGTTACAGTATTAAACAGTTTGACCCGTTATTCTTACTAGGATAATCAGGATTAGCGATTTTTTGTTTTCCTGAGACCTTGAGTGTCTGCGTAAAAAGCGTGTTTTTTAGTTTTTTTAAACTATTATTTGATACAGGTACCTACATTATAACTTTTGAAAACTTCGTTGGAAGTGGGAACGTTAATTAAAACTAACTTTATAATTATATTCGAAATATGTTCCACAAATAGCGTAACTGGATTGAATTTAATTAAGTTCCAAATAGACTATTTATTTATCAATTTCATAGTACGTAAGTACCTTTAATATTTTTATTTTTTATTTTGCACTGTTGAGCACTGTGATAAGTAATAACAGTCTTTTAGGTTTGATTCTATTTTTTTTAAATTCTAATACCAGTTAGCGACAGAATGCGATCTCACCCGGATGTTATGTGATGAAGCAGTCTAACATGGTAGCGGGCTAATCTGGTATGACTGTTATTTCAAATCCATACCCCTAATCGGTTTCTACATCGCACCGGAAGGCGTGTAGTAAGTGGCAACTGGCAACGCCGTCAAAATTAAATCTCCAACTGATTTCCACGCTCGAATAGTTTCCGAAAGGACTCCCGTCAGACGCCGGCTAAATTCTATCAACAATCTAGACGTTTGATTTCTCTTTCATGTAGGAGGGCTTTCGTGAACGTCTACTCAATACGGTTTCTATTTATAAATTTCTATACTACATTTTGTGTATAATTTTTTTCTGGAGTATAAAAAATGTACCTATATAAAAATTTCCTTCAGTTTCTATGAGCGTATTATTTTACTTAGTTAAATTATTTATGTTCTATTATAAGTACTCTAGAATCTTTATTTATCTTGAATAATAATTATGTATAAAACGTAGAAGTATAACTTCTTTAGAATCGTTGTGATTTGAAAATTCGATGAAACGAAAAAGCGAAACCAAAAAGAGACAAACATATTCATAATAGGATTTAGCCTGCGAGAGAATGAGATAGAATACAAGTTATATTTATCTAATTTTCTCGTAGGCTACTTTTCTGAAGTTTCACTTCTGCCGTGTGTGAATTGCACACACACACACTTTTTATTTATTTACACATTCGCCATTTGGCAAACTGGGGAAATACTGTACCCAAATGCTCATTTATTCGGGCATAGGATTAATGTTACTTTTCATGTCTTTAATATCTTCTTCAAGCATTATCTTAAGTACCCAACAAAGTTGTGTGAAGCCTTCAAGGCTTCAGTCACCCAGTACGTTTACAGATTTACGCTCTCCAATCGCCGAGTGAATTTTTGTGTGTGAAATCAGCAATGAATCAAATCAATCTATCAAACTTCGTACCTACTTATATCATATCGTTATATTGGCAGACTTCCGCACAGTATTACACTGCATTAAGACGGCTGAGTATAGTTTTAACGTAAGTTAGGTACCTTTAGTGGTTTCAGAGCAGCATAAATCTGACGTTTAATATGGGCGGAAGAGGGACGTGAATGTGTCGCGATTTGACATTACCATACAATTTCGGAAAATTTACGTACATGTAGTTAAAGTTAACCTGAAAAGTTATTCTAAGAGCTCTAAGCATGTACTTAACATAATGGACAACTTTGAAGGAAATATCCGTGACTTTTCCCTATTCGTCTTAGTTCATTTTCTTCCTTTGTTTGGCATAAATAATGCACAAATTCCCTTTGCCTACGACCCTTGTCAACTCCTGAGAGGGGAGATAATTAGGAAGGATATCAATTCTTTGTCTTTGACGGATGCTAACTTTGCATTCAAGTGTTTCGCTAAATTTCTTTTTGTGTTTTCCTTTTGTTAGCCTTTCGTTTTGATTGTACTGAAGAAAGCCAAGTATGTTAATGGTTTTACTGTCTTACTTTATTCGCTTGCGATATCCACTTGAGCTAGAAAATAGAATATTTTATAGATCCTCTATCTCTCTCTCTTATCAACCCACAACACAAGTCTCCTCTCGGAATGAGAAGGGTTCAGCCATAACGACCACGCTGGCCAAGTGCGGATTGGCAGCTTCACACCTTCGCGAACATTACTTATGAAGAACTCTCGGGCATACAGGTTTCCTCACAATGTTTTTCTTCACCATTTGAAGTAAGTGATATTTATTGACTTCGTAAAAGTTGGAGGTGCGTGCCGGGGGATCAAACCGCGACTCCGTACAGAAGGTCGGGTGTCTTAACCACTAGGCTATCACCGCTTCATACATTAATTCATACTTACTCATCATCAGCCAATATGCATCCACTGCTGGACATAGGCCTCTTTAAGATTGCGCCAACGTTGCCTATCTTTGGCTGTTAGCATCCATTTGATGCCAGCCACTCTCCGGATGTCGTCGCTCCACCTAGCCGGGGGGCGCCCCACACTCCGTTTGCCGAGACGCGGTCTCCACTCTAGGACCTTACGACTCCAGCGGCCGTCGGTCCTACGGCAAACGTGACCAGCCCACTGCCACTTCAACGTGCTAGCCTTGAGAGCTATGTCGATTACTTTGGTTCTTTGGCGAATTACTTCGTTTCGGATTTTATCCCTCAAAGAAATTCCGAGCATAGCTCTTTCCATAGCGCGTTGAGCGACTTGAAGTTTGTGGACTAGCCTCGATGTCAGTGTCCACGTTTCGGCACCGTAAATCATAACTGGCAGGACGCACTGATTGAAGACTTTGGTCTTCAGGCATTGCGGTATAGGCGACGAAAAGACTCGACGGAGTTTGCCATATGCTGCCCAGCCCAGCTGTATTCTCCGTTCTATCTCTTTCTCGAAACTGTTGCTTCCTACTTGCAAAATTTGCCCAAGGTATGCATATTCTTGGACAGTTTCGAGAATAGATCCATTGACAGTAATCGGCCCCGGAACGACCAATTCATTGAACATGACCTTGGTCTTGTCCAAGTTCATCCGGAGACCGACACGTCGGGAGGCAGCATGAAGGCTATCGAGCATCTTCTGCAGCTCTTGCAGCGAACTTGCGATGATGACGATATCATCGGCGAAGCGGAGGTGTGAAATGTGCTCTCCGTTCACGTTGATGCCTTGTCCGTTCCAGTCAAGCGTCTTAAAGACATCTTCCAGAGCATTAGAAAACAGTTTCGGGGACAGAACATCCCCCTGTCTCACTCCGCGATGCAATTGGATAGGTCTTGTAGACGCACCCTGTACTTGGACAGACATATATGCCGAGCTATATAGGCATTTCAACACTTCGATGTATCGCCAATCAACTTGGGATCGCTGCAAGGATTCCAGAACAGCCCAGGTCTCAATGGAGTCAAAGGCCTTCTCATAGTCCACGAAAGCGAGACACAGAGGCTGATTGTACTCGTAGGACTTCTGCACAATCTGCCTCAGTGTGTGTATGTGGTCTATGGTGCCGTAACCACTTCGAAACCCAGCCTGCTCTGGTGGCTGGAAGTCGTCGAGTCTTCGTGAGAGGCGATTAGTGATGACCCTGGAGAACAGCTTATATATATGGCTTAGAAGTGAGATGGGACGGTAATTCTTCAGGAGTGTTTTGTCCCCCTTTTTGTGGAACAAAACAACAATGCTCCTATTCCACGCCTTTGGAGTTCTCCCGTTTTGAATGACCGAATCAAAGAGCCTCTGCAGCTCTTTAAGTAAGGGCATACCCCCTGCCTTCAAGAGCTCAGAGGTGACTCCGTCTTCTCCCGGGGCTTTTCCATTTTTCTGCTGTTTCAGGGCCAACACTATTTCGTCTACACTAACATCCGGAAGATCGTCTGTATAATGGCGGGTTAATTTGGCTCTGGGATCGGGTTCGAAGGATTCAGGCTGTGGGACTTGAGTCTCATATAGTTGGCGGTAAAAGTCCTCTATCTCAGAAAGGATCTCTGGCTTGTTGCATACAGTTCTACCGCTCGAGGTCTTAAGTTTATTTATACGGCTATTTTCAAGCTTTTGTGAAAACACTTTAGACCCCCGGTTCTCTTCAATAGCTTTAAGTATCTGTTGTGTACTTAAGTACCGGAGGTCTCGCCGTATGGATCGTTTAATCTTTTTATTTAGATTCTGACGGTCCGTCGGGGTAGACTGTACGTTCTCCCGCCTTTCTTTCATAAGTTGCAGAGTCTCGTCTGAGAGTTTAGACTTCCTGCCTGCTTGCCTTGTACCACAAAACCTGTGCCCCTCATCCCGGATGATGTTTGCCACGTTTTCATAATTCTCGTCAATATCGATTGTGGGTTCCAAAGCATCGAATCTGTTTTTTAGTTCCAATTGGAAGCGGTCAGAGCCAGCTTGGGCCTGAAACATAGTAGGCCGAAGAGTAGACCTCATCATACGACACCTTTCTTGCTTGTAGTTGATATTTAGAGTGCCTCGGACAAGTCGGTGATCACTTCCTGTATTGAACCTGCTGATCACAGAGACATCTCTAAATATGTAGCGTTTGTCTGTCATGATGAAGTCTATCTCATTTTTTGTCGTGTTGTCGGGACTTTTCCAAGTCCACTTCCTGTGGGGCTTTTTCTTGAAGAACGAATTCATCAAGTAAAAGCCCCTCATCTCGAGGAAGTTGACAAGCATCTGGCCTCTGTGGTTTCTGTTTCCATACCCATGCCGCCCTAACGCAGATTCGGAACCACTCTGTGTGCCCACTTTCGCATTGAAGTCCCCCATGATAACGTTGAAGTGAGCCCTACTGGTGTTGTTTAAGGCATTATTGATGTCATCGTACATCATTTCCACCTCAGCATCGGAATGTGTTGATGTTGGTGCGTACACTTGGATGACCTTCAAACAATACCTATTGGTCAGTCTTAATATGAGATATGCGACCCGAGAAGATACGCTCGATATCTCTTCAACGCTATCAGAGAGGACCCTGTTGACGAGAAATCCCACGCCACCTTGTGATTGGCTATCTCCTTGGCGATGGTAGAGGAGATGACCTGATTCTAAAGTTGTAGTATCCTCCCCCTCTCTACGGACTTCACTCAACCCCAGAATATGCCACCTTATATTATCTAGCTCTACCTCAAGTTCTTTTATGCTCTCATCAAGCCTCAATGTCCGTCCGTTATACGTCGCCAAAGTCAGTTGGTTTTGGTAGCCTGCCGTCACCCGGAGATTCTTGGCACCCCCTGCCCCACCATCGCCTCGACCGCTACCAGAGCCGGGAGAAGTGGGGCCGCCGGGAACTAGGGGCCTTTTCGTTTTAGCGCTATCCATAAGGTTAAATGCCCTAATCGCCACGCTGGGCAGGCGGGTTGGCGATCGCAGGGCTGGACTTGCTGCATCAGTGTCGCTGCTGCCCGACACCGGCCTGTGCCATTTATTCAGGTCCAGCTAGTTTGTAATGGTTATACCGCCATTGGTCGGTCGCCAGAGCCTCGTTCGTTAGCCAGCAGGGGGCACCACGGGGCATACTTACTATAATAACATAATATTCGCTTCGCTAGCATAATTTGCTTAAATCTTCTTTAATATATAAAACAAAGTCGGGTTTGTTCGAACACTTATAACTCTAGAACGGCTGGACCGATTTTCATGATTTTTGATTTGTTGTATTTGTCTCTGTTCCGAATAGCAGAATACCTATTTTTTCCATACAAAAAACCACGCGGACGAAGTCGCGGGCATCAGCTAGTTATAACATAAATATCTACATGTAGTTTTTTGCGATTTTTCCACAGGAGTAGGAAATCCTTTTTGAAAGTAAACAAGGTTATTGAGGAAGCAGAACTCTATTCGACCAGATGAAAGGTGAAATTTTCGTTTGCCTCCGGCATTGTTGGGTCCAGGAAGTTTGAAAGCAAATAGAAGCGTTCAAGCAAATACTCCTATCTATTCGTATTTTTATCCGATCCACTTTCCTGTAGGTATATGTATCACTAGAATTATAAGCTACGCCCTACTATATCTATTGAAAAAAACTTCAAACAAAATTAGTCATGAATCAGTTGATAATAAATCTATATGGCCCATACATCGAGCTATTATCAGGTTCTCAATAATATTATTGGTCAATATATAAATATACTAACTAGCTAAACTATAATCTATCTCTGTACCAAATTTCATTCAGATCCGTTCAGCCGTTCTGACGAGATTGAGTATCAAACATCCGTCTATACATCCATTCATCCATACATCCATCCATCTATCCAAACTTTATAATATAACGCATTTATAATAATATGTTTATGTTATAGCTAGCTAATTCCCGCGACTTCGTCCGCGTGGATTGAGGTTTTTCGGATGGATGGATGGATGATTGTTACTCAATCACGCCAAATCGGCTGTCAATCAGTACGTACGTTACGTTACTGGGCTAAGAAACTTGATAACTACGAGACCTCGTAGCGCATGGCAGTAGATATGCTGGTATAATGTTTATGAATTTAATAGAATAGAATTTATTTGTCTGAATATGTGTTACAATGATGTTTACAGTATGAAAAGTTGCATCATATCCAGTCAGGCAACCCTGACGTACAATTTTTTTTGTAGTCAAATATTTAAATATCATAGTACAAGTATGTTCTAGTATTAAGGTACTTCATAGGAATGTAGGAAGAGCAAACGATAAAACTATCCCGTAAGCGGGCATTCATGCGATAAACTACTTCACTTTGTTTAGAAACTGGGTCATGCATGTAGTGTGGCCGAATGACCTTATCGGAAATCCTGATTTATGGGGCCAGTACCCGGTACCTACTAGGTATATGAATTTTATGTTGCACCAAAGTTCCTGATTTCTTACATAAAAAAATAATATAATATGTCTAAACTTCCTTTTGTCATCAACCAAGTTGAGGCTTCGGCCGTGGCTAGTTACCACCCTACCGGCAAAGACGTGCCGCCAAGCGATTTAGCGTTCCGGTACGATGCCGTGTAGAAACCGAAGGGGTGTGGGTTTAATATAACTGCCATGCCCCTAACAGGTTAGCTCGCTACCATCTTAGGCTGCATCATCACTTACCATCAGGTGTGATCGCAGTCAAGGGCTAGCTTGTAGTGGATAAAAAAAAAAAAAAAAATCAACCAAGTATGAGTAGGGAAAATACACTCAAATAGGTGCGGTAGTTAATCTGGGTCAATTTGGATTTGTCTAAATGTATTTGAAGTCCTCAGTGTCTGAAGACCAAAGTCTTTAAAGAGTGCGTGTTGCCAGTGGTGACTCACGGATCGGAGACATGGCCGCTATGGGTCGATAAGAAAGCTCAGGGGCATTTAGCAGGCGATGCAGACGGCTATACTGGAAATCAGAAGTGAAGAGATCCGCAAGATAAGCAGAGGCCCTGATAAGGCTCGAACAGTTGCGAAGCTGAAGTGGTGATGGGTGGGGGTACATAGTTCAGAGAACCGATGGACCTTGGGATCCCAAGGTATTGGAATGACGACCCCACACTGACCTATGTCCAGCGAAGACGTTTATAGGCTTACGACAAAATGGATGTGATGTGAATAATTGAAAGGATTCAAACGTCTCTACAAATGAAAAATATTATTTTATCAAACACATTTTAATAAAACAACCGCAACGAGGGTATACCTTTTACCTTATTTACGCGCGACCACACATGAATTTCGTAGAAAGTATTAGGTACCACTTTACAATCAAAAAGGGTGTTTAATCGACCCGGTTAAGACCCAGTTAGGGGGATTTTACTCGAGTTGTCGGGGATAGCAGTCGGAACTCCTCATCGGGTAACTGCAATCAGCAATCAAATGCGATCAGTGAGCTTGATAAAATTTAGTTTTTACCCAAAACATAAAACAACATTTTTTTTTTTTAATCACTACAAGCTAGCCCTTGACTGCGATCACACCTGATGGTAAGTGATGATGCAGTCTAAGATGGTAGCGGGCTAACCTGTTAGGGGCATGGCAGTTATATTAAACCCACACCCCTTCGGTTTCTACACGGCATCGTACCGGAACGCTAAATCGCTTGGCGGCACGTCTTTGCCGGTAGGGTGGTAACTAGGCACGGCCGAAGCCTCCCACCAGGCCAGACCAGGGAAAATTCAGAAATTATAAATTCCTAAATTGACCCTGCCGGGGATCGAACCCGGGACCTCCGCACGTTAAGGCAACAGCGCTACACACTGCGCCACGGAGGTCGTCAAAAACGATCATGAAGTCAGAAATATTAATCTACATACATCTGAATCTTTGCAACGCCTGAATACAACAAAATCGCCCATCATATAAATGGATTATGTCCGGCGATCTCTATACAGTACCGACTACGTTTATAGCCGAGTCGGCGGTGGGGATTAAAATTAAACTCTTTTGACTGTAACTCGTTTGTCCCTACTGAATATTTCAGTCCAATTTACTAACGCGGCCCGACGTCTATTCATAAGCCGGTCAGCTTTGCGATGCATAATGAATTACAGCATTATTACGATATTTTATGTACGTGAAATTATAAGCTCTTTTTAAGCAATTGTTAATTTTATTAGATTTTACGTGTACCTAATACAAATATAATATTCTTATGTGAATAAAAATGTGAAATGCTGTGCGCGGTAAGCGCATCACTTGAGAACGGCTGGACCGATTTGGCTAAAGTTTATTTGAAAATTTTCGTAAAGTAGTCCGTGTATGGTTTTCAAGCCAGTCAGTCAGGTCAGCTAGTAGAAAAATAAAGAATGGTTTATTTTTATAATTCATTAGACGATGCCAGCGACTTTGTCAGCGTGTATCAGTCAAATCATTGTTGTTTTCGTAACTTTATACGTATTTTAATGATGATAAACGTACTTTATTGTACTGTATACAGTGTCATTTGTTGAAAGGCTTTTGCAAATCACGTCGGCGCCAGACAAAACCTCGCGGCCGGAGAGTGCAGCATTTTTACTTTATTGTTATTTTACGCGTTGCGCTAAACTTGCATTTGTACAATGTACCGCATTTCATAGAGAAAACAATGCGAACATATGCAATACCTGTCACATACGGACCTACTTACGCAAAACGGAATCAACCCACACAATGAGTTTTGAGAAAAAGACGTTTAAACATTGAAATAGAGTATAGGTACTAAAATTCTACATCAATGCGTTTAAATGTCAAAGTTGTGGGTACATTTCATATTTATATGAGTTGATAACCTCGTAATTGAAATGTTTTACTCTGTCAAAATTTTAAGACTATTTTGATCTTTACAGGGTCGATAGAAGGTGCATTTTAAATTTTTTATATCTATCTCATCTTATTTTTGGCATGTATGTGGATTGGTTCCTGTTTGCATAAATAGGTCCATACATGAAAATGATAGCGAAGTATTGCTGTGATCCAGTATTGGCTATGCGTACGCCACCATATTGTAGAACATACCATTCAAACTATAAAGTTTATTAGGTAGAAAATAGTGAGAAAAGCAGTTTTTGCCTTTTGAGTTCAATTGTGCAATTTATAATACATACCAATAATTGTAATACCCACCAAGATTTTAACCGGCTATGAGCGGAAACGTTCTAAACTCTTTCGGCTACATTCAGTGTCTACGCCGTAGCAAAGATGCTACGCATGTAGCAAAACTGTAGAAAGCGCAGCGTGTGCTGACGATAAAGGCTATTATGCAAAAATACCAGAAATATAAACTTTCAAGTTCAAGTTGTATGATATCTTGTGTTACCAATCGAATTCAGGTGTGCAGGTTTTGTAGTTAGCAAAGCGCATTACGAAGGTGTGCACCTTTGCACCACCACCTACAAAAGTTTAAGCATACATAAAACCCGATTCTCCCTTACAACGTACATGTTTAAGTTAGTATGAACATCACCTAAAGATTTTATGGCACCACCACTACAGCTCATTAATGTCCCACAGCTGGGCACAGGCCTCCACTCTCATAGGTGAGAGGGAATTAGATGTTAAGCCTACCACGCTGCTCCAATGCGGGTTGGCGGGTTGGGTTGTCCAATTATCGTGTTAGCGATAATGACCGGGACCGATGGCTTATCGTGCTCTCCGAGGCACGGGGGTGCAACACCACCAACTTCCTAACTCCGGGCTAGTACTGAGAATTTCTAGTCAGAAAAACCCAATACTTAAATTATGGCCCGACCCGGGACTCGAACCCGGGACCTCGTCGGCCGTAGTCGAACATGCTAACCACTAGACCAACGAGGCAGTTTGTGGCACAATGAACATAATAATACAAATACCTACTAAGATATCCGAAACAAAAACAAATGCGTGGAAGATTGATAATAAAATGACAAAGCACTTGCCCGAAAAGAAAAGAAAATATCGTTCTGGGGAAAGACAAATAATGTCTCTAAGAAGGTTTCGGCTTCTATAAATAACCTCGTCTTATTTTGTTATATTTATCGCACTTTTGGGTATTTCTTTTATAAATACCGTGTAATAAGTAGGAATCATTCATTCGATAAAATTTTTTGCTAATGTTATTTTATTAGCTGAGTTTTTTATAAACATTTTTATCCAACTTAAATTAGAATGTTTGTTTTGACAATTGATTCAACGACTTGTATAGCTTTTTTGCTTGGCAATTAATATCAATCAATCAATCAAATTATATATAAGTACACTGTAGGTACACTTATTGAAGTTAAAAATTACTTACTTATAAAACATGATGGTGATAATGGGTTACGGTATCTTAAAACTAAAGCTAAGAAATATCGACTTTGATGATCAACGCTCTAACTTACGCAATTAAAGATTATTTTTACTCCACTACAGTTAGACTTCAATCTCACCTGGTAGTAAGTAAGAATTACGTAACAAGCATTGCTACAAGTGTATCACGTAGTGCCTACGATCTTTTTATAATAATAATAATTTCGAGAATGATAATGACACAACAAGAGTAAAATTTTAGCAGACTTCGTTAATTTTCTGTCAACCTGGTTTGCCGGTGCTTCATTTTTTTGGCGCGCGCAAAATGATGTTTAATTTCAATTAAGCGCTATGAATTATTCTATTAAAAACTCTTAAGTTAGGACATTTTTGGTGTAGGTATCAGTAGATGCTGATTTTATGAAGTATTTTATTTACTCAGTTATGTTAGCCTTTGACTGTGATTTCACCTGATGGTAAGTGATGATGCTGTCTAAGATGGACGCGGGTTAACCTGTTAGGGGTACCGGACGGCAGTTATATTAAACCCATACCTCTATAATCTGTTCTTACACGGCATCGTACCGGTAAAATTCAGAAATTATAAATTCCCAAATTGATCCTGCCGGGGATTGAACCCGGGACCTCCCACTTATATATTATAGACCAGACAACACTGCGCCAGCGAGGTCGACTAACAACAAAGGTATACATATCGATAACTATATCCATTAAATTTGCCGCATTACAGAAACTAAATAATAATTAACCGTTATATTAACATTTAACATAGATCGTCAATTTTACAACTACGTTTTCAGAAATCGATGGTTTTTCTAGTGACTTGTAACATAGGTACTTAAAGGTATCTAAGTCTTACACACAGAATAAAATTGATAAAGGTCGTCTTTTTATGAATCATCATAAATATTTTATATTCGGGAGACATTTTGTGAATTACCTACTTACTCTACATAAGTGAAATTTATTTTCTCTCTCCTTATAATATATAACCATTTCATCATTTTATATCTCCTGGAAGATGAACGTTCGTGTTTTACAGCCATGAAGAAAGTACCCTTGTTTTAACGTCCAAAAGACGTCATGTTGGATACGGCAACCCAAAAGCTGAGAACAAAATATAGATATAATAGAGATAATATATATATAGGTATATAGTACCTACGCGCGTGAGTTGAATGCAGTCGGGGCCTGAGGTTACACATACGCGAGTTGAAGCTCTGCATTCTAATCGCGCGCGAACTATAGGTATTATTGTCGTGGCTTGGGCTGAGGCTAGTTACTTAAAATCTATGCGAAAACTGAAAAGACTGCAACCAATCAATAAGTAATTAATCAAATAGAGTAACTTCTAAGTTTCTTGCTGGTTCTTTACTGTAATAATTTAAAATAATGTGATTTCGAACGGGTATATAATACTTGTAGAGTACAGAATTGATGTTAAATGGTATTGAGTCTCGTCATGGCCTGTAATTTAGCCTAAACTATTTCTTAATAGGATGTTCTCTATGTCCAAAAAAACATAATGATTGCTTATTATACAGGCTCTTACGAAAGAAGTGAAATATCCTCTGTTATTTTTAAGTTTGATAACCATTTCAAATTAGCGATTTAAGTCAAAAAACACGTCAAATATGACCAGCTATCTTGTACCCATATCGGGTGGATGAGGAAGGCAGAGGACCGTGTTTGGTGGCGCGCTCTCAAAAAGGCCTATGTCTAGCAGTGGATAAATACAGGCTTATGGATGGATGGATGAAGCCAGCCTTTTGACGTTTAACAAAGGCAACACCCTTTAGCAATGATTGATGCATATTTCCCTATACTCGACCTGCTGCGACAAGGCATCCCTCTTGACACCTGAAGATGCAATTAGCCGTGGTGTTCTGTTTATATTGATATCATGCACCATACGGCAAAAGGGCAGGGGCAATAAAGAGTGAACGGTCGTTGCTAATTCAGTTGACTGATGGACAGCAATACGTCTCTGTCACTGACCCCTGCGAGATTAGTACGTACGTCATCAGATCGGTGTTTGATCAAAATGGATTAAGTCCATTTTATGCATTGTTGTGTTTAACGAACAGAGGGTTCTTAAAGGGGCCTAGTCTGTATAATTTAGTACCTACTGGTCTGCACAGTTCGTTATCAAACCCAAAACCACCTTTCCATTACAAAGAAAAGTTTGAAGTTTATTTTCTTTTGATCGCGATCTTAGAACTCTATTTCCTAGGAGAGAGTGAGCTTTTAAAGAAATAACAAACAAATTAACTCAAACTAAAAATTATTTATTCAGAACAAGTCATTTCACTCAGGACAAAAACACACTACGGATAAAATTTTGTCTGGCAGACAAAAAGTCCGCATGCACACTTTTACATAGAGTTGCACTGAATACCGCGACAGAATAAAGCATGTTTCCCGTACCATACGATGTGGGTGTTCCGTGTGGATTTTTGTACTGTGTCCGCAGTGTGTTTTCGCCTTAAATCGACTCTACCACCCACGAAACTATAGGTAAAGACTGGAGTGCTCCTCATTATAATACTAATTGGAGCAAATATCTACTAATCGCTATCCCACTTCGCGGATACCTTTGGTGCTCGATCTCTCACTTTCGCTCGGCAGTTAAAAATGGATTGGCTTCAAAAAGGTATCTAATTAGAGTGCGCACTCCATCTACTATCATAGTCATAGTCATAGTCATAGTCATAGTCATTTATTCATTAAATATAGGTACACTGTAGGTACACTTATTTTCGTCTAAAAGTTACATAAGTATTTAAAAAGCATGATGGTGATAATGGGTAACGGTATCTTAAAACTAAAGCTACGAGGGTTCCAAACGCGCCCTAGTCTGAGAAGAACCCACAACAAACTCAGCCGGGTTTTTTTTTAATTATCACCATCTCACAAATATTCTTACTAAGGAACTATCAGAGACATTAGAGCAAATTATTGCCAGGCTTCCTTGTCGTTTAAGTAGTCCTTTACATGGTAATAAGACTTTTCAATGAGTTTACGTTTTACATTAACTTTGAACTTATTCAGAGACATCTTCAACATGTCTTCTGGGAGCTTATTATTATAGAAGCGGACACTGTTTCCAACAAATGAATTGCTAGTTTTACTAAGCCTAGAAACAGGCATTACAAGTTTATTTTTATGTCTAGTATTGACATTATGACAATCACTTTTCTTCTTGAATTTATCAATGTGCTTATGCACGTGTACTAAATTTTCAAATATATATTGGTTGTGCACTGTCATAATATTGATTTCTTTAAATTTATCTCTTAGTGACTGCCTTGGTCCCATATTATATATGGCTCGAACAGCCCTCTTCTGCAACACAAAAACAGAATTAATATCAGCAGCATTACCCCATAATAATATACCATATGACATAATGCTGTGAAAGTAACTAAAATAAACTAATCTCGCCGTTTCTATATCTGTTAACTGGCGAATCTTTTTAACCGCGTATGCAGCAGAACTAAGCCTGTTCGATAAGTCATTAATGTGATGGCCCCATTGGAGTTTAGCATCTAACGTTATTCCGAGAAAAACAGCGGTATCAATACCTTCGTGCTACCACTGCACCAGTTCGGAAAGACGATTCTACTGAAAAGGCCTTTTGTTCGTATATTACACAATTATACAAAATAACAGACGCATTTACGGATTCTTAATCCTTGATTCGTAATATCTAGTCATCGATAATATGTAGGTAGGTACTAGATGGGCCCTTTCATAGACAAAAATTGGGCGTCCGACTTGTAGAGCGCGCTCCACACCTGTATAGCCCTGTCCTTGTCCCCGCCATAGCACTGTCCCGCTTTTCAGACTAGATGGCGTTAGTAAATTAGGTCCACATTCTTTGTTTGTCAGGGCCCGTAAATTGAGGTCGTTGTATTTAGTTCCTACTTCCTACCTACTTGCATAGTTAATAGCGGGCACAACAGGCATAAAACTCAATTTATTGCGCATTACATAAGACATCCAAAAACTCGCTATTTGGGTGCGGTACGCCAGTTTCTTGTTATTTGTTACAGCAAATGTTTGCGGCTTCACCAACATTTTAATTAATTTTATTTCTACGTTGTTGGTTCAGGTTGAAAATATAGTAGTGAAAAATGAATGTAAAAATTAAAGTCTGACGTAAGGTATTATTACAAGTTTTCTTACTCAGCATAAAATGTTACTGTTAAAATATACGTGGAAATTCAATATTGCCCGGGTGAATTTTCCGAATGATGGGCGTCCTACTATTAAGCTGTCACATTATTGTGAACAATTAGTAAATTCTTTGGCCTGCCAATGTTCATTAAAAAGGAACGGCCCGCGACGTCATCCTTGGATTTAGGTTTTTGAAATCCCACAGGAACTCTTTTATTTTCCGAGATAAAAACTAGTCTCAGTCTGTCCCCAGAATATTTTTTGCATGGATGGGCGTAACACTAGTTCTTACCCGTTATAGTATAGTATGACATAAAAGAAAATTGAGATATTGGTTAATACAAAAAAAAATTTATAATATTCAACAATAGCACGATAGATGTATAAATAATTTGTGTATAAAAATTAAAACTAGTCAAATATTTTTTATTATAATAACTTATTTAATATTATTCATTGACATTGACTGCCATTTCTGAATTAATTATTTGTTTACATTATTTAATTATCTAATGTTGTAGTAGCTTAAATGAATTTGATTTTTATAACTAATTTATTTACTTAATTACTGTATAACTACTCATTATATTATGTTTATTATTAAGTTATGTTCAATATGCATTATAATAAAATGTTATTAATTTAAAATTTACAATGCGCTGACAGGGCCTCATGCCAATGTAAACATGAACGCAAATATGAAATAAATGAAATACAATGACTTTGCACTCCTTACGCGCTTCGACCGTAACACTTAGAATTATTTAGACTCTTTTTGCTGAGATGTTGCAGGGTAATTTGATAGCGATAGGGGAAATTACTCCTATCTTCCCAATAACAGGTAGCCGGCGATACGTTCGCACAGACTACTCGATAAATAACGTCTCGAGAACTTTGTGCTCCATGATTCGCTCATAAATTAGCGAGGTTTATTATTTTTATTATTATTTAATAAATTTAACAATATTAATTTTTGAAAATGCGAGTTTCAATGCCTCTTGGTGTTGAGCCACCTGAAACTAGTCAATTTCTGACAAATACGTCATTAAGCGGCTAGAAAACTATCACTTCCTGCCCTAAGGCAGAAAGTGGTGGTTTTCTACCCGCTAAATTATGTACTCCAATATAAAAATACCCTTAACTTTGATTACATGCTTCAAGAAAATAATATTAACTATACTAACTATTTTACTAATATAACTATTTTATGATGATAATACAATTTATTCTTTGAGTGAAGTTTGTAGGAAATTGTTCTACTAAACGGTAAAATTCTAGGAAACATTTTATTTAAGTATAAAATTTTGGCTAAAAATATGTAACAAAAACGTTTTTTCTCGTCGATCATCATTTCATTACACTTTCCTTTCATCTTTTTTGGGCTGGCCTTGAAATAAAAGCAATTAGCTATGAAGGAAAATAATTTTATACGGAATAAAACCCAACGCGTACCTTCGGAATGAAGTGGGGCCGAGGCAACATTGGTACCTTCAAAACAAGAGTGAATGTAGACTTTCTAGGCAGGCGCTTGCAAGACTATCATGCTATAAATATTATAAATGCGAAAATGTGTATGTTAATTGGGTTGTCCTTCAATCACGCCCCAACAGAGCAACGGATCGATATGATTTTGTGTGTTAGTTGAGAACCTGCAGAGTGACTTTTTATCAGAAATATTCTGGAAAATTAAGGAGTTCCCACGGAATTAAAAAAAACCCTAAAACATAAAAATAAATATATAATCATCATCATCATCATCATACTCAACCAATACACGCCCACTGCTGGACATAGGACTTCCACACACCGCGATCTTGCGCCGCCTGGATCCAGCGGCTCCCTGCGACTCGTCTGATGTCGGCCGTCCACCGAGTAGGGGGTCTGCCAACGCTGCGCGTCCGTCAGTGCGAGGTCACCACTCCAGCACTTTGGGACCCCAAGTGATACTGAGTGTAACTGAGACTCGGTTTCACTCCACTCCGTCGCACAGGTGAGCGTTGCTCCTAAAAGGCGTTGTAAAAGGAGGCGAGACTAATCAATCTTGGCTGGCAGCCTGCCCATGAAACTTGATCCATTCATTTGGCTTGTGTAGCGAACTGCGGATTCTGTAGATTGAGTTTGTCCGTATTACTTGCTGGAGTTTAACGATTCAGGAAATGTAAGCTCAGTTTAACATAATAACATGCAAAAATGTATGGGTTTCGGTTTGACGTTCCCTTTTCAGGGCCCATTTCAATTGATTTTGATGGGTACAGCGATATAGCTTTAATCCCTGAAATGGAGTTAGGCTTCAATTTATTCCGGAAAACCAAGGAATACCGACGGTTTTTTTTTATTTATGTTTATTAAAGAGAGTTTGTTTATTATTGAACCAAAGATGCCCGCGACTTAGTCCGCGTGGATTGAGGTTTTTTGGTTCCCGCGGGAACTCTTTAACTTTCCGCGATATAAAGGAGTCTTTGTGTTATTCCAGAGTATTATCTATCTCCGTGCCAAATTTCATTTAAATCCAATTTCCATTTAATTCCAAAAGCTCTATCAAAGGAATGTTTTGTAAAAGTAAACGTTTGTAAGTACTACAATATAATGTGCCTTTAATACGTATATAATTCGAAACTACATTGGTTAGACTGAAAAAGACACGTACTTATCAGCTATAGGTAGTTTTTTTATCCACTACAAGTTAGCCCTTGACTGCGATCTCACCTGATGGTAAGTGATGATGCAGTCTAAGAAGGTAGCGGGCTAACCTGTTAGGAGCATGGCAGTTATATTAAACCCATACCCCTATTCGGTTTCTACAAGGCATCGCACCGGAACGCTTAATCGCTTGGTGGCACGTCTTTGCCGGTAGGGTGGTAACTAGCCACGGCCGAAGCTTCCCACCAGGCCAGGATTGAACCCGGGACCTCCGTACATTAAGACAACAGAGCTCAACACTGCGCCACGGAGGTCGTCAAATATATTAGACTGAAAAAGACACGGACCTTTCAGCATGCAGCAAACTATGGATAAATTGGTTAAGACACAAATTAGTAACAGTGGTTCGTAGTAATAGGACAGCGTACTAAGCTAAGTATTCTGTGATAGTGAGTGGGGCTCAAATCCCACCGAATCCGAAGTAGTACAAGTAAACGTATATACGTTGGTGACGCCACCTTTTGGTTCGTTATTTGGACAGACATGAATGTCAAAATTATTTCCTACCTACCCTATTTACCTCCGTGCACTCGATATCGCTCTTCATAACGTCGATTGCGACAATACAAAAATCAGTACGAACTTTCGTTCTCCGCGAGACGCATGTATTCTTTGTGCCCCGTCCTCGTGCTATATGCAACCAAATAAATGTGGTAGAAATTCATCGCTGCTGTCCAGCTGGAGCCTAAGACATTGCTAAGTGCTCCGGAGTGCCTGTGGAGTGGTAGTGCGCGGCCATCGCTACGAGACCCAGCCCAGGGACGTTACAAGGTTAGTGCACGGAAATCCCAGATTTTCCTTCATATCTCCTATATCTCCGAGCATCTAAATTCGAAAACAGTCCACAAGCTCAGGCGGTCAAGGTGGACAGTGGCGTCAGTTCTACACCATATTTTCTGGTTCCGTTCGAGCCGGATTCTCGAACTTTGTTCTGCCAACCACGTGGCGACTGCGATCTAATCCTGATCCATCCCTCTGGTTTGACTGAACAAATACGCCCGCTTATTAGGATTGGCTAATAAGTTTATTTAAAATATAATATTTTTAATATTTCTATACCCCGTGACTTAATTATTGTCACGCATTTATTATATTCTAATCGATCATAATATCGTTCCTACCTACGCCATAATAACTGAGTTGCTGGCGTTCCCCTATACTTATATAATTATATATCTTAATATTTTAATTATATATGTAATAATTATTGTGAACAATTAACATTTATCACAATATTTCGTCGCACGACCTGAGTAGATATTCAACTACCTACATACGGCCGGCCGCGCGACGACGTAACTCGCTTTGTTCCTTAACAAGCGTTATCTCCCTGGCATACGCGTTCATTTAATTCGTTAATTTATTCGTGTAAACATGGCTGAGAAAAATAAAGGTGTCTCAGCTTCCGCCCCAAGTGACAGGGAACTTAAGTTGTTAGAAGCAAAACGAAATGTAATTTTTCAAAGAATACAGCAAATTTATGATTCTTCGAAAGATGCACAAACAGATGTGCACAAACAGGAAAGTTTCCTTAGTTCAGTCGTAACTGTAGATACGCTTCGTACTGAATTTCAGAACCTTTTAGATAAATATAATGACCGGTTGTTAACCATTGATCCCAATGCGACACCACAATATTACAGTCTCATTTCCTTTGATGAGTTGTATGGCCGTATTCAATTGGTTAAATCGCAAATCAACCCTCAAACTAACAGCAAAGAAGCGTCACTACGTAAAAATAAGCCGACCCTACCACCTATCGAGTTAAGGTCGTTCGACGGCGATATTTTGTCGTGGCCATTATTTTATGCAAACTTTAAATCCACTATACACGATAATACAACTCTAACGGATTCAGAGAGAATGTATTATCTTCTCGGTAAATTAACCGGCAAGGCGCTTACCGCCTGCTCGGGTATTACACCTTGCGCCGAGAATTATTCGTTGTTGTTACAAACGTTAATAGATAAATACGACGACAAAAGAATGATAGCTGCTACGTATGTAGACCAGTTACTGGAATTTAAACCTATCAGTGCCAGTGCAGATAATTTAGATTCGTTTATAGAAAAGTTTGTGGCCGCCTTTAGAGGCCTTAAAAATCTTAAGCTTCCGGACTTAGCCGATTTTATCGTATTACATATCGGACTTAAGAAATTAGATTCAGACTCCATACACACCTTCGAACGGTTGGGAGATTCATCAACGATACCCACCTTCGAAGATTTAGTTAATTTTATTAAAAATCAATCTAAAATAATGCAGCGTACATCTGTGAAAACTGCCACGAGCGGCTATAACGCGAAAAAGAATACTGATCGTAGCCGCTCTAATACCAATAAAGGTTCTTCGTCACAGAAATTCGCACTTGTGACTACAGTCGACAAGAACAAACGTACAGATAAATGTTTGTGTGACAATGTAACACACCAACAGTTATTTAAATGTCCGCGATTTATGCGAGCCACCCCGGAGGAACGGTTCCAATTAGCTAAACAATGCAACGCGTGTGTAAATTGCCTAAATATTAGTCATAATCAAATTAAATTATGTAATTCAACTAAGAACTGCAGGAAATGTAACCTCCGGCACTCAACGTGGCTTCACTTTACGACGTCCGATTCGAACTCCGCTACCTCCAGTCGCGCGCCCGACGCTGCATGCGATAAGCCACCGGGAGCCTCGCCCGCGATAACGAGTGCATCGCCATCGGTCACTCAAACGGGTGAGTCGGTGACACAAGACAAGAGCGTAGCAATGTGTACAACATCCATTGCCGCGTCGGGCACGATACGTTCCAAGGGTCTCACGCAACCTCGCGAGCAATGTACTACGCAGTCTTCAGTTTTGCTCGCGACGGCTCAGGTGATTGCATATGATAGTAAGGGAAATACTCACTTTTTGCGTTGTTTATTAGACAGCGCTGCGGATACAAACTTCATTACTACCGATTGTTGTAAGCGGTTGAGTATACTTCAAAATAATATTCCTAATACTACGGTTCGTGGTTTCGGCGGATCAGAAAATCGTATAGACAAATCGGTGTTGTTACAGTTTCACTCTAAATATAAAAAGAATATAAAATTCGATATCTCAGCATTAGTTGTAGATAAGATAACGGGTTACTTACCTACGACTCCTATCGATACAGATGCGCTTTCGCATATAAATAACTTACCTCTCGCGGACGATACCTTTGCCATTCCTAGCCCTATCGATGTGTTGATCGGAGCTTCCTTGTTTCCGCATTTACTGCTGCCGGAAATTATACGCGGGGCCGCGACTTCGCCTCCCGCTATACACACCGTGCTGGGGTACGTTCTGATGGGTTCGGTACCTACACGCCAGCCCATATACACTCGGCCGACTGCGACTTCTTGTTGCGCGATTGTAGGGAATGAACATACTATCACTATCGACGAATTAGTTAAAAGATTTTGGGAGATACAAGAACTCACTTGTCCGCCCGTCTATAGCCCCGCTGATAATGAATGCGAGGAATTGTATCGCGTCACAACCGAGCGCGATCCTGTCAGTGGTAGGTATAGTGTGGCATTGCCTTTCTGCGAAGATGTGTTTTCGTTAGGCAATTCTTATAATGTCGCATATAACCGGTTTTTATGCTTAGAGCGCAAGCTAGAAGCTTCACATAAGCTAAGAGAAGCATATGATAACGTAATCGTTGAATATTTACAAAATAATTACATATCACCAGCTCCCGTGAATACCGCGGATAAGGAACTTCTACCTACATATGTCATCCCACATCATGGAGTCGTCCGTGAAGATAAAGCTTCGACTCGGCTACGCGTCGTACTGGACGCAACGTGTCCGACTAGCTCTGGGGTCAGTCTCAATGATATTCTACATAGCGGACCCAATCTACAGGGTGATCTTTTTCAAATTATTTTAAATTTTAGATTATTTGCCATAGCACTTTCTGCTGACTGTAAACAAATGTTTTTGCAAATCGCGGTTAGAGAACAGGACCGCCGCTTCCAACGCGTCCTATATCGCTTCCATCCTAGTGACCCGATTTCAACATTCGAGTTTAACAGGGTCTGTTTCGGTTTGAAGTCCAGCCCTTACCATGCATTACGTACGGTGAAGCAACTCATATCGGATGATGGAGACAAGTATCCCCTTGCCAGTCGAGTGGCAGCATCGTCGATATACATGGACGACTTAGTCTTTTCGGTGAAGACGGAAGATGAAGGAGCTGCCGCTGCCAAGGAGCTGATTGACTTGTTCAAGGGAGCGCAGTGGGACTTGCTCAAGTGGAGCAGCAATTCTTCGCAAGTTTCAAACAGTATCCCCGCTACGCATAGACTACCTTCAGAAGTCGAGTTCGATAAGTCTGATCAACATAAAATACTAGGACTGCGTTGGTCAACCTCAACGGACACTTTCTACTTCAAGGTATCCCTTACAAGCGCGACCTGTTCTAAGAGAGCCATATTATCCACCATCGCGAGGTTGTGGGATATAATGGGTTTTTTAGCTCCAACTATACTATTTGCCAAACTATTAATAAAAAAGCTCTGGCTACTAAATATAGATTGGGACGAGATTCCACCTCCTAGTATCATCAAAACTTGGGAACAATTTTGTGCCGAATTAACAAAGCTAAATGAATTTAGAATCCCCCGCTATTTGGGAGTGGCGGACGGTACAATTGTCACTCTAGTGGGCTTTTCGGATGCCAGTGAACTCGCCTACGGGGCTGTAGTATACTTACACGTACAGTCGGCGAGTGGAATCACAGTGCAATTAGTTTGCGCCAAGTCGAAGGTAGCTCCAGTTAAGACGCTTTCTGTTGCGCGTTTGGAGTTGTGCGGTGCAGTAGTGTTGGCGAAGTTGCTTCGCACGGTTTATGATAATTATAACCCGCGCTACGATATTACGAATGTTTTCGCTTTCACTGACTCTAAGGTCACTTTATATTGGATTAAAAATTCACCACATCGCTGGCAGACATTTGTGGCAAATAGGGTTGTCATAGTTAATGACCACATTACCGCAAATAACTTCTATCATGTATCGGGAGTCGAAAACCCCGCAGACTGCTTATCTCGAGGTCTAACTCCTAATAAACTACTTGACCATCCTTTATGGCTCCGCGGTCCTCATTGGATGACACTCCCGCCATCACAGTGGCCACTTAAAGAATTAGTCGGTGTCCCGATCAATGAGATTCCGGAACAAAAAACTATTTTACATACAACAGTAACTGAGCAAGAAGAATCTATTATATATGAACTTGCTAAACGCTTATCTTCATGGACTAAGTTGTTACATACGCTTGTCTATGTATTCAGATTTGTAAAGTTATTGCCACGCCGCGAATCGGCTAGCATTACATTGAGCGACATTGAATTCACAGAAAATAAACTGCTTCACGTCTTGCAACGTAAATACTTTGCTGAAGAATTTCAGAATTTGAATAGCGCGAAAAGTTGCTCTCCCGCGTTACAAAGATTAAATCCATTTTTGGAAAGGGGGCTTATTCGAGTTGGAGGCCGTCTTTCACAATCATCAGTGAGCCGCGAGCAAATGCATCCCATTATTTTGCCACGTACTGACCACATCATAAATTTGTTGATTGATTATTACCATAAAAAATATTTGCACGCCGGACCGGAGCTGCTTATGTCTTTATTAAGACAAAGATACTGGATTATGTCCGCTCGCAGGTCAATAAGAACTAGAGTCCATAAATGTAACACGTGCTTTAAATTAAAGCCACGCTCTTCGTCACCTTTGATGGCTGATCTTCCGAGTATTAGAGTGACACCAGCCATTAAAGCCTTTTTACATACAGGCTGTGATTATGCGGGGCCAATTTCATATATACCAATAAGGCGTAGAGGCGCTCACAGCCATAAAGCTTATTTATGTATATTTACTTGTATGACTACTCGTGCGGTTCACATTGAAATAGCCACGGATTTGAGCTCAGAAAACTTCATTTTGGCCCTTAGGCGCTTTTTGGGACGCAGAGGACCCGTAGAAACCATGCAGAGTGATCAAGGCCGGAATTTTATTGGGACTCGCTCCTATTTGAGAGAACTTTATGAATTCATAAATAAAAATTACCGATCGCGCTTTGAAGAGGAACTGAAAGAAAATCGAATTACCTGGAAGTTCATACCGCCAGTTTCTCCCCATTTTGGTGCATGTTGGGAGAGCATGGTGAGAGTAATCAAGACCCACCTGTTCAAAGTAGTCGGTCAACAACTTCTTTCCTACGAAGAGTTAAATACAGTTCTCGTGCAGATCGAATGCTTGCTGAATTCGCGACCACTTACCGCGCTTAGCTCAGATCCTACAGAACCAGCAGCGCTGACGCCTAGTCATTTTTTGCATACAGCGCCCTTAAATTCTTTACCAGCTCCTGATGAAGAGCCGAATAATCTTAGGTTGTCTCAAAGATTTTCACTTTTAAATAAAATCGTTCAATCCTTCTGGAAGAGATGGAGCAATGAATACTTGCACAAGTTACAAGTTCGTCAGAAGTGGAACACTCCTTCAGTTCCTATTACTACAGGTACTGTTGTGATCATCAATACCGATAATGCGCCGCCTTTAGCATGGCCCATAGGTATAATAGACAAGATCCATCCTTCCAAAGATGGGGTAGTGCGTGTAGCTTCAGTTAGGACAACTAGGGGAACTTTCCTGCGTCCAGTGATTCGCTTGTGCCCCCTACCAAATCAATGAGCCGTTGTTACGATTTTAATATTAGCTTACATTAGATTAAGTAAAGATAATTATTATTGTAATAAAATATATATATTTCTATTTATATTTTTAATTATCTCTATAATGTCTATCCGACATATATATGCAACTATATATCGCTACGGATATTTATTTATGTAATGCGCGCTATCCACAGCGCGCTCAATCTTTTATAAAATTATTATAATATATTTTTTTATTAAAGCCAAGCCTTTAAGGTCGGGGGTAAATGGTGACGCCACCTTTTGGTTCGTTATTTGGACAGACATGAATGTCAAAATTATTTCCTACCTACCCTATTTACCTCCGTGCACTCGATATCGCTCTTCATAACGTCGATTGCGACAATACAAAAATCAGTACGAACTTTCGTTCTCCGCGAGACGCATGTATTCTTTGTGCCCCGTCCTCGTGCTATATGCAACCAAATAAATGTGGTAGAAATTCATCGCTGCTGTCCAGCTGGAGCCTAAGACATTGCTAAGTGCTCCGGAGTGCCTGTGGAGTGGTAGTGCGCGGCCATCGCTACGAGACCCAGCCCAGGGACGTTACAAGGTTAGTGCACGGAAATCCCAGATTTTCCTTCATATCTCCTATATCTCCGAGCATCTAAATTCGAAAACAGTCCACAAGCTCAGGCGGTCAAGGTGGACAGTGGCGTCAGTTCTACACCATACGTTAAAATACAGAATTAGTAGCATACATCATTGGTACAAAATAAGATGTCACTTAGGTACATAAAAAGTAAACAATTTCTATTTTATTAAAAAAAGGAGAAACAATACTGCACTACTTTACTTAAAAATACACTTTTATTTCTTTTTCTTATTAATTAAAAAAATAATCTTATTAAAAATAATATATAGAATCTTGAATCTTGGTCATTGCAAGACCTTGCAAAAAGATTGCTATTTAAAAATTCAACGCCGAGCACAGTTGCTTAATGAACAGGCATTAAAAATCCGACCTTGTGTCTTGTGAGGTCTCTTCTTATAGTAGACATAGCTAGATATTTCTAAAATATGACCTTAATTTTAAACCTTAATAGTGCAGAAGAATATGGGGAAGAAGATCATTTTTAAAAGTAGACTTAGTATTTAACAAATCTCTATAATATACCTAATATTATAGTTGTTACGGGACCCATATTTGTTCCTCCGCGATAAATCTCGTCGAGATGTCAATACTTGTCACCAATAGGGGGATAAATCATGTCTCACGAAGGCTCTTGTCTCATTTTTCGTTTTATTTTTCACTTGTGCCCTCTTATGTAACATGAAGCGTATTTTATTGCTAGCCACAGCCGTATTACTTATGTGACTTTCTTTTATATTGATAAATGGTTTTTATCTACAATCATACCAGCACGTAGGGAAATGATGAATGAATACACTTTTATTGTACACCAAAAAGGAAATTAAACATTAATAAAATACAGTAAGCTTAGCTAAGAACAAAGTAACTATACAATTTGGCGGCCTTATCGCTACATAGCGATATCTTCCTGGTGTAAAAGGACATTGCTACAAATACAACCGGTAGATTGTACAGAAGTAATAAATAAATGATGTAGAATTATGATCTACAAAAATTTGTTGAGAAAGTCGCCTTGCTTGGAGAATATTACTTACCTTATTATAAATGCGAAAGTGTGTTTGTTAAATCGCACGACAGAATCAACATGTTTTTACATGGATATATTTAGTTAAGGACCTGGAGATAGGCTATATTTTATACCCAAAAATTAAATATTTATAGATATACTCATGATTTTAGACTGTTTGTGATTTTACTCGTAACATAATTCACACACATGGTCCATAAAGCTTCAAACACACTGAAGATACTTTATAGGTTTCAGACAACTGTTTCTAGAGTCACTCCATTAGTGCCTAAAACCAAACATTATACTCTACAGCGGAACTCTTAAAAACGAGGAAACCTTCATTCGACTATATACTTTACGATGTGGGACTGAGAGACTATTTCGGTACTGTAGTTAAAGTTGAAATCGGATTACGGATTTTGTTGGTTGTACCTAAAAACCGGTACATAGGTGCTGGTGCTGTCAAAGGAACATAATCACATTTGGAACAGTGCTTCCCTTTGAGGCTCACGTTCCATTGTTTACCTGAGTTCGGCGTGCGTGGTAATGCATTCAGAACGAACTGCAATCACACCTGTGAAATTCTCAAATAAATCACCTTCGCCATAGAATATTTTCAAAGTTTGCGGCTTTATTGTCTGTGACAGGTTTTCGTGGTACAAAAAAAAATAACAAAAAATACTCCAAATGAAATCCTGTTATGCCAAGAGCAATATTTTTCAGCCAAAATGTCAGTGAATATTTTTTGTTACGGTTATTTTTAGGTTAGGTTGAATTATAGTACATACCTGAATAATAAAACTCATACCCTATAGGTAATTTTTACAACATACAGTTTTTACAAATCACATAATCTCTTTGCCTTGCAAAAAAATTACTTCAAAATATGAAATAAGAAAATGAGCCTTCGAATACCTTTATTGGAATTTGACCCAAAATAGAATCGGTTATCGCCAAGCAAACCGACGAACATCCTACTCATGTGAGCCATCCGCAAATCTTGCGCAATATCCAATCCGGAAGGGAAAGAAAACTGGCCGAAAGTGCCTGACCCCAAGTAATATAATAAGTCTATGGCCTGACCCCCTGATTTTTATTATTATTATTATAGTGCCACTTTTGCAATTTCTTGTAAACCTACAACTGACAAAAATTTAAAATAATTTTCTATTTAGAACAACTTTCTAAATAAAGTGCATAATGCAATTGGGTGGTCCTGCAGATACTACCTACTGATACAATAATAATAATAATAATAAATATTTTTTTTATTTTCACACAAAATTTACAAAAGTAAGACAATACAGTGTGTGGTTGGTCTCTGTAGCCTAATGTAGGATACCCTGTGGTTTAGGCTGCAGTGACTTTCCCTCCTAGAAAAAGAGTTACTAAAATTACAACATATTATAGATAAATATTTAATTAACATAATGTTTAACATAGTTTTATTATATGCAAAAGTGTGTGAACTATTAGAGTAGGAGTGTGTGTGTGTGTGTGTGTGTATGTAAAAAAGATAATTGTAAATATAAAAAATGTTCCTTACAACAATGGTTTTAATAAGTTTTCTGTCTCATCATAACTTAACTCATACAATGGATCGCGACACAATATGTTATCGTATAGGGATACTATAATATTGCGTTATAGGATATTAGTTTGTCTGACCCTCGTCCATTCGTTGCAAACCTTGACATTTGGCAGGTCACGTAGGTAATTTTCTATTTTGGGGTGCTTTTTATAATCCCGCGTGCCCGTTGATAGAGCTACGTAGTAAACTGTGGCGTAGAGAAGTTCCGATTCAGTTGAAAATACTAGGTACAGTGAATTATTCTAAATAACTGAAATGGTGGATTGAGACTATAGGTACTGAGACATTAGGGTTTCTGGGTTTATAATAATCAAGAGAAATGTAGCGATCACCATACTTAATATCATAAATGCGAAAGTGTGTTTAGTTGTTGGTTTGTCCTTCAATCACGCCGCAACGGAGCAACGGATGGATCGACGTGATTTTTGGCATGGGTATATAGTTCAGGACCTGGAGAGTGACATAGGTTTACTATTTATCCCGGAAAATTAAGGAGTTCCTGCAGGAATAAAAAAGACTTAAACCACGCGGACGAAGTCGCGGGCATCAGCTAGTACCTAATAACCTTTATCGTCAATTTAACAAGTTATCGGTTTCTCAGATAAAAACGAAAAACCCTCTCATCCGGCTGATAGGGGTCATAAAAGATCTTGAGGACAAGCAGGTGGAAGAGGCGGTTCTTCGACAAAACAGTAGCCTGGTATCGGCGGTGGGGGCCGAAGAACGATCGGTCAGAGTGGTACGTAGAGCAAGGGGTAGGACCAACGACATTTGTAATGTCGTTGTTGAAGTGTCTCCCGGCCTGTACAACCTGGTAGATAAAAAATTACGCATTGGGTACCAGGTTTTTTGATCGGTAGACCAGACACCTATAGTGCAATGCTATAGGTGCATGGGCTACGGCTATTTTGCCAAAGAGTGCCGAAACCCAGAGGCCGGCTGTGGTCATTGCGCGGGTAGACATGACACCCGACAGTGCCCCAAGAAAGCCGACCCCCCGACTTGCATTAATTGCTTAAAAAACGGGGGCGAAGCTTCTGGTAAGCACGCGGCTTATAACGCTGCATGCCCGGAATGGCAGAAGTGGGATCGCATAGCGAGAAATTCCGTTCTGTATTGCTAAAGGCGACCCAGTATATAATGCAGGACAGAACACAGATAGCCAAAAAGTAAGGGAGTCATATCATCTAAACATGACTCAGGTTAACTTGGGGAGGGGATACGCAGCCCAAAAAGAGTGTCTGCATGAGGCAACGAGACATAACGTCTAGGTCCTCATGATTCAGGAACCCTATGTCGGTGCAAGCGCAATGGTAACGATACCGCATAGAGTTATTCAAAAGAAAACCTTTAACAAGGATAAACCGGTTAAGTCGGCAATTTTCGTCGTAGACAATAACACTTGGGCTACTTTCGCTAACATTTTATCCGAAACTCTCACGAGTAGGGGAATAACAATTAGCGAATATCCGAGACCCCGAAGCCCTTGAGCAACTAGTAAATGAGTATGTGGACGGAGTCACGGAAGCTAGCGACACTGCGATACCAAAGATTTCCCCTACAGTGCAATTGGCAAATCTGAATGGTGGACCACAGAACTCACGTCCAAAAAGAGGGAAGTCATACGGAAAAGAAGGAAAATAAAAAAAGCCAACCCTAGAAGGAAACCGATTATAACCGAAGAGTACCTAGCAGAGCTGCTCGAGTATAAAACCTTAATGCTCAACACAATAACATCCAGCTGGAAGCAGTTCTGTGAAAGGCAGGACCGAGAATCCCTATGGGACGGAATATACAGAATACTCAGAAAGAAGTCAACAAAGGAAGGAGACCAGCTACTTCGATCTCCTTACAACAAAACTATTCTACCCCCCCAGCAATCAGCCGAACTTCTGGCCATCACTTTTTATCCTAGGGACGATCCAGAAACAGACACCCCAGAACAAGCAACATTGAGAGAGTTAGTTTCGAAAGAGATCGCGGCGCTCAGACCTGACACAATTTGCTACTTCACGACTAATGAAATCACCTCAGTTTTGGAGAACATGAGCCCGAAGAAAGCACCGGGGGGAGACGGCCTAACATCGGACATATGTTGTAAGGCTTTTCTGGTTGATCCGGAAACTCTCAAAGCCTTGTACAACAAATGTCTCGAACTCATGTATTTCCCCACAGTTTGGAAAGAAGCCACAATAAAAATTATCCCGAAACCCAATAAAGAAGATTATACAGCACCAAAGTCCTACAGACCGATAGGACTGCTCCCGATTTTCGGAAAGGTGCTGGAAAAAATCATAGCTAATCGGATATTATGGCAATTAGGGAACACAAATAAATTACATACCAGACAATACGGGTTCATGCCACAAAAAGGCACAGAAGACGCCCTACACGATGCTGTTAAAATAATCGAGGAAGCTATACACACTAAGAGGATGGCTATTGCAGTGTCTTTAGACATTGAGGGCGCATTTGACAATGCTTGGTGGCCTGCAATATTGCACCAGCTCACGCGCAAGAAGGTTGAACCAAGATTAATCAAACTTATGGCAAGCTACATGTCCTCCAGAAGCGTTACTGTACAGTACTCAGGAGCGGAAGCAAGTAGGGAAACAAATAAAGGCTGCATACAGGGCTCCACGTGCGGACCTTTACTGTGGAACATTCTCCTGGATAGCCTTCTGGAGGAAACAGACCAACTTAGAGTCCAAGTACAGGCTTTTGCGGACGATATTCTTCTTATTGGAACAGCTAATCACGGCGAACAGTTAGAAACCGAGATTTATCAGACCCTTAACATCATAGCATCCTGGGGAGATCGAAATAAATTACGATTTGCACCACATAAAACACAAGTTACACTATTCACTCGTAAACTGAAATACCACACACCTAAACTGAGAATGAATGGTGTAGACTTGACCGTCGGTGATAACATCAAGATACTAGGCCTAACACTAGATAAAAATCTAAATTATGTAGAGCAAGTGAGACTTGCCACAGACAAGGCAATAAATATTTATAAGGGAGTTTCCAGAACTGCTAGGGCCCATTGGGGACTAAATTCCTCTATCCTAAAAACAATTTATGTAGCAGAGGTCGAACCAACGATACTATATGCGGCCAATGTTTGGGCATCGAAAGCGAATACAGTCCAGATAAAGAAAAAACTGGACTGTGTTACCAGAATGTTTGCGTTACAGATCTCGAAGTCGCACAGAACGGTGTCACTGACGGCTAGCACTATTTTGGCCGGAATCCTGCCGCTTGACCTACGAGCCCAAGAAATACGGAAACTATATGAAGTAAAAAGAGGCAAACCGCTCCCACAATTACCAGGCAGGGAGGTGGAGACAACAATAAGCCCGTTCAGTCTTCCGCATCCGGCCCAGCGTCTGAAAATAAGTTTCGGCAGCGTTGAGACTCAAGAAGACATAGATGCGATAGCCGGCGATATACCGATTGCTTACACGGACGGCAGCAAAATTGAAGGGAAAGTAGGAGCAGCCGCTTCATTCTGGAAAATGGATAAAGAGGTAAGATCCCGTCTTATGCCCCTTGCTGACTATTGTACAGTGTTCCAGGCTGAACTGGTCGGTATACTAGGGGCTTTAGAAATCATGGAAAAGGAAGACTCCCTTAAAAGGGCACGGATTTGTAGCGACTCCAGGTCTTCCCTGGAATGTCTCGCCAACCCGAACATGACACACCCCATTGTGGCTGAGATAAAACACAGAATCAGCAGATTGAGAGACTGCGGGGGAGATGTGGAGTTCTACTGGATCCGTGCGCATGGGGGCATACTGGGCAATGAAAGAGTTGACGAATTGGCCAAAAGAGCAGCGATTAAAAGTAAAACTTCTCCATTGTACGACCGCTTCCCGTTGTCCTTCGCTAAGCGCCTCATCAGGGCCACCACCTTAGAGACATGGCAGGAGCGGTACTCGACAGCAACAACCGGAGCCACCACCAGAAGATTCTTCCCCGATGTTGGCACAGCATATAAGATCATAAGAAAGCTAGACCTAAACAACTTAAGATCACAAATTTTCACAGGCCACGGTGGGTTTAAATCATACTTGCAGGTTTAAGCTAATGCCAAATCCATTCTGCATCTGCGATGTTAACACACCAGAAACTGTAGTGCACATTTTAATTGATTGTCCACGATTCATGGCTGACAGATACGACTGCGAGTGCAGAATGGGTTTGACACTTGTCCTGGAAAACTTGCCAACGGCATTAAGCGACGAAAATTGCCGGAACCACTTTATTGCCTTTGCGGAGAAAACTGTCCGAACCGCAGCAAAAGCGAATGGCTCTACCATAAAATATGTTAGCGTTAAGTTTAGTATAATTTTTTTTTTTTTGTAAAATGGTGTAGTATAATTGTGTGTTTAATCTATATATGTATTGCTTTTGCCTACCACCTCCCTTAGCAGACTAAGATAGTAGTAGAAATAGAAATATTATAACGATTACAAATAGAAATATTTATAAGTATAGTAATAACTAAACTTAACATAGAAAAAAAAAAAAAGGAAGAAGGGAAGGAAAAGAGAAAAAGAAAAAAAAGAAAAAGGAAAAGGGAAGAGAGAAGGAAAAAAAGGAAAAAAAAAAAAACAAAATCAGTAGTAGCTTAATGGATTAAGTGTAGTAGTTATAGAAATTGTTTAGTTTGTTAGTGTTGTTATTGGCATTAAAGTATATGTAGTAGTATGTATGTAGTAATAATGTATATGTAGTATGTAGTGCTTATTGTTGTAAATAGAACTTGAAAGTAGTACTTTAGTGTAATCAAGCGATAGGCGCGTAACTTACAGTTTGTAAATATTCAGGAAGGAATATATATAGTTTTAAAGATGTTGCATTATCATAGCAACAGTGAATGTATAGGACCGCTGGTGGTTTCAGTGGGTAGTCCAGGCAACTGGGAGTCCCACATATCCTGCCGATAGCTTAGTCCCCATCTTCTATGAGGGCTCAGCTATCTACAGGAATGCGTAAACGCATTTCCACCAGCGGGATATATAAAAAAAAAACCTTTATCGTCACCAAAAAGATAAAACATCTACGCATTGTACCACTTTATTATAGTGATTAATTGTATCGCCTACACACTATCACCCCGCATTAGGCATGTAGATGGCAGACCTTTTCATTAGGTATAACCCACATCACTTGAGCGACGACGTTTCAGCAGCCATTAATGAAACTGGGCGCGCGGCGGCGTGGGCGGCATAATTAGTCTAGCTTAAATATATTTATTGCTACACTAACTACCTCAACGCTAGACAAAGCACACGCATTCTGTTGCAAACTTGCGCAAATTAATGTGGTTCAAATATATTCAAATTTTAAGTTTACTGGCAGCTCTTCCCCCCGGACCTCGTTCACGAGCAGACGCGTCCAACTTTATTGTCAGTTTTTAAAATAAAATCAAGTCAAGTATAAAAATAGGAGTGCATAGCTAGTGAGGAGTTTAGGCGACGTAAATCCACCATCTACGCGCCGCCCGCTTAGTACGCTGGACAGTAGCACACCTATAGATTTCTGTCGCCCTGGTATCGCGGTACTGATTTGAAATGCAACGGCCAGATTTACCCACAATAAAAATCACCCAAACCGGTTCCTCGGAGTCAGACGTGACTGTAGCAAGCGATTCTGCTAACGAAGCGAGCGCTAACGGAGGCCGAAGACCAAAACGGAGGATCGAACGAGGGTTGGGAATGAACGAGCTGTTCACAGCGTTCAAAGAAGAATTGACCGAAATATTTGACAGTAAGTTTTCTAAACTGCATACGGAACTACAACAATTAAAAAAGCAGAACCTCGAAATTAGCAAGACAAATACCGAGTTAGCTAAGTCCATGGAGTTTATGTCATCGAAATACGATGAAATGAAAGAAAAGTTCGACCAGGTACTAAAGGAAAAGGATGATAGCAAAATGTATATTCACAGCTTGGAGGAGAAGATTGAGAGCCTGGAGAAGAATGCACGAGCGTCGACAGTTGAAATAAAGAACATACCAAAAAAGCAAGGCGAAACCAAGGCCGACCTTATAAAAGTCACTTCCAGCATTGGGTCTGCCCTTAAGCTTAACATCCAGGCTACAGAAATTTGTGACGTTTATAGAATTCCGGTTAAAAAAGAAGGAACACCCCCGATATTGGTCAAATTTACTTCTGTTTTACGTAAAGAGGAAGTGCTGGAGTCGGCGAAAAAACACAATAAAGCCAATGGTAAACTGAATACCCAGCATCTCGGTTTCGACTCGATTTCGCCTATGCCAATTTATATTACAGAGCATTTGACAGCGAAAACAAGCAAGCTGTTTTTTCAATGCAGAGATTTTGCAAGAACCTACGATTACAAATTCTGCTGGTGCTCACGTGGTAAAGTCTTCCTGCGGAAACGAGAAGGCGACCGTTTCATCGTGGTTAATAATGAAAAGCATCTTGATGATCTTAAAACCAAGGTATAGTGGGCGTAATATCGCTACCTCTCGCGTTGTGAAACCGGCAATCATTGTTGATAATTTTTTTGTCACACTCAAACTGCAAAGAGTGATATTATGTTATTATACACTACCACACTACTGTACAGCTTTTATATCTCTAGCATACATTCTTAGTACACATTGCGATATTGCGACTACGAAACCCAATTCTTTATACTTTAAGTACTCTATGTTATGTAGAAAACATAACATACATACATTGCACATCCAGTTAAAAATCACCCAAGGTAAACTCATGATAATATTCAGTACAAGACACTCAAACAACTCAAACTATTTCACACATACTCAAGCTGCAAGACATACACACAGTAACACACAGTCCACTCCTAAACACTCTGAAAAACAACATACTTCTCTATCAAATCTTCCGTCAGAGACAGACATCCACATTTCACTAGAGCATTACTTACTATTACATATCGTTACATACACATCAGTGCCAAGAGAATTAAGAAACCATTTTACGTTATATGAATGGCATTGTTTGGGCCAACTTGCGAATATGAACACATATTATATTCTTTATCCCAACATTCAATAGCCAATCAGTTCATGATGATATTGAGGAAACGTGTAATATTCCTTGTTATTTAATAGATGAGCCGTATGAACTATCTCTGGATGGTACCAGTAACTTCAATATTATATCGTTTAATATACGTAGCATTAATAAAAATCTCGATATCTTCCTTATATTTATTTCACAACTAAGAGTTCATCCAGATATCATGATTTTAACAGAATGCTGGTGTAATGAATCAACTATTCCTCCTCTAATAGATGGATATAACGTATATTACACAAAGCGTAGCTTTAACCAAAACGATGGAGTTATCATGTACATTAAATCTGATATTCCCGCATACGTCTGTGAAAGAAATATACAGGAAGCTAATTGTCTGGCCGCCAAGATAGGGAATATGACCATTCTCGGCATATATAGACCATACTGTTTTAAAGATATTCGGCCATTTATAGAATCCTTAGATACTGCCTTGACTACAACCAGGTCTCGTAACATCGTTTTAACAGGTGACATAAATATTGATACGCTAAACCAAAGTAACAAAATAACTTCTGAATACCTAGATGTTATAGGTACACACGGACTAACATCTGCAGTCAATATTCCAACTCACGGAAAGACATGTCTTGACCATTTCATGACCAAACTGGTAGGGAAATCCAAATGCTATGTTTTAAATACAGACACGACAGACCATTTGCCACTATTACTATCTATTCAGGGATCCCCAGCACCACGAAAATCTGACCAAGGTACATACACCAGAACAAAAACGGACTATGAAGGAATTAAAAAATGCTTAGAGGAATATGATTGGTCGGATTATCTATCAATTACTGACACCAATCAAGCAGCTCAAGTGATTACCAACATACTACAAGAAGTAATACTCAAGTATACTGATACCATTATAGTTTCGCGTAGAAAAAGGCCACTTAAACCCTGGATCACCTATGGTATTATTAAATGCATTAAAAAGCGGGACCGTCTCCATGCAATTTCTAAAAAATTTCCTGAAAGCGCAGAACTCAAAACAAAATATTTAAATTATAGAAATACATGTAAAAAAATAACCAAAAACTTAAAAATAATTTATTATCAAAATAAACTTCAACAACAAATCGGCAAGAAAAGAGACACCTGGAATATTCTAAAAGAAATATGTCATTTAACTCCCCAAAAATCATTGGCTACAGAATTATTAAGTCTCGCGCCCAACCCAACAGAGTCCTTAGAAAAAGTTAACAATTATTTCATTAACGTAGGAAGCTCACTTGCTGACGAAATATTAAGGAAAACCAACCAATCTGAAGAACAGTTAGCATCCCTACAGAAAACACATGCCCATAATGGGAATTCGATGATGCTGAATCCCACAGACCCCAGCGAAATCAAAGGTATACTTGGCAACCTTAAAATTCGCTGTGCCTCTGGAGATGACAGTGTTTCCACGGGTCTCTTGAGAAGATTCCGTGAGATCTTATGCTTCCCTATCGATCATCTTTGTAACCTCAGCTTGGCGACTGGTACCTTCCCTACATTATTCAAACAGGCAATTGTTGTTCCAATCCACAAGAGTGGAGACAAATTGTCTGTTTCAAACTACAGGCCAATCTCGCTTTTAAGAGCCCTTAGTAAGGTATTGGAAAAGGTGGTTAATTCGAGACTGATAAGCTATCTTGAACGCCATAACCTGATTGCAAGCAACCAATATGGTTTCAGAGCGAAAATGTCTACGGAAGATGCTGTAATCGCCTTATCCAGTACAGTCACTAAGCATTTGGACAAGAGAAATAAATGCCTAGGGGTATTCCTAGACCTCAAAAAGGCGTTCGATACAGTGTCCATACCTCTTCTTATCCGAAAAATGGAAGGTCTTGGAATACGAGGAACACCACTTGCCTGGTTCAATGACTACCTCAAAGAAAGGAGTCAAAAAGTTAAAGTATCGGACCATAATAGCAATTCCCAAAACATCACACATGGTATACCCCAAGGAAGCACGCTCGGACCAACACTTTTCTTGGTGTATGCCAATGAAATTTGTCATTCGGCTTTGGAAGATGCCCAACTGTTCGCATTTGCCGATGACACTGCCATAATATTTCATAGGAAAACGTGGGACGAGGCTCGCAGGACAGCTGAAAAAGGACTAAGCAGGATTACTAAAACGCTAGAAAATAATCTACTTACTATAAATGCCCAAAAAACTAAGTATATTTGCTTTAGTATCACACGAGCTACCCAACCACCCTCTGACTTCACACTTAAGCTGCACACTTACCCATGCAACACATCAGAAAACCCACCGAATACCTGTTCCTGCGAAGTCCTTGATAAAGAGTCAACCATGAAATATTTGGGAGTTGTCATTGATGAAAATCTGAACTGGCACCCCCATATTACAACTCTTGCTAATAGAGTCAGAAGGCTGATCCCGGTGTTTAGAAACCTCCGTGATGTTGTTAACAACAAAATAATAATTCAGGTTTACAAAGCCTTGTGCCAATCTCTTCTGATCTACTGCATATCAGCGTGGGGAGGAGCAGCCGCCTCGCATATGATTGAGGTTGAAAGATCTCAAAGGGCAATCATAAAAGTTATCCTAGGTAAGCCACGCAGATTCTCCACAGAGGCACTATATCAAGATTCTAAATTACTCACAGTACGGCAGCTGTATATAGACAGATGTGTTACCAGATTCCACCGGTCTCATAAAATCCCACCACCAGACAATACTCCTCGACGTCGACCAGATATTATACACATTCCCCGAACATACAGTGCATTTGCACAGCGTCAATTTACCTACCTGGGACAATTTCTATATAAAAATATTAATAAAAAGCTGAAAATTGTACGTACTAATAGGCATGGACTTAGAAATAAACTTCTTTACATGTTGAGTAATCTTAATTACGAAGCCACTGAAAATGTAATGAAAAGTTTATACTCTTAGACACACACACACACACACACACACACACACACACACACACACACTTAGGATTAGTTGTTTGCTATATTGTATATTTATATAATTAATGTTATTTACCTTTCTTCAGTTCCTGTTTCTATCATTATTTCGTTAAACTGTGATAATATTATACAATATATTGCACAATTACTGGGAAGAGACTGACCCCCAAGATACGGGCTATCCTAGTTTGGGGGTCTAGGGTAATTTAAGAAACGTTTGTATTATTTATTTTGGAACAAATAAAGATTTTTATTATTATTATTATTAGCAATTTTTTTCTATTCTACTAGGTACAAGTTAGCCTGCGATCTTGCTGGTGAAGTCTAAGATGTTAGCGGGCTAACCTGGAAGAAGTGTGGCATTTATTATTCAGTTTTGAAATAAAGAAAAAAAATGTTTTATTCGATCACAATATTTAGTTTAAGAAGCTTTCAAAAGCAACAAAGTTGTGTGACCAAATACAGGTCTCCAGCTCAGCATCTAGTTTTCTACCCAGCATCGTACCTGGACGCTCAATTGCTAGTTGACGGTACGTCTTTGCCGGCAGATAACTGCTACCTACCACGGCCGAAGCCTCCGACAAAACCAGACCAAAGACACTATTGAAATTATAAATTCACAATTTTCTCAATAGGCAATTCAAAGCGGGGTTCGAACCATTAATATTAAGACCACAGCATGCACCACAGCGTACGTCACGTGCGAGAGAGGCTTCCTATTCTTTCTCGGATTTTTATTTACCTACAAAATAAATATTATTTATTAGAGAAGAAAAAATATTTCAAGTAAAGAAAAATTTTGGAGCGCGGCTCATGATGTTTGGAATATTCCTTTATAAGTGACAAAAATAGAATTCCATCTCTGAGACGGACGCGTAAGTATCTCTTCATTCTCATCAGACAAATCCGTTTAAGGTTCAATCCAGTGGATGGCTATTGACGGGATTCCGCAGACAGTAATTTCATGCTTTATTTACCAGGAAGACATTGCAATTTAGAATCTGTAGCCTGTAGGTGATTTTATTTTATTTATCTACTCCAGCATCGAAAAGTTCCAATTTCGAATTTGACAACTATATCGAATTGAACCCTCTTTCGTGTTTGCTTCTCATAACGATACAGTTCGTTATATGGGAGCTGTATCGTTATGAGTCGTAGCTGTATCGATATGGTTATCTTCATAAATAGGATACCTATAGCTTAGCGGCTCTGGGTTCTGGCACTTTCCCAACCAGTCAATTGATTTGACTTTTTTATTAATTTACAAAGTAAAAAATTATAAAGACGTCCTTGTCGTAGATAAAATCTTGTATGCAACTGTACGTAATTAGTCATTTTAATTCTCGTACTATCCTATTTTGATACTCGGCAAGCCTCGTATCAAAAAACAGCACTCGAATTAAAATGACCCTCATTACGATACAGTTGCATAAATAGCTATTTTATATTTTTGTTTGTAATTTTTAAGAATAAATTGTAGACTACGTTTTACACAATAAAGTCTAGTTTATATTATCATAAATGCATTATTATAATTGATCTTCGTGCCGCAGTGTTGAGCGCTGTTGTCTTAACGTGCGGAGGTCCCGGGTTCAATCCCCGGCAGGGTCAATTTGGGAATTTATAATTTCTGAATTTTCCCTGGTCTGGCCTGGTGGGAGGTTTCGGCCGTGGCTAGTTACCACCCTACCGGCAAAGACGTGCCGCCAAGCGATTGAGCGTTCCGGTACGATGCCGTGTAGAAACCGAATAGGGGAATGGGTTTAATATAACAGGTTAGCCCGATACCATCTTACACTGCATCATCACTTACCATGAGGTGAGCTAACTTGTAGTGGATAAAATAAAAATAGATCACGCGCTACGGCGTTACGCGACTTCGTTCTCGTAAAAAGGTTTCTGAATCTCGCGGGATTTCTTCATTTTCCGAGTTGAAATGTAGTCATCACTATGTGTGAATTCAGTATAAATATAAGCTCCTTTCCAAATTTCAGCCAAATCGGTTCAGTCATTCTGGTGTGAAGGAGTAACAAACATGCAAACTTTCACATCAATACTGTAATATTAGCATTTCGTCACAATTCGCCAAAATCGTATGGAAATATAGACCGAGAGCCCACACACAGATACACACTCTTACACATACATTAGTATAGATAACTAGCTGATGCCCGCGACTTCGTCCGCGTGGTTTAAGTTTTTTGTTATTCCCGCGGGAACTCCTTAATTTTCGGGGATAAAAAGTGGCCTGTGTCACTCTCCAGGTCCTCAACTATACCCATGCCAAAAATCACGTCGATCCATTTCTCCGTTGCGGCATGATTGAAGGACAAACCAACAAATAAACACACTTTCGCATTTAGTATGTGGTATATTAGTATGATTCCAAGAAAACGTACAATAAACATGGACCATGGTTATTTAAGGGATCACGATTCACGACCCGCAATGAGAGGAAGGAACGCTGCCGAGAGAAATTTAAAAATTTTTGGCACTACTGAAAGCCAAAAACCAAGAAAAGAAGAAGAAATTTAAAAATACAGCAGCAAAATATGTCCACTTGAAGTTTCACAGTGTTTAAATCTTTTTCAGACGCCAGACAGAATTCGTGAGCATCTGCCCTCGTATGCAGAGCACTCTTGAGCCCCGGAGCGCTGGCCCGTGACCCTGTGCCTGGAAAACTAGGTCGCCTAGTTTCAGCAGATCTAATTTTAGGATATATTTACGCACATAATTGGACGTACGCAATATCCATACTAATATTATAAATGCTAAAGTGTGTCTGTCTGTCCGTCTGTCTATCTGTCTGCTACGCTTTCACGGACCATCTGTTCAACCGATTTTGATGAAATTTGGTACAGGGATAAGGACATAATATGCTACTTTTATCCCGGAAAATTAAGGAGTTCCCGTGATTGAAATTAAATCCCCCGGATCTGAAAAACTTAATCCACGCGGACGAAGTCGCGGACATAATCTAGTTCTAGTAGGTACATATGAGAGTAATTTAATTTGTGTAGGTACGTTCAACATAGACCTATAAAAGATCAAATATTAATAGTTATTCTAATAGACGGAATATCAAATCATTTCATGCTTTACACCAAATCCATACAAATTCATATCCATACTAATATTAAAAAAGCGGAAGTGTGTCTGTCTGCTACGCTTTAACGGCCGAGTTCTTTTATAGTTGACGTTTACCATGACGCTTAATTAATAATTAATTTAATGATTTTCCCGTCTTGTCGGTCTAATGGCCTAATTTTAGAAAGTCTAGAACTAAGAGTACTAGGGGCGAGGAGGCTTAACTTAATAAGCTTATCCATACGCAAATTGAAAACGATAGTAATACTGTGCGTCGCGTTGTCTGCGTCCAATCAGTAATTAGTTTGACAGACATTCCATTACCTGCGTCACAGGCCGCGTGACCGAGGTTGATCGAGTTATTTGAGTAGTGTATACTGATTTGACACCTCTTGATATTTTTTTAGTTATTAAAACACTAGATTAAGTACTCTGTTACTGTCTCGGTTTGAAGTGATATGAGACGACGAGGTCTACGTAGTAATTAGTTGGCAATGAACTAAAGCTTAATATGGCAGTTTAGTTAGACCCGTAAAATTAATAAGATTTGCCACTAGGGTAGTTACTAGCCACCACGAGTAGGTACTCTTTAACGTAATTGGGACTTAAATTACAATAACATAAAAGTAACTTATCACGTAGGTATTCTATGTATTATAATATTATTATTTTTTTTAATTTAATAAATCTAACATATTATCAGTAGTTGCATACATTTTTTTTTTTTAAATATATAGGCTAGCGCTTGGCTGCAATCAGACTTGAATGCAAGAGGTGATGCAGCCTAAGGTGGAGCGCGCTTGCCTAGAAGATGCCTATTCACTCTTGATTTGAAGGTATTTTGATATGGTGTTATCATAAATTCATACGAATTTTAGCGCACAATACAATAGGCTTGTTCATACAAACTATAAAATTACAAATTATTTTACACAGCTATAAATACACACTATACGATTATATAAATTTTAACGTCCTAATACTACAACTATAACTAACAATCTAATTTCACAAGTACATAGGTACATAGAACACATACATAACTACTTGATACACTTATCCTAAAAGTTAAAAGTGGGTAGAAAAAAAAATAAACGGCACAATAGAATAACAAAGTATCAATGTCTTGCTGTCGCAGTATAATTCGGCTGCGTGATATAATTGGACCTATGCCTGATTTAACTATTCGAAAGCCTACCCACCTATACTATACCTATACACTTATCATACGTGTAATATCCTTTTGGGAGTGATCTTGCGAAGCTTAATGGCGAAATCAAATTACAGAGTCATCTGATGGGGATACTCGTATATAAGAATATACAACTCACTAACGTTGACAGGATTCTATCTTCGATACACATTACGAATAAAGTAAAAAATACTTTAAAAGCTTTATATTAAAATCTATTTTTTTACTATGACATTATTATACGTTTTGACCCCCGAATTCAACATTGGTGAGATGTAAATTCTCATCTTAATCCTACAGTGGCTGGTGGCTTATTACGTTAAAATTACAGTGGTAATAGGTAACTTATTGCTAGAGCTTAGAACACTATTTCGCTATTTGCCAAAATCCATTGTCTCAGGAAGAATACAATAAATTAAGCCAATAACAAAAATTGAGATAGTTGCAATGATTGATACAGCATTTCCATAATAAAGGTAGGTATATGGCAGGATGCAAGACTAGACTAGATACTAGCATTATTGGATTTCGGAAAATAGGTTCACGGTGGGTGATTCCCGACAGACTGTCCTTTTGTCCGTGTTTCCTTTGCGTGAAATTCGAGTCATGCAGTAGCGCGCCTGCCGCGCGTCAACTTTGCTTATCCTTGTTATACCCGCCCGACTTCAACATAGTGGGTAGAAATAAAAATTATTTATTACTTTACAGTGGCGTTGGAAGTCGGTTTTTTGGAAAGAATTTTTATTTTTAACTTTTTAATGTCAGGGTTGAGGATTTGGAGTCAAAAAAAAATACGCGCCGAATTGAGAACCTCCTCCTTTTTTGACAATAGATTACCAACTATATGTACCTACGTTAAACAGCTACATTTTGTCCTAATCGGTCCTACAGTATAGGTATTAATTATGAAAATAACTGGCAAACAGGCTTCTCATAGCACAGGGAATCTAGTTTGTGGGCCAGGAATTTATCTAGGCATTGTTCTGCTTTCGTTTTTAATAGTTAACTACCTACCTTTATTGTTACTTCAAATATTTTACGGTTTTATTTTTTGTTTGTTGTACTTATATAATTAGTAATTTTTTAAATTGTAATTTTTTATTTTTTTTTCGTTTTTAACACCTGACGGGATGACTCTGGTTCCTTGGAAGCAAGGAAGGTCGCTTGTTTGGGATGCCACATTCGTGGATACGCTGGCGTTGTCCCACTTGCAGGCGACCTCCATGACGGCGGGGGCGGCGGCCACTAATGCAGAAAGAGATTGAGAAATATGAAATTATAGAAAATAATTTCATTTTTGTGCCTTTTGGTGTTGAAACCATGGGGTCGTGGGGCTAGTCTCACGGAGGGCTCGCTCGGCCAACATTTATGTTTGGCTATTCAACGAGGTAACGCAGCCAGCGTTCTGGGCACATTGCCTTATTGCAACGGCATAGATGATATTTTTAATGTTTTTAGTTTTTTAATTTAGTTGTACTTATGTATATATTTTTCAAACAAGTACTTATAATTGTTGGCTTTTCACGAATAAATACTAAAAAAAACTTTTCAAAGTCATTGAAAGCTTTCTGTTAAATCTTTACATTGGCTGAATAAACTTTACTACAACCAATCCTATTGTTATCATACCCGCGTTTTTATTCGCATAGATCAAAGTTTTAGTAAAATCATTCGTTTTGCTGAATTTCCTCTGTCGACTAACCCAAGTATTCGCATACCGCACTAGAGCACTTACACTGAGTATCAAATCATTCTATACGTAAGAGTTATGCCCTAAGCCCAAAAGTTTCTTTATAATATAATAAAATACAGGATATATTGTCAGCCGCGGCCAGGATAAACAATCTCGGAGGATCTCCCATAAATAATCTCGTCAGTCGTCTTATAAAGATTCATCGCTCCTTGTGGGAGATTAAGGCCTGGACATACAAAGCGCGATGGCATCAGCAGCACAGCAATATGCCACACTGAACACAATTGCACAAATGAAATAACAGCAAAAAAACTAAATCATAAATCGCCATAATCCACCAGAACAGACTTGTATGGAACAACGTCATCATCATAACAATTTCAATCCATTGCCAGCTTACTAATTAGTCTCCTCTGAGAATGAGAAGAGTTTCGCCGTAGCTCCCACGCTCGCCCAGTGCGGATTATGAAGAAATCTCAGCCATTCATGATGCAAGTTTCCTCCCGTTGTTTTCCTTTACCGTAAAAGCAAATTATATGTAATCGTTTAAAACGCTCATAACTCAAGAAAAGCCTTGCGTGCCCGGGGATCAAACCCGTGAACCCGTTCTGAAGGTTAGGTTCCTTTATGCTATCACCGTTTATGTGACAACGTGCAGCATGTGATATGCACCGCCCGGCCTTGAAGGTAAGGACTGAAACAGTAACCGAAATAAGGGGTTTAAACACTGTTTTTTTAAACTGTTATAATACAGAAACACTTATAACGGAAATAGAAACGATACTGTAACCCAATCAATCTGTAACCGTTTATTTCTGTTAATAAGTGTTTTTATCTGTAACCCTAATAGGTAGATGCCCTAACAAACTGCACGGTGTGACAACGCGTTCTTCTCACTTCAACGGACTTCACACATACTGACACAACATACCTATGTTTTTCTTAAAAGAATTGCAACCAACGGTGCTAGACCTTAGGGTCTAATTTGAATACGCGTCAACAGTGGCAACGTCGTTATTTCGGTTACAGATTAAAACACTTTCATTTCTGTTACAGATTCGTTTCTGTTACAGAAATATAAGTGTTTCGGGTTAATAGAATTAAAAATACATTCAAAAGGGTTACAGATTCGATTCTGTTACACTTTCATTCTGTAACACTTATATTTCTGTAACCTTTATGAATCTGTTTTTCAGTTCAGGTGCTTGAGGGTAATGGCAGCTTTCGATTTGAGGATGCAGTTACTTGTATTACAACTATTTAACTCCACATTTGACCACATTATATCCCGCGTTGTGTCTGCCCAAGCCTTAAAGCATATCGTACCGCATCTCTACCGTGACGTAAGTTACGAACTTTTCCGCATATATACGTACATCATCATGTCTACCAAGTTTTCTACTACCGGTTTCTTACGAGGGAAAAATGATTTATAAAAGCAGTATCTCTTTATGGCTTATACAAACCACAAAATAGGTAGATATTGCTGATAATATTTCAGAACCTACGCAAATTTATTTTCTAAAGGCTAAGGTAGTTTTAGGTTTAAACGTATCTCACTTAGATGGCATAGGTTAAAAATACAGTCGAATAGTTATTTAACTTTAGGCAGTCGAACACTATTAATAATAAAGGCGTATAATATCACTAGGTATTATTATAGATGTACTAAATTTTTCAATTTCAATAATTTAAATAAGTAAGTATCTTGAATTTAATGGAAGTACTATTGTACTACGCATTAGAATAAAATATGTCCACTCAGTGGACATATTTTATTCTAATGCGTAGTACATTCTAATGCGTAGTACTCCACTGCCACATGTGGTAGCTACCTATTAATTAATGACTACCTATTAAGTATTAGGTACGTGTAAAAACTCAAATTACGCAACATTTTAATTCACTGGGGACTTGTAAGTTTAATAAAATAGAGTATTAATTATACTTAACAATTGTAGAAACTACATAATGGACCTAATTAATGTATTTACCTAATATGGTATTTACGATAACGCCAAGTTTCGATTTTATGTCAGATACCACCGCAAGTTCAATTACCTACTTGTAAATGTCACCGTAAAATTGTATTTATCTCGATAGATTCTAAACTGTCGTAAGATTGTGAACCGTTCAATGTTCTGAGTATCAATTTTTGTAATATTCATTGTATTCACGTTTTCTTGTCTCTTTCTTATAGGTTAGGTTAGGGTTCGGCATAAATAAGCAGGTTTAAGTTTTGACGGGTTAATATACCTAACAGATTACAATCTACCGAAAAATAATGCGTTAAATTGTAATCTGTCGACAGATTACAATCGCGCTAGTTAGATTACATTATAACGGTTTTTGCAATACGGAGACAGAAACATGGAATTCAGAAACTGGCTCGTAAAATCCGAGTGTAAATATCGAACGCTTCAGTGCTCAGATTGTGGTGAAATGCTGTGGCTTAAAACACTTTCAAGAAATATTGCCATAGACACGTAATTGGCATGTCTGAGTAGTGAGTAGGAACAGGTAATTTCAAGTTTATAATATTTTAGCTTAAGAAAATCTTTCCAAAGCAACAAAGAGTTTTTACACCGAGCAGTTTAATTCCCCACGGCAGTTTCGCTAGACTTAGGTTATCGCGAATTTCAAAATCCTGTACCTACCTACCCAATACTGTACAGTATAATGGTAGGTACAGAGTAACTATCCATATCCATATCCATACTAATATTATAAATGCGAAAGTGTGTCTGTCTGTCTGTCTGACTGCTACGCTTTCACGGCCCATCTGTTCAACCTATTTTGATGAAATTTAGTACGGGGATAGGTTGTATCCCGGGGAAGGACATAGGCTACTTTTTATCCCGGAAAATTCAAGAGCTCCCGAAGGAATCATAAAAAACTATCTCTTCAACCGATTTTGATGAAATTTGGTATAGGGATAATTTGTATCCAGGGAAAGGCTATTTTTTATCCCGGAAAATTAAAGAGTTCCCGCGGGAAAAAAATAAATCTTAATCCACGCGGACGAAGTCGCGGGCATCATATAGTAGACTATATAGTATAGAGTATTGCGAGACCGACCGTTTCAAACCCCACATCTACCTAACCAACTCAACTTACTTTTCTATCATAGATTATTTTTGGTAAAAACTAGGTAAGTTTAAGTACTTACGTACATACGTTACAGTTACGTACGTAACTCTTGATTACGTCTTCAACCATTTTCACACAAATAGAATATAATCCAAACACAAACTTTTACTTTTTGTTCGATTCCTAAAAGTTTACTTGAACCATTCGACCTACATGTAGGTACAGTTTCGTTTAGAATTTTTGGCGGCTAAGTGCCCCTTTTACCGAGAATAACCCGCGGCGCTTGTTCTTTTAAAAAACAGGAGTTATTAGTCAGGAACCAGGGCCTTACGGCAAGATGACGAATCTGCACCATTTGTTTCATGATTTGACATAACCTCGTAGGATAAATGTCAAAATACGAAACTAGAACAGTCTGTCATAGTTAGATATTTTTTGTAGTAGGTAGTAGTGGGGCCCAGCCCCCCCCCCCTTGAAAATGACTCTAGTTACGCCAATGGTTATTACAAGGTTTACTGGTAAAAACAACTAAATCCACAAGGACTCAGCCGCGGGTTAAGTAGTAAAGAAGCTGTTTACTAATAACATAACAACACAACAATACGTTATATGCCTCGTGGCACATGAATTGTATACTTAATGAATATAAACTCCTTTGAATGTTGAAACTATATGAGTAGGTACATTGAAAATTATGCAGAACATTTTCAAAGTTCCTCGTCACAACTATGTGGAAACTTTTGAACTTGCTTCCCGGGGCCGCGGCCGGTGTTATTCATCGAGTTACCTGCTTCATTACAGTTGAATACTCTCGGGTCAAACTCGTTGGGTGAACGTTAGAGGCTGCTATACAAGGCAGCTTGAACTGCAGGAGAACTGCAGTTACGAGTAAGTTACAATAATACTTTATTACTTAACTAGCTGATGCCCACGACTTCGTCCGCGTGGATTGAGGTTTTTTAGTTCCTGCGGGAACTCTTTAATTTTGCGGGATAAAGTAGCCTATGTGCTATTCCAGACTATAATCTGTCTCTTAGCCAAATTTCATTCAAATCCGTTCAGCCGTTGTAGAGTTATAAGTGTTCGAACAAACCCGACTTTGTTTTATATGTATATCAAAGAAGATAATATTGTGTATTCCTTGAAATGAGCAATCGGATTTTTGGTAGGAAGGATGACCAGACAATGGTTTTCCCTATTCAATAGCACTGGGATAATTTATATTTGAATAAAAATATAAATAGTAGCCATTATCTTCTGGTCTAATCATTATGAACTCAAGCAGTTGTTTTCAAGCACTGGAAATTGGAGAGATACTCCAGTGCAAGAGCAGTCGACATCTACAAATCCAGAAAGAGCATAGGGGTTATACCTATATGCAACGACCTCAATTTACATAGCACGCTCTACAGGTCGGACGCCCAATTTTTTTCTATGAAAGGGCTCTTCTAGTACCTACATATATATCGATGTATACATGCCTTGCATCAGCATTACCATACCGAGGAATTTCACCACACTGTTGAAATTTCGCGATTTTTAAGCGATCTCGTATAATGAAAGGAATAATATTGCACTTCACTAAGTATGAAGTCGCACCTTGAAGCAGCCTTTGAAGCTTAGTCTAAGTTTTTAAATTGCAAATTCGCGCTAAATGCATTGATTTAAAGCTCAATTTTGTGAAACGTTTCGAAATTAAAATCGGGTCTACTGAATTTGTGACTTTAAATCTAGAGCTTTTGGGTCAATTTTACTTCAACGGCGATTTGATCGAAGGCTCGAATACAATCAATCGCAATGTTAAAACTGAGAAAAAGCATTATAGTAACCGACCGTGTTGGCCGTGGTCCGTATATAGCCACCCTTACTCATTGCCTCTTTGACTCACTATACACTATTGTTCTGCTGCACTTTGCCTCGACCGCCGCGGCGGCGGCGTCGGTCAATTTTAATGAGGCAGGAATGTTGAAGCACTTTCTGTTTATATACATGACGAAGCTTCACTTGTACTATACCTTCCGGATTTTCAGCCGGTTTATTTTCAATGCAAATAAGTTTTTTTTTTAATTTAACCACATTTCTTTGATTTGCCGAGAAAAAATCACCTCTATCCGTATATCCGAATTACAAGCTATCTATGTGTAGGTCCCTTCAAAAGTACAATTCTTGAATTCCTAAAATTACTAATTAATACTAAAATGACGAAAGTCGGTTGAAAAAGAGACACTTTTGAATTAACAATATTCTTCTTCTTATCAACCCATTACCGGTGCACTACTGAGTACTGAGTAACTACTAATGAATAATGTTTGGCCACGTTCCACCACGCTGGCGAAGTGTGGATTGGTAGACTTCACACGCCTTCGAGAAGATTATGAAAAACTCTCGGGCATACTGGTTTCCCCACGATGTTTTACTTCACCGTTTAAAGGTTTGAAGCAAGTGATATTTAATTTCTTAAAACGCACATACTTCGAACAGTTAGGGGTGCGTGTCCGGGATCGAACCCGCGACCATGTAGGTGTTAAATCACTAGGCTATCACCGTGTTTACCATTTACAATCTTAGTATGAAAGTATCGATTTTACTAGCTCGAACATAGCCATAACCCTGACATGCTTGGTTCAGTCATAACTAGGGCTTCCAATACCGGGACTTTTTTCGTCCGTTTTCAATACCGGTATTGAAATGTCTAATACCGGGATACCGGTATTGGTGACACTATAAACGAAACACTGACTATTGCATATATTTCTTGGTACATTTTTTTTTTTTTTTTTTTTTTTATTGCGTGATAGGCTTGCGCTTGACGACAATCATGCTTAGTGCAAAGCAATGATGAGGTCTAGGTTGGAACGCGCTTGCCTAGAAGATGCCTATTCACTCTTGCCTTGAAGGTACTTAAGTTATAAGTGTCAGGAAACACGTGCGCTGGGAGGGTGTTCCACACCCTAGCGGTTCGTATCAGAAACGTGGAGCAAAAACGCTTCGTGCGAGCAAATTGGACGTCAACCACATAACATGCCACTGTTTTTATTCGGCTAAGTTTAAAACTTGTATCTTAAGCACATTAGCTCAATAAGAGCATCTTTATTGCTTAAAACCAGTGAAGAAAAGTAATTTTTGATCACTCAGAGGGAAAAATTTGTGTTTGAATTTAGACCCTGTGGCTTGGCATTTCTATTTCATTGACTCATGAAAAGAAAGTTCAAGAAATCTGTTTTTTATCCAATGCAATCTTTTTATTATTATTTATTTTCTTTTAAAAATTACTATTGAATTTTTAATTAATTTGTGTTTTGACTAAAATAAGTATTTTTACGAGTTAAAAAATGGCATTTCTTCATTAAATTTAAGCAGAAAATTGCTCTTTTGGAGTCAATGTGGTGAAAAAATATTTTTTATGGAAAACTGTTTTTTATGGTGCAGTTTCCTTCAGAAAAGACTAGTTTAAAGTTAAAAACAATCTATCTAATTTTAAGCTTTTCCCAATACCGGGATCCCGGGATCCCGGTATTGAAAAAAATCTTTCCGGTATTCGAAAGCCCTAGTCATAACGACCTGATGCATCTTTCATTTCATTTGTATGTGGCTATATTTAAAACTCGACCCTTATTTCCCCAAACACCGAGTATATTATATTCGGAAACAAAACAGTATTAAATAAACAAGCATAAGCAAGCAATTTCTTAATGCAACTGCCAAAAATCCTTACCATTGTGGGCCGTGGACCCTGGAGGAAACATGAGATATTACGAGTGTCATGTACTACGGAAGCTTATCTTTATCCTGCTTCCTAATATTGTTAAAGGTTTCATATTTGTTTTTTTATTTCTAAATTGCCAACACGGCTGAACTTTTTTGTAACTTTTTGTAAAAAAATGTTTTTAAAAAAAAGTTACCAAAAATTTTAAAGCAAGAGCTTTTGGGTCTTTTTTACTTTGACGTTCGCTTACACTTGGCGAGGTAAATTATCACGTCGATAATCGTATTTGCAATGTAAAAACTCAGAGTAAGCGTACTGAGACCTTTTTCCTGATGCCAACTGTACATTACTCTGCAAATTCTGCTTAGTTCTTTAAAGTTTGTTATATCCAAATAAATAAATACATAAATAAAAGTTTATTTTCAATTAACAAATTAACTCATAAATAAACTAAACTAACTAGATTAGATTCTTAAATAAACATTAAATAAATATTAAATTCTGAGCTAGAATGGAATCTTTTGCTATCCTAATGTCATCATTTTATTAAAACTAGAGGCAGACATTTCTTGGAATTTTATATCCATTAATCTTTTAGATTTAGATGAAAAGCAATTTGCTTAAAATTTATAATGAGCTAAAGTTGTTGTGAAGAGAGCCGGGAATAATCAATCTTACTGGCAGCTTGCCCGCGATTCGCGAACACGAAGCCTGAACTGGTCGTTTTATTCAGGTTTCTTAAGTTTAAACCCGATGGTAGGTTTTTTACGCCTCTAGGTACAAGTTAGCCCTTGACTGCAATCTCAAGTGCAGGACAAGATAATGTGATGATGCAGTCTAATATGGTAGCGGGCTAACTAATTAGGGGTATGACAGTCATATTAAACCATACACACGTATCAACCACAGATGCTCCAGGTTATTAATTTGGTGTTTTAAAAAAAGAGCTTCGTTAAGGCATAAAAGATTCCGATTTTGTCGATTCAAAAGCACTTCAAAAGCACTGCACTAAAAGTTTATTCAAATAAAAAAACATTTGAATATAAATTATATTACAATATAAGGTACCTACACATACTGGTATTTAAATATATCCTTATTTAACGCAAACATTACCAATGTATGGTATATTTACTAGCAGGATGCTCGTATAATACCGTTTCCACGCAAAAATAAAAGTTCACGTATCACGTACCTACGGGCTCGTAGCGAAGGCTCCCAAGGGTGTAGATCGAGGACTCACGCATGTTGAATGAGTCATTTCTAGACCTGCAGAGTACATATTCACCATTCTACAAACAGACAAAATATATAACAACTGAGAACCTGATAAGAAATAAATATAAATAATTCATTCATTCACTTTTCACTCACGAATATCACACACACACATACGCACGCACGCACACACACACACATACACACATACGTACGCACTTTAACAACTCGTTAGTTTACGTATATACTTTAAAATAGCAAGGTGGAAGAGACTGACCCCCAAGTCACGAGTATATATCCAAGTTTGGGGGTCCAGGTAATTTAAGGAATTTGTTCTTTTTTCCTGTAAACAAATGTTCACATGAATAAATAAACAATCAAATTGTCTGAACCACACTAATTACAATAAAAAAACTTATAACTGGCCCACCCAGCTATTAATACTTTTTAGCCGAAAGGCAAATTACCAATAATCTTTGAAAAAACTAGGAAAATGATGGACTTTCATTTATGGACCCCACTATTTCAACCCAGATCAAGATGTTTATTTCTGGGCTCTGGATTTGTGATATAGATGGTTCCTTATTAAAATAAAGCAACATTAGTTACATCAAATTGAAAAATACACAAAAGTCAAGCAGGGATTAAAAATATATAATTTCTACCTAGTACCTACCCACAACAAACAAAACTTGGGCTGGTTTCGGGTCAACCACTTGAAAGGGATGACAAAGGGCTTACATTAAATATTCATTAGGAAAAATGTGTAAGTCATTCATTAAAAAAACCTTTGAAACCTTTTACTTAGGGAGAAATATATAATAGAATTAAAGACCCGATTTTTAAAACGTAAAACCAATAGGTACTCTTTTAGAAATGTAGACAGCACTCAATAAAAGCCTGTGCTATAAATACCATCAATTAAAAACCATTTACTTTCTTCGACTTTTTTGCCCTGTCAGACAAAATGAAATCGTTTGATGTTCAAATAAAGTTGTGTTTTCAAAGGCAGAGGAACGTTATTATAGTTTCATTGCCGTCCAATGTCCATTTGCTAGAGGACTTACAACGTACACAGCTTTGACTATTCAGGCAATAACTCACTAATGAAACGCTATAAAAGCATCTAAGTCCCAGACTCTAGATTTTTTATCTTTACTGTAATAGGGGTCCAGAAAATGGAGGGACGAAGGCGGCTGTCCCGGAGCTAAAGCCCTAACCCCCCCTGATCAAAATTTCTGTTAAAAAAGAAAAAAAATGCGCTCGCTTCACTCGTGATTTTTGTACCGCGAAATCAAACTATTCCTACCAGACTACAAAAACTTGCAAAGTCGCAGGCATATAATCTTGTATATTGTATATCTATAGGTACTAAAATGATTAATACGAAAGTAGGATAGATGAATGGATGGATGGATGGATGGATGGATGTTTGTTACTTAATCAAGACAGAACGGCTGAACGAATCTGGATGAAATTGACAGATTATAATATTATAGTCTGGAATAACACATAAATAGGCTACTTTTTATCCCAGAAAATTAAAGAGTTCCCGCGGGAACCAAAACAACCTCAATCGACGCGGACGAAGTCGCGGGGATGAGCTATATTCTATAATTATAGGTACCCCGTCTAAGAATTCCAAAGTGATTAAAAGAAAAGTTCGCACATAATTGAACATTTATCCGCATGTAAAATCCCTTGCAATGTTGGTGCCCTAATTCGAAATTGGCCCAGTTCGCTACAGAATTAGCGGAGTGTCTCAAGTTTTAAATTAATTCCTGTTAGAAAGAACTTTGATATGGTAATGCTCTTTGTGGGTAATCTTACCTTTTTCTTTTGTTCTTCGGTTGTGTTGTGAGTGCTCTTCGCAGTTCGCATACACTGCTAGAACATGGAGAAGTTTAAATTACTTATGGAGTTTTCTTATTTGGCTTAGCGGAGTTGTGTTACGCTGTTAGTGTAGTCTTATAAAACATAGGTAAAACTTTTCTAGAATTGCTTTATTCGATGACAATATACTTGGCAACTATATACTTTACAATAGTAAAAATCGAGGCCGAAATACCTAGAGGCTAATGCGTAAGTTGTGTTGATCTATACAATAGTAATTATAATAATTGATGTACCTACGTGTACATGTTTACACGACTGCCCAAATAAAGAGTGTAATGTTTTCAGGATTCGTGTATGTAAGTATGTGGCAGTATACTGCAGCAGCTGTGGCTGGAGCTCAATATATTATGTCCATCGCAATCACAACCATCATCATCAATCAATCATTACTTAATTTTTAAAAAAATACAGCCAGTGTCCGTCGGGATGATGTCAGGGTTCTAACGATACCCCATACATCAAAATCTGTTCAGGCATTTAGAAGTCATGGTGGAATAAAGAGACTCACATACTTACATACACGAATCCTGAAAACATTACACTCTTTTTTTGGGCAGTCGTGTAAACATATCAATCCCCAAATTACCTCGCATCGTACCATTAAAATATGCACAAGATATTTTCTTATCTCGTAAGCTTCCTATAAGGAATTTCATAAGAACCGGTATGAACCGGTCCCTCTGATAAGATATGGCGAGAATTTTATATTGAATTTTTTCTTAGATAAGTAGTAAGTACACAACTAGTTATATACTTACACACATATAATATTTGGGAGCTAGATGATGCCCGCGACTTCGTCCGCGTGGATTAAGGTTTTTTAGTATATGCCGGATAAAAAATGGAGGCCGTAAGTATAAATATCTTATATTAAGGTCTGGCTAGAAAAAACAACTCTTTTAAATCTAAAAGTAAAATCATAAAGTTTGTAAATCCATATTTTTAAAAGTCCGTCTGTCAGTCCGCTACGCTTTCACGGCTTATCTGTTCAAAATATTTAAAAAAAAGTCGGTGCAACCTATATCTGTAAATATACTTATAGTTCGCGCGCGAGCTCCGAGGGTCCTATGGAATGTTAAAGTAATGACCTAGAGTTGTTTAAAGTGCAAAACAATACTGCTGTCGCAAAATTACACGCGTCAAGCTCGAAACTAGTGCTTGGAGCGAGCTGGATATGGAGCGACAATCGGGGGTGGCATACAGCCGTTGCTTCTTCAGACCCCGATTCCTCTGAACTCGTGCGCGGACTGTACAGACGGTTGCATCCCGGGAGAGGACTTAGGCCTCTTTTCTATACGGTAAAATCCAACAGTTTCACACGGACGAATTTGACATCATACAGTTTTTAAATAAAATTAGTATCTAGTTTCCAGAAGTAGAAAATAATCCTGATAAAACTAGGTTTTAATATATGGGCTTATATAGGTCGATAAAATTGGCATTTGAAATTCAAATTTTAAAATTCACCACAGTATTTTCCAATGTACGGTCTACTCTGTGCAGTCTGCAGCAAACAATAGTGTGATTATCAAAGCTCAAAACAGACAATTGTGACGTCATTCGCTTCTTGGTGTTTAATCCATTATGGCGGATTGCTGAATTTTATAGTTTTATTTTATCAAGATAAATAGCAATCTCACTCGAAATTCAAAAATAAGTAAATTTTTTATAATCCATGAATCCTATTGCATTAGATAAATTCATAATTTCATTGCAAACTAGCAAAGAGCAGATTAGAAAGAAAAAATTTAGAACAGGAAATAAAGATAAATAATTTATTACTCAAAGAACAACCACAATCCTCCAGTCAAACGCTTGAAACAGCCGTATTAAAAGAAGTATGCTCACTTCAAAATAGAATATCAAATAACCTGGACACGCAGTCTAACAATTTCGATTATTCACGAAATAAGAAAGAGGACCTTAATAAAAGCAGTCAAAAACTTTCTTTTAATGAACAAAGTCCAAAGTCCAAAACGCATATTACAAATTGTGTTACGTCTAAAGCGAAACAGAAAATTGAAACTCACATAAATAAGAGAAAAATACATATTTATGGTACTCAAACATGTATTAACCTAGCATCAACTCTATTAAATTCAAGAGTTAACAGTAAATATGAAGATTATGACATTTTTGGTATAACAAAGCCAAATGCACAAGCAGAGGAAATTCTAAGAAATTGTCACAGTGCATCTCTCCAAAAACAGGACAAAGTTATTATTTGTGTTGGTGAAAACGACTGCAATCCATTGCATGTATTATCGAACCTATATTCTGCACTAAAAAGACTAAATGGTGTCACTATTATTGTACTAAACGTCTGCCAGAGTAAATTTTTGAACATCAATATGCTTAATAAAAAAATTGGTAATGTTGTTAATAAATTCGGTAACTGTCATTTTATTCGAAATATTTCGTCTTCCTCCAGGCTATTAAACATTTGTCAAAAAATTAATTTGATCATTGACACTGTCGATTACGAACACAAATATTTAGATCCAAGAAATATGAAATCCCTTATAACAAGAAACTCTTCCCCACATGGCAAAGATTCTAAAAATTCTCAAGCATATTTAAAAGGTACTATACCATATTACTTCGCACGCCTAAATGAAAATAATAAAAATGAATCAAAAGTTTTAACCCAAAATGACACTCACAATAACTTAACTACAAATAAAGGGACAGATTTGCCCGCTAAAAAAAAGTTTTTTCGTTTCTAAAAAAGAACGAAGTGATTTAAAAATCCTACACCAGAACATAGCCAGCATTCTCTCAAAAAAGGATTTATTGCAAGTAGTCTTAGAAGAACTAAAACAAAAAAAAGAAGAACCAGATGTTATTTGTCTGTCAGAAACTTTCCTTAAAGAAAGCTATGAAACGTTACTTAAAATACCAAATTATAATCTAGGCGCACATTTCAGTAGAAACACAAAAAGGGGAGGCGTATGTATCCTTGTAAAAAATACTATACGATGCACCAAACTGTCCCTATCCCATCATGCGATACCAAATAATTTTGAGTGCTGTGGAATAGAATTAAATGACTATAACTTAATGGTTATCTGTTTATATCGTACTCCCAAATCAGACCCCACATTTTTTCTAAATAAGTTAGATAGTTTATTGTATAGTTGGAATAATAAAACAAAAACTAAAAAAATTGTTATTACAGGAGACTTTAATATAAACACACTTAAAACTTGTACAGCAGTTAATCATCTTAAGGATTTAGCTCAAACTCATAAGCTTAAAATACATATAACTGACCCCACGAGAGGAACTTCATGCATAGACCATATTCTTAGCAACATAAGTAACGCATCCTCATCTATATTACCTTTAGGTCTCTCAGATCACGAGACAGCACAAACGATTTCTTACCCTGTCACTAAATGCGAAAAATCTTTTATTTATTATGTGTATAAAAGAGATTATAGTCAAGAAAACATTGATAAATTCATTGACTGTTTAAAGAACCTTTCTTTTAGTGACGTCTATGAGGAATCGGATCTAAACATAGCTTTCAATAAATTTCATGAACTTTTTTGCCTGTTTTATAAATTGTGCTTTCCGAAAATTAGAATAAAAATTAATACAAATAATTGGAATAATTGGATAACTCGGGGTTTGAAGAATAGTAGCCGGAATAAAAGAAAATTGCAATTTAAATATTATAAGAATAAAAAAGATACTAATCTTAAAATTCGTTTTAAGTCTTATTCTACGATTCTAAAAAGATGTATGATAGCAGCCCAAAAATTTAAAAATAAAAAAATGATAGCTTTAAGCAAAAATAAATGCAAAACTTCATGGCATATAATAAAAGAGGAATCTGGTACTAATAAGAAAAATAATAATTTTATACAAAGTATTAAAATCGATAGTAATATAATAGAGGAACCAATTGAAATAGCAACTAAATTTAACGAACAATTTATTGACTCAACAAATAGATCAAATAATACAGTCCCTAAAATAGATACACAAAAACTAAAAAGTATGAGCCATTCTATGTTTTTAAAACCCGTTTCAGAACGTGAAGTTAATGAACAAATAATTTCTCTTAAAAATACAATGTCCGAAGGTTTTGATGAAGTTTGCACTAAGATAATTAAATCATCAAAGAATGTTATTATCCCCATACTAACTTATCTCATCAATCTTTCATTTGAAAGTGGAAAATTTCCGGAGCTCTTAAAGCCATCAATAATTAAACCTCTTTTAAAAAAAGGCGATCACACAAATATTTCCAACTATCGCCCAATAGCATTAATACCGGTGTTCGCAAAAATTTTTGAAAAGTGCATGTTTATAAGACTCATTCAATACTGTAACCATTTTAACATATTAAATAAAGACCAATATGGATTTCAAAAGAAAAAATCGACGAAACATGCTATTTTCTCACTAATTGATACGGTTCTGAAAAACATAGATACAAAAAATTGGACTACTGGGGTATTTTTTGACTTATCGAAAGCTTTTGACATTGTAAATCATAACACTCTGATTAATAAGCTAGAAGCCCTAGGAATTAGAGGCCCTGTATTAAATTGGTTTATTTCATATCTTGAAAAAAGGCAACAGCGGGTTGATATCAACAAGATTAATAATAATGAACAGGAAACCTTCCATTCTGACTATCTCTACTCTACAATGGGTGTACCTCAAGGCAGTATCCTTGGGCCCCTTCTTTTTATCATCTATATTAATAATATAACTGAAGTTACTCGCTATAAATGTGTATTGTTTGCAGATGACATCTCCATAGTTGTGACGTCAAATATGAAAGATAATATTAAAGATCATGAAAATCAAATCAACCTTACTATAAAATCAATAATAGACTGGCTTCAATTAAATAACTTAGAACTAAACCTTACCAAAACAACTTATATGCAATTTCATAATAAATCTAACTCTAAATTAAATATAAAATACAATGATAAAACTATTGACGAATCACTTAATGTAAAATTTTTAGGAGTTTTCTTAGATAAAAGCCTAAAATGGTTAACTCACGTGGACCACGTATGTAAAAAAATAAATAGGTTTAATTTTGCACTGAAAAGACTCACTTCGGTCACTGATCAACAAACTGCCCTAACAGTGTACCATGCTTACGTAGCATCAGTCCTTAGATATGGCTTAATTCTATGGGGAAATACTTCTGAATTTAACAGGGCCTTTATTGCCCAAAAAAGATGTATTAGAGCAATTTGCGGAGTCTCGCCCATAACATCTTGCAAACCTCTCTTTATAAAATTAAATCTTTTAACACTGCCTAGTTTATACATCTATGAAATATCTGTGTTCGTAAGAGACAATCATAGTATTTTTATGAAAGCTAGTGATATCTACCCACGGTGCACTAGAAACACGGACAGGCTTGTGTTGCAGTGTCGACCGAGGACGGAATTTTACTTAAAAAATTGCTCAGCCTTATGCGTAAAAATTTATAATAAGCTGCCAAAAGATATTAAGGCATTACCAATTAAATTATTTAAAAATAAGTTGTATAAATGGCTAGTAGCCCAAAACTTCTATTCTTTAAAAGAATTCTTGAATTTTAAAACTTATCACCCGATTTAAACTCTCATTTGTCCATTTATTTTAGGTTTAATTTAATTTTACAAATTTTTAAAGCTTGCAACTTGTTTAGTCCCTTTTATGAAACCTATTTTAGTTTTAAGTATTTTGCACGCCATTGTATGGCTGATTGTAACATGCTCTCCTTATTACATAATAACACCGTACTATGTACCTACTTACTTACAATCATGCAAATAAATAAATATTCTATTCTATTCTATTCTATTGATTCTTGGTTAGGTACTGTCATTATGCCTAATAATATAATAGCTACTGGTCTATGTCGATAATAATATGGAAGCTGTAACATGTAAAGTACAGCACATTTTAACGTTGTACACGTTTAAACGTGCTTGTTAAACATTGTTAAACATATTTAGTTTCACCAAGAGCTTCTTAAGATACTTACCAGCCACCGCATGTACCACCTAACAGGAAGTCTACAAGATTATAATTTCTAGCTCTAGAAAATGGAGCGAGGAATAAAACTACAGGTAAGTGTTGAAGGATAAGTACTCTGAAATGTTGGGAAACTTGCGCTCACTGCATCGACTTTTAAAAGTCAGTAGGTACTTATTACCTATTTTCATCACAAAGAATTTATTGCATTTAAAAAAATTATCATTAAAACTGATATATAAAACAAAACTATCGCTGAATAAAGTGTTATTTACGTTCAGTGCCAGATAAACGCGGTTCTGATTCAAGAAAATGGAAAAATCCTTACGCAAATGAAAAAACAAAAAATTCTATAAAATTAAAAATCTTCAAAACAACCGTAAAAATTTCCATTTTAATTCTTTTGGGATGAGTGGACAAGAAGACAGTGAAGAAAATTCCTGAAGACGTAAAAAATATGTGATTACTAAAAGACTACCTACTACCCAATACTCATACCAATTAACCTAACTCTAATTATACTTGGAGATATTTGATAATAATATTGAAGTTTTTAAAGCCAGTTTTTTTAATTTTTAAATATGTAGAATGTAGATTATAATAGGTACTTATATGACTAACGTTTTAATATTCTAAAATGTAGTCGCCGGCAACAGTGTCAATCGTTGCGAGAAGCGGTGAACAGACGAAGGTTTGACAAACTAATATTATCCCGGGTGCGGTCCCAAACCCCGGGCGGATTACGTTTAGGCAATATACTTACCCTTAACTGTGAAGGGTACGGTACGCCTTGTGGTTAGACAAAATTAAGTGAGAGGTCAGTTAAATTAGATACGGAATGTGCGGCCTTGGATTGTTAGAGGCTTTCAACAACGTCTGAGGTCCACTTAGACTTGGTTACTTTGACGTGATCAGCAGTATTTAAACGTAAAATCTGCTGGCCTGTACGACTACGTAGTATTTATTGAGATTTAGCGGCGACATAATATTATACAGGATGGAAAAACGAACGGTAAACGAAGGAAAAGTACATTAAATATTCAATACTAGTTGATGCCCGCGACTTCGTCCGCGTAGATTGAGGTTTTTTTAGAACTTAATTTTGCGGTATAAAAAGTAGCCTATGTACTATTCCAGACTATAATCGATCTCTGTGCCAAATTTCATCCAGATCCGTTCAGCCGTTCTGGCGTGATCTGGATTGAGTAACAAATATCCATCCATCCATACATGCATCCATCTACCCATCCAAACTTTCGCATTTATAATTATTAATATTAGTATCTAAGTAAGTAAGTATAGATTCAGCTAACATAAGAAACATTATTTTGTTTTTGAAAACAAGAATAACCGAAATCAAACATCTTTTTAAAAACATACTTACCTGTCCTGTTACTTACCCAAAATACGGTAGGTATATAAGCGGTATTGTCATCTTAGTACGGTCTACCTACCTAACAAGTTAAACTCGCGTAAAATAAAATTTATTAAGTATCATTTATTACGTTAATTCATCGCTCCTTAAATCCTCACTATTGAAAATGAGTTTCCAATAATATCGATAAGCCAACATTTTATCGGGAGATAAACCCGATTTAACCCAGGTCATTGTCGAAATATATTTAATTGATATTTCGTAATTCATCCATTTGTATTTTAAATTTTGTTTATTGTTTTGCTAATATCGGCTCGTTATTTTGTTCATGGATCATTCACACCAATTCTCATATTGAATTTCAATACACAAATTTGCTTCACTACGCACCTCCCGCGTTCGCTCTTGCAAGCTGAAATTCATTTTTGAACCATTTATAATTATTCAATTAATTGCGTACCTATTCGTATATGCTGACCGTACCGTGACCGGACCGTGTTCAATTCTCGGGTAGGGCCATAAGTATCTATTGGGGGTTACGTCATCAATACTTGCTTCTCGGCACGAATCCTTGAATTAGACTGTGAAGTCTTATCTGAATGGATTGCCATTTTAGACCAGCTTGGCGACTGGTTTCCATCGAGGGGGATGATCCCTGGGTGAGGGTTCCTGGCAAGAAATTCACAGTTCTAGCCCAAAGTTAGGAAGCTGGCGGTGTTTCACTCCCGTAACTCGGAGAGCACGCAAAACCGTAGGCGCCTGATCTTTCTCCGGTCGTGTCGGATTTTCATCCCGTCGGGCTATGAGAGTAAGGGAATAGAAGTTGAGTGCACTGGTGCACTATAAAATTTCCTACACAAATGACTGATCTCTGTGGAGATTGGCCGCTGTGAAAAATGGAAATGGATTGATCGGGGGGAAATATTCTTACACAAAGTAGAAAGATATTTTCTACTGAATCTAAATCTAAAAATATGTTATCCCTTAAGTACAGCATCCTAAATGGTTCAATTTAAAATCTACTTCAAATGCAAGTTTTTTAACCTTTGAACGTTGTCAGCTGCCGTCAAAAACACGCTGAAAGCTTCGTTATATTGGGAAATAACTCGAAAAGGTTTAAGAGTAGATTTTAGGAATTGATTGAAAGGATGTGGAAATTGGTTGAATTGATTGGTTCCGGTGATCGGCAGATTGCAGTTCGACGCGCCACTGGCAAATTGGTGCAAATCCCCGAACTACTGAAAAAAAGCATTTACAGAAGAATTTTAGATGCGATACGGCTTTAGCAGTTGGAAAATCGAATGAAAATATCGTATACTAGCTGATACCCGCGACTTCCTCCACGTGGATTGAAGTTTTTTTTGGTAAGTTCCCGCCGCGGAACTCTTTTAATTTATTTCAGACTATAATCTATCTCTGTGCCATATTTCATCCAGATCCGATTAGCCGTTATGGCGTGATTGAGTAACAAACATCCATCCATCCATCCACCCATACTTTGGAATTTATAATAATTAGTATAGATTTACGAGTTATTTTTGTGAGAGGGCCAACGAGAGCTATTATACAACTATGTAGCTAGAGTAGATCGTAGGTTCGTAAGTAGGTAGAATGAATGAATGAATGAAATATTCTTTATTGTACACCAAGTAAAAAAAATACGTTTGAACAATAACAATAAAAATAATAAAAGAAAAATCAGTACAACTGGCGGCCTTATCGCTTTGAAGCGATCTCTTCCAGGCAACCACGCTTTATATATTATCTAGTGTTCGTTGTTTGGTCTATTTTTGGATTGTCGTCATAATTGTACAATTTCCTAGCAAATAAACGATTAATTGATTTATTGAGGCCAGAGGGCGAACTTAAATCCAAAAGAGTTTTTATTTAGCCTAGTTGATGATAAATTCCAACATACAGGTTGGCTAATCAGGAATGGGTAATACATGCCACTTTTTATTAAATCCAATAGCCAAATCAGTCTCTACGCAGCATCGTACTACAAAGTAAATCGGCCATTCCGACACGACACGACCGAGGGTGAGAGACTTCCCACCATACCCGACCACTTATCTGTGTCAATTTAGAACTTATAAATTATCAAATAGGCTAGCCCTGTCGGGAAATGAATCCGTGGCCACGACTACAAGACCACATCCATTTCACAAGGGACATTCACTCTACATTCTGTAATGTAAATTACGAAACCTTTTAAAAATGGCTTATACATTATTTTATAGATATAGCAAAGTATGCCAACGACTACGTCCGTGTGGTTTTTTTTTAATTTGATGGGAGCTCTTTGCCTTTCTGGCATATACAAAATCCTATAATAGGATTTTTTATATCCCAGAAAGTTTCTAATAAATACAGACAGATTACATCCCGGGGAAGGTTATAGGATTCCTATATCCTTCCCATGAATGTAACCTATCTCCGTATCTTTATCAAAATCGGTTGTATAGATAGCAGGTCTAATAGGTAGTTAGTAGTTAAATAGGTCTATGCCTTATGGAACTAATAGGTAGTTGATTATTTATCACCTACATTATTAGGTCCATGTAGTAGGCAGACAGACACACATTTGCCTATAATTTTATAAAAAATTGGATTCTAATTATTATTTTACTTCTTATTTCACTGAACCAATCAATATTTCAAGGCGTCGCGTTGATTCGAAAATAATCATTTTACGCCGGCGGTCTTTCGACCTCGATTCTTATTCATAACACGGAGGAAAATAAAGCTTAGCCTGAAAATCCATTTATCCATTTGTATACATATTACCATACCAAATATACTGAAAAGAAATTGAGTTATCGAGCCTTTCTGGTAGATAAGTATGTATTTTACATCTACAATTGCGTATAAACCTACTGTGTGAAAAAGCTTAGTAAGTAAGTGCTTTTAATAATCTAGGTATACTATACTAATATTATAAATGCGAAAGTTTGGATGTATGGAAATGTATAGATGGATGTTTGTTACTCAATCACGTCACAAGGGCTGAACGGATCTGGGTGAAATTTGACACAGAAATAGATTATAGTCTGGACTAACACAAAGGCTATTTATCCCGGAAAATTAAGGAGTTACCGCGGGAACCACAAAACCTCGATCCACGCGTACGAAGTCGCGGGCTAGCTATAATAATATAAATTTGTAACATTTTCCCATAAATTAATTAAAAGCTTTGCTTACGTAACTTAATATTCTTCTTTTCTATCAAATTAAAAGCTATATTCTCCCACTTCTTCTCTTTCTTCATAAATCATGATTTAAGTAACCTATCTAAGTAGGTATCTTACTTATACTTTACCAGCTTACCTTCTTTTCTGTTTTACCAAAAGTGCCGTTCAGTGTTACTTACTATTTTTCTACAACTTGCTGATAAGATTAAATAGAGCTACTTTAGGGCGTGTTCACATTGAGCTCATATTTTGAGTCCAATACAAATTAAGAAAAGCGGTGATAGCTTAGGTTTAGACTTTCGGTCTCCTGTTCAGGTGGTCGGCGGTACGATCTCCGGATACGCCTATAAACTTTTTGTCGAGTTTTCACACTGTTTTTAGAAAAATTACACGAACAAACTCATCAAGTCGATAATAATCAATATGCAGCAACATTATCGGCTTACAAACTAGGAGGAGGTTCAGGAGGTTTTTTTTATCCACTACATGTTAGCCCTTGACTGTGATCTCACCTGATGGTAAGTGTTGATGCTGCCTAAGATGTTAGCGGGATAACCTGAGACATGGCAGTTATATTAAACCCATACCTCTATTCGGTTTCTACGCGGCATCGTACCGGAACGCTAAGTCGCTTAGCGGCACGTCTTTGCTGGTAGGGTGGTAACTAGCGACGGCCGAAGCCTTCCACCAGGCCAGATCAGGGAAAATTCTGAAATAATAAATCCCCAAATCGAGCCTACCAGGGAACGGATCCGGGACCTCCGCACGTTAAGACAACAGTGATTAACACTGCGCCACGGAGATACGTCAGTTTGCTTTTTTTAATTTATAGGCTAATAGGCTACAATCAGACCTGCTTGCAAAGTCCTGGTAAGTGAAACACGCTTGCCTATAGTAGGCACATCGCTTACGCTCATTGGCTGCCTCATTGACAAGTGTTTTTACTCGCTAAAGGAATTTTTAGAATGAATTTATTTAGTCCTGTCATTTAATTTCTGAGAATTATAAAATATATTTGGTTTGTTTAGACTATATATATTTAAATGTAACTTGTTTTTGTTTTTCTAATTTAAATTTTGATTTTGATTTTTAAAATAATAATTATATAATTTTCAAATTTGTAATGATATTGACATAAAATATGGATTATGCTATCTGAAATAAATAAATTGAATTGAATTGAATTGAATTAGACTACGGTTTTAAATTTGCATGTCAGTAATGGCGAAACATGTATGGTCAAATTTAGTCTGTGTCATCTTATTGTACAATGTTTCTAGCAAATAAACGATTTATTATTATTACGCGATTACCTAAATTCAGATTTCAGACGACCGCTCGCTGAGTCACCAATTTGCAGCGCATAGCCGGAGTTTCAGCTCCTGCGATTTGCTCAGTCAGCAGATAGACAGTAGGTAAACCACTGATAAATGTAAGCTCAGTGTGAGCAAGCCCTAAGAGATTTCATTCCGATTTCAGACAACCGCTCGCCGAGTCACCAATTTGCAGCGCATAGCCGGAGTTTCAGCTCCTGCGATTTGCTCAGTCACCTGATAGACAGTAGGTACATAAATGTGAGCTCAGTGTGAGCACGCCCGAAGAGATTTTATTCCAATGTAATAAATAACCGTATACGATACTCGCAAAAAGCCAATTTGACGAGATGAAAGTACTCAAGTACTTTAGCATCGTATTTTATAAAGGAGCAGACTCGTTTATTAAGGTTACAGTGGGATCTAAATTAATACCCGTAATAACTGAAAATCTCTTTACAATACTTGAGTCAAAAACCGACCAAGCACGAGTCATATTCGGGCACCGAGGCTTCTGTAAATGTACAATCTACTAGCACATATCAAATCAAATCAAATCAAATATTTTTTTATTCAAATAAACTTTTACAAGTACTTTTGAATCGTCAAGTGAATCTACCACTGGTTCGGAATGCCATTCCTACCGAGAAGAACCAGCAAGAAACTCGGTGGTTGCTCTTTTTAAATAATTCATTTACAATTACTATATCAATGTGTACATAAGTAACCGCTGTCCCCAGCATTGTTGGAGCGATCAAATCCATGCTCCTCTATCATTTACATAATCTTCAACAGTATAATAAGCTTTTTTCAGGAGCATACTTTTAATGGATTTCTTAAATTTGTTTATTCAATTCATGTCAAAGACGGGCAGACAGAAAGTAGCCCCATTCCCGCCGGTGGCACCCGTTCACGAGCATGACGCATGATCCAGCCATTGCTTCGCTCGACCATATTTGAGGGAACGTAACAACCCGCACCACACGACACCACCACAGAAATGTTTAAAGAGAGCGTGACATACTCAGCCTACCCGTATCAAAGCATCGAATTGAATACTAATATTCAAACACTAATTTATAATAAGTAACCGCTGTCCACAGCATTGCTGGAGCGATCAAATCCATGCTCCTCTATCATTTACATAATCTTCAACAGTATAATAAGCTTTTTTCAGGAGCATACTTTTAATGGATTTCTTAAATTTATTTATTGGCAAGTCCAAAATAGGTTGTGGAACTTTGTTATAGAAAATAATGCCCATTCCCACGAATGACCTTCTGACTTTTTTGAGGCGGAGCGATGGAGTCACGAGCTTATTACGGCCTCTAGTTGGCCTATCGTGCAGATCGCATTTTTTTTTATAATTATGGATGTGCTGTTTTACAAAAATTATATTACTGTAAATATATTGCGAGGCTACTGTTAGAATACCAATTTCTTTAAATTTCTCTCTAAGTGAATCACGCGGTTTTAAATTATAAATTGCTCGTATAGCCCTTTTTTGTAGTACAAAAATTTTTTGAATATCTGCCGCTTTACCCCACAGTAAGATTCCGTAAGACATAATGCTATGGAAATAAGCAAAATATACGATCCTGGCAGTTTCGATGTCAGTTAACTGTCGAATCTTTCTGACAGCGTAAGCAGCAGAACTAAGCTTGCCAGCAAGTGTTGATATATGGGTGCCCCATTGAAGCTTTGCGTCCAAGGTCACCCCCAGGAACACAGTAGTATCTTCTATTTTCAACATGTCATTATTTACCATTAGTTTTATATCACTTGTGGATCTGGCATTCGGCAATGCGAACTCGACACATTTAGTTTTTTTTGTGTTTAAAAGTAGATTGTTAACCGTAAACCAGTTCGTGACTTGAGAAATTGCAGTATTTACGTCGTCAAAGTTGTCCTTATGTCTATCGACTTTAAAAATCAAGGACGTATCATCAGCAAATAGTACAATATCGCAAGTGTTACGGACAAAATATGGCAAATCATTGATGTACACTAGGAACATGAAGGGACCCAAAATGGAGCCTTGAGGGACACCCATTTGTGAGGCTGATCCGGATGACTTCACATCGTTGACACATACTGTTTGAATGCGATTACTGAGGTAGGATGCAATGAGGCCAAGCGCAGTGTCTTTGACTCCATAGTAGCTCAACTTAACTAAAAGCGTCTCGTGCTCAACGCAATCAAATGCCTTAGACAAATCACAGAAAATACCAATAGCATTCTGTGATTTCTCCCACGCGTCGAATATATGTTTTAACAGCACGGCGCCCGCATCAATTGTCGATCGACCTTTAGTAAAACCATACTGCTCGGAGTGAAGAAGTTTATTTGAATTAAAGTGCTGAAGCAGTTGGTTGAGCATAATTTTTTCAAATATCTTGCTGAGTGTTGGTAAAATTGAAATTGGTCTGTAATTATTTGGATCGCTTTTGCTACCCGATTTGAAAAGTGGAATCAATTTACCACATTTCATAAGGTTTGGAAAGGATCCTGAATTTACAGACTCATTAAAAACTAGAGCAAGATATGGTGCAATAACATCAATAATATTGCCGATTATTTTTACGGATATACCCCATAGGTCTCCGGTTTTTTTAAGTTGCAAAGATTTAAATACTTTAATAATATCATATGGAGTCACATGTCTAAACTTAAACAGCACACTGCACTCGGTGACACTATCCTTGAGAAGTTTATGGGCTTCTGTTGGCGAGGAGTTAAGGAAACTAGTAGTGGTGACTGGAATATTTCGAAAAAAATTCTCAAATGTGTTTGCGATTTCTGTTTTGCAGTCAATAATACGGTTGTTAATTTTTAGCTCCAGTTTATTGTCGTCCACTTTATGTTTCCCAATTTCATCGGCGATTATTTCCCAAACTGCTTTAATTTTGTCATCTGAATTTATAATTTTTTGTTTTATATGAAGTGACTTTGCTTGTATGCAGACATTTCTAAATAATTTTGAATAATTTCTGACGTATTTAACAAATGTGGGGGTGTAATTATATTGCTTTTCGGCATACAAGCTAAACAACTTGTTTCTACTTTTATAAATGCCAACAGTAGCCCAGTCACTAAATTTTAGGTTCTTAAACAATTTTTTTTCTACTACTTTAAAGATGGAATTAAATTGAGAATTTAGCAAATCAAAGAAGGTGTTATAGAGTTCATCCGGACCACCCTGTGTAAAATCGAGCGTAGGTAAATTATTTGAAATTTCATGTTTAAATTTCTGTACTTTTTTAGTGGTAATTGGCCTATACTTTATTATTTTAGTTGTATTTTGTTTAGAGCTAGGTATAGATATCATTTGCCCGCAGTGATCAGATCTTAGATGAGTAATGACGGATTTGTTGACAATTTTACAGTCACTGAAAATATTGTCAATACAGGTAGCTGTACTTGCAGTTATCCTTGTAGGTAAAAGTAAGCAATAATAGGTAAAAGTACACTACTAGTACCTTCTAGCTGATGCCCGCGACTTCTTCAGCGTGGAATATCTAAGGGTTTTTCATGCCCACGGGAACTCCTTAATTTTCCGGGATGAAAAGCCTATGTCACTCTCCAGGTCCTCAACTATACCCATGCAAAAACGTTAATCCGTTACTTTGTTGCGGCGTGATTGATGGACAAACTAATAACCAACAAACACTTTTGCATAAATTTATAATATCAGTTAGATATACCTTAGATAATAATGGTTTGATAATTCAACCAACTTAAATCAAAACAGGTAATACGAGTATAAATTTTAAAAGGTGTGAAATTTAATGTTACATAAGTTTAAAAAAAACTTGTAATGTTAAAACTTTTTGGCCAGAGCTTATTATTGTGGTTGCAAAAAAATGACAGCAAAAAAATCCTTGCGCCTTGGGCTTAAATGCTGGCAGAAAGCGACTGCTTTTTATTTACTTAAGAAATTATGTTGAAATATTTATACTAATTAGATGCTCAGCAGCCTACCTTACCATAGAAACAATACCTAGCTAATACAATACCATAGAAACACCTTGAAACGGCTATTTTCGTCAAAAAAGTGCCTCGACAGACGGACAGATAGACGGACATCAAAGTAATATGATAAGAGAACCGGTTTTCCTATGTAAGGTACGGAACTCTAAAAAGGAGCTCAATAGTGGAATCTCATCCAATAAATCTCATTTCTTTGTAGGTAATTTATTAAATTCATGACAGGATTCTGAGCAGCTGTATTTTCGCAAAAGATTTAGCTACATTCTATGTACATTTATGTACCTACCCATTTTGCCAAATATAAAAAACTATTTTAAAAGCCTATCCACAAAAATAATATTTAAAAAAAGGTTTGTATTAATATTAATTGTCACATGTACATCAGACATTTTAAAAAAATAACGCAAAATCAAGACATCACGTGTAAGAAAAGTTAGGAATCGCACTAAAGTGGCGACGCAATTAAGCATCAATGAGTACCTAATGCAGATTTTAAATATAGTAGGTACATCATGCCGTCTTTTTTCTCACGGCGAAGGCATGGAAGAAAAAAATATTGATTTTGATAATTCACTCACTGATTCCACTAAACTCGCTAGTAAACTCATATATCTGGCGAGTTTAGTGCAAGTTTATTTTCTTTCTAAATTAGTTTAGTTCTCGGTGACAAGTCGTAAAATTTATAGGTACACGAACCACAGATTATACAGCCCGCGCCAAACTTTGTGGCCGCCCCGAACTAGGCTCATTGCATTGCGCAGAACAAAATCAGGTATTAGCGGGACGCACAAGAGTACTCCCACTCGACTGTACCATGCGCAAGTTCGGACTCGCGACTATATTCAAGGCGGCCACAAAGTTTGGCGCGGGCTGTATGTATAGTAATAGTAGGTACTAGTAATAGTACCTACAGGTACACGAACGGACGTCAAGCTCGTAAAAAGTAAGCACGCTCTAATCCCAAGAAAAGATTGTATTAAAGACCACAGCCTAAGAAACTGTCGTGACCAAAGAATAACTTTAACGGTACGTCCATGTTTTCTTTGGATAAATCTTACACTGTAACATTTCAGTTTACGGGTTGTTTCTGGAGCGAAATATTTTTACGATGCATCATGCAACGTCCTATTGAGGCAAAGCTATAGTAATTTCGAACGGTTAACATTTCAATTTAATACTAGAACTGGACTGGACTTTGGACTGTCGCACCTGTTTAGAAAGCCGTAACTTTTTAATTTATTTTATTTACTGACTAACTAATGTGATTGCAGAAATGCAGACAACCGCATTTCTGCAATCACATTTTTGTACAAAATGATGAATGCAGCTTTAGGTACTCTTACCTAGATAATGCTTTTCGCTCTTTATTGAGACACGCACGTTACATTACTATTAATAAATTGTATTTAATACTGTAGAATTTACGCAATAATTATACCTTCTCGTAGATCAGATGCACGTCTACTCCCAACAGTGTCTATAAATATTTAAGCGAAGTCCACGAGAAAATTCCCAAGCATTTTCCAGATATCTCATAAAATATTATTTGCATCCGCTGAACAACTTCCGCTCGTGCCCTTACTAACCTTAAATACCCGAGCACTAAACTAAGTAATAAATATTTAAACAACTCGTGCTTCATAAACCACAAAGCTAGTTTATTTTGCATATGAAATATTAACGTTCTCACATACTTTAATGTTTTACTATAGGGAATTGTGTGGCCTTTAGGTAGTCATCCTTATGGTAAATTTAGGTTTTAGGTAATTTAGATAATATGCCATACAGTGAACTTTTCCAATAAATAAATAAAAATATATCACAAAATGTAACAAGTATAAATCACAAATTTAAAACAACCCCCGACATAATATGGAAGTAACAAATTAAGAAAAAAGCTGATGACCTTGAACAGATTTTCATGAAACATGGCTGAGAACACTCGGGATAAAATTATCTATGACACAAAAAAAAACTAAACTAAAATCGGTTCATCCGTTTGGGCGCTACCATACCACAGACAGACACACAAACAGACACGTTAAACTTATAACACCCCTCTCTTTTTGCGTCGGGGGTTATAAATGTTGGTTACTGTGATGCACGGGACGTTATGCGGTGAACCGGGAATGCAAATAATTATGCCCTCAGATATTAGCTTACATTACAATCGATACGCAGGTTTTTTCCCACAGCTAAATCAAATTTTAAATTCGCCACAAACTGCAGAGCCGCTGCCGCAGCCTTTCATAGTTTTGGAAATTAAAACGGCGGCACCAGATAAATAAAATTAGTTAGTAGGAGTTCGTTTTATTGAACATTTGTGTACTTAATTACACTGTTAGGTAGGTACCTACTTACTATGGTTTTGTATTCATCCCCAAATTCAATAAATATAATTATTCAATTAGGTTATAATCCACAGAGTCGACATGCAACCTAATTTTGAATTTTATAATACGATCACGTCCTCTCATCATAAAGTCTGTTTTGTTTTCAGATGTAAACATTGGATATTATTTGGTTGATTCCAATGGCAATGGAATTTAAAAGTAGTCAGCCAAGTATGTTCTAAAATCTTCGATAAGTATACACGTAGTAGTAGAATATTGTAATAGGTATATGTATTAAGGATGAGAAAAAAAATTTAGATTGGTAAAGAAAGAAATGTTAAGCCAATGTGTCCGTTTTGAATTACTAATACTACTTACGAGCCTTAAAAGGCACAACGCTCACTGACGCAGTGGAATAACGACAAGGAGTGTGTTCTTTTTTGTGTGTGTGTGTGCGTGTGTATATCGGTATCGCACCAAATTGATACCTCACCATTCAATTCTTGCCCCGCGCCGCGCGTCGCCGCCCCTCACCTACACTACACCACACCTATTGTACACTCGGTGCGATCAGTCTGTGTGAGCCATTACCTTACGTTAATCGGTGTTTTAGTATGGACGAATTTACGCAAAATCACACTAAGCCATTGAGCCAATTAAGGGCCAACTGCATATCAAGCACTTTTGGGTAGAAAATAATCTCGCTAATCTTCTCTCCGTGCTATATAATTCCGTTACGCCTTTATTCGTAGTGAGGTAGTTACATGGCGGCGCATCTCAAATCCCCCCCACTCAAAAGTTATTTCATAAAAAACTTTATGTAAGAAAGTAAACCGGCAAGAAAACCAAGTAGGTACAGGTTCGGAAACTCTGTTTTCAAGGAAAACACGTTTAATGAAAATATCCACACATTGAAGTGAGACTTCACCTCGTAAACGTCTCGCTAAAGGGCCCACTTAAGATGTCTGCGCTCGTCGTTTAACGGTACAAGGTATACATGTAATTTAATGTGTTTATTAAGTAGAATGCTATGCCCTTTTATTTGCTTTACATCAGATTTTTTCATAATTAAATTTATCGGTCACAGTACAACTACTGTTGTACAGTAGTATTGTACTGTGTGTTTTCAACAGTACAAGCACAGAATAGGTAATAGCGTACGGTACATATTTAAAAATTATAACTGTAAATGATTTAAAAAGTCTATTACCCTACTTATTAAAAAAATGAATATGTCATTGGATGCGGTAGGAATAAACGGTTTGCGTAGACATGTCTGTTACGTATCGTTTTCCACAAAACCCGCAGGACCGATTTGTATACAAATTTTGCAGGTAACATATTATAATTTCCGGTTACAAATAGCGGCGCCGCCGTCTCTAGTTTTTTTTTTTGCTCTATGAACTATAAACTCTATACCTATGTAGATATGTTAAAAGTTATATAAGTAGCTAATAGCATTTACTAAAATTATTTTATACAGGTAGCATAAACTTCGATGTACGCAATACGCATGCAAATATACGAATAATAAAATATCAATAAATCTTCTGCAAGCAGGGGACGCAAGCCGAGCTGTGCAATGCAAATCAGACAAATCCGATTAAAGTTCAATCCCATCCCATTGACGCTTGTTGTCGAGACATTTCTCTTCTACGTAGCGATTTCTTGCAATTTAATATTTTCTGTCTGCTTCGTTTGACGCTTGATTCATCATCGTAAGTCTGTGGAGTTGGACAACTACTGTTGGCCTTTCCACCATCCACTACCCACCGCCACCTTCTTTATGTGAGTCCATCGTTATTCAGGGGTACAGTCCTCAAGTGCTTACGCGCGGCAGAGTTATGATGACAACTCAATCAAATCAGCAACTCTTTTTCAAGCCTAAAAACGCGCTTCTAGCATGGAAGTTGGTATGAGATACATATAGTTGTGACGTCATTAAATTTCAACGCACTTGTTTTTCTTTAATCAAACTTAGTAGATTCACGGGAATCAAAAAATCTTAATCCACCCGGACGAAGTCGCGGGCATCTTCTAGTAACATATTTAAATATGATTGGAAGTATTTACGTTCATAAGATCTAAAATGCTCTACCGCTTTAAACTTAAATGCTACAAATACTTTGAGAATAAGTCCCTTTCCTAGAGCTCTTCCTCTCAACCCCCATTTATCATGCGGATCACATTTCATGCCACACGCTTTCGGCTGTAACGGTGTTTTTATTAAATATTTGGCGGCAGTTTTCATATGCAAATTCTTTCACACCATTGATTCCGGAGGGTGCAAGCGAATCGTATTACGCAATAAAAACGATTTACAGCAGTTTTTCCACCTTTTTGGGCACTCCAAAATAATAATATGAATTTAATAACCGTGGTATTGTGGTCGCGGAAGGTATTAAATAGTTAAATACACTTATATAAATATATAAACTTATAAAGTATTTATTTAATCGTATGGCGTTTGGTACATAATAAGCGTTTTTATAAAAAGAACGCTTACTTCGCCTGCAAGTTCGTCGCTCGTTTAGCACCACCCAGGGGACACGTGCAGGGAGGTAGAAGGTAGCTCCTGCGGACGTGAGCGACGGGGCATCCCCCATGGTATACCATAAGGTATTAAATACTATATAGGTACTTTGAAACGCTGATCGATGATCGATGAATTTTTTTGTTTCCTACAGCGTTTATGATAACCATATATTATAATAGCATTTGCTTTGCTTAGGAAATGTATAAAAATACCTTCGCCCGTATTCCATTTTGTGTGCAATCAACGCTATGGAAGGAAGGCAATACAAAATTAAGCTTGCTATAGCTATAGGAGATTAATAAGTATAGACGTACTTGTTACTTAGTAGGTAGTTCTTTCAGTAAAGGAATTGTTCAATAAACTGATTTTCCAATAACAAAACGCATTTTTTGAGCAGATCGAAAGCTCTTAATTCCGTGTGCCTGTCAAAAATAAATTGAAAACTTTACAATACGCAATAAGTCAACTCCTTGAAAATAATGATGCAAAAGCTGATTTCAGCTCCAAGTTACAGCCGAAACTTGAAAATGCTTCGAGCTTTGCGGAAATGTAAAATGCGGCATTTCGAAAGTGAATATGGAGACGGGAGATACGAAAATCTTTCGTGAAACGAAAAATCAAACTCCTTTAAGAGGATAGTCTCCTGAGTTTGGAAGCCAAGTGGAGTAGATTATTAAAAAGTTCAAAGTTCAATAAAAAGTAAGAAAAAGGCGTATAGAAACAAGGCAAGAAAAGTACAAACTTACTTCGTAATCCATCGATCCCATTAACGTCGACTTCGCCCGCGTGGGCTTAGATTTTTAACTCAGTAATTTTAAATCCTGTATTTTTCTAGGATAAAAGTTTTATACAGCCTTCTTCAGCGGAAGCTAAGCCAGTTCTTAGTTAAGCTTTGCGCCACGTACAAATGAGTTTAGGGCCTGTATTACTAAACCAACATCAGCTAAGAAAATATTTTCAAATATCACTCTGCAGATTGACTGATACTTAAGAACCTGTTCTTGGCTCGATGCTGATTTATTAATACGGGCTTAGAAGTAATTTAGTAGACAAGAAGTAACAACCATTATGCGAATAAGGAGGCATTAAAATAAGTCGGTGGTATTCCATTCATCCTGACGGACCCAATTGGTGAAAAGAAACTAAAAGGCCCAACTAAACAAATGCGAACTACTCAAATACCACGCTAATAGCTAGTAAATAGATATAAATTAATAGGCGAGTGGCGGCGTTTCACTGTTGACGACGAATCGTCGAAAGCGGGAAATCACTAACTGTAATGGTCGGGTGGTAAACCTCGAACTAGGTCACGGTTCCACTGTAGCCCTCGGGATAAATTAGCCACTTATCTCTTTATTCACGGGACGCGAAAATACATTCTATTTAAAGGTCGTGCTTTACGGCTTGTAGAGCTTTTGTTCTCGGTTGACGATAAATTATCTCAAAGGCCTTATCTATTGCAAGGATTCATTCATATCCATACTGGCATTCCACGAACAAATTAAAAGTTCGTTGATAACATCCGCCAATTAGAGCATTAATGAAGGAACTAGAAATTGAATTGGCTATAATCCGCCACAGTAGGTAAATCTATGTGGTACAGTGTGGTGTAGTATCTTGCATTTATAGCTTGCGATATTCACCACACCACACAAATCCAAATAATTCTCAACGTTATACATTTCACTCCGACGCCGTAGCATCTTCAGGAGACGTTGACTCGACAATGCACGATTGTAAATCACACACATATACCACATAGATTTACCTACTGCGGCGGATTATAGTGAATCAAACTTTTAGTTCCTTCATTAGGAATGCTCTAGTTAGCTGAAGTTATCAACAAACTCTTTTGTTCTCGGGATGTTAGTATGGATATGACTGAATAATACAAAGTGAAAGTAATTTACGCGAGTTTTGGGCGAACCACTTGCAGAAATATCAGTGACCATCCAGTTTGTAGTCGTCGCCCGGTATTAGAGCGAAGATACACTAGGGACAGGAAAATGTCACTTCCGGTACCTAGTGTTTACTATGGTACCCTATGGTACCTACCTTATCTACTGTATTATTCATTTTGAAGTTAAACTTCTTTAGAATCATTGTGATTTTTTAAAATTCGATGAAACGAATAAGTGACACCCAAAAGAGACAACCATTTTCATAAATAAATAGGATTTAGCTTGCGAGATAATGAGATAGAGTACAAGTTATATGTTCTCGATCAATAGATGGCGCTGTACGATATTGAGTCGCGCTACTGCTCCATTGTGCTCGAAAGGGTATATTTATCTCGTTGACTACTTTTCTGAAGTTTCACTTCTGCCGTATGCAACATCCGACTCAAGTGGAGTTTATTTTATCTAAGCCTTTAAAACCAGTCCAGGGACTTTAATTCGGATGAGAAAACTGAGCGGTTCAATTGCAGTTGGCGAACAGATTAGTGTTTCACTAATTCGCGCCAATCCTCCAAGGCGTTGGCAGGACGCTGGGAAGTTTTGTTAGCTCCCGTATTAACTAAACTGAGGCTGAGGCTTCATTGCAAGTATAGGCGACTAATAGGACATTGAAATTAAAAAAATAAATATATTAACAAACTTACCTGACCCGGTGACAGCGTCGCTAGTATACCTATATGAAAAATAAAAACAAAAATTAAACAGGCATAAAAATTTATTCCAGTTTTGGCCACCGGGTCAGATAAATTTGTGGGACTTATAGCTATTTTTTTGTGTTCGTTCTTTTATATATTACCGGCGCTACCGGATTGAGGTCTTTTTGGTTCCCGCGTGAACTCTTTAATTTTCCGGGATAATAAGTAGCCTATAACCTTCCAGACTATAACCTATCTCTGTGCCAAATTTCATCCAGATTCGTTCAGCCGTTCTGGCGACATTGAGTAACAAACATCCATACAAATTCGAAAGGCATTTATAATATATTATATACGTACAAGTAGATGCATTCGCGCATTGTTTATCCGTTTCGGGTAAAACTGTACAGTTTTATTTGCCACTTGCGTGAAGATATCTGACTTAATTTATTAATGGCACCATTTGGTACTGTCAGATAGTCCTCCCGATCGAATTTCGGCCACGGTGGCCAATCTCCAGAGAGATTAGCCATCGGCACGGTAGATATTATGGTGCTCAAGTGTGTGCGCAAACACAGGTTCCTCTTTTCCTTTACTCTCCTAGCCCGATGGGACGGAAAATCCGACACGACCGGAGAGAGATCGAGATACAGAGGCAGCGATGGAAGCAAGGCTACGCCGTAGAGGTCGTGTCGCGTTACGGCGTAGCGTCGTGTCGTGCTACGGAGCGGGCGATCGTTCATTATTATTATAGTAGGACCGTAGTAATACCACTACAGTAGTACGGTTACGCGTCTGATTCAGTCAGTCGTATTCTTGATCTGTTGATGTAGCTTGTGGAATATAGAGAACAATGACATTTCTTATTTACATCCTGCTACCTATTATAACAAAATACAAGGTGTATTTTGTCCTACTGCCAAGGGTCACTGGTAGAGATCTCTTATGGAGTTAAGTGCTTCCTTGTCTATTATGTTTCTTTTTTTCTAAGTATTACATAAGTTTTTGGAACAAAAAAAAAAGAAAAAAATAACAAAAACATCGCTGTCATATTCGCTGCGAAAAGTACATTAGTATTTGTTTTTATTACTTTTCTGCTAGTTTCTTGTCGACTTTTCTCAGTAGAACCAGTGGCAGCGACATATATGGTTATTAACTTATTATAGACTTTTATTCTTAGTGGCAAAAAGTGTCCTACATGAAGACGTTTCATTTAAAATCGCGTCGCTTCTCGCGACCTAGTCTAGCCTCAGCCTTTAAGTTACATTTGCTTTTTGCAAAGCATTAAGTGATTTTCCTCGTAGGTAAGGTCTAAGTCTGCTCAAACGGCTTAGTTAGAAATACAAAGCAGCTATTTGTACAACAGAGTAGAATCTACGCGCGGTTTTGACGACCTCTCTGACGCAGTATTGAGCGCTGTTATCTTAACGTGGGAGGACACGAGTTCGGTTCCGCCAGGGTCGATTTGGTAAATTTATAATTTTTGAATTTGCTCTGGTCTGGCCTGGTCGGAGGCTTCGGCCGTGGCTAGTTACCACCCTACCAGCAAAGACGTGCCGCCGAGCGATTTAGCGTTCCGGAACGATGTCACAGCTAGTAACTTGTTACTGCTACGCAGCGAGTTATATGTGTCACCGTAAGATTGTAAAAACCGTTAGATTGTAATCTAACTAGCGATATTGTAAACTGTCGATAGATTGTGAACCTTTCAATGTTCTGAAGGTCAATTTTTAAATATTCATTGTATTTACGTTTTCTTGTCTCTTTCTTGTAGGTAGGTAGGTTAGGGTTCGACATAATTAAACAGGTAGTGCTCAGGTAGGGCACTTCGGTTTTATCAGGTTAATATAATATACCCAACAGATTACAATCTACCGAAAAATAATGCGTTAAATTGTAATCTGTCGACAGTTTACAATATCGTTAGTTAGATTACAATCTAACGGTTTTTACAATCTTACGGTGACATATCGACGTAGGAAAGCATATTTGCTGTAAGTAGACAAAATACCTAAACTGACTTTTTACTACCATTAGAATCAGAAAAAAAAGCCGCATCGAATGACCCGGGTCCTGTGGCTCTACGATGAAAAAAAAATTACATACGCCGTTGAAAACGCCCGTACTTATATTTTTTTTAGCAAGATTAAATGCTGTATGTAGACCAAAATCTAGTCATTTTAGACATTTTGTACTTACAGCAAAAGAAAGACTGCATTTTTTGCTTTACAAATACTTACTTCTTCCCATTTAAAAACTTAACGCTACTTACAGCATTTCCTGCGGCGTGTGATTTTTACATTCGTTTACTTACAGCAAGTTTAGGGAACCTACAGTTTTAGTTTTTGTTATTTACAGCAAATCATCACGTATTTGCTTTAAAAGCTCACACGACATAATGCATTTTAAAAACCTGTGATTTTTTAGAAATTTGAGATAATGCATTTTGATAAATCATTTATCATTTCATTTTACCGTTACGCCATTGAAAAAATGATAGTATTTTGATGTTGTATCGGTGTTACCGCATCGCTACCGGCTCCGCCCGCACCCTTCATTCCTTGTACGACATTCTGTTATATAATGGAAGTTGATTCTCAAGCTAAAGTTAAGACCTTATTATTGTATTCCGATTCCTGCTACGGACAAAACAAAAATAAGACCGTTTTATCTATGTTTCGCATTCCATTATCTAGGTGTGTTAATCTTGAAGTTATTCAGATGAACTACTTTATCCCTGGCCATACATATATGCCTGTAGATAGCATGATTTCTGTGATAGAACGAGCAGTGAAGAAAACAATAGTATGGGCTCCATCTCAATGGCCTACTATAGTAAGAATAGCCAGGAAGAACCCCTTTCCTTACAAAGTAACCACACATGAAGGAACAAATTTTATGGGATTTGAAGAAATAACAAATAATACTTTTAAGAAAAACCAAAGAATTAATCTTTGAAAGATGCATGTGGTTACATTAAAAAGGTGTAAACCAAATGAGATGTATGTGAAAAACTCAATGTTGCCACAAACTGAACCAATTGAAGTTCAATTGAGCAGCCTCAATAGTGCATTGCCGAAATCAAATTTATATTCGACTAAGTTACCAATATCCCAACAAAAATATAATGACTTAAAAAAATTAGTGGAGAAAAAAGTGATTCCAAATATGTACCTACGCCAAAGAATATTTAGGTTTTAAGTACAGCTGTAAAACAAATGACTGTTTACCTGAAACCGATGAAGATAACTGAAAAAAAAATGTAAATGATTCGCGATAGCATAATTTTAATATCATTGGTTTATTTACTTTTCCTTAAATATGTTTTTGATTGGACACACTGTCAATGTCGTTAAGTTTACATGTTACATCTTTCGTTCTAAAATAAGGCATTGATTGGATACAATGTTTTTATTTACATCTTGCGTTCTTAACTTTTTTTTGACGACCTCCGTGGTGCAGTGTGTAGCGCTGTTGCCTTAACGTGCGGAGGTCCCGGGTTCGATCCCCGGCAGGGTCAATTTAGGAATTTATAATTTCTGAATTTTCCCTGGTCTGGCCTGGTGGGAGGCGTCAGCCGTGGCTAGTTACCACCCTACCGGCAAAGACGTGCCGCCAAGCGATTTAGCGTTCCGGTACGATGCCGTGTAGAAACCGATGGGGTATGGGTTTAATATAACTGCCATGCCCCTAACAGGTTAGCCGGCTACCATCTTAGACTGCATCATCACTTACCATCAGGTGTGATCGCAGTCAAGGGCTAGCTTGTAGTGGATAAAAAAAAAAAAAAACTAGTTTTAGGGCCTTAGTTTTTATTTTGTATATTTTATTTTTTTGTTTTATCTCTTAGAGAAAAATACTTTTTTAAGTTATTATATTGTTGAAACGAAGTTCTGGCAGTATAATTAGAGTTTCAAATTTTGTTTCAACAATTTAAAAGACCATAATTTCTTTTTTACCATTTACGACATTTTATTTCAACCAAACATTACATTACCAACTGACCCACTGCATTTCTAGACCTAATCATAATTATAAATTTAATCTTACATCTTGAATTGCGATACCCAAATAAATAAATTTACTGCATACAGCATATTTACCGCCTGTAAATATAATATTTCCACCTACGCGTACATTTTTCTTCCTTATTTACAGCGTTTTCAAGGTATGTGACTTAAAAAACTGTTTGCTGTAACTAGCCAAACACGTACTTATAGTAACTTTGGATAAAAAATTTACATTGCAAATGGTGACTGGCAGTTAAATAAACCTATGTTCCAAAAATGGTAGCAATATCATGGATAGGTCAGACACTATTAATTTTTATCCGAAATTAATAAAGTTTTTTGGCTCTGGTGAACAATTGCAATATGTCTACTTACAGCAAATATGCTTTCCTACGTCGATATGCATATTATCATTTTTTATAAAGAATAATATTTCAGGGTAGGTACGAGTACCTCTCGAACATGAAGAGCCAGAACTGATAAAATCCTACCAGATAACCCTTCCGAATTGCTTTCTCATCGGACTATGAGAGTAAGGGAATAAAGAGTGCACTGTTTACATCCCCGTCGCTGGAATTCGGTTGAATCACATTCATTCAACTTACCGCAAACTAGCAATGAAACCGTAAAGTTCTGCCGGAAATACAAGTGAAAAATCAAACTTTAGAAGGCTTCGGGAAATCTGATTCCAAGAAGCTTTGTTGCTATTTTTTGATCTATAAAGTGTGCTACAGAAGTGAAACTTCAGAAAAGTAGCCTACGAGAGAATGAGATAAATGTAACTTACATTCTGTCTCATTCTGTCGCAGGCTAAATCCTATTATGAATATGTTTGTCTCTTTTTGGTGTCCCTTTTTCGTTTCATCGAATTTTCAAATCACAACGATTCTAAAGCAGTTTCACTTCAAAGTTCAAAATACAATAAATACAGGTTGCAGTGATTTATCTACAGTTGTAATGTTTCTAGAAGAATATAAGTATCTGAAGGCCCAGGGCGCAATGGGAATAACTGTAATTTTCTTGAAAGCAAACCTTTTCTTGGCGAGTGTATTGCTTTGAAAAACTTAATGGCGAGCAAAGTGCAATTGCAATACAAGTTTAGTGTCCTTTTATTTTTCAGTAAATGCTGGATGCAGTGATATTAATATTTTGTTAAATATGTCACCATAAAATTGTAAAAACCGTTAGGTTATAATTTAATTGTAACCAGCTAGATTGTAAACTGTCGAAAGATTACAATTTAACGCATTATTTTTAGGGAGATTGTAATCTGTTAGGTATTAACCCGATAGAACCTAAGTGTTAAATAAGCTGACGGGTATGTATGGCACTCAGAGGCAGTATGCACTATAAGGATCTTGTTCATTCCGTTTGCCCTTTTTTGACCGAGCGAAGCGAAGGTCTCCGAGTCTACTTGGGTGAATTGGCACTTGTCCGTCCGTCCGTCCGTCCGTCCGTCCGTCAGTCTGTCAGAGCATTATAACTTCTGAATTGCTGAACGCAATTACTTCAGCCTTAAACATAATATGTAAACCAATGGCCTCCCGCCGAATATGGCTTAAAAATAATAAAAATCTTTATTTCAGGGGGGCTCTCATAGAAGCGAATGCGATGTAAAATATTTTTTATCAAGTTACATAGGGTTGCGGTATATCATTTTAAAGATAATTAGGAATAGAGTCCAAAAATTTTTTTTTTTAATTTTTCCCCCAAAATTGATGAAATGGGGGGCTTTCAAAATGGAGATTTTCTAACGTCCAAAGATGACCTCAGAACTCTAAATGTTCTGAAAGGATGAGCCTGAAACTTGATCAATTATTTCAATAATATCCTGTACTTGAACAACAAATACTAAAATTAGATAAATATTGTAAGGAAACGGAATTATTTAATTTTTACAGAACTTCACATTTATGTCAATAGATGGCGCCGCGAGGTCTCAGTTCGGGGCGAACCACTAGTTATTCGAAAGTCACGCGAACGCAGAAAATGCGCCAACCCTACGAGCACTTGCTCTACTCAACGATCTGATTGCTCAGCACCAACATCAATTTGTAAAGTCTTACTCGGTAAGCGGCTTTGCTCTAAGCGTAGTGAAGATAAAATTGTAATAAATCAATAGGGAGCTTGGTCATATGCACCGAAATACGAGAACGAAGCTAGGTACAGCTTCGATAACTTATTAGTTTCCTTAAAAGCAAATTTGACTCCTGTCTAGGCGTAGGCCTTGTCTTCAAACACAGGTGCAGGTTTATCCCTACTTTACCTTACGCACCTTTTTTTACCTTTTTTGTTGTTTTGGTTATGAAATAAAGTAAATAAAAAGCACAGGATACGACGTAATCATTCGGGGTATGGATATAAGCTTGTATTATGTCTGTTTAGAATAACAAGTATACATATAACCCCACTGAATTACTTGCCGAGCACATTCTAAGACAAAAAGGATTTCTTTAAAACCGTACATTAATGGAAAAAATATTTTTCTAAGCTTTAGGTTTGTAAGAGGACTTACACTACTATATTTTTACATAGAAAATACTCCTAAACGTCCTTGCGTGTGTTCATTATTACCATTTCCAGTGTACCCGACAGATCTCTGGAATTTATACCCATATACGTAGCCCATACGTGGTACAAGGTAACAAAGCGAGCCAACTGGTGCATGAATAAAACAGCAGCGACCGCCTTGAATATTTCACGAGTGTATGGACCAGTTGCCTTGTTAAAACCTTAACCCACCTAGCAAATGAAAAAATAAAACTGGTCAAATGCGTGTTGGAAGACTGATATTAGGGGGGTTCCGTGAAGCGTAACGTTATGCTTATTGGATAAAACTCGGATATATGTGGGGTTCCGTTATGCTTGTTGGATAAAACTTTGACGGACATCATACATAATACTAATATTATAAAAGTGTGTGTTTGTTGGTGTGTCCTTCAATCACGCTGCTACGTAGCAACAGATCGACGTGATTGGCTTGGGTATTGGGTATAGTTGAGGACCTGAAGAGTGACATAGGCTACTTTATATCCCGGAAAATTAAGGAGTTCCTGCGGGAATGAAACAAAACTTATTCCACGCGATTATTATCCCAAGAAAACTCCTACCAATATTTAATTAATGGAAAGGGGTCACGACCCTCCGTAATGGGGTATACGACTCAAAGAGAGATTCCACGCGGACGAATTCACGGGCATCAGTTAGTTATTTTTTAAACGGTACTAGCTTTTTCCAAAAACTCCTATATGTACATTGTACATATAGGATATTGTATGTATAGTGTACATTACCTTATAGGTAATTATTTAAAAATACCTTTTCAAAGAGGTATCACGAGGGTATTTTTTTCAGCTCTCGCTTCTAAAGTAGTTACATAGAAACGGTATATATTTTTTTTGAAATAAAAATCTAGTACGCGAAAATTTAATTGATCTGTTGCTCCATTTTCGTGTGAAAAAACCACAGAAAAGTGTGTACGTATGGCAGTGTACACATGGCAGAAGTAAAACATCAGAAAACGAGAGAATGAGTTAAATATAACTTCTATTCTATCTCATTCTCTCGGGGGCTAAATCCTATTTATGAATATGTTTGTCTCATTTGGTGTCGGTTTTTCGTTTAATCGAATTTTTAAATCACAACTTGCTAAAGACGTTACACTTCAAAAAAAACACGAATTTTTAATAAAATGATGGATTGGAATATGTGCTACGTAAAAAGCTAAAACGCTACGAGAAGCTACGAAATAAACTGCATCCAAATGTGGTTTACCTACTTGAAAACCTGAATTTCTACGAGTCAGGTAATAGGTTCCGACGTTGGAGTGTAAATATCGACGCTTCAAGCCCGGAGTACTGGCAAAATGCCATGTTTTTCAGGATTATATGGGATATAGAAATACTCGTACCTATAAATAAGTACTTCAAGCTGGATATGTAAGTTGTGTTTAAAATATCATCATAATATCATACTTACTGCCGCATTCAGAGTTGCTTAGTCATTACTTATTACATAAGGAACTCCTTGGTTTAGATTTCAATACAAAATTTACATTAGTTACATATTAAACTCTACCGTTTGTTTGGGCCCTTTCGTTGGCACGACACATTCTACTAACTTAGTTATGTTATATTTTAAATACTTTTCAAATGTGTTTACTAGTTATGTAAAAATAATTCTGTGTACTGTCTAATCCATAACTATGTTAATTATGTGAAAGCGTGTTTGCATGTTGGTTTGTCCTTCAATCACGCGACAACGGGTCAACGTTATTATTTGCATGAATATAGTTAAAGAGTAGACAAAAGCTACCTTTTATTCTGGAAAATCAAAGGGTCCCCTCACTCCCCACAGAGTTTTAAAAATCCTAAATCCACGCGCACGAATTCGCGGAATCAGCAATTTCTAAATATAAATCCTAAAGCTAGACGTAAACCGTAGACGTAATTCAGCAATTTGTCGCTTCAAATACAGTGTGCACTACTGCGGCTCAAATGTCAAAACCTAAGCGCCTTGCTTTCGTTGTAAAGCACGAATTCAATTTAACTAGATTTTTATTATTGCGACGGTATTGGAAATAAACAAGAAAACAACCTCCCGCAGTGGTGAGCAATGCACGGTCTTCTAAGTATTAGGTACGGCAATTTGGAAGCTTATGTCTGTATTGTCTGAGTCGAGTCTCTAGACCCAATGCAGAAGTTTACCATTTTTTTTTAATTTATTATGAAAATAAGACAAAATAAAACAAAAATATGAAAGAAGCATTAAAATATCTCAACAAATGAAAAAGTTATGGAACTTTAAAGTTGCGCTTACAAGACGGGAGACGTGACGTCATAATTCCCTATCAACCGACTTTATAAAGCCGAACAAAAGAAATAAATGGACTTCACGTGACATAATTGAATTAAAAGCACTTAATTTGTGTGTGGAGATTATTTTTAAGTATTAAATGTCGGCTAGGTATTAAAACTCACTCACAAAATTTCTCACTCGGTTAAGATACAGCAATCGGTGTAAATCGTCATTTCTCAGTCATTTATTGATGGATTAAAAAAAAACTGATTTTGTAGTTTTAATCTATATTTTACTTTCGTTGTGTTAAATACTAGTAATGTAATAAGTCTATGGTTAAATATGATATTTACAATATCATGAAACTTCTCCATTGTCGCCTGCCCGCACAAAATAGCTGTGTATGTCCTAGAGTTGATCGTGTACCTGAATTAAAATATCTGGGAATCAAAGTTGACAAATTACTAAGTTGGAAAACACATATTAATCTTGTCACTCAGAGGATCAGGAAACTTACCTACGTGTTTAGAAAGATAGCGAAGTCAGCTGACGATGAAGTTCTTAGAACGGCTTACTTTGCTTTGGTGCAATCCATGATTGGGTATGTCATAACTGTCTGGGGTGGCTCCTTCGTTACTACAATGCTACGCCTAGAAAGAGCTCAAAGAGCCACTCTGAAAGTTATGTACAAAAAACCTGTACGACATCCTACATATCTTCTATTTAGGGAATGCTCATTGCTCTCTGTCAGGCAGCTTTATATATTAAACATAATATTACGAAAACATGCGGAAATTTTAATCGAACCTCATCTGCAAACAAAAAAGCGGAACATCCGGAACGTTTGCCAGGTTAAACACTATCGAACTGCTCTCGCTGAACGCCATAGTGTTGTCCTTGGCCCTCGCCTTTATAATAAAATAAACAAAATCCTTAACATAAGTTGCGTTAATCAGAATAAATGCAAGAAAATGCTTACTTCGTGGCTTAAAACTCTTAATTATAATGAAACAGAAGATTTACTGAGAGTCATAAAATAAAAAATTTGTTGGGTGTATTGTATGGTAAATGTTATTAATGGTACACTTTCTAATGAATTGACATGCACACTCACACGGTACATTCACACACACTCTCACACACACACACACACACACACACACACACACACACACACACACACACACACACACACACACATCCAATGTCCTATGATAAATTAAATCAATCTAATAATATTACTTATTAATTATTATTATATATTAAATTTTATTATAAACAAATAATTAATGAAATAATGATTTATTAAAATAAAGAATATTTAAATAATTATTGTGCTAAAGTATTTTTTACAATATCGTTAATAGTATAATATAACTAGAATTATTAATGAAATCATATTATTGTAAACGGTTCGGAGGAAGGTGACGACACCCGTAATACAAGTTATCTTAGTACGGGTGTCTAAGCACTCCTTTGTTCAAATGCTTCGGTATAATAAAAACCTTGACTAGTTTTTAAGGAGTATACCTACTGTATTTGTACATATTTTTTTGTATTCAAATAAAATAAATTGAAATTGAATTGAATTGTCTCAGCAAATCGTTATCATTAACGAACTATTTAAGGAGTTTCGTTTTTGACGTGCAGGCATCTATGAACTACTTAAAAAGGTCTAATTATCCGTTTGATAAACGATTAATTACAATTTCCTTACACAATCGGGGGGCTCAAATACAAATCCAGTATGATGCAGTGTATAAATCAATAGGGGGGCTTAATGAAAACCATTGCCGCGCGCATAGGTATACTTTTGAATTTTCCGAGATAAATGGTTGCAGTGGTTGTATGAGTAAACCTATACCAGGAATTTCCCCTCCATTTACTAATGGGAGAAGTCGGTGAGTTGACTGGTTGCGACCCGTTAATTTAACTTATAAGCTAACTCCATTCCTAATTTCAGCCAAATGGGTTTATAGCCCAGGCTACTTGTGCAAGCTATGTATGGGAACCCTAAAATAAAAAATTTAAAGCTGATTTTTGGCACAAGCGTTCCTTGGGGTCTGAGAAGTACTTCTTAAAAATCCCCCCCCCCCTAGGCCGCGGGCTTAACCCCCCACCCCCCCAAACGTCTCCCCAACCGCAGTTTTTTCTAATTTTCTCAAAAAATATTAGTGCTAGAAAAAAACCATCTATGGCGAAAATAATTAACATTAAATAATCTACCATATGGCACTTAAATCATTATGATCGGATAAATAGTTTTGCAAATATGCCGGCTTATTTGACGCATTTGTTTTTTTTTTTAAATCTTGTAAGTTTCTTGTGATTTGCACAAAATGTATAAGAGCTAGGAAAAAAACGACAAAAACAAAATGAAAGTTCATAAAATCTTCTACAAAATGCTTTTTATTTCATTTCAATCGACCGAATACTTTCGGAAATATGACGATCGAAAACGTGCATGACAGAAAAAAATTTTGCAATAATTTTGACTTTGTACCTACACATTCTATTTGATAATGATCGATGCTATATTACAATAAATTAATAGTAGATAATAATCATGATATCTTTATCTACAAAACAACACTACACTCAGTAAATAATATATTAAATATTATTATTTATATTCGTTCAAAGTTCTAACAAAGACAAGGCGTCGCGTCGGGCGAAGAATAACGAATAGGAATGCAAAGGAAATGCGGGTGGAATGACATGGTTCGTGTGCAAATGTTACCATTGATGGGGAAGAAAGTGATGATGACGACCATGATGATGTGCTTTAATAATACCTACTAATATAATAATAATAAATAGCTACGTCTCGAAGTCCTTTCAACTATATGTAGGTATGCAATATGCATTTATCTAAAATCAATGTAAATGAACCACCAACATCCAACAGCTATCTTGCAGATAATTTTATCAGATTAACTTTTAATTGTTAACGGCATTCCGAACCAATGGTAGATTCACTGGACGATTCAAAAGCATTTGTAAAAGTTTACTTGAGTAAAACATTTGATTTGATACTTGAATTGTAATACGATTACAAAAAAGCACAATCGGCTAGATATTTGAGAGGGGGAGGGGGGTCGTGGTAGGGGGGAGGTGGGAGGTGGGAGGGCGGTAGTGGGAGTGGGGGAAAAGAGGACATCATTTGCGCCTAAAATCAAAAATACGTTATTTATTTAGAGGTTAATTTCTATTTATTCCATAGTACTATGCTAAGTCTACATGACTACCACCGGTTCTTACACAACAGCAAGGTATATTTCGAAAACTATTTGTCCTATCATAATAAACTAAACACTATTTTATAGGTAAATTAATAATCTTTGTACTAAGTCCTGACAGCTTTTTTCCTAACTCTAATACTTTTTCTTGAAATTACAATAAACATTTACGGATTTTACAAAGGTTTAGTCTTTTATTCCAGTTAGGCAGCCATATTTCCGAAACTATTAGTTCTATCAAAATAAACTAAAAATTATTTTGAAGATAATTTAATGAAGTTCATTTTTGCTTATTATGTTTTTTTTTCCTAGTTCTAGTAGTTTCTGTGAAAATTAAAAATTATACGAACGGTTGTCGAAAAAAAAAAAAATTCTTGGAATATAGGTTGCCAAATTAATTACTCTTTCGAGGAATTTTTTCCAGCTCTTATAGTTTTTGTGGAAATTGCCAATAACATAGGATTCTAGCAATTTTTTTATTTTTTTTCGTACACTATACATGGATATATATTCGAAATTATTAGTCCTATCTTTATGAACTAATTTTTTTTTAATAAGTGGTTAAATGGTGTTTATTTTTACTTCTGGGAGTTTTTTGCCTAGCTCTAATAGTTTTCTAAAAATTACAGAAAACATATAAAATTTTGAAAAATATTGCTTTTATGTTAACTATGACAGGTATATTATCGAAATTATTAGTGCTATCAAAATTAACTAAATACTATTTTGTAGGTAATTTAACTATGTTTCTTACTACTTCAATCAGTTTTTCCTAACTCTGTTATTTTTTTTTCGAAAATTAAAAACAACGTACACGATATTTGCATATTATTTTCTTTATCTTACACAATAGGTAGGCATATCTCCAAAACTATTACTCTTATCAAAATAAACTAAATATCATTTTATAGCTAATTTAATAGCCTTTCATTTTGCTTCAGACAATATTTTTGTAGCTCTATCAGTTTTTATGGAAATTACAAGAAACTACATTACAAAAAGCCATACATGCAAAATATTTTCTTTTCATGCACAAAGGGTTAACATATCTCCGAAACTATTAGTCTTATGGAAATGAACTACAATATTATTTTGTAGATAATTTAATGAAGATAATTTTCACCATAGAAAGTTTTTTTCTAGCACTAATATTTTTTGAGAAAATTACAAAAAACATTTTTAAGAGGTACTTCTCAGACCCCAAGGAACGCTTGTGCCAAAAATCAGCTTTACATTTTTTATTTTAGGGTCAATGTTTATTAGTCCCGTACTATTAGTCGATGTGGCATGAAGGAGTAGGTAATAAACATCCAAACTTACAAACATGTTGGATGTTTCACATAAAAATATTAAAAAGATATAGTGCAGTTTCTTTGTTTATTTCCTACACTGTTTCACACATGTTTCTGCTTACAGCTGCATCGGTCGACTGCAGCGGAGCGAAAGCCAATAAAAATAGTAATAGTGTGTGACATTGTCGTAAAATCCAATTTGTGTGACTGGTGTTTCACGTTTATTATCCATATACTAATACTAGGTGAAGGCCGCGGCTTCGTCTGCGTGGGTATAGGATTTTAAAACACTTGTGCCGTCGCTATGCTCGTGCATACAAATACCTCGGGTGTGAATAAGTTACTTTCACCCTCGTTTAACAATAACACTACTACTGTCTACTACACTAAAACTTCTACTACTTTCTACTGTTACGTAACTACTCTCTGTCACCATGTCCGTACCTATTCAGGTTGGGACCGTAACTTTGAAGCTCATTCGAGTGCTTTTCTCGGCAGACTATGATATGTAGTACTATCTATTTTATCAATATTATATAAGTAATAACTATTTTTTTATTAAAGTAATTAATGACTTTAATTTTACTGATATTATATCATACATATAATTTTAATTAAAACTAAGAGATACATTAAAATCTAAATATATTTACAAAAAATACATAACTAACTATTTTACAAATTTCCCAAATTCGTTCGAATAGGTAACTATTCGAACAAAATATTGTGAGTTTCTTACTGTCTGAAATGATTAATCAGCCTTATACCTAAAGCATTTAGAGGTTGGTTTAAAGTTAGCTACTAAAACCCTGAAAACTCTCTTGCAAATTGGTTCAATTATGATTTCTTTGTTTTCTTAATAAACAGAATGGATGTTACGGTTCATGTAAAACATTGAGCATAACGAAAAGCGACGAAAAAATCGTCAACGTTCATTATTGCTAAAACAAGTCGTTTGGAAAGAATTAATGTGACGAAACACATTTTGAAAGGCAGCAACTTAGGGAGTAAATACTTGTCAAAAAAAAGAAATTGGGTTTACTTGAAAAGCTGTGAAAAGCTACATCTTCATTATTGTCGATTTTATAACTTGGCCGTCATTGCTTTCGGTGTACTGCGTGAAAGGCTCAAGTTTTGTCGAAGTTTGACTAGGCCGATTGTGATTAAAACTGGACTGTTACTAGTAGTAGGTATTTACAGTAACTTAAAAAAAAAAAAGTTATTATAGTTATTTACTGTAACTTGTAACTTGTAAAAGTTTTATAACCACCTTGACCATGACACACATTTGGTACTTACTACTTAGGGCTTTACTAGGTATATAATAAAGTTTGATGTCACGCACGGAAAAACTAATACTTACCTACTTACGTTTTAGGTCAAGTTTTAGGTGAGGGTTTTCCCGGGTTTTTATCTTTAATATAAACAAAAATCTTACCCGTGAGGTAGGTAACTTAAAAGTTATAAGGTTTAGGGCACGTTTATAATAAAGTGATACTTGATGGATCGAACCAACACATGATGCATCGAAATTGTAATAGCAGTCTATTACAATTTCGATTCGCAAAAAATGCAAGATGTGAAGTAAGCTCTACAAACTGATTGACAAGATCGAAAAGTTGGCAAAATTGATTGGCTCCCCTGCTCCGCCAATTGAGTTTTCCACGGCGTTTAATTGCAGCAAATTAGTGAAATATCGAAAACATAATAAGTACACCAGTCACCGATCAAATTGCAGCATAATTATCTTTGAAATAGCAGTGTAAGGTAAGAGTTGCAGAACGGAAATTAATTTCATCGTAACGTTAACGTAACACGACTAGCCCATAAATAACGAGATTTGCTAAGAGTAAAATGAAAATTTAATAATTTAGACACTAATTTATGGTGGTGCTGTTCAGTATAGACAGACTTATGTACTATATGTACTCTTTAGGTATATTAATGTGGGATAATCTCCGAAGAAAAGACTTTAATAAAATAAAAACTTTTATTTTGCACTAATACGTCTTAGCTGTAACATCGCGTCGGACACTCTCTCGCGCCATCTTGCATACCTCTCTTCCTTCCCTTTCTCTCACATACGCCTATCTCCTTCACACACTTCCATTTCCCACATAAATAGTTTAAATTATACTAGACATTTAGACATTATAGCATAATCTCGCAAAAATCTCTCTTGTGGGATACAAGCGTCGAGGTATACGTAAATATGAATTGTAAAACTTAGATCCTAAACTGGCTAAACCTGATAATGTATCAATAATAATAATTAATGTAATAATAATAATAATAATAATGTATACATGTATAGCTGAACAGATAATCATAATAACCATTCCTATTGCCACAACCATCGACTTCAAAACTACAATTATATCGGTCCATTCGTTTATTATATTTTAAATACAAGCTCAAGCTACGAGTTACTAATATCTTGGCTTAGGCCGTTGTTGCTAAAAATAAATACATATTTATGTACTATGCATATCGGTTATGTACCTGTTGTAATTATTTTCTTTTACAGATGTTTTTTATAGTGCTGTTCGAGTCTCGGACGTAATCAAATTTTACGGGCTTCATCGCACCGCCCCTTGTGAATAATACCGATTTCCATGTTATTATTCTTGTCCTTTTCGATATAAAAAATCCTCCACCTCGCCACCTAAAACCCAAAATGAACTTCGCATTGTCATATTTAAGAACCATTTTAGTTCATTAATACTTTGTCCTAAAAATAGACGATTTAAGAACATACTCAGAACGAGATCTGAAAGCCTCATTTTTCCAAAAAAAAAACAGATCTAGTTTCGTCTCATTATCTTTGATTAAAAAAAATTAAACCACCATCACCACCACTACAGCCTATTAACGTCCCACTGCTGGGCACAGGCCTCCACTCTCATAGGAGAGAGGGAATTGGGTATTTGACTACTAGTGAAATAAATTATTTTATAGTGATTATTAAATAAAGGATCTCCCAAAAGTCGTAATATCCACGTCCCCTGATAGTTTTATTTTGAATAACCATTTTAAACTATCGATTAAAGTAAAAAAAGTGCGTCGAACTTGGATGACGTCATAACTTAAAATTTCATACAAAGTCCATACTAAGCACGCGTTTTGACGTTTGAAAAAAAGTTGCTGATTTGACTAGTTGTCAAATACCCAATTAGAGCTTAGACCCACCACGCTGCTCTAATGCGGGTTGGCGGGCTTTAACGACTACTATCATGTTAGTGATAATAACCGGGACCGACGGCTTAACGTGCTCTCCGAGGTACGGGGGTGAAACACCGCCAAAAAAAATTAAACACATAGATACTTTTATAATCCTGCTTAAGTCTATTCCTACTTCCGATGTAGAGGCAGGCACGTAGAGGGGTGAAAATGCTGAAGCATTCGCTTTATTCAAATGAGACAAATCCGTTTATATTTCAATCCTATACTGAACATTTCGTAGCAGTCATGCGTATCCAAAAAAGGAGAATTGAATAGTGCAGATTACGAGAATTGAGGTTTTTATTTTTTTCCCTTCAGAGCTTCCTATTATTGGTATAATTGGTAATGATTTTGATACTATTATAAATCATTGTTTTAGAGGAGTATTTTTTATCTAATTTCATTTTAATAATTCATAAAATGTTTAAATCTTTCATAGATGATTACATTAGATGAATACACTAAGCAAACTTTTTATCTATAATGAATCATACTATTATTATAAACGCGAAAGTGTGTTTGTTTGTTGGTTTGTCCTTCAATCACGCCGCAACGCAGCAACGGCTCGGCGTGATTTTTCACTTTTTGGCATGGGTATAATTGAGGACCTGGAGAGTGATATAGTAACTTTTTATCCCGGAAAATTAAGGAGTTCCCGCGGGAATAAAAAAATTTAAACCACACGGATGAAGTCGCGGGCATCAGCTAAGTAAGTATAATTCAATAGAGTATATTTAATTATGAAAATGTATTCAAAGTTTGCTTAATATTAATTTTCTAAGGGCCCTTTAGTAGGTACCTAGTTATCTACGTAATCATAATTTCAGTACTTTCAAATTAAAGCAGTAATATAAATGAGTATAATACTGAACAAAACAAATATGAACTCAACTATCTAATTATGAAATCAACCCTTCTCTGTATACAGACATCAAAGAGATGAGAACGGAAAATTCTTCGCCCACAGGAAACGAGGGGACGCCATGAACTGTAGTCTGTACCAACAAGTTCAATTTAATAGATTTTACAATTTTATAGGGATTTTTCACTATTCAGATATTTTTTATTATAAGTAGTAAGTACTAGTCACTAGATGATACCCGCGACTTCGTCCGCGTGGATGATTTTTGATTACCGAACTCTTTAAGTTTCCGAGATAAAATGTAGCCTATTATGTGTTAATTCAGGTTATAAGCTATCTCCATTCCAAATTTCAGCTTAATCAGTTCAAACTTCAGTTATGCAGCGCGAAGGAGTAACAGACATACAAACGTCCAAAATTTCACCTTCATAATAGGTATTAGTAGAATTTTTGCTTTATTTATTTTTTTATTTTTATTTATTTTATTTATTTATTTAGGGAGATGATCTCTGCTTTATAGGGGATCCATAGTAAAACAAGCAACTATTATTCATATTTTCGTAATGTCGTTCCGTCTCTCAGTTAATTATCTATATTTTTATTTATAAAAATAGTTTCCATTTTTATAGCTTTCCAAGACCAAATCAATGGAGATAAATAGCACTTGTTTAGGCCAACAGCCGCTTGGCAATCAGTGAAAATTTAGCGCCAGTGTTTTGGGCACCCTGCCCACGAATGATCATTATGAGTTTTATGACGGTGTATATTATTGCATTTTCAACACACTTACTCATAAATTGGTTCTAATTTCACCGCAATCAGGCCCATAATGACACCTATTATCAAACTGCGACTTTTTCATTGCTATTATTCACAAGTGAGTTATAGTCATAGAGTTTTTATTTTATTTTATCTACTAAAAAAATATTTTTGCTATTATTATTATTCACAAGTGAGTTATAGTTTTTTTATTTTATTTTATCTACTAAATAAAATTATTTTTTAGTATTATTTTCTTCACAAGTGTGTTGAAAAACGTCGTATGATACACGTGTGTATTGATGATTACCGTCCTCGGCTATCTTAAGACCCTCACCTAACGGCTCGGGTCTCAATGGCGCCTCAGCGGTAATTACCAATATTAGGTACACACTTGTACCATAATGTACCTACTATTGTAAATGTTTTAATATTTTTTTGTAAATATTCAGAAACGACCGACATAGATGGAAACTCTAGGAAAGTTCTTAAATCTTTGCCATTTTCTCAAAATATAAATGTTTGGAATTTTTTGAAAAATAAGCATCTAATATGTCTAAACATACCTAGGCAGATTCCTAGTTCCATGAATCTAACTATTGCAAGAACAAACTTTCCTATATATTTTTTTAGCCTAGCTGCAGTCGTGTCTTTTTGTCTCCAACCAATATTATAAATGCGAAAGTGTGTTTGTCTGTCTGTCTGCTACGCTTTCACGGCCCATCTGTTCAACCTATTTTGATTTTGAAATTTGGTGTAGATGTAGATTTCATCCCGAGGAAGGACATTGGCTAAGTTTTATCCCGGAAAATTAAAGAGTTCCCGCGGGAATCAAAATCCACGCGGACGAAGTCGCGGGCATCATCTAGTATAATATATTAACTTCAGCTGCAATTCGACGCCTCCAAATACTTTACGAAATATATCAGTTCACCCTTGATGTTTACCCCTCTTTGTTTGTTTCACGAATTGAAAGGAAGCGTGGACAAAAGATAACTTCGTCGTTAGTCGTTACACAGTAGGTACTGGGAGGTACAGTTACCATCCGTCAAAAGTCTGAAAGTTATATCCTTGCCAAATAACTCCCCACGCGGAAACAGAATTATGTGTCGTAGATTACTTAAAGAAGGACCGAGCGAAGCGAAGGTCTCTGAGTCTACTTGAGTGAATTTGCACTTGTCCGTCCGTCCGTCCTTCCGTCTGTCAGAGCCTTATAACTTCTGAATTACTGAACGTAATTACTTCAAATTTAAATGTAATATGTAAACCGATGGCCTCCAGCCGAATATGTATTATAAAGTTATAAAAATCTTTATTTCAGGGAGGCTCTAATAGAAGCGAATGCGAAGTAAAATATTTTTATAGCGTTACACAGGGTTACATAGCGTTACATAGTATATAATTTTAAAGATAATAAGAATGGAGTCCAAAAAATGTTTATTTTATTTTTCCCCTACAATTGAGAAAAGGGGATGATTTCAAAGTGGAGATTTTCTAACGTCCAAAGTTGACCTCAGAACTCTCAATTTTCTGAAAGGGTGAGCCTGAAACTTGATCAATTATTTGAATTGTATCCTATATGTACTTGAACAACAAATACTAAAATTAGATAAATATTATAAGGAAACGAAATTATTTAATTTTTAATGAGTTTCAGTATTTTTAACAGAACTTGACAATGATGTCAATAGATGGCGCTCTGTAAAATTTTATTCGATTGTGCTTACAAATAATAGACGTTAGCACCATCTTACGTGGAATAAAAAAATTGTCTACTGATAGTACTGATGTCTATGAACGTAAAGAACTATCTTCAGGATACCGCGAGGTCTCAGTTCGGGGCGAACCACTAGTATATTACTCATTTTTGTATCTTTTTGTATATTACTTAATTTCTTCTCTTTAGTAGGTACACCCCTTCCGCTTTCTATTTTAATGCGTCCTTTGCCCTAAGGTTGACTGGGAGAGATCGCTATTTAAGCTATAAGGCCGCCTGTTGTGCCATGTCCATTAGATTATTATTTTTGTTGTATTTTGTATGGGTTTTTATAAAGTAAATGTAAAAGTAAACTAACATTACTTACTTTTATATAAGGTGTACTCGTAATCACCAAGTGGACGCTTTTGTTAGATTCCGTAGTACTAATATAGTATGTACTAATTTCTCAGTCCATAGATGGATTTTAAAAAAATACTTAAAATTATTAGTTTTGATCGATATTTTAAATCCATTGCGTTGAAAATGATATTAGCAACATTCTGAAACTTCTCCAATTAGGTTGTTATTAAGTAATCTGGTTACAAAACTTCAGAATTGTTTCGAACTCTTCAGGAAGTTTTGAGAGCCATTTCTGATAAGTACAGTACTTAGATAGGTATAAATTTCAACTTAAGTAATTAATATAGCTTTAAGCATCTACCTAAATACCTATTAAGTAAATCAAAGCTACCTAAGTTCTTATACCTATAAGTATCTATACTTATACAAAAATTATAAAAATAAATCCCATAATTCCAATACAAACTTTAAATTTACAAGATAGTAAATATAATCTTTTCGTTTTATTATCTTTTAAATTTTAGAATGAGTAGATGCCTCAATCTAGGCGTAGACATGACTGTAGTAGGAACTCTGGTATGAAAACAGAACCGCCATCAAATTATGCCCCCATAACTCCTAACTTATGAGTCATGTGAAATTGCAATATCAGCAACACGTGCGAGTTTAATACCTATGCACTTTCGGTTTATTTCAAACTAGTCTCAAAGACAATTCAATTGTGATTTGTAAATTTTATATGAACTTGTAGGATAATAAATCTATTAGTAGATAGTTACAACTGATTTGCTAAGTGCGGCTAAGTCTACAATACCTAACTAAATCATCGACCATAATATGGTCGATGGCCTAAATATACCTACTGCTTTTTCATAATGTTCCCTAAACAAAATGATAGCACAAGATTTAGACCTATATTAATTTTGTTGAGTCTAAAGAGTACCTGGCTCTATATGAAATAATTATAGCCAACTAGCTGTTGCCCGCAACTTCGTCCGCGTGGATTGAGTTTTGTCTGTTCCCGCGAGAACTCTTTAATATTCTGGGATAAAAAGTAGCCTAGGTGTTATTCCAGACTATAAGCTATCTGTGTACCAAAATCAGAAGTTTCGGCGTGATTGAGTAAGAAACATCCATCCTACCATCCTTCGCTCCAAACTTTCACATTTATAATAAGTATTAGGTATATTAGTATAAGATCTAGACCTATACTTATCTATCATTCTATGTAGGTCTATTAATTCTCCAGAATAAATAGCAACAACAGGCGGGAAAATTTCATGATTGCAACGGGCGAAAGGCCTTGAGGAAATAAAATTTTAAATTAAATTTATTCACGGCAACTTTGAAGAGATCCGGCCTAATTTGACTCGGGTGGACGCTGAGATTGAAATATGAAAACCTAATTGCTACTATCATATCATACGCGTACCTTGCTGATTCAGTTTATAAATGTTTATTTCTAGCTGATTATTTTAATAACTGCCTCGTTGGTCTAGTGGTTAGCATGTTCAACTGCGGCCGACGAGGTCCCGGGTTCGAGTCCCGGGTCGGGCCATAGCAAGTATTGGGTTTTTCTGAAAAGAAATTCTCAGTACTAGCCCGGAGTTAGGAAATTGGCGGTGTTACACCCCCGTGCCTCGGAGAGCACGTTAAGCCGTCGGTCCTGCGCCTGATCTCTCTCCGGTCGTGTCGGATTTTCCGTCCCATCGGGCTATGAGAGTAAAGAAACAGAGAGTGCACCTGTGTATGCGCACACACTTGTGCACTATAATATCTCCCGCGCAGATGACTAATCTCTATGGAGATAGGCCGCCGTGACCGAAAATCGGTCGGGAGGACATTATTATTATTATTATTTTAAATAGTATTTTCATAAAACTAGGATGTGAAAGGACTAGATCGTCTCGCTGTCATCTGAATAGGCTAGAAGCATGCGTTACTTTGTGAAAGTCCATGATAATCAAGGAACAAGAAGCAAAATTTTCTATAATCCACCAATAATGTCCTCCCGACCGAATTTCGGCCACGGCGGCCTATCTCCCTCTGGAGATAGGTAATCTCTCTAGATTAGCCATCTGCGCGGGAGATATTAAGTATATATAGTGCACAAGTGTGTATACACAAGTGCACTCTGTTCCTTCACTGTCATAGCCCGATGGGACGGAAAATCCGACACGATCGGAGAGAGATCAAGCCAAATCAAATCTATGTGATAGGTACAACGTGTAGCTTGCGATATTCACCGCCCAATAAGCCAGCAATAATTAATAACTTAAGGCTTTTAATTAATGCACGATTGTAAAATCCTCCTGAGTAACTGAACTCTGAATAGGAGTTTTGACGACCTCCGTGGCGCAGTGTGTAGCGCTGTTGCCTTAACGTGCAGAGGTCCCGGGTTCGATCCCCGGCAGGGTCAATTTGGGAATTTATAATTTCTGAATTTTTCCTGGTCTGGCCTGGTGGGAGGCTTCGCCGTGGCTAGTTACCATCCTACCGGCAAAGACGTGCCGCCAAGCGATTTAGCGCTCCGGTACGATGCCGTGTAGAAACCGAAGGGGTATGGGTTTAATATTACTGCCATGGCCCTAACAGGTTAGCCCGCTGCCATCTTAGACAGCATCATCACTTACCATCAGGTGAGATCGCATTCAAGGGCTAGCTTGTAGTGAATTAAAAAAAAAGGCAATTTAAAATTCATAGGAGCCGAAATCAGAATATCACTTATCATCATTTCCAGTTCAACCCATTGCCGGCTCACTACTAACCAGGAGTCTCCCGTTAGACTACCGAAATAAGAAGGGTTTGACCATAGTCACCACGCTGGTCAAGTTTGGATAAGTAGTTACCTAGATTGGTAAACTTCACATCTTTGAGAATGTTAAGAAGAAATTTTAGGCTAGCCGGTTTCGTCACGATGTTTTCCTTCACCGTTAGATAACTTATAATGTGATTTAACTTTTGGTTTAGGCTAGCTACGAGTAGATCATAGAATACCTAATGAGCCAGGGAGTTTTGTCAAAATAAGTTTCAGTCTCTAAAACTTAAGAGATATTAATGCCCATTGCCCGCGACTTCATCCGCGTTGGTTAGGGTTTTTTATTCCCACGATCTCCGAGAACTCCTCAATTCTCCGAGATAAAAAGTAGCATATGTCCTTCCCCGGGATGCAACCTATCTTTATACTAAACTTCATCAAAATCGGTTGAAAATATGGGCCGTTAAAGCGTAATAAGCAGACAGACACACTTTCGCATTTATTAATAGTGGAAGTATATGGATGTATCAGCACAAGTATCAGTATGGATGCAAAAGTGTGTCGTCCGTCTGTCTGTATTCTCCGTTTCGCGGTCCTTCCGTTTTCCTACCAATTTTAACGATATTTGGTACCTACATAATAAATAACTTACAACAGAATTAGCTAAATCGTAAAGTAATATATTATTTATTATGTCGAACAAAGTAGGTAAGTATATTACGTTTAAGATAGATACTTTCTTGTAAAAAGGTCTATTTACATCCCATTCCACTGCATTAGGGTCACGGAGTATTTTCCGCGTCGGCATAGTGCCCCTGAGGGCTGTAAACATTCCATCGAGCCGATGAACCGCCCCAACTGGTTGGATCAGAATAGATATCAAATAACGCGTGGGTCTCAAGCCTTTCGTATTGACTGTTCTGTGGAATTGGAACACTATCAATATTTTGTAGACTCGTTGACCCTCTCCGCCTTCGCACGGGTCGGATGTTCAAATTACCACAGAATATTACACACTTCCCCGGGATAAAATATATCTGTCAGCATAAGATTGTGAAAACCGTCAGATTGCAATCTAACGCTTTTTATCTCGATAGATTGTAAACTGTCGACAGATTATGAACCGTTCAATGTTCTGAGTGTCAATTTTTGAAATATTAATATTGTATTTACGTTTTCTTGTCTCTTTCTTGTAGGTTAGGTTAGGGTTCGACATAAATAATCAGGTAAAGCGTTAAATTGTAATCAGTTGTTACGGTTCAGTGCTCACAATCTTTGGACAGTTTACAATCTATCGAGATAAAAAGCGTTAGATTACAATCTAACGGTTTTACAATTTTAGGGCGACTTATCTACCAAATTTCATCAAATCGGTTGAAAAGATGGGCCGTGAAAGCGTAGCAGACAGACACACTTTCGCATTTATAATATTTTCTAAAAAATGATAATATGAAATGTGCACATTTCATACCCTGGAAATGAGTTCGAAAGTTAAACTTCCCGGCCTAGGCCAGTAAAGAATGTATGTATTTTCATTACATATCATAAGTTTGAATTTGGAATCATTCTTCCTGAATATCTTGTAACTTGTTATAATGTTCTTTGGCCTAAATAGTTTAAATTTGGAACTCAGTTCAGCACTCACAGCGCAAAAAAAAAAATCAAAAATATAAATATAACTAATTTAACTTTTAATATTTCTTAAGTACTTAGGTTGCTTTTTTGCACTAACACTCGACCAGAAAACGCGTACTTCCCGGTCTCGCGATGTACCTAATGTACTATTGTTTGGACTATGGTTTATAGCGCTTGCCTGCAATCAACTTGCTTGGCAAATGGTAATGTAAAATAAAAAAAACAAATTCTACAAAAACGTAGATTCCCCCCTCCTAACGTAAATATTTCGACTTAGTAGGTAACTAAGTAGATAGTTTTTGAAATCCCGGCCAAATTAACTTACCTTGGAAATTGTGGAAACCAGGTAGTTAGGTTTCCACAATTTAACACGAAAATTAGGTCTGCCCTGCAGAACAAGCTTTCAGGCACCATGATACGTGCCGCCGCATGAGTTTTATTACATAGCGCATTTGCATGAGCATGCATTTATCCAAATATTCTGTAATTTATGCGTTCACGCGTAGGTAACATTGTAGGTAACAATACAATTTTTATACTCTACCTTCTGCATAGTAACCACTAACAAGATTAATGTCACGTTTTAACTAAACCCTCCTTCAGTAAATTTCATTTTTATAAGTTCTATGAAACCGACCTATCGACTGTAAAATCGTCGAGGAATTGCTATAGTCCGATATAATATATTATATTCTAGCCGGCCTTTTGATGAAAAGGTGAAGGTTACAAGTTATGAGTATCCAATCTATAAAGCAAGACCGTGCTCCGAACTATAGGTTTTACTTACCTTTGCAAAACTTTCAGGCTTATACGTAATAAGCCGAGAGGCAAAAATAAGCTTGGTTTACCCGCTAGGTATCACACCTACTTCGTCAAATACGGCATTTGCGTAGTTTGACACGCACATAAATACTAGGAAGTAGTGAAGTATTATTAATCGATTTCTGAATGTACCTACTTTAGCGGGAACCGAACCCGAATCTTCTGCGCCGAAGAAGCCAAGTAGATAGGTACATGCAAAAAAGCGCTTAGCTTAGAACCCTAATAGAGCTCAATCTTAGATCTGCGATCTGTACCTCTCTCAGCGTCGTATTCCTCATTACTAAGTGTCGTGACCCCGTTCCATTAATCAAATAATGGTAGGAGTTTTCGTGGTATAATATTGTGGTGGGTTCCCACGTCCTTCCGCATACGACTCGACTTTATTTAAACTCTTATAAATAAGGGTTTTATAACGAATATAAATTATCAGATGTTAGTGATATTAACCGGAATCTCCGAGACACGGAGAATACGAAAAGGCCAAATTTGAACGTCAAAGTTCAGTCACCCATCCAGTTACGGACTTGGGTTACTCGCAATCGACTGATATGCGTTGTAACAGCTAGGCCACTCGTCCCTCACCTATTTAAAACGTGGCCTAGAATGGCACCAATTAAAAAAATATTCTTTGCAATTGGGAAAAAATAAAACAACAATAATTCCATTTTGTCTGTTCATTATTTAACAGAAAACTTAACTGGTATAAATAAAATCATTTGACAGTTAGAATGAAGAATTAGGCGTGAGAAAAAATACATTACAAATAGAAAATATACAAATATTACATGATTGTAATTTTCTTTACATTTGATTTCATTCAGGACAGTGCATCTCTATATTTATTTAAGCATTTCATTCAATAAAGGCTTTCACACAGCGACCTTTGAACAAATTCTTAATTATATTTTTTTCTTCTGAATAATTTACAGGTTTTTTTAAGCGGTCAATAAAGAGATTTGACACACTATTAAGGGCAAAACACACAGGGAGCAGGCGCGGGTCGGGTGCGGGCCGGGTCGGGTGTCAGGCGGGTTGAATTCCTTGTATGTATATGAACGACATCACACAGAACGTGGGCGCGGCTCGGGCGCGTGGCGGGTGACGCTGTGTGATGTCGTCCATATAAATACAAGGAATTCAACCCGCCTGACACCCGACCTGGTCCGCGCCCGACCCGCACCCGTTCCCTAAGTGTTTTGGGTGTTTGTAATACCAACATTTAGGGCCGCTTGCAGCGATACCGGATACGTTTAACCCATGAATCAATTTGATATTTTGACAGAAGTTTAATACTAATTCTGTCAAACTAGAAGCTAACTCTGGGTTTAAAGGATAACCCGGTATTTCTGTCGTCGCCCGACATCGCTCGACAAGTCTGGCAACAGGCAACAATAGGCAAAATGTCGCGAGACAACATCTGGCGACGGCAGTCGACATCGCTCAACGTCGCCCGACATCTCTAGCGACATTTATTTCTTACACGGGCCTCTATCGAATACCATAATCAAATCAATTACGGTTCGATAACTCGCCTGTGTATGAGCTTTTTTTGATAATATTTGAATGCAGTTTTTATTTTCATGAAAACCTACAACGGGGTCTTTATAGCCAATTGCTCCATAACCAGAGATGTAGCACACGATGCTAAGCTACGCTTCATATTGATAGCTTAGATCGCTAAATGTTAGATCAAGGGCTCACACATCCGTAGCTTAGCAACGTAGCACATCTCTGATGGAAAGACACCCTAAAACTTTATATTTTAACCTCAGTGACCGCTACAAAAAAAAACAATAATTAAGAATATATTCAGTTTAAATTTTCAAATTCATTGAATTATTTTGAAATATAAACAACAATCAATTAGGAACGACATCATATACCTATAGGCAGGGTCTACATTGAATCTTATGATAATACCGACCAGAGGTGCGATTGTGTAAGAATGGCCGATCAAATCGTCAAAGTTCGGCGTCAAAGTAACATAAACCATCCGTTTAGGGTATCGTACATACCTAAACATATGATAATGGATACACGAAATTGAGCTCTAATTCAATGGTGTTATGGTTTATTTTACTTTGACGCCGAATTTTGACGATTTGATCGACAATTCTTACATAATCGCACCTCTGATTTGGCTATGGCCATAATTTATAGTTAGTTTTTAATAAAACGAAGGAAATATTGAACTTGACTTTTGATTGTCAATTTTTTTTACTGTAAATTCCTGTTTTCCAATAATGCCTAAATTTTAGGGATCACAGAAGCCCATAAAGGTGACAGTGACTACGTGATAATTGTCACTTATTTGTCTTAGGTTTCTCTAATTGAAAATTTAAGCATTGCTGGTGAAAATGGGCATTACCTAATTAAAAATACTACTAAAGCAGAAAGCCTAGTACACATTGGCCCCAACGAAATTCGGTGAATGTGAACAGGGCAATTTGTCGCAGACGACCAGCCCTGGTTGGCTAGCTGACTTTTGTGGGTAATGTGTACTGGAGCCATAATATATGATTTGACCACAAACAGGTTTTAATTTTTCAAATTTACTACAATACCAATTCATAGAAGATCATAGAAATACCCTTAACGTATATTTGTGTCAATAGAGCGCCAAGTTTACAAATAAACAACCTCTCCCGCACTCTCTGGCGTTTATCTGTCTCTATGGTTCCAGTACACAATGGCCCAGTGTTCGATGAGTTTCGGCCAATTCAAATAGACACACAATTCCTAAACTAAACTGACAAGTCTCAAAACAGTGCTATCCTTTTCACGATGTTCTTTGGCAGAAAAGGATAGCATTACTTTAAAACATACAGCTGATAACCAAACTGCACCAAGGCATGTTTAAGGCAGAATGAACACCAATATTGAGTATTTTATTTTCATGATTACATCTGAACATTTAGGTATATTGAATTATTACGTATTTCTAATAACATTGAATTAAATAACTTACATTATTGTGTTTACTGACTTTTAGATGACAAATGAACAATAAAGAGAGAATATTTTTTACGAATGATACTAATTGTGTGAAATTATACATTAATTATGTATTATAGTTCTACAATTATAAGTATTGTACAGCAGAAAAAAGAACTGCAATTCATTTCAAACAGAAATCGAGATTCGATGTCATAGTCATTGAAAATGTTGTACTGAACTGAACTTTGTCTTATAATAAACGGATTAAGGTGTGTGTGTCTGTGTGAGTTACTACTTTTTTATTAACCGATCAAGACGGATGTACCATAGAATAACGCAAACTTATACGGCAATTTTTTTTTAATTATTTCCGACTTTTATACGCCAAATAATGTTAAATGACGAATAAAAATGTCTTTTTTGTAGTTTTTTGTTAAAATTTGGCCAAAACATCAAACTAAAGCATCAATGAAACTCGGTGATAAAACGTCACTCAAATAACTAAGGAAAAGTCATCTTAAAGAAAATAATGACATACTCATAAAATTACGTTCTATTTCTATACCCCATAATTAATTAAGGGTGGAAGCATACGTTTAACACGTGTCATCAGAAGCCAAATGCCAAAATGCAGCCAGCCGACATTGCATATATCTTGGGCTTTTTGCATCCAATCGATTCCAAACACTTTGGGATGGCATCAAAACTGAATAGCACCCTACACTATAATATTCCGATATATTTTTAATCAACTCAATCTATTGCATGCATCTATAATTATTTATGTTATTATCCTGTGTGAAAATCGCTACGGAAGGAATTAAAAAAAACTATACTTACTAATATTATAAATGTGGAAGTTTGGATGGATGGATGGATAGATGGATGTTTGTTACTGAATCACGCCAGAACGGCCGAAAGAATCTAGATGAAATTTGACACAGAGATAGATTAGAGTGTGGAATAATACATAGGCTACTTTTTATCCCGGAAATCTAAAGAGTTCCCGCGGGAACCAAAAACCTTAATCCACATAATCAGCTAGTAAAAAATAAAACTCGTAAAGTCTGATTTGTTTTGATCGAGTGCTATAAAACAGTGTTTCCACCCTTAATTATTATTTATTATCATTCATTATTACATCTTTTTAATTTCATACACGTCTTATCAAAAGCTACATCACTTTCGGTATCACTTTACATTCCTGTACCTCACTTACCATTTCAATTTCATTACAATAATAATATTTTTATAATATGTCTATTTCTGTCGTACACAATCTTTTAAACTAAATTCCAAGGTCCAATCCTAGTGATATCCTTCTCCGCAGAGCATTATGAAAAGGATAGTAAGACTTTCAGAACAGATATTTTATTCTAGTTTTTTATCCACTACAAGTCAGCCCTTGACTGCGATCTCACCTGATGGTAAGTGATGATGCAGTTTAAGATGGTAGCGGGCTAACCTGTTAGGGGCATGGCAGTTATAACCCATACCCCTATTCGGTTTCTACACGGCATCGTACCGGAACGCTAAATCGCTTGGCGGCACGTCTTTACCGGTAGACTGGTAACTAGCCACGGCCAAAGCCTCCCACCAAGCAAAGTTAAAGATTATGTACAACAGAATTGGCCACATCGTCAGCCAAAAATGCCCTAAACAATAAAATTATGCTATACAGTAGTTAAACTACATTTTCCTAGCGCCATGACATTCTCAAGGACACTTACAAGTGCTTTGAAGTTACGAGTTACGTGAAAAGTAAAACATAAAAGAAATAGGATGAGCAACTGAATGAGTGAACGGTGAATGACTACCACATTAACATGACAAAAACTAAAATAAATAACTTCAATAACATTCCTCACTTGAGATAACAGCGAACTTAGCTATATACAATTGAATACTTAGCATACGTAGAATTACTCATTAGTTAACTGTTATGACTCGATAACTCACAGTCCACGACTAAATTACAAGCGATGTATGAAAGCAGTGAGTTTTCAGTTTTCACTGCATATTTTTGTTTGTCTTCATACAAAGATCACCTTATGTGAAATCGCTGAATTGCGCGAGGGCGGTTTTCACTCTGAAAAAAAAACCATAAAAAATTAAAAATGGCTAATGTAGGAAATCCTCTGCCTCGTTGGTCTAGCGGTTAGCATAGTCGACTGCGGATCACGAGGTCCTGGGTTCGATTCCCGGTCGGGCATAAAAATTGTTAGGGTTTTTGGGGTTAGGGTTTTTTTCAGTTAAGAAATTCTCAGTGCCAGCCCGGAGTTGGAAGTTGGCGGTGTTTCAAACGTGCTTTCCGTGCCTCGGAAAGCTCGTTTATAATATAAAAAATAGAATAAGAAAATATCTTTAGCCTTGATTGGCTAGGGCCTGCCTTGAAGGCGCTAGCCAATCAATGCCAAGGTCGGAGGTCGTGTTCGGTGTTGGGTCCGCACGACTCACTTCTCGTGCAGATGGTGCGCGTCGTGCCTCGCGCGCAGCAGCTTGAGCGCGCGCAGCACGCCGAGGTCAGCGAGGCGCGCCTGCCGCGCGGCCGCTCCCGCCTCGCCGCGCCACACCAGGTTCCCCGCCACGAATAGCGCCGCCTCCTGCAGCTTACTCTCCGGGTGCGCCTGCGCAGCAACAAAAGTACAGCGGTGAGTCGGTTCAATACGATACTCTTTTTTTTTTATCCACTACAAGCTAGCCCTTGACTACGATCTCACCTAATGGTAAGTGATGATGCAGTCTAATATGATAGCGGGCTAACCTGTTAGGGGCATGGCAGTTATATTAAACCCATACCCCTTCGGTTTCTACACGGCATCGTACCGGAACGCTAAATCGCTTGGCGGCACGTCTTTACCGGTAGGGTAGTAACTAGCCACGGCCGAAGCCTCCCACCAGGCCAGACCAGGGAAAATTCAGAAATTATAAATTCCCAAATTGACCCCGCCGGGGATCGAACCCAGGACCTCCGCACGTTAAGGCAACAGCGCTACACACTACGCCACGGAGGTCGTCAAAAAACTATACTAGGAAACGCCAATCGATATAATACAACAAACAATAAAAAAAAATTTTTAATTCCTCTTTTATGATCCCACGCAACCCCAGATATCGATTTTGAACAACAGAAAAATGGCGCCAACTTTTTGAAATTTTGCCAACAATTTCCTCTACTATGAATCCTGAATATCAGAGATATCAATATTATACAAAAACAGTCACGGCGCAAACTTTTTGAAATGTTGGTAACAATTGGTACGATCACAGGGATGAGGGAACCTCAGATATCGATTTTTCATTAAATCAGTCTTCTTAGGCCGACTTTCTTAAACAACAATAGTTGCTTTATAAACCCAGAGAACTCCAGTATAATCAAACTGTTCTCGAGGGATTCTTAAAAAACCAAACCAAACATGCCAAGTTACGGCCATCGTCTATTTCAGATAAAATATAAGAAAGTTCAAGATAAAAATACGTTTTTATTATTAAAAATTGGCAGTCATAGGGACTGCCGATAGAAGTGAAAACGAATGTAATATTTAAAATAATTTTAAATAACAACACCGCACTTAATAATTAAAATATAAACCTTAAAACTAAGGCATTAAAGTTTAATTAAGAATGTACTATATTTATATTTAAGACCTTTTGTCTTCGTAACAACGCGAGGAGTCACGGTTATACAATGAACAAAGTTTAATTACGAACGTACTATATTATTTATACTTAAGACCTTTTGTCTTAAGAAGAACGGCGTCAGTCACGCGTTTCCACATTTTTACCCCCTACCAAAAAGTGCTCAACGCGCCTAAAGAAGTTTTCACTTCAAAATTTTGTATTGTTTAGTGGAACAAGCAAGCGCAACACTTACTAGATAGTCAACGAGTTTCCTCAAAACGTCCTCGTTGGCCATAATGAGATCCTTAGCCTTCTCGCCGTCGCCGATGTTGCCCAGGATGCATAGCGCTTGCTCCTTCACCTCCGCGGGGTAAGAGCCTTCCAACACCACTATCACTGCCTGGATAAATGATAATGATAAATGATTTATATTTTATTTCACAAAGGACAACTTGTGTCACTTATGGTACGTTAAGACTAGGGCTGTAACGAAACCTCACTTCCGCCTCTGTAAGTGCGGAACTTCCGCAAGAAATGGTACATCCGCTTCCGCATCCGCCTCCGCCGTTTTTTGCGGTGTTGTAACGGAGATTTATTTACGTTGACTTACAATGTGGGAGCTTACAGCTTACAAAGCGAAGCAGATGACGTCATTTACACCATTACAACAAGCAAAAAGGCAACTGTCCTTAGAATAATCCTCAAAAAAAAAGTGGGATTAATCGCATCCTAAAGCACAGAAAATGGACGATGGGATCGGAGAAATCCACCTTCAAAGCCCCTACACCTCCGCATCCGCCTCTGCTTCCGCTAAGAACGCCTCCGTTACAACCCTAGTTTAGACTCTACCACCGGCTCGGAAAGCTGATTCTACTGAGAAGAGCCAGCAAATTCTACTGAGAAGATGATGGAGACATACATACAATCAGCCTCGCCTAAAGCCATTGGCACAAGGACAAGGAAAGCTCTAATTTGGAAGATTTGTACAGACTGACCGCTCTCGTCGCCATATTGGAAAAAAAAATTGGCTGTCATAGCGACGAAGAATACCGAATACCGATAGAAGTGAAAACGAATATTTAAAATTATATTATTTTAAGTATTTAAATTTTATTTTATTTTTAAATTTGAAAACAAAAATAATTAAAATATAAAACTTAAAACTAAGGCATTAAAGTTTAATTACGAATGTAGTAATTTATATTTAAGACCTTTTGTCTTCGTTACAACGCGAGCATGTCGATCACGGTCACGCGAATCCACAAGTTTACTCCCTACCAAAAAGTGCTCAATGCGGCTAAAGAAGTCTTCACTTCAAAATGTTACCGAAACCAGTTTTCCGAAAATATCATCTAATATAATCTAATAAATAAATTATTAACTTGAAATCCTTAAAAAAAGGTGTCGGTCACGCGTTTCCACATTATTACCCCCTACCAAAAAGTGCTCAGCGCGCCTAAATAAGTTTTCACTTCAAAACGCCTACTGTTGTATACCTGCATGACTTGCGAGGAGTATTCGGCCATGATGGCGTCTATATGCTGCCTTGTGGAGAGCAGATTCCTCAACAAGCCCAACGTCTTCATAATGACGCGAGTGTCGCCGTCGCCCAGCAGCCGGAACATCTGCTCCGTGCCCAGGCAACACAGGATGCGCTGTTTCACTTTCTGTTCAGCCTGCAATACGTTTACCTACGCTTCAAATATTTATTACTAGAGATCAGCCCCGGCTTCGCAAGGGTATCACATATCATCATAATAGTCCATACTCTGTAGGAGTACTTTGTAGGAGTGCTTATACTATATCAAACATAGCATTCGTACCCGGCCCGCGCCCAGCCCTCACCCCGCCTGCCAGCCGCGCGATATATTCTATGATATCTCATTAGATATTCATCTAAATGAAATGGTGCAAAGAGCAATTTTGGTATAAATTAAATACTTGAGATGACTAACATATGATAACTATGACGGTAAAAACACCTTCGCAAGTAAAGCATTGTTTTAGAAAAAAGAAAATCATAAAAATGGTTATTGTGAGACAACCTTAAAAGATAGATATATTATGCTATCGCTGACTTTTTTTAGAACAATACCACCATACATTGTTTTCGTGTTTTATTATGATGAAAATATAATGATAACTTCCACAGAAGTGAGAATAAGAGAGTGAAATTATTAGTTCGTTACCTGAAAAGCCATATTCATGAGAGCCCAAATTCCATTTAATCTTAAAGCTGCCTCAGGCCTTTTCGTTAGATTACATAGCATTTCTACGGCACCTGTTAACAGAGCAAAATTCTTTTTTTTTACCAACTTTTATTTAACTTGCAATCTTTGTGTGTTTCAACCGATTGAGCTGAAATTTTACATACAAACGTGTATGCAAGTTTGGATGACAATACATGGTTAGTGACGTCATTCTAAATCCAATATGGTGGACTAGTTAATTCGTATGCACCCTAATTAAAAGGGTTTGCGGAGAAGAATACGAAAAAAAAGACGTCACTCTAAATTCAATATGGCGGACGGCAAAGTCTTGTTTGTTGAAAAGAAATGTTTTTTAAAGATGTAAGGCTTATTTTATATATAATATAAGGCAGTAAAAATTGTGAGCTATGATTATAACGATACGAGTAACGATGACTAACAGAAACTATTTTTTTTTTAGTTGGACCAATATCTCAAAGTAATAACAGATAGAACAAAATCATAACATATATATTTTGTACTTTGTATAATTAAGTATGCTTTATCTCTTGGCATCACGTCTTTATCGATAGTAAGATAACTGGCCACGATTTAAACCGACCTCCATACAACACCTGCAGTGATAATAATTTAACAATTATGAATTTCCAGAATAGGGATGATGCCTATATCAAAATTAAATTATTTCTAACTGATTATTAAATAGAGGGTCTTCCAAAAGATCTAAAATTCACATCGTTATTTACTTAAAACCGTTTTAAAATAATGATTAAAGAAAAAAAAAGCGTTGAAATTTGATGACGTCACAATTGTGAATTTCATACAACTTACTAGAAGTGCGTTTATAAGTTTGATAAAGAGTTGCTGATCTGATTCAGATGTCATCATCCCTATTGTCCCCGTTGAAAATCTAGGACCTCGTACTTAGAATCCGTCAAATATGAGTGTAGTCATAGCTGTGTAGCTTGTGTAGCTATAGCTACACACAGCTGTTGTTTAGCTCACGCACAACAGACCTCCAACTGGGGTTTAAATGCGGAAACCTGCCCAGTAGGAAGAAGAATGAGTGTAGTCGCTACACAATACAAATCAAACCTTGGTCTAACATGGGCTCTTTGGCGGGCGAGAACTCCAGCAGCAGATTGCACAGTGTGGAGGAGCCCACAGTCAGCAGCTCCGTGCCGGGCGACTCGTTCAGCAGCTGCATAAGCGGCCTCCAGACCGCGTGGTCCTGTACAACTTCTGTCATACAATCATGCTCCATACAAAGGCATAAGGCAAGAAAGATGAAACTAAACAATTACAGTTTTAATATAGTGCATATATCACATTAATTAAATCGATACATCGGCGATTCTGAACAACAATCTGTTAATAATCTGGTCTGTGTGAAAAAACTGTCAAATTAACTTATTGACTATCAAGTTTTGAGAGCAAAAACGAGTTGCAGCTGCAAAAATGTTGTGTTCGGAAAAGAGAAGGTACATTTTCGGTGGACTCTGTACACTCTACCATGAATAGAGGAAAATACATAGACTGTATTAAAAATATATTTCAAGTTTTCGATCCGTTTCCATGATGGCAACCTTCAGCCATAGAGAAGGCAGTAGGCGCGAAATTATGGAGGATAGAGGAAAGGAGAATCATCTCTTATGGGAGAAAAGTTAAAAAGTGTCCAGTGGTTGCTATAAATAACAGTTCAAAAACCTTCCAGTGGCGCTGGTGTAGGCAAAGGGTATGGTATGAATGTAGCAATTGTAGATGAAGTGAAGTATGCAGAGTTAATTTAATTTAATATAATTGTCGGCTATAATAGTTATTTATTAAAAATTTCAACAACTTACATTGTACAAAATAATGATGAATATTTTCTTTCCTTGTTTATTTCTCAAACGTACTCTAATAATATTTGGAGCTTCCTTTTAAATTTACCCTGATGCTAATGTGGCGCCCCCAATTTAATGCATTTCGACGGACACATTTAATTTATACACAGATGATTCTTCTTACCTCTACCCTCTTTATGCGAAATGTATCAAATGTCATTTTTGACAGTTACTGTCCAAATAACGTGTTTTCTTTTGAAAACGTCAAAAAACATGAATCCGGCATTGTTACCCACTCATGTTTAGTGTTGCTTATCGTGGAAAGATTAAATAATTTCACCACTGAAATTATGACGAATTCGTAGTTTTGAACGATCAAAACTGGTCTAGTATTTTTTTTTTCTTTCATTTCTCTACTTTTAAAAGGACCGGCCCCACGCCCCATACAAATCTGAACCGTCTCCTTTTCCTATATCATAAATTGTAAATGCACATCAAAAATTACAATACCAGCAGAATTCAAAGCCACGCGTCTTTGTATGCCGCTGACCCAAGGCCACGGTTTTCCTACAGTTCGGTTATAATTATTTAAATAAGTACCCCCAAAACCCAGGTTTTCTTAAAAGCCCTTTAAATATTACAATACTCATTAGTTATTACTTATGGTATAATTAGGAAAACGATTTCAAAAGAATATTCTTTAGGATAACAATATTATATTCAGGTACTGAGATAAATTATATGTGCAGTGCATACAATATGACACATTGTCAGTCATAAATACCTGAAACGTCGTCCGTAACTGCTGAACTGACCTTGACAGTGAGTGTAGACATCGAACGGCCGCTAACCTCACCTGCAACAATACACTTGCATTATACCATGTTAACGACCTGCTAATACTGTAGTAAAAAAAATACAGACAGCTGTATCATCCATATTGCAGTCACGCTAATTTAAGAGTACTCTCCCACTGGTCGCTCTAAGTAGAGCATAAAAGCATGCTATGTTAGTCAATTAATTATTATGCGGAGTGTGAGATGCGCTATAATATTTAAACAGCGTTAAGCAAAATTCCACATTTTTTTTTGCGAAGTTAGCCATGTATTCAAATAAACTAAAGACTTATGCCCAAAATTCGTTGTCTTATACATATACGTACATACTTATAAATTGCAACAAAATTGATCCTAAAGTAGACGACTCGCTTAAAGGGGCATAATTTTTTAAATATGTGCGACATATTAGCGCCTACAACCACGTGCACCGTGAGGCCGTGCGTCTCGATGATCCTCTTGCGGATGTTTGATCTACGTCGCCTAGTCGCCTCTCGCTCAGTAGCGATAGAGTGCGAGCGAGAGGCGAACAGGCGCAGTGTGTAGTCTCACCGAGGGTTCGGGGTTGTTCATGCCGTTGACCACGTGCACCGTGAGGCCGTGCGTCTCGATGATCCTCTTGCGGATGTTTGATCTACGTCGCCTAGTCGCCTCTCGCTCAATAGCGATAGAGTGCGAGCGAGAGGCGAACAGGCGCAGTGTGTAGTCTCACCGAGGGTTCGGGGTTGTTCATGCCGTTAACCACGTGCACCATGAGGCCATGCGTCTCGATGATCCTCTTGCGGATGTTTGATCTACGTCGCCTAGTCGCCTCTCGCTCAGTAGCGATAGAGTGCGAGCGAGAGGCGAACAAGCGCAGTGTGTAGTCTCACCGAGGGTTCGGGGTTGTTCATGCCGTTAACCACGTGCACCATGAGGCCGTGCGTCTTGATGATCCTCTTGCGGATGTTTAATCTACGTCGCCTAGTCGCCTCTCGCTCAGTAGCGATGGAGTGCGAGCGAGAGGCGAACAGGCGCAGTGTGTAGTCTCACCGAGGGTTCGGGGTTGTTCATGCCGTTAACCACGTGCACCATGAGGCCGTGCGTCTCGATGATCCTCTTGCGGATGTCTGGTCTACTTGGCCTAGTCGCCTCTCGCTCAGTAGCGATAGAGTGCGAGCGAGAGGCGAACAGGCGCAGTGTGTAGTCCCACCGAGGGTTCGGGGTTGTTCATGCCGTTAACCACGTGCACCATTAGGCCGTGCGTTTCGATGATCCTCTTGCGGATGTTTGATCTACGTCGCCTAGTCGCCTCTCGCTCAGGAGCGATAGAGTGCGAGCGAGAGGCGAACAGGCGCAGTGTGTAGTCTCACCGAGGGTTCGGGGTTGTTCATGCCGTTATAACCACGTGCACCATGAGGCCGTGCGTCTCGATGATCCTCTTGCAGATGTCTGGTCTACTTGGCCTAGTCGCCTCTCGCTCAGTAGCGATAGAGTGCGAGCGAGAGGCGAACAGGCGCAGTGTATAGTCTCACCGAGGGTTCGGGGTTGTTCATGCCGTTGACCACGTGCACCATGAGGCCGTGCGTTTCGATGATCCTCTTGCGGATGTCCTCATCGTTAGCTCCGAGCGACGCGAAACACTTGAAGGCGCCTTGTTTGGCCGCCGCAGATGGGCAGTTGACGATGTCTGCGAGCGAAGTCATCAGGTGGTTGGATATCGCCGCTAGTCTTTGGAGTGAGGTATCCACCTAGACAGAGAACACAAAAACTTCTTTAGGCGCAAATTTAGACTAAATCAGATTTTTTTTTGGACGAAGATAACGTATGCCGAAAATAGCCTAACCAATTTGCAGTCACATAAAAATCGCCCTCGTCCTGCCTCACTTCATACCAGCAAATAGGTCTTTAGAAAATTGACATTAGAGTGACAGAATTTTGTATTGAAGATTCTGCCATTACGTCAGTCACCCCGTAGCGTTGCTCTGCCTAGACGCCTCCGTTGAACAACTGGTAGGAAAGACTAACCTCTGCTAAGTAAGCTAGTGTTTCGGCCGCCGTCGCTCTAATGTCTTCAGGCATTTCTTTGGTGCAAAGCCTGGCAAGACAGGGCAGTGCTCCGAAGACAACTCTGAAACACAAAACATTCCATAAAAAAAAAGTGAAAGTTCTGTGAAGGTTATACACAAATTCCAAACAAAGCCATTTAAATTGCACTGCGCTTCGGTATGTTAGGTATAACACCTATCATGCTAGGCCCTAGACAACCTGGGCGGTCTCTTAGCCTTCTGGAGAGAGCTCGGGATGGCTGAAGTGAAAACTCCGGCGGGGAGGGGCAACTCACATACAACAGACCTCCAACTGGAGGTGTAAGTGCGGAAACCTGCCCAGTAGAAAGAAAGAAAGAACCTATCATGCTGTGGCACAGGCCGAGAAGCTGGCCCATGGACCACACTTAGTTTAAATTAAGTAGGTAGGTATAGTCCGTCAAATTTATCTGACACTTTGAATCTGCGTTTTTTTTTTAATTTAACTTAAATATTACGTTTGGTTGCTCTTACATTAACATATTACAAGTTACATTTATTGGTTACTCACTAATAATTGTAAGGCTTATTTGTCGCTTTTATGGTTGCAGTTACTCACATAAGTTCATCTCGTTTTAACTCTAAGTAAATTCTGAGCCAAGTCAAAGTACGCTTTATAGATCTTAGCATAGGAGATCTGTATCATGGGGTCCAATTTTATTAGCATCTCATAGAAAAAAATGTTCCTGCAAATAAAGAATATTGTTTTTTTTAGCACAAGTAGTCCTCACCGGTTGTCGTCCGAGGCCAAGGCGCCCGCTCGGTGTATGAATGTGAGGCAGCGCGCGGCGCCCATTGCTACAGACAGCGGCTTGTCCCGCGACACAAGCGTCGTTAGCAGCTCCGGTATCGTTTTGTCGCAATGCCTACAAGCACAAAAGATTTTTATTAATCACTTAACAAAAGCAGTGATAGGATAGTGATTATGGGCCTATTGCTCTACACTTTTAGGCTTTTTAAGACTTCAGGCGATCTATGGTTCGAATTCCGGGTTCTAACTTTGAGGCTTTGAGCTAACTATCCAAACTTATGTATGTTATAAGCAATTAAGGAGCTGTGAGCTCTCGAGATGAAAAACACAGGCGCGTGGGGGTGAAATCGAGCAAGCACATGTCGCAAAAAATGCATGAAATAATTTGTAAAAAAATTAATATTTACTTTTCAATACAAATGAAACCGACAATGTGTTTGATTTAGAAATATGAATTTTATCTTATATTTCTAGAGCTAATTATTGGTTTCAATAAGGAGAAAAATTGCTTTAAAAGGTAAAATAAGAAGTATGTTTAAAATAAATTTCAATGCAGATATTATTTTTACAAGCATACATTATGTCACCGTTTGATGGATACACTGCTTTTAAAAACCCCCTTTTACGCTACACAGGGCCTTAAGTACCTACTTATCAAATTCACCAATCCACACACGGCAAGTGGTGGTAATTTTAAGAGGAGACCAGTGTTAGGCCCGGTCTCCACCAGAGCGGAGAGGAGAGCAGAGGAGATGTGATTTAAACAACCAATAGAATTTCGTTATTCCCACATCTCGTCTCCGCTCAGCTTCAGTGGATACCACTGAGCGGAGATGTATCATATTTGAATGGCGTGATCGATGCGGAGATGCGAGCTGTGGTTCACAAGCTCGCGGCGGCGCGCAGCGGTGACGAGAGTTATGATCAGTGTGCTGTGAACTGCACTGCTCACCGCACGCAGCTCAGTCCCGCTCTAGCCAGTACACATCTCCACACAGCTTCGGTGGATCCCTAGCTGAAAAACATCTCTTCTCGTCTCCGCTTCAGACATCTCCGCTCTGGTGGAGTCCGGGCCTTAAGTAGTGGGTTAGATCACAGTAAACAGATGCAACCAGTATGGAAACTACCTAGAAACGTTGGGAACAGGCTCACTCACACAAACGTGCGCATCGACGAGACCCCAAGCGCTCGTCGCAGTGCCGTCAGTAATGAGTGCCGCGTCATCGCATGTTCGATTATATTTGTTTACTGTGGTTAGATTGAGAAAATGACGTACCTGGTGTTGAGCGCCACTAGCGCCACGCTCGCGTTCTCGAAGCACATGGCGGCCAGCAGGTCGAGCGCGGGCAGCGCGCGCGCAGGCGGCGGCGCGGCGAGCCCGCGCGGCGCCAGCAGTGCGGCTACGGCGGCGCACGCCCCCGCCGCGCACAGCGCCTGCTGCTCCGCCGCGCCGCCGCACCAGATGGACAGGATGCGCACCACGCACGCGCGCGCCGTCGGCGACCCCTCGCGCGCTATTTCTGGACACAACGGATGTTCCACTAAGAGAGATTTTTGAAGTGAAAACTTCTTTAGGCGCGTTGAGCACTTTTTGGTAGGGGGTAAAAATGTGGAATACGCGAGACCGACACCGCCAAAAGCCAAAAGGTCTTAAGTTAAGTAATACAGTACATTCGTAATTAAACTTTAACGCCTTAGTTTTAAGGTTTATATTTGAAATATTTTTATTATTTCCTTTTTTTTTTAATTACAAAAAAATTAAATATTAGTTTTCACTTCTATCGGTAGTCCCTATGACTGCCAATTTTTTTTTTGTTTTCAGCTGCCCTCAACTAAAGTGTGAAGGTGGCCGTGCGTGCGCGGTGCCGCAGGTAAGTCATGCTAATCTCTTTGGACGAATCCTTCGTATAATTATGATCGAACTTCACTTACAGGTAAGTTCGTTTAATCATTAATTATTAGGTACCTACCGATAATTAATATTGTACCTGTCACTCAGATTGCATATGACCTAACGGGGTAACATGTCAATTAACAATCTGAACCTGAGACTTGTGCGTTTTTCTAGCGTAGGCGTTCGTCAGATGACATCGAGTCTACGCGACGCTACGTAAATACTGCGCAAATGCTGATCGCTTAGTAAGGCAGTATATTCGGTGGGCAGTGAGTGGAAGCGGAATAAAAAACACAGCGTTCCGCAGTTGTATTTTTGTGACCGGTAGAGCAATACTCCGACATATCGACAACCCAACATAAACGGATATGCTAACTTGTTTGCGATGTCGCGTACCCACTAATGCCGCGTCTTTCGTTTGCCACCGAAAACATTTCATACCAAATGTAAGCATATAGCAATCGTAAAGTAAGTTATTATTTTGAGCTATATTGTAAAAATATACAAAATAACTTGATGCATTGCAATTTTTTTATACACTTCTGCTCAACTCACAGATCTGTTGTCACCACAATCCAAGTAACTCGATTAAAATAAGAATTCATCGTGATACATATCCGCTCTTAAATAAAACTGAGTAAGTTTAACACTGTTGTGTTTAAAATAAGTAAGTTTAACAGCATACAGGCCCACCAACTCATCTGTGGCCTGTACATAAAATTGGAACTAATATTTATGACTTCTTTTGTTATTAGCAACATTAAGGGTGGAGTGCGCCGACTTTTACGTAACCGATGTTTGTGTAATCAGCTGATTAATCCCTTAACATCGTATAAACCACTGATTAAATATTTACTGTTCACGATATTATTTTGAACCAAGATGAATAAATCAGGCTATAACCAACCATTCACAGCAAAAGGACCTGAACTGAACGAATGATAAAAGCCAAAGCATTTGCGTAGTCACACTGTCATAACTATTCAACCTGACGCACTGCGGTGTTTGTATTTAGTAGTTAGCGTAAAATAAAATGCTGTCAATTTGAAAAGTACAACGACGCCATTGGGGAGGATAATCTATCAATTAAATAATAAATAACCTAAAAACGAGACTAAAAATGACACTAACGCAAAAATTCAAACATCAAAATGTGATAAACGACGGTTAAACGACCCTCCGAGCTCGGTTAAGATAATCGGGCGTTCAGGCGCTTTAACCATTGGTTAGGTTGTGATGAACATTAAAAGTATTTCATCAGTTGTTTATCTGATAATCAGCCGTTTTAAAAGTCGGTGAACTCCTATACCAGCTACCAGCTGATACCAGCGACGCTGTCACCGGGTCAAATAACTTTGTGAGACTACCGGACCATACAATAAATCTAACAATCGTGTACTCCCAACTTACGTGTCAGCCTGGTCAGCAGTCGCATATCGGCTGGCAGCGCAGCGATGGGCGCGGGCGGGTGCTGAAATATGCTCCGCAGCGCGCACAGACACGCCTCTGCCAGCCGCGTCCCAGTGGGCACCACCTTGAGCAGCTCCACTAGCACTATTGTTGTGCCGTGTTCCACTAGAGAGGCTACGTTCTCTGGAGTGCCTTTTGCTAACGATCCTGTATATCAAAATCTATGGTTTGAAATAAAATGGAATCCCTGGCACAGTGGTGAGCGCTGTGGTCATTGAGGGAGGTCTCGGGTTCGATTTCCGGTAGGAAATTTATAATTTTTGAATTATCTCTGGTCTAGCCTTTTAACACCCTACCGGAAAAGACGTACTGCCAAGTGATTTAGCGTTCTGGTACAATAGGTTAATGTTAACATTTTATTGATTGAGTATTATTTATGTTAAGAATAATGGTACCTAATATTGTCTGAATTTTGCATGCCATTCATGGCAGATTGTATGCTCCTGTTAAAATATAATGTAACACCTATCTCCTATCTTCAATCTGAGCAAATAAATAAATGAAATGAAATGAAAAATGAAAAGTATCAATATTCAATTTGTCTAATCAAAGGCAGGGCAGGGCACCTGGATTATTCCTTCAAAAAACAAGAGGGAAGTATAATAAAAAAGCATTTCATTTCACACATTATAGCCTTTGTAAATTAAATGTATAGTATATAATATGATAGATGATGATGATAAATGATTTTAAACTACAAAAGATGTCTTAATTGGTTGAGTAGTTTTAAAAAAATCACAAAAACACAGCAACTAGTATAATTGTTTATATTTTGATTCAATTCCTTTAAGGTTTCTAGTATGTCATATTTCATGTAGTACAAAAAGGGTTTAATAGCAGTAAAGTAAGAGTAACTTTATGCACAAATTTTATAGAATAGAACATAATATTTACTTACTACACTCTACTTAGAGATCAGACATCTACATAGTCGTACCTGTTAATCTGTAACTTCATGTTACAATGAAAGTTTATCTGTTATATGCTAAAATGTAATATGCATGTCGACTTTATGTTTATGTAAATGTTTGTTTAAGCTATATAATATATTTTTAACCAATACATAATAGCTATGAAAACTGTGACATTGATAGCAAAGGGCAACAACTTGACAGTAACGTTTGCCAAACACTTTGTATATAAAGCAAATTTGAAGGTATTAAAGGAGTGAACTAGCAAACTTACCTATCGTGATGGTTGCTTCAAGTCTTATGTTCGGATCCAGTCCATCATCAGTCATTAATTGCAACAGTCTTGGCACAATTCCCTGCTGTATCACGGAACTCTTTTGTCGATTGCTGCCGATCACAGAATTCTTCAGTGTCACCAATGCCTCCATCACCTTCTCAGGGTTCGAGGAGTACAACTCGTCGATGTACGATCGCGAACTCTCAATATCCTTTCGGCAAAACTTTATAGGTTATAAGGTCCATACAAAATTAGAATTTTGAACTGGAACAAAGGGCAAATACGTTTTCTCTTACCATAAAAACTGTTAGGTGCTGCATCCTTTGCGATATCTACGCAGTACTGTTGATAAAAATATAATAGAACTGAACTAGCAAATCACTAATTATTTTCTGAAATTCTGAAATGAAGAAAGATACTGATTGGCGAATACACCATCGCTGTCAAACTTTGACAGTAGACATTATATTCCATAGATTTTAAAATCTATGTTATATTCAATGTACTCTGTGGTAGACATTATAGTTTCCAGTCATCTAACATGAGATCATGGAACTAATAAGTACTACGTACAACTGGAATGCGTACTACAAACTTATTTAACTTATTTTTAATCAAATTTAATCCTTATGTCACGGATATAAGGACCACTACGCATGCAGTATAAAAATGAATCCGAGTGAGACATCCACAACATACCGCGGTGTCCCTTTCTAACAGTGGTCTTTGTGTTGCTATTTCACATTTAACATTATACTTCAAATTTGGTACGTTTATAAAAGAAATCTGAAAAATGGTTATACTATCAAATTAGTCACCTCCTATCCTCCGATTAAAATTTCAAGCATTTAGAAAATTAGTACGTCAATAATTCACTTGTTTTCGTGTTGAAGGCGGCAATCGTAGTAGTAATAAAAATAAAAACGTTGCAACCATGGAATTATTATGTACCTACTATGATGCTTGCAACACAAACGGCCATTTTGATGAATCTTACGATAGACGAAATTTCGGGTGACATAAATTTAGGCACCAAGTATACGGGACAAGTATCGTAAACTATGAAACACGAATTATAACAGGATAGATATTTTTTTCATATTTCAGATTACCAAAAAATGATACATTGCGTGAAAAGTGGTTAAGCATTATACCTGGTGGTAACAGAAAAGTGACCCAAAATTCTGTAATATGCAGCAAACATTTCATGCCAGAGGATTATATTCCTAATTTATCACGGCCCGTTTTAAAAGAAAATGCTCTTCCCTCACGATTCCTCGTGGTAAGCAAGATCAATTTTATTTTTATCTTGAATAGGTACGTTTACAGATAATGATAAAAATCCAGCCCGTAACTGTTCCACTACTGGGCAAGGGCCTCTTCTCACTAGGAGAATGCATGAGCATTAATCACCACGCTTGCTCACTGCAGGTTGGTGATTTCAGACTGTCAAGTCCAGGTTTCCTTACGATGTTTCCTTCACCGTATGTGCTGTATCACCGTACTTCAACAGAATGAAATTAAAAACATATTCAAACATGGAGACTGGCATAGTGATGAGATGAGTTCAGGAGCGACAAAGAGTTAAAAATATTTTTTGTATGAAAAATTTGAGCATGTTGATAATTTTATATACCCAGTATGTTCGAAAAGTCAAATATGTATGGCTCGAAAAGCCAAATATGTATGGTTCGAGAAGTCAATTTATGTTTCGCTTTACAGCAATACCAGTTTTATTGAATTTTTAACCGACTTAAAAAAAATTTTTTTGTTAAACCGTCACCGATAATTATCTATTTTTACCTATGCTTCATAATTATCGATCCTAAATGGATCGCTGGATCCAGGCGGCGCAAGACCGTGGCTTGTGGAGGACCCTACAGGAGACCTATGTCCAGCAGTGGACGCCATCGGTTGACGACGACCTAAATGCTTACTTGTGTAAGAGACTTACTAAGATGCAATAGGCACTACATATAAAATATCAAAATCATTATAAATATAAATATTTTAAAATTATTTGCTGATTTTTATTTCTTCATAGAGGTATATTTATATCCCGTATATTGAAGTATTCTAAGGTTGGTTGGGACCAGGCGATGGAAAATGAGTATACAACCCAAGAGTTGGTAATGGACTGATTTATTGGTATAGACTTATTACTAGATACATGCATGTATGTGTAAGCAATAATAATTATAAAGGTATGCACACACTACACCTCCCATGGGGTGGTAAAAAAATTATTAATATTCTATTACATAATTTTTTTTTTGTTCATAATTGGTAAATATAAAATATAAAAAAACAATTATATTTCTTACAACTAATTACAATATTTTTTTTTTTGTTTTGTTATTTTTCCACACAATACAATGTTCTTAACGTTAATTAGTTAAGTATAGTTTTGTTCTGTTTTTATGAATAATATCTATTTTTCCGTTGGTATATTCTATTTTAACATTGGGTGACAAGTCTTCAACTACTTTATATGGTCCTAAATATAAATCTGATAGTTTATTGCCTGTTTCATTTTTAACTAAAATTAAATCGTTAGGCTTATATCTAATAGGTTTAATATATTTATCGTTTCTACTTTTTTGTCTATATTTACTAGTAATTAAATTATTTCGTGCTTCTGTTTGAGAAACTTGTAAACGATATCTCAATTCTTGTGGATAGTTATCGTGATTGTATAGAGGTTCTATTTTCGTTGAAAGATTACTTGGTAGGTTACATTTTTTTCAATATACTAATTCAAAAGGCGTAAATTTTGTTGATGAATGTACAGTAGTGTTATACGCAAAACACCAAAAAGGAAGCCAAGTACTCCATAAATCTGGTCTACCGTCTGTCTGTATTCTTAGAAAACTTCCTAAGTTCTTATGTGAGTTCTCTAACGCACCTATACTTTCGTGGTGGTATGCCGTTGAATTTAGTTTAGAAATATTAAGTAATTTACAAACGTCTTTAAATGTTTCCGATATAAATTCGGATCCTTTATCTGTTCCCACAATAGCTGGAATTCCGTGAACAAGGATAAAATTATTTACAAAAACACGCGCAACTTCTGTAGCTGTTTTTGTAATGAGTGGAAACGCGCAAATGTATTTCGTTAATTCGCATTGTAGCGTAAGAATATACGTATAATTATTATAATCTCTATCTAAGGGTCCTACTATATCTAAAAATATTTTTTCAAAAGCTGAATGAGCTGTTGAAGTAATTACCATAGGTTCTTTTACCGTAGTGGTATATTTTTGTTTTTGACATTTGGGGCATTTTTTTACAAAATTAATTATATCTTTTTCCAGTCCCGGCCAGAAATAATATTTCTTTACGTTATTTAACATTCGTCTGATGCCCGCGTGGCCACTAGTGGGCAAAAGATGAAAGTTGTTTAATATAACTTTTCTGTCATCTATATCATCTACTCTATTAACGTCCTCTAAAATACATAAACGAGGTCCGTTCCATTTAATTGTATTCTTTATTTCCTCTACTAACTTTTTAAGAAATATATTATTGTTATTATTTTTTATAAAATATATTTCTTCTATATTTATTCTTTCACAAAATTCACCTAGCTCTCTCACAAATGCGGCTCGCGTCAATTGCGATTGAGATGCAGGGTTTATAAATATCGTCATTTGACTACTGTCATATGAAAAAATATTATTTTCGCAATTAATTTTCTTTTCTTGTCGTAATTTATTTAAATTTTTCGAGTCTATAAATCTTAATTCAACTGCGTTCTTCGGTTTAATATGAGTTTCTACGACTATTGGCTGATCAGACCTGTCATCGGTAGAGACCATATCATCCGGAGACGAAGCTGTTTCCAATCGTTTTCTCTGCGCACGCGTCATCACACATACGCTATCACTCATCTCTCTGAAATCTTTAGAACTCATAATCACTCGAGATAATGCGTCTGCAGCCGCGTTATCTTTACCTTTCACATACTCTATCAAATAATCATACTCTTCCAAAGTCAATCTGAATTTAAGCAACCTACTCGAAGGGTCCTTCATACTAAACAAATAAATTAAAGGCTTGTGGTCGGTAAGAATTTTAAAAGTACGACCGTACAAGTAAGGTCTAAAATATTTTACTGCCCAGACCACAGCTAAAAGCTCCTTTTCAATAGTCGGGTAATTCTGTTCAGCTTTGTTAAGACTTCTACTTGCATAAGCGACTGGACGTCCATCCGAGTTTGACAAAATTGCACCAATCGCGTAACCCGATGCGTCTGTTTGAAGAATAAACTGATTGCTTTCCGAAAAGTTAGGGTATTGTAGAACTGGTGGCGTTATCATACTTTCCTTTAAAATATCGAAAGATTTTTGACAATTATCATCCCAAATAAATTTAACCTTCTTTCTGCATAAAAGATTTAAGTTGTATGCCTTTTTGGCAAAGTTAGGTATAAACTTTCTATAATAACTAGCTAATGCGACGAATCGTCTTACCTCGTCAGCATTTTTCGGGATAAGGTAGTTTTTTATGATACTAACTTTCTGAGGGTCGGGTACTACGCCGTCGCCTGACACTACGTGTCCCAAATAAAGTAATTCTTTTTTGAGAAAATCACATTTTGCTGGATTTAATTTTAAATTAACGTTACGTATTCTTTCAAATACTTCGATTAAGTTTTTGTTGTGATCTGATAAATTCCGTCCAAAAATAATTAAATCATCAAGGTAACAAAGACATTTTTCATAGGACAAACCAGCCATTGCCATATTCATCATTCGGGAAAACGAACTTGGGCTCGTCTTAAGGCCCATAGGCATTCTTGTCATTTGATATTGGCCTGAACTAAAAGCTGTGTATTTCCTACTAGCAGGATCCAGCTCAACATTATAAAATCCTTGATTTAAATCTAAGTGAGTAAAGTATATACAGCCTGATAAAGAGTCTAATATGTCTGTCATATTAGGTAGGGGAAATTTGTCGTCAATAATACAGTTATTTAATTTTCTATAGTCAATAACTAATCTCCACTTTTTCTCCGTGCTATTCGAGTTCGATTTTTTTGGAACTAATAGAACAGGGCTAGACCATTCACTGTTACATGGTTCTATAATGCCTTGCTTAAGCATCTTATTGATTTGTTTATCCATTTCACCCTTTTGTGAGTGTGGAAGTCTATAAGGCTTGGAATACACTGGTGTCGTATTAGGTTTTAAAGAAATAGAGTGCTTATAAAGCTTAGTCGTGGTGAATTGATCACCTTCAAGATAAAATATATCGTTATATTTTGCACATATATTTTCAATACTAACTTGTTCCTCCAAGTTTAAATGATTTAAATTTAATAAATTGAATAAGCGTTTCACTCTATCTGAGTCTCTACAGGGACTTTTAAACAAACAAATATCATAATCACTAGCTTTGTGTATAATAGGCTTTATATTCTGCAAACAAAAATCGGTTTCATTAGTATTCAACACTCTTATAGGTATCTTCCCGTCCTTAGGCGTAACTAGCATGCTCGCAATAAAAATTCCGTCATTTAATTCGGATGCGCAGACTACGCATTCTTCAGCCATACTAGTACTAATATAATGTATAGATTCAGACCTAGCAGGTACTCGTATAGTCAGACAGTCGGGTCTCTCAACCTTCAAAGTATTTAACAATGGTAATACGTGTTTTATTCCATTATAGTTCAATGTTAAAATGCAATTTTCTAAGTCAATATGAGCTCCGTACAAAGAAAGAAAATCTAGACCTAATATTCCATGAGCCATACAAGGTAATGAATCGAATACATAGAACTCGTGCGGTAATTGTACACCGCTTGGAGCAGATAGTTTTAAATAAACAGAGCCTTTCGCTTGGATTTGACCCCCCACGCCGTTGATTACAATACGGCTGTCGCTAATGGGTGTATTATGACATGTTTTGTTACTAACCGCTGATATTGAAGCTCCGGTATCTAATAACCAGAGACATCTTCTATTTCTTCGAGTGGGACCAATTTTAACTAAATATACTTTTATTTTGGAAAGTTCGTTGAATAGTTTCAATAAGTCGTCATACATTACTGTCCATTTTGCACTTTGCACTTTCACTAGTTCTTAGTTCTTACATCTATCACAATCACTCACAATTCACAATGCTTGGGAGCGTGGCAGGTTTCACAGGAACTTACTGGTGCTGCAGGTCCTCCACTTCGAGGTCCTCGAGAGGTCCGAATCGACCTTCTGAGTACATGTTGACCGAGCTGGGCTCTAATCCAGCCTTCGTAACAATTTTTATAAAATTTGTATACCAAATAGAGTACTCCAAGTAGCAAAATTGTGCAGATTATAAACAATATTATATTTATTGAACTTATGTGCCAATGTAACTGCTCGATGTTGGCGTTGTTTTGTCCGTTTTGATTAATAAATATATCTTCCTTCTCGACTTTAGAGTTGCACATTTTTTTTTTTTTTTTTTTCTTATTATTTTAGCCTATGTTAATCTTCATGGCCATAGTCCAGTGAGTCCGACTGGCAGGGTCGCCATCTAAGGTTGGTTGGGACCAGGCGATGGAAAATGAGTATACAACCCAAGAGTTGGTAATGGACTGATTTATTGGTATAGACTTATTACTAGATACATGCATGTATATGTAAGCAATAATAATTATAAAGGTATGCACACACTACAGTATCCCAAAATTCAAAAATAGTGTGGTCACTCTTGTGGAAAAGGGACACAACGGTCAGTATGGTATCTCTTACTCGGCACACTTTATTAACAAGAGCTCATTCCGGTGATAACATCTAATCATCTATACACAGAATAAAAATACGTTTGAGGCTAAAAAAAACATAGACAATCACTAAAAAGCATGGAACTAATCAAATTAATTATCCATACTAGTCCATACTATCCATATCCATACTAATATTATAAATGCGAAAGTGTGTCTGTCTGTCTGTCTGTCTGTCTGTCTGTCTGTCTGTCTGTCTGTCTGCTACGCTTTCACGGCCCACCTGTTGAACCGATTTTGATGAAATTTGGTACAGGGGTAGATGGTATCCCGGGGAAGGACATAGGCTACTTTTTATCCCGGAAAAATAAAGAGTTCCCGCGGGAATAAAAAAAAACTGTCTCTTCACCCGATTTTGATAAAATTTGGTACAGGGGTAGATGGTTTCCCGGGGAAGGACATAGGCTACTTTTTATCCCGGAAAATTAAAGAGTTCCCGCGGGAATCAAAAATCTTAATCCACGCGGACGAAGTCGCGGGAATCATCTAGTAATATTATAAATGCGAAAGTTTGGATGCATGGATGTCGGTATGGATGTTTGTTACTCAATCACGCCCCAACGGCTGAACGGATGTGGATGAAATTTGGCACAGAGATAGATTATAGTCTGCAATAACACATAGGCTACTTTTTATCCCGGAAAATTAAAGAGTTCCCGCGGGAACCGAAAAACCTTGATCCCCGCGTACGAAGTCGCGGGCATTAGCTAGTAACTAATAAGTACTACGTACAACAGTACCTACTAGTTCCATGCTAAAAAGCTGCACATTATTTTTATTATTATTACATGTTACAAGCGCACAACAAAAGTACCGCGATTTGATCCTGATTTGATCATTTAATTAATTTTATAACCATAATTTACGGAAAAACGGGTAACAATCGTGTGACTGTGAGATAGAATCGGAATAGAATAGTCGGATAGAATGAGCATTCGCTCGTCTAGTGTAAATGCACAGATGCAGGCAATTTACGTCATTTTTGAATTTTGACATTTTGACACATGACAATTAGAAAGTTTATTGTTCAATCTGAGAATCTGAGGTTCAATAGAACGTAGTGATTATATACTCTTTGAGGTTCAAGAGAATCTTTGCTTTGCTTGTTGTTTCTAGTTTCCTAAAAATAATTGTGTTGTTTTTCGCTGTATTTTAACACTTGATATGTGTCCCGTATTCTAAATATCATTAAGAACAGTATAATGGCAGATTCAGGTGTGGACACTGGCAATGAAAGTAGCGACAATCCTGTTTTCGATCATTCGTATTGCGTGCTGGAATTTCCTACAACGATACCTATCAACCTAGCTGGCCAGCCAATGCCTATAGACTTTTTAGCTGAGCCCCATAAACATATCGGCAAGATAAAATGCTCAACAAAAGCGAGACACTGTAGATTGATGTATCGATATGAAGGTTTGATCTCTTCGTCCAGAAATAAAAAGCTCCGATTCGCTGCTTCTACCAATAACGCGGAGCTCGTCGAAAAGCTCTTGCTCTCGGGTGCAGATCCAAATTGCTCAGATGAACATAAAAGAAGCCCTTTGCATTTGGCAGCTTGCCGTGGTTATGTTGATGTTGTTAAAATGCTTATAAGACACGGCGCTAACCCCAATATCAAGGACACTCTTGGAAATACGCCACTCCATCTTGCTGCTTGTACCAATCACATACCTGTTGTTATTGAATTGCTCGATGCAGGTACAGATGTGAGTTCACATGATAAAAACGGGCGTAACCCAATCCAGCTTGCACAGAGTAAATTGAAGTTAATTAAAATGCGCCCGAGTGGTGCAGGCCTTCAGACTAAACAGCTCATCAGCGAAATCTGCTTAGTTGTCGAGATGATGTTAAAATATATGAAGATACAAAAGGCAGATGCAGGAGAGTTGGAGTCTGTGAGAGAGAGGCTGGAAAATGTCAGCACAAGGGAACAAGTTGATTCTGAAGTACAAAACCTCCTTGACAGTCTTGACTCATTAAAACTGAGATAAACTCAGATCACATGATAGGAATTGAAGACTGTTAATGTAATGATTACTGCCTAAGATAAGAGCTCACAATAGTTATTAAATAATTCAATTATTGTTAACAAAATCAGTTACATTCTTTATTGTATTTTTATTTTAACTCACGGCAGAACGGCAACGGTTTATAAGTATTTGCCCTAAGAGGTTCGTGCGTTTGTTTCTGCACTTTTTTGTTACCATTTTCCTCGAAAACTATAAGACCGATTATGATGCGGTTTTCTGCATTAAATATGTATAGCTTCTGAGAAGGTTCTTAGATATATTTTAAGGTCATAGTTCAACATACTGTACCGTAATCGTGATTTTTATTTTTTAATATGTTGCCTCATTTCTTAAAAAGTACTAGGCAAATTTAGATGCGGTTTTTGGTTTTAGATATTTATACTTCTGAGAAGTTCTAATTATTATTTCAGTTATATGCTAAAATGCTGCAGTTTTGTCGTGGGTTCTTTAAAATTTTGAATTTCATTACTTGTGTAGTAGGTTAAGATTCAATTGATGAGCTATGGAATAAATCAAAAGAGAATTTTGTCATTATTAAAATAAGTATCAAGAATGAATTTGTGTTTTTATTGATTAGCCTGAGTAATAAGTAATAACGAGTTGATTTTTTCTGAATCTATTCATATGAAAACAAAATAATTATTTTTTATTATATAACTGACTTTTCTATTTTGTGATCTTGAACTTGCTAGTTTTGTATAGCTATTGGGATTCTATTATCAGTATAATTAATTCAAACTTGCTTCACAAATACCAAAGATTCAACATGTAATATTGAGTGATAGTTAAATAAAGTAGACAACAAAGTTAGTTTACCATTATTTTATTGACAACAACTTTTATCATTCAAAAGTTCAAAACTTAATAAATAGCAACATGGAATGATAAAATAATAACATATTTTTTATCCATAAAATTTCCATACCGATTTATATCTTTATCTATTACTATGAATATCGAATGGAAAGTATTTAGGTGTATGGAATGCATGTAACACAAAAACATTAATTATACATATTTTGTGCTATCCTACATTGCAATTCAATAAAATCCGGCTAAGATCATTTACATGCCCACTCTTCCCTCAATAGGATAAACTCCACGAGCGCCATAAAACAGTCTGTTTTATGACGTTACGAAGAGTAAAACCACCCACATCCACCCAGCTACCACTGGGCGAGTGAAGAATGGACATTACAATATAGCCAATTCTGTCTAATCACTAATCTCTTAAACTAAAAAGACAGCTCTGTATCTAATGCTGCCCCTTTCCGCAGGAAGGTTTATGAAAGGGATAGCAATAATTAAAAAGAGGGAAGGGACAAATAGAGCTGCATTTTAGTTTAATTTAGAGGTGGTGTACAACAGAATTGGTCTCAATATACTTACTAGATTAAGAGAAAGTCTAACACAATCTGAAAGTTAATTTACCTATAGGTTGTAAAGGATTTAACTATTAATTCAATTTTTCTAATTTCATAATAAATCTATTATAACATAATAACAAGCTTTATGTACATAATTGGTACATAAATAAAAATTATAACATACTTAGTTCATGCAAAAAGCCTCTTACATTATTAAAAGTAAGTAGGTTATGGTTTACCTCATATTATTATTCATAGTGGTGAGTTTTTAACTTTGGAGGAAATTTTTGTACAGAATTTTATTTATAGTTTTATAATACTTTTTTAAATTGTTCTTTCCCAATGTTATTTATTTTCTAGCATTCTAAATAAGTTAAGTAAGTATAATATGTGTAAAATTAAAAATATATATATTACAGACTTCACATTACACATTAAACTAATTTCACAAACACCATACATAATATTGTTTTACAATGTGCGATTTTAAATGTTAAATTTTTTTACATAGGTAATAAAGCAGGTTTTAAAATTGTATAATAAGTATATTGGTATAAAATATTGAAATAAATAATTCAAAAAAAAATACTTAAAAAATTCTTAATCTATATATATAAAAGCGAAAGGTCACTGACTGACTGACTGATCATCACGATATCTCAGGAACTATAAAACATACAGACTTGAAATTTGGAAGGTAGGTTCCTTCTATGGTGTAAACGTCAGCTAAGAAACGGTTTTGGGAAAATTCACCCCTAAGGGGTTGAAATGGGGGTTGGAAGTTTGTATGAAAGTCCTTTGTTTTTGAAGTTAGACACATGAAAATTAGCATTTAAGTTATAAGTTTAAAATAATAAAAATCTGTATAATTTTTTTCCGAAAATCTACCCCAAAGAGGGTTAAATGGGGGTTGGAAGTTTGCATGATGGTTCTAAGTTTTTGAAGTTACAGACTAGAAAATCGGGATTTAGGTTATCAGTTTTAAATTATAATAACCTGTATAAGTACTTTTTCGAAAATCTACCCCAAAAAGGGTGAAATGGGGGTTGGAAGTTTGTATGAAAGTTCTATGTTTTTGAAGTTAGATACCTACTTGAAAATCGGGATTTCAGTTAGTAGTTTTAAATGATAATAACCTGTATAAACCATTTTACGAAAACCCACCCCACAAAGGGTAACATGGGGGTTGAAAATTTGTATGAAAGTCCTATGTTTTTGTAGAAAGAGACATGAAAATTCAACATTTCGGTTATAAGTTTGAAATAATAAAAACCTGCATAAGCTATATAAAGCCTCTTTAGATAGACTTTTTGCAGCGGGAAAATTTCATAATCTCATAGGAAATCAGAAATTGTACGCGGACGAAGTCGCGGGCGACCGCTAGTAAATACATACTTTTATTAGTTTATATGTCAATAATAGGCACAGAATAGTAGCTATGGGGTTGAGAATTATTGAGATAATATAAAACTAGCATTATGGCAGAAACTGATTTTTATCACAGAAAGATTAGATAAATTACCTACTGCTAATATCGTAGATACTTAAAACTTAAGTATTTTATTGTTTAATTTGGTACCTATGCTTAGAACCCACACAGAACTTGAAACAGCTGTATGTAATTATAATATATATTTATTATTTCACTTAATAATATCGCGAGGAAACTAGTATAAACTTAGAATGTTGTCTCCCAGTTTATACCTACTTAAAGATATCCTAAAAGAGCATGGGCCAGACAGGACTGTCGAACACTACATACCAAGTCTACTAGACATGTAAAACTGAGAACTAAAGGTACTATCAACTAAACTTGAAACTTGTTTTTTTTTTTCAATAGCGAAATTAATGGTATAACCTTTCTTGTATAGCTATTTTCAAATTTAAATTTTGGACTATAGAATTATAGTTTACCAACTAAACGAAAGAACAAAAAAAAACACATAATAATTAATTGTATTTATGAATGATTTGTGTACCTTTACTGCATACCACTTAGTGAACAGACACGAAAACGGCATGCTGTGAAAAATTGCCCAGATAATATAATGAACTGTTTCAAGTAATAACTACAGATAATTTAATACAAGGTGCTGTGCTCAATTTGTATTCAATTGCCCTACATTTGAGCATCACTTTGAGTAGGTAATAAACACTTTAGAGTTTATACACAAGTTTTAAAGCAAGCAATCCTCTGCAAAGGAAATTTTAGAGTGCTCGATATTTGGCACTGTATTTGTAGATTTCGATAGCATTGACTAGTTCTAATTAGTAATTACTGACATGTCTTTTTATCGAAATAATCAATCTACTTAAAATTATTATCACAATTTTAGCTGTATATAGGTATAAATAATTAATAATTACTAAAACATTATTTTGTAATTAACACAAACAAGAATATAATGAACAATATTTAATATGTCCAATGCACATATCCCCAGTATTTTTACAATAATACTACCTTAATTAAATAACACACTTTAATAATAATTAAACGGTAAGTAAGTAAACTTATTGTGTCTTCTGCATCTGGCACAACCATTTCAGATATATTAAGATTAACATCTGTTGCTGATATTTAAATATAATTATTATTTAATATGTTTATTGCACAAACGGCTCGGCAAATTGTTTTAATGAGCTATCAGGTTATTTAATACTACTTTATATAACGTTTATTAAACGTTATTTTGTGTCTGGCACCAAGATATTAACTATATTGGGAAATATTTCGGCTTGAATAGGTCCATACTCGACCAATTCGCCGTCTACGGTGAGATAGCCATTTGGACCCTCAGGCACTATTCTAAATGCACTAACCGGAACCATTTTGATATATTCGTTATTTGCAACCGAATGATTGCCCTGACTCATGCCTATGAGGAATGATAATACTTGAGATCTAGATATTCCGGCTTTGATGATGAGCATCCACATAACTCCGTCCGAGAGGAGAGAACTCGGCGCGAAAAATAAATCCTCGCCGATATACGATTGGTAGGAAACGTGGACCATAACAAATTCACCCTCCTCGTGCACCCAATGCGACGGCAATTGGGAGACCAGCGAAGGTAAATGAGACCCGGGCCCGTGCATGCACGCGTGAACCGGCGACCGCATCTCGGAGCCACTACTCGTGACGCTGTGGTAGTCGGAGCCTCGAGTACTGTAGAATGCGCTTCTCCTAGAATTCACCGAGTACCATGAATCCACTCGCTGATGTTTTATGCCGTTGACCGCACTGGAGAATACTTCTGAGTTTTCATCGCAATCGAAGAACGCCTCCACGTCGGGCGAGTCGAGAGCGTCATCTTGACTCACGCTGTGACCGATCGTTAGCGGGTGTTTCGGCTTCGGCAAATTGCTGATATCCTTTATTTTGGAGTAACTCACCACGCCCCTGTACTTCCTCAACCCGACCAGCCGCGCCAGTGCCCAAAGTGTGAACCTTTGTCCGCCGATAGCTCTTAATCTTTCACTTTCTATATCGATGTCTGATAGCAGGCCCCAGCCGACCGATAAAAAGGAAAACATTATCTGTAACAAGATATGGAAATTGTTAATGAAGTATTTTATAAGTTATTTAAATGAAATTAAATCAATATTTTTCAGTTGATAAAGGAGAATTTTAACGCTTCGAAAAGTCATTCTTAAACTACCTACTTACACTTAGGTAAGAACGATATACCTACTTACGTATTTTAATTAATAAAACAGTTGGCATTGGAGTTCACTGGTCATTGATGGAGTCATCATTTCCCAGAGTAGATAACTACTTAAATTGTTTTAAATACCTAATTATATTATGTATAAATCGAACATAATATAAGCAGCGTTCGTCGAATCTAGCTTTCAAGTAGCGTGATTTTCACCGATTTTTTTCGACAAATAATCATTATTATGCCTGGTGGGAGGTTTCGGCCGTGGCTAGTTACCACCCTACCGGAAAAGACGTGCCGCCAAGCGATTTAGCGTTCCGGTACGATGCCGTGTAGAAAACAATTAGAGGCATGGCAGTTATACCTATTAATTAACTGCCTTCCCCCGCCCGTTACTATCCCCATCAGATGAGAACGCAGTCAAGGGCTAACTTGTGGATAAAAAAAAGGTTCGACCACGTTCACCTTTACGAAGATTCTGTTTTACCATTGTTGAAAGACGGAGTCATTTTGTTTTGTACTAAGGAGTGCCAGTGATTACGAGTAAGTAGGTACATAGTAGTATTGTAGGTAGGTAGGTCATTAACTTGTAAAACACTAGTAGACGTAGGTAAGTCAACTGTTTTGTATCGTGAACATTATTAGCAAACTAAACACTTGACTCTAGAGATAATCGCATAGATGCTGTCGTAATCGGATGAAGTAGGTACTAGGTAACTACATAAATTATTGTATCCTCACTAGCACTCGCTCCTTGTTTGTTATGACGGACGCAGACAATTGAATAGTGTAACATTATATTATCAGCTGAAGGTGAAAGGACGTTCAAGAACTGAACCGTTGTATGCTTCGCAAACAATTATTACTTAAGTAAATCCTCAGGAAAGTATTAACGGATTCTACCTACCATCTTGAACTTAGGTTACATAAACACGAAGTACCTAGGTACCGAGTACCATCAGAGAGTCACGGAAGCAGAAGCTATTATCAGAAGTCAAAAATGCGACGGTATAAGTAGAGTTTAAAAAAAACTGTGATATACGCGCTCTCAAAAACAAAAGTAAAAGATAAAATACTACTACTACTACTTTCGAACACTAACTACGTATTACTACGCCAATACTCTCAAAAACATTAACGGAGAGAGACAACCTGACATCGTATTCTGCCCTTGAAGCCACAGAAAAGTGGGCAGATGACTTGGCAACAGTCGCTTGCATAAACCTGGGTTTTTGCTTCATAACATAATTAGTATATTGTTTTAAATTGCATGTGCAGGCCGCAGCAGATTTATATAAAGACTTAAATCTTTATCTTTGCTTATTTTTAACCTCCGTTGCTGGCCTCGTTATCACGATTAACGCCACTACATTCAAAAGTACCAATCTATACAATAACAGCCTAAATACCCGTATCAAGAAAAGAATTATACCGATAAGAAATTTTATTTCAACAAGCGGCCTTCGGCCAGGGGATTAAATACAAATTCGATTAAAAAAGTGTTGCAATCAATATCGCCCAAATAGCTTTACGTCATTTTACAGGGAACTTAAGTAAGGACGATTAGTTCTTGGCAGGTTCTAGATTTCAATTATTCAATTTGGTGCCCGTGAAGAAATCGGTTAAATTGCATTGCCTTCGCAAGTTCGCACGTTACGAGCGAGTGAAATAAAAATATAGCAACAATTGAGCTGCTGCGCTCTTGGTGACTGATGTCCTTGAGAAGTCGAGCCTTAGCAATTATTTAATCTGTAGTTGAGCGCTGAAAACGGCTGACCTAGCATAACCTTGTTACCTTCAAAACAGCATCAGAATTCAGAAAAATACTTTCATAGACTATATCAAGAAGATAGCTTGTAGATATCTTCGTAGCTATGAAATATGTTGAGTGATTACAGGCTACAGTGATAAAGGAGCAGTTCCTTGGTTGCATGGTCAGTAGTTACAGGTAACTGTAGCCAATGACGTGTTGACGTTTTTGCCTGCCTTTGATGAATCGAAATTACTTAAAATGAATTTGAACTTTGAAGGAAGAATACAAGTGGATGCTGGTTTCGAAATTTGCATATGTTAACTTATATAACCTTGGAGCAACATTTAAGTAGTAAGTTCTTAATATATAGCAAGTCGTAGTTTTGCAAAAATACGTCAGAACAAAAGAAATACATTTAAAATTAATAATGGTTTAGGACCGCGTCAACTTATCTCATTCGACCAAGACTAACTGAATAATGGTTAAGAACAAAATCTATGCACGTAATTATATAACATGTAGGTACCTATAACATATTTATATTTAACTACATTTTCTGACTGTTGATGTTTGCTTTGTTCCATGTACTCGAAACGCCAAATCGCAACACTTATTTGGACATAGTTGGGGTTGCAGGTTGGTTACTCAATCTACTTTACATACTTAGTTGGATTAAATTGGTATTGGTGACCTCCCTGGTGAGCAGTATTGTCTTTCAAGTGAGAGTTCCCGGGTTGGATCCCCAGCGGGATCAATTATTTGGGAATTAATAATTTCCTTTGTTCTGGTCTGGTGTCAAATTACTTTCTAGTAAGATGAGGTGTAGAAAAGCGTTAAGGAGGATGGTTTTAATATAACTGCCATTCCAACCCCTAACAGGTAAACCCGCTAACATTTTGGACTGCATCATCAATGTCCATGGTGAGATCATCTTAGAACCTTAAAACTTAAGTTAAACAGTTAAACGTTTAAGTTTAATTACGAATCATAGATATAGTATATTTATATTTAAGACCTTTTTGTCTGGGTAGAAAGGCAAAAACAAAAAATTCAATGGAACGAAATTCAAATAGAACAATGGAGACATGGAGTTGTAGAATATTTTTTGTTGTAGGTATATGGTCGTGTAATAAATATATTATTACTAGCTTACGCGCCCCAGCAACTCAAATATGTGGTATAGTCGTACAGTATGTTTTATGGTTCTGATCACAGTCAAGGCCTAACTTGTAATGAAGTAAAAAAATTGTATACTCACTTTTGATTTAGTTTCGACTCTAACCACGTCCATAGCCGTCGTTTTTCCTCTCGCCAGTGCCATAGACAATCCCGTTAGGTTTTGGGGGATATAAGGTTCACTGGAACAAAGAAAATGTTAGGTTATTAAAAGTTTCAAAGATAAAATATATTTTTGACCGAGCGAAGCGAAGGTCTGAGTCTACTTGGGTGAATTGGCACTTGTCCGTCCGTCCGTCCGTCCGTCCGTCTGTCAGAGCATTATAACTTCTGAATTACTGAACGCAATTACTTCAGCTTTAAATATAATATGTAAACCAATGGCCTCCCGCCGAATATGGCTTAAAAAATAATAAAAATCTTTATTTCAGGGGGGCTCTCATAGAAGCGAAGTAAAATATTTTTTATAAAGTTACATAGGGTTGCGGTATATCATTTTAAAAATAATTAGGAATAGAGTCGGAAAATATTTTTTTTTTAATTTTTCCCCCAAAATTGACGAAATGGGGGGCTTTCAAAGTGGTGATTTTCTAACGTCCAAAGATGACCTCAGAACTCTAAATTTTCTGAAAGGATGAGCCTGAAACTTGATCAATTATTTCAATTATATCCTGTACTTGAACAACAAATACTAAAATTAGATAAATATTGTAAGGAAACGAAATTATTTAATTTTTAATGAGCGTCAGTATTTTTAACAGAACTTCACATTTATGTCAATAGATGGCGCCGCGAGGTCTCAGTTCGGGGCGAACCACTAGTATTATCTTGGCTTAAGTTACACGTGCTAGCGCTGGTTACATGTTAGTTACATGTCAATAATGCGATATAATACAATAGACAGTGAAAATAATAAGCATATCCGGATTCCGGATCATAATCATACTTAACTTTACCTACCTACTAGCTACTGGTTAGTAAATTAAGTGCACATAATCAAAATTATAATAATTTTGATTTCTACACACTATGTTGAAGTCGGGCGAGCCTGATGCGTCAACTTTGCTTATCCTTATTATACCTACCTGCCCGACTTCAACACAGTGGGTGGAAATCAAAATTATTTTTTACTTTACAGTGGCGTTGGAAGTCGGTTTTTTGGAAATAATTTTTAATTTTTAACGTTTTAGTGTCAGGGTTGAGGATTTGGAGTCAGAATTTTTTATGGGATTACCTCGAGAGCTTCCTCTAACGACTGAAAAACAAAATTTTTCAAATCGGTTCAGAAACCACGGAGAAATGCACCAACATACATCAAATAAAAATAATAATCGCCGAATTGAGAACCTCCTCCTTTTTTGGAAGGAAGAAGTTTGGTTAAAAAATACGACTGCCGTGCCATATAGTATTTTTTTTCTATTATACGTGGATAACACTGAAAATGTTTAGAACTGGCCAGTTAGAAACATTGCAAATGAAAACTTTTTTTGAATTTCAATTTTAGAACTCTTTGGTAACCTAATGTAGTATATTGTGTCAGTGTCAATTGGCGGCAAATCTAAAACTCTTGTTACACGTGAAAATGAACCTAACGTGAGAAAATTTTCGGTCAATGATTTATTATGACTTTCGTTGTGGGCTTACTCAACAACAAAGCTATGATAGGCTGCGATTAGCATTTCTTAATGAAGCCCCATCTCGTGCCACTATTTACAATTGGTTTAACGAGTTTAAGCGTGGACGTAGCAATCTCAATGATGATCCGCGTGAGGGACGTCCTTTAACAGCGACTACTGAAGATAACATCAGTGCTGTGCGACGCATGATAGAGGAAGATAAGAGAGTGACCTATCAGCAGATACGGGCAAGCCTAGGCATTGGTATGAGTCAAGTTCAAAAAATATTACACGAACATTTAGGCGTCATGAAGCTTTGTACCAGATTGATTCCCCATACTTTAACCGACGACCAGAAACACCTTCGCATGGACTGGTGTCGCCAAATGTCAGATAAGTTCAACGGCGGTGACTCAAATGCTGTATTTGACATCGTCACAGGTGGTGAAAGCTGGATATATTGCTACGAACCCGAAACCAAAAGACAATCAGCTCAGTGGGTGTTTCCTTTCGAGGATCGGCCAACTAAGGTAAAGAAAGGAAGAAGTCAAGGAAAAAAGATGAATGCCTCATTCTTTGGTCGGAAAGGTCATTTCGCGACAGTTGTGCTAGAAGATGGAAGGACAGTTACTGCAGACTGGTATGTCAATCGCTGTTTGCCTGTTGTCTTGCAAAAAAGTCGACAGCAGCGCCCTCGATCCTCCTTCACCACGACAATGCTTCAGCACACTCCGCAAAACGGACTGTTGAATATTTGACTATGGCAGGTGTCGAGATAATGAGTCATCCGCCAGTCCGGACCTAGCGCCCTGCGACTTTTATTTATTCCCAAGAACTAAAGATAAAATTCGAGGTAGTCGCTTTACGAGCCCTGAAGATGCGGTGAAAGCATACAAAAATGCCATAGAAGAGACCCCTAAGGAAGAATTTGCCGTTTTTCATTTTCTAAACATTTTCAGTGTTACCTAGGTATTATAGATTTTAACAAAACTAAGGAGTTCCCGCGGGAACCAAAAAACCTCAATCCACGCGGACGTAGTCGCGGCCATCAGCTAGTACATATTATACATGAACCCTCAAAACATTACGCATAATTTGGGCAGTCGCGTAAAAACTACAATACTACGGGTATTTTGCTTGAAAAGTGTAATGTAACTTTTTAGAATAGAACATCGATATTCATTCAGTCATTAACAAAAAGAAACTAAAACATTTCCCTATGCCTATTGCTTATTATGCCCTCTTGAACAAAGGCATATTAATTAAGCAAGGGGAAATCAGAACATCGGAAAACGATCGTCACAAATTCATTCTGTAAAAAAATGCTAATCGACCATTGTTTCATAACGATACCAAGATCCAGTCATCGTTTTCTGCGAACTCATTCCTGTATAAGGCAAGAAGGCTATCAACAAATTTTTAACAAATATACCAGTTTTTCCTGGATAGAATGGCTTTCCGAAATTGTGGTAACATGTAATGTTAAATGCGATTTCTAACATACACACCTAACTGGAAAGAAGGGAATTAAAAGTATATTCATATTTATCTTGTATTTATTTCTAACCTACTGGCGGTGTGGTCTAATATCTTCCACCCAACGACATACATACAGACTAGCTGATGCCCGCGACTTCGTCCGCGTGGTTTAAGTTTTTGTTATTCCCGCGGGAACTCCTTAATTTTCCGGGATAAAAAGTAGCCTATGTCACTCTCTAGGTCAACTATACCCATACCAAAAATCACGTCGATCCGTTGCTCATTTGCGACGTGATTGAAGGACAAACCAACAAACAAAAACACTTTCGCATTTATAATATTAAGTATGATAACATAATTTTATACATCAATTGTCGAAAAAATAATACGTATGAAACAATTTCGGAAATATAGAGGGTGTAAAATTGCTCAACTTGTATTTTGGTGACAGCCGCGCCAAAACGCAAATGTGGCAAAAGTGAAAGTGTTCATGATCAAGCTAAATCTGAATGGGGCAGAGCCGATGAGGAAGGCGTTAACACAGAATTGTAAAGTTATGAAATTGTGACATAACGCAGCATTCGAATACAGCAGCGTAATATTATTCTCGTGTGTAATTTTATTTGTAAACAAAACCAGTTCAATTGTGGTTTTACATTGATGTAGAATTTTTTGTGGTTTTATCAATAAAATAATTTAATTTTGTGGCACTGTTTGCAACACATTTATGTCAAGTTTATAAGATTAATAGTAATAAATAAATAATAATAAAAATAATAGAGATATAGATTTATATAGAGATAAAACAAAATAATCAAATGACAGATCATAGCTTGAGGCGGATGCAGGTGCTTTTTCGTCATCCGGTTGTTGTAAGTAAGTAAGTAAGTAAGTAAAAACACTTTATTACACACAAACAATTAACAAAACAGAGATAAAACTAACAAGTTGTAAATTATATCATGTTTATTGTAAATTTTATTATAACTTGTTGTTGTATTCAATATCTATCCTATGTGCATAATATAGACCTAGTATGGTGTTACCGATCTCATGACAGAGATCATAGTCTCTAGCAGCGTCTACGTGGACATTTATGTCCCCGCTTTGGACCCTTTGGGCCGGTTTTTGTTTTTTGAGCATATAAAACGAATTTCCTATAATATCGTAGAGATACCAGCCAGCTGACGTCCGTGTAACTAAATCTGAACTAACCGATAGGCGATAATACTCCACTTTACTGTCGGCGAAAAACTTGTAACACCTACGGCTAATCCCGCTATTCTACCGGTTTCAATTTCCTTACCCGCATTATAAATGCGTAAGTATGTCTCCATATCTGTTATGCTTTCATCGCAGATTTTGTTCAAACTATTTTGACGGAATTTGATAGAGGTAGATTGTATGCCAGGGAAGAATATAGACTGAAGACGAAAAATCGAATTCGCGGGCATCATCATAAATAATGCCATGTGCGGGTTTTTTTTATGTAATCAATAAATGATGACCGGCACATGCCCGATGAATTCCCGGGATAGAAAGTATCCCATGTACATCTTCAGGATGCAAGCTGCTTATTTCCAAGCGGTTAGGTTGAGCCGTAAAAAGATATAGACACAAACAGATATATATAATGTATGTGTCGTTCTCTGTTGATATTGAGGAGATACCTACTTCACTTTTACAATGAACCGTGTGGTTCATTGTAAAAGTGAAGAAGTGATATAGACACACAACCGCATTTATAATATTAGTAAATAGTGATCAGTAAAATAGAATCAGATAACTATTTTGTTGCAAAATGGCAATTTTATATGGGTATTTCCTTTTTTATTTGCTTTGAACTCAGTCAAATATGAGTACAATTGTCACGAAACGTTTATGTTAATTAAAATGAAAATGATTTGAAAATGATTTATTACCATATACAATATTAACAAGTTATTGTGGCTGAGGCCTTCTGTTAAGCATAAGAATACCTGTGTCAGAAGGCCTAGCTCTTCCAATTTTAACAATAATTAAATATTGGTACAATTTTGATACAGGTTATAATCATGCAGGCATGCAAGTGAGTGTGTGTGTGTGTGTGTGTGTGTGTGTGTGTGTGTGTGTGTGTGTGAGAGAGAGAGTATATGAGTGTATTGTATGAGTGTGCGTATCCATGTATTCCAGTTAAAGCAGTTAATAAATTAAATTAGTTACGTACTCAATGCTTTTTACTGAATGTACTGTGTATCATGGTAACTTCATTGCTTTAATTAACTAATAAGCCACGTCATTAAAACTGGCATTTAAAGGTACATTTTATTACCTAAGAGTTGAGACAATAATATCTCTGCTTGCAGTTGTGCAAGTACTCCAACGGACGTAATCAAGAATGAAACCTTTGGAAAGCAAGAAATGGTTGAGTCAATTTAGTTACAAATAATAACTACACGATTTTACGCTCAGGTTTTGTCGATAATTAATTTTAGTAGTTTTATTCATTTTTTTTACACAATATATTGGTGAATGAGCACGCATGTCCCAGAGTTTTAGTATTTCAATACCATCTAATAATACGCCACTTGCCTGAAGTATTCCTCAACAAGATCACAAATCTTGCTTTTCATACAAACCACTCTTCAATACGTAGGTACCTACTCCAACGACGAGGAAGGTTAATTTTTACAAAACGAGAGATCACTTGCCGTCCCAACAGTCAAAACCTAAAACTGAGATGAGATCGCCACAAAATGCAAAAAAAAACAATCAATCAAGGCCGTCGACCGATTCCCAAGGGTCAACGTTCTAAAAAGAATAACGATGTTTTAATTGCTAATTTATAGCTACAAGGTCCATCCACCCTCATTTGTCATTCTTTTAACTTAATATCCACGTCACATGAATAATGAGAAAATATTACTTTTACTAGTATTTTTTTGCTAATGCTTGCGGTGACCTTGCCTTGGCCAGTTCGACCTCTTTCTAGCCGCGACCTTAGATCCGTTCCAGTTTATTTTCATTTCTATTTACCTACATTTTCTTTTCAAAGGGACAAAGCGCAGATCAAGTTGCTTCCTAACTAGATGCATCATGTAGGTATAATTCTATCTCGTTGTATTTAATTGGGTCACACGGCACACTGTTCACAATATCAAATCCAACGTTCATTAATGTATGGCATCACAAATCACAATTTACAATTCAAATTGTCTAGGTACAATGATATTTCCTCAGAATTCCTTAGAATACAGACTACAGAGCAAGATATTTCTTGAATTTTGGCAGTGTTTGTGGTTGCATGAATTCGAAAGCCGAATTCGCAACCCTAAAGTAAAAAATAATTTTGCACTAAAATAATTTTGGAAGTCGGGTTTTTGGAAAGAATTTTTTATGCAATATGATTCGAACGAGCGATAGAGTAACACATTGAGGAAAACGAACGCAAAATATATTGAAACTGCAATGTCATCAAACATGTGCCATTTGTCCCACATGTAAATAAACAGAGCAAAGTTTATTTACATTTCGCACGACAATAACTAGTTGCGAGTAAATTCATTTCGTATCTTAATTGGAATAACTTCCTTAAATAATCTATTAATGTTATGTTAGTGTATGAAATAACCTAATCCCAAAAAAGACATTGAAGTTGATAAGTTTGCCTGGTGGGAGGCTTCGGCCGTGGCTAGTTACCACCCTACCGGCAAAGACGTGCCGCCAAGCGATTTAGCGTTCCGGTACGATGCCGTGTAGAAACCGAAGGGGTGTGGGTTTAATATAACTGCCATGCCCCTAACAGGTTAGCCCGCTACCATCTTAGACTGCATCATCACCTACCATCAGGTGTGATCGCAGTCAAGGGCTAGCTTGTAGTGGATTAAAAAAAAAAAAATGTTTTTTCTACCTTTAGCAAAAGCATTGCCAAAAACATTCGTCTGTCGCATTTATAAATGATATTGCTATATTCAATGCAATCTCATCACGACGTACCTACTCGTTGATTTTGGAGTGTAACGCACTTACGCAGGTATTTTTGTCAATTTTGAGATATTATTCATATCATGCTTTAATTTCCGGAGGCTCGCCTAGAAGGAAGTTTGATAAAATAATCAAATAGATTAGGAATAAGGAAGTTGGGACAAATTATCCTGTTACCACAGAATATAATGAAATAGTAGGTAACTATTAACTAGGTACCAAGGAAATGTCGCTTCTTCCCTTTTAGTACGGGCATAGATAAGAAGGCAATTACATTTTGATTGGTATTGGTAGGGTTATTGCTCAAGTGTCATCACCGTCGTCTCGACCGATAGTTGTCCACAGGAATTCAGAACACAATCTTAAGCGCTTGTCCAGCGGCACCCAGCGACTCGTCCCGTCTTAAGAACGTCAGTCCAACAACACACAACAACCACAATGCTCAAAACACATTTGCAGAAAACTACTATAGCAAGTTTTCACACAAACGTAAAATCTATATTTATAATAAAACTGTAACTGGAAGATTTCTGTACATTTAATATATTCTGAAAATTTTAATCGGGGTATGCACTATCGATACTGAGCCCAAAACAGATTTTTATTTAATTTTTATCTGTTTGTCGGTCTGTATGGCCGTGCATCACGCGAAAACTAATGTACCTACGGATTTAAATGAAATTTAGTATAGGTAGCGGTAGCTGATACTCCGGGTCAATATATAGGATAGTTTTTATCCCGATAGAAAATAAGGTTCCTCCAGGATAGGGGTTTTTTGATGATTTTACTCCATAACTCAGTCAAATCTGAACTGATTTGAATAAATCTTTCTTTATTAGAAGGTATATATAGCATCAGGTAAGTCTTGCCTAATTTTGGTGAAGATTTGATAAATATTATCAGAGATAGAAGACAATACTCCTCAACAGATAACAGCAATTCACTTGATTAGGACTAATAATATATTTATGGTGGCGTTTGAAGGAAACAAAATTAATTATAAAAAATTGCGACCAAGAGAATCTGTCAACAAGCCGTCAACATAATTTACTGTTTACATCGGTATTTCCATAATATTTCGATGCCATATGTTTGCCTGTGATAAGTATGTCGTGAACAATCTTAAGTCTGAACCAGAGTTTAAGTAGCTTTAAAGGGCAGATAACGAACTTTGCTATAGGAAGGAAAAGAAGCTTAATCATACTAATATTATAAATGCGAATGTGTGTTTCTTTGTTGGTATATTGGTTTGCCCTTCAATCACGCTGCAACGGAGCAACGGATCGACGTGATTTGGTATGGATATGTCACCGTAAGATTGTAAATTCCGTTAGATTATAATCTAACGGTTTATATCCCGTTAGATTATAAACTGTCGAAAGATTGTGAACCGTTCAATGTTCTGAGTATTAATTTATGAAATATTTATAGTTTTTACGTTTTCTTGTCTCTTTCTTGTACAGTTCGCGCGCGAGTTGAATGCAGAGTAAATGTAAGTGTCACCATACATTTACTCTGCATTCAACTCGCGCGCGAACTATAGGTTCTATCGGGTTAATATACCTAATATATTACAATTTACCGAAAAATAACGCGTTAAATTGTAAGCAGTATGTTACGGTTCACAATCTGTCGAAAGTTTATAATCTATCGAGATAAAAAACGTTATATTATAATCTAACGGTTTTTACAATCTTACGGTGACAGATATAGTTGAAGACGAGAGTGACATAGCCTTCTTTTATCCCGGAAAATTAAGGAGTTCCCGCGGGAATCAAAAAACTTAAACCACGCGGACGAATTCGTGGGCATCAGCTAGTAAAAAAATATATTTATGCATCGTTGCGTTAAGTATTTTTTAATCCGACTGTAATGAACCTACTTACTTGATTTTTTTATATTTAAGCACAGCTGTTGTAGTAAATAAACAGTCTAACGAAGTGCAAAGTCCTGAGTGACTCAACGCCTCACAATTACTTCCATAACCTTATTTAAACCTATACAATACTTTAAATACTGAGACACGTTCTAATTTACGTCGAAGACAAGACCACAAAGACACTAATTACTTAATTAATTTATTGCAAGAATTATAAATAGGTACTAAGTCAACTACTAAGTAACGGATTGAAATATAATAATCGACCCAAATTGCATAGTTCAACTAATTAGCAATTAGCATGCTGTTCCAACTTCCACTTGTAGTCTTCACTCAACGAGGTAGCTGGGCGCGCGGTAAGTGGATGTAGGTACCATGGTAGTTTTTATTAGGGTACCGTAGTAAAACAATTAGTGTCCGACGGAAAGTCGATTCCTGGACGTAGGATATCGTCACAACCGTCGGCCGAAGCTGCAGCCGAAATTTTATCAACCCTAAGAAATTCAATTCAAGATTGGCTATAAACTTGCTACAAACCTTTGGCTTCAGCGAAAACTTCGGCCTATTATGGCCGAAGCTGAAAGTGGATTTTTTGTCCTAAGGTTGTACAAAGCCTAAACTAGATTTTAGGCCGATTTTTATTATTTATAGCATGACTACTGAACCCTGCTTTAAATGATTTTCAACCGGCACTAGATCACTTATTACATTTAATTTGCAAAATATTCGTCATCGATCGTTTCAACTGATAATAGAACGTGACTGCTAGATGAAAGACTTGTTTCTGGGGGATCCCAGCTACTTATTTGAGATTGTCCGTCTACCCAGTACCCAGTGGCCTGCAATGCTGCGTTTTCTGGATCAGGGACACCATATAAGTTTCTTATGACCCTGACATCTATTGTTCACACCTCCAAGCTATGTGCCCTAAGCTTTGAATCCTATGTACTCCATTGGTTCGGTACAAGGTAGGGTAGGTATACTTAATAGGCATATTTACCAACCCACTATAACTGCAATGTTCATTCAATGGTATAATGCTAAAGATATTTGAGGAAAGATAGATTAGGGTCTTATCTCTCATCATACTATCATACTAATATTATAAATGCGAAAGTGTGTTTGTTTGTTGGTTTGTTGGTTTATTGGTCCTTCAATCACGCCGCAACGGACCAACGGATTGACGTGATTTTTGGCATGGGTATAGTTGAGGACCTGGAGAGCGACATAGGCTACATTTTATCGCGGAAAATTAAGGAGATCCCGCGGGAATAAAAAAAACTTAAACCACGCGGACGAAGTCTCGGGCATCAGCTAGTTGACAATAATTATTATTCCTTGCTCATTTCCTCTATTTACATGCCTATGTTGATAGAAGCCAGAAGATTTTTTAAAATAGTGGAGTTTTATAAAAAATGTCTAACACTAATGAGCGCCAAGGCAGAAAAATTAAATATTTACTTGTATACTAAGTTGTAGTGGTTTTTATAGCAGTAGGGAAACTTTTTGATCACTCCTTGTAGCATTAACCCTCATTCTGAAAGAATTCTCATTCATCTTAGCACAATAGTGAGTTGGTGATGGAATAGTGATGATGAGTAATGAATTTTTTACCCCTGTTTACTAAGTAAATGTAAATTAAGTTTTATTATTTTAAATAAATATGCTGTCATAAATCCAAGCTGCAAGTTTATGCAACATTTTTATGGGAAAGTAAGAACTAACACATTTCAGTGCAGACACATAGCAAGGTTATGGATACAAATCCTTGACAAATGCAGTAAAATCGCTAATGCGCGCTAATCGCGAAATTAATTAAACAAAATATAAAAGTTTATGATACTGCATATGTACTCAGGTTAATGAGGTTGACATCTTAGCTTTTTATAGTTAACAATAAACTTTTATGTGTATGAAACAGGCTTGTTTGGATTTTTATTTACTTAATTTTTGTTTCTGACAAAAACACTATAGTAAAAGTGTATGAACTAGAAATTTAATTCACTATAATCCGCCACAGTAGACAAATCTGTGTGGTACCATGTGTATCTTGCACTTGCAGCTTACTATATTCACCACCCAGTAGGCCAGCAATTTGCACCGGCACAGCCCACACCACACAAATGATTAAACATGCTATTATTTATGTTTGTGTTTAGATGGCGAATGTGAAAATATGGTAAAGCTGCAACCATCTGAGATAATACTGAACTGCTTTATACTGAACAGCTTTTATTAGAGCAGATGTATTATATTGCTCCTAACAAAATATATTTAAGGTGCCAGCGGAGAATGAATTGCCCATACAAACGTAATACCAAAATAATTAATAATTCGAGAACATTTCCACCAAAATGAGAGTTTATTTGGATTCAAATTGTATTTATCTAGTCCCCTGGATTTATATGTTTTCAAAATACTTTCCTAAAATGAAATGTAAATGAATTGCGTTTTGCATATTTTTACGACAAGATGGACATGTTTCCCTCTTATTTGTTTCATATTAAAACCAACGATATCTTACGTATTAATTGGTCAGCAGCATAGCCTATATTGTCAAGTTACAGAATAACAAAACGAAGTAAAAAGCACGATAAGTTTTCATTCATCATTTTTGGTATTCACGGAACAAGACTAAATGTATAACAAATTCTGTAAGCTCATATTGCTATCTCGCTTGAACGCGATCATGTGTCATCAGTGAAATAGAGATAGCAATATACCGGCAAATTTATATTTGCGGTTCGAATAGAAGTTGCGAGCGGCGCGAACCGGCCTCTTAAGGCTAATCCATATTAAGTAATATCCATTGCAAAATTATAATTGCGAAAGTGTGTCTGTCTGTTTGCTACGCTTTCACGGCCCATCTGTTCAACCGATTTTGATAAAATTTGGTACAGGGATAGGTTGTAACCCAGGGAAGGACATAGGCTACTTTTTATCCAGGAAAATTAAAGAGTTCCTGCGGGAATCAAAATACATTAATCCACACGGACGAAGTCGCGGGCATCATCTAGTTAAGTATAAATATGAAAGTGTGTCTGTGTATCTGCTATGCTAGGGCCCATAATATTATTTATTAATTCCAATTTAATTGAAATACCAAGTTATGCTGCATCCTGGAGAAGAACATCAAATGCATCAAAACCCTAAATCCACATGGATGAAGTTACAGCACCATCTAGTTAGATGGTGCTGCAATGGTTCTGGTGCAATGGCCTCTTGCTTTGAGGGACAAGCAAGTTACACATTTGTGTTTGTCCTTCAAACATCATATTGTAGCAATGAGATATTTTACTTGGATAACTTAAATGTACCTTATTATAGGCTATCCTGAAAGAGTTCCTATAGGATTTTGAAAAAAAAGCTTGATTCCACCCAGACAAGTCGCAAATCTGGCCAAGATATAATTGCTAAAAGGGATGAAATGGATCTACAACTGATCATGTTATTAAAAGTACAAAGCAGATTATAATGTGAATCCAATTAGATAAATGTGTGACAAGTAGGTATTTTACTGGTATTAAGAGTATCATGAAAAGAACTTTAAAAAAATTAACTTACTTAAATTTAAAGAAGTGTAAAGTGACTTACTTATAGTGGTGACAGATGGTCCTTGCCAGGCCATTCCCTGACCCGCAGGGCAGGATGGCCAGTGGCACCTCTGCCAGCGCCTGCTGCCAGTCCAGCCGCTCGAACATTCCGTTCAGGATCTCGAACAACACGCCGTCTCCACCCACGGCCACGATGCCGCGCCAGGCGTATACATTCCTAGTACGCACAAACTCGCGAGCATACTTGGCATACTTTGTCACATGTAAGTCGTAAGAAGCCTCAGCCTCTTGCAAAATTGGCGCGACTTTAGTTTGAAACAGCTCCCTCGCCTTCCCAGGCCCTGACTTCGGGTTCAACAATATCAATAGCTTCTTTTCGCTATGCGGCAACGCATACGAGACGGGCAAGTCCGCTAAGAGACATTTAATAGTAGTCCGCCACTTCTGCGCCTCCTTATTGTTGTCTTCATACCTGTCGTACGATCTAAATCGCAATGTTATTGTTGTTCTCTCCCGCTTATGAGTGCGGCGACTGCGCTTTAGAACGTACGCGTAAATGTATAGATAAGCGCTGATATCGCTTTCATCAAGGTCGCCACTGTTTTCATCCACTACCTTGAGGTGGTGACCAGCGAGGGAGCTACACACACAGGAACCGGCACCAACACGGCGTCTTTTACTTCTCATACATTTGCTGCCGATAATGTCTCGCAAAAGAATCGTTTGCTCTTTCGAATAATCGTCGGTTTCTTTTATTAAAGAGAGCCCTTTTGATGTCAACCGAACGCGGAACACGGATTTCTTCTTAGTAAGAATATAAAATGTTTCTTCAAGATAAACATGATCCTTTGAATCGGAATTCTCATCGGTTTTGCCGTGCGACACGTCCTTCCCAAACTGTGGTTCCGCCATAACTGAAATGTCAAAAGTGTCAAATCATCAATAATTATCAATGTCAATGTCAAAATTACGCATGTCTACATAGCATGCAATGAATATAGTTTCCTTAGTCATTGATAGCATGGGACGAACGAAATACACACTTTCCACCACGCTTTCCACTTTGGCTTCATATTAGTATGAAGCCATGGACCTAATATGAAGCACAGATCTTTTCTTTCAGAGAATGAAATATGGATTTCTGTGTTCGCTTGGCTTCGATAGAGTTTGACAACCTTCAAAAAGTCATTGCGGTCATTCAGCAGGGCGACCGCGTATCTTTTGCATCAATCATTGATACATCGCAATCACCTCTGATTGGTTAACACTCTTCCACTATTGGACGAAATCCATTGGCGCAGCAAGAATACCATAAATTCAGCCAATCAGAGGTGATTTCGATGTATCAATGATTGATGCAAAAGATACACGGTCGCCCTGCCGGTTTCCTATGGTTCACTAGCGTCGTGTAAACTGTATACCATAAGGCTTAAAATAAAGAACGCTCTGAACGTAAATGGTAAAAGGTGGAAGTCAAGGGTCTGCCCGCGAAATTCAAATTTAATTTGGATTTTCGCAATTTGTAAACTAATACGACAAAGTAGGCATAAGGCATTCAAATTGCGCAAAGAAATTAGTCAAAATAATGAGTTTGACGTGAGTTACTCACAAATTAGTCATTATTTTGACCATGGAACTAATAAGTACTACGGTTGTACGTAGTACTTATTAGTTCCATGATTTTGACTAATTTCTTAAACTGGACACTTTCAAGTAAAGATTTTTATATAAACCTGTGAAGATGATATTCCTAGGGGCGCAATTTGAATGCCTTATGCCTACTTTGTCGTATTAGTTTACAAATTGTGAAAAACCGAATTAAATTTGAATTTCGCGGGCAGACCCTTGTCTTCCACCGTTATGGACATAGTCGTCAGTGCTGCCAACTCTCAGTGCCAACCAAGCCAACAACTTAATTTTATTTTTTATTTACGGCGGGCTATACTACTTTATGAATAATGTTAATGGATGCGTTCCACTTAGCGCCCACAACGATCAAAATGCTCCTCTAGTCGTTCCATTTTCAATTTTTCTAAACTTGTTTTACTTACAGCTACTAGTGGTTCACCCCGAACTGAGACCTCGCGGCGCCATCTATTGACATCAATGTGAAGTTCTATTAAAAATACTGAAGCTTAATAAAAATTGAATAATTTCGTTTCCTTACCATATCTATCTAATTTTAGTATTTGTTGTTCAAGTACAGGATATAATTCAAATAATTGATCAAGTTTCAGGCTCAGCCTTTCTGAATATTCAGAGTTCTGAGGTCAACTTTGGACGTTAGAAAATCTCCACTTTGAAAGCCCCCCATTTCGTAAATTTTAGGAGAAAAATTAAAAAAAAAATATTTTTGGACTCTATTCCTAATTATCTTTAAAATGATATACCGTAACCCTATGTTAAAAAATATTTTACTTCGCATTCGCTTCTATGAGAGCCCCCCTGAAATAAAGATTTTTATAACTTTTTAAGCCATATTGGAGGCCATTGGTTTACATATTATATTTAAAGCTGAAGTAATTACGTTCAGTAATTCAGAAGTTATAATGCTCTGACAGACGGACGGACGGACGGACAAGTGCAATTTCACTCAAGTAGACTCACACTCAATTATATTCATGAGCGTAAGTCATGACGTCATAAGTGTCGTTTTCGCCGCGACCACAACGACCGCGGTCGATACCGATAGCCAGTGTCTCCATATACACGGTAATTACCGTAGATGCACCGTAATGTGGTCTTAATCTACCGTCAAGGTAATAAGGTATTACCGTGTCGTACATCACCGTATTAAAATTATATAATCTATAATATATTACCTACGTTGAAAATATTACCACATACACTGCGTAAAACGAATCTTGGTCAACTTAAGGTGGATGACAAGGGTCTGCCCGCGAAATTCAAATTTAATTTGGTTTTTCACAATTTGTAAACTAATACGACAAAGTAGGCTTATGGCATTCAAATTGCGAGCCTAGGAATATCATCTTCACAGGTTTATATAAAAATCTTTACTTGAAAGTGTCCAGTTTAAGAAATTAGTCAAAATAATGAGTTTGACGTGAGTTACTCACAAATTAGTCATTGTTTTGACTAATTTCTTAAACTGGGCACTTTGAAGTAAAGATTTTTATATAAACCTGTGAAGATGATATTCCTAGGCTCGCAATTTGAATGCCATAAGCCTACTTTGTCGTATTAGTTTACAAATTGTGAAAAACCAAATTAAATTTGAATTTCGCGGGCAGACCCTTGTCATGCACCTTAACATATTTTGTAACAGTAACACTGTTCTTGGTAGCCGGGATTCCCTGAATAACTAATACAAAAGTGCCCAGTTTAAGAAATTAGTCAAAATAATGACTAATTTGTGAGTAACTCACGTCAAACTCATTATTTTGACTAATTTCTTAAACTGGACACTTTCAAGTAAAGATTTTTATATAAACCTGTGAAGATGATATTCCTAGGGGCGCAATTTGAATGCCTTATGCCTACTTTGTCGTATTAGTTTACAAATTGCGAAAATCCAAATTAAATTTGAATTTCGCGGGCAGACCTTAATTATGCATATTTCTATGCACATATAATATTTGTATTCACATTGTTGTTATTTTCCTTTCAAAAATTACACAGTAATTTACACGGTACCCTTTTAGTCGATCCACCGTAATATTGTCTAAAAACACCGTATTTTTACCCTTGCAACACGGTAACTCTCGATTTACATATGGAGACACTGCCGATAGCACCGATAGGTTGAAGAACCCTATATGTTACTTGTATCTGTGCCCTGTGGAAGAACGACTAAACTTAAAGGAGGCGGAGCATTTTGATCGTTGTGGGCGCTTAGTGGAACGCACTATTGACACCTATTGAGCTCTGATAGTGAGTCAAAGAGTATATAATCACTACGTTCTAGTGAGTATTGAAATTTGAAGATGATGTGAGGACTGATGGCAAAAATAATGTGTTTCTAAAAATGATTGCGGGTAAAATTTAGTATCGTTTGGCAGGAGGAGGGGGGTGGGGGTGGGGGGGTGGGGTAGGGGGTGTGCCCCCTACCCCCCGACACTACTCCCATTTCAAGGTAATGCACCGTTTTTATTCTATGAATTTTTAAAAATCTCATTTTGAGGTTATGTTTTCGTATATTTTTTTGATACCATGAACCTCATTTATGGAGGAGGGGAGAGGGGTAGGGGGGAGGGGTAGGGAGGGAGGGGGTGAACCCCCCCTCCAAAGGAAAAAGTACTTTAGAGGGGGAGGGGGAGTTAGACTTCACCCTCTCCCTCTCACCCCCTCCAAGGCCGGTCGACGGAGCCCCGCTTCGCGGGGCTCCTTATTCTGGGACGTAAACAAAGTAAATAACCACAAAGAGGATGGCGGGGTCTTACAGACCCCGCCATCCTCTTCTTAACCTAACCTATCCGAGTCGGAGTGCCCCCAAGTCCCGAGCTCGCTTCGCTCGCTCTTGATAGTGGGAGCGGAGGAGAAAAGAGTACCACCGCTATGCTGTCAGCAAAGCAAGGAGAAAGTGGGGACGCTAGGAAAACTCCTTAGACTTCACCCTCTCCCTCTCACCCCCTCCAAGGCCGGTCGTCGGAGCCCCGCTTCGCGGGGCTCCTTATTCTGGGACGTAAACAAAGTAAATAACCACGAAGAGGATGGCGGGGTCTTACAGACCCCGCCATCCTCTTCTTAACCTAACCTATCCGAGTCGGAGTGCCCCCAAGTCCCGAGCTCGCTTCGCTCGCTCTTGATAGTGGAAGCAGAGGAGGAAAGAGTACCAACGCTATAACACTACCTTACTCTATGAATAGAAATCACTTTTTTTAATAGTTTTACGGCTCTGGGTTCTAGTCTTTGACAAATAAATTATGACACTTGTGTTTGACATCTTCTTATGTCCTTATGACACCTAAACAAAAGTATATATGCTATCTTGCTCTCACAGTCATATTGCATTCATTTTACTATGTTTCATCCATTTAGAGGTTATAATATCTTATTTTAATTTTCTCGAAAACGGTGCATTACCTTTTAACGCGAGTGGTATTGTTTTAATCAGGGACCAAACCTCTACCGAATACAACACCTTTCACCCTTAAACTCCTGCCAAACGATACTAAATCCAACCCATGATTGCTCGTGTACTATAATGGTCAACAAGAGTTTACCAGAAATCAACACATTCAAAACCAGCAATCTTGTAAATGATTCTACAATGCACAGAATACTAGAACTTTATAGTGGAATAGGTGGCATGCACTGTGCATGGAAAGGTTGGTAAAATCCATAATTCCATACTAATCTGTCGACTGTCATCTGATTTTGCCGGGGAAGGACACATACACATAGGCCACTTTTCATCCCGGGAAATTAAAGAGTTCCCACGGGAATCAAAACCATGACACGGGTCTGCCCGCGAAATTCAAATTTAATTTGGTTTTTCACAATTTGTAAACTAATACGACAAAGTAGGCTTATGGCATTCAAATTGCGAGCGTAGGAATATCATCTTCACAGGTTTATATAAAAATCTTTACTTGAAAGTGCCCAGTTTAAGAAATTAGTCAAATTAATGACTAATTTGTGAGTAACTCACGTCAAACTCATTATTTTGACTAATTTCTTAAACTGGACACTTTCAAGTAAAGATTTTTATATAAACCTGTGAAGATGATATTCCTACGCTCGCAATTTGAATGCCAAAAGCCTACTTTGTCGTATTAGTTTACAAATTGTGAAAAACCAAATTAAATTTGAATTTCGCGGGCAGACCCTTGTCATGCACCTTAATCCACGCGGACGAAGTCGAGGGCACCATCTAGTTTTATTTAATTTACTTGGTTTTAAAGTTAGTTACTACTACTACTACTACTAAGTAACTAGAACAGTATTTTTTAATGAATTTAATATTTTTTTTCAGAATCACAGTTAGATGGGGAAATAAAATTAGCTGTTGATATTAACACGGTAGCAAATGAAGTTTATGCATACAACTTTCCAGAAACATGTCTTGCAAACAAAAATATTCAGTCGTTGACTGCTAAGGATATAGAAAAACTCAATGTGAACTCAGTGCTCATGTCTCCACCATGCCAACCATTTACTAGAAATGGAAAATACTTAGATGAAAATGATCCTAGGACAAACTCATTTATTTATGTGATTAAATTACTGCCCGAGCTAAAAAATATTGAATATATTTTAATGGAAAATGTCAAGGGTTTTGAATGTTCAATTGTAAGACAATTATTTATTGATTCACTAAAGGCATGTGGCTTTAGTTATCAGGAGTTTCTTCTCTGTCCGTCCAAAGTTGGAGTTCCAAATTCAAGGCTAAGGTACTATTGTATTGCTAGAAGAAGCCTATCGGAATGGCATTTTAAAAGAAAAGAAGAGATTGTAAGTTATATGATTTAAAAAAATCACACTATTTTCGTCCTTTCTCTGTGTTTAAAATGACAAGTCCAGAATCACTCTCTGTAATAACTTCCTGACTCAACACCCAGCGCAAACCATTGATCCTAGAAAGCTGAAATTTTGCTGAGGTTCCATTTTTAATATAAACCAGGATTAAGGAAGAAGTTTTAAAAATTCCCACAGGAGCAAAGCTGTGGGCATAGTAATAATATAAATACATAAATTCTAAGCAGAAAAACCATTATTCTTGTTAAAACTTAACTGTGTTAACTTTCAGATCACAAGGCTCCCTCACAATTATGGTCTTCCTAATACCCTAGAAGATGTATTGCAAAAGGATGTTCAGGATATTTATTTATTAAATGACAAGTTGTTAAAAAGAGCAAATGTATTGGACATTTGCTTCAAGCATTCCAGAAGGTCTTGTTGTTTTACCAAGGCCTATACACATTATGTTGAAGGTACAGGGTCAGTTTACACTGATGTAAATGAAGAACAAGTTGAAAAATGCTACAAAATAGCAAATACTTTTGATGTTGGCAGTGAAAAGTTTGTTGAGTCATTAAAAGAACTTAAGTTGAGGTTCTTTACACCCTATGAAGTTCTTAGACTAATGAGTTTTCCTCAAAACTTTAAGTTTCCTTCAAATGTGACGACAAAGCAATGTTATAGGTTACTAGGTAACAGTGTTAATGTTAAAGTCATAAGTGAACTTTTAAAGATACTTTATGATTAATAATTAAATAATACTTCAATCTTGTTTTTAATATTCCACTAAAAGGCAAAAATTCATTATCCATTAAAAAGAGAGCATACAGTAGCCATATTGTAAAACTAATAACTATTTACCTTAGATATGTTGTGCAATTGAATTGAGAGCCATTTTCTCTATTCTTTCATTGCAAATATCTTTGTATTTTGCAAGCAGCTGATGTGTTCTATATTGAGAGTCATCCATTCAATATACAGAATCATAATAAATAATAATAATAATTTACTGAGTGTGCGAGTCACCCCCTGCCATTTTATCCATGTAAAATAACATTGGTCAGGCTGGGGCCATAGTACTTCCATAGACCCATTTCACCAGTCCATTATAGCAACCCAAACCTGTAGACCCATACCTATCATTTGTGTCCATGTTTTGCAATAGTTCGGCACTAACCGGGGATTGTCCTTGGGTGCACTCGCATAGTGCATATAGGGATATTCGCTGGTTGGTGTCACATTTCCTTAAGAGTAAAATTGTCTAAAGGGCCTCTGCAAGTTGGTTTAGGCCCCATGTATGCCTTCCAAAAATCCGGGACCCCATGGTCCCAAGATGGAAAAGACAGACATAATAATAATATTTATGAGCATAAAAATGATGTTGGTCTAAATAAATAAATTATATTTATTATGATAATATCATTATGTACACACTGATAAAAATCAATTAATTAAATAGCTCCATTACTAAGAGCCTTTTGAGCTCGTTTTTTCGCTCTAAAATTGAGAACTCTTGTTCTAAGCATTACAGCTATAGAAGACAATAGGCCTATAACAAAGGACCAAATTGTGAACTTCCAGTAAGCCCTTTCCTCTAAATATGCCACTCTATCACAGCTGTAACAAAAAAAATTAGGTAGGTACATTATTTTATTTTTAATGATTGAATGGTATAGTATGATAGTAGTATTTAGTAGGATGGTATTTAGTAGGATGGTATTTAGTAGGATGGTATTATCCTTAATATTTGTCATACAACTACCAAGTCCAAAATGATTTCTTATTTTATGGTAATTAAATATTTTAATGCAAGTCTGTTACCAGTACTATTTTAACAGAAGTACAGGGATAGCTTGCATCCTGAAGAAGGACATATTAACACAGTAAACAGATACAACCAGTATGGAAACTACCTAGAAACGTTCGAAACAGCTCACACAAACGTGCGCATCGAACATGCGATGACACGGCACTCACTACTGACGGCACTGCGACGAGCGCTTGGGGTCTCTGGGGCGCTAGTGAGCCTGTTTCGAACGTTTCTAGGTAGTTTCCATACTGGCTGCATCAGTTTACTGTGATGTTAACCTTGGAAAAAGACAAAAAGAATCTAAGCCCAAGGGGTTTTTGCAGGCATCAGTTCTATAATAATATTTTTTAAATGTTTACCCCTCACAAAGTTGTACACACTATAGTTCCACATCAACAAACTTAACTGACCCCGTGACAGAGTTGCTAGTGTAAAATAAAAACACAAAACACAACAGCTGAACAGGCATAAAAATTAGTTCCAATTTTGGCCACTGGGCCAGAAAGTTAGTGGTATTAATATATTATGAAATTTTACCTTCTTGTTACTGTTTCACCATTTTTGCACTTTAATATTTCTTTGAAGCTGGTATGAATACATACTCCAATGCTCTTACTCCTTATCTCGAAATCTGGAACATGATATTATATTCATTCATATTTTCTCTTATACATAAATAACAAGTAATAAAATTAAAAAATTTAAAAAACTCACGACAAACTGCAGAGCTTCATTATGATTTTCATAAAACTAAATCTATGGTCCTAAAACCTGGAACCTTCTCACAAGCTTTACATATCTAATGCAAAAATCTCATCTCAATCGGCCCAGTACTTCTTGAGAAAAATAGTAACATATTGAAAAATTTAAATCATAGAGCTCAGCTTGGTTGTCTATGGTCCTAAATTATATCTATGAACCTTCTCACAAGCTATACATATCTAATGCAAAAAACCGCATCTCAATCGGCCCAGTACTTTTTGAGAAAATGGTAACATATTGACAAATTAAAATCATACACTACAGTGCTCAGCATGGTTGTCTATGTTCCTAAAATATATCTAAGAACCTTCTCACAAGCTATATGTTATTCCAGACTATAATCTATTCCTGGGCCAAATTTCATCCAGATCGTTCAGCCGTTCTGGTGTGAAAGAGTAACAAACATCCATACATCCACTAATCCATACATCCTCACAAACTTTCGCGATTATAATATTAGTAAGAAGATAATATACAGAATAAATACCTGAGCAAGGATGGCATTCACTTATTACAGTATATGGCTGGTGAATCCAACAGGTTGAGTTGTTCTCAGTGGGGAACATTTTATTTCTTCTCTGGCTACCAGATAGAGTATCAGCCAGGTGAGATTCTAGTATTAGAACCACTATGGTCAACCTGAAAAATGTAACAAGTGAATATAATTAAAATTATTAAAAAATACGACTGCTCTGCTGTAGCCCATATTGAATTACCTTTGGAATCTTATTCACATTTCTATTAAATGATATTTTTAGTGAATCACTATTATATTGAACTATAGTGTTACATATTTTTGGAATCTACTCATCATTTTCTAGATGATGATTATATAATCTTATTTTCGAATTATTTTTTTCAAGTTAAGTCTTTAATGCAGGACCATGGTCACCCCATCAATTTTTTTCAAAATTTTACTAGCCTATGTCACCCGGAATAAGCTAGGGATTCTAACGATACCTCATTTTTCAAAATCGGTTCAGGCGTATAGAAGTTATGGTGGAATATACAAACTCACATACATACACGAACCCTGAAAACAACATACTCCTTTTTTCAGGCAGTCGTATAAAAAGGTAGGTACTTTACTGCTGAAATCTTCTCTAATGAAGTATACATATATTCCATATATTACCAAATATTATGTGAGTACCTATCTATGTGTGTGTCAATATTATGTGAGTACTCACCCAATAATAAAAATAAACAAAATTATAAAGTGTATAGTAAATTAACACAAAAATCGCAAAATGATTATAAAATTAAAACTTCGCAAAACACATCAAAGGCTACATGGAATATATATTTTGGAAATAGACATAATAAAATAACATTGGACATTAAAAATTTAGGTAAGTAAAAAATATCAGAAATAGAAAACACAAAATTTTGAAGCTTATATATTGACAATTGTTTAAATTGGAAACACCATATTGAAAATTTATGTATGAAGCTAAATAGATTCTCTTTTGCATTGTACATGCTCTCTAAAGTTGTAAACCAGTCGGCAGTGTTAATAGCTTTCAACGCATATGTGACAGCTAATATTACCTGATACGGAATCATATTTTGGGGAAATGCAACTAAGAAAGGATAGAGTTTTTAAATGTCAGAAGAAATGTGTATGAGCCTTATGCCATTTGTGTAAGTCATATTTCTATAAATTTAAAATACTCACCTGTCCATGCTGTTATATATGTCACCGTAAGATTGTAAAATCCGTTAGATTATAATCTAACGGTTTCTATCCCGCTAGATTATAAACTGTCGAAAGATTGTGAACCGTTCAATGTTCTGAGTATTAATTTATGAAATATTTATTGTTTCTACGTTTTCTTGTCTCTTTCTTGTACAGTTCGCGCGCGAGTTGAATGCAGAGTAAATGTATGGTGACACTTACATTTACTCTGCATTCAACTCGCGCGCGAACTATAGGTTAGGTTAGGGTTTGACATGAATATTCAGGTAATTAGGTTCTATCGGGTTAATATACCTAATATACTACAATTTACCGAAAAATAACGCGTTAAATTGTAAGCAGTATGTTACGGTTCACAATCTGTCGACAGTTTATAATCTATCGAGATAAAAAACGTTATATTATAATCTAACGGTTTTTACAATCTTACGGTGACATATATATGAAAGTGCTAGATATGGCACCTCAGTTATATAATAAACTACCAGCAACATTGGCTGACCGAAATCTAAATATTGTAACGTTTAAACAAAAAATTAAGGAATTTTTGCTGAAGAAAAGATATTATACGATTAAGGAGTATTTAACAGACACAAATAAAATGACAGTTTAAATACAATACAATAAATTTTAATAATATAATTTGATATACATATTATAGTTGATAGAATAATTAAATATATTAAATAATATAATTGATAATAAGATTTAAATAATGTTTTAGAATAAGTATTTATTATTATTAGATAATTTTTGCATGCCAATACATGGCAGATTGTAGTTTATAGCATAGCAATGTAACCAATGTACCTATGCAATCTGGGCAAATAAATGATTTGATTTGATGTTTTCTTTTCATGGCCCATCGGTTAAACCAATTTTGACAAAGTATGGTAGCTGCACCCTGGAGCCTTGCATTCTTGGCCTTGCACAACACCGATTTGTGTTGCCAATGCGAATTGCTGGCTTACTGGGCGGTGAATATCGCAAGCTACACGCTGTACCACATAGATTTGTCTACTTTGGCGGATTATAGCGAATTAATTAAAGTTCTAGTTCCTTCATTAACATGAACTTCCGCAAAGTAGCTTCTATCCAATAAAACAGTATTGGTTGTTTAACTAAATACTTACACTCCCATTAATATAGTTCCGAGTAACATACATCGTTTCGAGCAAGTTTCAATCATTTTCCAAAGTAAACAGCAATTTCACGAAAATGAGTTTTATTTGGAGTTCATCCAAGTTACAATGGTCTTTAATCTTTACCTAAGGTAAGCAAACAAATTAATAAAACATCTTTATTGCACTTCAAAACCACAATTTAAAACACAACAAAACAATTTAGGTACATGCAAATATTCACGATTTTGATTCTGAACATATGTACAACCTTGAATCTGAAACACCTGAATTCTGAAAGACTAAAATCGACTGGAAGTCTGGAAATTCGAATCATAGAACAATTTAATTTCTTCTTCTTCTTCATTTTTAGTGGCTCCGCGCGTCGAGCGTTTGATCCATAATTCCATAGTCAAATTTTTTTATTTTTTTTTAACCTTAGCGGGATTGGAATCACCGACCAGAAAAAGAAGATTGGAATCACACAGATTTATAAATCATGAGTGTGTCGATATTCAATATACTCTGTGGTGTATCGGTCATAAGAATTCTCAGAAGGACTAGAATCCAGAGCCGTTAAACCAGTTAAAAATATATATATATCCTCCTACTTTTACCCCTCTGTCACTTCACTCACTCATATAAAAAAGTACTCTGTGGTATGTGTATATTACTTGTCTGCGTTAAAAAAAAATGGTACTTGTCTATAAACCATGGAACTAATAAGTACTACGTACAACCGGAATGAGCTTTTGTTAATAAAGTGTGCCGAGTGAGAGATACCATACTGACAGTTGTGTCCCTTTTCCGCAAGAGTGACCACACTATTTATGAATTTTGGGATACTTCAATATACGGGATATAAATATACCTCTATGAAGAAATAAAAATCAGCAAATAATTTTAAAATATTTATATTTATAATGATGTTGATATTTTATATGTAGTGCCTATTGCCTCTTAGTAAGTCTCTTACACAAGTAAGCATTTAGGTCGTCGTCAACCGATGGAAGTCCACTGCTGGACATAGGTCTCCTGTAGGGTCCTCCACAAGCCACGGTCTTGCGCCGCCTGGATCCAGCGATCCATTTAGGATCGATAATTACGAAGCATTTAGGTAAAAACAGATACTTATCGGTGATGGTTCAACAAAAAATTTTTTTTTTAAGTCGGTTAAAAATTCAATAAAACTGGTATTGCTGTAAAGCGAAACATAAATTGACTTCTCGAACCATACATATTTGGCTTTTCGAGCCATACATATTTGACTTTTCGAACATACTGGGTATATAAAATTATCAACATGATCAAATTTTTCATACAAAAAATATTTTTAACTCTTTGTCGCTCCTGAACTCATCTCATCACTATGCCAGTCTCCATGTTTGAAAATGTTTTTAATTTCATTCTGTTGAAGTACGGTGATACAGCACATACGGTGAAGGAAACATCGTAAGGAAACCTGGACTTGACAGTCTGAAATCACCAACCTGCAGTGAGCAAGCGTGGTGATTAATGCTCATGCATTCTCCTAGTGAGAAGAGGCCCTTGCCCAGTAGTGGAACAGTTACGGGCTGGATTTTTATCATTATCTGTAAACGTACCTATTCAAGATAAAAATAAAATTGATCTTGCTTACCACGAGGAATCGTGAGGGAAGAGCATTTTCTTTTAAAACGGGCCGTGATAAATTAGGAATATAATCCTCTGGCATGAAATGTTTGCTGCATATTACAGAATTTTGGGTCACTTTTCTGTTACCACCAGGTATAATGCTTAACCACTTTTCACGCAATATATCATTTTTTGGTAATCTGAAATATGAAAAAAATATCTATCCTGTTATAATTCGTGTTTCATAGTTTACGATACTTGTCCCGTATACTTGGTACCTAAATTTATGTCACCCGAAATTTCGTCTATCGTAAGATTCATCAAAATGGCCGTTTGTGAAGGTTGCAACCATCATAGTACATAATAATTCCATGGTTGCAACGTTTTTATTTTTATTACTACTACGATTGCCGCCTTCAAAATGAAAACAAGTGAACAGTTGGCACTTCCTTTTACGCTGATGCTAATGTGGCTCCCCCAATTTAATGCATTTCGACGGACACTTTTTATAATAGAGATGTTACTCCCTATACCTCCCTACATAGTGCTAAGGAGTGTAGAAGACACTCCTTAGCACTATGTTGAAGCCGGGCGAGACTGATGCGTCAACTTTGCCTAACCTTGTTAAACCCTTAACCAGCCCGACTTCAACATAGTGTGTAGAAATCAAAATTATTTTTGTTTACTTTACAGTGGCTATGGAAGTCGGTTTTTTGGAAAGATTTTTTATTTTTAACTTTTTAGTGTCAGGGTTGAGGATTTGGAGTTAGAATTGTAGGGGACCACCTCGAGAGCTTCCTCTAACGACTGAAAAAAATATATTTTCAAATCGGTTCAGAAACCACGGAGATATGCACCGACATACACACAATTCAGAACCTCCTTTTTTGAAAGTCGGTTAAAAAATACCGTAGCATAGACAAATAACAAAAATAGATAAATAATAGATAGCATAGCCATAGATAGCAAAAAATTGCGAACCACCAGCGAACCACTAACACCACTAACCAGCAGAGAAAAGTAACCAGAGACAAGTAACATATTAACCAGAGACAAGTAAGAACCGCCATGTTTGATGTTCGTAAAAACTAAAAACGTAAACGGAAAAGAAAGTGGATTTTATGCTGACTAAAAGTGTTGCCGTTCGTTCTTGTATACGTACTTCGCTTTTTCTTAAGTGCTATGTTTTAAGTAATAAGTTTTTTTCCTAAAAAGTAATACAAAGTTTTACCATGGCTCAGCTTGCAGATTCTCAACGTACTTTTCGGCTTTATGTGACCCATGTGGATGGTGAGGGACACTTTCTAAAGATAAGTGGGCAGCTCGATCAGCAATCTTCTCATATGGTCGAGCGCCTGTTCGACGCAGCCCGCGATAACTTAGATAAAGGTATCGGAGCGGTGCCACCGGGAGCTATCCACGAAGGTGCAATTTGTGCCGCCAAATACAAAGATGGAACATACTACAGAGCAAAAATTATAAACATTACGAATCTTGCTACCGGCTTAGTCGGTGTGCACTTTATAGATTTTGGCAATAAAGACATTATTTCATTAAGTACTATAAGGTTCTTAGATAACTATGATCCCATGTTACAACAATTGCGCGGACAAGCCACAGACTACTACTTGTCTCGCGTGATGCACCCGTCGGGGAGATGGGATGAGCCCTTGTTATTAAAACTGCAGAGTCTTCTGTGCTACTCCGAATACCCCGTCACAGTCGAGGCGCAGACGCGAACTTGTCCCATCATATCCATTCAGTTCAAAGGAAATGACCTGTCAACTCATCTAGTCTCCAATAGGTTTGGAATCTCACTGCCAGTGCCCAAACAAGAAGTTCTGCTGTTGCAAATGACTGAAAACCAGCAAAGCAACTGGTCTCCAACCTTGCTACCTCCCGGTCCACCAGTCTTTACAGAACATGTACCTTTCTTAATGAATCAGAACTTCCCCAATCCTGCATCAGCAATGCGCTTGAATCAGAATGTCACCTTGCCATATAACAACAATCCTATTCATGGAGTGAGTCAAAGGTTGGTAGTGAACAAGTCATCGAGGACTATGACTAACCTCAGAGCGCCAGAACGTCAGCCGCAACATGCTTCACCCATAGCAGCTCCACTGCCCTTCACCCCTCCAACAACACCCGCGGTGAACAAGCCAGTGTCACCTAAGAAATCTATAACATATAAGAGTAGACTCCTGGAAGTGAATTCACAGCACAAAGTTTTTGTATCATTTGCTGAAGATGGCCCTGAACTGTTTGCTGTCCAACTTGTGAATGATGCAAAGAAATTACAAGACATGATGGATGATATCAATAGAAGGCCACACAGCAGTCTTGCTGAACCACCCATGATTGGAACAGTATGCCTCGGCAGAATGAAAGGTGACAGAATTATTTGCAGAGCAATAGTCATGAATCTATCTGGATCCAATTGCAAGTTATTCTTTGTGGATTTTGGAGACACTGAGATGGTTTCCTACTATGATATATTTGATATACCTGAAGAGTTTGTTAAGCCCAATATTTTTGCCATGCGTTTCTGTTTGTCTGGTGTGAAGAAATTGGAGAAGAGTGCACACCTGAACCAGACTTTCAAGCAATTGGTCAATGGGAAAATATTGACTCTACGTGTTGTCTCGCCTGAGGGGCCACCGTTGATTCAGTACGGTGAATTACTCTTAGAAAATAAGAATGTTTTTGACTTGTTAATGGCAAACATGAAGGATCCTACTAAGCTACAATTCAAGTGGATGGAGATGCTACCGTTGGGTAGCAGGCAGTCAGTATTGGTGTCATATGTTGATAGTTGTATAAAGTTTTATGTGCAACTGTCTGATAAGATTGATGAGTTGAATGCTGTAATGGACGCAGTTAAGGCTCACTGTGAGAACAGTTCTTCCCCTGGGGGGTTGCCTGTGGGTGCAGTGTGCTGCGCCAGGTTCCCTGACGATGATAACTGGTACCGAGCAATAGTGAGGGACACAAATGGCAGTAAAATAATTGTTGCCTATGTTGACTATGGGAACGAGCAGGAGGTGAGCGTGGAAGATTTAAGGACCATTACACCAGATTTGATACAATTACCTGCACAAGCCATGAAATGTGCCTTAAAGGTAAGTATATTTATATGTACTTACAAATTTTAAAAAGAAATTGTGTATAACATCTGTAATCTGTATATTCCTGTTTATTGCACTTATTTAAAACAAACTTCTTATTAGTAAGTTCTAATAGCAATTAATTGCTACTAAGTTCTTAAAAGTAGTAGTAAAAACTTCCTATTATTACTTTTCTGGAGTGTGATTGGTTTACCGCCACTTTGAAACCTATCTCTATCTTGAAAATGGTAGGTCCTTTTGTATTTTTCTTTTCCTTTAACTATAAATCACCATTTAGCATGTCATCCTTACTTTCTACCCCGATCTAGTCTATAGGCTAATAATATGTAATATTATGTTTACGTAAACTTCTACTTAAGAGTAAGTGGTTCAAGTTTTTTTGATTCCCGCTGGAACTCCTTAATTTTCCGGGATAAAAAGTAGTCTATGTCACTCTCCAGATCTTTAGCTATACCCATGCCAAAAATCACGTCGATCCATTGCTCCGTTGCGGCGTGATTGAAGGACAAACCAATAAACCAACAAACACACTTTCGCATTTATAATATTAGTATGATTTCTACATCCAATTTACAGTCCATTTGTCGTCGTCGTCTCAATCAATAGACGTCCACTGCTGAACGAAGGTCTCCTGCATGGATCGCCACAGAGCACAGTCTTGTGCCGATCCAATAACTGTCCCTAAGCTACTTCTAATATAATTAGTGTTCACTATGTTAATGTGACCTAGATAAGTAGCACTAGCACTATTTCACTGACACTGCACTTGTACACTAATTCAAACGGTTTCGTTTTTTTCAGTCTCCTTTTGATATCTGTTATTTTTATAAGTTCAATTATTGTATTTGTAAATAACAGTTTGTTATTTTTCTAGGTTCTGGGTTAAACCTGAATGGGTTTGATTTCTTATTGGATCCTAGTAAATTTGCTATTTTAACTTCTTTTATAAAAAGGCAATTCTCAATTTGCACTCTTGATAACAGGACAGGTCCAATAATATTTTAATTGTATAGGATTATAATTTGATTCAAATTAGCTTAGGCCCAATAAATTAAAAAAAGTAGCTTTTTGGCAATGAAAATAATTTAATTATCCAACAGGGCTTCGAAAACAGACCTGTTGAGACAAAGACGTCAAACCAATTGGAAATGATAGCATTGGAGAAAACTCTTATGGCCCATGTAGTTGGTGTGCTATCTAACGACACAATGTTAGTGACTTTGGTTGATGACACAGACAACCCACCCCTGGACGTGGCTAGGAAGATGAATCAGCTCTCACAGCCTCGGAGTGTGGAGGTAAGTCCAATTAAAATCTTATTTGGTAAAGTTATCATTAATGTAAAGTCAATAAGTCCATGAATCTTGACCATGTTATTCCCCTGGCCTTTCCTATATCTCATATTATCCAACCCTAAACCTCCCCTAACCCTCTTTGACTGCCCCATATTATAGTTTATTTATTCTTGGTTTTGCTGAAGACTTGTCATTTTGCCTTGGATGGTGAATCCCAATATTTAATTCCTGAATTTTTTGAGATATAATACAGTATAAAATGTATATTGTACAGTACTACTACTATCTTATCAATGTTTTTGCAAAATATACTAAATTGCTTGTCGGCACGTCTTTAGGTGACTCCATACATGGCCATCTCCCACTTATAAGATCACAGCGCTCATTACTGCGCCAGGTAGATTGTAAGATTGTCAGAGACATTGAGATTTGCTTAACTTCTTGCTCTGATAGCCTAAAGCTACTACGCCAGTCTGGAAAGAAGCACCAGAGACCATCAGCTCACCCGAAGGCAGTGTCCCGGATGACAGCCGGAAGAAGAGCTTCCGGCGAGAGAAAAGCTTCAAGGAGGAAAGGCGGCCCAGGGATGGGGAGGACTTTGGACAAAGAGGTGGCAGTTTTCGGGGCAGGTAAGAATAAAGACCCAAACGCCCCCCCCCCCCCCCCCTCCTTCCGCTAATGATGAAATACGGATTTTACAGTTTTTGAAATTTCTATCCCCAAAGACGTCAATAGAGAGATGGTCTTCCAATCACGCCGCAAGTCGCAACAGTACAACGGATCGACGTGATTTGTTGCATGGGTATACTTGGAGAGTGCCACAGGCTTCTTTTTAGTCCGGAAAATAAGGCGTGCCTGTGGGAATTAAAAAAACTTAAGCCACGCGAACGAAGTCGCGGGCGTCCTCTAGTTATCGTATAAATCCAACACACAACACCTTGAAACTAAGTAGATACTACTTTTTCGCTAGATTAATTTATCCCACCTAAGTCAGTTACGTTACTACTACGATTACTACTACCTACTTACTAATAACGCTGCAGGCGCCAATCATTTAGTCACGTCTGAAGTTGACCCAAGACGCGTCGCAATAGCATATATTTTATAAGACTATTTGATTGGCGCTATTAGCTATACCTGCTGCACACAGAAGTTGAGTTGAAGAATCTATACCTACTTTGCATACATATGACCTTTGACTTAGTAAATATAATATTACCTATTGGCAATCGGTTATGAACTGTTTTCATAGAAATCAGAATGTTGCTTAGTAGGCTAATTTTAAATCCTATTAGGTGCGAGTAGATGCATGGCTGATCTAGGTCGAGGATTGCTAATGTTTTTGCATATATACCTAATTTTCTTTCACTTCCTCACGAGTAGCCTGTGTAACTTGTGTGGACTCTTTTTCACAATTACTCAGGTCTTGACGGCTTCCGTAGTTCATATTATTTTTAATGAACTTCATAAAATCGCGACATACACTTTACAAAGTTTCATTCATTCCGTGTAAATAGCGGTATTGCTTACCTACATAGATAATATAAAGCAGCCGTTGCGGAGCATGCGTCATGAATATTCAGTTCCAAGTGATGAATCTCGATCAAAAAAGCGAAACATGAATCTCGTGCGTTTCGTTTAACTTTTTCTCAGTGATGGTAACAAAAAAACTATAATAGTACCCTGAGTCATGGTCAATGTGGCCTTCGTTCGCGGTTCTTGAACTTGTTGCAAAGAAAAATTCAGTCCAACCAAGACTTTGAGCATTCAACATGCACAGATATTGGTATAGGTAAATACTAATTTTCCTTTTGATTTCCCTGCCCTTAGTGATCTGTGTAAGTTTAGATTATTAGTGGTTTTTCGTTGCTCAATCAGTTTGACGTGTGCGTTTCTAATTTATACGTTCGGCCGTTATGTTTGCGTGTGTGAATTCATTAATAGTATGATGCTTTTTTTTTAATTCAGTGCATTTTATATTCATAACTATAATCTTCTCGAAATTTTAAATGAATTCAGTAGGTAAATGTTTTTATTAACTACGTTATATTATTTGTGGATCAAGATTTAAAATAAATACAATTGGGTATCATAAAAACTGCCTTTAAGTTTTATGTTAATCTTCTACTGTGGCCCTATGAATCTTTGGTTAAGGGAAGATTTTAAATCTTAAATTAAACCGGCCTAAGCATTACTTACAGGTTATTAAATTGCTCTTTTTGGAACAATATAATTAATTATATGTGTAATTGTATAGTTGTGTTTTGTTTGAAGTGATTGTTATATCCGTAGAGATCAAAAAGAAAACTTCGAAAGGTCAGCGCCGGCCCGTCACAGTGAAAAGTATGGCGCAAAACCGGAGCGCGTGGAAGGAGGCGATAGGTGAGAGTTATTTATACGATTGTAATTTTATGAGCTAACTAGCGAATGCCCGCGACTTCGTCTGCGCGGTTTGAGGTTTTTTGGTTCCCGCAGGAACTTTTCAATTTTCCGGGAATAGCATATGTACCAGTGTGAAACCAGTATATGTGTTATTCCAGACTATAATCTATCTCTGTGCCAAGTTTCAGCCAGATCCGTTCAGCCGTTGGCGCGTGATTGAGTAACAAACATCCATACATCCAACCAAACTTTCACATTTATAATATTAGTAAGATTACTGGTTTAAGTTCTAATATAAACAAAAGTAAAACACTAGGTACTTACAGTAATATTGAAGCTCACAATATTAGAAATGTCAAAGTAGGTGTGTGTGTTGGTTCAATCAATCACGTCGCAAGTCGCAACGGATCGACATAATTATTACTATTTCAAAAGACTTCCTACGAAAATTTTAGAAACCATCCACGCGGTTGTGTGGAGTGATGGCAAGAGTACTGGAAAAGTTTGTGGGAACACTTAAATTTTCCGTGATAAAATAAGCCTTTCAATAGCCTATCTCTTTCGTTGGTTGTGTGACAAGTCTTTTTATTCCGTATCAGATTTTTTTTTTAAACAATTAATTGACATATTATTTATTTAAATTGACATAATGTAACTGTTGAATTTTTTATTTTTATATGGACTCTTTTTTTTGTAGTAATCAAGATCTTATGTTCAGATCTCTTAATCTCATTAGAATAATTCTTAAATATAATACTATTCCTAGTGAGTACTTACTTTAAATATTTGCATGCTAAATTATAGTAGAATATGAAGGACGCCTTAAAATTGTAAACATCTGTATGTATACTCATATTCAGCAAATAAATTTATTAAAAAAAAAAAAAAAATCAACCAATATTCTACAGTTCTTCACAAATAGACATTATTTTGTATTTGTAATAAATTACTATGGATAATATTAACAATGTATCAAGTCTCTCTCTGCTGTAGATTGTGTATGGGAAAGTTTTCACTTCTAAAAAAACAGCTGTTATGACCCACAATTTTGCAAGCTGACGCCCGCGTTTAAGGTTTTTTTAATTCCTTCTCCTTAATTTTCCGGGATATCCAGGTCCTCAACTATACCTATGCCAAAAATCACGTCAATCCGTTGCTCCGTTGCGGCGTGATTGAAGTTATGGATATGAAATTTCGGATCTGGATACGGATACGGATATAGGATTAATATTTTACCGGTTTCAGATAGAGTGACGGATATGCAATTATTTCGGATTATCCGTTAGTTTCGGATTGTTTCGGTTACGAATATTATTTTTTTTTTGATTTAGCGCGCGGTTAGTGTGTCGGCTCGACCGCGCAAAAACATAAACCTGTCATAAAATGTTTTATTTAGATTCTGCCCCTATCCGAAATTATTCGAAACCTTTGTATCGGATTCGGCTTACGATTACGGATATCCGATAGTTTCGGTTACGGCCATAACAATATCCCTGAATATTAGTATGATGCATACGCAGACGCGCGCCGCCCAAACCCCGGGAGAATCACGCGGCGGTGTCCCCGGGCGGCGACGACGAATGGGAGGAGTCCCAGGCGCCCGCCGCAGAGCCGCCCCGGGAGCCCCGACCCAGCCGGGACCACATGAGGGACAGGTGACTATGATAAATATTTAAACAAGCAAGAAGTATTTTGAAAGAAAACTTTGACCCGACTACGGAAAAAGTTTCGGAGACATGGGATGTAACATATGTAATATCGATTGTGTTTGAGTAAAATGTAGCCCATGTCACCCGGAACGTAATAACGAATCGATTATTCCTCCGAGACACCTCATTCATCGAAATCGGCTGAGTAGTTTAGATGCTATGGTGGAACATACATAAATACAAACATACCAAGACTGCTAAAATCATAATCCTTCCTTGTGGCTTTGCCGTAGTCGGGTAAAGACAGAAGTGCCATTGTCCCATTTAACAGGCATAGTAATAAAAAATTTAAAAGCGGGTCCATAGAGAGAAATGGTTCATACAAGATGTACGAAAGTGATCATCACAACTATTGACTTTAAAATTTTTTTCTTAGTTCTACAATTTTGAATTTCTTAAATTTTTACAAAACATAAGAGCACATCTTTTTCACATTGTTTGATTGATTTTTCATGGAATACAGACATTTTAAATTAAATAATAGGTGCGAACAAGGTCTAGGTACAAATAAAATTGATATTATATTGGCATACCTGTAATCTAATAAGGCCTATTGCGCATTAAATCTTGTGTCTTATATTTTGTATGCGCGTGTCTGATCCGACACAAGAAAAAATATCTTGTAATATGTATGGTCTCATACAACAACCATTGCGACTGAATATCTTATAAGACACAAGAAATTTTCTTATAATGCGCAAAAAGCCTAAATGTGTTTTACTATAATACATAATATGATTCCAAGTCATGCAATAACTTTCATTAGGAAATTTCCAGTTGAAAAAAACACTTGATACCGACTTGAGAGGAGAGAACTCTTGAATCAACATCATGTGTGATTTAAAGTGAGTGCAATTTCAGTGCAATACACATGCGTTCGGATAATTGTCTCTGAATAAAATAGCTCGGCATATCTCGCATAATATTATTGTTCTGTTTTTTCACTTTTTTAATGCCAATGGAGCAATTCTCTTCTTGCTAGCTAACGATGCAGCGAAATCGCTTTCGTTTGAGTCAATTAAAAGTTAATTTTTTTATCTTGTATTTTCCCTGTTCTAATACTAAGATTGCGGTTATTATATTAAACTTAATGAACGAGCGAAGAAAGCTCTCTGTAATGTCCGAGTCTACTTGGGTGAATTTGTTTGTCCGTCCGTCTGTCAGAGTCTGATAACTTCTGAATGAAAGCGCATAATTGCTTCAAATTCCAAATTCAATTCAATTCCCCAAGCTGAACAAACACATTGCCAATGATCAAATTAAAATAAAATTTATAATACTTTTTCTCCAAAATAGAGTTGAAAAGCGACTGCCTGATATTTACCTCCAAAACCTCATTTCTTTCTTAGTACCCTTTGTTACCAGAACAGGAAAACAATGTTGAAAGTTTTTTTAAAAAATTATGAGCAATCTTAATTATAGAACACTCTTTTTTAAAGAGGTTAATATTATTTGTTTGCAATAGAAAGTTAAAAAAAATGTATCAACAGAAGACCTAAAGGGGACCACCATGACAAAAAGGGGTCATGGAAGAAAGAAGCGAGCGGGGTCGGCAAGCGCCTTAGACAAGCGGCCGAGGCGGCGTCCTTAGATGCCCAAACGCACTCGCATACCGGGTTCCAGCATAAGGGCGCATCCATACAGGACCGGTTGAAACGGTACACAGTGTAGTGTGACGCATTGTCGACAACGCTTCCACGTAATCCTGTACAGCACTTGTATATGTAATGCACTTATAACACGCTAATTTATCTCACAGACCTTTATGTTTGACGCCCTGGTACCTTCGATAGTGCAAGAACGCATAGATCAAAATTACGTCATTACCTTATAATATGTAGTCGCCATACATTTTGTGTTCGTTTTAATCATTTTTATAGATTATTATTCGTATTAATTATTGTTATATGACAAGCGAAAGACAGTGCTTATGAATCTTTTTCATATCTATAATAATACCCTTGGTTTAGTTTAAAAGCTAATAGGGCAGCGAAATCATCATAGCGACGGCAAATTATTGTGGTATGGAATGACGTCACTGAAACGTTACCCATTGAAACAGAGTAATGTTGTTTTCTATTGAATTTATACCGTAGCGTCAGGGTCAAAGACTTTCTGGCTACGCTGTCACATTGCAGCCGCTATTATAATAAAAATATAATAAAAGGCTAATTAAAAAAATAATTAAATATAAATTTACTATTTCATATTCATACATTTTTGTGTGCAGTGCCATTAAAATATGTCATTGAAAAATGAGTGCATTTGTCAACAGTATAGCCATAAGTGTTCACTTAACATAACATCTTATAAATACTATAAAATTCAATTTCTGTTCGTTTGTCTCGCTAAAACTCGAGAACGGCTGGGCCGATTTAGCTGATTTTGGTTTTGAAATGTTAATCGTAGTCCAGGGAATGTTTAATCGGTGAGAAAATATATATATTTTTTTTTATTTTTTTTATCCACTACAAGTTAGCCCTTGACTGCGATCTCACCTGATGGTAAGTGATGATGCAGTCTAAGATGGTAGCAGGCTAACCTGTTAGGGGCACCATACCCCTATTCGGTTTCTACACGGCATCGTACCGGAACGCTAAATCGCTTGGCGGCACGTCTTTGCCGGTAGGGTGGTAACTAGCCACGGCCGAAGCCTCCCACCAGGCCAGACCAGGGAAAATTCAGAAATTATAAATTCCCAAATTGACCCTGCCGGGGATCGAACCCGGGACCTCCGCACGTTCAGACAACAGCGCTACACACTGCGCCACGGAGGTCGTCAAATATGGCAAAAATTAGTTGGTTACGACGCCCGGACGAAGTCGCGGGCATCAGCTAGTCTTTGATACATATTAATTTGTATACAGTATAAAACATCACAAACATAATATTATTTCAATGTATTTCTGGACGTCATTGACATTACAACTGTGTGAACTTAACATGCCTCAAAGCCGCTATCCAATAGCATCTAAAAACACAATAATGCTACAAATAATGGCATAAAACACAAAATTTAATGTTTATAAAAGCATTAACAGTTGAATTGTTCTTGATTCCTCGCCCCATTTGCTGCCCCGCCACGCTTCCTCGCACCGCACTGTTTCTCTTCAATATTTTGTAATAACAAGTTATAAGTCTAGTAATGTTCCGGATATCCGTATCCGTATCCGCGGATATCCGAGGTAGAAGAAAGATCCGTATCCGTTAATTTTTAACGGACCTTTACCTTATTAATTTTCAATACATAGATGAAATTCTTTATATAGGTGAGTAGGTAGCAATGAAAAACTATTAAATTCAATTTAGATTATTTTTTATATATTTCTTAAAATCAAATATTTGGCACCTTTATATTGTAAACATTTATCGTAGTGAGTTTAAAGGATCACGCGCACCGACACCAATTGAGTAAAAAGTTAAAATCCGTATCCGCGCATCTTGATACCAAATATCCGTATCCGCGGATATACATTTTTAACGATCGGGCACATCACTAGTTATAACTGACCGCCTATATAAAAGCGTTGCATTGTAGTATTATACAAATTAAAAACTACTTTGAGCGTGGCAAGGCTCAAATCACATTTATGTAGAGTCGATACGCTTAGCTAGGCTAGCGTAACGTTATTATAAATAATTGTCAATGGAATTATATCATGAAAATGAAATTATTCGAGGCGAATGTTCCTGTCTTGACTATTATTGCAAAAAATATCCAATATGTAATGGTACAATTTGGTGCAGCAAACCACTTAGCTAGCTCCCGCCGTTGGATATTCCTGCATATGCGCGATATCACACGTCTCTTTCTCTACTTTATCCGGTTTTTATTTATTTAGTTAACTTACGGTCACTAACGCTAATACATTCAAAGTAATATTTATTCGAAAGTTTTGTGTATTATTTTATTAGATTAATGAGATATATAGGTAAGCGTTACAACTCGTCCGATCTGCGTCAATGTGAATTGATCCTAATCGCTTTGTTGTTATGTATCGAGTTATTTTCATGACATAATAGACTATTTTCGATTACATTTCCGCTAGAATTAGGCACGCTTCGTGTGCAGTCTGCCTTGTTTTTTGTTGCATTCAATAGCACAGACAGTTCCTTTCGTTCCAGCACGATTTTACTTTATCATTTGTATGCGTTTTCACGTAATCTGTCGTGTTCGTTGATGCTTGGTTGAAAATAACTGGTTATAGCCTTCTCACCAATATAATATTTTCACTTTTTAATTATTTTACGTTAAGTTTTAATTAATTAATTTTAAGTGTAAAAAGTAATCTCATTAAACATGTTGATATGACCAACTTAAACTGCCAAAATTACTGTTCTACAAGATAACTTTATTAATCGACATTAATTAACTAATTAACGCACTATTAACCATGTTGTTTTGGTCATAACGAAAGAGAACATTAATAAAAGAAAGTTGATACAATTATTCCTCACACACAATTCTTTTTAATAAATAATTAGGAATAAACAAAACCTAGTGTGTGTATATATAATTTAACATACTTCCCTTAATTCTTACTAAAAGTCAATTAGTATGTCTTATAAATTGTTGTTATTTACAAGTGGAGTAATTATTGAAACTCCTTCCAGGGATAATAGGTTCGGTCAACAAAATGACGACAGTCAAAGCAACGACAGAGGGAGAAACTTTAGACAAGACCGGGAAAGACCTTTTAGGCCGGATAATAGAGGTGAGAGACGCGACTGGGGTGACAAAAAGGAAGGCTGGAATCAAAAGCGAGAATTCCGAGACAATAGATCTGAAAGAGGAGATAGGAATGACAGAAACGATAGAGGAGATAGAAATGATAGAGGTGATAGAAACGATAGAGGTGATAGAAATGATAGAGGTGATAGAAACGATAGAGGTGATAGAAACGACAGAGGTGATAGATATGACAGGGGCGACCGTGGAAATAGAAGCAACTTTTCACCCAGGGACAGGGCAGACAAGTTCGATAGATCGCAGAATTCCGACACTGACAAGCGATCTGAGAGAATCTTCCGATCCCAAGGCGGCGCACCCCCTTACAAACCCCGGGGAAAATTCACTCAAGTCCAGTGCAAGGAGCTTGCAGATCCCCTGCCCCTAGAAACTCCCTTCACCGAACCCACAGTAGAAATAGGGTCTCAACAGGAAGTGTCCGTTACCTGGATTATCTCGCCAGAAAACTTTTACACGCAGATTCTATCGCTGCAGCCGAAATTCTTAGAAATGATGCACAAAATCCCCGAACTATACAAGGGAGTGAAGTCTTTTACTGGAAACGTGCCGGTCGGAGCATCGGTGTTGGCGCGATATCCAGCAGATGGCGTGTTGTACAGAGCCACTGTGGTATCGGTGCAGCCTTTCTCCAAATTCATTGTCCGTTATGTGGACTTTGGAAATAAACAATTAGTGGACGCCAAGGATATATGGCAAATGGATCGGGAACTAATGGAGCTCCCCAAAATGGCCGTTCACTGTTCTTTGACGGGCGTGGGACCTAAGGAAGGCGAATGGAAGGCCGACCCTGAAATAGACCTTTGTTTCAACGCGCCGCGATACCAGTGTATATTCCAAGATTGTGTGGAAGACCAGTACAAGGTGTCTCTGTGGAACAATGGCGTAAGCGTGGCCGATATGTTGGTCGAGAAACAGTTGTCCGTTATGTCCGAAAGCCAATCCTCGGTCACACTAAAGGGTAAGGCTAAAGCTAGATGATGTAAATATTGATGGCTTATTACTTTCCAATCTGTTACTTAGTAGCTAATACTTTTAGATTTACATTCATTTACAGATGAAGCTATCGATTTGACGATCATTGTGGGGCAGCAGATACTGTGTAGAGTGACGCACGTGGAATCCTTTGAGAAATTCTATGTTCAATTGGACTTGGACAAGGCTGATCTAGTTGAAAGTGCTATCGCTAACTTTGACCTTACGAAGGTGTGTACTGAATTCATTTCTATTTATTTATATAATTCAACCAATCATATTAGAACGATTTATAAAACTACTAAAATATATGTAAGGTATAACCTTCATATATTTTATAAATAAATTACCTATAAAGTTTAGTCATTACGGAGATTCTCAAGCATGCTGTAGGTTTAACTAAGTTTTCCTTCACCGTTATAGCAACTGATATTTAAATGCTTTAAAGTTAAAACGAACATAACTGCGAAAAGGAAGTTTCCTGGGATTCGGACTCCGAAGCCGGGCTGGACTCTGAATAGGTGACCAAAGTCTTCATCCATCAGCTTATCTTTGTTCTGCTTCTCATAAAAACACTCAGATAAGATTTTTTGAAGTAAAAACTTCTTTAGGCGCATTGAGCTATTTTTGGTAGGGGGTAAAAATATGGAACGGTGTCGGTCACGCGACACCATTCTTCTTAAGACAAAAGATCTTAAGTATAAATATAGTACATTCGTAATTAAACTTTAATGCCTTAGTTTTAAGCTTATATTTTTTTATTATTTATTTATTTTTAAATTAGAAAAAACTTCACTTCTATCGGCAGTCCCTATGACTGCCAATTTTTTTTTAATTTAATGATTAATTTTTGATGATTTTTTAGCTAACACCTCTGGTTGCCGAAAATCTCACGGAAGGCGTTCACTGCACGGTGAAGCACGATGGTAAAATATATCGCGCCATACTGAACGACGTGTCCGATCCGGCTAACGTGCAAGCAGTGTTGCCAGACTTCGGCAACGTTGTTACCACTTCCATAGACAATGTACGTATTTTAAACTTACTGTGGTGATGGATGTGCATGATTCTGTTAAAATTTTAAGTTCAAACAACTTAATTCCATACTCCATCCAGAATGTGCCTACTATATATTTTGTCTGTAAAATTTTTGTTTACAGCTTCAGGTTTTAGCACGTTTAATAAATAGCAATAGAATTCATGACCTGCATAATTTTTTGTAACTTGGCTGTGGCTATGGAACCCTACAAATACATTATGCATTTCCTGACTTCTGATACATACCTTACCAGTTTCTGATTACAATCAGAGGCCCAAATGTCTAAGCAAATCGGAATCATTTGACAGCTTAAAATGTATTACTCGAACTGTTTAAGGAGTTCATGCATGCTTTTATACGTGTAGACATCTATGAACTCCTTAAACAGGTCGAATTATACTTTTGATAAACGATTACAATTTCCTGACACAAACATGTTCTTTACATGTTCCCCCAAGTGACAATGTTCTTTACATTTTAGCTAATGATCCTTCCGACTGAACTGAGCGTGTACTACTATCAGTCGTTGGTGTGTTGTTTGAACAACTATACGCAGGAGTCCAAAACCTTGCTGACCATTGACGAACTGAAGAGCAAGTTGACTGGAAATAAATTCATAATATACGTAAACGATGTCGATGAAATCACGTAAGTTATCGATTCATTTTAACATGTTTGTTAGATATTGGGGCTGATTCTGTATAATACAATCTCTAAACTAAACTAAATGGCAGCTTTAAATCTAGTTCTGTCCCTTTCCGTAGGAAGTATTATGAAAGGGTTAGCAATATTTGTAATGCTCTAATTTTAGTTTAGTTTAGAGATTGTGCACTACAGAATCAGCCCCATTGACTACTGTACTTCAATTGCTTTAATTTAATAATAGACAACAGTAGATACGACCGGTCTGCTATTGCAATTTTACTGCACTAAGATTCGTTCATAATTGCACAGATCTGTTTACAGTCGAAGGACTGATTGCAGATAGATAAAAGAGAGATTTAAAAAAAAATGCGTCCGAAACGGAAGGTAGACTAACAAACCAATTGCAAAGATATAATTCCCAAGCTGCTCTTTCTAGTGGCCTTTCTAGCACCTTGGGACCCCTATATAGATTTTTCGGATTATGTAGCTAATACACAATACATACGTAATGTAACAAGAACTGCACTGACTTGTGAGGCCTCCCATCCGGAGCATACTTTTAAGAAGGCGGTGAAGGGTGAATTGCCCATACAAACGTAATACCAATATAATTTGTAATTCGAAAATATTTCCACCATATTATGCAATTATTTAGACTGAACTTGTGTTTATCTAGGTCCCTGAATAATAATGTTTTCAAAATAGTTTCCCAAAATTAAATGTACCTAAGTGCATTGCGTTTTGCATAGTTTTACGACATAAATGACATGTTTTCTCCTTATTTGTTTCATATTAAAACCAACGATATCTTACGTACTAATTAATCAGGAACATAGCCTATATTGTCAAGTTACATAATAACAACACGAACTTAAAAACACAACAAGTTTTCATTCACCATTTTTGGTATTTACGGTACAAAACTAAATGTATAAAAAATTCTGAACGCTCATATTGCTATCGGGCTTGCACGCGATCATGTGTCATCAACCAAATAGAGATAGCAATATACCGGCTAATTTATATTTGCGGGTTGAATAGAAGTTGAGAGCGGCGTTCGCCGGCCTCTTAATGGAGATTTTTATTAAATGGAAGACTTAGATTGTGTTGGAAACCCTGTAGAATATCTGTAATTGTATTTTAGTGTGGTGGCCACACTGTATGACCCAGTGACGGGTCAGAAGATTGCCATCTTCGAGCCGGACGAGGGCGCGTACGATGGAGTGGTGCAGCTGTGTACGCGAGCCGTGTTCAACTACAACTTTGGCAACTCATACATCTCGCATATAGAGAACCTTAACGAGTTATATCTACAGAAGGCAGCTGATGGTGACCGAATTGCTCTGCTGTTAGAGGAGTTGTACAAGTTCTATGAAGAAGGTAAGTTTTCACTGCCACTGGTAGTGGTCTACCTCTACAGCCCATTAACGTCCCACTGCTGGGCTCAGGCCTCCACTCTCATAGGAGAGAGGGAATTGGAGCATAGACCCACCACGCTGCCCAATGCGGGTTGGCGAGCTTTAACGACTATTAGCATGTTAGTGATAATAAGCAGGACCGACGGCTTAACGTGCTCTCCGAGGCACAGGGTGAAATACTACCAACTTCCTAATTCCGGGCCAGTACTGAGAATTTCTAGTCAGAAAAACCCATTCGGCCGCAGTCAAAGACGCTAACCACTAGATCAACCAGGCTTTACTTACTACATTTATTTTGCTAAATTGTGGGTAACAACAGCTTTATAAGTACAAACTTCCCATTCGTAATCTACTATCAGAGACAGTGTGCAAAAATTATATTACACTAAATTTAAAATTGCAGTGTATTTTATTGACTTCTGGATTAAAGTATTCAAAGCTAGGACGTTATTGTTGGTAGATTATAATGCTCTTTTCAGTTGTGTTTTCTTGATCATGAAAGTACACTTTAATCTCGTCGTGCTTTCTTTGTTTTGGATCGCATGATACACGCGATTTTGTTCGTGTAGATTAAGGTTTGGGTACTCAATTATTTGATTGAATCACTTTTTGTCTTAGGAACACCAGAGCCTATCGAATCGGTAGAAGTTGACGCGCTGTGTGCAGCCAAGTCCGCTGATGGCAACTGGTACAGAGCAACCGTCATCAGCTCTGAAGAAGAACAAATGAAAGTGCAGTTCTCTGACTACGGCAACTCTGAAACAGTGTCCAAAGATGCTATCAAAAAACTTGACCCCAAGTTCTTTGAACCATGCTGTTTGGCTCTCGTCGCGAGCTTGGGACTGATGGCCTTGCAAGAGGATGCCATCACCAAACTGACAGAATGGACAACCGAGAAGGAAGTTCAAGTAACTCTAGCCTTCGGTTCTGACGGATGGCTGGCCAATCTACATTTAGATGGTTTTGATCTGTCAGCGAAGCTAATCAACGAAAAGTTAGCGGCACCGCACGTCACTACCGAAGAAATTCCCGAAGATAACAAACCTGAGGAAGCACCCGTCGAAGAACCTATATCGTTGCCGGATGGCTGCTCGCAAGTGTACATAACCCACATCGATAGTCCTGGGCAGTTCTGGCTTCAGATGCTCGACAAGGCGGAAAAAATCGATGAAATCCAGGCTGAACTGCAAAAAAATGCCGAGAGCTACACCGATATAGACACGCGCGAAATGGGAACCTTATGCGTCGCCAAATACTCTGTAGATGACCAGTGGTACCGCGCTGAGATATTAGATTCCGACTCTGACATCATAACAATTCGTTTCATAGACTACGGAAACACCGACGTTTTAGACAACCAGCCCGGATTGATAAAAGTCATTCCGGTCCATCTAAAGGATATCGAACGCTACGCGATCAAGGCCAGCGTGAATGCGATACCAACTGGAACAGGACAATGGTCAGAACCGGCCTCAGATTACTTCACACAACTCGTCGGTGACCTTTCAGTGCCGGTAGACGCGTTAGTCGTCCTCAAAGATGTAACGACTTATGTGGACATTTTTGTAAATGGACAGAATTTGACAGACAAGTTGGTATCCGAGGGACACGCTACGAGATCCGAGGAGAGCGAGTGCGGAAACTATCCGTCGTGTTTCGCCAGTCATGTCAACTCTCCCTCCGAGTTTTGGATTCAGCTCGAGAGTGCTGCTCCAGAGCTCCAGTCGATGGAGACTGCAATGGTCGACGCCGAAAACTTCCCCGAGCTGACGTCGAAAGAAGAGGGCGTTCTTTGCGCGGCTAAGTACCCCGAAGACGGCGCGTGGTACAGGGCTCAAGTCATCGTCGACGGCTCTGAGGGCACGGAAGTCCTTTTCATGGATTACGGCAACGCCTCGATCGTCAGCGAGTTGCGCAGTCTTCCAGAAGAACTACAATCTAAGCCAGCACTCTCCAGAAAATGTGCCCTGCAGAAACCACCCCACGTTAAAGCTTGGTCGCGAAAATCTGAAGTCAAATTTAACGAGTTGGCTGCTGAGGGTGCTACGATATTTAACGTTCAGTTTGTTGCAGCTGGAGATATATCTATCGTGGACCTCTTCCTCGAAGGAAAATCTGTTTCTGACGAGTTGGCTGCTCTCTGCGAGGAACATCCTCCTTCCGAGAGACCGACGCCTGTCGGCCAAGACTTACACAGCAGTGGAAAGATTTGTCACATTAATTCTTTGGAAGAGTTTTACATACAACTCGATGATTCTTCTGCGAATCTGAATAAAGTGACGGAAAGATTATGTAATGCTGAAGATTTTGAAGCCGTCGGAGAACTGAAGGTGGGTTCTATTTGTGCCGCCTTCTGGAGCGAAGACGAGACATGGTACAGAGGTAAAATATTAGAATTTTGTGATGTCGGCTATCACGTTCAATTTATAGACTACGGCAACAAAGCCAAGTGCGAGGACTTTAGACAGTTGCCGGAAGATATAGCGGAGATAGAACCCATGGCGAAGTGTTGTCGTCTGTCGGGGTTCGCGGGTGACGCGAATGAATCTGCAAAATCCAAGCTGGAAGATTTACAAGCGGAACTTGTTACATTCCAAATAGATTTTTTAGATAGCTTAAAAGAGCCTTCGCTAGTTAGGTTATTACTAAATGGTACAGATATAAGTTGTATATTAAAGTCTGACTCACCAGTACCTAATACAGAAAATGAGGATATAATTGAACAAAAAAAACAAGTTGACGAAAGCACAGTTGACCAGAAAGAACAGATAAATGACGGCGAAATCGACAAAGAACAAGTTAAGGAAATGGTAACCCAACAGATAGAACAACTTCTGGAAAATGCAGTTGAGCAAAAAGAAGTGAAGGAAAGCTTAGTGCAACAGGATGAACCAGTTACGGAAGTCATAGTTGAACAAAAAGAACCAGTTGAAGAAAGCATAGTTGAACAGAAAGATCTGGTGGAAGAAAGCATAGTTCAACAGAAAAATCTGGTTGAAGAAAGCATAGTTCAACAGGATGAAGCAGTTAAGGAAATTATAATTGAACAAAAAGAACCAGTTGAAGGAAGCATGGTTGAACAGAAAGATCTGGTGGAAGAAAGCATAGTTCAACAGAAAGATCTGGTTGAAGAAAGCATAGTTCAACAGGATAAACCAGTTAAGGAAGTTATAGTTGAACAAAAAGAACCAGTTGAAGAAAGCATAGTTGAACAGAAAGATCTGGTTAAAGAAAGTGAAGTTGAACAGAAAGAACAAACGCAGAAATTCGTAACTGAACAGATAGAGCAACTTGTAGATAGTGTAGTTATACAAAGAGAAGAGAAAGAAGTTAAAGAAAACACTGACGAATTCCATGATGCAGAAAATGACATAGGAGATGCAAATGATTTGGAATCGTCAAACCAGGATTTAAACGAAAGTGTTGGTAGTACCAATACCGTTATAGAAAAATCATTTGAGGAAAATAACGTTTCAATGAGTAATGTTACATCAGAAGAAATAGCCACATCTCTCGAGGACCAGAAAATATCTACACCAGACAAAGAGGCATCCCCTGTTAAAGAATCGCTAACAACCCTAGAAGAGAACGAAACATCTTCACCAAAAAAAGAATAAGTTGATTCATTGTCTGGCATGGTCATTTACGAATTACGCCAGTATCTGCGACCCAATTTCACATTATCTACACCTGTACGTCAATTCAATCAATTTTTTCAGACGAGTCAATAGAGACATTTTAAAATGTAAGAATACGGGTTTTGCCAATGTGAGCAATAATGAAAAATCTACTGCTTTAGTAGATGCAGCAGCTCAGGACGTAAAAAGGCTTTTTATTAGCCCTGTCTAAACTTATTGACTTTTTTATATCAGTAACAGCTGTTAACTTTATTACTTTTACTTGTGATACATTTTTCTTATGTGCTAGTTATAGTCAAGTTAAACTATAATAGGGTACGAAAGTTATATATTACATCTGGCTGGATTTCAGCTGTAATAATAAATTGTATTAAGTGTTGAAAGGCTTATTAGTTATTACTTAAAACGTTAAGAATACATAAAATATAGAGATTTAAAAGTGTATAGAGCAATAAGTTTTTTTTTTGTGGACAGATTACAGAATGTATCAAAACAAATTGTTACTTAACTAACTGGCCTAACTGGCACTTAAACAGTGCCAGTTAGGCCAGTGGCAGCTATAATTTTTTTTCTGTTATTGTTATAATTTGTAAAAGAATAATAATTATTATCAAAAATTCAGGCAACTTAATGCACAAATTGACTTTAAAAAAGTGGGGTAACGTGACTGTATTTTTAGATAAGGCCATTTTATTTACAATTACATTTATCAAAGGACTACCCAAATACGCTAAGTTAAAAAGTTGACTGTGTTATTTTTAATATGTAAACTCTTTAGTAGTTTATTTTAGAGGTTTACTTATTAGTAAATTATCAAACTAATTGTATTTTTTTAAAATTTTGTTCTCTGCTCCGCAAAATAATAATATTGCCCCATCAGTCATCCCAGTAATAATAATTATTATTTCATATTTGTTTTATGGTGCGCTTAGATTACGCTATAATCCATACTTAATATAAATGCGAGTGTGTTTCTGTCTGCTACGCTTTAACGTGCCATCTTTTCAACAGTTTTGATGAAATTTGGTACAGAAGGAGATAGGCAACTTATTGTCCTAGAAAATTGCAGTTCCCGCGGGATAAAAAAAACTTAATCCATGCGGACGAAGTCGCGGAATTCACCTTGTATTATAATAAAGCAAATTATATACATATGTAATTTATCTTATTATGAACCTATTTACAATCGCTTCATACTAAAGCAGTTGGGAATATGTTTAAAAATTCAGTTTTTACTTTTGTATGTTCCCGGCTGAAACAAACTAAGTTTAAAAGTGCTGCGAGTTTCTGCACTATTTGGTATCTTATACCTACGAAATTACTTACACTATACAACTTTCTAACATTCTGTCCTTCAAATTAAAAAAAAATAGAGAATTGAGCCATACAGAAAGATTACTTTCAGTTGCATACTTTTGCGTAATTTGAACGCACCCCTAACAAAATTAAAAATGTTTTATTAGTGTTGTGAAATACTCATTTATTTAATCGTTTAAGTATTAATTTGGTTCATAAAATATTTTCATAATAGTTTTAGTATTACGAAATTTTCTTGTTTTTTTTTTAATCTTAAAATTTCACAAGCTGCTAAAATGTTGATTCATTTAAAATAAAGCTTTGTGTACAGAGGAGGTGTATTTTATTTGGAAATGAAAATGCCCTTGGTTACCATATTATTAATTATTTATTGTTGATATAAATTGAATACAAAAAAAATGCTTACAAATATCTGTACAATATTAGTACAGAATTAACTTCATTTACTATGAAATTTCAATTAAATAAAATTAGTTTTCTTCTCGTACTGACTGTTGGCGCTGTCAACTCATGAAGCGTCCGTGAGTATCGAGCATCGCTATCGTACAGACGGACGGACGGACGGACAAGTGCAAATTGACTCAAGTAGACTTCGCTTCGCTCGGTCAATTACTTAAACATTCCATAGGATTCCTCAGAGCTCGTGCGCGGACGTGCTAAATCGCAAGCGCCGAGCATCAAGCGTGAGAAGAAAACATGCATAATCCTAATTTAAGCACATGCAATTAATATTTACAAGATTAGAACACTAAAATGTCCAGCACTCTTAGAATATAGATAAATAAATGGCAACTGTAATTAATTATTTTAAAAATATTTTACATGCATCAAAAGTTTTTTGAGGTAAAATTAGACGTGATTTAGCAACGCTCGCGTTATTTCCGTCCATATTTAAAGTGTCCGACGAACAGAACAACTGTTTAAAATCTTTTGTCGCGGTATTTTGGTTTTATAGTATCTGGTAAGTGCCATAGAAGTTCTATATACTTACTACCTCTCATTTTCAGACTATTCAATAATTATTAAGAAAAAGCCTCCAAATTCGTGCCGTCTTTCCAGGACAAAAATATCCCAATTTGCATTAAAATTGTTTCAGCATTTGAAGATAAAGGTACTATTATTTATGCCAAAGCGGTTTGTCCTTCAATAAGGGATCGATGAGAAATATTTTCATCCCGGAGATTTAAAAAAAATTCATGGGACTGTTGGCCTAAATCCACGCGGATTTTCATCCATCATCTAGTATTACGATAATTAAAATCGTAATTTTTTTTTCATTTAACTGATTAGCTCTGGATTCTAGTCCTTCTGAGCCTAAAATCGTTATATGGGCCACTACGTCAAAGAACTTCAACAGCACGTAAACGTAACACAAAGTCATGTTTTTATTTTAGCGAATATTCTTACATGAAAATATCTAATGTTTAATTAGACCTACAATACCGATATCTTTGAGGTCATCCTTCTTTTCTAGAATAAGACCTTTTTCATTGGCCAGATGGAGAACAGACAATAAGGCCAAGGGTACACTGAGAGATTCCCTCATATTTGTAGATAGCTTGTCTGGCAAACGGGAGTAGATGGTGAAGAACGTAGTAGGTGTCACATCTTCTGTGTTCCCTTCCGCAGTTTTCTCTGTCAGCATTCTCCAAGTTGTGTGTTTCAACTGTTTCATGTCGACTTTTTTTGCCCGCATCGCATACGGTATGAAGATTTTTGCAATCTGCAAAATAAATTACCTTTTTATTAAAAATTAACCCTAGGAGATTTTCTTTATATGACTTCAAAAAAGCAGGTTATCAATTCGACAAGTATGTATGTATAATATTATTGGAACTGCATTATACACACCAATAATCCAAGAGCTTCCAAACAAATTTACAAAATGTTATAGTCGTATGTATGTTTGTCCGCGGATTTCTCCGAAACTATTAATCGCATTGTTACCATTCTATTGGCTTACATTTACTTCTACTTAGGGAACAGTGCAAGTTTCATCAAAATCGGTTAAGTAGTTTTCAAGATATGGACTGTTAAGTGTGTAGTGAAGTTTGTTTAATTTTCAATCTTTTAGATTGTCACTTGTTTACATACGAAACCCTAAAGGAATAGGGTGATGCCTATATCATAAATAAATTAATTCTAACTGATTATTAAATAGAGGGTCTTGCAAAAGACCTAAAATTCACATCCTCGGTTAGTTTTAAGTTTGATAACCATTTTAAAATCTAGATTAAAGAAAAAAAGTGCCTTGAAATTTGATAACGTCACAACTGTGAAATTCATACAACTTCCTACAATAAACTAACTTTTTACAATAAGCTTCCAGAAGACATGTTGAAGATGTCTCTGAATAAGTTCAAAGTTAATGTAAAACGTAAACTCATTAAAAAATCTTATTACCATGTAAAGGATTACTTAAATGACAAGGAAGCTTGGCAATGATTTGTTCTAATGGCTCTGATAGTTCCTTAGTTAAGATGATTTGTGAAATGGAAAAAAAAAACCCGGCTGAGTTTGTTGAGGGCTCTTCTCAGACCAGGGCGCGTTTGGAACCCTCGTAGCTTTAGTTTTAATATACCGTTACTGATTATTATCACCATTATATTTTATAAATAACTAGACGTAAATAAGTGTAGTATACCTACCTATATTGAATAAACATTATTTGATTTGATTTGATTTCCATACTAGAAGTGCGTTTTTAAGTTTGATAAAGAGTTGCTGATTTGATTGCGTTGTCATTGTCCCTGTTGCGATAAACGTACCTTAGTGGGTGGTTCCAACATGTCCCCAATCTCCTCGAGTTCGGCGGATTTAGCTTGCTCGTGCAAATCGCCCGCCGCTAAGCCGTCTTCGTTGCACCACTCGTCAGCTTCCTGTATATTGCAAACATACATTTGTGCAAATTTTTATTTTATCAATCACTAGCTGATGCCCGCGACTTCGTCCGCGTGGTTTAAGTTTTTTTGATTCCCGCGCGAACTCCTTAATTTTCGCGGATATGTAGCCTATGTCACTCTCCAGGTTCTCAACCATACCCATGCCAAAAATCACGTCGATCCGTTGCTCCGTTGCGGCGTGATTGAAGGACAAACCAATAAACCAACAAACAAACACTTTCGCATTTATAATATTATTATAGTATGATTTTAGCGGCTAAGAAGTGGGCGGAAGGGGAATTCAAGCAGATAGAGTCAAGATATAAGGCCCGCTGATTGGCAGATTTGCAAAATCTTACTTCTTACTAAAATGTCAAACTTTGGATGGATGGATGAACGTTTGTTAATCAATCACGGGTTAACGAACCTGGATGAAATTTGGCACAGATATAGACAATATAATCTAGAATTACACATACGTCGTTTTATCCCGGAAAGTTAAGTACCTAGTTCCCGTGGGAGTAAAATAACTTTATCCACGTGGACGAAATTGCGGGCATCAGTTAGTAACCTAGTATGTAATAAATGCGATATAAATGAAATGGTGTGTGTAAAAGCTAACGTGCTCGCTGTGTATTGTGAGGTTTAGAAAAGGCTTTTGACTCAGCACTCCTGAGGTCATATTATATATCTGGCTTTAGATTTAAACATATTAAGGTGGCTCTGGAGGGTGATTGCCCATACAAACGTAATACTAAAATAATTTGTAATTCTACAATTTTTTCCACCATATTATGCGATTATTAAAATTGAACTTGTCTTATCTAGGTCCCTCGATAATTATGTTTTCGAAACGATTGCGAGTGGCGATCGTCGGCCTCTTAAGGAAATATACATACCGACACGTGGTTAGGGCAGTACGAGGCGTCATTCTCGTTGTTGTAGTCGTATTCCTTGTTCTCCTCTACGGTGAGCGGTTCGGTGTTGTTTTCGGCAGGCTGCTCGTCTCGCTCGCGAGTCATCACTACATTCCGCCGCAGGAATAGCTTCCTGAAGTGAGACTCGTCGAGACCTCTACAAAATTGTAATCCAGTTAATTTAAATAAAATAAACTTGTTACTGACACAGAAAACAATACAAAATATAATAAGAATACAGAAAGAACTTATGGACTAAACACTTTTACTATATACTTATATATTAAACCCTAATGCTATAAACACTAATCTGTGTAAAAAAAAACCCCAAAAAGGGGCATCGACGCAGCGTAATGCTATATGTGTGGTGTATGTTCACCATATCAGCGCTGATTTTCAGCCGACCCCTTGTGCTTCGACGTCCCGGACCGGCCCTGGCTGCCCGTCAATCTCACTACTCTAACCAACAAACCAGGAAACAATTTACCTACCCACTAAAGTTATAACTAAGCTCTATTTGATTTGATTCGAAATTTAAAACTAAAACGAGGCAAGCTGCAGATTTGGAACCGGACACGGTTAGCACCGCATGTTTACATCACAATGACGACGCTAGTGAAGACCAGCAGGAGTCGTCGGGAGAGGACGTATTACCACCTCCCTCTCCACTTCAACACCCCTCGCAGAACGCTGTACGGTACGCGATCCGCAGTCGAGCAGCGACCGCGTCACGCTTGTCACGTCACGTGATTTATAGTGTTACCTGTCTATAGGAGTTCTGGTTACCTTTCTAGGTATAGGAGTTCTGGTTACCTGTCTATTGGAGTTCTGGTTACTTGTCTAGGTATAGGAGTTCTGGTAACCTGTCTATAGGCGTTCTGGTTACCTGTCTATAGGCGTTCTGGTTACCTGTCTATAGGCGTTCTGGTTACCTGTCTATAGGCGTTCTGGTTACCTGTCTATAGGAGTTCTGGTTACCTGTCTATAGGAGGTCTGGTTACCTGTCTATAGGAGTTCTGGTTACCTGTCTATAGGAGTTCTGGTTACCTGTCTATAGGAGTTCTGGTTACCTGTCTATAGGAGTTCTGGTTACCTGTCTAAAGGAGTTCTGTTAACCCGTCTATAGGAGTTCTGGTTACCTGTCTATAGGAGTTCTGGTTACCTGTCTATAGGAGTTCTGTAGTTAGCCTCGTTCCACGTGTGTCCCGTGGCGAGGGTTTTCCTGCTGATCATAATCTTCGCAGGCTGTGTGGGCTCGTAGTCTGGCACGTTGTTGGAGCGCGCGTCAAAGGCCAGGCCTGCACCTGTGAAGTCGAGCTGCCTTTTCGTTCGCGCCGGCTTCTTGCCTTCGACGGTCAGTCGGCCTGTTGCTGTTGATTGGGTGCGTTCCGATAGCTTGGACGCTGCAAATAAATAGTTATTTGTTATACAAGAGTGAAAAGTTGTTTTTTAACTGCGTGCTCAATTTTGATGACCGAGCAAGCGAAGGATTCTAAAATTTTTCAAAAATTAGAATCCTGAGCGTCAGCTAGGGAATCAAAAGAGCACGAGGTCAAAAATCTTTTCACTCGAGTGCAACACGTAACTTTTCATCCCACCTCAGCGAGGAAATGACTAAATGCAAAAAAAACACAAGATAATATGACGTGAAAGAAAATGGTGCACGCAAAGCAAATTAAAAAAGTACACCAAGAAGGTTACGAGTGTGAGTTTTTAACAAATTAAAAACGGTTGTATGGAAATTCGGCACCATAGAGGTAGAATTAAATAGGTTTTAATGATGTTTTGAATTCACAAACTTCATAGACGAGTGATATTTACTAACGTGCACACGATATTCTAAATTCAATTTACTTTATCCTCAAGAGGATAATAACGGCTTTTGCATTCAGATATCGAAGACTAAAAATAGTCTTTCCGAGATGGTGAGATGAAAAAAATATTTTGTAGTCTACTTCAATCAGATATCGCTAAACTTATTTTTATGTCTACTATCGTATCGGGTAGGATTTGTAGGGGCACACATACCTACATGATGACGTAAACATGACGCGGCCACGTTAGCCAATCACGTGCCGCCGCCTGAATCACGATAACGAAGTTCTTTCGGAATTGTACTATATATAGAACTTTCAACCCACAACAGTTGGCCCAACTGCGGATCCCCGAGCAGGCTCGGAGGAAGATCTTCCTATTGCCTCGGGAGCACCATACGCTCCCGACAGATTCATTTAAGCGGGGTAGAAGCTGTATTTTTTGTGTGTAGTGGGGGTAGTTGTAGCAAATAGCTTTTTCTCTTAATGACACCTGCTTGTCAACATCCCTAGAATCGTCACAGATAGTAGTTCATAACGGATATCACTGATGGTAAAAAACTCCTTGAGCAAATGTTTCTGCTTTCTTATATTATATAACTACCTCTATTGTTCTTCAGCCGCCAGTGGGAGGGGCCGGCCCACGCGGTCACTATGGCCGCACAGTAGCTGTACTCTAGCCGCGAGTGGCCGGGCGCGCTCGGCCTCATGTCGGTCAGTCTATATGTATACGCTAGGTATCGCGGGCTATGGGGGCGGTGTGTGTACGCATACCTCTGTTGTTCTTCAGCCGCCAGTGGGAGGAGCCGGCCCACGCGGTCACTATGGCCGCACAGTAGCTGTACTCTAGCCGCGAGTGGCCGGGCGCGCTCGGCCTCATGTCGGTCAGTCTATATGTATACGCTAGGTATCGCGGGCTATGGGGGCGGTGTGTGTACGCATACCTCTGTTGTTCTTCAGCCGCCAGTGGGAGGGGCCGGCCCACGCGGTCACTATGGCCGCACAGTAGCTGTACTCTAGCCGCGAGTGGCCGGGCGCGCTCGGCCTCATGTCGGTCAGTCTATATGTATACGCTAGGTATCGCGGGCTATGGGGGCGGTGTGTGTACGCATACCTCTGTTGTTCTTCAGCCGCCAGTGGGAGGGGCCGGCCCACGCGGTCACTATGGCCGCACAGTAGCTGTACTCTAGCCGCGAGTGGCCGGGCGCGCTCGGCCTCATGTCGGTCAGTCTATATGTATACGCTAGGTATCGCGGGCTATGGGGGCGGTGTGTGTACGCATACCTCTGTTGTTCTTCAGCCGCCAGTGGGAGGGGCCGGCCCACGCGGTCACTATGGCCGCACAGTAGCTGTACTCTAGCCGCGAGTGGCCGGGCGCGCTCGGCCTCATGTCGGTCAGTCTATATGTATACGCTAGGTATCGCGGGCTATGGGGGCGGTGTGTGTACGCATACCTCTGTTGTTCTTCAGCCGCCAGTGGGAGGGGCCGGCCCACGCGGTCACTATGGCCGCACAGTAGCTGTACTCTAGCCGCGAGTGGCCGGGCGCGCTCGGCCTCATGTCGGTCAGTCTATATGTATACGCTAGGTATCGCGGGCTATGGGGGCGGTGTGTGTACGCATACCTCTGTTGTTCTTCAGCCGCCAGTGGGAGGGGCCGGCCCACGCGGTCACTATGGCCGCACAGTAGCTGTACTCTAGCCGCGAGTGGCCGGGCGCGCTCGGCCTCATGTCGGTCAGTCTATATGTATACGCTAGGTATCGCGGGCTATGGGGGCGGTGTGTGTACGCATACCTCTGTTGTTCTTCAGCCGCCAGTGGGAGGGGCCGGCCCACGCGGTCACTATGGCCGCACAGTAGCTGTACTCTAGCCGCGAGTGGCCGGGCGCGCTCGGCCTCATGTCGGTCAGTCTATATGTATACGCTAGGTATCGCGGGCTATGGGGGCGGTGTGTGTACGCATACCTCTGTTGTTCTTCAGCCGCCAGTGGGAGGGGCCGGCCCACGCGGTCACTATGGCCGCACAGTAGCTGTACTCTAGCCGCGAGTGGCCGGGCGCGCTCGGCCTCATGTCGGTCAGTCTATATGTATACGCTAGGTATCGCGGGCTATGGGGGCGGTGTGTGTACGCATACCTCTGTTGTTCTTCAGCCGCCAGTGGGAGGGGCCGGCCCACGCGGTCACTATGGCCGCACAGTAGCTGTACTCTAGCCGCGAGTGGCCGGGCGCGCTCGGCCTCATGTCGGTCAGTCTATATGTATACGCTAGGTATCGCGGGCTATGGGGGCGGTGTGTGTACGCATACCTCTGTTGTTCTTCAGCCGCCAGTGGGAGGGGCCGGCCCACGCGGTCACTATGGCCGCACAGTAGCTGTACTCTAGCCGCGAGTGGCCGGGCGCGCTCGGCCTCATGTCGGTCAGTCTATATGTATACGCTAGGTATCGCGGGCTATGGGGGCGGTGTGTGTACGCATACCTCTGTTGTTCTTCAGCCGCCAGTGGGAGGGGCCGGCCCACGCGGTCACTATGGCCGCACAGTAGCTGTACTCTAGCCGCGAGTGGCCGGGCGCGCTCGGCCTCATGTCGGTCAGTCTATATGTATACGCTAGGTATCGCGGGCTATGGGGGCGGTGTGTGTACGCATACCTCTGTTGTTCTTCAGCCGCCAGTGGGAGGGGCCGGCCCACGCGGTCACTATGGCCGCACAGTAGCTGTACTCTAGCCGCGAGTGGCCGGGCGCGCTCGGCCTCATGTCGGTCAGTCTATATGTATACGCTAGGTATCGCGGGCTATGGGGGCGGTGTGTGTACGCATACCTCTGTTGTTCTTCAGCCGCCAGTGGGAGGGGCCGGCCCACGCGGTCACTATGGCCGCACAGTAGCTGTACTCTAGCCGCGAGTGGCCGGGCGCGCTCGGCCTCATGTCGGTCAGTCTATATGTATACGCTAGGTATCGCGGGCTATGGGGGCGGTGTGTGTACGCATACCTCTGTTGTTCTTCAGCCGCCAGTGGGAGGGGCCGGCCCACGCGGTCACTATGGCCGCACAGTAGCTGTACTCTAGCCGCGAGTGGCCGGGCGCGCTCGGCCTCATGTCGGTCAGTCTATATGTATACGCTAGGTATCGCGGGCTATGGGGGCGGTGTGTGTACGCATACCTCTGTTGTTCTTCAGCCGCCAGTGGGAGGGGCCGGCCCACGCGGTCACTATGGCCGCACAGTAGCTGTACTCTAGCCGCGAGTGGCCGGGCGCGCTCGGCCTCATGTCGGTCAGTCTATATGTATACGCTAGGTATCGCGGGCTATGGGGGCGGTGTGTGTACGCATACCTCTGTTGTTCTTCAGCCGCCAGTGGGAGGGGCCGGCCCACGCGGTCACTATGGCCGCACAGTAGCTGTACTCTAGCCGCGAGTGGCCGGGCGCGCTCGGCCTCATGTCGGTCAGTCTATATGTATACGCTAGGTATCGCGGGCTATGGGGGCGGTGTGTGTACGCATACCTCTGTTGTTCTTCAGCCGCCAGTGGGAGGGGCCGGCCCACGCGGTCACTATGGCCGCACAGTAGCTGTACTCTAGCCGCGAGTGGCCGGGCGCGCTCGGCCTCATGTCGGTCAGTCTCGCCGGTTGCGCGGCGGGTAAGCGCGCCACGCACGCCGCTACGGCTACGTCGGCTTCCTCTTCACTTTCTATGCCGCCTAGAGGTTCGTCATCTGAAATTAAATATATAGTTAAACTAGCCCTAGACTTCGTCCGCGTGGACTGTACAAAGAAAATGACCAGAAACTGCCCTCCGATTCGGGACAATGTGCAGGATTTCAGTTTTTACAGTAAGGTTTAAAAATTAAAACCGAAATTATTATGGATTTATTATTCCGAATAAGGTCAAGATTAAAATGTTTAAAAAACAATACGTTTTTTTATACATTTTATCGTATTGTTTAAATCTTGAGCATCCGCTTTCCGCTTTAAGCACTACTCCATTTTTACGTTCCACTTTATCCATGGCTAATAATAATCTTGTAACCCTACATAAATACCATTTAAGTGCCTTAGTCACTATAATATGAGTGATTTATTTTTGATCAATTAAATAGTAATGTATATTTTGTTAATAATTATTTTTATTTGCTATCAAGCCACAATGAAACGTGTAATTTATCGAACCACAGTGTTTAAAGGAATGCCTTTTGACATTGCATCTGTCTGCTATCTGTGGTCGAATAGTTGAACTCGCTAACAAAAACGTCTAGCGCCATCTAGTGTCGGAAAGCAGCAGTAAAATGTTAAGTGATTTATTAAAAGAATAACATAATTCTTGCAAACATAGTTTTATTATTCTAGTATTATCCTCATCCCTGCCCAAATAATGCAAAGATTATTTCTTTTTCCTAAACAACATGGTCAAATAGTTGAAAATAATAATTGTTTGGACTCGCTAACCACAACTCTAGTGGTGTCTAGTCTCGCTTCTAGTGTGGGAAAGCAGTTAATTGGTGAAACTTTTTTTAATTTATTTTATCAGTTTTCAGAACCTTCAGACTCCTGAAACTTTTTTATTTGAAAACTATAAAATATAACAATTACAATAATAAGGAAATCATTGCTGCGCATCGATTTTTGATATCTAGGCAAGCTCCCATAGTTCCACCGGTCAAGTCCTTTCAAACCCCTCTAGGGAATTTTCAAAAATCCTTTCTTAGGATGTCTACGTCATAATAGCTGCATGCCAAATTTCAGCCCTATCCGTAGAGTGGCTTGAGCTGTGCATTGATAGATCAGTCGGTCAGTCAGTCATCTTTTCTTTTTATTTATTTAGATATACTTTTGCCTTCCAAAGCATGGATGCTTGGCGAAATTCGTAAGTGCAAATTTGTAACTAATGCCAATCACAATCTATGTTCAGGGCTTGCCAGACAACCCCGCAGTGAAACGCACAGTATAGACAGATCCCACACTAAGTTGAACGAAGATTTAAAGAGAGTCGCAGAAACCCGCTGGATTAGACTCGGAAATCCCTACAAGACTAATAAAAGCCATATTTTCTATAACAAAGTTCCACAACCTATTTTGGACTTGCCTATAAACAAATTTAAGAAATCCATTAAAAGTATGCTCCTGAAAAAAGCTTATTATACTGTTGAAGATTATGTAAATGATAGAGGAGCATGGATTTGATCGCTCCAGCAATGCTGGGGACAGCGGTTACTTATGTACACATTGATATAGTAATTGTAAATGAATTATTTAAAAAGAGCAACCACCGAGTTTCTTGCTGGTTCTTCTCGGTAGGAATGGCATTCCGAACCAGTGGTAGATTCACTTGACGATTCAAAAGTACTTGTAAAAGTTTATTTGAATAAAAAATATTTGATTTGATTTTTTTGATATAACAAAATAAGTAGAAGAAAGATACAACTATCTTCAGCAGAACACGTCTGTGTGGAATCAGAAGAAATTGGAAAAACGAAGTTCAAATCCTATTACAATGTAAAGGATTATTTAAATGATAAAAAATCGTGGGAGTGATTGTTCCAGCGGCTAATTAATCAAATTGTTAATTATAGTTCTATTAAATATATGATGGTGATGATAAAAAATAAAAATAAAACCAGGCTGAGTTTGTTGTGGGCTCTTCTCAGACCACGGCGTGTTTGGAACCCTTGTAGCTTTAGTTTTAAGATACCGTAATTGATTATGTACCATCATGTTTCACAAGTTGAGTACAGTTTCGGACGTCAATAAGTTTACAGTGTACCTAAATTGTATAAATAAATATTTATTGATTGATTGATTGAAGATGATAGCATACACTTTTCTACTGGATGATAACAAAAATCTAGTATTTTACCATATAAATCGTTGTGAGCCTCGTCCTGCGGGATGGGTTCGACCTCAGCGTTGACGTCGAAGGCGACCGCCTGCTGCGATAGATTCAGTCTGTTGTTCTCTTCCACCCAGTTTGTGATGCGGTCGCTGGAAAGAGACAACCTATCTTAAGGCCACACTTACACTTGTTAGTTATCACGTAAGTTGAGCATGTTAGTGACTTACATAAGTAACATTTGCATACGATACGCGACTTACAAGACTGTTTACAGTTCGTAAGTGAGCAAAACTCACAATAACTATTTATAACTTTTTAAATAAATAAATAAATAATAATGTTTCTACACGCCAATAAACAACTACTTGCAAAAGATTCATTTCTTCGTTTTTAATCATGGAGAGGAGGTGGAATATTATTCCAAACTTTCGCAGCAGCAAAACGAACTATCGTGAACACTGTCCTTTTATAAGCTTCCCTATCTATTGCAATCGAGTCATGCTTTAAATAATAGTTAATTTTTAAATGGGTATTTGCCAACTAATCAATTCAACAACTCTTTAGTAGGTTTCTTCTATAGTGTAGACATCAGCTAAGAAACGGTTTTGAGAAAATTCACTCTTAAGAGGGTGAAATGTGGGTTGTAATTTTGTATGAAAGTCATAGGACTTGTTTGAAGTTAGAGACATGAAAATCGACATTTACGTTCAGTTGTTTATACAATAATTAAAACCATTTAAAATAAATGAAATGTTTAAAATAATTTAAGCATAAAATTTCATAATCTCATAGGACATCTGAAACTGTATGTGGAAGTCGCGGGCGACCACTAGTAATATTATAAATAAAATAAGTTTCACATTCTAACTTACGTATCCTCAGTCTCTGGGTCCCAGTTGCTGATAGAGAACCCTGCGAAAGGCTCACAGATCTGGTCACTGTTACTGAAGGCCGGCAGCAGTTTCATAGCGAGGGTTATGCGGTCATTGAGCGATAACTCTTCTGGAACGTTCTCTTTTATAGGCTCCAGGAACAGATCGTCTGTCCTGTAAAATTTCAATATTTTTTCGTCCGCGTGGTTATTGTTGCTCCCGCGGGAACTCCTTAATTTTCCGGGATAAAAAGTAGCCTATGTCACTCTCCAGGTCCTCAACTATACCCATGCCAAAAATCACGTCGATCCGTTGCTCCATGAGGTGGCGTGATTGAAGGACAAACCAACAAAAAAAACACACTTTCGCATTTATAATACTAACGAATGCCCGCGACTTCGTCTGCATGGTTTGAGATTATTGTGTTCCCGCAGGAACTTCAATCAAAACAGTCTTTAATTTTCCGGGATAAAAAGTAGCCTATGTGCTATTCCAGACTATAATCTATCTCTGTGCCAAATTTCAGCCAGATCCGTTCAGCCGTTGGGGCGTGATTAAGTAACAAACATCCATACATCCATCCAACTTTCGCATTTATAATATTACTATAAGATGATGCCCGCGACTTCGTCCGCGTGGATTAAGAATTTTTGATTCTGGCGGGAACTCTTTAATTTTCCGGGATAAAAAGTAGCCTATGTCCTTTTCCTGGATACAAACTATCCCTGTACCAAATTTCATCAAAATCGGTTGAACAGATGGGCCGTGAAAGCGTAGCAGACAGACAGACAGACTGACACACTTTCGCATTTATAATATTAGTATGAATATGGATAGGATTTGTTCTTTTTAAGTCACAATCATATACTATGGAATCTCACAGTGTATTTGTAGGTTTATCTTATTGGATTATTTAAAATAGATGAGCAATTTTAATATTTATTCATGTGAATAGTGGAACCTCCACTTTTGAACTCTGATGCATTGTAAAATTCTATAAAGATTTTAAATGTGGGGGTCAATGGATTATTTTTTTGAGAAATAAAAATATCTACCTTATATCTACTTTATACAAAGGAAATATTTACCTTAAAATCAAAGCTAATGTCTTGTCGTGTATAGGTAATGAAGCATTAAATGCTCTGTTGGAAGATGTAATGTCGCCCGCTGTTGCAGCTACCCTTTCAAAGAATGGATCTGTAAACAATATTTGTCACATTTTAACTTATCACATAATTCTAGATGATTCAAGTAACTATTTAATTATCCGGGATAAGAAGTAGCCTGTGTCCTTCCCCGGGATACAATCTACACCTGTACCAAATTTCATCAAAATCGGTTGAGCAGATTGGCCGTGAAAGCGTTACAGACAGAGACACTTTCGCATTTATAATATTAGTATGGATTCAAATGATGTGCAAATATACAAATACTCATATTTTGTAATTCGAAAATTGAGAAAATTGCAAATCAACTCAATGCATTCGACTCGATAAATCACTCATGCAGGCGAAACTGTATAGGTTACAGCACCAACGCAATGTCGCCTGCTTATCAGTGTTTTCTCTGATTTACTTTGGAGAGTGTGCTCAGGAACTTTTCAACCTTGTTCCTCCTTCACCGTTCTACCACAGAACAGCAAGAAACCGTCAGCGTTGGCATCCTTGAAGTCCAGTTTGCTCAAAAGAAACGGATCTGCTGTGCCTTACAGCACATGTATTCTCTGCCACGTATAACTTAAGAGGCAGGTCCTTAAAAAACGCGCGAATAGGGAGTTACGATTTCAAAAAATTTAAAGAACTTACTTCATTGAATGACACCAAAAAAAAATCTCGATTAGTTAATAAATGAGTCTTCACTTACACCGCGTGATACTTATAAAATAATTCTTGATTTTCGAGAAAAAAATTCGTCAACAATGGTCAAAAACATCTAAAACGGCCTTTTCTATTAAAACTCTCTATGCTATTTTGTTAATATATTAGAAAATATTTTTGGTTAAAATATGAGATGAAAGTATAGACAATACATTCACCGTTAAAGTTTTTTACTAATTCAAACCAAAAAACAATAATCTAAGCCTAAACATAATTCATTTTTTTAGCGGAAATCGTTCCCCGCTGCCCATACATTTTACTATGAAGCAGAATTCGCTTTATATTAGAGACTACGCGCATGAAAACATCAGTGCCGTCTCAATTTTCAAGGTGACCGCACGTCCGTTCGTAGTTCCATAGCGCCGCGATCCGCGATCCACGATCTAGCATAAGGGTGGGGCGCGAGTGTCGGGCACGACTGCTAAAATTATTTGAATTCTTCGAGCAAGTAGACTAAGTATGTGAGTTTTACTTTATTTTTTTTTTAATTATCATACATTAATGTACTTCATAAAATATAAATTAATTTTAGTATCTATTTCAGGTAGATAATATGGGAAAACGGAAAGAAAATTATTATAAACCCAAAAAAATAAAGGAAGATTTAAAATAAAGCAGTAAGTACCTGTTATGTACCCATCTTATTACCCGACTGTAGCGAAGCTCAAAAAGATTGTTTTGTTTCGCCTGACTGTTTGTATAAAATTCCGGCAAATTTCAACCTGTTTCTTACTGAGAACCTGTTTCTTTATGCAAGCATCCTAGGTTTGTATGTATGTTTTATATTGCCTCGTAATCGTAACTACTGAATGAAAAACCACAATTAAAATTACTTTATTAAATATGGATGATATACATTTCAGGCAACATCAGAGCAAATCATTACAGAACTTGATGAAGTACAACCGAAACAACAGTCATAAGTGACAGCATAAGTGACATATATGTGAAATAAAGATATTAGGTCCTTACATATGAAATTGGCGTTTTTTCGTACTGGTCACTTTGATCTCAGATATCTCCTCTTTGGTTAAGAATTGCAATTTCAAATTTATACAGCTATTTACTCATGCTTTTGTGTTTTGAAAACCCTAATTCATTTTTTTTCCTCTTTTGGTTTTTTCTTTGCGTCACTCAGTTTACAAAATGAAAAACTTGAAATATCCGTAATATTTACGAGTTTGAGTTCCATCGTGGCACCAGTGTTGCAGAAACGGTTCGAAGGATTAATGATGTGTATGGCGGCGGTGTCGCAAAAGAAAACACAGTGCGTTTCTGGTTTCTGGTTCCAACGTTTTCGTTCTGGATATTTCAATGGCTTTCAATGGCTGAACTCTGGGGAACCAGCCAAATCCTGCCCCTAGCGAAAATTGACTCAAAAAAAATTACTCGTGAGCGTTTGGTAGGACTAGTGCCGGTGTCGTTCACTACAGCTTTCTTAAATCTGGCCAGACGATTACGGCGGATGTCTATTCTCAGCAACTGCAAACCATGATGGAAAAGCTAGCTGCTTAACAACCGAGGCTGGTCAATCACTCTAGGCCACTGCTGCTTCAGGACAACGCTAGACCACTGCACAACAGACGGCTACCCAATTAGAGGAGCTTCAATTGGAATGTCTAAGACATCCACGTACTTCCCGGACCTTGCTCCAACAGATTTTTTTCGAAATTTGGATAACTTCTTGCAAGGGAAAAAATTCAACTCCGATGGGGCAGTCCAAAGCGCCTTCAAAGATTTTATTTTTAGTAAAGGGATCAATGAACTACCTATGAGATGGCAAAAGTGCATAGATAGCAATGGTACATAGTTTGATTTAATTTTTTTTTTTGAATAGACTTTATGTTTATATGTGTTTGTTGTAAAATAGGCCAATTTCACATGTATTTGAGTTTGAGTTTATCTTAGGTTTTTCCAACTGCTTTTTAGTGCTGACAAAATTATAAGCTGTTCAAACCACTGTGATTGTTTTAATCTGTGTTAAACTTTATTTTTTTTAATAAAAGATCACCAATGAAACCCATTTTCCATATCACACAAAACATTGATAATATTTTAAATTTCTTCACAAAACAAATAAATAAAAAATAAAGCGTACACTTTGGCCCCACCTTATGCCGCCGGCTAACTACTACGGGCCCGTTGACTACGATCACTGTGTTCTGTGACTACGATATGCGACAAGCTAATGGCTGCATACAATGCGTGTTTTATGTGACCTTCATAAACATCCTACGTAGTCGTGCGCGTAATGAATATGTAACTTGTGCGAAACATCGATGCAAGTCCAGGGTGCGTATACTAACACTGCGATGAGTCTGTGTGGCTAGAAAATATCAATGTGGGGGTTCAATAAAAAGTTCCCACGCTCAAGGACTGAGGTCTTAAGTACCTTCAAGGCAAGAGTGAATAAGCATCTTCTAGGCAAGCGCGTTCCAACCTAGACCTCATCACCGCTTTGTATTAAGCATTGTCGTCAAGCGTACGCCTACTCAGTAATTTAAAAAAACAGTAATAAAGGCTTGGTATTTGAAATTCCATAGTGAAACACCTACCCACACAGTCGTTAGCATCAAAGTCTCCATTGAACACTTCAGGGTTGGCGGCGACGGCTCCTTTGGAACGTTTCTTCTTCTTCTTGGGCGCCGCCGTTTCTGCGCCGTCCGCCGCCGCGTCCTCGTCTTGTAAGTTCTCGTCGTCTTTCTTACCTCGCTTTGTCTATAAATTCCATACTAATACCTAATATAAATGCGAAAGTGTGTCCGCCTGTTTGTCTGCTACGTTTTCACGGCCCATCTGTTCAATCGATTTTGATGAAATTTAGTACAGGGATAGGACATGTCCTGGGGAAGGACATAGGCTATTTATCCCGGAAAATTCAAGAGTTCCCGCGGGTATAAAAAAAAAATTATCTCTTGAACCAATTTTTGGTGAAATTAGGTATATAGGGATAGTTGGTATCCAGGGGAAGGACATAGGCTACTTTTCACCCCGAAAAATTAAAGAGAAACCTTAATCCACGCGGACGAAGTCGCGGGCATCAAATAGTCATTAATATTTTTGTTTGAAGAATATTATGACTCAACATAAATTAAATTAATTCAACTAAACACGTTTTAGTCTATCTTCTATTTATATAAATAAATATATAGTATAAAAAATAAAAATAAATTATTATTATTTATAATAGGCTAGGCAGCTTTAGCTGATGCGCCTATATCAAATCTTGTGCTTTGTCTTTAAGTGCTTATCCAGTCTGTTCTCGAACTGATTAATAGAGGTTTAGCGCATCACTTCAAAGGGGCCTGCACCGTTTTGATGGATTTTTTTGCGTGTTTGTGTGGGTCTCATGTTGGTTTATATTCACAATTGGACCCAGTAGGGGCCGATGCACTCGGGTTCTAGGTTCAGGGCAGGGCAACATCTGCCGGGCCCACTACTTTGAAATAAATTTAAGATTTAATTACAATGTTCTGTTCATCAGTTACTAGCGATGTCAGGTCAGCGGGCGGCCCAGGCCGGTCCGTAACATCATTACACTGAGCCGATGCCCTTTTTTAGAATTATTTTGTCACAGTCTTAAGTTATTTTTTTGTTTTTCTACAAGGAAGTTTGTGTTTGTATCTTCACTGTGTCTGGTAATTCAAAATAAAGAGTTTATTTATTTATTTCAAGTGATGAGAGTGTACACTTAAGACTAACCTGGGCCGCTTTGGTCAGTCCGCCCGCCATCTTCAGCACGTCATAATGCACGGCGTCAACACGGAACGAGTAAATCCGTGCAGTGGCGTCCAGCACAGTAGAAGCCGTCTGGAAGTTTTCCATACGCGCGTCATGGCGACGTAGCATTGTCGTCATGAAGTCTATGAGCTGGAGGTTCCATGCATTGTCTTTGTTGATTTTCTGGAAAGATTTAGTTTCTTTGTGTTCACCATTATTACTGCATTCACATGATTATGATTAATTATTATTACAACAGGGCAGAACAATAGGCATAATTCTTGTTTGCTAGGAAATAATTTTTAGTACTAAATAGTACAGAAATTTACTATTATTTGGAGCCAAAGCACATTTGAAGAGTAACAGAGTATTATAACTTGTCAGGTGGGTGATAATGTTGTTCTTTTATGAACTAATAGTTAGTATTCTGAGCTGATACAATGCATAAATTATATATACAGGGTGAAATTTAAGGGGTTGTTTCCCTGCGGCAGAAAGACTTGCCCTCAGTAGAGAAAAAAATAGACTTAGACATAAAATACAATTTTTGTTATGAAAAAAATAACTAACTCAAAAGTAACTAATAATTATTTTTATAGTTGATTGTACTACCAAGACAATCATTTGGCTAACCCGTAGATAAACTCAGCAGGCCTACTAGTTACCACTGTAGTTTGTGTGGTGGTGGTGTGACAATTATTGTAACAATCTAAGCTAGCATCCTTTTGCTATTAGCCATGTATTGTTGCAGCAAAGATTTTATAAATAAAGCATATTGAGATTGTAGGAATTGATGTAGCTTTTATCACAATCACTTAAAATCATCACAATACATCATTCAAACACTTACATTTTCAGCGTAAAGCTTCAAGCAGCCCTGGTAGTGCTCTTTCTGTGGGGAGAAGGACATAGAGGTCCCTTTGTGAGGAGAGTGTGGAGTGGAAGTAGCCACTGCACGTTCTGAGGCCAGCAGCGAAGACCTCTCCGCATCGTCATCATTACATCCCTAAAAATAAAAAGTATCTCTACATAGAACATTTATCAAAATTATTTAAGTAGCAAAGTAGTTATTAGTTTATTTTTTACTGTGCATTGTCATTCTAACTATGAGCAGATGTGTTAGATACACAGTTTCAGTACATTTACAGTTAAATATAACAATAGTAACATAACTATTAAGTATATTCTTTATTGAATTACATGCATTTCATTCTGACTTAGGATTCATGGAAACCGCCACATAGTCAAGAAAATTAATAATTTCATTTGAAATGATACATGAACGATGAATTATGAATTTTGCTTTATGAAGGTTAGAATAGGCAGTGCCACTTCAGTCAGAATAATAATTCTAACAAAAATTCTAGAGATCCAAAACTGTTTGGACATCTATTGGATGTTTACATGGTATCCTGTTTTATAAATACCATTCTAAAATAATTACTGGTAACAAATTTAGGTGTACCTACCTCATCTCTTAAATTAGCTACACGGCTTTGCGGTATAAGACTTCGCCTTCGAATGGCACTGCTCCCGCCAATACTCAACCTTGGCAAACTATTCGGTGTTGAAGTTATAGGATTTTCCACCATCATTGCACATATAAATTGACACACCCTGACTCTAAATTATTTCTCTAGCCAACTTATTTAATATTAAAATACATACGAAATAAAATAATTTGTCCAATGTTTTGATTATAAAATCAAAAAGCCAACCGTCGTCCGTCAACGGACAGCACAGAGTACATTGTGACGGACAGCGACCTCTTTTGACACTTGACAGCCACCGAGTAGTCTGTGTTGACCTTTTTTTTCTGGTCGGTGGTGTTGACGGCCGTGGACAGCCGCCGTAGATTAAAAAACTAATCGTCAGTTGATATTTTACAGATTATAAATGTCAAAGACGAAGATCTTAAAATTTATGAATAGTCCAAATGGTCCAATAGGGCTGGCAGTTACCTCGGCCAACATATTATAAGTTTGGCTATTCAGCGGGGTAACGCAGCCAGCGTTCTGGGCACATTGCCCCATTGCAGCGGCATAGATTATATTTTTAATGTTTAGTTTTTAGTTTTTAATATAGATTTAATCTAGATTTTAAATCGATTTTTTAAGAAATTGTATATATTTATTATTAAAATTAAAATGAGTCCAAATGGTTAATCTACAAGGTTACTAGTAGCTGAGATTATGTCTGTAAGCTGAGAGTGTAGTGAATCAATCATTGGGTGTGCAATTGTGCACTGAATCCTATTGCAATTCGCGATTCAAATCTGAAATAACATGTGCTTTGTGTTTTACTAAAAAATATTTACCCTACTGTAGATAAGAATGGAGTAGCCAGGAATACAGACCAGTGCAAGATAGCGCACAGAGCTGTTAACGATTAATATTTATAGAAGTCTCATTGATTCAGCAGCAGGGAACCGACAAAAAGTAAATAATAATAATGTCCTCAGGATCGAATTTCAGCCACGGCGCGCCGGCCAATCTTCAGAGAGAGCCATCTAATTTTTTTTGTCTTGCCCATTTCCCACGCTATGTGGGGTCGGCACAACATGTTTTCTTCTTCCTCTCACTTCTGTTATCCGTCAACCTCTCATTCACCCCTTTTATACTCATATCCTCTTTCACAAAATCCATCCATCTTTTCTTTTCTTTGGTCTCCCTCTACTCTTTTTTCCTTCCACATGCATATCTATCATTCTTCTCGTAATATGCCTTTTTTCCCTCCGCATTACATGCCCATACCATGCTAACCTATTACTCCTCATCTTTTCTGTCACTGGCGTTCAGACTTCCCCTTATATATTCATTCCTAATCTTATCCATTCTAGTCACACCACACATCCATCTCAACATTCGCATTAAGGTCGCATGTACTTTTCTTTCATCCGTCCCTTTCTCCGCCCAACATTCTGAACCATTTAATGCTACAGGTCTAACGACTGTCCCTTCTATTCTATGATATTTATGATATTAATTATTTCCCTTTTAGTTTAAGGGGCATTCGTGGGTCGCATATAACACCTGAGACCTGTCGCCATTTCATCCATCCCGCATTCATTCTTTTGTTCACATCTTGGTCAATATTGCCGTCGTTTTGAAAGAGCGAACCAAGGTACCGGAAATCGGAACAGACCGGTAGGGATACACCATCTAAGGAAATTTCATAGAAACGGGAGGGGCCACCGAAGTCACAGAACACTGATGTTCTGTCTTCGTTCGGCTGATCCTCAGGCCAACAATCTCTAATCTCTCTTGCCATTTTCCCAGTCTGCTCTGGACCTCGGACGCCTCTTCCCCGACAAGCACAATGTCGTCAGCGAACATCATGCACCAGGGTGCCTGCTCCTGTATGTCTGATGTTAGGGCATCCATTACCAGGAGAAACAGATAAGGACTTAAAGCCGATACCTGATTTTTTTTTTTTTTTTTTTTTTCGTTTATTTGGTTTACCAACAGCTATATCATTTAAAACATTAAATTTTTTTTAAAATAAAAACTAAATCTTTATATAATTATAAAAACTAATTTAAAACCAAAAACCAAAAATACAAATTGGATTCTACAACCTACTTAATGCTAAATGAACCGACCTCCGGAACTTATGCAAAGAATTGCCAAAAATATCCGGTACATTTAAATTATTATAAAGTTGGCTTATTCTAGGGATTGGCGAGTTGCTACCCGAAACCGTTGAACGACGAGGGAATGATAAGAGAGAATTTATAGGCTTTCTAGGATATCTCGATGGAACCCTTAACTTAAAGCTATTTAAAAGTGAAGAACAGTCAATTTTATTGTTTAAAATCTTAAATAAAAATATGAGATCGAGTTTTGTTCTGCGAGTTTCTAAAGATTCCATTTTATGGAAATTTAGTCGGTCATTATAACTTCGTTGACTTTTGACTTTTCCAGCCACAAAAGTGAGATGCCACAGAAAGCGCTTTTGCACACGTTCAATCCTGAGTATATGTGTAGAATAGTGGGGCCTCCAAACGACACTAATGATATAAGCCCACTTCCACATTGAACCTGTCTGTAACGCCAGCTTCTGACCGAACCCTTGTGCTCGCTTCTGCATACATCGCTTTCACAAGCCTCACATACGTCTCAAGTATTATTTTCACTTTCATAGCTCACCACAAAACTTCTCTGGGAACTCTGTCATATGCCTTCTCAAGATCGACAAACACCATAATATACAAGTTTCTATGTGCACTCCTGTATTTACAGCCATCTAATAAATATACATATTATATTATATTTATTGCGGGAAATGATCTAACAATAATCTGTGCCATAAAGTGCACGGCGGCCTTAGCCATTGCGAGGCTCTGTGCGGTAGATAAATGCGAGGCCCCTAAATGCTTTGTGTAGTATAGTCCATACACGTTTTTTTACCTTTCGCAGCTGACAGCATCTCTGATCAATAATTTTAAGGAATAGATAGTGGATTGTCTATGTAGTTCGTCAGTTTGGATTTAACTAGCTCACTTCCTATTGATGGGTGGGACTTTTTCTACTTGGGAAGTAGCGCGAGGGCGCGAGGCCCCTGCAAGAGCGAGGCCCCGGGCGGTTACAATGCTTGCCACCCCTAAGGCCGCCATTGAGTGTCTGTATTAAAATATTATCTAACACAGTGCACTCTCTGTTCCTTTACTGTCATAGCCCGATGGGACGGAAAATCCGACGCAACCAGAGAGAGATCAGGCGCAGGACCGACGGCTTCACGTGCTCTCCGAGGCACGGGGATGAAACACCCGAACTTCCTAACTCCGGGCTATTACTGTAAATTATTTGTCAGAAAAACGCAATACTTGCTATGGCCCGACCCTGGACTCGAACCCGGGACCTTCCCGGGACCTCGTCGGCCGCAGTCGAACATGATAACCATTAGAGCTAGACCAACGGGGCAGTCAAAACTACTAAACCACACTAAACGTACAAATAGTAGTGCCAACATTAGGATAAAAAAATCGGTAAAAGCATCATACCGATTTTTGGATTTTATTAATCTACATCCTCAGCTGTTTGTAAACGCTGCGCTTGTTGCCAACTTCATATTAGTCATTTATTGGGTGCAAATCGGTGGCTCTTGGTTTGCAGACGAAGTTATCGTTAAAAATCTTCGTCATCGGCAGTTAATTTACAAAGTGACATTATGAGTTCTGGTATGCCCGAATTGGGCTCCAAAATAAGCCTAATATCGAAAGCTGACATCCGTTACGAAGGCCGACTCTTCACCGTCGATCCTCAGGAATGTACCATCGCTTTGGCCACCGGTAAGTTGACAAATGGATGCTGTAAACTTGTTGGGTGTTATTTCCTTATGTAGAATTTACCTTTTCACATCGTTCCTTTGTTGTGTTACTGAGATAATAACTATAAATATCACGTCAAGGTGCAAGAAAATTTCAAAGCACTTTGTTTCTTGATACATCCCAACTTTCAGGTAGTTTCATTTTGCTGGGATTGAAATAGCTTCTTTCGTGGTTTAAAATCATTTTGTTGAGCTAAATAGATCATAACTGCAAAAGTTTAGCTTTAAATTACCTCATTGCGTAAACCTACCCTCTCTAATTGTAATTAGTTTCAACTTTTCTGACCGAGGTTTCACATTGATGACGTTGATAACAATTCGTACTTGTAAACAACGGGGTCGCAGTTAGAGGTGTCGAGTTCTATGCTCAATATTCGGTTTTGATGAGTTCCTAGAAAGTTATTGAAGTTTATACTTTAGTAACTTTTGTTAATGACTTACTTTTGTTTTTTACAGCCACCTTCCATTTTAATTAACTTGTTTATTTTACAAATACCAAATTGAATAATTCCTTTAGACATGAATAAGACGTCATGCACAATATACTTAAAGTTCGTTGACATTGGGTTGTTTATATTCATGTTTCTAGTTGCAATAAAACTCACAAAATTGAACCTTTTTTGGTGCCTTTTTTTGGTAAGCATTGTATTCAGAGCAACAATGCTATATTATAGTGTAAACTAGCTAAAAATTTGGTCTCTATAACAAGATCTCTATATTATACAAGGCCTCTGAAATTTGTAATAGCAATCTTTAATCAAATTGTAGTTTAATGGTAATTTATACATTTTTACTTTTACAGTACGATCATTTGGCACTGAGGACCGTGAGACACAGTTTCCTGTGGCGCCTCAGAGTCAGGTGTATGATTACATATTATTCCGAGGCACTGACATCAAGGATATTCAAATTCTCAAGAATGTACCTTCTTTGCCAAATGACCCGGCAATCGTGCAGATGTCGGTCCCGCCCTCGCTCGGGAGTGGGGGACAGGGGCAGTATGCGGGGCAATTCAACCATCCAGTGGTGGGGCAAACTCAATATCCCCAATATCATCCCATGGCTGGCTTTCCTGGAAGTGTGCACCCTCAACTCAGCAAGACGAGTGAGTTATCCCCACAAACATCAGTGGATCTGGCCCATCAGCCCAAACCTGTGACAGCACCAATTGGATCTGGAGTGGTCCACCACATCAACCAAGTGAAAGACCAAGGTTTTTGTTTGAACATAATTATAAATACGGCTTCTGCACATGCCACGCTTGCGATTTTTGTTCCTATTTTACATATTATGTATTCATACTAATTTGCTTTGGGCTTTAAGGTATTTAATTTATCATCCCTTAATATATTAAGTCAGCTTTTATCATTATCAAATATTTATTGTTACATCATTTGTTTGTTTCACTTTCCATTTCTCATAATAATCATAACCTACACACCCTATCAGAATTAATCTTTCATAGAAAAATAGTAGGTAGGTACTACTGACAACTCTCTGAATATCATAAAAATAAGCAAAGTAATTTAACGAGGTAAGCAAGAATGTTATTACTAAAGTAAAATGAACATGTTTCACAATCTTACATATAATTATTGAACTTCAAATATAAATATTATTATAATTATATTTTATAATTAATTACTAATAAAACATATTTATTATGGCAATAATAAAAAATTACTAACCATCATTATAAAATCGCAATCTGCATAATATGATGCCTTGGTCTATTGCTTGTGCATCCTACATAAATATTGTATGTTAATGCATTAAAAAAATTGGATATCATTTCAATTTTTACAACTAGAATGTATTTAAGTTTTTAAAAAAAGTAGCCTACACCCATTAAAATCGGTTCCAGATATAACAGTCAATAGATAGAGCCAAAAATGAGGATAAATTTATGAAAAGGTAACAGACAGACAACTAACCAGCGTAAAAATATGTAAAGAGTATAGGTTACAGCTATTAATTATTTATTATTGTAACAACCTTTTAAAAGTAATTATTTCACTTATATACTTACAAACCATTTTGGTTAGTTTGATGTGAAACAGTAGTTATCATAAGAGAAGTAGCCAATTCTATCAATCAATCAATTTTATTGCCCGTTTAACACAACCTCTGAATTAAACTATAATGACAACTTTAACACTCCAATACCCAGTACAGTGATTAACATTAAAAAATACTACATATTACCATATTAAAACATAATTTATTTAAAATACAGGGTTTAAATTAATATAAAAAGGATAATAATTAGGATAAAAAGGTAGAAGTTAGTTGAAAAGTAGTAGGCAAAAAAAAAATTAATTCAACCAGTAATAATTGATAGTTGTGCTGGACAAAGATTCAGAAAAGTTATTTAGACCCACAAGCGTTTTCATTCAATTTTATACTATTTTGGAAAAAAATTGACAAATATTTTTTGCTTAGTGCCACGAGTTGTGGTCAAAATAAGTGATTTTGCTCCAAGAGATTATTATACCTATATTAAAGTCACAATATTATATATTTATAACAATACTAGCTGACCCGGCGAACTTCGTACCGCCTTAGTATGCAAAATTAAATGTATATTTTTCAATATTTCTGAGAGATTTTCTTAATATTTTTTTCCGTAAGAACCTTCTCCTAATAATAACAAATACAACAAAAAAAGAATTAGTGAAATCGGTCCAGCCATTCACGCGTGATGCCGTGACCAAGGAAAACGGGTTTCATTTTTATATATATAGATATGCCAGTAGCTGGTATAAAAAATTGGTAGATAGCAGACTAGCTAGTGCTGGCAAGCCCACTATCACCAGTCCTAGTGTGAGATCTTTAGAGAGAACTTTGACTTTGCTTAGACATATGACATGGTTAAAAAGAGACAGATTTATGTTACTAACATAAGTCCATCTCATTTTAACTCTAAGTAAAGTCTGAGCCAAGTCAAAGTACACTCTATCAGCATTATCTCAGCATTAGTCTTAACGTAAACCTGAACCTCATTACAACTCTCAGCTTATAATGTTGCACTTCCAATCTATACCTATTCTTATAATTGTGTATTCTATTATCTGAATTCTGTAAACATTTCATCTGATTCTTTTCTTTTTGGGACTTACTGGCCTCTAGAATCACAGCTTGATCAATTTTACATGGGTAAATTCAATTTAGGGCCACATGCATATCATGTAACTTTGAAAATGAATAAACAAAATTAATAGCACTAGATGAGTTTATTGGATCAAAATTTTACATTTAACGACTAACATCAAGGTCTAAACTCTAAACTCAATTATTTTTTGGCGAGATTTAAACATTATAATGCAACTGGCCTTTAATCAGCCTTTGTCGAGAACAGTCTATAAATTTGATGCCTTTGATGCAAATATAATGTTTAAAAAATATGCATAACCAAAGTTTAATATATAAAAAAACAAACAGTACTTACTATACTGGGACTGATTCTGTAGTGCATAATCTCTGAACTAAACTAAAATGACATAATTCAAAATATTGCTAGACCTCTCTTAATACTCTCTGCATAAAGGGACAGAACAAGATTTAAAGCTGTCGTTTTAGTTTAGTTTAGAGATTGTGTTTTACAGAAATGGCCACACTGTATCAGACGTTAGCACTAAAAGTTTTATCACTATAGGTTCAATGCTGGACTTGATCGGAGGAGGTTCTCAGCAGAGCACATCTCGTTCTGGTACCCCGGCTGCTGTGGGCCACAGGAAGAGCCCTACTGCTGATCAAGGCACCCAGGTAATATGCTTTTAGTTTTAGTTTTCTGTATCATCAATTCAATTCAATTCCCAGATTAGGCTTTTAGGTATGCCACCTAGGCATGCATATGGGGGCACAGGCTGTTTCACCAGTGTCTATATGGATTCTTTGGTGGTATCCTGAGTTAAAATTGATTTTGAGAGTCTACAAAATAGGTATTATTGTTTTTTATCAACAGTGTGTGTAATGGCAACAAAACATGGCACCTGCTACAGATGTACAATAGAGAGTTATACAAGTCACTATCTACCTTATTGTACCTATATTTTAAGTTTCCTTATACCTTGTTTCTTTTGTGTTTATGTGGTGTACATTAAAGTATATAATATGTCACCATAAAATTGATTGATCTTGAGCGAGAAAGATTACAATTGTAATGTGTTAACCAGATAAAACCAGGGTAGTGCCCGGCCTGCATCTGGGTTATTATTTTTTAGATTGTTACAATTATTTAACAATTATTTATTTTGAACCTTAGGTATGTTAACCTAACCTACAAGACAGAGATATGAAAACGTAAATACAATGAACATTTCAAAAATTTACAATCCGAACATTGAACGGTTCCCAATCTTTCGAGAGTTTACAATCTATCGAGATAAAAAACATTAAAGATTACAATATAAAGGTTTTTACAATTTTATGGTGACATATATGAACCGCAGCCTGCATCACGATTATGTTTTCTGAATTATTAAGCCTATGTCCACTTAAACAGGCTGGATCTAGTGCAAGCGGCTCGGGACAGCGCGACAGCCGTCGCACCAGTACCGGTAGCGGCAACAAGGCGCCCGGCAACCAAAACCGCGCCAGGCCGACCTCGCGCAACCGCCAACGTGCCACCAGCGGCTCCATGCCTACCCAGCCCCAGAATCAGAATCAACACCAGAATCAGAATCAACACCAGCACCAGAATCAACACCAGCACCAGAATCAACACCAACACCAGAATCAACACCCTCACCAGAATCAACACCCTCAGAACCAACACCAGAATCAGCACCCGCATCATAATCACCAGCCTGGTGAGCGTGTAGAAAGTGAGTTAGTGAGTTTATTTAGTGAGTAGTTATAGACTAAATTAATGGCATCATGGAAGTTGTTTTGTGATGGCTGCTTTTTATTGGTCTAGTGATTACTCAACACTACTATGGTTTTCACTCTTGGCCCACCTCATTTAGGGAAATCTGATTATTTGGCCTTTTATTGTTCCATGTCCTCAAATATACTTGTGCAAAAAAACCTCTTCGATCCATTGCTCTGTGATTGAAGGACAAACTAACAAACAATTATGGAAAACGAGTCTTTCATATAGGTCAAATATCAGCATTTATGGCACGTCAAGATTTTACTGTGGAGCTAGAACACAGAAAGGTGTCAAGAGTTCTAACAATCAGCTATTTTAATGCACCAAAATGATTTAGCCCAAAGTTCATACACCTTAATCAGCTTGAATTGGCTTTTGTCCATACAAAACTGGTGTTTTCTATGAAGATGCATTATTTAGCAGAACAGAATAATGGATTAGAAATTGTAAGATAGTGCCCGCGACTTCGTACGCGTGGATTGAGGTCTTTCCGGGATAAAACGTCGCCTATTGCTATTCCAGACATTATAATGTATCTCTGTGCCAAATTTCATCCAAATCCGTTCAGCCATTCGGGCGTGATTGAGTAACAAACATCCATACATCCATACATCCATCCTTCCAAACATTCGCATTTATAATATTAGTATACATTTTAATGTGATTTGTTTCCACAGTGCAAAACTACAACCGTGGAGGCTGGAGAGGGCGCTCGCGCGGGCGCGGACGTGGATTCATTCCTCGCAATAAGAACACGCTGAAGTTCGAGAACGACTATGACTTTGAGCAGGCCAATACGGAGTTTGAGGAGTTACGCAGCCAACTTGCTAAGGCTAAGATATCCGACGGCGAAGTTGTTAAAACTGAGGTACTTATTTACTTTACCTCTTTCTCAAAATCTCGCACACTTTCTAAGTTCAAGTGACAATTTGAGCCAACACAGAGTTTGAATAGCCAACTCGCTGATGCCGAAACATCCAATGATGTAATTTAAATTGGTAAGGTATACAATTATTTATGTAGTAAAAAAAATTACATTTGCTTACTTTCTCAAAATGTTTTGTATGGTAAATTAATGGCATAACATGAAGACGCAACTCTAGCTCAACAGCCCCAGCCTGCTAGGTAGAAGCTCCCTAGTAGGCTCCGGTGGAAGGTCTACGGGGAAAGAAAAAGTGTTAGAAAGTTAAGAAAAAGTGAACATACTACTGAAATTATTCATTTGTAATATGTATATAAGGGCCACTTGCATAATGACATTTAAACTGATTTAGTTAAATTTTGTAATGCTGTCCCTTTTAGGCAAATGCATATTGTAGTTTCCAGAAAGGGACAGCATTAAAATATTTAACTAAATCAATTTAAGAGGCCTTGTGCAAGTGGGCCTTAATGTAATTAATCATATGTTTATTCTGTAAAACGTCAAACAATTACCGTGGGGCTTTGTAATAATATAATCTATACTAATATTATTAATGGGAAAGTTTGGATGGATGGATAGATGTTTGTTACTCAATCACGCTGAACGGATCTGGATGAAATTTTAAAGTCTTGAATAGCACATAGGCTACTTTTTATCCTGGAAAGTTAAAGAGTTCCCGCGGGAACCAAAAACCATGCGGACGAAGTCGCGAGTATCAGCTAATTTGGAATAATTTTAAAAACTTCAATCAAATCCATATGTGTTTTATTCAATTAAACTTTTACAAGTGCTTATCACACACGTTTATGTCCATGGTGGATAAACATTTTATAATGCAGAATACATGAATTATTAATAATTGATTTTGTTGTGCTCACAGGGTACAACAAATGAGAATTTCCCAGCTGAAGTGGATAAGAAGGATGACTCTGGCAACGAGACAGGTGCGGGTGAAGCTGAGCTGGAGGATGACGGCTTTATGGGATATGACAAGAAGAAGAGCTTCTTTGATAACATCTCTTGTGAGGCTGTGGAGAGGTGAGTACAAGATACAAGAGCATTTGCCTAAGCAAATACTCGTGACAATTTAAAAGTAGCCAACAAAGTGCCGGCGTCAAATTCTCCATCTCCGAGTAACTCTTAACTGTAGAATAAATATGATTTTTTGACAGAAGTTGCAAGATACAACTTGTCAACTGTGTATTCCCCTGTAGGGGAATACTGTCAAAATGGTATTCAGAGAAGGAGGAAGCGGGCCTAAATGTATCTATACTAATCCATACTAATATTATAAATGCAAAAGTGTGTCTCTCTGCTACGCTTTCTTGGTCAATGTGAAGCTGGGTTTTCAACACTAGTTTACCTTAAAAATAAAATATATAGAAACCGACTTGAAATGGGACCAGATCTTAGGATAAAACTTTCATCATTTTCCATGAACTTAATTGGATTCTTTGGTAAAAAATAAGCAGCAGCTCCATACTTCGCACTCAAATTCAGTGACTAAATAGGCGATACCAAAATATGTAGTATTAATAAAGCATTTTTACTATTAATAATTAATGTGTTTTACCTAATGGAACCAGCTTGGGTTTAAAAGTATTAAGTGGGTCACGAAGGGGTAGTGTGAAAATTACCGGGCCATGGCAGAATAATGTTTGGGAAACACTGCCTAGACTATTCACCACCTTACTCCCCCAGTCAAGCGTGCGTAAAGAAGTTTTACTTCTTTACGCACGCTTTAAGCACGCAACGCACGCAAGTTTTAAGCAATAAAGATGCTCATATTGAGCTAATGTGCTTATGATACAAGTTTTAAACTTAGCCGAATAAAAACAGTGGCGTGTATCAATAAATATATGCAATTGTCACTGTTTCGTTTATAGTGTCACCAATACCGGTATCCCGGTATTAGACATTTCAATACCGGTATTGAAAACGTACCAAAAAAGTCCGGGATCCCGGTATTGGAAGCCCTAATACTAACATACATACGTCTGAAGCTAATAAAAAGCGTGTAATAAAAAAATTGAATTGTTTGTCGTGTGTCCAGGTCGAAGGGCCGCAGCCAGCGGACGGACTGGCGGACGGAGCGCAAGCTGAACTCGGAGACGTTCGGCGTGGCGTCGGCGCGGCGCGGCGCGTGGCGTCCGCGCGCCGCGTGGCGCCACCCACCCGCGCACCACAACCCGCACCATCCGCACATGATGCAGCACCACCCGTGAGCGCACCGCTTTTTTTTTTTTTTAATCTACTTTTACAGCATTGCAGTATGTTGGATAGGTATATATACCTATCTCTCATGCTGCAGCACGAGCTGAAGAGGTGTCCCATTGACTACACTTAGTTTGTTTAAGTTTAGTTTAAACAAAGTATAAAATTGTAGTGTTGGTCAATAACCTTTTATTTATTTATTTTACAATGCGAGAGGTGATGTCAGTTACACCATTACAACAAGCAAAAAGGCAACTGTCCTTAGAAGAAACCTAAAAAAAATTCAATTGTAGTATTCATCGCATCCTAAACCACAGAAAATGGACAATGTGATCGGAGAAATCCACCTCCGCCTCCGCCTCTTAATTCAATTACACGCATCCTACGGGTGGCACCCGTTGCCAGATAATCGGGATTTTTCTGCATAGATTTTGAAAATTCAACCCATATGGGGGTAATATATTAGTTAAAATAATATATAAGTTAGTATAAATTTGTATTCTGAAATTTGGCACAGAGATAGATTATAGTCTGGAATAGCACATAGGCTATCCCGGAAAATTAAAGAGTTCCCGCGGGAACCAAAAAACCTCAATCCACGCGGACGTAGTCATGGGCATCAGCTAGTAAATAATAAAGCAGTGTATATGCGTGTGAGAACAGTAGCCGTAACTCAGGAAGCAGTATGTCTTACTTCCCCAGCTGGCGGCCGATGCGCGGCGCGCGCGGCCGCGGCGGCCCCAACAACAACAACAACATGCGCCGCAACAACAGTGGCGCCGCGCCTCAGCCGCAGCCGCAGCCCGCCTCAGCCGCAGGTGAGCATTTTGAATTTTTTTTAAATTATGACATCGTTTTCACTTCAGCCCATTATGAGGCCGGCGAACGCCGCTCGCAACTTCTATTCGAACCGCAAATATAAAGGAAAAGGCTCATTTTAGGCCTACTCTTGTACACTCTACCATAAATAGAGGAAAATACATAGATTGTATAAAAAAAATATAAATTAGAACTGTGAAGTGAATAACGAGCAAAAAAATAAAAATGTATTTCAAGTTCTCGATACGTTTCCAAGATGGCGACCTTCAGCCATAGAGAAGGCAGTAGGCGCGAAATGTATCAAATGTAATTTCTGACAGTCACTGTCAAAATAACGTGATTTTTTTTTAAAACGTCAATGAATATGAATCCGCCATTGTTACCCACTCATGTTTAGTGTTTCATAAATTAAAGAAATGAAAGATTAAATAATTTTTCCACTGAAATTACGACGAATTCGTAGATTTTATTTTTATTTATTTTAATAGGTTCACTTACAATATACATATTCAACACACAAATTATAACATAAAAAGTGACACATTCACTGATATGTATTTGATATATATTTTCTATAAAAACTGGTCTAGTATTTTATTTTCCTTCATTTTTCTGCTTGTACAAGACTTGGCCTACGCCCCATACAAATCTGAACCGTCTCCTTTGCTGGTATATTGCTATCTCTATTTGGCTGATGACACATGATCGCGTGCAAGCGCGATATTAATATGAGCGTACAGAATTTGTTATACATTTAGTCTTGTTCCGTGAATACCAAAAATGATGAATGAAAAATTTTTGTGTTTTTGACTTTGTGTTGTTATTCTGTAACTTGACAATATAGGCTATGTTCCTGATAATTAGTACGTCAGATATCGTTGGTTTTAATATTATGAAACAAATAAGGGGAAAGCATGTCATTTATGTCGTAAAAACATGCAAAACGCAACTTACATTTAATTTTGGGAAAGTATTTTGAAAAAATAATTATCCAGGGACCTAGATAAATACAAGTTCAATCTTAATAATCACATAATATGGTGGAAATATTCTCGAATTACAAATTATTTTGGTATTACATTTGTATGGGCAAATTCACCCTCCGCTGGCACTTGCTGACGCCCCACTGCTGGGCACAGGCCTCCACTCTCATAGGAGAGAGGGAACTAGAGCTTTGCCACCATGCTGCTCTAATTCGGGTTGGCGGGCTTTAACGACTATTATCATGTTAGTGATAATAACTTGCGACCGACGCGGACGGCTAAACGTGCACTGCCAACTTCCTAATTCCGGGCATATGATATCGTTTAGCAAATCGTTACTTCCCCCCAGGTCGCACCTGAAGAGACGATTTTCTTTCGATACCGCTATTGTATGTTATGGATTTCATAAATGCTTCCAAAATTGGAAAAGCATGATTATGAAATTCTTAAGGTGGAGTGGTTGAACTTCCATCTCTATGGGAATCGCGCCCGGAGGTGCAATCATGTAAGGATCGGCGATCAAATCGTTAAAGCTCGGCTTCAAAGTAAAATAAACCATAATATCATTGAAATAGAGCTCAATTTCGTGTATTCATTCTTATACGTTTAGGTAATGTACGATAGCCTATTCGTATAAGAATGGATACACGAAATTATCTATGAATCTACGAATACATGATTGCACATCAGAACGCCTTTGACTGCTAGGCCCCGGTTATTCCTTTAATATGGTAATATACCTAGTTAATGATAGAACAAAATGGTGAGGAAAACTACACGTTGTTTTTTGCTTAATTATTTAAATTCAAGAGATGTTCATTTCTTGTTCTATTTTCAGCAAATTCATTTATTGTTTTATTTTCAGCAAAGTAGGAGATAAGTGACAAGACGAGAAGCACAGTGGATCTTAATTTATTATCGCAAAGACTAATCACAAATGGATAAGTAATGAAAAGGTGTATGCCGGTGATAAAAAAATGTTTGTAATTGTTAATTGTTTAAATCTGTAACGTGGGAAGAATTAAACTCGGAAAGGAATATAGTGTCGGACATAGCTATGGTGTGACAGTGTTTGTATCCAGTATATGGAAGGTGATAGATGGAAATTCCCCGCAGAACCGGATGCGTTTTCTTCGTCCAGAAGATGTTAAGTGTACAGTAGGTGAGCTGATGACAACCTCTCGATTATATCACGAGCGAACCGCTCAATTTTACAAAAGATCTAATATAATAGTTGTTGACACCATTATAACGGGGGCTCCGCTCCCTCTTTAAATAATTAATCTTTTAATTTGAATTTGGGGGCATTTTAAATTTGTTTTGAGTATTTTGCACATTTTAAAAACAGGTTCAATGCAACAATGAAGCATGCTTCACATGGAAACATTGATTTTGTGGCCTTACACAGCACTCCATACGAAGTATATTATGCCATGACAATGTAGTGCTAGATAATTGAAATATGATGTATGAACTTCGATCAATAATTATTATTTATTAGTAAAAGATTCATAATAAGCACTTCCTAAAAAGCCAAAAAATAAGAGCACACTTGTGTGGTCTTATATCATATTAGTATGGACCACTGGCGAAGTGCATTGTGCTGTTTTGGCACTACTGAAAGCCAAAAACCAAGAAAATGTTGTAGCAAGAAATGTAAATATTTGTGTGTGCTAAAGTTAACCTGAAATTGATCGAAGCATACAGCAGGTTGCCAAAGTTTTTTGCCACATTTTAGATTTATTGTAGCATGTAGCCTTGTGGCATGCCGCAATGTCGCATTGTTGCTCTTTCGTAACAGTTAATGTAATAATACCAATCATTGTATTTGGCTGAATTTAACTGTATTTTATTAAGCCAATAACTAGTAAATATAAGCTAATCGGAATTATTGAGATTATCACATTAATTGTGCCAGCCAGTGGGGGCTATAAATAGAAATATATCTGGTTAAACTTGTAAATACGTAGAGTCGATAGATTTTGTGTGATTGTGTGTTAACTTGAATATTATGAAAAAAAACAGTCCAAGCAGCATGTAATAAATTATAGTAAATTCAAAAAAGAACTTTGGATTAATAATTTAACATGTGACACTATTTCTTTACTTATTTCTATGAGAAAGAAAATTACATTATTAGTGGTGATAACAATCAAAATACATATATTGTGAATAAGTATTTGTGTCGGAAATTCATAATTAAGCGACTATTTTATTTGTAATAATGAAAAATTTCTTAGTTGAATTGACTATATTTTTTTCATAAATGCATATTGTTTGTGTATAGATTTTAAAGATACATTGGATTTTGCTAGCAAACTTAGGATTGATAGAATGTATTGTCAATTTTTATTTTCACTGAGACTGTATGAGGAAATACCAACTTGTGCCGTCCGAATTTTTTAATGGAATGAGTTAGTGAAAAAATAGTAAACTGTATTATTTTTTATAGCAGATGCTTGGCCAACGCTTCTCGCTTGACCAAAAAATTTCCAATGCCAAAATTGTAAAAATGACCTAAGACGGTTTTCGTGTTACTCCTTTAGTGTCGGATTTCCCCATACTGTCTTTGTAAACAGTACAGTATAATAAAAAAAATTCATTCACATTATTAAATTAGATCAATTGTATGCTAAATTCTGTGATAAAGGTTGTCTGAAAGTTGATCATAATATAATTGTTGCCTTTTATTAAAACGATTAGGAAGCCCCTGCGATTGTGTGATCAAAAATATCTTTATTTATAAAATGATAAAAGTTCATTGCATCCGTATGAATCTTATATTTTACTTGCTTCCTCACATCATTTGTAATTGTGCCTATTAAGAAAAATTAACAGGAATTAGATTTTTCAAAGTTTTCTTTTTTGTTGTTTCCAATGTGTCATTTTGCTTGCTATTTGTATGGTGTTAGTGTAGATGTCCAATCTAAAAAAAAAAAAATATAAAATATAACAGGGCCGATTATCTCGCGTCACATATGGCACATCTAATTGGATTAGCGAGAATTATTCGTTGCTCCGATGTTCTATTTTCTAGGTGATATGAAATATGTATCACATTTTTATCGACTTGATTATTTAGTCTGTCGTCTGTAGTAGGCCTTATTAATGGCAAGCAATGACTCACTGGACGGTGTAACAGCAGTCCTACTAGATTATAGTGAATAATGAGCTTATATGAATACTATTGAGCGAGTTGGTTTATTTCTGCCGGGCGGGTATCGGTTCCAGATAGAATATAAGGGCGCCTACACACTAAAGACTTGTCGCGCGATTGTTTAAGCGGTTGCTTTATAGGAAGTGTGCAAATGCCACAATTTTTAATCTAGTATTAGAAAAGTTTGAGTTCCTGAATGTATTGATGGAAAAAGTATCGATTGCGAAGTCTGTAGTGTGCGGGCTGCATTGGTTGGGCGACTGCTCAACGTGTTTCAGCTCGAAATAAAAAAAAAACAATGACTTGTGATTTTATTGACTGTCATTTTTTTTTATTGTTAGTTGTAGATGAATGAAATGTGATAGTAGGACTGCTGGCGTGGATCCTCTGGCAGCCGGGATGTTTCAGATTGTAGAAGGAAGATTTGTTAATATTGTATAGGATTGTGGCTGCTAAGAGGGTTTCGGCCAGGGGTGGTAGTTGCGCAACTGAGTCGCGATTCCAATCGCCTATGAAATCCAAAGAACATTCAACTGCGAATGGTCCATTAGAAGAAAAATTGCAAAGGAATTGATTCGTACTTTCAATAAAAAGCGAAGCATTCAATATAAAAAATATGTGAGTTTACGAGTTTAGCAACATCACTTCAAAAATAGACTTCAAAGCCAGGGTTACTGTGGATGGTTGCGCAGTTACCCCCCCACATTGAGCTGCAGCAATGTGGATGGTTTATCACACAGATTTTAGTGTATTTGTTAAAAAGGGACTTTCATTTCTCGTATTAAATTAATATGGACTTAGTGTAATTTAATGTACATTTTAAATTCGATCGACTAAACGTCCCGTTTAAAAGTAATGTGTGGATATTTAAAATAAATTTTTGACAAATACGATTATATTTGTAAAATCTGTGAACTCAAAAACAGTACCTGGCAATTGTATTAAATCTAAAATATACGTTTACTACGAATCTTCCAGACGGTTATTTTATTGAAACACCTCTTTTGTATTAAGTACTTTTTTTTATTGCAAATTAAAAACTTATAGCTGGTACAAAACTTACTTGACGACATAGGAATCAACATAGGTACAAAATGTTTATAAAACATACAAAATCTCTCCACTCAGAAAGCAATTGATAATAAAATCATTTCTGTTTAATTATTATCAAATTTATATTTAAGGGAACATTCTCACTAATAACAATTAACACATTGCATAGCTTTAACTTTCTCTTAAACACATTTAACATGTTTATACAGTGTTTAATTTGTTATCAGTATGGTCCTAGAAAATAAAGTAGGCACATATTTCATTGGTATTTTTTCCTTGAATACTACCATTTTTGTGGTTTGGTTTAGAAAGAGATTGCTCTTTCTAAACCAAACCACAAAAATGGTAAGTTTATTTCTGGTAAAACTGGACCTATACAATAGTGACCATTGCTCGTAGCTCTTAGAAAAATATCAATTTAATACCAATGTAAAAGTTGGGTAAGTATATAAAAATGTAATATTACAAAAATAACATGTTACAGTAGGGGGTATAAGTACAGGAGAAGGTATCAAAAGTGACGATCTCTATGAAAACTTTTAGAAAGACCTCGAAATGACTAACTAATATGAATTTTCATATTCAATAAACACTAATACAACATAGCTTAAGCCAAACAACAAATCCATATTCAATGTCTTACATTCGTAACGTAATATACTTAAAAAGCATAATCTATTTAATTTTATATGTTAATTTTGTCCGCGACTTCATCGTAATATCGTCTATGTCCATTTCCTTTTTTTCTGGATTGATATCTGACATCTGTTATCCTCTTTCCTGGTTGTCTTAGCAGTGGACAGACACACATTCCCCTTATAAACTTCAATATAATAACTATTGTTATGTATTACATTTCAATTATTAGTTACTAGTGCTAATAAGACATAATAACTGGAATCCTTAACTTTATACAGTCACAAGACTTATTGACCTTTTACATCAAAGCTAATAATAATAATACGAGCTAAAAAATTGAGCTATCCTATTATACCATAGCAGTACACATTCATCCATCGCTTCGCACTTCGCACCCACCTAAAGCCCTGCCTTGATGTCCTGAGGTCGGCTTGTAGGTTGAAATAGTATCGAGTAATATACCGTGAGTTTACGATCCTAAGTTATAAAAACATGTTAAAAAATATAAATACCGCTCTTAAAGGACTATCGCTACGAGAAGAAAATATTTACACAACCACATCTTATATCTAATAACTTTCTAAAAATGGCATGAGTAGGTCAACTTAGTAAAATCCATTAAAATCCCACAAAGTTACCTGACCCGGTGACAGCGTCGCTACTCGCTAGTAAGTATTAATCATAAAAAATCCTATGTCTATGGTATTAATAAAATAAAATAAAAACAAACAAAACAAAACAAAAATTAGTTCCAATTTTGTCCACCGGGCCAGATAAGTTTGTGGGATCTGCTGTATACTTACCGAAATCGATAAATCAAGTCTTGAGTAAAATAATATTTAGTAAGGGCTACCGAACAAAGACCCAGCTTATCAAATGCTTAACTGATATGAGAGTTGGTATTTGTGCCACTCAAACCAATGCATAATTGGCCACACACTTCGGTAGGGACACATGTCCCTACCGAAGTGTGTCCCGTGGCAATTATATTTTAATGGAGCGTATAAAAGATCAAGCTTGCATCTGTATGGTGTTTGCTTTTACACAATTTCCAAACCAAATTGACTGGTCTAGGAATCCTTAACAGGAGGATAGAAAAAGGCAAAAAAAAGAAAGAGAACAACTTTACGAGTCTGCATTCGGCACGAAGGAATATAATACGGTTCCGTGCAGATATCGCAGCCCAGGGAGATCAATTATAGTCCGTGCAAGTAGGACACACGTTGAAGACAGGACAGAAGTCCATAGGGATTTATTCCTCCGAAAAAATAAAATATAAAAGTGCTCTTAAACAATCTTCCAAATCTTAAAGGCTGTAAAAAATCTGTTTGGTCGATGGAATCTGTAATCTAAATTATTGGAATAATGCTTATTCCAATAATTTAGTTTACAGATTCTGTATATAACCGGATTTGCACCATATGCTTTATTTAAAATGTTCTCTTTACTTACATGGAAAATCTAAGACAAGATGTTACGTATAATATTCAATGTATGTCTTTAGGTACTATTTATTGTACCTGAGAATTAAAAAAAATAAGTATAAAAATCCAAATTAAGTTCGTAGTTTGGTACAAAACGCTTAATCCCGTAAAATTAAGGTGCCTTTCATAATTCATACAAAGACCAGCTGGCAAAGGATCAGGCATCTGCCCTTTTTACACTTTCTTAAATTATTAAAAAAATAACAAATCAAATAGCTTTAACTAACAATAATATTCATAACATGCCGTATCCAATACTTTCCTTTAAAAATTCAAGAATAAATCATTATGAGATCGGAAACGTTACTAAATAGTGCGAGGGGCCATTGCGCAGTTGACCGTTGAACAACGTACACGAATCACTCGAGCAGTCGTAGTCTAATGCTGAGATCTATAGAGCGTACTTTGACTTGGCTCAGACTTTACTTAGAGATAAAACGAGATGGACTGATGTGAGTAACATAATTCAGTCTCTTTTTAACCATGTCTAAGGCTGAGATTTAAAGCTATGGCTTACTTTGACTTGGCTCAGACCTTACTCAGAGTTAAAACGAGATGGACTTATGTGAGTAACACAGATATATAAATGTCTGTGGTGAGTAACATAAATCTATCTCGTTTTAACAATGTCTTAAGTCTAAGCATAGTCAAAGTTCGCTCTATAGATCTCACCCTAAGTCTAAGCAATGTCAAAGTTCACTCTATAGATCTCACAACTGCTCTTAGGCATGGCTCAAGCGATCTCGTCTCGTATGACACATGACAATGAAATGGAGTTAGTAAGTTCTCTATACAGTCGCAGCTGGAATGCGGTCGGCTATAACTGCTTCAATCTGCCTAGATTAGATGTATTTTATAATCAGCTCAAAATCTAAGTATTTTCAAATGAAAATTATAAAATGAAATGCACTTCAAAGTTCTTGAGCGTCGCTTATGTTGTGGTGTTATGGGGCCAAATCTGCAGAATATGAGTCTGCAGCAGGGCGATTGTGTAAAACCTGCATCAATCATTGTTACAGTCTCAATTGTTCTGATTGGCTGAATTTATGGTAATTTTGGTGCGTCAATGGATTTTAGCCAATATCTAGTGGAAGAATGTTAACCAATCAGAGGTGATGCAGGTTTTACACAATCGCCCTACTGTTTAGCACCATCTCTAAACTAAAATGACAGCTCTATTTATATTGCTATCCCATTTCTATTACGGAAAGGGGCAGCACTAAATTTTAGTTTAGAGATTGTGCTAAACAGAATTGGCCCCATTGCGTGTTCCTACTTTCTACCTACTTTATAGAAAATACTAGGATTTGATTTGATTCAACACGGGGTCTGGTCTCAGGGTTTCCGACCTATGCACTAAAGTACCTAGGTAAAGAGGCTTAACCGCGCCACTCCCTCGGCGGTTGTCCATTCTCCACGATCCAGACGGAACCGCTCTGAGCCTTCATCAGAACGTCGATCAGAGTCCTGGCCACGTGTTCGGCGCTGAAACCAACATTTGGATCATTTAGTTAATAGTTACTCTGGTTCTTCAACGGATCTCCTCATTTCTGATTTGATCACGTAGGGATACTCGGAGCATAGCCAGGTTTCCATCGCTTGCTGAGTGACCCTGAGCTTTCTTATCAGTCCCATTGTACCACGACCAAGTTTCAGAGCCGTAGTCATCAATGGCAACAGACACTACTCGAACACTTTCGTCTTCAGGCACTGAGGAATTTTGGACGAGAAGATGTCACGGAGTTTCCCGAACGCTGCCCAGTCGAGTTGGATTTGGCACAGAGAGATTATAGTCTGGAATAACACAGGCTTTTTATCCCGGAAAATTAAAGAGTTCCCGCGGGAACCGATAAACCTCAATCCACGCGGACTAAGTTGCGGGCATTAGCTAGTAACTAATACATAACTTGTTGTACACTATACTACAGCAGTGGCGACTGGCGAACTTACCTCTGCGCCTTGCAATTGGCGTTGTCCCTCTGCCAGGCAGCTTCGTAGTCGGAAGACATCAGTTGCTTGCGGATCTCCTTCACGAGTCCAGTGTCCGTGAGGCCGGGGCAGAGAGCTATGCTTCTTACACCAGTAAGATTTACGTGATATTGGTCCTGAAGAAAAAAAAAAAGGTAAAATAAAGCTGAGATAACCTAGTGGTTGATTGATCTTCGGTCTCATATTCGAGGAGTCTGGGGTTAAAATCTTAACACGCTCTAAAATTTTTCGGACTTTATAAATAAATAAAAAAGTCACATTGCTTTTGCGGTGAAGGAAAACATCTGCATCGTAAGGAAATCATCTGTCATCTTTATGACAGAATTCTTCTAGTTCTCACGGTCTCACCTTCAAAAACCGCCTAATTCACCTAATTGGCCAATCCGCATATGATCAACGTGATGGATTATGGCCTAAATCCTTCTTATTCTGAGAGGACAGTTTTTCTCACTATAAGTGGGTCGTCTTTACGGTTACGCTTCGATAAGTAGGTACCTATAGGTATACCATGGTATAAATAAGCGGCTACACTTACCCCGTATGACCTTGTAAGACCAACGACCGCATAATTAGTGGCAGTGTAGATAGGCGTCGACACCTGCGGTCTAGCGAAGGCAGTTGACGCGGTGTTCACTATGGTACCACCCTGACCACCACGGTCCTTGCCCATAAACCGATAGGCGAGCAGAGTGCCTCGGATTACCCCATTCTGAAAAATATTGGTACAATCCGTAGAAACATATTTAACTACTGACCGGTCAGATTAAAAGTAAGCATCGGCCATCGAGTTATCATAAGTAGGGTAGGAGTGCTTTTATCTTTATGCATCTATGACCACCACTGTGCCACTGGGTACAATAGATAAACTAAGCGAAGTAGGTATATTTTTGTGGATGAGTATAATATATCCTATGAGGAACGAATGGCCTAGCTGTGACAACGCATATCAATCGATTGCGATTGTTAAGCAACGTTTACCCAAGTCAGTAACTGGATGGGTGACCGAACTTGGAGGTTGAAATTTGGCCTTTTCGTTTCCTCCGTGCCTCGGAGAGCACGTTAAGCCGTCGGTCCCGGTTATTATCACTAATATCTGATAATAATCGTAACAAACCTAAGAGTTTAAATACTCTTAGTCGAGTCGTATGCGGAAGGACGTGGGAACCCACCGCATTAATATCCCAAGAAAACTCCTACCATTATGTGATTAATGGAATAGAGTCACGACCCTCAGTAATGAGGAATACGACACAGAGATATATCCTTTACAATTTACATGTATTAAGTATAGGTACCTACCTATCTCGAGCGCAGTTGCAGTTAGGTACGCTGTTGCCTAATATTGTTCTCGGTTCGGTTAAATATTATCAAATCAACTTGGACAGCTAAACATGAGAAGGACAATATCGGCACTTGGATTGACCATTTGAAATCCCATTCGTAATAATCGAAGATAACTCATAATATGAATGTGTGTATTTAACTTACCAAATTAACATCAACTTCTAGTTCCCAAAATCTATCATTCATGACCCCAGCGTTGTTGATAACGATGTCGAGCCGGTTGAACACCTTTATTGTCATTTCAAAGGCCTCTGAGAGAGAAAAAACATTCACTGTATTAACGGCCAGTGCATTAGCATGGACTTAAATTTGAGTTTGTTTTAACTGAAATCTGATTGTAGTTAAGTTTTAGTAGGTAGGTACTACAATGCACACACCCCGTCAAGGGCGCGAAATAGTTAACCATCCACGCTACTTGTGTCCCAGGCTTTCTCGCGACAGCTCATACGCGAGTTGAAGAGCAGATGTATCATGTAATACAGGCTGGGTTAAGTTGCAGACATAAATAACTCTATGTAAGTATGGTAAGTCAAGGTTAGTCTGGTGATTATCTGATGTGAGGTGATTATTGATTTTCAGGAGTGCAACTTAGGTATGTAGCGAGTCGCAACGCACTCAGGCGTGACGAGCCCCCATTCGGAGCGCGTCTCGTCAGTAGAGCGACACGACAAACGATTGAGCATGTGCACGCTTCAAATTACAAATTCTATTTCAGCTTTCATTCATCATTTCATCGTCAATCGATAGACGTCCGCTGCTGGAATAAGTTTCTTGTACGGACTCAGAGGATTCAGAGGCTCTCTGCAACTCGCTTGATGTCCTTTCGCCTAGTGGGGGTCTACCAGGGAATAGATAAAGGGGTCTACCAACACGGCGCTTTCCAGTGCGCGGTTGCTAAATACAGCACCTTGAGACCCTAACGTCTATTCCACAGTAAGTATTGGTATAAGTACCAAATACTGTGTCTATTCTTTCATCATGTCACGCGACCCTAATAATAATTTGTTTGCAACTTTAGTAGTATAGATCGCGCGCGAGTTGAATGCAGAGCAAATGTATGGTGATATATGCATTTACTCTGCATTCAACTCGCGCGCGAACTGTACATAAGTAGGTTTGATTATTCAATTTTGAAGTTGTATCACTCGTAATTAATGGTAGTTTATACCTCACCTTCATATTGAGGATAGTCAGTGACGTCACACTGGCAAAACAACACATTTTTCCGGCCATACTTCACGCCGAGCTCGTCCGCCATCTGCTCTCCGATTTCAGAATCAATATCGCATAAAGATACCTGGAACAACATACCAACTTGTTGGAGTTGTTTTAGTTTCACCTAGTGTTCAAACGAACGTATTTTGTTTAAGACTTACTTACCTACCTAACTTAAACTTAAAGGTGCTTAATCAACGCCATGACTATGTTTTTACTGATAAGTACTCAGATTAAACTCGTGAAGCGATGGTAGACTAGCGGTACAATGCTAGCGGTTTAATGAGAAGCAGTGATAGGCTTTAACGCTGGCCTGCTGTCGAGTGTCGGGGTTCCGAGGTTTGATTCCCAAACATTTACCTCTAGCATTAAGGAGTTACTATGTGCGTTTTAAGCACTTGAAATAACAAGGTGAGGAAATCTGCATGCTTAGAGAACTATTAGGCGCCTTAAGGTTTCTTCACGTTGGGGAACGTTCTGTGGGAACGTTCCATAATGTTGAAGGTGTGTGAAGTCCATCGATGTACCTATATTATGTAGGTACTAGATGGGCCCTTTCATAGAAAAAAGTTGGGCGTCCGACCTGTAGAGCGCACTCCACACCTGTATAACTCACGCCACGCCTGTCCTTGTCCCCGCCATAGCATGCCATAGCGCTGTCCCGCTTTCCTGACTAGATGGCGTTGGTAAAATAAGTCCACATTCTTTGTTTGAGCACCCGTCTATGTAAATTGAGGTCGTTGGTAAGTCTGCCGCACTTGGCTAGCGTGGTTTACGAATTAACTATTAATTCATCTGTGGCTAGATGGCGATTATCTCTTTTCTCTCATAGTCCGATGGTTCAGCAATCCCACATGAATGGAGAAAGATAAGGCGCAGGTTCCAAGTTCCAACAGTACTTAAATGCTCTCCGAAGGACGGGTGTGAACAGTGAAACACCGCCCACTTCCTAACTTCTAACTAATATAGTTATATAGACATTCAGGGGACGTTTCTAAACAGAAAATTAGCTCGATCCGGGAATCGAACCAAGGACTTCATCTCTATTCTGTTCATCATCAAAAAAAGAGTAGGTACTTACTAAATACAAATACCTAACGTATCGTACCTATCCATATATTTATCATTAGTTGTATATAGTGATTCGGCTGATATAATAATGTCAGCTGTTTTTTTTTAAATTTTAATTCGTGTTAGGTACAGTATAATATATTTATGTATAATATAATTATATTACTATTTAAACTTACACTACGAGATGATGACTATACCTACCAATGGCATTGCGTGTGGGTAGCCGTGTTTAAAGGTAACGTAGTATATGGTAGTATAAAATAACAGTGACGTACATATTTTGAGTGGAGAGAGGAGAATAGGTACACAGACAAACTTATAACAGTTCAATTTAAAAGCACTCTAGCGCAATACGCTAACACATCTAGGTAGTCCCTCAATACTAGATTGGTCAGGCAGTCCCGACAATCACATTGTGTGTACATTGTGCAGTACATTAGTGTACCTACTTACTGAGTACTAAAATACCTAAACTAATCATAAATGGTTCACTTTATAGGTGAATGGCCGAATAGATTATTCCATTCATAATAAGTACAGACCTACCTACATAGGTACCTACCACGATAATGGATCTTTTACAGTATCAAATGTCCAGTTGCTGGGATAATACCTAATGTGTTTTCGGAGCTGCGGTAGGTATATGCGAATAAAAGACAAGAATAATATCCTACTAATTTTATAAATGCGAAAGTGTCTGTCTGTCTACTAAGCTGTAACGGTCCATTTTTTTTAGTGGAATTGGGTATAGCGATTGCATCCCGGGGAAGGACACTCCCAAGGGGGGTTACTGCGGGAAAAAAATTAAAAAACATCGCGGATGGAGTCGCGGGCATTATCTAGTAGGTAAGTATACTTAGTGATTGTGAATTTTATTAAGCAAATGGAATTTTGCAAAAAACTACCTCTGTTTTGGACTTTTATGTTTTACTTGACTTCTTAGCGCGAAGTCGCAAGTGGTACGGACCGATGCGCAGACAAGGGGTATAAATTACAATGCTTCGTATAAAAATAGGTAAACATAAATGAATCAACGGCCGAGGCGGCGCAAAAATCAATACAAATAATAGCTGCCGCAAGGGAAGACACTTGACATCTTTTCTTTTTCCTTTGGTCCACAATATGCGTATCTAAATTATTTACGAGTCACGCACTCCATTTGGCTGCTTTCCAACCCACTTTAACCTTTTACCTTGAACTTAAGATTTGTAATGGAAGATTGATATCCTCCGTTTATTTGATACGACTCACCTTAGCTCCTTGCTTGAGTAGTTCTTCGCTGTAGGCGAGCCCGATGCCAGCCGCAGCTCCAGTTATTAACGCAACCTTTCCTTTTAACTCCATTACGGTATTTTTCTATTTCGAGAGGACTGCGCCCGAATGCGGCAACCACTACGCTCAATGTGGGTGCGCTTCGATCGCGACGGAACTCGGGTTGAAAGGGGAGGTAGGGGGGCGAGCTCCCAGTTTCTCCCCGAATTCCCCTTCTGTAGTAAATATACGCACGATTGCACGCCACTCTCGCTAGCCTACGTCGATTCAGTATCATGTGGACGGTTCACAGGACACTTTGTAGGTACAATGCTATAAATAGGTCCCGTAGTAACTACGACACTCATATGTTTCATGGTATGAATGCGTTTGTGACCCATGCGCTTTCAATGCGAAATAAAACGAGCCACTCGTTCAGTTTACTTTATTTGTAAATTTCTCAACATTTCTGTATGGTACAATAAAATTTTACTCAGTAAAAATAAAATATTTTACATTTTTTTGAATTTTCTTCAATGACTAGCGAAAATATCACAGATATTAACGTTACAACGATTAAGTATTCTTTATCGCTGCATAACATTATTATACATATTTATCGAAAACGCATCCTCTGATTGCAACGGACGCGATCTATACACGATATATATATTAAAATAAACTTTATCACAAACAACATTGTTAAATAAAAAAAACTTGATAATTTAAAAATTTCTCGTTTTAAAAAATCGTTTCAAAAATGAAATGATTTTGTTTTGATTTCGCTAATTACATAAAATAAATACAAATATTCAGTCAAAATATTTTGAATAGTTACATACAATAATGATTTCAATATAAAAAGGGGATTTAAAAATAAACTATTTACAGTAAACCACGGAATAACGAATGGCGGCCAGTCATAACTCCATAAAGTCTCTTGTAATTAATTAATACACTTGCAAAAAAACCTCGTTGACCAAACTTTTAAAACGGTGATTGCCGAAATAGAATGAAAACTGTTTAAATGCTTCGATTCGGTAAAACAATATGACCGATGAAAGTTTTGTTGACCGATTATAATTGAATGCTTGTCTATAAATCATACAGAAATTTGCTCTTTAATTGTGATAAATGCTGTCAGGAGTGATGGGCCTGGTCTGCCCCGGCCGCTGGCACAGCTTTGGCTAAATAGGAGAAAGATCTGGCATTCGGAAGGCCGGAAATGACACAAGCGCTCAGTGCTGAGCGCGTAAGATTCATAGGAGCTGCATCATACCACTCCGATGTGTCTCCATCGTAACATTCCACATGAGGAATTGTGGTTGAACCTGAAATTGCATACTTTGCTAAGTATCGAATTTAACCAAAAGTCAAGTCAAGCTAAAAGACTTATTTGCTTGGCTTATTGCTAGTTAATGATTTCTTTATATAAACAGAGGTCAAAACTCAAACGCCTCTTGATTCTTTTGGCTCAATCACTGCGGCCAAATAACGGAGATGATATGAGATGCCAGGGATATTATGGTGCATAATATTGTGTGCACAAACTCAGGTACACTCTACTCATACTCTCATAGTCCAGATACGACCGGAAAAAGAAGAAGACACGGTGGTACAAAACTATCAACTCCGAGGCCGCTATTGGGAATTTCTTGACAGATTTAACCCAATACCCTTTTTTGGCTCAATCGAAATCCACTAATCCCGCGGCCAAATAAGATCCCCCCCTAGACCACAGGTGAACTACTACTACCTGCACTGACACTATTAACTAACCATTGAACCCTCCAATAACGAAGATCATGTCGTCAAGCAGTACCGTGGCAAAATTGCTCCTCGCGCTGAACATTTCCGTCATTTCCTGCCACTCGCCGGCGCCGTGTGGACAAAACCGCTCCACTTGTAAAAATAGATCCATCGTCACTTCAAAATGTTTGACTTTCAAATATTTTCAATGTTTAATAGAGTTTAGATATACCTATATCTAAATATCCCCTGACTAGTGACTAATTAACATTGTATAATTTAGAGCCTTTCCTTTTAAACTTTTATAGTTTGGTTGTTTATTTTCTTCGTTCGAATTACTGATGGCAGAAAACAAAAAAATCAGAGCATAACTAAATCCCATACTCTAAACAAAGTTTATTAGTAACTAGCTTTGTGCCCGCCCGCGACTTCGTCTGCGTGGACTGAGGTTTTCGGTTACCGCGGGAATCCTTTAATTTCCCGGGATAATTTAAAGTAGCCTTTGTGTTATTCCAGACTATAATCTATTTTCGTGCCAAATTTCATGCCTTTCTGGCTTGATTGAGTAACAAACATCCATAATCCATCCATCCATCCATATCTGTAGCGGAGAATTTATTAGGATTGGATAAAACAATTTTAATTAAATGCCGCCAACCCGCATTGGAGCAGCGTGGTGGGTCTTATACGCTCTAATTCCCTCTCTCCTATGAGAGCGGAGGCCTGTGCCCAGCAGTGGGACAATAATGGGCTGTAATGGTGGTGGTGGACAAAACAAGCCAAATAATAACCAGTATTAAGCCTGCTATAGCCATTGAAACCTCCCAGCGCATACAGACAGTCTCGATACGCGATCAGGCTGACTCCAGACCGTGGGCTGACCATGGACCGAATGAAACTCCATTGCTTCGTGTCTGGGTCGAAAACTTCTGCCGAACTCAGCACTTCTTGGCCGTTGAAACCGCCGACTATGAATATCTGTGTGTAAGCAATCGTTGATTGAAGAGTCTACCTAAAGCACTGACTCTTGGTTTAAGCAATGTTTTAGCAAAATCGTGGTAAACTTAAAAGGGATAGGCGATATACCAAGTTTGGTCAAATTAGTGGTGGGCGTTGCGACGACGAACCGTTTCTAAAGACCGTTTTCTGTTCTGCAACGGTGAAACCGTTTTTACGTCCTGGGTAAAACAGTCTTCGTTGCACAAACCAGTCTTCGACACACGTCGTCGCGAACGTAGTCGTCCTCGTTCCACGTTTTTTCACAAAACAGTTCTTACAATCAAAAGTGAACTTTATGCCAATGACATACAGTCGAGAATGAATTGATTCAACGACACACGTCGTCGCGAACGTAGTCGTCCTCGTTCCACGTTCGTTGTAAAAACAGTTCTTACAATCAAAAGTGAACTTTATGCCCATGACATACAGTCGAGAATGAATTGATTTAACCACACACGTTGTTGCAACTGGTTTGAAGATGGTTTTAAGCCGTCTTCAAAACTAGTTGCAACGACAACCGTTTTCGTCGCCAGGAAAACGGTTGCGTTTCGTCCGTCAAAAATACGATAACGACCCACCACTAGGTCAAATGTAGCCAGGATGCCTTTTCGAATTTTTCATAGGTACTTATTATAAAAGCTAGAAAGTCATCAGTTTAAAGATATAAGCGACTTTTTCCACGTGGATTTAGGTTTTGAAAATCGCGGGGGAATAAAAATAGCGTAAGTGATATATGTCGTTCTTTGCCCATAGAAAAAATACGTCATTCCGTTGTTGGTTGGCGTGAAGGACAAAACAACCACAAACACACTTTTGCATTTATAATAATTAGTAGATACAGATTAAGCATATTAAAACAAATTTATATACGTGGTTTTTTCACAATTCGGACAAGATGAGTAGCTAACTGTATTCAGATAGATAAATACTTACCTAACAAAATGTGTAGTTAGGAATATAAACATCATATGTTTCTACAAGCAATAAAAGTAAAACATGCAATTAAAATAAAATACGCCAAGCGAAAGCTGTTAATTTGTCGACAGCGTAAAACAAAAATAATGTTGACTAGCCTTTCCACCGAGCGAAGCAGCGCTGGCGTCAGACCGCTGTTTGTTCATGGCAGTGGTCATTTCCCACTGGTTCTTATCGGGATAGTAGCGCTCAACGGAAGACATGCGCGTGCGACCGTTGTACCCCCCCAGCGCGTAGATGAGCCCGCCTGAATTAGGAAAGCAGATTTTATTTGATCACTCGTCTGAATTTACGGGGTTTATAAATAACTTGGGATTTATTTGCCGAGATAAAAGTTGCAGTTGCAAGCTATATCTATGCTAAATTTCATCAAAATTGGCATTACAGTAAGGCCATCAGCCTTGTCAAGGTAGCCGGATCAAAATAATATAAATAACTAAATATAAAAAAATATTAAGGATCTCAAACTTTTAATTTTCCTCTATTTGGAATAGCGCACATTTAACTACGTGTTATTTGATTACAAAAGCGATATCGAAATGGTTTCACGAGTAAATAATGTACCTAGTTGTACCACAGAATAGGTAATAGTACAATGTTACAATACAATACAATACAATATTCTTTATTTGCATGAAAACAGGTACAGTGGGTGATACTTATATTCTTTTATGATCCAATGTAATCAGCCATTTCTGGGATGCAAATGTAAAATTTTACAACTTGAGAATTTAAATAAAAAAATTTAAATAAAAAATAAAATTTTACAACTTGTTGTACTTCAGACTTCAGTCCTTTGACCTCTCCGTGGTTGTTGTACCAACTGACCCCTGTTTACCCTTCCTACTCTTTGATCTTTGACGGTACAAACTCTCGTAATCCAAAAACATTTTAGTATATCAGAAGGATTAATGCAATTGGCACTTACCGTGAACAACCACGCTAACATAGCACCTCGCTTGATACATGCAAGCTCTTTCGAGCCAAGTGTTAGCCACAGGATCGTAACATCGAACTGTATTGAAGTGGTCACTGCCATCGAAACCACCGATCATGTAGATCAAATTGTTCAACGTACACAAGCCGTGGTAAGCGCGAGGTGATAGGTCCATATGAATCGAAAGAAACCAGCGATCGGCGCTAGAAGATTATAATTTCTTCAATAAATTATGAAGCCTGTTAACTATTCAAATTTATATTTTTAAATTACTTTTAATTCTAGAGCTCTGACTTCTAGCGTTTTGTACAAGTGCGCTTAGAGAAGTTGCCATGTATAACCAATAATATTTTTGGTTTTTTATGAATATATTTTAACCTATGTAATTTCGCGAGCCACTTATTTGCGATTCTTACCGAGTGTCATACGTTTCAACGAAACTTGTCGGGCTCCCAGCACTCCAGCCTCCTACTGCGAAAAGTATTTCGTAAGGTATTCGAGGTCTGGCCAAGGGATCGTTAAGATCTGCTTCTGTTTCAGGCCTGGAGTCCAAAACAGTAAGGAAAACCACTGCTGGATATAACGCTTCTTGACATTTCTATAATAAAATTTTATTTAAATAGAAATCATACAAAAAGTACATTAAAAAAAGTACATAATTAACTATTTACCGCATCGTCGATCACAGGTTGCCATTGTAAAATTTTGGACTTAAAATATTTGTAACTTATATGGCCATATCGTACACAGGATAATAGAGACGGTATATATTTTCTTCTGTTTTCTAAATCGTGCTCTACCCATGTCTTTACTGCTTGGAATACTATTTCTTCATTTTTAACGTTCAATTCGTCATCTCGCAATACATCCTCTAACTCTTCATAAGATAGGGATTTGAATTCACTACATTCTTTTAATATTCTGGCAAAGTATTGTCTTATATACAGTTTGCCTTTTTTCTCTAATTCATTACAAAAGTAACATCTAGCAAATTTAAATATTCCAAGACAGTTATGCGGACGCAATTCTTGTAGAAGAAATTGGCAGCATAGTTGAATGACCCCAACTACATCGAACTGGTCAGCATAAGGGAGCAAATATTCTACATTTTCAGCAGTCACTTTGCACGTTCCTGAATAGGCATAGTCGAGGATCAAGCTCATATAATAAGAAGGAACATCAACGACTATTTCTTTTTCTTCGGGTTCTCCTTTTTTTAAAGAGTTTACAAATATGGCTTTAAAATATGGACTGACCGCTGAAAGTATAGCCCGATGTACTTGTATAGGAATGTTATCCTTGCATACGATTGTCCCATCACAAAGTTGCCCATTCTGTCTTAGTTCATTCCATATTGCTGGAAATTCCACAACCGAATAATTTTCAGGGAGGCACACACATTTTCTTTTGCGAGTTACAACTCTTTTTTTCAATATGCGGGGCTTAGTAGATGCAGGAATACGAACGGAATTTTTGCTTTTTGATAATTTTCGATGTTTCGTATTAAATTCCATCCCTTTCGAAAAAACGGCGGTCGAAACTTGTTATTCTGTCGCGATGACAGACTCCAGCATTTTGTGAAAAGTTCATATTTTGTTCTATTTTTTTGAAAGTACAGTTCGATTACGTTGTATAACTTGCCAGTACATCAATATGTTGGTATTTAACACAGGTATTTATCTAGGGTATTTATACTCAAAAGCCAAGGATCTATTTTCATTTTAATAAATTCTCTATGGTTAAATTGGGCAACATTGAAATTTGAACGTCACTGCCAACATTTGGCCAACATTCAAAATTGTTCCTCTCGTTTTGTCTATAGTCCGTCTTTTTCTTCCGGTTGTCAATATGGTGAGTTTCGCACGGAAGAAAAATAAAATGAATCACGAAAAATCTGAGTGAAATAATTGTGTTGTGAAAGTTTAAAGTGATTTTCAGTCAGAACAGTGCTGTTAAGATGTGTTGCATTCTTGATTTCAGGGTGTCGACATCAACCATAAACACGATAGGAAAGTTCGGCGCACCGAAGTCAAATCCAAGGATGTATACTTGAGATTGCTCGTAAAAGTACGTATAATATCGTCTCCTCGTAGTTTATTAGTGAACTGTGATATGCGAGCCAACTGTAATGTTTTGGTTGGAGTCATAACCTATATCTTTGTTGACAGTTATACAGATACTTGGCAAGACGTACAGATGCGAAGTTCAACCAGATTATCCTAAGAAGGTTATTCATGAGCCGCATCAACCGGCCGCCTCTGTCCCTGTCCCGGTTGGCGCGTCACATGAGCAAACCCACTCGTGAAGGGCTGATCGCCGTTGTCGTGGGCACAGTCACCAACGACGTGAGGTTATACAAGGTTCCCAAGCTCACAGTAGCTTGCCTGCATGTGACTGAGAAAGCGCGCGCCCGTATTTTGGCTGCTGGAGGTAAGAATATTTTCAGTTCACTGAAATTTCAATTGCATTGTTTACTGCTGATTTGTAAAAATAACATAACCTCTCAATCATAGAGAAATCTTCTCATCAGCTTAAAGAAATGAAAAAGGTCATACAGAAGCAGTATTTTATTTACCAAACTGTTACGTCTTATGTCATTGTTAGTTAGTGTAGATATCAAGTTTCCCTGCTAACTCTAAAAATAAATTATTACAACAATAGACCTAGAGATCTATTGTGTTTTAGATCTTGAATTTATGTTATTTTAGGTTGATTGATTAGATTTTTCATGAATCCTGTGGAATCTAGTGTAGCTTCCCCAGTAGGGCTAGCATGCACAGAATAAGTAAAATTGTCTATCCATTTTCTTTCTCTCTATCTACCTAAGCTAACATGGTTACACATAGGACTTGTCTCATTATGTCAAAAGTATAGATAAAAGTAATATTTCTTATGTGTTGTATTTTGCTCTAAACCCTTACATGCAGACTATTTTTTTCTCATAATATACCAGCATTGTGCATGTTAGGAAGTAAATGAGAAAATAAGTCTGCAACTACATCTTTCTCTCGTAGAAAGATATATTGTTGTGCACATCCTAAGCCTGCAGGATGCAACCTATCTCTGTACCAAGATCAAAACCGGTTGAACACATACTGTGAAAGTGTAGCAGACAGACAGACACTTTCACTTTCAGATGAGTCTGAGTTCAATTATTATCGGCTAAAGCTGATATTTTTTTAGTCCACACTTACTATGAGGGGCCAACAATTTTTGTTATAGAGAAACTTAAGTTTAACTTAATTAAACTTCAGTAAGCTGATTCTTCTCACACCTCAGTAGGTAGGGCATTCCAAACCTGTGGTTAGAGACACTTTACAATTTGAAAGCATAAGGTGCTTTCGAAAGTTAATTTGAATAACTTTAATACTCAATTTTTTTCTACTTCTAGAGAGAGTAAGAGCTAATCAAATTTAGTATAGATCACAATACAGGGAGTTTTCTGGAGATTTGATATTTCATGCAAGATTATTCCTTCATTTCAGGAGAGATCCTAACGTTCGATCAGCTTGCTCTCCGTGCCCCCACCGGCCGCAAGACAGTCCTCGTCCAGGGCCGCAGGAACGCCCGTGAAGCTGTCCGCCACTTCGGACCAGCACCTGGCGCGCCTCGCTCTCACACTAAGCCCTATGTGCGTTCAAAGGGACACGAGCGCGCTCGGCCGAGCCGTCGCTCTAATGTGTAATCTTTTAAATATAAGGAGTACAATCTATTTGGTTTTTTATTTATAAAACACCATTACAGTAATATCCATAGCTTTTGCACTTTAAAAATAATTGATTTGTAGGATATTTCTTCAAGAATTTAGCAGTCCGCTCAATAGATCAGTTATCAGACGAAGTAGGACATCACTTCTTGTGCATTATGTCAAAATCAGTTAAGCAGTTTGGAATACTAGCCTAGTTAAGGTTATATTCATGAGGATAGGATGCATCTGAAAGATCAGATCATACAAATCTATTTAGTAGCCTACTATTAATACTAAGAAAACTTATGGCCATTTCTGTATAACTAATCTCTAAACTAAAATAAAAGGTTTAAATATAGTTCTGTCCTTTTCCAGAGGGAGTATTAGGAAATAGGTTAGCAATATTTTTAATGGTGTCATTTTAGTTAAGAGATTATGCACAAGGATCAGCCCCAATATCTGTTTCAATAAAAAAATGGTTTATATTTATAAACATTTAATTAACAATATATTAATCATAACACTTAACATCTATAGGTCCACTAATATTAAAATCACAGACTTTCAATCGCAAAAGGCATGGGACCAGTAATTCACCAGACATTCATCTTGCTTTGCCACACCCAATACTTGTTCCAAATTCTTGATAGCTTCAGGTTTTCCTGATTGCAATGCTGTTTTCAATGTTCTAGTAATGCTAAAAACCAAAAAAAAAAAAAAAATTTAAATATTTCAATGCCCTTCAATAATTAAGTTTCAAGGCAAGGTATGGTGTCGGTTTAAAAACCATTTAAACTGACTGACTGAACTGACGGGGCCTGAGGTGATACATAAGCTCTGCGTTCAACTCGCGCGCGAACTATAGACCATAGAGTTGAGGGACGACTGGCCTAGTTGCAACAACCCATAAAAGTCGATTGCAATTGTTAAGCAATATGGACCTAAGTTAGTAACTGGATGGGTGACCGAATTTGGCTTTTTGTCTCCTCGTCGTCGGTCCCGGTTATTATCACTAACATCAGATAATAATTAGTGAGAAACTGTTAGAAATAGTTGAAATAGTACTCTTAGTAAGTTGTATGTGGAGGGACCTTAGACTCGCCACATATTATCCCAAGAAAACCCCTGCCACTATGTGATTAATGGGGGTCACGACTCACGACCCTCAGCATTGAGGAATACGATGCAGAGACAGTTGAAATTGGTTAAGCAAACTTACCCCAACCACTCAAGTTGCAAAGATTTAATATGTTGTAGTAGCACTGCATCATTAAATTTTGTATTTTCCATAGCATTCTCTATTTTCTTCATAAGTGTAGGACCTAAAAATGTTTAAAAAAACAACTGGTATGGCTTTTGTTAATAGGGTGATAAAGTAATAGGTGATTAGTTTATGATTGACAGTGTTTTCACAAGAGCTTTTATTTAATCATACAAATTGGACTGCACTTTTCCATATTGTGCGTCAGATTTGTACCACTGTGCGACATGGATTTAAACTTACATTTAACGGGTATACTGTGACTCCATTTGCAGTCAAAGTTACTATTTTCCGTTTCCTCTAAGATGCATACATCTTGTGAAGGTAATACTTCAACAGAACTATCAGCTCTGATGTAACTGATATTATGGTTCACTCCACTTGGTATCAAGCTTGATAGACTGTTTATAATTCTGGATGGTTCTGTATGGTGCGATTTTATAACAATCTGAAATAAAAATTTAAAACACATTTTTAATACCAGCGTTAATGATTAATATACTGCCCAGGACCTTGTCCATGTGGATTTATGTTTCAAAAATTCTGTGGGAACTTTGATTTTCTGAGAAAACAATTCGGACATAGGAAACTACCTCTGAACCAAATTTCATCAAAATTTGTTAAACTGACAGGCCATGAATACAGACACGACATGCTTTGCATATAAAATATTAAAATTCTGCATGGATTCTTACAAAACATCAGTAGGTAGTATTGTCATTAGGACTAAACAGTTCACATGGATAGTTGCACTTTTCTATGCTACACAAGTTAAACGAAGAATTAATGCATGGCAGCACTTTATACCATAAATAGATGGATGGCACAAATTACTGTATATTATTATTATAAAATAAACTTACATCTATTCCAGTCAAAGTGCAATACAACAATATTCTAAACACAGCTTTGCTTAACAGTTTTTCCAATTCTCTCAAAGAGATATTCTCAAAATTGGCCACCGAACATGCATTTTCCTCAAAAATTGTTCTGCTAGTACTCAGATTCAACTTTTTGAGTAAATCCTGACTAGTGTATAGGGTTTCTGAATATGTGATCGCACCAGTTCTTAGCATCCATGTAAAGTGGGAGTGCAGCTTTTTGAAAATATCTTCATCACCTAAAATTGATAGTTTAATTAAATTAAAACATATCTTTAGCAAATACTAAGTGATTTGACCACTGCAAAATGCCACCAATTTTTATAAAACAATATTTTTGATACAACTAATATATTCATTCTTTACTTTAAAAGATGTCAATCATCCATACTAATAATTTTATGCAAGTGTCTCTGTCTGTTACCTTTTCACAACCACAACATGCTTTAACTATTTTGATAAAAGTTTGGTACAAATATAGCTGCATCCAGGAGATAGATATAGGTTACTTTTCATCATAGAAAATCAATGAGTTCCCAAAGGATTTAAAGAATAACACAAATCTACGCTGACATAGAGGTGAGCACCATGTAGTTCTACATTAATTCTAGTAATTTAGATAAGTACTCGGGCCTGTAAATAATTACCTGTTAATTGTATTAGTGACCGGGACTGACCAAAGTCATTCCTGCCAGTTTTCAATCTCAAAGCCCTCTGTGAGCAAATACTTTGTTCTTTCTCATATACCACATCTGCTAACTGTTGTAGTTCCTTGGCTATTTTCTACAATTAAAGTATGTAGTCATCAGCACCTTGGCAGTTCACAAATAAAATCTAGGATAATTACATTGAAAAACAGCCTGGGAAAAGAAAAATATTATAAGGAAATAAATTTCTTTATAATCAGCACTTTTATTCCTTATCCGAATCTTAATCTGAATTAAAAATCTGCAAGTGTTCTCTTAAGAAGGTGGTGGAGGATGAATTATGAGGATGAATACAAACAAAAATAATTTGTAATTCGAGAATATTTCCACCATACTAGCGATTATTTAGATTCAAATTGTATTAATCTATGTCCCTGGATACATATGTTTTCAAAATACTTTCCTACAATGAAATGTAAGTGAATTGCATTTTGCATACTCTTACAAAAAAATGACATGTTTTCCTCCTATTTGTTTCATATTAAAACCAATGTTATCTTACAGTCCCACAAACTTATCTGACCCGGTGGCCAAAATTGGAACTAATTTTTATGCCTGTATTTTTGTTTTTATTATATTTTTCATAGATACTAGCGACACTGCCACCGGGTCAGTGTGGGACTATACATACTAATTGATCAGTTAGGTACATAGCCTATATTCTGAAGTTACAGAATAACAACAGAAAGTGTAAAATACAAGCAGTTTTCATCCATCATTTTTGGTATTTATGGAACAAGACTAAATGTATGACAAATTCTGAATGCTCATATTGATGTAGCTCTGTCACAGGTCTTATGTGTTATCAGCCAAATAGAGATGGTAATATACCAGCCGATTTTGCACGTGCCTTTGAAGTTGCGAATGGTGTTTGCGGGTCTCTTTAAGTATAAGTATAATTAAGTATCTATATTGTTCCAATTAATTATCCATACTAATATTATAAATGCGAAAGTGTGTCTGTCTGTCTGCTAATAGGGATAGTTTGTATCTTGGGGAAGGACATAGGCTACTTTTTATCCCGGAAAATTAAAGAGTTCCCGTGGGAATAAAAAACTTAACCCGGAAAATGAAGTCGCAGGTATCATCTAGTATGAAATATAATCACCTCATTATATATGAAATGCCCAAAATTGTCAAAAAATTATAATTTTTAAGTATTTTACAAACCTGCATATGCTCAGAAAGTACAGGTGTAATATTTAACAGCAGCATCTTATCCTTCATCAGGACAACAACAGAGAACAATCTCTTCAACCCTCTTGCCCTAGTATCTTTGACGGGAAACATCAGACTGAGCACATGGCCCTGGGTGTCACTGAAGTACACCACACCACCTTCTTTACTCCAACTTACCTGTAAAGTAAAGGAATTTCTACCACCACTACAGCCCATTGACATCCCATTGCTGGGCACAGGCCTCCACTCTCATAGGAAAGAGGGAATTATAGCTTAGACCCACCACCCTGCTCCAATGTGGGTTGGCAGGCTTCAACAACTATTATCATGCTAGTGATAATAACCCGGACTGACGGCTTAACATGCGCTCCGAGGCACAGGGGTGAAACACCACCAACTTCCTAACTCCAGGCTAGTACTGAGAATTTCTAGTCAGAAAAACCCAATACTCAATCAGACCCAACCCAGGAGGTTGTCGGCCGCAGTTGAACATGCCAACCACTAGACCACTGAGGCAGTTAATTTCTCCTTATTATTTTTATGTCCAGCAGTGGCAACAGGCTGATTGATTGAAAATATGGTCAATGAGATATTAATACATAAAAAAGTACATGACTTACTTCACAGGTAATACTTCGTAGGGCTGCTTGCCTTAAGAACGCAGTAACATCATTATTAGGAACAGACTCTCTGCTACAAAATATAATACCATTGTCATCTCGCGATACAATCACCGTCTCTGGTCCAACGGAGGTGCATCCACTACATTGTACTGTTCCTTTTGAGGACTCTGTTGTGTGATTTTCGTCGTCTGTTGTGAACGTGCAGAACAGAGGCCGTGGTCCGTGGGCCTCACAAAAATGGCACAAACCGATTATGGCATTCATTTCTCATGAGACGATTCACTGGCCACTGCTACGCATTAACCATTCAATGTACTCTGTGGCATTAACGGAGAACGACGAAAGTTATTATAATAGTATTTTTCTTTTCTATTTTTTTTTTGAAAATTGTTTTTAAAACTATGTCAAAAACACAGAACACTTATACTCCTAGCGGAGGTCAGAGACAAGGCCCTGGCGGAGGTCAAAACACAGATCACTCATATACTAGTCCCTGGTCAAAAACCAAGAAACACAGACTAGAAAAAGAAGCAAGGAACACATATTTTTAAAATTATTTTACGGCCCTAGATACAAAGAACACATATACTCCGAGCGGAGCAAAGACTAATAATGGATGCACTGTAAATTGGACAGTAAACGTGATTGTGTATGGCCAGCTTAAGAATAGTCCAATACAAGAATAATAATCGACAGAGTATAGATCATAGAGAGAATATTTTTGTATGTTGTCACTAAATACAACTTCCGGCGCATTACAATCGATTTTTAAATTCAAATGTGCAATCACGAATATACAGTTCGCGCGCTATAGGTTTTCGCATAGATTAATGTATTCGTATCCTATCCAAAGAGTATGTTATCACTACGGCATACAGTGATGTGTAAACTGTAAACCTGTGTCCTACACTGCTGAGCAACTTAATTTATAATTTCTATGGAATTTCTGATAATAATGATGATACGCTTGTATAATAAAACACCAAATACACGATTTTCAGTACCTCGTTTATTGAACTGTACACAAATTCGTCTTAATGACGAACTCCACCTAACAGGCACAGTTTACAAATAATTGATATAATTTCATTATATTACCAGAGCCGCATTCATTTGCAATGACACACGTTAATAAACGTTAGTTAACATTAGATAAATTATTAACATTAAAAATACCACCTCGCTAACTTTAATTCACAAGCCAGGCTTTGATTGGTAACAGTTAAAGTGTTGTACACTTCACAAAATTCCCGGGAAAGAAAAACATGGCGCAAGTAAGAAATAAATTATTTTAATCATAAATAACATGATGTTGATGTCACCTATCAGAAAAAAAATTTGTCTAAATTGTACGTAATAAGTAATAACACTACTATACTGGTTTATTTCTTAGATACAGGTTTGTAGGCCAGCTTTCTGGACTTGAGGGTAGACCACTTGTGTCGTTTGTAGTAGTAGATCACAGCGGTCAGCATTGAGAACATGCCGATTGCTTTGATGGTCATGAGCCGGCGGTCGTCCAGCTCGGGCTCCGAGCACCACCTGAGGAACGTGGCCACATCTTTGGCCAGTTGTGACGATGTCGCTGGTGTTCCGTCGCTGTATTCTGCAGCCTGGGTGAAAATATAGGATTATACAAGTAGCACTAGGTACATTTTTTTTTTATCCACTACAAGCTAGCCCTTGACTGCGATCACACCTGATGGTAATTGACGATGCAGTCTAAGATGGTAGCGGGCTAACCTGTTAGGGGCATGGCAGTTATATTAAATCCACACCCCTTCGGTTTCTACACGGCATCGTACCGGAACGCTAAATCGCTTGGCGGCACGTCTTTGCCGGTAGGGTGGTAACAAGCCACGGCCGAAGCCTCCCACCAGGCCAGACCAGGGAAAATTCAGAAATTATAAATTCCCAATTTGACCCTGCCGGGGATCGAACCCGGGACCTCCGCACGTTAAGGCAACAGCGCTACACACTGCGCCACGGAGGTCGTCAAACTTCATCAACATACTTTTCGTAACGGGGCACCAAAAGTTCCCAGGCCTTTTTTGGTGTATTTCTATAGTGCAGGGTAATTTCGAGAATTTCAGGTAAATCATGAATTAATATTACCAAAAGTACAGCGATAATAATAGCGACTTTTAAACAAATAGTTAACCAAATGACCAATCAATTTACTCCATCCCTCAGAATACAAACATAACTAATATGTACGGTACTACAGACTATGTGCAAATAAACTACATAACATGAACTAATAAATAGATCTGCACAAGTACTTCAACATAGACAGTTTAGAAACATTTCACCACAGTTTATTAGGGCTGGCTAATTTTTACAACACAAAGTATCAGCCTGGCTGTTCAGCGCGGAAATACAGCCAGCATTCCATGCAGGTATGAGGAGAATTATACGGAGTACATAATCTATACTAATATTATTATAAGTAAAGTTTGTGAGTTTGTAGGGGGTAATCTCCGGATCTACGGAACCGATTTTGAAATTTCTGGTACCAATAGAAAGCCACATTATATTTTGTGAGTGTCATGGGCTATGAACATTAACCCGAAAAAGTAGGGAGTTCCCGTGGGAATTTAAAAAACTTATTTCACGCGGATGAAGTCGCGGGCATCTGCTAGTGTTCAATAATTAGGTTAAATGGTAAAAAGTTATATTAATAATATTATCTATCAATGTACACTAGCAGAAATGGCTGGAATGAGGTCAATTATTTACGTATATATTTGTGTAAGTTTATGATATACTAGCTGACCCGGCGAACTTCGTACCGCCTTAGTATGCAAAATTAAATGTATATTTTTCAATATTTCTGAGAGATTTTCTTAATATTTTTTTCCGTAAGAACCTTCTCCTAATAATAACAAATACAACAAAAAAAGAATTAGTGAAATCGGTCCAGCCATTCACGCGTGATGCCGTGACCAAGGAAAACGGGTTTCATTTTTATATATATAGATAGATTATCTCGTTTCATTCCATCTCATATCTTCTTGTACCTATTCATCTTTCACTACCTTTCTCACTGCCAAGGGTCACTGGTAGAGATCTCTTATAGAGATAAATGCTTCCTTGTCCACTATATTTCAGTTTTTCTTAATATTTTATAACTTTTAGGTACAGAATAAAAAATTAAAAAAATTCGCAGTCATAGGGACTGCCGATAGAAGTGAAAACTAAATCCATTCAATTTTACTTCACCTAAGCATTTGAGTTTCTGACTGGGAAATGTAGAAAAAGGTATTAGCAACAACTTCAGTTAATTATGCACCCTATAACTAACACATACATTACGATTGGAAAATATTAATTTTTAAGACGTTCTGCCATCAGAGAAAACGTAGGAAAAACCTTTCAATCCAAAATAAAGTCATTTTTAAAATATGTACAAAAATATTAATAAACCTTAAAACCAAGGCATTAAAGTTTAATTTCGAATGTAGTATATTTACATTACAGACCTTTTTTTACCCCCTATCAAAACGTGCTCAATGCCGATAATAGCTATTTATGCAACTGTATCGTAATGAGGGTCATTTTAATTCGAGTGCTGTTTTTTGATACGAGGCTTGCCGAGTATCAAAATAGGATAGTACGAGAATTAAAATGACTAATTACGTACAGTTGCATACAAGATTTTATCTACGACAAGGACGTCTTTATAATTTTTTACTTTGTAAATTAATAAAAAAGTCAAATCAATTGACTGGTTGGGAAAGTGCCAGAACCCAGAGCCGCTAAGCTATAGGTATCCTATTTATGAAGATAACCATAACGATACAGCTACGACTCATAACGATACAGCTCCCATACAACGAACTGTATCGTTATGAGAAGCAAACACGAAAGAGGGTTCAATTCGATATAGTTGTCAAATTCGAAATTGGAACTTTTCGATGCTGGAGTAGATAAAGAAGTTTTCACTTCAAAAAAAATTGGCAGTCATAGGGACTGCCGATAGAAGTGAAAAGGAAAAATTTTAATTATATTTTTTTAATTATGTTTTTAATTATATTTTTTTAATATAATTAAAATATAAACCTTACCACTGAGGATTAAAGTTTAATTTCGAATGTAGAACAACGTTCGGCATGCCGGTCACGCGAGCATGTCGGTCACGTTCACGTTAAACCACAAGTTTACCCCCTACCAAAAAGTGCTCAACGCGTCTAAAGAAGTTTTCACTTCAAAAAAAAAAACAAGTTTGCTTTTTTGGGACTGGAAATAGGCCAGAATCCATTAAATCCACATACCTCGTCAAAGAGCGCTTGCGCCATAGAGATGGCTCCGCCGGGGAAGTAGGGGTTATAGTTCTGACCCTCGCGCAGCACGACGCCGGCGGGCGGTTCCACGTAGCCCGTCAGCAGCGCGAAGATGTAGTCCTCGCCGCCCTTGCGCCCCGACACGATCAGCGACAGGTCCGGTGGGTATGCACCTTAACACAATACCATTTTTAGTAGAGTTGTAACGGAACCTCGCCTCCGGCTCCGTAAGTGCGGAACTTCCGCAAAAAATCGTACCTCCGCTTCCGCATCCGCATCCGCAGCTTTTGTGCGGAGATGTGCGGATTGACTTACACTGCGAGAGGTACAAATCGAAGCAGGTGACATCAGTTACACCATTACAACAAGCAAAAAGGCAACTGTCCTTAGAAGAATCCTCAAAAAATAATCAAATCGTGGCATCCTAAAGCACAGAAAATGGCCGATGTGATCGGAGAAATCCACCTCCGCCTTCGCCTCCGTTAACCTCCGCATACGCCTCTGCTTCCGCTAAGAACGCCTCCGTTACAACCCTAATTTTTAGTATCACCAAGTAAATATCAGTATCGTATCATTTTGTAGGAAGGCAAAGGGGTTTGAAGCTAAACCCAAGGGGTTGCGGGGGACAGTGTGTCCATTCCATAACTTCTTTCACAGCATAACTCTATCACTAGGTGAACAGTAACTGAACACAAGCAGAACAAAACTGTGGAGTTTTGTAATAAAGTGAAATGTACTGGTTGGTATAAATAATGTTTTTATTTAAAAAAACTTTTAAAGTGCTTTTTGTATCGTCAAGTGAATGAAATATAAAAAATCATTATATTTTATCTATGTAATGTACTTGTAAGTGTATGATAACAATTTATATTTTATAATATATATTATATTTAGTTATTGTAGTATCTATATGTGTAATTTATATGTAAACTATAGTATGTATGTTTATGTAAGTATATTTTATTTTATACTTTGTTATTTTTATTTTTATTTCATGTGCATCGACCATGTCATGAGCTCCTAGACCCAGTGTCATCAGCTTTGTACGCTCGGGTTGCCTTTAAAAGATCACTTTAGTGATAAGGCCGCCTTTGCGCTTTACCACAGTTTCCTGTCTTTTGTATTGTATGCATAATTTTGTACCGATGTGTTAAGATGCAATAAAGACTTATACTACTACTACTACTACTATGAATTCTAAAAAGAAAATATTGTTATTTGTAATATAGATTTGTTACCATTGTTGGCAGCTCGAGCAGCATTTTCGTTGGGGTACGGAGATGGGAAGTAGTCGGAGAGCTTGCCCGGCCTCTCAAAGTAGTTGCCCTCCTCATCCGGACCATCCTTCACCATTACCTGGAAATTGTTTGTATTATTTAAACGTTGGCAATGAAATAACAGGAATAATTAAAAGACAAACCGTTTTTTTAAATTACTTTTAAAATAAGTGACATACTAAGGATCGAATTGCGCTTTTTAGCTTGACGAAAAAACAAAAATACCCTCAAATTTCAAAATTATAATAATAAAATTAGTGTTATTAAGTCATTTTATAGTTATTTATCATTTTAAACCACAGCCGTCCTCTACATAATTTAAAGTACAGTCCGATTAAAACTTTATGACGTCTCGGAAGTTATCCGCGAGTGTACGTTCGCGCAGGTACAGTCACCTGAACTATCCTGCCGATATTGTATTCTGCGCTGATGAGTAATAAAGTCTGAATTGCACTGTAGGTAAGTGCTAAATAAAATATCAAGCAAAATATGCAATCTATTAAAAACTTCATATAAGTATTGAAGTTAAATAAGCACTGGTGTAATGTATGTGATTTTAGCACTGATATTAGACACATTTAAATGCTCAGTGCTCATCACACGAGTATAATTACTCTGTGGTGCTCATGTTGTGTGTTCGTGTAATATTACTGTGTATTAAACAGTGTCCGCTTCTATAATAAGCTCCCAGAAGACATGTTGAAGATGTCTCTGAATAAGTTCAAAGTTAATGTAAAACGTAAACTCATTGAAAAATCTTATTACCATGTAAAGGACTACTTAAACGACAAGGAAGCCTGGCAATAATTTGCTCTAATGTCTCTGATAGTTCCTTAGTAAGAATATTTGTAAGATGGTGATAATAAAAAAAAAAAAACCCGGCTGAGTTTGTTGTGGGCTCTTCTCAGACCAGGGCGCGTTTGGAACCCTCGTAGCTTTAGTTTTAAGATACCGTTACCCATTATCACCATCATGCTTTTTAAGTACTTATGTAATTTTTAGACGAAAATAAGTGTACCTACAGTGTACCTATATTTAATAAATAAATGACTGACTATTATGTTCAGTGTTCTGCTTACCTCAGCAGCCTCAGCCTTGGCCTGCTCCTCGGTGTGGGTGACGTTGACCAAGTTACGGAAGGCGATGTACTGCAGCGAGTGACACGCCTTGCACACTTGCTTGTACACTTCATAACCTCGCCTCACACTATACAAAAATTAACAAATAATTTTATTTATAAAACCAATAATTGTCTTCACAATTCACACATTTCACAAAAAACAAAAACAGGGTGAATTTACGCAACGCAGAACAACTTTATTAAATTTTGAGAGATAAAAACAAATTAAATTGGCTGCTCTAGGACAATGTGAATCTACGTCACATGCAGGCGGCGTGTTGCAGACCAGTTGTCTCTCGACTTGCTGAGTGCAGACTGTTGCCTACTAAAAACATGGAGTTGAAGAGCTTCTAAATGCAGGGATTCCCAAAGAGATCGATATCGGTTTCCCAGGGTTCGACGTAAACGAAAAATGATTTTGGGGGTCGAGGTCTAAAAATCGACCCCTATTAATTAAACACAAGTTCTTATTTGAAACTTTCAGGATACTGTATAAGTTGTGTTACGTGTAACAACTTGTTATAAGAATGACTAATATTTAAGTAGGAAGTAACATTTTTGTACTTTAAAAAAACTTCATACTTAGAAAAAAGGTTTCAGTGTGGTTTTGACAAAACAAAGAAACCGTTTGAAAATCAACAAACGCCGAGATTTAAGGCTGCAATGCACCAATATTGAACCAGATTCAGATTTCAGCTAGGTTGGTAAAACTAAAAAGTCATCAGGTTCATCCATCACACTGATTTTTTTATTTTTTATCTTTACTTTGCGAACAAAGGAGGGGAGTAAGATTTTTATGTATAGTTAATTCAAGATCAAACCTTAACAATAAAGCATTAAAGTTTAATGTTGAATGTAGTAAATTTATATTTCAGTCCTTTTGTCTTCGTAACAACGCTTCCGTTGCACCACACGTTTTTTGTATTTTTTAATACAAAAAACTACAAATTATTAATTACACTTGATATTTACTGAATTTTATGTCTATTTATTTAGCTAAATTTTGATGAGAAAATGATGTCAAGTTTACTCACTTAACCAACTGCAATTTTTTTTAATTGGTAAGTATTTTGTATCAATAGGAAAAAAACTAGAGATAGGATTTTTAAAGTAATTTGGCTATGGGGGTCTCAGGTATCAGTTCATTTTGGAAAAGGGGTCTCTTGCCAAAATAGTTTGGGAATCCACTCAGTAGAGTATACAGCAAAAAGTTGAAATTGTTTTTGTTAGTCAATTTATTGAGTTTTTTCAAAAGGTGTATACTGTATTAAAAGTTTTTCAGTTTTATGTAGAGAACCCTTTAAGCGTTTTTTAGTATTTTTAAATTAACCCTGTACTTGCATGTAAAGTTGCTCTCACTTTATGATTATTAAAACTATAAAGTTGACTTTTCCCACCCTTGGGAAATAAAACTATTACAGCACAGTTATTAGACAAAGAAGTGCCATAATATTCACTTTTGCACTAGTGGCCGCTTTACCAAATCACAGCTGCTTCAAATGCTCTTGTATGTTAAAATATTATGAATATTACTCAGTTGTAAGAGATATATTGATTTACTCATAGATGTAACAATTACTATATCAGATAAGTAAATGATGGCTCTCTGAGGCACACAGGACAAAGGGCCAAAAGACAGCATCCAAAAAATAAAAAAACAGAGTTGTTCAGTCATCCAGTTGCACACTTGGGCCAACATTGCTTACCCAGTGCAATCAACTGATATATGCATTTACAATAACATTACATGCTCCTTCATTATTAAAATGACTTTTTTTATATCAAATATTGTATTCTATGAGCAGGAAAATCACTATTTTGTCATGTCATTGAAACTGATAACATCCTAATATAATATCATATATTTTTTATAAGTCAAATTACCTAGATTTTAATAAAAACTGTTTAAAATGTATTTTAAAATTTAATACTAAATTGTTTGGCATTATGAGGCAACCAATGAACTAACAAACTTCTATATTTTGGTCAATTCAGTCAATTCAAATAAGAGCCTGATCAAAACGTTGCCATTTTTAGACGTAACACACAATTAGTAATAATTACTTACCTAGCATGGTCAAGTGAGTTGAACCATCCATTGTGGCTCCAGGGCTGAGGGTAGGGATGTGCCTCTGTGCCAGAGGCCTGCACCGACTGTTCCAGTGCATACAGCAGGGCCCCCACACCACCTCCCACTACACCTAATGTGGATAGCCACTAGAATATAAAAAAATGTGTTATTGGGAGTGATATATTGGGGCAAGAACTATATCAAGGACTAACTTCATTCAGGTGGAATTTTGTTAATTTTTTTTTCTTAATTAGAAAACTTCATTTCATTTTCGAGTTTTTAGATCTTGAGGTTGAGCTGGTATGTTGATATTATTATTTCTGTTTAATCTCAATTATGTAGAGATACTAATGCTACAGGGAGCAGTTTCATTTTTGAAATGATACTGAACACATAGTCTTACATAAGTGAAAATCTGTTCAGATTCAAAACATTATTCATCACAAAAATAAGTGAAATTCAGTTAAAACCAAGAACAAACGCCAGAAGGAGACATTTTATTTGATGTAATAAAATAAGTTCTGATATTTAATGAATTAATTTACACATATTATGGACCCAATTGAGATTAATTTATTTTAATGTGCGTTATTTTTTATTATAAGTGTAGGTATGTGATAAGCAATAAAAACAAAAGAAATATTGGAAATTAAGCTTTAGATGATTAAGTACTGGGTATCATTAAGACAAGTCTTTATACTGACCAATTTTCTATTCTTCGTCCATCCCTTAGCACTGGTGGACAGCTGACAGACCTGTAAGGGACGGCTTACATTAATTTTCTCTATACTTGTTACATAATGTTTAGAAGGTTATATTTCGTCCTACAATGTTCTTTTAACACTGAGCCATAATTTAACTTCTTAGCATTTTTAACTCACACTTTCCTAAATTAATCACAATATTATAAACTAAAAGAAATGTCCAATTTTAACAAATTACACCACTTTTTCCTCAAAACTGCAACTTTTACAAACGTCATTTTCTCTATCGAGCGGGCACTATGTTATCACCTGGTAAGATAAAATAATTCTGGAATTAACTTATATACGTCTAGGCAATACCTGGGGTGCAACTATTCCATAATTTTTCAAAAGTCGTGCCCCACAAATCCTGCCTACGGCGGCCGCCATGATAGTAAAATCGAATACGTCGAAAACGTCGTAATGAAAGAAGAATCGACTGTCAAGTTGTCAACGAAACTGACAAGAGCCCATAGAGTAAAGTAATATTATAGAGTTATTGCTAGTGCTAAAATAAATCGATACTATTTTTAACCGACTTCAAAAAAAGGAGGAGGTTCTCAATTCGCATAGATTTTAATATATATCTATGTCAATTCGTCGGAATCTTTTTTTTTTTTTTTATGTATGTGCCCCGATTACTCTTTATTAAATTTTGAGAGATAAAAACAAATTAAATTGGCTGCTCTAGGACAATGTATGTGCCCCGATTACTCGAAGACGCCTGGACCGATTTTGAAAATTCTTTTTTTGTTTGAAAGGGTATACTTCCAAGGTGGTCCCATATAAATTTGGTGAAGATCTGATGAAGATCTTCGAAGACAGATGTTCCCCGAGATCTTCGAAGACAGATGTTCCCCGATTACTCGAAGACGCCTGGACCGATTTGGAAAATTCTTTTTTTTTTGAAAGGGTATACTTTCCAGGTGGTCCCAAGGTCTGATGATGGAATCCTGGGGAAATCAAAGGAACTTAAATTTTAGGACACGAACCCAGATAGTTATTAGGTACAGGTCTGTCTACCTTTCGAGAACCTATTTTTTTTTTTGTTTTATGTTTACAGCAATAAAAAGCAAACAATAAAATTATTTTTAAATAAAAAAAACCGCCTTCAAAAATTAAAAAGCAAAAAATAATTGGATATATTTACATATTATTATTTCTACCCACTATGTTGAAGTCGGGCGGGTATAACAAGGATAAGCAAAGTTGACGCAAGGCTCGCCCGACTAGTACATAGTGGGTAGAAATAATAATATGTAAATATATCCAATTATTTTTTGCTTTTTAGTTTTTGAAGGCGGTTCTTTTTTTATTTAAAAATAATTTTATAATCGATTTTATCCCATGCTAAAACCACAGACATATTAAAGAAGAACTTACCAAAAATCAGTGTTGAAAGAGAACACTCTTTACGAGCGTGCCACCACCATAGATTTTAATATATAAGAGGCCACCACGCTGTCCCACTTATACAAACATGGTAATTGTCTCTGCTACAAACAAGGCCACTTCACAGTTCACACCAATGTTCACACACGTATAACCAAGGAACATATTGTATAACCCACAGAGTATAGGTACCAGTTAACCGGAGCTTCAGACTCACTTCAGACTATATTGAGGTTATTCGTCTTTGCCCTTTGGTTTTTGAAGTTTGGCGCTCCCAGCATAGATAATATACTACATACCCCAGTACCCCAGCTTCTTTTTCTGGTCGGTGCTCCCAGGCGAATTCGATATAGTTATAGGCTCAGAAGGACTGGAATCCAGAGCCGTTAAACCAGTTAAATAAAAATAAAATAAATAAATCGATATAGTCAATTTTTCTATTTTTCTGGTCGGTGTTTTCAATTTGCAATTTTTAATTTTATGATTATAACTAAGAATGGCATGGAAGAGGTTTATAAAATAAAATGGCCTTAATAATTTAAGTGTAGATGCGTACGACACTTTTTCAAAGAATCCGTAGTTTTCTATTAGTAAGGTAAATAAATGAACTATTAACCCCAGTCCATAACTCGGCTTTTTAAAGGTTTTTTATACAAAAGTGAACTGTTTTAGATTGGAAAGCACTGCAGTGACATCCAAAATGCAAGTATTCACACAAAAAAGAAATCCTATTACGGGCAGTACAGAATGGGACGTGCAACACGAAGACTACGATTTTCACCAGGAGATCGCTCGATCGGCATTTGCGGATATGTTACACGATACAGAGAGGAATAAGAAATACCACAGGGCCCTGCAACTTGCGATAGAAAAGATGCATGATGCTGGGAAGAAGGCTAACGTTTTGGATATAGGTAACTGTTGTTTTAAAACGGTAGTCTTACTGTCAGAAGACCTCTGAGACCAACGTCCAGATATTTCCTCAGTGATTTAGGTGTTACTTACACTATCAACACAAACACAAAGCTTTGTTTGATACTTAACTATTTTTATTGTAAACTAGCCGGTGGCCACTACTTTGTCTGCATGGAATAAGTTTTTAAAATTCTCACGGGAACTCTTCATAAAAACTAAAAAGTAATAATATAATAAAAAGGGATAAAAAGTTGCCTATGTCTCTCTCCAGGTCCTCAACAATACCCATGCAAAAACTCACGTCGATCCGTTCTGTTGCAGCATGATTGAAGGACAAACCAACCAATGAACAAACACACTTACGCATTTATAATATTAGTATGACTAGCTGATGCCCGCAACTTTGTCTGGGTGGATTCGGGTATTTTGGTTGACGCAGGAACTCATTAATTTTCCGGCATAAAGTAGCTAATGTGTTATTTCAAACTATGTATATACTATCTCTGTACAAAATTTCTTCTCGATCCGTTCAGCCGTTCTGGCATTATTGAGAAATAAATATCCATCCAACTTTATTAGTATGGTATAAACTAGTGAAAGCCCGTTTTTACACTCGTGGATTTTCAATTTTTATTTTTTAAATATATAGGCTAGCGCTTGGCTGCAATCAGCCTTGCTTGCAAGTAGTGATGCAGCCTAAGGTGGAGCACGCTTGCCTAGGAGATGCCTATTCACTCTTGATTGATCTGGCCTAATCCTTGTCTATTTGCATTAAAAGTTTGTAATGTAATGAAAACAATTGCGTCTATATCAAATCTTGTGCTTTGTCTGTTCTTGCGCTTATCCAGTCTGTTCTTGAACTTATTTACAGAGGTTGAATTCACCACATCCTTGAGCAGTTTGTTCTAGATATGCACTACTCTGTTGCTCAAAAAGTGTTTGAAGGGATTTGATGATGCCAATTGGGTATTTGACAACTAGTCAAATCAGTTTTCAAACATCAAAATATGTGCTTCGTTTGTGATTTTGTATGAAATATTGAATAGTAACGTCATCAACGTTTGACGCACTATTTTACTTTAATCGATAGTTTAAAATAGTTGTTCAACATAAAACTAACAGGGGGCATGGATATTAGACTTTTGGGAGATCCTCTATTTAATAATCACTCAAAAATAATTTATTCGAATAGTTGTCCAATACACAATTGATGGTGCAGCTTTCGATGGTGTCCTCTTAGACTGACTTAGAATTAATGTTATTTCTTAAATTTTTTTTTTCCGTTTCAAGGTACAGGCACAGGCTTGCTCTCAATAATGGCAGCGAGATGTGGTGCGGACACTATCACTGCCTGCGAAGCATTCAAGCCTATGGCCGAATGCTGCGTTAAGATCCTGCAGAGGAATGGTGTGGCAGACAAAATCACCGTTATACCAAAGCGGTCCACCGAGTTGACAGTGGGCGAGGACGGGGATATGAAAGAGAAAGCTAATATATTAGTGACTGAAGTATTTGACACTGAATTGATTGGAGAAGGTACTCGCTATTTATTACTAGATGATTCCGATAGCTCTGTCTGTTTGGGTCTAAATTTTAAAAAACCTGTGGAAAGTCTCTGACTATCCTGGATTAGCCTATGTTCATATGGGATATTTTTTTATTTATTTATTAAAAACATAAAACTCGATTGAGTTTTACACCAATTTAGGATAAAGACTATTGCCTGGTGGGAGGCTTCGGCCGTGGCTAGTTACCACCCTACCGGCAAAGACATGCCGCCAAGCGATTTAGCGTTCCGGTAAGATGCAGAGTAGAAACCGTATAGGGTTATGGGTTTAATATAACTGCCATGCCCCTAACATGTTAGCCCGCTACCATCTTAGACTGCATCATCACTTACCATCAGGTGAGATCGCAGTCAAGGGCTGACTTGTAGTGGAAAAAAATAATAAATAGTCCTTTAATTTCAATTTTATGTTTATATCTATAAAATTACCAAATGTTATCAAAATCTGCTGTGAAAAACTTTTGTGCTTACTAGCTGATACCCGCGACAACGTCCGCGTGGATTGAGGTTTTTTGGTTCCCGCGGGAACTCCTTAGTTTTCCGGGATAAAAAGTAGCCTATGTGTTATTCCAGACTATAATCTACTTCTGTGCCAAATTTCACCCAGATCCGTACAGCCGTTCAGGTGTGATCGAGTAACAAACATCCATACATCCATCCAAACTTTCGCATTTATAATATAGAAGAAGATTGATTGATTATTGATTATTGATGATTTATTGATTATTGATTGATGATATTGATTGATTGATTTGATTATTATTGATTTGGTTTGATTGACAGGCAGGCTCATGCTCGCGACTTCGTACGCGTGGTTTGAGTTTTTTATGATTCACAGGGAAACTCCTTAATTTTCTGGCCTACGTCACTCTCCAGGTCCTCGACTATTCCCACGGCAAATATCACTTTTATCAGTTGCTCCGTTGCGGCGTGATTGAATTAGCAAACAAACACACTTTCGCATTTACATATAATATTAGTATGATTGTGACCTTATGTGGTGATGATGAAAATAAATAAATTGAAATTTTAAAACTTGTTGTAGGGGCTCTATCAACATTTTCCCATGCACACAAATACCTTTTGGAAGAAGACTGCATAGTGGTACCAGACTCGGCTGTAATCTATGCACAAGTAGTAGAATGCCCGACTCTGCAGAAGTGGAATAAACTGAACGATCTGGCTGATGAAGACCTCGAGGTTATATTGAGGACTCCTCAGAAGGTAAACAGGAATAATATAATTTCACTCGAAAGATATTATATTAGCAAATATTGTTAAAAATCAACAATTAAATTTTCCATTTTTGGAATGCACGAATTGCATGAACCAATTTTGACAGGTACAAAACCTGTCAAAATTCGTTGAGGCATTGATACTGAAAATATCATCATTATCGTTGATATCCATACTTAATTTTTAAATAATAATTATATACTTAACTAGCAGATGCCAGAGACTTCGTACGCGTGAGATAAGTTTTTTAAATTCCCACGGGAACTCCCTAATTTTTCGGGTTAATATATATAGACTATGACACTCACAAATAATGTGGCTTTCTATTGGCTCCAGAATTTTCAAAATCGGTTCAGTAGATCCAGAGATTACCCTCTACAACCTCACAAACTTTACCTCTTTATAATAGAGATATAATATATATATATATATAGATTTTATAGTATAGATTTTACATACATCCTTGTATCTCCTTGAAATCAAACTGGTAAAAAACAAAAATATTATTTCTAAGATGAAAGAATGTGCTGGTTCAGCCGCAGTCCACGACGTTCAGCTATCGCAGTTGCCTCGGCATGCATTCAGGGAGCTATCGGACCAGATCCCTGTATTCTACTATGACTGGTCAGGCCGCTCGCCCATAGATATGAAGAGAACTGTCAAACAGGAGTTCACTGTGAGCAACACTGGACAAGCTCAGATTGTCTTCATGTGGTGGGAGCTTAATATGGATCCCGAAGGTTTGTATAATGTTCACTGGCCGAGTGCGAATTGGCTGACTTTTTTTGGAGTTTGTTCCATAAGGAATACGCCACTCTGTAAAGAAAGAAAGAAAGAAAATGTATTTAATTTGATCACAATCTAAGTACTAGTCAAGAAACTATCAAATCAGGTACAGCAACAAAGTTGTGTGACCAAATACAGGTCTCCAGCTCAGCATCATGCTACAGCAGGCTGCAGCGCTGGTTTTCAGTGGAAACCTTAATTGGTGAAGTCACGGACAAACTACGAATGCAATATCTATTCTAGTATGTTTATAGAGATCTATTAGGGCTTCAAAAATTTAGACAAAATCCCAATAACAACTTAAATATTTCGTAGGGCTTTCTTGTATAGCCGTAACAGAGCCCTAGCCTCCTCTGATAGAGGCTGGGCCAGCCACTGTGACAGCCGCCAATCTGCCACAGAGAGAAATTTGGTTAAAATCTCATATCTAGGGCTTGTTACGGACACATTCATTGAGAAGTGACTAGTGATAATGGAGAACACTCAGGCATACACGATTTCTCACAATGTCTTCCTCCACTGTTAACACAATAGATATTTAGTTGCTTTAATTAAAATTTTAAGGATTTTAAAAAAATAAAGTTTCAAAACACATCTAGCTCCGAAAATGTATAGGTACATGTCGGGGATTCAAACCATGTATCCTTTATAAGAAACCAAAGTTAATCTATCTATCATCTACAGGGGTGTGCACAAGTTTTGGAGTCAGGGCAAGTATTCTTTGGGTAGGAAACAAATTACAGGCAAGTCATAATGAAAAATAAGCATTGAGGTTTTACAAACAGGGTAAGCCGTGCTTTTATGCCTCTAAGACGTGCACGCCACTGATCACCTATCACCGTTTTATTTATGTATGTAATAAATGATACCCGCAACTTCGTCCATGTGGATTTAGGTACCTACTTTTAAATCCTGTGAGAATTGATTTTCCGGGATAAGAAGTGATATACGAGTATCTATCTCAGGATGCAAGTTATCTCTATACCAAATTTTGTTGAAATCGTTAAACGCATCAGACACACTTTTGCATCAAATCAATCAAATATATTCAAATAAATCAAATATATATCAAATATATATAAATATTATAAATGCGAAAGTTTGGATGTATGGATGGATGTTTGTTACTCAATCACGTCCCAACGGCTGAACGGATCTGGATGAAATTTGGCAAGAGATTAACATGTCTGGAATAACACATAGGCTTCTTTTTATCCCGGAAAATTAAGGAGTTCCCGCGGGAACCGAAAAACCTCAATCCACGCGAAGTCGCTGGCATTAGCTAGTTAATAATAATGGTATTAGTACAGATTTGATTTTATTATAATTTCTAGGTAAAATATGCCTAAGTTGTGCCCCTTGGTGGACACACCCCGATGCTAACCTATCATCAGAAAGACCCCAAGACTCGATCCCTTGGCGAGATCATTGGATGCAAGCGGTTTACTATCTACCACAAGAAATCACTGTACAAAAGGATTCCGAAGTATCATTAGTGTCTTGTCAAGATGAATATTCTCTATGGTTTTACTTAGAAGATGAGAAAAACAAGCGAAAACATTATAAAAGACCCATTTGTGAATGTGGTCTTCACATGTCCATATCAAGAACTCATGTCTCGTACTTAAATGATGGAAAACGGAGTAAAAAGATGTTAGCACAGTTAAAAGAAGATTTGGCTAAAGATGCCATAGTTTTGGATTTAAACGGGAGTAGTTTTCTCGGTTTAGCTGCAGCAAAGATGGGTGCTAAAACAGTTTATATTTTAGAAAACATGAATCTTAATATCGGAATTTTAAACGATTATATCGAAGAGAATGATATACAAAATGCGATTGTACTTTCCGAAGTTACAGATGAAGTTTTGGAACAAGTCACAAATGTTGTTTGCGATCCTAATTTCAGTAGTGCGATATTGCCTTGGGAGAATTTGAAAGTCGCGTATATGTTGTACAAATATAGAAGTAAATTGAAGGATTTGGTCCCGGTTATACCAGAAAGTTGTGAGTTTTGGGCTATGCCAGTTGAATTCCAGGATTTGCACAAAATAAGGATACCACTTGGGATGTGCGAAGGCATCGATATGTCTATATTTGACAGTCTGGTTGAGGTAATTATCTCTTAAAATGTTTTTTTAGCAAAGTGTTGGAACAATACACCACCTGCACATCACTTTTTAAAACAAAATAAATAAAGAATTAGTCATGTAAATTTGTAATTCGTAGTCATACTGGTTGCAACTAGTCAACTTGAACAGTCATTATTTCGTCAAGGGTTCGATTTTATCTTTTCATGTTCTGATAATTGAATTTTTCTTAATTATAATATTCCTCCGTGTAACGTTCACACAACAGATTTCTACAACTGTTTTTAATTTCACCTTTTATGTTGACTAGATGATGTCCACGACTTTGTCCACGTGGATTAGGTTTTTCGATTCCCCCGGGATCTTTTTGTCTTTCCCCGAGATGCAACCTGCGTCTCTCTGGGAATCGCGCCCGGAACGCCTTTGACCCACTGACAGGTAAGTGAACCGTGGCCTAGCGGTCAAAGGCGTTCCGGGCGCGATTCCCAGAGAGACGCAGGCTTAGGCCCGCCATATACATTCGGAATTCCGTTTCAAAAAAAATTCAGTCTTTACAGTTTTAACGTTTAAATCATCGTGAGTGATATTCCGTTTCGGAACCCCGATTCGGAATATCGAACCGGGATTCCCAACATACATCACACACATACGTTTTTTTCCGTTCGGAATAACAAGGCTCTGATGTTGGGAAACGCTATCCTCTGAGTTCAGATATTCTGTCAGCGAATATGGACGTCGATTTTCTCATGGCGATTGAATTATTGCTGTATCTAGCTAAGAATAAGAAAATACGTCGCTTTTACTGGGTGCATCCCCTTAAAACGAGATACGGTAGCCATTTTTTTCGTTCGGAATTCCGAAAGTCTGTGCGTTCGGAAATAAATTCGATTGGAAACTACTGTGCGTGTGTGATAGACCCATAGATTTTATATGGATTCGCTGCGTTCGGAATCCCGAATCGGAATTCCGTTTCGGGATTCCGAATGTATGTGGTGGGCCTTAAATCATGCCGGTTCCGCAATTTTCGATATGTATTTAAGTAATTGTAGAAACTTAACAAGTGTGAGAAGCACTATAGTAAAACTATAGAATGTAAGGTGTTGTATTGTTTTCAGGGTTCCCGTATAATAAGCGACGCGGAGTTAGAAGCGCAACCGCTATGGGAATATCCGTGCAGAAGTCGCGGGGCGCCGCGCAAACTTATCGATATACACTTCAAAGACTTGAAAGCTACTTACGCTTGCGATGGCACAAATCCGATTGTGTACGTTGTTTTTTTTTTTTTTTTAATCCACTACAAGCTAGCCCTTGACTGCGATCTCACCTGATGGTAAGTGATGATGCAGTCTAATATGGTAGCGGGCTAACCTGTTAGGGGCATGGCAGTTATATTAAACCCATAGGTACCTCTTCGGTTTCTACACGGCATCGTACCGGAACGCTAAATTGTTTGGCGGCACGTCTTTGCCGGTAGGGTGGTAACTAGCCACGGCCGAAGCCTCCCACCAGGCCAGACCAGGGAAAATTCAGAAATTATAAATTCCCAAATTGACTCTGCCGGGGATCGAACCCGGGACCTCCACACGTTAAGGCAACAGCGCTATACACTGCGTCACGGAGGTCGTCAATCGGATTTAAGTAAAACATCTTTAAGCTCGATTTGAGACTGCTTGAGACTCGAATCTATTTTTTGATAGAAGTAAGATATTTATTTAGATATCTTTATTGCACACACAAAATATACAGTATACAGTTTAATAACTAGTAAGACTACATAGAGATGCGGTCTTATTGCTAGAGCAATCTCTTACAGACAACCTTTGGTGAAAGGATAAATAAACCGGAGCGCGGATATTATAAAGTATATAAATAAGTAAGGTTATAATATGATACTTTCGGCGAAAATTGCCGCCAAATCAGCTGTTTCGAGCTTGGCATCTTTTATTGAGAACTTGTACAAGTATTACCGTCTATCCGTTTGTCTGTATGTCACAGCTACATTTTTAAAGACGTATAAGACCTATATATTTGAAAAGCACAATTAAAGAAAGCTGTTTATATTTTGCTTTTTAACACGCTTTTGACGCAGACACTCCAGGTCTTAGGAAAACAAAAAATCGCTAATCCTGATTATCCTAGTAAGGATACCGGGTCAAACTGTTTAAAATATTGAATTGTCATCGGTCATTAATAAGTATGCCAAATTTCGAGTTAATCCGTCGTTTTAAAGGGGGTCAAAATCATGTTCAAAGATTCCGTTACATACTAACATAAATACGTCTGAAGCTAATAAAAAGCGTGTAAAATTGCGATTTTTTTGCGTTTTTTTTAAATTTGATTTATTCCTTTGAGTGGAACCTCGTTGATTAAGTACTTACTTAATAAGTTGAGGTATTTTATAAGTCTCTGGAAAAATTACTATTTACGAAATAACCCTCAAAGTTTTTAACTATAGCAACTAGCACTGTTGTGACTTGGACTGTTGTTTTTGGAATATTATTTTTAATTTTATTATTTATTTAGTGAACTAATTTCAGTTAATAAGCTTGATTACAGCTATCCGTAGAAAACATTAGTTTTGTATAAATAGTATTGTAACCTGATCTAAATATATTTTTTAGCGATTCGGAATCTGAGGGTAGTCACACAGTAAATGGATTCGCGATATGGGCTGTATGGATAGTGGGCGGCAAACCAATCAGTACCGGACCTATAGAGTGGCCAGTCATAGGAGAGAGAGTCGCTTGGGATATGCATACCAGGCAGGCTGTCAAAATACTTGTAAGTATTTTCGTTTTTAGGTATTTATGTAGATGCAGCTACACAACGACCTCAATTTACATAGAAGGGCCCTGTCAAACAAAGAATGTGGACTTATTTTACTAATGCCATCTAGTCAGAAAAGCGGGACAGCGCTATGGCGGGGACAAGGACAGGGTTATACAGGTGTGGAGCGCGATTCATAGGTCGGACGCCCAACTTTTTTCTATGAAAGGGCCCATCTAGTACCTACATATATATCGATGGCGCTATATGCCTTATCTACATCGCGTTAACGAAGTGATCAAGCACAAGTTAGAGAGGGGGAATTCGTTTGCTATGCTAATCGGTATAACAAAAAAATTCAGTCTTTACAGTTTTTAAAGTTTAAATCATCGTGAGTGATATTCATTATAACTATACATCACACCGGTTGTAACTCACTTGTTTTGTCGGAAAATGTCCGAACCGTCCAGGGCCCTTATTCATGAGCCTGTTCGCGCGACATGGCAGCTGAACGTTGACTGCGGGCTGCCTACCGCACCGCTCGTTGCTCGTTGTTTAAACATTGTTTCCGAAAACCTGAAAGCCAAAAAAAAGATAATTATGCTTGTGTAGTATTTTTTAAAAGCTATGAGGTTTTAGCGTGGTTTAAATTCTGATTGATCCTGACTATTGACTGACTGAGTCAAAAAGTCTGATGCATGTAATGTAGACTAAATATTGTATGGTTTGGATTGGACTACTTATTCTAATTGCGTGAAAGACAAGCAATATGGCATGAAATGCTTACTGCCCTATGAAATAATTTGATTGCAGAAATGCACGTTTTTCTTGTTACAGAAAACCTCAAAAATTGTAAGCGATTCCGAAAAATGGAGCTACCAAGTGGCATGCGACTTAGAAAAGGGCCAATTTAATCTCAACATAGATTGTATCATTGAAGAGACATAAATCTATTTATGTAACGCTATAAATATAGTATAATATAAATGAAATATTAATAATAAAAATGAAAATGAAAATGTGAAATGCGAATGTGTTTGTTTCTTGGTTTGTCTTTCAATCATGCCGCAACAGAGCAAGGGATTGACGGTTTTTTTTTCATGGGCATAGTTAATGACCTGGAGTGTGAAATAAGCTAATTTTTATCCCGGAAAATTAAGGAGTTCCCATGGGAATTAAAAGTTATTATTTTATTTATGAGGATGTGTTGTTTCAATTCTCCATTCCCGTAAAGCTATTCCCAATGTTACTTTACTCTGTGGTTATTCCGGTAAATCTATATGCATGTGGACTGTGGTCCTCAAACTTTGGACCCAATACTTAAATTTTTTACATAGCTGTAGGAAACTTAATGAAAAAGTGAAGAATATTAAAATATGTCCTCGAATTGTGACACTAAAGATTCCCTATTTTCTTTTGATGGAATTTAATGAATGCTATTGTGAGGCACGGGCGTATTTACCCTAGGGCCAAGGGGGCCATGGCCCAGGGCGGCAGGCTGCGAGGGGCGGCCAAGCCGCCCCTCTTGGCCTTCTCTGGGCGCCTTTTATTGTCAAGCTAAATATTATATTTTAATTGACATTTAAATTAAAAACCATTTTAGTACCAATGCTTTCAAAACATTTTTCATACCCCACCGCTCAAACTCGTAAATAAAATAAAACCTTTGCTAGAAAGTAAGTGATAAGTATGTAGTTTATTTTAGTGTTTTTAATGGTTTTTTTTATTAGAGTTTTTTAGTATATCTAATTTGTTAGTTTAGTTTGTTTTATATTGTCTAATTTTTATTTTAGTTTTAAGGTATTTGTAGCCTGGGGAGACGAATTGGGCAACTGTAATGTCTCCCCAGGCATGTTTCACAAATAAAGAATAAAGAATAATAAAACGCGCGCTTTCAAATGAAGAAAAATGCCAATATGCGACATACGTGCCTTGCGCGGCACATTCGTTAAACCTCGTCGGCACATCGTCAGCTGAATGTTGCCTCGAAGCTACAAAATTTTTCGGGTTGCTGCAGAATCTGTACGTATGTTTTACAGCGTCAACGGAGCGCGTAAAACTACTGCAAGATTTCTTGACGGCGCCCGAAAATGTAACTTTGAAAAGCCAGCCATCCCAGACGAGATGGTCAGCTAGGGACGATGCTTGTTCAAATAGTGGCCCTTGAAGCCATAAAAGGTGACTCCAGCAGCCAAACCGCTTTGGTCAGTAATGAAGCTGCAGGGTTGATTAAACAGTTGACTTCCCTGGAAACGGCCATCTTGTCAGAATTTTGGGGAGCTATTTTGAAGCAATTTAATATAGCTTCAAAAGTTCTGCAAGGGGTTGACTCGGACCTGGAGGTCGTTTCTAACCTTTATGACTCTTTAATTAATTTCATTCAAAATAAAAGAGAATGTTTTGACGATTTCGAAGAGGCGGGTAAAACGAAATTACCCGAAGAATACAAGCACAAACAAAAAAGAGTTGTCAAAAGGAAGAAACGTGATGATGAGACTCCCGAAGGAGAAGTATTACTACAGGGACGTGACCACTTTCGAGTACATACTTTTTTCCCAATTTGTGACCAGTTGTTGGGTGAGTTGAGGAGGCGCAAAACGTCATATGACACAATGACCGCCAATTTTACCTTCTTAGGCAAATTAGATACAATGTCTGAGGCAGAAGTTAGAAGGCATGCCGTAAACCTTCAAAATGTACCTATACCCGTTAGATCTCGCGATAGACCTACAAGACGAATGTGTTCTATTGAAACACTTCTTGGCAGCCTATGAAAATAAAATGAGTCTAAGGCAACTTAGCTTATTTATAAAAAATAAGGACTTAAAAGAAGCTTTCCCATACGTAGAGATTGCATTACGCATTTTAATTTGCACCGCAGTGACGAATTGCAGTGCAGAACGTTCGTTTTCTGTACTCAAAGGGATAAAAATTTTTTTACGTTCCACTATAAGCGAAGAACGCTTAAACAGCTTAGCTGTCATGAATATAGAAGCTGAATTGACAAACGCCACCAGTTATGACAGCGTCATTGACGATTTTGTCAACCAATTTGTACATAGGAAAAAAATGAAAAAATATTTACCTATTATAGTGAATAAATGGTTAATTTTATTTTCGTTTATTATTTCACATCACCATAGTAGGTTTTTTTAAATGAATGGGGCGGCAAAGCTAACTGGCCCGGGGCGCCAAATCTTTAAATACGCCTCTGTTGTGAGGCATACGTGAAATAAACTCTATATACTCGATTTGGTTACCATTACTTCATGTTTGTCCCCTACATCAAATAATTTCATTTTACTTTTCGTATATTTGTAAACTGTGAAAAGCCAATAAACTTAATATGTGTGTAAATTCCTTTTTAAGAATCTCATAAATACCTACAACTAGCTGATGCCCGCGACTTCGTCCGTGTGGATTAAAGTTTTTTTTATTCTTGAACTCTGATTTTCCGAAAAAGTAGCCTATGTCCTTCCCCGGGATACAAACGATTCCATCAAAATTGATTGAACAGAACGTGAAAGCGTAGCAGACAGACAGACACGCTTTCGCATTTATAATATTAGTATCATAATATTAGTATGGATGTCCAACGTTGAGCGATGCTATCTACTTTGGGAACCACTGGCGATGCACATCGCTTGTCAAACCACTCTCCAAAAATAGTAATGCCGCTGAATAGAGAAACGTACAAGAACTCGAGCCTTAGAAAGGCGATTTGCGCACAATGTTAATTAGTAAACACATCCTGATTCGTAATTAGTTTTCGTCGATAGATGAATGGGTAATTAGTTTTCGATAAATGGCTGAGCTTTCCACGCCTTTTAAAACTAGATTTACGGATGGAATGGCTCTTTATATCTCTTGGTCAGGCGTTCCGACTAATTGATTGAGACAAAGTGGATTATATTTATTGCTAGAGGGTTTTTCAATCGATGCCTTGGCTGAATGATGGCAGGGTTGGAATTATAGATAAGGTACGTTTGATGCTATTTAAAGTGATGTAGACTTTCGAAATGAAATAAGTTTCAAACACCTCCACCACCATATTTTTTTTAAAATAAATGAATTTCTAACCCCTAAGTATTTGGGCAGTGTTTGGTCCACCGTGGGTCCACCCGTTTAAGTTTGATACACATAGACCCTCGTAGTACAGATAAAGAGATCAAAACACCCCTCTTTTTGCATCATCTGGGGTTTAAAAAAATATTGGGTTTTACCGGTTTTTATGATAACTACATAAGTACATCCATATATTAATATCATAAATGCGAAAGTGTCTTTCTGTCTGCCTGTTTCACGGCCCACCTATTCAACCGATTTTGATGATTTAAAAAAAAAGAAAGGACATAAGCTTTTTATCCCGGATTAAGGAGTTCCCGCGGGAATCGAAAAAACTTAGTCCACTAGTGTAGTAACTATTATATAGGAGGTGATGACACTACGTTGTGTGGCAAAACATAGTTTTTACTTGTATTTACGCGCACTCATTATAGTGGTTCAAATCCGGGCAAGAAGCGAGCCGTTATCAAAGATCCGCCAAGTCTTCCCGCGAACTTGCGCCGTAAAAAGATCGGATGTTAAAGTATGGTAACTAGAAACCAGCGCCCACCTACCGCAGCAGCACGAAAAACTTAATGGCGACTTAGTGATTCCGCACTCGTAGGCCAACCACGCTTTTTGTCGCGTCTTCACGCAATCTCATTATACTGTCGGGAACTCACACGATTAATTAATTATTTATGGCTTATTAGAAAATCAGTTTAGCGCCCGGATCGAGGCTCGGATGTGGAATCAATCAGTGCAGGTTAACGGTACCGTTTTTGTCTCGGGCATTATCTGCTGGAACATCGAGTTATCGGCTTTAAAATTTTCTGTGAAGGTTTCAAGTCTCGATATATTTGCTATTGATATTTTTCGCATTGAAGCTTGCATTGGGTTTCACGTTCCTACATTTAGAACAAGCGACCAACGTAGATCCAATTCTATAGCTGTTAATGTGTGACTAGTTGATTGGCTTTTGGAAAACATATAATTGCTTGTAACGCATAGTTATAACCACAGAATACTTAATAGTATGGTATATCTCAGAAAAATAAGAAGGGCGCGCCCATAGGATCGAAACTCGTACCACCTGAATTGCTCCCTTATTCTCGTAATTCAGTAGCTATCAAAAAAAGCCACTTCACAGACTACACATATCATACTACATTTATTTTTTATCCATTGAAGGTTTGCTATGAAAAGTTATTTTTATTTACATAGCAAACCACCACCTATTCTATTCTATTTCTATCACCGCTAGAAATCACATAGGTACCTAATAGTGTAAGAATTAACAGTATTCAGTAAGTAGATTTATTAGGCATAGGTGGAAGGGAGGAACCTACATAGTTAATAATTAATATCTAATCAGCAAACCCTGGCTAAATACCAGCACCGAAGAAGCAGATTTATTTTAATTGCCTATTAAATCTTGGAGTCTGAATGTTCACATATTTTAAGCTGCGTCTACAAGGAGATAATTTTCTAAGCTATTGAATATTTATTAATTTTATACGACTCGTGTACTTCTTACCCGGCAGGCTACAGGGTTCTAGTTCTTAGCGTGCTTAAATCTAAATTAATCTTATTATTCATTATCTTCTCATGTTTGTAATCTGCATTATGTTTAGTTTCACGCGAAACGAATTAAATATTTAGCTGGAATGCCTGGCTTCGAAACGCGAGAATGTTGCCTTATTTACATAGATACCTAATGAATAATATTCTGACTGAATTTCAAAGGATAACGGCGCAGGATATTAAAATAATAATTAGAAACCCACCAATTTATCTGACCAGCTGGTGGCCAAAATTGGAACTTGTAATTTTAATGCCTGTTTAGTTTTTTTTTTAAATTTTTTTTTTAAATATAGGTAGGTACACTAGCGACACTGTCACCGGGTCAGATAAGTTTGTGGGCCTAAAACGTAGACTGTAACACTGCTAATTTTTTAATTCTGCGCTACTGAGAATTTCGTGACAAAAAACCTACTGACCGCCCGATGCTGAGTTCGAGCCCGGGACTTCGGGATGCCCAGCCAAAGCGAGCTTATAAAACAGAGAATTTGTTATAATTTATCTACAAAATAAGTAGGTGCGTATTATAATACAGAACTGTACCTAATTAGGTATATGAACACAGATATAACTTACCTAATTTTTGTGCGGCTGCCGACTGCTGCAATCCAATGATTTTTACACGCTTTTTATTAGCTTCAGACCTATGTATGTTAGTATGTAACGGAATCTTTGAACATGATTTTGACCCCCTTTAAAACGTCGGATTAATTTTATTCCACTACAAGTTGGCCCTTAACTGCGATCTCACGCTGATGATAAGTGATGATGCAGTCTAAGATGGTAGCGGGCTAACCTGTTAGGGGTATGGCAGTTATATTAAAACCAATATCCCTAGTCGGTTTCACACGGCATTGTATACCGATTACTGAAACGCTAAATCGCTTGGCAACACGTCTTTCCTGGTAGAGTGGTAACTAGCTACGGCTGAAACCGAGACCAGACCACAGAAAATTCAGAAATTATAAATTCTCGAATAGACCCCGTCGGGAATCGAGCCCGGGATGCTCAACACTGCGCCAGGGAGGTCGTCAAATCCAATAATTGGAATCAAAAGCCGCTGCCGAACATTTTTCTCATAAAAGTTTATCAACTTATGCCGATAACTTTTCGATACAGCTTCAACTAGATAATATTAATACTCGTAGAAGTGAATTTATTGAGCCCCTCAAACAAAGATAATAGCAAAGTGTCATCTTCTCGATTAAACTGTTATTATTAATATTAGTTTCTTGGAAACGTCTCTAACGGTTTGGATAGATGCGTACAATGCTTTACTTCCTAGTTATAAGGATCGGTGGTCATTCTTGAGTTCCCGAAGGAAGAACTTGAAAAACGCTGAGCGAAGCTCAGTCGCGCCCCAGTAAGTACTTGACCGTTTACTCCTCAGTTATTAATATATTCCACACTATACGGTACCTGTAGGTAGTATCTATTAAGTACTATAAATAAGAAAGAATTCTTGAATTGTTCTTTGATTGTGTGTTTTTTTAATTGCGAGATAGCTTGTTATTAGCGTGTTTACAAAACCAGTAAAATACCTAATAACTGTAATTACAGTCGTAGAGGAGAACCGCTCTGTGTGGCGCCAGCTTTTCCGCCTTAGGACATGCATGGTCAAGTTAGGGTTGTCCAATATTAATAAGTTTTTTTTTCTATTTTAAAATGATACAAAGTGTGTCCAGGCATTATGCAAAGGCCGATTATTCTATTGAGAATGTTAATAAGGGAGAAACAAATTCGAGGAGCCCGCCAACCCGCATTGGAGCAGCGTGGCGGGTCTAAGCTCTAATTCCCTCTCTCCTATGAGAGTGGAGGCCTGTGCCCAACAGTGGGACGTTAATACTTAATAGGCTGTAGTGGTGGTGGAAATTCGAGGAACTTCACCTACCTATATGAGTAGGTCGAAAGCCTAAGTGTGACAAAACTATCTAAATAATAGATAGGTAAGTACATATTGTTTAGACTGATCGAGTATAGCAGCTTGATCTTGCTAATGACATAATAATATATGAGTCGATAATTTGTTTAGTTACTGCCGCACCCAGATTCGCTAATCATTACTTAAAGAACTCCTTAGTAATTGATCTTGTCTATTAAAATTCATACTAAGGAGTTCCTTAAGTAATGATTAAGCGATTCAGTGCGGTAGCTAGTTGAGTTGTAGGTAGGTATGTGGAAGCCTCTGCGTAGCGTCACAATATTATGCCACGAGAGTCGACAATTAAAAATAAATTTCAGAGGTTACGACCCTCAGCACTGGTCACAGACTAAAACAGATTAAATAGTGGTAACCCTAGCCCCAGTTGACAGTAAGAATCGAGAATCGAAGTCGTAAGTAGCCTCAAAGTAGATAAAGCCATGTTTTTGCCCCGGCTAATCGGTGGAACGTCTTTCGCTTAGTGCGAGCGAACAGGTTTAATGTCCATATTTAGTTATTTTTTCTTAATTATGCCTCGAATGAAGAATGCGCAAAGAAGTTGAGATAAAGCTAGCATTTCCAGCGGCGGACAGAGTCTGAGAGACTGGGGGCGGCTATGAGGCCCCCGCTTTCTTTTTGGGACAGTGAATAGACGAGTTTAATAAAAGCAAATAGGAAATTAGCATCAGTCACTTTTCATACAATTACTAATATTTTTATGTAATAATGATTCATGAACATAGTGCCAGCGAAGAGAGCGCGAAAAGAACGATTCTTATGGGCCTTCAACTACAATGGTTCGTACTGAAAATAACAAAATATTATATTACCTATAACCCCTCTGGGGGCCCCTCTAGACATGAGGCCAGGGGCGGATCGCCTCCTCCACCCTACCCTTAGTCTACCATTGAGCAGTTCTACATATCTGCTACTACAACAGACCAGATTGTTTATTGAAGTGAATCTTCTTTTGGCGCGACACCAAGAAAGGCTGTGTTGAGACCGCTATATTTTATTATTTTATCGCAAGTAGATAAATAGTGGCATAACTAAGCATGATGAAAGCTCGCTTCTTTATAGTTAGGTACTTTGCCAACTTGAGGAATTTGACCGTTGATAGCATCATTTTTCATAACACGGTAGATAGTTTTGAACTTTTGAATGAACGCAGTACTTAGGTGGAAGCTGTTTCCATAATTTCCAGGTAAGTAGGGGGGAAAAGACCTAGACTACAGATTCCTTTACCCAAAATTCGCATAGTCCAACCGCGGATGCAAGTAAAATCCAAAATTCTCAGATTTTATTACAGCCTGGCACCGTTAAACTTTAAGAATAAACTTTATAGGTATTTATTTGATTGAATCCAATAGTTACTAAGTCACAGTAAACAGATACAACCAGTATGAAAACTAGAAACAGCTCACTCACACAAATGTGCGCATCGAACATGCGATGACGCGGCGCTCACTACTGCGACGAGCGTCGGTCTCGTCGATGTTTCGAACGTTTCTAGGTAGTTTCCATACTGGTTGCATCTGTTTACTGTGACTAAGGGCAGATTGTGTACCTAAGTAGATCACATGGCTAGTATTATATTGAACACCTCTGATGCTGGTAATATCCGGTTAGCTATTACCTTTATGTTGCTTCGTAGATACCTACTTGTATCTAATGGGATTCAATAAAAAGGGCTTAGGGAATGTATGTGTTACAAGTGAGATAAATTAAAAAGCATAAAACGGGTCTTTAGTTATGAAGGAATGGCAGTCAATAAATCAAATTTGCGGTACTAATAGACTCATTTATGATCATAAATATTTATTTCTTCATTAATTCCTGTCTAGTCTGATGAGTGCTTTTTATCTGTAACAAGTCTTGCACTTGGCTATTACTTACCTGGGATCATTGGGGCCTATCAGTGGTAGCTAGAGCATGGGTAGGTATTTCTAACATAAGTAAATAAATAGGTAATTAAATCTTTATTTGGAATTACCAGACACAATGAAGATACAAACACAAACTTACTAGTAGAAAAGAAAAATAAAATAACTTAAGAACTAGACTGTGACAAAATAATTCCAAAAAGGGCATCGGCTCAGCGTAATTCTGTTATGGTGTAGATCCCTAAAAACGTAACACAGAATATGTAAAGTACGTTAGAAAGCTGTGCAAGTAGGTATTAGTTCCAATTCAATTATATATGTCACCGTAAAATTGCAAATACCCTCAGATTGCAATCTAACGCTTTTTATCTCGATAAATTGTAAACTGTCGATAGATTGTGAACCGTTCAATAGGTAGGTATTCTGAGTGTCAATTTTTGAAATATTCATTGTATTTACGTTTTCTTGTATCTGTTTTGTAGGTTTGGTTAGGGTTCGACATAAATAACCAGGTAACTAGTACCTACCCTAACAGATTACAATCTACCGAAAAATAATGCGTTAAATTGTAATCTTTCGACAGTTTTCAATCTCGCTAGATAGATTATAATCTAACGGTTTTCACTATCTTACGGTGACATACACATTGAATTTGGGCCTGAGTTAACTTTGGCTAGACTGTTGCTAGATTAAGAATTAAATGACATGAATACCTGACCCTTATTAATGGAAAACCTCATATTGGGTGTACGAGAGGTATATCATCTAATATGTTAGAGTTAGACAGGACCGTATTTTGGCATACCTTCTCAGATCATTTACCGCATAATTGTGTCTAGATATAGCCAAAAACTAGCCTGATTGATCTGCTAGGTTAATAGATATTCGGCTTTTTAATAGGTAGTATAGGTAAAAGTTGAAAAAGAAACTAAAAGAACAATTTCAATAAAAACAGCACGACGTTCTTCATTAAAAAAATGTTCTTCAAAAGGAGGTTATTAGTTCCAAGGTACTGTTGCAGGTGGGTATTATGCAATTGATATCTAAATAAGGCGTCCTACAGATTTATGTATAGTAGCAAATGTGTTGAGACTTGAGAATCGAGTCTTGGAAAGACAAAACACGTGGCGGCAACGCGGTTCTTTATAAGTAGTAGTAACGAACTATATTTTTACTCCGTGGATCACTATAGAGTATTAAATCTGATGAGATATTAGTGTATTATCTATGCTGGTGAGCTCGTAGCGGCAGTTCCGTATATTGATAATAAGATGCAATGCCATCGACATCGTCGGCCTGGATTGGGTTTTTAAAAGTCCCGTGTGAAGTCTTTGATTTTTGGCGTTAAAAAGTATACGGGATGCAAGCTATTTACCAAGATCGGTTCAGGGGTTGAGCCGTGAAAGGACTATTCGTAAGGAAAAAAAAGGAGTTAAGTACTTTACGCATTACTACGGTAAGTAACTAGGTACGAGTCCAAAGTAAATATTCTGAAGTCTAAGGTTCAATATCAATATGACTTTCTGTCGTAATTCAGCAAACTCGCTTTGTGTCTGTCCAGACCTTAAAGTATACGGCCCCATTAGACCCCCTGACGCGCCCACTTCCTAACGAGACAATATTTTGAAGCGGACGGCCGTTACCATAAAAATAAGCTTTTTCTGACTTCTTCCAACTTAAAATGAATGTATTGCAATGTCTTGCCGACGGATGTAAAAACTTCGTCGTGATGAATAGTCGGTCGCTCGTGGTGGATTGACAGACTACAAGTTCATTATGAGTCAGCTACTTCAAACTAGTGATTGACCGTGACTGGTCTTGCATTTCTAATTGAAATAAAGTGCTGAAAGAATTCAGGCTAAGAAAGAAGATCATAGATACAGGTAGGTATATTATACCTATAAGTAGGTAATTTTTTTTGGTTTGTAATTCGTATAGGGCCAAGCAGTGATAGCCTAGTACCTACTTATCTGCGGCCTTCTACACTGGAGGACCGGAGCTCTATCCCCGGTACTAGGTAGGTAGATCTCTGACTTAAATAATCATTAAATCATCAATCATTAAAAATTAAATATCAATAGAATACATGTTCGCGACTTCGTTCGCATGGATTAAGTTTTTTCAATTCCCGCGGGAACTCCTAAATTTTCAATTATCCGGGATTTATTTAATCGTATGGCGTTTGGTACATAATAAGCGTTTTTATAAAAAGAACGCTTATTTCGCCTGCAAGTTCGTCGCTCGTTTAGCACCACCCAGGGGACACGTGCAGGGAGGTATGTAGAAGGTAGCTCCTGCGGACGTGAGCGACGGGGCATCCCCCAAGAGCGACGGGGCATCCCCCGATTATCCGGGATAAAACGTAGCCTATGTCCTTCCCCGGGATACAGCCTAGCCCTATGCCAAATTTCACCATAATCGGTTGAACAGGTGGACCGTGACACTTTCGCATTAATAATATTAGTATGGATTTAACGACAAAAGAAATCCTCGCGATCATAGGGAAACCTGTTCCCCATATAGTGTTTTCTGCTGTGTGAAGACCGCACTCGGCCATCGTGGTTGACTCTGGCCCAACAAAACCTTGCCATTCTGAGAGAAGACTTGTGCCCCGCACATACATTTCATGTATGAGAACGGCTGGACTGATTTGGTATTTTTTTAAATGTACGTGATAGTCTGAGTAAGGATTTAAGGGAAAGAAAAATTGCGTGGCAAAATTCGGGAAAAACTAAAAGTGTGTTTATCTAAGGGGTTTTGTAAGACATTCTTAACTCTATGGTATGAAATTAATTTATTGAGAGGACAGGACAACGTCTGTCCGATCAGCTAGTTCTATACTCTATACTAATATTTTAAATGCGAAAGTGTGGATGGATGGATGTTTGTTACTCAATCACGCCAGAACGGCTGAACGGATCTGGATAGAATTTGAAACAGAGATAGATTATAGTATGGAATAACACATAGGCTACTTATTATCCCGGAAAATTAAGCAGTTCCCGCCGGAACAAAAAACCTCAATCCACGCAGGCATCAGTTAGTAGATCTTCTATATAATATAAAAATGAAACCCGTTTTCCTTGGTCACGGCATCACGCGTGAATGGCTGGACCGATTTCACTAATTCGTTTTATGTTGTATTTGTTATTATTAGGAGAAGGTTCTTACGGAAAAAAATATTAAGAAAATCTCTCAGAAATATTGAAAAATATACATTTAATTTTGCATACTAAGGCGGTACGAAGTTCGCCGGGTCAGCTAGTATGTAATATAAGTAATATTTACTCAAGTCGGTATTCTTATGTAGATAATTCGGAGTAAACTTGGATTAGGGTAAACTAAAGGTATATTAGATAGTTTTCATGAAAGCTCTGCGGTTTTCGCAATACCCACGTATTTCTACGGTTGTTCGACACAATAGACCGGTGTCTGTGACGGGTTACCAACCGTACCCCGATTAACCTTTGACGTCGCCTCGAGCGTTTCGACCTTATTATATCTTTGGGATTATAAATTGAATATCTACATAACAACCCACGGATATGTTTGGTAAAACTAGTCATAACTACGAGTATAATCGTTGGTTCACATTACTCTAGTCGAAACATCCAGTACCTACTACCTACCTAAGTTCTGACTTCTGTTCAATATCAATTAATTTTCCGGGATGAAAAATAGCCTATGTCTTCCCCCGTGATACTACCTATCTCTAGATATACTTACCAAATTTCAGCAGATAGGTATACAGACAGACAGACACAATTTTACATTTTTAATAGTAGAATGGATTATCAACACAGGACTGCAAATTTTTGAACGGAATGATTATTCCAGCTATTTTCGGGCCACTGAATTGCATAAACAAGCAATATAGAAGAAAAAAGTTAGACTAGGATGGTCAATTTGTCAACGTAGCCTCGTAGCTAAACTTTACCGTTTGGCAATAGACAGAAAGAAGCAAGGATCTCTATTAGGTAGATTATTATTTAATTCATTGGATGTCATTATACGAAAATTAGCTTTCATTACTGAAACTACCTAACCATGGTATTAGTAAATAGGAACCGGATTGGTCCGAGAAAAAGAAGAATAGCAATTCTCGGGGCGCTGCGCTGGATAGATAAATAAGTTTAGTTGTCCGCGTGGATCTCTATCGGGATCCAGCAAGGTATGGTATTTCTAGTAGATGTGTAGTAATACTGGAATAATATAAACAAGCCGTAATGCAATATCGAGATGTGCAAATTCACGTTTCTATATTAATATTTTTTGTATCCTTAATGGTCGCTTGGAGTCTTTGTTAATTTAATGTATCTGTCACCGTAAGATTGTAAAATCCGTTAGATTATAATCTAACGGTTTCTATCCCGCTAGATTATTTAAACTGTCGAAAGATTGTGAACCGTTCAATGTTCTGAGTATTAATTTATGAAATATTTATTGTTTTTACGTTTCAGAGTAAATGTAAGTGTCACCATACATTAACTCTGCATTCAACTCGCGCGCGAACTATAGGATAGGTTAGGGTTTGACCTGAATAGGTTCTATCGGGTTAATATACCTAATATATTACAATTTACCGAAAAATAACGCGTTAAATTGTAAGCTGTATGTTACGGTTCACAATCTGTCAAAAGTTTATAATCTATCGAGATAAAAAACGTTATATTATACCTAATCTAACGGTTTTTACAATCTTACGGTGACATATCCAATGTTTTATTGTTAGTACTTATTTTCCTGAGGCGTATGGCACTGCAAAGGCGAGGCAGCGTCAAAGAAACTGACGATCCTCTTTGGCGCAGTGTTGAGCGCTGTTGTCTATAAGGAGGGCCTTGGTTCAATCCCCGGCAGGGTCAATTTGGGAATTTATAATTTCTGAATTTTTGCTGGTCTGGCCTGGTGGGAGGCTTCGGCCGTGGCTAGTTACACTTACAACCCTACCGGCAAAGACGTGCCGCCAAGCGATATAGCGTTCCGGTACGATGCCGTGTAGAAACCGAATAGGGGTATGGGTTTAATATAACTGCCATGCATGTAACAGGTTAGCCCCACCGTTGACTGCATCATCATTTACCATCAGGTGAGATCGCAGTCAAGGGCTAACTAGTAGTCGATGAAAATAAACTGCAAAGGAGGAAGAAGTAGCTATCTGAGGCGGCAGACGCGGGTGTCGGAATATTTTCGCTTTCAAGACCCGGAAAAACTCAGAATAAAATAAAATAATTTATTTATTTATTTAAATCCTATCGTCGGGCTACTAATCCGTTTTTGGTCCGTTTTACTCATTCCACATAAATCGAAATTCTTTATTCGAAACAATAATAAAATCGCACCTTGACACCGCTGCGACATTGTCTCGATTCTGTGTCGTATAAAAAGTACTCTGATAAAGCGACCCTTTAAAGATGAGCCGCACTTCTTGTAAGACGTTGCCGCCGCCAGCCGCACCCCATGGATAGGTCCTGTGAGCCTATGACGCCCTGAGCGATAAATACCTTTTACTTGAATACCACCACAGACTATTAATGTCCCACTGCTGGGCACAGGCCTCCACTCTCAGAGAGAGGGAATTAGAGCTTAGACCCACCACGCTGCTCCAATGCGGGTTGGCGGGCTTTAACGACTATTATCATGTTAGTGATAATAACCGGGACCGACGACTTAACGTGCTCTCCGAGGCAAGGGGGTGAAACACCGCCAACTTCCTAACTCGGGGTAGTACTGAGAATTTCTAGTCAGAAAAACCCAATACTTAATATGGCCCGACCCGGGACTCGAACCCGGGACCTCGTCAGCCGCAGTCAAACATGCTAACCACTAGTACCAACGAGGCAGTTGAGAGCAACGAGAGATCATCATCATCATCTTTTCCAGTTCAACCCATTGCCGGCTCACGTGCCAGTCTGAGAATTTCTTAATTGAAAAACCCAATACCTAACAATTTTTTATGCCCGACCGGGAATCGAACCCAGCACCTCGTGATCCGCTGTCGGAATACCACCCAGCAGCCTGGTGGGCCTAAGCTCTAATAGGGATGACGACAACTCAATTAAATCAGCTTTATCAAACTTAAAAAAAAACCGGCCAAGTGCAAGTCGGACTCGCGCACCGAGGGTTCCGTACTGAAAACTGTAACGACCAAAGATGTAAAGCGGTAATAATTACCTTTGTTAATGAACCGCAAAACTAACTTTGTTTGTAGAGGTTTACTGTTAATATCAAAAAAACTATGCTAGTTAGAGCATTGGCTATAGTTTTCCTGTAAAATATACATAAATTCCTATTGACCATAATTATTTCTGATTTTTCGATTGGTAAACTCCGGAGATAAGGGGGGGGGGGGGGGAACGGTATTTTTTTAGACTTTTTCCCCGATAAATCAAAAACTATCATGACTAAAAATAATTAAAAATCTGTTTTAGAATGTACAAAGTAAACCCTTTCATATGATATCCCACACAGTACAGTTATCTCACTTTTAAATTTCAACCCTCCGTTTTTCCTCCCTTTTTAAATAAGAACAAAAATAATTTCCAATTTTTTTTAATTCCAGTGTCTTTGGGCCACTAATATACACAACTATTCCAAATTTCATGTCGATAGCTTCGGTAGTTACTGAAACAATCGAGTGTGACGGACGGACAGACAGACAGACGGAGAAAGTCGCACCATAAGGGTTCCATTTTATCATTTTGGTACGGAACCCTAAAAAGGCACTTCTAGTATGGAAGTTGTATGGAATTTACAGTTGTGACGTCATCGAATTTCAACGCACTTTTCTATAATGTATATTTTAAAATGGTCATCAATCAAACTTAAAACTATCCGAGGATGTGAATTTTAGGTCTTTTGGAAGACCCTCTATTTAATAAGCAGTTAGAAATTATTTATTTTTGATATAGGCGTCATCTCTATTCCCTCTCTCTTAATATGAGAGTGGAGGCCTGTGCCCAGCCCTGGGACATTAATGGGCTGTAGTGATGGAGTACCTATACCTAATTTATTTCTCCATTTGCTTGACAATCGTACGGGACAGTTATTATGTTTAAATAATTAATAAATAAGTGACTACTTGAGTCACATTGATTCAAGTACCTAGGCACTTACTTATTAATTGTTGAAGGAGACATGTTCATTATTACTGATTCAATGTTCCATCAACTTCATACATACTTAATCCTATTGTTCTGATAATTACAAAACTGACCTCGTTTTCAAAAATCAGGGTAGGTAGGTAGATGCGTTAACAAAGTGAACAAAACTTTGTTTTTGTGAAAAAATAGCTGTTTATAATTGAAATTTTCATAAATAAGTAGATAAATGATGCAGTTTTTAATCAACTTCCAAAAAAGGGGGAGCTGTTCTCAATTCGGCGCGTATTTTTTGTTTTTTTAAATATATGTCGGTTCATATCTTCTGGGTTTCTGAACCGATTTGAATTTTTTTTCTATCAGTCGTTAGAGGAAGCTCTCGAGGTGGTCCCATAAAAATTCTGACTCCAAATCCTCAACCCTGACACTAAAAAGTTAAAAACAAAAATTCTTTCCAAAAAACCGACTTCCAACGCCACTGTAAAGTAAAAAATAATTTTGATTTCTACCCACTATGTTGAAGTCGGGCGGGTATAATACAAGGTTAAGCAAAGTTGAGCATCAGGCTCAGGCATCTATTTGAAATGGCTTGACCATAAAATAATAATAATATGATAAGCGGCTTGTACCATAACTGAAACTTTATTTAACTGCTAGGTATAGCTTATAAAATTATTGTTGAATATAAATTGCTAAGCAATGCAATTATTGCTTTGCCAAAGGTCAACCGATTTAATAAATAATGGTATTTAACGGTAATGGAGGCAATAATATAAAACATAGATTTTAGCTTATTAGGCCTAGGCCACAGGCGCGCTATGGGTGCTATACGAACTTTTTGACGACCTCGCTGGCGCAGTGTTGAGCGCTGTTGCCTTAACGTGGGAGGTCCCGGGTTCCATCGCCGGGCATTTATAATTTCTGAATTTTCTCTGGCCTGGCCTGGTGGGAAGCTTCGGCCGTGGCTAGTTACCCTACCGGCAAAGATGTGCCGCCAAGCGATTTAGCGTTCCGGACTCCGGTACGATGTCGTGTAGAAACCGATTAGAGGTAGGGTTAATTATAAAATAACTGCCATGCCCCTAACAGGTTAGCCCACTACTTTGGACTGCATCATCACTTACCATCAGGTGAGATCGCAGTCACGGGCTAACTTGTAGTGGATAAAAAAAATGATTGTAATTTGTAAGTCAATCTTTCAGTTTATTCCTTAGGTATGTGTTTAGAATTTGTATGTGCCTATCTATCCTTCTAATCTTCTACTGTCTAAAACGCTAAAAAGTGAAGTGCAAGAATTTTAATGGATTTTAATGGATTTGGTCATTGGTTGGTCAGGACTAGGGGACTAGGTAAGCTAACTGACGTAACCAGGTTAAATTGAAGCAACTTAAATTGTTTCTCAGTTATGCAGATAGAGCTGCATTGCAATCGTACATGTATTTAACATTCCCAGCATTCAAATCAAGAGGTTTACAAGATTTGCTTACAACGTACAAGTGAGGGCCTTTTGAACTGTGGGAATGAAGCAATGTCTACGCGAACGAAAACGGGCGTGTTTCTACTACCTACATACCTACCTACCTAACGTTTATGTAACTCCACATACATAACTAAGTGCATTTGTCGGTTTCTGTAAGAATCTTTCACAATCGTGCATTGTGGAGTCAACATCTCCTGAAGATGCTCCGATATCGGAGTGAAACGTACGTTGAGAGTAATTTTGGGGGATTTCTTTGCTGTGTTGAATATCGCGGGCTATAAGTGCGGGATATACCACATAGATTTCCCTATTGTCGTGGATTATAGCGAATGAAACTTCTAGTTCCTTCTGTAAGAAAGTATTCTGTGAAATAATAGCTTGAATGGCATGAAATTTTAAATTACTTTGTAGTTTAAGTAGATAAAATATTATGTAAGTTAATTTTTTACAGGTACAGGCTTTCGAGTTTCCCCGGAAAATCAAGGAGTTCTCAAAACTTAAATCCACGCAGGCGAAGTCGGGGGGATTTAGTACCTATTTAATGACACTATACATATATACCAATAAACAGCGCAACAGCACTGTTTATTGGTCAATACATGAGATCGCATTAAATATTACTTGTCATCGGATAAAATTGAAAAAAAAAAACAAGTGCGAAGATTTATTTCTGTGTGCAGCATAGTTAAAGGCAATATGAATAGCATGGAATTTAACATACCAAATATTTTTTGTTCACATAATGCTAGTCAAAACGACCAACAAAACCATCGCCTTATTGTGGGCTTATAAGAATCTCTTCCATACGAAATTATTCACTTGTTATTCCCCTTTATCTTTCCGGCGTGAAATAATGAGAGATCATTAATTTTGAGAGCGAAATACTATGGTAACCTGTTATTATGATTTATTGTTATTGATGCCTTAATGCCTTCGCCAACACGGCCAATATATATTGGGAAATCATTTACAACAATATGACCTCTATTTTCTATGCAGTAAGGAACGCATTCTGTGTAGTGTTTTCCATAGTTTAATGCGTATTTATAGTGTAGGGCGACCAACTCCAATTGTTGAAAAGTAGGACGCAACTATCTTTAAGATTATAACGTACCTATTTCTTTTTAGATATTAACGTCCCAGATGCTGTATTTAAAATAATGTTTAGGTAAGTGCTGGTCAGTAAAATTCGTGGATCTAAATTATAAGGACTAATTTATCATAGCAACTGAAATATTATGACGGCATTTAGGTATTTGAAAACTTTTGAGCTTTCATCGCATCTATTAAGCACTTTTCCATGACAGACTGCACACTCAAAAATATTACACAAAATATTATAATATTTCATTCCAGCAACAGTAGTTGTAAGTTTTTAAGTTATTGCAATAATTAAGGAGCACCGAAATAAAATGTAGATATACTATCTGACTGTAATTTGGACTATCCAGGATAGGACCTGTCCTGGATAGTCAGAACTGTTGGAAACCCTAATATATACAAACCTGGATTGATTTTATCAAAGCCATGCAAGGAAATGGGTGTAATTATATATTTAATCATATTGATTACGCTAAACCTTCAGTGTATAATTATGAATAACTAGATATCGGCATAACAACGAATACATTTATTATAGTGGAAATGAAACACGTTCGAACTGCGTGGATCGCAATTTTTTTTAATTATGTGCCCAAGACCCTATAAAACCTAGTCGATATTGAAAAGGTAAGTACATAAATATTTTATTATTTCTAGGTAATTATGTAGTATCTAATTATTGATTGGAAAAAGTAAAGCCACTGCAGGAGAGTGCGGAAAATATGTACCTAAAAAGAGTTAAAAAAAGGAGTTAAATAAATATCATTCATAAAGAATCGCTTGTCAAATGTCAAATCGGTCCTATAAAGGTTTCATAATTACAGTGAATTTTTGAATTATCCCTTTTTAGTGGTCACAGAGTAATTTCATATGGGGCTAGTATGGTAGAGGTACCGCTAGTGTGGCTAGGGCTAGTGTTGTACATTTTTACCGCTGTTTACCTAAAGCTATATTTGTTACTTATTATTTGCCAGCTGCACAGTGCATGCGAGCCGGGGGCGAAGCGAGCGATCGAGATGCGTAATTGATACAAATTATACCCCCCCAGCATAGATATTAACGGATATAATCTGTAATTTGTTTGTGCTAAGACCAATGGGTGTGACGCATCGCTTATGCGCCTTTGAATAATAATATCGTATGGCAGCGCAGAAACATTGAGTTCTCAATATTCATAAATAACACTTGAGTGTTATGGATAAGTTACGAGCGGATATGCAGTAATTTCCTATTCATAATATAACGCCATACATCGCTCGGTCTCTTGAGCTCTTATTTTAGTAATCAAAGTAGGTACCTAGGTACTAGTGGTTATTTTATTTTGCAGTAGCGACCGTTAAATTATATTCAAAGGGTTGAAAAACACTATTGCATGAGATAAATAAAATATCTAGATATTATTTAACATTGATAATATAATATAATATAATAGTATACCTATATATACAGACACGAAACAATACTATTTCGTTACTAAACTTTGCAAGAACTTAGGGTTTCAAAACTTCTTGCTCCGATCAGAATGATGTTTGTATTTTGTTGTGTTGATTTTTGTGAGAACTCTTTTATTTCAGTTAATTATTTTAAGTTAGCCAAGCCAAGATATTGGTTCTTACAAATTATTTCACAAATCTAGCATACCTAAGTTTGTTCTTGAATACAAGAGTAATAAATACTAAGTACCTAATAGCTAAGTACTTTATTTGATAGACGACTTCAGATTTAGACAAAATGATGAATAGATCATGTCGTATAGCAGCAACAGGAAAATATACAGTATACCTAGACAACATATTTTACAGGCCAGTCACGCTTTCAAAATGTCGACTATTAACATTAGAGCAATCACGGTTTTGTCTGATTTGTCACAGTAATAGAGTCATAACTTATAAATCTTAGAAATAACATGTTTCTCCATTTATTTTACACATTTGCTCGTAAAGTTCCTCTTACTTCACCGCTATTAAACTTGGCTCAAATCTCCCAACTTCGGCGGTAAAAATACTATACCGCAGACTTCTTATAAGCTTACAAAAAAGTGGGGTAATATTCATTTTCGCACTAGTGCGGTAAAATAATGGCTGCCAAACAAAACAACACTGTTATTCAGATGCCGCCATATTTGTCAAGGTATAGTTAATAATATAATATAATAAATAATATTATTTGAGGCCATCTGAAATGTTGTTAAGTTAATCATACCTAGGTATATGTTATCGGCGCAAAGTTGCCTATCTGTCGGTATTCTACAGGATATATTTCGGAGAGTATGCCCAAGAACTATTCGATCTGGTTCCTCCGTCACCTTTTTATTATCGAACCGCAAGGCATCGATAAGGTCTGTACTCTGCACCCTTACGCAGTCGAAATACCGCTGGCTCGTACGAAGCGATTTGCTTCCTCGTTTCTAATTCGAACCGCTAGGATATCGAATGCCCTTCCGGCTTCCGTTTTCCCTCCTCTTTTAATATAGGTACCTTAAAATCAAGTGTGAATGGGCATCTTCTAGGCAAGCGCGCTCCACCTTAGGCTGCATCACCACTTGCAAACAAGTCTGATCGCAGCCAAGCGCTAGCCTATATATTAAGGCCCTGTGTAGCGTAAAAGGGGGTTTATAAAAGCAGTGTATCCATCAAACGGTGACATAATGTATGCTTGTAAAAATAATGTGCTGTTTTCAAGACCTTTGAGCAGCCATTGACGCATCTCAAAACACAATTAAAAAAAAACTGCATTGAAATTTATTTTAAATATACTTCTTAATTTACCTTTTAAAGCAATTTTTCTCCTTATTGAAACCAATAATTAGCTCTAGAAACATAAGATAAAATTCATATTTCTAAATCAAACACATTGTCGGTTTCATTTGTATTGAAAAGTAAATATTAGTTTTTTTACAAATTATTTCATGCATTTTTTGCGACACGCGCTTGTTCGATTTCACTTCCGCGCGCCTGTGTTTTTCATCTCGTGAGCTCACAGCGCCTTTAAAAAAAGTACTGTTTTAAGCGCCTTTCGTGGAGTACCCGTGGCGCGTAGAACAAACTGTCTATGGTTATAACTACTGTACCTACAACCGCTTAACAGCCGGGTACCGATTTACTTATATGATACAAATTGCCATTCTAATGAACCGACATTGATAGACCTTCGTAGAATCTCGTCGCACTTAAATCATTGAACGGAATGCTAAGCGATCGTACATTTAACTTCATTAGTCCATCATAATTGCCTTTTAAGGACCATTGAGAAACAGTTAACTGATAGCAAAAACTGCACGCAGCTTCCTTAATCTAGGTTCGTTTATTTATATCGTCTCCACCATTACAAAGGTATGCGTTGCCCAACCCTATTGCAAAAAGCACCGAGGTTCAAAAGTAGGTATACCGTTTTAGTTGTGGTCTAGATGTGTTTTTGTTTTGTGGTCAATTAAAATTTATTTTGTAACACAAAGCTGATATAATTTAGCGATCATCAATAATTTAGCGAATGAAATGTCCTAGATTTATTTAAGTAAGTAAAAACACTTTATTACACACAATCAAATAACAGAACAGAAGTAACACGAATCGTAAAGGCGGCCTTATCACTACGAGTGATCTCTTCCAAGTTCCAGGCAAACTATATGCAAGGAGATAGGTTATATTTTAATTTCGTTCATTCGTCCATTCGGATTTTGCTGAGTTGAGCAACATACTTAACTTCGAAACTTTAAATTAAGTTTGACACCGACTTGGAGATGCCATCTTCAAATACCCAGGTTATACAGCTAGTAGCTACCATTACCTAGTCTGTGGTACCGAGTACCGACGTGTACCTAATTTCCATCTCCAAAATGTTCCGTTATCTGGTTTTATCCAAATACTTAAAATAAATGTTTCGAATAATAAAGTTACGATTTATTCAACTTCCAAAAATGTTTTGCCATGAAACCCATCTGAGTTAAGCTTATGTCCAATTAATTCCAGAAATATAATAATACTTACTTGATTATTAATAGGTACATATGTATGGAATATGGCTCTATTATGGTTTTTTAAAATATTGCCAGTGTAATTACAGCTACGTCCTTTCTTTTCTAATTATATTATGTACCTAGGAACCATCTAGGTACAGTTAAAGGGCACCGAGCTTTCAAGATAGAAAGGCTTGGTTGAGATTTTATCAGAAGTGTCAGATATATATTAAGTAGTGTAATTAAATGCTGAAGACAGCTTCCTGACTCCGTTCGCTATAAACTACTGGTAATGCTGAGCAGGGTTGCCCATACAAACTTTCTCATTGGGAGTTCCATACAAAAATGGTAAAAAAGGAATAGCTATAAGGTGCCATTATATCTAGCACACCTGTTTTTTACTGAGACTAGGTATGCTATTGGCTTCAGATTCTGAAGTTTTAAAGATTACTTACTTTTATTGTAATTTAAGAAAATTACTGTTTGCCAAAAGGACCGGAATGCGGAATGTGTCCCACATTTTACAAAAGATTTTCATCTTTTTTTTATTATTCTAAATTCAGAAACATACAATAAAAGTTGCGATCCACCAGCCGAAACTACTCCAGATATCTATGTACTATCTATTTGTCAGCACCTTAGTTTAAAACTTTTAAAACTTATTATGAATGATGCCAAAAAAGTGGGTAGGATAGGTACGGTATTAGCATACCTCGGAGCTAAAGGATTAGTTCAGAGGTTTGCTAATCGAGTTTAGCTTCTTGATTTCACTAGGCAGCAGGCAACCCTAGGCGTAATCATTCGTTTGTCTTTATGGCAGCGTACCTGTGGTACCTGATTGGCGATTGGCGACGATTTGTTAACACTGTTTATATCTTTGACGATAATTCAGGTGAGCTGTGGCTTTGATAGAGCAGCGAAGACTACGTCTATAGATTAGCTTACACCGTACACGGCATTAGCATATATTATAACCTACAGGTAGAAAGCTTGGTCTCCAGTCGCACCCTTCGCCGCAGAAACAAATTTCATCCTCACTGCCTGGATGGCTGGTCTTCTTTCACCTCCCGGTATTTCAGGTAATTTCTGCCACATATCTGCAAATTGCGGAACCAGCTTCCATCTTCTGTGTTCCCTCATGATTATAATATGGGGCTCTTCAAAGGGCGGATTGACAAATATCTCAAAAGCCAGCAACGCATTGGCGATTCCTCTGGTGCTGCAAATGTTCATGGACGGCGGTAATCACTTACTATCAGGTGACTCGCCTGCGCGTTTGAAAAAACTAAGTTCATTAAGACCTAAGATTAACTATATAAGACCATTCCAAGAGATAAGCTTGTCAGATTCTCTTTCATCGCCTCAACCGCTACATTTATAATAGGTGTCTCGCAAGGATTTTAATAAACCGTGGTTATATTTGTCGCAAGTGTCCAGCTCTATCTCTAAGCGTAGTTAAAAGTCCCGTGGGATCTCTGTGATTTTTTCTTAGTCTGTCTGTGATATCTGTGTATTTATATCTCTGTGCCAAATTTCGTCTCAATAGGTTAAGCGGATGGACCTCGAAATGGTAACAGACAGACAGAAAGGCACAGTTTAGCATTTATAATAATAGTATAGACTAACAGTTGCCCCCAAATTCGTCTACGTACAATAGTTGATTTCCCATGATAATATTAATAAATTTTCCCGCTTGTTACCTATAAATACCTAATAAAGCATATCTATCATCATATTATGTACAGTTAGGTACACTCGTAAGTATACTTATTGAAATTGATGTATTTCTTTAGTAACCTATTGATTGATATTACTAGAGGTGCAGTTCACACATTGTCTCGTCCGGTTCGTACTACGTTCTGTTACGGGCGCCAAGCTATCTTCGACGATAAGAAAAACATTACACATCCGTCCTATAGCTAAATGTTCGTGGAACTCATTCATCATTCGATTGGTTTCGATGGACCCAGTTAGAGCGTTTAGTCAGAGCACTAGCTACAGACAAAAAGTCAACTTCATTAGCTTTTTATATGGAGCACATTTCACACGCAATTCGCATAATTTCAGCAAACTTGACTTAGCAGCATTTTTTTCCTATTATTGAGTACCAGCGAGGTACTCATGTAACTACGATCTAGCCTAACTAATTGGCTAATGAGTGGTTTTATTTTAATCTAAACTTATAATCTATCTTAAGTTATCATTAAGTTCTATTGTATTATTTTCAATAAATGTTAAAAAATCTATCTTATGTTATAAGAAATTGTCCATTATAGTATTTCTTGACAAACTTTTAAGACACTTTTTTCACGTGTTCTTTTAGCACTTACACTACACTGTCACTTATCACTATGCACTAACTCAAAAGGTTTAGTTCTTTTTAGTCTTCTCACTAGTGTCGTTACGTCGAGCAGCTGGATTGCCTCAATATTTTTTTTTTCTATCGTGAGATAGGCTTGCGCTTGACGACAATCATGCTTAGTGCAAAGCAATGATGAGGTCTAGGTTGGAACGCGCTTGCCTAGAAGATGCCTATTCACTCTTGCCTTGAAGGTACCTAAGTTATACGTGGCGGGAAACACGTGTGCTGTGATACGTTACGTGTGTGTGTGTGTGTGTGTGTGAACACGTTAACGTGGTGATGAAGCCGATGGTCGTGGCTTTGGCTTTGGTTATAATTAGTTCGACGTATTCAATATTGACTTATAATATATTGAATATTGAAATATAGTTTCTCACCAAATTCATACTGGTAAAGTATCTCAACAAAAGCTAATAACCGTGTCAGCAAGAACAAATATGGTGAGCGCACTAAAATAGCGCATACATGATCCATAGTCTCGAAAATAATTTTAATGCGACTTCGACTTCGACTGCGGCCGACTAGGTCCCGGGTTCGAGTCCCGGGTCGGGCCATAGCAAGTATTGGGTTTTCTGAAAAGAAATTCTCAGTACTAGCCCGGAGTTAGGAAATTGGCGGTGTTACACCCCCGTGCCTCGGAGAGCACGTTAAGCCGTCGGTCCTGCGCCTGATCTCTCTCCGGTCGTGTCGGATTTTCCGTCCCATCGGGCTATGAGAGTAAAGGAACAGAGAGTGCACTGTCTTGTGCACTATAATATCTCCCGCGCAGATGGCTAATCTCTATGGAGATTGGCCGCCGTGACCGAAATTCGATCGGGAGGACATTAATAATTTTAAAATGGGATTAACTAAGAATAATTTAAAATATAAGTTAAAATCGTATTTTTTAAGTAAATTGTAGGTAGTTAATTTTTAGTTTTCTTCATGTATTTTTAGTAATTTAGTTAGCTATAAATAGTTTGAAATTCTAATATGCTGACGGAAAAGCACGCAATTTAAAACTTCGTGGTTTTTCGCAGTGCTACCCACTAAATCCGTATCTATTTTTATGATGATAATAAAAAAAACTTAGCTGCAATGATCCGAGTTTGTTCTGCACTCGATGCGACTGAATCATTTTATAGTTAAACGACTCATTCGCAAATTCGTACTTAGTAATTTGATTTTGGTTTAATGAAATCCACAAAAGGAAGAAATAACATTCTACTCGAGTCTCGACTAAAAAAAAGACTGTACCTAGACCGCACTTAGCCCACATTACATGACAATGTTAAACTCAGCTCCCAGCGCTGCCTGTACAACTTTTCCCACTAATGACCGCCCCATCACAAATGACTCCTAGTTTATGGGATTCTTTTGAACCTGAGCGGAAATTCCTCGCGCACCGCCTCTCTTGATAGATTCTACACACTTACTTTTTGCGGTGGGATAATTATTGAGCTCTACTTAAATGAAGTTTAGCATTTTTGAATTTCGTAAAATATATTTATACTTATATTATAAACTAGATGATGCCCGCGACTTCGTCCGCGTGGATTAAGATTTTTTATTCCCGCGGGAACTTTAATTTTCCGGGATAAAAAGTAGCCTATGTCCTTCCCCGGGATACAACGGGTAACGGGAATTTCATCAAAATCGGTTGAACAGATAGGCCGTGAAAGCGTAGCAGACAGACAGATAGACAGACAGACAGACACACTTTCGCATTTATAATATTAGTATGGATGTGAAAGTTTGGATGAATGGATGGATGTCTGTTACACAATCACGCCAGAGCAGCTGAACAGATCTGGATGAAATTTGGCGCAGAGATAGACTATACTTAGTCCGAAATAACACATAGGCTACTTTTAACCCGAAAAATTAAAGAATTCCCGCGGGAACACAAAAACCTCAAATGAAAGAAAGAAAATGTTTTTTTAAATGGATGTTTGTTACTCAATCACGCCAGAGCGGCTTAACGGATCTGGTGAAATTTGGCACAGCGATAGATTATTGTCTGAAATAACACATAGGCTACTTTTTATCCCGGAAAATTAAAGAGTTCCCGCGGGAACCAATAAAACCTCAAACCACGCGGACGAAGTCACGGGCATCAGCTAGTTATATTATACTTTTAATAGTATGAATCGCGATAGCGATGTTTTGTCTGAATATTATGCAGAATAAAGAATTTTTTATGGGACCACCTCGAGAGCTTCCTCTAACGACTGATAGAAAAAAAAAACAAATCGGTTCAGAAACCACGGAGATATGCACCGACATACACCGAAAAAAATACGCGCCGAATTGAGAACTTCCTCCTTTTTTGGAAGTCGGTTAAAAACTCAGAGTAGGTAAGCACAGTAAACGACGCATCGACGAGACCCCAAGCGCTCGTCGCAGTGCCGTCAGTAGTGAGTGCCGCGTCATCGCATGTTCGATGCGCATGTTTGTGTGAGTGAGGTTGTTTCGGACGTTCCTAGGTAGGGAGTTTCCATACTGGTTGTATCTGTTTACTGTGGAGTAAGCGTACTGGTTGCTGCGACAGTCGCCGTAGTTGAATGGCACGCGCATGCCCTTGGAGGGGGCGAACGCCCAGCGCTGGTTCACGCCGCGGCACGGGCCCTGCTCCGGAGCCTCCATGCAGGTGCCTGCACACACACATATCATACATACTAATATTATAAATGCGAAAGTGTTTCTGTCTGTCTGTCTGTCTGTCTGCTACGCTTTCCCGCTCCATCTTTTCAACCGATTTTGCTGAAATTTGGCACAGGGGTAGATGGTATCCCGGACATAGACATAGGCTATCATGGACATAGGCTACTTTTTATCCCGGAAAATTAAAGAGTTCCCGCGGGAATCAAAAATCTTAATCCACGCGAACGAAGTCGCGAGAATCATCTAGTTCATTATAATCACAGACACACACAATTTCTCAGGATATAAGATAACTAGCTGATGCCCGCAACTTCGCCCATGTGAATCGATGTTTTTTGGTTACCGCGGGATCTCCTTCAATTTTTCGGGTTAAAAAGAAGCCTATGTCACTCTCCAGTATGGCTAGCATGCGCACTACGAGTAAAATTATGTCTACCCGTTATCTCTCTTCTACCGAAGCTAATATGGTTTCTTGTCTCGTTACGTCAAAAGTAGAGATAAAAGTAATATTTCTTATCTGTGGTATTTTTCTCGAGGAACCTTTACATGTCGATTTTTTTTCTTGTAATTTATGTACCGCATTTTGTGCATGTGCATAAATGAAAATTTGCCGGCAACGACATGTTACTCTCTCGTCGCGAGATAATCTCGTTGTGCGCATGCTAAGCTATACCCATGCCAAAAAACCACGTCGATCCGTTGCGGTGAGATTGAAGGAAAACCCAACAAATAAACACACTTTCAATGTGAAAGTGTGTTTATTTGTTGGGTTTTCTAACAACTAGTGTTAGTTAATACTAACAATACTAGTGTGATTATTAGGTATTTGGTATATAAACTGTACTCCGTTTGACATAAAGATACCCAGAAAGGGTATCTCTCCCAAAAATTTGCATCTATAGGTCAAAGTGCTGTCAACATTGAAATAGAATGAGTACTACTAAAAAAATTCTACATCAATGGCTGTCAACGAGAAGTGGTAAGTAATGGGTATATCAATAGTGAGATGACATGATGTTGAAGCGCGAGGTAAAATACCACAGCGCCACCTATTGGTTGCTTTATGGTTCTTTTCTGGATGTTTTCTTTTATGATATTTTTTTATTTTTATTTTTTTTATTTTATCAAATACTAGAGGTCGCCCGCGATTTTTCCGCGTACAATTTCTGATTTCTGAGACTATTTTTTCCGGCTGCAAAAACCTGTCCAAAGGCTTTATATAGCATATTATGCAGGTTTTTATTACTTTTTTTAAACTGATAACCTAAATCCCGATTTTCAACTGTCTAACTACCAAAACATTGAACTATATTATATGGATTAATAGCTTAGGTTAAAGTAAAATAACTTTTTAGCCAACTATAGTTACCTAGTCTAGCTAGATTATAATTATACAAAGTACCTTTGATTGGTACTCAATAATAGAATTAGAAACATAAATCATATCATACTAATGTTAAAAATGCGAAGGCGTGTTTGTTTGTTGGTTTGTACTTCAATCACGCCGCAACAGAGCAGCAGATCGACGCCATTTTTTAACCGACTTCCAAAAGGTATGTTACGTACGTGTACGTATGTTCTTTTACTAATATTAAAAATGAGAAAGTTTGGATGGATGCATGGATGGATGTTTGTTACTGAATAACGTCCGAACGGCTTACGTATTTGGATGCAATTTGGCATAGAGATATATTATAGTCTGGAATAACACATAGGACAACTTTTTACTTTTTATCCCGGAAAATTAAGAAGTTCCAGCGGGAACAAAAAAAAGCTCATTCAACGCGGGCGAAGTCGCGGGCATCAGCTAGTTATCTTATATAAGAGAACTGTCTTAATTTAAGGAGGATTGGAACTAAGAAAGAAAAAACCATTTATTTTCCAGTTTTGCCACACATTTGCTTATCTCAAGTGTATGTAGGTACCCCGGTGCCTCCATCACCTCCACCAACAGCAATAAGCTAAACTGCCTACTACTGCCTAATGGAACTGACATTCTCTATCGATTTACAGTCCCTGAAACCAGAACAGTTTTCATTATAAAGGTCGTATCATTTAGTCGAAATATTTTAATGCTACCTATTGGTGCTATCCTAAATCTGATTATACCCATAATTCATAGATGAAAACAGTTTTGTCATCGCTCGTGGCCGCCTGTTTTTCAATTTGTTTATTTACTGTAACAGAATATGATTACATTTACATGTTAGAAGTGATACAATCTTTCAATAAGTGAATCGCCCACGAAAGCCGGATTAAGAAATGAGATTTCAGATTAAATCATATGGATTATGTACCTACCTAAACTTTTGTTGAAGGTACGCAGATCGTTGTGGGCCATAGAAAAAACGTGTTGTGGGCATAATATAATTTTGTTGTACCTATTTTACTAGCTCCCATTGAAAAGCAGTTCAAAATTTTAATAATTGGGATGATGCCTAAAAATTAATTATTTCTTACTGATGAATAAATAGAGGGTCTTCCAAAAGACCTAAAATTCACATCCTCGATTAGTTTTAAGTTCGATAACAATTTTAAACTTACCAACAAAAAGATTAAAGAAAAAAAGTGCGTTGAAATTAGATGACGTCACAAGTATTTCATACAACCGAAATACTTGCTAGAAGCGCATATTTCAGTTTTTTAAAGAGTTGCTGATTTGATTGAGTTGTCAATTGTGTTCATCCTTTTTCATGTTATAGGTACTTTTACTTACATACTTTTTATCTAGGCGGGGCCCCGCACGCACTTTTTTTCCTAAAGGGGTAATGAGCAGGAAATGGCTAAGAGGAACGGACTCTGTGTAGTTAAAATAGGTTATCATATTCACTAACAAAGAGTTCTTACAGTTGCGCATTTTGAACTCTTTTACCGCTAGCTCTTGGTTGGTGGAAATGGCAGTTTGCAGTTTTCTTCTATGGAAGCCCCGCATTATACCTACATAGTTGATTTGGAAGTGGATATATGACACACAGACAGCTGGACAGACGCAGTAACGGACTAGACGAAATAATTATACCTGAGGGTTTTTTGTTTCACTGCGGAAACCTAAAAAGTCAAAATACCTACTTACTTTCATGTTTAACTTTGCATGTCAATATGGAGACTTGATTCTCGAATTGTATGTATAGTTAATATCTACATTTAAGTGTCAGCTTATTTTAAGACGTACAGGCCAATATTTGCCTTATTCATACTCTTTCGACAAGAATGTTTGAGTAAAGAGTTTTCTATGGCTAACAAAAATAAGTGGTCTTTGAACTAATAGTTGAGTTACTGAGTATATTAGCCGTATAACGTGTTTCTGTACATGTCGCAACGTTTATCAATTTGTGAAAATGCAGCACGTGATTCTATATCTTAATAGAAATAGATAAGGGTTATAATTATCTGTGTTTATTATAGATTCGATACTCACTTATGAATTCATATTATATAATTTTAACGCTTTCGCGTCAAGGTTAATTTCCTGAATGTTTTTTGTAGTTTATTGTTAGTGCATGTTATCTTCAGCATAAAGGCGAAATTGTATTGACACTGGGATATTTATTAGACTAATGTTAGCTGTTGTCCAATGCAGTTTATGTCAATGTTCAGAGTCCATTTGTTCATCAAATAAAAAGGGTTTAATTAAAAGCATGTTCTTTTAGATTGGCCACTAAAATATAATATAAAAAGAACTGGGTGATACCTCCACGACTTCATCCGCGTGGATTGGTGTTTTTTGATTCCCGCGGGAACTCTTCAATTTTCCGGGACATAGTATGTCCTTCCCCGGGATGTAACCTATCCCTGTAGCAAATTTCATCAAAATCGGTTGAGTAGTTGGGCCGTGAAAGCGTACCAGACAGACAGACAGGCAGACAGACAGTCAGACAGACACACTTTCGCATTTAAAATATTAGTATGGAAGTATGGGTATTGAAAAAGAATACGTGAAGCGGGATTTGCCCTTAGAAAGGGGTAATGAGCGGGAAATGGCTAAGCGGAACGGACTCTATGTACCGTAGAACCTTACATCATTGCCCTCGGAATACAACTTTGCCCAAAACCAAAAATTAACTAAAAGTAGTTGTAGCCCATTCATTTTTTTTAATGGCAACATTTTTCAACATTTCGTGCAATCTCTGACATATACATGGCAACACAAATTATCCGTTGTGTTCCTAACTTCACTCAGTTGACTGTCAGCAGTTGTCAAAGTAGACGTCTACGCAGGTGGTGCCAATTTTGTTGTTCGTGTTGAACCGTGCTGAATCCAAAAGAATTATTGGAGGTGAGTTTAAGTTATTGTGCTCATAACTGATTGAATAGCGATTAATTTTGTTCTGGTTTTACCGTTTTAGCTGTCTTTATTACGAAAAAATTCAAGTGGGCAAAGTTGTAAGCAACTGTGTAGCAAAGAGTTTGCAACATTGCCCACCTTAAAAATGGTGTTAGGGTTGTCACTTTTTCAATCTGGAAAATATATAAATACAGATAAGGTTTAATTTGGAAACTTTTGTTTTTGATTCAGGTATTGTATTAATTTTGTGTTTTCTTAAAACCGTAATTTCAAAGTTTAATTTGGTATCTTTTGAATTGCCTGTTTTGGAAAGTATTTTTCAAACGTTAAAACAACTTCAGATGATTTATTGCTACATTGTTAAGTTTGTATGTAAATCCGTTTAATGATTATTAAAATAAGTATCTCTAAAAATGTGATCTCTAATTATCCAAAGGTTAAGAAGTTGGAAAACGAGTATTATTGTTTATTCATAATTATAATTAATAGTAATCTCCAGCAGTGTAAGCGCCGCTTAGGTTTGTTAATTACTAATAAAAATAATTCGTACGAATAAAACATACCTAATTTTTATTTCGCAGCAACCCTAGCACGTCTTTTGTATAAGCTTTGGAAGGTATTCCAACATTGCCCACCTCAATATATAAATAAAAAAAAAATATTTTTGTCTGATTTCAAGATGGTTTACATCTTTGCACCATTATTCGTTACATATTTTATTTTCAAAGCAATAGTGCTTAATGTTGCTGAGATTTTGAGGGTGGGCAAAGTTGTAAGGAATGGCAGATAAAGTTGCCCACCTCTTTAACCGTATATTTTGATGCTTTAAATCTAAGATAAACTTATTTAAGTTTTAAAGAATTATTACTTTAAATTAGCCTTAAATAACTGTATACTCAATTTTAAAATCAAGCCTATAGTTTTTGAGTTATGTTAAAAATAAGCAAAAAAGCGGGCAAAGTTGTAAGGTTTGACGGTAACAAAATAGGTTTTCACCGCACTAGCTCCTAAAGGCGCCCTTTGCTGGTTAAAACCAGTGAGCAAAAGTAGTTTTTGCTCGCTCAGTGAGTGAGTTGTTTTAATTTGATTATTAGTGTTAGGTAGGTACTACAAGTGTTACCTAGTTAGGGGGAAGTAACTTCCACTTAAAAACATCTTCTAGCTATTAAAATAAGACATTAGGTCATATCCCTAGATTAGATTGTTAGCATTATATAATTACTGTTTGTCATTATATCTCATGAAACAGGAAGTATAATATCTGTGTCAATTTGACTCGTTTCATGTTTATGCGGATACGGACGCCATATTGAAAATAGTATAAATGCGAGTATTTGAACGATGGTAATTCAGTCTCCTGCCGGCAGACTCAGCGATTATTGAATACTTTTGTGTTTAGATCGCATTTTCATTTAGAGCTTAACGATAGAAATCGTGGCCGGATCAAATGAACATTATCTTTAAAGTTTATCCAACTTTTATCTAATTACATTAAATCTCTCGTGGAACCTCTACACGTTTAACCATTTACTCGTGCAAGTTCCAAATGAGAGTACAAATATATTAAAAGTGTCTCATAAATAGTAAATACCTTTACATCTGGATTGTCTCTCATAGTATACATTTCAAGAGCTAAGTATATTTTTAACAAATAACGGTTCGCAATTGTGGAAACTCTCTCTAGTCTCTACTTATGTTTATAGGTACCACATACCATACAATCACATAAAGTAATAAAAGTAATAGTGCAAATTACCCGTGTGGGAATATATGGCAGGTCGAAGAAAATAGTATCTAGATAGCAGTTTTCTTGTTACACTTAGCGCATTAGATATTAAGTACGCCTATGCCTACCGCAGACAGCTGAGAAAATATTCTGATAGAGCACACAAAAATTCGGTCCTTAAAAAGAAAAACAAGTACTTACGAGTAGGAAGCTCTGACCAACTAAATCGCAATTTTGACGGAGATAAGACAGAACTACACATTTTTGAATACATATATTGTAATTAGTAAATAGTGAAGCTGATCGCTGGGAACTCTATCTATCGCTATCTGTACCTTTAAATAGTTTAAATTACGTTCCTTTGCTTTTACAATAGTAATTTTACAGTATTAAAAATAATATTATGTGAGTGACAGAGATGACACGCTGTCCCGGCACTGAGACCATTTCTATTAAGTACCATTAGGTTCACATTTTTTTTTTGGGATAAAATATTCCAGTTCAGTGTAAAATCGGCCACTGCTACTTACCGTCGTCGCTTCAAATATAAATCGGTCTCAAACAAAAAGCGGACGTTTTTTTTTTTTTTTTTTTATTGTGAGATAGGCTTGCGCTTGACGACAATCATGCTTAGTGCAAAGCAATGATGAGGTCTAGGTTGGAACGCGCTTGCCTAGAAGATGCCTATTCACTCTTGGCTTGAAGGTACCTAAGTTAAACGTGGCAGGAAACACGTGCGCTGGGAGGGTGTTCCACACCCTAGCGGTTCGGATCAGAAACGTCGAGCAAAAACGTTTTGTGCGGGCAGATTGAACATCAACCATATAAGGATGCCAACGCAGACGGTTTCTCGCTGTTCTGTGGTAGAACGGGGAAGGAGGAACGTCTACGAAAGGCCTTAGCAATTACCACAGCATAGGAAAGCACTTGTTAGCGTACAGTTAATTGGTTCCTGTATTTATTGGGTGTATTAAATCTCCTGCGAACAATATGAGTTATGACCGCCATTATACGATTGGCTACACCTGTAAGCACGGGAAGGTGAACTGTAAATTGTTACTCTTCCTTGAGATTAACAAATTGCTTATCGATAATGGTGATATTTTGCAAGGCTATTAGTTACTTGAAGCGGTAATAACCTAGTGGTTTAGACGCGTAGCCTCATGTTCGGGTGCTCCGGTTCGATCCCTGATGTAATGGAAATTTAAGAAATTAAATTGGCCAGCGGACGATGGGCAAACCTTTCTCATTCCGAGAGGAAACTCATGCTCAGTGTATGAGGAAGTCAGAGTTATGTGTGGTGGGAAAGGCCTATGACACCAGAGGACGTCCGCAGGCTAAAATGGTGATGATACGACTGTTGAAAAAGTTAATTTTATTAAATATACTTAATATATTGGTTTAGAAGTTTAAGGATTTTATCAACTTAGGTCGAGAAGTGAACTCAGGAGCGGCTATACAATTAATGCTACAACTGGATAGAAACAGACGTCACTTTGCGGAAGTCCATAATAATGAAGGAACTATAGAAGTTTAATTCGCTATAATCCGCGACAGTAGGCAAATCTACAGTGTGTATACCGCACTTATAGCCCGCGATATTCACCTCACCACACCGCAGAAATCCTTGGAGAAACTTGGAGGATTTCTGTGGTGTACAGTTCCTCCACAGTACCACGTAGATTAAGAAGAGCGAATTAAACTTCTAGTTCCTTCATTAATGCTGCAATATCCAATGCAATTGTTGGTCAATTACAGTTCAAAATCGATAAATTACAAGCAATTTAAGTCGTGCATGCTTCTTAATAAATGTACACAGCTTCGGAAGTTTACGAGTGGAGCAATCGATCACGAACTCATGACAAATGACGGCGTTGCCAGACACCTCCAGGGCTGAGATATTGTATTGATTCGATGTTGCAAGTCGTGTCAACTCGTATAAACGGACAACCATAACTCGCAATTGATAATGCAAGAGGCAGACACATAAACTTTTATTCAATAGAACAGCTATTATTCAAATTTCGAACTTAAGGCGCTGTGAGCTCACGGATCAAAATCGAGCAAGCGCATGTCACCAAAAATGCAAGAAATCATTTGTAAAAAAGTTAATATTTACTTTTTAATACAAATTAATCCGAGAATGTGTTTGATTTAGAAATGTAAATTTTATCTTATATTTCTAGAGAAAATTATTAGTTTTAATAAGGAGAAAAATTGCTTTAAAAGGTAAACTAAGAGGTTTAAAATAAATTTCAGTGCAGAGATTTTTTTTTATTGTGTTTTGAGATGCGTCACTGGCTGCTTAAAGGTCTTGAAAACAGCAAATTATTTTTACAAGCATACATTATGTCACCGTTTAATGGATACACTGCTTTGAAAAGCCCCCTTCTACGCTACACAGGGCCTTAAATAATCATCTTTCACAATTTTTGACTATTTTATATTTTTTCAGGCAAACCTCAGTTTCTGCCTGCTTGCCTAACAAGCAGTTGCAGAATGCCTGCATTTCAGTGTAGTTCTGGTTAGTCTAAGATGAAAATGGGCTATCCTTAGGCTATGCCTTGAAATTCATAATTATTATGGTTGTTTTATTTAAACCTATCAACCGTTTTCTACACGGAATTGTACTGGAACGCTAAATTGCTTAGCTTTTTTTTAATTTAATCCAATACAAATTTGCCCTTGACTGCGATCTCATCTGATGGTAACTTCAGTCTAATCTAAGGTCTATAAAAGATAATCTTGTTACAATTTTAGCGGCAAGACTTTTTGTCGGCTCTTACACTAAAAACTCATTGTTGATAGCTCGCAATTTCTTAAAGGGTACCGCTGTGTCTGTAATCAATTAGATTAATAATAATAATTCATTATGAGAACAAATAATATCTCACGGTTCCCATTGTTAGGGTGAAAGGCTCGAGGGCCCTATAAATGGCATTAATTGCAATATCTCTACATATTCAGCTCGGGAAGGAGAGAAGATAAAATATGCCCTTCAGTTGTAAAGACTAAAATCTAAGGGTCAAGGCATATTGACGTAAACATAAATTAATGGACGCGCCATACTGAGACATTCCTTCTGATTTCTTTCTTCTTTTCAAGGGAGAAGTATTTTTTTACCGATTAGGTAAAGGACAAGTTCTGCTAAATTTCAACTGTTTTTTTCTTCATAAATGTTATCTATATAGTAAATGTACTTATTTACTGAGTTTCGCAAATGTAATTATGTAATGTATAAAGCAAATGCGCGCAGAATCGTGCGGTGTCACACCTCACAAATAACTTATTACTTTCAAAATTAAAGTAATAAGGCGCGTATCTTTCCTCGTCAATATGGCTTGATCCTTAGTTAAGTAGATAGTGCTAGTGCTTAATGTGGTAGGTACGTATCTACCGCAGAGCAAGTAATTTTAGTATAATATCGTTGATACCTGCATCGTTAATTTAATAAGCTTTGGCAGGCCGCCGTAATTTAACGATAAGTATGGTAATTTAAGGTAGGACATGGCGTCTAACATTAATACAACCTTACCTGATACCACACCCGGAGAAAAGTGGTGATGCTATAATGTGAATGCATCGATGTGCATAAATAGTTAGGTATAATATAAGTTTAAGTACTTGCTTACTTCCTTCAGTCTACAACCCTTTGTGGGTCTTGGTACTTGGTACTTGGTACCCTCTTCTAATGGTACTAAACAAGTAGGTAGGTATAAGTGCAATACTAAAGTTTAAGGATTTCAGATAGGTATTTGTAATGTCTGCAAATAAAGATGTAGGACATATTAATAGGTGGTTCTTATTTGATCTCATTCGTTTGACTGAACCACCGGTTCGGAAATCAGAAAATTCTGTCATAATGCAAACTACTGTTGATGACGACTTTACCTAACCGTTATTTTCGTTAGTTGTTTTAGTTTTGAACGCCTTTTTTTTATTCTGCTACAAGTATAAGCCCGGGACTGCGATCTCATTATGAAGATCTCATGATGTAGTTCAAGAACAGTAGCGGATGCGGCCATACCCCTACCCCTACCCCTTTTTAGGGTTCCGTACCAAAATGGTAAAATGGAACCCTTATGGTGCGACTTTCTCCGTCTGTCTGTCTGTCTGTCCGTCCGTCACACTCGATTATTTCAGTAACTACCGAAGCTATCGACATGAAATTTGAAATAGTTGTGTATATTAGTGGTCCAAAGACACTGGAATTAAAAAAAATTGGAAATTATTTTTGTTCTTATTTAAAAAGGGAGGAAAATCGGAGGGTTGAAATTTAAAAGTGAGATAACTGTACTGTGTGGGGTATTATATGAAAGGGTTTACTTTGTACATTCTAAAACAGATTTTTAATTATTTTTAGTCATGATAGTTTTTGATTTATAGGGGAAAAAGTCTAAAAAAATACCGTTCCCCCCCCCTTATCTCCGGAGTTTACCAATTGAAAAATCTGAAATAATTATGGTCAATAGGAATTTATGTATATTTTACAGGAAAACTATAGCCAATGCTCTAACTAGCATAGTTTTTTTGATATTAACAGTAAACCTCTACAAACAAAGTTAGTTTTGCGGTTCATTAACAAAGGTAATTATATTACCGTTTTACATCTTTGGTCGTTACAGTTTTCAGTACGGAACCCTCGGTGCGCGAGTCCGACTCGCACTAGGCCGGTTTTTTTTTCCCAGGCAGGAGGAAAATCCTCATGGATGTCACTACTGACATGCCCGACTTCACTGGGATGCTCCCGGCGACCTACGGACTAAAAACCTCCTGCCTTCTCTGGCCGCTCTTCCCGGTACTGCGATGTGCATAACTTCGGAAAGGGGGCTGTCTATCTGCTCAGGCTTCATTTGCTTTTTGTCTGGCCCATTCGTCTTTCACTCTCTTCCCCATAATAGTCAGCAACATTTCAGCACCCCTGTCCCAAGCCTCTACACTGCTTAGCATCTGTGGCACCAAATTGTTTTTTGTCAGGGGGTCTCCGTTTCCACGTGTTTCGTTTCTTACTTCCTTGAACTCCCTACATTCAAAGATCGCGTGGTTTGGCGTGTCTTCCTTTTCTTTGCAGTAGGGGCACTTTTCATCGGCTGCCTTACCTACAGCGTACAGGTAGGTGTTACAGACACCGTGTCCGCTCAGTGCCTGCGTTAATAGTTTGTCCATTTCGCCGTGCTTTCTGGTCATCCATTTTTGCAGGTCAGGTATGAGGTCCCTCGTCCATTGTCCTTTTCCTTTTCCCTTCCATTCCTTATCCCATTCTTCTAGAGTCCTGTGTCGTTCATCTTCAGAGGCTTTTCGGTCTTCTCTTTTAAACAGTCTTGTTCTTTCCCTGACTAGCTTATCTATGGGGATAATTCTTGCTATGACCAATTCAGCTTCTTTTGAAATAGTACGATATGCACCGCAGATTTGGATAGCCAGTCGTCGTTGTACCCTGCCTAACAATACCCCTACCCTACTCTACAGTTTCTATACGGCATCGTACCGGAACGCTAAAATCGGTTGGCGGTAAGTTTTCTGTTAGGGTAGTAACTAGCCACAACCGCTTTTGGCTTCGAGGAGGGGGAGCTCCTACCTGACGAGAAAAGAGACAAATAAGAAATCATTCATTCCCAAATTGCCCCTGCCGGCGTTCAAACCCGGAATCTTTTCACTTATAAGACCACAGTTCTCACCTCTTCACCAGGGAGGTCGTCAAAAGAAAGTAGTGAGAATTGGAGAACGAAATTTTCATTATATATTAGCAAATGCCCGCGATTTTGTCCGCGTGGAGGATTTTCGGTTCCCGCGGGAACTCTTTAATTTTCCGGGAAAAAAGTAGCCTATGTGTTATTTCAGATCTATCGCTGTGCTAAATTTCATTCATATATCCATTCAGCCGTTATGGCGTGATTGAGTAACAAACTTCCATCCATCCATACATCCATACATCCATACATCCATCCCTCCATCCAGAAACTTTCGCATTTATAATATTAAGTGTAGATATTTATATACATATAGTGGTTTACATAACGGTCGGTATATCAAATTCTGTATAGGTACATACAGGAGTGGGTACATTCGACCCTTTAATTGATCACTTGACGAAGGTTTGACTTTGATGGTGGTTTTTTTACCATTCAAGGGTTAATTGCGGTACGAGGAAGCCATTTTATCCAATTAAAATATTCATCAATTTAAACGTGCTTTCCTAGAGAAAAAACAATATATTTATGTATCGAGTTACTTATACCTATCGATTTTCCTATTGTAATTTTTTTTTCTTTTTAGATTTGTCTATTCGTTACCTACTACCTAGACATCACCTTTAAAAATATTATGTATGTTTTATATAAATACATACATACATACATACATAATACCTAGTATATAAAGCATGCTTGTAAAAACCTTTAATAGTGTTCCAAATGTGTGAACTGAGGTACAAAAGGCCCCAGCTTAGATACAGCTTGTAATTTATTATGGAGACATTATGTTGCCACAGTGAAGAATATCGTCGGTTTTGAAATAAAAAAATTGCCATCATTAAACATCAGGTGTTTATGTAATGATATGTAAAAATGAAAATTTATCAAACTTGACTGACTTGGCACCTTCAGCCATTATTTTCCACTTTAAAAATAACGTTTTGTCATTAAAATACAATTTGCCCGCGTTCAAAGTAATACTTAATTGTTTAGTTGCTTTGGTATCATTACATTCGGTTGTTAAGGCGTACGAACTGAAGTAGATCGTCCACAGGCTAAACTATGGAGTAACCACGATCCTAAGTTAATATCATGAATGTTTAGTCTGTTATCGATTTTGACAACATTTGTATATGTAGAATTACTTTTTTTTTAATTTATTTATTTCCAATGGATACAGCAATTTTTTACAAAATATAAATCTCGCCAAACTGGTGGGCCAGTTTGTTGGCGAGTTGGCGCTCTAAACTAGGTAAGTTGCATGTAAAATTAGCACTAGTATACCTAATAACCTAACACTAACAAACAAACAATTTTAAAAGTAACTAATTGACCAATTAATTAATTAGTCAGTATAGGAGTACTTAAGTGACCTTTTAACTTCTTCTTAAAGTATTCCTACACTAACGTACTATACTTACACGACGAGAGAACGATGATGATACGACGTATGAATTTTATTGCGAAATTAATTTATCTAATATCCTCTAAAATTACTGACTCAGCTTCTAACTGTGGAGGTATTGAAGCTTTTTATATGTTAAACTAGCTGATGCCCGCGACTTCGTCCGCGTGGATTGAGGTTTTTCGGTTCCCGCGGGAATTCTTTAATTTTCCGGGATAAAAATTAGCCTATGTGTCATTCCAGATTCTATCTCTGTGCCAAACTTCATCCAGATCCTTTGGCGTGATTGAGTGACATACATCCATACATCCATCCAAACTATCGCATTTATAATATTATTATAGTAAGTATAGTATGGTATATTAAATAGTAAGAGTAAGATAAGATAAGATTCTAATCCTCTTAAATTAATGACTCAACTATAGTCTAACTTTGGAGACATTGAAGCTTTTTATACTTACTGCAATTGATGTGGACGGTCAGCCTAACATGATCAATAAATGGCGATTTTTTTTTTTTTTAAAACTAATACAATAGAACGTAATGCTAGCTAGCCTAACCTAATTACTATGTAAATCATGCCCGCGTGGAATGGTGGCAAGAATGCTGGCTGCATTTCCGGTTTTTATGTATTTGTGTATTATGGGATGAATATAAAATAATTTGCCTGTTGCCATTAACTGCGTCCTTTTGAAGGTTAGTAATTTATTACACATAAATTATAAATACATAGATTGGCACATTATAATGTATCATAAGATGGAAACTTGAGGATGATTTGCATGGAGGTAAATACAGTGTTGAAGTTTAGTAAATAAAATGTTTGAAGGCTCATTAACTTTACCTAAAAGAAACTACCGCAGCTCTTAAACTAAGCCAGTAAGCCTGAAACCTTTTGCTTTCATAGCTTACATCCCGGAAACCAACAAAGGATACTTTTCATCCCGGAATATCATATAATGCCGGGATTTCAAAATTTACATTTCACGCGGACGAAATCGCGGACTTCGGCTAGTAGCACTAGTAGGCTTCTCTACAAAAAGTTGTTCGATAAAGATAGAATATTCAAATTACGCCTGTTAATTGATTGCACTTAACATTATGCTAACAGCGTAAGTTGACTAAGTAAAAGAGCATTAACGCTCCCCTACATTGAGATAACAAAATATTTATGATTGCGATTACGCGAAACAGCATTAATTTCGATATTGAATATCTGGTGCGTAAAGTTAATCAGGACAAATTTACTATTTGTATAACCTATAGAAGTAGTTAAGTCCGTTGCAAATTTAAATTTGCTTATTAATTAATTAAGTTTCACTACGAGGTACTTATTTTGCTACTTCTAGTCCTTTCGCAATGGCGTCAGTTGCAATGTGCACCGGCGGGCTAATTTCATACATTCTGCATTTTTAAGACCTCCCTGGCGCAGTGTTTAGCGCTGTTGTGCGGGGATACGGATGATCCCGAGTTTGACCCTGGCAGGGTCAATTTAGGTATTTATAATTTCCTCACAAATTCCTGTTTACGCAGCTGTTTTATTTTTCTTATATTATTATTTTCCATTCACCGAGTAGGTTTTATGAATTATGAATGAACGATATAAGGTGATAAGAACTTCTGTATGTAAAACAAGGGTCGATGCGTGATGCAAGATTAGATTAATATCTGTGCATGTGTGGCGGTGCTCTTAACATCTAAAGCGTAGTTGAGTAGGTAATAATATGGGTAGATACATACTTTACAAATACGTCGTCGTTGTCGTCTAACCAAAAAAATCAAACCTATAGACGTCCGCTGCTGGACGAAAGTCTCCCATATCTCCAGAACAGTACACGGTCTTGGGTCGCTTGCTTTCAGTGCAACGGCTCCCAGTTACTCGACAAAGACGACGCGGTCTAAATGTGAAACATGATGGACGTTTAAAAATAAAAGCAAATACCACGTTTTTATATGGAAGTAACTGATGCCCACGACTTCGCCATCACGTAGGAAATGTATGAACTTCCGAGGTATAATGTAGCCCATGTGGTCTTGAACTATGCAAGAAATCTCATCAATATCTGCTTTCCATCCCTTTGCTGCGTAATTGAAGAATAAACCAACAAACAAAAATAATTTCGCACTACATATTTATATGGGTAATGACTAATGATGGGCGTAGTGATATAGGTGATAACTAATAAGTTACGGTAACCAGTGAGTAACCATTGCGTCATCGTGTTATAAGTATGTTTCTTCCTTAAAGAAATCATTAACATGCTTCTTAGTAAAAGACTAATGTAATGTAGTATGTCAACATGCCGATGTAAGATAATATCTAAAGTAAACTACTTAAAACTAATATAAACATGAGTTAAGTAGGTAGGTATTGTCATAACTTTATATTTGTTAATCAATTGTTACTTACGATTACACGTGTACAAAAGTCTAACATTATTTTATTGTTTACCTTATACTTGGGAAAGTAACTAGACATAGGGACAGATTATTATTGCCCAACATGAAATTATGCTTATTCCAGAATAATTCCTACTGCATGGCGATACGCAAATTTAATCAGCTTCCTCCTAACGTTAAAACTATGTCACTGCCAGCACTCAAATCATACCTAAACAAGTGGCTTTTAGAGAAGTGCTTCTACTCGATTAATGACTACTTAGATCCCTTTAGATGACCTAAAATACTGTGACTTTTTATTATTGTCTTTTTTTTTTTTTATATAATTGTGTGTTAAATTAATAGAATAATGATTATAATTTATGTGATGTTTATTAATATGCGACATTATCTATATTTAAAAAAAATATGTAATCCTTAAAATAACCAAATTTGCACGCCTGGTATGGCAATACACTGTGACGTAATTTATTTTTCTTTTTTTGTAAACCACCTAGTTATATAACGTGTATTATGCAAATAAATATTCTTATTCTTATTCTTATTCTTATTCTTACTTAATTTTTACGTGGTTATCTGCTGCTCCTTAATTCAAGAGCAGCATAATATTATTCTTTTTTTATTTTTATTTGATTGCGTGAAAGGCTTGCGCTTGAAGACTATCATGCTTACAAAGCAATGATGAGGTTGGAGCGCGCTTGCCTAGAAGATGCCTATTCACTCTTGCCTTGAAGGTACTTACGTTATATTATGTGGCAGGAAACACGTGCGCTGGGAGGGTGTTCCACACGGCACACCCTGGCGGTTCGTATCAGAAACGTCGATTCTTTTGGTGTACAAAGTCTACATGAGGAAAACACGGTTACGGTATTATAATATTTTATTTTATTTTATTTATTTTATTTAATTAGTACGGACAAGCCAGTTATACTAATCAATTCAATTATGCTTATTTTCCACAGCCAAACGCACGCACGGTACCTAAGATGGGAAAAGGCCAGTTGAAGAAGCAATCCTAAGTTGGTAGTACCTACAGCCGAAAGATTTGAGGCGTCCTGGCTTGATTGAGTAACAAACATCCATTCCTCCATCCATCCAAACTTTTGCATTAATAATATTAGTAGATAGGCATAGATGGGTTTTCCTCACAGAAAAAAAATATTTTTGACAAAACATCGACAACATTTGCGAAGTAAAGCCATATTATACTATATATAGCTCAATTACCACTGACTCACTCATTGACATAATTATACTATATATAGCTCAATTACCACTGACTGACTGACTGACTCATTGACATAATTGTTCTCCTAGAAAGAGACAGAAAACGATATAATGATGTACGGGAGATGTGTTCGGGTGCGGGAGTCGAGTAGGGAAAAATTATGACATTTCAAAAAAACAAGATGGCGGCCGACGTGACTCTTGCAAATCTTTTGTTTTCCAACCGATTTCGTTACAACTCGCAACGATTGAGGAAACTAGGAAACGATTAACAGAAAGAGTGGAAAAAATTGGAAAAACAAGATGGCGGCCGAGCTGTAGTGTTTTGAAATTTTTGATTTTTCGACCCCGAACCGCGGCGCCACAGATCCGAAACGGCGTGGTCGAGCATGATATTTTTTTCTCTTTTCGCCTACAATTATCCTGCATTTTGACAGAATGGGAGTGGTTTTTAAAAATTCAAGATGGCGGCTGTCGCGGCGGCCGTTTAGTCTGAGGTACGAAAAAACGCAATTTTAAAATTCAATTTTCTCACAGTTGGCAACGTCGGAGCGTTTCGACTTCTATGGGGCGATTGTGTGTACCGACTCGAAGAATGGATTGGGGAAAAAAATTTACCCCATTTATCGGGAAATTTTCAAGATTTTCCCCAAAAATTAAAAAATCGAAATACGTATTTTTGGCAAAGTTCGAGTATGAGCGACTACGTGTCCCACTTGTACGAATGATGTTTGGGTATTTCCGTCGCCGAGGTCTGGCAACACTGGAATTTATCAAAGTAAAAGTGATTTTCGACATGGTCTCTTTTCAGGAGCTATCATTTCGGCTGGGTGCGAGCGAGATGAAAAATTGAAACGTCATCAGGAGCGGTATATCCTGTAGTTCATGGGAAAATTATGAAACTATGTCAAATGTTTCTGTGAAATGAGGTGGCGGCCATTTTGTATTATTTTTGTGTTTTTGAAAATTTCGATCATGATTTTGAGGCAGTTGGCAACATTTGGGAAAGTTGACATGTATGGATCGATTGTGTAGCTCGACCGGCAGTATCGAGATATCTAAACAGTGTTGCCACATTATGGGTAGTTTGCGAGATTTTCCCCAAAAATGTCCTCCTGTAAAATTTTGTATGAAAATTTTTTTTTTCACTGATGGCTTCGTGCAGAAGTCAGGAAATATAACTTTAACAAAAATATGGAGACAGCTGATGATTGAGGATTTCGGAGACGGGTAAAGGGCACGGCTAAGGTATTGAAGATAGGTGGGAGGTCCTCGAACTAATGTCACTCGGAACCTCATCCAATTGGCGATGAGTTTAAAAAAAACTCGAAAATGGTGGATTCAAGATGGCCGCCATACAAATTTCGTCAGTGTCTATCTCAGAGAATATAAGAGATGGAACTGTAGTTTCTTGGCAAGAGATGATCAGGACGAGGAGGTCTATTTAGCGAAATGAAAAAAAATTCAAGATGGCGGAATATTTTTTTCGTACCAAATTATATGGCGATTAGGAACTTTATAAGGACTGGGTACTTCTAACGAATATTTGGGAGAAAAATGTGAAGCGAGTTGATGATTGAGGATATCGGAGACGGGTGAAGAGCACGGCCAGGATATTGTAGAAAGAGGGGGTGTGTTCGACCATATGCATGAAAAAAAACAAACATAAAACTACCAACATACCCGCATAATTGTTCTACTAAAAAAAGGCAGAAAACGATACAATGATGTATGGGAGATGTATTCGGGCGCGGGATGGGAGTAGGGAAAAATTATGACCTTTTGGAAAAACAAGATGGCGGCCGACGTGATTCTTGCAACTCTTTTGTTTTCCAACCGATTTCGTTACAACTCGTAATGATTAAAGTAATTAGTAAGCGAACAATACAAAATGTAGAAAAAATTGTAAAAACAAGATGGCGGCCGAGCTGTAGTATTTTCAAATTTTTGATTTTTCTACCCCGAACCGCAGCGCTACAGATCCGAAACGGGGTAGTTCATGTACTGGTAATACGTTCGGGTGCGGGATGGGATTAGGGAAAAATTATGACATTTCGGAAAAACAAGATGGCGGCTGACGTGCTTTTTGTAACTTTTTTATTTTCCAACCGATTTCGTTACAACTCGCAATGATTGAAGAAATTAGTAAACGATCACTACAAAAAAGTAGAAAAAATTGGAAAAACAAGATGGCGGCCGAGCTGTAGTGTTTTGAAATTTTTGATTTTTCGAGCGAGATGAAAAATTGCAACGTCATCAGAGGCGGTATATCCTGTAGTTCATGGGAAAATTATGAAACTGTGTGAAATGTTTCTGTGAAACGAGGTGGCGGCCATTTTGTATTCTTTTTGTGTTTTTGAACATTTCGATCACGATTTTGAGGCAGTTGGCAACATTTGGGAAAGTTGACATGTAGATATCGACTGTGTAACTCGACCGGCAGTATCGAGATATCTAAACAGTGTTGCCACATTTGGGGTAGTTTTCGAGATTTTCCCCAAAAATGTCGTCCTGTAAAATTTTGAATGAAATAATTTTTTTTCACTGATGGCTTCGTGTAGAAGTCAGAAAATATAACTTAAACAAAAATATGGGGACAGCTGATGATTGAGGATTTCGGAGACGGGTAAAGGGCACGGCCAAGGTATTGAAGATAGGTGGGGGGTCCTCGAACTAATGTCACTCGGAACCTCATCCAATAGACAAAGAGCAAAAAAAAAATTCAAAATGGCGGATTTAAGATGGCTGCCATACAAATTTGTTTGATTTCCATCTCAGAAAGTATACAAGATGGAAGAGTGGTTTCTTGGCAAAAGATGATCAGGACCTGGAGGTCTACTTGATGAACAGGAAAAAAATTCAAGATGGCGGAATTTATTTTTCCATAGAAAATATATGGCCAATATTGCAGAATACTGCAAGACTGTGTAGAACTATGCAAGAAACGAAACCGTATCAAAATACGGTTTCGTTTTACCCACGACAGGGCTCCCTGCGATTACAAAACAGGAAACTGGTACTGAAATTTAAAAAAATCAGCGCCATTTTGAAATTCTTTGTTATTTGACCGATTTCGTTCAAAATCGATATTGAGGACTCTCGGGGGTTACAAAACAGGAAACTGATCCCAAAGTTAGAAAATCAGCGCCATTTTGAAATTCTTTGTTAATGGACCGATTTCGTTCAAAATCGATATTTAGGGCTCCCTGGGATTTCAATACAGGAAACTGTTACCAAAGTTTTAAAAAATCAGCGCCATTTTGAAATTCTTTGTTAATGGACCGATTTCGTTCAAAATCGATATTTAGGGCTCCCTGGGATTTCAATACAGGAAACTGTTACCTAAGTTTTAAAAACTCAGCGCCATTTTGAAATTCTTTGTTAATTGGCCGATTTCGTTCGAAATCGATATTTAGGGCTGCCTGGGATTACAAAACAGAAAACTGATACCAAAGATATAGAAAATCAGCGCCATTTTGAAATTCTTTGTTAATGGACCGATTTCGTTCAAAATCGATATTTAGGGCTCCCTGGGATTTCAATACAGGAAACTGTTACCAAAGTTTTAAAAAATCAGCGCCATTTTGAAATTCTTTGTTAATGGACCGATTTCGTTCAAAATCGATATTTAGGGCTCCCTGGGATCACAAAATAGAAAACTGATACCCATGTTTTAAAAATCAGCGCCAATTTGAAATTCTTTGTTAATCGACCGATTTCGTTCAAAATCGATATTTAGGGCTCCCTGGGATTACAAAACAGAAAACTGATACCAAAGTTTTAGAAAATCGGCGCCATTTTGAAATTCTTTGTTTATTGACCGAATTCGTTCAAAATCGTATAGTAAAGTCTGTACTACTTGTAAGTCAAACCACAACCCGTGAGCTGCTTTAGCAGCTCGCGCACAGGGCGAAACACTAGTTATACTATATATAGCTCAATTACCACTCACTGACTGACTGACTCACTCATTGACATAATTGTTCTCCTAGAAAGAGACAGAAAACGATATAATGATGTACGGGAGATGTGTTCGGGTGCTGGAGTCGAGTAGGGAAAAATTATGACATTTCGGAAAAACAAGATGGCGACCGACGTGATTCTTGCAGCTCTTTTGTTTTCCAACCGATTTTGTTTAAACTCGCAATTATTGAAGAAATTAGTAAACGGTCAATAGAAAAAGTGGAAAAAATTGGAAAAACAAAATGGCGGCCGAGCTGTAGTGTTTTGAAATTTTTGATTTTTCGACCCCGAACCGCGGCGCCACAGATCCGAAACGGCGTGGTCGAGCGTAATATTTTTTTCTCTTTTCGCCTACAAATATCCTGTATTTTGACAGAAAGGGAGTGATTTTTAAAAATTCAAGATGGCGGCTGTCGCGGCGGCCGTTCGGTCTGAGGCACGAAAAAACGCAATTTTAAAATTCAATTTTCTTACAGTTGGCAACGTCAGAGCGTTTCAACTTCTAGGGGGCGATTGTGTGTACCGTCTCGAAGAATGGATTGGGGAAAAAAAAATAACCCCATTTCTAGGGAAATTTTCAAGATTTACCCCAAAAATTAAAAAATCGAAATACGTATTTTTTGCAAAGTTCGAGTATGAGCAACCACGTGTCCCACTTGTACGAATGACATTTGGGTATTTTCGTCGCCGAGGTCTGGCAACACTGGAATTTATCAGAGTAAAAGTGATTTTCGACATGGTCTTTTTTCAGGAGCAATCATTTCGGCTGGGTGCGAGCGAGATGAAAAATTGAAACGTCATCAGGAGCGGTATATCCTGTAGTTTACGGGAAAATAATGAAACTGTGTAAAATGCTTCTGTGAAACGAGGTGGCGGCCATTTTGTATTCTTTTTGTGTTTTTGAAAATTTCGATCACGATTTTGAGGCAGTTGGCAACATTTGGGAAAGTTGACATGTATGGATCGATTGTGTAGCTCGACCGGCAGTATTGAGATATCTAAACAGTGTTGCCACATTTGGGGTAGTTTTCGAGATTTTCCCCAAAAATGTCCTCCTGTAAAATTTTGTATGAAAATTTTTTTTTCACTAATGGCTTCGTATAGAAGTCAGAAAATATAACATGAAGAAAAATTTGGAGACTGCTGATGATTGAGGATTTCGGAGACGGGTAAAGGGCACGGCCAAGGTATTGAAGATAGGTGGGGGGTCCTCGAACTAATGTCACTCGGAACCTCATCCAATAGACAAAGAGCAAAAAAAAAATTCAAAATGGCGGATTTAAGATGGCTGCCATACAAATTTGTTTGATTTCCATCTCAGAAAGTATACAAGATGGAAGAGTGGTTTCTTGGCAAAAGATGATCAGGACCTGAAGGTCTACTTGATGAACAGGAAAAAAATTCAAGATGGCGGAATTTATTTTTCCATAGAAAATATATGGCCAATATTGAAGAATACAACAAGACTGTGTAGAACTATGCAAGATTTTGAAACGGTTCTGTTTTACCCACGACGGGGCTCCCTGCGATTACAAAACAGGAAACTGGTATTAAAATTTTAAAAAATCAGCGCCATTTTGAAATTCTTTGTTAATGGACCGATTTCGTTCAAAATCGATATTTAGGACTCCCTGGGGTTACAAAACAGGAAATTGAAACCAAAATTTTAAAAAATCAGCGCCATTTTGAAATTCTTTGTTAATTGACCGATTTCGTTCAAAATCTATATTTAGGACTCTCTGGGATTACAAAACAGGAAACTGATACCAATATTTTAAAAAATCAGCGCAATTTTGAAATTCTTTGTTAATTGAGCGATTTCGTTCAAAATCGATATTTAGGGCTCCCTGGGATTACAAAACAGGGAACTGATACCAAAGTTTAAAAAAAAACAGCGCCATCTTGAAATTCTTTGTTAATAATACTTGTAAGTCAAACCACAACCCGTGAGCTGCTTTAGCAGCTCGCGCACAGGGCGAAACACTAGTTATACTATATATAGCTCGATTACCACTGACTGACTGACTGACTCATTGACATAATTGTTCTCCTAGAAAGAGACAGAAAACGATACAATGATGTACGGGAGATGTGTTCGGGTGCGGGAGTCGAGTAGGGAAAAATTATGACATTTCGGAAAAACAAGATGGCGGCCGACGTGATTCTTGCAGCTCTTTTGTTTTCCAACCGATTTCGTTACAAATCGCAAAGATTGAAGAAACTAGGAAACGATCAATAGAAAGAGTGGAAAAAATTGGAAAAACAAGATGGCGGCCGAGCTGTAGTGTTTTGAAATTTTTGATTTTTCGACCCCGAACCGCGGCGCCACAGATCCGAAACGGCGCGGTCGGACGTAATATTTTTTTCTCTTTTCGCCTACAATTATCCTGTATTTTGACAGAACGGGAGTGGTTCTTAAAAATTCAAGATGGCGGCTGTCGCGGCGGCCGTTCTATTTGAGGTATGAAAAAACGCAATTTTTAAATTCAAATTTCTCACAGTTGGCAACGTCGGAGCGATTCAATTTCTATGAGGCGATTGTGTGTACAGACTCGAACTATGGATTGGGGAAATAAAATTACCCCATTTCTCGGGAAATTTTCAAGATTTACCCCAAAAATTAAAAAATCGAAATACGTATTTTTTGCAAAGTTCGAGTACGAGCGACCACGTGTCCCACTTGTACGAATGACGTTTGGGTATTTTCGTCGCCGAGGTCTGGCAACACTGGGATTTATCAAAGTAAAAGTGATTTTCGACATGGTCTTTTTTCAGGGGCTATCATTTCGGCTGGGTGCGAGTGAGATGAAAAATTTAAACGTCATCAGGAGCGGTATATCCTGTAGTTTACGGGAAAATTATGAAACTATGTAAAATGCTTTTGTGAAACGAGTTGGCAGCCATTTTGTATTATTTTTGTGTTTTTGAAAATTTCGATCACGATTTTGAGGCAGTTTGCAACATTTGGGAAAGTTGACATGTATGGATCGATTGTGTAGCTCAACCGGCAGTATCGAGATATCTAAACAGTGTTGCCACATTTGGGGTAGTTTTCGAGATTTTCCCCATAAATGTCCTCCTGTAAAATTTTGTATGAAAATTTTTTTTTTCACTGATGGCTTCGTATAGAAGTCAGAAAATTTAACATGAAGAAAAATTTGGAGACTGCTGATGATTGAGGATTTCGGAGACGGGTAAAGGGCACGGCCAAGGTATTGAAGATAGGTGGGGGGTCCTCGAACTAATGTCACTCGGAACCTCATCCAATAGACAAAGAGCAAAAAAAAAATCAAAATGGCGGATTTAAGATGGCTGCCATACAAATTTGTTTGGTGTCTATCTCAGAAAGTATAAAAGATGGAAGAGTGGTTTCTTGGCAAAAGATGATCAGGACCTGAAGGTCTACTTGATGACCAGGAAAAAATTCAAGATGGCGGAATTTATTTTTCCATAGAAAATATTATATGGCCAATATTGAAGTGACTACAAGTCTGTACTACTTGTAAGTCAAACCACAACCCGTGAGCTGCTTTAGCAGCTCGCGCACAGGGCGAAACACTAGTTAATATATATATAGCTGCTCGTGCTGACTGACTCATTGATCACCTCTCCTGTAAAATTTTGTATGAACATTTTTTTTTTCACTCATCGTTTCGTATACAAGATAAAAAATCATTAAGAGGAAAAATACAGAGAGAGCTGATGATTGAGGATTTCGAAGACGGATGAAGAGCACCAGCCAGGGTATTGAAGATAGGTGGGGGGTGCTCGACCAAATGTCACTCGAAACGTCATCCAATTGACAGTTAGCTGAAAAAAATTTCAAAATGGCGGATTTAAGATGGCCGCCATACAAATTTCGTCGGTGTCTATCTCGGAGAGTATCAGAGATGGAAGAGTGGTTTCTTGGCAAAAGATGATCAGGACATGAGGGTCTACTTGATGAACAGGAAAAAAATTCAAGATGGCGGAATTTATTTTTCCATAGAAAATGTATGGCGAATGTTGACTGGGATTTGGAAATTATGCAAGACCTTTTCAAAGTTTGTATCTTCGTACTGTCATTCTGACAAATGATTCGGAAAGAAAATATGGAGATCGAGGGTTTGCAAGATGGGTGAAGAGCTACTAGCTAGCTAGAGAGCAGGGTATTAAAGATAGGTGGGGGCTGCTCAAACAAAAAAAGAAAATGAGCTGAAAAAAAAACTCTTAAATAGCGGATACAAGATGGTGGTTATACAAATTTCATAGGTGTCTATCTCGGAAAGTTTAAAAAAATTTAAATAAAGCTGAACGATAGCAACTGACAAGTATTCATTAATTAATATAAGTAACTAGATGATTCCCGCGACTCCGTCCGCGTGGATTAAGATTGTTTGATTCCCACGGGAACTCTTTAATTTTCCGGGATAAAAAGTAGCCTATGTCCTTCCCCGGGATACAACCAAATTGTACCAAATTTCATCAAAATCGGTTGAGCAGATGGGCCGTGAAAGCGTAGCAGACAGACAGACAGACAAACGGATAGACAGACAGACACACTTTCGCATTTATAATATTAGTATGGATATGATTGAACTAGAATTTAGTATCTTCATCGAACACTCACTAGATGGCGTTAGAAGTCAAAGGCCATGAAATAGTTAAATTATAAAAAAGGTTCTATAGAATAAAATAATAAAATTACAAACGTCCACTAAAATGATATAAATTTATATACCTAAAATATGCCTACAATGCTAAGTGGGCTTGCACAATACAGCGACAATTTAAGATAATAATTTCAGAGAGTAAAAAGTGTCAGGGTGATTTCGTTTTTTTTTATTCCACTACAAGTTAGCCCTTGACTGTGATCTCACCTGATGGTAAGTGACGATGCAGTCTAAGATGGTAGCGGGCTAACCTGTCAGGGGTACGGCAGTTATATTAAATCCATACCCCTAATTGGTTTCTACACGGCATCGTACCGGAACGCTAAATCGCTTGGCGGTACGTCTTTACCGGTAGGGTGGTAAGTAGCCACGGCCGAAGCCTTCCACCAGGCCAGACCAGAGAAAATTCAGAAATTATAAATTTTCGAATTAACCCTGCCGGGATCGAACCCGGGACCTCCCACATAAGACAAAAATTTATTCAGAGGAAAAATACGGAGAGAGCTGATGATTGAGGATTTCAAAGACGGATGAAGAGCACAGCCAGGGTATTGAAGATAGGTGGGGGGTGCTCGAACAAATGTCACTCGAAACTTCATCCAATTGACAGTGAGCTGAAAAAATTATCAAAATGGCAGATTTAAGATGGCCGCCATACAAATTTCGACGGTGTCTATCTCGGAGAGTATAAAAAACGGAAGAGTGGTTTCTTGGCAAAAGATGATCAGGACATGAAGGTCTACTTGATGAACAGGAAAAAAATTCGAGATGGCGGAACTTATTTTTCCATAGAAAATGTATGGCGAATATTGAAGAGGCTACAAGTGTAGAACTATGCAAGACTTTGATGCGGTTCCTTTTCAAAATTTGTTTTTAAAGAAGAACTCTCCATAATTTTTCGGAGAAAAAAATATATGGAGAGCGATGATGATCGAGGTTTTGAAAGATGGGTGAGGAGCACGGCCAGGGTATTAAAGATAAGTGGGGGCTCCTCAAACCTAAAGTGTTTACTGTCTACGTGTTCTGAAATAAACAACACACTGCTATGCTAGCGAGCACAGTGGAAGCGCCAACGTGCCAAGCGTCCGACAGACGTAAAAAAAAATCTCATAAGAAAACATATAACAGAGACCCCCCTAAGAATCTAAAAGGGCCTTTAAATGTTAAGAAACTTTCCTGACATGCATAAGTTGAGTTGAGCAGGAGTGTAAGAGACCGTTGAAGTTAAAACACAAAAACTCCCTTAGTTGATTAATTAAAAAAAAAAAAAAAGGCAGTAAACACTTGGATAGAAGGAGAGCAAGTAAGTAGACAGTGAGCCACGCGGTCTACTACGCGGTCCGCTTTAGCGGGCCGCGCATCCACGCGCCATACTAGTTATAATATATTGCTGCAAAATTTACTTTACATTTGCAGTTTTTTAGTTTTACTTTACATTTGCGTGATTTCCTGAAGTGGCCGAGACGAGTCGTGTTGTTTACAGGCGCATGCTATGCATTTCATGCGATCTCACCTGATGGTAAGTGATAATTGAAGATATGAGTTTGAGTTTGAAATTTGAATGCAGTCTAAGGTGGTATCGGGCCAACCTGCCAACGCTTAAAGCCATATTGTTTCATTATTGTTAACTTTCGTGTTTCACAATTATAATCCTTATTGTAAGAATTTCAAGGTACATGACATCACACTGTCATTTTGAGTAATATTGCAAAAGTATTGCTGATCGCGTTAATCGCTGACGTAAAACAAATCCATAAGGATCACTAGACTTGACGTATAACTGATGCATGATGCAAATGACACCGGAGATGTTCTTACTGCTTATTAATAAAACAATCGTTATAAATCAGACATTACACACTATACACAGTGCCAATAGCTTTTGTATTCAAATCATGATGGGTGCTCTTGTAGCGTTGACTAATAATGTAGGCGTTTATATTTTACACGTGCTTTATTGAGGAATTGAACATAAAATATTACAATCGAGGTATTGCAATGAAGAATCAATACTCATGCCTATTTTTAGTTCCACTACAGTTACAAGTCTAGACTTGAAGTAAATCTTTTTGTTTATCCACTACAAGCTAGCCCTTGACTGCGATCTCACCTGATGGTAAGTGATGATGCAGTCTAAGATGGTAGCGGGCTGACCTGTTAGGGGCATGGCAGTTATATTAAACCCATACCCCTTCGGTTTCTACACGGCATCGTTCCGGAACGCTAAATCGCTTGGCGGCACGTCTATCCGGTAGGGTGGTAACTAGCCACGGCCGAAGCCCCCCACCAGGCCAGACCAGGGAAAATTCAGAAATTATAAATTCCCAAATTGACCCTGCCGGGGATCGAACCCGGGACCTCCGCACATTAAGGCTACAGCGCTACACACTGCGCCACGGAGGTCATCAGAAAACTTAAATTATGATCAATCCTGAGCTGATTCACGATTAAAAATAAAGGCCTCACATCAAAATAAGTTAAGTGGCTTTAAATTCCAATATTAGATTTGCGAATCTATATATATAAAAATGAAACCCGTTTTCCTTGGTCACGGCATCACGCGTGAATGGCTGGACCGATTTCACTAATTCTTTTTTTGTTGTATTTGTTATTATTAGGAGAAGGTTCTTACGGAAAAAAATATTAAGAAAATCTCTCAGAAATATTGAAAACTATAATGAAACCCGTTTTCCTTGGTCACGGCATCACGCGTGAATTGCTGGACCGATTTCACTAATTCTTTTTTTGTTGTATTTGTTATTATTAGGAGAAGGTTCTTACGGAAAAAATATTAAGAAAATCTCTCAGAAATATTGAAAACTATATGTATATATAATTTTGCATATTTAAAAAAACGCGCGTCACGACTGTCAATGTCACTACGCTAAGGCGGTACGAAGTTCGCCGGGTCAGCTAGTACCTTATACAAATATGTATTGGAAAGACAGTTTGCTACTTACTGTGACATACCTATTGACGGATGGGTAGACTGGATGAAACTATAGAGGTTCCTTGTGGCATTACAATATGACATAGGTTCGACCCGGCAGGGTCAATTTGGGAATTCATAATTTCAGATTTTTTTCTGGTCTGGTCTGGTGGGAGGCTTCGGCCGTGGCTAGTTACCGCCCTACCGGTTAAGACGTATTTCACCGGTTAAGGTAATTATGAGCTAGGCTAGGCTAGCCTATTTTGCAAACTAAACCATAAATCTTTTCCATATTATAGCGTTCCTATTAGCAAAACCGTGCCATTTGGGAGCTCGGAGTAATAATTCATTTATGGTTATCAAGTTCTGCTCTGCTGCCACCTCTAACCTGGAGGTGCGGTCCTTGCATAGAACATAGAATTGGTATAGAATTGGTAAAGGAGCAGCGGATGTGCAGAGAAACATCCTTGACGGCTGGACGACCTGTCTGGCGCAGTGTACCTATGGGGCTCTTCAAAGAGAGAATACACAAATATCTCAAAAGCCAGCAATGCATTCGCGGTTCCTCTGGTGCTGCAAATATTCATGGGCGGCGGTAATCACTTAATACCATCAGGTGACCCGCCTGTTCGTTTACTCGCTATATAAAATAAAAATAAAAAATAATAAAATATATATTAAAAAGAAGTGTTGAGCGCTGTTGTGTTGTGCGCTTAACGTGTGTAGCGGTCTTCGCAGTCCGCACATAATCCAATAGATGGTGTACGGGAGCAGGTGATATGGCTCGACCGTAACAAAGGATGATATCATCCACCGAGCTGGTGTTGTGCTCGGGGACCACTGGTCCGACCGTTCATCGTTGGAGGTCGTATATAGGCGTAATTCAGAGAACGCTTCGTTAGCGTGAGTTAGGCTCTTCGTGTTCATCGTGCGCTACTAGTAATGCCATCTATTGGATTATGTGCGGACTGCGAAGACCGCTACATCACTCCCCTTCGAGTCTGGAGGTCGTCAGCATTCAGATGACGTTGCAAGCATCTGGAGAAGTGGCGTCGTGTAACAACCAGAGTAGTGGCGTTGTAGGCTCATACTATTCTAAGGCTGTGTGACCCACTTGTGCGGCTGGTACTGGCGTCGACGGGCTGTGTACTGATATGCCGTTGAGTATCGACTGTGCTGGCCGCCGAGCGTGTGGCTCTGTGAACGGCTGTGCTGCGTTGCGTGATGTTGCTGTTGTGCCGGAACATCGGTCGGCTGTGCTGTGTTGTGTTGCGTTGTGTTGCTGTTGCTGCGTTGTGATGCTTGTTGCTTGTTGCTGTGCTGCGTGTTGCTTGTTGCTACTTGTTGTTGCTGTGCTGCGTTGTGCTGCTGTGCTGCGGTGCGTTGCTTGTTGCTTTGCTGCTTGTTATGGTATGGATTTAATGTAACTGCCATCATGCCATGCCCCTAAAATGTTAGCCCGCTACCATCTTAGATTGTATCATCTTACCATCGGGTGAGATCGCAGTCAAGGGCTAATTTGTAGTGGAATAAAAAAAAATCTGAAACAAAAAAACATCAACGCGCTTTGAAATAATATAAAAGACTGCTGCTGCTGCATTCTCCAGCTTATTTTATTTTTACAGATATCATTTCTATCAACTTATTAGGAGTTCCGTGCGCCACTGCGATGCAAACATTAGGTGCTGCATTACGGTCCTAATCGTCTTGTATTCCTTTCTACGATTACGGAATCACAGAATTAATGGATTTGATATTTGATCCCCCTTATTGTTATTGATCATAAATCTATTACGTTTATCTGTCATTGATTACACGATACGTTGTGAAAATAATTACAAGGAATCAATAAAGTTAAATGATGTATTTTAATGTGTGGATATTTATTAATGTTTAGTTTAATGTACGTTTGAGAGCCTTAACACATGTGTAATTAATTATTATCTAAAGATAATGTCGTAATATTATTTGAAATAGAATGGAGAAGTTTTATGATGTTGTGAATATCATATTTAACACAACGGAAGTAAAATATAGATTAAAACTAATAAATAATGTCTCTGATAGTTCCTTAGTAAGAATATTTGTGAGATGGTGATAATAAAAAAAAAAAAATCCCGGCTGAGTTTGTTGTGGGCTCTTCTCAGACCAGGGCGCGTTTGGAACCCTCGTAGCTTTAGTTTTAAGATACCGTTACCCATTATCACCATCATGCTTTTTAAGTAAGTAATTTTTAGACGAAAATAAGTGTACCTACAGTGTACCTATATTTAATAAATAAATGACTATGACTAAACTATTGTTTTTTGTAACAATCTATCAATGACTGAGAAATGACGATTTAAAAGTTTAATTATTTAATGTACACCGATTGCTGTATCTTACTCGAGTGAGAAATTTTGTGATTGAGTTTTAATACCTAGCCGAGATTTAATACTTCAAAATTATCTTCACACACAAATTAAGTGCTTTTAATTCAATTAGGTCACGTTAAGTCCATTTATTTCTTTTATTCGGCTTTATAAAGTCTGTTGATAGGGAATTATGATGTCACGTCTCCCGTCTTGCAAGCGCGACTTTAAAGTTCCATAACTTTTTAATTTGTTGAGATATTTTAATGATTCTTTCATATTTTTGTTTTATTTTGTCTTAATTTTCATATTAAATTAAAAAAAATATGGTAAACTTCTCCATTGACGAGATGACATGCAATTTTTTCATGATACCTGAATAGGTACTTCAAAGAAGTGGGCATTTGTGCAATTTATAGATGAAGGCGCGTTGACAGATGACAGACATTCAATATTTATTTAAAAAAATAAGTTGAAAGTCATTGTTCAATTATCATCATACAATTAGGAATGTTAAATTCTCTAAGCTCAGGTTACAAATGCGGGAAAAGAATCTGTAATTATAGCTACGAATATAAACGTATTGCTCTATTATTGAAGTAAAACTTATTTATTTTACGCACGCTTGACTTGGAGAGTAAGCTGGTGAATGCGTGACGAGAGCGTTACGAAAAGTGTCATCGGGCGAGGCGAACGAAAGTTGAGATGGAGATATAAGTTAGTGAAGATAGAAAGAGAGAGAGATACGTTTCATATATTACTGTAGGGGTAAGAGAGAGAGGTGCGAGCACACATTTTCTTTCTCTCTTTCTCTCATAGCCAGTTACGTCTTTTAGCACTTTTTGGTAGGGGGTAAAAATGTAGATTCGCGTGACCGACATGCTCACGAACAGCGACATGCTCGCGAACATATAAATATACTCCATTCGAAATTAAACTTTATTGCCTTAGTGTTCACTAAATAATTTTAATTAAAAAAAAAAATTTAAAAAATTTTCGTTTTCACTTCTATCGGCAGTCCCTATGACTGCTAATTTTTTATTTTTTACCATGACGGAATGGAGCCGGTAGTGTTTGGTGTAAGAGGTTGTGCGTTTGTTTGTTTGTCCCCTTTTTTGTTACCACTTTTCTGGAAAACGATTGGACCGATTATAATGCGGTTTTTTGCATTAGATATGCTTAGCTTCTGAGAAAGTTCTTAGATATGTCCACCAAACTGCGCTGCCATCGTTTTTTTTTATAGTATGTTTCCTTGTTATGTACCTATCTCTCTAAATATAAAAATCAATTGCTGTTCGTTTGTCTCGCTAAAACTCGAGAACGGCTTGACCGATTTAGATGGAATTTTTTGTGTGTATTTGAGTGTGTCCAGGGATGGTTTATATTCATAATTGGACCCGGTAGGGGGCACTGCAATCGGGTTTAAGATTCAGGGCAGGACAACGTCCCACTAGTCTTACAATAAATTTAATTAGATTGATTGAATTTATTCTGATAGGTATAAATATGCACGAGATGAGATGGTCATGGACACTCAAACGATTTATGATACTTTTAGTGAAAAAAAAAGATGAAGTTCCAGGTACTAGCTACTAGAAAATAAAAAGCAATTCTAGTGCTGCAGCCCTACCTAGGCAAGGGCTTGGGCATAGATATCATATTTAATTGATTGTTGGTCAACTGATGCTACTATAATATAGGTACTTGCAAGAAACCGACGCTGAATCTGATAGACCTTTCCGATAAGACTGCATTGCCTCGCAGACCGCCTGCGTTACTACGATATGACCAGATCCTATTGCAGGCTTACTCTTGAAAACGATGATTTACTTACGATTTCCATTCGATATCCATGGGATTTCAATACATAGTACGGTTTGATATAATGGAGAAGTTTAACATTTTTTTTAATTTAATATGAAAATTAAGACAAAATAAAACAAAAATATGAAAGAATCATTAAAATATCTCAACAAATGAAAAAGTTATGGAACTTTAAAGTTGCGCTTGCAAGACGGGAGACGTGACGTCATAATTCCCTATCAACAGACTTTATAAAGCCGAATAATGGGCTTAACGTGACTTAATTTAATTAAAAGCACTTAATTTGGGTGTGAAGATAATTTTGAAGTATTAAATCTCGGCTAGGTATTAAATTAAAACACACTCACAAAATTTCTCACTCGAGTACAGCAATCGGTGTACATTAAATAATTAAACTTTTAAATCGTCATTTCTCAGTCATTTATTGATGGATTGTAAAAAAGAACCACTTATTAGTTTTATTTTAATCTATATTTTACTTCAGTTGATTCACAACATCATGAAACTTCTCCATTGGATGCAATTTTTTAAACTTTCGAATACTATTTTACCATTAACAGAATAAAAACAAAATCGATTTAAGGCGAGTCACCTCAGCTCAGCGGTGAAAACTGGTTTGCTAGATCAAATTTTTTCGGTATTTACTATTAAATAACGGTCTTACAAAAAATATCCGATACACTTAAAGATATTGTCTAAAGAATGTGCTAGTTTGTTACACGATAGGATGTACTTTACTCGATCAAAAAAAATCTTGAAACAGGCTAAATTAAAAGTTTAAAACGAATTTTTTATTAATAAAATTTTCGACTTTGCTCATCATTTTTATATGGATAAATTCCTAAAATTTATTTCAAACTGAAGTCCTATATCTATTTAATTCAAATTAATCCCAGAACTTGAACGTTGCCAAGCGGTTTCAGAATATACCGCGCTGCCCGCTTCCCCGCCAGTCTCTACGAGAAATGTACCGCGAGACGCGCGGGCGGCACCCCACACCTCACCTCCTAAAATCTTGGAGGTGACACGCCTTAAGATCGTATAACTACCGTGATAAAGATCGTATAAATTATTGGGATTATGACAGATTCGGTTTTCGTCAGACTATACTAGAGGTAATAGAGTTGAAAAGCTACAGAGTGCCAATGTACCCATACAAACAGTTTGAAAAACGGATAACGTTTAACCCAAAGTATTATATTTGACTGGAAGCTCGCATTAAAAAGTGCAGATGTGGTGGACAGACGCATCCAACAAGGCACATAAAGCAATGAAGAAAGAAAAATCTAAGTTATTGATTCGACGGAATATCTTCTCGGGGTCAAAAGAAAGCCGTTGTTAATTCAAGGACTATCCAGGCCTAAATAAATTATGTGCCAATTTATGTCCTACTAGCTGATGCCCGCGACTTCGTCCGCGTGGTTCAAGTTTTTTGATTCCCGCGGGAACTCTTTAATTTTCCGGGATAAAAAGTAGCATATGTCACTCCCCAGGTCCTCAACTATACCCATGCCAAATCACGTCGATCCGTTGCTCCGTTGCGGCGTGATTGAAGGACAAACCAACAAACCAATAAACCAACAAACAAACACACTTTCGCATTTATAATATTAGTATGATTAAATGAAATTTAGTCCAATAGCCGCGTATCCACTAGAGGCAGCCTCGGGCCGAGCGGCTGCCTCGCTCCGAGGCCACGCAAGTGGAGACGATGCCTCAACCTGAGGCAAACTCTGCGCCGCGGCGGCGGCGTATTTTTGGCGTGTTCTAACTCTAAGGAGCCTCAGTCAGAGCCGTGCATTTGATGGTGACGGGCGTGTTGCCTCGGGTCGCAATGGAAAACGAATCAGCAATTAAATTAATAAAATTGTACGAGCGTTACCGTGTTCTCTAGCAGCACTCAGCTACTCTACGCGCGTCTGGTGCCATCGCGTGTTGGCTTTAAACTAGCTCGCGGATCACGATGAGGCGTATCGCCTCAGCTTGATCCGCAATGTGCATCGGGCTTATGCCTCAGGTCGAGCAGCCTCAAACTGAGGCTGTTTGCCTCAAGTCGAGGCTGCTCGGCCAGAGGCTGCTCTAATGGATACACGCCTAATTAAGTATTTCATTATATTAATGATTACTATAGTGTAACGATCACCTTTGACCATACCACATTCTAGGAAAAATTCAGCCAGTCACGAGAATTGAGATTGTAACAATGATTTAAATGCAGATTGCAGATTTTATCAAATAAGGCTAGTGCTATTTAAAATTAATAGGCTTACAAGATTCAAGAATAAGTACGCCCTTCGTACTAATAGAATAGCATAGACGGTCGCGGTCCGTTAACTAATAATTGCATTAAGTTGCATCTAGTATCATCCAGGCACTCGGACGTTTGATAACCCGATAACAATCTCAATAATATATTCACGTCATACGACAGGATGCCTGTCCGAACTGCTCAGTGGTTAATTATGAATTGTGGCACCACACGACTGAATTTACTTGGAATATTCTTGTTTGTGGTGACACCTGGAGGATGGACTGCCATGCCTCTAACAGGTTAGCCCGCTACCATCTTAGACTGCATCACTTACCATCAGGTGAGATCGTAGTCACGGGCTAACTTGTAGTGGATAAAAAAATGGTTCCAGCTGCGCTGATTCCTCTTGTAATTTAGTGCAAGGCATTCTGCGTTATGCTGAGCTGATGCTCTTTTTCAGGTTGTGCCAAACATTACAAGCGTTATCATGGCGCTTCTATGACTTGATCATGAGTCTAATGCTCAGGTACTGGACGCGCCATGGTGACATTTACCTTAAGGTATTGTTTTGTGTGGTACAATGCTATAAATAAATGCTTTTTCTTTCTTTCTTTCGTTTGTTTCCATAGCGTTTACCGGTACGCAGTCTCCACTCAAGAACTTTCGTACCCCATCGACCGTCAGTGCAGTGCAAAATAAATTAATTGCCCACTGCCACTTCATATTTGATCTGTGTACTTTATTGTATGTCCATTGTCGTGAGCGAGATGCCCAATATAGCTCGTTTTATAGCGCGCTAACCTCCAGTTCGCTGGACTGATAACCTCAGAAAGGAGGCGGGAAGCGGGTGCACGAGTAAGGCAAACTGACTGGTTAATCTGGTATACTTTGAGTACTAACTTAACTTTTAAATCTTAGTTAACTTTACTTTGTATTCCATGTGTGCAATAAAGTATTCATCTATCTATCTATCTAATTGTTGTCCATGTTTTAGAGTTAACAATATGGTATGCCGAATTATGATCCGTCCGGTTTTATATTCCTTACGCATCTAGCGGTAGCAGAAGCAATTGCGGTGCGTATGCCTCGATAAAAGTGAACACTCGAATAAAAAACAACACAGAATCACTTCTCATTCTATATTTAACTTTAATATTGTTGTAATAAGAATTGTTTTTGATTAATCTAGATCGGATATAGGTCGTTTGGTTATGAAAGTAAGGCTTGATGTGACTTGCGCTAGCGCACCTGCCCTGTGTGAGTAATCGAGGATTCGTTTAGCGCTGTATTTAACAGTTCAGTAGACTTGTACGTGCTTGTACGGATTTATATGGAATAGGAATAGATATGCAGAGCTCTAAAGTATTTATGGTTATTGTATAACTATATACCTATTTTTATATTACGCCCATGCTTATGCATATCTCGACATATTGATCAAAAATCTAGTGTTCACCTCTAGAATATTACAGATCTCTTTGTCCAATTTCATTATTTCAATTTGTCAGTAAGTCAGTTCCATAGATTTAGGAAGACCTATGCTAAATCTATGATCAGTTCATACTTTTATTATAGCAATTAAAAATAGAAGACGCCAAATGTCAAAATTGCAATAAAATTATAAACTTGGACGGTAAAGTTTGTTTGGTATGGCAGAGTGCTAATTGCCGTTTCTTGTAATTATTTACGTAGCTCTAGAAATAAAATGTAATAAATAATGTTTATTATTACGTGTATGTAGATTATGGGTAATTGAATAAAGATCGGACGTAATTATAGCAAAAAAAACCTTTAAAACAACGCATTTATCGGTACACAAGGAGTCACCTTTACGTAAGGTGCAGTGCACACGACAAAGAAAGTTTCCGGCGGAGTCTCCATCTTTATGCATGAGCCTTATCAATATGTTGGCAGACCGCGCTTACAATTTAATACGAGGCTACCACATAATTACAGCTTCGCATTTACATATCGGCCGCTTTTATAGTCGACGACAAGACAACGATCCGACAGCTAGGAATTAATACTAAAAATTCTAATAAGAGATTTTTTCGTTTCGTTTGAAAGAGAAAACGAAACAGAAATTCTGGCCAGAAATTTTGCCGATTTTTTTTATATTTCGGACAGGAATTTCGGCAGCCAGTCGGAATGCTAGAAATTCATTGCGTTGCCTGAGAAGGAGTTAATAACGCACTGGCTCATTGTATTCTATGTCCATCTACGAGTCGCAAGCCTGAATTCAATCAGAATCGCTTAAACGGAGGCCCAATTGTCTAAGCAAATCGTAATCATTTGACAGTTTAAAACATATTACTCGAACTGTTTAATTTAAGGCGCTGTGAGCTCACGAGATCAAACTACAGGCGCGCGGGGGTGAAATCGAGCAAGCGCATGTCGCAAAAAATGCAAGAAATCATTTGTAAAAAAATAAATATTTACTCTTCAATACAAATTAATCCGACAATGTGTTTGATTTAGATATGTAAATTTTATCATATATTTCTAGAGCAAGTTATTACTTAGTTTAAATATGAAGAAAAATTGCTTTAAAAGCTAAATTAATTTACCACCATTTGGCCAATTCTGTTGTACACCATCTATAAACTTAAATGACAGCTCAATTTATTTTTATTGCTATCCCTTTCTTAATACTCCCTGCAGAAAGGGGCAGAACTAGATTTAGAGGTGTTACTTTAGATTAGTTTAGAGATTGTGTTAAACATAATTGGCCACATTATCGAGTTTACTTGAGGACGCCCGCGGTTTTGTCCACGTGGATTTCGATTTAAGAACTCTTGATTGGAGCCGTTTGATTTTCCGAAATAAATAATAGTTCCTTCCCCGGTATGCAACATATCTCTGTATACCAAATTCCGTCATAGTCTGTTGAACATAATAGTCTTTGCAGCAAACATACAGACATACAAACAAACATACTCTCGCATTTATAATATTAGAATGGACTTAGCTTTAAATATCGTTACCGTAAGGATGTCGTTATACTTAAAGAAAATCCAATTGACTGACGTATTTTAGCTTTTAAATGCAGTAGGTATTATAAGCTAAGCGATCCCAGACTTAGATACAGCTAGTCCTAGAGAGTATTATCAATTAAATAGCTTTATTAAGTAAGCAGGGCTTGAAGTAATTATAATTAATTCTAAACCTATCGTGCGCTGTAATTGATTTATTGGAATAAAAGCCCTAGGTGCTAGGATTGAATATAGTTAATAATATAAAAAATTACCTTAACTAGGAGTCTTTGCATTTATAATTAAAGGAAATTATTGGTCAGTGTGTGCCGGAACACGCGGCTGGCTTCAATGTTATAGTTATGGTAGAGAATTAATGATTAAACGAACTTACCTGTAAGTGAAGTTCTATCATAATTATATGAGTCGCTTCATTCGAAGATATAAAGATACACACGTAGTTTCCACGTACCAGCAAATAATCGCACGTTGTTCAGAGGAGTTATAAAAAAAAAAGAACCCCCACTACCCGCGTCTGTCTCGCACGACAGAGCGGATTCGTTCGTCATTTAGTTTAGAGATATATACCTATACTTAAAGCTCTTGCGAAAATATGTTTCGGGATGGGTGGGTTGGGAACTTAATATTATATCTTCGAATGAAGCGACTCATATAATTATGATAGAACTTCACTTACAGGTAAGTTCGTTTAATCATTAATTATACTTCGTCGCTTCATTCTTCAGATATAAAGATACACACGTAGATGTTAAGAGATATTATATATTTTTGCAAGAGCTGTATCTACGCTGAATAGATACTAATTATTGTTATCAATAATTTTATTTATTCTTCTTATCTCTTATTTGAGCTGTAATGTTTTAAACAGTTTATGTTTAAGGTTGGAATCATGAGCTGATTTCCCCGAGATGCTTATTTACGTACATTTAAGATGACATTAAAATTTCTCTTAAGTATTTATTGTACTTAAGTTTCAATTTAAATAACTTTCAATTTACCAATAATACAATCTTGCGCTCTTTTGCTTTAGTTGCTAGTAACAAGCATAAACGTATTATAGTTTCGATGCAATCGAATGGAACTAAATAGTTATTGATGTCCATAACTAGTAGCAAGATTTATAATCTAATACCAAGTATATTAGCCGGGGCAATACTTTATTTTATTTACACAATTAGCACAACAGACGTCCAATGGGACGTTTAAGTGCGAAATCCTGCCCAGTAGCAGAAGACGGAACGCTTTGTTTTTTGGAAGCGTGGCGAGAAAAGAACAGGTTTATTCTGGTCCTGTTCTGAAGGTACTATCTCGAGTATTGCTTTAACTATATATTTGAGTAAAATTTTATATTAAAATACCGTTTTAAGATGTTTGTCGAACAATTATATCGTCAATAAGGTTATGGAATGTAATAAATTCCTACCCGCGTAAAAGTTACCCCGAAATTATAGGTGAAGAATGAATATTCGGTCGATATTGTGACAGACTACTAATATCGACTTTGAAGGGTTAATCGATTGGTTTGAACTTTTTAGCCCCACTGACGTTAGAAGCTTTAAAGTAAGTTATCTAAGAAGTCTAGACTTCTATACTATTTAACGATGCGTAACCTAGCTGTGCAGGTCATTGAATATTGAATTTGAATAAAAAAAACATTTGAAATGAGAAAAATAAACATCATTATAAGCTATTTAATTAATGAGAATCTTTGAACCGATGCATTAATTCCCTGATATTTTATGGAAAATGCACTGACACCACTGATCCTATGTGAGGTAAGTGTGATCCAGAGGTTACATTTGCGGCCGCTGCTCAATGCCGATTTTTGGTTTTCATTAATGTCTTTATTGGTAACTCTCATTCAGGGTCTGAATTGACTAAACAAGAATTTTAATTTTGCAAACAACTCTATGCAAGTGTTGCGGGAGCATATTGTTTACGCGAGTAAATTGTACCATGTTTTCGATTACGATGTACGAGTACGTATTATTATAACGACAGTTTTATAACAGTTTTTCAAAGATTGTTTCCAATATGCGGATAATGGATATTTATGGATGGATCTTAAAAACTTTTTACCCAACACTTATTAAATATTTAGAAAAACAGAAACATAGTGGTCAAGGAAGCACTTATCTCTATACCAGATCTCTACCAGTTACCCATGGCACCCCGCTTGGATTCGCGTTTCGGGTAAGACAACCTACGCGTTTTACTGTGTCTGCAGAAACAATTTCCAACGAAATATTTTTAAAACAGAAAACAATAATACGATGGAGATTTTAACCTATTACGTAATATTATATAGTCTTCATCCGGTCGTTAAAATACTCGCCGTTAGATTATCATTTTGAACCGACTTCCAAAATGAAGAAGGTTCTTTATTAGTTTTTGGTTTTTCGAACTCTTTTATGGATAATCTTTAAATAATGACGAACGAATCCGCTCTGTCGTGCGAGACAGACGCGGGTAGTGGGGGTTCTTTTTTTTTTATAACTCCTCTGAACAACGTGCGATTATTTGCTGGTACGTGGAAACTACGTGTGTATCTTTATATCTGAAGAATGAAGCGACGAAGTATAATAACAGGTTAGCCCGCTAACATCTTTAGACTGCATCATCACTTACCACCAGGTGAGATTGCAGCCAATGTCTAACTTTTAAAATTTTGGTATTAAAAGAAGTTATGGTTGAAAACTAGTGATTATTTTGAGATCTATATAAAGTTTGGAGGGATGGATGATTGTTACTCAATCACGCCAGAACGGCTGAACGGATTTGGATGAAATTTGGCACAGAGGTAGATTATAGTCTGGAATAATATAGGCTTTTTATCCTGGAAAATTAAAGAATTCACGCAGGAACTAAAAAACCTCAATCCACGCGGATCAAATTGCGGGCATCAGCTAATTTTAGCTCGGATAATTAAGATGTATACTATATTTTAAAAAGTTTATGTGACCGTAAAAACGTAGAATACCTTCATCTTAGACTGTACGGTCTCATCTATACCACTGTCAGTTACCTACTGTTAGCATTATTATCGTTTGTCATAATATCTCATGAAACGGGTAGTATAATGTCTGTCCATTTGACTCGTTTCATGTCAATCTGCGGATACGGACGCCATGTTGAAATTGGTTAGTATAAATACGAATGTTTTGACGATGGTAAGGCAGTCTCCTCCGAGACTCAAACGATTATTGAACGCCTCCGGGGTTTAGATCGTTATTTTTGATTATGTGCCGCAGATAGCAATTGGGCCTAATCACGTGATTAATTTATTATTGTCGTAATGCTATAATCAAGTTTTATAATTTACAATTACATTAAATCTCTCATTACATTAAATCAATAAATCTCTAAAGTAAAATATATTAAAAGTGTTTTATTAATACCTACTTCTGGATTGTCTCCAACACTACTCAAGTACTAGTTTGTAGAGCTAACATACCTACCTAAATGAATATGAATGCAAGGACTGCAGTCATAAAGTAGGTAGTTTTTCAAATAAACACTTGTAGGTGTACTATACGAGTTTTTCAAATAAACCCTGACATAATTTATGTTTCTATATTCGATGAAATAAATTAGTGCTATTTTCGTTTTTAGGTGCAATCCAGTTACGTGCATCAACGTCAACAATTTTTAATAACGCCTGCCGCATACTACTCATAAAATCGTCGATGTTTTCTTTAATAAGATACAAAGAAGAAATCCGACTAAATCGGAGATAGATATTTTCACTCGACGATTCAAAAGTACTTGCCAAAGTTTCACTTCACTTCACTTCTTTTAAGAATGGGTTTACTCGTGCACTGGGCACAAATATTTCGCCAATGTCGCGTTGAAGGAGAGTACACAGTACTGGAGATACCGGTGAACTTGTCTCGCATTTGCTAGCGTTCGGCCTGAGTTAGTGGTTAGTTCTAATTATAATACAATAGTCTTTTATACATAATATTATTGCTAATAATAATGAACACTTATAAATACCTAATAGTTGTTTTACTAAAGTAACTTGATTAAAAATATTTGAGTTTGAGTACCTATAGGGTGACCAACTCTTGCCGACTAGCTGGATCCAATGTTTATCGACAAGAAGAATCGAAAATCATAATTATGTATATGAGTATAGTCCGACATACTGATCTGACGCATCGTATCGATAAAAAACAAATTATAAAAAAAAACTAAACAGGCATAAAAATTAGTTCCAATTTTGGCCACCGGATCAGATAAATTGGTGGGACTATATACCTAGATCATAGATGTCAGTACGCGTTCGGTTGGAGTATCCACTTCTCATCAACTTGAAAAAAACTTTAGGATCGGTCATAATATAAAAAGTGGTCATCTGCGTTAGGCCTTAGCGTGCGTAATTCCAGCTGCCATAGTATCTAGACTATTTCTAACTTATTTGGTGTGAAATGAAAACAATTTGACTCGCGAAAGATTTATGGGCGAGGATAATGACGTTCTAGGTAGTCGGCGGTAATTGTTCAAAGGTTATCGCTCACTTTTCTTTCTATAAAATGAATAAATAGTTTTGTTGAGAAATAAGTGTAAGTTCATAACGACCAATTACACAATAGGTTCCAGACTTTTCAGGTCAACGAATTAAGCCAGCATAGATGTAAATATGTATCAGATAAAAAGATGCGCTCTTAAAATCAATCTAATTTGCATCTAAATTTATTATGCCGGCTGTCGGATGCAAAATTAGACATTTGGCTTAGGTTATGAAATAGCCAATGCAGTATCCAAGGGCCACATTGCCAACGCTAAAAGCTTATTGTTTCAAATTTGTAGTAATATTGCTTTAAGCGTTGGCAGTATGGCCCCTGAAATGCCCATCCATCATCGTAGGTAAGTAATAAACCGACGCGACGTTTCAAAGTATCGTATTGAAATGCTGTACAGTTACAGAGGTCAGAAGAAAAAGTGAACCACGGTTCCTTTAGACTACTTTTTTCTTCTATTTTATTAACTATTTATTAACTAAGCTTATTATATCAAATTTGTAGTAATGTTGCTTTAAGCGTTGGCAGTATGGCCCCTGAAATGCCCATCCATCATCGTAGGTAAGTAATAAACCGACGCGACGTTTCAAAGTATCGTATTGAAATGCTGTACAGTTACAGAGGTCAGAAGAAAAAGTGAACCGTGATTCCTTTAGACTACTTTTTTCTTCTATTTTATTAACTATTTATTAACTAAGCTTATTATATCAAATTTGTAGTAATATTGCTTTAAGCGTTGGCAGTAGGGCCCCTGAAATGCCCATCCATCGTAGGTAAGTAATAAACCGACGCGACGTTTCAAAGTATCGTATTGAAATGCTGTACAGTTACAGGTCAGAAGAAAAAGTGAACCGTGATTCCTTTAGACTACTTTTTTCTTCTATTTTATTAACTATTTATTAACTAAGCTTATTATATCAAATTTGTAGTAATATTGCTTTAAGCGTTGGCAGTAGGGCCCCTGAAATGCCCATCCATCATCGTAGGTAAGTAATAAACCGACGCGACGTTTCAAAGTATCGTATTGAAATGCTGTACAGTTACAGAGGTCAGAAGAAAAAGTGAACCGTGATTCCTTTAGACTACTTTTTTCTTCTATTTTATTAACTATTTATTAACTAAGCTTATTATATCAAATTTGTAGTAATATTGCTTTAAGCGTTGGCAGTAGGGCCCCTGAAATGCCCATCCATCGTAGGTAAGTAATAAACCGACGCGACGTTTCAAAGTATCGTATTGAAATGCTGTACAGTTACAGAGGTCAGAAGAAAAAGTGAACCGTGATTCCTTTAGACTACTTTTTTCTTCTATTTTATTAACTATTTATTAACTAAGCTTATTATATCAAATTTGTAGTAATATTGCTTTAAGCGTTGGCAGTAGGGCCCCTGAAATGCCCATCCATCGTAGGTAAGTAATAAACCGACGCGACGTTTCAAAGTATCGTATTGAAATGCTGTACAGTTACAGAGGTCAGAAGAAAAAGTGAACCGTGATTCCTTTAGACTACTTTTTTCTTCTATTTTATTAACTATTTATTAACTAAGCTTATTATATCAAATTTGTAGTAATATTGCTTTAAGCGTTGGCAGTAGGGCCCCTGAAATGCCCATCCATCGTAGGTAAGTAATAAACCGACGCGACGTTTCAAAGTATCGTATTGAAATGCTGTACAGTTACAGAGGTCAGAAGAAAAAGTGAACCGTGATTCCTTTAGACTACTTTTTTCTTCTATTTTATTAACTATTTATTAACTAAGCTTATTATATCAAATTTGTAGTAATATTGCTTTAAGCGTTGGCAGTAGGGCCCCTGAAATGCCCATCCATCGTAGGTAAGTAATAAACCGACGCGACGTTTCAAAGTATCGTATTGAAATGCTGTACAGTTACAGAGGTCAGAAGAAAAAGTGAACCGTGATTCCTTTAGACTACTTTTTTCTTCTATTTTATTAACTATTTATTAACTAAGCTTATTATATCAAATTTGTAGTAATATTGCTTTAAGCGTTGGCAGTAGGGCCCCTGAAATGCCCATCCATCGTAGGTAAGTAATAAACCGACGCGACGTTTCAAAGTATCGTATTGAAATGCTGTACAGTTACAGAGGTCAGAAGAAAAAGTGAACCGTGATTCCTTTAGACTACTTTTTTCTTCTATTTTATTAACTATTTATTAACTAAGCTTATTATATCAAATTTGTAGTAATATTGCTTTAAGCGTTGGCAGTAGGGCCCCTGAAATGCCCATCCATCGTAGGTAAGTAATAAACCGACGCGACGTTTCAAAGTATCGTATTGAAATGCTGTACAGTTACAGGTCAGAAGAAAAAGTGAACCGTGATTCCTTTAGACTACTTTTTTCTTCTATTTTATTAACTATTTATTAACTAAGCTTATTATATCAAATTTGTAGTAATATTGCTTTAAGCGTTGGCAGTAGGGCCCCTGAAATGCCCATCCATCGTAGGTAAGTAATAAACCGACGCGACGTTTCAAAGTATCGTATTGAAATGCTGTACAGTTACAGAGGTCAGAAGAAAAAGTGAACCGTGATTCCTTTAGACTACTTTTTTCTTCTATTTTATTAACTATTTATTAACTAAGCTTATTATATCAAATTTGTAGTAATATTGCTTTAAGCGTTGGCAGTAGGGCCCCTGAAATGCCCATCCATCGTAGGTAAGTAATAAACCGACGCGACGTTTCAAAGTATCGTATTGAAATGCTGTACAGTTACAGAGGTCAGAAGAAAAAGTGAACCGTGATTCCTTTAGACTACTTTTTTCTTCTATTTTATTAACTATTTATTAACTAAGCTTATTATATCAAATTTGTAGTAATATTGCTTTAAGCGTTGGCAGTAGGGCCCCTGAAATGCCCATCCATCGTAGGTAAGTAATAAACCGACGCGACGTTTCAAAGTATCGTATTGAAATGCTGTACAGTTACAGAGGTCAGAAGAAAAAGTGAACCGTGATTCCTTTAGACTACTTTTTTCTTCTATTTTATTAACTATTTATTAACTAAGCTTATTATATCAAATTTGTAGTAATATTGCTTTAAGCGTTGGCAGTAGGGCCCCTGAAATGCCCATCCATCGTAGGTAAGTAATAAACCGACGCGACGTTTCAAAGTATCGTATTGAAATGCTGTACAGTTACAGGTCAGAAGAAAAAGTGAACCGTGATTCCTTTAGACTACTTTTTTCTTCTATTTTATTAACTATTTATTAACTAAGCTTATTATATCAAATTTGTAGTAATATTGCTTTAAGCGTTGGCAGTAGGGCCCCTGAAATGCCCATCCATCGTAGGTAAGTAATAAACCGACGCGACGTTTCAAAGTATCGTATTGAAATGCTGTACAGTTACAGAGGTCAGAAGAAAAAGTGAACCACGGTTCCTTTAGACTACTTTTTTCTTCTATTTTATATTGTGCCTATATCAGTGACTATTATATTATATATATTATAGTACTAGCTGACCCGGCGAACTTCGTACCGCCTTAGTATGCAAAATTAAATGTATATTTTTCAATATTTCTGAGAGATTTTCTTAATTTTTTTTTCCGTAAGAACCTTCTCCTAATAATAACAAATACAACAAAAAAAGAATTAGTGAAATCGGTCCAGCCATTCACGCGTGATGCCGTGACCAAGGAAAACGGGTTTCATTTTTATATATAACTATATATAAGAAGACAAGTGAAGTGTATGAAGACCTTTATTTACTCTGCCTTCATAGCACATTTGTTTTAATTCACCTTATTAACTATTGAGGCGAACGTGCGTTCCTGATGACAGAACCCGGCCATTTTACGTTGTATCATAATACATCATTTGCCGACCAGCACGTGCGAGGAGGTATCAAAAATTATTTAAAAGCACATTAAGAAAATTTATGTTCGCAAAAAAATTAATTTTATGGCTGCGTTTTATCGGATAATGTTGTAAGTGGTTTTTGTTTACTTTTTTGGTGAATTATTACTTGATTTCGATTCGGTGTAATCTTTAATCTGGGTCTAATTTGTGGCTTAGGTTAGTATATACCAGGGTTAAAAACCAGATATTATCGAAGATTGAGTTGAACCTCGTATCTATTTCTTCAAACTACAAATAATGACATGTCCATGTTGAGTCTAAGAGGCCGTGGGGGATATACATTGTATGCAGATTGCCGACGTTACATTGCTGTTTGAATCTGAAAGCTTCTGAAAGTTATATTGAAAGATTGTGAATGTATCACTAGTAATACTCGTATTTAGATAATAAGTACACATAACGCATTATTTTTAATCCTAATCGAAGACCGTGCAAAAGGTGCTCCGTTAATTTTCACTCTAAAGGAAAATGTTCAGTTTAGGCCTACTCTTGTACACTCTACCATGAACAGAAGAAAATACAAAGATTGTATTAAAAATATAATAATTTAGAACAGTAAAGTAAATAACGAGCAAAAAAATAAAAATGTATATCAAGTTTTCGATACGTTTCCAAGATGGCAACCTTCAGCCATGGAGAAGACAGTAGGTGCAAGTATCAAATGTCATTTCCTGCAGGCAACTTTAGAGCTGAAACTTCTAAAAATACTTCAAGATAAGCCAGTAGGTAAAGTTAACAATATCTTGGTTCTGGTTTATACTTTTGACTACCTCCCTGCTGCTGCAGTGCTGAAAGTTGTAGTTTATTACCCCGTTACCTTTATTGGTAACAAGGGTAATTTGAGAATTTAGCATCATTTCAAATTTTTCTCTGGTCTGATTTACTGGAAGGCTTCGTGCGTGGCTAGCTACCACCCTAACCAGCAAAGTCGTGCTGCCAAGCAATTTAGCACTACGGTGTCGCGAAGAAACTCATTAGGGGCCTTCTAAAAACCCGTTTCCATCATAGACTGCATCAAAGTTGCATGCAGTTACAAGTAAGAGAAGAAGAGAGAAGTCCTTGACTAACTTGTAGGTATCTACTTGTATCTGAATTTAAATAAATGTTTTATTTATTTCCACTTAGCTGGTATGTTAATGGCTTCTTTCGCGCCCGCAGCATTATCAGCGATAATCATTGGTGGTACATTTCAAAGTCAGCTCGCTGCTCTTGCAAGGGACATCGCTGGAAATTTTGCGCAGTTAATAAACGGTTATAGTTGTATGAGAAATTAACGTTTAGCAGATGCATTGTCTCCTCGGGGCATTAATTATTCATTTACTCGGTAAGTAATAGTTTTTGTAAGAAATATTTCTATTTTCCCTGCAGCTTTACATTTGACGAGTATTTTACCTGTAACATGTAGGAAAGGATACGAATCCATATTTATGTAATTGTTGAAGGGCCACTTGTCCAGCGGTAATGCATCTTCATTTGCCAATCATCCCGACCGAGACGGCCGGCAAAACGATAAAACGCGCTTTTAATACGTCAGATATTTAATCGCAAGATACTTGAAGGGCAAGCAAGCTTTGTGTTAAACTCTTCGTTTTATTTATGGTATCTTTAGAACCAGCTGGAGCTTTAAATGGGTGTAATATAGAGTTTAAATTTTATTTAAATTAAATTAATTAATTTATTAAATATTATTTAGGTACACAAACAGTGCGGTGCACTCATACTAAAATTCTTCATTTGCTAAACATGCCAGGACGTAAGCCCCAGATTATTAATAATTACTACCTACCTATTGACATAACATTAAAAAAAGGAGTCTAGCCATGTCTAAATAATATGATACGCATTATTTTTAACTTCAAGATGGTTAATGCATAAGAATTATAGTTTAGTATATTCGATTTATGTTCGAAATAATATTATGTTCGAAATAGTCTAGACTGCTGTTTTGATATAATATTTCAATGAAATAGTCGACCTTGATTCTTGTCTTTTTGCGGTTTCAACACAGTATAAATCCTTCAAAACATAGTGATATTATTAAAAACTACCCACTTGCTACAGAAGAGGAGCTAGAGACAAACAAAATGAGCAAACAATTTTATTGAACTTCCCAGTGTAGCATTTTATCAAAACTCTAACATAGTATATGCTGATCTTACAATACACCATAGCCGAGTGCTGACATTTAATGATCTGTTAACCCCTATTCAGAGCTGCCAACTTGAAACAAATGATATCTCCGCATCTGAATAGAAAGCTCCGATAAAACTGTGCGAACCTCTGACCTTTGACACCTAGGCAATACAAAGCACTAGTAAATGTTCCTTAGGTGTACCTAGCCCTATCATTGACCAAGGGGTCAGGTGTAATGGTATATTAATGAATAGTTGTTTACACAAGTCTAAAGGCAGATGGGAGTTATTTATTCCAAGATAAGTGGTTATGAGGGCTTGGAGAAATTTCTCTAGTAATTGTTTGACTCCGCGTCATATCTTTCATTGTCAATGGTTGGACAGTGAATTTATGTACTACATCTGTGGAATTTATGGTTCATTAATAGCTAAATTACAGCTTGGATATCAATTTGACAAACGTTCATTAGGAATAAGCGGCAAGCAATTTGTTTTACGGTCTTGTCTGCTTGAAGAAAATTTAAGTTCTTTCTTCGTATTAGATAATATAAAAAAATAGTAAGATAATACTTACTTATTAAAAAAAAGTGTGTGTGTGCAATTCACACACGGCAGAAGTGAAACATGAGATAATTAATATAACTTGTTACATTCTATCTCATTCTCTCGCAGGCTAAATCCTATATATGTTTGTCTCTTTTTGCTGTCGTCATGTCATTTCATTAAATTTTCAAATCACAACGATTCTAAAGAAGTCTCACTTCAAAAACATATTAAAATTCGACATTACAGTGCCACAAGTTGGTATAGCAGTAGGTATGCAAGTTAGTTGGGGGGTGGCGTTTTGAAGAACTAAAACGGAAACAAAAATCTTGAAAACTCAATCGATACTCGAAAGTTCGTTGTGGACATGGATTAATAATTTGTGAAGGGCTTGGAGATAGTATAAAGGTGCATTCATTTTGTGCACTTTAAAGCCCAAAAAGCTGTTCGCATTTTACTACTAGTTTTGACTATTCGTAAAATTAATAAATAAAAAAATTATTTAAAAAAAAATTCATGTAAGGATATGTGCGATATTCCCAGGTGGTCGAGGAAATGACACATGTGAGCTATAAATCGATAACTGTGTTCTACTAATATGTGAATCAATAATTCGGAAGCGAGTACGAATCAATGACGATTTGAAATCAAGCAGAAATAGTGCGAAATTATTGGTTGTTCCCAAGCGTTCGTGATACTAGAATGCATGATTTGCTTCCTGAGCATTCCGTTACATGCGGTCCGGACCATTATTTTGCATTCGATTCGCTTTTAAATTATCGTTCATCGAACGAATTAGGTACCTACATCGCAAGACACAATTGTATGCCCGCAGATATCAATGCGACTGGAATTGATCAAATCAGTCAATTGAAGGCGAGCAAAACTGCAGTTAGATTGTATAGTCATTTTATTTTATCAGGATTTGTTGAAATAAAAGTTTGATTTTCTAGTTTTATGCTATACATTAACGAGTGTAACATGCTTGCTGGTTTTAGTTTATTTTAACAAATTAAAATGTGTGAACGTAATTAGATGCTCTAGTTTTCAAAATAACGTCTGAGAGCATTGATGTATAATTTTATAGCATTCTATTTCAATGTCTGAGAGTATAGAATTATAGTGAAGACGGAAAAACGTTCTGTCAGAACGAACAGTTAGATTTAAACTTGAAAAGGTACGCTTTTTTTTTATCCACTACAAGCTAGCCCTTGACTACGATCTCACCTGATGGTAAGTGATGGTGCAGTCTAAGATGGTAGCGGGCTAACCTGTTAGGGGCATGGCAGTAATATTGAACCCATATACCCCTTCGGTTTCTACACGGCATCGTACCGGAACGCTAAATCGCTTGGCGGCACGTCTTTGCCGGTAGGGTGGTAACTAGCCACGGCCGAAGCCTCCCACCAGGCCAGACCAGGGAAAATTCTGAAATTATAAATTCCCATATTGACCCTGCCGGGGATCGAACCCAGGACCTCCGCACGTTAAGGCGCTACACACTGCGCCACGGAGGTCGTCAAAAACTCATCATCACTAACCATCAGGGCTTATACTGGCAACCTCCGCACGTTAAGGCAACAGCGCTATACACTGGGCCACGGAGGTCGTCAAAATGGAAGGCGATATGACGTGTTGTGAAAATACGGCTAAGTCCTGAATAAGATTTCTCTAAAGAGCCCAAAACACAATACGTATTCCATGTGTGAATCATAAACAAAACGAAAGCTTTATAAAATTATCAAGCCTATACAATGGATTTTTGATACGTGAGAGAATCAGTTTTAAACGGATAAACCAGAGATGAAAATAAATTCTAACCCAGCAATAATGTAAATTGATGCTAATAAAATGTTATGTAAGTATTGTATTATTTCCATTTATTTTTCTTTACTTTTTTGGTCTGTATAAACCCGTATTGAGGCTTAGTGTTAATAAATGTTTATGGCTCTAAGAATTGAACTCAAAGTCAATAACATTTTTATTTAAATATTATGATTTTTTAAGTTCTTATGAATTGATCCCGGTTATACACTGGATTGGAATCTTGATGACATTATATTATTTATATTACTAAATGCCCGCGATTTCGTCCGCGTGGTTTAAGTTTATTGATTCCCCGGACGTACACCTTATTTTTCCGGGATAAAAGTAGCGTATGTCCTACAACATACAACAACTATCTCTATACCAAATTTCATCAAAATCGGTTAAACAGATGTCTTCTGAAAGCGTAGCATGTAGAGCAAACACACTTTCGCATTTATAATATTAGTATGCATATAGTATTGATTTTGTAATACTTTTACTCAGCATACCTACCTACTTTGATACTTTTTAGAGTTAGTCTATTTTTCTCAAGCTTTTTGATTGTACTCGTAGATAGCTTATCGTTAACTTAAGTATTCATATTGAGAATACTTGTTAACCTTTAAAGTATGATTTATTTTAAAGGATTATCGATGTTATTTTGAAGTCACGCCGCTTTGCTCAATCGGTTCCGTAACTATGGACCGCTAGATGTCGCTGTAACGACTGTCATCTCGTTTGACATTTACCTTTCGCGCCGCCCTCTTTTATAACCTCAGCAATTTTCCCATTACTTCCAAATGTTTAGTCGTTTACTGCTGTGTGTTTAAGGTTGATATCGGAACTGAGCGTCCGCTTCGTAATCATGGTCAACACCTAACAAGGGTACAGCACACGAAACTTCGTGCTGTAAAATACCAATTTACTTTAACAATATACCGATTTACTTCCAACATTTCGTTGCCTTTTAAGGGGCGTACATTCAGGGCAGGCGCATAATGCTCGGAGGTAAATAAAATATAAATAAATGGGTCCCGATCAAGCCAGTTAAGTACTTATTTACCCACTTGTAATTTTAGTATTGCATCATAACGAGAATAACCAATTGGGGGTAGGTAAGCTAAATTTATAATATCTATGGTATTATTCTCGGTAGGAATGGCATTCCGATCCAGTGGTAGATTCACTTGACGATTCAAAAGTACTTGTAAAAGTTTATTTGAATAAATAAACATTTTGATTTTGATTACATACGAAATAATTATTTAAAATTTCATAAATCTATATTGTTGTGGGGTTTGCTTTAAATTTAATAGATCATTTTTATCAGGTTTTTATTTTAGGATCCTTTTTATCTGTTGTTGGGAGTTTAATTACTTAAGTCATATACCTTAAGGTACCTTGTGTACAGTAGAATATAGACAGTGTCCGCGACTTTGTCCGTTTGTTTAAATTCAATCGGAAGCTACTTAATTTTTTGGGATAAAAAGTAGCATATGTCCTTCCCCGGGATAGAATCTAGCTCTAATTTCATCAAAATCGGTTGAAAAGCTGGGCCGTTAAAGCGTAGCAGACAAGCAGACTGTCACACTTTCGCATTTATAATATTGGTGTGGATATATGAGTCAATAATATGACATTATTTTATTAGGTTCGGTTCGTTTCCTCTGAAATAGGAATACGTTTATCACTGACTTAAATAATCAAAATTAACGTTATATTGCACATTTTAGTGAGAGCACGACAGAATATAGCCTATATAATCATGATTCACGTATCTTGGTATCTCTTTAATATTCCTATCTTTATCAAAGTACTAACACAACTAGATAGCGTTAGTGCTAAAACATGAAAGCGCAAAATATACGATAATGAGGTACAAGGCGTAGGACTTTACGACAAAAGGTGTTTTGCCACCCACGAAAATATTAAACTCGAATTTAATATGACTCATAATCTTAAATTGGAACCAGTTGCATTCGATTCGTAACTCAAATGATAATATTTCTAGATTCTTGAGGCTATAGTTTTATGAGTTTTATTAATAGGAAAATAACTTAGGATTTTATAGGATATTTTTATTTCAACCTGATTTCAATAAAGGAGGAAGTGTATAGTTTGTTACTGGGCAATAAAAGGTCTCCTCATTCAGTCAATTTTTAATGTTAACTAGCTGATGCCCGCGACTTCGTCCGCGCGTCGTAACTAACAATTTTTCCATATTTTCTCACCGTTTAAACCTTCCCTGGAATACGACAAACATTTCAAAACTAAAATCAGCTAAATTGGCCCAGCCGTTCTCGAGTTTTAGCAAGACAAACGAACAGCAATTGATTTAGATATATATGTATAGAAGATTATTCAGCTGTCAGGTTGGTATTTATTGATCAGAAGAATATATAATAATAATAATAATGTCCTCCCGACCGAATTTCGGTCACGGCGTCCTATCTCCATAGAGATTAGCCATCTGCGCGGGAGATATTATAGTGCACAAGTGTGTGCGCATACACAGGCGCACTCTGTTCCTTTACTCTCATAGCCCGATGGGACGGAAAATCCGACACGACCGGAGAGAGATCAGGCGCAGGACCGACGGCTTAACGTGCTCTCCGAGGCACGGGGGTGTAACACCGCCAATTTCCTAACTCCGGGCTAGTACTGAGAATTTATTTTCAGAAAAACCCAATACTTGCTATGGCCCGACCCAGGACTCGAACCCGGGACCTCGTCGGCCGCAGTCTAACCACTAATGCTAACCACTAGACCAACGAGGCAGTACAGAAGAATATATGTTAGGTACATACTATAGTATGTACCTAACATATTGCACGTAAACTTATACTACAACGAAAAAGAAAATTATAAAGCCAAATATTTTAAATTCTTTAAGGTTAATAAGGCACGAGTAAACCATCAATAAAGGCAAGATCCGAATATATATCCGTCCCTCAAAACATTAGGTATTCCGCCCGACCTCATCAATTCCCATCACGCTAACTATTCCAAGGATTACGTTATTCCACGTGTTTACACAAACTAAAGATGTTTATTTACAAATGTGTAAGCCTGACACTTGTTGAATCATAAAGTAGCGGTCGGCAAACAAGGAAGAGCGATGCGTCAGGGCATTGTTCAGAATACCGCGGTAATACATATGGCATGCTTGACTCATTTAGAAGTTGGGAGGGCGCCAAATGACAATATCTGTTAACTTGTAACTTTGTGGCCTCCGGTCAATTTGTTCGTTACAAAATGGTTACATAGATCCGAGACCGTCTCTATATTTGATACTGAGAAGGAGATAATAGACAAAGAATAAGATGGAGTGATGATTTTGTGAAATTGATGGAAGCAACATGGCAAAGAGTAGCGCAAGATAGAAACACATGAAAACGACTTAAGAAGGCCTTCGTCCAAAGGGCGTACTGAAAATGAACCACAGTGTAATTTTTTTTTTTCCACTACAAGCTAGCCCTTGACTGCGATCTCACCTGATGGTAAGTGATGATGGGGGCTAACCTGTTAGGGATATGGCAGTTATATTAAACCCATACCCCTTCGGTTTCTATACACGGTATCGTACCGGAACGCTAAATCGCTTGGCGGCACGTCTTTGCCGGTAGGGTGGTAACTAGCCACGGCCGATGCCTCCCACCAGACCAGACCAGGGAAAATTCCGAAATTATAAATTCCCAAATTGACCCTGCCGGGGATCGAACCCAGGACCTCCGCATATTAAGGCAACAGCGCTACACACTGCGCCACGGAGGTCGTCAAAAAATTAGCTTAAGTAGTAGATAGGTTTTGTTATAAGTAATACTATATATAATATTATGTAAGATGTAAGTTAAAATAGTGAAGGTTCAGTAAATAAAAGCTATATTATTATTTTAAATAAGCATCATCACAATTCACAATAGAAATAATAATTCATAGTAAAATGAATGCAAAAATCTGTCTGTCTGTCCACTTGCGTTCATAAGTCCGTCTGTCTGTTACGTTTTCACTGCCCCTCTGTTAAACTAATTTTGTTTTCGAAGTTCGAGCATCAGTTAGTTTCTTTGTTTTCGAAATGTCTTTATGAGCAGCTATAAATTATACACAGTTTATTTCTTAGTAACCTAAAAGCCCCTGTTGAAGTCATAGTGACCCCTATGACTTCAACAGGGGCTTCTAGGCTCCTACAGCTAGTAATTTTATTAATGTACTGGCGTAATTAAAAATTGATTTTCCATGAAAAGTAGTCGTTTTTTCAGTAATGGAATGTCAAAAAGGAAACCTTGTGGTCTGAACCTCTAGCTTAAAAAGATTTTAGTCTGAAAGGCAAATTTGAATATTGTTTACAAAACTTTTTTTGGCGTCGCGCCATGGCGCCATGGCGCAAACCTCCGTGGCGCAGTGTGTGGCGCTGTTGCCTTAACGTGCGGAGGTCCTGGGTTCGATCCCCGGCATTTATAATTTCTGAATTTTCCCAGGTCTGGCCTGGTGGGAGGCTTCGGCCGTGGCTAGTTACCACCCTACCGCCAAAGACGTGCCGCCAAGCGATTTAGCGTTCCGGTACGATGCCGTGTAGAAACCGAAGGGGTATGGGTTTAATATAACTGCCATGCCCCTAACAGGTTATCCCGCTACCATCTTAGACTGCATCATCACTTACCATCAGATGAGATCGCAGTCAAGGGCTAGCTTGTAGTGGATAAAAAAAAATAACCTGATTTAAAAATGCTGCAAACATAATATAAGTGTCTATACTTTAGGCTAGAAAGCATTTGTATTCTAGCAAGAACTGCATGCCAACTTTAGCACTAATTATATTTATTGCAGATGCACTTATAATTATTATGTTCGTTCCACATAGAGCCAAGTGGTGTAAAATATAGTAAGGAAATACAAAGTTTATATTTTCTTATCAAGTCGGCATTACACAGAAACGTCGTGTAAACAAAATCACGAAGACAGTTTAACGGGAAATTTCTTGGCCGCATGATCCCGTCCACTTATCAGATGAGTAGGTACGCTTTTCTCGCATCATTCCGATACCTACACACAAAGTTATCCTTACATCCCCAAAACTGCAACATAAAGCAACAAACCCTTATATCTAATTTCATAAGGTACATTTTCAAATGTATGCATGAAAGGATAGGTAAAAAGATTTGGTCAAGAAATGACCAGAGAAATAGCTGACGTTGCATATCATTGAAGAGATCTCTGCAGCAATTCTTGGCTTGTTTGATATTTACATTTATTATCTACTTTAGTACATCTAGTATTGGGGAAGTAGATCCATGAAACATATCGACTCTACATATCGAGATTCGAGGGTCGAGACTCGAGGCCTGAGGGACATGGCGTTTTGACACTCTTCTTGTATGAGTTGACGGGTTACAGAATACACAACATATATCCCAGAATTTCTCCAAATATATTATAACAGGTTTCAATATCGACTCCTAGTCTGTTATGTTATCCACTATGTATGGTGATGGTAGAAAAATATTCCAGCGATTTTGTTGCTGACATTTTCCCATACATTCGTTTTTAATTCCATTATCATCATTACCACTAGGAATGTCTTTATCTTTTCAAAGTATTTTTTAAAGTCTACCACTTTTGAAGTTTCGTCCAATTTACATCGAGGAAGTATCTGAATATAAATCAATTGGTTCTACCTTTTTATTGGTCCGGCTGATAAAACCACCGGTTTTTATTTATCAACGAGTTATGGCTTTGTATGGCAGTATTAGCGGGAGCTGCCTCCACAAGATATCATTATCACCATAAACTTTGATTTGCTTGATTTGCCTTTGCTCTTTTTTATTTCCGTTACCCTTTATTTAACTGGTAGCGTTTTATAAACGTACTTACGGAGGAAGTGCAATGCGCATGATTTCGTGATCGTGGGATTAGGTTTGGAGTTTAAAAAAAAAGCGAGCTAAACACTCGCGAGATTATTTTAAAAGCTTGACAAGCCCAGCGTTTAACGAGACGGTTTCGGACGACGATAACATACGACGGACGTGGAAACTGTTGCAGTTTTTCATGGAGTAGTCTAAGATCCGTATATAACCACGACCTTCACCGAGCTGTTTAATGGATGAAACCTACTTTTTATTTTTATTTAATAATAGGTTAATACACCTAAAATAGGTTGCCTATCAAATTCGGTCAAGGCTATTTTTAAATGAATTAATTTTAATGTTTTTTTTTGTCAAGTTTATTGTAGCCAATGCTATTGGTACCTACCATCGCGTTTGTTATAAAATTACCTATATTTTGAATTTTGATATGTAACTCAATCGGTTCCGATCCGTTAAGTTACCTTTGGTATATGGTAACAATTACCTTAGTTACATGGTAACTTAACGGATCGGAACCGCTTGAGTTAGATATCAAAATATAGGTAATTTTATAACAAACGCGATGGTTTTATAACAAACCGCATTAGCTACAATAAACTTGACAAAAAAATTAAAATTAATTTATTTAAAAATAGCCTGGACCGGATTTTGATAGGCAACCTATTTTAGGTGTATTTATCTATAATTAAATAAAAATAAAAAGTAGGTTTCGCCCATTATACATCTCGGTGAAGGTCGTGGTTATATACGGATCGTAGACTAGAGTATTAGACGAATATTATGGCTTACCTACAACTTACTGTGTACATAGGCTCTCAAAGTCATTGTCCCTTCACTTTTCTCGCGCCGCCGTCTAGGTACCTCGAAACTACGATGGGCCTTTTTCGGCCTTTTTGAGCTTTCTTAGGGAGTTGAACTCTTTAAAAAATAACTCCAAACATTATCCCACTAGCAAGCGATATTTTATCTAACTGTTTTACTAAAATTTTTTTTAAAGTTTATGAATTTTCGTTGTGTTAAAGTTTGTTGTGTTCTATAACAAGTTAACAACAATATACAGGTTTTGTTTTACGAATCTGTGTCATGAATTTTAATGTTATTTTCATGTACTTATATCTATTATACATTTCATACATTATTTATATTTTGCAGTTCCCATCAGCTAAGCATAAATCTCAAGCAGTGATCACGACAGTAGCCTGCGAGGTCAAAATTGAACCTACGACCCTTCAAACCCTTTTATGGTATTATTTGATCTGCTGATATTTTCTTTTACGGATTTCAATTTACAGATCTTTTATAGATGGTTGTATTATGACCAACCTTATTTTCACGATAAGAACATTTTATTTTTAAAAGATCGATCTATCGTTTAAACGCTAAGTTTTTTGATTATTATTAACAGGACTGTGCGAGTTTAACGCTTGAAGCAATAATAAAAAACAATTTTAAATTAAAAACAATATTACTCAAAATGTCAGTTTAATGTCACGTACCAAAAATAAGGGTTATAATTCTAAAACACGAAAGTCAACAATAATGAAACAATATGGCCTTATGCGTTGGCAGTAGGTATAGGCCCTGATGGTTAGTGATGATGAGTTTTTGACGACCTCCGTGGCGCAGTGTGTAGCGGTGTTGCCTTAACGTGCGGAGGTCCTGGGTTCGATCCCCGGCAGGGTCAATTTGGGAATTTATAATTTCTGAATTTTCCCTGGTCTGGCCTGGTGGGGAGCTTCAGCCGTGGCCACCCTACTGGCAAAGGCGTGCCGCTAAGCGATTTAGCGTTCCGGTACGATGCCGTGTAGAAACCGAAGGGGTATGGGTTTAATATAACTGCCATGCCCCTAACAGGTTAGCCCGCTACCATTTTAGACTGCATCATCACTTACCATCAGGTGAGATCGCAGTCAAGGGCTAGCTTGTAGTGGATAAAAAAAAAATGATGCACTATTTCATGTTTATTAACTTAGTGCTATTAATTATGACATAGCCTTGCAAGTTGCAATCAACGTTTACGTATATGTCACGTGTTTTACAGCTATTACATTTTAAAAAAATTTTTTCACCCCCTAATTTTCTTTTCTATGCATGCCATAATTTTTTTGTCTGTTTTAATTTAGCTCCTACATCTATTAAAATACTAATTTATTCCTATATTCCAAAACAGGTGTTCTTCGATGACATCTCTATACTTAAACCAGGATCTATTAATTCAGCTTTAAAATTAATTTGTTTGTCTACTGTCACTTTTCATCAGTCAATAATAATTGAATACTTGGAAGTAATTATTACAGTCTCATATTCAAGGAAGCGAAGTTCTTTGATCTGCAACAGTGTTGAGACTTCGCTCAGGACAATTTAACAAGACCACAGGCCGCAAGACAGTGTAAGATTTCCACATTTCCATCCAAATGTCTCTGGCAGTTCGTCTTAGCCTTTTGATCTTTCACACAAATAGATGAGTATATTATTATTATTTGACACTTAATTTTGGTTGTTTATTGTTTACCTCACCTTAATGATGACATATCGGGTTATAAAAAAGCAGTCAGTCTATTTTCATTAACTCCTGTCACTTGTTTTCAAAGCAGGTTATAAATTTTTCGTTTTACTGTTTTTTAATAGATCATTTAGTTTTTAGAGAATTAACAAAGATAATTCTTTGAATATTTAGTGCTTTATCAGAAATTACATAAGTCTGTTATCTTATTTTGAAAGTACTAGTTACTACAGTTTTAGACTTCGCAATTACAAGTTACAACCGTTATAGTATTTTTTTTTTAGTACTAGTTCCACTTCTAGATGATTTAAAAGGCTGGATAAAACCTTTATTTCTATAATAGCTGATGCCCGCGACTTCGTCCGCGTTGATTAATCAACGTTTTTTGGTTTTTTGGTTCCCGGGGGAACTCTTTAATTTTCGGGGATAAAAAGTAGCCTATGTGTTATTCCAGATCTTTGTGCCAAATTTCACCCAGATCCGTTCAGCCGTTCTGGCGTGATTGAGTAACAAACATACTTCCCACCAAACGGTGGACGAAGTCGCGATCATCAGCTAGTCTTTTATATTCTAAATTATACTAGAAATGCTCATTCAAAATCACTATTCCTTATTATTCTATCCGCCTGACATCATAATATTGATATTCAATATGTGAATAAACTATGCACCGGACTTTGCATAGGACATGCCCCGCTTGCTATTCAGCCAGCGAACGGGTTGAATCAAACGTTTAATCGGATAATCGATACAAAATCGAGATAGCGATCGCGATCGCTCCATTCTGACGCATCGATACGCATCGCTTTGGACGTAGACAAATTACGTCTTTACCGACTTTATGGCGTACAAATTGAGGCTAAGGATATAAACGGTGAGCGATGAAGAAATATCGAGAACCGAGAATCGGGATGCACTCGCCGATGTTTTATCACCTTGTGTGTAACGTTGTTTCCTTTCGGCAAATTGTTATCCATTTCGTTTAAAGTATAATCGGATCCTATAAAGTGTAATTTATTGGAGTGTTGGTTGTTAACGAGTTATTTAAGTTTTATTACTCTGAATTGTAGGCAGATTGGTGAGATGGGTCAGGTGGAGACAGAAGGCAAATTATAGGTATACAATTTTATTAATTGAATATTTCTTTAGTTTTCTTTACTTGCAATAATCAAATGTCCAGCCCCCCCCATTGTGTAAGAAAATTGCAATAGTAAATGTTTGTCAAACGTATAGTTTGAATGGTTTAGGGAGTTTATAGTTTATAGTTTATATATGCCTGCATGTCAAAAAGAATGTATGAACTCCTTAAACAGTTCGAAATATACGTTTTAAACTTTCTAATTCTTACGAGTTTCTTAAATGATTGATTTGGAATACCATGGCATGGTATGGTTAACGAATATGTATCTACCGTAGTCCATAATCTCTGGACGGTATATATTTAAAAGGTAACATTGTCTGTAAAGGGTATTTGTAAATCAACCGAACGAAAAAAGTCCAAAAATCATTCACTTTTATATGAAGCGCACGCACTAGCGCGACATTACAAAGCATCGTTGCCCTCCGATGCAGACGTTTCGCGTAGATATATTTGTACAGTTCAGTTCCACGTGTGTTTTCGCTCAAAGAGTATTTAATATAATAAAGAGTCATTGACCGACCGTTATATCCGAAACGATCTTTTTTGGCACTTGGTACAGCACACAATGTGGATATACGACTACATTGTAGTGTACACCCATTAACATTACCGCTGGGTAAATAGACTGCTTTACGTTGCGGATGTGCGTCTCCATTGCACTAAATACGACTTTATTAAAGATTAAAATATGAAGAGATGCCCCGGTACGTAACAATTATCTGTGATGGATGGACGAAATATCGGTATCCTTGTACATACTCATATTATAAATGCAAATTTATGTATGTCTGTCTACTATATTTACGGTCCAACCTGTTTAAACGATTTACTTTGCGATCCACTTCCTCGTTTCTAATATGAAATTTGGACCACTTAGATACGAAATGCCCCTCCGGCTTCGATTTACCCTTCATAATCATAATCATAATCATTTTTATTTTGCAAGAATATGGTACATGCAACACATAATTACATAGGTGTTAAAATCAAAACTATTATCAACATATTCTGCCAAGCTTGGCGTGCTAAAAAAATATTTTAATTTATTTGATTTGAAGGTATTAAAAATATTTTAATACCTTCAAAGAAAGAGTGAATCTTATAGACAAGCAGTTTTCCCATCAAAACTTGTCAGCAGGTTTGATTAAGGTCGATGACAAGGGTCTGCCCGCGAAATTCAAATTTAATTTGGTTTTTCACAATTTGTAAACTAATACGACAAAGTAGGCTTATGGCATTCAAATTGCGAGCGTAGGAATATCATCTTCACAGGTTTATATAAAAATCTTTACTTGAAAGTGTCCAGTTTAAGAAATTAGTCAAAATAATGAGTTTGACGTGAGTTACTCACAAATTAGTCATTAATTTGACTAATTTCTTAAACTGGGCACTTTCAAGTAAAGATTTTTATATAAACCTGTGAAGATGATATTCCTACGCTCGCAATTTGAATGCCATAAGTCTACTTTGTCGTATTAGTTTACAAATTGTGAAAAACCAAATTAAATTTGAATTTCGCGGGCAGACCCTTGTCATGCACCTTAAAGCGAAGCGTGCTAGTCTTAATTTATTTAAAGAATACAATAATCGCAATCATATCCATGCGACTATTAAAAACAACTGCACATCAGTTGTTTTTAACTGAGGCTGTCTCTAGATCTCTCGACGTTGCCGGTTACCAATCGGATAAAGGCAATGGGAACGCACATTTCGAGCATGCACTACGTACTTCATAGGCACCGCTATCTGCCATCAAAGAGGCCGCGGTCTTGAACAACGCCGCACGCTCGAGTCCCGCACATTACTCGCCAAATGTTAACGCTTGTCACACATTACGTAATGCTACAAACAGTGGCCCTTGAACCTCATGTGTGAATGACTTTAGGCGAGGCGAGATGTTTAAAAATATCTTCATCATTTTTGATTACCTCCCTGGCACAGTTATGAGTGCTGCAGTCTTATTTAGGAGGTCCAGTCATCGATTCCCGGTAGGGCAATATCTTTGATTATATATACGGCAATATGTGAATGTATAATTTCTAAATTGTCTCTGGTCTCTGGTCTGCTGGGGAGCCGGCAAAGCCGTGCCGCCAGCCAAGTGATTTAGCTTTCGCTACAATACCCCATAGAAACCATTAGGTAAAGAGCTTAAATCATAGAATAATAATAAAAAAAAAAATTGTGAAGCCTATAATATGTTCAGCAGGTTCAGCAATTCCTTGCCGTAGAGTTCCACCGCACCTGATGTTTCCAGCTACTTCCCGCCACAACTTACTGCTGCTGGGCGCTCCAAATACTACGCTTGCTTATGCGCAGAACCTTTTTACACGAGGGCAGAAGGCAAAGTTGTTAGCAGAACAGGTTAAATTGTTACCTATTATTTGAAGGCGCGATCTGGAACAGAGTGGTACTATTCGGTAATCATCATTACTTACCATCAGGCGAGATCGCAGTCAAGGGCTTACTTGTAGTGAAATAATAATAAAAAAACTGTTACAGCATGCACGTGCCCTTTTAAGACCACCTAAGGTCGGAGTATTTTAATAATATGTTTACCTCATAACGACCCCAAGCACATCCCGGAAGCCAAATTCTTTCCCCTTCTTGGTCATCTTAACCAATATACCTACGTCCACAGCTGGACGAAGGTCCAGCTGGTATGCAGGAGCATAGATCTTGACACTACCTTCGTCTTTTGCCACTTGCTTCCAGCTACATACAAACTTCAGGAGGAATATAACTCTGATCATTAATTGTGATTATAATAAAGCGCAAAACAGTAAACAAAAAAACAACCGTTTAGTTTATAAGCCTTGTGCCGCAGCAAGCGAGAATGCCTCCTTTAACGAACACCGCTGCACAAAACAAACATTCTATAAAATCTGATTAATCTCGTGATAACCCTGAGTGAATGCACGTTTCTAGAAAACCGTAGAATAGTAGTCGTGCATGTTGAATGGTTATAGTTCCGGGAAGGACGTGGAATTGACACTGCTTCGTGATCTCTGACGGCTGGTTTTTAAGCGACTGGAAGACTAAAACACTACGAAGAGAGAAGGATGGATTTATTTACTCATTAATTTCAAGTACTATTTCGATTTTCTTTGTTTTAAAAAAAATATTTACTTTAAGCATTAGAGTTTAATTTCGAATGTAGTATATTTATTTTTAAGACTTTAAGACGTACTCATTCTCGTTACGGACGTTTTTTGCCGGCTACCCGCAAATCCCATATGGAACTTCTTTCCAAAAAAATTAAGTAATTCAAAATTAAAAAAAAAAACTCCCCAATTACCCGTGAAAAAAAAATAGTCGTTAGTCCTTCTTCGGTACATAAACCTACCTCTGTACCAAATTTCATTGTTGTCCGTGAAAGCATAGCAGACAGATACACAGGCACACTTTTGCATTTATAATATTAGTATAGATGAGGTTAACATTTATTTTTAACGATCGCCACAATCATTACACAGGTAGGATAAAGACGCTAAAGTTCATTCCAAAGCGGTTGATTTTATCGTTGCGTCGACACATTCAAACTGTCTCCAATTAACATATTTATTGGTCACCTCACGAGCACGTGTTAAGGTATTTGCCTAGGGGTTAATCGGTGGTCGAAGTCGGGATTGTAATGGATTCGACTTTAGACTTACGTTAACTGTCCTCGTGCACAATTATTTTAATAAAATGCCAGCCAAAGAAATTAATTCTCTTTCGTCAATATTTCGTCTGTCAGTGTGCCTGCTTGTCTGTATCTTTTCATAGCTGATTCGTACCATTTCGAGAAAATTTATGAATAAAGAGGTAACCAATAGCTAGTTATTACACAAGTTTCAAACTCGTTAATTAAACGGTAATAAAGGTAGATATGCAACGTGCAAGTAAATACTGGAAAGCTCGGTAAGTTTATAGAAAAGTTAGTTATAAGGAATTAAGTTTACAATAATTATTCTACGAGGAACTTTTAAATAGAGTCGTGAAGGAGTCTTTACAGTCATTAATTATTATATTATTAAAGATTGCAATGTAATTATTGCACTCCATAAATTGTGTAATAAATGGTAATTTTATTATTAATTTTTAATTTATATACAGTCGAGATAAATAAATATTGATTATTGATTGTCTTTAATGTATATTAAACGGTTTGTTAGGTATGCGGTCGTGACATGACTATAAAAAATTATGAAATAGCATACGCAATACGTACACAGACACGCATGAGTGTTAAAAGGACTCAGTGATTTATGTGTCGTTAGGCGCCTTTGTTTAGTCACGTAGGTAAGTATCCATACTAATTCCATACTAATATTATAAATGCGAAAGTGTGTGTGTTTGTCTGTCTGTCTGCTCCGCTTTCACGGCCGAACTACTCAACCGATTTTGATGAAAGGTCCAGAGATTGGTTACATCGCGGGGAAGGACATAGGCTACTTTTTATGCCGGAAAATTGAAGAGTCCCCTCGGGAATCAAAAAACATCAATCCACGTAGACGAAGTCGCGGGCATCATCTAGTAATTAATAAGTTGCGGGTATCATGAAGTAAAATAATAATAATAATATGTTTTACACATTAATAATAATTAATTGAGTAGGTGTTTTCACTTTTCACCTAGCCCATGATCAAAGATACGAGAGATTTGATTAATTTGATCATTTAAACATTCACTATAATAATTATGATTAGTTTTATTAATTAGAAGCTTTTGATTGATAATAAATAATAACAATTACCAGACTTGGCCGTGGGAATTTTAATCTACGGATAGTAATAGAGAAAGATTAGTTTATGAGGACTGGTTTATTTTATACCTACTAATTGGCGGCGATATTAACTTTGTAATAGATAGAGATATGCGTATAACCTAGCAAAGTTCTTGAGTTAAAGAAATAAATAATAAACTGAATTGAGTATCTCTTATAGAGATGCTTCCTTGTCCACTATGTTTCTGTTTTTCTACGTATTTCATAACTTGTTGGTACAAAATAAATAAAGAAAAGAATAAAAAGAAACTTAATCAAACATTGGCCAAATTTTTTTTTCTATCCCCGTCAAATGTTTTAATCGTACGCTATGTATTAAAGTAAATACGACAATAGTTCCACTGCATTTGAAGCTATGAAATATGGATGATGACAACTTGGTTAATCTCTTTCTAGTAGGTAGTAGGTACCTTAATAACAACTCAATAAATTTCTGTCTATAAGTAGGTACCTACCGACTTATAGAAAGAAGATGACTCAGTAAAACGTATAAGAAGAAATTAACGTTTGTCTGGGGTAAGGATTCGGGTGTAGCTAGTTTACTACACTTACTGGCAAATTCGTGTTCCCAAGAGATTTAGCGTTAGGATAGGCTATATAGGCTAAATTATATAACTACGAGATGTCCATTCTCCTACCTAGAGTGTACCATATAAGTTAATGCCACCTCATCCAACGACCTCAATTTAAAATACATAGACGGGCCCTGTCAAACAAAGAATGTGGGCGTATTTTTAGCAACGCCATCAACGCCATCTAGTCTGAAAAGCGGGAACTTGCTTGCAACATCTTGAATGAAAGCTTCCTCCGCTCCGGGGAGACGACTTCATCTCCCCGTCAGAGCTGAGGAAGGCCGTCTTCCGACTTCCTAAGAGGAAGGCGCCAGGCTACGACGGAATCCCGATCGCCGCCCTACAGCAGCTGCCGAGAAGAGTTCTCGTTGCACTAGCGAGACTCTTCCACGGCGTACTCCGCACCGCTCATTTCCCGGATTCCTGGAAGTTGGGGAAAGTTATCACTATCCCCAAACCGGGAAAGGACCGACGCCTGCCAGGAAGCTATCGCCCTATCACCCTCTTGCCGCACATCGCCAAGCTGTTCGAGCGTCTGTTGCTGCGAAGGCTCGCTCCGCACCTTCGTCCGCGTGCCGAGCAGTTCGGCTTTCGCAGTAACCACTCAACGACGCTCCAGCTGGCGAGAGGACTTCACTACATCGCCAGTGAGAGGAATCGTGGCCACTTCATCGTCGGGGTCTTTCTCGATATCGAGAAGGCCTTCGACCGCGTGTGGCACGATGGACTCCTGGCGAAACTCCTCTCGACCACCCTACCACCCGCGATCGTGCGGCTGATAGCTTCATTCCTGGAGGGCAGGTCCTTCAGAGCGACCGTAGAGGGCGCGGAGTCCCAGCCGCGCCCAATACGGGCCGGAGTGCCTCAGGGTAGCTGCTTGTCCCCGTGTCTATACGCGGTGTACACGGATGACATCCCTACCCTCGCCGACCATCTACGCGAGGGGGAGGAAGACGTGCTGTTGTCACTCTACGCTGACGACAGCGCGTACTTCGCGTCGTCGTACCATCAAATCGTCGCTACGAATCGCATGCAACGTCTGCTGAACTTACTTCCGGAGTGGCTGGACAAGTGGAGAATGGCCGTCAACGTGGGGAAGACGGCCGCCATCCTGTTCGGAGCCCGGAAGCACATGCGTCAGCTCCAATTGCGAGGCCAGGACATAGAGTGGCAGACTTCGGTGCGCTACTTGGGGTGCCACATCGACGCCGGCCTGGCCATGATTCCCATGATTAATCATGTCGTGAACCACGCCGCGGCTGCCGCGTCGATGCTGCACCAGGTCCTCACCTCAAGCCTCTCACCGAAGACCAAGCTCCGGATCTACGGAGCCTATGTCCGCTCACGGCTGACGTACGCGGCTCTCGCCTGGTATGCGCTTTGTTCTGCATACCAGAAGAGCCGCCTACAAGTCCGGCAGAACAAATGCCTGCGATTAATCGTGGAAGCTCCGAGGTACGTGAGGAACGACGTAATCCATCGCGACCTCAAGACGCCCACCGTGGAGGAGTACGTCCATACGCTCGCGCGGCGCATGTTTGCGCGCGCGGACAACGGGCCGTACGAACACCTCCACGGGATAGCACCGCCGACCACCCGACCTCCGACCGGGCGTCCACTACCTCGTGAGCTCCTACGATCGCCTTCGCCCACGCGGCATGAAGACGATCGTAGCGACGACGACGACGCGACACACACCAGACTTGACACCGACTCCACGCGCGACAGCGACCATATCGCCCGCAACGTGGAGTCCACCGGCTCTGACACCATCTCGGCGCACGAGAGCGACCCCAAAGCCCGCAGCGCCGAGACACCTGGACATGACACGGGTCCTGCACGCGGCGGCGACGACGTCACCCGCAGTGCGGACCCAACACCGGAGATGACACCAGGCCTAGGGGCCCGTAGCCTTCAAGGCAGGCCCTAGCCGACTCACGGCTTAAAGACAACCACCGGGGTATAATGTTACCCCGCGCCCCGCCCGGGTAATGAGGCCAGCCCTCGAAGCCCGTACCCCCGATTGGCCCTCATGGACCAACCGGAGAAGACCCCTGCTGCTGATGAAAGCTTGAAAACGTATGACTCGGTCATAGATAATATAGGTCATAGCCGTAAGGTCAGTTAGTAAAAAAAAAATCATACAGTTCGCCGCGGAAATTAAATGATTGCGTAATGGATAAAAATATTAAATAGGAAGATTAAATAACGTTTTTTTGGAAATGTATAATTGTGAATTGAAACACTTAGGTACCTTAAAATTAATAATAATAATAATAGCATAATAATAATCATTTATTGACCATAAAAAGCACAGTTCGTTACAATTGAGTTACATTCAATAGGTTTAACTTAGAATATACACTGTGATTAATCATTAATAGTTTCCCTTACAACCTGAGATTATACAAAGTAATACAATGCAATCGAAAAGGTGAACAATAAAATTTTTTCGAGGTCAGAGGGAGTGCTTTAGCACCCGTACTAGGTAAACCTGTGTTACGGGCACCGTAGCCTTCCGTCGGATCCTAGACACTAACAATAAGACCTAATGCAGAGATTATTGGGTATTTTTAATATACTTTGGGAGTTGGGACTTAATCAAGTTAATTTTAATGTGTATGTGTATGTGTGAGAGAGAACGTGTATGTGAGAGAGAATGTGTGTGTGTGGCAAATGTACCCGTTAATAATGGGAGTAAGAAGGGGAATAATCCACTTATGTTTTTACGTCAGCGATAAGATCTTCAATGTCATCGTAACTAAGTGTCTTTAGCCATGCATCAACCTTCTTTTTACAGCTAGATTTGTTTAATTTAAAAATGTCGATCGTGTCATGGATTTTGTTATAAAGTCTGGGACTAAGAAAGCAATATTGTCGTTTGGCAAGTGCAGTTCTTGCTGGCAAGAATTCGAAAATCTTTGGTTTACGTCTTTTTTGAGCTTTATCTGCGACTGCTTGAACTTTAGTTGCCAAGTGTTTACGTAAAATCAACTGAGAAATAAAGAGTTGCCGGACATTCAACACATCCCACTCTTGGTATAGTGCCGAAGTGGAATATCTAAGAGGTTTGCTACCCAGGACCTTAAGAATACCTCTTTGGGCGCGCTCTAGTCGCAGCATATCAGTTTTATTCGAACCACCCCAAACTGTGATGCAATACGATGTCAGAGACTGCACCAGAGCAAAGTATACAGTCTTTAGTGTCCCACGATCACAAGCCGTTCTCAACTTTCTTAGAACAAACATGAGCCTTCGAATTCGAGTGACAAGAATGTTTATGTGTTTTTTCCAGCTAAGTGTGCTGTCTAATATGACACCCAGATATTTTATGTCGGAGGTTCTTTGTATTGCTAGACAAGAGCAGTCGTCACCGGACAGGTCGCATGCATGAGCTTTAATGGTAAATGAATTTGGTTGTGTGTAAATCGTGGTATCAAAGGTGATGAACTTAGTTTTTGAAACATTTAGTGTAAGTAAGTTTTGGTTTAGCCAGCTCATGACATACTTTAACGCAGTTTCAGCATTTCTTCGTACCTGATCCCAACTCTGTCCCTGGACCAGCAGCACGGTGTCATCAGCGTATGAGATTACCTTAGTATGTGGAATTTTCATCCGGCAAAGGTTATTGATGTATATCAGGAACAGAGTTGGTCCAAGCACGCTGCCCTGTGGCACGCCATATGCGATATTTTCCTCTTTACTATTGTAGGGACCTATTTTAACAAACTGTCTGCGATTGGATAAGTAGTCCCTGAATAAGTCAAGAACTTTACCTCTAACGCCAATGGCTTCTAGCCGCTAAATTAAAATTATACAGTGCCAAACTAATTAAACGTTAGATGTTAACTTAATAATAACAAATTATCTGCACGACGAGCGATCGTGACAGCGCGTGACGACGGGAACAAAGACAGGTGCGGAACGTGTTCAGCAACTCGGACGCCCGGCGTTTTTCTATGAAAGGGCCCATCTAGTGCCTACATATATATCGATGCTTAAAATAAATAATCCCGGAGAATAGGTATAACGCTTCTAGGGCACATAAATCCAATATAAGTAGGTATAATATAATATGTTCAATAAAAAACTTTTATTCAATTTATTTCACAACTGTAAAGAGAAATGGATTTAATTTATTATTTAACTATTAGGAGAAGTGGACGGATTTAAAATGTTATTCTATAAGATACTAAAGGTCTAGTCATAAAGAGTGACGCGAGTCGCGACGGCCACTGAACATTTAATATTTATAATAGAAGGCAATGATTAAATTAATGAATGGTTAATTTAGATATTATAATTCATTTATAATTATAAATTAAACGCTGTTTAAATATGACGTATGCGCTGATTGTGATCCATTTCGTAAAAATCATACCGATTTCAAGTTTCAATATATGCGGTATGAAATAGGTACGTCACACGAGCAAGATGGGAACGGCTCGTAGCCACACGTGGCTATTCTATTCTGTGGCGTGGCGTCTCATAAGTAAGTATAAAACAAAGACTGTGTTACTAGTTCCTTAATAGGAAAACTTGCACAAAAAACGTATCTGAAACTACATTGTAAGAGGATATTGAGTGCGTAAGAAACTGCAATAAGTTGCGATGATCATGCGGCTGTCGTATTAAACGTCTGTAGCTGCGCATTTTTTCTGCCCAGGCCTTTAAGAGAAAGGTACAGATTTAAAATATTACCTATAAAGCAACTTAATAAGACACTAATGGAAAACGATTCGTTCGGAACGGAAGCGATATAATAAACACGGGGAATGGGGTATGGGAACCGAAAATAACCGAAAATGAATATGGTTCTGGCAACACGTCACGTAAATCCTCTTGGGAAATACATCGAGTGTTGCCACTCCTTGGGTGGCGCGTCTGTTATTTATTAACGGTTAAATTTCTAATTAAGACACGCCTAGCTTTTATAGGGTTGTACATTTGTAACGATTACGAAATCAAAGATACCAGTTTTCAATATTATGTACTTTGAGGAATTATTAATAACTAGATTAAGTGACGAATGTAGTAATAATTAAATTAAATTATAGGCCTCAAATTACAATATTATATTTAAATTAATATTAATATATGTACTAACAATACTCACATTAGGTTAAGCGAATATTGTACATGAAGTTAAGTGTAGTCATTAGAAAAGATAATGTTAAAGATAAGGAAATACATAAAGGCTTAATAATTATAAAGGCCTCAAATTACACAATTAGAAAATATGCGAATGGAATTTAATAAATTGAGTTTGGAGAAATTTTGCACAGAGATAGGTATACTGGGAACGGAAATAGAATACTTTTTTTTCATCCCATTTATTATGGTTTTCAAAAATCTAACTTCACGCGGACGAAGTTGAAGGTATCAGCTAGCACCTACTTAATATTTTTCTTAATTAAAAATAATACACTTGAAATCCACTCCACCCACCACTCCACTGAAATCCACTGAGAAGTGCTGTTTAGTTTTTTTTACAACCCTAGTTTTTAATGTTTCTCATAAAATATGACGTCTTTGGCTTACTTCGGATTGAAGTCATAGGTTAAGCAATATAAAGTGCGAGAACTGTTATTATTATTAAGCAAGTAATTCATGAATATGTCTGTTTGGATACAACATGCTCTCAATTCTCGATCATGCGGACGCAAGCTATCTTGATTTAACTGAGGACCAACTGAATAAACTTGAGCGAATTCAAAATTTAGCTATTTGGTTTATATTTGGTTTGCGCAAATATGACCATGTTTCCGAATTGCGTTCAAAGCTCAAGTGGTAACTTAATCGATTTCGCCGGAATCTGCATATTCTTTCTCTTCTGTACTGTGTAATGTTTAATCTCATGACTCCTGGCTATTTAAAGGATAAGTTTTAATATCTAGTTCATGATAGACCAGATAAGGTTCTCCGATCGGCTGGTAAACTTATTCTTGATGTGCCTACGCATCGGACTAAATACTTCCAAAATTCATTTGCGCTCAAGACCATCGTCTTTGGAATGAACTTCCTTCACATATTCACCGTGCTAAAACCTTAAATAAGTTTAAAATTGACGTCAAAAAGCATTATCTGTCTCTTTGTTATCATTAATAGCGGCATGTTTATTTTTTATTTTGTATATTTATTTATGTATGAAATTATTATGTATATATTGGTATGTCTATTTAGTCTTATGTACTAAGGTTGCCTGGAAGAGATCGCTGTTTAGCGATAAGACCGCCTTATAGTACCTATATTTTAAGTTTCCTTCTATCTTGTTTCTTTTGTGTTTTTGTGGTGTACAATAAAGTATATATGTCACCGTAAGATTGTAAAATCCGTTCGATTATAATCTAACGGTTTCTATCCCGCGAGAATATAAACTGTCGAAAGATTGTGAACCGTGCAATGTTCTGAGTATTAATTTATGAAATATTTATTGTTTTTACGTTTTCTTGTCTCTTTCTTGTACAGTTCGCGTAAGTGTTTCTTGTACAGTTCGTTTAAGTGTCACCATACATTTACTCTGCATTCAACTCGCGCGCGAACTATAGGTTAGGTTAGGGTTTGACATGAATATTCAATTAGGTTCTATCGGGTTAATATACCTAATATATTACAATTTACCGAAAAATAACGCGTTAAATTGTAAGCAGTATGTTACGGTTCACAATCTGTCGACAGTTTATAATCTATCGAGATAAAGAACGTTATATTATAATCTAACGGTTTTTACAATCTTACGGTGACATATACATACATACATGGAGAAGCAAACCTCAATACGTCACAGAGTTACTTTACAGTACATCGAAATGTTGCCAATATGTGGAGGCAGCTTCAGGTTTACCTATCGCGTAAGATCATGGTAATATTCTCGTACAAGCTTTATTTATCTAGGGAAACAAACCACGGGGATATGCACCGACATACATTAAAAAACAAAACATACGCGCCGAATTGAGAACCTCCTCCTATTTTGGAAGTCGGTTAAAAATATCTTTTTGCGGGCGGTCGAGAGTATTTTCTGCAAAAATACACAAACTCTGCATTAAAATTATCCACTGCTAGTCCAAGGGACCTGGGCAAATATTAAGGCTGTTAGCAAAAAGAAGGACTTCCCTGATCTCCTACAAACATAGTTTTCTCTGCTTTGACAATAATTAGTATTGCTTTAGGCGTTGCTAGTACGGCCCCTGTCGTGTTTCAAGAGTGAATATGTTATAGGCGTTTACTAGGCAAGCGCGCTCCAACCTAACGCTCATCATTGCTTTTTAACCGACTTCCAAAAAAGGAAGAGGTTCTCAATTCGGCGTGTTTTTTTTTTCATTTATGTATGTTACCGCATATCTCCGTGGTTTCTAGGCCGATTTGAAAAATATTTCTTTCAGTCGTTAGAGAAAGCTATCGAGGTGGTCCCATACAAAATTCTGACTCCAACTCTTCAACCCTGACACAAAAAAGTTAAAAATAAAATTATGTATAACTACCCACTATGTTGAAGTCGGGCGGGTGTAACAAGGATAAGCAAAGTTGACGCATCAGGCTCGCCCGACTTCAACATAGTGGGTAGAAATAAAAAAATATTTTTTTCTTTACAGTGGCGTTGGAAGTCGGTATTTTTTGGAAAGAATTTTTATCATAAGCATGGGTTGTCGTCAAGCGTAATAACATCTTGTGCTACAAAAAATTCTGACACTGTCTCTTTGTTTAAAAGCGATTGCTGATACGAGTACATACTTACTTGAGTACCGTTGCACATGCTATTGACAGTGCCCACTAAATGCAATCAGCTGGAATGTACCTACTACCTACTATCTACACAGTCTATGGAGATACGTTCTTTCCTACCAGTCGTTCAATGGAAGCGTCTAGAATCTAGATAGTATGTAGTTAGTTCCCTAACTCTTTCAACAATAAGCGAGCCATATAATATAACAACCAGATGATGCTCGCGACTTCGCGTGAATTAAGTTTTTTTCATTCCCACGGGAACTCTTTAAATTTCCGGGATAAAAAGTAACCTATGCCCTTCCCCGGGATACTACCTATCCCTATACCAAATTTCATCAAAATCGGTTGAACAGGTGAACCGTGAAAGCGCAGCAAACAGACAGACATACTTTTGCATTTATAATATTAGTATGGATGTTATGGCAGCCGTGTTTGACATTTATATGGGCGTCGACCCACTGTATCAATATATAGTTGCACTGTGCTATCTAGCTATGAGACGTAGGCAGTGGAAGGTCGGCGCTAACTTCGGGGCCCACGCGTTTGCATGTCCTATACGACATGTTTGTGTGCTCCGTTTTGTTTTAGTAACGGGTTTGAGAGCGACTTTGTTGCGGTTACGGTATTTTTTGTATGTGTCACCGTAAGATTGTAATACCCGGTAGATTGTAATCTAACGTTTTTTATCTCGATAGATTGTAAACTGTCGGCAGATTGTGAACCGTAACATACTGCTTACAATTTAACGCATTATTTTTCGGTAAACTGTAATCTATTAGGTATATTAACCCGATATAACCTGAATTTTCATGTCAAACCCTAACCTAACCTATAGATCGCGCGCGAGTTGAATGCAGAGTAAGTGTATGGTGCCACATACATTTACTTTGCATTCAACTCGCGCGCGAGCTGTACAAGAAAGAGACAAGAAAACGTAAATACAATAAATATTTAAAAAATTAATACTCAGAAAATTTAACGGTTTACAATCTTTCGACAGTTTACAATCTCGCGGGATAGAAACCGTTAGATTATAATCTAACGGTTTTTACAATCTCACGGTGACATATGTACTATGTCACGAAAGAAGCTCCCTATAGGTGGCGCTAATAGTCGCATATTTAGCAATAATTACTAGCTGATACCCGCGACTTCGTCCGCGTGGTTTAAGTTTTTTTGATTCTTAATTTTCCGGGATAAAAGTAGCCAAAAAGAGTGACATACACTCTCCAGTTTCTCAACTATACCCCAGCCAAAATCACGTCGGTCCGTTGCTCCGTTGTGGCGTGATTGAAGGACAAACCAATAAACCAACAAACGAACACACTTTGCATATTTTATAATAATAAAGTAAGTATGATTGCATGTAAAATGCATTAGTTTCAGTAATTGCCGCGAGCATTTCGTGACACGGATTATACTTGTAAGCACGTTGTAAGCAACGAAAGCGATGCGACGCAACGCGACGCGATAGGAGTCAATGGAAAGTGAAAAAATTTAATATGCGAACACGTAGGCCACGTGAAACGTTAGCTATTGTTTGATACAATCGCATCGCGTCGCGTCGCGTCGTATTGAGACGTTGTCGCGTTTGTTTTGTCCGTGTGGATTTAGGTAATTTGATTGCCTCGATAACTCTTCAATTTCCCGGTATAAAAAGTAGCCAGTTCTTCCCCGGGATGCAACCTATATCTGTATCAAATTTCATCAAAATCGGTTAATCAGATGGGCCGTAAAAGCGTAGCTGACAGACAGACAGACAGACACACTAATTTCGCATTTATAATATTAGTATAGATGTAATATGGATGATTAAGTAATTGTAATTGTGTGGGTGATATGTTGTGATTAATTTACGATCATATTAAGTTTGCCAATTAAGATATCATAATCCTTCACGAGTCACAGGATATTATCTATGTTAATCTATAATAATATATATAAAATTCAAAGTCCTGACTGACTTATATATCAACGCACAGCCTAAACCACTGGGCCTAAAAACTTGAAATTTTGACAGTAGGTTACTTTTATGACGTACGCGCACACTAAGAAAGGATTTTTCAAAATTCCACCCCTAAGGGGGTGAAATAGGGGGTGAAAGTTTGTATGAAACTCCGTCATTTCTCAAGTTATATCCATGAAACTTGGTATTTTGGCTTTAGGTAATAAATAAAGAAGTACGTGTGCCACAGTTTTTCAAAATTTCACCCCCAAAGGGGTAAAATAGGGGTTGAAAGTTTGTGTGAAAGTCCTTCATTTCTCAAGTTATAGCCATGAAACTTATCATTTGGGCTTTCAGTTAGATATGCAGAAATAAGTGATTTACAATTTTTCAATATTGCACCCCTAAGGGGGTGAAATAGGGGGTGAAAGTTTGTATGAAAGTCCGTCATCTTTCAAGTTATATCCATGAAACTTGGTATTTAAGCTAACGGTTTAAAATAAAGAAATACGTGTTTCACAGTTTTTAAAAATTCCACCCCTAAAGGGGTGAAACAGGGGGTGAAAGTTTGTATGAAAGTCCTTCATTTCTTAAGATATTTTTCAAGTCATATTAACGAAGAAAAAGAAGTATCTGTGTCACAGCTTTTAAAATTCCACCCCCGAAGGGGTGTAATAGGGGTTGAAAGTTAGTATGAAAGACCTTCATTTTTCAAGTTATAGTCATTAAACTTAGCATTTGGGCTTTCAGTTAGATATGAAGAGGTACGTGTTTCACCATTTTTGAAAATTCGACCCCCAAAGGGGTGAACTGGGGGATGAAAGTTTGTGTAAAAGCCCATAATTTCTCAAGATATTTCTCAAGTAATATCAACAAAACTGAGTATTTTAGCTTTCTTTAAAAAATAGAGAAGGACGTATGTGACCAACAGACCAACAGTTTTTCAAAATTCCACCCCCAAAGGGGTAAAATAAGCGTTGAAAGTTAATATGAGAGTCCTACATTTCTCAAGTTATAGCCATGAAACTTGGTATTTAAGCTAACGGTTTAAAATAAAGAAATATGTGTTTCACAGTTTTTCAAAATTCCACCCCTAAAGGGGTGAAACAGGGGGTGAAATTTTGTATGAAAGTCCTTCATTTCTCAAGATATTTTTCAAGTCATATTAACGAAGAAAAAGAAGTATCTGTGTCACAGCTTTCAAAATTCCACCCCCGAAGGGGTGTAATAGGGGTTGAAAGTTTGTATGAAAGACCTTCATTTTTCAAGTTATAGTCATTAAACTTAGCATTTGGGCTTTCAGTTAGATATGAAGAGGTACGTGTTTCACCATTTTTGAAAATTCGACCCCCAAAGGGGTGAACTGGGGGATGAAAGTTTGTGTAAAAGCCCATCATTTCTCAAGATATTTCTCAAGTAATATCAACAAAACTGAGTATTTTAGCTTTTGTTAAAAAATAAAGAAGTACGTATGTGACCAACAGACCAACAGTTTTTCAAAATTCCACCCCCAAAGGGTCCTTCATTTCTCAAGTTATAGCCATGAAACTTAGCATTTGGGCTTTTGGTTAAATATGAAGAAGTACGTGTTCCACCAATTTGAAAATTCGACCCCCAAAGGCGTGAAATAGGGGATGAAAAATTGCATGAAAGTCCTCCATTTCTCAAGATTTTTTCAATTTATATCAACGAAACTTGGAATTTCGGCTATCGGTAAAAAAAATAAGTACGTGTGTCACAGCTTTTAAAATTCCACCCCCAAAGAGGTAAAATAGGGGTTGAAAGTTGGTATGAAAGTCATTCATTTTTCAAGTCAAAGCCATGGAAGTTGGTATTTGAGCATTCGGTTAAATATGAAGAAGTATATTTTTCACCATTTTTGAAAATTTGATCCCCAAGGACGTTAAATAGAGAGTTTGTCCTTCAATCACGCAGCAACGGATCAACGAGATTTTTTGCATGGGTATAGTTAAGGACCTGAAGAGTGATAAAGGCTACTTTTTATACCGGAAAATCAAGGAGTGCCTGTGGGGAAAAAAGCTTAAACCACGCGGATGAAGTCCTGACTTATATATCAACGCACAGCCTAAACCGCTGGTCTTATAGACATGAAATTTGGAGGGTGTGTTTTTTGTGAAGAGTAGGTTTGCACTAAGAAAGGGTTTCTCGAAATTTCACCTCCCAAAGGGTAAAATAGGGGTTGAAAGTTTGTATTATGACATTTTTGCTGGTAAAAGCTGGAATGTCGATTAGCTTTTCTTCTGATGGTAAAGATGTCAAGTACGCATCTCAGCACTCGCTCCTCTACAAAGCTTTGGTGAATTAAAAATAAAAATTCTTTCCAAAAAACCGACTTCCATAGCCACTGTTAAGTAAAAAATAATTTTGATTTCTCCACACCATGTTGAAGTCAGGCGAGCCTCACGCGTCAACTTTGCCTATCTTGGTAATACCCGATATGAAAAAAATATTCAAATCGGTTTAAAAAGCACGGAGATATGCACCGACAATCGACATGAACACATTTAAAAAAATCTTTTTTTTTATGTGTTCTCACACGCCGCAACGGAGCGACGGATCGACGTGATTTTTGGCATGGATATAGTTGAGGACCTGGGAGAGTGATATAGGCTACTTTTATCCCGGAAAATTAAGGAGTTCTCGCGGGAAACAAAAAATCTTAAACCACGCGGACGAAGTCGCGGGCATCAGCTAGTATTCCATAAACACAACAAAACACACCGATTAGCATCTGCAAGCACTGCAATAAATCAAAAACACAATATTGTCTTCAATTGTTTGACGAACCAATCGGCTATTACCAATATTACATCACACACATTTAACTTTTATCTCTATCTAAATATGTGCTATATTTGCGTAAAAAGGTAATGTTATAGAGTTATCTTTATGGCTCGAGTGTGTTCGAGTATTAGGTCGAGGTGTCGAAGTAGGAGTAGGCGTTTACAACCGTGTGGGATGCGCTAATATATTGAGTGGATCAAAGTATTGGGTAATGAAATAACACGCAATGTATAGTAGATGCCGGCGTGAAATATATTATAAGTAGTGGAGGCTAAAAGTAATAAAAGCCTGTAATCGCTGGATAAAGCATCTTTCATACAAGTGAGGAATTGAGGATTTTAAGTAATTATTCTGATTTATGTAATGTTGAAGAAGATACCCAGCATTTGTTAAGTGAATGTGTCCGGAACGCAGTAAAGAGGCGCGAAATATTTCATAAGTTTGATTTTAAGATAAATGATGTGGGTATTTCAAAGCATAATGGCTGACCATAATTCAGAGGCAGGCAGAATGCTTTTTAAATTAAGATAATTTGCTAAATTAAGATAATTAATAGAACTAGTTAGGTATAGTTAAGTAAAAGTTTGTCACAGGGAACGATGGGGCTGACGTTCTTTGCTTTGTGAAGAAAAGCCCCCAAATAAATCAGCATAAAAAAAAAGTACATATAGATGTAGCGCTCAAGCACACTGTTTTTTTTAATGTATAACGAGCAGGTGGGTCACCTGATGGTAAGTGATTACCGCCGCCCATGAACATTTGCAGCACCAGAGGAACCGCCAATGCGTTGCTGGCTTTTAAGATATTTGTTTATCCGCCCTTTGAAGAGCCCCATATTATTCATGAGGGAACACAGAAGATGGAAGCTGGATCCACAATTTGCGGGTACGTGGCAGAAATGACCTGGAATAACGGGTGGTGGATGAGGACCAGGCATCCAGGTGGTGAGGATGAAATTTGTTTCTGCGACGTAAGGGTGCGACTAAAAGGTCTCCTTTTGATTTTACTCAACTGCGGAACGGGGCTATGATATGTTCATCAGTCTATACAGTTTATATTACCTATATGTTTGTTTTTAGCAATCGGGGTAGGTAGGTACATTAAAAGAACTTTGGTGATTTGGCCTAGGTTGATACTTTGATAAACCAGACACTACTATACTACAGCCCATTAACGTCCCACTGCTGGGCACAGGCCAAAACTTAAATAGGAGAGAGGGAATTAGAGCTTAGATCCATCACGCTGCTCCAATGCGGGTTGGCGGGCTTTGAAGACTTATCATGTTAGTGATAATAACCGGGACCGACGGCTTAACGTGCTCTCCGAGGCACGGGGGTGAAACACAGCCAAATTCCTAACTCCGGGCTAGTACTGAGAATTTCTAGTCAGAAAAATACTCAATTAGGGCCCGACCTCGAACCCGGGACCTCGTCGGCCACAGTCGAACATGCCAACCACTAGACCAACGAGACAGTTGATAAACACACGTATTCGAAAGGAAAAAGCTTAAGTAGCTTAAAGTGAGTTTATACGGGTTGGAAAACAAAAAGATTACTGTAGAAAATTTCAGGAGCGACAGTTGGTAATTAGCAAATGCTGATAATATACAATTCACTCAAGAATGAAATATACAAAGATAACAAATTAACACCATAATTTGTGGGAACACTGAAAAATGCGCGTCCATCCTTATAAAGATGCAAATACATGACAAAACACATGAAGTCCCCTTAAAAATCTTATAAATAACATATATAAATTACTCAGTTAATGATGTTTTTCCTTTATAAATTTAACTAATAAATTTTAAAGTCACTTATTTACCAGTAAACATTCTCACCGCAAAAAATTATGAGCCAAGTATAATTCATTCCTTACTGAAATTAGTGATGGCTTTCACATATATCATCCCCGTACGTTTGTAACGTCGGCAGGCAATCATTACTGACGTAAAATATATGGAAAACGTTTTTTTAATAAAACGCTGTTTCAGACGTCCGAATACCTATTACATCAGACCGACAGACAAAATGCGATGTACGAAATACAAGAGGTTGGATATAAACACTCATTTTTTTATATTGGCACTTGTCATACAGTCACTAGAATTTTTAGAACTGAATCAAAAGTTATTTGACTCAATCCAAGGCGAGAAAATATCATTTATTAAAAGGATTCGTGTGTGACATAGGCTCGCTTGCGTTACATTTCGACTTAAATATCTAGGTACTGGGGCTGATTCTGTATAACACAATCTCTAAACTAAACTAAAATGGCAGCTTTAAATCTAGTTCTGTCCCTTTCCGTAGGAAGTATTATGAAAGGGTTAGCAATATTTGTAATGCTCTAATTTTAGTTTTTTTTTTTTTTTTATATTTACTAAGCTTTATTGAAAATAATACAATAGAACTTAATGCTAGCTAGCCTAACCTAATTACTATATAAATCATCATCAAATATTTTAGTTTAGTTTAGAGATTGTGCTATACAGAATCAGCCCCACTAAGTAAGTAAAGTTAGCTAAACGCAATCAAATGTTTAAACACGTTTATCTACAATAATATTATAAATGCGTAAACGCTTACTTCTACGCTTTCACGGTGCAACCGAGTTTGATGAAACTGCAGTAATTTCACGAGAGTATTTATAGTATCTAATCAGAAATGTGTCTATTCTACAGTCTACTATTAAAAAAAGTGTGTGTGTGTGTGTGTGTGTGTGTGCAATTCACACACAGGAGAAGTGAAACTTCAGAAAAGTAGCCTACGAGAGAATGAGCCAAATATAACTTGTATTCTAACTCATTCTCTCGCAGGCTAAATCCTATTATGAATATGTTTCTCTTCTTAGTGCCGCTTTTTCGTTTCATCGAATTTTTAAATCACAACGATTCTAAAGAAGTTTCACTTCAAAAGTCGGTCGTTTGCTGAAGCGTTATTCACCTTCGCTTCCTACCAAAAAATATTTTAAAGACAAATCAGTAACTTTTAGCATATTTTTTACTTTTCCGAAACTGTCCGGTTTGCCATCGGCCTTTTTTAAGGTGATCGTTAAATACGGTACAAAGTAGGTATCCCGTTTCAAGACATTTTAAACTTTAATAAATAAAGTAGGTACCTACTCGTATAATGTAACTATAGCGCAACTGAGTTTTTACTTCGTTTCCACAATATCGAACTGGGTCGATGTTTTTATTTATTTTGATAAAGACGTAGGCATTTTTTTAATCTGTATATTTTTAAAAGGAGAAACTACCTAATTGCCTGACGAACAATCTTTTTAAATTCAAAATATGATTTTTACTCAAATAATTTTTATGCTTTTGAATAATCAAGCAAATCAGCCACTAGTTCGTATTGATCTTCAAACGTAGAGACAGAGTCCAATGAAATGATTTCTGAAAATTTCACCCGAGCGAAGCTGAGGTGGGTCGAGACTTGGGTCAGTTTAGAAATATTTAAATGGTGGAGTTCTGTTTCTTTTTATAAACTAACTGATGACCGCGACTTCGTCCGCGTGGATTGAGGTTTTTTGATTCCCGTGGGAACTCTTTAATTTTCCGATATAAAAGTAGCCTTTATGTGTTATTTCAGACTATAATCTATCTCTGTGCCAAATTTCATCCAGATCCGTTGAGCCTTTCTGGCGTGATTGAGTAACAAACATCCATCCATCCATCCATCCAAACTTTCGTATTTATAATATTAGTATAGATGTGAAAATGTGTTTGTATATCTTTCCGTTTGTTTGCAGTCTGTTTGTCTGTCTGTTGCATTTTCACGTTGCATATATTTTTTCAATTTTGACGAGATAAAAAGTTCCACCCTGGGGAGTATAAAAGGTACTTCCGGAGATTTCCCCCAAGATTTAAAAAAATCATAATCCACGCGAACTACGTCGCGGCCATCATCTTATATTTGTACTAGGTGATGCCCGCGACTTCGTCCGTGTGGAGTAATATTTTTGATTCCTTCATTTTCGGGGATAAAAAGTATGTCCCTTAGTATGAAGTATAGGTACTTCCCCGGGATGTAATCTACCTTTATACATTTCATTGTGTAGCGCTGTTGTCTTAACGTGCGGAGGTCCCGGGTTCGATCCCCAGCAGGGTAAATTTGGGAATTTATAATTTCTGAATTTTCCCTGGTCTGGCCTGGTGAGGGGTTGGCCGTGGCTACTGGCTAGTGACCACCCTACCGGCAAAGACGTGCCGCCAAGCGATTTAGCGTTCCGGTATGCCGAATAGGGGTATGGATTTAATATAATTGCCATGCCCCTAACAGGTTAGCCCGCTACCATCTTAGACTGCATCATCACTTATCATCAGGTGAGATCACAGTCAAGGGCTAACTTGTAGTGGTTAAAAAAAAAACGGTAGAAAATATGGGCCGTGAAAGCGTAATAGATAGACAGATAGGCAGACACACTTTCGCACTTATAATATTAGAATGGATATATAAATACTTCATGTGCTTTAATCCGTGCCATCAGCCCGATTCTGCATCATTGTAAAGGTCACAGTGTGCACACAGTAATTGCGTGTCCACAGCTTACCGCTCACTCCACTGTGTCATCCATCACAAGTCATAAGCTCATAACGTCTAGTTAGCTACCTACATCCCCGATGCATCATCGTGCGACAGTCATCGTGTCCAGTCATACGGATGACCCTTGTATCTGTCACCGTAAGATTGTAAAAACCGTTAGATAGTAATCTAACTAGCGATAATATAAACTGTCGACAGATTACAATTTAACGCATTATTTTTCGGTAGATTGTAATCTGTTAGGTATATTAACATGATAAAACCTAAGTGCCCGGCTTGCGGCCGGGCACTAACTGGTTAATTATGTCGAACCCTAAACTAACCTACAAGAAAGAGACAAGAAAACGTAAATACAATGAATATTACAAAAAATAACACTCAGAACATTGAACGGTTCACAATCTGTCGACAGTTTACAATATCGCTAGTTAGATTAAAATCTAACGGTTTTTACAATCTTACGGTGACATATCTGTTGGTTCCTTTAAGCTTATGCTTTACTGGCTGATGCCAGCGACTCCATCCGCGTGGAATAAGTTTTTTTTCAAATTCCCACCGGAAATCCTTAATTTTCCGGGTTATAGAGTAGCCTATATCTACACCCTTGAAACTCTTCAGGTCCTCAATTATACCCATGCAAAAAGTCACGTTGCTTTTTTACGGTGTGATTGAAGAACAATCCACCAAACCAAAAAACCAATTCACTTTCGCATTCATAATATTAGTATGGTATGATGCTTAGAGAGCTACTATTATTTTACGATTCGTCCTTATACCTTGAACATGGTTTCTTCTTTATATTTACGGACATGGTGGTTAGAACTGCACTGATCTAGACATGAAAGACTAGTAACGACCTAAAAGAAGCAGAGGCAAAGATAAAAAAACTTAAAGCTGAAGATATTCTATTAATTTTTCCAACCAAATTAGAATGAGCTAATTGAAGAGGTCAGAAAAGAGAAAGAATATTCATACATAACTACTTCAGCGTGGATTTAGGTTATCATAAATCCCACTTTCTTCAAAATCCTTTATTAATGGGGTTTTGTCGTCCTCGACATCTGGTTGACGTCCATTTCGTGTTTCTTGCAGGGACTTCCATTCGCCACAGTCTTGCATCTGGATCCAGCATTGGATTCAGAGGCCCAATTGTCTATATATTGCACTCATATATTATATATTCATAGTTCCGTCCGTGACTTCACTTTTAATCAAAGTTTGCACTGAAAACCAGCGCTGAAGTCTGCTGCAGTATAATGCTGAGATGGAAACCTTTATTTGGTCACGTATCGCTATTTACTTAATATTAATTATAATTAGTCTAATGTGGTGATCAAATAAAAAATCATTTTCTTTCTTTCTAAGAAAATCGAAATCATTTGAAAGTTTAAAACATATTTTTTACTGTTTTAATACATAACGTTCTTATTACTCGAACTGTTTAAGGAGTTCATACATGCTTTTGTACATGCAGGCATCAATGAACTCCTTCAACAGTTCGAACTATACCTAGGTTATACAAATGTTTATGATGATTTTTTTACGCAGTCGGGGGGATCTTGTATTAACAATGCGCGGGGCATGTACTTTGAAGAACCCATAAATGTTGGGATCCAAGCTATAAGTAACAAACATCCATCCATCCATTCATCCATTCATTCATCCATCCAAACTTTCGCATTTATAATATTAGTACAGATGTAAATTACTAGGTATCAATGGAATGTCTGTATCAATTTAATACATATTACTCATAGCATTACTCACAAAGGCTTAACAAACATAATATTAAACGACGCCGCACATGAGTAATGTATGACAATTCCCTTTATAACTGGCATGGAAAAAATATTCAGTCGATTCGTATTGTTGGAGTGATGTACCTAAGTGAATGTTAAATATTATAGCAACTGAATCTAGTCTTTTCTACTTTTGATGTCCTTACTAACAAGATGTTTTGGATCCAATCCTTAGCTTTAGATTAATTTAGCTTTTTCATAACTCACCACTCGACCGAACTCATTATAGTACCTACTTCCTATTCTTAAAAAATCATATTAGGCATCGCTTAATGCCCTTAATTACCTTTTAATTTTCGAATTTTCTTCATTCTTTAGGAATATGAAAACCTAAAATTGAGTTGTAAGCGGAAGGACGTGGGAACCCACCGCATTCTTATCCCAAGAAAACTCCTACCATTATTTGATTATGGAAAGGGGTCACGACTCACGAACCTCGGACTACTCCGTGGGTGTGAGGAATACGACGCAGAGAGAGAAAAATATACATAAAAATATTTCTATTAATAGCTTAAAAATGAAGCTTAATTGGCAAGCGCAAGGGCACGAGTTATATATTATGTAACCATAAGATTGTAAAAACCGTTATATTATAATATAACGTTTTTTATCTCGATAGATTATAAACTGTCGACAGATTGTGAACCGTATCATACTGCTTACAATTTAACGCGTTATTTTTCGGTAAATTGTAATATATTAGGTATATTAACCCGATAGAACCTACCTGAATATTCATGTCAAACGCTAACCTAACCTATAGTTCGCGCGCGAGTTGAATGCAGAGTAAATGTATGGTGACACTTACATTTACTCTGCATTCAACTCGCGCGCGAACTTTACAAGAAAGAGACAAGAAAACGTAAAAACAATAAATATTTCATAAATTAATACTCAGAACATTGAACGGTTCACAATCTTTTGACAGTTTATAATCTCGCGGGATAGAAACCGTTAGATTATAATCTAACGGATTTTACAATCTTACGGTGACATATATACCAAAGAGATCTTATCGGTTGGTTCTATCCCTCAGCAAAAAAGATCTGAGATACTACAACGATAAGTTAGTTTTTTTAATGATAACTCAAAAATGACTTTTTGTGGGTTGAGTCCTTTCTGCATAACTACGTCCAATTACTTTTACTGAAAAGTTACTTATTAAAAAAAGATATGTGAAATTGTAGTAAAACTATGGGACCGTAATGTCATTACCGCCAATGATTGTTCTCCCGCCTTACATCTAGTACGATCCATTGTACTCGTAAGTGTTATTATTGGGTGCACTTTACTCAATAAGCCCATTTAAAACACCGTGAAATGACTTCACCTACCAACTTCATTTAGTTGATAGCGGTTTCGGTATTGTATCTGAGCTGATTAAGACGATGTACACGTACCTTCCTCGCCTACATACGTGTCTGGTTTTATATACATTTTTAAGGTGCCTATATATATGTCACCGTAAGATTGCAAAAACCGTTACATTGTAATCTAACTAGCGTCTGTCGACAGTTTACAATTTCGCTAGTTAGATTACAATCTAACGGTTTTTGCAATATTACGGTGACATATATAAAAGGAAAAGGTGACAGACAAACTGACAACTGATCTGTTTCGACACTCACTTTAACCTGTAGCGCGCACAATTTAAGATTTTTAAGAGAAAACATAATATAATGTAATATAATAATATAATATAATTTTTTATACAAATATAATTATACTAGCTGATGCCCGCGACTTCGTCCGGGTGGTTTAATTTTATTTGATTCCCGCGCGAACTCCTTAATTTTCCGGGATTAAAAGTAGCCTATGTCCCTCTCCAGGTCCTCAACTACACCCATGCCAAAAAACACGTCGATCCGTTGCTCCGTTGCGGCGTGATTGAAGGACAAACCAACAAATCAATAAACCAACAAACAAACACACTTTCGCATTTATAATATTAGTATTTAGTATGAAGTATGATTAATGGTTTCCCAGGAACATTTTTAAATATTGGCTTAAACTGAGTTTCTCACGAGTCACCGGCTACTAACTGCATAGAAGTTGCGATAAATGGCATTATTCTTTTTATCAAAGGATCACGAGAAAAAGTAAGCGGTATTATCTTTGTGTCTTGTTAAGTCTAAACATAGAGAGGCATTTAAAATTCTAGACGTTGCTAGAAGAGGCATCCAGGAATTCCAAGCGTTCGGCCATCGTTTGTACAAAGGAGTAGGACTACTGATTTTATAGCTACTAATTGCTCGATAAAACTCGCTGGCGAGTGTTAGAATCGAATGCGTTGGACAGGCTAATTGCCAACACGGCTAAGGAATTAGAGCTATAGGATAAATGCTTTATAATAAAATGTTATTGTATCATTAATATCAGAGGCATGAGGTAGATTGCCTGCGTTAATCTATGTCGCCTCTTTGACTCTCTCATAATAACTATCTGATTTGTCTTTATTGGGTATTTAATGCTTATTTAGTGCTTCTAAGGATATTCGCTGTTTTACTGAGGAAATACAATTTAACGTCGTCTTCGAGAGGTTAGTGAGAAAGACTCGACCGATGTTGCTGCTAAAAAAATTGAAATAGAAAATTATTAGTGTAAGTTTCAAATTCTCAAGCTTGTCGTCTTGTTTGAGCTCTGTAATAGGTATGTTTAATTTTATTACATTTTAGTAGATGGATAGGTACCTATATGCCTAATATAAATTGCAATGTATCGCTTGATTGCGATATCTGTAGAAGATCTTTGGAGGATTTTTATACTCCTATATTTTCGTTTCAGTTTCTTTTGATATGATAGATGATTCCCGCGACTTCACCCGCATTAATTCAATTTTTCAAAATTCCCGCATGATTCTAAAAATCTTTGTTTTTCAGGGTTTTAAAATTGCCTATGTGTGCCTTTGAAAAGGTCTCAGACAGACAGACAAACTATCGTAATTTCTAGGGTGTGATTAATTAAACTGTCTGAATTATAGATAACTCATGATGTTTGTTTATAGCATGCGTGTGCAAACGTTAGATCAACAATTTCCACCTATAGTTTTTTCAACAACCGATGTGTCCTTTAAGCATCCACGCAACCGCAGTTAAAAGCCACTAACTAATAATAAACAAAATTAAATATAGCAAAAAGCCAACAAACATTTAAGTACCCTTTCAAGTGCTTTTTGTGTTCACACAAACGTGTAAGTTTTAATAACTGTCCATTAACATTGATAAGTCGCTTCATTCCCCATCTTGCAGCCAACAATTAACATATAATAGCGTATTATACGCTTTTGTCTTATTATAGCTGGCATACATTACTCTAGTACTCGTAGTAGTAGTAGTAGTAGTAGTAGTAGTAGTAGTAGTAGTAGTTCAATTGACCAACTACCAAATTGTTAAAGACTTTACCACCTGTTCTGAGAACAGATTCTAGTAGTGAGCCGGCAAAAAACTCATTCAAAACGCGATATGTTTTGCAAAATGTGTGCCTGTTTGTCGTTTTAGTGTTTCCATTAGTTCATTAGTTTTACGACATCTATATACTGTTTGACCATCCTTCGAATCACGACTTCGGCATATTCTAGGCAAACATTCTACACTGTAATCTTCATCCGCTCCAGTGCACTGGACTTGTCGACTGAAATAATGTGAACCAGCCATTATCCACAAAAGGGCGTTTTGAACTTTTTACGCGAAATACGAAATTGGTCGCCAGATAACAACGCCGATGAAAAGAGACAGTAATATTGTTACTGTCACACTCTTCCTCGAGACCTGTGATTGGGCTTTTGTGAAGGTGTTGGTGTTGGTGTCGTATCGTTGTCGTCAAGTAAAAAGCACTTAATTCTTAATTTGTACCAAGGGGTGCCAAATAAAGTAATTATTATTTTATAAAAGACGACCTACTCTTAGATCACCACATCATGGATCTAGTGGTGCAGTAATTCCTGCCACACATGCGGAACGTTCTGCGTTAGATTATTGACAGTGAATTTAACTTAACTGCTAGAAAATGTAACTGAAAAACGAATAAATGCATTAAGTACACAGATTGCTAGGAGAATGTGGTGATTTTGGATCGCCCAATAGAAACAAACTTAATATTATTACACGCGCTAGGTATAGAAGATTAGGCATACCGACAAGCCCTGAGTGGATAGAGCCGATTGGTTCGAACCGACGACGAACTAAAAACATGAAAGGCAGAATCAAGCTCTTGGTTTATAGAGCCAGGAAAGTTAGTGCAAATTTTTAAACATCGCCTTAAAAACTACTATTTATCGCTATAAAATTATAAATATATATATGTAAAGCTCGTGTAAGTAAGTGTATGATACTATATTTATTATTTGAGTATATATTATGTTTATTTTATTTTATACTGTCATATATGTAAATTAGTATGTAGTTATAGTATGTACCTACTGGTATGTAAGTTTATCATATTATAGTAATAGTACCTACTTATTATAATTTTTCTTTTAGAAATTTACACGTGTGCACCACCCTGTCATCATGCAACCTATTCTCCTTACATAAAGGTTGCCTGGAACTTCCAGGAAAAGGAAGGCTGATCACTTCAAGGCTGGAAGTGATCAGCCTTCCTTCCTTTTCTTCGAAGATAAATTCCGAGATTGCTAGTAGCAACAAAGTTTTGCATCTCCGTACTCAATGCCCTTTTACATCTTTCTGTATTCCTTGTTTTTGGGTGTGTAATAAAGTTTGTACGCAAGTTTTCATCTTCTAGTTTTAAATATGTATGCTTATTTAATTTTCATCATACGCTGTAGGTTATCTTAGAACAAATCTCACAACCCTAAATTCATCTGATACGTGCACGTACATCCTACGAAGCTTTGTGTTTTTACGGACACGGTTAGAAATTGTATTGTAAGTAATTGCTCTTGGAAGATATTAAAACGCATTGAATTTTATATCTTCGAGAAACATTTTAGCAATATATTCTTCAGAGAGCATAGCAACAGGCACGTAGTGTCATGCTCTTGGAAGAATGAAAGTATACTTTTTTGTAATCATACGTTCATAAGCTGGTTAATGATTTATGTAGTCTGTCTAGTAACAATTTAGTCGGCTTTTGGTACTGGCAACACTGGCTTAGTGAAAATTCAAGGCTAAGAAATCCAGTACCCATATCTGACCTAATATTTTTTATTTCCTGCCATTCGCAGTCTCACCTTTCATTAGGCAGACTCTACTAACATTTTTAGCGACTACCCACAAATGCAGAGCAATTCGTTTAAGTATTTACCCCCTCTCTCGACTCTAGTTCACTAGTCTTGTTAATTCCTATAAATCGTGGCTTCCTGGAGATCGCTTAGTGTGAGGCCAAACGAGCGTAATTTTGTGAGTTGTCAGTCACGTAATTTCGGTCGCAGAAATTCTGTTGGGTTGCCAGACGGGCGCATTTTATTCAGTCGCTATCCAACGTTTATAGCAGATGTTTGTGTCGTGCAATGGAACCGTTGCAAATTTTGTGTATTTACGAAGCATACCTAGAAGACGCGGAAGATAATTCCAGAAAAAGAAGCTGGATAAAATACGTCTTGACTTTCACGCAATCTTCCTGACTGACGCTTTCCTCGGTCGGCGGTCCCCTCGCCCCCCGCGAACTCAATTCGGTCGGATTTAATGCGTGTGAGTCGGCGCACAACTCATTTTGCGTCGTCGTGTGGCACGAACTGGACTTTTGTATGAAACCAAATGCAGCAGAAATTACGCGACCGAAATTACGCGACTGACAACTCACAAAATTACGCTCGTTTGGCCTCACCCTTAAAAGCCGCCATTTGTACCGATTCTTTTATTATTATTATTGTTATTGTTTAAATGTTTTTCTCCTGTATCTTGGTGTACAATAAAGAATATTTCATTCATTCATTATTTTAATGTCAACCGACCAATCCTTAATCTATGCTGGAACCTTATCGGAAACTGACTTGTTTGGAAAACTGGAAAGAATTTTGGGATAAAAAGCTGTCCCTGCGCAAAGTTAACCTTAAGTGAACTTGAGATTCTCTACCATAAGGATTCGCTGTTTTTGTCAGTTTGCCAAAGCAGCAGCATTGGGATGCTCCACACATACATTCCTCTAGTTCAGGATTTGTCGGTACTTGGTACATTGATAGTTAGGAACTCAACACTGGTTGTGTTTGTAATTAATTACTAACATAGATTAATTTGTAAAAATGCTACGGTAGAAAATTTTATAGTACTTAATTAGTAGGTAGTTTAAACAGCTAACAACAACCTTTTCCAGCATAATAATATAATTATGTACAGTTCCACAAACTTATCTGGCCTGGTGGCCATAATTGGAACTAATTTTTGTTATTATTTTATTTTTCATAGATACTAGTGACGCTGTCCCCGTGTCAGATAAGTTTGTGATGTTATAGTTCGCGCGCGAGTTGAATGCAGAGTAAATTTATGGTGACACATACATTTACTCTGCATTCAACCACAGAAAAGGTAATACGCGCGCGAAAATTAGGTAAATTAGAACCAGTGAATAAAAACTGTGATGTGTGATGAAATCGTAATGTTCATGGATTATTGTTGGTTCCAAATTCGTGTCTGCAAAAAAAGTAATATATTATCAATACGCCTCTTCATCACTCGAAGTGTTTTTGAAAACTAAACGAATGCCCGCACTAAGTTGATAAAGCATAATATGCATCCCGAATGAGAGATCGACGCAATAAATCTTTTTTGCAAACGCCCGAGGCGCGGCGTAACCGATTAGTAGGTGCGCCGGTATACCACAAGAAACAATTTCCAATGTGACAACGGTTCGCATAGTCGTACGTCTGATTGACGTATCCGGCAGAACAATCGGAAAATCTTATTTTTTTCATTCCGACCTGTTGACAAGTGATGATTCAGCATTCCATAAACTAGCTGTTCGAATTAGAAACGGGGAAGCATTTAATTCAATGTACCCAATGGTACATCTACATTCCCCGGGTTGGTTGGGGTTTTCCAAAGAAAACTACTCGTATTTCTTGAGTCTTGAAGGCACACTTTATTCTTCATCTACTTCTTGCTTCTTGCTGTGGGTACCTCAGTTCGCCGGCAACAGCCCTCGAGTGAGGTACTAACAATTCGAAGTCTGTTGCCGGCGAACTGAGGTACCCACAGCAAGAAGAAGATGAAGAAACCTGGAGCCATATTATTGCCAACGCTTAAAGCAATACTACTCAAAATTTTAGTTTGATGTCACGTACTTAGAAGTTCCTAAAATAAGGATTATAATTCTAAAACAAGAAAATCAACAATAATGAAACAATATTATGGGTTTAAGCGTTGGCAGGATGGCCCCTGGTTTCTTTTGGAAAGAAAGAAAAGACATTGTTAACCTTTCCGTTGAACGCACTATTGAGCTGTCCTGTGTTGAGTTGGAGCGATACATCATAGTTTGTGTGTACCGACCTCCTTCAGGTGACCTTGCACTGTTTGAGGATGTTATGGAGGAGGCCCTAAGGCGGATATGTAAGTCATCCAAAAAAATTTTAATCTGTGGAGACTTTAATATAGATATTTTGCATCTCACTTCTCCAGCTGAGAAATTACTTAACTTATTTAAAAGTTTCAATTTAGACAACATTTTTATTGAACCTACAAGGATAACTGCAAGTACAGCTACCTGTATTGACAATATTTTCAGTGACTGTAAAATTGTCAACAAATCCGTCATTACTCATCTAAGATCTGATCACTGCGGGCAAATGATATCTATACCTAGCTCTAAACAAAATACAACTAAAATAATAAAGTATAGGCCAATTACCACTAAAAAAGTACAGAAATTTAAACATGAAATTTCAAATAATTTACCTACGCTCGATTTTACACAGGGTGGTCCGGATGAACTCTATAACACCTTCTTTGATTTGCTAAATTCTCAATTTAATTCCATCTTTAAAGTAGTAGAAAAAAAATTGTTTAAGAACCTAAAATTTAGTGACTGGGCTACTGTTGGCATTTATAAAAGTAGAAACAAGTTGTTTAGCTTGTATGTCGAAAAGCAATATAATTACACCCCCACATTTGTTAAATACGTCAGAAATTATTCAAAATTATTTAGAAATGTCTGCATACAAGCAAAGTCACTTCATATAAAACAAAAAATTATAAATTCAGATGACAAAATTAAAGCAGTTTGGGAAATAATCGCCGATGAAATTGGGAAACATAAAGTGGACGACAATAAACTGGAGCTAAAAATTAACAACCGTATTATTGACTGCAAAACAGAAATCGCGAACACATTTGAGAATTTTTTTCGAAATATTCCAGTCACCACTACTAGTTTCCTTAACTCCTCGCCAACAGAAGCCCATAAACTTCTCAAGGATAGTGTCACCGAGTGCAGTGTGCTGTTTAAGTTTAGACATGTGACCCCATATGATATTATTAAAGTATTTAAATCTTTGCAACTTAAAAAAACCGGAGACCTATGGGGTATATCCGTAAAAATAATCGGCAATATTATTGATGTTATTGCACCATATCTTGCTCTAGTTTTTAATGAGTCTGCAAATTCAGGATCCTTTCCAAACCTTATGAAATGTGGTAAATTGATTCCACTTTTTAAATCGGGTAGCAAAAGCGATCCAAATAATTACAGACCAATTTCAATTTTGCCAACACTCAGCAAGATATTTGAAAAAATTATGCTCAACCAACTGCTTCAGCACTTTAATTCAAATAAACTTCTTCACTCCGAGCAGTATGGTTTTACTAAAGGTCGATCGACAATTGATGCGGGCGCCGTGCTGTTAAAACATATATTCGACGCGTGGGAGAAATCACAGAATGCTATTGGTATTTTCTGTGATTTGTCTAAGGCATTTGATTGCGTTGAGCACGAGACGCTTTTAGTTAAGTTGAGCTACTATGGAGTCAAAGACACTGCGCTTGGCCTCATTGCATCCTACCTCAGTAATCGCATTCAAACAGTATGTGTCAACGATGTGAAGTCATCCGGATCAGCCTCACAAATGGGTGTCCCTCAAGGCTCCATTTTGGGTCCCTTCATGTTCCTAGTGTACATCAATGATTTGCCATATTTTGTCCGTAACACTTGCGATATTGTACTATTTGCTGATGATACGTCCTTGATTTTTAAAGTCGATAGACATAAGGACAACTTTGACGACGTAAATACTGCAATTTCTCAAGTCACGAACTGGTTTACGGTTAACAATCTACTTTTAAACACAAAAAAAACTAAATGTGTCGAGTTCGCATTGCCGAATGCCAGATCCACAAGTGATATAAACCTAATGGTAAATAATGACATGTTGAAAATAGAAGATACTACTGTGTTCCTGGGGGTGACCTTGGACGCAAAGCTTCAATGGGGCACCCATATATCAACACTTGCTGGCAAGCTTAGTTCTGCTGCTTACGCTGTCAGAAAGATTCGACAGTTAACTGACATCGAAACTGCCAGGATCGTATATTTTGCTTATTTCCATAGCATTATGTCTTACGGAATCTTACTGTGGGGTAAAGCGGCAGATATTCAAAAAATTTTTGTACTACAAAAAAGGGCTATACGAGCAATTTATAATTTAAAACCGCGTGATTCACTTAGAGAGAAATTTAAAGAAATTGGTATTCTAACAGTAGCCTCGCAATATATTTACAGTAATATAATTTTTGTAAAACAGCACATCCATAATTATAAAAAAAAATGCGATCTGCACGATAGGCCAACTAGAGGCCGTAATAAGCTCGTGACTCCATCGCTCCGCCTCAAAAAAGTCAGAAGGTCATTCGTGGGAATGGGCATTATTTTCTATAACAAAGTTCCACAACCTATTTTGGACTTGCCAATAAATAAATTTAAGAAATCCATTAAAAGTATGCTCCTGAAAAAAGCTTATTATACTGTTGAAGATTATGTAAATGATAGAGGAGCATGGATTTGATCGCTCCAGCAATGCTGGGGACAGCGGTTACTTATTATAAATTAGTGTTTGAATATTAGTATTCAATTCGATGCTTTGATACGGGTAGACTGAGTATGTCACGCTCTCTTTAAACATTTCTGTGGTGGTGTCGTGTGGTGCGGGTTGTTACGTTCCCTCAAATATGGTCGAGCGAAGCAATGGCTGGATCATGCGTCATGCTCGTGAACGGGTGCCACCGGCGGGAATGGGGCTACTTTCTGTCTGCCCGTCTTTGACATGAATTGAATAAACAAATTTAAGAAATCCATTAAAAGTATGCTCCTGAAAAAAGCTTATTATACTGTTGAAGATTATGTAAATGATAGAGGAGCATGGATTTGATCGCTCCAACAATGCTGGGGACAGCGGTTACTTATGTACACATTGATATAGTAATTGTAAATGAATTATTTAAAAAGAGCAACCACCGAGTTTCTTGCTGGTTCTTCTCGGTAGGAATGGCATTCCGAACCAGTGGTAGATTCACTTGACGATTCAAAAGTACTTGTAAAAGTTTATTTGAATAAAAAGATATTTGATTTGATTTGATTTGATTTGTTCTTTGGTTCCAAATACGCTCACGACTAGTTCATAAGTTCCTTCAAAAGGCGAGTCACCTAAGAGAGTTGTAGATTATTTACGTGTGTTGTATGAGCTCACAAGTCACAACAGTTTTTCAGGCTCTGTATGAAAATTTAAAACCACGTTTTTTTGCTGGTAAAAAGCTTCTTCTTCTTCCTGTGGGACAAGGGCAGGAAGAAGAAGAAGCTTTTTACCAGCAAAAAAAACGTGGTTTTAAATTTTCATACAGAGCCTGAAAAACTGTTGTGACTTGTGAGTTCATACAACACACGTAAATAATCTACAACTCTCTTTATTTACGTGTGTTGTATGAGCACACAAGTCACAACAGTTTTTCAGGCTCTGTATGAAAATTTAAAACCACGTTTTTTTGCTGGTAAAAAGCGTAGCCCCTTAAAGATGCCATCTTAAAGCCCCATCTTCTTCTAAAGATCCAACCTAGATCTGATCATTGCTTAGTACTAAGCATGATCATCGTCAAGCGCAAGCCTATCACGCAATAAAAAACAAGATGCATCATATCTTACTATTAGTTGAGATCAACCCTTCTCTTGTGAGAACTCGAGAACTCTAATAATTATGATAATGATTGATCCTCTACGCTAATACGAATACGTATTTTTTTAGCGACCAAGTCATGCAATTTAATGAGAGCTCTCTCTTAAAAACCGGACGTGGTATTACAGTGGAAATGTGCACGCATATAATTTATGGCTTCATCGCCAATCGAGGGGTCACGAGCGACTTGAACGTGGACCCCGCAGTCGCTGTCGGTTGTTTTGTGGCGTTCGGAAATCGAATGTCTGTTTCGAATCAAATCGTGATTTATACCTCGGAGACACTCGATGCGAGTCGAATCCTTGATGCTGAGATCGTTTTCTTAATTGCTGGTAAATATTTGATGAAGAAATAAGATTACAATATGTATATAGAGCTCATATAAAAAGTACTTGAACTACGTGTGACTTTCAGTCATGTTAAAACATGACTCGATTTATGTAACTCGTTCATGCTAAGTAAGCTAAGCTTATAACTTCAACTTATTATTATTATTTTCATCAATTTTATGAGTTTGTGAAAATTAACACATACTCGTACCAATGAGTACTTTAGTACTTTAGTAATATGCACGTACTTCGAAAAATTCATGTTATGAAAATCTTAAGCCGAAAGCACATTAACAAGTACGCGCCGGACCGTCGCGAAACGAAAATTCATTTATTGGCTACACTTCTTACTTTTTGGAGTTTTACCACAGAATAGGTCATAGTACGATGTATTTTCACCATTCATTCATCACTTGCCATAGTCCATCGACTTTTATTTTTAATTTGTTACATTATGGCTTATAGAGGGCGTCATTTTGTTTTTTCATTAATTCGGCTTCCACAGTGACACTCGGAATAAAATTACTTTTATTCCGATTTATTATCTACTAAATAAAATTATTTTCAATGGCGCCTCAGCGGTAATCACCAACATTACACACTTGTACCATAATGTACTATTTTCAAGAATAATTTAAGAAGGACTCAGGCTATGTCGGTATGTTTTTCTTTTTTTTGATTATATTCGTCAAATTTATTTGCGGGATATCTGATGATGACGCGAGAACTGGGCAATATTTAGCAATTTTTGAAGGTTCCATATTCTTAAAATTATTAATTTATCAAAAAATGCAAAACATAGAGACATGGTACGGAAGAAAAATATTTTCTCTATTGTAATTATTCACGGAGAAAACAGAATCAAACTCAAACTCAAAGCATCTTTATTCAAAGTAGGTACCTTTTTTTTATGTTTACAAGGAATACTTGATGGTGATAATTAGCTACGGTATCTTAAAACTAAAGCCACGACAAATACGATTGTATGGGGAAACCGCCCTCCCGTATCGTCAAGCCTAACATCTTAACATCTTGTTCCATTCGTTCTCCTATTACATCTCAGAATGAACCAATGTTTCAAAATGGGCCATTACAGTTAATGTCTCAGTTTATTATTTTAATTACTTCATTATGTTACTTTGTTTGATTTTAACGAACCATCTATTCTTGTCAAGTGTAGAAATAAGTCAGAATTGTCTTGGGACAGTCGCCTAACTTAAACAGCGATGTTAATATAGGGCGATGTATTGTTTGATTTATAAAAGTTCATTAAAAGAAAGTGTTAGGGTCTTTTAATTATTATTGTCTTCGTCGTCGTCGTCGTCAACCGATGGACGTCCACTGCTGGACATAGGTCTCTTGTAGGGTCCTCCACAAGCCACGGTCTTGCGCCGCCTGGATCCAGCGACTCCCCGCGACCCTCTTGATGTCGTCCGTCCACCGTGTCCGTTGTATTATTGTCTTACCTTATGATAAACTAGATGATGCCCGCGACTTCGTCCGCGTGGATTAAATTTTTATATTCCCGCGGAAACACCTTAATTTTCCGTGATAAAAATTAGCCCATGGGATGCAAATTATCTCTACACCAAATTTCATCAAAATTGGTTGAAAAGATGGGCCGTGAAAGCATAGCAGACAAACAGACAGATAGACGGACAGACAGACACACTTTCGCATTTATAATATTAGTATGCAAGTATGGATCATTGACTGTATGATTAATGATATCATACTTACTTACTTACATTACTGCAGCCAATTAAATTTACTATATCTTTATTCCTTTCACTATTAATTTTAATATATTTTTTATAAAAGTTATAGCTATATTATGTATTATCGTTATATATCTACCTATTTATTATAAAAACCACAGGACAGGCACACAAATCGATTCTGAATTTACTATTGTCATGATACAACATCCGAATTCAAGTCTCAAGTATGCAACCGTACTCCCAACATATCCACAGCAGAATAGAAGATAATATATTTTGGGGATGCATTTAATTAACGATTTCTTTAACGACGTGCTTGTGCACTGATCCTAGAAAGGATTAATTATGAAGCATCGTATGACAGGAAATGTCGTTATTCACTGTGGCTTCGTACCGATCAGATTTGGAAGTTCATTAAAAAATAAATTAAAAACACAACTCTAATTTAGATACAACCTTTCTGTTTGCTCGTTTAGTATTTTCAGTGTATGGCTAACTGGTAATGCGTACCAATATAATAATTGCCAAAAAGCGTGTGTGTCTGTCTGATTTACGAAATATGGTAGAGTTCGGACTCCGGAGACAAATAAAAGTAGGCTATTTTTATCCTGGAGAACTTATGAGTTTCCACGTGATTAAAAAAAACTTAATTCACGCAGACGATGCAATGTAGGGATCGATCATATTTTATCAATCATATTTTAATTATTATTTGTCATGGCTAATTTAATTGAAGACTATTTAGTAAAAAAATTGAATTAATTAAATTAAATGTTTTTTTTTTTAAATATATAGGCTAGCGCAATCAGACTTGCATGCAAGAGGTGATGCAGCCTAAGGTGGAGCGCGCTTGCCTAGACGACTATTTGCTTGCCTATGGTGACGATATTGTTCACCCAAAGTTCTATGTTCACATTCTAAGTTTCGCTATTAATTTCCATATTTTGATCCTACCTCAGAGTTAACTTCTTTGGTATACAGTTTAAAATTCAAACTGACACAATATACTCAGTCTATCATATCCACATTGAGAAGTACCTACCTGAGTACCTTACTGTCATCGCTTAAAGCAGTACCTATTTTTTAGATAGCTCTATCATACTTATTATCTCAAGGGCTGAATTAAAAAAAAAATAAGAAAAAAAACCTCCCATAAATATAACGTATGTGATAAAATAAATGCCTTTGCAATTTCGTGAGATCACAATAAGATTTTTCTTAGTCTTATTCTGTAATTTTACAACCGATGTTGGTATAAGTGGGGTAATTTACTGGTGTCTCTCAATTATTTTGCCGTAAATTAACTCTTAAGAATCGGCCGATGGTACGTGAGCTCATAATGTGGTGGTTTATAATATGAAATTTTAATATTTGCGGATGTGTTGGCGCGAATAATCGATTCCGATGAAGCTATAAATTATTATAATGCGTGCGCAAATTATTTTTGCGGAGGGCCTTTTTTGATTTTTGCACCGCGATAAAAATTGAGGGCACAGAGCCGGAGCAACATTGTAAGAAAATGAATCTTTTTAATTCATACAAATTACGTATTATACCCAGAAAATGTGTATCCATACTGCGTAAATAATGACTATAAGACATGAAAATATGCTATAAACATTTAGGTATTATTCTGGTTTAACGGTAATTAGGTAAATAGGTAATAAATAAAATAAAATTTACTTGATTTATCCCACAGTCTTTCTTTTTTTCCCATTTTCTAAATAAACGCCATGCCCCGCTAAGTTCCATAAAAATTTATACACCTGGATTGATAATACGAAAGTAGAGCTATACTTAAATAAAATTGTTTACAAAAATGTTTATTTTTTATTTTTAATCCACTACAAGTTAGCCCTTGACTGCGATCTCACCTGATGGTAAGTGGAAATGATAAATGATGATGTTACAAAAATGATAAAGATAGGTGAAAAAAATGTTTGAAATGCTGAATTTTCACCGACTTCCTAAAAGGAAAAGGTTTTTAACTCGCGTAATTTTTTAAATGACGAATTTAAATTTGTAATTTATCCGTTTCAGTCCGTCCCTGGCAGGTCTTCTGCCCTTCATGGAGGTCTTCGTGCGAACATAGCAGCATCGCTTCACTCCCCTATAATAAATTGATCACTGTTAAATTTTTAATGCACACCTTACCGTCTCGTGCTATCTAGATTTTAGGCTTATTATTATAGCCAGGTATGGATTTCAGAACCTTATGATTAAAGGTCAAGCTTTTTTAAAATTAATTCTGATTATTTCGGTTTAGCTGTATATTTTTTAACGACCTCCCCTGGTGCAGTAGAGAGAGCTGCGGTATTATGATTGGGATGTCTCGGATTCGATCCCCGAAAGGGTCAAGTCACAATCATCACTTACTGTCAGGTGAGATCTCAGACAAAAAAATTTAATCTGTTTTAGTTAAAGCTTTCATCAAGCATTTTTTTTCATTCAATGACATACGTACTAGCCCTTGACTGCGAACTCACCTAGAAATTGATGGTACTCGTACGATCTAAGATATCTGGCTAAATTGGAAGGATTACCATAAACTATTGGAAACATGAACAAAACTGACCATATTATAATATAGAGATAACTATAATGAAGGTCAAGCCCCACTTGAGATGCACGGACCGGCGCGGCACGTAGCAGCAAATATTTTTTGTATGAGATTGTATGGCCGCAAGCCGATGCACGATGCGGCCCTATATTTTTTTTTTTTATCCACTACAAGCTTGCCCTTGACTGCGATCACACCTGATGGTAATTGATGATGCAGTCTAAGATGGTAGCGGGCTAACCTGTTTGGGGCATGGCAGTTATATTAAACCCACACCCCTTCGGTTATATGAACTCATACAAATAATATTTGCCGATACGTGCCGCGGCCCGCGCGCTCCGTGCATTTCAAGTGGGGCTAGACCTTGAGACGTCCAACTGAACCTTTAAATGCCGAAACCTGTCCAGAAGGAAGAAAGAAGATCCAACTTTTAAAATCCGGACTTACAATAAATAGCAGTAGGTAATTACTGTTGGCTGCAATATTGATTCGCGGTCAATTACGCATTTCATCTATACTATACAATTACATGACAATCACGACCCACGAGTCACTAACATTTCTTGATGCAAAAGAACTAAAAAAACATGTACGCAACATAATCCATACTAATATTATAAATGCGGAAGTGTGTCTGTCTGTCTGTCTGCTACACTTTCCCGGCCCATCTTTTCAACCGATTTTGATGAAATTTAGTAGAGGTAGGTGGCATCCTAGGGAAGGACATAGGCTACTTTTTATCCCAAAAATTCAAGAGTTCAAGCGGGAATCAATAAATCCACGCGGACAAAGTCGCGGGCACCGTCTAGTCAATTATAAAATTGTTATGAGGAAGTTCAATGAACTAAACCATGTAATCAGCTACAAAACGCGACCATGCCTAGAGGCTTCGAGCGCTTATATGCCAAAGATTACAATATAATTACGATATAAACTGCTATATTAATCTCTGGTACACACACGTTTATTAGTAACGTTATCATTCAATTATCGAGTAGTTAAAAAAAGACTTAAAACAGTGGTGAGTGTAGTGGATCTTATAGTTTAAGAGTTGGTTGCCAGTAAACTTAAAAGCCAAATATATTTTAATGGCCATCTCTAGGTATCGTGTTGAACTGCTTAATTTTTACATATTTATCGCATAGTTAATAATTTAATTTTTAGTTTTGTAAAAAATAACATTCGTTTAAAAAATAGCTACTATGGTACTGATATACGAATTTATTAAATTCGTGCCTCAAAAAGTTATGAATTTAGTTATGAGTTTAGTTAGTCTAGATTATAGACTTCGTCCGCGTGGATTAAGTCTTTTGCATTCCCGCGGGAATTCCTTATCTTCTAATAATGTGCTACGCCAGTAGTCTGAAACTAACTGACGAGTATATCTGCACTTGATTAAATGAAACTAGTTCTAAATAGGCACTGCAGGACCTCATAATGATGAAGATGTAAAAGTCGATGGCTCGCAAGAGCTGGTTCTTAGACTATATAATGAAACGTTTCAATTATGCCGCTGATATGAAATAAGACTATTAATGAAACTGTAATAGAGATACAATTTTCGATTTATAAGACATCCCGTCGAAGGCGTGTTCGTAAATAAGGGTTTTATTGAAGTAAAGCTGATCGCTTAACAATCAACTTGCGCCCAGCAAACTGATTGCACCGCACGCTCGTATCGCAATTTTCCCGCGGGAATCAAAAACCTCCATCCACGCGCACGATGTGACGTCACGGGCATTATCTACTATGGTAATTTTTTCTTTTCTATTATTGAGTACGAACGAGGTACTCATATAACTACGATCTAGTCTTACTAATTGGCTAATGAGTAGTTTTATTTTAACCTATACTTGTAATTTATCTTATGTACTAAGAAATTGTCAATTGAAGCATCTTAGTCTTTGTTTACAAACTTAGACACGTTGTTCACGTTTTCTTTTAGAATACTGTCACTTATTACTATGCACTAACTGAAAAGGTTTAGTCCTTTTTAGTCATGTAGTCTAGTATGGTAATAATAATTGCAATCATTAGATATGCATCAAATGTCCAGAGAATGCTCCGGTAACGTACGAATGAAACATACGCAGTATGCGTAATGAATGTACTGTGTGGATTTTAGTGAACTAGATGATACCCGCGTCACCATCCGGATTTGGGTTTTTGGAAAATCCGGTGGGAATTCCATAGCTTTCATAAAATGTAGCTTATGTTTTTGCCCGTCAAACTTGGTTGAACAGAATAGCGGCCTTGCAAATATAGCAGATAGATAAACACACTTTCGCATTTATAATATTAATTCCTTGTGTATCATGGACTTCCGTATCCGTAATAATGAAATACCAGCTTCAATTGGTATGTAATATTTTGAACCATAGGTGCAAGAGAAATAAGAAAGTGCGGCGTGCGCCATTAAATGTGCGATCGCTACGACATTATTTTATAAAAATGGTGTGTAATTAAATTTATATATTAATTACTCAGACACTGCACGCAAGCACGCTAGCCTCTTCGAGCGATATAATACATTATGCTTGAGCAATTTGTTATTTTATTAATTAAAATAAAAATGCTACAAAGTTTGCAATAAAATATTGTTGCGACATAAGTTGTGAGCGCTTTTGGTATTTTGCTTTCTAAAGTATAATTTATGTGGTAGGAGTGGTTTTTATACTCGAGTATGGTCGACTCTGTCGTATGTGACTAATATGTTTTTAGGTTTGGACTGCCTCGTTGGTCTAGTCATCTGATGGTTAGCATGTTCGACTGCGGCCAACGAGGTCCCGGGTTCGAGTCCCGTTCGGGCTACAACAAGTATTGGGTTTTTCTAACAAGAAATTCACATAACTAGCCCGGAGTCAGGAAGTTGGCGGTGTTTCATCTCCGTGCCTCGGAGAGCACGTAAATCCGTCGGTCCTGCGCCTGATCTCTCTGCGGATTTTTCATCCCATCGGGCTATGAGAGTAAAGGAACAGAGAGTGCACCTGTGTATGCGCACACACTTGTGCACTATAATATCTCCCGCGCCGTTGGCTAATCTCTCTGAAGAGAGGTCGCCGTGGCCGAAATTCGGTCAGGAGGACATTAGTTTTTGACATTGTTACGACGAAAACACAATATCATTGTCCATGGACCCAGGCAGGATCAATTTGGGGACTTATAATTTCTAAACTTTCTCTGGTCTGGAGGAAAACTTCGCTTATAGCTACAACATAACACAACCCTACCGAAAAAAATGTACCCTAAGCGATTTAACATTACGAAACGATGTCTTTAGTTTTTGAGTGACAAATCCAAAACTCAAATTGGCCTTAGCGAGCATACTAAAACTATACTAAGCAGTACATAGGTTTTCCGTTATAAGGTACCATCAATCACACAGTGCGTTCTAAGGCCACATCACATGACATGACATGTGCCCCACGACCCCTGAACTAGCGGCCCTGTCGGGTTGCATGGTGAAATAGACATTGTTAGGATGAAAACACACTATGGATTGGATAGAACCTCCCTGGCGCAAGGATGTGCGTTGTGGTCTAATATGGGAAGTTCAGGGTTCGATCCCTGGCAGAAACAATTGGTAAATTTATATTTTTTAAATTTTCTCTGGTTTAGTGGGAGGCTTCGGCCGTGGCTAATTACCACACTAGCAAAGAAGTGCATCTAAGCGATTTAGCGTTTCTTTCCGATGCCGAGTAAAAACTGATTAGCGGTCCACTAACAGGTTAGTCCGCTACCATTTTAGACTGCATCATCTGCACCTTCAATGGATACAAATACGGAAATCTTCAATGGATTAAAAAGTACATGTCAGTAAGTGGCTTTCAGTTTTTGATAGCCACTGGGATGAGAATAGGGGATCAGATGAGATCGCAGTCAAGGACTAACTTGTATTGTAATAAAAAATCAGGACAAAAAATTTCGCGTTATTCACTTTTGTATGGAACGAGCACATTTGGCAACCAGACATAACGTTGTCTCCTTCGACGCGGACGTTTGTCCTGTCTGTTCCGGCGGAGTGGAATCATATTTTGTCGTGTCGCGCTCATCTGTGCAGCTCCATACAATAGTGAAGTATAACGCGTTTTTTTTTCCGTCGTGTCCGTAGTGTGTTTTCGACCTAAACACCAAGTTGACAAGTTTAGAAATATAGCAAGCAGCATGCAAGAAAGGAAAATATGAGTGTCGTAATTATTATAAGAAAGTTCTACGAAATTATGTAATGCTTGCAGTTTTACAGAGGTATAAAATATAAAAGACGCCAGTTTCAACATTAATTAAAAAATTGCTTTAGAAAAAAGGAAAGAATCAATTGGTTATTTCAACACATCTAACTTTAAACGATCTTGTTTGTTTGGGGTAAGAATCGTTACAATATCGTTCCGAGTGATACATACTATTACCTATTCTGTGGTGATATCACCGTAAAATTGTAAAAACCGTTAGATTGTAATCTCACGCTTTTTATCTCGATAGATTGTAAACTGTCGACAGATTGTGAACCGTAACATACTGCTTACAATTTAACGCATTATTTTTCGGTAAAATGTAATCTATTAGGTATATTAACCCGATATAACCTAATATTTATGTCAAACCCTAACCTAACCTATATTTCGCGCGCGAGTTGAATGCAGAGTAAATGTATGGTGACACATGCATTCAACTCGCGCGCGAACTGTACAAGAAAGAGACAAGAACACGTAAATATACAATAAATATTTCAAAAATTCACAAGGTTCAAGGTTCACAATCTTTCGACAGTTTGTGACCATAGTACAGTTCCACCAACATATCTGACACGGTGGCCAAAATTGGAACTAATTTTTTGTTTTTATTTAATTTTTCATAGATAACTTATTTATTAATTGGAACTAATTTTGATGCCTATTAAATTTTTGTTTTTATTTAATTTTTCATAAAGGCTGTCGTTTAAGGGAAAGGGGCTGTGACCCACGTTCTGGTTCCTACCTGGTTCAAAGGTTATCCATCGCCATTCAGCGCGGCAATGCTGCAAGTTTGATGGGTACCTTTGGCCCAGAGGCAACTAGGGGTGGTCTTTTTGATTAGGGTTTTATTTTTATTTTTGTTAGTAGGTATATAAGGATTTTAGATTAACGTTTAGTCTATAAGTTTTTATTATATCTTGTAATTTTGTTTTAAATGAATAAATATAATATCATTTTTCATAGATAACTTATTTATTAATTGGAACTAATTATACTTAATGCGTATTAAATTTTTGTTTTTATTAAATTTTTCATAGATAACTTATTTAACTTATTTATTATAACGACGCTGTCACCGGGTCAGATAAGTTTGTCGGACTATAGAATGCAAATGCCGTGCTTTTTAAAAAAAAAATATTTACATGTTTTATATTAGCTTGAATTAGTTTAGAAACTGAGAGCTCATCAATTACGTCATGTTAACAGATCTTACATGAAGTACTTACGCAACGACCTCCCTATCGCAGGGGTGAGCGCTACCTTATAAGTGGTAGGTCCTGGGTTCGATCTCCGGCCATTTTCCCCGGGCAGTATATTAGCCCGCTATCATCTTAGACTGTGCCATCACTTACCATGTGAGGTTAAAGTTAGTATTAGCCGGGCAAAAGTTCCGAATGTCGAGTCAGCGAACTCCAAAAGTTGTATTGGTATCTAAAGTGCAATGTCAAGAAAAATTAGGTATCATAGCAAATACATACTTATATTCAAAGCAGAAAAGGATGACAGAACCCCTCGAGTGGTAAATGGGTAGGTGTAAAAGAGACGGCGACAGAGTGCAATGTTCATTAAAGAGGGTCAATGGGGGGATAATTTTTCCCCCATCCCTGGGGCTATCCTGTGGTCGTCTTTTTAATTTGTTCTTGGAATTCAGGGATGCGAAAATTTTCCTTATTTTTAAATAAATAAGTGAGGCATGTAGTGAAATTATATTATTATTAGCTGATGCCCGCGTGGATTGAGGTTTTTCGGTTCCCGCGTGAACGCCTTATATAACGGTATAAAAAGTAGCATATCTGTTATTCCAGACAATAACCTATCTCTGTGCCAAATTTCATCCAGATCCGTTCAGCCATTCGGGCGTGATTGAGTATAACAAACATCCATCCATACATATGGATGTATGGATGGATGTATGTCCATCCATCCATCCATTCATCGAAACTTTCGCATATATAATATTTATTTGATTGATATTTGACTAGCTAATCAAATCAAATCAAATCAAATCTCTCTTTGATTTTCCGGGATAAAAAGTAGCCTATAGTAGGAATAACACTTCCAGACTATAATCTATCTCTGTGCCAAATTTCATCCAGATCCGTTCAGCTATTGGGGCGTGATTGAGTAACAAACATCCATCCAAACTTTCGCATTTATAATATTAGTATTTAGTATAGATAGTGGTGTTATTTTTACATTTGTTACTGTAGCCTGTAGCATGACCCTACAGATAGGCAAACCCCGTACCAAGTAAGCCTGGTACTATCTAAGACTGCATCATCACTTACCACCAGGTGAGATCGTAGTCAAGGGCTAATTTCTAACTATTCTGTGCTAGTAGCAAAAATCCTTCAGGACTTGCGTAGTTAAATGAGTCAGTTGATAAACCTCAAATTACGCGAATGTTACCATAAGTTACCGTGCATCAGTTGTAATTGATATGAGACATCCGTAAGCTATCCATTTTCCGAAGATTTTTCCGATGCCAGCCCTGCGTCCCCGAGACAGCGTTGCCGGGAGGCGCGGCGTCTTATCAACGAATTAATTCTAGACTAACGAAGACCGGGGGCGGTCGCGATTAACGAAACCACCCTGTGCTGAAGAGTTAGGCAACTTCTAGAACTACACACAGACCAGGTATGTACCTATATGTACGTAGGCGGCAATAGTTCGGCCTCCTTAATACCCCTGGTGTTTAAGCCCTCGGTATAGGGTTCCTATAGGCCTCCAATAATTTTATGGATTGCATTTTAGACAAATGCAAATATCACTTGCTTTCCGAAAGAAAACATCGTGATTCGTGGGGAATCTGGTGTACAAGAGAGTTCTCCATAATATTCTCAAAGTTTTTTTTTTTAAAAATCCAATACAAGCTAGCCCTTGACTACGATGTTACCTGATGGTAAGTGATGATGCAGTCTAAGATGGTAGCAGGCTAACCTGTTAGGGGCATGGCAGTTATATTAAAACCATACCCCTTCGGTTTCTACAAGGCATCGTACCGGAACGCTAAATCGCTTGGCGGCACGTCTTTGCCGGTAGGGTGGTAACTAGCCACGGCCGAAGCCTCCCACCAGGCCAGACCAGGGAAAATTCAGAAATTATAAATTCCCAAATTGACTGTAGCGCTGTTAAGGCAACAGCGCTACACACTGCGCCACGGAGGTCGTCAAAAGTTGTGTGAGGTCTGTTAAACCACACTTGGCCAAATAGTGGAGTATGTCTATAAGATTTTCACATTTTCGCTGATGATGAAGATGATGATGACTGTGTTCGAGTTGGATGCTTCTCTTATAACCTTGATAACCGTGCCATGCAATGCAATGCATTTGGCAATATTACTTTGACGGTGACCACAGCGGCTCTTAATTAAAATTTATTATGTTATTTCTGTTTTGGTACAGGTTTACATGTAAGAAATAAAAATAAATTAAGTAAATGCATTTAAAAACTTATTAAAAATCTGACGCCTACATACTTCTAAAATTAGTAAGTAGAATTAAATTTTATGCATTCGTCGCCATTTTGTTTGCCCAATTCTAGATGCTTCGCAGCTCTTCGCCCCAAGGTCCGAGCGGGTGGCATATTAAGACGAAGTTGGAAGTAAAAAAAGGCGAAAAAGAGTTTTATATTCTCTCTCGAATGGGAAGAAATAGGAGAAATCTTTCTCATTTAGCCCACCAGTGCTGACTGGGGTGCTCTTGCGGGCGCACTGTTTAAGCTCAGTGCTTTAATTAAACGTGCTGAGTAAAGATCTGAGTAATTAAAAGAAGAAGTGTTTTTCTTTAGAAATATCGTGGCTGTTTGTGGATCCGTGGATCGTTGAAGTGTTTTCGAGAAATGTGGAATTCTCATCCGTGAGAGAGCTGTGACGTCATGTGGCTGCGGCAACTTTTGTGATTTTTTTTTCTTTTTACATCTTGGAAGATGGATCTTGTCAATGTATGGAGTTCCGGGGAATATTAGTGGAGTACTAATAAGTTACTGCATTATGTTTTGAGGTATGTATCGTGTTGAAAATTGAAATCATAACACTTTGCTGTTTACTGTCAGCTCTACCAAGTTGAGTCATCATGCATGCTAATAGCTAATTGTATTAAGTAATATAATGTATTAGTAAGTAAGACATGAAAGCTATCAATAAATAAATGACTAAATGAGTAACGATCTTACTAATTTTCTGATGTCATTCCACAACTGGGAAGAAACTGACCCCCAAGACACGGGCTATCCTAGTTTGCGGGTCCAGGGTAATTGAAAAAACTTTATACAAAATAAAGATAAGGATATAAGGATATTATATTATATTATTATTCTATTATATTATTATATTATATTATATTATTATTATTATATCCTTTATATAAGGATTTGATTTAAATTTATTGTATAGTTTGTATAATACTTAGATTTTAAAGCAGTGTGTGAATTAAAGTAAAAACTTTATACTATGTTTTTGGAACAAATAAAGATTTTTATTATTATAATTAAAAGGAGAAGTGTTTAAGAGTACTTAAGATGGATATGCCGCCGCATTGCATCATTAATTGACTAATAGCGTGCTCTTTTGCTCGCCCTCGCATATCTACTAGCTACGCTATAAACTATACATATAGCGCCTTGTTTCTTGCCGGCTCTTCTCAGTAGAATTATCTTTCAGAACCGATTGTATTGTTTTGACTTATCATAAGTGGCACAAGTTGTACTAATAAATAAATAAATCATTTATCAATTATCATTTGTGACTACTGCGTTCATTCAATTTATTCAATTTATTTCAAACATGTATAGGACATACAGGTGTCTCTTATGCTACGTCATGTTTTGACTCTACCACCGTTTCGGAAAGCAAATTCTGCCAAGAAGAGCCGGCAAGAAACTCAGCAGTTGCTCTTTTTTTTTTAAACACTTGATTACAATACATAAGTAAGTATGTAAGTTAAATAAAATACAATAGTGTAAGTTGTTATACTATCCTGTGGGGAGCTGGTCCCAAAGTAGGTTGCTTCCATACAACTTTGTCATTAAGAAATTCGTCAATTGTATAATAGCCCCGACTCAACAAGTGTACTTTTACGGTTTTTTTGAATTTGTGCAATGGCAAATCCAAAAGTTCTTTTGGAACCATATTATAAAGTTCAGGGTACTTAGCTATTTAAGTTCGTAGGAGCTGTCTATCGACTTTCCACGCACTTGATATGCAGATTTGCATAACGCTTTTAGGTATACGGAATTCCCTTCCAGTTTCTGCTTTTCCCTCAACTAGTTAAAACATGAGTAATACAAAAGACATCGTCTATTATTCTGCCTATAGATAATAGCGCCTCATCTTAGGTTTTATCATCACGTGCCTGCATGACGTGTGATCGCAGCCCTGTGTTGGTTTTTATTAAAATTATAAAAAGAATTTTGTATCGTGTTTTTATAACATAGGATCCAATATTTTCTCTCTCTCTTTGCGTCGCATTCCTCATTACTGAGGGTCGTGACCCCTTTCCATTAATTAAATAATGGTAGGAGTTTTCTTGGGATAATAATGGAGTGGATAACCACGTCCTTCCGTACGACTCGACTAAGAGTATTTAAACTGGGTTTTGTAACGATTATTTATCAGATGTTAAACTAGTGATAATACCTGGATGGAGGGAACGAAAAGGTCAAATTTGACCCTCCAAATTTGGTCACCCATCCAGTTACCGACTTGGATCAACGTTGCTTAACAATTGCAATTGCAACAGAAAAATAAGATATGCGTTGTCATAACTAAGCCACTCGTCCCTCCACTAATATTATTAATGCAAAAATTTGAATAAATAATAATTTATTTATGAGAATGTAGGTGATATAAAGTTGATATGATTACAGTTTGAGAGCCTTTCTACCAATTACATTCTACCAATTTATGGTGTATGAATATTTGGTATAGTTATATCATTACAGTTGTATTACATAAAAAAGAAAATTAGTGAATTAAATTAATAAAAGGTCATACAAAATTACAATTAAAACGAAAGAAAATAATATAAAATAATCAATGATAGTAAATAGTACTTAATTACAATTACAAATTTGGACGGATAGATGTTTGTTACTCAATCACGCAAGAACGGCTGAATGGATCTGGATGAAATTTGGCACAGAGATAGATTATAGTCTGGAATAATGCATAGGCTACTTTTTGTCTCGGAAAATTGGAGAGTTCATCAATTAAGTATAAACGCGAAGTAGAATGTGAATTCGTCAACGCGAGCGAACTCGCGGGCATCAGCTAGTAAATGTACAAAAAAGCACGAAGGATTCCCAACCTCCCCCTGTAAACCCCAAAAAAATACAAATCCGCATAAAATTCGGGTCATAGTCAATAAAAAAAGTAGGTACTCGAAACAATAATCCGCAAACTCGGGAAGGGTCAAATTCTTACCTACCAAAGGAGTGGGACCTTCGTTCGTTATCCCTAAAATCCACACGGCGGAAAATTTCATTTCAATACCGATACCTACCATAGCAAATAGGTCTGGACCCGGCTTAATATGCATTAAGGGTATTCCCGAAAATTCTCCAGTAAAAATGTATGAGAACAACCCAACCGTGATGTATAAGTGGATTATGTTCTTGCATCCCTTTTGCGCGTAGCTGTCTGTCCTTTTCGTTGCGTAGCGGATAGATATTATTGGCTAAAAGAGTGTGGAATAAGATTTTGTAATTTGAGTATGGATTTACTTAAACAAAATTATTTATTATTCAAACAAGAAAAAAGTAAGACAAAAAGAAAAGAAAAAAAAACAAAGGTTTCGATGTACCAGCTGAAACCTCACACGGTTTTAAATTGCTGGTGGTCTTACATTTATGTAAGTTGCATAAATTACTTACTTTAAGAAGTTATACATAGTTATAACTTTAAAATTTTAAATAAAATTTATACCTATTTCTTGCATATCTCTATCTATAAATTATAATATTATATTACAAATAGGTGAGATAGGCAAGAGATGCCCGCGACTTCGTCCACGTGGATTAGGATTTTTATTTCCCGCGGGAACTCTTTAATTTTCCGGGATACAATCTACCCCAATACCAAATTTCATCAAAATCGGTTGAACGGATGAGTCGTGAAAGCGTAGCTGACATACAGACAGACAGACAGATAAACAAACACACTTTCGCTTTTATAATATTAATATGGATACATATTGCTATTACTTAGGGGCATGACTACGTAGCTTGGTAGTCTGACCTGTGTTGACAAAGAAAACACACACACTTTTCTCTGACAATATTTTTTTTTAATAGTCTAGCTAGCTTTCTTTTTCTTTTGAATTGATTAATATAATTAATATGTCAATCTGACTGACTGACGATTATCATATTAATAGAGATACACCTATATTTAACAATAAATTAGTGAACTTAGTTACAAACAAACTTAGTTAGTTGTTTAAAACAAACTAGAATATAGAATACCCTTTACTCCGTCCCCGCGACTTTGGATTTTCGAAAAATACCACGGTTACTCACTTATTTACCGGGATAATAAAGTAGCTTTTATCACAAACAAACGCTAACATATCCACACATAACACTAGCTTACCCACACACACACACACACACACACACACACACACACACACACACACACACACACACACACATACACACACACACGTCTTTATAATTGTATTATATTTTGCATGATAACATTAGCTTATAGTATTTAAATAATTTGAAAAAAAGGACCTATGTAATAGGGAAGGCACTAGCTCCCATAACACAGTTTTTACTTTTTTGGGAGATAGAGGCCAAATTATTAATGTGAACCTATGTAATTTTTGCAAAGAAAAATATTTTATTATTCTAAAATGCAACCTATCTCTGTACCATAGACAAAATCGACTAAACAGCCATGGGCCGTTACATTTTAGCAGACAGACAGATGGATAGACAGACAGAATACACTTTCGCATTTATAATATTAGTATCAGATTAATAAAATAATATCTATAAAAGTTGATCTCCATATAACATAGCATTTCATATTCTTCATAATAGGAGACAAAGATTGTGTGATGTAAGCATATTTTTTGCTGCGAGAGTTCGTTCTGAAATCAATACATCCGACGAACAATTCTTGCGTTTCGCTCATATTTACTCCATTCTTTGGGTCTGATTTTTAACTTTTCCTTGGTAAAGGAAAATATTTTTCCGAAAATCATAATTCCTTACCTGGGATATTTGATAAATTTTCCTAAGAGCTTTGAGTTGGAGATATACCTACTTATACATAGTTAGAAGTAAGCAATAGAGATAATAAGTTGAAAATACAGGACGTCTTCCTAACATTTATTTGACTGCCATCTAATCTGATGGTAAGTGACGATGCAGTCTAAGATGGTATAGCGGGCTAACCTATTGGTTTCTACACGGCATCGTACCGGAACGCTAAATCACTTGACGGTACGTCTTTGCTGGTAGGGCGGTAACTAGCTAAGGCCAAAGCCTCCCACCAGACCAGACCAGAGAAAATTCAGAAATTATAAATCCCCAAATTGACCCTGCCGGAAATCGAACCCGGGACTTCCCACGTTAAAACTACAGCACTCAACACTGCACCAGGGAGGTCGTCGAAACTAATAGGTAATATAAATGCGAATGTGAGTTTGTTTGTTTGCTTGTTACGCTTTCACTACCCATCTTTTTATTAAATGATTTTTCACCTCTCATGCTCTAAAAAGAAGCTCTCATTAAAGCTTAGCGTAGGCGGACTAAAGTTAGCATTTAGGGTCTAGGGATTAAAGTATTTTTTTTAAATAATTGCCGTACTATCCTCTTTACGGTATGCGTGATATTCGGTTATCCAAAATTTTTAGTCTATGGTTACTATCAACAGCCAAAAAATTTAAGTCACAGTCATGGAACTAATAAGTACTTATTAGTTCCATGGTCACAGTTGAATGTCAATGTTACCGTATCCTACCATTATCCTACAGATCTATGTCTATGGTACTACTGCTTTTTTTAATTCCTTCTTGATAACGATATGGAGAAAAATAAAGTTGGTTTTGCAGTTTGCCGCGAAATCATAGATTTTTTTGTTGTAATTATTACATTTAATTAAATTGATGTTTTATGGATGATGATAATTAATCCATTTCAAAACACAATACATAGTACAAGGTGAAGGCAGGTAAAGTGAATGTTAACTTTTATTTGTTAATATCATCAAGTAAACCTAACTTTATTTAAAAATTTGCAAAATGAAAGACTCCCTTTGAGGCTACGAGTTCGCCCATGTAAAACAGCAAAAATGGGAAAAAGCATTTTTTGTCTGGCTATCACTCTCTATAATAAGCTATCCAATGACATTAAAAAAATAACTAACTTGAGCAGCTTCAAAAAATCATTGAAGTTATTATTAATTAATAAAGCATATTATTCAATAAATGAGTACCTTAATGAACCGATTAAATAAATTAATCTTAAACTAAACTGACAACGTATGACATGATTTAACTGACATTACTGTACTAGGTACATTGATGTAGATTTTTTTTTTTTTTTTAGTACCTGGTATAAGTTATTAGACTAATTTCTTCTTGTTGGTTAATTCCGTGACTAATTTTTATTATACCTAATTGACATTTAATTGAATGTGACATTTTGCTTGACATGGTTGCTACTTTTTATCTTTTATTTGACATTATAAAGGTACCTAGATATATTTTAATTTTCATAGTATTTTTGCTGAATTTGACGTAAAGGCCTCATTAAGACTTTTTCTTATCTGTTATAATAAAGACATATTACCTACTTATATTCTGTGGTATAAGTTAGGCACTCCCCTCAAACTCCAAAGTGGCATTTGAATAGGTATAAATACGGTGTGTTACAATTAATTAATAAGTTGTTATAAAATTGTGTCTCATAGCATAATAGACAAGTTTAAGAATTACTATTTAATTTAACATCTAATTAGTACAATATGCAGTAATTTTAATTGTATAAAGTAAGATATTTGTACACCACACTGTGGTAGAATAGGAGCACTTTTATACTTATTTCCACCTCAAATGTACCTACACTATTCACAAATAAATAAATTGAATTGAATTGAATTGAATTGAATTGTAAAAATAAAGATCGTACTCCTAATATGAAAATATAACAGAAAGGCATAGAAATAATTAAAAATCGTTATTTATTTTATTTTCTCGCAATCGAAGTGAAAAGTAGAGTTACCACGGGACTAAAAGCCATTCTACTCGTTTCTATAGATAAACACCTCGTATGAAATGGCTCATTTTAGTCCCTTGATGAACAATCTACTATTAATGAAATTTCTTACAGACATTCGTAAGTCGTGTCATGCAGAAAGGATGCTACATAATATTAGTATGGATTTCGAATGACATCAAAACAAAGTCTAAATCCAAACAGAACTAAAATCTATTTTTAGCACAAACTAGGTAGCAGAAACTATAATATAATATAGAAGTAATTCCCCACTAAACCAATCATCGGCGTCGAACCAGCAGGACGTCTGTGCAAATAAAATTCAGACTGAGCGAGAGAAAATAAAATTTGCAGCGGCATTGGAAGAAATTGTTTGAAATAGCCTTCGCTCAGCTCCTAACGTCGCGAAATATTAATATTTACAGTCCTCGGTGTTAACTGGTAATGTGATAGATGCAATAAAAATATAGAAAGTTTTCCTCTTTACCTTGGCTTGGTAATATCGTCCGCGCTTTGACTCAATTTCGGAATCAAAGTCAATTTGCTGTATTTTGAAGTAGGTATCGAGTCAAAGTCAATGTTTATTTATTCATAATTTTAATATTTATTCATTTAAAACAAAATTACAAGATATAATAAAAACTTATAGACTAAACGTTAATCTAAAATCCTTATATACCTACTAACAAAAATAAAAATAAAACCCTAATCAAAAAGACCACCCCTGGTTGCCCCTGGGCCAAAGGTACCCATCAAACTTGCAGCATTGCCGCGCTGAATGGCGATGGATAACCTTTGAACCAGGTAGGAACCAGAACGTGGGTCACAGCCCCTTTCCCTCAAACGAGAGCCGATCTGTTTTATAATTTTTTTTGCATAATGGGTACCTATATTATAAGTATAGTCCGTCGAACTTGACCCGATGGCCAAAATTTTAACTAATTTTATGCCTGTTAAGTTTTTGTTTTTATTTTATCTCTGTATATTTATAAAAAGTTCGTTTGTCTCGCTAAAACTCGAGAAAGGCTGGGCCGATTTAGCTGATTTTGGTTTTGAAATGTTTGTCGTAGTCCAGGGAAGGTTTAAACGGTGAGAATTTAATTTACAGTTGCTGATGGGCACTATTCAAAGAACTTCAAAGGCTATCATCATAATATCAATAATAGAATTCGAGGCGAGGCTATTTTGAGGTATACATGATTCGAACGCTTGTCTAACCGCAGCTAGCCTGAAATAACTCTATACAGTCTTTCTCTCAACAGGTGAAATGAAGTTTGGTTAACTATAAAGGTTTGAAACTGACGTATCCACTACCCGTTACAATTCACTCCACAAATCTACTCTATTTTGAACCGCATCGCATAGCTATGGGAAGGCTAAGCCCTGTCCACCACCTTAAATCGTATAACTATAACCACTCGCGCCTTTGGCGACCCGATTATTAATTAGAGAAATCTCAAAATTAACATTGGTTAATTTTGAGATTTCTCTAATGGAATATTATATTAGGGATGATGAAAACTCAATTAAATCAGCAACTCTTTAACAAACTTAAAAACGCACTTCTAGTAGGTATGGAAGTTGTACGAAATTCACAGTTCACGTCATCAAATTTCAACGCACTTTTTTTAAAATGGTTATCAAACTTGAAACTAACCGAGGATGTGAATTTTAGGTCTTTTGGAATAGAAATAATTTATTTTTGATATAGGCATCATCCCTATTATAGTGTATTACATGATTAGTATTCTGTAGTAATTACATTTCGATATATTCTAAATTACTAGCGGTTACGATGTCTACCGCCGGTGGTTACGAATTCTTAGTATTAAATAATTTGCATGCTGTGATAATATGGCAAATCAACGTCCACCAAAGCCGGATCTACTCAATTAATGTTCACGTCAATTATATTCTCTGTTATCGACGTATTGCGGTCGTGTAGTTTTGTTTGTTTGTACGTTCGCGGTATCTTTTTATGATTTACTCGCACGTGTATGTCCAAACATTGTGTGGGCTTGTCTCTTGTCAAAATTATTTTATTTCATCGTACTATGATTGCATGATGGACAGTTGCGGGAGAAAATTCGATTGGAATAATAATTCATTGACCTTTGTCACTTTTATTGAAGTGAAACTACTTTAGAATCGTTGTGATTTGAAATTTCAATGAAACGAAAAAGCGACACATATAAAAATAGAAAAACTTATATAGGATTTAGCCTGCCAGAGAATGAGATAGAATACATGTTATATTTATCTCATTCTCTCGTTGGCTAATTTTCTGAAGTTGAACTTCTGCAGTGTGTGTATTGCACACACACGCTTTTTTTTGAGTTGCACGAAACAAATCCAAAAAACGTAAGTAGAGGTTAAACTAATTTACTCGCAAGAATTGTATGAAGTCTTTTGATTAAATTAATTTAATCAACACTTAATTTTTTTTAATTTGTTTCGTTCAACTCGGGTAAAGTCTCTTAAAAGTAAAAAAAAAATAGTAGGTACGAGTATATTATTAGGTAGATCTTCCCTAAATCTATATATATAAAAATGAAACCCGTTTTCCTTGGTCACGGCATCACGCGTGAATGGCTGGACCGATTTCACTAATTCTTTTTTTGTTGTATTTGTTATTATTAGGAGAAGGTTCTTACGGAAAAAAATATTAAGAAAATCTCTCAGAAATATTGAAAAATATACATTTAATTTTGTATACTAAGGCGGTACGAAGTTCGCCGGGTCAGCTAGTTATATAAAAAACTTGACACACCAGACCAGCTGGGTAGCGATGATTATCTGCAGAAGTTGCAAAAAAGTGACCTGCAGTGTGCTTAGCATGCGCACAACGAGATTATCTCGCGACGAGAGAGAGATGTTGTCGTTGCCGGCAAATTTTTCATTTATCCTAACAAGCACAAAATGCGGTATATTACAAGAAAAAAATTGTCGACATGAGAAGGTTCGTAGAGAAAAATACCATAGGTAAGATATATTACTTTTATCTCTACTTTTGACGTAACGAGTAACCATGTTAGCTTCGGTAGACAGAGAGAGATAACGGGTAGACATAATTTTACTCGTAGACTCGCATGCTAGCCATACAGGGAAGCTCCTCATAATGAACATTAGGTATCACGGCCATTTAAAATGTTTTTTTTTATCCACTACAAGCTAGCCCTTGACTGCGATCTCACCTGATGGTAAGTGATGATGCAGTCTAAGATGGTAGCGGGCTAACCTGTTAGGGGCATGGCAGTTATTAAACCCATACCCCTTCGGCATCGTACCGGAACGCTAAATCGCTTGGCGGCAAGTCTTTGCCGGTAGGGTGGTAACTAGCCACGGCCGAAGCCTCCCACCAAACCAGACCAGGGAAAATTCAGAAATTATAAATTCCCAGTTTGACCCTGCCGGGGATCGAACCCGGGACCTCCGCATGTTAAGGCAACATCGCTACACACTGCGCCACGGAGGTCGTCAAAAAAGTGTTAGATAGAAGAGATGTGTCTGGACTCTGGGTATAGGTACAAGTTGTAATTATTTTGCATTATATAGGGGCATCCTGCCAACGCCTAAAGCAATACTTATGCAATATTACTCAAAATGACAGTTTGATATCACTAAGCAGGCTTGACGTTCCTAAAATAAGGATTATAATTCCAAAACTCGAAAGTCAACAATAATGAAATAATACGGCTATAATCGATGGTAGTGTGGCCCCTGTAGCGAAAACTAAACTTAACTAAACTGAATATAAGATTGAATATTTTAGGTGATCTTATGTTTTATGTAGGTCGGTCATCTTAAATGGCTCTTAAGACAGTAAGAAAATTCCACTGAGAGAAGCCGGCACTTAATAACTAGGTATCGTAAGTAATAATCGGCAGTAGCCTTGCAAATATCAGAGTGAACGAATAATACCTAAACAAATTAATAGATGAAGTTATTAAAATCTTTAGAAATGCGAAAGTTTGGATGGATGGATGTTTGCTACTCAATCACACCAGAACGGCTAAATGGATCTGGATGAAAGGAGACGGTTCAGATTTGTATGGAGCGTAGGCCAAGTCTTGTACAAGCAGAGAAATGAAGGAAAATAAAATACTAAACCAGTTTTTATTGGTTTTATTGGTTATCTATGAATTTGTCGTAATTTCAGTGGTAAAATTATTCATCTTCTTCTTAATCTTTCCAAGTTATGGAACATTAAACATGAGTGGGTAACAATGGCGGATTCATTTTGACAGTGACTGTCAGAAATGACATTTGATACATTACGCGCCTACTGCCTTCTCTATGACTGAAGGTTGCCATCTTGGAAACGTATCGAAAACTTAAAATACATTTTTATTTTCTTGCTCGTTAGTTACTTTATTGTTCTAAATTATTATATTTTTAATACAATCTGCGTATTTTCCTCTATTCATAGTAGAGTGTAAGTGAAAGTAGGCTTAAAATGAACCTTTTCCTTTGCCTCGAAAGGCTACTGTTATCCCGGAAAATTAAAGAGTTCAAAAAAACAAACAAAAAACCTCAATCCACGCGGACGATGTCTCGGCCATCAGCTATATTATAAAAAATAACATATCCATAGAAAATGATTCGTTCAATGAAAACGTGAAAGTATTCTCACATATAATGTGAACTGTATGAAAGTCGTGGTCTCACAGGGGACAGCTCTGTGCCATAACGCCTTAGCCGGGCATAAAAATGAGATATTACCATACCGAGTTAAGCACTATATCTGGATTGTTAACCAGCTAGATAACCGCTCAAAAATAGTAGGTAGTAAAGTTCTAATAAAACTTCACTTTTCTTGATAAGTTTATGATATAATATCTCATTTCATTCCATTTCATTGCATCTCATATCTGGTTGTACCTATTCTTCCTTCACAACCTCTCTCACTGCCAAAAGATCTCTTATAAGTGAGTAAGAGATAAGTGCCTGCTTGTCCACAATGTTTCTATTTTTCTACATATTTTATAACTTTTTGGTACAAAAAAAAACGAGGAAATTTAAAAGGAACTAAAATTGCCGATTTAGCCTTAACAGATTACCAAGTCAAAGAGGCAGACAAAGTTAATCTATCTATGTATTAATCAATCTCTTACTTACTTATTCCGAAGTCAAAGCCAAATGAAATAAAACTTTGGCGCGGAGGTAGACTTTGGTTTGCATTTAGAAAACAATGGGATAATATTGCTGATGCTAAACGGCTCTACGTAATGTGTGGTGTTTTCAATAAACGCCTACATAGTAAAAAAGTATGTTAACGGATTTATTAGATACTCAATTACTATTCAGTAAGCGATCTAAAGTGTTTTATCATTCTATAGTTCTGCGAAGTAAGTGCCAAATAAGCTATGTACGTGAGTTTACTCCATATTTGTTTCGAGGATGTGCCTAGTTTAAGATTAATTCGTAAACTATTCACGTCTATCATTATACATTACAACAGTTTTGAATGCCAATATTTCGGAGCGTAAGATCGGTAATAGAGTTTACTATTTTACTTAGGTTTTTAAATGCTAGGGATAATGTAATCAATTATTGTAAGACCTACAAATACAAGTTTTCGATTTCACGGTTTATGAAAATCATTGATTAATCCTGTCAACTTTAGTACTCGCACAAGTGTCTACACTTTTGTAAGGTAATGAATATATTTTTGATCAGTATATTGTGGTGTGCATAACGGTATAACCCAATCTCTAAAACAACGTACTATTACTATTAAAATTACCTATTCTGTGCTAAAACGAGAGCCCTATATTATCTAATTCTGTCTTTTGTGCATGAAATATTATGAAAGGGATATAATCAAAGCTGACATTTTAGTTTAGACTTCAGAAATTGTGCTATAACAGAATTAGCCCCATTGTCCGCTAGCTGTTCGGGTACTATGCTGTATCAGTAGTGACTGATAATTCTAGGTATGGGTTTATTAAAAAAATTGTATTGTTTTAAAAAACCTCACAAAGTACCTACTAAAAAGAACTCCTTAAAAAAATTACACGAACAGACCTAGGTATAAGGTACCCATTTTATACTCACGCGCGTCGCCCGCTACGTCATACCTTAGAAAATTTAAAAAGAAACGCGCCGAATTGAGAACCTCCTCCTTTTTTGGAAGTCGGTTAAAAATGGTGGCAAATGTACAAGCGAAGCCTCAGTATTGTGCTTGTCAGCCCACTTCTCTCGCTTATTTCCCCAGAGTGGTTCCGGCGTGGAATATAAAGAAATATCTCGCGAAGTGCGTTCTCTCGAATTTCTTTTGTATGCGCTTTGAGACGTCTTGATACTTTATGATAAACTTTTTCATTTGTTTTTATATATTTGATTTTGTCTGTGTATGTGACATGCCAGATTACTTAAAGAAATTGTACTGCTTTTTGACATTGCTGGCATGCAATTGCCTGTTTAAAACAGTGTCAATCAATATTTATCATTCTTTGGGAAAAGCTTTTCAAGTGTCTTTACCAAAATCGTAAAATCTTATTTATGAATTCACGATGCAAGGCAAAAATACGGTAAAACAACTGGCTCCAAGCCAACACGTGTAACGGCGTGCTCTCGGATTCATATTACAAAACACATTTTGTTTTTTATTTACAATGTTGCTTGCTGCACGTAAATGTACATTCCTTTATGTTGACTCCATACAGTATCATTTCATTCATGTATATCTTAACGCAATACTCAATATCAATTAACACTTTTATGAGTGAAAACTCAACAACGTTATTGAAAAAAATTGTAATTGACAAAACGATGTACTTTAACTTACCCATAGCAGATCATAAAATAAAATAAATATATAAAATGAGGCCAACATTCTTTGAAACATGAGGAACTATTCAAAATGCTTTCGAAATACAATAGTCTACTCATTGCATATTCCGTTTAGTTACTAAATTGTGATAATGATCCTACGACATCATAAGGTATACCAAACTAGCTGATGCCCGCGACATTGTAGGCGTGGATTGAGATTTTTTGGTTCTCGCGGGAACTCCTTAATGTTCCGGGATAAAAATAGCCTATGTGCTATTTCAGACTATAATCTATTTCTGTGCCAAATTTCATCCAGATCCGTTCAGCCGTTGTGGCGTGATTAGGTAGTATATTTTTATTCTTTACAAAATTAATTTAATTACGATCACAAGGTTATTTGCAACGTGATTGAGTAACAAACATCCATCCACACATCCACCCATCCATCCAGGCTTTCGAATTTATAATATTAGTTTATAATTTTAGTATAGAAGTATAGATAACCCAATATTAAAAATAAATAATCAAGATTGGTGAAGCGAAGTGCACGAAAAAAACCATTTCAGGCGAACTAAGAGAGACTATAAGGAGGATTTGGCGCTTGGAAATCCTTGGAAAGGAAGGATAGATGGGCCAGAAAGAAATAGAAGATCTAGAGTAAATGAAATGTATGTACATAAGCTACGTATATAAATTGAACATTAAATAAAAGGCCCGAAAGATTCGCGATGCTATTCGAGTAAAAGAGATGAAAATGGCACGGCGTAGGAGAAAATAAGCGAGAATGAATACAAATGCGGGTTTTTTTGCTTGGCCACTGGATTTACTTTGTTTTTGTTTGTTTAGATTAGTTTAAGTGGATCCGAAGTAGAGACGGCTTTGGATCGCGTTTGCAATTTATTACTATGGTTAGTTAAAAGGTATTGTAGGTCTTGCATTGGGAATTCAGGTGGGGAAAACTAATATTACAATTTGGTATTGGAATCTCTTAAATTTTTTAAGATCTTTAAAGTCTTTATTTATAGTTAATTGTTGATTTGGTTTTGATCAAAAGCAATAAGGTATTGCATGTGATTATCACAGAAACTTACAATTACGGTACGATTTTCTCACAAAATTCATTAAGCATCAAAATAAGTTTTAACGTGGTATACCTATAGTCCGACAAACTGCATTAGGTTAGCATGTTAGACTGCAGCCGACCAGGTCCCGGGTTATAGTCTCGGGTCGGGCCATATTTAAGTATTGGGTTTTTCTGACTAGAAATTCTCAGTACTAGCCCGGAGTTAGGAAGTTGGCGGTGTTTCACCCCCGTGCCTCGGAGAGCATGTTAAGCCGTCGGTTCCGGGTATTATCACTAACATGATAATAGTCGTTAAAGCCCGCCAACCCGCATTTGAGCAGCGTGGTGGGTCTAAGCTCTAATTCCCTCTCTCCTATGAGAGTGGAGGCTTGTGCCCAGCTAGGAGACGTGATGGATAGTCCGACAAACTTATCTGAACGTATCCGGTGACAGCGTTGTTAGTAGGTATATTTATGAAAAATTAAATACTAATCAAGCATAATTTTTAATTAGTTCCAATTTTGGCCACCGGGTCAGATAGTTTGTGGGACTACGTAAATTCTGCCATAATTATTTTGTAAATTGGGACTTTGTCATGTTAAAATAACGCAGACCACTCTGTAATCACTACATAGTATAAAACAAAGTCGCTTCCCGCTGTCTGTCCCTATGTATGCTTATATCTTTAAAACTACGCCACGGATTTTGATGCGTTTTTTTAGTAGATAGGGTGATTCAATAGAAAGGTTTATATGTATAATACATGCATAATATAGTAGAGAAACACTGATAATTTTAGAGGTTTCTAATGTGATGTCGTAAATAAACACATTTTTTTGCGTTTACATTGCAAACGCTGGCTGAACCCTACGAGATTGGTCAAAATAATGTATTACAGTATTGTACACCTTAAAAAGGTCTACAAAAAGTTCGCGATAGTATATGTCTATCTCTTAGGGTTAACCCACAATAAACATTTTTAGCCTCTAAAGAAAACATGTTTCTATGGTCTCATGACAAAAAAGCTGTGAACGTTGTATACCTTTAAAGACATTATGTAGTCTATAAGGTGTATTAGTATCAGCATTGCACCCGTGCGAAGCCGGGGCGGGTCGCTAGTAATAAATATATCAATAATATTTATGAACAAAAATACCTTACAAAGATATCCACGCGTGCAGAATTGCAGTAATCCGACAGTTTATTGCACAGATAAAATACAATCTATAAAGAATTCATCATGTTTTGAAATAGTTCATTAAGGCAATTTATATTATTGCAAATAATTCAACCCATCGTGACCTGTCGAGGTCGGTTTGAAAGCTTGTAAAATTGGATATCTTATTCTTTAAAAGCACGCCACTTTACAAATGAACTCGGGCTACTGGGCAGTAAATATAGCATTGAATTAATTCAATACAGGGAGAAACGTGTATTTAAACAGTTTTGTTTTGCATTGTTTATAATATATAGCGAATGTCCGCGACTTCGTCTGCATGGTTTGAGGTTTTTTGGTACCCGAGGGAACTCTTCAATTAGCATATGTGCTATTCCAGACTATAATCTATCTCTGTGCCAAATTTCAGCCAGATCCGTTCAGCCGTTGGCGCGTGAATGAGTAACAAACTTCCATACATCTATCCATACATCCAAACTTTCGCATTTATAATATTTATTTGATATTTGATTATCACCCTTGGTATCCACCATATTATTATGCCAAGAAAACCCCTGCTATTATGTGATTAATGGAATGGGATCACGACTCTCAGCAATGAGGAATACGACACAGCGAGATATTATTATACTATAAATATACATACACCGGATACACTCACGTGTTATGTCGGGCATTTTTCCGACATAACTCGTGAGTGTATCCGGTTGTTACTTATGTATATTTATAATGAATATCTCTCACGATAGTTTAAACGTTAAAACATATTATACTAGTTTGTAATAATATATTGATTATAATTTAACTTAACAAATGGCCTTGCTGTGACAACGCATATCGGTCGATTGCAATTGTTAAGCAACGTTGACCCAAGTCAGTAACCGGATGGGTGACCGATTTGGAGGTTCACATTTGACCTTTTCGTTTCTTCCGTGCTTCGGAGAGCACATTAGGCCGTCGGTCCCGGTTATTACCACTAATATCTGATAATAATCGTAACAAAAAAAAATCGTTAGGTTTGTTACTCTTATTCGAGTCGTATGCAGAAGGACGTGGGAAGTGGGAACCCACCGTATTAATATCCCAAGAAAATTCCTACCATTATGTGATTAACGGAATGGGATCACGACCCTCAGTAATTGACGACGACGACACATTTGACGACCTCCCCGGCGCAGTGTTGAGCGCTGCTGTCTTAACGTGGGAGGTCCCGGGTTCGATTCCCGGCAGGGTCAATTTGGGAATTTATAATTTCTGAATTTTCTCTGGTCTGGTCTGGTCGGGAGGCTTCGGCTGTGGCTAGTTACCACCCTACCGGTGAAGACGTACCGCCAAGCGATTTAGCGTTCCGGTACGATACCGTGCAGAAACCGCCTGGGGGTATGGGTTTAATATAACTGCCTTACCCCTAACAGGTTAGCCCGTTACCATCTTAGACTGCATCGTCACTTACCATCAGGTGAGATCGCAGTCAAGGGCTAACTTGTAGTAGAATAAAAAAAAAAGATGAATACGACGCAGAGAGAGATAATTTAATGTCGTTAAGAATAATTTTTTTGTTATAAAGTTTGTAAAATTTACAGGTATTTAAATTCTCGAATAAAACCAAGATCTCACGAAATAGTACGAGTTAAGTGATTTGTAAAAATATAAAAATGTTTTGATGATAAAGCGTTAATTACGGAGAAAGATTCTATACTTACGTACGTACAATGGAAACATTTAACAAGCCAACTTGCTAATATCGAAAATTAAACGATAAATATTATTGACGCAGACATACCATAACCGAAAGCTTTAGTAGAAAGCATTTTGGATCTTATTTCATAAACAGTAAAGTCTATAGATGTTAACATTAAAAGCACTGAACGTGGAACCTGTGAGCAAAGTTTGAAAAGCAATATCCTCGTAGGCAAAGTTCACGTGTCTTGAATTTGTTTGGCGTCAAAGAAAGAATTTCTCATAAGCGAGGCTGGCTCATCTCGTTTACGGCTATCTAAAGATAAATAACGGGACAAAGTAGATATGATCGTGTGTCATAATCAACTGGGAAACTGCTATGGGAATTTGTACCCTACTGCAAAAGAGAACCGACTAATGGGTATAGGTCGGTGGTATAGGTTATATGAAATCAGTACGAATGGTCTACAAATTATTTAAGTTTTTTTTTATTTTTTTTTATTTTTTATCCACTACAAGCTAGCCCTTGACTACGATCTCACCTGATGGTAAGTGATGATGCAGTCTAAGATGGTAGCGGGCTAACCTGTTAGGGGCATGGCAGTTATATTAAACCCATACCCCTTCGGTTTCTACACGGCTTCGTACCGGAACGCTGAATCGCTTGGCGGCACGTCTTTGCCGGTAGGGTGGTAACTAGCCACGGCCGAAGCCTCCCACCAGACCAGACCAGGGAAAATTCAGAAATTATAAATTCCCAAATTGACCCTGCCGGGGATCGAACCCAGAACCTCCGCACGTTAAGGCAACAGCGCTACACACTGCGCCACGGAGGTCGTCAAAATCATCGTCGTCGTCGTATTTATTTCATGTAGGACAACTTGTGTCACTTATAATACGTTAAGACTCTACCACCGATTCGGAAAACTGTTTCTACTGAGAAGAGCCGGCAAGAATCTCAGCAGTTGCTCTTTTCTTAAAAAAGAAAAAGGTTACAATAATTGAACACAACAACTACACACACTTGTGGGTCACTGTGGGATGCGAGGCCGGTTGTTTCCATGCAACATTGTCATTCAGAAAATCTAGCAAGAAAAAATTACAATTATTTTGTTATAATCCGCCAACAGAAAAAAATCTGTAAGGTCAAGCATGTAGTTACAAGCGAAGTACCGTTTACCTTCCCAACCAAGCAAGAAAGCCAAGTTCCCAAGCAAGCAATGCCACCACCACTTACATGCACCACCACACAAGACTTTTTTATACTATTATATATATACTTTTATATATACTATCGACGCACGTTTCGTGCTGACACCGGAGCATCTTCAGGAGATGTCGACTTTACAATGCCAGATTATCTAGCATTCTTCACTAGACAATCTTCGGCACAAGTTGACATCTCCTGAAGATGATCCAGTGAAAAATGTCATCTCCATAGAATGAACGTAATAAGCAAATTTACTGTTCCTGGAATGAACGATGCGCAACATAGCATACATAGCAAATGAACAGACGGATAGATCAACATTAAAGCTCAACAAAAATAAGGCATAAACATACGACTTCTAGCGCCGCCTCTAGGGGACTTAATTCGTAACACCATCCATATATACCTATGTAGATACTAGATGGGGCCCTTTCATAGAAAAAAATTGGGCGTCCGACCTGTAGAGCGCGCTCTACACCTGTATAAGCCTGTCCTTGTCCCCGCCATAGCGCTGTCCCGCTTTTCAGGCTAGATGGCGTTAGTAAAAAATGTGCAGATTCTTTGTTTGACAGGGCCCGTCTATGTAAATTGAGGTCGTTGCGTAACACAGATTAAATGCTGTTAAACTTTCTGAGTAATGTTAAACTTTAATAATGACGCAATTTGAGCTCAGCCATAAGAAACAACGTTTAAATTAATTTTGACTTGAAACAGTAAAAACCTAAGTTTTTGGTATCTCGAGTCATCACCAATTTAAATCGGATACGGCTATAAAAGAAATTAAACAAGTCGAATTCGAAATGAAAAACAAAAATTTCTATTAACTCAATTACATCCACTATCGAGTGCATTGAACCGGGTATAAAATGGAAAGAATCCGATATCTCGCAGAAAGAATTTGCAATAAAGCTGGCCCCGCCCCCCACACGTTACTATTGGCGAGTACGTTGGGAAAAATGGGCTAAATGGGGGAAAGGGGGAAAGAGTTAGGGGTGTGTGGGTAAGATATGTGTGGGAAAGATTCGCCTATTGGCGATGTATTAAGAATACGGCCATGGGTCGCTGGGTACAATGTATTTTTCTTTTGTCTATTTGTAAGGAAATGTTGTAAGAATTTCTATTCTCGAGATTTTCTATCGACACGGCGATTTTATTTTATTACTAGCTGATGCCCGCGACTTCGTCCGTGTGGTTTAAGTTTTTTATTCCAGCGGGAACTCCTCAATTTTCCGAGATAAAAACTAGCCTATGTCACTCTCCAGGTCCTCAACTATGCCCATGTTAAAAAATCACGTCGTTCCGTTGCTCCGTTGCGGCTCAATTTTTGTACAATCAAATAGAACCGGAGCAAACCGAAAACCAGCGCTGAGCACGGTTATCAATGCTCAGTAATGCTGAGTTTGCTTCCCATTGTATATTGTTAGATTTTATTTTACTTTTTTTTTTAGTCGTACGATTTAGTTGAGAAGTGTTTAGGTAAATGTGTAAATTCTAGCAATAAGATACAATAAAGCTATATTTATTTATAAATCAACAAACCAATAAACAGACACACTTTCGCATTTATAATATTAATATGATGTCTGCGTAACTGTAAAATAATTCAGTCTGTAAGGGTCTATAAGGGTGCGTTTCCACCAGATGAGCTACTTTGCTAAGCTATAGATGTGTCTTACCTGCTAATAGGAGCGCTTGATTTTCATAGCTTAGATCGTTAGCTAGATTCGATCAAGCACAGAGATAAGTAGAATCCTGAAGAAGAAGAAAGGCTCCTTTTTTAAAATTTAGGAAAATCAAAGAGTCCCTATGTGATTTCTATAAAACATCATCATCATCAGGCATCATCTAGTAAGTTAATCCATACTAATATTATTAGAATCCATACTAGAATATTGTAAATGCGAAAGGGTGTATGTCTGCTACGCTTTCACGGCCCCACCGTTCAACCGATTTTGATGTAATTTGGTACAGGAATAGGTTGTATCCCGGGGAAGGACATAGGCTTCTTTTATCTCGGAAAATCAAGGAGTTCCCGCGGGTATCAAAAAACTTAATCCACGCGGACGAAGTTATGGGCATCATCTAGTATTTCATATCTGATGAAATGATAGTTGAATAGTTGATCTCATATAGTACAAGCAAACTGCTTAACAAAATAAGGGTATGTTCCGATATGCACTGCGAGCACTGGTCAGTGCTCTTACAGGGAGAAATTCGTTCCGTTATAGACTGACAGTATACTGCCACAGTATCCTAGGGAAATATATGATGTCATAAGTCGTCGCCATTTTTGTACTGTGAGCACTGGCGTTTTCGAGGTAAGAAGCTGTCTGTGCTTTGATCACGTGGTCAACAGCTGCACTGCGTTCCGTTTTAAACAGTAACCAGTATAGCCAACTATATAGGAACGGCTTCGCAGCATACTAAATTGACGTTGCACCTTACAGTTCTCGCAGTGTATATCCCCAACTTACTCAAATACTGCCTCGTTGGTCTAGTGGTTGGCATGTTCGACTGCGGCCGACGAGGTTCCGAGTTCGAGTCCCGGGTCGGGCCATAATTAAGTATTGGGTTTTTCTGACTAGAAATTCTCAGTACTAGCCCGGAGTTAAGAAGTTTCCGGTGTGGCCCCCCCGTGCCTCGGAGAGCACGTTAAGCCGTCGGTCCCGGTTATTAGCACGAACATGATAATAGTCGTTAAAGCCCGTCAATCCGCATTGGAGCAGTGTGGTAGGTCTAAGCTCTTATTCCCTCCTATGAGAGTGGAGGCCTGTGCCCAGCTGTGGGATGTTAATGGGCTATAGTGGTGGATATCGGAACATACCGTAATACACAAAATAAGTAAAAAATCTCGTCTCCACTGCTGCGCCGTAAACATGAATGGGTCTATCACAATATTGCAAAAGTTCTCAAGAACTTTATTTTAATAGCCGCCACCGTCTTTTGTTCTTCGCCGACACTCTTTATTTAAATGGTAGCTGTCAAGGCCACAGTACACATGATGCTTTTAATATCAGCTGACTGTGATAGTAAACGTTTACCTATACTAAACTAAGCTATTAAAATATCTGCTTAACCGATGTTGATGATATTTTTTTGAACAGAGATAGCTTGCGTCCTGTTAAACAAAGAGATTTCACATTAAAAAAAGTGTGTGTAATTCAAACACGGCAGAAGTGAAACTTCAGAAAAGTAGCCTACGAGATAATGAGATAAATGTAACTTGTAGTCTATCTCATTCTCTCGCAGGCTAAATCCTGATAGTAAACGTTTACCTATACTAAACTAAGCTATTCAAATATCTGCTAAACCGTTGCTGATGATATATTTGAACAGAGATAGCTTGCGTCCTGTTAAACAAAGAGATTTCACATTAAAAAAGTGTGTGTGTAATTAAAACACGGCAGAAGTGAGACTTCAGAAAAGTAGCCTACGAGATAATGAGATAAATGTAACTTGTAGTCTATCTCATTCTCTCAGGCTAAATCCTATTATGAATATGTTTGTCTCTTTTTGGTGTCGCTTTATCGTTTCGTTTTTAGTTTCACCGAATTTTCAAATCACAACGATTCTAAAGAAGTTTCACTTTTAACACCCAAATCCTTTGGAACTTTTTGCACTGCATTGTATAGAAATCAAGGATGTAAATGTATGGGGAGCATTCTTTTGAGCTGAGCTTTTGCAACTATTGTTAGTAACGCAGAAGAATGTTATGAATTTGCATGTGAAAGGATAAAGGAGAACTAGAATACCAAAGAAGAGATGGATGGATTAAGTGAATAAAAGGAGTGGGTAGTGCGTTGATGATAGAGAAGTTAGTGAAGGAAGAAGGCGGTAATGTTGTGCTGACCACAAAAAGCATCGGATAAGAGCAAGAAAAAGAAGCTCAAACGCAACAAGTTTCCAAATGCGCGGTCGTGAAATTGCTGATCGTGCGACCATGTGTGGTTTGCCCTAAGCAGTAAGTTGAACATTTTATTAAGCCACCGTAAATACGTAAAAGAATACTACGTATAATTCAGAATAAGTACTACAGTTTATATTGTTTTTATTTACACTGTGGCATTCGTGGCGCAAATCGCTATACAGGCGATGACCTCCTTTTAAGGTACTTAGTGTAAATAAATCAAAAGTCAATTACTATTATATTTATTTTTTGCTGCTCCAGAATTGATAGCCAAATATATTATATCAGAATTTTCCAAATAAGTCGAGAGTACAATAAACTTACGAGAGTGGAAATAAACTTAGGTGCGAACATAAATACAAATATTATAGTCATATTGTATTTTATTTTATTCCTCTATAAGCCTTTGATTTCGATCTCATCTGGTGATATGTCAGTAAGATGGAATTCAGTCTAAGATGGTAGTGGGTAAACCTGTTAGGGGTATGGGCGTGACACTTTTCTGACGACCTCCGTGGCGCAGTGTTGAGCGCTGTTGTCTTAACGTGCGGAGGTCCCGGGTTCGATACCCGGTAGGGTCTATTTGGGAATTTATAATTTCTGAATTTTCCCTGGTCTGGATTGGTAGGAGGCTTCGGTCGCAGCTAGTTACCACCCTACCAGCAAAGACGTGCCGCCAAGCGATTTAGCGTTCCCGTACGATGCCGTGTAGAAACCGTATAGGGGTCTGGGTTTAATATAACTGCTATTCCCCTAACAGGTTAGCTCGCTACCATCTTAGACTGCATTATCACTCACCATCAGGTGAGATCGCAGTCAAGGGCTTACTTGTTAGTGGTTAAACAAAAACTTTATTTTTAAACCCATGCCCCTAGCCAGAAACTGAACCTGAACAAAACTGGAGCAAGAAAGTGGGTGGACCTCCACTAGTTCACATTCATGTATACGATGTACTGTAATAATGAACTAGTAGGTAAGTATAATAAAATAGAGTGAATAGGCATCTTCTAGGCAAGCGCGTTCCAACCTAAACCTCATCATTGCTTTGCACTAAGCATGATTGTTGTCAAGCGCAAGCCAATCACGCAATAAAAAATAAAAATGTTTTTAAAAACAAACACAACCTCTTTAGGAAAACATATAAACCAAAAAAATACGAAAGGCTAAAACGTCTAGGCCAATATTTGAAGAAGTCTACACTCAAATGTTAGATATCATACTAATATTACCAATGCGAAAGTGTGATTGCTTGTTGGTTTGTCCTCAAATCACGTCGTAACAAAAAAAACGGAGCAACGTGATTTTTTGCATGGGTATATTTGAGGACCTGGAGAGTGACATAGGGTACTTTTATCCCGGAAAATTAAATATTTCCCGTGGGAATTAAAAAACTTATTCCACGCGGACGAAGTTGCAGGCGTCAGTTAGTAATAAATATTAAGAAAGCAGTGGTGCAGTGGTAGTGCTTTTAAGTAAACTAAAGGTAATTTCTGCTGTATATCTAATTACAAGTGAAATAATATAAAACTGAGCGACGAACACTTGACCAATATCAGATGTAATAGCGTCGATGCCGCTTCGTTAAGAGAAGTTAAACTGCGCATGCTATTTCCTAGCCTATTAGGATTCCTTGGAGAATCAAAGGATGACCATGTTTTTATAGGCCGACCGTTTAACTCGCGTATCGCCTGCGCGGTAAGAAGGGAGCGGGGGCGGGTAACGCTACACACGGAGTCAATAATCCAAAGATTTATCTCGAGATATACATTGTTGGTAAAGAATAAAATAATAAGTATCTTTTTTTTAATCCGCTAACATCTCCCCCCGCTTCCTTCTTACCGCGCAGGCGATACGCGAGTTAAACGGTCGGCCTATAGAACAAAATTCTTTATGGCAGAATAAAACGTGGCGACCTAGGCTGGAAAAACTGTTCTCGATATTGATGAAGTTGAAAGCATTTGCCGGTGACTCCCTCTAGTATACGAGTACATGGATAGAGACAGAGTACAGTATTTAATCTATATTAATAATATTGTAATTTTTTTTTCTTTTTTAATCCACTACAAGCTAGCCCTTGACTGCGATCTCACCTGATGGTAAGTGATGATGCAGTCTAAGATGGTAGCGGGCTAACCTGTTAGGGGCATGGCAGTTATATCAAACCCATACCCCTTCGGTTTCTGCATGGCATAATCAATAATGTGCATTAAATGCTCAAAATTTATAAAAAACTGCGGAACAATTTTTAGAACAACGAATTCACACTTGTCTACCCCTTTAGTAATAGAAAAAAACTGGTAGTCATCAGGCTTTGCATACTAATGAGTTTAATGAGATCTGTTCATTAACGGTACGCCGTACGACTCATACGCGGCTCGGTGTTTGCGCGGCGATCGTAGAATACGGCTTTTTTAAATGGTCCTTAACTGATTTAAAAATGAAAATACACCTACGTTTATGCAGTTAAGTTGGTTGGATCGTACTTTTATCGGTTTAAATTAAGATTTAAACTTAAATTGTGCCCACAATGTTATGAAAATTGAAAATTATAATTTTACTAGCTGACCCGGCGAACTTCGTACCGCCTTAGTATGCAAAATTAAATGTATATTTTTCAATATTTCTGAGAGATTTTCTTAATATTTTTTTCCGTAAGAACCTTCTCCTAATAATAACAAATACAACAAAAAAAGAATTAGTGAAATCGGTCCAGCCATTCACGCGTGATGCCGTGACCAAGGAAAACGGGTTTCATTTTTATATATATAGATGTTCTTTCTACCAAAAAACAGGATATTTCACACCCTGTTTTGCTAGAAATTGGAAATATTACGGTATGATTATGATAATCCATTAATAATAAATAATTTGTAATATAGTTACTTAATTACAATCGTTAAAAGTTATAGTACCTACTTAATCGTACAAAGTAAGTACATATTTGTGATGTTTTTAGATTTTTTATTGATTAACTAATTCGAATACCTTCATTGCTTGAAAAAATTGAGACTATAGATTGTAGCACCGATTCGTCAAGTTAATTTAAATTCCATTCGACTCCATAAATAATAAGGTGTTAACATTAGCATTATCATAATAATTTCAATTAATACTTATACTCGAACCATTAATAGATTTACGATTAATTCGATTGTTAACAAATGACGTTCCATAAAAAATTTGCAACTTATTACAAACCGCACAGACACAACAACCTTGTCGCTATTAATTTAGCCTTAGTCACTTTAATATTCAAACACAAGTGTATGATTATTTAGTGTGGTATGGTTCCATCGACCAAAATGGTCGATGTATGGTTCTAAAATGTATTTAAGTTTCGTGGCAGTACCTACGAACTGCAACAAATTCGCGATGGTGACCCTGGTATGGTTTATGGCGTGACACCATAGACATGTAGATTAGCATCCATATCTGGACGTCTATACGTGATATGATCACCATTTTAAATCCAGGCGTGTTCTTCACATATTGACATTGACTCTAGGTTTTGTCTCGAAATTGTTTTTACACCTAGTCTGTTGGAGCCAGTCCTGAATTCAAAATAGATGAATAATACCGAGTTAAGATTCTGTATTTACATCTAGTACCTATTACTATTTCGAATTTATTTATTCGAGTAATATAAGATTTGTCTTCAGCTAAGTTCTGAATTACTCCGAAGATTCACAACGGGGCTGATTCTGTTGTGCACAATCTCTAAACTAAACTAAAATTAGAGCATTAAAAATATTGCTAACCCTTTCATAATATTTCCTACGGAAAGGGACAGAACTAGATTTAAAGCTGCCATTTTAGTTTAGTTCAGAGATTGTGTTATACAGAATCAGCCCCAATATCCTTCTTCTTATTTTAACATTGGAGATGGCACTCCTTTTTAATGTGCATAATATTTTTTGCAAACTCAAATAATTCTAGGTATGTAACAGTTCAGTTGTATAGAGTAGATAGATACTGGTAGATGTATCTCTAGTCTTGTTTTTTGTAGCTTGTAATGATGGTTTAACAATCAACGAATTAAAAATAATAGTTACCTGTTTTTGTTCTGTTTGAAGCTTGTTACGTTGGTCTTGATGATGACAACTCAATCAAATCAGTAACTCTTTATCAAACTTAAAAACGCGCTTCTAGTATGGAAGTTTATATGAAATACATAGCTGTGACTTGATCAAATTTCAACACACTTTTTTTTCTTTAATCGATAGTTTAAAATGATAAGCAATCTTCTTATACTTTCATGTATATATGTATATATAGGCCCCGAAAACCCAAGCTACTATGTGTGCCAAAATCAAACACAAACTACACCCAAAACTCTGTAATTATACGCTTATCGCGAACCTACAATAAAGTTCCGATCTTGACCTTTTCCGTCTATCTAAAACGCAATTGAAAAATGCAATCATTAAACTACATCGGAAATAGTATTTACATTTAGTACACAAGCACATCCTTCTTAACACAAATACACACCCGCACACACACACACACACACACACACGCACACGCACACACACACACACACACACACACACACACACACACACACACACACACACACACACACACACACACACATACCCGCGCGCACTTGCACTTTTTTAACTTTTAACTTTAAGCTATAATGTACCTATTTATATTAATAATTGTATAATAATTATGTAATCTTTTTGGCCTTATTTTAGTTTTTTAAGAGTTAACTGTAAATTAATGCGTGAAAACGCTGTTGATTACAGACTAATAAACAAAATAAATGTTATTGTTCTAGTATTGTGAAAAGATTTTGCCTCCATTTTGCCTCCTCATTGGTACAGTGAAGACTATCAAGTGATTTAGCGTTCTAATTTGATGACGTGTAGAAACTGATTGGAGAGATGGATCTTTAACGAGCTGCCATACCCGTCAAAATTGGCCGGTGTTTCCATCTTAGACTTCATCATTGCCATCGGGTGAGATCACGTCAAGCGCTAAAAAGATAAAAAAAATAAAAATAGCGGGTGCTCTATGTATGGCTTCGAATGTCTCATTAAGAAATAAAGGCGTTTTTGTCTCATTAATACCGCGCACAATTGGTGATGTCGGTGAATCATCACAATCGATGCCGGCACATAGCATTCAAGCACGTATTATATTGATAATTTGCCCATCTAACTGTTTGCCTAACGATCAGAGAGAAATTAAGGTGACGGGTTGGAGAGATAGCAAAAATGAGCTACGGAATGTTTTGACGACCTCCGTGGCGCAGTGTGTAGCGCTGTTGCCTTAACGTGCGGAGGTCCCGGGTTCGATCCCCGGCAGGGTCAATTTAGGAATTTATAATTTCTGAATTTTCCCTGGTCTGGCCTGGTGGGAGGCTTCGGCCGTGGCTAGTTACCACCCTACCGGCAAAGACGTGCCGCCAAGCGATTTAGCGTTCCGGTACGATGCCGTGTAGAAACCGAAGGGGTGTGGGTTTAATATAACTGCCATGCCCCTAACAGGTTAGCCCGCTACCATCTTAGACTGCATCATCACTTACCATCAGGTGAGATCGCAGTCAAGGGTTAGCTTGTAGTGGATTAAAAAAAAAAAAAATCGCTTTGCTAAAACACGTTACAAAGTTTGCTTAGTACCACCGTTTAACATCTATACAATGTAAGTGGCGCTATCATCATTGGATGATATTCTCTAACACAGAATTCATGGCAAAAGTGTATTGGGCATCTTCAAGGCAAGCGCTAACCTATACTTTATCAATCTCTCCGATAAGCATGATTAAGCGCAAGGCTATGTTGCATTTAAATGTATCCAGCAACGTCTATTCTAATCAAAAATGGGGTATCACCACATCAGGGTTTCTCAAATCTATCCACAAGCTATAGTCGACTGCGGATCACGAGGTCCTGGGTTCGATTCCCGGTTGTTATCACTAACATGATAATAGTTGTTAAAACCAGCCAACCCGCATTGGAGCAGCGTGGTGGGACTTCCCTCTCTACTATGAGAGTGAAGGCTTGTGCCCAGCAGTGGGACGTTAATGGATTATCTAGTGCAAAGTACAGGAAGAATATCATAAATTCAGCTGAACACAATAATTATTATTTGTGACAATGTGATAAGCATAACGTTCGTGCCAATACCTTTGTTTTCCCACCTCAGAATTTTGGACTACAGGAGCAGTGACCTACCCTCACGTCATTTGTCCTTGCAGATTCATGCACTCTTTTCAACCTCTTCCATTCCAAGTTCCCTTATGGATTTTTCTCTTGTGCAGCGTTTCTTCACTCTCTACGTAACATTTCGCTGAGGACTTCGACAATATTTATTTCCTTTGAAAATAAGCTTGTATTTGCTTCTTTTCTGAAGAACAAACAGTTCCTTTCAAAATAAATTACTGCACCTTCACGCTAAGTGGTAAGTGATAGTTGTTGTCACACAAGCATTGTCCCTTTTAACTGGCAAAAGGAATAAGCATTTTTCTGCAATCGGTACATGTCGAAAGTCAACTCAGCGTAAGTGTTGACCATTCCTACAATATATTTGCGTTCTCCTTAGCTACCGCATTCCGCCCGAAGCAAATATTGTAAGAGCCTTTGCCTTTCCACAGAACCGGTTTTTTGCTGTCCGTACATGCTTGAGGGATAAACGAAATTATCATGGAGTGGAGTCAATAATGGTCTTGTGTGTTTTATGTAAAGTATTATTTTAGGACTAGCCGCTGGCAGTAGTTTCGCTTGCGTGAAATTTCATGATGGCAAATTGTATTAACTTAGCTAACCCCATTCACCTTGCTTTAACGTAACGTAGAATAATAATGTCAGAGCTTCCAAAATACGAGTAACTGGACAGGAGACTGCCTCGTTGGTCTAGCGGTTAGCTTAGTCGACTGCGGATCACGAGGTCCTGGGTTCGATTCCCGGTCGGGCATAAAAATTTTAGGTATTGGGTTTTTCAATTAAGAAATTCTCAGTGCCAGCCCGGAGTTGGAAGTTGGCGGTGTTCCACCCCCGTGCCTCGGAGAGCACGTTAAGCCGTCGGTCCCGGTTATTATCACTAACATGATAATAGTCGTTAAAGCCCGCCAACCCGCATTGGAGCAGCGTGGTGGGTCTAAGCTCTAATTCCCTCTCTCCTATGAGAGTGGAGGCCTGTGCCCAGCAGTGGGATGTTAATGGGCTGTAGTGGTGGTGGACAGGAGTATCTCACTATTAACATTCTGATAGAACTGGACAATTGTGATCGAAAAAAAAGATAATTCAAATTACTTAAGGAGTTCATACATGCCTATATGTCAAAAATAATCTACTCTTTATACAGTTCGAGTTATACGTTTTAAGCTCTCAAATGGCTCATCCACCTGGGGTCAGCCAATGCCATTTTTCGGTGCAAGATTGTCAAGTCCAATAGAACGCAAATGTTTATCGGTTCTTCCAGCTATGTTCTATTGTCGGAACGAAGTTCCTTATGGGACGATGCGGAGGGACCACGACAGCACACGTTTTTTTGGCTTCGTGACATCATGAGATAATATTATATTGGTGTGTCTAGTTTTCTACGGATGTTTTTATTTTAAGATTCACGGTGTTTTAGTATTGAGGAATTTTGTAAGAAAAGTTGTAATAGTTTCCCAAACGCAGCAGCTTCTTCGCAACTGCATCATGTGTGCTGTATGACATCCCAACAATAACCAAAACAACGTATTGAGTTTGAAGTGCTTTTTTCAAAAATCGTTGTCGTACAATAGGCATGATGGCTGATTTTGAAAAATGGTCATATTATGTTCGGAAGTATCTACAATTTCGAAAATATATCTTATTTCAGCAGAAAAATAAGGTTTGGTAGATAATATTGGGATTTGAAATTTAAATTTTAAAATTCACGCCAAAACGCTCCCCGGTGTCATGGCGTCGTTTGTGACGTCACTATTATTTTTACCAATGTACTCTGTGCAGTGTGCAGTAAGCAATAGTGTGATTGTCAAAGCTCGAAAACAAACCATTGTGACGTCATTCGCTTCTTGGTGTTTAATCCATTTAATGGCGGATTGCTGTATTTTATAATTTTATTTTATCAAAATAAATAGCAATCTCACTCGAAATAGAAAAATAAATACGTTTTTTATAATCCATGAATCCTATTTCATTAGATAAATTCATAATTTCATTGATTCTTGGTTACTGTTCATGCCTATTAAAGCTGTAAGCGTAAAGCAAGCCACCGTTTGATTCACCGCGACCTGCCCCAATAATCGATACCCCAAATATCTAATTACTGTAGGCGTAAATTTAGAGCACCCCTCTATTGATTATAAGCGACCTTGGTGAAAAAAAAATTAAGTCAAAGGCCGACCCAATTTTGGCGAGTTTTCCCCCATTGCCAAGTTTACATGAAAGAAACCGAGCCCATTAAGATGGGAGTAAAACGCGCTTCGTAGTTGAGAAAAAGGTCCGTAATGAGACAGACGCTGGGGCGTTTAAGAAATGTGCCGCGACCGATGTGTTTTGATACATTCTCAAACATTTATTCTGTAACTAGCTGATGCCCGCGACTACGTCCGTGTGGATTGAGGTTTATTAGTTCACGCGGGAACTCCTTAGTTTTCCGGGATATAAAGTAGCTTATATGTTATTCCAGACTATAATCTATCTCTATGCCAAATTTCATCCAGACCCATTCAGTCGTTCGGGCGTGATTGAGTAACAAACATCAATCCATACATCCATACATCCACACATCCATTCATCCAAACTTTCGCATTTATAATATTTATATATTTGATATTTGATAAAAAAATTGTGTGTCAGCTCCGACGCACGACTCTCTACGAACTCTTTACGAACGATTATAAAATAATATAGATAAGTAAATGAACGCATTTTTTATATTCATCGAAATACATTATATAGCAGTGGAAACATAAACAAGTGTTACCATGGAAACATAAATTCAATAACGTAACGTAGAAAATTTCATTTAACTCTCCATACATTTTCATACTCCGGGCTTATATTATATGCGATTCTAAAGGAGGTAAACTTCAAAAAGATTAATTTCATCACCTTTTTTTAGTTATGGCATGACCGATTGCGATAGAGCTGTTTCATTAGACTTGGTTTAGTAGACAGCTAGTTCCAATTTAGCCTGAGCTACCTACTGATGAAGGCTAGATAAGTATTTAATTAAACACAAAAAAAGCAACCATAGACGTACGGGTTATTAAAAGCTTTGAGTGATTGTAAATTGGTGAGTTTGTTTTTAACATTTTGACAGTTAATATAGTATTATTATTTATTAAGAATTAATGAAACGTGTGATGAATATAGGTTTACAATCAATTCTTCTTAGCAATTAAATATGATACCTGTCAAGCATAACTGAGAATTGTGTTTCAATGAAACATTGTTTAATGAAAATAATTACTATGTAGTTAATTTAAACGTTTAATACTCAAGTGTAAAATGCGAAGGTAATTAAAACAATGACAGGTATTCACTCGTAATGAGCAACATTGTTGAGTGACAGACAGTTTTTATATTGACCATTTAGAATTTTAGTTAGTTGATTTGAAATTATTATTACGTTTTATTGTTAGAACAGCACTCGTGTTTCTCATGGTCTTCAAAGTCATTATATCTAACAATATTATTTCCATTTTACTATACGTCGGTATATTAGCTCGGGTAAAAGAAACTGTTAACATTTCACTGTAAAGCCTGAAATGATAAATGATTTATTTATTTCACATAGGACAACTTGTGTCACATGATACGTCAAGACTTAGGAACGAATTAGGAAAGAATTAGGAACTGGGTTCAGAATTACCTTTAGTTCCATGTGGAGTTTAATCCTTAATTGTCCTTTAATGACCTGATTTCAGAGGCGCACCGAAAAAATTGCGAGACTAACTTGAAGGAAAACTTGAGGTGTTCGACCTAAAGCCATGCGCAATCATGGCTTTAGGTCGAACACCTCAAGTTTTCCTACTACTCTACTCGTAATTGTAACTGGTGCAAGAGGATGGCTATGACAGTGACAGACGCTGCCACAGGAAAGGGAAAATGGGATTTGCATTCATTTAAAGACCTAATAAATAGAATTACCAACTACCAAACATATTACATCGAACTGATTGCAGTCCGTTTTGCATTTTTTGGAGTTCTGTTGGACATGTCACCCTCGCAATGCGTTGTTTACAAGTCCAAACCTTTACTGAAATGCTATAATTGCACTAATGCAAAGTTCGATAAACATGCAAATATTAATTATACCTATTTGTAAATGTTTCATTATTTCTCATTCATTAGTCTACGCTTGACTGGTTAAGAACAAAGCGATAATCTGGCATTAATGGCAAATATTATTGTAACAAATGTTAACAAATTCACGGCTAAATTGAAAATTTGAGCAAATACGTATGTTCATTAATGAATATTTAGTAAACTGGATACGTAAACTTATAGATTTACACAACTTTTATGCATATTTATTAATTATTCTCATACATAATAATTTGTGCGGTCATAAAAATCAGTCGTATTGGTTAATATCGTCGTAAAATGATCTCGACGACATGGTTGCAGTATAATTAATAAAAAAAGAATTAAAAAGGAGTTCGAATCAACGGTCGCGTGCCCTAGAGGCCAATGTCCTTTAGACAAGATCGCCCCCTCGATTTCTGTCTCACTCTAATTAAGCATTTAATCCGAGTACTTGTCTCTTTCCGCCCGAGGGATGCTAATATCATGTTACTTAATACCCTGCTGCGTACTTTGTATAATAATTTTCGGAATACTTCAGCTCTTCTCTAATTCATCGTTTTATTTTCAAAGCGAAATGAGGTGGTCGGTATTCAGTTTACCAAAATCTGAAATAGAATTTTCGCGACGAAAGAGAAATAAGTACAGAAGTTTTGTACTAAGCTTTTACTAAATGTGCTTTCAAATCATCAAGTGAAACTATTGGCTCGGAATTCCCTTCCTATCGAGAAGAGTCAAAAAGAAACTCGGGAAGCTTTAAGTTTCCTGTATATTTACCATATAGATTGGAAACCGTAATATATTTTTAATGCGTATTCAATGATGTACGGCAAACGGGTATCCGGTATCGTGAGTTAGCAATAAAAGTAAAGCATGTCGAAAAATATCGTTAAGTAGCACACGCCTGCCCCTTAATATTTTCCACGCGGGCGCTCCCGACGCGCCGTATCGGAGAATTTCCATCTGAATATTTTCCTTTCTCATTGTCGTTATCTGAAAAATATGTTTTTCGTACAGACCGGGCCGCGGGGGGAGGGGGACCAGCGTAGTTCCGAAACGACGTAACTACTATGAGCAGACAATGCGTTTTAAGGCGTGCAATTGTAAATCCAAAGTTCAGATTCTTTCCCGAGGAGACAGCATCTAAAGAAAAATAGTACAATCGCGGCCACTTGAATTTGGATTCTACATGCGCATATGTTAGAGTGGGGTTTTCAATGACGTGTTGTGAGGGTGGCGGGTGGAACATGGGAACCGGAAGCTCGAGGTGGGGGAGGAGGCAAAATGGACGGAAGAGAAGCGAAGGCAAATAACTTCGCCCTTTTATACACATATACACGTACAGGTTTTGTGAGGGCGTACAAAAATTCAGCGCTTCGCGCAACTTTAACAATGAAACGTTGAGTATTTTTGTCATTTGTCCTCATAAAATCTACCGTCCTGAGTGCCTAGGACTGGAGATGTTTTCGCATACGAGCTATGTGGGATATAGTAAAGCGCTGCGCTCATTCAGATGTTGCATTTTTTCTTGGTACTTGTTTGTTATTAAGACCGGTGCCTTTTAAAATTCCTACCAATAAAATGATTTAAGATATTCCTACTATCTCAATTAAATGTTTATTCCAAGGTGTTGAGTTAGTGCACAAAAGTGACTCTTTATTTTAATGGAGTGAGCTATTTTAAATGGAAATTTAAAACAAATCTTCTTACATGTCCATTTTAAAAGCATATTTGCGATAAAATCATTGATGTCATTTAGATAAAATAACACCTACTTATCGTGGTATTAACTATTTATTCTGTGGCATCTTTAGATATGGCGATGCTATTCAACATCTTAAATGTTTTCGAGTATGCGTTAAAAATTAACACATGCCATTTAGAATTCTCAATGGTGTACTTAATGGGTTGTGGCGTGTTCAGAAGAAATACCTAATAAGCCAAAAAACTGGCTTAACCTTTCATAAAGTCTTACCCCAATAATAGACATTAATAAATAATTTATAAACATCGTTGTGATGAAACATAAAAAAGAACAATGTTCTCGAGCAACAAATTTCTCGCGATTAAACTGCTATAAAATAAAGAGGTTCGCATGTAACCAAGTAATTTGTAAAGAGTTTTAACTCGAGCCAATTTGCCTTTAAAAGCCCGCGAAACCGCTCTAAAAAAACGTTTTATCGTCCATAAATCTTTTACAAGCAAACAATTATTGGACCAGGTAGCAACGTATTAAATTGGAAATTAAATCCTTGCTTAATATTACGAAATCCCTTTGTGGTTTCGCAAATTCTTTTCGAACTCGGAAATCAAAGAGCGAAACGGCGAAAGTTGGTGCCCTTTGAGGAGTCCTGTTATTATTTTCTCGAGAACCTCTTTTATAAAAAAGAACGCTTCAGATGACGAGGGTGGTAAAGGGAAAAATATGACGGAGTTGCGTTATCGGTGTCCCTTACTTCTTTGTGTTTTAGAGCGGGAGGGGAGAGGGTTGGTCGAGTGGCTTTCGAGTCGAGAGCCTCTATACGCTGGTTCTCGTTATGTCATGCCTCCGGGCCTCGTGTGGGTTGGATTTCGACAAGTATTTTATGAAAAATGTAACCGTCTTTACGACAATGCTCCAAGCTTTTTATGTAATGCAACAGTTTCAAGCAGTAATGAGATGAAAGTTGCCACCGCTTGTTACGGCGAACTGGGTCCACGGGGCCACATGTTCCAAGAATTAGCAGTGTGGGATGCCTTTACCGTCCTATGAGTATAATAAAAGCTATCTATAGCCTATAGCGGGTATACCTAGCCTACTCAACCAGTACGATGGTTCTATACGAGTAGATTGTGTTAAGTGTATGTTGGGGTAAATGAACAGAACATTTTGTTGAATGAACGAAATAATCAGCGTTCCGGTACGAATGCAGAAACCGATTAGAGGTATGGGGTTAATATAACTGCAACCCTACAGGTTAGCCCGCTACCATCTCAGATCATCACTTACCATCAAGTGACATCGCAGTCAAGGGGTAACTTGTAGTGCACAGAAAATCAAGGACGAGGAATTAGACTGGATTTTTCAAAATTCTCATAGGAGCACAGCCGCAGGCGTTAACTACTATTATAATTTGACATGGAGACAAAGTACACGAGTTCCCAAGAAATCCATTTGACGTGTGGAAGTGATAACAGTCATAATAAACTGCGGAAGGAACGACATTTTCCTTCACGGATTAAAGAAAATCTAGATGAGAAATCCATTTCCATACTAATATTTAAAAACAACCACTTCTTGTTACAAAAATCAATGTTTTTTCACTTTTTACTGTACGAGTACTTATTAATTTTTTGTAGAAATTCCTGCCTCGGTAAACATTATAGGAATTATTATTATTTAAATTTATTTATTGTACGAGATATTTGGTTGGAACATTTTACAATAACCATTTAAAACCATCGATGGTGCATTTACCCTTAGCCATATGGGTGACATAATAGAAAGAAAAATATTATTGATGTTACGTAACTTAGTAAAAATTATAACAAAACCTCGATTTCAACAAATAAATGGCAGGGAAGGGTACAAAACAATCTACGTCTTTTGGGTTTAAAGACAAAGACAACTTCAGGTCATTCACCCATCCGAGCTATGAGACTAGAGTGTGTTGAAAATTAATCATAGCATTTCTAAGAAACGCAAATTGCTAAGGAGATATTAATAAAAAAATTTAGAAGATATTACTGAAGTTCCTTTCCAGAGGTTTATATCACCAATGCCTTTTCCTCTCGGAATATTATTCACGCGCCTCCCTCATTACGAAGCAAATCATTACTTGGTGAAATCGTATGGAATCGCGAGGGATTGTCATTCCTACACAATGGAAAACTTATCTTCTTGGAAAAGTAATAGGTCTCATTTTAGATTGTGATTGATTTATTATGTTTCGCCGTGATATATCATCTTGGGCGTATGAAAAATATGGGAATGTTGAGAAAATGAAATCATTTCGAGTGCTTTATTATTTTCCTGTTGAGATGCTTTTCCTTTAAAAACATTTTTGTTAACATAATATTGTTATATCTAAACTTGTAGGTACGTTTTAGCTATTCGCACTTTTAATAATAATTTTGTTATCTTGAGTTTGTAATTTCTAATTTTCAAAGAGTATTGCTGGTAAGTGGCGAAAGTTGAAGAAAAAAGGACAAATTATACAATCACGGTTCGATTTCTTGTTGGGTCAATTAAGAAAATGTTTTAAATGGATAGTGTGGTCAATTCAGATAAAAACAATCTCTAAACAAAACAAAAATGGCACCTCTAAACCTATTTATGCCCTTTCTGGAGAGAGTATTAAGAAAGGGTTAGCAATATTTTTAATGATGTTATTTTAGTTTAGAGATTGTGTACAACAGAATCAGCCCAGTATAACGTATAGTTCGCGCGCGAGTTGAATGCAGAGTAAATGTTTGGTGACACATAAATTTACTCTGCATTCAACTCGCGTGCGATCTGTAGATAGATATCGTTTTTCACAATTATTTTGAACGCTATTTTTGCTTAATCTAATAGTTCCGTTTAGAAGTTTAAAAAGAAAATTATTTAGCGATTTCGTGCATGCGTAGGAATGTTCATTCTATTCTGTAACAAAATTCCACAACCTATTATAAACTTGCCTTTACACAAGTTTAAGAAATCCATTAAAAATGCTGCTGAAAAAAAAACATACGCGCCGAATTGAGAACCTCCTCCCTTTTTGGAAGTCGGTTAAAAAGCTTATTATACTGTCGAAGGTTATATAAATGATAAAAGCCCATTGATTTGACTCGCTCAAGCAATGCTCAGGACTGCTGTTACTTATGTAGCTTATTTACATATATTTACAATTACTTAGATTAATGTAATTGTAAATATATTTTATTTTTTCAAAAGAGCAACTACCGAGTTCCTTGCTAGTTCTTCTCGGTAGGACCGGCTTTCCGAACTAGTGGTAGATTCATTCGACTATCCATAAGCACTTGTAAAAGGTCTATTTGAATAAAAAACTTTTGAAATCTTTGATGTTTTTTGAATTTCTGTGTTTCATGTGATAATCATGTTTTATTGAAGAATAAAACGTTTCTCGATGCCAACGTACCTACTTACCAACCTACGTTTAAACGTCGCACCAATAGGAAAAAAATGGCAGAAAATCGCCTTATTCTTAACCCGCCTACACGTCACATATACCCCTAACATGAGCTCCCTTTTTCACATTCCTGTAACACACATGGAATTTACTCCAAAAAGACGTAACTACATAAAACTACAGCTGAAAAAGTACTTTAGCCACAAGCTTTAGAATTCAAAATGCTTTGTAATTTAAGAGGATCTTACACGTGTGGCATAGGATACGGAGACAATTGATACAGTTCGTGAGATTGGTCGACATGAACGTACCTAAAGATTTTTACGATTCCGATAAAGCTGTAAACTCAGTACTTAGCATTTGTAGAGGTCGCCTCTAATATGTTTTTAGTGATAGAAAGGTTAATTGCCGTGTCGAACAGTTTACAAGGCTATTTACTACACTACTATTTAGTACTACTTATTTAAGAGTTCTACACTAGTATTTACGTGTACGTAGTACGTACCTACCCCTATCAATGATTGACTTTGTGTATTAAAACTAGATGACGCCCTCGATTTCGTCCGCGTGGAATTAGATTTTTAATTCCCGGAGGAACTCCGAAATTTTCCCCTGGAAAAAATTAGCCCATGTCAAGCCAAGCCCCGGGATGTAACTATAAACTAACCTCTGTATCAAATTTCATCAAAACCAGTCGCATTAATCTATACTTCTATACTGATATTATAAATGCGAAAGTTTGGATGGATGAATGGATGGATGTTAGTTACTCAATCACGGCTCAACGGATCTGGATGAAATTTGGCACACAGATAGATTATAGTCTGGAATAACACATGGGCTACTTTTTATCCCGTAAAATTAAAGATTTCCCGCGGGAACCAAAAACCTCAATCCACGCGGACGACGTCGCGGGCATCATCTAGTCAGTGGCGTGCACAGGTTTTCAAGCTAGGGTAGGCATTAGTTAGTCAAAATACTTATTTACTGTTTTGATTTAAAATGATCATTGACGTGTTTCCATTTGGGTAAGCAGTGCTTTTATGCCTCTATGACCTGCACGCCACTGCATCTAGTTATTTATAACTGAACAGCCGGCAGATTTATTTTAGATATAAAATTAAACAGTATTTTTCATGTGCTTGTGAGGAAGATCTAGATAAGAGAAAGGTAAATCAAATAAAAAATAACAATATATTACCTACCATTTTACATCCGTAGCCTAATTAATGAAAGTTTAATTAAGAAACGATAAGGGGCAATTTGAGTACATAGATATTGCAGTCAGTCGATTTTATGATAGGTTTTAGGGCACCAATATTCGATAAAGTATGCCATGTATTTGACGTACCAATAGAGATTTTAGAATAGGAAAGGGGTACTAAATGCCACCGACAAGTCCGTTAAACGTGGCTACTAATCGCGCGCGTACATGTTGAACTATAAGAAAATTTGTGAAGCATTTCATGCCATAAGCCCGCTATTACTATACGAGTACATACCGATGGTGGCCACATGAGAAGCGCAGCGAGGCAAAATAATGAGCAGAATTCATAGGTAGGTATCGCAGTACAGTCCCACCAACTTATTTGAATTCTGATTCGGTGGCCAAAATTGGAACTAATTTTTATGACTGTTTAGTTTTTGTCTATCTATATACCTTTAAATAAAATCGTTGATCGCAAATTGAATTGCTTGACTTACAAACTTGAAATTTTGACAGTAGGCTCCTTTTGTGACGTAGGCGCTCATTAATGAAGAATTTTAAAAAATTCTACCCCTAAGGGGGTGAAATAGAGGGTGAAAGTTTGTATGAAAGTCCGTTACTTTCAAGTCATATCCATGAAACTTGGTATTTGAGCTATCAGTTTAAAATAATTAAATACTTGTTTCACAGTTTTTCAAAATTCCGAAGGGGTGAAAGTTGAATATGAAAGCCCTTCATTTCTCAAGATATTTTTCAAGTTATATCAACGATACTTGGTGTTTTGGCTTCCATTTTTAAATAAGTTTTCAAAATCCTACCCCCAAAGGGATAAAATAAGGGTTGAAAGATTGTATTGAAACTTTGAAAGTCCGTCATTTCTCAAGACCACAGACTGTTGTTCTCCCTGTTTTTTCCCAGTAGGAAACGCAGAGAACAACACTTTTAATAAGTAGCTTTATTCTAGGTTTGAATTCGACTGATTGTAAAGCATTTGATGACATTAGCGTCAAAGTAAAATGAACGATACGTTTCATAATTATAATCGGTTGTACTGAATTTGTGACTTTAAATCAATATACTCAAGGTTCATTTTACCTTGACGCGAATGTCATAGAATGCTTATACGATCAATTGAATAGCGGACAGTGGTGAAATCATAACCAACGGGCAAAACCCATACTATTAATAAGCTTTTCAAAAATTAACTTGAATTTAAAAAGTATACAATCAATTTTTAAAAAAGCAGTAAGTTGCGCTCGTGTGTAGAATCATAATGATCACTCATAAAAGTTAATAATGGATTAAAGTTTTATGGGTGTTAATAACTATGGAGCGTTCGGCGACACACATAGGCGTAGGTTTTTAATTAACAGTCTTAACGGTTATACTTAAAACGTAAGCTTTAAATTATTGTGAAGAAGGCTAATAAACATGCATAAGAATGGTACCAACTGAATAGGTAAATATTATAATTTATACATTTTAAAAAAATGTGATGACTATGTCTTTAAAAAAAAAATAACTAGGTACCTACCTGCCAAGTACGAACCATGAATAAAATATGACTTTTGAATTATTGTATCTTATTATAATTATGATGCCAGCAAATTCGTACGCATATAATTTGATTTTCATGGATAAAAATCTATTTCCGTTTGCCTATATTATTCTCCAGATTATCGACCGTACCCATGCATCACATCGGTTCTTTGCACTTAAGTGGTGTCATTAAAGGAGAAACAAACACTTTCGAATTTATAGTAATACATATTGTAAAGGATGTCTATTATTATACTTTATACTTAATATTAAAAATGCGAAAGTTTGGATGGATGGATGTTTGTTACTCAATCACGGAAGAATGACGGAATGGATCTGTATGAAATTTTTCGCAGAGATAGATTATAGTCTGGAATAGCACATAGGCTATATTATAATATATATTAGTTTATTTTCATATATTATTTATTATGAGTGTTATGTTATTTGTGTAAATGGTTTATGTAATAGTATGTCGGTATTTGTTTGTATGTTTATACACCACCCGCAATTTAATCTCCTTAACTTGCCTGGCAGAGATCGCTGCTAAGCGATAATGCCGCCTTTTTGTATTATACTTCCTTTTGTGTATTTGTGTTCCTTAATTATTATTTTTCTTTTTGTGTTGTGGTGTACAAATAAAGTGTAAAATAAATAAATAAATAAAAATAGGCTACTTTTATCACGGAAAATTAAAGAGGAACCTAAAAACCTCAATCCACGAGAACGAAGTCACGGGCATCAGCTAGAGTAAGTGCACTATTTATTTGGGTAAGTAATAAAGTAAATATATCCATATACTGTCGACATCCACACACACTACACACACATCCTACTATCGACAGTACCACATAGTTCTCTCAATTCGTATGTTTATTCCGCGCCTCCATTTCGTACAGTACCTCTTTGTCTATTTCATTAGTGATCGCGCCTTGATGAACTTGACCCGCCGTGACCCCATTACAGTTATTACAAAAGGGGCGGGGGTAACGAATGTTATTGCCGTCGTCTATTGCCGTAGAAATACAATCCGCTGTGTTAAATTGAATAGTTAATACATCAGTTTCGACACTCGATATAATCACGAAATGCTGATTCTCATTACCTTAAATGTGGTAGAAAATTGAAATTGAGGTATAATAAGATGGGTAGGCAGGAAACTGAAAATTATAAGTCCTAAGAATCTACCACCGGTTCGGAAAGAAAGAAAAACAGTTTATTCAAAAGCTGATTCTATTGAGAAGAACCGACAAGAAACTCAGTCGGTAGATACTCCAATAGCTCAGTAGTAGAAAGGCACATCTACTGTAATCCAAAAGGACCTTTTTTGATAAACTCCTGAAGTTGGCAGACAAAAACAAACAAAACAAAAAAGTTAGATTTTTTTAAATAGATGATACCTAATAAAGGATGTGATCTGAGAAAGTGTAACTGTAAATAACGATTGACCATGCTAAATTGGCTAACTTGAAATGGCAATTCTAAGACCAAACAGTTTTTCAGTTTCTACGAGACTTCGAAGAGGACCTCTAAATCGCTTGGCGTGCTTAATTTGCTGTATGCTTTGCCGTTGGTAACGACCGAACCAGACATCAGACTCTCAGAGATTACTTAGATACTAATAATTCGTATATTACCTCTGCCGGGAATTGAACTCAACACCTTGCACTAGTTAGACCACACGATCACCACTGTTCCAGGATAGTCGTCAAAACGTGAATGTTTACATAATAATTTAACATGAATTCTACGATTTTGTATGTTCAAATTTGAATACCTCAGATTTCAGCTAGATATGTCCAGCTATTTGGACAGTTAAGTTGATAAATCTGTCAGTCAGTCAGTCAGTCATAATACCCCGAAGATATAAGATTAAATACAATTTCGATCCGACAAGCGTGAAATTGTAAAGCTCCAAGTGACATTTGATTTAATACCGAATATGTACTGAAACAATATCAAGATAAATGTAATATACAAATGCTAAGATTGAATCCGATTGCTGATCTAACCATAAACGGAATTTGTAAGGGTGATACCACATGTTTCGACATCAAGCCAAGAACTGGTTCTCAAGTATCGGACAATCTTAAGAATGATACGTGAAAACTTTTTTACAAATACCGGTTGATATCCTACTAATTCATACAGACATTATTATGAATGCGAAAGTGTGTCTGGCTGTCTGTTGGCGACGTTTTCACGCCCAATTTGGTCATTGGTTTGGATGAAATTATTCAGTACCAACAGGGTTAGGTTGCATCCCGGGAGGGACATCTGACATCTTGACTATTATTTTTATTGTGTTTGCTCTACCTACCTACGCCTAAGTTACAGCTATTTTTTAATCTTGTTTTTATTTAGATTTCCCCAAAAAAATATATTTGTTGATCTAGTTAAGTTATACAATGCTCCGGCTGTTTATTGAGCGTGTCTTATTTCATTTAAAAGTAGATTTTATTCAAATAAGCTTAATACTTACGCGCCTATTATAGGTGACATTTATTTTTATCAAGATTTACTCTAACGGCAGATGCTTAGAGTGAGAAAGTAAAAAAAAATAGAGTAGTATAGAGCTTCGATAATTAGATACTCGCCTATTTAAAGTCTGTCGTGATTTCTTTGTTATTAAATTCAAATTCAAATTCAAAGAACGTTTATTCAGTTTAGGTAGGTTTACTACACTTATTGACGTCCGGTTATTTATAACATAACAATATAATGGTGATAATCAGTACGACATCTTAAACTAAAGCTACGAAGGTTCCAAACGCGCCCTGGTCTGAGAAGAGCCCACAAGAAACTCAGCCGGGTTTTTTTTTCATTATCACCATTTCACAATCATCTTAACTAAGGAACTATCAGAGCCATTAGAGAAAATCATTGCCAAGCTTCTTTGTCATTTAAATAATCCTTTACATGGTAATTAGTTTATGATCACCCATAAAAGAACTGGACTATAATATGTAACGACCGCATTACATATTCTGTGTAGTAGTAAGAATTTCTTGACAGAAAAATCGGATACTTGACTACTTTAGGTCCCGACTTCTTAACCGAAAACAGGATCCAGGATACCTTACTGGCAGGCATTGCCGGTTATCTGTTCTTTTTTTGTTTTTTTTTTTAATCCACTACAAGTTAGCCCTTGACTGCGATCTCACCTGATTAATTAAGAGTGAATAGGCATCTTCTAGGCAAGCGCGTTCCAACCTAGACCTCATCATTGCTTTGCACTAAGCATGATTGTCGTCAAGCGCAAGCCTATCTCACAATAAAAAAAATAAAAAAAAATGATGGTAAGTGATGATGCAGTCTAAGATGGTAGCGGGCTAACCTGTTAGGGGCATGGCAGTTATATTAAACCCATACCCCTATTCGGTTTCTACACGGCATCGTACCGGAACGCTAAATCGCTTGGCGGCACGTATTTGCCGGTAGGGTGGTAACTAGCCGCGGCCGAAGCCTCCCACCAGAAAGTGTAAGTTTAATTTGATCATAAATAACTGAAAAGTTTTAAAGTTACCTAAGACCCCATCGTCTAAGAATAGTATTTATTTGAGAACAGTTCAAATAATACGCTTTATGCTTACAAAGCGTATATTGAAGGAGTTCATACATGGTTTTCGATTTGTTTGCACCTATGAACTCGAATTAGGCGATAAGGCGTTTGGTAAAACGTAACTGATTACAATATTCTTACATAATTGCACTCGGGTGGTGGATATCAAGACAGACTAAGAAGAAAATTAGCGAAAGTTCTATTGTTCTGTAAAATATTGTTTGGTAAGAATTACATACGTGGGCGGAATGGGCCAATAGATAAATGTGGCGGTTCACTTATTTCTCATGATGCAAGTGGAGTTCAATAAGTGTGTGAGTAGCAATAAGTAGCAATATTGAATTCACAACAAGATCCTAGGCGATAGCTTGGTTTGGAGCGCGCGTGATACAATGGTGACCTGCTAGGTTGACATGGGAGTTGAGTGCAAACTTATGTTTTTCTCGTTGTATATATTTTGATGAATTTGTGCGGTCAATATACGAAGAGCTGAGACATGGATTGATTATTTAGAGACTTATGACGCGATGGTACGATGACCGTGTCACGTCTGTGTCATCCAAGAAATAGTTGCCTTGTATGAGGAAAGACCTGGGAACCGCATTATTATTCCAAGAATACCCCTGCCATTATGTGATTAGTGGAAAGGGATCACGACCCACAGCAATGAGTTACACGACGCAGAGAGAGAAGTATGACCTTGGATGTGTCGGTACTAGTAGTGCATCATTTCATTAGAGTTCATATTATGTGACGAGTAATATCAATGTTGAATTCACGTTGAGATCCTAGGCGATAGCTTGGTTTGGAGCACGCGTAATACAATAGTGACCTACACTGATAGGTTGACATGGGAGTTGAGTGCAAAATGGTGTCTTTCTCGTTGTATTTGGTGCCTGGTGGAAGGCTTCGGCCGTGGCTAGTTACCACCCTACCGGCAAAGACGTGCCGCCAAGCGATTTAGCGTTCCGGTACGATGCCGTGTAGAAACCGAAGGGGTATGGGTTTAATATAACTGCCATGCCCCTAACAGGTTAGCCCGCTACCATCTTAGACTACATCATCACTTACCATCAGGTGAGATCGCAGTCAAGGGCTAGCTTGTAATGGATAAAAAAAAAAAATTGATGAATTTGTGCGGTCAATAAACGAAGAGCTGAGACATGGATTGATTCTGTGCAGCGTGATTAAAGGACAAGCAAACAAACTTTCTCACTGAAATTAAATTAAATGATTTATTCACCTTAGGAGGACTTGTATGAGTCTACCACCGGTTCGGAAAAATGATTCTGCTGAAAAGAGCCGTCAAGAAACTCAACAGTTACTCTTTTCTGCTGGGCTGCTGGATGCGAAGCCGTTTGCTTTCACGCAACTTTGTCATTGAAATCAAAATCAAAATCAAATGTTTTTTTATTTAAATAAACTTTTACAAGTACGTTTGAATCGTCAAGTGAATCTACCACTGGTTCGGAGTGCCATTCCTACCGAGAAGAACCAGCAAGAAACTCGGTGGTTGCTTTTTTTAACCGACTTCCAAAAAAGGAGGAGGTTCTCAATTCGGCGCGTATTTTTTTTTAAATAATTCATTTACAATTATTATATCAATGTGTACATAAGTAACCGCTGTCCCCAGCATTGCTGGAGCGATCAAATCCATGCTCCTCTATCATTTACATAATCTTCAACAGTATAATAAGCTTATTTTATTAAGAAAATCACCAGTAACCTCGACCTAACAAATGGTGTCAAAATTTACGCAATGGCAACTCCAGAAACTCTTTGGAACCATGTTAGAAGAAAAAAGAACCATATAGAAGCGTACACTCGACCCCACAAAAAATTTATAATGATATATTTATGTAATAAAACATATTTTCTATTAATAGTATGGATAAGGATGACGAGGTGCTAGCAGTACATCGACCGTGTCACGTCTACGCCATATCTACGCTACATTAGTTAAAATTCAGCATTCGGAAAATGGTTGCCGTAAGTAGGACATGGACGTGAAAGGGTCGGTATTTCAGTATACATAAAAATTATTTCCAAAAAACCGACTTCCAACGCTACTGTAAAGTAAAAAATTATTTTTATTTCTACCCACTATGTTGAAGTCGGGCGAGCCTCATGCGTCAAATTTGCTTATACTTGTTATACCCGACTGTAATAATGTAGCTTTCTATAGGTGAAAGAATTTTTAAGTCGGTCGAATAGTTTTTGAGTTTATCCATTACAAACAAACAAACTAACAAATCTTTCCTCTTTATAATAGATATTACTCGTAGCTTAGATAAATAACTATCATCATTTCGAGTAGCTATGCCGCAATGTTGTACGGTTCCGTTTTGTTCGGAAAAAAGAGGAGGACACTAAAACAGTGCCTAGTGGCGATTCGCAGGAATAACTATACCCCGACAAAAAATTCTCGTTTTGAAATTTTTGCGCCTCTTTTTCTTAATTCCGCTTAAAAACGTTCACATTATTCGCTGAATAATCCATATTTGCGATAATTTCACGAAGGAGATCACTTTTCAACAGGTAAATTAAAGAAATTATAACTTATGTCGCGAAGCCCGCCAAAACCAGTGAAAAGTGAATCTTATTGGACCTCACGCGACACAAGCGCCTCTAGTGGCAAATTCACACGCGATAGCCTCCATTGAGAACCTCCTCCTTTTTAAAAATATGAGAAAATAGGTACATAAGATTTTCTTCATAGGAACTGCAACATATTAGCTGTCTTATTGTTCAGCTTGGAAGGCATTTTTTTTTCTATTAAGTAGATAATTTCTTTTTCGCATGAGGCATTCGAAACTCCCACTTTTTCTTATCACTAGCCTTAGATAGTACTTATACTATAAGCACATATGGGTAACATACGCCTCTCAAGGTATTCTTAAGGGAAGAAATCGGGCCCCGCCCTTAAATTGACATGTGGAACACCCTTTCCACCCATTCGCGGATTTTTCCGATTTTTCCTTATCTGTGCGAAAAAGTAGGTGTACTCGTAATGTCATACGGGTGGTATTGGTTTTTTTTACGACAGCGAGTAAATTTTCAATAGGTGACTTGTTCTTGAAATTTACCATTAGATTTTATTATACAGGTCAAGCAAATATGACCTATGTTACTAAATGATGCCTGCTACTTCTTCTCGTAGATTTAGGTTTTTGAAAAGTCCCGTGAGTTAACTTCTTGATTTTCCGAGGTAAGAATTCTATAGGTCCTTCCACGGGATGAAAATTATCTCAGTGGGCATACTACCACTGGCCTAATACAATTTTGAAATAAGAATTTTACGTGACGTACCTACTTTATAGGATGGTGACGGATTTTAGTAAAATTAGGATTTCAATTATGAATAAAAATTCTTTCCAAATAAACCGACTTCCAAAGCCACTGTAAAGTAAAAAATAATTTTGATTTCTACACATTACAGCAGCTGTGGGGATTAAGAGTACACTAAAAAGTTAAAAATAAAAATTATTTCCGAAAAACCGACTTCCAAAGCCACTGTAAAGTAAAAAAATATTTTGATTTCTACACACTATGTTGAAGTCGGGCGAGCCTGACGCGTCAACTTTGCCTATCTTTGTTAAACTCGCCCGAATTCAACATAGTGTGTAGAAATCAAAATAATTTTTTACTTTACAGTGGCTTTGGAAGTCGGTTTTCGGAAAGAATTTTTATTTTTAACTTTTTAGTGTACTCTTAATCCCCACAGCTTAAATTCAGTACCCTGCAGCATCAGAGTTGAGGAGTTGGGACTTGAGTTTAAGTATGAAGTCGTTGCTTGACACCTATAATATAACTTCACCACAAAAAAATCCTAAATCGCAATTTTTAAGGAGTTCTGTACCCTGCAGCATCAGGGTTGAGGAGTTGGGACTCAGAGTTGAATCGTATATACGTGACTTGATACCTACTATATGAATTCACCATAAAAATTTCCTAACTCCCTAGTTTTGAGGATTTCATGTAGTACGGTACACCTACAGCATCAGGATTGAGGATTTGGAGTCAATTTTTTTAATGGGACCACCTCGGGAGCTTTCTCTAACCACTGGAAAGAAAATTTTTCAAATCGATTCAGGTTTTTTTTTTGGAAGTCGGTTAAAAACAAAGTCAACTATAAAGTAATACTGCCTCAAGTAAGTGGAAATCGAAGCATGGGCAGTGAAAGTGTAGTAGACAGACTGACGGATAGACAAACAGATAGACACATTTTCGCATCATGAATATACATAGATAATATTGTATTAATTAATAATATTATTACATAGACAATCATCACATAGACAATACTAGTATGGATAAGTATGGTTTCAGTAAATGAATGGGATGGGCTGATTAAGGAAAAAAAAACTGGTCATTATTTATGACTTAGATCCGTTCTGCAATTGATTGAATCCATCCAAACTTTTGCATTTACAATAATATTAGTAGGTATAGAAAACATATTATCTACATCTATCAGTGTTCTTTAATTTTATCTCATCTCCTCATTTGTTATTTCCCCCAGCTCCACGCCTTTACGTCTGAAGTTACCCAATATTGCGCAAGTTTTTCTTTAGAAAGTTTCGGATGTAGAGGTCGCTATTGAATCCGTAATGTGACTGTAATCTGGTACTTACTATAAATCACGATAACGACTAATAAAGTCGGAAAGATATCTACCAAGAGTTTCTATTAATTATACTTAGATACACAGTTCGGAATTTTTAGTGGGCGAATAGTGGTGTGCATGTAACACGATATTAGTGAGAAAAGTAGCAATGGGAAAAAGTTACGAATTTTTTAAACCTTATAGCAGTAAAATTTTGCGGAAAAAAAGCATTACTCTTGTCGTTGTATTGAAGTGTTTGAATTTGATAACAATGATCGCATACCTACTGAATTCATACAATTATGATTATGCTAAAGTATGTCTGACTTCACTGGTGAACAGGAGGGGAAACTTCATCGCTGTCCATCTGTTCAACTTTTTGATTTTTTCGATTTTGGCGAAATTTTGACAAGAAATAGCTTGTATTCCGGAGAAAGTTAGGGTTATCAAAGAGATCGCATAGAATTTTTACTAAACCTCAATATGTATATGCAAATTAATCGCAAACATCACCTAGTCTTTTCTTGTATCAGCAATGGATAAAATCTTAAAACTTATAAGTAAGAAGTAAAAAATTGGTCACAAACAAACATATAAGCATACAAACATAAAGTAAGTGAGCTTATAAAATTAAGTGATAAATGTAGTATCAATTTGACTGTGTTTTTTTCATTAATAAGCAAAATGGCATTAAACTATCAATAAAACTCGACATTATGTTGTAATATGTAAGAAATAAGTTACAAAACGTATTGACTATTTAATCTCTTTCAATTTACAAATGAAATATTTAGTTGTAATTTGTCGCAAGTGAAAGGGTCACTAACAAACACAAGTAAATCTTACTACTGACACGTCAATCTTTAATCGGAGCCTTGACACGAAATAATTCACTTTAACCAATAAATGCCATCGATTGACAAAACGTACGAAATGAAATACGCTTAAACAAACTTTGAAACCAAATACAATTACCACTTATCGACATCGAAATTCCGATTGCGGTAACGACTCTTCAGTGTCGACGCCCACGACACAACACTATTCGATAAATCACATACCGTGAGAATCAACGTGAACAACACTAGAGCACCGAAACGCGAAAGGTAGCCGTTTGAATGTGTAATAAGCTATAGCGAATTTAATTATAATTTATTTTCTTAAATATCATTTATCTTAAAGCTTTGCTGATTGAAAGACAAGCAAGCCTAATAAATGTGTGTGTGTTCTCAAGATAACAACTTCCTCTGGAGTGAATTAAGCTCTGGCGTGAATTAAGGTCCTTTGATTCCCGCGGGAACTCTTGAATTTCCTATCCGGGATAAGGCTATAAGGCTATAAGGCTATCCGGGATAGCCTTCTCCGAGATACAACCTATCCCTGTACCAAATTTCATCAAAATCGGTTGTACAGATGGGCCGTGAAAGCGTAGCAGACAGACATACAGACACACTTTTGCATTTATAGTATTAGTATGGATATGGATTTTAATTACTTACTTATCAAACACTAGATGATCCTTCTGATTATGTCCTTCCCCAGAATCTACCCCTGTACCAAATTTCATCAAAATCGGTTGAACAGATGGGCCGTGAAAGCGTAACAGACAGACAGACACACTTTCGCATTTATAATATAAAGTATGGATAAATAAATGGTGAAAATAGGAAAATTAAAATAGGTGTGCGCCCGGGGATCGAACCCACGACTCCATATATCGGGTGTCTAAACCACTTGATAGGCTAGGCTAAAAAAATAGATTATAATATCATAGTATTAATACACATAGCTTGTACTATTCGCACGATGTAAGACCGTTACTTAACTGTGCGGAGGGCACGGAGTTAACATAAATTAGCCAAATTTATTTAACCAATTCCAGGTCTTTGACACGGCTTGTAGGTACGTGTTATTTCGACTTGGTATTTGAATGACGGTATTTATAGTTCCGAATCGTAAGCTTTGTAGTAATTGTATAATGCGGCGTTTTGTTTACAAAGTGTAGGTTTCGAGAAGTATTGTTTCTCGATTAATTCCCGAGGCGAGATATATATAGAAAGATATAAGAGCCGTACCTAATTATTAATCTTCGGTCTTGAATGCCTAGAGCTGTACGTATAACTAAAATAAATGAGAAATACAATTTTAAAAACTCGCACCATTAATGCGGATTAAAAGAAAAAATATAGTGTGTGACGCTGGCTGAGACACGACTTTTGATTTCGGGTGATGCCAGCCCTCACTTCGCTCAGGCAGGCCCAGACCCTCGTCTGAAATCGTCTTGTTTCATCCCTAGCCACACAATATACTATTTGCTCGCTCAGTCCTTCCTGCTAGAAGACCTTTGCCGGTGAAAATGCATGTTGCAGTTTTCCCCCAGGAGAACGAAGTCTGTACAGAGCTTGCTGCTCGCAGCGCAAACGTTGAAATAACCCACAGAAGTCATCAAGAAGAAAGGTGTTCAAATATTATTCGTGTCCGCAATTAGCAGTAGACTTGTAACCGAAACAATTTATCGCAACGCCTCGCCGCCCACTCTCCATAACAATTAGCGTTCACTATACAACACGGCTTGGGGCTCGGGACGTAGGAAGCCACTTGTAGGCCATTGTAATATGCTAATCGAGCTGCAAACAAGGGCGTAAATGAAACGATTTATGACGACTTAGGCTGTACACACTGCCTGCCTTTGTTTTTAGGGATCTATATCGAGATGTTAAAAAACCTCGTGAAGTTTTTTAGCATTTCAATACAGACCCCTAAATGGAAATTTGAAATTTTGTGAGAATTCTTAAACATGTTGTTTATCTGATAAAACATTTTATTCGTCGGGAAAAGAGTTTTTTTTTTCATCCACTACAAGCTATACCTTGACTGCGATCTCACCTGATGGTAAGTGATGATGCAGTCTAAGATGGTAGTGGGCTAACCTGTTAGGGACATGGCAGTTATATTAAACCCACACCCCTTCGGTTTCTACATGGCATTCATTGTACCGGAACGCTAAATCGCTTGGCGGCACGTCTTTGCCGGCAGGGTGGTAACTAGCCACGGCCGAAGCCTCCCACCAGACCAGGGAAAATTCAGAAATTATAAATTCCCAAATTGACCCTGTCGGGATCGAACCCAGGACTTCCGCTCGTCAAGGCAACAGCGCTACACACTGCGCCACGGAGGTCGTCGGAGGGAAGTTACTTGGAGTTAGAGAAATCGGCTTTAAGTATGTTAGTCTGTCTACTTATTTAAATAAATAACTAGCAAATGATTATTGCTGATGATAGTTTTTAATCATAATTTAAAAAGTAGCTGATGCCCGCAGCTTCGGACGCGTGGATGTACATTATTAAAAATCCTCAGGAACTCTTCATTAGAGCTAACTTATATATTAAGGTCTCTAACTATAGGTAGGTACTGATGCAAAACATCACAAGCACCCTTTCCTATCCCTAAGTATTACGACATACAGCTATGGGCCTACGGCATACAGCTATGGGGCTGTACCAAAAAGAGTAACATCCAAATCATACAGCGGTTCCAAAATAAAGTACTCAGGAGTATAGTAAATGCGCCCTGGTACATTCGAAATGACGATATTCATCGGGCCCTCAATATTGAATATGTCGGCTTCATCACCACGTTAACGTTGAGGCAATCCAGCTGCTCGACGTAACGAAACTAGTGAGAAGACTAAAAAGGACTAAGCCTTTTAAGTGTAGTGCTAAAAGAACACATGAACAAAGTGTCTAAGATTATCAAGAAAGACTAAGATGTGTCAATGGACAACTTTTTAGTACATAAAATAAATTATAAGTTTAGGTTAAAGCAAAACTGCTCATTAGCCAATTAGTTAGGCTAGATCGTAGTTAAATGAGTACCTCGCTGGTACTCAATAATAGAAAAAAAAAATTGGTAGAATCGCCTTACTGCAAATGAACCGAGGTTTGAAGGTAGCTTGGCACTCGGTAGCTGATGATTTAGAAAATATTATGATTTAAAAAATCCAGGATCCAATTAGGAAACTTTGAAAGCATTTTCTCGCACGAGTAAAACTTTACAGCATGTTCCAGTAAATCTTGTTAAGTCCACAAAACTTCAAGAATATTTTTGGCTACTATTATACTCTAGCGAGGTAGGTAGAGTTCTTATGTGTAGTATAAACACAGGTATCACACACATAGGTATCTCTTCAAATACGGGGGTGTACATAGAACATGCAATCTTCTTTTACCACTTCGCACCTTATCCATCCATAACCATTGTATTTTTGACGGTATAAGGCAGCGACACACTAAACGCGTTGTAAAGAGACTGTAGTTGATATTCTAGGGCCTATTTAGTTTAGTGGCATCCTATCACTCGCTACGAAACGTTTCCACACGTAGACCTTTTGTACCATTTTTAGAATATTGATAATTCAGAATTTTTTCTGGTCTGGACTAGTGGGGCTTATGCCGTGGCTAATTAATTACCAAAGACGTGCCGCCAAGCGATTTAGCATTTGGGTTCGATAAAATGTAGAAACCAATTAGGGGTATGGGTTTAATATAACCGCTACCCTTAACAGGTTAGCCCGCTACCATCTTAGCCTGCATCATCACTTACTAGGTCCTAGGGAGATCGCAGTCAATGGCTAACTTGTAGTGAATAAAAGTCAAAGTCAAAGTCAAAATATTATGTTTATTCAAAATTGGTACGTACCACTTTGTGAACGTCAAGTATACAAATTATGAGACGTGATGGTTATAATTCACGACGGTATCTTAAAACTAAAGCTTCTAAGGGTTCGCCCTGATCTGAGGAGAGCCCCACAACAAACTCATTATCACCTTCTCATAAAAATAAAACATAAGGCTACTTGAAGGGCGTACGCGTAAAATCGCGCGGGTGTCTGCTCCGCACGTAAATTGTAAAACCGTAAGTGCAAACGCGTCACACGCGTCCGCGCCAGTCAGCGCTGCTCATACAATTTTTCCGGCAAGCGAGCGTCCACCCGCGCGCGTTTTAATGTACGCCCCAACGCAGCGCTTACTCCGCTCGTCTTAATCACCCTTACGTGCCAGCCCCGGCAGGTGGGGGCGTCAAGGGGTTACAGCCCCAAACCTTTTGTAATACACGCTGCCATTACGGGATTTTCTTCGCAGCGTGTATTTCGGATGAAAGAATCTTCCATAATCTCCCCGACACGCAATTTGAATTTTATTCACGGCTCCACAATACCATTTGTCATTGTGTCATTACGTTCTGCCTGGGATATCGAGTTATTTGTAAAAGACAAAGTTTGATATATATTTGAATGTTTTTTACTTCCCTTTTGGTGTTAGATTTGTTATGTTTAGGGATATTATGGAAAGCGATCAGCGAGGAATGTCCATACTGTGGCGAAGATAATAACCCTTGGCATGCAATATTCGAGTGCCGCATATTTGAACAACAGAGAAACATGGCCATTGGAAGTGAGGATAAACTAAGCCCAAAAACCTTAATAACAAGAATGCTCAAGAACGAAGTAGAGTGGGACAAATATGCAAAACTAATTAAGTTTATCATGAAAACGCGAGAGGATGATGAATGGGATAGGCAGAATAAACCACAGCATAAAAGAAAACGGCTACCTTTCTGACGAAATGCTTAGTGCAATACCGGGAAGAAGATCGGAGGAGGCTTTTAGTCCGTAGGTCACGAAAATCTAACTGAAGTGAAGTCGGGCATGCCAGTTCCTGGCATCCATGACATGAGGATTTTCTTCCTTCGCGTATAAAAAAAAAGGGGATATTATGGTATCCACTGAAGTTAAATCGTTATAGTTAGTATGGGTAGTAATTAGGTACCTGAATACACCTTTGAAGTCGAGCACCTCTTAAATATGGTTTTCTGAAGAGCGCTCCAGGAAGAGTGAACTCCAAGTAATACAAGTTTCATACAAGATTTTAAAAGAAAAACCAAAAATCCAGGGATTCATGACCAAAAGCTACTTAATTAAGTACCTACCTACCTTCTTGGTTATTGGAAAGTTTCATACAAGATTTTTAAAGAAAAACCAAAAATCCAGGGATTCATGACCAAAAGCTACTTAATTAAGTACCTACCTACTTACTTGGTTATTGGAATTGTGTTACGAAAGTGTGTTTGTTTGTCATTCAATCACCACAGCCACAAAATATTAACTACATCGGATCAACATGATTATTTGCATGTATGGAGGCTGAAAGATTGTATATCTCTAGCTGGAGATTGACAATGGCTACTTTTTATCCCGAAAAACCAGAGTGCCTCAGGAAATGGTGAAAAACCTAAATTAATCCGGACGTAGTCACAGGCGTAAATAATACAACTCTATAGTTATATTTTATACGTCCCACATAATACCTAACTTGCACACCACTACTATCATTATTCCAAGTGGGAGTAGGCTTCAAGTCGAGCGCTAGGAGTAGGGAGGAGGGGGGGCTAGGTAGGGGCACCCCCTAGTTTTCGCGATGAGTGCGAAGTCAGGCGCGCTCGTGACCTCGCATCGGGAAATGACCAATCTCAGGCGACTATGTTTGCATGAGAGACGAAAAACAAAGAGTGAAATATTCATACGAAAGTTAAAGTGGATTTTATAAGGTTACATGAAGCGAGGTGTTGTAAAAAAAGTCTTGCTATAAAAATATAACATGAAACATACTTTAACATCGTGAAAAATTTCACAAGATACACTATACAAAACATGCACATTAGTGGAAAAAATCTTTCAAATTCAATTCACTCACAAATTACTTTTAAAATTAATCACATAAAAATTGTACATAAAACAAACATAAATTACAATTATTTATCAAAAGCTAGGACTAAATTAATTATTAACTTATAATTCGAAAACTATACAGTTTGTGGGAGACTGTACAATAACTTGCCAAAAGAAGTATTTAATTAGAAATCTTTTGTAAAATTTGAAAAAAAATATATCACGCATTTTCTAGATGAACTTTAGTATTATTATTGGTAGTATTTATATAAGGTCACCTGTATACCTAGTACTTAATATGTTTAAGCATAGTCTATTGTAAGTTTTCTCATGTGAGTGAACTTTTGTTCTTTTTTGGGAATAATAAATATCTGTGCATGTACATGTTAAACTGTGCCAGGCACAGTTTAACATGTACCTAATTCCCCAGAGTCCAGGTCCTCAACTATGCTAACAATAATCACGTTGATCCGTAGTGATTGAAAGACAAACCAACAATCACATTCACATTTACAATATTACAAAGAAACAAAAGATAACTCAGGTAGACCTATCTGATATATCTGTATTTCAATAAAAAAAATTAAGATACATTTTTTATTTATTTAGTGTTTATGAGTCAAAACAATATTACCATGGCGCATTTTCATAATGAGACAGATTGGTTTAAACTCACAAAAAACAAAGTCTAAATGGCGGGCGGTAAATATTAAAATCGCCGGGCTTCCAGTCATCCTACTTGCATTTTTAAAGAGGCGCAAACGAGGGTTCTGTTACTAAGGCTAGGGTATGTCCCGAGGCTCGTGGGAGCCGCCGGGGCCCTGAGCTGGCTCCTGCCAAATTTGGGCGGACCGAGTTCGCGGTGTCGCCGCCTTTACGCGGGCGTCGTGCGGTCCATGGCGCTCTATGGAGCGCCCGTATGGTCGGGCACTCTGAACCGCCAAACTCGGGCCCTGCTGCGGAGACCGCAGAGGGTCATGGCGGTCAGAGTGATACGGGGTTATCGGACCGTATCGTACGAGGCGGCCTGTGTGTTGGCGGGGACGCCGCCCTGGGACCTAGACGCCGAAGTGCTCTCGGCGTCGTATTGGCGTAGGGTGGATGCCCGCATCCGGGGGGAACACCCTACGCCGGCGCAGGATCGCGCCTGGCGGCGGCTGGCGGAGGCCGATCTCGCCGCTCATTGGCGGGAGCGGCTTCTGGCGCCGACTGCCGGCAGGCGGACGATCGAGGCGATCCGGCCCGTCCTGGAGCTCTGGACCGGCCGGAAGCACGGAGCCCTCTCCTTCCACCTCGTGCAGGTTCTCTCGGGGCACGGCTGCTTCGGGAGATACCTGTGCATGGTGGCGAGACGGGAGCCCACCGAGGTGTGCCACGAGTGTGGCCACGCGGAGGACACGGCGCAGCACACGCTGGAGTCGTGCGCCGAGTGGGCGCCCCAGCGCGCCGCACTCGTGGCGGAGGTGGGACCTGACCTCTCGCTGCCCGCCGTCGTCCGAGCCATGGTGGGCAGCGAGGAGGCCTGGAGTGCCGTCGCCTCCTTTTGCGAGGAGGTGATGACTCAGAAGGAGGCGGCGGAACGACTGCGGGAGGCTGACGCCACCGCGGACCCTCTTCGTCGCCGCAGGGCGGGACGCAGACGGCGTGCGTACGACCGCCGTCTGCCACCCTAGCGAGGGCTCCGGGCGGACGACCCATCACAGTTGTCGCCCGTCGAGCCTCGGTCGCGGAAGAAAAAGCGGGAGTGAGGCGCACCTCGGTGGTGTCCCTCAATGAGGAAGTCGGGGCAGCAGTATGCCCCCGGAGGAGGTTCCGCTTGGGCGGATGTCGCTGGCTGGGTCGCGGATGAATGCCTTTGGTGCTCCCGTAACCCAGCCTTAAGGCGATGCGCAGGAGCGCCGCTGGGTTTTAGTGGGTATTCTGGAGTGCCAGTGAGTCCCACATACCCTCTCGGAGGCACTGCAGTTCACCTGCCTGCCTCCGAGAGGGATGCCTAAACGCATTTCCCAGCGAAAAAAAAAAAAAAAAAAAAAAAAGGGTATGCCATGCGTCCACCTTCTTTGTTTCACCCGTACAGAGTCGACCAACTATTTTGAGCTGTCATATCCCCTTTTAAGCCCAGTACATACATGCGAAATGGACTTTTCAGGGAGAAGTATCGAGTTATGGTTCTGTTTATTTTTTAAATTCCCTATGAAGCCCAGTACTCATACGAGAAGTCATGTAATTGTAAGGCCTCGTTCAGGGAAAAGCATGGCGTAAGGCATTGCGCGTAGCATGGAGCGGCCCAAGAGTTATTATACACGCATATAGACGTCTGTCTTTTCTGAAGTATTCCTTTTTAAGCCCAGTACTCGTTCAGGAAAAAGCATGGCGTTTCGTGTGGAATGGCGCGGCGTAAAAGCGGTTGTAGTCGTACATCGGTTATAGTTAACTCTGTCGGTTTATATTTAACCTCAATTCCTTTATACTCTATTGCTTTCAAATATCTTTTAGAGAATAAGTGCAGAGTATGCCAAACATTCGTCTTCTTTGTTTCACCCGTTTCATAGATCCGTCCAACTATCCTGAACCATCTTAGGCCTGGTGCTCACATGCGAGCCGTAACTATAACCATATTTGTTCCTGTTTTGTTACCAAAATAGTAATCTCGTAAAGTAAATTTTTGATTTAACGTAGTCTTCTTGTAAATTGCAATGTTATCCTCCAGAACGTTATTATCATCGTTTTCTATGTTGATGCTGTTTTGTAAAGCTTCTGTAAAAAAACGCTAGGCATAGAAAGTGTGGGTGGTGGGTTAGTAATTGGGTGGGTTGTTAAGGAAAAACTGTTCATTAACTACGTTGCTTATATTAGAAATCGAAAAAAAAGGTGCTTGTTGAAGTCTCATCAATATAACAAATAATAACTTCTCATATGGCAGCGTTCTGGAAGTTTCGAGATATCTAGTCCTCTAATAGGTAGATGGACGATATCAAGCATCATGAAGCAGAGAGCCGAAGGATCTAGACTGCGCAATACCTACACTACATATCTGGTGTGTGAAAGTCCCTACCAGAGATCTCTGTCCAGCTGTGGATCTCAGCCGGGTAACGGTTGATGACGACGATGAAGCAACGACAGAGCCTCAAAAATATGTATAATATTGTCTCTAAAATACCACCTTAGCAAGTGGTAGGTACCCAGCCTGTAAGTTTGATATATTTGGTATCTACTACTACATTCGGTTTTAAGATCTACGTCACGTTGGTTACAGTTACACTCCGCATGTGAATACCCAGCTTTACATACTCAGTTCTTTTAAATGTGCCCGCCGTGCCTATTATTTCATAGCTCAAAGTAAGCTGGTCGTGAATAAAGCGGAATAACTTAAAAAGAAAAATTAATGCAACGAGAAATATAATGTTGAATGTTGGACGCTGAAATGTGGGCTTCCATTTCGAGGTCTCTCAGTGTGTGTTGCCATGCATTTTATATTGCGTTTCTTGCATGGCTGAAGAATTTCAAATATGTGTTATTTACTCCCACAAAAAAGGAGGATGTTAGTTTTGCAATGGCTACCACCTAAGACTACCTTAACATAATACTATTAGTTTATTTTTTATTCAAACCAGCAGTCTCGCGCGTCTTTGTGTACAGTTTATTTAAAATTGAATTTTTATAACAGACGTCAATAACTCAACCCATATTTTGTTAAATTATACGCTCGTCTAGCCTTGCCCTAATAGTGAAAACACAATTCAGGATAATATTCCGACAAAAAGTCCGTGTAATTCACCTAAAGTGTAGCGCATACGAGACGACCGGAAAAAACGTTATTTTCATCCGACGCGAACGTGTCGCTCACATATCTTGCACTAGTGTGTTTTAACTTTAAAGGGTTTTTAAGGACGCTGTTCTTACATACTATGTTAAACCTTTCTAACTGTCACTAAGTTTTCATGTAAAAGTTCATGAGGTTCATTAACATTTACGTTGGTTTCTAATGTTAGGAAAACCTCGTTCTAAAGCAGTAACTAGTTAAAAAATTACAATTTCAAAAAGGTTTGACCCATGTAACATACGGCTCTCTAAAAGGTTCACTTTACTAAAAAGAAAGTATAACGTTGGTTGATAAAGGCCAGAAGTACAGAAACCCTAGTACGAGTTCCATTCATTTTCGGTAACCAAATTCGGAAATCAAAATCGGTACTGCGCTGAGATTAACTTTAAAATATATAGCAAAGTAGCAAGTGGAAACGTGGCTTAGACTTGGCTTGCCCGCGATATCCATGCTGATACGATGTCTACGATACGAAACTAGTCACAAGTCTCGTCGCAACAACATATTTTGAATTGAACTTTATCTAATGCCATCTTGAGTGTTGCGGACGGCCACCGACACGCCAGACAATTCCGGTTTTTCTTCCGCCATTTTTTTGTTGTTTTCCAAGTCCCGTTTTATCAAATTCACCGTGTTTTTATAGCGTCCGGGGTCACCAATTGTTGCGGCACCACTTATTGCACCACAACCTATAGGATGGGATGAGTGCTAAAATCAAAGTCGTATGGCGTTTCACTGTCTGTGTGTGTGTGTGTATATTATGTTCTAAGTATATTATAACTTTGAAAACGGATGTTACACGTATGGTGGATTAGCACTGCCCGTCGGTCGCGCGCAGGCGACTGTACGTAGTGTCACCCTGTGCTTCGTAAGCACATTGTATCCCCACATGAGTAACATGTCTAATTACTTCTACAGAAAGTACGCATTGGGTAAACTGTTCCCACAATGAAATTAGTTGCGTACATCGTTTCCGCGTAATATACTCAGTGTGCTAAACAGCATAGTTAAAATTTCCATCTAAATCGACAAAATAATAATATCAACGTCGATATATTTCGCGAATACTACGCTGATTTCCCTGAATTTATAAAAATATCGAAACTCATCAAAGTTTTCGACAAGAGCAAACTCGTGCTAGAGTACTGTTTTCACGCATGAATAGTCCCGGTCGATTTGGACCACCCGCGCGTTGGTCGGTTGACGGTATGACCCTCCCGAAACAATACGGGTCCCGGGAAATCCGAGACCGGTGTCCCTTCGCATTGGAGGTATTTGAGAGCGGCCTTTACTTTAATCTTTTCGTTGTTCCCAATCAGCGATCGCTTGAGATTCCGTAGAATTTTTCATATAATCAATAACCATCAAAGGCTTTGTTCTGAGTGACTAACAGACAACCTACAGCCCAAACGGCTGAACGTAGAATATTTTGAGAGAATATTCCTTGATCACCCTATTTCAACCCCCACGGGGGTTAACATAGAGGGTGAAAGTTTATATGAAAGTCCGTAATTTTTCATGTCCATGAAACTTGGCATTTGGGTTTCAGTTAAAAATGAAGAAATATCACAAAATTCAAAAGGGTAAAGTTGCTAAAAACATCCAAGTGATTAATGGACGAACCCTTGCATTTGATTTCGGAAAAATTAAAGTGTTTCCAGGGAATCATAAAACAGTAATCCACGAAACTAAGTCGCGGGCATCATCATATTGACTACTAGTTGATGCCCGCGACTTCGTCCGCGTGGATTGAAGTTTTTTAGTTCCCAAACTCTTTAATTTTAAGGGATAAAAAGTAGTATATGTGTTATTTCAGACTATAATCTATCTGTGCCAAATTTCATCCAGATCTGTACAGCCGTTCTGGCGTGATTGAGTAACAAACATCCATCCATTCATCCATGCATCCGTCCATCCAAAATTTCGCATTTATAATATTAGTATATAGAAGTAAAGGTAAATAATTCCGAAAGTAAAACTTTGATAAGTAATTTTACTATAGGTGTTTTGAGAACATGATAGCATCTTTCAATGTAGGAGATTTTGAAAGGAGAATAAAACTTCAAAAACTCGCAGCACGAGTGTCGGGGCGTGCTCTCGGAGATATTATATTGAGGCGGCGAGACGAGGGCGGCTCGAGGGTGGCTCTCTTACACTTTTTTTTCTGAGTTGCTAAAAACATCCAAGTGATTAATGGACGAACCCTTGCATTTGATTTCGGAAAAATTAAAGTGTTTCCAGGGAATCATAAAACAGTAATCCACGAAACTAAGTCGCGGGCATCATCATATTGACTACTAGTTGATGCCCGCGACTTCGTCCGCGTGGATTGAAGTTTTTTAGTTCCCAAACTCTTTAATTTTAAGGGATAAAAAGTAGTATATGTGTTATTTCAGACTATAATCTATCTGTGCCAAATTTCATCCAGATCTGTACAGCCGTTCTGGCGTGATTGAGTAACAAACATCCATCCATTCATCCATGCATCCGTCCATCCAAAATTTCGCATTTATAATATTAGTATATAGAAGTAAAGGTAAATAATTCCGAAAGTAAAACTTTGATAAGTAATTTTACTATAGGTGTTTTGAGAACATGATAGCATCTTTCAATGTAGGAGATTTTGAAAGGAGAATAAAACTTCAAAAACTCGCAGCACGAGTGTCGGGGCGTGCTCTCGGAGATATTATATTGAGGCGGCGAGACGAGGGCGGCTCGAGGGTGGCTCTCTTACACTTTTTTTTCTGAGCGATGGAACGGCTTAGATTGCGAACTTTTGGCACAATGTGGATGACGTAATATGCTTTGCTATAACTTCAGTAGCAAATTTATTTTACACTAGCTGATGCCCGCAACTTCGTCTGCGTGGTCTGAGGATTTTTGGTTCCCGCGACAAATTTAATTTTCCGGGATAAAAAGGTAGCCTATGTCCTTTCCCGGGATATAACCTATCCCTGTACCAAATTTCATCAAAATCGGTTGAATAGATGGGCCGTGAAAGCGTAGTAGACAGACAGACAAACACAGAAAGACAAACACATTTATAATATTATATAGTATGGAAGTATGGATATGGAAGTATGGATTTTACTTACTTGTACACTCATTATATTTTCAAACCATGAGTCAGATTGAGAAGGGTTTGGCCATAGTCCTACACGCTCCCCAAGGGCGGATTACCAGACTTCACACACTCTCGCGCTTGCTGGTTTTCTCACGTTGTTTTTACTGGAAGGCTAAATCTGTACCCTGACCAGAATTGAGGAATCATTATTTCCCAAATTATTATCCCTTAGAGCAACATATATGTTCATATAAAAAAAAATCCTAACAAACCCAGGTTCCCACCACTGAGCCTCTATTGCAGGTATAACTTATGCATATTAGCACATATAATGCGTCAACCATTTTCAAGAAACAGCAAACAAAACAATAGTAAGAAGCATCTGCAATCATGTAACTCCGGTTTAGCAGTAAAAGCAAACCGTTGTTACTGTAAAGCGATCGCACATGAGCACCTACCGCAAAACAGCACACAAAACAATGCAACGCATAGTGGAGCTCTTTTCTACCTACCTAAAAGTCACAGAAAACCACCCAATGGACTATTATTATCATACCCTGTCCCGTGAACCAATATTTTTCATTGAACACAAACTTCAAGGCTTGTATTGATCGTGTTTTAAACTAGTCATATTTAAGACTAGCTGATGCCCGCGCTTTCGTCCGTGTGGATTTAGTTTTTAAAATCCCTCGGGAATTCTTTGATTTTCCGGTATAAAAAGCCTATGTCACTCTCCAGGTCCTCAACTATGCCCATGCAAAAAATCAAGTCAATCCGTTACTCTGTTGCGACGTGATTAAGGGACAAACCAACAAACCTACAAACAAAAAAACACATTTTTGTATTTATAATATTTGTAAGATAGTAAGAAGCAAGATTAGTAGGATAGTGCTTATGCACTATCCTACTACTAGTGTTAATTCGGATAACCGAATTAATACTATTAACATATTTTACACCAAGAAATTAGGAAATAAGTTAAGATTTATGTATACTTGAAGTTTATTGACACATTATACACAACACAATAACAAAAGTTTTGTCATATTTAAGATGGCTTACATTCGTAAAACACGAAAATGCAAACACAAATAATTTATTTGCAGATAAATGAAAAAAAAAACAGGTTGCATTGCCCATAGTGACCCGTACGGCAGCTGCGTAGCGGCCGGCGCTGCTATAATCGGCGATTACCATTAACAGTAGGTAAAAGCAATACGTTGTCACCGTTAAAAACAATTACTGGACAGAAATAGCGTTTAGCTAGCACAAAGTGCAGTTAAAGCGAATCGCCTACCGGATACGTAGAGATGCAACAGGAAAGCCCATAAAAGCATAGTATGGACCTCGGCCGGCCCTTGCCTAGCCTGTTCTACAGAATGGAGTGAGATTGTAAATGTAAAATGCCCTTTTAATGTTTGCTTTGGTTTTTAGCACATTAACATAAAGACGTGTTCGAGTACAAAACTGTTAATTATGTGATGTGAAACACATCATTAAAACGCCTTTCAAATTGATAGTCCAATTTCATGACGAGTAATGAAAAATTATTTAACTATTATAAAAGAAATTCCGCTAAGGTTTGGAAATGCCTTCCGGCATCCTTATTTTCGACCACGTTTGGATAAGGCAAGAGCTCAGGCACCTAACCAGACTAAATAAATTTTCATCGCAGCTGTTCACCGGTATACATAATCTCGTGACGTCTATTGACGACCTCCCCTGCGCAGTTCGACGACCTCCCTGGCGCAGTGTTGAGCGCTGTTGTCTTAACGTGGGTGGTCACGGCTTCGATTCCCGGCAGGTTCAATTTGGGTTTATAATTTCTGATATTTCTCTGGTTTGGTCTGGTGGGAGGCTTCGGCTGTGGCTAGTTACCACCTTACCGGCAAAGACGTACCTCCAAGCGATTTAGGGTTCCAGTACGATGCCGGGTAGAAACCGACTAGGGGTATGAGTGCTATATCCCTAACAGGTTAGCCCGCTACCATGTTAGACTGCATCGTAACTTACCATCAGGTGAGATCGCAGTACAGGGCTAACTTATATTGGAATAAAAATTAAAAAACTCTGCTGGACTGATGTTTTCCATCCAGGAGGGTTTACCAATGTTGCGCTAATCCAGGAACTTAGAACCCCAATGTTTACTCGTTCTTTACTCTCTATTCGTCGCTTACTGAGATTTCATATGATATCTTGGCGAAAAATGCAAGCGAGTGGCTGGGAGTCGCTGGCAGCAAGTGGCACTAGACCGTGTTTTGTGAAGATCCATGCAGGAGACCTCTGTCCAGTATTGGATTCCTATTGGAAGCATTCCTCACGTCGCAAATTTTATTGGTGTGAACGCCGCTTTAGAGATTGCACAACTAGAAAACTTAGCTAATAGCAGTTTACCTGCGGTATTAATTGCTGAAGATGGTTAGAAATTAGCCATTCACCAACTGTGTTTGTGTTACCACCACACAATAGAACGAGTTAGTATTGCTTGTTAGAAAATACATTTGCGGCTTCTTCCGCGACGTGTCTCATTAATGGTTAATTTTAGAGTTTATGTTTGGTGGTTTGTCTTTGCATGCACATTATATGAGGTCTCAAAAATACATGAAGATAAAGTTGTAGGAAATTCCGCCATATTGTGTCTTAACTAGAAATAAAATTACTTTGATTCAATTTTTTTTGTGACTTTGGTTATTGTGTGTGTGTGTGTATCGCGATAATATTATTTAGTATAATTATTTTATTGCTAATGATAATGATGACATTATCATTAGCAACAATTTTAACAATTATAAATCCAAAGAAGCTCCTTAAGAGTTAACAGTAAAGACAAATACGTACACGTACCAGAGACAAATAAAGAAAAATTTTGAAATAAAAAAAAGTCGCAAGAGTATGGTTCGTCTACTATGTACTACATTATTTATCTATTCAATGACTACTACGTAGATCATTTCTAGGTACTAAAGAAATGGTTGTTTACCTGCTATTCAACAAGAAGTCCAACTTAAAGATTCCGTTTGATGCACCCAACAAACCGTGTACGAGGGACAAGAAATCCTTTTATAGCCTGTAAATGGGTACTACATAAGGCAAGGGCGGGAGTATCTATTCGAGTTTGCATCTGAAAAACCAGTGTGTTGCTATATTCCTAGAGCACGCAATGTACTGCAGCAAAATTTGACGACCTCCGTCGCGCAGTGTTGAGCGCTATTGTCTTTTATCGTGCTGAGGTCCCAGGTTCGATCCCCGGTAGGGTCAATTTGGGAATTTATAATTTCTGAATGTTCCCTGGTCTTGCTTGGTGGGTGGTTTCCGCCGTGGCTAGTTACCAGTTACCACCCTACTGGCAAAGACGTGTCGCCAAGCGATTTAGCGTTCTGGTACGATGCCACGTAGAAACCGAATAGTGGTTTAATACAACCGCCATGCCCCTAACAGGTTAGCCCGCTACCATCTTAGACTGCATCATCACTTACCATCCGATGAGATCGCAGTCAAGGGCTAACTTTTTGAAAAAAAATGGATTTAACCTGACTTGTGCCGAGCGACACAATGATAGTGATTTTAAAATATGGGATACAAATTCTTACGGGATTTTTAAACCTCGCGGGCATCATCTGGTAAAAATAATACTTCAAAGCTTAGGTTTGGATAAGTGAATACTTATTTCACACCAGTTGGGCTAGCATACGCACAACGAGAAAATTATGTCTACCCGTTATCTCTATTTGTCTACCGAAGCTAACATGGTTACTTATCTCGTTACGTCAAAAGTAGAGATAAAAGAAGTATTTCTTATCTGTGGTATTTTTCTCTTCGAACCCTCACATGCCGACTATTTTTTTCTTGTAATATCCGGATCCGGATAATATCCGGATTTTTTGCATGTTAGTGTAAAATAGAAATTATCCAGCATCGAAACATCTCTCACTCTCTCTCTTTCATTGTGAGATATCTCTACAGGTAGCCCTACAAATTTAAGAGAGCTGCTCCTCCGTAGATAAAGGTATCATCTCTCTGTTCAAAACCCTTTAAAATGTTGCCAGGTGGAATGAGTGGGGCGCGAATAATGCACGAGAGAAAAAAATTATAACAGCACCACACTCCAAGTCTCAAAGGCTGCAAGTCGTGTCGCCTCCTTGTGTTTTGTCATGGTTTTGTCCTTTTTTAGGGACATGTCTGAAGTTGGGGCAGGTTTTTATACGCTTATTTGTCTACTTTCCGATGGGTAAAGTGAATGCGGAATTATGCAATCTTAGGTAGTATGTACACTGCTGTACAATTTAGCCGATGTTACTAATGAATTGAATAATTATTTTTGACCGTATTTTTTTTTAAATATACCCTCTAAATTTAATTTAATTTTTAAGAAATTGTATATATTATTATATGTTTTATCTGTATTAAGTCTATAGTAATTAGAAATACTATCTACAATAAACATAAAAAAAAAATATACCCTCTTCGTTAAAGTAATTTTTTCTTGTTATTATAATTAGAAAAGGTAATTATTTTTGTTGTGAATTGAAATTTCTTGCCAATGATGTCAAAATAAAGTCATATAGTAGGGATAAAAGTTTATTTCAATGTTTCTACCATATTCAAAGATTGATAGCCCTGTTTTTTTTTTTAAATTTAATGATAAGTTGTCAATTCTATTTAAAACCATTTTAAGACTAAAATTAAATGACAGCTCTAAATTTAGTGCTGTCTTTTTCTGCGGAAAGTATTATTCGAAAGGAATAGCAATATATTAAGAGCTGTTGACAGAGTAGTCTTTATATAATAATATATAATCTAGTGATCCATACTCCATAGGCTGAAAGCTTAAAACTCGACAAGAGGGAGTCTTGAGGAATTCCTTTCAAGTCAAGAGTCTTATTAAGTATGAGGCTGTTTGCATCTGAAAAATCCCCCAAAATGTTGCCAGGTAAGAAGTTTGAAGCAAATAATGCATGACAAAAAAAATATTACAGCCCCGCACTCCAACTCTCAAAGGATGCACGTCGTGTTGCCGTCTTATGTTTAGTCCTTTTTAAGGGACATGTCTGAAGTTGGGTGCCATTTAAAGACGGTCATTTGTTCCCTTTTGGACAAATAATGGACAAGAAACACAGAAATGGGCGCTTCCGGTTTATTTGTACGGAATTCCTTTAGGCGACTTCGCTCGTAAGGTTCGATATTCATACAAATTTTAGGTTTGTTTCAAAAATCCTTTCTTAGTGGATGCCTACGTCATAATAGCTTTCTGTATGCCCAGCTTAATCCGTCTAGTGGATTGAGCTGTGCTTAGATAGATCAGTCAGTAAGTCAGTTTTCATTCTATAGACTAAAAGTTGCCCGCGACTACATTCGCCTGGATTTAGGTAGTTTTAAATCCCATAAGAGCTGATTTTCCGATTGGTATATAAAAAAGTGTGTGCGTGCAATTCACACACGGCCAGAATTTTTTTAGAAAAGGTTTGTCTCTTTTTGGTGTCGCTTTTTCGTTTCGTGTAATTTTCAAATCACAACGATTCTAAAGAAGTTTCACTTCAAATGAAGCAGCCTATTCCTTTCCCCACAATGTAATATTATACCTAGCTCTGAACCAAAATTTCGTCAAAAGCGGTTGAAGAAATGGGCCATGAAAACGTAACAGACAGACGGATAAACACAGAAACACACTTTGGTATTTGTAATTAGGGTTCCGTATCCCAAATGGAAAAAACGGAACCCTTATAGGATCACTTTGTTGTCAGTCTGTCTGTTAAGACCCTTCTTCTCAGGAACGCAGGGATATCAAGCTGAAATTCATATCAAATACTCAAGTTTACTGTACCTTGGAGCTGTGAAAAAATCAAACTACTAAGCCAACGCAATTAAAAGATACCTACAGCCGTTTATGCTGCAAATTTTCGACATTCGCAAGGGAATCAAAACCTACAGGGTACTTCCCGTGAACTTAGAATCTTGAAATTTGGTACGAAGCAACGTCTTATAGCACAGATAAAGGAAAAATTGCGAAAAACATAAATTTTTAGTTACATCATATAATAAAAATATTTTAAATAATTTTAAACTTACTAATGTTATGGATTTCATTTAGCATTAAAAATACCATAACTTTTACTGATATACCTACAAGTTACGGAACCCTCGGCGCGCGAGTCCGACCCGCACTTGGCCGCTCTTTTTAGTATGAATGTTACTTTTAAGTCCCACCAGAGGGACATAACAAAACACAATCTTGTCGATCTGACAGCTGACATGTCATCATGAATGTTTAAAATAAAATGTTATAGTCGTGTCTGTGCAACCCACACAATTCATTTGATATGCAGCTAAATATTTACTTTTTGATTGTGTGTTAAATTTTTTAACCTTTTGATACACGTAAATGTCAAAGGATTGGTTGCTACTTGTCGTTGTTGAAGTTGGAGTGTTGTTTGATACTTGTGTTTCTTTCGTATTTTAATTCAGCTTGAATGAGGGTATGCTTTTTTGCTGTATTATGTTCCTGTGTATGACTTTTAAACTTTTTCATTTATTGCGCAGTATTACATTTATTTAGAACTTTATTTTATTTTATTTGTATAATTCTTCTTCCTCGCATATTTCCAGTTTTTACGAGAGACTGTTTAAAAAAGTTGTAAAAAAGTTCTGCCGTATACATAAAGCTTTTCTGACCGGCAAAGCCGGTTCCGCGTGGATAGGTTTGGTGAGACCCTTTGGTGAGGCTCTTCAATACTCAAGGAACTTTAGAACCAAAACCTAAATTTACCTATTACAGTTTAAATAAATTTGTATTGTGGGTGTTTTACAAGTTCAACTAAATTAAACTAGATTTAACCAAGTCAATCTAATTTAGTTAAAATAAATTATTTGAACTGTGGAAGTCGAATTTAGGTTTTAGTTTGCGGCTGTCGTACGATGAAACTATTGATTTTACGAAAGAAAAGGTTACTACATAAATTGTAGGAAATTTTTTCTAGTATAATTTATTACATGACTATTTTCATCGTAAAATTAGTCGGAAAGGAGTTATTGTAAAAAAACTGCAATTGGGCGCCAGTTTTCCAATATTTCGGCGCGAGCTGCAAAGATTTAAAAAGAAGAGAGGCTGCTAGAAAGATTTGCGAGAAGAAGGTGGCCAAGTGGAAATTCGGAAAGAGCGCGTCAAAATCTATAAAATACACTAATTTTCAAAACTCCCGAGAAACTGTCCAGGTAACCCCCTATTTGAGCACCAAATTACTGGGTTAATATTTCTGAAAAATATTTGAAAGGCCGATAATTCTTTATGAATTGAAATGACAGCTCAGTGCTGTACGAATCTAAAATGACACACGCGGAATTCGCGCTCCTTCGCGGGGTGCGCTCACTGTGTGGTTCTACTTAGATTTAGACCACGCACTGAACAAATTAATTATTCATTTCCTCTTTATAGCCGCATCTCACCCCGCATTTGATCGCGTCTTTCAAGGCGTCTTCGTTGTCGTAACAGATTTATTGCTTTGTATTTACATAGCGATTAGCGACACGCAGCTTCCTGCGTGCGAGCACGTGCAATGATGAATGGACAAGTGATAACGTTGCATAGAGCGCGATGCGCATCCGTGTATTAGGAGTCCTACACACTATCTTTACCCACATAATATAAATCAAATCAAAATGAAAATTAATTTGTTTTTTTATTCAAATAAACTTTTAAAACAAGAGACATTCCCAATCCCCATACCCACAAGACGTCTCATCCCCATTAGGTAGAAATAACATTTTATACCTAAAGGGGATAACATTTTATATTCCACCAGCTAATGCCCGCGACTTCGTCCGCGTGGACTGAGCCTTTTGGTTCCCGCGGGAACTCTTTAATTTTCCGGGATAAAAATAGCCTATGTGTTATTCCAGACTATAATCTATCCCTGTGCCAAATTTCATCCAGATCCGTTCAGCCGTTGGGGCGTGATTAAGTAACAAACATCCATCCATACATCCAAACATCCAGACATCCAGACATCCAGACATCCATACATCCAAACCTTCGCATTTATAATATTTATTGGATTGTTCATCTAAAATAAGAGAAAAATCCATAAGTATAGTACCTACCTACTATTATCGTATTACTTCTTTGCTATTATTATAAAATATGCCTATCTGGTCAATATTTTGACGAAAGGTACAGAGGTCGGTTGCATCCCACGTAAGGACAGGTTACTTTTTATCCCGGAAAATCCTAGAGTTTCCACTGAATAGGTAGGTTGTTCCGTATTCATCCTAAGACGTCTCGTCCCCATTAGGTAAGTATAACATTTTGTACTTTTACATGTAGGTATCATATCTAAACATATCCCATGTAAATGTATATTAATAGACTAGCGAATGACCATCTAATCACCTAGTGTATATAGTCAGTTATAGTGCATTTATTTTATTTTACAGTTAAGTATAGTTATTTCAAACAAACTTTAAAGTAAGTAGGTACTTACGCAACTGAGAGCAGGTACTTTTTTATTCTCCATATCTTTCAGGATATCATGGATCTTAATTAACATTAGTGAACGTATTATGGGAAACAATTTATCTACCGAGTCAAAAAAATAATAATGTCCCCCAAATAAGGCATGGAATCCAGTAGGAACAATGTTTTATCAATTTACGGTACTTGTATATTGTAATCGACGTACCTATTTAGTGTGTACGCTCCGCTATTTTTATTGCCAACTTTCATCTTTTTTGCATAAATATTCAATACAATGTATCTATTTGTTCAACACGAGGCATATATTAATAAATTAACACCGATCCTGAAAAGGCAATCTTGCAACATTGTAACTATTAACAATCATAGCTCAAAATAAAACTGTAATCTTTAAAAAAAACTCGACACATTAAAACTAACTCTTGAGAATATCAAATTAATTAATTATCAAATTATCTGTTAATTTAATTAATATAATTATTATCAAATAAGTTAAACCGATTTTGACGACATTTGGTACTTTCATCCTGAAGACAGATATAGCCAATTTTTTATCCCGGAAATTCAAACATTTCCCAAGGGCGACGAACTGGCGCAGTGTTGAGCGCTGTTGTCTTAACGTGGGAGGTCCAGGGTTCGATTCCCGGCAGGGTCAATTTGGGATTTTATAATTTCTGAATTTACTCTGGTCTGGTCTGGTGGGAGGCTTCGGCCGTGGCTAGTTACCACTCTACCGGCAACCGCCAAGCAATTAAGCGTTCCGGTACGACAGAAAGAAACAGACTAGGGATATGGTTTTAATATAAACGTCATACACCTAACAGGTTAGCCCGTTACCATCTTAGACTGCATCGTCACTTATCATCAGGTGAGATAGCAGTCAAGGGCTAATTTGTAGCGGAATAAAAAAAAGGGATTTTCCAAAAAACTAAAACCACGCGGACGAAGTCGCGGGCACCTATCGAGTAACCTATAATTTTAATCCTTACAATGTTAGCCCTTCCGAAACAAAGTATCGAGTCACCGAAACAAAGGCATTTTATTCCCGAAAAGAAATAACCATTTTCCAAGTCTGTGATTAAATCCAACAGAACAGAAATTTCGTTCCCGTATCATGATTTACACCGATCATTATTTTACTAAAATTGCGTGACGAAATGTTATAATTGAAACGTGAAATACCTGATAGGGCGAGCGCAAACTGCAGTTTTTCTTGTGTCATTGCAGTGCCATGTTTATGGCGAACTAAAGAAAGAAAATACATTTATTCAACAATGTTGTTACAGACAAATATTTAACCAACAGTTGTATATAAGAAGCTAATAAGCTAAGTCAAGAAGCTAAGTTGTAGTTGAACTAAGAAGGTGACCTTGCTTCGCTTGATAATAATCTTTATTAAAAGGTACAAACCCAATACAATAAATATAAAGCTTAAGTGGAATATCTGAAAATCCTTTAACTTTAGGTATATAAAGAAAGCCTACAATATGCGAAGATTCAAGATTCAACATTGGGTTTAAAGTCAATGTCAGTCAGTCAGTTTGTTCTTTGAAGAGATAATTCCCGCAAATTCACCTTCATTGATTGAGGTTGTTGAAAGCCCTTAGGAAATTTTTAATATTTTTGTGCGTGTGTCACTCTCTAGGCCCTTAACTATATCCATGTAAAAAGTCACGTCTCGATCCGTTGCTCTGTTTGGACTTGATTGAAAGACTATCCAACAAATTAACACATTTTCGCATTTTTATTATTGGTATGATAAGATTAACATTTTGGTGCAACTGAGAGCCGTTCTTCCAGATAGCTGACAGTTTATAATATAAATTAGTCACAGAATTTTTTATTTTTCTCCAGGGCCTTTGTTTATCTTCAATACTGGAAACATTATTCAAGAAACACCCATTGTGCGTTCAGCCTTAGTTAATACCAAAAGCGAATTCATTATTAAAATTGTACACGGGAATTTAGTTCATACTACACAGGTATTAGGGCTAGGTTAATTGCAAAGTCCACAAACGTAGAAAAACAAATTACGTTGCTATGCCTATAGTGCGTATAAAAGAGTGTTTGAGGTGAAATTAAGAGGTTTCCGGTGTTAATAACTAGTTACGTAACAAACTATAGTTTCACAGTGTTATTAAACAATCAGATAATTTTGTTACTTTGTAGCCAAACCATTGTTTAGATGCAGCCTTGAAACTTTTTCCACACTTATTATCTTCAACCCTGTATTAAAAAATTATATCGAATGTTATGCCTTCAAGCTAATAATAGGAATGACTTTCCGCAATAATCCTGGTATAATCTTATCTTAAAAAATTCTTTCCAAAAAACTTCCAACGCCACTGTAAAGTAAAAAATAATTTTGATTTAAACCCACTCTGTTGAAGTCGGGCGAGCCTGATGCGTCAACTTTGCTTATCCTTTTTTTTTTTTTTTTTCGCTGGGAAATGCGTTTAGGCATCCCTCTCGGAGGCAGGCAGGTGAACTGCAGTGCCTCCGAGAGGGTATGTGGGACTCACTGGCACTCCAGAATACCCACTAAAACCCAGCGGCGCTCCTGCGCATTGCCTTAAGGCTGGGTTACGGGAGCACCAAAGGCATTCATCCGCGACCCAGCCAGCGACATTATCCTTGTTATACCAGCCCGACTTCAACATAGTGGGTAGAAATCAATATTATTTTTTACTTTACAGTGGCGTTGGAAGTCGGTTTTTGGAAAGAATTTTTATTTTTAACTTTTTAGTGTTAGGGTTGAGGATTTGGAGTCAGAATTTTTTATGGGACCACCTTAAGAGCTTCTAGATAATTGAGGACCTGGAGAGTGACATAGGCTTTTATCCCGGAAAATTAAAGAGTTCCCGCGGGAATCAAAAGAAACTTATACCACGCGGACGAAGTCGCGGGCATTAGCTAGTATTATTATAAGGTTTGACATGACATTATTATAATGATTGACCTAAGATAGGTAAATGATGACATTATTAGACACTGAACACAACTTGCTCTCATATTCTAGTCTAGTCTATCATGACTATTCCTTATTGTCTAGATTCTAGAAGCTTTATTAGCAACAAGAATGCCAAAATTTACTTCTACTCACAACTTCCATGCTAGCAGTACTGCACTCTACCTCTAGTAAATGGCACCTCTGTGTAGAAAACCATAATAAGTCAATGAGAAAACCAAATGTATCGCAAATTAATTAGTCCAGTAAGATTTATGGCTTAAGGCCCTGTGTAGCGTAAAAGGAGGTTTTCAAAAGCAGTGTATCCATCAAACGGTGACATAATTGTATGCTTGTAAAAAATTTGCTATTTTCAAGACCTTTGAGCAACAATTGACGTATCTCAAAACACAATTTAAAAAAAATCTCTGCATTGAAATTTATTTAAAACATACCTCTTAATTTACCTTTTAAAGCAATTTTTCTCCTTATTGAAACCAATAATTAGCTCTAGAAATATAAGATAAAATTCATATTTCTAAATGAAACACATTGTCGGATTCATTTGTATTGAAAAGTAAATATTAATTTTTTTACAAATTATTTCATGCTATTTTTGCGATATGCGCTTGCTCGATTTCATCCCCGCGCGCCTGTGTTTTTCATCTCGTGAGCTCACAGCGCTTTAATTCCCTTAATTAAAGGAGATGCTATTTTCATTACAGAATTGATCATAATAATTAAACTTATTAAATGATGATTAAGTTTTCTTAGGGGGCTCTTTGTAGGTTTATTGTGCTGTAAAATGTTATACATTGCAGTTAATGGTTAATTATAATACTTGCTTTACCATCCAATACTATGAGTTTTACAAACATAGCTTTTGTGATGAACTATAGGACCTCAGTGATGCCCACGTGAACGACTGCATCCGCGCGGATTTAGCTTTCGAGATCTTTTTGATTTCCGGAACCCAAGCTATAATTTATATCACTCTCATCGTCCGCATTCGTGTTGCCTATTTATAATAAAAAGTATTTAAGAATTCCTAATATTATCATTTATAATACTGTAAATTATTATAACGTACCGCTTCTTGGGAAATAATAAAATGTAACGATAAGATTAGTAATAAAATATTTGGGCCTCTGGTTAATGTATGTTATGTGTATGTACTCTCTAACGATTGTTTCTAGTAAAGAAGTCAGAAAAAGGGGGAGGGGAGGAAGAATTTCAGAAAGAGGGGGAGTAATGTAGGGACACACATACTCGTACCTACACATGGTAAATCAACGCTTTATTTCACTAACTAGTTAAAATTATTTTGCTGCAATTGGCTCTGATGTTTTAATAGCAAAAAGTCGCAAAATATGGCGATGAATTCCATAAAAAAGGATTGGTAGGTATTATAGCAGCGGTTAAATGCGCATAATTTTTATATGGGGTACGTATGTCACTTTTGTTCATACTTTTGTAAAACTTTAACGGTAAAATGTTTGTTAAGGGGGTTTATCAAATATTGGCATCTTTTGAAACGGTAATATTATTTTCTCTGAAGTACGAGTACTTGAAAGGGACCTTATGTTTAGAGCCTAAGTGCGCAAAATACTTAAGAAACATTAGTTCCAGTAGACATGAAGTATTTTAGCTGTTATGCGGGAAATGCACAGTACAAAACCCGTTAGAAGGTACCAATTAAGTGTAGTTTTCCTCAGCCTCAAAGTGGGCCTTCATAGAACCAGATGGAAATCGTTGTGTAGGTATCTGTCCCGGTGATTGTTTCGCGGAAACCCCGTCCGTGTTATTATTTCGGCCCGCGGCGTTGAACACGACCTGGGATTTCTCGGATTCGTCTGTCATCATTGCATTCATAGAAACAATGTTGCCCATGTACGCGTATTTATTTACCCGCAGGTTCACAAAAACACTTCGTGGACGTATATTGTATACGTTTTAGCTATCTGATCGAGGATTGTGTATTCGAACTTTGGACGTCCATACTCCGTACACTACAATAATAGTTATCTAACTAGATAGTCTAGGTAGGTACCTACTAAAAAAATAGCTCTACGAAATCTTTTCTCATACCTACTTGAGCAAAACCTTGGATGATCTTCCTGTAGAGGTGGGCGATATAATCCGGAATTTATTTTGGAAAATTGGGAATTATATATTTTTAATTATCTGGTCTAGTTTCTCTATCAGTGTGTTTGCTATCTCCATGCAAGCAATAATTGGAAAGAACATCTACAGTTAATATTAAATCGTGCGATTTAGGTAATTAATCCATACTAATATTTAAAATGCGAAAGTGTGTCTGTCTGCTACGCTTTCACGGCCCATCTGTTAAGCCGATTTTGACGCAATTTGGTACAGGGATAGTTTGAATCCCGAGGAAGGACACATACTTTTTATCATAGAAAATTAAAGAGTTCCTACGGGAATCAAAAGTCTGAATACACGCGGACGAAGTCGCGGGCATCATCATTAGGTTATACTTTTCTAAAACTTTCACTTTCTAATTCAGTTCTCCTCGAATATCTGATATATCAAGACTGTTCTCCTGCCATGCTTCTGACCTTTGCCCTATTTGCGTTCCACACAATATCTAACGTTCAGTAAAACAATCAAAAGCCCTCAGTTTGCAATTAGAATTTGCTGCAACGTCAAGACATTTTAGGGCGCGGCTGCGGTTTCAAAATTGTGAGTTGCAATCAAACAACACTTTCCCTTTAATTGTCCAAAGAACCATACGTTTTACATTTCATAACAAACTTTATTGATAAGCTTTTAGAATTTAAAATTCAATGCAGCATAGTTGCAAAGACCGTCCGCGTGTCACACATCTTTTCCCACGGCGGTCATCCGTGTATACCTCTTGTATTAGATCTTTGCTCAAATGAATTTATATCTTTCACAGATATGTATAGAGTTGGATTTTGATTGAGGGGCATCGATTGCGGTTTTCATAGTGGTCATTTCTTGAAGTAGAGAAGCTCTGGGGCCTGTATATGGGCATAGGTAATTAATGGTTTGCAGTGTTTCGCACTGACATTTTATGCATCGTTGCATGAGAAATCTTCCATGGAAACTGTCACTCCTCATTATGAAAAAGTTGCTAAAGGCTTTGTTTAGATATGCTCGCCGATACGTATATGTAAACTTGTTGATTCGGTATATACTGTCGCGAGATAACCAAAGCGAGAAGTACTGGTATACCGACTTTTTTGTGATTTAACTTTTTAAGATTTATATCTATTTGCTGGAACTGAGAGAGTTTATTTGCGTACTGACAATGCCTTTGATGCCAATGCTTTTTATTGTTTTTCTAACGGGACTCAATGATTATTTTAATTTTTTTTTAAGTTTGGAAAATAGTGTTAAGGAGAATGAATGCAGACTATGAATTGTGAATAAAAATTCTTTCCAAAAAACCGACTTCCAAAGCCAGTGTAAAGTAAAAAATAATTTTGATTTTCTTTCAAAATTTCCTAACTCCACTTTCCTTTTGAGTCGTAAGTACACCTACAGCATCAGGATTGAGGATTTGGAGTCAGATTTTTTTATGGGACCACCTCGCGAGCTTCCTCTAATCACTAAAAAAAAAGTTTTCAAATCGGTTTAGAAACCACGGAGATATGAGGTAACATACATAAAAAAAACAAAAAACATAAGCGCCGAATTGAGAACCTCCTCCTTTTTTGGAAGTCGGTTAAATAACAATTATTCGATTTAAAAGGTAAGAAGAGAAAGTAGCAAAATGGTGTAATGAATAACAATCATTAAATAGATTCAGTTTGTAAGTTTTACTGAGGTATTATCATAATATTTATAAGTTTATAACTAGATGATATACATGCCTACTACTTCGTCCCGGGTGTGTATTAAGGTTTTTTGATTCCCGCAGGAACCCCTTATTTTTCGGGATAAAATGTAGCCTAAATGTAAATATTATGTTCAGATATAGGCTTTCCCTATACCTTACAATTTCAACCAAATCGGTTCAGTCATTGTGACGTTTTTTTTTTATCCACTACAAGCTAGCCCTTGACTGCGATCTCACCTGATGGTAAGTGATGATGCAGTCTAAGATGGTAGCGGGCTAACCTGTTAGGGGCACGGCAGTTATATTAAACCCATACCCCTTCGGTTTCTACACGGCATCGTACCGGAACGCTAAATCGCTTGGCGGCACGTCTTTGCCGGTAGGGTGGTAACTAGCCACGGCCGAAGCTTCCCACCAGGCCAGGGAAAATTCAGAAATTATAAATTCCCAAACTGACCCTGCCGGGGATCGAACCCGGGACCTCCGCACGTTAAGACAACAGCGCTACACACTGCGCCACGGAGGTAAACGTGAAGGAGTAACAAACATCCAAACATAAAAATTTACAATTTTTGCATTCAAATTCAATATCAGATACTAGTAGTACTTTAAGATTGTCAGAATGTTAAAAGTATGTGAAGGTAAGTATTTATTTTATGAAGAGAAAAGCCACTGAAGCGATGTAATGAACTTAATGATTAATTTTTTTCTGCGTGGGCAGGGAAAACAGTAAAATCCCTGTTTATAAATGCCATAAATTAAACAAAACACGGACCGCTCTTAATGCAATGTAAACGATCATTTAAAGGCCCAATTAAACAATCGGCGGTACGAGAAAAATTCCGAAACAAACCATAGCGCGTCGAACCATCAATCAAGGTTTATACTCCGCTCATAAAAGTGCAATCCATTAAGGGCAGTTTGAAACCAATGAGTGGTATTAAAGGCCACTTAGGCCGAGTGTACACTGGACGGACGTTGACGCAGTAATCCGCGGTTATTGAGTGTGCACCCCGCCGATACAAAGTGATTGATAAACCAGAGCTGGATTTACTAGTGTTTGCAAATAGATTTAGAGCACTTTGAATCGTCTATTGATCGGTGAATCCATCAAACGCAACGCTCTGCTGACGGGTTGAGTATTCGTTTTTATTTATATTGCGATTCAATCGGTTTTTGAATCTGCCTGGGGCTTCTATTGTTGATGTCTTTTTACAAAATGATGATGTACAGGCAGGCACAGTGTAGCGGCGAGTAATGTTCAGATGTTCGGGTTTAGATTCAGGTGGTGCGGGATTCGATCCTCGGGTACACAGTTACACACTTCTGACATTTTTTTTTTAATTGCAAGATAGGCTTGTGCTTGACTACAACAATTAGGTCATTATTGAAAAGGAATTATGAGGTCTAGGTTACGAGCGCGCTTGTCTAGATAATGCCTGCAAAGAGTCATGAGCGTTTCAATTAATTTTAAATATCATTTGCTTTGCTTTAAAATTGTAACGTCGAAGGAAAACGTCGTGAGGAAGCTACATTTCGTGCGCGAGTTGAATGCAGAGTAAATGTACCTACCTATGTGTCACATTTTTTCTGCATTCAACTCGCGCGCAAACTATACATGCATGAGTTTCTTCACAATATTATTAAAAGTATGTGATGTCTGCCAGTTCGTACTAGGTCAGTATGGTGGACTACGGCCAATGTCCTTCTTATTCTGACTAGTAACAGTAGAATAGATTATACATACAGACAAACACATACAAGTACAACAGTATACATAGGTACACATACAAGTAGGTACCTAACTACAGAATATTAAAAAAATTGAGTCAAAACTTAAAATGAAGTCAAAAATGCATTAGTGAACCCAGTAAGTTTTGAAGGTTCCCGATAAAAGTTGCACTTGTACAATGTAGCGAGTGATGAAAAAGAATTATAACAAAATTTACAATAACTGATTAAGAATATTGAACTCTGATTATATAGATTTAAAGTTGATTTTGGAAATATTGTGCATGCGAAATAAATTCATGTTGGTTGGCAAAAAATCAGGTCATCGCTCGAAAGTTGTCCAATATAATAATGATGAATGACCTCACACGTCCTTTTCGTGCAGATAAATGTGTGGTCTGATTAGACGCGGGATTCGCGAACTTTTTTTATATAAGGACTAGCTGATGCCCGCGACTTCGTCCGCGTGGTTTTTCGATTCCTTAATTTTTCGGGATAAAAATTAGCCTATGTCACTCTCCTGGTCCTAAACTATACCCATTCCAGTCGATCCGTTTCTCCGTTGCGGCGTGATTGAAGGACAGATCAACAAACAAACACACTTTCGCATTTATAATATTAGTATGATGTGATTACGCTTGCCCGCTATTTTAACTGATGGTAAATACAGATGTCTAAACTGGCTTGTGAAGACTTTTATTCTTATTAAAATACGAGGCGTCGACAGGAGCGCTAAATAACGTAGTAACTAAAACCTAGGCGTGGCCGAGCTAAGCGCAGCGTTGGATGACCCCCCACTAGTTATAGTCCCACAAACGGCAGCTTCGCTTGTATATGACACCGTAAGATTGCAAAAACCGTTAGATTGTAATCTAACTAGCGAAATTGTAAACTGTCGACAGATTACAATTTAACGCATTATTTTTCGGTACCTAGATTGTAATCTGTTAGGTATATTAACGCAGCGTTGGACGACCCCCCACTAGTTATAGTCCCACAAACGGTGACAGCTACGCTTGTATATGACACCGTAAGATTGCATAAACCGTTAGATTGTAATCTAACTAGCGAAATTGTAAACTGTCGACAGATTACAATTTAACGCATTATTTTTCGGTACCTAGATTGTAATCTGTTAGGTATATTAACCCAATTAAACCTAGAGGCACTACCTGATTATTTATGTCGAACCCTAACCTACAAGAAACCTACAAGAAAGAGACAAGAAAACGTAAATACAAAAAAATAAAAATAAACAAAAGTATTTCAAAAATTAACACTCAGAACATTGAACGGTTCACAATCTGTCGACAGCTTACAATTTCGCTAGTTAGACTACAATTTAAGGCGCTGTGAGCTCACGAGATGAAAAACACAGGCGCGCGGGGGTGAAATCGAGCAAGCGCATGTTGCAAAAAATGCATGAAATAAATTGTAAAAAAAATTATATTTACTTTTCAATACAAATGAATCCGACAATGTGTTTGATTTAGAAATATGAATTTTATCTTATATTTCTAGAGCTGATTTTATTAGTTTCAATAAGGAAAAAAATTGCTTTAAAAGGTAAATTAAGAGGTATGTTTAAAATAAATTTCAATGCAGAGATTTTTTTAAATTGTGTTTTGAGATGCGTCAATGGCTGCTCAAAGGTCTTAAAAACAGCACATTATTTTTACAAGCATACATTATGTCACCTTTTGATGGATACACTGTTTTTAAAAACCCCCTTTTACGCTACACAGGGCCTTAACGGTTTTTGCAATCTTACGGTGACATATATTTAAAAATAAAAATAAAAACAAAAACTAAACAGGAAAAAAAATTACTTACAATTTTGACCAACGGGTCGGACGGAACCAGTTATTGGGACTATACCGTGTTCTGTGGAGATCCATGCAGGAAACCTTCGTCCAGCAGTGGACGTCTATAGGTAGAGAAGACGACGACGAGGCGTGGCGAAAAACTTAATTTTATACTTCATTTGTAATAGGGCAGTAACAAACCTAAGGGCTAAAACCCACTAATACAAAACAAAACCTGAGCTCAATGGTTTTTACTACTACAGTCCTTTTATTATTTCCAGTTCCAGTCCAGTTAAGTATATTTTCTTGCATGTCATTCTGCTTTTTTTGCTCAGTAGATACCAGTAGCGTGTACAGGGGTTGAGGCATTAGTTCTAGTAAAATACCTATTTACTGAATAGTGAGAATACTGACTCTCATGGTGAAAAATGAGCAATGACGGTTTCCATTTCGTAAGCAGTGTTTGTATGCCTCTATGAACTGCAAGCCACTGGTAGTTTTTTTCCATCCATTTTTGGTACTGGGTAAAACAGCGGTTTGTGGAATTCCGCCCACAAACAGGGCTTACATCCGCCAGTATAGGTACAATAAACGCAATTTCAAATGTACTCATATTATAAGGCTCGTGCCTTACCAGCATGGCAGCGGTATTGACAAATGATAGCGGGGAATCTATACCGTCGCATCTTCACGGCGGTACCACGTTGAAGGGGAGCGGTTAATTACCACCGGACGTCGTTAGGAAAAGGCATTGCGTATAGTCACGGAGACAGCCGAAAGTTCTCTTCGGTCGTTCCTTCATTACTGAAAATCGTGGTCCTGGCTAGATCCTAACCTAGAACGGATTATTTGTTTCCACTGGCATCTGTTGGTAGCCATTCTCACTATAATATTATAAAGTTTGGACGTGTTTGACTCCCTCAGTATGTCAGACAACCTAAATGGTGAGCTTCCTCTCGCTCTTTTGCCCTTGTGTTGCCTGTGACAATAAGCTTCTCGTGACTTGTCTCCACGCCGCATGATGTGTTCAAATCACATAGAATGAACAAAATCCATAATATAGAGAAATTTGCTACACAATACTTTATTGTGTACTAGACTGAGATGCGACTTCATTCCCGTGGATATGGGATGTATACCGGGAAAACTTCAAATTTAGCGGGACAAAACATCGTAGCCGAAGTCACTTTCACTGCCCAGATCTTCAACTTAGCCATATGAAAAATCGTTTATCTGTTGTGAGGTGCCGCGTGATTAAAGAACACTTTCGCATTTGCCATTAATTAAAATAATATTAGTATGGAATTATTGTGTTTGATTAGAATGCGCTTTACTATATTTCATATTATTATAAACTAGCTAATACCCGCGACTACGTCCGCGGTGAATAAGTTTTTTAAATTCCCACACGAACTCCTTAATTTTCCGGTCTAAAAAGCATGTCACTCTCCAGGTTTTCAAGTATGAAAATGAAAATCACGTCAATCCGTTGCTCTGTTGCGGCGTGATTGAAGGACGAACAAACACAGTTTCGCATTTATAATACTAGATCATACAATTAATGAGCTACATTTGTAACGATTTCACACGGAGTTTCATAAGTAGGTGAACCTTTCACATTGCTATTTTCATATTTTGTATTTTTATCCACTGCCTCTAATACTACTATTTTAACATTTACTTATTTCATATAATTTGTTCACAATATTGCGAACCGGTTATTAATTATTGTAAAATAGCGTTATATCAAAGCTTTCACTTTATGTTTCCTGGCTGCCTCTTACAAAGGTTGATTTGCATTTAATTCTAAAACCATCGGTGTAGGGTTGTGCCCACTGGCTTATTGCTTATGTTATTTCCTACTAGATGATGCCCGCGACTTCATTCACGTGGATTAAGTTTTTTTTCAATGATTTACCTACTTTATTTTCCGGGATAAAAACCTTCCTTCTGAATAATGAAAATAAATGAATGAATACCGTGCTGAATTTCGTCAATGGGCCGTTAAAAGGAAACAGACAGACAGACACATTTATACACACTTTCGCATTTATAAAATTAGTATATAGGTTTATGGATCAAAGAACTGACTTACATCCGCCTAGTGGTTGGCTTTGGTCGTGGCTAATTACCACCCTAGCGGCAAAGACGTGCCTCCAAGCGACTTAAGCGTTCCGGTACGAGGCCGTGTAGAAACCTCTTGGGTTGGGTATGGGTTTATTGTAACTGCCCCTAACAGGTTAGCCCACTACCATGTTAGACTGCATCATGATGTTGAGATCTCAGTCTCACTTGTAGTGAAATTTAAAAAAAAACTTTTTACTGCAGGTGGATACATCCTTAAATGCGGGCTATCCAGTTCCTGCCCCAAGGAGTTATGTTGCTGGCCCAGGCGATGAGATATTGCCTAGTATTTAGTACCTTTCCTGCCTAATTATCATCTTTTATAGTTTATGTTAGCATTAGTCATAGTCATACAATTGTGGCTACAGTGTTATAGTTTATCTGCTATGTTGCTGTACGATGTGTATTGGCCAAAGAAAACCTTACTCTTGTACCTAATATAATAAAACGTTTCTCTAATCTACTAACTATACCTAGGTACTTACTAATATTATAAATGCGAAAGTTTGGATGGTTGGATGGATGTTTGTTACTCAATCACGCCAGAACGGCTGAACGGGTCTGGATGAAATTTGGCGCAGAGATGAATTACAGTCTGAAATAACACATAGGCTTCTTTTTACCCCGGAAAATGAAAGAGTTCCCGCGGGAACCAAAAAAACTCAATCCACGCGGACGAAGTCGCGGGCATCAGCTAGTAATATATAAAAGGAAAAATTCCAAAAAACCGGCTTCCAACGCCACTGCAAAGTAAAGAACATACATAAAAAATAAAAAAAAAGATTCCGACGAATTGAGAACCTCCTCCTTTTTTTGAAGTCGGTTAAAAATAATTTTTATTTCTACCCACTATGAAGTCTGAAGTCGGGCGAGCCTGATGCGTCAACTTTGCTTATCCTTGTTATACCCGCCCGACTTCAACATAGTGGGTAGAAATAAGCAATATTTTTTACTTTACAGTGGCGTTGGAAGTCGGTTTTTTCCAAAGAATTTTTATTTTTAACTTTTTAGTGTCAGGGTTGAGGATTTGGAGTCAGAATTTTTTGCGGGGCCACCTCGAGAGCTTCCTCTAACGACTGAAAGAAACATTTTTCAAATCGGCTTAGAAACCTCGGAGATATGCGGCAACATACATTAAAAAAAAAAAAAAACGCGCCGAATTGAGAACCTCCTCCTTTTTTAGAAGTCGGTTAAAGAGGTGACTGAATGAATGACATAGCTCAAACCATTGGACGGATCGGGCTGAAATTTGGCATACAGATAGCTATTTTGATGTAAGCATCCGCTTACAGCAGAAAGGATTAAAGGAAAGGATAAAATAGGGCTTTGAATTTTGTATGAAAATCGAACTTATCGTAAGCGTAGCCGCGGGCAAAAGCTAGTGTTTCAATAAATTTAGGTATTCGTTTGCTGACTGTACCACACCCACTACAGTATAAGTGGAAATTTCCAGGGTTGTTCCCGGCTTGAATTTGGGAATTTACAACTTCTTATTTGGCACAATTTTGATCAGTCGTGGTTATACCTAAGTTACCTTTTTAACACCAAAACCGTGTTATTTAGCTGTTTAGAGTTCCGGTACGAGGCCTCCACCACGTTAAGCCACGTTAATTATCACTAACATGATATGAACATGATACCCGCTAACCCGCACTGGAGCAGCGCCCCAGGGTCTAAGCTCTAATTCCCTCTCTCCTATGAGAGTGGAGGCCTGTGCCCAGCAGTGGGTCGTTAATGGGCTGCAGTGGTGGTGGTGGTGGTGCATCCTATCATAGTACCAATGATAGTATCGCTGATCTTAATATATTTTCTAATAGCTGGTGAGATTTCTCTTCTTCATAATTGTTTGCGAACTAATAGTTTGATTTGCAATTAACAGATGCCTGTAACTTTTCACGTGTTACGGCAAATTATAAAATAGATAGTAGGTAAGTATCATTATTCATACAATTATTATTAACTATGCGAAAGTGTGTTTGTTTGTTGGTTAATGGTTTGTCCTTCAATCACGCCGCAACAGAGCAACGGATCGACGATATTTTATAATATTATTATATGATATATATAGAAAAACTCTTAAAATTGTACGTTTACCCAGAAAGAAAGGGCGTCAAAATTCAAATTTCATATATTTTTTCAATGAATGACCGACGCCCGACCTTTCATTTTTCCTTATGCCTGATTGAATCCAAAAAGACTCAGTAACCCAATAAACTACAGCCCCAGGCTTTAGGATAAGAAACCGGAGCTGGGCGCGGTGTCCGATTTCTCTACCCATTATTGTGAAGCGACAGTTTTTATTTGTTTTAGCTTTGTCATGATTCGAAAATCCAGATGATTATTTGAGGAACAACAGTTATACAACACTAACTGCCTCGTTGGTCTAGTGCAGGGATTCCCAAAGTGGTCAATATCGGTTCCCAGTTTTATAACGAAAACTAATATAGGGGGTCTCGACGAGGTCTAAAAAATCGACTCCTATTTTAATGTTTTTTTTTTCATAATAGGCACCTACATAATTATTATGTATTAAATTAATTTAAATTTAATAATTATTAATTACACTGAATTTTATGTCTATAATTTATTTTGTTAAATTTTGATGAGAAAATGACGTCAAGTTTACTCACCTAACCAACCACAAAGTATTTAAATTGGTAAGTATTTTGTATCAATAAGACAAAAATAAGGAGTTAGGATTTTTTAAGTAATTTGGCTATAGTTTGGGAATCTCTGGTCTAGTGGTTAGCATGTTCGACTGCAGCCGACAACGTCCCGGGTTCGTGTCCCCGGGTCGTACCATAGTATTAAGTATTGGATTTTTCTTAATAGAAATTCTCAGTAGTAGCCCGGAGTTAGGAAGTTGGCGGTGTATCACCTCGGAGAGCACGTTAAGCCGTCGGTTTCGGTTATTATCACTAACATGATAATAGTCGTTAAAGCCGCCAACCCGCATTGGAGCAGCGTGGTGGGTCTAAGCTCTAATTCCCTCTCTTCTATATGAGAGTGGAGGCTTGTGCCCAGCAGTGAGACGTTAATGGGCTGTAGTGGTAGTATTACCTATGGACCTTTAGATAGTTGAAATCAAAGACATTGGAGGAATAAACTGGACAAAAAAGGCTCTAGACAGGAAAAATCTGGAGGAGGCCTTTACTCGTTGAGAGATCCTTAAAATTCAAATAAAAAAAATAATGATAAACTGACATTTATAATTATTATTATATTAACTAATGCATACACAACAAAATTAATTTATATAATTGTGAATTTTATTTTTTTAAATTATAACCAAGCTATAAATGTATAATGTATAATGTATAATGTCATAAAAATATTAAGATGCATGTAGGTATACCTAATACTTAACCAATCACCTATTTATTAAGGATGAATAAAAAGGCTTTTTTATTTTATTTTATTTTATTTTATTTAGTGGTAGGTAGTTATACAACATGCGGTGAGAGTTACGTTACCAAAGTTAAAATAATTAAGAGTGCCTAGTGGGAGATTTTCTTCCCATTCGATCACGATTTATATGGAATTGTCAAGCGCTTGGCAATTGGCGCTCGATCAATCTTACTAATATTATAAACTAGCTGATGCCCGCGACTTCGTCCGCGTGGAATAAGTTTTTTTGGATTCCCGGGAACTCCTCAATTTTCCGGGATAAAAAGTAGCCTATGTAACTCTCCAGGTCCTCATCTATACCCATGCCAAAAATCACGTCGATCCGTTGCTCCGTTGCGGCGTGATTGAAGGACAAACCAACAAACCAATAAAACAACAAACAAACTCACTTTCGCATTTATAATATTAGTATGATGATATGATGCGAAAGTTTGGATGGATGGATGTATGGATGTTTGTTACTCAATCACGCCCCAACGGCTGAACGGATCTGGCTGAAATTTGAATGGATTTGGCACATAGATAGATTCTAGTCTGGAATAGCACTGTTACTTTTTATCCCGGCAAATTTAAGAGTTACCGTGGGAACCAAAAAGCCTCAAACTACGCAGATGAAGTCACGGGCATTCGCTAGTTCCATATAAATGGTAGTTAACGTTGTCGCGATCGAGTACGTAAAAAAAACTCCCACTCGATCTGCAAGTCATCAGAATAATTAATGAGAAAGTGTGAGTCAACTCAGAAGACGACTCACACTTTCCCATTGACTACGGAACTTTTGGATGTTCTGACATGCACAAGTTCCGTAGTTTTTGGTGTAGGTATTTTTACACGCTACTTGGTTTTAGAGGTAGGCCTAGGTAGTACCTATTTATAGCATTAGTGTGGATACACTAATATAAAAAATGCAAAAGTGTGTCTGTCTGTCCGTCTGTATGTTTGCTACTCTTTAATGGTCCATTTTTTCAACCGATTTAATGTAATTTGCTATAGAAATACTATTATTTATTCCGGAAAATTAAGGATTTCCAGCGAAAATTAAAAATACCTACGCGGACAAGGTCGCGGGCTTTATCTAGCATAACAAGGAACTCTAAAAAGTAACAAGTACGAAAGAATACAAAATAGCACCACTACTGATTTTCTTAGCACTAACTGAGTGATAAAACTTCCGGTATTGCTTTTCAAATGATCACGAACATGCTTTAACAATCTTTATGGGAGTTTATCGAGCTCGTTCCCTGTGATGGTGAGAATTCGATTACGTAGCGGAATGCGTGTGTTCTAACTTCTATTACACCATGGGAAATGTGAAATCGTAGCCAATTTAGTTTACTCAAAATGATATTTAAACGAAATAAGCTATTTTTCACTCTATAATCTAAGTTATATATTTCATTTCAACCCAATATCGCCTTATTCGATTCGCCTCGTCGATTTTTAACTGCCGAGTTGGCCTAGTGGTTAGCATAGCATGTTCGACTGCGGCTGAAAAGTTTCCGGGTTCGAATCCCGAGTCAGGCCATAATCAAGTACTTTTTCCGAGACAAAATTCTCAGTACTAGCCTGGAGTTAGGAATTTGTTGGTGTTCTTAACTTTTTAACTTTTAGGGATAAAAAGTAGCCTTTTTGTTTATTCCAGACTACAATCAGTTTATCACTGTGCCAAATTTCAACCAGATTCATTCAGTCGTTCTGCCGTGATTGAGTAACAAACATCCTTCCATCCATCCAAACTTTCGCATTTATGGTATTAAGTAGTTTAAATTTCAACACATCATTGTCATTCTTCTTTTTTGATTCGATTCGCATGCATCCTTCACCGTTGAATCAAGTGATATAATATAATAAATTAATTTTTATAATTATTTTAATTCTTAGTTATAGTTAGTTATCTTAATTTAATTGCATTTATTGTATTCCTAGGTAACCTAGTTATGACATATTTTTCTTTTTAATGTTTTGTGTGTCATATTTATCGCAACGGAAATAAATTAATTTCTTAAAACGCACGGATCTCACGAAAGTTAGAAGTGCGTGCTCGAAAAAATATGATGTTTTATTTTGCTGGGAAAAGTATGAGGTCCCTTAAGAGACAGTCGGTCGACTCGCCGCCGAATTACCGACGATTTTGATTGAAAACTGAAAGGTGAAACGGGCTGCGCTTCGGGATCCGATTACATTTGGTAACAGTGTATGCTTGGTCGCAAGATAAAATGGTGTATATTTTTTTTATTAATAGGACACACCCGAAAAGATTATTAACGTTGCCCTATACGTATTCCCGGGCTGCAATCAGTACCTACTAAATATACAAATCATTATTACTAAAATAATTATACTCTAGGTTGATCAGAGGTGCAATCCATTCTCATGCGTTTAGGTATGTACGATACCTTAAACGTACGAGAATGGATATACGAAATTGAGCTCTAATCAAATGCTGTTATGGTTTATTTTACTTTGAAGCCGAACTTTAACGATTTGATCGGCAATCCTTACATGATTGCACCACAGATCAGGTTGTCCCATGTAAGAAAGTTTCATAAAAATCTGTTGAATAGTTCGGAGTAAGGGTCTGGGAGTATAAAACACCTTCACAGCATTCCGTCTCAAGCCGGCTATGTACTTATTAATAGTTATTGGTAACTACTAAGTTATTTGCTTCATATTTTAATAGTACCAAGAGAAACAAATACTTATTTCAACTTGGAGAGGATATACAATTTTGGCCCTAGATCCTCAACGAGCTCCGATCGACTAATCTTTATCGAAGCAATAGGATACAATGCTTTTTTATCCACTACAAGCTAGCCCTTGACTGCGATCTCATCTGATGGTAAGTGATGATGCAGTCTATGATGGTAGCGGGCTAACCTGTTAGGGGCATGGCAGTTATATTAAACCCATACCCCTAATCGGTTTCTACACGGCATCTACCGGAACGCTAAATCGTTTGGCGGCACGTCTTTGCCGGTAGGGTGGTAACTAGCCACAGCCAAAGCCTTCCACCAGGCCAGACCAGGGAAAATTCAGAAATTATAAATTCCTAAATTAACCCTGCCGGGGATCCAACCCGGGACCTCCGCACGTTAAGGCAACAGCGCCACGGAGGTTGTCAAAATTTATCGTAAGACGTAATAAAAAGTTTTCTATTCTCTAGTTTATAAGTACCTAATCAGCTTTATCTATTTTTCACTATTCTCACATCCTAGAGCTGCTCGAAGAAATCTCTTCAAGAGATAAGTTGTCTTTGTGCATGTCTTTTAAATGTTTATGTTTAGTTTTAAGTTTGGTACTTAATATATAAATAAATAAAAGTATATAAATAAAATTAATGTTGGTGTGTTATCTATACTATATTATAAAAAAAGGTAAGAGTTTGTGACATTTTAAGGGGTAATCTCTGGTTCTACTGAACCAATTTTGGAAATTCGGTTATCAAGCCAAATTGTTTGTGAGTGTCATAGGCAATCTACTCGTAAACATATTAACCCCAAAAATTTCCGTGTATAATCCCATGGGAATTCAAAAAACTTATTACACGCGGACGAAGTCGCGGGCATCTGCTAGTTTTAATAAAAGTTAAGCAAAAAGTTTTCATTGCATCTTAAAATTTCGCCCATGCTACGTAATCCGAGATAATTCGGTGTACACGGGCCCCGCTTGCACGGTACGAGCCCCGTTCGCCGCAACTAATCGATTTCACATCTATTTCTCTGCCACCTCTATTATACTCGATGACCTCACTCAAACATCGATAATATCCGATTCTTTCCCTAATCGATCGATTAATCGAGAATTCTCAAAGGCATTCGCTTCTTATCTTCGAATTTAAAAGGCATAAATAAAAGCTTTTAAAGACATTCCTAACAACGGAGTTGAAGATGTAGAGGCTTTGTTTTTAGATAATTGAAAGTGATAAACTAAAACATTATTATATACCTTTCTTTATAATATATCTTGTACTGAGTCAATTTATCAATGGTCAAGTCGTCGAGAGAATTAAGAAATCTTATGAAGCTTTCAAAGAGCTTTATGTTGCTATTCCACCAAAATATGTAGTGTGCAGCCATGAGCCAACGACCTCAATTTACATAGACGGGCCCTGTCAAACAAAGAACGTGGACCTATTTTACTAACGCCATCTAGTCCGAAAAGCAGAACAGCACTATGGCGGGGACAAGGACAAGGCTATACATGGTTAGGAGCGTGCTCTAAAGGTTGGACGGCCAATTTTTTTCTATGAAAGGGCCCATCTAGTAACCACATACGAGAGAATTAAGAAATCTTTTGAAGCTTCCAAAAAGCTTTATGTTGCTATTCCACCAAAATAGTGTGCAGCCAACGACCTCAATTTACATAGACGGGCCCTGTCAAACAAAGAATGTGGACCTATTTTACTAACGCCATCTAGTCCGAAAAGCGGGACAGCACTATGGCGGGGACAAGGACAGGGCTATACAGGTCAGGAGCGTGCTCTAAAGGTTGGACGCCCAATTTTTTTCTATGAAAGGGCCCATAAAGTACCTAAATATATATCGATGTGTGCAGCACATTTGTGCACGAATATATTCACATCTAGTGTATGCGTAGACGAGGGACGAGTTGCCTAGTTGCAACAACGCATATCAGTCGACTGCGATTGATAATTGTAACGCTGACCCAAGCTGGTAACCGGATGGGTGACCGAATTTGGAAGTCCGAATTTAGCCTTTTCGTTTCCGTTTCGTTCGAGAGCACGTTAAGCAGTCGGTCCCTGTTTATTATCACTAACATCATACTTCATACAAATATTGTAAACGCGAAAGTCAGTTTGTTTGTTGGTTTGTTGGTTTGTTTGTCCTTCAATCACGCTGCAAAGGAGCAACGGATCGACGTGATTTCGGGATAAAAAGTAGCCTATGTTCTTCTCCGGAATATAAACTATCCCTGTACCAAATTTTATCAAAATCGGTTGAACGGGTGGGCCGTGAAAGTGTAGCAGACAGACAGATAGACAGAAAAACTTTTGCATTTATAATATGTAGTATGGATGAATTTAGTATGGATACGAAAGTTTGGATGTATGGATGGATGTTTGTTTACTCAATCTCGCCCGAACGGCTGAACAGATCTGGATGAAATTTGGCACAGAGATAGATTAGACAGATTATAGTCTGGAATAACACACAGGCTACTTTTTATACCGGAAAATTAAAGAGTTCTCGCGGGAACCAAAAAACCTCAATCCACGCGGACGGAGTCGCGGGCATCACTGATTTATTATTTTTAATTAGTAGTATAGATTAAGTCCATCAATAAATGACTGAGAAATTAATTATTTAATAAGTTTAATTATTTAATGTACCTATATACACCGATTGCTGTATCTTACTCGAGTGAGAAATTTTGTGAGTGAATTTAATACTTCAAAATTATCTTCACACACAAATTAAGTGCTTTTAATTCAATTAAGTCACGTTAAGTCAGTTTCTTTCTTTTATTGGGCTTTATAAAGTCGGTTAATAGGGTCGTGAAACGTCACACGACCGCACTTGCAAGCGCAGCTTTAAAGTTCCATAACTTTTTCATTTGTTGAGATATTTTAATGATTGTTTCATATTTTTGTTTTATTTTGTCTTAATATTAATAATAAATTTAAAAAAATGCGAACTTCTCCATTGTGTAGATCGTGACGTACACTGGTGGAATCCCACCTTTATAGTTTATATCCAACACCGAATATCGACTAACCTTAGTCCTAACCTACCGCAACGTTAATCCTCTAAGGGACCGGTTTTTGTTCAAGGTGTTATCTTAATTATTAGCCATAAAGAAGAAAAACAACTGGTCAAATCCTTGTCAGAAATAGAACACGTATAAAGTAGGGTTCTGTAGTCACGATGGTTGATTAAAAACTTAACTACATTATTCCACATTTTCATTCTTAGACAGTTCTTTGCCAAATCTCTCTCTCTGCGTCGTATTCCTCATTACTGAGGGTCGTGACCTCTTTCCATTAATCAAATAATGGTAGGAGTTTTCTTGGGATAATAATGCGGTGATTCCCCACGTACTTCCGCAAATACTGCTTAAGAAATTTCATAATGATTTTGAAATACCTGTACGTCGTACATCGTACAAGATTTAACACTACTTTGTTATTTAAGTAATTTTTAAATATTTTCGTAAAAGGAACAAGAGAGGTGCTCAAAAACACGTTACCTGTATGAGTCGTTGTTACCTGTAGGGGTTTTTTTTTTATTTTGTTGTTATAGTGGCAATACACACTGTTAAAATTTCAGCTGTAGCACAGTAGTGCACGCTGAAGACAGACAGACGGACGGATGGGCTTACTAATAGGGTCCCCGTTTTGCACCCTTTGGTTACGGAACACTAAAAAGGTTTTAACAGTTTTTTTCTTACTTATACCCTTAGCCACAGGAATAAAATTGGTCAGTCGCGTGTATTTGATCGGTCTATACAAAGTAGCGCTTACCCCGACCGGATTAAACTGATGAAATCCGATATAATGGAAACTTTTAGGTGTCCAGTGCATGCAATTTTTTTTATGTGAACATAACGCACTTAAAAAGCAAAAAGAACTTGAAAATTGTAGGTGGTTAAAAAATACATGATGATTTGTCAATTTATGATTATAACACAATACAGATTGTATAAACTTTGTAAAAACATATTTATTTATTTCTCTAATTAAGTATGATTTTGTAATGTTATAATTTTTTTTTATTTAATTTTGTATTTTCGTGTCAATCAGTTTGAAACCAACTCTTCAGCACCGCGGGAACCAAAACACGCAATCCCCAATCATTATAAATGTGAATGTACGAGTATGTCTGTCTGTCCTGCTACGCTTTCCCGGCCCATTTTTAACCGATTTCGACGAGTTTTGGTACAGAGGTATGTTGTCTCCCGGGGAAGGGCACAGGCTACTTTCTATCCTGGAAAGGAGTTCCCGCGGGAATCGAAAAACTTTAATCCACGCGGACGAAGTCGCGGGCATCAGTTAGTCATATAATAAAACTTTTACAAAGTGGCATATGCTCTAAATTAATTCATGAACGAAACTCGAGCAGGGCAAAAACAACAAGAAGTCGTAAGCAGGGTGGTTGCGAACAATTAGAGTGTGAAGCGACATCTCGCGAGAGGATGAAGCTTACACGCATCGGCGGCTCCGTGCACTTGCGGCTTTTGTGAGGAAACCGGAGCGAAAGCGAATGTATTGTATACCTACCTACGTATTCGTTATAAAGAAATAAATAAAAAAAAAGCCGTTTATTCCCATATCTATCTTATAACTAGAGAGCAGTCCTATATCTATATCTTCTAAGATATTCATCTGAATTAAATGGTGTAAAGGGCGAATTTGGTCTATATGAAATACATGAGATGACCAACCATTTTTTTTTTGATAAGGATTAATACAATGTCAGTAAAAACACATTCGAAAGTAAAGCTTTGTTTTAGACCAAATTTGTAAATCCTAAAAATGGTTATTGTGAGACTACCTTAAAAGATAGATATATGCTATCGCAGACTATCTTTTAGAACTTTTTGAGAGGAAAAATTCCACCACACATTGTTTTCGTGTAACTTTTACTATTTACGCAGCCATCGGAAGCTATCAGATGAGACGATTTTTTCCGACTTCATTCACATTATTGCAATTTTCGTAGGGATTTCTATATTTTCGAAAATAAATTATAGGCTATATTACTCGCTGATATAAAGCAGCTTTCTTTAAGTGAAATAATTTTTAAAATCAGTTCAGTAGTTTTTGAGTTCATCCATTACAAACAAACAATCAAACAAATCTTTCCTCTTTGTAATCACTATTTAAAGCATCTGATTATCTCAGTACAAAGCCCGGAGTTAGGAAGTTGGCGGTGTTTCAACCCCGTGCTCGGATAGCACGTTTAGCCGGCCTACGCCTGATCTCTCTCCGGTCGTGTCGGTTTTTCTTTCCATCGGGCCACAGATCACTCAGCCTACATCGGGCTAAAGGAACAGCACTTGTGCACTATAACTCTTCTTCCGCGCAGATCTCTGTCTCTAGAGATAGGACGCCGTGGCCGAAATTCGGTCGGGAAGACATTTTTATTTATTGTGTTTCTGATATAATTTATGTTAAAAACTTTCCGAGTAAATTTTATGCAAAATTTTGAAAAATGCACTTATAATTTGGTTTTTATTTGCTCAAATGCGTCATTAATTTTGCGACATCATAATCGTATAAAATTTCCAACTAACTCATTATTTTTTAAAACACAAAAGTGCAAAATACACCTGCACCCTTAACGTCCTGCCGCCAACTCTATCGCCGACTGCAATTACAGCCCATTAGTGCACAATAAAGGGAAATTCAGTCAAGACGTGTCAACAACTAAAACTGGAAGTAATCTAAGAGCCGACCAGCTAAGTGTTGCGGTAGTTATACATTAATGACCTCACTCGCGCATTGGTGAGCGCTGTGGTCTCAAAGTCGGAGGTCCCGGGTTCGATTCCCGGCAGTGTCAATTTGGGAATTTATAATTTCTGTATATCCTGTGTTCAATAATTTAAAATTTAATAAAAATTAAATACAACCAAATTATCAAATTTCTAAATTAAATCTAAATTAAATAACTAAACATTAAAAATATCATCTATGCCGCTGCAATAAGGCAATGTGCCCAGAACGCTGGCTGCGTTACCTCGCTGAATAGCCAAACTTATATGTTGGCCGAGATAACTGCCAGCCCTCCGGTCACCTGTGGACTCTGTGAGACGAGAAGATAGATCCTTAGAAAAGGATCTTGCATCTTCGCCCCACGACTCCATGGTTTCCACACCAAAAGGCACTAAAATGAAATTATTTTCTATAAATTCATATTTGCGCCTATATTAATATTTCTATATTCATATTCTATATTCATATTTCCTCTGTTCTGGTCTGGTGAGAGGCTTCGGCTATGGCTAGTTACCACCCTACCGGCAAAGACGTACCACCAAGCGATGCAGCGTTCCGGTATAACGATGTCGTGTACAGACCGTTTAGGGGTATGGGTTTAATAATATATAGATAGGAATAGAAAAAAAGCAGGTGAGTCCAATGGGGGCGCATCGCGTTTGGCCGAAGCTAAAACTTCGGCTTTAGCCTAACGAGTTTTCAGGCCAATCTCGACGTGACAGACAGCCATATTAGTATGGATAAATGATATATTACGTAAGTACTTTGGTAGTTTTCAGGTTCAACAAATAATTGGCTGGCTCTTGACTGCCGCTGGGTATCACGGTATATTATGAGAAATATGAAATTTTGCACCCAAACTTGGGTACAGACATGATGATAGCAAGCTATTAAACATGGTATTTTAAGATGCAATTTTAAATCATAAAGCGTCATACTTATAACTCTTTTTAAGATAAAAATATGACAATGTTACTTGACTTTTTTTTAAATATAAATACTGGCATTATTTAAAAAAATGTGTATAGCCTGTTATTATATTACCAAGTTAATTTAAAATAACTCAACTTTTATGTCTCGTGCCAAGCAGGTTAAAGGTTCCAAATATGATTCGTAAAATTTACATGAATATTATGTAGGGAATTTTATCCGAGATTTATTTAATTTATTTAACCCTGAATTTGAGTTTATATACAAAATATCTGTGTCTATGGCCAATGATACCGGTGGTTTTGGTACCGGAAAATAAGAGTTCTCGCGGAAAATAAACATCCATTCTCGCGATCGAAGTCGGTAGACATAATAAAAATTAGGGTAAAAATAATAAGTTTATTTTTTATTTTTTTTATCCTCTACAAGCTAGCCCTTGACTGCGATCACACCTGATGGTAAGTGTTGATGCAGTCTAAGATGGTAGCGGGCTAACCTGTTAGGGGCATGGCAGTTATATTAAACCCACACCCCTTCGGTTTCTACACGGCATCGTACCGGAAGGCTAAATCGCTTGGCGGCACGTCTTTGCCAGTAGGGTGGTAACTAGCCACGGCCCAAGCCTCCCACCAGGCCAGACCAGGGAAAATTCAGAAATTATAAATTCCTAAATTGGCCCTGCCGGGGATCGAACCCGGGACCTACGCACGTTAAGGGAACAGCGCTACACACTGCGCCACGGAGGTCGTCAGTCGTAAAGATAGAGTAATAAATATAAATACCCACAATGGGTATCATGTTAAGTTGTTCTAAACAATAGTACAACAAAAGATACATTTGGTTATAATATTAGCATAAAAATGTGTATCTTGATGAATCCTAAGCACTTTTAAATGGGTTTCACGTTAAAAATGGAAAATGAACAGAGCGCTTTGGCCTTTTAAATTGTTACTCAGAAACAATCAATATAAAGCTAGATACAAAAAGGCATACGGACGTTTTAGTGGTACGTTTCACCACTGCGTTCCATAGACAGAAACGAGCGGTTGGCTCTACATTATTTAAAAAAAAATAAGATTTAATATATTTTGGGGTATGTTTTCAGGTAAAAATATCAAAAGGTGCGGTTTCATTAACCGAAAAAAATACCCTGTTAATTTAATATAGGTACATACCTATTCTAGTTTATTCGGCGTTGTCCAGGATAATATCATTTGACACACTTGTTACAATAACGTCATTAGCTACCTGGTTTTAGTACGCTCTTTGGTTGAGCGGTTGCGTTTTATAACTAAGTCGTAATAATTATATTGTTTAAATGAAATTTAACAAAGCCTTAAGAAGTTTATTGAGTCAAATTTCTGTCTGGCTGACTGATCTGGAGACTGGATGGCTAAGTGTGATAACGCTGAAAAGGGAGTGCCTATTTTCAGCAGTGAACTTATTACGAACTACACGCTAAGTTTTTCCCGTGCTTCTCAGTAGAATCTTTTTTCCGAACCGGTTGTAAAGTCGATGACATATCGAAAGTGGCACAAGCTGTTCTACATTAAATAAATATTTCATTTCAGCAGTGGACCAGCGGCGATGATGAATGAAAATTATTTTCTGATCGCACTTACGAAACCCACCCTAAAACAACTCCACAGCTGTAAGATTCATCAAAAATCGATTACTTACAACAAATTGCAGTTTAACAACCGGCCGCGGAGGCTTTCGCGACTCAAGGATCGTGCACCCCAGTTCATTTTATGCGTTTTATTTTAACGTCTTCTCGCAAAACAATAATATACGAATTAGATGCTTTTGGAACGGATTTCAATTGCATGGTTTATAATTTTTTTTTAATTTTATTTAACCGTTTAATCTTTATAACTGCGGTTGGATTAGGTTTTTCTCAGGTAGTTTTTATTAGCTAAAAAAGTACTTGGTAAACTCATCGATGCGCTCTATATTTTCTGCCCGGGCCAAATTAAAAAAAGGCATTTGATTTATTTCATTATTTGGATGTTAGCTTTTGGATTTGCACTTTCCAAAAATTCACAGCACAAAATTCAAATTTAAAAAATTCAAATGTTTTATTCAAATTAACTTTTACAAGTGCTTTTGAATCGTCAAGTGTATCTACCACTGGTTCGAAATGCCATGCTACCGAGAAGAACCAGCAAGAAACTCGGCGGTTGCTCTTTTGAAAAAATGTATTTACAATTTTATTTATAATAGTTACAGGTACATTACAAGGGTGGCTGTCTTTTGAAGCGGAGCGGACATGTGTTTAGTTGACCAATCAGATGTTATAACACACCGACATGTATTGTCCCTACGGTTAGGTACAATACATGTCGGTGTTATAACATATCTTAGGACATTTTCTATGTCTATGATTTGGACGCAGTTGGACGAGATTAAGTTATCCCGTAATCTATGCAAAATCTAATTGATCAACTTCACTTACCTGCGCTCCGCTTCAGAAAGTTAAGTTCATAAAGTATAAAAGCCAAAACACACCACGCACTAAACAATTGATAATTGTCGAGCAGACAAATAGTTCTGGTAGTTAACTTTTTGTGGAGCGCGCATACTAGGCGACAGGACTAAACGTGGTACCCCTTCGAAGTGGACGTTTCATGTCAATATTTGTCCTGTCCGTGACATAGTGTGTGTTTTTGCTCTAAGATCTTTACAATTTTATAATTAGGTATCTCGAAGGCAGTGGCGTCAAAAATAATAATTGGACGAAATAAATGTAATTACCTACTGCACTCATAAGTAAAAAGTAACATTCGCTACGATAGTTAAATTAATTAATATTCTAAGTTAAAATGAATTCCAGATATCTTTATAATATTATATTATTGATACAGTTAAAAAGATCGATTTAAATTGTAATTCAAGCGAAATGTCATCAGTATCGTTTCACTAATGATGTACAATTATCGCTTTAGCAATTAACAGGTGGATTCGATAACTCGATTCGTTAACTCGATTAATTAAATCGATTTGGATTTTTATTAATGTTCTGGCAGCTGCCATGTTTGCACTCATATCCTATCCTCACTCTGGGTCATTTGTTATTGGTTTACGTATTTCATAAGCGAATATTATAAAAAATGCTAAAGTTTGTATGAATGGATGGTTAGGTACTCAATCACACCAGAAAGGCAGAACGGATCTGGATGAAATTTGGCACACAAATAGATTATAGTCTGTAATAACACATGGCTACTTTTCATCTTTTCGTCTTTGCTAGTTAGATGGTTACTAGCCAGTAGCCAAGCCTACCCACAATGCACGATTGTAAGTCAACATAAATTGTACAATCGTGCATTGTATAGATTCAAGATCTCCTGAAGATGATCCGGTGTCGATGTGAAATGTGGGTTGAGAATAATTTGCAATTTGTGTGGTATGGTGAATATCGCAAGACACTGTACCACATAGATTTACCTATTATGGCAGATTTTTGCGAATTAAAATAAACAACTAAACTTCCAGTTATTGCATTATTCACTTAACGTTTTTTACAAAATGTTCTGGAACAATTACTATTGTCTGCTGACGAATTGGCCGCTCTGCTGCTAAACAACAGCATTATTAAAATAATTTTCTATAAAAAAAAGCATCCCATCAATAATTCAAGAATTGACATTTCAGTGGCGAGCACTAATTGAATTTATGGTTGCAAAAACAAAATAATATTAATTAGTTTTATTAGGCATTGTCTTTTAACGGGAACGTCGAAGGAGATTTATCTATAGTGTTAATTTAAAAATGTTATTAAAGTCTTAAGGGTAGTTTTTTTTGTTCAACGACTTGGTATTTAATGAAGGAACAAGAAGTTTAATTCGCTAACTAATTTTCTAAATATTTAAATTATTTATTCGTCAAAATACATAGTCATGGAAACATAAACAAGTTTTACCATGGAAATATAAAGTCAATAACATAATATAATATGTATATATAATATACAAACTATAAAATCCCTAATCAAAAAGACCATTCGCTAACTTATACAAGCTTTTATTGTAGTATCTATATGTGTATTTATATGTAAAGTGTAGTATGTATGTTTATGTTTTGTTTTATACTTTTGTTATTTTTATTTTTCTTTTATGTGCATCGACCACATGAGCTCCTAGACCCAGTGTCATCAGCTTTGTACGCTCGGGTTGCCTTTAAAAGATAAGGCTTTATTAGTGATAAGGCCGCCTTTGCGCTTTACCACAGTTTCCTGTCTTTTGTATTGTATGTATAATTTTGTACCGATGTATTAAGATGCAATAAAGACTTATACTACTACTACTACTTTCTCAGGTATTATTTGGTCCTAGCTCCAGCCTAGTTATATGAAAACCCTCTTGTCCTCTGACACTGTCAAGGTTAAAGCGATCAAAAGGTCGTAATCACAAAATAAAAAACGTTTGTTACAAGTATGAGTAACTCCGAAGACCCCATCTCCTTGTAAGGATTCCGTATCGAATAGACTCCCAAAATTCTCAAAACCTGTATGACTCACGTATTTATATTAGAAGTTTTATGGTTGCATTTTGAATTATTTTTATTTTTCTGTTCATTATAAGATTGACCGCAGATCTTCTAGAATCTAGAGCCTGCAATGCACCTATTATCGCTTGCTTTAGAAATGTCAATTGAAATGTGAGAATCAATTTTTAACCAAGATCTTTTTCTGGTTAAAATGTTCTTGGCTTTAGCGGGACTTTTATAAGGAACGTGAATATGTCAAATAGAGCTCAAACATTAATGAAAATCGGACCAATATTAGAATTTGAGATCCAAATATGTTTGACCCGAACTCTATTTGTTTGGCATAGAGAAACTGTTGGTTTTGAAGCCTGTCATCATAAAATACAATAATGTTAATTACTAAAAACCTAGTGCCGAAAATACATTTGATACGGAACGCTAAATTGCTTGGCGGCATGTCTTTGCCGGTTGGGTGGTAACTAGCCACGAATTCAGAAATTATAAATTTCCAAATTGACCCTGCCGGGGATCGAACCCATGACCTCCGCACGTTTAGGCAACAGCACTCAACACTGCGCCACAGAGGTCATCAAAAACTTACGCAAAGTAAAGCGTGCTTCTATCCAATATCATTGTTGCTCTCAATCTCCGGCAAGGCCAGAAGAATCAAATACAAGATTTTTGCTCTGGAAAAATCAAGCGCGAGTTGCCTTTATAACAGTCATAAAAACGGTCCGATAACGATCCCCAAAACAACTTGACAAAATTGGGCCCCAACTAAAGAAGACATATCGTCTTCAAGATTTTTTAATGATACGGGCCAACAGTTGACGTCCAATTTGGGCCCGTATGATAAAAGTTGACCTGGAATAGGGCTAATGATTCTAATGGAGGTGACACTTGACCCACGCTAGTTAGGAGCGAGATAACTTACGACCCGGCTTGACCTAACGGTGGCAGTCGCTAGAAATTGATCTTGGGATAAGGAAAAAGGCAGTTATAGTTAAGGCAGCATGTTAATTTTACGTACCGATACATAAATCATAAGCTAAATGATGCCCGATTTCGTCTGCGTGCGATTACTATTTATAATTCCCGCGGGGATTCTATAATTTTCCGGGATAAAACCTGTATCCCCGGGATGCAACCTATTTCTATACCAAATTTCGTCAAAATCTATTGCTATCTTGCTAGTTTTTCTCGGTAAAAGGACATTCTGAATTAATTTTACGTATGTGTAAGATTGCAAAAACCGTTATATTGTAATCTAACTAGCGAAATTGAACTTTCGACAGATTACAATTTAACGCATTATTTTTAGGTAGATTGTAATCTGTTAGGTATATTGACCCGATGAAACCTAAGTGTCAGTGGCACTACCTGATAATTTACGTCGAACCCTAACCTAACCTAAAAGAAAGAGACAAGAAAACGTAAATATAATGAATATTTTAAATTTGGACAATAAGAACATTATACATCGCAATCACCTCTGATTGGTTAACACTCTTCCACTATTGGACGAAATCCATCGACGCAGCAAGAATACCATAAATGCAGCCAATCAGAGGTGATTGCGATGTATCAATGATTGATGCAAAAGATACGCGGTCGCCCTACATATCACAATCTGTCGACAGTTATAATTTCGCTAGTTAGATTACAATCTAACGGTTTTTGCAATCTAACGATGACATATGGATTACTGAACTGTGATGGCATCAAAATTTCGATTGATAGTTTAAAATGGTTTTCAAACATAAAACTAACAGGGTAACAATAAGACTTTCGGGACTTCCTTTATTTAATGATCACTAAAAAAATATTTTATTTGAATAGTTGTCAAATACCCAATTATTAAAGTTCATCATCACTGGAATACGCACATTCAACGCGAATTCCAGTGCTATTTTAAACACTACCAGCGATCGCGTGACCGTGTCCCAATATTATAATCAACCAAATAATATCCAGCAATCACATTTTAGCTCTTATTTCTAGGACAGTAAAGTTCAAAACGTCATTAAATTAATTTTCAGCGCATCAAGAGCGTTGGCTGGTAGATTAAAACAATTACAGGAAGCGCACGGGTGTTGATAATCGGCCTCCCAATTGAGATTGATTAAAACCACTATTTTTGATGTGAACAAATTAATCTTTCTATTTTCAGAACAATTGGCTGAATTACTGTTACACCCGTTGCGAAATTGGTGCAATTTTTACTGTGCATTGTTATAGGATATCACAAATAATATTTTTCTATAAAACATAGGTACTAGGTAGGAACCCACTATATATAGACGCGCAAATACCCGCGTGGATTTAGGTTTTTCAAAAAATCCTTCATTTTCCGGGATGAAAAGTCTACCAAATTATTGAAATGTAATTATTGTCTGTAGTAAGTTAATGTCACTTGCGTCTATTTTTGAAGTTGACACACGTCAAGCAAATGTCAATTCTCTTCACAGCGTTTTTTTTTTGTTCCGATCGTACATATTTGTATTCTCTCGTTATTTTATATAAGTTTTTCTCTAAATAAAACAAAGTTCAGTTGTGCAAAGTAATTTTAATACAACACAAATTGTATCAAAATTGGTTGAAAAGATAGGAAGCAGACGGACAAACTTTCACTTAATAAGTCGTCGCTTTTCTGACGAAAGGACCTATGACACTTTTGACGTAACTGCACTAAAATCATCATAATAATCTACTTTTGAGTCTCCATCGATCTGTCTCATCGGTATTTAATATCTTCTACCGTTTACTGACTAGGACAACCGGTAAGTATGGCGTATAAAATGCTCATTTGCGAAAAGGAAATCATACTAAGTGGTGTATTTTACACTTAGGGCTATTGGAAATATATTTATTTAGCTGATTAATCTATCAACTATGACGTAACTGAAATACGTCATTTATTATGAACTAGACTATCATAGATTTAGTATTGGGCTCGCGCGCTAAGACCAATGCTAAATCTATGTGGGTATATCTATGTATTGAATAAAAATGGGGTTTTCACTTAAGTCTGCATTTTGATTGGGGACGAATACCTTAGACATACTTATTAGAGTTAAAACTTAATATATTATATTGGTAACAAAAAATGTACAAAACCTTGGGCAAAAATAAAATCCAAAATAGTACGAATAAAAAAACTTTGAGTCTAAAAATGATTTAAAACTCTCCTAACTATTATTATATAAATAGAAATTAAAAACAAGTTATTTTGGATTGAATGTGATTTAATTAGACAGATAAAATACAGTCGTATCTGATAAGTAATCCATTTTTCTGAAATACTTATGAAGTGGCGTACCTAAGTGTTTTAAATATTTTTACCTAAATGAATACCTAAGCACATTGAAATAAGTCAATCCATACTTGCAAAAAGGCCTTGATTCACAGATTATAAGAATATTTTTTAAATTCTAATATAGCTTAATTTGAGCAAGCTGTGGATAAAATAGTTGAGCTCGAAACCGAAAAAAGCTTGTCCTGAACAAGTTGCTTAATGTCAGTTACGGTCTTACGACCCTTCGTCAGAAAAGCGACGAAGTATGCTAGGGATATCTCTCGGTTATATATCGGTTTTAGCTTTCTGTTAGGTGGCAAGGTATAGAATGAAATGAAATGAAATGAAATGATTTATATATTTCACGTGAAACAACTTGTGCCACTATAGTGATAAGTCAAAACTCTACCACCGGTTCGGAAAATTCTACTGAGAAGAGCCGGCAAAAATCGCAGCAGTGGCTCTTTTCACAAAAAGAAAAATTTCACTCACTCAAATTCAAATTTCAATTTAGAAATCACTTTGTAATTTTATTATATTTTACTTTAATATATTATTATAATGCATACGTTACGTAACAAGTATTAGGTACACTGACTTGTGGGTTGCTGGATGTGAAGCCGGTTGCTTCCATATGCTTACAACTTTGTCTTTAAGAAAATCATCAACAGTATAATAACCTCGAATTCTGAAATACGGGACCTCCTGTTTATACTATCATTTTTCTTTTTTTAATTTTCCAAACATTTATTGAAAACAATACAATAAAACTTAAAGATAGCTAGCCTAACCTAATTACTATATAAATCATGCCCGCGTGGAATGGTGGCAAGAATGCTGGCTGCATTTCCACGCTGGACAGCCAGGCTGATCCTTTGCGCAAAAAATAGCCGCCCTTCTGTATAAGGCCGACACAGTGGTAAGGCAAATTAAGCGCTCACTGCGCCAGGGAGGTCGTCAGGTATCGAAATTGGTTCAGTAAAAAAAACAATTTCTTGTTAAACGATCCCGATCGATGCAGTAGGTACAATCGCATTGTCGAATACCGAGTGATGTCACAAAAAGTGTTATTGTGTAGTTTTTGTTACAACGTAATAACACGTACTTTCACAAAAAATATCTCCAAAAAAGGAAAGCACGTAATAGCTCAAATGAACCGTAATTGGGTTCAATATAAGCAATTACGCGGTAAAAAGTGATGGTACTGTTAGAGATATTTACTGCCCGCGCATTTACGTTATGTTTCCGCGCGGTAATTTTGTTAAATTTACCAAAAATATTATATTATTTATTTATAATTTAATAGATATAGGTCGCAGGTCAACGGTAGAACCCACCCAAAATTATCACTTACCAGTTACCACCAGGTGAGATAGCAGTCAAGGGTTAACTTTTAGTGGAATAGATAAATAAATAAACGTACAGAGCTGGAGGGTGATTTAACTCGTACAAAAAAACTTAACAAATCACATACGGCAGAAGTGAAACTTCAGGAAAGTAGTCTACGAGAGAATGATAATATATTTAATATACCCTTTTGAGCACAATGGATCAGTAGCGCGACTCAATATCGTACAACGCCATCTATTAGTCGTGAACATAATATTACTAGTATTCTATCTCATTCGCTCGCAGGATAATCCTATTTATTTATCGTTTTATGGTGTCGCTTTTTCGTTTCACCTTTTCGTTTCATCGAATGTTCGAATCATAACGATTCTAAAAAAGTTTCACTTCAAAAGATTTCCTACGGGATAGCTTAAATCCGCAAGAACAAAATCGCGGGTAATAGCCAGTACTTACACAGTATTTTTATCTCAGATTCAGTACTCGGCGTCATTTGTCATATAGAAACAAGCTTAACTATAATAGAAGCTTAGATTATAATCTGAGTAAGTTTCTCATTCAGAAAGAAAGAAAGAAACATTTATTTCCACAATTGTGCCACACATAAATAGGATACCTAAAGAGGTAGATCACCACCACCTCACGATCTAGAGAAGATATTATATTATCTATACTACAGGAAAGAGGGCCAGGAATGAACTGCATTACGTGTGGCACAACCCGAAAAATGGTCCAGGCTCAGCATAATGCTGCATGTCTAGTGCAAGCACAAACACATACAGCGCTGATTTTCAGCCGGAACCCTTATTCAGGTGACACCACTGAAAAATAATAACGTAGCTGCAAGCCAGTTCGACACTTAAAAACTTAAATAAACTAAACTTAATTAGTTTATAAAATTAATGTTTATTTTTTTTATATCTTTTTATATTGTATTCAAAGAAATCATAATTATTTATAAATATTATACTACACTTATAAATATATTATACTTATAAATAGAAACAAGTACATATTTGTTAATAATTTGTTAAAATGAAGAATGCGTCATTTAAATATTATTTTAAAATAACCATTTCACTTCGAAAACTGAAAACAACAAAGAAAACACTAAACTGAAGTAGGTACAACGGCACAAAACAAATAATATTATATTGTGTTAAATAAAAGTATTAGCATACTTTTACCTATTTCGTGGTATTAGTCCTACAATGAATAACGACGAATATAATTTTCATCGTAACAACAATTATGTTCGTGGTTGCCTGTACAATAATTACTCGATACAATAGCGAAGTTGACGGTCTGTCGATACATCGAGTTGACAGCTAAATTACAGACCCCGTATGGTTAGCAAAGGCCAGGCTTCGTGAGACCTACGATCTCTATTACGATTTATATGATATAGAATTAATGATCTTATAATGAAGGAAATGAAAAAATAGATCATAGTACCTATCAATCAAATAATATAATAATATATATATTATTATATTTCGCATTTATAATATATAAATATTAAAAATGCGAAAGTTTGGATGTATGGATGGATGTTTGTTACTCAATCACGGCCCAACGGCTGAAAGGATCTGGCTGAAATTTGGCACAGAGATAGATTATAGTCTGGAATAGCATATGTGCCTATGGGCCTATGGGCTATCCCGGAATCTTTTTATCCCGGAAAATTAAAGAGTTCCCGCGGAAACCAAAAAACCTCAATCCACGCGGACGAAGTCGCGGGCATTCGCTAGTACTAAAATAAAATTGTATATAAAATAAAATAAGAAGCTTGCTAGATTTCTAAATTAATGATTGATTTCGATAATCTGTTCGCTGTTAAATTCTGCCGAAATAATGCGGGCAAGCGTTCACCTATGCGTCGACTTGTTGACGAATACAACAGAAGCTTCGACAGTGTTGATATCTTTGCTCTGTCTGAGGGTAAATATAAAGAGGCTGTCATCAAAGTCTTGAAGGAAAAACAATTTTTATAAGGATGGTGATTGATTTTTACCTACATTGGACAAGAGATTGTAACCATATTATAATATGTACCTACCTCAATTCTATTTTCTCTATTCTATTTTCTTATTGTTTCTGTTTTTTTTTTTTTTTTTATTGTAAGTAGTAAATTTAAATTTTAGTGTTATATTTTAGCATATATATTATTTTAGCATTTTATTTTATATTTTATGTATAACATATACATATAATTTAGATAAGTTTGTTACATTGTGTCGCCTTCATTTTCAAAATTTTAAATTGTTAACCCGTGGATGGTGTGGTGTATTGCACATTTGTTTTATTTTGTTTTTGTTTAGATAATAATATTTAATATTGTGTAATTGTAACTTATCGTCCCTAATAAAAAAAAAGTGTGTGTGTGTGTGCAATAGGCTACGTAGGCTACAGAAAAGTAGCCTACGAGAGAATGAGATAAATATAAGTTGTATTCTATCTCATTCTCTCGCAAGCTAAATCCTATTATGAACATGTTTGTCTCGTTTTGGTGTCGCTTTTTCATTTAATCGAATTTTCAAATCACTAAGATTCTAAAGAAGTTTCACTTCAATAATTAATTATAATGACTGTAAACTTACATACCGTCTAGTTATCTATACTAGAATATTATATTATGCGAAAGTTTGGATGGAATGGTTCTAGAAGTTCTACGAACGTTTGAGAAATTAAATTGTAAGCGTGAACTTTTTCTATATCATGGATTATCTATAATAGAAAATTTATAATGAGTCTGGAACCCAGCATGCCATCCGGAACCGTTCATTTTCGCAAAAAAGTAAAGCAACGTCTCACTGGAATATGAAAAACGGCCTGCTTGTCAAACTGTCAACAATTGACAACGGATTGACGTTCTATGTAAGAAGCAGAATTACTATCGATTATGGAAGAAGGGCTGTAAAAATGAATAATATTGTCGTATCTTGCGTATGAATACTTGATTATTATTTGATTTATGTTTTGTCTGGTGGGAGGCTTCGGCCGTGGCTAGTTACCACCCTACCGGCAAAGACGTGCCGCCAGCATAGATTTAGCGTTCCGTGACGGTGTATAGATGACACCGTAAAATTGTAAAAACCGTTAGATTATAATCTAATTAGCGATATTGTAAACTGTCGAAAGATTATAATTTAATGCATTATTTTTCGGTAGATTGAAATCTGTTATGTACCTATATTAACCCGATAAAGCCTAAGTGCCCTATCTAATTATTTATAAATGAACCTTACCTGCAAGAAAGAGACAAGAAAACGTAAATACAATGAATATTTCAAATATTGACACTCAGAACGTTGAACGATTCACAATCTTTCGACAGTTTACAATATCGCTAGTTAGATTATAATCTAACGGTTTTTACAATTTTACGGTGACATAGACACCGACTAGTAGGGGTATGGGTTTAATATAACTGCCATACCTCTAACAGGTTAGCCCGCTACCATCTTAGACTGCATCATCACTTATCATCAGGTGAGATCGCAGTCAAGGTAGTGGAATGTATGAAGTGTGTGGAATGGTACTTGTAGTCCAACTTAAAAAAAATTTAATTTAATAAAAATTAATTATTTTAATTTTAATAAAAATTAAAATGATGCTGTCTAACATGTCGCTGTTCGCGAGCATGTCAGTCACGCGAGCATGTCGGTCACGGTCACGCGAATCTACATTTTTAACCCCTACCAAAAAGTGCTCAACGCGCCTAAAGAAGTTTTACACTTCAATATAAATTACCAGAAAGTGCTCAACGCGCCTAAAGAAGCTTTCACTTGAAAAAACAACGCACCTACAAAAAATTTAATCATCAATTATTTTTTCTGTACCTAAACAGTTAACCTTCTTGTTTGCACTGACTCGGAATGCCGTAACATAAGTGTCGATTTTACGCACATCTCTTCTCCATCCTTTTTCTAAGAATGCAATAACAGTACAAAATGTATAGTAACGTACCATAAATCAACCTAACACCATAGAGCACTCCAACCAAACGGGTTTAATAATGATTTACCGGTACGAGAAATATTATATCTCTTCCATTTTTGTAACCACAATTAATTTCTATCGGGACTGGTATCTCCTTTGTTGGTTAAATGGCATTCGTCTGGAGGTCGCAATAATCATTTAGACACAGTGTATTGCAGTGATAAATGGATTGCTCAGTAAAACATGATCTGTCCCTTCCCAAGATCATTATAGAAGTCCAATTTATTATCGTGCCATTCGAATGACAACTTTTTTTTAATCTACGAAAGATGCTGAGAGTTATTATTGTTCATCTTCTTTAGATTGCGAAACGTAAGTGAATGCGCATATCATCACAGAATAGAATATTATTAAAGAATATGATTTCGATGCTTGTTATAGTAAGTGCGAAAGTAGTAAGTTATAAATGCGAAAGTCTGTCTGTCTTTTCGTCTGCTTTCACAGCTCATTTGCTTAACCGATTGTCGAAATTGTGTATATAGATAGGTATATTACATCGTAGGAAATGACTTAGGCTACTTTTTATCCCAAAAAATCACAGACTTCCCACAGTATCACAATCCTTCTCATTATGAGTACAAAAGTACGGTAGATTCAAATTCAAATTCAAATTCAAAGTAATTTATTGCATTAATACATTGCCTCTTCGGGCGTGCAACATACTCGTAGTACAAACCATATTAAATTTATAATTAATATGATCTAATAATGTTAGCTTATAAGGAAAATATATATAAGTTAATCATTATCGAAATGTCAAGTCTAAAATTATACGTAAAATTTAAAAATGTTTCAGCTGAAAAAAATTCCTTAATGTTATGAAATGTATTATCTAATAAAAAGTCGCGTAATTTATTTCTAAATTGATTAATGTTATTACATTTCCTTATCTGCTTAGGTATCTATTATTTACCTTAATCGCCATCACACAAACACTTTTGCTCAAGAATTTGGTTTTGTGGGTGGGACATCGATTCATTCGAACAAACAGAAATACGGAACTACGAAAAACGGAAATATTTCTTCTGCTGAACTGCTTTCTGAAAGTCAAAATATGACGTAACGAGACACCTGTATGTCCTACATGTAATAAATAAATTGAGTATTGAATAATGCAATCAAGGGAGTTGAGATAAATTACTAGTGCACGTTAAAAGCAATGAGTCTTTAGTCCCGCACCAAAATGGAAGTCGACAAAAAGATAAGTGGGTTGAATTAACACTTACTAAACACCATTACAAAAAGAACCATTAAACGGTCGATACCTTTTTCAAAAAGTGTCAGGAATTTTAAACAGGATGAACCACCTTTATTATTAAGGCGAGTCACCTCAGCTCAGCGGTGAAAACTGGTTTGCTAGATCAAATTTTTTCGGTATTTACTATTAAATAACGGCCTTACAAAAAATATCCGATACACTTAAAGATATTGCCTAAAGAATGTGCTAATTTGTTATACGATATGATGTACTTTACTCGATCAAAAAAAATCTTGAAACATGCTAAATTAAAAGTTGAAAACGAATTTTTTATTAATAAAATTTTCGACTTTGCTCATAATTTTTATATGGATAAATTTATCTTGAAGTATTAATGAGCACCTGCTAAACTTTATTTCAAACTGAAGTCCTATATTTATTTAATTCAAATTAATCCCAGAACTTGAACGTTGCCAAGCGGTTTCAGAACATACCGCGCTGCCCGCTTCCCCGCCAGTCTCTACGAGAAACGTACCACGAGACGCGCGGGCGGCACCCCACACCTCACCTCCTAAAATCTTGCAGGTGACTCGCCTTAACCGTCGTCTTAGAGCTACCAACATTTCTGTTATTCTAGGACTTGTTCTAAGAATCTCTAGGATACCTATGTAGGATTTCTTAGGCGCTAGAAATCACATAGTTATTTTTACCCACTACAAGTTAGCCCTTGCGATTTCATCTGATGGTAAGATGATGCAGTCTAAGATAGTAGCGGGCTAACCAGTTACGGCAGTTATATTAAAACCCATATTCGGTTTCTACACGGCATCGTACCGGATCGCTAAATCGCTTGGCGGCACGTCCTTGCGGTCACAGTGGTAACTAGCCACAGCCGAAGCCCCCCACCAGGCAAAGTAAGAACTCATTGCAAAGTATTAATAAATCATTGAGTTTTTAAAACAAGCAACTCGAAATCAATCCTTAATTGGTGACAGTATACCTATTTGTCTTCATATAATGATTTGGGAAAAACCATTAAGAACAGCTCTAGGAAACAAATTGGTGCATTGAGTCGAATTCCACTACCATACTAATTTTATGAATGCGAAAGTGTGTTTGTTTGTCCTTCAATCACGTCGCAACAGAGCAACGGATAGACGTGATTTTTGGTACGCGTATAGTTTTTTTTTTTTTTTTTTTTTTTTTTTTTTTTTTTTCATACAATTCTTTCTATCATTCATCATCTTTCGTATCCTCATGGGTGGGTTTCCCATCTAACTGAGCTTTCTACAGGGTACAGGGTAATTTTCTTTATTTAATTAAAAGTTACACATTGTTTATTTTACAGTTTGTTACAGTTTTTAGCCTTAGGTCTATTTTCTTATATATGTTTATTTACTAATTACATTTTATTTGTATGACTACACTTATATACATTAATATATACTGCTATCATACATTTTCTTATACTACCTTATTTCTATTATTTACTATTTGTACTATTTTCTTGCAGAATTTTAAGAATACATCCCTATCTCTAGATTTCATTATCGTTGGTAAATTTTGTATTGTCAGGTCAATTTCTAGTGTTTGCTCCAGATTAAATCTGTGCCTTGCAAAGACGGGACACTCCAATATCAGCTGCTGGATTGTTTCTTCAGCGTCCGGGTCACAGAGGCAAGATGGGCTCTCCTTGCACCTGAAACGACTCAGGTACGCGGAGAACCCTCCATACCCCGTGAGCACCTGCGCTATTTGTTCGTCCATTTTGATTTTCCTAACTGTAGAGTGCGCCGTCACCGCCTCGGGGAAGAACATTTTCGTCACGGAAGCCGTGTCCTCCGACCGATACCTTCTGTCCCATTCATCAATCGTACCCTTGCGAATACTACGCTTGATGAATGAGACAGGGCACCGATCGTAGTCCGGCCTCTTTTTCAATTTCAGGGCCGCTTCCTTAGCAAGCTCGACGGCTCTCTCATTCCCTGCCAGTCCTATATGAACTTTTATCCAGAATAGTGAGATTGTCTTTTTCTGGAGATGGCAACTTCTCAGGTTGTCTCTAGCTTTGACTGACAGGGGATGGGACGAACGGGAATTGGTTACTGTCTCAAGCGCTGCTGTGGAGTCACTGTAAATTCCAAAGGATTTTTCCTTGAGTGACAGCGCCAACTCCGTTGCTTTGCACAGGGCTAGTAGTTCAGCCTGGTAGACGGTACAGTATGACGATAGAGCAAGCTTGAGGACCTTGGTCTCCGCAGTCCCTTGGTACGGGTATAGTTGAGGACCCACCACCTCCAGGGTATAGTTGAGGACAGGACATAGGCTGCTTTTTATCCTGGAAAATTAAGGTATTCCCGTGGGAATTAAAAAACTTACCTACTCCACGCGACGAAGTTGCGGGCATCAGCTAGGTAATTATATCATGGGGTGGTGGGCCAGGTAACCTCCAAGAGTGCTTGGGCGCTGCTAGTCCCTTTGGATACGTCCGGAGGGAAGGGCAGCGCTTGGGCCGGTGCACCCCGGTAAACATGGTTAATAATTTCGCTATATGGGATATTGTTAGCCATGGCTAATAACCTGGCGGGGGGGAGGGGGAGGTTCTCCGCGTGTCCCTCTGATCAGCTGAGGGCACAGTGGAGGAACCCAGGGGGGCGGGGGGGCGAATACGCCCATCGCGAGGAAGAAAACCTCGTTAAAAAATAACCGAAGGGGGCGGGAACGCCTGGAAGTGGCCGGATGCGGCCCTGCGAGGAAGAAAACCTCGTTAAAAAATAACCGAAGGGGGCGGGAACGCCCGGAAGTGGCCGAATGCGGCCCTGCGAGGAAGAAAACCTCGTTAAAAAATAACCGAAGAGAGCGGGAACGCTCAGTGTCCCTCTGTTTTTTCGAGGGGCACGGGAAGGGTGTAAAGGACCCTCTGGAGGGGAGGTGTCCTGAGGCGAGCTCGGGGTGCACTTACCCTGCCTCCGAGCGGGCTGTGTGGGAACTAGTCCTGCGCAGCCCTCGCTAGGAATCGTAATCCCGTAGGAGTGATAGGTGTGGTCATGTTTCGCGACCTGACACTGGGACCGATGGCCTTGGCTTAACCGCCCGGGCCGCGAGGAATAAACCTCTATAAAAAATTATCCTAATCTTAAGCTCTGATGTGCGGCGAGGGGATGAATGACTGAGGGATTTTGCCCGCAAGGGCTTCAGTCATTAGCACACCACCAGCCAGGGTACCTGTGGCCCCTCTGGTTGGTCACAAATTTACACTTGCCCGGGTAATTACGGCTCTGCCCGGGTCGATTCTTATTTCCGTTATACTCGTGGGATTTCATATGGATTCTTTAAAAAACAAACCCAAAATGAGTGAGGAGGAGCACATGTCGGACACAGACTCGAGTGTCATGAGCGTGGGGAGCGCGAAAAGCGCTGAGAGAAAAAGGCCACTCAGCGATGAGGAGGAAGTGGTCGTGGTTCCAAGAGTGGGCTCCGCCAAACGCGGACGTGGCAGGCCTCCAACGACGGGAAAATATGTCGGTTTGGCGAAGGCCCAGAAGGAACTGAAGGCCGCCCAACGTGCGGCAGAACGGGCGGAGAAAGAGGCTGCCGAGGAAAAGGAGGTGGCCGATTTAACAGCTGGCATCCGTTCTGGCCGGGAGTGCCGGCTGTCGGAGACCTCTTCCGTGGTCTCGGAGGACGCGGAGGCGGAGGGCTTGACTGCAATGGAGCTGAACAGCAGAGTTCAGTTTGCAGTCAGTGCCATAAAAAGGGTGGCGAAAGCCTCGAAGGGCCTTAAGGGCACGTGCCAAAAGGCACTTAAAGAGGCGGCTGCTGCCATTGAGGAGGCTGCGGAGGTGATGCTCAGGCGCACCTCTACAGAAGAAGTAAAGCGGCTGCGGGAGGTGAATGCTCGCCTTACCAGCGAAATGGCGGAGCTCCGCCATGAGCAGGGAAAGTTGCGGGCAGATATAAACAAAATCCGGCAGGAAAAGAGGGAGGGGGCGGCTGATCCCTCAAAAAAGGACGACACAGAGCAGTTCAGCCTGCTCCTGAAGGAATTGTCAAGCTTGTCTGCCCGCTTCTCAGTGATCGAGGGGCGGGTTTTGCGCCCACCATTGGCCGCAGACAGAAGGGCGGGAGGGCCTGTGGGGCCTTCATTTGCAGACGTGGCTGGAAAGCCGAGCACGTCGGCCCCGCAAAATAAGAAGGCGCCTGCTAGGGAAGAGGCCCCTAGCCAGTCAGGCCATAAGGCAACAGAGGATGCCACCTCTAGGAAAGGGAAGGGAAAGGGCAAGGGGAAGGCCTCCGGCGCCCAGGCCGCACCAGCGCCTGAAACGCAACAGCAGAGCCCCTCAGACGCCCCACCCAGAGAGGAGTGGCATACCGCAGGGGCAAGAAAGGAGGCCAGAAAAGCCAAGGCGAAGGCCAACAAGGCGGCGAAAGAGGCGGCCCAAAAAGCTGCCAAGCAGCAGACTCGACTCCGCGCTCCTCGGTCGGCGGCTGTGGTAATCACGCTGCTACCCGAAGCTGTGCAGAAGGGCCTCACGTACGGCACAGTCCTCGCCAAGGCTAAGGCTGAGATAAACCTCGGGGAACTCGGCATTGCGGGTGTGCGGTGCAAAACAACCGTCACTGGTGCCCGCATGCTCGAGGTTGCAGGTGCGGACAGCGACCCGCAGGCTGACGCTCTCGCTGAAAAGCTAAGGGCGTCTTTGGAACCTGTGGGAGTTAAGGTGTCCAGACCCATCAAGAGCGCTGAGCTGCGCATAGTGGGTCTGGACGACTCGGTAACCGCGGAGGAGTTGGAGGCCGCTGTCGCGAGCGTTGGAGGATGCTCTCCGGCCCAAGTTAAGTCTGGGCAACTTACGTCGGGCTTCACCGGGCTACGGACAGCGGTCGTCAGCTGTCCAGTTGTGGCGGCTAAGAAGCTCGCAGAGGGTGGCCGGCTTATGGTAGGCTGGGTTTCGGCGCAAGTCAGGATCCTGCAGCCCAGGTCCTTGAGGTGCTACCGATGCCTAGTGGAGGGGCACGTCGGTGCCCAGTGTACTGCGGGGGTAGACCGCAGTAACCTATGTTACCGCTGCGGTCAGCCGGGGCACAAGGCTGGCTCATGTGAGGCCATGCCGCATTGCGTCCTGTGCGCGGCGGCGGACAAACCAGCGAATCACCGGGTGGGCGCCCAGGCCTGTGCTGCGCCCAAACTAAAAGGCAAGGGCAGGCCTGCACCATCCCAGGCTCAGGAGGGCGAGAGAATGGACACCTAATAATGGGTACACCACCTCTTCGTCTCCTCCAAGCGAATATCAATCACTGCGCCAGAGCTCAGGATTTGCTCCTCCAGAGCATGGCGCAGTGGTCGATCAACGTCGCGGCGGTCGCCGAACCGTATTTTGTCCCCCAGAGGGACGATTGGGTGGAAGATTTGTCGGGCACGGTGGCCCTTATTTTGCGGGCCGCTATAGAGTCCCCGTTACTCGAAAACGTCGTTCGGGGACGGGGATTTGTTGCAGCCAAGATAGGTGGAATAGTGGTGGCAGGAGTTTACTCCTCACCCAACGGCACTCTTGCTGATTTTGAGGGGTTACTTGGAGATCTGGGCGTCTTCGTCAGTCGAAGCCGTCCTAACCCAGTGCTTGTCCTTGGGGACTTCAATGCCAAATCTGTGGCTTGGGGTTGCCCGATGACAAATGGTCGGGGAGCAGTTCTGGAGGAGTGGGCTGTCGAGCAGGGCCTGGTTCTCCTCAACCGAGGTTCTGTCCACACGTGTGTGCGTCAGCTGGGTGGGTCAATAGTGGACATCTCGTTCGCTGGCCCCGCTGTAGCAAGCCGTGTGCGAGGATGGCGCGTCATGGAGGAGGTGGAAACGTTATCGGATCATCGATACATACGATTCGATGTCTCCCCTTCGGCCTCGGACGCTCTGGTCAGCGCCGTCCCAGGAGGGGGTGGCCCGCGCTGGGCGCTAAAGCGCTTAAACAAGGAAGTGCTCTTGGAAGCTGCCATCGTACAGGCCTGGGTCCCCGCGCCGATCAGGCCTGTCAGCGTTGACGAGGAGGCGGAATGGCTCCAGAGGGCGATGACGCAGATCTGCGATGCGGCGATGCCGCGTATCCATCACGTTCCTGCCAGGCGTCAGGTGTACTGGTGGTCGCAAGAAATTGCGCACTTGCGGGCTGCATGCGTACAGGCGAGGCGCCGATACGCCAGGCACCGCAGGAGGCGTCGTCGTACCCAGCTTGGGCCGGCTATAGAGGCGGAGCTATACGAAGCGTATAAAGCGGCGAAGCGAGCCCTTCAGTCAGCAATTAAATCGGCGAAGATCAGGGCTCGTGAGGAGCTGCTGGGGACACTGGATGCAAATCCATGGGGTCGCCCTTACTTAATGGTAAGGGGTAAGCTCCGGCCCGCAGCGCCGCCGCTGACCCAGAGTCTAGATCCGCAGCTCCTGGAGGATGTGGTGTGCTCCCTCTTTCCATCCAGAGCGGAGCACAACCCGCCGACGATGGCTCCGCCGACTATCGGGGAAGATGACGACGTGCCGGAGGTCACCCCGGCGGAACTGAGAGCGGTGGTGCGACGGCTTCGGGCCAAAAACACCGCCCCAGGACCGGATGGCATACCTGGCCGAGCTCTGGCTCTGGCCTCGAAGGCTCTCGAGCCCCGACTACTGGGGCTCTTTAGCGCATGTTTGGAGCGGGGCCAGTTTCCACTGAGGTGGAAGATTGGAAAGCTGGTCCTGCTTAGGAAGGAGGGTCGTCCAACGGACTCTCCGTCCGCCTACCGGCCGATCGTGCTGCTGGACGAGATGGCGAAGCTCTTTGAGAGAGTGGTGTCGGACCGTCTCGTCCAGCACTTGGAGGGCGTGGGGCCGGACTTGGCGGACAACCAGTTCGGCTTTCGCCGAGGGCGCTCCACGGTGGATGCGATCATGCGCGTGAGGGCCCTGGCGGAGGAGGCAGTCTCTCGGGGTGAAGTGGTGTTGGCGGTGTCTCTCGATATCGCCAACGCGTTCAACACCTTGCCCTGGAGTTGCATCAGGGAGGCACTCGTGTACCATCGGGTGCCAAACTACCTCCGTCTCGTAGTCGGGTCTTATCTAGCGAACAGGGCGGTTGTTTACCCGGGTCGGAACAGATGGGGTCGGCGAGAGTGTTCGTGCGGTGTTCCGCAGGGGTCCGTCTTGGGACCGCTCCTGTGGAACATCGGTTACGACTGGGTGTTGCGTGGCTCGCTGCTCCACGGCGTCGGCGTTACGTGTTACGCCGACGACACTCTGGTGACGGCGCGGGACAAGACGCACCGGCAGGCGACTTTGTTGGCGACCGCTGGAGTCGCGCAAGTGGTTGGGAGGATCCGACGTTTGGGTCTCGAGGTGGCCCTCAACAAGTCGGGGGCGATGTTCTTACATGGCCCTCGGCGCGCGCCGCCTTCGGGATCCCACATCATCGTAGGAGGTGTTCGCATCGGCGTCGAGTCGACGATGAAGTACCTGGGACTCGTCCTCGACAGCCGGTGGGACTTTGGCCCGCATTTCAGGCGCCTGCTCCCAAAATTGATGGGAACTGCGGGAGCGCTTGCTCGACTGCTGCCCAACCTTGGTGGCCCAGAAGCCTCTTGTCGGAGGCTCTACACGGGGATCGTGCGATCAATGGCCCTTTATGGGGCTCCTGTTTGGGCGAATAGCCTGACGGCCCGCAACGTCGCGATTCTGCGGAGACCGCAGAGAGCGATGGCCGTCAGGTTAATAAGGGGATATCGCACGATCTCCTTCGAGGCGGCGAGTCTCCTAGCTGGATCTCCGCCGTGGGATCTTGAGGCGAAAACTCTCGCCTCCCTGTACCAGTGGACAGTGGAGGTGCGAGAACGGGGTGGCAGGCCGATGCCGTGCGTTTACGCGCGGCGTCGCTCCCGGCTCCGTCGGATCCTACTGGCGGAATGGAGGGAGCGACTGGATAACCCCAGCGCAGGGCACGCCACGATAGCGGCGGTAAGGCCCGTCGTGGAGGATTGGCTGGGGCGCAAGCATGGCGCCCTATCCTTCCGGTTGACGCAGATACTTACCGGACACGGTTGCTTCGGTAAGTATCTGCATCGAATAGGTCGGGAGCAATCGCCCGGTTGCCACCATTGCGAGGACAGGCCTGAAGACACGGCGCAGCATACATTGGCGGACTGTCCAGCATGGGCAGAGCAGCGCCGCGCACTTGATGCGGCAGTCGGTGGCCTCTCGCTCTCGAACATCGTGCACGCGATGGTTCGGAGCGAGACTGCGTGGAATGCCGTTTCCTCCTTTTGCGAGGAAGTGATGTCCGCAAAGGAGGAGGCGGAGCGCGAGAGGGAAAGTTTGGCGGAGGATCCCTCGCGCAGGAGACGCACCGGGCGTCGGAGGGCGCATGGTGACCTCCGGCCGCCGTGAGTTGCCGGCCTGCGGGTGACGGACGTAGGGGGCGTTCGTCTCCCGGTCTAAAACAGGCCAGGAGGTGGCGCGCCGTGTTCCGGGCGCGCCTCCGAGACGGAATTAGCGACCAGCGCTAAGGTGACGGGACTCGCCTAGACGAGTCGTGACTTGCGGGTGCGCGGAAGAATACTTACCTAAGTGTAGCCCGCGCAACCGCGACGGTCCGTCGAGGAACAACACAGGTTTTAGTGGGTGCAAGCCCCACATAACCTCTCCGTTTCCCCTGACGGAGAGGTATGCGTCAGGCATTTCCTGTGTATAAAAAAAAAAAAAAAAAAAAAAAAAAGGTAATTATATCATACATACCTAAGTCTTGAATCTTTTTATTACCTAACTAGTGATTGAGCGGAGTAACCAATAATTTCAATACTTAAACTTACCTACTACTTAAATTTTACACTGTTTTCTTAAGTCTTCGTCGCAGTTGTAACTTATTTGCATAAGTAACCAACTTAGACCAAGAGCCCAATTGTCTACGCAAATCGTAATAATTTGACAGCTTAAAACGTATTACTCGAACTGTTTAAGGAGTTCACACATGCTTTTCGGCGTGCAAGCATCTATGAACTCCTTTAACAGGTCGAATTATCCGTTTGACAAACGATTATTATTATTCAATGGAGATTGTTTTTTGTAATGTCATTATGTCCAAAGCTAAACATTAAGAGATGGTCTCCTTTCCTATAAAAATTAGCAGCCTTTTTTGCATACCTTACTTAAATGAATTAGCGAGCGAATGCCCGCGACTTCGTCTGCGTGGTTTGAGGTTTTTTGGTTCCCGCGGGAACTCTTTAATTTTCCGGGATAAAAATGTTATGTTAAAAATTCCAGACTAAGTATTATCTATCTCTGTGCCAAATTTCAGCCAGATCCGTTCAGCCGTTGGCGCGTGATTGAGTAACAAACATCCATACATCCATACGACGACGGTCGACGACGACGACCTCCGTGGCGCAGTGTGTAGCGCTGTTGCCTTAACGTGCGGAGGTCCTGGGTTCGATCCCCGGCAGGGTCAATTTGGGAATTTATAATTTATGAATTTTCCCTGGTCTGGCCTGGTGGGAGGCTTCGGCCGTGGCTAGTTACCCTACCGGCAAAGACGTGCCGCCAAGCGATTTAGCGTTCCGGTACGACGCCGTGTAGAAACCGAAGGGGTATGGGTTTAATATAACTGCCATGCCCCTAACAGGTTAGCCCGCTACCATCTTAGACTGCATCATCACTTACCATCAGGTGAGATCGTAGTCAAGGGCTAGCTTGTAGTGGATAAAAAAAAATACATCCACCCATACATCCATACTTACATCCATACATCCATCAAAACTTTCACATTTATAATATTAGTAAGATTTAGAACTTTTAATGGCTGCTTCAAACATTATAGATATTTGGCTAGACATAGCTCAAAATTAGTCGTTAAAATAAATTACACGGGAGTATTTTGGTTTAAGTATAGATTTAAAGCATTATAAATTATCTGCCACGATTTAATTCTATTTTGAACTTTCAAACAAAGATTTTAAGGCTCATTTTGTATTTTTCAAATGTTTAAGTCAGTTGTAGTGTCAGCAACATAGTTGCAAATTGTTTATGGAGTGCATTTATCACTTGTCTGTTGAATATATTATATTTTTTAATTCTCAGCATGTGGCTTATTAATAAAAGAAACTTCACGATTAAGGAGTTTATTTGCATAGCTGATATTGATTTAGTATTATATGACAGAGAACAGACTTTAAAAAACACACCTGCGAGCTACAAACTAATTTTGTGCTAGAATAACGGAATTTCGCACTGAAAAGTTTAATTATGAAGTTAAAATTCAAGTTTAAGTTAATTTTGTTTGTTGCAGAAAGAACAAAGAGGCCCAAAAGGTTAAAAAGGTATTTGAGCCTTTTGGTGTTAAAACCCTGGCGTCGTGGGGCGAAGATGCTATAGATCCATTTTTAAGGATCTATCTTAAAAGCGGTCAATGATGAGGTCTAGGTTGGAACGCGCTTGCCTAGAATTCCTATTAACTCTTGCCTTGAATGTGGCATAGGTTGTACGTGGCAGGAAACACGTGCGTTGGGAGGGTGTTCCACACCTTAGCGGTTCGGATCAGAAACGTCGAGCAAAAATATAATATAATAATAATATTTAAATATGTAATAAGTATTTCATCTCACTTAAGCTTGGACAATGATGTCACGATTTCCTTGTTTTATTTTGTAAGAAATCGGAGCTTCAAACTTTACATAAATAACAGAAGCGGTACTATGTTTCCCAATTAATGTTAGTTTCACTGTAACTTTAGAACTAAAAGAGAATGCGTCCAAAATATTAACGCCACTTTTCTTTTCTTAATTAGAGATGACTGGCGTTACTATTTTTGTTGTGCTTTCAGTATAACCAGGATTCGATGTCTACTAATATTATAAATGCGAAAGTTTGGATAGATGGATGGATGTTTGTTACTTAATCACGCCAGAATGGCTGAACGGATCTGGATGAAATTTGGCACCGAGATAGATTATAGTCTGAATAACACATAGGATACCTTTTAACTCGGAAAATTAAAGAATTCTCGCGGGAACCATAAAACCTCAATACACGCGGACGAAGTCGTGGGCATCAGCTAGTTTAAAATAATGGTAATCACTTCAGTGGCATCTGTGCGTGATACTGAACAATTTTTGGTCTACTGACTTTTAAAAAATTCAGATTTAAATCATACTTCCTAAAAATGGTTCCCAAATCTTTTAATTTGCGCGATGAACCAAACCAAATTTCAAATTTCATCAAAATCTGTTGAACAGATGGGCTGTGAAAGGGTAGCAGACAGACACATGGACCAACAGACACACTTTCGCATTTATAATATTAGTATGGATTTATTGATTGGTTGCTGTAAGGCCGGCCATACACGGGCTGCCCGAGCAGTTAGCCAGTGATCAACATACACGAACCGCTCTTGCAGTCATAGTCAACAGCTTGAATCTACCATAGATAACTGCTGCCAACCGCCCGAAGCCGTCGCAACTGTTCGAGCGGTTCCATGAATGTGTGTACGTAGAAGACTGTAGTTCACTATGCAGTCGCAGCTTGAAGCAGTCCATCCTGACTGCTTCAAGCTGTCCGTGTATGGCCGGTTTTACTCTACTCGACGCGCGTTCGAAAGGCGATACGTCGAATGACGACTGCCTACTATAAATACAGAGCTTAAGAGTGTCTAGACTTTTGATTCTATATTATTATAATGAGTAATTGAGTAGGTATAGTATACAGCGAAAAATTTTAAAAAAATTGCATGTCGCTAATTAATATTATCATTAGCAGAAATAAAGAACTTGCCATTTTGTTATTAATTTAATAACAGACAGTCATAAGTGTATAAGTTAATTAAAAATACAATTTACTTGATAATTTAGCTATTATTAAATGGGCACTAATCCTTTGTCCGTAAACGTACTACGATTCCTCTGAACTAATTAATATGACACGGTCTAATGTTTTTTTAATAACCGCACCATGGCGGTCCCATTGCAATTATTCTAATGCAAACGCGTATCATCCTACAAACTTATATTACCACTCAATCATAAACATTTATACTTTATCTCGTTGCAATAAAATCTTTTGAAAATGCAATCCTTAATTTGTACTCTATTTAGGTAGCTAATTAAAAATCACTTGATTTTGCAATTGTAGACTTTATCACACGGTATTAAGAGTTTTTGAATGTGTAAATGGATGTTGCTGTTTCATGCATGTTTCCAGTTAATGTATTTTGGTTTCTAATTTGTTAAGTAACTTCGTGTTTTCCCGTGGTGTTTTCTGACTTTTTGGTTATGAATTCGGGTGGATTAACTAATGGCTTGACAGGCTTGATATGTCTAATATTCTTATACTGAGATAACCTAATCAATTAATATTTTATTTTGTATAGCTGTAAGTGCGTTGTTGATTTGATTTGAAGGAAATAAGCACTTGTAATGAAACTGTAACTCGACGATTTCTGTCGAAAACTGTGATTTACAGCCGAAGCCTTCAGACAAGTAGCTACTAACCAAAACTTTAAAAAAATACCAGACTTAAGTATCTTTAAAAAAAAAGTTATCTTCTTATCGACATGTACATAAGTATAAATGCTCCTAAAGAAATAAAGAAAACAAATTAGGAGGTTCTAATTCAGCGCGTATTTTTTGTCCAATCTCATCGGTATTTTTTTTTTTCTATTATTGAGTATCAATTAAAGGTGCTTAATATAAATACAATCTAGCCAGACTATTTCACTAATAACTATTTTTTCTTTGACCTAATCTTATAAGTAATTAACTTTTGTACTAAGAAATTTTCCAATGACGTATCTTGGTATGTTTTATACTAGCTAGGTATAAACTACTCAAACGCTGATTGTGATTGTGGATCCAATTTTTATTTAACAAATTAAATAAAAGACAAAAAAAACAATAACATTTTGTTTCAAACAAAAGAGTTAAATATTCGTGACGAATCGTCGAAAATGTGTTTAAGGTAAATCACGTGAAACAATGCGATTGACTGGGCCGAAACGGAACGAATTATCGAGATGAATCGATTACCGACTTGATCAATCGATTAACTATTCGAACGTAGGTATAATGATTCGTAGCATAATAATTGGGTACGAGTAGTGTTTATTCGGTGCTATCTACTCTTTATTGTTTGATTCCAATGTACCTATACGGAAGGAATGCCGGGCAGGCTTGCTGCAGACCTTTTCTCTTACGCTGACATCGAAAGTTTGGATGGATGGATGTTTGTTACTCAATCACGCCAGAACGGTTTATTGATTCCTGCGGGAACTCTTAAATTTTCCGAGATAAAAAGATCCTATGACTTTCCCCGGGATATAACTTATCTCTGTACCAAATTTCGTCAAAATCGGTTGAAAAGATCTGTGAAAGCGTAGCAGGTTGAACAGACACACTTTCGCATTTATCACATGACAAATAAAGTAAAAATATTATTGCAAATTTCTAGAGGATACTTGAAGAAGAAAGACCAAAAAGCTCTCCTGGCACATTTATTTGCCTGAACATGATAAAAATATTGCAGCAACAAATAAAATCACACAAGAACGACACGCGACGACGGATGACAAGGAAGAGAGCCTGGCAGCAGCGCGCGCATCCTTTTATAAGCTCGTCCCTGACACAGCAGCATTGTTTTGAAATTCATTCCATACTTGAATCATGTTTTCTTCTTCACAAATGAGTATTACTGTGGACAGAAGGAAGGAGTATTATATGGAGCTTCTGCAATAATATATAAAAAACCGGCCAAGAGTCGGACTCGCGCACCGAGGGTTCCGTACAAACCTATTTTTATTGCTAAATGAAATCCATAACATTCGTAAGTTTAAAATTATCAAAAATATTTTTAAAAATGTATGCTTTTCGCAATTTTTCCTTTATCTGCTATAAGACGTTGCTTCGTACCAAATTTCAAGCTTCTGAGTTCACGGGAAGTACTCTGTAGGTTTTTATTCCCTTGCGAGTGTCGAAAATTTGCAGCATAAACGGCTGTATCTTTTGATTGCGTGGGCTTAGAAATTTGATTTTTTCACAGCTCCAAGGGACAGTAGACTTGAGTATTTGACATGAATTTCAGCTTGATACCTCCATGCGTTCCTGAGAAAAAGGGTCTTGACACACAGACGGACAACAAAGTGATCCTCTAGGGGTTCCGTTTTTTCCTTTTGAGGTACGGAACCCTAACAAGTGTTCGCGCGACATTTAAATTCTCCCGCTAAAAGGCGCGGAAGCGGGGGTGCGGGCAATCACCGGTGCGCGGGCGGCCCGTCTTACAAAAAAGTGCAATTCATGCGCACTTACTTACTTTAAGTCAAGCGACCATCACCAACGCAAACTCGCTAAACCTTGTATTTATAATAGCTAAAATCATTAACTTGGTACATAATTAAACAGTTTTAAAGTTAAATTTGTTTTCATCATCAATCTTATGTGCGGTATTGCACATAAAGTAATGTTAAGCCTAGCTCAACGACAAATATCTACATTGCTTTGACAATAATACGGTAGTTGGTCTCTAGGTAGGTAGGTACCATTTTCTGACGCACCGTTTATAGCCACTCATGCAACATTCCTAAACCTTTCCTAAGCCTTCAATTACGATTTCATACGAGTTTCGTACATATCCATAGCCGTAGAATTTAAATGATTCTTTAATTTTACCATTTTAAATCTCCAATATAACGTAATGGCAAGAATTTTATAGGTACTGTGTGTTTCATCTAAGAAGAGCACCGCCACAATACATATTATAATTTATATTTTTAAAAATAGAAACTTTAATATTACTGAGAAAAACAATTTCAGATTTTATATTTAAATTATCTATTTCTATATCTAATTATAAAAACCTACTGAGAAAGAATTTTGAGAAATTCAACGGAAGTTCTAAAAATTCTATGTCCACGTGGCCGAAGTCGATATTAGTTATTTTGAACTAATATTTTAATGCCAAACTTGTACTTTTATTCGAGATTTCCTTAGTGTTCTGCTCATTGCATACATTTTTGTTATAATTATTTAGTTTTGGACTGGTCTTGTTTTGGTTTTGGTTGCTAGATTGAAGGAATTTATCAATGCAAGATAGTCTTCTCAATTTAAATGCATAGTACTTCTATAATAATTATTGATAAGTTCCGATGCCGAAGGGTCAATGTCCCCAGATTGTCATAAAACTAGAAATACAAGAGAAAAACTATAAAATATACATATTCTCTACGACTTGACTACGCTCGCCCGTCGTTTTGTAAAGTTTAAAGTAAAGAAACCATATTTTTTGTAATTGACAACACCTGTCCTGTGTATATGAGAATGTTTATTATTTATTCACATCATTAATGCATAATGTTATTGTAACTTATTAATTTTAAAACGCTTAAAACGATCGTAATAAAATTTTTATGATTTCTTTGTCCAATTTAATGTAGGTATCTCTTTAGACATCAGATCAAAAGATACATCATAATTTCAACAAGTCGAATGTCCGATATGAAATAATAATAAACATATTTGGGGGAAAAAAATATGTAAAATTTTTATTAAATTAGGGAAAAATAGAATCATACTTAAATTATAAATGCGACAGGTAGGGTAGAGCGGGGCTAGAAGTCCGGCGGGTAAGAAGTCCCAACATACATATCACAGTATCTAACCGCGCTAGAAACAAACGATCTACGTGATCTGGAGTGGAGTGAAGGGCGACGACGAAGCCGCGAACCGCTAGTTGTCGCGGAACGCACATGCGAGTAATACAGCCTTCGGAATTTTTTCGCGCGCAAAACTAAAAAAAGTGTTTGTTTTCATTTCTTTCATAGTTCAACACTGACTGTAAAGAAAAGATTAAGGTAAGTTCATATTGTAGTCTTATTATATCCATAAGTAATGCATGGTAATAAAATGTTCTTTTCGTTAACCTATTTTGTTTTATAACCTTGCAAATCAATGGACGTAGGTATGGGGCAAGAAGTACACCGATTGGACATCTTGCCCCGCGAGAGGACAGTGATATGTCAAATAAACAGTGTATTTTTTCTTTTATAGAATGCGTTATTACAAAAGAAGAACGGATAGAGGAACTACACGACTACATATTGGCTGCAGAAGAGGTCAATAAGAGTAAGTGTAAGTGAGAAGAAACTATGTAAAATCTGTGCCCAAAGCCGGACCACGTAAAACCTCAAACATCAAAAAACGTCGCAAAGCAACAATTTTAACTGACACTAGTGAAAAAAATGAGTTAGAGAAAGAACAAGTGAAGAGTAAAATGAGAACCAATAAACAAAATATGAAGAAAATGAAAGTAAAGAAGAACATTTTTTCTTTACTGTCCGAGAAAGAGAAGAGCACGGCACCTTCCTCTGATGATGAAGAGTGTTTTTGCAATAATGCTGCGAATCATATTCAGAAAGAGAGGAGAGCAGTGTGTCTGTTTAAAATCAAGGTTCAGAATAATTTACGTTTCGTTTTGTTTCATTGTTTTTAAGTTGGAAATTGGAATTTAAAGTTGATTATACTAAAATAATAAGATTATGTTGATTATATTGAAATTTTAATAAATAAAATATTAAAAGATGTTGACTTTAAAATAATGCATTTTAATTTACCCTAATAATTTACTATAAATGCCTAGTTAGCTAGGCTTTAGGATGTATGGACTTCTTACCCCTAACCTGGGACTTTTTACCCCGTGAGCGGGGCAAAAAGTACAGAATTCCATTTTGCATTTGTCCCTAAATTTTTCGCAAATCAATTGAATATTCACACTTTCGACTATTTGAGCGATAAGCTGAATTGTGTAAGATTTCATACAACATTTTAAATTAACAGTAAGTACTCAATTTTAACATATGGGTCCTAGAGTGAAAATTGGGACTATTAGCCCCGCCCTACCCTACCCAGTGTGTTTATTTGTTCTTCAATTTTGCATACTAACTAATACATAAACAGTTACAAAAATAATATAATATATATAATAAATATATCAAAATAAATGAACATATATTATGTATTTTACATTACACTAAATAAAAATTAAAACTAGTCGTCTATATTATGGTGTTAAATAAAACATTTTAACAGATTTTTTAAATATTTCCAAGGACTTTAACTGTCGTATGTTTAATGGGAGAGCATTCCATAATAAAACAGCTTGCACTGTGAAAGACTGCGTATAAAACTTAGTCTTATGCGATGGTGTGCTCTGAGTTAATGTTCGGGCCGTTCGTATTTCGGACTGCTCTCCCAGAAATTTAAACTTCTCCTTCAGGTAAGAGGGAGTTTTTGGGTATTATTGAGTATTGTTGAGGATCTAGAAAGTTATGTAAACTTTTTATCCCGGAAAATTAAGAATTTCCCGTGGAAATAAAAAAAACTCATTCCAATGTGAAATGACAGTTGATGATATTATTTGTCTAAAAAATCAAACAACTACGAGTATTTAAAAAAAAAGTGTGTGTGTGCAATTCCCACACGGCAGAAGTGAAACTTCAGAAAAGTATCCTACGAGATAATAAGATAAATATAACTTCTTTTCTATCTCATTCTCTCGCAGGCTAAATCCTAGGTATATATATTTGTCTCTTTTTGGTGTCACGTTTTCGTTTTAATTTTTTATTTTCATTGAATTTTCAAATCACAACGATTCTAAAGAAGTTTCATTTCAAAAAAAGGGATGGTCACCCCATTAAAGACTGTAACACATCGGGCGGACGGGACGCAATCAGCATGTAAATGGCGCTCTCACCGGCCGGCGCAAACGACGAATATTGATCGGCGCATTATGATAATGTGCATTTTAAATGTTACCGACAGCGACCGTTTGACGCACGTCGCGAAACGTGGAGTGTGGTGCCATCTTTATGTTCATATGTATACCAAATATTGTTAGGTTTTTAATTTGATTGGAGATTGAATTTGTTGTTTTTTTGGTGTCGCTTTTTCGTTTCATCGAATTTTCAAATCACAATGATTCTAAAGTGTTTCACTTCAAAAACATAATTACCCTTGTACTTGATTCCGGAGATCGCTCATCACAGGAGGTCGTCGAACCAGCATGCACTAAATAATATGTCTGTATTATGATCTCAATATACAGACATATTTAGGTCAGTTTTTTGGAAAGAATTTTTATTTTTAACTTTTTAGTGTCAGGGTTGAGGATTTGGAGTCAGAATTTTTTATGGGACTCTAAAGACTGCTAGAAAAAAAAATCAAATCGGTTCAGAAACCACGGATATATGCACCGACATACTCGTACATTAAAAAAAAAATACGCGCCGAATTGAGAACCTCCTCCTTTTTTGTAAGTCAGTTAAAAAAAACAGCGGTGTAAAAAACACGGTAGCAGTTGTACTCATAATATATCTCGGACTAGATACAAAAAATAGCTAGCGTTAGATAGGTACACATACATTTTAAGTTAAACCGATTGCAGTGATTCCATAATGTAATTCCAAACGTGCCATTTGATTCCACTTTTGGTAGAATACGATTTGCTAGAAATAAAAAATGTCATCTCGAAGCGCGACAAACTGCCAGACCAAAAGTGCAAACGATTGATCTTGACTAGCTCCTATTGCCCATATGGAGTTAGTTTATAGAGTCCGCGCATACTAACGACTAGCAATGAGTTCTGTTAAACGATTCTCTAAGTAGGTACATTATTTGTTTGAAAAATTGTTTTTACACAATAGTACTAGAGCATTAAATTATTTTTATACACAACTTGCCGATGCCCGCGACTTCGTCCGCGTGGATTGAGGTTTTTGGTTCCCGCGGGAACTCTTTAATTTTTCGGGATAAAAAGTAGCCTATGTGTTAATCCAGACTATAATCTATCCCTGTGCCAAATTTCATCCAGATCCGTTCAGCCGTTCTGGCGTGAAAGTGTAACAAACATCCATACATCCATACTCACAAACTTTCGCGTTTTTAATATAAGTAAAATTAAAAGGATGATTAAGATCGTCGAATAGGATAGAAAGTTCTGAAATTAGAACCTGCATTACCCCACCCGACTTTAGTAGGAAGTTAATATGTTATCTTACGTCTTCCCCGACCAAGCACACTGATTTAGAATAGGTAGATGTCTTAATTAGTGTAATGAAAGCGAGAACGTTTCATTAAATGAACTAGAAGTTGAATTCACTATAATCCGCCACAGTAAAAAAATCTATGTGTTACAGTGTGTCTTGCACTTGCAGCTTTCGATATTCACCATCCGGTAATCCAGCAGCAATTCGCACCGGCACAGCACCACACCACATAAATCTTCCAAATTATTCTCAACGTACGTTATTATCCGATACCGGAGCGTCGGGAGCATTTTTTTTTTGTGAGATAGGCTTGCGCTTGGTCGCTAACTATGGGCCTCATTAGAAAGCTCAGGGTCACTCAGCGGGCGATGGAGAGAGCAATGCTCGGGGTTTCTTTGCGCGATCAAATCAGAAATGAGGAGATCCGCAGAAGAACTAAAGTAACCGACATTGCTCGACGTGTTGCGAAGCTGAAGTGGCAATGGGCGGGGCACATAGTTAGAAGAACCGATAGACGCTGGGGTCCCAAAGTGCTGGAGTGGCGACCACGCACGGGAAAGCGCAGCGTTGGTAGACCCCCTACTCGCTGGACAGACGACATCAGGCGAGTCGCAGGGAGCCGCTGGTTCCAGGCGGCGCAAGACCGAGGCATGTGGAAATCCTTTCAAGAGGCCTATGTTCAGCAGTGGACGTCTATCGGTTGATGATGATGATGATGATGAGGCTTGCGCTTGCTTCATCATGCTTAGTGCAAAGCAATGATGAGGTCTAGGTTGGAACGCGCTTGCCTAGAAGATGCCTATTCACTCTTGCCTTGAAGGTACCTAAGTTACACGTGGCAGGAAACACGTGCGCTGGGAGTGTGTTCCACATCCTAGCGGTTCGGATCAGAAACGTCGAGCAAAAACGTTTTGTGCGGGCAGATTGGACATCAACCACATAAGGATGCCAACGCAGACGGTTTTTCGCTGTTCTGTGGTAGAACGGTGAAGGAGGAACAAGGTTGTGCATCTTCAGGAAATATTGACTCGTACTTTTCAATTTTAGGCGCCGCGCAAAACTTCCGCGTCACATATTTTGGACATTATTTAGATGTCTTGTGTGTGTCATTATTTCACGTATCAGCGCATTACAGTTCGGCAAACTTATCTTATCGCTATAATAACTTATCTTAGCGTCGCTATCTATGAAAGAAAAACAAGCTTAAAAATTAGTTCTCTATTTTAGCCATCCGTGTAAAAACTCAGAGTAAGCGTACCGTTCAGTTAATTTTGTGGAACCATACAATGGCGAGACAATACAGCGAGACTGTCAATCTCCCGCTACTGGGTTTGAATTTATCTGGGTAATTACGACTCTATCGTGATATCTGTGGCTACTGGCATAAGGTTGCGACATACCCATAGACAAATTTAATGTCTTGGGTGTGCGCAAGCTCATCCAAGGTTGCCTAGACTCTCGCTGCATGTGTATCAGCGCATTACCATACAATGGCGCGGCGTGACAGCGGGCCACAGTCCGGGACTGTCAATCTCCCGCTACTGGGTTTGAATACTGTCATTACGGCTCTATCATGATATCTGTGGTCGTTAGCGTAAGTTTGCGACGTATCCACAGACAAATTTAATGTCTTGGTTGTGCGCAAGCTCATCCTAGGTTGCCTAGACTCTCGCTGCATGCGTATCAGCGCATTACCATACAATGGCGCGGCGTGACAGCGGGCCACAGTCCGGGACTGTCAATCTCCCGCTACTGGGTTTGAATACTGTCATTACGGCTCTATCGTGATTGCTGTGGCCACTGGCGTATAGGCAAATCGATTTGAATAGATTTACCGTGGTCTAGAATCTAGATTGAGTCGATTTGATACCTGACTACGCTATTATAAGAGACTACATTGTGATGATGATAGCCTAGTAGTTAAGACACCCCATCTCCTATACGAGGTCTCGTGTTCGAGCCCCGGGCTCGCACCTCCAACTTTTCAAACTTATGTGCGTTTTAAGAAATCCAAATATAACTTGCTCCAAACCGTGAACGAAAACATCGTAAGGAAACCTGCATGCCAAAGAGTTCTTCAAAAAATGTTCCGAAAGTGTGTACAGTCTTCCAATCCGCAATTGGCCAGCGTGGTGGAGTATTGCCAACCCTTGTGCTCAATAGTGAGCTGGCAATGGGTTATTAAATGAGTTAACAGTACTAATATTATCATAAACTAGCTGATGCCCACTTGATCCGCGTGGATTTAGGTTTTCTGGTACCCACGGTAACTCTTTAATTTTCCGGGATAAAGAAAGAAAGAAAGAAAGAAGAAAATTTTTATTCTATATAGTAGGTATATAAAAAGTATGTGTTATTCCAGACTATAATCTATCTCTATGCCAAATTTCATCCAGATCCAGTTAGCCGTTCTGGCGTGATTTATGACAAAAATCCATACCTCCATCCATCCATACATCCATCCATCCAAACTTTCGAATTTATAATATTGTAATATAGATGACTAAAATATTCACAGATTAACTACCATAGTATTTTCACTTCAATAAAGTCAACTAATCTTTAAAATATAAAGAAAAGATGGCACCTAACGACGAAGTATAAAAATAGGAAAGCTGTTAACTCATAACAGGTATGGAGTGACCTGTTTCATAATATTTGCCGTGGTCATTTGCGATCGGAGCCGGAAAACAGGACATCGACCTTGTCGAGCCTTCGACGTGACGGACCGACTGACTAAAGTGGCGGTACAAGGGTTGGACTGAAGCGGGAAGCGATTTAAAAGGTGTCTAGTAAAGGAAAACCAATATTTAAAAACTTGTAAAACTTCTATGTCGTTGAGGCAGATATAATTACAATTAAATAACTCAAAAGAGGTGATTTACATTAGACAATTAAGTGCAATGCATAAATAAATAATTAATACTAGTCTATACATACTAATATTATAGAAGCGAGTGTAAACATAATTTTATACATAGATAGGTCGAGATTAAAATAGCTTTGTATACCGGAAAATCAAAGTGTGCCGCCTGCCTGTCTATCTATCTAGTTTTTTCATAGCACGGCTCATCTGTTTAACCAATTTTGACGAAATTGTATACAGTAAACGGTATCGTCCCGGAAAGGACACATGCTACTTTGTATTCCGGAAAACCAAGGAGTTCCACGAGATTTTACAAAAACCTCAATCCATGCGGATGAAGTCGCGGGCATCATGTAGTATTTTACACAAATAGAGTCGTAACCACGCATATCTGTCACTTGTATGTACAAGGTTATATTGAATCTCCATAACATATGTGATAGGTCCAATTTCATCGCCAGCTCTAGTACCTTGGTCCATTCCCATAAAGCTGTGGACACAGCCAACACTCTAAGTAAACGCAAGCTCTGTTCTCACGCGGCCGCCAGTTCCGGCCGGATCCTACAGATTTACCCTATGCTTTCTACATGACGAATGGACTGTTAAGTGCATTCATACTATGGGTGCAATGCATTGATGTAGAATTTTAGTAGTAATTCTATTTCAATGGTGCAGTGACGCATTAAGCTAAGCGTCCACATGTCCGCACTCCGCATCGTAAGCATCGGACGCATCACATCAAACGGAACGTACAGTACCCGGCAATAAATATTGCACATCAACCTTTGGAAAGAGACAATCGGTTATTTCGGCTTCGTATAGCGTTATCTCTGTCGCACACTACCTATAGAGGTAGTGTGCGACAGAGATAACGCTATACGATGTAAAGGTCGATGTGCAATATTTATTGCCGGGTACTGTAGTATTCTTTGTATAGAAAGTCACACAAGTGCGTCCACTGATCCGCACCGTACGGATCGCTCGAATCTGCTCATCGGCAATGCCGACGCCGATACTCCGAGAGGCAACTTTTGTCATATAGAATGCCGACCAGATGGACGCACCCCGGCGCTCGTGTGGTGCGGGTTGTTACGTTCCCTCAAATATGGTCGAGCGAAGCAATGGCTGGATCATGCGTCATGCTCGTGAACGGGTGCCACCGGCGGGAATACGCGGCGGGCTACTTTCTGTCTGCCCGTCTTTGACATGAATTGAATAAACAAATTTAAGAAATCCATTATAAGTATGCTCCTGAAAAAAGCTTATTATACTGTTGAAGATTATGTAAATGATAGAGGAGCATGGATTTGATCGCTCCAGCAATGCTGTTGACAGCGGTTATTTATGTACACATTGATATAGTAATTGTAAATGAATTATTTAAAAAGAGCAACCACCGAGTTTCTTGCTGGTTCTTCTCGGTAGGAATGGCATTCCGAACCAGTGGTAGATTCACTTGACGATTCAAAAGTACTTGTAAAAGTTTATTTGAATAAAAAATATTTGATTTGATTTGATTTGATTTGATTTGCTCCGCATCGTAATTACGAATTGTTCTTCTTCGCTTTCCTCCATAATCTCACAGACACATTTCGCACCGAATCCGAATGAAGTGGCGTCGGCAATCCGATTGCTGGTAATCCGATCGCTGCCGTTGAGGTACGCATTGTGAAAAATGCATTTTTTTTTCTTTATCCACTACAAGCTAGCCCTTGACTACGATCTCACCTGATGGTAAGTGATGATGTCTAAGATGATAGCGGGCTAACCTGTTAGGGGCATGGCAGTTATATTAACCCATACCCCATCGGTTTCTACACGGCATCGTACCGGAACGCTAAATCGCTTGGCGGCACGTCTTTGCCGGTAGGGTGGTAACTAGCCACGGCCGAAGCCTCCCACCAGGCCTCCCACCAGACCAGACCAGAGAAAATTCAGAAATTATAAATTTCCAAATTGACCCTGCCGGGGATCGAACCCAGAAACAGCGCTACACACTGCGCCACGGAGGTCGTCAATCCGTTTGATGCGATGCATCCGATGCTTACGATGCGGACATGTGGACGCTTAGCTTTACTTTGCTGTCAACTGACGAACTATTTTGGTTGGTGTTGATTGGGAAGGTATAGAGCTGACTATAACTATAAATCCAATCTCTATACATATAAATTAAAAAAAAAAAGAAAAAAAAATAGAAATAAAGTTAACCCACATAACAGTACTGCAATTATCCAATACCCTTAAAAGGGCTTGCCACGCCTGCCATTATTAGACTTTAATACCACTTTTATAGAACTTTACGTTTATGGCGCGACATAATGGTACCACAATGCCGATCACTGATGACCTTTGGTTTTATACGTGAATCATTTTTTCACTCATACCATGTACCGTATTTAAGGTTCCGTACCAAAGTGGTTAAAAAAGAAAACCCCTAAGGCCGGCCATACATGGACTGCTCGAGCAGTTAGCCAGTGATCAACATACACGGACCGCTCTTGCAGTCATAGTCAACAGTTTGAAGCTACCATTGATAACTGCTGCCAACCGTCCGAAGCAGTCGCAACTGCTCAAGCGGTTCCATGTATGTGTGTACGTAGAAGACTGTAGTTCCCTCTGCAGTCGCAGCTTGAAGATGTCCATCCTTACTGCTTCAAGCTGTCCATGTATCGCCGGTCAAAGTACAACTTCATCAATTGTAAAAAACAAATTGTACGTCATTGTTGCCTGACTGGATATGTTGCGGCTTTCTAATTCATCAAAAAACATCTCAATTTCACATTTTCATACAAATAAATCATTTCTTTCGTTCTTTCTTTCGTCCGTCAGTCTGTTACAGCTTCGTATGAAAGCGCTGTCATAGCGCTTGGATATTTCAATCAATTTGAAGTAATACAAACACAAAATAAAAGATATCATAATAATATTGTAATAGTATTAATGCGAAAGTGTGTTTGTTTGTTGGTTTCAGGCGGGTATCAGCAAGTACATAAATAAGTGAGGTGAGGTTGAGGTTATTGAAGGGTTGTATATATAAACAAATTCATAAAAACTGGCCACGCATTGACAGTTCCACTGGTGCTGCAAATGTTCATGAGCGGCGTTAGATAATCATTTAGGTGACCTGCCTACCAGTTGGCTACACAAATAAAAAGTAGTAGATATACGTATCCTTCCAATGCACGGAACCTATGGTGGGAGAGGCTAACTCGTACTTGACCAATTCTTTTCCTTTCATGATTAAAGCACGTAAACAATGAAAATAAAACATTCTTTACCTATTTTACCTAAAGGGAAACTTAAAACTTATTATACCTACCTATATTGCCTAAGTTCATAAAATTGATCCAGTTAAGTAATAGGTACAAGTGGATCAGAACAGATGGAATAGTCGACCTAAACGTGACCATAAGACGTGCAGTATGTAGGTATATTTTATACCGATCTCCCAAAAGTTGTATGATGTTGTGTGTTGTGGATGTGGATGTTCTGAAGTGATAAAGAGTAGCCTATGTCACTTTCCAGGTCCTCAACTACCAAAAACCCATACCAAAAATCACTTCGATCCGTTGCTACGTTGCGGCGTGATTGAAAGACAAACCAACAAACCAACAAACCAACAAACCAACATGATGATGACAGTTGTATGATGTTGTGTGTTGTGGATGTGGATGTTCTGAAGTGATAAAGAGTAGCCTATGTCACTTTCCAGGTCCTCAACTATACCCATACCAAACATCAAAAAAATCATACAAAGTTGCTACGTTGCGGCGTGATTGAAAGACAAACCAACAAACAAACACACTTTTGCATTTATAATATTATAAGTATGATATATTGCGGTTTTCTTGCCAGAATACCCCAATATTCGTTAGTAGTTAAACAAACAATAGAAAAATAAAAATATGTCCTGATCGAGGAATCGATATCAGGGCTTCGACACATGCAGTCGAATATGCTAACTGCTAAACCAACGATAGTAGAAAGTCGGTAGAGGTACCTTTGTGTAACTTTGATTGGGAATATAACAGAATATAACATGTTTGAGGGAAAGGGGCTGTGACCCACGTTCTGGTTCCTACCTGGTTCAAAGGTTATCCATCGCCATTCAGCGTGGCAATGCTGCAAGTTTGATGGGTACCTTTGGCCCAGAGGCAACCAGGGGTGGTCTTTTTTTGATTAGGGTTTTATTATTATTTTTGTTAGTAGGTATATAAGGATTTAAGATTAACGTTTAGTCTATAAGTTTTTATTATATCTTGTAATTATATACATAATATATATTAAACTACTATATAACAGCCTTATAAATCTAAAAGTCAGACATGAGTTTAATACGTGCTCTTGCAGTAAGCAGTAAGCAGTAATTTAGCAAACCTACTTGGTGGAAGGACGACATTAAGCGAGTCGTGGGGAGCCGCTGGATCCAGGCGGCACAAGAGCGCTGCATGTGGAAATCCCTATAAATATACCTATGTCCAGCAGTGGACGTCGATCGGTTGACGACAATTACGATGTAGACGCGACCCGTGTATAAAACCCAGGACCTCGTGATTCACGGTTTTACAGGCTAACTAGTTCAAACATTAATTACAATCCCGCGCTCCGGTTTATTTATCGTTTCACCAAAGGTTGTCTGTAAGAGATTGCTTTAGCAATAAGACCGCCTTTGCACATTTCTATGTAGTATTTCTACTGCTTCAAAACTGTAATACTGTATATTTTGATTTTAAAGATATCTATCTATCTACAGTACCCGGCAATAAATATTGCACATCGACCTTTGGAAAGAGACAATCGGTTATTTCGGCTTCGTATACCGATGGGTAGTGTGCGACAGAGATAACGCTATACGAAGCCGAAATAACCGATTGTCTCTTTCCAAAGGTCGATGTGCAATATTTATTGCCGGGTACTGTACAATTATCAAAAGCTAGCACTAAAACTCATGGTTCGAATACTATACAATTTGAGAGGAGCGCTACTCTACTAGCTCTTGCCAAACGAAGTATTAAGTGAGAAATCTTTTGTAAAATTTAAGAAAAAACTGATCATGCATTTTCTAAATGATGGCTGTTGGTAGTTTCTATATAAGGTCACCTATACTACTGAATATGTTTAAGCATAGATTATTGTAAGTTTACTCCTGTAAGTGAACTTTTGTTATTTTTGGGAAAAATAAATCTCTTTAGACCAACGAGGCATAGGTCGATAGTAGAAAGTCGGTGGTACCTTTGTGTAACTTTGATTGGGAATATATAGCAGCCCTATAAATCCAACTTTGTGAGTTTAATGCGTGCCAGCGCAGCGGGGCGCCGCAGCGTCAGTCGGCGGGCACGTAAGGTGTTTAATTGAGGATTAAATTTCAGCATTTCTGTGAGAAACCTGACCCTTACCTCCTACCTCCCTACTTGGTCTTATTGTGAGTGAAATTGTTGAAGGTTTTTTTTAAAATATCCTATATATTTTTAAAAAAACCTTCAACAATTTCAAGCTAGCGCTTGGCTGCAATCAGACTTGCTTGATGCAGCCTAAGGTGGAGCGCGCTTGCCTAGAAGATGCCTATTCACTCTTGATTTGAAGGTACCTATATTAAAAGAGGATGGGAAAACGGAAGCCGGAAGGGCATTCCATATCCTAGCGGTTCGGATTAGAAACGAGGAAGCAAATCGCTTCGTACGAGCCGTATTATTTGTTTTAGCTGCGACGCTCACGACTTCGCGTGGGCTGAGGTTTATGGATCTCGCGGGGACTTAAAATTTCCGGGATAAAAAGTAGCCAATGTGTTATTCCAGATTATAAGCTATCTCTGTGCAAAAAATCATCCAGATCTGATCAGCCGTTCTGGCGTGATTGAGTAACAAACATCCATCCTGTTGGGAGGCTTCGGCCGTAGCTAGTTACCACCCTACCGGTTAGGACGTGCAAACAAGCGATTTAGCGTTCCGGTACGATGCAGTGTAGAAACCGAATAGGGGTATGGGTTTATGCCCCTAACAGACAGTGTTAGGAGCACGGTAGTTTATATATTAAACAATATTAAACCGCTCGAGTAGGGATGTTCCTATACCATCGAAGTATCGATACCTACCCATATCGATACATTATTATTATTATCGCGAACGCTAGTCAGCGTGAACAAGCAGCAGCAAAGCGCAACATTTTATGACACCGCTGACAGTAATGGTGCAGCGATGAAACACGGCGACAGCGCAATCACCGACGATCGCCGATACGCTGCTGCGAGACGCCATTCTTTTTCATTATTGATAGTTGGTGCTTGCGATATATCGATAGCTACTGTTTTTTTTACACCACTACCAGTTGACTGCGATCTCACCTAAGTAGGTAACGATGCAGTCTCTGATGGTACCGGGCTAAACAGTTAGGGGATTATATTAAACCCATACCCTTAGCCTTTTTTATACACGACACTGTACCGGAACGCCAAATCGCTTGGTGGTACGTCCTTACCGGTAGGGTGGTAAGTAGCCACGACCTAAGCAGACCAGAAATACAGAAATTATAAATTCGCAAATGGACCCTGCCGGGAATCGAACCCGCGACCTCCGCACGTTAAGACAACACTTCGCCAGGGAGATCGTCAAACTCATCAAAACATCTGTGCGACAGAACAAACGTTGTTTCACTCCGACGCAGCCGTCCTGTCCTAGTTCGTTTTCGCTCTCAATTAGTCGACTATGAAATCCAAGATTAATAGATATCTAATCACGTTTAATCCGCACAATAGTGTGACAGTCCCTGTGCGTACTTGTCAAATTACCTCACGCTTCGATCACGATTAAGATAACAATCTGAATCGTATCGGGAGTGTCGCTATCGGCCTGTACGTTTACTCCGAGTTTTTACATTGCAAATACGATTGATCGACGTGAGAGCTCACCTCACCAAGTGTAAGCGAACGTTAAACTAAAATGAACCTTAAATACATTGGATTAAAGCTCATTTCATCATTTCGTGTATTTATTCACAGCCAGCGCTTCAAACGCTGAGTTTGTGACTTTAAAGCAAGAGCTTTTGGGTCCATTTTACTTTGGCCGTTCGCTTACACTTGGCGAGGTGAGTTCTCACGTCGATCAACCGTATCTGCAATGTAAAAACTCGGAGTAAGCGTACTGGTTCCAGTGGTTCCTGAACAATGGACTAGATTGCGACACCGTCACATTGACTTGTCTATCATTGTCTCGCGTATAGCGTTTTAGAGGAGGCATAGTTTAATGTCATATTTCATGCAGTTTAACTAGCTGATGCCCGCGGGAACTCTTTTTTACTTTCCGGGATAAATCAATCAATAAATATCATTTATTCAATATAGGTACACTGTAGGTACACTTATTGACGTAAAAAATGACTTAGGTACTTATAAAACATGAAACAGGAAGGTGATAGTCGGTTACGGTATCTTAAAACTAAAGCTACGGGGGTTCCAAACGCGCCCTGGTCTGAGAAGAGCCCACAACAAACTCAGCCGAGGTTTTATTTTATTTTATTATCACCATCTTAATAAGATTTTTCAATGAGTTTACGTTTTACATTAACTTTGAACTTATTCAGAGACATCATCAACATGTCTTCTGGGAGCTTATTGTAGAAGCGGACACTGTTTCTAACAAATGAATTGCTAATTTTACTAAGCCTAGAAGCAGGCATTACAAGTTTATTTTTATTTCTAGTATTATTATGACAATCACTTTTCTTCTTGAATTTATCCATGTGTTTATGCACGTATACATAATTTTCAAATATATATTGGTTGTAAAAAGAAACCTATGTGTTGTTCATGACTATAATCTATCTCTGTGTCAAATTTCATCCAGATCCGTTCAGCCGTTCTGGCGTTATTGAGTAACAAAGCATCCATCCAAACTTTCGCATTCATAATATTATTATAGATTAAGATTCAGAAATAATAATATGTGTACATATACAATGTTTTTATTTATTTATTACACTACAAGTTAGCCCTTGATTGCGATCTCATCTGATGGTAAGTGATGATGCAGTATTTATTTTATTTTTAATATTTACTAGAGACGCTGTCACTGGGTTATTTGTTAAGTCTGTGGTCATTTCATATATTTTATTAACAACGTGTTTACAGTTCTTTATGGCTTTTTAGTATCATAATACCATGTCATAGATAAGAAACTAAATATCGGCCATTTTCTATGGCCGATGGACGGTAATGGGACGACGTCACCTCGACTCCGCCCACCAGACCTAAGATCAGATTATATACTATTTTATTTGGACACCACAATACTCTCATAAAACTCGGATGTGGGTGTTTATTGGTGTTTACATGATAAACTATAATCACAGAATTCCTAAAAAGATAATAGAAATGGTGTTTGCTATCTTAGCTACCGTTAAGCGAAATGCTGTAGTAACTAGTTTTTTTTCTTCTGAGCCATAAGTTAGCCCTTGACAGCAATCTCACCTGATGGTAAGTAATGATGCAGTCTAAGATGGTAGCGGGCTAACCTGTTGACCAATTAAACCCATATTGGTTTCAACACAGCCTCGTACAGGAACGCTAAATCGCTTGGCGTTACGTCTTTGCCGGTAGGGTGGTAACAGTAGCCACAGCCGAAGCCTCCCACCAGGCCAGACCAGATATAAAATTCAGAACTTATTAATTCCCGAATTGGCCCTTCCGGGGATTGAACCTGGGACTACTATTGAGACCACAGCGCTCACCAGTGCGCCAGGGAGGATGTCAAACAGCTACTGTGTGATGATCGAAATCACCAATAATTGTTAGACATTCTCTCACTGGCTTCAAGGAGAAATTAAATAGGCATCTTCTAGATAAACGCAGTCGAACTTAGACCTCATCCTTCTATTTCATAGGTATGATTGTCCTCAAGTGGTTGTATAGTGATGTGATAATCACAACTTTCGTGATATAGGCATGAGACAGCAGCGTTATAATTATTCTAGTGGACATAATTACTTACTGTAGCATTCAAAGCAACGCAATGAATAAAATCTGTTTTTGCCCTAACGCGATGATGGTTTAGTGCACATCAGTTTGGTTACTACCATCGCTTAAAGCAGTATTATTTTTAAATGACACAGTTTTATGTCACGTCCCTAGACGTCCCTAAAATAAGGATTATAATTCTAAAACACGAACGTCAACAATATTTAAACAATACGGTTTTCATCGATGGTAGAATGCCTTCTGACGTTCCTTTGACACTTCTGAACTTAATTTGAATTCTAGGACTCTAATTTATGTTTCACTTTTGGGGTATAAACTGGTATAAAGGTGTCAGTATTAAACGTGTCATCGGCGTCGTAAAAGATCCCTCGTATGTATGCGTATTTGGAACAATATTGAAAAATATTTAAAGGTCTAGCCCCACTTGAGATACACGGAGCGGTGCGGCACGTAGCAGCAAATATTATATTATTTTGTATGAGTTTGTATGGTCGACTGGTTTCTACACGTACGATGCCGTGTAGAAACCGATCACCGAACTAGTTGATAAAAAAAAGTTGCCAAATATTTGTCCTGACCCGGGGGGACTTTGCGTAATGGAGAATATTTACTTATTTATTACCTGTTTTAATTACGGGATAAATAATTATTTTTTAGGGTTTTTATTATTAACCGATCACCGACTTCCAAAAAAGAGGCGGTTCTCAATTCGGTGCGTATTTTGGAACTCTTAAGAATAAGAAGGGTTTTCCTCTAAGTCCACCACGCTGGCCAAGTGAGTATTGGCACACCAGTTCGCACTTGGCATTAGCAGACCATTGAGAAAATTACGAAGAACTCTCAGTTTCGTGATGTTTTCATTCTACGTGAAATCAAGCGATATTTATCTAATTAAGTAAAACGCACACGTATATCTCTTGAGATAACGATGCGGTGGGTTTCTAGATCATTATGCATATTATTATTATTCTGTTGTGCACAAATAAAATACTAGGATAACATAATTCAACAGATCCCAATCGAGAACTAGACCTACCTGTTTAAGAGGACATTACCACGCGCGGAGCCGCTCGATGGTCCAACTACATGCTCTCAAGTTTAACATTTATATAAACAAAGCTTATCCTTGCACTGAGTAAGTGATATTATTGTCAACGAGCTTTATTGTTGCAGGGCGCGACTCCATACTACTGATACAGCACGGCGCACGGCGAAGAGTCTGCTTTGTTCTGGAAATCTCTCCGATCCATGATCCGATGATAATCAAGGATCACAGGCATGAAGAACAACAAAATCTACCGGGTTACTTTACAAGATTAAATTAATAGATTTATAAATTATAGATTTTTCATCATATTCTAGGAATAGTGAATATATTTATTACTAAGTAATTATAGTATTATTATGTAATTAAGTGTAAAGTATATTTTATTATTTTTTCTTGAATTTTATTTTTTGCTTACATTAGAATCATTCGGTTGGCGGTTGGTTTTGAGTCCGATAGGTCTGAACTCTGAACCGTAATTAAATTCTAATTCTAAAAGTGCGTGACACTAAGTTATTCTTCTATTTCAAAATAACGATTTCAATTATAATTTTTGTCTTACCTACTCGTATTTATATCTCACGTAGTCACTTTTCTATAAATCTGAGTCATGTAACATGTTACAGTGCCATGGAGAAAACCCTCGCTAGTGGCATTACGATCGGCCTGGAAAAATGTCTCGGAATGTCACTGCAGCGAAAATTGCGTCAGGTAACAAAATAAATAGTCGAATTGAGTAAATTGTTTTTTTTTACGTGATAACATACGTGATAACATACGTGAAAATAGACGTATATGTATGGAGAAGTTATAGCACAGATCACAGACCAGTTTCAAATGCCTTGTGTTTTTTTTTATAGGAACGTCATCTGTTGAGGGTTGCAAAATATAGAGAATTTTATATAGTTCTCTATGGTCAAATTAGTTCAAAGAAAAATAAATTGTAACAAAAACAAAATTGAGTTCATAGTCGTTCGGACCGGCCGAGCCGCGGGCGGGTCGGCGCCAGTATCGGCGATTTTCGTTTTACAAATAGTCGAGCCGTATAGACGGCTCCGTGCCACTGAGACAGGCTAGAACGCCGCCACGCGAGCGCGCGAGAGAGCTTCTTATCACGTAAAACTATCGTCCGTAAACCGATTTTACAGACAACCGTAATTTTTTTAAAAATATCACCTCAGTTTAGTAACTGAGGTGATATTTTTAAAAAAATTACGGTTTTAGTGCAATGGAGATAAGCCACGCTAGTGACGTTACTGTGATCGTCGTGTAAATCTCTCGGAATGCCACTGCGCTATAAATTGTACAGTATCTAAATGGCTGAACAACAGAATGGGTCGGGTTACAGAACGAATGCTTTTACAAAACACGCAACGAACAGTTTTGTTTATCACCGAAAGAAAACCTTTGGGGATAATTTCGTGAAGTACTTTTACTGCCTAAGTCCATTGGGAATGTAAATCACCATGGCCGTAATCATGATTGCTGTGGCGACTTCTAAAAGTAGGTACATATACTTACTAGTTACTTACCTATGTCTAGTTACTAGAAGGTGGGGATTATAGAGACCCGATAGTTTACGTTTTTATAAACTAGTAACACACAAAACTCAAGGCAAAACCAAACAAATGAATATAATTAAAATTATTAAAAAATACGACTGCTCTGCCGTAGCCCGTATTGAATTACCTTTGGAATCTTATTCACATTTTTATGAAATGATATTTTTTGTGAATCACTGGATATTGAACTATAGTGTTATATATTTTTTGAATCTACTCATCATTTTCTAGATGATGATTATATAGTTAATCTTATTTTCGAATATTTTTTTTCAACTTAGTCTTTAATGCGGGACCCCATCAATTTTTGTTTTTAATTTTACTAGCCTATGTCACTAAAATAGGAATTCTAACGATACCTCATTTATCAAATCCGGTTCAGGCGTATAGAAGTTATAGTGGAATATACAAACTCACATACATACCTACATACATGAACCCTGAAAACAATATACTCCTTTATTCAGGCAGTCGTATAAAAATTGATAGTACATTCAGGGATTCCGAATTAATTTCTCGCCATTTTACTCTCTCAGCTTTCACTATAAAATACCCTTGACGGAGTCTACCAGCCTAGGTAAAGTTTTACTAAATTCAATTCTATGGTAATTAATTGTTTTGACATTATTTTATCAATAAAAACCCTATAGATATACTTACCTGGAGGCGTAGTCCATCAGTTAAATAAATCTGAAAATTAAACCTTTTTATAACCGATTCTGACGAAATTTAGTACAGACACATTTTATCCTGGAGAGGCTTTTTATCCCGGAAAATTAAGGAGTTTCCCGGGAATTTAAAAAGCTTAATCCACGCGGACGAAGTCGTGGGCATCCTCTTAGTAGTATAATAAGTGTCGATTTCGCCTCAGCCTATGATTATTTCCCTATCGACTTTGATTAAGAAAAAAAAATGGCAGTCATAGGGACTACCGATTGAAGCAAAAACTATTTAAAAAAAATTCTAATTAAAAAAAAAATCAAAATAATAACCTTAAAACTAAGGCATTCAAGTTTAAGTACGAATGTACTATATTTATATTTAAGACCTTTGTCTTCGTAACAACGAGAGGTGTCGCCCACGGTTACACAGCACTTATTAAATAAACCATAAAACTAAGGTATTAAAGATTAATAACGAATGTACTATATTATTATACTTAAAACCTTTTGTCATAAGAAGAACGGTGTCGATCACGCATACTAATCCACATTTTTACCCCCTACCAAAAAGTGCTCAACGCGCCTAAAGAAGTTTTGAATTCAACAAAACTGAAAAAAAAGGAGTTACAATTTTGTTTTAGAGGTAGGCTTATGATAATAATAATCATAATATTTTAGTTACTTTCACAGCATTATGTCATATGGTATATTATTATGGGGTAATGCTGCTGATATTAATTCTGTTTTTGTGTTGCAGAAGAGGGCTGTTCGAGCCATATATAATATGGGACCAAGGCAGTCACTAAGAGATAAATTTAAAGAAATCAATATTATGACAGTGCACAACAAATATATATTTGAAAATTTAGTACACGTGCATAAGCACATTGATAAATTCAAGAAGAAAAGTGATTGTCATAATGTCAATACTAGACATAAAAATAAACTTGTAATGCCTATTTCTAGGCTTAGTAAAACTAGCAATTCATTTGTTGGAAACAGTGTCCGCTTCTATAATAAGCTCCCAGAAGACATGTTGAAGATGTCTCTGAATAAGTTCAAAGTTAATGTAAAACGTAAACTCATTGAAAAATCTTATTATCATGTTAAGGACTACTTAAACGACAAGGAAGACTGGCAATAATTTGCTCTAATGTCTCTGATAGTTCCTTGGTAAGAATATTTGTGAGATGGTGATAATAAAAATAAAAAAAAAACCCGGCTGAGTTTGTTGTGGGCTCTTCTCAGACCAGGGCGCGTTTGGAACCCTCGTAGCTTTAGTTTTAAGATACCGTTACCCATTATCACCGTCATGCTTTTTAAGTACCTACTTATGTAATTTTTAGACGAAAATAAGTGTACCTACAGTGTACCTATATTTAATAAATAAATGACTATGACTATATAAATAAATAAATAAAATCTTTATTTGCAAAATTACAAGGTTCAAAATTATAATTTGGCCTCTAACTCCCAAAAAAGTAAAGACTGTGTTATGGGAGTTAGTTAGTTATATGATTATCCTTGATCTGTTGTTCTACTTCTGAGTCGGTAATTTATCATCACCTAATGACAAATCGGGCTCGCTTCCCCTGCGGTTAACATCAAAGTGATTCGTGATTAATTAAATTGTTACTAATACAGCGCTAATTGTTTTTTGGTAGTAATAATAAACGTCAATATCGTACCGCATAGAGATTTTATCATCCCGAAACCGTGCCCGATATTTTAAAGTAGGTAGATAGTAAATTGATTTTTGGTTATAATAAACGTCAATAAAACTAATTACAGATCCAACTCATTTATTGTTTGCGCGTCTAGCTTTCTGCGTCTTAACGATGATATACACCATTACTAAAATTCTACATCAATGATATACACACACACGGAGACACTTGGCGGTCAAACTTATACCACCTATTTTTGCGTCGAGGGTAAAAAGGCTCCAAAAATCTAGCAAGCTCAGTCACAAAACAAAGAATGCAGGCACAGGTGTCGGAACGCATAAATCGCGCAGGTACCATGCACCCCGATAGAAGTTCAGAACATTTATTTTTTTATCATAATATTTTTTTAAAGAAAATGATAAGCTAACGTGCTCAGAAAACAAAGAGCAGAGTCTGAGGTAACCATAAATCGCGCGGGTAGGTAAGGACTGTATACTGAACTACGATTCCTTAACACGCTTCTTAATTTTTGACAGTCGTTTACAACCTTTGGTAAGTTATTTTGATCTTAATAATACTATTTTAATACTTATAATTATTGTAAATGGGAAAGTGGCATCTAATTTGAAAATCAAAGAGGCCCCACGAGGAATAAATCAAAGTCCACGTGGCATAAGTCGCGGGGAGTATGATTTTTCTCCATAAAAGGTCAGTGCCAAAAGTACTCAATTTTAAAACTATAAAAAATCTGATCCTAATCTGATGCGGCTGATTCCCAATATCAATCAAACGTAACATTTCTCATCAGTTGTAATTATTGTTAGAGAGCTTGTGATTGATTTTCGTAATAAAAGTTGACCTTAGCGGTTGATAGTTTCGAGATTACTGATTGCAAGTAACACAGATGATAATAATGATGCTGTCACAAGTGAAAGGAAGTATATGGATATTTGATACGTAAGATTAGTGATTGTATACATTTTGAGTAATGCGATAGATGCATTATCAACCTACACACTTTAATCAATGGCACATCTAATATTTATTATTCTTATACTCTAACATTCAAGCAATGTACCATTTTTAATTTTGGTGACCTCTCAATTTTTTCTCAATGTGCATACATTTTTAGTAGGTATATCTTTTAGAAAAGATTTATGCAATTTTCATGCCTTCATCTGTAATTAATATGTTGGTGTAATTTTTTAACGTTAAGGTGGCCAAATGCTGGAATGCGACCTTGCACTGGAAAGCACCACGCTGGCAGACTCCCAACTCGACGGATAGACGACATCAAACGAGTCAGCAGGGAGTCGCTGGATCCAGACGGCGCAAGATCTCGGCATGTGAAAATCCTTGTAATAGATCGATGTCGAGTTGTGGGCGTCTAACTACTAGTCATAGTCATAGTCATAGTCATTTATTTATTAAATATAGGTACACTGTAGGTACACTTATTTTCGTCTAAAAATTATATAAGTAAGTACTTAAAAAGCATGATGGTGATAATGGGTAACGGTATCTTAAAACTAAAGCTACGAGGGTTCCAAACGCGCCCTGGTCTGAGAAGAGCCCACAACAAACTCAGCCGGGTTTTTTTAACAAACTCAGCCGGGATTTTTTTCTGTAGCACAAGAAATATTTTTATGTAGCACAAGAAAATGTTTCCCATCTCTGTCTAAACTCTAAAGTTATTTCCACAGTGAGTTACGTGTGTTATCGAGATGGAAGATACGTAACGTCACGTGAATATTATGTTTATTTAAATGCAATCCCATCCCTCTTTGTTGTCTATCATCCTCGAACCAGGTTGTTCATTGCGATAGGTTCTCCGCCGCCGCGCGCATTTTCTCTTTCTGCTTCAAACTCTTTGCACTCGAAGATAACATGGTTCGGCGTATCCATCTCACCACATTAGGGGCAGTCATCGCTGGTTGCCTGCACACCAAATCTAGAGCGTCTTTGCGCCAAAAGATATACTTGAAAAAAAATGAGAAAAATAGGATAAAGTAAGAATAAATAAATTGGAATTGTAAAAGTGTTTTGTAAAATGATTTTTAAGTCTAGGTGATCTCTAGGCTCATCTAGGTTGCTTATCTCTATCTTTCTATACTTTTCTTTCAATACTATCATCACACCGGTGAGCTTTAAAAAAAATTAATTTCCGGTCGGTGTAAACAAAGCATTATACCAATTGTAAAATCACCTTTACGTGTTGTTTATGATCAAGGCGGTTAGAACCAACCACCAGTTTTCAATTAACGTTCTCTTTTTGAAGATTGCTTATCTGATTGTTTGCTCTTACACTGTGATTGTCGATCGTGCCTTTATGATTTATGTACCAGTTTAATTTCTACCATTAGAGTCATACCAATTAAAACCCTATAAACTCAAAATTAAAGTTCATTTTTCATTGGGTTTAGATTGTAAGTTATTTTATTGTGTATGTCATTATGTCTAGATTTATTAAACCATGACGCGTAGTTTCATGCGTGTGCGCAGAAAAATGATTTTAAGTTTTTGAAATAAAAAACTGCGTCTTATAAATCTACTTACTGTTGTGTCATTTTGCATTTTATAATTGCACGTTTGATATTCATTATAATTTATAATAGGCATGTATAAAATATTAGATACATAAAAGTTACTGAATATTTGCAAAAATGCTGGTCCTTTCTTTTAGATTTTTTACTTTTGTTCTGATAGATAAAGGTTTTTGTTCTAATAGAAAAGGCTCTTTTGGGTCTTTAGAATAATTTTTAAAATTTTTAGAATATCTATAAATTTCTACTGCCATATCAATTTATGGTGTATTTTTTTTTCAACCTAGGACTTTTTTCAAATGTACCTAGGTTGAAAAAAACCTTACCTTACCTTACCTACCGTACCTTAGTCTTAATGTGATAGATTATTTAATTTATTTGTTTGTAACTTTAACTTTATTTTATTTTTTGGATTTGCCAAAAAACTTAAAAGTTTATTAATTACTGCTTAAGTTTATACCAAGAAGAATGATGTTAAATTTCAGAAAAACGTTGAGTTCCTGAGGGATTTTCAAAAAACCTAAATTCACGCAGGCAAGATCACGGGTTAGAATTAATATAGGAGCCAATAATGTGGGTAGTAATATTTTTAAAAACATAAATCAACAAGCTATTTGACCTCTTTCTATACTTTGAACTGTATAAATATCTGCCTTCCCACATTAAAAAGTATACATTTAGCAACTGTTATGAAGTTATGATCCAGCTTATTCGAGCTATGAGATAACTTTTAACCGCTTCATACGCAGCAGAGCTTCCACCAACCAATAAACATGTCAAACACTTTAAAGTTGTAAAACGGAACGTTGTATGTTTTAGGGATGTGCTTTAATTGATGTAGATTGAGTCGGAAAATATGTAGTCGAAATTTTTGAAGCTTATAATAAAAGTTCGAAGTGTATCTTAATTGATACTTAAACCAGAGTAAAATAATGTTACAGTGAACTAGGATTTTATGAGGGCTAATATTATGATGCTTTGCAAAACTGTTAGTATAGATTCTATGATGATATAATTTTGGCGGCCTTTAGAAATAAAATAACTAAACTCATTGACATAGCTCTCAAGACTGTTACGGTGAACTAGCTGTGGGCCGAAGAACGTTTGTCAGAGCATGGGTGGCTGCTGCTGGAGTCCTAAGGTATTTGAAAAGAAATCGCGTATCGGTAAACGTATTAATTAAGTATATGGAGCGCCCTCAGCTTCATAGAGTGGCTGGCATCAAATTGATAGAACGCCAATAACAGGCAACACTGGCGTAACCTGAAAGAGGCCTATGTCCAAAAGTGGATGCATAGTGACTGTTGATGAGGCATTAAAATGTCTCTATCAGATTTTTAGTGGCTGTTGTGAAATTCACTGATAGAAATCGTGCGTTATTCCTATTCCTATTTGCTTAGCAAACAGTAATACAGAATTCTTCGTTTGTTTTAACTACGACAGAATATAATCAAAAATCTCGGTAGCCTAGTCTAAGTCTTAGAGTGTTGTCACATCCCTACTAAAAATGATCTAACCACATTATACCTTATGGTGATTATACAACAGGAAGACCACATTAATGGCGTAAATCATTATTAAATGCTTTCCTAGACTTTTATAGTAATTTTAAATTTATTTCATTAATAGTTATGATGGAGGAGTTCTCAGTAATTATCCCTGAACGGTCGGCTTAGCGGATACAACTTGTAATAATCTCGTTACTTGTAGTCACGTAGTAGTTAAGACATAAGAGGTACACTTGATTACTAGAAAACGCTTGTGAGTAATTTGAAACATTGTAGCTGGCGTCGTTAGGTTTTTTTATTCCACTACAAGTTAAGCCCTTGCCTGCGAAGTTATCTGATGGTAAGTGATGATGCAGTCTAAGATAGTAGCGGGCTGACCTAGTAAAGATTCGGTATTCCTATTAAAACCATATAACACAGAATAGACAATTGTACTGACGCACCCATAACCCAATCGGTGTGTATACGCCATTCTACCGGAACGCTAAATCGCTGAGCGGTTAGTCTTCGCCGGTTGCGGTATTAATTTGTAATTTATTTGCTTTGAAAAATAAATACAATAGAGCTCGTGAACTGAAAATTAAATATGAAAATGTACAGGCCAAACAGATGTTATTTTTAAGTTGAGTACCTAAGTAATCAAACGACCGAAAATTTAAACAATAGCGTTAAGAGCGCTCTTAACCATAAAAATTGGATGAGTAAATGAATTAACAATTCGGAGGGCATACTACGATTTTATGCTATGACAGAGCCTTATGTTGTTTGAAAAGCAATCTGCTTTTGAAGTAGTTAGCTATATTATAACTTTGTACGTAGGTACAAAGGCCTTAGTTCTACCCTTCACTACTCACTTCACCGCGGCCAACAGGTCAAGCCGAGTTAATTGGGCTAATTCATCTTTTACGTGCAAGGCTTGGCCAAATAAAACGCGTCTCGACAAAGACGTAGCACACTAAATTAGTTTAAAAAAATTAAAACACGATTTTGTGTGCCAATATTTCCACTTTATGAAAAAAGTATCTGGATCCAAATCCTTTTTTCAGAAATGGACAGACTATGGAATATGATTTTAGACATTATAATGATCTGTTTTCCGACCGTCATCTGGCTAATGGTATGTATGTATGTATGTATGTATGTATATATACTTTACTGTACGCCACACAAATACAAGTTTCCAAGGCAGTCTTATCGCTAAGTAGAGATCTCTTCCAGACAACCTTAACGCTAGGGAGAAAATAAAGAAGAGAACATGGAAGAGAGGAGGAGGGTATTGTCGTTTGTCTGAATATTTTTTAATAATTCAAATTCCTGGAAGTAGGTAAAATTGAAAGATTCCTTTACATTGATACAACAAGTGATAAAATATATATAAAAGTGTGTTCACTGATAGCTAGCTGTAATAGCTTAGTCCGTCTTATGTCGCTGACTACGTCGCAATTTATTTCATCTGCCCAAGCCTTAACTCTCGGTTTTAATTGCCGATCAAGTCTTGAGGTTAACGAGAAATATTTTGTAGGTGCGTCTCTTGTTTATGGATCACTCTGGAATCTCGTTTGAATGGATAGGTTGTTTAGAGACGACTTATTACGACTTGATATTTATTTGATCCTGATCCTGATTACTGATATCTAGAGACTTTTTTATTATTTTAGTTTTTTTTAATGACTCTTAGTCACCTCTTCTATCTACTATCTCTAGAAATTCATACCTGTCTTGTTGGACCGATGCCTTACAAATATTTAAGGCTTACATAGATTTGATTTCAAAATCCTCCCAAAATATGCCGGACGAGTTAATAATCAAATTAATATTAATTCGTAGCACATCCAGTGTTAGACGCCAGATAAAAAAGCAGTTCAATGAACCCTTTGACTGACTAACCAGAGAGCTGTTTGCCTCTAGAGCAGCAATATCAACAACAATAAAGTCTAACAGCTGGAGTGTGATGATCGCAATCACTTCCTAAGTTCCTACGATCGAATAGTTGACTTAATCTCACTTTTCGCTAGCAAAGATACTATTAATATTCACTTAATTACCAGTGATTAGAACAATGAGAAAATGTGCAACAAATCTCTGTGACTGTAGGGTATCGTATTTACCTAAACTTATAAGAATGGATACACGAAATTGAGCTCTAATTTAATGCTGTTATGGTTTATTTTACTTTGAAGCCGAGTTTTATCGATTTGGTCGGCGATCCTTACATGATTGCAGCTCTGGTCAGACCAGCGGCTAGGTGATTGGCTGCGCGGTCTTTTGCCCTCCACCTTTCCTACGACTATGAGTTTATCTTAGATTACTAGGTTGGCGGCGGGCAATGTGACCAAAGTAACCCAGAATCTTTTGGTAACAAATGGTCGACAGTCTTGTGCTAATTCGACGTTGCTTCAAGATAGAGACATTTGTTCTTTTAGCGGTCCACGGTATGCGGACCATCCTTCGCCAACACCACATCTCAAATGCGTCAATCTTCTTCCTCTCTAACACTCGGATCGTCCAAGCCTCAGAAATTGGTAGATACCTATAATTTGACGACGTAGTGTAGAGCGCTGTTGTCTTAACGTGCGAAGTTTACGGGTTCGATCCCCGGCAGGGTTAATTTGGGAATTTATAATTTCTGAATTTTCCCTGGTCTGGCCTGGTGGGATGCTTCGGCCGTGTCTAATTACCACCCTACAGGCAAAAGCGTGCCGCTAAGCTACACTACACTTATTGACGTCCAGTTACATAAAAATATGATGGTGATAATCTGTTACGGTATCTTAAAACTAAAGCTACGAGGGTTCCAAACGCGCCCTGGTCTGAGAAGAGCCCACAACAAACTCAGCCGGTTTTTTTATTATTATCACCATCTCACAAATCATCCTAACTAAGGAACTATCAGAGCCATTAGAGCAAATTATTGCCAAGCATCCTTGTCATTTATGTAATCCTTCACATGGTAATAAGATTTTTTAATTTGTGCTGGTGTGGCACTTATAAAGGCCATAAAACAAAATAAGAAGAAGAAGAAGATTTTTTAATGAGTTTACGTTTTACATTAACTTTGAACTTATTCAGAGACATTTTCAACATGTCTTCTGGGAGCTTATTGTAGAAGCGGACACTGTTTCCAACAAATTAATTGCTAGTTTTACTAAGCCTAGAAGCAGGCATTACAAGTTTATTTTTAAAACTTAGCCTTTTCGTTTTTAAGTACACTTATTTAACGGCTAAAGTCTGTTGCTCTATGGTCTAACTCAACGGCGTCAACCTTGAAGTAACGTACATTTTTAGCACGTTTTTTTAATTACTTATACTCGTGCGATCAAAATAGCAACGATATTTTAGCTAACTTTTTGTTGTAATTTGCTTTTGTTATTTTATTACCAAACTAAAAGCTTAGCCCTTTAAAATAAGTAAGGAAGGCTTAAGTTACCCATTAAAATTAATAAGTAAAAAAAAAACTTAGAAGCATTCAGCCATAACAAAAGCTTACAACGGTTAGGTTATTATTTATTTTGACCTATAGGAAAACATATTATTTTTACGAATTTCACTTATTATTTGGTTATGGCATTTTTTTTAATAATAACGAACTACTACCATAATATTTTCCAATTAATTTGTAAGTTGAAAAGTTGTAAATTTTCTTGAGAAAGTCTATTGGAATAATTAATTTTTAATGTTTGGTAAGCATGTTGTTGATCCACACCTACTATAAAATGTGTTCTAAGTTCAAACTGAACAGTCAACGAAGTCTTTTCGTCAACTAATTGGGTATTTTGACTACTATTCAAATAAATTATTTTTTAGTGATTATTAAAAAGAGGATCTCCCAAAGGTCGTAATATCCACGTCCCCTGATAGTTTTATGTGAAATAACCATTTTAAACAATCGATTATCGATCGATATCAAGTAGAATATCGCGTAAATCCCATACTTAGGACGCGTTTTGACGTTTGAAAAAAAATGGCTGATTTGACTTGTGAAATACCCAATTACCTACTCACGTGTATTTAAGATAATAAACTGAAAAAAGGGGGGGGGGGACTCTTTGATTTTCAGAGATGAAATTTAAGATGAATTTTAATTTAAGATCAAAACTCAGGTTGATAATTATTTCTATGCGAAAATCACGTCGATCCCTTAGGAGGTCGATCCGGTATGGCGGGATTTAACGAAAAATCAACAAACCAACAGACTAACAAACAAATCCCTTATTTGGTAGGATATAATGTCCTATTTATTAAGTAAAGAAAAGAAACCCACTTCAACAAAAAGCGCTTTTCTAAAATTGTCTTTGCTGCTTTATTTTAAGTCTGTATTATAGTACACTCTTATAATTGTAGTCTTTGTTACCAAATGTCATCATTGAGTAGTGACAGATGACATTTGAATGACGGTTTTTCCGATCGGATTTTTGTGCTATTTAATAATTTACGAATATTCCTAAAGAACATCTGAAAATAACTGCATTGAATGTTCTTAGGTTTACAGGTGAATTACAAGCATTGTAATTAGATAAGCAAAATATGCAAATTGGTATGTTGTTGTGAGCACTTACTTAAATACAATTCTTTGGTTTACCTACAGAGAAACGCAACTTGGCTTTATTTATTTTTATCAACGACCTCAATTTACATAGACGGGCCCTGTCAAACAAAGAATGTGGGCGTATTTTTAGCAACGCCATCAACGCCATCTAGTCTGAAAAGCGGGAACTTGCTTGCAACATCTTGAATGAAAGCTTGAAAACGTATGACTCGGTCATAGATAATATAGGTCATAGTCGTAAGGTCAGTTAGTAAAGACAAAAACATACAGTTTGCCGCGGAAAATAAATGATTACGTAATGGATAAAAACATTAAATAGGAAGATTAAATAACGTTTTTTTGGAAATGTATAACTGTGAATTGAAACACTTACCTTAAAATTAAAATTATACAGTGCCAAACTAATTAAACTTTAGATGTTAACTTAATAATAACAAATTACCTGCACGACGAGCGATCGTGACAGCGCTACGACGGGAACAAAGACAGGTGCGGAACGTGTTCAGCAACTCGGACGCCCGGCGTTTTTCTATGAAAGGGCCCATCTAGTGCCTACATATATATCGATGATTTTTATCCCTAAATATTATTATAAAACAAGATTTTCTGCAAATATTTCATGAAACATGGCAAAGTTGAGGTTTGATATTATTGTGAAACCAGCAGCAGATGGAAAATCAAACATCATATGCATAGCTTCGACAGATTATTGGAATACCAACCGAGTTCCAACATGCAAGTCTACACCAAGAAATTACGTATTCACTAAGTAAGTGCGTAAGTAATTTTTAAATTAAAGACACCAAACATGGAAAATATGGATAACCTAGACAGATGATATATCAAAAATAAGTATATTTGGAGCAGGAACAAAACTTACGTTTAATGATATTTACTTACCTGGAAGATATTTTAAAAAAACCACTAAGGCTGAATCTACACCTTGTGGCTCGAATGAAACGTTGTATGACCAGCTACCTAAGTCTTCAATTGAACGAATGAAACTATTTTATGTACCTACCTACCTACATAATTAACCTTTTAATTCTCTAGTAAATGTAACCATCAAAATTAATTGTTATATTTTGTTTTAATCCACTACAAGCTAGCCCTTGACTGCGATCTCACCTGATGGTAAGTGATGATGCAGTCTATGATGCGGGCTAACCTGTTAGGGGCATGGCAGTTATATTAAACCCATACCCCTTCGGTTTCTACACGGCATCGTACCGGAACGCTAAATCGCTTGGCGACACGTCTTTGCCGGTAGGGTGGTAACTAGCCACGGCCGAAGCCTCCCACCAGGCCAGACCAGGGAAAATGCAGAAATTATAAATTCCCATATTGACCCTGCCGGGGATCGAACCCGGGACCTCCGCACGTTAAGGCAACATCGGTACACACTGCGCCACAGAGGTCGTCATAATTCATCATGTTAATAATATCCAAAACTAAATCTTTCATTCAAATTAGAAGTATGGAAACAACATTCGTTAAAAAGAAAATATTTGGTTATTAGTTTTAATCACCGACTATTAGTCGAATCATCGCGTTAACGTAAAATTAGTGAGAGAGGAACTGACGAAACGATTAACCACACAGACGTAATCGTTTAAAAATTGAAACTCAGTCAAATAAAAATTGTAATCAGCTCAATTACTTCAATCAAGTGGCAGCAATAAAGTTTAAACTTCCTTTTTAAAAACATTACCAGTTTAATGGGGCCTACTGCAGTCGTTTCACAGCTATATAACACGACAAAGTTAACGTGACACTCGAACCGAACGCGTTAACTAGCTATTTATTAGTTAATTTGCTGTTATAACGTGTACCTAAGTAAAAAAATCATATTATATTCTTACATTCTACTAGATGATGACTTCGTGCGCGTAGATTAAAGTTTATAATCCCGCGGGAACTTATTAAATTTTCGGGATAAAAAGTTGTCTAAGTATTATATGTCATTTCCGTACCAAATTTCATCAAAATAGCTTGAATAGATAGGCCAAAGCGTAGCAGACAGACAGACGGACAGACAGTAGATGGTAGAGTCAAAACATGACATTACATAAGATACTGGTACATCTATATGTCCTGCATGTAATTACTAAATTAAGTATTGACAAACAGGCAGACACACTATCGCCTTATTTATAATTTAGTATAAAGATATAGATTGGAATCTAACCACCGATTAAATTAATCGACACTCAATCGAAGCTTTCGGCAATTCGGCACACGTGATCGAAGTCTCAAGTTAATCTAGTCGGGTTATACAGTGTGTCTATCATCTCTGCTTGACTGATACTCTCTCACTTTTGATTAAAATATGTACCATTACCTACCTAGTCTGTGCTAAAATGCACTGTTTTAGCATCATAACTTCAGCTAATCTCAACCATTAGGATTAGGACCATTTATGTCTCCTCTCGGAATGAGAAGGGCCTTAGTCCTGACTGGCCAAGTGCGGATTGGCAGACTTCGCATTCCTTCGAGAACATTGCCAGCAAGAATACTTGTCATAAATTGCAATTTAGATTGCAGCAATGACTGATACATCTTTTCGTAATCGCCCAGCAGGAGTACTTTGGTTCACTGTCCGGCGAGAAAAGGGAACGCGCCGAAAGCCCGAGTCCTTTAAAGGTGCACATTTTCGCTTTCTTCCAAGGGACGGTCTCGAGAAAATTAATCAACCATTCAACTCAAAAATACGAAATCATTCAATGAATTTCGTGTAAGTCGACACGTAATTGGCGATTGGGCGCAAAAAGCGGTCGTCGCTTATATGGCACGCTCACCCGCTGTACAGGGACCGTACTAAAAGCAGTATTATTTCTAAATCACAGTTTTATGTCACGTACCTTGATGCCACTAAAATAAGGATTACAATTCTAAAACACGAACGTCAACAATATTTAGTCAACGCTTTTAGCGATGGTAGTATGCTCCTGGGGCATAAATACGCGACAAAAAAGTCGCCGCTCGCGACATGAGTCCGAGTCGCGCGACAAAAACACGATGAGCGGGTAAGACACTGTGAGGCCACCGGCCGAAGAACTAACTGTGGCTGGTAATAGTGGATTGGAGATCGATGGCCGTACGTTTATTTTCATTATTAATTTAATTAATATTTATTTGTAGCTAGTGCAAGAATGATAAATATCGCAAAAAAGCTGTGTGGCACGTTTAGCATTATTAATGAGGTAAAATGTTTGTGACTTTAGGTTTGATCGCCTTAATTGGTAAAGTATTTTCTCGATGTCTCCGCAACTTTGTATTGAAGTTTAATTTTGCTACAACAGTGTCCTTTTTGAATATGCCATCACAATACATATCACAGTCTAAGAAAATACGTTATTTAATACCAGTCCTTCGACGGTGTCTAGACGGGATGATAGGGACGTGACGAAGGAAACTAGCAGAATTTTCAAACTAAATTTTCTATCACTTGTACCTATTGTTTAATTTATATATGCTGTTTCCATTGATGTAGAATTTTAAGCTCAACCATAGAATACAAGGTACATAATATGTCTAGGTGCTAGAACTGTCATTTTTATGGACGTCGACCGACTGTAGGTGTAATATAATATGTGGTAATATTGTTTTAAAAATTCATACGAATTCTTGTATTAATTTTTAATTTGTAACCTGTTTGCAAATGTTAAGTACATTAAATTGATAAACAGTTGATGTGTTTGACTGCTGTTTTCTTTGGCGGCTATTTTAGGTAAAATACCGAAAAAAGCCGAGTTGCTCTCAAGGCGTGCCAAATATTAAAAAAATATGATTTAGCAATAATTTTTCAAATCATATCAATCAAATGTTTGATAGGTAGGTACTAACAATAGTAGCTAGGTAGATTGTGGAAGAAACCTGATCAGTTTACTTGGAAGTGATTCATTGAAATAGAATGAACTAAAATTCTACATCAATGAAGTGATTAGATACAATTATCACATTTAATAGTTTTATCATTTATCATTTATTTATTTAACCAAAACATACAATCTACATGATGCACAGTTACCAAAAGTAATACAATAAAGTTTTTTATATCAATTCAAAGGTTTTCATTAATTTAACACTTAATGAGTCTATATATCATTTAAAACAGAGCTTTTGTTACTGCTGCGCTAGGAAATCTGTATGACAGCAGAAACGGCTTCCTCCACGATCTCACTGAGTGACTTATAAGTGACAGAATAGCATAAATTTATTATTAATAGTATAAATGTATTAAGGCTTTCAAATTGTAGTGGATGTATATAAGTTGTCTTATATTTACGCTATGACTTTTTAATTATAATTAATGCTCTACAATGCTTGATGGTATTTACTCTAGCTAATTCAATTAATTAAGTACCTGCTAGACCCGTTTACTTTTGAAGACATGCTTTACAATACCTAGCTACTGGTAAAGTTTTTATCTCATCTCAGTTTTTGTTGTTTCAAATAACTAATTAATAGTGGATAGGTCACTTGAGTTAATTACCTCGTAGTGTATTAAATATTAATTATTAACAATTTATCACTCCTTTTCCAGGAATTTCGGATAATTTATTATTTAGTATCCATAATTATTATGCGACATTTGTGTCTGCCTGCATTTATCCACCACCACTACAGCCCATTAACGTCTGTCTGCTATGCTGTCATGCTACGGTCCATATATTCAATCGATTTTGATGAAATTTGGAATAGGGATAGTATGCACCCTGGGGAACGACAGAATACTTTTTATCCCGGAAAATTCTTGTCTGCAGGAATCGATCACCTTAATAATATTATTTTGTCAAAAATCTACATCTAAGTAGTAAACTAGTATATTAACCTTCTAGTTAGGAAATGTGTCATTTTAGTGGCACGTCTATAAATTCTTTATTAATTTTAAATTCTAATTGGTAAAACAGCTTTTCAAGCTATTTTTAACGCAAAGTGTTATATTAGCATCGTGTAAAATATTCTTACTTGTCAGCTAGCCGATACTTTTGACTTACATGGCTTCATTGAATAAGAAATATTATTATAACGGTGGTGAATGCATGCCCTTAAATTGTGGTATCAATGTTTATTGATAGCACTATATTATTCATCAAGACCTAAATAAAACATGCTCATGCGTCAATAACGCCAAATAATAAATAATATTAAAATTCAGTAATTTTAATTTTAAACTAAATTTGTTTAAAAATAAAATTGACTTTAAAAGTGATCAACGCACAGTTTAAACTGATGGGCTCAGAAACTAGAAATTTTGACTAATCTATCAATGCCTATTATTAACAATAAAACTTCAACGGGATCTTGAAGGAACCAGAAGTTGAATTCGCTATAAGCCGCCACAATAGGTATATCTATGTGGTACATACAGTGTGTATCATGCGATATTGACTACACCACAAACAATTTCCAAATTATTCTCAACGTACGTTTAAGTCCGATACCAGAGCATCTTCAGGAGATGTTGACCCAACAATGCACGATTCCTTCCTCCTTCATGTGACTTCCGGAAAATAACGCCCGTTTCTATCCAATATTCAACGGGATCTCTAGAAAAAACCAAATCCACACGGACAAAGTTGTTAAAGGAAGCCAGTTACAACTTCAAAGTTAAACATCTATAATAAATCAAAGAAGCGTTCCAGGGATTTCTGTTATTGGATATCTAAGTACCCACATATTTGCATGAAATGTGAAAATTAATGTGATTGTCTCTCGCTTGTCGCTAGCTCAGTATTTATGGCATTCGTATATTTTACACGCCGCAGACTCCGGAAGGTCGCTCAGCACTTCATAATCGCAAGCCGGGGTCGCTATATTTATGGTGGCGCATGTTAATAAATGGTCAGCTCGTGACTACGGTTAACATTTTGCTGGCTAGTTTGTTTAATTTGTACATCTTATGAATTATGAGCTAGTGTTACTATTTTACGGTAAGATCTGAGTTTAAATTTACCATATTATCGAATAAGAGAGTCTAAAATGGCCTTCTTTATTAGCCGTTCTTATTTCCATTCATGTTAGTGACTATTTTACCGACGCAATGTCGCCTGCTTATCGGTTTTTTATCGGATATACCATGGGGAGTGTGCTCTGAAACTTCATAACCTTGTTCTTCATTCTCCGTTCTACCACAGAACTGCGAGAAACCATGAGCCTTGGCACCCTTATGTGGTTGACGTCCAATTTGCTCGCAGGAAGCGTTTTTGCTTGACGTTTCTGATACGAACCGCTAGGGTGTGGAACACCCTCCCAGCGCACGTGTTTCCTGCCACTTATAACTTAAGTACCTTCAAGGCAAGAGTGAATAGTTATCTTCTAGGCAAGCGCGTTCCAACCTAGACCTCATCATTGCTTTGCACTAAGTATGATTGTCGTCAAGCGCAAGCCTATCACGCAATAAAAAATAAATAAAAAAATGTTAACATTTAACGTTAACTTGCCAGAATATGTTTGATTACGATCGGATAAAGGAACAATAGAATGTATTTTTTTTTGCCATTCGTATATTTTACACGGCGCAGACTCCGGAAGGTAGTTCAGTACTTCATAATCGCAAGCCGGGGTCGCTGTATGTGGGGGTGGCGCATGTTAATAAATGGTCAGCTCGTGACTACGGTTAACATTTTGCTGGCTAGTTTGTTTAATTTGTTCATCTTATGAATTATGACTTGTGTTACTATTTTCCCGTAAGATTTGAGTCTAAAGAAAAAGAAGCAATCAAGTGTACTTAAGAATTATTCGCATTTCTATAATACATAATAAATATTTATTTTACACGGCGCTGTACGAAAAAAATATTTGGGGATCTTAGGGCAAGGACTCCTGTATTTATGGTGGCGAATGTTAATAAATGGTCATCTGGTGATTGAAGTGACTGAACTTAACTATTGACTGGCTGGTTTGTTAGTTCATTTTATGAGCGATGAATTTATTCTTTAGATACGCCAACAATAAATACGTGCATCCAGTTTCGAGAAAATATTATACTTGTCAGTCTTTTGACCCGAACAGACTCCGGATGGGAGAAAGAAAACAACAATAAACATCAGCTTCTTCCTATTAATTGGACCTTAATAGATAATGTAGTTTGTTTTTGTTTTAGATCTTAACATGAAAACATAAGAAAAATCCATGATGGAACTTATTCTTGTACCTAAATCTGAACAACTAATGACGTGTGGACTTTTTTTTCATCCACTACAAGCTAGCCCTTGACTGCGATCTCACCTGATGGTAAGTGATGATGCAGTCTAAGATGGTAGCGGGCTAACCTGTTAGGGGCATGGCAGTTATATTAAACCCATACCCCTTCGGTTTCTACACGGCATCGTACCGTAACGCTAAATCGCTTGGCGGCACGTCCTTGCCGGTAGGGTGGTAACTAGCCCCGGCCGAAGCCTCCCACCAGGCCAGACCAGGGAAAATTCAGAAATTATTAATTCCCAAACTGACCCTGCCCGGGGATCGAACCCAGGACATCCGCACGTTAAGGCAACAGCGCTACACACTGCGCCACGGAGGTCGTCAAGACTTATTAGTTTTGTATGTTGTGGTGGATTCTTAAAAATATTGAAGATATTTGAATAAAGTGTAAATATACATTTTTGGTTATTAATATTTGTGGTTTATTATTTAACCAGCTGACCAGCCTCAGTTTCCTCAAAAAAATGGAAAATCCTTCCCTTGTAGAGGTTTTCATAATAAGGAAAATAAACAAACAATATGTCATGTCACTTACTAGACACAATGGATTGATTCAGGTTCATTTTACTGATTCCAATAAAATGTCCCAACCTTTCTACATACAGAAGTTAATTTTTATATCTGGAGTAACATAGGCTAGGCATAATATAGGCTACTTTTTATCCCGGAAAATTAAAGCAAAGAGTTCCTGCGGGAACCAAATAACCTCAATCTACGCGGACGAAGTCACGGGCATCAGCTAGTTAGATACATAAACAACTACTAATAGTGCGTTAAAGCCATAGCAAGTAATAAAGCTCGATAAAACAACTTGCGTGAAACCGGTACGAGATATATCTTATTAGAACTTCATAATGGCGGCTCAAGATACGGGTAATTGTGTGGATGGGTTAAGCAACACCTTAATTATAGATTAGAGAGTGCAGGGCCTAGCATTGCCTCAGAATGAGAACCTTTGTTAAGACAGGCCACAGTAAAAGATAAGCTGCTAAACTCGTAAACAACTGTACACAAGATAGGATGTATGAAAATCCACAAGACTCACTAACAATTTGCCAAAAAATACTCTTCGCTGTAATATCCTACTTACCTCTTTCTTGTTACACTTTTGTTGTTTTGGTAAATATTACTTTTAACTTTAAAAACATTTTTATTTTCCTCCTACATTGATGTAGAATTTTAGTACCTCATTTTATTACTCAATATTATTTCAATGCCCTCCTACGACGCACTTATTTTTAGGATCTAAAAAGATATCTACCTCTTTTTTAATATCTAAATGGCTTTCAATTTCATAACATTTTTGATAGCTTATCGTGCAGCGTATGGCCATGGATTAGTGCCTTAATACGCCTACGTTAACAATGATTTAGGAAGCTAAAACACGTACGTCTTAATAGGTTTTGCATACAAGTTAGAACCTCAAACGGTTACACAAGTGTCAGATTATGTAATGTATGTTATTTTATGTAATCTACAGTACCACACAATCTGTTGCATTTTTTCTTATCTTATGTAAGTATAATAAAATTCCTCCCGGTCGAATTTCGGCCAGGGCGGCTAATCTCCAGACAGACTAGCCACTATCGCGGGAGTATTATGGTGCACAAGTGTGTGCGCAAACGCAGTTACACTGTATGTTCCTTTGCTCTCATAGCCCGATGGTACGGAAAATCCGACACGACGGAGAGTATATTACCTACACAAATTATGAAGTATACCCTATTATTTCAGCTTCTCTTCATAAATAAGTATAATCCATAATATCCTTAGTAAAATATTATAAATGCGAAAGTGTGTCTGTTTGTCTGTTTCTTCTTTCTTTCTTCTTTCAACTTTGATGAAATTTGGAACAGGGATAGGTTGTATCCCGAGGAAGGCTACTTTTTATCCCGAAAAATTAAAGAGCTCCCGCGGGAATGAAAAAAACTGTCTCTTCAACTGATTTTGATGAAATTTGGCATAGGGATAGTTTGTATCCAGGGAAAGGACATAGGCTACTTTTTATCCCGGAAAATTAAAAAGTTCACACGGGAATCAAAAAACATTAATCCCCGCGGACGAAGTCGCGGGTATCATCTAGTAATTAAAATGTCTGTTAGTTTTTCGCTTTATAAATGAAAATTAAGTAACTTATGCTGCACCGCAACTATCATCACATTACGCACCTTAGCAGTTAACAAGGCGATAACTCTGAAAGAATTAACTATAAACATATTACCTATTCTTAACTTAACCACTCGCATTACAAGTGACTCCATCAAAATAATTACCGCTTTTAAATGAATGAATAAATACGGCGAAGTTATTTAATTTAACGATAACATCAATAACGTAAATTTTCGCTGACATTCTGTTTGGGGACAATAATTACGGAACATAATAAATAGGGGGTAAATGCTAAAAGTCGGGCCATGAGGGGATAATTTTATGTTTATTATTAAAAGTAGTTGATGGGTTTTGCTTGACAACGGTCTCACCTGCGCCCCTAGCAAAGAACTTGTCTGCCGCAATATGATAATTAAAACCCTTTTTAAAAATTAATTTCAAACTCATATTTTTAGGGACATAGGTCTCTTGTACGAGTAGGGTCCTTCAGAAGCCATCGGTCTTGCGCCGCCTAGATCCAGCGACTCCCTGAGACTCTGTTGATGTAAAAAGATGACGGCAAAGACGTACCGCCAATCAATTTAGCGTTCCGGTACGATGTCGTTTTAAACCGACTAGGGGTATGGGTTTAATATAACTGCCATACCCCTAACACCCTACCATCACATACTACCACCTTAGACTGCATCATCACTTACCATCAGGTGAGATCGCAGTCAAGGGCTAACTTGTACTGTGTCATTACTAAGAAGTTCTTACGGTAAGAAGTTCTACTTAATATACTAACACTTGATTGTAAATAATATTTTGTGTAGTTTCCTACCTGAATGGTAATAATCGTAAGTTAATAATTATATTATAAGTAAGCCCACATAATTATGTGGACATCATTAACAGTATTATATTATATTACTAGCTGATGCCCGCGACTCCGTCCGCGTGGATTAAGGTTTTTTGGTTCCCGCGGGAACTCCTTAATTTTCCGGGATAAAAAGTAGCCTATGTGCTATTCCAGACTATAATCTATCTCAGTGCCAAATTTCATCCAGATCCGTTCAGCCGTTGGGGCGTGATTGAGTAACAAACATCCATACCGACATCCATACATCCAAACTTTCGCATTTATAATATTAGTAAGATAAAGCCTACGGTTAACAATAGGATGAATTAAAAAGCTATTGTTATAATACAACTAGACCAATTATTCCTTGTATCTGTTAGAATAACAGCACCTGTTACAATAAATTTGAGAATAAACATACAATAGTGTTAAAAACGCAGGTGCGTGCGGCGCTTCGACTTCCAACGCACTTATGCGTGCAGCTTGAGTTTTTTTTACAAAACGTCCGTTAAAAAGTTAATACCAAAAAATATCGATTTGGACCGTGAAAGTTGATGATCTATCGATTAATCTGTATGGACAAGACGAATGAATAACAAGTATCGATTATGAATGCGTATAGATTGTTTAAAGATAGTTTTGTTTTCGTGTCCGGTTTGCATGCTGCCATCAATTGGCGATGGTAATTTTTAACCATGTTTTTTTTATATTTATGCACGCATGTAGTTACGTGGAGTAATGTAAATGCAATGTATGTACATGCTATAAAATTTAATAATAATTACTGTTGTCTTATGGTTTGCGTCGAAAAAAACACCTGTTTTTTAAATCTTACCTAGAAGATGCCTATATTCGCTCTTGATTTGAAGATACCAATATTATAAGCGGATGGAAAAGCGGAAGCCGGAAGGGCGTTTAATATCCTAGCGGTTCGAATTAGAAACCGCTAGGATATAGGAATCGTTTGCTAATTATAAACGATTTATTTTCTAATTAGCAAATCGCTGTGAGCGCGTCCGTGGTATTTCAACTATATACGGATGCAGACCCAGATAGAAGTACCTACGGCACGATAGAAGAAGGGTGATAGATTTCTTTAAGTAGGATTTGAAGGTGGTTTGACAAATAAGTGATAATGCAATGTATCCGCTTATTCTATCGATTCACTGTCCAAAATCTCGCTCCATAACGCGCTGAGCGACCTTAAATTTGTGGACGAGGCCCATCGTCACTGTCCACGTTTCCGCCTCATACGTCATTATCGGCAGGACACACTCATTGAAGATTTTTCTTCAAGCTTTGTTAATACGGTTTTTGGTGTGGTTGGAAAATCTGGAGGATCAAATTTAGCCTCAATACCTTGAACTGGTAATTAACAACACCTGATAAATATCTTCTGCCTCGTTGGTCTAGTGGTTAGCATGTTCGACTGCAGCCAACGAGGTCCCGGGTTCGAGTCACTGGTCGGGCCATAATAATTAATTATTGGGTTTTTCTGACTAGAAATTCTCAGTACTAACACGGAGTTAAGCCGTTGGTCCCGGTTATTATCACCAACAAGATAATAATCGGTAAAGCCCTCCAACCCGCATTAGAGCTCTAATTCCCTCTCTTCTATGAGAGTGGAGGCCTGTGTCCAACAGTGGGATGTTAATGGGCTTTAGTGGTGGTGGTCGTACCTTAAAGTCCAAATACAAATAGGTACACATACCAACAAATGACCATTCCGATAAAAAAAAACAACTAAATATATTCAACATGTTTAATACATAATATATTAAAACAATAAGGCCAACACACACCGTCGTAACAAAGAAACGATTTTGCAAACGAGTTGCATTATTTATAAATGCATTGATAAATTATGCATCGGGAATCAGAAAAACGCAGCCAATCAAAGGATGGCATCATGTTTTCTTAATTCAATTTAGGGGCAGATGTGACTTTTAAGGTGCATTTCGATCATACCTACTGAGACAAGCGTCTTCATCGATAGATGTCCAAAACTGGATGTAGCTCTTGAAGGGAATTCCATACTCCACGGCTTTGTTACTTTGGGTTTATACATTTGATGTTATAAATCTTACCAATTTGAGCGTACCTAAAAATGTATCTATCAAAATCTTGATTAATATACTCAAGTTACCTACTTCATACTTGGTATGATTGCTGAAAGTACTTTTGTTTGTTTCAAATTCTTTATTGCATATGAAATATTATTATATTACAATGCACAAAGGCGAACTTAATACCTATAGAGGTATCCTCTTCCAGTTAACCTTTGGTAGTGGGGACAGGGTTGAATAAACAGTGCGTACCTATAATATAAAGAGAAAAATTAGGGAAAGAAGAAACATTTAAACATAAACAATATTCTAACTGTAAAATAAATATTAAGGGCCTGGCTGGCTTTAAGCAAAGAACATATAATAGTTGCTTTAAGTATCTACAATCTTCTTAATATTATTTTCTCGTAAGTTAGAATAAATTTTTTCACGCACTTTTCAATTGCCCGAATATTGCAATCAACGTTTTTTATATTTTATTAACAAATTATTGTCATTTATTAAAACCAGACAGGCCATCTTGTTTTTCTTCTAATTATGACTATGACAATTTTAGATCTAATTAAATAAATCCCATCTTTTATTGGCATAATAACAAGATCTTTTTTTTTTAATTTGGTACGCGGATGATTTTAGAAGCATTGTCTCTAATGACTATATCCTGCCTTTGTCGAGCTAGTGAAACATCTCTTTTAGGGACATTGTTTATTATAATTGACAATTGTATTCAGACATGATTTATGGTACCCTTTTATCTCAAATCTAAATTGTTTTATACTAAATTAATGAAGACATGATATTACATTTCGTCCGTGAAACTACTTTTTGTGTAAATAACTAATACTTTAATGTGATTTTAAATTAAATCATTACAGCAGACGTTCGTAGGTGCCCGAAATAGATAGTGTTAAATCCTGCCCAATGACAGTTTCAAATAAATTTAGATCTTCGTTTTTTTCTCAAATAGGTAATAATATGTCATGGTTCGGACCGATAATAAAATGCAAATTTTTTCGCCATTTTCTGAAACAGCATTATTTACATTTATTTGGAATTTTGATCTAATTTTTTGGAATTACGTATATAAATAGAAAATGACGTCACGCCACGTCCTTTTTTGTAACGATTATTATTAGATGTACCTACGCCAACCCACATTGGTGCAGCGTGGTGGGTCTAAGCTCTAATTCCCTCTCTTCTATGAGAGTGGAGGCCTGTGCCCAGCAGTGGGACGTTAATGGGCTGTAGTGGTGGTATATTATCAGATGTTAGTGAACTTAACCGGGACCGACGCGAGGGCTTAACGTTCTTTCTGAGGTACGAAAAGGCCAAATTTGAACCTCCAAATTCGGTCACCCATCCAGTTACCGACTTGGGTCAATGTTGCTTAATATTCGCAATCGCCTGGTATGCGTTGTTACAACTAGGCCATTCGTCCCACCATATAAATAACAAAAGAATATTTTATGTTAAGTACTTACATGATACTGTGTGTTCAGCGAAAGGTGTTGTTTTTATAAATATGAGCGGATAATATTATCTCCTACAGTAATAGTATATTTTTATTGCTTTTTTTAGTGACAAAATTAATAATTTATAGCTATATTAAAATTGAACATTTTAGAAGATTTACCATGCACCCGTGGCTTGATTAATGTCTAAGTAATTAACATAACATTGATATATTACTTAATCCAGACTTAATTAGTATAACCAGTCAGTATAATTACAAAATAAGATTAATTATTACACTACATTTCCCACTCATGTCCGTTACCGTTATAACACATTTTATATATTTTATTAATTTTAATATGAAAATGATTAAAAATTATAATTTACTGACGACTTCGTCCACGTGGAGTGAGGTTTTTTTGGTTCCCGCGGAAACTCTTTTATTTTTCGGGATAAAAAGTAGCATATGTGTTATTTCAGACTATGATCTATCGCTGTGCCAAATTTCATCCAGATCCGTTCAGCCATTCTGGCGTGATTGAGTAACAAACATCCATACATACATCCAAATTTTCGCATTTATAATATTAGTATAGAAGTATAGATTCACAAAAACTAGCGTTCCTAGTCAAAATTGCTACTTACTAATACATTATAATTTGTAGTCGTCTGATGCGAAAGTGTGTCTGTCTGTCTGCTACGCTTTCACGGTCCATCTATTCAAACGATTTTGATGAAACTTGGTACAGGGATTTAAGTATTCCGGGGAAGCCTAGTTTTTATTCCGGAAAATCCAAGAGCTCCTACTGGATTAAAAAAACCTTAATCCACGCGGACGAAATCGCGGGCATTATCTAGTTACTAATAATTAGAATTTTCTCTCTGGTCTGGTCTGGTAGGAGAACGTGTCACTAGTTTCGGAAAGTATTTAGAAGAAATACATCGCGGACGACTGTCAAACATTAACCCCGCCACAGAGCAAGTATATCTATACTTCGGCTGTGGCGGGGTTTAAAAACCTGGAGAGTGACATTAGGCCAATTGGGTATTTGACAAATAGTCAAACCAGCAACTTTTTTTCAAACGATTTGTATGAAATTCTGAAATGTGACATCATTAAAGTTAGACGCACTTTGTTACTTTAATCGATTGTTTTAAATGGTTATTCAACATAAAACTCTCAGGGGATGTGGATATTATGACTTTTAGGAGATCCACTCACACACAACACAATAAAATAAAATAAACACAATGAAATAAAAATTTGATAGTCACAAAAAAAATATTTTTTTTGAATAATAGGAAAATACAGAATTATGTTGTACACCATTTCTAAACTAAACTTAAATGACAGCTATAGTAATTATTGCTATAATCTCTTTCATAATACTCCCTGCCGAAAGGGGCAACACTAGATTTATATCTGTCAGCTTAGTTTAGAGACAGAGTTGGCCACATAGGCTACTTTTATTTCGAAAAATTAAAATCCCCCAGGATTTTAAAAACCTAATACAGCGCGGACGAAGTTGCGGTCTCTTCTCTAGTTATACAAGTTTCTCATCCGTAAGCAGAGCCGCGGGCGGGAACTTGTAATTAAGTGCACATGAGGAATAGTGGCCGGTTATTGTGGGACGGTGTCAAAAGCGCTACAGGCGAATTTTGAGCGCACCTGTTGCAGGTTACTACAAAGTTCAAGCTTACGAGCGATGCGGACTTTTTCTTGAATTGGTGTTTCTAGTTTTTAAATCGCAAAACCTTGTTTTTTGTTTGTTTTCAAGTATAGTTTTTACCTTTTAGGCCGCAATTACATCAGCAACTTGCAAGTTTTACTCGAAGTTACTTAGGTAAACGATTGCAAACGACAAACTACTTACTTTCTAGACTGTACGTAGTGTAACAATTCAGCTACAACTTAGTACATGAATAAACCTTACAGATATACCTAATTGCGATCTTATTCAGTATATTATTAATTTAATACAATATTTGTAATTTTTATATACATTATTTTCGTTAGATATTATTTTCTAACTGAATATCCTTTACACACTGCATTGGTGGCTGAAACTCTTCATATTACTACTTATCTAATTATGCCTTAATCTAAGAACCTTCATCTTTGTTTAATCTAATGAATTATATAGTTTGTCAGTCCGTCTGTTACATTTTTCATGATCCATCTGTTTAAATAATTTTGATTCAAATTGGAACAGTTTTGGTAATTTGCATCACGGAGTCGAAATAGACTAAGTAGAAGTTTTAACTTCGGAAAATTAAAGATTATAAACGATATTTTAAAAATACTTAAATCTACGTAAATGATGGCGCAGGTGCCATCTCATCATTATCACTTAAACCCATGACCGGCTTACTACTGAGCACGAATCTCATTTAGTCATTTATTTATTGACTAGCTGATGCCCGCGACTTCATTCGCGTGGATTGAGGTTTTTTTGATTCCCGTGGGATGTCTTTAATTTTCCGAGATAAAAAGTTGCCTTATGTGTTATTCCAGACTATGATCTATCTCTGTGCCAAATTTCATCGAGATCCGTTCAGCCGTTCAGGCGTGATTGAGTAACAAACATCCATCCATACATTCATCCATCCAAACTTTCGCATTTATAATATTAGTATAGAAGTATAGATAGCTAGCATTTCTTACTTACTAATTTATTTTAATCTACTCTATCTCTGCTCTCTCCTTAGAATATGAAGCGGCCATAGCTAAACTCAATCACGCCGGCCAATTAGGTACACATTGGTAGACTTTTCTAGGCGAGCGCGCTCCACCTTAGGCTGCATCACCTCTTGCATGCAAGTCTCATTGCAGCCAAGCGCTAGCCTATATATTTAAAAAAAAAGACTACAATCCGTAGTCTTTTTTTTTTCTTAACCCCTCGGCAATATGTCCACAACACTCGTAAGCCAGTAGCACAAGCTAAATGAAAAAAGTCGAGTTATCAATCAAAGTGTCCGTTGAAACGTGGGTGTAGCCACCACTAGCAGCTAGCCGGGAGAACGCGAAAACGTTTGAGCAGTTGGCATAATCCGAAACGTTAATTATTTTTTAATACGTTATACTTTCAAATGGACTCGCAACATTATAAAAAGTTTTATTCAATTGCTTGATATAAATTTAAAAGCTAAACGGTGAATTTATTTTTTATTCCACTACATGTTAGCCCTTGATTGCGATCTCACCTGATGGTAAGTGACGATGCAGCCCGCCAATACGCATTTGAGCACCGTGGTGGGTCTAAGCTCTAATTATCTCTCTCCTATGAGAGTGGAGGCCTGTGCCCAGCTGTGGGACGTTAATGGGCTGTACTGGTAGCTATAGTGTGGTAAGATATGGCAGACATATTTTTTATTCCACTATAAATTAGCTCTTGACTGCGATCTCACCTGATGGTAAGTGATGGTGCAGTCTAAGATGGTAGCGGGCTAACCTAATATGAGATTTTACGCTGCTTGATGGTTCTAACTCGGTCTCTTGCATACGGATAGTGTTAGACACCTTAGCCACCTATCTTGCGGATGATTCCTTCGATACATTGCGTCCGAAACTCAAAGGCTTCGATCTTTTTTAAATCGTTTACCTACAAATCCATACCAATATTATAAATGCGAAAGTGTGTCTGTCTGCTATGCTTTCCCGGCCCATCTTTTGAACCGATTTTGATGAAACTTAGTACAGAGGTCAGTTACTTCCCGGGGATGGACATAGGCTACTTTTATCCCGGAAAATTAATGAAATCCCGCGGGAATCAAAAAACCATAATTACGCTGACGAAGTCACGAGCATCATCTAGTTTACAATAAAAATTCTTCCATGGCGCCATTTTGAACATAAATATTATAAAATAGCTTAGAAGACGAGTTTTGTTTTATTTTCTCAAATATATTTACTTAAGATGTTGCATTATAAAAGTAAGTCCACGCGATCATATAGTTGCAGTTAATCATGTTTTGTGTGATCATAAAATAGATAAATAATAGATTTAGTGATACAAATAAATATTTACAAATTGCGCACCGCTAGCTTGTTTGAAAAAATTTGCATTCAAATTAGACGTAATTTGATATTTTATAGAATAAAGCATTTCGTTTTATTGCAACTCATTGACAGATATTAATTGGTTTTTCATTTTAAATGGCTCATAATATAAGTAGACTAGCTCATGCCTGTGACTTTGTCCGCGTGGATTGATGTTTTCTTGTTCTATCTTACTTGAAGACTACACGGGAAAAACAAGCAATGTCAGTAAAATCCCAATTTGAGTTTACAATATCCGTCGCGGTGAGAGGCTTCGAAGGTCCAATTATGACTGTAGGTACCTTACTAGTGGTTCGCCCCGAACTGAGACCTCGCGGCGCCATCTATTGGCATCAATGTGAAGTTCTGACAAAAATACTGAAGCTCATTAAAAATTAAATAATTTCGTTTCCTAATATTTATCTAATTTTAGTATTTGTTGTTCAAGTACAGGATATAATTCAAATAATTTATGAAGTTTCAGGCTCAGCCTTTCAGAAAATTTAGAGTTCTGAGGTCAACTTTGGACGTTAGAAAATCTGCACTTTGAAAGCCCCTCATTTCGTCAATTTTAGGGGGAAAATTTAAAAAAATATATTTTTGGACTCTATATCTTTAAAATGATATACCGCAACCCTATGTTAAAATATTTTACTTCGCGATCGCTTCTATGAGATAAAGAAATAAAAGAAGCCCCCCTGAAATAAAGATTTTTATAACTTTTTAAGCCATAATTATTTGGCTGGAGGCCATTGGTTTACATATTATATTTAAATCTGAAGTAATTACGTTCAGTACTTCAGAAGGTATAATGCTCTGGCAGACGGACGGACGGACGGACAAGTGCAAATTCACTCAAGTAGACACAGAGACCTTCGCTTCGCTCGGTCAATTATATTTCCAAGAAAATTATATTTTAGTCATATAATTATAAGGTAAATATTGAAGTTTTTTAATTAGATACTTTAAAACTTAGGATTCCACTTTATTCAAAGTCATCCTTTTTTGACAATCCTTGTTTTTCCGTGTAGTCTTCACCTGCATTTGGTCAGTGGTGAACTATGAGCTAAAACTTTCTCAATCTGGGAGGAGACCATGCTCAGAGGTTTACTATTTTATGCCACCCACCTTGGCGTCCCTAAAATAAGGATTATAATTCTAAAACACAAACTTCAACAATATTAAAACAATACGGCTTTATACCATCGTCAAGGTTCGTGACATAAAGCTGGCATTTTGAAATAATACTGCCCCCCCTGGAGTGGGCCAGTGATGATTTGATAGGACGACTCTAAATTTTTTTTTTAATTTTTATAAACCTTGTTAATAAGAAGCATGTTCTAATCTATCCACGAGGCAAGACATGCCTACACAGTTAACATAACTTTAACAAGCCCATTACGAAAACTATTCTTGATTCTGAATGATAGATAGGTATTTACCCGTAGTCCAACTTAACAAGCATCCACGGTCCCTAAAGTTAAGGTAAGCCCGCCAATAAAATACAAATCTCTGAGAAAATGTTTACGACATCTGACCCGCGACACGACTAAATTGAAAATCCATTCAAATCACTCTTACAAACTTAGTTTTACGTCACAACTTGCTAAATCAACTTTATTTTAATAATGCTAAGGGTTATAATGAAGTTTGGGGATGGTAAAGAGGTTTTGGTTGAGAATGTGTCAAGAATGGAAGAGGCGTAGGCACCATCAAAATGTTGACCTTTCCGTTAGCCATTCGATCTCTATTTTATAGTTAGATATATCTTTGAAGATTTACACGGATAAGGAATTGAAAAAAATTCGTCAGTCTTCATACGAAATTCATTTACCTACAGTCTCACAAACTTATCACTGACATCTGACTGTTACATTTTTCATAATGTACTAGAGCATCGCTAGTATATTATGATAAACTAGCAGATGCCCGCGACTTCGTCCGCGTGAAATAAGTTATTTAAACTCCCCCGGGAACTCCCTAATTTTTCGGGTTAATATATAGTTAATATACACTTACAAATAATGTGGCTTTCTATTAGTACCAGAATTTTCGAAATCGGTTTAGTAGATCCAGAGATTATATCTACACCCTACAACCTCATAAACTTTACCTCTTTATAAAATACTCGTAATATAGACGAAAAATAAAAAATAAATTTTAGCAAGTAAGTTTGTGGGTCTATAAATATAAAATAAGTAAAGCATTGATACTTTTTATCCCGGAAAATTAAAGAGTTCCCGTGGGAACCAAAAACCTCAATCCACGCGGACGAAGTCGCGGGCATCAGCTAGTTAACTATTTTACAATATTAGTAGGAAATTAATGTGTGTGATGTGGAAGGGGTCATGACCCTAAAGAATAAGGAATATGACGCAAATACAAGGAATATTAAGTATTTCATTAGGCATGATGACTGATTTTGAAAATTGGTCAGATTATGTTGGGAAGTATCTACTATTTCGAAAAATATCTGATTTCAGCAGAAAAATAATTATGGTTTGGTAGATAAACTTGGCATTTGAAATTTATATTTTAAAATTCACGTCAAAACGGTCCCGGTGTCATGGCGTCGTTTGAGACGTAACTATTGTTTTTACCAATGTACTCTGTGCAGTGCGCAGTAAACAATAGTGTGATTGTCAAAGCTCGAAAACAAACAATTGTGACGTCATTCGCTTCTTGGTGTTTAATCCATTATGGCGGATTGCTGTATTTTATAGTTTTATTTTAATAAAATAAATAGCAATATCACTCGAAATATGAAAATAAATACATTTTTATAATCCATGAATACGCATTAATCCATGAATATTCATTAGATAAATTCGTAATTTCATTGATTCTTGGTTACTGTCATCATGCCTATTTCGCGTCATCGCTCCGTAGAACGTTTCTGTACGGACCCGCGAAAGCATACAAAGTGGCGGCTGGTGCCACACTTGGAATATAAACGACTCCTATAGATTATAGTTGCAGCTTTTTTCTCAATATTTATAGACTATTGTAGTCGGGACTTGATAGAGTTACCATTCGTTAAATTTTTCCAAGATTATTCTCTAAGTTTTTTTTTAATCTTTTTTTCTTTTTCCCTTTTTTTCTCTCTCAAGAGAAGGGGTTTAGGTGGACGGTTGATCTCAAGCGATTACTTTATTTTTTTATTCCACTATAAGTAAGCCTTTGACTACAATCTCACCTAATGGTGAGTGATGATGCGGTCAAAGATGGTAGCAGGCCAGCCTGTTAAGGATATAGCATTTATATGAAACCTATATACCTACCCCTAATCAGTATGTAACCTTCTTTCATCACTTAAAATTGCCTGGTTAGAGGCTTCGGCCGTGGCTAGTTACCACTCTACCGGCTAAGACGTGCTGCCAAGCGATTTAGCGTTCCGGTACGATGCCGTGTCGAAACCGATTAAGGGAATGGGTTTAATATAACTGCCATGTCTCTAACAGGATAGCCCGCTACCATATAAAGTGGATCCTAGTGAACTGAGGGATCTTAGACTGCATCATCACTTACCATCAGCAGCCTGATTCTGTAACTCAGTGGCTATCAAAGAGTGAAAGCCACTGACATATATTCTTTATCCATTGAAGGTTTGCTATGAAATAAAAATTAAGTTTTCATAGCAAACCTTCAATGGATAAAGAATATATGTCAGTGGCTTTCACTCTTTGATAGCCACTGAGTTACAGAATCAGGCTGCAGGTGATATCGCAGTCAAGGGCTAACTTGTAGTGGATTAAAAAAAGTGCTCAACGCGGCTAAAGAAGTTTTCACTACAAAAATAGTATGGCGGCACGTCTTTGTCGGTAGGGTGGTATCTAGCCGCGGCCAAAGCCTCTCATGTCCTGTGGTTTTTTATTTGTAAACCTCACGATTTCCCCTATGAACAGGTATCTTAGGTCTTTTTAACGTGTGCAAAATGCGTGCGCACGTTTTTGCTTTGATATACCACCGCGCAATCATGTAACCCCATATTTAAACAATCATCGATTGCTTAAAATGAGATCGCGAAGGAAATTGCACCTAGCAGGTTTACTTTTCGGTGTTATAAAATTTGGAAAGCCTATGTACCTTCTAAATAAGCTTAATTGGGTGGGCGATGAGGAATCCGATCGCCTCAGAAGTTGTCGCAATCGACTTCGGATTCCATTTCATCGCACCGCTGCTTTTAGAGGTTCATTCACGTACTCCGCCACTAAATGCTGGAACAATATACCCCCCCCAATAAGAACACTAATAGTAGATTATACACCAAGGGGATAAAGCACTGTTTTATGTCACGGGCGCTACGTTGAATCCTGAACGTAACGAAGGACTCCATATTTAACTCCCGAGCGCAGCGAGGGTGTTATAAGTTAATTCCCGAGCAAAGCGAGGGAATTAATATTGAGTCCTGAGTGCAGTGAGGGATTCAAGCGCCCAAGAAAAAAACAGTTTTATCCCCGTGGTGTATACTCTACTTTTCTCACTTTATGCGAGACAATAAAAAACCAGGCTTAGTAGATAGTGTTTATTACAGCAAATTAAAAGTGCAAATTGATATTGGAGACATTAGTCCAATTATGGAAAGATAACGTTATATTTTTATTTGGTACGTTTATCGAGTTTGGTACGTTTGAGCTCGAGTTTATTTGAGTTGTTATAGAATCTTCTAAAGGTACTACTAGCTACGGGTATAGCACATTCTTCCAGCTGGCGTGGCCTACTCGATTTGACAAACAAAAGAAGTTCGTCTCAGTGCGAATCTAGTGGGCCACGGCCTATATAGCCACTTTCAGCTGGCGTGGCCTACTCGATTTGACAAACAAATGAAGTTCGTCTCAGTGCGAATCTAGTGGGCCACGGCTTCGGTTTTAGAAAATCGAGTTGGCCGCGCCCGCTGAGTACACATTCTGTTTAGCGAAATTAGACTTTATCGACATTGCAATAAGAATTATGAATCACATTATTGACCAGCGGGTTATAATGAAATTCAATAGAACATTATAACCCGGCTAAAGCCACGAGATATAATGTCTTGCTTTCGGTAAGGTTTACATGACATATAATTCGGCATTGTCGAGCATGTGGTGTGAAAAAAATATTTCTACATTTAAAGTTAATTTTAAAAAAATCCTTTTAGAGAAACAGGTTGAATTTCAGGATCTGGTGGCGGAGTTTTCATTTCTATAGTGTATAACATAATATAATAACTCTCATTATATAGGTTTTAAAAAAATGTGTATTTCAAAAATGTAAATTCAATCAATCATAATTATTTATCTTTGTTATTATATATCATAAAAGACTATATATCAGAAACTATAAGACTATTATAATGTACCTACCTATTATATTATATTTTTATTTATATCTTTTCGTATATTCTATTAAATTTTTTATATATTTCAATAATTACAACAACATAATATATGTGTTAGTATAAGCAGTAGTTTTTATTTTTATTATGGGTCTGTGGCGTCGCCTGCAACAAGGTCTCGGCTGAAAATCAGCGCTGTATGGTTTTTATATTGCTCTTGTGCATATTCAAATCATACAGCATTCTGCTGAGCTGGAGCCTTTTTTCGGGTTATGCTACACATTACTCCTGTTATCCCGGCGCTTTTGTCACCTAAGCAGTTTAGCTCATTGCTGGTGGTGTTGATGATGGAGGCGCCGGGGTAGCATACTCGAGGTAAGCAAATGTGTGGCAAAACTGGAAAATAAATGTTTTTTCTTTCTTTTTTCTTTTATTGTACCCTAGGTAAATAAAAATTTCACGGACTCAGCTCTTGTCCGTATTTAATAACATAATTAATAATTTTAATTTAGCCTTGGATGAATTAACCACGGGACGCATGATATCGGCCATATTCGCCTTACCCCTCTAGCCGCGAACTGGGCATTTTCGCCACTAATTATGATATTGTATTGTCACAGTGCCTTTTTCATGCACTAGTGTCAATAATTGGGCAGAAAAATGACAAGGCACTCTCCCCTCGCTCCGCAAAAGTTAATAGAATGTGATTTCCTAGAATTGTGAATAGAGTGTGATTTTTGTGTGTGTGGGCTCCTCCTGAAAATCAGCGTTGCAGTATGTTTGGTAGGTATATACCTATCTCTCATGCTGTAGCACGGGCTGAGGAGGTGGCCCATTGGCCAAACGTAGTTGTAATTTGTGTTATACGTAGTATATAATAATTTAAATGTAGTGTAATTAACTTGTTTGTTTGGTCAATAAACTTCTATTTATTTATTTATTTATTTATTTATTTCATACATTCTTCTTACGTTTCCTATCGCGTGTTTTTTTTTATCCACTACAAGCTAGCCCTTGACTGCGATCTCACCTGATGGTAAGTGATGATGCAGTCTAAGATGGTAGCGGGCTGTTAGGGGCATGGCAGTTATATTGAACCCATACCCCTTCGGTTTCTACACGGCATCGTACCGGAACGCTAAATCGCTTGACGGCACGTCGTTGCCGGTAGGGTGGTAATTAGCCACGGCCGAAGCCTCCCACCAGGCCAGACCAGGGAAAATTCAGAAATTGACCCTGCCGGGGATTGAACCCAGGACCTCCGCACGTTAAGGCAACAGCGCGACACACTGCGCCACGGAGGTCGTCATATATCACGTAAGTAAAAATTTCACGGACTCAGCTCTTGTCCGTGTTTAATGACACAATAGCTGGCAGCCCTAGGCAAGGGACGTGTGTTCACGGCCTATTTCGGCCTCTGCCCACGCGGCGAGAATTTCGAATCGTTGTTACGAAGGTTTATTGAACTTAAAAACGTACGGACCATACCGGCTCATTAACACGCTTGTGTGTATTGTAGTGTCCTATTTCGTGGACGGTTTAATGCGTTTAAGTGAATTTAGTGGGTATGAATTTTGACGGTTGGCTCTTTGAGTGGGTGGGTAATTATGTTTGTAGCTATCATAATATGCGAGTTTTTACTACCGTGTACAATGTAGATATACCATGAGGTGGTTGGAATTTTCCATTTAATTATTAACATAGATTTTTTTTACATTCATGTGGTTTCTTTGCACCCACAAGCCTTGTCGACTTGTCTGGGGGCTGTACATTCCTCTTATCTAGTACACAAATACAAGTACTATGCGCACATATTATTATAATAGCGAATGCCCGCGACTTCGTTTGCGTTTTTTTTTTAATCCTCTACAGGTTAGCCCTTGACGGCGTGGTTTGAGGTTTTTGGTGAGGTGAAATCTTTAATTTTCCGGGATAAAAGGTAGCCTATGTGCTATCTATCTCTGTGTCAAATTTCAGCCAGATCCGTTGAGCCGTTGGGGCGTGATTGAGTAACAAACATCCATACATCCATCCAAACTTTCGCATTTATAATATTAAGTTAGATCAGTTGCAAAACAACTGTCACATTCTATAAAAAATTAGGTTAAAGAAACAAGTGAACAAAAATAATGTAAAGGTTGTTTAACTTTGGAATAAAGTTAATTAAAGATTTTTAAACTTTATTCAAAGTTAGGTGTCCTTTCTTGACATTCCTTGTTTTACACACAAGTAGTCTTCGAAACCATGTTCAGTGTGCTTAGCATGCGCACAACGAGAATATCTCGCGACGAGAGAGAGAGATGTTGTCGTTGCCGGCAAATTTTTCATTTACCCTAACATGCACAAATATACCGATATTACAAGAAAAAAATAGTCGACTTGTAAAGGTTCGTAGAGAAAAATACCACAGATAAGAAATATTACTTTTATCTCTTCTATTGACGTAACGAGACAAGTAACCATGTTAGCTTCGGTAGACAGAGAGAGATAACGGGTAGACATAATTTTACTCGTAGTGCGCATGCTAGCCATACTGATCAACTCTTCACATGACGATTTCATCGGCAATCCTTACATGATTGCACCTCTGATCTAGAAGGAGGCTTGGCTCGTAGCTAGTTGGGTAGTTGGGTAGTTGGGTAGTATCATAACGGTAGAAACTTGCCGCCAAGGGACTAGAATTCCGGTACGATGGCGAAACCAATTAGGGGTTAGGTCAGACCCCCAACAGATTAGCCCGCTAACATCTTAGACTGCCTCAACACTTAACACCACGTGAGTTAGCAGCTAAGAGCGGGTAAAAAAAAACAAACGCAGTTCTGAGAAGAGTAAATGAGATTATAATTTAATTTTGTAGGCAGATTATAACAAAAACTTCTCCGTCGATGAAACCGCATAAAACAAAGAGAGAATAATTACCGCGTATAAAGATTACTCAGATACGACACGGATACGGTAAACGCAAAAAGTCGTCGGACAATGTATCATTTCACGATGCTATCGACAAATCTGATCGCACCCACTGGCTGGGTACGGCAAGTTTTTGTCGTAGCGCAGAGAGATGTCGGTATCATACTAGAGGTCTTCATCCATCAGCCTGCATTCGTCCGCTGCTAGACATATTATATATGCTGTTATACATGTTATTTGCAATAATGTGGCCATTGAACAGGTACATCAAACAGTGTTCCTTGGTCTAGTAATGGATAAATATCTTAATTGGAAACTACAGGTAGATGCTCTATGTAAAAAATTGGATAGGTTTGTATATGTTTTATATAAGCTCAAAGGGGTGACATCTAATGAAACGGCTCTCTGCGCATACCATGGATACGTATCATCACTTTTACGCTATGGTCTTATTCTGTGGGGCAATTCCGTTGATATCCTCAGGGTATTTCGCATTCAAAAAAAATGTATTCGAGTTATATGTGGAGCTGAGCCCCTACAAACATGTAAGCCGCTCTTCAAAATGATGCAGATTTTACCTCTCCCATGTCTTTATATTTTTGAAGTCTCTATTTTCGTGCATAAACATAGAGATCATTTTCCAAGTATAGCCGATACGATCTCAAGGTCCAATAGACATGGAAATAAGCTTGTGATACCAAGACAAAGAATAAACTTATTCCAAAAAAACGTTTATAACATGGCCATATGCATATATAATAAAATACCAGAGAGCAAAGATGTTTAAATTATTATTGAATAAATGTTATTACACTGTTCATGAGTTCTTGCAGGATAATATTAATTATAATAATTAGAATAGGTATGAATAAAACTAAATACATTCGAACATCTTTAAAATGTATCTTAGACTAGGTATGATTCTACGTGTTTACCGATCAATGATTCTCTGTGTATAATGATTATTATTGACATATCATGTTTACTTTTAGATATAGTTTGACATTAATGTATAAAATAATAATTAATCACAGGTATTCAACATGTATCTTTATAATTTAATATTGACATTTTATCAACAATAGTGACATTTATCTAACTACTTACTTACTAATATTCAGCTTTTATATTTTTATATAAAAGCAATATGATGTAAGCTGCTAATAATTGCACGCCATATATGGTAGTACACTGTGTCCCAAAATTTTGTAAGACCCTTTCACGTGTAAATAAATATCTTATCTTATCTTATAGGCCTTTTGGAGAGCGCTCCACCACACACGGTCAAGAGGTCTGAATTATTAAAACAAAATGAATTTTGTTATGTCAATATATAAATGTCATGGCATGTAGCATATGGCATAGAATAGCATCATAGCAGCATAGCATATAGCATAGCATATAGCATAGCATAACATATAGCATAGCATATAGCATAGCATATAGCATAGTATAGAATATAGCATAGCATATAGCATATAGCATAGCATATAGCATAGCATATAGCATAGCATATAACATAGCATATAGCATAGCATATAGCAAAGCATATAGCAAAGCATATAGCATAGCATATAGCACAGCATATAGCATAGCATATAGCATAGCATATAGCATAGAATATAGCATAGCATATAGCATAGCATATAGCATAGCATATAGCATAGCATATAGCATAGCATATAGCATAGCATATAGCATAGCATATAGCATAGCGGACATTGGAAACAGCTTCTACTACAAAGACATGACATATATATATAAGACATGTTGAAGATGTCTCTGAATAAGTTCAAAGTTAATGTAAAACGTAAACCATGTAATGGATTATTTAAATGACAAGGAAGCTTTGCAATGATTTGCTCTAATGGCTCTGATAGTTCCTTAGTTAAGATGATTGTGAAATGGTGATAATGAAAAAAAAAACCCGGCTGAGTTTTTTGTGGGCTCTTCTCAGACCGGGGCGCGTTTGGAACTCTCTTAGCTTTAGTTTAAGATGTCGTACTGATTATCACCATTATATGTTATAAATAACCGGACGTCAATAAGTGTAGTGTACCTAGTACCTACCTAAATTGAATAAACGTTATTTGACTTTGACTTTGACTATCTATGTGGTCTTGCTTGACTAAACGGACATCGCCAAACAAAATTAAGAAGGAAATAATAAAAAAAGATGAAGTCTGCATCTCTCTAACTGGTCTGTGATCTCTATGGTCTACATCTCTATGCCGTCGCACTCGCACGCGCAGTTTCCTTGTTAGGACCGCACCGCAGAGTGCAGGAAATCGCATGATGCATGGTAATGCGTGGCTGGATGCATCTAAGCTGATTTATAACAAGTATGTTAAATACTCGCACATTTAAATATGTATGACGGTTACTTCGCCTGCATAGAGCAGTGCTATTTTTTGCAGTCGTCAACCGATGCACATTTCCCGGCGAACATAGGAAATTCCGTAATCCACGATCTAAAAAAGAGCGCCAGAAAAACGTAAGTAAACGTAAACACCAAGAGTACTTAGAACTCATTAGTGAGCACGGGGTTGGGTGCCCATCTTTACATCAACAGCGTGGTGGCCTACGGCCAATCTCTTCTTGTTCTGAGAGGTGACTCGTGTTCAGTAGTGAGTAGGGAAGCCCAATAGGGGATTTTTAGATTTACTCCAGCGCGTCAGCTAATGGATGGATTATTGGATGTATGTTAATCTGCCGGTTTGCATGGTGGGTTGGCCGCACGGAAGGGTGGAAAATTGGTAAAAAAAATTCGAGCGCGTCAGATATTCAGAGGAGATGTTAAATGGACGCTCCTATTCAAAAGAAGCTCCTATTCAAAAGACAAAGATAAAGATAAAGATAAAGATAAAGAGAAAGAGAAAGAGATAAAGATTCTGACGTAACGCAAAGTAACTGCGGTTTTTGAAAATGCAAAAGGAAATTACCTTTTTGAAATACTCAAACGCGTCAGATACAGACGGTTCAGCTTCGTGTCCCAAATGTGCTGACCCATAATAAATAATTTTTTATTCCTCGAGATAATCGTCAGATTTTCTTGATCTGATGATTTGAAACAAAAAACCTGTACACGTTCCCCCTACCGGTGAAAGGATATGTGTACATCATATTATAACCTTTTTCTGTCTACCATCTAATCTTCAAAATACATTAGGTCTCCACGACGCTCGAGTAAATCCACATTTAGCATCATGGGCTCCCCTATTATTAGGTTGGAATGATGACGATGCAACTACCTACACTGCGTACTTACCTATTTGCAAAGCGGTAGTTTAAATTCATCTCGCTAATGAGGCATTAACTTATATCACGATAAGGTAGGCCTTCAGTAAGTATCTCATTTGTTTTGATTATATCTGCTGTGTATGCACCCGTATATGGAAACAAGACCTTTACCTATATGTCAAGCAGTTATAGAACTGTGGGATTGTAGATTAAGGTTAAATATATTATAGTTAACCTTTGCCTAGGTAGGTACCCAGAACAGAAAAAGCATTGTTCTCATGTTTTGTCTGGCTTTATCAAGTTATTACCCTACCGGCAAAGACGTGCCGCCAAGCGATTAAAGGTCTAGCCCCAGTACAAAGTCGCGGCGGGGCAATGACGTAGCACCAAGGGATTTAGCGTTCCAGTACGATGCCGTGTAGAAATCGACACACATCAGGTATGGGCACAGAATAGGTAATAGTAGGTACAGCTGTATGGGTTTAATATAACTGCCATACCCCTAACAGGCTAGCCCGCTACCATCTTAGACTGCATCATTTACCATCAAGTGAGATCGCAGTCAAGGGCTAACTTGTAGTGGAATAAAAAACGAGTGTGTTTTAGACCACACGACTGAACGGTACTTCTTCTTCTGAACGGTTCTTTACGGTATGAGAATTAAGATACATATAACTGAAACATACATATACGAAACGTAACTGGCTATGAGAGAAAGAGAGAGAAAAAATGTATGCCCTCTCTCTTGCCCCTACAGTAATATACGAAACGTAACTCTCTCTCTTTCTATCTTCACTAACTTATATCTCCCTCTCAACTTTCGTTCGCCTCGCCCGGTCACACTTTTCGTAACGCTCTCGTCACGCATTCACCAGCTTACTCCCCAAGTCAAGCGTGCGTAAAAAAGTTTTACTTCAACAAATGTTTTACGGACACAACGTGGGCGTATTCCATGCAGAAAGCCAATCCGTCCTAAATGAAAAGCAGTTAATCACTCTACATTATTCGGATTAAAGCGGCTATAAAATTAACATAAATATAATGGCTCAGTCGTTATTAGCCGCATATTTTAGGCGTCCACCACACCCTTGGGTCTCGTGCCCACCGCGAGCGGTTAGAGTTCTGCGTTTAACATAACACACTATTACTATAAATGCGAAAGTGTGTTTGTTTGTTGGGTTGTCCTTCAATCACGCCGCAAAAGAGCAACGGATCGACGTGTTTTTTTGCACGGGTATATTTGAGGACCTGGAGAGTGACATAGGTTACTTTTTATCCCGGAAAATGAAGAAGATCTTGCGAGAATTAAGAAAACTTAAAAACCACGCGGACGAAGTCACGGGTATCAGTTAGGTAATAATATAATTAAGTTTGTTTGGTTTTTCCTATAATCACGCCGCAACAGAACAACTGATCGACGTGATTTTTTGCATGGGTATAGTTGAGGACCTATAGGCTCAGAGGCTCTACTAATTCCGGAAAATTAAGGAGTTACCGTGGTAAAGAAACTTATTCCACGGGAACGAAGTCGCGGGCATTAGCTAGTCTATACTTCTATACTAATTATTATAAATGCGAAAGTTTGGATGGATGTATGGATGGATGTTTGTTACTCAATCACGCTGGAACGTCTGAACGGATCTGGACGAAATTTGGCACAGAGATAGATTATAGTCTGGAATAACCATAGGGTACTTTTTATCCCGGAAAATTAAAAAGTTTCCCCAGGAACAAAAACCTCAATCCACGTGGGCGACATCGCGGGCTCTTTATATTACGTTTGCAATTCGCATTTCTAAATTACTTACTAACTTTAACTTACTGTTGTGTGTGAAGATCCCACCACCACTACAGCCCATTAACGTCCCACTGCTGGGCACAGGCCTCCACTCTCATAGATGAGAGGTAATTAGAGCTTAGACCCACCACTCTGCTCCAATGCGGGTTGGCGGGCTTTAACGACTATTATCATGTTAGTGATAATAATCGGTTATTACTGAGACCGACTGAAGATCCCAATAAACTGCATTTAGAGTCACGATGAACGCAAAATGCAGAACTCCGAAATCATACCTAAACGAAGGCCGTTAGCAGTGGGCCCGAAGTCTTCGATTGATGAAGCATCATTAAGATATTGCCAACCTGTACCTAGTAAGCGATTTAGAAGTGGCGTTTCAAGCGGCCAGAGCCAAAGACAAGATCCTTTTCATGTTCTTAAATTGCTCATCGAAGCAGCGTTCAAACTTGAATGTAATGGAGAAAGATCGTTGCATTAATAATCAATTAATCTACCTTATATTAGTAACTAGTGGTCGCACGCGATTTCACCCGCGTACAGTTTCCTATGAGATTAAGAAATTTTTCCGCTGCAAAGGCTATCCTATCTAAGGCTTTACAGTCAGAACTTATTCAGGTTTTTATTATTTAAAACTATAACTTAAATGCCGATTTTCATGTCTCTTACATAAAAATTATAGGACTTTCTTACAAACTTCAAACCCCCATTTCACCCCCTTAGAGGCGAATTTTCTCAAAAGCGTTTATTAGATGATGTCTACGCCATAGAAGGAACCTACCTTCCAAATTTGAATTCCAAGTTTTTACGCGTTGTAGTTCCTGAGATATCGTTTAAATATAATGAGTGAGTGACTAGTATTTCGCTTTTATATTTAAGTAAAAAATATAAATTCATCGAGATAGGTACTAACTACTATATACTCATACTTTATGAAGTTATACGTATGTTTAAGAAAATTCTTAGGGTCGAGTGCACCATCGATTGTAATGTAACGTTTACGTAACGCTTTTTTGTTACGTACGATTAATTCTGGCCAGGTTTCCGCGTTTCATCCTGCCAAATTACACTATGTTCTAAAAAAACTATTAATATGGGTCCACGAAACTTGACTTGACACCACAAGAAAACCTCATAGTTTGACCACGTGGGCGTTTGTTTGACCAAAAACAATAAACTGTGAGACTTTGGGAATGACATCAAGTGAACAGTTATTTTGTTTGTTTTGAGTCTCTTTAGTCTTGTCTTGTTTGCATAGTAATAAAGCTGGGAACATAATATTTTTGAGAAAACCTAAGTGCTTAACTAAGTAGGTACTATCGGAGGTGGGTAGGTAACTAGGTACTCCACGTTTAATCATGCAAAAATATGCACGATCATGCTCGTTTTTGTGTGCTTTTTTCTTGACTACTTATGCAAATTAGGTAACCTACCATATCAATCTAGGCAGTAGGCACTGATTAGTAATTAACATTTTGCTGATTTCGCAAGAAAAATTAAGAATATTCTTCTTTTGACGCGTATTATTTTTAGTGAAATTATAATAATGCAAGTAATTTTTTTTGCTTTATTGATTTCTATATCAAATTACCGAAATTTCTGTGAATAATTAGTTTTTTTCAAAGCCAGTCCCTGACACCGCCTACATTCTAATTTGATGCGAACCTAGCACCACGTCATGCGTCATAGCCAAGGCATTTGACCAAGAGGTTTAATCCTTTTGAATCCCCGACGAAAACAGGGGTGTTTAAATTAGTTTATATTTATATTTATATTACCAAGAAATTGATACATTGAAAAAATTACAAATTGTTAAATGTGCAATCTATGACAGGTGTCACAACATGCGCCTTAAATGACTAAAAGTTAAAAAAAAAAAAGTTTACACTGGAATAAAATCAAAAATGCGTAAAATAAAACCAAAAATTGCAAAAATTACAAAACTTCAAGAAAATTTTAGAAAAATTAGAAATATAATTTTAATAACACAAAATTAAAATAAGTAAAATTATTACGAGAAAAAAAAACTTATTATACTGAATACGTTTTATACTTAATACTAATTGTGGTATTAAGACGACCTTAAAAATCTTAATATTTCTTTTTTGAACTTTGGCAGCGTGTCATGGAAGACATCTGCCTCTTTACTAATAGAATTTGTAACGTGCGTCATCGTATAACTGGTGTCTGTGTATCTGTATGATACAACACATCTCTATAGAAAACTTCGTCAAAAACGGTAGAAAAGTTGTGCTGGTAAAGACAGACACACTTTTGTATTTTTAATATTAGTATGAATATGGATTAACCAGCCCCATGTAGGATAAATAAGAGTAAGTTGCGAAACACACCGGAACGGAAGGGCAGTGCCGGGCTGCGGGTAATGAACGGTTAGTGTAATAGAAGCTGGGAAATGATAATTTTGTTAATGCCATCACAGAAGACAATACGTTTTGTTCGAGCGTACGGTGGCCATGCGTTTGGCTTTTAGAATAAAAAAGCCGGAATCGCCGGAATATTCATATTCTCACGTTAATTCTTAGGATTTTAAACACATCTTCCCCTGCATACTTACGTGAGCGCTTTCACGAGGCTCCTCCTCGTGTGATGTCAGTGCGATCGTGTGTCAAGTTAAAATCACTTACAGTGCCAGCTTGCAACACCATTTATTATGGTAAATTTCTTTTTATAGTAGCAAAAATCCGCCGAAGCAACTTTTTTTTTTATCCACTACAAGTTAGCCCTTGACTGCGATCTCACCTGATGGTAAGTGATGATGCAGTCTAAGATGGTAGCGGGCTAACCTGTTAGGGGCATGGCAGTTATATTAAAGCCTTATCCCAATTCGGTTTCTACACGGCATCGTACCGGTACGCTAAATGGCTTGGCGGCACGTCTTTGCCAGTAGGGTGGTAACTACTTAACTAGCCATGGCCGAAGCCTCCCACTAGGCCAAACCTGCTGAACTTCTTGCCGGTTCTTTTCACCAGAACTGTTTTCCGAACCGTTGGTAAAGTCCTGACAAATGATAAGTGGCACAAGTAATCTTACATGAAATTAACTTTGCATTTCATTTCTTTTCACAAAATGTAGAGATTAAAACAGACAAAAAATTACTTTTTAATCAAACATGGTATCCCTATCGAAGCTCAAGCTTTTGAATGACAATGTGCGGTGGACCGCCCACCGCACATCCGGCACTCAGACCATTTCACATCACCGGGAGTCGAACCTGGGAGTATGCCCGCGACTTCGTCCGCGTGGATTAAGTTTTTTTAATTCCCGCGGGAACTCTTGAATTTTCCGGGATAAAAAGTAGCCTATATCCTCGGGATACAACCTATCCCTGTGTGTTGTTTATACAAATTATGAAAAAAAAAACAATTTTTTTTGACGACCTCCCTGGCGCAGTGTTGAGCGCTGTTGTCTCTTATCTTGGGAGGTCCCGGGTTCGATTCCCGGCAGAGTTAATCTGGGAATTTATATTTTCAGAATTTTCTCTCGTCTGGTCTGGTGGGAGGCTTCGGCCCTGTTTAGTTACCACACTACCGACAAAGATGTACCGCCAAGCGATTTAGCGTCCCAGTACAATACCGTGTATAGAAACCGATTAGGGGTATGGGTTTAATATAACTGCCATACCCATAACGGGTTAGCCCGCTACCATCTGAGACTGCATCATTTACCATAAGAAGAGATCGCAGTCAAGGGCTAACTTGTATTGGAATTTTAAAAAAACATCGGAGGGCAACGTATTTCTAAGCGCGCCTCCTGTAGGGGTTGGATCTCGGCTTAGGATTTCGTTGGGGGATGGAGCATCATCAGTTACCACCGGGTGAAATCGCAGTCAAGGGTTAACTAGTGGTAGGAAAAATCTATACTAATATTATAATAATAATAATGGTCTGGGATAACACATAGTTAGGCTACTTACTCTCCCGGAAAATTAAAGAGTTACCAAAAAACCTCAATCCACGCGGGCGAAGTCGCGTGCATCAGCTAGTGGGCTATAAATTTTTGTTAATACATTAGATTTCTCTATCACTAGCCCTGACGCACCTAGATATACAATTATGTAAAGATATGCATTGGATAACACTTTCTAATCAATCACCATTTTGAATACAATCGACATAAATAGGTAGGTCTAACCTATTTATGTTTATAACTGACTGACTCACTCGTGTGAGTCATCGAGAATTCAATGGCCGACCTTTCGGAATTATAAGTATAACCTTCGTTGCTGGAACTAACAAAAATAGTCAAAGAAAATTTAGTTTATAATCGTATGCAAAGGTCCATTTTTTGCGACTTTGCCAAAGACAATAATTTATCAATTGGATTGTATTTTTTATTTCTTTTATTTAACTGCTATTTGTATCTTTTATTTAGCTGCTATCTGTTCCTACCCGGCTTCACACGGTTGTTTTTTTAATCTATATAGTACATATATGTCACCGTTCGACTGTAATCTAACGCTTTTTATCTCGATAGATTCGATTTGTTCTGAGTGTCATTTTTTTAAATATTCATTGTATTACGTTTTCTTGTCTCTTTCTTGTAGGTTATATTAGGGTTCAACATAAACAATCAGGTAGTGGAAGTATTAGGCACTTACTACCGAAAAAAAATGCATTAAATTGTAATCTTTCGACAGTTCACAATCTCGCTAGTTAGATATATAATATATTACGAACAGGCAGGTCACCAGATGTTAAGTGATTACTTATCGTCGCCTATGAACATTTGCAGTACCAGAGGAACCGCCAATGCGTTGCCGGCTTTTGTGAAATTAGTTTATCCGCCCTTTGAAAAGTGGATAATTTCTTAAAATAGTACCTAATCATCAGGGATCACAGAAGATGGAAGCTGGTTCCATGATTTCGTAGTTATATATCATGACGTGTTATTCTGTCTAGTTATCACAGTATACCACAGTATAAGAAGATACGGTTCTTTCTTACCAGTCGTTCGACGGAGGGGTATAGCTAGACAGAGCAACGCTGCGCGGTAACAGGGATGAAACTGAGGAAACTGGCAGAACGTCCAATACAAATTTTTACCACTCTAACAAAATTAGTATGCTGTTTCTCATCTCTATGTTACGAGTATGTGTCTCATGTCTCAAGCATAGTTTGAGGGAGATATAGAGAGATACTGAGGCTGATTCTGTATAACACAATCTCTAAACTAAACTAAAATGGCAGCTTTAAATCTAGTTCTGTCCCTTTCCGTAGGAAGTATTATGAAAGGGTTAGCAATATTTGTAATGCTCTAATTTTAGTTTAGTTTAGAGATTGTGCACTACAGAATCAGCCCTACTGTACCTCTAGGTGCTACAGCTGTAGCGGTAGCCGGGTCTGTCATGATTGTAGGTGGGTACCTACTATTTCCCTCCTATTCATTAACCCAGTGGCTATAAAAAAAATGAAAGCCACTGACATATATTTTTTATCCAGTGAATGTTTGCCATGAAAATGTTATTTTTATTTCATAGCAAACCTTCAATGGATAAAAAATATAATAATGTTGGCTGCAGGCTGCAGTTTATACTAAACTGATAATCTATCGCGAGTGATTTGCTGCTCCGGAAATCTTCAAATTACGCCTTTTCAATGAAAAAGACTTCTGAATCTAAAATTTCTAAACCGATATAAAATTATAATTTTGTGACAGTTATGTCTTTTGAAGTAAAAAAGCCAGTAAAAAGCTAATCCCTGTTTTTTTATTCGTCTGCCAAGAACGAGTTCGTAAAACGCGTGCTAGTTTTTTAAATGAGCTCTTCTGCTTACATTCGATTTTGATAAATGCCTCTTAATTTACGACGCTATCAAAAAGCGATAAAACCACCGAACACCGGGAAACAATTGTGAGGATGGAGCTATAAAACTTTGTAAAACTTTATTTCGGAACGCAAACCGCATCAATATGGGCATACGAATCGGTTTTTAAACGTGTCTTTCTCGTATTCGTACAAGTTTAAAATTAGAACAACAACACATAAAAGTCGAATTTAGGATCATGATTTCGATGGTTATAGACATCAATGGTTATTAATTAAAATCTAAAATGCTCAATATCATCAAGATAGGAAACATGAATATAGATAAATAAAAATGAATCGATAAAAAAGAAAAAGAAAGGACGCAAGAAGAAGTTTTGCGTCCTTTCTTGTCCCCATGCAAACTAGAAGTAGTTAGATAAATGATGGTCATTATTATAATTACGTTCAATCTAACTAACATGACTGCCATGATAATTCAGGTTTGCCTAAGCCAAAGCCTGGAGTGGGCTTCCAACGCATAAAACAATACATAAGCAATATTACACAAAAGTTTATTGTCACGTGCTTTGACGTTCCTGAAATAAGGATTATAATTCTAAAACACGAAAGTATGGCCCCTGGACTTCGTCATTGGACTAGAAATGTACGAGTAGGCATGTTGAGATTGGCTTTAAAAGTAAATAAGGCAAAAGGTGATAAAACTCGAGATTTTCTATGTTTTTCAAAATACTTAACATCTAATTAAATATTTGAAAAATATGAATAGGTATGTGTAACATCTCGATTCTCGAGGCATGTCATTTCTTTCATCTATTCGAATTTGAACAAAGACTAACACTGTCATAAAAATTTACAATTATTATTCACAGTTAGGTACGTAGGTGTAAAAATAAGCAGGTGTGTAATTTTAATTCAAAACAATTTATGAGCCATAACACGTATAGTACTATTATAATATATTCTGTGCCATAACATAGAAGTTTGTACATGTCACCGTAAGATTGTAAAATCCGTTAGATTATAATCTAACGGTTTCTATCCCGCGAGATTATAAACTGTCGTAAGATTGTGAACCGTTCAATGTTCTGAGTATTAATTTATGAAATATTTATTGTTTTTACGTTTTCTTGTCTCTTTCTTGTACAGTTCCTTAGAACCTAAGTGCCCGGCCGCAGGCCGGGCACTTAGGTTCTATCGGGCTAATATACCTAATATATTACAATTTACCGAAAAATAACGCGTTAAATTGTAAGCAGTATGTTACGGTTCACAATCTGTCGACAGTTTATAATCTATCGAGATAAAAAACGTTATATTATAATCTAACGGTTTTTACAATCTTACGGTGACATACCCGATGCCGGCGTAAGTTATAAACATCCACAATACAACAAAGTGTTCTCACAATGTGTCTGTTATTTTACATCATAATTTAACTCCTAGGTAAGCTTAGAGAAGAAGAAAAATTATTCATGTTCAGAAAAACACATTAGGGCGAAAACACACTAGGGACCGGAGAGGACATTTTGTACTATATGTTTTAAGTCATACTTACATGCAGTACAAAAAGTATTGTGTGTTACTGGCTTAAAATCCATGTCCATACTTAATATTATAAATGCGAATTTGTGTCCGTCTGCTTGTCTGTCTGCTACGCTATAATATAACGGGTTTTCTTTTGGGGATAGGGTGTATCCCGAGGCAGGACATATAGGCTACATTTTATCTCAGCAAATTAAGAAATTCCTGCGGGAATTAAAAAAACTTAATCCAAGCGGACGAAGACGCGGGCATCTAGTACACTTATAAACGTAAATTTCGGCGCTTTTGTTACAAAAAAAATACGGTCAGGAACTTTATTTGTTAGCAGTCAATTTTTGTAATATAATCTATTAGAAGCGACGTAGATTCTATCGGGATAAACAGATAGGACAAGAGTCGGTGACTATATTTTTTATTGTTTTATTATGTTTGTTTGACTACAATGAGTACTGATGAATTTTGTGCCTGAGACCATTTATTGAATATCTTATTGTTAGCTATTACATTTCTTTGCAGAATACCTATGATTTTGCGTTAATCCGATTGAGAAGCTCTATACTTACCGTTGTTGTTGGAAAGTTTTTGACTCAGTACCATTAGCGTCTTTTCAAGAATTGATACACGAGGGTGTCCCAAAGTGCTGGCATGTAGGCCCGCATTGGAAAGTGCCGCGTAATTGGTAGGACTCTACCTATGTGGATTGACGATATCAAACGGAACAGAGGAAGCCGATGGATCCAAGTAGAAGTATGTGGAATTCCTTGCAACAGACTTATGTCCAGCAGTGAATGTCAATCGGTTGACGAACGACCATCAAGTCGCACTGACACATGTGCCGAGCATTTTCTTTTTCCGTGAACACCTAGGAAATCTTTCCACCTGCTCTTTGGCTATAAAGTGCCCATAAAAACCTAACAATGTACTATATTATAACAATCACCGAATTCACGTAACATCAAATTGCCGCTACACAATCGCCACGCCTCATGAATCCTACAACACAAAGAGATTTTGGACATTAAAATGTAATGGGCTTGTGCAACCTTAACTCGAAAACTATTCGGAATTAGGGCCAATGGAAATAAGTAAACAATGCGGGCGAGGGCCATTTTCTAATATATTTTTTTAACCATTACAAGTTAGCCCTGCAATCTCACTTGGCCCCTATTCAATAAAAGTAACAATCCGACATCGGCAGAATACAGAAAGTGACATAATTATTGTTAAATCGTAGGTTAATTAAGATAATCAACTCGTAGTATGTATACTTAATTAAGTCGATAGCTGGTACGGTACCTATTGGATATTTCTGAGAAGAAAATCTCATAGCCTAAGATCCCTGCGTAGAACGACCTTTACCGAGCTGGTTAATGGATGAAACCTACTTTTTATTTTTATTTAATACTAGATAAATACGCCTAAAATAGGTTGACTCTCAAAATCCGGTCCAGGCTATATTTAAATTAATTTATATTTTTTTGACAAGTATATTGTAGCCAATGCTATACCATCGCGTTTGTTATAAAATTACCTATATTTTGATATATAACTCAAGCGGTTAACAGATCCGTGAAGTTACCTATGGACTATGGTAACTTACCAACTTACCATAGTCCATAGGTAACTTAACGAATCGGAACCGCTATCTTAAGCTATCAGTGCTAGCCCGAAGTTACGAAGTTGGCGGTATTCCAACCCCGACGTGCCTTGGAGAGCACGTAAAACCGTCGGTCCTGCGCCTGCTCCTCCGGTCGTGTCGGATTTTCCATCCCTTCGGGCTATAAGAGTAAGGGAATAGAGAGTGCATCTGTGTTTGCGCGCACCACCACTACAGCCCATTATCGTCCCACAGCTGGGCACAGGCTTCCACTTTCATAGGAGGTAGGGAATCAGATCTTAGACCAATCACACGGCTTTAACGACTATTATCATGTTAGAGATAATAACCGGGACCAACCGCCAACTTCCTAACTCCGGTACTTACTGAGGATCTCTAGTAGTTTGAGAAAAACCCAATACTTAACTATGGCCCGACCCAGGCCTCGAACCCGTCACCCCATAGGCCACAGTCGAACATGATGCTAACCACTAGACCAACGAGGCAGTTTTGTATGTATAGTATGTATTTATTCACGTACGGTTCTTCCCGCGGTGTATAGGATAGAATTAGCCGAAATTAGCCATCGCCCTGCCACATCCTTGTTTGCTCTGTTACTATGCTATAGTAAATGTGAAACCTCAGATAAAACTGATATGTTTATATTTTTAATAAAGCTAAATAAATTTCAAATTATTTTTTACTGAACCAATACAATGTTCCCAATTCTAACATAATACCTACTTGCCACATACAACATATTCTACTATTACACGATTTTATATCTTCAGGAACTTTGTTGAAGCGTCGCAGTAAAAACATTTGCAGTCTCAATCTCAAAAGTCAAAAGCTGATAAAATTTTAAATACATTTAAAACAGCTCAAACTGGAAACTGGTAACCTTTGTCACGTCTTGTGAACTGTGTAGTGTTTACTCAATACATTCTACTATACTATACTATATCTACTGTGTACCTACTTTTTAAGCAAATGATTGACAAACGTACGGGCTACAGGTTTGAGTAAGAAAAAATTTATGTATGTATATTCTTTATTGTACACGAGAAAAACACAAAAGAAACAGATAACAAACATGAAAACTTAAAACGTAAGTACAATAAGGCGGTCTTATCGCTAACCAGCGATCTCTTCCAGACAATCTTATCGATAAGGAGACAATGAACAAGTGGACAGTGGGAGGTGGTGCATAAAAATAAACTTAAATACTAATAAATACTTAAACTAACCAATATCATAAAATCATAACGTAATAATAGACTAATATATACAAAATAAATGAAATAGACATACGTAAGATTAAATAAATAAATAAATACACATGTATAATATATAATGGACAAATTATACATGTCGCTATTGATGATTACAGAAGGACATGTAATGATTTTTGACGTCAATTTTAAACTTGTTAAGAGTTTTAGCTCGATGTTTTTGTGTGGGTAGTTAATTCCACAAGCCTTTATTATTGGCCTGGAACATAAATGAATGTTTGAAATATTTAGTCCGATATGTAGGCACTGGAAGAATGAGTTTTCCGGCTGACCGAAGAATTCTTTCTGGTCTGTCATGACCATAGACATAGGATTTTTTCGCTACGCTCGTCATGACCAAGATATTTAAAGTTTTCCTTTAAATAACTTGGAGTCATAGGATCGAACAATACACAGTACAGGAGGGAAACAGTACCTATGTAGATTCCGGCGAAAGCGAATGGGTAACAACTTGAGCCCTGAACGAAATTCAGAGACATGGTCATATTTGCGCGAACCAAATATGAAACTAATAGGTAGCTAAATCAAGATAGCTTGAGTCCGCATAATCGAGAATGGAGATAAGTAGAGATTGTGCTAACATAATCTTAGTAGGAATAGGCAGAAAATAACTCAGACGCCTAAGTGAACCCATAGCAGTAAAAGTCTTTCTACTAACTTTTTTTAATTCAGTAGACCATGAGATAGTATTATCAAAGTAGACACCAAGATTTTTAACAGTAGTACTGTAAGGTGAACGTTATTTCATGTAATAGGCGGAAGATTATCCCAGTCAACTCTTGAAATCATACCAGAGAGAAAATGCGTGGAACAAATATTATTAATAAACATTAATCTTCACAGTTTGCACATACTCGCCACCGGCGGTGCATTGCGACATCAAATTCAGGAAATGACTCTATCGCGGGTCGCTGCCTCTACTCTACCCTACATCACACAGATATACAACTGCGAAATGGTGTAAGGGATCATATTTATTAATTGCTTTACTTTTTTTATCAGAATACGTGCACTTGAAGACAGTCATACAAGCATTAAGCAATGATGAAAGTTATCAAAAGTTGCGGAACCGGCAGGATTTGGCCCTGCATCTCTCTGGGAATCGCGCCCGGAACGCCTTTGACCACGGTTCACTCACACTTTAGTGCCGAATATGGGTCTTTTAATCCAATCTTTTAACGCGGTATTTCTAGTTTTTCCTAGTGTGCGGAGCACTATAATTTACTATTATTAAAATTCTCGTGTTTGTAAAAAAAACTCTTCCAAAACGGGTTGATCGATTCGTAAACTATTTTTCATACCCCTATGTACACCTCAATCCACGCGGACGGAGTCGCGGGCATCAGCTAGTAAAATTATAAAATTATGCATGGAACAGATTGGAAATGCCATATCCATTCACATTACGTCGGTGTACAGAATACACACAGTAGGCCCAGTGGTGAAGCCACTCGTGCCGTTCCGTTAGAAATATTTACGCATTAGCATCTCCCATCAGTGTTGGGTTAGATTTTTCATTCGATACCGATAAACACTGATCAAATATCGATTGTGTACACAATACATATTGACGGTTCAATTATTTACGCGCAGTCAAAAATGTACGTGGGCAGATTTTTGTAGTGAAGCCTCTTAATGGAAGTAATTTACAATATTTGTGAGATGTTGATACTAAAAAACTCAGCTGAGGTTGTTGTGGGCTTTTCAGACCAGGGCGCGTTTGGAACCTTCGTAGCTTTAGTTTTAAGATACCGTAACTGATTATTGTGGGCGCTGTTGTATTAAAAGCGGGAGGTCCCAACTCCCAGTTTCCCAGTCCCAGTCCCCTGTAATTTGGTAATCTTGTAGGTACCTATAAATAACATTGTTCACAACAAAGTTGCGAACCTCGAAACGAATAAAACCTTTCACCGCCAATAAAAGCGAATACAGTCATTAGATCGAGTAAATCGGTCCGGTAAGCCGGCGGCCACGTATCAATGGCAGTGATACCACGATCAATCTTCAATGGCTTTGATTGTATCAACAAAGTCCACCGGGGGCTCACGACGACGCGCGACGCGGCGTTGGAACTAACGTGTCACGAACTGTGATGGACAGCGTGCATGCATTTAAAAAAACCTGGTCAAGTGCATATCAAATAATATGCATGTGAGTCTAAAAACTTATCAAATCAAATGTTTTTTATCCAAATAAACTTTTACAAGTACTTTTGAATCGTCAAGTGAATCTACCACTGGTTCAAAATGCCATTCCTACCGAGAAGAACCAGCAAGAAACTCGGTGGTTGTTCTTTTTAAATAATTCATTTACAATTATTATATCAATGTGTACATAAGTAACCGCTGTCCCCAGAATTGCTGGAGCGATCAAATCTTAAGGTGGAAGACAAAGGGTCTGCCCGCGAAATTCAAATTTAATTTGGTTTTTCACAATTTGTAAACTAATACGACAAAGTAGGCTTATGGCATTCAAATTGCGCCCCTAGGAATATCATCTTCACAGGTTTATATAAAAATCTTTACTTGAAAGTGTCCAGTTTAAGAAATTAGTCAAAATAATGACTAATTTGTGAGTAACTCACGTCAAACTCAGCTCGTCGAAGCTGTCACCGGGTCAGATTAGTTTGTCCGACTATCTATGCTAATATTATAAAATAAATGCGAAAGTTTGGATTGATGGATGGATGTTGTTACTCAAACACCTCAGAACAGCTGAACGGATCCGGCTGAAATTTGGCACAGACATAGACTATAGTCTGGAATAGGACATAGGCTACTTTTTATCCCGGAAAATTAAAGAGTTCCAAAAAACCTCAAACAACGTAGACGAAGTCGCGGGCATCAGCTAGTAAGTAATAATGACGTGCATCGACATCCAAATTATTACATAAACAATTGAAATGAAAATTAAAGCAGATAGGATATTGCCAGAACTGAAACAGTAACCGAAATAAGGGGTTTAAACACTGATTTATGAAACTGTTATAAAACAGAAACACTTATAAACGATACTGTAACCCAATCAATCTGTAACCGTTTATTTCTGTTAATAAGTGTTTTTATCTGTAACCCTAATAGGTACCTACGTGACAACGCGTTCTTCTCACTTCATCGGACTTCACACATACTGACACAACATACACATGTTTTTCTTAAAACAATTGCAACCAACGGTGCTAGACCTTAGGTTCAAATTTGAATAAGCGTCAACAGTAAATTTGGCAACGTCGCTATTTCGGTTACAGATTAAAACACTTTAAAACACTTTCGTTTCTGTTACAGATTCGTTTCTGTTACAGAAATATAAGTGTTTCGGGTTAACAGAATTAAAAACACATTCAAAAGGGTTACAGATTCGATTCTGTTACACTTTCATTCTGTAACACTTATATTTCTGTAACCTTTATGAATCTGTTTTTCAGTCCCTGTATATTGGTACAATATTTCAAAAGATCACAAATTATATTGTTACTGTTTCGGAGTCGAAAACACTAAATTTTTCTTTATTATCCTGCCAGATAAATCGTTAAATGTGAAGTTCCCAAACCCCCCCCCCCCCTTGTCTCCTTAAAAACTCATATTTTTTCAATTCAAATAATAAATTTTCGTCGAAAATTAAAATAGGTAGGAAAGGTATTGGTACCTACTATAAATTATACAATTAATATGATTGCAAGTAAGGTCAAAACATTTCGAAACATTACAAATTACATTATTACTTTTTCGGAGTCCAATACACTAAATGGACAGAAGATTATTAACCTGCCAGATATCGTTAAATGTGAAGTTCTCAAAAATACCACATGTCTCCTTGCATTATATTGACGGAGAAATGTAACGTGATTGCCGGGTAAACTGGTGGTCGTGACCATTCCATTGACAGATGCTGATATTATGAAACCAAAAATGTACGTAGGTAATTAAGAAAAGAGCAACTGCTGAGTTTCTTGCCGGCTTTTCTCAGTATAATCATTTTCCGAACCGGTAGTAGAGTCTTGACGTATCTTATGTGACACAAGTTGTCCTACATGAAATAAATAAATCAAAAACTTCTTCTCAGTATGTATACCTTTTTGAGTTTCCTTTAGAATCGATTTTCACTTACACTTAACACTTGTTTATGTTTCCATGATTAGGTAATGTATTTTGATGAATATAAATGATATAATTAATAGTACATTACATCGCGAGATGGGGAAGTACGCGTTTTCGGTCGAGTTAGACGTTAGTTAGACTATATACGAGACCAGAAATGCTCTCCCGGTCGAGGTGTGTATAGCGCTTTTCTAAAAAATGAAACAAGTGACTTTTTTTAAATATATTATATTATGTAATTAAAAGAAAGTAAATAAAAAAGCAACCTACTTAAGAAATATTAAAATTAAATTAGTTATATATATACTTTTAATTAATTTTTTTGCGCTGTGAATGCTGAACGTGTAATACTAGAGTTCCAAATTTAAACTATTTAGGCCAAAGAACATTATAACAAGTTACAAGATATTCAGGAAGAAAGATTCCAAATTCAAACTTATGATATGTAATGAAAATACATACATTCTTTACTGGCCGGGAAGTTTAACTTTCGAACTCATTTACAGGGTATGAAATGTGCACATTTCATATCATTTTTTAGAAATATAAATAAATGTATCGAGCACTAACTCTATGATCGAGCATGCTTTCAGTAATATAAAAATGCGTTCATTTACCCTCATTTACTAATCTTTATATTTTATAATCGTTCGTAAAGAGTAAACTCCAGTCGAGCGTCGGAGCTGACACACACAATTTTCTTTTGGAACATTTTCATAAAATATTTTTATCCCAAAATATCCCAAATTGAGTTATGTTATTGCAAGATATAAAAATAAAAGAAAATTAATGTTTCCGCCCGGGATCGAACCGGGGACCTTGTGCGTGTGAAGCACACGTGATAACCGCTACACTACGGAAACTTGTAATTTTAGAATGAAATATCAGATCAGTAATTTCTTACTAATTATACGGCATTCCTTATCCATAAATTAGTACTTATCGCATTCCTGCATAACAGTTCTTTGTCCTCACCTATTATTCTATGGTTCGACCCCTTTGTTTTCAAAATAATAATGTCTTGAAGTTATTATTAACAGTAGGTACTGCTGTGTATTATATTATTATCTAAGTACAATATCATTTCTGGCCTAAGCTTTAAATGTTGTTAATCTATTAAAATTAAATTAAACGATTATTAAAAAAACTTTTTAAACGAACGAGAAGTTGTCCGATGTGAAATAAATCATTTCATTTTCATTTTTTCATTTTCATTTCCGAGAGGAAAATGATGATGTCGTGGGCATCACCTAGTTAAGTATTAAAACACATTAACCACATCAATAAGCCAATAAACGCAAGCATTAATCCGATTGCATGTTCATTCGAATAAATCGAGTGGAAGAGGTCACCACTAGTCACCAGCCTTAGCATGACCCGCGCGCTGTCACAGTGTGAGAGCGACATTATCTCATCTACTGGGACCAAGTGGAACATTTTTCCTTAACTAGAAAAATGTAAGGTTTTACTGCGAACTATCGATGGAATCGTGACATGAAACACTTAACTCGAAGGGCCGGGCCTTGTTAAGAGCGCGGGGCAAGACACGTCGCTTACGCATTTTTCCTTCATTTCTTTTACCTCTACCATAATCTTAGAAAGATCAGACTATAGTATAGACACACACACACAAACTAAACTGAGGACATGGGACATTCATAGCCTAAATTGTCACCTCAAGCTCTTGATTGATTGATTGATTGATTGATTGATTGATTGATTGATTGATTGATTGATTGATTGATTGATTGATTGATTGTCACCAATCACCTGTGTCAATTCCTTTTGTAAACAAAAATGTTAGGTACGTTGATATTGCCTGACCCGTTATGCTGCGTGACTGCATGAAACATATCCAGCTATGACAACGCCTGAGCGACGAAAGCGACACTACACAACACGATACGACACGATGCCTTGACAAACCTTTTTACGCCATAGCGTAAGCCACGTGAAGGGCCATCCACTGTTTGATACTGTAACGTTAACGCCGTATCGCATCTCGTTGTCGTGTTCGTCGCTCACGCGTATCAAACACAACACACAGTATCAAACAATAGCTGACCCTTCATGTCGACGTTGTCAGACAAGTTTGTCATTTTCTATGGCATCGTATCGCGTCACTTCTGCCGCACCCGCGGGTCACGTAGAATGGGACCCGACGTGTGACATCGACTTCAACCGTAAAACTCTGTCGTACGTCACAGGACAAAACTATCGACAAATTGACTCAAGACTGACGATTGAAGTTCCGCGGGAAATTGACTTGGCGTCATGCTAGGGCCACATGATGCATGCTGCATGCACGACGGCCATAACCATGCGATGCGGCATGGACTATGGACACTCAGCGGGTCATTAAAATAAATTAGAGGCACTGTTTTATGAGTCCTCTGGTTATCATGACGTAAAACGTTTATATAGTGAATTAAACAGGCGATGCACTGTATTGTACCGGTATACACTTATATCACATATTTCAAGGCTGTGCTTATATAGTTATAATAGTTAATGCATAAATTTTGTACCTACCTATTTATGTAAGTATGTGGTTATGTAGGCACTAACTTCGTGGAAACACATCATTATAAAAGTACATTAATTAAGCACGAAAATAATACCTTTTTTTTTTTCTTACCATAAAGTTCCATTAAAATAAAATGGCAACTTTATTGTCTACTACCATCTAGCCTATGGGCTAATAAGTAATATTATTCTAGCTTAAACTTCTACTTAAAATTAATTTCTACGTCTAATTTGCAGTCCAATAACTGTCCTTAGTTTATTCTAATGTACTTAGTGTTCACTTCGTTTTTGTGACCTACTTAAGTAGCACAAACACTAATTCACTACACAGCACTTATGCACTTTTTACACTAGTTCGAATGGTTTCATTCTTTAGTCTCCTTTTGATGTCCGTGTTATCTAAAAGCTTTACAGCCTCCAGATTTACATGATGACGAAGTCGATTTTGGTGAGCTTCTGCGTATTTTTGTATGATTCTAGTTACGAAAAAAATAATCCCTGAGTAACAAAATAGAACATAATTAATACATAATTATACGTATATTTTTGCTTATAGGCAGGCAAAGGAAAAAGAAAACATATTTTGGATAATTTAGGAGACCGGAACAACATATTCATAATATATTTAATAACTATAACTTCTTAAATAAGAACTGAAAATTTCTTATTAGAAAACCCCACAAAAATAGGAATCTACTGCGTTTTGTTCTGTAGAAAACCCCGATACGGTACCTACTTAATAGGGATGGAGGATGCTATGTTTATTTATTTATTTATAGCTTTATTTATTTCCTTACAATAGTTTTCTTACAGTACAATAATTAAACGATAGTTACTTATTAAAGAATTAGTAGGTTAGTAAACTGTTTCTTAAACTATGTTAGCATCATTGTAAAGACCGCCTATTGCGGTAAAAGCCTCCTCCATTAGCAACCATTGCTTTCTGTCCTTAGCCACTCTTGACCATGTATTTCCTGCCACTCTGACTATGTCGTCACACCATCTTCTAAAAGGTCGGCCTCGTCTGCGTTAGAGTCACGTGGGTACCAGTTTGTGACTATGTGTGACCACCTTTCGTCTGTAACTCTTTGTATGTGGCCTGCCCATTTCCATTTTGAGCGAAGAATGTGATTGACCGCGTCTTTTGCTTTAGTTTTCTTCCTTATGACAACAGGATGCTATGTACTATATCAAAAATAAATTATTTCTAACTCTTCATTAAATAGAGGGTCTTCCAAAAGATCCAAAACTCACATCCTCGGTTAGTTTTAAGTTTGATAACCATTTTAAAATATAGATTAAAGAAAAAAAGTGCTTTGAAATTTGTTACCGTCACAACTGTGAATTTCATACAACTTCCATCCTAGAAGTGCGTTTTTAAGTTTGATAAAGTCCGACCCAGGATTCAGGAATCGTCACCTCATCACCCGCAGTGAATCATGCTAACCACTAGACCAACGAGGCAGTTAAGGCCCTATGTAGCGTAAAAGGGGTGTTTTAAAAGCAGTGTATCCATCAAACGGTGACATAATATTATATGCTTGTTAAAATAATTTTCTGTTTTCAAGACCTTTAAGCAGCCATTGCATCTTAAAACACAATTGAAAAAAATCTCTGCATTGAAATTTATTTTAAACATACCTCTTAATTTACCTCTTTAAGCCATTTTTTTCCAATAATTAGCTCTATAAATATAAGATAAAATTCAAATTTCTAAATCAAACACATTGTTGGATTCATTTGTATGGAAAAGTAAATATTAATGTTTTTACAACATGCATTTTTTGCATTGCTCGATTTGACAAACCCCCTTCCCCCCCCCCCCCCCCCCGCGCCTGTGTTTTTCGAGCTCATAGCGCCTTAATAGGTAGAAATATGACATGAATAAAACGTGTACACACGGGATGTTGACATCGTTTTAACCATGAAAATTTGGCTCAATAATACAACCCGCATGACTGAAGTTACTGGGGCCGGCGCACACTGGCGGTCCTTTGTTTCACATTTTTCACAAGCGTTCTCAAAAACAATAGCTTAATTGTAATCGGCGCCCCGCCAAGTGTTCTCCGCATCCATTCTTTTATGTAAATTTTCGAACCGATTCACTATTTAGATCGTGATTCATGCGGGCGACGTGCACGTGTGCACAAGCCTTATTATTTTCCGTGCACTGGGGCAGATTTTTAGGTCGAGCACTTAATTAATAAAGGCTGGAATAAACAAAGAAGCAGGCGACGGTTGAGTACAACACATGTGAAGTTCGTCACAGATTGGGTTCACTGGTGCTACTCAGTCAGTGGCGTGCACTACATAGAGGCATAAGAGCATTGCTTACTCTAGTTAAAAAGCCCAATGCTTTTTTTTTCACCATGCGTTCACTGAAAATATGTAATTAACTAACCAATGCCTACCCTGGCTACGAATACTGTGCACGCCACTGACTGCTACAGCAAATGACTGCTTTTTTTAAAATACTAAATGATGCCCGTGACTTTGTCCGCGTTTAATAAGTTTTTTAAATTATCGCCTGAATTTTTCGGGATGAAAAGTCTATATCACTCTCCAGGTCCTCAACTATACCCATGCAAAAAATCACGTCGATCTGTTGCTTTGTTGCGGCGTGATTTAAGGACAAACCAACAAACCAACTTGAAATCGCAGTCAAGGGCTAACTTGTAGTGCAGTAAAATCATGAAATAAAATAATTACTTACACATTTGCCTACAAAAAGCTATAGGTAAGTTAAAGTAATCCATACTAGTATAATAAATGCGGAAGAGTTTCTGTCTGTCTGTCCATCTGTCTGTATGCTACGCTTCCACGGCCCATCTGTTCAACCGATTTGGACGAAATTTGGTACAAGTATAGGTTGTAGGGGAAGGACACAGGCTACTCTTTATCCCGGAAAATTAAGTAGTTCCCGCGGGAATCGAAAAGTCTTAACCAACGCGGACGAAGTCGCGGGCATCATCTAGTCTTAAATAAAGTAAGCAAATTAAATCTATAGTCAGAACTACACTCGCTACAAAACTTCAATTTACATAATCGTTGAACATATATTTATTACCTGGACCTAGGTAGAAAAGTACGTAAAAATGTCGCGGACCTCATTATTTCGTAGCGATAAAATTCTAAATATATTAAATACTCACTTACTGTACGAGTGTAATAAAAAAGCCGTTAGATCTATTTCTATTTCGGTGCAACTATACAAAAGTCACAGAATTTAGAAACGGCATAGAAGGATATTTACGAAATTATAAAAGTATTCTAATTGTTGCTGACTCCATGGGGGTTACCATCATCACTTAAAGCAGTATTATTTAAAAATGATAGCTTAATGTCACGTTACTTGACATCCCTGAAATAAGGATTATAATTCTAAAACACGAACGTCAACAATAATAAAATAATACGGCTTTAAGCTATAATATGGTAGTACCCATATAACATTATTCGTACAGAGGGTCGACACTCAGCACTCCTCCACTTTTTGTCGGATGGTTCCACAAATAGAGCGAGTAAATAGTGGAAAGAAAGGATCTGGATCTTCTACCCTTCCAGAATCGAATCGTATAGCGATGCGCATGGGATACCCAATATCTGGGATTTATGAGGGACGAGTGGCCTAGTTGTAACAACGCATATCAGTCGATTGCGAATGTTAAGCAACGTTGACCCTGGTCGCTAACTGGATGGGTGACCGAATTTAGAGGTTCGAATTTGGCCTTTTCGTTTCCTCCGTGCCTCAGAGAGCACGTTAATGATCACGTTGATAATCAAAATCAAGAGTTTAAGTACTCTTAGTCGAGTCGTATGCGCAAGGACGTGGGAACCCACCGCATTATGATTCCAAGAAAACTCCTACCATTATTTGATTCATGGAACGGGGTTACGACCCTAAGTAATAAGGAATACGACGCAAAATTTCTGAAAATTCAGAAATTTCTGAAAATAGACGTAACACTGTCCCTTAAACCAGTGGCGTGCAGTTTATAGAGGCAAAAAAGCACTGTTTACCCAAATTGAAATACGTATGTTAATTTTTCAATATAAAAGTCAGTACAAAGGTATTCTGACTAACTAATGCCTACCAATAGCTTCAAGCCATGTGCACGCTACTGCTTAAACAGTCAAGACAACATACTTAGCATATCTATTACCGTGTGTCGAATTCTGTGGTGTAGACATATAAAAGTTTTACTGCCGTCGGGACTCTAAACACTTCGCAGTCAACTATCGTCACTGGATTGGTTGTAAAACTGTGCCCATTCTAATGGGAGCTACAATAAAATACTGATTTCATGTTTAATGTCAAAATAAAATATAGAATAATTTTTTTTTTTATGTGAGAAACTTTGCTGTTCCTCGTTACCACCCTGATGATAAAGCTTTACTTATTGCCTAACTATTTAGCTAATAGTTTTGTGCTATTTGTGTGTGCAGAGAAAACAACTATTTAGCTAATAGCTTTGTGTGTCTGTGTTTGTATGTGCAGAGAAAACTCACTTTCTCTGGTTCAAAGGCAACTTGTTGTATGCTATAGTTACCACCCTGCCGCCAATGTAGCGTTTTTTTTTTATCCACTACAAGCTAGCCCTTGACTGCGATCTCACCTGATGGTAAGTGATGATGCAGTCTAAGATGGTAGCGGGCTAACCTGTTAGGGGCATGGCAGTTATATTAAACCCATACCCCTTCGGTTTCTAGACGGCATCGTAACGTAACGCTAAATCGCTTGGCGGCACGTCTTTGCCGGTAGGGTGGTAACTAGCCACGGCCGAAGCCTCCCACCAGACCAGACTAGGGAAAATTCAGAAATTCCCTCTTAGTTTACCTTTTAAAGCAATTTTTCTCCTTAATGAAACCAATAATTTGCTCTAGAAATATAAGATAAAATTCATATTTCTAAATCAAACACATTTTCCGATTAATTTGTATTTAAAAGTAAATATTTATTTAATTACAAATGATTTCTTGCATTTTTGCGACATGCGCTTGCTCCATTTCACCCCCGCGCGCCTGTGGTTTCAGCTCGTGAGCTCACAGCGCCTTAAAGGATTTTTAAAAACTGACACTCTTATGAAACCGGGATGGGTCAGCTAGTATCTAATATTATAGACTCTTATAATCGTATTCAGTTGAAAAAATTTAAGTATTTAGAGGAGTAATAAAACTAAACTTGAACATCAAATAAATATGAATACTTGCTTAAATAAACAATTTAAATACACTTAAGTGTACTAATAAATTGAGGCAGTAAAAGTCAAGGGCTCCATATAAACTGGGGCCGTGTTGTCCTAATGAAGACGCATGAATCGACTGCAGTTGTTACGTGACTGCAAAGCTGGGTTTCCACTGCGAGCTGAACGAACTCCGTACGGACTCCGTTTGACTCGTAGAGGTTGCAAGATAAACACTTTCATCGACAGAGCTAGCGGAGAGGACTAAGCGAGCAAAAAGAGTTGAAAAGAGTCAAAATGGCTTAATAAGTCACCTGTCAAAACTTTGGCGACCTCCCTGGCGCAGTGTTGTGCAGAGGTCCCGGGTTCGAACCCCGGCAGGGTCAATTTGGGAATTTATAATTTCTGAATTTTCCCTGGTCTGGCCGGCTGGAATGCTTCGGCCCTGGCTAGTTAACACCCTAGCGGCAAGCGATTTAGCGTACCGGTAAACTGATTAGGGTATGGTTGATTATAGGTATGGGTTATATATAACTGCCACACCGCTAACAGGTTAGTCCGCTACCATCTTAGACTGCATCATCTCTTACCACCAGGTGAGATCGCAGTCAAGGGCTAACTTGTAGTGGATAAAAAAGAATTTCTTAGTGTAAGTGTGAACCTAATTTGTCTATATAGGGTCCGTTCCGTTTAGCGATTTCCAGCACATTATCCTTTCGCATTGAAAACCCCGCAAGGGCCAGCGCAAGCCGCAGACGTAGTGAAGTGAAGTTTTTTTTAAAAAATAAATACTTACCTAAACTCAGCTTGAAATTTATATAAGTTATATACTTGTCTATTGGTATATAAAATTATAAAAATTATTTCAAAAAAAACCGACTTCTAACGCCACTGTAAAGTAAATAATAAATAATTTTTATTTCTACCCACTGTGTTGAAGTCGGGCGAGTCTGATGCGTCAACTTTGCTTATCCTTGTTATACCACCCGACTTGAACATAGTGGGTAGAAATAAAAATTATTTATTATTTACTTTACAGTGGCGTTAGAAGTCGGTTTTTTGGAAAGAATTTTTATTTTTAAGTTTTTAGTGTCAGGGTTGAGGATTTGGAGTCAGATTTTTTATGGGACCGCCTCGAGAGCTTCCTCTAAAGACTGATAGAAAAAAAATTCAAATCGGTTCAGAAACCACGGAGATATGCACCGATATACATTACAAAAAAAAAAAAGATTTGTTGTTGAAAGACTGTTTGAGTGATACGTTTTAAGCTGTCAACTGATTACGATTGGGCCTCTGGCTCCTCCCTCACGTTTCTATGTATTAAGTCAAGACATAGTCAAAATCAGAAATCATTTATTGCATTAAACACAAATATTATAAAGGTGGTATAAAAGATAAAAAAGTCAAGTGTATTACCATTAATTGGCGTGCAATACTTTAAAATAATCTTAATTAAAGTTAATAGTATTCAGTTAATTATTGTAAAAATATCTAATATATTATGTCAATTTTTTAAAATAAAAAAACCAAAAAAAAAAGAATTGTTTGAGATTTATATGAGATTGAGATATGTCATACATTTAGATTTTTGCATAAACGCAGCATATAATTCGCCAACCGTCATTCAAAAAAATCTTCTAGGCTGTAGTAGTAGTCAAGAGTCAAGACTCAAGATCTGCAGTATTCATGAAATCAGTAACCTACAGTAGATTAAGTACGACAAACTTATCTGTACCGGTGACAGCTTCGCTGGTATTTTTGAAAAATAAAACTAAACTGGCATAAAATTACTTAGTTCCGATTTTAGCCGCCGGGTCTGATATATTTAGGATTTTGTCAATTTATATAGTCAAGTTATATAACTTAACTATATTATATTTATATAGCTAAGTTTTTAAGTTAATTTATATCTAAAATAATCTTATCTTACTTCTTACTATACTATACTATATTATTAATATTATAAATGCGAAAGTTTGGATGTATGGATGTCGGTATGGATGTATGGATGGATGTTTGTTACTCAATCACGCCCCAACAGCTGAACGGATCTGGATGAAATTTGGCACAGAGATAGATTATAGTCTAGAATAACACATAGGCTATTTTTTATCCCGGAAAATTAAAGAGTTCCCGCGGGAACCACAAAACCTCGATCCACGCGTACGAAGTCACGGGCATAGTAGCTAGTATTATAATAAAGAGGAAAAATTTGTTTGTTTGTAATGGATAAACTCAAATACTCAACCGATTTTAAAAATTCTTTCATGGGCTTTATATTATTTTCAATAAAATTAGAGATCCTTACGAAAATTGCAATAATGTGAACTAAGTCAGAAAAAAACGTCTCTTCTGAGAGCTTACGTGGCTTGCGCTGCGTAAATAGTTACAGTGACAAGAAAATAATGTGTGGTGGAATTTTGTTCCTCTCAAAAAGTTCTAAATAAAGTCCGCGATAGCATATACCTATCTATCTTTTAAGGTTAACTCACAATAACCATTTTTATTGGTAAAATTTGGTCTAAACCAATGTTTTACTTGCGAAGGTGTTTTACCGACATAGTATTAATCCTTAAGAAAATAAATATATTAGTCATCTCAAGTATTTAAATAAGATAAAAATTGTCCTTTACACCATTCAATTTAGATGAATATCTTATGAGATATCAAAGAAATAATGTAACGTGCAAGGGAAGACATCTGGTTATATTGGGTATAGACTAAGATTATTAGTGCTACCCGTGCGAAGCCGGGGCGGATCGCTAGTAGTCTTATAAGAATAAACATGGAAGTTTTCATATTAAGAGGGTCTTAATCTGGACTTTACATTTTTTTGTAAGTAGATACGAGTAGGTAGGCAAAATCCACGGAAAGCCATTTAAAAAAATCACAGTGGTATTAAAACAATAACTATTGTAAAAAAAACCCGCATGAAACAAACAGTCATAGTTCCAAGGAAGGTCTGTGGTGAGTTAAAGACAAGCGCAATTAAACAATGAGGTAATGATTCGTCGCAATTTTACCACGACTGTAGATTCCGAGTGCGGTACTCACTGCTTGCTTCCACTTGGATCTGTGAACAGAAACGCCAGATAATACCAAGGAACAAGGATATATTTTTTATAATATAACTAGATGATTCCCGAGACTTCGTCCGCGTGGACTAAGTTTTTTCGATTAACGCGGGAACTCTTTAATTTTTCGTGATAAAAAGTAGCATATATTATATAGCTGTACGACAATATCATACAGCACCATCTATTGGTAGTGAACATATAACTTGTTTTATATCTCGTTCTCTCTCAGGCTAAATGCTATTTATTTACGAATATGTTTGTCTCTTTTTCGTTTCACCATTACGTTTCATCGAATTTTCAAATCACGACGATTCCAAAGAAATTTCACTTCAAAAACTAAACAGGCATGAAAATTAGTTCAAAATTTGACCATCGGGTCAGATGATTTTGACGGACTAGAAAAGGATAATAGGACTTTGAATGAAAAAAAATAGTTTGTTTTCAGTGGTAGATGGTAAAAAGATTGCACTAAAAGTTCCGGGATAAAATGGAAAAATTTACAGTTTTTCCTACAAAAAATATTCTGATACCAATAAGAACATACCCGCGGCACCGTTTAATCTAATTAAATAGCCCGAGAAATCCTACATGAGCCGGTGACGGCATTTGAGACATTTTCCTTGTGCCGTTACTCTATTTGTGCGGAATCTCAAACGCGTGGCCGAAAGACGTTTTAAATGATTACGCGCGACTCGAGAACATGACTACTAAATACAGGTAACGGTAACTGTTTAACTACAGAACTTGAGCAAAGAAGTATTTTAAGAAGTAAATGTTTTTAACCGAAAAAAATATCTTACTGGAATCTTGCCGTTAAAATTATTATTTTTGAGGTTTATAGTTCAGAAATAGGAATAAGAAAAAAAAAACAAATAATGTTTATTAGCACTAATTGAAGGGATAGGCCGTGAAAATCAAGCAAAGAAAATTAACTTGGATTATATTTAAGGGAGCACACAAAACACGTTCACCGGTCTGTCAGTCCAGGCAAAAGAGAGCGAACAAATCTATGTGACGTTTTGACAATTAAACAGACCATAGACTAACGACCAAAATAGTTTTACAATAATGGCTCGTTTACACTTCCGACACGAATATCCTTACTAGATGATGCTTAATAATTCCCGGGGTAACTGCTGAATTTTTCTAATTTAACCTATAACTATACAGAATTTCATTAAAATCGGTTGAAAAGATGAACGTAGCAGACAGAATAGTTAAGGTCGATGACAAGGGTCTGCCCGCGAAATTCAAATTTAATTTGGTTTTTCACAATTTGTAAACTAATACGACAAAGTAGGCTTATGGCATTCAAATTGCGAGCGTAGGAATATCATCTTCACAGGTTTATATAAAAATCTTTACTTGAAAGTGTCCAGTTTAAGAAATTAGTCAAAATAATGAGTTTGACGTGAGTTACTCACAAATTAGTCATTAATTTGACTAATTTCTTAAACTGGGCACTTTCAAGTAAAGATTTTTATATAAACCTGTGAAGATGATATTCCTACGCTCGCAATTTGAATGCCATAAGCCTACTTTGTCGTATTAGTTTACAAATTGTGAAAAACCAAATTAAATTTGAATTTCGCGGGCAGACCCTTGTCATGCACCTTAAGGCAACAGCGCTACATACTGCGCCACGGAGGTCGTTACAATATACAGATGGTCAGGCACACACTCTTACGCATTTATATTAGCTACAAGTACGAACGGATGTTTAATGAAATTATAATAATTATTATTATTATTGTATTCTTTATTGCACACAAGAAATATAGAAACATATAATTACAAAAAAAGAAGCTTAATCGTAGTGAAGCGTGCAAAGGCGGTCTTATCGCTAAAGCGATCTCTCAACCTTTGGTGATCGGAAGGGGGAAATCACGGGTTGTGTGGCAAGCAATTTAGTTTTTATACAATAAGATAACACTATACATAAGATAACATACTAATACTACACATATAGATATCTACCATAAATAACTATTTATACATAAAATTTAATATACTACATTCTACTCCATTACATAGATAGATAGTATTTTTTCAGACAACGTTGGAAGATTAGGGATTTTGCCTGACGTATGTCAGCGGAGAGACTATTCCACAACTTGAAACAATTGGGTATTTGACTACTATTCAAATAAATTATTTTTTGATGATTATTAAATAGAGGATCTCCCAAAAGTCGTAATTTCCACGTCCCCTGTAAGTTTTATGTTGAATAACCATTTCAAACAATCTATTAAAGTAGGTAAAAAAGTGCGTCGAACTTTGATGACGTCACATTTTAGAATTTCATTTAAATCCCATACTTAGGACGCGTTTTGAAGTTTAAATAAAAGTTGCTGATTTGACTATTTGTCAAATACCCAATTCCTCGTGAAAGTAATAATTGTCCTGATCAAAGCCCCAAAATAAAAAAATAAAAAAAACTATGACTAGTATGTAAATCTTCGGCTATAGGTAGGTACACTTATTTCGGCTCAATTTTATGACTAGTGAGTATGGTTATCTATACGTCAGCTTGTTTTGTTTATTATTTCTTTTCTAATTAAGTACCTATATAACTTACCTAACAAAAATTAACTGAACATGCAAATAATAAGCTTCTCTACAAAGTTCATAATAACCAGTGACCCGAAAGCACCCTCAGTTTTTGTATAAAAATAAACTTTTTTTTGTATTAACTTTTATTTGTGATGAAACAAAAAATCTACACTCCAATTCAGTTTGAATCCAAACCCTTTCATTGCTTTTACTTTTACTTTTATGCAATCCAGTGCAATTTTAATTCGCCAATCGGAATCGACTCCAACTGCTAACGTCTTGTTTATTTTAGCGAGCGTAAAACCGTTTATTATTTAGAAATTATTAGCTGATGCCCGCGACTTCGTACGCGTGGATCGAGGTTTTGTGGTTTCCAGACTACAATCTATCTCTGTTCATCCAGATCCGTTCACCCGTTCTGGCGTGGTTGAGTAACAAACATCCATCCATATACCCATACACATCCAAACTTTCGCATTTATAATATTATATATAAATATCATCGATCCCGATTGGCATAACAGTCACCCCTGATTTCGAAACCATTTTTCGTGCACGAATTATTTTGCCTTATTTGCATATTGCACTGTTAATTCGAACCTATACATTTTTTCTAGGCACGCTAAGTCCACTAGGAAAAAACTATGTAGGGTCAAATTTTTTGTAATTAAAAAAAATAATTGTCATTAAAATTCTAAAGCAAAAAACTCTCTATTCACTTTAGTTTCAAGAACATCTGCCGGTAAAGCTGTGATATTGTTTTGTTATTATTTCATAAAGCATTTGAGATGGACAAAAAATATGGAGCTATGTTTTTTGCAAAAAACCTATTTGCATGTTGCAGATAATATTCATGTTGTACGTGAACAATTAAAATATGTACTCTTTCTAAAAGCAGAATATTTTTGGGTCTGATAACCAATTAGACTATGACGTACCTATTTATGATTTTATGCTAAGATTTTCTAAACATTACCGTATGTACCAAATGTACCTATAATTTATCATATTTCTATTTATATTTTATTTTAATATTACTATGTTAGGATCTAGTTATTGCATAGTTTAATTTTACGTATATATTTTTGTGTATTTCTTTTGCAATGTATTTTTGCTACCTACTTAAATTCTTTATTCAAGCCATTTAAATTACTGCATTGCTTAATATTATCATACTTAGTGAAGTTTAATAATAAACTATAGTGATATTACCTACTACATAAATAAGTTTCTTCTTCCCCCAACTTTTCTCTTTATATTATACGCAACCCTGTCCCCACCCCAATACCAAAGGTTAAATGGAAGAGAATACCTCTAGGCTAGGTATTAAGTTTAGACTTTAAAACAAAAACAATCAAACCTAAATCTAACTTAAATACCTACCTAGTACTACAGCAGTAATAATATAATTATTTGAAATTGAAGTAACAGTCAGTGAAACACAAAGTATGAAGTATCGGACAGGTCAAACTTTTTCTGTCCCGAAACGTACACGTCTGAGGGCAACGACGTTTTGTTCTATAGGTAACATTTGTGTGCTAAAAAAGCAGTTCCTTAAAAAAGTGAGTTAGTAAATACACAACAGTAGTACACGAATTGTGCACCCGTATTTTTTTGTTCTTAGCATTTTTGTTTCAAGTAAGTCGAATAACATGTGCCTGCTGGCTTGTTATGCATTTTTAACGTGAAAATGTTGAGAAAAACAAAAAATCACTCAAGTAATATTATATTAAATTGAACGTCGCGTCTTATGTATTCGCTTATAATTATTGCAGATATACATCTAATAATGCTCTTTAAAGAATGAAATCTCGCATTAAAAAGCGTGCTTAAGATAACAGCGGCGTTATTAAACAGTACTTGTGCAGTATAATTGATAATAAAAAGCCTAAAAACACTGCGCCTTGCTAATGAGCATACTTTTTGCTGCGTAATTAATGCTAAACAGTGAACTTATCATTATATTGTTGCACTGTTGCAAAGCCGATTTCAAAAACGATTGTGCACGCGAATATAGTTAGATATTATAGTGATTATAGAATATGTATATTTACTATACGACTTGTTCACTTCACTTCAAGTTAAGGGCTAACTTGTAGTGGACTTGGACTGCGATCTCACATGATGGTAAGTGACGGTGCAGTCTAAGATGGTAGCGGGCTAACCTGTTAGAGGCATGGCAGTTATATTAAACCCATACCCCTATTCGGTTTCTACACGGCATCGTACCGGAACGCTAAATCGCTTGGCGGCACATATTTGCCGGAGGGTGGTAAGTGGTAACTAGCCACGGCCGAGGCGTCCCAGCAGGCCAGACCAGGGAAAATACAGAAATTATAAATTCCCAAATTGACCCTGCCGGGGATAGAACCCGGGACCTCCACACGTTAAGACAAGAGCGCTCAACACTGCGCCACGGAGGTCATCAAAAGTTAAAAGATGTCGTAAATCCGAGATTTAGAAACCTTTGTGTAGGCGAAGCGTATATTATAATATTAAATTTTATTGCGGTATTATAATTGAAATACTGCTGCGTTGGCACAGATTTCGACAACCTTTGACACAGTAGGTTTGGCACAGAATAGGTAATAGTATTATAGTAGGAAGTAGGCAGAAGTCCTAGGTTTTAATCAATTAAGTGATCATAAGCGAACAGATAACGGAAATACAGGACCTTGTTTCCGTTATCTGTGGTTAAAAATAAAGGCTGTTTTACAAACGAGATTAGAGAATTTAACAACCAAGCAACAACATGCCACAGTGAGGCATGCTAAAAATGGAAATATGGGCCTTATAAAACAGCATGTAACCGTCCAATTTATGCCGAGAAATATATTTGTATGTGCGTACTCCCCGTAATGTAATATAATAAATAGTTACCTATAACCATAATACTATAACCTTTCCAATCCATAATATAACATATAATCATAATAATATAACCTTTCCATAACCATAATATAACATATAATCATAATAATATAACCTTTACGCAGTACCAGGGGCCATACTGGCTGCCAACGCTTAAAGCAATACCTAAGCAATATTACTCTAAATGACAGTTTGATGTCACGTACCTTGACGTTCCTAAAACAAGGATTATAATTCTAAAACACTAAAAGTCAACAATAATGGAACAATGGTGGTAGATTCACTCGACTATTCAAAATCACTTGTTAAAAGTACTTGAATAAAAAATATTTGATTTGATTCAATACGATGTGCCTGCAATCACATATGAGAAAAAATTAAATAGTTACTGCTACGACTACCTTAAAGCGATTATAAGAGAGAAAAAACACTACGGACAGACAGGACAAAACGTCACACAACTGTAGCCACGAAATATGTTACATACGGTCGCGTTGGTCTGTGTAGCTCCAAAGAAGAGTCAAGAGTCGCGCGAACTCTTTTCGCCAGACATTTTGCTATATTGGCTCAACGAATATGAGCGCATTTACGATGTTATTCTCATAGAAACCACTAACCGTTTATCACTTTTATTAACATATCTTAACAACTATGTATATTTTAATAGAAAACATAATACGACATTTGAAAAAAGGCATTGCGTAACATTCTATCATGCGTAGACATGCGAGGACAATTTGCATTAGGAATAAATGAATACATTAAACAACTTGAGAGGTATAAGAATAAAATGTATTGTGGCAGACTGTTGTACCACCCGTTCCCACGTAGAGGTATGCAAATTGCGTCAAATCTTAGGGTATCCCACGAACGGTAGCAGATATTCAAATTAGGCTATAGAAAGCTTTATTTATTAGATACTAGCTGACCCGGCGAACTTCGTACCGCCTTAGTATGCAAAATTAAATGTATATTTTTCAATATTTCCGAGAGATTTTCTTAATATTTTTTCCGTAAGAACCTTCTCCTAATAATAACAAATACAACAAAAAAAGAATTAGTGAAATCGGTCCAGCCATTCACGCGTGATGCCGTGACCAAGGAAAACGGGTTTCATTTTTATGTATATAAGATTTGCGGTAGAAGCAACTAGTCCTGTAGGTATGGCTAGCATGCGCAGTACGAGTAAAATTATGTCTACCCGTTATCTATAACTGTCTACTGAAGCTAACATGGTTACTTGTCTCGTGTCAGCTTTGTGTTTAAAATTGAATTGAATTTTTAGAAAATATAAAAGATTGTGTATTTGTTTATTGACGAAGGTTTAATTAAGTTGATATTTGACTCATTCGATATTTCACTCGGTTTGTTCTTTGGCGGGGATACGCCATATTGGATTAATTTGCATAAATACGAGTATTTTGACTTTGTTGGGTTAGTCTTTTGCCGGCAGACTCAGCGATTATTGAATACTTTTGTGTTTAGATCGCAATTTGTTTTAGAGCTTAGCAGTAGCAACTGCAGCCTGATCAAATGATTAATTTATTGCTTTGGCCAAGTTTTTATAATTAACTGTTTACATTAAATCTCTTGTGAAACCGCTACACGTTTAACCATTTATTCGTGCAGGTTTTAAAGAGAGTACAAACATATTTTAAAAGTAATTTTAATTATTCACCCACTTCTAGAATTATGCTTACACTCGTTACGTCAAAACTAGACATAAGAGTAAAATTTCTTATCTGTGGTATTTTTTTCTAACCTTTACATGTCAATTATTTATAACGCTATTTTATAAATATGTATTTATTTTTTCATGTAATCTTTTGGATTAAATTAATTTATTATTTAAAATGCGCCACAATAATTAAATCTATCTCTATAAGTTCGGAGTTCGGACCTACAAAATAGACGTACAAAATATTATATCCTAATTATTTTATATGTAAATATATTATTGAAAATTTTACAATATTAGTATTAAATAATGTATCTAGTGAATGTTAAACTGTTAGTTAATGTTCTAAAACCTTACTGCAGAGTGCATGCGGCATGCTGGCAACGCTCAAAGCCATATTGTTGACTTTCGTGTTTTAGAATTATAATCCTTATTTTAGAAACATCATGGTTCATGACATCAAACTGTAATTTTGAGTAACATTGCATAAGTATTGCTTAAAGCGTTGGCAGTATGGCCTCAGGCAATGTTATAATAGTACATTAATGTACAAGTGTGTAATGTTGGTGATTACCGCTGAGGCGCCATTGAGACCCGAGCCGTTAGGTGAGGGTCTTAAGATAGCCGAGGACGGTAATCATCAATACACACGTGTATCATACGACATTTTTCAATACACTTGTGAAGAAAATAATATACAAGAAAATAATTTTATTTAGTACAAAAAAAAACTCTATATCTCACTTGTAAATAATAATAATACTAAAATATAATTTTATGTAGTAGATAAAATAAAATAAAAACTCTATAACTCACTTGTGAATAATAGTAATGAAAAAGTCACAGTTTGGTTATAGGTGTCATTATGTGCCTAATTGCGGTGAAATTAGTCTAGCCACTTTATGAGCAAGTGTGTAAACACTTTTAGACTGCGATTGTACATAAACATGCGAGTCCCCAATCAAGCCACAACTGTATAGAGGTTGTGTCTTGTGGGACAATCCAAAAATTTACTTGTTTTTTAACTTATTACAACAGCTGTAAGTTAAAACCAATCCTATATACTGCTGCTGTTTCTCTTTCGATATAGGTACTCCTATTTAAAGGACAAAATTAGCGCGGTGCAATAACATGTAGCGCCATCTGTTGTCCACTTTGTGATATTTTAACTTCATGTTTACAATAGACACCATTTTTAGGGGTTCGTACCGAAACAGTAACACGGAATCAAATTCTGTATGCCGCAAAATTATTACGTAAAAAAATATTCCGAAACAATTATTGTGATAATATTAAATGGCCAACTTCCTATCAAAAAAATTGGCCATTTCAACTGCTGAGATCGAAATTATGACCAAGTCCTTTTATTGGCTTGGCGATATTTTAAATTTGTTTTTAAATCTACGTATTTTTGACGACCTCCGTGGCGCAGTGCGGAAGTCCCGGGTTCGATCCCCGGCGGGGTCAATTTGGGAATTTATAATTTCTGAATTTTCCCTGGTCTGGCCTGGTGGTAGGCTTTGGCCGTGGCTAGTTACCACCCTACCGGCAAAGACGTGCCGCCAAGCGATTAAGCGTTCCGATACGATGCCGTGTAGAAACCGTATAGGGGTATGGGTTTAATATAACTGTCATAACCCTAACAGGTTAGCCCGCTATCATCTTAGACTGCATCATCACTTACCATCGGGTGAGATCGCAGTCAAGGGCTAACTTGTAGTGGATAAAAAAAATATAACGCACACACAGGCATACAGGTTTAGTATCAGTATTTATTATTATTATTCTTAATTATTATGGGTTGGATACAGAAGGTGGTTATCCTTGAGACGGCGCGAATAGGGATGGTGCCTATATCAAAAATAATGTATTTCTAACTGATTATTAAATAGAGGGTCATCCAAAAGACCTAAAATTCACATCCTCGGTTAGTTTTATGTTTGATAACCATTTTAAAATACAGATTAAAGAAAAAATACGCTGAAATTTGATGACGTCACAACTGTGAATTTCATACAACTTCCATACTAGAAGTGCGTTTTTAAGTTTTATAAAGAGTTGCTGATTTGATTGAGTTGTCATCATCCCTATTGTGAAGAGGTTCCTCTCTTTGAGAGGTTTGGGTCTTTAAATTATTTTAAAGAAGTTTTGTGTATTAATTTTATATAATTTGTATGTAAAACATGTTTGGGAATAATTTTAGAGAAATTAGTATACAAATAAAATATGAGAGAAAATAATTATCTAGCACTAGCTGATGCCCGCGACTTCGTCCGCGTGGATTAAGCTTTTTTGTTTCCCGCGGGAACTCTTTTAATTTTCCGAGGTAAAAGTAGCATATGTGTTATTACAGACTATAGCTATCTCTGTGCCAGATTTTATCCCGATCCTTTCAGCCGTTCTGGCGTGATTGAGTAACAAACATCCATCCATACATCCATCCATCCACCCATTCAAACTTTTGCATTTATAATATTACTAGCTGATGCCCGCGACTACGTCCGCGAGGATTGAGGTTTTTTGGTTGGCCGCGGGAACTCCTTAGTTTTCCGGGATAAAAAGTAACCTATGTGTTATTCCAGACTATAATCTACTTCTGTGCCAAATTTCACCCAGATCGGTTTAGCCGTTCGAGCGTGATTGAGTAACAAACATCCATCCATACATCCATCCATCCAAACTTTCGCATTTATAATATTTATTTGATTATTTGAAGTATAGATTATGAAAATCATTCTACCACATCCGAAATCGGTCTAAAAACCGCACAATCAAATCAATCGTTACCTACATTCGAGATCCACCCACATCCCACACCGAAAAATAAACTCACCCCCATACAAAGCGCATTGCCAAATCGCCCCATGCCAATCAATGCGACATCGACTCATGATTGGTTACCATACGTCCCCTACAACAGGAACCACCATAACATGAACCGCGGAATCTCCTAAAGCTACATTTACATTCCTCACAAATACACAGTCACGGCGAGGCGAGGTAGACCAAGTTATACTGGACGAAAAACACGTGTGATGCAATAAAAGTTTTATTTTCCCTGATTTCCCCTATTTCGGGCATCCTCGGCTCATCCCGGGGGAGCTTGTCCAATCAAATTAAATCCGCGATTGACGTCCCGGCGTTTGAATTTGGAATTGTTCTTTATGGCGTTGTAAATTATTTATTGAATTCGCTAAATGTTTTGTTGTTTTTCACCATTGATGTAGAATTTTAGTAAGTACATAATTGCACTCGGATTAAAAAAGCATTATAGAGTCAATACTTAATGGCATATTTTGATACTTTATATTGCGTTTTACTTTACAAATATCTTATAGAATGATTCACAGAACACTATTAATAATATTTAATAAATATAAATAATTCTAAATCAATAACAGAGTAACCCAATATAATATATTATAAAAACTTGTTGTAGAGTGTAAAGGTTTAATATTTGCTGGTTATCGGTGCTGTAACGAAAGTTTTATTTAATTTTAATTACATAATATTATATTGATTTAATACGAAAGTGCAAAATTTCATCAAGCAATGCCAAAAAGGCCAGGAAATGTGTTGGCAATATTACTGTCCTAAATGATTAAAAGGTGTTTTTTATCAGGTGGACCTACCGAATATTAAGTGGTTATTCAAGGATACACAGTGAATAAAATAATCTATTAATTTGTTTATTTATCATTTAGATTCCTAATCATATATTTTGAAATTTCATTTATCTTTCACCTGGCTTAATATTCATTTAAATTTGTTTATTAATTATCGTATTTGAATTTGGTTTCAAAATTAAAACAGCTGTAGGTAAGTTTATTTCATAGCAAATAATCTTTTCAGACAAACTAACGTTGATGTCAAATATACATTGATCTATACTTTAATTTCATTGGACAAAATAATGTAAAAAAAGCGTGGAACTATCAGGGTTCTTTCAATTCAATTCAATTAATTTCAGATTATACAATCTTTCATTTATTACTAGCTTATAAGTATGGAATCTCTTATTTTATTCTACTTGTAAAATTTCTGTCACATTTTAATAATAATTTCACAACTTAATTATAGTTAATTATTTAAATTATATAATTATTTAAGTCGGAAAAGACCTTCGAGGTAGATTTATATTTTTATGAATATCATAAACTTATATTTTGTCTGCAATGTTTGCATTGCAAATTTAAGATGATTTTAATTTTAATTTATTTATTCATTAGCGTTCATCAGATCAGTAGGTACGTGTAAAATAAAGTGACTCTTACTCTGGTGGTTTCTACGACTGATTTCATTTGAGACTCTACTTTAGATAGGGAAATTAATAGAAGTGCAAATATTATAAATAGTTTTATGGATTCGGCCAAACATTCGGCGACGAAAGACGATCGTTAAAAGTAAAGTGAGTAAATAATGCCCTAATTTAATAGTAGTTACGATAAACGCTTCAGCTTCGCTATATCAATGGAACACGATCCCAAAGGGTTGTTTTCGAGGACAACGCGTTTCGTTGCGGGGTATCCGAACAAAAACTTCAATTGGGTAAAATCTGGTCCGCTTTTAATAACAAGTTTGGGCACATGTGTACTGGAACACATATGTCGTTCGTTACACTCTTCCTGAGTGATTGTAAATAACAATATTCCTCGCTAATATCATCTTAATGGCTATAGTGTACAGACTTAAAATATCATTCGTTTCGTAGCTTGGATTAACTTCCAAATTATTTTTAATCGATTATCATTCATATTTTGCTCATGCAGATCTTGTAGGTTAAGTACCGGTTTCTGTGAGTCATCTAACTTTTGTAAACTATTGATGACAGATAAGTCAATATAATAAGCCCAGTAGGCAAAATCCCTTGCTGGATTATTTATGAAGCAGCGTGAAACCGGACTTAGCTGAGCTCAAAAATATTTTCTATTTTGAATGACTTGATTGAGAATCGAATTCTCAATCAACAGAAGATTAAAATTTAGAACAATCTACTAAAATTAAACCTGAGGTCACGTTACCTAAACACTCGTCAAAGAAAACATCAAGAATTATATTAATTGTTAAACCATCATTTGAAAGACCATCCATCTTTGGCCGTCCATCATTCTTTCACAGAGAATGTTTTCCTCAATAAAGTCTCAATTCCGTATTTAATAAGTTTAATAAACTTATCCTTTCTTATATAATCTCTGCAAGTATTTAAAAAAGGAACTCAATGAAGGAATGATATATTTACACTACCGTGAGTAAAATTGTCAGGCACTAATTCAATGCTTGTGATTTTGCAGTTAGGGTCTCTTTATAATTACAAATTTCCACTGAGGGTTTTGAGAAATTTCAACGAAATCTTAAAGATGAAAAGTCCACGTGCATAACTTTGGTTGGGTTGGGGTTGGTTGGGCAGTTTTACAATAATTCTTTTGTATGCATATCACTAAACCATTTTTTAAGGTGGCTGCATATTATGACTCAACAACAGACCGGCGCACAAAAACAAAAAGAAACACATCCGATATGTCCAACAAAAACTAGCTCCGTAGTCCGTAATAGCCATCCCACGTTTAATTTATAGGATAAAAAAGGACATACCGACCGTCAGATCACCTATGATTACAGAGGGTTGCACCCCTATTACATTAATACGAACCCTTTCGGCCGATTCATTATTTCTAAAACGTAAACGTGCTTCGGCATTCACCTTGGGTTATTTTTTTTCGTTCCTATTATTTTAGTGTGACGCGTTGCTTAGTTTATTAGTGCGACCGGTTGTACTTGATCTGGGCGTCAACGCGTGAATGTCATATAATTTGAAGTCTCAATATTCAATTAAAATTATGATATATATATTATTATATCGAGATTTAGTAGTTATACGCTAAATTAGCTAAAAGTTTTGATCAGTATACGTAAGAGTTTAATGTATGAAACCAGTTAGTTATGGATTCCTGGATTCTATAACTAAAAGAATTGCTGCAGAAAGAATTGCTATGGATTATTATATTATAAATAAATTTGTTACAAAAATATAATAAACAACATTTTGTCGTATTTTTGTTATAACATGTACATTTTTTTTATTAATTTGCCAATAGCAGTACGTAAGTACAATGTTTTAGTACTTTTATTAATTTTAAGAAATTAACTTGAAAAAGTACAGTAAAGAATCCACGTCAACCAGTTAATACAAATATCACATGAATGTAATTTCAAGTATCAAACACATTCAGTTCGACTACAATCCCCCTCCCATTTCAAAGCGCAACGTATCCAGCATGACGTATCACCTCTGCATATTAATTCAGCGTTTAATTTCTATAATAATAATACACACGTACCCCAACGCATTGTTTTAACGCCACCCCGTGAAGTCTGCAACGGTTCCGAGCTTTCTATTCTTAATCGAAACAATACATCTAGAATTCTATAGAAATATGGGTTTAATTATTTCATTTAAATAAAGACCAAGGATATTATTAGAGGAAACCAACATGCAATATCACAAGTTTCAAGACGCAGTGGTTTGAGTCATTTATCATCATTTTAGTCACAGAATATTGATATGCCAGTCAGTCAGTTTATCCTTTAATAACTGCCTCGCTGGTCCAGTGGTGAGCATGTTTGACTGTAGATGACGACGGTTCGATTCTGCGGTTGGGCAATAATTTAGTATTAGGATTTTCTGACTAGAAATGCTCAGTATTACTAGCCCGGGAAGGCCCGGGGTTCTAAATTGGCGGTATATCACCCCCGTATCTCGGAGGGTACGTAAAGCCGTTGGTCCTGCGCATGATCTCTCTCCGGTCTTATTAGATTGCCATTAAGGGAATAGAGAGTGCACCTGTGTTTATACACACATTAGTGGTGAATTGTATCTTCTGCACAGATGACTCATCTCTGCACAGAAGCTGTACAGATGAGGCCGAAATTCAATAATTAAATCCACATAATCATCCGATTAAAACCTCTACGATTTAAATATAACGATCCTTGACAGAAATCTATCATATCATCATAATATGTCAGCAATCACCCGTTTAAGAGTAGAAAAAGAAAAATAGACAAGAATCTGACAGCAAACGTAAAACGTTATCTCTAAATTCAAGATGTGAGTGAATAAAATTAAATAATTAGAAAACAATAAAAAGCAGATAAAAAAGGAATCTAACCGGCAAATAAAATAAACGATGAAAAGGAACACGACATGCCAATCTTTGTGGTGGTATTTTAATTAACTTTCATCAAAAATGGATGAAATGTGTATAGACAACTTTTTGGAGCAGTGCCGTCCAGGTCGCGTTGAAAGGCATTCAGATAGCTCTGACTTTGAGACCGCATACAATGCTCCCGTTAAAGATAATAATGTCAACAGTCCTGTTGTAGCTCCTAAAGAAGGTTGCCACAGTATTTTCAAGACCAAAGCTAGTAAGAAACGTAATAAAGATGAGGTAACTCGGCGTCTATGTAACGATTTTCAACTCTACAGTGTTAACACACAATATTATGATAAAGATAATATACCAGAAAAAGAAATGAAAATATACCCAAGAAGACAGGTGTTTTGTAATAAAAATCTCGATTGCACTGCAAATTTTAATGAGACAGGAAGCATGGGAGTGAGTAGTAACACACATAAAAGAGATCAAACTGAACATTTTAAAGAAAAATGTTCAAGATTGTCAGTCAGAAGTAAGCTCGTGCCTAGTTTGTCCACGATATTAAAGCGATCTAATAATTGTAAAACACGAAGTATTCCTGATAATTATTATTATTGTGGTACTGCAAACAATGCATACAGTGCGCATCTCCGTACAAAGAAGCTACCACGCGGAGATTATTCAGTCCAGCCTGTTTATGCTGTTGCAAAAGAAACCGCAGGGTTCCCATTCCAAAGAACGAATGTCAATGGTATTGAAAAACATAACTCTTCAGATTACATGAACGAATATAGCTTGTCGTCAGGTTCTGAGCAAGACGATATCAAACCTTATAAACATAAAAAGCTAATGAAATACATCATGCATAAATTAGAGAAACGAATACTGAGAGAATACGCTAGCGTTGGAACAATTAAGCATCAAAAGCAGCAATACCCCTCGAAGCTACAAATTCATCCACCATATCAAGTTTTTGCTACTTCATCTTGTCAAACAAAAAACGCGTCTACTGATTCCGAAAGTCATAGTGCGATGCCATCAAATTCATCCGAGTTCTGGGACTTTCTTTTGCAGAAAATTAAATTTCAAATTCATAAAGCTGAAGTGCATCCATGTGACAAAGAGAGTTGCGGTTATTTTAGAGCTAATTCCAATACCAGTAATAATAAACACAAACCTCAACCTAAAGACTCATTTGACCGTTGTCAACAATCAGGTCAGTCTTCAAATCAAGCAGCAAATTTACCCAAAAAGAAGAGTGACAATTCAGAAGTGATCTGTAAATGTCTTAAACAAAATAAATCACACAATCCAGATAAATCATACAACCCAGACAAAACCCAATCGCATGATGTAACAAAACCCTGTCAAGAAGATCACAACGCTCTTAACAAAACACTCGCTGACAAATACAACGGTGAAGTTTTATGTATTCATAATCCGCCTTGTGTTTTGATAAATGGCTGTCTCAATTTACCACAACCTAAGACGTCGAATGCTCAAGCATCGCTTTTTTATCCCGTGGCTCAGTCGAAAAGGTCTAGTTTCGCTCAAATGTGTCGAAAAATGAAACGGAAACAAAAAAGTCAGGATCAAGCCATCCAGTATCAGCCGCCAGTCGATTTGCAGGAATATCTTCCAGAGTTCAGAACGGAGAAGATTGTTCAAAGCGTTTGTAACCACAGTCCTCCATGCGAAGTGGTACGAGGGTGTCACAAGCCCAGATTTAACCCAACTTTACAGACCTCCTGTATTCACGTACCCATGTGTCCAAAGCTCGCTGAATGTCTGTTAGAACAAAGGAATATAGATGAAAAAACTTGTAACCATACACCTAAATGCGCTGAACTACCTCTATGTACAAGAAAATACATAACTCTAACTGCGAAAGAGAATGCTACTACGCAGGTCAAACCCAAAACGAAGATTGGATGTCGGCACCAACCACCCTGTTTAATGATACCCAAATGTCTAGCTCAAGTGATTTGTGGGGACTGGTATCCAGGGAACGCTATACCAGGATGTGTGCACCAGCCCAGCTGTGATATGATCCCAGCCTGCATCAGAAAGCCAGTCAAAGAATCGGTCTCTGTTCAATCTCAATATCCTTCTGCCTCTTGTCGAATAGTTTGAAAGTCAAGTAAGAACTCTAGGTTACTTCGCCCTAGCAAGTTCCTGGTATTTGACCCGGGTCTGCTTATTATTCTGAACCAATTTAATCAAATTGGTCCAGAAGTGGCTACGATTAAAATTTTTACTTGCAAGCAAAGACGTGCCCCTAACCGACTTAGATTTCAGATTATGATGTCGTGTTAAAACGATATCTGTAGTCCTATTATGTAAACGCTGCATCAATCATTGCAACAAAATCAATTGTTGTGATTGGCTGAATCTTATTTAATCTTACTAATATTATAATTGTGAAAGTTTGGATGGATGTATGGATTTTTGTTACTCAATCACGCGCCAACGACTGCACGGATCAGGCTGAAATTTGGCACAAAGATAGATTATAGTCTGGAATAGCACATAGGCTACTTATTATTCCGGAAATTTAAAGAGTTCCCGCGGGAACCAAAAAACCTCATACGAAGTCGCGGGCATTCGCTAGTTTATGATATTTTTGCTGTGTTAATAGATTTTAGACACTAATTGCGAAAGAATGTAAGCCTATCAGAGGTGATTGCAACTGACTGTACTGTTTTTATGTAATCAGACTTCTAGGGTTTATAAGACTTACTTACCTACTACATACTTATTCCAGGTTAGCCCGCTAGTATCTTAGACCAGGTGAGGTCGCAGTCAAGGGCCAATTTATCATCGAATAAAGAACTAGGTTTTTTTTTATAAAGGCGTACTTAGCAACGATACAGTAGATATACAATCTGTGACTGTCAGACATATACGCGACAGGCATTGGTCTTATAAGACAAGCTTACGACAGCTATATCCTATGAGATATTGGATATCGTCTGAAATAGTCACTTGAAGTAATTGGATCGGACGTTTTGAGTCTAACTTAGATTATATTGCATTAATCTAGACTTTATTTTAATATAAATTGCAACCGCAGAATTCAGAAAAAGTATAGAAACGGTGAAGGCGTTCAAGCTTAATGTCGTTCAGATGTCTTGTAAAACAGTGCGTTATTATAAAGTTCAGAAATGTATTAGGATTGTGCTTAATGTTGATTTGGATTCAAGTGAAATAAAACTATTATTTCGCTCCGTGGCGCAGTGTTGAGCGGTGGTGGTGGCTGGTGGCATGGTGGGAGGCTTCGGCTGTGACTAGTTACCACCCTACCGGCAAAGACGTGCCCGCCACGGCAAAGCGTTCCGGTACGATGGCGTGTAGAAACCGAAATGGGGTATGTGTTTAATATAACTGACATGCCCCTATCAGGTTAGCCCGCTGCCTTCTTAGACTGCATCCTCACATACCATCAGGTGAGATCGCAGTCAAGGGCTAACTTGTAGTGGATTAAAAAAAAAGTAATATCTATAAGATGGCGTCCACGACTGCGTCCGCTTGAATCAAGTGGTTTTTCAACTCTGTGGGAATGGGAATAAAAATAACTTATGTCCGTCTCCAGGGAGTTACTTCCATCGCTTAGGGCAATATTATTGTAATATTGTTGTACCCTTATTATGTGAAACCTGCATCAATCAATGGTTACAGTCTCAATTGTTGGCTTTCGGCTGAATTTCCAAAATCCAAAAGAGTTTTTTTTTTTAATTCACTACAAGTTAGCCCTTGACTGCGATCTCACCTGATGGTAAGTGGATTCAGAAATTATAAATTCCCAAATTGACCCTGCCGGGGATCGAACCCAGGACCTCCGCACGTTAAGGGAACAGCGCTACACACTGCGCCACGGAGGTCGCGAAAGAGTGTTAAGGTTAACCAATCGGAGGTGATTGCGGTGGTTACACTGTATCTGTCATTTTTACATACTAAGGTTGCTGCTTTAAGATTGAAAGTTTCATTACAAGCTGTTGCATAAAATCCTCAATTTCGTTTCGATTTCAGGTATCCTCCTAACAACGGGGGAGTCTCGGGAGTAGAACTAGCCTGGAACTCCTGGAATTTGATGTCGTAGGTACCGTAAATCTTCATGAATTTCTCGTTAGGGTCAAAACACTGATATATTTAACACTAGGTAATGCCCAGGACTTCATCGCGAATTAAGTTTTTTTAATTCTCAGGGGAACTTCTTAATTTTCAGGGCTAAACCTAAGTATGTCCTTCCCCGGGATGTAACCCACCTCTATAACAAATTTCATCAAAATCGATTGAAAAAATGGGCCGTTAAAGTGACAGACAGACAGACAGACAGACAGGCACACTAGCATATAAAAAGCTTGTATGGATTATTTTTCTTTCAGATACCCGCTTCGCTTCATAAAACGCTCCAACTGTGGCTTTCAGTCGTGAATTATATTATGAAAATCGGCATCTCTTGACCCTGAACCGCGCTTTATATACCAAAGTGTGAATTTGACCAATTTGCGAGTTACGACTAATTGTAATGCAGACAATAAAGACTTGGTCCAGGCTATTCGGCGTTTTATTTGTGTTCTTATTAGATAAGGGGGAGATAAATGTGAGAAAGTATTGATTGCCCACGACTTCATCCGCGTGGTTTAAGATTTTTTTAATTCCCGCAGAACATCTTTAATTTTAACGTTTAAATCTTTAATTTTCAGGGATAAAAAGTAGTCTACATCCTTCCCCGGGATACAAACTATCCCCATACCAAATTTCATCAAAATCGGTTGAACAGATGGGCCGTTTTATTTTTTATTTTTACACAAAACTATAATATTACGTAAGTAGTAAGTACACTGTTCTTGGGTTTTATAGAACCTATATTAATGTACCAAAACTCGATTGTTTCGCGTCCCAAGAATATTTTATTTTAAAAATCTATTCAATGCAAATCGGAGATCTTTCAACCCGGGGCATTCTCTCACGGAAATATTCGTAACTCGCACCGTACATACTAATGGACCCTATATGATCGGTTAGATTGATACTGGATGGGTTTTGCCTCCATGACTTTTTTTTGTTAATTTATAGACTAACGCTTGGCTGCAATCAGACTTGCTGGAAGTTGTGATGCAGACCAAGGTGGAGCGCGTTTGCCTAGATTTCTATTCACTCTTGATCTCAAGGTACCAATATTATTGCATTTTTTTTTTAATCCACTACAAGCTAGCCCTTGACTGCGATCTCACCTGATGGTAAGTGATGATGCAGTCTACATCTATATATAGTATAGTCTGCATTTTTGGAATTCTGGTTTTAGTAGGAGGTTTTGGCCGCGGCTAGTTACAACCCTACCGGCAAAGACGTGCCAAGCAATTTAGCGTTCCAGTACGATGCCTGTAGTAACCGAGAGGTATGGGTTTAATATAACTGCCATACCCCTAACAGGTTAGCCCGCTACTTTCTTAGACTGCTTAGACTGAATTATTAACACACACATACACACGCAACACTAGTTAAGTTTGCAATCAAGGGCTAACAAAACCACAACACAAGAACAAAACAATAATTTGATGAGCTTGTGTTCCACGCGTTTCCAGATGAAATTCTCACATAATATGTTCGATGAATCCCTACGCTTAAGTGGTAGATCACGGAGCACATAGTTCGAAGAATCTATAGATGTTGGGGTCCCCACCCAAGGTGCTTGAACGGCGGAAAGTATAAACGGCGGAAACGGCCCCGCACCGGAAAGTAGTGTTGGATTACCCCCCACAAGGTGGACGAACAACCTCAAGCGAGTGGCTGGGAGCCGCTGGAAGCAAGTGGCACAAGACCGTGTCCTATGGAGATCAGGAGATATCAGCCCAGCAGTGGAGGCCTATTGGTTAAAACGACGAAGTGCGTTTAGTACTGAAGTGAATTTCAGGAAATTCCACCCTCTCGCCGATTCACCAACCACCATTCATTACCTAAATGGGCGAAGTCATGAAAAAAGCTATAGTCTACACCATCTCAATAAACTCAATTTATTTATAACACGTAGAATATACAGGTGTCTCTTATGTTACGTTATGTATTGACTCTACCACCGGTTCGAAAAGCAGGTTCTGCTGAGAAGAGCCCATGCACCAACCTATAAATCGATGGCTTTAACTAATGGTGAAAATCAGTGAGGGTAGAATTTCCTGAAATTATTATATTCTTCGAGGTATTGGTAAGTCGATCACGTCAGTCAGTTTACACGTTAGTACAGTTAAAGTCCTGAGCGTCGCTTAGATTTCATCGCCAGCCCATTACTTAGTAGGTACTCAGGCTACCTACCGCGATAGGTAAGTTCAGATTGGCAAATTTAACATACCTTTGAAGACAATGGTGAACTCTATGCTTTTCAACATCGTCTTGCGTTACATTTCTTATATGAATTGTTTATCATTTTTTACAAAAAACAATCGTTAAGTTTGAGTTAAGTATGGAGAATTACTAAACTCGACCTAGGGTCAATGTTGATCCATCCATCTTTCTATAATCCTCTCTGTAACTTATTAGTTTCTATAAGTCGATTTATTGAATATCCCACTAAACATTCCTATTTACAACTCCAATAGTTTTATAAGTGATGTAAAGCCGTAGAGATATTTCATAATAGACTACTTTATTGACCATCCAATCGGTTATATCGTCAGACTTACCTATATTTTAAAACACCAGGAAGATTAACCATCTAGTGGCTCCATACATTCCTTTTCGACATTCAACCGAAAATTATCCGAACTTAATAGCCCCAAAACCGGCCCCGAGCCATGCCTATAAACATCTCAAACTTATAGCTTAGAAAAATTTCCTAATCTATGGGTACCCAACTAAGGAATTTTATCATTTCGACCGTCTTAAAGTAGAGAACCAGTTGGGTGTGTAAAATGAAAAAATCTCTAGCTACTACTTCACACAAATCTAAACCGTATCCCGTAAAAGTAGATCCCACTTTCTTATGGACGGCCATAACGGGTTACAACTTTCGGGTATCGCGATGATGTGATCAAAAACTAATGAGTAAAGAACGTTGAACTCTACCAGTTTTGGAGTCTTCGGCTTTATTCTGTAGCTATGTCATTAAAACAACAATAATTGTATAAATACGGTTAGGGGGCACACTACCTTCGCTTTAAGCCCTACTATTTTTTTAATATTGTGTTTAGAATTGTAACCCTTATCTTAAAGACATCAAGGTACGTGATTTAAGTAAGTATCCACGACCCATCTGGTTACATAACTTTATTTGGACGATATTTGGTAAAGATAGCTTGCATCTCCGAAACGGACGTAGGAGACTCTACCTCGAAAAAAACAAAGAATTTCCACGAGGTTTTAAAAAACTTATAAATCCACACAGACTAATTCGCGTCAGCTAGTCCATAGATACTAATATTATAAATGCGAAATTGTGTGTCTGTCTGTCCATTCAACCGATTTTGATGAAATTTGGTATAGGGATGGGTATCCAGAGGAAGGACATAGGCTACTTTTATCGTGGAAAATTAATTAAAAAGTTCCCGCTGGACCAAAAGAACTCAATCCACGCGGATGAAGTCGCGGGCATCAGCTTATCCATACTAATATTATAAATGCGAAAGTGTTTCTGTCTGTCTGTCTGTCTGTCTGTCTGCTACGCTTTCCCGGCCCATCTTTTCAACCGATTATGCTGAAATTTGGTACAGGGGTAGATCGTATCCCGGGGAAGGACATAGGCTACTTTTTATCCCGGAAAATTAAAGAGTTCCCGCGGGAATAAAAAAAACTGTCTCTTCACCCGATTTTGATGAAATTTGGTACAGGGGTAGATGGTATCCTGGGGAAAGACAGGCTACTTTTTATCCCGGAAAATTAAAGAGTTCCCGTGGGAATCAAAAATCTTAATCCACGCGGACGAAGTCGCGGGAATCATCTAGTAAAAAATAAATACTTCTTTAGCCTGGGGCTGATATACAGGACACAAAGTATATTCACAGAAAACAGATACAACCATCAGTATAGAAACTACCTAGAAACGTTCGAAACAGCTCACTCACACAAACGTGCGTATTGAACATGCGATGACGCGGCACTCAGTACTGACGGCACTGCGACGAGCGCTTGGAGTCTCGTCGATGCGCACGCTTGTGTTAGTGAGCCTGTTTCTAACGTTTCTAGGTAGTTTCCATACTGGTTGCATCTGTTTACTGTGGTATATTGGTATAATAATATGAGATACACAGTGAGGGAATTATTTATTTAACAGTGAGTGTTACAGATCTTTTTTATCTCACGCTCGCTCGCCAGTCGCTACCCAAGTCTAGTTATAGCCCGTACAAGGAGCCATTTAAATAAATCATAGACCAGTCGGCATTACGATTGTCATAATAAATATTATTACAACTTTCTAAAAAGCAAGAATTGAGCCCACACCGCCATCTGTATGCTAATCGCGAAACGTAACGCCTACGTGCATCTATTTCGGAAACAAATATATGCAAACTGCCGCCCAGTGCAAATAAATCTATTAGTGAGTGAGACGTCAAATTAAATTCGTTTATTGGAATGTGTTCTTTTTCTTATTAATGAATAAAACATGCGTACAATTAAAATGAGCCGCGTATCTCAAGATTGTCGAGCCTCGATATCTTAACGATGAGAAGAGACATCTAGTATATACCGATTTTTATGGTGTCGAATGCACTCCGTCACTGTTTTATGTCTCGGAGAGCTGAGTAGGAGTTTTTTACTTACTCGATCGCGTTAACTACCATTTGTTTGAATTTGATCGAGTGCCAGCTGTCATCTGTCATCAAGCGTTTGAAAATTCCATACAAATCGTAGTTAACGTTGACGCGCTCGAATATGAAGAAAACTCCCACTAGGTACGCTGAACTCTCAATGTTGATGTATGAATTTTTATGTCGGTTTTGAGTCTATTAACCGACTTCCAAAAACGAGGAGGTTTTCAATTCAGCGCGTGTTTTTTTTTTAATGTATGTCGGTGCATATCTCCGTCGTTTCTGAACCGATTTGAATTTTTTTTTATTTGAGCATTTGTCATTGTCTTAAGGCATAGCTCTTTCTATCCCCATTATTCAGCGACCATGTAGGTACTATCATCAGAGCTTCTTAAAATAATCATCATAGTCATCATCGTGAATCATGATGCTTTTATTAACCGACTTCCAAACAAGGAGGAGGTTCTCAATTCGGCGCGTATGTTTTTTTATTTATTTATACATTCTGTACCAGTAACTTAAAAATAAAACATAAACATTGAAAGGACATGCACAAGGACCTCTTGAAGAAATTTCTTCCAGATGCCCCAGAATGTGAGAATAGTGAAATATATAAGTTAAAACTGTGTAGGTACATGTTAAGAAACGAAAACTTTTCCGATTTATCTAATTACATTCAAATCAAAATAAATTCATCTTCCTCTCCTCCTTTCCTCTTGGAATAAGAAGGGGTTTAGCGATTTTTCACGACAATGAGCAAGTTCGGATTTGTGTTCTTAAAGGTGCTTCAAACAATGAACTCTATGGAGAATTCTCAGAAATGCCGGTGTCCTCATGATGTTTTCCGTCACCGTTAAAGCAAGATAATGCATACAACGCAAATAAATACGAATAGTTAAAGGTAGGCACGTACGTGCGCGCAGATTGAACCTCTGACAACCCAATTAAAAGGCCGAAGTCTAAACCACTAGCCTATCACCGCTCCTTAAAATAATACTTGGAGCTAAATTATTTTCCTCCACCGCAACAACAGTGCCAGACGCGAACAAACATACAATCGCATAACCACAAGAAACAGGCTTGTTTGTACAAGCCATAATATTTCATAGTTTAGCTATTTAGGTGGCCTGGCAACCACCTAATCTGTTGGAATATAATGACGATACGCTAGAGTAACCACGTTATGCGTTAGTTTAGGTACGAGGTATTTACTAAGTCATTTTAATGAAGGATAATGTATATTGATGTTTATATTTGAGGCCGTGGATCAGCCGCTTTGGACCACCAATTGATAGACTCAGAAGTACCATGTCATCAGATGATAGCTGATGTTATTTATGCATGTTACACTTCAAAGTTTCTCAATCAGATCTTTAACATATAGGCTGAACAGGTCCGGAGAGGGGAAACCTCCTTGACGCACGCCACAGTCTAAACAAAAATCATAGAGGTGGCGTCACCCAATTTCATAAAATTCATTTGGATCTTGTACCAATATCTCAACAGTTATTTGCGATAACTAGTTTTTAATCTTTCTTATTAATATCTCATAGTCCATACTAATATCGATGCGAAAGTGTGTCTGTCTGTCTGCACTTTAACGGCCCGCCTTTTCAACCGATTTTGATGAAATTTGGTATAGAGGTACCTGGGGAAGGACATATGCTAACCCGAAAAATCTAAGGAGCTACTCTTCCCCCGGAATTAAAAAACGTAATCCTCGCGAAAGAAGTCGTGGGCATCATCTAGTCAAGCTGTATATGCGGCTTGGCAACCACCTAATCTGTAGGAATATAATGATGATACACTAGAGTAACCACGTTATGAGTATGAGTTTTGGTGTTCATTAAATCATTTTAATGAAGGATATAAATGAAGGATATCAGTTTTACTCATCTTTTATCCGACTGCGGAAGGATCGCGTGTATTAGTGTTTGTCAGAGAGAACTAATGTGTTTATCAGATAACAGTTTGCCATTACATAAATTTAAAGACTGTGTTAAACAACAGGTTATTACACTATCGTTGATGTTCTGAATGACAAAGTTGCATGGAAGCAACCGGCTTCGCATCCAGTGGCCCGCAAGTCAGTGTAATACTTGTAACGTAATGTATGTGTTGTATTGTTTACTTAGTGTAACCGTCTTTTTTAAGAAAAGAGCAACTGCTGATTTTCTTGCCGGCTCTTCTCAGTAGAATCTTTCCAAACCGGTGGTAGAGTCTTAACGTATCATAAGTGACACAAGTTGTCCTACATAAAATAAATAAATCATTTATCATTTATCAGTTCAAGTTATATAAATACGAAAGTATGATACTGTCAATTTGGCTTTTTAGGGTAATTTATTGAACTAAATCATTAAAAAAAAATTGTTACTGCTACATAATGTAGGGACGAAATAGGTATATTATTCAGATTTTGAATACAAAATTGAGGGTGCATGAAAAGATTATAAAAAGAAACAACAGCCACATCTTTGCCACTGTGGTGGGGCAGAGGACGCGTATGGGCACACGGGCTTTCTTGTGTTAAAAGTGCTGGTTGTTTTTCGCGTCATGCTTCCCTGAACGACATTCGTAGGTCTTGCCGCCAATGCAGAAAGAGCAAGGTGCAAGTATGAAATTATAGAAAATAATTTCGTTTCTGTGCCTTTTGATGTTGAAACCCTGGGGTCGTGGGGCGAAGATGCTAGAATTGCTAGATCCTTTTTTAAGGATCTATCTTCTCGTCTCACAGAGTCCACAGGTGACCGCAGCAGGGCTGGCAGTTACCTCGGCTAACATATTATACGAGTAAGTTTGACAACGCAGCCAGTGATCTGGGTACACTGCCTCATTGCAGCGCCTCACATGATATTTTTAATGTTTAAAGTTTTAATTTAGATTTTAGTTTTAATTTGAAAAGATTCTATAAGTTTTTGCAATATCAACTCGAGCAAGCAAAAAGCAAGTATTTTTAAATCATTCTTAAATTTATTAAATAAGTATGGCTACGAAACATCATCATACTAATATTGCGAAAGTGTGTTTGTTTGTTGGTTTATTGGTTTGTTGGTTTGTCCTTCACGCCGCAACGGAGCATCGGATCGACATGATTTTTGGCATGGGTATAGTTGAGGACCTGGAGAGTGACATAGGCTAATTTTTATCCCGGAAAATTAAGTAGTTCCCGCGGGAATAAAAAAATACTTATTCCACGCCGAAGAAGTCGCGGGCATCAGCTAGTATAATATAATGCTTATTTTGACACATACCAGTGGGCTTGACTACCACCGCTTAAAGCAGTTTTATTGTAATATTGTTATTTATTTAATTTATTTATTTATAATAACTAGAACGGCACAGGCCAATTACACTAATTATTTATACATAGATTACAATATACATAATACAATATAAGGTTAGATACAATGTTGACGCTCGTTTCAAAATTATAATCCTTATTTTAGGGACGTCAAGGTACGTCATATAAAACTGGAAAAAATATAACTGCTTTAAACCATGGTAGTAAGCCTACGGTTCTGTTAAAGTAGCAGTCGGGGCACAGGTTTAATAATTAGTTATTTCGGGGTTTTAATTTTTGATTTTATCTTTGAAATGTCCTTTAAGTATTTTTTTCTATAAATAAATACATAGAGGACTAAGGAGGATAAAAAAAGGAATGAAGCATAACTACATACGCTAAAAGTTTCGATAGTAACATTAGTTACAATAAAAATGATACATTGTTCACTTAGATACAATTTGCAAAAGTGATAATATCACTCATTAAATAAAATAAAATGTTATCCAAATGTAACTTACAAAAGCTTTGCTACCATTACGATGAATAAGCATACTTACAAAACCGGTAATAAAGTTTAAAATAAATTATCCGTAATAAATTATTACAAAGAGGAAAATTCTGGCCAATTTCGGAACGTGCAAAAACATTGGCTGCCCAACGTATTCGGTCAGTTTGACGCGGCGTTTTAAAATGAAACTTTGGACATGTAGTGTGACCATAAAACATAACGTGGTCAAGGTTAGCCATTATCAGGGACTGAAAAACAGATTCATAAAGGTTACAGAATTATAAGTGTTGCAGATTGAATTGATGGTTTTCAGAGCCGGATATACAACGACCTTCACCGATCTGTTTTTATTTTTATTTAATAATAGATAATACGATGGTAAGTGTTAACAGGTTGAATTGATAACAGAATCAAATCTGTAACCGTTTTCAATGTGTTTTTAAATCTGTTAACCCAAAACACATAAATTTCTGTAAGATAAATAAATCTGTATCTAACAGAAATGAACCGTTTTAAAGTGTAACCGGATACGTTGCCAAATTTAATGTTGACGCGTATTCAAATTAGAACCTAAGGTGGGGGCACCGATGGTTGCAATTGTTTTAAGAAAAACATGGCCAATGTTGTGTAAGTGTGTAGAAAGTCCAATGAAGTGAGAACCGCCTTGTCACACCGTGCAATTTGTTAGGGCAAGTACCTATTAGGGTTACAGATAAAAACACATAATTAACAGAAATAAACGGTTACAGATTGATTGGGTTACAGTATCGTTTCTGTTTCTGTTATACGTGATTTTGTTCTATAACTTATTTAGGACTTGCCGATACACAAATTTAAGAAATCCATTAAAAGTATGCTCCTGAAAAAAGCTTATTATACTGTTGAAGATTATGTAAATGATAGAGGAGCATGGATTTGACTCGCTCCAGCAATGCTAAGGACAGCGGTTACTTGCATACACATTGATATAATAATTGTAAATGAATTATTTAATAAAATTATTTTTAAATAAAACAAAACCGCCTTCAAAAACTAAAAAGCAAAAAATAATTTGATATATTTACATATTATTATTTCTACCCATACTATGTTGAAGTCGGGCGGGTATAACAAGGATAAGCAAAGTTGACGCAAGGCTCGCCCGCTAGCTTTTTAGTTTTCGAAGGCGGTTTTTTTTTATTTAAAAATAATTTTATTGTTTGCTTTTTAGTGCTGTAAATATAAAATAGATTCTCGAAAGGTAGACAGACCTGTAAATAATAACTATCTGGGTTCGTGTCCTTATAAAATTTAAGTTTCATTGATTTCCCCAGGATTCCATCATCAGACCTAATGACCATGGGACCACCTGAAAAGTATACCTACCCTTTCAAAAAAAAAAAAGAATTTTCCAAATCGGTCCAGGCGTCTTCAAGTAATCGGGGAACATACATACGAATTGAGAATCTCCTCCATTTTTGAAGTCGGTTAAAAATATGCAATGCCTGGTTAAAAACCTACTGTTTACTAAGCTATTACACTGATCGCGAGCAATGTACTCTTATCAGTTGAGGAGTTCCTATATCTGTCTTTGAAGATCTTCATCAGATCTTCACCAAATTTTTATGGGACCACCTTTGAAGTATACACTTTCAAACAAAAAAAGAATTTTCAAAATCGGTCCAGGCGTCTTCGAGTAATCGGGGAACATACATAAAAAATTTAAAAAAAAGATTCCGACGAATTGAGAACCTCCTCCTTTTTTTTGAAGTCGGTTAAAAAGAGCAACCACCGAGTTTCCTGCTGGTTCTTCTCGGTAGGAATGGCATTCTGAACCAGTGGTAGATTCACTTGACGATTCATAAGTACTTGTAAAAGTTTATTTGAATAAAAAAACATTTGATTTTGATTTTGATTTTGATTTTAGCAATATCAAAAAACAGCGTTTAACATTTTGGTTACTGTTTCAGCCCTTAGCCCTTATCATCACCATAGTCATCAATCCATCGCCAGGCCCTAAGCAAGGGTGAAGACCATTGGCCACCATGCTGGCTAAGTACGGAGTAGAAGACTTGACACGCCTTTGAGAACATCCTTACGACATTTTCCTTCACCAGCAAGTAATGTTTAATTTGCATTAAACACACTTATTATTGAATATACTTATTCTCAAATTCATATTCAAATTCAAAATGTTTTTATTCAAATAGATTTTTTACATTCAAACTCAAACTCAAACTCAAAAACAACTTTATTCAAAATAGGTACCTATTTTATACAAAGAACAACTTGTGAACGTCATCATATTTATAATAATAATAAGGAATAAGACTTGATGGTGATAATGGGTAACGATATCTTAAAACTAAAGCTACGAGGGTTCCAAACGCGCCCTAGTCTGAGAAGAGCCCACAACAAACTCAGCCGGGTTTTTTTTTAAATTAGTATCTAGTAGGTTTAACACAGAATAAACTATTTTTGGTACTCAAATATTGGTTACGAATTAATCGAATATCTTCTATTTTCTTTCTTCTTATATATATACATTACATTACTACATTATGACGTAGGCATCCGCTAAGAAAGAATTATTGAAAATTCATCCCCTAAATGAGTGAAATAGGGGCTTGAAATTTGTTCGAACTTTACGTGAGCGAAGCTGCGAGCAAAAGCTAGTACTAAATATAAACTGAAAAAGTTTTGAGTGAAAAAGCCTTCTCCTGGTCAAAAATCTCTCATCTCATATTTTATATTGTAAATAATATAATCGGTATATTTATTATATTTTTATACAATAAAGTTGCACGACCACAATGACACCTGATGGGGATAGATGAATAGTTTATAATGCTGCCTTTTCAATATTATAATATAACTACTAAGATTTGAATAAAAAACTTGATTTTATCCTTATGTATATAAGATGCATGTTTCTTCATACTCTTTTCAAAGGTGAAGAGGTTGGATAGTGGATATGACGTAATAACATCGTTGGTCTAAATATAATTTTATGTATTTTTATATGTGTACGAAGCTGCTGGGTACATAAAGCCATATTGTTTCATTATTGTTGACTTTCGTATTTTAGAATTATAATCCTCACTAGCTGATGCCAGGGTGGATTGAAGTTTTTTGGTTCCCGCGGGAACTCTTTTATTTTCCGGGACAAAAAGTCTGTGTTATTCCAGACTATAATATAATCTCTGTGCCAAATTTCATCCAGATGCGTTCAGCCGTTCTGGCGTGATTGAATAACAAACATCCATCCATCCAAACTTTCGCATTTATAGTATTTAGTATAAATATCCTTTATTTGCTAGATTTTAGGTAGGTATACAAAAGAGGTGTCACAGATAAAATAGAAACTAAGCCACAATCAGCCGTGAAATTGTATGCAAACATTCACTTTTGTCCTAATTAAACCCATGAATTAAACACATTAAATTATGATAATCACTTCAAAATCTATACTAATATTATAAATGTGAAAGTTTAGATGGATATATAGATGGATGGATGGATCTGGATAAAATTTGGCACAGAGATAGATAATCTGGAATACCACATTTGTACCAGTAACTTAAAACTAAAACATTAACATTGGTAGGACAATACGACCACTTACCTGCAGGGCGAGCATGGGCAGGGGACAAAAATCTTATCCCCAGATTATATCCACTGACAAGAGATAAAATTATTTTATCCCTATGCTAGAGCATGGCAACAGGGGAAAGGAGAAGTATATCCCTGTTTGACATTACAAGTGGATAAACTTCCCCCAGCTAGAGCATGGGGCCAAAGCCACAGGATGTGAGAAGTGAGAACAGTGAAACAGAAAATACGTAGGTAATAAGTAGGTACTCGTATATTTAAAAAACGAAAACTATTCCCATTTATATATAAAAGGATTTAAACATACTATTAAATTAAATGCAAAGTACATTAAAAACAGTACAAACATAATACACATAATATAAATTAACTATATAATACTAGTGGTTCGCCCTGAACTGAGACTTCGCGGTATCCATTAGAGAGCGCCATCTATTGAAATCATTGTGGTGTTCTGTTAAAAATACTAAAGCTCATTAAAAATTAATTAATTTCGTTTTCTTATAATATTTATCTAATTTTAGTATTTGTTGTTCAAGTACAGGATATAATTCAAATAATTGATCAAGTTTCAGGCTCAGCTTTTCAGAAAATTAAGAGTTCTGAGGTCAACTTTGGACGTTAGAAAATCTCCACTTTGAAAGCCCCCCATTTCGTCAATTTTTGGGGAAAAATTAAAAAAAAAACATTTTTGTACTCAATTCCTAATTATATTTAAAATTATATACCGCAACCCTATGTAACGCTGTAAAAATATTTTACTTCGCATTAGCTCCTATGAGAGCCCCCCTAAAATAAAGGTTTTTATAACTTTTCAAGCCATATTCGGATGGAGGCCATCGGTTTACATATTATATTTAAATTTGAAGTAATTACGTTCAGTAATTCAGAAGTTATAAGGCTCTGACGGACGGACGGACGGACGGACGGACGGACGGACGGACAAGTGCAAATTCACTCAAGCAGACTCAGAGACCTTCGCTTCGCTCGGTCAACAATATTATAATATAGGTACACAAAAACATAATATGGTTAGGATTTATCAAATTACTTCAAAGTCAGTAGCTGTACGTTTCAATAAACTTTGAATAAAACTGAATATTGTTGAAAATTTAAATCACTGAAAACTAAGAGTTTTCGTTTGCTCTAAGAATTGCAGATAGAGGACAAAATTATTATGACTGTCTGGGTAAAACCCTGCATGTTGTAGGTACCTAACACAAAACACAATGATGATAATTAATAAATAATTATTCCGTGGTTTTAATTTTGCAATGTGATTCTGAGTAATTGGCTTCGTTTAATATGAAATCAGAAACGTCCGCGGTAAAATATTATTACCTAAAATATATTTGATTTAAACTTTGACGACCTCCGTGGCGCAGTGTGTATAGCGCTGTTGCCTTAACGTGCGGAGGTCCCGGGTTCGATCCCCGGCAGTGTCAATTTGGAAATTTATAATTTCTGAATTTTCCCTGGTCTGGCCTGGCCGTGGCCAGTTACTACCCTATCGGCAAAGACGTGCCGCCAAGCGATTTAGCGTTCCGGTACGATGCCGTGTAGAAACCGAAGGGGTATGGGTTTAATATAACTGCCATGCCCCTAACAGGTTAGCCCGCTACCATCTTAGACTGCATCATCACTTACCATCAGGTGAGATCGCAGTCAAGGGCTAGCTTGTAGTGGATAAAAAAAAAACTCAAAGTTTTTTAAGGTTACAAGTTGGTGCCTTTTTATTAATATATAGGCTCGCGCTTGGCTGCAATCAGACTTGCTTGCAAGTGGTGATGCAGCCTAAGGTGGAGCGCGCTTGCCTAGAAGATGCCTGTTCACTCTTGATTTTAAGGTAGGGTTCAACGATTCAGGAACAGTTCACAGTTCAAAACCCGGCCATTCTTGGCCATAGTCCACCAGGCTGGTCAAGTGCGGATTGGCAGACTTTACACACCTTTATGAACATTATTAATAACTAGATGATGCCTTCGATTTCGTCTGCGTTGATTAAGTTTCTTTATTCTCGTGGGAACTCGTTAATTTTCCGGAATAAAAAGTAGCCTATGTATTTTCGGGTATGTACAGTACAACCTATCTCTGTACCAAATTTCATCAAAATTGGTTGAAAAGATACGCCGTTAAAGCGTAGCAGATAGACAGGCAGACGGACAGACAGATAGATAGATAGACAGACCCACTTTCACATTAAATTTATGATATTAAGTATGAATTCTCGGGCGTGTTGATGTTTACCCTTGCCGTTAGAGAAAGCGATAAAACTCCACAGAACTTCGAAACTTCGAAAAGTTAGAAGTGCGTACCCGAGGATCGTATTCCGAACAGGATGATATGATGATATTTCCATAGTAAAGATGATTTGTGAGATGGTGATAGTAAAAAAGAACTCGGCTGAGTTTGTTGTGGGCTCTTCTCAGACCAGGGCGCGTTTGGAACCCTCGTAGCTTTAGTTTTAAGATACCGTAACTGATTATCACCATCATTTTTTAAAAGTAATTTTTAATGTCAATAAGTGTACCCACAGTGTACCTATATTGAATAAAATATGATTTGATTTTGACGTGATGTGGAACGTCTAAATTACCAGATTTTCGGCTATATAGCAGTGATAGCACCGCTCTCATTTTCGCTCGCATTTTCAATGCGCAAGCGTCGGCCAATGCACCCACATCAATAACTATAAATTAAAGAAGCTGGTTGTATTTATGGGTGTACCGTGTAACACCAGGTAACTCGGGTGACATTGACATGCTGTCCACTCGATGGGCGGCGGTCGTTAGTTGTCCGTGGCAGTTCGCAGCGACTCCACCGACACGCTGTAGGTACCTGAGTAACTGTTAATTTGAAATGAAGCGTGCACTTTAAGTACCTTTTGTTCTAAACTGTAGCTTGAAATTGACAACTATTTAGGAAATTAATTACATCGACCAATTATATTAAAAACTCGAACTATTTAAGGAGAGGATGCGTTTTAACATGCAGGCATCTATGAACTCCTTTTACCTAAACTTTTTGTCGGATTGGAACTGACAAAAGAATACCTAATGCAGGAATGGGATGATACTTTGATTTTCCGGGATTAAAAGTAACCTATGACCGTCTCGGGGATGCAAGTTATCCCTATTAGAGTCGGAATGGATAGGCGTGACGTGAAAATGTAACAAAAAGATAGACACACATTGGAATTTATAATATTACTAGCGCCCGCTGATGCCCGCGAGTTCGCCCGCGTGAATTGAGGTTTTTTGGATAGCTTATTCCAGACTATAATCTGTTTCACTGCTAAATTTCATCCAGATCCGTTCAGCTGTTCTGGTGTGATTTACAAACATTCATCCATCCATAAATCCAAACTTTCGCATTTAAGTATAATAACTCTTTAATTTTCCGGGATAAAAGCCTATGTCCTTCCCCGGGATACCATCTACCCCTGTACCAAATTTCAGCCAAATCGGTTGAAAAGATGGGCCGGGAAAGCGTAGCAGACAGACAGACAGACAGACAGACAGACAGACAGACAGACAGACAGACAGACAGACAGACGGACACACTTTCGCAATTATAATATTAGTATGGATTAGTAATAATTAGTATAGATGCACGCGACTTCATCCGCGTGGATTTAGTTAGTTTTTGAAAAATCTCATGGGAAATTGATTTACCGGGATAAAAATTAGCCTATCCTTCCCCGGAACGTACCTACTCAATCTACTTCTGTACCGAATTTCGTCAAAATCGATTGAACAAACAGACCGTTAAAGCGTAACAGACTGAAGGACTGACAGCTAGACACACTTTCGCTATAATAAATTTTAGTATTAGATTCTCAGATTATCATTTAATTCCCTTACTATACCTCAGTAGTCAGTACATAATAATTTAAATACCTAAGTACCTAAATTCTTAAGGTATAGCCCCACTACAGAGCGTAGTAGCGGCAGCCGGTAAGTATTCTTTGTATGATGGTGTATGGAGCTGGGCCCACTTAAGAGACGCGGCACGGAGAACGGAGATATGCATTGCGCGACGCGGGCTCGTACAAACTCCTTGACGACCTCCGTGGCACAGTGTTAAGCGCTGTTGTCTTCACGTACGGAGGTCCCGGGTTCGATCCCCGGCAGAGTCAGTTTGGGAATTTATAATTTCTGAATTTTCACTGGTCTGGCCTGCTGGGAGGCTTCGGCAGTGGCTAGTTACCGCCCTACCGGCAAAGTCGTGCCGCCAAGCGATTTTGTGTTCCGGTACGATGCCGTGTAGTAACCGAATAGGGGTATGGGTTTAATTAACTGCCATGCCCCTAACAGGTTAGCCCGCTACCATCTTAGACTGCATCATCACTTACCATCAGGTGAGATCGCAGTCAAGGGCTAACTTGTAGTGGATTTAAAAAAAACTCATGGAAATAATATTTCGTGCCGCGCCGCTCCGTGCATCTCAAGTGGGGCTACATCTTTAGAATTCAAAGCTACCAATTACTATATTTTAACCTACAATGCTGTAGTCGACTCAGGACTTTAGAATTGCATTGTATCATTAATGATTACTAATTCAACCGCATAATATGAATAATATTTAAAAGCTGTTTATTAAATACAACGTGCCATGCCATATATTTATTAATACATAAATGTATGTGAATAATAACAAATTAATGATTGAATAAACCAATGTAGTCAGTGGTTTCCGTCGATGAGTTATGCATATATGTATACCTATCTAATATGCATTGACTAATAAAGATATTTATTTAATTATACCTTAGACATTGATAAATACATAATTTTAGTACATCTCCGTATGGATCATACTCGTACATCCATACTTCCATACAAATGCGAAACTATGTCTGTCTATCTGTTACGCTTTCGCGGCCTTTTTAATTCTTACAATCGATTGTGATGAAATTTGGTACAGAGATAGGTAACATCCCGGGGAAGGACATAAGCGACTTTATCGGCAGCATCTACCTAGTAGGTTATTATTATAAATGCGTAAAGTGTGTTTGTCCTTCTGTATGTCTGTCTGTTACAGATATGTCTGTAATCTGGATGGCCTTTTTTTACCTTACGATGGGCCAAAATTTCAACCGATTTGGATGGAATTTATTAAAAGATAAAGCTTATTTATCTCGAATTACATTTTTATCCCGAAAAAGATTTTCCACGGGGGTTTAAAAATCTAAATCCACTCAGCCAAGCGAAGCCACAGGCATCTTGCATATTACTAATTGAATACTGAATGCATATTCAGTAAGTATAACTATTTAAGTATAGAAAATGACTTACGAGTAGGTAGGTTTAAGAACCACCTTTAAGAACCAACGCCTCCATCCTAAAGGAACTGAAAATTACCACCAGGCTATCTACCACATGCCTACGGAGGAACCTTGGAGTACTCCGGACACATTGCCCGCAGAAGCCCTGTACGCTTACTCTGACTTTTTACATTGCAAATACGATTGATCGAGCTCACCACGCCAAGTGTAAGCGAACGTCAAAGTAAAATGGACCCAAATGATCAATCAATCAATTAGTCAACTCATTAATCAGTACACTGTGGGTACACCTATTACTTATAAAACATGATGGGATAATAAGTTACGGTATCTTAAAACAAAAGCTACGAATCTTGCTTTAAAGTCACAAATTCAGCGTTTGGAGCGCTGGCTGTAAATAAATACACGAAATGATGAAATGAGCTCTAAACCAATGCAGTTAATATTCATTTTACTGTAACGTTCGCTTACACTTGGCGTGGTGAGCTTTCACGTCGAATAATATAAAAACTCAGAGTAGGTAAGCGGACTGAAACCCTGGAGAAACTGCTACTAACGGGCAAAGTGGAAGGAAAAACACCAAGAGGACGTAGCCCTATGCGTGAGGCAGACCTGCACCATGCCACAGACAGACCAAGATGGCGTAACATCATAAATGCACATACTCGTGTGATAAAAGTAACATCATCAATCACATAAAAATAGGTACAATTATAGCAATCTTTGAAACCATTGAATTACAAAAATAAAGTGTTATAATAATGTAACGTTATACTAACTATTGTTATCTAAAACGACGAAGTATAGAAACAAAATATCGACTCGAACAAAAAAAAATTTTTAAAAAAAGTTATATTTTTAGCATTTATGAATATCATACGAATATTATCAGTATGTTACTTAGTACAAAACTTCAAAGATTCATTAAACATACTTACTATAAAATCAAAAACAAAATGGAATAAGTTTAATAGGTACAAACTTTATATATATTATATATTTTTATTTTTTTTATCCACTACAAGCTAGCCCTTGACTGCGATCACACCTGATGGTAAGTGATGATGCAGTCTAAGATGGTAGCGGGCTAACCTGTTACGCCCCAAACCCAAACCCAAACCCACACCCCTTCGGTTTCTACACGGCATCGTACCGGAACGCTAAATCGCTTGGCGGTACGTCTTTGCCGGTAGGGTGGTAACTAGCCACGGCCGAAGCCCCCCACCAGGCCAGACCAGGGAAAATTCAGAAATTATAAATTCCCAAATTGACCCTGCCGGGGATCGAACCCAGGACCTCCGCACGCTAAGGCAACAGCGCTACACACTGCGCCACGGAGGTCGTCGATGTATGTTTCTTCTGTCCTTAATCTTCTGTTCTACCTCGAAGTAAGACTTTGTAGAATATTGGCAAGACCAAGAGCACGGTATGAAGTTCCTACAGTCGTGTATTACGTAGGAACTCTATACCTCGCTAGTGGAAATCACCATCACGACGATCGACGACTTGATCTGCTTCATTCTTCTTTTGTAATATTTTCTTTCTTCCATAATCTTCTTTCCATGTTTTAAATGTCTGCCTTCTTTTTGGTTTAAAGCTGGAATAATTTCTTTCTGTTAAAGAAATTGATGGTAGTTCGAAAAAAACTGAAAAAATAGTTTAGTAATAATCTTGCGAAATTTTCGAACTAATCATTCTTTCCTATAAAAGTAAAACTACTACACACTACACTACACTACTGTAAAAGAATTTATCAGCAAACAATTATCATAACAATACCCTGAACTGATGATGTATTTTTTTAGAGTCAGAACACAAGAGGAAAACTAATACAACATACTCGTATAAGCTAAGTTTTAACATTTTAGTTAACGTAGTAGCATTATTTGAATAAATAGTGCTGTCGAAACCAAATCGAAAAATAAAAATATAATATTAGAAATCTGTTGCGGCGCGAACCCAAACACACACTAAGTTATGACACATTCGCTTCCAACGCTATTACCTTGACATTACGTTTAAAAAACAAAATTACCATTTGAATAAAACAGCTGCCGAAACCCCCCATAATTAATTTCCGTAGGTATCCAGATATTTGCATATTTTATCCTAGAAACGGCGTTCGCGTTGAGCAGATAAGTTTTAGCTAGTGATGCAGAAAGTCGATTAATTATCAATTTATGGAGAACTAGGTGATATTCGCAACTTTGTCCGCGTGGATTTAGTTTTTCGATTCCTTGGAAATACTTTGGTTTTCCGGGGTAGACTATGTCCTTCCCCGGGATGCAACCTATGATTTATGATGTCAAAATCTGTTGAAGAGATGGTCCTTGAAAGCGTAGCATACAGACCGATATTTACCCTGAATCTCTATGACATCAATAGGTGATTTACTATCGACACCGAATGATATTAATATGATTAGATTTCTGTGTTAACTGTCTTCTTCCGATTTCAAATATATTTTGTTGGTTTTTAATTTTATAAAATATGTTGCACAATTTTCCCGCCATCGTCTTAAGGTCGTTAGTCAATCAGGCGTGTAGGTGTTTCACACTGTATGCGAGACATACGGATTTGTTTGAGTACTAACTCACCGGGATCGTTAGGTCAGAATCCTGTCGATTAATTTTATCGATGTAAAATTCTTGTACAACACTAGTACGTAGATAAGTTTCAACCCCTTAGGGCATGCAAATTTTTCTAAGCGCCTCGTGGGAAGCCACGACGTCGATTTGCATAAGAAATTCAAAATAATAAAGGCTAACACAGTAGCGAATATTAACATCCTCCTGCATCGAGTTCCTTGAGAAAGATTTCGGAAGTAAATTCTCGTGACTATGCAAATTTTAAGTTAGAAACTTCTAACAATAAGTAATCGCAGGAAGGTCACAGATTCGGAATGCAAACGGGTTTTATTTATAATGTTATTGTTAATAATATTATAATGTACCTTTTTATCCCTTTAAAGCAATAAACCTCGGAAGTTCGAATCAGAAATAGACTGTCAACTCTATGCAGAAAATTATACATCAATGTTGAGCAGTACCATAAAAATGTGAACCTAAAAATGTGTAATAATCTAAATCTTGGTTATCGACAATCGATATTTGGTAGATAGTACTAGTAGGTACCAGGGATGTTATGGAGCTCCGTAACCGTAACCGACCTATCGGATGTCCGAAATAAAAATCTATCCGTAACCATAACCGAATCTGATACAAAAGTTTCGAATAATTTCGGATAGAGAGACGGAGGCTAAATGTTATGACAGATTTTTATTTTTAGTAAGTAAAAGCAAAAATATAATAAGTAAATACATATGACTGATTATAAATACTAATGAATGAATGAATGAATATTCTTTTATTGTACACCACAAAGGAAAATATACAATAGTGAACTTAGCTTATAACAAAGTAAGTATACAATTTGGCGGCCTTATCGTTACACAGCGATCTCTTCCAGGCAACCAATGGTTTAAAAGGACATAGCTACATACAACCGGTAGACTAATCAGTCATATTATTATATTTTACCTAACCTAGACTAGATAAAACCAAATTATTACATTAAATTTGTGTTTATATTTTACTTCAATCTAATATCCGTAACCGAAACTATCCGAAACTAACGGATAATCCGAAATAATTACATATCCGTATCCAGATCCGAAATATCATATCCATAACATCCCTAGTAGATACCTAACTACCTACTACATACTCATGTACTAATTTTGAAGTTTTTTTTTATGGAACCTTTTGTTACATATTGATAACTCTAACCACTGAGCAATTGGTATTTCGAATTGATATTTCAGTCACATCTCGTTTTCCTCGCTAAAAAGAAAACAATACATCGAATTTTATAGAATGCCGTACTATTAAAAAGAATGCCGTATAGAGAAGGAATATATTGTTAAAACTTCAATTAAGGACCAAAGCATACTTTGTTTTGTACGAAGTAGCGGGTGGCCGTCGGTATTTAAAGTAGTATTTTAATGAGCCGGAACCAGTACCATCTGACTCCGTGGGCCGAGTATACCGGGTAATTAGCTTTAACAACGAACGCCATATCTTGATTCCTGATATTTAATTATAATCTTGGTAAACATGTTACTCCTGGTCAAAACGGAGGGTCGGTTCGGTGACAGGGACGTTTAGGGCGATAACACACTACGGATCACTACGGTACAGGTAAAAAGTACGCGTCGAATGGGAAGCACGTTTCGTCCTGTCGCGCTACTATGTACCTCTCCATATAATTATTAGTTGAGCGCGAATTCGCCAACAAACTACATGTGTAGTTTGGCAAATAACATAATATTTTTTGTGCAATTTATAAAATAAATACTTAAATAAAAAAATATATATATTTATAGATTTTTTTTTGTTCGTAGGTTTTCGCCCTGTGAATCATTTAGATTGATATTAATGAAAATGCGATATTTTGGATGGGTGTTTGCTACTTGCTCAATCAAGGCAGAATGGCTGAACGGATATGGATGAAATTTGGCACAGAGATAGATTATACTCTGGAATAGCACATGAGCTACTTTTATTGGAAAATTTGGTTCCTTTGGGAGCCGAAAAACCTCAATCCACGCGGACGAATTGCGCGGGCATCAGCTAGTTCAAGAATAATTATTTTTAAATGTTATAAAATTTAGAAGAAACTTCTAACATTGTTTTATGAAAACATTGTAAGAAACTACCGTAAAGATAAACAATGTTACAAAATCAGCGCACTTCTTTACTATAAATCGGATCCTACTTTCGTTGCTGATAACGTTATCTGAAAACAATTTGTCTTTGTTGCGATTGTCTTTATTACGGTATAAAACTCAGACACGTGTTGTTTTACCTTGCTAAGATAGGAGAGTTGTGATTTTAGCAGATTATGTAAGTTTGTCTGTCACCTCGTATTCCCTAAACTTATGATTTAGTTAGTTAAGTATATCTGAGCTAATTATAGATGTAGGATTGGTCTCCGCTGCGCTTCTAAGCGGAGACCAATCTATAGAGCTAATTCTGTTTTTATTAAAAAATTTTGACTTTAAAGATCTGAATTAGGCCGGTTTACCTATCTCATTTTTGAAAAATCAACCGAGGTTAAACAGGGGTTTGATGTTTTGCATGAAAATCCAACACAACGTAAGCGAAGCTGCGGGAAAAAGCTGTGGTTAATAACAACAAAAACGCATATAATTGATAACATTCAAAGAACAAAGAAAAAGTTTTAGGGTGTAAATAAATCACGCTGTATAACGTTGTCTGATAATAGTGTGATTGTCGGTGCTGTGATGCTATCACGTCATAAACCCCGGACACGTGTCGTCTTTTATGTCACAGACCGAGAATGAATCAGTCCGTCATTTGGAGGTTTTACAACTGCGTTTATTGTACTTTTTACACCTCAACGGCTGTGAACAAGCAACACGAACACTTTTTTTGGTCACGGAATCTAAATAAAGGAAAAGGTGACTGACTGATCTATCAACGCACAGCTCAAACCACTGTGTACTGTTCGGATTGGGGCTGAAATTTGGCATACAGCCAGCTATCATGAAGAAAGGATTATAGAAATTTTCATCCTTATGTAAAAAAAAATCTTTTGGCGAAAATTGGGGTTTGAAATTTACCAACCGGTGAACGAAGCTGTGGGCAAAGCTCTTTCTGTTCTCGGGCTCTTAAAAATGATAATTATTATGGAACAATTAGAAAAAAAGACAATTTGCAAAGATAAGACAGAAAGATGGTGTTTGAAAACTTAAAACTGAGCTGTGTACATTAGGATTACTTTTAAGGATCCATACTAATATTATAAATTATAATGCGTATGTCTCTCTGTCTGTTACGCTTTCACGGCTCATCTGTATAACCGATTTTGATGAAATTTGGTACGGGGATAAGTTGTATCCCGGGGAAGAACCTTGCTACTTTTTATCCCGGAGAATTAAAGTGTTCTCGCGGGAATGAAAAAAGTCGCGGGCATCATCTCGTAATCGTACTCGTATCAATGGGTAATATACAGATAAATAATCGTATAAATGGTAATATACAGACTTACAAATAGACGACAAAGTAGATTTACTTTTTATATTGTTTTTTAAAGAGTAATCATAAAGGTAGATGCAGACAGACGACTTGCGTCTTCCTAAATCCCGCTCATTTTGGGGATTTGCAGTTGAAATTAGTTCGCAAATCTCGGGCTTACTCGCTCCCCCGTAACAGATGGAGGATGCGAAAGGGATGTAGCCCGCGGACTGCTCCGCTACACGTCGTTTATTGTTTTTACGACGTTTTTTCCGCACTTTTTTTGCCCTGCATCGCGGATTACTTGAATGTACCGGCGCAATAAAGGATAATTTGACTAGGTAAGTAAACCTTATAGGTGTAGAAATAGGTATCTCTTTGTAGAATATAAAATGTATGAAAGGAAAAATTGAAGGACATAATAAATTAGGAAACATGGGACTAGAAATTTAAATATAATCAATTTATATTATTACCTACGTATTGTAATATCTCGTTTTAAAAAAAAAAGCAACTGCTGAGTTTCATGCCGGCTCTTCTCAGCTGAATCTTTCCGGTAGTATAGTCAAAATATGACGTAAAATAAGAGACACCTGTATGTCTTACATGTATTAAATAAATTGAGTTTGAATTTGAGTTTAATGACATTGAACTCAACCAATGTAGAATTGATTTAAGTAAACGAGATAGGTACATAGAGCAAAAGATGAATTAATTATTAAAATTAATATTTTTTACAGCTTCATTAGTGCAATTGTAGTTTTAGAAGACAGGAATGGAAGACTAAAATGTCACCTAAATACATCAATTGAATCAAGTAAACTTCAAACAATAAAATAAAATTACTTACAGCAGCCATATTATAAGTTTATTGAACCCTTAATTCTTAGTGTGACAATACAAATTTCAAAGTATGTTCAACATTTAAATATTACCCAATAAACTCTAGCAGTCACTAGTAAAAACACCTTCATAATTAACAGTGAAATAAAGGCGTACAATAATAAGCGGTTGAAAAAAAGGTTAACGTCACCGTTCTACGTTTAGTTAAGAAAAGGAATGTTTGTGTGAAAGTTACGTAGCAATAAATCCAATTTCCCGAGGCTAATGCTAGCTAAATATGTATGAACGGCTCAATTGAATGGCCACGCAACGTTCAATAAGTGCGGGTACGCACGGCATTACATAGAGCCGCCAGGTGCAGCGGGCGGTAAAACGGGACAGTCCCGTAAAAATCGGGAAATCGTTTTAAAAAGTTCACTTTTTTTTATATGTAGGCTAGCGCATGCAATCAGACTTGCATGCAAGAGGTGATGCAGCCTAATGTGTAACGCGCTTGTCTTCACATTAATTCAATGACCGTTATTTTTTGAAGTGAAACTTCTTTAGCGCCGTTGTGATTTGAAAAAAATTCCATGCAACGAAAAAGCGACGCTCAAAAGAGACAAACATATTCATAAATAGAATTTAGCCTGCGAGAAAATGACATAGAATACAAGTTATATTTATCTCTTTCTCTCTTAGGCTGCTTTTCTGAAGTTTCACTTGTGCCGTGTGTGAATTGCACACACACACTTTTTTATTATTTCAATCTTCAAAACAAGAGAGCACCAAGTATTTCTGATGATAATAATATGGTTTAGTTACTGACTTTGTTTTCTTTATTATTAAAACCAGTACCCGTCATATTCTAATTATAGAATAAGGTTAACTTTTCAAAGTGACGGGACAATTTTTTTTTTCAAGATAACATAAAAATATATTATATTAAATATATTGATATTTATAAATAAATAAATAAATAAATAAAAATATGTATCAATAATTAAATGTATAGAACTGGAGAAAGAGTTTCGCTAGTATTTACGAGAATCATTAGCGACTTGAAAATCGTGATGTCCCAATAAAAACGGGACACGTGGTGACACTAATCGTATGCGGTATAACTGAGTAACGAACATGGAAATCGAAGAAAAATTTCGTATGCTTAACGTGCGTCCATACGGAGAACGAGGCTCACATAAAAATTAAAAATGTTTGCCGGAGCCGACACATCGACGACAAAATAAAATATTCGAATGTTAAGTAAAATATACGAGTATATTTTATCGAGATGTTTTCATCAAATAACATTGAGTGATTTTGTTTATGCAGTTCGTATTTTCATTCTTTTGGTACATGTATTTTGTATAAATGTTTGATTATGAATGGTATTTTGGTAAATAATTTTATGAGTAGGTATACGGAGTACGTATACGTAGGTATAGTGAGTATTGTCATTCTTTTTAATATACCTGTCGGTATTCTGTGGTATCGGTAGTGTGCGGTCTTAAATTTTTTTTTTTACCTGCTTTTTTTTTTGACCATAATCTTCCTAAGTAGACTTATTTATATTGGCAAAAAAACATTTCTCTTAGTGGGTTTTTTCTGTTACTTTTTACGCATATGCCAACTGCCAACCCTAATGTATCTTAAACAAATAGTATTAAAGAGCTACCATGAACATTTATCAATTATTAGCTATCCGTCTGCTTGTACCTAAAAGAGAAATTTACTAAAAACAACAATTAAATTCATTAAAGATACTACCGTTAACTTCTTATCCTAAAAAACTCACTTTTACAATTATATACTCAATCATTACTGACGTCTTTGTAAATAGCGGACGCACCGCTCATTAAAATTTAAGTTAAAACTGTTGAAAATTTATACATATTATACTGCTTCTTGTAGAATAGTTCGACTTGATAACGTTATTCCTTCAACAAAAAACGCTAATTACTGCGCTATCTTATCTTGTTATGACGGAAGATTGGAATCTGAGATAGTGTGGAAAGGCCCTTAAGGTGCGTTCAGAAGGCGATATTTTTCCGTATGCCATTTATGAGTCATCATTATAATTTTAAAGTATACCTACATCAAAATACTTTTACTGTGTTTTCGTGAGTTATTGAAAAAAGATTTTACCGCACATATTTTAACAATTTCATTGTTTATAAAACTAATTAAGTAATATCTTGAAAAATACAGTGGGTACTGAAATGATCTATAATAATCACAAGCTATATACCAGAAAATGAGTTCCAGCTGTATCTTGAGATATTTTGATAGATTTGTTTTGTTCATAGTTGGAGCAGTAGGTACGTAATAATAATATGCTTCATGACTGCATTTCGATTCAAAAATTCCCATTTTTCTTGCTGCTTGGTTTAAAATTATTGACATGAAAAAAAAGTAGGTAACTACTGCAATGGATCAGCAGAAATGCAATTTTTTTTTTATTCCGAGTTCAAACATGGTACATCGATATACTATTTTGGGGAAAATAACCCCAATGTGAACGTTGCCTAACGGATCGCGTGCACATCAGCAGTATGGCTTGTATCTACGCCTGACGCAGCGCTGCGGATGCCCAATAAATACGCGTTTGACGCCCGCTGCGTACATCACCACTGAACTTAGAACCCTGATAGTACGTAACGCATCACGCAACCCAGCTACCAAATGCGGTAGGGCTGACCAAAATTATAAATGTAAGTAAGTAAGTAAGTAAAAACACTTTACTGCACACAAACAGATAACAAAACAGATGTCCTATCCTATAAGAAAGGAGAAAGGTTGCACGATGACTGGGTGGTGCACACGTGTAAATTTATAAAACGTAACTAAGTTTGGTTGTTTATTGAATTCAGCGATTTTCTGAAACTCTTATCTTTTGAACTGTGAATTTAATCATTCCCTAAAGAAAATAATAAGTGTAATTACTCAAAGTAAGGTAAGTAGTAAGATCTCACACAGATCTGAAGGTCATAGGAAACACGTAGGTAATGCGCTTTAGAAATTTAATAGATTTTTTAAATCTTCTCCTTTAAATATTTTTAAGAGTACGGTTGGCAGCCCTAGTGGCGGCTCTCAATAAACTGGCTTACCATCGAACAATGTTGGCATAGACGTGCGAAGTGAAACAGGGCTGCATCGCGTCGTCCCAAACTGAATAAATTGAACATTACTGACGTGCGTACAGCGAACTCTTACAAAGATAGCGACGTTGCAAAAACTTTATATATGCTAATATATTTCAGTCTTTAAGTGGTGCTTATAAATCATATACATTTTCTTGCGGCCTGGAGTCCCGTACCATTTATAAGTCTCATAAGCTCAGTATCCACTTAAAGTGAGACGTTTTCCATTTTGAAATGGACTTTATTTTATTAAAAACTTTAAAATGATAAACATAGTATACCTACTTAAAGCTATTAAATATAGTCTAGATTCTAGATCCTCGATAAACTTTTAAGGGCAATGGCAAATGCTGAGACATAACTGTAATACTTTATCGGTGTTATGATGCTACACTATGATGATGTCAAAGAAATCATTCTAAAATGTTTTTATCCTGTTTTTTAATTCACAGTTTTGTTTTAAAATTAATCCCTAGAAGCTGTTAAAGTTGAAATCAAAGGAACTAATAAAGAGTGCATACAAAAACTATCGATAAAATCGTCCCGCCGGGACGCCCGCTAGTGGACACCCGGCCTTAAACTTGCCTCGCCAAAAAGCCAAGCGTTTATGGCGGCGACATTTCCCGTTCCATATTCAAATTTTACGAGGACAATTAAAAAGGATATTGGGCCAAAGAATATACGGGCAGATGTGGGTTCCGTTATTAAGTACCTACTAGTTTTTATTAGTACTTTAGACTTCGCGTGGATGCACCTGCTTAGAGAAAGCTTGATATAGATGGTAAAGGCATAAAGTTTTATAACATGTACTCGTAGTAATAACACATGATACGTGTGAAGGTAAAACTGTAAGCTTTTCCTTTTATTGCGGATGTATTCACGTGAAAGTGTTAGCGGCCTTTTTGACTAACAACGGCTGTTAAGTTGAGTGACATAAAACTTTACAATGGGCTTAATTTAATTAAGTACTGTACTATAATAGGGAGATAAATTCCTTAAGTATGTATCTCTTCCTGCTTAGTTTTCATTTCTTAATGATACCTAGATGTTTTCTTGTGATAATATGGTTGTGGGTATGCTTTCGGATAGGAAACTGCTAAGCTAAGCCACGCCACTGTAGTGGGACAAGACCTTAAACCACTAGGCTTTCACCGCTTTGTAAGACAATATTCGATGAAAACCCCAGAGTTTCCCTATGGAACCCTAAAATAAAAAGGGCTCTAAATGTCTGGCGTAATTACGTGTGAAGTTGCAGTTCCCGAGCAGTTTACCGCCATTTTGATTTGAGTTACGACCGTTCCGGAACGCATCGGCCGTTTGCCGGGACGCAAAGTGCAAACGCTCATTTCGGGTTATTTAGGGAGGTGTTTAACTGCATTGTAATGCTCGTTTTGTATTTAAGGGCTTGGTCGAAAACATTGCATGGCGGCAGCGATTCGGAATTTGCTCCAAGACCTTTATAAGTATCGTGCTTCTGCCCGATGCACTGTAAGTGCGTAAAGTGCAGTTTATATATCGAGAGCTCGGAGTTTTTTTTTTTTTTTAATATGCAGATCTCAAATATGCGTAAATCTATCACGGAGATGTAAAATCAGTGTTTTACTATACTATATATGAAAATTGATTATTCTCTTTTAAAATAAAAAAGTCAGTAGTGACTAGATCCGCAATAATATTTGGACGTCAGTAACGATAAAATATGCATGTAATTAATCTAATACAATAACATCTTGATATTATTGTCTGTATCATATTTTTCCAAATAAATATTTATTTTACTTTTCTTTTCTTTAGAGGCTCTTGAAAGAATTCTAACAATAGATTGTACACTGCACATATTGTGAAGTTTGACGTCTTGCTGTGCTGCAGCCTTCAGGTTGCTTCCATCACGCGTTTTGTTTGACCAGAGTTTAAATGGACTGTGATGATCGGTTTGCACTTATTATGCTAAATTTATATCGGGTTTTAAAGACGTAAAGTACTGCTTTGATTGTTAAATGTTTAATTCTTTTTTCGGAATTTCGTAGGCATGTGGAGGCAGGCGGTGAATCATTAAATGACTTGTGTAATTTAAACCGACGAACAATTTGCGATAAGTTCAAAATGTTATAATACCTAATAGGTAAAGTCAAAGTACCTATTTACTCATTTTAGCCAGGCAGGCTTATGCTTATTTCATTAAAATCGGCTTAGTTTATTTTATACCATTAAAATCATAATGGCAATAATTATAATAAGTAACTACCTAATTTTTAACCGACTTCCAAAAAAGGAGGAGGTTCTCAATTCGGCGTTTTTTTTTCACTATTAAGGAACTCTCTAATGGTAATTCTTGGCAGACCTCTTGGAATGCCATTTCGGGGATCAAGTCACATTTCATGTTTCTTTTTCTTTTTATAAAGTCTTATTTTATTATTAGGGTTTTCTTGTACTTGTATCCCTGAATAAAAATTTCTTTCTTTCAAATAGTCTGAGTCAAATAATGTTTATTCAATATAGGTAGGTACACTACACTTATTGACGTCTAGTTATTTATAAAATATACCTAATGGTGATAATTAGTAACGGTATCTTAAAACTAAAGCTACTAGGGTTCCAAACGCGCCCTGGTCTGAGAAGAGCCCACAAAAAACTCAGCCGGGTTTTTTTTTCATTATCACCATTTCACAAATCATCTTAACTAAGGAACTATCAGAGCCATTAGATCAAATCATTGCCAAGCTTCCTTGTCATTTAAGTACCTAATCCTACATGGTAATAAGATTTCTTAATGAGTTTACGTTTTACATTAACTTTGAACTTATTCAGAGACATCTTCAACATGTCTTCTGGAAGCTTATTGTAGAATTTCTTTCTTTCAGAACTGCTCAATAATTTACCCAAAACGCAATTTGAAAGGTCACTCAATTTATCAACGAATTTCTCGATCCAAGTGCCACCAGTACGTACTACGTAGGGCTCTACATCGGAAATACACCATTATCATACCCTCCTACATACATAAACACATACACAATGTCCTCAGTATGGGTACCTCTCGACAAACACACAAGCCAAAATAACCCTTAAACACTACAATTTAACACCTATTATGACATAGCAGGGTTCAAGATGTATGGGCCACGTGAGTGTAGGGTAGAACCCTATGCATTGCCCTCGGGGGTAATTTTTACCCCATCAGGACACGTCGCCACCCACTCTACTCATCATTGGATATTTGAATTAGTTATAAGCAATTTCGTTATTCGAGTTTAGTTGATTTAGCCCGCTGGTAATGTAATGTAATAGTGGTTTTTATGGTTTTAACCTCTTCTTTTATTAGGTTTAATAAAAAGTCTATTTAATTTCCAACCTGTCCGAGTTACACAACGGATTAATTATTTTTGATCCTTTTAACTGCATATCTGTTTTCTTGACATCATTTGCAATGCGGAAACACATTATTAACGGACTTCTAAAAAGGAGCAGGTTCCTATTTATTTGTTTTATTGAAGATTTGACACATCTTTACAAGTTTGCGTTCTAAGTTATGATTTGAAAGTCAAAAGGCAAGGTAAAACAGAAACAAAGTTTTTATAAGTTAAAAAGGTCACAACTGAAAGTGGATAACGCCGCGAAGCTGTCCAAATTCCAAATTACGAATTGCAGATACGTCGATTGGGCTTTAGCCGACTAAAGCTTACTGCTGGTTCTTCTCGGTAAGGATAACATTCCGAACCAGTGGTAGATTTACTCGACGATTCAAAAGCACTTGTAAAAATTTTTGAATAAGAAACATTTGAATTTGAATTTGAAAAACTATCGGGTAGTTTGGGCTTTAGTCGGCTAAAGCCCAGTTCTACTAGTTCAAATTTCTAACCCTTAGCGCACATTAGTTATAGACTTTCAAGACTCTCTTGCCCAGACATCAAGGGAAAAACTTCTCTACAGGATCTGTAAGTTGTTCAAACACTTCCTTTCGAACAATCGAAACATCGATCGCTCTGGTTTAGCCCATGGACGTTCAGCCTAAACTAAACATAGAGATAATACAATTGGTTTGTTTTAGTAGGGCGCGGCCGTATGGAATTCTGTTAGGTCGAGCGTCGTTAAAAAGATTACCAGTAATTTGTTTGTCTGTCTTTTAGGCATAGTTTGCAATATCAATTTCGCTTGGCTAGTATCTCCAAGGCGACCTAACCCGGATTCACTCGTGTGGTATTTCTAGGAATATGAGACACGTACACAGGATACAGGTACTTATTATAAAAGCGAAATATTTCTAAAAAAAAATAGTCACAATAATATAGGTACTGTAACATCTTGTTATTAAAATAATTGGCTTAAAAAAGAACCAATTAAAATTTAATATAATAACTTATTATCATAGGTCCCTATACATTTTAAGTACAAAAAAAAAGTTTTTTATTAAAATATACTTACAAGTGCTTTTGAATCGTTACAGTTTGGGTGGTTTATTGAAGAACAAGATGAAAGTCATGTTAGTTATATTTGAAAGAGTACTAGCCAATTTATTTAACTATCCCATAGGGAAGCATGTAATATCCATCTACAACCACACTCAAGGGCAGCAGAAATTAAAAGCAAAATATCTACTTCTACATCATATTAAGAGGAGGGTCATAAAATGCCACAACGCAAAAAGGGTTGAAAGTCGTAATATTTGATAAGTACCAAAAGATATACTAGTCTTGGATTGGAATAGTCCGCAATATTCGAAAATACTAGAATTTGACATTGTAATCTTACTTAATTGATGTAACCAACGAATGGAAGATTTAGTTCTGAAAAGGTAATTTCCGAAATTGACTCCACTTATTTGAGCACCATTTTTTATATCAATGCAATTCCTAGGCATATTGCCAAAAAATAACTTGGCACAATATGCAACAATAAACCTGAATAATGCAGAATAATGGATTATTGTACGATTCAGATTGTAGAAAAATATCTTTTTTTGAACTTCTATAAAAAAACGACGTCGATTTTAATTCCCTTAACTAAAAAGCAAACGGCGTCATTTTGTTTTTTCATTTAAAAAAAAAGTGAAAAAAAGCAGGTGTGCTAATCTCAATTTATTTGCCATCAAAATCAGCAACATTGATTTGAATTATTATAGCATAAATAAGAAAACGAATACTAAAATATTTAAATACGCCTACTTCTGATACTAGATCTCAGATTAAATTTATTTCTTTGTGCCTTATTCGTATTTTTAATATAAAGATTCTCTAAATTAAAAATGAGTTTATGTTTAACATAATATTTATTACATACCTAATAAGGCAACTCTGAAATTTATCGGATCTGAATAATTTTTAATCGAGTAAAAATAGTGGTCCGTATCTCACAATCAGTTTATATTGCCTTTTATCAATAATTATTAATAATTTTTATTATTACGTGTCATCAGCCTGCTTTTTAGACGTAAATTCTAAAGGTCATTGAACGGACATTTTTCATGTTTTCACCAATTTTCTTGCACACTTTAGTCCACCCGTGCAAAAACGTAGCAAGTCGGATAGTAAAGATAAAACTATAAAAAAAGTTCGACTAAGCGCTCCGCTAATTTGTTTTGACATTTCAGAACGTACGAGCACTTTTCCCGCCTACAAGTTTGCACGATCGTTTAGAAGGGTCTTCCAAATTCAAATAATCCGGCACAGATAAAAAATAATTCCTACAGTCTACACACAGGGGCCAAATTGCATCGACCGAGCAAGGGGTAGGACTCACTGCATTTTATAGTTAGGAGAGCAATTGAGTTTTCGCATATCCATTATATTCGGGACCCTTTCGGTTTTTATTTTTTACCCATTGTACGGCAAAACGTACCTATGTTCGAGGGTGATCCCCTAGAACGCGTGCCATCCGATATTGCGTCCCGTTTCACAATAACTTTAAACGCGGCCGATCAATAGCGGTTACTGGTTACCTACGCATAAAAAAAGGTTTTATAGACTTGTGTGTGGCCGGAAAATCGGCCAGTCATCGTAAATACACTTGCCTAATACTAGACTATATAAGTGTATTGACTGTGTAAATATTTTTAGTAGATATTATATTTATCTGCATGCTTTGTGCGTGAATAATATTTGGTGTTGTCTGATTAGAATATTGTTATTTTTAACTTATAGTTTTCCACTCACAGGGTAGGTAAAATTGCCATTCACGAGCTGGCTCAGTCATCGGAGAAATTCCATTTGACTTCTTAAATTACCCAAGCACAGAAGTCAAGGCATAAACTACATAATCTATACTTAATATTATAAATGCGAAAGTTTGGATGGATGTTTGTAACTCAATCACGCCAGAACGGCTGATCGGATCTGCATGAAATTTGGAACAGAGATAGATTCTAGTCTGGATTAGCACACAGGCGAATTTGTATCCCGCGAAATTAAGGAGTTCCCGCGCGCTCCAAAAAACCTCAATCCACGTGGACATCACATTAGCTAGTCATACATAAAACCAATTCATATTATTTTTGCAAACAAAATTCGAATTATTTTAAGAATCGCACGAAAATATTGTGGTGTGCAGACTAGCCCTAAATCTCCTAGTTTCATACAAAATCCCGATAGATCATTCAGCCAGGTTCAAGCATGCGGCTCCACTGTTAAGAACAGATACGGGTTAGGACTTCGGCCCTACGTATTGTGTTTGTACGTCAGCGTGAGTCACTCTATTGTTTTGTAGTCCCACACAATGCCCTTTGTGCATTGTGCAGACCTGGTGTTACGTGTTAGAAAATAGATAATTAGCGTACACGTTGATTGAATGACACGATTTTACCTCACAGCCACACTCTCTACAAAGCGAGAAAATGTAAGACGAGTGCGTGAGTATAGTAGGCAGTGTATATACTGCATACGCGTTACGCACGCTGCACCGGCTGTCAAAGTCATAGGAAGTGAGGTGTGGGCAACCAAATCTATACTTGTATACTAATATAATATTATAAATGCGAAAGTTTGGATAGACGATGGATGGATGTTACTCAATCACGCCAGAACGGCTGAACAGATCTGGATGAAATTTGGCACAGAGATAGATTTTATGCCGGAAAATTAAAGAGTTCTCGCGGGAACCAAAAAACGTCAAATGGATGTTTGTTATTCAACGCTGAACGGCTGAACGGATCTGCATGACATTTGCCACAGAGATAGATTATAGTCTAGAATAACACATGCAAATTAAAAAGTTCCCGCGGGAACCAAACCCTCATCCACCCGGGTGCGGACATCAGCTAGTAAACGGTAATTGTGAGCGGCAATTTTTTTCAGTACTCTATTTTCGGAACCGGTGGTAGAGCCTTGAATCTTGATTCTAAAAGTTGGTTCAATGTTTTTGTAGTTAAGATTGGAACATAGGCTTCTACTTAAAAACTTTAAGATGCGCACGACATTATAAATGATCATGGGCGCGAACAACTTTTCATGAAAAAATATTATGTAAGTAAATTTTTGAAATCATAATAATATCATACTAATATTATAAACGCGAAAGTGTGTTTGTTTGTTGGTTTATTGGTTTGTCCTTCAATCACGCCGCAACGGAGCAACGGATCGACGTGATTTTTGGCATGAGTAGGTATAGTTGAGGACCTGGAGAGTGACTTAAGCTACTTTTTATCCCGCAAAATCAAGGGGTTCCCGCAGGAATTTAAAAAAATTGAACCACGCGGATGAAGTCGCGGGCATCAGCTAGTAAAAAAAATAATAAAATAAAATTTATTTCAGACTGGGGCAAATGAGCCGTTTAGCGTGTTTGGTGCTAAATCGCTCTCATTGAACACGCCCTGTGATAATTTGCAGTTCGTGCTTACTTAGAGTTAGACTTAAATAAATTGAACTGTTTCGATCACATACCACAGTTTAATGTTGGTATGGTAGCATAGTTTTCAAGGCCAAACGCTAGTGCATTGCTAAATTTAGAAGTATCTGGTATTTGTTTATTTACCAAGGTAGGTATTTGTTTTTTTATATGAAATGGAAAGAAGTACAGTATAACTTGTATTGTACTTCTAAGTTCTAGAATCTAGGGCGATGGTGTTTTAAGGAACTCAAACGGAAATCTTGAAAAGTCACTTTGACCCTTGAAAGTCGACAGTTCATTGTAGACGTCGTTGAATTTGATTTGTAAAATATTTAACAGTAATCATGCTTAAAGTAAGTAATAAAAAAATTGGCAGTCATCTATGACTGCCGATAGACGTGAAAACTAATATTTAAATTTTTTTTTTTTAAATTAAAAAAGATTATTCAAATAATTAATTGTCTTCGTAACAACGCGGTGACGATGTCGGTGTCGGTGACGCGAATCCACAATATTATCCCCTACCAAAAAATGCTCAACGCGGCTAAAGAAGTTTTCACTTCAAAAATCAAGAGAGAAAGTTATAAATGTAGTTGTAAATGTAATGTATGTATGTGTTAAGGTTTGTGTACAGTGGTGGAAGCTATACTGGTGGCACTGTATTGATGGAAAATGCTTTGTTATTGACAGGTCAATGTGCGCTGCAAAATCTAAAAACATTTCATACTGGTAACTATCATCATTCGTAACTTACTGAAATACGAGTCAATGACCTCCGCACGGTAATCCTGAAACAAAATAAACCATAATGAGTTTTTTATACACACAGTAAATAACTTTAACAAGACGTCACTAAATGTAAAGACCCCAGTATATATTGGCCAAATGCGTTCAGCAAGTGCCGACAATCGTGTAAAAACAGCTTGTGAATTGCACCAATGCACCAAATCCTTTGATATTCGGATTGGAACAAAAGTGGGCTTTTACATGTTTGCCGAATGCATTGGCCAACTGCGATGGACCTATGTGAACTGGCTCCTTAACAATCGAATATCTCATTGCAATTCAATATTCATTAGATAGCTATTCAAAAAAGACATCAAGAATGAATGTAAAAAATATCTCAAAAAAATAGACAAAAGATCGAATCATTTGTGTAAGGGCCATCACACACATAATACTTAGGGAATTGTGGGATTTATCATTTAGCTCTTAGCTCTAACTTTTAATTTGTCATCTTGTTAAATGCAATAAATAAATGAAGTAAAATGTTAATATTTTGAATTGTCATCTTTTTGAAATTGTCATTGAATTTATCGTTAAATAACTAACGCTTTAGCATCTATAATTTTGATATCACGCTGATAGATTTCAAGTTGCCAAAACGATGCAGCATTAAAGCAACCGATAAAACGCGTGATTTTGATACTAGGTACTATCGATCGATATACGTCAGTCAATCAATAAAAGAAATGAGTAATATCAGAGTCACCGATCGCCGAAGATAAAAGAATCGTGTGTGCGTTGACTCTAACAAAAAAAAACATCAGGAACGGATTGGAAGGTAGGTACCTACACTGTTTTTGTATCGGGCAGGTTCAAACGTCCTTGCCTCGGTCAACAATGACCGATTTATCCTAGTCCAAAAGTTGTAGCATTGTTGTTTTGTTTTTTTTTGTGTTCGAAAATATTATGTAGCTACGAGTAGGTAGGTGCGAAGGCCAAAACACCAACACAGTAATTTTGAATAAGTACCTAAGTTTATGAGTTATGTGTTAGACCAGTTTAATATAAAATAATACTGTTTTGGACCAAGTTAAAGGTGGTATGTGTGGTTACGACAGTAATGTTATAGCGATTGTAAAAATCCTTGAACTAAGCCAAATTAATAATAGAACATCAGAAAATACATTAAAAAAATATAAGTAAAATAATTTGTTGCTCTTTTGAATAAACATTTGCAGTTTTTTTAATAAGAAACATAGTTACCATCTTGGTAAGATTTGTGGGTAGGTAAATATAAATTCGGTCTGAGTAAGTATTTATTGGAAATCTTAAATCAATAGAAAATTTTCTTTAGATGGGAAATAGGGCAAAGCAAGACGAAAAGAACGAAGTAGTAAGTAGATAGTAGATACCTACTATTTGTCTCTTCCTCGCTATTTCCATTTAAATAACAAATTTATCGCTACGACTAGAGGTGGTAAGGACTATGCAGAAGACATTATAAATGTCAAGATTGCAAAAACCCTTAGATTATAATCTAACTACCAAAATTGTAAACTGTCGTCAGATTGTAATCTGTTAGGTAGGTATATTAACCGGATAAAACCTATTATTTATGTCGAACCCTAACCTAACCTACAAGAAAGAGACAAGAAAATGTAGATACAATGAATATTTCAAAAATTGACACTCAGAACATTGAAAGGTTTACAATCTGTCGACAGTTTACAATTTAACGGTTATATTAAAATCTAACGGTTTTTGCAATCTTACGGTGTCAATCGACCTTTAGTAAAACCATACTGCTCGGAGTGAAGAAGTTTATTTGAATTAAAGTGCTGAAGCAGTTGGTTGAGCATAATTTTTTCAAATATCTTGCTGAGTGTTGGCAAAATTGAAATTGGTCTGTAATTATTTGGATCGCTTTTGCTACCCGATTTAAAAAGTGGAATCAATTTACTACATTTCATAAGGTTTGGAAAGGATCCTGAATTTACAGACTCATTAAAAACTAGAGCAAGATATGGTGCAATAACATCAATAATATTACCGATTATTTTTACGGATATACCCCCTAGGTCTCCGGTTTTTTTAAGTTGCAATGATTTAAATACTTTAATAATATCATATGGGGTCACATGTCTAAACTTAAACAGCACACTGCACTCGGTGACACTATCCTTGAGAAGTTTATGGGCTTCTGTTGTTCAAAAAAAAAAAAACGTATTCAGTAAGTGAATACATACTTTATGAATTACAATGTCAAAAAATCACTGACAGTGACATTATTGAGTGTCGTTATAATATTATTAAGGCGATGATTATGATTAATGAGAAAAAAAACTACAAAACATTATTGCATTAACCAGATATTAGGTGTGCCTTAAACCAACAAACTACATTAAATACTTACTTATAAATTCGTTACGAATAGAATTTAAATGGTTTGAAACACACATAATAAACTATATAAACGAGGTAACAAACCTCCGTGGCGCAGTATGTAGCGCTGTTGCCTTAACGTGCGGAGGTCCCGGGTTCGATCCCCGGCAGATTTCAATTTGGGAATTTGTAATTCGGCCGTGGCTATAGTTACTACCCTACCGGCAAAGACGATATCGCCAAGCGTTCCGGTACGATGCCGTGTAGAAACCGAAGGGGTATGGGTTTAATATAACTGCCATGCCCCTAACAGGGTAGCCCGCTACCATCTTAGACTGCATTATCACTTACCATTAGGTGAGATCGCAGTCAAGGGCTAGCTTGTAGTGGATAAAAAAAAAATTAATAAGAGTAATTACTGTATTTAATTTATATATTTTTAAGGAAAATGAATAAATCGACAACTTAATTTATACCTAATCCACCTACTTCAAACACCGCATGATTTACTAAGAAATAAATAATTTGCAATTACTAAGTTTTGATCTGAATCAGCCGTTTGTGATTCAAATGACCGACTCCATTGACTTGAACTCACGTGCACCGAATTTCCTTTATGTACACAAAACCTTCCGAAGTAATAAAATAATACGAGTATTAATGTTATATCCTGAGTCATAGCGAGAATGTTTTTGTATCGCAATGATTTGCATTATTTTTTGCTAACGTGCAACGCCCGCAACGACCTGCGTGACCTGAGCCTTTGTTAGGCCATGTCCTCTGATATTTTTTATTGATACCAACCATTAAGGATTGTTGAATACCTAACGCCCGATACAAATGTTCATCTCGATAGTACATACCAAGGTCATCACGATTCACTTTGTTTGATCAGTGTGCTTAGCATGCGCACAACGAGATTATCTCGCGACGAGAGAGAGAGATGTTGTCGCGGCCGGCAAATTTTTCATTTACCCTAACATGCATAAAATGCGGTATATTACAAGAAAAAAATAGTCGACATGTAAAGGTTCGTAGAGAAAAATACCACAGATAAGAAATATTACTTTTATCTCTACTTTTGACGTAACGAGACAAGTAACCATGTTAGCTTTGGTAGACAGAGAGATAACAAGTATACATAATTTTACTCGTAGTGCGCATGCTAGCCCTACTGAACACGAACACACACAAACACGGAAACACGTCTATGAACACTTTAAGGCTCCTCCTGAAAACCAGCGTTGCAGCTTGCTGCGGCTTTGTGCTGAGTGAGAAGCCTTATTTATTCACGAATGATTGTAATAGCCAATAAGTAATCAATAATTGACTTACTTCTGTAAGCACAAATTGTGAATTGTTTTCGTGAACAAATAAATCATCTATCTATCTATCTGAACTAACTACTTCATACTTTATGGAAAAGCGTTACTTATAAAACAAAATATGAGATATGTACATATTATTATATTTATTATGTTGTCCCGGGAAATTCAAGAGTTCCCGCGTCAATCGAAAAGCCTCAATCCACGCGGACGTAGTTGCTGGCATTGCAGCTAGACAAAATTAACAATATAATAATAAAACTAAGTAAACTAAGAAACTTGGTTATAAGCCGACGGAAAAATTTGGAATTTTTCTAATTGCCTTTTTATCTCATAGATACCTAAGTGTAGATGTACCTAGTTAATAGTGTGGAATAGAGTCCGTAAGATTAACTAATGGGGGAGGCAGTTTTGAGATAATTAAAGGTATAATCACCAGGCCCTATCGAAGTGCTTCGTCGGATAAGTATACTACTTACATTATTTGCGTCATCGTTTTCTAATGCATTTTTCCTAAGCTCAGTACAGTAGGTACAGTAAGCTAGGGGCACACTACCATCGCTTAAAGGATGACTCACGCCTGACCGTGCCGGGCCCGACCCGAGCGTCGGCCGTAGAACGGTTAACTTAATATTACGTATATTTTTAACCGACTTCCAAAAGAGGAGGAGGTTCTCAATTCGGTGCGTATTTTTATTTTTTAATGTACATGTCGGTGCATATCTCCGTGGTTTCTGAACCGATTTGAATTTTTTTTCTATCAGTCTTTACAGGAAGCTCTCGAGGTGGTCCCATAAAAAAATCTGACTCCAAATCCTCAACCCTGACACTAAAAAGTTAAAAATAAAAATTCGTTCCAAAAAACCGACTTCCAACTACCCACTATGTTGAAGTCGGGCGGGTATAACAAGAATAAAAGTTAGAAATAAAAATTATTTATTACTTTACAGTGGCGTTGGAAGTCGGTTTTTTGGAAAGAATTTTTTGTATGGACACACTCACGCTATACCGAGCGGCAACCGAGTTACAGCCGAGCATTGGAAATTCTACGTGCTACGGCCGACGACGCTCGGGCCGTACCCGACACGGCCTAGCGTGAGTCATCCTTAAATCCGTACTGTTATAGTATTGTTGACGTACGTGTTATAGAATTATAATCCTTATTTTAGAGACGTCAAGGTACGTGACATCAAACTGTCATTTTGAGTAAGTATTGCTTTAGGCGTTGCTTGTACCTATTATTTAGCTACTTCTTGCTAGTTAAGTAGCATCATATCACAGAAGCCATATTTTAAAACAATTGTTTTGGAGTTCAACTATAATGCTTCAACTTGTTCTAGTGGATAAATTATATTTCTTAGTTATATTTTAAAACTATTCGGATTTTCATTGAATTCGTCCAAATTGTATTAACACTCAAGGTAAAGGTATTAATATTGATAAACAACTTCAAAACAAAATTGAAAGATAAAAATACCTAAGTGCCAGGGCTCACATTTTCGCGTCGATGAAAAAAAAAATCACCACCTTCAGACCGGTTCCTAATTACTACCATCATGGCGATTCAAGTTCTTGAGACATATTATTTTAGCACAAAAAGTTCTCTAATAGTACCTACGGAACACTTTTAGAACGGGATACGAACAAGGTGAAATAAAAACGTTTAATTTATTTAGGTAAACATAATTGGTTTGTTTTCTATGTGATATAAGAAGTCCTTCGTAAACAATCCACCTATAAAACATATTCTAATTTCTTTTATCATCAGTTCCAGTTTCTTCATATAAGGGTGTGGTCGTAAAAAAATGTACAGTTACATTCATGACATCGTAACAAACGTTACATACCTGACTCAATGATACATTCATGATCAACATAAAGCTTAGTTCAGAATCATACAATATTATGATTAGAATATTAGGTATATTATTTTTACGACACCAAACACGATAAATATAAATAACTGTATGTACTAAGTACTTCAGTTCAGGCATAAAGAATCTTGCGGTTATCATTAAGAAAATTAAATTAAGTCAAAATTGAATTTCTAAAGAAGTGTATTCTCCGCCTTACAATCGGTCATGACCGTAACGTTACACATTTCGTTACATATGTTACAATCATGACAGAAAAAAGCGAACGACATAACCTAATACGACGACGAGCGAATAATTACAGACAGAGAAGTAGTTTCATTGTTTTACGCGATGTCAAAGCTTTATTAACCTTTATTTATTAGTTCGAAAGAATGTCCATTACTCGCCCTGCAATTCAACACAAGAAAAACAATTTTTGGCGACAATTCTTGCGTCGACACACACTAACAAATTTCCTCCTAACAAACATGGCCGTTTTTATTTTCTGAATGTTGGCGCCTTGTTCAATAGTGTTGCCAATAAATGAAAGGCAAAAGCAACCAAATTATTTATGTAGTATGGCAAAAATAGGCGTTATAATATCGTTACATTCATTACGTTACACACGCAACAAAAAATTGGACACATTTTAGAAGTTGAACAAAATTGTGGTTATTGTTAAAATAATGGTAACCTTTTGTAAATACGTTGGAAAAGTAATCAGAACTTGAACCCAACTTACAAACGCAATATTAGGACAAAAGTTTTGTTAAAATGACATGCTTTCGATAATAGTGTAGTAGTTGGACAAACAGTTTTTGTATGGATCAAAAATTTTGCCAATCGGAAAAAAACTAAAATAATACAATTTTGTAAGGATAGCTGAGATTTCATGGTTTTATCTAAACTACAGAGAGGTTCTATTTAGATCAATATGGAACGTATATTCGTAATTAAAACAGCACTGATTTTATGACAAAAATAAAACCAGGACAACAAAAAAAAAAACTACTGTACATTTTTTTGCGACCGAACCCATAACTTAAGTAGGTATTTTCTCTAAACTAAATTTAGATCCAGTGCCATACAAATCAGTAAGTACCATTATTCAAAAGACTATATATGATAATTTTTTAGGCTTTGTAGGTTGTACCAAGGTCTTGATCGAAGCGTAGATATTGTAAAAAGCACACTACAAGCAAGAGAATGTACATTAAAACCCGATAGCTCAAAGTTCATAAAAGACCCAATAGCTCAAAGTTCATAAAAGGGTTTTTCTCCCAAACATATATTTATAATCTTTAGTTTACTATAATATTTTTTTTACTATAATAATGTAACTACCTACTAGGTACTTACATTATTTTTAGTAAAATATATTTCAATTGGTAGGCTCCGTCGTACTACGTCGTCGCCGTTACTTTTTAATCAATAAACAATCTTGATACGCTTTAATATTTTAAACGAACGAATCCCACGGTTTATTTTTTTAACTGCTGCTTTTTTAACACAAAAAAAAGTTAAAAAGCTCTTTTTTTTGCCTAGACTGGTGCTACGGGAACAGGTGTTCTGGGATGTTACTATGCACTAGCGATTGAGCTTTATTTAATCTACCTACTATTAAATCCAAACACTGGTTATTTACTCCATTAATATTTATTGCTTATTCTAAATCACTAACACAGTGGCCATTTTTGACATTACGCCCCGATCTCCCGCCAAGCGCTCACAATCCCGCTGTCACTGTCAAGAGCCGTAGAGGTAGTAGTTTAGTAAGACCATAGAATTGACATATTAATGTTCAGTCTAACACTAATTAATAAAATCGTAACTTCCAACATAAGTCTCAAAAAGTATTTTTATTTATTAAGATGGAATTTTACTTAAGTGAACTTTAACACTGGATTAAAGCTGAGCTATTTTGCTTTATATATTGTACACTTTGAAAATAATATAATTGATAATATTATAAACCAGTTTTTAGAGCCCTGATTTATTGATGCCTATCGGAACTTTACCAGACAGGTATTTTTGATGTAAAATTTAACACCTCAAAATTAAACCTACCTGACATTTAGAGTGTGAACTCTTAATGTCAAGGAGGTATAATTTTGTTAAGATTTATATAACTTACAGCGTGTTTTTTTTTAATCCACTACATGATAGCCCTTGACTGCGATCTCACCTGATGGTAAGTGATGATGCAGTCTAAGATGGTTTTGTTCTTGTGTTGTTGTTTTGTTAACCCTTGACTGCAATCTTACCTAGTGTTGTGTGTGTGTATTAATAATTCAGTCTAAGCAGTCTATGAAAGTAGCGGGCTAACGTGTTAGGGGCATGGCAGATATATTAAACCCATACCCCTTCGGTTTCTACACGGCATCGTACCGGAACGCTAAATCGCTTGACGGCACGTCTTTGCCGGTAGGGTGGTAACGAGCCACGGCCGAAGCCTCCCACCAGGCAAACAGTACACAGTTGCAGTATCACATAGTAAAACAACTAAGTTTTGAGATGCCTCATTATACTTATGGGTATCAAGTATAAAGTAACAATGTCATGTAGTAAATAATTAGCAGTCTGAGCACATCGCTAAAAAAATACATACGTAGAAATACGTATAAATAGATAAGTAGAAATCGATGAATGTCTCCTGCATGACGCGATCCACATAACACATCGTAGCAGGTAGGGCCATTCACAGGAGTTTCTTTGAAACATCGCTCAATCGGGCGTGAGTTCACAGAAAAACAGCATCAAATAATTACGGCATAAGAAAGAGATTTCTATGAAATTGTTGGATAGCAAATAGCTCTCGTATAGTAGCGATCGCACATCTATATCAGCACGCACCGCACGCGCCGCATCTCAATTTTCAGCGCTCAAAATTCCAGTTACATCATCGTCCATTGCCGCAAAATAAATGTGGTAAGCATATAGTTTTTAAGCGTCAGTGTAAAAATAAAAACCGTGATACCATGTTTGTTAATCTGCCAGAATGGAGATATTATAAAAAATCAACGTTGGTTCGTACATACTGAATGAGCGATTGAACTTAAAATGTAAGGTTTGCTACCTTTAAAAGTTACACTGAGGCCTCATAAATCTTCCGATTTGTATGGTCTTTTTTAAGAAATCATATACTTATGCAACTTCAAATTAGTAATGTTTGTTAAATTAATTACTTACACTGAGGTAGGCAGCCGCCTAAAAATTAAAGTTTAAAAAACATTAAATTAAAAAGCTCAGGTGGAGAATATTGTAAATGCGTTAAGGCCTAAGGCATAGGGCCAGCGCGTGTGCGAACGGTATATAAGTACGAGTATGTGGATAATTCCATAGCCCGTACGGTGGAGTTTATGTTCAATGCGTGCTGATAGATGTGAGACCAGCTTCAAGTTCTGTATTGTGCACCTATAATTTAAAAGAGATCAACTGCGGTGCTGTGTGAAGTATTCAGTGCTGGGACAAAAACTTATCAAATTGTATATCATTGCTATGCTATGAGTTGGAGAGTAATGCAGGTATTCTTATGAAATCAGAACTCTGTCTTCCTTTGCAATGTAGATATTTCTTCATTTTGCAAGAAGCAAATAATTTCGGTTAAAATGAGGTTCTTGATTCTTGAGTCATGCCCATGAGGAAAACCGTATGAGATGGCGTGGTCTTAATAAATACCATACCTACTGCTTAAGTAAATATAAAATCATTGAAACTGTTACGGGAATTAAAATTAAAATGTACATAAAAATTAATGTAGTGTAGGTGTACATAGTAGTACCTATACAGTACACTTATTTTTACACTTATTGTTACTTATTTTTATACAAAATGGAAAAATAAGTGAACAAAATGGAAAAATAAGTGAATTAATGTTAAGGAAAAATAAAAGCTATTTTATTTAAGTACATCTGCTGCTGCTGATGGCGCATGCGGGCCAAAGCCTTAGAAACCGGTGCTGCCATCTAACGCCAACAACGTAACATCGAAATCTTGTATCTAAAGTCTCTTGCAAGTTACCAATATTTTAAGAAACTGAATAGAACTTAAATCGATTGCGTTATCCAAAACTTCAAATAAGCACAACTACAAATCGAGAAAGTGAATAAGCCACCATATGACTCTTCGTCTAAGTTTTTTACCATTCCAAAATATTAATGTCGAATAACACAATCGTTGAAAATAAACAGGTTTCTTTATTTAACCCTTCGTAGCCGCATGCGATCAAATTAACATTCATCCTCTCCCCAATTTGAAAAGGAAAAGAAATAGGTTATGACCACAGAATTTAAAAAAATAATAGAAGTAGTAAATGACTAGTGAAGCATCAGTGAATGTTAGTCTGGTGACCTCGCAGCATGTATTCCATATACGATAATGCTGTTACAATATTTATTTAGCTTAGCATATACAAATGCTAACCTCATAATCTATGAGGTTAGCATTTGTATAGGCTAAGCTAAAAAAAGCTTAATAAATCTATCTATCTATCTATATTCCATAAAAAAAAGTTGATATTTTTTTACTCTTTTTTTATAGAATATATTTTTTATAGTCTATAAAATAAAATAAAATCAACTACTTAGTCATAACTGATAGTGGTATATAAGTGGGAAGTCATGAGTTCGATCTGCAGCAGGATCAATTTGGTAATTTATAATTTCGGTTTATGTTCTGGTCTTGTCTGGGTCCGGCAGTGTCTAGTTACAATCCTACCAGCACAGACGTGCCGCCAAGGGAATTTTCGTATGTAGAAGATCAAACGTGTTTAGGTACCTACATAGTATGCACTATGCAGTTACATTTAAAGCATGCATATGAGTGGTCTTTTCATTGTCATTGTGGCGTGGCATGAGAGCATGTTATTTAAATCAACATTCATGAGAGGCACATACTGAGCGAGACGTTTTGCCATCGAATGTTTTCATAGAAGAATGGAAAAGTAAATCGATATCTGGTTTCGTTTTAGATTTAGAACAACAAAAGATAGATAATTCAGAGTACTTGTCTAGGAGAAACGAGTAGAAAAATATGTAGCTCATATTATAATGGTGGATATTTGCAAATATAAATTAATATCTAACCTGATATTTTAATGAGTAACTAGACGTCAATAAGTGTAGTGTACCTACCTATATTGAATAAACATTATTTGATTTGAATGCAAGAGAGCCCATTTCTATTTCCGAATTCTGTGGCTATAACCTATTTTTGAGAGCGGTAAAAAAAGATACCTGCACTTAACCTCAAGCGGAGTGGTCCCGTCAGACCAGATACATGTTAGGATGATGATACACTGAGCTTTGAAGTATTTTGTGGTTTTTCTAACGTGGATTTTCGGTCATAGACATGAAAGTAAAAGGTTCCATTGTATTCAAAAAATAAGCATGGTAAACATTTGACATAATACAAAAATGTCGTAAGTACTCAAATTCACAACCATTGTTACAAAATTTGTTGAAAAGTTGGTTTTTCCACCTATCCTAGAAACGACTATAAAAATAATCATAGATTCAAAAGTAAGAAAATAATGATTACTTAATATTATCTAATTTGAAAAATTTAGTGTGCCCCAAGCTTCATACCACTCGTATCTTTTCCGATTTCAAAGGATGGTATTATTTACATTTTTTTTACCTTAAAATGTGGAACATAAAAAAGGGTAAAGAATAAATTTCAACGCTCACCAAATGTCCCCGCGGCTGCGACAGGTTGGGTTGGGTATTTCGGAATTTATGAACCAAACTTTTATTTCCGACAGGCTGAGATCTGATACACGCATGTGTATGGAAGGGATTTTAATCGATTTTGGTTTTTTGCGCGTTATTGGAATAAGGCTCGGTACGCACGGGAGGTTTAATGACCAGCAGCGGTCAAATCATTTAAATTGAAAAATCTTTATTTATTTCAAGTAGATTGTAGTCTGTTGGCCAACATGTGGCTCTTTTCAGCAGAATCTTCTATTATAACCGGCGGTAGAGTCAAAATAACGTAACATTTTAAATACCTAGCTCTATGTCTTAGAAATAAAAGAGATTGAGTTTATGTTGTTAGGACTCTATCGGCTCTTACAGCGGGTCGGAAAGCCGATTATTCTGAGAAAATACGCCTCGGTCCTTCACCCAGCAATACATATCTAGTCTATTTCACTTAAAACGACCACTGATCTTGTTCATAGAAAAATTATTAATCTATTCGGTGGTACTTTTATATTTATGGCCTTAAAGTATTAGCTCTTATAGAGTTAGTTTGACTCTATAAGCGCACACTTATATATCTAGTTACATGAACTCATTGTCCCACATAATATCTAAGATAAGTAGAGGCGACTATTTGACCGCCCAGTCATTATACCGCCCGTGTGATCCGACCCTAAGAGAATCGATATGCGAAGTTCACTTTGCAAACATTCAAATTCATTTGAATTTTTTTTTCGGAGTGCAATTGTTTTGAAAATTCACGTATGCTTTCCAAAGACATTCAATTTTTTTAAGTAGATGTCATGAATTACGAGTAATTTGACATGTGTGTTTTTTAAAAAACTGATATGTATCCGGTGTAGTTGGAGCTTCTGCTTATCTTATTTTATGTCCATACGTTAATAATTTTATTATAATATTTTATTGGTTTTTCAGAATCAGAATGTCAGTTTCGAAAAATCCATTCGGTATGTAGGTAGGTTGGAGTCTTTTAAATTACACTATTGATTTGGTATTTTAAATAAAAATTTTGAGGTCATCAAGCTGTTTCTAAATAAACAACATCATAAAAATAAATTATATAATTATCTCATACATACTTAATATATAGGTAGATTTGTAATACCCATGCAAGTAATTTGTTGCAATTCAGCCAGTTTTTCCTTGTGGCACGTTTTATCGAAGAGACGCCATTACATTACCGCTCGACAAGTGTTGCATTGTGAATTAATTTCCGATCTACGAGACGCGTGGCAATAACGTATTACTTACGACACGAGTGTGTTAATGACTTCCGCTGTGTTTCCAAACTCTATCATTATCTACTTGTATTACCTATATTATACCTAATGGACCTATTTTTACTAGGCGTACACACGCCTACACACACCTACACAGGTATGTATAATTTATACCCACAAATACTAGTATCAATAATTCAGTACATTATTACTTATTTATTATATTAAATAAATTCCTTTCGTTGATTTTGTATTCGTCTTTTCACTCTTATATTTGAAAGATTAAGATGAAAACGATAAGAGAAGCCGCTTGGAAGATTTCCATTAATGGGTATTACCAATTAAGCAATAGACGGATTCTTCGAGAAGGTATATTTAAATGTATAATTTATGGTAGGTAAATTGGCTGTAAGTATATTATATCATGACCATAATAATTTTAGAAAAGTCTTTATTAAGTAAAATCAGGAAAGAGTTTAAAAAATCTGTTAATCTTTAACTAGGGATGGAGAATGTTACGTTATCGATAAATATGTATTTGTAGCCCGATTTATTAGACCATTCATTTGTTTGTGTAATAAACTATAAATAAATAATAATCTTTTGGAAAGTCGTAACTTAGACAAAGTAATGAAATTCATTGTTTTATGCCCCAAAGTCGAGCACCAACAAGTACGGTTGCCTCGAATTCCTGAGATCCCAATCTTTGCATCAAATTATTAAGCAAGTAGTGTTGTCGGCTTTCCAAAAGCGGGTTTCGCGAGTATTTTTCACGATACCGCGATAAAAGTTAAAACCTGTATACAAATGGGACGCGTGCAAGACCGTTCAGGGTATCAGGTGGCGGCATCGCTTTGTTACTTTACGTGTGTAAGTATTACACGTTATTCCTTCACATTTTTACCTAACAACTTTTCAATTATCGATTACAGTTACGGCTATAAAATCAAGAGTATTAATTAATCCTTTTATCTTACTGACTATCTTCTACTGTATGTAGAATAATATATTTAATAGAATTTATCTCAGAGAGGCTACGTTAAATGATATTTTTAATACATACATTAGATCTCGAATCGTAGTGAGGTGAACACTTTTATCGATAAGTCTATGTCAAAATAAAGGTTCTATTATCTACCCTACTTAGTTGTTTTTATCAATAATAACTGACAGAAACAATTTTTTATTTAATTAGACTCAAAATAATCTAGTCTAGATGTCGTTTTGAATATTTGTTCTGTGATAAATGAACAGTGACAGATATTATAAGTAACCGGTTATAAAGAATCGGGTTAGCCTGACCAGTTTCGAACCTATCCACAGCGTTCAAACTTAGTCATGACTCATGGCTCATGACTTCATGAGGTAACGTAACATAAACGGTACTAATAACACGACATGGATACCTAATATCTACTTATATACATAGCCGGTTTGCTTCAATATAAATACAACTCACTAAAGGCTAAATAAATAGATTTTACGGAATACGTAACCTTTATGATCAACTTACCTATTGCATATCTTTACACGGTTAACTCTTTTTGGACATTTTTTAAAATTCAGATTTAGCCCTAAGTAAATCCTTTATCCATAACACTTGATCACTAAGAGTGAAAGAGTCTCTGAAGAAACATAGACTTAAGTACTAACAAAAGATAAGTGAGCGCTTCCTGAATAGAACTCAAAAAAACTAAATGGAACACTTAAACTACGTCAATTAAGTAAAAACGTTTTTAAATATATTTTAAACATGTTGCATATATTATGCAACATGTTTATCTAGTTTTGTAGTCATGCGAATATGTTGAAAATGGTATATATATAAAAAGAAAGCAGCGATAACAAAGTTTCGCTGACATTGAACCAATTTTTACAGTACACGTGTTCACAATCCATTGAAGTGGTCGTGATAAGGATGTTACGATACGATAAAAACAAATTCTAATCTATTGAACACAAGCGATGCTATCGAAATGCACCGCGAATATTAATACGTATGCAAATAAATATTGAGTATATTTTTTAACTCCACTCTTGATAAGGTAACAACATGTAACAGAAAGTTTGAACTGTCCTGACCAAACCGCGATTTTTTTTTAAATATTTTCTTAAAATGTGATGATAGTTGTCAAGTGATCTGAGTCCTGAACTCCTGACATTGTACGCGAGCGCGTTCCAATAAAAATATCATTATGATTATAAATGTATTTTTTCTGCGGAATCGGGAAGGCATGTCAAAGCATCCGTCTTTAATTAATTAAATGAATATTGATAAATGACTTTTAGAAACGTTGTACATTTTAAATAAAATACAATACTAAGGAAATATCAATTTTAATCTTATTCCAAAGTGCACACATTTTCTAAATTTGGTCAGGATACTGACAGTTGCATATAAATCCTGACACGTCCATATAAGTCCCGAGGTCTGGTAACCCTAGCTCTAGATAGCTCCTGCATGCGATCATTCAAACCAAACAAGGCAACTTAATTAGCACAGTCGGGTTGCGTTTGCGCAGCGAATGAAAAAAATAAAAGAGGAATTTCAAGATGGCGGCGCATTTATCAGCGAGGGAGCGATTAGTCCACGTCGACGTCATTCGCCGACACGCCCGCGCTGTGATGGATCGAACGGGGTGGCGTGACTACCACCGGGTATTTATTTATTTCCACACAATTGCAAATGGCATTACGACATCATTCACATAATATGAATCCCTGGTGCCATATTATGGGCCTTTTACCGGTATTCATATTCGAATCCTCCGATGTTTGACGATTTTCAAAAAGATAATGCCTAATTTTAAAACTTCTTATATCAGACTCAAGACTTCGACATCAGATTTGGAAAGCAGAATTAATGCAAGTAAGGAAAGTGCATAAAATTAATAATGTAAACATTCATTAAAGCATATTCAATATACTTTTATCGATATAAATCTAATTAAAAACTTTCACAACTCTTTATATACACATTTTATAAAGCTCATAAATCTAAAAATCTACCACACTAAAATATAAGGCATGTCGAAAATAAAATTTAATTTTAAATTCAAATACGTAATCCATAAAATTCATTTATGTGATTCTGATTTCAAATGAGTCATAATTCATAAAGGTATAACTACATTCGTATAGGTAACCCAAACAAGTGAAAATTAATAATAATCGAATGGACCTAATGAACGAATCGAATAATTGAGTTTGTTACCGGCAAAGTAAATGAAGCAATGTATGCAGGTTAGAGTCAACTTTGCCTCGAGAGTCGGGAGTTTACGTTTATTTATCATCACTTACCATCAGGTGAGATCGCAGTCAAGGGCTAGCTTGTAGTGGATAAAAAAAAAAAGGAACTCGCCAGTGCAATAGCAACAACTCCCGGGCAATATTTTCACACTGCACGTACCTACTTTGCTCGTAACATTAATCACGAAATTCCTTATAAAATACTACACGTCATTTAAGGACACGTAAGTCGATTAGATACATTCTTCGGCTGCAATTATCTAGATAGAACCGGGGCGCACTATTTGTTATAAAAAACTTATAAATACTATAGTTTGTCACGCATTGCACTAACTTTGATTTAGAAACTCAACACTAATTAACAACTATTATTTACTGCTTATTTTATCAGGCTTTCCTTCTGCCCCCCGATTGTGTAAAAAAAATTTGATAGTCTGACTAGAGAAAGGAGAGCGTGCAAAATGGCGGGAAGTTAAAAAAAAGTAGTTCGGGTGTCCCCGAAGGTGCCAGATTTTTTAACTTGGTTTCGTATAGTCCCAGTGTTTTTAAAGTAAAAATATTAAGTAAACTCTTTCATTATTAGTGCTAGGCTCAAAATAATGACATGGTGGCAATGTTAAAAAAATTTAGTTTATGGGTAAAAGAAAACATGAAATACGTATGCGGTACATCTGTACCTACTAATATTATAAATACGAAAGTCTGGTTGAATGGATGGATGTTTGCTACTCAATCACGCCAGAACGCCTGAATGGATCTAGATGAAATTTGGTGCAGAGATAGATTATGGTAGCTGGAATAACACATAGGCTACTTTTTATCTACGTTCTCGCAAACCAAAAACCTCAATTCACGCGGACGAAGTGGCGAGCATCAGCACATAAGTTGATTCAAAATACTTTTTCATTTTCTTGCGAAACATTATAAGAGGTAATAAAAATCATGTTAAAATTGATCACAAATTTTCTTCGACTTTTTAAATTAATCATTCATTAGCATCGACGATGTATTAAGCATTTTAATAGCATAATTGACATGATTACAGCACAGATTATGATAAGTTACATTTTATGTCAAATCTTCAGTTTGCCCGTGCATTAAGGAGGCAATGTCACCGCGTGTGGCCCCACACATTGTGTTTAATTATCACCTATAAAGTTTTATTGAGGAAGGAAATAAATTAAGGGGCGTTTAATGTAGAGACATGTGCGCCTAATACTTAACGTAACAGACAGTTTTTTGTTTTACAAAACAGTACAATTTGATAGGTTTAAATTACTTATGTGAGTGAAGACATTAAAGGTTTAATTAGTAGGTACAGGGAATAATTATTACTTTTTATTTTATTTTATGAGTGACTAATTGCGCTTGGCTATTTTCACATCCATAATGAAAATATTATAAACATGCCCGGATGGATTTAGGTTTATCAAGGATCCCGTGGGAACTCTATAATTTTCCGGAATAAAAAGGAGCCTAAGTTCATCCCCGGGATAGAACCCAGCTGTTATTTCTGTACCAAATTTCGTTAAAATTGTTTGAAGAGATGGGCCGTGAAAGCGTAAAATTAAATGAAATGATTTAATTACTTCACGTTGGGCAACTTGTACCACGAAATGCCAAGACTCTACCACCGGTTCGGAAAGAGTTCTATTGAGAAGAACCGGCAAGACCGGGTAGAATTAATGTACCTACCTATAAAAAAATAGGTAGGTACGGAAAATGAGCACTATAACTTAATACGAAGAGATAAGGCCGTAAAAATCCCTTCAAATTATAACACTTTAAAATTCAACCCATTCAAAGGACTGAACTCTATGATATTATGTAAAAACGTAAAAAGGGTTTAACGAAAAAAATAAAAAAACTCCGTGAAATTTTCTTTTACAAAATGACGAACGCCCATAAACAATTTATGGATCATAAACTGGTTCACCCGAGTACTATTAAGTGTTTAACGACTTGCTGTTACGTCACTTACATTACTTCACTTTATAATCTTTTGAAGATGTTTATTTTATTTATTTACACTTTATTTTAATTATTTTTATTGGTTCAGGTTTGTCAATATTTTAAAGACTGTTTGCTAATGCATTGTTAATTAATACAAATTTTCAAATATTGGAGGAACCATTGATGTTTCTATTTCTTACTGTTTCAAAGGGAATCAAAGAAAGGAATATTATAAAACGCGCATCGCTCTAAAAATTAGAAGTACTTACTCTGGAACATATTTTTCAACACACTTGCTCATTAAAGTCGCTCTAATTTCACAGCAATTAGGCACATAATGCCACCTTTAATCAAACTGTGACTTTTTCATTACTATTATACACAAGTGAGATATACTCGTAGTTTTTATTTTATTTTATCTACTAAATAAAATTATTTTGTAGTATTATTTTCTTCACAAGTGTGTTGAAAAACGTCGTATGATACACGTGTGTATTGATGATTACCGTCCTCGGCTATCTTAAGACTCTCACCTAACGGCTCGGGTCTCAATGGCGCCTCAGCGGCAATCACCAACATTACACACGAGTACCATAATGTACTATTACGTATGTATTATTACTTTGGTAATAGATTTGATTTGATTTGATTTTGTTATTCATAGACAAGAGATTGGCTGGAATCAGACTTGCTACCAAGTAGTAATACAGCCTAAGGTGGAGCACGCTCGCCTAGAAGATGCCTACCTATTCACTCTTGATTTGAAGAAGCTAAATAGATTGAGGTATCTAATGAAATAAAACTTCGTTCTTCGTCGGATATTTTTAAACATGGAACAACCCTGTCTGTCAATGGGTACAAATAACACTAGGCAGCTACGCTTATTACAACATAGGTTTAGTAACACAATGACGGTTGTTTTGCATAAGAATAGTGAAGAAACAGCTGTGGCCGGCGGCCATCTGTGTAGTGTGTACGTGAACCGTCTTGCTTGTTATTTACCGTACGCGAAAGTGTACTAAAATTTAAATTATATAGCCCTCTAATTGCCTCAGACGTTTCCAATTCAAATGTTATCTATCAATTCGAAAATAGAAAGTTGGAATGATAATTCGAATTTCGAAACTTTAACAGACGTAATTTTGTTAGCGATACAATTAATTGGAAATACATATAGTATGTAGATGTAGGTATGTATTTTATTTTATTTATTGGAATTTTAATTTTAATTTATCTTACTTATATAGGTACTTATAATATTATAAATGCGAAAGTTTGGATGGATGGATGTTTTGTTACTCAATCACGCGCCAACGGCTGAATGGATCTGGCTGAAATTTGGCACAGAGATAGATTATAGTCTGGAATAGCACATAGGCTCCTTTTTATCCCGGAAAATTAAAAGAGTTCCCGCGGGAATCAAAAAAACCTCAAACCACGCAGACGAAGTCGCGGACATTCGCTAGTAAGTCATAAAGTTTTCGTTAAAATTTATAATTGATTTATTTATTTACTGAGTTTGTTGTGGGCTCTTCTCAGACCAGGGCGCGTTTGGAACCCTCGTAGCTTTAGTTTTAAGATACCGTAACCGATTATCACCATCATGTTTCATCTATATATATAAACTAGTGTTTCGCCCTGTGCGCGAGCTGCTAAAGCAGCTCACGGGTTGTGGTTTTGGGGATATTAGGGATCATCAGTTGTCGAATTTGAACGAAATCGGTCAATTAACAAAGAATTTCAAAATGGCGCCGATTTTTTAAAACTTTGGTAACAGTTTCCTGTATTGAAATCCCAGGGAGCCCTAAATATCGATTTTGAACGAAATCGGTCCATTAACAAAGAATTTCAAAATGGCGCTGATTTTTTAAAATTTTGGTTTCAGTTTCCTGTTTTTTAACCCCAGGGAGTCCTCAATATAGATTTTGAACGAAATCGGCCCATTAACAAAGAATTTCAAAATGGCGCTGAATTTTTAAAACTCTGGTAACTGTTTCCTCTATTGAAATCCCAGGTAGTCCTAAATATCGATTTTGAACGAAATTGGTCAATTTACAAAGAATTTCAAAATGGCGCTGTTTTTTTTAATTTTGATAACATTTTCCTGTTTTGTAACCCCAGGCCCAGGGAGCCCTAAATATCGATTTTGAACGAAATCAGCAAATAAACAAATTATTTCAAAATAGCGGCGGTTTTTAAAAATTTTGGAATAATTTTCCTGTTTTGTAATCCCAGGGAGCCCCGTCGAGGGTTAAACGGAAAAGTATCAAAATCTTGCATAGTAGTTCTACACTTGTAGTCTCTTCAATTTTCGCCTTTTATATTCTATGCAAAAATAAATTCCGCCATCTTGAATTTTTTTCCTGTTCATCAAGTAGATCTTCAGGTCCTTATGATATTTTGCCAAGAAACCTCTCTTCCGTCATTTATACTTTCTGAGTTAGCAACAATTAAATTTCTATGGCAGCCATCTTAAATCTGCCATTTTGAATTTTTTTCAGCTCATTGTCTATTGGATGAAGTGTCGAATGACATTTGGTCGAGCCCCCCCTATCTATTTGTTATGCTTCGATCGGTTGATTTCAGCAAATCAGCCGCCATTTTGTTTTTCCGAAATATTATAATTTTTTCCTACTCTTATCCCGCACGCGAACACATCTCCTATACATGAACTACCCCGTTTCAGATCTGTGACGCCGCGGTTTGAGGTAGAAAAATCAAAAATTTTAAAGCATTATATCTCGGCCGCCATTTTGTTTTTCCAATTTTTTCTACTTTTTATATTGATTGTTTACTAATTTCTTCAATAATTGCGAGTTATAATGAAATCAGTTGGAAAACAAAAGAGTTGCAAAAATCACGTCAGCCGCCATCTTGTTTTTCAATTTTTTTTCCACTTTTTCTATTGATCGTTTACAAATATCTTCAATCATTGCGAGTTGTAACGAAATCGGTCGGAAAACAAAAGAGTTGCAAGAATCACCTCGGCCGCCATCTTGTTTTTCTAATTTGTTCTACTTTTTGTATTGATCGTTTACTAATTTCTTCAATCAATGCGAGTTGTAACGAAATCGGTTGAAAAATAAAAAAGTTACAAAAAACACGCCGGCCGCCATCTTGTTTTTCCGAAATGTAATAATTTTTCTCTACTCCCATCCCGCACCCGAACATATGACCTATACATAAACTAACCCGTTTCGGATCTGTAGCGCCACGGTTCGGGGTCGAAAATTCAAAAATTTGAAAATACTACAGCTCAGCCGCCATCTTGTTTTTCTAAATTGTTCTACTTTTTGTATTGATCGTTTACTAATTTCTTCAATCATTGCAAGTTGTAACGAAATCGGTTGGAAAACAAAAAAGTTACAAAAAGCACGTCGGCCGCCATCTTGTTTTTCTGAAATGTCATAATTTTTCTTTACTCCCATCGCGCACCCGAACACATCTCCCATACATCATTGTATCATTTTCTGCCTCTTTTTAGTAGGTTCATGCATTTGGTCGAACTCCCCCCTCTTTCTACAATATCCTGGCCGCGGTCTTCACCCGTCTCCGAAATCCTCAATCATCAACTCGCTTCACATTTTTCTCCCAAATATTCGTTAGAAGTACCTACCCAGTCCCCATAAAGTTCCTAATCGCCATATAATTTGGTATGAAAAAAAATATTCCGCCATCTTGAATTTTTTTTCATTTTGCTAAATAGACCTCCTCGTCCTGATCATCTCTTGCCAAGAAACCACTCTTCCATCTTTTATACTTTCTGAGATAGACACCAAACAAATTTGTATGGCAGCCATCTTAATTCCGCCATTTTGAATTTTTTTTTTGCTCTTTGTCTATTGGATGAGGTTCCGAGTGACATTAGTTAGAGGAACCCCCACCTATCTTCAATACCTTGGCCGTGCCCTTTACCCGTCTCCGAAATCTTCAATCATCAGGTGTCTCCATATTTTTGTTAAAGTTACATTTCCTCACTCTACACGAAGCCATCAGTGAAAAAAAAAATTTTCGTACAAAATTTTACAGGAGGACATTTTTGGGGAAAATCTCGAAAACTACCCCAAATGTGGCAACACTGTTTAGATATCTCGATACTGCCGGTCGAGCTACACAATCGATCCATACATGTCAACTTTCCCAAATGTTGCCAACTGCCTCAAAATCATGATCGAAATTTTCAAAAACACAAAAATAATACAAAATGGCCGCCACCTCGTTTCACAGAAGCATTTGACATAGTTTCATAATTTTCCCGTAAAGTACAGGATATACCGCTCCTGATGACGTTTCAATTTTTCATCTCGCTCGCACCCAGCCGAAATGATTGCTCCTGAAAAAAGACCATGTCGAAAATCACTTTTACTTTGATAAATTCCAGTGTTGCCAGACCTCGGCGACGGAAATACCCAAACATCATTCGTACAAGTGGGACACGTGGTCGCTCGTACTCGAACTTTGCAAAAAATACGTATTTCGATTTTTTAATTTTTGGGGAAAATCTTGAAAATTTCCCTAGAAATGGGGTAATTTTTTTTCCCCAATCCATTCTTCAAGACGGTACACACAATCGCCCCCTAGAAGTCGAAACGCTCTGACGTTGCCAACGGTGAGAAAATTGAATTTTAAAATTGCATTTTTTCGTGCCTCAGACCGAACGGCCGCCGCGACAGCCGCCATCTTGAATTTTTAAAAATCACTCCCTTTCTGTCAAAATACAGGATATTTGTAGGCGAAAAGAGAAAAAAATATTACGCTCGACCACGCCGTTTCGGATCTGTGGCGCCGCGGTTCGGGGTCGAAAAATCAAAAATTTCAAAACACTACAGCTCGGCCGCCATCTTGTTTTTCCAATTTTTTCCACTTTTTCTATAAATCGTTTCCTAGTTTCTTCAATCGTTGCGAGTTGTAACGAAATCGGTTGAAAAACAAAAGAGTTGCAAGAATCACGTCGGCCGCCATCTTGTTTTTCCGAAATATCATAATTTTTCCTTACTCGACTCGCGCACCCGAACACATCTCCCGTACATCATTATATCGTTTTCTGTCTCTTTCTAGGAGAACAATTATGTCAATGAGTCAGTCAGTGAGTCAGTGAATCAGTGGTAATTGAGCTATATATAGTATATAATATAGTATAATAATATAATAAAGCGAAAGGTCACTCACTGACTGATCATCACGATATCTCAGGAACTATAAAACATACAGACTTGAAATTTGGAAGGTAGGTTCCTTCTATGGTGTAAACGTCAGTTAAGAAACGGTTTTGGGAAAATTCACACCTAAGGGGTTGAAATGGGGGTTGGAAGTTTGTATGAAAGTCCTTTGTTTTTGAAGTTAGACACATGAAAATTAGCGTTTAAGTTATAAGTTTAAAATAATAAAAATCTGTATAATTTTTAAAGAGATAATAAATAGAGATGATAAAGAGATATTTTTTTTTTTTTTTTTTTAAAGAGGGTTAAATGGGGGTTGGAAGTTTGCAAGATGGTTCTAAGTTTTTGAAGTTACAAACTAGAAAATCGGGATTTAGGTTATCAGTTTTAAATTATAATAACCTGTATAAGTACTTTTTCGAAAATCTACCCCAAAGAGGGTGAAATGGGGGTTGTAAGTTTGTATGAAAGTTCTATGTTTTTGAAGTTAGATACCTACTTGAAAATCGGGATTTAGGTTAGCTATATAAAGCCTCTTTAGATAGACTTTTGCAGCGGGAAAATTTCATAATCTCATAGGGAATTGTACGCGGACGAAGTCGCGGGCGACCGCTAGTGTTTTATAAGTATACCTAAGTAATTTTTAACGTCAATAAGTGTACCTACGCACGCAATAAAATAAATACGCATAATTTTGAAATTAATTTGGTTTGTATGATATCTACTACTATATTGAATTACCAGATGGAGCTATGTCGAAATAATTAATAGCGTGAGCCGGATGACCTAATCTTTAACACATGCTCGGTCATGTTTGCGCCGGCACATAGAGAATCGTATTTAATTTTTTAACCGACTTCCAAAAAAGGAGGAGGTTCTGAATTCGGCGCGTATTTTTTTTTTTATGTCGGTGCATATCTCCGTGGTCTCTGAACCGATTTGATTTTTTTTCTATCAGTCGTTAGAGGAAGCTCTCGAGGTGGTCCCATAAAAAATTCTGACTCCAAATCATCAACCTTGACACTAAAAAGTTAAAAATTTTTTTTTTTCCAAAAAACCGACTTCCAATGCCACTGTAAAGTTAAATTTTTTTAATAAAATATATTTTTGATGAAAGAATTTTTATAAATGGAACAATAGAATTTAATCCTGTGATGGAAACACAATGTTAATACACAAGATGTTTACGTGTATTCACTATTAGGAAGGCGTAGGAAATTAGGAATCTTTGGATAGTAGAAATTGATAAAATTCAAAATCTTCGTAGCTAATTTACTGAAAAATTCAATTTTTTTTTAAACGCTAGTAAACGAGCAAGCGGGTCGCCTGATGGTAAGTGATTACCGCCGCCCATGAACATTTGCAGCACCAGAGGAACCGCCAATGCGTTGCTGGCTTTTGAGAAATTTGTCCGCCCTTTGAAGAGCCCCATATTATAATCATTAGGGAACACAGAAGATGGAAGCTGGTTCCACAACTTGCAGGTACGTGGCAGAAATTACCTGGAATAACGCAAATAATCTATCAGCAATAAGGTTCGAGTAAACTACCCGGGACTTGGTCAATTTTGTATTGCGTTTTAAAGATTAGGTTTCATAAAAAGACTCGTGAGAACTTTTTAATTTTCCAGGATAAAAGCTCAAAGCCCATAATGTAGGTATTCGAGCTATACATATATTCTTATAAGCAGGTAGGTCGTGAAAGGTTACAGACATACAGCCAAACAGAGGTGCAATCATGTAAGAATTCCCGATCAAATCGTTAAAGTTCGGCTTCAAAGTAAAATAAACCATAACTGCATTGAATTAGAGCTCAATTTCGTGTAGGTATCCATTCTCATACGTTTAGGGTATCGTACATACATGATTGCACCTCTGATGAAAAACAGAACTAGTGAGAACTCTTCTCTGTGCTATGTGTTATTCCAGACTTTAATCTAGCTCTGTGCCAAATTTCATCCAAATCCGTTAAGCCGTTCTGGCGTGATTGAGCCTCCAAACTTTTACATCTATGAAAATAATATAGAAGTATAGATATAGATTAGAGTGCATAGTAGTAGAACTACATATATTATTATGTATTTTCGGAGAAGAAACACGGTTGAATCTAGCTCTGTGCCAAATTTCATCCAAATCCGTTAAGCCGTTCTGGCGTGATTGAGCCTCCAAACTTTTACATTTATTATAATAATATAGAAGTATAGATATAGATTAGAGTGCATAGTAGTAGAACTACATATATTATGTATTTTCGGAGAAGAAACACGGTTGAAAGAAATATTTGTGTCTATAAAAAACACTTCAACGTCAAAATTCTTGTACACGCATGTTTGTAACGTGTGTGGTGATTATTTTTTGTGCATGTTCACATTGTGTGTTGTGTTCGAATGTATAATAATAATATGTACACATAAACATAATGTAGGGAGACCTAGGAGAGTTGTGACAATTTTTAATTTAAGGGGCATATCTCGCTCAAGACACATTCCACAGATATAACCTGTGTGAATTAATGTAGCACCATTCCTTCCCTTTCCAAAACGATCATCAAAATTAATTAAAGTATTACGGTTTCTGAGAAAATCGACAAAAAGGAAAACTACTCCCTCTGTCACAACTCTCCTATCAACGAGGTAAGTTGTGACAGGTACCGAGGTAAGTTGTGACAGCTTTGTATTTAGACTATTTGAGTATAAAAAAATACCATTACAATATTATAAATAAATGAAACATGTTTTATTTTTGCAAAAAGTTATGTAATTAATGTACCAACAAAAACAACATGTAAATTTCCATAACAAGTAATTATATCTAATAAGTAATTATGGCATGTCTCTGAGATCAATCAAATTAAAAATTACAATAATTATAATTATTGAGAATCAGTCAATCTGATATGCAATTATGGCAAACACATTGCAGCTCGGCTCCAGTACAATCAACGTGTGACCAGCCTTTGCATTCTATGCATTGCACCCACTCCTCATTTGATCTGGTGCTTGCATAGGCCTCGAGGCAAACCAAGCAAAAACAATCATCAATTCTTCGTCATTTCCTTCTGTCTCTTTCGATCATTTCTTCATATTAGTTTTCTTGGCTTTTTGGGTTTCTTCTTATCTTCGAAGACACGTTTTTTCACATTCTTCGACTTCCTATTGGCTTCTATAGCAGCTATTTCGTCTTTAGTAGGTGTGTCAGTAAGCACAGCAGATTTGACTTTGCGTCTGTTCGTCTGTTGGCAGTTTTTTCTTGGCGGAGCTTTTGGCAATGGCCTACTTAACTGATTCTGGCGAGAACACATTAGTAACAGTGGCAAGAGGACTATGGGCTGTAAATGTGGAGGCAACAGGTTCAATAGCATCATTGTTCAGGACTGCGCTATGGGCTGAAAAAGTGGAGGCAACAGATTTTACACATTATTGTTCACAATTGTGCTATAGGCTGTAGACGTAGATAAAATAGGTTCAATGGCATTATTATTCTGAACTGGGGTTTGGGCTATATTAGACGTGGAGGCAACAGGTTCATTGGCATTATTGTTCACAACTGATGAAATGCTAGATGGCATGGTATGTTCTATAGATGCACCTAGAGTAATAGCTCGTGCTTCAACGTTATCAACTGTGCCTGTGTTGAGATTTGGAGTTATGGTTCTTTCTGCTGGATTGTCCACAATTTCTCAATGAAATAGGAGAGTTGTGACAGGCTGTCACAACTCTCCTTGGTGCTCAATATTACGACTTTGTCCGAATAATACTTCATATTTTCTAAACACGATGCAAACACAAAAGATCAATGCAACGTTTTGAGACTTAAATAACCATACAACTTAAGAAAAAATAACACAACAACGCACATGTAATAAGACATGATATAAATTCAATCAAAATTTTGAAGAAAAATTTACTTTTCGCATTTTTTTTCACGCAGACGTCATAATTATGCAACCGCTTCTCGTGCGCTGCCAGCGGGTACTGAGTGAAGTAACGCGTCTCTAAACCGACAAACGAGCGTTGTTGCCAACTCGCTAACTATTATAGGTAGGGAGAAATCGTCTCTGTCACAACTCTCCTCTGTCACAACTCTCCTAGGTCTCCCCTAGCTGTGTGTATATGGAGTGACTTGCTTTTTGTAAATCTGACTGCTTCGACCACACGCCGATTGCAGGAAAATGTTTATTATTTTAAACATTTTACTATCAGTAAGTATATTATTAAGTTATATGTTTTTTTTTTTAAATTCACTACAAGCTAGCCCTTGACTGCGATCTCACCTGATGGTAAGTGATGATGCAGTCTAAGATGGTAGCGGGCTAACCTGTTAGGGGCATGGTAGTTATATTATACCCATACCCCTTCGGTTTCTACACGGCATCGTACCGGAACGCTAAATCGCTTAGCGGCACGTCTTTGCCAGTAGGGTGGTAACTAGCCACGGCCGAAGCCTCCCACCAGGCCAGACCAGGGAAAATTCAGAAATTATAAATTCCCAAATTGACCCTGCCGGGGATCGAACCAAGGACCTCCGCACGTTAAGGCAACAGCGCTACACACTGCGCCACGGAGGTCGTCAAAATGTTTATTATTAGGTATATATGTTATTTATACCAACAGGTATAACTTACTTACAATAATCTGTTTATTATTTTAAACATAGATTCAAAATTATTTTGTTGATTTTACTGAATATGCTTGGGTAAATACATAAATTATGTAAAATAAGAGACATATAAGAGTGTTTACTATATTGTTTAACATTTTTTTTAAATAATAATGCATAAAATTTTTACTGAAGAATGAATTAATTTTAACAGACTCCAAAAAAGATGGAGGTCCCAATTCGGCGCGTATGTTTTTAAAAAGAAAACAAGACGTAGAATGAAGTTTTAGATATAGAAAGCAATATTTTTATTTAAATTATAACAGTGCGTGAAGTCACAAGCCCGAGGTAAAACTACAAAGATGGAAAATTGTAGTTAGGTACCGCTGTCGCACGCTCCATTTTTTTCCTGACAATAATAACGCAATTAGGCCCAGGCAATACGATGTGCAGAAAATAACGTTATTACCAAATCGGAAGGCTGAACGTTTCTGTTAGTCTCCTTTATAAAGAAATACATTTAATGACAGATGTCCTCAATTAGTAACGACTTGCTCCACTTTTCAGTGACTTTATTACGGCTATTGGGTGTCTTTAATTGTGACATTACTGACATGTAATTGACAAGTATTTAAAGGACTGACCGCATTTAGTTTTTATGGAAAAAGTCATGTAAAAGTCTGCTGCTTGAAGGTCTCGTCGAAATGTTAAATTTTGGCCTCATGAGATGAAATTAGCGGTACAAGGATGGAAAGAGACATATTTTGTGATTTAATTTGCATCTAAAATAAAACTTAAGTATATAATCGAAATCGTTATTAAAACGAATTATTTAATTTCAATTTTTTTTATTCCTCTACAAGTTAGCCCTTGACTGCCATCTCACCTGATGGTAAGTGATGATGCAGTCTACGATGGTAGCGGGCTAACCTACGAGTATTATATAGGCAGAGCATAACCGCGGCGTGTGGACTGTGGACATTCCTACAGATATCTGTGTCCAATAGTAGTTGTCTATACCTTTCGGTTTAAGACTAAAAAGACTACTAATTTCTGACTACACTAAGATTCTGACTACGAATTATTAGATAAGTACATACAATATCCTATGACTATACCTACTCTTACTCTAAAAAGAATGTTAGGTATAGAAAGATGAGAAAATTAATTATCTTAGCTAACCATGCAGCTACACGGAACAAAATCACCATAGAGAATACAAATTCACGACTGACTGAGACTCCATTCTAATCCAAAGCCCGTGAACGCATTACAATATTAAAAAAATATATCACTCGCTTTGTTCCCACATAAATTATTAACCGTGCGCGCACAACTATGGGAATAAGAAACTAAACAATACATCCAAATCTTAATAAATGATCACATTCAAAATAGGGTCGAAAGACATTTGAATCTCGCCAACCCTTTCAACGCGACACCTGGTCGTTTAGATCCGGAGTCAAAAATTTCCTTTTATCGCATTAGCATAATATTTATAATATTCACAATGGGATGCTTTATTCCGAGTACCTATCTCTGATTCTTGCACGGTAGCTTATTGTGTTCCGAGATAAGGGACTGCGTAATAAATAACAATGGTGAACTGTGATGGTGGTTTGTAAGAAGTCTCTTTGAAAGTGAATGTAGCTTGAGTAACGAGCGTGGTTGAGCAATCCTGCGGTCTCGTAGTTATTCAAAATCCGCTTATCTATCCCTTATATGGCTAATGACTCTTCGTGGTTCGCCGTTGAATAACACCAAGATCGTTATAACTAATAGGTAAAGGAATTTTAAATGAATCCGTTTCAAATGTTTACTTTGTTTCTAAATCTGCATACAACTTTGGTAATTTTAAGACATTGTAAACCAGAATGTACAATATAGTTAGACAGATACCTAATGCATATTTAGATAGTTGTAGTATATTAAAACAAACTTACTATAAATTTCATTCTATTTATAAAATAGACAAGGTTCAAGTTTCTTTACAGAAATATCGTCGTATTTTTAAATAAAACACTGTTTTACTATACCTATCATCGAAGTAAGTTATCTAACCTTTGACATTGTAAGTGTTATTTGCTTAAGGCGAGTCACCTCCAAGATTTTAGGAGGTGAGGTGTGGGGTGCCGCCCGCGCGTCTCGCGGTACATTTCTCGTAGAGACTAGCGGGGAAGCGGGCAGCGCGGTATATTCTGAAACCGCTTGGCAACGTTCAAATTCTGGGATTAATTTGAATTAAATAGATATAGGACTTCAGTTTGAAATAAATTTTAGCAGGTTCTCATTAATACTTCAAGAGGAATTTATCCATATAAAAATGATGAGCAAAGTCGAAAATTTTATTAATAAAAAATTCGTTTTAAACTTTTAATTTAGCCTGTTTCAAGATTTTTTTTGATCGAGTAAAGTACATCCTATCGTGTAACAAATTAGCACATTCTTTAGACAATATCTTTAAGTGTATCGGATATTTTTTGTAAGACCGTTATTTAATAGTAAATACCGAAAAAATTTGATCTAGCAAACCAGTTTTCACCGCTGAGCTGAGGTGACTCGCCTTAAGGCAGAATTCTAAGCATTTTATATAGATTACTAGATGATGTCCGTGTCTTTGCCCATCATTTTGTATTTTTAAAAATCTCGTTGGAGCTATTTGATTTTTCTCCAACCCACGTTTATCAATACAAAAAAAAACTTCAAACAAAATTTCGTGCATTTGTTGCAAACAAACCAACCAACAAACACACTTTCACATTCTTCATACCTATTGTTTAGATCTACAAGGTCATTGACAACTGATTTACCTAAATAACAAGTATGACTAAGTTTATGGAATTTAAATTTTAGAGAACTAGTAGAGTTTCTAACTTAGCTTTTTTTATAGGCACGATTTATGTCAATATGTGGTTATATCCATGCCACAAAGTAGGATTCAAAATTATTGAAAGCAGATAAGTTATTGACAGGTTACGTCCCAATGATACATAATATACAGATTTTTACAAATTCAAATTGTATACTTACTTTGTTATAAGCTAAGTTTACTATTGTTTATTTTTCTTTGTGGTGTACAATAAAAGTATATTCATTCATTCATTCATTCATTTTTGTATAGCTTTGCTAAATTGTTGACTCGCGACATTAACTACACTGATCGGCTTTCGTATTAACAGCCAACCTCTCATCTGCCAGAAAAATTGCTACGGAATTGGTACAATGACAAGCTTTTAATCGAAGATTGCATTTCTCCCTTCAATTAAGAAGCATCCTGTTATTTTGGGTCTAAACTACCCAACTACAAGAAACTCTGCTCAAATACAGGTACATAAATGACCTTTGAACCCAGAATAGTCATAACTCATAACCCTCTATAGTCCTGAGCGAAGTAAAAAAGAGAAAGTAAATTAAAAGCTCGAAGACCCCATGCAAAGTATCAGTTGCATCTTCCGACCCAATTTAGAACTTTCAAAAAATCCTTTTAACCCTACAATAGACACCGGCCCATTGTCTAAAAACCGTCAAATGATACGCATTAGGTTTTTTGTCGCGTTATGAATACATTTTAAACAGGAAGGATGTGAAAGTCGGTATTAAAGACACCGTATGTCGATGAAGGGTTAGGGGGTATTCGACCGGCTGTGTTGGACAAAGAAATTAGTATAATGGGTAAAACATTGCATTTAGGTATGTTTTATAATTTATTGTACTTATTGTGTTGTCTTTTAAGATCTCTGTCTAATAATAAGTTTAATTCGAGCGATTTTGTTTAATTTTTGTTCTGTCTACAGTACTATAATAGTATAGAGTAGACTTGTTAGATTAATATAATATTGCCAAAAAGGTTACTTAAGGTCAAGAAGATGTAATCAAATTCTTTTATCGAATTCGATTGACTTTCACTTTACAGTTTATCTGAGCGATCAATCATTTTATGAAAAGATAATCAAAGATTATAGTATGTACCTATTTCTTTGCAATGATTATTATTTATTATATTTTTGACACGGGTGACTTAGTAGGATATAAGCGCTTATATCTAATATATAAACTTGTATATATAGCTTACCGTTATCATTCTGCCTAGGTGTTAGTTATCCAGAACACACTATCTGTAACAACAAAATAAATTAAATTAAAATGCGGCTATACATAAACTGGTTTTATTCAAATACATTCTAACCAAACCTAACCTAACCACGTAAATATATCATATTTACATGTCCTTCTTAAGCTACGTCCTTTCCAAATTTGCTAAATTTTTGGTAGTAGAGTAGTTGGGATCACCTCGAGATTTATGAAAAATCTATAATTTATGCAAAAAATATGAAAATCTATGCTTCCGATATTTTCGCTTTTTTGTCGTTAAGATATTTACAATAAAATTATTGATTATTAACAACAATTTTTTTTTCATCAAAAGCTATACCGTATTTGAGAGAGCATGTGCATGGCAAAGGTATAAACATATTCAGCCTGAAATAAATAACCCGAAGCAGATTCCTTATTAAAATTTTTACCACGCAAAGGTGTCAACAAATCTCATATCGCCATCCATCTAAGTCTAACCACTTATCGCTACCAGATATCTAAATGTCGTCGGGGCCATACATTATGTATTTATGCAAGAAATTTGCATTACGTTTTGAAGGGTTAAACCCGTGTACGATTTTGGGAGCAAGCAGATAAAATTGTTTCAAACTTGCTGATAGCGAACTTTTTTTTATTCCACTACAAGTTAGTCCTCGACTGCGATCTCGCCTGGTGATAACTTATACCTATCCTCTACAGTCTAATATGTTAGTGGGCTATATTATTAGGGGTCTGGCACTAAACCTATATAACCTTTATCGTTTTCTACAGGCATCGCACCAGAAAGCTTAATCGTTTGGATGCACGTCTTTTGCCGGTGGGGTGGTAGCAAGCCACGGACGAAGCCTTCCCCGATACCAAACCATAGAAAATATAGAAATAAATTCAGAATTCCCAAATTGTTTTTTTTATTTCCAGGAATCGAACGCGCGCCTTTTACGACCACAGCGCTAGCCACTGCGCTTAGGAGGTAGCCAAAAGATTTATTTGAAGAAATTTCTCATGTGAATTTCATGCTTTACCAGCAACAATAAATTGTAAGATTAAAAACTGATTAAATTGAACCGTAGGGGTCAAAGAAAACATTAAAATCTCAGTTAGCCATTACACAAATTAGAAAAACAAAATAATTTCTTAAGCTGGAAACTTGATGAATTGGCTTGTTGTTGCCGTAAAAAGAGCGATTAACTATTTCAATTTGACATTCAAAACAACCACCTAGTTTCCGTTGGAAGTATTATTTAAATTTTTACTACACGAGTGAAGCAGTTTGGTAGTTTAGGTTTAAAAGGGGCCGTTTTTGGGTATTTCTGGTCTGCTGATTCAGAGAAAATAACAGATTTTCTTAATTGCTTATCTTAAATTTTTTTTATTTAAGTAACTGATTGAAATAGCTATTCTTATATTTTATATTATACTAGCTGTATAACGTCCTGAATTGAGATTTTTTTGTTTCCGCTCTTCAATTTTCCGGGTATAAAAGTAGCCTAGGTGTTATTCCAGACTTTAATCTATCTCTGTGCCAATCCAGATTCCTTCAGCCATTTTGGCGTGATTGAATAACAAACATCCATCGAAACTTTCGCATTTATTATGTTAGTATAGAAAATATAGTGATGCCTATTTATTTTATTATTAATATTAATATTAATGTATAAAACGTTACGTCTACGTGTCTCCAGTTAAGGGTTAAATATTTTTTTTAATATAGAATCAATAGGAAATAATAAATACAAGGTCTAAAAGGTACAAATTTAACATTGAGTAAAGTTACCTTACTACATTAGGACTATATTGGACAACTTTTTTAACTTTTTTATGCTTTTTAAGAACTTTTTTACTCGGTATGATCTATACTCACGCTTGAAATTTTAAACACACCTGATGGGACGTGATGAGGTATTTTAAATAAATATTGTAATTATTTTTTTTTTTGTGTTTAAGAAGACTGAGGCGCAGACGCTTCTGCATTGAGGTCAAACTTCTGTGGTTTATTCAATGTGTACTAACTATGTGTTTATTCTAAACTTGTAAAATAATAAAAATTAAAAAAAAAAAAAGATTTGCATAGAATTTTTGCCGAATGGTCTAGAATCTAGATTTTAGAAGATACTAATTCACATAGGTACTATTTAATAGGTAGGTATTTTATTATTCCATCTAAAGATCCCTTCATTTTATGAAAATACATTGACGATATACCTACTTACACGCAACTCAGAATCCATATCCATACTAATATTATAAATGCGAAAGTGTGTCTCTCTGTCTGTCTGTCCATCTCTCTGTCTGTCTGTCTGCTACGCTTTCACGGTCCATCTATTCAACAGATTTTGATGAAATTTGGTATAGCGGTAGATTACATCCCGGTGAAGGACATAGGCTACTTTTAATCCCGGAAAGCTAAGGAGTTCCCTCGGGAATCAAAAAAATGTATTCCACGCGGACGAAGTCGCGGGCATCATCTAGTTTCTTTATAAGTATGACTTTAAGACCTTATTTTATGACCAACTCCCAACACTCAAGTCTCAATTTTGCTAAGGACTTATAAATATCAATGTTTACTTCGGATTAGTCCTACGCACATCCCTCGGTGTTGCGTTGCGTACCGAGAACGCGACTTGAGCAACTTGATACTTTAATTTTCAAGACAATGTTGCATTGTTAGCGCGTCCGTACCTACTTGATACTTCCATGGCGAAAACGAGATTATATTACAGGGACATTTTATGGCTTCACAAGCTGTTTTTCTTGCAACAATTTCACACAACTTTAGCTAAAGCCTTTATGGCTGAGTAAAGACTCACGTGTTACAGAACGTTATGTTACCTACTTCAAAACAAGTGAACATAATTAAAAGAATTAAAAAACACGAAAGCCCTATCATTTTGTTTTTCTTTTTCAAAAAAATTATAGCCTGAGTCACACAGAGGATTATGTAAGGAATCTAACAATACCCAAAACATCCAAATCTATTCAGGCATTTATAATTTACTAGCTGATGCCCGCGACTTCGTCCGCGTCGTTTATGTTTCTTTCTTTCCCGCGGAAACTTCTTAATTTTCCGGGATTAAAAGTAGCCTATGTCACTCTCCAGGTCCTCAACTATACCCATGCCAAAAATCACGTCAATCCGTTGCTCCGCTGGGGCGTGATTGAAGGACAAACCAATAAACAAACACACTTTCGCATTTATAATACGAGTACATATAAGTATGATGGTGGAATAAAAATACTCACACGTATAACCTTGAAAACAATACACCTTTATTTTGCCAGTCGTGTAAGCAATTTCTTGACAAAAGTAATTCTCAAAATAAAGTTCAGTTATTTTGAGAAATAGTTGGGTTATTAGAGATATATGTGAGTTTCTTTATTCCACCATAACTTATAAAGCTTAAAACAGGATGCAGCTAGCTACATTTTACAAGACTTTTATAGCGGAAAGAATTAGCTAATTCCGGATTCCAAAACCAATAAACTATATCAGAAATATTATTAACAAGAAATCGAAACATTTCTTCCAATAATTTCATTTCACAATCGACACAATCAAATGATTAATGCAGTGCAATAAATTAAGAACACTTCCTTTAAAATTAATTGGCCCCTTCAAACCCTCAAATGCTATTGGAACAATTATAAAAACCGTTCAAAACTTACCATTTAACAATTAATAAAAACTTTTCGAATCAATTAAAAAAGTTACTTAACAAAAAAAGACAATAAAACTTTGAATTAAGAACGCCGCGTTTTAAGAAAGTACTATCGGAGTAGCTATAGAAAAGAATAGGGCGTGGATACAATAGTACAACTTTTTTTCGTGTCAATAATAAATGTACGGGACACTTAACCTTTGTGTTATTTTGTTCTGTGGGTTAAGTTTTCTATTCCCTTTCTAGTTTTTATTGTAGCTGAGACAGTAATGAATTGCTTGTTATACTGAGACGCGTATGTTTTGACAGTCAGCATTGAGTCGTTACACAAAAAAGATTTAAGACGTCCCACTATGATTAACGTAGGTTAAAAAATATGACAAGTAAGAGTAGATCTAACGTGTTCAGCTGGACTCTAATAACTAATGACTTTAAAAAATAGTTTTAAAAAAATTAAAACTTTTGTTGCAAACTTAAATTCAAAACATTTTTATTTAATTACTAGATGATGCCCGCGACTTCATCCGCGTGTATTAAGATTTTTTGGTTCCCGCGGGAACTCTTTAATTTTCCGGGATAAAAAGTAGCATATGTCCTTCCCCGGGATACAAACTATGATACTATCCCTATACCAAATTTCATCAAAATCGGTTGAACAGATGGCCCGTGAAAGCGTAGCAGACAAACAGAAACACTTTCGCATTTAGAATATAATATATAATAAATATAATATTATATAGTATAGTATAGAAGTATCGATATTAGTATGGATACTTTAACTCTGTTCGAGGATAGATTTTTCCTTAACTCTGCTCTGCCACTGGAGATATTTATTAAGGAGATAGATGCAAAAAGACAGTTTAATTGCTAAAGAAAGTTACATTAATTATTATAATTATAAAATTCATTGTTATTAACTGCATGGCGTCACTATAAATATATCGCAAGTGATGTTTATTAATATTTAAACAAGAGTGCTAGTAATTAAGTGAAATTGAACTGAAGATAACCTCTTGTTACTTTGGATAATGTGTTCACATATTTGAAGAGATCCGTAGTAAAGTATTATTTTTAGAATCCAAACAAAATATAGATAGGTACTTAGAGATTGTGCAAGGCTCAGTCTCTTAGTACCTAAGTAATAAGGAGAACCTTGTAATAAATTTAATTTGTTTAGATAAGTAATTTTTTACTTTGGTAACTTTTTGCTATCTTTTTATAGACTTTCGTAAGTCTTCCTAAATAATGAAATAATACATTATTAAACCTTTAAATTATAATCAAAGAGTAAACTGCATATTTCGTTATTTGTCAAGCTAGCCATTTTAGATGACCATATGAATATTTGAAAGCTTTTTATTTGTAAAATTATGAATTTATATTTAACTCTGATAATTTAATATTATGTGCTTTTTGGGATAATAATATACCATATGACAGAATGCTGTGAAAGTAACCAAAATAAACTAATCTCGCCGTTTCAACATCTGTCAACTGGCGAATCTTTTTAACCGCGTATGCAACAGAACTAAGCCTATTCGATTAGTTATTTATGTGATGACCCCACTGGAGTTTTGTATCTCACGTTCTTCCGAGAAAAACAGCGGTATCCACCAAATCTAATTCCTCATGATCAAGTTGTACAGTGGTTTTTACTGGTTACGTAAATTTGATACACTTTGTCTTTTTTCCATTGAGGAATAGGTTGTTAGCTTCAAACCACTGTACCTCTTTAGTGAGAGAATTGTTTACTTCGTCAAGAGTTGTTTCGTAACGATTTATTTGAAACAAAAGTGATGTATCATCAGCATAAAATACTATCCCATGATTATCCTTGGCATGATAAGGAAGATCGTTAATGTAAATGAGGAATAGAAAAGGCCCTAAAATTTAACCTTGTAGAACCCCCATTTTTACAATCGATCCGGAATATAATATTTAAGTATGTAGATAGTTGAAGTTAACTACCAAAACGTAGGAAACTAAATGGTGATCAAATTTACTTATAAACCGTAACTCTATGTAGTGCAACTGGATCTAAGTCTATTTTATTTTTTACACGTTACATATCAAATGTCAATTGTGGTTTAGTTAGTGTCAAAAATTTCGGTAGAAGTCATCACTACATGACCAATAAGTGTATCGACTCAGTTTACGTACAAGAAAAAAGCACCTATTATTTGACACCGCGTTTGCGGTTACTTTTTTTTCTAACGTTAGGTGGTCAGATTATATTATGTTGAAACGCAAGTTACTCCATGGATTTGGATGGTTAATTAATTCGTAGATTTTATCAAGCCTTATTGCTGCATCATCCGCATCCGGTATGATTGGTAATTTGGTATCGATTTACTTGAGTTTATTGTAGGCTTCGGCTCAGAGCAGTGCGCGTTTGTACCCCTCTTAGTTTTAAGATACCGTCATTTTTACTAGATCGTGCATGGAGTACTGCAGCCATTTATGGGATGGCTCTGCCAAGTACCTTGACGCATTGGATTCGGTGGATCGTCGCGCCAGGAGACTTATTGGGAGCAAAGCGCTGGTCAGTTCGAAGCTGCAAAGCTTAGAACATCGGCGCAAAGTTGCCTGTCTGTCGGTACTCTACAGGATATATTTCGGAGAGTGTGCTCAAGAACTATTCGATCTGGTTCCTCCGTCACCTTTTTATTATCCAACCGCAAGGCATCGACAAGGTCTGCACCCTTAGGCAGTCGAAATTCCGCGGGCTCGTAAGAAGCGATTTGCTTCCCCGTTTCTAATTCGAACCGCTAGGATATGGAATGCCCTTCCGGCTTCCGTTTTCCCATCCTCTTTTAATATAGGTACCTTCAAATCAAGAGTGAATAGGCATCTTCTAGGCAAGCGCGCTCCACTTTAGGCTGCATCACCTCTTCCATGCAAATCTGATTGCAGCCAAGCGCTAGCCTATATTATATTTAAAAAAAAACTCTACCAATCTGAACTTCCAGCCAGCGTGGCAGATGGCCTAAGCCCAGAGCCCAAAGCATTAAGCACCTCATTTTGAGAGACGATTGGTGGTCAGGCGAAGTAGAGACTAAAGAGATGATTTACTACAAGCTAGCCTTTGACTGCGATCTCACCTGATGGTAAGTGACGATGCAGTCTAGGATGGTAGCGGGCTAACCTGTAATGGGTATGGCAGTTATATTAAACCCATAACAGGTTACATTGCATCATCACTTACCATCAGGTGAGATCGCAGTCAAGGGCTAGCTTGTAATGGAATAAAAAAAAATACCCCTATTCGGTTTCTACACAGCATCGTACCGGGACGCTAAATCACTTGGCGGTACGTTTTTACCGGTAGGGTGGTAACTAGCCACGGCCGAAGCCTCCGACCAGACCAGACCAGAGAAAATTCAGAAATTATAAATTCCCAAATTGACTCTGAATCGAACTCGGGAACTCCTACGTTAACACGTACAACACACAACAGTACGTACGTGCGTACAACAGCGTTCAATACTGCGCCAGGGAGGTCATCAAAAAAAAATTGACAGGCAAATGTTTGACTAAATATTTGAGCAAACATTTGGCCAACCCCACTAAATAGTAAACATGTTTGTTACTATGGCGGATGCGTCACGCGGTCACGGCCCAGAATAGAACGGATAATCACTGTGAATATTAATTCGATAGACATCAATTACTGGATGTTACTGTGTAATATAATAGTAATAATTAATTACTACGGAACTGTTTCATAGTAATTATTTTTGTACTTTGAATAAAATTACCTATACCTACGCACCTAAAGGTATACCTACATTAAAGATAACTATTATTAATATACACAGTATAGGAATCCATACTTCCATACTAATCCTAATATATTATTATATACGCGAAAGTGTGTCTGTCTGTCTATATGTCTGTCTGCTACGCTTTCACGGTCCATCTAATAAACCGATTTTGATAAAATTTGGTATAAAGATAGGTTGCATGCCGGTAGGGTGGTAACTAAACACAGCCAAAGCCTCCCATCAGGCCAAGGAAAATTCAGAAATTATAAATTCCTTCATTGACCCTGACGAGGATCGAACCTGGGACCGGTACGTTAAGATAACAGCGGTCAACAATCTGACTGAAAAACAGATTCATAAAGGTTACAGAAAATATAAGTGTTACAGAATGAAAGTGTAACAGAACCGAAGCTGTAACCCTTTTGAATGTGTTTTTAATTATGTTAACCCGAAACACTTATATTTCTGTAACAAAAACGTATCAGTACCAGAAATAAAGTGTTTTAATGTGTTTTTTTAAGTGTAACCGAAATAGCGTTGTCAAATTTACTGTTGACGCGTATTCAAATATGAACCTAAGGTGAAAGCACCGATGGTTGCAATTGTTTTTAGAAAAACATGGCCATGTTGTGTCAGTGTGTGTAAAGTCGAATGAAGTGAAAAGAACGCGTTGTCACACCGTGCGGTTTGTTAGGGCATGTACCTACCTATTAGGGTTACAGATAAACACACTTATTAACAGAAAGAAACGGTTACAGATCGATTGGGTTACAGTATCGTTTCTGTTTCCGTTATAAGTGTTTCTTTTTAATAACAGTTTCAAAAAACAGTGTTTAAACCCCTTATTTCGGTTACTGTTTCAGTGTATTTAGTCAACACTGCTTTACCGGAGGTCATCAAAACCGGTAGTCACCTAACTTAATAATATTAGTATGGATTTAAAGACCCAAAAAGTATCTATCTAACAATTGACTTTTACTGAGGACATAGAGCAGTTAATAGTTACGAGCATAAAAACAATGTGAATTTCACAGGAAACAACTCGTAAATTTTAAATTCAACGAATGCAAAATGACGGGTTAATAAAAATGCCAATTACTGCGTTCACTGTTGTTATCTAGCTCAGCGTCACATTAAAACACGCGTGCTGTAATAGTTTATAGTGTTCATAAATATAATAATATGTTATTGTAATATTTTAAATTTATTTATACACATAATTATGATTACGATATTATGTAAATAAATTACTGTTGAGTAGTTACTTGTAGTTACGAGAAGTAAAAATTTTAACGACTGGTTTTGTAAACAACCTCCCTAGCATCGTGGTGAACACTGTGGTCTACAGTTTGATTCCCGGCAGGGTAAATTTGGGAATTAATAATTTCTGAATTTTCTCTGGCTGGCCTGGTGGGAAGCTTCGACATAGACATACCGCCAAGAGATTTAGCGTAAGGTACGATGCCTTATAGAAACCAATTAGGGGTCGTAATGGGTTTATAATAATTGCCGTACCCCTAACAGGTTAGCCCGCTACCATCTTAGACTGCATCATTACTTCATCAACTACCATCAGGTTACTATTTATTTATATTATTACTACCACTTGTAGTAATAATATAAATAAATATTTAAAAAATATTTTTAGAAATAAATTAAATAGGTACTTATTCAATTACCTATGCAAAAAGACACTGAGCATTCCTTCAATTTTACATATTTAATGAACGCATCTCACTTGTCTTAATTAATGAATGTAAAATTGCTATGCAAAATACCTACATTTAGTTTAATAACAGTTAAAAACCTTCGACCGGTTTGCGATTAATTGATAGACAACACGCAAGATAACAATCCCATAATTATTAAACAAAATTAAATTAAAAACAAATATACATAATTACAGAGCACAGAACTGATATTGAAATTCAGATCTTTTAAGCTGTAAATTACTTACTTACCAGTAAATTGGTAAATTTAATTTAAATAAATTTGAAAAAGATAATAATATGTTATTAGATGTACCAACCTATTATTTTGAATACATTATTTTTATGTAAGTATTAGATACTTAAAAATATAAAATGAAATAAATCAATTCTTGTAAAAATTTCGATTTCAGTTAAAATTGGTAGTAAAACTATTAAAAAAGCTTATTATATACTAACTTACAATAAGTAATATTATTATGACAGGTGTGCTTCCTCGGGATGCCAGTTGCAACCAAATCTCAATACCGACTGTCAAAATCTGTTGAACAGATGAGTTGTGTTTTCGTAAAAGTGTATAGCAAATACAGATAGACATACAGACCGATTATCGCATTTAGAACAAAGTCGAGTATCCAGATAATACTTGCTCAGACTTATGACAGGCTTGAAGTCATTTACCCGCATTAATAATGGTCGGCCTTCGATTTATTTTAGTTGTCGCCCAGAATACCTAACGAGTAACGAGCATTCTTAAATGCATACCGCACGACAATGTTGCAGTGGGTATTCAAATTGGCGCACAATGTTGGCAGCACTGAATTATTTTAGAAAAATAAAAGTGACCAAGTTCGTGCCAACTGTCAGGATAAGGTGGGGTGAAAATATGTTGAAAATATGTATTAACGTTTTCACAGGCTCTCATAGACTTAGGTAAATGGTTTTTAAAAAGAAGAAAGAAGGAATTCGAATAAAGATTTCATCAATTTCATAATATTACTTAAGTACGTACAGACTACAGATAATATTATAAAGTATTAGGCATTTTTTTCATAGGCATTTTTTAAATTTGCATAATATGACTTGGTAAGTAAGACAAAGTACCCTTAGTAAATGTAACTAGGTACCTACATTACAAAAAATAAATAGGAAAAAATACATGCAAGTACCTACAAATCAAATTAATGATATATCTATTTTATTTAAGTAACAAATAAAATCACTTTTACTTCCAAAATTATAAAAATAATAAAATTATTGAAAATCAATAATTTAGAGTATTAATTTTAATTTACAATTATTACAATAAGTTCCTACTATTAGATTTAATTTTTATTCATTGTTTATCTACATAATTAATAAAAGTTAAAAGTAATTAAGTTTTATTCCTACCATCTCGTAATGCGCATACAAAATAAATTAAATTTAACTAATTTAATGTAATTAAATAATTCAAAACTAAGTCGATAGGTACTAACCGATCTTAGGACTTAGATTACGCTTCGCAACACTTCCTGTTGCCTCGGGCATATGATAAAACCTGGCCATAAATAATAATTAGTGCCCTGGAATCGAACCTGGGCCGTGCTTTGAGACTAACGATCCCCCTGTCGCCCGGGGCGGCCCGGGCATGATCAATAATAGCCAACGAATGGCTGATTTATATCTTTATAGATGCCTGGTAGTGTTTTCGAGGCATGCAATTATAAAAATTTCAATGTATTTATTACTAATGCCCGCGAATTCGTCCGCGTGGATTGAGGTTTTTCGGTTCCCATGGGAACTCTTAAATTTTCCGGGACAAAAAAGTAGCCTATGTGCTATTCCAGAATGTAATCTATCTCTGTGCCAAATTTCAGCCAGATCCGTTTAGCCGCTGGGGCGTGATTGAGTAACAAACATCCATACATCCATCCATACATCCATCCATACATTCATCCATACATCCATCCAAACTTTCGCATTTATAATATTAGTAAGATCTATGTAAGTAGTATTGAATAGAAATGGTTTGAACCTAATGGTGTTAAATTAAGTTAAATTGTACTTTGGACAGATTGTTTGTGTGGATGAGTAATTCAGATCGCTTGCACGCAGTTTTAGCAGAAGCTATGTATGGTAACGTAAGGTTGACGTGAAAAGTTCACACTATTGAAGTCTACGTACTTTATACGTTTTAAAAAGTTTATATGAGTATTCGTTCGTTCGTTAATTGTTAATAGAAATACAAATACAACTCTTTATTATTCAAATTTCAAGTAGACTTTGACAACTGTTTTTGAATAGTCCAGTAAATCTACCACTGGTTCGGAATGCCGTTCCTACCAAGAAGAATCATCAAGAAACGCGGTAGTTGCTCTTTTGAAAATGGTTTTTACCTACATATTATGCGTTCGTATATCATTCATCCGTTTGAGGTAAAATTTTGCACATCTGTTTTTATCACTTGTGTGAAGGTTTCTAATATCGCTGTTCACATGGGTGCACATAAATTACAATTTACAACACACGCCGGTTATCAGCTAGCTAGCTATCGAACTACCTAGTACCTAATTATTTTTTTAAGAAGCTTATTTCTGCGACCTTGGTCACGTGAATTTAGGCATCCAAAAACCCTGAATAGAAACTACTCTGCTTGCATTCGAAAGTCATATCAAAATCGGTTCAGGCGTTACATAAAATCTTAACAAGTGCATAATAGGTAAGTATATCTACTATATAATTTCAGTAACTACAACTTTTTATGAAGTTGTACAGCTTTTTTAAGAAGTTAATCGAATTAAATTTATTGAAGACAAACTGGGTGAAGGTAAAAAAGAGTTCCCCTATGTTCCAAGGAACCCTAATAAAAAGGAGGATTTAGTAATAAAGGTTGCATATTTGATCAGTGGACCGAAATAAGGGAAGCAAAAAGTTCAACCTCCCGAGGCGAAGAATTTAAGGCCCGAACATCGAAGTCACGATAAAACCTAAGGGCAAATAAAATAACCAAATAAACATAAACGATAGCCCGAACCAAATTAATAATTCCGAATTTACAGCCTTATAATGGCCGCTATTTATCTTTTAGCCGAATAAAAACACATTTGTGTGGACGCTGATTGCATGCTGTCCGCAAATATTGTAACTGTTGACCGTAAACGGGCTACAAAAATTGCTATGTATGCTTTTTCTTTCTTTATTTCTTTCTATGTATTACTTAATTGCACAAAGACGACCTCCCTGGCGCAGCGGTGAGTGCTGTTTACCTAACATGCAGCCCTATTCTCTAACTCAGTGGCTATCAAAAAATGCAAATCACTGACATACATTTTTTATACATTGAAGGTTTGCTATGAAATAAAATATAAGTTTTCATAGCAAACCTTCAATGGATAAAAAATTTATGTCAGTGGCTTTCACTCTTTGATAGTCACTGAGTTACAGAATAAGGGGGCTGGAAGGTCCCGGGATCAAATCCCACGGAATCAGAAATTATTCAGAAAATAATATCTGAATTTTCTCTGTTTTGTTCCGGTACGATAGCCTCTAGAAACCGATTAGTGCTATGGGTTTAATTTTTTAAATTCAAATCGCACTCAGTTATCCTCTGACATGATATCAGAGACCTTTTTAGTGCGAGTTTTGCTCTGAATTAGGTGCCACTCATGGTGGTCGTAAAGTGGTGGCGGTTTTTTTTTTTTACAAATGGTATTTTTTGGTTTAATATTACTGCCATACCCCTAATAGTATATCCCACTAGACTACCATGTAAGACTGCATCATCACTTACCATCTGCAGGTGAGATCGCATACAGTCAAGGGCTAACTTGACGTAGTTAAAAAAAATGCATTTGAGCTGCTTTCGTACGGTAAGGTAATAACGGTAAGGTCTTCAACTGTATTCTATAAATACCCATATCAAACCTTTACCAAACGCAACGGAAACTTTCCTTTGATTATTTTAAGGTCGATGACAAGGGTCTGCCCGCGAAATTCAAATTTAATTTGGTTTTTCACAATTTGTAAACTAATACGACAAAGTAGGCTTATGGCATTCAAATTGCGAGCGTAGGAATATCATCTTCACAGGTTTATATAAAAATCTTTACTTGAAAGTGTCCAGTTTAAGAAATTAGTCAAAATAATGAGTTTGACGTGAGTTACTCACAAATTAGTCATTAATTTGACTAATTTCTTAAACTGGGCACTTTCAAGTAAAGATTTTTATATAAACCTGTGAAGATGATATTCCTACGCTCGCAATTTGAATGCCATAAGCCTACTTTGTCGTATTAGTTTACAAATTGTGAAAAACCAAATTAAATTTGAATTTCGCGGGCAGACCCTTGTCATGCACCTTAATGTAGAGTCAAGAGTGTAAGTAAAATTTATTTTATTTATTTATTAGATTAGTTAAAATGCATGAATACAGCCTGTTCTCAATATGCGTATTATAACTTTATAAGCCCAGAAATATAATACCTAAGAGATTAAAATGAGGAACAAAAACTACGTTGGCCAATAAGTGAAATCCAGTACCTAAATAAGTAAGTACCTACTTAGTTTAAAATTGCAGCGCATATTGCTTTAAAAATTGCAGAGATGTAAAGCTCAATAACAGAAACATACTCTTCATAAGCATATTATATAGGAGTAACGACAATACAATTGCAAATAATATAAATTGCACAATAACTGGCCCGCTCATAAGCATCTCAATTTTTTTTTATTTTTTTTTATCCACTACAAGCTAGCCCTTGACTGCGATCACACCTGATGGTAAGTGATGATGCAGTCTAAGATGGTAGCGGGCTAACCTGTTAGGGGCATGGCAGTTATATTAAACCCACATCCCTTCGGTTTCTACATGGCATCGTACCGGAACGCTAAATCGCTTGGCGGCACGTCTTTGCCGGTAGGGTGGTGTCTAGCCACGGCTGAAGCCTCCCACCAGGTCAGACCAGGGAAAATTCAGAAATTATAAATTCCTAAATTGACCCAGCCGGAGATCGAACCCGTGACCTCCGCACGTTAATGCAACAGAGCTACACACTGCGCCACGGAGGTCGTCTGTCTGTGTGTCTGCTACGCTTCCACGGCCCATCTTTTCAACCGATTTCGATGAAATTTGCTACAGGGATAGTTTGTATCCCGGGGAAGTATAGTATAGGCTACTTTCTATTCCGGAAAATTAAAGAGGTCCCGCCGGAATCAAAAATCCTTAACCCACGCGGACAAAGTCGCGGGCATCATCTAGTTCAATATAAATGGTAGTTAACGTTGTGGCGATCGAATATGTAAAAAAACTCCCACTCGGCTGAACTTCGAATGTTCTTTTTTTAAAATGACAACTTAGCGAGATCTTGATTTCAGTTCGTTAATATAAATCATGACAGTAAGACATCCAATTGATCAATAATGTCATCTCTCTTCATTAAAATCTTAAAATATTAAGTATGTTCATTGAAAATCTTCGACTAATTAAATTAAACTACACTTTCGTATTACCTTAGGGCCGCTTGTACATGGGTATTTTAACAGATTCAGTTAAATTTTGTCACTTTTTGGCAAAAGCAAACTGAAGTTGGCAAAATGTGACATAAAAAAATTAAATAAGTAAATCAATTTAAGAGTTCTTGTGCAAGTTGTCCTTACTGACTTAAATAATAAATTATAATTCGTAATTTAACTATTGATGTTGTTAAAATTCACATGTAAAAATTTTCATCATCTTTATTTCCACTCGATTTAACACTACTATACGCAATAACCACGTAAGTGACAAAAAATTAAGATTAAAATAAAATTCTAAGTTCATAAATTATGTACTTGAATATTTAGTTTTTAGTACATAATATATAATAATAATAAGAATACAATCTACTCGATATAACACTGCTATACGAAATATCCAAGTAAGTGATAAAAAATTTGAAAATCAAAATATACTTCTGTAAAGCATTAAATATAGTTCAAAAAATATGAAAAACTTATTTGTAAAGTTTAAAACAAATTTTATTTAGTAATAAGGTTCAAGGCTTACTTATTCTAGCTACAACGATCAGGATAATTTATGACATGTTTATTTTTGTTAATTTAATTAATTTTACTCGTCGTAGTTTAGTTTTCATTCTGACTAGGATTTTTCGTTAACTTTCTATATTTCTGTATACTTTTACATATCTTAGTTTAGATTTTTCATTCTAACTTTTAATTTTCTCAGTGGGTTTGAAGGATACTAATTATTTACTTTTTATTAGGTTTCTATACTAACTACCGTATACGTACAAGTAACTACCGTATCTAACAAATGTTAACCGTTGTTTAAGTAACTTTGTTAAGCCCTTAATTTTTGCTTTGCTCACAAAATATCAATTATATCTGTCGATTCATAGACGTACCAGTACAATAGTTGATGACTGTTAATCATAGCTTCGAAATACCCCTTACTTAGCCAGTCACAGTTTTCGAACATATCATTTTAAAACTTTTCTTTGGTCTGTATAATTATAAGACAACACACGCACTGTACCTTTAACATTTTTTGTATGATGGTTTAGAATCATGTCTTCATTTTTATAAATTAATTATGTTTTGTGAGGAACTAGCAAAATAAGCTTGGTAATAACAAAAATTACGAATTAACCATGCCATCTGATACATAATAACTATTCGATTTTTATTTTAATCATTTTCATGTACACTTTATTATTATTGTATTCGAAATTCGAATTCAAGCGGTTGACATAGTAACAGATAGTGATAATTTACATCCGTCATATTCAGTTTAATAAAATTCACAAAATGTTGTTGATGATAGTGCTATCACGTGAAAAAAACTCTTACACATTATTTACATAAAATGTGGCATATCTCTTAACGGAAATAAAACAGACTGACAATCTACAAAGTGTGATAAATACTATCGTATTGATGAAAATGTGAGTGAATTACTTATATTTTAATTATATTTTTTTGTAAACGAATTCAAATCAGAAACATAGTAATTCACATGGCAGGCACTCAGCCAACAAACTACTACAGTTAGACTTTATTTTTAAATAACCTTTTTTTCTATTAAGTATTGTTGTTTAACAATAATAAGAAAAACTATTTGGAGATATGTTTTTGGAAATTGAGGCTATTTTTAAATTAACACGTGACATCAATGAACGCTCACCAAAAGTGCAATCATATGAACACAATTGTAACATTTAGTAGGTATTTGCGCCAGATAAGGGCTTGGGCTTAAATAATCGTGGCAACAAGATAAAAGTATGTGGCTGCCTTTTTATCAGCAAAATTACTGTTGCTAAGTGGGTTGATAAGAATTTACTGAACGTGACATTTTTTATCTAGTGGGTTATATTTATTTTCAAAACCTTCAACTTTTCGTAAAAATAAAATATGCGATGATTTGTAAAACATTTTTGAAACATTTTTTTTTAAATTTATAATGTTAGGACTTGCGTTTTCTTCTATCTCCCATGCACACTGGTCATTAAAAATTGACTCACCAAGATTTAGCGAAGAATCTTGATTTTTTTCTACTTCTCTGTTTTCAGTTGTATGCATTTTTTAATTGCTTGAAATTTATTATTTCCATTGCACTTTTATAAATGCCTTAAATTTTCGACACTGTAGCACTGATCGTCACTTCCTATATTATTATTTATCCGAATTTCACAGTTTCTAATTGTAACATTTTTTTAAAAATTATGTTTTTATTTTTTACTTATTCAGAGCTATTTTGTAAAGATTTGGCGTTGCGACGGAAATTATTGACTACTATTTTGTCGCATCCTCCTATCCACGTCTCCGGCTTCACTATCACCTATATCCACGGTGAAGTCTTATTAGATTAAATGGTAATCCTACAATTCCCTATTAGAATCAAAGTGGTGACGAATGCGTTGTCGCATGAGTTCCCAGTTATAAAAAACAATTGAATACGTGTTCGCGCGTCGATTGTCGTCACAAGAAGGCACACCGTGGCGCGAGCGTCGGCCGCGCCAAGCCAACGGATTGTGTAAACGCGCGCCACTCGCTCCGTTGGCGTCGCCGGGGCGGGGGCGGCGCGGGGGAGGGTCGCTGCCACGCACGCACACATACAATCCCCTATACAGCTCTTATCCATTACTAACGCTCCTATTTTGAATACGCGACACGCCAATCTAGCTTCTATGCGTTAGGTATACGAACTCAAGGGACGTGACGAACGGACCGCGACCGGCATCGGAACGTTGGCAGAGCGAGAGCCCAAATTTCACCACGCGAGAGCAAGGGACGCAGCACCATCGGTAGTTGAGCCGCGTAACGCATGTGTGTAGAACGCTCCACAATAGTGCGGTAGTGTCGGACTTTGTAAGTACACGCAGATGAGAAGTGCCGTGTCTTGAAATTTTAATAAACGAGGCCCGGCCCTATCATCTACTTTTGAATTTTAAATTCGATACTTGAACTGACGTGCCGCGTTGATGAGCGTTACGACTTACTGAAACTAACACTGATACACGTTAACGGACCACTAAACGTTACACAGGTTAACTCTGGACCTACAAGCTTAAATTAACCAACCGATAAGTCACAGAGCGTTTTGTAGTATAACGAGCCTTAGACAGATCAAGTTTCGGGACATAATGATCGTTTGTTCGATAGAAACGGAAATTAGGATGGAACTTTTTAAGTTTTAATACGAAATAATAAAACATTTTACCAATATCCTCAAAAGGATACATTTCGAAAGATCGTAAATGGTCACATATTCATATAAAGAATGATTTCAAGTATAAAAAAGGGCGCGTTTAAAATTCACAGATGTGTGTATGACAGGCGAATGGCCTCGGCGTTATTGAGGAATCGAGTGTAAAGACCTCTGGTGTGGTGTTTTTAAATACACATTGTGATGAGTAAAATATGACGGCTCGGAGGCTTAGCCACACGCTCCACCCACGTTAGACGATTAAAAATTTAAATACGCCACGAGAGTGTCGTCAGAGGACAGTTTTATATTCCACCCAGTTTGAATTTAATAAAACTAGTTTTGTATTCTCCAATGATTATCGTTTCTCCCATGTTCTCGATTCTAGTTTTGGAGTCACGATTTTTTTATATTATGGATGTAATGATTTATATTTCATGGCAGATAGCGCGGTGAGTTCACAGGTGGGAGCGGTGGGGAACCGAGCTAATTTGTTGGCCAATGATTTATTTGTACAGGAACTTACCAAGCACGCCTGTGTGAGGCATTTAGATTTCTACTGATATTTTAAATGATATTTCTATATTTGTAATATTAGTTATTTTTTCAATAAATTGGTATGGCAATCAAGATTAAAAAAAAACTGAAATATTATAGTGATATTAATAATAAACATATTTGTTAGGCACTAGTCGGGCGTATTCCGACAAAATACGTGAAATACCGTGTTTATATAATGTTTTATAAATTATGTAGGTATACCTAGTTTCTAATGGTTAAATAATTATATTGCGTAACTTAGTTTTAAGGCAAGATAGCATCATACATGTAATACCTATAGGTAAATATCTATTGCACAAACCTTTGTAGGTATGACTTATTTCAAAATTATAAAATTGGTGGCGAGTAAAATCTGACACATCAATTACTGTAATAATTATTATTTTGGTCCCGTCAAAGTGTATTAATAATTAGTAGAATGAAACCAAAGGTCAGGACATATTTTTAAATTTTATTTGGTTTTAAGTATAAAAACAAAAATGTATATATATATTTAAATGTATACATATTTAAATGTATAAATATATATGTAATTGAAATGGATTTATTAGGATTGTAACAGGTTCGGAGGAAGGTGACAACGTTCACCTTAGTACGAGTGGTCTATCTATATTTACTAATACATATTATAAATGCGAAAGTTTGGCTGGATTATGGGTGGATGGATGTTTGTTACTCAATCACGCCAAAACGGCTGAACGGATCTGGATGAAATTTGGCACAGACATAGACCCGCGGGAACACGCGGACAAAGTCGCAGTCATCTGCTAGTTGCTTATAAGTTGTACACAAGTTACATAATCAAAATTCTGTCTAATTTTTAATACATGTATTCAGGTGGAGCAGGTTTCAGAGTGCAGATTTACCTATGGTCAAATCAATAAATGGAAAAAATATGAATGCTCCTTTTACCTGCCTTACATCTTCTCCCTTTTTTAAGTCAAGTTAGCCAGTGCTGATAATTTCATGTTTGTTAGTTAAACATGTGACTCAAACGGGAATAAGGTAAATGAAAAAAATAATAATTAATAAAACTTCTTGGCAAGCAATCACGATTTTTTCGATAATTGCTAGGCTTTTAAGAATTAAATGAATATTTGAGAGAAATAGAATAATTCATATATTTTTTAAATCCTGTATGTAACAAATACTTAGACCGTTATAATTAACCTAAAGGCTGGCATACCTTCGATCTATTCCATCACGTTATAAACTGCCAAAATCATTAGCTCTATCTATAAACTCTCAACACTTAATATGAATTTAATGACTTCACTTAAATATAGGTTAAGTTTCTGCGTCTCAATTTATGAGAATCGTGACTCTTCTAGAGCAAGCTAATCTGTTTGTTTATCAGCTTTTTAGTACCTCTTAGATAATCAAAAAATAATAATCCACTCAGGGCATTGCCCTGCATAAACTTTAATAATAACGCATAATATTCCTACACTTATCATTCTCAACTTTAATTTTCATTATGATACAAATACTTTAGTTATTCAAATTAAGTACCATGTCTTTACACAAAAAGTTATCTTTTAAATTCAGGCTCGTTAATAATGGTTATCTATGAGCATTTCTAATTTAGAACACCTATGGGTTTCCCATTAGGTAAGTTAAAATCACGAACAAATTTCAAAAATGACTTTTGTAATTAGCCCTGACATAATATTGAGTTCGTGGGAAATATAGTATGTTTTATTCTTTAAATTAGCTGATATTTTTGTTTTTTAACCCTATTCTGTTTGGCTTATAATAAATAAGAGGAAATAATAAAATAATACATTAAGCAGTATTTTGTTGAAGTGAAACTTCTTTAGAATCGTTGTGATTTGAAAATTCAACGAAACGAATTGAACGAAAAAAATTAAATGAAAAAGCGACACCAAAATATACAAACAAAATATACCTATAGGATTTCCTGCGAGGAATGAAATAGAATACAAGTTATATATTTATCTCATTCTATCGTAGGCTACTTTTCGAAAGTTTCACTTCTGCCGTGTGTGAATTACATACAAACACTTTTTTATACGTTAAATAACATTTTGAACCCAACTCGCAGTTTATTTGTTTAGTTTAGTTTAAATTTTTCCATAAATAAAAGTTTTGAAAAAATTTAGTAGGTTCTCAAAAAGATATGTCAGTGTCTAGGTTAGTATTTAATAATATGTACGGTTTTACTTATCAGTTTATTCGTGTTTCAGTATTCAATTCTCTGAGTATAGCAAGAGTATTGCTTTAATGTTATCCCCAAATAAATACCGTCACCTGCTTATTTAATCTCTAGTTATGAACTATTTTGTGATTTATTATACAAATGAGAATTGATAACGGAATTTTTATCTTTCTCAACTGACATTCACTAGATTTATCAAGTTTATCATAATCTACCTATTTGATAGTGACTATCAAAATGCATTTACGTGGTTCACACTGAAATGTATAGTGTTGGGTAGCACCTACCTACTAGGTAACATTAGTATTTTTTTTTAAGAACTTAATTCATATTCGATTACAAAATAAAATACTTAAGTTGCAAAAATTATACAATGCAGCCTGCAGCTAAATGCAATAAGCACAACAGAACTGTTATTATTCAGCGATTATTAAGTAGAGGACCTGCCAAAAAACGTGCGTGCGTGTTTTGACATTTGAAAAAAAGTTGCTGAATTTGATAAATTAGTTGTCAAATACCCAATTTCAGACGGATCACTGTTAATTTGGCTCTATTTTTATAGTTTTTTTTTTTAAATATTATGGACTCTACAATTAGGCTTAAGTAAAGTCCTACCTTCAACTATGGGATGGATTTCAGATGAGTATTGTTATCAAGGTAGTAACCAAGTTTTCTTTTCAGTTTTAAAACATTTTCAGCTCTGAGTTCAACGTTGGTCAGTTCTAAAAAAATGGTAGATACGTGAATTTTTTTTACTAGCAAGATTCCCATTATACCTACTTTACTTAAATTATTTTATATACTTAAATGAAACACGACTGAACTGAAGGCTATAATATTATGGTCATAGATCTTTGCCTGTCCCGAAGGCGGAATTTTTTTAAAAAATTACCTTAATATTCTCTCGGGTAAAATATTAAGGTGAAACTAAAAAAAATAGACGGATTTTTTTAGTTTCACGAAATTCATCATTTCTTTTTCTTCGATACGAGCTTCGATTTTCATTACAATTAATAACTTATTGAATATTTACCTCATTTTTTCCATACAACTAGGTATCTTCCCACTGTAAAAATAGTTAGGTAGGTTAACTACCTACTAAAAAATAGGTACACATTTCGAAATTCGAACACAACACACATTTTAATTTGGAACTCTTTCGAATACGTTCACTCGCCCTACCAACTCAACGAGTCGACTTGAGTTTCGCGGGCACACTTCAGGTATTTCGTTTTAGTTGCAATAATTAGTCGTATTGTTTTGGCGCGTCAGTGGCGGCCGCTCGTGGCGCGCGATGGCACTGCACCTTGCTACTAACATCATCTCTTTCCCCCTTTACTTTCACAGCGTCTTAATACAGAGGGCGCAAGCGCCCCTGACATTTTTTAACCGCGCCCATGTTACTGCAATAACGCCGCTCACCTTCCGTGAAAATAGCATTTTTTCCGTGCATTTTTTCGCGACATCTCTTTCTATCGTCTACATTTGCTAATTCGTCGTCCCCTTCCACATAACGGTCGCTCGTGAGCACCGCTCTGGCGTAGTACTAGATGGGTAATACTTTCTCTCTCTAGAGACGCCGCGACGCTGGTGACGCCAAATATTTTGCACTTCTTCAGTGACTAAACATTACTTTTAAAAAAAAATACTTTAATTTCAACCTTATCTCCTGACAATAAAATGCAACACTAAACATGCGAAATGCAGTTACGACTTTATGATTTACAGCACAATGTGTAAAGTTCCGGCCATTTTTGCAATAAAAAATGGTTTGCATGCACGTAACCACGCCTTTGTACGCATGTTGCTGTCTATTTTACTCCTTTTTTCTTTTTCGATTGCCATCTCGCTCTGTCATTCACGCACACATGTGTAAATTCATCGGATGCTTCGGGACGTTCAGTGTTACGCCATCTAGTGGGGAATAGCAGAACTTGTTTGAGAAAGGGGTTCTGGTTTACTTTCTCCGTAAGGATGATTATTCGTGAAAGGGGTTTGTTTTTGGGTAAGTTCATAATTTCACCGCGCGATTGCAGCGCTGCGTTTCAGAAACGAACCTTTTCTTTGACTTTTGCATAATTGACGCTTTAAAAGGGAACTTGCGTGTCGTTTAATAGATGAAATCATTCAAACGAGTCAATTAATGAACCGGCTTGTCGGTTGAGGAAAGGTTTCATGTCTATAAACAATTTAATCAAAGGGATTTAGCTCTGAATTAGCATTTTATTTGCTTGCAGCGATCGCCGTGTCAGCGGGGGCCCGTCAGCTACGAGCGGTTTAGATCCCATAATATTTATAAAGTTTACTAAGGAAGAAAAATTGTTTCTAGAAATATAAGGCCTGTGACTTTGTCTGCGTGGATTTGTGTGTTTTAGAATCCCGATATTCACTCGCGCATCTACTCAGGGACTAATCACACTTTTTCAGCTACTAAGCGTTTCCATGGACGATTTTGGGCGCGTACAGAATAACGATGCTTAAAGTTTATGTACGCGGCTGATATGAGCGGAACCTCAGAAAACATATAAATAGTACCCTGAACTGACTTATTCACGAGAAAAGCCGGTATAATAAGGTAGGTAGATTCGGCTGAAAATATTCTAATGAATATTTAAATTTTTAAGCCGTAGGTAGGTATATCTACCTACCGTAGCCGTATCTAGTACGAAAACACACTACGGAAAAAAGTCGCCTGGCTGACGAAAAGTCCGCACGCGAATTTTTAACTAGAGCTGTATAGACTACGGTGACAGGTGGAAACGCGTTTACCAGACGAATTGGGTATTTCTCGCGGACGTAAAACAGACTGAACAATACTTAAAATCCTCACAAATATTATAAATTTAACGGGAAAGTGTCTCTGTCTGTCTGCTACGCTTTCACTACCAATGTTTTCAACTAATTGTGATGAAATTGGTAATACTTAGAGAAGAGTGGGTCATGACCCTCAGTAATGAGGAATACGACACAGAGAATGAGATAGGTTGTATCCCGGGGAAGGACATAGGCTCAAGCAAAAAAAACCTCATCTACGTGACGAAGCGCGCACATCATCTTGTTACTGTACCTAGTAATCTTACTAAATACTAATCTTATCTTACTACCTAATATTATAAATGCGAAAGTTTGGTATGTATGGATGTTTGTTACTCAATACCTATTGGAAATAGTATTTAATACCATTCCATCAAGCTGGACGGAGAGAAAAAAGTTAATGTTCGCTTTTATTACCCAACGGCTGGACGGATCTGGCTGAAATTTGGCACAGATATAAATTATAGTCTGGACATAGGCTTTTTATTCCGGAAAATTAAATAGTTCCCGCGGGAACCAAAAAACTTCAAACCACGCATTATAAGTCAGCGGGCATTCGCTAGTTAGAGGCATACAAAATGTGGTCAACCTCACCATCATTTCGACTCTTCACCGGTCCACTACTGAGCAGTGGTGAGGCACTCCTCTCAGCATGACAAGAGTTTGGCCATAGTCCACCAAGCTGGCCAACTGCGCATTGGCAGACACCTTTGAGAACATTATGAAAGACTCTCAGGTATGCAGGTTTCCTGACAATGATTTCCTTTTATGTATTGTAATATTTTAGCTCTAAGAACGTGTATTGTAAGAAATTTTTTCTTTAAAAAAAGAGCAACTGCTGAGTTTCTTGCCGTTTCTTCGCAGTAGAACTCCTTTCCGAACCGGTGGTAGAGTCTTGACATGTCATAAGTGGCACAAGTTTTCCTCCACGAAAACATGATAATAAATAAAATAAATAATTTAGCATTTGTTGTGACCTCCGTGGCGCAGTGTGTAGCGCTGTTGCCTTAACGTGCGGAGGTCCCGGGTTCGATCCCCGGCAGGGTCAAATTGGGAATTTATAATTTCTGGATTTTCTCTGGTCTGGCCTGGTGGGAGGCTTCGGCCGTGGTTACCACCCAACCGGCAAAGACGTGCCGCCAAGCGATTTAGCGTTCCGGTACGATGTCGTGTAGAAACCAAAGGGGTATGGATTTAATATAACTGCCATGCCCCTAACAGGTTAGCCCGCTACCATCTTAGACTGCATCATCACTTACCATCAGGTGAGATCGCAGTCAAGGGCCTAGCTTGTAGTGGATAAAAAAAACAAAAAAAACCTGTTGTTAGACCTGTCGCGCGATGTCGTGCGAAGTCGGACAGACTGTCGCCCGACATCTCTATAGACAGTGGTCACGGGATCTGTCCCCTAGTGAATACGAGGATTTTTTTTAAATTTCACTACAAGTTAGCCATTGACGGCGATCTCACCTGATGGTAAGTAATGATGCAATCTAAGATGGTAGCGGGCTAACTTGTCAGGGGCATGGCAGTTATATTAAACCCATATTCGGTTTCTACACGGCATCGTACCGGAACGCTAAATCGCTTGGCGGTAAGTCTTTGCCGGTAGGGTGGTAACTATCCACGGCCGAAGCCTTCCACAAGGCCAGACCAGGGAAAATTCAGAAATTATAAATTCCCAAATTGACCCTGCCGGGGATCGAACCCGGGACCTCGCACGTTAAGACAACAGCGCTGCACACTGCGCCACGGAGGTCGTCGTCGTCAGGCTTTAGGATAACAACCTACTTACTACGTAATAATTGCACAGCCTATTATCCGCCTATTTCACAAATCTCGTTGCCTATCTCTAGTTAAAAGCCAAGACAAAGGTTTAACGTGAAGTTATTCCCATAGTGGGCGGTCACCGAGTTGGTGGACGAGAGATTTGTGGTTTCGTGAGCTTCGTAAATTAGGTAAATTGCCGAGACTCTATTGTATTTAGAGTAACTGTTTATTTTATCGCTAACGATCTCATTTGATGGTGAGCGATGATCCAGTCATGATACGCCATAACTAGTAAATAGCCATGGCGATTACCTTTAAATCGAGTGAATATGACATCTTCTAGGCAAGCGCGCTCCACCTTAGACTGCATCACCACCACTACTACAGCCCATTAACGTCCCACTGCTGGGCACAGGCATCCACTATAAGAGAGGGAATTAGAGCTTAGACCCACCACGCTGCTCCAATGCGCGTTGGCGGGCTTTAACGAATATTATCATGTTAGTGAATAGCCGGGACCGACGGGTTAACGTGCTCTCCGAGGCACGAAGGTGAAACACCGCCAACTTCCTAACTCCGGGCTAGTATTGAGAATTCCTAGTCAGAAAAACTCAACACTTATTTTTGGCCCGACCCGGGACTCGAACCCGGGACCTCTACGGCGGTAGTCGAACATGATAGCCACTAGACCAACGAGGCAGTTACTGCATCACCACTTGCAAGCAATTGATTGCAGTAAAGCCCTGTTGACTGTACCAAAATTCGTCAAAATCAATTGATCAGACGGGCCTTGAAAATGTAGCAGACAGACAGACAAACAGACACACTTACGCATTTATAATATTAGTATGGAAGTATGGATATTAATAGTGTGGATTTTCCTTATATCCCCACCTTCCAAGTTCCATCGGAAATGACGCTCAATCCACGAATACTTACGCACGTAGCTTCACTACGGACTCGTATCACTAAGATCAAAAAACGACGCAACTCATTACCGGACCCCAGAACAGATTATCACGTGTATCTCGTTACTTTGGCCCACGTGTGGCACATGTGTGGGCGCACACAAGGACTCTTTCTGTGTACTAGTAGTAAGTGACACTGAATAAGAAAAAAAAATGTACAAATACCTTGGGACACTCTCATAGGCGGATTAAATTCCTCAATGCTGGATGAAAACAGTTTCTAAACAGTGCCAGAATCCCTGTCACGAAAGACGAACTTTGATCTTATTTTGACGAATTGTGTTAACGAGGGAGGTTCCGGGCTCGATTTCCAGTAGAGTAAATTTGGCAACTTATATTTTTTGTATCTTTTCTGGTCTGGTCTGGTGGGAGGCTTCGGCCGTGGCTAGTTACCACTGTACAGACAAAGTGTCGCCAAGCGTTCCAGTATGATGCCGTGTAGAAACCGATTTGTGGTATGGGTTTAATATAACCAGCCTGCCATATCCCTAAAAAGATTAGCCCGCTACAATCTTAGACTTTATCATCACTTACCATCGGGTGAGATTGCAGTCTAGGTGTAACTTGAAAAACTTTAGAAACTTTCTCTCTCTTTTTTTGTGTGATAGGCTTGTGCTTGACGACAATCATGCTTAGTGCAAAGCAATGATGAGGTCTAGGTTGGAACGCGCTTGCCTAGAAGATGCCTATTCACTCTTGCCTTGAAGATACCTAAATTATACTCTCTTTTGAAAGGAATCGCTCCAAAATCTCCCCCCGATCGATCGATCCCCAGCAGGGTCAGTTTGGGAATTTATAATTTCTGAATTTTCTCTGTTCTGGCCTGGTGGGAGGCTTCGGCCGTGGCCACCCTACCGGCAAAGACGTACCGCCAAGCGATTTAGCGTTCCGGTATGATGTCGTGTAGAAACTGATCAGTGGTATGGGTTTAATAACCCGTTTTGGGATATGAGCCATACCCCCAAAACAGGTTTGCCCACTACCATCTTAGACGTTTAATCGAAGTATCCGATACATTGTCATTAATTAGTCTCAAAGAAGAGACAAACGAGTTCCCATAGCATTCCAAACTCAATATTTAGGTACTTAAATACTCAATTATTTCGCAACATTGTAACTTTTAAGTTTTGCTGTACAATTTGGTACTAACCAATCAAAATATAACTTTATTTTAAAGGGATAAGATATAAAATGAAATGGCACTCCTAATTACACGGTAACAAACATCATCTCAATGACTAGTGTTTATATGTAAATAACGTATTAATTAACTTGGTGATTATGTACTAGGTACCTACCATTAACCATACTTATATGTGGGTATTAATGATGGACACACTAAGTTACATTCTATACTTTGGTAAAACTTAAGGCGCTGTGAGCTCACGAAACACAGGCGCGCGGGGGTGAAATCGAACAAGCGCATGTCGCAAAAAATGCATGAAATAATTTGTAAAAAAATTAATATTTACTTTTCAATACAAATGAATCCGACAATGTGTTTGATTTAGAAATATAAATTTTATCTTATATTTCTAGAGCTAATTATTTGTTTCAATAAGGAGAAAAATTGCTTTAAAAGGTAAATTAAGAGGTATGTTTAAAATAAATTTCAATGCAGAGATTTTTTTAAATTGTGTTTTGAGTTGTTGTCTGCTCAAAGGTCTTGAAAACAGCACATTATTTTTACAAGCATACATTATGTCACCGTTTGATGGATACACTGCTTTTAAAAACCCCCTTTTACTCTACACAGGGCCTTAAGTGTAGATTACTATTGAAGACCTGACGTAAGCAACCCTAACTATGTATAATTGTCGCTTGCTTGAAAAAAAAAAACATTGTAAGGAAACTTCTAATATTACTAGATGATAGCCGTGACTTCGGTATGGATTAAGTTTTTTTTTATTCCTGGCGGAACTCTTTAATTTTCCGGGATAAAAAGTAGCCTATATGTTATTAAATACTTTAATCTATCTCTGTGCCAAATTTCATCCAGATCCGTTCAGTCGTTTTGGCGTAATTGAGTAACAAACATCCTGCATCCATGCAAACTTTCGCATTTATAACATACTAGCTGATGCCCGCGACTTCGTACGCGTGGATCGAGGTTTTGTGGTTCCCGCGGGAACTCTTTAATTTTCCGGGCTAAAAAGTAGCCTATGTGCTATTCCAGACTATAATCTATCTCTGTGCCAAATTTCATCCAGATCCGTTCAGTCGTTTTGGCGTAATTGAGTAACAAACATCCTGCATCCATGCAAACTTTCGCATTTATAACATACTAGCTGATGCCCGCGACTTCGTACGCGTGGATCGAGGTTTTGTGGTTCCCGCGGGAACTCTTTAATTTTCCGGGCTAAAAAGTAGCCTATGTGCTATTCCAGACTATAATCTACAGCTTTAGTCAACATTACTGAGGATATTCGTCTCGGTATGGATAATCAACGTGTAACAGTGTTGACCTTACTTGATTTTAGCAATGCATTCAACAATGTTGATTTTGATCTCTTGTTAGCCATTTTAGCTTCTCTTAACATATCTCCTGAAGTGATTGACTGGTTTCATAGTTACTTGTTTGGTCGCCGGCAGCGGACGCGAGTTGATGATTCGTTATCTAACTGGTGCACGATCAATGCCGGTGTTCCACAAGGTGGCGTGTTGTCTCCTCTCCTTTTTTCAATTTTCATTAGTTCTATTACTCTCCAGTTATCTTCTCACTACCACCTGTATGCTGACGATCTCCAATTGTATGTACAGGCTAAATTGGTGGATCTACATCAGGCGATAGATTTGGTAAATAATGATCTAGATTCTATTGTGCAATGGAGTAAGTCGTATGGCCTGAAGGTAAATCCAGCAAAAACTCAATGTATAATAATAGGCAGTCAAAAGTTGGTCACGCGTATAGATTTTTCTACATTACCTAGTATTATTTTTGACGGTACTTGTGTACCTTACAGTGACAAGGTTAAAAATCTAGGTATCATTTTTGATAAATTTTTGTCTTGGGCTCCGCAAGTGAGTGAGGTGAGTAGGAAGGTGTTTGCGTCTGTCGGGTCTCTTCGTAGATTGTCAAATTTTCTACCCATACCAACTAAAATAACGCTAGCACAGTCTCTTCTTTTGCCAATTCTCGATTATGCTGATTCTTGCTATCTCAATCTAAATGAGGAGTTGCTTAATAAACTTGAGCGCATTCAAAATCTTTGTATACGGTTTATATTTGGACTCAGAAAATATGACCATATTTCTGAATTTCGCGAAAAACTCAAGTGGCTCCCGATCCGCCTTCGCAGGGATACTCACATTCTTTCTCTTTTATACTGTGTTCTATTCAATCCCACTACTCCTTTTTATCTCAAAGAGCGGTTTGAGTTTCTGAGTGACACTCATGGTCGCTCTCTTCGCTCTAATGATAACCTAATTTTAAAAATCCCTTCCCATAATACCTCTTTTTCGTCGAAATCCTTTTCCGTTGAAGCTGCTAGGCTATGGAACTCCTTACCGTTGCATATCAGGCGTGCGCAATCTCTTGCAGCTTTTAAAAAGCTCATCAAAGCGCACTTCCTTCCTCCATGATTTACTTTGCGTCTTCTGGCTTTTATTTTATTTTACTCCCTTTTTGGCATAACATTTAGTATATGTATATAGATATTTATTTATATTAGTATATGTTTGATTGTATATAGGTATTGATTTTATTTTGTATTATATAATTATATATATATTATTATTATTAGTATTATATTAGTATAAATTAGTACATTATTATTATTTCCTCCTAAATTTACGTACACCCTCGACTCACTAGGCTTAATTCCTATAAAGCGTGGTTGCCTGGAAGAGATCGCTTCAAAGCGATAAGGCCGCCATTTGTACCGATTTTCTTTAATTATTTTTATTGTTATTATTTAATGTATTTTTTTTTTTTGGTGTACAATAAAGAATATTTCATTCATTCAATCTATCTCTGTGCCAAATTTCATCCAGATCCGTTCAGCTGTTGGGGCGTGATTGAGTAACAAACATCCATCCATACATCCATACATCCATACCGACATCCATACATCCAAACTTTCGCATTTATAATATTAGTAAGAAGTAAGATAAGAAGTAAGAAGTATACATTTATTTAGATAAAATCGACGTCCATGTACGGTGGACGTCAAAAGTGCATACATAGCTTAACTGCTTAAACTATGTGCAAGCAATCTGAGTCACTCATCCACACAAACATAATGTGTCCAAAGTATTTACCTTATTGAAGTGAAAACTTTAGGCGCGTTGAGCACTTTTTGGTAGGGGGTAAAAATGTAGACTCGAGTTTTCACTTTAAAAAAAACTATCAAGCCATCTTGTGTGCCTATTCTATGAAATTTGTCGTCGACTGTGCTTATCTCACTAATGAGTGGAGCGTTAATAATTGTAATTCACTACTCGACCACCGGGTCGCAGTTCGCAACGCCTGCAGTCGCAATTAACGCGTACATTCATTGGGGTCATATTAATTCAGCTCAAAATAACTGCTGACCTAGAAATATTGGTTTGTTTACATTTTTCATTACTTTTTATTGCTGGACAGGCTCGTGCTTGACGATAAGAAACATTTTCCGAGATGAATATCCTTTCAGGGAATGCAACCTCTGTATTGAATTTCTTCAAAATCGGTTGAGCGAATAGTTAAGCCGTGAAAGCGTAGTGAAAACAGGCAGACACACTTATGCATTTTTAATAGGATTACTTAGTATGGATTATGTAAGGTTGCGTGTTCAGATCACGTCGGGGTGACCAATTTGGCGGCGAACCCAGGGGTCCATTCAAACACAGCTGTCAGCTCCGTTTTTGTATAGTTTTGCTTGTAAGTATGTACATCAATTATCAGTACACATTAGGACAACACAGCGCGGTTAAAGCCAGCTCTTTAGTTTTTCGCGCCAAGAAAAACAGGAAAACTTTTGAGACTAAAGAATTGTTGTCTTTGCTTTCGACACTAATGAAAACTCATATTTTGTAAGTGACGATTGGAAGGGTTAGTCCATAGGACCCATTCGAACAAGTTCTTAGACACTAAAGAACTTAGGTCCGCTTAGGGTATCCTTTTAACCCAGCGTCAGCTGCTACTTAGACATAATTCATATTATAAAACTTAGATATGTCAGGGCCTTCTTCAATATGCAGGCGTCAGATCCTTACAGCGCAGCGACCAGTCTATAATTATGTATATTATAGTTAAAAATTAATCGTTCGATGCAACCTTGAGAAGTGACTGAGCTCTGTTCTCGTCAACACAATACTGGAATGTCATTAATGCACATAATGTATTTGCAGTATATTTATTGAAAACAAACTTAATCATGCGCACACACAACAACACATCAACGTGTCTATAAATTTTCATTTAAGACACATAGAGGTGACTTTTGTTTGTACGTTTTAAGTTACGGTTACTTGGTGGTAAAATTAAATTTGTGATGTTATAATGGGGCAAATCAGGCGTCGTGATCGAAGTATTACAGTCGTGGGGCGAATGTATGTGCATCGGCATTAAAGCCAAAGCACACGTAATATCGAGCGTAGGCGTAAACATCGAGCGTACTTCTGTGTATATTTTAACGAGTTCGCAACATTTTATCGCGTTTCATCGTGATGTCCAGGCTCAAAAGGCCTAGAACCCAGAGTTGTAAAGCTATAGTTAATATTTAAAAAAACATAGCGATTTCAAAATAACAAGCTAGACGATTAAACGAGTAGCTATGTATAAACACGATTGAATAGGATGTATGGTCTTAGATCTTTGCCTGTTCCGAAAGGGGACAAAATGAAAAACAACAACAACGAGTGTATATATCAAGTTCTTACCAAAATTCCTAGTACTTAGTCATACGAAAGTGAGTCTGACTGACTCTCGGTTAGCCTTTTCATAACCCTGCATGTTTAGGTTAGAGAAAATTTGATCTGCATATCAGGATAGGTTTATCTAGTATCCCGTGGAACAGTAGTTTTGAAAATGGGATTATTAAAAGACCTAAATCCATGCGGACGAAGTCTATGCAACATTGGGTATAGTCAGACAAACTTAGTTGACCCGGTGTCAGCGTGCGTCAAAACTAAACGTGCATAAAAATTGCGTCCAATTTTTCCACCGGGTCGGATAAGTGGGGTTTTACCTGCAGCTACAGGTGCATTTTCTGCGAAGCATCACCGATGTGCTGTATATGACCGATGCTACAAAAATCGTATGATGTGGCCTTTAACAGCGGTTAAATTTGACGTCATGCGGTTTATTAATATTGAAAATGCGCAGATTCGTTGAAGTGCATCCTGCAAGTCAAAAACATGATCGGCACTTTTCTTTATGATGTAAATCGTCATTACCTATATGTCTACTTATTGTAAGCCTTTTCGTTTCATATAAAAGAGTAATTTAAAATTGTTATACCTGAGATTGGCATTTAATTTAGTAATTTGTTTTTTTAAAGTTTTTTTTAGTTCGGCTGTTATTCATTATCTGTCTTTTTTTTTCAAATTTGTATGTGACTAAACTGAATCGTTCCGTTTCTTAAAACATTTCTAGTGAATTAACCTTAATTTGTTCATTCATCAAAGTTTCTCCAAAAAATTATAGTCTTCTAGTTTGAGGAATGGTATTTCATAGATTAAAAAAAATTTCAAAAAAAAATAAAAACCGACTTCAAAAACCACAAACACTAAAAAGTAAAAAATAATTTAATTTATTATGTATACAAGAGTTAATGTAGTTCTATAATAACATTTTTTGGAGTCGGTACCAATTAGCCGCATGAACCGTCTACCTACTCTTCATTATTGTTGACGTGACTCCACATTGGCACCGACTCCAAAAAATGTTATTAAGAACTACATTAGCTCTTGTATACATAATAAATTAAATTATTTTTTACTTTTTAGTGTTTGTGGTTTTTGAAGTCGGTTTTTATTTTTTTTTGAAAAATTTTTATTTCAAAATTTTTAGTGGCCCCACTGTTTTAAAATACAGGATGTAACCAGAACGCTAGTAAAAACTTAGCGTTATTAAGAATAACGTCGTTTAATCGTTACTCGTCGACTTGTCTAACTTAGACAAGTCAAGTACAAAGTCCATATGATACCCACTTGGTATAGTTATCCTACTTTGAAATTTCAAACCCCTGATTTTCCCCACTTTTTTAATAAACTAAAAATAAATTTCATTTTTTTTTATTTCCATGATATTGGGCCACTATTATATACAACTATTCCAAATTTCATGTCAATAGTTAATAGTTATACTGAAATAATTGACTGTGACAGACGGAAAGAGAAAGTAATAAGGGTTCCATTTTTACCATTTTGGTACGGAACCCTAAAAAAAAAAAAAAGATATGCTATGCATGGTTAAAACATACTGTTTACAAAACTATCACACTGATCGCGAGCAATTTACTCTTATCCATTGAGGAGTTCCGTTCTCCATCTCCGGAGATATTCATCAGATCTTCACCAAATTAAAATGGGACCACCTCTAAAGTATGACCTACCAAACAAAAAAAGAATTATCAAAATCGGTTCATAATTGGCGGAGAAATCGCGTAACAAACATACAAAAAAAACATACGCGCCGAATTGAGAACCTCCTCCTTTTTTGGAAGTCGGTTAAAAAAGGCATTGCAACTTTCTTGATTTAGAATTTATATTTAGTTTCTTCGTCAAACGAAGAAATATGGGGATAAATATCAAAAAGTGTTGATTGCCAGCTCATTCAGATCATTTAGGACGAAAAAAAATAGAACAAGAAAATCATTGAACGAAAAAGATGGACGGAAAAGTTGGTGAAAAAAACTGATTATGGCTAACGTACAACAAAAAAACAGCAGTGCTTTTTAGTTAAAGAACAAGTTATGTTACTGTTCAGATGTAAAACAAATGCTTCAGGTTAACAATTAATAATCTTCAATAGTAAAAAGCTATCAAAAGAGGAAAATTTGAAGTTTTTGTTAATAATATTGTGAATATGACGAATGGAAACTTTGTAACATTATGTCGTGTAGGCGTTTAACTTTACCAGCACCGACTAGTCATTAAACTTAATAGTTTATCCACAAAAGGCCTATTCAGAAACATTTATTCAACTGTCCAGCTATTTCTAGCTTGACAACTATTTAAATAATGCCAATCAACTTTGCGTGATTAATTCTGGATTACATTTCAAAATATTCCAAAGGCCGCGTAGTATATTAATGACAACAAATAACAATAACCTCATTATATCACAGTACAAACTAAGGTTTAGCTATTATCCTAATGAATACAAAACAGAACCTGTTTAATTAGCATAATACTGAAACGCTGTTACAACTCTTATGATCTTGGTTAGAACTTCTAAATTAGCTTGCACTTAATTGGCCTACTGACTTACACATGCCCACATTAATTTTGCCTAATAAGCCATTCAATTTTCAACTTTATTCTTTGGCAGTGAACTGTGAAATTAATATAGCAGTATCATGTTTCCTAGAACAATCCAGCAGCCCACACAAGCGGCGGATCAAGCAAATGCAAGTAATCCGTTTTCCAATTAGTTATGGTCATAAGACCTAGCCACCTACATAATTTAGAGTCGAGTACCTTTGTCAAGGTCCGATTACTGAGAATTATGGTGCTTTGCCTCGGGCTCGTGTTCAGAAGACCTCGAGCTCCGTAAGGAATTGTTGGTTGGCTAATTCAAAGTTTATACGTGAGTTATATGCGAATTAATGAACCGAAACTGATTACTGTAGTTACCTTTGAAATACATTTGTGAGATAATCTCAACTTCAACGTTACTAATGTGAAAGTGTGTCTTTATATCTGTATATCGACTGCTTTTGATTAGTTTCCAGATCTTCTTATGTTAGATTGAAATACATTTGTGAGATAATCTCAACTTCAACGTTACTAATGTGGAAGTGTGTCTGTATATCGACTGCTTATGATGAATTACCAGGTCTTCATAAGTTAATACCAGCGGTTGCGGTGGTAGAGTCAAAAGACAGAACATCAACGTCCTAGCAAAAAATGTAAGTAAGTAATTTAAAATTAAGTTCTACTTTAAATAAACAAACTACTTAATTGAGTATGAATCATCAGTCTATCATTATTTTAGGAATTTTAGCAGATGATCCATACTAACTTGCATCAAAATCCTTTTCCAGAAGACTCGAATGTGTTGTGTCTGTCTGTCTGTCTATCTGTCTGTCTGTCTGCTACGCTTTCACGACCCATCTCTTCAACCGATTATTATGAAATTGGATACAGGGATATGTTTAGGTTGTATCGCGGGGAAGGCCATAGGCATATTTTTTATTAAAATAAATAAAATAAAATAAAAATAGTTTTATTTTCCTTTTGCTGATTTGTACATGTTTAGCTTAATTTATTTAACTATTTAACTTAGAACTAAAACCGCCTAATCATACAGGGTAAACATGAATTCTCCAATATAAAAGAATTTATGTTTTAATTATTATCAATTTTTTTTTGTAGTTTGCGTGTTAGCAAAAGGACCGCTTTCAGCGGTTCTCCAACTTTTTCCATACTTCTCTGTCTCTAGCGGCTCTGTTCCATGTAGTGCCTGCTACTATTACAATGTCATCGCTCCAGCGCTTCTTTATTCTTACGGATTTTCTTCTTCTTCGCTATTTTTTATTACGGAAAATTAAAGAGTTCCCGCCGTTATAAAAAAAACTTAACCCACGCGGACGAAGTCGCGGGCATCATTTTTAATATTCATAGTGAAATTTGGGATATATAAATGCGCATTCTTGAAAGATTTATAGAATACTTTTGCAGCCTGGGCCAACCCGGTGGACAGTGGCCAAAGCCCTCATTCTGAGATGATGATGGTGTAGTGGAAATTAAAATAATAATCATTCATTTATTCAAAGACCCAGCACGGAGCTCACAGCGATTAAACGTGTTGCCTTTACGGTTAATTAGGTATGCACCAGGTCGCCATATTGGGGTGGCGGGCCAGGTAACCTCCAAGTGTGCCCGGGCACTGCTGGTCCCTCTGGATACGTCCGGAGGGAAGAGCAGTGTTTGGGCCGGTGCACCCCGGTAAACATGGTTAGCAATTTCCCTTTATGGGATATTGCTAGCCATGGCTAATAACCTGGCGGGGGGGTAAGGTTCTCCGCGTGTCCCTCTGATCAGCAGAGAGCACAGTGGAGGAACCTAGGGGGGAGGAAGGGCGAGGAGGCCCAACGCGAGGAAGAAAACCTCGTTAAAAAATAACCGAAGGGGGGCGGGAACGCCCAGCGTGCCTCTGTTTTCAGAGGTCACGCGGAGGAGGGAGGATCCTCTGGAGGGGAGGGTGTCCTCAGGCGAGCAAGCTCGGTGTGCACTCACCCTGCCTCCGAGCGGACTGTTTGGGAATTAGTCTCACGCAGTCCACGCCACCAACTCGGAATCCCCTTAGGAGTGTCGGACGTGGTCATGTCTCACGACTGACACTGGGACCGAGGGTCTTGGCTTGGTCGCCCGGACCGCGAGGAACAAACCTCTATAAAAAATGATCCTAATCCTAAGCTCTGTGCGCGGCGAGAGGATGAATGGCTGAAGGATTCGCCCTGACCTCACAGGGCATCAGTCGTTAGCGCACCCCAGCCAGGGAACCGGCCGAAACCCTGGCTTATTTAGGCTTACTCGGGTGCAGGGGGCACCACCCGGGCGGACTACTTATATCCCCCATACTCGTGGGAACAGTATGGAACACATAAACCCAAACTTGGTGGAGGAGGAGAATAGAGAGGAGGGAAAGGGAGCCTCAGAGAGGTCCCGGAGAGAGAGGAGAGGGGATGCGGGGGTTGTAGACACGTCGATGGATTCGGACGACTACAGCCTCGTGTCCGTGGACAACAGATCCAGGTCGGGGTCTGCGTCCTCGACGTCGTTACGATGTCTGCCGGGGGTGAAACGGCCTCGCCTCAGCGAGGGAGACGACGTTTCCTCCGATGAGGAGAGGCCGGGGACGCCGGCCGTCAGACGTGGACGAGGGCGCCCGCCCATTCATGGGCGCTACGTTGGCCTGGGCAAAGCTCGGGAGACTCGTGCCCAGGAGGAGAGGGCCGAGGCGAGAGCCCAGGCCAAAGAGAAGGAGGAGATGGTTCTCCTGAAGGAGGCCGCCGTGGCGCGCTTCAAGCGTGACGCGCGCGAGCCGGTGAAGCGGGTGGACGACCAGACCGCCGCCCGCCTTCAGGAGAACGTGTTGGAGGACTTGGACCTCATAACGAAGGTAGCCACCAAGTCCTCCAACTTGAAAGGGACGTTTGTGCGCGACCTCAAGGACGCGGCGGCCTCTATTAAGGTGGCCGTTGCTGTTCTGGCGTCGCGCACAATCTCGGACGAGACACGGCAGCTGCAGGCGGACAATGCCCGCCTGCAGGCCGAAATGGCCAGTCTCCGTAAGGAGTTGGCCTCAATGAGAGACGAGATGGAGAGGGCGCGGAGGCAGGCTTCCGCCCCTACTCCCCCGGGCAGGACCGAGGAGGCGCCCTCTGGGTCGCGGCCTCCTCCCCGCAAGGACGGGGACAGGGGTGGACGTCCAGGGGCCACCCCCCCTGCTGCTGCTGCCGCCGCTGCGACCTCCGTGGAGGAGATCTGCCGGGCAGTGATGTTGCAGGTCGGCGGGATGTTAAATGCCCGCCTGGCCTCCATCGAGGACAGACTCCTCCCGGAACGGTCCGTGAGGCCGCCTCTGGCCTCCGATAGGCGGAAGGGCGGGCCCACGTACGCGGGCGCGGCGTCGGCGCCGGCTCCGGGACCCTCCGGGGCGACGGGAGCGAGGGCGCCCCCGCCGAGAACGGCGCCGGCCCGTGGCCCGCCTAGCGGACCCGCAGGACCTGGCACGCCTCAGGGCCCAGCGGGGACGACGCCGAGACCGCCCAGGACTCGGCCGGAGACGGAGGACCCGCTCCCTTCCTCCTCTTCCCTACCCTCCGATGCGAGGGAGGCGGGGAGGGCGAAAGGGAAAAAGAAGAAGAAGAGGAAAAACAACAAAGGGAAGGGAGGGCAGGGCGGTCAGACGCCTGGCCCTCAAGAACGGCGGCAGCAGGGGTCGCAGCAGCCGTCTTCGGGGTGGACGAAGGTCGGTCCTGGGGGGCGTCCAGCGGCGAAGGGTCGCGCCCGCAAGCCCCGCAAACTCCGCACTCCCCAGTCGTCGGCGGTGGTACTGACGCTGCTGCCGGCGGCAGTGGAGAGGGGCGCCACATACGAGAGGGTGATCGCCGCCGCGAAGGCCAAAATCGACGGGGCGGAGTTGGGTGCCCAGGGCGTCCGATTCCGGAAGGCGATAACGGGGGGCCGGATTTTCGAGTTCCCCGGGGCCGAAGCTATCAGCGCGGAGAGGGCGGACTCCCTGGCCACTAGGCTCCGGGAGGTCTTGGGTGACGAGATCGTCCGAGTCACCCGACCTGTAAAGTCGGTCGACTTGCGGGTGTCGGGCTTGGACGACTCCGTCACCAGTGCGGAGGTGGCGGCGGCGATCGCCAGGGCCGGAGAGTGCCCCGCGGAGCAGGTGAGAGCCGGCGAAGTGGGGGCCAGGCGTGACGGGCTGGGCGCGGCACTGGTGCGCTGCCCCGTCACTGCCGCCAAAAAGATTGCGGCAGGGGGTCGTCTGACGGTGGGGTGGGTGTCCGCCCGGGTAGAGTTGCTGGACGCCCGCCCCATGATGTGCTACAGGTGCCTAGCACCTGGGCACGTGGGCGCCCAATGCACGGAGGGGGTTGACCGCAGCGGACTGTGCTACCGCTGTGGTCAACCAGGCCACAAGGCCCGAGGCTGCACCGCGGAGCTGCGCTGCGTCGTTTGTGCGGCGGCCGGGCGGCCGTCGGAACACCGAGTGGGCGGCAAGGCGTGTGAGCTCCCACCCAAGGGAAAGAGGAGGGGAGGGAATGGGGATAAGCCCCCTCCCTCCGCCCAACAAGGGGTTCCAATGGAATAAGGAGAGCTCCGGGCGACTGACTAGACCTGTCTGTCGCCCGTCGAGCGGGGTTGGAACCCGGGTCGGGAGGTGCACCTCACCTTGTCCCCGAAGGTGGGTCCGCTCCGGTGGATGTCGCTGGCTGGGTTGCGGACGAATGCCCTTGGCGCTCCCGTAACCCAGCCTTAAGGCGATGCGCAGAAGCGCCGCTGGGTTTTAGTGGGTATTCTGGAGTGCCAGTGAGTCCCACATACCCTCTCGGAGGCACGGCAGTTCATCTGCCTGCGTCTGGGAGGGATGCCTAAACGCATTTCCCAGCGTTAAAAAAAAAAAAAAAAAAAAGGTCGCCATATTCAGCTGCATATCTATGTGTCCACTGCTTCCGTATGCAACTCGAATAAATATGGGCTAAATAATGTGGAACGACACGTTCCTAGTATAATAATCCCGTTGAGCCTGTCTTCGTTGTGTAGGTATAGTTTGCAATCTAAGGCCGACCTCAAACCTTCGCAAAAGTAATTCTAAATTCAGTATCTTAAAACTGAACACTTGCCTTACACGTTTCTTACAATTTCACTGTCAGCTAAGTAAAGAGCGATCTGCGTTTGTAATGAAAGTATTAAACATTCAGTATGCATGTGACTTTTCATTAATAAATAAAAAGAAAGAATTCAATCAAAATATCGGACAGTACAAGTTGAGATACTTACAGATTTACCGGAATTTAGAACGACGGATCAAACAGAAAAATTAAGAACCGGTAAAAATGAGAACGTAAGTGAGGCAGGTATTACAAGTATGCTGGCTGTATGGACCGAGCGAAGCGAAGGTCTCTGAGTCTACTTGGGTGAATTGGCACTTGTCCGTCCGTCCGTCCGTCTGTCAGAGCATTATAACTTCTGAATTACTGAACGCAATTACTTCAGCTTTAAATATAATATGTAAACCAATGGCCTCCCGCCGAATATGGCTTAAAAAATAATAAAAATCTTTATTTCAGGGGGGCTCTCATAGAAGCGAATGCGAAGTAAAATATTTTTTATAAAGTTACATAGGGTTGCGGTATATGATTTTAAAGATAATTAGGAATAGAGTCCAATTTTTTTTAATTTTTCCCCCAAAATTGACGAAATGGGGTGCTTTCAAAGTGGTGATTTTCTAACGTCCAACGACGACCTCAGAACTCTAAATTTTCTGAAAGGATGAGCCTGAAACTTGATCAATTATTTGAATTATATCCTAGTATTATAATTATATCCTATTAGTACTTGAACAACGAATACTAAAATTAGATAAATATTGTAAGGAAACGGAATTATTTAATTTTTAATGAGCTTCAGTATTTTTAACAGAACTTCACATTTATGTACATAGATGGCGCCGCGAGGTCTTAGTTCGGGGCGAACAACTAGTAGTAATTATTCTACAAATCTATCCGAGATATCAAACTCCGAGAATAGCTCTTCGTTGCCCGCTGAGTGACTCTAATAAATGTAAGAGACCTTTCACATTGATCTTTACTTATATGCAAAAACATCAACATTAAAAAGACACGTAGGTACTATAGGTAATTAAGTCACACAAACTGACCTGACCTGGTGACAGCGTCGCTGGTTTATATTAAAAATAAAAATAATTATAAACAGGCATAAAAATTTGTAACAATTTTGACCATCGGGCCATATAAGTTGGTGAGACTATAGGTGTCTACCAATATGCAGTCACCTTAATCATTTCTCTTCGATCGCCACGTCCATAACGTCTGACAGTATGCCAAAGTGTAATCAAATCTTGACAACCCATCACTCATGTCAAGTGGATTAAACGTTAAACGAACAATAAGCATATTCATTTTAATTCTGCGCACACAGCTCGCTGTTAATAAAGATATTGCATGAATGCAGCGTGCAATGCTTTGCATTATAATCGCTGGGGCCTTACTGCCAACGCTTAAAGTAATACTTAAGCAATATTACTCAAAATGACAGTTTGATGTCACGTACCTTGACGTTCTTAAAATAAGGATTATAATTCTAAAACAAAGGCCAAAGCGTCAGTATGCCCCTGGACTATAAACGCGTCTTTAGGTTTTTACACTAATAGACTCCCGGGAGTTTCTTTCATGGTTAGTTTCATCATCATTATTTCAACTGGACACGGGTCTCAGAATGAGAAGGGTATGGCCATATTCTACCACGCTGGCCAAGTGCAGATTGGCAGACTTAGCACACCTTCGAAAACATTTTTTCGAAGGTGGAAGGAAGGTTTTTCAAACATTATGAAGACCTCTCGGGCAAACATAAGATATTTATTTAAGAAACTATCTTCACTGAAAACGCACATAGCTTTTGTTGAATTTGTATCATAGTCAGCTTATCATCGATTTAGCGTTCCGGTACGATGCCGTGTAGAAACCGAAGGGGTTTAATATAACTGCCATGCCCCTAACAGGTTAGCCCGCTACCATCTTAGACTGCATCATGATTACCATCGTTCGTACATCATCGTACGAAGCGATTTGCTTCCTCGTTTCTAATTCGAACCGCTAGGATAATATGGAATGCCCTTCCGGCTTCCGTTTTCCCCTCCTCTTTTAATATAGGTACCTTCAAATCAAGAGTAAATAGGCATCTTCTAGGCAAGCGCGCTCCACCTTAGGCTGCATCACCTCTTGCATGCAAGTCTGATTGCAGCCAAGCGCTAGCCTATATATTTAAAAAAAAAAAAACCTTTGAGAACAATATGAAAAATCTCTTGGGCTTGCAACCTGCACTCCTCACTCTATAACGGTTCACCACTATAGCAAGTGTTATTTAATTTCCGAAAAGCAACTCCGAAAAATTAAATCCGTCGCCTTGCGTGTGTTTTTAGTAAGTCTTGCCATTTATTATTGACATTAATTATGTCCATTTCATTACGAATTGGCGTTTAGCACGTTCTTATATATATATATATATATATATATATATATATATATTTAAAAAAAATATATATGTAGTCGGGCGGGTATAACAAGGATAAGCAAAATAGAGGCATGAGGCTCGCCCGACTTCCACATACTCGTAGTGGGTAGAAATGAAAATTATTTTTTTTACTTTACAGTGGCGTTGGAAGTCGGTCTTTTGGAAAGAATTTTTATTTTAGTCATAGACTTAAATTTATAATTTACTACAGTTCTCGACCCATAGAATTGACAGGTTAAATATCATTGGTCGACCGTTACTGAGTAAGCTATCAATTATAGCGCGGCGGTGGAAGCTGCGTTAAATTGTTCAAGTTCTTTGGGATGCAGCCGCGAACCAGCTCGCAATCTGTCGAGATGTTGCATCAGCCGTTCTGACATAAAAACAGCAACTTCAAGAAGTTCAAAGTCACTTTTTAGCTATTAAAACGTTTTCCATTTTAATTGGCATAAATCTGGAATATAGGCTATACTTAGTACCTACCGCTCTGTTACATTGTTTTGTAGGGTTTAATAATGATTTCTTTAATTCATACTTAGTACATAGTACATACCTAGCTGACGCCTGCTACTTCGTTTGCGTGGATTAGGGTTTTTTGGTTCCAGTCGTAACTCTTTAATTTTCCAGGATAAAAATTAGCTTATAAATGTTATTCCAGACCATAATCTATCTGTGTGCTAAATTTTACCCATATCCGTTTATCCATTCTGGCTTGGTTGAGTTACAAACATCCAACTTTCGCATTTATACTATTAATATAGATAGTTTTCCCATTCGACATAAGTATGTAACTGGGACGTTTTATACCTACTTACAAAGCTATGTAACTTAAATATTACCTATCTTCTTAAATATTTCAAATTTACTATTCTCTCAAAACTATCTAAATATATTTTACTTTTAGTAACAAGTTACTCTAACCTACTTTAAGGAATCCAAACAATGCACAAATAGGTAGATAATATGATATTTTGTACAAATATCTAATCAATTATAGGAAATATTGAAAGTTTTATGATTATGAAGTAATTTTATAGCCAGCCATAAGAAATAATTTTATGTGCTATACGAACCACATTCCTTATTTAACCGCTTGTTAAAACAACAATTGACAGGATAAATTTTGGTTACCTGAAGCGCAATGCACATAGAGCCGTATAAACGCATGAAAAACGCGCGTTTATTTATTCTCGTTTTACAATGAAATTCATTAATCTTTACAATCGTGCATTGTAGAGGCAACGCCTCCTGAAGATGATCCGGTATCGGAGTGAAACGTACGTTGACGATAGTTAGGAGGATTTCTGTGGTATGGTGAATATCGCGGGCTATAAGTGCGGGATACACACATAGATTTGTCACGGGTTATATAGCGAATTAAACTTCTACATAGTTCCTTCATTTTGCAAATCAAAATGTAATTTTGTCATTGATTTAATTCAACAAATAGACTATAGATAACTTTGAAAAGCTCGTGTGATTCCTTTAATTCCATTTTATTTTGTACTAGCTATTAGTATGTATAATTTAGATGATGCCCTGTGATCTGCGAGGATTTAGATTTAATTCTTTAATTTACTGGGATAAACTTCATGGCCTATATGCCACTCTCTAGGTCTCTCAAGTTATATCGTTGTTGTATAATTGAAGGAAAAACCAACAAACAAAATGTTAAACTAAGGAAACCACAAACCAATAAACAAACACACTCATATTTGCAATACAGGAGGAAGGCCTTTAATAATATCTATTAGTAGAATTAATATTATTCACTTGTCGTTAACAGTATACGTTTTTATAATAAACTCCCAGAAGATATATTGGAGATGTCTCTCAAAAAGTTCAGTTTTTGTAAAACGTAGACTAATTGAAAAGTCATATTCAGTGTAAAGGATTATTTGAATGATAGGAAGGGTATGTATTGTTCCAGCGGCTAATTATGTTATAATATAATACCTATATTGTTATAAATAAAAATCAAAATAAGTAACTTACGATATTTGTGAAATGGTGATGATAAAAAAACCGGCTGAGTGTGTCGTGGGCTCTTCTCAGACCAGGGCGCGTTTGGAATGATCGTTTAAGCTTTCGTTTTAAGATACCTTATGTGATTTTATCACCATCATTTAAAGTATCTGGACGTCAATAAGTGTACAGTGTACCTAAATTGACTAAATATACTTTTGACTTTGACTTCACTAGCATTTTTACGCTGAATGACGTTTTGTAACGATTAGTGTACGTTGGATCTTATTCTTAACGGTATTGATTTCAGTAGTTGCGTTAAAATCAATTTCGATAACAACCCGAGGTGGATTTAAGTTATTGTTTCCATTTTGTTTTCGACCATTGATCTTTATCAGAACGATAATGGTCAGGAAAGCGGTATTGAGTTGAGATAACATTCTCTAGTAATTAGGGTATCCGTGTGCTGTAAATCCATACTAATATTATAGATGCGAAAGTGTGTCTGTCTGTCTGTCTGCTACACTTTCATGGCCCATCAGTTCAATCGATTTTGATGAAATTTGGTACAAGGATAGGTTGTATCCGGGGAAAGGACATGGGCTACTGTTTATCCCAGAAAATTCAAGAGTTCCCGCGGGAATAAATATGCTATTCCTATACAGCATCGTACCGGAACGCATAATCGATTTAGATTTATATGGAACTAGATGATGCCCGCGACTTCGTCCGCGTGGATTAACTTTTTTGATTCCCGCGGGAACTCTTTGATTTTCCGGGATAAAATGTAGCCTATGTCCTACCCCGAGATACTTAACCTATTTCTGTACCAAATTTCATCAAAATCGGTTGAACGGTTGGACCGTGAAAGCGTAGCAGACAGACAGACAGACACACTTTCGCATTTATAATATTAGTATGGAAGTATGGAAGTATGGATTAATATAAATCTAAATGTGTTCGATTTTATTTCAGTGAATTTGAGAAGCCTGAGAAGAGAATCTGGTCGAATGCATAATTTAATACAGTCTTCTGAATAATATTATAGTAGTAGTAGTAATACATAGCTTTGTTCGACAATTATTAATAAGGAAATTTCCTTATTATTCTCTAACTTACAAGGAAAATATTTAATCACTTATCAATTCTAGGCCTTAGGAGCGTTAATTGAATATTGCATTTTCACAGTAAAGTTAAAATTATTTTCACGTGTAGCTTTTCGAGTTTAGTCAACCGATTGACGTCCACTGCTGGACATAGTCCACTGCTGGACCTATGTCTCCTGAAGGGTCTTTCACGCACCATGTTCTTGCGCTGCCTGGATCCAGTGGCTCCCTGCTATTAGATTGATGTCGTATTGAAAAATGATAAATGATTTATTTATTTCACGTAGGACAACTTGTGCCACATAATATGATAACTCAAGTCTCGATTCGGAAAGCGGATTCTAATGAGAAGAACTGGGAAGAAACTCAGCAGTTCAGCAGAGCAGCGCTTGCCTTAACGTGCGGAGGTCCTGGGTTCGATCCCCGGCAGGGTCAATTTGGGAATTTATAATTTCTGAATTTTCCCTGGTCTGGTCTGGTGGGAGGCTTCGGCCGTGGCTAGTTGCCACCCTACCGGCAAAGACGTGCCGCCAAGCGATATGGCGTTCCGGTACGATGCCGTGTAGAAGCCGAAGGGGTATGGGTTTAATATAACTGCCATGCCCCTAACAGGTTAGCCCGCTACCATCTTAGACTGCATCATCACTTACTATCAGGTAAGATCACAGTCAAGGGCTAGCATGTAGTGGAATAAAAAAAAAGTCGCTTTTTTTACAAAAATAATGTTACATTATGCTACATAATACATATATTATGTACGTTACGTAATGTAACGAGAATTAACACTATTGACTTGGGGGCTGCCGAATTCATGAAGAAATTCATCAATTGTATAATACTCTCCAGTATAGTGTGGGACGACCTCCAGCCCGCTGGACCGACGACCTTAAAAGGGTAGCGAGAAGTGGGTGGATGAGGAAAGCGGAGGACCGTGTGTGGTGGCGCGCTCTCCAAAAGGCCTATATCCAGCAGTGGACGAATACAGGCTGATAGATGGATGATAATACCCTCGATTTGTCCGTCCGTACACCTAGTGGGGGGCCTGCTAACGCTACGCTTTCCAAGGGTCGCCGTTTCAGCACATTGGGTCCCAGCGTCCATTGGTTCTTCGAACGTTGTGCACCACCTAATAATTGTTGAAATAATAGGTACTTTGTAGAGGTGTTTCTTCCAGCTCACACTCCGATGGTCTGACTCGTAGTTCCATAATTTTTTGAGAGGCCGTACCTATCGGCCCACCACTCATCCCCACCAGCGTGCCCTCACTCAACGTTTGGTATTTGGTGTGATCAGCTTTTTAATATTGCCACACTAATAAATAATAATTATTTAAATACTGTGTCTTGAAATATATCTGATCCTATACAAAGTAAACAACATTATTTTTTATTAAAATTATGACAATCAGTATTGCCATTCTATAAATCATACTAATATTATAAATGTGCAAGTGTGTTTGTTTGTTGGATTGCCCTTCAATCACGCCACAACGGAGCAACGGATCGACGTGATTTTTGGCATGGGTATAGTTGAGGACCTGGAGAGTGACATAGGCTACTTTTTATCCCGGAAAATTAAGGAGTTCCCGCGGGAATCAAAAAAACTTGAACCACGCGGACGAAGTCGCGGGCATCAGCTAGTAATAAATAAATGTTGCCAATCTACACGATCATGACACTATTGATACTCAACTTCGCAAGCAAGTCGTGGAGCTCTATGGGTGACTCTGGTTCTTTTACGGATCTCTTAATTTCTCATTTGATCATATAGAGATATTCCTCTCCACCGCCCACTGATTGAGCCTTCTATTCGAGTTTAGTTACTATAGAGAATCAGTAGTTATATTAATTATAATATCAGTGGAAATTGTTCTAATCTTTTTGATCTTAACTGCTTGTTGGCCCTCGACCCGTTGTTAGTTAGATGACAATTTACAACTGTCCCATATAAGTCTAATGGTGACGTGGAACTTGCCTTATACCTAGTGTTAAGATTTTCCTTAATTTATTTACCAGAATACTTAATAATAGGTAAGACATATATTGAAAAAAACACAGGTTTGGTTCAGCAATAGCCCACCAGTTCCCACACCAAAATATAGATAGCTAAAATATTAAATATTAAAGTTATTAGCTAGAGTATAGAAGCATGCCCGAGGATTGAATCCTCGACCTGCACCCGAATCCGGTTGTCGACTAAACCTCTAGGCTATCACCGTCTGTCTCTATTTAGAGTATAGATACTCTGAATTTAATTTGTAACAATTAAATAGGTCTTACAATAATTCTAAATACCTTAATGTAATAAATCACAATCCACTTTGGGCCAGTTTGTTTAACATTCGTCACTTTGTATCCGCATAGATAACAGGGTAACAATTCAGCTATTTCTCAGTTAATACCTAATATTCAACAATCACTTTCTGCTGTTCCTGAATTAGCCACGGAATTACTCTGAAATCCAAAACGATACTAATCTATTTACGGTTAACTACAAAATCTTAACACAAATTATCTACAGGCTATAACAACCCTTATTGATAAAGCTAGAAATTTGGAAATGGCGTGTGATGATATTAGAGAAGTAGATAATGTGGTTGACTGTACATCGTCAGGCTATAGTTAATAACCACACCAAGTTGATCTATCGCCACTAATTTTTCTCATACATAATTGAGGAGAAGCTATCAAAGTAGCGGGGTCTCGGCCTACTGGATACGTTAACAGATTAACTGTCAATTCTAATCAAGCTATTTGCGTCGCTTAGTTTAACTCAGGGGCCTTAACAGATTCTGTTACTGAAAATGGAATGTCGGCGATGGTATCATTGTGTCCAGAAAGGTATGAGAAATCTAGGTAAGCATAAATTGTTATTATTGTTTTATCTTTACTAACTACTGAGGAATCGGTTCGTTAAATGACGATAATTATCCCTTTGATTTATAATTCTGACAGCATTTTAATGACAGCTTTGATTTCGTTTTGAGTTCCAAAATTCGTATAAAATGATAATAGCATTAACACAAACTGTTAATTCCAAGAATGCTAATTACGAATTTTCCTGCATTATGCTTATCTTATTCTTTTTTACCTGATGATCGTTTTAGACGTACCTATCTTAGACGTTAGAAGGTGTACTTCCATAGCTTAAAACAGTATTATTGATGCCCGCGACTTCGTCCGCGTGGATTGAGGTTTTTGGTTCCTGCAGGAACTCTTTAATTTTTCGGAATAAAAAATCCTATGCCAAATTTTATCCAGGCAATTTATTATAATCCTTATTTTAGTGACGTCAAGGTACCTACGTCATATAAAACTGCAATATTTAAATAATACTTCGCTTTTAGCGATGGTAGAAAGCCCACAGGTACATGCACCATGTAAGGGCGCCATGCATACCTATAAAGTACCTATTTAGGTACAGTAAGGTATCCTACAGTATTTCAACATTGGAATGCCCTTATCACAAGGAACTCGTTTGGCGAACCGTTAGCGTCGCTGAACAATTCAGCAAAAATTAAACTCGACTGATTTCTTGCCAACCTTGCAAATGTTGACTCACTGGCATCCACAACTTTAAGCACAGAATACATAAATATGAAGTTTTTACGGTTTTTGAAGTGAAAACTTCTTTAGGCGCGTTGATCACTTTTTGGTAGGGGATAAAAACGTGGATTACGCGTGATCGACACCGTTCTTCTTAAGACAAAAGGTCTTAAGTATAATAATAAAGTTTAATTACGAATGTACTATACATTCGTAATTAAACTTTAATGCGTTAGTTTTAAGGTTTATATTACTAAGTGCTGTGTAACCGTGGGCGACACCTCGCGTTGTTACGAAGACAAAAGGTCTTAAATATAAATATAGTACATTCGTAAATAAACTTTAATTCCTTAGCTTTAATGTTTATATTTCGTTTTTACTTATAACGGCAGTCCATAAGTCTGCCAATTTTTTATATCTAAGAAACGTTTAAGCTTTGAGATTAATTTAATACAGTTAAAGCTAGCTTGGTGTAAATTATTTTGTTAGAATGGCAAGAGTGAAGTACTAGTTTAGGTAAGTACCTACAAGATTTTCGACCTTATGAATTTAAAATAGAGCAAGCTATGAATATTCAATAAATGTTCATTGAAAATTAATCCGACAGAGAAATTGATATTTTATGTATGTAATAAAGATGACACGACTTCGTCGGCTTCGACGCAATCTATCTCTATACCAAATTTCATCACAATCAGTTGAAAAGATGGGTCGTGAAAGCGTAGCAGACAGGCAGGCATTTATAATATACTTGTATAGATTTTTAAGCCAAATTATTAGATTCAATAAGGAAAACATACTTTAAAAGGTGATATGTTTAGAGATTGTTTTTCAAGCAGAGGATATTTAAAAAATTGTTTCACATGCGTCAATGGCTGTTTAAAGGTCTTGAAAACAACATAATATATTTTTTTCAATCAAACATATTGTTTGATAGATACACTGCCTTAAAAATAAAAAATAAAAACTCCTTGTTGTTGATCTTACGCCATAGCATAAGACTTAAACAACAAGGAGTTTTTATTTTTTATTTAAGTCTCTGTCATAACAGAGCCTTAAATAAAGATGTGACCAGACTGATTTTGGCCTGGGTTGTTTGTGGATAGTTTCAGTGAGATTTGGGCGATCAAAATGAAACAATGATAATGTGCACCCAGCCTGCGTGAATATGATCTGCTCGCGTTGCAGGCGGGCCCAGTTTGACAGCTTGATGGATGAGATAAACGAGGCTTAAGCCCGATATTGACTGCTTATAATAGGCTGAGAGATGATGGAAATATTTTCTGTAGTTTGAATGCATTCAACGTCCCGAAAACATTATAACTTACATCGTAACTTTGACTGAATTTATAGGTTCGAACTCAACCATACTAGCTAATTGATTTACTTATTTATTTTTTTAAAATATTTTCTTATATTCCAGCTTATGAAAAGATTACAATCTGATGTGCTATAGTAGACCTCTCTTTTTCGTACTAAGTAGAGCGAAACTAGAGTTAACGATTCCAAACAACTGCTTCATCAGGGTGCAACAGCTTTGAGATACTAGAGTTAAATGGTCATTTTTGTCCAAAGATTTATCTTGAATAGAACTTCATGAAAGATTGTCTGAACTGTCCAAGCCGGTTCGTTTAAATGTGTTGTTTTCTTAATTTTGGTTTTGGTTTACCTAATAGGCATTACAAAATATTAATCAATGCGTACCATAATAATATGAAGTTTAACGCATCGCTCTTACACTATGAGGGTAGATATTAAATTTAAATAGTGTATGTAAAGCAGTAAAACCCTGTCTAATGGTAAAACAGATTAGATGTGTGCCAACGTTTGCCATGGAATTTGATTATAAACTTTATGTTAATGATTAGATAGGACAAAATGATATAGATACTTTTTATCTACTTTTCACTCTCATGTAAATTAAGAAAACAAGTTACTTTAATTGATAAAGATTTTATTTGGTTAAAAGTACTAAGCGATAGAACGTTCTGGTAATAAATATATTATTGTTTCTTAACGCCTGTCTTTTTCGTACTATCGCTATTTGAAACACAATAAGTATGGATTAGTAGCACTGCTAAATCCGTACAGGTTTATTTGATTTCGTATACGACCTAACGGTAAATAAGACATGATTTCCCAGGTATCGTTAATCAATCAATCGTAGTTGTAAATAAATCAATTTATTGACGAGAAAAGTTATGAAACTTGTCATTATCCGATATCCGCTAGGTTAGGAATTAGGATGCGTTGTTTTCTGTTATAATTTAGTTCTGTTTTTTTATTTATAATTTAGTTCTGTGTGGCAATAAAGACTTTCTCTATCTATCTATCTATATAGCTAGCCGCTCTACCGAGTCGATCTCTATGTAATAGAGCAATCACAAATGTTAATGCCAATGATCCTAGATTGATAGTTGAAAATAATTTCTCGGTATTGGAGAATATAAAAGTCGTTTGTGCCACTTACGGGGAATGAGATTCGTTAAGTTAATAGAATAATCATATATCTACGCCTTAGTTTCTTATGACTAGGATTTCTTCAGTGTAACAGGACATACTTACATAGCTACTAATATAGTACTTACCTACCCAGTTCATTAGTTCACTTTCCAATAGATAAGTGTTAGAGCCTCCGGCCAGACAAGACGGGGAGTATGACTGCCATACAAATTACACGCCAGCCCACTACCACCTTAAATTGCGTCATGAGCATCACATACCACTAGGTGAAATTGCAGTCTTGAACGAATCGGGCTGAAAGGATAGATAAATAAATCAATATTATGAAGTAGGCATCTGTTATGAAAGTTTTGTGAAAATTCAACCCCAGGGGGGTAAAATAGAGGTATGAAAATATGTTAATAGCCGCGGGGAAAAGTTAATAATAAATAATATAGTTCTCCAGATCGAATTTCGGCCACGGCGGCCTATCTCCAAAGAGATTAGCCATCTGCGCGGGAGATATTATAGTGTACAGGTGTGTGCGCATACACAGGTGCACTCTCTGTTCCTTTACTCTCATAGCTCGATGGGACGGAAAATCCGACACAACCGGAGAGAGATCAGACGCAGGACCGACGGTTTAACATGCTCTCCGAGGCACGGGGGTGAAACACCGCCAACTTTCTAACTCCGGGCTAGTACTGAGAATTTCTTATCAAGAAAACCCAATACTTGTTATGGCCCGGCCCGGGACTTGAACCCGGGACCTCGTCAGTTCAAGTTGAACATGCTAACCACTAGACCAACGAGGAAGAACGAAGTAGAAATAAGTCAAGTCAGCATCTTGGCATCTACCAATCTCATACCGGTTGCGGTCTAATGAGATCGCTACAGGATGCAAAGATAACTCGATTCATGCATCGATAAAGGGTCCTGTTCATTCCTTTCCGTTCCAATAATAATCTAAAAGCCCATGAACAGTTCACCGGTTTTACTTTCAGGGTTGCCAACGTTGTAAAATAGAGTCCCAATTATGATTATAAATGTTTTTTTCTTTCTTAATATCTTTCTTTCAGCCAGATAAATACTTGTAGATCAAGCTACGTAAGTGGGACACGAGTTAGCAATGCATCATATTTACTCCATGCAAATAATCATAAATTTAAAAGGGTGTCTGTCTGTCTTTCTGTCAGTCAGTTTGTCTTTGACGAAAACAAAGTTCCAGCGTTTAATCGATTTGGACTGAATTGTATACAGAGATCCCGGCTTTTATCTTTGCTTTTATCCTGGAGACTATATTATCAAATGCAAATCCAGAGCTCCTATGGGATATAAGAAAATCTAAATTCACGTGGACGAAGTTGCGGGCATTAACTATCTATTCACTAGATAATAATATAAAAAGGAGAAACTACTAACATAGTAACGTGCAGCAAAAAAAACACGGGATCAAAAAGCATAATGTAGCAAAAATTGGTTAGCCGAATTTCAAAAGCGTTCTCAATACAGCGTGCATTTTTTTCCTTTACGTTAATCTCCGTAATTGTATTCTACATAAATAGCGAAAAAAAAATGTGTAAACTAGCAACCCTATTTATTTTCCATCTACGAATCACAATGAATTTTATACCTACATGATTTCTTGGTCCTCAATCCTCAGAGGCAATATCCAGAGAGAAGCATGACTGGGACTTCGACTAAAGAAAGGACCAATAAAGAAAATAATATGGTAGTTATACAGAATTACCAAGCAATTTCGATTCTGTACTAAGGTGTATGAATTGCGAAATTTATTGTAACTTAGCATTCAATTATAAATTGAGTATCTACATAATACTTATCTGCTTAAATGAAATTTACTGTTGTTATTTTGCATTATTTTATTCTACTCTCACTTCTGGGTGAAAATTCGGGGATAATCGGGTAGGACGGTTTAAGGGATTTTTTGAACAGTATTTTTTAATACTGGTCATGTTATGATTTTTTAATGGTACCTATGCTATTACGTAAAAAATATTGCTACAATGTAACGATCTGTTACGAGGGCCGAGTCGACAGTCTTTTTATATAAAAAAACCACGGAAACTTTCTACTAAATTTAATAAAATTCAAAAAAAAGGGAAGTACAATACACTGGTCTTAATTTCTACGTGCTCCAGCAACAAGAGGCTGAGTTTTCGGAACGGAGTTCTGATTGATGGCTGACTGACTGGCATGCTCAAACACGAGTTTCAAAGCGCAAAAGTGCTGACGCAGCGAGTCAGTGTACATAGAATAATAAAATTTAAACAGATCGTTATTGGTTGCATCAAGAATACCTGCATTCATTCAGAGAATCAGAATGATTGAGATTGTATTCAATGATGCAGCTTTTACGAATACTCTGTGGTTTTTACTGCATTTAAAACCACTTATCAAACCCATACAATATATTAAGATTTCTTGAATACAAGCTTTACTATATCTATCTAGATATAAGATATAAAATACCGTCAAAGGCGTTCCGGGCGCGATTCCCAGAGAGACGCAGGTTCAAATCTTGCCGGGTCCGCAATTTTGATATGTATTTAAGTAAGTTTAGAAGATAAAGATTTATTTGCTTATATAGGTACCTACATAATAAGATACAATAATAATTATTCACAGATCAAGGTTGATCCTTGTAATTATTTAACAATTCCAACATACTCTGGGATATTATTTTTGGCGTGCAAATATTCAGATTTAAAACATTTTAAAATTACATTTTGATTCAGATAATAGGGATGATGACAATTCAATCAAATCAGCAACTCTTTATCAAACTTAAAAACGCACTTCTAGTATGGAAGTTGTATGAAAATCACAATAGTGACGTTATAAAATTTCAACGCACTTTGTTTCTTTAAGCTATATTTTAAAATGGTTATCAAACTTTAAACTAACTGAGGATGTGAATTTTAGGTCTTTTGGAAGACCCTCTATTTAATAATCAGTTAGAAATAATTTATTTTTGATATAGGCATCATCCCTATTATAAATAAATGAATTAATATCATGCATACAAATAAAATAAATAAAATTATAGAGAGCATAATCTCTTATCATCAAAATACCAGTAAAATGCAAGCTTGCCATCGAGTTTTCAAAATATGCGGTCACAAAACCGCACCCTGCAAGGCACACTTTTCCATTCAAGTATGTATTTGAATACCATTCGACCACTTGCACAAACCAATCACGTATCGATGAATGCATTATACCACTGCTTACACGTGCCGACTTATTTGTTTCGTTAGTCTTGCATTGCATACTACAATGTTTCTAGCTTCTGAATAAGAGAAGCTACTGCTTCTCAAACTATTAACGTCGTTAAACAAAGGTTAAGGGTATATCCATACTAACATTATAAATGAGAAAGTGTGTCTGTCTGTCCGTCTGCGGCTCATCTTTTTAAACGATCTTGATCAAATTTGGTATAATTGTGGGTGAGTTTACATCCCAGGGAAGGATTACTACAACTATAGGCTACCTACTTTTTATCTCGGTAAATTATGTAGTTTCCCCGGGAGTCAAAAAAATGCCCTTGACTGCGATCTAATCTAATGGTAAGTGATGATGAAGTCTAATATAGTAACGGGCTAATATAGGGATATGACAGTTAAGTATATTAAACCCATACCCCTAGTCGTTTTCTACACGGCATCGTACCGGAACGCTAAATCGCTTGGCGGTACGTCATTGCGTGTAGGGTGGTAACTAGCCACGGCCGAAGCCTCACACCAGACGAGACAAGAGAAAATTCAATTTTAAATTCCCAAATTGACCCTGCCGGGACCGAACCAGGGACCTTCTACGTTAAGACAAAAGCGCTCAACACTGCGCAAGGGAGGTCATCAAACTTCACGAACTTAAAAGTTGAGGATCGCTGCCCTACGTAAGGCTTTCGTTAGATGTATAGATCTATCTTACCATAGCGTGAGACAATCCCTCCACTTCCACTACAGCCCGTTAACGTCCCACTGCTGGGCACAAGCCTCCACTCTCAAAGGAGAGAGGGAATTATGGATCCACCACGCTGCTCCAATGCGGATTGGCGGGCTTTAAAGACTATTATATTAGTGATAATAACCGGGACCGCCGAGACCATGGAGGTGTAACACCGCCAACTTCCTAACTCCGGGTTTGCACTGAGAATTTCTACTCAGAAAACCTCAATACTCAATTATTATGGCCCGACCCGGGACTCGAACCCGCGATCTCGTCTGCCGTAGTTGCTAACCACTAGTGACTAGACCAACGAGGCAGTTACGAGGAGTGAGACAATAGACTGCTGCAATGCAATGTTTTCCATTACCTACTTGCCGTGACTGGACTGGATTCTGTGGAATTCCGCGGCCGATTCTAAAAACTTGCCCTGCTAGACAACACTGCAACTATATCAACTTGATAATAATTACAGGCTTCATTAAGGCGATCATAAACGGGCTAGAAGTTCGGCAATTTTGTAGCCACCAATGCAGCGCTAAGCTCACAGTCGTTCAAAGTAAATTTGATCTATCAACATCCTATATCCTATATAGAGCCTCTGTATAGGATATAGGATGTTGCACAAAAGTTAGGAAATAGAAAAAAGGCAGTAAATATTTAGTAATTAGAGCTCAATTAGATATGACCATGCAATAACAACAAGTTCGTAGTCAAACTATAATCATACAAAAAATCTTTTGACTCGTTTTGGTCATCGATGGTTGAGTTTCGCTAGTTTTGTCACCAATATTAATTACTAGATGATTCCCGCTACTTCTTTCGCGTGGATTTTTGATTAAGTAACTCTAATTTTTCATTACCAAATTCATTTTTAGGTCCATTACCAAATTTCGTCAAAATTGGTTGAACAGATGGGCCGTGAAAGCGTATATCGAACAGACATATTACCTCTGGACCGACACACTTTCCCATTAGAACGTTAGCATGTATATCTATGTAACAGCAATGTTTGTAGCCCGTTTGCCAGCAACTTTGTACAGGTATTATGAATTATGAACAAGGATCATTGTTTTACACGTTGACTAGATTACGTCATTATATACCTTTTTATTGCCTTGTTTATCTGTGGAGGAAAAAGGCTAATTGATACGCAATTACTACCGCTTTGTGCTTAGTTAAGTATACCTACACGTTCCACTGGTGGCCTTAAGTTGAGACTTTGTAAAAACTTGGCATCATCATTATCAACATCATCTAACCAAGGAACCACCACCACCACTACAGCCCATTAACGTCCCACTGCTGGGCACAGGCTTCCACTCTCATAGGAGAGAGGGAATTAGAGCTTAGACCCACCACGCTGCTCCAATCCGGGTTGGCTATATTTCGCTTAAAACAGACAAATCTATGAAGTACAATGTGCAGCATGCAATATAGGTACACCGCCCGCCCTCCCGCTTTAAGATCTTTTTTGGATTTGCCAGTGCACAAATTTTAAAAAACCGTAAGAAAACACTTGTCGACGAATTTCTTAATGACAAAGTTGTATGGAAGCAACCGACCTTGGGTCCAGCTCCCCACAGGATAGTATAATAACTTACACGATTGTATTTAATTTATATACTTACCTAAGTATTGTAATATATTGTAAAAAAAAGAGCAACTGCTGAGTGTCTTGCCGGCTCTTCTCGGCAGAATTGCTTTCCAAACCGGTGGTAGATTCAAAACATGACGTAGCATAAGAGACACCTGTATGTCCTACATGTTTAAATAAATAAACTGAAACTAAAACTGATCGCAGAAGCGCGGCGCGGCGCATATACGTATATTTGGTCCGACCCGGGAATCGAACCCAGGAGTGGGACCTCTTCATTCTCAGTCAAATGAACGAACAAATTTTTTTTTTAATCCACTACAAGTTAGCCCTTGACTGCGATCTCACCTGATGGTAAGTGATGATGCAGTCTAAGATGGTAGCGGGCTAACCTGTTAGGGGCATGGCAGTTATATTAAAAACCCATACCCCTATTCGGTTTCTACACCGCATCGTACCGGAACGCTAAATCGCTTGGCGGCACGTCTTTGCCGGTAGGGTGGTAACTAGCCACGGCCAAAGCCCCCCACCGGGCAAACCAAACCAAACGATTAGTCAGAGAGACATGGAAATAGCAAATATGTACAAGCCATTTGTAAAATTGTTATTTAATCGCGCGGGTCATAGAAATGACAGATTTATCGATACGTTTGATTTGTCGATAGTCCGATAGATAAATAAGCTAACAGTTAGTTTCTGGAAATGGCTAAATGGGACTTGTTAGCGAATATCTTTAAAATCTTAATTAGGCATTCAACTGGGGCCATAGAAGCGATGTCAATATAAATCTGCGGGCATTTAACTATTATTTTGTTAGAATTCCTAGTGGAAGAGCTTGTGAACGATTTGTTCGAAACGATCATACGGGCACGAATAGGGATGATGACAAATCAATCAAATCAGCAACTCTTTATCAAACTTAAAAACGCACTTCTAGTATGGAAATGGTATGAAATTCACAGTTGTGACGTCATCAAATTTCAACGCACTTTTTTTTCTATCTATATTATCTATATTTTATAATGGATATCAAACTTAAAATGATGTGAATTTTAGGTATTTTGGAAGACCCTCTATTTATTAATTGTGTTTTGTGATCTCGTCCTCACTTTTGTACTTGTAGTATGCGCCTTGCACTACTGCGCTGTCACAATCTTTAAATGTAAGACCATTGATAAAGTAAAAACCAAAGTACACATAGTCTTTGGTCGTATGGTCTATGGGGGCGATAGTCCGCCATATTCGCTGTCACCTGTCAATGTCATTGTGCTTTTTTGTGCATTGCGCTGTTCACGTCTGTTCCCTTTTTAATTTTAAATTATATTATTTTCTTGCGTTTTTATAGTTCTTTTAGTTTTTAATTATGGGTTAACGAAGTCGGAAAGTAAGAGATGACTTCGGTAGAAGATTGGAGAAACTTGAAAAGATATTGTACAAACGACGTCGGCGCGACGACGTTAGCACGTGTAAGTGAAGAAAATCTTATTTCCTTTTGTTATTAGGTCAAGTCTCTAGAGTTTTCACGAGAGGTTAACCGAGAGAACGTTTTAATGACCATATTTTCATGAACTGAGTGATACTATACATGAGCTTTCACGAGAGGTTAGCCAGTAGTAGGTACATGCGCTCAGTATACGATAGTATGTATACATAGTATATATGCAAAGCGGGCATCGACTGTTATTCTTAGAGCTTTCACGAGAGGTTAGCCTTAGAATTCTCTATACAGTCCAAATCGAAAAACCTAATGATTTTTAGGTGATGAGGAATCTTCCAGCGCCAGTTGGCAAACCGCGCCAGAAGTGCACGTTGGAGCCGTCTCTATCGGTTACCCTCACCCTCACTTCCACCTACTTATAGCAGCTATGATGAAAGAAGTTGTTTGAAGAAACGGGGGGGGGGGGGCAGCAGTAACGCAGTAACTGAAGAGGTAGCCGTGCCCTCCTTACCTGCCGATATTGAGAGACTAGACTTTTGGGATAAGAAGGTACTCCCAGAATTCGAGGCCTCACCGAGGATACGAACACAAGCCACACCAAAAATATTATGATCGGCCTAAGAATTGAAGGAAGTCGCTGCGACGAAGAACGAACGCGGAATTAAACGCAATAAGAGTATTGCCGACCAACAAATCGTTCTTACCTCAGCCATTTCAGCTATCGGAAAGATACAAAGCAACATGATTTCGGCCAGTGAAAATGCTGCCGAAATCGAGACCCTGAGCGATTCTGCCAGTCTATTAATTGGACTGTACCCCACCAACACTGAAACACGCAAGAGTCTCATTCTGTCAGGCCTCAATAAAGACATCTGCATCTTAAGAAGTCTGCAAAAGCTCTTAAGACTACGCCAACCCAGAAAACACTAATCAAGAAGGCTTTAAACTACCTTGGCCTGCAACTATCTCAGTTGCCACGTCCGAGCGGGCTGAAACCGAAACTCAGGCATCAAACTTACAGAACGACGAAGCCAGGCACGAGTCGTACGAGGCGATCCCCGCAGAGGCAGCGACATCTACGGCGCCAAGATCAACGTCGACACTGATTCAGGTACAAACTGTCAGATTAAAATATTTCACTGACCTCTGGGCCAGTATTACTTCCCACCAAACCTTACTCAAAGCTCAAAGGATACAAAATTCCTTTTTATGTGTAGTAGAGGATACTGTTCCGAGAAAGAAAACTTTCTTTCCTAAAGAGTCTGAGCGGATGCTAAATAAAATTAGTAAATTTTATTAGAATTAGGTGAAATTTAATTTTATTCTCCAGTAAATGGTATATTGACCTATCTAGCATGAAAGTATTTACGGTTTCAATTTCAGGATACTATTCGAATTCACTTGCCTTCCTTTTGTACTCAGTATCGCACCATATTATGTTTTCACAAAAATATGAAACCGGTTGTTTTACTGAGGTCACAGGGTCTGTTGTCTGACATAATATGATTGGATGATATCCTTTGTCTTGCTGACAGTTATAAGAAGTGTTTTAAAATGTCACTGCTACTACAACAAAGTGCAAGATTCAAATGTTTTTATTTTTATTCAAATAAACTTTTACAAATGCTTTTGAATCGTCGAGTGAGTCTACCCACTTTTGTAAAACATTTGGGTTTCATAATTAATACAGACAAAGGTGTTTTAGAACCTAGACAAATTGCCAGTAGCTAGCAGGTACCGTCAGGTTTTGTCTTAGACACAATCGAATGTTTCCATTTCTTGATCCCAAAGAGAAAGAGAATCGATCCATGAGTCCACTGGAGAGTTAATGATAAAACAAAACTGTAAAATTATAGATCTTGCTTAATTATTGGGCTAACTAGTAGCAGCATGCCCAGGTATAGAATATATGGATGTCTTATAAAATAAAAATAAAAAACTTAGAAAATCATAAAGCTACAACATTGCAGGTTAACAATAAGGACTATGACAGTAGCTTACGATTGTCAAAGGAGTGCCTATTTAATTTAGAAACGTTCACACATTCAAACTGATCTTTGTAAAATAAAACGATACAGTTTCACTCACTCACGCAGGCGAAATTGCTAAGTCTACAACACCGACGCAATGTCGCCTGCTTATCGGTTTTTTATCGGATATACCATTGAGAGTGTGCTCTGGAACTTCATAACCTTGTTCCTCCTTCTCCGTTCTACCACAGAACAGCGAGAAACCGCGAGCGTTGGCACCCGTATGTGGTTGACGTCGAATTTGCTCACACGAAGCGTTTTTGCTCGACGTTTCTGATACTAACTAACCACTCTCCCAGCGCACGTGTTTCCTGCCACTTATAACTTAGGTACCTGCAAGGCAAGATTGAATAGGCATCTTCTAGGCAAGCGCGTTCCAACCTAGACTTCATGACTTCATCATTGCTTTTCACTAAGCATGATTGTCGTCAAGCGCAAGCCTATCACGCAATAAAAAAAAAAAAAAGTTTTGAAATAGAGATATTTTCAGACGCATCTCTAACTTTCTGAAGGTTAGTCTGTATTAACATTAGACATCATGGACACGACTCAGGATGAGAAATTCTTTCATATAAACTATCTAGAGTTTTTGGCAACATTCAGAGGTCTTAGAACTTTTGCATCTGAACTGAGACATTGTGAAATTTTTGCTAAGAATAGATAATACAACAGCCATTGCTTACATTAATACAATGGGTGGAACCCGTTTTTTCCACACCTTAATAGTTTGGCAAGGGCTTTATGGCAATGGTCCATCTTACATAAGTTCTAAAGAAAACAGTATAGCAGATAAAGAATCTAGACGTCCACACTCAGAAATTGAATGGAATCTTAGTGATAATGTCTTTCAGACAATAATTGATAGGCTAGGATCTCCTGAGATTGACCTATTTGCCATGAGCTACAATGCAAAGTGTCAGAATTATGAGTCTGGATTTCCTGGCCTTATAGTATGCAAGTGATTCACTCACTTTTAGATTGAACTGATATTTTTTCTATGCATTTTCCTCCGTTTCACCTAAGAGTAAAGTAGTATTGTAGCCCCGTTGTGGCCCTCACAACCATGGTACCCTCATTCAATTCCATTATGGAATCTCAACCAATATGCCTCCCAAGCCTTACATTGATGGCGGCCATATTATCCGGGAAGCATTGATGAAGAGCGGAATACCACCTCTTTTGATGGATATTATGCCGAATTCATTGTCAACCAAGACAATGACCAACCAGGAAACCATATGAATTAATCAGTAGCCAGTGGCTCGTGTACTGTGAGAATCAAAATAAGGGTCTCCTTTCTGACCATTTCTTTCTTAACACATTAATTTAATGAAGGTTTGTAATATGGTTCACTCAATGGCATCAGGTCGGCAATAACTCTCATTTTAGTACCTCAATTAGGTACAGATGAAAGAATGACAAGATTTTTAAGAGGAATTTATAGATTTAAACCAAAAAAGCCTAAGTATGAGGATGTCTGGAATCCTGATAAAGTCTTAAGTTATTTGTCAAATTTATTTCCCTACGAGTTTCTAAGCATGGAGCTACTTACTAAGAAGTTATTGAATCTTCTGGCTCTTGCCACAGCACAAAAAATCCAAACATTGTCTCTCATATGCTTAAGTAATATAATCATTAATTAATAGTGACAATGTTAATATTAGGATTCCAGCCCCTATCAAATCATCAGGCCCAATAGACCTCATCCTAACCTAATCTTGCCATTCTCTAAAGAAAATGTCAATACTTGTTCTGTAACCACTTTGGTATGTTATCTTTTTGTGACTAAAGACCTCAGACAATATTGCAAAACACTCCTTATTTCAACAAGAAAGACCTACCATGCCGCCTCCACTGCCACAATAGGTAGATGGATTAAATAAACCTTGTGCGATAGTGGTGTGGATGTCAGCTAGTTTACCGCACGTAGCACCAGGCATGCATCCACTTCTAAAGCCAATGAGGCAGCTGTTAACATGGAAGTTATTAGAAGGACAGCAGGTTGGACCAACAATCCTTCTACTTTTGTTCGCTTTTACAAAAGACCAATTGTGGACAATGTTAATGTTTTTGCTGGAGTAGTGTGCTCGATAAATAATAGTAATGAATGGGAATTTATTAAGTATATCATTTGAGTAAATCAATAATATCTAAATTAATTTACAATACTAAAACATATTTTAGTCGGTATGTATATTTATACCTAATTAATCCAGTTGTGATAATATACCTACATTGAGATATTTATAATTTATTTGATATAAATAATAAACATTTTAGATTTACCAACACAACTTTCTTCTTTGAACATCTACAAGTACAAAAGTGAGGACGAGATCACAAAACACAATTTAATAGATCGGACTAACTTACCTAGTGACGTCCGATCCTCAATTGTGTGTAGTGATCTCGTCCTCACTCAGTCCCAACCCTACCCGACATGGGCAACTCAGCTATGCCTATGGCCCATTAGGCAATAGCCTACTTACCCCAGTGAAAGTTGTGTTTAGTATTCTTTGAAATAATGACATTGACAGGTGACAGCGAATATGGCGGACTATCGCCCCCATAGACCATACGACCAAAGACTATGTGTACTTTGGTTTTTACTTTATCAATGGTCTTACATTTAAAGATTGTGACAGCGCAGTAGTGCAAGGCGCATACTACAAGTACAAAAGTGAGGACGAGATCACTACACACAATTGAGGATCGGACGTCACTAGGTAAGTTAGTCCGATCTATTAAATCAGTTAGAAGTAATTTATTTCTGTTAAAGGTATCATCGCTATTTCCTCAGAGTTCTGTAATTTTTGTTTGTAGCACCACAGGTAGCACGTCCTTACTTATTTTTTACTAGATGATTCCCGCGACTTCGTCCGCGTGGATTAAGATTTTTGATTCCCGCGGGAACTCTTTAATTTTCCGGGTTAAAAGTAGCCTATGTCCTTCCCCGGGAAACCATCTACCCCTGTACCAAATTTTATCAAAATCGGGTGAAGAGACAGTTTTTTTTTATTCCCGCGGGAACTCTTTATTTTTCCGGGATAAAAAGTAGCCTATGTCCTTCCCCGGGATACCATCTACCCCTGTACCAAATTTCATCAAAATCGGTTCAACAGGTGGGCCGTGAAAGCGTAGCAGACAGACAGACAGACAGACAGACAGACAGACAGACACACTTTCGCATTTATAATATTAGTATGGATTTTTTTAACCTCTACCTTTATTATATTCTGTGCATCTACCCTGTGCGTCTGTGCGTCTACGTACTGAGTTGTTCGAAAGCTGAGTTCGAAAGGAATTTTAAAACTGACGTAAATAACGCATGAGGTTTGCTGAATAATTTATATTGATTATTGATTTATTTAATTAATTATATATTAATTATTTATTTTATTTTTATTTTTATTTTTATTCATTGTTTTATTATTTACTAGATGATGCCCGCGAATTCGTCTGCGTAGATTAATTTTTTAATTTCCGGGGGAACTCCTTAACTTTCCGGAATAAAAAATGTCTAAATAAGCCTATGTCCTTTAACAAATTTCATCAAAATCGGTTGAAAAGATAGGCCGTTAAAGCGTAGCAGACAGACAGACAGACACACTTTCGCATTTATAATATTAGTATGGATATGGATATTGGTATTCAATTAGTTTACTCTCTAAGCTTATAACTTGCCCATCAAATGCTCGTAGACCATTATAAATCTGTTACCATATAAATGTTGGTGTTAATAGTCTGAGCGACACTATGTCATACATTTCAATAAACAATTCCAAGTAGATGCCTAGCACTGATAAGGCATTCAGTCGACATGGCACCGTAAGATTGCAAAAACCGTTAGATTGTAATCTAACCAGCGAAATTGTAAACTGTCGACAGATTGTGAACCGTTCAATGTTCTGAGTGTCAACTTTCGAAATATTCATTGTATTTACGTTTTCTTTTCTCTTTCTTGTAGGTTAGGGTTCGACATAAATAATCAGGTAGTGCTTAAATCTTCAGGTAGGTAATCTTAGGTTTTATCGGGTTAGTGTACCTAACAGATTACAATCTACCGAAAAGTAATGCGTTAAATTGTAATCTGTCGACAGTTTACAATTTCACTAGTTAGATTACAATCTAACGGTTTTTGCAATTTTACGGCGACAGACATAAGCGTGCCAGAGTTTAATAGGAAGGTAGTTAAATTTAAATGAACTTGTACCGATTAATTTACTATGTGACTACTTCATAGCCGTGACTTTGGTATAAGGTCGATGACAAGGGTCTGCCCGCGAAATTCAAATTTAATTTGGTTTTTCACAATTTGTAAACTAATACGACAAAGTAGGCTTATGGCATTCAAATTGCGAGCGTAGGAATATCATCTTCACAGGTTTATATAAAAATCTTTACTTGAAAGTGTCCAGTTTAAGAAATTAGTCAAAATAATGAGTTTGACGTGAGTTACTCACAAATTAGTCATTAATTTGACTAATTTCTTAAACTGGGCACTTTCAAGTAAAGATTTTTATATAAACCTGTGAAGATGATATTCCTACGCTCGCAATTTGAATGCCATAAGCCTACTTTGTCGTATTAGTTTACAAATTGTGAAAAACCAAATTAAATTTGAATTTCGCGGGCAGACCCTTGTCATGCACCTTAAGCTTGACCAGGAAATTATAAAACCTCGCCATGTTGCGGGAAAAAATGGAACTAATATTTATATGGCTATATGTACTTAGATTGAGAAAATGCGACGGTGGTGCCTCCGAGCAGATTTTTATTTTTCTGGTCAGGCTTTAATTAGCTGTAGTTAAACAGGAAAGCTTTAGAGGAAAATAAATTTGGGGTCATGAAAAATAATACCTATAAATAATTATTTTATCACTTCAAATAAACCCTTGTCTGCGATCACACCTGAATGGTAAATGATCATCGAGTCTAAGATGTTTTTTTTTTTTTAATCCACTACAAGTTAGCCCTTGACTGCGATCTCACCTTGACTTGCGATGGTGGTGGGTTAACCTGGTATGGCAGTTATATTAAGCCCATAACTACCCCTCATTGGTTTCTACACGAAATTATATCCGAACGGTAAGTCGCTTGGCGGCACGCCTTTGTCTATAGGGTGGTAACTAGCAATGGCCGAAGCCTCCCACAGACACGCTCACCACTATGCCAGGAAGACGACAAAAACTCTTAGTTTCCGAGATAATTTAAAATATACTATAAATAAAAACTGAATACGATTTTATTTGGTTTTAATATTATATCAGATCCGAATTAACCAGTTCCAACAAACTCCTTCAAATTCATATCTCTGGAAAAATAAATTTCAACTATAATATTAGAAAATGTCCATAGATGGCGTTAGGCTTTGTAAAGGGGAAGTTTATAGGGTTTGTGGCAAAAACGTAAATTCAAATACTCACTCGACTGCCGCTAGATGGCGCTGCATCCGAGGATCGAGGCAAATCCTGTAACAACATTTTCTTATTAGACGAGATTGTAATAGAAATTTTCTAGAATCAAATAAATGAACACAATGTTTTAATTGTAGCTTAAGTACACTCTTTTGGTTCCCGCGGGATTTTTAAAATATTCCAGGATAAAACGTAGCCGATGTGTTATTCCATAGGTAGGTACTTTAGTCTTTCTCTGTGCCTTTCATACAGATCCGTCCAGCCGTTCTGGCGTAACAAACATCCACCCATTCATCCATCTGTCCAAACTTTCGCATTTATAATATTAGTAAAAACGTTTGCATAAGTTCTAGATTATGGTCTTTACCAAGTAGTTTTCAGTAAAAAAAAAACTTGGATAGGTTTTGAAAATGTGTCCAACGATTTTATTTCCGTATGCGTTAATTCCAATATATTTACATTACAGGTTTATTGGAATAGTTTCCAAGGCATCCAATAAGCTAGTGATGTGAACGATTTCATTCGATTCAACTTAATCGATACCAAAGCTTATAAGAAAGGGGCAGCTGTCCCAAAAACTATCGGGAGTTGATTCTTGAAATACTTCCCCTAAAAAATCGATGGGCGGCACCGTGCCATGGGTTTTTATAGGGTGGGGATCCGTGAGGTCATTTGGCGACAGTCATCTGGTATATTTTTTCGTTCCGTGCATGACAGAGCTTAAAATTATGGGGTCGCAGTGTAAATTATGTGAGTTTTTTTCTGATAATTTCACGTAAAATACTGTGTAAACTAATGTTAAAGTGGTAGTTTAACGTTTTTTTTTTAATTCTTGTTTCTTTTTTTTACTGACCGCCAATTAAGGTAATTATTAGGTTGAAGGTATCAAAGTAGGAATACTAGATAAGTAATACCCGCGTATTTGTCCGCGTGGTTTAAGATTTTTTGGTTCCCGCGAGGTATCTTTAAACCGTGATAAATTGTAGTCTGTGGGTTAATTCAGGGTAGGTATACCTAAGCTATCCATCCATGTTGGTTCAGCCATTGTGGCGTGAAGGTACTTAGGTAACAAGCATCCAAGCATACAAACTTGCAATAGGTTGCATATTGTGTGGAGCCTCAGAATTGTAATTGTAGGGAGTAGTAGGTAATAGCCTAGTGGTTTAGATGTTAGGCCTTTGAGTGGTCGGCGGTTCGACCCTCGGGCAAGCACTTGTATTGTTTTTAAATTCCACTACAATTTAGCCCTTGACTGCGATCTCACCTGATGGTAAGTGATGATGCAGTCTAAGATAGTATCGGGCTAACCTGTTAGGGATATGGCATTTATATAACTGCAGTTCATACCCCAAACCTCCAAACTTTTCGGAGTTATGTGCAATTTAAAGCTATTAATTATCACTTGCTATAATATAACTGTAAAGGATCGTGATGAAACCACCATGTTATCTGAGTTTCAAAAATACCATGTTTCTTAGCTAAAAAAAAATTAATCCTCTTAAACGTCCTTAGTCATACAACAAAGTAAATAACTAGTCGTGACTTAAATGATTAAGACTGTAGCAAACAACGAGTTAATAGCGATAAAAATAAAGCGTTTAATTATGGAATTGAGTTAATAACTCTTTATGGTACTGACATATCTTTTATCTGTTATATCGATTTAACAAGTCTATTATACACAGATTAGCCACGATATTGCACTCGTGCCAATGGAATGGGTATTTTAGGATCAACGCACACCGGCAGCGCCGCGGCTTCTTTCTTGATAACAACTCAAACTAAGCTTTATTTAATTTAGCATAAAGGCGGTGACGAGCCTTTACTCCATTGTCAGTCAAAGTCAGAAGTCATCTACACTAATATTATAAATGCGAAAGTATGGATGTATATTTGTTACTCAATCACGCCAGAACAGCTGAACGGATCTGGATGAAAGGCACAGAGATAGAATATAGCCTGGAACAACAGTACGGAAAATTTAGGAGTTCCCGCGGGAATAAAAAAACCTTAAGAGGAATTCTCCCGGCAGTTTCTCCACACGAAAACATTTGGTCTGTTTCCTCCATGGATAATTACAATAGTGAAAATATTTTTACACCATAACATCTATATATGCCATGCTCCTATATTTTGCTTTTTTCAATAAATTACTAATTGTAAGAACAAGGAACCTTCAAAAGTTGCAAAAAATGGCCCAGTTTTCGCGTCATCATCAGACATCCCGCAAATAAATTTGACAGATATAATAAAAAAAAGGCAAAACAAACCGGCATAGCCTAAGTCCTACTTACTTAAACTATTCTTTAAAAAAAAAAAAAAATTCGGTTCAGATTTGGAGGAGGAAACAGAAAAATGCGAGAGTAAGAATTCGACTGTTTTTCATAGGTATAATCGGTCCAAGATGCAGTTGTCCCTATCGGGTGTTATGGAATTATATTCGAGGAGCAGTGCGACGGCAATATAATTGTTCAATACCTATTCTCAAAGATTCCCGTTCATGCCATATCCTCTTAACAACGCGGACGAAGTCGCGGGCATTATATAGTACCCTCTAAAGTGACAGGGCATTCAATAATAACTAATTATTCAACGCCCATTCGCTGTTATGCCCACAGTACAATTATTGCAGTATGAATTGCAAAGTCGAATGCATCTTAAGTCTGCCCCCCGATTGTGAAAGAAAATGATGTTTGTCAAACGGATAATTCAACCTGTTTATGAAGTTCACAGATGCCTGCATATCAAAATAGATGTATGAACTCCATAAACAGTTTGAGTAATACGTTTTAAGCTGTCAAATTCTATTGATTTGTATTTACGTATGAAATTTTTGATACGAAATCTTAACTTCTTATCTGACTATCTTACTTCTTACTTCTTACTCTTATATTCTTACTAATATTATAAATGCGAAAGTTTGGATGTATGGATGTCGGTATGGATGTATGGATGTATGGATGGATGTTTGTTACTCAATCACGCCCGAACGGCTGAACGGATTTGGCTGAAATTTGGCACATAGATAGATTATAATCTGGAATAGCACATAGGCTACTTTTTATCCCGGAAAATTAAAGAGTTCCCGCGGGAACCAAGAAACTTCAAACCACGCAGACGAAGTCGCGGGCATTCGCTAGTAATATTATAAACGCGAAAGTTTGGATGGATGGATGGATGTTTGTTACTCAATCACGCCAACGGATTGCTAATTGATGTTTGAACGGATCTGGATGAAATTTGGCACAGAGATAGATTATAGTCTGGAATAACACCTAGGTACTTTTAATCCCAGAAAATTGAGGAGTTCTCGCGGGACCCAAAAAACCTCAATCCACGCAGACAGAGTCGCGGACATCAGCTAGTAATATTATAAATGCGAAAGTTTGGATGTATGGATGTCGGTATGGATGTATGGATGTATGGATGTATGGATGGATGTTTGTTACTCAGTCACGCCCCAACGGCTGAACGGATCTGGATGAAATTTGGCACAGAGATAGATTATAGTCTGGAATAGCACATAGGCTACTTTTTATCCCGGAAAATTAAGGTGTTCCCGCGGGAACCAAAAAACCTTAATCCACGCGGACGGAGTCGCGGGCATCAGCTAGTTAATAATATAGAAAATCATACTAATATTATAAATACGAAAGTGTTTGTTTGTTGATTTATTGGTTTGTTGGTTTATTGGTTTGTTGGTTTGTCCTTCAATCACGATGCAATGGAGCAACGGATTGACGTGATTTGTTGCATGGGTATAGTTGCGGACCTGGAGAGTGACATAGGCTTTTATCCCGGAAAATTGAGTAGTTCCTGTAGGAATTAAAAAAACTTATTCCACGCGGACGTAGTCGCGGGCAACAGCATCTTATAATGTAGAAATTGTGATAGCTTAGTGATTATGATACGGCCTCCTTTATGGCGAGTCCAAGGTATAAATCCCAAGCAATCTCCTTCTAATTTTCGGAGCTATAAATGCGAAAGTGTGTCTGTCTGTGTGCTTCATTTTCTTCCCCCACCTGTTCAACTAATTTTGACTAACTTTGGAACAGAAATAGATTACATCCTGGGGAAAGACATAAGCTAGTTTTTATCCCGGAAAGTCAAAAGAATTCCCGTGGAATATAAGAAAACTTTATCCAGGTAATTAGGTAATTTTAGGTATTCTTACTGCAACAATGGATTTCGGCTATTAGCAAAAGAGTGTGGAACTGTAAACCAATAAGAGTGGATTGCAATCATTACATTGTAGCAATAATCATGTAAGGATCGCCGATCAAATCGTTAAAGCTCGACTTCAAAGAAAAATAAACCATAACAGCATTGATTTAGAGCTCAATTTCGTCGGCAATCTTACATGATTGCACCTCTGTTTTTCAAAGGACGACAATTATAGATTTAGTTCAAGCTAAACTCGAAAGTGCCACTCTAATTGAAGACAATCGTTAAATGCCATGAAGTTCATTAAAATTATTGACATTTAACGATTATGTCGGCGGGTTATTATTTTGTTTTAATAACAAAATATATAAAGCAAATAAACGAGTGTAATAAATTGTTGTTATTGCTTAGAATTCCTTTTGCTAAGGTTGTAAACATTTGTAAACATTTCAATTAAAACACAATCTTCTTATCTTAATTTTGACGACCTCCGTGGCGCAGTGTCTTGCTGTTGCCTTAACGTGCGGAGGTCCCGGGTTCGATCCCCGGCAGGGTCAATTTGGGAATTTATACTTTCTGATTTTTCCACAGATCACGGAAACAAGGGAGATATGCCTATGTATCAAATTGTATTGAAACCTGCTGTCTCCAGTTTATCCCTACCTATCCCTACTACCTGCTACCAATACAAGCAACTAAATAAATACAATAGACAGGAAGTCTCACTCAACACACGCATACCGATAGATCAGTGCATGAGGCACGAACAAATATACACTTTATTGTTTACCAAACAGGGTTCAATTTCAATCACCGTGCATCTTACTCACACAAACGTAAAACGTTGTCGATGTGCTGTGCAAAATTCAAATATGATACAATTAGTGGTTGACTAAAATGGATCTATCGATGCTAAATTTCTTAATATTTGGGTTTTTGACAATGACTACCGATTATGAAAAGTGATATTTTACTTGTGTACCAAAAATAAGATGTAAAAAATCATCTCATATTAGATTATTTTTAACCGACTTTCCGAAAAAAGGACGAGGTTCTTTTTGTGCACATTACAACACTTTTTTCTTCAAGTTTGTTTGGTTGTTTGTTTGTTTGGGTGAATTTTAAGTACACATTAATCGAAAAATTATTTTACAAGACCTTTGCTCGTAAAGTGGCTCTTACTTCCTCGTTATTAAATATACTTTAACCACCCTTGGGCGACGAAAATATCACCCAAACGTCCCAACTAGACACAGAATTTGTACTTTTTTTTTGCTGGAAAAATGCATTTACGCATCCCGCACAAGGCGGGTATGTGGGACTCACAGATGGAAGCAGAATACCCACTAAAAAACCAGCAGCACAGTCCGCGTCTACAAAGAGAGGTCTCAGGGTCCCAAGGCTACTGAGACATCACGACGCTGAACCGACCATAGGGTCCTAGACACCTATACTAAGGCGGGAAAAGGCGAGCGAAGCGTCGCCTTCTTCCCCCCTGTCGTCTTCTGCGGATCAGTGGAGCGTTAGGGTCCAGCTCTCGTTCCCGTTCCGCAGCCTCCTTCAGCTCCATAACATTTTCCACTAGGGTATGGTGCGCTGTGTCCTCTGGAGTACCACACTCGTGACAGATGGCTGTTTCCTCCCGTTTCGCAATCTGGTGCAAGTACTTACCGAAACAGCCATGTCCCGTAAGTACAGAATTTGTACCTACTTCACTCAGAAATTACTAGACTATTTTATCCCGGAAATTAAGGAGTTCCCGCGAAATTAAAACAAACTTAATCCAGGCGGACGAAGTCACGGGCATCATCTAGTGGGTATTATTAACTTACAGTCAACACAAAACGCAAGTTCAATGTTGGGATTGACCATTCGAAGAGCCGACGAACCATCTTCAATGGTTGAAAGCACTTTGGCTCAAAGTGATACGAGCATATTGTGCTATTTTTCGTCGGAAACCAGCTTGGACCTCTTCCTGTAGCATTTATCCACTTTTCTTTTCTTTCTGCATCCTTCGGATATCTTAAATATTAATATTAAAGAGTGACATATCAATAAATGAGTAATGAGTATCTACGTAAATTGACATTATATTAATTCACCTAGTATATTTTTTATACGTTTCGTCAGCTAAGTAAGTCGAGTACTTACATTTAAAAAAATAGTAATAATTATGACTAAAAATATAGTTATAATGAATTTTACTCACGATAGTTTAAACGTTAAAATAGCAATAATTGTTTACTAAGTTATAATTAAGGTACTATTAATTATTGTATCACAGATCATCGTTTGGTCGCTAAAATATCGACAACTGCATTGTACTCGTACCTGCATCGTCACATCTCTAGTTCACGGCACGCTGACAGCGGCCGAACTACGAAATTTGATCTATCGTGCTAGTGAAAGAATCGGTAAAGAACACTTAACCATTGCGTCGTAAGACTGGCCGATTCATTGATAGATTTCTACTAAGCAAGCAATGGTTTTTGTTCATAATGAGATATAGACTTGTCACTCTATTACATTATGATACCACTAAATAATGTTTTATTGATTTTAATGGAAAATTACAACAATTTATTTGTACTTACGTGTGAAATGAGATGCCATCTTTCATGTAATTCACTTTGCAGCTTGAATTTTTACAAACAACCACTGAACAACGCGGCATTTTGTTAAAAACCGAGAGAAGTGAACCAATCTTTGAATGACATGCGACTAAAGACAAAAACGGCCATCAGGCCTATTTTGTGCCTGATGAGTTCGCACGCAACACGCCCCCTTAGCACATCTCCCTTGTTTCCGTGATCTGTGGATTTTTCCCTTGTGTCTAACTTGTGTCACATAATATGATACGTCAAGATTCTACCACCGGTTTGGAAAGATCAGGGGTCAATAACCTCAGTATTGAGGAATACCACGCAGGGGCAGAGAGTAAAAAATGTAATTGGGAGAAGCACACATGATAGCCAATTGGCCGGCGGTATCGACGAGGGGACTCCACAAAGGATGTGGGACGGGACGCACAGTTTTGGGGTAAAATTGCCAAATGTAAGTAATAATGGGGGCCGGTCAACCGGGAAATTACTTTTTTTTTCAACGAATCGTATATCGTTTGCCGATGTAAAAATTGGCTAAGTAGCTAGTAGCTAGTATTAATTTTTCGATACTTTTTTTATTTTTAAACAATTTATTGTATTAGTGCTACCTATTAAGTATTCTCTGTATTTATTGATGTATGATATGTCACATTTTAAATGCGAGTGGGTTTATACCTACTTATAGTGATAGCTTGCATCCTAATTCGGAGAGCTGGTGGCATACTAAATAAATAAATAAAATAAAATAAAAAAGCCTTTTATTTCTTCAACTTGTTTACAAATAATGGAGAATATAACTAGAAAATAATTGTACAAAATTAGGAAATTAATTAAAAAATAATTTTTAGAACTAGTTTTAAGTGTAAGTAATGAATTACCCTTTTCAGGTCAAGGCCTCCTCCAGAGAAACCCATTTCGCCCTATCTTTGGCTATGGTCATCATGGTGGCACACTACCATCGCTTAAATCCGTTTTGTTTTAATATTGTTCACGTTCGTGTTTTTTCAATCATAATCCTTATCTTACAAGTCATCCTGCCTGTCAAGGTACAGGACATAAAAACTGTCATTTCGAATTAAAACTGCCTTAAGCGATGGTGGTAGCCCCCATGGGTTATTTTTAGAAGTTTACATTGTAATTTCTGAGAATCATTCGGTCAACAAGTAGCCTAACCTAACGTATTTTAATTCAAAGCATTTTTTATAAATTATTATTATTAGTTCATATAGCAAAAGTTCATGCGTACAGACAAACATTCGAAAACTGTATAAGCCAATAAATCACTCGAAGAATCAATAACCGTATTGATAGGATTCAAAAAATCTTACCCCAACGATAGGCATCGTGTTAGACCATTATTCGAACCAACAAAAAAAACAGAAATTTGCATAGCAATAGCCCGTTGTGCATATTGGGTTACTGATTTAGTTTTTTACATGACAAAGCGTAGGTACGTACTATTGAATCGTGTGCAAGTCTACCTGGTCTTTATAAATGATGTTCCGAATTTTTGGGTTTCGTGTTTTTAACCGACTTCCAAAAAAGGAGGAGGTTCTCAATTCGGCGCGTTTTTTTTAAATGTACCTATGTTACCGCATATCTCCGTGGTTTCTAAGCCGATTTGAAAAATGTTTCTTTCAGTCGTTAAAGGAAGCTCTCGAGGTGGTCCCATAAAAAATTCTGACTCCAAATCCTCAACCCTAACACTAAAAAGTTAAAATTAAAAATTCTTTCCAAAAAACCTTTCTTCCAACGCCACTGTAATAAATATTTTTTATTTCTACCCACTATTTTTAAGTCGGGCGGGTATAACAAGGTTAAGCAAAGTGGACGCATCAGGCTCGCAAGAATTTTTTAAAAATGTCGTTAGTTTGGATGTTCTTAGATAAAACTAGATGTTAGCTCCAGTGATTTGATTTATTTTAAATCCCGTGTTAAGTCTTTATTTTCCGCGATAAAAGTAGCGTAGGTACATATTATGTCGCTCTCCAAATCTTTAATAATTATATCCATGTAAAAATCATGTCGATCCTTTGCGCCGCTGCGATTCGATTGAAGGATGTACAAAGGTAGGTACAATATTTAAAGCAAAAGCAAATTTCTAATTTGCTTTTGCAAAATAAAGCAAAAAGTAGTGTAAAATAAAGTAGTCAAACATACACTTAGATATTATATCAGCCTTATTTTTTTAATACGGTTAATAAATTTTAAGGTTTTTTAAATATTATTTACCAGTAACGAAAAACAGCCTGTATATTAAGTAAAAAAAAGCATAAAATATTATTCTTCGTAGAGCTACAGTAGGTACGTCTCGTTACCATCCCGCCATTTAATGCAAATTAAAACCTTAACAAAAAATATGTTTTAGATTTTCTGATTGACTGAGGTGTTTTTTTTCTCTGCAGCCTTTTACTCAGTCTACTAATGCAAATCATTTTTTTCGGTGACGCGTATTTCTGGTTATAGTAGAAACTAAGAAAAAATAATAGGCATTATGCAAGAAAAAAAAGAAGACTAAAGCAGATTCCTTTTTATGTGGTACCTACTGGGCCTGGCTGATGCCCGCGACTTCGCACGCGTGGATTGAGTTATTTGGTTTCCGCGGGAACTCTTTAATTTTCCGGAATAAAAATTAGCCTATGTGTTATTCCGGACTACAATCTACCTCTGTGCCAAATTTCATCCAGATCCGTTCAGCCGTTCCGGCGTGATTGAGTAACAAACATCCATCCATCCATCCACCCATCCAAACTTTCGCATTTGTAATATTATTAGTATAGAAGTATAGATTATGTATACTATGTAGTTAAAAATTTCACGTTACATACTTTCTAGTACTCCCTTTTACGAATTACTCATTCCTGAGGGATGTGGCCCTTTACGTAAATTATGTAATTTTGGGGGTTTAATATATATTCCTGTATAATATTTAGGAAGGCTTTGAAATTCTTCCGTCCAAATCATACTGACTGATAAAACACCTTAACAGGGCTTACGTGTTACTAAAAAATACAAATACAGTCATCCATCCACTTTAGTCAATTACACTTAAACAGTTGCATCGCGACAACCATCGCCTACGAGTAAGACCTATAATATATCCCAATCCTAAATAACCCATCATCAAGGTCTATCGATTAAGTAATAAAATCATTTCAATAAAAAGTTTAGGTAGGCAAAGCTGTTACACATCTGCAAGTTAAATTATAACCCTTAATTGCTCGCAGACGGTAAGAAAGGCCGCGCGAAATTATTATACGAGCATTCTTAAAAAATGTGTAACGTTTCAATTGAACCCTTCGAGGAGCTAACGATTTATACAAAACGAAAAAGACAGTCAAGTGAAAGTTGGACTCACACTTTGATAAGGTTCCGTACTATTACATGTTTTGCTAAATGTTTGTTTCCATGTAGGTATATTATATTTTAAATAACTTGTTTTATTGTGATAGAATATAAATATGATTTTTCTTCAGTAGCGTGAAACTTATACTTAGGATTAGAGTTATAATTTACCTATACATGAAGTACACAGTTAGTTACATATAGCCAAAAGAGAAGGTTACGAGAAAAAAGCAATTGGGTAGTTAGTCTCTATTATGATAACCAACAATGTTAAATTTATCTGCATTATGTAGGTACGTACCTACTCACATTTTTTTTGTTACAATACTTCGCTAATAACAGTAAAAATCATTCAAGTGTCAGTCAAAATAAACCGAGTGGAATGGAAAATAATATATACTTTATCAGACTCTATATTCCATTTTTTTCAGTTATAAAGTCAGAGAACCCTAAAACCGTATGCAAATATAAATCATGTAGTCACAAAATCACAATGCCGCATAGAAATACTCTCAGGTGCTCAGATGAACGTGATACAATGGCGGTAATAAAAAATAGATTCCCATTATTGTTGCTAACACGGGGGTATGCGAGTAGTCTATTTAATATGCGTGTGAATATTTCTTATTACATTACATTGATTGCCGCTTTTTGTTGATCAATAATTTTCAGCGTCTGCCGTTTCTCTCGCTATATGGTTTAATAAATTATAGTGTAAAAAAAGCGAAATGATCGTGTATTATTCAATGGTGTGACGCTGGTGAAATATTTGCATTGCGATGGAATTTGTGAAAATGGTACCAGTTTCACTAACTGGAAAGTGAAAAATAAAAATAATAAACATTAAATTCAATTTACCTATTAAAAATAACATTCACATAATCACAGGTCAACACTGTGTATTAAATTTGTTCCATAAACAATAATATTAGTATGATTGTTAATATTTTGTTCGTAACATGATGAGTTGACGTAATTTACTGATATTCATCGTAATGATGCATAAACCTTTGAACGATGACACATCAACATAAGTACATAGCATAGTGTTTGTTACAGGACTACTCCACGAACTCTTCAATAAGAGAACAAAAAATAGTATCTATTCATCCAACTGTGGTTAATGACCAAAATAGTAAAAGTTCATATCGCATCAAAAAGCCTATCATAATATAAATCAAACAAACATTGTTCTTGAACTAAACATAAGTCAAGTCAAGCGCGAAATATTCTCATATTATTTCAACAATAGATCAAAGTCTACACAAAATCTTGCCAGAGTAGCTTGCACAATAGTACCCACAAAACGGATTCACTTTCTACGCAGGTGCTTAAACGACCCCGTAGACTTCCTGCCCTAAATGAAAGGGTTAACTGACAATATTGTCGATAGCAAAAAATCTTCACATCCCTTTGTTAAAATCTCAGGTGGCGTCGAGAAAAAAAATGTTTTTTTTGTTTTTTTTTCTTCTTAGCGCGTAGTGCAAGTTTTTTGGGTGAAAGTGATGTTTTTGTTGTCCCCAGTTTTTATCAATGCGTGATCGAGTTACGATGTTTGTACAAAATATTGACTTTTTACCGAAGTTTTGATTTGTTTCGTAATTTGGTTAGCCGCTTTCTATTACCTTTTTTACGCGTAAAATCAGCCTGCCTGAATGAATAGAAGCGGTAATAGTCGAAAGTTATTTCATCTGAGCCTAGAGGTGACGTCCACCGCCTCTTATTCGATACCCATAACTTTTAAATGTTGAGATAAATGCGTTTGGAGCAATTAAGTATCACTTGCTTTATATTTAATTCTTCAAAATTTTCTCTAGTATTTGTTATACCTTTGACTGCGATCTCAATAGCTGGTGGTAAGTTTTATCGAAGCGGGCTAACCTACAAGTGATTTATTTTGAACGCTTACTCGGATTGGACGCCTCACGCGACTACTCCCATCGTACGGGACACGGGTATACAAAATCGCTTGGTGTCGTATTTTGCGTAAAGGAAGGATTAATATATGTTTGTATTTATGTATGTTCTATTGTAGCGCCTACTGAGCCGATGTTAATGAATCAGGTATCAATCGATTCGTTATTATGGTACAAGTGGCTTAAGCTATATTTTATAAGAATAAAATTGATATGTTGGATGTAAGATCCAAAAGAGTGGGGGTCTCTGTATTTTTTCTATAGTCGTAGTTACAGTTTTCTAATTATTACTTACTATTTGTTTGTCCTATTCGATCCCTAGTGTGTTTTCGCCCTAAATTGGTCTCTTGTAGGTCTATAAGCTGTCTTGTGGTTTTTGTTCCTATCCAACGAATCTCAGTGACTCATCTGAAGGCATCCACATAGTAGTGGGTCTGCCTACTGAGATATGTTTCCTATAACTGTACAAACTTAATTTACCTTGTTAGAAACGCTCGGTTTAAGTGCTCACTTACTCCATGGAAATGTCTAGAAAGTTTTATAAATGGCTAAGCTTATTCTGAGAAATAGCTTTAACCGTTTCGAACTTATTAAGTTTTCTCTTTTAATTGATTGTGCAGTATTTTTGTGAGCAGTAGATATTTTCTTATACCTACTAGACATTAAAAGCAGTGATAGATTAGTGGTTAAGACCAAGGCCTCCTACGCAGTACACCGGGGTTCGATTACAACTACAAAAAGTTACACCACTACAAGTTAGCCCTTGACTGCATTCTCACCTGAGGGTAAGTAATTATTATGCAGTCTAAGATGGTAGCGGGCTAACCTACTGGGGATATGGCAGTTATATTAGACGCATACCGGTCGATTTTTATACAGCATCGTACCGGAACGCTAAATTGCTTGGCGGTATGTCTTTGCCGGTAGAGTGATAACTAGCCACGGCCGATGCCTCCCACCAGGCTAGACCAGAGAAAATTCAGAAATTATTAATTCCCTAATCGATCCTGCCGGGGATCAAACCCGGAACCTTCCACTTATAAGACAGCGATCACCACTGCGCCAGGGAGGTCGTCAAAATTCAATTGTGCTGAACAACGAATAATCATTTTGAGGAAGTTTTTATTTCAGCTGCAATTATGTCTCACGGAGTCCACAGGTGACCGGAGGGCTGGCAGTTATCTCGGCCAACATATAAGTTTGGCTATTCAACGAGGTAACGCAGCCAGCGTTCCGGGCACATTGCCTTATTGCAGCAGCATAGATGATATTTTTAATGTTTAGTTTTTATTTTTTTAATTTAAATTTTAATTTGATAAATGGATGTACCTACCTAGGATTAAGACTTTTTTTTTTTTTTTTTTTTTTTTTTTTTTTTTTTTTTTTTTTTTTTTTTTTTTATCCACTACAAGCTAGCCCTTGACTGCGATCAAACCTGATGGTAAGTGATGATGCAGTCTAAGATGGTAGCGGGCTAACCTGTTAGGGGCATGGCAGTTATATTAAACCCATGCACCCCTTCGGTTTCTACACGGCATCGTACCGGAACGCTAAATCGCTTGGCGGCACGTCTTTGCCGGTAGGGTGGTAACTAGCCACGGCCGAAGCCTCCCACCAGGCCAGACCAGGGAAAATTCAGAAATTATAAATTCCTAAATTGACCCTGCCGGGGATCGAACCCGAGACCTCCGCACGTTAAGGCAACAGCGCTACACACTGCGCCACGGAGGTCGTCAAAAAAAGACTTCAGAAGTAAAAATGAAGATAGATAATAATTGAATTAATAGTCAAACGATAGTGACCATAGCAAAATAAAAAAGCTTGGGTAAGCCTATCATGCACCTGCTAGTTACCCTAGGATATCCATAGGTAATATTTGTACGTCTGTCTGTCCTAAGGGCCTCCTGTCCGAACTGTCACAGTAAACAAGTGTATCCTAACTGACATTTAGAACTATTGTTTAACTATTTTTATTGGATTGTATAAAATTAACAGTTAACGATAAATTTGTCGATAGTGACGTGACATCTGTTGCGCCTAACTAGTTGTAACGGTTTCAATGGCTAGTACCTACTTCATAGAGGCGAATAGGCTTTTCCTTCCATAGCTGACCCAACCCGGATTCGCTAAGGGAGGAAAGTAATATGGTGTCTATTCCTTTCTTTCAGTCCCCTGTTAGGGTTTTTCGACCTACCTGGTGCAGATGTGAGCACTGTGGTTTTTTTTTCCCCCGGTTCCATTTCCGGGATTTCATAAATTCAAGCCGTAATTTTATAATAATTAAATAGGGATAATGCCTATGTCAAAAATAAATTATTTCTTTATTTCTTACTGATTATTCAATACAGGCTCTTCCTAAAGACCCAAAATTCACATCCGTGGTTAGTTTAAAGTTTTTTACCCATTTTAAAGTATCGGATTCAAGAAAAAAAGTTCGTTGGAATTTGATGACGTCACAACTATGTATTTCATACAAACTTCCATACTAGGAGCGCGTTTTTAAGTTTGTTAAAGAGTTGCTGATTTGATTGAGTTGTCACTTGTCATCATCCCTAATGTCAGGTTTAGTCTGGTGGGAGCCTTTGCTGCGTTATATAACTCATTGCTGAATATCGAGGCCCCTTTAAATTTATACCATATCAAAGTTTACCGGTAGGGTGGTAACTGGCTACGGCCGAAACCACCACGGTTTCGACTAGTTAGGTAACCTAAAAAGAACACCGAGGCCAAGAATCTGCATCACATTGTAAAAAAAAAATGTACTTAGGTATATTACGTCAAAGAAACTGACCTCAATTAATTCAAGACCTAGGAAATGTCAAGTGAAACCTGAATATTTATAAGTTCTATTTATGTATGTGGATATGCAACTTATATCCATCAATAGAGATGTACTCAGCTTTTAAATGGCCGTATAATGTTATGTAACGTGAAATGGTTAATTTGATATGAATATAATTGACATTGAATTAACGGTATCTTTTTTATTAGTTGAAGAACATTGATGTATAATTTTAGATAGTAAAAGAAAAAGTAAATGTTGGTTTACGTAACTAGCTTGTTCACACGTCTTCGTGCTTTATCCATACTTTACCAAATTATTAATTATTAACTAGATGACACCCGACGCTTGGTTCGCGTAAATTTTTTTTAAATTCCAGCGGGAAACTTAAATTTTTCGGGCTAAATAGTAGTTTAGGTATGTCCTTTACCCCTGCACCTACCAAATTTTATCAAAATCTGTTGAAGAGATGGGCCGTTAAAGCATAGCAGATAGACATACACGGATTTATAATATTAGTAAGGAAGTATGGATATGTATATGGAGTGTGTTTGTCTTTCTGTCCGTAAACTTTTCAGTGCTTTATCGGGACCTTTAACGTTAATGGATAACATATTGGAAAACATATTTGTTTTTTTTTTTTTTTTTTTTATCCACTACAAGCTAGCCCTTGACTACGATCTCACCTGATGGTAAGTGATGATGCAGTCTAAGATGGTAGCGGGCTAACCTGTTAGGGGCATGGCAGTTATATTAAACCCATACCCCTTCGGTTTCTACACGGCATCGTACCGGAACGCTAAATCGCTTGGCGGCACGTCTTTGCCGGTAGGGTGGTAACTAGCCACGGCCGAAGCCTCCCACCAGGCCAGACCAGGGAAAATTCAGAAATTATAAATTCCCAAATTGACCCTGCCGGGGATCGAACCCAGGACCTCCGCACGTTAAGGCAACAGCGCTACACACTGCGCCACGGAGGTCGTCTAGAGGAGGTCGTCGGAGGTTGTCAGGCACATTAATTGTAAAACAACTAAGTATGATTAAATCCATATACGAATAAGATAAAACATGAGGAAATGTGTTTGTCTGTTAGTTTTAACAGTCAATTCGCTGAACTGACTTTGACAAAATTTGGTATATAAAATCAGCTTGATTCTCATAACAGTAGACTTCAGTTTTCATTTTTTTATTTAACTGGTTTAACGGCTCTGGGTTCTAGTCCTTCTGAGCCTGAAGTTACAATAACAAGTCTCACTATCACACTTCTATCTTTTAGCTTTGGTCACAAAATACTTTATTCATAGAATTACAAAATTCAACATACAGAAATACAGATTATAAATCGACTGGGTAGATCTAGGAAGATAGATTAAACGCTAATAAATTGTAATTATATTAATGAATATTCGCAAGGAAGCTTCACACGTCAATGATATTTATGGAGTGGTGTGTGTCATGCATTAATAGTACCTGAATAGACAGGACTTCGTATTTTGCATACAATATCATCGACTATTATTAGTACAAGCAGATGCATTATATTATGACTGTAGCCACTAGCCAGCCTTTTTTGCAGGACAGGTCGGTTACACCACCGGAAGTTATCGATATATCTAGTTGAAATTGCTGAGTTTCTTGACGTCTCTAAGCAGTAGAAGCTTTTTATTGAAGGAACTAGAAGTTTAGACGATGCCGTGTAGAAACCGCCTAACAGGTTAGCGCGCTGCAATCTTAGACTGCATCATCACTTACCATCAGGTGAGATCGCAGTCAAGGGCTAGCTTGTAGTGGATTTAAAAAAAAATATCTAAAAGCGATGTTAAACAGAGGTAGCGGAAGGCACTTACTCCCATAACACAGTCTTTACTTTTTTGGGAGTTAGAGGCCAAATTATAATTTTGAACCTTGTAATTTTGCAAATAAAGATTATATTTATTTATTTTATTTATTTATTTATTTATTTCCGAAGCAATATAGAGGTAGCGGATAGGTAGAGTACCTATTAACTTATAGTGGCACGAATTGTCCTACATGAAATAAAACATTTCATTACGTTGACCTCTAATCAATTTGGTTAGGTTAGTAATGAGTTGAGATGATGGTCATACATACCATACAATCTTATACATTGGTATAGGGACTCCACTAGGGGAAAATATTAAAGAAACTTACTTTCTTGCTAACTTTACTTTATTTTCCCAAGCTGCGACATAAAAATAACACAAAACAAAAGTGCAAAATGGTTTGTCCCATTACCAAATTGGGGGTAAAAGTTATTTTCCGAAAGCGTCTTAAATTGTAGGGCTTAGTATAACTTACATCCTTGGCTAAGTCCTAGCCATGGCGCGTTAAGAATGCTTTAGTAAAATGGGGAATCATTGCAGGCCCGTTTACAACGATTTAGTACTAGCGCAAGTCATATTGGAAAACCATACCATACCATCAGGTGAGATCGCAGTCAAGGGCTAGCTTGTAGTGGATTAAAAAAAAACTAGCAAAGGCAACTGGCAAGTCACCTTTGCATGAATATTTCGCCTTCGTAGTAGTCGTCTTATAAGCATTACCTTTTTAGGGTTCCGTACCTCAAGAGGAAAAAAGGAACTCTTATTGGATCACTTCGTTGTACGTCTGTCTGTCAAACACCTGTTTCTCACCAAGCTTTTATATCAACGCAATCAAAAGAACAAGTATAGAAAAAAAATTGGCAGTCAGGCCGATAGAAGTGAAAACTTATAACTTAGAATTTTAGTATTAGAAAATAATTTTTAAACGCCAATATAAATACGAATATTTAAAATAATTAAAATATAAGCCTTAAAACTAAACTATAAAGTTTTATTACGAATGTTGTATATTTATAATTAAGACCTTTCGTCTTCGTAACAAAGCGAGCATGTCGGTGACGCGAATCCACAAGTTCACCCCCTACCAAAACGTGCTCAACGCGGCTACTATAAGTTTCACTTCAAAAATCCGGGCTTTGTACTCATAGGGTATCGAATTGTTTGTCAGGCGCTACCAGCCAGCGCCCCATAAGTAAGCCAGTTATTTCACAGCTGATTACTTGTTGTTATGATATCTTTCTTGTTATTTACTAAAAACCTTTGTCCGCGACTCGCAGTTGACCGTTTTTTTTTAAATAAGCCAATGAAAACTAGGCATCAAAAACTAACGCGTATTTAGCTTATCGATCGATGAGAAGGCAAAGGACCGTAAGTAGCTTAAAAGGAAGAAGGCCTTTGTAATGTCATCATAGGTGCAAATACTGTGAGCTTAACATAGCTAAGACGCTTTGTAAAATCATTACATGCATGTTATAATGGTAATACTACCTTTCACCTTTTATTGTATTCAACCATTTAAAGATAGGAGTGGCCAACATATAAAACTAGACTCAGGTTATTTGTTAGTCTCTATATGCTATTACGTTAAATTGTTTTTTTTTAAAAATTAAGAACAACTGCGATAAAAACATTCGCTTTCAAGTAAGTAGGTAGGCTACCATATTTACTGTCCTAGTGTAAACGCACTATAAGGGTAAGAGAAAAGACGAACACCGTCGAAAAGTTAACGATCTTGGCACACGATACAGTATTGAAGCCATAAAGAAATGTGATCGAAGGTTGCAAATCCTAGCGTCAAATTAGGAAAATACACCGTTCATTATGACGTCAGCATACCTTAAGTTCCCCTAAATTTATTTAATTGAATTCCCTGACTGTACCGACCATTATGAGATTAGGCGCTGGCGCTGTACAAAAAAGTACCTATAGCCTTTCCCCAAAAGTATCATACCCCAGCGTAATTTCTAACATGTACTTACGTTATGTAATCTAGAGATACCAATTAAGTGTATAAATTATTAGCTGACCCGCCAGACGTTGCACTGTCCAAATTTAAATAAAATACAAATGAATTTAAATATAATAAAATAATGTTCATACAAAAAACCCATAAAAAAAGACGTTCAGTTTTTCTAGAATTTAATAAATTCTGAGAAACATTTCCAAAGAAAATAATTGATTATATGATGTATTAAACCTAACTTTGTCTTGATATTACTTTGCGTGGTGCTCTCTGTGTACGTTATTTATTACTCTAAGGTACTTTTGTAGGGCGGTTAAAGTTATGTTACGGTTACCGTTAAATTTGAATCGTCAATGAAAAGCAAAGTGAGTTGCAGTTAATATTTATACCACCATAAAGATGAAATTTTGTTTCAAAGTCAACAAACTCTGACTTTAACTTACTCGTAAATACGGACCCTGGACAGTTTCAAAACTAATCGGATTATCTGACAATTCCATGAATGGAAAGGTGTCATATGTTTCAACAATTTAGCGTGAATTGCCATGTGATATAATTATATAGTTAAACAAACAGGCACAATAATTAGTAAAGGTTAAGGGTAAACCCTGACTTGACTTGACAGTTAAAGTTAAACGGTAAAAGTAACGCAACTGAACCTAAGTGTACGCAGAACCGTTTTCTTTATTGATTGTCATAACGCTATGTTGGAATGTTTACAGCTTGCAGTGGATACGTTTTATATGGATTTTACTGTCGCGCATTCGATTTCAGCTTAGCTTTAACAGCGTGGCCGTAAAATGGGGAATTGTCCTTTGCTTTTCACTCACTATCATTTATTTTATATTGCTTTCCGATTTGTTATATTCTTACGTTCAAACAGAATTTACATTTTGTTGCGATGGAAATGTACGTTTTTAGTATTCCGTAGTATTATAATAATCCGGATTAATATTGTATCACCAATCCTAAATCTATGCTTTTAGTACACTCAGGGGAGTTTGGGCTCATTTAGTTTGTTTTGACAAGTCCCATGAAGCGTGTTTTCTTTTTTGTATTTTAAATCTACATTTTCATTGCCACACGAAACGTTTAGAAACTCCGTCACATCTTATGCAACATTTTATTAGGTAGGTATGCATATAAAATATTATTTAAAAAATCTATTTAAGAATATCAATTTGTTTCGATTATAATAATGTGTCTTTTAACTAAATTTTTACAAAAAACGACCTTTATTTTCTTGAACGAACGAATGAATATACTTTTATTGTACACCACAAAGGAAAATAAACAATAGTAAACTTAGCTAGTAACGAAATAAGTATACAATTTGGTGGCCTTATCGCTACACAGCGATCTCTTCCCGCATTTACATTTTTACATTTTCTTCACATATTATAAAGTAGAAAATGTAAGTGTAGGTATGTTGCACTTTCCGAACGTTTCTTTTCCTGACAATGTTAAACCAGAACAAAAATGTTGATCGCAGAAAATTGGCTCGATATCCCTGTATACAGGAGATACACTCAAAGTTCTACAAGAGGGGATTTTAGGTATGAGAAGGATATCCCGTCCAGACGATCGGAGATATGACTCAATCCCTGTTTACGAAACTCAAACCCGAATTCATATGATATCTATACTAATATTATAAATGCGAAAGTTTGGATGTATGGATGTATGGATGTATGGATGGATGTTTGTTACTCAATCACGCCCCAACGGCTGAACGGATCTGGATGAAATTTGGCACAGAGATAGATTATAGTCTGGAATAGCACATAGGCTACTTTTAAGCCCGGAAAATTAAAGAGTTCCCGCGGGAACCAAAACCTCTTGCCACGCAGACGAAGTCGCGGGCATCCGCTAGTGGGTAATAAATGGATATTCGACGGTAAAATTCGATGTTGTATTGAGTACTATATGTTATTGTTATCTACTGCCTCGTTAGTCTAGTGGTTAGCATGTTCGACTGCGGCCGACGAGGTCCCGGGTCGGGCCATGCTACCCACTAACCACTAGACCAACGAGGCTCAAGACATGGGGTCATTAACCCGATGTTCAGGGTTAGATGCCTAACGGTTGTGCTACTCAAAGTATCCATTCTCATCATTGTAATATTATAATCCGGTATCAATAAAGCAGCATGCCTGCTAGCAATTACACATAAAACAGTTGCAACACACGATGCTACAAATCTCCGGGTGTGCTCGATTTACATATCACATGAAGGCACCTAAATGGGACTGAACACGGCACAAACGATGCCTCGTTTACTAGGCCAAACGAAAAGCTTGAAATTTGCATTAATTTCCTTATTTTGCATTGAATTCTAAATCGAAATGTTAGATTTTCAAAATAAATAAAAAATTGGCAGTCATAGGGACAACTGTAAGAGAACTGGCAATAGAAGTGAAAACGATTTTTTTTTTAATTTTTTTTAAAAGTTATTTTAATTAAAATTATTAAAATATATAACACTAAGGCATTAAAGTTTAATTTCGAATGTAGTATATTTATATGTTCGCGAGCATTTCACTGTTCGCGAGCATGTCGGTCACGGACACGCGAATCTACATTTTTACCCCCTACCAAAAAGTTGCCTAAAGAAGTTTTCACTTCAATAATGATAATGAAATTAATATAGCTGTGAGTTAAGATTCCACTACAGCCTAATCTATTATTCACTCTTATTTCTTCAAACTTATTGTTCACGATTAGGAATATGCTCAGTTTTTAATGTTCAATAATTTTTTCCAGACAAAAAATTATTAACTTTTAGCTACAGTAAAGTAACTTGTACGAGTGCTTACTAATTTTAAAGATGCTCTCACACAATCTGACTTATCGACCGTTAGCGTTTAAAGGCGGACGTGCAGGCTCTCGTAAAAAATATTTTTAATGGCGACATAATTATATTGTGACTATAGTATAATATAGTAAAATAGCAGCTAAAACTACGCAGGCAAGCTACTTGTACAAGTTCCGGCTTAAGGTAAAGCAGCTTTCACACAATCTGAAGGGACAACTTCCGTGCAGGGTTTTAATATGAATTTACTGGTGGCAAGTATATTACGTCTTTATAGTAAAACTAGACGATGCCCTTAACTTCGTAAGCGTGGATTAAGTTTGTTTGAATCCCGAGGAACGCTGTAGCCCGTCCTTATCCGGGACGTAATACCTCTACACAAAATTTGATCAAATTGCTTGAAAAGATGGGCTGTCAAAGCGTAGCAAACAGACAGACGGATACATTCTCGCATTAGTATGGATGGCAGCTAGGACTGAGCAGGCTAGTTACTTGTACTAGTAATTGTTTGAAGTAAAGGAGTTCTCACACAACCTGAATGCTCGACCATTAGCGTTTAACCGCGGACTTCCGTGCAGAGTCTTCATAAAAAGCTATTACTAGTGGTGAAATATATTATGTATTTTATGGCAAAACAGTAGCTTAGAGTACTGTAAAGATTTATGGGAATGCGGTTAAGCAATGTGTAATGTTGTATAATGTAATGTTTAGACGGGGCTAAGAGTTTACGAGTGTGAACTCAACATTATCAGCTGTAAAGCTATTTAGCAGTAAAAGATGAGTGCATGCCTGTAACAATATATCTTAAGAAATGTTGTTTATTTACTTTATAGTTCAAGGCACCTCTAAAATAAATCCATACCTACGTACTAATCCTTACTTATATTTTAAACTAGATGATGCCCGTGTCTTCGACCGCGAGGATAAAAGGTTTTCATTCTTGCGAAAACTCTTAATTTCGTGGGATAAAAAATAGCCTACGTCCTTCGGCGGGATACAAGTACAACCTATTTCTGTATCATATTTCGTCAAAATTATACAGAAAGAAAGAGAGAAAGAAAGAAAAAGCATACCACCACCACAATTATGGTTATTTATATAGACAGAAATATGAGATGTGTGGTTCCAATATTTGCAAGAAAAGGCACAGCGCTGGTCTTCCGTGGATCCACAAGTATCAGATAAAAATATGTAAAAAGAAAATGAAGAACTTTAACAAAAAAAAGGGTTAGTGTAACGTAACCAGTATAAATAACGTAAATTAGTTTAAAAGATGGGCTGTGAAAGCGTAGCAGACAGACAGACATACACACTTTCAAAGTTTGATTCAAAGTAATATAAAGCTAAAGGTAAAAAAAGTTTACTTCATGAACTTCAAAGTTACACTTCAATATAATATTTAACATTCATAAAAATAAATAAGTAAGTCGTCCCCAGAAAAATGCATTATTCAAAATTTCGCAAATAACGAATTCGAGAAAATAAAATTGCATGCATGTGTGTGTCACCCAAGGGCACTACATCACGGACGAGGAAGAAAATAATGGTTCAAGAGCGTGTGGAATATTATGCGAAGTTACTTGGATATCTTCCCAAATTTTCCAATTTTTTCAATCAATAAAAAAGTGTGCCCTAAGGAACGTGGAAAGTATACCTGACAGCTGCATCATGGAAAATTCTATGGAGTTATGAAATCTTAAAAACTTTTTATTTATTTATTTTTTTAAAGATTTATTAAGGACCATTTCTTATTACCTCAGGTTTATTTGCACGGGCCTGAACTACTAGTCAGCTAGTTTACTACTTTGGCACTAGAAACTGCCACTAACCTTAAGCTAAAAGTACTTCTGGAAGGTACCTAGGTAGCAGGCGTGTTACAGTAACTTTAGTCTTAGTAGAAAAGTTAGTAGTTAGTTTTTGGACAAAAATTGCAACCAAACCTTGATACCATTTTATAATCTATAAGGTGTAATATTAATATTTACTATATGAGATAAAAGTACTTACCATTTTACAAAACTTGAATTTTATCTTAAGATGTAGTACCTTACCTCTCAAAACTTCCCACAAGTTTTTCGTCTATAAGATTTCCTGTATGTACACGGAAAACTTTTCCGCGTGTGCGTGATCTAAGCCTTTCGCATTGTATATGAGCGTGTGATTTCTTTACGGCTGATCTGAAATTTTGCATGTATTTGTATACTTAGACGCACACATTGACATGTTTTAAGGGAAAGCTCTATTTCCTGCTTTACATTTTTCATGAAGCTTCTTCAGATTGTTTCATTTTTTATTTTTTTTTAGATTTAGAGGTGAGGTATTTTTAATGTAAGTTGTAAATTTTTGTCACTATACTTAACTAATAAAAGAAGTAGGCATTTTTGCGCATAGATTTCATGAGCAATATGCGAGGATGGAATTTGAGAATATGCAATTTCGAAATTACGTCATTGAATATAATATTTTGAAACACGTATTTATAGCTGTACAGGTTGAATTTTGTTCTATTTCTTTAAATATACAATAGTATAATTTATCATACTAATTTTATACATGTAAAGTTTGTCTGTTTGCCTGACTGTTACCTCTTAATGGCTCATTGCTTAACCGGTTTTGAAAGAATGTGGTATTTTTTTTAATCCACTACAAGTAAGGGGTTACTGCAATTTTACCTGGTGGTAAGTGATAGTATATAACACTACATAAATGAATAAAGGCAAAAAAAACAATAAATCATTGCGGACGAAGTCGCAGGCAGCATGAGCTACTTTATAAACAAGAAAAGATATACTTCTCCTATACAAAAAATATCGCTGTAACCAAATATCTTATAACATTTTCGCCTTAACAACTGACATGCTTTAGTGTGCGTAGGTAAAGGTAACCCGTACAGCATTAGTGTGACTTCTATTCAATCTTCTTACGTTCCATTTCGCAGGGACATTCGCTCCCATCCCACTCTAGCACACGTGTAATCATATACCTCGTCCTCCTCTATTCCTAACGGGCTTAGAACCCGTGTGATATATTGTATTGAATGGATTTTTCGTTTGGAAATGGAATTTCTTTTCTGTGTCCGTACCTGACGTAGGATGTTAGATCAAACCACAATTTCCTTATTTCGTTTGTTAGGGAATGGTAAATTCGCAGGGATTCAATATGAGCGTATGTATTTTTGTATCACATAATATACACGTAGGCGGGTAAGTAAAAATAATGTCTGCTTCCATTGAAATAGAATGAGTTACTAAAAAAATTCTACATCAATGTCTGCTTCAAATTATTATTTCCAATAGATGTCTCTTAAATTTTTTATGACGCAACAATCGCCTTTTCATGTTTCGCCTTCGAAGTTCAAAAATAACATCATACATAGATACCTGCTGTATCTTTTCTTAAACCTTCTGTTCTTTTTTTGTTAAAGGCCCACTCCCACATTATACAACATACCTATCGATCATACAACTGGCTCTAAGAACTTGAAATTTGTAAGCCTCTAAGAAAGATGGATAGATAGATATAAATTCTTCATTGCAATACAAATTACGGAACGTGCCAAAAAAACAATACAAAAACAAAGTGAAATAAAAAAAAGGAAAAAATAAAAAGTGGGAAAAGGACAAACGCGAAAAAGCAGGGTGAAAAAGGATTTAAAGAAGATTCCTGAGCCCTGAACGAAGCCGGGGCGGTTTAGCTAGTATTCCTGGCTGTAACATAAGACGGCAAAGTTCGAACTATACTGACGAAACTAAATTTAAGGGTCCGTTCTCGTTCTTATCGACTGAGGTTGTTACGTTGTTCTTCTCATACCAGGGCGCGTTTGAAACCCTCCTTAGTCGTTTCTTACCTTCGGAAGTTCCTACCTAAGTTCGGAAAGCTGATTCTACTGAGAGTTCTTCTCAGTAGAACACCTTTCCGAACCGGTGGTACATTCTTACGACTTATCATAAGTAGCACAAGTTGTCCTACGTGTAATAAAATAAATCATTTCATTTCATTTCATTTCAGACATTGCAATTTTTTATCATAATTTTAAATATAGTTTTACAAATTGATCTTTAAAAAAGCACTGCTTACCTTCTTCGAATAAATAACTTTTGACTTTAATTTCGAAACTAGATAGTTGCCCCCCGATTGTGTAAGGAAATCGTAATGGTAATCGTAATCGATTGTCAAACGGCATTATGAACTCCTTAAACGGTTCGTGTAATACGTTTTAAGCTGTCAAATGTTATAGATTTGCTTTGACAATCGGGCTTCTGCCCCCCGATTGTGAGGAAATCGGAATAGCAATCGTGTGTCAAACGGATAATTCGACCGGATGTTTATGGAGTTCATAGATGCCTGCACGTCTAAAAACATGTACCTATGAACTCCTTGAACAGTTCGAGTAATACGTTTTAAGCTGTCAAATTATAACGATTAGCTTAAACAATCGGGCTTCTGCCCCCCGATTATGTGGAAATCGCAATCGTAATCGTGTGTCAAACGGATAATTCGACCGGATGTTTATGGAGTTCATAGATGCCTGCACGTCTAAAAACATGTACCTATGAACTCCTTGAACAGTTCGAGTAATACGTTTTAAGCTGTCAAATTATAACGATTAGCTTAAACAATCGGGCTTCTGCCCCCCGATTATGTGGAAATCGGAATCGTAATCGTGTGTCAAACGGATAATTCGACCTGTTTATGGAGTTCATAGATGCCTGCACGTCAAAAAACATGTATGAACTCCTTAAACAGTTCGAGTAATACGTTTTAAGCTGTCGAATGATTACGATTAGCTTAGACAATTGGGCCTCTGGTTGGTTCGTTTGATTCATTACGATGACACACGAGCATTCGTCTCACGTCCCCAAACGTTACGTGATCACTAAACGTGGAACATCAAAAAAAAAAGGAGATATTCAAACGAAACAACCCTTCGGGTATTCAGGAAAATTGGAGCCTCCGAAGAATGGGGTATATTTTGAATTTTTATTATGTACTATTTTCTATTCCGCTCCCAAGGTAACCCTTCCTTCTTCAAAGGGGCCTTTGCAGAGACATTCTATAGGTGAGGGCCCACCCTGCCACCCTTTCTCCTCTTGGGGTAAAAGCCTCCCTGTCCCATCTCGTTCCACTGTGAAAGATTTACCAAGTATCACGTGTAACATAGATATGTGTATGGCTTATTTGTGACATACGTATATATTACTGAACTAGTATTAATCTGCATTGTACCTAGGTTATGACATGGCTCCAAATGAACATCAAGAATACACGGTATACTCGCGCAATTAATAATTTTTATTTTAATATCTAGATGATTTTCCTTGTCAAATTATCTATATATATAAAAATGAAACCTGTTTTCCTTGGTCACGGCATCACGCGTGAATGGCTGGACCGATTTCACTAATTCTTTTTTTGTTGTATTTGTTATTATTAGGAGAAGGTTCTTACGGAAAAAAATATTAAGAAAATCTCTCAGAAATATTGAAAAATATACATTTAATTTTGCATACTAAGGCGGTACGAAGTTCGCCGGGTCAACTAGTTAGAAATAAATTAGATTAAATTAATTTATATTTATTTTAGTGGTTATAGACTAGTGGGTTACAAGCCTGGATACTCTTCGCGCGGTTGCGGGTTCGATCTCCGGCAGGGTCATTTTGGCTGTATTTTGGCAGTAGCATCGAAGACGAATTGATTTTAACCAGTTTAGTGGCCCAAATCCATACTTCTGATTTTGATGAAATTTGGTATAGGGATTTACATACATAGGCTACTTTTTATCCCTGAAAATTAAGCAGTTCCCGTGGGACTAAAAATCCTAATCCATGCGGACGAAGTTGCGGGCATCATCTAGTAATAAATAAATAAAATATTGTACCTAAAACTTGAAAGAGTATTTTTCTGAATAATCAACATGGATCGCTCCATAATAAGGTCACTGTTTGGGTCTACACGGTTCCGAAGGATTATATCTCATGTCGACAGGAATATTTTCTTTGTAACATTTACTTTGTATTTCCTATTTATGTAATGCCAAATTATACAATGTTGCTTGTACCTAATTCTTTGATGTAATAAGAATTTTGAGTTAGTACAGAAATATTTTCTTTAGCAGTGTGTCTTACAAAATTTGGTGTCACTGATTTTAGTAGTTATTCCACGTGGTCGATATATTGGGAATGATTTCTAGTATTCCATGCCGGTTATTTAGCGTTTTATTCTATGTCCTTATTCCCCGGAATGCAAACTATGTCCGTGCCAAATTACGTCAAAATCTGTTGAATAGAGGGGCCGAGGCAGACTTCCAGATAAACACCGAGGTATTTCCATAAAACGAAAAGAAAAGTACGTATATATACTCAGTGCTTCTTCTTGAATAGTAAAAAAACATCATCTAGGCAAGCGCGTTTCACAGTTAGGCTGCATCACTAGTTGTCAGCATATTTTGGCTTAGCAAGTTTCATTGCAACCGACCGCTCTTCAATAAATTAAATGAAAAAAAAAAACAAGTCGTTACTAACCCAAATCACGGACGCCTCATAAAGCATCGACACCCCTGACTCATTACATTCCTGACCTACGTCACTGTTCCACATTTAAAATTAATCTGGTTACCGAAGACAAGGAACTCGGGCGACCCGGGTGAGAATAAATGAGTTTCCGAGTTCGCTCGCGGCGAATATTTAAGAGGAATTCTCCCGGCGATTTCTCCATACAAAAACATTTGTCTGTTTCCTCCGTGGATAATTACAATATTGAAAATATTCTTGCACCATAAAATTTACATGTATCCGTGCCATGCCCCTATGTTTTCCTTTTTTCGATAAATTAATAATTTTAAGAACATAGAACCTTCACAACCTGCAAAAAATGGCCCAGTTTTCGTTCCATCATCAGACATCCCGCAAATAAATTTGACGGATATAATAAAAAAAAGAAAAACATACCGACATAGCCTGAGTCCTTGTTAAATTATTCGTAAAAACAGAATTAAAATCGGTTCAGTTTTGAAGGTGGAAACAGAAAAATACGAGAGTGAGAATTCTACTGTTTTTCATAGGTATAATCGGTCCAAGCTGCAGTTGTCCCTATCGGGTTTTATCGGACTCTATTCGGGGAGGTTAAATACGTATACACACACACATATGTACATAGTTAGTGAGTTCAAGCGTAGTCGATATAATTATAGTATCGATAATCTAGTGTTGTTTATCGACATCGATATTTAACTTTTTACTTATTCTGTGAGTATATAGTCCATACCCAATAATTATTGCCAGTCGGCAGTGGGCAGCACATGTCAGGTTTTTTTTATCCACTACAAGTTAGCTCTTGACTGCGATCTCACCTGATGGTAGGTGATGATGCAGTCTAAGATGATAGCGGGCTAACCTGTTAGGGGCATGGCAGTTATATTAACACTGCGATATATCCGCACTGCCGGCCGCCCCCCCTATTTCTATTGCGCGTTAATTTATTTCTTGACTGCCTCGTTGGTCTAGTGGTTAGCATATTCGACTGCGGCCGACGAGGGTTCGATTCCCGGGTCGGGCCATAACAAGTATTGGGTTTGGGTGGGTTGGGTTACAAGAAATTCTCAGTACTAGCCCGGAGTAAGGAAGATGGCGGTGTTTTACCCCCGTGCCTCCAAGAGCATGTAAAGCCATCGGTCCTGCGCCTGATCTCTCTCCGGTCCTGTCGGATTTTCCGTCCCATCGGCCTATGAGAGTAAAGGAACAGAGAGTGCTCCAGTGTATGCGCCCACACTTGTGCAGTATAATATCTCCTGCGCAGATGGCTCTTTGGAGATAGGCTGCCGTGGCCGAAATTCGGTTGAGAGGACATTATAGCAATCCTGAATGCTGTGGTCATATTGTGGGAGGTTCCGGGTACGATTCCCAACATGGTCCAAATGGGAATTTATCATTTTTAAATTTTCTGTGGTCTGATCTGGTAGGAGGGTTCAGCCGTGGCTAGTAACCACCCTACCGACAAAGACGTACCTCCAAGCGATTTAGCGTTACGGTAGATGCGTGTAGATACGTCATGCCGTGTAGATACGTCATGCCGTGTAGAAACCGTTAGGGATATGAGTTTAATATAACTAACCCTAACAAGTTAGCCTGCTACCATCTTAGACTGTATCATCGTTCTCTATAATGGCTCTGATAGTTCCAAGATGACTGTGAAATGGTGATAGTGAAAAAAAAAATCCCGGCTGAGTTTGTTGTAGGCTCTTCTCAGACCAGGGCGCGTTTGGACTTTGGAACCCTCGTTACTTTAGTTTAAGATATCGTACCATTATCACCATTATATTATGTTATATGTTATTAATAACCGGACGTCAATAAGTGTAGTTTATATTGAATAAACGTTTTTTGACTTTAACTTTGTCTAACATCAGGTAAGATCGCAGTCAAGAGCTAACTTGTAGTAGAATAAAAAAAACATATAAAAATAGTTCCCAACTGAGTAAATGACCTCCCTGGCGCAGTGGTGTGAGGTGTGCTGTAATGTAAGCGCAAGGTCACGGGTTCAATTCCCGGCAGGGTCAATTTGGAAGTTTATATATCTGAATTTTCTCAGTTCTGGTCTTGTGGCAGGCTTCGGCCGTGACTAGTTACCACCCTAACGGCAAAGACGTACTGCCGAACGATTAGGCGTTCCGGTAGCAACTAACCGATGAAGGCTACTTAGGGCTTTAATGTAACTAACTGCTTTATGCCTGACAGGTTAGTCCGATACCATCTTAGACTGCATCATCACTTACCGTCAGCTAAGATCGCACTCTAAAGCTAGGTAACTGTTAGTGCATTAAAAACATTAAAAAAGGAATCAAAAACAGAGAAATAAGTCCAGGGTCAGAGTTATTAGAAAGCAAAAAATATACGAAACACAAAACACATATAGGTATATAAACATTTTGCCGACTGCGAGTAGCTCAAACACATATTTTAATTTTATTTAGGAACTCGTTCGAGCGAGCGGCGTGCGTACGCATACATGCGCATTGAATAAGCGTTCGGTCTTCTCCGGGAGCAGCGCGACGGCAATATACCTACCAGAATACCTACTCTCAACTTTGCCCGTTCATTCGCATTGCTCTTAAGAAAGGAGACGAAAGTGGCCAAAGTAATAGCTGTGAGGGTCTTATGCAAGGAAATAAAGTTTTATGAACTTTGTTTAATCAATTCATACTTCCATACTATATCCAAAGAAATATTATAAATGCGAAAGTGTGTCTGTCTGTCTGTATGTTTGCTACGCTTTCACTGGCCATCCGTTCAACTGATTTTTATGAAATTTGTTACAAGGGTAAACGTATCCTACTAAAGGACATGGGAATAAAAAAATTCTATTCCACGCGGACGAAGTTGCGGGTATCATTTAGTAGGTACCTAATAAATGCAAAAATGCCGAATTTGAATTCTAATGCTTTTAATTGCCTACGATCATAATTTCGATTTTATCAGCCTATTTCTTTGTTTAAATAATAATTTATCAAAACATAATAAAAAAATATCTTAAACCAAAATAATTGTCAAAAAAAACATATATAAGTACAACTAAATTTAGATTTCAGACACTTTCAATTTCAAAATAGCTTTTCGCTTTCGCTCAAAAATAATTCAGACGAAAGGCTTTCGAATATATTCACACCAAAACTGTCCTAGCAAACATTTCACTTTCACTGCAAAAGTTCAATCAAACTGACTCTCGCCGCATAGCGCCATCCAAACGTATAATTAAACGTTTCATGAATGGGAGAGAAAGGGACAGCCGTAAAGAGAGAAGGACAGAATCGTCTACTGTGGACGTAATCAGTTTTACGGTAAAGCGCAAATTATGAAGAGACGGGGGTGAATTAACATGTTAACAAGGTCACAGCTTAAATTGCGTCCCCGTTTTGGATCAGCTGATCTTTGGAATGTCAACAGGGATGCTTAAGGGATGAGATGTTTGTTTATTATTGAATTTATACAGGGCAGTTAAATCCTTACTAATATTATAGATGAGAAAGTGTGTCTGTCTGTCTGATACGTTTTCACGGCTCATCTTTTCAACCGATTTTGATAAAATTTGGTCCAGAGATAGGTTGCATCCCGGGAAAATACACAACTTACTTCTTATCGTAACTTATCCTTACTAATATTATAAATGCGAAAGTGTCTGCTATGCATTAACGGCCCATCTTTTCAAACCAACTTTGATGAAATTTAGTATTTTGATGAAAGTTAGTATCCTCATCCCGGAAAATTAAGGAAGTCCCGCGGTTTTTTAAAAAAACTTAATCCACGCGGACGAAGTCGCGGGCATCATCTAGCTTTATATAAGTTGACGTAATTTTTTTCTGTCTTATAGGTAAGAAGTTTTTTTTAATATTTAGCAGTACCTACCACTTACAACCATTTCTATGGCGTACCTACTGTTGGCTTGATAATGAAGGAGGATAAAGATTTAGCATGTTGGTTTTCTCTACCTATAACGAAGATCTAGAAAAAGAGTCCGAGGATTTTTCGAAGTTCCAAATAGGAATGCCAATTTGACGAATTTGTAATTTTATGACTTCATAAAAAACAGCATAAGTAGCATGAAATTAATTATGATCTGGAATTTTTTGTAAAAAAAAAATGATTGTGAATATATTTTTAAGTAGGTAGCAGTTTTTATGGACAAAAGAAAAAAACTAAATGATACTTGGCAAACCTTGTAGGTCTCTGGTCTTGTAGGATCTTGAATTAGTTACCATTTCATATTTGGTTTTCCTCACAAAAACGCTTGTATATATTTACCTTAAAGATAAAAAAGTGAATGTTTTTGTAAAAGCAATAAAAAAAAACTTGCCCAAAAGACACGAATTCACGCTTCATCAGAATCCAAACGTCTTCAGTAAAAAGCAAACCGACAAATTACAAATGGAAACAAAACGGAACGTTGACGCGACAAAGGGAAAAATCGAACGCCGTGAAAATTTGAATAAGGAATCATTTCGTTTCTCCCATTCCTTTTTCATTCACTGTCAATCATTTGTCTAAGGCACGAATCGTTATTTTCTTTGTTGATGGATGGTATTTTTTTTTTTCTTTGGAACCATTTCTGTGCCCCCGGTTCGGGTGTCTCTACGTAGTTCATATTTCATTATTTTTATCTGAGTGTGTGATAAAGAATGGATTTGAGTGAGCGTATATTTTTTTTCATATGATATAAATTTACATACGCGACTTGGGTTTATTTTGTTTTTGTTATTCTAACTTTTGTGTTTTGCTACTCTGTAGATTGATAGACGTAATATATCTACCAGTGATATCTCCTGTACACCGTGTGACAAGTTTTTACAAGAAAAATGTATGGCATGTTTTTTCTTTTAGATAGGCAAGTAGGTATGTACAACATTTTATCACGCAGAGGTCGTGAACATCTATGAAGCATCTATTACCTATGTTCAAATTTATCACTTTTATATAACTTCGATAAAAATATGTGTCGTTATATTATGCAAGGTAATACTTTCCCAACATTATGTAGTTTTTAAATATCGCAATTTATTCTAATTTCAATTGATTTATTAAGTCTATATTGTAATTGATCCAAACTTCTTATTCTATAACTACATACTGTATTTAATTGGGATCCGCTTTTCTGATTTTTTTCACCCTTCTGGTCCGGTCTTATTGCTTAGATTTATGAAATCTAGGAGGTTTAATTCTCTGCTCACGATGTCTAGCTTTTCTTGTGCGCCTTCGGCATTCAGGTAGCCAGCATAAGTTCTAAGTTTTTAGTTGTTACCAGTAAATTGTAAATGCCGCTTATGTAAAGAGGCATGATGACTGATTTTGAAAAATGGTCAGATTATGTTCGGAAGTACAGATCTACTATTTCGAAAAAATATCTTATTTCAGCAGAAAAATAAGGTTTGGTAGATGAAATTGGCATTTGAAATTTAAATTTTAAAATTCACGCCAAAACGTTCGGCGGTGTCATGGCGTCGTTTGTGACGTCACTATTACCTATTTTTACCAATGTACTCTGTGCAGTGTGCAGTAAACAATAGTGTGATAGTCAAAGTTCGAAAATAATTGTGACGTCATTGCCGCTTCATTGGTGTTTTAACCAATATGGCGGATTGCTGTATTTTATAGTTTTATTTTATCAAAATAAATAGCAATCTTACTCGAAATAGGAAAAAAATACGTTTTTTATAATCCATGAATCCAATTTTATTAGATAAATTTATAATTTCCTTGATTCTTTGTTACTGTCATCATGCCTATTGTATAAACATAGAGAACCCAAGATAGCTAAAACAATTGTACCTACTGAGGTTTCTAAATGAGTAGTTATATAATAAAAAGAAATAAAAAAGAAACCAGGCTGAGTTTTGGTGTGGCCTGTCTCAAGTTAGGGCGGGTCCAGAACCCTCGTAGCTTTAGTTTTAAGATACCATAACGTAATTGATTATTATGATCACGTCTTTTATTTTACCGATGTTTAAAAAGTGTTCCAATTTTGAATAAAGAGAGATTGAATTGAAAAATTTAATTGTATTATTTGATAGTTAACCTCTACCCAATCTTAAAGACCTACTTAAAGTTGTCGTCAAGTACAAATTCCACTTGTGATGAAAATAAATTGATAAAACGCAAACATAGATACAAGATACGATTCAGTCGTGCATTTATTTTTTTAACCCATGATAAAATGACAGTATAAAACCTCCAATATTATGATGATATTCATAAAAAATATTCAAATTTCGGTTCACATGGTACGCACGCAATGTAAATAGAGCCTTAACCAAACAAAGGCTGTACCAGAATAGGTAATGCGGGTTGAGAAAACATCGAATTTCCATGCCGTTCGGGTGCCAATCTACATGACTTGCGGCCGTGTATGCCAAGAGGATACGAGTGGTTCGCGAATATCTACGATTATATATCTCTATCTAACGCCAGTGGCTTTGTCAATGCTTTGCCAGCAAATAATAATGTCCTCCCGAATTTCGGCCATGGCTGATGGCAGTCAATTTCCTCAGATATTGCCTGTCTCTGCGGGATCAAACTAAAACAATTTATATTATATTCTACTATGCCAGTGACGTTCACTAAAAGGCGACTACTGAAAATCAGCGTTGGGGCACCATTTTTTTTTAGCCCTTGACTGCAATCTCACCTATTCCGCCATTATAGTGGTTTCGTGTCTGAGAGGCCCGGAGTCCCAACACAAGCTGAGTGGCTAACCTGTTTGTTGCACTGCTGTACAATACAGTTGATTTTGTATGCAAGTACGTTTATTTCTGTGCAGTACCTCAAATAAAGATTTTTCTTTCTTTCAAAAAAGTACAAAAAAGTGCGTGCGTTCGCTATATATTATGTGCCTTTTTTATATGTCATTTGGTTAATATACAAAAAATAGTAACTGTGTGCCACAAAATTATCTGACCCGGTGGCCAAAATTTTAACTAATTTTTATGCCTGTTTATTTTTTGTTTTTATTTTATTTTCATACATACTAGCGACGCTGTCACCGGTTCAGATAAGTTTTTCGGACGGATTAATTGAAGTTTGCTGTTGCCGTTTCAGACTTTATTCAGATGGATATAAAATGTTTTTATGAGTATCCAAAAACGCCAAAGATCACCATCATTTCTACCTACAGACGTCCACTGTTCAGCATAGGCTGATCTTCGCCATCCAGCCACTTTGCGCCGATCGCCTTTTATATCTTCAGCTTGCTGGAGGGCGCCCCACACTAAGACTACTTTTTACCACACGGGGAGGCTCTTACTGGTTCTTGGACTCTCGCTTCGACAATAGGACAAATGCTTTAAAAAAAATTCGAACACTTTGATCTTCTAAAAGGAAGGTTTTTTAAATTCCACTACAAGTCCCTTGTCTGCGATCTCACCTGATGTTAAGTGAGGATGCAGTCTAAGATGGTAGCGGGCTAACCTGTTAGGAGTATGGTAGTTATATTAAACCCATACCCCTAGTCCCTAGGGGTACAGGATCGCTAAATCGCTTAGTGGTACGTCTTGCCAGTAGGGTGGTAACTAGCCACCATGAAAATTCAGAAATTATAAATTTCCACCATTTAACCCAGGACCTCCCACGATAAGACAACGGCGCTCAACACTGCGCCAAGGAGGTCGTCAAAAGGTATCTCTAATTACCTTTAGATCGTCTGGCCTACATGCCTATGCTTTTTACACAGCTGCACTAGACATCCTCAAACGTACTGAACATCGAATACCAAACGGATCGACTTAACTAAATCAAGAGTCCTAACGCGTACCATAACACACCGTTCCAACCTGAAACCGAACACCGCATCCTACATACTTACCGATCACGTTTCCCGCCGTTCCAGAACCAAACCACGTTAGTGCAGGCACCGACGCCAGATGGCAGTGTCACGTCCCGATCACGTGACCGGAATAGCCAATCAGGGATCGAAGGGAACTTTTTTAAACCTCTTCGGCGCTCCTCGGATTCGACGAGCTCTTTAGCAAATATAACTGAATTGTGACTTGAATAAGCGGCAATTTCGAATGTGCAGCCGAGTTTAGCTTGTTAAGGTGTATTTGTATAAGTCAGGTAGGTATGAAATATAGGTATTTTTTTATTTTTAGTCTTACGACTTCAGGCTTTACCAGTCGAGTAAAACAGTAAATATCATAAGACCTATCAAGTTTAAGTACTTCTCAATTCTCAACCTATAATCAGCTACTGGTTTCCTTAGCTTAATGAGAAAGACGTAGGTGGACTATAGAGTCCACTACGCTGGCCGAGTGTGGAATTGCCAGACTTCATACACTTTTGAGAAAATTTAGAAGAGTTCTCTCTGGGAGGGTTCCCCACAAAATTTTTCTTAGCGATTGATATTTAGTTGATTAAACCACATTAAAAACTCAGAAAAGTTAAACGTGTATCGAACCACAGATCCCCAAAATAGGGAACTATTTCTATACTTCTACTATTACTACTATTACTAGAACTATGTTTTCTATGAAATCTAACCACAAAGATTACACACATTTTCAATTACAAAAACTTTTTTTTTTTTATCCACCACAAGCTAGCCCTTGACTGCGATCTCACCTGATGGTAAGTGATGATGCAGTCTAAGATGGTAGCGGGCTAACCTGTTAGGGGCATGGCAGTTATATTAAACCCATACCCCTTCGGTTTCTACACGGCATCGTACCGGAACGCTAAATCACTTGACGGCACGTCTTTTCCGGTAGGGTGGTAACTAGCCACGGCCGAAGCCTCCCACCAGGCCAGACCAGGGAAAATTCAGAAATTATAAATTCCCAAATTGACTCTGCCGGGGATCGAACGCGGGACCTCCGCACGTTAAGGCAACACTACACACTGCGCCACGGAGGTCGTCAAAACCTGATCTCAATTTCTATCTAAAAAGTTAAGAACTATGAATTAGAGAACTCTTGCTTGCAAAACAACCTTTTGCACCCTTGCGTTGAATAAGGCCGTCACAATAAACTAAATTGGAAAGAAATGGTACTTATTGCCTTTATCAATGCCTTGGTAGGTATATTCACTAGCAGATGCCTGCGAATTCGTCTGCGTGCATGTAATCAAGTAATGCACAATGATTAATTATTGCACAATGACACTAACTAAAAATAGGAATCTTTGATTTTCCGGGATAAAAAGTAGCCTAAGTGATTTTCCGGGGCCTTGACTACATATACTTTGCGTGATTGAAGGACAACACAAAAAACAAACTTACTTCATATTTCATACTAATATCATAAATTCGAAAGTGTTTGTTTTTCTGTCAGCTACCCTTTACGGCCCATTTTTTCGACGGATTTTGATGAAATTGGGTACAGAGATAGGTTGCGTTCCGGCGCAGGGCATTGATTCTTTAACCCGGAAATTTAAAGAGTTCCCTCGGGAATCAAACACTTTAAATCCTAAGTTGCGGGCGTCATCTATAAGTATAATATGATAATATCAAAGTAGTGATAAGTCATAATACAAGATATCACCCACTTATACATACAAATAGGTATTTGAGAGTTCTTCGCCAGTCAGTTCCATAATATAATAAAAGATAAGCATTATGCAAATCCAAATCAATTCGAATTCAAATCATATTCAATATTCAAATTACACCAACTACCTAACACTCAGAATAGAACATGAAAAATCATAACACGCCCGAATACGCGATACATTTCTTCATATCCTCCGCATTTCGAATGAAAAATGCGCAAAGAGTTGACTGTTCCAAACGACTCCTTACTTCACCCCCTACGAGGGGGTAACTACAAATCCACCCGAGGGGGATGACGCTATACGCAAAAACGAGACGGCAATCTAAACCCGAAAAGATGGATGGTACACACAATGTCACTGCCGCTATGCTGAAATTGTATATTTTATATTCCGTATAAAAAAGGCTGCCACAACATACGATATTAAAAAAGCGGTCCGCATGTGAAATATTTTCTGCCAAGTAGTTATATTGTTGAAGAATTTAATCTTGGGTTGACATAGGATGAGTACATACTTAAGTAAAGGATTATTGGAATGTCGCCGCTTTGGATTTTTCATGACGAGATTTTCCCTTAATTCTCCAGTCAATATTAGGACTGGATGGGGTTTTGTGGTTTTATTAATACACATAATATAAGACATAAACATGTTTGCTTCGATATCGCTTATTGGTTTATGATACAAATTAATATTGGGACTTCAGTTATCGATATTTGCTGTCTAGGCTAGGTATCTACCTACGTAATACGTTCTTACTGTAGACTATTGAATTTCGTCACTAATAATATTATAAATGCGAAAGTGTTTCTGCCTGGCTATCAGTAAATAAATAATATTTTTATTCAAATAAACTTTTCAAGTGCTTTTGAATCGTCAAGTGAATCTCACACTTGTTTATTTTGCGTCACTTTAGGTAACGAATTTCCTAGTCCAATATACACATATTATTATTGGACAAAAGAAAAGAGAAAAAGGAAAAGTGTGTGTGTGCAATTCACACAGCAGAAGTGAAATTTCAGAAAAGTAGCCTACGAGATAATGAGATAAATGTAACTTGTATTCTATCTCATTCTCTTTCAGACTAAACCTGAACCATTGTCATTTGTCATAATATGGTTCACGTGCTGACAAATCAAGGCTGTCTTAGATAAGGTTTTAGGATTAGGTAGTTTTTAGATTTACTAACATTAGGTTATTGTGTGTGTTTCTTACTAACAAAATTTAATGATCTTTATATGGTCGAATTAAATGTTTTTTTTTTTTTTAAAACATGTATAGACATAATATTGTTTATCTCTTTATGGAGTCGCTTTTTCGTTTCATTGAATTTTCAAATCGCAACGATTCTAAAGAAGTTTTTCACTTCAAAAACTAAAATAAAGGCATTCATAATATAACTTCAACTCATCATACCCACTGCAGTACTGTTGCCGTACGTACGAGTAGATATATAGAAATGTTTCATTTCAAAGTTGGCATTCCTAGTCTTTTTTCTGCCAAATTGCATCTTTTCACAAGCAATTTCATATTGTTTCATTAACTAACATATTATTTTTTTGTATATTGTTACTTATTAGAACTAGATAATATTTAATGTTATTTTTTTTTTTTATCCACTACAAGCTAGCCCTTGACTGCGATCTCACCTGATGGTAAGTGATGATGCAGTCGGGACACGATTTGCAGCCGAATAAGACAGCCACTAGAATTAGATCATCCACCTTATCTTATCTACTACGTACATACGTACCTACTATAATACCAGCGTATCCTAACCTGACATAAAGTATGCCACCCTTCTCAGTATAAAGGCATAAGTATAAACCGATATAGGTATAAATCGAAGGTAAGTTTAGGCAGCGTCGGAGGGAGATCATCAAAGCCGTCATGCTATCGAAAGGGAAATAGCCGTGTCGGCTTATCGCTCGTAGATTTTATGTCCTGTGCTTAGGTTACTTCTACATCGATATTTCGTGTTGTATCCATGTTACGCTGGCGATATTATGTTTGGGTTATCGTATCCGGATATCTAAAAAAAACGACGTCATTTTTTTAAATAATATTCGGAATGTTTTTTTTTCTTTTTAAAAATATCGACTTCTTTATTTGGATTCTAATGATTATTCTTATAATAAAAACAACACTATTTAAGAAGTTTTGACTGCCTCGTTGGTCTAGTGGTTGGCATGTTCGACTGCGGTTCGAGTCTCGGGTCGGGCCATAATTAAGTATTGGGTTTTTCTGACTAAGAATTCTCAGTACTAGCCCGAAGTTAGGAAGTTGGCGGGTCTAGGTCAAAATATGAAACCTTACTGATATGAATTCTTCTAAAAAGTTCAATCAATTTTTTTTATATAAGATTAAAATTAATCGTATAAAAAAATTGTGTAAGAAACAGTGCCACAAAAACCACAGTTGGTTTTCTGGTCTGTGCACCGTACTAAAATTATACATCAATGGTGCACCGTGCTATACAAAATAGGTAAGTCATAAAACAATAATTACTTATAACAAACAAACTTAAAAATATAGTGGGTAGGCTACAAAATTATTAGCAATATTTAAAAAATAATATTTGTAAGTATATTAGAGTAGTAAAACCATGTGGGTATACGAGCGAAAGCAAAGCCCATAACAAGCCTTGCTCCAAATGCTCCAATACTCAAAACCACTGCACCCTTTGAACTCTCGTACAAACAGACAAAGGTGTTTGAATATAAAGATCATTGTTAGGCAAATGAGGGCAGATGCGTGATCCGAACGCTTGCTCGCCGAGCACGAAACTAATTGCCACGGATTTGCATCATAATGTGGTTTTAGAATTATTCTTTAACTTTAACTATGGTAAGAATCGAATCAAAAAGTAGTTTCATAGAGACGCGTAGATGTCAATTTCTAAACGATTCCCGCGACTTCGTCCGCGTGAATTAAGTTTTAAATCCAGGGGGAACTTCTCATTTTTCCGGAATAAAATTTTCGACCTACCACTTTACCAAATTTCATCAAAATTGGTTGAAAAGATGGGGCTTAGCGTAGCAGACAGAAAGACACACTTTCGCATTTATCATATTACAAGATGATGCCCGCGACTTCGTCCGCGTAGATTAAGGTTTTTGATTCCCACGGGAACCCTTAATTTTCCGGGATAAAAGCCTGTTTCTCTCTAGGTCCTCAACGATACCCGTGCAAAAAATTACGTCGATCCGTTGCTCTGCTGCAGCGTGATTGAAGGGCAAACCATTAAACAAACATACAAACATACTTTCGCATTTATAATCTATAATATATATAATATTAGTATAAAATAGATTTTAGCAACGTCAAGGTGCGTGACTTCAAACTGTCATTTTGGCCCCGGGACACGTCAAAATAAAATATAAAGTGCAATTTTTTTAAGTTTGGCGGTAAGAACATAATATAGTACTGAAAGCTTACTCACACTCGTCTTGTTTTGACGTAGTTTAGTATAAAAAAAAAGGTAAAAAGGAGTAAATATCGCAGCTAGCCCATAATATACGGCTAGGCGTGCGGTTGACAGGCGGCCACGATTTATGACCGTTTCCTTCTGCCTTGGAGAAGAAAACATGGCGCGTGCGAACGAAATGTTACTATTTTATCAACGACGACCTCCTCGGTGCAGGGGTGAGGTCTTATACGATTGGGGGGTTGCGGGTTCGATTGCCGGCAGATGCTTTTAGAAGTAATTTCGTTCTGGTCTTGACTGAGGCAAGTTAAACACCACCGCTGGTGGGAAATATGTCACGTTGAAAAATATCGAATAGGCTCCTAACAACTACCCCCTTTATAAGACTACGGTGATTTCATTTGAGCTATAGAGGTTTTAGACAATGTGACGTCATGACAAAGTAGTTGAGTGGACACGATGAACAAAACTATTATTAGGGTGCGTTTCCACCAGAGGTGTGATACGTTGCTAAACCATGATTTAACATCTAGCGATCTAAGTCATGAATATCAAGGGCTCCTATTGGTGGGTTTTACACACATCCGTAGATTAGCTACGTTGCACACCACTGGTGGAAAGGCACCCTTAAGCAGGATAGAGCATTCTAAATTCTAATAGGTAAATGTATTGCTTATACGAGGATTTCATGCTTAAACCGACTTGGGGTATGGGTTCAATATAACTGCCATACTCTAATAGGTTAGCCCGCTAGCATCTTAGACTGCATCATCACTTATTATCAGGTGAGATCACATTCAAGGACTAACTTGGAGTTTATAAAAAAATTTATTAAGTATGTAGTACGTACCTACTTAAACATTTTTTTCTTATTCCCAAGGCTTAGAAATTGTATCAAAAAGTACGTGTCCTCCGAGTGGCGTTTGACAAAACAACCCTCTCTCCCTACGGCATATGCGAGTTACATGTTATCTATCATAGACTACAAAGTAATAGAGTAGCTAGCAACAAAATATTTATTCAAATACTCCAAGAAAATCATTTAAAGCTTTTTTATGGCTTACTAGATCCCGCGACCCCTGTGGCGTTCACAATATTCGGAGCCAGTGTAGGCATTGATTAGTTAGATACCTATTTTCAGGCAGGACATGATGAAAAATAAGCACTGAGTTTTTTTTAACTAGGGTAAGCAATGCATTGATACCTCAATGTCGTGCACGCCACTGGCAACCTCGCGGACCCGTGACTTCGCCCATTTTGATTTGGGATTTTTGAAAATACTTGTAAGAACTATATGATTTTCGGTTTGAATTGTGAACATGAAATCCATGACAATCTTTGAAAACAAGTCTATTTGAATCTTCAAGTAAATCGACAAACGGTTCCTAAGTCCTAACGTAACGTCCTTCGTACAGAGAAGAAATAGCAAAAAACGCGGCGTATTCTTTTTTTTTTAACTCTATTTGCAAAAGTGTGTTATTTTATAAAACAATAATAGATTGGTTTTAAGACAGCAGGTACCGCTAGTTACGTAGGGCGGCAGCCAGAAGGATTACAGAAGGAGACGACGATTAATTTACTACTAAATTTATTAATTAATTCTTACATTATGACCTAATCTAATGCTACGTCGATTTTAGACGCAGCGGTTCACATTATGACTACCTAGGGCTAACCTAATCTACCCTAACTAGCATCCTGCGCCGATGTGAGACGACAGGATTAATGAACGATCTTCTCATTATTTCATTAGCTTTTATATCGTACATCTTCATACTAAAATCTAAGCGATGCTTGCTGTCACGTTTCTTCGGACGTGATGCAATTCCGTGGAATCCGCTGACTATGCACTGGTACCATGGCCGTTCGCTGGAGGTGCAAGGTTGCGATCTTGCAACGAAAGTGATTTTTTCCATGACGTCGTAGGTATACGTAACTCCTCCGCCCTAAGAGAGGCAACTATTTTTTAATGTTAAAAAATGTTGCTGAGTCTGGACTTCTAAAATGTTCTCGATACCGTTGAGTCTCCTTCATAGAACCTGGGTGGAATTCTTCAATAGCTTCATGAAATAGGTGGATTCCTTGACATCCATTAGGAATAGCGATCATCATCATCATCATGCGGTGCCATCTTCAAATTGAAGTTCGGCGACCAGATGTGCCGGTGTGTGTTCTTTATTTCTGCGTCCACTCCTCTGTATCGTCGAAACTCTTCCTTCTCGGTCGTCCACATGCCTTTCTTTCAGCTATCTTGCCCTCGAAGATCAACCGTGGATATTCATACAGGGATACTCGTTGCAGGTGACCAAAAAAATCCAACTTTTCTTCGTACGACAGTTGTCATTAGCATCATGCAGTTTGCTCTTAGAAGTACACGAGCGCTTGAGATGAAGTCTATCCAGGAATAGCGATATAATTTTCATATTGTGTAGTCTTCTCCAGGTGTGGCTTCTGCTTGAATTGAGTTGACAGGTGTTTCTAGGCTTGGTGAACTTGATGATGAGTGGCTTACTTTTATTACAGTTTAGTCGGATTGAGTACCAGATTTTTGCTTCGGACATTCTGTCTCTATCGTAGACACATGAATAGTATCTCATTGGTTGCAAGGAACGGTTAGGGATAATTTTGGATTGTATTAGGAACCCTAATGGATCTTGAAAGAATTCGAGAAACAAAATTTTGCCTAAGTAAAAAGTAATTCCTGATGCAATTAGTTGTAATTATTTGATTTGATAAACGACAGCTAGAAAATTATTTCAAAAATGGGCTTTACTCATGGAATTATGAGGTGATGCACGCGGTTGCACCTAGTAAGTACTCGTACCTACCCGTTAAGTCCATGGTTTTAGGTACTACTATAAAACCTTTATTCTCTATTAACCTAAGTGAATCTTGGATTTTAATTGTCTAGCAAATACTATTTCATGTCAAGAATTAGATACTTGGACATGTCAGCGTAATTATTCCTACAAAAAGTATTCTTGACCTAGACAATACCTATTAAATCATCAGCGAAATCATAAAATGTATAGTCAGCATGGTCGGTGTTAAAATTTGACTCTAATACAATATAATAAAATTATAATTTATAACTAATCAATTTCTATAAACGATGATGTATGATAATTGATTCGTGACCGTAACATACTTGTACCTACATTTTAAAGTGCCTATCTGTTATATTACTTCGCGGAAATCGAGTAAATTTTATTTTACTAATTTTCGAAATATCGAAACCTATTCTCTTGGTTGATAATCAAGATAGATTGTCCTAAAAGACTAAAAGGGATTTCTTCAGTGGATCCTACACGATGTAAGACCCTGAAGCCCATTCTAAGGGGTGGCAATCAAGATCGATTACCCTAAAATTAAAATTTTAAACAATCATTTCTAGTATAAATAAATCGGTGTGCCTAATAAAATTAGGGGGTAGGAATTAGCGGAACCATGGGAAGCAACACGAGATCGATTCAAGTGTACTCACATGTAATCCTTCCTGGTGAGTGTCCAATCTCCTCCGTTGTATCGATTTTAGATACTCCTTTTGGTCTTGCCGCTGGTCCGTAGATTCCAACTCCTCGTCCTGTGTTCCCTAGCTACCCGATTGTAGATACGGGACTCGACTAACAAGGATCCTACCCAACTGCGCCAGTTACGTAGGGCGGCAGCCAGAAGGATTACAGAAGGAGACGACGATTAATTTACTACTAAATTTATTAATTAATTCTTACATTATGACCTAATCTAATGCTACGTCGATTTTAGACGCAGCGGTTCACATTATGACTACCTAGGGCTAACCTAATCTACCCTAACTAGCATCCTGCGCCGATGTGAGACGACAGGATTAATGAACGATCTTCTCATTATTTCATTAGCTTTTATATCGTACATCTTCATACTAAAATCTAAGCGATGCTTGCTGTCACGTTTCTTCGGACGTGATGCAATTCCGTGGAATCCGCTGACTATGCACTGGTACCATGGCCGTTCGCTGGAGGTGCAAGGTTGCGATCTTGCAACGAAAGTGATTTTTTCCATGACGTCGTAGGTATACGTAACTCGCTTGACTAAAATACCACACAACAATAATATCATATAACAATAAACAATCATGCAAATAAATAAATATTCTATTCTAAAAATAAAAAATAAAAAAAATATTGGTCATCTTAAAGCTTGTATTAAACTTATTTTTATTTAACTTATTCCTGAAAATTTTTATATAAAAAGATTTAAATACTTTTTTTACATGTCGCACAATGTCACGACTCCACAGTTTCCCTGTTCCGATGCCGCCGTATGACACATGTGCGGTGTAAAGCGAGAAAGTATTGATCTAGTGCCTCCTTATTTTCCTTCTAAGATAGTGTGTGTGTATCTTTGTGTTTTTTTCATCTTTTGAAAAGAAACCCATATAATGATTCCTTGTTATACGAGTTTAGCTTCAATTGATACGGGGCGGAACGTTGCCGAGCCGTGGGTGATACGTTTTTGATATAATAATTGGAGAAAAAAAAAATTATGTCGTCTCTGTGACAATTTCTATACTAATATTATAAATGCGAAAGTTTGGATTTATGTATGGATGGATGTTTGTTACTCAATCACGCCAGAACGGCTGAACGAATCTGCCTATTTTTGAATCTGGAAGCGATATCTATCATAGAAATGAAAAGGTAAATGGTATTTGAGTTTTCATTCATTTTATTCCATATGTAATTCTCCCCTTTTTCCCATCACAAAAGGAATTCGTAATAAACTGGTATCATACAGCAACAGTGGCAGTTAAAGTACAGTTAAATATGGCGTTTCCACATATTTCAAAACAATACAATACTTTTTTAAATCAACTTTTAAACCCCCATTCGCTTTTGATTAAAATTAATTTATGTGAAATTATAATTCAAAATAGGATTTTTTATAAATAGATGGTTTAGACGCAAAAGTGGCCCACTTTTGATCATTCTCCTTTGCCACAGAGATAGGTAGATTACAGTCTGGAATAACACATAGGTTACTTTTTATCCCGGAAAATTCCCCGGAGTTCCCGCGGGAATCAAAAAAGCTGAATCCAAGCGGACAAAGTCGCGGGCATTAGCTAGTTGTTTATAAAATTGTGTCTATTGATTTTCCTTTGGAGGCGTTTTTTCAAGAATACTTTCTCAGAACAAAACTAAATTTTTAAGACGTTATCTTATAATAATATACTTACCTAATAAAGTTCAGTGCCTACTTTAAACACTGACAGACACTGATGAATTTAATTTAAATAAATAACCGGTCAAGTGCGAGTCGAACTCGCACACGAAGGGTTCTGTACCAACATTTCGCTAACCACGACCAACGAGGTAGGAGATACAATACATAGTTAAAAGAAAAGCGTAAATTTTCCGCTTTACATTGTGTTACAGATTTCAATACCGACATTTTATAAAATCGAGCATACGATTTAGCCATTAGTTCGTGCGCCAAACAACCATGTTGATTTTCCACAAAACGCGGGTTCGCGCCAAGAAATTGCATCAAACTTGGCCCAACGCGATAGCCACAAACTACTATACGAGGAGGAACCAATAAACGCGTTGTCATCCCGCTCTGATTGATCTTTATTTTATGCGCCAAACTATCGCGCTCTCTCGCTCGCGCACACAGGCCGCCAGCGAATAAATTTCCACGATGCGGTGTAGAAAATGTGGCGTTTCCGGTTTTTATTTGAATATAGAATGCCGGAGTGATAATCATGGCGCGTCGGGAAGTCAGAAGTCTACTGTAAATCTTAGAGCGCTTTTATAGCTTTAATTTACAAAGGGCTTTTCGTTTTCCAAATTGTTCTGCGCTGTATTGGAATTTGGAGTATTTCATGGAATTTTAGGCTCGCATCAAGAAGCCGACGTCATTACACGTTCTCAGTAATCGGTTTAAAGCATAGGTTGACTGATACTTAAGAATCTTTGACGACCTCCGTGGCGCAGTGTGTAGCGCTGTTGCCTTAACATGCGGAGGACCGGGGTACGATCCCCGGCAGGGTCAATTTGGAAATTTATAAATTCTGAATTTTCCCCGGTCTAGCCTGGTGGGAGGCTTGGGCCGTGGCTAGTTAAGACGTGCCGCCAAGCGATTTAGCGTTCCGGTACGATGCCGTGTAGAAACCGAAGGGGTATGGGTTTAATATAACTGCCATGCCCCTAACAGGCTAGCCCGCTACCATCTTAGACTGCATCATCACTTACCATCAGGTGAGATTGCAGTCAAATGCTAGCTTGTAGTGGATAAAAAAATTATAAAAAAAACTGTTTTATCATACTGTTACCTATTCAGTAGTTTTATTTAAGCTCGATGTCGGTTTATTATTACGAACGCTATAAAGAGATTAGCCATTTGCGCGGGAGATATTATAGTGTGTGCGCAAACACAGGCGCACTCTCTGTTCCTTTTACTCTCATAGCCCGATGGAACGGAAAATCCGACACGACGGGAGAGAGATCAGGCGCAGAACCGACGGCTTTACGTGCTATCCAAGGCACGGGGTTGAACCCCCACCAACTTCCTAACTCAGGGCTAACCCAAACCCAACACTTAATTATGGTACGACCCGGGATTTGAACCCGGGACCTCGTCGGCTGCAGTCAAACATGTTAACTACTAGACCAACGAGGCAGTTACCTACTAAACACTGGCCTATAGGCAGGCTAGACCTAGAGCCATACCAGTAGGTACGACAAAGGAAGTTTTGCTTCTGATCTGGCATAACAACCATTTAAACTCAGGTAAGCCAGGAATTTTTTCTTATGTGAAGTACTGCACTTCCCATTGTAAAATTTCCTTTGAAACATAATATATTACGTTGGTAAGTAGTTCCGAAAAACTTCGTAAATAGGCCGGAGCGGTGCGCTGTGGGTAAACTCAAGTAAACTTCACGAAATATACGGTAAGATAAAGTTTAGAACATCATAATATCGCAACATGTTTATACTCTGGAGTTGAGTGCGAAGTAGGAACGTATGTCTGTCGGTTTGCCTTTATTATGGCTTCTTTTGCACGTTCACGGTCATGAGCGGAGCGATTAGCGAGTATCACATCACACAAAAATTATAAAGTTTATATCTCTGTGTGTGTATGTTTGTTAGCCTTTAAGCTGCAACAGTGATATGGGATATTTTAATCTAATTAAATCTGTTAAAGTTCATATCCTGACAGAACTAGAAAAAAAAAGTCCTTCTTAAATTAAACGATTTTGCTAGAAGTTTCTGGTCCGAACCACTAGGGTGTAGAACACCCTCTCAGCGCACGTGTTTCCTGCCACGTATAACTTATGTACCTTCAAGGCAACCGTGAATAGGCATCTTTTAAGCAAGCATGTTCCAACTTAGACCTCATCATTGCTTTGCACTAAGCATTATTTTCGTCAAGCGCAAGCCTATCTCACAATTTAAAAAAAAATAAAAATGGTTTATCTATAATGTAACTGTTCATTAACATCTCCGCCTTTCCGCCATGAAAATCGTTGCCGAAGTTTCACTCCCCGCTAACTCTTATCCACTAACACCAGTATTTGGAAATACAAGTCTCGCAGACAAAATATATTGTTAGCAAAAGTTTTCCAGCTTCTTGGAGTGGTTTCTGAACTTACACACATAAGTTGCGCATCCAACTGCTGTAAATATATTATTATTTTATTTATAACCTCGCTTAAACGAAACTTGGCTGTGGGATGCAACGTTTTCTATTTTGTTGCTTTAAGTTTAGTTTAGAAGTTCTTATGACTCTCTAGTACCTTGTCTAGTACCTGCATAAAGATCTTTGGGTTTCTGAAGTGATTAACGGCACCTTATTATTTTTAATGAAATTTTAACAGTTATTAAAATACCATTACTTATGTTTAGACTTTTTTTAACGCCACTAAAAGTTAGCCCTTGGCTGCAATTTTAAGTGATGGTAAGTGATGATGCAGTATAAGATATTATTGGGCTAACCTGGTAGGGTTATATACCAATCGTAGTAGTAGATAGTAGTTTAGGTTTATTGGATAGGAATTAGAATAATAGTACGTAGTATTAATGATCCTTTGTAGTTTGTAGACATAAAGTACTTCCATTTACTATTAAACTATAGTTTTTATGTGTCGAACTGGCTTGCAGCTACGTTATTTTTTTCCGTGGTGTCACCTGAATAAGGGTTCCGGCTGAAAATCAGCGCTGTATGTGTTTGTGCTTGCACTAGACATGCAGCATTATGCTGAGCCTGGACCATTTTTCGGGTTGTGCCACACGTAATATAATATCTTCTCTAGATTGTGAGGTGCAGTGGTGATCTACCTCTTTAGGTATCCTATTTATGTGTGGCACAATTGTGGAAATAAATGTTTTTTCTTTCTTTCTTTCTTTCTTTCTTTCAATCGGTTTCTAACTTGCTACACGTCATCGTACAGGGACGCTAATCGCTTGGCAGTACGTCTTTGCCGGACCTCATGACACTATTACCTGCTAGATGATTTGCAAAAACTTAATCCACGCGAACGAAGTCGCGGGTATTAACTAGTTTTGAGATCAATCTATGCCACTATCTGTTAGTGGCATAGTATATCTGAGAATACAGCTTTTTAACTTGCTATAAATAATATCATAAGCTGTCAGTACGTCACAAATATTTTTGGTTTGTCTAATTTAGGATGATAATTTTAACAGATGAGAGGTGTATAGCAATAGTGAAGGACAAGAATGAGACGGACTAAAGCAGTACTATGCAATTGGCATCTGCCAAAATTATCATTGTAAATTAGACAAACCATAAATAGACACATTTAGAAAAAAAAATGTGTGTGAGCTTAGCACATGGCAGAATTGAAACTTAAGAAAATCCTATCTCATTGTTTCGTAGGCGAAAGCCTTGAGATATTCTATCTATCTCATTCTCTCGCAAATCGTATTATGAATATGTTTGTCTCTTTTTAGTGTAGTTTTTTCGTTTCATCGAATTTTCAAATCACAACGATTCTAACGAAGTTTCACTTCAATAAAAGCGGATACACCAGATCATGAATATGACAGGACGCTGTACTATTTCAAACTGACTTATTACACCCATTTGGAACCCTCAGCACCGTGAAAATGTAGGACACTGGCGGCTCTGCAGTGACAATAAATTATCGACACACAATGCCAACAAACGGTAACATCCCTTCAGACTGGAGTGGCACTCAAAGGATTAAAGTTCGATAGACGCCGCGTTTACAACTGATTGGTTTATTTAAATAGGGCTTTATTGGCTGTGCTGATCCAGCTAATGTTCTGGCAAAAATGGAACGGATTTTGAATATCGATTTATTGATTTCACGATGCCTGATAGGTATTTAAATTTGAAAGCCTGATAAGATTTTTTTTTGCTATACACCTCTCATCCGTCAAAATTATGTTCCTAAACTAAAAGCTGATGCAGCTAAATATGTTCTGGAAACGGATTCCTAACTATAAAAACAAAAACAATAGCACGTACTCGTATCTTAAAAAATATTATCTTTTAATCAGATGACATCACAGAAAAACTAACAACTTACTAAAAACTTAACAAAAACTTACTACACACGCAATGTAAAATCGATATGTTACATTATTCCAGACTAGATGACGCCCGCGACTTCGTCCGCGTGGATTAAGTTTTTTTTATTTCCGTGGGAACTCCATAATTTTCCGGGGTACAAAGATGCTTCCACGGGATGTAACCTACCGCTATACCAAATTTCATCAAAATAGGTTGAATAGATGGGCCGTGAAAGCGTAGCAGACAGACAGACAGACAGACACACTTTCGCATTTATAATATTATATATGGTATGGATATGGATTTAGCCAGACAGAAAACCACATAAGTTAACGTATTTAACGTAAACACAAAAGTTTACCTACTTCTTCTTTTCATGGTTTTTGGCTTATATTCAATCAAATCAATCATCAATCAAATCAAATAAATATCTTACTAATATTATAAATGCGAAAGTTTGGATGTATGGATGTCGGTATGGATGTTTGTTACTCAATCACGCCCCAACAGCTGAACGGATCTGGATGAAATTTGGCATAGAGATAGATTATAGTCTGGAATAGCACATAGGCGACTTTTTATCCCGGAAAATTAAAGAGTTCCCGGGGGAACCACAAAACCTCGATCCACGCGTACGAAGTCGCGGGCATTCGCTAGTTATATAATATGGGAAAGTTTGGATGGATGTTTGTTACTCAATCACGCCCCAACGGATTAACAGATCGGGATGAAATTTGCCACCGAGATAGATTATAGTCTGGCATAGCACATGGGCTATTTTTTATAACGGAAAATTAAAGAGGTCCCGCGGGAACTACAAAACCTCGATCCATTATCGCCGCGCACATTAGGCTATATGCTCGTAAATAGGCTTTCGATTGAGTGTGAATTGTGATCACAGCGAATAGGTAATACCTATACTGATTATGCAGATAAATTACGCCTGCCCTGGCAGTTGGCACCTATTCACACTTCTTTTGGAAATACCAAATAACAATATTATAAGTGGTGGGGAAAACGGACCCCGGGGGAAAAACCATATCCTAGCGGTTCGAGTTAAAAAGGAGGAAAAAATGGCTTTGTTGGTTTGGTAAGTGTTCGTGGAATTTTGACTTCACTTAATAGGTTCAGACCCTGATAATGCCTTTTGGTAAGATGAATTTAATTAAATAAGAATCCATACTAATATCATAAATGCGAAAGAGTGTCTGTCTGCTATAATACTCTGTATAGATATAGGTTGCATCCCGGGGAAGGAAACAAGCTACTTTGTATCCCGGAAAATTAGGGGTAAAATGTGTGTGTGTACTTATGTACGCACGCAAGAAGTTACAATTTTTTATGGCAAATATTATACATCTTAAATATAGTTATCAATTCTCACCCAACATACAGTAAATGTATTTATTTTTATTTTGTAGACTTAGCTTGACCAACTAACGTCAGGGTGTCGAATTTTGGTGTCGGTGTGCGCACAGCGCATCGTAAAAATTCACTCTGATATTTTTTCCCTGACGCGCCAAAAGAAGTAGTTATAACTTCAAAAATCTTAATCAACGCGGACGAAGTCGCGGGTATCACCTAGTTTGATTTACAAATTAAAAAATGTGCTAAAAGTTGTCTCTACAGCAGGATAAAAGTGAAATTTTCCCCAAGCGTTTATAAAAAGGAAACTTAAAAACACTTGCATTCGTGCCGCAAGTCTTAAAAGAGGTATAAAACGAACTTCAGGGAAAGTGCATTAAAAATGAGTGCTCAAGAACGAGACAGCACTCTACAGATCTATAAGCGTGTCTCTTTCCACCGTCGCTAAGAAAATGGTTTTATGAATGAAAATTACTTTTTTCTCACGCCGTTTACCAAGTTCAGGGAGTTGACGGTTTTTTCTTCTTTTTTTACTCGGAGAAAGTTGTTTGGTTTCTGTAACTTTTTTACTTATTCAGTGTACTTACTTTTGTTTTGAGAATAACTGAGATGAAATTTCGTAATTCATAATATAGTTAGTATTCATGTGAATAAACAATGAAAAATTGCAACATTCACACTGTAATGGATATTGGTAGGTACATCAGTTTGTGCTTTAAATGCGTTCTTATATGGTTGCTATAAACCTTTGTATAGATGTTGGGACTTGCGGGGAGATTTCAAGCATAATACTTAACAACGTAAGTACAATTTTTGTACACGTACAACGGTTGTACGCATGTACCGGGCATTATTATAGTATTAGTCTTCTTGAAACGAAAACGATAGACGTTAGATAGTAAAACGAAAAATAGGCAATTTAATGGTACTTAGAATTCAAAATTTTTGTCAACACAAAAAAGCTTCCGTGTATGAAAGGGGCCGTCAACATTTTCAACATCTAGTCAAAATATAAAAAGGCTGCACCCTTTTTATATTGCACGTTGTCCAATCCAAAATATCTTAGATTGAAGTCAACTGAAGTAAAAAATTGGCTTAGTAACTGTTAATATATTTCTATTATCTATACTAAAACAAATAATAAAAATGCGAAAGTTTGGATGGATGATTGTTACTCAATCACGCCAGAACGGTTCAACGTATCTTTTTTTTATCCACTACAAGTCAACCCTTGACTGCAATCTCATCTGATGGTAAGTGATGATGGTCAGTCTAAGATGGTAGCTGGCTAACCGGTTAGGGGTATGGCAGTTATAATAAACCCATCCCCTATACGGTTTCTACACGGCATCGTACCGGAATACTTAATCGCTTGACGGCACGTCTTTGCTGGTAGGGTGGTAATTAGCCACGGCCGAAGCCTCCCACCAGGTCAGACCAGGGAAAATTCAGAAATTATAAATTCCCAAATTGACCCTGCCGGGGATCGAACGTTAAGACAACAGCGCTCAACAATGCGCCACGGAGGTCGTCGGAGGTCGTCGGAGGAGGAGGGAGGAGGAGACCTGGATGAATTTTGGCACAGAGATAGAACCTTATTATTCATAGTCTAGAATAACACACAGGCTAACGCGGACGAATTTGCTGGCATCAGCTAATAGTCGTTGAAGAAATTTATTTCATAACTAGCTCATGCCCGCGACTTTACGAACACATTCCTAAAAACACATAAATACAAAAGCTATAGGACAAATGAAATAATACTTACTTCCCTAATAAATATTGAAACCGTTATGTTACTAACCTATAAGTGTAGAAAGAAATTCAAATTTGTATGGTTCAAAGGAAGAAGGTTAACTTTTTGTTTTAGTGTACCAATTTAATTCAATGACTCGGCAAAACGGAACTAATAAATTGTTCCCATATCAAGTTACGTTGCATCTATGCAAACGAAATTCCCACCATTTATTGCAATTAATAAGCTATTGTTAGAATAAATAATTCTCATTTCTAATCAGATTATTTTTATCATATTTTTCTAAAAGATAAGAGTAAGATAAGAGTAAGAGTAAGACCACCAGAAAACCCTTTCATCAAGGCAAAATTAACAAATTTGAAGATTTACGTGAGAGCTAGATACAACAGATAAAACTTACATTTAAAGTCCCAATTTACGAAAGTCAGTAGTTTAATTTCTTTACATTTTATTTGTATGTAATATCTCTGAATATTTTGATACTGTGTAAGTCAGTTTTATACGTAGATACAAGTACTTAAAGAGGCAAGACAGGACCAAAGTAATTATTTCTCTGTGATTCACTGAAATATCCCAAAAAAAGTCAGACCTATGTGTTGCACACCTCTGCCATCCTTCCGTCTATTATGCGCCACCGATAAAATATTACCAACATTTTTTACTACAGAATAATACGCATAATATCCATACATTAACAGAAAGGGTTTAATAGCCTATAAATCAGCATTTTAAACAAAGGTTAGTCAAATTCGACAATGGGATGGGCCTTTGTGCATAGTTTTTTTGTTACCATAACCCGTGAAATGTTTGTTTTGTTGTCTAGTGGTGTATAGTGTTCTTTTGGTGATTTTTTGTCTGTGCCAATATTTGGTCGATACTACGATGTGTAAATATATTTTTTTTTGTGTTCGTGTAAAGTTTGAAGTGTTGTCTTTTGCAATTTTGTCTGTTGATTTGACTATTGTTAATTCGTTTGGTATGTTTGTTCGCTTGGGAAGGAATTCTTGCTTCGCAATGGTTTTGTGAAATTACTTTTTAATTTACCTATAACAAAACCCATATCCTATAACTATTATATTATTTTTATTTCAAAATATTAAAATAATTATTATAGTTTTTAGGTGCATATTAATTGCTTAACAACGACCTCAATTTACATAGACGGGTCCTGGGGTCCTGTCAAACAAAGAATGTGAACCTGTTTTACTAACGCCATCTTGTCTGAAAAGCGGGACAGCGCTATGGCGGGGACAAGGACAGGGCTATACAGGTTAGGAGCGTGCTCTAAAGGTTGGACGCCCAATTTTTCTCTATGAAAGGGCCCATCTAGGCAACGTTGAAATTTTGCTAAGTTTACAAAATATGTATAAGCTTTCATAAATAGCATGTTTCTTTTAAAAATAATTTGTTTTTCTTACGAAGGTATGGACATTCAAATACTTTGCTTGAAAATCTCATTTTAAAACCTCTAAATATCTATCTAAGTAAAACTGAACTACCAAAAAATACGCTATTAATTTTTTTTTTTCAAAAAAGAAACTTAATCCTATGAATAATAATCTCAAATTATATCTACGTAAGTACAAATTGTCTATGAGTTATTGCATCTAAAAAGGAAAGATACCCCGTGAGATAGCTGGGGTCAAATGAATGGAGCTAACCAAATGGCCCCATTCAAGAAAGGGAACCGGAAGGGTTTGAGTTTATTACAAAAGATGAGACTTCCGGTCCATCGCACATATTGTGGTCTCGAATATCAATAAGCATAGATAATAACGTATTTGATTATATCAGTTTTTTAATAAAAGTTTTGAGTCGTAATAAGAACTGACGACCTGTATAACATCAATGGTGTATGGTACCAGGTATGATTCTCAGTTTTTGGTATCAACAATTGTTGATGGTGTAATGTTTTAATACAAAATACTATATTGAAATTATCTATATTAATTTTTTAAAGAGGTAAAGTTTGTGAGTTTGGGACGTTGTAGGGGGTAATCTCTGGATCTACTGAACCGATTTTGAAAATTCGGGTACCAATAGAAAGCCACATTATTTTTGAGTGTCATAGGCTATATATTAATCCGAAAAATAAGGGAGTTTCCGTGGGAATTTTAAATAAAAAATTTACGCGGATGAAGTCGCGGGCATCTACTAGTTTCCTATAAAATATTTTATGAATAGGTATGCCAAAAATAAAAGCCAGACTTTGGTAGATACTACTACTATATATACTACTTATCTGAAAAATGAAACATAATTGGTACAAAAATGTTAATATTATAGAAATAAAGAAAGTGTTAAAAATTCATACTAATATCATCATACTTGTGTTTGTTTGTTGGTTTGTGAATCACGCCGCAACGGAACAACGGATCGACGTGATTTTTAGCATAGGTATAGTTGAAGACCTGGAGAGTGACATAGGCTACCCCGTACAGCGTTTTTATCCCGTAAAATTAAGCAGTTCCCGCGGGATTAAAAAAAACTTAAACCAAGCGGACGAAGTCGCGGGCATTAGCCATCAGCTAGTTACTTATAAATACGAAAGTGTGTCTGTCTGTCTATCCGTGTCTCTATCTACTACACTTTGATGATCTTTTCAACTTTGAGTTCAATTGATTTTGACGAAATTTGGTAAATACCTACTTAGATAGGTTGCATCCCAGGGATAGACTTTTTATTCCGGAAACTCAAAGAATTAGGATGCACTAGATGATTTCCGCGACGTCGTCGGCGTGGATTTCGATTTTTCAATTCCCGCGGGAACGCCTTAGTTTTCCGAGATAAAAAGTACCCTAGGTCCTTCCCCGGGATACAATCTATCCCTGTACAAAGTTTCATCAAAATCGGTTGAACAGGTGGGCCGTGAAAGCGTAGCAGACAGACAGACACACTTTCGCATATTAGTATGGCAGTATGAATTGTTAAAATTTTATAATATAGTATATATACCGTGGTCTTGCAATCATGTACAACAACTTGTACTTTGAACTGAAACTAACTGTTATACCAGACTTCGTCAGAATCGATCGATAAGATTGGCCGGACAGACATACAAACTCGCATGGCTCAGCTCAGCTATGCCTATTCAACTATTCCTAGGAAGTATAACTTACCTAAGTACCTACCTACAAACTACATCTATAGCCGTTAAATTCGTATCCGGTACTAAAACGACGCCAAAAGACAGATACAGTCTGTCAACCCGACAGACAACTGATAATAATCATCTACACGACGAACCTCCGTAATCCTTATTAATGCGGCCAATTCATCAACCCTGAAAAACGTTACGGGGCACAAAAGGCCCCCTCCGAAAATAAATAATAAACTAGAAATTATATGCAAATTCACGACCCATAAGTTCCTATAGAAATAGTTAACCCTTTATCGGCAAGGGGTAAAAAATGGTCATAATTTATTCACATTGTAAGATAGATTCACAGGACATTTTTAGTGGCATTCAAAATTGTTCAACATCAGTGCTCAGACGTGTTTTAGAATGAGATTATCTCAGTTTTATAGGTCATGTGTAGTGCTAAGACTTAAGAGTGTTTAATAATATCAAAAGGTGCAGTAGGTATAAACTTCTTATTCAGATTTTTTAATAGGTACAAAGAGCGCCGAATTGTTTGTGATTGATTGATCGAACAGTGTTTGTGTAGTATTATATTTGGATCAATCTCAGATCATTCAGTCTAATACGATTTAAAAACTAGGTATCCAAGTATTATTTAGACTTGATAGGGACAAGAGTGTCTACAGCTGTAGAAAATAGAAATTCATATTCAAAAACTTAGTGTTAACTTTTTCGTTTTTTTTAATTATCAACCCATTGTGAATACCTATAACTACATTTTAATTTAATATTATGATTACTTATTTCTACCGTGGTGCAACGCAGTCAATAAACTGTCGGTAAATTGAAGTAGTCTTATTTAGTTTTTTTTAGTTGAAAGGTATTTAAAATAACTTACTGCTATTTTAGTGTTGAAAAAAAAATAGCAGTAGGTATAGTTTATTATGTTATGTAAATTATCTTGATGGAAATATTACAAAGTATATTCGATAGGTTACTTCCATAATTCAGTCGTCCCGAAGTCAAACAGCCACTTTATAAATTGGAATAAACAATAACCTAATGGAAACTGTAACTCAATATATTTGTCAATACATTTTCCATCGTGCTATGACTCCTATGTACAAAATATATTCGAATTTGCAAATACCCTAAGCATGTTTATCCATCCACCAAGATATTGTAAGCCTTATGTTTGAGCTGTAGAGTATATTTTCGCTTGTGCTTTCTGTTGGATATATGGTTTTATAAGAAATCCGCTGTCCCTTTAGTGTTTGCACATGTTTGATCGATTGACAAGTTGTGGGTGGGGTCTGTATAGTTATTACCCCAAATTTTTAAAGGGATGTGTTCTATACAACGGCTTTCCTTCTATCTTCGATTATAAATAACTACATGATAACCCCCGACCTGATCCGCTTGGATTTAGGTTTTTAAAATCCCAAGGGAACTCTTAGATTTTCTGTGTTGAAAACTTATTTCGTTGTCGTCACAACAGACGTTGTGTCCAAGAGAAGGACATATCTAAGACATACTTTTTAACCGGAATAATAATGGAGTTCCCGTGAGAATAACTTAAACCACGCTGACGAAGTCACGTGCATTATTTATTTTATAATATTATTTTGGATTTTTGTCACAGTATTTTTCCCTAATTTTACCTTTTACTCATAAGTAATTCGTACAAAGACAGCTCAATAGCAAAACTCGAAAACTTATAAGATAAGATATAAGAAAACTTATAAGTTTAAAGATTAGGCATAAATAGAGCTTTTCAATTTCGTCTTACTGCGCCATTTTTAGGATTTCGAAAATATCTAAAATTATGCGTTCGTTAATTTAATTTTTGAACATCTTTAAATAAAATAATATTTTATTAATATTTTTTTTCAGCAAAGTAATCAAAAGATGTTTAAACATTTTTAAAAATAAAAGTCAGTTTTTTTGCAGCAAAATTACTTTGTTTGAAATGAAATTGTTGAGCAATTTTATTGGTTGGATGTTTTCTAATAGGTAAATAACATTTCTTATATTTAGAAAAACCTCATTGAAAAGCGGATATCTAGATGCAACTAGGTCTGGAATCTAAACAAAAAACACCATTTTAAAAGTAAAAGATACCCCGTAAAGACGTACAAGCTACATATAGTATTAACATGTCAACAAGCACAGCTCGAAAAAGTTGTTTCATACATTGTCTAAGCTGTCCAACCATCGTTCCCAGAGAGCTATTTTACTATGGAGAAGCTATGCGATAATTCTAAATTGATTATGATGAAGATTTGGTGTCTATAACTCAATATATTGGTCATCGCGTAAAATTTATAAAAAACGTAAAAGTGGTTGGATTTTTATAGTTATTACTGTTTGATTTTAACAACGCTTTTTTTTACGCCCGAGCAAAGGAAAATTTCCATCCCCTTCCCGACCATTCTAAATGTCAGATTTAAGACGTTCATTTAACGTTAAAGTCATACTTACCTTTGATGTATAAGTTTTGCTGCTCTATATGATCTAGCTCAGTGGTTGGACCATTATACCTTAAGAATCCTGAATAAATAAATAAAAAACTCGTGTAGAACTTAGTACTATTACCTATTCTGTAGTAGAACATCGGTAAAGGCAAGAAAGATGTAAAAACATCGATCGCAGAAATGCAGATTGCATTTAGCTCCAAAACATTAATTACAAGTCGGTTTAAATTAATTTATTCCACTAGATAATGTCTTTATAGTACCTACTGTTTACAGTAAATACTTATGTGTATAAAGAAAAGTCATCATCTTGTCCGTAAATTGTATAAAACGATTGATAGGTACATTTTAATAGTAAACCCTTTTCAAAACAATACCTCCCTTGTGTCGTACCAAACTTATCAAATGCTAGACGCTCAACACTTAAACCTCTTAACTAAATTAAAAACTCCTAAGGTGCATGCCAGATGAATACAGTGTGACATTGTAGCATGCCATAGGGCTGCATGCTACAAATACATAGTCAAAATGTACTAAAGAGTCGTCCAATTCTACAGCACAATGTTATCTCTACGAAAAATAAATTGTCGCATGCTGGTTGATGACGCAAAGTTAAAATAAACTATCATAAAATGATGACGAAAAATTAATGTTTCCATTTCTAGCATGCCGCATTGTCGCATGTTGTAAAATATTGCTGTCACATGAAACCGCTATATGTAGGGCTATCCTTTAAGCTATGTAAAATGGTACCTACTGCACTATGGTGGTATGGCACTAATTTTCGCTTTTATCTGCACGTGAAAATGTCGCCGTATATGCAGGTTTTTCATATAGATTTATAAATAATGTACTTTACATTAAAATTATGAAATACATTAAAGTTAAAACTAAATTAAAAACCAAACATTAAAAATATCATATAAGCCGCTGCAATGAGTCAATGTGCCCAGAACGCTATCTGCGTCACCCCACTTAATAGCCTCACTTAGATGTTGCCCGAAGTAACTGCCAGCCCTCCGGTCACCTGTGGACTCTGTGAGACGAGAAGATAGATCCTTAAAAAACTAGCATCTTCGCCCCACGACCCCAGGGTTTCAACACCAAAAGGCACAAAAATGGAGCATACCTACTTATAAAAATAAAATTACTTTGCATTTGTACATTTGCTATTATAAATGCAGGAAAAGTCGCGGGATAGAGTAATATTAACGTACCTACTCGTAATATAAAAAATCGTTCCGCCTTACATCGTTTTTCACTTAAAACTGCTAAAACACATGAAGTCTAGTAGGAGCTAGTTAACATCATAATATTAAGACCCTTGTCCAAGTTTTTTTGTCATCCGCAACAAATTTATGGCATGACCAAACCGGGAATCGAACCCGCAGCTATTTATACGAGTGAGTAGTGTAGTCGTAAAATTTTATTTAGTTGTTTGTATTAAGTGATGCCTAATAAAGAGTTGACTTAATCACCGATGATCACCGCCTGTGATTATTGACGTAAACTGTTCGAGTTATGCTTGGCCCTTCCCATCCAGTTGCGAGGGCTCCTTAGAGGCAAAAAAGCAGTGCCTACCCATTGCTCGGACATTTAAAATTCTTCTTACCGATTTTCACGTAATTATCCAAATGAAAGCCATTTAAGCCTGTCCACACAGAGTATAGCAGCATAATAGTACTATGGTGTAGATTTTTTTTTAATATTACATTAGTGGTAGATACCTACCTTATACTTTTCACTTCATTTAAAGGCTTATTCTTTACCTATCTGAATATTAATTATTTATAACACGAGTGTGGAAAGTTTGGTTTGGAAGTAGAAAATGAAATGTGGCCAAAATATTGTATTACCGTAGCCGTAGCTCTACTGAACTTTGAGATACTTTACGTTAAAAAAAGACACTAATGCAAAGTCTATTTTGCCTGTATGTTTCTTTTTTTTATCAGAGTAGGGATTCGTGTACGGGCTACTTTTTCATTTTTGAATATGTCAGTCGAAGCAACTTTTTATTTTTTTGAATACGATTTCTCATTACGATAGAATCGATAAACCAATAATTATGACTGTACTCCAATAAATAATTATCATCGTCATATGAAATTTTGATTTGTATGAATTTTGTTTTTGATAAATCTTTCTGTACCTACTTAGTTGCACGATTAATATTTCTGCTATTTATATATATGTATATTATATGATAGTAAGTACATTATAATAATAAATAGACTGTATACGCCACACGACATTTATTCGAAACAGTAGGTATATTCTATTAAAAAAAACTGCAAAATATAAGAACCACGTCAAAGAAACACTAACCCAAAGATAATTTGCATCCCGGGAAAATAAATGGGATATTTTTTATTCCAGAAAATCTAATAGTTCCACACAGAAAAACCTAATCCACCCGGAGTCCGCCACCAAAGTCTTGGGGATCTAGACTGTAATATTTTTCAAAAACCTCCCAATTTCATATTAAAAGAATTACCCTATTGATTCGTCCTCAGCCCATGGTAAGTGCCTATATTTAAAAAAAAATAATTAGTGGTAAGTGCCTACTTTTCACTTCATAATGGCTTATTCTTTACCTATCTGAATATTAATTATTTATAACACGAGTGTGGAAAGTAGAGGCTGAAATGTGGCTAAAATATACTGTAGCTGTACAGTCGGTAAGGAAAAAAAGAAACTTAGAGATACTTTACGAGAAAAAAAAGGCACTAACGAAAAGTCTCTTTTGCCTGTAATATTTTTTAAAAAGCTCCCAATTTCGTATAAAAAGAGTAACCCTATCGATTTGCGCTCAGCCCTACATGGTAGGTACGTATATACCGTGTGTGAATGTAAGAGGGCAGAGTCGGAGGGTGGTTAAACTATTACATCCTATAGGTAGGTATACGTGTACCTATAAATTATACCGCTCCTTCCATCAATTGTAATAGGAGTTCGATTTTATTCGGTACATGGCACGAACAAATCCAATTTTACCCTTATTTTGTTGAAATGGTCTTACGAAAATATTGCGTGACATGAAAAAACTGGTCAGAAATATAGAAAAAAACCTAATTGACATAATAATAATTGCTTTTAAAACACCACCCTATTCTTATTAGACAGCGTGTTTGTTTGTTGGTTTGTAAGTTTGTTCTTCCTCAGTATGAATACTCAAGGAACCCGTTTTATGTCTGTTTGTTAGTTTTTCAAAATGGCGTACCGATCTAAATGCGGCTTTTACTACAAGGCAGCTAATAACGCAAGGGGCGAAAAAAAGTATAAGGTGTAAAAGATTCGTGCTAATTGTATAGAATAAGTGAAAGCTTTGAACCTAATGACTGAATGAATTAATGTGTTAAGATGCATTAAAGAGTTAAACTACTAGTAGGTACTACTAATGACCTTTCACATTCCGTCCGTCTATTTGAACCATTGAACTGCAGAGGCTTAAAATCCCATTCAAAAGTAGACAACCCTTACTGAATGAGAAGTTTTTTTTTTTATCCACTACAAGCTAGCCCTTGACTACGATCTCACCTGATGGTAAGTGATGATGCAGTCTAAGATGGTAGCGGGCTAACCTGTAAGGGGCATGGCAGTTGGCAGTTATATTAAACCCATACCCCTTCGGTTTCTACACGGCATCGTACCGGAACGCTAAATCGCTTGGCGGCATGTCTTTGCCGGTAGGGTGGTAACTAGCCACGGCTGAAGCCTCCCACCAGGCCAGACCAGGGAAAATTCAGAAATTATAAATTCCCAAATTGACCCTACCGGGGATCGAACCCAGGACCTCCGCCGTCGTCAAAGTGTCCATAAAAAACCTCTTATTATTTTTTATTCATTTAAAAAGTATTTCGAAAATAGTCACTATAATACCTACTTCAGTAAAATGTACTCTCTATAGTCTATGCTATTAAATTCATATGTTTTATTCAAATAAACAAAAAAAATGGTGCTTTAGAATCTTCAAATTAATCTACCACTGGTTAGGTTAGTTACTAATTTAATACTACTAATACTAGTTAATATTGGAAGGAAAGTGTTGATATTTCAATATATGTTGTAAAACAACTTAAAACTTTGTGTTACTAATTTCCAAGTAACGGGCCAAAGTAAAATAAACAGAAGTGAAACGATATGCTATGTATAGAAAACTGATTTTTTTAGTAAAGAAACAGGGTAGCATTTCATGCAAAAGCTGCATCTATCGCAAAAGTTATGATTTGCTGAATTTATGGTATTTTTCGGAGAAAATGGATTTTGGCAAAAACAGGCGCTGAACGAGATGTATAAAACATATGTTAAGCGTAGGCAGTGAAGTTATGATTTTGTTCCTATGAGGGTGTCATGTTCAATATTGAACAAACCCTCTTTAATAAAAAAAAAAAGAACTGGTGATTGCGATCGTTACATTGTAGCAATAATCTTTACATAATAAGACCCGAAGTTTCTCGGGACTTATATGAGCTAATAAGAAGAAAATTCTAATTAGATTTTGTTCTTAATTGCATGAATATAGGCGGTAGGGTAGAGCTTATGGTAGAGCTTTTGAATTTTTTTAATTTAGCTTTCACTGCATTTTAATTCATAATTTCAGACGTACAATGTACACATTCGCTTGAAAACTTTCCCGTAATTTTCAAACCAAGAATTAAAACGAAGTTTTATTAGACATGATTAAATGTATAAGGTAGGGATTTTCCATTAGTTCACTAACAGCTGATAACTATAAACCTAGAACTGAATTAAAACATTTTCATCATAATATTAATTACCCTTTATCAATTATTAATGTGTTTTTTATCAGGGAGACGTTGTCATAAATTGTCCTTGGATAACTTAATTTTTATATGAAAACCTAACAGCTGATACACTCAAAGTAATTAATTAAGTTATTTAAAACAAGTAACTTGAATGACATTGTTGCTGAAAAATACTTAAAAGTCTCAGGTTTAGGTTAATTGTGATTGACTACCAAACTAACTTCTTATCACTAATTCTTACCTTACGTGAACCTCGAAGAAAAGTTTCTTAGTCAGCATTTACGCGGCGCGATTAAAAAAGAAATTTTTATCACTAAAAAAAGAGAAAAAAAAGAAATCCTAATACCAATAAATAAAATGGAGCGTCCCAAATCATATTCATACAAAGAAAGGCACAGATAAAAAAGAAAATAAAATTCAAATTTGGAAACCGGAGACGTGTCCCGAAGGAAATTCGAGAAAATCGTCGTCTCCAGGCGGCGTACGGCGAGCGAATGTCCCGCTCAAAGTACGCTACAATTTCCTCCACGAAAACCGATTCGACTGCGCTGTATAAGTATAGGGAAGGGTGGTTTTTCCTTCGAATTTCATAAGTATCTACCTTTCTTTATATCTAAGCACAAGAACTACGCTCACCCCTTGAGAATACGTCGTGAGACTTGATCGCGGCTCGACACGGCGCTCGTGACAACCGACCCGCGTTCAACATTCCAAATTCAAACTCTAACCAATCCAAGACAAGATCGAAATTCAAATTGAACCCCATGTAGTGATGCGACCTTTTATCGAACACACATTTCTAGGAAGGCTACGGTAACATAGATAAAATGTATTGGGTGGTGAGTAGAAATATATTTATGTATGTAGATTCGCGTAGGTTCGAGTGTAAGGAATGGTGTGGGCTTCGTTTCACGTGGCTATAGAACCTCGTTTTTATGTGTACGTATAAAATGGAAAAGGGTATTGCGTGGTAAAACGTGAATTTTGATATGTAGATTGGATACGCCAAATAATTTGTCATAAAATGATATATTATTTAAGCAGTATCGCTACAGCAATAACATTAAGGTTTCCCTTTGTGTCTTTATATAATTTATTGGAATCTATTTTCAATAATATACATTTTATCGATAGCATGATAAAAGGCGACCATATCAAATTAAGGCTATATTAGTTCAGTGGAAGTAATGAGTGGAAAATTATTATGATCCACTGAACGTGTTAATTTTTACGCTCAAAAAGCAAGCACTCATGCATAATGTCACGGTGAAATAGGTTTCACGGATAAACGGCAATGGAAGCGGAAAATTTGGGCCACAGAAAAAGTTTCAGATGTAATCACAGTTGAGTTTCGAAGGACTTTATGCATATTTAAAATGAACGTGTCTTAAATAAATGCGAAATGATTCCACAAGCAACAAGTTTCATTCATTCACGGGCAAAGGAGATGGCAATCCAATTAGAAAGGGAAAGAGAGGAATTTAAAAAGTGAACGCCCGGAAAGTTAGGCGGGAAAGCTCCGTGCTAATAACCTGTTGCTTCCGCAGCTAAATTAAATATGAGTGCGGGACCGCGACGCAGCAGAAAGATCCCTTGTCGATATTTTAAATTCGAACAAAAAGTGTAGGTACCTCACAAAATTTATGTACACCTCAGTCTACTTTTATAAAAGCGCTCTAAAACTATCGTCTCTTTTTATAAACTCGATTTCCATATTTATGATATTGGTACTCCACGATACAAGTCTATCCCTCAAAATTGCACACATTCATCATTTCACAATTTATAAGCCACCTCCGTCTTCACCACCCTAGAGAACGGGTGTTATCGTGAAATATCGATAAAACAAAACGCTGACGCCGCACACACCCCTACACTTACTCCTTGACATAGAGCGGGAAAGAAACAGTGACACCCAAATTACATTTGCAAAAAAGGGATAGAAGTTTGAACCGCGACGAGATAAGTGTTCTAATTTATACTCAAATTGCGAACGTCGTCACGAGAACCACGTGCTAAATAACCTCTTGACAACATAGAGGACTTATACGTCACTTTCATTTATTACAATTTTGATCTCTATGTTAATACTGGGAAGTGTTATATTGGGTTATAATCTTACCGTAGTGATATTGTCTTACAATTTTCCATTTTCTAAAACGGAACACGGCGTTGCCGAGAGCTTTTTAATGACTTTGATCCTTATTACAACTTTCGTGGGGTTAAAATCGTTTGGTTGAAAAGTTTGCAAATTAATACATCAGATTTTAAAAGAAAGCCCGTGCATACTAACTAGGGCTCTGTCAAGGTTAAATTGTCGTAGGTATTTTATTAGCGAGTCGGTTACTGGGTTAACTGATTCTGTCTGAGGGTGAGGTTCATTGCGATTTCTTAAGTAAATTTTGCATGTTCATTACGCAATTTGTAAAGGTTGTTAACTTTAACGTTTAAGCTGTGTTATTAAAGGTACAAAAGGGTCGTTATAATATTATTATGATATTCTTTGATTCTACAGTAGGTAGTATTAGGACGTCTTGACACGTTCTAGAATAACATTATATTTCTGCAGACTATTTAGGTTTTAAATATTGTCCGCTAATCCATATCCATACTTCATACTTTCATACTTAATATTATATAAAAATGCGAAAGTCAGTTTGTTTGTTGGTTTGTTGGTTTGTCCTTCGATCACGCTGCAACGGAGCAACGGATCGCCGTGATTTTTGGCGGGGTTTTGGAATAGTTGAGGACCTGGAGAGTGACATAGGCTACTTTTTATCCCGGAAAATTGAGAAGTTTCCGCGGGAATCCAAAAAATCTTATTCCACGCGAACGAAGTTGCGGGCATCAGCTAGTAATATTATAAATGCGAAAGTGTGTTTGTTTGTATATCTGCTACGCTTTCACGGCCCAACTACTCAACCGATTTTGATGAACTTTGGTATAGAGATTTTTTTTGGTATAGAGATTTGGTATAGGTTTCATCCCGGGGAAGGACACATAGCTACATTTTTATCCCGGAAAATTGAAGAGTTCCCACGGGAATCAAAAAACATCAATACACGCGGACGAAGTCGCGGGTACAGAATATGACACCGTATTATAGTCTTTAAGTCATATCCAAGTGCAATACTTTGTTCGATGAAATAATTAATAATATTCTGTATCTTAAAAATCAAATTAAAAGTCAGTAAAGGTACAATACTTAAACAAACTAAACTACGCAAAGCCAATAGAGTTACTGAAATGGCAGTATTCTTTAAAATTCTAACAAGAGGCTGGTATACCAACGAACCTTACACAAACCGGATTGTAATCCGGTTTGAGTAAGGTTCGTTGGTAAATAATAATTCTGCCTTCATCCATGCGATCGGTGGCTGCATATTGTCGTCTAACAACCAACCCTAGAGAAAATTCTAATTAAGTAGCCTAGATTAATAATATTGTCAGTTAAAACGCAAGATGACACTGTATTATAGTAAGTCATACTCAAGAGCAAATACTATGTTTGTTTTTTAAAAAATACACTAATAATTTTCTATCTAAAGTATTGCAGCCATCTTGTAACATAAAAAATCAAATTAAAAGTCATGAAAGGTACAATACTTGAACAAACTAAACTATGCAAAGCCAATAGAGTTTCTGAAATGGCGGTATTCGTTAAAATTCTAACAAGAGCCTGGTATAATCCGGTTGGAGTAAGATTCGTTGGTAAATAATAATTCTGCCTACATCCATGCGATCGGTGGCTGCATATTGTCGTCTAACAAGCAACCCTTGAGATGTCGATGGGGGAACACTACAGTTCCGTGGAAATGTAGAAATGGCAATGTGAAAATTCCTCGCGTGATTTTCGAAAAAATAAATAAATTAATTAATTAAATAAATAAAACTTTATTGACCAACACTTACTTAATTTTATACTTAGTTTAAACTAAACGTATATTAATACAAATTAAACATAAACTACGTGTGGCAATGGGCCACCTCCTCACCTCGTGCCGCAGCATGAGAGATAAGTATATATAGTATATACCTAGGTAGGTAGAAGTGAAACTTCTTTAGAATCGTTGTGATTTGAAAATTCGATGAAACGAAAAAGCGACACTAAAAAGAGACATATTCATAATAGGATTTAGCCTGCGAAATAATGAGATGGAATACCAGTTATATTTATCTCATTCTCTCGTAGGCTACTTTTCTGAAGTTTCACTTCCGCCGTGTGTGTATTGCACACTTGGGTAACGGAAAAAATATAATTGGACAATGGGGCTGATTCTGTAGTGCACAATCTCTAAACTAAAGTAAAATTAGAACATTACAAATATTGCTAACCCTTTCATAATACTTCCTACGGAAAGGGACAGAACTAGATTTAAAGCTGCCATTTTAGTTTAGTTTAGAGATTGTGTTACCTATACAGAATCAGCCCCAATGGCTTTTAGTTTTAAATAGTACTAAATAGGCACTCCTTTCACAATTACTTGGATTATAAAGGAATTTGTTCTATTTGAAGCTTTCAAAATCAAACTAATGACTTCGTGTTTCACCATTTTTTTACATTTGTATGCAGAATAGAAGTAAAAATATTAGTAGTAGTGGTACCCATATTATACCTAATTAAATGACGAATAAAATGTAAATCGATAGTATAATTAAATTGTGACAATAAAATGCAATTAAACATACCAACCTTTAGTTTTGTTAGGCAAAATTTTCCCGTACCCCACTACGCGGTAGAGCCGTATCGCCTGTCAAAACGAATGGGAAATATGCGAGAAAGAGTGACTGGATAACAAGCACGCACACATGGGGTCGGCGGCCATCTTGAAAACCATTCACTATCGGAAAATTTAGTTTGGCTCCTGAGGAATTGGAAATAAAATAAGGAAGAATAAAACATTCCTCACGTTAAGTCTACGTATGGGCTTTTACGATTGAAACATTTGTGTTACTGTTCACTGAATACGTACGGTCTATTTAAAAAAAAACTATAATGGAATTACATAATTTTAAAGACTGTTTAACAGCATTTGTCAAGTCGAGGTTATTATACTACGGTTGGGAAAACTGATTCTACTGAGAAAACCCGGCAATAAACTCAGCAGTTGCTCCTTTCTTACAAAAAAAATGTTACAATAATTAAACAATACAACACATTACATTATGTTTCACTGACTTGTGGGTCACTGGATGCGAGGCCGGTTGCTTCCATGCAACTTTGTCTTTAAGAAAATATAACCACCACCCCGCCACCACTACAGCCCATTAATGTGAAAATGTATGATTCAATTAAATTTGTATTATAGGTACCTATTAATACCAATAACTTTAATACCTACTAATTGGGTAGAGTAAACACAAGAGGATCGGCAAATGCAGGTACGTTAAAAGTTGTATGGAATTTGAATTGAATACGGCTTATCCAATAGGTACCTACTCGTACATAGAGACGCCATTCACCGTTTTATAACTACCTAGTTAATGGCAGGGTTATTGAAATGTACATTTACTAATTGAATGTAAGCTCTAGAACTTCTCATAATATGTTTTCAACTATGCTTGTGAATTTGTTAGCGAGGTTTAGGCTTTTAGGAATTTATTTGAGAACTCCTTGATTTTTCGGGATGTTTGTTCCTTATTGGGACGCTATTTGAACTAAACCTATTCGACAAATAAGGTTGAACAGAATATGTGCCTTGAAATCAGCAGAAAGAAAGACTCGAAATCGAAGTTTAAGAATCCGTATCCCGCTTAACCGATTTTTTATGAACTTTAGATTAGCTTTGTGCATGGGATAATACAATATAACAAAAATTAAATTAAAACAATTCCTGAATTATTTAATCCTTTCCTAGTGGAGTATTGCAAAAAAAGTATCGATTTTATTAAAAAATAATAATAAAATTCTCATTTTTGTGTAAGACGTTGACCATTTTTACACTTTTGAGTGACACTTTTGAGTTTTGACCCTTAAAAAACCACGAAAAATTCAAATAAATCAAATAATAATAAATATTATAAATGCGAAAGTTTGGATGGATGGATGTATGGATGGATGTTTGTTACTCAATCACGCCCCAACGGCTGAACGGATCTGGGTGAAATTTGGCACAGAGATAGATTATAGTCTGGACATAGGCTACTTTTTATCCCGGAAAATTAAGAAGTTCCCGCGGGAATCAAAAACCTTAATCCACGCGGACGGAGTCGCGGGCATCAGCTAGTTACACATAACTATTACAAGTAAATTCGCACAAAGAATTGGAACACCACGGTCGATAAGGCAGGCTTCTGCAGGATGTAGTAATGGAGAGTAATTTGCGAGTCGATTTAGCGCGACGCTTATTTTCGGATAGGAACAGTGAAATCGAGTAGCGACTGAAACAAATGTGCAGCATTCATCGCTCGCAGGGACGTGACTTTATTATATTTTGACGATAATACAATAATATTTTATGTATATATTTTTTTAATCGGATAAATCGGGTTTTGAAATGTATTTTATTTTAAATCAAAAATACGTATCTACCAATGACTATACTTTATACTATAATATTATAAATGCGAAAGTTTGGATGGATGGATGGAAGGATGGATGTTTGTTACTCAATCACGCCATACCGACTGAACGGATCTGGATAAAATTTGGCACAGAGTTAGATTGTAGTCTGAATTAACACATAGAGGCTACTTTTATCCCGGAAAGTTGAAGAGTTGCCGCGGGAACCAAAATACCTCAATCCATGCGGAAGAAGTCGCGGGCATTAGCTAGTAATACCTACTTCTTTTGAAAACAATATTTTTTTTAGTTATTTTGTACTAAATTGTAGATAGGTAGATACTTTTAACGATTTTGATACCAGAAACTTATATTTATTTATAATTTTTTTAAAACACATTTTTAAATATGGCGATGCATAATAATATTAATAAAGATAATGTTTGAGACATTGAATAAATAAAATAATACAGACGCGTGTTCAATGTTTCGTAAAAATCATTTTTTAAACGACAATTCTAGGAAATTAATCCAACATTCTAGAAATCTAGATTAACTTCAATTTATAACTTAATTTATTAATACACAAGTTATGAAAGCTGTTTTTTGCTCAAAATATTACCGCTGTACGTAATTAAGTAAAGAAAACATAAATAAATAAATGAAAAACTTTAAACCTTACACTGAACATACGCATACTAAATTGCAACGGATCATAAATTTATTTAAAAAAAAAATGTAATATCATAAAAATAGCACTAAGTAAGTCAGTGGTCATCGCACACTTTTATATGCTAATTACACTTTTAAAAAATTATATGGTGTGAAACAACGTCTTACGCATCGAATGACTTGTTAATAGTTTTCTTCTAATTATGGCTTTGCTGTTGATTCAATTGTTTTTTAAATGAATAGATAAAATTGAGTGATGTTGAACTTACATGTTGAACTTTATCGATTTTTATTTGATTCTAGTTGTTTATAAAATGAAGTGGTATTTCCTTTGTATTTTTATATGTTTTGTGTGGCAATAGAGAATTTATCTGTCTAGTACACACCCATGTTTTTTTTAAATCATGAATGTCTGCTTGGATTTAGGATTATTAAAGGTCTACTACAATTTGTCAAATTGCTTTCCTAGTTGGAGTCTATGTTACGTTAACCTACATCCAAAATCTGAATTTTAAATTACTATAGGTACCTGGAAGTTTGAGCTGTTCAATGATGTACCTCAGTCAGTTTCACATTTTATAAATATAGATTATTGTTTATTCTTATTAGAATAATATGTTGTCAACAAAAAATACTAATATTTTTTAATTAAAAATAAATTATTTATTTAAAACAGCATTGTAAGTGTAAGCTCAATTAATTAGTTATTCATACCAGTGAAGGAATTATTCGACCAGCTGGTACTCATTTTTATTTATCAATCTTGTAGGAATTCTATATTATTATTATTGTCTATCAATAAAAGTCTTGAACAGCACTATTCCAAAGGAAGTATATAGTGTTGAAGCGAGGAATTTATGTTCTTGTATTAAATGCGTACAGTTTTGCTTGTGGAGTCTCGAAATCAATTTTAATATTGTCTATCGATAAATAGCTCTTGAACATGACTATTCCAAGGGAAGTGTATCGCGTTGAAGCGAGGAATTTCTGTTGAAGTATTAAATGCGTACAGTTTTGCTTATGAAGTCTCGCCATTAATTATGTTATTGTCCGTCGATAAATAACTCTTGAACATCACTATTCCAAAGGAAGTGTATCGCGTTGAAGCGAGGAATTTCTGTTCTAGTATAAATGCGTACAGTTTTGCTTGTGACGTCTCACCATCAATTATGTTTTCGTAAAGTAACAACACTTTAGTAGGGAGACCGTTTATTTTTATTTATAGCCCGGGTTAAGTAAGGGTTACACTAAAGGGTGTAGTTTTATGAAAATGAAGTCATGATACCGGACTATTTATGCAAATCTTTGCCTGGTGGGAGGCTTCGGCCGTGGCTAGTTACCACCCTACCGGCAAAGACGTGCCGCCAAGCGATTTAGCGTTCCGGTACGATGCCGTGTAGAAACCGAAGGGGTATGGGTTTAATATAACTGCCATGCCCCTAACAGGTTAGCCCGCTACTATCTTAGACTGCATCATCACTTACCATCAGGTGAGATCGTAGTCAAGGGTTAGCTTGTAGTGGATAAAAAAAAAAAAAAAAAACTAGCTATCTACCCACGACTTCGTCCGCGTGGAATAAGTTTATTTTAACTCCTACGGGAACTCCTTGCCTATGTCACTCTACAGGTCTTCAAATATGCCTATGTGAAAGATCACGTCTATCCGTTGCTCTGCCTTTTGATTTTTAATTGAATAATTTATGTAAATAAGTAATTTGGATAATAATTTTACTGCAGCAATAAAGCAATAGGTACTAAAAAAAATCTACATCAATGATTAGGACCATTAAAATATAAATCCGAAGAAATACTATATGCTCGTTAAGCCCATTCAAAAATAGACTTAAGCTGCAAGCGTATACGAGTTAAATTATAAATGAATTTTTTTAGGTTTTGCTTTTACAGTAGGTATACCAAATGCGATGAAAAGCAGTTATAAAGTACAAATTATACGATATAATCGACTTTATGCTAGTTCACGTCACGCAATTGGAAAATGGTGGATAAAAGCAGTGAAGTAATATTATGTTAACTAGTAAACTTATCAGCCAAAACTTTAAACCAATAATTAAAAATTACTAGATATTTAAAGTTAGATGATTTAGGTATTTTGTAATCTAATTTACTGAGCGACAACAGAGGTTTTCTCTTTATGGAATATCTTAGGTACACACCTAAGCTCTTCAATAAATAGAAAAAAAAAATAGGTCATGCCCGTGACTTTATCTTCCAGGATATAAAATAATTTAAATATCCTAGTTACTTTAATTGATTATTGCTAGTACCTTTGTTAATGTTTCCTACTAGTTTAGAGAATTGTGTAGGTTCAACAGAAAATGTCACTGACAGACTAGTCAGCTACAGTTAACGTTTTTAAAGACCTCTTTTAAAAAGTGTTTTTAACATGTTTTTAAATTTTTTTTATTCACTAGAAGTCCCTTCTGGTCTCACGGCGCGTGAGGTGGGGCGCGCTTGTCTAGATGCCTATTCACTCATGATTTAAAATACCAAAATTATAGGCGGAGGGAAAAACAGAAGCCACCAGACTAGACCAGAGAAAGTTCAGTTTATAAATTCCTAAATTTTCCCTGCCAGGGATCGAACCTGGAACCTCCCACTTCACAGTGTTAACCACTGCGCCGGGAATCACAAAAAATGGAGCACCGAATACAAGAAAATTGTACGAAAACCTACACAATATCAATATCTTTTATTATCTATAGATATAAAAAAAACAACAATAGACCGAGCAAATGATGTCTCATTATTTATTAACAGAAGAGACTACGAAACGAAGAATTTCCCCGAATTCCGAATTCCTACAACCAGTGACATGGAAAAATGAATAATATTAGAAAAAGGAACGCACACTACAGCTTTATTCCATGGCGCGCTTTTCCACGTTCAGTCACGACACGAGAAAATGCTACGGCATTAATCTTTGATACAATACAGATGATGCCTATATCAAAAATTAATTATTTATAACTGATTATTAAATAGAGGGTCTTCCAAAAGACCTAAAACTCACATCCTCAGTTAGTTTTAAGTTTGATAACCATTTAAAAATATAGATGAGAGAAAAAAAGTGCGTTGAAATTTGATGACGTCACAACTGTGAATTTCATACAACATCCACACTAGAAGTGCGTTTTCAGGTTCAGGTTTCGATTAAAGGAAAAAAGTGCGTCGAACTTTGATGATGTCACTATTCAATATTTAGTTTTTTATGTTTGAAAAAATGTTGATTATCTGTATGTGTTTGACAGGTGTCAAATACCCAATTCTCGCGATTGTGTAAAATGGTTAGTAGTTACGTTTGTTAAAAGCTCTCAAATGACTACTACGATATTAATCAAAATGACAGATTGATGTCACGTACCTTGATGTTCCCAAAATATGGATTATAGTTCTAAAACACGAAAGTCAACAATAATGAGACAATACAGTAGTATTAAAAGTAAGGGTTTGTGGAAAATCACTCACTCGTACAAAGACAAAATGGAAATGTACGCTTATTTGGTCGAATGTCACATCCATAGGTGAAAATTCAACATCGCGATATGACGTTACCCTTTCTTTATCAAATACTAACACACTCGTCTATAACAAGGTTTCCTTTCGTACGGATACTACATGCACACATTCATAAAAATCTATTCTAAATCGAAAATTAACCTTATGTAGAAGACCATAGGTCAAATTTTCCTTAAACTTATTGCAAATTTTATAAATAGCTATTTCAATAAATTCTAAATTCTATATCGATAGAGACAGAATACAATTTCAACTGTATATTGTATGAGCATTACGTATTCCCATGTCTATTCCACAAAAATTGGCAATTTAATGCAAGTAAATATTGAACTCTATAACTGTATAGACATGGTTGATTTTATTTTGTATTTCTTTCAATTTGGTACTTGGCGTGGGCGATATGCGAAGTAACAATAGTGTCTGAAGGGTTGCTAGTTTTTCCGAATACTGCGCATCTATATTGCGCGTTTCCAATATGGCGGATGCCTCACGCCATTTTAAACTGACAGAAAGGCTATAATCGGTGCAGAAATAAACGCAAAAATGCGTGATTTAGCCTGTAAAAATCAAATTTGATGTTATTTAAGTATCTTGATTTCTTGTGGTATTAATATTTAATACAAACGAGTAATTTTATAGTAAAATTAATACATACAGTGTGCCAAAAGTGATTTTAACAATGTTTTACCTGCTACAGCTGTCAAAGTGTTTTGCCAAGTATTTAATATCCTCACTAACTGTGGAAACGAATACAGATATATGTTACAGGCAAGCTTTTTATATTTTATAACCCTTATTGGTAACTAAATATATGAAGGTATTATTGATCCAGTTCTTGTTAGTCGTTTTTAGGGTTCCTTACCGCATAGAGGAAAAACCATTTCTTGAGTTTCAATGAAAAGTGTTTTGTGGTGCTTGATTTTATGTCAGATGGTAACTTATTAAAAATTTCATATTAAATTTTGCGAATTTTGAAACTTCTAAAATGTACATACATGGCAGAGGCAGAACCTTTAGTTTAATAAACGATTCATATGGCGCCATGTGAAGGATAGCTCTAATACATTTTTTTGGACAATAAAAGCTTTATTTACTGCTGTCGAATTTCCCCAAATTAGGTATATCGGGAATTATTAAATCCATGCATGTACCGTAGTGTCTTAATATGTCCGATTTCACCAACAACTTACATTTTGGTCCCACCGACTTATCTGGCCCGGTAGCCAAAATTGGAACTAATTTTATGCCAGTTTAGTTTTAATTTTATTTTTAATATTTACTATCGACGCTGTCACCGGGTCAGTTAAGTTGAGACAAATAAGTGATATAGTTTTCACGTGCAATAACCACAGACATCTAAAGGGAAACTAAATGAGCGTTGGTTTTCTTATTATTTATCGGGTAAAATCTAGATATTCATAACTATTTTCCTTGTTACAGGAGATCGCCATCGATCCCCAGTTTGTGGACAACGTCACCTCAAGAATCCACGACTTTTCTTAAAATCTTATGATATTGGGGCTGATTCTGTAGTGAAAGAAAGAAAGAAAGAAAATCTATTTATTCTCACCATTGTGCCACACATTACAAAACCTTAAGGTGAATGTTACCATGGTGCCTCCAGTACCCGAGCATTAAACTCATGGTCAAGTCCTAGAGGCACCCCGACAAACACTTGTTGTGTGTGGCACAACCCGAAAAATGGCATCAGCTCAGCATGGTGCAGAATGCCTTGCAATAAATAATTACAAGAGCATTCCGCGCTGATTTTCAGCTGGAGCCCTTCTCCAGGTGACAATCTCTTCTCAATTTCTCTAGTGCACAATCTCTTAACTAAACTAAAATGATAGCATTAAAAATATTGCTAACCCTCTCATAATACTCCCTGCGGAAAGGGATAGAACTAGATTAAAAGCTGTCATTTCACCTAGACCTCATCATTGCTTTGCACTAAGCATGATTGTCGTCTAGCGCAAGCTTATCACGCAATAAAATAAAAAAATTTCGTTTAGAGATTGTGTTATACAGAAATGGCCACATTGTTTACTTTATTTAATTTAAATAGATCTTTATCAAAATTATTCATTTTCAATTCCAAGTTTTGTTACATGTACCTAGGTGTATTTTTAGATTGTGCTGTATCAGATGTATAATGATAGGCATGTCTACAAATCTTCCTGTTTCAATGTAAACGCTGAGTTGCACGAAACAAATTCAAAAATTTTAGTGAAAATTCAACTAATTTAATCGCAAAAATAATAAAATATAAATATTAAACTAACTGTAAAATAAATTTAAAACAAATCCATATATACCGACAAACAAAAAATTAAAATAAAACCCTAATCAAAAAGACCACCCCTGGTTGCCCCTGGGCCAAAGGTACCGATTAGGGCTTCCAATACCGGGATCCCGGACTTTTTTCGTCCGTTTTCAATACCGGCATTGAAATGTCTAATACCGGGATACCGGTATTAGTGACACTATGAAACAGTGACTATTGCATATATTTCTTGGTACATGCCACTGTTTTTATTCAGCTAAGTTTTAAACTTGTATCTTAAGCACATTAGCTCAATAAGAGCATCTTTATTGCTTAAAACCAGTGAAGAAAAGTCATTTTTGATCTATCAGAGGAAAAAATTGTGTTTGAATTTAGAACCCTGTGGGTTGGCATTTCTATTTTATTGACTCATGAAACGTTCAGAAATCGGTTTTTTATGCATTTTTTTTATTTTGATTTATTTCTTTAAAAAAATAACAATTGAATTTTTAACTAATTTGTGTTTTGACTAAAAACACAAATTAATTGTCATAAATGTCACTCGTAAAAATATGACATTTCTTCATTGAATTTAAGCAGAAAAGTGCTCTTTTGGAGTTAATGTGGTGAAAAAATATTTTTTATGGAAAACTGTTTTTTATGGTGCAGTTTCCTTCAGAAAAGACTAGTTTTAAGTTAAAAACAATATATCTAATTTTAAGTTCTGGGATCCAGGGATCCCGGTATTGAAAAAAATCTTTCCAGTATTAATACCGGTGTTGAAGAAAACCGGTATTGGAAAGCCCTAGTACCGATCAAACTTGCGGCATTATATTATGAAGAAGAAATATATATTATGATGAAGTCTCGCGATTAAATCAACACTTAAATTTTTTAAATATTTTCGTGCAACTCAGCGTTAGTTTTCAAGAAACTCATTAATGAGTCAGGATAATCTTGACATAACTGGCCGGGAGCCGCAGCAAAAAAAGCTGAAACCGGGAAGCGGCGGAAGTATGCCTCTCTCATAGAGAGTTATAGAGATATTTGTTACGTTTGCCGTGGAGACCCTGGGGCCATGGAGTCTTAGTGCCAAAAATTTTTTACGAGATATTTCACCGCGGTTAATTGCCTCATCTGGTGACAGAAGGGCTGGCTCATTTTTTGCGCAAAGGATCAGCCTGGCTGTCCAGCGCGGAAATGCAGCCAGCATTCTTGCCACCATTCCACGCGGGCATGATTTATATAGTAATTAGGTTAGGCTAGCTAGCATTAAGTTCTATTGTATTATTTTCAATAAACGTTAAAAAAAAAAACTGAACCATGTAACTAAGAAATATGTTAATACCATGAGCACGCCAAAGGCAGTCACGATTATTTATCTAAGTAATCTAAAGTAAGTAATAAGTAATCCGTGTTACCCAAAGAAGTAGTGCCATTGTGTAAAAAATCGTTATCAGTTAATTGTCTAACGGATGTTGAAGATCATAGATGCTTGTATTGTATATCAAGGAGGATGTATTATGGACTCCTAATACAGTTCGAGTTAGCCTTTTGGTCAAACCAAACTTAAACCATTCGTTTTCTTACAAAATCGCGTCTCTGTAGAGAAATTGTGTAAGAAAATTGTAATTATTAGACACTAGACAGTAGGAATGAAACGCTACATATTTTGTCAAATGGCTAATTCTAATTATATAAAGAGTTCATAGATACGATACTTACAGGTCTAAAAGCGTCTATGAACTCCTTGAAATCAAATGCAATTTTGAAAGAAAATAAATGAATTTCTTAGACAATCCCACTACTTATATTATAGTTTTTTATTCGTCAAAACTGCAACTAAATTGCCTGACAGTGTTAAACTCAAGCTATTTCTATCAAATCGAAAATAACAATGCAACTAAGAAAAAATTCTTAACAAGCAACACCCTTAAGGGCATAATCAGTTAACAATAACATCAAGTGAGAGCGGTAACCAAACGAAATTATTAAATTACAACTCACCATTGTTGATGGATTTGAATAAATTATAATTTCAATACATATTCAAATTTGTTCCCAAGGTGTAGCCACATTCAGATATTATTTTTGTTTGGAGACATCTTTAATAATAATTTTATCGGTAACCCTTTCAATGTCGGTGGCAAACTTAAAGGAAATAGTTCAAAGGAACTAATTATCAGAGGTTTAAAATATAAATGTGAATTTAATTAAATTAAGTAACAATTTTTATTTTCGCTATATAAAATTTACTATGTATCAATTCTATTATTATAATAATTACCTACGTTACAGTCTTTTATCATAATAATTTATTCCCTGTTTTAAAAGATAAGTATTTGTAATTCGATGTTAATAAGAGTTTTTGTAGTAAGAGTATACTAATTATAAAAATAACTACAATAATTTTGAACTTTTGAATGTTATTTTAGTGCAGGGAGCTTACTTCCATCCCTTTAAGCACTATTGTTTAATATCGTTTCATAATTTTAATCCTTATTAAGACCTTCAAACAAAACTGTAGTTTTAAAATAATACTGTTTCAGGCGATGGTAGGAGTGCCTTATGTACAGTACAATACTCAATTTTTAACAACACTTAAGAATAGTCAGTAGGTGCCTATTCCAAACGATAAGGGAATCCTAAATACACCTATAGGTTCTAGACGATGAATAAAAGCAAAAGCTGGTATGAAATTAAATTTTAATATCAAACCGTCTATTAGACGCGGCAATTTATTTTTTTGTTTCTACTAACCCTCCACTTTCGATCTCAAGCCACTTTTTTCCAACTTCCTGATCCAACGCATCTGTACGACAAAAAATGACAAACTACACTAATCTTAGGGCCTTAACACACCAGATACTTTTGCTAGCGAAAGCAGAATATTTGTAAAGTCGTACCTATATCTCGAAATCGAACTAATAAAATTGGATTTTTTTATGTTCTCGGGAATGGCCTATCAATAATATAAATTAATTACCTTAGTAAACTTATAGCATGATCCTTCCATCCATCCCCCATCCATTGTACCTAAGTCCATGAACTTATTTGAATATAAATTTAATGAATAAATAAATCTTTATTGACCTACAATTACCCATATCTAACTACAATATAACAAAATAACTTATAGTTGCAATGTAATAGACTTAATATAGGGATAGGCTGCATCTCTGGGAAGGTTTTAACCTATTAAACCTAACCTGTATTGTGTATTTAACCTACACGCTTTCAAATTTTATATTATCAATCTAATAACAAAAAGTGTACGCCGTTTCGCAACTGCATTTAGCTTTCGACAAGAGTATTAGGTAGGTATGTTCCAGCCCTAAGGGGGATATTATTCCATATTATTCTAATTATACATAGGTCGACGGACGTTGACATGTAAAAAATGGAAGCAGCGAAGGGGTTAAGTTTTTGCTTGGCTTTTGAAAGTGAACTAGTCGCTAGTGTTATGCTAATGAAAGGGATATTTGCATATTGTTTTTTTTTTAGAATCACGCACATCTGTCGTTAGTTCCGTTTCCTATTTCGTAATGAATGATCGCGGTGCTTAGATAGAATTTGTACAGTGTTGAGTGGTTTACAACATCCTATAGTTGTAGCGTAAATAGCCTAGTGTTTTAAAATATGTGAATGTACTCAAGTCATGACGTCATTCTTTATTGAGCACGCGTTGTGGGTCTAGAGTTTATAGTCCCCTTTTAATATTTATTTAATGTACTCACTTAGTTTATATTTCCTATTGAATTGTTAAAAAGTTTACAACAAATATATTTTCATACCTTTTACATAATTAAATTGTAACTCTTTTTACGTATAATAATATTAAAAAGGGAAAATAGCGTGCACCTTGGCTAATGAATAATTTGAATAATTCGATCCCCGGCAGGGTCAATTTGGGAATTTATAATTTCTGAATTTTCCCTGGTCTGGTCTGGTGGGAGGCTTCGTCCGTGGCTAGTTACCACCCTACCGGCAAAGACGTGCCGCCAAGCGATTTAGCGTTCCGGTACGATGCCGTGTAGAAACCGAAGGGGTACGGGTTTAATATGCCCCTAACAGGTTAGCCCGCTACCATCTTAGACTGCATCATCACTTACCATCAGGTGAGATCGCAGTCAAGGGCTAGCTTGTAGTGGATAAAAAAAAAACATATTTTAGGTCGGCCTTATTCCTTGTCTACATTTCTAGGTTCAAGGATCAAGTGTTTGGGCTGGGTATTGACGAGTCAGTCAGTGATTTCCGAGTTCGAGTTTGACGACCTCCGTGGCGCAGTGTGGAGCGCTGTTGCCTTAACGTGTGGAGGTCCTGGGTTCAATCCCCGGCAGGGTCAATTTGGGAATTTATAATTTCTGAATTTTCCCTGGTCTGGCCTGATGGGAGGCTTCGGCCGTGACTAGTTACCACCCTACTGGCAAAGACGTGCCGCTAAGCGATTGAGCGTTCCGGCACGATGCCGTGTAGAAACCGATGGGGTATGGGTTTAATATAACTGCCATGACCCTAACAGGTTAGCCCGCTACCATCTTAGACTGCATCATCACTTACCGTCAGGTGACATCGCAGTCAAGGGCTAGCTTGTAGTGGATAAAAAAAAAAGAGTAATACGTTTTAAGCTGTCAAATGATTGATGGCCCCCTCTGTTTCAGGAGTTCATAGATGCCTGCATGTCAAAACGCGTGCATTGAACTGCTCGAGTACGTTTTAACTTTTAAGCTATCAAATGATGTAGTTGAATCGATGAGGTCCTGGATTTATAGTCCTGATAATTATTTATCTATACTTTTATTTGTAATGTAATAATCTATGATTGTTTTTTTAAGTTTATCAAAATAAGAAAATGTATGCAATGTATAGTTGTATAAAAGTACCACTACCACTACCACTACAGCCCATTAACGTCCCACTGCTGGGCACAGGCCTCCACTCTCATAGGAGAGTGAGAATCAGAGCTTAGACCCACCAACCAATGCGAGTTGGCGGGCTTTAACGACTATTATCATGTTAGTCTTAGATTATTTGTTAGTGATAATAACCGGGACCGACGGCTTAACGTGCTCTCCGAGGCACGGGGGTGAAACACCGCCAACTTCCTAACTCCGGGCTAGTACTGAGAATTTCTAGTCAGAAAAACCCAATACTCAATTATTATGGCCCGACCCGGGACTCGAAACCCGGGACCTCGTCGGCCGCAGTCGAACATGCCAACCACTAGACCAACGAGGCAGTCGAGTTATTATCGAGAATAAGTATACAATTATTGATTATTGTGCTTACTTACCTAATACCTTGTTAATTTTATTTAAACAGACATAATATTATATATTACTTGTTCCGATGTTAACCTACTTAGATAAGTAGGTACACCTATAGTAAATACAATAATTAATATGTACCTAGGTTGTATTTTTATTGATAACAATTTATTTCACTAAAAATAGTGAATTTATTTCATGAATAATTATTATTTCTCTTTTATTTCGGTTAAATTATTGTGTAAGATAATAATAAATTTTACAATGTCTTTTGTTTTGGAATTTTTTGTTTGTTTTATTTATTGTTACATAAGAATAATTGTAAAATGTCTATATATATACTCAAATGAATATTAATTGATTAATGTATAAAACTTCAGAAAATATGTTCCTGTAATATTTCAATAAAACAATTTTAGCCATTCTTGACTTATTACATTTATTAGTAAGATTTTATGAAAGATTTAATATTATCACTTGAAAATGATGACCCTAACGCAGTGTTAAGCGTAGTGGTCCTATAAGTGTCATGTCATTTGTCACGGGTTCGATTCCCGGCAAAAAATTATTTAATTTTTAAGTACTTATACCTACATACACTGTGGTATGAGTTTATCAAAACTGTCATTATAGGTATTTTCGACTTTTCGAAATTTTCCCCATTTCCATCTAAGACGGCTGTGATAAGTTTTGGCACCTAAAACCAGGGGCCATATCAAAAAACAATGTGGCTTTATGCGATGGTAGTATGAACTCTGACAAGAATTGCAGAATTATTATTAAAAACAAAAAGAAATTTTTTTTTTTTGTTTTGAATAACAATTATTCTATTACTCCTTTTACAATGAGAATAGGGCAAACTATAATTAACAAATTAAATGAAATTACCGCAATACAATCGTGTATTTTATTTTCCAATTCACCTTGCTCATCTTCATGTACGATTTACTGGCGAACATATAATTAAAATAATTTTATAACAATAGCCTGGGTTGAATAGACCAAACCACGCATGCAATGTAATTAGAGTATAACAATTTATAGATTCCTATCTTACAAGTACACCACTCATTATATTATTTTGACGCTTTTATTTCTATTTCAATAAAGACTATTTCATAGTCCCTTTTCGCTTGCAGTACGTAGTCGTAGTGATGGACAGATATAACAATTTATCTTTATAGACAATTATTCAGCGTACAGAAATTCAGTTACGCTATGCGCGTTCAACGGGTTAGTATTTCTTTGTTTGTGCGTTTGTTTTAATCTCTACTGTATGGCACGTAAATAAAGTTCAAAATTAGATATTAGTAATTTGGTTAATAAGTCAATTTTAGTTTTTGGATCTATGACCGTAGGCTATCTAACTCATAAAACCTCTTCAGACATGCCAATTTCCAACAGGTTGGCAGGCTGGGTTGGTATATATAACTAGTATGGAAACGAATACGTACTCAAACTCGAAAGAATAGTCTCAGGATGACAATCAGGGTCTAGTAATGGTTTTAAACAAATAACTGACAAGGCTGGCTGGCTTTCTTTCGGCTTCGCTTGACTAAAATTTCTGATAATTACCTACCTCTTAGTTTTAGTCTGAGACTTGCAATAACTTGAAAGTTCAGACCCAGCATATGCCTTGATAATATATCAGTCAGTTAATTTCTTAATTACGTATCTTGTCAGAGACGTATAGAATGAATCCTGGTTGACTATGGTGATAATTAAAAAAAACCTGGCTGAGTTTGTTGTGGGCTCTTCTCAGACAAGGGCACGTTTGGAACCCTCGTAGCTTTAGTTTTAAGATACCGTTACCCATTATCACCATCATGCTTTTTAAGTAAGTAATTTTTAGACGACAATAAGTGTACCTACAGTGTACCTATATTGAATAAATGACTTGAATCTTGAATCTTATTGAAAATGTATTTACATTTTTGATACATAGGTACGTTTTACCTACTTAATTTTTTTTTACATATTATTGTTACAAGTTAGCCTTTGACTGTGATCTAATCTACTGATAAATATGGTCATTCAAGTATTCAATTATTTTACTTAATACTTAGTATATGTTGTCTAAAATGGAAGCAGTCTTATCAGAAAACGTAGGAAAACATTAATTTTTAGACGTAATATTTGAAATCAGAAGAAAATAGAAATTTGAAATCAGATAATATTACTTGCATTATAACTGCCAAAATAATCCTCAATCAGAATAATGGTCCACGTTACTCGTTAGATATTGTCGGCGCGTCTATAGTCGCCTTAAGACCGTAAGCTAAGTATCTAACTCAATAATGACGTTATCATGACAGCGTTTTAAGTTTCTTGCCCTGTTTATTGCAAAAACACATTAAAAGGGACCAAACGCGGAAATAGCCACGGGGTATTGTGGGCTTAGGACGTTTGGTGTCAAACTGGTAAGATTAAACTAAGTATTATTAATGATCCTTCCTCCATACTTACTCAATGTTGCAAAACACTATTATGATAGAGCTTAGGATTGTTAGGTCCACTTGGACAGAAGGTAATAGGTATTTTATAGTAAAAACTTCTTTAACTTTTATTTTAATGTCAACCCTGGAATTTAAAAAATAAAAGGGACAGCACTCTTAAGTTTAACCACAGGCTTAACTTTAATATGTGTATGCAGTTTTGTGTACGACGGTCTAAGGTACCTAAGTAGGTATGTCTAAAAACTAGTAGACTACTTGGAGATGACCTGACCCATTTTTTAATAACCAGCGAAAAAAATTTTTTCATATTGGTTTAGAAACCACGGAGATATGCACCGACATACATTCAAAAAAAAAACGCGCCGAATTGAGAACCTTCACCTTTTTTGGAAGTCGGTTAAAAATAACTAATAATATTTTGCATTCTCCTCTTTTATTAGGCAGACACTAAGTAGGTATTTCTTGATCACACCAACATAAATAAATGGATTAAGATGTAATAACTTTCTAAAAAACATATAAATATCTATGAAACTATTAATTTTACTAACATTTTCCCGCGGTCGAATTGCCTCCCCGGGTTCGAACCCCGGGCACGCATGACGCGTCTCACAATTTTCAGAGTTATTTCTAGCAAGTACATGTAGATATAAATCTAATTCCTTTAAAATGTAAAGTGAAATATCGCTAGGAATTCTCTATTCTCCAAAATGCTCTCAAAAGTATGTGAAATCTACCAATCCGCACTTGATAAGAATATTTTTTATTTGAGTACAGAACTCTACTACCAGCGCCATCTATGGCAAACGTAAGTACATAGATTCAAAATCAGCCTAGATTCCAGTTATGGGAAAAGGAAAGTTAGGAAGTATTTTTCTTTACTATAGGAATTAGGAATCTACTCGTAAGAAAATTAAACAATTTTCTAATAAGATATTACGCCTTCTTAAATTTTATTTAATTTTAATTATGGATGGGATAATTATTAGGTATATTTATATTATTATGATAGAAGCTTGTACTTTGAAAATTAAATTTATAATTATTTATAATAATCCTTCTCTTAGAATCTTAGATTCATATAATTAGTTTAAAAACGGATAGTTTTAATAAATTTTTGTTAATAAGTTGTTTTTAGAAATGATTTAGAAAACATTATAATCAATGAAAATAATAATATTTTTTAGAGTAAATAATATATTATTTCACTTTATATACTACTAGCGACATCTAGTCTGGGTACAAAAATATTTCTTCATAAGCTTACAATTAATATTATTACTAAAAGTGCTGGTAATAATTGGTAAATACATTAAATATAATATACTAAAACCGTAGTCTATAATATTATTATTGTGTCTTTCAAAAAAATTCCAATAAGATCAGCAGCGCCATCTAGTATCTAATAGGAAGAAAAACACCCCATTTTTCATAGTGTCGGTAAAACAGTCAAGCGAATGCTTCGGGACGTTGACTTTTACTCAACATTGAATTTAATTTTTGTTTTAAAACTTTTTAAGCTTTCATCAGTTTGGTAGAACTTAAAACTTTATGAGCGTTTTTATTTATTTACGCGCCATTTTATTAATTTGAAAAGGACGACCGATTTTCCTTGGTTTCCAAGGTTCATTTTTTTTTTTTGGGTAAATTATTAATTGTGATAGAGGTAGGTACCTACCTAATCCCAAGTCCCACAAAGTTATGTGACCCGGGGACTATTAATATAACATTTAAAGTTGACAATAACATTAAAACTGAAACTAAACTGTCATAAAGATTCAGCATCGCTGTTATCACTGTCTAAAGTTGCTATTAAATATTTAAAAAAGTAAAATTTAAACTACTTATTTGTACCGACTTATTTGCATCGTTTACAGAACAAATTATTTTTAATTATAGAGTTAATAACTTGTATCTACTAGGTTGACTAAGTATATTAAACCTAGTAGGTACAATGATTACATATTTTATTTTTAATATTGTAATTATTGTGAACCAGCACGTCGGCTTGGAATAGGGATGATGACAACGCCATCAAATCAGCAACTCTTTATCAGACTTAAAAACGCGCTTCTAGTATGGAATTTGTATTAAATTCACAATAGTGACGTCATCAAATTTCAACGCACTTTTTTTCTTTAATCTATATTTTAAAATGGTTATCAAACTTAAAACTAACCGAGGATGTGAATTTTAGGTCTTTTAGAAGACCATCTATTTAATAATCAGTTAGAAATAATTTATTTTAGGCATCATCCCTATTATACTTAGGTTTTTTTTAATTCCACTAGATAAAAAGTAGCCTAGCCTATGTCACTCTCCAATTTCTCAACTCTGTTGCGACGTGATTGAAGGACAAACACACTTTCGCATTTATAATATCAAGTATGAAGTATGATATTCGTGTTGAATCTAGACTCCATTAAAAATTTACATAGCCTGAAAAAAATAAGCTTCTAGGCAAGCGAGCTCCAACCTACAACTTGCTTTGCTATTGCATGATTGTCGTCAAGCGCAAGTCTTGCAATAAAAAAATACTTAATTGTCAGGTCAAAGGCCATAAAGAAAGAGGCTTGGAACAAGATCGAGGGCCCCATACGAGTCATCAAAGGCAAAGAAGCACTTCAAACTTAATAAGGCCCTCCCTTGCTCTCCCAACCTGCGTCCAACGCATGATTTCACAATAATAATGCATCTTACAATCCCTGAGGGAGGCTCTTTTGACTGTACCTCGCCTTTATTTGTATGGGACTTGATGCTATTTTACAGTGTAGTTGAGGCTTTACTTTTTATATTGCAGAAGGTACACGAAACCAGTTTGCGTGAAAAGTCAATAAAATTTATTTTTATACAATCATTGAAATATAACATCGTAAATAAATTACTGATTAAATAGCATAATTTTTGTATCACCATCATTAACACAGATATTCTCTCAGAATGAGAGGGGCTTGGGCCATAGTTCACCACGCTGGTAAGAGTGAATTGGCAGACTACAACACTCTTAAGGGCATTATGGATAACTCTCAAGCATGGCAGGTAATTTATAATATAAATATATTTAAAAATAAATATTATACTATATATAGCTCATTTATAATATAATCCATATCCATATCATATAATATATTATAAATGCGAAAGTGTGTCTATCTGTCTGCCACGCTTTCACAGCCCGTCTATTATACTGATTTTGATTAAATTTGGTAAAGCGGTAGTTTACATCCCGGGGAAGAACATAGGCTACTTTTATCCCGGAAAATTAAGTAGTTACCCCGGGAATCAAAAACACTTAATCCACGCGGACGAAGTCGCGGTGATCATCTAGTCTATATATATAAAAATGAAACCCGTTTTCCTTGGTCACGGCATCACGCGTGAATGGCTGGACCGATTTCACTAATTCTTTTTTTGTTGTATTTGTTATTATTAGGAGAAGGTTCTTACGGAAAAAAATATTAAGAAAATCTCTCAGAAATATTGAAAAATATACATTTAATTTTGCATACTAAGGCGGTACGAAGTTCGCCGGGACAGCTAGTATATAATATAAATTAAATCGAGTAAATTTGCTGCACGTGACTTCTAAGCTTTAACAAATTTATCAACGAAGTAATGTGCACCCCGCGGATTCGAACCTAGACCCATACATTGGTGGCGAAGTCTTAACACAAGAGATTGATGCAATTATCTTTAGGTACTTACCTAGGTCATTTTTGTCGAAGCAGAGATGAATACTTAATCGCCAGACAATAAAAATGGATTATTTGCAACAAGGAAGTCGTCACAACAAACATGCAAACTACATAATAGTGTTAAAAAACCATAACCTCTTTTTACATTATCGGGTAACGAATGCAATAAATAGCCACAAAGTATTAATAATATCTAATATTCCCTATTATGGATCCACGCAATATTATTAGCAACGGTTAAATAAAAAATATAAAGTCTTTGTCGTGATGAAAAAACCCCCCCACCCTATGGGGTCACCCCCGCCATATTAAATTCTATGGGGACGTTGTCATGGAGGAAAAAAAATACTTGTGTATGCCACCGTATACGCTCCCGGTTCGCGTATACGGGTAATTTTAAATAACTTACCTATCCCTGATGTGTTTGGAAGTAGGTAGGTATTTTTATTTATTTGTAGGCTGCGGCCTACGAGGTCCCGGGTTCAAGTCCCGGGTCGGGCCATATTTAAGTGCTGGGTTAATTTGTCTAGAAATTCTCAGTACTAGCCTGATGTTGTTGGTGTTTCACCCGCGTGCTTCGGAAAGCACGTTAAGCCGTCGGTCCCGGTTATTATTACTAACATGTTAATAGTCGTTAAAGCCCGCCAACCCGCATTGGAGCAACGTGGTGGTCTAAGCTCTAATTCCCTCTCTCCTATGAGAGTGTAGGCCTGTGCCCAACAGTGGGAGGTTAATGGGCTGCGATCAGACTTGCTTGCAAGTGAATGAATGAATGACTGAATGAAATGAATTAATGAATGAATTAATGAAATGAATGTCCAACGCGGTAATGCAGCCAGCATTCTTGCCACCATTCCACCGCGGGCATGTTTAATTATATGGTAATTAGATTAGGCTAGCTAGCTTTAAGTTCTATTGTATTGTTTTCAATATAAAAAGTAATTAAATTAAATAGACCTATTTCGCGGGCATCATCTAGTAATTTTATAGTCTATGTATAAGTAGCCTAAGCCACTCAAATAATAATTAATACCCTTATGTATCTAAAACTACAAGGATCCACTCTCTCAGAACCGCAGTCAACTAAAAAAATTAGCTAGCTGATTAAAAACCATTCCTCCTGTGCTGAAATAAAAACTTTTCAAGAATGGAATCCCAGCCGAAGCCCAATCATTGCCTGGCAACTCGGAGGAGTCTCCGGGGACGGTAATCTTCTCGCGCAAATCGAGGGAGCTAATGCCAGGTAATTATCAATTAGCTTGGGTGCACTCTTTTGTCTTCGAGGAATCACATTGAGTTGATACGTCTTGATGTTAATGTTCTTCTTACTCTAGAAACCTAGAAACAACAAATATTATAATAGTGCTCAATTGTGTGCGCAAACACGGGTGCACTCTCTATCCCCTCATTTTCATTAATAGAGATGGATAAACAGTAGCTGAAACTCAACATTCAACTAAAATCTTATTAGACACACACAAGAAATATTACTGTAGTGCTTTCTATTCCCTCATTCGCATAGTATCGTTCATAGAAATGATATTAGTCACCTGAAACCAACATTACGTAGAATTTGCAATCGCAGTCGAAAATTTCGCGCTCGCTTCGCTTGAAGCTCAATCATTACCTGGCAACTCGGAGGAGTCTCCGGGGACGGTAATCTTCTCGCGCAAATCGAGGGAGCTAATGCCAGGTAGTTATCAATTAGCTTGGGCGCACTCTTTTGTCTTCGTGGAATAACAATGAGATGGTACAACTTGATATTAATCTTTTACTTTCTCTAAAAAAATAACGAAATGAAAGTTTGGATGGATCCATCATCCAAACTTTGGCATGTATTCATGGATGTTTGTTACTCTATCACGCCAGAACGACTGAATGGATCTGGGTGAAATTTGACACAGAGATAGATTATAGTCTGGAATAAGACATAGCTAGCTACTTTTCCACCAAAGAACCTCTTGTTGCGCTTATTTGAATATTTATTTTAACAAGTTTAGGTCATAGATAGATGCAATTTACTTCATGACTCACGAAACATGTCGAAATACCTACCTTATTTGTGTGTCAGTAGCAGCTCTATACAGATCTCGATCGGGACTCGAATCGGTTTGATTAATGCCCATAATTTGCGGGAAACGTGATGGAGATGTCTAGCCGATATTCTAAAAGCGATTGTTTTGCATGATTTTTCAAATATTCCCAGGTTTAGGATTAGGACCAAATTATTCGTAAAAATATTTTTTTACATGCCCATTTGGTTACCCGCTTGCTTTTTTAAATAGATCCAGTTAGAAACCAATTAAAACTTACCTAAGTACCTACTTATTTAGATTTTTTGAAAATCCATGAATATTTTTTATATTGCATTGAAAGCGACCTCACCTGGGTTCTTACCTACTGCCAAAGTGCCAACGCTTAAAACCATATTGTTTCATTATTGTTGACTTTCGTGTTTTAAAATTTTTATTTTTACTTTTTTATTTGGCAACTAAAAAAGCTGGTTTTGGCTTTTTTTTATTTGGCTTTTATTTTTGGGTAGGCATGCACATGCACTCCCAGTGTTTCACAAACGGTAGATATCATGTTAATTAACACCACTAACATAGTTATAAGATCTTTTCTTTTTTACTAACATGACTAACATTAGATATGGTTTAGTTAGCTTAGATTATATTATTAATTGTATAATAATTATGGACGGTATGTCTGAAAATAAAGATTATATTATTATTATTATTATTAAAACAGATTACAATACTGATCTAACCTAAAGTCATAACTAAAAACATTTTAATCTTATTGTAATCCTACAGAGTCGCACTACATGAATAAGGTTCTAGCGTACATTAAAATAATTTAAATAATTATTTATTAATAAAAAATAAAAAATTAATTAAGCTAAAAGTTAAAGCTGTCATTTTGAGTAATATTGTATGTATTGTATGGGCCCTGCGGTACCTAAGTGTTGCGGGCTAACCTGATGAGTTTTTTTTTTATCCACTACAAGCTAGCCCTTGAATGCGATCTCACCTGATGGTAAGTGATGATGCAGTCTAAGATGGTAGCGGGCTAACCTGTTAGGGGCATGGCATGAATACCACAACTACTACATATTCCGGACTAAAAATGTTCGTTTGTCCATCCCCAGGAAGGATGAACGCTATTTAACTGCAAATTATGATAAAATCAAATAAATGGATGGGCTGTGGAAGGTAGCAGATAGACTTGTAAACACTTTCGCATTTATAATAGGTTTAGGACTGAATTAAGCACCATAGTTATATACTTAAGGACGTAAGTGGATACCCACTCCAAAAAAAATAGCTAAATCCATACTTAATATTATAAATGCGAACGTGTGTCTGTCTATCTGTCTGTCTGTCTGCTACGCTTTCACGGCCCATCTGTTCAACCGATTTTGATGAAATTTGGTACAGGGGTAGATTGTATCCCGGGGAAGGCCGAAGGACATAGGCTATTTTTTATCCCCGAAAATTCAAGAGATCCTGCGGGAATCTAAAAAATACTATCTCTTCAACCGATTTGATGAAATTTGGTATAGGGATAGTTTGTATCCAGGGGGAGGATATAGGCTACTTTTTATCCCGGAAAATTAAAGAGTTCCCGCGGGAAACAAAAAACCTTAATCCACGCGGACGAAGTCGCGGGCATCATCTTGTACTAATATAATTTTATTTATCTTACCCAAAAGAAAAGCGCCTATTTACCGATGAGAAATTAATGAAAATCGCATCACAGTCAAACTTATGCTAAGTACACGATAAATCTTTGGCCCGAAGCGGTAGCCCCGCAATTTATTCTTCTGCCCGCCCCTAATCCCGTTATTAATGGTTCACCCCCCTTTCACCCCCCTGATGTGTGCCTTCGGTGCATTCTGAAAGGGAATTGAGATAAGAAGATTTTTGTGTCATCTCAATCGACTATACAAAATATATTATTAATTGGCAACTCTGACTTTACAAAAAAAATGCTGAAATCAACGAATTAATTCTCTCCTTCGATATCTTAGCATAGCAACATTAGTCTTGTAACATTGTAGTCGCGGCTTCGATTTTAAATATATTTCAATTCGATGATGATTAATTATTATATTCAATTTAATTCGATTCAATTTTATTTCCTTTCCCATCACTCTAAAATTAAATCTCTACCTAACATTGTTTTAAAAAAAACGGCAAATAAAACAACTACATATTCACAGATATTTTTGTTTATTCGAAAAGAACAAGTAAGTAAACAAAACACTCAAATATGCAAAGGAACACGTTTAGAAACTCGGTTTAATGCTAAAATTATTATAACATTCGGAAAATAGTACCCACTCTACAATTTCCCAACATATTGGTAAGGAAACGTTTAATAGAATATAAGTTACAATAAATTACTTAATATAATTACATATTATTTGATCCTTATAGTAAATTAACCCTTTAAAACGACTTATCAATAAAAATAAATACTAATAACAAAAAAAATTAGGTATGTGCGTCATTACGATAATTAAAAAAAATAAAAATGAACCCGAGCTGTCATCCAAAAGACGAAATAGATATCATTAACACCCCAAGAGGAAAGAAAAAAAAGGCTCTTAATCATAGAGCTATTAAAATAATACACTCATTATGATACCGACCTGTCAAATTAGAAATACCCCTGGCTTTCTTCGTCCCTAAGTAAAAAAAGTATTAGGGATTCTCCTGGTCGATTAGACCCAATTAAATTATCGTAATTTTGCGTGTTATTGTTTAATAATAAAGGTATTTCTCTCGTAATAAGATTCCTGCACCCTCGGCCGTGTTTTGCCTGTGACATCTTATTAAAACACAGCCTACGGCGAATCCCTGATACTTCAAAATACTTGGGCGCAGAGTTTGTGAGTGTTTCGTTTTTTACCACCTGATAAAATAAAAGAAAAATTTGATAATTTTTATCGGCAATTTTTTTTTGATAAAGACATGAAAAATTCATAACATCAATCGAGACAGAATTTACCAGCAATATAGTTTGAAAAAATACCGATGAATGATATTTTGTTATATTAAATAGCTATAATATATATAGCTATTTCCCGCGACCCTGTCCGCGTGGAATAAGTTTTTTTAATTCCCGCGGGAACTCCTTAATTTCCCCATATAAAAAGTAGCCTATGTCACTCTCCAAATTACGTCGATCCATTGCTATGTTGCGGCGTGATTGAAGGATAAACCAACAAACCAATAAACAGACACACTTTCGCATTTATAATATTAGTATGATTAGGTCCAGATAAATCCCAAGGTGCATGAATGGAGGCCTCGCACTGAAGAGCGCAGTGTTGGACAACCCGCCACCAGGGACTGAAAAACAGGTTCTTAAATGTTACAGAATTATAGGCGTTACTTACATTATGAACTGATAACAGAATCAAAACTGGAACACTTTTCAATATGTTTAAATCTGTTAATCCAAAACACTTATATTTCTGTAACAGAAATGAATCTGTAACAGAAATAAAAGTGTTAACGCTGTAAAGTGTAACCGGAGAATCGACGTTGCCATAATATTGACTACTAGCAGATAACTACCCGTGACTTCGTCCACGTGAAATAAGTTTTTTTAAATTCCCACGGGAACCGCCTAATTTTTCGGGTTAATATATAGCTTATGGCACAAATAATGTGGCTTTATCAATATACCAGAATTTTCAAAATCAGTTCAGTAGATCCAGGGATTACCCCCTACAACGTCACAAACTCACAAACTTTAACTCTTTATAAAGATTAGATTAACTGCCATGCCCCTAACAGGTTAGCCAGCTACCATCTTAGACTGCATCATCACTTACCATCAGGTGAGATCGCAGTCAAGGGCTAGCTTGTAGTGGATAAAAAAAAAAAAAAGATAGCTATACATACGACTCGCCACTACGAGTAGGTGGACGGACGGTCTCAAGCAAGTGGCTGGGAACTGGTGGAAGCAAGCGGCGTAAGATTATGTTCTGCAGAGATCCATGCAGGAGACTTTCGTCCAGTAATGGACGTCTTTTGGTTGAGACGACGAAATACTAGTTCACCCGTCCTGTCTACGAACGTGTAAGTTTAGTTTATGTACGGACAGCTTTTACATATGTATTTTTGACGACCTCCGTGGCCCAGTGTTGAGCGCTGTTGTCTCAACGTGCGGAGGTCCCGGACTTGATCCCTGGCACGGTTAATTTAGGAATTTATAATTTCCGAATTTTCCCTGGTCTGGCCTGGTGGGAGGCTTCGGCCGTGGCTAGTTACCACCCTACCGGCAAAGACGTGCCGCCAAGCGATTTAGCGTTCCGGTACGATGCCGCGTAGAAACCGAATAGGGGTTTAATATAACTGCCATGCCCCTAACAGGTTAGCCCGCTACCATCTTAGACTGCATCATCACTTACCATCAGGTAAGATCGCAGTCAAGGGCTAACTTGTAATGGTTAAAAAAAGTATCATAAATGTTGCCCAGTGAAATGATGATAATTACGAAAACAATAAAGGTCAAAATCGCATTTAAATATCCTAATTCCTAATAACGTCGCGGGGTGGGTGGGGGTAGACCTGATTGTTATTTGAAATAAATTTTATATGAGCCGTACATCCCTCGCTTGAGAGATACTTGTTTATGTTTTTTTTTTCATTTTGTTGCGACCTTTTTGCTGTCTATTTGACGTGGAATTCCAATATTAGAAATTAAAAAAATTGGTCCGCATCGAATTGAAAACCTTTTCCTTTTTTCGGCGGGATAAACTATGGGGATAAAAATCAAATTCATACTAAATATCACAGTGCAGATAGGTATCTAATTTATTCTTAGACTGATTTTTTTATCCACTACAAGTTAGCCCTTGACTGTGATCTCACCTGATGGTAAGTGAAGATGCAAATGCAATCTAAGATGGTAGCGGTTTAACCTTTTAGGGGCCCGGTAGTTATATTGACACTATTGACTATACCTACCCCTAATTGGTTTCTACACGGCATCGTATCGGAACGCTAAATCTCTTATTTTGCCTTCGTAACAACTCGAGCATGTCAGTGTCGGTGATGCGAATCTACAAGTTTACCCCCTACCAAAAAGTGCTCAACGTGGCTAAAGAAGTTTTCTAAATGTGTATGGTATAGCATAATAAATACAGTACAATTATTCATATAATTTAAGTCCTCAGTGCGGTGCAGTTCTTAGCGAATGAAAAGGTTGTGTTGGGGCAGATTTAAATTACATCGTTACGTGCAAGAGTTGAGAGGTGGATAGAAATTATAGTCCTCATTTTGCGGTTGTATTTAACTGTTGAAGATGGAGTGGCATAGAGCTGGGGAAAAGTGCTTTAGGGGTGGAAACAAAGAAATACATAACTCTTTATTTGAGATTACTTGGTCACAGATAAAAACAAAATAAAACTACGATTACAAAAATTAAGAACTAGGTAGGTCCACAATATAATCTGTGATACCAAAAATCCCGAAAAGGAACTTCTTTAGCGTAATCCTGTAATGGGAAGGTAATCTACATAGTTCAGCGCTGTTTTTCCAGCGACTCTTAATTACAACATCGATATATATGTAGGCACTAACTAGATGGGCCCTTTCATAGAAAAACGCCGGGCGTCCGAGTTGCTGAACACGTTCCGCACCTGTCTTTGTTCCCGTCGTAGCGCTGTCACGATCGCTCGTCGTGCAGATAATTTGTTATTATTAAGTTAACATCTAAAGTTTAATTAGTTTGGCACTGTATAATTTTAATTTTAAGGTTTAAAGTGTTTCAATTCACAATTATACATTTCCAAAAAAACGTGATTTAATCTTCCTATTTAATATTTTTATCCATTACGCAATCATTTAATTTCCGCGGCAAACTGTATGTTTTTTTTTTCTAACTGACCTTACGGCTATTATCTATGACCGAGTCATACGTTTTCAAGCTTTCATTCAAGATGTTGCAAGCAAGTTCCCGCTTTTCTGGCTAGATGGCGTTGATGGCGTTGCTAAAAATACGCCCACATTCTTTGTTTGACAGGGCCCGTTTATGTAAATTGAGGTCGTTGAATTACAATAATTCTACTATTCTAAAGCACACCGATGTGTAGAGGGCAGCTGTAATCGCTTATGGCGCTGTGAGCTCATGAGATGAAAAACACAGGCGTGCGGGGGTGAAATCGAGCAAGCGCATGTCGCAAAATAGGCATGAAATAATTTGTAAAAAAATTAATATTTACTTTTCCTAGATGATACCCGGGACTTTGTCCGCGTGGATAAAGATTTTCGATTCGAAGGAACTCTAGAATTTTCCAGGATAAAAAGTAGCCTATGTCCTTCCCCGGGATACAACCTATCCCTGTACCAAATTTCATCAAAATCACAGATGGGCCGTGAAAGCGTAGCAGACAGACAGACACACTTTCGCACTTATCATATTAGTATAGATTCTTTATTATCCTTGGCGTGTTTTCCCCCTTAAGTTATATTTGACTAGGCGATGCCCGCGACTTCGTCCGCGTGGATGTAGGTCATAAATATCCACCGGGAAACATGCATTTTTCCGGGATAAAAATGAAGACTTTACATCGAACGGTAGCTTCGCCGCGGCGTGATTCAAGGACAAACCAACAAACAAACACCCTTTCGCAATTTTTTATGTATATATAATAATTTAGTGTGTTTGTATGTATAATGAACCTATTCTATCTATATACTAATATAATAATAGTTTAAACGTTAAAATAACTAATATAATAAATGCGAAAGTTTGGATGGATGAATGGATGGATGGATGTTTGTTACTCAATCCGGCTGAACTGATCTGGATGAAACACATAGATAGATTATATTCATTTATTGAAAATATTATATTTATTAATATAAAAAAATATTAGATTATATTTATTTATTGAACTTAATGCTAGCTAGCCTAACCTAATTACTATATAAATCATGCCCGCGTGGAATGGTGGCGAGAATGCTGGCTGCATTTCCGCGCTGGACAGCCAGGCCGATCCTTTGCGCAAAAAATGAGCCAGCTCTTATAATATTCTAGAATAACATACACACTTTTATCCCGGAAAATTAAAGAGTTCCCGCGGAAAACAAAAAACCTCAATCCACGCGGACGAAGTTATCATCATCTAGTAATAATATATTATCATCATTGGCAAGTTATATTATGTAGTTTAAGGTATAAGGCCTGTGCTTAATGTGAATAGCTACCTGTGAAAATAATTCATGTTCGCGTGCCTTTATGTGGCTCTACTTAACGAACTGTCGGCGAAGACGCGGGGCCGCATAGAGCTACGAATCTCACGGAGTTCCCAAATAAATCTATTAGTTAATTGTCATAATTTTGCTCTGTATTTAAGAGATACCATAAATAACAAAAACTTAAGAATCCAAACTAAAATTCATAGTGTCTGTCAGTTGTCTGTCTGTCCGCCTGATTTTAATGAAATTTGATATAGATAGGCATCTCGGGGAAGAAAGAAAGAAAGAAAATCTATTTATCCTTACTATTGTGCCACACATTACAATACCTTAAGCCTGGTAAATGTTACCATGGTGCATCCAGTACCCGAGCATTAAACTCATGGTAAAATTCTAGAGGCACCCTGACAACACTTGTATGTGTGTGGCACAACCTGAAAGAAGGCATCAACTCAGCATGGTGCAGAATGTCTTGCAATAAATTACAACAGCATTCTGCGCTGATTTTCCGCTGGAGTCCTACTCCAGGAAGGATATATATTTTACTAGCTGATACTCGCGACTTCGTCCGCGTGGAATAAGGGATTCCCGCGGGAACTCCTCAATTTTCCGAGATAAAAAGTAGCCTATGTCACTCTCCAGGTCCTCAACTATACCCATGCTAAAAATCACGTTGATCCGTTGCTCCGTTCCAGCATGATTGAAGGACAAACCAACAAACAAACTGACTTTCGCATATTTTTAAACTAATTTTGTAAGTTAGGCTTGCGCTTGACGGCAATCATGCTTAGTGCAAAGCAATGATGAGGTCTAGGTTGGAACGCGCTTGCCTAGAAGATGCCTATTCACTCTTACCTTGAAGTATCCTTAGGTTGTGGGAGCGAATACGCGAGTTAATCACCAGGCAGCAGGCGCGCGCGTCAGCCCGCGGCGGACCGGTCTTACCTCACCCCGCGCGCCCGCGCGCCTCCAACATAACGGGACAACGGCCGGCGCGGCGACGCTAATCGCTGTCGCTCGGACATAGGCTAGTGCGCGCCCGACAGTCTCACGCGAAGCCCGTGTCGCTCGGTACAATTTCTAACCGCTATCCGCTACGCCTTTGTCGCGACGTCATATTTTTCTGTTGTAAAAACTGATCTTTCTTCTTTCCTTAATATATACCTTAACTTCTATCTATCTACTGTTTCTATCATACTTCCTATCGCTACCCCAGCTACACTGGTGACCCCTATTAGGATACGCAACGATGGACAAAGGAAACGCCGTTACAAAGGGCGGTGAAGGCGAAATGGCGGGTGACGTATTCCGAGTCGGAGTGAAGACGCCGCCGTTTTGGCCCGAGGATCCCGACCTTTGGTTTCGTCAGCTGGAGCTTCAGTTTACGTTATCCAATATCACAAGTGATTCGACAAAGTTCTTTTACGCGATTTCACAGTTGGACCACGCCTATGTGTCACAGGTGAAGGATATATTACGCGACCCGCCACCTACGGGTAAGTTCGAAAAATTGAAACTGGAACTCACCAAGCGGCTAACTGCGTCCCGGGAGAAGCAACTCAGACAACTGTTTATCCACGAAGACATTGGAGACCGTAAGCCCTCACAGTTTTTGCGACACTTAAAAAATATGGCAGGCCCGTCCGTTACAGACGAGGTCCTACTTAGCTTATGGTCAGGCCGCTTGCCTCACAGCTTGCAAACTGTAATAGCTTCACAAACACCACGGCTCGCACTTGATGACCTTGCGGAATTAGCGGACCGCGTTCATGAAATAGCTCCATCTCCACCATATCAACAAGTCGCTTCAGCGTCACATTCATCTCCATCACCGTCGCAACCATCATTTTCATGTGAACCACATTCATTATTACAGTCATCGTCATCCAATGATCAGCTTAAGCAAGAAATAGCTCAATTAACTAAAGAGGTTGCCAAGCTTACATCCTTTATATATCAGCAGGGGCGTTCCCGGTCACGTTCCAGGTCTCGAAACGATAGAAGTCGCGGCCGAAGCCGCTCACGTTCTAGGCAGCCACCAGCCGACCACCCGTACTGTTGGTACCATTACAACTTCGGAGCGCGAGCCAAGAACTGCAACCAGCCTTGCGAGTTCAAAGCGGGAAACGCTGCGGGCAGCCGGAAGTAGCGGCCAACGACTGCCCAGTTCAATCAGGCCGTCTGTTTATAACTGATCGGGTAACAAAAATACCATTCTTAGTAGATACTGGTTCCGACTTATGTGTTTTACCTCGGTCAGCAATCAAGACGCCCTGCACAAAGACCAAGTACAGTTTGTCAGCAGCAAATGGCAGCATCATTTATACTTATGGTCCAATACATCTGCATTTAGACCTGGGACTCAGACGAGATTTTGTGTGGCAATTTACGATCGCAGATGTCTCTAAACCAATAATTGGCGTGGATTTCTTGAGCTATTATAATCTTTTGGTTGATTGCAGAAATCAGCGTCTTATCGATGGTACTACTTCACTCTCAGTTAAGGTTCCACGACAGCAGATTCCAGAGGATGTATCTTCAATCAAGACTGTTTCTGGTGTCTCCGAGTACCATGACATCCTCCGCGAATTTCCGGAGGTCACGCGTCCAGCGGGGTTGGTACGTACAGTTCAGCACAATACTGTGCATCACATAAAGACCACCCCTGGCCCTCCAGTTGCTAGTAGACCCAGGCGATTAGATCCAGTTCGACTGAAGGCCGCAAACAAGGAATTTGAAGATATGCTGCTTTGTGGAACTGCTCGGCGTTCAGAGAGCCCTTGGTCCTCGCCGCTGCATATGGTTAGGAAGAAGGATGATGGTTGGAGACCCTGCGGGGATTACAGAGCTCTTAACGCAAGAACTATTCCCGATAGGTACCCCGTGCGGCATATTCAAGACTTCTCACATCAACTATCCGGTTGTACTGTTTTTTCAACAATAGATTTAGTGAAAGCCTATAACCAGATTCCTGTCCATCCCGACGACATCATGAAGACTGCCATCACTACACCGTTTGGGTTGTATGAATTCCCATTCATGACGTTTGGTTTACGGAATGCAGCCCAAACGTTCCAGAGGTTCATCGACGAGGTGTTGCATGGTCTCGAGGACTTCGCATATGGATACATTGATGACATAATTATTTTTTCTCCCTCAGCAGACACCCATAGCGAGCACTTAAGGCAGGTACTCTCGCGACTGAAAAAGTATGGCGTTCTCATAAACACAAACAAGTGTGTTTTAGGCCAACGAGAGGTAACTTTTCTAGGATACCTAGTCTCGGCAGCCGGAATTCAGCCGTTGAAGTCCAAGGTCGATGCTATTATGGAGTTCCCTGTCCCGAAGACCATTAAAGAGTTAAGAAGGTTCCTCGGAATGGTAAATTTTTATCGCCGTTTTATACCCAACGCAGCTAACTTACAAGCACCTCTAAATGCTCTCCTAGTCGGCCCTAAGGTAAAAGGTTCACAACCGGTTCAGATGACACCGGAGCTGCTGCAGGCGTTTGAAGATTGTAAGCAGGCTCTCGCAAACTACACACTACTAGCTCATCCAGACCCAGAAGCGGAGTTGTCTATAACCACAGATGCGTCGGATGTAGCTATTGGAGCGGTGCTTCAACAAAAGAAGAACGACCAGTGGGAACCACTTGCTTTTTTCTCGCGTAAGCTAAGCCCCTCCCAAAAAAATTATAGTCCATACGATAGAGAGTTGCTTGCTATTTACGAAGCAATAAAATACTTCCGTTTCATGGTAGAAGCTCGAAATTTCTTTGTAAGTACTGACCATAAACCTCTCACTCACGCTTGTCGGACATCAAGAGAAAACTGCTCACCTAGTATTCGCTGTATTCGCTCCCACAAGGTATATCCTTATAGACTTATGAACTTTTTATCCCGGTCAGTCAAAGAGTTCTCATGGGAACATAAAAAAACTAAATCCATGTATATGCATCGTGTCGCGGGCATTATCTAGTCTACAGTAATAATTAGGTATCCAAACTAATATTATTAGTGCAAATGTACGCCCGTCTGTCCGTTTGTCTATTACCTTCTCACGACCCAACCACTATACCTAGCGATTTTGATGAAATTCGCATCACACGATTTGCACACAAGCAGACTCAAACGGTCCGGGCAGTTATTTTTTATCCTGGTAAATTATTAAACCCCACGGAATTGTCAAAAACTTTTATCCAAGCGTACGAAGACACGAAATAAATAAAAATTAAAGGGATACCTACAGTTTGGGCTATATCGTGATGTGTGAGTCATTTAGTTTATCCTTTCATATAATTAACTATATGCCTACCCGCGACTTCGTCCGCGTGTTTTAAGGTTTTTGATTCGGGAACTCTTTAATTTTCCAGGATACAGTAGCCTATTCCCTGAGATGTAACCTACCATGTATCAATAAATTTCATTTTTTTTTTTTTTTTTTTAATTTATTTATTTTATATTGCACAAAAAAATACAAAAATTATGTATCTCGCCAAACTACACACGCAGTTTGTTGGCGAGTTCGCGCTCAACTTATATTATGCCGTGCACTTATCATTAACACACAACATCAGTATACCTAGTTATAATATAATTAAAATTAAGAATCTTACGCTAAATATTTATTTATTTACTTAACTATATTAGGTTATTGTTAATCAGTGAAGGAGTCGTTAATAAAAACTCAAAATCAAAATCAAAATCGGTTTATCGGATGGGACGTGAAAGCGTAGCAGACAGACAGACACACTTTCGCATTCACAATATTAGTATGGCAGTATGAATTGTAGACTTAAGAATATCTTTTGAAATCACCTCTATAAGATTTCCGCGTCTTCGCCGCTAACTCGACTTACCACTGCCGTGAGTTGTACGGGGGGGGGGCAAAATGGATTCTCGCGACATTCGGCAGCCATTACAGCGACCCTCCGTGCCTCGCGCCCTCTCCCCAGCCGGGCGTGTTCACTAAAAATGCGTTCAATTTTATATGCGGGCCCTAGGTACTTACCTACGCCTCGGCTCGTGTGCACACAGCTTTACTACGGCTTCCTTACCCAAATAATAGGCCTGTCTTTGTTGGATGGAAACTAGAAGTAAACGATACACAAGGAATATAAAGCCTTACATAATCTATACTCTATACTAATACAAAAAAAAAATTAACACTCACGTGTTATTTTTTTTTTATCTTTTTATTTAGTGTTTCTTTCTGATCTTTTGTTTTAGTGAACATGCTTGATATGAAGTGTGCTACTTTGCATACAATAATTACCACTTAACATTAACGCAAGTCGGAAAATTTTTGGTTGTAAGTGAAAAGTTTACGTTCTAAAGAGGTAGAGACTAATTTTCAACTTTAGATTAAAAATACTTAAACCTGTCTACGTAACTTCCGACTAATTTTAAAAATTTCATCCAGATCAGTTCAGCCGTTGGGGCGTGATTGAGTAATAAACATTCATCCTACATCCATACCGACATCCATACATCCAAACTTTCGCATTTATAATATTAGTAAGATAAGATAAGATTTAAGAAGTAAGACATCCATACATCCATACCGACATCCATACATCCAAACTTTTGCATTTATAATATAAGTAAGAAGTAAGATAAGATAAGAATAGCTGACGCCCGGGACCCCGTACGCGTGGATCGAGGTTTTGTGGTTCCCGCGGGAATTCTTTAATTTTCCGGGATAAAAAGTAGCCTATATGTTATTCCAGACAATAATCTATCTCTGTGTCAAATTTCATCCAGATCAGTTCAGCCGTTGGGGCGTGATTGAGTAACAAACATTATTATTATTATTTATATAATGCGAAAGTTTGGATGTATGGATGGATGAATGGATGGATGTATGGATGGATATTACTTAATCACGCGAGAAAGGCTGAACGGATCTAGGTGAAAATTGGCACAGAGGTCTGGAATAACACATAGGCCACTTTTTATCCTGGTAAATTAAAGAGTTCCATCAAAAAAACCTCAATCCACACGGACTAAGTCGCGCGCATCAGCTAGTAATTAATAAATACTTTCTGAAGTGTCTATCTGTCTGTCTTTGTAACCTATTCACGGCCTTTTCTCAACTGCTTTTTATTTTTTCGGGGGAATTACGGAACTACTATTCTGGAAAATCATAGAGATTCCTCACTTGTTACTATTTATCTACTACCTGTGCTACTCCTGCAGTAGTAGCAAAGGCAAAACAACCGTATTAGGTACTACTGGTAGTAGGATTGGTAGTTACTAGTGAGACGGGGAACAAACGATTTTTCAAAAACCTAAATCCACGCAGAGAAAACACCTAATCTAGTAATATTTTAATCTAAGTGTAGCCCCAATACCTACTAGTCAAGATTTGGTACAGGATGCAGCTTGCATCCTGAAGACTGTTGAAGACTTTTTATATCAGAAAATTATAGACTTCCCACAAGCTTTAAAACAATACGGTGCCAAAAGTCAATTGCAAAACCATTTACTACTTCTGTGATGATATTTTTAATACAAAAATGTTTACTACTTTGAGGGATATAATTGCATGCATACATGTATGTCAGAAGGTCGATATATATGTGATTTTAATTTGGCATATATGTGGATCTTAGATTTTTCAACGTGTTTCGGACGCTGCAGTTAGTGGTTCCCACTCCCAGTACAGTATGGACGTAAAAACTTTTTAATATTTTTCATAAATGTTCCTTTAACGAATGCAATAATACTACTGATGTGTCAAACTTTAAATTCGGAAATAAGTTTTATTATTAAAACAAGTCTTCAGTAAACTTTTTGTTAAATCGATGCTCAAAACTTTTGTAAAGCGGATAATAAGTAATTTGAAATTATGGTGTTTTAGGTCTTACTGCACGCATTGTTATAAATAATCTAAGGTAAAAACGAATAAATATTTTAAGCCCGTGACTGTACTATAGAACTAAGTTTTATTAGTTTTCGAACTTTCTCTTTTTTAATTTTATCTTGTTTGTAAACAAAAAGCGGTAGGTACGCGTTGACTCGTCGAAATGTGTTTACTGAATTAGCCTTCGCTACCGAGAGACGCGAAACTTTTAAATGCTAACTTTTAAACGATTTGACGGAATGAATTAAACATTACCTACCGACTACCGAGTATTAGTGTTGTCGTTTTTCTTTGCAGTCACAGAGTATGCGAAAATAAAATATAAGCAAAACATGTTCCATTTTCAAATACACTGACAGTTCGACACGTCGTTCACAAATCACAACCCGTCACTTAATGCGTCCAAGGTACTTTGTACCGAGCTTCTATTATTTTGTTCAGAACCAGTCGGTAATGAATTCCAGTTTCTGTACCCATTATTTACGCTCGGGACAAATTGCAGACATCTCCTTATAAATATTCGTCCGCCTTAATAAAAGGCCGCTCAACTTTTGTAAATAAAAACTTGTACAGATGCGAAGATATTTAAACGTTCACATTTATTTGCAGATAGGCTGCAATGAGAAAAATCGTAAGGGGAGAAAAAGAAGCCTCGCAGATAAATGAAAAGTTTGAAGGCAAGTATTGCTGTAGTTTCATTTCTCAACTACGACTATTAATAGTCATAGTTGAGAAATTAATTAATAATTATATCTGTTATGACGCACGACTAAATAATAATATCTGAGAAAACATTAATATATTTGGTACCTAAGCACTTTTAAAAAAATGAGTAAAATTCGTTTTATTATTTTGGTAAGCAACTTTGTGTTACTAACAGTTAATGGTTAAAAAATTAAATAAATAATATAAATAATAGTAATTGAAATCAGTTTACGAATGAAACCTCAGTAAATAACGTTGATTTATAAGGACATACTTTTGAATCCTTGACTATTTCATATTTTATTTATATCACAATTTAAAACAAACAAAAGGACAATTCGATGTATAGCAAATATTGAAATAATTCACTATCAATATGCTCTTTGGAAACGAATCCATATGCAGTCACGTAAAGTTTATAGTAAATAATTCGCACAGTTTTTGTAATTAATATTTTCCATACATATTACATTCAAAGTATTAAGTATTTAAATATCACTTATGGAAAACTCCAAGAAAAAAAAAATTTCTTGGTATCTATTAGTATTTCATAATATCAAAAATTCAATGATGCTATAATTAAAAACGCGGACTAGAAACGCAATAATTTATACTTAGTTGCAAACATCTGCTTCCAAGGATTAGAATGAGCTCACGCAAAACGGAACGTGTAAAAAACTTATTAACATCTCAAACGCAACTGTTATAATTCTTCATTGTGCTGGCATAAAATAACGCAGAACGCTCTTGAATGAAGTGAAGGAAAAAATTATTGTTTCGAGATTCAAGAAAAAAATTATTTATGCAAATTAGTCACCGGGCGGCAGTGCAAGGGTTAGATTTGGAATGTTCTACATTTTAAATTGCACTGTTGAAGTCGAACTCTTGTTTCATGAATTTGTATTTTAATAACTGATCTCGATTATGAAATTGATTAATTTAAATTTTAAATTTGCATAATCGAATCGATGATAATTTTAATGTACCTCGGATCGAAACCCGTTACCTCCCGCTTATAAATAACTAGATGATGCCCGCGATTTCGTCCGCGTGGTTTAAGTTTTTTGGATTTCCGCAGGAACTCCTCAATTTTCCAGGATAAAAAGAAGCCTATGTCACTCTCCAAGTCTTCAACTATACCCATGCCAAAAACCACGTCGATCCGTTGCTTCGTTGCGGCGTGACTGAAGGACAAACCAACAAACCCACAAACCAATAAACCAACAAACCAACAAACCAACAAACAAACAAACTTTTGCATTTATAATATTTTAAGTATGAAGTATGATTCTACTCAAAACTGCAGGGTTGACGATATCCATGGCACAGTTCTGAGAGCTGTTGTCTTATAACTTTATAAGCGGGAGGCTCCGGTTTCGATCCCCGGCAGGGTCATTTTGGCAATCAACAATTTCTGAATTTTCTCTGGTCTGGTCTAGTGGGAGCCCTGGGCCGTGGCTAGTACCCTATCGGAAAAAAACGTGCCACCAAGATGTTTGTCATTTATTACGCCAATCCGGTACGATTCCGTGTAAAAACCGATTAGATTAGCCGACAGGTTAGCCCGCTACCATCTTAGACCACATCTTCAATTACTACCATTGATCGCAGTCAACGACGTCCCCTGTTAGTTTTATGACCAAAAACCATTTTAAACTACCGATTAAAATAAAAAAGTGCGTCGAATTTTGATAACGTCACTGTTCAGTATAAGCGCGCGTTTTGAGGTTTGAAAAAAAGTTGCTGATTTGACTTGTTGCCAAATACCTAATATAAATAATAGTTAAAGATCTTTTTTTAAAATTATAATATTATAGGCCTTGATATTATAAGAGCTTATAAGGGTTATTCAGAGCTTGTTCCGTAAAATCGCTGCACGCAAGCGAAACCGCAATTTCGCGTTAGTGAAGCCATAAAAATATTTAAAACCTCCTTTTAGCCTCTTCACAAGAAAAATGCGGAGTTATGCTTTATGGGCCACTTTAATGTAATTATTATGGCCGCTATTAAACGTCGCGAATTGTTTTACAAACTATTGCTAAAAGAGATTCTTATCTACCTACGGCTAAGCACGCTACGTGACATTTTCTCAAAAATTGATTGCAATGTTGCAAGTGAAAGCAAAATATATCATTTATACTTGATCTGTATGGTGATATAGTTTGATTCCTACATCCACGATTTGACGTAATCTATGGTGATATTATATTTGGTTCTGTAGTTTGACGCCTTTTGACGCATAAAAAAGAATCGACAATATTTGATTTTTCTAATGGCGCCCGCGTTACTTGTCTCTCGCGCGCATGCAATAATTGTGTTATTTTCCGGTTAAATTCTCAACTGTAGGTATAACAAATTAAATGGTGCCATCAGTATTAACTATTAACTGATAGTTGTATACGCAAAGTTTATGCGAGAACTAAATTGTCATGGAATCTCGAGTTTCACAAGACATTATTTTTTATCCACTGCGATATCACCTGATGGTAAGTAATGATGCAGTCAAAGATAATAGCGGGCTAACTTTTTAGGGGCATAGCCGTTGTATTAAGCTCATACACTTAATCGGTTAGCAATATTCGGCATAGTCAACTTTGTGTGAGTTGAATTTATATTTGATTTTCCGGGGAAAAAAACATTTAACCCGGAACTAATAAAAAATACCCTATCCCTGTACTTAACAAATTTCGTAAAAATCGGAGAGATAAGGCTCTCGAGCTTTTAGTCCGCCTATTGTACATAGCAGCTAGTTCTGATTGTGCAATAAAGAAAAAAACCGGCCAAGTGCGAGTCGGACTCGCGCACCGAGGGTTCCGTACTGAAAACTGTAACGTTCAAAGATGTAAAACGGTAATAATTACCTTTGTTAATGAACCGCAAAACTAACTTTGTTTGTAGAGATTTACTGTTAATATCAAAAAAACTATGCTAGTTAGAGCATTGGCTATAGTTTTCCTGTAAAATATACATAAATTCCTATTGACCATAATTATTTCAGATTTTTCGATTGGTAAACTCCGGAGATAAAGGGGGGGGGGGGACGGTATTTTTTTAGACTTTTTCCCCGATAAATCAAAAACTATCATGACTAAAAATAATTAAAAATCTGTTTTAGAATGTACAAAGTAAACCCTTTCATATGATACCCCACACAGTAGAAAGTCGCACCATAAGGGTTCCATTTTACCATTTTGGTACGGAACCCTAAAAAAGCTGTTGAACAGACAGACCTTGAAAGCGTAAGTAGCAGATAGACAATTTTTTAGTTGATAAAACGTCCGCGTGTAACGTACTTTCTTAATACTATAGAGGTGCCCAGAGTACGTTTCATACTTTAGTTGCGACCTGTCCAGTTCCTAGTGTGTTTTCGGCATCGATATATTATAATATGTAGGAACTAGATGGGCCCTTTCATAGAAAAAAATTGGGCGTCCGACCTGTAGAACGCGCTCCACACCTGTCAGAAGCCGTCATTTAAGCCTTTGTCCCCGTAGCACTGTCCCGCTTTTCAGACTAGATGGCGTTAGTAAAATAAGTTCACATTCTTTGTTTAACAGGGCCTGTCTATGTAAATTGAGATCGTTGGTTTTCGGCTTATTTTCATGTTTCAGTTTTCATTCAGTGTTCGGGCGATAAGTACCTTTTTCTTTTTTCCCATACCTGAGGGTTACAAGTTACAACTCTCCTTAGTCCTGTGCTTTTCTGCTTTGAAACGTGGTAATATGCAGACGAAATAGATCGAGATTTTTCTATAAGCGATTCAATTTTTTTCTTGATAGTTTAAGACCGGACCTATAAAAATAGGCAAATACTGGTAAGCATATTACCCGGAAGATACACAATAGTCAGCCAAAATATTTCTCATACGGTAGTTAAAAGATAGAATCAACTACGTAGGTATCTTTTAATACCTACTTATAATAAAAAAGAATAGCAGAACACTCATCCTTTCACTCAAAAAATAACGCTAGACAATAACGACCCTTGTTTTGATTCAAATGATGTTCAAATGTATGCAACCTCTGTAACTGATATCCTTGAGAGCGGTTCCAAATTCAAATTCAGAAAAAACGCGCCATTCATAGACAGTTTTGTTTTTTTTGTCTTAAATGCGCCCGGAATGTAGGACATGCATATGATTATCTGTGCCCTTTAATTTTTTTTAAACAAAAACCGGCTATGAATAATACCAAATCATTAATCGTAGTTTTGAAATTGGAACGCAGCTGTGTATTTTTTGCGACTTTTTTTTAAATTTTATTTTCTGAATCAACACAAATGTTTAGTTTAGCGATTTGAATAAATTCCAAATACACTTTTGACTGTGAAGTCAATGGTATTTTTTTAAAATTAGGTATAGGAATTCGAGGGCAATTTGGAAGTTTTTAAATTAAAAAAATTACGTTCTGTGCCACCTGCCTAAATTAAAAAATCCTTGACTTTTAAAGTTCGGAAATGTGTCACATTATTTTTATCAAATCAATGTTTAAACTAAATGTAAATTCAAAATTTTAGAATAGGTACATAATTAAATATAAGTTCAAAAATATGAACTTCATTTAAAAAAATATATAATATGAGTAGGTACCTAAATGCATAATATTATAAACTTGTGAATAACATTTTATGACCAAAAATTATAGTAGGTAACTTACCTACCTACTAGAATATTAGAATATTAAACTAAATAGCAAATATTTGTATACATATTCATAGATAACAATTTATCGGACAGATACCTACACGTAACTGCATTAGAAAATTAACTATTAAATTACAATGACCGAAGTTAACCCCGTTTCCCACACGTCTAGCTAACTAAATTTCCATCAAACATCTGCTCACTAATTGTCTAACGAGCAACGTGCATAAATTGCGCTAAATTATTGGCCCACAAAAAAAAACGTCACACGGCGACAACTCTTTATTTTTAAAAAAAGCGATCGTCTTGAAAAACCTGTCGCAGCCCTTGCTCAAGGTGTGAAATTTGCAAATTTAAAAAAGCTACGATCCCGAACGCAAGTTCTAAATTTGAATTCTCGACTCACACAGCTTTAAAATAAGGTGAATTTACAAAATGGTTGCCTCGTACGGATACAACGTATCGAAGTTGGGCGGCATATGCAAAACAGTTAACCCATTTCTCGACTCGCCCTATAATTATGGTATTTTGCATATTATTTAAAAGAATAAATATTTATAAGGAAGTGAAATTTAAGAAGTTCCTTTTTTTGTAAACTATTCCTTAATAAAACTCGGTTCGTTAAAATGTTTTTGCATATTCGCTGTTACTTTGAACGTTCGTGTCGGTATGCAAATGCGTTTTGTATGAATGTTTCGTGTGACCGATACGTCTTCTCACGTTTTTAATTGATTTTAGATTATAGCGTATGCAGTACTGGTGAATTTTAATCATTTTTTATTTTTCGGATACATTTTAATAACCTTATAATTTTTTATAATTCCAACAATTCAGGTTGTTAATTTGTTAACGAAATAACGCTGCATTTTGTTACTGTGTGTACATTGACAACTTATAAAGTATGTAGTTTACACAACAAAACATAACCGAAATAGCTCGAAAAAGCTCGAATACCTATCTGAAGTGGCAGAAGGTAGAGCAAATAATTCGAATAACCGATAAGCGTATCTAAAGGTCTCAAGATGCATGAATGGAAACCTCACACATTAAAAAAAAGAGATATAAATAGATCTAACTGTAACTAAGCATTATATTATCCAATTAAAATTACCAATCTATTAAAAAAAACTAACGACAACCGATTCAAATCGACAAGTGCACGTCATAATATTGCAACTCGATTCGTATTGTATTGTTCACCACAATAGAACTGTAGGGTACCCTATTCTATGAATCGAACTCGATTGTGAATCGATAGAATCGTTAGGGGCGTTCCGATCGAGTCAAGTGGCTTTTATTATCGATCTATTATTTACAGATTAGCCGATCTTTTGTTGGGTCGATTGGGGTTATTGAGTTTTGTATTGGAGGTAAATAAAATTGCTTTGGGTTCGATCTATTGTGCTTTTACCTATTGTATTTATTTAACTTATGTATATTTGTTTTATGTAACCAATTAGCTGATGGCCGCGAATTCGTCCGCGTGGATTGAAGTTTTTTGGTTCCCACGTGAAATATTTAACTTTCCAGGATAGAAAGTAGCCTATGTGTTATACTGCAGACTGTACGGCAGACTGTAATATATCTCTGTGCCAAATTTCATCCAGATCCGTTCAGCCGTTTTGGCATGATTGAGTAGAGCTTAACTTTAAAGCACACACCAATTGACGCTCGCTACCTTTTACTACTCCACGGGTCTGTCTTTGGCTACTGCCTCGTTAAATGGTTACACGGGAATCACACTCTCTAAATTTCTAGCCCCACTACAGATGCACGGCACGGAGATGCACTGCTGTCTGCTACATAAGAATTGTACGAAGAAATAAGAATACTTGCCTCGACACGCCACCCCTCTTTAGTGGGGCTAGACCCTTATTCGACGACCTCCGTGGCGCAGTGTGTAGCGCTGTTGCCTTAACGTGCGGAGGTCCCGGGTTCGATTCCCGGCAGGGTCAATTTGGGAATATATAATTTCTGAATTTTCCCTGGTCTGGCCTGGTGGGAGGCTTCGGCTACCACCACCGGCAAAGACGTGCCGTCAAGCGATTTAGCGTTCCGGTACGATGCCGTGTAGAAACCGAATGGGTATGGGTTTAATATAACTGCTATGCCCCTAACAGGTTAGCCCGCTACCATCTTAGACTACATCATCACTTACTATCAGGTGAGATCGCAATCAAGGGACCTCATCCAGGTGTTGGTTGGTCGATCAGGTAACCATCGACCAACGGGTAGGTTTCTTCTGAAATGCCACTTGCCTCCCTGTTTGCCAAGAGGTGTTAACATAATATTTCCCAACTTCTTCGTTGCTTATTTTAGTAACCAGAAAACTCGAGAGGAGAACCAAAGAACTTTGGCGGATACAATTTTATTACGTTTCTCGACTCTACATCATATTATATCTCATTCAATGGTAGCAGATTTATTTTGAAAGAATAATGCCTACCTATTTCGTGAATGTTCGTTACAAAATTAATTTGAGAGTTCTGCAAATGGCCCAAAAGTAAACCAGCGATATGGAAAAATTAAAAATATTTGGCATTTTTTATAATCAAAACGGACCCTTATTAAATCCAACGAAGCGAGTGAGCATCTCAGATCACACAAGAAAATTATTAATCCAAAGCGGTCAAAGATACAGGCTTATCCACCTTTTGAAAAAATTATGAAAATACCCAAATAAATACAGGCCTCGAGCCTCCACAATTATTTCTAGAAAAGCGAACAAAAGAAAATGCGGGGACCCAAAAAAATAAGCATTGTTATCGAAATTGGAAACGAAACGAATATATCTGTAGGTACCTAAAAGAAAGTTCGGCTTCTGGCTAGGGTGCGTTTTTTTTCAATCCGAACGCGTGTACAAAAAACACCCCTCCGCATATGAAACATTACCCCACAATACGTCCAATGGAGCCGTACCCCAAACACTCTCATTTTTATAAACAGATTTTTTCCTTTGCGATAGAGCGAGACAGATTACCAGCTGTCATAATCCGATCATTGATAAACAGCAGCGGGAAAGAGACGGGCGTAAAGTAAAAGTTCAGACTCCGGATAAAGAAAGCTCAGGTATGGATAAGGGTGTGGAGCGAAGAAAAAAGGGATACGACGTGGGGTGGCTGCCACCCCGCGGCGGGTGGGGGTTATCCGTGAAGGTTCGCATCGCCGCCGCTAGATGGGGCTGAATGGGAAAGTTATTTATTGAATTTCGGCAAGAGAGTTTTGGCATAATGATGATGGATTGTACAGTGGCTTTCCGCAGATAAGTTTGGGGAAATTCCCGTTGCGTGTAATGTGTTTCGTGAGTTTTTAAATTAGCTGCAAGCTTATAGGAAAATAAAACTCTAAAGAAATATAATATTCTGACATACCGTTATTTGATACTGATTGCTGTTTCGTGTTTGACTTTTGAATAATTATATTATTGGAACAAATGTAGGGTAGATTAGATATCCTTTGGAACTTTGTGTTTGTTAGATACCAATTATTATAAACTGGTACAATAAGACCTAGAAATTCCAATTGGTGATATAAAAGATACAAGTTAGATATTTGGAAACTTTATAATATTTTCAAAGTTTTTAATATAGTAAACTCAAAAGTCGTATGGCACCCACAATTATTATATCGGGCGCATTGTAACAACAACCATTGCACTAGTGTCGTAACTGCTCTTATGGAGCCGCACACTCTAGCGTGACAAGACATAACGTTGAAACCCCCTAACGTGGACATTTTGCGTCGACGTTTTATTTTTTTATTTTATTACACTTTAGTGAACATTTTAATAAATGTAGCCCTGATATTCTGATAAAAGAAAAGTAACTGTGGAACTTGAACTTTTATCGTAAACTAGGCGATGCCAGTGACTGCGTGGATTTAATTGATTGAAAATGAGCTTTTTGTCAATTTTTGAAAAATAGGAGCCTAAACTCCTATCCTATGCCCTTATTCGGAGTGAAAGCTCTCTCTCTCTACATTATTTCGCCTAAAAGGTAGCAGATAAACACACTTTCGCATATTTTATAACTTGATGATGCCGCGATATCGTCCACGAGATTTTGTATTTTTATTCCCCCGGTAACTCATTGATGCAATTTCCCACCATACCAAATTTCATCGAAATCGGTTTAAAAAATAATTTCTTTTTTTATCCACTACAAGTGAGCCCTTGACTGTGATCTCACCTCATGCTAAGTGATGATGCAGTCTAAGATGGTAGTGGGCTAACCTATTAGGGGTATGGCAGTTACATTAAACCCATACTCCTTATCTGTTTCTACCAGAATGCTAGATCGCTTGGTGGCACGTCTTTGTCGGTAAGGTGGTAACTAGCCACGGCCGAAGCCTCCCAACAGAAAAGCCGATTTGCCGTTAAAGCGTAGCAGACAGACAGACAGACGGACACTTTCACATTTATAATATTATAGTATAGTATGGATATTAGAGAATGATTTTTTTAAAAGAGCAACTATCGAATTTCTTGCTGGTTCTTTTTGGTAGGAATGGCATTCCGAACCAGTGATAGATTCACTCGACGATTCAAAAGCACTTTAAATAAGTTTATTTAAATTTTAAAAAATGAGTTTGTGTTTGAGTTTGATAGCGTGTCGCGTGAAATTATTTTTACACTAATATAAAAACATCAAATTATAAAGCGAAACCGACAGCTCCCATTATACTCTAGCGACCGAAAATCTTTTAATTAGGGTTTCCTCGGTGAAAATCTCACTTGACAGGCGCGTGGGGTTTTTTTTTCACTTTTTTCCACCCTTTCACGGCACTACCACTAATGAGACGAGCCCTTATAATGTCTGTCTGTGGATTTGTAAATGAGTCTAGGTTCTGAAGTACGACATACGTAATTAGTGTTAACGCGAGCTTGGGTGAGCAGACATTTTTAATAAAAATATGTTTTTTTTAAACAAACAAGCGCATAAAAGGCAGGGTCAAGCGACACTGGTTTTTGGACGTGTGCAATAAAATTTTTAACATTTACGAGTAATGGGACGTGCACTCCATACTTGCGAAATGCACTGCCGTTATACAGTTTTTATAAGTATATAGTTATATTACGATTTTGACTTGGCGAGGCAAAGATGATGATAGAAAATATTTTTTGTTTATCTCGTGAGTTTCGAGTTTTTCAAAGGCCTTTTAAAGAGCCTTGTGAGCACCTCCGTTATTATTGATTTTTATTAAAATTTATACTCGTAGAACTTTAACTATTTATTTATTTAACTAAGGTTGTCTGTGAGAAATCACTATTAGTAAAACCGCCTTTGCATGAAAAACTTTGTGGTCTACTGCGTTTTTTACTTTTTAAACTAATTCCTGTGCTTGTGTGCATTAAAGTAAAATAAATGAATCAATAAATAAGTTTTATTAAATAAATGACTTTTGAATACTTACCACTACTTACTTCGACGACCTCCGTGGCGCAGTGTGTAGCGCTGTTGCCAACGTGCCGTGTAGAAACCGAAGGGGTATTGGTTTAATATAACTGCCATGCCCCTAACAGGTTAGCCCGCTACCGTCTTAGACTGCATCATCACTTACCATCAGGTGAGATCGCAGTCAAGGGCTAGCTTGTAGTGGATTAAAAAAAAAAATTACTTCTTTCCAAAAAGCACTAGCAACTCGGTGTTATGCAGGGAGGTATAGTCCGACAAACTTCTCTGACCCGGTGACAGCGTCGCTAGTATCTATGAAAAATAATATAAAAACAAAAACTGCACAGGCTTAAAAATTAGTTCCAATTTTGGCCACCGGGTCGGATAACTTTGTGGCACTGTACTATTCTCTTTATTATATCCTCTTGAGGATAAAGTAAATTGAATTTAGAACATCGTGTGCACGTTAGTAAATATCACTCGTCTTTGAAGTTCAAGTGAATTTAAAAAATCATTAAAACCTATTTACTTCTACCTCTATGGTGCCGAATTTCCATACAACCGTTTTTAATTAATGTTAAAAACTCACACTCGTAACCTTCTTGGTGTACTTTTTTAATTTGCTTTGCGCGTACAATTTTCTTTCACGTCATATTATCTTGTGATTTTTTTTGCATTTAGTCATTTCCTCGCTGAGGTGGGATGAAAAGTTACGTGTTGCACTCGAGTGAAAAGATTTTTCACCTCGTGCTCTTTTGATTCCCTCGCTGACGCTCAGGATTCTAATTTTAGAATCCTTCGCTTGCTCGGTCATCAAAATTGAGCACGCAGTTAAAAAACAACTTTTCACTCTTGTATAACAAATAACTATTATTTCTACCCACTATGTTGAAGTCGGGCGAGCCTGATGCGTCAACTTTGCTTATCCTTGTTATACCTGCCCGACTTCAACTTAGTAAGTAGAACTAAAAATTATTTATTACTTTACAGTGGCGTTAGAAGTCGGTTTTTTGGAAAGAATTTTTAGTTTTAACTTTTTAGTGTCAGGGTTGAGGATTTGGAGTCAGAATTTTTTATGGGACCACCTCGAGAGCTTCCTCTAAAGACTGATAGAAAAAAAATCAAATCGGTTCAGAAACCACGGAGATATGCACCAAAATACATTTAAAAAAAAAACGCACCGAATTGAGGCCTCTGTCTTAATTACTTAGGCCCATATTAATAAACCAACATCAGCTAAGAACACGTTAAGTATCGGTCAATCTATGTTATAAGCATAGATTAACTGATACTTGAGAACCTGCTCTTAGCTGATATCGGCTTATTAGGTAACTAAGATCAAGGATTTTGGTACCCGCGGGAACTCTTGAATTTTCCGGAAAAGTAGCCTATGTCCTTCCCGGGGTAGAACCTATCCCTGTACCAAATTTCATCAAAATCCGTCGAACAGATTATTCGTGATAGCGTAGGTAACAGACAGACAGACACACAAACTCTGTAGGTGGAAGATAATGCAAGCGTTTGTCTACATGTGTCTATATTTAACTAAGCTTGATACTTATCGTGGAAGTCAATACTTGAAAGGTACTCGAAGTTGAGAGGGCCCCGGCGTTTCAAATTAGAACTCAGACTTATTCGATATAAAAACGTAATAATTCCCATTGGCAAGCGGGCAACAGCCTCGACCTAACAAATATCCAATTCCGGCTTCGTATAAGCAATAAATAAGAGGAAAAGCCTTTCCAGACGGTGGCTGGCGGGGAAAAGGGAGCAAAAAGTGAAATAAAAGTGAAAATAAAGTAAAAAAGGCAACGGATCGAAGTCTTCGTCCGTCGGATCCAATAATCCGACCGTCTGTCCGCCGCCTAATGTGATCGTTGCCTAATGAAAAACGCTCGACCCGTATCTATAGTTCAATTGTATTTGCTGTAATGGAAGGATGGAATTTTGTTAGGTAAATTCTGTAAAATGCAGTTAGCTGCATTTTACATGGGACTAGTCCCATTAACATATAAATAAATAAATAAATTTAAAAAAACAAAAAAAAATATCTGGGCCGGTGGCTGAAATTAAAACTAATTTTATGACTGTTTAGTTTTTGCTTTTATTTTTATGAGCATGGTTAAATGTGATGCTGTCACCGGGTCCAATATGTTTGTGGGAATATACGTAGTGATCTATCTTTCTGATGTGATCACAAAAGCCATAGATATTTATAATATCCTCCTTTAAATTAAATATAATATATTTAGAACAGAAAATAATAACGCCAAGTTTTCTAAAACTATTTTTAATTAACAGTAACCTATGCATTTCTCTAGATTCACTCCTAATACAATTTCTTATTGTAGAAGTAGTAGGTGAGTGGTAAAGACTTCAGCTTACAAAGTACCTATTATTTAATGTATACTTTGGCCTCCTATTACGGGGCTGGATTCTATTAGCACATTTAACTTTTCGGAATTAAGTATAAGTTTTCAGAAAAGTATCACTTGCTTTTACGGTGAAAGGAAACATCGTGAAGCAACTTGCAAACTTAAGAATTTTTCACTATGTTCTCAAAGGTGTATGAATTTTCCTACTTTTCACTAGCTTGAGATACCTAGTTCTAGCTTTCTAACTTGGGGTGTAGTCTACCATGCTACATGTGTGCAGCATGGTGGACTATGGTCTAAACCTAAGCCGATACCAAGAGAAGACACATATCCAGTAGTTGTAATAGTGGCCCAGCTACCATGGGTTGAGAGTTTTGACCATGAGATGCTGATGAAAAATTTTTCAATTAAATCACACCTTAAAATGAAAGAAATAAGTTTCCCCAGTAATATATTAATTTAGGTCTATTGTTTTATTTAATCTTTACAAGACTGGTCTATAGATAGCGCACCTAGCATCGAGAATTTAAAAAAAGAAATCCTAAAATGGGTTTACTTGGGTAACGAAATCAACATAAATATAAAACAAAATTAAAAGCGTGTGCGTGTGCCATTATTATTAGAATTATTTATAAAATTTTTAGCAAGATATTAATAAACTCATTTCGTTATTCAGTGACCTCATATTAAAATTTTTATTAAACTTGTGTTTCATGTCTATGACAAATTTAAATATAGAATCAATGATATTAATTTTATAAATATACAATCTTTTTGGTATCTAATTAGGTATAATATTTCCGATTCGATTTATAGTTACTATAGATTATTACTGAGCGATTCTTGCGCCTTCAGGTGCAAATATTTTAGGTGTGTTCTTTATAAATAAATCCTACTAATAATCTAAGTATCCAGTCCCAGTGGTTCAAATTGTACAATTGTACGTTGAAAAATTGCATGATAGGTGTTTCAATCAGTTTTTCCTTACAACCTCCTCATAATAAAGTGAAAGTGAAGTGGTGAAGACTAAATCTCCTGAAATCTACTTGGAAGTTTAGAAACTGTATAAGATTATTGATTCTCAAAATATAATTAATGATTATTTATTGGTAGGAATAATAATTTCAAATAATAAAGTCAAATAATAAAGTACTCACTCTTTTCTTTTTCTACTCCACAAATAAACAAAACGTATACCTATTTCATTTGGTTGCTTGGTTCCTGCAAAACTTATGATGTCACCTCGACATCGAGAGTTGGGCTCCTTAAGAAAATTCATTCATTGAGCATCAGCTGTTATAGTTCCATCCCCCTCTTACTCATAGAAAATTAAATAGGTTGATAGTCCGTCTCACTTCAGCGAAGGAAGTAGTGACGTCATAACGAGGTCGTCTTTCAGATCCACTCATTAAATAAACAAGGAATGAAATGTGCGTTTCAATGGCAAGGCCAGTTGCGCTATGAGGCTAATGTATGGAAACTAAAATTAGTTGCGTAATATTTAGCTAATGCTAAGACTTCGAGCAATAATTTAATCTGTGTATGTTTTTGTGTATTTATTTCCTTAGCTTTGAAAGAAAACATCGTAAGGATACCTGCATGCACGAGAGTTCTCTTCATAATGTTCTCAAAGGTGTGTTAAATCTACCAATCCACAGCACTTGGCCAGCGTGGGGGAGTATGGCCAAAGCTCTAATCATTCTGAGTGGAGAGTCGTGCTCAGTAGTGAGCCGCAGATGGGTTGTAAATTGTAATTATGACTGATGGTGGGACCTTAGATAATAAAAAGGCTCTCTTTAAATCTTATGCCCACTAAATACATTCGAGTGCAAAGGAGAGCTTAAACTTGAAAGTTAAATATTAGTTCAACATTGTACTTTTTTATATTTTATTGGTCCAATAAAGCGGTGTCAAATCGTTTTCGCAAACTCTTGTCTCTTAAAATTCTTACCTAGTCGTGCGGCTGTAACGCACTTTGCGCCCGTTTTAATTCGTATCCCGACCCCGCTGTTCTTCATTATCTTATTACTTAGCTAACTTTGTATACTGCGCCTGAATGGCTTGATGCTTTTGAAGTCTTTCGCTGGTGATCTAGTTTTTGTTTCAATTTTAGGACAATACGATAAACAAAATACTATTTTTAACGTTAATAATTGTTTGCGTACTATTTTTGAGTACTTAAGATATAACAAGATTTTTAAATCAGTTAAAATTTCCTTTTTATGTTTTATGTAGCTAAGTTGAACTACAAATCATTACCTAAAATTTAATGTATTTGTATGTTCAAAATATGATATGAGCTAGTCATATCATATTTTCCGGGATAAAAAGTTGCCTATGTATTATCCCAGACTATAATGTATATCTGTGCCAAATTTCATCCAGATCCGTTCAGGTATTCCGGAGTGATTGAGCAACAAACATCCATCAATCCATACATCCATCCAAACTTTCTCATTTATGATATTAGTATAGATAACATTACTTACAAATTCCAGTATTTATAGTTAAATAATTAATTGATTTAAATTTAAATTTTTATAGTTTGAATTAATTTTTATATAAGTATCAAGACAGCGCAGACGACGGTGAAATCTTAAGATGGCGGCACAGAGTTGTTCTTAGAGAAGACGTTAATGCCCGTCGCCTTCACCTTGACCAGTCTTAACTTTCACCCCAGTTCTGTTGCCTCGGTACTTGCGAACTAGGTCGATAGAAGGGTTCAGTGATCTAACAATACTATTTTTCTTTTTTAGCATTTTATATGTTTTATTCAATGAAATTTCCGTAGTACTATGTGTCTGTCTGTCGGTCTGTCTGTCACATCACAGCGCATCCGTTCGATCAATTTTGACAATATTTTGTCAAAACTAGTTGAACGCGGAAGAAATTGACGGACGGCCGAAGACTTATGAATCCACCTGGATGAAAGTGTAGCCATCATATTGACATCGTTAAACTCCTTTTGTACTTTTTCTGCATTCCTCTGTAAAGTAAAAAATAACCAATGAAAGATACATGTACCTAATACGTATAGTTGCTCATTTGACATATTAAAATAAGTTAAAGTTAAATTTTGTTGTCGTTGACAATTTTTTTTATAGTCCGACAAATTTATCTGATCCGGTGACAGCGTCGCTAGTTTATACGAAAAACAAAAACTAAACAGGCATAAAAATTAGTTCCAATTTTGGCCACCGGGTAACATAAGTTTGTGGGACATACAGAGGGTTCGGATCTCGTAATCACCGTTTCAACCGATAGACACTCCTCAGCTGGACCACAGAATACTAACTAATGCCTGGATCAAGGTCTCTTACAAAGATCCATGTGTTCCGTTTTTAGTTTTATTTTTTTAATATTGTCTAACAAGAACCTTTTTTCCAATATTCTTTGTTCCTAGAGTCACTTTTGTCTTACCAAGTTACTTTCACACCAGTTCTGTTAGCCTAGTACTCGAGACGTTAGAAGGGTTAAGTTTTCTAATAAGAAAACGTTTGTTTACGTTTTGTTGAGTTCATTCTCAAAAATTATTTTATAGGCTCTAGCTAGAGCGTGTGCTAGAGATGCTTTCAAGTTCTAGTAGCTGAAGCACGCGAGTATATATCCGATGAAGCTTCCTCTCTGTATTACTCTGTGGCAAGTTAGGATACTTACTGAATTGGTAACATAGTGCCACAGCGTAAGAGAAAAAAAGTATCTTCTACGCTGCGATTTCTATGAAAATTTAATGTAGTTCTAGGAAATTGGACAAAACTCTTACAAGAAAATATGAAACAATACATGACTTATAATAATACGAAACCAACATGATACTTGAAAATATGAAACTAACATGATACTTTTATAATAAAATTAAAACCCAATAAGTACTAAATTGCACGATGCCCTATAGCCTAACTTTTTTTAAGTTATAGGCTATAAAAGAAGTTAAGCTATACTTATCTTTTAAATATAGCTAATGAGCTATCTTTTATTAAGTTAAAGTTAGAAATTTACACTGAGGAATGGTTAATTAATATAAAATATATCTATGAATAAAAATATAATCCTTTCCCATTTTGCAAATAATTGGGTCAGAAAAACCCGATATAACCACCCAATAAACATCAAAGACATTTGCCGACGGCGGGCGACATGAAACGACCCGTCGGCAGCATCTCTTTGAAGTTGCCGACGGTACGGTGCGTTTCAGCTTGACTACACAGTACGAGCTGGCGTGCGAGTTGGTCCAGTTGGTAACTAAATGAAAGTTGGTCAAAAATTATTATATTTTTGCCGAATATCGACCTTAGTCGATTGACATACCAATAATAATGTCCTGCAGACCGAATTTCGGCAACGGCGGCCAATATCCAGAGAGATTAGCTATCTGCGCGGTAAATATTACGGTGCATGAGTGTATACAGGTGTAATACACAGGTGCACTCTCTGTTCCTTTACTCTCATAGCTCGATGGAACGGAAAATCTGACACGACCGGAGAGAGATCATTCGCAGAACCGACGCCCTTACGTGCTCTCTGAGGCACGGTGGTGAAACACCGCCAACTTCCTAACTCCGGCCTTTCTTGTCAAAAAAGCCCAATACATGTTATGGCCCGACCCGTTGAACCGAACCCGGCCGCAGTTGGTAATGCTTACTACTAGACCAACTAGGCAGTCAACACTAACCAATAACAACCCTGTAGCCCTATTGGGGAATGTTGGATTCGAAATTGTTCAGAGTACCTTGGCAAGATCATACAAATTAGTAGGATCAAGTTCGACGTACAAGTCAACAGGAGGTTATGACTGGGCTAGGCAGCATGTGGAGAATTATGTCAGGTTTTTGACCAGGTGTGGTGCACTTTTTGGGATAGCCGATAGGCTATGTACAAAAAAAATATATATATAATATAATATAATAAAATAAAATAAAAAATAAATAATGTAAATGCTGATAATAATGAGTCAAGTCGCGCTAATACTAAAGATTACTTTAGCTGTCTATGGCCAGGTCAGTAGCTCGCACTGTGTAGTGAAGCCATTTAGAATGTTAAGTTATTTTTTTACTTTAATATGCGCTAAGACTTATTAGAATTACTTCATTAAATAGGAATGCTGCTGATAATTGGAATAAAAGTAAAACGGTGAAGGTTTATGTTGATAAGTTACCTACATTGAAGGGTTAAAATTTTTATTTATAAAATAATTCTATGGTTATTTTTATTTTTTATATCGCTGTTCGTACATGTTAGCCCGCCAACCCGCATTGGAGCAGCGTGGTGGGTCTAAGCTTTAACCCCTCTCTCCTATGAGAGTGGAGGCCTGTGCCCAGCAGTGGACGTTAATGGGCTGTAGTGGTGGTGGGTTCGTACATTCTAAGCGTTTCAAATAAGAATACCATCGGTGATGTTAGCACTAGATCACCAGTAGTAACATACTTGATCATCATTCGCTATTTAGGAAATCTAATTTGCTTTTATTGGTTCGTATCACATACTTTAAAACTGTATAATATACTCCGAGACCGGGAAGTACGCGTTTTCTGGTCGAGTGTTAGTAAGTAAGGCTATATACGAGACCAGAAATGCTCTCCCGGTCGAGGTGTGTATAGTGCTTTTCTAAAAAATGACTTTTTTTGACAAGTGACTTTTTTTTTATATATATAACATTATGTAATTAAAAGAAAGTATATAAAAAAGCAACCTACTTAAGAAATATTAAAAGTTAAATTAGTTATATTTATACTTTTTTTTTTTTTTTTTGCGCTGTGAGTGCTGAACGCGTTATACGGTAGAGTTCCAAATTTAAACTATTTAGGCCAAAGAACATTATAACAAGTTACAAGATATTCAGGAAGAAAGATTCCAAATTCAAACTTATGATATGTAATGAAAATACTGGCCTAGGCCGGGAAGTTTAACTTTCGAACTCATTTACAGGGTATGAAATGTGCACATTTCATATCATTTTTTAGAAAAGTATATTTATTCAAATTACAACACTGTGCAGTTGAACACGAATGGGCGTTACGAATTACTTACGAAACATGGTGATAATCAGTTATGGTATCTTAAAACTAAAGTTCCAAACGCGCCCTGTGTGCTTAGCATGCGCACAACGAGATTATCTCGCGACGAGAGAGAGAGATGTTGTCGTTGCCGGCAAATTTTTCATTTACCCTAACATGGACAATATTCGCTATGTTACAAGAAAACCACCCAATTCTAACTTTTCTGAGTTAATGTGAGATTTAAGCAATTTACTATCACTTGCTATACCAGTGAAGGAAAACATCGTGAGAAAAACCTTCATACCTAAGAGTTCTTCATAATGTTCTCAAAAGTATGTCTTGTCAGCCAATCTGCAATTGGCCAGCTTGGTGGACTATGGCCAAACCGTTCTCATTCTAAGAGGAGACTCATGCTCAGTGGTGGGCCGGTGCGGCGGTGGACTGAAACGAGGATGAAAAGAAAGAAAAACAATTTACAATTTACAAGCAAGCCCTTGACTACGATCTCACCTGATGGTAAGTGATGATGCAGTCTAAGATGGTAGCGGGCTAACCTGTTAGGGGCATGGCAGTTATATTAAACCCATACCCTTTCGGTTTCTACACGGCATCGTACCGGAACGCTAAATCGCTTGGCGGCACGTCTTTGCCGGTAGGGTGGTAACTAGCCACGGCCGAAGCCTCCCACCAGGTCAGACCAGGGAAAATTCAGAAATAATAAATTCCCAAATTGACCCTGGGGGGGATCGAACCCAGGACCTCCACACGTTAAGGCAACAGCGCTACACACTGCGCCACGGAGGTCGTCAAAACATTTACACACACTTACAGATGTTACAACCTGTGACACCACCCTGAATGGTTGTACGCTCATACATATCATATCATAGGATAATGATAGACCTAAATAGATAAGACCTTCTTTTCACTACGAAAATACGTTTTAACATTTAAATAAGATTATTTTCGTAACATGTTCGCTGTTTTCAGACAAATTAAGGCGAAGCACCTGCTGAGTTTCTTGCCGATTCTTCTCAGTAGAATCCTTATTCCAAATCGGTGGTAGAGTCAAAACATGAACTAACATAAGAGACACTAATTGTATGTCCTACATGGAATAAATAAATAGAATGTTGAAGCTTTTGACGACGTCCGTGACGCAATAATGAGCGTTGTGGTTATAATTTAGAGGTAGCGGGTTCGAACCCCGGCAATTTATAATTCCTGAATTTTCTCAGGTCTTGTCTGGTAGAAGGCTTCGGCCGTAGCTAGTTACCACCCGACCGGTCAAGACGTGCCGTGAAACAATTTAGCATTCCGGTACGATGCTGCATAGAACCCGATTAGGGGTTAGGTATGGGTTTTATATAAGTGCCATACCCCTAATAGATACCATGTTAGACTACATCTTAACTTACCACCAGATGAGATAGCAATCTAATTTTTAGTGTAGGTATTTATCTATACTAATATTATAAAATGCGAAAGTTTGGATGGATGGATGAATGGATGGATGGATGTTTGTTACTCAATCACGCCAAAACGGCTGAAAGGATCTGGATGAAATATGGCACAAGATAGATTGGAATAACACATAGGCTACTTTTTATCCCGGAAAATGAAAGAATTCCCGCGGGAACCATAAAACCTTAATACACGTACACGAAGTCGCGATCAACTAGTATAGTAAAAAAGAATTTGATTCAATAGGATTACATAGCATAGAGAGAGAGAAAAATTACAACATCACATCCAGTAGAGGCAAAAAGTCTACCCCTTAATCACCCAGAACGTATTCCTTTGCCAAAGAAAAATCCACGCTGGATTAAAAAGGAATGCATTCGTGTGTGAACGCCACTGTATCTTACTCTCGGAACAAAGGACGGGGAAAACATTTTCTTTGTAGCCTTGGTTCACAGTAAAAGATATGATTTTTGAAGCTAGCTCAAAGCTATTGTGGTAAAAATAAATATCAGAAGGAAGGGCGGCAACAAAAGTGTGTCTTAATGCTAGTTATCTTCACAAACATTAATAGATAATGTTTTACAAAGCGTAATAAGTTTGATAACAGTTACTGTGAAAAAAAACGCATTCGGCGTTCGTATATATACCTAAATTCGCCTATTGGAACAAAAGGGGATTTTTTTTAAAACATGATTTTCTATTATATTTTCTTCGTTATAGATATATAATAATATATTGCTCAAAGCGATAGATTTAACAAATCTACCTTAAAATGAAGGAAGACAACAAAAATTTTCATAATAGTCTTTATTCACACAAACATTAAACATTCTTTACAAAGCTGTCCAAGATAATAGTAAAAAATAGCGTTTATTTATTCATCTATAACTAGGGAGCATACTACCATCGCGTCGCTCGAAGCCGTATCATTTTAATATTGTTTTCGTTCGTGTTTTAGAATTATAATCCTTATTTCAGAGAGGTCAAGTCTTACGTGATATAAAACTGTTATTTTGCAATAATACTGCTTTAAGCCCGCTAGGTATATCGTAGGTACTTTCGGAAAAAGGACAGCAAAAACATCTGATTGCCATGCAGTACTATTTACTCGCAGCAAGTAATCTAGGAAATGTATCCTGATCTCTTTATTTACCAGCTGATGCCCGCTCTCCTATGAGAGTGGAGGCCTGTGCCCAGCAGTGGGACGTTAATGGGCTGTAGTGGTGGTAGTGGTAGTAGTGGCCCGCGACTTCGTCTTCAATTCCTTAATTTTCCCCGAATAAAAAGTAGCCTTTGTCAATCGACCATACCCTTGCAAAAAATCAAGTCGATCCGTTGCTCCGTTGCGGTGTGATTGAAGGACAATCAAACACATTTTCTCATTTACAATATCAGTATGATAACCTATCACGGCCGAGAAAAAAAAGGAGTATCATCTAATATATTAAAGCCACAGTGATAAGTACTGTTTATCAGTATAGCTCATCCTACAACACATGCCTAACCAAATCTCGACATAGTATAGTATGGAGATATCTGTAGGTAAGGACCCTCTTTATATCGCATTGAAACGTCTCGCTCGATTCTACAATATCCAATTTCCCAGCGCATTCTTTGATAATATTTGATCAAACAACATTAACTGAACATTTGGAGCGTATACGTCTTTTATGATATAATTGGAAAATATAATGCGTAAAATTCAGAACACTGAATAAAAAAGTTATAAATGCGAAAGTGTGTCTGTCTTTTCAACCGATTTTAATGAAATTTGGTACAGGTAGGTGGATAGATTGTATCCTGGGGAAGGTCACAGAGAATTTAAAAAAAACTTAATCTTCGCGGACGAAGTCGCGGGCAATATCTAGTTATACAATAAACCACCCACAAAATATTTAAAAAAAACACCGCAAAAATACGGTCCAATTGTTACCTTATTTCGGTCTCCTCATAACGCTACATTAGTGCGAGTTGACGAAATTTATGATACGCATTTGCGAAATTTATGGCATCGAGAAAATGACGATAGGGGGCGCTATGTGCCCCGCCCGAGCTTCTTGCCACCCTAACATTGTGTCGTTTGTAAACTTTTTGTGTTTTCCCTAAGAAAACTCTTCGTCTGGTTTGTAGGGTTTTAAATTTAGATAGGCTAGATGACCTATTTCTGCCTCTGGCTACCTCGTTGGTTGGTTAGCATGTTCGACTGCAGCCGACAAGGTCCCGTGTCCGAGTCCCGGGGTCTAATTAAGTATTGAATTTTTCTGACTAGAAATTCTCATTACTAGCCCGGAGTTAGGAAGTTGGCGGTATTTCACCCCCGTACCTCGGAGAGCACGTTAAGCCGTCGGTCTCGGGTATTATCACTAACATGATAATAGTCGTTAAAGCCCGCCAACCCATTAGAGCAGCGTGGTGGATCTAATCTTTAATTCCCTCTCTCCTATGAGAATGGAGGCCTTTTTATCCCGGAAAATTGAAGATTTCTCGCGGGAATCCAAAAACCTCAATCCACGCGGACGAATTCGCGGGCATTAGTTAGTAAACAATAATTTGTTTCTTTTTCTGCATTCGGATTTTGGTAAATTAGATTATGTCTCAAATTGCTTCCGACCACGACAGCCGCGATATCGTCCATTAGCGGTAATCAGAAACAGACATAACAGTAATTACAAGTTGGGACCTGAGGGCCGTGGGGCAGAGCGATGTAAGCGAATTGAGACAAAAAACGAATGCTTAAGACGTCCAGTGATGCAAGACGAGGCAAGAATTGGAGGAGGCAACTCATTTTCATACCCAGACACGAAGAAAAAAAAACAGTGTGAAAGAAAAAAGTCGTCCACGACAGCCGCGATATCGTCCATTAGTGGTAATCAGAAACAGACTTATCAGTAATTACAAGTTTGGACCTGAAGTCCGGGGGGCATAGCGATTTAAGCGAATTGAGACAAGAGCAAATGCAAGTGATTTCAACTTCCCAGAATTCATACCTCGAAATCTGGATGGGAAGCCAAAATCTTTACCAATAAGTAACTAGGTATATAACATATAAATCTTAACAAGAAATGCATTTTATGAATCCAAATCTTAAATGTTTGACAATTAAATGGTCCACGAATATTTTAACTACCACATCCAATTTCATTAGTAGGTGTTAAGCCAAAATCGTTAAAACTCTCCGGATGAGAGCGAAGTGGAATTATTAAAGACCGCCTCCAAGTCGTAAGCGAGTTATCTTAACCACCTGTTGATGGACTAATTAATTCAATTTTCGTACGCCACCTTAACACTTTTAGGGTTCCTTTGCATAATTTTTACTACATATCTTTTGCTATGTAGATTTCCTATTTTAAAAGACATTTAAAACTCATATACTTTTAGTATTTGTAATCTCTTTTAGCATCGGTATTTTTTCAGAAGTCTTTTTTACAATAGTATAACTCCGTTAAACCTATCTAACCCGGTGACAGCGTCTCTAGTGTATATTAAAAATCAAATAAAATCCAAACTTAACAGGCCACCGGGCCACATAATATTGACGGACTATGTGTTTTTTTCAGTCGTGATTGTCATGCCATCTGTTAGTTGACTGTTGAGGTTGAAATATGTAGATCACAGTATTTAATAAAATGCTTTCAGAGCCCACTTACGGCAAGTTACTTTCATCCATCCAACCATCCATTAGCCTGTAGACTGCTAAACCGAGGTGCTTTGGAGTGCTCATCCGTAGATACGTACTTAATATTTATATAATTTATTATAATATTTAGGTAATATTATATAATAATAGGGATTATTCTTAGGAATATCTAATACTAGCTGATGCCCGCGACTTCGTCCACATGGTTCAAGTTTTTTTTATTCCCGCGGGAACTCCTAAATTTTCCGGGATAAAAGCCTATATGTCACTCTCCAGGTCCTCAACAGCTATACCCATGCCAAAAATCACGTCGATCCGTTGCTCCGTTGCGGCGTGATTGAAGGACAAACCAACAAACCAATAAATAAACAAACACATTTTCGCATTTATAATATTAGTATGATTTTAAATGCGAAATTGTGTCTCTCTGTCTGTGTACTGCGCTTTCAACGTCCATTTGTTCATTGGATTTTGTCCAAATTTGATACAGAGGGATGCATGCAAGGAGCCCGGGGAAGGGCATGAGGTACTTATAATTTTCATACTGGAAAACACAAAGTTCTCGTGAGATTTTACAAAAACCTCTACGCAAACGATGTCGTGAGGATCATCTTAGCAGTTCCATAAATAGCTATAATACCATTTTGTGTCTAATTGTGTTATGGTTCTTCTGTGTGGTTCTTACAAAAACGAAGAGCTAAAAACTTGTTCCTCCGCGTTACTGCTTATAAATTAAACGGAACCCAGCAATGGTTAAGTAGAACGCTCTTCACAGTCTTCCCAGAGCCCAGGCTTCTGTGCGGTCAAGGTGCTAATTCGATTATTGCCTTTTCCGTTTATTGTTCGGGCCCGTCATAACTTTGAATCAGCCAATGTTCCGACTTGAGACGTTCAATCGTTAACACAGGTACCGCTTAAGGTCTGTTCCCACTACAGATGCACGGCACGTAGCGGCAAATATTCTTTGTATGAGTTTATATGGAGCTGGGCCCACTTAAGCGACACGGTAACGACGACCTCCGTGGCGCAGTGTGTAGCGCTGTTGCCTTAACGTGCGGAGGTCCCATGTTCGATCCCCGGCAGGGTCAATTTGGGAATTTATAATTTCTGAATTTTCCCTGGTCTGGTCTGGTGGGAGGCTTTGGCCGTGGCTAGTTACCACCCTACCGGCAAAGACGTACCGCCAAGTGATTTAGCGTTCCGGTACGATGCCGTGTAGAAACAGAAAGGGTATGGCTTTAATATAACTGCCATGCCCGTAACAGGTTAGCCCGCTACCATCTTAGACTGCATCATCACCTACTGTCAGGTGAAAAAAACGGTATGGAGATGCACTGTGAGTCTGTGACATATTTGTACAAAGTATACTTGCCACTACGTGCCGCGCCGCGGTGACCCTCTATAGTGGGGCTATATCTTTAAGCTTTATGCTTTATTTTTTTTTTATTTTTTTATATATATAGCGAGCAAACGAGCAGACGTTTTATTGCATCAATATTACGAAATGTTCGAATACTGATAATTCAATTCAGATTTAAATTATTGCGATTACTTACTTTTCTTTTATGCAGGTTTTATACCATCACGACGTTAGTAGTGCTTTGGTATGTAGGATTTCATCATCTCGAGCTTCTTGTTAAAGCTTAGAGCTAATATAAGATAGGTACCTACATCACAACCCGGAAAATGAAAGAATTGTTAGTAATTTAAAAAAATCAAATCAAAAATCGAATTTATTTTTTTGTGAATGTATGTACTTCGATGTTATAGTTTTACAGGAGATATCATGTATTCTACCACAGTGTGGTGGAAAATCTATTAACTTAATTACAAATTTCTAACATAAATTATAAGGAAACGTATATCTCCCAAAGTGCTAGTCTAATACTTACAAAAAATAATATATTTAAATCTATCAAAATAAACAAAACTAAAATTAATTTATTTTCTGTATTCTTTTAACATTTTATAGTTATTACCTGTCGAAGTGTTTGACATCTCAATTTGTAATAAATAAAAACACATTCCAAGACGAAAAAATAATTAATTGTTATTTATACATTAGCAATTATCTATTTAGCATAAAATAATATAAAAATGAAATGCATCATCTCGCTCGCATCGCGGATCTTTAAATATAAGAAATATGATTTAGTGGCGCGATGCCATAAAAGGTATTCAACAACAAATAACCTTTATTGGATGTCGTTACACAATAATTCTCTTGATAAATGCATAAGTATGTAAATATCAATTCACTTTCTTCGTCAAACAAATACAACAAGGAACGCGAACTGGGGAGACGGTTTGGTACTCATTTAAGCACCTAATAGTACTGTTATAATATGACTGTAGATCGATCAAGCAGTTTCAAACAATAATTTAAATTTAGTATGTGTTCTATGTGTAGTAAAATTATAATAGGTACAAATGCAATTTGTTGATTTATTTCAGACTTAATTGTTCCTGTAAAAAAATACAAAACGTTAGAATAACGGACAAACGATTCGCGCCTCCAACGATGATACCTTGTATAAATCTTGACTCAGTGATCCTGTAATCTGGCACAAGCGATCGTTACTTATATCAGCTCCTCGTCAAAGGGAGTTGCCTTGTTGTTTTTTTAAATAAACGCGAAGAATGTCCAGAGAACTAATTCGCGCAGGTGCTTTGGAGTCATTAAAAGCAGTTTATTACACTCCTTCACTGACTATCGCGGCTGCCATCTTGCCGGCGCCATATTGTTTTTAAATTTATTGCAGTAATTACGTTCTGTTACGACAGGAGCCGGTGGACATTTGGAATAGATGTGAAAGTGTGCTTTTTGGAAAAATTTTTACGATAATTTATTTCTTTATTTTTATCGCGTTTCGTTAAATTTACATAAGGTGTGGCATGATTGCGATCGGAGTAATGAATTGTAATACAACCCTTACGGGCCTATAAGTAAAAACATTGTAGTTAAAAGTATGGTATGTTTCATAATACTTAATTTAAAAGGCTGTTATTTTAATTACAACGACACACGTTTTAGTTTAGTCTGAATAATTGCTGGGTATCTTTATATCTACATAATTATATAACACCCCTTATGAAATCATCGACAAAAGAACTTTAAGTAATTTGAAAGGTTTATATATGTCACCATAAGATTGTAAAAACCGTTAGATTGTAATCTAACTAGCGATATTGTAAACTGTCGACAGATTGTGAACCGTTTAATGTTCTGAGTGCCAATTTTTGAAATATTCATTGTATTTACATCTTCTTGTCTCTTTCTTGTAGGTTAGATTAGGATTCGACATAATTAATCAGGTAGTGCCTATAGTAGTAAGTTTTATCAGGTTAATATACCTAACAGATTACAATGTACCGAAAAATAATGCGATAAATTGTAGCTGTATTATTCCAGACTATAATGTATCTCTGTGCATCCATTCAGCCGTTCTGGCGTGATTGAGTAACAAACATTCATCGATCCAAACTTTCGCATAATTATAATGAGTAAGTATATAGTATAGATTATTATACCAATAAGTATGACATCCCTGGAATCACCAACAAAGTTACAAATGCAAAGGTACTTTTTATAAATTTGAAGGGCTATAGCTTCCGGAGGAGAAATGAGGTCACTCATCGATAGACTGCCACTGCTGGACATAGGTCTGATAATTGCAAATAATGCAATGTTTGTTCAAAACTTTATTTATTTTTCCACACGAGTAGGTACAAAGAAATATTATACAAAACAAGCATCAGCGTCGTAAAAAAGGTCCGTCAATTGACTTTTAATGTTTATAACGTGACGTAACGAAAATAGAACATCATACACAGACTCTTTAATGTCACTTCAATTTATTTTTTTAAATACTATAATAATTGTACAAGCTATCAAATTAATGTCATGTAACTATTAAATAGAGACGGTCAATTGACGGACAGACCGACAGGAAGATGACATTACGTGCAGCTGATGAGGCATTTCGGAAACAGTTACTGTCACATTAATAGTCAATGCAGTCACTATTTAACCTATTGAAGAACGGATCAAAATTGTAAATTTAATGTTTTTTTTTTTAATTTTCATGTCTTTTAAAACTAATAACCTAAATCCTGATTTTCAAGTCGCTATCTTCAAAAACATAGAATTTTCATACAAACTTCCAACCCCCATTTCACCCCCCTTGGAGTAGATTTTCGGAAAATTGTTTATACAGGTTATTTTTATTTAAAACTAATAACCTTAATTCCGATTTTCAAGACTCTAACTTCAAAAACTTAGAACCTTCATGCAACCTTCCAACCCCCATTTCACCCCCTTTGGGGTATATGAATCAGTATTTGTCGTAATCTTAAAAATCTTAACCTATAGTAATTAAGGATTAACGATATACAGTTTTAGATAACTATCATCTATAGTTAACAATACAGTTGCAAGAAGGAAGTGACCCGCTGGACAAATGAACCACTTTTTTATTTATCTCCGGACGTGAGTTAAAAAGCTTGCCTGTACAAAAGTATTAGATGGCTCATTAGACCAACAACCGTAAATCCAGTGGGCATTAGAATAAATTACTACACTATCTACCAGTAATCTTAAATAGGTTAGAACTTAGAAGGTCTGGACAAACGTAACGCATGACGGTAGCATAACATAAAAAGAATACCAGTAAGTTATAATATTAATTAAAATCCTCCAATCAGACAACGCAATAAAATTATAGACCCCTACTTTTACGATACATCCGTCCGCGTCATATCGATTTTGTTCGTGTAGGTAAAACGTAGCCATGTCACCCGGACCATAATAACGAAACAATTGACTAATCATTCATCAAAATTGGCTCAATAGTTTAGGCGCTACGGTGGTACATACATAAATACAAACATACATAGACTGCTAAAATCACAACCCTTCCTTTTGGCTTTACCGTAGTCGGGTAAAAAGAAAGATTCTAGCCAAATAAAATTGGTTCAGTTAGTGTGGTGTGAAGGAATAGTGGATGCTCGATCCAAACTTTTACATTTAGGTATGGTCTTGCACCAGTAAGTGCAGCGTTGGCAGACCCCCCTCTAGGTGGACGCACGACGTTTAGCTATCCGCAGGCTTTCACTGGATCCAGGCGACGCAAGATGGCTGCATGTGGAAGTCCCTAAAAGAGACCTATGTAGCAGTAGACGTCAAACGACGAAACGAAGCGCAACCATCTATTGCCTATTCTGTGACAGCAGCGTGATTCATACCACCACGCAGTTTGAACCCTTCATACAGGCTCAATATTACAACTCCACAGGAGCTGTAAACCCACACCACACACCCACACTGTTGTGTCATTGACGCGGCGTGTTATGATTGCCCAAGCCTCGAGCCCACTATCGGCCACGAATCTTAAATAGATATAATTCTTTCAACGGTGTTCATATCCTATACAATTATCATTCAACACGAAAAAATTATCTCGAAGGATCGATTATACCTTCGTGAGTTCCCAACGATTCCCTAAACATGATTTTAACCACCATTAATTAGGGTAGGCAGGGTAAGTTGGACATATGGCGCAAATATTTATCGATCATTCTGTGACAGAAAAACAGGTTTTGCCTACCTACTCGTATGTTCAAATTGCAAAATAATAATATAATGCTATATTTTAATGATAGTCTGGCACTTTTTATTTGTTATTGCCAAAATGTTATATCAAACGATAAGAATCATTCTAGACGTTCAATATCAAAATTTTTATTGTATGATTGAGTTAAGCCAGAAAACAACAATTGAAAATTTATTCGTTTTAGAAAATAAAAATGTTAAATATTCAAGCTGACTAACGTATTTTTTCTTTCAGAATATGAATGCTCACTGCAACAGTGACGAATAGCTGGAAGCCGCTGGATACAAGTCGTACACAGAGTTCCATCCAGCAGTGGACGTTATCGGTTGACACAATGACGATTGTGGCTGAGTGACCCAAAAAGGATATTTTCATTCGTAAAGTCAGTAGACTAGCCTAGCTAGGAATATATTTTACATTATTTTTTTAGTAGTGGCCATATAATCCCCATTCCACCCATGCACACTTTTTGATATAAATATTTATAGAGACTGTAAGATAATGTATTCAGAGTGAAAGCGTTAATTCGGCCGGGTCGGTTAATTTAACAGTTTATTTTTGGTTGGTTAGATGATAATTATGTTAAACGTAGGTTATTCTACCTACAAACAAGTTTATTCTACCACAACGAACATATAAAAGTGTCTAACTAAATTGTTACGTAAATTCCCTTGTTCGTTGAAATTAGTAAATAAATATTTATGAAAACTATTTTGTTACTGTTGAATCTAAGTTGAATCAAAATATATACTTTTCCGTTCCATAAGTTTGTTCCATGCTTTTGTTTTTGGTCAAAGATTAATAATGTTCGACCTATTCCGTGATGTCGTTCCGTGATTTAGACATTTAGATACTTAGCAGATTCGTAGAGTGAGGCATGACACATACCGGCACACTAGAGCGGAGCCGAGCCGAGCTGTGGCGATTTACTCACTAGTAACATAAACTAAGCCATTTATAATATTTTATTCATCTAGGCATAACAGCTAATTGGGCGCGCCTGGATGGTTGAATAATTAATTTAAACAATTGAAAAGCTTGTACCTAAATGATAAAAGAGTTTGGATTAAACTAGCTCCAATCACGGAACTTCAATATTATATAGTTACAATATTTGTTAAACTTTTTAAAATAATTACTAATTTCGTTAAACTTTTGAAAAGGCCGCAGTTTTTGGCCTTTTCTTCTGAGTAGGAAATTGAGAAACAGTGGTAAATTCTATTATTAACTGAATCTACCACAGGTTCGAAAATCAAATACCTATAATATTAGAAGAAAAATAAAAAGCTTTTGATTATAATAATTATTTGAACCAAAGACTTTTTTACTTCTATTCTATACTAGAAGAAAACGACGACTGACATCTTTGTATAGAAAATCGGAAAGACTCCGAAGTACTAATTATTAAAAAAAAATTACTAACAAATCCTCCCCTTATTACAAGTCATTTCGACCCGGAAACATCTGGAGTTACCCTTCTCAGCCTTTGATAATCTGTTAACGTGCAGTTGGCTCCAAATTACTAACAATTAACTCGGAATTTTAATGGACTTTTAAATTTAATCGTTTAGAACGACTTATCATATTATTTAATTTACTATACTAAAGTGTAAACTGCTACTATTAGGTTTAGGTAGGTATAGGACTCGAGTCCTATGTAGTTATGACAGCTCATATCAACCGATTTAGCACGCGATGACATAAGTCGGTATAGTCCCACAAACATAGCTGACCCGTTGACAGCGTCGCTAGTAGATATAAAAAATAAAATTAAAAAATAAAACTTAACAGGCATAAAAATTAGTCTGTCAGTCAGTCTGCTACGCTTGCACGGCCCATCTGCTCAACCGATTTCGACGTTTATTACAGGGATAGGTTGTATCCCAGGGAAGGACAAGGACAGGCTACTTTTATCCCGAGTTCCCGCGGGAATCAAACATCCTTACCCCACGCGGACTACGTCACGTGCATCATCTAGTAATAATATATTTTAGAAAGGCAATATCCCAATGGAGAAGTTTACCTTTTTTTAATTTAATATAAAAATTAAGTCAAAATAAAACAAAAATATGAAAGAATCATTAAAATATCTCAACAAATGAAAAAGTTATGGAACTTTAAAGTTGCGCTTGCAAGACGGGAGACGTAACGTCATAATTCCCTACCAACAGAATTTATAAAGTCGAATAAAAGAAATAAATGGACTTAACGTGACTTAATTGAATTAAAAGCACTTAATTTGTGTGTGAAGATAATTTTGAAGTATTAAATCTCGGCTAGGTATCAAAACTCACTCACAAAGTTTCTCACTCGAGTAAGATACAGCAATCGGTGTACATTTAATAATTAAACTTTTAAATCGTCATTTATTGATGGATTGTATAACTGATTTATTAGTTTTAATCTATATTTTACTTCCGTTGTGTTAAATATGATATTCACAACATCATGAAACTTCTCCATTGATATTAAAACAATGACTGACGCTCAGCTATTTTGGAATGGAGCTACGTGTTATATGCAGTGCATAAAACGCACAATGTAAACGGTCGAGTTTAACGAGCTTAGTATAGTGGGTCTGAATTAGTATAGATTAAGATCTCGTGCCATCAAACCGCTTTTATGAACCTGGCTGATTTACAACCTGATGGCACTCGCGATAGTTTTAATGCCACCACTTTGGTGCCACTTTTCATACACTCAGGTAATGGGATAAACTTTTTAATTATTCAGGTAACTACATAGTACCAGCTAGTACCTATTTAGTCGTGGTCCATGATTTATATATCTGTAGTACAATTGTGTAAACAAATCGTAATCAGTACGCTTACTCTGAGTTTTTACATTGCAAATACCATTGACCGACGTGAGAGCTCACCTCACCAAGTGTAAGCGAACGTTAAAGTAAAATGAACCTTAACTGCATTGGTTTAGAGCTCATTTCATCATTTCGTGTATTTATTCAAAGCCAGCGCTCCAAACGCTGAATTTGTGACTTTAAACTTTAAAGTCACAAATTCAGCGTTTTAAAGTTTAAAGCAAGAGTTTTGGGTCCATTTTACTTTGAAGTTCGCTTACACTTGGCGGGGTGAGTTCTCACGTTTATCAATCGTATTTGCTATGTAACAACTCAGGGTAAGCGTACAGTTACTTTTGTCGAACGACTAATTCGAATTTCGAACTGTTTACGTGAGATTCTTAAAACCTAAATCCGAGTGGACGAAGTCACTCACGGGCATCGTTTACTTATTATTTTTAATATGGAATAGAAACAGCCAAATAAATTGAAACAAAAAGATTGACTATTTTTTAGCAATTTTATTTATTTATTTAGATATCTTTATTGCACACACAAAATACACGGTATACAGTTTAAAAAAGTAGAAAGCTGTAAGACCGCATAGAAAAGTGCAAAGACTGTCTTATTGCTAAAGCAATCTCTTAATATAATTTCATTTCATTTCCGTTATTTATTTTTCGATTTAGGCTTTAAATATGAAGCTCTTACGAATGTCAATAGATAAAATTACAAAGTAACAAAGAAATATATTAAAAAATATATAAATATTTTATTAAGGGCAAATTTTTCAATGGTTAGACGACAAAGTTTATCGGTGGAATAAATTTGACATTTTGACAGGTTTTGTATTGAAAATCCGTCAAAGTGTCAAATTTATTCCTCCGATAAACTTTATCTGACGATTGAACAATTAGCCCTGACTATAGGATTTCGATTCTTCCCTACGGATCTCTAACACTCTTACCCACTAGGTATGAAAGCTAAAGCGTTCCCAACGCGTTTCGTGGGTCAATTTACATTAACCTCTATCTACGATCTCGGTTAATTGTGAGCCGATGTTTAACGGTCACTGGCTATCTGATAGTTTCACTGTTACACGCGACGATTGCTGTTGTTAAGGTAAACAGTGTTGTGGTCCCGAAATTATTAAAACCTCCGGCTCCACCATTTTTGACGACGACCACAGCGCTCACCACTGGGCTAGGGGGGCTCAGTGGTGTACGCTGTGGTCTTATAAGTCAAAGTCAAAGTCAAGCATCTTTATTCTTAATAGGTACCTACAAAGTACACCTTCTGAACTTCATGTTTACAAGGAATAAGACTTGATGGTGATAATTAACTACGGTATTTTAAAACTAAAGCGACGAGGGTTCCAAACGCGCGCTGGTCTGAGAAGAGCCCACAACAAACTCACATCACCATCTCACAAATATGGGATTAGGTACTTAATTATATTTATTATTATAACATAATTAGCCGCTGCTGGAACAATTCATACCCATGGCTGCCTATCATTCAAATAATCTTTTACACATAAGACATTTCAATTAGTTTACGTTTTACAAAACTTTGAACTTGTTGAGAGACATCTCCAATATGTCTTCTGGGCGTTTATTATAAAAACGTATACTGTTACCGACAAATGAATTACTAATTTCACAAAGTCTAGAAGCGGGCGCTACAATTTTATTCTTATTTCTGGTAATTATTAATATTATGACAGTCACTTTTTTTCTTGAATTTATGCATGTGGGAGAGTCTTATAGTGGGAGGCCACGGGTTCGACTTCTCGGCAGGGTCAATTTGGGAATTTTCTGTGTTTTTTTTGGGTGGGGCTGCGACCCACGCTCTGGTTCCTACCTGGTCCAAAGGCTTATCCATCGGCATTCAGTGTGGCAATGCTGCAAGCTTGATGGGTAAGTAACTTTGGCCCAGGTGCAACCAGGGATGGTCTTTTTGATTAGGGTTTTTTTTGTAAGTAGGTATTTAAGAATTTATTTTATAGTTAGTTTAATATTTATATTTTAGTATATTAATTAATGTATTATATTAAACATACGACAATCAAGGTCACTGGAAATATTTAAAAAATCTGTTAGGAATTTCTATTTATCCTAATACAGACAATTAGTTTTCATTGTTATTTATAATAGTAATACTAAATACATAATATATATATTAGCTTATTTTCATATATAATTTATTATGAGTGTTATGTTATTTGTGTAAATGGTTTATGTAATAGTATGTAGGTATTTGTTTGTATGTTTATTTATATGAATACACCACCCGCAATCTCCTTAACTTCTCCTAATCCTAAGGTTGCCTGGCAGAGATCGCTGCTAAGCGATAAGGCCGCCTTTTTGTATTCTACTTTCTTCTGTGTATTTGTGTTCCTTAATTATTATTTTTCCTTTTTGTGTTGTGGTGTACAAATAAAGTGTAAAATAAATAAATAAATAAATATATTTGTTTATTTTAGTTACATTATTGTATGACATAAATTATTCATTAAAATTTATAGTTTTGGGAATTTATAATTTCTGGATTTTTTCTCGTCTGGTCTGGTGGCAGCCGTGACTAGTTACCACCCTATCGGCAAAGACGTATCGCCAAGCGATTTAGCGTTCTGGTATTAGGCCGTAAAGCTAAACCGATTTAATATAGCTGCCATACCCCTAACAGGTTAGCCCGCTACCATCTTAGATTGCATCATTACTTACTATCAGGTGATATCACAGTAAACAATTGAACCGATGGTGCTGGAATTTATACTGAAATAGCTTGCCGTCTGAAATCTGTCATAGGATATTTTATTCCAAGGTAATCCATGAGTTCCAAAGAGATCCCAGGGGATGTTTAAAAAACCAAAATCAACGAAGGTGAAGCCGGGAGACACAAGCTGTAGAAGACCCATGATGTCTTGTAGGGTCGTCAAAAATTTGGATTTTTGAAGTTTTCGTCTTTGGTCAAACGAGTTTCTTCATAATTTTCACCAATTCACCGTCTGTAACAAATAAATATATAACATTATTATTATTATCAATCAAATCATTATTGATTGTTTTCTTTATTTGTATAGAAAATAGGAAATATTGTGTATTAAATTATAATTTGGTACAGGGATAGGTTGTATTCTGGGGAAGAGTTCCCGTGGGAATCAAAAAATCTTAATCCACGCGGACGAATTCGCGGGCACCATCTAGTTTTCTATATTTTCTTGCGCCTCCTGGCAAATTAATTTCATGCCTCATAAATTTTTAAAGTCGGTTAAAAAAATTATAAATGCTGTTAAGGTGCAACGTGAGTTACCACGTAATATTTTCACAATTTACAACTGTTTTTAAGCTTGCTCATAAAATGCATAAAACACATCTTTGCCTCATTTAAGGTACTCAAATAAAACCTTAAGTAGGCCGTAAGACATTAATTTTTACATCCGACGTTTTATGCCCGTGTAATGGTATCACATGAGCAATTAATTTTAGGACGCGTATTGTCTGTTTGATAGATCGTTAATTCTCTCCAGATCTGACCGGAGTTTTATGATAATTATGTCATTATCAAAATGTTTACTGCCTTTTTAATTAATGAATTGGTTACTGTACGCCCTTTTATAATGCTTTTTTTTTCTAAACAAGATTTTTAATGCTTTCATATACCATTAATAATTGTTTGATCAAGATAATTTTATTGGAGCATTATATTGAAAAGCTTGAGGAAACTTAAGGCCTCATGTTTAAAAATAGTATTTTTTTAATTTTAATACATACTATAATGAATAATAGTACATTACATCGCGAGACCGGGAAGTACGCGTTTTCTGTTCGAGTGTTAGTAAGACGGCAGAGCTACGCGAGGCCGGCTATATACGAGACCAGAAATGCTCTCCCGGTCGAGGTGTGTATACCTAGTGCTTTTCTAAAAAATGAAACAAGTAACTTTTTTTTAAATATATTATATTATGTAATTAAAAGAAAGTAAATAAAGCAACCTACTTAAGAAATATTAAAAGTTAAATTAGGTATATTTATACTTTGAATTTTTTTTTGCACTGTGAGTGCTGAACGCGTAATACGGTAGAGTTCCAAATTTAAACTATTTAGGCCAAAGAACATTATAACAAGTTACAAGATATTCAGGAAGAAAGATTCCAAATTCAAACTTATGATATGTAATGAAAATACATACATTCTTTACTGGCCTAGGCCGGGAAGTTTAACTTTCGAACTCATTTACAGCCTACAGGGTATGAAATGTGCACATTTCATATCATTTTTTATATAGAAAAATAGTATTTTTTTAATTTATAATACATATAATGAATAATACATATTTACTTTCTCTGAATTCTTCGTGAAATAGGAATACAGTTGTATTAACCTATAATAATTTAATAATACAATTTTATTATTATTACTCATAGGTAATTTTTTATCTAAACATGCTATTTAAAAATAAATGTTATTTTTTAAGAATATGAAGTTTTCAAATAAAATGTTTTTAACCCTAATGTAGAAAGTTTTAAGGTTTTTCCTGTTCTGTAAAATTTGTTCTGACGTAAAACAGCTTTGAACGGTCTCATCATGATATCTTTTTCAATTTTGTTTCCTTACGGCCTCTTAACTTGACGTAAATTAATAATTAATAACACTTAAAGATGTAAAATACTTGATAAAGTTAATAGTGTAATTATTTAATGCTGCCCTAAGCTAACACACGTTAATAAACTACAATGTTTCTGATATCTTAGTTTATATGATCATATATAATTAATAAATTTGAGTCGTAATGATGCGATGTAAATAATTAGTGAAAGATCGTTAATCTTCTTCAGCTCTGTTCTGATATTATAATATTGTAATATTATTATATGTACTGCTTTTCCTACTTAAAAATTAATACGCCTTTATAACATAGTACCAAAAGAGTTCTTGGATTTGCCGTTGCATAAATGTAAAGACTGTAAAACAGTATTTGTTAAGGCGAGGCTATTGTGCTTTTGATGTTATTTCTTAATGACAAAGTTGCGTGGAAGAAATTGGCTTTGCATTCGGCCGTCCGAAATTCAGTGTATTTTTTATTCTACATTACGTATGTATTGTGTATTAGCTACATATTGTAACATTCTTTTTTCTTTGTGAAAAAAGTGCAACTGCTGATTTTCTTGCCGGTTCATCTCAGTAGAATCCATTTTCCGAACCGGTGGAAGAGTCACGACATTTCATAAGTGGCTCATTTCATTCCAATATGTAAATGCGAAAATGTACTCTCAGACATACAGGTTTATAATGTTTTTCTTCACCATCAATAGCAAATGATATTTAATTGCCTAAAACACAAATAACTCAGAAAGGTAAGCCGTATGAGGTAGAGTTAGGATCGAATCTAAGATCCCTTCAACGACAGCATGCCGAAGTGGGAGCTTTTCTACGTAGTCGATCACGACAGCGTTAATTACTATTTGTAACATAATTATAGATCGAGCGCCAGCTGTCAAGCGCTTGACAATTCCATACAAATCGAATATATATATATATATATATAAATCGAATATATAGTTGTCACGATCGAATGGGAAAAAAATCTTCCACCAGGCACGTCAATAAGTCAGAACGTTTAAACCACTAGGCTATCAAACTATCTCGCTTAAACATAATATGCTTATATGCTTACGGGCCTAGACTTGAAGTAAGTCATGAAGTCAGAGGTGCGTGCCTGCCAATATTACCTACCTACCTTACCTTTTTACTGTATCCATCCTGTACCTATCGCAAAATTAAATTCGAGACGAAAAGTGAAAACTCATAATGCAGAACTCACGACACCGCGATAACATGGCTTCCACACACTTTCGAAAAATCAATTTAACCCCCAAAAGAACGTATCATATTTTCCGCCACCCCACGCTCCGATAAGAAGACAGGGACAAAATATATCAACCCGTCGACGTTGAAGAGAGAGAAAAAACAAACAAAAAATTGTGCAGGAAAAAACATGGTCGCGAAAAAGTACGTATAGGGGTTGAATCTGAAGTGGCACATTAGTGTACCCCTACACTGTATTCGACTGAGAAAAATGAATAATAACCACCACCACGGACGGGGGTGTATTTTACGAGCATATTTGAACGTCGTCAAACAAAATATGGTAGAATATTAAAAATTTAGTGTCATCTACCTATTTGTCGAATCATTGTAAGAAAAGTTCTGAGTAACCACGATTTTTATTGACGTTCCTATGTTGCAACCAAATTGCAATCTCAAAAGTTAGCAGGGCGCCTCGAATTTTACGTAAATTATTCCTGTAAGGTTTCTATAACGTTTACACAAATAATGATAATACAAAGTTTCTTTAAATAAGATCTCTTCCTATAAAAAAAAATGTTTTTTTTAAAATTAAAAACCTTCCCTGTTTCCTTTGTCGATTCTATATTTATTGGGAAGCTCAAAATTGGGCCACCGTGCCAAACAGTTGATTAGAGTCGTGCGATCCCATACTCGCGGCCGACTCATTCCTGAGCACGAATCAGAGCGGCCATAGTCCACCACGCTGACCAAGTGCGGAAGAGAATATTACAATGGAACATCGGAATGCAGGTTTCCTCACAATGTTTTTCACTTACTGTTCCAGTATATACCTACTATATACAGATATTTAAATTAATAAAAACGCACATAGCTCCGAAAACTTAGAGGTGCGTGCCCGGGGATCGAAGCGACAACCCGAATAGGACGCCCATAACCACTAAGCTATCAACGCTATCTTCCGAATCGATCTATAGTAGAAGCTCTAAATTAGATTTGAGTCGTACTATGATACTATCACCTTCGAGAACAGTATAAAGAACTCTCGGGGATCGAACTCGCAACAACACGAATAGGAAGCCCCGCCTTAACCACTAAGCTATCAACGCTATCTTCCGAATCGATCTATAGTAGAAGCTCTAAATTAGATTTGAGTCGTACTATGATACTATCACCTTCGAGAACAGTATAAAGAACTCTCGGGGATCGAACTCGCAACAACACGAATAGGAAGCCCCGTCTTAACCACTAAGCTTCTCTCCTCTTCTTCATGTGCCTCTCCATTACTGAAGGTCAGCAGTCAGTTTTCTAAATTTCTCCTTGTCCATGGCTAGGCGGAATAGTTCTCCAACTGTTTTTATACCAGTCCACTCCCTTATGTTACGTAGCCATGACTTCTTCCTTCTTCCCACCCCTCTTTTGCCAGCGATTTTACCCATCATTATAGTCTGCAGCAGGCGGTACCTATCGTGTCGTAAAATATGGCCTAGGTACGAGATCTTACGCTGCTTGATGGTTTTAACTAACTCGGTCTTCTTCTGCATGCGGGCAAGAACCTCAATGTTAGACACTTTAGCCGTCCAGCTTATGCAGAGCATCCTGCGGTACGTCCACATTTCAAAAGCTTCAATCTTTTTACGTAGGTCTTCCACTAGTGTCCATGCCTCGCAACCATATAAAACTACAGGCCAAATGTAGCATTGTAGGAGTCTTACACGGAGTTTCAGAGAAAGTTGACGGCTACAAAGCACTTTCTTCATCTTCATAAAAGATGTGCGAGCAATTTCTATCCCCACTAAGCTAACAACGCTATATGTTCCGAATCGATCTTTATTAGAAGCTCAAAATTAGATTTGAGTCGTAATATGATACTATCACCTTCGAGAACAGTATAAAGAACTCTCGGGGATCGAACTCGCAACAACACGAATAGGAAGCCCCGCCTTAACCACTAAGCTAACAACGCTATATCTTCCGAATCGATCTTTATTAGAAGCTCAAAATTGGGCCACCGTGCCAAACAGTTGATTAGGGGGCTAGGTCGCTAGCCAGTCGTGCTTAATGCGGGGTGCTACCCCTTAATTTGTATATTGATCAACCGAATTGTCTTTTCGATTTAACGGGTTTTGGAGAAAGACCCATTTCTTACCTATCATCCATTATATGTATTTATAGTTGTAGTGGATCATATTAATTAGCGAATGCGACTTCGTCTGCGTGGTTTGAGGTTTTTTGGTTCCCGCGCGAACTCTTGAATTTTCCGGGATAAAAAGAAGCTTACGTCTTTCCCCGGGTTACAAGTTTACAACCTATCCCTGTTATACAAAATTTCAGCAAAATCGGTTGAACAGATGGGCCGTGAAAGCGTAGCAGACAGACAGACAGACACACTTTCGCATTTATAATATTAGTATGGATTATGATTGATTGATTAATGATTTAAATATTGTAAGTATCAATTAAGTACCTAATTCTTAAATTTGCACGTCAGCATTGACGATACATGTTTGGACTATATTTGGACTGTCTTAATAATTGTACAATGTTTCAAGCAAATAAACCATTGATTTATTTGATGGATTTATCCATTCTAATATTATAAATGCGATAGTGTGTCTGTCTCTGTGTATGTTCGTGTGTGCGTTTATCTGTCTGCGCTTACCCGGCCCATCTATTCAACAGATTTTGACAAAATCTGTTACAGATATATCTAGCTTACATCCCGGGAAAGCACATTGACTTAGAATAATAATTATTACAGGTATGAGTTAGCCACACCCAAGTTATTTTTAGACATCGTGTGAAGACGAAAAAACAGCGGTTCGAAAAAAAAATGTGGATACCCTGTTGCTTTCGATAGAAATGTACAGTCTGAAGGAAAAAAATAAAGCTGCTAATAATGTCGCTTGAACCACATATCAATATACTTTATGTTATTAAGAGTGTAGAAATAGAAATGCGTACGCTTTTTTTAATTGGTTCGCAAAGAAATATATACTTTAAGTTACGGTTGACGTGACCCTTTAAGTAACCCTTTAACAGTTTTATGGCTTTTTCTAAAAAAAAAATTTTACATAGATATGTAATTTTTTTGATATTTCCTTACTGCATATTATAGCTGTTGTGTACTCAGCATAATCCATAAACACAACAACACATACGCGTAACTACACCTGTCTGGTTTTTTTTTTAAATCGCACGAGCGCAACTCAAACATCTATTGAAAACCCAAAACAGGGGGTGCGTCCCCCCCCTGCCCGCCTCCCCCTCGTTATTCCACTTCCCTTCTCCCCTTTCTTTCCACTAACTTCGCATCGTCATCCGTATTACTTCGGCCTTAACTTATGTGAGGGTATACGCAGCCCTAATCCAACGAAAAATAGACTCTATTTTCCCAAAATTAAAATACAATTTTCTTTATTACGAAAAACCAATTTATACTCTCAATCGCCACCTAATTTTGATCTTTATAGTCTGCACACAAAAGGTGAAGTTTGTTTGTACTGCGCTAGATCAATTTTGAGATAGTAGTTGGTACTGATTCCTTTGCATTACTTTTTCGTTCTTTGTGGAGGTATTTTATACGAGTTTAAGGTCTTATGTGTAGAGAGGGGGCATAGCAAATGTTTGATAGCTTTATGTGTATTTGTGTTGCTGCTTATTGGATTCGAATAGAATGTGGATAATTTAATTTAGAAGCGATCTTGGACTTTGCTGATACTTTTTGAGTTAAAGTCCGAGCATACCCGAGCTAAAGAGATATCGGGTAAAACTTTCAATTAATATGTGGATCCCGAGATAAAAAGGGACACACCAGGAAATAATTATGTACAATAATTAAAAAAAAAACATAGTATCCTACTAATTTATTTACGCCAGGAATACAAACGTTTATACTTAATGGATGGATTTTAAGACAACATTGATTATAAAATGTGTGTCATATGGAACCTAAGGATAAAATAACTGACAAACTGACAATCATGTAAGAGTCATAATATATTAAGAAAATTAAAACCCTAAGAACTACATTGACGACCTCCGTGGCGCAGTGTGTAGCGCTGATGCCTAAACGTGCGGAGGTCCCGGGTTCGATCCCCGGCAGGGTCAATTTAGGAATTTATAATTTCTGAATTTTCCCTGGTCTGGCCTGGTGGGAGGCTTCGGCCGGGGCTAGTTACCACCCTACCAGCAAAGACATGCCGCCAAGCGATTTAGCGTTCCGGTACGATGCCGTGTAGAAACCGAAGGGGTGTGGGTTTAATATAACTGCCATGCCCCTAACAGGTTAGCCCGCTACCCTCTTAGACTGCATCATCACTTACCATCAGGTGAGATCGCAGTCAAGGGCTAGCATGTAGTGGATAAAAAAAAAATACAAGAAACGAACTCATAACTAATAGATTTCTTCTGTTGGTTGGTATTGCCTGCGATATTTTGCCTGGTAGGAGGCAAAGACGCGCTGCCAAGCAAATTAGCGTTCCGGTACGACTCCGTGTAGAAATCGATTAGGGGTATAGGTTTTTTTAACTGAGCAAGGCAAGGCCCCTAACAGATTAGCCCGCTAACATCTTAGACATCACTTACCATCAGGTGAGATGACAGTCAAGGGCTAACTTGTACCTAGTTGATAAAAAAGGTGCATTCTAGAAGAATTTAGTATAACCCTTGGTCTAAGGCCCAACCCTATTGAGTCCACCAGACAGGGTTGATAAAAACCTAATATCAAAAAAGATGAACATTATTTTTCAGGGAAGGATTAAGATAATTACCAGACTTAATAATTATAATTAAGGCAAGGAGGAAATAATTGCTGCTGGCAACCCTCAAGGTTAATATTTGACAGTTTTCCTCTGCCAACAATAGGTGAAAAGCGCCATTATGTTCGACTTGTTGATTCCTAATAAGCCGAAATGCAGTCCCTTTTGCTCAATATAACAGGCAATTAGTGGGTTTGACAAATAATTTTAAATACTTAGGGTGAAGTAGCAAATAAGACTACACCCCCAATTTAAAATAAACTCTAATTTATATCGTTTAAAGTTCAAAATGGGATAATACCAAACCCCGAGTTTTAAAAGACAATGCAGCCAAGAAAAGATGCTGCTTTCGTAATGATGTCATTAAGCGTCGCAGAAACATTGTCCAGACGAGGATCATCTCTTCGGATGGCACTCGAGCGATAGGTTATTGTGAATAAATTGCATTATGGAAGGAAAATAATGTTTTTTTTTGTATTTTGATCTTTTGCATTATGTTCATCTCTGGTGCGCTACAAGGGAGATGTCATGGGCCCAATTATTTTACTATGTAGCTTTCCCTCCCAACGTTATCCGCTTGGATTTTGTTATTTATTTTTTAATATCCTATTGGTTATTTCTTACATGAGGTCTTTATTACATATAGAGACTACTGTCATGCTAAAATTAAACTAGACCCAGCACTTTGAGATGTATGTTATTATTAGTAAATATATTAAGTTTATAGTTGATATGGTGACCATTAGACAGTGTTCCCTTTCATATATCTACATTTAGTTACCTCCTACAAACTGAACCGCACCAGATTCACTAGATTTCAATTTTTGAAAGATCAATAATTTCCGTAAACAGATAAGTGTCCTGTATCTTCTACGGACTTCGGTAAATTGCGATTTCCTCATTGCGTCCAATACATAAATTAAGTAAACTATTCTGTACTTCTTTATTTCTTCTTCAGTAATGATTTTTCACTTTAGTATCAAATATTCAGATCCTGAAAATTATCTGACGATCTGTCTCCTTTGTGTTGTTATTTTTTATGATGTACGTATATCAAAGGGGGTTTCACCACGTTCATATTTTCTCCACAGCGAGTCTGCAAAGCATTTTTCAAGACAACCCTCCCTGCGTTACTCAACGATTTTCATGCGGTTCAAAATATAAGATGTTGGCGGGAAATCAGATATTTTTTAATCGACTAGAAAATAATTAAAAACTATTGCGATAATAAAGTCTTAAAGAATTCAAACATGGAACTCGATTGTCTATCCAGTTTAGCTTTGGAGGTCCAAAACTTTGGTTTACCTGACCCAGTTCAACTGACTGACTGAGTTCAGTGACTTTGCTCTCAATAAATAATTATGTAAATACAATATACAATATTTTTATTCCAAAAGAATAAGTAAATGTTCATAACATTTACTTATTCTTTTGGAATAAAAATAAAATCAAAAATCTAAGGGTTTGAAAATCTAATCGAAAAGTGGATGCGTTTAAAACTATTTTATCATCATCATGTCATCGAAGTTACAGTAGGTAATAAAGTTTGCCTATCTTGAAATATTTTTCGGCAATTTTGATGCATTGCATACTTTCTTGTCACCTTTGTAACCTTGACGTCACGTGTTACAATAGTAAAAAAAAGCAACATAACAAACATTTTAACTTCAACAATTTAGAATTTAGACAAGATACTAAATTCTAAAGGGTTGGTATGTTAGTAAGACAACAAACGAATGAATCAATGTATGTTAGTAAGACTTTCTGTAAAACTAACATCTTACCTACTTACTGTATTCACAAATAAATGAATTTGATTTGATTTGATTTGATCAATGATTTTTTAGATATAAAATATCATTGAAATAATATCGTTTTAAATCGCTCCCATCTATGCCGTGTACCGTAGATCACAAAGTTCGTTTTCCTCCCACTCTTTCTTGGCTGTTTTGATGCATCGCAATATTTTCGTGTCAGCCACATGCGCCCGTGACGTCACGTGATATATTGGCTTCTGCCTCCAGAATTGTAATCTCTGACGATTACTTCCCGTTATGTGTTTTGCTGGAGGGATGCTTTTTGGAAGTCTTATTTACTAGCTGATGACGCCCATTTTTTAATTCCTAGATAGGCTTGCGCTTGACGACAATCATGCTTATGAAAAGCAATGATGAGGTCTAGGTTGAAGCGCGCTTGCCTAGAAAATGCCTATTCACTCTTGCCTTGAAGGTACTCAAGTCATACTTGGGAGAAAACACGGTCATGGCTTCATTCAAATTTAGGTTTTGTTTTTAATGCAGTGAAATTTCCAGTACTATGCCACTATCCAGGTTCTCGAATATATCTAACCGATGCAAAAAATCACGTCGATCCGTTGCTTTGTTGAGTAATTTTTTCAATCCAGTGGAAACTTTTTGATTGAACTTTTCATAAATTAGTCAACCGGATTTTTCATGAAAAACTATACATAGACAGATTATATGGACAAGGACGTGCGAAGGAAATAGGAATACATTTTATATCCACTACAAGTTAGCCCTTCACTGCGATCTCACCTGATGGTAAGTGATGATGCAGTCTAATATGGTTGCAGGATAATATGTTAGGGGTATGGCAGTTGTGTTAAACCCATACTCCTAATCAGTTTCTACACGGCATCGTACCGGAACGCTAAATCGTTTGGCGACACGTTTTTGTCGGTAGGGTGGTAACTAGACACGGCCGAAGCCTCCCACCAGGCAAATACTTAAGTAGCAGTGTCACAACTTATAACTTCATCTCAGGAGATCTTGATTGAATGATTTATTGATAATAATAAGCTAACAAAACGATTATACCTACTTGGTAATAATTTCTAAAAACTAAAGCCTAAATTGTTTTTGAACAACAAGTTACGAATAAAATGGATAAAAGTTTTAGGTAAGTGCTTTATATAATCAAAAACCGTAAGAAGGCGGGCATAGTCACGTAATACATCACGTTGATCTTCTTACAACGCCTCAATTCCACCCCCCACCTCCGCCCGGGATTACCTCCCCCCTTGCATATTGCCTTTAGAATAGTTAAATTGTAAAATGTATGTATTGTTTTAGGAGAACAGGTATAAGTTAAACTTTCTTTAAATACTTACATTTAATAAAAATAACTTAAAACTCAATACGGTATCGATTCATCACTACTGAGCGCAAGTCTCCTCGGACTAAGAAGGGATAAGCAGTAAGTACTAATTCCTCTACCAGTACAAAATTAGATAGGCCGCGCAAGGCCGCAGTCAAAAGAAAATGTAAATTATTTATTTAACCTATGTTACTATGTGTTAATAAAAGGCTAATGCTTTGAATCAGTTACTTATATGTAAGTAACTAGGTACTTACCTTGATGAAAAAGTTCTGTAACTAAGTACTCTGTAAAACACGCCTGGAACTTTTAATTTTTGACATAGGTAACCATATTTTTTAAGTAAGTCCCAATAAGTATACCTTGGATACCAAGGTATACTTGTGTAGATCAACCTATGTAGAACTAATTTAATACCAGTTTCATTGAACGAAGCCCATTCAGGCCGCAAGTGTTAGCCAGTAACTTGACCGTTTAATTTATCACTTAAGAAACCTATGAAATTCCCAGACAATACGTTTAACCTTTAGCAGCCCTTGCACAACCTTATAAGGTCTCTTCTTAAAACACTAATGACTCAAAAAAATTGGCACTGCCGATAGAAGTTAAAACTTATAACTTAGAATTTTAGTATTAAAATTTGAAAATAATATAAAATTTTCAAACGCCTATATAAATACGAATATATTATAAATAAAAAAAGTTAAACCTGAAAACTAAGGAATTAAAGTTTAATTACGAATGTAGTATATTAATATTTAAAACCTTTTATCTTCGTAGCAACGCGAGCATGTCGGTGACGCGGAGCATGTCGGTGACGCGAATCCACAAGTTTACCCCTTACCAAAAAGTGCTCAACGCGGTTAAAGAAGTTTTCACTTTAATTATAATAGTAATAATAAAAATAATACCTACTAATATTCTCAGAAAATATGCCCATGATCATCAGACACGAAACATTTTATTAATGTCCCAGAAGCTGGTCCACACTACTGGTTACCCAAGAGCTGGTGCGTTTATTTAGCCCAACGGTTTAGCCTGGCAATTCAGAGAGGTAATAGCGCCGGTGTATATTTTTTGTAAAAATAAATACATAGATTTTCTTAGTAGATTATATTTTTTTGTAAATATTTATACTATGTAAATATTTAAATTATAAGGTGTTAACTTTGAAAATCTTTTTCCAAATCACCTGGCTTTGCAATTGAAAATGCCACAAGCGATTAGTCGTTTAAAGAGAAGGCATATATACTTGACAATATAGCTCATACTGACGGAGTGCTTCCCACTGGGGAAGGTTTCCCTGTACGTCAATCTGTCATTCAACCATGGTCATAGTCCATCGACTGATCGCATGATAATGCACATTAAAAAAACCTTGAAAAACTATATACTTGCTCACATACAATTTCCTCGGCACATCCCTATAACCTATTACCCTACGTATTCAACTAAATTCTTCCAAAAAAACCATATTCTTGCAAATAAAATATTATTTATTTTAAAAAAAATATTATTTTATTTATTTAAAAAAACCCCGCAGCGTTGCTTTGTCTAGATGCCTCCGTCGAACGACTAGTAGGAAAGAACGTAGGTGCTTAGATTGTGGTAGAGGGCAAATTATAGCGGCAGAGGAAATGCTGTCGTACTTACTCCTAGTACAAGGCTTAGACTTACTTGGAGAAACCAGCAGCCTTATAGTGTAAAACCTGCTTCAATCATTGTTACAGTATCAATTGTTGTGATTGGCTGAATTTATGGCATTCTTGGTGCGTCAATGGATTTTGGCCAATAGCGGAATAGTGTTAACCAATCAGAGGTGATTGCAATCGTTACACTCTAACTAACATTTTTACGTAATAAGGCAGCAGTAGTCATCGATATTATATTATGTAGGTACTAGATGGGACCTTTCATAGAAAAAAGTTGGCCGTACGACTTTTAGAGCGTGCTCCTCACCTGTATAGCCCTGTCCTTGTCCCCGCCATAGTGCTGTCGGGCTTTACAGACGAGATGGCGTAAATTAGGTCCACATTCTTTATTTGACAGGGCCCGTCTATGTAAATTGGTGCCGTTGGCAGTAGTGCGTAATGTTCTTTTTGAAAATAGTATCATATCGACCCATAAATTTCCATTTAGAGAACTAAACCGATCAAAATACAGGTAAGCAAACTCGACAAACAAACCTAGATCGTCAAAGTTCAAACTTATCCAATATATCTTCCTTAGCAAGTTTTATATAGCATAAATTCTTATATAAGGAACGAGGCGTAAATAAAAAGGGGACTATGTGAGCCACAAATCTCTTCGAGTAATATCTTGGAGAAAAATAAATTCGTAAACCCCGGGTTTGAGCGCACCTGACTTATATTTATGTATATCGTGATACGCGGTAAAGATACGTTCAGATTGGAACAGGAGTGCTATCTTTTTTTATATATAAATTCTACAAACGCACAGCTCAAACCACTGGATGGGTCGGGTTGAAAATTATGGCTATACTAGAAGTTACCGGTTAAAGTTTTCAATCGCTATAATCCGCCACAGAAGGTAAATCTATGTGGTACAGTGCGTATCTTGAACTTGCAGCCCGCGATATTTTCCACACCACATAAATGTTACAAAATACCCTCAACGTACGTTTCACTCCAATACCGGAGCAGGAGATGTTGACTCAACAATGCACGATTGTAAAAAGACAACACTCACAACAGACAGATTGTAAGAAGACTTTTTACAATCGTTTCCAATAAACCAACAAACAAACACACTTTCGCATTTATAATATTAGTATGATATGATGAACTAGCTAGAATCCACTTAGAAAAGAAAACATTAACGCTCCGGAAAATCTCACCAGGGTGAACGCACTCTACGTCATCACGGTATTACAACCTATTTCCGTACACATGAGGTAGATATATACTTTTGGATATTATATCTAAGATGCTACTGGAGTATCTTAATAAAAAAAGGTTGTCATAGTAAAGTTCCGGAAAATCTCACCATTGTGAACGCACCCTATGTCTTCACGGGTTTACAACCTATTTCCATACATATGAGGTAGACATCGTGAGATGGCCGCACCCGAACGACCGCCCCTCTTTGTAGTTAGCTGTATTTTTCTTTAACCTTAAGTCAACAAAAATCAAAATCCCTTTTGGCTTTTAAGATTGACGCCAACCACATCTGAATCGAAAAAGTTTTCGCAGTAAAGTTCTGGAAAATCTCACCAGTGTGAACGCAGCCTACGTCGTCACGGGCTTACAACCTATTTCCATACATATGAGGTAGACATCGTGAGATGGCCGCACCCGAACGAGCGCCCCTCTTTGTAGTTAGCTGTTTTTTGTTTTTCCCATCTCTTTCCGCTTTCTTTTGTCTCTCTTTGCCTTTGTGAAGATAAGATGCTTTAGGCTTAGATTAATCTAAGATGCAGGTAAAATATTCGAGTAGACTTTGTGTTTTAGGACTCTTTAGGATAAAAAACATGTACTTACATAGAGTTCTGTCTATAAGTAACTAAGTAATCCAAGCTAATCCATAATCTCCATATTAATCCTATAACTCATATAATATTATACAAGATATGCGAAAGTGTGTTTGTTTGACTAGATTTAGTTAAAGTTTTCACGGGATTTAAAAAAACTGAAACCACGCGGACTATCGCGGCCATCATCTAATATTATACAGCGTGTAGATAAACATACATTATTATGCAGTTTTTAGGTATTGGCAAATATAGAGGCCATAGTAAAAGTTAGGTACCATACCCATAGATGTATTTTGGTACATTAATACGCTATTAAACTAAGTCTATGCTATATTATACTTGCTGATGCCCGCGACTTCGTCCACGTCGATTAAGGTTTTTCGGTTCCCGCGGGAATTTTGATTTTCCGGCATAAAAAGTAGCTTATGTGTTATTCCAGACTATAATCTATCTCTGTGCTAAATTTCATCCAAAAACGTTCAGCTGTTCTGCCGTGATTGAATAAAAAACATCCATACAAACTTTCGCATTTAAAATATTAGTTTAGGTAATAAGTATATCCGGCTCATAATCATTAAATCCGTATTGTTTTAATATTGTTGACGTTCATGTTTCAGAATTATAACCCTTATTTTAGGGACGTTAATGTACATGACATAAAACTGTCATTTTAAAATAATAGTGCTAGAGCCGCGAAGGATGGGTTTTTGACTTTCGTATAGTTGTGAGTAAGATTTTGGGAAAAAGATGGAGATTAGAAAACCGTTCGCCAAAACACTATTATACCGCTCCCACACATTGCATTCTTCACTAACTCAAATTAGTAGTACAATCTAGGTTGAAAATTTTGACTAGGTTTACCCAAAACATTGCATTTATATTATAGCAAAGTACCAACATAAAAACAGTTTCTGATAGAAATGCCGCCCCACACAAAAAAGAAAGCTTAATTTACTTATATCCAACCATCCAAGACATTACCATGGGCCTAACAAGACACAATAGCTTGGCGAAATAACGTCCCTCCCTGGCGTAGGGCAGCCATTTTAAGAAGACCTCTATGCCTCTTTTATCTAAAAGAAAATGTCATTCTTACTAAAAGAAAATAGTTCTAACTTCAAACAACTTTTGCTCATATGCGTGTTGATACTTTTTTTGAGCTATTTATAAATGAATAAATTTATTTGATTGAATACATGTAAATGGACGGTTCGCTTATTATTATTTTCACGCATATTGAAATTGTGCTACTGTTTTCCTTTTATTACAGCTAGGACTTTTCCAATGTATTCCAAAAAAATGTATTTTCAAATTTCATTTTGCTATTTAGAAAAAAACCCTAATATTTTAGCTCTTCATGTAAAATGGTCTATTTTATTTTTATAAAAATTACTTCATGATAAGCCACAGGAATTTATAGGAAAATGTAGCATAGATATTAATGCTACATTTTTTAAGTGATTAAGTAAAATATTTATTTTAGGTTTCAATATACACACACACATGACATTGCAGTGTAGGCACCACTGTCAAAAAAAAATTACGGCATGAAGTAGAGTAAATTTCTACGCTACGCGTACATTTAGCCGTGTCGCAACCGCATGTTTAAAATAATTATTTCATTTGTATCATGTTCGATATTTGTTGGTTCAAGGTATCCTGACATCTTGTCTTTTCAGTCACAAAAGAACGCCTTATCCAAGAGGTCAAGTTAAAATGAACGTACCACCACCCACTCCACGTCACTCGTTGCCAGTGATTGATGACGTAGGCGTGGCAAATCCAATCATTATCCGTGATGTATGGCTTCGGTACATCACTACTTGGCTTTGTCGCGGATTCCAAATTTGAAATTTTATCTTTTTAATTCGATTTAGGTTTTTACTATGTAGGGTACAATTATTTTAATTTGAATTAAGAAAATATTAACGAACATTGCGAGCTACGACACGCGCGACATTTTGGTTTTTGATTTTAAAATAATTATAATATTATTTATTCGTAATTAAGATTCTACACTATTTAAGTATGATAAAATAAATAGAGAAGGCAATTCTAGGCCTCTTTACTATGTTTTAAAATTACCTCTTTACTTGTTTTAAAATAAATAATTATTAGTTATTGAAATAGTTCTATATCATATTATCTACAAAAGTTCTTTGAACATGATCGGCTCTTGAGTCTTGTTTGAAAAAATTGAATGTATAATAACTTAAAAAATAGATTTGCTTCTAGACTTCCCAATATGGCTACGGGTTACACTTAAAGCAATATCATAAACAAATTACAAAGAGACATACCTTCTTGTAACTAAACGGCTCTTCCGAAACTTTATTATCCTGTACGAAGCCCTAGAAACCTCTAAGGTGGTCTCTTTTTCACACCTTCCTAGTACGTCATTGATTTCGTGCCATGAAAGCTTCTAGCAATTCCAATTAATCAAGCTAAGAACCAAAGATCAAGTATAATGACGCACCACTTAACCCGCTCTCGACAGAACTCTGTTACAGACTGAATCAAATCTTTTGCGAAAAAAAACCCGGCATCTGCATTTCAAAAATGGAATACATTATTGCCAACCCTTGAATAATTAAAAATACGCGTGAACTCAAATAATCATGAAGAATTAAAAATGTTAACCCTTTGCATGCAAATTAGGATCGGATGTGACGGTGAAAAAATCGCAACCGGTCCTTGTTGTGAAGATCCAGCTGTGTTATTATTTTAAATCTTTTTATTTATTACTTGTTCTTATGTAATGCTAGATGATGCCCTCGACTTCGTCAGCGTGATAATTTTTTGATTCCCGTGGAAACTCATCAATTTTTCTGCGATAAAATTTGGCCTTTAAGTATGCATAGACCTATAAGTTACATTATAAGGTAATTCAGGGTATAAGCTATCTCTATCCCAAATTTCAGCAGAATCAGTTTATCCTTGGGTCCAAACTAAAAAAACACTAAATATCTATATTTATACCTAATATTAGTAAGATTTATAGTGCAGACTAAATCACTTAGGTTAGGAACAGCCGCCAACTTCCTATATCTGGGCTACTAATCAAAATTTCTGGTCACTAAAACTTAATTGGGTACATTTTTGCCTTGACCCGGAGTGCTTGATCCTATGCACTAAGTGGATGACTAGCCAGCTAGTCTCCAAACTAAGGTCTGCTGGCCAAGCATATTTCTTCATAATTAAAGACTATGGTTTTTATTACATAAAAGCACCTATTTTAACTCAACGTTTCAACTCCCATTTCAATATAAATACAACAAATTCATTTGCAACCACAGATTACGAATGCAAATCTGAAATAAAAACTAATCCAAACTCTTTTATCTTCATTTTAAATATCGAGCATTGTGAAAAGAAAATTATAGACTAAGTAAAACAGTGGCAGAAACGGAAATTCTTTCAAAGATCACCTACCCACCTGCTCGAAGGGGGACGGTATTTGAATATGAATGGACGCGGAAGGGTTAAGACGGTCGCTTTTTGTACAGAACTTTATTGGAAAAAGGAATGCATTTGACAAGAACGAATAATGCTCTATCCAATTTTACACTTTATGCTGAATGGTTTAAAATCTATTTTGCATTGCAAAGATTAAAGTAGCTAATTAGCAAAAATGTTGACAGAGTACCGAGTTTCTTTATTAATAGTATTTGTCCCATTTATTCCTTTGAGGTTCAAATAAAAGCTTAGGAATCTTTTTAGAAATTTAACTCTTCATAAGTTTAATATTTGTACAATGTTTTAAAAATAGTGATGTTTTTTTAAACTGGCGTCCATGGTTCTCTGTGTTGGTTTAAAATAATGCTGTAGAAATTAGAATGCAATCGTTTGGTCTAGCATATTCTAGAAAGCTCACTGGAGCTCTCAAGCGTATATTGGCTTTCTAAATAATGAACGTTTATAATAATAAAGTTTTTACGTTTTTATGTTGCCTGAAGATATTTTTTAATATCACCGATGGATCGAATCAACTTTATCGTTTCAATACCTATTATAAATTATTCCCAATATAATTAGCATATCACAGCTAATGTTGACACAGCTTCCTTTGCCGTTCAAACCCCATCGATTACCCATCACAAAGACAAAATTCTCACGTACGAAGAATACTAGTACGTCCGTTCTCACGACTCTAGACAAATCCATGAATACATTAACGCATTATTAGGAAAAAATCTTATTATTCTATTCCAGTACTGGCCGTAGGATCTCCGAAATTAATTTGAATATGAAGTAGAAGGGTTAACCATTCTTTCGAGTGTCAAAATTGCTCTTCCGCGTCCTGTTACGAAAGATCGGAAGACGCCTCATTTGAATATCGAACGCATCGCATGTTTTGCATGTCTATAGTCTATAACCTATTTGAATTTGGAATAGTAGTCTATAGAATGATTTTAACTTTTCACACGGCGCGAAAGGGTTTTTTATAGGTGAATTTTGTCTGCAATATTGATTTCTTTTGAAAATGGAATACGGCTTGTATGGGTAATGAGATTAAATATTTTCGGTATGTTGTCATACTTGTTGTTTATGGTGTTCTAATGTATTGGCAGCATTGTGTTTGGGTGATAGATGTTTGTATTATGGTGTGTTCTCATGAAGGGTTTTATCAATGCTCTACGAGCTCTACTTCATCGATTCGCGATCGTTGTTCAATATACCTACACTTTACAAGGAAATAAAGTATTCGTTTTAGTATCAACGAAATTTAGGAATTTTCTCAAAATACAGGTAAAACTGACCTAAGTACTTAGGTAGGCACAGAGATAAGGAGTAATCGAAACAATTATAATAAAATGATTCGTTTTCTATGTAAGTACACAGAAAACTAATTATTTATAGTGGACATATAGTAATGTAATTACGTCGCCATTTCTCAGGTAAGTATATCTTTTTAATAAAAAAATATACCGTTCAGAAATAAAAGACGCATTCGATTATTAAACATCAGAACATCGATAAAAAATTTGAGTAATAAACTATTATAGAATGTTCGATAACATGTTTAAGTATTTTTAAAACATATAATAAATATCCGAAGAATAATATACGAGCAATGAACATGCGAGTACTCGATAATAGCATGTTTCCGAAACACAAGATTAATAACACGAATTACAATAACAATCGATATTTTTATTGATGGCAATACAAAATAAACAGTTGCCAGATCATAAAAATGGGTTTGAATAAATTAATATTTATTTGACATTCGATTTTTTATACAATTATTGTTAATGTTTATATTATTTATGTCTTTTTCTATGGCTCATCTCTTTATTAATATTTAAATTTCGAAAAATTGCATCCGTTTTTTTTGTTAACAGCTGATAGAGTTTCAATAACTCAAAAGTAAGTATTTAGGTTCCTACTCGATGTTAATTAATTAAGGCAATTAAAATTAGACTTCCCATATAATGACTATTGTAATATAAGTAATTATTAAATATTACATATATTTTACTAGAGTTTGTTTGTTAAAAAAAAATAGACTAAAACCTTAAGAAAATACAATCTTTGAATACCATTCTTTAAAAAAACATCAGATACCCTAGATACTTTGACTCATTACTATTTCCTAACTATAACGAAACTGGGTTAAATCCTCACTTTTATACAATTTTATACAAACATGAATTTTTTTATCTTATTTGGATAGCTACTAATAATATGCTATTTTAGAGAAATCACATAAATTATAACAAATTGCTTTTACCTACTATCAAAGCACAATAAATTGCATCAGCTAAGGAAAGGCATATTAAAACAACACTTTAAATCATGGAGCGTAATTTTCATGCTGTTATTACGAATTTCACACATCTCTTAAACACTAAACAGAATAATTTAAGCCTTATAATATTAATGATAATGGTGATTTTAGCATGACAAAGTCATCGCATAGCAATACACGAATGCACGCGGGGACAAAAAAGGTACGCGTATTGTTTCGAACCGGAGCGATTTTGTTTTCAATTTAAATATTTTATACACGTGACAATAGACAAAAACCGGTACTTGTAACTGTAAAAAATTAAATATCAAAATTATGACGGTTGGCCCCCTTTGTCTCGTAATGTATGCAAATGCTCTGCGGATGTGTCCCGTACGGATGGGACATACTTTTTTTACACGTCTAATACAATGTTGGCCGTATTATTACGAATTCAGGTTTTCGTTTGTTAGGTTGGTAATGAAGTTTCTTTCAATGTTCTCTAAATACTTGATTCTAGGGATTTTGTCCGCGTTGATTATAACTTTGTAAATAACCCTTTAAATTCTTGGATTTTTTTTGGATAACCAGTACCCACCTTTCCAATGTTCGTTGAAGGTTTCCGGGTGCAAGCTATCTATGCGCCACATCACAAATTACAATAAATAATAATTAAATCGGGCAAAGGAGACGGTTCAGATTTGTATGGGGCGTAGGCCAAGTCTTTTACAAGCAACAATGCTCAGCGCTGGTTTTCAGTTTGCTCCATTCCAGAAAAATGACCTGTATATTGCGCCGCGCCCTTTGCCTTATATATAAATTTTTTTCTAACTATTTTTAACTAAAAGTACTGAAATTGGCTTTCATTATTACTACTACTAATATTGAAACAATGCGAGCGAAGCCGCGCGTTATCTAGTAGGAAGTAAATACAGCAATATCCGTTAACAAGTAAGAGCAAGCAGCCATATTTCAAAGTTTATTCACGAGCGATTAACCTGAATTACAATGTCTTGCTGGGAACGATTTATTTGCCTTCCATTTTGTGGCCTTTTTCAGTTTTAACGGTTCACAGTTAATTATGCGTAAACAATAGGTATACCGTATACTTGAGTATTGTAAGATTAATTTTTGATTATCTATTTTTAGGGATTTATACTAAGTAATGGAAAAACGGAACCCATCTGAGGTTTTAAGGTTCTTAGACAAGGCTTTTAGCAAGCCTTAAACATTTTGTAACAAAGAACCCACCATGACAAATAAAGATGTAACAGTAACAGTAAGATATTATAGATTTTTTGTAGTAGGTTATCATACTAATATTATAAATGCGAAAGTGTGTTTGTTTGTTTGTTTGTCCTTCAATCACGCCGCAACGGAGCAACGGATCGACGTGATTTTTTGATTTTTTGGCATGGGTATAGTTGAGGACCTGGAGAGTGACATAGGCTACTTGTTATCCCGGAAAATTAAGGGGTTCCCGCGGAATCAAAAATAACTTGAACCACGCGGAGAAAGTCACGGGCATCAGCTAGTTTGTAAATATTTTAATTATTATTATTAATACCTTAATAATTTCTTTTATGTTTGATTCAATCACATCAATTAAAGATTTTCTCATGATCATCTGATTCGTTTATTTTTTGTAAATGAACAAAACAGAAAAATTTATAATTTGTAGGGCCACTTGAAGTAACGTATTCTATTTACGTTTTTTGTTTTTGCTTGTTCTTATCAAGTAGGTAAGTACTTATATAAGTCAGTCTATGCTAAATATACTTGAGAATAGTGGCGTGCTGTTCATAGAGGCATAAAAGCACTGCTTACCCAAATTGAAATTGCGTCAACGCTCAGTTTTCATCATGACAGTCAGTAAAAAGGTATGCCGACTATCGCTTACCCTAGCTTCAAGACCTGAGCATGCCACTGCTTGAGAACATGTCTTTAGCTTGATACTCCATACTCCTCCTTCTTCTTCTTCTTTTCCTGGTGGGAGGCTTCGGCCGTGGCTAGTTACCACCCTACCGGCAAAGACGTGCCGCCAAGCGATTTAGCGTTCCGGTACGATGCCGTGTAGAAACCGAAGGGGTATAGGTTTAATATAACTGTCATGCCCCTAACAGGTCAGCCCGCTACCATCTTAGACTGCATCATCACTTACCATCAGGTGAGATCGCAGTCAAGGGCTAGCTTGTAGAGGATAAAAAAAACTAATATTATAAATGCCATTATGATAGCTGATGACGGTTTATTAATACGGTCTCATAATGCATCATACCACTAATTAAAGGCCGCAGCCAAGTGCAAACTTGTAAAAAAACCCATAGCTTTTAATTAAAAAAAAAACAAATAAAATCCGTTACGACCGGTGCGTAAATATCCCAAATATACCCTTAATAACGTTAAGCCGTTCGCAAATATTATGCAAATGACTCAAAGGTGTCGAAGATTAGCATCTTATTGTCATTGTCGATTGGTTCCGTACACTCTGTTTGCGAGCGATTCGTCGCGGACCGGTGCAGTGTGATGGCACCTTTATTGAGCGCGCATTATTTTTGACTCGTTTAATTTTTATGCGTGTGAATATTTTAGGTGACATTTCGAGTTAGCACCTTGTATGCAAATCGTACTTGAGAAAAAAAAAGTTAGCCCTTGACTGCAGTCTCACCTGATAAGTGATGCTGCAGTCTAAGAAAATGAAGGACTGGAAATTTATTTCGCTATATAATCCGACACAGTAGGTACGAGTAAATCTATGTGGTACAGTGTGTATTTTGCACTTTAGCTTGTGATATTCACCCGCCATATTAATCTTCCAAATTATTTTCAACGTATACGTTTCACTCCGACACCGAAGCATGTTCAGGAGACGTTGACTAGACAATGCACAATTGTGAAGTTACAATCGTGCATTGTCAATAATTAAGGGTCAATTTGGGAATTTATAATTTCTGAATTTTCTCTGTCCAGTCTGGTGGGAGGCTTCGGCCGTGGCTAGTTAAAAACTTACACTATTTATATTACATAAATCTAGAAAAACAATTTAAGGTGGATGACAAGGGTCTGCCCGCGAAATTCAAATTTAATTTGGTTTTTCACAATTTGTAAACTAATACGACAAAGTAGGCTTATGGCATTCAAATTGCGAGCCTAGGAATATCTTCTTCACAGGTTTATATAAAAATCTTTACTTGAAAGTGTCCAGTTTAAGAAATTAGTCAAAATAATGAGTTTGACGTGAGTTACTCACAAATTAGTGATATTCCTAGGCTCGCAATTTGAATGCCATAAGCCTACTTTGTCGTATTAGTTTACAAATTGTGAAAAACCAAATTAAATTTGAATTTCGCGGGCAGACCCTTGTCATCAACCTTAACAGACAATAAACCCGTCTCTAGTCCAATTCCAAAATACTCGTGTCTGTATCAGCGAGAAAAAAACTTAAACACGTCTTTAAAAAAGTAAGCGCACCACCTGAACATAAGCATGTGCAGGAAAATCAATACACAGCGTGTCGCGAACGCGTGATTCCAACGAAAAACTACTACACCCCACCCTTATACACCCCCAAGCTCCGCGCGGATTTTTCTTCACCCCCCGGCTTAGGGGTGGCGAGGGAATGACGCAAAAAGATGCCCGCTTTTTTCGCTCTCGTGTGTTTTTGTTGACTGTACCATACACACACAAATATCAACTATAAGTGTTTAGATACAGAACTCAAAATCCATTAACACAGAGAATGACACATAAACAATTGTCTTTGATGCCAGACAGTCAAATGTCAATCCTAATTACCAAAGATAAAGCAGGTTATCGCACGCAGGTATCATTATCAAACAGGGCTGTTCAAACCTCTACGGGGAGCATTTTCATACTGGGGACCTCTCCGCTCGAATGCCTAATGACTTCTTATGATTTGATGTCATGTAACGTGTGAGTATCGTCTTATTTGACTTGGCTTCGGGTTGAATGAACGCGAATTGTGTATTCGCGACGTAGAATTGGAAATTTGAGGCAATTCGCAAAGCGAACACGTTCAAAAGGGTATTTTGGAGGGAAGCGGTGTCGGGGAATTATATTTTGCCTATGCTTCACGCACCATATTGGATTGGATGTATACGTAAAACCACCTATACGTGACGTATACCGTACTATAAATCATTACTTTTTCTGTGATCATACTGAGATTATAAATACGAAAGTGTGTTTGTTTGTTGGTTTGTCCTTCAATCACGCAGGAACGGAGCAACGGATCGACGTGATTTTTAGTATGGGTATAGTTGAGGACTGGAGAGATGTTCGTCCGCGTGGCATAAGTTTCTTTTAATTCCCGCGGGAATTCCCTAATTTTCCGGAATAAAAAGTAGCCTATGTCCTTCAACAATGTAACCTATCTCTAAATATACCAAATTTCATCAAAATCGGCAAAAAATATTGAAAAGATGGGCCCTTAAGGCGTAGCAGAGAGACTGACACACTTTCTCATTTATAATACTAGTATGGATACTTTCTATACAATAATAAAGCCTGAGGTTTACCCTACAAGCAAAATCTAAAGTATGTAGACCCAGTTTAAGACGTAGGTACATTGATTGAATAGATAATGCACTTGCGTATTAAACGCCTACCGCCATCCCTGTTATAATCATAAAGCTAACATTGTAAAATGACATTAACATAAAATTTTACTACCATGTTCTATTAAATCTCAGCATAACAAACACAAGAAACGTTTTAATACCTACTTAGTACTTGGCAGTAAAGTTAAGAGCACACTTAAAGACCAGAGATTTATCTGTAAGCATAGTGCTCTGTCTCATAAACAGCTTTTAGTATGAAGTTTATCGGTCAATCGGGGCCTGAAGCGGCTTTAAAACGCCCTCATGCCACATACTATGTAAGCTTTCGAAGTTTGATCTCTCTCCGGACGTGTCGGATTGCTGCCCCATCGGACTGCGTGTGGCAGTGCAGGATAATTTGCAATAAATATGCAAAATTGCTTTGAAATCCGTTTTGTAGTTTCGTGTGATGATAACCCGGCTGAGTTTGTTCTGGGCTCATCTCAGACCAGGGCGCGTTTGGAACCCACGTAGCTTTAGTTTTAGGATACCGTAATTGATAATCACCATAATGTTTTATACGTAGCGAAAAAATCCTATGTCTATGGTTTTATAAGTGTAGGATGTCAATAAGTGTACAGTGCAGTATGCAGACGCAAATTAAAAAAAATATTTTGACTCTGTACCAATCTACATAATTATAATAAAACTGCCGATTCCCGCACATTTTTAATGATAAATATATTTAAAAATTTAATTGGAGAATGTTTCATGTTCAATCTAATCTAATATAAATTCGAAAGTTCGGATGGATGGATGATTCGGATTCAGATATTTTTTTTATGCATTACTTTTTTTATTTATTACATTTTATAATAATAATTAAAGAAGAATCGGCGTACAAATATTATTTTTAGATTATGATGTAAGTATTAGTGATGGGATGTACCTATTAGATACTCAATCACGCCAGAACGGCTAAACGGATCTGGGCGAAATTTGGCACTAAGATTATAGTCTGGAATAACACATAGGCTACTTTTTATCCCGGATAATTAAAAAGTTTCCGCGGAAACCATAAAACCTCAATCCACGCAGACGAAGTCGCGGCCATCAGCTAGCCCTAAATTTTTTTTTAATTTTTGTCAATCTCTCTGTCTGCCTGTCTGTCTGAACATCAACATGATATTATATAGGTAATTAGAAGGATTTATCATAACTTATAGTTGTAACCTAAGTTGAGACCTAATACCCGCAATAACGTATCGCCATATTACTCTACAGTTACACCTTATAGTTAACTTCAGGCTGATTTATACCTAACTAGCGAATGCCCGCGACTTCGTCCGAGTGGATTGAGGTTTTTTCAGTTCCCGCGGGAACTCTTTAATTTTCCAGCCTATGTGCTATTCCAGACTATAATCTATCTCTGTGCCAAAGGAGACGGTTCAAATTTGTATGGGGTACTAGGCCAAGTCTTGTACAAGCACAGAAATGGAGGAAAATAAATTAATAGACCAGTTTTTAATTGGTCAAATCTACGAATTCGTCGTAATTTCAGTGGCAAAATTATTTAATCTTTCCAAGTTATGGAACACTAAACATGAGTGGGTAACAATGGCGGATTCGAATTTTGACGTTTTCAAAAGAAAAACACGTTATTTTGACAGTGACTGTCAGATTAGACATTTGATACATTTCGCGCCTACTGCCTTCTCTATGGCTGAAAGTTGCCATGTTGGAAACGTATCGAAAACTTGAAATACATTTTTATCTTTTTGCTCGTTATTTACTTCACTGTTCTAAACTATTATATTTTTAATACAATCTATGTATTTACCTCTATCCATGGTAAAGTGAACAAGAGTAGGCCTAAAATGAACCTTTTCCTTTCAGCCAGATCCGTTCAGCCGTTGGGGCGTGATTGAGTAACAAACATCCATACAGCCATCCAAACTTTCGCGTTTATAATATTAGTATTTATCATAACTTATAATTTTAACTTAAGCCTACTTCCAAATGGCTATAGATATCGACACCTAAATGACCTCGCCCGCAATAACGTACCGCCATATTACTTTACAGTTACAACTTATAGCTAACTTCACGCTGATTTATACCTAACTAGATGATTCCCGCGACTTCGTCCGCGTGGATTAAGATTTTGATTCCCGCGGGAACTCTTTAATTTTACGGGATAAAAAGTAGCCTATGTCCTTCCCCGGGATACCATCTACCCCTGTACCAAATTTCAGCAAAATCGGTTGAAAAGATGGGCCGGGAAAGCGTAGCAGACAGACAGACAGACAGACAGACAGACAGACAGAAACACTTTCGCATTTATAATATTATAGTATGGATACCTAATTGTCGGTAGATTTATGGTTAGATATATTGAACCTTGATAACCTGGCAGCGGTGCGCATATATTATTAGATAGCGTGTTCGATTCCACGCTATTTAAGGAATTTACTGTATGCTTAGCGTGCTAATGCCCTGTCCTACGTCAGAGACAAATGCAATAACGACCTTCCTGATGCAGTGATTAACATCTGGTCGCTTACGTGATCGAAGATTATAACGTGGTTCAACCCTTTCCGCAACGTCTTTAGTCTCGTCTTGATTATCAACCACTTCTTCATTGTTTTCAGTTTCATTTTTATTATTAACCGTTTCAACAATCGTATCAACTTCATCGTCCTTATTGTTAAACTCTTTAGGGTTGTCCCTTGGCACAGACTCTTTTTGTCCCTCGTCCAGATTCATAGGAACAACTGTGTTCTTCGTTTCTATATCGTTATCACCAGGAAAAGTATTCCCTATAAATTTGACATCTCTATAGTATACATGGACGGTATACGTCTTAAAATCCATTAATCGATAACCCTTGGTGTTATTAGGATATCCCACAAAAATCATAGGTTCAGTTTTGCTGTCAAATGTTTGTCTCTTTTGTTTTGGTTTCAATCCGTAGGCTAAACAACCAAAAACCTTAAGATGACTGAGATCAACTTTCTTTGCTGTCCATAACTCTTCCGGAACACCATCTTTTACAGCATTAGTAGGACTTCTATTTTTTAAATATACAACAGCATTTACAGCTTCTGCCCAATACCGTTTCTTTTAATTAGCTTCACATAACAATGTTCTTGCCTTCTCTATAATCTCTCAGCAACACCATTCTGCTCGGGTGTGTGCGGGACCGTCGTCGTCTGGTGCTTGATACCTTCAGACTTTAAAAAATTATCAAATACTCGATCACAGTAGCCACCCATTGTCAGTTCTTAAGCATTTAATTGGCTTGATCATCTCCTTCTCTACTTCCGCCACTACTCGCGAAATTTATCAAAAAGTGTACGTTGTGGTCTTACAATTAGGTAGACCCGGGTTTGATTCCCCAGGTTTATTTTAGGAATTTATCATTTCTTAATTTGCTCTAGTCTGTTCTCGTGGGAGGCTCCGGCCGTGGCTGTAGTTACCACCCTACCGGCATAGACGTACTGCCAACAGATGAAACGCTCCAGTGCGATATCGTTAGAAACGTAAGCAAGGGTATAGAGCACATTATGAGCGAGGATTTAAAAATATAACTGCCAAACCGGCGATTTGGGCTCAATCAATAATTACCGACCCATTTCTTTAGGCACCATCACCGGCAAAATTTTGGAACGCTTGATTCAACCCGATCTGCTAAAAAATGTTGTCATTGATGATGCACAATTTGGTTTCCGGCCCGGTCTCTCGACAGACACAGCAATCATTAGCTTAAAACATGCGGTAAGCTATTATACTAGTCGGCAAACGTCAGTTTACGCATGTTTTCTGGATTTAAGCCAAGCATTCGACCTAGTGAATTATGAAATTCTCTGGGCGAAGTTATACAAAGCTCGTGTTCCCAATGAATTGGTAGGTCTGTTGAGATATTGGTACGGAAACCAAATAAATAGTGTTAAATGGGGCGACGCGACATCTAATTGTTATAAATTAGATTGCGGAGTTCGTCAAGGTGGTATTACCTCTCCTGACCTGTTTAATATATATGTAAACGACTTGATAGAGGAGCTGAGAGCTACAAAAATAGGATGTCACATTAGTAGTACATGCTTTAATAGCCTCAGTTACGCAGACGACATGGTAATTCTCAGCCCTTCTATCAAAGGACTTAGAAAGTTGCTCTCAGTCTGTGAGCATTATGCTGATGCTCATGGGCTGAAATATAATGTAAATAAGTCCGAAATGCTAGTTTTTCGCGCAGGCAAAGGTCCGGAGAGGGTGCCGGAAGTTTTTCTGTATGGATCAGCAGTTCGGGTTGTAACAAAATTTAAATATCTAGGACATGTTTTGACTGAGCACCTAAAGGACGACTGTGATATTGAGAGAGAAAGGAGGGCACTCTCGATTCGATGCAATATGATAGCGCGCAGATTCGGAAAATGTAGCAAGCCTGTCAAGAAAACACTGTTCAACGCGTATTGTCAGTGTTTCTATACCTGCCAACTATGGACAAATTTTCTGAGAAAGTCCTACACTGCAATACGCGTGCAGTATAATGATGCGTTTCGCATCTTGATGGGTTTGCCTAGGTACTGTAGTGCTTCGGGTATGTTTGCCGAATCGAGAGTGCCTGACTTTTATGCTGTTATCAGAACACGAGTGGCATCCTTCTGGGAGAGGATTAGGCAATCCCAAAATACCATTTTACAAACGGTGTGTGATGGTATGCCTAGTCCAATATTCACATATTGGCTATCTGTTCATCAAACACGTAATAGAAAGTAAGATGACAAAGAATATACTGCTGTTTGTTTGATAATGACACCTGGGGAGAGTTTTTTAACCTTCCCAGATAGTTTTAAGTTTCCTATTTTTATTTTATTTTATTTTAAATATTTTAATTATTAGGTTTATATTTTAACGGTACATTGTTAATATGTATACATACAAGTGGGCTATATGCCTGTAATAAAACTTTTATTATTATTATTTATTATACCCCGCCAATCCGCATTTAAGCAACGTGGTGCAACTTTTAATTTCAGCAAATTAAGGAGAAACCCACGCGGACAAAGTCGCAGGCATCATGTAGTTTAAAACATAATATGAAGATATACGAGTAGGTATGATTGTAAATACAATTCAAAATCAAATTAAAGCCATAATTACTTGCCACCTACCCGCACATATAATAGTATTTAAAGTGCGTATACGATTAAGCAAGCCATTGCTATCCAACATAACATCTTTACGGTTGTAACTCCGTACAAACAGATTATATGTAAATAAGTAGGTATGTAATGATGATGCACATACATATAGATAATGTAGCGTTGGTTTGTTAAAGACAGGCATTGTTTCGATTTTAATGGTAATCGCACGATTGAACAATTTGATAAGTCCCTGTTTTTGTATACCAGCTTATTAGGTGTAAATAATGATATACCTAATGTACCTGTACAAGAAATTTTGTTAAAAAAAGTTTATTCTAGTTTTAAAATGTAAAGGATTATTTAAATAACAAATGGAAGCTTGGCAATGATTTTCTCTAATGGCTCTAATAGTTCCTTAGTTAAGATGATTGTGAAATGGTGATAATGAAAAAAAAACCCGGCTGAGTTTGTTGTGGGCTCTTCTCAGAACAGGGCGCGTTTGGAACCCTCGTAGCTTTAGTTTAAGATGTCGTACTGATTATAACCATTTTATTGTTGCTCGTAGGTATAATATGTTATAAATAACCAGACGTCAAAAAGTGTGGTATATCTACCTAAATTGAATAAACGTTCTTTGACTTTGAAAAAAAAAAGGGTAAAATTTCATCCTCACCACCTGGATGTCGTTATTCCAGGTATTTTCTGCCACGTACTAACCTGCAAATAATGGAACCATCTTCTTTAACTTTAATTAAAACTTTACTGAACGAAATATTGGGTATTGAACAAATAGATGGTTATTCAAATCTGCAACTCTTTATAACAAACGTCAAAACGTTAGAGCTTGTATGAAATAGAGCGAACTTTGACTTTGTTTAGACTTAAGACATGGTTAAAATAAAACGAGACAGATTTATGTTACTCACATAAGTCCATCTCGTTTTAACTCTCAGTAAAGTCCGAGCCAAGTCAAAGTACGTTCTATATAGAATATCTCAGCATGATACTTGTGACGTTATCAGAAATTGTACACCTTTTCAGTATAGGTGATAATTTAAAAATGAATCTTAAATCCAACAGTGGACGTGAATTTTAGAATATCCTTTATTTAATAATCACCACAAAATTAACATAATATTACTAAATATCAGGTAGGTATACCTACTATAAAAAATAATATTATAAATGCGAAAGTTTGGATGTATGGATGTCGGTATTTTTTTTTTTTTTAAATTTATTTATTAACCATAATGCATTTACTCTGCATTCAACTCACGCGCATACTGTAAATATCTATCTATCAAAGCGCAGCTCAAACCACTTGACGGATCGCTTATAGACAGTTATCATCAGGCATCCGCAAAGAAAGGATTTTTGAAAATTCGACCCCTAAAAGGGTTTAATAGGGATTTAAAATTTCTTGAGCGAAGCCGCGGGCAAAAGCTTGTTTGACAATATATATTTTTTTATGGTAAAAAGTACTTAAAACTGCACTTGTAGAAATAAACTAAACAAAATATGATTTCGTAAACCACACCGACTCTTGCGCAGTTCACGGCTCGAATCCAATTTCAAAAATGAAGGAAAAAAAGCCCCCGGGATAAAAAGGGCGGAGCTTTTTCTAACAATTGTGAGTGAAAGCGAGCCATAAGTTAAAAAGAGACAGATATAGTCGCAAAAAATAAATCTGGGGTCGCAGACAAGGATGGGTAGCTTTTTTTGTTGTAAAGGTGCGTACAGACTGTTTTACAATTTAGTGTGATTTGACTTGCTGATGCAGTCTTATTACGATGAGATGGGAAAATGTAAAATGAAATGATATAATATACTTAGTGTACTTTATTGTACACCAAAAATAAACACAAACAATAAAAACATGGACAATAAAAGCAATTGGCCACAAGGTATTAAGTAGGTATACTGTAAATCCATACTAATATTATAAATGCGAAAGTGTGTCTGTCTGGTACGCTTTCACGGCCCAACTACTCAACCGATTTTGATAAAATTTGGTACAGAGATAGGTTACATCCCGGGGAAGGACATATGGTACTTTTATATGGGGAAATTGAAGAGTTCCCGCGGGATTAAATAAAAACCAACCCACGCGGACGAAGTCGCGGTCATCATGTAGTACATAATACTAAATTTTCTTACAAAGTACATGACGGGCGACAGTTAGGGCAAAAACACACCGCACACTACAGACTGGATAGAGCAAAACGTCCGTGCCAAGCACTCTCGTTCAATGGGAAACACGTTTTGTCGTGTTACACAGGTCTGTGCAGCCTCAAATAAAAGTGCGTGCGCTGACGTTTCGCTCTGATTATTTTTCTCTCCAGCCTGTTGTATGCTTTCGCCCTTACATTTCACTTTGCCGGTGTGCATTACGCTTTGAAGGAATTATAAGTACCTACCAAATACAAATTTAACACTAAAACCAGTACATAAAAAAAACTAAAATCACTTGCAAGTAACATTTGTTGCCTCATAAACTTGTAAACTAAACTGCTTGTACTAAGCTGCAGTTTACACGTGTCTCGAACAACGGAACGTGTAAATAGGTATATTAAATTAATTAAATCTATTATTAGCAAACTTCGAACACTACAATGTTAACAGTGAACAATGTAAACTTAAAAGTTGTATTATAATTAAATAATATAAGTATACACAACTAAGTATATAGTACCACCCTACCGGCAAAAACGTGCCGCCAAGCGATTTAGCGTTCCGGTACGATGCCGTGTAGAAACCGAAGGGGTATGGGTTTAATATAACTGCCATTCCCCTAACAGGTTAGCCCGCTACCATCTTAGACTGCATCATCACTTACCATCAGGTGAGATCGCAGTCAAGGGCTAGCTTGTAGTGGATTAAAAAAAATATACTAAATATTATAATGTCCTCCCGACCTAATTTCGGGCACGGCGGCCAATCTCCAGAGAGATTAGCCATCTAGCGTGGGAGATATTAATAAAGTGCACAAGTGTGTGCGCAAACACAGGTGCACTCTCTGTTCCTTTATTCTCATAGCCTAATGGGACGGAAAATCCGACACGGCCGGAGGATTCAGGCGCAGGACCTACGGCTTTTACGTGCTCTCCGAGGCACGGGGCTGAATCACCGCCGACTTCCTAAATCCGGGCTGGTACGGAGAATTTCTTGGCAGATAAACCCAATACTTGTTATGGCCCGACCCAGGACTCGAACCCGGGACCTCGTCGGTCGCAGTCGAACATGCTAACCAATACTAACGATATCAATCAATTAATCATTGTGAAGAAACCTGGATGCCAAAGAGTGCTTCATAATATTCTCCAACAGCTGTGAAGTCTGCCATTCCGCACTTGGCCAGCGTGGTGAACTATGGCAAAACCCTTCTCACTGTTAGAGGAGACTCGAACGTATATTAAGCCGGATACTGGTTCAAATGATGAAAGTATTAAGAGGATGATGTAAATGAACTTTCAAGAAAGGCACTGCAAGAAAAAATAACTCGGATAAAAGTGCTGATATATTTTTGGTGGGAATTCACCAAACCGTAACCGGAACTTTTTTTTTATTCCACTACAAGTTAGCCCATGACTGCGATCTCACCTGATGGTAAGTGATGATGCAGTCTAAGGTGTTAGCGGGCTCTGTTAGGGCGCATGATAGTTATACCCCTATTCGGTTTCTACACGTCTTTGTCGGTAGGGTGGTAACTAGCGACGGCCGAAGCCTCCCACCAGGCCAGACCAGGGAAAATTAAGAAATTATAAATTCCCAAATTGACCCTGCCGGGGATCGAACCCGGGACCTCCGCACGTTAAGACAACAGCGCTGAACACTGCGCCACGGAGGTCTTCCACTACACTATAAAAGATAAAAATTACTTACCTACCTCCATAAGCTTTTATGTAAGTTCCAAATTACAACGTCTACCTTTCATAAGTTCCAAAGAAGAAGATAATACCGAGATTTGAATTTAGAAAAGATAATTATATCTATAGTTCGTCAAACATAACGACCCGGCGGCCAAAATTTAAACTATAATAATTTACATGCCTGTTAAGTTTAGTTAAGACGCTGTCACTGGTTAAAGTAAGTTTGTGGGACACTATAAGCATCAATAAAATTTTCCTAGAAGAATTTCACCCCATTGCATAAAAAATCCAATACAGCTTTCAGCTAATTAGTTTTAATAGGAATCTTATTAGACCAACTTATTGGTAGAGTCTGTACCAGCAATCTTACTCTACTTAGGTAGGTACCCTACCAGTTTTAAAGGATGCGTAGAAATTAATATAAATGCGTAAAAGGGAACGAATAAGATGTGAAAAGGTAATTTGGATGGAAAATGAGACAGTTAACTTTAAAAGTCACGTAGCAGAGGCGTTGAGCGTGAATCCTCATATCTTTTGAACATCTAGATAGATGTACTGTAGACTTATTGCAACGTAACCGATTGAAACTACTAACGCCATCTAGTGTTGAGTGGCAAAACTATTGAATATGAAAATAATAATAAATGTACAAAAAGTTTAAAATAAACTGTGTATTTTTCTTGAAAAGGATTGGATTAAAACCATATTATTTTAGTTTTACAAAGAAACTCAGAAAATTTTATGATTTATAAACATTTGTTTTTGTCTACGGAAGCTTCCGCCATCTAGCGATGAATAGAAACACATAAGGACTGCTCTACCGACATTCGTAGTACACATCCACCCCTCTCATAATTGTATTAGTGTGCGTGAGTAAAAGTGGCGCTCAAAATTCAAAAGAACTCAACAATTTGACGTAGTTTTATAACATTTTCAAGAATACACTGCAGTTGGATTTCAAAATGGCGGACCATTAGACAAGACTTTCACTTCTAGAGTTGAATTTTTTAATTATATAAGTACTATGTACATACCTACATGTTATTTTTAATGACTCTTCTTATAATGAAATATAATTATTGTATTCTAACTTTGTTCGATGTCACGCTGCCTCTATATAACAATATTCTGAGCCGAGAATATTAATAATAAGTAGGTAAAGACTTACTTATCTACCTATTTATTGTATATTTATATTGTTTGAATGGTAGCTAGGTAGGTTGAATTTATAGTAATTAGTATCTAGCTAATCTTGTTTATAATATTATGCAGTACCTAATTAATTGCCTATTTAAAAATAAATTTACCCAAATGAATAAAAATGATAATTAAGGTAAGTATACCTACATAATATTAATTTTGTTTTAATTAAATTTTTCACAACTTGTATCGGAAGGTGCAAAATTTATAATTTAGATGCAATCTTATTATATACCTCATAGACAGTGGCGTGCAGTTCGTAGAGGCATAAAAGCACGGCTTACCCTAATGGAAATAGGTCAATGTCCATTCTTCATTGTAACAGCCAGTAAATAGGTAGTATACTGAGTTACTGACTAACTAATGCCTACCCTAGCTTCAAGCCCTATGCACGCCACTGCCATAGAATCCATATTAATATTATAAATGTGAGTTTGTCTGTCTGCTACACTTTCACGGCTCATCTGCTTAACCGATTTTGATGAAATGTAGTACAGGGATAGGTTGTATCCCGGGGTAGGAAGTACCTACTTTACTTGGTCCTATTTAACATTTTAATCCTTTCCTCTTTTCTTTAGGAACGGTATTCCGAACCAGTGGTAGATTAATTCGACTATTCATAAGCACTTGCAAAAAGTCTATGCTAAGCTATAATGACACCTTTTTAGAGCACGAGTGGTGAAAAAGTTATTCATATTAAACCTACCTAAGTCACTACTTAGGTACCCACTGGTAGGGACCTATTTTATATTTTCAAGGTTGCCAACCAGGGACTGAAAAGCAGATTCATAAAGGTTACAGAAATATAAGTGTTACAGAGAAAGTGTAACAGAATCGAATCTGTAACCCTTTTGAATGTGTTTTTAATTCTGTTAACCCGAAACACTTATATTTCTGTAACAGAAACGAATCTGTAACAGAAATGAAAGTGTTTTAATGTGTAACCGAAATAGCGACGTTGCCAAATTTACTGTTGACGCGTATTCAAATTTGAACCTAAGGTCAAGCAACGTTGGTTGCAATTGTTTTAAGAAAAACATGGCCATGTTGTGTCAGTATATGTGAAGTCCGATGAAGTGAGAAGAACGCGTTGTCACACCGTGCAGTTTGTTAGGGCATGTACTCGTACCTATTAGGGTTACAGATAAAAACACTTATTAACAGAAATAAACGGTTACAAATTGATTGGGTTACAGTATCGTTTCTGTTTCCGTTATAAGTGTTTCTGTTTCATTACAGTTTCAAAAAACAGTGTTAAACCCCTTATTTCGGTTACTGTTTCAGTGCTTTTTGCCAACAGCCTATAAACTATTTAAGTTTTCACATTTATTTTGGACCTACCACAGTATATACAAATACATTCAACTTTTTCCCTTCTAAAGAGAAAGAAAGGAGGTCAAAAGTAAAATAAAAGGCTTTCTTAGTTCAAAGGTCTTTTGATTAAGCACTGAATAGGTCTTGTATTATAGCATAATAGCTACTTAGATGAATGTACCAACATTGTAAAGAGGTCGTGAGAACGATCGGCGGAATCTATTGAACTTACAGGCAAAGTTGTGGGGTAAACATGTCATCTTATGGTGGATGGCTAATTTTCAAGATTCCCCCGTCGAAAAAAAAAGGTATTTAACAAGAATCTGAGGTCATCATACTATAAGAATACTAAATGATGCCCGCGACTTCGTCAGTGACATCACTTTCAAACCCGTATTAGAAATTCTAGATTTATGATATTATTATTGACGACCTCCGTGGCGCAGTGTGTAGCGCTGTTGCCTTAACGTGCGGAGGTCCTGGGTTCGATCCCCGGCAGGGTCAATTTGGGAATTTATAATTTCTGAATTTTCCCTGGTCTGGCCTGGGGTGGCTTCGGCTACCGGCAAAGACGTGCCGCTAAGCGATTTAGCGTTCCGGTACGATGCCGTGTAGAAACCGAAGGGGTATGGGTTTAATATAACTGCCATGCCCCTAACAGGTTAGCCCGCTACCATCTTAGACCGCATCATCACTTACCATCAGGTGAGATCGTAGACAAGGGCAAGCTTGTAGTGGATAAAAAAAATAAAAAAAATAATAATAATCTAACTGCTGCACTCAGCGACGCTTAATCATTACTTTAGGACCTTAGTATAGATTTTCTCATTACCTATCTACCTACCTAACTACCTAGAATTTAGCCCCTATTCAAATCTGTACTAAGGAGTTCCTAAGTAAAGATTGAGCGTCTCTGAATGCTGCAGCAAATAATTATTATACCTAAAAAGAAACCGACTGACTGATCTATTACGTCTAGGTATACCTAATTATTCATAGCATAGTTCGAACCATCAAACGGATTGGGCATAGTATGATGTATTATGACAGGCAACCGCTAACAAAGGATTATTGAAAATTCAACCCACAATTGGGTAAAACAGGGGTTTGAAATTTATTAATCAAAATAGAAATGAACATGGGCAAACCTGCGAGCTAAATCTACGTAGTCTGTTTTTATACTCCTTTATTTAGTACTAAAAAGGTTACTTAGTCCTTGTTAAACCTTAGTCCTTTATTTAGTACTAAATTAAAATTCAAAGAATCCACTTATTAACTGACGACGATCGCTAATGTCTCGTTAAAGAATACCTCAGCAACGTTGCTCATTAATTAGCAATACGCGGCGAATATTAAGCGGGCGCGGGGTACGGGGCTCCACAAGGGAAAAAAATGATAATCACATTTCAGGCAACTTAATTATGACAATTAAGGGTAAGAGCGGACACGCACCGAGTGGCAATGACAAAAATCGATTCAGTCAAACTAAATCGATTTTTGTCTTCTTCAATCATCCATCAAAAGGACCTCTAGCGGGATAATTTGAATTTTTTTCCATCCTATGAAAATAAAAATGGAGCTTAACATTTAAATGCAGTGTGTGTAGGTAATAAGTTATGATCTTTATAATTTGAAGTAGGTTACCTACTTACCATTAAGTAATATCTAAAGAGAGGTGGTCTTACCAAACCAACCAACAAATTAACCATAATATATAAACACATTTTCGCATTTTTAAAGATCATAATTGTACTTGTGAAATGTAGAGGTGTATTTTTTGTTCGTCCTTCAATCACGCCGCAAACGTGAACAAGCAAATATTTTTTAGCATTCATTTAAAAGTGACCTAAGTCTTTGTCCCGGAAAATTAAGGAGTTTGTTTGAGTTTTTTTAAACCTACACAATACATGCGGGCGTAATCACGTGCATTTTCTAGTCGTGGATAGGTATGAGTAACCATGTCAGTCCAACCATGACTCGAAGAGACCTGATGGATAAGAAGACCTGATGGTAAGAAATCGCTAAATTAAATTTTGCACTTGAGCAAAATGACAAAAAACATGACTTCTATTTAGCACTGAAGATTGGCAGTAAAAAATAGCCGCCTACTATTTGTCTATATATATAAAAGCGAAAGGTCACTGACTGACTGACTGATCATCACGATATCTCAGGAACTATAAAACATACAGACTTGAAATTTGGAAGGTAGGTTCCTTCTATGGTGTAAACGTCAGCTAAGAAACGGTTTTGGGAAAATTCACCCCTAAGGGGTTGAAATGGGGGTTGGAAGTTTGTATGAAAGTCCTTTGTTTTTGAAGATAGACACATGAAAATTAGCATTACAAAAATCTGTATAATTTTTTTTCCGAAAATCTACCCCAAAGAGGGTTAAATGGGGGTTGGAAGTTTGCATGATGGTTCTAAGTTTTTGAAGTTACAGACTAGAAAATCGGGATTTAGGTTATCAGTTTTAAATTATAATAACCTGTCTAAGTACTTTTTCGAAAATCTACCCCAAAGAGGGTGAAATGGGGGTTGGAAGTTTGTATGAAAGTTCTATGTTTTTGAAGTTAGATACTTGAAAATCGGGATTTAGGTTATAAGTTTTAAATAAAACTAACCTGTATAAGCCATTTTACGATAATCCACCTCAAAAGGGGTGCAATTGGGGTTGGAGGGTTACATAAAAGTTCTATGATTTTGTAGTTAAACTTGGAAATCGGGATTGATGTTATTAGTTTTAAGTAATAATAAACTGCATAAGCAATTTTACGAAAATCTACCCCACAGAGGGTGAAATGAGGGTTGAAAATGTGTACGCAGGTCCTATGTTTTTGTAGTTAGAGACTTGAAAACCTGGATTTAGGTTATTAGTTTAAAGTTTTAATAAACTGCATAAGCAATTTTACGATGATCCACCCCAAAAAGCTTGCATGAAGGTTATAAGTTTTTGAAGTCAGCATTAAGGACTTATTAGTCTTATATAATATAAACCTGCCGATGCTATATAACTGCTATAAGAAGGCCTTTTGCAGCGGGAAAATCTCATAGGAAATCAGAAATTGTACGCGGACGAAGTCGCGGGCGACCGCTAGTAGAATAATATAAAAACAGGTTAATTCGTCTTTAATTTAATTAATTATAGGATTGCATTCAATGCTAAGTATAAATTAAAGTTAACACCTAAATATAGCCATAAAGGACCTAACCATAAACGAGAATCAAGACAAACTTTTTTTTTTAAATTGTGTTTACTTTGTGTAGTTTTTACTTATTACTTGTAGTAGGTATCTAACATTATTAATTTAATAAATAAATATACATAAAAACCAACAATTATACTTAATAACAGGATTTTTAAAAGTTTTCGTCTAAATTTCAATCGCTGTTGATGGCAAATCCTGCTTAATTAATATTCTTATGCTCGAATAGCTAAATCATGTTTGTCACATTTTACTAAACACCTGTGCACGTCTACTTTTTATTTCGTCTATGACAATAAAACTGCCGTCATAAACAGTCGCCAATGTGTACGTAGCCTTAATTACGTGTCATAAAACATACACGTCCCTATACCAATTTCTTTTTACGATACTCAGGTATAATATTCTGTATTTGAATAAAACTACAGACTAAAATAAAAGTGTAGATGGAGCCTCCTCGATCAAACTTAGATACATAACCAAATAGTGGAGCCAGTTTAGTAGGTATGTCTCATACAATAGCACCGTTTTGTTTCAAACTACTTTACCCTAGCAGAAATAAACTTGGGATCTTATAAAGATTCAACGAAAAGAATTGATTGCACGAAAAACGAAGATTCTTATTTTAAAATTGGGATCTGTTGTGAATTTTAAACGAATTTAATTACAAAACGTTTACGTTACTTCCACTTTAAGTTGACAGAATTTTGTAAAGGAGGACCGCGAGAGACCGCGACGGCCTATGTTTCAGTCAAATTTTTGTTTTTCCTCTGACTCCCGTATCCTGGGTTCAAAAAATCATACTATGTACCTACCTAATCTTATAAATGCGAAAATATGTTCCTTTTGTTGCTTTTTTTCTTCAATCAGTCCGCAACAAGACAATGGATCGACGCGATTTTTTTGTATGGGTAGGTATAGTTGAGGACCTGGAAAGTGATATAGGCTACTTTTTATCCCGGAAAATTAAGGAGTTTCCGTGGGAATCAAAACCTTATTCCAAGCGGACGAAGTCACGGGCATCAGCTAGTTATTATATAAATATAGTATAAACTTATGATTATAGTTATTAGAAATTTGCATATGCACGATGCTTCGTTAATTTTTAAATTATGTGGGTAATACGTATCCATTTTTGCTATAGTCCTTTATTGGAGTTCATGAAACTTTTAGAAATGTAAATTTTTCCCAAGTAGTAGTATATCTACAGAGCAGCACAATAATATTTAAATGAATTAAATATTAATGGCGAATTCTCCGTCTATCTTCTTTCTTTTCTCTATGGCATGTGTATAATATTGTTGTATTTAAAATAAAACTCACTCGCTCTTCTAAAACAGGCTATGTAAATTGTTCTAGGCAATAAAACATGCAATATGGCCGACCAGTTACTGCGTGAATTAATATATTTATGAATAATATTAGCAACTAAGTTCTAAATCTATATTATATTTTTTTAATTCATGCCGATTAAACACGAGGACATATAAATAATTATTATGTTTGTTAAATATTTATCAATCAATATTAATGTAGAGTTTGTTAGAAATGTCATAATTTATGGAGTTAAAATGTCATCTTAATTTAAATATTCCGTCCGTTAGTTTTTTTTCGTTTTTCGAAAAACTCGTTTGAAATCTAAAATATAATTTAATTGGTATTCATAGGTTTGTTTATATTAACAAATTCTATTAATTAATAATTAAAAGATAAAATTGCAGAGGATTAGGTAATTAGTTTATTTATTTATTTTTATTATTTTGTACAAAATATCGTCTTAAAACTAATAGAAAAAAGTGGACAAAGGTAAAGCTTATCTTTAAAAAGAAAGTTCTTCCAGCCTTCCTTGAAAGTGAGTAAGTTGAAATTGTGAAGTGGAAACGGTACAAAAATATTATATTTTGTTGAAATTATTAAATTCTAACAATATATTATACATAATAAATAACTTGATATACAGTTTACTTATTTACTTATATTATAAAAACGACATACTATAGTTCAAAGGGTTCTGAGGCTCAATTGTCAAAGCAAATCGTAATAATTTGACAACAACGTATTACTCGAACTGTTTAAAGAGTTCATACATTCTTGTTGACGTGCATGCTCGTATGAACTCCCTAAACAGGTCCAATTATCTTTTTGACAAATAATTAAGATTTCCTTGCACAATCGGGGGGCTGATCTGTGATTGGCTGAATTTATAGTAGTCTTGCTGCAACAATGGATTTTGGCCAATAGCGAAATAGTGTAAGCCAATTAGAGGTTTTTGCGATGGTTCCACCACGTTCCACTGTAGCAATCCTTTTGACATTATAAGGCCTGTGCCTAAAAAGCTGCATCATGAAACTCCAGATTTTTTCTAGTACCTAAGTAGGTACGTTTGCAATAGATAGATACAAACACCTATTATTAAAGTAACGTAGGTACGTCTGAATTATCTACTTCCTTCTAAGCCAAGGCTCGACTTCAGTAATTAAGTTAATTATCAAAACTCAAATTCTTAAAAGTTTAAGAATTTTCATTATTATTTTATAGTTGTATGAAATATCTAAGTTGTGAAAAACACATAGAAAATGAATAAAAAATTGTGCAAGGAAAAAAGTGTTTGTGTGCATTTCACACACGGCAGAAGTGAACCTTCAGAAATGTAGCCTACGAGAGAATGAAATAAATATAACTTGTATTCTATCTCATTCTCTCGCAGGCTATGAATATTAGTTATGAATATGTTTGTCTATTTTTGGTGTCGTTTTTTCATTTCATCGAATTTTCAAATCACAACGATTCTAAAGAAGTTTCACTTCAAAAATTGTGGAACAAAAGAATTACTATTATAACTAAAAATTGCATCAATGCAAACTACTAGTAGCTCTGATTAAAATAACAGTTATTATTCCAAATCAAAATCAGTACGCGACCCTTGCACTCTAAACAATAACTTCAAAAAAAACAAAAGCCCGCGTCAGGTAAATCAGATAGCAGGCGATGCATGAAAAATGACGCCATGCCTGATTTTAATTAAAAAAAAGTCATTGACATTTACAATTCGCTACAAAAAATCCCCGCCCCATAGTAAAGAAACAATGGTGTGAAATTTGACTAAAATCCTTTTGATACTTTTTTGATTTAATACTGACGTATCAAAAAGTGTTCTGCGCGCGACGAATGTCTGTATTTTGGAACAAAGAATTAAACTTTTTTTTACTACGGAAATTCAGATTATAATCAGACTTCATAGTTTTTTATAGTCTGTCACTGTGTTTATCAAGCTATACTCGACTGTATTTTTTTTTTAAAAGTTTTAAAGACATTATAAGTTTAGGTAACTATTGGTATTAAGGTTTGCTGTGTCTTTGGAAAATCCATACTAATATTATAAATGCGGAAGTGTCTGTCTGTCTGCTACGCTTTCACGACCCATCCGTTCAACTGATTTTGATGAAATTTGGAACAGGAATAGATTGTATCCCGGGGAAGAACATAGGCTACTTTTTATCCTGAAATTAAGGAGTTCCCGCAAGAATCATAAAACATCAATCCACGCGGCATCTGCTAGTAACTAATAATAACAAAATTTCTGTAGTAAAGTTAAAATATCGATTTTTACAGTGAATAAGTTTTACAGTGAGTTTTACAGAAATAGTTTTAAAGAGTAAAATATTATGTATTTTATATAACATACCTATGCTAAATACTAATATAGTATAAATTAACTGCATATAAAAAGGTAGTAAATTAATACCTATAAGTAGTTATCTAAATAATTTATACACTTCTAGTATTATTTGAATAGGAGATATTTATCACTTATGGCATAATTAATTAAGCTATAAATTGTAATAACTTCCGTCAAATAATTAATACAATAATTAAATACATAGACATTATACAAAATGTTAATATTAACATGCAACAATTTAAGAAATGGCATGAATTGACGAAAGAAGTAGATGTATTACTGTCACAAACCATTGAACACGATGTAAAAAAATACCTAGTACAAACTGATATACGTCAGTGGTTATTTTAGAAATAAATTAAAATGATGGAAAGATAAAATTATTGTTTTATGTTATAGGTAATAGTCGTTACACCAGCACATTTATGTTTGCCTAGGCCCTATAGGCGGAGGCAGTCATACCCGCTCCTAGTGGTCCAGTATTTTAAAGAGATGTCCTCTCCAACCATTCCCTTTATCCCGAAGTAAAAGAGGATAGGATATCCTAATTTACGCAAACTAAGTCGCGGACATTGTCGCCATCTTCGGGCGGGTGTCATAAGAGGCACTATTTGGCCATCAATTTATTTAAAGTTTTATATTAAAAAATCAAAATCAAAAGCTACACCAAAAAAAAATTAATTAATCAATGAATTTACCACTACACTTCAAAAATATAATTGCAAAACTATATTATTATAATTAAAACAATACAGTAACATAATCTTGACTGGCAAAGTTTCTCTCCTTCTCTCCTAGTATTGACATACTACAACATATTATAAATTACACTTAGACTATAACATATTATAAATTACAATATTCCATAAAAGTTTCAATGGCTTGTATTACGAACGGTCAATGGGTACTGTTTGATGGAAAGAAATACGTTATCACCTTATTATTTCCTCTATAAAGCCTTGCATGAACATGACTACATTGTAACACCTCTATGATCTAACTATAGACGTATAGAAAATTGAAATACAAAGGGCATATAATATAGGGCATAGAGAATCAACCGTAGCAAATAAAAACGCTAAACATTCAACTGTTTTTGGATAATTTTGCATAATAAGATTAAGCTTTTTTCCCAAATACCTACTTATTGAAATAAAAAAACTAATACAATAATTACACTAATTAAGCGCTGCTAACTCTATATTGTGTAGCACTATATTGTGTAGGTATTTAATTTTTTATTTTAGGTATACAATATAATGATTCCCGTGACTCTGTCTTCGTATATTAAGCATCAACAAAACCTTAACGCACCCGGACAAAGTCGCGGAGGTCTATAGTCTATACTATACTATATAGTTATATACTATTGCAAGGTAGTTTGAAAAATAAATGTCAGTTAGTTTCCAACGCTTGTTTGATTACGTATCACTGGCGACGAGTGAATAAAATTTAATCGTTTTATGTTAATATTACGCGTGAGGGACGCTAGTTGGTGTTTTTAAAGTGTCTTTTTTTTAACCATAGTGTAAAACAAAGTACCGATCGTACGCGAGTAAACATGCCGATAGGAAAAATTGAGCCGTTCGATTTGACCTCTAAACAATGGCCGGCGTACGTGCGCCGTGTAAAACAGTTTATCCTACTCAACGAAATTAAACAAGAACTCCAGGTGCCTATGCTAATTACGGTGGTGGGCGAAGCTACATACTCTTTGATGTGTGACCTTTGTGCACCCGATCATCCAGAGAGTAAGACCTTCGACGCCCTCACCGAGCTAGTCACCAACCATCTGGAGCCGCAACGTTCTGAGATAGCGGAGAGGCACGTTTTTCGGCAAAGGCGACAGCGACCAAGCGAGACACTTACGGAATACTTGCAGCACCAGCGCGGCGAGTGCGCCGTGCTGGCGGTGCGGTCGGCAGCATCGGGGGCGTTGTAGATACGCCCATTTTATCTGTGACGAGTGCCATCAGCGGGGCCACCTCAAGGTTATGTGTAAGAAAGCGAGGGAAAGTGAAGTGAAGTGTCAAAGTTTTATCAGTGAGAGTTCGGAAGAGGATTTTTTCAACATTGACATCGTTGCTCAAGGTAACAAGCCTTATTATATTAAAATGAAAGTGGAGGACAGTTTACTAGAACTAGAAATCGATACCGGCAGTCGAATATCGGCTATTAACGAAAATTGTTATGAAAAGTTTTTTAAACACAAAGAGATAGTGCAGGATAATCTATTGTTACGCAGTTATTCGGGGTCACGAATTGCTTCTCTTGGATACATAATAGTTCGGGGGCAACTAAGGTCGGTTAACGTAGACGATTTGAAGTTATATATTATTCGAGGCGGAAACAGACCGCTACTAGGTCGCGATTGGCTTCGCGCTTTAAAAATAACACAAATAAATATCAATGAGATACTCGAAGAAGATCAGTTCGTGACCCGTCTATGTAAGGAGTTTCCGGAAGTATTCAGTGAGAAGCTAGGAACTTGTAATAAAAAGCTACAATTACAGCTCACCGATTCGGACGGGGTGTACGTGCGAGCGCGGCCCGTGCCGCTGGCGCTGCGCGAACGCGTCGAGAGGGAGCTCGCGCGGCTCGAGAGCGACGGTACGATTTATCGCGTAGATCATTCTGATTTCGGTACGCCGATCGTTCCCGTGATCAAGACGAATGGGGATATCCGAATTTGCGGTGATTATAAAATCACTATTAACCCGAAATTGAAACGGGACTATTACCCCCTGCCTCGCATTGACGAGTTGTTTGCAAATTTAAGTAACGGTGAAGAATATAGTAAAATCGATCTCCGCCACGCCTATGAGCAAGTCCTACTCGAAGAGAGCTCACAAAAGTATACCGCGATCACTACGCATATCGGAACATTCGTTTACCGCCGTACTCCATACGGCTTATCGTGCGTACCCGAGAAATTTCAAAAGTTAATGGAAGAGACGTTGCGCGGGGTACCCGGCACGGTAGTCTTTCTCGACGATATATGCGTGACGGGTGAAAATAGACAAGCACATTTAAGGAATCTGCGAGCTGTATTGGAGCGTTTACGTCAAGCAGGCCTCACAGTTAAATTAAATAAATGTAAATTCTTACAGAAGAATGTTAATTATTTGGGGTTCGTGATTGATAAGGAAGGCTTGCATCCCGATCCGCAGAAGTTGGAGGCGATTAACGCAATCCCAATACCCAAAGACGTAACGCAACTTAAAAGCTTTTTGGGTCTTCTCAATTACTATGGTAAATTTATCCCAAATTTAAGCACGATTTTGTACCCATTACATGCACTATTAAAGAAAAATTGTCAATGGAATTGGGATTCGCGTTGTGACTCTGCTTTTAACACAGCAAAACGAGCTTTACTAGGTAAGCGTGTGTTAGCGCACTACAAGGAAGGGCGGCCGCTCGTGCTGTCGGTAGACAGCAGCGCTTATGGGATCGGGGCCGTGTTGGCACACCGGTACGCGGACGGACAGGAGCGGCCAGTCAGCTGTGTTTCGCGTGCGCTTAACGAAGCCGAAAAAAAGTATAGTCAGCTGGATAAGGAGGCCTTGGCTATATATTTTGGTATAACGAAACACCATCAGTTTTTATTTGGTAGGCATTTTGTGTTAAAAACTGACCATAAACCGTTAACGTTTATTTTCGGTAACAAGAATGGCATTCCACAGACGGCGGCTAGTAGGTTACAGCGCTGGGCCGTACGACTAGCTGGTTATGATTTTTCAATCGAGTTTGTGCGTTCGGAACACAATGGCCCTGCGGACGCATTGTCGCGTCTACCGATATCGCGCGAGCGACCTTCCGCACGCCCCGACCAACAAATAAGTTACATTAATTTATTAGAGGAAACCTTACCTGTCAATTTCAAACAGATTGCTAAGGAAACGCAAAAAGATGCTTTGTTATGTAAGATATACAAATATGTAATGTTCGGTTGGCCATCTACCAGTAGTGACGAAGAAAAGCCGTTCTTTGCTCGTCAAAGTGACATATGTTTAGATTCAGGATGCCTCATGTATAAGTATAGGGTGATAATCCCGTCGAGATTAAGGAAGGCGGTGCTGAGAGAACTCCACGAGGGACACTTGGGGATGAACAAAATGAAGAATATTTCGCGAAATTATGTTTATTGGCCAAACATAGACAACGACATCGAAGAGCTTTGTCGCTCATGTCCCGCTTGTGCGCAGGTGCGCGATGCACCTGCGCGCGCGCCTTTACATCCTTGGGAGTTCCCTCAGCATCCTTGGCAGCGCTTACACGCTGATTTCGCAGAATGCTTTGGTAAGCGTTATTTGATCGTAGTAGATGCACACTCGAAGTGGATCGAGGTAGCAGAAATGTCCAGCACCACAGCTAGTGCGACGATCAAAGCATTCCGGTCAATGTTTGCCCGATTTGGGCTCATTGCCCAACTGGTCACAGACAACGGTCCGCCATTTTTATCTGACGAGTTCCAGACGTATTGCTTAAAGAATTGTATCAAGCACACGACGTCGGCACCCTATAGACCCCAAGGAAATGGGGAAGCTGAAAACGCGGTAAAAACCGTAAAAAAGGTTATTAAAAGGGCTAAATTTGAGAACGAGGATATATCGATTGCTTTAAATAGATTTCTTTTTCAATATCGAAATTGTGATCATGCGACCACTGGAATTTCACCAGCAGTCGCTTTGTTAGGACATAGACTCCGGAGTAGGCTTGATGCTTTGCGGCCAGAAGTCGCTGCTACTGTTCGCGAGGCACAGGATAAGCAGAGGGCGAGAAGCGAAGGGCGAATTCGTGAGTTTAGGGTCGGTGAGGCTGTGCTAGCGCGCGATTATACCCAAAAGGGGGGAAAATGGTCAGAGGGTTTAATATCGGGGAAAACAGGTCCTGTGTCTTATAAGGTCGACGTCGGTCAGGGCATGGAGTGGCGAAGACACCAGGATCAGCTTGCCCCGATGAAAAAAAATAGATACTCACTATCGCGCGCGAGCACAAACCAGCCAGACGAATTAGGGGCTGCTAGTGGTGCCGAAGTCGAAGGCGACACTGAGACACCCGGCGATGGTCAACCGTCTCCGATAAAAGAACATAGGGAGCTTTCGGATTATGAGGATGCTCAGGAAGCGCCGGATGCGGTAAATCTGGCTCCTCCGTCGCCCGGTGCGTCGGCGCGCGCCTTGAGAGCGTATAAACGCTCAACTAAAATAGGTGTTAAGGATTAAGAATAGGTGATTATGTTTATAGGTACATTGTCTCCGGTAGATAGTATTTAAGATTGTTTTCAATGTTTGTGAAGTATTACTGTACTTAAAGGGGAGGTATGCAAGGTAGTTTGAAAAATAAATGTCAGTTAGTTTCCAACGCTTGTTTGATTACGTATCAACTATAACTAGCTGATTCCCGCGACTTCGTCCGCGTGGAATGAGCTTTTCGTAAGAAACGATTTCGTTCGACCGTTTTTTCTCCGTCTTACATTGCAAATCCGACATAAAATAATATTACGGCTATAAATTAAGATGTAAGCTATCCTATCTTTCAAGTTGGATCGAACTGCACACGGTGTGCAAATTTAATTTAAAATCGGTTAAGTAGTTTAGGAACCCATCGCGGACAAACAACGTGAACCGTGATTTATATATATTTATAATATTATAAACTAGCTGATGCTGATGCTTCGTCCGCATGGCTAAAGTTTTTTTTGATTCCCGCGGGAACTCCTTAATTTTCCGAGATAAAAAGTAGCCTATGTCACTCTCCAGGTCCTCAACTGTATCCTTGCCAAAAACCACGTCGATCTGTTACTTGGTTACGGCGTGATTGAAGGACAAACCAACAAACATAACAAACCACCAAATCAATAAACCAACAAACCAACAAACAAACACACTTACGCATTTATAATATTAGTATAATGTTAAAGTTTGTATCGATGGATGGATGGATGTTTGTTACTCAATCATGCCAGAAAGGCTGAAAGGATCTGGATGACATTTGGCACAGTGATAGATTATAGTCTGGAATAACGCATAGGCTATATTTTACTCCAGAAAATTAAAGAATTCCCGCGGGAACCAAAAAACCTCAATCCACGCGGACGGAGAGCAGCAGCTAGTTTATAATATTTGTAAAATTCCAAGCCACAGTACCCCTCTGTCGTGAATTCGCACTAATAAACGTGATATAAACACTACTCAGTGTTTTTAATGTTTCCAAGATGGCCGCCTGACATCGCGTGACTCGGGTCGGGTCAACAAGTGACCCGGCTACTTACACCGAGTGAATATTAATTTAAACCAAATGTGTTATAAAGGAGACGCTGGCTGTAATTTGTTGATTCTTTTTTAATTTACATGATATTAATATTTACGACACTTTTGACGCAGCGATGCGTGAATTAATAAGAATGACTCATAAGTGGTTTCTTTTGTTTTTAGGTTTATTTTTAATTCAAGTTTCAAAGTTTCTTAGGTTTACTTTGGCAACATAAAACAGTATAAGGTAACCCAGATTACGTCAGAATTAGAATCAGAAATTATGATTGCATGATACACTTAATATTACAAAGGGACGGTAAGGTATGTATTAGGTACTATTGTCGTGGCGTGCAATAGAAACAAAAAAAATACCTACATAAAATATATTGATGTAACAAATCACAAAACATGAACGTACAAAAATCGTAATTTAATTATTTTTTAACCAAGAAATTTTTCTTTTGCGAAAGTATTCTCCTAAGTCGACGTATTATACGTATTGAATATTGATAAAGAAGCTGTGAAGATAACATAAATAATTTAGGTACCTATATACGTTGCCTATATATTATAATACTAGTTTGACCTTTTTTATTCCACTACAAGATCGCGATCTGCGATCTCACCTGATGGTAAGTGATTTTATATATAAAAATCAATTGCTATTCGTTTGCTTGCTAAAACTCGAGAACGGCTGGGCTGGTTTTGAAATGTTTGTCGTAGTCCAGGGAATGTTTAATCGGTGAGAAAATATAGAAAAATTAGTTACTTTCGACGTGCGGACGAAGTCGCGGGCATCAGCTAGTATTATATGAAAATCGATTCTAAAGGAGGTAAACTCCAAAAAGTTTAAGTAAGTAGGTACTTACATAAAAGTCTAGTATTAATAGCTTTTTAAATAGTGCCATCATAAAGCCTTGGGTTAAACATAAACGGCCTATACTCTCACGCCACCGGGCGTGTTGCGTGCAATTACAATAAAATGGTAATTTACGTAATTTCCCTCGCGGACATTTTGTAGTATATTATGTAGGCAGATACTACTGCCGCACCCATGACTATTAGCGTCATATTTTGTATATGTTTAGTTGCTTTAAGTCCTAAAATGTACGTAAGGTAAAGGTTGGCACATTAGTGGGCTTTGAGTAGAGGCGTTCATTGTTGTTAAAAATGAACGTGACGTAACGCTATTAGATATAGGTAAGGACAGAAACAGTAACCGAAATAAGAGGTTTAAACACGGTTTTTTGAAACTGTTATAAAATAGAAACACTTATAACGGAAACAGAAACGATACTGTAACCCAATCATTCTGTAACCGTTTATTTCTGTTAATAAGTGTTTTTATATCTGTAACCCTAATAGGTACCATATCCTAACAAACTGCATGGTGTGACAACGCGTTCTCAATTCATTGGACTTTTCACTTTACACACACTGACACAACATGGCCGTGCTTTTCTTAAAACAATTGCAATAAAAGAATATAATAAACAATTTTAATAGAAGCGCCCTTAATCGACGACGAATTTCCTGCTGTTTCGTCTCGATAGGAATGGCATTCTGAACGATTCGGTAGTTTCAGTCGACGATTAAAAACCACTTGTAAAAATGTATTTCAATTAAAAAAACATTTCAGTTTGCATTTGAGTTTGACAACAACATGATTTAATTTCGCTGCACTGCCACAATATTAAGTTAAATCGAAGTAACACGGTCCGATGATCTATGCAAATATTAAATACTAGCTGATGCCCGCGACTTCGTCCGCGTGGTTTTAGTTTTCTTTGATTCCCGCGGGAACTCATTAACTTTCCGTGATAAAAAGTATCCTATGTCACTCTCCAGGTCCTCAACTATACCCATGCCAAAAATCACGTCGATCCGTTGCACCGTTGCAGCGTGATTGAAGGACAAACCAACAAACCAACAAAGCAACAAACCAACAAACAAACACACTTTCGCATTTATAATATTAGTATTAGTTTTTTGTTGGATAACATGTGTTCTGCTGCGCGTTTGGGGGGAGCTGTGCAATTAAGTAGAACTGATCGCGGCATAAAAACGTCTAACGTTACCATATAACAGGCCATAGGTTCTAACGGCAGTCCTAAACTTAGAATGGTCATAGAATAGGTATAAACTCTCTAGCTAGACGTACCAAGCGCTCGGATTGAATAAAGAGGTATAAAACGAAGTCAGCTCGCCGCGTCTGAAAATTCAAGATAAAAAAAGTTGCTATATTTAAAAAAAAACTTAGTTACTTATCAACTTAAGAAAACGTAGCTTCGATCAAAAGTCAATAAATAAATAGTTGTTAGATTTGACAACAATACATAATGGTAGTGACGTGATAAATGATAATTCATTTTATATGATAGATAAATTTTAAATTGTACTTTTATTAAAAACTTCAAAGAATTTTACTTTGTGTTCAAGTATTCTGTGGTGTTATTGATAGCTATAAATTATTATTTATCTATGATTTTTATTTATATTTATAAGTTATTTATCGACACTCATGTTAACGATAGAATACTGGTGGAAGCAGCCGCACGGCTTGTGAACGGCAAAAAGATGATGTCCTATTACATCTACCACTACAGTCCATTAACGCCCCACTGTTGGGCACATGCGTCCAGTCTCATAAGAGAGAGGATATTAGAGCTTAGACCCACCACGCTGTAGTGGGGTTTCCGGGCTTTAACGACTATTATCATGTAAGTGATAATAACCGGGACCGACACGACGGCTTAAGAGGAATTCTCCCGGCGGTTTCTCCACACAAAAACATTTGTCTGTTTCCTACGTGGATAATTACAATATAGAAAATATTTTTGCACCATAAAATCCATATATGTCCGTGCCATGCTCCTATGGTTTGCTTTATTCAATAAATTAATAATTTTAAGAACAAGGAACCTTCAAATGTTGCAAAAAATGGCCCAGTTTTCGCGTCAACGTCAGACTTCCCGCAAATTTAAATTTGACGGATATGATCAAAAAAAGAAGAACATAACAGCATAGCCTGAGTCCTACTTAAATTATTCTTGAAAAATTTTTTTTAATCGGTTCTGTTTTGTAGGAGGAAACAGAAGAATACGAGAGTGAGAATTCGACTGTTTTTCATAGTTATTATCGGTCCAAGCTGCAGTTGTTCCTATCGGGTGTTATGGAATTCTATTCGAGGAGCAGCGCGACGGCAATATTTAATTGTTCAATACCTATTCTTAAAGTTTCCCGTTCATGCCATATCCTCTTAAAGTGCTCTCCGAGTGACGGGGGTGAAACACCGCCGACTTCCTAACTCCGGGCTAGTACTGTAACCCGGGATCTCGTCGGCCGCACTCGAACATGCTAACCACTTGACCAACGAGGCAGTTTAAAGACATATTACATCTGTTCTTGCATAATCTTTGACCCGATACAGGTAGTTTAATAGGTATAGCTAGCAAATATCGGATATTAGCATATGTGTATAATAGGCGGCAGATGTTAGATTTTCCTATCCAATGATACGCTCTTTTTAGCCACAAACGCAATTTTTTATCAACGACAAGTTAGAGCTTTATTTTTAAGACAATTTGCCGGCGACTAATATAAATATTTTATTAAAGTATGATGCCCGCGACACTAAGTTTTATTTGTTTTCGCAGGAACTCTTTAATTTTCCGGGATAAAAAGCAGCCTATGTCTTTCCCCGGGATACAACCTATCCCTGTACCAAATATCATCAAAATCGGCTGAATAGGTGGGCTGTGAAAGCGCAGCAGACAGACAGACACACTTTCGCATTTATAATATTGGTATGGATATGGATAACTATGAGTATAATATAAGTATGGATTATTTATTGAGGTCTGATTACTATAAAAATATAGTAATCAGACCTCTCTTTATAAGCGACGAAAGCGACGCGACACGACTCCATAGAAAATCATGTCAAGTAGGACAGGGCTTAGGTGCTTAGCATCGCGGAGAAAAAAAAACCGGCCAATTGCGAGTCGGACTCGCGCACTGAGGGTTCCGTACAAACCTGTAGTAAGTTTAAAATTACATATTAAAAATATTTTTATTATATTATGATGTAACTAGAAATGTATGGTTTTCGCAATTTTTGCTTTATCTGTGCTATAAGATTTGTACAAAATTTCAAGATTCTGAGTTCACGGGAAGTACCCTGTAAGTTATGATTCCCTTGCGAGTGTCGAAAATTTGCAGCATAAACGGCTGTATCTTTTGATTGCGTTGGCTTAGAAGTTTGATTTTTTCACAGCTCCAAGTGACAGTAGACCTGAGTATTTTATATGAATTTCAGCTTGATACCTCCATGCGTTCCTGAGAAAAAAGGTCTTGACACACAGAAGGACGGACAACAAAGTGATCCTATAAGGGTTCAGTTTTTTCCTTTTGAGATACGGAACCCTAAAAACGCGGACGAATTCGCGGGCGTACAATCTAGTAGATAATTAGTGGGTAGCCTGTCTAGTCATAGTACTAATACTGCTAGAATAACACTCTCAGCTTTCCACCACTACAGCCCATTAACGTCCCACTGCTGGGCACAGGCCTCCACTCTCATACGAGAGAGGGAATTAGAGCTTAGACCCACCACGATGCTCCAATTCGATTTCGCGGACTTTAACGACTGTTGTCATGTCAGTGATAATAACCGGGACCGACGGCTTAAGGAGCTCTCCGATGCACGACTCCAACACTCAGCTTTCACAGACTAATTAATACGGCGCGCGCCTTTCTGCACGCGGAATTCCGCTAAATGTGGAGCAACTTCCTTTGCTACTTTTTAGTAATGATCCTAACTTCGTAATTGAACAGCTTATTCTGAAAATAACAGAGTCTTTACAAGAGAATACTAAAACAGTTAAAATCCCTAAAAACAAACGTATCATTAAACCTTGGATTACAACAGGTATCCTTAGATGTATTAGAAACCGAAATAAAATGCAAAAGAAGTTAAAACTTAATCCGCTAGATGAAACTTTAAAAATATCTTACAAACGTTACCGTAACTACTGTAATAGTCTTATCAAGAAGCTTAAACATAAATACGAAAGAGACCAATTAGTTAAATCTTCAAGAAATTCTAAAGCGCTTTGGAAAAATATAAAAAATGTAACTTATTTAACTTCAAATAGGTCAGATAATACCCCATTATTGAATATCAAGCCATCCCCTACTGACTCAGTCAACGACGTAAATAATTTTTTTGCTAATATTGGAAAATCCCTTGCAGAGAAAATAATTTCAGGAAATAGCTCTAATTTTAATATTAATTCAGAAATATCTCACCTCCAACTCTCGTCCTTTGTTCTTCTGGATACCTCAGTCCACGAAATACACAGCGTGATATCTGGACTAAAATCTAACAGTTCAGCAGGGTGGGATAACATCTCGACTAGTTTCTTAAAACTGGCCAGAATTGTGGTCGCTCCGATTATCTGTCACCTTACAAACCTCTGTTTTGCAAGTGGTACTTTTCCGTCTCCCTTAAAACAAGCTATTATCACACCAGTTCATAAGAATGGTGACAGAAATGATGTTAACAACTACAGACCAATATCTGTCCTTCCAGCAATCTCGAAAATACTAGAAAAATGTTTGAATAAAAGGTTGGTTAACTACTTAGACAGATACAATTTAATTTCTACTTCTCAATTTGGCTTTAGACAGGGAAAATCTACCGAAGATGCTATTATTAATTTAACCTCTAAAATTGTTGAGAAACTTGACCAAAAGAAAAAGTGTTTGTGTGTATTTTTAGACTTAAAAAAAGCGTTTGACACCGTTTCTGTCACCATCCTTGTAAACAAGCTGGAACGAATGGGAATTCGAGGGATACCACTGAAACTTTTTAACAGTTACCTAAGTGATCGCAAACAAAGAGTCAAAATAGGACAATATGTTAGTTCTGAGATAGATATAGCTTATGGAGTGCCTCAGGGAAGTGTTCTGGGGCCAACCCTGTTTCTAGTCTACATTAATGGATTATGTAACCTTGGTTTAAATAATGGTCAGGTTTTCTCATATGCTGACGATACCGCTATTGTGTTTTCTGGCAGCACCTGGGAAGAGGTACAGAGGACGAGTGAGGAAGGCCTCGCTAAGATATCTGCTTGGCTTAATTCAAATTTATTAACCCTTAATGTAACTAAAACTAATTATATTTGTTTTTCGATTAAAAATAATATGCAACCAAATAATGATTTAACTGTTAAGATACATAATTGTGGAGACACCTATAGTCAAATTTGCTCTTGTCCACCTATAAATAAAGTAACTTCTACTAAATATCTGGGTGTTATCCTGGATCAAAGATTGTCCTGGTATCCTCAAATAGAACTTGTGGCAAGTAGGGTAAGGAAACTAACCTGGATTTTCAAGAAATTGAGACACATCGCCCCAACTGACTTACTACATAAAATTTACGTAGCTCTTGCCCAATCAATTATTACATACTGTATACCAGTTTGGGGAGGTGCTGCAAAGACTAGATTCATTGAAGCAGAAAGAGCTCAGCGCTTTTTACTGAAGGTAATGCATTTTAAGCCTTATCGATACCATACTGATATGTTGTATTCAATAAGTAATGTACTCACAGTAAGGCAATTATATGTCCTTTTCGCTATCCTTAAGTTACACAAAACTCTATATTTTGATCCAAGTATTTTAAAGAAAAGAACAAATAATACTGTTGTGGAACTAGTCCATGCAAGATCTGCCTTTGCTGGGTATCAATACCGACATAAATCTACTTACTTATATAATAAAGTTAACAAAATCCTGAACATTTACCCAAAGAAAATTCATGACTGTAAAAGAACACTTAAAGACTGGCTAAAAACACTATCTTTTGATGAAACGGAGGCTCTTCTGCAGATTGTTCGGTAGGTGTAACTGTGGCTTTAACTGGAATACATGGATACGCACACTCATACAATACACTCATATACTCTCTCTCTCACACACACACACATACACACACACACACACACACACACACACACACACACACACACACACACACACACACACACACACACTCACTTGCATGCCTGCATGATTATAACCTGTATCAAAATTGTACCAATATTTAATTATTGTTAAAATTGGAAGAGCTAGGCCTTCTGACACAGGTATTCTTATGCTTAACAGAAGGCCTCAGCCACAATAACTTGTTAATATTGTATATGGTAATAAATCATTTTCATTTTTCATTTTCATTTTTCAACTCTTTAGTGTTATTGTCACAGATGTATTGTAGGTAATTTAGTGTCATCATAATTTGTGTCGTTCAACTCCTAGACGCTAAGAATATCTAATTGATATCTAGTAATTATACTCTATATTATAGAGTCTATAATATAATACGCAGACCTGCCAGTAGGTAAGGATAAGAAGTGATCGATGGACGATATTTACTAGAGCAAATTACAACTATCAGTAAATAGACGGGTGGAAGTTTTTCACTTTTTATGTCACTACTATAGGGCTGCATACATAGTTTAGATTTAAATCTAAATTAAAAATAAACATTCAAAAATCATCCAAACCGCTGCAATGAGGCAATGTACCCAGAACGCTGGCTGCGTTACCCCGCAGAATAGCCAAACATAAACGTTGGCTGAGGTAACTGCCAAGTGCCAGCCCTACGGTCACCTGTGGACTTTGTGAGACGAGATGATAGAGAAAGGATCTAGCATCTTCACCCCACGACCCCAGGGTTTCAACACCAGAAGGCACAAAAATGAAATTATTTTCATAATTGCGTCTCTTGGCTCTTGGCTTTATGCCTTAGTGGCCGCTGCCCCCGCCGATATTTTATTAGGATTTAAAAAGTATTTATTTTTAAAAAATGTGATATGACTAGTTAAAAAATATCTAATACTAGCAGCTGCTGTGTCCGTTTCTATGTTTAGACGATCAATTGCGAAGGTTCTATGCCAATGCAATATGCAGATGTCGAGATAACGGCAACGCCACGTAATTCGAACCACCTGGTCCATCACGGTTCATTAGCAAAGTGATGTGTTTGAATAAACTACTGAATTTACTGCCTGTCTATACGGACAATTAACGAACACTAGGTGCCATCGGAATAGACTATAAACTTGCCATGCCTAGCAAGTTACCAATTATTTAAAAAAACATCGGTTACCCTATAAGTTAAGTAGTAAATTATATTAAGTCTATGTGTTTCTCCAACATTGGTGCTAATTCGATTACACGATATTTAAACGAACAAGCCATGGATTGTCATTGGACATCCCGTAAGTATGCAAATTTCGTGGATGTAGTTAATTCGAACTTGCGACATACCTACTTCTTACGACGCGGTTCTTTTTCCAACTGAGAGAAACTTGGAAGTGCTGCATCAGCTATGTTATAGAGAGAGAGAGAGAGAGAGAGAGATTTTAACGTCTTTTACCACGTACGATTTTTCCAGGCCATATGTCCTCGTCTTTCATTGTGCCATAAAGAAAATGTTCTAAAATTAATTGACAAGTCTCCAAAATATTATTTATGTACCCCGCGGTAAGTAGGTACATTAGTTCAGAGATTACGTAAATTAGAATAACGAATAGAAATGCGAGATCCATACTAATATTATTATAAATGTAAAAGCGTGTCGGTCTGTTACATTTTCACTTGTCCATCCTTTCAATATTTTGACGAAAATTTGATTTGGTTAAACAAAAATACCCCTAAGATTCTTGCAGTAGGTATTACTATAAACTACAAACTTGGATTGGTAAGCATTGCCCAAAAATGGGCGTTCCAATGGGAATCTCCACGCAAAACTAATGTAGCTGGCAGCACAGGCGCAATGACCAAAACAATAACAAAACATTCATAGCATCCTTTTGAAAGTGTGTGGGTTTTTCTGTTTTTTGCGTTTTGTGTGATATCTTGTAATGTAATGTCTCATGTCTGTTAGTTACAGTATGTATTCTTCTTTGAGTGTGCCACAGCTCAAAGCAGAATTAAGGAAAAGAGGTGCAGCTTTAACGGGAAAGAAAGCTAACCTCATCGAAAGGTAATGGTTAAATTTTACTTTACTATTTATGTATATTTTTCGTGTAATTTACATTGAATTGTGAGTGTGCTTGGTAAAACAGAAACCACAAATTATGAAGCCATTATCAGTACTTGGGTTTCACAGATACTTGTACTATTGTTATTATATTGAAAGAAACTCGTAACATTTATCTTATTGCAGATTGGAGGCTTATGACCGCAATTTCAACTTTGGTCAAATTGACACTCAAAGTTTATCTTCAACGCAATTCGAGATTCCTAGTGCAGCTGCTTACCGGGACATTAATGCTTCCTCTGTTTTGCCAGATATAACAAAGCACCACATTCAAGCCTTCTTTGACCGGCAAGTTCGTCATATAATACCGCTCTATATAGTTGCTATACATTGTGTTTAACGAAGAGCTGAATCAATAATTTTGTTACGACAAATACTGAGTAAAGCTGTAAGCAGACATCCCTAAAAATCTCACCCCAATGTTATCCTTAAGAACTAAAGATAGAACCATGACTGAATTAATAGAGCTTTTTTTTAATTATTTGTTTTGTTGCAGATTTGAAAAAAGTATGAGTGAATCCAATAAATTATATGAGAACCGTTATTTGCTTGTACTAAGATACTGCAAAACTGAAGAGGCCTATACTTTTATTAAAGGTCAGCTCTATGTTAAGTGCTTTGATTGTCAGGGCTAAAATTTTTAATGTGTTATTATTAATTTAATGTAAAATTTGTGTTGGTTCTAGGATTCTGCAAAGCTCAAATGAAGCAACTTCAGTATGAAGTAAATATTAAACTTGCTCAAGACGGAGAGATATTGGAATCACAGTGTGAATGTGCAGCTGGTGAGGGCAATGAAGCCCATTGCAAACATGTTGGTGTTGTGTTACTTGGTGTAGCAAATATGGCACAACAAAAGTTTTTAATTTTGAATGAGGCACCAACCCAAAAGTTGCAAACATTCCACCAACCTACCAAGAAATATATAGCTACACCCTTAAAAGCAGGAAAATTACCAACAAAGAGGAATATAAGAAACATCATATTTTCTCCATACCCCATAGAACAAATAAATAAACAGGAATATAATATACAGCTCAGAAATAAAATCATTAACTTCCAGAACTCTTCGATGCCTCTGAAGCAATTATTTGTGCCAGCAAATCCAATGGCTATTCAAAATGACCATTTTTATGAAGAGGATAGTCCTATAGATAAAATTTTAAAAATAAATGATTTAGTTAACATTACAAAAGAGAAAGCCATTGAGATTGAAAAAGCCACCAGAGGTCAACATAAAAATAAAGAATGGCATGATCGAAGAAAAATAAGAATAACAGGTAGCATTTTCCACACAATTTGTCACTTAAGGCAAACAACAATGCCCACATATGCCAAGCAAATTTTAAATAAAGTGGACTTCAAGTCTAAGGCCACAACTCATGGCATTATTAATGAAACTGTGGCAATAAAAAAATATGAAGAATTCACAGGTTTGATAGTAGAGAAATGTGGTTTATTCATTTCAGTAGAAAGACCTTATCTGAGTGCATCTCCTGATGGTCTCTTGGGTCCCGAAACCATAATAGAAGTAAAGTGTCCCTACACAGTAAGGTACAGGGAAGTGACGCCAGAAACTGTGCCATACCTTTGCAATGTAAATGGTGTTCTAACTTTAAAAAAAAACAATATTTATTACTCTCAAATTCAGGGGCAGCTATATGTGGCAGAGAGAAAATTCTGCAATTTAATTGTATTTACTTTTAAATCAATGCAAGTTATTTTTATAGAGCGGGATGACAGTTTTATTCAGGAGATGCTGCAAAAGCTGGACATTTTTTATTTAAATCATTTTAAAAATGCTTTTTTAGATAAGGTGTACTATAGGAACTACACTGAATTAATTATTAAATAAACCAATTTATGCATAAAAAATTATTTTATTGTATTATTTTTTCCCTAAAATTACATAACATTGCACAAACAAACATAATCTTAGAACCTAGTGGAGTATAATAAGGGCTTAATTCTGACTTTAATATTTTAAATGTTTTTGCTAGTCCAATGATGCGCTCAATATGCACCCTTTTACTTGCAAGCTTACGATCTTGCATTAGTTGCAATCCAAGTAATTGAGATCTTCCTCTTAAAAAAGCAGGAATATTTATTTTAATGTTTTTTTGTGCAAAAATATCCTGTACATTAAAACCCCTATCGGCCATTATTGAATCCCCATCATTACATTTTTGTAGCAGATCACTTCTTTCAATTATTTGGTGATCACTAACAGATCCACCATAAGCTTCTGAAATATGTGATATGAGGCCACCTGGTGTTGATCCTAACATGACTTTCAGAGTATTTCTGTTTTTATAAGTACTAAATGTTGCTTGCTGGGCTATAGGATTGCTAGGTTTACATATAGGAAACTCTGTTGTATCAATGATGATTCTAGTAGACATGAAATCCTTTTTAAACTGATCTGGCATATAATATTGTACAAGGTTTTTACTAGGCCATAAGTCTATGCATGACCACACATCATGCATAAAATTAATCCATGTCACAAATATATTTGATATATTGGATTGTGATATGTCGAACATGAAAGATAGTTCTATGTCGGGTTTATTACACCTCAACTTAATTAATGTTATTAAAAGTTGATCTGGAATGCTCACATTAACAACCTTGCTTTCTCTATAATTCAAATCATTGCACATAGGACTCAATGTACTCAAAACAAGCTTGAATTTGTAGTAACTTTCCAGTCCTGTATAATAGTGAACCATTTGGGGAAAACGTTGAATGTTTTCCATAGAGAAATTGGGCTGCGCATAAATAGTTTGTGTTGCAGTTGTCATAACAATATTCTCTAAAATTTCTTTTTCAGGTGATATACTTAAAACAATTTCATCATGTACATCAGGTATATCATTAAAATACAGTTCTTCCCTGGTGGAAGTATAATCTAACCGACGTCTAGTTCTTCTTTGGTAACGTTGTGCTCTGTTGGAAGTGGATGTGCTACTAGAGTTTGTCCAAGGAAAAATACTCGGAACTGTTTCTTCTTTCAAGTACTTGCGTTGCTGTAAGCGTCCTGAAAAAACAACAATATGTACTATATGAATAGTATATAGGTACTTACCTACAGAAAATTATATTATTTTAATTAGTTATGAAATACGTAACAATTCACCTGTGTAAGCGGATTCCCCAACATAATCAGTATTTTCGAAGTGATTACGACATAACCTAGAATTTACAGTGGCCACAAAATTCTTTCGTCGTATAGCGTTCTCCCATTGTTTTTTTAATGCAGCGTTTTTAGGAAACAAATGCACACCACTTATATTACATCCTGGTACAGAACAAAGTGGCATGGTAGTTATAAAAATAAAAATATTGTTATGTAAACAAAAGGAACTATGAAGATGACAGCTTCCATTGGCCATTGCGACGATGCGCCCTCTGTAGTGATAAAAGCGCAGTGGACATCCCCATTACAAAATAAATAAGTAAACATCGAAATAACAAAATCTTATAAATTTAATCTGACATTTTTTTTTTTTTTGGAATTGATATTTAGATTTTTTAATTTTGTTATGAAACTTTAAAAATTATTGATATTGTAATATTTTTGTTTGTATTGAACCATAGAGACTGACATCAAATAAATATTATAAATACGAAAGTTTGGATGTATGGATGTATGGATGGATGTACGGATGTTTGTTACTCAATCACGCCCCAACGGCTGAACGGATCTGGCTGAAATTGGGCACAGAGATAGATTATAGCCCGGAATAGCACATAGGCTACTTTTAATCCCGGAAAATTAAAGAGTTCCCGCGGGAACCACTAAACCTCGATCCACACGTACGAAGTCGCGGGCATTAGCTAGTTGATTTATAAAACTTGGATGAACTAACTAAGCCAATACTCTATATCAATATTCTGAACGTGAAGATTACAAACAACAATTTATAACCCTACAATGCAAATTCTCAGGCAGCTTACAAAAAACATTATAAAACGTCATAAAACAAGTTTCTTAGGCGTTTATAAAACTATGAACTCTATCATAATAAAAAATATTATTCAAAATACATTCTTTATCGTCATTTCAAAAGGTAAAATCCTAATATCCCGTTCGGTGGGAACTGCGGCAATGACACAATCTTTAGAAAGAAAACAAGAAAAAATATAATTGTCTATGTTTTTAATTCTGTTGCATTTGCATGCGTTGCTAGTTTGGAATAATTTCTAATGAATTGTATGAATAAATTATACGCAGGGACAATATCTTCGAGTCTTCGAGGAGCTTGGGAGAGAGGAAGCTGTAATTAAAAAACGGAATGCATTAGGGTTGGCAATCTTAAGTAATAAACCTGTTTTATACAGAAAAATCTGTATTTCTACTGCGTGCCGAGGTTGAATATATTTAATAGGCTTCTCGATAAACCTCGGCTTCTCGAAGCAATGGAGAAGTTAAATGAGGTTGTTTGTATGTACGAGGGAATCGAAAAACATAGTCCACGTGGACGAAGTCGCGGGCATCATCTAGTAATTATATATGACCTTTTTTTACACCTGCACATGCACCTTATAAATTTATATATTTTTATAGGTGTAATAACATTCTCAAGTAAAAATTAATGAAAATATTAGAACGTTGCTAATTTTTAACCGTAGCTATATTGAAATAATATAAATTTCCGTTTGGCGTTTTCGTTTCAAACTTCGTACCTAATCTAATAAATATAATTATCGTATATTTGTAAAAGTAATCTTTATCGATCAAGTAATTTTTTTTTATACAAAATTTAGTTCAAGAACCGAAGAAAAATCAAGAATTATTTGTCTCATCGCTCAGCCCTATCGGATTGAATGGAACACTTCACTAGTTTACATCTCACTTTACCCTTTCTAATGATAATTAAAACCTGTTCCTTCTAACAATCACTTTTTTTGTTTTAGCATCGGGGAAGTATGAAGGGTTACGTACCTAATTGTGTCAACGCATACCATTGTCATGCATTTTTAGTATTTTTACCTTCGCATTAAACAATGCTGCACGGAAGGGTTAGACTTGAAACCATAGAACAGATGTGAAGCCGGCGCATTGAGATTGTATTGTCTTTAAAAAATAAGGTGTAATATGCAGATGAGATGTATTCAATTTTTTTTTATAGCTTGTGGGAATCATTGACCCCATTTCACGGAGTTCGGACGTTACCATAACGTTACTATTGCATTGTGCGATTTCGCCTTTTGTTTTTTTTTCGAGCGGCAGTTATTTTTGTTTCGCGTTTTCGGTTTAGTTCTGGTTGTTGAGCAGATGCCTTTTCATATTTTGCTGGTTATCGTTTGTAAAATTGTGCAGATTAATAAGATTATCAATTTAAATAATTTAAACTAGGTATGAGATACGATATCACGATATTCGATATTCGAAGTCGAGGTTATTATACTATCGACGATTTTATTAACGACAAAGTTGCATGGAAGCAACCGGCCTCGCATCCAGTGACCCACAATTCAGTGTAATACTTGTAATATTACGTCTGTATTAATATTGTAACCTCTTTCTGTTTTGAGAAAAGAGCAACTGCTGAGTTTCTTGCCGGCTCCGCTTTCCGAACCGGTGGTAGAGTCTTGACGTATCATAAGTGACACAAGTTGTCCTATGTGAAATAAATAAATCATTTATCATTTATCATTTATTTTAGTTGGCGTTGATATTTTGAAATATATTTAATATTTATACATAGGCATAAATATAATGCGCGCGCGCGCGCTCTCGAAAAGGCCTTAGATGTCTAGCAGTGGATGCATACAGGCTGATGGATTGGATGAATGATAAATATAATATGAATACACTAATCTCAAAAAACTGACAAAGCAAGTTTTACAACAAAAATATTTTCTGGATTTAATATCCAGAAAATATTATTTAATTTATCATACATTATAATTAATGTATGATAAATTCATAATACATTTAAGTCAAAAGTACGTTGAACTTTTTTATTTCAATTAAAAGTTATTCTGACTAGCTGTAACATAAATAAAAGTACACAAAACAAGACAGTACGGTACAAACAGTTAAGTCTAGAAATTAATAATCAATACTCAATTATTATTTATTTATTCCACGTAGGACATACAAGTGTCTCTTATGTCACGTAGGTCATGTTTTGACTTTGTTTGGAAAGCATATTTTGCATGTGGGTATTTCTATTAGATAGTAGACCACCACGCTCAGAAATAATTTTGAGAGTTCCCAACGTGGTGTTTAGAAACATTTAGAAAACTATACGTTTTCGTAACTTCGACTCCCACTAAGAAAGGTTTTTTTTAATTTCCACCCGATCGAAGAGGCCTGAAGCGGGTCAGCTTGAAAAAATAAATCTATTATTATTTACTGAAATTTATCATACGATCCGTTGATCAATTATTACGAAACATGGCCGACGAAAAATATTACGCAGTAATGAGTAATCAATGAAGCAAACCAACCGTGAAACGGGGTTCAAGGCAATATTTTTGCAAACGCTTATGTAACTATTGATGTAGGGGTGATTTTTGAGTGAAATGCAAGTATATAGTGTGTTAACAAACTCAATAATACCTAGGAAGGGGAGTGCATCTGATTTGAGAGGAAAAAACTTCATCTCGTAGGGGGATAGCTTATAAGGACAGTGTACAGTCGAGGTCAGTTCAACGAATCTACTGTATTTTTATTTAGTATAGAAACAAGAAAAAAGTACATTAATTTTTCATTAACTACACTCCAGAAAATATTAAGAAATTAGAATATTCTGTATCATTCTTATATTACATTTTTGTTAGAAATTAAGACCTACCTGTAGGTATTGCTACTAAAGGTCTCATACATTTAAATACAGGGTTATACTACTGGACAACTATTGTTCTACGACTTTTAAAAATTCTGAGTAATAACACAAAAAAACGTACGGAAATAATCATATTACGTAAAATTTAAAATGAAAAGTTTAATTTTATTTTTAAGGGAATTTATTAAGATTTTTAATAATTTATAGAACAAATGTTTTTCAGTATAATGCAGAAAACTTGCCCTTAAGAGGTTATTAGAATGCCCATGGAATAGATGGGCCGTGAAAGCGTAGCAGGCAGACAGACAGACGGACTGACAGCCACACTTTCACATTTATAATAATATAGTAGGGATGTGGCTCAAAGTTTTCATTCAGGACCTCATTTCTCAGTCTCTGGCTTCGTGCTTAACAAAACACTCTATAAATGTATCTGTATTTCATTAACTGGAATCTGGCCTATTTCGAGATTTCGTGACGTAAACTGTTCTAGTCAGTAGTATACCCACTTTAGTTACTAGGTATGCTCATCTCATCTAAAAAAGTATAGTAAGGTTTTTTCATTCGACTGTACGTAATAAAGACCCTGCCTGCCTTGGATGAAAAGTTCATTTTCTTTAACGAATCCCTTCACTTTGAAACCCTACACAGGGTCTGTCCTGATACATTTTTAATAAATATCTCGGGCGGGGGTTGGATTTTTCCAAAGGACACACCGGCTATCGAATTTGAATATAAATAAAGCTTTTGCATGCTCATTAGGGAATAAAGATGGTATGTATATATTTTTACTTGCGGATTTTTTAAAATCTGATTTTATATACTTACATAGGTAAATAATTCTTTATGCAGGCGCCTAAGCAAGCCGTACAAAATCGAACCTATGCTAGGTTATGTATAGGTTTGAAGTTTGTCCGACAAACTTACCTGACCCGGTAACAGTCGCTAGTCTCAAGCGGTTAACAGATCGGTGAAGTTACCTATGGACTATGGTAACTTACCAACTTACCACAGTCCATAGGTAACTTCACGGATTGGAACCGCTTGAGTTATATATCAAAATATATAGGTAATTTTATATAACAAACACGATGGTATTATAGCATTAGCTACAATAAACTTAACAAAAAAAAAAAAAAAAATAGCCTGGTCAGAATTTTGACAGGCAACCTATTTTAGGCGTATTTATCTATTAATAAATAAAAATAAAAAGTAGGTTTCATCCGGTTAACAGATCAGTGAAGGTCATGGTATATCCGGCTCTATAACCATATGAAAAATAATAACAGAAACTAAACAGGCATAAAAATTTGTTCCAATTTTGGCCACTGTGTCAGACAAGTTTGTGGTACTAAAGGTACCTATTGCGAATACGATATCCCTGTTGGAAGAAACAAAATAATTTTATTATTTGTAATAAGAAATAAGCTTTTTGATGGGTAGTATTATTATTTAGGTTTTCACTATAGTAGTGCTTACTACTAGTACTACTTACTACTACTACTAGGTACTGTACTAGGAGATGATTGTGAAATGGTGATAATGAAAAAAAAAAACCGGCTGAGTTTGTTGTGGGCTCTTCTCAGACCAGGGCGCGTTTGGATTATCACCAATATATTGTTACTCGTAAATATGTTATAAATAACCGGACGTCAATGTAGTATACCTACCCAAATTGAATAAACGTTCTTTGAATTTGTATTTGAATTTACTACGACTACTACTGAGAACCTACATAATAATGAATATCCTTAGATCGTAATACCGTACCCTATACCTACTCCTTCATAGAACCCCGCTATAAGGGCTAAAACACACTACGGACAAAAAAACAGACAAAAGCCCGCGCGCGCTCTTATGTGGAACTGCACTATCATCGTCATCACAAAACGTACTATTAATCCTAGGCTAGGACGTGGATGTTTTGTAACGTTGATAGTGTGTTTTGGCCCTACAAAGGGATGCAAATGGGTTTATTAGAAACTTCACCTTCGTGAAGTCTCTAATAAACCCATAAACGAATGGTATTGATCACTTCCAACTGATCCACCATGTTTGATGATGTCGCGTGCCGTGCGTGCGGTTACTATCGGTTGAATATCGGAGGGTACACCCCTAAATGCAAAAAACCGAATTTATGTATTACATACCGTGATTTTATGCTTGTTGTTACTTAAATGGGGTGCCATAGGCCCATAGCTGTTATCTAGTGTGAATTATTGCCTACTAGCTGATTCCCGCGACTTCGTCCGCGTGGATTGAGGTTTTGGTTCCCGCGGGAACTCTTTGATTTTCCGGGATAAAAAGTATCCTTGTTATTTCAGACTATAATCTAACAATTCCAATTGCCAAATCTAACAATTCATCCAAACTTTCGCATTTATAATATTAGTAGGTATAGATATTAGTATGGACTAGCTATTAGCTCGCGACTTCGTCCGAGTGAAATAAGGTTTTTAATTCCCAGGGGAACTCCTTAATTTTTCGGGACAAAAAGTAGCCTTTTTCACTCTCCAGTTCCTCAACTATACCAATGCAAAAAATCACGTCGAAGGACTAAAACAGTAACCGAAATAAGAGGTTTTTTGAAACTGTTATAAAACAGAAACACTTATTACGGAAACTGAAACGATACTGTAACCCAATCAATCTGTAACCGTTTATTTCTGTTAATAAGTGTTTTATCTGTAACCCTAATAGATTGTACATGCCCTAACAAACTGCATGGTGTGACAACGCGTTCTTCTCACTTCATTGGACTTTACACACACTGACACAACATGGCCATGTTTTTCTTGAAACAATTGCAACCATCGGTGCTTTTACCTTGGGTTCAAATTTAAATTTGGTTGGTAAATACCTTAGGTTGAAATTCGGTTACACTTTAAAACCCTTTATTTCTGGTACAGATTCGTTTCTGTTACAGAAATATAAGTGTTTCGGGTTACAACTTCGATTCTGTTACACTTTTATTCTGTAACACTTATATTTCTGTAACCTTTATGAATGTTTTTCAGTCCCTACTCACGTCGGTACGTTGCTTTGTAGCGGCGTGATTGAAGGACAAACCAACAAGCACACTTTCGCATTGAAACTGGAAACCCGGGAAGCCAAGAAAGGTACTCAATCCAAAAAAACCTGACATAAAATTTTATTGTAACATCTTTTTCTTACAAAAAAATAGTAACTGCTGAGTTTCTTGCCGGTCCTTCTCAGTAGAATCTGCTATTCCCATGAAAACCACCATTAGACCATGTGGGGACTACCATTAGAGCCCTGACATATCATACTCGTAAGTGACACAAATTTTCCAACTTGAAATAAACATTTCATTTCCTTTTACAAAGAAATCTCAAGGATTTCAAGAACAAGCCCTAAACGGATGAAGTCGCGGGCATATTATTATTCTTAAAAACCGGTCAAGTGCGAGTCAGGCTTGCGCACAAAGGGTTCCGCACCACCTCCCAATTTAAGTTAAAGTAAATAACAAGAAAGAGGTCATTACAACAAGTAATCAGATGTAAAATAATTGCCTTACTTCAAAAAATTCGACACCCTATCAATTCAAAACCATAATTAACGATAAAACATGTGCTATGAGACCTTGCTTCTTCCCAAATTTCAAGATTCTAGGTCAACAGGAAGTCGGTGCCCTAGAGGTGCTAGGTATAAACGGCTTAGGTATGATTGCGTTGATTTAGAAAGTTTGATTTTTTACAGCTCCAAGGAACCCTAGACCTATTTATTTGATATTGATTTCAACTTGATACCTCCACACTTTCCCGAGACAAAGGGAGTTGACGACAGATAGGCAGACGGAGAGACGGACAACGAAGTGATCCTATAAGGGTACCTTCTTTTGAGGTACGGAACCCTAAAAACAACTCTAACATTTAATTTAGGACCCCGCCACTTCACCCTAAGATAAAGAATGTCACTCAATAACTCTCGACCAATAAAGAGCGCATTAAGGGCGTCCGGAAATGGAGGAGAAAAGAAAAAGCTATTAAAAACAATCTTCGACAATCGCTTTCGGCCATTTTCGGTCTCTCTCGTCTTTTGCAGACGTTTGATGAATCGTGGAGGGTAGCTTATTATTGCCCAATGACTTAACTGTTGGAAGAAGTAATATTGGTTTTTTTTAAACTAATTTATTTCATATTTGCGTTCATGTTTACATTGGCATGAGGCCCTGTCACTTGTCAGGGCATTGCAAATTTTAAATTAATTAATTAATAACATTTTATTACAATGGAAGTTGAACATACTTAATAATAAACATATAATGAGTAGTTACCCAGTAATTAAATAAATAAATTAGTTATAAAAATCAAATTCATTTAAGCTACTACAACATTAGATAATTAAATAATGTCAACAAATAATTAATTCAGAAATCGCAGTCAATGTCAATGAATAATAATAAATAAGTTATTGTAATAAAAAAAATAAAAAAATTTTAGGGAAGTATACTACTTGAAATTACTTGAAAAATTGATTCACTAGTACGATTCGATTCGAGATTCCGGGATTCGAGTCCCTCAGTAAATTCCTGTAGGGGTGGAATCTTTAAAAATCCTTTCTCCGATTTATTTCGTAGTTCAATGACATACCTGATCAGTTAATACCTAACGGATAAATACAACTGGTTGGAATATTATCAACAAATAATATATATTAACAACATAAATGACATCTTAAAATTTATTTTATAATATGTACTCAAATGAAATGTATTGAGAGTAAAATCATGATATATTATAGTGACAGTTAATTTTGAAATTTTATAGTAGTTAAATTAGATTAATTTTATAAATATGTTGCACGCCATAATTGGCAAACTGTAGGTGCAATAATATTCTAGATAAGACCTTTACTGTAACCCAGTTTATGCAATAAATAAATGAAATGAAATGAAAATAAATCGTGGAATTTATTGTGGTACTTACCCATGTACCTACCTGTATTTAATCTTAAATTATCCTTTTTCTACTCAATGTGTGTCGTTAGATCAGTCAGTCACTCAGGACAAGTTATTTTACATTGCATAAATTTTGGCACGAAGTTGCCTCAAAATTTCCCAAAAAATATAATAGTTAATGTTGCAAATAGTCATAGTTCATTACATTAAAAATTCAAGTGTGGATTACTTCTAAACTATATTATAAAGAGGAAAGATTTGTTTGTTTGTAATGGATAAACTCAAAAACTACTTAACCGATTTAAAAAATTCTTTCACTTATGCAATGCTACTTTATCAGCGCGTAACATGGGCTATATTTTTTTTTAAATAGAGATCCCTACGAAAATTGCAATAATGTGAATTAAGCCGGAAAAAATCGTCTCATCTGAGAGCTTCCGTGGCGTGCGCTACGTAAATAGAAAAAGCTACACGAAAACAAGGTAACGTGGAATTGTTCCTTTTAAAAAGTTGTGTTCCTTTCAAAAAGTGTATCTTTCGCTCTTTCTCTAAGTATTTTATAAATATAAATAATGGTTACCGACAATTATATCTTCAAAATTTAAGCAGTCCTTTAAGTAAAAGAACAACAAGAAAATAATAGATTTATTCTTGAATACGTCATTTAAAAAGACCTAAACGGTCGCCAGTGCGTTTACCTAATCAAATACCTACCCAGCCGAAAGCTTCTCGCCTCACCGCTTACAATCCAGATACCCACCTCACAAGGGCGCCTTATTTTTCAACTCCAAGTAGGTATACACCCTCGCCCTAAACTTCAAAGAGGCCCACCCCCTTGTTAACAAACTTCTACCTATCTGCATTTTTATTTAAGTTTCGACAAGAATTTTCCACCCCTAAATTCAATTTTTTTTCTCGCTAGAAATTAATTAGGGACCACGTTCTTCTGTTGATGATGCCGTGTTTAATTTGTGGGGGCTTCTAGCGGGTAGGCAAATATGTAGGGATTTCTGTTAGAAGGGACGGAATTCATTGATTTTATTCAATTACTGATTTTACGCGAGCGAACTTGATACGTACTTCGCCTGCGTATAAAAATTGTAGAGGAAAATAAAATAAAACTCAAAAGTATATATTTTATTTATTAATATTATTATTTTTAATTAAATTATTATTAATTTAGGTACACTGTACACTTATTGATTTATAAAACATGATGGTGATGGTGATGAGACGGTATCTTAAATCTAAAGCTACGAGCTACTAAAACTAATATACCTACTATTTTAAACATATAAAATATTTAAAATTTTATAATAATATTATAATATTATATATTTACAATATTGTGTTCAAAATATTATGTTCACCTTACCTGTTAAATTATCGGACTAAACAGTAATTTTAGCAGATCATTTCACACAGATTTCACAGTTAATCTGAAAAGTTAACACACACAGTTAGGCACACACGAAAATTTGTTTATTGGTTTTTACTTTTTATTCATTTTTGTAACTTAGGTACTTACTTATATGTACGAAAATAATAATAGGTATTATATTATGTCTCCCGTTGAAAACCAGGTACTATGATGCGCGGAAAATTTGAATTTGGTCACACATTACCTACTATTAATTTGATTTTAGTAACGGGTTACTGTAATGGATTTAAATTAGTTTAATAATAGCCCTAAATGAACCTTCCGACCTAGAAGAAACAGCAAGCAGTTAGACAGCAGTTAAACTTTCATAATCATTAGTTTCAATATTAGGATTTGCCTACTAAACACACATACATTTAGTAATTTTTAATTTAAAAAAACCTTAAACTACATACTAGATGATGCCCGAGACTTCGTCCGCGCGGATTGCCTGAAAGCCGCGTGTCCTTAAAGCATATGTAACCCCCGGGATGTAACCTACCAAATTTCATCAAAATCGGCTGATAAGATCTGCCGTTAAAGCGTAGCATAGAGATTTAATGACAGACAAACACACTTTCGCATGGATATGGATTTTTGATGTTTTATAACAAAATGTGTTCAAACATGAGCTCTTTGTTGACGAATGGTTTAATCGAGTTTATCGAACAGATTACAATTTAAATACACTCGACGTCATAAAAGGAGAACATCATAATAAATTATAAGCTCCATTACATACTATACGATAAGTAATAAATAACGCTAATGGCACACAAATTAAAGACAGTTAAGAATATAAATTGCAAGGTGGAATCCATCAGTTTTATGACATAGCTGGTAGGGAAGATGAAGGTCACGAGTTATTTAACCGTAAAATTGTCATGTCGAACGTGTCTTCATTAACAGCAGGTCCAGTGGAATAACCAGTTATACCAACTCGTAGCTGACTCCACAGATGATTTCGCACCAGGATCCAATAAAGTATTATGTAGTTATCAGAGGCGATGATGTCTAATAAAAACGGCCTTTCACAAAAGGACCAAAGTTATACCAAAGCTCTAAATGTGAAAGTTTGGATTTGGTTACTCCTTCACGCCAACATGACTGAACCAATTTGGCTGTAATTTGGAATAACGATAGCGTATTACCCTGAGTTACACATAGGCTACATTTTATTCCGAAAAATCAAAAAATTCTTCCGTGAATCAACAAACCTTAATCCACGCGGATGAAATTATCATACTCCTCTAGTAAGATCATCTAGTAGATAAAGTTATATTCTACCTATATAGGTACGGACTGGTAGGTAGGTGACTGATTATATAATCAGTCACTGTATCTACGAGGGTTCCAAATGCGCCCTGGTCTGAGAAGAGCCCACAACAAACTCAGCCGGGTAAAGAACGACCACACTATTCCCAAATTCACTGCCTACATTAAAATAAAGTTTAATTAAAAAAAAAAAAAAGTTTCATATATTTGCGCACATTTTTTTTAACTGCTCTTGAATCTAGCTTTTTTGACGGCAATTTAAAGGGATCTTGCACAATGAATGGAGTGCTCATTGAATGAAAATAAAAAGTAAGAACCCGTTTCGAACGTCTTCGAGGAACAGGACTTGGGGTTTCGCTCTGAGCCTTTTTTGTTTTAACGGTTATTTATTTCTTTACATTTTGCCGGTACTGCACGGTGCTGCCTATATAAATAGCAGTGAACGCGAGCAAAATTATTAATCTTACTGACGATTATTTTTGACCGAGCGAAGCGAAGGTCTCTGAGTCTACTTGGGTGAATTGGCACTTGTCCGTCCGTCCGTCCGTCCGTCCGTCCGTCCGTCCGTCCGTCTGTCAGAGCATTATAACTTCTGAATTACTGAACGCAATTACTTCAGCTTTAAATATAATATGTAAACCAATGGCCTCCCGCCGAATATGGCTTAAAAAATAATAAAAATCTTTATTGCAGGGGGGCTCTCATAGAAGCGAATGCGAAGTAAAATATTTTTTATAAAGTTACATAGGGTTGCGGTATATCATTTTAAAGATAATTAGGAATAGAGTCCAAAAATATTATTTTTTTAATTTTTCCCCCAAAATTGACGAAATGGGGGGCTTTCAAAGTGGTGATTTTCTAACGTCCAAAGATGACCTCAGAACTCTAAATTTTCTGAAAGGATGAGCCTGAAACTTGATCAATTATTTCAATTATATCCTGTACTTGAACAACAAATACTAAAATTAGATAAATATTGTAAGGAAACGGAATTATTTAATTTTTAATGAGCTTCAGTATTTTTAACAGAACTTCACATTTATGTCAATAGATGGCGCCGCGAGGTCTTAGTTCGGGGCGAACCACTAGTTAAATGACTTCCAATTCTCCATTCAGCACGTATTCTTGTTTTTTTCTTTGCAGGCTAGCTAAAGAATGTAAGATACTTACAATATTCCTTGGAGTAGGACAAAATTTCTTATCTGTATTTTAGAATATTTAATATATTTTACAAAGAAATGTAACCTAATGGTAGACAACAGATTTTTTTATATCATACTGCACTCGACATTAAAAAGAAGGCTAGAAGATTAAAGCTGTTGTTTCAAATAGATTCATAATAGATTTTTCAAGCCTAAGTAGAAAACTTTGACAAATTTTAAATATTTTTGCAGTCGAAATATCGGTCCATAATTGACTCTCTATTTGTCAAAGATTTATAATTTGCAAAGTCGTTAAACGTGTTTAAGTTAAATTTTCTTTAACTATGAACTGTCCTTTCCATGTCAGCCCCGGAATAAACTCATCAAAATGTGACCGCATCAAAAAAAATTACTAAATCAGTTAACGCAGTGTTGTCAACTACCTAAATCAATTTATATAAGTAGCACACAATAAAGCTCTATTTGTAAAGAACCGCAAATATTTTCTTAATCTCCCGATACTTAAATCGATCCTTTCAAATCGATAGCTCGTGCCGAACCAATAAACTATACTGTACAAAAACCTATTAGTGGTGATCTATCAATGCCATTGATCTTGTAAGAAGTCAGCAGGTAATAGAAATCCTGGCCATTTTCGACTTTAGCGATACCAAATAAGGCGAGACGGTAGAATAACAACCACTAACAGTAGTCCTTTTTTCGATTGTCATTTTTTGCATTGTTAACTTTTTTTGTTATTTTAATCCCGATGTGTGAACCGAATATTAATTGTGAGACACTTTTTTTATTGCTAGGGTGTTTTTTCTTTATTTGCCACTTAACTCTATCACGGGTAACATATTTTGAATGTAATGTTTGTGATGGAAGGCATTTTTTTGAAGACGCAGTTAAATTTTGCCTTTTTTTCTGGGATGTGTTTTTTTTGGCGAAAAAACGTGTGAGTATCGCTGGCATGATTGCTTTTTTAGTAGTCAAAATTTTTTTTTGGGAGTTCTTGTATTTTACTTAATTATTTACAGTAAATAAGTACTTCTTTCTTGGATTGTTAGATCCATATTATTGCATTTTCGTGGTTTAAATGTCAAACTTTTGCTATGATTACTTATTATCGAATCGAAATGGAACATTTGACATGTTCTGGGCACATTGCCTCATTGCAGCGGATTAGGTAATATTTTTTGTAAATTTTTAGTTTTAATTTAAAATTTATTGTATCTCATAGTTTAGTTTTAAAGTCACAATGTAAAATGTAAACAAAAAAAATTTAAAATAACAATGTTTTAAAACTTAAAACATTTAAGTATTATAATTATTTAGAATTAGTAATTTGAGGTTGACGTATTAAGAAATACATATAATTTATACCTATAGTGAATATTCAATAATTACCTCTCCGTAAACTATTGAATAATAACCAAACTAATTATAAAAACTAACTAAACCTTGAATATAAACTGAGAGATGGCTAACTTGCGAGTAAATATTTTGATCTTCCATAAAAATTCTCGGTAGCAATAAACGGTTCTTGTCATGGACAATTAAGATGAAAAGAAATTGCGGTTCGCCTCATAAAAGTGAGAGTTTAGTGAGTTACGACTTACGGCCCTCTCCGGGAGATAATATCGGATTGGGAGCTCGACGAGATAATGTAACTTTAAATTAATTCTTCTATATTAAATGGCTTTTTGTATCTCTCTTCTATTACGAGTATGATTTATTATAGAAAGTTTGATATAATGTATTATTTTATTATAGTTGTGTAGGTCTAACAAATCATTAAAAACTAAACACATTATAATAATTATAATTCGGTATTTGTAAGTACTTAAGTCAGGTACTTTGACGTCTCTATTTAGAGTTAGATTAGAGGAAATTGTTAAATTATACATAGACTCTTTCTAATAAAAGGCCTCACTTACACCTCCTTTTAATTTTGAACTCAAACTCAAACTCAAATGTTTTTGGTTCAAATAAACTGTAACAAGTGCTTTTGAATTTTCGAGTGAGTCTACCAATTCGGAATGTCATTCTTACCGAGAAGAACCAGCAAGAATGTTGGTGGTTGCTCTTTTGCAAAAAATAATTGACTACCTAATAGTCAATGTGTAGACTAATAGGTCATTAAGTAACCGCTGTCCTAAGCACTGCCGGAGAGAGTCAAATCCATTAGATATTTTCACTAGGGGAATATACTAAGCATACCTACGTATTTAGAGTAAAAGCAAAAGAAAATTATTTTCTTCCTGCAAGGCAAAGGATATCTTCAAGTACCTAGTAGAAAGGTTAAGTTCATTAATAAGTTAAATAGGTAAAATTATTTACGCAGGTGCCTAGTTTTTTTACCAGACCACGTGATTTGACGCCATGCCACATATCACCATCCAACCATAACTCAAACGCAAAATATTCTCTCATTAAACCCATTCCGTGTGGATCGTTAATAAGTTAAAATCTAACAATGACTAGGCGGGGCCCGTTAATGCTAATTACGTTTATGTTATTGGTTAAACAGATGTGGGCGTAGTCAGGTGCTACTTTTAATTACTTAGCTATGGCCGCTGATAGCTTAATGGTTAATACGTCCTATTAGGGAGGTGTGGGGTTCGAAAGCCAGGTATGCACCTAAATCTTTACAGAGTTGGCAATTTATAAATTAAATAAAATAAAAATGCCTTTATTGTTCCATAATTTAACCATAATTACAAGGTTAGGTCTATACTTTATAATAATATATATTACACCGACAACACAACTAAAATAAAAAAATTCATGTGTTTGTTACTACAGAAAAAGAAAAATGAATATAAATCTAATGTAATGGTAGTGATGTTTATTTAATTACTAAATGATTCCCACGACTTTGTCCGCGTGAATTAAGATTTTTTGATTCCCGCGGGAACTCTTAATTTTACGGGATAAAAAGTAGCCTATTTCCTTCCCCGGGATATAAACTATCCTCATACCAAATTTCATCAAAATATGTTAAACAGATGGGCCGTGAAAGCGTAGCAGATAGACAGACACACTTCGCATTTATCATAATAATAGATGATGCCCGCGACTTCGTCCGCGTGGATTAAGGTTTTGATTCCCGCGGGAACTCTTTAATTTTCCGGGATTAATAGTAGCCTATGTCCTTCCCCTGGATACAAACTATCCCTATATCAAATTTCATTAAAATCGGTTGAAGAGATAGTTGTTTTTTGATTCCCGCGCGAACTCTTGAATTTTCCGGGATAAAACGTAGATTATGTCCTTCCCCGGGATACAACCTATCCCTGTACTAAATTTCAGCAAAATCGATTGAAAAGATGGGCCGTGAAAGCGTAGCAGACAGACAGACAGACAGACACACTTTCGCATTTATAATATTATATAAGTATAGATTCCACTCCACCACCAATACAGCCTATTAACGCCCCACTGCTGGGCACAGGCCTCCACTCTCATAGGAGAGAGGGAATTAGAGCTTAGTCCCACCACGCTGCTCCAATGCGGGTTGGCGGGCTTTAACGACTATTATCATGTTAGTGATAATAACCGAGACCGACGGCTTAACGTGCTCTCCGAGGCACGGGGATGAAACACCGCCAACTTCCAACTCCGGCTGGCACTGAGTATTTCATAATAGAAAACCCAATACCTAACAATTTTTATGCCCGACCGGGAATCGAACCCAGGACCTCGTGATCCGCAGTCGACTATGCTAACCGCTAGACCAACGAGGTAGACCTAATTGCATTTTATTCATTAGCAAATTAATAAAAAGCAATTAGGTAAATACGAAGTAGGTAAAAGTGGAAGCGGTGACATTTGACCTTTGACATCCGAGTTGCTATACCTACGGATCACGGGCTCGATCCCCGGGCACAATCTGTTAACTTGGAGTTAAGTGTGTTTTAAGAAATTAAAATAGGTATATCACTTGCTTCAAACGGTGAAGGATTAACATCTCGTGGAAACCTCCCCGGCAGGGTCAATTTGGGAATTTATAATTTCTGAATTTTCCCTGGTCTGGCCTGGTGGGAGGCTTTGGCCATGGCTAGTTACCACCCTACCGGCAAAGACGTGCCGCCAAGCGATTTAGCGTTCCCGTACGATGCCGTGTAGAAACCGAATAGGGGTATGGGTTTAATATAACTGCCATGCCCCTAACTGGTTATCCCGCTACCATCTTAGACTGCATCATCACTTACCATCAGGTGAAATCGCAGTCAAGGGCTAACTTGTCGTGTATTAAAAAAAAAATATGCCCGAGATTTCTTTATAATGTTCTCGAAGATGCAGTAACGTTCGGCAATCCGGTCAGCGTAGTGGACTATGGCTGAATGCTTCTCATTCCGAAAGGAGACTTGTGCTCAATCAGTGAGCTAACAATGGGTTGAAATGATGAGATAGTAGAGAGCTTTAATAGAGGAGGTGGTTAAAATGTAGCCAGGGCTGAGGGGTGTAATTATTTTGTAGTTTATTGGGTAGGAAGACAGTTGCTCTCTATTTTTTTTCAATGACAACCAAACATACCATTTTACAGACACAGGCTGACTTGCAATTGGATTAAAAAAAAAGTTTATCTCATTATTAAAAGCCTGAATATTGTTACTGGAGTAAGCATGCCAACAACACAAAAATGTAGCTGTAACAATTAATACGCGATCCCAGAAAAAGGTTCCCAATGTACAAAGTTCCAATATGTATACGAAATAAACGTCCTCGATTGGGACATTATATAATAAACAAGACGTGTTAGACAGTCCCCAAAATCAATACCTATTATGTACCAATAATATAAACGAGCTCCCAAAATGTGGGGTGACGAATTGTACAAAAAACGCCTTAGGGTGAGTTACCCCACGTTTTTTGCGCCGCTTTTTCTATAAGGGGACGGCGCGTGGGGCAAATTGGACGCCTAATGTCACGTCTTTATATGCTTATTTATGGTATAGAGTGCTCAGGAGACCAGGCTGATATATAGATGTTGGGCCCTCAGTTATTTGTTCAATGAGAGACGTTATTCTGGTACACTGACTACTTAATTTAACTTAGTTTAACATTAATAATAAATTTATCTACTCAGCATCGAAAAGTTCCAATTTCGAATTTGACAACTATATCGAATTGAACCCTCTTTCGTGTTTGCTTCTCATAACGATACAGTTCGTTGTATGGGAGCTGTATCGTTATGAGTCGTAGCTGTATCGATATGGTTATCTTCATAAATAGGATACATAGCTTAGCGGCTCTGGGTTCTGGCACTTTCCCAACCATTCAATTGATTTGACTTTTTTATTAATTTACAAAGTAAAAAATTATAAAGACGTCCTTGTCGTAGATAAAATCTTGTATGCAACTGTACGTAATTAGTCATTTTAATTCTCGTACTATCCTATCTTGATACTCGGCAAGCCTCGTATCAAAAAACAGAACTCGAATTAAAATGACCCTCATTACGATACAGTTGCATAAATAGCTATTATGCAATCCTGTCACTTATAAGTCACTCAGTGAGATTCTGGAGGAAGCCGTTACTGCTGTCAGCGCAGCAGTAACAAAAGGTCTGTTTTAAATGATGTATAAACTAATTAAGTGTTATATTAATGAAAAACTTTGAATTGATATATAAAACTTTATTGCATTACTTTTTGGTAACTGTGCATCATGTAGATTTTATGTTTTTGGTTAAATAAATAAATGATAAAAATAAATAAATTGATTTTAGGTATACCTACAGTAAAGAATTTTCTATTTCTATACTACTTTCATGGATCTATAAATTTTTTAGGGATCCTTATAGTGAAACTTCAAACAACCTTTATTTGTGTAGTTTTTTTCCAGTCCTGTTCATTTTTCTATGTTTCACAGACATATTATGATTAAAAATATAATTAAGTACCTGCAATTAAGTAGGTAGGTACATGGAAACCAGTCCCTACTACACAGAGTATATAATAAAATTTTGGTAAAAAAAAATTGAATGTGGGCTTTCTTTCTCTACATAAAAAACAAGAGAAGAAACAAAACTTTTGTTACGCTCTCGAGTGATAACTCATTGAATGAATTTAGGAATTTAAAATCATTGTGATTTGTGAGGATTCTTTTTTTTTAAAGTACCGGTAACGAAATAATGACACTTCCAAAACAATTTTGGTAGGACTCTTCTCTCGTTTATTGAAGGATTTTGAACTGTCTACAATGGGTTATACTTAATTCGGTCAACTGTTTAATTTAAATGAATTTGTCATCCGATCTGTTGCAAGATGTGGCTATCACTTAATCCATGGTGATCCAGTACTACAAATGGATTTAGAAAGAAATGTTTTAAAAAATCTTTTTCGTACTGGACCAAAAAGATGTAAATTCATATTATAGGATCTTTTGCCAAGATGCTGGTTCTTCTATATATCGTTGATCCGAAAACTCATAGACCACTAAAGTAATTTAGGTATAAGGACCTATTGCTAGTGGGTAGAAATATTTATTTTTCTAGCCTTATAGTTATGTAGAAACTTATGAATATAATAATGAAGTAAAAAGGTCACAGTGTAATAAAATATCATTCAATATTTTAGACAATTCATTTCATTTTATAAACCTAAATAATAAAAATGAGAAAATCTTAAATCTGAAGTCCATCCGTGGATATAAATTACTGAGGCAGCATTTTTCCATCGCGGAATCGACAGCGTGGGGGTGACGCTTTTAAAGATGGCTGCCATGCCTCTTAGCACCCTATTTTTGTGTTCTTGCCACCCGCGCCACCCCCTGTTTATGCATTTCCCCCTGCCCCTCTAACAAAAGTGCACCAAGTTTATTTCGGTTCAAAATAAAATTAGTTTGACTTTAAGTAGAATGAGAGTGCATTTTTAATTGGTCGAGTTTCGACTCAGTTTTTAATTAATGCATTATTGAAAGGAAAACTTGGGTTTCGGTGTTGTTTTTCATTTTAAGACTCCTAAATATAAAAAAAATAACCTAAGATCCGTCTTGCAATTAAAAATCTTAAGCATGGCTCGTGCAGATCTTGAGAATGAAATGAAGAAAGAGCTTTCGTTGAATTCTTTTTTGGGAATTTAGAATGCTTCTAATTTTTTTTTGTGGAATAAAATTAAATTTAAAGACTGATGTTTTTTTTTATCCACTACAAGCTAGCCCTTGACTGCGATCTCACCTGATGGTAAGTGATGATGCAGTCTAAGATGGTAGCGGGCTAACCTGTTAGGGGCATGGCAGTTATATTAAACCCATACCCCTTCGGTTTCTACACAGCATCGTACCGGAACGCTAAATCGCTTGGCGGCACGTCTTTGCCGGTAGGGTGGTAACTAGCCACGGCCGAAGCCTCCCACCAGGCCAGACCAGGGAATATTCAGAAATTATAAATTCCCAAATTGACCCTGCCGGGGATCGAACCCAGGACCTCCGCACGTTAAGGCAACAGTGCTACACACTGCGCCACGGATGTCGTCAGGATTAGCAGTCTAGAAAAAGACATTAGATAATTATGGACATTAGGATGTTTGTGGGAAAATTTCTATGGGATTTATCTTCGCGAGATTTTAAACTGTCGAAAGATTGTGAACCGTAACATACTGCTTACAATTTAACGCATTTTTTTTCGGTATTTAGATAGTTATAATCTATTAGGTATTATCGACCCGATAGAACCTAAGGTACCTACATAAATATTCACGTAGTGGCTAGTCTGAATACTTACCTGAAAGATAAAGAAGAGAAAGAACAAGAAAACGTAAATACAATAAATATTTCAAAAATTGACACTTAATACATTAAACGGTTCACAATCTTTCGACAGTTCACAATCTCGCGAGATAGATTATAATGTAATGGTATTTACAATTTTACGGTAACAGATAATATAACTTCAAAACTGCCATGATTTATCACACAATAAGTATTCAAAACATATACCTGTATTGATTATGATCTTTAAATCTTAAATTCAAAAAATTGCAGGTTTTTGAAATGAAATCCTATAGCATTATATAGATATAGTTATAAGATTCCGGTAACGTAAAATATAGAAGAAAAGGGAAAATTCCTCAATTAAGCTGTATCCCTGGAAAAGTTCAAGGATAGTTCAGCCGTTATTGTATGAGTTGGTTCGCGAACTTTCGCCACTTGTTTGTGAAGTTTTCGTTACTTCCACTGTAGGGAAGTTTCGAGTTCGCCCCGAGTAGGGTTACCAGATGAAATGTTGAAATGTATTTTCTGAGAATAAACCTGATTTTCATAGAAAGGTCCTGAGATTTTGACCTGAGTTTCATATATTAATGTAAGTAGGTACCTAAATTAATTACTTTGTTCATTTCACTTACCTACTTAATAAAAGTTTCTTCTAAATACCAATTGAGTCAAATAAATTAAAATCGAAATTAAAAACTTAACTATTTTAATTATTCAAAACATATAAAAACATATAAACTAACTATTTTATTTTAATGCATTTCATCGTTTTAAGTTTTATTAATTATTAATAAATAGTATGTATTAAGGCACATTACAGGTTTATTTATATAATAACGGTTTTAGAATAATATAGTTGATTTTTTTATTTATCTATAGAAGTTTATGATTTTGTTCATGTCGATTATGTAAGTTTTCAGTAAAATAACAGATTATTATTAAATCGTGAGATTTTGGAAATCTCACGATTTTTCAGTAGGTATTTCAGATAATATTGAAAAATCGTGAGATTCCAAAATCCGGCCATAATCCTATCAAGACCAATTCAAGTTCATACCAACTTCCCTACCTCATAAATTTCTCGTTCACTCAAGACACCTGATGAATTGCAAATTTCAATTAAACGCTTAACGCTCAGTTGAGTGGCTACTGGCTAACTAAAGTAAGAGGTCTTGAAGCTCGAGCCAGCCAGGATACCTAAGGTAGATGTTAATAGTTAGATATACCTATTAGAAACCTATAAAATAGCTTACCTGTGTTCTTGATAGAAGTGCTAACTTAGTTCCTAACAACACGAAAACTAAATCCAAACTTACAAGTAAACATCTTATATTTACTAATAATAGTGAAAATATTGTGAAAGGGTATAATATCTGTTACCTCTTTACAGCCCATCCGCTTAACCATTTTGCACGAATTTTCGTAAATAGATAGTTATTAGTTAGTGCATAAATATATTGGACACGGGCATAGATATTATCTCAGAAAATAATAGAGTCCGCACACGTTTTTTTGAAAATCCACGCGAAAAAAGTCACGGACATAAGCTGGCGTCATATTGCTAACGCTAAAAGCAATATTGTTCTATTATTGTTGACTTTTGTGTTTTAGAATTATAATCCTTATTTTAAAAGCGTCAAGGTACGTGACATCAAAGTGTCATTTTGAGTAATATTGCTTTGATATGGCCCAAGGCCAATCCTAAATACACCTATCTAATATTAGATAGTGCAACTGATTGAAGTTATATAAAGTAGCCTATGTCACTCTCCAGGTCCTCAACTATACGCATGCCAAAAATCACGTCGATCCGTTGCTCCGATGCGGCGTGTTGAAGAACAGACCAACAGACCAATAAACCAAGAAACCAACCAACAAATACACTTTCGCATTTATAATATTATTAAAGTATATGTTATAACTGCAGTTGATGACATTCAAAAAAAGCCATTTCTGTCATGAATTTATCCCAAAAGATTTTCACCTAATAGATTCTAGACTCTGGGAACTGCAGTCTGCAGGTGATCTCCGATATGAACCAGTAATTTTTTTTCCATTGGTAAAAGTTGTTCAACCACGTCAAGCCACCACCTCCGACAAATATTTACTTTATTAAAGTTAGGACCATTGTATATTATTTCTTCTGAGTATATATTTGACAATCTGAGAGCAATGTGTGAGGTCCTTCTTTTTCCTGTTTCAAGTGAATACGGTTGACCAAGTGTACTGGCGCAAGTCACTTGCGCCAGAAAATCGTAAATCATTTATTTTGCAACATTGTGGGCTATAACAGTAATTGTTTATGTAGTTCCCGTACATAATCAGAGACTGAAAAAAATGGGACACTTTGAACTAAATAATATAATATTTAAAATCTAAATTTAATAAATTTCAGGCAGGTTTAAAAGAATAAAAATGTAATGATTACTATAACCTGCTAATTACCAGTTAAAGCAATGTTTTGGATGGATGATAAGGAATATTTGGATGTGGTAGAACCATTAATTTTCGACATGTAATTTTTATTTGAGTGACAAGCCACCCACTTCATTGCGCGATGAAACTGATTTAAATTGTGTCATCCTGATTGATCAAGCTGAATGCTAAATACTTGATTTTCACAAAATATTTTAAAAAATTAGACGATGCACGCGATTTCGTCCGTTTTTTACTCTCACAAAAAATCTTCAATTTTCCGGGATAGTACCCAATATCCATTCCTGGGATGCAAATGAAAATTGGAACAGATATAGGTATCTGTTCCGATTTTCATCATAATCTCCCCGGGATACAACCTATGATTTTTCAATATTTCGTCAAAATTGGTTGAAAAGATGGGCCGTAAAAACGGAGCAGACAAACAGACAGGCACACTTTCGCTTTAAGTATAATATTTTGTTTATCTAGTGTAATTAATAAATTATAAATAATTCTATTAGTATGGATATGAATAACGAGAAACCTAGCACAAGCAAGTGCAACTGGCGCGAGTAGATGGCGCATCCCTGATGCAAAGGCAGCACAAGTCCGTGCTAAAGGCGCGGGCCTGGCACCCCTCGGGGGCGCAACCGAAGGGACACACCCTCTGGCTCGCGGTGTGGTGTGCTGCTTACCCAACTTTGTCTAAAAGAGTGTTATAGTTTAATGAAATATACTAAGTTTTATGGTTTTATTACTAACTAGATGATGCCCGTGACTTCGTCCGCTTGGATTAATATGTTTACTGCGTCTTTGATAAAAAGGTCCTCGAGTAAGTAGTGATTTGGATAAAATGTGTAAATACTAAAATGGTTCTATTTGGTATAATTGCACTTAGGTAGGTTTAAATACCAGTTCCACTAATTTTGGGTTAGATAGTAAATTAAATAGTTAAGTACTAATTTAACTGCTGATATCAGTAAAATCTAAACAGAAACCTTACCACTATGTGATAACTGGATACTAAAAATACGATGGATATATTAAACTAATACAAATCAATGAAACTTAATCATTAAAGTATTACATTAATAGAGTAAGAGAAAAACAGAGTAAGGGTAGGTATTTTACATTAGTATCTATATACTCCATTTTTCTCCTTTTCCATGTTTTTTACTTGTCTTTTGACATTTGCTCTACCCAATGGTAGAGCATTTAATAATTTGTGTTATGATCATTTTAAATCTAATTTTATGTGAGATGATGACAATAAAAAAACCCTGCTGAGTTTGTAGTGGGCTCTTCTCAGACCAGATCCCGTTTGAAACCCTCGTAGCTTTAGTTTTAAGATACCGGCGTTAATTATCACCATCACGTCTTAAACTTTGCATACTTGAAGTTCATATATTAATTCAAAGTTGTATCTACGTACCAATTTTGAATTAATATATTTTGACTTTGACTTTATGACCTTTATAAGCTTAGTTCGCTAAAACAAAACCCCCCATCTGCAAACTTAGTCAAGTCACCCCCTGTAACGCCACCGCGAGCCCTCCTTAGCAGCGAGCGGGGGTAGCGCGGGTTTCTTTCTCTTATTTCCACTTTTTTTCGCCGCCATTTTAGCCACGCACGCGCACTGGCCTCGCACGTCGAATGCCATCGATTTGTTCGGCGGGTAAATAAAATAAGTGGGGTATTATGAATGTCTGTTTAGTATTTTAATTATATTTTAATCTTTTTAAGAAATGCACCTAACATCTAATGTACCTCTAACATTTCAGAGTCACGCGGAGACCTAGGCGATGCGTTTCCGGCTCGATGAACTCAATGCAATATATTTGGTTCGAAGAAATGGCCGTAAATGATGATGTATAGACAGTGATAAACGGGAGAGGAAAGGGTGCCCTTTTCCGGATATTAGGATATATCTGTCACCGTAAGATTGTAAAAACCGTTAGATTATAATATAACGTTTTTTATCTCGATAGATTGTAAACTGTCGACAGATTGTGAACCGTAACATACTGCTAACAATTTAACGCGTTATTTTTCGGTAAATTGTAATATATTAGGTATATTAACCCGATAGAACCTAAGTGCCCGGCCTGCGGCACTACCTGAATATTCATGTCAAACCCTAACCTAACCTATAGTTCGCGCGCGAGTTGAATGCAGAGTAAATGTAAGGGGACACTTACATTTACTCTGCATTCAACTCGCGCGCGAACTGTACAAGAAAGAGACAAAAAAACGTAAAAACAATAAAAATTTCATAAATTAATACTCAGAACATTGAACGGTTCACAATCTTTCGACAGTTTATAATCTCGCGGGATAGAAACCGTTAGATTATAATCTAACGGATTTTACAATCTTACGGTGACATATCCATACTAATATTAAAAATGCGAAAGTGGTGTCTGATTGTCTGATACGCTTTCAGGGCCCATCTTTTCAACCAATTTTGATTAAATTTGGAACAAGAATAGGTTGCATCCCGGGGAAGGACATAGGCTACTTTTTCAAACAAGTGAATATAGTTAAAATTATTAAAAAATACGACTGCTCTGCCGTAGCCCGTATTGAAATTACCTTTGGAATCTTATTCACATTTTTATTAAATGATATTTTTTGTGAATCACTGGATATTGAACTATAGTGTTATAGCATATTTTTGGAATCTACTCATCATTTTCTAGATGATGATTATATAGTTATTCTTATTTTCGATTTTTTTTTTCAACTTTAGTCTTTAATGCGGGACCATGGTTACCCCATCATTTTTTTTTAAATTTTACTAGCCTATGTCACCCGGAATAAGCTAGGGATTCTAACGATACCTCATTTATCAAAATCGGTTCAGGCGTATAGAAGTTATGGTGGAATATAGAAACTCACATACATACATACATACATACATACATACATACATGAACCCTGAAAACAATATACTCCTTTTTTCAGGCAGTCGTATAAAAATCAACAAGTACGCACGTCACACTATAAAGGTAGAAGTAATGTAAAAAGGTCCTAAGTGAATTATTATCAAAATAAAGGTGAACACAATATAACAACATCGTATTTTCGCATCCCACATCAAAAGTCTAAAGTTCAGACGTAACGATGTTAGCTCACACAAGGTGGAAGGTAATTGGATAACATGTCGGGACGTATCAAAATTTCAAACACATTTGCTCACAAAATATACTAATTCAATCATTTCTTGAAATTTTTGGAGCAATAAAATAGAATTTTGTAACTTTTTATTTTTAACCCTTTGCGGGAAAACACAGTACCTATAGATAAGCTAGGGACCGCAAACATTGACTCACTTTTATAATATGGATCCACACACACTAACGCGACAGGACAAAACATTTTTTACCTCCGACGCGGACGTTTTGCGATACCTAGTTGAAGGCCTGAGGAGTGACATAATATAGGTTATGTCTGTTTTATCTTGGAAAATCGTAGAGTTCAAATCAAAGAGTCTAAGATGGTAGCGGGCTAATCTGGGGCATGGCAGTTATTATTAATCCATACCCCTAATCACAAACCTTCACCTACCTAATTAAAATTAGGTATACTAGTGCAAATTTTTAGATGCAACTTAAATATTATATGTTTAGAGCGCCAACTCGCCTACAAACTGGCCCACCAGTTTGGCGAGATTTATATTTTGTAAAAATTTGTTGTATACTACCTACTAACTTATATTAATAACGGATATATAACCAAAACAAATACAAACAAAATCCTTGTTTTTTCCGTCAAAGTCAACTATGAACAATCCAATCCTCCATTGGAGTACCTACAGGGGTACAATGCGACAAACTTAACTATCATCATCCATCCATCCATTTTCGAGAGAAGAAAGAAAGCTTCCCGCCTAAGAAGGTGGCGGGAAGCAGGTGGATGAGGAAGGCGCGCGGAGGACCGTGTTTGGTGGCGCGCTCTCGAAAAGGCCTAACTTAACAATGTTAAGGGCGAATTTTAGAAACACCTTCCTGCTGCCGTCTTCCTTGATCAGGTTGTGTAAGCTGTTTTCTGCGATAGCTCGTTGTTCAGAGCTACATTCTTCATAGAAAACAGCCGCCACTACAAGTTAGCCCTTGAATGCAATCTCACCTGATGGTAAATGATAATGCCGTCTGAGATGGTAGCGGGCTAACCTGCATCTTGACTATCATATGTCAAAGACTTACTAGTAGTAGGATAAAAAAATGTAACAGATGTAATGTAAGTATTGGTATATTAAAGTAACAGGTATAAGAATAATATGTTTTTGACGACCTCTTTGGCGCAGTGTTGAGCGCTGTTGCCTTAACGTACGTAGGTCCCGAGTTCGACCCCCGGCAGCGTTTGGAAATTTATAATTTCTGAATTTTCCCTGGTCTGGCCTTGTGGGAGGCTTCGGCCGTGGCTAGTTATCACCCTTCCGGCAAAGACGTGCCGCTAAGCGATTTAGCGTTCCGGTACGAAGCCGTGTAGAAACCGATTAGAGGTATGGGTTTAATATAACTGCCATGCCCCTAACAGGTTAGCCCGCTGCCATCTTAGACTGCATCATCACTTACCATCAGGTGAGATCGCAGTCCAGGACTAACTTGTAGTGGATAAAAAAATGCCAATTTGCCAAAATATTACATCGCTTCATCGTATGTCTAAGCCATAAAATCTGGTATAATAGGTACTTAAACAGAATTACACCGCCATTGCTCCTGCTTCCCACATCAAAGGCCTGCACCTAAGCATGTTACCCCAGACATGGTTGCTTGTAATTGGATAATGTGATGCAATGGAGCACAACATTGGTCGCGGTCAGGAAGCGCAGCGATTCATTTAATCATTCTACAGTTGACTTTCTATCTATATTCACTAGTTGATACCCGTGACTTCGTCTGCGTACTCAGATCTGATATGTGACTCAGATCATATCTTCGGACATGGAGAACGGAACTCCTCAATGGATATTACTCTTATCCATTACTCTTGCTCGCGATCAGTGTATAATAGCTTAGTAAACAGTATAGGTTTTTCACAAGACATAGCATATTAATTTAATATTTCCGAGATAAAAAGTAGCCTATGTGCTATTCCAGACTATAATCTATCTCTGTGCCAAATTTCATCCAGATCCGTTCAGCCGTTGGGGCGTGATTGAGTAACAAACATCCATCCGTACATTCATACATCCATACATCCAAACTTTCAGATTCAGATTCATTTATTTGCGAGAAACATGTTTACAAAAGGTGGAAGACGTAAAATAATACAGAGAATGTTTCGCCTTAACATTATAGGCATGCGAAAATAAAACATAATATTACAATATAATAAAATAAGATAAAATAGGCAATTAGTACATAATACAGTCTGAGAACAAAATTAAATTTATAATACGATGATTTTTTTTTTTTTTTCACTACAAGCTAGCCCTTGACTACGATCTCACCTGATGGTAAGTGATGATGCAGTCTAAGATGGTAGCGGGCTAACCTGTTAGGCTTAGGGGCATGGCAGTTATATTAAACCCATACCCTTTCGGTTTCTACACGACATCGTACCGGAACGCTAAATCGCTTGGCGGCACGTCTTTGCCGGTAGGGTGGTAACTAGCCACGGCCGAAGCCTCCCACCAGCACTATCATGCCATTGCCATTGCCATGCACTATATGATGTCATTATCTAAGTGAAAATAAATACTAATGTCTAACTTTTCTCTAACTTTTGTCTTAACTATGTCAGCAAGGTTATTAACCATGGGTTCAAAAGTTCTTGGACCGAGTAGAAAGTTTTCTGCAGTAGCCACTTCCTTCTTTTTACTGTTAGCTCTATGATATCTTTTGGGAGTGCATTAAAGATTTTTACACACATGGCACCACAATTATTTAGGACAGGTAGGTAGGTATTCTTTCTTTAGGTACAGAGCTGTCTTTGGCGGTTTATGAAAAACTAACCTCTTTTTGTTTCTTGTACCTCGTGGGAATACTTTATATGCTTTTTGAAATAGTGTGGGTTCAATTTCACAAATGTAGCTAGCTCAAATAAATACATACTAGAGGAAGTGTAAGGATTCCTAATTTTTGTCTACAGTGGCCTACATGACTCATATGGTATTTTACCGCACTTTTTCGAATTTATAATATTAAGGCGCTGTGAGCTCACGAGATGAAAAACACAGGCACGCGGGGGTGAAATCGATCAAGCGCATGTCGCAAAAAATGCATGAAATAATTTGTAAAAAAATTAACATTTACTTTTCAATACAAATGAATTCGACAATGTTTGATTTAGAAATATGAATTTTATCTTATATTTCTAGAGCTAATTATTGGTTTCAATAAGGAGATAAATTGCTTTAAAAGGTAAATTAGGAGGTATGTTTAAAATAAATTTCATTGCAGAGATTTTTTTAAATTGTGTTTTGAGCTGCGTCAATGGCTGCTCAAAGGTCTTGAAAACAGCACATTATTTTTACAAGCATACATTATGTCACCGTTTGATAAATACACTGCTTTTAAAAACCCCCTTTTACGCTACACAGGGCCTTAAATATAGATTGTAATTTTAAGCACGGAGAAAACAAACTAATACGATTGTATGGGGAAACCGCCCTACTGTATCGTCTTTAGCCTGCTGGCTATCTTAGGACTCTGTTTGCGCTGGCCCTCACCCTTGTGAGACATCCCCGTAGTGTGGGAAGGAATTTGTACCTACTACCATTTTATGTTCAAGAATTAAGTGCCAAAAAAATTGGTCTCAATTTAGCAATGTGATTAAAAATCAGCGATGCCTCGGATTCCATCATGGCGCGGCAATATCCGCCAACCGGAAGTCGGCCCGGCACTTCCGGCCGCCATAATTGTGTCACTGATGTACTGTGATGGATTTTAGCTGAATAAATGAGACTCTCAAATTTCAATTGGCTGAATATTACGTAGGTATGTTTTAGGTACCTACTAGACATGTATTCGAAACTGCCCCCCAAGTGTCTAAAAGTTGCCGATCAAATCGTCAAAGTTCGGCGTCAAAGCAAAATAAACCATAACAGCTTTGTTGTTATGGTTTATTTTACTTTGACGCCGAACTTTGTCGATTTGATCGGCAATTCTTACACAATCGCACTTCTGATCCCCGATTGTGTAAGGAAATCGTAATCGTAATCGTTTGTCAAACGGATTATTCGACCTGTTTAAAGAGTTCGTAGATGCCAGCACGTCAAAAAACATGTATGAACTCCTTAATCAGTTCGAGTCGTACGATTTGCTTTGACAATTGGGCCTCTGGTCAGCAGTGTACCTAGTGGGAGATTTATGAGACTACGATTTGTATATGTCACCATAAAATTGTAAAAATCGTTAGATTATAATCTAACTGGCGATATTGTAAACTATCGAAAGATTGTAAACCGTTCAGTGTTCTGAGTGTCAACTTTTGAAATATTCATTGTATTTACGTTTTCTTGTCTCTTTCTTGTAGGTTAGGCTTTACGTGCTCTCCAAAGCACGGAAGTGAAACACTGCCAAAAAACTTCCTAACTCCGGAGTATATTATTAGTATTGTACTGAAAATATTTTGACCGCAAAACACAAAACGTAACTATATATTTCGGTGAGCGAAGCGGGCTCCGTACGGACTCCGATTAACTCGCAAAGGAAAACTGCATGCACTTACACCTACAAAGAGCTAGCGGAAAGGATTGAGCGAGCGAAAAGAGTTCAAAATGAGCTCGAAACTCTTTATTAGTGGATACCTGTCACCGACAGATACCTACGTTTGTAGTACTATATTATTTATTCTTCTATGCTTTTCGAATAGCATACGAGTCATAATATTTCAAATCATCACATTTTATCGATTGAACCCAAAGTGATCTAATCACATGATAAATTACTTTATTAACTAACTAATCTAAAACATGCATCTAAATTGTATTCGGATACAGTTTAATGATGTGCAGATATACCTCCCAGAGCGTATCAAATTCATTTGAAGCGTAGTAGCAGTGCCTTAAAAACTATCTGTCAACATAACTAGTTAAGGCGAATACGTATCGAAAAATCGATTGAAAATATTGACTGCGAAAGTGTAGCAGACCGACGACAGTCAAACAGACATATTATATTAATATGGATTTCTTATTTACAGTCATGTACCTATTATCTGAGGTCAGGTCATGTATTGCCTGATCAGTGTCCCCTTCGCGGTAAAATTACAGCTACATTGCAATGATCCCCATCACCTTTCGGCTAAAACTCTTGGTATTGCGAAAAATTCACTGTTGCTGAAGAAAACCATTAATTCAACCAATCACAACAATAAAGATCTAGGCAAATTATGCAGCTTTTCTGTGATTGCCGGTAATGATTAGGTTCACAGGAAGAAGAAAATAGGAAGATACCTATTTGATTCAGTATTTTATAAAATAGAACTTTACTTAACTCCTCCTAACCCTTAGGTTACCTGCTATAGAGATCACTATTATGTATGTCTAGTATATGTATGTATATGTCACCGTAAGATTGTAAAAACCGTTAGATTGTAATATAAAGTTTTTTATCTCGATAGATTATAAACTATCGACAGATTGTGAACTGTAACATACTGCTTACAATTTAACGCATTATTTTACAAAAAATTGTAATCTAGTTTATTATAGTACCCGATAGAACCTAAGTGCCCCGCCTGCGGCCGGGCACTACCTGAATATTCCTGTCAAACCCTAACCTAACCTATAGTTCGCACGCGAGTTGAATGCATGGTGACACAAATGTATGGTGACACTTACATTTACTCTGCATTCAACTCGCGCGCGAACTGTACAAGAAAGAGACAAAAAAACGTAATTTTTTTTTTTTTTTTATCCACTACAAGCTAGCCCTTGACTACGATCTCACCTGATGGTAAGTGATGATGCAGTCTAAGATGGTAGCGGGCTAACCTGTAAGTGTAACCTGTAATACAATTTATTGTATTTATTAATTTATGAAATATAAATATTTCATAAATTAATAATACTCAGAACATTGAACGGTTCACAATCTTTCGAAAGTTTACAATCTCGCGGGATAGAAAGATTGATACGGTGACATATACATAATTTTGCCCCCTTAGCTGCTTAATTTTCAAAATTAGGTACTTTCTTAGCGTATGCCTACGTCATAAAAGCTATCTGTATGCAAAATTAATTTAGGTCCAATCCGTCCAGTGGTTACGCTGTCCGTTGATAGATCAGTCAGTCAGTCAGTCACCTTTTTCTTTTATAAAACTTTATTTAGATTATTTGAGTAAGAGTACAATTCTAAGAGTATTCAAAAACCTAAATATTTTGATGGAGCTTTTTTTGGCGTAAAAATAATAATTAGGTAAGTATTTCGATTCTGGATACCTCTGCAGACATACAAAATTCGCCTTAACAGATTCCGCCGCCATTAAAATTTAATAAGCCTTTTCACACCTTCCGATCGGCGACGTCTGTTACAAAATATGTGTTTTGTGAAAGTGGGCCAATTAAGGTTCTTGAATCATTCCCTGACAGGTGCAGTGTCAACACCCGGCTTTTTTAAGGTCAATTCAAATCGATACGGTGTTCAATGGGTATTGAATGGGTTGGCCTTGGTACCTTAAGTAGATCGCACATTGACGCAAGACCTATGACACCCACTGGAGCTGCAAGAGGTGTTTTTTTTTAAATTACAAGTGACATCGCAGCTTATGGCGTCTCCAAAATGCAAGATTCATTTTGCATAAGACTAAACTTAACGTAAAATTAAAAGAACTTGCACAATGGAAAGTAAACTAAACAGTAAAAAGCTGACCACCAGACGCTCTTTAGAATACAAGAACAATGAAGCATAGAAAATGCAGAAAATGAGCATACAAACTTTGTACAAAAAGAAAATTTAATTACCTATTACTATTAACAGGACAATGCTTTACTTAATACTATGCGATTCTAGGTCACATGGTTCAAAGAAGCGATATTAGTCGTGGCACCAAGTTGCTTGAATTAGCACCAAGAAGCTGGAAGCCGCTGGAAACAAGCGGCTTAAGTCTACGTCCTATGGATATATCCTTGCAAGAGACCTTCGTCTAGCAGTGAACGTCTGTGTCGACGAGGTTGACACGACGACGATGAAGAGTCAACGATGAATGAAAACCGCGTAATATGCGCCCTTTATCCTCTTTTCTTATTTTATTAGCATGCGCCTCTTGCGGCTCTGACGGCCCTAGCGGCTCTTGCGCGTCGTTGCATAGTGTACAATCACCCTTTAAACCTGCTACCTATTGGAACTTCAAAGGCAATCGAGTGGAATAAAATATTTATTTAGACAAGCCATTAGCTCGATAAAATATACGGCATGCCTCACATGAATCGGCTTCTTTTGAATTTTATACCACTGGTTGATACGGTGCGTATTTTATTATTTTTAGTATTCATTGGGCTTTAAAGAAATCAATGTTGAGTCAGACGTAATATATGTATAGGTAATCGTGTAACTCACAGAAGCCTTAGGGTGTGCAATCTATAAACATTTACTAGCTGATGCCCGCGACTTCGTCCGCGTGGATTGAGGTATTTTGGTTCCCGCAGGAACTCTAATTTTCCAGGATATAAAGTAGCTTATATATTATTCCAGACTATAATCTATCTCTGTACCAAATTCCATTAAGATCCGTTCAGCCGTTCTGGCGTGATTGAGTAACAAATCTATCCATCCACCCATAAAACTTTCGCCATTTATAATATTAGTACGTATAGATTTGTTACTTATTTTATAAAAGCTAACACACAGACTTGCTATTATTTCTTGCTTGACCAGATGTCCACCGCCCATGAAAATTTGCCACAGGTACCGCCAATGTTCTGCTGAATGCCGAATTTTTGATCTGCCTTTGAACAGCCCCACATAACTGTAGTTTTGAGGGAATACAACAGGTGGAAGCTGGTTCCATACTTTGCAGGTGTTATATTTACAGGTATACTTTGGTTCCATACGTGGCACAAAGACGTGAAATAACGAGTGGTGGTCTTCCAACTCCAAGCATCCAGGTGCATACGTGCATACTCAACGGTTTTCGCAATTTTTTTCCTAGCATGAGTCTCTATCGGCTATCTCTTCATTGTCAAACCTATTATGTCAAACCATTATTTAATCTGCGCCTATTCACCACCAAAATCCTCCTGAACAATAATTATATTCAAATCAAGACCAGGTGGCCGTCCATCTAAAAAAAATCATCAATGGAACGAACCCAAATACTTACACTATAGTCTCTCGGGACAATTCCTTCATTGACCCTGTAACATCTAAAAAACCATACCCCTTCATTTATTTACTTTGCTTTAAATAAAACCCTTACATTAATAGCCTTAGGGTTGAAATTAAAACATGAATTATTAAAAAATGGCGGAAGGTAAACGGTCCGGGAATATTTGTCCAAACGGTCGTCCATTGTGGTAATGACCCTTGTTTGGTCTATGCTCCCATCTATTGATAAAAGTAATCGCACATTACTCCGAAACTTATACTTCGTAGTCCGCACGGACCGCAAACAGATTTTCACATAAAGCTTGAGTACAACTCCTTATTCTCATATAAAGAGTTAAACTGCGTGTCTCTCGTGCGTCTTGAATCCAACCGTTAACATTAACTCCTATGTGCTATTCCAGACTATAATCTATCTCTGTGCCAAATTTCATCCAGATCCGTTCAGCTGTTGGGGCGTGATTGAGTAACAAACATCCATCCATACATCCAGACATCCATACATCCAAACTTTCGCATTTATAATATTAGTAAGATTAATATATATTGTTTCATCCAGTAGTATATATTTCATTCATTCATTCAGAGTATGTTCAGTAGTGGAAGTCTCTCAGACGGTAAAATGAGAGTTACTGTTACTGTGTTACGATTAAAATCATCTTTGATTGGGTAAAATTCTTTAACAATTTGCCAAAATTCATTCTCACGGAAAGAATACCATAAAAATCATCTAATCACAACTATCGTTTATGCAGGTATTTCGGAATGACGACTTTACAATTGTGATATGGAAACACTTTAATTTTCCAGGAAAAAATTACCGATGTCATTCTCCAGGTGCAAGAAATCACGTCGGTCTATGGATCTGTTTCACCATGATTGCAGGACAAACAGACACAGTTTCGCAATTTTCATATTAAGTATGGATCAGTATTAGTATGAATTCTATTATTTGCGTGCGGGGCAAGCGTTGCGCGGTCTAATGTGCGTTGACCTTTGATTCGCGTATAATAACGCTTAGTTAAATTAACAAAGACTGAAGTTTTAACAAAGACCGACCAGGTAGGCAGCTGCTTGCAATTTCAATGCGTTTTAATCGGCCAGTGTTTGACCTTGAATAGATTAAAAAAATAGAATTAATTACTAATAGCCAATTTGATTACTTAATATCATGTAGCTTTAGTGTTAGGTGTGGCACGCCTGACGCCAGGTGATATTATTAGCATGCAAGGTGATGAAAATTAGGCTTGAGGTTAGGAAAAGTCGTCTCATTCGGTAGGTAGGATTTAAAGACCTCCCTGGCACAGTGTTGAGCGCTGTTGTCTTAAAACGTGGGAGGTCCCGGGTACGATTCCCGGCACGGTCAATCTGGGAATTCATGATCCCTGAATTTCTCCGGTCTGGCTTGGCCCGGCACAGACGTACCGCCAAGGGGTATTAGATTAATATTATAACTGCTATACCCTTATCAGGTAAGCCCGTCTCCATTTTAGATCGCTGTCAAGGGTGTCTTGTAGTGGAGTTGAAATTTAAAAAAGAACAAGTGTGTTTGCACTAAACACATGTGCCCACTCTATTCCCTTACTCTCAAAGTCTGATAGGATGGAAAATCTGATACAACTGGAAAAAAATCAGGCGCAAGAACGACCGCTTTAGGAAGGACCGCGTTGTTAAATAAATAAATGAATCTATATTAACCCACACAAATAACTGACTAAATAACCAATTCTTCGCAAGCCCCATTCTGTACGATCTACCTGCTTTCTACTTCCGGGCTAAGTACATACTGAGAATTATTTGTCAAAAAACCTTATAATTAGGGCCTGATCCAGACATCGAACCCTAAACATCGAACATCGCCATCCACATTCGAAATATGCTAACCACTAGACCAACGAGGCAATTCGAAGAGTAGCAATTATTCACAGAAATACTAGAATTTTTACTTTTGAATGTCCATTAGGTTGGTTAATTTAAACAATTTACGTAAAACATACCAGTCTTTACTTAAAAAGAATTAATTGTAGGTAATTAATTAATTAATCAATTTGATATCTTGTTGTTTACAAAATATAAAATAATGTAAAACAAAAATGAGACCCTTATCACTTATCTTATCTAGCGCCATCTATGGACACGTTTATGAACTACTAACCAGTTTGTTTTGTAGGTTTATTTGTTGGCATCGTAGTTCACGAGCACAACTATAGGTGGCGCTACTTACATGTAAAAACATAGTAAAACTAAAATCAACAATCACTTTTGCCCGTTGCACAGTAAATGTGGCTAATTATATTGTACACGTTCTATAACCTAATTAATTAAAATGACAAATATAACTTTATTGCAATCCCTATAATAATGCTGCCTTGAAAAAGAACAGCATTAGATTTAGATTCTATCCTATGTCCTGCTCAGTTAGGAGACTATGTAGACCAGAATTAGCCACATTAATTTAAAGAACCGTCTTTAAATTAATAAGAATTTACACCATTACCTTTGGTTAATTTACTACTGTTACATTAAATTCGATTAAATTCTTCATCACTTCTTTTTCATTCAATGATTTTAGCGAAGGTAAGAAATCGTTCTCCTCCGTTAACCCTTTCTCGCCCAATTAATAGTAAGGGTAGGAAGCACTGGTAGATAAATATTCTTTACTTAAAAGAATTCATCATCATCATCATCATCAACCGATAGACGTCCACTGTCGCGGCACCTCCGCGAATGTAAATATTGTACATAGCAACACTGGTACTCTATAGTGAGTATGTCTATGGTTTCTATCAAATAGTCAAGTTCGTGCTTGTCCGTAATACGACAACGAAATGCGCGGTAAAATATTTCCCTCTCATTGTAATGTTTACATTTGCCATCTCAAGTAGTCTCAAGTAGTAGTAATATTAAAGTCAGTGATAAAGTGCTGGACGGTTGTCAACGGGCAGCAACATCCACGCCGATGATAGCTAAGTGCCTCAGGTTTACTTGTTAATATCGAAAGCTTCTTTAACTAAAGTGTAATAATGATATGATGATCTGACCCGGAGTTATGTACTGTTGCTTATGTACAACCAGTGGAGGTCCGGTTCCTCATATTGTGGAATCGGACATACCGGCATTGCCCTGTTGCAAAGCCATGTAAGCAAAGCTGATCTTGCCCCGCCACAATAGGCGTGGGCCCGTCCAACTAAAAGCTTGGACAACTACCGGTAGTTAGGGTGACCTCAGGCGGTACATCTAACCATGCACCGCGAGGGCGGCATTTGGCCTGAATGGTAGCTTGCCGTGGTGGCCTATACACAAGCCCTTGATTCGGTTACTAGCGGGTATGGATTTAGGGTCCAGACGCTAGTCCTTTTAGACCGAGAGAAAAGATCGCTTATTCGCTCCTTACGGGTTCAGATTAGACGTAAAGTAATGACGGTAAAGTAAATAACATAACACATTGCTAGTGTTATCCATGTATGAACTTTAGGCACTTAACGATTCCAGCAGTCAGAATCATAGTGGAATAAACTATTACAGATGGCGATGCAATAGCACGATAGACAGTTGGGAGACAGTGGACTCCAACTGCTGGTACAAGGGACTCAGCAAGTGGCAGAATATAAGGTGAGAGTAACATGTTGCAATAACTTGATTCTTTACTAAGCAGAACTTGGGCAATTTGTATCACCATCTATAAGACTCAGTTAGCAGTCTTAACCCCCCAAATAGAGATGGCGACATGGTGGAGATGCTGGGATCTGACAAATCCAAATATTTGCCAATTTTAAGAATCCAAAAATAGTAATTAATTTATGTTTATTGGAAATCTTGCAACTTGTTACTCTCAACGCCATCTATCGTGCACTAACGAAACTAATGTTATCAAGTTATAATCGTTTCATAGTAAAACGAGATATTTTCTTATAAAATTGAGATTGGTCATGTAATAATATTATGATGGGAATATTTTGAATTTTTACATAGGTATTTCGAATGCTAAACCATTTTTTAAGCAATTTTTAGATAAATGGAAGTCTGATCGATTGATCTATTAATTGAGCCAATCATAGACATAGAATTTTTTCGCTACGAGCCAACCGGACGTGAAAAATAAAACATGGCGTCACCATATTTGATTTGCGTTATGCTATAGTCATTTAAGCACTTACTAAATGTGGTAAAACGTTTAATATTCAAGCAATTTAGTTTAATAATAAAGATTAATTATAAGACTAATTTTAAGATAAATTTCGGGATCCGTACGTAAAAATAAAGGATCTAAGTATCATATTTCAATTTTTGCCGCGTAAATACAGCAGTGGCGCCAGTTCAACATTCAATTCGCCGGCCATTAATCAGCAAGGATTGTGAAGTCTAAATTGAAAACAATTTTGTCTCGGTTCACCACTGAACTATATAATTATTTCAAAATTTGTAACGATCCCAATCCAGACGAGATATCAGATTTAACTAATTACCAACTTCAGGGTGAGGAAAATTTAGCTGAGCTAGAGGCAAGATTAGACATGAGGAGTGAGAGTTCAGCGATGGTACCTCAGCAAAATTACTATTCATCATACAGTAAACTACCAGATTTGCATTTACCAGAGTTTAGTGGTAATTTGCTTGAATGGCACCAATTCTGGGACCAGTTCACATCAAACATGAACCGAAGAAAATTGAATGATGTCGATAAGCTGCTTTATCTCAAGAGTTCTCTCAAAGGAGATGCTGCTAGACTTGTAGATGGACTTGATACAACAAACCGAAATTATCAGATTGCTGTCAACACTTTAAAAGCAAGATATGGGAAAGAAAATGAAATTGTCTATGCGCATCATAACGCTCTTAAGAGAGTCAAACGAGCGGAAAGGATGGAGGACTGTAAAGGAACTTTGGATGAAATAGAACGACATCTCCGAGTACTTCAATCTATGGGAGAAAATACAAATTCTAATCAAATGCGATTTCTTATTATGGAAAAGTTTCCAACGGAAATTATCTATGAAATGAAAATAAGATTGGACTCCGACCAAACAGAGTCAGTCGAAGACATATTGAAGCAACTCTCAAGAGTTATCTCGGTTAAAGAGGAAGCACGAATGATAACTCAAGAAAGTACCATGGGCGAAGCTTCACAATATACTGTAGAAACTTTACATGTAAAAGAAATTGCTCTTCAAGACAAGGAATATTCTTCTAAGATGAATAATACTAATGGATCAAAACATAATAAAGGTCATTGGAACAATTTTACGCCGAGATTGAACAATAGGAATCAGAGAGAGAAAAACTTACCAACTAAGAGAAAATTTGAACCAGAGAGAAATGGTTATGGAAAGTTTATTAAAGAAAAAAGAAGAAAATGGTCATGTATTTTTTGTGGGGAACATCATCAAAATCAAGATTGTACCAAAGCAAAAACCATTGAAGAAAGGAAAGCGAAGTTGAGAGGTAGATGTTTTATTTGTTTTAAAAAAGGACACATAATGTGTGCATGCACAATAAAAAAGAAATGTGAATTCTGTGGGAAACAAGGATTTCATCACCGATTGTTATGTCCTAGCAAATTTCAACAAAAGGGTGAACAGAAGGAATCCACCAGCACTAGTGTAATGCACATAAACAGAATGGGATCTACTTTATTGCAAACTGCTGTAGTTGAAGTCCAAAGATATGGTAACAATAAAAAGATATGTCGAATTCTAATGGATTGTGGTAGTCAAAGGAGCTATGTCACTGAAAGGATTGCCAAGGATTTGAATCTTCAAGCTGAAGAACAAAACAATCTTTCAATATTTACGTTTGGAGCACAGAAGCCCAAGGAAATAGAAAGTTCACTAGTTAAACTAGAACTAGTTACACAGAATAAAGCAATTAGGACTATACGTGCCAACGTGGTACCTTCCATATCTCATGGAGTTCCACATCCAGAGAAGGACCTACTTGATTGCATGATCAAAGAAAATTACATCTTAGCGGACGATGGTACATTGTCAGACAGAGTAGACATTTTAATAGGGAATGACTACTATTACACGATTATGTCAATGAAGAAGATTCGTATTGGAGAAGACTTATACCTCGTCGAATCGGAATTCGGATGGATACTCTCGGGCAGAATGCCAGAAAATAACAACATGGTTGAAAAACTGTCAGTATTGACATATTTTCAATCTTCATGTGAAGTCAGACTGAATCAACCAGATCCACCATTAGACAATGGAGACTTGATCCGTTTATGGGATTTAGAGTCCATTGGAATCACCGATTCACCAAAATCAAGTCGTGATGAAGAAGCTATTAAACACTTCAATGAAACAACTGAGTACAGAAATCAGAGATATTATATTAGTTGGCCATGGAACGAATATCCAACAGATTTACCATCTAACTTTGGATTAACATTCGGACGTCTAGTAAGTTTAGTTAAAAGACTAGACTCTGATACTCTAACAATGTATGATCAAACATTAAGAGAACAACTGGAAAATGAAATCATCGAAGAGGTCCCAAATACAGAGGAAAAGGATCATCCAATACACTACATACCACATCATGGAGTTTCGACACCGGGAAAACCGTTGAGAATTGTATATGACGCGTCAGCAAAGACCAAAGATAATAAGAGTTTAAATCAATATCTTTATTGTGGACCACTGTTATTAGAAGATTTAACTGGATTACTAATTAAATTTAGATGTTATAATATTGGAATAACAGCTGATGTTGAAAAAGCATTTTTACAAATTGGACTTAAAGAACAGGACAGAGATGTCACAAGATTTCTATGGTTAAAAGATACCAAGAAACCAGTAACAGAAGATAATCTTCTTCATTTCAGATTCACTCGCGTTCCATTTGGAATCATATCAAGCCCATTTATATTAAATGCTACAGTCAAACATCACCTTATGAACACTAGAAATAAAAGCGTTAGAAAATTAGCTAATGACATATATGTAGACAACGTTGTGACGGGAGCTAATACTGCAAAGGAAGTCGAAGATTTATATAAAAACTCAAAGGAGACATTCCAAGAAATCTCAATGAATTTGAGACAATGGAGTTCTAATTCAACAGACTTTATACAAAAAATTCCCGATGGTTGTCCAGATGAGATAGTAAAAGTATTGGGTCTGGACTGGCACATAAAGGAGGATACACTACACTTGAGGACAAACAAACTCACGAACAAGGCTAATACTAAAAGAGGTATTCTGAAAAGCGTTGCGTCTTATTTCGATCCATGTGGATATATAGTTCCGAATCTGTTAGCTGCAAAACTCTTACTGCAGGACCTGTGGAAGATGAAAATAAAATGGGACTCACCATTACCCAAGAATATCGTTGAAAAATGGAAAGACATTCAAGAAGACTTAGAAAAGGTCAAGGAAATAAGTTTAGCTAGATGCTATATGAAGAAACCACAGTGTAACGAATTTGAAATTCATTGTTTCACAGACTCTTCAACAAGAGCCTACGCAGCAGTAGTCTATATCGTGGGAAATGATCAGCAAAGTTTTGTTATTGGAAAATCGAGACTGGTACCGATAAAAGATCAAGAAAACCTGAAGATTCCTCGTTTAGAACTGCTAGGTGTATTAATTGGAAGCCGATTAATACGATATGTTCTCAAGTTCATTAATTTGAATATAACTAAACAGATGTTGTGGACAGACAGTCAGATCGTTATTGATTGGATTAACTCGACTAAGTTACTGACACCATTTGTTTCCAGAAGGATCAATGAGATCAAACAAAATAAAAATTTAGTCGTCAGATATGTACCTTCAGAATTAAACCCAGCGGATGTTGCGACTAGACCGGCAAGTTCCAGAGAAGATAACGAGAGATGGCTTAAAGGTCCACAGTTTTTATCAGAATGCAATAATTGGACGTTTCCTATTAAGAATACGTCACAAACTTTTTTTCTTTCGACGCGGGAGGGTCTGCCGAATACTTCTAATGGAAAAAATGATAATTCAGAGAAAAATAATAATTTCACAGAAAAGGATATCGGTACTAGACACAATGAATCACTTTGTATTTCAGAAGAAATTAGGAAGCTTCAAGAAGAGCACTTTGCCCATGAGAGTGCTGGGAAAGAAACTGATTTAAGCCGTAACCTCAAGTTATTTAAAGATGTTGATGGATTGCTACGTTGCAAAGGACGTCTTAAGAATGCAGACCTGTCATTTGACAAACGGTACCCAATATTGATTCCTAAGGAATGTGATTTTACAATCAATTTGATAAAGAAAGTCCACAATGATAATTACCATGTAGGAGCAAATCACACACTCAGTCTCATTAGGCAGTCATACTGGATACCACAAGGCAAATCTCAAGTCCAGAAAGTAATAAGGAGATGCCCAAGGTGTGTTAAACATGGAGGAGGTCCGTTTAAATTACCACCTACTCCAGCACTTCCTGTAGAAAGAGTGAATTACAGCAAGCCATTTACATTTACTGGAATTGACTATCTTGGACCAGTGTTAGTTAAAACAGAAAGAGGAACGAGCAAAAGATGGATATGCTTACTCACATGTTTAGCCGTCAGAGCCGTACACTTAGAAGTTGTTGAAGATTTGTCAGCTGAAGAAGGTTTACTCGCTCTGAGGCGAATGATTGCGACAAGAGGAGTACCAACGCTAATTACATCTGACAACGCCTTACATTTCAAACTAATAGCTGATATAGTTTCCAAAGCATACTGTGTTGAAAATAAAATAAAATGGCGATTCATACCTGAACTCGCACCTTGGTATGGAGGGTTCTACGAGAGACTTGTAGGACTCGTAAAACATTGCATGCGAAGAACGCTTCAAAAACACCTTCTAAAGGATAATCAACTCGCGACAATAGTTAAGGAAATAGAAGCAGTATTAAACACCAGACCATTAACATCCGTAGATTCAGAACTAGAACATGTTCTGACACCTGCTGATTTTCTACAAATGGACAGATGTATCAGTTTGGAAACAGCACAAGATAACATTCCAGTGCAAGGTACATCGACAAAGACCAACCTAGTCCAGGGATGGAGAAGAGCTCGCGTACTACTAGAAGAATTTAAAGAAATGTTTCGTAACCGCTACTTACCGAGTTTACGTGAGAGAGATAGTCACTCGCTCAAACAACCACGTGTGACTTCAAAGCTGATCCCAAAGGAAGGCCAGTTGGTTCAGATGAAAGGAGATAAGAATCGTGAAGGCTGGAAAGTAGGAAAAATAGTTTCTTTAGTTAAGAGTTCTGATGGTTTAACGAGAGTGGCTCAAGTGAAAGTAGGAGACACTATATTTACTCGTTCTATTGCTCACTTGTATCCGCTTGAAGTAGAAGACGGTGTCCAATGGGAACCAATACCTCAAGATGTTAAACCATATTCTGAAATACAAAAATTATCTGATGAAGCTTCTAAAGAGTCAGTAGCTTTACCAGATACCGTTACGATAGAAACGGAGAACACACAAAAGGAAACATTAACTGATGATGACATTGAAATGAGACAAGTTGAAAACATAGAGGTGACAGAAAATACGGAAGATGTGACAAATAATGAAGCAAACATAGAGACTGAGAGCATTGATAAAGTTAGAATTGCAAATGATCTGAGAGATGATTCTAATGTAAGAGACAAAGATTCGATAACAACGAATGATGATACTGTAGAAGAACGATCCGAAGAAACTGGACACAAGCGAATTGCAGCGGTCCGAGCCCTTGAAAAGATAAGGGAATGGACGCGCAATTTGCTTACCTTACTATAATCGATCGTTCCCGGCGGGAGTGTCGCGGCACCTCCGCGAATGTAAATATTGTACATAGCAACACTGGTACTCTATAGTGAGTATGTCTATGGTTTCTATCAAATAGTCAAGTTCGTGCTTGTCCGTAATACGACAACGAAATGCGCGGTAAAATATTTCCCTCTCATTGTAATGTTTACATTTGCCATCTCAAGTAGTCTCAAGTAGTAGTAATATTAAAGTCAGTGATAAAGTGCTGGACGGTTGTCAACGGGCAGCAACATCCACGCCGATGATAGCTAAGTGCCTCAGGTTTACTTGTTAATATCGAAAGCTTCTTTAACTAAAGTGTAATAATGATATGATGATCTGACCCGGAGTTATGTACTGTTGCTTATGTACAACCAGTGGAGGTCCGGTTCCTCATATTGTGGAATCGGACATACCGGCATTGCCCTGTTGCAAAGCCATGTAAGCAAAGCTGATCTTGCCCCGCCACAATAGGCGTGGGCCCGTCCAACTAAAAGCTTGGACAACTACCGGTAGTTAGGGTGACCTCAGGCGGTACATCTAACCATGCACCGCGAGGGCGGCATTTGGCCTGAATGGTAGCTTGCCGTGGTGGCCTATACACAAGCCCTTGATTCGGTTACTAGCGGGTATGGATTTAGGGTCCAGACGCTAGTCCTTTTAGACCGAGAGAAAAGATCGCTTATTCGCTCCTTACGGGTTCAGATTAGACGTAAAGTAATGACGGTAAAGTAAATAACATAACACATTGCTAGTGTTATCCATGTATGAACTTTAGGCACTTAACGATTCCAGCAGTCAGAATCATAGTGGAATAAACTATTACAGATGGCGATGCAATAGCACGATAGACAGTTGGGAGACAGTGGACTCCAACTGCTGGTACAAGGGACTCAGCAAGTGGCAGAATATAAGGTGAGAGTAACATGTTGCAATAACTTGATTCTTTACTAAGCAGAACTTGGGCAATTTGTATCACCATCTATAAGACTCAGTTAGCAGTCTTAACCCCCCAAATAGAGATGGCGACATCCACTGCTGGACATAGGCCTCTTGCATGGATTTCCACACGCCTCGGTCTTGCGCCGCCTGGAACCAGCGGCTTAAAAGAATTACTTGCAGTTAATTAATTTGATATCTTGTAATTATATTAATCTTGTTATTTACAAAGTAAAAAATAATATTTAAAAACAAATAATTGTTGAATGGAATAACGTAATAAGAAGATGTTATAATGATGTAAGCTGCTAATAATTGCACGCCATAAATGGTAGTACACTGTGTCCCAAAATTTTGTAAGACCCTTTCACGTGTATTTTTGCAATAAATAAATATCTTATCTTATCTTATCTTAAAAATGAGACCGTTAAAACTTCATCTATGGACACGTTTATGAACTACTAACATCAATAGCAGTTTTTTTGGTTTACTTGTTGGCATCGTAGTGCACAAGCACAACTATAGGTGGCGCTACTTACATGTAAAATCAACAATCACTGTTTTTGTGAAATAATTCGGTCGTTGTCTGTTGTACTAAGTATGTGTGGCTAATTATACTGTACACGATCTATAAATTAATTAATTGTAAAATAGCAAATATAAATTTATTGCATCCTTAAAATAATGCTCCCTTGGAAAATAACAGTATTAGATAGAGACTCTATCAATTTAGTACAATAAAGATTGTGAGTTTCGACTAACGTTTACGTCCTGAAGTTATACTGCCAACGCTTAAAGAAATAGGGGCAAAATAAAAATTACAGTTTGATGTCACGTACCTTGACGTTCCTAAAATTAATACAGAATTAGCCACATTAGTTTAGAGATGAGTAGAACCGAATTTGCACCATTACCGTTGCATAATTTGACTAATTAAGTTACATTAACATTCAAATTTTCATCACGTCTTTTTCATTCAAAGATTTAGTGAAGGATAACAAAAAATCGTTCTCCTCCCTTATCCCTTTCTCGCCCAAGTAGTAAGGGTAGGAAGCGCTGGTAGATAAATAGAAAATCCCTTCTCTACTTTTGTCGACATTTAAACCCAAAACATTAGTTACCAAGGGTGTTCTACCGAAACATTTCTTATCTCTCGCCTGTTGTACAGAATCGCACTCAATAGCAATAAAGGCATTTGGATTTCTTAAAGCCGACATCCAAAGCGTGTAAGCTCTTATATGGCTACACATGACTGTACAAAAATCCCAAAGAAGATCTCCTGGTTGGAATTCCCCTCCGTTTACGTAGAAATTGACATGCCCTACTGGGGCAGCCATCCCAAATCCATCTATATTAGTGCTTATGATATCGACGAAATCTGCATCAGTTCTATCAATTCTCTCGTCAGGTCCCAGGTTCCTAAAGCAAGGTCCAGCTGGGTCCAAACCTGTTATTCTCCCTATGGTTGTGTTAGTTAGATCTCTGTAGTTCTTTGCAATGAAACTTATCGTTTGGCCTCCGAGACTTAAACCGATGATTTCGAGTTTCTTCGGATCCAAGCCACGGTTTGTGAGTTGTATTAACATTTTGGCGGTGTGCTTTCCAACTGGTCGCATGAAGCGGGCAGCTCTGAAAAGTATGCGAGAGGTTGAATTAGTAGCAGTCTTTGAATGATAATAATTAGGTAGGTACTATGATAGGTCCATTACTGGATATCATCAAACGCTCAAGAGCATCTCGATTCAGAGTTCAGACCTATGTCCAGACTCCAGCACTGGACGACTAAGTATAGGGTGGTAGATTCACTCGAAGATTCAAAAGCACTTGTAATAAGTTTATTTGAATAAAGAAAATATGAGTGTTGAGACGACGACATACGAGTTGCTTGCTTTCATAGAACCACAACGTCTTTTGTCTTTTTGTCAGTTCGTCGAACTATATTTGTTCAGACTCTGGCTCTCCTTATTTCTTAATTGATCACGTAGGAATACTCCGAATATAGCTCGCTCCATCGCCCGCTTAGTGACCCTGTGCCTACTTATCAGTCTCTCTATTCTCTAACTCTGTGGCCATCAAAAAGTTAAAGCCATTTTATTTTTTCCTATCATTGAGTACCTACCAGCGAGGTACTCATTTAACTACGATCTAATTGCCTTATGAGTAGTTCTATTTTAACCTAAACTTGTAATTTATCTTATGTACTAAGAAATTGTCCATTGACGACTTTCTTGTCTTTCTTGATAAACTTGGACATTGTTCACGTGTGCTTTTAGCACTACACACTACAGTTACACTGTCACTTAACACTATACACTAACTAAAAAAGTTAAAGCCTTTAAGTTTATTTACATAGCAAACCTTCAATGGATAAAAAATTGAATAATAGTGGCTTTAATTTTTTGATAGCCACTGATAATACTTATATGATATGAGTTAGAGAAAAGGGCTGCTGGCCGATAGTTAAATTCAAACTCGAATCTTTTTCTTTTGACAAGTGCTATTGAATCGTCGAGTGAATCTACCACTGGTTCAGAAGGTCTTGACCCCTTTCCATTAATCACATAATGGTAGGAGCTTTCTCGGGTTAATAATGCGGTGGGTTCCCAACATCCCACGTCCTTCCGCATACGACTAAGAGTATTTAAACTCTTAGGGTTACATAACGATAAAACCGGGACCGACGGCTTCAGGCGAGTCACCAGTTATTTAATAGTAAATACCGAAAAAATTTGATCTAGCAAACCAGTTTTCACCGCTGAGCTGAGGTGACTCGCCTTAACGTACTCTCCGAGGCACGGAGCGAACGAAAAGGCAAAACGTCCAAATTCGGTCACCCAGTTACCGACTTGGGTCAACGTAGCTTAACAATTGCAATCGAAAGATATATAGGTACGTTGTCATAGCTATAGGCCCCTCGTCCCTTTCCACTCGTCCCTTTAAGCTTTTTTCAGGAGAATACTTTCAATAGGCAAGTTTAAAATAGTTAGCCACCATACTCGTATCTCGGATCCGTATGTCGTGACTTGTAGCGCGCCCTTTTCGAAGACTTTTTATTGCCTTCAAGCACGGAGGATTTTAGACGAAATTTAGACGAAAACAATACGAAACATGTCTTTTTTAGCGAGCTAACCTGTTAGGGACATGGCAGTTATATTAAACCCATACCTCTATTCAGTTTCTACACGACATCGTACCGGAACGCTAAATCGCTTGTCTTTTCTAATTTCATGGTCCTAATTGGTCGTGGAACGAAATAAGACCCGAAAATTATGTACCTATAAGCTATTCTTACTAAAAACATAATGTTAGGTACCAAACATATTATTACTGTGGTAAAAAATCTTCTGGACCAAGCACTTGACCGACACAATACATAATAGTTAGTACGGAAGTGTAGACATAAATTTTCTATCGAATTGTGGTTTTTCCAAGATTCAAGGTTAAATGGATTGAAGTTGTTAGTATGAGTATTTACGTACGCCCTACAGTGACCCCAAGTTAGTTATTGACCCCTTTTGCGAATTAACTTGGATATTTCCACTTGAGTAGGTACCTACAATACGTACTTTGCGCCAAACATTTAACTATTTTTAGGGTTCCGTACCTCAAAAGGAAAAAACGGAACCCTTATAGGATCACTTTGTTGTCCGTCCGTCTGTCTGTCAAGACCCTTCTCAGGATCGCATGGAGGTATCAAGCTGAAATTCATATCAAATACTCAGGTCTACTGTCCCTTGGAGCTGTGAAAAATAAAACTTCTAAGCCAACGCAATCAAAACAATATACAGCCGTTTGACACATGCTTTTCGACACTCGCAAGAGAATCAAAACCTACAGGGTACGTTAATTGCGAAAAGCATAAATTTTTAGTTACCTACATCATACTCGTATAATAAAAATAATTTTAATAATTTTAAACTTACTAAATTGTTATGTTACTTACTTATGTTATTTAGCAATAAAAATACCATAACTTTTACTTATATACCTACCTACAGGCTTGTACGGAATCCTCGCACTTGGCTGATTTTTTTGGCGTTCCATACAATGAAATGGAACCCCACAAATCTTGGACACAATCTTGAAAAGATTGTCCTTACTGGCAAAGTGGATGGGAAGATACCTCGGGGACGTAGCCCGATGCGTTGGTCAGATCAAATCCCCACCGCTCTCGATAGCAAGGACCACGAAGCCCTGCATGTCGCAGAAAACCGAGCAACATGGCGCGACATCGTCCATAGAAGAATAATTGGTGGAAGGGGTCACGACCCTCAGTAATGGGGAATACGGTGCACGGAGGAGGATACCAAAATGGTAAAGGTAACTCTTATGGTGAAACTCTGTCCGTATGTCTAGAAAACCGTGGTTTCGTGTGGCGTGGATGTGGAAGCAACTGGAGACAAACAGCGTCTACGTTTGCGCAGTTGTTGGTTGATCTCATGTTGACTGTATGGAACAATGTATGGTACGGTGGTATGGTGGAAAAAATGAACGAGACATAGTGGGAAAGTGTATATTAATTAAGAAATATTGAAGATATCTTTCACTCAAAGGAAACATTTCTGTATTCAAACATTTTTTAAAAAGCTTATCTGAGCCTACTAAAGATACAAAAATTAAGCAGCCACTATATTGAATTAAAATAATTTGAACAAACATTATAAATTCAAATTAGGGACAATCAAGGAAGATGTATGACGTATGTACTTTTCCTTCATATATCTTTAGTTTTATCCACCCTGTAGGTACATTTGAATTGCTCTTCATGCCGCAAAAACCGAATCACATGGCGCGACATCGTCCATGATAAGATTATTGGTGGAACGGGTCACAACCCTCAGTAATGGAGAACACGACGCAGAGAGATAGTACCTAATTAAATTGGTGAATTGTTGTGTTACACCACGTTACACGCAACACAAATGTGTCCACTTTTGAGCAGCACTAAGATTTAAAATTTAAAAAAAATCCTCACCGTGGGTACTCGACTGTGGTGAACCAATTAGTGTCCAACAGTAGAACATTGTAGCCCAATCTTGTATAACTATTCTCTGCCATGGAAGCTAGTACAAAATGCGGGCTATCCAGATATCCTCCTACATACAACAGAGTCTTCTTCCTAAAGTCCAAGGCCGGATCCTTCGCAAGTTCCGCCATTTGGAAATAGTTGTACTTTCTTGCCTTCCCATTCCCATCTTGGACTGACAGGGTGAGGTGTTTAAGGCTTTTTCGCATTATGTATGCTTCCTTCTCTGAGCCTGGACCTGAAATGTAGAGACAAGATGATTTCAGCTTAATTTATTTGGTTTGCCAGTGTGTATTCCAGTACGTTGGGGTCCCAAAGTGCTTTAACAGCGACCCCGCACTGGATAAGCAGTCCCCTGCCAAATAAACCGACAATTAACCGAGTCGCAACCCGCAGGGAGCCGCCAGATCCAGGGGGTGCAAAATCGCGGTGTGCGGATAAAGCGACTTATGAATGTCCAGCCCCCTTTATACTGTAACTCAGTGGCTATCAAAAAATGAAAGCCACTGACATATATTTTTTATCCACTGAAGGTTTGCCATGGTTTCATATTATTTTTATTTCATTGTAAACCTTCAGTGGATAAAAATATATGTCAGTGGTTTTAATTTTTTTTTAATTTGATTTTTTGATAGCCACTGAGATGGAGAATAGCTGTGCAGAATTGGACGTCTATCGGTTGACGAAGATGGCGACCACGATTCCAACACTTGTACTTCTTCCAAGTTTACAAATACAGTTATTATACACTTACAGAAGAAGATTAAATAATGCGAAATACTCGACACGTTAATAAAATTAAAAATCTAGTTTATTTCATCAACTACATTATTTTACACATGATGAAAGGTCGAAGCCATGAGTCTGTATATAAAGCGACACAAGAGTCAAGACCGTGTTCCGTGGAAATCCCTGGAGACATATCATCAGCGGGTGTTTAAGGTAAATATTGGACCAATCACAAAAATGATTGTTATTTCGTTACTCGAATGCGTGACTCATTGTCATTACCTACTCATGCACCTATTGCAGGACTCATGTTTCAGTTTTTGCTATTTAAATCGGAACTATCAATTTAGTCCATTTTGGCAGATACCTATCTACGCTTCGGTAAGTATGCTAAAATTATTACAGGTAAACTCAAAAACTCAAAGTCAAAGTAGGTACCTATATTTATTCAAAATTGGTACGTTGACAAAGTATAAGACGTAATGGTTATAATTAACCACGGTATCTTAAAACTAAAGCTACGAGGGTTCCAATTTAAGAAGCATTTATCTGAAACTTCAAAGAAGATTTTATGTGGGTGTAGTCTTAATTATTAAATTAAATAATCTGGAATTCTTGATACCGGTAAACGACGGAATGCCACCGAAGTTAAAAATCTGGTTTAAAATACCGGTTACCATACCGGAACTATGACAGAATAGGTAACCGTAATAGTACTGACTAACTATATCTCTATTTTGATCAGCCGAGTCTTGGTAGGTCTGATATTCCCAAAGTAGCGAACTTGCCCTGGCTTCATATGAGTACCCTATGTACAACATTATATCAAGATTTTTATTAAAATCTGGCTAAAAATCTATTGTGTTAACAGAGTGTCAGAAGTGTGCCAAGTTTCATTCAAATCCGTCCAGTACTTACATTGATCCCGTAACGAATATAGACAGTCAAAAATACTGAAAAAATGGTTTAAGACTCTGTTCTATTATAAATCTTCCTCCAATTAAAATTAAAAAAGTCCAGTTACAGTTTTAATATAAGTAGCTATAGATCAAGCTATTTTAACCTTAAACTATCATTCTACAGTAGAATTTCTACTACTTTTACTACTACTACTACTACTACATCCCATTAACGACCCACTGCTGGGCTCAGGAGTTGGAAGTTGGCGGTGAGTCGCCCTCGTGCCCCGGAGAGCATAAGCCGTCGATCCCGGTTATTATCACTAACATAATAATAATCATCAAAGCCCGCCAACCCGCATTTGAGCAGCGTGGTGGGTCTCTAATTCCCTCTCTCCTATGAGAGAGAGAGAGAGAATGTGCCCAGCAGTGGGACGTTAATGGGCTGCAGTGGTGGTGGAGGTGTACCGATTAGGGATTTAGGTTTAGTATCTACCATACCCCTAAAAGGTCACCTACCATCTTATGCATCGTCGCTTACCATCCAGTTCAGGTCGCAGTCAAAGGCTAACGCGTAGTGGAATAAAAAACTAATCTCGACGTTTCCATATTACTTGATATTATAAATGCGAAGGTGTGTCTGTCTATTGGTTTTATCCCATTTCATGGCTCAACAACAACGAAATTTTGTGCAAAGATAGCTTGTATCCTGGAGACGGAAATAGGATCGTTTTTATCCCGAAAATCAAAGAGTACCCTGGGGATTGCAAACCTAAATACACGTGGACAAAGTCGCGAGTATCTCCGAGATATTAGATACTATTTTCTCAATGCCGGTATACCACGGAAATCTAAAATCACTGCTTCAAAATACCGGTTACCATACCGGAAAAATATCACTGGTTTAATTAGCTGATTCTTGGTACCTAACTAATATACTATAATCATGCTATGTGATCATTGTGAACTTTGAACTTTCATTCAGCTAAATACCACAATGAACGATACATTAAACATAATTTATATAATTTATATATTTATTTAGATTTCTTTATTGCACACATAAAATATACAGTTTAATAGCTAGTAAGACTACATAGAAATGTGCAAAGGCGGTCTTATTGCTAGAGCAATCTCTTACAGACAACCTCTGGTGAAAGGATAAGTAAACCGGAGCGCGGGATGGTGCTGTATTTAATTAATAAATAAGTAATGCATACAAGATAAAGAACATAAATAGACCAATAAATAGATATAAATATATATACCTACATATATAAATATATATCTATAATATATACTCATTAATAGAATATTATAATTATTATAAGTACTTACTTATGACTTCGAGCAAGACCTAAGGTTATTTAAAACGCCAAAAAGAGCAACCACTGAATTTCATGCTGGTTAGGAAAGACATTCCGAACCAGTGGTAGATTCACTCAACTATTCAAAAGCACTTGTCAAAGTCAACTTGAATGAAAAAGATTTGAATTTGAATATTTAGGCCTGTGCCAAGTGTAAAACTATCAATCATTTTTTTTTAAATCCACTACAAGTTAGCCCTTGACTATGATCTCACCTGATGGTAAGTGATGATGCAGTCTAAGATGGTAGCGGGCCAACCTAGGTAAGGGGCATGGCAGTTATATTAAACCCATACCCCTTCGGTTTCTACACGGCATCGTACCGGAACGCTAAATCGTAATTCTGCATGTAAGTGTTTAGTTTAGGTTTATTTTTGTGCAAAAGAGCCTCAAATAAAGATTTTTCTTTCTTCTTTTTTTCTATTATGGATTACGTAAGGTTATTTTAATTCCCGCGGAAACTTTTTAATTTTCCGAGACAAAATCTCAATTAAATTTTCAGTTTAATCGGTTGCGTGTGGCGTGAAGGAGAAACAAACATCCAAACTTATACACCATGTACGTCAAACTCCACAACTTTTACATACATATAGTAAAAATACATGTTACATGTCGGAAGGAAGTTCGTAAACACATACAAGCTAAGTTGTATTTACTCTACGATAAAGAAATAGTTCAAGGGTCCTACGGAGGTTCTTGGATACCTAATATATGTATTTGTTTTTGCGTGACTATCATTGGAACTTCTGTGGCACATAGTTCGAAGAACCAATAGACGATGGTATTCCAAAGTGAGATCAATCGAGTCGCAAGGAGGCGCTGGATTCTAAGATAGTAGCGGGCTAACCTGTTAGTGGCATGGCATTCATTCGTTCATTTATTTATTTATTTTTATTTTTATTTAATTTTTTTATCCACTACAAGCTAGCCCTTGACTGCGATCTCACCTGATAGTAAGTGATGATGCGGTCTAAGATGGTAGCGGGCTAACCTGTTAGGGGCATGGCAGTTATATTAAACCCATACCCCTTCGGTTTCTACACGGCATCGTACCGGAACGCTAAATCGCTTGGCGGCACGTCTTTGCCGGTAGGGTGGTAACTAGCCACGGCCGAAGTCTCCTACCAGGCAAGACCAGAGAAAATTCAGAAATTATAAATTCCCAAATTGACCCTGCCGGGGATTGAACCCGGGACCTCCGCACGTTAAGGCAACAGCGCTACACACTGCGCCACGGAGGTCGTTAAACTAAGCCACGGCCGAAGCTTCCCACCAGGGAAGCAGGGAATTCAGAAATTATCGAAATATCTTATTTAATTAAATAACTAGCTGATGCCCGTGTCTCCGTCTGCGTGGATTTAGGTTTTTGAAATTCCCGTGAGAACTATGTAATATTCCGGAATAAAAAGTTGTCAATGTCCTTTCCAGTCATACAACCTATCTCTGTCATCGATATTTAAGTAGGTACTAAATGGGCCCTTTCATAGGAAAAAATTAGGCGTCCATCCTTTAGAGTACGCTCCTAACCTGTATAGCCCTGTCCTTGTCCCCGCCATAGCGCTGTCCCGCTTTTCAGACTAGATGGCGTTAGTAAAATAGGTCCACATTATTTGCTTGACAGGGCCTGTCTATGTAAATTGAGGTCGTTGATCTCTGTACCAAATTTCGTCAAAGTCAGTTGAACAGATGGGTCATGAAAGAGTACGTACAAACAGACAGACACACGTTCGTATTTTTATAATATAAATATGGATCATTACGGGTTAGTATGGATATCTGCCCCCCTGATTGTGTAAGGAAAACGGGATCGTAATCGTTTATCAAACGTATAATTCGACCTGTTTAAGGAGTTCATACATGCCTGCACGTCAAAAAGCATATTATATGAACTCCTTATAGCCACTTATTTAGATTAGTGACGAACTCCGTGGCGCAGTGTGTAGCGCTGTTGCCTTAACGTGCGGAGGTCCTGGGTTCAATCCCCGGTAGGGTCAATTTGAAAGAAAGAAAGAAAGAAAGAAAGAAAGAAAGAAAAAGCGTTTATTTGGAACCACAATACAATAATGACAGTGGAAAGGAATGAGACAGGAATATGATTTGTGTGATCCCAAAACGGACTCCACTCAGCATTTTGCTATGACTGTGGTTCGAGCACAGGCACAGCGCTGGTCTTCCGTGGATCCACAAGTTTCGGACGAATTACTATAAAAATAAAATACTTACAAATTTGGGATTTTATAATATCTGAATTTTCCCTGGTCTGGTCGGCCGTGGCTAGTTACCACCCTACCGGCAAAGACGTGCCGCCAAGCGATTTAGCGTTCCGGTACGATGCCGTGTAGAAACCGAAGGTGTATGGGTTTAATATAACTGCCATACCCCTAACCTAGGTTAGCCCGCTATCATCTTAGCATCAGGAGATCGCAGTCAAGGGCTAGCTTGTAGTGCATAAAAAAAAATTATATACGATTATTATCGTGGTTAGTATTATTATTCTAATTATAACAGTTTTAATTATTATAAATCAACTTCAAATCAAGTTTTTCGCGTTCATTTATCTACATAATAGGTGTAATAATTTTCAAAAATCTATAACAGACATTTCTAGGTTGTTGCATTTTACGAGTATTTGTTTTAGGTAATTATACTAATTATTGTGTTATCACTGATATATAGATTCGGTTTATCCTTGACTTGTAAACTTCATGATTTTTTTTATGAAACAAATTTTATTTATGCCTTGTCTAGGTAATTATAAGAGATCGGATAAGTGTAGGATTTGCCGCATCTAGCAATAGCTCGCGCATTACTTCAAGAACCTTGAACGAATATAAATTATCTTTTTTTATGCTTAGTTAGTCTTTGACTGCGATCGAACCTCATCGTAACAGATAGGTAACTGTGCCACGCCGAAGCCTCCTACCACCTTATTTAAAAGAGCGATTCAACTGTCTTCGCAGCAGCGTCTTGTCTATTTATTTGCGGTCTAAAGACGACAACAGGTTGAGAATACCATCTAGTCATACTATACGGAGATGTTTTTTTTTTTTTTATCCAATACAAGCTAGCCCTTGACTGTGATCTCACCTGATGCGACGCGACATTATCAAAGACTAGCTGATTTGAAGCAAGGTTTGTCATTAGTTAGTCAGAATGTGAACACCTATTTACTAGCTGTTTTGATGAAAAATGAGCATTGACGCATTTTCATTCGGGTAAGCGGTGCTTTTATGCCTCTATGAACTGCACGCCACTGCCAACGATAGCCTTCTTTGTCGCACAGATCGTATGTCATTTTCTAAGGAATCGTATCGCATCACGTTGCGTCGCGTCACTTTCGTTTCTCACCTAGAACGACAAGTCAGTCTCTAAACCCAGCGGTTTAAGCAGTTAGTGAATATTTCAGTCAGTTCACAATCTTTATATTTATACTAGCTGACGCCCGCGACTTCGTCCACGTGGATTGCTAGTATTAGTACAGATATTAATTATTAGTGCGAAAGTTTGTCTGTCTGTTTATTTCTGCATATTGTGTTGCCTTTTCGTGGGCTATCTGTTAATGAACCGACGGAATTTGGCCTTTTTCTGAAAAAGAAATTCTCAGTACTAGCCCGGAGTTACGAAATTGGCGGTGTTACACCCCCGTGCCTCGGAGCCACCGTCGGTCCTGCGCCTGATCTCTCTCCGGTCGTGTCAGATTTTCTGTCCCATCGGGCTATGAGAGTAAAGGAACAGAGAGTGCACCTGTGTGTACACACTTGTGCACTATAATATCTCCCGCGCAGATGGCTAATCCCTATGGAGATAGGCCGCCGTGACTGAAATTCGGTCGGGAGGACATTATTATTCCGAAAAATCTATGAATCCGCACGGGATATTTAAAACGTAAATTCACGCAGATGAACTCGCGGGCATCGTCTAGTTAATATTTTTTATAATTTGTACGGAAACTGATTCAAACGTGTAAAAAATTCATGTTTGTAAATGAAGTTTTAGTCTCCTACTGGGTAAAACTAGTTTAACTTGTATTTAAATTTTTTGTATTTAAAATAAACACCAAAAACTAATTCTTACCATAGCTATATTGTTATGTCAGCTAAATTGATTAATTTAACAGGCTAAATTAATGATTTAATTTATTATTGTCTTCGCTTTGCTAGAGTAAGTAAAATTGTTATAAAATTTCTCCACTTACGCTCTGACACAATAATATTCTTAGTTGGTAATCCATACTAATATTATAAATGCGAATGTGCGTCTGTCGGTCTGTTTATCTGTCTGTCTGTCTGCTACGCTTTCACGGCCCAAATACTCAACCGATTTTGATGAAATTTGGTACAGAGATAGGTTACATGATAAATCCCGGGGAAGGTCATTACTTTTTACGTACTTGTTACTTTCTACCCAACAACCTCAATTTACATAGACGGGCCCTGTCAAACAAAATGTGGACCTATTTTACTAATGCCATCTAGTTTGAGAAGCGGGACAGCGCTATGGCGGGGACAAGCGACAGGGCTTAATTAATTTCCATTAGGCTGAAAGCCACGAATGGCATTGGCCTTGGCCTTTTAGGTCTCAAACGACGAGCCAGGCGGTAAAACGCCACCTGAGAGGATATGCCCGGGTAAGGAGGCACAGCCTCGAGACCCGCACCACGATCGTCCGGCGACAACCGTGAAGAAACCACACACCACACACACGGACAGGGCTATACAGGTTAGGAGCGTGCTCTAAAGGTTGGATGCCCAATTTTTTTTCTATGAAAGGGCCCATCTAGTACCTACATATATATCGATGATTTTATCCCGGAAAATTGAAGAGTTCCAGCGGGAATTAAAAATCCAGCATACAGCAATCCACGCGGATGAAGTCGCGGGCATCATCTAGTATAAGATAAAAAAATAGTGACTCTAGATAATTGACGTAAGTAAGTACGTAATTATTTAATTCAAAATTCAAAATTCAAATGATTTTTATTCAAATAAACTTTTACAAGTACTTTTGAATCGTCGAGTGAAGCTACCACTGGTTCGGACTGACATTCCTACCGAGAAGAACCAGCAAGAAACTCGGCGGTTGCTCTTTTGAAAAAAATAATTTACAATTTACATAATCTTCAACAGTATAATAAGCTTTTTTAGGAGCATACTTTTAATAGTTAAAAATATACAATGAAACATTGTTTTCGTCAATGTCATGCTTTTTTTTGAAGCACAGTTTGACTTGACTTTCGACTCCGGATTCTAGCTGTGTAAGCGTAGACTTGGAGGTTTCAATTAATTAGGGTTCCGTATCAAAACCCTTATCCCTACTAGGTTTACTTACACACTCACTTGAAATTTGTCCATGTCCATGTGTACACTGCAGCCCTGTGGCATGCTATAATGTCGCACTATGTTAGCATCATAAATATAGTATTCTGTAATATTGTGCTGTAGAATATTCCGCAAGGTGATGCCACGCCCATGTGTACCATGCGGCCTTGTGGCATGCAATATTATCGCACTATGTTAGCGTCATAAATATGGTATTCTGTGATATTGTGCTGCAGAATATACGATCAGGTGTCGCCATGTCCATGTGTACACTGCAGCCCTGTGGCATGCAACAATGTCGCTCTATGTTAGCGTCATAATATAGTATTCTGTAATATTGTGCTGTAGAATATTCCGCAAGGTGATGCCACGCCCATGTGTACCCTGCTTCCCTGTGGCATGCAACAATATCGCACTATGTTAGTGTAAAAAATATTCTATTCTGTGATATTGTGCTGTAGAACATACGATCAGGTGTCGCCATGTCCATGTGTACACTGCAGCCCTGTGGCATGCAATAAGATCGCACTATGTCAGCGTCATAAATATGGTATTCTGTAATATTGTGCAGTAGAATATTCCGCAAGGTGATGCCACGCCCATGTATACCATGCGGCCCTGTGGCATGCAACAATATCGCACTATGTTAGTGTAATAAATATGGTATTCTGTGATATTGTGCTATAGAACATACGATCAGGTGTCGCCATATCCATGTGTACCATGCAGCTCTGTGGCATGCCGCATGCATCAATGGCGAACCACACTCACCATGTTGTCGTCTTAAAGACTTTACAGTATAGTTACTATGTTACTTTTTTATATCTATGGTAAGTCTTCTTCAATTTGAAGGCGATTTTAATTTATCTTAATAAGCAAAAAATGGCAATGCAGGTTTGCCGGATGTCCGTAAAAATCAAGATTTCAAGAGCACGCTTCGCGAAATATGCACATTTTATATTAACATAAATTACCTATACTTCCTACTTAAAGTTGGATTAATGTTAAAATGTCGCAAATTCATGCGAGATGACATTCAAATGAAAATATTAATTACAAAATTTAAATATTGAAAAATTACTGTTTTTTCTAAATTTGGCAAAAACATCTTCTAAAAAAGGGATAATCGTACTAATATTATACTTATATGCAAAAGTGTGTGTTTGTCCTTGAATCACGCCGCCATGTTAATCAATTTATTGTTCAACCATATTCAATTTATAATATTTTTTCAATATTAGACAGTAAGGTGACAAACTAATAATATAAAAGAAAACTAAATACATAAAACTACAAATTTGGCCACCGGTCAGATAAGTTCGTGGAACTTTAAATCCTAATCAAATTCAAACTACTTTCTGTAGATCTTAGCCATAGATTTAGGATAGGTCTTACGACGACTAATCCTAGCCTAACTTTCTTATCTTACGTACGAGGGTTCGATACGACAGTTAATAGACATCACTGTCGTTTTGTACTCATGTACCAACTTTTGCCCTCAGCGTTTCCAACAAAGTAATAACCATTATGGAAGTACAACTGATGAGAAGTGAATCACTAAATACTATTAAATTAATGCTTGGTTACATTTATAATCCAATTAGCTGATGCCCGCGACTTCGTCTGCGTGGTTTAAGTTTTTTTTGATTCTCGCGGGAACTGCATAATTTTCCTGGATTAAAAGTAGCCTATGTCACTCTCCGGGTCCTCAACTATACCATGCCAAAAATCACGTCGTTCCATTGCACTGTTGCGGCGTGATGTAAGGACAAACCAACAAATCAACAGAGCAACAAACAAACACACTTTCGCATTTATAAGCCATACTAATATTAGTATTTAAGCACTGGTACGAACTATCGTACAATACAACAAATAATTATATAGAAAATCAATCTCTATTCCCTCACTCTCCCCATGGGATGGCAATAAGACACAACCATCAGACCTGCGATACCGACAAGGCTCTACGTGCTCTCCAAGGCACGGTATGCTACACCATCAACTTCACAAATCTTAAATCCGGACTTCAACTTAGAAACCAACCCTGAGTTTTTAAAAGAAATTCAAATTAATAATATTTCTTATGATGAGTTTGATTTCCACTTAAATTTATTTCGAAAAATCCATAAGTAAACTTTTTCTCCAACTCGCTGTTTTAGAAACAAATTCAGACTAATTTATTCCATCACAATACTTCGAACGATTCTTATAATTAGTTTGATTTCCACTGAAGCTTTGGAATTTATTTCGAAAAATCCAAAATATTTTTTCTGCGCTAACCTGGGACTATCCTCGAGCCATATATCGGCAGGTAAAAAAAATTATAACAAGTGTGTAAGAAATGTATCAAGATTCACTACCGCTGTACTATAATTATTATCTATTCTGGGCTATCACGTGCTATCACTTCATCTTTCTCCTTGACTCGTAAGTTGTTACATTGTATTGATAAGCGATGGTAGTGTCTTAACTTGCTATAAAGGTCTACAAATAATTATTTGGCCAGTTTAATAAGTTTTGAAATATATTTTAGTCATAAATCATTTTACCTATATAAGTATAAATAAATCATAATTTAAATAATAATCTTGAAATTTAATATCAGCAGTAAATTTCATAATTTTTAGAGTAAGTACTGTAAGTTTTCATTAACAAAATTCTGACATGCATATACCATTCTTTTTTTATTCGCCGCCAATAATCCATAAAAAATTAAACGTAAACTTGAGATTAGGGGTAAAACAGTAAACTTACAATCAGACAAGTAACCCTTCGGATATCCTTCCATTTCTTTTGTGCTGTACATCGAAAGCCCATTTCCCGTCAACAATAACAAACAAAAACTTAACAAAAACATTTTCACTATTATAGATGCACTATAACTCGTAAAATTCCACGCCCTCCTGCCGTACTGAAACACGTGGGTACGTCTAAACTCGGACAATGTCAATGTCCCAATGTGATTTGCTGTTTTTGTACGACCTAGGCTTATATTGTTTTAACGCGTTCTCGTTATCACACGTAGCTTAATAATAAATCCATACTAATTCCACATTAATATGAAGACCAAAGAGTGTATGTCTGTTAATATTCCCCATTCGACCTATTTTGACTAAAGTCACTGAGATAGCAAATGTTATCCATACTTAATATTATAAATGCGAAAGTGTGTCTGTCTGTCTGTTTGTCTGCTACGCTTTCACGGCCCATCTGTTCAACTGATTTGGATGGATCGGTATAGTGGTAGGTTATATCCCGGGGAAGGACATAGGCTACTTTTTATTCCGGAAAATTAAAGAGTTCCCGCGGGAATTAAAAAACCTTAATCCACGCGGATGAAGTCACGGACATCATCTAGTTATACATATATTTAGACTACCTCCCTTGCGCAGTGGTGAGGCTGTGGTCTTATAACTGGGAAGTCCCGGATTCGATCCCCGGCAGGGTCAATTCGGGAATCTATAATTTCTGAATTTTCTCTGGTCTGGCGAGGTGGGAAGCTTCGGCCCTGGCTAGTTACCACCCTACCGGCAAAGACATACTGCCAAGCGATTTAGCGTTCCGGTACGATGCCGCGTGTACAAATAATCCGATAAAGCCCGCTACCATCTTAGACTGCATTATCACTTACAGTCAGGTGAGATTGCAGTCAAGTCAAAATGGAATATAGAGAAAGAGTGGTTTTTAAACGGAATTTGATTCATCATACTGAGAATAGGATAAGAGTTAATTAATTCTGTCTTTTGTAGTAAATTTAATAACATTTTCTGATTTAATGTACGCCGATTTAGGCATGGTTGAGGTCTAGGTGCGTTTATTCTAGTTCCATGGGCATACTACCATATTGTGTGTTCATGTTTTAGAATTAATCCTTATTTTAGGGACGTCAAGATAAAAACTGACATTTTGAAGTAAGCTTTAAGCGATAACCCCTCTAATAGGGGGGTTAATCGATCAATAATCCATCACTAGGTATTTAACTTTCCTAATTGTACGTTGTCAGTCTGGGGTGACTCTACTCTCTCCTGTCCTGATATACTCTCTTAGCGTAGCAGTTGGCACTACCGATAAAATTACCGGATAGACTTCTAATCAATCAAAACACATTGACGGCGAATATAGCAATGAAAACAGATTCTCATAGCCAAATCACCAACCAGGGTGCAAATTTAGGCGGCATTTAAATCGCAACTACATGTTTTTATGCTAATGTTTTTCCGGTTTATCATTTAATTCTGTATATTCACATACGAGTAATATCATTATTTAACTGTATGAAGGTAGTGTAATAGCAATAGTGTCTTATTATATAATTTAATCTGAGTAACAGCCTTGGCTAAAATTGGTACCTGAGTATGACCGTGACTGTGACCTAAATATTAAGATTTTTATCTACTCCAGCATCGAAAAGTTCCAATTTCGAATTTGACAACTATATCGAATTGAACCCTCTTTCGTGTTTGCTTCTCATAACGATACAGTTCGTTGTATGGGAGCTGTATCTTTATGAGTCGTAGCTGTATCGATATGGTTATCTTCATAAATAGGATACCTATAGCTTAGCGGCTCAGAGTTCTGGCACTTTCCCAACCAGTCAATTGATTTGACTTTTTTATTAATTTACAAAGTAAAAAATTATAAAGACCTCCTTGTCGTAGATAAAATCTTGTATGCAACTGTACGTAATTAGTCATTACGATACAGTTGCATAAATAGCTATTATTTATTTTGTTGGAATGTAATATTGTAGCCACTGTCATAATGTACAAAAATTATCGCGTAAATGTAATCGGGATGATGACAACTCAATCAAATCAGCAACTCTTTAACAAACATAAAAACTCACTTCACAGCTGTTGTGACGTCATCAAATTTCAACGCACTTCCATATTTTAAAATGGTTATCAAACTTAAAAATACCTCGGTTATTTTAGGTCTTTTGGAGACCCTCTATTTAATAATCAGTTAGAAATAATTTATTTTTGATATTATAGGCTTCATCCCTATTGTTGTGATTGGCTGCATTGGCGGTATCCTTACCGCCAATAGCATAAATAGCCAAACTCAAAACTCAAACTCAAACTGAATTTATGTTTAACATGTAGGGCATACAGGTGTCTCTTATGGTAGGTCCTGTTTTGACTCTACCGCCGGTTTGGAAAGCATAACCTCAGCTCGTTGCTCTTTTTTAAAAAACAGATATTTCAATACGAAGACAATAGACATATAAATTAAATACAGTAGTGTAAGTTATTCTACTATCCTGTGGGGTGCTGGGCTCTTCACAAAGAACACACCCTCCAAATTTCATGTCTGTAGGACCAGCGGTTTAGGCTGTGCGTTGATATGATAAGTCAGTAAGTCAGGACTTTGAATCCATACTTTAATATTATAAATGCGAAAGTGTGTCTGTCTGTCTGTCTGCTACGCTTTCCCAGCCTATCTCTTCAACCAATTTTGCGGAAATTTGGTACAGGGATAGGTTGTATCCCGGGGAAGGACATAGGCTACTTTTTATCCCGGAAAATTAAAGAGTTCCCGCGGGAATCAAAAAAAATTAATCCACGCGGACGAACTCACAGGCATCATCTAGTTTTATATATATAGATTATCACAGGTGTTATCATGGTGTTATAATATATGTTATTTTGAATACTTAAATCGTAAATATAAATTTATGTATGTAAAATTTCAAGTTCTAATACTATATTCTTATTAAAACTTTTTGACAATTCTTTACCGTTTTCGAGTAATTGCGAAAAAACACTTTTGTCAATTTTTTTTCAACCCTTGCCAGGGATTGCAGACACGAAAACTTTTACTTTTATATCACTTAAAACTACATTTGTGTTTGGCTAGATTGTAATTATATTGAGCAATCTTCATTGGTACTCAATAATAGAAAAAAAACTATATTATATCAAAAATGCGAAGTTGAGTGCCAAAATTTTGATTTCAGATCTTAATTGACTGGACTAAGGCGTACGATCATAGAACAGGAAATCTATGTATTTGTTCTATGTCTCGCCTCGTTGGTCCAGTGGTTGGTATGTTCGTTTGCGGCCGACGAGGTCCCGGGTTCGAGTCCCGGGTCGGGCCATAATTAAGTATTGGGGTTTTCTGACTAGAAATTCTCAGTAGGTACTAGTCCGGAATTAGGATTTTTCACCCCCGTGCCTCGGAGAGCACGTTAAGCCGTCGGTCCCGGTTATTATCACTAACATGATAATAGTCGTTAAAGCCCGCCAACCCGCATTGGAGCAGCGTGGTGGGTCTAAGCTCTAATTCCCTCTCTCCTATGAGAGTGTAGGCCTGTGCCCAGCAGTGGGACGTTATTGGGCTGTAGTGGTTCTATGTCTTTGTATCTATGCATTTGTTCAGTGCCTACGATGATGAATTTGAATACGTTTCTGACCCTCAATCCCCTACGATCCATTGACTGGATCTAACAGTGGATTGAATAGCACTATTCACTGTGATCCACTGTTGGATCATGTATTACATAAACTCCATTTTTACCTCACACGAACGGGGTTAGCTAGTCTTAATTGATTCAGTAGCTCTATTCTATTTGAGTCCTAAATAGGACCTATTAGTAGCAAACAGAGTATCATTTAAATAAAAAAAATCAGTATCATCTTAATGAACGTATAAAAACGATTTCCGGGAGATGTTCGTTCTCGATTAGATAAAGCAAAAAAACCGTCAAATTTTATAATTACTAAAAAAAACGTCTGTTTGTATTTATGCTCACTTTAATGAGCTAATAATGTTAATGATAATAGTAGCAACAAATGCCCCAGTACACATTGACTCAATGCGCTCGGCAAGAGTCGGCCAAATCGCTTATATTCAATATTATAAAAATAAAAATTGGTTATATTATAATTAGTTTTTGAAAAACAATTGGCGATTTACATCAAGATCCTTCGCTATTTTTCACCGAATTCTAAATAGGAACACGTTCGCAATTCAAACTTCGGCGCTTGATGGCCGAATAATGCTAAATGCGCCACTGTGTTTCTCTTTACGCCAGAGCAACACAGTGCGACATTGAGGCATGCCACAGAACCACATGAATAAAACATTGTAAGAACCGTCGGTAGACTTTCGTACTGTTCTATTCCTGTCCAATAGCACGATGTTGTCCCGGCATAAATTGAACGCTGCAGACTGTAAAAAAATGTTTTCACTTGTAGCATAGCATCACAAAATAGGTGATGCATGCCGCATTATCGCATTTTGTTGCATATGCCTAAGCCAGCTACACGTTGTAGAGTGTAGATACACGTTTGCCAAGTGCATTGTCCGACCGTGTTGGACCAATGTGTAAAAACTAATCAAAGATAAAAAAATAGTAAACATGCAAAAAAACCATTTATAATATGCTAAAACCGGTGATAAAAAGAAGATCTAAACTGGTTTCAAATTATAAATAATAATTCTGGTAGGTATTTATTTGGCCAAATCCTTTTGTTGAGATTTAAATTTATTGTAACAAAAAAAAAACTTGTTCAGATTTTTTTTTGTTTTTATCAGTTAACGCTCATCATCCAATTTAACAATCTTACTAATATAATAAATGCAAAAGTTTGTATGTATGGATGGATGTATGGATGTTTTAATATAAGACGCGTTTTATTCAAAGACTTTGATGTCATCGACTCTACCAGTGAGAACGACTCGACGAGCTGCAATTCTCGTATCATCTTCATTTACCTAGATTTAGATGCAGCTATATTATTACTTATAGCAATTGTAGTATTAGGTTTATAATATAATCGTATAGTATGTATTTATAGCTAGATATCTATAACTATATCATCTAATACTAATATTATAAATGCGAAAGTTTGGATGGGTGGATGGATGTTTGTTACTCAATCCCGCCAGATCGGCTTTTTTTTATCCATTACAAGTTTGCCCTTGACTGCGAACTCACTTGATGGTAAGTGATGATGCAGTCTAAGATGTTAGGGGCATGGCAGATTAAACCCATACCCCTTTTCGGTTTTTACACAACATCGTAACGAAACGCTACGGCTAAAAACCCCACCAGCTGGCCAAACCCGGGAAAATTCAGAAATTATAAATTCCCAAATTGACCCTGCCGGGGATCAAACCCGCTACACACTGCGCAACGGAGGTCGTCAAAATTATTTTACTTAAATTTCATTGATGTCGTTAGTACACCTAACTAAAGTCTACTGCAGTCTTATGAATTAGTTATGTTCCGGAACATTACTAATTTTTAATTAAGTAAACGGACTGCAAAACCTTAAGAGCATGAATTAACATTAAATTAAGAATTTAGCATGTTCGATGTTGTAAAGTATTTCCGTTGGAGCATTCGAAATATGCTCTTAATTTAAAATCTGTGGAGATGATAAAATTCAAAGCAATATAGCCTTTTTTAGTCCGCTATAAAAGTTTAAAATAATAAGAAGCACTAACTAATTGAGATTTGGCTATGTTGATGGCTATCAAATAATCATACATTTGAAGTCATGGTCGACTTAATGTTACATCACCTGAAAATAATGATAAAACTAATAAATTTGCTATACGCCTGCCCCTCTGTCCATACAAATATTATAAACTAGCTGATGCCCGCGACTTCGTCCGCGTGGTTTAAGTTTTTTGTTATTCCCGCGGGAACCCCTTAATTTTCCGGGATAAAAAGTAGCCTATCACTCTCTAGATCCTCAACTATACCAATGCCAAAAATTACGTCAATCCGTTGCTCCGTTGCGGCGTGATTGAAGGATAAGCCAACATACCAACAAACCAATAAACCAACAAACAAACACACTTTCGCATTTATAATATTAGTATATGATGCGAAAGTGTGTCTGTCTGTCCCTCTTTTCTACTTATGTCTGTTTGTTTCCCTTTCGCGGCCTATCTTTCAACGGATTTTGACAAAATTTGTGACAGACAGTTGCATCCAAGGGACCCCGGAAAAGAAAGTTTCAACGTGATTTTCGAATGAATTTGCGGTAAGAAGTATGTAAGATGGTAGCGGGCTAACCTGTTAGAGGTATAGCAGTTATTTTAAACCCCTACGCGGTTTCTATACGGCATCGTACCAGAACGCTAAATCACTTGGCGGTATGTCTTTGCCGATAGTGTGGTTCTAGCCGCGGCTGAAGCCTCCAACCAGAGAAAATTCCGAAATTATGAGGGTCAGTTCCCAAATTGACCCTGCAGGGAAAATCCTAAAAAAAACTAAAAAAACGAGTTCATGTGGTACTAATGTTGAGAAATTATAAAACCTAAGAATACCTGAGATTTATGCAAAATACCTATAGCAAGAAATACTTTAAGATGTCCCAGTGGAACTAAAAAAATTTTAAATAACTCGATTCACGAATTGGATTCAGTAATTACGTCATCCAGTTAATTTGGAGGTCTTGAAGACAGGTTTTTTACACACGCAAAAGGATACACAGCAAATTTGTTTTATTTTGAGGTAAACTTATTTTACTACGGAATCTAGGCACGTAGAAACAGCAGCTGTACCTACATTTTTATCTTGCGCCTACCGAGGACACTTATGATTTATTGTTAGTTATAAAAAAGTTCTTTATAGGTACGTGACACTGGCGATATAAAATTTTGTGTTTTCCCTATTATATTTTTAGGGTTCCGTTACAAAAAGGGGGAAAAAGGAAAACCCTTAACAGACACACCTAATAACCTGCTCATTTCAGTAACTACTTTTGATTTGATACTTTTCCAAATTTTAAATAAAATATTATGATTCTTTCCCAATCTTACTGCAAATTAACAATTAAATATGTAGCAAATAATTGAATACAATATTATATTAGTAGTAACCCATCCCTATCCCCGAAGTTACGAAAGCGAAAATCGGAAATATTTAGAGTTCATAAGGGTAGCCAATTTTACAAGAAAAATTAAACGATATACCTGGTCTCTAATCACCAAAGTATTGTTAATACATACAAATGTTATAACTTATAACCTTCAAGTACCTAGAAATACATAATATATTAACTTAGTTTTGTGATTATAAATAAAACGGATTTATAAAAGCAGGGAATAATCTAATAAATTATTATATTACAATGTAGTAAACATTGTGATATTTCGTTTTATTTATAGGTAATTAATTATTATCTACAAGCTACGGAACCCTTAAGGGCAAATCGGACTCGCGCTTGATCGTTGGTTTTGATTGAAGTTACAGTGTATTAAGTAGGTACTTACTTAATTATTTATTAATAAAATAAATAAATAAAATCTTTATTTGCAAAATTACAAGGTTCAAAATTATATTTATTATTATTACTGGTATCATAATATTATACCTAGTAGTGAATATCATCGGATTATTCGCGCGCCATCTTGTTGATAAGGTGTGTGCATACATTGCATGTTAGCCATGTAGGGGCCGATTTCTCCAACTCGGAATAACTTTTCGCCTACGAATAAATTCGAAATGACAGAATTACAATATCTTTCAAAATTTTTGAGCAAACTTTTGAAATTACAGTTACATTACAATTACATTAATTACTATTTAACAATAAGGCTTACATACTTATAAGTATCCAACAAAACTGTTTGCACCGTTTGACTGCAGAAAATGAAGTTTCCTGTAACGGGAATCGAACCCGAGCCTCCTGGGTGAAAGCTAATTTGGCATATCATACCCGAAAAGTAGGTAGGTTTATTAGTGTTGGTACCGCTAATTTAAAACAAGGCTCTTTACAGAATAATACTTTACTTTAATATCAGTAATTAATTAATAATATCCTCCCGACCGAATTTCGGCCACAGTGGCCAATCTCCAGGGAGATTAGCCATCTGCGCGCGAGATATTATAGTGCACAAGTGTGTGCGCAAAGACAGGTGCACTCTCTGTTCCTTTACTCTCATACCCCGATGGGGCGGAAAATCCGACACGACGAGTGATCAGACGGAGGACCGACGGATTTACGTGCTCTCCGAGGCACAGAGGTGAAACACCGCCAACTTCCTAACTCCGGGCTCGTACCGAGAATTTCTTGCCAGAAAACTCCAATACTTGTTATGGCTCGACCCGGGACTCGAACCCGGGACCTCGTCAGCTGCAGTCGAACATGCTAACCACTAGACCAACGAGGCAGTCAACAGTAGTTACTAAATAGTATATAAGCGACAGTGATGCCTTTCAAGTAGGTATTCACACAATAAAATCCATCAAACTAATTTTCTTGAATTCATGACTAGAAATTGTAGCGGTGCCTGAAACAGTAATAAAAGCAAATGTTATTTGTTGCTCATTGCTATTTTTATCTGTCAGGCAACCAATGTTGAGTCGTTTTATTGAATTAGTAGAATAAGGAATTTTGCTATTCCGAATAGGTTGCCATTTAAAGTTAGAAAAATTATAGTTAGTAAAAATAATACCACTTCGAAATAAAAAGAAAGTTAAATATTACTTGGCAACCAGCAGCGGTAGATTAATTCGGCGCGACGCGACGATTTAAAAACACTTGTAAAAGTTTTTTTTGAGTTTGAGTCAGTTGTATAATATATTTGTACCTATTATGATTAAAACCAATAAACCGTCTTTCTCTCTTTGGGACATGTTTATAACTTTTTCGTACGTAATATTAACTTGATTTATAAAAGTTAAGCAAAAACTCTTTCAATCTTACAACTTTTTGATGTCAACACAGCCAACACAACTTAATTATTACTTTTCTGGGGTGGGGTCTCAGAGTCTCTCGCAGAAACACGGGTCTATCATTACATTACCCGTAAACTGTGTTGCCAGTGGGAGCTTTAAGTAGGTATAATCCTTATTATGAAGCTACCTAAATTAAGCCATCAGTAGGAATATTTTAAAAGTAGATAATTAGCATTTTTGTACAAGTGGAACCACGGGGCGGGAGTTAATGCATAGATAAAGCAAGTGTCATTATTATTATTTTAATTTCTTAATCACGTAGTTATTTTTAGTAATAGGTATCAATAGTACACTATGGGTAGATGCAAACTTAAATAATATAGAGGTCAAGTGCGAATCCCTAAAACTTATAAAAAAGTTGGCCAAGGATCAAACAAACGTTAGCCACCTATTCGTTTTTATACGGCTGTAAGTTATATTTGACGTGTCCAATCTGTGTCCAATCAATCATTTCATTCTCAGAATTTGATCCTTCTTCGAAAATATCCAAACATAATTCTACTAACTAACTTCTTCCTTAAGAGGCCGGTTCGCGCCGCTCGCAACTTCTATTCGAACCGCAAATATAAATTTGCCGGTATATTGCTATCTCTATTTCACTGATGACACATGATCGCGTTCAAGCGAGATAGCAATATGAGCTTACATAATTTGTTATACATTTAGTCTTGTTCCGTGAATACCAAAAATGATGAATGAAAACTTATCGTGCTTTTTACTTCGTTTTGTTATTCTGTAACTTGACATTAAAGGCTATGCTGCTGACCAATTAATACGTAAGATATCGTTGGTTTTAATATGAAACAAATAAGAGGGAAACATGTCCATCTTGTCGTAAAAATATGCAAAACGCAATTCATTTACATTTCATTTTAGGAAAGTATTTTGAAAACATATAAATCCAGGGGACTAGATAAATACAATTTGAATCCAAATAAACTCTCATTTTGGTGGAAATGTTCTCGATTTATTAATTATTTTGGTATTACGTTTGTATGGGCAATTCATTCTCCGCTGGCACCTTAAATGATTTTACTAGATGGTGCTCGCGACTTCGCCCGCGCGGATCATAATCATAATCATAATCATAATCATAATATTTATTTGCTCATTGTAGGTAGGAAGTTCTTACAATAAAGACATAATAGCGTCGAGCCACAATCTACCAACAATAACAATTAACATAGTACGGTGTGCAAATTGTCATTATTAATATGTATTATCACAATTATTAATAATATGTGCTTAACAAATTCGGAAAGTAATACCACTATAGTCTATCTATATCAATAACAATCATTATTATATCATTAGAATTTCAGTCAGAATATAAAGACATGTTATCATTTAAAATTATTATGTCAAAATAGGTAGGTAAATAGTAGGAATTACTTTTATTCAATTTCTTTATTAATTGCAATTTCATAGGTACACTTATTCCTTAAAAATACATGTTATATATGTCACCGTAAGATTGTAAAAACCGTTAGATTATAATATAACGTTTTTTATCTCGATAGATTATAAACTTTCGACAGATTCTGAACCGTAACATATTGCTTACAATTTAACGCGTTATTTTTCGGTAAATTGTAATATATCAGGTATATTAACCCGACAGAACCTAAGTGGCCGGCCTGCGGCCGGGCACTACCTGAATATTCATGTCAAACCCTAACCTAACCTATAGTTCGCGCGCGAGATGAATGCAGAGTAAATGTATGGTGACACTTACATTTACTCTGCATTCAACTCGCGCGCGAACTGTACAAGAAAGAGACAAGAAAACGTAAAACAATAAATATTTCATAAATTAATACTCAGAACATTGAACGTTTCACAATCTTTCGACAGTTTATAATCTAGCGGGATAGAAACCGTTAGATTATAATCTAACGGATTTTACAATCTTACGGTGACATATACATAAGTAACCTTTAGCCCATAATAGGTGGGTACTTTGATATTAAGGCAGGCTATGGATATCTAATTTGGGTGTAGCAACAACCGTCCAATGTGCTTTCTTAGTAGGGAGACCGATTTTATTTTTGTTTTTCTTTATCATTATAAAAATCATCAATAGTGTAGTAAGAATTTTCAATAGGATTTTACACTTTTGTTCAATATTCCTTATGTAGTCTGCCTTTTTTATACGACTGCCTGAAAAAAGGAGTATATTGTTTTCAGGGTTCATGTATGTATGTATGTGAGTTTGTATATTCCACCATAACTTCTATACGCCTGAACCGACTTTGATAAATGAGGTATCGTTAGAATCCCTTGCTTATTCCGGGTGACATAGGCTAGTGAAATGTTAAAAAAATATGATGGGTTGACCTTGGTCCCGCATTAAAGACTATAGTTGAAAGAAATGATTTCTACACACTATGTTGAAGTCGGGCGAGCCTGACACGTCAACTTTGCCTATCTTTGTATACTCGCCCGACGACCGTTTTTTGGAAAGAATATTTATTTAAAACTTTTTAGTGTACTCTAAATCCCCACAGCTTAAGAATGCAGTACCCTGCAGCACCAGAGTTGAGGAGTTGGGACTTGAGTTTAAGTATGAAGTCGTTGCTTGACACCTATTCACTTCACCACAAAAAAATCCTAAATCGCTATTTTTAAGGAGTTCTTTACCCTGCAGCATCAGGGTTGAGGAGTTGGGACTCAGAGTTGAATTGTATACACGTGACTTGATACCTACTATATGAATTCACCAACAAAATTTCCTAACTCCCTAGTTTTGAGGATTTCATGTAGTTCGGTACACCTACTGCATCAGGATTCAGGATTTGGAGTCAGATTTTTTTTATGGGACCACCTCGGGAGCTTCCTCTAACCATTGAAAAGATTTTTTTTCAAATCGGTTCAGAAACCACAGAGATATGCACCGACATACATTTAAAAAAAAAACGCGCCGAATTGAGAACCTCCTCCTTTTTTTCAAGTCGGTTAAATACATAACATCATATAGAAATGATGAGTAGATTCCAAAAATATATAACACTATAGTTCAATATCCAGTGATACACAAAATAATATCATTTAAAAAAATGTGAATAAGATTCCAAAGCTATCGTTACGTAGTAGCAGTGGTAGCCGTAGTTCCATTCGAGGGGGATTTTTTGCATTTGGACTAGGAAACTAAACCTGAATGACGTATTCCAGTGTTCGGAGTTCGGACTTTAAAGACTGTCTTTCAGTGAGTTTCTTTATTCCAACATAACTTCTAAATGCCGGAACAGATTTGGATGTTTGGGATATCTTATGAATCCTTACATCATCCCGAGTGACACTGGCTATAATTTTTTTGAAAAAAATTCAATCTGGCAGGACAGTCGTATTTTTTAATTATGTTCGCTTGTTATTTCCGCGGCAACTCATTAATTTTCCGGGCTAAAATGTAGCCTTTTTGTTAGTTCAGGTAATAAACTCAGCGACCAGTCATTAAGGTGTAAACCAGTAACAATTTTCAAAATACATATACTTACAAACATCCAAACTTTCAGATTTATAATATTAGCTCAAATTTACAAATAGCTTTTGATTATTTAGATTTGATCCGACGTTATAATAATATGGAGACAGTCTACGACATATTTTTAGAGAGAACGTACCTACCATATAACCAATATTAGCTTTTGCCCGCTGCTTCAATTTTCGTATAGATTTCAAACCCTTATTTTATTTTCAAAAATCCTTTCGATCCCTTCATAATAGCTATGTACACCAAATTGCAGTCCGATCCGTCTAGTAGTTTGAGCTATGCGTTAGTAAATCAGTCAGTACTTTTCTTTTTTTTGTAATATATGTATTTTTATTTAGATTGATTAATTGAAGATTGAAGACTAGACCCAGGGGGTCTAGTCTTCAATCTTCAATCAATCAATCAACTCATTTATTCAATATAGGTACACTGTGGGTACACTTATTGACGTTAAAAATTACTTATAAGTAAGTAATTTTTAACCGTAACTGATTATCACCATCATGTTTTATGAGTAAAACATGATGGTGATAATCAGTTACGGTATCTTAAAACTAAAGCTACGAACGAGGGTTCCAAACGCGCCCTTTTTAGGTTTGAGCTAAACATTAAGATTAGTCAGTCAGTTTCATCTTTTATAACCGGCACTGCAATGTAATCCATCGCGGAAACCTAGCCGGCATTCTTGCAAGTTGCAAGTTGCAACCATTCCTTGCAGACATGATTTACATGCAATGCTGAGGTACAGCAATTATTGTTGAATTATTAAGATAGAGTTTAAATAGAGTTTGCAATTAACATAGGCATTTGAAACGCTTTGAAAACTGAATGTTTTAACCGCAGTGACGGACTAAGCGGGGGGCGGATGAGACGCTCCGCCACAAGCCTCGGATCTAAAGGGCCTCTGAAAGTTGAGAAATGCCAAATATGTGAAAACCCAAATATTTTGACATTTGTATTTGGAAAATTAATAAAAAAATTGCAAATTCATATTTCTGCTCGCTTTCGAAACTATAACGATTTATACTACAAAATTTATTAAAATCTGTTCTTGCTACGTTCGGGAACTACAGTAGGAGGTACCTACCAATTTCATGTTCTGTCTCTCATTGTTCGAGTCTATAGCCTCCCGTCCTCTCTATCCGAACCTAACAAACTCTCCCTGTTTTGACTACCTCCTTGGAGCACAGGAACTGCGCTGTTGAACTATTATTTAATCAGTGGAGGTCCCGAGCTTGAACCCCGGCAGGGTCGATTTGTGAATCTATAATTTCTGAAATTCCTCTGGTCTGGTCACGTGGGAGGCTTCAGCCATGGCTGGGTACCACCTTATCGACTATGACGTGCTGCCAACCGATTAAGCGCATCGGTACGATGCCATCACACCTCTAATAGGATAGCCCGCTACCACCGAACACTATCATCACTTACCACCAAGCGAGATCGCAGTCAAGGGCTAACTTGTAGTGGAATTTAAGAAAAAGTCAATAATTAAATTTATACATACTTTGTGTGTTTTGGAAACATTCCTGTCATTATTTAGGTCTGTCGTTTCCCGTCACTGATAACTATAAAAAATAATATCTTAAAAGATACCGGGGGCCTCATTCAGAGATGTCGCCTAGGCCTTCAACGGACTTAGTCCACCCCTGTTAAATATATTAGATAACATTTAATTCAGGGGAAATTTAAGACGCTCGTCTGTTAAAATCATAGTAAACTATCATCTGCATCAATCTAGCGCAGCAGTGAGAGCTGTGGAGTCTAGTCCTGGCCCCTGGGTAATGGGTTCGATTCTCGGAAGTGGTAATCCATACTTAATATTATAAATGCGAAAGTGTGTCTGTCTGTCTGTCTGCTACGCTTTCACGGTCCATCTGTTCAAACTATTTTGATGAAATTTGGTACAGGAATAGGTTGTAACCCGGGGAAGGACATTTTATCCCGGAAAATTAAAGAGTTCCCGCGGGAATCAAAAAACAGCAATCCACGCGGGCGAATCATCAGTCTAGTGTAGAATAATTGCTCAGTTTCACTTTAAAGTTCACTTTCCTTCATAACTTCTGATAAAACTTATCTTACTAATATTATAAATGTGAAAGTTTGTATGGATGGATGTTTGTTACTCAATCACGCCCCAACGGCAGAACGGATCTGGCTGAAATTTGGCACAGAGATAGATTAAAGTCTGGAATAGCAGTTAGCACATAGGCTACTTTATATCCCGAAAATTCAAGAGTTCCCGCGGGAACCAAAAAAACCTCAAACCACGCACACGAAGTCGCGGGCATTCGCTAGTTAAGATATATTACAGTAGTATATTAATAATAATAAAATGCTGGTACGTCGAGTGTACGAGACTGGTATCTACTATCTAGTTTTGATTTTTACCACTACCTTATCTTGATCGTTTGTATCATAATTTTATCGTGGTGGGCAAGCCAATTAAATTAAATCTTATCATAAATTATTAATCTTTTTCTTCTTCTTCTTCTAGAAAAGGTTAGCAGTTATAGCGTATATGATTGCAAAAACCGTTAGATTGTAAATTTTATTTTAAATTAAATTTTTTATATTAAATTGTAATCCGTCCACAGTTTACAATTTCGCTAGTTAGATAACAATCTAACGGTTTTTGCAATCTTACGGTGACATATACAATATACATATAGGACAACTCCCTTGATGTTTACGGACGAGCCGGCTTTTCGTTCGAACCCGGGACCTCCCACTATAACAGTACAGCGCTCGCCACTGCGCCAGAGGGTTCGTCTGACGTCTCCTTAGTGAGTTATTTGTCTCCAGATATTTCGCGCTTTGGACCCTCCAAGACTTTTCCTCTCCAGCGGTTATTACCCTTACGACAATCACCGCCTGCCCCCTGTTATTTCAGCTGGCTGATGGTATTCTTTGATTGGACCTTCAAATTATCATTAGTCAATCATAAATTGCAAGATATTAACAAGGTAAGGTTGTTCCTTGCTAGAATTACAAGCTTTTAGTGATTGAATGCTGACTCGATCACCATTATATAAAGCCATAAGAGTGCATGTAAACATAAATCGATTATTATTAACTACCATTGATTGTATCGAGGCACAGCCTCGCACTGTAACGTAAAGGCGTATTCACACCTGCGTATGCGCACGTAGGGCACCAAACAACCGCAAGGTAAATTTGAGATTTTATAATCCTTTCATAGATTCAGCCCTGAATTGTCACACAGAATACTGGTCTCTATTTATTTTTATTTTACTGATATTAAATCATACATATTATTTTAATTAAAACTAAGAAATAAATTAAAATCTTAGTTAAAAACTAAATATATTTACAAAAATTAATACACGCCGTCGAAATGATCGTTACTGGGCATGGTGCCCAAAACACTGGTCGAAAGTATGATATCCAAAACATCAGATTTTATCGTCTGATGTTTGGCTGTGGCTAGTTATTATCTTACTTCAAAAGCAAAGCCGCCAATCGAATTAATTTTTGAATTAATTAACGAATTTATTCGCGGACGTACTGTTACCCATATTTCGCGATACGCAAAATATGGGTAACAGTGATAATATGTAGACCCTCTGCAAGCAAGTTTCATGCTGTTTATTCGTCATTTTAGCTCGCTGCGTGGCCAGAAATTCAGTGGCCAGATTCTCATATTGATGTTTTTTCTGCTCCCACTTAGAAGTTAATCAGATACGACAGTAAATTAAGTGTAACAATTTAACATCTATGTGAACCATATTTTTTCACTATTCATTTTCAGAAAGTAATCTCTATCATCGCATCTATGTATATCAAAACAGAGTTGAATCAGTATAGGAATTATGAATTCGCAATTATGATTGTGTAAGATAATCATAATCGTAAACGTTTGTTGAACGTGTAATTCGATTTATTGAATTCATAAATGCCTGCACTCCTTAAACAGTTCGAGTAATACGTTTTAAGGTGTCAATTGGGCCACTGATGTGCGAGTGCTGATCGGACCCGTTTGCGCGCTGCGTGCGCGTGCGCAGGTGTGAATGCGCCTTAATGTTCTTTCCATTTATTTCCTCTTTGTGCTCCCACCACACGGTAAGAAAATGGCCGACAGTTAACTCAGTGTTGCGCGTGATTGCGAACGCGTGCGCGCGTTCCCGCGACCATCTTTTCATATAAACGAAAACTAACGAAACACTAATAAAAACTTAAATTCCGAACTGTCTACGAATTCGATATTCAAATCAGTGAAAGTGACAGTTTGTCCGTTTTTTGTCTGTGGGTTTTGTTTTTTTATAACTTAGCGGCCTTAGACAGTGCATTGTTGCTTTGTTGACCTGTAACAGCTGTCAAAATATTATTCAGACTATCAAGGTAAGTCCGGTCTTTCATCCGTGATGGTCTATCACTTTTTTTAGACCTTCTATATTATTCATACTTAGGTAATAGGTATACTTAAGTTTTAATTGAAGAGTTTTTAAATATAAGAATTTTCCCGGCAAAAGAAAATGCTGTTTTTTTTTCTTACATAAAGGATTTGTTGTACCTATGCTGTATTAGTATCTAAGAACTAGTTACTTATACTTCCATTTGATGGTGTTTGGATCTGTTAATAGTATTTATTTAGGTACTTTCTATTCCTCGATGATTCTACTGATATGTAAAACACGTGGAGTCAACACTGTGCACTTATTCCATAGGTACGAGTTACGACTTGCGATACTATCTACATAAAGTTTTTTGTGTACCTAGAGTAAGTACCTAGATAATATTTGGAAAGATTTTAAAATAAATTTTATTTATTTTACTACCTGTTTGTAATTATTTAAGTCAATGTTGAACAGTTTTAGTACTTTCAAGTAGCAAGTTCGTAAGCTCAGTGGGAGAAAGAGCCGCTTCGTAAGCAATGTCGCAGGTTTAAATTTCATACACGAAATTTGCACATTAGTATTATCTAATTTGTTTCCTATTTATTTTATCCATTTTTCATCTTACCCACTCACCTTAATTCCATTTAATCCATACTAATATTATAAATGCGAAAATGTGTCTGTATGTCTGTCTACGCCACGTCTGCTACGCCATCACGGGCCACGGCCCATCTGTTCAACCGATTTTGATGAAATATTGTACGGGGCTAGGTTGTATGATGTATCCCGGGGATCACATGGGCTACTTTTTATCTCGGAAAACTCAAGAGTTCCCGCGGGACTCAAAAAAAAACTTTTCAACCGATTTTAACGAAAATTTGTTAGGGGAATAGTTTGTATCCCGGGGAAGGACACAGGTCTCCTTTTATCTCGGAAAACTTAAGAGTTCCCGCGGGAATTTAAAAATCTCAATCCACGCGGGCATCAGCTAGTTTTTAATTAAAAAATAGCGATAGTAACTACGTTCATACGGGGTGTCCACCTGTATGCTTACTCTGAGTTTTAACATTGCAAATACGATTGATCGACGTGAGAGCTCACCACGCCAATTGTAAGCGAACGTCATAGTAAAATGGACCCAAAGCTCTTGCTTTAAGGTGGAAGACAAGGGTCTGCCCGCGAAATTCAAATTTAATTTGGATTTTCGCAATTTGTCAACTAATACGACAAAGTAGGCATAAGGCATTCAAATGGCGCCCCTAGGAATATCATCTTCACAGGTTTATATAAAAATCTTTACTTGAAAGTGTCCAGTTTAAGAAATTAGTCAAAATAATGAGTTTGACGTGAGTTACTCAAAAATTAGGCAGACCCTTGTCCACCTTAAAGTCACAAATTCAGCGTTTGGAGCGCTGGCTTTGAATAAACACACGAAATGATGAAATGAGCTCTAAAACAATGCAGTTAAGGTTCATTTTACTTTTGCTTACACTTGGCGTGGTGAGCTCTCACGTCGATCAATCGTATTTGCAATAATATAAAAACTCAGAGTAAGCGTACTGACTTCTTTTATGAATAGTTAAAAATATATTCATCACAATTCACAACTTTACAATCGTAAACAATACGTGTTTTAATAAATTGTGTCAAGGAGCCGTGTTTCATGAAATGGACATGTCGTAAACTCTACATTTTGTGTTTCGACCTAAATTAGTTGCACCTAGGTACATAGTACATATGCCTACTAAGTACTACCATACATTTTACTTTTAAATGTACCTATGTAACAAAGTCAAAGTCAAATAATGTTTATTCAATATAGGTAGGTACACTTATTGACGTCTAGTTATTTACAAAATATAATGGTGATAATCAGTAACGGTATCTACGAGGGTTCCAAACGCGCCGGGTTTTTATGACTAACTTATCTTGAGCTCTATTTTTTTTTATCCACTACAAGCTAGCCTTTGACTGCGATCTCACCTGATAGAAAGTGATGATGCAGTCTAAGATGGTAGCGGGCTAACCTGTTAGGGGCATGGCAGTTATATTAAACCCATACCCCTTCGGGTGGTAACTAGCCACGGCCGAAGCCTCCCACCAGGCCAGACCAGGGAAAAAATCCCAAATTAACCGTGCCGGGGATCGAACCCAGGACCTCCGCACGTTAAGGCAACAGCGCTACACACTGCGCCACGGAGGTCGTCAAAATGTTATAAACGTACGTGTATTGTAGTTACTTTTAGTTATGTACCTATAATATGTAAACCTAGTTTTAGTACTAATTAGTCTTATTCTGATTTGACTGGCGATCTCACGATGGTAAGAGATACTGCAGTCTAAGATGGTAGCGGGCTAGCCTGTTAGTACTATATACAGCGGTACAGCGGCTATACACGGCGTCGTACCGGAACGCTAAATCACTTGGCGGTACGTGTTTGCCGGTAGGTTGGTAACTATAGCCACAGCTAAAGCTTCCAGGTCAGACCAGAGGAAATTCAGAAATCATAAATTCCCAAATTGACCCTCCCGAGGATTGAATCCGGGACCTCCCACGTTTAGACAACAGTGCACACTGCTCACCAGTAGGTACCACTGCACCAGGGAGTTTTAAGTCGTAAATTTTTTATTGCACACAAATAAAAGGAGTAACAAAAGACATTAAAACTAAACGTGGTATCTTATCTAAAGACGTACATAGCGTATATGTATATTTATGTTTAATGCATTAATATTCATAGCATACATTAAGGTACGTTCACAACGAAACATGCCAAATATGTGCCAAGGTTTCTATGTTTTTAAAAAGGGGTATGCATTGTAGTAAAATTAATAAGACGGAACCAGATTTAGATTTACGTGATTTAGTTTTTTTTAAATAACATTCTGAGGAATCGTGTAGTTCAAAATACGAAATTTTTGGATAGAAAGATGGATGGATGTTTGTTACTCAATTATGCCAGAACGGCTGAACGGATCTGGATGAAATTTGGCACTTAGGTAGATTATAATCTAAAATAGGTAACACATACCTAGGCAACCAAAAAACTTCAATCCACGTGGATGAAGTCGCGGGCATCAGCTGGTATGATCATATATCCCGCGACTACGTCCGCGTGGATTGAGGTTTTTTGGTTCCCGCAGGAACTCCTTGATTTTCCGGGATAAAAAGTAGCCTATGTGTTATTCCAGACTATAATCTACGTCTGTACCAAATTTCATCCAGATCCGTTCAGCCGTTCTGGCATGATTGAGCTGTACATGCATTTGAGGTTTTTTGTTTCCTGCGGGAAATCTTTAATTTTCCGGGATAAAAGATTATTCGAGATTATAATCTATCGTTCAGTAGTTTTTGCGTGAAAGAGTAAAAAACATCCATACATACATTCATGCTCACAAACTTTCGCGTTTATAATATTAATAAGAAGTAATAGAGTAAGTACCTACCTATTACCGGTGTAAATCGTAGTAATTCGCACTATAGCAAAGAGACGCGCAAAGCAAGCAGCATCGCTAACAGACGCACAATAGTTACCGTTTGACGTCAACCACCGTTCCGGGTCGCTGCCACCATCTGCCACCGCCACACTACCACCTGCCACTAACCGTACACTATGTTTGAACTTTCGGCGTTTTTGGCTTCTTATCCGTAGTTAATTCATCTCTAAGTATCCTTTTAAGGGTAATTAACTGCTGTACGTTTAAGTTTAATCTATCTCTGTACCAAACATTCATACAAACTTTCGCATTTATAATATTAGTGTAGATATTATTTTTATTACATTACCAGTAGACAAATGGTAGTGTAACAGAAATATGATAATGTAATACCGGCTTTAGTGGACTTGGATCGTGGTCTTTTTTCACTAAACCCCTTCAGGATTCATTGATTGTAGTATACTTTTGATAAATGCCAAACCACTTCATCTACGAGTATATAATAAAATTCAAAGTCCTGACTGACTGATTGACTGACTTATTTATCAATGCACAGCCAAAACCGCCGGCTCTAGAGACATAAAATTTGGAGGGTGTGTTCTTTGTGAAGAGTAGGTCCAAAAATCCACTAAGAAAGGGTTTTTCGAAATTTGACCCCCAAAGGGGTAAAATAGGGGTTGAAAGTTTGTATGAAAGTCCGTCGTTTTTCAAGTTATAACCATGAAACTTGGTATTTGGGCTTCCGTTTTAAAATTATGAAATACGTATTTCACAGTTTTTGAAATTTCTATCCCCAAGGATATAGAGATATAGAGAGTTTGTCCTTCAATCACGCCGCAACAATGCCGCAGCAGTCACGGATCGACGTGATTTTTGCATGGGTATAGATGAGGACCTGGAGAGGCTTCTTTTTATACCGGAAAAGGCTTCTTTTTATCCCGGAAAATTACGTTATTTATCTTATTAATTTTAATCTAATTATTAATCTACCTGTGGGAATTAAAAAACTTATGCCGCGCGAACGCAGTCGCGGGCGTCCGCTAGTTGACAATAAAAATACGGACAGTTTAGATTTATAAATAAGGAGTTTCCGCGGGTTTTAAAAAAACGTATAACCACGCGGACGAAATCGCTGGCACAATCTAGTAAATAATACAACGTGAGTGTGATTTGTAAATAATAGGAATAAAACATTCTCATGTTCGGTTAAATTTCGCTACAAGTCATCTTTAGTGATTCCGTGTAACTAGTGTCGTAACTAGCTCTCGTCACCAAGAAGATTATTGCCAATCACTTCCTTTCCAGGTGACTGGTTGCTAGAAATTATATATTATGCCACTTTATTATTAAATTCTTAAATAGTCTACACTAATAATATTGTAAGATAATTGATCCCTAAAGGTCAATGAAAACCGCGAGAAAAGTTAGCATGCCTGAGAGTCCCGAGACATCTTCATAGCGTTCTCGAACTCACGAAGGTACAGTTTACGCACGAGTTGAATGCAGAGCAAATGTATGGTGATGTCACCGTAAGATTGTAAAAACCGTTAGATTGTAATCTAACTAGCGATATTGTAAACTGTCGACAGATTGTGAACCGTTCAATGTTCTGAGTGTCAATTTTTGAAATATTCATTGTATTTACGTTTTCTTGTCTCTTTCTTGTATAGGTTAGATTAGGGTTCGACATAATTAATGCGGCTGGGCACTTAGGTTTTATCAGACCTACCTACTAATCTACCTAACCGTTATACAATCTACCGAAAGATAATGCGTTAAATTGTAATCTGTCGACAGTTTACAATATCGCTAGTTAGATTACAATCTAACGGTTTTTACAATCTTACTTACGGTGATAGTGACACGTACATTTACTCTGTATTCAACTCGCGTGCGAACTGTATGTGATGTCTGCTAATAAGCACATGAACAGCGTGGTGGACTATGTTCAAACCTTTCCTATTCTGAGAAGAGATTCGGGCTCAGTAGTGAGCCGGAAGTGAACTTCTTGTCACCAAGAAGTGAACTGTCAATCACTTCCGTTCCAGGTCACTGGCTGCAATTTTACTATATTATTAAAAAAATCCACACATTGTTAGGTAATCCACACTAAGATTGTAAGAGATCTTATAGGTACTATCTTAAATCACTAACTAGCTGATGCCCGCCACCGCAACAAACTGTAGGTATAAAACTCGCCACACTACAGCATATATATGTACGCATATATAGCACAACGCTCTACACTCGATTTTATAGCCGACTAACCAATTTTGTTACTTGAAATATTTGATTATTATTTATTTACTACATAATATCTAAGCCTCCGCGCCACATTATTATACTTATTAGATAGTAGATACTAGCGGACGAGCCCAGTGCTTCGGTCGGGTGAAATTTTTAAAAATTCCTTGGGTGGAATTTCCGAAAATCCTGAAACACGTGTTTCTTAATATTTAATCGAAAGCCCAAATACCAATTTTCATTGATGTAACCCGAAAAATATAGAACTTTCCTACAAACTTTCATTCCCCATTTCACCTCTATGCAGGTCGAATTTTCAAAAATGGTGACACACTTACTTCTTTATATTTAACCGAAAGCCCAAATGCTAAGTTTCGTAACTATAACTTGATAAATGAAGGACTTTCATACAAACTTTTAACCCCTATTTTACCCCTTTGGGGGTGGAATTTTGAAAAACAGTGACACATGTACTTCTTTATTTTTTACCAAAAGCTCAAACACCAAGTTTGAACTTACTATATACTGTATATCAAAAATTCGCGGATATTGTCATACCTAGTCATTTATTTATTATTTTTTGTATTTATGTAAGTTTAGAAACTTTCCCCGTGTGTGAAGCACTGTAATAAAATTATAAAATTAGTAAAACGCAAAATGTATCATTCCTCGTTCAAAGAGTTCCATCGAATATGTGAAACGGTCGCGTAAAAAGATTGGAGTAAAGATGCATATAATTATTATGTATCTCAAATTTCGGCGCCGGCAAGTATGGCCGAGTGGTCAAGGCGCGAGCGCGATTCCCAAAGAGACGCAGGTTCAAATCCTGCCGTCGTATTGTTTTTCTTTTTGTTTTCCAGGTATTGATTATGGTAATGAATTTTCCCGGTAGTAAAACCAATTTAGGTTGTGTAGTACAACCCGTGAGTAAAACCTATCATTTGGCTGCGGGAAATCAATTTCAGCGTGTATCACCACGTCGATATCGATCGTGTCTTTGGTATTGAAGTAGATTTTTTGAAAATATTTTTACAGTAGACTGTAGAGTGTAAAAAAGATCACAATCGGAATGTTCTCAGTTCCCAATCCCCATATTTTGTGAAATCTTCTGTAGCATCAGCCCAGCAGAGGATCAAGAAACCGTAAGAAGTCAACAAGTAGCTTCAGTTGTAAGATACCGTAATTGATTATCACCATATATGTATAAATAATACGTATCTGTTTACTGTGATAATACTTATTGGACGTTCAATAGGTAAGTGTGCAGTATACCTACCTAATAAAAATTGAATTGAATGGTAAATAATTAATACCTAGTGTAGGTACTAATATATACTATCATTTTACAATCAATGGCTCCAAAATCTCCATGGCTTAGGAGCGCAGTAGCCTGCAGGCTGCGGGTACGGATATATACTCGTGTGCTGCGGGGCTGGGACCTGGAGTTCAATCATAGAGTCTCTGCTTAGTAGGTACCTACAATATTTATTTACCATCAACAGTTTCTAAATTCTCATGTAGAATCATGAATAGAGGCGCAAAATACTAACAGCTAATGTAGAGTTGTCAAATATAAAACTAAATGGTACGGAACCCTTAGTGTCCGACTCGCACTTGACCGGTTTTTTATTTTATTGTGGTGTACAATAAAAGGGTGTACAACAATATAATCATTCCTTCTTATTCATACGATTCATGTGATACCTACTGCCCGCTGAAAGACACAGACAGAGGGACTGAGCGCGCAGGCTTAGTAATAGGGTCCCGGCACATGGCACACTCTGTGTACGGTACCCTAAAAAACAATAATCGTAAAATTTAAAAATAGTACTTCTGCCGGAGTTGCCGCGGCACGGCCAGGGTTGCCAAATTTGGTTTTGAAAACTACAGAACAAGGACGAGAGCGAGACCGTTGAAAGAAACAAAAACCACTAATAATTATTTTAGAAAGAAATGGTTTGGAACCCTCGTAGCTTTAGTTTTAAGGTACAGTTACTGATTATCACCATTATATTTTATAATTAAGTAGACGTCAATAAGTGTAGTGTACCTACCTATATTGAATAAACATTGTTTGAATTTGAATTTGAAAGAGATAGAAAACGTCAGATCTGCAAATGCAGCGGGCGCGTGCACGAATCGGCAACGTCGCATATATTGCGGCAAATCTGATACTTCATTAGGGTGAATCTGAATAAACCGAACCACTCATACTTCGGTATTTTTAACCGACTTCCAAAAAAGGAGGAGGTTCTCAATTCGGCGCGTATGTTTTTTTTTTTAATGTATGTCGGTGCATATCTCCGTGGTTTCTAAACCGATTTGAAAATTTATTTTTTCACTGGTTAGAGGAAGCTCGCGAGGTGGTCCCATAAAAAATTCTGACTCCAAATCGTCAATACTGATGCTGTAGGTGTACCGTACTACTTGAAATCCTCAAAACTAGGGAGTTAGAAAATTTTGATGGTGAATTCATATAGTAAGTATCAAGTCACGTGTATACAATACAACTCTTGAGTCTGAACTCCTCAACCCTGATGCTGTAGGGTACAGAACTCCTTAAAAATAGCGAGTTAGGATTTTTTTATGATGAATTCATATTGTAGGTGTCAAGCAACGACTTCATGCTTAAAACCAAGTCCTAACTCCTCAACTCTGATGCTGCAGGGTACTGCAGTCTTAAGCCGTGGGGATTTAGAGTACTCTAAAAAGTTAAAAATAAAAATTCTTTCCACAAAACCGACTTCCAAAGCCACTGTAAAGTAAAAAATAATTTTGAATTTTTTGTTATACGGATCTAAAATACCGATGCAACCCTAAAATACGTACTCTGTGCTAATACCACACTATACCTACTAAGCGTGGCGCTGCCCGCGGGTCGCCCGAGACGCGAGATAAAATACAACTATAGATGGAGCCATATTGTGATTGATCATTGATAAACCGAGATAGCTTTATTTATGCCTTTACACCCTTATAAGAAAGTGACGGATTCATGTTTTATACTAATATTATAAATGCGAAAGTGTTTCTGTCTGTCTGTCTGCTACGCTTTCCCGGACCATCTTTTCAACCGATTTTGCTGAAATTTGGTACAGGGGTAGATGGTATCCCGGGGAAGGACAAAGGCTACTTTTTATCCAGGAAAATTAAAGAGTTCCCGCGGGAATCAAAAATCTTAATCCACGCAGACGAAGTCGCGGGCATCATCTAGTATAAAATATATACTACATTCGGTTGCCTTAGTTTTAAGGTTTATATATATATATATTTTTTTTTTTTAATATTTGGTTTCACTTATATCACCAATTTTTTTTTCATTTATCACATACTAGATGATGCAAGCGACTTCGTCCGCGTGGATTAAGATTTTTTTATTCCCACGGGATCTCTTTAATTTTCCGGGATAAAAAGTAGCCTATGTCCTTTCCCTGGATACAAACTATCCCTCTATACCAAATTTCATCAAAATCGCTTGAAGAGATAGTTTTTTATTATTCCCGCGGGAACTCTTGAATTTTCCGGGATAAAAAGTATTCTGTCCTTCCCCAGGATACAACCTATCCCTGTACCAAATTTCATCAAAATCGGTTCAACAGATGGGCCGTGAAAGCGTAGCAGACAGACAGACAGACACACTTTCACATTTATAATATTAATAGTAGGTATGGATTGAAATTGATATAGGTAGTTCATGATAAATGAAATATGCTATTTAAAAAGTTCTTATTTCTATGAAATAAAGCTGAAATTTAAAGAAACGGTCGAACGAAAACGTTTCTTACGAAAAGCATTCCACGCGGACGAAGTCGCGGGCATCAGCTAGCGAGATATAATGACAACTAGTAATAATGCTAACATGTGTATGTGTGAGTTCGCCGTCCATTTTATTCCTTTGTTCTATCCGCCGCTACCGCAAACCACGCAAACTATACCTATCTACCTTGTAACGTAATCATACCTACTAATATAATAAATGCGAGTGTTTTTGTTTTTTGGTTCGTTGATTTGTTGGTTTGTCTTTCAATCACGCCGCAACGAAGCAAGGGATCGACGTGATTTTTGGTATGGGTATAGTTGAGGACTTTGAAAGTGACATAGGCTACTTTTTATCCCGAAAAATTAAGAAGTTCCCGCGGGAATCAAAAAAACTAAAACCACGCGGACGAAGTCGCCGGCATCAGCTAGTCTTACTAATAATAATTATAATGAATGTGAAAGGAATTTTTGAAGAATTGAACTTGAAGAGTTCAACCGACTTAGCTGATAGTATACATGTACAACTTCACGGGTGAACTCATGATGGAGCAAGGAACTCCTCAAATACTCATCGTATCTCCTTCGTGTTTGAGCTCATTGGATTTGCCTTATCGTAGGTACTAGGCACTAAAGACCTAGGACTTAGGATTTTGACGACCTCCGTGGCGCAGTGTTGAGTGCTGTTGTCTTAACGTGCGGAGGTCCTGGGTTCGATCCCCGGTAGGGTCAGTTCGGGAATTTATAATTTCTGAATTTTACCTGGTCTTGTCTGGTGGGAGGCTTCGGCCGTGGCTAGTTACCTCCCTACCCGCAAAGACGTGCCGCCAAGCGATTTAGCGTTCCGGTACGATGCCGTGTAGAAACCGAATAGGGGTATAGGTTTAATTAACAGCCATGTCCCTAACAGGTTAGATCGCTACCATCTTAGACTGCATCATCACTTACCATCAGGTGAGATCGCAGTCAAGGGCTAACTTGTAGTGGATTTAAAAAAATGTAGTTGGCGTCCAGGGTATCATGATGGAATCGGGAGACGTGGTCACAGGAACTCTTCAAATACTCATCATAACTACTTCGTGTTTTGGCTCATTGGATTTGTCTTACCAAGTAGCTACTAATTACCTAGAATGTCGGTTTAGAAATCTCGTAGAAATCGGTATACCTAAGTACCTACCTGCTTTGAAAAGAAAAACTCGTCGAATTCAGGATCTCCTACTTTTTGAAGTCAGTCAAAAATAGTACTTAGTTAAATTGTACCTATATTATATCTTTTCCAAATAAATTTTGGTGTTGTAATTACTTTATTTCGGAATAAAAATATCAATTTTTTCCATCCGCAGTATGCAACACGGCAATTGCGAAATTGTATGAGCATACCAGAAAAACACGGAAAAACATTCGTTTTTGTATTGGATTGTATTAGTACTTACTACCTACGTTATCGGTAGCGTTCTTGCTTAGGTACACTCTGTTTTAGGCAAAAAAAAATTCTTGACAAAAAGTGGTACACCCGCCCGTTCACGAGCGCGTTTCAGCGCAAACTGAGGTGTAAAATCAAATTCTTGGATATTTTCCTTAGAAAAATGTATGCAAAATTGTGGTGGGAGGCATAAATGACTACCTAATGTATTTGGAAGCACAATGTGATATCCTTTAGATAGAGGACTATATATGCCACCATTTTTTTATAAATTACAAATTAAAATATGCAGCGGATACATAAATGAGGGTTCCTAAACAAAATTCATTTTTCGTAATTTTAAGCGATTCTTGCGTTGGTAAATACGTATTTATGCAGAAAATTTCTATGGGAGTGTGCATTTTTTTATGGTCAAATGAGATATGAATACATGACCTTTAATTTAATACCATGATATCCCCAAAGCTGTGATTCCTATTTCTTTATAGGGTACCTGGAAAAGTATGATATCCGTATAACGGCCCAGGGTCTGCCCGCGAAATTCAAACTTAATTTGGTTTTTCACAATTTGTAAACTAATACGACAAAGTAGGCTTATGGCATTCAACTTGCGCCCCTAGGAATATGATCTTCACAGGTTTATGTAAAAATCTTTACTTGAAAGTGCCCAGTTTAAGAAATTAGTCAAAATAATGACTAATTTGTGAGTAACTCACGTCAAACTCATTATTAAATTTGAATTTCGCGGGCAGACCCTTGTCTTCCACCTTAAAGTCAAAAATCACTTCGATCCGTTGCTCCGTTGCGGCGTGATTGAAGTACAAACCAACAAGCAAAATACTTTCGCATTTATAATTTTAGTATGATTGCTTCAAACAGTAAAGAAAATATAGCGAAAAATGCATGCCTGCCTGAGAGTTGCATGCCTGAGAGTTCTTCATATCGTTCTCGAGGGTGTACTATGAAGTCTGCCAATCGCCAGCGTGGTGGACTATGGCAAACCCTTCTCATTCTGAGAAGAGACTCATGCTCAGTGGAGAACCGGCAATGGATTGAAGTGTATTGTCGTAACCGCCATTTGTCACCAAGTACTTTACTGCCAATCACTTCCGTTCCAGGTCGCTGGCTGCTAGGTATTGCACCTGCTATTTTACAGTTAAATAATCCACACTAATATTGTAAACGCTGTCTGGTCTGTCTCTTTGTTGTTAACTCCTTCACGGTCAAATTATATTGGACTGATTTAGTGCCTCGTTGGTCTAGCGGTTAGCATAGTCGACTGCGGATCACGAGGTCCTGGGTTCGATTCCCGGTCGGGCATAAAAATTGTTAGGTATTGGGTTGAAACTCTCAGTGCCAGCCCGGAGTTGGAAGTTGGCGGTGTTTCACCCCCGTGCCTCGGCGTCGGTCCCGGTTATTATCACTAACACGATAATAGTCGTTAAAGCCCGCCAACCCGCAATGGAGCAGCGTGGTGGGTCTAAGCTCTAATTCCCTCTCTCCTATGAGCGTGGAGGCCTGTGCCCAGAAGTGAGTGGTGGTGGTGGTGGATTTAGTTCCAATTTGCTCCAGTGGTTTTGAGACTCCAGTGTTATAACTTATTATAACTTACTAGCTGACGCCCGCGACTTCGTACGCGTGGATCGAGGTTTTGTAGTTCCCGCGGGAACTCTTTAATTTTCCGGGATAAAAAGTAGCCTATGTGTTATTCCAGACTATAATCTATCTCTGTGCCAAATTTCATCCAGATCCGTTCAGCCGTTGGGGCGTGATTGAGTAACAAACATCCATCCATACATCCATACATCCATACCGACATCCATACATCCAAACTTTCGCATTTATAATATTAGTAAGATAGCTCTCGGAATTCACGAGTGCGCGTAGCTCATGGTTGTGTTAAAGTTCTGTCTGTATACATTTGTATACGAGTCATTGTGTGCGTGTACGTGAAGCGCGTATGACTGACAGCTCCGAGAGGTACGCACACTTACGCAATGTGCACAACTACAAGTAAACATCACGCGCGCTCGTGAATTGCAAGAACTATACCTAGTTTCTTTTTCCTATTATTGAGTACCAGCGTACCAGTATTCATTTAACTACGATCTAGCCTAACTAGTCTTTAACTAGTTATATTTTAACCTAAACTTATAATTTATCTTATGTACTAAGAAATTGTCCATTGACGCATCTTAGACAAGAACTTTAGGTAGGTACATCGAATATATATGTCACCGTAAGATTGTAAAAACCGTTAGATTATAATATAACGTTTTTTATCTCGATAGATTATAAACTTTCGACAGATTGTGAACCCTAACATACTGCTTACAATTTAACGCGTTATTTTTCGGTAAATTGTAATATATGACGTATATTAACCCGATAGAACCTAAGTGTTCTAGTTGTAAGTGTAGTAGTGTAGTAGTTGTAGTGTGTAATAGTTCGCGCGCGAGTTGAATGCAGAGTAAATGTATGGTGACACTTACATTTACTCTGCATTCAACTCGCGCGCGAACTGTACAAGAAAGAGACAAGAAAACGTAAAAACAATAAATATTTCATAAATTAATACTCAGAACATTGAACGGTTCACAATTTTTCGACAGTTTATAATCTAGCGGGATAGAAACCGTTAGATTATAATCTAACGGATTTTACAATCTTACGGTGACATATACACGGTGATAGGACAAACCATTTGTGCGAAACGTCTGCGTTGTAGAAGAACGACGTCTGTTTCTGTTATGCTAGTATGTGCACCTCTATAAAAAGCTGAGTCCGACCGACAAAAAAATGTTTTCACTTTTACGGCAAAATTTAAGTAGGAATGTATATAAAACGTTAATGGCATTTCGTTCGTCCCTGTAAGGAGTTTAATAGCCTGGTGAAAGATTTTAGCCTCCTATTCGAGGGGTCGTAACTCGTAGCTTCAAGAATTTAACAAATTAACTGCTCGTAGGTCGGGGGGGGGCATGCATAATACGCACCTCTGTCATTTCGAAAACTCAAACTCAAAGTATACTTTGTATTCAAAATTGGTACCTACAAAGTACACCTGAACGTCACGTTTAAAAAATATAAGACGTGATGGTGTTATGTAGCCAAGGTACCTTAAAACTAAAGCTACGAGGGTTCCAAGCGCGCCCTGGTCTGAGAAGAACCCACAACAAACTACTTATCACTTGATTTAAAAGTGTAGGAAAACATCCTGAGGAAAACTTCGTGATTGAAAGTTCTCCAAAACGTGTGTGCGTTTGTGTGTGTTTAAAGCTGTGTGTTTGCAAGAGACACAACAAGAGACAAGAGAAACTAACCAGCACTTGATCTGCGTGGTGGATTATGGCCTAAACACTTATCATTTCCACTTTTCACAGACACACTTATCGTACTCAGTAATGGTCCGGCGATGGATTGAAATGATAATGATGAGGAAAAGCCTCATTACGACACCACGCTTATAAAATACAGTATTACAGGTACCTTCACGTAAAATGCGATATTACTCATTAAACCTCATAAAACATAGCCGGGAAGTGGTTTAACACCTTACACCCGATGATCACGTAACGTGGCCATTACGCAACGATGAGCTCACGTGAGCCAATAAGGAGATGATTGTAGCACGGTCGTAAGTCGCGTTTATATGGGGTCTCCGGACTTCATTACTGAGATTTGCGATAGGCTTGCGCGTAATGACTTTCCCATGCGGTAACGCATCGTGATGCATTTTTCAATCGGCAATCGGCATTATCGGCTATATATAATTGCACTAGGTGATGCCCGCGACTTCGTCCGCGCGGATAAAGTTGTCCTTCCCCTGGATACAAACTATCCCTATGCCAAATTTCATCAAAATCGGTTGAAGAGACAGTTTTTTACTACCGCGGGAACTCTTTAATTTTCCGGGATGAAAAGTAGGCTATATTCTTCCCCGGGATACAACCTATCCCTGCACCAAATTTCATCAAAATCGGCTGAACAGATGGGCCGCGAAAGCGTAGCAGACAGATAGACAGACAGACACTTTCGCATTTATAATATTACCGGGGAAGGACACAGGCTACTTTTTATCCCGAAAAATTAAAGAGTTAAGAGAGAGTTCGGGAATAAAAAAATCTGTCTTTTCACCCGATTTTGATGAAATTTGGTACAGGGGTAGATGGTATCCCGGGGAAGGACATAAACTAGGACTACTTTTTATCCCGGAACATTAAAGAGTTCCCACGGGAATCAAGAATCTTAATGCACGCGGACGAAGTCGCGGGAATCATCTAGTTTTAAATATGCAATAATAAGGTCCTCCTGAATCCTCCTGAATCCAGGCCGAATTTCAGCCACAGCGGCGGCCAATTTCCAAGGAGATTGGCCATTGGACGGAAAATCCGACATGAGCGGAAAGAGATCAGGCGCAGGACCGATGACTTTACGTGCTCTCCGAGGCGCGGGGATGTAACACCGCCAACTTCCTTACTTAATTTTACAACTTAATTTTCCGAGGTCGTAAAAACACAGACAAACAACTTTCACATTATTATTATCAATATAAGGTTTACCTAGACTTTTAGAGTATCACTTTAATTCAATGATGTCATCCTTTTAAAAAGATATGTCGTTACACAATCAAAATACACAACAGCAAAGCGTCTTGCTCCCGTTTACGGCAGGTATGCGTCTAGCTTTAGAATGTGTGTTGACATTACCCTGAAGGTCGACCAGTGACTTTTTCTATCTTTTCATCACAAGTTCATTGCATTACATAGAGCCGCCTCTTGTGACTTAATTTACTGCCATAAGATATCCAAGTGGACTATTTTTAGGTTCTTTTATTTGTTGAAGGTTCTTTTATAAGCCCCTGACGACGCTAGAAGAGGGGCGTTTGCCGCAAAGCTTGACCGCTGAGTTTGTGTGTGCCTATGCGTGCGTGCGCGTGCGCGCGAGAATGTGTGTGTGTGTGTGAGAGAGAGAGAGAGAGTGAGATGTGTGCGTGTGTTTGGTCTAGAGCTTAAACTAAAAGAGAATAGACCTATTTAATTTTTTTATTTTATTTGTAGATGGATTTATCTGTAATGGTTCTTACATCCTGGATTTAAAGCCTTCTATACCTGTTTGATGAAAATCTGTTCAGCGGTTGATCTTATCCCAGCTCTTATCCCAGTCGGTGTCTAGATCTTAATTTTTAGTCATACCATGATTATCTTAAAGGCTTTTTGACATGGTTTTTTTTAAATTCTTATACCTCTCCAAGTTTCTCCTTATTTCTTTTATCGATCTTTTATTTTTTAATTCGGTGAATGCGGTCTATGAAATTTTGTGTGTTACACAATTTTATTTTGGAAGTTTTTAACAGTTCAATATTTTCTATACAATTAGAAAATTTCATAAAATAAAAATAATTATTATTATAAAAAATAATTAATATATTACTTAATTATTTCTAAAATAAAATCAGTTTAAACACTTCTTAGCGCCTTTCGTTATTGAGTCATTGACCACCTTTATAAAACAGATACTTGGTAAAAATTAGGTAAGTACAGTTATTTTAGTGTGAACAACACTGGAACAACCACTGAGTAAAAATGTACACTACATTACCTGTATGGGAACAACACCAGTTCAGTAACTCGTACATAGTTTTCATAAGACTCATAAAAAGTTATAAAGAATTGTTACATTTTTTTATCTCTTATAAACATAAAAATAAAAATAAGTATTTAGTATTCCTTATCTACTAACCTCCCAAGGAGACGAACTATTTACATGTTGGGATATTATGATACTAGTTGCACATATGAAATAGCTATTTATGCAACTGTATCGTAATGAGGGTCATTTTAATTCGAGTGCTGTTTTTTGATACGAGGCTTGCCGAGTATCAAAATATGATAGTACGAGAATTAAAATGAATAATTACGTACAGTTGCATACAAGATTTTATCTACGACAAAGACGTCTTTATAATTTTTTACTTTGTAAATTAATAAAAAAGTCAAATCAATTGACTGGTTGGGAAAGTGCCAGAACCCAGAGCCGTTAAGCTATAGGTATCCTATTTATGAAGATAACCATATCGATACAGCTACGACTCATAACGATACAGCTCCCATACAACGAACTGTATATCGTTATGAGAAGCAAACACGAAAGAGGGTTCAATTCGATATAGTTGTCAAATTCGAAATTGGAACTTTTCGATGCTGGAGTAGATAAATTAAATTTCCACATAGAGGTTGTAGGAAATTGCATACGAATTTGACATTAGAGTGATCGAATTTTGCCAGTTTCCTCCGAATCGTCCCTGTGACGCAGCGTTGGCACTCTGTCTTATAGACGAACGAAAACAACGTATCTTCCTAGACTTCTAAGTACTAACCTAGTAGTGGTAGTTAGTATAGTGTCTGGAAGAGATCGCCATAAGCGATAAGATCGCCCTTGCATACTGTTTATAGTATCTACTAATCATAGTTTTAATGTCTTTTGTTGCTATTTTAATTTGTGTGCTATAAAAATTTATTAAAAAATAACATAGTTTCAACCTCAGGTTTTTTTTATCCACTACAAGTTAACCCTTGACTACGATCTCACCTGATGGTAAGTTATGATGCAGTCTAAGATGGTAGCGGGCTATGGCACCCATACCCCTAATCGGTTTCTACATGGCATCGTACCGGATCGCTAAATCGCTAGGCGGCACGTCATTGCCGGTAGGGTGGTAACCACGGCCCACCAGGCCAGACCAGGGAAAATTCAAAAATGAATTTCTCAAATTGACCCCGCCGGGGATCGAACCCGGCACCTCCGCACGGAGCTCAAGACAGCGCCACGGAGGTCCTCTAAAAAGGCTTCTCGAAATCGTGTCGTGTAACTAAAAGGACCTATTTCATTCTCTTTTATTTGTATAACATCACCAAGTCACCCGCGGCATACTAATTACAACCAAGTTATAGTAATTCATAGCTTTCGTCCCGGGAATCAGATTTGAAGGGGTCCACGGTACATTTAAAGACCGGTTGTCACTTTTATGGTACGTTCTAATATTTTGTTGGTTTACAAACTAGTATAATTCCACTGACGACTTGTTTGATTTTCGGGAACTCTTCTTTGAAAACCCTGTCAACTTTTTGGGTTTTCGAGAAGTCAAACTATTAAACGGGTTTTTGAAATAGCTTTATTTCTTTTTATAGCCCAATTTTGCCCGCTCTAAGTCTATGCAGACAAAGTAGTAGATATATTATATTTTCTTTAAAAAAAAAAAAAATTCTTTAAAAATATTATTAATGCGAAAGTGTGTTTGTCTGTCTGTCTATCTGTCTGCCTGTCTGCTATGCTTATAAACGGCCCATATTTTCAAATAACAGACTGACACACTTTCGATTTAAATAATAATTCCATTGAATACCTAATATCGTTATCAGTTCCCATTGATATTTTAAATCAACTTTCTTGCTGGTTCTTCTCGGTAGGAATGGCATCCCGAATCAGAGGCCTTGTCTAAGAAAATTGTAATCATTTGACAGTTTAAAACGTATTACTCGAACTGGTTAAGGAGTTCATACATGCTTTTTGACGTTCAGGCATATAGGAACTTCTCAAATAGGTCGAATTATCAGTTTAATATACGATTGCGAGAAGTGAGAACGATTTCCTTACATAATCGGGGGGCAGTAGAAGATTTACTCGACAATTCAAAAGCATTTTTGTAAAAGTTTATTTGGATAATAAAAAACATTTGAGTTTGAGTTTGAATATTATGTTGTACAAATAATGGTCTATGAAACGTAGGAGTTTTCTTTGTTTTTCTCGCCACGTCTTTACGTCAGCTTTAATAAATACCTGCCTGTAGTTAATAACAAGCTCATTTGTCTGGCCGTTTCCTTGTTTTTACGCTTAATATTTATAGTATACAGTGTAGGTAATAACAATAATGTCTAAGTAATTATTTTTATTACATACACGTTACACCTTACCTTGCTGCACCGGAATCGATTTAGCTTAATTGATACAAGCAGGTGTTATTTGCGGAATTCGATGATTAACAAGGAACTCAATCGATAACATATCGATACCTACTTGACCTGCAATATAATTCGTTTAAAGGGCATAAAAATTAGTTCAAATTTTGGCCACCGGGTCAGATAAGTTTTAATATAGTTCTCTGTGTAATATTATACTAGTGGTATTTACAGTGATAATTACGTAGAGTTTAGCTTTTTTATGCATTTTAACCTGATTTACTTTCTAATTATGTATGTATTGTACCTTTAAACCAAAATTTCAGGGCAGTGTTACTCACGCACATCACATTATCATTAACAATCTCACGTTAATATACGCAGTAATAAACACTAAACAGTACTTACTCTCTGGTTTTCCGTACGCTTTTTGCCGTGCCGGATCCATTATTATGTAGGTATACGCGGCCGGAAAACTATCGAGTCCCTCTCCATATATCGGTTGATGACGAAGACGACATCTATTGTTAGATACTATTTAATGTAACACTTGTAATTTCTATACTTACAACAAAAAGTAAGACCGACATTAGAAATGAACCGTTAATTTGGCGTAAAGTAAATCGCAATACTCTAATAGTAGTAGTAGTAATCTATAGGTACTTATGAGGTACAGTTAGCTTGGAAGCCGTTAATTGGTAAATCTAAAAGGAAAAATGGCAACCTTGCCTATAAGGTAAAATAAGTAATATTTGTTAAATAATCCATCTTACTTCTTACTAATTCTTATCTTATCTTATCTTATCTTATTTTATCTTAACTTATCTTATCTTATCTTATCTTACTTCTTATCTTACTAATATTATAAATGCGAAAGTTTGGATGTATGGATGACGGTATGGATGTATAGATGTATGTTTGTTACTCAATCACGCCCCAACGACTGAACGGATCTGGATGAAATTTGGCACAGAGATAGATTATAGTCTGGAATAACACATAGGCTACTTTTTATCTCGGAAAATGAAAGGGTTCCCGCGGGAACAAAACCTCGATCCACGCGTACGAAGTCGCGGGCATCAGCTAGTACTAATATAAAAATAGCGAAATTGTGCAACTGTCTACCTTTCGCTACGCTTTCACGGCCCATCTATTCAACCTAATTTGACGAAAGGTACAGGGATAAGTTGTATCCCGGGGAAGGAAATAGACCACTTTTAATCCATGTAAATCAGATGGTTTCCTTTTACAAAAATAGACAGGCATCTTCTAGTCCATACTTATATTATAAATACAAAATGTGTCTGTCTGTCTGCTACTAAGTTTACGATTATTAAGTTTTCAAGTTGTTTAATACCTCCGTGACACCGTTTTTATATCCGTCTAATATGGGTTTGAGCAATTAGAAAAGGTTAAGGTCGTTAACTTATGGTAATTCAGGGGTTTCCCACGATACAGCTGTAGTCTAAGTTCTACTTAACCAATATGGCGCTGGTCACTTTATGGCTTTTCATAGTTTGCATGAAGCAACCTTGGGTTTTTGTACGCACTGTTTAGTGTTTAAGCATATATGTCATGTAATTTTAAAGAAGTCTTAACTTAAATCAAACTTAAAAGCTACAACGACCTCAATTTACATAGACGGGCCCTGTCAAACAAAGAATATGGACTTATTTTACTTACGCGATCTAGTCTCAAAAGCGGGACAGCGCTATGGCGGGAACAAAGACAGGTTTAGACAGGTGTGGAGCGCGCTCTACAGGTCGGACGCCCAAATTTTTTCTATGAAAGGGCCCATCTAGAAACCTACGTGTACTTTTAAAAGTTCATATATGAATTTGATACTTTCTAATACAAAGTGTAAAAACACACTAAAACACTTTGCCCCTTTATATACCTCATCATTTCAACCCGTTGTCGGCACTCGGCTCACTGCTGAGCGCAACTCTCCTCTCAGAAGCACGACTCTTAATCTCGCGTTACCTCTTAATGAGAAAGGTTTGACTTAATCGTAGCTTTAGTTTTAGGATACCGTTACCCATTATCGTTACCCATTATCATGCTTTTTAAGTAAGTAATTTTTAGACGACAATAAGTGTACCTACAGTGTATCTATATTGAATAAATGACTTGAATCTTGAATCTAATCTTAATCACGACTGAAGGGATGATTTGGCACAGAGATAGATTATAGTCTGGAATAACACATAGGCTACTTTTTGTCCTGGAACATTAATAAGTTTCCGCGGGAACAAAAAAAACCTCAATCCACACGGACGAAGTCGCGGGCATCTGCTAGTGTTATATTATGTGTCGTATAATACATATACGACACATAATATAACAAGACGTGCTGTATGGAGCACATACCGCATCTCTTACGTAAAACCTATAAATAGCAAACGAAAGCCTTTAATAAAATATAATAAAAAAGAGACATCCCAAAAACCAGTTTCAAATCCGTTGACCCGCAGTCCGTACCTACTGTTATTGACAACTAGATGATGCCCGCGACGATTAAGGTTTTTTATTCCCGCGGGAACTCCTTAATTTTCCGGGATATAAGCCTATGTCCTTCCCTGGGATATAACCTACCTCTCCTAAATTTCAGCAAAATCGGTTGAAAAGATGGGCCGGGAAAGCGTAGCAGACAAACACACTTTCGCATTTATAATATTAGTATGGAATTAGTATGGACTAGGCGAATTCATCCACGTGGATTAAGGTTTTTTGATTCCCGCGGGAACTCTTGAATTTTCCGGGATAAAAGTAGCCTTTATCCTTCCCTGGGACCTATCCCCGTACCAAATTTCATCAAAAACAGTTCAACAGATAAATTTTTAGATTCCCGTGGTAACTCTTGTATTTTCCGGGATAAAAAGTAGCCTATGTCCTCCCCGGGATACAATCTATCGCTGTACCAAATTTCATCAAAATCGGTTGAGTAGTTGGGCCGTGAAAGCGTAGCAGACAGACTTTCGCATTTATGATATTAATATTGATATATGATTATTCTATTTTGAATCAGGAATTGTAAGTTTCAAATAAACAATGGCGTTGCTCTGAAAACAAAGTTTTTTATTTTATTAGCGTAAAATATACACATGAGTAATAATTGTACGATTACATTGTAAACTTAAAATAGGTATCTCACCTGAAAACAAAGAAACGACAATTAAAGTCTATTACTCTCAATTCCTTAATCACTTTTCATAACTTATTTAATTAGCAACAAATGTCCCAGAACATGGCGGCTGTCCTCTGTGTCTATTGACATTACAGACAATCACAGCTTACCGGCCATAGAGCGTTATACAAAATGTACTTTTAAAGAACTACAGTATCTTTACATTGATTTATAAACCGCCATAATATTTGCAAAAGCCATACAAAAAGGCCTCGTATTCGCATAAAGCTGCAACACCATAAGCCCACACGTCTAAAGAGTCCGATGTCGCTGTGATGTCACCGCGACCTTCCCAATAAGGCGTGAGCGAGGCCTTGTTAAGTAACTCACTTGCTAAGTGGCCTGTATGTAACCATTTTCTTGATAGTTCCCGGAATAGGTATAGTACTTGTATCTCTCTTTGCGCCGTATTCCTCATTACTGAGGGTCGTGACCCCTTTCCATTAATCACATAATGGTAGGAGTTTTCTTCCCACGTCCTTCCGCATACGACTCAATTATGAGAGGTTTTTGTAATCATCAAAGTCAAAGTCAAATAATGTTTATTCAATATAGGTAGGTACACTACACTTATTGACGTCTAGTTATTTATAAAATATCAAATCCTATCAGAGCCATTAGATCAAATCATTGCCAAGCTTCCTTGTAATTTAAGTAATCCTTTACATGGTAGGTAATAAGATTTTTAATGAGTTTACGTTTTACATTAACTTTGAACTTATTCAGAGATATCTTCAACATGCAGTCTTCTGGAAGCTTATTGTAGAAGCGGACACTGTTTCCAACAAATGAATTGCTAGTTTTACTAAGCCTAGAAGCAGGCATTACAAGTTTATTTTTATTTCTAGTATTGACATAATTATTATAAGACAATCACTTTTCTTCTTGAATTTATCAATGTGTTTATGCACGTATACTAAATCAGGTGTTAGTGATAATAACCGGGACCGACGGCTTAACTTGCTCTCCGAGGCACGAAGGAAACGAAAAGGCCAAATTTGAGCCTCCAAATTCGGTCACCCATCCAGTTACTGACTTGGGTCAACGTTGCTTAACTATCGCAATCGACTGTTATGCGTATGTAGGCCACTCGTCCCTTAGTACTTGTATAGTAACGAACTTATGAAATGTTATGGAAAATTTTTAGATGTCCGTACCCAAAGTTTGCCAACGGGATCCGCGGTCCAACCGTCCGTCCGTCTGTCTGTCAGCGTGAACCGTAAAGGTAGTAATAGAAAAAAAAAGAATATATTTATTCGTTGATGGTGTCACAAACAATCAGTCATTTATAATACTAGCGTACCTAATAATATGGTTGTCTGTGTCTGTGACACCACCCAGAATTACAGAATTACAGCTCAGCCTTTTGCCCTACATCAAAACTTGCAATGGCAACAAACAAAACCCATACAAAATCACGTCGATCTGTTGCTCTGCGGCGGTGTGATTGAAGGACAAACCAACAAACAAACACACTTTCGCATTTATAATATTGTTATGATTCTATTACAAATTCCGTTCTTTTACTTTTAAAAATAAAAAAAGATTAATTAGGTACACAAAGTTTAGAGATTTTTAAGAACTAACTCTTCCAATATGAATCAGGCTTTAATAACTTCGCGCGTTCGCGTGTTTAGAACCAATTTCATACAATTACAAACTCGCCCGTGGCCCATCAATACCCGATACACGTACCTTGAGGAATGCTGACTCCCGCTCGGACGGGAATCACGAACATCTGAGGATTTAAAATGAGGACAAAACATAGAGAAAATTGGACAATTCCAGAATTTTAGGGACAAGCCTGGAATACTTTAAGATAATCATACAACTTAATGTTATAAATGCGAAAGTGTGTTTGTTTGTTGGTTTATTGGTTTCAATCACGCTGCACAGAGCAACGGATTGACTTGGTTTTTTGCAAAGTTGGAATGACATAGGCTACTAGGGAGGGCATTATTATTGCTATAGGTACGTGTGATTATTCATACATTTTAGCTTTCATGGAGTAATTTTACAAGTTTATGCGCAATTTCGACGTATTTTCAGGCAAATTATCGTGTAGGTGTTAACGGGTAATGCTCTGGAATTATGAAGCGATTGTCTGTTAAATGTTTTGTTTAAAATTCTTTTATGATCTCTTTTTTATTATGTACGTTGTACCATACATTTTTTTATATTTTCAACACAATAATGATCAGATCCAAGCAGATATTAGATTTATTTCATAACTAGCTGATGCCCGCGACTTCGTCGGCGTGTTTTAAGTAGGTACCTATTATTTAAATCCCGCGGGAACTACTTAATTTTCCGGGATAAAAATCGGCCTCGCAGATAAACGATTATCTTGGATTTGGTTTTTTTGAAAAATTCAGTATAAACTCTTTGATTTTCCAGGATAAAAAAAAGCCTAATAATTGTGTCCTTTCCCGGGATGTAACTTACCTCTGTAAAAAATTTGCTCATAATCGGTTGAACAAATGGGCTGCAATGCAAAGAAGCATGACAAACAGACAGACAGATTAGTATGTATATGTATATATGTATTACATCCGTGTCTATAATTGTATACGGTACAAATTTTGGCTCTTCAGCCAAGTTGGTTGGTCGAGTAGATTTTTTATGTATTCGATCGCGATAAGTTTACTACCATTATACTTTACAGGTTAGATATTAATGTTAACTGACTGCCTCGTTGGTCTAGTGGTTAGCATGTTCGACTGCGGCCGACGAGGTCCCGGGTTCGAGGTCTGGGTCGGGCCATATAGCAAGTATTGAGTTTTTCTGACAACAAATTCTCAGTACTAGCATTGAGTTAGGAAGTTGGCAGTGTTTAACTCCCGTGCCTCGGAGCTCACGTTAACCCATTGGTCCTGCGCCTGATCTCTCTCCGGTCGTGTCGGATTTTCCGGCCCATCCGGCTATGGGAGTAAAGGAACAGAGAGTGCACCTGTAGGTATATGCGCACACACTTGGGCACTATAATATCTCCCGCGCAGATGCTCAATATCTCTGCAGATTGGCCGCCATGGCCGAAATTCGGTCGGGAGGACATTATTAATATTACCTTTGAATAAAATACAAATCGTACTTTATGTTGTCGCAATCAAATGGGAATAAAATCTCCCAATAGGTACTCTGTACCTAAATTACTATAATTATTCCGTCTAAATTACTGTCTTCCTTCAATTGTCACATCAAGGATACAAAGTACCTACCTACCCACGCTCCCGGATTTGCTCGACCATCACTTAAACCACAGTTTAAACATAACACTTCTCACACGCAGTAGGCTGTTTAAAAATCAAATATATTCTGCCCTAGTGCGCAGTTTACGGTTACTTGATATATATAATTTATACATCATTTTTATTATTATTTTAATATTTCCAAGCACGTTTTATTTCATCGCTTTGAGTTTTCGTGGTTTTGAAATTGCATGAGGCATAGAAATTTCTAGGTATCTACTGGCTGGTAAAAGAAGTTTCTAGAGAGTTTTTCTATTTTTTCCATAATTATTTTACCGCTAAACATATTTTCCTTATATTAATTCTAATTTTCCCATCTATATCTATACTAATATTATAAATGCGAAAGTTTGGATGGATGTATGTATGGATGGATGGATGGATGAATGTTTGTTAACCAATCACGCTAAGCGGCTAAACGGATCTGAGTGAAATTTGGCACAGCGGTAGATTATAGTCTGGAATAACACAAAGGCAACTTTTTATCCCGGAAAATTAAAGAGTTTCCGCCGGAACCAAAAAATCTCAAACCATGCGGACTAATTCGCGGGCATCACCAACTCAGTACCCATTGAAGAAAAACTTCACCATCTTTCTCGTTACAGAATGTTTTCAAACGAAATTCACTTCACCTCGAAATTCCCACAGAATTATTTTAAATGGAATACTATAACATAATTTTAACATTTTATGGTAAGAAATAAATCAAATGCTAATCCTGTCTTTCTCGATACAGCGTGCTAGATGTTAGTTGGTAATAATGAGTTATGAGAAATCTATTTAGGTTCACACGTAGGTTGTATTGACGAAATCACGGACTTGAGGAAATGAAGTTAGTGTTCATATTTCGTATGAAATAAACCACATTTAATATGAACGAGATTCCTCATATTTTATGCAGGTTTCTGCATGGGCGTAGTTGCCTATTTGAAATTTTGTACGTCGTTAGCCAAACATATTACAAACGTTATAGTGTCCCACAAACTACCAATATTGCAAACGTAAGTAAATAAGTTTTATTTATTTAAATAGAAGTTAAGTTATTATAGTCGTTTTGTTTATTTTAAAAGATTATTACTTTTTCTGGGCTAATTGGCGTGCACGACATAAAGACACAAAAGCACTGCTTACCCTACTTTTAAAAAAGCTCAATGTTTTTTTTCATCATGCGGCATACCCTTTTAAGACAGACCTACCTAACCAATGCCTACCTTGCCATGTAATAGACAAAAACGCTTTTGCATTTAAATGTTCGTATGAATTTTGCAAAAAAGAACCTTAAAGCACCTTGAAGTGACCTTTATACTCTACCGTGAGCAGCATTGTCACGTGACCCACAAAACCAAACAACAACGGTACAAAAACTTTATTGCGAAGCCATCGCTCTGTTTACGAAACACAATATCAAAACAATGTTTTAATAGGCTTTAATTTTATACAGCAGGTCCTAAAGTCGACAGGCGCCAAGAAGGCGTTACAAAAGAACAATGGCGCATGCCACTTAGTGGTACAACGCCAAATGCAGTGTTTAGTCGATGGAACGCACACCTACTACGGCATGCTCTCATCAGGAATTCGTAATGCTATATTGTGACAAGTGCAACACCAACGCTAAGTTTTTTTTTATCCACTACAAGTTAGCCCTTGACTGCGATCTCACCTGATGGTAAGTGATGATGCAGTCTGAGATGGTAGCGGGCTAACCTGTAAGGGGCATGGCAGCTATATTAAACCCATACCCCTATTCGGTTTCTATACGGCATCGTACCGGAACGTTAAATCGCTTGGTGGCTACTTTTCTGAAGTTTCACTTCTGCCGTGTGTGAATTGCACACACATACACACACTTTTTTTTAAATATTTGGTCCGTACTTAGTGTGTTTTCGCCCTTACAGAATAATTTCAAGGATATTATTGGAAAAACGGGAGATTTTCCTAGGAAGAACTTTCCCTCTCTCTCTTATCAGGAGGTTTTCCTTCACCATTTGAAGCAAGTGATATTAAATTTCATGAAACTTAACTATAACTACGAGGTTTAATAATGTAACGAACCCGCGACCTCGTACAGATCGGGTATTTTATCCACTAGGAACTCTAAGAAAGAGAAAATTAACGTATCTGAGCCTAAAATACGTCCGACGTTTGACCTTATCCAGAGCAACCTACCCTTGCGGTTATATGCACGGAATAGAATGGATATACGTATGGGGCGAAACACGAGAGGGCGCCAGTTCGATAGATGCAGCTCTTTGTGTCCGGGCCGACTTGTGTGCTCTGCCTGCTAGTTATTTCTTCTTTTTTCTTATCCAGAGCATAGACATGGAAAAGGAAATTCTGGTCGAAGAACCTGAGCACCCTATTATTTAAGATAAGCAGTGTCCATACTTAAAGTTACCACTTACCACAATGCTCGCCAACCTTCTATGCAGAGGCACCATAATATGTATGTCACCGTATAATTGCAAAAACCGTTAGATTGTAATCTAACTAGCGCGATTGTAAACTGTCGACAGATTAAAATTCAACGCATTATTTTTCGGTAGATTGTAATCTGTTAGGTATAATAACCCGATAAAACCTAAGTGATTATTAACCCTTTAATTAATTATGTCGAACCCTAACCTAACCTACAAGAAAGAGACAAGAAAACCTAAATTCAATGAATTTTTCACATTAACACACAATTTATTTAATGGTTCACAATCTGTCGACATTTTCCAATTTCGGTAGTTAGATTACAATCTAACGGTTTTTGCAATCTTACGGTGACATGTATATTGTATTGTTTCTTATGCTATGACTAACTGATGTGACATACCTAGCAACACAACATTAACATAAATATGCCAAGGCTCTTCTTTTATTGGAAATCTAACTACCTAGTGAGTGACACAATGAAACACATGTTTTACTTCGTTCGGTAAATAAACTATTGTAACATGGATAACATAATATAGGTATGTATGTACGAAGTTATTATTTAAAAGCTTATATAATATTTAACTTCAAATGTATAAGTATTTGTATGAGAAGTCCAAATCTTGCAACTGAATTGTAGATCACGTCCCTCAGTCGGACAAACGGTACATCGTTTGGACCGAAATTTGGAACACAAAAGTTCGATGAAAATGCACTACCCATACCCCTATTCGGTATCTACGCGTACCGGAACGCTAAATCCAGGCCAGGCCAGACCAGGGAAGATTCAGAAATTATAAATTCCCAAACTGAGGGTCAGTTTGAGAATTTATAATTTCTGAATCTCCGGTGTCGATCACCGGCCTCAAATGTCGATCCCGGGTCCCAAACTGACCCTCAGTTTGGGACCCGGGACCTCCGCACGTTATGACAACAGCGCTCAACGCTGCGTCACGGAGGTCATCACAAATTGTCGGGAGGACATTATTATTATTAACTTATTTAATCTGCTTTTGATCGAGAACGTAAAATCCTTTTCATAACTTGACAAAAGTGCTATGAATTAGTCCATTTTCCTAATATAGTCCCAAACAAGTTGCAAAAACCTTCGCGCCCACGCCAACATGGGCAATTTGCATACGACAAAATGTACGCCCACGTTAGAGAACTGAACAGGCAGAGATATTATGCAGCATGCGGAAATCATTATAACGACATTCATTGAGAATTGGTTCGGTTATGGAATATTTAGTACACAATTTTAAAGGAATTTTAGTCAAACCTTTTCCAATATTTTTTGTTTATAAGTTCCAAGTTCCAACATCCTCTCGACGAGTTCTAATTCGACGACCTCTTTGGCGCAGTGTTGAGCGCTGTTGCATTAACGTGGGAGGTCCCGGGTTCGATTCCCGGCAGGGTCAATTTGGGAATTAATAATTTGTGATTTTTTTCTGGTCTGGTCTGGTGGAAGGCTTCGGCCGTGGCTAGTTACCACCCTACCGGCAAAGACGTACCGCCAAGCGATTTAGCGTTCCGGTATGATGCCGTGTAGAAAATGGAAATCGATTAGGGATATGGGTTAAGGGTTCAATATACTCGTAAGTGTCTTACCAGTACCAACTTAGTTCGCTACCATTTTAGACGGCATCATCACTTACCATCAGGCGAGATCGCAATCAAGGGCTAAATTGTAGTGGAATAATAATAAAAATCATTTCTCCCATTTCATGCGTGCAATTAAAGAATGATTTCCGCAAATTTCTTGTAACAGATCGATGCATTCTAAATGACCTAGGCACGGATTGTGGAAAAAATGGTGAACCAGCAAGATTCGAACCTTCTTCTTCGAGTTCTTTGAGTTATCCGTATTGTTTTAATAATGATGACGTTCGTGTTTTATGAAATGACTAGCGAATGCCCGCGACTTCGTACGCGTGAATCGGGGTTTTGTGGTTCCCGCGGGAACTCTTTAATTTTCCGGGATAAAAAGTAGCCTATGTGCTATTCCAGACTATAATCTATCTCTGTGCCAAATTTCATCCAGATCCGTTCAGCTGTTGGGGCGTGACTGAGTAACAAACATCCATCCATACATCCAGACATCCATACATCCAAACATTTATAATATGAAATGATGATTTAAATGAAATGATTTATTTATTTCACGTAGGACGCTTGTGCCGCTTTTGATAAGTCACGACTCTACCACCGGATTTTTTTTTATCCACTACACGTTAGCCCTTGACTGCGATCTCACCTGATGGTAAGTGATGCAGTCTAAGATGGTAGCGGGCTAACCTGTTAGGGGCATGGCAGTTATATTAAACCCATACTCCTATTCGGTTTTTAATAATTATTTTACGGACGTCAACTCAAGGTACGTCAAGTACCATGAAACGTTGACGTCCCTAAAGCCTGTCATTTTGATATTATACTGCTTAGCAGATCGGGGGTTTACTAAGGCGTGATCCCTACAGGGGTGTAGGTATTGTGAGCCTTGGACCGCTAAGCTACTATTCACAAAATTTATGTTAGTCCTAAAACAAGAACCTCAACAATTAATTTGCTTTTTATTCCATACAAAATTCTAACACCCGTACCTACAGTTATTGAAATTCGGTAAACGTGTTATTTTACGACATAATTATGTTAATTTATTCAAATTGCGAATTGTTTATTTATAGCTGTTGAGTAAAATGTTTCTGAACACGTGTGCAATCTTTTTTTAACGTTTACTTAGGGTCCTTACAGATTAGCGTTTTTTCGGTGCGTATATGCTCGTTTTTTGAAGCGCGTATAGGCGCCTACCTTTATATATAATATATAAGTTTATATATATATATATTATATATATATATATGGCGCGCTTGTAAACGCGCAAGCCGATACGAGCTTATACGCGCAAAAACTACGTTAGTCTGTAACCGCCCTTAATATACTTAATAATTCGAAGGAGCGACCATAGCGGTTGTAGGTATGTTAAAAAATAATAATTAGTGATCGTCGTCATCTCTAAAAAAAATGGATCTCATGACGTATATTGGTTGTATGATCTGTGTATACAGGTATCTTGTAAGGAATTAGGCACTTCCATACGCCTTAGGTATTTCACGTAAATATACTACCTACTTACAGCAACTGCAAGCATAGCTCTCTCCTCATACTCTGTCCATAGTCCATACTTCCATACTATTAATTACTATACTAACTAATTATTAATTATTATAAATAGTTTATAATATATGTACATATAAGTTTGGTATAGAGATAGGTTGTATCCCGTAAAAGTAAAGAAAGATGAGTTCCCGCGGGAGTCAAACACCTAATTCAACGCGAACGAAGTCGCGGGCAAACGCTAGTCTATTCTATCTATACTAATATTATAAAGAGGTCAAGTTTGTAAGTTTGTGACCTTGTAGGGGGTAATCTCTGGATCTACTGAACCGATTTTGAAAATTCTGGTACCGATAGAAAGCCACATTATTTGTGAGTGTCATAGGCTATAATAATATCAACCCGAAAAATTAGGGAGTTCCCGTGGGAATTTAAAATACTTATTTCACGTGGACGAAGTCGCGGGCATCTGCTAGTTCTGTATAATTTGACTATTGTATCCAATAAAAACCAAATGCCACACGTCCTAAAGGGCTAACAGGTTTGTTGGCACCCAGGCCTTGTTAAGAAACAGGTCGAAACAGGTCTTGTAGGTCACTCCTGCGCATCAGCCGACCATCGGGACAAGTTCTAGATCACGAAATCTGAATGCTATGAATCATTATACCTAACTTATTGCGTTATGAAACTAAGTACCTATTGTAATGATCACATTACAATAGGTACTAAGTTTCATGGATATAACTTGAATCGCCTATTTAACCTTCTTGGGGGTGGAATTTCGACTAATTTATCATATATTATATTACTATTTATTATATATTTATATATTATATTTATTGATGACTAGCTGATGCACACGACTTCGTCCGCGTGAATTTAGGTTTTTTCCGGGATAAAAAGTAGCCTATGTTTTATTCCAGACTATAATCTATCTCGATGGACAGACCTAATGAAAACTGTGACCCAGAAATATAATAAAATTACTAATATTTTTTTATAGTTTGTAAGTTTATAACGTCTTTGACAGATGATATCTAGTGAAAGGCCCGATGAAGAGCGTCAGTTTTTGTACTGTTTACATAGGTTCTGTGCATACTTTAATACTGTACAAGAATCAGCTTTTCTAATTATGGTTCATTTTTGGTAACTATATATCACGTTTTTGGTCGGCCATATCTAGTGAAAGGCCCATCAGCATGCGGGCAGAATTTCGCTATGGCCATCTGTGGAGAGAGTAGCACCCAGCTATTACTGAATCAGCGATAGATTGTAAACTGTCAAAAGATTGTGAATTCAATGTTCAAGTGTAAATTTTTGAAATATTCATTGTATTTACGTTTTCTTGTCTCTTTCTTGTAGGTAAGGTTAGGGTTCGACATAAATAATCACTAAGGTTTTAACGGGTGTAAACAGATTACACTCTAGCGAAAAATAATGCGTTAAATTGTAATCTGTCGACAGTTTACAATCTCGCTAGTTAGATTACAATCTTACGGTTTTTGCAATTATACGGTGGAATCATATATTAACATTATTAAAAGTAACTGAACATGGATTAAAAGGTTTTCAAGATCCCGTGGAAACTGGTTATTTTTCCGGGGAAAATCTGAGATGCAATTTTAGTTCATCTAATCTAATCTATTTTTTTATTTTTTTATTCACTACAAGCTAGCCCTTGACTGCCACCTCACCTGATGGTAAGTGATGATGCAGTCTAAGATGGTAGCGGGCTAACCTGTTAGGGGTATGGCAGTTATATTAAACCCATACCCCTTCGGTTTCTACACGGCATCGTACCGGAACGCTAAATCGCTTAGCGGCACGTCTTTGCCAGTAGGGTGGTAACTAGCCACGGCCGAAGCCTCCCACCAGGCCAGACCAGGGAAAATTCAGAAATTATAAATTCCCAAATTGACCCTGCCGGGGATCGAACCCAGGACCTCCGCACGTTAAGGCAACAGCGCTACACACTGCGCCACGGAGGTCGTCTATATTATTAGACTAGCTGATTCCCGCGACTTCGTCCGCGTGGAATGAGCTATTCGTAAGAAACGTTTTCGTTCGACCGTTTTTTCTCCGTCTTACATTGCAAATCCGACATAAAATAATATTGCGACTATAAATTAAGATGTAAGCTATCCTATCTTTCAAGTTGGATCAAACTGCACACGGTGTGCAAATTTAATTTAAAATCGGTTAAGTAGTTTAGGAGTCCATCGCGGACAAACAGAGTGACACGTGATTTATACATATTTAGACTATTCAAAAGCACTTATTAAAAGTCTCCTTGGATAAAAATATTTGATTTGATTTGATATAAACATGATGGCGCTATTATTCAACGCGCTATCACCAACTTTGAAGCGAATAACGAGTCTAATTGAGTGAATTTGCACTTGTCCGTATGTCCGTTCGTCCTTCCATCCGTCTGTCAGAGCCTTATAACTTCTGAATCAGTGAACGTAATTAGTAATTACATACTTACTTCAAATTTAATAACATGTTTAAATATGTAAAACGATGGCCTTCAGCCGAATATTGCTTAAAAAGTTATTGAAATCTTTATTTCAGATATTCTCATAGAATGTGAATTAAAATATTTTTAATAGATGATGATGATAAGGTTTTTTTGATTGATTATGTTTCCGGGATAAAAAATAGCCTATTTCACTCTCCAGGTCCTCAACTATACACGTGCAGAAAATCACGTCGATCCGTTGCTCTGTTGCGGCGTGATTTAAGAACAAACAAACACACTTTCGCATTTACAATATTTTATCCTTGAGAACTAAATATGACAAAATCCATATAATTAGCCAGTCAAAGCAATAAATACATCAGTTGTGTAAACGGATGATTTAATCACGCCTACAGGCAAACCCACGGGCGCGGCTTAGTTAGTAAAAGTGAGAGAAGTAAAACCAGGTGTAGGTTTCATCATCGAGGCCGTTCAGATTCAATATTTGACTAAGTATATTAATTGTAAAGCGGGCAAACATTTATGGGCCATATGAAATTCGATACAGTAAATAATCTTCGATCACAATCCATCCTTTTTAATATTATAAATGCGAAAGTGTTTCTGTCTGTCTATCCATCTGTCTGTCTTCTACGCTTTTACGGCCCATCTGTTCAACCGATTTGGATGAAATTTGGTACAGGTATAGGTTATATCCCGGGGAAGGACATGGGCTGGCTGGGCGACTTCGTCCGCGTGGAATTTTTCGAAGTGGAAACTTCTTTAGCCGCGTTGAGCACTTTTTAGCAGGGGTAAATCTCATGGGCTCGCGTCACCAACGTGCTCGTGACGTATTGTGCAACATTAGTGCTGTGTTTAACTTTACAAGTACAATTGAATGGATTTATTTTTCACTTCTATCGACAGTCCCTATGACTGTAAAATGGTTTTTTTTTTATCAACTACAAGTTGGCCCTTGACTGCGATCTCACCTGTTGGTAACTGGTAAGTGATGATGCAGTCTAGAAGTATGGCAGTTATATTAAACCCATACCCCTAATTCGTTTATACACGGCATCGTACCGGAACGCTAAACCGCTTGGCGGCACGTCTTTATCGGCGGTGGTAACTAGCCACGGCCGTGCCTAGGTAGGCCAGACCAGGGCAAATTCAGAATTATAAATATCCAAATTGGCCCCGCCGGGGATCGAACCCGGGACCTCGGCACGTTAAGACATTAGCGCTCAACACTGCGCCATGGAGGTCGTCAAATCGGTATCTGTTTGGTGTATTGTACCAAATAATAACGGCTCGCAATTTTAACTTGCTATGACGCTTACCGTAAGAGCAGCGATCTTAACTAGATGTGGGTGGGCCCAAATTATAAGACAAGGCGATTTTACAGGAGTTTATCGATGAGTAGACGATGACTTCGTTCGCGAGGATTGATTTTACACTATAAAAAGTACCTACCTAGCCTATGTCACTATCTCCAAGTCCTCAACAAAAATCACGTCGATCCGTTGCTCCGTTGCGGCGTGATTGAAGGACAAACCAACAAACAAACACACTTTCGCATTTAAGTATTAATAATTATGATACTGCTGTCTGTTGGGTGTATTGCACAAAATAATAACGGCTCGCAATAATCACGTGTCGCGTCGATTTGTTTAACTTGCTATGACGCTTACCGTAAGAGCAGCGATCTTAACTAGATCTGGGTGGGCCCAAATTATAAGACAAGGCGATTTTACACGAGGCTATCGATAGCTTCATCTATCCATTCGATAGATATATAAAGTATTTATTACCACACTTATAGAACTAAACTAGTGGTTCGCCCCGAACTGAGACCTCGCGGCGCCATCTATTGACATAAATATGAAGTTCTGTTAAAAATACTGAAGCTCATTAAAAATAAATAATTCCGTTTCCTTACAATATTTATCTAATTTTAGTATTTGTTGTTCAAGTACAGGATATGATTGAAATAATTGACCAAGTTTCAGGCTCATCCTTTCAGAAAATTTAGAGTTCTGAGGTCATCTTTAGACGTTAGAAAATCTCCACTTTGAAAGCCCCCCATTTCGTCAATTTTGGGGGAAAAATTAAAAAAAAAAATATTTTTGGGCTCTATTCCTAATTATCTTTAAAATGAAATACCGCAACCCTATGTAACTTTATAAAAAATATTTTACTTCGCATTCGCTTCTATGAGACCCCCCCTGAAATAAAGATTTTTATTATTTTTTAAACCATATTCGGCGGGAGGCCATTGGTTTACATATTATATTAAAAGCTGAAGTAATTGCTGAAGAAATTAATTCAGTAATTCAGAAGTTATAATGCTCTGACAGACGGACGGATGGACGGACGGATGAATTATAAACAGAAAACAACGCATGCGCAAGGGGTTTCTTATATCACTAAAAGTTATCTCCTCCTGCCGTTTCCCGTTTCTTAGGGAACTTTAAAAAGGAGCGGGAAAGTGCAACAATGAGGATAAACATGCGATAATAATATACTACTTTTAAAACTATACATACTAAAAATACATAAATAACTAAATATAACAGTATATAAATCAGTGGATTTATGTTTTTAAAATATCCCTCGGGACCATTTTGATTTTACGGGATAAAAAGTAGCGTAAGTCCGTGTCCAAAGTGCAAGCCATCTCTGTTGTCTGTACCAAAATAAAACAGATGGACACACTTTTACATTTATAATATTCTAGTATCGATCTATGAGAGAGAAGGAGATACCTTATTTGAGAAAGTGGCTTAGTTATACCTACTTACTAACTTTTACCTACTTATTAATTTAAAAAATCAACTAGAACACCTCATTGACCCTATTAATGATAGCAATAAGTTTTATCTAACCTTTATTAATTTAGATAAGCCTATCAAGTATCAATTAACGGTAAGATAAAAGATTTATTTCTTCTCAAGTAGATTAGTAAAGTAGATGCTACATTAGAGAAGCCATTGAAGGTAATTTGATTGAAAATCTTATCTTATCGTGAGATCACTAGTGAAAGTAATATTCTGACTACCTACTCTAAAATACTCGTCATTGCAGTATCGAATTCAAAATTCTCAACTTGGCTATTCTTTGTCATACTACTTGCACGCGACTTCACCCACGTGGATTGAGTTTTTTTAATCCTGTGGGACTACCTGCATTTTTCTGCAATAAAAATTAGACACTAGCCTGAGTCACTCTCCGATTCTCTATCTATATTCATGCAAAAAATCAATCACGTCGATCGTCATCTTGATGAGACCTTTTCCATATTTACATGACACCTTTAGAAGTTTGCTTTGCCTTATTTTATACGAGTATGTAATCCATCTAAGAATAGATACTGTAGGGGTGCATTTGAAGCCCGTTTCGATGCAAGATTTTGTTGTAACCGTAGGCCGCGCCAAGCCCAAATACGGGCATCCTAGGCGGTCGCCTTGTTCGCTTTTTTGTTTCTGAAATTTAATAAAAATTCTTTCCAAAAAACCGACTTCCAACGCCACTATAAAATAAAAAATAATTTTGATTTCTACCCACTATGTTGAAGTCGGGCGAGCCTGATGCCTGATATTTTGCTTATCCTTTTGATACCCGCCCGACTTCAGCGTAGTGGGTAGAAATAAAAATTATTTATTACTTTACAGTGGCGTTGGAAATCGGTTTTTTGGAAAGATTTTTTATTTTTATCTTTTTAGTGTCAGGGTTGAGGATTTGGAGTCAGAATTTTTTATGGGACCACTTCGAGAGCTTCTAACGACTGATTGAAAAAAAAATCAAATCGGTTCAGAAACCACGGAGATATGCACCGACATACATTTAAAAAAAAAACGCGTCGAATTGAGAACCTCCTCCTTTTATGGAAGTTTTTTTATTTTTATTTTTATCCACTACAAGCTAGCCCTTGACTGCGATCTCACCTGATGGTAAGTGATGATGCAGTCTAAGATGGTAGCGGGATAACCTGTTAGGGGCATGGCAGTTATATTAAACCCATAGCCCGTCGGTTTCTACACGGCATCGTACCGGAACGCTAAATCGCTTGGCGGCACGTCTGTTAAAAATCACCTGTATTGAAAAAACTAGAAGTTTAATTCGCTGTAATCCGCCACAAAAGGCAAAGCTATGTGATACAGTGCGTATCATAAACTTGCAGCCCGCGATATTCACCACACCACACAAATCCTCCAATATACGTTCCACTTCGATACCGGAGCATCTTCAGGAGACGTTGCCTCTACAATGCACGATTGCAAGTAAAGACTATCGTACATTGTTGCACATAGATTTGACTTCTGTGGCGGATTATATCGAATTAAATCTCTGGTATATGTGTATAATCTATGGAATTAAACTTCTAGCATAGTACAAACAGAGAGAGAAACAGAACACTTCTGTTTGTACTATGCTTCTAGTTACAAAAGTTGGTGACGTATATTTTTTGTTTTTTTTTAATTTATTTTACGGCCCTGGATACAAGTCTTATAAGGCATAAAAATAATTGCCCATTGACCACACGTAGTATAAGTGTAATTTGTATTTGTATAAGTTTTGTTATACTAAGTATAATGAATTGTTATAGTGTTGGTCAATAAACTTTTATTTATTTTTATTTTATTTTATTTTATTTAGTTTTTTTATTGTCATGGACTTCCGCAAAGTAAAGCCTGCTTCTATCAAATATCACCTGGTGTTGTTTCTTATGCCCTGTACCATAGTTCGTGACAAAGTAACGGGCTATGAGTGTACACTATTATACGCATGGCGCGATCGACAGTTTTATGCGGGTTATTAACTTGCGCCTTCACACATCTGGGTCACTATACTTATCCCGCAAAGGTATAATATCATACTAGATGACGCCCGCGACTACGTCCGCGTAGATAAAGGTAAAACTCTTTAATTTTCCGGGATAAAAAGTAGCCTATGTATGCCCCGGGATAAAAACTATCCCCATACCAAATTTCGCATCCATATTCCATACTAATATTATAAAAGTGAAAGTGTGTCTGTCTGTCTGTCTGTCTGCTATGCTTTCCCGGCCCATCTTTTCAATCGATTTTGATGATTTTGATGAGGTACCTCGGTGGGTAACATCCCGGGGAAGGATGACAACTTATTATCCCGGAAAATTAAGAAGTTCCCGCGGGAATCAAAAAAACTTAAGTTAAAAAATTTAATTCGTACTGAAAGAAGAATTTTAACAGAAGGGCAGGCTCACTTTTTGCGCAAAGGATCAGCCTGGCTGGCCAGCGCGGAAATGCAGCCAGCTTTCTTGCCACCATTCCACGCGGGCAGATTTATATAGTAATAAGGTTAGGCTAGCTAGCATTAAGTTCTATTGTACCTATTATTTCCAATAAACGTTATACTTGCCAAAAATAAAAATAAACTTTTAAACTAGTATATTAAATTTTTGCAATGTTCTCACTCGTAAGAGGTTAAGAACCAAGATAGTAAATTAATATTAATTGTTTCTTTTAATAACTGAATTATTAGAAACCTTTCTATTATTACTTTTATCCTACTTAATAAAATAAATAGATAAAGCCTTTATTTAAAGTGAACACATATCTCGGTCTCTAGTTCAATAAAAACATTATTATTTTTAGAGATAATAATGTTTTATTGCATAAATTTAAACACTGTGTCAAACAGCATTTGTTAAGTCGAGGTTATTATACTATCGACGATTTTATTAACGACAAAGTTGCATGGAAGCAACCGGCCTCGCATCCAGTGACCCACAATTCAGTGTAATACTTATAATATTACGTATGTATTAATATTGTAACCTCTTTCTTTTTTGAGAAAAGAGCAACTGCTGAGTTTCTTGCCGGCTCTTCTAGTAGAAACAGCTTTCCGAACCGGTGGTAGTCTTGACGTATCATAAGTGACACAAGTTGTCCTATGTGAAATAAATAAGTCATTTCATTTCATTTCATTTATCACAAATTATTACAACAATATTACAAGGTCAATAATGAAGACACTACATTATTCTGTTCTGAAATTAAGAAAATTTAATTTAATTTTATTCACACATTTACTATTTACAAAACTACCTACTAAGTATTTATCGCTTTAAGCGATTTAGCGTTATCCCTGTAAAGAATAATATGTAAGAAGGTGAATAAATAAAATTATAAATACTTACCTTTGTAAAGCTCGTGTCAGCAAGTTTATGATACCATATTTTATTTCTTATTTGAGTATATATTATTTTCATATTATAACCTATCGCCTTTCACATGATATATTGCTTGGAAGAGATCACTCGTAGTGATAAGGCCGCCTTTACACGAAAATGTCATGATTCGTGTTACCTCTGTTATTTGTTTGTGTGTATTATAGTGTTGTTCACCAAGTCAGAGTTAATAATAAACGATTATTGATTTATTAATATTTAAAGCTTTTAGGATTGGGAAAATACAGATTACAATATTATTGCCAAGCTTGAAAATTCGACCAGCGGTTTTAATTCATACAATAATGGAAACATAGATGGCGCTAGGTGTATACTGGATCGCGCTGGCGGTACAGAGCCTCTGTCTGATATAGAGGTTTAGCAACTCTATACTAGTTACCCCAACGTCTATCGGTTTTTTTAAATTTTTGAATGTTCTTTACACAATGTATATTGTGGTCGGACAATATTATGTAAATTAAATTCCAAGTACCAAACTACTTAAACTTCGTAAATAATTAGATTTTCACGCATTGGAAAACAAACTTGGATGATTGTAGCTTTTTTTAATTAATTTAAGGACTTTCGATTTTAATGTCAGGTTTTGAATTTGTACTAGCCCGCAATTTCGAGCGCGTGACGAGTTTTTTATTTCCCGCCGGAATTCATATTCCGGCGGGCGGGTCCCCGGGATACATATTACATATATACAACCTAATTGAACCTATCTCAACACCAAATTCGTTTTAAAAGATGGGCCGTGAAAGGTGACAGAATAGCAGACAGACACTTTCGCATCTAAAATACTTATTATCATCAATGGATTTATATTATTCACTAGCTGATGCCCGCGACTTCGTCCGCGTGGTTTAAGTCTTTTTGATTCCGGGATAAAAAGTAGCCTATGTCATTCTCCGTCCTCAACTATACCCATGCCAAAAATCGCGTCGATCCGTTGCTCCGTTACGGCGTGATTGAAGGACAAACCAACAAACAAACACTTTCGCATTTATAATATTAGAATGATTACTAGCGGATGCCCGCGACATTCGTCCGCGGGGATTGAGGCTTTTTGGTTCAAAATTCATTATTCAAAATTTCAGATATTTTTAGTCTGGTCTGAGATGTAAGTAGGACTTATATTTTTATGAGCTTATTTTGAAGAAAAATTTTTGGCAACCCTAGCACAACGCAGGTTATAATATCACGTTATATTAATTATACAATTTATTTTTCCAACAGTGCAAGACAGTAGTTACTGGTTACGATTCAGGGTTGTCAAAGGTGTCCGGGTGGGACGTCTTAACTCTAAACCACGCACCAAAACGCCTGCGGTTATGTACCCAATATGTCGAATGGGATTTGAAAGTGTATCTTACTTATAAATGATATAATTTATAGGAAAATACGGAGCTTTTAACCTCGTATCCATACAAATATTATAAAGTAGACTAGCTTTTGCCCGCAGCTTCGCTCACGTTCGATTTTCATAACATTTCAAAACCTTATGTTACAGGGGTTGAATTTTCAAAAATTCTTTCTTAGTGGATGCCTACGTCATAACAAAAGATATCTGAATGCCAAATTTCTATAGCTTGATTCATCCAGTGGTTTGAGCTGTGCGTTGATAGATCAGTCAGTCAGTCAGTCAGTCACCTTTTCCTTTTATATATTATTCAGATAATGAACGCGACTTTGTCCTCGTGGATAAGGTTTTTTTATTACCGCGGGAATAGGACCGGAAGTTTCCGGTATACAAACTATCCTTATATCAATATATCATACTTCATATAAATTCTAATATTATAAATTCGTTTGTGTGTTTGTTTGTTGGTTTGTCCTTCAATCACGCCGCACCAGAGCAACGGATTGACGTGATTTTTTGCATGGGTGTAGTTGGGGACCTGTAGAGTGACAAAGGCTACTTTTTATCCGGGAACATTAAGGAATTCCCGTCGGAATTAAAAAAACTTATTCCACGCGGACACAGACGCGGGCATCAGCTAGTTATCGATATATTAACCACAAGGCATCGACAAGGTCTGCACCCTTACGCAGTCGAAATTCCGCGGGCTCGTACGAAGAGATTTGCTTCCTCGTTTCTAATCTGGGATCTGCTAGGATATGGAATGCCCTTCCGGCTTCCGTTTTCCCCTCCTCTTTTAATATAGGTAGGTTAAGAGTGAATAGGCATCTTCTAGGCAAGCGCGCGTCACCTTAGGCTGCATCACCTCTTGCATGCTAGTCTGATTGCAGCCAAGCGCTAGCCTATATATTAATTTATAAAAAACACATAAAAATCTGTTACAAATATGGGTCGTGAAAACGTAGCAGACACACAGACAGACACTTTCGCGTTTATAATATTAGGTCGTGTGTCTCCACAGACCATACAACCAATGTGTCTCTATCACCGCTTCACACTTTAACACTCATTCTAAGTATATTTAAGTAAATGCATCATTCCTTCGGGCTTTCGGGCCAACAATATAACTGCAACTTGTTCTGATCTCCAGCTAATAGTTGTACTGGTTTCCTACATTATATTATTACGGTTGATATTATAATAATACTGTTTATCCTAAACGCGGCACCGCTAGATGTGATTACGGTAAGTAGGCCAGCGGTGTCACGAGGGACATCCTTACCGCTTTCTATTCGCCTTCAGGGTGTTTTCTCCCACGAAAAGACTTTAAGAAACTCCAAAGGGGCAAACTGAAATTAGGTAGATAGATAGATAGATAAATTTTTTATTGCCACACATAACATAGAGAAAACTAAAGCAGAAAACAACGCGTGCGCAAGGGCGGTCTTATCACTAAAAGTGATCTCCTCCAGACAACCCATTTCTTAAGGAACTTTAAAAAGCAACAATACTGTACTACTTAAACTATACATACTAATGATACATAAATAACTAAATATAAATAAATATAAACATATAGCAGTACATAAACCTACATACAAACGAAAATACTTAAATATTCTATAGCATTTTTCTTTTTTTTAGCATTTCTAATAGAAAGGTAATATTCCTTCGATAAAGGCTTTGACTACCTAATGTCGCTTGGCAATTCATTCCAAAGCAAGATTTAGGTTGCTAAGAATCCCAGAAAAAACATTAATAATAATTAGCTAAATTTAATAATACTAGCTGATGACCGCGACTTCGTACGCGTGGATTGAGGTCTGTTTTGGTTCCCGCGGGAACTCTTATTTTTCTGGGATAAAAAGTATCCTATGTGTTATTCCAGACTATAATCACTTCAGCCAAATCCGTTGCGCCGTTCAGTGTGTAGGAATTTGACGTCACAACTAAGTATGTATTTCATGCAAACTTCTATACTAGAAGCGCGTTTTTAAGTTTAATGAAGATTTGCGGATTTGATTGAGTTGTTGGTAAGGAAACCTACGTCCGAGAGTTCTTTAAATGTTTTCATAGGTGGGCGAAGTCTGGCAAACCACTTTTGACTAGCGAGGTAGACTATGGCCAATTTTATTTCTTATTTCTATGAAGAGACTCATGCTTAATAGTATGCCGACTATTGGTTGAAAAGTTGGATAAACTACAAGTACACTCCACAATAACAAAGAACTTAACAATGTACGTGAAATGCAAATCGCATGTGAAATGTTTTAAGGCCTCTGATACACGGACAAGCAGCGACTGCATAGTGAACTACAGTCTTCTACGTACACACATACATGGAACCGCTCGAGCAGTTGCGACTGCTTCGGGCGGTTGGCAGCAGTTATCAATTGTAGCTTCAAGCTGTTGACTATGACTGCAAGAACGGTCCGTGTATGTTGATCACTGGCTCGAGCAGTCCGTGTATGGCCGGCCTTATTGCTATTGTCTTAAAGAATTTAATCGTATGCACGTTTTGAGGTATATATTATAGTTAGAATTTAGACGGTCACGGTCCAGATGTTAACGAAGATAGCCGAAACAGTTGAATCTACGAGATAATACGAAGACCTTGTTAGGAGTTTTTGGTGAACTAGAAGGCTAGTTCGAGAATGTTTCTGCTCTACCGAGGCCGTAGGATTGGGTACATCGCTATTTTGCGTATAGTCCGCCTTTTCCCTTTAAGGCATTTTTATAAAAAAAATAATTTTTCATCTTCGTATAACTCTACTGTAGCTGCCTCGTTGGTCTAGTGGTTAGCACAGACTGCGGCCGACGAGGTCCCGGGTTCCAGTCCCGGGTCGGGACTTGGGTTAAGTTAAGAATTGGGTATTTCTGACTATAAATTCTCAGTACTCGCCCGGAGTTAGGAAATTGGCGGTGTTTCACCCCCGTGCCTCGTAGAGCACGTTAAGCCGTCGGTCCCGAGTCCCGCCAACCCGCAATGTAGCAGCGTGGTGGGTCTAATCTCTGAGTAATTAATTTAATTCACTCTCTCCTATGAGAGTGGAGGCCTGTGTCCAGCAGTGGGACGGTGGTGGTGGTGGTGGTGGTGGTATAGCTCTACTGTATGTTGCTTTTCCAATGTCCTCTTCACTTATGTGCCTAACTATGTGTTGGTACATGAATCGTACTTCACGTACTTATTATAAATGTGAAAGTGTGTTTGTTTGTTGGTTTACAAACTCGCCCCTACAAATTGATGTGTTTTTTATAATAGCATATTATAATATTTTGGGGACTTGGAGAGTGACAAAGATAATACTACTTTAAAGATGTAAAAGTAACTAGTAAGCAGGCTAATTATTTTCACCCCGATAAAACAGCTTTCATAGGATTTTGACAAACCTAAATCTACACGGAAGAAGTCGTGGGCATCAGCTAGTATATAAAAATAATTACGTGAAGTAATTAGCCTCAGTCAAAAATTCAGCCTTTTATCATACTACCTATTACCTATTCTGTGCTTTTATTTTATGCACTGTATGGTTGTAAGTTGTAACTTGGTTGTACAAGCGTACTTAAAACGAAAAACTCCACAAAAATAACGTTAGGCAATAAAAATACGATTAAGTAGGTAAAGTACTTATCTATTTCAAGGTAAATGTTATTATTGTTAATAAAACTAACATGTATCTATCTTTTAATTGTTTCAGGTAATTAGCAGCACGATAACATCATAAACTTAGACAAAGAAATCGGTTTGTATGCCAGAATATGTATATTAAGTTTGTGTAGCTTTTCTTTCTAGGTAATAAGACTGCTACCATCTCCTGGGACTGTAATATTACTATGAGTCTAGTTTTCCTTAGAGTTTGAAGAGGTAAACAAATCGTAGAAATTCGAAGAAGTCGACGTTGGGCTTTCACTCGTATCACAATATCCAGAGATGATGACAACTCAATCAAATCATTAACTCTTTATCAAACTTAAATAGTACAAACTTCTAGCATGGAATTTTGTATGAAGTAGGTACATCTATGTACGTCATAACGTCATCAAATTTCAACGCACTTTTTTTCTTTAATCTATACTTATAATGGTTAAAACTAACCGAGTATGTGAATTGTACCACCAAAATTCAAGTCCATATTTTTTCAAGTGGAAACAATAATGGACTTCAATTGCATAAAATATGTGGGTGTGTCGAAACTGACTGAAATCAAAAGTTGTTAATTGGTAGGTATTCCTTTAAAGGACTTTGTATTGTCGAAATCGGTTATAACGACTTCGAGGTAACCAATTATATGGCTGTAAAAGTAGAGAGCTGCAAATGGCCTGCAATGTAGTAAAATTGTGTAAGAAAATCCGAAAAATCTTAAATATTTGGACAAACGAAACTATTCGAACTGTTGGAGGATTTCATAGACCCTGAGGCATGAGATGCATGAACGCATCAGCTATGACCTCCTTAAACTGTTCAATATTTATCATGATTTTGTTAAACAATCGAACATTTAATGATATAAGTTATATTTGTATGTTTCGTCGTTTTAAACTATTTTGACTAGTATAACTAGTTAGAATTCATTCTATGGTAAACCTACATTCAAAATTGTTATTACATGCAAATGATTAATCAGAACTGAAAATCAGGTTAAAGACATAATAAAAACAGTGCTTATAAATGAAAGAGTTTATTGACAAAGATTACATGTGACAGGATTACTTATTCGTTATAAAATTAGTTAAAACAATTATTAAATGAACGTGAAAATATTGATAGTATAACATGGTCTAGTAGTCCCAATTATAAATATTTAAATCCATCTACTACAATAAACTATTTCCGCTATGATAACCATTATATACTATATTTAGTCAAAATAATGCCATTACTAAGATAAGTAAACTCAGCAACATTTGCTTTTAGTTGATGCAGAACAACATGCTTCATCGTCTTTTTCTTCGTCTTCTACGTCATTAGTGCATTTGCAATCATCGCAAATCTTAAATCCACCGTTTTCATCTCGGCATACGCAAATGCATTTCGCCCCACCAGTTATAATACAAACGCACCCTGATTTATTACATTTATTCGCTGAATTTTCGCATTTGCAATCTCCACAGATCTTCAATTTGGATTCATTGGTAGATTTAATGCATTCGCAATCGTCACAGTGTTTTAATTCACCTTCATTATTCAGAGAAATACAAATGCAATCCTTATCGTCTGTTGGAATGCATTCACATCCTTCTTTGTTACATTTCCCAGATGCTCCTTTAGCATCTGAGATGCAAACGCAGTCACCACAGCGTTTAAATTCACCTTCTTCATCGTGGCATACGCAAATGCATTTAGCTCCGTCAGTAGCAATGCAAATACATCCCGCATTTCTTCGGAACTTCTGTGCACTGACAGTCATCACAGCGCACTATTTTTCCTTCAGAATTTAGACAAATATAAATGCAATCCTTACCGTTTGTTGGAATGCATTCACATCCTGCTTTGTCACATTTTCCAGACTCTTTAGGACCTGAGGTGCAAACGCAGTCATCACAGCGTTTTTCATCGCGGCATACGCAAATGCATTTAGCTCCAACAGTAGGAATGCAAAAGCATTCCGATTTATCACATTCGCTTGATCCATCGCACTTGCAATCATCACACCGCACCAGCTTACCATCAGAATCTTGACAGATGCATATGCATTTTTTACCTTCAGTTGGAACACATTTACATTCAGCTTTACTTCGTTGTAGCTCATCTTTTTCAGTAAGTTCAGAAGAACACGAACAATCGTCGCAGCGTATGAATTTCCCTTCAGTATCACGACACACACAAATACAGTCCGCTCCTCCAGTTGGAATGCATACGCATCTTTCCATCTCACATTTGCACGCTGACTCGTCACATTTGCAATTGTCACATCGGACGATGTTGTCTTTAGCGTCCAAACAAACACAGACGCATGTTTTGCCTTCTGTTGGAATGCAAAAACATCCCGCCTTGTTACATTTCATGTTGCAATTCCGATTCTCATTGATTGTAACTTTGCAGCAAGGCATTTCGGATTGGTTGTTGAATTTTAGAATACCTGAAAGAATGAAAAAATAAGATATTTTAACATGTAGATTATAGGGAAACTATAAGGAAGACCCCCACTTCGAAAGAATGATTAAAAATTTCAACGGGATCTTTCAAAACCATACGGACAAAGTCACGGGAAAAAGCTAGCTTCTATGCTTCGTATTTGGCACTGCTGAGGGTTATTTAATAATTAATCATGTAATGATATAGGGGTTACATGGGATATTTCATAGTCATAGTCATAGTCATAGTCATTTATTTATTAAATATAGGTACACTGTAGGTACACTTATTTTCGTCTAAAAATTACTTACTTAAAAAGCATAATGGGTAACGGTATCTTAAAACTAAAGCTACGAGGGTTCCAAACGCGCCCTGGTCTGAGAAGAGCCCACAACAAATTTAACAGGAAGGTGTACTCCCAGATCGTTTTGCACACGATTCAACTCAGATAGTCATTTGGCTTCTTGTGGCAAATCTGCCCCCCGATTGTTCATAGAGGTCCCGGGTTCGATCCCCGGCAGGGTAAATTTAGGAATTTATAATTTCTGAATTTTCCCTGGTCTGGCCTGGTGGGAGGCTTCGGCCGTGGCTTGTTACCACCCTACCGGCAAAGACGTGCCGCCAAGCGATTTAGCGTTCCGGTACGATGCCGTGTAGAAACCGAAGGGGTGTGGGTTTAATATAACTGCCATGCCCCTAACAGGTTAGCCTGCTCGCATCTCAGACTGCATCATCACTTACCATCAGGTGAGATCGTAGTCAAGGGCTAGCTTGTAGTGGATAAAAAAAAAAAAGATGCAGCCTAAGGTGACGCGCGCTTGCCTAGAAGATGCCTATTTCACTCTTGATTTGAAGGTACCTATATTAAAAGAGGTTTGACATTTGGTTTGATTTATTTGACAGGTTAAAACGTATTAACCTGTCAAATGATTACGATTTGCTTAGACATTGGACCGCTGGACCTACGGCTTTGATTCATTCCAAGGCACGGACCTTCTAAATCGGCAACCGATTCAGTCACTTACTTGGGGCAACCTTACTTAGACCGCAGCGCTCACCCACACCACAAAATAACAACTAAAGTAAAGATAACAACACAAATAAAATACTATTATCAAAATATGTACTTACGCGTGTAATAGATATCTCGTCACAGTTTCTCCGGCGGCTATTACTAACCACACTGATAAGAGATAAGCGAGTCGCGCGCTTATATTCATTCATAATAATAACTCGTGCGCAAAGGCGATGCGCAACTCGCAAGTCATAGGGCCGTGCGCATACGCAGGGGTTTCCTATCATTCGTCACTTTATATCTTGCATGCTATTCACAACACTATTGCATATGAGTCAAGGTTGATTTTAAATTATTCGGGCAGTTGAACTCTTCGATCTATACTACTAGGTATAATATGTGAATACCTATTTACATAATGAGCGAAAACACAAGTAATTAGATACTCTAGAATTACATTTTCATTAACTAGATGAAGACCGCGACTTCGCCTGCGTGGATTAAGTGTTTTGATTCCCGCAGAAACTCCTTAACTTTTCAAAATCGGTTGAAAAGGTGAGCCGTTAATGCGTAGCAGACAGACACACTTGCATTTTATAATATTAGTATGGATTACTATGTTAGTAGTATCACCTACTAAATATGCACATAAGTGTAGGCTTAAACAATAACTATTGATGAATAGATCAATTTTACTGAGTACGAATCCTCACAAAAATTTGTATGAACTTGTTGCAAGAGCATTACAATGACGTCATACTACTCCAAGCTGGTGACGTCACACACCTGTTTGCATCAGCCCAGTGCAAACTGAGTCCCAATTGTCTATAGTTCATAAAATATAGCTTGACACCTGTGACAGATGTCATCCAAATGACGCCTATGAAGTTCAGTATTAAGTCATCGTAAAAATGTATGCGAAAAAGTCATACTTTATTGGTTTCTGCACATTAATAGTGACGTTCCTTTTTTTATCGTAACCAAAGGCTATTTTATGGGCACTACAAATACGTTAAATCGGAATAAGTTGTTACTTTTTAAATTAAAATTTCTAGTTATTAACATTTTATTCATATTATTATTTGGGTAATTGAAAAAATAATAGCAATTTAAATACATTTTTGGAAATAATTAAATACATTTATCCCTTTTGTTTGATTTCGTTATAACAAGTAGTTATAAATTATTATCCTAGTATAGTATCAATGAAAACATAATATAGTTACAATAAAATCGACATTTGTAGCTAGTACCTACCAATAATATCGATAATATTATGATGGATTTTCAACATTGTCCTAGCCCTATTTATGTCACTCTGACAGCTGTCACAGGTATCAAGCTATATTTAACAACTATAAGCAAATCGTAATAATTTGACAGCTTAAAACGTATTACTCGTACTGTTTAAAAAGTATATACAATAAATACATTCTTTTAGACGTGCAGACATCTCTGAACTCCTTATACAGGTCGAATAGGGATGATGCCTATATCAAAAATAAATTATTTATAACCGATTATTAAATAGAGGGTCTTCTAAAAGACCTAAAATTCAAATCCTCGGTTATTTTTAAGTTTGGTAACCATTTTAAAATATAGATTAAAGAAAAAAGTGCGTTGAAATTTGATGACGTCACTATTGTGAACTTCATACAACTTCGATACTAGAAGCGCAAGTTTCGAGATATTTATGTATGAATGCGGTTAGCATACGCAGTTAAAATGATGGACTGTTGTACAAAAACTTAAATAAGTAATGGTCCCAAAAAACTTCGAATGCATAAAACTATATTTTGACCAAAATATCACTTGGATGACTGTTATAACAATTTTATAATATTAAATTATTATTAATAATAATATTAAATTATTATTATAACTCTTTAAAATAAAATAAGAATCAAACATCATGTAGATAATTCAATATTATAATCGATGCATGTTGCTGGAAGTCTACACACAAAAAAAATACATTAGATAATTTTGTAAGTTTTATTTTTTGAGGAAAATCAGTATTAAAATAGATGGCGCTGCACGCAATAGATCTATAGATCCATCAAACGCTTTCATAAATCACCGCTAGATGGTGTTATGAACCATGCACTCAATGTTATATTGCGCTAAGGAGATCGTTTCTGGTCGAATGACCTCAGAGCGATCGGCCTGCTACAGCAAGACCTTACTTCATAGGATCATTTCTATAGTAAGCTCTTCACGAGACATACACAATATGCAAGCGTACAACCAGTCACGATGAGGAGACGTGGTGCGGTGTCCTGAGCGTGAGCCGGACAACGGCTCCAGTCGTTAGTCCTCGATGATCGTTCACTCCTCTCTTGTAGGGGAGCGTGGGATGCTGTCGCTTTCTGAGTGGCTTTTTTTAAACCTTTTAAAAATTAAATATGAATTAATAGAATAAATGTCTTTTTAAGTAGTAAGTAGTATGGACTATTGTATAGGTTCCTGGTACAATTAAACTTTTCATTATCAATAATTTATTATATATAACAATATTTATGTAAAAAAAATCCCGCTGTAACTGGTATAAAATTAAAAGGTATGCGCATGGGATGCATCTTTGTATCAAATTCCCTTAATCAATTGAAAAGTTTGGCCGTGCAAGCGTAGCAGACACGCACATTCGTATTTATAATTTAAAGTATGAATTTTATATGATATTCAATTTTGAACAGAGTCGCTGATTTGATTGGGTAGTTTTCATCCCTATTATCTTTTTGACAACCGATGACGGTTTCTTTACACAATCGGGGGGCTGCCGGCTGATGCAAGAAGTGACATTCAGCCGGTTAGAACGAGTGGAATATATGACTCATATCTACTTGAATAATGTATTATTTTCATACTATTTTTATCTATGACAGATTTGCCTGTAATTTCGAACCCACTAGAATGCCTACCATAGAATTATCATGGTAAATACAGGTTACCCATCTATAGATTATTAGTTAACTAGTTGAGTTTGCCTGGTGGGAGGCTTCGGCCGTGGCTAGTTACCACCCTACCGGCAAAGACGTGCCGCCAAGCGATTTAGCGTTCCGGTAGGATGCCGTGTAGAAACCGAAGGGGTATGGGTTTAATATAACTGCCATGCCCCTAACAGGTTAGCCCGCTACCATCTTAGACTGCATCATCACTTACCATCAGGTGAGATCGCAGTCAAGGGCTAGCTTGTAGTGGATAAAAAAAAGTTCAATTTTTAAACAACTAATCTCAAACCCCGATTTTAGGTTGAATTTTCAAAAATCCTTTCTTAGCGGATGCCTACGTCATAACTCATAATAGCTATATTTGTTTGCCAAATTTCAACCCAATCCGTCCAGTGACTTGATCTGTGCGTTGATAGATCAGTCAATCTATACTATTTTACTAGTGGTTCGCCCCGAACTGAGACCTCGCGGCGCCATCCATTGACATCATTGTGAAGTTCTGTTAAAAATACTGGAGCTCATTAAAAATTAAATAATTTCGTTTCCTTATAATATTTATCTAATTTTAGTATTTGTTGTTCAAGTATAGGGTATAATTCAGATACCTAATTGATCAAGTTTCAGGCTCAACCTTCCAGAAAATTGAGAGTTCTGAAGTCAACTTTGGACGTTAGAAAATCTTCACTTTGAAAGCCCCCCATTTCGTCAATTTAAGGGGAAAATTAAAAAAAAAGTTTTTTGGACTCTATTCCTAATTATCTATAAAATACCACATCCCTATGTAACGCTTTAAAAAATATTTTACTTCGCACTCGCTTCTATGAGAGCCCCCCTGAAATAAAGATTTTTATAACTTTTGAAGCCTTAAGCAGCGGGACGCCATCGGTTTACATATTATATTTAAATTTGAAGTAATTACGTTCAGTCATTCAGAAGGTATAAAGCTCTGACGGACAAGACGGACAAATTCACTCAAGTAGACTCGGAGACCTTCGCTTCGCTTGGTCAATTACTAATCCATATCCATACTAATATTATAAATGCGAAAGTGTGTCTGTCTGCCTATCCGTCTGTCTGTCTGCTACGCTTTCACGGCTCATCCGTTCAACGGATTTTGATGAAATTTGGTACAGGGGTATTTTGTACTTGTATCCCTGGGAACTTGGGAAGGACATAGGCTACTTTTTAGCCCGGAAAATCAAAGAGTTCCCGCTGGAACCAAAAAACCTCAATCCATGCAGACGAAGTCGCGGCCATCAGCTAGTTATCAATACCTATAATTTATAATACTAATAAAACATATAATAATATATACAATTTCTTAAAAAATCTTTAAAATCTAAATTAAAAACTAAAAACTAAAAATTAAAAATATAATCTATGCCGCTGCAATGAGGCAATGTGCCCAGAACGCTGGCTGCGTTACCCCGCTGAATAGCCAAACTTATATGTTGGCCGAGGTAACTGCCAGCCCTCCGGTCACCTGTGGACTCTGTGAGACGAGAAGATAGATCCTTAAAAAATGATCTAGCATCTTCGCCATTTATAATTAAAATGTTTTTTATAAAAGTCCAGTACAAGGTAGGTAACCTTGGAAGTAAATGTAAAACGAAAAGCATTTAAATTGTTTTATAACCGCGATATGTTAGTTATGACGTATCGTGGGCGATGCCACTCGCCTTGAAGATCGGTCGAATGTTGCCTCATTGGCATGCAATGCAATCCCATTCCGAATGACTTGCTCGCGATTGCAGGAATGCAAGCATTTTTATGGTTCCAAAATCATACTAATTTTATAAATGCGAAAGTGTGTCTGTTAGTCTGTCTGCTAGGCTTTCACGACCCATCTGCTCAACCGATTTTGATGAAATTTGATACAGGGGTAGATTGTATCCCGGGGAAGGATATGCTTCCTTTTATCCCGGAAAATTCAAAAAACTTTAACCACGCGGACGAAGTCGCGGGCATCAGCTTGTGGTATTTAAATAAGGAACTGTTGTTAAATGCGCCTGTTTCCGTCACAATCACAGGAAAAGTGAATAGGCATCTTCTTGGCAAGCTCCGCCGACTGCATCACTACTTGCCTACAAGTAGTATATATAAATAGTTAAATTAAAAAAATTGCTCTAATGGCTCTGATAGTTCCTTAGTTAAGATGATATTTTGTTAGATGGTGATAATAAAAAAATAAAAAAAAACCCGGCTGAGTTTCTTGCGGGCTCTTCTCAGACCAGGGCGCGTTTGGAACCCTCGTAGCTTGATTATCACCATCATGTTTTATAAGTAAGTAATTTTTACCGTCAATAAATGTACCCACAGTGTACCTACATTGAATAAATGAGTTGATTGATTGATTGAAAAATACTTGCTGCTTCAAAATACAGTTTTTTAGAAGCTCCCTAATTTTTTACTTGTGCACAAATTGACAACTGGACCAACACATTACCTTGAAGGCAGGAATGCTGACGTGACATGCAACCATTTGCTTATATCGATGATCAAGGATTAACGGTAACGTAAACTACCTTTTTTTTTTTAAATCCCGTACAAGTTAGCCCTTGACTGCGATCTCACCTGATGGTAAGTGACGATGATGCAGTCTAAGATGGTAGCGGGCTAACCTGTTAGTGGCATGGCAGTTATATTAAACCCATATCTCTATTCGGTTTCTACACGGCATCGTACCGGAACGCTAAATCGCTTGGCGGCACGTCTTTGCCGGTAGGGTAACTAGCCACGGCCGAAGCCTCCCACCAGGCCAGACCAGGGAAAATTCAGAAAATATAAATTCCCAAATTGACCCTGCCGGGGATCGAACCCGGGACGGCGGGAAGGCAACGGCGCTCAACACTGCGCCATGGAGGTCGTCAAAACCTCTCATGCAACTGAACATACATTTTGGCAGATGTATTATTACTTTAACATTTTAACTTGGTAAGTTAACATTATCGCGTTGAACAAAAGCGGCGAACAAAACACCTGCTGTTAAATATTATATTATGTTATGCAGATATGATTGCCCATAGTCATTAATTAACATAAAATATTCCTTGTCACGTAACTCTCATAGTGAAGCCCATAGTTAGCAATAAAATAAGCAAAACAAAAGCTCGAGTCGCGTGCCACGACACGGATCTATTCAAGTAAGTGTGTTGCGTAAGTCACTTTAGGTATTTTGTAATGCTAATAAGTTGCGTTTACGCTGTACATTACTTTCTCTAAAAGCCTAATTTTCTCTTTTTATTGTAACAGTGTTTTTAGTATTGTTCGCTTTCCGTATTGTAAACCATCTTCGTTTGATCCGTAGGTACTTGCTCTGATTCGCGATCTAAGTAAAAATTATCTTAAAAAATTCTTAAGAAACCTTTAATTTTTTCCTTTTTGAAGTTAAACTTCTTTAGAATCGTTGTGATTTGAAAATTCGATGAAACGAAAAAGCGCACGAGTGATTTATTCTGAGAGAGAATGAGATAGAGTACAAGTTATATTTATTTAGCACTCTCTCGCAGGCTACTAACTTTTCTGAAGTTTCACTTCTGCAGTGTGTGAATTGCACACACACACTTCTTTTTAATTTATTTCGATGGTGATTAATGATCAAGTTATATTCGGGAATTTGTATTTAAATAAGTACTTATTAACTTTATCGACATTTTATAACATACATTTTTTATATACCATAAAAAAACCTTTATTGGAAATAATACAATAGAACTTAATGCTAGCTAGCCTAACCTAATTACTATATAAATCATGCCCGCGTGGAATGGTGGCAAGAATGCTGGCTGCATTTCCGCGCTGGACAGCCAGGCTGATCCTTTGCGCAAAAAATGAGCCAGCCCTTCTGTCACCAGATGAGGCAATTAACCGCGGTGAAATATCTCGTAAAAATTTACCATGGGGTTTACAGTCTTACAGTTACACGCTTGGAATAAATAAATGTATTAAGTCAATAAAATGGGCTTACAAATCAAACAGGGCTACAGTATGATTTGTGCACTTTTTATTTTTTGTACACAGTATGATTTTTAGACGAAAATAAATGTACCTACAGTGTACCTATATTTAATAAATAAATGACTATGACTATGACTATGACTTTATAGAGAACTAGATGATGCCTGCGACTTCGTTTGCGTGTATTGAGTTTTTTGATTCTCGCAGGAACTCCATAATTTTCGGAAATAAAAATTAGCATAAGATTATTCAAAATTTAATTAAAATCAACGTAAAAGCGCAGCAGACAGACAAACAGACAACCTTTCGCAATTATAATATAAAAATTATTAGAATCACACTTTACCATTTCATAAAATCTGTCTAGATACAAACATCGGTACATAAGTTCCAGCAAAATTACTTACATTGAACACGGTGCAAAACCGCGAGTAACCGCTACCTTGTATAGAAGTACTACTTCTATTACCTACTAGGTAACTTCAACACAATCGCTAATTCGTTCACAGTTACCCGTAATGGTATAGCTTGTAAAAACGGAGCAGGCCTTCCTTGAACGGCACTCCTATTCAATTAACGACCCGAGAAAGGCTAAATTATGATCTTCCTACTTCAGTATCTAGAGGGTACCTGCGTTCTTGATACTTTAAACGAGAAGTTAAATAATAGCTTAGACATTAAGACGGGCGAATGAAGTGAACCTTCGCCTAAAGCCCTCCTGTAAGCCAAAATCCTTATAGCGATAGTAGGTATATATCCTTATCCTTATATGGATATACTATGCACAATTGCAAACTTAACGTCGATTTTGCATCATTTAGATTTGTCTTTTTTAAGATTATAGCGAACTAGATGATTCCCGCGACTTCATCCGCGTAGTTTTTTCTTTCATGCAGGAACACCTAAATTTTCCGGGATAAAAAGTAAAGTTTCCTTTCCCGGGAAAACATCTACACCTGTGCCAAATTGCATCAAAATCGGGTAAAGAGACAGTTTTTTTAATTCCCAGGGGAACTTTTTAATTTTCCGGGATAAGACAGTTTTTTTTAATTCCCGCGGGAACTTTTTGATTTTTTCGGGATAAAGCCTATGTCCTGCCCCGGGATACAACCTATCCCTGTACCAAATTTCAGCATAATCGGTTGAAAAGATGGGCCGGGAAAGCGTAGCAGACAGACAGACAGACACACTTTCGCATTTATAATATTAGTATGGATTAGTATGGATATAGTATGGATTATGAGTATGGCTTCTTGTTCTTAGGATACGTATCATGGACTTCCGCTAAGTAATGCCTGCTTCTGTGTAACAAAACTCAAAAGCGAGTCAAAAGTTTAAATAACTCTGATGCCACGAACAAGAGGCAAACGCATTAGCATTGATTGTACCTATATGAATTAGTATGCTGACCGGCGCCCGCGCAGCCTCGACACACATGCAGAGCCTTGGAAACCATACAGTATGGTGTCTGACGTACACGTTCATTCATGAATGTGCTGCATTATTAGTGTTTACTGGTTGAATTAAGATATATAAAACAACTAATAACGTAACATTAATTACGTATAACGTGAGGATGAATACTAGATTCAACCTCATAAATTACCTTTTCTAAAAAATGATATGAAATGTGCACATTTCATACCCTGTAAATGAGTTCGAAAGTTAAACTTCCCGGCCTAGGCCATGTATTTTCATTACATATTATCATAAGTTTGAATTTGGAATCTTTCCTCCTGAATATCTTGTAACTTGTTATAATGTTCTTTGGCCTAAATAGTTTAAATTTGGAACTCTACCGTATTACGCGTTCAGCACTCACAGCGCAAAAAAAAATTAAAAGTATACATATAACTAATTTAACTTTTAATATTTCGTAGGTTGCTTTTTTATTTACTTTCTTTTAATTACATAATATAATATATTTAAAAAAAGTCACTTGTTTCATTTTTTAGAAAAGCTCTATACACACCTCGACCGGGAGAGCATTTCTGGTCTCGTATAGTCTAACTAACACTCGACCAGAAAACGCGTACTTCCCGGTCTCGCGATGTAAAATGTACTATTTCTTTTTTTTGGCTTTGCACGGGTGGCACTAATAATCATAATAGTCTATACCCAATGTAGGCAGTGGGCAGTGGACAGCAAATCATTTTACATTTTAATATTATGTTGTAAGAGTATGCCCCGCCCTCACCCCACCTGCCACTGCCACTAGTTTTTGAGCTTATCCATTACAATTCGAACAAACAATCAAACAAATCTTTCCTCTTTATAATATTAGTTTAGATATACTAAGTTGTATAAGGATGAGATGCTAAGATATGGTAAATTTCTGGGGTGGTCCACTATGCTGACCAAGTGCGGATTAAGGCAGACTTCGCACACCTTCGAGAGCATTCTGAAGAACTCAATTCAGGTTTCTTCACGATGATTTCCTTCACCGTTTGAAGCAAGTGATACTTATTTAATTACTTAAAAAGAAAGTTGGAGGTGCGTGCCCGGGGATCGGACCCGGTACCTCGAATAGGAGGTCGGGTGTCTTAAGTGATGTGCCGGATATCCGTATCCGTTACTTTCGGATCTTCTACCTTATTAATTTTCAATACATAGATTAAATTCTATATATATTAGGTAGCAATGAAAATACTATTAAATTCCATTTAAATTATTTTTTATTTCTTAAAATCAAATATTTGGCACCTTTATTTATTTCAAACATTTATAACGTAGTGAGTTTCAAAGTCACGCGTACCGACACCGATTGAGTAAGAAAGTTAAAATCCGTATCCGTATCCGCGGATCTTGACACCAAATATCCGAATGCGGATCCATATCCGCGGATATACATTTCTAACGATCCGACACATCACTAACCATTAGGCTAATAATTTATTATAGAAAATAATGCTTGTTTATGAACCTCGATAAAGTCAACTCACCTCTAATGCGTAATCGATGCGATGGATTCATTCACCCATGGTCAAGATTATTCGTGTCATTAAATAATTGGCTATTGACTCGTGAATGGAATTAACGCGCACCTCGAAGTTGTCACATTTTATTTTACTTCATTATCATGTAGACAGCCAATTGCTATATAATATGTCACCGTAAGATTGTAAAAACCGTTAAATTGTAATCTAAATAACGATATTGTAAACTGTCGACAGATTGTGAACCTTCATCATCAATGTTCTGAGGGTCAATTTTTAAAATATTCATTGTATTTACGTTATCTTGTCTCTTTCTTGTAGGCTAGGTTAGGGTTCGACATAATTAATTGTGAGCCGTTCAATGTTCTGAGGGTCAATTTTTAAAATATTCATTGTATTTACGTTTTCTTGTCTCTTTCTTGTAGGCTAGGTTAGGGTTCGACATAATTAATTGTGAGCCGTTCAATGTTCTGAGGGTCAATTTTTAAAATATTCATTGTATTTACGTTTTGTTGTCTCTTAGATTGTAGGTTAAGTTAGGGTTCGACATAATTAATTGTGACCCGTTCAATGTTCTGAGGGTCAATTTTTAAAATATTCATTGTATTTACGTTTTCTTGTCTCTTTCTTGTAGGTTAGGTTACGGTTCGACATAATTAACCAGGTAGTAGGTAGGCACTTATTTTTTATCAGGTTAATATACCTAACAGATTACAATCTACCGAAAAATAATGCGTGAAATTGTAATCTGTCGACAGTTTACAATATCGCTAGTTAGATTACAATCTAACGGTTTTTACAATCTTACGGTGATATATATAAATTGCTATCACCTCTGGGCCGGAGCACCCCAGTATCAGCTCCTTCCATTTGACCGGATACAAAAGCGGGCAGTTCGACTCGTGGACAATCCCAAAATTACTTGCACGCTGGACTCGTCTGGCCAACGTCTCTTCGGTGCTCTAGGGACTCCAGCGGCTGGAGTCCCTAGAGCACCGAAGAGACGTTGGTTCTCTTTGTGTGATCTATCGTCTCTACAATGGGGGAGTGCTCTGAGGAATTATTTAATCTAATACCACCTTCCGTGTTCTCCAGTCGCACTCTTCGTCTCAGAAACAAATTTCATCCTCACCAACTGGATGCCTGGTCTTCTTCCACCTCCCGTTATTCCAGGTCATTTCTGCCACATACCTGCAAATGGGGAACCAGCTTCCATCTCCTGTGTTCCCTAATTGACTATGATATGGGGCTCTTCAAACGGCGGATAAACAAATTTCTTAAATGCCACCAACGCATTGGCGGTTCCTCTGGTGCTGCAAATGCTTATGGGCGACGGTAATCACTTTCCATCAGATGACCCGCCTGCTTTATATATTATAAAAAAATAAAGACGTCGATAAATATTATTATTGGTTATACTCGTAACATTATAGGGACACCAACTTATAATTGTTCCGGTGGCCAAAATTGGAAATATTTTTTATGATTGTTTATTTTATGTTTTTTTGTTTTATTTTCAATATAATTTACTAGCAAAATGTTTGTGTTGATAAGTCTGTGGGACTATACCAATTCCAGAAGTTCCAGTAGCAATGTTTTTGTAAACCATAAGATGACTTGATGAGTTCTATCAGTTGAGGACCCTTTTTTTATCCACTACAAGCTAGCTGCGATCTCACCTGTTGGTAAGTGATGATGCAGTCAAAGATGGTAGCGGGCTAACCTGTTAGGGGCATGGCAGTTATATTAAACCCATACCGATTCTGTTTCTACACGGCATCGTACCGGAACGCTAAATCGCTTGGCGGCACGTCTTTGACGGTAGGGTGGTAACTAGCCACGGCCGAAGCCTCAGGCCAGACCAAGGAAAATTCAGAAATTATAAATTCCCAAATTGACCCTGCCGGGGCTCGAACCTAAACATTATTTGACTTTGACTTTGACTTTGACTTTAATTGTATCTACATCACGGGATAGATAATCGACTGAAAACTTATTAGTTACATACTAACCTGAATCGCCATACCGAAGTTTTCTGAGAATATAAAAAATCTCTGATTCTTCTGAGAATTGGTTCTATAGACCGTTATACTCGTAACTTACAACGATCGACATCTTACAGCGCATCTTTTATTCTGAACTTAAGGACGGAAAGCGGAAACAAGGCGGTCAGTTGCTTAGATACAAAGATGTGCAAAAGAGGCATATGACTAGATGCCAGATCGACTTATTTCGTTGGGAAAGTCTGGCTGAAAACCGAGGGGATTGGAGGCACTTGGTTCAGCAGAATATTACCGAATTCGAGAATAAAAGGAGGCTAGATCTGAACGTTTACCGTGATCAACTTAAAAGTAGACCACCCTCCAATATAACTTATAATTAAGTCGTTGGTACCCTATCATGTCCTCACTGCGCGCGTTTATTCCGTGCTAAAATAGGGTACATCAGCCACATTAGGGTGCATGAGCGAAGCCCTTATTCAAATTCAAATTAACAGAGATTCAGTCGTGTTGCCGAACTCGGCAAAGGAATTCATCACAACGGTCCAACCAGAAAGGTCCACGCGCACAACGCCAGCCCGGAGGAAGATTTTCCTATTGATGTGGACGAGTACCTACCTACTACCTACGTATCACTCACTCGTCCCAAAGAACCACAGGACACACTAAGAAGAATGGGTAGCGGCCCTCTGGATTGCAATACCCTGAGATATTCAAACATCATATAGAGGGTATTTTTTTCTGTTTTGACTTGTTCACTTTTCCGGCTCTGGAATGAGCAGGCTTGATAAAGTAACTGGAATTAATGTATGGCTGCCGTTATGTTGATGACACTGGTACCTTCGAGTACCTTTGAAACAATGACCCGGTGAGGTGAGGTCAAGTCGTGAGGGCGCGCGTACTGGTAGAAAGTTCCTCTCAGCACTGTCACTTACAGCCATCTCACAACTGTCTTGTTATATTGGATCTAATATATTTTACTATCAAAAGTGGATCGTCGTTATAGACAGTTCGTTGGAATTTTTGTGGGCTTATTGTGGCTGTTTTTCTCTCAGGCTAGTTCTTCGTTGAATTCGCCGTCGTTATAATTATATTTACCTATTCTGTGATTATATGTCACGGAAACTGGAATTTTAACTTTTACACGGATGTTTCTAGTGGCATGGATACTTGAAAAATAATCATGAAACTTGAATGAAGTAATGTAATGTGTACGTGGCTTTCACACTTGTACCTACATTATATTAAGATAAATTGCATTCCTGAAAAGGAACTTCATAGGACAGGAAGGAACGTAGGAACAGGATAGGAAGGACATAACTTCATTTATGTCCCGGAAAGATTTTCTGGCGGTTGCGGGGCGGGTATCATATATATAGCATCACATATATAGGAGACTACATAAAAAACTGACATAATCTAACCCTTTCATAATACTCCCTGCGGAAAGGGACAGAACTAGATTTAAAGCTGTCATTTTAATTTAGTTTAGAGATTGTGTTATACAGAATTGGCCATATCATTACCGTTTTCTGCACAGATTTTCTCTAAATATATACATCCGCTAAGAAAGCATTTCCTCCACCTGAGCGAATCCAGAATAGGAGAGCTAGTCGAATATAATATATCATCGCTGCAACAGCGTTGAAAATGAGGATGTCCATAATAGTGGCGAATAACGGAACGTTGTTACTTGTTCCCTCATTGTTATCTTTTGGCTTTAAACAATTATTAATTTTATCATTGAATTACATCAGAATTCAATCTTTAATTAAAATTTTATATTAAGCCCGCTATAATGAAACTGTTTGATATTTAATAACAAAACTTTATTAACTATAGATTTAACTTTCGATATGATATTACTAATTTAATATCTTTTATGAGTTACAATGGTTAAATGTAAGACATGTTGTAACAAAATATGTTGAAATTCTTATGCTATTGTCTAAGTTGTCGTGGTTTCAGTAGAAATACAAAATACCCTGTAAGTTAAATCAAATGATTACAGTCTTAACAATTCAGACAGTGACCCAAATTAATTTAAAAGTAGGGTGACAATGACTATCGAGCATTTAACTAAATACTTAAGTAACGACAGGTTTAGGCGGGATTGCCCAGAATCATCTGAAGTCTCTGTCATAGAGTAAAATCGTTAAAAAGGGGGTTTCTAAAGCAGTTTATCTATTAAACCGTGGCAATTTTATGATTACGCGATATATAATATGATGTTTTCAAGAATTTCAAGTTTTAGTGGACCGTTGTACCATCCCAAAACATAATTTAAACAACTTGGCTGCATCAACATACCTCTTATTTCAGCAGCAGAAAGCTGTTTTTCTACCTATTGAAAAGTACCTATATAATTTTCTGTAAAAATTTAACATTAAATTTCAAATTCTAAATCATAACCTCATCGTCATTCATTTTTATTAAAAAACTAGATGATTCCCGCGACTTCGTCCGCGTGGATTAAGATTTTTGATTCCCGCGGGAACTCTTTAATTTTCCGGGATAAAAAGTAGCCTATGTCCTTCCCCGGGATACCATCTACCCCTGTACCAAATTTCAGCAAAATCGGTTGAAAAGATGGGCCGAGAAAGCGTAGCAGACAGACAGATAGACAGACAGACAGACAGACAGACACACTTTCGCATTTATAATATTAGTATGGATACGTCAAAAATTCAGTCTATTTACTATTCAAAATTGATAGAGAACTTATGAATTTTCATTATTTTTAGCAAATATATTTTATAATGGCTAAGATCAATAATTAAAATATAAGCCGTGTGGTGTCGATGAACACCAAATATAAGCCGTGTGGTGTCGATGAACACCAAATAATATAAGCCGTGTGGTGTCGATGAACACCAAATATAAGCTGTGTGGTGTCGATGAACACCAAATATAAGCCGTGCGGTGTCGATGAACACCCCAACTAATCAATTTTTTTTTAAATTAGCGAACCGGTGCTATTAAATTATTGTCTATTGAGCGCGGTGTTAATTAATAACGCGGTATAAAAGGTCACCGATCATCATGTCGGAAGACAAAAAGCGGATACACATAAAAATTACTTAAAAACTAAATTTAGGAATGCTGTTTGTTTTATTTCAGTCCTGAAAAAAAAATCAGAAACTCGGTCATCATAACCAATCGGACCTATTCGAAATACACTGAGTTAGTGAATGCAAAATGCAAATGATATTATTAGGACACAAACGCAAATATAAACCGCCCCGTTGGTCCTACAGCATTTTCTACTGCGGTTGACGAGGTCCCGGGTTCGATTACTGGGACGGGCTAAAATTATACTGGGTTTTTCTGAAAAGAAATTCGCACCTTCTAGCCCGAAGTTAGAAAGTTGGTGGTGTGTCATGCGCCTGATCTCTTTCCGGTCGTTTCGGATTTTCCGTCCCATCGGGCTATGAGAGTAAGGGAAAAGAGAGTGCAAATGTTTGCGCACAAGGCTAATCTCTGTGGAGATTGGCCGTCGTGACCGAAATTCGGTCGGGAGGACATTAATGTGATTTTTGGAAATTCCCCTTACGCATCGATTTTCAAAATTTCTACTCGAGCGAAAAAGGGACTGATTAGCTAGTATAATTAACTTAAATAAGTACACTCATGCTGAAACTTTCACTTAACATAGGCCAGGTATTAGATTCTACGTGGAAGTCATAAAATAGTGGTACTTAGTCTGAGTAATTATAGTAAGACCATTTTATGACCATATCTCAAATGTCACTGGAATTCTCATTATCATACCAACACAGATTGGATACATCAAGAAAATGTACCAAGAAACATTAATGTTACAGCGTTGCAAATTGCAATACTGACTGATAAATGATAAATGATTGTCCAACTTGACTGTGTCACTTATGATACGTTACTACCACCGGTTCGGAAAACTGTTTCTATACCGAGAAGAGCCAGCAAAAAACTTAGCAGTTGCTCTTTTCTTAAAAAGAAAATGTTTCAATGAGTAAACAATACAACACACACGTTTACACATGAGTCTCCTCTCAGACTGAGAAGTGTTAGGCCATAGTCCACCACGCAGCCAAGTGCGGATAGGAAGACACCTTCGAGAACATTTAGAATAATTCTTGGGCATGCAGGTTTCCTCACAATGTTATTTTTTGAAAGATTGGCCTGGTGGGAGGCTTCGGGCGTAGCTAGTTACCACCCTACCAGCAAAGACGTGCCGCCAAGCGATTTGGCGTTCCGGTACGATGCCGTGTAGAAACACTAGAAACCGATTAGGCATATGGGTTTAAATAACTGACGTGCCCCTAACAGGTTAGCCCGCTACCATCTTAGACTGCATGATTGCATGATGAAAAAAGGTCGTTTTGTATTGAAGTAAAAAATACATACGAGGATTGTTAAACGTACGAACGAAGTAGCGAGTTAAAGCTAGGTTCAGTACAAAAACATACGTTTGCTTAAATTAGGCCAAATTATTGGTTTAATTCTAACGTTGCATACATTATAATTAACTTCGATATTTCACTTTAGTATTACAAAAATGTACTAAGTACCTAATTTTGTAAAGGAAACGCATTTTTCAATACATATTAAAAATCCCTTTATGGTTATTTAAAATACAAGAATGACCGCTACGCCCGGTAAATTAGTTTACCTAAAAATGTAAACTGTCTTGACGCAACGGTAAACCTATCAATCACCTTACTTAGTACCTTACTGAGTGGAACTTAGGTAGGTACTGAATTCAATTCCTGGTTGAAGATTTTAGTAGATATTTCGGATAGCAAAAAATTTGCGATTTTATTTATACAGTATTCTTTTTTCTCATGTCCACTATATTGGATTCATCATGTAATATTTTAAGTAAGTATATTAAAAGGGTCGATTGTAGCCAGTCATTGGGGCTGATTCTGTAGTGCACAATCTCTAAACTAAACTAAAATGGCAGCTTTAAGTCTAGTTCGCACTATGCTAGTATTTTAGTCTAGTAGCGAGTAATTTAGTGGCTAAACGTGTCTGAACACCAAAAATTTAGTCGAGTAGTTTAGTAAGGAATTTAGTCGAGCCGATCCATTTTATTCTATTTTTATCGGGCGAGTAGCACCTCCCACCACGCGTACGTGCTCACTGGCCGACCAACTAAACAAGTCTGAACCTGTCGAATTAGTCGAGTTCATTAGTTACCGCGAACTATCGAAGTATTCTTTGGGATCTTCCAATACTAATTCCTTCAGAAGACAATTAGTAGCTCCTAGTTTATCCCTTCTATCGATCCATTTTCGTTTACATAGCTTCTTTTATTAATCAACCTCATCTACCTCCTCTAAAATCGTCGTTATGATTAACTTAATCAGTTTATGTATAGGCTGTTCATCTTACAAAACACCACTCACTTGTAAACTGTACTCGAACGAAGTGCGAACGATTTTGGTGCAGAAGCGAGTATTTTAGCTACTAATTAACTCGCTACTAGACTAAAATACTAGCATAATGCGAACTAGGCTTTAAATCTAGTTCTGTCCCTTTCTGTAGGAAGTATTATGAAAGGGTTAGCAATATTTGTAATGCTCTAATTTTAGTTTAGTTTAGAGATTGTGCACTACAGAATCAGCCCCATTAGCTCTCGTAACGTCATCTTAGAGACTTAGTTAATGGTACTCATAATAAGGTAAGTACATAAAATGTAACTGCAGACCCCTGAAATTATAAAAGATATTCTAACAAAGTCAAGTCACCCAGCATTAGTTAGACTCGTGTACAGATACAAACAAAATAGAGCACGTGATCTTTAACTTTTTCATAATCTATAAATTATAATAATATAAATAAAATTCAAAGACCTGACTGAATGACTTAACTATTTATATCAACGCACAGCTTAAACCGCTGGTCCTAGAGACTTGAAATTTGGAGGGTGTGTTCTTTGTGAAGAGTAGGTATCCACTATGAAGGGGTTTTTCGAAATTCCACCCCTAAAAGGGGCAAAATAGGGGCTGAAAGTTTGTATGAAAATCCGTCGTTATTCAAGTTATAGCCCCGAAACTTGGTATTGTGGCTTCCGTTTTAAAATTATGAAATAATTATTTAACAGTTTTTTTTTTAAATTTCTATCTCTAAGAACGCTAAATAGAGAATTTGTCCTTCAATCACGCCGCAACAGAGCAACGGATCGACGTGATTTTTTGCATGGGTATAAATGAAGATCTGGAGAGTGACATAGGCTATCTTTTTACTACGGAAAATTAGGGAATTAAAAAACAAAACCGCGACTTAGTTCGTACCAAGTCGCGGGCGTCCAATAGTATGGTCTATATAATGCCAACAGCGTTATCATAACAAAGCCAGAGTCCGGTTCTGTAAAAGCAATCGCCTCTCGTAACGCGATATGGGTATCGTTGCGTAGTTTTGAAATCGAAAGTACTCTGCAATATGTCGGCAGTGTGTACAGTGACGCAGAAAACATGATATAACCACAATTCAATTCAATTCAATTATGTTTATTCAAAATTACAATGTACCTACCTACACCTTTTGAACGCAAATAAAATGATGATGACATGATGGTAATAAATGACCTTATAAGTAAGTATTAACTTATAAGTATATAGAACAGTATCTTAAAAGTATATTACACTAGCTGATGCCCGCGACTTCGTCCGCGTGAATTGAGGTTTTTTCGGTTCCCGAGGGAACTTTCATTTTCTGGGATAAAAAGTAGCCTATGTGTTATTCTAGGGTATAATCGATCTCTGTGCCAAATCTCATCCAGATCCGTTCAGCCGTTGGGGCGTGATTGAGTAACAAACATCCATCCATCCAAACTTTTTAATTTAGAATATTAGTATAGATTCTTACTTACGAAGTTACGACGCGACGCCATTAAAAATCACTTATACTACCCGGCAATAAATATTGCACATCGACCTTTGGAAAGAGACAATCGGTTATTTCGGCTTCGTATAGCGTTATCTCTGTCGCACACTACCGGACCGATTGTCTCTTTCCAAAGGTCGATGTGCAATATTTATTGCCGAATGCCGGGTACTGTACATACCAGTCCACTAGTGTTACTACTACACCTTCGTAGATATACAACTCGAAGTCCAAACTGCATTTAAATAATATTATGCTAGAATGATCTACATTTAAAATTCTGCAAGCTTTGTGGTCGTCACTCAGTTAGACACCAGGGCCATGAACTATGGAGTCTATTTCATAGGGTTTAAGTGCAGTGGCGTGCACAGAGCTTGAAGCTAGGGTAAGCAATAAGCATTAGTCAGTCAAAATACCTATTCATTGACTGTTATAATGGAAAATGAGCATTGACCTATATCCATTAGGGTAAGCAGTGCTTTTATGCATCTACGAACTGCACGCCACTGGTTAAGTGCCTCATCTGATGATCAGCCATGCTGTTCAACGCGAAAAGCAGCCAACATTCTTGCCACTATTCCAGGCGGTCATGATTTTTACAGTAATTTTAATAAAAATTCTATTGAGTAATAATTTATGTGCCGACTGTACATAGCCATATCCTTTAAAGGACTTATAAGATACAAGGCATGTAAAACGCCACTAAATAGCTACGTTAGTCGAATAATAGTGAACGGATACTATTCTAGGTTCTGCGAAGTGCGAAGCAAGTTTGATTTATTAGCGCTCAGAATCTTATCTGCTCTCAGGGCCGAATCAGGGCTCATTAACTTCGAAAATGTCGTTAAATATTGCTGCTGTGCAGTGTGTTTTTGATATCAGCGCGACGGCAATATAATTGTTCAATAGGTACCAATTCTTAAAGTTTCCCGTTCATGCCATATCCTCTTAAGATCTCCTTTCGGCTAGTTTTTTCTTCGTGAAAACTTTTCTCCGAGAGTATCCGTAATATAAGACAAGCAAAGCAGGCGGGCAGTGAAAGTGATCGCTACAACTGCATGTCTGCGCCGCCCGGTGCCAGACAACCGGTATGTTACCTTACCGACCGGTAACTACACCTTATCGGTACTTGTTACTACTTTCTTATTAAATAGAAATTAACAGAATTAAATTAAAATAAATCATTGAATTACATCGGCAAAGCTAACGGAAAACCATGATCAAATCGGTTTAATATACCTAATTGAAATACCCCTATCTGGAGCGATACGAATTAAAGGATTGACAACTATAACTATTAAATGCGATATACTAACTGTGTAGCCACGGCATGAACCACACATCCATATTTTCTACGAAGAAACGGTTCTCAGACCATCATAAACTGTTCACGTACTCATTCGTGACAATTCGTGAAAATTTGAGGGAAATTTACACAGAAATTCTATAGATATGTTCAAGTATGTACTTAATAATATTATTTAATTAGTCATATAGTTCAAATAGTCCTCCATTGTGGCGGGGTATTAGGGGTTAGCACAATAGACATGATGACAGTAACCAAGAATCAATGAAATTATGAATTTATCTAATGAATTCAGGATTCATGGATTATAAAAAATGTATTTATTTTTCTATTTCGAGTGAGATTGCTATTTATTTTGATAAAATAAAACTATTAAATACAGCAATCCGCCATAATGGATTAAACATCAAGAAGCGAATGACGTCACAATTGTTTCTTTTCGAGCTTTGACAATCACACTGTAGCGGTCTTCGCAGTCCGCACATAATCCAATAGATGGCATTACTAGTAGCGCACGATGAACACGAAGAGCCTAACTCACGCTAACGAAGCGTTCTCTGAATTACGCGTATATACGACCTCCAACGATGAACGGTCGGACCAGTGGTCCCCGAGCACAACACCCGCTCGGTGGATGATATCATCCTTTGCTACGGTCGAGCCATATCACCTGCTCCCGTACAGTGGTGACCCCGACGTGATCTCCAAAGGCGACGCGATCTCCAAGCCGACGCCGACGTGATCTTCAAGCCGACGTGATGTCACTTCTCCAGATGCTTGCAACGTCATCTGAATGCTGACGACCTCCAGACTCGAAGGGGAGTGATGTAGCGGTCTTCGCAGTCCGCACATAATCCAATAGATGGCATTACTAGTAGCGCACGATGAACACGAAGAGCCTAACTCACGCTAACGAAGCGTTCTCTGAATTACGCCTATATACGACCTCCAACGATGAACGGTCGGACCAGTGGTCCCCGAGCACAACACCCGCTCGGTAGGATGATCATCCTTTGTTACGGTCGAGCCATATCACCTGCTCCCGTACAACACTATTGTTTACTGCACACTGCACAGAGTACATTGGTAAAAACAATAGTGACGTCATAAACGACGCCATGACACCGCGTGAATTATTAAAATTTTAATTTTAAAAAACATACGCGCCGAATTTAGAATCTCCCCCTTTTTTGGAAGTCGGTTAAATATGCCAATTTTATCTACCAAACTTATTTTTCTGCTGAAATAAGATATTTTTTCGAAATACTAGATGCTTCCGAATATAATCTGCCCATTTTTCAAAATCAATCATCATGCCTATTCTAAACATTTTCTTACGAAGATTTTGTTTTGTTACAGGTAAACAAAAGGATCATCATCAATCGATATGTTATTCAATTCAATCGATCGATTCAATCATCAGCTCGATATGTTACAAATAGACGGTAACTTTTACAGCGTTTGTCATTCTGTTTGTCAAGTAAGTTACGTATATTTATTTGATTCATGCGTTAGTTTTTCTGACTAGAAAACTTCAGTATTAGCCCGGAGTTAGGATGCTGGCGGTGGTTCACCCTCGTGCCTCGGAGAGCACGTTAAGACGTCGATCCAGAGGTGCGATTGTCTAAGAATTGCCGATCAAATCGTCAAAGTTCAGCGTCAAAGGAAAATAAACCATAACAGCATTGAATTAGAGCTCAATTTAGTGTATCCATTCTCATACGTTTATGTATGTACGATACTAAATTTGATCGGCAACTTTTAGACAAGCAGGGGGCTGGTTATTATCACTAGCATTACAATAGTCGTTAAAGCCAGCCAACCCCCATTGGAGCAGCGTGGTGGGTCTAAGCTCTCATTCCCTGTGCCCAGCTGTGGGACATTAAAGTGGGCTGTGGGCTGTAGTGAAGTGAACGAATGAAGTTATTATAGTTCCTATTTTAATTTTAATAGTTAGTGACGTTTGATAGTTTATTAAAGGAAAAAACTTTGGCATTCAGGGATCAGGTCTTAAAAATAAATAAAGCTAGCATAGCATCGCATAGCATTAAATAGGCACCAGGTCCAAATACGTTACAAATATACCTTTTATTGTATCGCTTGCCTTCTTGTCTAGTTAAGTTACTTATGCGTGCAATTTGTCTGTCTATTTGTTTGACGCTTGCGCAAATGTTGCGTTCAGTTACGAAGCTCGCGATATTCAATTTAAAACTAGATCAGTGTTGCAACACCTTGCCGGCTAAAGCGTTAAATAAATTGTGTTCATAGTTTCCAAATAAAGAGCTTAAAGTCTCAAAATTTTTCACATGGGCACTGTAGCCAATTTCATCATCGCTGCGTCACAGAGGTCCTAAAAATATCCTCACGCAAGCTTTTAAGGTCAGGGTTCCATCTCGCATTCATATAACAGCCAAATAAATTGAGTAGTCAATACAAGAAATGTCTGTAGGTATTAAATGCAAATTAATTGCAACGGGCAAGGAAACTATCAATAAATTTTAGTATTAGAAGCACCACAAAAAGTGATTATTTGAATTTTTTTTACTTGACATCTGTCTTTTTATAATCTTACGGCTAATAATTTATATTATATCGTTTTTAACGAAGCATTGAAAAATATGAAAAACTTGACTAATGCCTAAAACATTTTAGACATTTCCTTATCCTAGTAATTGTGACTTAAATGCTAGGATGGACTTGGATCTTTGACATTTGCTTATTTTGAATTAAAAAAGAAATCTTATGGACACAATCTATTACATTTTTGAAATTTGTATGGAAATTGAAATTAACCTGAGCGAAGCTGCAGGCAAAAGCTAGTGTTGGCTCATATATTATTGGCTCAGTTCCGAGAAGTAAGTTGAGCTAATTAGAGTACTAAATCCAATTAATTAAGACACTGTTAACAAATCTTTCTTGTACGTTGTTAGTACCCCATAAACTTACACGGCATTGAGGAATTCCGAATTCCACGGAAGAGAATATAGAAAAACCCATAATAAAATTTGAGGTCTAGGCCCACTCGAGATCGACACGGAGCGGTGCAGCACATAGCGGCAATAAATATTTGTATGAGTTTGTATAGGACCGCGTCTGCATCTGCTTGCTTGAGCCCAGCCACGTACAAACTCATAGGTACCAAAGAATATATTTTATGCCGCTGCGTACCTCACCGCTAGGCGAGGGACGAGTGACCTAGTTGTGACAACACATTGCGATCAGTCGATTGCGATTGACACAAGTCGGTAACTAAATGGGTGACCGAATATGGAGGTTCAAATTTAGCCTATTCGTTTCCTCCGTGCCTCGGAGACCACGTTGTGCCGTCGGTCCCGGTTATTATCACTATATCTAATGAGGAATACGACGCAGCGAGAGATCTCACTGCTCCGTGCATCTGTAGTGGGGCCTAGACCTTTAGACATCATTTATCACCGAGAGATCGCAGTGGACTAATTTGTATCAACATACAAATAAAACAGACCATATTTTGTCGACTGCCATTCCGATGTTCCAACTTCCAACTTAGAATAAGTACAACATAAATCTATTGTAGGTTAATAAATTCGTGTTTATGGCCCTATTTCCAATGCTGTACCTGCTTTTTCGCACTTGCACTGCTTTTTCACATGCCACTGATATAAAAAAATAGGCAAGACTTAAAATACCTGTGTAATTGAAAACAGAATCGGCTTCAGAAACATTTAATTATCAACCGATTACAAAACGGACGAAGTTTTCAATTCTATTGACTATTAGGTAGGTAATTGGTTATTGGGTAGAGCTTAGTGCCAACCTAGGTTGCCTGCAAATGGTCTATCTAAAGATGTTCATATGGTATATTGCAACAAATTCCTCACAAATATTCCCTGGAAGCCTTAAAAACGTGTTACACGATTTAAACATCACTTAGATAAGTATGGTGCTTACAAATGCTTTTACATCTTTTATAAGCTGCTTAATTTGCTTCAGATATTTTAATGAGCCGGACCCGGGGACATCCTAGCGCCGGGCAGGGTGGAAACCCTGCCATTCACTAGGTGGAACATATTTAGGGTTCGTTGTAAAAAAAGGAAACACTCGTTATCCACAAAATCTATACTCCTATCTATACTCTATACTAATACTATAAATGCGAAAGTTTGGATGGATGTATGAATGGATGTTTGTTACTCAATCACGCCCCAACGGCTGAACGGATCTGCATGAAACTTGGCACAGAGATCGATTATAGTCTGGAATAACACATAGGATACCTACTTCTTTTAATTTTTCGGCATAAAATGTTTAATACAGGCTTTATGCTATCTCTATTCCAAATTTCAGCCAAATTGGTTCAGTCATTGTGACGTCAAGGAGTGACAAACATCTCATATGTTTATGAGTATGTAAGTTTATATTCATAAACATATAAACATCCAAACTTTCACATTTATCATCATTATCATTTTAACCCATTGCCGACTCACTACAGAGTAGATACGAGTCTAAGATATCTCTGAAAAGGCCAAATTTGAACCTCCAAATTCGGTAACCCATCCAGTTACCGACTTGGATCAACGTTGTTTACCAACCGCAATCGGCTGAAATGCCTTGTCACAAGTAGGCCATTCACGACGGTCACTGATGGCAAAATTTAATTGGAATAGACTGGATGCGGGACTCTTTCATAGCGTTCTGGCAAGTCCCACATCAGAATTGGCGAAAAGTTTGATTAATTTGGTCACTGCTTACCATCGGTGACCTTCTTCGGACGTCGACATAATATTATGTTAATTGTTTTAGTTATGTTAAGGTTTTTTTTTTCTCTATATGCTAAATGTATTTAAATAATGTTTCGATGAGGTTGACGTGTTAGAAACCCCAAAAAATAATGAGATTTAAAAAGAAACTAGGCCATTCGTCCCTCACATTTATAACAATATCAGTAAAATATCTACGGGACCCTCTGACTACACTTACCTAGCCCAGTCCTAATTAAGCCTTCCTGGAATTATGGGAGGAACTTCATTATACAGTTGACACATGTCACACACATGTTCATCGGCTAATTACGCTTATTTATAGCTTACTTTGTTTATCACATGGATGCCAGTTACACTAGTAACTGTATATTCGTCGCCTCGTAGATTTAGTTTTAAGATACCATAATATCTGATTATCACCATCATTAACCGACTTCAAAAAAAGGAGGTTCTCAATTCGGCGCGTTTTTTTTTAAGGTATTTCGGTGCATATCTCCGTGGTTTCTGAACCGATTTGAATTTTTTTCTATCAGTCGTTAGAGGAAGCCCTCGAGGTGGTCCCATAAAAAAATCTGACTCCAAATCCTCAACCCTGACACTAAAAAGTTAAAAATAAAAATTATTTCCAAAAAACCGACTTCCAACGCCATTGTAAAATAAAAATAAAAATTTTGATTTCTACCCACTATGTTGAAGTCGGGCGGGTATATGGCTCGCCCGACTTCAACGTAGTGAGTAGAAATCAAAATTATTTTTTACTTTACAATGGCGTTGGAAGTCGGTTTTTTGGAAATAATTTTTTGTTTTGTATGTAATTGGACGTCAATAAGTGTGCAGTGTACCTAATTTGAAAAAATAAATATTGATTGATAAACTTTTCTGACCCGACGTATCACATACTAGAATCTGAATTTGGCTGAGATGTAATTTTATAATCTACAAAAAATAAATGATAGAAATAGATTTTGGATTTTGGAATATTATGTCATGCGAACTCTTTGATTTTTCAGGATAAAAAGTAATTTATAATAAATTGATCACTCTCCAGGACGCATTGAAGGACTTAAAACAAACAAACTTTCCCATAAATTTTATCATTTATCGGTACTTCCAACTGGTTCAACTACAATAATTAGTTCAAAGGCAAAAGTTAAACTCTCCTAAGTTCAACAGTTGAAAGAAGTATTGGAAAACGTACTAGGTACTACGTATACGAAAACGAAGTTGTCTACTGTCTAATAACTAAATCATATACATATAAGTACCGAGTACATTTCCGTGAGAATGTATTCCATCTAAAAACAGTTAACTCATAATAAACCATAAATAAACGGGTAACCAGTTTCGGATGTATGTTCCAAATCAGACACACAACATTTTGATTAACCTCTACATCTCGTAATTCTAAACGCATCCTGTCTGTCTGTCTTCGTACATAAATTATTATATTTATTACCTAGAATTTAGTATGAGTAACTGCCTCGTTGGTCTAGTGGTTAGCATGTTCGACTGCGGCCGACGGGGTCCCGGGTTCGAGTCCCGGGTCGGGCCTAAGTATTGGGTTTTTCTGACTAGAAATTCTCAGTCCTGGCCCGGAGTTAGGAAGTTGCCAGTGTTTAACCACCATGCCTCGGAGAGTAGGTACGTTAAGCCGTCGGTCCCGGTTATTATCACAAACATGTAGCACATAATTAATAGGTAATAGTACATTGATATAATAGTTGTCAACGCCCGCCAACCCATAATGGAGCATCAAATTATCATGTTAGTGATAAATTGATAATAGCCGGGGTCCGGGACTGACGGCTTAACGTGCTCTCCGAGGCACGGGGGTGAATCACCGCCAAATTCTTAACTCCGGGCTAGTACTGAGAATTTCTAGTCAAGAAAAACCTAACACTTTATTATGACCCGACCCGGGACTCGAAACCGGGATCTCGTCGGCCGCAGTTGAACATGCTAACCACTAGACCAACGAGGCAGTTGTGCCTACCAACGTTTGTAGTTTTGTACCTACCTCATTAAAATCGGTTAAAAAGATGGGCCGTGAAATAATAATAAACTGTCAAACAAACTCACATTCGCATTTATTCATCATCAATCATTCATAATCCTTTATTAAAGTTGCCAACGCAAAAATCGTGCACGCAAATATAATCTGGGTAGAGCATGCGAAAGTAAAGGGTTAAAGGTTAACGATACAAACTACTTACCTATTTCTAATGTTAAGTCAAATTTCTCATACAAATTATGAGGTACGTATTTACCTATGTAAGTACCTATTTACCTATGTGGATGGATTGTGGGCTCTTCTCAGACTTAGGCGCGTTTGGAATCCTCGTTAGCATTAGTTTTAAGATACCGTAACTGATTATCTGTAACTGATGTTTTATATAATTGACGTCATACATTGTACCAAATTTGAATAAATAAATATTGATTTGATTTGAAAAAACAATACCATTATGTAACATGAAATTCAGATTCTAAAGAGCGGTCAGCGATGAGGAAATATTTCTTTACTTTGAAGTTTGGAAAAAAAACATTGTTTCTGTAAAAAAGGCCGAGCGAAACTCCGGTCGTGAAAAAAGCTAGCAAAACGAATTTCATTGATAAGCCTGCGGTGCTAATGGAAAGGAAAGTTGTTTTGAAATTTCAATTTCAATTTGTAACTATATTATATCACTGTATTGCCTACGGGTTAACAAAAAATATTGTGAAAGTTAAATTGGATAACCGAAGATTAACTCGGTTAAAGCTGTAAATTAAAGCTAGATTTCGGTGTCAGAACATGAGGATTTAGGTACAAGAACAAACCTAGATATTGCATGGTACATCATAGATATTGCAGACACCATCCATGACCACTGGGAATTTGTATTCCCGTTAGTCAGACTAGTATAACCACCAGTCTTACCATTGGGAAAAAATTGTTTACCCCACACGTACTTACCGGATATTTTTTGAATTCCACTCCAAGTTAGCCCTTGACTTCAATATTTTCTGGTTGTAAGTAGTGATGTTGTCTAAAATTGTAGCGAGTTAGCATGTTAGGGTTATGGCAATTATATTAAAGAGTACATATTACATCATAGGCTTAATCGGCTTCTACCAGAATCCGACATCGTACCGGAACGCTAAATCAGCTAATGCAGGTAGGCATAGATATAGAATACGTCTATCTGAACCGAGACTTGTTTTATTCTACAACGCTGCTGATGACATCGCCAACTGCGAATTCTTTAGGAAATCAAAGTAGTGACTAGTGATAGATAGAGTAGGTATGACAAAATCAACAAGCGTGCGGAAATACGGACGTAGCATAACTTATTATCACTAACTAATTGTATGTCGCTTCCTGCCAGTTAAGTAGCCGTATAAAAATACTTCAGCTGTGTTTACAATGTACTAACGCGTTTACATTTCGTTAAGTATCTTGTACTTCACGTAGACGACAGATTTTTGCCTGACACGACAATGTGTGACTAGATACTGGGAAAAGGTGTTAGATTTTACATGGATTCTTCGCGCACTAAGCTGTAGTCTATACAAACTCAGACTCATTTTTTTATATTCAAATAAACTTATTAAAAGTGCTTTTGAATCGTCGAGTGAATTTACAACTGGTTCCTACTATTAGATCATTGCCTGATTACGCGTATATTCTATCCGCTTTCAAAACTTGGATTGAGATGGAGACAGTTAGTGGAAAGAGAGTTTTTTTATATATATAGCGAGCAAACGAGCAGGCGGGTCACCTGATGGTAAGTAATTACCGCCGCCCATTAACATTTGCATCACCAGAGGAACCGTCAATGCGTTGCTGGCTTTTGAGAAATTTGTTTATCCGCCCTTTGAAGAGCCCCGTATTATAATCATTAGGGAACACAGAAGATGGAAGCTGGTTTCACAATTTGCAAATAGCTGCTGTAATATAAAAATAATTGAAAAAAACATAATATTATCTATCTTATGCATTCAAAACAATGTATTTTATATAATAAACTGTAACGCTATGCAAAATAGTTTCCACAAAAGCGCACACTGCATCTTCTGTACAGCAAAATCAAAGTCAAGTCAATCTTAACGCTTAACCACTTCTTTACATATTCTAAGCAGAACGATGCCCGCGACTTCCTCCGTGTGAATTTGCGATTTTTTGTCTGTCTGACACCGGGCTGTACCTCATGAACCGTAATAGTTAGACAGTTGAAATTTTCACAGTGTGTTTTTCTATTGCCGCTGTAACAACAAATATAATAAAAATTTAATTTAATTTAAAATTTTGTGTGAAGTGATTTTCATGTTGCGTTGTTTGCCATCGTTTGTCGGGGCAACTTTTATCAGTGGTCTGCGCTAGGCGTTAACTTACAAAGTCGCATTCACTTATCGACGGATCGTCAAAACATGTGATAATCAAATTACGGTAACAAGTTACCGGGTTGCTTACGCTGTTTCAATATTTGACTGCTTCCACTCTACGTTTCTATAGTTTTTTACCGTTTGACATGATACTGTATTATTGGGGCCAATACAGAATACACCAGCTAAACTAAACTAAAATGTCAACTCTATATAAATCCCTTTCATAATACTCTCTGTGGAAAAGGGTAGCACGAGATTAAGAGCTAGAACAGAATTGGCCCCATTGTCTAAGAATTTAGCTATTGAAATAGAAAAAAACCAGTTTAGATATGTCACCGTAAGATTGTAAAAACCGTTAGATTATAATATAACGTTTTTTATCTCGATAGATTATAAACTGTCGACAGATTGTGAACCGTAACATACTGCTTACAATTTAACGCGTCATTTTTCGGTAAATTGTAATATATTAGGTATATTAACCCGATAGAACCTAAGGCCCCAGGCCGGGCACTACCTGAATATTCATGTCAAACCCTAATAACCTAAAGTTCGCGCGCGAGTTGAATGTAGAGTAAATGTATGGTGACACTTACATTACTTATTCTGCATTCAACTCGCGCGCGAACTGTACAAGAAAGAGACAAGAAAACGTAAAAACAATAAATATTTCATAAATTAATACTCAGAACATTGAACGGTTCACAATCTTACGACAGTTTATAATCTCGCGGGATAGAAACCGTTAGATTATAATCTAATGGATTTTACAATCTTACGGTGACAGATACATAAAACTACCATATACGAGATATTGACCGTAATTTTTTTAGCAATTAGCAAGACTGTACGGATCCCTACTTTTAACGAGGTCTGACACGCACTTTTTTTCTTCATCGTCAGTACAAGTCAACCCGTCGCCCACTACTAAGCAGTCTCTCAGAATTAGAAGGGTGGCCAATGGCCATAGTCCACCACACTGGCCAAGTTTTTTTTAAATTTTGATTGTGAGATAGGCTTGCGACAATCATGCTTAGTGCAAAGCAATGATGAGGTCTAGGTTGGAACTTGGAACGCGCTTGCCTAGAATGAGAATGGATAAACGAAATTGAGCTCTAATTCAATTCGTTATGGTTTATTTTACTTTGAAGCCGAGCATTTACGATTTGATCGGCGATCCTTACATGATTGCACCTCTGAGCGGTTCGTATCAAACGATTGACAAACGATTGACAATAGATTGAAGTGCGGATTGACAGACTTTACACACCTTTTGGGAACATTGAAAGACTCGGTTGTGCTGGTTGTCTCGCATTGTTTTCCTTCACCGTAGTATTTTAACTCGAATACTTTACTAAAAACTTAACTTACTTAACTTTTAAAGATTCATAATGGATGCAGGGCTGTCTGGAGGAGATCACTTTTAGTGATAAGACCGCCCTTGCTGCTGCGGTTATGCTGCTGATCGACCATTAGATCGGATTAGATCGTAGAGACGGGCTCGTACGAAGCGATTTGCTTCCTCGTTTCTAATCCGAACCGCTAGGATATGGAATGCCCTTCCGGCTTCCGTTTTCCCCTCCTCTTTACCTTCAAATCAAGAGTGAATAGGCATCTTCTAGGCAAGCGCGCTCCACCTTAGGCTGCATCACCTCTTGCATGCAAGTCTGATTGCAGCCAAGCGCTAGCCTATATTATATTTAAAAAAAAAAAAACAGATACCTTTATACGGCACCTACAGTTATTAGTACCTATAGAAACCTACAGATTATTTTAAGATGTCTGACTTCCCGACTTCCGACTTCGGAGTATTGATATGCAATCCGCGAAACTACCTTCCGACTATGATATCGCTGCGACCGCAACATCAGCTGCTTATTTCCTTTTACTAGAATAACCGCACGCGTCACGCGGTTACTGTGTTAAGGTCAATGACACAATAAGCAATGAGGCTTAATGATTTGTGTAATTCTATTCTTATTCATCACTAGGTGATGCCCGCGACTTCGTCCGCGTGGTTTAAGTTTTTTGATTCCCGCGGGAACGCCTTCATTTTCCGGGATAAAAAGTCACCTATGTCATGTCACTCTCCAGGTCCTTAACTATACCCTTGCCAAAAATCACGTCGATCCGTCGCTCCGTTGCGGCGTGATTGAAGGACAAACCAACAAACCAATAAACCAACAAACAAATACACTTTCGCATTTATAATATTAGTATGATTAGTAATTAGTATAGTATGATAGTATAGTATGAGATGAGATATGATACTCATATTATAAATGCGAAAGTGTTGTCCTTCAATCACGCTGCAGAGTGACGGATCGACTTGACTTTCTTGCTTGGGTATAGCTGAGGACCTGAAGAGTGACATAGGCTACTTTTTATCCCAGAAACTAAGTTTTTTAATCCCGGAATTCCCGCGTATATTAAAAAAACCTTATTCCACGCGGAAGAAGCGGGCATCAGCGAGTAACTTATAATTCAAAAAATGATAACCGTCATCAATTCAAAAACACGTTCTCTGGCATCGATTAAACTGTATACCTAGGACCAATACTTGAATGATAATATTCTGTTGTCGGTGTATCAATCCCGGAAATTAATAACTTGTAGTATTTAATTTCCTTACATCGTTTAAAATCAACAACTAGGTAAGTATTAAAACTGTCGAAATGCATTCTTTGGTCCGGTTTCGATCTCCAATCACCGCAAATAAACCAAACATATTCCCACTGTTGATTTACAAATTATTTCCATACCATAAATTCCAAATTAAAACTACTAGATACCTACTACGAGTATGTTTCTCACTTGTAACTCGAATCAGAATAGTCGATTAAAATTTTAAAATACGCGTGATAAAAATACGTTGAGGAACGACTCCAAAGTACGTATATTACATTACAAACCTTAATTAATCGAATGTAGGCTGTTCATTGGTAAAAGACATCTGAAAAGCCGAACAGTCGTTTCTGAGATTAGCATGCACATAAAGACATAACTCGGCGGAGGATTTGAAACGAGGTAGGTACATAATATGTAGTGTGAATTGATATTAATTAGAGCGGACTACAAAAATCTATACTTACTTTGGATAGATGAATGAATGTTTGTTAGTTGTTACTCAATTACGCAAGACCGGCTGAACGGATCTGGATTCAATTTGGCACAGAGATAGATTATAGTCTGGAATAGCGCATATTCTATTTTTTATCCCGAAAAATTGAGAGTTTCCGCGGGAATTAAAAAAACGAAGTCGCGAGCATCAGAGAGTAATTTATCATATCTTAATATGTGTAGTGATATTTTATTTTTTAAAGTATTTTGCCAGTAGTACGGGTGCGTAGTTAAATCAAGTAGGCGTTTATATTATTATAGCCAACGAATGAAGTTGTTTATAACTCTCAGCTAGCTGTTGCTACCGACTATCATTAAATAGAAGTCTCATTAAACCATTTATAAGAATGTTTGATTGGTTTATTAAGAATAAATTTCTATTAAAGAAAATACGTACCTACTTAGGTATGTATTTAGGTACGTGTGTGTATAGATATATACTTGATACCTATCATAAATAGGTACCATCTTCCTATCCATGCACCGTGAATGTAATTTTAAATAGTAACCGACTTCCTATTAGATGATTAATTCTTACTTTGGTCTTTGGGTAGTTATTTATTTAATATACCGTTAAAACATGATATACGTACCTATACGTTTTCACTTTTTTAGCCTGTTACCACCGCCGCGAATCGGCTAGGGCCGCGTATTTCCGTTTGCGTGTTCAATAGAAGCTGAACTGGCCTTGACGCGTTTGTGATCCGTGTTTGTGAATATTTATTTTGTATCCCTCGAAACCCGCACGGGATGTTACGCTAACTTCCTTTCTAAACTCGTGCTCATTCAAGGCACGAGTCCTCCAATCGCGCACGGGTTTGAGCTTTGATAGGCGTGTTCAATAGAAGGCAGTTCTTGCCTTGACGCAAGGAATCCGTGTTTGTGCAGATTGTTTGCTGATGTGAGGTGTTTGATGAATAGGCAAGAAAACTCGAAATTTTTAGGGCCTGCCTTGTAGGCTACAGGCCCCTGGGACAGTTGTCAATTCCGGAGTTGGCTCCACGCTGCGGGTGGGGTACAAAAACTAAACAGTCGTTAAAATTAGTGCCAATTTTGGCCACCGGGCCAGTTCAGTTAGTGGGACTGTAATAACGTAGAAATTCTCATTCAAGCCCATGAACCTATCTATCATCAACAACTCTAGATCGACACGGCAGATCTACATTCTACACGTCACGTCCAAATGACACTAAGATGATCTCATTGCGTTTTTGCACGATCTTCACCCCTCATCTCTAAAACAGAACATGTCAATATCTGTAGACAATCTATTTTGAACTTTAAAACAAAAGTAAATTGGCTGTAATTTTGCAGGGACTTGTAACAAAAATGTAAAGTTATTTTGTTAAGTCACTGTGAGAATTTTTAGACATCCGTTTTTCTTTGAGAACTTCTCATCAAAGTGTATGTTTACTTATTTAAAGCTGGTTATATAAAAATTCATCCAGCCATTCAAGAATTTGATTAATTTCGATCACTTTTCTAGAAGCTAGGAAAATGCTCATTCCTCACGCATTTCTTATATCGCAATAGAGAGAGAGAATAACATCACTAATATTTGTGATTTTGGCCAAAATATGCCAAAACTACGAGCAGAAAAGCGTACTTGGAACTTCATGGCTTGGGCTTAAAAAAAAATTTTTCTTGCAAATCATATTTTGATTTGGGAATGATGTACAAGCTTCCTTATCTTTTTATGGCCAGCCCAACTATCGAATTTATTTTGATTAAATTTTATTTTTTAATGTTTTTTAAATGTCTTTAAAATTACTACTAATTTAAACTGGGTCAGTTCTCGAAAGACTATCAATAAGTCATTAAAAAATCATGAGCTACTCGTAGCATAAGTAAAATCTTTGTTTTTTTTATTTATTTCTTGGTCATGCTTGTCATATTAAAAGCATAAAAGGAATCAGATTTCATTCTACGCTCTGTAGGTACGTTGTTTAATTTATTTAAAAAATGTGTTAGATTATCTGTATGTCTGTTGTAGTCATAAACCTACCATAGTATTGGAATTGTACAAAATGTTAATTCGTAATACCTATAACGGTATTCTTTAAGGTATATCGGAAAAGAGATCAAACAGTACACGCCGAGATGTATCTCATGAAACAATGGTCCCACTGCGTTGTAGCTAGGGTTAAGTGGACATTTACCATATCTAGACAAAACTGTTTCTATTAAGAACAAAGATCGAATACTTTAGCGGAGATCTTTACATACCGTCTAGGTACAGCTCGCGCGCGAGTTGAATGCAGAGCAAATACCTACATTTAGTCTGCATTCAATTCGCGCGCGAACTATACTTATTACTTACACTAACATACTTGGTACTACAAATCAAAATTTAGATTTTACCGCGTGCATCTCCATACCCTGGAGAGTGATATGGGTACTTCCAATCCCAGAAAATTAAAGAATTACAGGAATTGGAAAAAAAACTCAAAATCGAATGGATCTAAACAAAATTTAACTAAAACCAAATAAGAATACTTCCCTAAACTTATAGCGCCTCTATTTCGGTCCATTTTTAGTCTAATAATATATGAGTGCAGTACCTACCTACTACATATTTGGAATTTACAAAATTAAACCCTTCCGATATCAAGTTCAGTCCAATAAGTTTGTTTGAGTATTATTTTTCTTTCTTATGTGAGCCAGAACTCGGACTGTTTTCTTTTATTTTTCAACACAAAGTTCTGTCATTCTAATGTCAAATTGGTTCGCAGTTTCCTCTCTCGATCACCTATATGGATGTGAGTTGTGACCCGGTGGCCTAAATTGGAACTTTATGCCTGTTTAGTTTTTGTTTGTATTTTATTTTTAATATTTACTAGCGACGCTGTCACCGGGTCAGAATATGTTTGTCGGACACCTCTACAACTGTCATGGCAGCCGGGTCTGTCATTTAAATATGGGCGTCGACCCACTATACCTACGCCGTGGTAGGAGGGAAATTAATAGCTCTTATCAAAACAGCATGATCCCGTTACATTGATAACCTCGCCCGCTAAACATGCCCAACCGAAGATTTCGTATTTCCGAGAGTAAATAGTAAGTTTACTTTAATAAGCCAGCTTGTGCCCTGTCGAAGGCTGTCCGTTTACTCCGGTGCCCGAGAGACACGGAAGACTGAGGGAATTCAAATCGCAAACTGTGATTACACATCCGATAATGTAAATAGGGAATATTATTTTAATGGAGGCCTTGTATTTCGTTAGGTTTGTGAGTTGGGGCAGTTTATAAGCGAGAGCGGTTTTGTTAATGAAATTAATTCAGTTACTTGGACAACATTTCGACGACCTCCGTGGCGCAGTGTGTAGCGCTGTTGCCTTAACGTGCGGAGGTCCTGGGTTCGATCCCCGGCAGGGTCAATTTGGGAATTTATAATTTCTAAATTTTCCCTGGTCTGGCCTGGTGGGAGGCTTCGGCCGCGGCTAGTTACCACCCTACCGGCAAAGACGTGCCGCTTAGCGATTTAGCGTTCCGGTACGATGCCGTGTAGAAACCGAAGGGGTATGGGTTGAATATAACTGCCATGCCCCTAACAGGTTAGCCCGCTACCATCTTAGACTGCATCATCACTTACCATCAGGTGAGATCGTAGTCAAGGGCTAGCTTGTAGTGGATAAAAAAAAAAACATAATGCAAAGTGTGTGTAGTGTACTAATTTTTACAGAAGCTCTTTTTTGTATTTCACGGTATTTTTAGATGATTGAAATATCTTTTAATGCATTTTACATGTACCGAACAGACACTTGCACTGGCCGACCAGATGGCAGTGACTACTGCCGTCTGGTGGGATTGTTGGATTATAATGACGACGCATCTCACCATAAGCCTTATGTGCTGTATTTAAACGAACAGTTTCGTTCAAATGAAATGAATGGATCTTGTAAATTGCGATGCAATTAAAGTATAGTCATTTAAAAAAAACATATTAAAGACGTAAGATCGCTAGAGCTTGTAACTTACGCAATGACATGTACCGAACAGACACGCAAGCTGTGCGACAAGATGGCAGTGACGATACGTCCATTTTGTCGGATTATAATGACGACGCACCTCGCTATTAGCTTGTGCTGTATTTAAACGAACAGTTTCGTTCAAATGAAATGAATGGATCTTGTAAATTGCGATGCAATTGAAATTAGTGATAATATGGTCATTTTGAAAAAAACATATTAAGGACGTAAGATCGCTAGAGGTTTTAACTTACGCAATACATGACATGTACCGAACAGACATGCAAGTTGTGCGACAAGATGGCAGTGACGATACGTCAATGTTGTCGGATTATAAGGACGACGCATTAGCCTTAACTCGCCATTAGCCTTATGTGCTATATTTAAACGAACAGTTTAGTCCAAATGTATTGAATGGATCTTATAAATTGTGATGCAAGTAACTAAGTTAGTGATACATAATATTTTAGTTACTTTGAAAATATATAAGGACGGAAGATCGCTAGAGCTTGTAACTTACGCAATACATTATGGCATGTAAAGAACCATAGAACAGACAAGCAAGCTGTGCGACAAGATGGCAGTGACGATACGTCAATATTGTCAGATTGTAATGACGACACATCTCGTCATTAGCCTTATGCTGCCCTTACAGGAAATTCACTTAACTTTGTCCTGATATGGGGAACATACATCTAAACTTCTAAAGACTCTCTAACAATGCGTCGTATGCTTTCTAAGTTTTATTCTTCCTTTAGGGGGCTACTATTTCAATTTTCGACGTCTCGATACTACCAACTGCTACTATAAATGAAAATGAAAATGTACTTAATGATTTATTTCACGTAGGACGATTTGTGCCACTTGTGATAAATCGCAAGAATCTACCACTGGTTCGGAAAGATTATTCTACTGAGATAAACCGACAAGTAACTCAATTTCAATTTCAATAAACAGAAAAATGTAACACTTTGTAAATAATATACAATGCATGCAAATAATACTAGTATAACATCTTTAATAACAAACATTTCTTTCTTTGTTACAGAAGTCTGAAACAATGAGCTGTAGTGACTAGTGGTATAAAAGAATAAGCACCAACAAATACAAGGTAGGTTACTATAGCAGAAACATATATTATTTAAGACTAAGTTAAGCTATATAGTACGGGGTATTGTAGTTTTTATAAAACCAAAACCTACGTAGGTACGGTTTTTAAATCGCGTGTAGGTTCTGTCTGTGGTGGTAACTAACAGACCAGAATTGAACTCTTTTTTTAAAATTGCACCGTCAAAGTTCTATTCAAAATCAGTAGATACTTAGATATAAGCCGAAGTTCTAAGTAAGTATGAATCGGAACAGAAGATTCTCAATTAAACAACAGCTTGCGGCAACAAGGCAGATACCTTAAAGCCGGTTGCACCACAGGTGATTACCGTTAACGTCAAAGACCACAAAAAAGTAATTGTTCGTTGCACACTGATCAGCGTTCTTTAACATTTCACTAAAAACTTTTAGAAAATTATGCTCGTATAAAAATTTATGTTTGGTCAAACAGACAAACAGGGCCATTTGTCTGTTCGTTACCAGTACGTTTGCACATCTTTCAACCGATTGTGTTGACTTGTACTCACATGCGTAAAAGATTTTTTTTTTAACCACTACAAGTTAGCCCTTGACTGCGATCTCACCTGATAATAAATGATGATGCAGTCTGAGATGGTAGCAGGCTAACCTGTTAGGGGCATGGCAGTTATATTAAACCCATACCCCTATTCGGTTTCTTCACGGCATCGTACCGGAACGCTAAATCGCTTGGCGGTACGTCTTTGTCGGTAGGGTGGTAACTAGCCACGGCCGAAGCCTCCCACCAGGCCAGACCAGGGAAAATTCAGAAATTATAAATTCCCAAATTGACCCTGCCGGGGATCGAACCCGGGACCTCCACACGTTAAGACAACAGCGCTACACATTGCGCCACGGAGGTCGTCAAAGATGCGTGTGCAATGACTTTTTTTACTATTATAAGGGCGGATGTAGAGTTACTAACCGGCCCCCCGATTGTGTAAGAAAATCGTAATCGTGCTGTCAAATAATTATGATTTTCGACAATTAGGCCTATGGTACAAATGTTTACAGGTGTCTGGACATTGCCGTTAACGTGCAAACGCATGCGGGCATTAATTAGTTTTACAAAGTGTGGATTTAAATTTAGCGGTAACCTCAGCGGTAACTTTGTAATGTGCACCTGGTCCTATGTAAGATAACTTCGACTCGTCGGTTTGATATATAGCCCGTATATATTCAAAGATCCCAGATTCTAAGGCTGTTATCTAGCAATCTAGATAGCTTTACTATCTAGGTCATACCTTTGGGCTGATTGAGACCTGTTTCGTATAGCGGGTTGGACGGAAAAGTGGATACTTAGGCTTTTAAGACTTGAAATAGTATTTTGTAATGTTGCTCATAGATTTAGTTCCTAACTACAACTGTTAAGGCCCATCTATTTACCGGATTTTGACGAAATTCTGTAAGTACCTACTTACAGAGATATATGGCATCTCAGGGACGATAATACGTAACCCAGTGTCCTACGTGAGCGATAAACGCGACACCGCGACTTGATACGACGAAACGCGACAGTGACACTGTCGCGTTTCGTCGTACAGAAGAGAATCCTTTGTCCTAGGTGAGAGACAAACGCGGCAACGCGACGTGATGCGACGTGACGTGACAGAATCAAAAAGTACCTTACCCTTCACGTGGCCTGCATTCTCGCGTCGATACGTCTGTCATTTTCTATGGCGTCGTATCGCGTCGCGTCGCTTCTGTCGCCTCACTCAGGCTAGGAAAAAGGGTTAGCTCTTTATCCTGGAAATCAGAAAGTTTTCACAGGAAATACCTTATTGGTACCTAAATTCACGCAAAAGAAATTCTTGAGACAAACGCAGTGTAATCTCAAAAATAAAAAAGGTACTCTAAAACGATGAACCTTTGATTAAATCGGAATTAAATTAATTAAAAATGTTCACACAATGTACAATTAATATCCCACGGTGAAGATACACAGTCATTTAATATTAAAGAAGCCGAAATAAATAATAATAGGTGTAATAATCATACTGCTAGTCGAATATAGGGAGGCTACGCATTCATAAGAAAATTATTAAATGATTTTCAAAATAACCCATGCACGCTTTTATGTGGGATCGATTCATCGATAATTACCACAGACAATGGAGAAATGCGTAACAACACTATCCGTATAAAAAGAAAAAAGGAATACCTAAGCCTTAGTGATGTGCCGCCAAACAAAAGATCGATATCGACGCGCGGGTGGCTTCGATTTTATAAATAAATTAGCTTTAATTGAAACGTCAGTCAGGGCTGGGCAAGATGCGTGTGCGATGACTTTTTTACTATTATAAGGGCGGATGTAGAGTGAAGGCTTAATGCTTCTTTGAATGCAATTAACACGTTATAATTCTGTTGTATAATAAGCGCAAAACATACAGGGAGCGGGCGTGGGTCGGGCGCGCTGTGTGATGTCGTAGAAGAATAGAATAGAATTTATTTGTCTGAACATGTGTTACAATGATGGTTACAGTATGAAAAGTTGCAGCATATCCAATCAGGCAACCCTGACGTACAATTTTTTTTTATTTTATAATATACATAATACAAGGAATTCAACCAGCCGCGCACCCGACCCGGCCCGCGTCCGGCCCGCGCCCGCTCCCTGTGTGTTTTGTCCTTTACTATACAAATATCTGAAGGCATGCCTCTCTATAGGCTTAGTTACGCTTATTTACGGTAAAAAATATACAATAAGCTAGGTACCATCTTGAATCTTCACAGTTTTCGTAAATTGTTAACTGAGCTATTTCATGTTCTGTCTTGGAAAAGACGATTTTTGTCACTGAATGAGTTTGTTCAAATTTTTTTTTAATCATATGAAACTAGATGAATCCTGCGACTTCGTCCGCGTGGACCAAACTTTTTCGATCCCCGCGGTAGCTTAATTTTCCGGGATAAAAAGTAACCTATATCCTTCCCCGGAATATAACCTATCCCTGTACCAAATTTCATCAAAATCGGTTGAACCGATTCGTAGGCAGTTCAGAACGTCCCATGTTACGTGATAAAGATAAATCAAATTGCATAAGTTTTTTCTGAGAAGCATAATGACCGATGACTAGGCAACAAAACCTCTTTTAAGCCGATTAAAAATATATTTATTGCTAATTTATTCTCTATGATCCAGTAAGGACCTACCACAACGGATTACTAGTTGAACGTTGACTTTCTATTCACAATCATTACCATCTTGCTTTCGTATTTGTAACCTTATCTAACCCGGATAAGGTGGAAAATATTTTGTTGTTATACATTGCTTTAGATCTAAGTACAGCGAATTAAACATTCCACAAATTCCTAGCGTTATATCTGTAAGGTTATATCTTAGACTGAGTTTTGTTTAAAATGTCCATTGTCCCCCGATTGTTTACGAATATCGCCGCAAAATACCGATTACTGCTATACCGACGAATACTTATCGCTGCAAAATACCGAATAATACCTACTGCTGTACCGATATTATACTGATAACGGGGAACAGGTAGGAAAAGGTATGTAGTATCTTCTCACAGTCTATAAAACGGTGTTAAAACTAATAAACTAACTAAGCAAGCTGGATTCGATTCCTTACTCTTCGGATAATTCTACACAATATAATGTATTTCTACATCTGCTTTAATTCTTTGGCAATGTCCTCTGCTACCGCCTACCATATAGGTATCGTATATATAATATTTTTCATATGGAATGCCCGCAGCTTCCGTTTTCTTTTCATATTAGTTAAACCTACTATAAAATCAAGAGTGGACACTGGACAGTGGACAGGCATCTTCAAAGCAAACACGTCTGATTGCAGCCAAGCGTTCTAAGCACACAAATTTTAAAAAAAACTATGTAAATAGGTTTAAAAGACCTCAAAACGCAGGATTTTCATAAACTCTACTGATAACCCTACAGCACCGACTGCTGAAAACTTAAATTTAACGTATTGTTAAATACCTACATCATATCATACGTGTCTTAGTTTGTCCTTCAATCAGGGCGCAACGGAGCAACGGATCGACGTGATTACTGGCATGGGCATAGTTGAGGACCTGGAGAGTGACATAGGCAGTAGACATATAGGTAGTATAAAAAGTCTTATCCTGGAAAATTATGGAGTTCCCGCGGGAATAAAAAAACCACGCGTACGAAGTCGCGGGCAACAGCAAGTTTTAAATTATATTTTACTAGCTCAAATCCGCGACTCTGTCGCCATGGAGTTAGGTTTTTACACTCGTTGATATTCCCGAATAAAAAGTAGCCATGCCATGTGACAGGCCACTTTAATTTAATCAATGCAAAATATCACGGCAATTCCTTGCTCCGTTTAAACTTAGAAGGACAAACTAACGACACTTTCGCATTAATAATATTAGTAGGTTATTTCAAAGTCTAACTCTAAGCCCGTAACCGTAAACCGATTGTCCACCTGCTCCTAATACGGATCACGATTCAAATAAAATGGCGTCTATTTATTCCGTTCAATAAAAATAAATCCCCAGGTCACGGCTGTTCACGCTTCCAATTACACGACTACCGCGTTGAAGTCACGTGAATGGCCGGCTTTATTTATACGATTTATCGTATTAATCTCTACCAATTGAGATTGTTAGATTAAATTGTTTTTAAATCGGTTCGGTTTATTTTAATTGCAATAAAGTTAATTCAATTCGGTTTCTACAAATTAACTCTTTAAGAATTCCTCTTAAAATTGAAATGAAAATAAAATTAATGAACACAGATATTCGGATTTTTTTTATTCTGCTCTGAGATAGATTCAATGTCATAAAGTGCTTGCGCCTAAAAAATTTACAGATTTCGCAGTCCCCGCAAGAATCTGAGCATAAAATTTACGAAAAAGCACTTCTCACCTGCATTTGTATCTTTTAACACCATTACCATGACGATCGGTCAATAATCATAGAATCTACATCACTTTTTATATACGGAAATATTTACCCGTTTTTATACAATTCCAAATCTAAAGGGATCACCGGCACAATTATTATGAACCGATTTTCAAAAAAAATTCGCCATTTTGTAGCTAAACTATAAATACCCTAGGACTTTTTAATTTTTCCTTAAGTCGGTCTTTTCCGAAATATTTAAAATTTAGTAAACAAACACCCCCCCAAAAAACCCGACTTTTTTACATTTTTCAAAATTCCAAAAAAAGTTTCCAGCCGATTTTCAAATTTTAGAGGCTCACACGTGTCTCGATAAATTGCTCCTCTATACTACTATTCCCATCTCGATCCTCACAAAATACTCGGAGCTATGGCCAAAAAAATACGTATCAGGCGATTTGCATCTGATAACCATTTTCAATGGTAAAAAAATATTTACTTGGGTTGATAAATATTCCGTTAATAGTAAATTCACTGACTGTAGGTAATTTATATTAGGGATTGTATAAAATTATCTGTGTGCAATGACTTCGATTCAATGAGTGTAATAAGTCATGGCAGTGAGCGATTCTGACAGCTCTATAGAAAGCAATTTATTACCGAGAAATTACTTAATTTTATAAACTGAGAAATAACGGTAAGAAAGGAGGAAAAATTACCTAAAACCGAGCTATGGGAATGGAAAAAAGCATATTTCTGAATGCATTGGGTGTTTAAGATTTTGACAGCTGTATTGGGAGGCAATTAATCAAGAATTCGATGATTATAGTAAATTATATGTTAAATTGTTTGCTTGATGTAATTGAATTTGTACTTTCATCGTAACGGTACGTGTAATAAGTTGTTTTTAACTTTACCTACAAATAATTATTATATAGTACCTACGCCAGCCATCTAGCGTCTACTAGCGTGACTAGCGTGATGAATGGACTATACTACTGGTTCTAGTAAGTTGTTTTTGATTTAGCTACTTACCAAATTCATGAATACAAAAATAGTTCCAGTTCATTGCTTCGTCCGCCTGGATTAAGTTTTTTATTTTTCCGAGATAAAAAGTATGTCCTTCCCCGGGATATACCCTATGTCTGTACCAAATTTCATTAAAATCGTTTAAAGATATGTCTTTAAAGTGGAGCAGATAGACAGACAGATAGACAAATAGACAGACACTCCTTCGCATTTATATATAGATTAATGGATTAACGCCAAAAGTTCTAATATTTCTTGCGGCACTAAGCTTCTAGATTAGTCGAATTACTATTGTTTAGTTTTACCTACACTACAAAATGAGCACTTATTATTGTTTGCAGTAGGCCAAATCGCTAAAGCTTATAATTAACACCACCACATAGAGATAGTTCGTTCTCACGTCTTGGAATGCTAAGGCGTTTTCACACTGTGAAGATAATTAATGAAAAAACTTAACTCATTTGACCCGAAGCGCCTATTATGTCAACTGTGAATGTAATCGTCATTTCTTACAACATACAAGCAGGTGCGAACTTGAATAGGTGTCGTAAAATTGAGATGCGTAAAAATATTGCTTACATAATAGTTTTTTGTATGGTTTATTAATGAATTAATGTCAAACATTCATTCAAATCCTCGATCTTTGGTTTGATCTTCGAGCATGCACTTTTAACTTTTCTGAGTTTTTCACCTTTTCTGAGGTGTGAAAAGTAGCGTATTCAACGCAGGGGTAATGCTGTCTTCGTCTTGGGCTCCCCTTAAACCCGCGCTTCGCTCAGGATTCTAGATGCAACACCCTCGCTACGGTCGGGAGATACTCTAAAATCCCTCGTTATGCTTGGGATTTATCCCAGCGTCCGTAACGTACATTGCATTACCCTCTTGTTAAATAATCTGAGTACTATTAAATAACACTTGCTATTTAAGGCCACGACTACACTCGTAAGTTTTTACGTTAGTAGCGTACGTAAAGACGTACACTTTATAGCTTCGTATAAGCCAATCCATCAGATCAGATCAGGCAATTTAGTAGTAACTTGAATGGTGGGAGGCTTCGGCCGTGGCTAGTTACCACCCTACCGGCAAAAGACGTGCCGCCAAGCGATTTAGCGTTTCGGTACGATGCCGTGTAGAAACCGAAGGGGTATGGGTGTAATGTAACTGCCATACCCCTAACAGGTTAGCCCGCTACCATCTTAGACTGCATCATCACTTACCATCAGGTGAGATCGCTGTCAAGGGCTAGCTTATAGTGGATAAAAAAAAAAACTACAGGATGCCCGTGACTTCGTCCGCGCTGATTTTAAATTTTGAAAAACCCTTGGGAACTCTTTAATAAAATATGTTTACCGAACCGGCACAGCCTCAACTCCCTCCCAAGTCTTCTATAAAGATATAAAACATTTCATGTATGAAACAATGAATCCTTCCGCGGGATAAAACTATCTATGTATCCGTATACCAAATTTCGTCAAAAACGGTTGAAGAGACTGAAAACGTAGCGTAGATTTTATATCTAATTCCCTCTCTTCTGTGAGAGTGGAGGCGTGTGCCCAGCAGTGGGACGTTAATGGGCTGTAGTGGTGGATATAAAGTATAATATGTAATAGAAACTAGCGTAAAAGAATTTATTTATTCAGGTTACAATTCTTCTTCTAGGCAATATTGTATTAATACCGACAAAGCACAGGCGAAGCCACAAGTCTAAGCTAGTACCTAGGTACTCCATAAAACGCTTCAACTGCACATATTATAAATTCCACCTAACACTATCTAATAGCTTATCTCCCCGGCCATCCAATAGAAATACCCCGCTTGAATCGTACGCCATAACGCCATAAAATATGGCACAGCAGTGCTTATAACAATAAGAACTTCGCAATTTATTATGACGATTGATATCGCAACCGATATTAATGCTTTGTTTGTTATAGAGTCCGTTTGGTTGAGCTAGTGCACTTGCTAACGTACTTGCCTAGTTTTTCCAACGGGTGGACTCTATAATTTATAGTAAACTACGAGTAGCCCGCCACTTCTCCGCGAGGTTCAAGTTTTTTTGATTCCCGCGGGAACTCCTTAATTTTCCGGGATAAGTCACTCTCCAGGCCCTCAACTATACCCATGCCAAAAATCATGTCATTCCGTTGCTCCGTTGCGGCGTGATTGAAGGACAAACCAACAAACCAACAAACAAACACACTTTCGCATTTATAATATTGGTATGATAGTATGATATGAAGTATGATGTACGCTTTGACTCCATAAACAATTCAATCTTTAATTATTATTATTTATCTTTTGAATTTAGATAATAGTGTGATAAAGATTTTTAAAAATTATTACAATTATCTCAAATTAATGAATAGCCGTGTAATTGTAATATAATCTAAGTAAGAAACTTAAATTTTCACTTAAATCATAGATATTACGGAATCGAGCAGTGCTATCTTTGATTTTTGCACATTCTTCATCAGCGTATTGCAGTGCATTTGAAGAACTCCTTGGATTTAACGAATTATAGCCTCTGTAATTTATATTGGTGTGGTTAATGTGTGAGATGTTTGGAAATAAGAAATTGAAATTGAAAATTGTTGTCTCTTTTTGATTAAAAAAGCTTTGCGGTTCTAAATCCACGCTCTAAAAACGCCCATTACTAAAATTTGTCTGATCCCAATCTTTGCACATCCAGAGTACTGAGCTCCAGTAAAGTGAAATGAATGTCGCGAATAATTTCGCAAAAGAAACAATATCAACAGTCACGAGCCGTCACGGGATAGTAACTCGCCTAAGCACTGGCCGAATGTAAAGAAAGCACGATGATAGTAGCAAGTCCGGTTCCGACCCAATTCCTCGGCACAGGCGATCATAAGCAGTTTATCACATCTGACCGTTATCTGCTATCCGCTTCGTTTAGCCCGTTGCTTAGTTCACGGCTGGCCCTTAGGGCCCATTTACACTAAGACACCTGGGGGGTTACTGCCACTGCTTAAAGCACTATTATTTTGATATTGTTTCGCCAAATCCTACCACGACGTGCCCAAAAGCAAGCTTATTAGAACATTGTTTCCTAAGCAATTTTGTGACGCCATTAGGCAAATCATTCACTCAATTCGTACCATCAAGTGTTTTTTGTGACCTAGCATTATTGTTTTACGTAGGATTTACGTCACATTTAACAATCATAAAAAAGTTACTATCTTGCGACTGATCAACAACGGATTGACTTTGTAAACAAAGAAATAGGAAATTGTGAGGTTTTCCAAGTGAATATTCGACTGGACTGGCTCGCAGTAAATAGGTATTTTATTTTAGCTAATAGTAGCAGGAACTGACCGGAAGAATGAAAAAAAAATCCGATATCCATAAAGGGAAGAGGTTCTCAACTCGGCACGTATCTTTTTACACACGATTTTCTGAGATTTCTGAACTGATTATGTTTTTTTTAATCAGTAACTGAAAACAATAGTGGTACAATGAGAAGTTAAAAAAAAAATCATAACAACACCTTTGAGGTAGAATTACGTAGTTATACCGAAGTGGAGTTTTAGGTGGTCACCGTTAATGATACCCGCCTGTGGTGTACACACGATTTTCTGAGATTTCTGAACCGATTATGTTTTTTTTAATCAGTAAGTGATAATAACAGTGGTACAATGAGAAGTTAAAAATAAATAAATCATAACAACACCTTTGAGGTAGAATTACGTAGTTATACCAAAGTGCGTTTTAGGTGGTCACCGTTAATGATACCCGCCTGTGGTGCAATAGGTAATTGACCTCAAATCTTCTCTAGGGAGTGGAGACCTCTATTATCTATCTATATTATATTATGTGGTTGACGTCCAATTTGTTCGCACGAAGCGTTTTTGCTCGACGTTTCTGATGCGAACCGCTAGGGTGTGGAACACCCTCCGAGCGCACGTGTTTCCTGCCACTTTAAATAACTTAAGTCCCTTCAAGGCAAGAGTGAATAGGCATCTTCTAGGCAAGCGCGTTCCAACCTAGACCTCATCATTGCTTTGCACTAAGCATGATTGTCGTCAAGCGCAAGCCTATCACGCAATAAAAAAAAAATATTATAAGAGATAGCTGCACTGTTTGTACTCGTAACTATCGCTTGAAAAGCTGATTCAGTAATATTTTGATTCAGAAAGGTTTTTTTTTATTCCCGCGGGAACTCCTTGATTTTCCGGGATAAAAAGGAGCCTTTAACCTTCCCCCGGGTTAAAATCTATCCTTGTACCAAATTTCATCAAACTCGGTTGAACGATTAAGCCGTGAAAGCGTAGCAGACAGACAGAAAGACAGACACTTTCACATTAATAATATAAGTATGGAAGTATGGATAAATTCCGTCAATCACAAAAATTGAGACTGACAATGATTAATGCAGGTTATACATCATAGGGCTGCAGTGCGCGTTACTATACCATTACGTCATATAGATCATATCTACTCGTAGTACAGAATATTAAAAGTAGTTAGCATTCTGCAACTGTATACATTATGTACAAGGACCTCAATTTACATAGACGGGCCCTGTCAAGCAAAGAATATGGGCGTATTTTTAGCAACGCCATCAACGCCATCTAGTCTGACAAGCGGGAACTTGCTTGCAACATCTTGAATGAAAGCTTGAAAACATATGACTCGGTCATAGATAATATAGGTCATAGCCGTAAGGTCAGTTAGTAAAAAAAAAATCATACAGTTTGCCGCGGAAATTAAATGATTGCGTAATGGATAAAAATATTAAATAGGAAGATTAAATAACGTTTTTTTGGAAATGTATAACTGTGAATCCCAACTAATTAAACTTTAGATAATAACAAATTATCTGCACGACGAGCGATCGTGACAGCGCTACGACGGGAACAAAGACAGGTGCGGAACGTGTTCAGCAACTCGGACGCCCGGCGTTTTTCTATGAAAGGGCCCATCTAGTGCCTACATATATATCGATGATTATGTATGAAAACATAAAACGTTTAGGTATATCTGAAAAATTTAACTTCGCATAAAACTGCGCATTATTATCGTAAACACGCATATTCGTGTAAGTAATTACGCATCAAAACCCCTAAAACATTAGGTATAGGAAAACGCGTAAAAATTCAACTAAGTAAACATTAAACGAGAATAAACGCACCATAAAATATTAATTTAAACTCTTTTTTTCGTAGCGTCCATTGAAAAACTAATAAAAATAACTAACAAAAACCTACAGAATCAATCGAACATATCTTTTTATTATTCTTTATAGCTCACTAAAATTCTCATGTAGGAGTGAATAAACATCGCAAAATTTAATGGTAAGTAATAATAATTTAATAGACGAGTAGGTATAAAACGCATAACAAAGTTTATTCGGCATCTGGCCTGGCAAGAGCACCTAAAACCGAAAAATTACACGACCGATTTCAAAAAGAGTAAAAAAATATTCATATGGCCTCTGATTTATGCAATTTTTGTAAGGAATGCATTGGGGTATTTGGCAACTAGTCAAATTATTAACTTTTTTTCAAACGACAAAACGTGTTCTTAGTAGGGATAGGAATCGGGATGCTTTATGAAATATTTGCTTGTTATTTCATCAAAATTCAACGCACTTTTTTACTTTAATCAACAGTTTAAAATAGTTTTCATGCATACACTAACAGGGTACGTTAACTGGTCAAGTCCTAGTTAGCATGTTCGACTGCGGCTGACGAGGTCCCGGGTTCAAGTCCCGGGTTGGGCCATAATTAAGTATTGGGCTTTTATGACAAGAAATTCTCCGTACTAGCCCGGAGTTAGGAAATAGGCGTTGTTTCACCCCGATGCCTCGGAGAGCACGTAAAGCCGTCGGTCCTGCGCCTGATCGCACCCCGGTCGTGTCAGATTTTCCGTCAGATCGGGCTATGAGAGTAAAGGCTAAGAGTGCACCTGTGTTTGCGCACACATTTGTCCACTATAATATGGCCGCCGTGGCTGAAATGCGGTCGGGAGGACATTAACAGGGGACGTGGATTTATTATCTTCTTTATGTTTTGGAATATTTTTGACAATTCAACATCCCAATTGGCTCAAATACGCTGTCGCATCTAAGATTTTCTAGATCTAGCCTATATATGGACCACTTGTAGGTACATGTTAGCATAAGGTGAGAATATTTGTAGATCGTGTGAACGGGTCTAGCGCTAACAAGTGCGACCCAAATCACACACAGCCCCGACCTGAGTTTGAGAAGTGAGCTTTCAGGGGACCTACTACTATCGCCTAAAGTAGTATTATTTCTAAATTACAGTTTTATGTCATGTATCTTGACGCCCCTGAAATAAGGATTATAATTTTAAAATACGTACGTCCACAATATTAAAACAATTCGTTCGGATTTAAGTGGTAAGTAGTGGTAATAAGTATGTCATATCGGTCGTTAATTGAGTATAATATGTATATATTATTATGGCCGAAGATGTCTATCCTTTAATGTAACATCCGTTCCATGCACCATGCCCCTAACAGGTTAGCCCGCTACCATCTTAGATTGCATCATCACTTACCATCAGGTGAGATGTAGTCAAGGTCTTACTTGTAGTCGATAAAAAAAAACAACAAATTCGATATAATCAAAGTTAATTATGCATATTAACTCACATAATTTGCAACCTAAATGATTACTTAACTAGGTACATGTTGCCCAATGTCCTTCCCCGGTATACAAACTATTCCTATACCAAATTTTATCAATTGAGCAGATGGGCCGTGAAAGCGTAGCAGACAGACAGACAGACGAACTGAGAGACAGACACATTTTCGCATTTATAATCAAATATAAATATTATAAATGCGAAAGTTTGGATGTATGGATGGAACGTTGTTACTCAATCACGCCCCAACGGCGGAACGGATCTGGATGAAATTTGGCACAGAGATATATTATAGTCTGAAATAACACATAGGCTACTTTTTATCCCAGAAAATTTAAGAGTTCCCGCGGGAACCGAAAAACCTCAATCCACGCGGACAAAGTCGCGGGCATTAGCTAGTATTAAGTATGGTTGAAGTATAGTTTAAGGATTTTGAATACCTATCTTATCCAATGTTGTTCTGACCATTAGGAAGCAAGCTAGGAAATGTAGTGTTTTATCAGAACGCTGTTGGACGCAGTGTAACTTTGTAAGGGCAATAACAGCTAGTTGATAGCTTTAATTGGAGGGCATGTTTTCATATCGAATCTGTATCAATTTACGAGGATTCGCCACTGGTTCGAGCAATCAGGTTGCTCAGGCTAGTTACATTCTGCTTACCTGCGCATGCGCTTTGTTTTTGACCGAAGCATGGGCACGCGAATGTCTCCGAGTCTATTTTTAATAATTATTATCTTTGTATTAATTAATCAATACAAATAAAATAAACACACTTTTTAACACACAGGTTTAATATAACTACCATACCCCTACCAGATTAACCCACTACCAATGTGAATGAATTAATATTGAGAAATCGCAGCTCAAGATTACTGGTTTATTTATATTCAAGTTAATATACCCCGTAAATAAAATAAATAGCGAGAAAGAGTACCTTACCATTCACGCTTTAGCGATTATTATAATTCGTGTACAGATCGACGATTACAGCGTCAGCGTCAGTACCGACTGCCGACAAACAAATCGTCGCTGTAGTTGGAAAATTAAATAATTACACTTTTTGGGAAATCGACTTTATTGCATTTCCAGAAAGCCCAATTAAAGCCGCATCTTTCTGTATTTCTAATTTTTCTTAGTTAGTTTTAATTAAAAAGATAATAATAAATGAATCTCGCAAGGCGCCAAAGGTGGAAAAATAAATATTGAAAAATTGATAAAAAAGTAGCGAATGAAAGTTAAATAACTTATCAAAAAATAAATAAGTTCTCTCATGCATCACTTCGAGAGCGAATAAAATGCATAAAGTTCGATATTTAGTTTTCCCTCGACACGTATATTCTTAACAGGGGCAATTCAGTTAGGAAAAATTAAACAAAGTCAGTTATTTAATTAATCATCCCATGATTGCTAAGATATATGTACTATAAAAATTTTATAAGCACATTTAATCAATTATCAAAAAAATACTTCTCAGACTGTTTATAATTTCAGTACAAATATAATTAAATAAGGGATTTTATTCAACATTATTAGAGCAACCGAAACATAAATTATAAGATATTTAGTTGTTGATATAACTTGCAATCCGGAAATGATTCCCAATAGTCAATTAATAATTGATAGTAAATTAAAAAGTTGATTCGTAAATTATTGGACTGCTTAAGAATGGCTTTTTTTATTTTTATTGTGCTATAAGGTAGCCCTTGACTGCGATCTCACCTGATGTTAAGTGATGATGCAGTCTATGGTAGCAAGTCTCTGTTAGAGGCATGGTAGTTATATTAAACCCATTCCCCTATTCGGTTTCTACACGGCATCGTACCAGAACGCTGTCGCTTGGCGGCACGTTTTTGCCGGTAGGGTGGTAACTAGCCACGGCCGAAGCCTCCCACCAGGCAGGCTGGTTTATAGAACTGTACGTGAATTAGGCTAACTCTTACAGGCATAGTAAATTTTTAGCATACCTATCTACATTTAAATCAGTTTAATCGTACTAGTTTTATAATTAAACCTTTCTCAGTTGCCTAATTATAATATTTATAATTGATAGTTTTTTTTGATTTTGGTGAATGTTACATAAGCTTAATTCGTTTGAACTGATCTGATTTAAAATGTAAAATTTAAATTTTTAAAGGTAAAACTAAAGGAAAGTTGATAGCTGTTATAATTTCAATAGATACTTAGTTTAAATTTTAATGGACGCATGCACCTTTTTGATTTTGATGTCTAATAACTAAATAAATGCAAAAGTTTGTAAGAGTGGATGGATGAATGTTTGTTACACTTTCACGCAAAAACTATACGACGGATTTTGATAAAACTTCATGATGTAAAAGTTTATACATCAGAATAGCATATTTTATCCCGGAAAGTTAAAGAACTTCCGCGGGAATCAATCATCAGTTAGTCTTTAATCGCTGTGTTCTACAAACTGTTTAAATTTTTATTATTTTATGTATAGAGTCGTTATTATAACAATTACTAGCTTCACTTACATAATCCTAGTTCGATTAAACCATTCTTAGTTAATTCTATCTTTAAATACATAGTTTTGATAATAAAGAAAGAAAGAAAGAATTAATAAGCTATTTTTTTTGAAAAGGCTGATCTCTATTGTTAAATTTAAATTCATAAAGTTAAAACTGAAGAAAAGTTGATAGTTATCATTTCAGTTGATACTTAGTTTTTGATAAGTATAATTGTTATATTGTTAAAAGTGAAATTTTGTTGATTTTATGAGTAGAGTTGATTAATAGATTGGTGGTTTTATTTTGTACGTCTGGTAGAAGAATCTAAGTGTTTCGGTAGTTTTGTTGATTACTTTTCACAGTTCTAATAAAAATAAATGTTTATTTGTTGGTTTCCCTTTAAAAAACTTCCTATTTTTAGTTAAAATATTACCCATGAATAGGATAGTCATAGTAAAATAAGTAAATAATAGGTCATTTAATCATCTCACTAAAGAGGAAAAATTAAATAAAGGTACTTATATCGTCAATTTTTCGAACTTCAACGCAATATTGACGAAGAAGAACTAAATAACTAACATGCACAAATAAATAAGTGCATCAAATATTCAAAAGTCTGGCGAGGGAAAATTAAATAGTTGCTTTTTATTTTTTTTCTCACAAACAAATGAATAAAAATGTATGACAAGTAGATTCTGAAATAGATACAGCAACAATCTATAACATAATAAAAACATGGACAGTTAAATTGTTTATTAAAAAAAAGTTATCCCCATTTTTAACGCAAAAAAACAGTAAATCGCGTTTTACTCGGGATATTGCTTTTGTTAGTTATTTAATTTTCCAACTACAGCGGCGAAATAAACTGTTAGCTTTACAAATTAAAGCTGAAATGGGCCACGCGAATGGGCTGTCATTACTCATTATATCCATTCTTAACATACTATCTAATAATAAAAATGCGAAAGTGTGTTTGTTTGTTGGTTTGTCCTTCAATCACGCCGCAACAGAGCTACCTACTTTTTATCCCGGAAAAATAAGGATTTCCCGTGGGAATTAAAATACTTATTCCATTCGGACGAAGTCGCGGGCATCAGCTAGTTATATTATAAATGCGAAAATGCGTGTCTATCTGTCTGCTACGCTCTAACCGCCCATTTTTTCAACAGATTTTGATTAAATTTGATGTACTATGGATTTAATGTATAGGTAGGTTACATTCCGGGGAAGGACATATGCTACTTTTTATACCGGGAAATTATAAGGAGTTCCTCCGGGAATTCGAAAAACTTAATCCATGCGGGCGTAGTCATGGAGATCAGCTAGTTAATAATATTAATACGGATATGGGCCTGGGACCAGTCAAAAAGCTCTGAGTACTTTTTTTTTTATCCACTACAAGGTAGCCCTTGACTACGATCTCACCTGATGGTAAGTAATGCAGTCTAAGATGGTAGCGGGCTAACCTGTTAGGGGCATGGCAGTTATATTAAACCCATACCCCTTCGGTTTCTTCACGACATCGTACCGGAACGCTAAATCGCTTGGCGGCACGTCTTTGCCGGTAGGGTGGTAACTAGCCACGGCCGAAGCCTCCCACCAGGCCAGACCAGGGAAAATTCAGAAATTATAAATTCCCAAACTGACCCTGCCGGGAATCAAACCCAGGACCTCCGCACGTTAAGGCAACAGCGCTACACATTACGCCACGGAGGTCGTCAGTTACTATAAAAAGTTGGTCGGAGCTGTGCCTAATATCCAGTCGTGTCGAATTGCCATCCCATCAACTTAAAGGTCTAGCCCACCACAGATGCACGGCGCGGTGCCACGAAGCGACAAACAGCAAATATTCTTTGTATGAGTTTGTTTGTAGGGCCCACATAAGTGACGTGGCACGGAGATGCATTGCCACCAGGGACTGAAAAACAGATTAAGATAAAGGTTACAGAAATATAAGTGTTACAGTATGAAATTGTAACAGAATCGAATCTGTAACCCATTTGAATGTGTTTTTAATTCTGTTAACCCGAAACACTTATATTTCTGTAACAAAAACAAATCTGTAACAGAAATGAAAGTGTTTTAATGTGTAACCGAAATAGCGACGTTGCCAAATTTACTGTTGACGCGTATTCAAATTTGAACCTAAGGTCTAGCACCGTTGGTAGCAATTGTTTTAAGAAAAACATGGCCATGTTGTGTCAGTATGTGTGAAGTCCGATGAAGTGAGAAGAACGCGTCACACCGTGCTGTTTGTTAGGGCATGTACCTACCTATTAGGGTTACAGATAAAAACACTTATTAACAGAAATAAACTGTTACAGATTGATTGGGTTACAGTATCGTTTCTATTTCCGTTATAAGTGTTTCTATTTTATAACAGTTTCAAAAAACAGTGTTTAATTATTATTTCGGTTACTGTTTCAGTCCTTAATTGCCACATAGAATATAGAATACGCCGCCGCGTATTAATATTGCCGCGCCTCTTTAGTGGCAGACCTTTAATGAGAAGAAACAGAATTTGCACCTGTGTTAACGCACACACTTGTACACGATTAAAACCAATAGATAAAACCTTATCTTCAGTGTATAGCTATATTTATTTCTAAAGGTCCTTTTACTACCACAGTTAAACAATAAACGCTATCTGAAATTGGCACGTTCCGCTGGAATCTTATCTGGTTAACTTATAACGTCGTGCCATAAGATATCAGAAGCCTTCGAAAGCGGTCGTTAGCTAAAAATAATAGCCGCATCAATAAAACTGGAGGCCGCGAGGCCGCGCGGTCCCGTTGTATTGCAGCTTTATAAATAAAACCACTTTTGCAGGAACAAAGGACTTGACCATAGAACGGGTAACTTTACCCACAAGTTAGAGTTACCCATTCATAGTACCACAAACTTATATCTGACCCGGTGACAGCTTCGCTAGTAGCTATGAAAATTAAAATTTAAAAAAAAACCAATTCTGGCCGCCGGGTTAGAAAAGTTTGACGGACTGTAAATAAAATAGTGTTTCTTCTTTAGTGACGACGACTACATGACGATTGACGACCATGATTTTGAACGCAACGCGCGAGTAATTTTTGACTCCTACACTTAAAAATTAAAATCAACCGATGCAGTTGATTTTAAGTATCAAAGTCAGAGTCAAAACATTTTTATGCCTGCATGGTTTTTGTTTATTTATTTTTTATCAATTATTTTTTAATTGAGGTTTTCGGTTCCCGCGGGAACTCTTTAATTTTCCGGGATAAAAAGTAGCCTATACTCACTCCTGGTCCTCAAATATACTCATACATGTGGCATACATACATACATACATACTTTTATTTTTTTACGAAAGCCAAAATACCAAGGGTTTCTTATGATTTTGTTTATTGAGGCTTAGAATAATAACGATAACAATTTCTTACAAACTACCTCTTTTACAAAATACACTGTACCGAGGCGGTTATTAACGTGCTAATAACTGCAAGTTTACGATACGGCCGGCAGATTATCGGTGAAATATCTCAAGTGAAATGTTCATAGACAGGTATCGAACCCGGAACACATCGAGCTCATAACGCTACGGGGTGTAACTGTAAAGGCGGACGTACACTGGCGTAACTTTGTGTCTGTTAGGTAGCTCTTTTCAACCAACATCGAAAAGGGAGCTATGAATTCGACCCGTATGTATATAGTACATACGTATGTTGGTTTGATAACGATTTTCTCAGAAACCAATGGATCGATTTTAATGACTTTTTCATTATCATAATCTACGTATTTTCAGGAAGGTTTTAGTATATTATAATACATCTAGATATCTCTCTCCACGGTCCTCCACAGACCCGGACCCTTTCGGGTCTTGGGGTTAGTGTTCTGCACGACGATGACCCTCTTCAGTGGTTTCGACGCCGCCTGCAACTACAGGCGGGGCTAGGACCTAAGTATCTCTCTTATGATGTTATTGTTATATTTTTTAATTTTAGTGGATTCAAAGAAACCATTTTTTACTTGGTGTCAGAGACCACACACAGAGAGAGCGGGCCAGAGACAAATTTATTACTTTTGTAATTTTTACATAGATACGAGTATATGACTGACTACTGCCACAGAGCAATGTTACTATATAAAGATAAGGAACAAAATAATTTTCTATCAGTTATATACATAATTGTACAGTTATGTATAAAACATTCATGTCAACAATATTTTTTATTAATATAAAGGCTTCAAGAAGATTAGCAGACTTCACACACACCTCCGAACACGTTATGAAGGATCTCACTGGCATGCAAGGTTTCCTTACGATGTTTGAAGCAAGTGATATCGTGCGTCCCCAGGGATCGAACCCGCGACCCCGTATAAGATGTCGGGTGTCTCAATCACTAGGCTATTTTACTTGCCGAAGCTGAGCTTTAACGATTTGATCGGCAATCCTTACATGATTGCACCTCAGATTTGGACCAAACGATAGGTACAGATCGCGCGCGAGTTGAATGCACAGTAAATGTGTGACACGATACATTTGCTCTGCATTCAACTCGTGCGCGAACTATAGGTACTTACTTCCACCACTAATACGTCCCACTGCTGGACACAGGCCTCCACTCTCATACGAGAGGGGGAATTAGAGCTTAGACCCACCACGCTGTTCCAATGCGGGTGGGTATAATAGGCACTTACTTAATAATATACAATTAAAACTAAATATCCCACACTCGCAAGTTGTAATTTAAACTTGTTTCGGATATACAAGGCAATGACAGCATAATAAAACTTGGATCAAATAAATTAGGTAATGCAAAAGGTTGAATTTGAGTGTTATTTATGAGTAATACCTATCAGCCACGCCTTCGACTGGTCTATTTCATTTCTCAACATCGTAAGCTAATACTACTGATATTATAAATGGGAAAGTGTGTTTGTTTGTCCTTCAATCACGCTGCAAAGGCGGATAAACGTGATTTTTAAAAACTGAAGTGATAATTCTAGTTTCCAACCCTAAACTATCAACTTATAGTCTAACTAGGATTTAAAACTAACTCTTGGGATAATAATGCGGTGGGTTCCCAACTTCCCACGTCCTACGACTTAAATTCTTAGGTTTTGTAACGATTTTTATCAGATGTTAGTGATAATAACCGGGACCGACGGCAACGAAAAGGCCAAATTTGAACCTCCAAATCGGTCACCCATCCAGTTACCGACTTGGGTCAAAGTTGCTTAAGAATCGCAATCGACTGATATGCGTTGTCACAACTGGGCCATTCGTCCCTACTCAACTTTATCCGTGCAAAAAATCACGTCATTCCATTGCTCTGGTGCGACAATATTCATTAAGATTTCTATTTATTTCACGTCGTTTATGTGTAATTTGTATTGGTATAAATTTAGTTATACGTAGGTAGTATAATGTAGTGTTTGGTAAAAAACTTTTATTTATTTGTCGTACGTCATCTGTGTAGACTTTAGATCTCAGAACAAAGTACAAATACTTTTGCAACATAGTATAATATGTCCTACATTATATAATAATATTCTTCTCCGTGTTGTTTTGACATAACTTTTAATTTAAATCTATTCATTAAATCAAAGCATTAGAAGATCGAGTTTTGGCAAAACAAACAACATTTTAGACATTTATTAAAACACTTTCTCAATGAAATTCACCTCTATATCTTCAATGTAAAGATGTATGATAAAATCACTGAATGAATAAGAAAGCTGGTAACTTCTTGTAAAGTTGTAACGTTTTGAGTCAAGGTCGATAAACAGGTTGTGTGCATGGCGAATCGGAGTTGAATCGTTGATGTCAAAACGTAGTTATTGAAGATGTTCCTTTAGAAGATCGGATTAATAGAGTTGTATCTTATCAATACAAATGACATGACTTACGTTAAATGAAATACGGGAAATTAAATAACAAACCAAAATAAATAATCTTAACAATAATTTATATTAATAGATTCTTATTTAACTTACTTACATTTACCTACTCATGACTAAGAAAAAATTGTAACGTAATAGTAAATAAAGGCTTTTTATTTTATTTTATTTATTATTAATTTATCTTATCAATACTTTTGATATTATAAACTAGGTGATGCCCGCGACTTCGTCCGCGTGGATTGATGATTTATGAAGCCTGCGGGAATTTTCCAAGATAAAATTAGCCTTAGGGCGCGTTTGGAACCCTCGTAGCTTTAAGTAACTAATTATCACCATCATGTTTTGTAAGTAAGTAATTGACGTCAATATGTGTACCTACAGTGTACCTAAATTGAATAAATGAATATTTGATTTGATTTGATATGTGCTATTCCATCTATCTATAATATATCTCTGTGCCTAATTTCATCCAGATCTATTCAGCCGTTCTGGCGTGATTGAGTCACAAACATCCATCCATCCATCTAAACTTTCGCATTTATAATGTTAAGTATAGATGCGAAAGTGTGCCTGTCTTTCTGTCTGCTACACTTTAACGGCCCATCTTTTCAACTGATTTTAATGAGAGACCGGTCTCGAGCTTCCTTCATTTTTCATCGGATACCTTTCATGAATATAACTTGACAAATGATAGGCTTTCATACAAACTTATGGAAGTTTGTATGAAAGGCGAAATGGCGGCGAAAAAAGCGGATGAAATATGAAGGCGTGTTTCAGGTTTTTTGAAATTTCATTCCCTCTGCGGTTTCAATTCAATTTATTTATTTCAGGTTACACAAACCATGTTTATTATGTACAACAATAGGTCAACATAATACAAACAATTACAAAAATTACAGTACCTAGGTATAATTTTTTTTTTTTTAAATCACTCAAGCGAAGCTGGGGAGGGTCAAATACTAGGTTAAATTGTGATTAATTTACTATGGAGATATCTTGTCGTGCTCTACACTATGTAACTATACAAGTGTTGAAAAAATTTTAAACTTACACATAAATACGTAGAAATACACCGTGCTCAAATTGAAAAATATTTTGGCATTTTAGCGGATTTAACGCTCAACCATTAGAGTAGAATATTGTTACGAAGCAAAAAAAAAACAGGAATTTGCGGTTACGTGCAGGTCAAGGCTAATCGCCCCATAAAGCTTTGTGAAACGTCGTCATACCGTCACGAAGTCCAAATGAACCTGATCGTCTACTAGAGACAAAGGATATCATTGTAGTACATCTTGTAGAAGTACATAATACATACCTAGTAGGAAAACCAGTGTAACAGATATAGCGTGTCAATGGGTGGGGCAAATAGTTCGACGAAAGTTAGACGTTGGGTTACCAAGGTGCTATGGCGGCCTTACAATGGAAATACGTTGGACTACCCCACACTACTACACTAGTTGGACGGACGATCTCAAGCGAGTAGCTGTGAATCCGTGTTCTGTAGAAATTCATACAGGAGACCTTTTACAAATAGACTAAGTGTGAGATCTATAGAACGAAATGTGACTTTGCTTAGACTAAGACATGGTTAAAACGAGACAGAATAATGTTACTCACATAAGTCCATCTCGTTTAAACTCTAAGTAAAGTCTGAGCCAAGTCAAAGTACTCTCTATAGATCTCATTGAGCAAGCTGTACTTTTGGCAACTATCACTAGGAAGGCTGATTCAGTGTTTGGTAATGTACCTACGGGTCTCCACTGGCGGTAAAAGTGTCGGTCTGCCCGCATAATCTGCTGGAGAATTTCCATTAATTTTTCTATAAACTGCGTTACGGAAAAAACTAGGGGAAGTCGCCTGGTTAATGAGTGGATGTACGCGGCATGACCAAACCAGATACGGTATAAGATAGCCTAAAATAGAAATTACCGACAAATGTATCCATACATACGTAATTAACATGTTTGACGTGCGGCGTAAATAAAAAACATAGCAAGAAACTTGTTAAAAGTAACTCGTTTAAGCAAATACCAGAAAAAATAACGGTCAAGCACGAGTCGCACGCTTCCTTGCAGGATTCTTTACGTCAATTTTAATTTCAATTTCTTTATTTGTTGCAGCAAATCCATAGTTACATTATTTCTTAATTAACATAATATTATAGTCACTAGTAAACAAAGCATGTTAAGGATACCCAGTTTGAGTGTAGCAACATAGTCTTAAACCGTGCATGGTAGGGAGACCGAAAGGAGACCGATTTTATTTGTGTTGGTCAGTAGGTATCATTTAAAAATTCATTATATAATTGGGGCTGATTCTGTATAACACAATCTCTAAACTAAAATGGCAGCTTTAAATCTAGTTCTGTCCCTTTCCGTAGGAAGTATTATGAAAGGGTTAGTAATATTTGTAATGCTCTAATTTTAGTTTCGTTTAGAGATTGTGCACTACAGAATCAGCCCCATTGTAAAGTAACAACACAGAATAGGTATAGTACGTTGGTAACAGTTTTCAAACAGATAGTTTTTTAGCGTGTTCTTAAACGCTTTTTCTTTTCCGATGTTCCTCAATCCTAATGTCTGTCCAGGGCAGATTTTATGTATTTTTCTTGACATTGAATAGAGACTTCCTATGACATTCTACATTTATCTTCTTGAATTGAAAATTGACTTTAAAAGATTTCCTCTCGTACAAGAATGGTCCTATAGCAATGAAGGGCAATCCTATTTTATTTTAGAAAATTGACAATTACAAAATAAAAATTTTAGAGACTTTTAGAATTTCTTTCTTCGTTTACTGAACCCTGCAACACAGTACAATATGTAATCAGTCACGTCAACCTTTTTTTGACACTCTTGAAGAGCTTCTTTTTACGTCTCAATTTAATTATATTTTAGAGGGCATCAAAAATAAACAACACCAAAGCATTGCATTTTTTAAGGATCCATTACTGAAAGGTAAGGAGTCAGAACCGTTTAGTTATGTATTTTAGAACTCAACTGTTGAAGAAACGTCCTTCCCACATTATAATTTATTTTTAAATATTAGAATGCTCTTAATATAGCTCACGATACACTGTTTTTAAGAACTTTATAAAATCTACACTATCAAAAATATTCGACATCGATATAAATCCGTACTTACTGTTTAATACGAAGTGTTTGTTTGTTAGTTGGTCCTTCAATCATGCCGTAGCAGAGTAACAGGATATACCTACATGTTTCTATGCATTAGAATTGTTGAGGAACTAGACACTGGAGGAGTGACTTAAGCTACCTAATTTTTGTGGGACGAATTTTCGGGCATCTTCTAGTATGGTATAAGACCGTTTTATTTTACACAAACTTATTAAAACATCTTTTGGAGCAACTTGTATAGCAACATCGTTTAGCATTTAGCATCGTTTAGCGTTTAGCGTTAAGGTGGAAGACAAGGGTCTGCCCGCGAAATTCAAATTTAATTTGGATTTCGCGGGCAGACCCTTGTCTTCCACCTTAAACAGCGTTTAGTAACGTCGCTTATTTCCTGAACTATGATTACTGTTTTATGTTTCATCTATATTAACACGCGGATTTTGTGGCACTCTGGGTGTGTGGCCAGTGGCCACCCATAAAATAAAAAATAAAAACAAAATAAAATTCACATAAAATTGTGTTACAGAGTTGTTACACAATTTTATGTCAATTTTATAAGATTCATAATAATACATAAATAAATAATGTAGAAATCTCTGTAAAATACCTAAGTAGCGGGAGATGTTTTTTAGTGGAAATGCCGACTAAAATATTTAGGTACAATAGGTACCTAACTATTTATAAAATTATACGCAAAAGAAGGTGTTATTTTCCGCGATACGTAAACATTCTGTAAAACATATTGTTTAATGTGATGATGATATCATAATGATGACATTCTTGATCTTTGGTGTTATAACCCATTATTATTAGCGGTAACTGCAAAGCTTAGAACATCGGCGCCAAGTTGCCTGTCTGTCGGTATTCGACAGGATATATTTCGGAAAGTGTGCTCAAGAACTATTCGATCCTGATTCCTCCGTCACCTTTTTATTATCGAACCGCAAGGCATCGACAAGGTCTGCACTCTTACGCAGTCGAAATTCCGCGGGCTCGTACGAAACGATTTGCTTCCTCGTTTCTAATTCGAACCGCTAGGATGGAATGCCCTTCTAGCTTCCGTTTTCCCCCCCTCCTTTAAATCAAGAGTGAATAGGCATCTTCTAGGCAAGCGCGCTCCACCTTAGGCTGCATTCACCTCTTGCATGCAAGTCTGCATTGCAGCCAAGCGCTAGCCTATATATAGTTTTAAAAAACTGGTTAGATACCGAAAACGTGCTTAGTCCAGAAATAAAAATTGTGTGGGTCAGCTCCGACACACGACTGGAGTTTACTCTTTACGAACGATTATAAAATAAATATAGATTAGTAAATGCGGGTAAATGAACCCCTTTTTTATATTATTAAAAGACATGCTTGGTACATTTGTATATATTAATTATATAATTTGTATTCATCAGAATACATTACATAGTCATCGAAACATTAACAAGTATAACCATGGAAACATAAAGTCAATAACGTAACGGACAAAGGACAAGGAAACGGACAAAATGGATTAAAAACTCCCCATAAATGTCTATTACCCCGGACTTATATTATATGAAAATCGATTCTAAAGAAGGAAAAAATAGTGTACTTATGCAGAAGTAATGCGGTGTACTTACCTAATCATCTGCATAAGTACACCGCACCTCATAACATTCTCATGTATGCAGATTTATTGAATTGAATTACCTACCGTTTTCATATTGGAAAGTACCCCATATTGAATAGCCATTGAATCGTGGGATATGATAGCGGTATTAATTGCTGCAAACAATTTCAATAACGTTTTGGCAATCGCATTCAAAGGTATCCTGAACTGTGAGCAATGTTGCCCGTTCCTGTGATGGGGAGACGCTATGCGCATTTCTCCTGTACCAAAGTACTGGACCGTTCGGTCTAAAATATTATATGCCGTAGCGTAAAGCAAACTGTGTTTAAAACGCAAGTCAGGTCTTGCAAGGGAAGATGCGCTAGATTGTGCAAAATCAAAGCAACTTACTTTAAAAGTAGACCCTGGAAAGACCCTAGACAGAGTGTCTGTCTGTCATCTTTTCAGTACTCAATCGCTTAACTAGTCTTAGTCATTATAGAGATAGCAAGTTCAACATTCCCAGTCAGTACTCAGTACATTTCACGCCACAACGCAAAATCTTTAGGCCACTCACATTACTTGCAGATGACTTCATTTCTAGATTGACAAGCCTTCGGTTCAAGATAGATTCCGATTCTGAAGAAAAACTTCTTCATCAGCTTTGTTTTGTTTTGATTTTTTTCATTGTTCTTCTAATGGATGATAGCTCTGATGCATTACACCTTTTTTATATAATACTAGCCGATGCCCGCGACTTCGTCCGCGTGGATTGAGGTTTTTTGGTTCCCACGGGAACTCTTTAATTTTCCGGGATAAAAAGTAGCCTACGTGTTATTCCAGACTATAATCTAACCCTTTGCCAAATTTCATCCAGACCCGTTCAGCCGTTCTGGCGTGAAGAGAAACATCCATACATCCATACTTACAAACTTTCGCGTTCATAATATTAGTAAGATTCCACAGAAATTCTAATCCATCCCATCCATAATATTCTACACTTCAGTGATTCGCATGACAGAAGTCAAGGCTAGCCACCCCGGCTATCATTTCCAATCTCCCCTCCCAAACGTGTTTCTTAGTCTGGCACTATACATATTCAAATTTGACGCATTTGGATGTCCGCGGTGTAAACCGCAAACTTCGCAGTATGCAAATGTTACGGCTGTGAGGTTATAAAATGCTAAATTCAGACATACTCCGCGATCCAGGGGTCACTGGCGGCGGGCAGGGTCACATTCTCATTGGTCGGTTAATACGCTTACACCACCTGTGTTTACAAATTTGGTCTGCGGGTATGTCGAAAGCAAATAGTTTGAATAATTCGACCGTTTTCGAGTTTTGCCCTGACCTGACCAACCTGGGGGCATACTACCAAATGTTTTAATATTTGTTGTTCGTGCTTTAGAATTATAATTCTTATTTTAAGAGAAGTGAAGGTACGTGGCATAAAACTAACATTTTGAAATATTATTGCTTTATGCGATGGTAGTAGCATCCCCTGGATTTCGCAGTTTACATCCCTAATTAAGGCGCTGTAAACTCACGAGATCAAAATACAGGCGCGCGGGGGTGAAATCGAGTAAGCGCATGTTGCAAAAAATGCACGAAATCATTTGTAAAAAAATAAATATTTACTGTTCAATACAAATTAATCCGACAATGTGTTTGATTTAGAAATGTAAATTTTATCTTATATTTCTAGAGCAAATTATTGGTTTCAATAAGGAGAAAAATTGCTTTAAAAGGTAAATTAAGATTGAGAAAATTTTGTTTAAAATAAATTTCAATGCAGAGATTTTTTTAAATTGTGTTTTGAGATGCGTCAATGGCTGCTTAAAGGTCTTGAAAACAGCAAATTATTTTTACAAGCATAGGTACATTATGTCACCGTTTGATGAATACACTGCTTTTAAAAACCCCCTTTAACGCTACACAGGGCCTTAAGTAGTCCCATACTTTCAAAATAGTTCTTTTGTTTTGAACAACTCACAATCGCGAGTTGAGTAGCTGTATTGCTCTTTATTATTCAACTAGATGATTCCCGCGACTTTGTCCGCGTGGATTATTATTTTTTGATTCCCGCGGGAACTCTTTAATTTTCCGGGATACAATCTACCCCTGTACCAAATTTAATCTAAATGAAAGCGTAGCAGACAAACAGACTGTTAAACGGCCCATCTGTTCAACCGATTTTGATGAAATTTGGGACAGGGATAGGTGAGGAAAGTCCCGGGAAAGGACATAGGCTACTTTTTACCGCAGAAAATCAAAGAGTTCCCGCGGGAATACAAAAAAATTAACTCACGTGGACGAAGTCGCGGGCACCATCTAGTATTTTAATAAAATCCTTTGTATATTTTGATAATAAAATATATGTAAATTATAATGACTTCCGCGTATCGGATGGACCAAAGCCATAACAGATCCTAGGCGTGGTTACATTATGGTAGTGTATGGAAATTGCCGATTTATTCTAATAATCCCATAATGCTAGCCTAGACTTTGGCTTGCTTAGCGTAATAACTGAACATCCTTTAGCCTGTAACGAACCTAGCATGAATTTCTACAAGCAATGTAGATATTTTAACCATTTGATTACCTTTAAGCTTCTTCCATCTTATCTCTATTAGGTACGCAAACCACAGAGTACGCAAACTATGAGTAGAAAAATTATGTTAGGGGTTCCCGCGGGAATTTAAAAACAAATCGCGGGCTTCATCTAGTTTTATAATAAGTAACGCACTTTTTGAAGTGAAACTTCTTTAGAATCGTTGTGAATTGAAAATTCAACGAAACGAAAAAAATAAACGAAATAGTCTAGGCAACGGGGCGGTTTGTTGTAAGGAGACCCCCGCATTAAATCCTCAGTCGTTGAAACTTGACAGGGTTGTAGTATGGTATGAACCAAAACTTATACAAAAATATTCAACAAAAAATCCACGCGGAAGTTAGGTTTTTATACTTAAAACTATATAATTATATAATTATAATGCTATATATTTATAACTGAAATATTTTCTCGATTTCTATTTAATATAATAGTAGGTGGTATATTTATACTCATATCCCAAATATCAAACGAAATAATCATGCAGAACATCGATATTTAAACCGATTTATTTTCATACCTAACCTGCGTTTACGAGATAATGTACCTTCCTGCTTTAACAATAATTGGGTTTAGCATAAAACCTTACTTCCTTTCTAACTTTTTATCGGATATTTATAATATACGTTTAACTCATGATACTTTATCCTACTGTAAAGTTTCGTCGTCTGAGGAATTATTGTTGGGGACCCCAGCTTTATTGCCTAGACTAGAAAAGGCGACACCAAAAAGAGACAAACATATATACATATAGGATTTAGCCTGCGAGAGGATGAAATTACAATTTATATTTATTTCATTCTCTCGTAGGCTACTTTTCTGAAGTTACACTTTTGCCGTGTGTGAATTTCACACATACACTTTTTTTTGTACGGCTTCAGACGAAATAAAGTCGAAGCGAAACTTATTTTAAAGACTTTGTATACAGTGCCGTAACGAGGCATACTTTATCTAAGTAGAAAACAAAGAAAATGCTGGAAAGAAAATGATTTATATAAACATGATTTATGTTCACTTGGTCATGAATTTACGCACATACCTATACGTCATCTAAACACACATCTTTTATTCGAAGTCGCTGGAGAAAGACCGCAAAACCACCTATGGACTAAACAATAGTTCGTTCAAAACATCAATTTAAGGCATAGGCAAAAGCGATTAATAACTAAAGGATTTACGATGTTAAACTCAATGGTAACTAGCAATTGCTCTTGAGTCTTGACATCGTCCGCATGGACTTTGTCCTCTTAGTTCTCCAGTAATTAAAACTTTTCAAGGGGCAAGTGTTTCATTTAGATCAGGTACTGAAAAACAGATTCATAAATGTTACAGAATTATAAGCGTTACGGGTTGAATTGATAACAGAATCAAATCTGTAACCGTTTTCAATGTGTTTTTAAATCTGTTAACCCAAAACACTTATATTTCTGTAACAGAAGTGAAAGTGTTTAAAATTGTTTTAAAGTGTAACCGGAATAGCGACGTTGCCAAATTTACGTATTTGAACCCAAGGTGAAAGCACCGATGGTTGCAATTGTTCTAAGAAAAACATGGCCAATGTTGTGTCAGTGAGTGTAAACTCCAATGAAGTGAGCAGACCGCGTTGTCAGACCGTGCCATTTGTTAGGGCAAGTACCTACCTATTAGGGTTACAGATAAAACTACTTATTAACAGAAATAAACGGATCGGGTTACAGTATCGCTTCTGTTTCTGTTATGTTTTTGTTCTATAACAGTTTCAAAAAACAGTGTTTAAAACACTTATTTCGGTTACTGTTTCAGTCCTTACTTTAGAGTAATAATTTCGTTACAATAAGCAAGCCAGTGGTGTCCTTCTGCTTCATTTAAGCCGCAACAAAAACGGACCAACGCGATTTTTGTATGGGTATACTTAGCTTATAGGACGTGAAAACTGACATTAGCTTATAACTTGAACCTTACACCTTTCCAGAGAGACTATTCAGGTGATACTAACAAAAGACCGTTCAATTTCCTATATTACAAAATTTAGACCCCATTTCACAACTTTCTAGTTTCTAGAGTCTGAACACGACTTTTAACAACAATTATCACACTAAGTAACTCTTTAGCATAGGCGCTCAGAATTTAGAAACTCATATAAACGTTATTTCAAATTGAGACAGCAAATGTATACATGCGAAAGTGGTGGCTGTTCAACCGATTTTGATGAAATTTGGTACGCAGATACCTTTTTATCCCGGAAAAATTAAATTTATCACGGGATTTTCTTAAAACCTAAACTACGCGTAACGCGGACAAAGTCGCGGGCATCATTTAGAAAAGAAAGAAAAAGAAAATAAATTCATTCATCACTAGCGTCACACACAAACATTTACCATACTGTCGCGTGTGTGTGTTTAGGAATCTATACTAATAATATTATAAATGCGAAAGAATGTATGGATGGATGTATGGATGTATGTTTGTTACTCAATCACGCCCCAACGGCTCAACGGATCTGGATGAAATTTGGCACAGAGATAGATTAAAGAGTTCCCGCGGGAACCGAAGAACCTTAATCCACGCGGACGAAGTCGCGGGCATTAGCTAGTAAATTCTAAATAAATAGATAGGCTCGACAAATACCGTAAAACTCAAACCGTACGTCCACTAAGTTGCGTTTTGTGTCACGCTACGCCAATAAGTCAGTCAAATTGGTAGTTTTATAAAAGTGGATTATTCGGGGACATAAATTTGAACAGTGCCTAAAAGGATTATTATCTATTTACATTGTCTATGGTTCATCCCTTATTTAAAACGTTTTTTAATTAAATAAAAAAAAATGCAAAATTCGGCTTTCGAGGACCTTCCAATCGGGCCCTCAAGTGTCTGTTCAAATAACAGACACAGCTATTATTCTAACTTGTAAGTTGTAACATAAATACAATATTGTTTTGTAACCGAAGCCTTGAGCCTTTCCACGTAGGTGTGAGGAACGAACTTCAGAGACACATTAATTAAACACGAGGACAAATTTCACCGCCCACTCGTCTACATCTGACCACAGAACCGGTGCGTCCTAAATAAAGACAAAGATCTAGCTACAGCTCGAATTCGAAATATTTTTATTTTATGTAAGTATATACAGGGTTAATCTTAAGGCCCTGTAAAGCGTAAAAGGGGGTTTTTAAAAGCAGTGTATCCATCAAACGGTGACATAATGTATGCTTGTAAAAATAATTTGCTGTTTTCAAGACCTTTAAGCAGCCATTGACGCATCTCAAAACAATTTTAAAAAAATCTCTGCATTGAAATTTATTTGAAACATACCTCTTAATTTACCTTTTAAATCAATTTTTCTCCTTATTTAAACTAATAATTTGCTATAGAAATATAAGATAAAATTTACATTTCTAAATCAAACAGATTGTCGGATTAATTTGTGTTGAACAGTAAATATTGGGGCTGATTCTGTATAACACAATCTCTAAACTAAACTAAAATGGCAGCTTTAAATCTAGTTCTGTCCCTTTCCGTAGGAAGTATTATGAAAGGGTTAGCAATATTTGTAATGCTCTAATTTTAGTTTAGTTTAGAGATTGTGCACTACAGAATCAGCCCCAATATTTTTTTTACAAATGATTTCTAACATTTTTTGCGACATGCGCTTGCTCGATTTCACCCCCGCGCGCCTGTATTTTGATCTCGTGTGCTCACAGCGCCTTAATACCTACTTTAAGAGTAGATAAACTATAAAGCAGAAGGTATGTGAGTATGTTCATAAGCTTATGTAGTAATAATGTATGTACGTACTACGTATGCTACTGACGATTCACAGACCATACAACCAAATACCTACTGCTTTGAATACATGCAGTTTGAAATATGAAGTTTCGCCTGGTGGGAGGCTTCGGCCGTGGCTAGTTACCACCCTACCGGCAAAGACGTGCCGCCAAGCGATTTAGCGTTCCGGTACGATGCCGTGTAGAACCCGAAGGGGTATGGGTTTAATATAACTGCCATGCCCCTAACAGGTTAGCCCGCTACCATCTTAGACTGCATCATCACTTACCATCAGGTGAGATCGCAGTCAAGGGCTAGCTTGTAGTGGATAAAAAAAAATGAATTTGAATTGAGAACTACCTACCTATAATATTAATTTTAGACAATGCGGCCAATTCTGTTTAACACAATCTGTAAACTAAACTAAAATGACAGCTTTAAATCTAGTTATGTCCCTTTCCGGATGGATTATTATGAAAGGGTTACCAATATTAATGCTGTCACTTTACCTTAGTGTAGAGATTGTGCACTACAGAATCAGCCCCATATTTTTATGATAGTTTATCGGAAATATCATTTACTTGTTTGCCATATTATACCAAGTCAAAAGTGTTTGTATTGTATTGTGGAATAGATGGGCCGGGAAAGCGTAGCAGACAGACAGACACACTTTCGCATTTATAATTTTAGTATCGATACTGCAGTCTTCAGGGCTCAGGGTTTATATAGGTATATCCGGTGACACCTCCCTAGGTATTATAAAATAATGCTTATAATGTACCTACATTAAAAATACTTTGGCATCGATTCGCATGCTAACCACTCGGCCAAACATCTGACGCAATAAAAAGAAGATAAAATCATAATAGCCTAAAAACACAAGTTTATGGTTGCACATAAAACAAAAGCAACCGAGATGGTAATCGATTACAGCTGTGACGCAAGAATCGAATTGTTGCATCGATTGCATCGATCAACCTGCCAAATTACTTGCAATAACCTACGTAGTTTTTGTAGAATGTTTAATCGATTTGTAACATCGAGATAGCATCAATGTTATTTTTGCCGTGCTCTGATAAGGACCTGAAAAGAGTGAATCAGCTGTTAATAAAATTAAAAATAAAAAGTCGAGTGCAAAAGTTTGTAAGCACTATGAGTTGGGTTTGCGTGGAATTAATTAGGAAACTTTATTTTTTTATCACGTGAGCTTTTTCTGCCAAAACAACTGTGCTTAATTTTTATCAGCTGTCATTTTCTTCAGTACCGTAAGTTTAATACCCGCGGCGTAATTTGAACTCTGCGCAGAAACACAGCTCATACCCCTCGCTCCCCGCGCATGCTCCGCTCGGCTCTGTAGTACAATGTACCTGCGCAGACGACCGCCATTTTGGGTCAACTTACCTACATACAGTCGATTGTACGTAGTTAAGTAAAAGTTAAGTGCTTATACTCATAAAATCTATCTTAAATTCTTGACGTGGCAAAATGGATAGGAATCGTGTTCTAACAAACATATTATTAGGTACTAAACCTATTACGAAAGTTTTACGTAACAGTATTAAATCAATAGATAAAAACAAAGCACGTACCTACGTAATCACCGATACTTCATTAGCCGTGCGAGCAGAATTAGATTAACAAACTAGCATTCCACTAGGAAGTGATTGCAGTAGAAAGTGTCAGTGCATGCATGCAATTTGAATTGCATGATCCTTGCTAGGACTTCGCATGAATATTGAATAGACGCGTGAATCGTGTGTTATAAATAAAAATACTTTGGAAGATATCGTCAAAGTAACACGCGTAGGTATTTGACCTAGAGCAGTCGTTCGATAGACAGTACAAAACGTTTGTGAGGGGTATGCAGCATACAAATATTTACTTACTCGATGATGTCTGTGACTTCGTCCGTGTGGATTAAGGTTTGAATTCCTGCGGGAACTCTTTAATTTCCCGGGATAAAAAGTAGACCACCTATCTCTTTCGAATTTTATTGTCTAAATTTCGTCAAAATCGGTTGAAAAGATGCGCCGTGAAAGCTCAAACAGACAGACAGGGCGGCACACTTTCGCATTTATAATATAAGTATGGATTTTAATCCAGTACAAAGTAGCTCTTAACTGCAGTCTAATCTAGTGGTTAAAAGACGATGGTCTCTATGCCGCAATACTCAATGTGTTTATTTCTTAAAACAAGTGTAAATATACCTATGTCTCAATATATAAGTTATTGATGTTTGTCCTGATTTGAAACCATCAAAGATGCTTACCCTAAGCAGTGCGTAAAGTTATAACTTATAACATTAGTCATTGGAAACAAACGTAAATTCACATGAAGCAATAAAAACTTTCCCATTATGATCAAGTCCTTACTGTCAGTCAAGTTTCTTGTGTTAACTACTCGACCTCAATCGATTACATTATTAGAGAGTTGAATTGATCAACGATTATACCTGAAACATATTAGGGTTTTCACAAATGTTTAGATTATTCATCACCTCAGCGGACCATCCCCGGCCAAATACTAAGCACGTTTTTTTTATTTTTATACACTACAAGTTAGCCCTTGACTGCGATCTCCCCTGATGGTAAGTGATGATGCAGTCTAAGATGGTAGCGGGCTAACCTGTTAGGGGCATGGCAGTTATATTAAACCCATACCCCTATTCGGTTTCTACACGGCATCGTACCGGAACGCTAAATCGCTTGGCGGTACCTCTTTTGCCGGTAGGGTAGTAACTAGCCAGGGCCGAAGCCTGGCTAGACCAGGAAAAATTCAGAAATGTAGGTGTGGCAATTTTTTTCTATAAGAAAAAAAACTTGACAATAATATTAATTATTCAACAGATCTGGTGTTGTGTTTTACTTTTAAAAAGTCATTGGCAAGGACTTTTTAAAAGTAAAACACAACACAACATTTTACAGGAGGTAAAAGTAGCCGTGACTTTGCTAGTTTTTCAATAGTCAGAAGCGACAGCCCTATAATTTTAACAGGAATAGTAGGCATAATTTGCCGCTATCATTAAGTTATTTATATCGATATCGACATTTAAAGGTTGTTTTTTAAAATTATTATTTTTCAATCAGCAAACACGGACAATAAGATCGTGATACAGGCATTGTAGCTGGTGACGTAGAACAAAACGTACAGACACTTTTATTAAACTATTTTTATACATACATAACCTTTTTTTAAAAATTATTTAAAACAGGATTTGAATCGCTTTAATTATTAAAAATTACCACGACAAATTATGTATGGAATGACAACTTTTGAGTGCAGAATAAGATAAATAAATAAATTCTCCTCTTTTTTATAAAGTTAAAATGATTATACAATTCCCTGAACTTTAAAACCTGAACTTATTTAATAATTAAGTTAGCCGCCTTTTAGTCATGACTCGATAAAATAATTAACGCAATACCACCTTCTTTAATCTCAAATCAACAATTTAAAATAATAGACCAAGAGCGTGTGAACCGGTAATCACGAGTAACAAAGACTGGAGTGGACGTAACAGCAAAAACAATCCGCAATCAAATTCCGATCAAAACGGTGGATTGTATTCGCTGGCTATAGGTCAATATCGCTACCAACCGCAAATTACTTGCTCAAGGTTATCGGGGAAAAGGTCAATTGTACTATATTTTGTAGTGACTTGGGTAGTGTTTCCAAAATGCTTCAATTTTTCCTATGGACAGTCTATAAAAAGACAGTGCTAAAATGATAGCTATTAACATTCTTAACTGGTTTTGGCTTTTATGGAAATTGTGAACTTTCATGCACTCTCATGTTATGACTCACTTTACCTAATTTGGTATTTTACTCGTAACTATAGTTGTCACTTTTGATCCTTAGGTATTCTTAGTTCTTCCCGAATCCACATCAACCAAACGGCTTTTAACCATCGCAAATATTTTACGATATATCGATTTCATCTGGTGGGTGGCTTCGGTCGTGCCTAGTTAACATCCTGCCGGCCAAAACATACCGCCAAGCGATTTAGCGTTCCGGTACGGTGCCGTGTAGAAACCTACTACGGGTATGGGTATAATATAACTGCCATACTCCTAACAGGTTAGCCTGCTACCATCTTAGACTGCGTCGTCACTTATCATCAGACGTGAGATTGCAGTTAAGGGCTAACTCGTAGTGAAATATTTTAAAAAAATATTGTTTTGCAGCTATACATATTTTTCCACTTATGTAAATTAAAAAAAAATACAACATTAATATTTACAATATTTTATTACAATATTATGCACCAAAATACCATGCAGGGAATCCTGTTAGATTTAACTATATTTGTCACGTCTTTTAGTCGCATATTATTCCCATCCCATTTTACAAATAAAACAAATGGTTACCCTAATCATACAGCATACTACAACATAATAATTTCTTTGTTGCAGGCCCACCGACCTACAAACCAACGTGCAAGTGGAATCAAGATCGAAAGTATAACTGATTAAATTCTAACAGTAGGGTGACCACATAACAGGAATTAATAAATCATTGAAATACAGCCACCTTATTAAGATCTTGATAAGATCAATGTGACTATCTGGACATTTTAATCTAAATTTTACAAAAGAAAATCAGAGTTGGCTAGTGCGTGTTCAGTCAATAAAGACAGTTACAATGATAGCGACTTTTGGCTGAAATTCTAATGTCCTAGCATTAATAGACAAACAATAAAGAGTGCCTAGATCCCATAAAAGATCCCCTATCACAAAATCGGCAATTAGCAATTAATTATGATTATTAACCAATCAAAAAGTCAAAAATTATTTCGGTAAACAAAGGCTGAATGTGAAGATGCCTTTACAAGTGACGTAGGACACAAAATCCAAAATGGCGCATAAAGTGAAAACCAACCACTACGTGGCGACGCATCGGCCGGGGGTTGATTCGCCCTCCTCCGGGGGTTACCTGCACAGATCTTCGAGGGATGAAAATGATAGTCATCGAGCACCGTCGGAAAGGACACTGTCGGAATATACGGTGAGTGTCTGTTCAATAGACTAGCCGATACTTAGATTAAGTAGCCGATTGAGAGCCGGCTTTGTCCGCGTGGAATAAGTTTATTGAATTCCTACGGGAATTCCTTAATTTTCCGGGATTAAAATTATCCTATGGCACTCTCCCGGCTCTCAACTGTACCCATGCAAAAAAAATCACGCATGCGAAAATCATATTTATCATACTAATGTGTTTGTTTGTGCTTTAATTACTTCGCAACAGAGCAACGGATCAACGTGATTTTATGCATATAGTTGAGGACCTGGAGTGTGACATTATGACATACCTAGGCTACTTTTTATCCCGGAAAATTAAGGAGTTCCCGCGGAAATAAAAAAATTAAACCACGCGAACGAAGTAGCAGACATCAGTTAGTTGATTATTAACACGCATAATACAAATTCTTCGAATCGTAAAAACAGATCGACATTCGTCTTATTTACGTTCCGGGGCCATGACGCAAGACTGCTTCCTTCATAAATTAGAGAACATCCGCAGTAAGTACATTATATAACATAACTGTTATTTAATACTGGCGTATGTTCGCAATGCTCATTTACATTTCCTTATATTTAACCAAACGGTTTTTTAAGATTCAGTACCTCAAGAGGAGAAAAAAGAACCCTTATAGGATCACTTCGTAGTCCTTCTGTCTGTCAACCCCCTTTTTCTCGGGAAGGTATCAAGTTGGAATTGATGTGTAAAAAATCAAGCTTCTACGTAAATGCAAACAAAAACCGTTTATGCCGCACATTTTTCATATTCTATGGCACTCTCCAATAAATCCAACCGGCGCAGTGGTACGTGGTAGTTGTCCTACGTGAAATAAATCATTTCAATTTTTAATTTTATTTTAAATCAACACCGTCTTACTTGCACTTGACTAGTGTTTTGTATTACACTACAAGTTAGCCCTTGACTGCGATCTCACCTGATGGTACCTAAATGATGATGCAGTCTGAGATGGTAACGGGCTAACCTTTTAGGGGTATGGGAGTTATTAATATAACCCATAACTACCCCTAATCTGTTTCTACACGGCATCGTACCGGAACGCTAAATATTCGTGATCATCGTACCGGGACCTCCCACGATACAGTGTTGGAGAGGTCGGCATTAATGATTAATATTAAGTTTAATATTAACTTTTTAGTTTCAAAATTTCAATTTTAGGCTTGAGACCATCGATTAACATACTGTTAAAATTTTAAGTAATTAATTAATTAATGTTCACTATAATTTTTTTTTAAATCCAATACAAGCTAGCCCTTGACTGCGATCTCACCTGATGGTAAGTGATGATACAGTCTAAGATGGTAACGGGCTAACCTGTTAGGGAGTTATATTAAACCCATACCCCTTCGGTTTCTATACGGCATCGTACCGGAACGCTAAATCGCTTGGCGGCACGTCTTTCACTAATGTAGAAGTTATGAGGCTCTGACAGACAGACGGACGGACGGACAGACAGACAAGTGCAAATTCACTCAAGTAGACTCAGAGACCTTGCTACGCTCGGTCAGTTAAGTATTGTCGTAAGACCTACCATTTCTAGAAAAATCAAGGCAAAGCAAGCGCTGTAGCTAGTAAGAATATCGTAAACTTCGCGCCATTACTACCAAACAGTGATTTATTTCGGCCTCGTATTGTAATCAATTAAAATCAAACAGGAATACATACGTTAACTCCGCAACATGGCCGCAACCATCTTGAATGTTTGGCGATTTATTGCCAATGTTCGCTAAAACTGTCAGCTAGGGTTGCCAACCGCATTTTAATAAATACTAGCTAATGCCCGCGACTTCATCCGCGTGGATTAAGTTTTTTGCAGCTCCCTCAGGAATTTAATATTCCGGGATAAAAAGTAACCTATGTGTTATACCAGACTATAATCTGTCTCTGTGCCAAATTTCATCCAGATCCGTTCTGGCGTGAGTAACAAACATCCATCCATCCATCCAAACTTTCGCATTTATAATATTAGTATAAAAGTATAGATATTTTGTACAATATTCGATTCTGCATACTATATTAAATAGTACACAAAAATACTATGGTTCAGTTACTATAGTTAGGTACATATTGAATAGAAGTAATTGTTACTTTGCGGAAGTCCATGATAATGAATGAACTAGACGTTAAATGATCAATAATCGGCCACAGTAGACAAATCTATGTGGTATGTACAGTGCGTGTCTTTCACTTACAGCATGCGACACCCACCACCCAGCATTTTGCACCGGCACAGCACCACACCACACAAACCCTCCAAATCATCCTCAACATACGTTTCACTCCGACACCGGAGCATCTTCGAGATGTTGACTCGACAATGCACGATTGTAATAGGCATGATGACAGTAACCAAGAATCAATGAAATTATGAATTTATCTAATGAAATAGGATTCATAGATTATAAAAACGTATTTATTTTTCTATTTCGAGTAAGATTGCTATTTATTTTGATAAAATAAAATTATAAAACACAGCAATCCGCCATATTGGTTAAAACACCAAGAAGCGAATGACGTCACAATGGTTTGTTTTCGAGCTTTGACAATCACACTATTGCTTACTGCACACTGCACAGAGTACATTGGTAAAAATAATAGTGACGTCACAAACGACGCCATGACACCGGGGAGCGTTTTGGCGTGAATTTTAAAATTTAAATTTCTAATGCCAATATTGTCTACCAAACCTTATTTTTCTGCTGAAATCTTACTAATATTATAAATGCGAAAGTTTGGATGTATGGATGTCGGTATGGATGAATGGATGGATGTTTGTTACTGAATCACGCCCCAACAGCTGAACGGATCTGGATGAAATTTGGCACAGAGATAGATTATAGTCTGGAATAACACATAGGCTACTTTTTATCCCGGAAAATTAAAGAGTTCCCGCGGGATTCACAAAACCTCGATCCACGCGTACGAAGTCGCGGGCATCAGCTAGTAAGATATTTTTTCGATACTTCCGAACATAATCTGACAATTTTTCAAAATCAGTCATCATGCCTATTGTGTTTCATAGATAGTTAATTAGTTACTTTCCTTCGCAATTACTAAGGCCCTAACAGGTTGCCATCCTAGGCTGCATGATCATTTACCTACCCTTTGAGCGGTCACGTTTCAGCGGATAAAAAATCAAGAGATTGCAATAAGACCGCCTTTGCACGTTTCTATGTAGTCTTACTACTTTTTAGGGTTTCGTACCAAAATGGTAAAATGGAACCCTTATGGTGCGACTTCCTCCGTCTGTCTGTCCGTCTGTCCGTCCGTCACACTCGATTATTTCAGTAACTACCGAAGCTATCGACATGAAATTTGGAATAGTTGTGTATATTAGTGGCCCAAAGACACTGGAATTAAAAAAATTGGAAATTATTTTTGTTCTTATTTAAAAAGGGGGGAAAATCGGAGGGTTGAAATTTAAAAGTGAGATAACTGTACTGTGTGGGGTATCATATGAAAGGGTTTACTTTGTACATTCTAAAACAGATTTTTAATTATTTTTAGTTATGATAGTTTTTGATTTATCGGGGAAAATGTCTAAAAAAATACCGTTCCCCCCCCCCTTATCCCCGGAGTTTACCAATCGAAAAATTTGAAATAATTATGGTCAATAGGAATTTACGTATATTTAACAGGAAAACTATAGCCAATGCTCTAACTAGCATAATTTTTTTGATATTAACAATAAACCTCTACAAACAAAGTTAGTCTTGCGGTTCATTAACAAAGGTAATTATTTATTAATAATGGTACGGAACCCTTCGTGCGCGAGTCCGACTTGCACTTGCCCGGTTTTTTTAACTGTATGCTGTATATTTTGTGTGTGCAATAAAGGTATCTAAATAAATAATAAATCTCGCTCGTTATAGAATAATCCTTAGCCTTCACCTGCCATATAAACAGAGTTTAAATTCGTATTGAATGTTCGGAACTGCATCATAACAGCTTTTATTGCGAATCAATCGTTTGTACGATCCGATACGTTTACGTTACTCGTGATTAGCGTGGCGTGGCGTAGTTTTGGAAATATTTTCGTCGTGATGTAAACTTGCGGAAAATTCCAATACGATGACTGTTTGAAGGAAAATATTGAGTACCTAGATACCTACTTATCTAGTATCTACTAAGTATACTAATAATATCTATGTGAAAGCGTGTCTGTCTGTCTGTCTGCTACGCTTTAACGGCCCGTCTTTTCAACAGTGTTTGATAAAATTTGATATGGAATGGAGGTAGGTTACATCCCAGGGAAGGACATAGGCTACTATTTATCCCGGAAAATAAGACTTCTCCCGGGAATTAAAAAAAACTTGGTAAAGGCAAGTATGCGCGTTTTTGGCAATAAAGACCTCATTGACACTCCCCTCGCTCCATCTTGAAACAGCATTGGGATCCTCGGTGTTAAGATATCGAACGAAGTCCATTTCCTGTTATTTTACCGGAATCGTAAACTCTCTCTCTTTGCGTCGTATTCCTCATTACTGAGGGTCGTGACCCCTTTTCATTAATCACAAAATGTTAGGAGTTTTCTTGCGATAATAATAATGCGGTGGGTTTGCACGTCCTTCTGCATACGACTCGACTAAGAGTATTTAAACTCTTTTTTTAACGACTACTAAACGGGACCGATAGCTTAACGTGCTCTCCGAGGCACGGAGGAAACAAAAGGGCCAAATTTGAACCTCCCTGCAATTCGGTCACCTATCCAGTTGCCGGTCAACGTTGCTTAACAAACGCAATCGGCTGATTAAATCATATATTTTTTATTTTGCAGACCATAGACGAGCGGACGCGTTCTCCCTCAGGCGGAGGCGAGCACGAGAGGCGGAATGGTCGGCGGCACCACAACGGCAACGGATCGCCGCGAGACTCCGGCTCCGAGGTCTACGTCACCAGCGCCGCTTACCGACCACCCTCTGAAATCAGGTGAGAAGGTCATAACACCCTACCAGCATTTCATACAAAAAAGTCATTCTGAACTCACTCACTATCTGTTACGTCACTAGCGCCCCTTACCGACCAGTCTCTGCAATCAGGTGTGAAGGTTATAATGTCCTTCTGACATTTCATACAGCATAATCAATTATTTAAACTCACTCACTGACTGTAACGACACAACCGCCCCTGACCGACCACTCTCTGAAATCAGATGACAAACTGAAGAATTGGCATCTTTCGGAGGTCAAAATTAATTAGAGCTGTGAAAAAATTTTACATCCTGAAGACGGCTATTTTCCTTGATTTTCTTAGATTTTTGTGGTAAAATGTACCTACACAAGAACATTTTATTCGGAAAAAGTCATAGAGTTTCCAGAGAGTTTCACGACGGCGGCCAATCTCCATAGAGATAAGCCATCTGCGCGTGATATTATAGTGCACAAGAGCACACAAGAGTGCGCAAACACAAGTCCACTCTCTGTTCCTTTACTTTCATAGCCCGATTGGACGGAAAATCCAACATGACCGGAGAGAGATCAGGCACAGGACCGACGCCATTACGTGCTCCGAGGCGAAACACCGCCAACTTCCTTACTTTGGGCTGGTATAATATTTATAATAATATATAAAATGGATTCAAAGTATACAATATACACGTAAATAGAGTCTATAGTTTGGTAGTATAGACTATAGAGTAAAATCCCGTTGAAATACCTCATTCCAGACAATATAAGTAATCGAGTCGAACCTATTACCGGGTGTACTATCATAGGTAAAGTACTATCACAGCCTAAGGCGATAAGTTCTTTCCTACCAGTCGTTCGACGGAAGCGTCTAGGCAGAGCTACGCTGCGGGGTGACAGGGATGACTGAGGAAACTGTCAGAATTTTCACAGATGAATTAATAATGACCCCTTAATACAATTAGCATTAGCAATTAGCATGCAATGCAGCAATGTTAACATAATTATTACTTATATCTAATTATTATTAATTATTTATCTTAGAACACATATAGGTAGATAGGTACATCATAATTTATAGTCAAAACAAAATTTCAGATATTAATTAACATATTTTTATATTTTATTTATATTGGGTCTATTCATTTAAAAAATCTTTAACGCTATAAAAACATTTTTGAGCCATTCTTTTCATTTATTTTTAAACTAGCTGATGCCCACGACTTCGTCCGCGTGGTTTAAGTTTTTGATTCCCGCGGGAACTCCTTAATTTACCACTCCTTAATTTATCACTCTCTAGGTCTTCAACTATACCCATACCAAAAATGACGTCGATCCGTTGCTCCGTTGTAGCGTGATTGAAGGACAAACCAACAAACCAAAAACCAACAAACAAACACACTTTCGCATTTATAATATTAAGTATGATATCTAATTATTATTAGTTATTTATCTTATATACATATACATATTACATAGATACATAATAATGCAGTCAAAACAAAATTTTAGATATTAATTAATATATTTTATTTTATTTGATCATAATATTGGGTCCATTCATTTAAAAAATGTTTAACGCTATAAAAACATTTATGAGGCATTCTTTTCATGAAAAGAATATGTCGCTTTGATATCGTCTGACATAAAATTTGGGAGTTTATTATAAATGATTATTGCATATAAATGATTATTGCATATAGCCCGCCAACCCGCATTGGAGCAGCGTGGTGGGTCTAAGCTCTAATTCCCTCTCTCCTATGAGAGTGGAGGCCTGTGCCCAGCAGTGCGACGTTAATAGGCTGTAGTGGTGGTGGTGGATTATTGCATATGCAGTTTACCATATTATAGGTATGATATAGAATCGTACCTCTATAAAGGTGTTAACAATTGTCATGGTAGTCTGTCATTTCTATGGGCGTCGATCCACTGTATGAATACCTACTTACACTGTGGCACTATGTTGATGTTGCAATACGCCGCGTGTGGATGAGTCATACTGCATACACCGTTGCAATTGCACCATGCTCTATGGGTAATTTGCCATCAATCCCACCGTTTAGTGTGATGGTTTTGTTGTATGCGGGGATGGGTAGACGAGCAGTTTTAATGCGGCGTCTTTTTGTATGGGTTTCGTCATGGTAAAACCAAACCCTGAAGTATCTCACATTTCAGTACTTAAGTAACTATGAATGCTTTATGCTATCGACTTGATATTAGGAAAAATATTACGCAATGTATGTCGAAATTTTAATGTGTTATTGTTAGGTTTTTATAACGATCAAGTTGGGTTTCATTGAAAATGAAATTAATAATATTAAATTTAGAAAGGTTTTTAAAAAGCTAAAATCTATAAAAGATGTCCAATGGAGATTTAACTTCAATAACAGAAAAACGCTGCGTTCGAAAGGCCATTAAGTGTCGTTTATAATATTAATTGATTAAAACATCTCCACTGCCCGACACGTTGCAATATGATCCGTTGGAATTAGGTAAATCTTGAGATAAGCTGCTTTAACTTGATTTAACCATGTTAATGCATCTAAAAAAGTTTTATTTTAATCACAGAAAACCGCTGCGTTCGAAACGCAAGTCTGAATCGTTGATAACATTTGATGAAAACATCTCCACTGCCCGACACGTTACGCGTGATCCGTTGGTCGGAATTAGGCGAATCTTGAATTAAGCCGCTTTAACTGGACGTAACGGTGCTTTTGTATGATAGACCTATGATTTCAGATTTCCTATTGAAAATAGGTACAAAAGCTTTTAAGGTAAAGGTAAACTGCATATTAGATCTTTATAGGTCGTGTTATGGCGCAAATTAAACATTATTTCAAACAATACTATGAAACCTAATAGCCATAGGCTTAATATACCCCTAACAGGCTACCACGTTAGGCCACTATAGGTACCATGTTAGACTGCATCATCACTTACCATCAGATGTGATTGCAGCCAAGGGCTAACTTGTAGTGGAATAAATAAAGCGCCCACTAACAAAAACTTAGTTACAAACCACTAAAAAAATTGAATAAACTTTTTTTAGCCTTAATTAAAATCTGTTTTGTGGACTAATAAAAAAAAACCGAACAAATAACAAAACGAATTGAAAACGTAAATAAAGACAGGTTTGATGCAACACGAAATTCCCACGGTTCAAAGTAATTTCTTTTACTTTCCATTCACATCCTTGAAGTGAAACCGTGGCGGTTTATAATGCTTCCATTAAGTCACTTTGTCTACAGGAATCGTCATTTTAAATCGACTGACTTTTTTGTCGATGTTTGGATGATAATTGATGGGATGATCAGATGTATTAGTCTTTGTTAAAAGCAGCTTTCTCAGATCATTAATTTAAGTATTTCTTGATTTTCAATGAGCTTTTTTTCGAAACGTGAGTAAGTATTATTTACTTAACAAACAGACGCTTAGCAAATTTTAAAAAAGGATTTTTTGGAGTTTAACTGTAAAATAAAATGATATCCACTTTCTAATTGGCACACTTATCAAATTTGTTAAGGCGAGTCACCGGCAAGATTTTAGATGAGGTGTAGGGTGCCGCCCGCGCGTCTCGCGGTACCTTTCTCGTAGAGACTGGCGGGGAAGCGGGCAGCGCGGTATGTTCTGAAACCGCTTGGCAACGTTCAAGTTCTGGGATTAATTTGATTAAAATAAATCTGGATTTCAGTTGGAAACAAAGTTTAGCAGGTTCTCATTAATACTTCAAGAGAAATTTATCCATATAAAAATTATGAACAAAGTCGAAAATTTTATTGATAAAAAATTGATAAAACTTTTAATTTGGCCTGTTTCAAGATTTTTTTTGATCGAGTAAAGTACATCCTATCGTGTAACAAGTTAGCAAATTCTTTAGACAATATCTTTAAGTGTATCGGATATTTTTTGTAAGACCGTTATTTAATAGTAAATACCGAAAACATTTGATCTAGCAAACCAGTTTTCACCGCTGAGCTGAGGTGACTCGCCTTAAGGCTAAGGCGTTGCGCAAACGTAGACACTTTTTGTTACTTACACGGAACAAATGTTTCAAATTTTATTGTTAACGTGCTAAGCGGGCAGAAAAAGTGTATGAAAATCCATTGTTAACGCGCTGTTTTTTTAAAGTTTAAGTAACAGTAAGTAACCTTTGTCCATGACGTGACATTTTGTTTGTATGTTTGTTCAGCGCCTGTGCGTCTCCACATGACTAAGGGATTTGTAGTTCGTTAGTGATGTCTTTTTGGTGATTATCTACTCGGAACTTTCTTTTTGAAGTGTCCACGCATCACAATAGACCAATCAAAAATAAATACAAAATCTTGTATGACGACCTCCCTGGCGCAGTGCTGTACGCTGTGGTCTTATAAATTTTTTAAATAAAATAAATTAAATCATCATACTGTTATTATAAAAGCGAAAGTGTGTTAGTTTGTTGGTATGTCCTTCAATCACGCTGCAATGGAGCAACGGATCGATATGATTTTTGGCATGGGTATAGTTGAGGACCTGGAGAGTGACATAGGCATTATATAGGAAAATGTAGGAGTTCCCGCGGAAATAAAAAAAACTTAAACCACGCCGACGAAGTCGTGCACATCAGCTAGTAATCATTATAAATTCCCCAATTGACCATGCCGGTGATCAAACCCGGGACCTCATCATCCGCAGTCGGACATGCTAATCACTAGACCAACGAGACTGTATAATACAAAAACACTAGGTCAACTTCATTACCATCGGCACAACGGACGGCCAAACAAAACGGTTGTGTAACGTTATGTCACACGATATCGTGACATCCGATTCGACCTTGCCTCGGATCGAATAGGAATCGTGACTCGTCCACCGCCGTCAGTGATGATTCAATAAGCGTTGTTATCTACTGTTAGCTGCCTATTTGTTAACTGAATTAGTGAACCGTATACAATTGGAACTAATTTTCTATCAATGACAGATTTGAACTTGACCACAGTTGATATTATAACCTTTCCTTGTGTCCGGTTTTTGTTATTTTACTAGATTTTTTTATTCCACTACAATTTACTTAGCCTTTGACTACGATCTCACCTGATGGAGAGTGATGATGAAGTCTAAGATGGTAGCGGGCTAACCTGTTAGAGGTACTTCAGTTACCTATATTAAACCCTAATCGGTTTCTACACGGCATCGTACCGGAACGCTCAACCGCTTGGCGGTACGTCTTTGCTAGTAGGATGGTAGCGGCCACGGCCGAAGTCTCCCACCAGACCAGACCAGAGAAAATTCTGAAATTAAATAAATTGACCCTGCCGGGGATCGAACCCGGGAGCTCCCACTTACAAGACCACAGCGCTCACCGCTGCGGCAGCGTGGGTGTTAAAACTCGCTTCGTCTGTTTCGGGAAATCACGCCTTTTCCAAATTCTAAATCTTTGTTTTCGCTGCCTAATAATGAATTTAGACGTGTTTTTTTATAATTGATTTATAGTCAACAAACTTATCTGGCCCGGTGGTCAAAATAGAAACTAATTTTTACGCCTGTTTAGTTTTTGATTTTAGTTTATTTTTCATAAGCACTAGCGACGCTGCCAGATAAGTTTGTGTAATAAAGTGACAGCATTTCTGAATTTAACTAAATCAGTTTAAATGTCCTTGTGCAAGCGGCCCTAGGTTTTAATTTTTTTGATACAAAACGCATAGTAATCGCAAGTTTAATGTTATTGTCCACAGTCGACAGTCTCGCGCGCCTCGCAGTGTCTACTCGTACCGGAGCGCGGTGGCGCCCTCTGTTGCCTCCACACACCGCTCCAAAGTGTCCAGAAAGGTGAGAAAAAAAAGACCAATTAGTTAGACCATAGAAAAAATAAATAAATAAATCTCCCTTTATCTATTCCGTGAATTAGACAGTACCTAGACTGTGTCAATGAGATTCAACTTTATACTTTTGTGATTTTTAACCGGCTTCAAGAGGAAAAAAAGAACCCATATAGGATCACTTCGATGTCCGTCTGTCTGTCTTTCAACCACCTTTTTCTCGGGAACGTATCAAGACTTAGATTAACGATCCCTTGGAGCTGTAAAAAAACTAGCTTCTAAGTCAATGCAATCAAAAGATAAATTTATGCCGCATATTTTGACACTCCCCAATAAATCAAAACATAACGAGTACGTCCCTTTGTTGTTGTATTGACCTAGAATCATGAAATTTGGCAAGAAAGGTCTCACAGTACAAGAGTATAGAAAAAATCCGAAAATAGATAATTAGGGTTCCGTACCAGTACTTATAGTAGGTACTATATTTATACCTTTTCTGTGCTAAGTAGTAGGTACCATATTCTGTGCTAGTACGTAGGGGTGTCGAATTGTTTTCTTTTTATTGTACAAGATAGCCCTTGACTGCGATCCCAACTGGATGGTAAATAATGATCCTGTCTAAGAGTAACAATACCAAGAAAGTGTGTCTGTCTGTCTGTCCGTCTGCTACCTTTTCACGTAATTTTTTTTTGGCCATTTTAAAAGCTTAAATACCTAACTAAAAACACGCTTATTGTTATATGAATTAAAGTAGGTATAATATGTAGTATAATGTAAAACGCTTATTATGAATAAGAAATGCCATACCTACGATTAAAAAACGTTATGGTTACCGCATTTAAGGACCTTCAGCGATAGTTTGCATCCAGGAACATTTACCTAATATGTATAAGAGTTCCCTCATGGGATTTTTCAAAAACAAAAATTCACGCAAATAAAGTCATGTGTTGATACTTAACTACTCAGCGATTCAATAATATTGAGTCACGATTGGAAATATATGGAAAATAAAACGTTATTTTCCACTAACACGTCCACATTCTGGAAAACATGTTTATTGTACCTATCATAATAATGACATCTACCTAACACCTACCTACATAAGCTACTTTTTATCCTAGAAAATTTTAAAATGGGAGTTTTCAAACCAAAAATCCGAGCAGTCAATGATTAGTTTTATCATAATGAATCATTGATACTAATGTTTAAATGCGAAAGTGTGTTTGTCTGTCTGTCTGCTACAATTTGGCCTGGTGGGAGGCTTCGGCCGTGGCTAGTTACCACCCTACCGGCAAAGACGTGCCGCCAAGCGATTTAGCGTTCCGGTACGATGCCGTGTAGAAACCGAAGGGGTGTGGTTTTAATATAACTGCCATGCCCCTAACAGGTTAGCCCGCTACCATCTTAGACTGCATCATCACTTACCATCAGGTGAGATCGCAGTCAAGGGCTACCTTGTAGTGAATAAAAAAAAAAAAAATTTGACGGCCTATCTGTACAACCGATTTTAATGACATTTGGTACAGGGATAGGTTGTATTCCGAAGAAGGATGCTACTTTTAAAACCGGAAAATTAAAGAGATTTTTTTCATAAGTATGACACATATGTCTTAATCCCGAGGGAGGGTATTTGCTACTTTTATTCCGGATACCTATTCTTTAAAAAGGGATTTTCCAAAACCTAAATACCTACTCACTATATGACTATACTTTCGAAGTTCAAATATGTCGTAATGTGTGCGGTTTAAGGCGGGGGTCAAAGTGGACGCGATGGCGGCGCCCAACCCGCTGTGCCCGAACGTGAAGGGCATGTGCTGTCTCATGCTGCTGCTCAACTTGGGCCTCATCCTCGTCACGCTCGGTTTCGTCATCGTGCTGCAGTTCTTCGAGCCACTGTTTGTTTGGTAAGGCCTTAGTTAATTAGTTCATACCACGAGGATGCGCTCCAGTATTTTTGCGCTCATCAGGAAATGTTGCTTTACATAGTACGTACAGCTATACTAAACCTCGGAGAGCACGTTAAGCCGTCGGTCCCGGTTATTATCACTAACATGATAATAGTCGTTAAAGCCCGCCAACCCGCATTGGTGGCTGGAGCAGCCTGGTGGGTCTCAGCCCTAATTCCTTCTCTCCTCTGAGTAGTGTTGCCCAAAATCGCGGTCTCGGTCTTGCAGTCTTGGTCTTGTTCTTGCATTTTTGCAAGACCAAGACAAAGACCAAGACCGCCTAAATTTAGCAAGACCAAGACCAAGACTGACCGTGCAAGATTTGAGCAAGAACAAGACTATAAACCTGCGAGACTCTTGCGTCTTGCAGTTAGGACTGAGAGTCGTTTCAGGGAGTATAAGGATCGGTTAAACGGTTAGGAACTCTATCTTATACCTACTAATCGTTTTAAAATTTTATCTTTGGTACCAACCTACGAACTATGCAAAGTAAGCTGTTGAAGTTCCAATCATTGTGATTTGAAAATACCCGCAAAAAAGCTCAAGAAAAACAGAGAACTGAATTCATAGTACCTAGACTGGATGAACAGTTCCCACGTTTCAGATGCAGAGTGAAATGAAGTGGGTAAACTGTATCGAAAACGAGAGCACACCGCGGTTTACATTCGTGGTTACATCTCTATACCCCACGATGAAATATGGAGAATATTTAAAGGTTCATTCTCATGGGTCGTGATATCGCGACCTCTGAACTTGCGAGACAAATATGTCTTACTAGATCAACGATTCAACGATTGAACTAAGCGATATAAATCGATATAAATGTAGGTAATAGATGGGACCTTTCATAGAAAAAAGTTGGGCGTCCGACTTGTGGTTCATGCTCCTCACCTGTATAAGTCTGTCCTTGTCCTCGACATAGCGCTGTCCCGCTTCTCAGACTAGATGGCGTTATTAAAATAAGTCCAAATTCTTTGTTTGACAAGGCCGTAAATTGAGGTCGTTGGGTGACCTAGTGGGGATGAGTTATGAACACCATTTTCACCGTCGGTATGGGGATTGAAGTAGAATATCGTACGGCAACCGTCTGTTGAAGCGCACGTACATGCGTTTTTTTTTCTAAATTAAATTAAGAATAGGCGTGTTGCCTTTGCGAATAGCGTGCAATAATTTTAAGTCGACAGGTTTTCAGAATTATACAGCCTTACTACTTTAGTCTAGTACTACTAACCAGTTCGCACTTTTGACGTGATAACGTCTTAATCGATGAACGCAGGCTACACGCACGAAAAAGTGTCACGTTCCGCCTGAGCCTGAGCGTGCAAGTGAGAGCGTGGAACAAGTGATAGAGAGGCACGATCGCGTGACGTCAGAGCCAGCAGTTCAAATAGTTCTGCTACTGGCACGCCGCCACGCGAGCTTCTTCGAGAACTTTTAGTTATCACGTAAAACTATCGTCCGTAAACCGACTTTACAGACAACCGTAATTTTTTTTAATTAATATTATGTAGTCTCCTTTACCCGCAAAGTTCAATCACGCCCCATGAGCAGCTTGCCTAAGCGTAATCATTCTCAATAGAACATTAAAAATCAATTTGCATTTTAAAATAGTCCGCGTCCAACGGTAAATGTAATTTGCAATGACAATATGACATTTGTTCGAAGATGTTTTATTTCTGAACGATTCCCACGATTGAAGAATAAAATTCAAATAAAAATATTATTAATGGCGGATTCTTTTCCCTAGATGTTTCATTTTAGTACCTACTCGTAAATAGGAATACCTAATTTTAGCGCCTGTTTCACAATCGCCAAGTGCCTCAACCCTAACCGACGAATAAATTTGATGTTTTGATTTTTTGACAGATGCTGTAAAAAACTGTATCCTGCCAAAATTTCAAATACTTGGCGATTGTGAAACAGGCCCTTGTTCACGTATTTAGTAAGACCGCACAACTAGTAGGTAATTGCTAGTGGCGTGCACAGATTTTGAAGCTAGGGTAGTCATTAGTTAGGCAGAATACCTGTTTTAATGAAAAATGAGCATTATCGTATTTCCGTTTGGGTAAGCAGTGTTTTATGCCTCTATGAACTGCACGCCGCTGGTAATTGAACTCATTTGTTATGACACGAGACACGACGGATCGCCTTAAAAAATACCTTTCCCACCATGTCATTAATAGTTTTTTGAAGAGGTTTATTTTAAGGCGGTAGTAATGGTATCTACTTAGAGATCACAAGCATTTATTACAGACTAAGTAATTTTCAAAAAATGTAATTAGGAAAGTGAGACTAATAATTTTATTTCTTTTCTTTTCTAGGATCCTGGGTATAGTCTTCCTTATATTCGGCTTCATCACACTAGTAGGCAGCCTTATCTATTGCGTGGTCCTCTGCCGGGAGAACCCCTACCCTCGACACCCCGAAGACTTCTACTGGACGCACCACTGGTCGAAAACCATAGGGCCTTCGGAAATACACTACAGTGCTAGTGAGAAACCGTATCGCCAAAATGGACATAGATACGATAAATACAACGGGAACGGAAAGTATTCCGATAGGGAAAGTGCTAAGGGCTACTCGGATAGAGAGAGTAAGTTAAGTAGGTACTGAAGTGAATTATAAAGCTGGAGAAACATAGCTGTGTTAGTTGGGTGCATAAGAAACCTATCATAGTTTTATCGACATATCTCTCGTCTCTCGTCGTCTGTCGACATTCGTTATTTAAAGCCCTTGTCAAACAAAAGGCGAAGCGAACGCATGGCGAAGCGGTTTCAATTATTTACTAGTGTCGCTTGTACATGGATGTAGCTGAATAGAATCGTGTCACATATATAGGTAGAAAGGGGTTAGAATATTTCTATATGGAGCTTAGCTTGTACATCAATACAAGTAGTATTATATTATGAGACAACATTTTAGAAGCCGTAAGGTTTCCGAAATATTATAAACTATCAAAGCTGTAACTTTATCATCGGGTAGATTATAACTTTGAAAGATTATTTATCTCGGAAACCTGACGCTAGATACAGCTTTTATACGTGGAGGCGTGGCGGCAATTTCGAAAAGAAAAATGGTGGAACGATTGGTAGGCCCAAATATTCAAATTTTCGCTGCGCTTTACGACGCTTCGCCACGCGTTTGGTTCGTCTTGTGTTTTACAAGGGTTAAAAAGAACTTATTACCTATTTTCCTCATTTAACCTCTTTACGGATACTGTTTGTACTTACTCCTACTGAAACCTATTAATATAAAGTATGTATACCCCAATCCAGGTGCTATTAGGATAATATTAATAGGTTTATCTCTTTTCCCCTTATGATTGCAGTCACTCGAGAGAAAAGGATAGAATGCTGTCATCCTAATAGCATCTGGATATGTACATCATTACCAATGTACAAATTATGCTCGTCATTAAAACAAATTTGTACATGTCTCATTTGATTTAAATAATAATATTAAGGTTTAAAAATAAAATATAAATGTTTACTAACTTTCAATTAATATTAAAAATAATTGTATTGTTTAGTACATAACTGTAATTTATAACATTTATTGTAAATAATTTATACATTGATGTTTCGAAAATGCCATATTAATTTACCTGTTTTATGTAAGAAGAAAATATAATAAATTACAATTATTAATAATATTGATGTTTAGATGAATCCCGGGAAAGTAAATTCAGAGTTTATTTTATTAACTTATAATAAAATGTAATACATAAATAAATGACAAAATATTTTTAATTATATGCTTTTATTCCATATTTATCTGTACTTAACTACTTCTGAATTCTGATTGGCACGCTAAGACGGGTCGTGACTCCTGACCCCTCGTCCCACCGGCTGGCCCCACCAGTGGGGCGAGGGGGTAATCCTAGTTACCCCTGGCCCAACTGCACGTAGTAAATATGTTCCTTGCCCAACTGTATTATGGTTGGACTAGTTTTTTAAATATGTCTACAGTCTATACATTGTACGTTTCGATAGTTGAATTTTGCGTCCGCTGTATTCGGCTGTAGTCTAAATTCTACGCGTCGCGCGTCGGAAAGAATAAAACAACCACATTTACAAAAATCTTATTTATTATTTTATTTACAAATTAAATTAAATTTTTGAATATCTTGTCCCTATTCGCTATGACATTCAAATCGTATTTTGCCCGAAAGTGCAATAAATTTCAAAGTTTGACACATATTTTGTATTCATGAAGATAATATTAAAATTGCCGGCGCCAAACTCAGGCTCAGATCGATGTCGGTGTGTTAATACAAGAACATGTTCTCAAGTATGGGTAAAGCGTCAAACACGAAACTAGCGACATCCGAGCGACGGCGACAGCGGGGCGATGTGGTACGAGAGCTGGCGACGAATTTCGCGAAGGCCCTTTAGGCAAACTGAAATTGTGAAAAAATGTAATTTCGTCAACTGGCGAATCCAGTATTTTATTAAAATTCCCAAAAATATACTTTTGGCAATCGCCAGACAAATTTTGCGGTTTTAAACGTGAATAAAGTATACAAATGAGTACGACAAAATTGCGGCGAAATTCGTCGCCAGCTCTCCGACTAATCGCATCGCCCCGCTGCCGCCGTCGCCCCGCCGCCGCTCATTTCGTACCCGTACACTAAGACCGCTACTTGAGAGCGTTCTTAGCTGATGTCGGGTTATTTGTGGTCTTAATCCATCTACGTCGCCAAACGCATGCAGCGCATACTTACGATTTGAAAATCAGAGATTCTGAACTCGAAAGATGTCGTACAAAATAATAAATATTATGTTTTTACACTTAGGCATTGTACACATAGAGCGAAATAACGCGGCGAATAAACTAATGGTGTGTATATTATATGTCACCGTAAAATTGCAATAACCGTTAAATTGTAATCTATCTTTTATCTCGATATATTGTAAACTGTTGAAAGATTGTGAACCGTTCAATGTTCTGAGTAAATTTTTGAAATATTCATTGTCTCTTTCTTGTAGGTTAGGTAGGTTTCTCCATCAGATTGCGAGACGGGAACAGACGCCAGCCTGCCATGAGTGTGGGGCGACTGAAGATACGGCATTCCACACATGGGTAGAGTGCGCAGCGTGGGGACCACAGCGGCACACATTGATACACTTCCTGGGGTCGGACCTCTCGTTGTCGAGAGTGGTTAACGCCATGCTCGGCAGCGAGAGTTGTTGGAATGAAGTGGTGGCCTTCTGCGAAAGCGTCATGGCACTAAAAGAGGCAGCGGAGCGTGACAGAGAGCAAGACCCAAATGCTCACCCACTCCGCAGGAGACGAGCTGAGCGACGAAGGCGCCAATATGCGCGCCTGCTCCCTCCCGCGCCGTAAATGAAAGGATGGGTCAAAGGAGGATAGACGCTTGGAGGGCCACAGTAGAAATGCCACTGGTGAACCTGTGGCCTCCCACTTAAGCGCGGCCGGATCCGTTGGGTTTTAGTGGGTATTTTGGCAAGTGCCAATGAGTCCCACATACCCGCCCCTTTTCATGGGCGGGATTGCCTAAACGCATTTCCCAACGTAAAAAAAAAAAAAAAAAAAGGGTTCGACATAAATATAATCACTTAGTTTTTGTCGGGTTAATATTTAACCCGATAAATCTAACCGGGGTTAGGTATTTAACAGATTACAATCTACCGAAAAATAATGCGTTAAATTGTAATCTGTCGACAGTTACAATCTCGCTAGTTAGATTACAATCCAACGGGTTTTGCAATTTTACGGTGACATATACATTATACACCAAAAAAAACAAGGTCAATTGAACTACATACATGATTACAGAAAGTTCTATAGAAAAATCTCGAAAAATAAATCAAATAAGAAAGTTGACGACGATATAAGGACATTTTCTTTCAACAGCAGTTCAACAATAAGGCAGGTTCCACTTTTTGAGAGGGTTCGGTAGTGGCTACCTACAGGCTGCAGTGGAGCTGCAGACAAAACCTAAAATTATGAAAATTTTGGCGCAAAATAATTTACACTAAATATTTTGTACAAAAAGTTCGACAGAAAGATAATGAAGAACTTACAGAAAAAGAGAGGCGAGCAAAAATAATATCTAGTATAGTCCTTTAAATAAACCTTACAAAAGTTAATTATTGTGAAAAACGCCGCGTCTTCTCCCTATATGCATATTGTGCCTTATTACGTCTATTTGCACATGGTACTCCATTATCACTATGATATTATCTGGGGGCCTAGTGGGAGATTCTTTTACCTATTCGATCGCGTTAAAGTTAACTACCATTCGTGTGGAATTGATCGACCACCAACTGTCATCTGTCATTAAAAACGCTGACAATTTCATACAAATGGTAGTAAAGACCGACTAGGTAAAAAATATCTCACTAGTCCTGCTGTATGAAAGTTTACATATTACGTAACTTTACTATCCACAGTCTAGTAATTGACAACATAAATATTTAATTCGCGATATCTTAGGCTCGGCGCAAATGGGCCACCGACCACAGCCACCGGTGGCTAGGCGACAAGCAGTTAACATTATTTTTCATACTTTTTGTATAAACTCGCTGCAAACGCGTGGTAGGTGGCGGCCACGCGTTACAGTAGTGTAAGTAGCGCGACAGCCACCGGTGGCTGTGGTCGGTGGCCCGTTTGCGCCGAGCCTTATTAACATGGAATGAGATTTCTTACATTGGTTTTATTTTATAAAGTATCATTTTGTATAACCAAATCCAGATGCTATCTCTTTTCATTTTTAACCGACTTCCAAAATGGAGGAGGTCCTCAATTCAGCGCGTATTTTTTTTTATCATTACAATTACTCGAGAGAAAAGGATAGGATGCTAACTGTCATCTAATAGAATCTGGATATGATAACTGCCGTCGCGTTGATCGAATTCTCACGCGATTGTAAGCGTAAGATCTATTTTTTCATTTCTCGATATTAGGAATTGGAACTTGGGAACTCGATAGTTTCAAACCAAGGAAAATATCGTGTCGTAAAATAGTTACACAGTGACATACGATACGATTAAGACCAGTTGTACTTTCGTCGGATTTTTGCGTCTTACGATTACAATGCAGGTTATGGCAAATGTTAAATAAAATATGTACTAAATTTTAATGATAATATAGTGTGCGTCCAGCCTAGCTGTGTAGAGTTTTAAAGTAAAGATTGTAGTTTCAATAGAAAACGTCACGGATATTTCAGCGTTATACAGGGATTGCTTTTGGTGACATGTCCTATACTATACATTAATAAATAAATAAATAAACCTTTATTTCACATCTAGATTAATGGCGCGTTTACATTAGGTCTGTTTGGCTGTATTCGACTGCCGCCGTTTTCGGTGACCGACCTCTAAAAGTTGTTACGAATGGTCGTATTCGGTCAGAACCGACATATGAAATCTTCCTTGCCGAAAACCGAATACGGGCGACGTAATGTAAAACCGAATATGGCCGACGCATCCGAATTAGTCGACCGTTTTCGGTTCGCCGACCTAATGTAAACAAGCTAATTCGATTAACGAATTCGGTTAAACCGTGTTCGGCCCATGCATTCGGTCACCGAACTAATGTAATGCTCCATAACAGTCGAGTGACCTAGAGAATTACCACTAGCGTTCTATGAGCTGGGCTAGACGCACTTAACAAAGTAAACAACCTCTATTTGGCTCTTAAATCCAATTGTAAATCAAATCAAATCAAATAATGTTTATTCAATATAGGTAGGTACACTACACTTATTGACGTCTAGTTATTTATAAAATATAATGGTGATAATCAGTAAATCGTGTATCCTAAATATACTACAAACTTTACTAGCCTATCACCCGCGACTTTATCTGCGTGAAATTAATGTAGAATTCTCATATTTTCAACAGAATATTGTTTCGGAATAAAAAGTAGCCTATATCCATCCCAAGTATGAAAGATTTCACTGTGAAGTTTCGTAAAAATCAATTTAGCTATTCGGTCCCATAACATTACAGGCAGACACAGTTTCGCAATATATTAATTATATAGACGGATTCAGGTAGCCACTGTACTATAAATTTTGAAAACGTTTCTTCGCAAATCGTAAAATAATTGTATGACAAAATTGAGAATTCACGCACTGTCTTTTTGACATTCCTTATAGGGTAGATCTATTTGGGTCTTAACTTTTGCATTTTTAGTATATTCTCCAAATTATAAGACGTTGGAAGGCAAAATAAGTTTGAAGATCACGTCCGATATTGCAATTTAAAGAGCGATAAATTTTACTTTGCTTAACTTATTTAAGTATTATACAACGCATCTTTCTGATTTTTTAAAATTAAATAGCAACCCCGGTTGTCAGTCTGTTTGCTCGGAGTAGATCTGCATAATTAGCTACGGCTAAACTGATTTTGACGGGACTTTCGCAGGCACGCACAGGACTATGCAAGGAGTGATTCAGGCTACGTTGTTCCCCGGGAAAACGAAACCTACGAAACTTGAAAAAAAAAAACTAAAAACCTGCCAGATGAAGTCGCGGAAGAAAGCTAGCAGATAATTTTACGCATTTGCGAGCTAGAAACGTTTGCAAATACATAAATAAGCCTGCCTGAATTTTGTGTCATATTAAAACTTTATAATCACACGAAAGTATTCAACGGACCTTTATTTATACGACAATGTACTAGGTACATAGTACAAGTTATAGAAAACGTTTTTCCAAAAATATTATGAAATAAACATCCGTAGTACAAAATTGTATCGAAACTCACGAATCCACGTTTTCGTGCAAACTCGTACTAGGGGTACACAATTTAATAAGTCAATTTTAATTAATTCAACTTAAATCAAAATTAATTTTATGATAGGTTTAAATGTTACTATTACAAAATAAATACTAAGTAGTAAACTAAATTAGATCAAAGATTGTGAATAAGATCCACAGAGAAAGCAAACAAATTAATGAAAGAAATTAACTATTTAAATAGAACACAAATCAAAGAGAAAAATAGGAAAAATCAAATTGTGGAATGAAAGAGAAATAATAAAAAAATATTCTACAAAATATTCCAAGTCAAATATTATAAAAATTACATCATATACTTGAGCGTAACGTACCAGACGGATTTTATAATAATATTTTAATTAAATTTTAGGTCATTATTAATAATAATGATGGTAATTATCTTACAAAATTGTCTGTAAAGGATAGTCACAGTTCATATAACTTTCTATAAAAATGTGCTACAATCCGTAGCTCTCTTTTGTACAACAGCGTTCACTCACGCAATCATATTCAACCAATGTACACTGCACCTGAAAGCGAAACAATATTTTACATTAATTTATTACACCTATTTAATTTATTTTTTTATCGACTTCGTTCGCGTGAAATAAGGTTTTTAAATTCCCACGGGAACTCTAATTTTTCGGGTTAATTTATAGCCTATGATACTCACAAATAATGTGGCTTTCTATTGGTACCAGAATTTTCATAATCGGTTCAATAGATCCAGAGATTACCCCCTACAACGTCACAAACTTTACCTTTAACATTAGTATAGATGGCCTATAATTATTCACAATAGCCAAGTAAATGTCTCCGCACATTTCACAGAATAGATGCAGACTCTACTTCGACTCAACTCACTGAAAAGCGTGGAAATGTGATGGATATGGCAAAATTATAATACATAATATATGAAATGGAAGAGAAATCTAAATATATAAAAGTTAAAGTTGACTGACTGACTGATCTACCAACTCACACTTTCTACATATTTTATAAACCTTTTGGTACAAAATAAATTAAAAAAAATTAAAATACAGATAGCTATTATGATGTAGGCATTCGCTAAGGAGAGTGTTTGAAAATACAACCCCGAAAGGGGGTAAAATAGAGCTTTAAAATGAAAATAGAAGCTAACGTGAACGAAGCCGCGGGCAAAAGCTAGGTCAATACATTTATGAGGTCTCTTCGACCTCGCAGACACTTAAATCGGTTCCCTAGCAACAACACTCACCCAGGCAGCTTCACTCGGAGTCAGAGCCGTCGCTGAAGTGGTATTTCTTCTGCGGCTTCGCTCGCCCCCCGCCTCGAGGCGCTGGCGGACTGCTGGGGGTCTCTTCGACCTCGCAGACACTTAAATCGGTTCCCTAGCAACAACACTCACCCAGGCAGCTTCACTCGGAGTCAGAGCTGTCGCTGAAGTGGTATTTCTTCTGCGGCTTCGCTCGCCCGCCGCCTCGAGGCGCTGGCGGACTGCTGGGGGTCTCTTCGACCTCGCAGACACGTCAATCGGTTCCCTAGCAACAACACTCACCCAGGCAGCTTCACTCGGAGTCAGAGCCGTCGCTGAAGTGGTATTTCTTCTGTGGCTTCGCTCGCCCGCCGCCTCGAGGCGCTGGCGGACTGCTGGGGATCTCTTCGACCTCGCTGTCACTGCTTACTTTTTTCACTTTTTTCTTAGGGTTTGGCTTCTTTTTTTCCTGTAAACAGCGTTTTAATATTCACCCATTCGCTCTCTCTCTCTGCGTAGTATTCATCAATACTGAGGGTCCCTACTCTATCAACTGCCATTATGTTATTAATAGTGAAATAGGGTGACCGTATTTCACTAATAACATAATGGCAATGGTTTCCTTGGTATAATAATGCGGTGGGTTCCCGGGTCCTTCCGCATACGACTCAACTAAGAGTACTATTTCAACTCTTAGGTTTCTAACAATTATTATCAGATGTTAGTGATAATAACCGGGACAGACGGCATAACGTGCTCTCCGAGGCACGGTGGAAACGAAAAGGCCAAATTCAGACTTCCAAATATAAATGATGTTTTTTATTCAAATAGTGTCGTCTGTGCTATTGTATCGTCAAGTGTATCTACCACTGGTTTGGAATGTAGTTCCTACCGAGCAAAACCGGCCAGAAACTCTGTGCTTTTGAAAAAAAAAAAAACAATTACATCAATGTGTAGATACGTAAGTAATCGCAGTCATTGCTGGAGCGAGTCAAATCCATGCTCTTTTATCATTTCCATAATCTTCAACAGTATAAGTTTTTTTCAGGAGCATACTTTTAATGGATTTCTTATACTGTAAAAGCAAGTGATCTTGAGTGTGCAGTGAATAAATTATAAAGTATTAATGTTTCTCCTCTGCATGAGACAAGTTCACAGTAGTGCTCTAAACATTATGTCGTCAAAACGACATAATCAGTGGCGTGTAATTCATAGCAGCATAAAAGCACTGCTTACCCTAACTAGTATTATTAACTAGGTAGCTACCTAACTTATGTGGTGATAACTAGTCTTTAAATCAAATAAAAAAGAGGAAAATGTGATTGACTGATTTATCAACACACAGATCATACATACCACTTGAAGAAACGGGCTGTTTGGCATGCAGATAGCTAATACGAGTTATGACGTAAACATCCGCTAAAAAGGGGGTGAATTTTGTGTAGTTCACGCAGACGAATTCGCGGGCAAAAGCTAGTCAAACAATATTCCTTATTATAACGAGTCCTACCCACCTTTTTACTATCAAATATGCTATCATCGTCATCGCTATCTCGACTGAGGATGGTCTTCAAGGGCCTCTTCTTGGGTTTCTCTCTTTCTTTCTCCCCCTTCTCTTCGTGCTTCTCCTTCTTCTCCTTGTCAACGTTCATGAGTTTCCTCTTGGGTGCGGCTTTCTTCTTCGGCGACGGAGGCGGTGAAGGAGGGGGTTCCTCGTCGCTGGACAGTAGTATCGAATCGTTGATGGCTTTCTTTTCTTTTGGTTTGACCACCTCGTCTTTTTTCGATTCTTCGATTAGGGAGTCGAACAGACAATCTGAAAAGTTGAACACATTTTATATTAGCCTTGGTTAGCTTATTAATAAATTATGTCGTATAAAGTTTGTATTCATTTTATCGACTGACTAGATATTAGGTCCACATGAATTTTCGTCTTTAAAAATACTGAAGGAATTCTATATGTTTCGTCGTCGTCACTCACAGACGTGAGGTCTGTTTTGTTGTTGGTGTAGGTGTTGGCGTGTTCGTATCTACACGCTTGCGTACGTGGGTTCGTGTGTGTGTGTATATGGGTGGGTGGGTGTGTGCGACAACTGAACCCCAAACGGTTGACTGTGTGTGTGACTTACCGGAGTCCATCTCAGCGGGTTTCTTATGCGCGTTCTTTTTGACGAAGTCATCGTCTTCGTCACTCGCGGACATGATGGCGCGAGGGGCTTCAGTGTCGGACTCTATTTTGTTGTCGTGTAATTCAACGTCGGATTCTGAGGACGAGTCGTCTGTACCGTCCTTATATTTCTGCACCTGAGGAGCAATTTTTGTTGTTATTTCTCAAGCTAAATAATTTTTGGCCGAGCGAAGCGAAGGTCTCTGAGTCTACTTGAGAGAATTTGCACTTGTCCGTCCGTCCGTCTGTCAGAGCCTTATAACTTCTGAAGTACTGAACGTAATTACTTTAAATATAATATAATAATATGTAAACCGATGGCCTCCAGCTGAATAAAATCTTTATTTCAGGGGGGCTCTCATAGAAGCAAATGCGAAGTAAAATATTATTATAGCGTTACCTATGTAACGCTTATATATTATAAAAAGGTTGCGGTATATCATTTTAAAGATAATTAGGAATAGAGTCCAAAAAATTTCATTTTTTTTAATTTTTCCCCTAAAATTGACGAAATGGGGGGCTTTCAAAGTGGAGATTTTCTAACGTCCAAAGTTGAACTCACGGTAAGAAAAGTTTTGTCATGGACCGATGACAAATGTGAAGATGTAGCGGGCTAACCTGTTAGGGGTTTAGAAGTTTCTCAAAACCCATATCACTAATTTGTTTTCCACTCACCTTAGTAGCGGCTCGCCTGGCAATGGCCCGCTCTCTGGGCGCGGGTGGCTCTACCATTTCCACGTCTGAGTTGGACATCTCACCGGAACTGCTGCCACTCATGGCTATCTTCTTCGACTAAACAAATTATCAATCAAATAAATATTATAAATGCGCAATTTTGGATGTATGGATCTATGGATCGATGTTTTTTACCCAATCACGCCCGAACGGCTGAACGGATCTGGCTGAAATTTGGCACAGAGATTATAGTCTGGAATAGCACATAAGCTACTTTTTATCCCGGAAAATCCACTAGTTCCAAATAAAGATTTATTTATTTACTAGCGAATGCCCGCGACTTCGTCTGCGTGGTTTGAGGCTTTTTGGTCACCGCGGAAACTCTTTCATTTTCCGGGATAAAAAGCTCCTGATATTTTTGTTCTACTATTGTTTTGTATTTTATCTGTGTCCTTAGCAGTGTTACTAATATTATAAATGCGAAAGCTTGGATTTATGGATGAATGTTTGTTACTCAATTATGCCAGAACGGCTGAATGGATCTAAATGAAATTTCCCCAGAGATAGATTATATTCTGTATTACTATTTTTTTGACGACCTCCGTGGCGCAGTGTGTAGCGCTGTTGCCTTAACGTGCGGAGGTCCTGGGTTCGATCCCCGGCAGGGTCAATTTGGGAATTTATAATTTCTGAATTTTCCCTGGTCTGGCCTGGTGGGAGGCTTCGGCCGTGGCTAGTTACCACCCTACCGGCAAAGACGTGCCGCCAAGCGATTTAGCGTTCCGGTACGATGTCGTGTAGAAACCGAAGGGGTATGGGTTTAATATAACTGCCATGCCCCTAACAGGTTAGCCCGTTACCATCTTAGACTGCATCATCACTTACCATCAGGTGAGATCGTAGTCAAGGGCTAGCTTGTAGTGGATTAAAAAAAAAAAAAAAAAATATTCTGTATTAACACACAGGCTATTTTGTATCCCGGAAAATGAAAGAGTTCCCGCAGGAAACAAAAACCTCAATCCACGCGGACGAAGTCGCGGACATCAGCTAGTGCAGCACAAGAGAGCGTGGTTTTATAAAAATAAGACGAAAATACATAGCGTTACAGTTCAATTTACGTTGCCTTGGTTTCACTCACCTTTTTGGGTTCCTTCTTGAAAGAGAGCTTAGTCTGCTTGAGTCCGTCGGATTTCTCTGGTTTGTCTGCTTTATCCGCTTTCTCCTTCTTGGCGCGTCCTTTGGTCTTCTTCTCCGCGCTGGACGGACTCGTGCCCGTTGGATCATCCTGCATTAAAAATAATGTTTATTGTCTAACTAATATCACAAATGCGTAAGTTTGGATGGATGGATGGATGGATGGATGGATGGCTGGATGGATGTTTGTTACTCAATCACGCCAAAACGGCTGAACTGATCTGGATAAAATTTGGCATAGAGATAGATTATACTCTGGAATAACACATAGGCTACTTTTTATCCCAGAAAATTGCAGAGATCCTCCGGGAACCAAAAAACCACAATCCACGCGTACGAAGTCGCGGGCATCGGCTAGTCTAATATCTATAGGCCGACCGTTTAACTCGCGTATCGCCTGCGCGGTATGAAGGGAGCGGGGGCGGGTAACGCTACACACGGAGTCAATAATCCAAAGATTTATCTCGAGATAGACATTGTTGGTAAAGAATAAAATAATAAGTATATATTTTTTAATCCGCTAACATCTCCCCCCGCTCCCTTGTTGCATTTGTATTGCATTTATTATTGACTAGATGATGATGCAGACGATTTCGTCCGCGTGTTTATTTTTTTATATTTACTACTAGCTGATGCCCGCGACTTCGTCCGCGTGGAATAAGTTTTTTTTGATTCCCGCGGGAACTCCACAATTTTCCGGGATAAAAAGTAGCCTATGTCACTCTCTGGGTCCTCAACTATACCCATGCCAAAAATCACGTCGATCCGTTGCTCCGTTGCAGCGTGATTGAAGGACAAACCAACAAACCAACAAACCAACAAACCAACAAACCAACAAACAAACTGACTTTCGCATTTATAATATTAGTATGATTGAGCTTTTTTTATTGTCGCGCCAACTCTAGCTTTCCGGGATAAAATGACTGGGGTAAAGCTCTCGAGCTGAAAGTCCGCCTATTGTACATAGCAGCTAGTCCTGGTTGTGCAAATGAGTAAAAAAAATTTTGCATGTGTTAATTCAGGGTACTGTTATCTGTATTCCAAACAGCTAATACATAATTTTTAAAAAAATAAGGCACTCAGATAATCAAACTGCAATGACACAATTAGGCCTGTAATGGATGTCACCGTAAGATTGCAAAAACCGTTAGATTGTAATCTAACGGTAAAAATTTTATACTGTCAGATTGTGAACCGTTCAATGTTCTGAGTGTCAATTTTTGAAAATATATTCATTGTATTTACGTTTCTTGTAGGTTTAGGTTAGGGTTGGACATAAATAATCAGATAGGTTTTATCGGGTTAATATACCTACCGAAAAATAATGCGTTAAATTGTAATCTGTCGACAGTTTACGATTTCGCTAGTTAGATTACAATCAAACGCTTTTTGCAATTTTACGGAGACACATACACACCTACTTTGGTCATCTAAGAATGAATGAATTAATGAAGAAATGGAGTCTATTGTATCCTTTTTATACTTACAGGATCATACTCCTTCTTGACTTCCTTCTTGATCTTGGCTTTCTCAGCGGCTTGTATCCTCTTGATGAGGTCTTCGGAGATCTTCGGCTCGATGCGTCTGCCGTTCTCAGAGGGTATGATGTCCATTAGTGACTTGCGATTTTTCTTGTTGGCCGCCTGTGAAATATCAAGTTACTTTGATATTTTGTGAAAAAACGAAGTCTTAGAATTATCATCCCCAGAAAATCCCTGCCATTGGGGCTAATTCTGTAGTGCACAATCTCTAAACTAAACTAAAATTAGAGCATTATTTACAAATATTGCTAACCCTTTCATAATATTTCCTACAGAATGGGATAGAACTAGATTTAAAGCTGCCATTTTAGTTTAGTTTAGAGATTGTGTTATACAGAATCAGCCCCATTATGTGATTAATGGAAAGAAGTCACGACCCTCAGCAATGAGGAATACGACGCAGAGAGAGAAGTCTTAGGCGTCAAACACGAAACTAGCGACGGCGACAGCGAGGCGATGTGGTACGAGAGCTGGCGACGAATTTCGGGAAGGCCCTTTAGGCAAACTGAAATTGTGAAAAAATATAAATGGCGAATCCAGTCCTGCCAGTCTGGTAAGAGCGTTTGCGGTTATTTCTCTTCAAAAATACCCAAAAATATACTTTTGGCAATCTGAAATTTTAATCACGTAAGTAATTTCAATAATACCTGCAAATCGCCAGACAAATTTTGCGGTTTTAAACGTGAATAAAGTTCAAATGAGTACGACAAAATGGCGACGAAATTCGTCGCCAGCTCTCCGACTAATCGCATCGCTCCGCTGCCGACGTCGCCTCGCCGCCGCTCATTTCGTGCCCGTACACTTAACTGATAGATTTAGCAGAATGGATCTGTCAGAAAAACGTGTACCAAACACATGTAAAGCCAACGTTTTGATCTTGTGGCAGATATAAATGGCGCTAAACCACAGTTTTCTCTTTATTTTATTAAGGAAATTAACTTTTACAAAAGTAAAAAAAGGAGATATTTTTTTTTAATGCTAAAAATTCAATTAAAATGTTATATACCTTTATCCGCTCCATCTTTCAGAAAGCAATGTAAATAAAATTTGAGAATAAATAGGTAATAATGAACAGTATAATATTGATACATATTAGGTATAATTTAATGCGATAGTGAGTTTATTCGTTACGTTTTCACGGCCCGTCTTTTCAACAGATTTCAATGAAATTTTTTACAGACACTAGGTGGTTATCTTGTACATTTATCCCGGAAAATTAAGCAGTTAACCACACGTTCGAAGTCACGAACTTCCTAAACAGTTCGAGTAATACGTTTTAAGCTGTCAAATGATTACGATTTTTTTAGACAATTGGGCCTCTGTGCAAATAAATAGGCTTTTCATAGGCTTTTAATGTCTTCAAAGAAATTGCTATATTAATAAATCATTTTTACTGAATATAGTAGTTACTATGTTATCGAATAAATAAATTGTTTGTTGAAGTTGAAATAAATGAATTGTAATTAGAATGGTAACAACTCACCAACGCCTTAGCTCCCTTCTTGTTAACGCTCGCCTCGTCCTGTCTCTCTTTCTCTTCCACCTCGTCGAGTTTGAGCATTAATGTGTCCAGGTCTTCGCGCCACAACATCGATGGGGTTTTCGCTCTAAACAATCAAAATCAAAATTAAAATCAGTTTATTTGTTGAAATAGGTATACATAAAGTTGGTACATTTAAAAAAAAATAGTAACACTATTTCATGCCGCTAAAGGCGTACAAATATCGGTCTTAAACCTAAAATTATACATAAAAACAAACTGTAATATCGCTCAGGCTATCTTTTTGCCGCCGGCCGCTTCGATAATAGGTATTTAGGTGCACGAGCGGCGTGATTGTTTTTTTTTTATTCCACTACTCCACTACAAGTTAGCCCTTGACTGCGATCTCACCTGACAGTAAGTAACAATGCAATCTAATATTATAGGAGATAACTGCACTTTTGGTAACTATCGCCAGGAAGGCTGATTCAGGGTTAGGTGGGTGTATAGTCCTCCGCTGATGACGATAGTGAAGGTCTGCCCGCATGCGGATGGGCCTTTCATTACATATGGCCGCTCAAAGACTGTTTATGGTTACCAAAAATGAACCATAACTAGAAAGGCTGATTCTTGTACAGTATTAAAGTATGCGCAGTACCTGTGTAAACAGTATAAAAACTGACGCTATTCATCGGGCCTTTCACTAGATATCACCTCTCAAAGACGTTATAAACTTACAAACTAAATAATTATTAGCAATTATTATGTCGTCACGTTGATTGCTATTAAAAATTATGAAGGCGTAAAATTAATTGCTGGCCTATTCTGACGACAATTTTTATTATAGCAATCAAATTCATCAATTATTGTATAATTGATGATTTTAATTAATGAATTCCCCCGGGAATCAAAAAACAGTCCACGCGGACGAAGTCGCGGGCACTACCCAGTGTCAAATTAATCAAAGTATAGAGACTCACTTGAGGGTGTTGAGCTCGAACAGTTTCTGGTCCCTCTGCTTGAGCAGCTCATCTTTCTTCTCCTTGGTGAGCATCCACATAGACATGCCCAGCAGATAGTTGTACTTCTTTACTTCTTTTAGTTGCTGGAACGCTTTCTCTGTTTAATAAATAAAGAGTAATTTATTCCAGGTGCTTTTTCTACTGGTTTCAAATTCAAAATACAAAGTACAATTCAAAAATAATAATTAGTAAAAATAAAATAACTGTAACGCGAAACTTAACCTATAAAAAAGATTTTCCTCAAACATGGGTTTGTAATATTTACAGTTACTCATACAATCAATCAATATTTATTTATTCACTGTACACTTATTGAAGTCTAATAATTAACTTATAAAACATAATGGAGATATTCAGTATCTTAAAACTAAAACTACGAGGGTACCAAACGCGCCCTTGTCAATAAGAACCCACAATAAACTCAGCCGGGTGTTTTTTTATTATGTCATGATGAAAGTTGTTGATTTGACTAGTTCTCAATTACCCGTAAACTGCGCCCAATGGCATTCAAATGTCGTAACCGCCAATTTTCAACTCGAGCGATGTTGAACTCAAATTCAGATCTTTTGAAGTGAAACTTCTTTAGAATCGTTGTGATTTGAAAATTCAACGAAACGAAAAAAATGAAACGAAAAAGCGACACAAAAAGAGACAAACATATATAGGATTTAGCCTGAGAGAGAATGAGGTAGAATACAAGTTACATTTATCTCATTGAAGACGAGAAACGAGAAGAACCAGCAAGAAACTCGGTGTTGTTCGCTAGTCAGCGCTATGTCCAACAGTGGACGTGTGTCACTCACCCGGGTCGAGAGGCTTGCCCTTGCTGTCCTGCTCGAGCTCGGGCTCCTCCTCGGATTCGGGCTCCTCTTCCAGCACGTCGAGCCCCTGAATCTTGCTCGCGCGCTTCTTCCAGTCGGCGATGGGATCCGGCGCGTAACCTGGGGGAAAATGAAAATTAATTAGCACATGTAATCTCCGAATATATATTTTTTAAATTCCACTATAAGTGATGATGCGGTCTAAGATGGTAGCTGGCCAACCTGTTAAGGGTATGACAGCTATATTAAATCCATATCCCTAGTTGGTTTCTACACGACATCGTACCGGAACGCGAAATCGCTCAACACTGGGTCAGGAAGGTCGTCAAAACTAAACGCATGCAGGAATCATTCTGTATCTTTTTTTTTTGCACAAATCATGTAATAATTAAAAATACAGTTTTAATCTGTGGTGCTTATTAGTGCTGTGGAACTAAAAGGGGGCCTCAAAATAACTGTTCTGTTCGCAGTAATTGTTGTTCTGTATTCCTTGGCCATATACTTTATTATGGACGGAAACAATGCAAACGGTACTCCCGTCCTAAAACTGATCAAATATTGTGAATGTTACTCCTAGTCAAGGATTTTTGGTAACGAAACTGGGCAGTAGCAGTATTTTTTTAATTGAATAATAATTATTTTTGCATGCCTATTAAGGCGAAACATTGTCTCCGTCATTCTGTTTACCACCTTTTGTATAAAGCATGTTTCTACAAAAAAAAAAACTGAATTTAATTAAAAAGTGGATAACATTAATATCGCCTAAACTTTTTGCAGCTGTACTTGAGACAGTCTTCAGAAAAATGGATTGGGAAGAGTATGGTCTTAATATAAATGGCAGACGTCTCAACAACCTTAGGTTTGCAGATGATTTAGTTTTGTTAGAAGAAGACCCCAAAAAACTAGACTCTAACTACTCTCTTCCCTTAAATTTTGGACCATAAAGGTCCAAAATTTAAGGGAAGAGAGTAGACTTGTGGGACTGGAAATGAATGCCAACAAAACAAAAATGATGACCAACTCAGTAAAGGTGGACATAATAATAGATGGCATCAATTTTGAATTTGTCGACGAGTATGTGTACTTGGGCCAGATTATATCTCCCAGAGACCAAATGGCCAAAGAAATAGACAAAAGAATAGCATATGGATGGGGTAAATATTGGTCTCTGAGAGAAATAATGAAAAGTAAAGAGTTGAGCATACAAATAAAGAAAAATACTTTTGACACTTGCATTCTCCCATGCATAACATACGGATGTGAAACCTGGTCACTAACTTCACATCACAGAGATAAGCTAGCGAAATGCCAACGTGCAATGGAGAGAAGTATGCTGGGTGTGAGGTTACAGGACAAAGTTCTGAACTGTGATATAAGATCAAGAACCAGGGTCACGGACATATTGAAACGTATTGACCAGCAGAAATGGAGAAGGACTGGCCACATGCTGAGAGGGAAAGAAGAGAAGTGGAGCAAGCTAGTGACAAACTGGTACCCCAGAGATAGCAAAAGGAAAAAAGGTCGCCAAGCTAGACGCTGGGAGGACGACCTCCGACTAACTCTGGGGCCACACTGGACCAGAGTGGCGCTAGACAGGCAACATTGGAGAGAGTTGGATGTGGCCTATGCCAACAGGCACTCCGTTTTAAGGGACATTTTATAACAAAAATGTAAACATGTTTTAAAACGGAATAAAAGGCTTTATTTATTATTAACATTAATATTTTCACGTGTCAGCCTACCTCTCTTGATGAGTTCCTCCACCATGACCTTCCTCTTCTTATTCTCCACGACCAGCCCTTTGTCGCACTTCTCCACGATGAAGCGCGCCTGATTGGTCAGCTTGTCTGCCTCCGCTTGCAATTGTCCCTCCAAGTAGTCCTTCCTCCTCGAGTAGTACTTGAGTCGGACGTCGTAGAATGTACGGAGCATCTCTTCCACTTTGTCGTATCTAGAGACAAATGGATTCTTATCAGACGATTTGGCAGATTTGAGACTAAAACTCCACTATTTTAATTAAATAATAATTATGTATTAGCGTTTGCTTTACAGTTACCGTTTGTGGAAGCTAGATCACTGCCACTAAATTGCTGCCACCTCCAATATGGTGGATATTTGACAAGTCATATCAGCAACCTTTTTCAAAATTCAAAAAGTGAAAAATAATTTAAAGCACTTTTTTATTTCAATCAATAGTTTAAAATGTTTTTCTAACATATCTAACAGGGGATGTGGATATTAAGACTCCCGTATTTTAAAATCACTAAAAAATTATTTATTTCAATAGTTGTCAAATACCCAATTACTTTATTTAAAGCCAAATTAAAGTTTGTTTACTCATTCATACAGCAAAAATGTTATAATTTTTGCTATTCGACTTATCTAGTTATTTATTAATGTAATATTCGAAAAACACATAGGTGATTATCACTTTCTTACACAATCGGGCCTCAGGATGGAAAGGCGATTCAATATTTACTGCGTTTAGGGCTCTCCTCTGGTGGAAATAGTGATGGTCTGCCCGCAAGCGGTTGGGTAACTGACTACTTACGGCCGCTCAAAGACAAGCGTTATTGTTACCAAAGATGAACAATAACAAGGAAGGCTGATACTTGTATAGTATTAAAGTATGCGCAGTACTACGTGAACAGTATAAAAACTGACGATATCCATCTGGCCATTCACGAGATATCGCTATCTCAAAGACGTGATAAACTTACAAATTATGCAAGGTTAGCTCAAATGTTGTCGCGTTGATGTGCTAATAAATATTATAAAGGTTTGCTATTGTATTCTTAATACACTTGTTTAATTATGCCAAATTTAGTTTATGTTAGGGTTTGTGTGTAGTATTTAAATATCTCCTTACTATTAATCTTCCTGTTTCAGATTTTATTTACGATTGAAGTATTCAAAATAACATATCCTATATCACCTTTTAGATAGCCTGTGTTTAATGCTAATACTCGCTGGACGGACGACATCAGACGAGGGGCATGGAGCCACTGGATCCAGGCGGCCCAAGACAGCAGCGTGTGAAAATCTTTGCAAGAGACCTATGTCCAGCAGTGGACATCTATTGGTTGAGGTTTTTTTTTTATCCACTACAAGCTCGCCCTTGACTGCGATCTCACCTGATGGTAAGTGATGATGCAGTCTAAGATGGTAGCGGGCTAACCTGTTAGGGGCATGGCAGTTATATTAAACCCACACCCCTTCGGTTTCTACACGGCATCGTACCGGAACGCTAAATCGCTTGGCGGCACGTCTTTGCCGGTAGGGTGGTAACTAGCCACGGCCGAAACCTCCCACCAGGCCAGACCAGGGAAAATTCAGAAATTATAAATTCCTAAATTGACGCTGCCGGGGATCGAACCCAGGACCTCCGCACGTTAAGGCAACAGCGCTACACACTGCGCCACCGAGGTCGTCAAAAAGGATGATGATGATGGTCTGATATACTCACTTCTTGAGACAGTTCATGTGGTCAAAAGCATTCATGCAGGTCATCGAGATGGTGGTCTGCAGTTTGAACACTTTGTGGATGCCCTCCGCCTCCACCTCAGCCAGCTTTCCAGGCAGCAGCGTCACTAGAAAACGCACTGTTGTGTCGGTGTTGTATTCCTGCACAAGAATAAATACAAAATTTACTATACAACATCCATACCAATGTCTAATGATTTTTAAATGCATGGAATTCTGATGTTTCTTGGTGCTATCACTATATCATAGAATAGATAAAACAATTCCCACAAAAAAAGATAAAATATAATAATACGGATTTGATCAGACGTGTGGAAGTTGCTCACATCCCTTTATCAACTATGATGATCTTCAAATGGCTGAACAAATCATAACTAAGAACACTCTGGATCTAGTCACCTTTCAAACAAGGAAACTAAATTAAAATCGGTTCATTTATTTGAGAAGCTACTATGCCAGAGACATCACTGATACACACGTTAAACTCATTACACCCCTCTTTTTGGGTTAAAAAGTAATCTTCTTTGTCTTCTTAGTGATGCGGCTTTGCAGGGCTCTGTAACGAGACCCAGTATCACTTGGAGCGTTGCAGATCTATTGTAATCGTCACTATCTTAAGTTCCTGACCACCAACCACCAAGGGTACACCAAGTGTTTCCCTAAGAGGCTACGTTTGTGCATTAAAGCGGGGGAGTAGCAGATGAAATGCAAAGGCGTTTCCTCAGCCTCACGGCAGAGCCTACTCACATCTGTTTCTAGGAGCTTTAGGTTGAACATGTGTTTGTTCAGCCTGCAGTGCCCCGTCAGTGCTGAAAGTAACCTTAATAGTGTAGATTCGTAGATTCATCATCAAAGCCAATTTAAAAAATTTGAACAACAGTAAGTCATTTGGCTTAAGTCACGACACAAAACCAGAATTGATTGTGAGTGTGAAATCTATAAGCCAATTATTAGCTGATCCACAGAAATTCCATGGCCCCCAATAAAACATCCAGAAGTCATTTGACATTTGACTGAGAGTACAAAACCATTGCACTATATCATACCGCAGTTGTAGGCTCCATCAATCGGGAAATGAAGTCGTTAACGCTGATACGGCAGGTGGGTAAGTTGTAATAGAATAAAAAAAGCTAATAAAATTAAAGCCATAAACTCACCCTGTACTCCGATATCAATGGCTTCACTTTCTCCGTCCCGAGCAAAGGCTCTAGAACATTCTCCTTGTAATTCTGTGTCCACGTGCCGACCGGAAGCTCGCTTATCTCGATCTTTTCATTCGGCAAGATGGCCGCCTCGCCGGATATGACGTATTTATCGCCGAAGCCCTCGATTGTGCCGCGGAAGTTCTTGTACCACGGATGCATTGGTACCGGGTCTTCGCCGTCGAGCATACGTCTAAATCAACGAAAATCGAATGTAAGTCACAATAAGTGAAGGTAAGACATGATAATATAATGTTAATAATTAGTTTTGCGGTTGTACAAAACACACAAATCACTATGATGCATCGTGTAGCATTTTTATACTTGGTATAATTTTATTGGATCAACCATTTAACAAATAGACGCGTTGAAGACTACTCTAGGAGCAACGATTTAACGAGCTCTCTTGCTGTAACTGAGGCGTTGAACGCTCTACTACTTATCTAGGAATGACGTCATCATTCGACGAACGTTAACGAACTTTCCGTTTTGTAACAGAGGCGTCAAACTACTCTAAGAACGATGATTTAACAAAAATTCCTTTTCTGTAACAGTGACGTCAAAGACTACTCTAATAAAGACGATGATTTAAAGAACTTTCCTTTTTCGTAAGAGAGGTGTCAAAAATTACTCAAGGCATGAAGATTTAACAAACTTTCCTTTTAAGTAAAAGGGACGTCAAAGACTACTCTAGGAAAAACATTGTGTGTGTACAATTCACACACGAAAAGTAGCCTACGAGATAATGAGATAAATATAACTTGTATTCTATCTCATTCTCTCGCAGGCAAAATCCTATTATGAATGTTTGTCCCTTGTTGTTGTCGCTTTTTCGTTTCATCGAATTTTCAAATCACAACGATTCTAAAGAAATTTCACTACAACAATGACTTAATAAACACGAATTTTTTTTGGAAGAGAAGAATCAAAGACTATTCTAGGAACAACGATTTAAAGATCTTGCTCCTCTTTTTGTGACAGAGGCATCGAATGCGTCTTTAGGAACAATTTTCCCTGATAACTTACCGCAGGTTAGCGACGATGTCTCTTGGGTTGTAGTTGGGTATCTTGGTTGACCAGCCGGTGCCGATGCCCTCCGCACCATTCACCAAAACCATGGGGATTATGGGGATGTAGTGGACTGGCTCGATCTTCTGGTTGTCTTCAAACTCGTGCTAGATAATATAATAAAGCTGTATTATATTATCTTACTAGTATTATAAATGGGAAATTTTTAGGTTTGTAAGTTTGGATGTTTTCTACTCCTTCACGCCGCAATGACTGAACCAATTTGCCTGAAATTTGGAATGGAGATAATATTATAGGAGACAGCTACACTTTTGGTGACCATCGCTAGAAGGACTGATTTCGTATTTGGTGGGTCCTAGGCTCTGCACTGATGGGAAGTCTGCCAGCCTTTCACTAGATATGGCTGCTCAAAGACGTGTTATGGTTACCAAAAATGGACCATAACTAGAAAGGCTGATTCTTACACAGTATAGTATGCACAGTACCTATGTAAACTGTATAAAAACTGACGCTATTTATCAGGCCATTCACTAGATATCACCTCTGAAAGACGTAACAAACTCACAAACTTATAATTATTAGCAATCATTAGTCACGTTGACGTAAAATCGGTTATTTCGGCTTCGTATAGCGTTATCTATCTCTGTCGCACACTACCGATCGGTAGTGTGCGACAGAGATAACGCTATACGAAGCCGAAATAACCGATTGTCTCTTTCCAAAGGTCGATGTGCAATATTTATTGCCGGGTACTGTAGATTACTCGACCGAAAAAAAATATAAATTCCTAGCTGAAGCCCGCGACTTCGTCCGCGTGGTTCCAGTTTTTTAGATTCCCGCGGGACTCCTTAATTTTGCCCCTAACAGGTTAGCCCGCTACCATCTTAGACTGTATCATACCATCAGGTGAGATCGCAGTCAAGGGCGATAAAGTGTAGTGGATTAAAAAAAAAAGTATGATTCAGCCAATAAACTGGTCCTTGGCGTCGCAGAGCCGCGTGCCAAACTGACTGAACCATGGTTGTTATCTGGTAACTCACCACAAGCAGCGGGTCGTCGTGCGGATGGAAGATGAGCCTGGTGAGAGGCGACATGAGAGTGAAGATGTAACGCGGACTGGCCGAGTCCTTGCCGCCACAGAGCCGCGTGCCGAACTGACCGCGCGGCTCTAGCAGGTTAATGTTGTTGGAGCCCACATAGTTCTGTGCGAGGTTCACTATTGTCATCATAAGGGATTGTTCACCTGTCGAGGGTAGAAACAGAATTGATTATATTTGCAATTTCGTCTGCATGCGTCGCTACTGCTGGGTTTGAAAAAAAAACCCCGGCTGAGTTTGTTGTGGGCTCTTCTCAGACCAGGGCGCGTTTGGAACCCTCGCAGCTTTAGTTTTAAGATACCGTAACCGATTATCACCATCATGTTTCATGTTTTATAAGTACCTAAGTAATTTTTAAATTTAGGCCTATGTCAAAGGAGGACAACCTGATCAAAATATAAATTAGTGCTGGTGTTATTAATTTAAATTAATTATGTAGATTAAGTTAAATAGCATAAAATTAATTATTATTAGCATAGGAACTTTGTTTTAGAACTATTGATCAGAGAATAAAGGCTATTTTTATTTTATTTTATTTATTTATTAAGTAATTTTTAACGTCAATAAGTGTACCTATATTGAATAAATGATATTGATTGATTGATTGATATAACCTTTGTAACATCAATGATTGGTTTTCTTATTAACCGACTTCCAAAAAAGGAGGAGGTTCTCAATTCGGCGCGTATGTTTTTTTTTTGTGATTTTGATTAGAGACATCTGCAATGAAAATAATTATTGGGCCAAAATAAGGCAGAAATATGATAACACCGCGATTCCACTCGTATTTGCTCTATGAAAATGCCACATTTATTTTCTCAAACAATTTGCTCGCTTGAAGTGAACTTTTTGCCAAATTTGACCCTAGTATTACTCGGATTATATCGAAACAAGAACCATCCTGTCTATTATTTTCCAAGATGAGACTCACAGAGTACATTATAGGATGAGACTGGTACTACTGATATGACGCTTCAGCACTTGCGTCATAGAAAAACTTACCGTGATGGTATGCAGAGTGTTCCGCAACTGAACCAGCTAACTGCGCCACTTTGACCTCCCGCTTGTCATTACGCTTTATGCATGTGAAGATCACTTTACGCTGGCCGGGTTTGAGACCGTCAATCATGGATGGTATGGACCTAAAACACCAAAATTTTTACTAGTCTGTCTAGTGAAAGCTGAGAAAAAAGAGCGGCAAATTTTTAAAAAGCTGTGTGGTGTCGTTGTGGGACACCCTGTAAGTAAATAGTTACTTATAGCTTTTTAAAAATATCGTGGGACTAGAACCTGCAAAATCTTGCTTTAAGACGCAGCTTTGTTACCGCTGCGTCAATTAGACCTTATTGTAACAGTTCAAAATATTCAAAATAATTACAAATAGGTACTGTCTCTCTTTATTGGTAGAATCCCAGAAGTATATCATTTATGTTTTATTTATTATGACACAAGATGTCTTTCATTTCCCTTTATTTTTCCTTTTTTCTCCCATAGATAGTTTGAAGCAATCAACATGAAATGTGATACTTACAATATTTCTTTTTGCCATTAAGACATGATTATAATTACCATAAAAATCATAGGTTCATTTCTTCATATCTTCAAACAAAAGACTATCAGATTTAAGGTAATAAGTTTTACAAGACTTATTAAAATATACTAAGTTAAATTATTCTCACCTAATATTATCCCCATTGGAAAACAGAACGAGTTCCAAATTCACGAAATCCGAATATGTGACCTGTTTAGTTTCTTTTGTGTACAAATATCTCTCAGATAGACCAATTTCCTTCCTTCGTTTCACTTCTTCCATGTGACTCGTCAACCATTCCTTACGCTGGTCTGCACCTTTCTTTGAAAAGGCTAATTCTATGTGATGATCGTCTGTAGGGCCGCTGTACCTAAATCGTATTCTATGCCTGTCCATATTCTGGAAGTATTCCTTAGCCTCCTTAGATGTGGAGGTACCCAAACCTTTGTAGTATTTGATGTTATATGTATGATAGTTCTCTGTATCTTTTTTCCATTCCTCAAATTCAGGTAGCGAGAAAAACGATAACTCCTTATCTTTTTTCGTCGCTTTAACAATAGGTGTGATAAATTCCTCTAAAAATGGCAGTTTTAACAGTTCTGGCCAGTTGTGATGTATGAAATTAATGATCAGTCCTTTTATGTGCGATCCGTCTTGATCCTGATCAGCCATGATCATAACTTTTCCATATCTCAATGACTTTAAGTCATCTATTGTGTTGTATTTCTTTTTGTATTGTAGACCCATGATTTTGATCAAGTTATTTATTTCAACGTTTTCTAAAACTTGTTTGTGTGACGCATCTCTAACGTTTAAAGGTTTACCCTTTAACGGGAATACGCCATAATGGTCTCTACCCACTACACTCAGCCCGGAAACGACTAATGTCTTGGCTGAGTCTCCCTCAGTAAGTATCAGTGTGCAAAGATGCGCATTTTTCGTCCCTGCGTCGTTCGCATCTTCTAACTTTGGTATACCTTTAAGTTTGCTCTGTTTCTTACCAGATGCCTTTACAAGTTCCGTTTGTGCCTTGAACTTAGCCCAAGTGAGCACAGATTCAACTAAACCAGATTTTGAGACTGCAGTAACAAACTTTTCGGACAAAGTACACTTCGAACCAAAGCTTTTAGCTTGGAGTGTCATGTTTTCTTTAGTTTGTGAATCAAAGGTTGGGTTCACAATAAGACAGTTTACGAATAGCCACATATGATTCTTAACTTGGAATGGTTTAATATTCACACCTCCCTTATTCTTCTTCTTTATTACTTCTAGAATATTCTTTACTATATTATCAGTAACAGAGTCGACGTGTTTGCCTCCTTTAGTAGTAGCAATCGAGTTTACAAAAGAAACCTGTTGGAAACCTCTATCAGAGAGTGTCAAAGCGACTTCCCATCGATCATTTACCTTTTCGTACACAACCTTCAAAGGCTGTCCATTCTCATCTTCTTTGCCTTTTATGTATAAATCTACATAGTCTTTAAACTTATTTATTTTCAATCTCTCTCCATTGAGATAGACTTTGACGCCCTGTGAAGACGCAGCTACGTCATAGGCTCGTCGCGACATTAACGCCACAATATCATCTTCCAGTTTGTCCATTTTAAACTTAGCCAAGTCTGGGCTAAATGTCACTTTGGTAAAATCATCGTCTTTACCTGCTTCCTTAACCTTTGGTTCTGAAGCTTTTGTCATGTTGGCTCCCCAAGTTTGTTTAAAATGTTTCTTGTACTGCCTAGATGCTGTTTCCACTGTGAATTTTGTTGAGAAAATGTTACATAGCTTCGCACCATAGCCGTTTCTCCCACCAGTCACTTTTTCTTCTTCGTCATTATAATTTGATGAGGTCAAAAGATGTCCGAAAATCATGGTGGGGACATACATTTTCTCATCCTTGTGCATTACTACAGGAATTCCACAACCGTTGTTGTATACAGATATTGTATTTGTTTCTTGGTTAATATCAATTCTAATGACGTCCATTTTGGCATCTCTTTGCTTGTTGTCAGCAGCGTTGACTAATATTTCATCATATATTTTATATAGACCTGCAAAATTGCATGTACAATTAGTAATTTCATCATTTTAACAATACTACCGTTAGTTACCCATGAGAAAAATGTTATACATGAAAGCTATCTATAAATAAATGACTACGTAAATGACTAAAAGATAAATTATTACAAACAGTGTGAAAATATGGTATTCCAATGCCTAAAAAAAAAAGAAATGATTCTTATTTTTGTCAATTTTATGGCTATAATAACTTTACTCCTTTATTCCTATTTGACCAATATTTTGAGTTCTTCAAACATTCATAATAACATTAAAACTTACCAGGTACGTATGTAAGCTCTCTCTGCACCATACACTCCTTGGCCTTGTCAAACACCCACATAGTCTCAGTGGCTCGCTCCACAGACCCAATGTAAGTATCGGGGCGGAGTAAAATGTGCTCCAGCTGAGACTTCTTTTGGTATATCTTCTCTATGGAGCCCTTTTGGGCCTTGGCGGGCACAGCCTCCGCCGTGCCATTCTGCGTGCCATTGCTCATTTTAGAGAACATAGACTGAAAAATTAAAATATAGTTTTGATTGTTAAAAAGACAGTATTAGTTCATTGCAACCGATCGCCAGCCCATTACTGAGCACAGATCTCTTCACAGAATGAGAAGGGTTCTGCTCTTATTCTTTACTTTTCTATACTTTCACAGCATTATGTCATATGGCATATTATTAAAGAGTAATGCTGCTGATATTAATTCTGTTTTTGTGCTGCAGAAAAGGGCTGTTCGTGCCATATACAACATGGGACCAGGAGAGTCCCTAAGAAGTTAAAATTACGACTGTCCACAACCAAAAAATATTTGAAAATTTAGTATATGTGCATAAATACATCAATAAATTTGAGAAAAAAAGTGACCGTTATAATGTTAATACAAGAATTAAGAATAAAATTATGGTGCCCGCTTCTAGACTTCTTAGACATAAAATAAGTAATACATTTGTCTGTAACAGTATACATTTTTATAATAAACTCAACTCCCATAAGTCATATTGAAGATGTCTCTGAACAAGTTCTAAGTATTTGTAAAACCAAAACTATCTGAAAAATCCTATCACTGTAAATGATTTTTTACTTAAATTATTAAAAAGCATGGGTTCTGTTCTAGCAAATAATTAATGTAATTGTTATAATTACAATTTGCGACATGGGGATAATAAAAAAACCGGCTGAGTTTGTTGTGGGCTCTTCTCAGACCAGGGCGCGTTTGGAACCCTCGTAGCTTTAAGATACCATGGTTAATTATTACCATCACATCTTATACTATGTAAATGTGATGTTCAGAAATTGTACTGTGTAGGTACCTAATTTTGAATAAATATGGTTTGAGTTTGATTCCACTATTCTGGCACTGGAATGAACAATGGTTCAACAGTATGATGATCTTATGAATTGATAGCCATTGGCTAAAATGCATTAAGACAAGAATACTATATAATCCACCAATCGCAACTTAAACCACTTTAGCAAGTGTTTTTTTTTTTTCCACTACAAGCTAGCCCTTGACAGCGATCACACCTGATGGTAAGTGATGATGCAGTCGAAGATGGTAGCGGGCTAACCTGTTAGGGACATGGCAGTTATATTAAACCCACACCCCTTCGGTTTCTACACGGCATCGTACCGGAACGCTAAATCGCTTGGCGGCACGTCTTTGCCGGTAGGGTGGGAACTAGCCACGGCCGAAGCCTCCCACCAGGCCAGACCAGAGAAAATTCAGAAATTATAAATTCCTAAATTGACCCTGCCGGGGATCGAACCCGGGACCTCCGCACGTTAAGGCAACTACACAAGGCGCTACACACTGCGCCACGAAGGTCGTCAAAAATTACAACTAATAATCACAACTTTCGCAATTATTGATTAGCACTTAACTGTTCAGAATTATGATTAGATTTTACAAATAATATATTTTCGCTTAATTCAAAATACTTAATCGGTTTCACATAATATGAAAATCACTAGACATAATTTCTTTTTGGATTTGGATGGCTTGTTCTACCTGTTGAGTACTTGTGCAAATTATTGCAGAAATTTTTCAGTACATACTCAACCATTTTATACTTGAGGTAAAGGTACATATGAATTAGATGAATTTTAAATTATGATGTAGTAAGTCATTGTTACTCCATGACTTGTAGTATTCACGAAAATTTACGCGGCATTTTATGACCCCAAAAAAAATTACCTAAAAAACGCTATTATATAGAAATGAAAGTCTCAATGCATATCTTTTAACCAAACCTTTGAATATAACAATAAATTTGTTGATTTCAATAAAAACATTAACTTATGGCCAAAATAAACAAATTGTTAATTTCGACCGTTACCAATCAAAATGCCGCCAAGAGTCCTTGCTCCTTACCTTAATATCAGCCATTTTGAGGGACGTGCTTATTAAACGTAAGCGATCAACGCTTCTCACGATTTGTCTTGAAAACAAGACGGCTAATAGTTTCCTGCTATTAGCTTTTGCAAAACAACATTTTTCTTGATTATTTTACAATATTTGTGATTTGCAAAGAAATAACGAATTTGACAAAAGACGCCGTGAACGACAATAGTGAATAGACAACACCAATCCAACTTCCTGATTTTTGAGTGACTTTTCGTTGTCTATGATTATTAGGGCGCAATCTACACTATCAATGTACTTTTACTAGCTGATGCCCGCGACTTCGTCTGCGTGGGTTGAGGTTTTTCGATTCCCGCGGGAACTCTTTAATTTTCCGGGATTAAAAGTAGCCTATATGTTATTTTAGACTAGATAATCTATTTCTGTGCCAAATTTCATCCAGATCCGTTCTTTCAAATCCGTTCCGAACTTTAGAATTTATAGAAATAGTGAAAATTGGTCATATCTTAGAATAAACTGTGATTGTAAACTCAGAAGAGCTGGAATCAAGAGCCGTAAAGCCAGTTAATAAAAACAAGACCTTCTAAACATGACAGCTACAGTGTACTGTGTAACAATCGCAATCACCTCTGATTTAGTCTGAGGAGAGTCTGAGCCTCTGATTGATTCACATTCTTCCACTATTGGCCAAAATCCATTGACGCAGCAAAAATTCTATAAATTCAGCCAATCAAAATAATTGAAACTGTAACAATGATTGATGCAGGATTTACACAATCGCCCTGTAGTCTGTTTTTACTTTTTAGCAGAGACAAGTAAAAAGGAATAAGTACCTAACATACTTTCATAGATAACTGGTTAACTTGTCTCTGATGTACAACCTGCAATCTGCATACTTTTTAGGTTATGTTTGTTTGTATGGTTTATTAGTTGTTACGATTGAAACAATAAATTAAAAAATATAATAAAATAATGACTTTTTTAACTTACGCATCATTAGTTCTAAAAAGGGCCGTTACATTTCGATATCCATTGAAGAGGAACTGTGTTAAAATTAACAATTATAGTTCGGCAGTAACCAAAACAATCCATGATGTAAATACAAACGTTACAAAAGATGTAATACTATTCAAGTACGAGAACCCAAAGTTTTACATGTACATGAATATATTTGCCGTAGTCCAGTATATGTTTTGGACATATTTGGGACTGTTCGCTTTACAAAGTCTTAGAGATGCACCCGTGGATAAAGCTACGATTACCGAAGACACTCCTTGGTACAAAAAAATAAATTTGGGTGAAAATAAGTATAGGAATACTTTAGGAGCTGTAGCAGTTGTTATTGGTAATAAATTTTTCGTTTTTTTACAAAATAGATTTGAATTGCACAACATGCAGCATTAGACAGAGCTTACACTGCATGGCCCAAGCTTCAGTTCCGACTTCCGGGGTGCCGTAAAATTTGTTATTTTAAATCTATAGAGCGTACTTTGACTTGGCTCAGACTTTACTTTGAGTTAAGCCTAGTTCGCATTATGCTAGTATTTTAGTCTAGTAGCGAGTTATTTAGTAGCTAAACGTGTCTAAACACCAAAAATTTGGTTGAGTAGTTTAGTAAGGAATTAAGTTGAGCCAATCCATTTTATACTATTTTTATCGGGCGAGTAGCACCACCCACCACGCATCCGTGCTCACTGGCGGACCGGCTAAACAACGGGATTTATGTGAGTAACATAAATCTGTTTCATTTTAACCATGTCTATAAGCAAAGTCAAAGTACGCTCTATAGATCTCAGCATTAGTGTATCAGCACAAAGTAGCAGAGTTGTTAACTAGAAATTTGATTTTACATGTACTACTGCCATACTTATTCCGAGGACAATAATATTTCTGCCCCAATAATTTTTATGTATAAGAAACAAGTTTCTTTGGTTGGCCTGGTGGAAGGCTTCGGCCGTGGCTAGTTACCACCCTACCGGCAAAGACGTGCCGCCAAGCGATTTAGCGTTCCGGTACGATGCCATGTAGAAACCGAAGGGGTATCGGTTTAATATAACTGCCATGCCCCTAACAGGTTAGCCCGCTACCATCTTAGACTGCATCATCACTTACCATCAGGTGTGATCGCAGTCAAGGGCTAGCTTGTAGTGGATAAAAAAAAAAATATGGTTTGCCTCAAATCAATAATTTTTCATGTTTTAAGTAAATACATGTTCTCTTCCAGGATTTGGTTCCTTGGCCATGATATGGATGTACACCCTCAAGTCTGTGCGCTACCTAATACTGAACAAGGGAGGCCAACATCTCACTTTCATCACTTACTCACCATTTGGTAACAATAGAATAATGAAGGTACCCATTGAATTTGTATGTTGCAAGGAAAGTCGCAAACTGGCTAAAGTTCAGCTACCTTTGAAGGTGAAAAATACTGCAATGCATTATATACTAGACATGAAGGGAGAGTTCAAAAACCCTTTGCTTTTTGATTGTACAGCGGGTTTGAAGAGAACATGGTAAACTTAGATCTTATGGTACTGATTGAAAGTTGACACCTAATGGTACGATTCCACTTTTTGTTTACGCACGATTGTTCTGCATAGTGTAAGGCACAAATTCTCTCAGTGGACTTGCATAAGCAAACAGTGTGCGATGCTGGTGCTTCTCTTAGTAGACTCGCACAAGCAAACTTGTTAGCAGTGTTTTTCTAGAGTAGATTCAAGATGAAAATGTGCTGCACACGATTTTCGTGAAATTGCACCATAAGCCAACCTAAGTCAGGACAAGAAGCATTTCATTTCTAAGTAGAAAATTTTAATTTATTGCCTAATTAGATTGATGCTGAAATAGCAAGTTTAACTCTTGAAGATTATATTCAACACTTAAATGGTTTACTGTATCATTATTGTATTATAATTATTATTTGTTAGAGTAGTAGGTAGGTACATAATATTGTTAAGTACATATGAATGCATATAGTTTGTGAATAAATAAATATGTATAGTATTTTTTCCTTCATTTATTGGTTAATACTCCTCGATTTATTTCTTACTATTATTTAGTCTGTAGAGTTCATTAAGATCTCAGCATATTTCACAATCACCAAATAAATCTTACCCAATAAATATTACTCGGAGGAGAAACAGCTGTGGCGGTCTTCGCAGTCCGCACATAATCCAATAGATGGCATTACTAGTAGCGCACGATGAACACGAAGAGCCTAACTCACGCTAACGAAGCGTTCTCTGAATTACGCCTATATACGACCTCCAACGATGAACGGTCGGACCAGTGGTCCCCGAGCACAACACCCGCTCGGTAGGATTTTCAAAAGAGCAACCACTGAGTTTCTTGCTGGTTCTTCTCGGTAGGAACGGCATTCCGAACCAGTGGTAGATTCATTCGACTATTCATAAGCACTTGTAAAAAGTCTATTTGAATAAAAAACATTTGAATTTGATTATCGTTTGTTACGGTCGAGCCATATCACCTGCTCCCGTACACAGCCTTTTAGGCTTAACAGGGTATTATGGCAAGATATAAACATAAATCAAAGAGAGTAAATTCGAAAAATCTTTATTATTTCGTAATTAGATTAACTGAAAGTTTATTCTGAGTCAACACAAACAAAAAGTTACACATAATAATTGATAACAAAAATAAATTTTCTCTTCATATTATTTACAAAGTGTGTTCTCATAAGACAAAAACATTGAATATTTTTTGATTTCTGGCAAAAAAAGTTTTACAATATCAGCGAAATCTGCCATTACATTAATACAATACATGTAAGTATATATCTAATGCACACTTACATCTTACATATTATGTTGCTATCTTGCTTGCACTGGCAGCAGCTCAAACAAATTTGTGATCATAAGACAGAGACAAAATATGCATGTTAATTGAGTAAGTACAGACTTGCTTTATCTTTGAATATAGTTTAATTATTATTTAAGATTTAAAAAAAATTGTGAAGATTCATAGACTATTTACATCTCATTAAGAAAACAAATCAGTTCTAAATTTACACAAGTGTGTCTAATTTTTACAATAACTAAAAACAAAGTACATTGACAACCTTTCAAAATATATATATTTATTATCATTTATGTTAAATCGACGAGTGATAACTTATTAAAAAACTATTCATTGCTTACCATTTAGCTTATACTACAGACAATTTCCGATTAATTCTACAAAATGCTTTATCTAGCTTGCTACAACAAGCTACTGAGGACCGATGGAGTCACTTTTGATACAAAGAAACTATATATTTAAGTATATAGTGTTATTTTGAAAACTCTCAAGGGTAACCCTACTAAACACACAGAGCTCTAAGTGTTAGTCTATGGTTAGTCTACAGCAAAAAATGTTGGTTAATATATAATTGGTATATGTATAGAACAAAATTATTTGAAGATGTAGAGAAATTGCCTTTACAAGGTAATTGGTATTTTAAATCAACCCATAAATATATTATTCTAAAACATTAAAGATTTTATTCAATAATAACTTAATATACAATATTATAGTTTTTTAAAACACTATTATTAAAAATTTGAAGTTTGAAGTCTAACATTTGTGTAGGCCAAATCTGACTTATACCATCCATCGGTCCTCATTCTATTAAGTACAATTATTAATTCTTATTTACAATAAATTAATATTTTGTTACTCTACTACCAATAAATTAAGATTTAAGGCGCGTATAAGCGCGCATAGGAAAATCTGTGCTTTATGCTTTGATGGTATATATAATTTTATTAAGGTCGCTAATTGCAAACACCTGCTACTAATCATAGAGAAATTAGAAAGCTGATTTTTGTATGGTTTTAAAATACATAAGACTTGATAACTTGAAAATTTTTCAAGAAAACATCCTCTTGAGAATATTTAGATAAATATATTCAAACATTGTAAGATTATTTGTGAATTCATATATGTACATATCCTAACACCCTAGGATATCTTCGTCTTTTCACGATTGAATTAGAGTAAAATATACAATTATACATTCAACGCTATACATATTAAAAACATGAACATACGACAATTCACACAATGCGTGAGATAATACGACCAACGATGCATAAGTTAATCCACTCTGTTCTTAGATGTTTAAATAATGAATAATATATAAGTATATAATATACATGCGGATATTTTTTACGAAGTTTCAATATGAAAGGAATATTCTTACTATGTTTGAGTACTTATATGGAATACCCGAATATTATCGGTGGAGGATATCATAATGTCATGCAAAACTTACGGTATAACTTGTCGAAATGTCTGCAGACCTAGGCCCTAGCTGGACTGCGATTCTCTCCTCGCTGCCCCGCACACACACGCCCCGTGTTCGCCTATTTAGTATAGTCCGTTTCATGAAAGAAGACCCCTAGAGGAGGCCCTAGTAGGTGCATATTTATAAAGACCTAAATTAGTTAGAGAGTTACAAACTTAAAAAACTCCAACTCCTTTAGGTCTCGCTCAAATTATCAGATTATTTGAATATACACTTTTCAGCATGTAATTAACTCACTCTACCTTAATCAAACGCGCTCGAGTATTTCTGATGATCGATTTTATTTATTTAATATTCTAATCTGCTGTCCTAGACAGACCCACCGATATACAGGGCTCATATATGTTGAAGGTACTCTACTGCAGGGTCCAAAGAATCCCCCTTTGTATTAATCTGCCGCGCTGGAGTAAATCCAAAAATCCCCTCTTGGGCTCCCCTACTATAACTGCCGCGGGACTTCTTTCGTGACACGGACTATACCGTCAGTTTGTGTGACGTCATTTTGACAGGTTCGCAGATATTTCAACGGTGTAATACTTTAGTGTATAATATCTGTACGGACAGCGGGCCAATACCAATAGCTTCACTTTTTATATCGTTTAATTTCTCACGAAACCTGTCAATCGCAGGTGGTTTGAAAAATATACAGGCTTAATAAAATATATGCATTGTATTTCACTGCATTGCAGTTACATTTATACACTTTGACTTTTCACTTCATCTGAAGCAATTAGAGGCGGAAACACGTTTTCAACAACAGCCAACAGCCACGACGTAGGGTTTTTACCTTATTAAGTAAATTGGTGTTAAAACTATGTTCCCGCCTTAACACAGTGTTCAATAAAGTTACGAGAGCTGAATCGCATTCAGAAACTTATCTGATTAGATGGTATCCGCATTGTAGGTTTTACATAAATTCCAAGGAAAGTTTACGAGTTTCTGGGATAAAAAGTACCTGCATCGCTTCGTTTTCTCGGTATAGTTATGGCTAAATTTGCCACACAGATAGTATGCATTCCTAAAATTTTGACTTTATGGGATACACTGGGGCTGATTCTGTAGTGCACAATCTCTAAACTAAACTAAAATTAGGGCATTACAAATATTGCTAACCCTTTCATAATACTTCCCACGGAAAGGGACAGAACTAGATTTAAAGCTGCCATTTTAGTTTAGTTTAGAGATTGTGTTATACAGAATCAGCCCCAATGTATGGCCTGCCTCTAGCAAATTTAGCCAAAATCGTCAAGAGTCCCTACAATATTTTCGAAAATTCTAAACCTACGCGGACAAAGTCGAGGATATCATCTAGTAATAATAAAATTAGTATAATGATGAGAGTTTTTATTTGGACAATAGTGCGGTGGGCTGGCTGGTCCTTCCGCATAGATCCGGTCCATAAAAATATTAATTTATTACATTATTTTCTCATTTAAAAAAAAAATGTACTTTGCATTTATTCGCCCTAAAAAATTGCGAATAATTGCAAAGTAATACCTATTTCGTTATCTTGTGCATTAAATTAATTGAATTCAATAGTAACTTTATCAATCACTGTAAATACATCGAACCCACCCGAAAATGTTTTAAAAATAAGATCTACAAACTAAAAAATGTACGCCAGGCGCACTAAAGCTTCGGTCAAACAGGCAGATTCCGTGCGCGATGCGGGACGGACGCTCGTATTTCGAATACACGTTTGCGTCAATTTAAATGAGCCTATAAAATAACAGATTGGCGCTTGCGGCGCACCTAATCCCACTCCACGTCCATAATTCACCTCAGTTTGACTTAAGCCTTTTTAAATATAAAAATATACGTAATCATCTGCCAGTTTTACTTGACGCACGAATGACTAACTTATGAAGTACCTATGTTAAGTGATTTTTTTTAAATAAAGGTTTAACGATATTTTTTTCAATCAATTTTGGAACGATCCACATAAATGATCGCATTAATATATATCACGCTGTTTGAAGAATATTTAACCAAACGAATCAACACAATATAAAAAACTTCAACGAGCCGCGTCCGTTACGTTTCCGCCAAGCGTTCCATTTGTATCAACCTTTAATTTTAATCTTAAAATTAGAAAATTAGTAGAGCCAAATTTTGAAAGCTTACCCATAAATTATAAAAACTGTAGATTCAAGGAGACCATTTCACGTATGTATTTAAAAATGCCATTCAAAATTTGGTCTATTTCCCCTATTCGTTGATGAGGGTATTTGGATATTTTTTTAAAGATTCACGCATCATTTACAAAGAATTCAATTAAATGTATGAGTTGTATGACAATTCTCTGAAGTCATATTATTACTAGAAGTGGAACATACGTCTTGTGAGAAAAGCCCCATAATCCATACTACTATTATAAATGCGAAAGTGTGCCTGTCTGTCCGCTACTTTTTCACACTCCATCCATTCAAAAAATTCAGAACAGACATAAGCTAGTTTTTATCCCGGATAGAAGAGTTTTTGAAAACCTTAATGAACGCGGTCATCATATTATACGTACTCAGTCAATTTAAAAAATATATATTGTGAGTTTATAGTGAAACATCTAACAGGAGCTAAGAATTTCGTCTCTCTTGCGCTGTCTAGCTCACTCATGTGGAGCTTACCGGTATGAGTGAATGAGACGAGACATATTATGCGTGTTTTAGTTCGTGACACTTTTTTGCCATTTAAGTCACATTCCCAAATGCCGGTTAAAAAAGTCTTGTATACGAATACGAAGCTCGGCTTACACCACGCGGACTGTAAATGTATTTCAGAACTTTGTCATAACATTCTCTTAATCTGTAGCTGTGATTGAAAACCGAGAAACTTAATTCGCTATCCACCACTACAGCCTATTTACGTCCCACTGCTGGGCACAGGCCTCGACTCTCATAGGAGAGAGGGATTTTAGAGCTTAGACCCACCACGCTGCTCCAATGCGGGTTGGCGGGCTTTAACGACTATTATCATGTTAGTGATAATAACCGGGACCGACGGCTTAACGTGCTCTCCGAGGCACGGGGGTGAAACACCGCCAACTTCCAACTCCGGGCTGGCACTGAGAATTTCTGAATTGAAAAACCCAATACCAATTTTTCCCCGACCGGGAATCGAACCCAGGACCTCGTGATCCGCAGTCGACTATGCTAACCGCTAAATTCGCTATAATTAGACAAATTTATGTGGTACCTATATCCAATACCACATAGGTTTGTCTACACTCTCAAGTTACTTTGGAAGATTTGTGTTGTGTGGTGGCGGTGCGTGTTGATGGTTTGGTTACTTGCTCCTCCTGCTTGTTTAGAAGCAGAAGTGTGGGCGGTGCATATCGCATGCTGCACGTTGTATTGTACCACAGAGTTGTCAGTTTTAGCGAATTAAGATTCTTGATCCTTGGTTATCATAGACTTTCGCAAAGTAACACCTAATTATTCCCAATGCTTAAAATCAAAATCATACTCGACTTATCTCACTCATCAGTCTCATACTCTTACATATCATCAGTCAACATTTTCTCAATAAGTCGCTATTATTTTTTAAAAAATTTAATCCACTCTCATCTTTCACTAGACAAACTAGTTTCCGTCTAGTTAAAGCTGAGAGTGCAAACTAACGGGAAGGAAAAATTGGTCGAGAATCCCCAAATGTACTTACTAGTTTTTTTTTTATTAGCCTTGGAGTTTTGTATGGCATCAGTGAAGCTAGGTCTTAACGTAAATTATAACGTTTTTAGGCTTAGCACGCACTGCGATTAAACGCACGCTTTTAACCGTAGGTCTGAAACCACAAAAAAAAGTAACACATAGCTTTCTATACAAGCGCACGCATTAGCGACTTTTTTCAGTGACTGATTTTAAAAACGTAACTTGCTACATTTCGATCGCGGTTTGTAAAAGCGCGATTTTTTTGTGTCCCATAGTAACAGTATGGTGGTGCACGCACGGCGGTTAACCGCGTTCGGTTTTTATTCAGTCTTGGCTGAGCGAGCGCAGAGGATAGTCGTCGTTTGCGGTGCAGATTATGGCATGTCGTCCGACTCAGAAACAACGCCTGTAGACTTTTTTTTTATCCACTACAAGCTAGCCCTTGACTGCGATCTCACCTGATGGTAAGTGATGATGCAGTCTAAGATGGTAGCGGGCTAACCTGTTAGGGGCATGGCAATTATATTAAACCAGTAACCCTTCGGTTTCTACATTCGTCGTTGTACATTTTGCAAAAATATCCTTTCAAATGTCTTTGATCTGTTAATGGGTGTACCCAGTACCTATGGCGGCGGCGTTGTTTACGTTTTCTTTTTTCTATTTTGAAAACCAAACCCGCAACACACGCTGCTCGCCAGAAATCCATGGTGGTACTGAAGTAAAATTAAGCAAAACGCCAGCCGCAGTGCGTGTTTGTATGCGATTTTGCGTTTTCAGCTATTCCTAAACCGCTCGCCTTTAATCGCAGTGCGTGCTAAGCCTTAGACCTACTTTTTTTTTAAGTTCCCGTAATTTTGCACTCGCAGCTTTCACTAGACAGACTATGAATGTACTTACATAAAAAACAACCTTTTAATGATATATAATCAACGACTTCAATTTAAATAGAAGGATTAAATCCCTTGTTAACAGATTTTAAATAATAATTCGAATACAAATTTCAAGATATTTGTGCCGAAACCAAATTGACTTATATTTTCTTTCCTATTTTAGTAAGACAAATTTTAATTTCAATAATTTTTTTATTTTAGTACCTCCAGAATCGATATATTTCAGTAAATAATTTAAATATGAACAATTTGTAGATTTGAAAATATTTAATTTCTTGATTTTGTAATAAATGTCAAAAATACTGCCTATTTCGAAACTACCCACATTTTATGTTTTCACAGATCATTAAGTTCTTTACGGTATTATACGTCCTATTTTAAGAAATGCTAAATTTTGTTTAATACACACTTTCCTCGCTTTGTTTGGAGTTATAATGAATTTAATTCGATTAGTCTATAAGAAACCAATTACTTCAACGAAAATTCATTTTTTTTTCTTCGTATTCATCGCTTAGTAAAACTTACTTATTTTGTAATTTTCTATCTAAGCTTGGCCCTATTTTGTCACATTGTTCTTTTAAGAAAGGCCTTTAAAATTATAATTTAAGTATTTTATATATTAATAAAATGAAAATCAGCAAACCTTATTTTCAATCTATTTAATGAAAGGATGATTCAGCTATGATTATGACTTATTATGAAAAACTTGAAAGCAGACATTTTTTTTTAATTTATTTTAGTAATATAATTGCTTATTTAATCTAGTTAGAGTATCATTTTTACACTTTTATTTAATTTGCAATGTTTGTGGATTTGTTTCGGTAAAATCTTGTAACTGAATTCTAAAAATCCCCAACTGATGGAGCTGAAATTTTGCATACACATTTAGTTTGGATGACAATGCATGGTTAGCTAACTGACGTCATTCTAAATCTAATATGGCGGAGTCCCAAAGATGGCGGACTAGTTGTTTTTTATGCACCCTCATGATATCTGTATCAATTAAAAGGGTTTCCTGAGTAAAATACGAAAAATAAAATGATGTCACACTAAATTCAATATGGCGGACGATAAGAGCTTGTTTTAAAAATGTTTTAACGATCTAATACTTATTAGGTTTTAGCCGCCATGATCCGAATGATAATATGTCAATACAGTACTTTTCGCTAAACTACAAGATCCTTTCATGACGTTCTATTTGTATATTTAATTGCGAATATCAGTTTTTACGAAGATCTTAAGATATAAAAAACTACTGCAAGTCTTTTAAGGTCATATTAGAGTACGTATGGTAGTTTCTCTACACCCATTGAAGCTAATCTAGATACTATAGCTAGCTTCTAAGATCGTTTAATCCTAGCTACAATAAAATATCAATTTACGTCATTAGCTCGAATATTTTTTGAATAAACTCTTTCACTATAGTAAGCGTTTACCTAACAATTGCCGTACACCGACCAATCATAACAAAGACGTGAGCAGACTATGCGTCGCGTTGGTAGCATAGGGAATTTTTACTCTGTTTATTGTTAAGGCCCAGAAAAAGTGATAAGGTTTTATAGCACCGTTGTTCCTGCAGAAAATGTGCACTAAATATCGACAGAATAAAGCAAAATCCCTCCATATTTTTGTCAATGACAGAGATTAAAAATCTTAAAAAATTCAGCCTACGTAACTCGACCCCTGTCGTGAGTTAATGGTTTTTTTTAAAATAGCGTGAATATCCTTACGCATTTATTCGCTTGGGGTGTCGGTTTAACGTAAGCGCATACTGTGTAGTGAAAGCGTTTGGTTTAGTGAAACGAGCTACATTGCGTCACATTTTATACACGTACGTCACTCTTCCAATATTAAACACTATGGAAATGGTGGACTATTATCGTTATTTCTCACAAACACCGAGATTATTCACAACATTCAATTCTTAACCACACAGACGCCGGCTTTTTCAGAAGGCCAATTTTCTTACGTCAACCCGAAGCCGTCTCATGAAAAGTCGGCGAGACCGTGTTTTGTCTAATATAGGTAAGCGTTCCTTGACGCATATGAACGCACTTAGTGTCTACTTGCGTTACGTTTGAGCGCACCAAACAACCCGGAAAATAAAATGAGATCGCCACGGACATTGATCGGCGAAACTTGACGACCTCCGTGGCGCAGTGTGTAGCGCTGTTGCCTTAACGTGCGGAGGTCCCGGGTTCGATCACCGGCAGGGTCAATTTGGGAATTTATAATTTCTGAATTTTCCCTGGTCTGGCCTGGTGGGAGGCTTCGGCCGTGGCTATGTTACCGCCCTACTGGCAAAGACGTGCCGCCAAGCGATTTAGCGTTCCGGTACGATGCCGTGTAAAAACCGAAGGGGTATGGGTTTAATATAACTGCCATGCCCCTAACAGGTTAGCCCGCTACCATCTTAGACTGCATCATCACTTACCATCAGGTCAGATCGCAGTCAAGGACTAGCTTGTAATGGATTTAAAAAAAAACTTATAAAAGTAGCAGTAGCATGCCTGAGGCCCGATTGTTTTAGAAAATCGTTATCAATGAATTGAAAACTCAAATCGTATTACTCGAGCTGCAATTCACTGTGTAAGTGGAGTTCATAGATGCGTTCTGTCATACATGTCATATATCTACATTATGAACTCCTTAAACAGTTCGAAATATCCGTTTAAGTAATTACATTTAATTTAGAAACGTAACTGATTACGATTTCTTACACCATCGGGTTCCATTCTATAAATCAAAAGCGCTACCTGGTGCGTTTACCCAAACTAGTGCGTTTGTACCCGTACGTTGCGTATATGCGTTGCGTTCATACACACAAAAGAACCCCACCTTAATGTCCTTTGGAGACATTGGCCCAACACACTTGTGAAAATTTCCAGGCTATATGGCAAATATTTGCCGCACGCCTACTTGGTCATCAACAACGACTTCGCAAACAGCGTTCGCAAATTGGCCAGCATTTGCCAAGCACGTTGGACCAACGACAAACTGGAATCACATAAACCATTTTTCAATGACACCAAACGTTCATGAGGTCACATCACACCTAACGATTCAAAGTTACTAATTATTATAATAAACTTTCATCTACCGTCAATTCAGCATTAAAAAGTTCTTCGAAACAGGAGCCAAATCCTCAATATACTTTTTTTTAAATTACGTTTATGACTGCATGTTTTATGACGTCATATCGGCCGTAATTTCGCATCTGTTTCGGAAGAGCCTAACTCATTTGAAGTACATTGCCACATAATATTCGAACAACACATAAATTAATTGTACAACCATTTTATTTCGAAAAGTTCTATTATTTTGTCACTGCAGTTCATCTAGACGTCTCAAATCTCAATCTCCAAGATTCGTCCAAACATTTGTACCAAGTTTCATTCCAACGTTTCGTCGCAACGTGTACGCGAATAGGTATCTTATTACCTCGTGATAAAGTCTATTGTCTAATATCGACGTCGTCAGTCTGAGAGGAACCTCGCTCTCGTCTCGTCGCCGTCGTCGTCTCGTCCCGGACTGATGCTTTCGATTTCGTCAACTTCTTCGAGGTTTTTTGTGTTCGGATTGCAGAGTCTGGAACGAAATTAAATTTCAATTAGGGACAGAAAAGCCCGCATAAAAGTTTCTTGGCTGGCAATAATTTTTATTATAGGTTTTGGGACAGTAAAATTCCTTGGCGACTCTTTGATTATAATCTTTATAACATAGTTATGGAAACCTGCATAACTGAGAATTTTCCGTTGTGTTCTAAAAATTGTGTAGCCATTACGTACCAGGCCTGCGAAGTGGACTAGGGCCTAAAGCCTTCTAAATCGATATTCAAGGTTTCTTATAAGAACCGAAAACAAAAAGCGTCCTTCCGGCGACCTTATCATTATTGCTATTTCTTGACTATTGCTTTTTCTAAGGCATGATTGTCGTCAAGCGGAATTCTGTATAATTTTTTTTAAAAAGGCAGTCGTAGTGCCGATAGAAGTGGAAAAGAATATTTAATATTTTTTTTCTAATTAAAAAAAACAAAAAAAAATATTTCAAATATAAACCTTAACACTAAGGCATTCAAGTTTAATTACGAATGTACTATATTTATATTTAAGAGGTGTCGGCTACGGTTACAAAGCACTTTATTAATATAAACCTTAAAACTAAGGGATTAAAGTTTAATTACGAATATACTATACCTTATATATAAGACCTTTTGTCTTAAGAAGAATGGTGTCGATCTCGCGTATTCCACATTTTTACCCCCTACCAAAAAGTGCTCAACGCGCTTAAAGAAGTTTTCACTTCAAAGTTATCCAGGGTTGTCCTTAGAATATTACCTGCATTTACAACAGACGATACACGGTGCAGCGAGCAGCAATAACGGGCTGGCCACGAGGAGTAGCAGTCCGAAACCCGCAAATATACCCACCACCTGGAAGAAATCATATTTTACATGTAGAAAAACACATAAGGCGATCTGAGTTTCCAAATAGGCACGATGACTGATTTTGCAAAATGGTCAGATTATGTTCGGAAGTATCTACTATTTCGAAAAAATATCTCATTTCAGCAGAAAAATAAGGTTTGGTAGATAATATTGGCATTTGAAATTTAAATTTTAAAATTCACGCCAAAACGCTCCCCGGTATCATGGCGTCGTTTGTGACGTCACTATTATTTTTACCAATGTACTCTGTGCAGTGTGCAGTAAGCAATAGTGTGATTGTCAAAGCTCGAAAACAAACCATTGTGACGTCATTCGCTTCTTGGTGTTTTAACCAATTATGGCGGATTGCTGTATTTTATTTTATATAAATAAATAGCAATCTCACTCGAAATAGAAAAATAAATACGTTTTTTATAATCCATGAATCCTATTTCATTAGATAAATTCATAATTTCATTGATTATTGGTTACTACTGTCATCATGCCTATTGTTGTTGTTGTTGTTCATAGCATTATGTCTTACGGAATCTTACTGTGGGGTAAAGCGGCAGATATTCAAAAAATTTTTGTACTACAAAAAAGGGCAATACGAGCAATTTATAATTTAAAACCGCGTGATTCACTTAGAGAGAAATTTAAAGAAATTGGTATTCTAACAGTAGCCTCGCAATATATTTACAGTAATATAATTTTTGTAAAACAGCACATCCATAATTATAAAAAAAAATGCGATCTGCACGATAGGCCAACTAGAGGCCGTAATAAGCTCGTGACTCCATCGCTCCGCCTCAAAAAAGTCAGAAGGTCATTCGTGGGAATGGGCATTATTTTCTATAACAAAGTTCCACAACCTATTTTGGACTTGCCAATAAATAAATTTAAGAAATCCATTAAAAGTATGCTCCTGAAAAAAGCTTATTATACTGTTGAAGATTATGTAAATGATAGAGGAGCATGGATTTGATCGCTCCAGCAATGCTGGGGACAGCGGTTACTGATTATAAATTAGTGTTTGAATATTAGTATTCAATTCGATGCTTTGATACGGGTAGACTGAGTATGTCACGCTCTCTTTAAACATTTCTGTGGTGGTGTCGTGTGGTGCGGGTTGTTACGTTCCCTCAAATATGGTCGAGCGAAGCAATGGCTGGATCATGCGTCATGCTCGTGAACGGGTGCCACCGGCGGGAATACGCGGCGGGCTACTTTCTGTCTGCCCGTCTTTGACATGAATTGAATAAACAAATTTAAGAAATCCATTAAAAGTATGCTCCTGAAAAAAGCTTATTATACTGTTGAAGATTATGTAAATGATAGAGGAGCATGGATTGGATCGCTCCAGCAATGCTGGGGACAGCGGTTACTTATGTACACATTGATATAGTAATTGTAAATGAATTATTTAAAAAGAGCAACCACCGAGTTTCTTGCTGGTTCTTCTCGGTAGGAATGGCATTCCGAACCAGTGGTAGATTCACTTGACGATTCAAAAGTACTTGTAAAAGTTTATTTGAATAAAAAATATTTGATTTGATTTGATTTGATTTGTACAAAATATGCACCAAATTCCTTCTTTTTGGAGGATGATGAAGCACAATGAAATTAGGAAGTTACCTACTATGTGTTATTTCAGACTATAATCTATCTCTATGCCAAATTGTATCCAGATCCGTTCAGCCGTTCTGGCGTGATTGAAGTAACAAACATCCATCCATCCATCCAAACTTTCGTATAATTATATTATTAGTACATACTAATAATATAATTATACGAATTATAATTAATGCGAAAGTGTTTGTTTGTTGGTTTGTCTTTCAATCACGCCGCAACGGAGCAACGGATCGAAGTGAGTTTTGGCATGGGTATAGTTATGAACCTGGTGAGTGACATAGGCTACTTTTTTCCCGGAAAATTGAGAAGTTCCCGCGGGAATAAAAAAACTTAAACCACGCGTACGAAGTCGCGGGCACCATCAAGTGAGTATATTATAAGTTTCACTGATTGTTTACCTGTGCGCGATGCCATAACACAGACGCTCTGGAATGTCCCAGTTTATTCTTGCAGGGGCCTTTGTCGTAGTGGCGCAGTAAGAAGTCGTCCTGAAATCAAGAGAAAACCAATTATTTACTAAACATATCATACCCTGAAGAAGCAGATAGATTAGCCAGATTAGTATTAGATAGAGTTAATAGATTAGTATTAATTTTTTTCGTTCTATAAATAAGGATTCCCTACGAATTGTCACTAGACTTGAGTCAAACTTGATTTAAGTAAGACTTCATGAGTAATTTTGTTAGTCACTAACGCATAAATTTACCTATCAGCTGCGAAAATAAATTGACCCTCTCACTTTATGAAATTCCGAAGCGTAAGTACGTCCAAATCCGGGTATCATAGGTTAGGCTATAAACATTTACGGAGATAAAAAACAAAATCCTATTAAAGTGATCGATAAAATGTATTCTTTACAAGGTAACCTTGTTAAGTTGTTTGTATATTTTTATTAATACCAGGTTAAACTCCTCAACTCCTCCTAATCCTAAGGTTGCCTGGCAGAGATCGCTACTAAGCGATAAGGCCTTTTGTATTTTACTTCCTTATCTTGTATTTAGTATCTTCTGTGTATTTGTGTTCTTTATATTTTTGTGTTGTGGTGTACAAATAAAGAGCATAACTATTATAATAATAACATGTAAGTTTTAGATCAAAGGTTCAAGAAAAATAAATCTGTTGACTGACAGTCATAAAACCACAGCGCTGGGACGTTGCCAAAATCCAAATCAGATACTGTTTAGTGAATAATTAGTTCAGATTTCATATCGCGAAAGTGTGGTTTCTCTAGAAGCTAGTTATTGAATAAGTTCATAACATTGTCTCTAGGTTGTTCACGTATCGTAACTAGGGTTGCCGGGTGGTTCGGTAATTTTAGTTTCGTTACGATAAAAATACCTACCTGATACTAATATTATTATTGCGAAAGTTTGAAGATCTAGATGAAATTTGGCACAGAGATAGATTACAGTCTTGAATAACACATCAGCTCGTACGAGTACATCATCAGCTTGCTCACAATAAAAGTAGAAATAATAAGAATTTGCTGAAAGCTGTTGTTTACAGAGCGTTTCATTCAGTGCAACCTTAGCAAAGCCAAGCAATGTTCGGTAATTTTATCAATGTGATCTGACAAGTGTCTCGTTGGTCTAGTTACTATGTTTGACTGCGGCTTGAAATTCTATGTACTACCCCGGAGTTAGGAAGTTGGCGGTGTTTCACCCCCGTGGCTCGGAGAGCACGTTAAGCCGTCGGTCCCGGTTATTATCACTAACATGATAATAGTCGTTAGAGCCAACCCGCATTGGAGCAGCGTGGTGGATCTAAGCTCTAATTCCCTCTATCCTATGAGAGTGGAGGCCTGTGCCCAGCAGTGGGACGTTAAAGGGCTGTAGTGGTGGTGGATCTGACCAGTGGCAGCCCTGATACGCGAACCCGTAAACCGGTTAGGTAAATTAGAAAGCGTTATGCTTTCTTTTGGCGCTTGAATTTCAATCCGCGCTTTGCCCGGGCATTACTCATAATGATTACGCTATTAATTTAAATGGTTGTTGGGTTGTTGCACGCCTTAATGACATAGGATTACTGTTACACGTGGGCGGGTTATGCAAGGTTGCTTGTTTTTTACCCGAATGCGGAACTTTTTTATAATTAATTTTAGTTTCTTTCTAGCGGGTTACTTTGGTGATCAACTCACTGTTAATATGGGTTGATCAGTTGAGGACCTAAAGAGTGACATGACATAGTAACACGTATTAAAGAAAGAAAGAAAAGAAAAGAAAGAAATCTTTATTCAGGGATACAAGTACAAGAAATAACTAATGATAAAATAATACTTTATAAAATGAAACAGAAAAAACGCGAAATGTGACTTGATCCCCAAAATGGTCTTCACTCAGCATGTGCTTTACCTGTTAGGATACAGCGCTGATCTTCCGTGAAGCCAGTATGCTTGGATTATTTTTGTTTATTATTTATATAATTAGGTATAATAGGTACTAACATGGACCTCTACTCCATGAAATCTAAGAAATATTCATTAATTAAGTCAAGAGTAATCAAAGAGTTCACCCGGGATTTGGGAAAAACTTTCAATCTTAGGCTGCATCACCATAAAATGCCAGTTAGTTAAAAAATACCTACATAGTTTTTCCAAAGAATATAAAATTAATTGGCATTGGTAACTAAAATTTAAGCGCATGCCCGCGACTTTGTCTACGTAGTTTGAGGTTTTTTGTTTCCCGCGGGAACTCTTTAATTTTTCGGGATAAAAAGTCGCATATGTCACTCTCCAGGTCCTCTACTATACTCATGCCAAAAAACACGTTGATCCGTTGCTCCGTTGCGGCGTGATTGAAGGACAAACAAACACACTTTCGCATTTATATATAATTAGTATGATTTTACTAAAATAACTCCCGCACCATTAAACATTCCGTTAACAACAACTATGTAATAAGATATAAGGATCCGTTTGATGTTTTATATTTAAGTACATTTTAGAAAAAAAATTGTTTGCATCTAAAAACTAGTGGTCAATAATAATTAAAAAAAACAACGGTTCGGATTACGGAATGCCCTTCTACTTACGTTAATAGTGATAAGTGAGTCTCCAATAGTATACCCGTGGCACCAACTCTCCAATTTATAATCATTAATTGTCATTTGGCATTGGCTAGATAATGGCGAAGTTTACTTAAGTTGTAACACACTAGCCGAAGCCCGCGACTTCGTCCGCGTGGACTTAGGTTTTTTAGTTCCCACGGAAACTTATTTTTCCGGGATAAAAAGTAGCCTGTGTGTTATTCCAGACTATAATCTATCTCTGTGCCAAATTTCATCCAGATACGTTCAGCCGTTCTGGCGTGATTGAGTAACAAACATCCATCCAAACTTTAGCATTTATACTTCTTCGTTCGCTTGGGTTAAGTATTTTTATTCCCGCGGGAACTCCTTAATTTTCGCGCGGGTTAAAAGTAGCCTATGCCCTTCCCCAGGATACAACCTATGTCTCTACCAAATTTCATCAGAATCACTTGAAAAGATCGGCCGTTAAAACATAGCTGACAGACAGACATACAGATAATTTCGCATTTATAATTGTACCTATGGATTAGAATAGATATAAGTGGCTGTCTACTTAATACAGCCTCTTGCAAATAGGATTTTTTTTTTTTAATTTTTATTATTTTACAAATTTACAATAAACACATAGTTAGTACACATTGAAAAAAACCACAGAGGTTTGACCTCAATGCAGAAACGTCTGCGCCTCAGGCTTCTTAAACACAAAAAAAAAAACAATTACATATTGAAAAACCTACTAGGTACATCTAGCATTAAATCGTCTCCGCAGGAACCAAAGAAACGTCTCGTGGCAACAAGGTAAGATAAACACGAATCTATTTATGCAAGTTCATATTATGTTGCCCAAGAAATATACCTTTAGTTTCCGCTTAACATTCGCAAGCGTCACTCCACTCGGTGCAGTCGGCAGAGTGGGTGACAACTGATTGATAAGACGTGCAATAAATGGTACAAATGTACAAATGGTGGTACAAATGTACCTGCATGTTCATAAATCAGCGGATGCCGGTCAAGGGCCTGTGCTATTTTTCAATGTCTAATTATATTCGCACCCGTCCATGACCTGGTTTAGTCTTGGGAGGATGAGAGTTAAGGATTCCCATGCTTTCCGACGTTCAAGGGATTGTCCAGCCATACGAGTACAAATAGTAGACTCCTGACATTCATACTAATATTATAAATGCGAAAAAATGTCTGTCTGTTTGCTACGCTTTCCCAGCCCATCTTTTCAACCGATTTTGACGAAATGTAGTACAGACATAGGCTACTTTTTAATTGACCTTTTTAAGTACCAACTTTGAATATAACTGTATGAAAAATATGCTCTACTAAATCGTTTGGCGATACGACTTTGCCCGTAGGGTGTAGCAAATTCAGAAATTATGAATTCCCGAATTGACACTGCCAATTTATAAGACCACTGCGCCAGAGAGGTCGTCAAAACTCCAGTTCTCCGACTCTGTTCAACCTCTACATGGATGAGTTGATCGTCGCGCTCAGCAGCCAGCATGTTGGTTGCCATGTTGACGGCGTTTGCGTCAATAATTTGAGTTACGCGGACGATATGGTACTGTTGAGTGCGTCGATTTGTGGCATGAGGAGACTTGTGCAGATTTGTGAGGAATACGCTGGTCGTCATGGCTTGAAATACAATGTGGCAAAAAGTCAATGCATGGTCTTTGAGGCTGGTGGTACAAAAACTCCTCAGAATGCACCACCTGTGCTGCTGTCTGGGGTTCCTCTAGTCACGGTGGAGCAGTTTAAGTACCTGGGGCACATAATCACCACCGACCTCAAGGATGATGCAGATATTGAGCGGGAGCGGAGGTCGCTGTCGATAAGAGCAAACATGATAGCTCGCAGGTTTGCACGTTGTTCAGTAAGTGTCAAAGTTACACTTTTTAAAGCGTACTGTACATCCTTGTACACTTGCAGCCTGTGGGCTAATTACACAATGAAAAGATACAGTGACCTCCGCGTCCTCTATAATAATGCTTTCCGCATGTTGTTGGGGTTGCCCCGATTCTGCAGCGCCTCAGGCATGTTTGCGGACGCGCGCACTGACTGCTTTAACACCACAATGCGCAAGCGGTGCGCGTCTTTGGTGCGCAGAGTGAGGGGCAGCTCCAACACAGTTGTGAGGATGATTGCGGACAGATTTGACTGTCTGTATCTTCGGCATTGCTGTTATAGACATGTTGCTGTACCAATGCCGGAGAGGAGGTACTAGGGTCTGTCCGCAATCATCCTTTGTAGAGGATTGACCATACAATAATGACATGATAAAATAATAATGATGACAAGTGAAAATAATGATAATATTTTATAATGTAGGTAATAATTTTATTTGTAATTTAATAATACTCATTGACATACTTAATTAATATAATATTGTATATGGATCATGTTATCTGAAATAAATAAATAAATTAAATTAAATTAAATTAAATTAAAACATCTCATAAAACCCCCTATCATTATATGATGAATGGAAAAGGGAGCACGATCCTCAACACTGAGTACCAAAAATAATGAGAGTCCCAGAATAGGATATTTGTTTACAGAATCCCCAACATGAGTGCTTCAAGAGCTTTATTGGTTGTAAAGTAAATGTTTGCGGCCAGTAGAAATATTGTACGGTTTCGGATGTTGATTGATGGGCGAATAAATTGGGGATTTATTTCTTTGGATGCGAAAATTTTATTACACATACAATCAGAAGGGATTCCTAAGATGGGTTTTAATACAAGCGGGGTTTTAATGAATGTTCAGTTGGAAAAAGTTATGTATTTGCGTTGCGTTCGCCCGCTAATGCGTCCATGTGGTTTAGGTTTTTAAAATGCCTTTGAGCTCAGATATTACAGGATAAGTATTCTATGTCTGTTCCGGGATGCGAGCTACTGCTCTGAGTGCCTAGTGGAGATTTTCTTGCCATTCGATTGAGACAACGTTAATTTGTATGGAATTGTCAAGCGCTTGACAGCTGGCGCTCGATCGGTAGATAACATTGTTGTGATCGAATACGTAAAAATCTCACACTCGATCTGCAGGTGTACCTAATTTAAGACATGTCAGTTGAAAGAATGAGCTGTGATAAGGTATCAACAGAAGCATTATAATATGTATATACGAAGGTGTTACTTTGGAATTTTGTGATATTTTATACTAGATAATGTCTTTCCCCAGGATACAAACAATCCCTATACCAAATTTCATGAAAATCGTAGCAGACAGACAAACAGTCAGACACACTTTCGCATTTATAATATAAGTATGAATGGATCAATATGGATTTTGTCTGTACTACAAGTTGAAGAAGCCATACAATCAGATAAGTATAAAGCTTTTCTGATTGTATGGCTTCTTGGAACAATGGCGTACTGGTTTTAACAAAATATAAACAACGAATTAAACATTTATTTTCTGTGTACTCGGTCAACAACTTTTTTAATTATTGCTCTCCGAACTTTTTCTGCAAATTGTCACCAAGGTATTTTCCTCGTATTCTTTAGGCATCAATAGTATCATTTCACGTAAAAATACCACCCGCATGCTGACGGGCCTTTCACTAGATATGGCCGCTCAAAGACGTGTTATGGTTACCAAAAATTAACCATAACTAGAAAGGCTGATTCTTGTACAGCATTACAGTATGCACAGTACCTATGTAAACAGTATAAAAACTGACACTATTCACCGGGCCTTTTGGGATATCTAGATATCAATTCACCTATCAAAGACGTTATAAACTTACAAACTATAAATAATGATTAGCAATTATTACGTCGTCACGTTGATTGCTATTAAAAATTATGAAGGCGTAAAATTAATTGCTGTCCTATTTCTAGCGATAGTTGCCAAAAGTGCAGCTATCCCTTAGTCTCTTAAGGATCATACTTTGACATTTAGTCTAGGGTTGATAAAAAGGTGGTGCAATACTCACGTCTAAAGAAGCCAAGCAGTACCAACAGAAGACGTGCTTGCACCGTTTACACATCATTTGCGCACAGCCCTCGTCCTTCTCGATCGGCACCCGACACATTGGACACAACTTAATCAGCTCCGAGTCGGGCAGCAGAGGCGCGCCCGCACCCCCTATGGATGAAGACGCGGCGGCCGCTTCGCAGGATAGTCCACCATGCCACTGGGGACAAATGTTACATTTTATTACTGTGCTAAAGTGTCTAATGGATCACGTCAGAGCGCAAGGAAGGTCTTTCACCCCTAATGGGTGAAAGACCTTCCTTGCTATGGGTCGACGACAAGGGTGCTTTTCCATCTGAGATGTGCTGCGTTGCTAGACGGCGGAGGTGTGTCAAACCCACCAATAGGAGCGCTTGATCTAACATCTAAATCTACTAGATCTAAACTATGACAATCAAGCGCTCCTATTGGTGGATTTGACTCACATCCATAGGTTAGCAACGTAGCACATCTCCGGTGGAAAGGCACCCTATGTCAACTGTTGGCGATCTACTTCCAGAGTCCCGTATGGTGAAGAAAAGTAACCGCCCGCGGTGATCCTACAAATGTCAAAGTTTGTAAGTTTGTGGTTTGGGTGTTTGACTGAACAGTCGTGGCGTGGATTAGTCCACGAAATCGATTTGGCTGAAAGTTGGAATGGAAATAGCTTATAACCTGTATTAACACATAGGCATCATTTTACCCCGGAAAATCCAAAAGTTCATATGGTCCTTCCCGAGAATACAAACTATCCCAATACCAAATTTCAACAAAATCGGTTGAACAGATGGGCCGTAAAAACGTAGCAGACACGCAGACACACTTTCGCATTTATAATATTAGTTTGGATGATGTAGGATTTGTTCTCCTATAGTTTACAACTGTAGTCATTAGGTTTAGGTAATATTTATCTATTCCTACGGCAAACTGTAAAGCCGACATACAACGACATGACCGCAAATCGAATATTTATATTTTCTTCGGAAAGTCAGTTGACAATGATTTATTACAGCTAATTTAGACGTAATTTGCTACTTTATAGTTGTTTATAGTATTGTATTAGCGCTGATTGTTTCGCATAAATCACTTGCAAACATGACACGTTGAATACTACTAAGTACCTACATATTATAAATAAACGATTGTCTTATTACATTGATGTATTAATTTATTTCTTAACCAAGATGGCTTCGTGGTTAATAAAGCACATACATTTTAACCGACTTCAAAAAAAGGAGGAGGTTCTCAATTCGACTGTATGTTTTTTTTGTATGTTTGTTACGCGATTTCTCCGCCAATTATGAACCGATTTTGATAATTCTTTTTTTGTTTGGTAGGTCATACTTCAGAGGTGGTCCCATTTTAATTTGGTGAAGATCTGATGAATATCTCCGGAGATGGAGAACGGAACTCCTCAATGGATAAGTGTAAATTGCTCGCGATCAGTGTGATAGTTTTGTAAACAGTGTTTTAACCATGCATAGCATAATATCTTTTTTTTTTTAGGGTTTCGTACCAAAATGGTAAAAATGGACCCTTATGGTGCGACTTTCTCCGTCCGTCTGTCACAGTCGATTATTTCAGTAACTATTACAGCTATTGACATGAAATTTGGAATAGTTGTATATAATAGTGGCCCAATATCATGGAATTCAAAAAAATTGAAAATTATTTTTAGTTTAATTAAAAAAGTGGGGAAAATCAGGGGTTTGAAATTTCAAAGTAGGATAACTATACCAAGTGGGGTATTATATGAAAGGACTTTGTACTTGACTTGTCTAAGTTAGACAAGTCGACGATGACGTTTTTACTAGCGTTCTGGTTACACCCTGTATTTTAAAACAGTGGGGCCACTAAAAATTGTGAAATAAAAAATTTTCAAAAATAAAATAAAAAACCGACTTCAAAAACCACAAACACTAAAAAGTAAAAAATAATTTAATTTATTATGTATACAAGAGTTAATGTAGTTCTATAATAACATTTTTTGGAGTCTTTGTTAGTTGGGTTTTTATTTTATTTTTGAAAATTCTTTATTTATAATTATCATAGTGTACCTTCTTCAAATTGACCAAACCGCTTACAGGTTAGCCCGCTTCCATCTTAGACTGCATCGTCACTTACCACCTGGTGAAATCGCATTCAAGGGCTAACTTGTAGTAGAGTAAAAAAATGAAGATTGGAGGTCATCACGCGGAAAGCGTCTCTAATTTATGGCTTTTTTTAATTCCGGGAACTAATAATATTATGAAACTTTATGATTTTCTGGGATAAAATATCCTATGTCCATTGTCCGGGATGCAACCCACCTCAGCTCTGTACCTAATTTAATCTAAATAGATTAAACTAACAGACATACTTCGTATGTATCTACGTCACCGTAAAATTGTAAAAACCGTTAGATTGTAATCTAACGCTTTTTATCTCGATAGATTGTACTGTCCAAAGATTGTGAACCGTTCAATGTTCTGAGTGTCAATTTTAGAAATATTCATTGTATTTACGTTTTCTTGTCTCTTTCTTGTAGGTTAGGTTAGGGTTCGTAAATAATCAGGTAGTGAGGTAAATCTGAGGTTTTATCGGGTTAATAGACCTAACAAATTACAATCTACCGAAAAATAATGCGTTAAATTGTAATATTTCGACAGTTTACAATCTCGCGAGTTAGATTATAATCTAACGGTTTTTACAATTTTACGGTGACATATATAAATATCAGTAGGTAGTAAGAGGCCAATTCTGTTGTAACTACATCTCTTCAGTCTAAACTAAACTAAAATTACACCTCTATTTATATCGCTATCCCTTTCATAACACTCCCTGCGGAAAGGGGCAGCACTAGTTTAGAGCTGTCATTTTAGTTTAGTTTAAAGATTGTTTTAAACAGAATTGGCCACATAATTATACCTAAACAGAGAACATTAGCTGTGAATTAATTGCATCAAGACCTTTGACGCAAATTACCCAATATAAAAACTAAGTTATCTCATTATTTCTACCAAAAAACACGTTTAATGTAAGAAGAATACTAACGAGCAATCAAGCAAAAATAACAAGTTAATTATACAAAACCAACCGGTCCCAATTTTCTCGCTAAATCTTGATCCATTACGTTGTCAGGAGATCAATCATTATAAATGAAGCTACATATACATATAAACTACGCTGAAAGTTTCTTGGTTTATTTTTAGATGGATCGCAAATAAACTCGAAAAATTGGGAGAAATAATTCTGATCATAATTATTTGTTTTTATAATTATTTAATTCAATGCCATGAGTCAACTGGAGTTTACCCGAACATCCATATTCCATGCAAATCAATGACAAGTTAATTTCTTAGTATTGAAATATTTCATAAACGATCTCAACAATTTATTAATTTATTAACAGAATCGCGGATCCCCTACAGTTTTGACCTCAAAAGATTAAGAATTGAACTTTTCGTTCATGTCTTACTAAAAGTACTAGGGTTTTAGAACCAATCAGGGACTCCCTCAACTGTATTATACCAGGATCCAAGAATAAAAGAAGAGCTCTGAAGAGCGCTGCTTTTCAATCAAACTTCACGTTCATAATTTAAAAGTACTAAGGTCTCATAACAGAAGTAGAGTCCCGCAGGATTGTCGCAAGCAAGCATTGTGCTCGACCTATTTTAACGTGACACGGATTTACCCCGTCTTAGGTTTAGACAAGAGGGTTCGCTGCTCTGTGCTCTATTAAAGGGCTACACAGGGTTAGGGCATTCACATTTTTGATCATGTCCTTTACAAGGAGTTCTGTCTAAAACCGCTAGAACAACTTTTCGATAACAACTGCAGATTGGCAGACTTCACCGTTCACACACTTTTGAGAATAATAATGAACTCTCGAGCATGCAGGTTTCCCCACGATGTTTTCCTTCGCCGTTATAGCGAGTGATATTTAATTTCTTGAAACGCACAGAAAAGTTAAAGATGCGTGCCCGGAGATCCAACCCTTGACCACCTGAATTGAGCCGGGCGTTTAAACCACTATTATCAATAATTTTCGCCAATTTTTTGCTCGGTGTATCATAATTTCATAAGCTTCTTTGAAAATCTACTAAGTACATAGTTTACTAAACCTTGGCGACAGTAATGACCATGCGAATGTATCTATTGGGTCCTTCCTTAGTCCTAACCCACTGCTTCTAAGTTTCTAACATAAATATTAAAGAACCGACAAAAATCTACTTATACTTCTACAATTCTAATAAACAAGACTACATACACCATGAGCTCCTATTTAGGGAGTAAACTTCAAAGCATCAACCAAATTATGTTCCGCTATTAGTCGGGAAGCTACCAGGGGCCCAGAAGGTTAATGGAGTGCGGTCGCAGGAATGTTGCCAACACCGTGTCGCAGCCATTAGAGTTTCGCGCTCGACCTACATCCAGCGAGACCCACCCTAACACTGCGCTTAGACAAGGAGATGCATTGTTTATATTACACGGAAGCTTTCTTATGCTTTAAGTTAATTTAGCGAAAACTTTGAAAAACCTTGAAGTAGGCATCATAGCTTTTGATAAAAGAATGCAGGATATGAAAATAATGAATTTTGTTTTTGTTACTTTTTTACGTCACATATATCATTATAATTTTTGAACTTCGCCCGCACACGCACGCTCTGGTGGTTGTGATGACGTCACATTGATAAGTACGACAATAAATCTCATATTATACGTTAGCGTTTTAGCTTTTTAATGTCATAGCAGACATAATAAAAGACAAAAATAACCATAAAGACTTGCCAGGACGAAAATAAACTTGTATTTACTACCAGACTACGGCAAATCCAAAAGGCTACGTATCTATGTATTGTATGTATGTACATACATACAATAACATACAAGGTACCTTATGTTTATTATTTATGTATGTTTCACTGTAGCGCCCAACTACTGAGCCAAACGAGAGGTGTCCATCGATTCGTTTTATGGTCCGGGTGAAAAAGGATACATTTAAAACAAGCTAAATCGATATGACGGATTTAACATCCAAAAAAGTGGCCGGTCTCTGTTTTTTTCCGTAGTAGTAGTTAATTTCCGTAGTAGTAGTTAATTAGCTTGTAAAAAGACCCGTTTGATACCTATTATACTCGTACATTGTTTGCACGCTTTTCATAGCATTTTCCAGTGGCAACAACAATGACTGGCGACTCTTGTTCTCATCCGACGATGCCGAACGAAACGCAGGGGCAAAGTGGCGCAGGAAAGCAGTCGTCTTTCTAATCGTTTACGGACAATGGCTTGACCATAGAGTTAGTATATTATATGGGCTTGACGCTTAAACTAGTACATATTACCTAAAAAAGGATCCGATTTCGTTCATAATATTCGAAATGTTGGATCTGCCAGTGCCAACACTGATCTTTCCATATTGGATAAAAGCAGGCGTTACTTTGCAAGAAGTCCATGATAATCAAGTTACAAGAAGCTTAATTCACTTTAATCCGCCAAAGCAGACAAATCGTGGGCGATATTCACTGAACTTCTCAGTACACGGTGGCCAATCTAGCACCCTGAAATTTGCTGGCTTATTTCTATAAATTATGACAAAACCCTTGAAAAATTTACGCAGTTATAAGTCGGATGTCGTTGATAAATATTAAACCAACTGGTTGGGTCTGCCAGTAGTCAGTACCAACACTTCACTTTATTTATTAATTTATTTTTATTCCACTAAAAATTAGCCTTTAGCAAGGTGGCCAATCTAACCTAGCTGTCCTATTACTATAGTTTATGGCAAAACAGTTCAAAAATTAACGTTAGCTTGGGTGCTTAATTCAGCTCAGCTAAAGCACAAAAGTTCGGAATTCGGTTCCTCCACCCTTTAAACTCCAAAGCTTAAACCAACACAACTGTCGCTTGCATAGCCTGTGCAAGACCAAACATGTTTGTTTGTTTGGTTAAAGTTACGTCAAGTTCGGTGTAAGCTAGTACCAGGGCCGCAGAAAGCTAATGGAGTGCAAGCCGTGCAACCGCATGAACGCTGCCAACATCGTGTCGCGGCATTGTGCTCGACCTACATTCACTCGATGCCCGCCTTCGCCCTGCTCTAACAAGATGCATTGTTCTATTAATGCGCTAAGCTTTGTTTGCTTAGCTTAAGTACTCCGTTTATAAACTTAAACAGCGCCAGCGGTCTTGCTCGGCATGTTCTTAATTCCTAGTTTCTGGACCTTTGTTTAAGTAATGGGTAGTAAATGAACTTGATTTATGACAGCAAATCAGTTTTTTTTTCAGGCAGGAAATACAGTTGTATATTGTTGTTAAGGGGGCAAACTGCAAAGGCGGCTACTTTTTAAGCTCTACCTGTTTGAATAAAGTGCTGTGTAGATAATAAATTGCCAGATGAAACCAATACTAACTAACTTTTTTTTTTATCCACTACAAGCTAGCCCTTGACTACGATCTCACCCGATGGTCAGTGATGATGCAGTCAGTCTAGGGTGGTAACTAGCCACGGCAGAAGCCTCCCACCAGGCCAGACCAGGGAAAATTCAGAAATTATAAATTCCCAAATTGACCCTGCCGGGGATCGAACCCAGGACCTCCGCACGTTAAGGCAACAGCGCTACACACTGCGCCACGGAGGTCGTCAAAAACCTCTAACTAAAGGAGTTCTACGTTCTTTACATTATAATTTTCAATAAGTAAGTATAGAACGAAAATATGGTTTATTTTTTTAATTAAATCCGCTCACGTACTAGTACTTGTGAGATGTTGAAAACGTCTAGACAACCGAACTGAATTATGTTTTGTCTGAGCGTCTAGCGTGATAATGAATTATTCAAAACAGAAGAGTTAATTTATGCAAAACAAAAGTAAAATGGTAGCAAATGAAACTTGCACTCCTACTAGGGTTGCCACCCGTACTACATTGTATAGCATTGTACTATATTTCTGTTCTACCCTACGCTACGTTATAATACGCAAAAACACTTTATTTCAGGTGAACGTATTACATATTATCCAACGCAATCTTTAATGCTAAACTCACTTAAGAAGTGATAATACTTACTTAAAATTAAATATTATGATTAAGAGCTAAAATTTGGTACTGGCAACTTTTTATTCCGTAAAATTCATCACTCGACGACTGTGACATTCAGATTCACCAGAAAATATGAGTTTTTGTAGATTATAAATAAAATATGTACTTCTGTTTTTACAAATTACAAAATGACTATATTTTGAAACATTTCAAACATTCCAAAATGATATTATTCGTTATTCTGCTGCAAAAAATGTTGACAACCCTAAATCCCACGAACAAAGCGTTGTTGAATTGAAGCGTCATGCGCTTTGTTTTCGTGATCCAAACTGACAAAGAATCCAGGCTAACTCCAGCGCTACAATAACAAGAGGATTGTCTCCATAACGTGAAAGCCGCTCCTGTTTGTTTTATGAAATTATGAAGCAAGTGTGCGCTTCATAACATTGTACTCTAAACTGTTTGTTTTGTAGGCAATGCTTTTATGATGGACTAGCGAATGCCCGCGACTTCGTCCGCGTGGACTGAGGGTTTTCGGCTATATGCTATTTCAGACTATAATCTATCTATGTTCCAAATTTCAGCCAGATCCGTTCAGCTGTTGGGGCGTGATTGAGTAACAAACGTCCATACATCCATCCATACATCCAAACATCCATCCATCATCATCAACTTTCACATTATTTTATAATATTAAGTAAGATTGGTTAATAGTCACGGGCGTGCAAGTCATAAAGGCGTAAAAGCTTACCCTGAATAAACACGAAAAGCACTAGGTGGACTTTACCCACCTACTTTTAACAGTACAACAAACAGTAGGCGGTATTACCCACCTACTTTTAACAGTACAACAAACAGTAGGCGGTATTACCCACCTACTTTTAACAGTACAACAAACAGTAGGCGGTATTACCCACCTACTTTTAACAGTACAACAAACAGTAGGCGGTATTACCCACCTACTTTTAACAGTACAACAAACAGTAGGCGGTATTACCCACCTACTTTTAACAGTACAACAAACAGTAGGCGGTATTACCCACCTACTTTTAACAGTACAACAAACAGTAGGCGGTATTACCCACCTACTTTTAACAGTACAACAAACAGTAGGCGGTATTACCCACCTACTTTAAACAGTACAACAAACAGTAGGCGGTATTACCCACCTACTTTTAACAGTACAACAAACAGTAGGCGGTATTACCCACCTACTTTTAACAGTACAACAAACAGTAGGCGGTATTACCCACCTACTTTTAACAGTACAACAAACAGTAGGCGGTATTACCCACCTACTTTTAACAGTACAACAAACAGTAGGCGGTATTACCCACCTACTTTTAACAGTACAACAAACAGTAGGCGGTATTACCCACCTACTTTAAACAGTACAACAAACAGTAGGCGGTATTACCCACCTACTTTTAACAGTACAACAAACAGTAGGCGGTATTACCCACCTACTTTAAACAGTACAACAAACAGTAGGCGGTATTACCCACCTACTTTTAACAGTACAACAAACAGTAGGCGGTATTACCCACCTACTTTAAACAGTACAACAAACAGTAGGCGGTATTACCCACCTACTTTTAACAGTACAACAAACAGTAGGCGGTATTACCCACCTACTTTTTGGGGCTTACAGGGATTATGAGCTACGAACTAGCAGTTATAGAAACCTACCTACCGCAGCATGGGAAAAAATCGCTCGAGAGGCAATGCAAGTAATTAATGTATGTAACATTGCGAGCAGATGTCATGGCAACAGGTAAGGCGTAGAGTTGGCGGTTAGGTTAGTATGGGGTCAAATGTATCGCGGTTGGGTTTGGGTCGCTTACGAAATACCATCTTATGTTCATCGTGGCACGATAATAAGACCCTAGTTAATAAAACTGCCTCGCTGGTCGAGTGGTTAGCATGTTCGACTGCGGCCGGCGAGGTCCCGGGTTCGAGTCCCGGGTCGGGCCATAATTAAGTATTGGATTTTTCTGACTAGAAATTGTCAGTACAAGCCCGGAGTTAGGAAGTTGGCGGTATTTGACCCCCGTGCCTCGGACGGCACGTTAAGCCGTCGAACCCGGCTATTATCACTAACATAATAATAGTCGTTAAAGCCCGCCAACCCGCATTGGAGCAGCGTGGCGGGTCTAAGCTCTAATTCCCTCTCTCCTATAAGAGTGGAGACCTGTGCCCAGCAGTGGGACGTTGACGGGCTGTAGTGGTGGTGGTAATAAGCCTGTACCTCTTGATTACACTGTGAGCAGAAGTCGTGCCGGCACGTGGGGCAATGCGCGGGGCTGGCGGCTCGCACGGGGACAACTGTATCGCAGCCGGGTCTGGGGCAAAACGCTCGCATCGCGTCCATTGCCACCTCTGAAACAAACAAGACACTTTATAAGAACTTTTGTAGGACTTAAAACCCAAGAAGGGACAGCCCCATTGAACAGGTCTGAACTATGGAGTGTAGAATAGAAGGAGTAACATCTCTTATGGGAGAAAAGTTGAAAAAGTGTCCAGTGGTCGCTGAAAATAACAGTTCAAAAACCTTCCACAGTGGCGCTGGTGCATCAAAGGGTATGGTATGAATTCGACTAAAATAGCGACTAAAATAGTTAATTATTGAAAATTTCAACAACTTACGTTGTACAAAATAATAATGAATGTTTTCTTCCTTGTTAACCGACTTCAAAAAAAGGAGGAGGTTCTCAATTCGACTGTGTTTTTTTTTTTCTCAAACTTACTCTTAAAATATTTGGCTCTTCCTTTTAAATTTACCTTAATGCCAATGTGGCGCCCCCAATGTGGTGCATTTCGACGGACACTTTTTATATGCAGAGCTAACTCTCCTTCCCTTCTACACTCCATAGTCTGGACCCAGGTAGCAGCCCTAGCGCTACATACAGTAAGATAGCAGTTGACACCGTGCTGTCTTCACCCTCAGACGTGCGATACTGGTTTTGTGTCTCACTCCGCGATCCAGGGTATCATCGCGTAATAAAGTTACCCATTGTAATTATTCACTTTTAATCATCGTGTTACACTTTGTATTTTGTCATTGTCAAAACTGTTAAGGGCTGAATAAAGTCTCACCACCGCCAGCTAACTCTAACATAGGTTTTTGTAGGTATATATAACTTTCACTATTGATCACTGATCACATTCAACGGGCTCTATGGACTTCAAAGTTCAGAGTTCAGACAAGATTTTCCAATCAAGAATTGTTGAAACACGATTTTTTTCCGGAATAGCTATCCAGATTAACTATCACCAGGTGGAATCCACTCGACGTTTCAAAAGCAATTGTTCAAGTTTATTTGAATAAAAAACATTCGAGTATGAGTTTTACTTTTTTTTAACCGACTTCCAAAAAAAGAGGAGGTTCTCAATTCGGCGTGGCCGGCCGTGGCAGTGGCGCCGTAAACTTTGTGTCCTTCTCACTGAACGACTTACTATTACTGAGTAAAAATAAAACAAGTTATCATAATTTCAACCCGGTGTTTCAACTTTCAACCCATCGTCACCCGCGCGCCTGTCCAATACAATACCAAGTTGTGTTGGGCATAAAATCTTTACTAATATTATAAATGCGAAAGTTTGGATGGATGGATGTACATACTCAATCACGCCAGAACGGCAGAACAGATTTGGATGAAATTTGGCAAAGAGATAGATTATAGTCAGGAATAGCACATAGGCTACTTTTTATCCCGGAAAATAAAAGAGTTCCCACCGGAACCAAACAACGTCAATCCACGCGTACGAAGTCGCGGGCATCAGCTAATAAATAAGTGTTACAAGAAAAAAAACTTTGCCACAAGCATTGGCATACGAGGAGATGTTTTCGCCATTAAAAAGAACTCTCAGGCCCGCAGACTTTTCTCACGATGTTTTCCTTCAGCGTTGAAGCAAGTGATATTTAAAACACAAACAAAATGCCGGAATAAAGGAAACCTCGTTCCACGGTCGCTCATTGACTCCTGCCATTGAAAGTTAAACAAAACAAAGATATTTAATCGAATAACGAGTGGAATATCCGCATTCGTAATGAGTTACAGATTGGATAATTCGCTCCATGCTCATTGAGTCATGACTGCACTGAACATAAAGCACGGGCAATTTGGGACAATACCATGTAAACAAAACGTATTATCTTTTTTTTTTTATCCACTACAAGTTAGCCCTTGACTGCGATTTCACCTGATGGCAAGTGATGATGCAGCCTAAGATGGGAGCGGGCTAAAATGTTAGGGGCATGGCAGTAATATTAAGCCCCCATTCGGTTTCTACACGGCATCGTACCGGAACGCTAAATCGCTTGGCGGCACGTCTTTGCCGGTAGGGTGGTAACTAGCCACGGCCGAAGTCTCCCACCAGGCAAATCAATTAATTAATTATTTAAAAAAAATCTTAGGTAAACATAAAAACATACATAGTTAGGGAACTATGTATGTTAAATGGTTGGTACCCTAAATGGTTAGCTAAAAATGGCTAGGGAGCCATGCCATGCTTTTTAGCTAACCATTTAGCGTCTCCTCAAATCTATCGACGCGAAGCTTTATGTATACGGTATTGAGAGTGAAAATGACGTCGAGCCGTCGGTATTCGTCGCCTTGCGTCGGCCGGGAGAGGAGACGTCGTTTTCACTCTTAATACATAAAGCTTTGTCTGACCGGCTCAAGCCGGTTCCGCGTCGATAGATGTGGCAAGACCCTTAAGGATACTGCAACTAAGTTGTCGTATTGATTAAATCGCAAAGATATACATAATATTCGCGTGTTTGAGAAAAAAAGAGGCACTTATCACCAGAAGTGCGTTTGGATTACTAACAATACCTCGGCTGAATTCTGAAGGCCGTCGCAACCTTCATTTTGCCTCATAGAGTCAAGAAATGCACTCATTAAGATAAAGTACTGTAAACGAATTCGACGGGACCAGTCCGTAAAAATGCTAACATGCAGTTTCCCTACGCAGGGTCGTGTGATGACTTTAGGAAATTGAAATTTATTTCAATAAAAGTTGAGTAATATCAGATTTCGTGACTGTCAAGGTAGAAACATGACTTTTGACACGGGCAACAGATTTTTGTCGACCTCTCACACAATGACCCGGAATCGCTTGGTCCATATTAACTTTTGTATTGTTTAAAGAATGGACATAATACAATTACACTAATTGAAAATAACACAGCAATTCTTAAAATTAATAACAATAACAATTAAAAAAACCGGGCAAGTGCGAGTCGGACTCGCGCCCGAAGGGTTCCGTACCATTATTAATAAATAATTACCTTTGATAATGAACCGCAAGACTAACTTTGTTTGTAGAGGTTTATTGTTAATATCAAAAAAACTGTGCTAGTTAGAGCATTGGCTATAGTTTTCCTGTAAAATATACGTAAATTCCTATTGACCATAATTATTTCAAATTTTTCGATTGGTAAACTCCGGAGATAAGGGAGGGGGGGAACGGTATTTAATAACGGTATAACTATGAGCAAATGCAAGTAAAAGCAAATTAAAAACGAGTCTATGTTATATTCATAAGGTATCATAATAAACATGAGGTAAGTGGCTGGGCGAGTGGCGAATCATACTAGGATGCGAAAGTGTTTGTTTGTTTGTTGGTGTGTCCTTCAATCACGCCGCAACAGAACCACGGATCGACGTAATTTTTTGCATGGGCATAGTTGTAGACTTTCTGAGTGACATGGATCTTGTACTTTCAACATAAACTTGTTCAAATTTAGTCAGTTATTGGGGCTGATTCTGTATAACACAATCTCTAAACTAAACTAAAAAGGCAGCTTTAAATCTAGTTCTGTCCCTTTCCGTAGGAAGTATTATGAAAGGGTTAGCAATATTTGTAATGCTCTAATTTTAGTTTAGTTTAGATGCACTACAGAATCAGCCCCATTGTGTGGGTCAATAAGGATACATTTATTTCTTATTTAACTATCAATAAAGCGATCAGATTTAGTTCCGCATACGTCGTAAGTAAAGCAGATAAGGTTTTACATACGTATAAATTACCAATCAATGGCAATAAATGGTATGATAATTTCATAAGTGATGGCGTATAGCAGCGGGGAGCTCTCCCACGCTATTATACATAGAGTAACGAAACGGTTCTGCTTTACGTTTGATTCGAACCGTCGGAGGTCGTCAAGGGTATTCCACATGAATACCCTTGACGACCTCCGTGGCGCAGTGTGTAGCGCTGTTGCCTCAACGTGCGGAGGTCCTGGGTTCGATCACCGGCAGGGTCAATTTGGAAATTTATAATTTCTGAATTTTCCCTGGTTTGGCCTGGGCTTCGGCCGTGGCTAGTTACCACCCTACCGGCAAAGACGTGCCGATAAGCGATTTAGCGTTCCGGTACGATGCCGTGTAGAAACCGAAGGGGTATGGGTTTAATATAACTGCCATGCCCCTAACAGGTTAGCCCGCTACCATCTTAGACTGCATCATCACTTACCATCAGGTGAGATCGCAGTCAAGGGCTAGCTTGTAGTGGATAAAAAAAAACCCTTCCAGCCCATAACTGCCTAATAAAAAACCCTGCCGCGCATAACTTGACTTGCATGGAAGCAACCGGCCTCGCATCCAGTGACCCACAACTCAGTGTAAAACTTGTAACGTTACGTAGGTATGTATTGTATTGCTTAAAATATTGTAACCTCTTTCTTTTTTGAGAAAAGAGCAACTGCTGAGTTTCTTGCCGGCTCTTCTCAGTAGAATCAGTTTTCCGAACCGGTGGTAGAGTCTTAAGTATCATATCGTTCTTCGTATCATAAGTGACACAAGTTGTCCTATGTGAAATAAATAAATCATTTCATTTCATTAAATCATTTCATTTAATTTCACCTTCAAGGCAAGAGTGAATAGGCATCCGCATCAGCGCGCTCCAACCTAGACCTCCTCATTGCATGATTGTCGTCAAGCGCACGCCTATTCTTTGATAAAAAAAAGAGTATCCCTACGTGATCAATCATAAAATGAGGAGATCCGTAGAAGAACCAGATTAATACATATAGCTTCGCTAAGCTGAAGTGGCAGACGTCGTCAGTGGTCAGTGAGAAGACGACTCCGACGCGACGTTAAAATTCCGCAATTAAATAATAGTACATTATGGTACAAGTGTGTAATGTTGGTGTTTACAGCTGAGGCGCCATTGAGACCCGAGCCGCTAGGTGAGGGTCTTAAGATAGCCGAGGACGGTGATCATCAATACACACGTGTATCATACGACGTTTTTCAACACACTTGTGAAGAAAATAAAAGTAAAAATAATTTTATTTAAAATAAAAAACTATAACTCACTTGTGAATAATAATAATACTAAAAAATAATTTTATTTAGTCGATAAAATAAAATAAAAACTCTATAACTCAATTGTGAATAATAGTACCAAATGAAAAAGTCACAGTTTGATTATAGGTGTCATTATGTGCTTAATTGCGGTGAAATTAGAGCCACTTTATGAGCAAGTGTGTTGAAAAAGAAATAATCGTGAAGACAACTACTTGCCTGAGAGTTTTCCATTGGTCTCCAAGTTCTGTGGAGAATGAAGAAAGGCTTTAAACCCTTCTTATTCGGAGAGGAGACTGCTCTGTAGTTGGACGGTTATCATGGTTTACCTCCCAGGAAAGATCGATCACGACAAAACAATGCAACAAAAAAATTGGAAAATTTGGATGTTTGACCTATGAACTTATTATTTAGATTTGAGATTAGTTTATTTGGAATATTCCTTTATTTTTTGCGATATTTTCTTGAGTACCTACTATTTTAAAAGATTTGATTCGATAAAGATCTCTGAGGAAGTGATAGCTGCTTGTTACAGTAATTATTAAGTCTATCGAATCGTAAAATAAGCGTATACGTAGATAGGCTTATTTTACGAGAGTTCCGGTCATTGACACCAATAAACCTCGATTCAAAGACGTTATCTCGCACTCGAGTGCGGAAGCGAAATGCGGATAATTGCCGTTTACTCCGCATTTTGGTACATAAACCCGTTAACTTCTTAATTCCTCTCTTAACTCACTTGTAGAAAACCAGATGTAAAGCTCTACCGGCGACTTCGTCCGCGTGGGTTTTCGGATTGTATATATCGGCTGTCGAAATCTTCGGCATGAAAAAGCCTCCGTATTTACTTATCTCTGTACTAAATTTCATCAAAATTGGTTGAACATATGAGTCGTGAAAGCTTAGCTGACAGACTCTGTCTGTCTGTCTGTCAGCTAAGTTCTGTAAAAAGACAGAACACATTTTCGCATTTATAATATTACTAGCGAATGCCCGCGACTTCGTCTGCGCGGTTTGAGGTTTTTTGGTTCCCGCAGGAACGCTTTAATTTTCGGGGATAAAAAGTAGCCTATGTGCTACCAGACTATATAATCTATCTCTGTGCCAAATTTCAGCCATATCCTTCCAGCCGTTGGCGCGTGATTGAGTAACAAACATCCATACATCCATCCATATATCCATACATCCATCCAAACTTTCACATTTATAATTTATATTAGTAAGATAGTATGGATGCCAATGAGACAGTGAACCTGAGGATTACTAGGAGTTCATAGATTGTCTAGAGCAAAACGATAGTGCATACATAGGTAGCTACGAGTAGCATGTCCACGGCCGACACACCCCAGGCGTATCTATTTCTATACGGACTCGCAAAGTAATTGAATTAAAACCAAACAATGTCGAGCCCCTGACAATTTATATGCCAGCCAGTTCATTGAACTATACTGTACTGTGAAAATATATTTCCTCAAGGTAGGTACCTGTTTTATTGTATTTTTATGTGCAACTGAGCTCGATTCCAATATCAATTTAATAACTGAGATTGCAAACAATACCTACAAACTACATAAGTATATTAGAAAAATTATTTACTAATCGCTAATGCCCGCGACTTCGTCCGCGTGGATTTAGGTTTTTCGGTTCCCGCGTGGACTCGTTGATTTTCCGGGATAAAAAGTAGCCTATGTGTTATTCCAGACTATAATCTATCCCTGTGCCAAATTTCATCCAGATCCGTTCAGCCGTTGGGGCGTGATTGAATGACAAACATCCATCCATCCAAACTTTCGCATTTATAATATTTATTTGAATTGATTTATTTCATTGATTGATTTCTTGTAGGGACTTTACACAACAATAATCCTACCCCTAACCCCTACTTTACATTAATCAAATAAAAATATCACTTACTCCTCAGCAAAAGGATTACGACGCAGAGATAAAGAAAGACAAAGAGAGAGAGAGATTCCTGACAAAACGAGACCTTGCAAGAAACCGGAATAATATGCGGTACAGTACGTCAATCGGTTGGCCACGACAGCGAGGTTCCTCATTTTTTTTTAATCCACTACAAGTTAGTAACCTGTTAGGGGCATGGCAGTTATATTAAACCCATATTCGGTTTCTACACGGCATCGTACCGGAACGCTAAATCGCTTGGCGGCACGTCTTTGCCGGTAGGGTGGTAACTAGCCACGGCCGTAGCCTCCCACCAGGCCAGACCACGGAAAATTCATTCTTACCTAATCTGTGCTGTACTGTCAGGGTCCAATAATTCAGTATCTACTAGGGCACCAGTCAGCGTAGGTGGAGGATCAAGTTTAATTATTCAGCCAGTCATCCGACGAACGACCCTCCTTAAATATTCCGTTTCAATTTATTTTCATAATAACGTTAACTGAGTTTGACTTGGAATACTTCGCAAAATATTAAACACCAGCTGATGCCCGCGACTTCGTTCGCGTAGATAAGTATTTTTAATTGGCAAGGAAACTCTTCAATTTTCCGGGATAAAAATTATGCCTATGTCACTCTCCAGGTACTCAACTAATGTACCCTTGCAAAAAATCACGTCGATTCGTTGATCTGTAGGGGCGTGATTGAAGGACAAACCAACAAACAAACAGTTGGCGCATTTATAATATTAGTAAAGTAAAAAGTAAAATATGCTTTATTGTACACAAAGAAATGATATGATAAAAAAAAACAATCATATTAATAGATAGGGCACAACAGGCGGCCTTATCGCTTAAACAGCGATCTCTTCCAGGCAACCTTAGGGCAGAGGAAACTTTTAAGAAAGCGGGAGGGGTGTACTGAGACATAATACTAATAAATAAATATTATATACATAAAAATAATGTAAAAATATATAGAATAAATACACAGTATAGAAGTAATAGATAATAGACGACAGATGAATAAATAAATTATAATGATAGATAATGTTGTTTCAATTTAGTTTTGAAGATAGGGAGAGATTGAGATAGCTTAATATCCAAAGGAAGAACGTTCCAAAGCCGTATAGCAGTTACCGTAAAAGAATTTTGATAGAAGGAAGTTGAGTGACTAGGAGTACTTAATAAAAGATTATTTTGAGAACGGAGGGAAAAAGAGTGTAAATTACATATATACTTAAATCGATCTTTTAAGTAGTGAGGTGTGATGGGATTGAACAGAACGCAGTAAAGAAGGTGAAGAATGTGAGTATTCCTGCGAAGGCGAATCGGGAGCCACTTGAGCTTACGGCGGAACTCGGAAACGTGGTCATACTTTCGCAAGCCAAATATGAACCTTATGCAGTAATTTTGAAGCCGCTCAAGTTTATTTAGTTGCTCCTCAGTGAGATCAAGATAACAAGTGTCCGCATAGTCAAGAATCGGTAGAAGAAGAGACTGAGCCAGCGCTATTTTAGTAGGAATGGGAAGGACATTACGCAATCTACGTAGAGAACCAAGTGCACCAAACATCTTTCTACTTAGCTCACTCATTTGCGGCATCCAAGATAATGTTTGGTCAAAGATAATGCCCAAATTTTTCACTTTATCACTGTAGGGGATAAGAGTCCCATCGAATATGACTGGTGGAAGCTGCGACAAAGTTATACGGGAAATTAATTTTGAACTCCCAATGATTATAACTTGGGTCTTCTTTGGATTCACTTTAAGCCCAAATGAGTTACTCCAATTAGAAATGCGTAAAAGATTTTCATTGACCAACCTAATTGTATCAGGTAGATCCGCCACCTTACATTGGGAGTAGATTTGTAAATCGTCTGCATACAGGTGGTAGGGAGAAGTAATGTGGGAGCAAATCGAGTTGATGAAGATAGAGAACAAAAGAGGAGACAACACGCCACCTTGCGGGACACCAGCCTTAACAGTCGACCATTCAGAAAAAGAATCTTGAACTCGCACACGCTGCCGGCGCCCATGCAAGTAACTATGAAACCAGCCAATTACCCCAGGAGATATGTTAAGAGAACTTAGCACGGCGAGCAGAACATCAAAGTCCACAGTATTGAAAGCATTACTAAAGTCAAGCAATGTCAATACTGTAACTTGTTGTTTATCCATACCCAGCCGTATGTCATCGCTGATTTTAACTAATGCAGTAGTCGTACTATGACCAGGACGGAAACCAGACTGGAAAGGGTTTAGTAAGTTTTGATTAGAAAAAAATTTACTAAGCTGTTGATGCACAAGACGTTCGAGTGCTTTAGATAAAAAGGGAAGGATGGATATGGGTCGGTAATCCGCGTACGTCGGATTAGATTTCTTAGGAAGAGGAATTATTTGTGCTTCTTTCCAGTATGAAGGGAAATCACTGGAGTTAATGGAATAGTTAAAAATGTTAGTAATGATGGGAGCCAAGATATCAAGGATAGGGAGGATCATTTTACGACTAATGCAATCAGATCCAATTGCATCAGATGCGATGGCTTTAATATTCTTCATAACATCACTGATGGTAAATTGGCTAAAGAAAAATGAAGGAAAGTCTGGGGTTGGCTCAGCAGAAAGTTGATTAATAGTTTTATGTTTCTCATTTATATCCAAAGTAGCGGAAGAGGAAAATTGCTTATTGAGCTTATTTAAATCAAGATTAGGAGAATCTACATTTTGCTTTGCCTTTCCAACCCCTAAAGTTTTAAGGAAATACCAGACCTTAGTGGAGTCTTCTTCCTCGACAACAGATTTATGGATATGGCGTCGTTGACTGTCTCTACACACCATGTTGCAGCGATTACGTGCCCTATGGTATTTTTCACGATTCAGATCACTAGGGTTCATACGATATTTAGTTTTCGCAATATTCTTTTTGTCCTGTAGCTTTTTTATTTCTGCAGTGAGCCAAGGAGCAGGAAGATGCTTCATGCGAACTGGCCGAATTGGAGCGTGAATGTCGTATAGTTGTGTGAGTAGAGAGTTAAATACAGAAATCTGCTCATCAATGGTGTCAGCACTCGAGACTACCGACCAGTCGATATTGGCAGCATCCTCTCGCAACCGGTCCAAGTCCATCCGAACAAAATTGCGCTGGAGAAGGATCCTTGGTTTAAATTTAGGGGGTTTCAATTTATAGGACAAATAGAGTAAATCGTGATATGAAAATGCGGAAGCATCACACTGGCCATGCTTTGCAACATGGCCAGGGGAAGAAACGAGAATTAAGTCAAGAAGAGAAGGCGCACAGTTAGGAAAAGTGTGAGTTGCTGAAAGGGGAAGAATATGCAAGTTGGTGCTATTCACGAGAGATTTCAAACGAGTTGACCTATTGTCATCTTTAAGGAGACAGGTATTGAAATCTCCCATGATTACCGTGTGCTCGTAAAGAGAGGTGAACTTCTCTAACAGGATTTCAAATGATAAAAAATAGTCAATCGTTAGATTTGGACTGTAATAGACACCTAGAAGGAGCTTCATGTGTCCAAGCGTTATTTCAATGAAAAGATGTTCAGGGCCAGCACTGGACATTGGTTGCGAGGAACTTAAAATAGTAAAAGGAATATGCGATCTTAAATAAATGGCCACGCCACCACCAGTGCGCCCAACACGGTCGTTGCGAATCAAGTGAAATCCTGGAAGAGAGTAGGTTGTTGAAGGCAAACAAGGTTTTAACCACGATTCAGAAATTAGAATTGCGTGGATATTTTTATTATCGAATGAGGACAACATGTCAGGATAATGTGCAGGAATACTCTGGGCATTTATATGAATTGCGTTGAAATTTTTCAGTGAATCTGAGAAATGAGAATTAAGAGTTTCACTTAGAGAAGGGATGCTGTAAAAACTATCATTACTGTTCAATCCATCTGAGTCAGAGAGGGAAAAAAAACTGTCGTCTAAGTTTTCATTATCAGAAGTAATAATTTTGATTAAATAATTATATACGTATAAAAATAAAATACATTTACAAACCCACCCACCAGTTGCAAGGAAAAAAAAAACACTTCTTAGAACAAACAATGCAATCAGACATGAAAAAATAAAAAATAAAAAAGAAAGGATCAACATCGAACAAACACTAAAAGCTCATTTATCTCTTCAAATGAAATAAGTAATTAACTTAACTACTTTCAGGTTTTTAAAGTCATTACTTTATAAATAAATTTTGACATAATATATCAGAAAATAAACCAAATGTTAATTCGAATCATATAAATTAAATTATTTAAAAACAATATAAAATAAGAAATAAACATCAGATTACGCGCCTCAACCTTAGTATTCCATATTATTTTATGCATATAAATGCAGTGGAGGGGCGTAATCTCTTATCAAAACTATAATAGAATAGTGCCAACTTCAAAATAATAATATGTACATTCTATGTAAGCATAATATTAAATGTATACAAAACAACAAGCAAAAACGAGTAATTATTCAAGCCTGGCCTTAAATCGTTAAGTTATAACTATAAAAAGGTGAAACGTTTTATTAAAATTGGAATTGCATCATACATGAAACAGATTCAAGGAATACTTAAGATGGAACTATCATGATTGAAATACAATACAAGGCCAAAACCCGTGTAGCCAGAGCATAATAAGTATATGTTGTCTATGACAAGAATGTCAATTGACACTGTTATATTATGTCTGTGGTTCAAATCTAAGGCTCACTGTCTCTGTACATCTGTCAATTGTAAAAGTAAACAAACAAAAATTATTGAATAACATGAAGGTAGATTTAAAAAAGACAAAAAAATATAATAATAAAAACGTTTTCACCTAGAAACACTGCGAAGTAAAATTTAGATAAAATTAGTATACAAAGAGATAAATAAGATTTAATGACTATCCAACACTGATTTGCTTTGAAAAAGGGAGATAAATGAGTTTCATTGTAGCGGCACAATTATAGTCTGTAGTAGTGATATTAATTGAAAGTAATCAGTTTATTGACTACTTATTTTTAACTATTCTTTTGGACCTGGAGGAAAGACTAGCGGTGCCCTGAGTCATAGGTTTAGAAGAAGGCTGTGGTATGCAGTCCAAGTCAGCTCTGCATTCAGCTCGGTGGCGGGAGCCATCCGGGGCTATGATGTGAATGCAGCCGTCCCTAGTCCAGCACTTACTGATGCCGAATCGCTGCCTTGCCTCCATAAATACGGTGTGACGACTCTTCGTTAAGAACTCGGACTCAGTTATGCCGGTGCCTTTCAATCCAGTTTTTGAGAACCAAACCTTGTCCCGCACTGTCACATCTGTAAACTTCACTACTATTGGCCTGGGTTTCTTGCCGGAAGGACGCCCCATGCGATGAGATGACTTAATGCAAGCAGCAGAGAAGTTAGACACGCCGAGATGCTCCCCTACAATGCTGCAGACCCGTGAAGTAACGTCTTCTGACTTCTCTTCGCTAACTCCATGAAACAGCAGCATTTTGCGCCTTCTACGCATCTCCAGACGATCAACCTCTGTGGCAAGAAATTCAACCTGCCTCTGTAAAGTGTTCATGGCGGAGAGCACGAAAGTCCTGAAACTGTTGAACTCAGCAGCCAAGGATGTGTTAGTCGTCGGCGCACTATCGAGGCCCTGCTGGAAATCACTCATCTTCTGCTGGAACATATCAGCCATAGCGTTGAGGGAGTCTTTTAGTGAATCCATGATTATTTATTGGTGACACGTAGCGCGACAGTGCAATAAGATTGTAGTATAAGTTTCTGTGAAGTGATAAAGTGACTTTAACTAGGAAATAAACTGTCCGGTGGGTACTGTAAGTCACATTTACCTATGAAATTATACTAGATCTGTGTAAAATTACTGTATTTTAAATTTAAAAGCAATAAAAATTAGAGAGCTCTTTAAAAACGTTGTCAAGTTGTCTAGTCCTACCCTCGGAGGATTAGTATGATGAGTTGTCCTTCATCATTTCAACCCATTGCCAGTTCAGAGTCTCCTCTCGTAATTAGAAGGGTTTGGCCATAGTCCATCACGCTGGCCAAGTGCGGATTGGCAGACTACAGCTTCGAGAACATTATAAAGAACTCTCGGGCATTCACGAATCACAATATTTTCCTTCACCGTTTAAACCAAGTGATAAATAATTTCTTTAAACGGACCAAACCCCGAAAAATTAATTAGATATAGGTGCGTGCCCGGGAATGGAACCCGAACCCACCGGAATAGCAGGCAAAACGTCTAAACCACTAGACTCACCGCTTCAAAATTTTCTTCTTTCTTTTTTTTATAGGATAAGATTACCCTTGAATGTTTTGATGTAAGTGTCCGTTAGTAGACCTCATTGATGTAGAATTTTAGCACCTACTTATCATTCTATTTCAATGGTAGACCTAGTAAATTTACAGATAAATATCTCTCAATTTACGCCTTTTGAAATAAACACGATTTGAGAGTAACTAATTCAGATCTTTTTTCGAACGCGATGGATGGAACGATTGCGTTAGGTACTGCTTATTTATTATGTAGATTTAAGTAAAAATCCTACTTCTCTAACTTGTGGAACGTTTTGTTACCTTTAAAAACCTAAGCCTACTCTGAATATAAAATGTTTTTTTTTTTATCCACTACAAGTTAGCCCTTGACTGCGATCTCACCTGATGGTAAGTGATGATGCAGTCTAAGATGGTAGCGGGCTAACCTGTCAGAGGCATGGCAGTTATATTAAACCCATACCCCTATTCGGTTTCTACACGGCATCGTACCGGAACGCTAAATCGCTTGGCGGTACGTCTTTGCCGGTAGGGTGGTAACTAGCCGCGGCCGAAGCCTCCCACCAGGCCAGAACAGGGAAAATTCAGAAATTATAAATTTCCAAATTGACCAACCGGGGATCGAACCCGGGACCTCCGCACGTTATAAGACAACAGCGCTACGCACTGCGCCACAGAGGTCGTCAAATGTCCTTTGAAAGTATATAAAATAAACTATATCAGATAGATAGGTATGTCGAGTTGATTCATCAGACGTCAGGCGCCGCACAAACATCGAGATGAAAAGAAGGATTACCAGGCATTGCGGGGAAGATATATTAAATGTGAAACCATGCCAACGCCGAGCGGTGAATGATGCGAAAATAGCCTCAGCAAAAAATAGTATTTCGTATAAATAGACCAGTATTTTTAAGCTGCAGAATATTATTGCTAAGCGGATTAATCTTAACTTTTGGACAACTTTCGAGGGAGCAAATTGTTTATTGGGGCTTTGAATAACAAATTTTAGGTTCTGAAGGCGGAAATTCTCCTTGATTTTCTGTGCATTTTCGGGGTAAAATGTTCCTACCTAAAGAACATTTCATTCGGAAAAATCAAAGAGTTTCCACGTGTTTTTTTAAAACTAAAACTTTATATTAGTTATAATGACTTCGCGACCGAATTTCGGCAACGGCGGCCTATCTCAGAGATTAGCCATTTGCGCGGGAGGAATTACAGTGCACAAGTGTGTGCGCAAACACAGGTGCTCTCTATCCCGCTCAAAGAAACTCATAGCCCGATGGGACGGAAAACCCGTCACGAGTTCACGACCGTAGAGACTAGAGAGATCAGGCGTAGGACCGACCGAAGTGAAACACCGCCAACTTCGTAACTCCGGGCTAGTACTGAGACTTCCTTGTCAGAAAAACTCAATACTTAGGTAATTATGGCCCAACCTAGGACTCGATCCCGGGATATGATCGGCCGCAGTCGTGCATTCTAAGACCAACGAGGAAGATTTAGTTTTAACTACGGAGACGGATGTAGGATACAGTTTATCCCGGAAAAACAAAGAGACATAAGGAAGCTAAAAAAAAGAAAAAAACCAAGAGAACGCAGGCTCAGACAACTCACTATAACATCAACTTTTCATGTCAGTTATTCATAAAATACCTATGGTTAATATTACATTTTAATAATTCCACATATTTTACCATCGGAAAGTTTACCGTATTGTGCGCCGTAAAGGATTTACGGCCACTGCCATCCAAACCGGAATAATAGATAGAGCATTTATTCCAGTATCCAACAGTCAATATTATCGATAGTCATCGATTGTAATAAACCTCGCGCATATAGCAGCCATATATTGAATCGCAGACTTTGTCAACAATGGAGAAGTTTCCTAACATTTTATGAATAATTATTTGAAAAAATAAGGTAAAATATAACAAAAATAAGAAAGAAACATTAGAATCTCGCTCGCTGGACGGACGACATCAGACGAGGTAGGGAGCCGCTGGATCCAGGCGGCGCAAGACCGCGGCGTGTGGAAATCCGTGCAAGAGACCTAGTGGACGTCTATCGGTTGAGGATTATGATTAGAATCTTTACAAATGAAAAAGTTATGGAACTCTAAATTTGCAAGCATAATTTCGTTAAGGTAGTGTGACGTCACTTTACCTTAACAGCCGACTCGTACCTCAATTGGTTTACCAATCAATTTGGATATTTAAATCGATGTGTACTGGCGACGTTTGTGTAAATTGTTAATTTTATTAAACAGTGTTTCCTTTTTAATACTATTTTAAGTACCTGCAAAAAGCCCGACACTACCTGTTAACACGCGGAGCCGCTCGAAAGGTTAATTAATAGCTCTATGGTAATTAATAATAGTAGACATAAAACGGAATATGTTAGCAACCCTGCAGCGCATACGGTAATATTTATGAGGTAAATGATTGCGGGCGCAACGTAGGTACGAGTACCTACTACCTACTAATTGCTAAGCCACTTTATGACGTCCATCTTCTGGAATATCTAGTCTGTGATAATAAAATACTCAGTGGCGTGCAGGTCATAGAGGCATAAAAGCACTGCTTTCCCTAATGGATATAGGTAAATGCTCGTTATCCACACTTCCAAATCCATACTAATATTATAAATGCGAAAGTGTGTCTGTTTGTCTGTCCATCTGTCTGTCTGCTACGCTTTCACGGTTCATCTGTTTAACCGATTTTGATGGAATTTGGTACAGGGATAGGTTGTATCCCGGGGAAGGACATATGCTACTTTTTATACTGGAAAATTAAACTGTTCCCGCGGGAAAGAAAAACTCAATTCACGCGGACTAAGTCGCGGGCATCATATTCTAGTATTATATATTCTGTGCTCTAGGTGAGTACGCCTTCATGCGAATATCGACTAGCAGGGGTCTTCTCCGGTTGGCCCGTGAGGGCCAAGCGGGGGTACGGGCTTCGAGGCCTGGCCTCATTACCCGGGCGGGGCGCGGGGTAACATTGTACCCCGGTGATTTACTTGTAGCCGCCGTTTTGTCGGCTAGGGCCTGCCTTGAAGGCCTAGGGGCCGAATACCGACCACTATTGCACTCACCGTGGTTCAGCCTGAACTTGAGATGCTTCTCCAGGACAGAGGGCGCGACCAGTGCTGAGATCTCGTCAAGTGCGAGCGCCGCGCCGGTCAAACACCGGTCGTCGGGACAGGACACCTCGTACGCGCCGTTACACACTTCGAACTCCACGTACGCCTTCATGCACTGCAATAGAAAGGTCACTGTTAGTTACTGTCAACCCCTTTCGATCGATTTTCCTAACACAAATTGGCAGGAATAATGGAGTGTACACTGTACGACACATTTCTGTCGTCTACGCTAAGTGACTTCTTATATCAATTGCTGTTCGTTTGTCTCGCTAAAACTCGAGAACGGCTGGGCCGATTTAACTGATTTTGGTTTTGAAATGTTTGTCGTAGTCCTGGGAAGATTTAAACGGTGAGAAAATATGGAAAAATTAGTAAGTTACGACGCGCGGACGTAGTCGCGGGCGTCAGCTAGTATACGATATAATTGAGGCGAAGATGTTCTGGACTTTAATGACATCATTTTGTCAAAGCACTGAGGGAGTCTGCGGAGAGGGAACGTGAGCTGGACGCTAATGCTCCACCGATCCGCAGAGGAAGACAGGGTGGAAGAAGGTGACGACATGCTCACTTTCTCCTGCCACAGTGTAGGTGTTGTTTCTGGAGTGAGTCCCACATAACCGCTCAGTGCGGAATGCGTAAAACCCTTTCTCCAGCTAAAAAGGCTACAGTGATTAACGCCCCTGTTTTTATCATCATTACTATCCAATATCACAGTACATGCGAACTCCAAACGCATACTGTAAAACCACACCAACCCATACTAACATTCTAACAGTGAAAGAGTCAGTATGTCTGTATATTTGAGCTACACTTTTTTAACTTTTTGTTACCCCCTAGGTGAGTGACAGAAGCGACGCAACGCGACGCGACGCGTTACGACGCAATAGACAATCACAGTACGCTTGCTTACTCTGAGTTTTTACATTGCAAATACGATTGATCGACGTGAGAGCTCACCATGCCAAGTGTAAGCGAACGTTAAAGTAAAATGAACCTTCAAAAACTCAGAGTAAGCGTACCGACGTGTCTATAGGCCGATCGTTTAACTCGCGTATCGCCTGCGCGGTAAGAAGGGAGCCGGGGGAGATGTTAGCGGATGGGTGGGTGATACTTATTATTTTATTCTTTACCAACAATGTCTATCTCGAGATAAATCTTTGGATTATTGACTCCGTGTGTAGCGTTACCCGCCCCCGCTCCCTTCTTACCGCGCAGGCGATACGCGAGTTAAACGGTCGGCCTATACGCGACAACGTAGGCCACATAAAGGGTCAGCTATTGTTTGATATTGTCGCGTCGCGTTGCTGCGTTTGTCGCTCACCTAGGACAACGGGTCACAGCCCGTCTGTCAACCGATGTTTACGAAATTTTGTACATAGGTTGCAGGTCTATGGCAGGCAGGCAGGCGGAAGTATATCTAGATATAGGTTACTTTTGTGTCCCGGAAAATGAATGAGGATCCAAGTGATTTTTCAACAAAAAAACCAAAATCTACGCGGATGAGACAAAAGTAGAATAGAAGAGATTTCTTAGCCATCTTTAATTATAATTTTTTGCAATGAAGGTTTATTGTGCCTATGCGGGAAATAAAAGCGCGAAACAAGTGTTTAGCATACTATCAGTCGTAATGAAATGATAATAAATTGCAAATTGTGGAACCAGCTTCCATCTTCTGTGTTCCCTAATGACTATAATATGGGGCTCTTCAAAGGGCGGATAAACAAATTTCTTAAAAGCCAGCAACGCATTGGCGGTTCCTCTGGTGCTGCAAATGTTCATGGGCGGCGGTAATCACTTACCATCAGGTGACCCGCCTGCTCGTTTGCTCGTTATATATATATATATATATGAAATGTATCCACCGTGTATCAGTTGATTATAATGTAAACATTGATTAAACGAGGAAAACCAATAATCCATTAGGATCGCATAAATCCACGCGAAACGCAAACGAAACGATCACGTCTCTCGATACTTGGTAATTAGTAAACGGAGTTATCAGATTGTCGTGTTGTTTATGGCTGTAAAGTGTAGCGCCCACTTGACTCTAGTATATAAATTCTTTCTAATCTAATATTATAAATGCGAAAGTTTGGATGTATGGATGTCGGTATGGATGTATGGATGTATGGATGGATGTTTGTTACTCAATCACGCCCCAACGGCTGAACAGATCTGGATGAAATTTGGCACAGAGATAGATTATAGTCTGGAATAGCACATAGGCTACTTTTTATCCCGGAAAATTAAAGAGTTCCCGCGGGAACCACAAAACCTCGATCCACGCGTACGAAGTCGCGGGCATTAGCTAGTATTATAATAATCTAGATGATGCCCGCGACTTCGTCCGCGTGGATTGAGGTTTAATTCCCGCGGGAACTCCTTAGGTTTCCGGGATAAAAAGTAGCCTATGTGTCATTCCAGACTATAATATATCTCTGTGCCAAATTTCATCCAGATCCGTTCAGCCGTTCGGGCGTGATTGAGTAACAAACATCTATACATCTATCCAAACTTTCGCATCTATAATATTTATTTGATTAAAATATTTTTATGGGAAAATGAACAGCTTTCTCTAAGGCCCTTATTATAAAATCGGGTTCGCCATCGTCATAACTTAAAATCGTCTGTCAAAATATTAATGAAAATCCATACTTTCATACTAATATTATAAATGCGAAAGCGTCTGTCCGCTACGCTTTCACGGCCCACCTGTTCAACCGATTTAAATGAAATTTGGTACAGAGATAGATTGTATCTCGGGGAAAGACATAGGCTACTTTTTATCCCGGAAAATTAAGGAGTTCCCGCGGGAATCGAGAAAACGTAGTAGTATCTAGTATTCCAAAAAAATACTAAAGAACACTTTTTTTAATCAATAATAGCTTTTACGCAAAACTGAACTAGATGAACCTTTTCTGGGATCTGAGAACTATGATGTTTCCCCCAATAAGTTTATCTCAATACTATAATAATGATTTACCCAGATTCAATGATCTTTTATATATAAACTTGAGGCCCAGAGATAAAGTTAACACTGTATAATCTGATTTAAATAAAAAACCGTATGTTAACCTCGATAAAAAGATTAGTAATTATAGTCGTAACTAGTCATAAAACACTAATTGGTTGTAAATAACCACCTTCCACATGTACTCAGGTAACTATTTACTAAAAAACGAGATAGGTAACTATGTGGACATGAAGAGACAAATCATCCGGCAATTTTCATAAAGTACTGTATTTCCATTGTAATTTGTAATGAGTTTATAATATGATTGTGGTAGTGCACGCTATCGGACGCGCTAAACCGTAGTATACTACGATATTATTCTGTACTATTACTGATTTCCTGTGTCCTATAAGATGATGCTATTTTGCAATCAAGGTCAAAGGTCTCCAGGCTTAAATATAAATATGTTATAGGGTAAATATAAATTCCATTTACCAGTAAAGTATCAAAATGCACTTTTATACTTTACTGGTAAATAGAATTACAATTTACTAGAAAAGCATCAAAAGCCTGGTTGGCCTAGTTACTAGCTTTTTCAGACGCGATCATGACAGAGGCCATGAAAATCCGGCAACGGTGCTGGCAAGTGTGCGTTCAACTTTAGGACGATTTTCATCGCAAAATAGGTAAATAATAAATATACGGTTAGAGGTTTAGTGCTATGAATTAATTAATTAATCTAGTAACACTCGGGTATATTAAAATTAGAATAGGAATATAAAATATTGGTCAATTAATATCAAATCATTGATAAAATTCAATTAATAATATCTGGTATAATAACGGTTAATAATTTGTAACTTAAGCAACGAACATTTAAATATAAGATACAACTATTAAAATAACAGATTACATATTATCACGATTAAGGGCCAAAGCACACACGCATATAAGCATCTGAGAAGCTCGATTTTTCTCGATACTGCTTCGCGTTTGACTTGTCGTTTGCGTTTGACAGAACCCTTATCTAACTTGTTCGAAATTTGAATGCGTAAGGAGTAAGGAGAGAAAGGGATCCATACTATACTAATATCATAAATGGGAAAGTGTGTCTGACTGTCTGTCTGCTACGCTTTCACGGCCCATCTGTTCAACCGATTTTGAAGAAATTTGGTAAAGGGATAGTTTGTATACTTAACGAAGTTTGGATACTTTTTATCCCAGAAGAGTTCCCGCGGGAATAAAAATGTAGTACACGCAGACGAAGTCGCGGGCACCATCTAGTTTTCTATAAAACTCTGAAGTGAAAGCTTGAGTGTAGATTTCGATACAAACGATCTGTGAAGAGAACTATGAGAACTGAGCGCAATTTAACAGTTCAAATACACCTAGCTTCTGAAAGGCGCTCCAGCGCCTGCACATGCTTTTAGCATCAGCGATCATAAGCATGTGGTGTGCGTTGACCTTAAACTATAATTTGCGTATAATAACACCCATGAGGCTGTAACATGTGATTAAATTATTATATGTATTATGTATAAATATCTTGTTTACAGCGAACGGGCTCTTAGATAGTTGTTATGCTTATGCCCGATGTTGATATACTTGAGAGGCTGGGAAACAAGCAGGAAAATGTGAAACCTGTGTAAAAATTTCTTGCAGACAATAAATCAATTCAGTTTTGTATCAAGATTAATCCCTGTTAACCACTAGTCTTTGAAGTAAATCCATACTTATAATATTATAAATGCGAAAGTGTGTCTGTCTGTCTGTCTGTCTGCTACGCTTTCCCGGCCCATCTTTTCAACCGATTTTGCTGAAATTTGGTACAGGGATAGTTTGTATCTAGGGAAAGGACATAGGCTACTTTTTATCCCGGAAAATTAAGGAGTTCCCGCGGGAATCAAAAAATCTTAAACCACGCGGACGAAGTCGCGGGCATCAGCTAGTATAATAATAAAATCACTTTATATCATAACCTAAATAATATTTGTACGCCGGTTTGGCTAATATTTTGGAACTACGTAACTAAATTAACCATCTTATATGTACCTACTTACACATAATTATGTAAATAAAGTATCTGAGTTTGATTGTCTTATTGCTAGCATCACGTCAACCGAATTCATTTTTTTATTCATTACAAGCTAGCCCGTGACTACGATCTCACCTGATGGTAAGTGATGATGCAGTGTGATCATATGTACAGTGTCTGAAGCCTGCACGCAACAATGGGTGATATAACATTACCGGCAAAGACGTGCCGCCAAGCGATTTAGCGTTCCGGTACGATGCCGTGTAGAAGCCGAAGGGGTGTGGGTTTAAAATAACTGTCATGCCCCTAACAGGTTAGCCCGCTACCATCTTAGACTGCATCACTTACCATCAGGTGTGATCGCAGTCAAGGGCTAGCTTGTAGTGGATTAAAAAAAAAAAAAAAAAACAAATATCGAAAAAAAAAATCGTAAACACGAGCGTAATCATAATATACCACGAGCGAGCACTACGCCTGTACTTGACATTCAGGAATCGGAATAACCGTACGCTTACTCCGAGTTTTTACATTGCAAATACGATTGATCGACGTGAGAGCTCACCTCACCAAGTGTAAGCGAACGTTAAAGTAAAATGAACCTTAATTGCATTGGTTTAGAGCTCATTTCATCATTTCGTGTATTTATTCACAGTCAGCGCTCCAAACGCTGAATTTGTGACTTTAAAGCAAGAGCTTGGGTTCATTTTACTTTGACCGTTCGCTTACACTTAGCGAGGTGAGTTCTCACGTCGATCAACCGTATTTGCAATGTATAAACTCAGAGTAAGCGTACTGGTATACTTTTTTAATATTGCCGGAAAATTACGTTCTATAACCTCAATATTATCCATCCATATTCCATACTAATGACATAAATGGGAAAGTGTGTCTGTCTGTTTGCTACGCTGCTTCCTACCTACAATCAGCAAATAAATAATATTATGATTATGATTACGTTTTCACGGCCCATATCTTCTTCTTCTATCCATTATACATATAATAAATTATTAATCAAAATCAAAATGACTTAACTTCCACGGAATGTTTTTTAAAAAATAAAATTTGCGTTTAATTTAATTTTTAATTTAGTACAGATATAGTTTACATGCCGGGGAATGACATAGGCTACTTTTTATCCCGGTAATTGAAGAGTTCCAACGGGAATAAAAAAAATCCATGCGGACGAAGTCGCGGGCATCATCAACTTCCGAACGACTGCACCAAATTGGATAATTTTTTTTTTTGTGTTCGTTATAGTCAGGACATGGTTTGTATTTAAAAAAATTAAGAATTCCCGCGGGAAACAAAAAACCTCAATTGGATGTTTGTTACTCAATCACGCCAGAACGGCTAAGCGGATCTGGATGAAATTTGGCAAAAACATAGATTATAGTCTGGAACAACACATAGGTTACTTTTTATCCCGGAACATTAAAGAGTTCCTGCGGTAACCAAAAAAACCTCAATCCACGCAGACGAAGTCGAGGGCATCAGCTAGTGTTCAATAAATTTCGAGTTTGGTACGTACTGAGATATTTTATCCCGGAAAAACAAAGAGTTCCTAGTTACAGGATTTTCAAAAAATCCACGCGGACGAACGTGTCATCATCTATAGGCCGACCGTTTAACTCACGTATCGCCTGCGCGGTAAGAAGGAAGCGGGGGCGGGTAACGCTACACACGGAGTCTATAATCCAAAGATTTATCTGGAGATAGACATTGTTGGTAAAGAATAAAATAATAAGTATCTTTTTTTTAAGTATTTAACATCTCCCCCCGCTCCCTTCTTACCGCGCAGGCGATACGCGAGTTAAACGGTCGGCCTATAGTACAGAATTAAAAGCCACTTTTAACTCTAATCTTCTTGATCTCAATGCGATCTAATCTTTAGATTTCAATTCGAGCCGTATTGACCATAATCAAGCACAGCATAGGCCTATATCGCTTGGCTGCCATTAGACTTGCTTCCAAGTTGTGATGCAGCCTAATGTGGAGCGCGCTTGCCTAGAAGATGCCTATTCACTTTTGATTTGAAGGTACCTATATTAAAAGAGGAGGGGGAAACTGATGCCGGAAGGGCATTAATAATCTAGCGGTTCGAATAACGAACGAGGAAGCAAATCGCTTTGTATGTGTCCGCGGAATTTCGACTACGTAAGGTTACGGACTAGCCGATGCCTTTCGGTACCATAGAAAAAAGGTGACGGAGGAACGGGATCTAAATTTAAGAAAAATTTACATACATTTTCACGTGCAAAGCCGGGAAGAATCATTAAACGGGTTTTATAACGTAGGTAAGTTTCGAAAAATAGAAATGTCGCTATGGACCACACGACACGTATTAAAATAAAAAGAAAATAATACCACGAGTATACTTGACATTCAGGTCGGGAATCGAAATACCGGTTCTTTTTAAAACGGCCGGAAAATTATGTTTTTAAAATTCAATAGTAGGGTTGCCTCTTGAAGCTTTGATTTTGCAACGTGTTTTAAAATGCATTTTTGTTACGTTACAATTTATTCTACACTTGGCCTGGCCTCTTCGCTCTCGAAAAAGTTTATAATGAAAATTATTAAAATTCTGACTTTACCATAGAGTCATATTTTGTTTACTATTTCTTCAAATTCATTCAAATTTACTGCTATAAAGTGTTATCCTTTTGCGCAGGAACTACTGCTTTTAGACCTATCCATAATTAAGATATATTCAGAGTACAATGGGAAAATGTAAAATATGTAGTTAAACAGAAAAGCAAATGATTGGAATGTGAAACACCTATCACGCAGTGGCATTCTTCTGATAATGGCAGAGAACATTTCTGATTCCGATTATTTTCCGGTCCGGTGGGTATTTCGATTCCCGATTCCCGACCTCTATGTCACTAACAGAGGCCACTATTGAAAGTAACCAACCAAATAATTTACCTTTGCTAAAACCGATTTTCTATTTCTTATCGAAAAAAGTAAACCATAAAATAGGGCATTTAATATTACTGAGTTGACAATGAAAACTTTAGATTTGTTTTCTTTCCATTTTTCAAAGTAGCCTACTTTCTACTTTAGACATGGTAAGGTAACAAACGGACATACAAAATACAGACACCGATATTTATGTTATTCAAAGGGTTTTTAATTGACATTACATAATAATATTATCGTAACTCAATTTGTATTGCCAACCCTAAAACAGTTAAGTTGTAAAAACAAATTTAATCGCGACATCTGTGTATTTAGCGGTCGTTGTCTTTTCGCTCTCCAAGTCTCCTTTGTATAAAAATACAAAAACACATATCACTTACATTATAAGATCACAACAAATAATCCAGCTTTTTTAGCAAGTATGAAGTTTATTAATTTGCATATTTATTACTAACTTTTATTTATCGTTTTGATATTAGCATATTAAGTGTCAGAAGTAAGGCTACTCATTTTTGCAGTAAAGGGTATATAGAGGTTCGATGAACAGGTTTTACAAGAAAATTATCATTATGGTTAGGATAATATTATAATAAATCCAAAATAAAAAGGTGCAAGAAAAACAACGTAACAAATTGTTTTCAAGGATCCCCACCAAACTACCAAACAAAAATAGTATTGACCATGTCCTTTTAGTCCCTTCTGATCCTTGCTGGCTCAATATCTACCAGGGCTACATAAACTCAAAGGGGTATAAAACCAAGTCGTGGCTTACCGGTTTGTACGCAGTACACGCGTACCGAGGTCTACATAATATAAGGCTAAATAAAACGTTTGACGTAATCCTTAGTGCAGTGTGCGTCGCGCGAACACGCTTGATTATGCAAGTGTGTACTCCACTGCCTTGCCACTCGCAAAAACCACTTGCTTACTTGTTATTCTCTCCTGGTACTTGAAGCGCTCCAAATACTGCAATACGTATTCTATAAAAACGGACGAACTTTTCAGGTAGAAGTAAGTTGGGGACACGCTTCTGAACGCATTTCGATGGTTTGAAAATGTAGTACAGGTGAAAAAGTTAAGTAATATTGATCAAAATCCAATTAATACAATTTTAAAAAATGTTGTCGAAATCTTGGGTACCTAATCAGAAAATTTTTATTACTACAAGATACTTTTAAGGTCTTAGTACAATAAAATTCCATTAAAATGATCTGGTTTCCGGTTGGATTCAATATGAAATTGTTTGTTTGTATCCACCTAGTAACTGGTACTAATAAGTAACGATTGGAAAATGTATATATTTTTTATTGCTTTAACCTCTAAAGTTATTGCTAAGTGCTGACCTTCACGTCTCTATGATGATTAAATTATAGCTGCATTCAAAACTGGATCAAGTTTTAATTATTCAGACATGATTTAAAAAGACGTTTAGAGAATTACTGAAACACTCAATTATTTAGTTAAGTAAGTGTTGTAACTCTATCGGTTAATTTTCCAATGGTTCAGATATGATGTACCTACTCCGTATTTCAAAAACTTACTAACTTAATGAACTCTTAAGTATAGATTTCAATACAAAATCTATTACTGAGGAGGTCCTTAAGTAACGATTGAACATACGAAAACATCGTGTGGCGACATGCTGCCATGCATGTCCGAGAGTTCTTCATAATGTTCTCAAAGGTGTGTCTGCCAATCCGCACTTGGTCAGCTTGGTCAACTATTCGTCAAACCCTTCTCATTCCGAGAGGAGACTCGAGGTCAGTAGTTAGCCAGCAATGGGTTGAAGTGAGTGAGGACTAGATCGAATAAGACTCCTTATTCAAACAGTTATTGACAACTGAGATTTATCAGAGAATGGAAAATTCATCTTTCGCTAAAATGGCTTCGCGAGCAATACAAACAATGTGGTTGCATGATTTTTATATTGAAATTATATTAATAAAATGATTTTTAAATTTATCGTAGGGCATCAGACGCTAAACCTAACAAAAATAAATAAAATCGGTTCCAGACAATGTTGCTACACCCAAACTGGGTATAATGACTATAATAATAATGTGTTAATTAACAAATAATGTAACTATAGAATTCCGAATAATAAAGTAAAAATAAAAATAAACTTGTAATGCCTGTTTCTAGGCTTAGTAAATCTAGCAATTCATTTGTTGGAAACAGTGTCCGCTTCTACAATAAGCTCCCAGAAGACATGTTGAAGATGTCTCTGAATAAGTTCAAAGTTAATGTAAAACGTAAACTCATTGAAAAATCTTATTACCATGTAAAGGACTATTTAAACGACAAGGAAGCCTGGCAATAATTTGCTCTAATGTCTCTGTGATAGTTCCTTAGTAAGAATATTTGTGAGATGGTGATAATAAAAAAAAAAACAAAACCCGGCTGAGTTTGTTGTGGGCTCTTCTCAGACCAGGGCGCATTTGGAACCCTCGTAGCTTTAGTTTTAAGATAACGTTACCCATTATCACCATCATGCTTTTTAAGTAATTTTTAGACGAAAATAAGTGTACCTACAGTGTACCGATATTTAATAAATTAATGACTATGACTATGACTATGACTATGACTAAAGAAATTGAAATACTACTGTAACTTTTCTGAACAATAAATTATTTATTTTAGCAAGGCAAAGTGTTACGCGTGGGTGTGACAGGAGGACTATAGTTCAATATTGAATCCATCGGAGCAAACTCCGCGTTACGTGCTTTTTCTGTTGGATTTCTGCTGTGAATTTACTATGTAAACAGTTCGTTGTTTATTGTACTACCATGATCTGTACATAGCAAGTACTAGAAATCTCTCTAGCGTTTCAATGGGAATGCAGCCATAAAAGAGGACGTTTCGAGTTTTATGTATGACTGGGGGAATTCAAATGAAGTTTTAATTGGTTTCAGTCAAGGTGTTTCGTCTTTTAGAAGCAATCAATTAGTTTTAATGTTAATCCTATTCTGCTATATTTATTATCAGTGATAAGTACTGATTTTTAGTTCAGAATTTTATTGGTTGGTTAGTGGTTGGAGATTAACTCCTTAATTTGCTATTCCTTAATTTAATATTTGATTGTAAGGAGAGATATAATTAAAGACCAACTTTTGGAGTTTACCTCATTAAGAATCAATTTTCATATATAAGCCTGTGGTATGAAAATTTATGGGGAGTAAAATCAAACTTTCTCCGGTACGTTATTGACTTTATGTTTCCATGACTGTGTGATATATTTTGTTTTGATGAATATAAATTATATAATTAATGTAAATAAATGTATCGAGCATGCTTTCAGTAATATAAAAAATGCGTTCATTTACTAGGTAATCTAAACATTTTATAATCGTTAAAAAAAATAAAAAGTAAACTGCAGTTGTGCCGTGTGCGTCGGAACTGACAAATAATTATTTTGTTTTACTTTCCTGCTAAAACTTATGGTTGTTGCAGATAACGTGGAATAAACAATAGATTCGATCCCGGGCCGCACCTGAGTTATGTTTTTTTTTTTTTTTTTTTTTCTATTATTGAGTACCAATGAAGGGTGCTCAATATAATTACAATCTAGCCAAACTATTTGACTAATAAGTAATTTTAATTTAACCTAAGCTTATAATTAACTTATGTACTAAGAAATTGTCCAATGACGTATCTTAGTCTTTCTTGTTGCAAATAGACACTTTGTTCATGTGTTCTTTTAGGCAGCACTTCACTACACTATCACTAGTCACTAATACACTAACTCAAAGGGTTTTGTCCTTTTTAGTCTTCTCACTAATTGTGTAACGTCGAGCAACTGGATTGCCTCAACGTTAACGTGATGGTGAAGCCGATGATCATGGACTTCTGCAAATTTGGTGATCACTTTGTCGACGTATTCAATTTTCAGGTCCCGATGAATTACGTCATTTCTAATGTACCAAGGTGCATTCACGATGTTGCGAAGTACTTTGTTTTGAAATCTTTGTATTATTTGTATGTTGGTTTTTTTAGTGCAGCCCCACAGCTGTATGCCATAAGTCCAAATAGGCATTAGGACTTGTTTATATAATAGAATTTTATTGTGTATTGACAAACAAGATTTTCTGCCAAGTAGCCAATACATATTTTTATAACGTATTTCTAGCTGTTCTCGTTTCTTTTTAACATGCGTTTTCCACCTCAGCTTTGTATCCAGAGTCATACCGAGGTATTTAGCTGTATTAGCATATGTTATCTGTTGCCCATTAATGTAAATCGGGTGATATTTCGGTGTTTTATTTGTGAAATCTATATGGACCGATTTTGATTCATTCAACTTAATTCGCCACCTGGTCGTCCAGTCGTAGACTTTATTAATGGAAGCTTGGACTTTTGTGACTGCTTCATCGTGACTTTTTCCGATTCCAATTATGGCAGTATCATCAGCAAAAGTAGCAATCACATTGTTTTCTGACACCGGGATATCACTGGTGTACAAAAGGTACAGGACCGGACCAAGTACACTTCCTTGTGGAACCCCAGCTTTTATTTCCTTCAATTCCGAATATGCATCTTCTTGACGAATTCTGAACATTCTGTTTGTAATATATGATTTCAAAATTTCTGAATATGCTTTGGGCAATATCATATTCAGCTTAGATATAAGTCCTTCGTGCCATACTTTGTCGAAGGCTTGCGCTACATCCAAAAATACAGTTGTGCAGACCTTTTTTTCTTCCAATGTTTGCTCAATTATGTTAACTATTCTATGAACCTGGTCAATTGTAGAATGCTTTTCTCTGAATCCAAATTGGTGGCTTGGTACGATATTTTTGTCATCTATTATGGGTTTAATTCTCTTAAGCAACAGCTTTTCAAATAGTTTGGATATTATGGGTAGCAGTGAGATTGGCCTGTACGACGTTGTTTCTTCGGGAGGTTTCCCTGGCTTAGCTATCATAATAACTTCAGCAATTTTCCATAAATCAGGTACATACTTAAGTCGAAATGCTGCATTGATTAAATTAGTAAGCTTAACAAGGGCTTTGCGTGGTAAATTATTTAAGACTTCTCCGGTGATAAGATCGTAGCCCGGTGATTTCTTTTTACTCAGGTTATATTTAATTTCCCGTAATACTTCTTTTGGTGTGACTAGTTTTATATCGATGTCTTCCTCTATTGGTTGAGTTTGCTGGAGGTCATTTTGATGATCATCATCGTGACCATCGTTTGGTTGGAATATACTTTGAAGATGATTTGCAAATAATTTAGCTTTTTGTGTATTGTTGATTGCCCATTTGCCATTAACATCCTTGATTGGAGGAATTTGTGTTATAGGTCTTTTCATGTTTTTTGTGACTTGTGACTTTCCAGAGGGCATAGTTAGTTAGGGCATAACCTGAGTTATGTGCGTTTTAAATAAGTACACAGGTAAATAGTAAATTGAGATGAACGCTGCAGAATTGTAGAACGGGCAGCCACTGAGTAGAGAATGTAAAATAATGAGTAAAAAATAATGAGTAGAGAATAGGGCTGCTGAAGATGTTACAAGAGGTTGTGAGTATGATGCGTTATGTTACGTTGGGAAGGGTATTGTGAGTGGTTTAGTTTCGGGATCGAACAGAAAAGTAGACGATGTTACAAGTGGGTGTAATACAAGCACTAAGGGGACGTGGGTAGCCTATAAAAGTTCCTTTACAAATTTATTGTGTACACGAGCCTTTAATAAATTAGTTAGATCGGTTGTTACGCAGCGGTGAAAGGTCAATGGTTTGATACCCGGTTAAATATTTCAGATTATGTTTAGTTAGGGGGATAATAATGTTCAGAGTTCTTCTACTGCAGTAAAAGAAGTGAAATTAGCTTTTAATAGAATAGATAATAGATTGAGCTCTCAAAACCTCGGTACCTAATTTTTTTTAAGAAGACGAATGTTGGATCCGATTTTCAAGTTTGGGTCGAATCAACCTTTGCGACTATTTCCATACCTAGTTTCACGGCAAGAGGAACTACCTAAACCTTCCTTGAGGAGGTATATCCTATAACAAGACACAAAGATAGATAAAAAAAGAAAAATAGACCGTGTCGTGTCGTCGGACACCCCGTAAGAACGTAAGTTTTTTTCGTTCGAGCTTTCATTATTCTATTTTGTAAAAATACAGCATATTTCATGAGTGGGACTCGAACCTGCGACATCTTCTAACTGTTCAAGTCATTATGAAAATTATTCAGACCTACGAAGTGTTATTCTAATACTAGAACATACTTGTACCTACTATGTTATTTAAATATCTAACTACAAAAAAAAAATTGTACGTCAGGGTTGCCTAATTGGATATGCTGCAACTTTTCATACTGTAACCATCATTGTAACACATATTCAGACAAATAAATTCTATTCTATTCTATTCTATTCTAGTTATCTTGATTACAACGCGGCCTCAACTGACTGTGCCACCATGGTATTATAAAGTATACTTCAAAAAACCTAATTGGTTGGGTTGTATTTAGTTGTTAAGGGCCTTATTGTCAAAATATCGGTACTTCGAAAAACGAGCGTACGGCGCAGCGGTCTGCGCGCCGCGCCATGAGTGAGAATACAGCTTGCGAACACTGTGTTGTACACTGTGTTTCCATTTAAATCATCTCCGAATTAACGAAATAACACATGGCTCCTGTCTAGGCCGTTCATAATGTTCCATACTAACTAGAAATAAATTACAAATAGGTACTCCGTCTCTCAAGCTTTACTAGAGGGAGCGATACAGAGGCTAACGCTTCTGTCACGTACAATTTTTTCCGGCCCAACGTCCCGCGTTTTATCCTGCAATAAATAATTAACGTTCTAAAAAATAGTTTAAAGAAATTCCATTCAAATATATTTTGTAGATAGCATATACCTATCTATAAGACGGTATAATGATGTAATTACACTCGTCATAGCTCATTAAGTCGTATAAGTACTTTTACACGCGAACTGGTCACAATATAATAATATGCTAGTCTCCCTTTACATGACGTCTGCATTCTGAAGGACGTCTAATGATCTAACCGTGCATTGCATGTACATGCCTTAATCCGATTCTGATGGATAGGGTTGCCACTTGCTTGTTGTTTCTAAAGTAATGTTTGAGCAAAATTCGTGACGGCAGTAGGTAAATCTTCACGGAGTTAACAACGCAGACAATATTATTATAATGCACTAGTGAAAAATCAGGTGCAATCTCTATTCCCTCACAGTCCGTCTAACTCCAGACAAGGCTAAGCTTCCAAATTAGGGCTGCTATTGAGATTTTCTTGACATTAAATTCTGACTTTTTGAATTCCCGTGAATTGTTTTGTATTGTAATTGTACAGGTGACAACCCTGGCTTTACTGAGGATTAGCAAACTAATAGGAGATAGTAACCGGCCACAAGGTTTAGGTTAATTACTAATTTTTTTCGACTTTATCCAACCTATGCGGGGCCTGCTTTTCTAGATGTTCCTACCCACTTTTGTACCGTCTTGAGCGTTTGACTATTCGAGTCAATTGACTTTATGTCCATTAATGATTGTAAATAATGTACAGGCACGATTTTCTTACTTTTTGTAGATAATTATACACTTATACATAATAATTAACAGCGGGAACTGTAAATCAGTAGGTAAAGGTCAATAGTATTATCTCATGTGTATAATTGGCCATCTTCATTAGACAATAGTAATTAAGCAATCATTTAATTAACGTTTTACTAAAAACAATGTAAATATTTAAGGACTTGTATTGTTGGGAAACAGTTTATGCACGTAAAAATTATCATGCAGTATAGATGATTCCCGCAACTTTATCCGCGATATCTTTCAATTCTCGTGGGCTTTCTTTAATTTTGCCGCGATAAAGACAAGCATATTTATGTCTCATGGTATTTCATCAGCGTCTATATGTTCTTTCTTTTGTTGCGGCATGATTGAGAAGGAACCACAAAAAACACACTTTCGCGTTTATGATTTCACTGTAATTAAAATTAATTGACATTATAGTTGACACTTGACAGTATGGTTATGGTCTTTCAAAAGCTACTCTAAGTCCTGTCAATAAAGTGACGGACACTTTAGACTTATTTTATTGCAATATTAGTTTTACAAAGAGACAACATTCGAGTAAAAATAATTCTAGTTGTATTCGCCATTTTTCTCTATCTTTCAATAAAAATATGTCTAAAATGACCGTAATTTTACCGCCTAGGACTTGGATTGGCCCACATTTGTCAAAAGGTCACTGAGAACCAATCATTCAAAAATTCAAAATGTAAGAATCACAAGATGGAAACAATACTTAAATGAAGATGATTACTTGAAATAAAATAGAAACACGAAGTTATGTTTTACAAACCATAAATTAAAAGAGAGGGGAAAAACTGATTCATTAAACATGTCGTGACTGTGGACCCTTTCGCAATAATGGAATCAATCCAAAGAGCCCTTCAGTCGGTATTGATTGGCGGTGAAGTGTCGATTTGTGCGATTGCCAAGGCTTCCCACCAAATGGCACGAGTGGGTACCTATGTTGTTTTGTAACAGTACTTCTAATGCCAAATACGTACCTACTATTGTACGTGATAAAATATAAATAGTTAAATACCATACTAATAGTAAAAACGAAAGTGTATCGGTCTAGTACTTTATCCCAATACATACTAAATACTTATCGCCGCTCAAAGACAAATTATGCCCCCCGATTGTCTAAAAGTTGCCGATGAAATCGTCAAAGTTCGGTGTAAAAGTAAAATAAACCATAACAGCATTGAATTAGAGCTCAATTTCGTGTATCCATTCTCATCCGTTTAGGGTATACCCTAAATTCATGTATTTTTTGACTATGCGCATGATTTTTTACAGATTTTGGTGCGGATTCGGTTTTTTCTTGTAAATTTTAGAATACGCCTATTTTCTTGTCAATGTAGAAAGAATAGGTCAGACAAATCTGCTATAATTTGGAACCTTGTAGACTGGTTTACATAATGACATTGGTGATTATATTGGTGGCATCAGTGGCATATTATTATACAATTAATATTTCATAAATATTTGTTTTCCGTCTCCTCTCAGAATGAGACAGGTCTGGGAATAACACGCTGGCCAAATGTCGATTGACTGACTTTATAGACCTTTGAGACCAATATGAAGGCATGCAGGTTTTCTCACGATGTTTTTTTCCAGCGTCATAACTCATAGCCATCGATATATATGTAGGTACTAGATGGGCCCTTTCATAAGAAAAAAGTTGGGCGTCCGACTTTTAGAGCGCGCTCCTCACCTGTATAGCCCTGTCCTTGTCCCCGCTATAGCGCTGTCTCGCTTTTCAGACTGGATGGCGTTAGTAAATTAGGTCCACATTCTTTGTTTGACAGGGCCCGTCTGTGTAAATTGAGGTCGTTGGTCATAGCAAATGATATTTAATAGGGACGATGACAACTCTTGCAAATCAGCAACTCCTTATCAAACTTATAAACGCGCCTCTAAGTATGGAAGTTTGTATGAAATAGTTGTGACGTCATCAAATTTCAACGCACTTTTTATCTTTAATCTATAGTTTAAAATGGTTATTCAACTTATAACTAACCGATGACGTGAATATTAGGTCTTTTGGAAGACCCTCTATTTAATAATCAGTAAGAACTAGGTAATTTATTTTTAAGTTTTTTTTTATCCATTACAAGCTAGCCCTTGACTGCGATCTCACCTGATGGTTAAGTGATGATGCAGTCTAAGATGGTAGCGGGCTAACCTGTTAGGGGCATGGCAAATATTAAACCAATACCCCTTCGGTTTCTACACGGCATCGTACCGGAACGCTAAATCGCTTTTCCGGTAGGGTGGTAACTAGCCACGGCTGAAGCCTCCCACCAGAAATTTATTAATTTTTATTTATTTAGTCAGTTATTGTGTGGGTCAGTAAAGATTCATTTATTTATTTATTTTTGACATAGGCAATAGGCATCATCCCAAAGCACCTTGCTCCGAAAACTTGCTCCGAAAAAAGTTCGATATTCATTCTTCAATCTGCAGCCTTATTTTCTAACTCAGCGGATATCAAAAAAGGAAAACCACCGACATATTTTTTTTATCCATTGAAGGTTTGCTATAAAACAAAAATAAAATTTTCATTGTAGGGTAACCTTTAATGGATACAAATATAATATTGTCAGATATTATATTTGTATATTTTAATTTTTTCACAGCCGCTGAGTTAAAGAATAAGGGGGCTGAACAAAAGACCGAACGTCTAAATTCTAACCCACCTCAAGACACTAGACTAGTTTAGCGGTGTTTTTAATGACAAAGTTGCAACTTGCATGGAAGCAACCAGCTTCGACTACTGACTTGTGTCCAAAAGTCAGTGTAATACTTTTTACGTAACGTATGTGTTGTGCATTGTTTACTTATTGTACCTAACATTTTTCTTTTTATGAAAAATGCAACTGCCGAATTTCTTGCCGGCTCTTCTCAGTAGAATCAATTTTCCGAACCAGTGGTAGAGTCTTGACTTATAAGTGACACAAGTTGTTCTACGTGAAATAAATAAATAAATTAGAAATCACGAGAAATCAAAAATGTAATACTCCTTGGGATAAAACAGAGTGTACCAATAAGAGCTCTAGATACTCTAGAAAGAGAACAACGTATTCGATGTGAATCGGACTGCGTCAACGGTGTTGGCCGCACAAAAACTGTGAATCGTGTGGAAAACACACATACTTGAGAAGAAACTACGTGAATGCAACACCTTCACGCAAAATCGAGGCACGAACATAATATTTATATGGGAACTGCAAAATCATCCGTATATTTCATTCTTTGTTTCTTAACCTATTATTCCACTACTAGCCCTTGACTGCCAAGTGATATACTCGTACTATACATACCAGAAAGCTTTGGATACCAACTTATTACTTGAAGACTGCCAAGTGGCCAAACTTCATTTCGAAATGAGAAGACGATTACGTACATTTTTATCGATCTATCATGGACAGTCCGCAAACTTATCCGACCCGGTGGCCAAAATTGGAACTAGTTTTTATGCCTGCTTAGGTTTTGTTTTTATTTTATTGTTCATATCTACTAGCGACGCTGACACCGGGTCAGATAAGTTTGTAGAACTATAAACACATAGTGCACTTCACCTCATTCAAAGTTCGACATTGTACCACTAAGTACTAACGATGACATCATGAGATTACACACAGTTCAATATGTGCCCTAGTAAACTCTAGTTCGCGCACGAGCTCCGAGGAATAGGGGTCGAAAAAACGACGGCTGTACGCCACCTCCGATCGTTGCTCCATATCCAGCTCCCTCCCAGCACTAGTTTCGAGCTTGACGCGTGTAATTTTGCGATAGCAGTATTGTTTAGCACTTTAAACAACTCTAGGTCATTACTTTAGTCTTTGACATTCCATAGGATTCCTCAGAACTCGCGCGCGGACTATGCAGTAACCAATTCTTAAGGGTAATTAATTATATCTGGTTTTCAAAGCGCTTACAAGACGCTGAATGTAAAGCTTTTTACAAGACTGCCCAAAAAAAGGAGTGTAATGTTTTCAGGGTTCATGTATGTATGTATGTGAGTTTCTTTAAATTCCACCATAACTTCTAAATGCCTGAACATATTTGGATGTTTAGAATCCCTACACCCTCCCGAGTGACACTAACTACAAATGTTCTGAAAAAAAAATAATAGGTATGGCAGGGCAGTCGTATTTTTTAAATTTAAATTAATATTCACTTGTTTTAAATGCTAAGAGTTGTGAAACTATTAACCAACGATTTCTAAGGATTTATTACTGCGCTGTGTATTCATAATCATCTGTGATTTTGTTCACACGAATAATTACCTAATTCGCCTATTGCTAATATTATAAGGATCAGGCGCAGGACCGACGGTTTTACGTGCTCTTCAGGGCACTAGGGGGAAACACTGCCATTATTCTAACTCCGGGCTAGATAGGATGTTGGCGGTGTTTCACCCTTGGGCTAGAAAAAATAAATAGGTACTCAATGATGGCCCAACCCAGAATTCGTACCCGGGACCTCGTCATCCGCCGTCGAACGTGCTAACCACTGGCCCAACGAGGCAGTTAATGTATGGATCTAATTAATAACATATCAGCAGCCGGCATATAAGACGATACAACAAATCCAGTCACTTGACACTGACACACACAAGTAGAGCGTGAAGCCTCAAAATAACGTATTTATTTCACAACACACCCTTCCTGCATATCCACCTAATTTGTTATTGTAATTTACACCTTAAGACCCGCTAATGGGTCAAAAAGGCCCAGTAAAAATTCTGGTTGCAAAATTTGAATCAGTCCGGGCTTCAAGACCCAAACCAGTATATTATTATGTACTTACTAGCTGATGCCCGCGACTCCGTCCGCGTGGATTAAGGTTTTTTGGTTCCCGCGGGAACTCCTTAATTTTCTGGGATAAAAAGTAGCCTTTGTGCTATTCCAGACTATAATCTATCTCTGTGCCAAATTTCACCCAGATCCGTTCAACCGTTGGGGCGTGATTGAGTAACAAACATCCATCCATACATCCATACATCCAAACTTTCGCATTTATAATATTAGTATAGATAGATACGTTCAAACGAAGGTGTTAAATCAAATCTCAGTTTTAGGAAAGCAAAATTAATCAATCTTAATGATTGATTGATTTAAATATGATTAAAATATACATCAATATAAAATAGATTTACATTGCTTCTAAATTCTAATATTTAATGCTAGTTAAGTAACTCAATCCATCCTTCCATACGTTATACTAAATGCGAAAGTAAGTCTGTCTGTTTGCTACGCTTTAACGGTGCATCTATTCAACCGATTTGACGAAATTTGGTACAGACATAGGTTGTGTCCAGGGGAAGAACATTTTTATCCCCGCGGGAGTCAAGGAAACTTAATCCACATGGATTCCTCCACGGAATCATCTAGTTTTGTTATAAGGCAGTAAGAAATTTAATATTTTGGTACGACTAATATTATGTCATTCATCTCGAAAAATAAAAATGGGTCAAATGTGCCCAGCAGTAACTACTAGCTGTGTATGAAATGTGGAGGCACTGCTTGAGTGTTATAAAGTCGTTATAAATTAATTTATTTCCACATTATGATAACGTCACAATTCGCAAGGTCCTCGAGCGAATATGCTCGGGTTCGCATTAATTATGAAAATCATAGCGTATTTTCGGCTACGAAGAATAAGGATAAGACAAGAGTGAGTTCATGTTTTATTCATTTGGTGAGATTTTCGTTTCGTGCGTGTAAAGGGTGTGATTGGTTCATTCAAATAAATCTTGGTGAAAAACAAAAGAATCAAGGAATTCAGAATAGGTATGTATGGAAATGGTATACATCTTGCCGACATGAATAGAATATAATAGAATAGAATTTATTTGTCTGAATATGTGTTACAATGATGGTTACAACAGCACATGAGTAAAGATTTCTTTACTCATGTGGTTACAGTATGAAAAGTTGCAGCATATCCAATCAGGCAACCCTGACGTACAATTTTTTTTTTGTTTTTTGTAGTGAGATATTTAAATAACATAACATGCAGGAGATAAGTAAAGCATCAGTGCAGTCGTTTTTTCGTCATTTTAAAGGCAAACAAGTTTTTTGATATTTGCATCAGTGGCTAATACGAGACTGCGTTATTTCTTTATGTGGCTAAAAATTTACAAAATGCTGTCCGGTCATACTAATAAATGCAAAGCGTAAGTTATCTTTTTGTATCTCCTTATCAATTCAGCAAAACATTTTTTTTATCCACTACAAGCTAGCCCTTGACTGTGATCTCACCTGATGGTAAGTGACGATGCATTCTAAGATGGTAGCGGGCTAACCTGTCAGGGGCATGGCAGTTATATTAAACCCATACAGTACTCGGTTTGTACACGGCACGCTAAACGCTTGGCGGCAAGTCTTCGCCGGTAGGGTGGGAGTTGTCCTTGTCAGCAGTATTAGTAGTTTAAATCTCAAGTTTTTGATTAAAACTCAAAGTCAGCTTTATTTATTATACCAATTCCCTATACGGTTGGAATTGGTATAATAATAAATGATAATAGTTTTAAAAAACTAAAAAACACGCTTTTGACGCAGACACTCCGGGTCTCAGGAAAACAAAAAATCGCTAATCCTGATTATCCTAGTAAGGATAACGGGTCAAAATGTTTAAAATATTGAATTGTCATCAGTCCTTAATCGAGTTAATCCGACGTTTTAAAGGGGGTCAAAATCATGTTCAAAGATTCCGTTACATACTAACATACTAACATACATACGTCTGAAGCTAATAAAAAGTGGTAAAAACCAATGACTAAGGAAACGTAAAAACATACAGGAGACTTAAAGTTAGCCGTACCCTGCCAGCCCCGTGTGCCTCTCTCTGAGCCGTATTCCTCATTACTGAGGGTCGTTACCCCTTTCCATTAATCAAATAATGGTAGGAGTTTTCTTGGGAAAATAATGCGGTGGGTCCCCACGTCCTACCGCATACGACTCAACTAAGAGTATATTGAAACTCTTTGGTTTTTGTAACGATTATTATCAGATGTTAGTGATAATAACCATGACCGACGGCTTAACGTTCTCTCCGAGACACGGAGGGAGTGAAAAGGCCAAATTTGAACCTCCAAATTTGGTCACCCATCCAATTAATGACTTGGGTTAACGTTGCTTGACATTCGCATGTTATGCGTTGTCACAACTAGGCCACTCATCCCCCGTGCGCCATGACGTTGTTAATTCATTTGCGCCTGGAGTAGTATATAACCTCACTAACTAGTATACAATAATATTGTTGTTGGTATAAAATCTCACTAACCAAAAAAAAAATATGGCTTCACAATGTACTTATCTTGTAGAAAGGAATACCAAAAAAAGGGAAACGGGGAATTTAATTTAGATTTAAGAGAAATCGTACAGCCGAGCCAGTAGCACCAACGTCATACTGAAATTTCAACCTTGCCGCGGGCAAATATATCATGCCCTTATAAATAATTCACCTTACAATCTCGCCCCTGATCCCCTGAAGCGAGATACTGTACTGTACGAGAAATATAATAAAACGCAAGTTTTGACTTTAGATATCCTTTGAGTGTTATGGTGATCAAATTGTCAAAGAAACTTGGAACCGAAGTAAGAAAATCCAGCAAGAGATATTAATGTCGTAATCAAAAATTCAATATGGCAGAATATTATGTTCAAGATTTCAAATTTTACTATCTATACTTAGACTTACTTACATTATACATGCGAAAGTTTGGACGGATGTATGGATAGATGTTTGTTAGTCTATCACACCAGAACGGATGAACGGATCTGGATGAAATTTGGCACAAAGATGGCTTATAGTCTGGAATAACACATTTTACTACTACTACTTATCATCCCGGAAAATTAAAAAGTTCCCGCGGGAACCAAAAACCTCAATCCACGCGGACCACTTCGTGGGCATTAGCTAGTAATATTATAAATGTGAAAGTTTGGATGTTTGTATGTTTATTACTCCGTAGCACAATGGTAACATTTTGTCCCGGAAAATTAAATATTTACCGCGGGAGCAAAAAAAAAAACACGGAAGAAGTCGAGGGTATCGTCTATTCTTGAATAAATATCTTCAGGACGTTCAAGTAGTTAGTTTACAAGCTGTGCAAAAGTATGCCTTACCTTAAAAGGAATGATTTTAATTGAACGTTTGCGTAAACAAGACTGAAATAGAACTATTGGCGCTTAATTAAGTTTCAGAGAAATTACTTTATTGTTTTGTAGTAACAAGGATTCCTTTTTACCTTGATAGACCTGCGTATTCAATCAGTAAACAGAATGAATATTTTGTTTATACAACTAGTTTGAAATGTCTGGTAACTTCATACTCTAAACCTTACAGTAAAGTGTAGATGTTACGAAATATTTAAGAGTTGCATGGTGGGAGGCTTCGGCCGTGGCTAGTTAAAACCATACCGACAAAAACGTGCCGCCAAGCGATTTAGCGTTCGATGACGTGTAAAAACCGATTATGGATAATATGGTCTTAATATAACTGGCATGGCAATGCCCCTAACTTGTTAGCCCGCTACCATTTAGACTGCATCATCACTTACCATCAGATGAGATCGCAGTAAAGAGCTAACTTTTAGTGGATAAAAAAAAAGTTTTTTAAGGTTGCAATGAAGTGTGGACGTTGTGTGGCTGTCTTAAAAAATATTTTGTTGTCCGTGCATCTGCAGTTCACTAAATAAAGCATTAGCCTATTTAAAAATCTGCTTCTTAAAGTTGAATCGACATAAAGAGATCTACCGTGTAAGTAAACCAGGTGACACGGCTAAGCAAGACGACCCATTTTAGTGGCCCACAACAAAACCGTGTCCACACTCCAGGTCAGCGAGCAATACACAGATGCCCTGGTTCCTGTTTGACCTAGCAACATCTATAGTCTATGCTGACAAAGAACACCGATTTATACACCACCAAAATAATATCAGATTTTGCGAGAATAAAAATGGTGCTACAGTTTGTACAGTAAAAACGAAACAATCAAGCAAATCTAAATACACACCTGTATAAAAGGAAAAGGTGACTGACTGATCTATCAACGCACAGCTCAAACGACTGGACGAATCATGCTAAAATTTGGTATACAGATAGATATTATGACGTAGGCATCCGCTAAGAAAGGATTTTTGAAAATACAACCCCTATGGGAGTAAAATAGGCGTTTGAAATTTGTCCTACGGAAAAAACTCTCGGTAAGTAAACCAAGGGGCACAGTGAGACGATCCATTTCGTGGCCCACAACAAACCGTGTCCACACTACAGAGGTGCAATCATGTAAGGATTGCCGATCAAATCGTTAAGTTTGCCTTCAAAGTAATAAACCATAACCATATAGGGTATCGTACATACCTAAACGTATGAGAATGGATACACGAAATTGAGCTCAAATTCAATGCTGTTATGGTTTATTTTACTTTGAAGCCGAACTTTAACGATTGGATCGGCAATCCTTACATGATTGCACCTCAGGTCAGCAAGCATACCGAGATGCCCTGATTCCTAGTTGACTTAGCAACATCTTCTATGCTCATAATCTACACCCATTTATGAAAACAATTTTTATTTAAGTGAGAATAAAGGAATAACAGAAATTAAAAGGAAGGAATAAGTCAGTTACTGCTTACTGCATTTAATACTTAGATTAAAAAAAATTTAAATTCCAGGATTCAAAGGATTCCTATTGGAACGTTTTTTTTTTCACATATCATTAAGTATAATTTCAGATTCGAGCGTCACGTCATGGAAAGTCTGTAAATCAAGCGTGATGAAAATCAGCCTCGCGTTCTTTACAAATTACAACACCATGCTAAAACCAACACCAAAAAAAAAAGTGCGTTGTAATTTGTAAAGATTACTCATGGAAACTACACGTCATCCTGGAATCCGATAATCGATCTAATCAAAATTGTTTTGATGTTATTATCTCTAATGACAATCGACTTATGTCTGATTTGAGTATTATCTTTGATGAAACAAAGTGGGGGACAAATTGGATAAATGGATGTAGTTACGAGAAGACAATTCTCACGGATTTTACGTCGGAATAGCATTGTGCGCCACTGCAATTTACCTTTTGCACACATGGCTAAATTACAGTTATTTGTTTTTTTACAGTTATAGTATTTCTTGCTGGTTCTTTTAATGGGAAAGCCACAGGAAAGCCATTTGATTTGAAGTCTTTTAGAAAATCTCTTCTGTTCTATTATTCGTTTCGATGTGTACAAAATCCATTCAAAATCCCATACTTTCATTATTTCTAGGTCCAGCATCCATATTAATATTGTAAATGCGAATGTTTTTCTGCCTATCTGCTACTCTTTCACAGAACATCTGTTCCAATTTGGTAACATATTTTTTTGATTTTTATCGCGGACAGTCAAAGATTTCCCTCAGGTTTTCAAAACCTAAACCCACGCGGACCAAGTTTTCCGTTTATTTCATTTTTACGCCTAATTTACCAATTTAAACACAGGGATATAGCTTGCATCCTGGGGACAAACACATGATACTTTATATGCCGGAAAATCAAATGATTCAAGATTGTTCAAAAACTTAAATCAAAGGAAACTTAATAAAAAAATTAAACAAAAAGCCATGGGCATCAGCCAGTCAAAGATATGACATTCATCCATACTAATATTATAAATGCGAAAGTGTGTCTGTCTGTCTGCTACGCTCTCCCGGCCCATCTTTTCAACCGATTATTCTGAAATTTGGTACAGGGATAGTATGTATCCCGGGGAAGGACAATTAAAGATTTCCCGCGGGAATCAAAAAGCATTAACCTACGCGGACGAAGTCGCAGGATTCATCTAGTATTCATATATCTGTAAGAGTACATTTTATAGTTTCAAATGAGAACTTCAGTTCCAAAGACATAAAAAATATGTACGTACGTTAGTCTATGTAACCACTCTCGCTATTACATATCCGATGTGACCTATTTTCCTCTAGACCTTCTGAGCTGAAAATGAAGCTTTCCATATATTTTTTTTTAGGAACATTCCAATTTTCATCCAATCTGTTGTGTTATTTTTACGTTATTTAGTTCTACACTTTTCGTCAAACTCCCAATTTTTTATGCACAACTTTATTCGGCTTGATTCAATAGTATTTTGTGATTCAAAATGTAATTTTGTCATGGCACTTGAGAAAGCTTTTTGAGTAGAGCAATCCGCAAACGTACATTACTGCTAATTGCAAACTGAGTACGTAGTACTAAGTTACTGACCATTCAAAATTATATTTACTATTTATTGTATTTGCTGAGTACGTAGTACTGAGTTACTGACCATCTTACTTCTTACTAATATTATAAACGCGAAAGTTTGTGAGTATGGATATTTGTATGGATGTATGGATGTTTGTTACTCTTTCACGCCAGAACTGCTGAACGGATCTGGATGAAATTTGGCACAGAGATAGATTATAGTCTGGAATAACACGGCTACTTTTTATCCCGGAAAATTAAAGAGTTCTCGCGGGAACCAAAAAAATTCTATCCACGCGGACGAAGTCGCGGGCATTGGCTAGTCAAAATTATATTAACTATTGTATTTGCAGTGTTGAGTACATAAAAGTAAAATACGAGTACCTAATTATAGTAGTTAAATGTTGACCGCTAACTAGATTTAGATCTTAATTAAAAGCGTAATCACGATTAAGTCTGCTAACTGGTTATTAGCCTTGAAGAACCTCAAATTAATTTAGCATTAAATTTAAACCACACTACCGCTTTGATCTGTATGCGAATGGCGTAAGCAGCATTTGATGCGTGAAAAATGCAAATAAAATACAGTGGCCCCCCGGTAATCCGACAAACATTTTGCAGGGCAGTGTCGAACTATCGAATTTGTCGGATTATAGAGTAGGTACCTACTGCCTAAGAACCTATATTCCGGAATTTTCAAATGAGTACCTTGTAATCAGACATGATTACAGATCCAATGATAATATTCTATGTTATTCTCTGAAGTACAAATCATACTTCATTATGTATGTAAAATTTAATAAATTAAACAACACAATAGAGAGATTACTTTTTATTATAAAATTAACGTCATTAATGCTATAGAACTTACAAAAAATAATTTACATTAGGAAATAATAGTGTACAAACAAATGTACGTATATACTAAATTAATCAAAAATTATGAAAATCATAATATGAAACAATTTATGAAGCATGAATACCTTAGTAGATATGTCACCGTAAGATTGTAAAATCCGTTAGATTATAATATAACGTTTTTTATCTCGATAGATTATAAACTGTCGAAAGATTGTGAACCGTTCAATGTTCTGAGTATTAATTTATGAAATATTTATTGTTTTTAAGTTTTCATGTCTCTTTCTTGTACAGTTCGCGCGCGAGTTGAATGCAGAGTAAATGTAAGTGTCACCATACATTTACTCTGCATTCAACACGCGCGCGAACTATAGGTTAGGTTAGGGTTTGACATGAATATTCAGGTAGGTTCTATCGGGTTAATATACCTAATATATTACAATTTACCGAAAAATAACGCGTTAAATTGTAAGCAGTATGATACGGTTCACAATCTGTCGACAGTTTATAATCTATCGAGATAAAAAACGTTATATTATAATCTAACGGTTTTTACAATCTTACGGTGACAAATACATAGCAGTAAGATTCACAAGAATCGTATGGAGTCTTGTGATTCGTCGTCGTCGTCGACAACCGATAGATGTTCACAGCTGGACACCACAGTAAACAGATACGAGTACAACCAGTATGGAATCTAGAAACGGTCGAAACAGCTCACTCACACAAACGTGCGCATCGAACATACGATGACGCGGCACTCACTACTGACGGCACTGCGACGAGCGCTTGGTATCTCGTCGATGCGCACGTTTGTGTGAGTGAGCCTGTTTCGAACGTTTCTAGGTAGTTTCCATACTGCTTCTGTTTACTGTGTGGACACCGAGATAGGTCTTGCAAGGACTTTCACATCCACCGAGCCGCGGCCTGTAGGGCTAGCATGCTTACGAGTAAAATTATGTCTATACGTTGTCTCTATTTGTCTACCGAAGCTAACATAAAGTAGAAAAGTAGAGATAAAAGTAATATTTCTTATCTGTGGTATTTTTCTCTACGAACCCTTACATGCCGACTATTTTTTTTTTCTCGTAATATACCTTGGTTTAAGCAAAAGACATCTCATACAATAGGCATGATGACTGATTTTGAAAAATGGTCAGATTATGTTCGGAAGTATCTACTATTTCGAAAAAATATCTTATTTCAGCAGTAAAATAAGGTTTCGTAGATAATATTGGCATTTGAAATTTAAATTTTAAAATTCACGCCAAAACGCTCCCCGGTGTCATGGCGTCGTTTGTGACGTCACTATTATTTTGCAGTAAGCAACAGTGTGATTGTCAAAGCTCGAAAACAAACTATTGTGACGTCATTCGCTTCTTGGTGTTTTGACCAATATGGCGGATTGCTGTATTTTATAATTTTATTTTATCAAAATAAATAGCAATCTCACTCGAAATAGAAAAATAAATACGTTTTTTATAATTCATGAATCCTATTTCATTAGATAAGTTCATAATTTCATTGATTCTTGGTTACTGTCATCATGCCTAACTCAAACTTTTTAATTAGAGCTTAGACCCACCACGCTGCTCCAATGCGGATTGGCGGGCTTTAACGACTATTATCATATTAGTTGATAATAACCGGGACCGACGGCTTAACGTGCTCTCCGAGGCACGGGGGTGAAGCACCACCAACTTCCTAACTCCGGGCTAGTACTGAGAATTTCTAGTCAGAAAAACCCAAACTTAATTATGGCCCAACCCGGGACCTCGTCGGCCGCAGTCGACCATTAGCATGTTAACCAATAGACCAATAGACCAACAGGGAGGCAGTTCGGGCAACTCAGCGTTAATTAATTTAGTTTAATCGCCACTTATTCTTTTAAATAGGTTTTTACAACACAGCGTTAGTTTGTTTAACAAATTACTTGTTCATTCGTTCAAAACCGTTCCGTCCACTTCTCGTCAAAATATGTGGAGGTATAAAATTAAAAATGTCAGTCCGAAATATTCCACTCTTAAAAGTCTGAATCTAATATTTGTTTCTTATTATTCTCATTTGAATAAAATGTGAAAAATAAACTCGTAAATGTATACGAAACAGGTTTTTTAGATCTTTCCAGAACATGCAAATGTTAAAGAAGTTATTATTTAAGGCGCTGTGACCTAACGAGATGAAAAACACAGGCGCGCGGGGTTGAAATCGAGCAAGCGCATGTTGCAAAAAATGCATGGAATAATTTGTAAAAAAATTAATATTTACTTTTCAATACAAATGAAACCGACAATGTGTTTGATTTAGAAATGTGAATTTTATCTTATATTTCTAGAGTTAATTATTGGTTTCAATAAGGAGAAAAATTGCTTTAAAAGGTAAATTAAGAGAGATTTTAAAATAAATTTCAATGCAGTTTTTTTTTAATTGTGTTTTGAGATGCGTCAATGACTCTCAAAGGTCTTGAAAATAGCACATTATTTTTACAAGCATACATTAGGTCACCGTTTGATGGATACACTGCTTTTAAAAATCCCCTTTTACGCTACACAGGGCCTTAAGTTCCATGTCAGTTACGAGGAAAACACCTATTGTGATGGACCCTTTATTCATTATTCAATAAGCTGCTATCTACGTTTTCAACCGTGAGGATTTCTCTTGAAAATCTCATAGGATATCTCGGATTATTTCCTTGATATCGTATGTCTGTCTTCAAGATGCGAACTCCCCCAAATTTTTAAACGTAAGAAAAATGTATGAAATCACGTTCGACTAACTTTTGCGGTACGAGGGGAGAGTGCCTTGTCATTTTTCTGCCCAATTATTGTCATTTGTTCATGAAAAACTATGAACACTATGACAACAAAATAATTAATGGCGAAACTGCCACAGTTCCCGGCTAGAGGGTTAAGGCGAATATGGCCGATATCACGCGTCCCGTGGTTAATTCGTCCAAGGTATATTCCCAGCGGACCAACCTCGACCAGCCGCCTTCAGATTTAACAGACCTTATACAAAAAGTATGATTTAAAGAATAAAAGCCGAATTCAGAAACTTCGACTAACCTTCAGATAATTTTTCTATCTACAATCTATGCAAATTATTGAACCTACTTTCTTCGGTGCTCCTACTAAATAAACTAAAAATCTAAAATTCAAAGGAATTTTAATTCTTATCAATGGAAAGTTTCTTATCATTGTTGATCGAGTAAATAATTTGGCTGCGTTTTATCGAGTCATGATGGCATCGTGAGTTTTTCCTAGGTATCTCTACACATTTTATGCTAGTAGTAGTGTTCTTTCCATCATGTTCAATTTCTTAATACAGGAGCCATACTGTTTAAAGCAATACTTAAGCAATATTACTCAAAATTACAGCTTGATGTCACGTATCTTGACATTCCTAAAATAAGGATCGTAATTTTAAAACACGAAACTCAACAATAATGAAACAATATTGCTTTTAAACGTGGGCAGTATCCTGGCCTCAGATTGCATTTTCTTCTTATTATAACTTAATAACTCTTTACGTACATAACCATTCTTCCTAGATTATGATTCAACAGTTATTAAAATCTAGACCAATGAATCGCGACCGCGTTCTCAAGTTCTAGGTTAATATTCTACGGCTATTCCCGTCGGGTCGGCGACCTCGTCCGGTCTCGGACTGCAGACTAGATAATATGACGTCGGTAAGTACTATGTACTATGATTAGGGTTTATACTTTCAAACCTCATTAATAGTTCAACTTAGCGATGGATGTTGAGGTTCCTGGCAGTGGCGTGCACAGAATTTGAAGCTGGGGTAGGCATTAGTTGGTCAGAATACCTATTTACTAGCTGCTTTAATGATTAATACGCGTTGACGTATTTACATTTTCGTAAGCAGTGCTTTTATGACTCTATGAACTGCACGCCACTGGTCCCATGGTACTGGAATAGTAATAATAACGAAAGTTATCCACAAGTTTTAAGTCACGCATAAGCTGAGGGATACAATTTGCAGGAGAACTAAAGTAACTGACATAGCCCAGTGAAATAGTAAGCTGAAGTGGCAGCGGGCAGGGCATATCTGTCGCAGAATCGATTGCCGATGGGGCAGACGCGTTCAGAGGTGCAATCATGTAAGGATCGCCGACCAAATCGTTAAAGTTCGGCTTCAAAGTAAAATAAACCATAACAGCCTTGGATTAGAGCTCAATTTCGTGCATCCATTCTCATAGGTACGTTTAGGGCATCATACTCAATTTCGTGCATCCATTCTCATATACCTATGAGAATGGATGCACGAACATATAACCTAACGTATAAGAATAGATACACGAAATTGAGCTCTAATTGAATGGTGTTATGGTTTATTTTACTTTGGAGCCGAACTTGAACGATTTCATCGGCAATCCTTACATGATTGCACCTCTGGAGTGGAGATATCGGTAAACGAAGTGTGTGGACGATCTAAATAGCCCACAGGACGGACGATCACAAACAGGGGGCATGCTACCATCGTTTAAATCCGTATTGTTTTAATATTCGTGTTTTATAATTATAATCCTTATTTTAGGGACGTCAAGGTACGTGACATAAAACTGTCATTTTGAAGTAATACTGCTTTAAGCGATTGTAGTAACGCCCGGGTGGTGGGAAGTGCGCATGAGGAATGCGGAGGACCGTGTGAGTTGGAGCGCTCTCAACTGTGCTCTCAAATGACTGCTCAAAGGTCTTGAAAACAGCACATTATTTTTACAAGCATACATTATGTCACCGTTTGATGGATATGTCACCGTAAGATTGTAAAATCCGTTAGATTATAATCTAACGGTTTCTATCCCGCTAGATTATAAACTGTCGAAAGATTGTGAACCGTTCAATGTTCTGAGTATTAATTTATGAAATATTTATTGTTTTTACGTTTTCTTGTCTCTTTCTTGTACAGTTCGCGCGCGAGTTGAATGCAGAGTAAATGTAAGTGTCACCATACATTTACTCTGCATTCAACTCGCGCGCGAACTGTAGGTTAGGTTAGGGTTTGACATGAATATTCAGGGCACTTGGGTTCTATTGGGTTAATATACCTAATATATTACAATTTACCGAAAAATAACGCGTTAAATTGTAAGCAGTATTTTACGGTTCACAATCTGTCGAAAGTTTATAATCTATCGAGATAAAAAACGTTATATTATAATCTAACGGTTTTTACAATGTTACGGTGACAGATATACACCTTAAACTGACTTACCCTGGTGCAAAAGGAACACCCGCAGCCGGATATGACGGTGATTTTGTCCGGCGTGGCGTCTTCTAAGCACAGCTTGCAGTTGATTGGGGCGGAAGGTACGAAGCCACCGCCGGCGCCGTCCAGGGAATACCTGAAAACAAACAATACAATTTTAATCATCATCCATCATCATCCAATAGCCGGCCCACTACTGAGCATGGGTCTCCTCTCAAATTGAAAAGGTTTAAGCCATAGTCCACCACGCTTTAGTTGTTGCTGACATAGTAAATAACGCAACTGTAACACAGAAGTTAGAACCCTAGATATTTTAACATATGTATACACTAGCGGATGCCCGCGACTTTGTCTGTGTGGTTTGAGTTTTTTTGGTTCCCAAGGAACTCTATAATTTTATAAATAAAATATAGCCTATGTGCTATTCCAGACTATAATCTATCAGCCAGCCAAATTTCAGCCAGATCCGTTCAGCCGTTGGGGCGTGATTGAGTAACAAACATCCATACATCCATCCAAACTTTCGCAATTATAATATTAAGTAAGATAGTAAGAAGTAAGTTAAGATAAACAGCAACAAAACAATAAAAATTATCTTCAAATAAATCTCCATTTAAAAAAAGTGAACCGAATTCAAAAGCACTACAGAAAAGCAATAATTAGGTAATTTTATGCAATTTATACTCTGCTAACGTATTTTGTTAATATGGCTAAGAGCCAATGAACAAATAACTTCAACTTTATACGTATAATTCGTAGGAAGTCTGCGTCAAATCAATGGTTCTTCTAAATATAAAGAAGGAAAAACTGAATGACTGATCAATTAACGCACAGGCCGGATCGGGCTGAAATCTGGCATTCAGAGAGCTATTATGACGTAGACACTAGACATCCACTAAGAAAAAACCTTTTTCAACGTTCTACCCCTAAGGGGTAATATTGGAATTTAATTTAAATAAAATTGAATTTTACATGAGAGAAGCCGCGGGCAAATGTTCCAAGTTTCCAAATAAGTATGTAGTTTCTGATGAACTAGAAGATTATACATATTATATTTATTAAACTAGTATTATTTTTCCTGACTTTGTTGTTTATTTCTAGTAGGTATACTTTGGCGCCAACTTCAAAAAACTTACGCGCCGAATGGAGGAGGTTCTTCTCCTTTTTGGAAGTCGGTTAAACACAGCATAGTTTTGAAATACAAGCCCCCATTGCAAACAGTGGTAATTTGCATAATGAATATTGCAACAATGACCCAAAATAAAAAATTGACATTCTAGTTGCAAAACAAAAAAAAACATGAGTTCAGTTGAATAGGTTAACGTACTCAGACTTGCACCCACAGTGTATACTTTCGAAATCGAGAGCGATTATACGATTGTGAGAAAATACAAACAAAAAATGTCAAGTGCGAATTCGTCTACCGTGCAGAGGGTTCGAAACAATCACAGTCCTGACATAATATGAGTATGTGGCATAAGTCATCCTACAAGAAGTAAACATTCCATTTCGAGAATATAATTATTGAAATGTGTTATTGACCGAGCGAAGCGAAGGTCTCTGTGTCTACTTGAGTGAATTTGCACTTGTCCGTCCGTCCGTCCGTCCGTCTGTCAGAGCCTTATAACTTCTGAATTACTGAACGTAATTACTTCAAATTAAAATATAATATGTAAACCGATGGCCTCCAGCCGAATATGGCTTAAAAAGTTATAAAAACTTTATTTCAGGGGGGCTCTCATAGAAGCGAATGCGAAGTAAAATATTTTTTATTGCGTTAGATAGGGTTAATTTTTTTTTTTTAATTTTTCTCCTAAAATTGAAGAAATGGGGGGCTTTCAAAGTGGAGATTTTCTAACGTCCAAAGTTGACCTCAGAACTCTCAATTTTCTAGAATTTCTAGAATTTTCTTCTAATTACCTACTATGACAAAGACCGTACATTTTTTACGCTATAATTAAATATTCTTAGATAAATTAATTATTATGCCTAAATATTGCGGATTGAAATGTAATAAATAATAAAGGCGCACATTGGCATTGGCAAGGTTATATAGCGCTCACTTTAGACCTGTCAATTTTTATGTTGAGACCACTTAAACTGGTTAGTTTCCTTTCCTTGAAAACGTCTAAATATATTGTTTTTAATATTGCAAATGAACCTGACAATTACCAACGGGGGTGGCGCCATCTGACATTAGCTTTGCCTGACCCTCTTTATTGGTGTTTTTATACGATGGTGGACGTTACAAGGATTCCTTATTTTACTACGGAACTCTAGGTAAAGTATATGAATTGTAAGTCACTCATTTGATATGCTATCAATGATTCATACTGCAATAATGGCATATAACATTCATTAATCTAGACAGAAAAAAGGATCACACACAGTGACATAGGCGATTAACATAGGTTACTGCACCCAAGACAATAGCACAATGAACACTTTCGAAATGAAGGCCGATTCCATTACAGGTGAGAATATTGTGACAAAAAAAACCTTTCAAAGATCTTTATTTAATTACTAGCCGATACCCGCGACTTCGTCCGCGTGGTTGAAGTTTGTGTTTCTAATTCCCGCGGTTTTTTTTATAAACATTTTTGATAGGATATTAAGTTACTGCAATTTTTTTCAGGGATCTCAATTTCTTTAGAATAAATTACAGCCCATGTTATTAGCTGATAATTAAGCTTTTTATAGGTGAAAGAATTTTAAATCATTTTCCTTTTAAAAAGTTTGTCCTTCAATCAGGCTGCAACGGAGCAACTGTATAAGTTGTAGGTTTTGGGCATCATCTAAATACAAAAAAAAAATTATAATGGCTTGTTATTAATAACTAGCTGACCCGGCGAACTTCGTACCGCCTTAGTATGCAAAATTAAATGTATATTTTTCAATATTTCTGAGAGATTTTCTTAATATTTTTTTCCGTAAGAACCTTCTCCTAATAATAACAAATACAACAAAAAAAGAATTAGTGAAATCGGTCTCGCCATTCACGCGTGATGCCGTGACCAAGGAAAACGGGTTTCATTTTTATATATATAAGATAACCAGTGCGATGAAGAACTCGCAACATACCCTTCCGCTGGTTGAGGCCTGGTATCTGCCAGTGCGAAGATGGGCGGAGATGTTTAGCAGACCAATCAGAGATCCAATTGTCTAAGCAAATGGTAATCAATCCACAGCTAAAAACGTATTCCTCGAACTGTTTAAGGAGTTCATACATGCTTTTTGACGCGCAGGCATCTGTGAACTCCATAAACAGGTCGAATCATATGTTTGACAAGCGATAACGATTTCCTTACACAATCGGGGGGCAGATTATTGATAGATAACGTGAAATAAATAACACGTCATTTATCAACAGTCTGATTGGTCCGCTAAACACACAACTCTTCAGTGCTCTGGTGGATACCGGGCCTGAAAAGAGCCCACAACGCATCATCGCGTTATTCGCGCCGCTTAGTTTCTTCGCACAGCTTTGATGGCAACGGTCACATTGATTTACAGCCCCGCTACGCTGGTGGAAACGCACCCTTATTCTGTCAAATTTTTGTATGGTGCTTATAGTCCGACAAACTTAACTGACCCAATGACAGTGTCGCTAGTATCTTTGAAAAGTTAAAAAAAAAACTAACTAAACAGGCATAAAAAATTTGTTCCAATTTTGGCCACCGGGCCTGATAAGTTTGTGGGACTATACATAGATTAAGGATTAGTCTATCCAACTACTCCTAAATCTATGGATGACTTACATATCTTGTCACAGTCGTGGCTAAATTTATCAAAGGTTTCAGAATTTAGTTCCCTCCCTGACCATTGAACAATCTAGCATTCAGTATTATCCACAAAAGTTAGTAATAATAGTTTGAAATCTTTATAAGTTTGGTCGCAAACCTATCTGACCAGGTGGCCAAGATTGGAACTATTTTTTTTAATTTAATTTTTCATAGATACTAGCGACGCTGTCACCGCTCAAATAATTTTGTCGGACTATACTGTACTGTAATTGTTTTATTTTTTAATCCACTACAAATTAGCCCTTGACTGCGATCTCACCTGATGGTAAGTGATGATGCAGTCTAAGATGGTAGCGGGCTAACCTGTTAGGGGCATGGCAGTTATATTAAACCCATACCCCAATTCGGTTTCTACACGACATCGTACCGGAACGCTAAATCGCTTGGCGGCACGTCTTTGCCGGTAGGGTGGTAACTAGCCGCGGCCGAAGCCTCGCACCAGGAAATCTACGTTTCTAAATGACATTTAGAAACGTCAGTTTACTGCATCTAATTGAAAGTCCGAGTATAGTTAATAATAGATGACAAAGATTGACCCTATTAGCCTTTTGTGGACGGCGCCTAGACGGCACTAACACTATAAAATAAGCGATATTTTTTCTGCAGCCGAGAATACTGTAGGTATATCGATGACGTTCAAGACATTAAAGGGCAAAACACACAGGAAGCGGGCGCGGGCCGGGTCGGGTGCGCGGCGGGTTGAATTTCTTGTATTTATATGGACGACATCACAGACCGCGGGTGCGGATCGGGCGCGTGGCGGGTGACGGGTGTGATTTCGTCCATATAAATTATAAATACGAGGAATACAACCCGCCCGTTCCCTGTGTGTTTTGCGCTTAATACGAGTAGAAGTCATAGGTTTGCACACGTCTGGTTTGCGATTGGGTTTGAAATGAAATCCAGAAAGTGTGTTTGTTTGTTGGTTTATTGGTTTTTGGATTGTCCTTCAATTACGCCGCAACGGAACAACGGATCGACGAGAATTTTTGCATGGGCTGGAGAGTGACACAGGCTACTATTTATCCCGGAAAATTAATGTGTTCCCGCGGGAATTAAAAAAACTTAAACCACGCGGGCGAAGTCACGGGCATGAGTTAGTAAATAATATGTGACAAAGATTGACTCTTTTGTTGAGGGCCTAGACGACACTATAAAAATAAGCGATGTTTTTTTTTCTGCAACCAAGAACATATAAATCGATGACGTTATATGCATTAAGTAATAGAAGCCATTTAAGTTTGCACACGTCTGGTTTGCTCTTGGCTTTGAAATGAAATCCATAACTACTTATTTAATATCCATACCAATTCCATAGTACTAATATTATAAATGCGAAAGTGTTTCTGTCTGTCTGTCTGCTACGCTTTCACGGGCCATCTTTTCAACCGATTTTGTTGAAATTTGATACAGGGATAGGTATCCTGGGGAAGGACATAGGCTACTTTTTATCCCGGAAAATTAAAGAGTTCCCGCGGAAAATAAAAATCTTATTCCACGCGGACAAAGTCGCGGGCATCATCAAATCAAATATAAATATTATAAATGCGAAAGTTTGGATGTATGGATGGATGTTTGTTACTCAATCACGCCCAAACGGCTGAACGGATCTGGCTGAGATTTGGCACGGAGATAAATTACAGTCTGGAATAGCATATAGGCTACTTTTTAACCCGGAAATTTAAAGAGTTCCCGCGGGAAACGAAATACCTCAATCCACGCGGACGAAGTCGCGGGCATTCGCTAGTCTAGTTTAAATATGTGAGAAAGATTGACCCTATTACTAGCCTTTTGTTGACGGCATTATGAAAATGAGCGATATATTTTTTTTCTGCAGCCGAGGATACATCGATGACGTTCATGGCATTAATTGAAGCCCTATGTTAGCACTTAGCACACGTCTGCAGGTATGCTCTTGGCTTTGAAATATAATAATCCATACTATCCATAATCCATACTTACATACTAATATTATAAATTCAAAAGTGTGTGTCTGCTAATTAAACTAGACGGTTCAGATTTGTATGGGACGTAGGCCTGGTCTTGTACAATTAGACAAATGAAGGAAAATAAAATACTAGACCAGTTTTAATTGGTCAAATCCACGAATTCGTCGTAATTTCACTGGCGAAATTATTTAATTAATCTTTCCAAGTTAAGCAACACTAAACATGAGTGGGTAACAATGGCGGATACATGTATTTGACGTTTTCAAAAGAAAAACACGTTATTGTGACAGTGACTGTCAGAAATGACATTTCGCGCCTACTGCCTTCTGAAGGTTGCCATCTTGGAAACGTATCGAAAACTTGAATTACTTTTGTTTTTTTTCTCGTTATTTACTTTACTGTTCTAAATTATTATATTTTTAATACAATCTATGTATTTTCCCCTATTCATGGTAGAGTGTACAAGAGTAGGCCTAAAATGAACATTTTCCTTTGGCATAGAGATAAGTTACATCCCGGGAAAGGACAGGTTTTTCAATCCGGGAAACTAGAGCGTTCCCGTGGGACCCAAAAACCTTAAGGCGCTGTCAGCTCTTAAAATCAAAACACAAATCGAGAGGTTGGCTCTCCTCAGTCCTCACCCCTCACGCCAGTTATGCCCACTTCGGCCGGGTGGCGCTCCCGTCGCGGTTTTCTTTATTTTCGCGCGCTTGTCATAGCATGTCACGGATGCCCTCGGATGACAAAACACGGTAACTCAAAATTTGTGAAATTGATAGAATAACGTAAGTGAGTAAATCACGTACCAAAGTCTCTTACATGAGTAGGTAATTGACAAAATACCTATTGTAAATCGTATATCGTGTGCAAATCCATTTTAATACTTAATATTATAAATGCGAAAGTGTGATTGTTAATTGAATTGCCCGTCAATCACGCCGCAACGGAGCAATGGTTCGACGTTATTTTTGGCGTGGGTATAGTTGAGGGAGAGTGACTTTTTATCCCGAAAAATTAAGGAGTTCCCGCGGGAATAAAAAAAACTTCAACCACGCGGACGAAGTCGCGGGCATTAGTTAGCCCAGCATACTAATATCCATACAAAATATAATAAATGCGAAAGTGTGTCTGTCTGTCTGCTACGCTTGCACGGCCCAACTACTCAAACGATTTTGATGAAATTTGGTACAAAGATAGATTACATCCCGGAGAAGGACATAGGCTACCCGGAACCATTATCCTGGAAAATTAATTAGTTACCGCGGGAGTCAAAAAATCTTAATCCATGTGGACGAAGTCGAGGGCATCATCTAGAGTTACATAAGTATCTTATTTACATAAACTACTTACGTGAGTTAATTACAAGTATATTTGTGGCATAAATCAATATCATACGTATATACAATGTACTTACCGACTAAGAGTCTGATATTCATTTTTTGTCAGAAACAAGAAATACAGATGTTATTTCAAAAATTTAAATAGCAAAAAGATGTTGGAAATTGATCATTGAAATCAATTTCTAGTCTTTTGCAGAGATATAGTATTATTTACAGTGTTTGAAAAATACTCAAAAATAAAAAACGAAGAAAATCATACAATTTTGGTGTCATGATTTTTTATCTTTACATACAGAATTATCTATATGGTAGAACTTCGTAAGAGCCAAAACTGCAAATTAGCCAATTTATGTAAAATTTCAAATTTGTACGTTGTTTCCGTAAATTATAAGTTTGATTGACAATATTATGTCCGAAGCAAAACCTATTATATTAATTAACTGGACTTAGGTTGGGTGAAACTAAACAAATTAACTTTTTAAAAATCCCACTCAATCAAAATTAAAAATAAATCTCGGGAACGGCAAATTTTCAACTCAAGGAAACGGGAATAAAATTGGCCGATTCCCGGGAATTCCCGAGAATCGGGATTTTTTAAAAAATAGTTATTGCTACTTTTATGTACCTTATATCCAGTTTTTTTTTAAATTAAATACAAGTTAGCCCTTGACTGCGATCTCACCTGATGGTAAGTGATGATGCAGTCTAAGATGGTAGCGGGCTAACCTGTTTGGGGTATGGCAGTTATATTAAACCCTAGTCCATATCCCTAATCGGTTTCTACACGACATCCTACCGGAACGCTAAATAGCTTGGCTGCACGTCTTTGGCGGTAGGGTGGTAATTGGTAACTAGCCACGGCTGAAGCCTCCTACCAGGCCAGACCAGAGAAAATTCAGAATATTTAAATTCTTGAAATACAATGCAAGAAAATATTGTTGCCGTGAATTCATTACGGTCCTTTAAGTAACTCTTTCGAAATTGTCAGTCAATTGAACAAATTGGTACTCAATGGATTTCTAAAGGTTTGTACACGGTTAAGCTTTTACGGCCCCGAGTTTTGCATTGGAAACGAGTATTGTATATATTAAATTATTCAGGTGTAACAATGGCGCTGACATCTGGTGAAATAACAAGGCGGCATATAGAGAAATTAAAGAGGGACTCTTAAAAGTTCAAACAATAATATATAAGAAAATAACACTTGGAGCTCGTAAAATCTAGAACAAGAAAAATATCCGAGGTGAGATAAAATATCAGAAAGGGAGAATCGAAGAAGACAAAACGCAAAAAAAAATTGTTACTTATAATCATTCTTACAATGTGATTTAACATACTATACATTGGTTGGAAGTTCTACTTATATTTTATAGACGACATTTTACATAATTTAAGTACAAAATAAAGAATAAAGAGTTTAAAATACTCAAAAGTACCTACTACGACTATTATAGTTTTATGGTAAGAAAGTACAATAATTCTTAACATTGTGATCAGTGCCCTTACTTTTCCTTTGAGTAATTGTCAAGGTTCCACTGACAAATTGTCCTCTCAAAAAATCCTCCAAAAAGTTTGGACAGATGGATGTATGGATGTATGAATGGATGTATGGATGTTTGTTACTCAATCACGCCCCAACGGCTGAACGGATCTGGCCGAAATTTGGCACAGATATAGATTGTAGTCTGGAATAGCACATAGGTTTTTTTTATCCCGAAAAATTAAAGAGTTCTCGCGGGAACCACAAAACTTCGATCCACGCGTACGAAGTCGCGGGCATCGGCTAGTATTGCATAAATACTTATAATATTGACAATTTATCATTAATATAAGTTATTGTTATGTTATATTTAAATGTATATTTTTTATCGTAAACTAACTTACTTGCAAAAACAAAAATAAAAAGCATTGTCTATTTCAGAAGTTATGTAATAAATTATGACATAAATTTGCCTTTACGTTAGTCAAAAGAACTAAAATTATCAAATTTTGATAGTGTTTCTGTTATTTTATGTTTGCTGTCCTATTTTTGTGATTGGCATGATTGGTAAGACTAGTAAAACACTTCTGTGAATCTTATCTAAAGTTGTTTTTTTAAGTGCCTTTTGTGAGATAAAGTTTAGTTACTCAATGGAATAATTCTCCGTCACTTAATTTTAAAATGATTGTTTTTACTATAATTTAACATAATATTTGTAAACAGTGCTACTGCTCATAAAGATAAATAACTAAGAAACACAAATTTATCAATAAAATAACAAAACATGATGAAAAAAAAACATCGATTTTATTTCATGTACAATTTTACAAAAATACGCCCAATTCCCAAATTCACTCTGCTGGGGATTAAACCCGGTACATCCCACGTTAAGACAATAGTGCTCAGCACTGCGCGAGTGAGGTACCTAGTCAATAGGGCATGCTCCCGATAATTCCTGGTACCAAAAATTCCCGGTACTTCTGAATAATTTTCAGTCCCGGTTCTCCACACCATAAAACCGGTACTTTTGATACTTTTGAGACTCGAAGTACATACATTCTGTCGATTCTTCTCTAATTAAGTGTGGATATTTCTGCATGTAACAATAATTTAATTCACTTTACTGTATTTTATGCTCACAAATTCGAGGTATTAGTTTAAAAACCCCTATTTTTACTTTGGCTATAACGATTATTTTACTGCCACTTCGTACAGTTTCGTATGTTAGTCTTTCTGGTAAGTATTATTTACCAGCAGAGAAGAGCTTTTTTGAAGATCAATGAATTGATGGATCTGTCACTGGAATAAAATTTGTTCAGCCATAATAAATTACAGTAGATTATGCTATATTCTGTTAATTGTATCGTTACTTTCATAAATTTCACATGAAGATTGACAGGAAAATATTGATAGACTGTAATATAAAATATACCTCATAAGCCCGAGGCTACTAAATTTTGATTTTTGACTCCACTGTCAATTATACCAATAGCAGAGGGAAAGAAAATATGGATATCCGTATCCATAATTCCCTAAGATGCTCAGGAGTTCTCCATACAATGTTATGTAAAAACCAAGACTGTGAACAGTCCAATCTTTATGTATGGATGTGAATCCTGGACAGTAACGCAGCAGTAACGAGGCTCTTTATGGCTGATAGGAAACGTCTTTAGAAAATCCTAGGGTCCTCGATCCTAGGATCCTCCATACGTACGGGGAGGACGGTGAATGGATACCAAAAATACTAAGAGGTACCATATCCAATATAATTGTAGAGACCAAATCAGCGTGCGGCAAAACCAAAAAACGGCACAGAATAGGAGAGAGTAACATCTTCACGAGATTCTCTTGGGAATACTGAGTATGGGTTGGAAAATATTGTTGATTTAGATTAACATTTGTAATTCTTTGAGGTGAGGTTACTACGTACGCCTGTCTATAAAAAAAGACCCGTAAAGGATCACTTTGTTGTCCGTGTATCCAAGCTTCAAGGCTTGTTTCTCATAAACTGCTTGATGTAGTAAATTTATATTTGCACTGGCTTCTAATTGCTATAAAAGTAGTTACATATGAGCGTATCACGATAAAAAAAATTTCAACTTTTCAAAGTGTATTTTCATACAAGACGCAATCTCTGTAAAACCTATGAACTACAATAAAACTTTGAAATTTGTAACGAAGCGAGTTATGGTACAAGTACATGAAAAAATCATGAATTTACAGTCCTGTGTGAAATATTATGCGATAAATTTTTGTATAATGCCTAATGAATAGTAATATTCAGTATATTCCTGTGTGAAATATTATGCGATAAATTTTTGTATAACGCCTAATGAACAGTAATATTTGGTCTATTTCATACTTTCTGTAATGTCTTAGCCGTGTTTTTGTGATAATTTAAGGTAGTATCGAAAGTATCGAAAGTCCCGGGAATTCCCGGTTCCGTGCCAATATCGGTCCAAAATTTCCCGGTACTCAAACACAGCACCGAATGCATGCCCTAGTAGTCAGGGAGAATTATAATAAACAAGTTAAGAGATCAACTTGTTCTCAAATATTTCTCAAGAGATAAGTTAAAAAAATACTCTGTACACAAAAACGGGAAATCACAAAAAAAACAACGACGTATTTCCCGGAAATTTCTAACTCCCGGGTCCCAGAAACGAAACCCTAAGGGTATCTAATATCCAATCAATTAGTAATAAAACTTGCAATAGGCACTTATTTGAAGTATTTGAGACACTACTAGGTCCTTACTCAGCAAGCTTTCGATATAATAATATTATCTGGTCGGTCTGGTCCAATGAGAGCGGACGAGTAGACAGTAGCAAGCTGAAGTGGCAATGTTTGATTTTCAGTTTTCCTTTCTGTCTTACCACTGTTTTGTTATTTTCCATTCATATCAAAAATTGCACTGGAGGCATACTACTATCGCTTAAATCCGTATTGTTTTAATATTGTTGACGTTCGTGTTTTTAGAATTATAATCCTTATTTTAGGACCTTCAAGGTACGTGACATAAAACTGACATTTTTAAGTAATACTGCTTTAAGCGATGGCAGTGAACCCTCTGACAGTAATTGGATGTTTGACAACTTACCTACTTCTTGGAAATATTAAAAGACGTCATTGTTACAACCAGCAGGAGTTTTTTTTTTAAATAGTGAAGCGACGTGCCTTTTTATGCGATATTTCGCAACTCGTATGTCAATCTAGTAATTACTAGTACGATTTTAATTTTGAAAATAGTTTTCAAAATAATTACGAAGCTGCAACACAAGCTCACTTGATTGTCATTTAAGTAGCGTCATCTTTGGCGTTGGATGGTTTCTATGACCTGCCTTATTGATGTTGCCAAATAATAAAATATACATTTACAGCATTGCTTCACCAAAAATATTTATTTTAATACATAAAAAAGACATTTAGACGCCTGGGTATGTTTATAAAACAATACAAAAAGTTGTAATATCAATGTGTCAAATCGATTAAAACTTCTTCGTAAATGAAGTCGATTGTTGTCAAAAATCGAATGGATAGCGCATTACGGCATCATTATTTCGAGCCGTCAAAAGTTTGGTCAGAGAACACATATTCATACTTTATTTGATTATGTATTTTTAGTTATATAAAAGAAGATAGCTCACGAAAGTTGTAATATCCACGTCTTCTGTCAATTCATGTTGAATAAACATTAGTCTTATTCATGTTATGTTTGAAAACCATTTTAAAATATCGATTTAAACGCTGGAGCAAAGGAGCACAGATCCATCGTCTGTGAAGTTCTTTCGAACACTGGCGGAGGTGAAAATGAGCTAGCACTTCTCGAAAAACCGGAATACAATGGAAAACAGAAAATATGTGTACATTTTAATAAATATTAATAAATCAATGGATGTCATTTAGAATTTGGAATTTAATGATATATTTTTCAAGTAAATTGAGGTTTTCAATTTGGAGATGTGTTGATTTGAAAACTGAAATAAGAGGTATGTTTGAATTTATTTTTTATGCAGCGAAGTTGTTTAAATCGTGTTTTGGGATAAAACAATATCTGAGTTAAGGTCTTGAAAACATCATATATTTTTTTCAATCTTCCATATGCCACCATTTAATGGATACACTGCTTTGGAGACCCCCCCCCTGACCACACACAGCGCCTTAATCCATGCGGTCAAAGTCGCGGGCATCATCTAGTACATAATATACTTAGGTAGGCCAATTAAATGAATTATTATAGGTATTATTAATAATTGAAATAGTATGAATGAACTCGCTGATTGATAGCTACCTGATATGTCATAATTCATAACTCAGGGAAGTAAGTTAAAGTAAGTAATGCGTGAGTTTCTTTGTTAAACTTTATTTCTTTGTAGTATTTAAGTTATTTTAATTCAATAAGAGTTTCACAACTAAAAGTGTAGATAAATATTTTAATTGGTTTAGATTTTTCCTGTAGCATGTACTTACCTATAATCTTACAAATATGTCGTCTATGTGTTTATGAAATGGACATGGTCGCAAAGTACAGGTCTCATATTATAAGCAAGCTTAGTCACTCAGGCAGTCAATGCTTTTTTTTATATCAAGTACAAGTTAGCCCTTGACTGCGATCTCACCTGATGGTAAGTGATGATGCAGTCTAAGATAGTAGCAGGCTAATCTGTTAAGGGCATGGCAGTTATATTAAACCCATACCCCTATTCGGTTTCTACACGTCATCGTACCGGAACGTTTAAATCGCTTGGCGGCACGTCTTAGCCGGTAGGGTGGTAACTAGCCACGGCCGAAGCCTCCCACCAGACCAGAGAAAATTCAGAAATTATAAATTCCCTAATTGACTCTGCTGGGGATCGAACTCGGAACCTCCCACGATTACTATTGTAATCTGTCGACAGTTTACCTTCTGCAGTAGTACAGTCTACAGTAGTAGTGCAGTTCTACAGTAGTTATCTTCTATTCGAAACATTACTTGGTTAAATGCCATAAGGTAGAGAAAGTAATGGAATTTAGTTTCAAACCTTGTAACTGATTGTATTCATGATATTGGCTTCTTTAACGCACGTTCACCTCACGCAAGCCCGTCCCTGGTACCGACCTCTTGACCTTTGTACCTAATATACCCGGAAAAATTATGTAATTACTTTTTTTTAATAGGCTCTAGCGCTTGGCTGTCAGACGGCGGCCTGTAGTCAGACCTGCTTGCAAGTGCTGATGCAGCCTAAGGTGAAGCACGCTTGCCTAGAAGATGCCAATTCACTCTTGATTTGAAGGTATTTATTAAAAAAAAGTTTGCCGTGTGTAAATTGCACTCACTTCAGAAAAGTAGCCAACGAGAGAATGAGATAAATATAACTTGTATTCCATCTCATTCTCTCGCAGGCTAAATCCTATAATGTTTGTCTCTTTTTGGTGTCGCTTTTTCGTTACGTTGAATTTTCAAATCACGATTCTAACGAAGTTCATCAGAAGAAAAACTGGTTCTATACTGGTTTTACTTTTCGTGCTTTTTCATAAATGGCTACCATTAACCGACTTCCAAAAAAAAAGGAGGTTCTCAATTTGGCTCGTATTTTTTTTTTAAATGTAAGTATGTTATGTATGAGGTGGTCCCATAAAAAATTCTGACTGATCCAAATCCTCAACCCTGACACTACAAAGATCAAAATAAAAATTCTTTCCAAAAAGAAAGATTTCCGGAAAGATTGGTTTTACCTATAAAGGCGCGAAAACGGCCACTTATTTAAAAAGCTGCTATGCAATGGGCATAAAAATTTTCAACGCACTACCCAAAGACATACAGTTGATGCCATTACAAAAATTTAAATCAACACTGAGAAAATGGCTTCTCACTCATTCCTTTTACTCAGTGAAGGAATTTCTTGAGCTTAAAATTCATAAGGTGTAACCATTTAATGACTTTGACATTTATTTATTTATTTAAGCTATTAATTAAGTATTGAACGTTGTAGTGAATTTTATTTATTATTATGACTGATTACTAATGATTTAAAGATTGGAAGTATTAATTAAGTAGGTACTTACATAATTTCTAAATTTGCACGTCAACATTGACGAAACATGTGTGGACTACTTTAGAACTGTCATCATAATTGTACAATGTTTCAAGCAAATAAACGATTGATTGATTGATTGATTGAAAAACCCGCCACCCACTAATTTTCATAAAACCCACTATGTTGAAGTCGGGCGGGTATAACAGGTATATAAGCAAAGTTGACGCATCAGGCTCGCCCGACTTCAACATAGTGGGTAGAAATCAAAAATATTTTTTACTTTACAGTGGCGTTGGAAGTCGGTTTTTGGAAAGAATTATTATAAACCGATATCAACTAAGTACAAGGTCTCCAGTATCGGTCAATCTATGGTAAAGAGTAAAGACCGGTCTTAAGCCTAGATTGACCGATACTTGTGTTCCTGACTGATGTCGGTTTATCAATACGGGCCTTAGTCCACCACACACACGTGTGGATTTGCAGACTTCACACACACATTATAAGGATTACCAAAGCGGAATGGAATTCCGAACCAGTGGTAGATTCACTCGACGATTCAAAAGTACTTGTAAAAGTTTATTTGAATAAAAACCATTTGAATTTGAATTTGGATTTGAAAGAAACTACCAAAGGGATAACTTTTCATCGATAGTAAAAAACTCAAGATTAGAATATTTTCTCCGGCGAAAAACGTCTCTTCTTTCACTAAATCATCATCATTGAATTATTGAACATGATGTTTATATAAATTATGAAGAAAACAGTAGGTAGGTACAGTTCGTCAAACTCATCTGACCCGGTGACAGCGTCGCTAGTTTGTATTAAAAAAAAACTAAATAGGCATAAAAATTAGTTCCAATTTTGGCCACCGGGCCAGATAACTTGGTGGGATTGTACCTTTGAACCGCGGAATTTTGATTGACCTCTGTTAATTATCCCATTCGTCATACAACAGTTCCACGCGATGTTTCATTATACCGATCATTAAGCAACACGATAAGCGAGAAGACAATTTTCATTTATCCGTAAGTTTGTCAGGGCCTCATAACTTCTAAGTGATTGCACATTATTCCTTCAAGTTAGCAAAATATTTATGTCGTAATCACTCCCTCAGAATTCAAACATGCTGGTGCAACACTACTGCATCATATTTACAAAACTATTCAAAATTTGTCTCTTTTCGGCTGCCCGACAATTTTATGATAATGTCATGTTTTTCATTAATTTTTCTGTAATCACTGAAAAAGTATCGAGATTAAATCAAAAAATAAAAGAACTATTTTTATCAGCGTAGATAATATAAAATAGCCACCACGCAGAGTGATGTTGGCTCTTAACTGCGATCTCACGAGATGGTAAGTGACTGATGATACAGTCTAAGATGTTAGTCTTATCTGTTAGGAGCACAGGAACCCCTAGACTGTTATAACACGGCACCAAATCAAAAAATCACACAAAGATCACGAAATTTTTTATTTATTTTTTTTATAAATTATTTTTCGGACCCAGGGGTCTAATATTTTAGCATAAAGAATTTGCATTTTGCATGAAGCTTCTCCTAGTCGAGAAGGGTGTAGTTATTTTTCGAGGTTGCCCATTACCTTATTACTCATTAAAGATGATACAGGTAGGTACCTATTTAAAGCAATTAACACTTCTTGTTGAGTTAAATTGGGTACATTATGTTCCTTTGTTTTTTTTTAATTCATGTTAAATGCCTTGTATACTGGGCCCTTACTGCTAACGCTTAATGCAATACTTAAACAATATTACTATATATGACAGTTTGATGTGACGTACCTTGACGTTCTTAAAATAAAGTTTATAATTCTAAAACACGAAAGTCAACAATAATTAAACAATATAGCTTTAAACGCGCATAGCCCCTGATATGCCTATTTTGTGACCTTGTAGAGAAGTAAATTTTTGCACAAACGTAACAGTAAGCGGAATTGGAAAGTTCAAATTGTACGGAAATGACATTTTCAGACATTGCAGTCACGCAAAACTCTTTAAAAGTTAACTAACGTATAAAATGGGTTTTTGCAAGTCCAACAATCCGAAATCAAACATTTTGATATAGAACACAAAACTCAAACATAACTAAAGTAATATATTAGTTACTTATTATTTATAGGTACTATAGATGATGCCCGCGACTTCGTCCGCATGGAATAGGTTTTATTCCCGTGGGAACTCCCAAATCCGGGATTAAAAGTAGACTATGTCTTTCCCCGGGATACAAACTATCCCTATACAAAATTTTTATCAAAATCGGTTGAACAGATGGGCCATGAAAGCGTAGCAGACAGACAGACACACAGACGGACAGACACACTTTCGCATTGATAACATTAGTATGGATTCTCAATTATGTGCCTATGCTGTTATATTTATCAGGTTAAACTAGGACTGATTTCATTATGCAATCGCAAAATTAACTTAAAAGGACATATAAAGACACTATGACATATTTCCAACACCATTACTGTCGAAACTGAGCTGATCCAATCTAACTGATTGATCAGTTTAACATTTGATACTGATATTAGTATTTATTATGTTTAAGGTTAAACATTAACTACTCGAGATCGGCACTTATTATTTGTACCTAATACCTATAAGTAATTAGGGGTAACTAAATCATACTATTATTATAAATGCAAAAGTATGTCGGTTCGTCCTTCAATCACGCCGCAACGGAGAAACGGATCGACTTGATTTTTGGCATGGGTATAGTTGGGGACCTGGAGAGTGATATAGGCTTTAAAGGATTTTTATCCCTGAAAATTCCCGCGGGAATAAAAACAAAACAAACCATGGTAAGTGATGATGTGTCATGTTTATATTATTTATTTATTTTAGCTCATACTATTAATCGGTTTCTAAACGGCATCATACAGGAAAGCTACGAGATAGCTTAGCGGCATGTCTCCGCCGGCAGGGTGGTAATGGTAACGTAACGAACCTTGTCCAGCAGCCACCAGACCGGACCAAAGAAAATATAGAAATAATAAATTCCCAAATTGACCTACACGAGGATCGAATACGGGACCTCCCACTCATAAGACAACAGCGCTCACCACAGTGTTAGGGAGGTCGTCAAAAATAAAAAGCTACTACACGGTTACTTAACCAACAAGACCTGTATAAGCCCATTTGGATTTTGGGTATTGACAACTACTCAAATCAGCAACATTTTTCAAACGTCAAAACGCGTGGTTGGTATGGGATTTTGTATGAAATACTGAATTGTGACGTCATCAAAGTTCGACACAGTTTTTTACTTTAATCAATAGTTTAAAATGATTATTTCAACATAAAACTAACAGGGACGTGAATTAATCACTAAATAATATTTTATTTGAATAGTACCCAATTGCCGTCCTTATCCACGACGTATGCTCATAGCTCTTATCTACGTCTTTCATAATACAACGTTTATGACCATAAACGGCAAAAGCGCAAAGTACGCGATAACATCATCAGCATAATAATTAACCTTGTGTTGACACATATTTTGTGTCGCGACTACACACGCGAAATAAGAAAAATAGGTAATGAGAATGACAGATAAGGTGTGTCAAAGTGTCAATCACACATAGGGTCATGCGGATAAAAGGGGTACAACTCTGAGCCCAAAATGAAGGCACTGTATATTTAGCGCCAATCAAATAGTCGTCTCTGAGCTGAGGTCTGATTTGGCCTGCTAGGCAATTACCACCCTACTGGCAAAGACGTGCCAGCAAGCGATTTAGCGTTCCGGTACGATGCCGTGTAGAAACCGAATAGGGGTATGGTTTAAATACAACTGCTATGCCCCTAACAGGTTACCCCGCTACGATCTTAGACTGCATCATCAGTTACCACCAGGTGAGATCGCAGTCAAGGGCTAGCTTGTAGTAGATTAAAAAAAAACTGAACTGAAACTGTTTAACTCAACGTACCAACATACTACGCGCGATAATATGCTATTACGACGCGTCCTGCGGTCTACTTCAGACTCTATTATTTGATTGGCGCCAGCTATACCCATCTTAAAAACAACTTGTACAAAGGAACCAACTCTTAAATCGAGATTTTGCATACCTACAGGCTACCTCTGTACCTCTACAGCAGGGATCCCTAAACTATTTTGGGCAAGAGACCCCTTTTCCAAAATGAACTGATACCTCAGACCCCATAGCCTTTACTATTTTATATACTTTAAAAATCAGTTTTCGTTTATGTCGACCCCTGGGAAACCGAAATCGACCCCAAGGGGTCCCCTGGGAACCACTTTGGGAATCCCTGCTCTACAGTGTACGATGGCAACTTCCAAACATACTTTTGGCAAATCATGATTACATAATTAATACAACACATAATTTAAGGACATTAAAATACTATAGAAAAATTTACATGTAACATACGGTATTATAGTGGTAAGTATCCCCGCCTGTCACGCGGGAGACCGGGGTTCGATTCCCCGCCGGGGAAATTTTTTTTTAGTTTTTCTTTATCTTTTTCTTGTCTGCGTTTTATGAATAGCTCCGTGTGATACAATTATATTATTTTCCTATGTATATTGTGTAATGTACACACCTGGAGCCACTGGCGCCGGCGAGCGACAACAACGAAGAACACCGGGAGCAGACGGAAGGCGCGCGCAGTCGGTTGTGTGCTCTGATAGGTTCCGGAGCCTTCTCTCTGTCCGTCAGCGCGAGGACCGTCGAACATTTCCTGAGACCTGGCGGAAAGAATGGTGATATCAATCAGACCTGCTTGCAAGTGATAATGCAGCCTTTAAGGGCAAAACACACAGGGGACGGCCGCGGGTCGGGCGCGGGCCGGGTCGGGTGTCAGGCGGGTTGAATTCCTTGTATTAATATACAAGGAATTCAACCCGCTTGACACCCGACCCGGCCCGCGCCCTTTCCCTGTGTGTTTTGCGCTTATGGTGGAGCGCGCTTGCCTAGAAGATGCCTATTCACTCTTGATTTCAAGGTACCCATATTAAAAGAGGAGGGAAATGCGAAAGACCTGAAGATTCCTAATCTGACTTGTCGTCAGGAGATCCTACTAGCCAGTACTACGTAATAATATTCAGTCAGGAATATTCTGACCATAAATTTCTCAGTATGTATCACAGTTAGGAAGTTTGATTTCACCATAAATATTATCTCGGTTATTTTTATGTTACAAACATAGAAATAACCGAGGATGCGAATTTTAGGTCTTTTGGATGACCCTCTATTTAATAATCCACCACCACCACCAACACTACAGCCCACGTCCCACTGCTGGGCACAGGCCTCCACTCTCATAGGAGAGAGGAAATTAGTACTTAGACCGACCACGCTGCTCCAATGCGGGTTGGCGGGCTGTAACGACTATTATCATGTTAGTGATAATATCCGGGACCGACGGCTTAACGTGCTCTCCAAGGCACGGGGGTGAAACACCGTCAACTTCCTAACTCCGGGCTAGTACTGGGAATTTATAGTAAGAAAAACCCAACACTTATTATGCCCGACCCGGGACTCGAATCCGGGACCTCGGCAGCCGCAGTCAAACATGCTAACCACTAGACCAACGAGGCAGTCAATTAGTAATCAGTAAGAAGTACAAGAATTTATTTTTGACATAGGTATCATCTAATTAAGCAGTGGTATGCAACTACTTAAGGCCCTGTGTAGCGTAAAAGGGGGTTTTTAAAAACAGTGTATCCATCAAACGGTGACGTATGCTTGTAAAAAAAAATCTGTTTTCAAGACCTTTAAGCAGACGCATCTCAAAACACAATTTAAAAAAAATCTCTGCATTGAAAATATTTTAAACATACCTCTTAGTTTACCTTTTAAAGCAATTTTTCTCCTTAATGAAACCAATAATTTGCTCTAGAAATATAAGATAAAATTCATATTTCTAAATCAAATACATTCGTCGGATTAATTTGTATTGAAAAGTAAATTTTTTTTTTTTATAAATGATTTCTTGCATTTTTTGCGACATGCGCTTGCTCGATTTCACCGCCTTTGTTTTCAGCTCGTGAGCTCACAGCGCCTTGAGTAAATAGATGCAAATAAATCACGAGGATTACCAAAACCGCAGAGCAGAAATAAGTTTTGGAAAGTTAAGCCACGTGCGAGTGAAAGCAGTAAAGTGAGGTCATATTTTTATTGTTTCGGAGCTTCGTTGCGAACTGGTTTCGTTGCATGATGCATCTGAATATTTTCCTTTAGATTGTAAACATATTGATGTTATTAAGCGTTCGATTTATCATCAATTTATCATCATCATTTCAGTACTGGTCACGAGTGTCATCTCAAAATGAGAAGGGAGACTTCACAAATCCATACTTAAATGCTAATATTATAAATACGAAAGTGATTCTGTCTGTCTGCTATGCTTTCACGGCATAACTACTCAACCGATTTTGATGAAATTTGGTACAGAGATAGGTTACATCCCGGGGAAGGACATAGACCCGACGTCCTTATTATCCCGGAAAATTGAAGAGCTCCCGCGGGATTCAAAAAACATCAATCCACGCAAAGTCACGGGCATTATGTGAAGAACATATGATGATAAATGATTTTGACGACCTTCGTGGCGCAGTGTTAAGCGCTGTTATCTTTAGCGTGCGGAGGTACTGGGTTCGATCCCCGGGCAATGGGAATTTATAATTTCTGAATTTTCTCTGGTCCTGCCTGGTGGGAGGCTTCGGCCGTGGCTAGTTACCACCCTAACGGCAAAGACGTGTCGCCAAGCGATTTAGCGTTCGGTTTCTACACGATGCCGTGTAGAAACCGAATAGGGGTATGGGTTTAATATAACTGCCATGCCCCTTACTATGCATCACTTACCATCAGGTGAGATCGCAGTCAAGGGCTAACTTGTAGTGGATAAAAAAAACATGCATTTTTCCTCTCGATGTTTCCTTCACCGTTAAACCAAGTGATATTTAATTGCTTAAAACGCACATAAATGTACAGCAATTCAATACTTTTTTTTTGTTAGTGGACCGATGCCTAATTGATATCTGGGGTTCCCAAATTGTACCACAATTGACGAACTATAGTTACATTAACCTATTTTGAAAAACAAAAATGACGACAACGATAAAAACTGATCAAGCACATCTTGACGACGAGATAGCCTGATAGTCAAATAACCACTTCTCTGAACGCTTACCTTCCAGCAAAGGTTGAGGTTGTGATAACACCGAGTCTCTCGAAGCAGCCCTTCTGACTGGCTTTGCCGGTCTCGCCAAGGACTTGAGCCCTCCGCTCAGGATGAGCTCGAGTGCTCGCCTACTGCCTGGTCCATTCGCGCCTGCTCCCATCTGGTAAAAAAAGAAAAAAATCATACTAATATTATAAATGCGAAAGTCAGTTTGTTTGCTGGTTTGTCCTTCAATCACGCTGCAACGGAGCAACGGATCGATGTGATTTTTGGCATGGGTACAGTTGAGGACCTGAAGAGTGACATAGGCTACTTTTTATCCCGGAAAATTGAGGAATTCCCGCGGGAATCCAAAAAAACTCTTTCCATGCGGACGAAGTCGCGGGCATCATCTAGTAAGTAATAGGTTCAAATTACAACTATCGTAGAAGGCACGTGAAATGAAATGATTTATCTATTTCACGCAGGACAACTTGTCTCACTAACGATAAGTCAAAACTCTACCACTGCTTCGGAAAACTATTCTACTGAGAAGAGCCGGCAAGAAACTCAACAGTTTCATAAAAAGAAAAATGTTACAAAATGTAAAAAAAATTATACAATTCACACGTTACGTAACAAGTATTTACATTGGCTGCTGGATGCGAAGCCGGTTGCTTCCATGCAACTTTGTCATTAAGCAAATCATCAATAGTATAATAACCTTGACTCAACAAATATTGTTTAAAACATTTACATTTATGCAATGGCAAATTATTTACACTCGACATAATATTTGCGTACACTCGTCCCCATGAAGGATTTCTGCACACTATATGACTATGGCGGTTTCTAGTGCATCGATTGTGAGTATCACATATTTGCTTATAAAGATGCCTAACAAAGAGTTACATATATTATTGTGCATACGTATTGTGAAGGCATCGTAAGTATAAAAAGTAAAAGTAAAATATACTTTATTGTATATCATACAAAAATGAATACAACAAATATAATGATCTAATGGACATGGCACAACAGGCGGCCTTATCGCTCCACCACCAGTATACCAATCTCTTCAAATTTGTCACGAAGGGATTCGCGTGATCCGAGTACAGAAAAGCATTTTTTGGCTGCAAAAGCTACGCTTGGAGGCTCCTTCGACCCAATCGATTAAAGTTTTTAGATTCCCGAGGAAACTCAACATATTGCCGTCTCATAACTAATGTGCACGATTTTCCTATCAGAATGAGAAGAGCCATAGTCCACCACGCTGGCCAAGTGCGGATTGGCAGACTTCGCCTTTGCGAATATTATGGAGAACTATCGGGCATGCAGGTTTCCTAAGGATATTTTCTTTCATTGATAAAGCAAGTGATATTTAATTTCTTAAAACGCCAGTAACTCCGAAAAGTTAAGAGGTAATGCGTGCCCGGGTATCGAACCCCCAACCCCGAAAGTGGCCGGGTGTCTAAACTCTAAACCACTACCACTACCACCGCTCAGAGGAAATATACACTCAGTGTTTTTCCTCATTAAACCAGAATTTGATTATTATTGTAACTAAGCAAGTTGAAATTCATGTTCAGAAATAGCTTCTCAATAAGGAAGGTCCAGTTCCGAGTTAAGCACGAACGGTTGGTATTTACAATTTAAATACAACGATAACTGCCAATCCGTAGTCTAGGGTTGTAATGGAATCTCGCCTCCGCTTCCGTAAGTGCGGAACTTTTCAAGAAATCGTACCTCCGCTTCCGCATCCGCCTCCGCCGTTTTTTTGCGGGGTTGTAACGGAGGTTTATTTACGTTGACTTTACAATGCGAGAGGTACAAATCGAAGCAGGTGACGTCAGTTACACCATTACAACAAGCAAAAAGACAACTGTCCTTAGAAGAATCCTCAAAAATAAATAAATCAAGTTTGGGATTCATCGCATCCTAGAGCACAGAAAATGGACGATGTGATCGGAGAAATCCACCTCCGCTTCGCTTCCGTTAACCTCCGCATCCGCGGAGGCAAAGCCCCTTCACATCCGCATCCGCCTCTGCTTCCGTTAAGAACGCCTCCGTTACAACCCTTTAAATTTCGTAGGCATTGAATATTCATCCACAGATCAATGTAAAGGAGTAAGCACCTCAGAACCGGGAATTAGACCGTAAAAGCGATCTTTGAAAATGGTATGGACTATGGACATGTCTAAAAGGCACTCAGACACTGACTTTATTACTTTTTTTTTTATAATTAATGCGACATCGCTCTGACGTGATGATCAGAGCCCTTTTTTATGAAATTTAAAATTGTATATAATTAAGTTTACTAAAGATTTATATTTTAGTTTTTTCCTTTCCAGATCATGTTTAAACTATATATATTTTTCCTCATATTATCATAATACATAGCATATATATATCTATGTTAAACAGAACTTACAATGTCTCCGTTCGTTACTTTATTACTTTAAACGGCATGTGTTCAGACGATATTGCCTAAAAATAAGGGAAGGGGCATATTATCTGTAAAACGAGACGAAATCGAAAGGGTAAGACCTCACAATTAAGGCGAGTCACCTCAGCTCAGCGGTGAAAACTGGTTTGCTAGATCAAATGTTTTCGGTAGTTACTATTAAATAACGGTCTTACAAAAAATATCCGATACACTTAAAGATAAGAATGTGCTAATTTGTTACACGATAGGATGTACTTTACTCGATCAAAAAAAAATCTTGAAACAGGCTAAATTAAAAGTTTAAAACGAATTTTTTATTAATAAAATTTTCGACTTTGCTCATAATTTTTATATGGATAAATTTCTCTTGAAGTATCAATGAGAACCTGCTAAACTTTGTTTCAAACTGAAGGCCTATATTTATTTAATTCAAATTAATCCCAGAACTTGAACGTTGCCAAGCGGTTTCAGAACATACCGCGCTGCCCGCTTCGCCGCCAGTCTCTACGAGAAACGTACCGCGAGACGCGCGGGCGGCACCCCACATCTCACCTCCTAAAATCTTGCAGGTGACTCGCCTTAAGACTTTAAGACAATCCTAGTGTAGTACTAGGAGAGGTTTTGACGACCTCTCTGGCGCAGTGTTGAGCGCTGTTGGCTTAACGTGCGTAGGCCCCTGGTTCGATCCCCGGCAGGGTCAGTTTCGAAATTTATAATTTTTTGAATTATCTCTGGTCTAGCCTGGTGGGAGGCTTTGGCCGTGGCTAGTTACCACCCTACTGACAAAGACGTACCGCCAAGCGATTTAGCGTTCCGGTAAATCGCCGTGTAAAACCGATTAGGGGTGTGGGTTTAATGTAGTGTTCCGGTAAATCGCCGTGTAAAACCGATTAGGGGTGTGGGTTTAATGTAACTGCCATACCCCTAACAGGTTAGCCCGCTACCATATTAAGACTGCATCATCACTTACCATCAGGTGAGATCGCAGTCAAAGGCTAACTTGTAGTATAATTTTAAAAAAGATTTTGGAATTCCTGAGTCCTTCCCACGGATGCAACCTAAGTATCTCTACCCGTCAAAATCGGTTTGACAGATGGGTCATAGAAGCGTAGCAGACAAACAGATACACTTTCGAATTAATATTTAGTATGGATGGATTCCCAGGTTGTTCTTTGAACAGTTGAAAACTAAAGTTCGAATCCAGTCTGGACAAATAACTATTCCTAGTCTCTTAGTCTAGACATGTGCAAAACAAGTATCCTTAATCAATCGTTGTGGTGTTCCAATCAATCTTCATCAATATTCCACCATTACAGCGGTGCGGTTGAATACAGCAGAAATCATTGGTCAAGCCTACGTCAGTTGACTCTATAAGTTCAGTTTATGACGTAAGATGTGCCCTTTTCGTGGAAATAATTGTTTCTTTGTCGTATTATTTTTGAATATCCCTTCTTCTCAACTTCAGTAGGGACGATGCCTATGTCAAAAATAAATTATTTCTTGCTGATTATCAAATAGAGGGTCTTCCAAAAGACCTCTACATCTAAATCTACATCCTCAGTTAGATTTAAGTTTGATAGCCATTTTAAAACTGAAAGCTCTACTATCCAAGAGTATGCATATTGTTAGAGCAGCAATGAACCGCAAACACGACTCACCATATCAACAGAATCCTCTTGGTTCTGCGTGTGGAAACAAGTACCTAATATTTAAGAAACAAGACAACCATCAGTATTTATATAAAAAAACTGGAACTCGACCAAGGGGAAAAAATCAGAGACTTATCAACATCCGTCATTTCGATTTTGTTCATATAAAATCTTCTTCTTTGTCCTCGCCTTATCCCGTTACACGGGGTCGGCTTTTCTTATCATGCGACGCCATGTAGATCTTGTGTTCGCGTCTTCGTCATTGAGGCCGAGGCGTTTCATGTCCCTTTGAACATTTGTCATCCAAGTAGTTTGGGGTCTTCCCCTACCCCTTCTTCTTGTAGCCATGGAAAGGCACTTTTTCACCACATAATCGTCGGGCCTACGCATTACGTGTCCGTACCACCTGAGCCTTGACTCTGATATTTTGTCGGTTATGGGTGCAACTTTAAAGCTTCCTCGTATATATTCATTCCGTACTTTGTCCTTGAGTGTTACTCCCCCCGCCCATCTCAGCATACGCATTTCCGTGGTATGTAACTTCTGTTCATATAAAATGTAGCCTATTAGTCCGGGAGGCAGCGACCGAAATATTGCACCCATTCCTACAAAGCTAATTTTTCTGTCAAGCAATGTTTATACAGTGTAAATAATGAAAGTGAAAGTCTGCCAAGCTTTTAGTGTTGCAAACATTAATAACCATTTTTGAAACCTGTAAATAAATAATACGTACTCGTAAATGTATTATACCTACAAGACTGAAACTTCTTACAGTGAACAAGGATACCTAAATATACAGGATAATGATAGTCTGCCGCCTCGGAAGATTTAGATTTTGATATTTCGGGTTAATATATAGCCTATGACTTACAAATAATGTGGCTTTCTATTGGTACCAGAATTTTCAAAATCGGTTCAGTAGATCCAGAGATTACCCCCTACAACGTCACAACGTCACAAAGTCACAAACTTTACCTCTTTATAATATTAGTATAGATAACATGCACAAGTTGACAATATTATTAAGATCCTATTTTTACAGATTATGCTTTTAAAATCATATCTAGATTCAGGGCAACTTTGTAGCAATAAATTCCACGCAATCATGCGCTAATTGCAGCAATTCGTTTTTATATCACTAAGAACGATTGACAACTGTTCTTGAAAATTCGTGAAAGAGAAACTTGGCAGCGAACTAAATTAGATTTTTTGCTACTACAGCGTTTGAGGTATAACCACATAAAACTTATATAACTTAGAGATCACGTCTTGTGAACTTGAACATAAGTATCTCACAAGGATCGATATAAAATATGACCTTTTATTGCTTCTTTGTTTTCAAGGGCTCTCAGCGATTTGAGATTGTCCGTTATTTCCGATCCAGAGTATCTATTAGGGCGCAATTATTATTGTACTTGTAAGTTTTACGTACGAAGTGTACTTACATAACTAACATTTGTATACGATACGCGACTTACAATACCGTTTACATTTCGTAAGTAATATATATTTTTTTTAATGCGTGATAGGCTTGCGCTTGATGACAATCATGCTTAGTGCAAAGCAATGATGAGGTCTAGGTTGGAACGCGCTTGCCTAGAAGATGCCTATTCACTCTTGCCTTGAAGGTACTTAAGTTATAAGTGGCAGGAAACACGTGCGCTGGGAGGGTGTTCCACACCCTAGCTGTTCGTATCAGAAACGTCGAGCAAAAACGCTTCGTGCGAGCAAATTTGACGTCAACCATATAAGGGTGCCAACGCTCACGGTCGCTGTTCTGTGGTAGAACGGAGGAGGAACAAGGTTATGAAGTTCCAGAGCACACTCCCCATGGTATATCCGATAAAAAACGATAAGCAGGCGACATTGCGTCGGTGTTGTAGACTGAGCAATGTAAACATGTAGACGACTTACGTTAGTGCAACTTACAAGTGCAATGCTTTAGGAGCACGTTAGGAGTTGTTTCCTTCAACCATAGATTTAGAATTGGTCTTTGTCGTAAAAACCAATTATAAATCTATGCCTTCAACATCTGTCGGTTATCTGTCATTATTATCTTCCCGTCCATTGTCATTACAGCTTCGCTACTCGTTGGGCCTTGCTAGTCTATCTGTAGATCTATTCAGATTCCGATTATTACGAAACTATTACGAAAATCATCTTATCTATCTATTATCTATTACGAAATAGCTGCGCATCAATGCATGCAATCTCAATATTTGTGATTGGTTGGATGCTATGTGAATTTTTCAGTAGTTACTTAAAACTTTTTATCGCGAAGGTACTTTTACGCATACAGATAATAGACAATTGAAATAGGACTACGGTAGTAGGAGCACGAGGACGACCTATTTCCAACTATTCCTCGTGCTCCCATCAGTAGGACAAATTAATAGGAGCACGAGGAAATGCCCGAATTTATGGCATTCTTGTTGCAAAATCCCCTCGGATTTCCTTGGATTTTGCTGCAAATCAAAATCCCTTGGATTTCCTCGGATTTGGCAGCAAATCAAAATCCCTCGGTTTTCCTTGGATTTTGCAGCAAATCAAAATCCCTTGGATTTTGATTTTTGGCCAATAGCAAAACAGTGTCAGCCAATCAGAGGTAACCACGATCGTTATACTGCACTTAGACAAAAATCTTAACGTAACAGGACTAAAAGTAACAGAGTGATGGTTGTGCTACGGATAACTTTTTAAAGTGCGTATACCTAGACATGTTTTTTTTAACTTAAATAAAAGCATTTCGGTCTTTTCTTTACCCCTAATTGACAACTACCTACGCTTAAATACTCTGCAATTAGCTGCAAGGTTAGTTTACTGACCTGTGCTTAGAAAATACAGGGCCTATGTCAACGTAGCTTAGCCAATCTAGCTATAAAATTGATATGACATAATTGATAATACATGTTTCCTATATACTAAACTTAATGCCAAAAGAAATTCAATCCTATTTAAACTGAAACAGGACACCTTATCAAACGACATCCATTTTTGTAGAGTCAACCATTCGAGCAAAGATTTATCTTGCGAATCACGTCTGATAAATATATAATATGGCGGCCTTGTACACACGGAAGACCGTTGTACCATACATTTTTGTTATAGTTTTTTTATAACATATTTGCAGTATAAATAGCCTGAGTCTCTTGTTTACTTGTACTTTTCAACTTAAGTAGGGTTAGCATTATATCTTTTTTGTTTTTTATATTACCAACCTTACCAACGTTGATAGTGTTCGAAATGCTTTAACGCCAAAGAAAAATGAATTGTAGTTAGTTTGTTTTAAAGTTCAAGCTCGTCCATATATCCAACAGCCTTGCGAAATTAAAATAAGTTTTACCTACTGAATGACTAGACTCCTAATAGTCGTCCAAAAATAACTCTTCCATGCAAACATCTTATCAAAAAAAATTGTTATCTAGTACAAGTTGTCCCTTGACTGCGATCTCACCTGATGGTAAATAACGATGCAGTCTAAGATGGTAGCGGGCTAACCTATTAGGGGCATGGCAGTTAAGTATATTTAACCCATACGCCTAATCGGTTCTTACACAGCATCGTACCGGAACGCTAAATCGCTCGGCGGCACGTCCATACCGGCAGGGCGGTAACTAGCCACGGCCGAAGCCACCAGGCAAATTGCGTCAAAGTATAACAATCAAGCAATAACAATACATAGAAATAGAGCATTAGTAGTCGATAGTGGCGTTCAACAATCGACATGTCGTACGTAGGTATATCTGTGAAACGTGATGCGACTGTGAAAATGGAGGAAAATATATCTGTATTGGTCAATATATGGACGGAGTATGGACACCCATGGACAGTGTATTGACTATTGACGCTCACGTTTGTAACGTCGTCGTCGACAACCGATAGACGTCCACTGCTGGACATAGGTCTCTTCTAGGGACTTCCCCGCGCCGCAATCTTGCGCCGCCTGGATCCAGCGGCTCCCTACAACTCGCTAAAAGTCTAGATGGATGTTTGTTACTCAATCACGCTAGAACGGCTGAACGGATCTGGATGAAATTTGGCACAGAGATAGATTATACAATAACACATAGACTACTTTTATTCTGGAAAATTAAAGAGTTCCCGCGGGAACCAATAAACCTCAATCCACGCGGACAAAGGCGCGGGTAACAGCTAGTAGATTAATATAATTATTCATCTCAAGGTGGATAGACCTTCACTCAAAATAGTTATTCTGTGAATGTAGGTTTATCTTTGCCCCAAAATATTCAATTACTGATACCGATATTATCTTCTAACGAATGGTCGCCGTTTCCATAATATATGGGACAGAGGCATGGAAACGTTCGACGCTGGCAGGCATCGAGCCAAAAACTGCTATAATGTCTTCGGAAACGATTTATTTGTAAGCCCACGTCCACACCAAACCTTTACACCCACTGAGTATTAGTATCAGGCATTTCACTGTACTGAAAATGCTCAGTAAACAATTTATTTGTAAGCCCATGTCCACGCCAAACGTTTACAATAACCACTGAAGATTACTGTGAGCCCCAGTGTGAACGTGAAGTCAGGCTGTCAGGCATTTCACTGTACATACTGAAAATGCTAAGTAAACAATTTTTTTATAATAAATCGACATCAGCTAAGAACACGTTCTCAAGTATCGGCGAATCTATGCTTAAGACCGGTTTTAAGCATAGGTAGATTCACACGTGAGTCATGATTCACCGTTGAGAAGCGAAAACTTAGTCTTAGGTGATGTCGGTTTATTAAGTACGGGCTGACTTAGGCCCGTAACAACGCATACCAAGTTACCAACGCAACAAGTCTGCATCGCCATATCGGAATTTTCCCAGAATAGCGCTATTTACAGAACCGTTCCACTTTCAAAAGTTGGATCAGACATCACCGGAAACTACCAGCCCGGCGGAAGGACGAGCGCATATATACCACAGACCACCTATAGGTGTTTTTACATGATGCCAACAGCTGTATCTGTCCAAACCTTTATAGGTCCTGACTCCCGACCCAGTTACACAAGCATACAGCAACGCTCACACTGTTATTATAACGGATTCCGAAGCGACCCCTTACAATACACAATCTCACGATGTTATGATGAAAAACAAACATTCCGACGCAGGGTTTCAGTAAGTATAATAGGTATGAGTCAGCAGCGGCCATCATATATTTGTTGATTTTACTCAGCTTTATATTTTTGTTGAAAGTGTTTATAGGATGCCGCAATAGCGACAGCGTATCCCGTGTATTATACATAATATTAGGAATCAAACTGCATCGCGATTGGCCCAGGCAATGCTCAGAAATGGCCAGAGCGCTTGGTCCTAATCCAGAACTTCGGCTATTGCCTTAGGAGTTTTCAGACCAATCTCCATGACGTGCCTTAAGTTCTAGTCCAAATCCGAAACAATTTTGCCAATACAGAGGCCCAATTGTTAAGCAAATCGTAAAACCTATTAGTCGAACTGTTTAAGGAGTTCATAATTACATGCGTTTTGACATGCAAGCATTAAAGAACTTCTTAAACAGGTCGAATTACCCGTTTGACAGACCATTACGATTTCCTTACAAAGCTTTGGACTAGGGACCCCTAAATTAAGAATGTTTAATTTGTTTGAGTTTGTTAGACTTTACGAAACTTCGTATTCGTATTAATTATATGAATATAATTGCTGAAATATATTACACCTATAGATATTTGTAGGTTTTAAAAAGTATTCAAGGTCAAAAATAGGTTCTATGTCTGCCGGATAGCGCCTGCATGCTAATTACGCGAACCGGTACTTTTTTTTTGCAAATATACGTTGCAAGGTGCTTCCTCTTCCTTTAAGTAATTAATTGGTTTTGATTAATAAATGGTAATTACTATTTAATGCACATTTCACAGGTTACTTACTACCTAAGAACTTTAACTGTCTCTTTTCGTTAATGGAGCAATTAGCGTGTAACAAAACTTAATATTATAATTTTCTTTTGACTACAACTTGGTGCCTCACATTCCTCAGGCTGATAACAATAATTTACTTAAAATTCGAAAAAAATACTTTTTTAAAAATTCTACTACAAGTTAGCTCTTCAGATTCGGTTAAAAAAAAGCAAATAAAGTACAGTCCACGCACGAGCTCCGAGGAATCGGGGGTCCGAAGAAACGACGGCTGTACGCCACCCCCGATCGTCGCTCCATATCCAGCTCGCTCCCAGCACTAATTTCGAGCTTACGCGTGTAATTTTGCGATAGCAGTATTGTTTAGCACTTTAAACAACTCTAGGTCATTACTTTAACATTCCATAGGATTCCTCGGAGCTAGCGGATGGACTATACAAGGCAGGAAATAATACATAAAAACCAATAATTTCTGCATCACGACTCACGAGTCAGAACAAAACATTTTGGTTAAATGTGATGCGTGAGTCAAGAAAATTCGGACTATACAAGGCAGGAAATAATACATAAAAACCAATAATTTCTGCATCACGACTCACGAGTCAGAACAAAACAACATTTTGGTTAAATGTGATGCGTGAGTCAAGAAAATTCGGACTATACAAGGCAGGAAATAATACATAAAAACCAATAATTTCTGCATCACGACTCACGAGTCAGAACAAAACATTTTGGTTAAATGTGATGCGTGAGTCAAGAAAATTCGTACTATACAAGGCAGGAAATAATACATAAAAACCAATAATTTCTGCATCACGACTCACGAGTCAGAACAAAACATTTTGGTTAAATATGACGCGTGAGTCAAGAAAACTAAGGCTTAATTCTAATCGCCTGCATTAGTTATGTCACATTTCTATGAAACGAACGTTATTCATAGCATGATAGCACGAAAACAATAAGTATTTTTAATCAATTATTGTGACCATTGCATTTGCAATAGCTCATTTTGTGAACGGTGACTTGAAATATGAGGTAAACTGTTAGTTTATTGGAGATGTCTCTCAACAAGTTAAAAGTTTTTGTAAAAACGTAAACTAATTGCAAAATCCTATTACAGTGTAAAGGATTATTTAAATGATAAAAAGTCGTGGGAATCAATTGTTCCAGTGCCAACAACAAAAAACAAAACAACAACAGCGAAAGGCGCCAAGGGGGTTACGTAAGGGGGTGAGAGGGGCTTAGCTTAGTTCGCGTAGCTTTGGATCGGCCTACACAACTAAGTTAGTTTGACTTAGTTGAGATATTTTCATTGAAATAGGTATAGGTACTAAAAAAATTCTACATCAATGGATATTTTAGTTAGCTTAGCTCCATTGATGTAGAATTTTTTTAGTACCTATCTTAGCTCGCATACTTTGCGGTGGACGCACATGTATGAAAAATTGGCTCAACTATGCGAGCTAAACTAAACTAACTTATTTTAGCTGGCTGAACCAGTGACGTAACGTTTGTGAGCTAACGTTAACAAGTGTGAGTACAGTCGGCAAAAGAAAACAAATTGATATTTTTTATCAAGTGAAAGTAGTTTTATTGAAAGAGAAAGTGCTTTGTATAGAGCTGGGCACGCTAGAAACGGATTTACCTATTTTATTTTTAACTAGCTTTTGCCCGCGGCTTCGGTCACGTTAAGATCTATTTTCATACAAATTTCAACACCCTATTTACCCCCTCAGGGGTTGAGTTCAATAATTCTTATTTAACGAATGCCTACGTCATAAAAGCTATCTGAATGCCAAATATTAGACCGATTTTTGTGTTTGGCGTCTTTTTGCCTTTTCTGGTATTTGATACCCAGTGGGGTGAAGATTGAGGACCCCAGGAGGCAGGCAGACGAACACGATACGTATAGGGATGACTGACCCCAAATAACTATCAATAACTAGACCGGGATAAGTGAAAGGGATGAGAGTTTCGTCAAGTCAGTTCTTTTCAATGGAATCTATTTTCCGAACCGATGGTAGAGTCATGACATACCATAAGTGTCACAAGTGACGTGAAATAAATCATTTCATTTGAGTGACAGTTAAAATGTGGAAGTAGCCCAACAATAGGAGGCACCAGGTTTTAAATCTTATTAAAAGAGAAAATTCCTGACTAACTGACTCATCGACATTCAACACCGAGCCTAAGCCCTTGGACCTAAAAAGCAAGTTTGCAAGAGGGTCTATTTAAATGAAGACGAGGAATAAGGCAAGAGTTTTCTTTACTCCCACGAGAGCGAAGACGCGAACGGTCAATAATAAGAAATAAATAAATGATCTATTCGATACTAGCTGACCCGGCGAACTTCGTACCGCCTTAGTATGCAAAATTAAATGTATATTTTTCAATATTTCTGAGAGATTTTCTTAATATTTTTTTCCGTAAGAACCTTCTCCTAATAATAACAAAAAAGAATTAGTGAAATCGGTCCAGCCATTCACGCGTGATGCCGTGACCAAGGAAAACGGGTTTCATTTTTATATATATAGAAGATAGATAGATAGATAGATAGATAGATAGAAGATAGACTCAGTGTGAGATCTACAGAGCGAACTTTGACTTAGCTTAGACTTAAGACATGGTTAAAAAGAGTCAGATTTATGTTACTCACATAAGTCCATCTCGTTTTAACTCTGAGTAAAGTCTGAGCCAAGTCAAGCGCTCTATAGATCTCAGAGTCCCGAGTCTATGTAATTGTTGGACACTTTCCGTTTCGTACAGGTAGGTATAAAGCGCAAGACTTTTTTTTTTAAATCCACTACAAGCTAGCCCTTGACTTGTTTTGTGTTTGTTTATTTTGTACGATGGGACTGACATGTCCAAAAGGACAAAAGCCTCAAAAAATAAAAGATTTAAAAAAAAAAAGCCCTTGACTGCGATCTCACCTGATGGTAAGTGATGATGCAGTCTAAGATGGTAGCGGGCTAACCTGTTAGGGGCATGGCAGTTATATTAAACCCGTACCCCTTCGGTTTCTACACGGCATCGTACCGGAACGCTAAATCGCATGGCGGCACGTTTTTGCCGGTAGGGTGGTAACTAGCCACGGCCGAAAGCCTCCCACCAGACCAGACCAGGGAAAATTCAGATATTACAAATTCCCAAATTGACCCTGCCGGGGATTGAACCCGGGACCTCCGCACGTTAAGGCAACAGCGCTACACACTGCGCCACGGAGGTCATCAACATACGGACTTACATACGGACTCGCGGAGTGCAGTGTCGCTTATCGCCGAGGCGCAGCCGAGAGCAGGTTATTTTTTTTCAACTTAATCATTTTCTCATCCTATCTACTTCAAAACACAGTGGAAATGGAGAACACTAGTGTGATTTAATTTAACATCAAAACAAATGGACATAGGTGGGTAAATTACGTTTTTATTTCAATTATATCCATGCCGTACTACCAAAGTTATGACGGCCAAAAATGTTTACGCTCTTCTGAACTTGCACGATAAGGTTGCGTGTTGCGACATGCGACTTGCGAGTTGCGACGTATCGACCGGCTTACTCGAGGCTTTAAGTTTTTGAGAAATTCTAACGACAATTTTAACTTTAGATCACGGCGACGAAGTCGCGAGTAAAAGCGAGAACATAGTACATACGGTAAATCATCACATGAGTGTTTATCGCAGATAACAGTACTTTACCAACGTTAAATATTTATTAAGTATACATCAGTGCGCGTGCACTGTTTGCAATGTACTTCTACCTGGTTTTTGGTTTTTTTTTATAATTAATTTATTTATGTACATTAACGGACACGAAACACGTAACATATCACTGAAAGGGTATATATCGATAACGACTAAGGTCATGCATTTCGTACTTTTAAGATTTATTCAATTCAAAACAAATATTATTTAACTTTTGTTCTTGTCATTCCAATTACATATATCAATCTATATTTTGACATAAACTTCAAAAATAAAATCCTAGCTATACCCATCCTGATATTATAAATGCAAAAGTGTGTCTGTCTGTCTGTCTGTCTGTCTGTTACATCTGTTCAATCGATTTTGGTGGGTACAGGGATAGGGTCTCCCGAATATGACATTGGCTACTTTTTATCTCGGAAAATTATAGTCCCGCGGGAATTATAAAACTTTAGAAACCGCAGACGAAGTCGCGGGCATCAGTACCTAATAGACATACCAATGTGGAGTGCAATAGATGCATCCGAGGTGCTTTGTTTTATAACTTAAAAAAGGCGTAATTTTATACATTATAATTTACTTAAATATAAATTGGTGAAGTTACGGGAAAGACGAAGAGCGTGCGGCTCGCCTGGAAAGGCGAGCTGTCGAAGTAAAGGAAGCTTCATTTGAGTTACAAATGAAAAGAAAATACATGACCTCGGCTCCACTCTATTCTGCGTGTGTGCGTTGCGCCTTAGACTCAGCGGTTTCTCCAAGATCCAAGCGTGTCTAAAGTTCTGACATTTCCTGTGTTAAGTAGGTATTTAATGAAAACTCCACGCGATAAAAACTAAAAAGTATTTCTTTACATAGTTACTATTACTAACAGTTACCTATTGTGATTTTGTTTCGCATTATCTCTCAACAAAGTAAACTTTTTGTGACACTCAATTTGCAATTGAAAGATTTCAGTTTTACTTACTTATATCTGAATAGACCTTGAAAGGTCCGTTTACAATATCCGATATTTTTTTAATACTACTTACTTAGTTTGTACACTTTAGTATTTACTTTGTACACTATATATTTAAATAAAAATTCTTCAAGTTTTCTTTCCAAGTTAAATAACAAAAATATATACTTACCTACACTTATAAGCTCAATAAATTACTCAATTTAACTGCTTAGAAAACTCGACTTCCTTATTCGAGAATAAAGAACGAACCATTAATCCATAATAATCCACACTAATATAATAAATGCGAAAGTATGCCTTTTTGTTTGTACCTATGTCAATTACGCTTTCGAAGCCCATTATTATGCCCTGTAGCTTGGCTACTTTTTATATGGAAAATCATAGATTTCCTGCGCGATTTTTTTTTTCATTTTTAATTGTTTTTCCACACGAACGAAGTCGTGGCCATCGTCTAGTATCCTAATATCTCTGTTTGTACCAACAGCTGTTACTTAATAATACTTTCTCAGCTTTTGTCAAATTTTACATCTATATAGGACACTTTATATCCCGGAAAATCATCGAGTTAACGCGGGATAATTACTTGAGTATATTTTCTTCAAAACAAAATTCTAAAGTTACCCTTCAGAGTAACTTGATCTGGCTTTTGTATTGTTTTCGTGTATGTATGTATACTATATGAAGTATGTCTGCAATAAAGATATCTAATAAAATGAAATAGCGGGGTATTCTTGCAACCAGAGCCGAAGCTTCTTAAAAATGTGGAAGATTTCGCGATATTCTAAAACAGTTAAAGAGTCAAGGCCGACCGGCGAAGCGTGGCGGACGTTATAAAATTACATTCTCGCACCCAAAAATCTGGACAACGTCACTGAAACTAAAATAGCTTCTACACAAAGTTATTTTATTTAATTTGGAAATAATCTTGAAATGTTGTGGCTAATTAACTAACAGAAAATCTCTAAAAGTCTAAACAAAACTTTAATGACAGCACAAATTTTATTAATTATTTACCTTTTGTAAAACTCCCTGCGGAAATGGACAGCAGTAGATTTAGTTTACGTGCACAACAGTAAATAACCATAATATTAGCGTCCTAGGAGGACTAAGATGTTGCTCTACTAGTTAAGGAGTCCTAACTATAGAATCAAAATGTAAGTAAGAATGTAATAGAAAAAGGGCGTAAGGAACACCCTTACGTTAACTAAAACCAGATATTGTGTCCCTCAGCGTTGGATTTTTTGTCAAATGCTTGCAAATCTGTTCATGATTTTGCATTTAATAACAAATTACATTTTGAATCCAGGTGTAATCTATCTAAACTTGATTAATAAATAAAAAACAACGAATTTAGATATTTACCACGATACAGCAATGTACAATTGTAAATTATGTATTTCGAATATTTACTTAATTTATGTTAGTAGGTATTTAATTATTTAATAACTAGATATCTAGGTATTTTCAATTTTGTTCAAAAGGCTCGGAAGCTCATATTTTATTAAGTCGAGTTGTTTGAGCGGCTCGGCCTTGTTCTGTTTTTGTGTGTATGAAAATATATCGATTTCTAGTGCTTTTGCGATTTGTACAGTCAGCTTCAAATATCTGTTACTTCGTTTATTCTTGAAATCAGTAAGTGCTGAGCTCCTGTCGTGAACATAACTGCTTTCAAAACCACCACCACCACCATTACAGCCTATAAGCGTCCCACTGCTGCGCACAGGCCTCCACTGTCATAGGAGAGAGGGAATTAGAGCTTAGACCCACCACTGCTCCTGCAGTTGCTCCAATGCGGGTTGGCGGGCTTTACCGGGTGTTTCACCCCCCGTGCCCTGAGAGCACGTTAAGCCGTCGGTCCCGGTTATATTATCACTAACATGATAATAGTCGTTAAAGCCCGCCAACCCGCATTGGAACAGCGTGGTCGGTCTAAGCTCTAATTCCTTCTCTCCTATGAGAGTGGACGCCTGTGCCTAGCAGTGGGACGTTAATAGGCAGTAGTAGGTAGCTAAGTAAGTGCTAAATGCTAACATTCGATAATCAATTTGTATTCTAATGGTGACTGTACTAACGTGAATAATATATTATATTATATTATTATTATCAAGGCTGACATTGGCATGATATTCCGTGACGAAACATCAAATAAACAATATCAATTACAATATAACAGATATTTTATGGCAACAATAAGTTGCTTAATTTCGATTTAGAGTCTGGTTTAATTACCACACATGCACACATACGGCGTTCGACGTATAGGGTGTAATTTCCGTAGTTAAAAGTTGAATAATTTGCATCCACATTTGAACATTTTATGGTCGCATGTTTGCAGTTCATAGAGGCATAAAGGCACTGCTTACCCGAATGGAAATGCGTCAATGCTCATTTTTCATCATAACAAACAGCTAATGCCTACCGTAGCTTCAAACCCCATACACTCCACTGCATGTTTGGCTTATTTCAAGTATTGTCAACAAATAGACCGAATAGGTCCTTGGTCTTAGTCCAATTCATAACCACATTTTTACCTTTTCCTTGTTCAGGTCGCTCTTCCTGTCATACGTTCTATTATTCCCTATTTACACTGTTTCCTTAGAGCCCGTTTACGACCTCCGTGGCGCAGTGTTGAGCGCTGTTGTCTTAACGTGCGAAGGTCCCGGGTTCAATCCCCGGCAGGGTCAATTTGGGAATTTATAATTTCTGAATTTTCCCTGATCTGGCCTGGTGGGAGGCTTCGGCCGTGGCTAGTTACTACCCTACTGGCAAAGACGTGCCGTCAAACGATTTAGCGTTCCGGTACGATGCCGTGTAGAAACTGAGGGGTATGGGTTTAATATAACTACCCATAACAGATTAGCCCGCTACTATCTTAGACTGCATCATCACTTACCATCAGGTGAGATCGCAGTCAACTAATAGTAGAATAAAAATTTTCAAAAAATATTTGTAGTTAAGAATGTTCACTTCGTCAAGTGTGATTAGTAATTGGTACATTGGTAGGTTGAGTACTAATTAAAATTCAACTATTATCAGTGAATGACACACGGTGTTTGGTTCGGTCCCGCATTAGGTACATTTAAGTGAGTAATAAAAGACCGATAACGGTCTAAAAATAGAGCTCTTTTAGGACAAGAGTAATTACCTCTACCTTCTCTTCAGACTTAGAGTGACCACGGTTTATTCCAATAAGCAACGTAGCAGTTTATTTGTTTAACTTTTACTGAAACGAGCCGTAGTTCATACGCGTTCATATCAAATTACTCTTAACTAATAATTTTTTTAACCATATTTGCCAAGATATTTTATCCTAACCAAGATAATTTGCAATTAAGCAAGATAATTTACATGTTGTTTATGGACAAGATTTGCATCAGATAAGTTTTTGTTTAATTTTCTTGCCAAACGGAACAGATGTTATCTCGAATAAGTAAGTATAACCCTTCCAACATTAACCCTGAACCCACAAAGTTTAACTCGTACCATTATAAATAGATCTCAAAAACAATGTCTATATTATAACACATACTCACTTTCGTACGACGATGTTCGTTAGGCATTTTTGATAATACGTAATCACCAAAACACTTGGCAAGTAACAAAAGGAACGCAGCACTTCACACTTCACAAAATTGCCGACACTAAAAAACAAAGCGGTGCACTAAATATTAGACACAAAATCTCAAATAAACTAAAATAATTGCCACCCTTTATAGACAGGGTACACTTTAGTCGTGGCAATATACTTTTGAGCTTTGTGTACAGAATAAATTGTACCACTACGACGATATCGAAAGTGAGAACGTAAACGTGCGCCTGCGACGCCGCGACGTGACTCCGGCGTCCGCGCGCGTCGAGTGCGCGTCGAAAAGTGACGTAAGCGACAAGTCGTCGACTCCAATAGTCAATACGTCCCGGCACTTCCTTGATAAGACCAAAAGCTCATTGGAGAGTGAATTACTTAACGTTATGTAGTTCCGTATCAGATTGAGCTGATACACATCCTACTTTATCTTTTTTTTTATCCACTACAAGCTAGCCCTTGACTGCGATCTCACCTGATGGTAAGTGATGATGCAGTCTAAGATGGTAGCGGGCTAACCTGTTAGGGGCATGGCAGTTATATTAAACCCATACCCCTTCGGTTTCTACACGGCATCGTACCGGAACGCTAAATTCGCTTGGCGGCACGTCTTTGCCGGTAGGGTGGTAACTAGCCACGGCCGAAGCCTCCCACCAGACAAATCATATCCTACAGTGTGCTTGTTTTTTGGTTTGTCCTTCAATCAACGGAGAAACGGATTGCGGCGTGATGTTTTGCATGGATATAGTTAAAGACCTGGAGAATGATATCGGTTATTATTTATTCCGGAAAATTATTTAATAAAAAAGTGACGTAAGCAACAAGTGTTCGTGTCGTTGACTTCAATACATTCCAGCACTTCCGTGATGTGACCAAAACTCGTTGGAGAATGAATTACTTAACATTAAGCAGTTCCGCGTCGGCTTTGACTGATAAAAATACAGTTATCAATTTTAATAATCATTATTTTGTTGGTTTGTCCTTCAATCAACGGACCAATGGATCGGCGTGTGTTTGTGCATGGATATAGTTAAGTAGACTTGGAGAGTGACAGGTTATTATTTATCCCAGATAATCATAATGTGCCCACAATATTTCAAAAAAGTAAGCGATACGTTTACACCGTAGCTATTCCTAGATAGGAATATGATCAGAAAGAGAGTCTTACTTAATTAAAATGTTTTTTATTCAAATAAACTTTCCAGTACAACTTTTGAATCGTCAACTGAATTTACCACTGGTTCGTACTGCCATTCTGTAGAAAAGTGACTTAATTCGCTTATAATTAAATTCAGTTCAAAACGTGGCCTAAATATGTCAGCACTTCCATAAAAGAAGGTACAGGAGAGTGAACGCGAGAGACGAACTTCCAAAATTAAAGACTTCAAAAATCATTAAAATAATGAAAAACTCGTACTAAGAAAGCTATGCTCGCTTAAGTACTTCCTCGACCTCCGTTGACCGACGATGGTGACCGGTTGACCTGTCAATCAAGCAGACCTGTCAATCAACGCAGTTCGCGCTCTCGCTTTAGCAACATATCTCTTGATTTTTCGAAGTAAAAAAGTTTACTTGAATAGAGCATGCCTTAGAGTTCAGAGTTTAGAGCAAAAATTGCGCTCCGATGAAATTTTCGAAATATACTTACGAACTACCTATTATGTGAGGACTACGATGACCGCAAAGTTCATAATTACAGAATCTAAAATTTTCACGGGTTCATTGAGCTGCCCGTTTACTTAACATGAGAGCTGAAAGAACAGTCAACGATTTTCCAAAAACCAACGGTACTTGTACTTTTGGTAAAGCGATTTATCATTTCGTATAAGTAAGACATTAGCATTATAATGTTAAGGCAGAGTTAAACGACCTACGTTTATAAGGTTTATGGCGGTCGTAAGAACAATGAAGATGCTCGATTCTTGACCCACATCGGGTAAGCAGTGGTTTTAAACTTTTAGTACCACATTCGACCTCGGCTAATTATATTCTTTAAAGCACAAAAAACGACAAAAACATATTTTTATGCATTGCCTTTCAAGAATACGCGCCTAAGCACCTAGGCGCGCTGAGAGAACCATCTGTTGGCATTTATTATTTACTTACATTTTTGAGGGACGAGTGGCCTAGTTGCGATAACGCATATCAGTCGTTTGCGATTGTTAAGCAACGTTGACCCGAATCGGTAACTGGATGGGTGACCGAATTTGGCAGTCTAAATCTGGCCTTTTCGTTTCCTCCGTGCCTCGGAGAGCACGTTAAGCCGTCGGTCCCAGTTATTATCACTAACATCTGATAATCTTTAGTAACCTAAGAGTAAAAATAGTACTCTTAGTCGTGTTGGAAGGACCTGCGTAAACCCACCGCATTATTATCCCAAGAAAACCCCTGCCATTATGTGATTAATGGAAAGGGGCCACGACCCTCAGTAATGAGGAATACGACACAAAGAGAGACTTACATTTTAAGTGCAACGCACACCTGCACATAGTGATGTTTTAAACCGAGGCAACCTTTTTTTTAACAACTCAAACACAGGTTGATTTTTTTTACTATCCACTACCAGTTAACCCTTAACTGCGATCTCACCTGGCCATATTATAAATGATGGTGTGTTAAAATGATCAGGGGTATCAGTTTTTACACGGCATCGTAACGAAACGCTAAAATGCTTGGCGTTGGAAAAAATTCAAATGTAAATAAATGGTATGTTCATGGTAGGCCAAAGTCTTCCTCCGCGACCGCTGATGCTGCTCCACGCCTAACAAAGAGTTGTTAGTAAACAACGAAGAGTCTACCAGTTAACCCTTGAATGCGATCTCACCTGGCCTTACATGACGCTGTGTAAAAAGGATCAGGGGGATCAGTTTTTACACGGCATAGTACCGAGACGCCAAAATGCTTGGCGTTGGAAAAAAAGTAAAAAAAAAAGTGGTGACCAAAAAAAAGTTGTTAGTAAACACCGAAGAGATCATGGTTAAAATTAAAGCTGAGCAACGATCATAGGTACCTATAACATCAGCGCCTTGTAAGTATTTCACGCTTGGCATAATTAAACGAGGCGCAACAAATTGCTATTCGTTGTGTGTACAGTTGGTGCTGACGTGGACGGCGGAGAATAACAAACTGTGCATGTTTCTTATTGAATACTAAGGATGTATTGTAGTACTAGATGATGACCGCGACTTCGTCCGCGTGGATTAAGACTTTTTTGATTCCCACATGTCCTCCCCCTGGATACAAACATCCCTATACCAAATTTCATCAAAATCGGTTGAAGAGATATTTTTTTGATTCCCGCGGGAACTCTTAAATTTTCCGTGATAAAAAGTAGCCTATGTCCTTCCCCTGGATACAACCTACCACTGTACCAAATTTCATCAAAATCGGTTGAAGAAATGGGCCGTGAAATCGTAGCAGACAGACAGACACACTTTCGAATTTATAATGTTAAGTATGGATTGATTCAAAATCTATAGTTATATTATTTTATCCTTGTTCCTTGATATAAAAATATAAGTACTTAAGTACCTACCTACCGCATTTTCTTAAAGTTCCATAAGAAACGGGTTGCCTGGAGGAGATCACTTTTAATGATAAGACTGCCCTTGCGCACGCGTTGTTTTCTTTTTTTTTGTTTGTAATTTAGTTCTATTTTATTTGTGGCAATAAAGACTTTATCTATCTATCTATCTACCTATGAATTAAAAATTTAAAAAACCTCCGACACTAGAAAACATTTGATGATCTACAAACGGTTGAACGGATTTTCTTGAATCATAGCTAAGAACGCTCTCGCTTCAAACAAAAAAACTAAATCAAAATCGATTCATCCGTTTGAGAGCCACGATATCACAGACTGACTTATAGACATACACGTTAAACTTAAAATGACAGTTATATGTCTCGAAAACACAAACGTCAACAATATTAAAACAATACGGCTCTAAGCGATGCAATGGTAGTATGCCCCCATTGAAATAGAATGAGTACTAGAAGCAGGGTCACGAACAAAAAATATCGCAAAAATGTCCCAATTTGCACACACATAAACATTTGTATGCTGAGTGGGAAATGTAGAAAAAGGTATTATATTAGCAACAACTTCAGTTAATTATGCACCTTAAGTTTAACACATAAAGCTACATTACGATTAGAAAATATTAATTTTTAAGACGTTCTGTCATCAGAGAAAAGGTAGGAATAACCTTTCAATCCAAAACAAAAAGTAATTTTTAAAATAAGTACAAAAATATTTATTATTAAAATAAAACTTAATATGTAAGCAATAAGGTACTTCATACGTTGCCAAATTGATACCTTTACACTATTTTGGAACAAGACGCAACTCTTGGCATCACATTGTCAATATCAACAACGTCAATTTATTATAAACCTTAAAACTTAGAATTTAAGTTGAATTACGAATGTAGTATGTTTATATTAAAGACCTTTTGTCTTTGTAAAAAGGCAAAAACAAAAAATTCAATGGAACGAAATTCAAATAGAACAATGGAGACATGGAGTTGCTGATTTTTTTAAAGTTGTATATCGTGGTGGTATGTGGTCGTGTATATTTATTACTAGCTTACGCGCCCCAGCAACTCACTTATGTGTTATACTTGTACAGTATGTTTTATTTATCAAAATAAATATTGATACAGTTTTGGTGGGTAGCACTGCGAAAAACCACGTAGGTTTAAATGGCGTACTCTCTCCTCTTCTATCAATATTTATAACTATACAATGTTATGATATGCATAAGTATCTGTGTAAAAACATGAGGAAACTAAAACTAAACTACCTAACATTTGTTTAAGAAGTAAGATTTTAACTTAAAATTAAATTTTCCTTACTTAGTTTCATTTTAAAATTAATATCAAGGTTAAAAATCTACGTTTTATTGACGTATTACACGTAAACTTAAAAAGTACCAAGTAAACTTTATTCAGATTTAGCCTTTGCGGCTTTTATTATTTTTACTACATTTTTTTATAAAATATTTATGTAAAGTATATAATATCTTTATGTACCCATGTATTTTATGTGTATTTATGTAACTAAGGTATGTGTGTTTCCAGTAATATGAATTTTATCAAAATGAATTTGAACATAATTAATGTTATCTGTATATTTTAGATGGCTTAAACAACTCTACTGCATAACGAAATGGATTACCAGGGAATCACTAAGCAACAATACTTTTAAAACACCAACACTACTCCATGCATCCCGTCTATGCAGAACAGTCAATGTTTGTTACAATATTTGACGCATTGTCACAAACATTGGCCAAAGGATATTAGCACACTTTTTATATGAGCACTGCAGCATTTTGACGCGTCGTTATGTTGGCTAAGGTTGGCTCATACTAGTAGCAAATAAGAGCACTTTCGTATTTGTGCTGTAATTTGTCGGGGACATTTTTGAAGCGCTAATCCTACATCTAGTATAGGTACTAAAAAAATTCTACATCAATGTATGCCCCCGAGACATTTCTTTTCATTGTGTGAGATGGATATGTCACCGTAAGAATGCATAAACCGTTAGATAGTAATCTAACTAGAGAAATTGTAAACTGTCGACAGATTACAATTTAACGCATTATTTTTCGGTAGATTGTAATCGGTTGGGTATATTAACCCGATAGCTGGCCGGGCACTACCTAATTATTTATGTCGAACCCAAACCTAACCTACAATAAAGAGACAAGAAAACATAAATAAAATGAATGTTTCAAAAATTGACACTCAGAACATTGAACGGTTCACGATCTGTCGACAGTATACAATTTCGCTAGTTAGATTACAATCTTACGGTGACAGATACATTTAGGTAATTAACTAATCTTTAACTATGAAATGTAATTTCAGTTAAACGTTAAACCGATATTGACATGTATTTGTTCAGTTATACTTCACATCTGGTGTTCCCAAATAGAAAGATGGTATGCTGATGATTACGTAACGTCTTAACTTATAAGTAGGTATTAACAGATAGGAAAATATAAACACGACGGATTAATATTAAATGAAATAGCGAACCGGAATACCCCGGGCAAAGATCAGTTAAAACCCAAAGAAAACCGTGAGGTAAAAAAATCAATATTATGACAAATGATGTCTTTTTTTTTTTTTTAATGATGTCTTGAATATGATTGATGAACAGTAACCATAAGATCTAGAAGCAAAATCAGGATTCTAAGGCTCTGACATTGGTTGTGTTTTCCAAGACCTACGAGATAATAACTATAAGCTGATATATAAGATGATTTGTGAAATGGTGATAATGAAAAAAAAACCCGGCTGAGTATGTTGTGGGCTCTTCTCAGACCAGGGCGCGTTTGGAACCCTCGTAGCTTTAGTTTTAAGATACCGTTACTGATTATCACCATTATATTTTATAAATAACTGGACCTCAATAAGTGTAGTGTACCTACCTATATTGAATAAACATTATTTGAATTTGAATTAAGCATCCATCACCTCAACCGAACGCCGACCCAGTAACTACTGAGGGGAGTCCCCTGACTCCTCTCAGAATGAAGAAGGACTTAGCAAACTTCTCACACCTTTGAGAACATTATGAACTTGATTTATTCGTGATGTTTTCCTTCAACTCTATTATTTATCATTAAGTATGTACTATTCAATAAGAAATTAGTTGCAAAGATCAATAATAATAATTATTATTATCAATACAACGTCATAAAGAACATATGTTTCAATATTAAATTCAAATTCGGATCGAGACTGTCCTTAATAACTTCAATATTTTATGTAATTCGGTAATATAGATACACAAATTATTTGATATGTTTATGTGAGATGTTGCAATGAAAGGATTCAAAAAAATCGGCCAAGTGCGAAACGGACTCGCGCACCGAGGGTTCCTTACAAACCTGTAGGTATATATATAAGTAAGGTATGGTATTTTTATTGCTAAATGAAATCCACAACATTTGTAAGTTTAAAATAATTAAAAATGTTGTTGTAGTTCACAGGAAGTACCCTGTAGGTTTTGAAATTTGATTCTCTTGCGAGTGTCGAAAATTTCTTCTTTTCTATCTTTTGAATGCGTTGGCTTACAAGTTTGTTTTTTTCACAGCTCCAAGGGACAGTAGACCTGAGTATTTGATATGAATTTCAGCTTGATACCTCCATGTGATCCTGAGATGGGTCTTGACAGACAGACGGACGGACAACAAAGTGATCCTATAAGGGTTCCGTTTTTCTTTTTGAGGTACGGAAGCCTAAAAATTGTGTTAATTATACGTATTATAAATGAACAAAACTGGTTGTACTTCATAAGCGCGGGAATTGGGAATGATATCCTAAATACAGGTATCTAGTTAGGAGTCAGACCTACTACCCACGCAAATAGCCAAATTATGACATAAGTTCAACTTTTATGTTTCATTCTAAGTATGTTCGTGTTATTTGTGTTTCGTGTTTTTTTTGTTATTTTTTCTACTATAAATATAAATAAATTGAAGTTGAAATTCAGGACAGTCTTGGTCGGAAGGGGATTCATGGTGCCCTTTAAAAGATGAATCTTGGGGAAGCCATGTGAGTGTTTGTGTGAGTTTTTAACGGCTAATTATTATTATATGATAATATAATTGCAAACGCTGCCTGCAAAAAGCTGTGAAACTATACGGACGGAATTCCCAATATACCTATCAGAGATATACCTATCAAGATTATCAGATAACTTCACAATTTGGAGAATAATCCGAGATTTCCCATAGGCCTCATTGTTCTTAGTACGAGTGATAATATCTAGAGCAAGCAATTGTATGTTATGTATAACACCCAGCAAATCAGGTTAATAGGTTTCGTTTCGATATAATAACTTAGATGTAGTCTTATCTATCTAGGACGAGTTTTTATCCGTATACATGCTAATATTATAACTGCGAAAGTGTGTGACTGTCTGCTATGCTTTGGCGGCCCAGTCTTTAAATCGACTTTGATAAAATTCGGTATGGAGGTAAGTTACCTCACGAGGATGGGCATACGTTTATTATCCCGAAAAATTAAGAAGGTGTCCCGGAAATTAATAACTTAATCCACGCAGACGAAGTCGCGGACATCCTCTACTATATTTTAATAAAGACTATTTCGTCGTCAGTAAAGTGTCAAGTATTGAGTCGGTAAAGATCGATCAAGTACCGAGACCACACCAGAAATGACCTGAGAAAACCGGACAGAACTGTAGACTTTTTATCTATAAATAACCCGATAAGATACGGAATTGAAATCGTTGGCAAAACATCTTCAAGAAAACGACACCGTGAAATGCAAATAGCCACAGATGATTCTTAATGAAGGACGCAGGAAGGAAGAGGCAGATAATAATATGCACATATATTGATGCCTGATGCGCGAAAAAATTGTTTTATGGTGAGTATAGGTATATTGTATTATAGGTATACTGAGAATTTCTTGCCAGAAAAACCCAATATTTAAGTAAGGCCCGAATAATACGTATGTAACGTACTCAGCTGAAAATAACTAAAAACACGCTTCACCAATATTATTGTACCTTTATGTAAATGGTATACGTCAAAACAAACCAAATGAACCCAAGCTCGAGGGGTTTACTTAGGGGGTTACAATTAGGAACATTTTAATTCTTAAAATGTTCCTAATTGTTCCATCATCAGATCAGCTCAGTGGAACCAAATTATTGTATTGTCATCGGTATTTTCAGTTTCAAATCCATACGATAATTAGCAGGTGGTTAATTTCTACTTCCAAGATTGGTTTACAATTTACATACAGGTGAAGCCTAAAAAAAACGTGTTAAAAAGTTACCTTTTCGCTATCCGTTGGCAGTGTCCCGTAGCCGTACCAGCTCCTCGCAGGCCTTAGTCTCGGTTCTTCCTTGGGGGTTAAGAGGCCACTTCCCCACCGAACCACCCCTTCAGCAACGGCGGCTACACCTGGAGTTAAGGGGCTTCCAGTAGGAGATTTTGGTGGCACGCCCTTCTCAGCAACAGGGGGTAAAGTGGGCCGAGCGCACCCCGTTCTCCTCTCATATATCCGCTTACAAGCATCGTCTATGTCAGTCTCCAATAGACCTTTCTTATCTCCACCGCGTTTCACCTCCAAACTCCTCTTTGTCTCTTCCTGCTTCTGCATCCATTTCGGATCAGAGTCCCTTCTTTTCGCACTATCATTTGAATCTTGACGACAAAGCAACGCCTTTTTTAAGCTTTCACTGGAGTCCTGTTTGGCGAGCACTTTTTTGTCTGCTTCTTTGAGTGCGCCACACTTTTTATCATCTTTAGCTAGAAGCGCCCGTTTGAGGCTCTCCGATGAGTCTTGCTTATTGATTAGTTTACGGGGGCATTCAGTGTTAAGGGAATCTGTGGTTTTCGAGATCAGGAGTTTCGGGTAGTCGTACGGGGCGTGCTCGTTGGACGGAGGGTTTAGTTCTAGAGATCTTCTGTTTTTCTTCTTGTCCGCTGGGGCGATCTGTGCCTTTGCCGGCAGCAGACGCCGCGGCAGAAGGCTGCGGTGATCAGCAAGGGGCGATTCTGGTCGCAACATGGTTGGCGGCGATGTGAGTCTGCCGCTGGGCGAAATTCCCCTGTAACAAACGAAATTCGATATCAGTACCGACAATACTATTATAGGGCTTTGTTCGCGCTTGATTATTGACAAAGTGGATTGACAGCACTCAGAATAAAAATAGCAAAGGTCAATTGCGTAGGCTGATTCCACTTTGAAGTGATTGGCTTCACGCGGCTGTGAAATAAATATTGTTATTTTTGTGATCTGAACGAACTAGTTAAGTAAGTACGGGATTATTTATAGCTATAATAATTTGCTTGTTTTTTTCTAACAACCGCACATATCATTATTAAAATTAAGTAAGATGAATATAAATGAGTACTTATATTTTAAGGCGTAGTTAAGTACTCGTAGAACGTAGGGGCAAACAGATTTTTTAATGATTTGTGCGAATTGAAGCAAAGGATTTTTAACCATACCTAGTTGATTTTTGAGCCTTATCTAATTTGACGTTAAGACCCGGTGGCCAAAATTGGAAAAAATGTATGCCTGTTTAGTTTTAGTTTTTATTTTATTTTTCATATTATATACTAGCGACTCTGTGACCGGATGATAAGTTTGTCGGACTTTAATTGATATTTTAACACACCGGTTCTCCATTAAGCTTATTAATCACAGGTTACAGTTAGGTGGCGTCAATAAAGCTCAGCCAACGCACTAAAGAATATGTTTCGACGGCACCTGTAAACAAACCCACTGAAATACATCGCGAATGACGTCAGGCTGACTGACATTTAGGTATTAATGGCTTGTTTACTTTTCACTCTATTGAACTTTGGATTTCGTGGAACTGATCTACAGGAATTTATCTTTGATAGATAGGTTATCAGTTTATCACGACATAGAGTTAGCTAAAAGGTAGAAAGTCATATTAGTACATAACGCGTCAATCCAGCTGCCAAATGCCAATGATCTGAAAGACAACCTTATTTTTTTATTCGTTGTTTTATAGTTTTCGAATAAAAATCGCTATCATATTACCGTTAATCGATTTAAAGTCGAAAACACGAACACCGAAATAAGTAGGTAGTAAGTACTACTTTTTATCCAGTCGCAGACTGCAGAGTCAAATGGCAGAGTATTTCGACGATAAAGTACTTATATTAACTTTTAAAAGCCTACGCGGACGAACGATGTCGCGGGCATCATTTTGTCTTTGATCAGTAAAGTAGAAAGGTTAAAAATGCATGACATCACTAACATCCCACATTCACAGTTCACACATCACAATATATTAATCGCTTGTATATGTCACCGTAAGATTGCAAAAACCGTTAGATTGTAATCTTACTAGCGAAATTGTAAACTGTCGACAGATTGTGAACCGTTCAATGTTCTGAGTGTCAATTTTTGAAATATTCGCTGTATTTACGTTTTCTTGTCTCTTTCTTGTAGGTTAGGTTAGGGTTCGACTTAATTAACAATCTACCGAAAAATAATGCGTTAAATTGTAATCTGTCCACAGTTTACAATACCTATCGCTACCTAGTTAGATTACAATCTAACGGTTTTTGCAATCTTATGGTGACATATATATTATTTCACTACAGTTACGTTAATTTGGACTTTGGAGTTCGCGAAACGGATCCTCAAGGCATGTAACGTAGGTATTATAGTTATTTGTAGACACAGATAAACCCATACTTTATTTTTTTTACTCGAATAAAGCGGTTATGTACGATAAAATTAGTCAAGTGCGTGTTATGCTGGGTAAGTATCCAGTTATCCACTATTAGAGAGCCCTAAACCCACTTAATACTGAATCAGCCTTTCTGGCGATAGTTACCAAAAGTGCAGCTATCTCTCATAACATAATATGTTCGTTTTCAACTGCGCTCCACGTATATCTGCAACTGCCATCCAGCCATGATGGACTATCACGAAGTACGTTTGGTTATGTTTGTTGTAACTTGTAAGTTGTAGTGTATGTACACTACGTACATAATAGTGAGCGCGGTCAAGACGGTGTGCTAAGCTTACGCACACAATAATTGCTAATATTTTTTTATAGTTTGTAAGTTTATAACGTCTTGGAGAGGTGATATCTAGTGAAAGGCCCGATGAAGACCGTCAGTTTTTGTACTGTTTACATAGGTACTGTGCATACTTTAATACTGTACAAGAATCAGCTTTTCCAATTATGGTTCATTTTTGGTAACCATATCACGTTTTTGAACGGCCATATCTAGTAAATGGCCCATCAGCATGCGGGCAGAATTTCACTATGGACATCAGTGGAGCGTATAGCACCCACCTATTACTGAATCAGATTTTCCAGCGATAGTTACAAAAAGTGCAACTATCTCTTATAATAACACTACAGGATCTCGAACGTAAGCCCATCGGCCACTCTACCGGAGCAGCTGTGAAGTGTGAATGCGCGGAACAATGCACTTGGAACGTGAACATAGTGGATGCCCAGCTTTAGAGGCAGATATTATGCTATTTGTAGATGTTAAAACTAATCATTAAATCAGTCTTTTACCACGTTATTTAGGAACTCAGTTAATCAACTAACATGTTAGGTAATTTAGTGAAGTAGTTACTAAAGTAATTAGGTACAAATTAAGTAATTGCTTATCCAGTGTCAACAATAAACATTATACCTACGTAGCCGAAATGGACACCACTGACCTTGTGAGGTTAATGAAGACTGGGACAACAAAAAACAAGTGAGAACTAGTATCTTTAGAACAGGTGTAACAACAATGAATTTATCTGTTCTACGAAGTGTACAACAACATAAACGTATTCATTTCGCTTCTTAATTTTAAAACTAAGTAATTCGTAGTCGTAGTTAGTTGACGATAACGTCTTGAGTTACTTGAGTAGGAATAAGTAGTTAAGTAAGTGCCGATTGCACCAACTCCAAGTAACGTTTACCTATAACCCATGAATTTTGATGTTTTGACAGACGTTTTATACCAATTCTGTCAAAAGGTTTTAAACGTTATACGGACATCGAAATAAACTAAGATATTATTTTGTACATAATTTAATGTTTGTTTTGTTCAATGTTTATTAGTCCCGTACTATTAGTGCAATCAGCCTAAAATTAATTACTTTTAGAGTTCCGTAGTAAAATAAAAAACAGTAAAATTATAACTAAGTTATAAGTATGATTTCATAAGTAGTTTCTTTTTTAGTTATCAAGGTAAGTACTTAACTACATATTTTTACTATCTCACCATTATGAAGATGATATGCCTGGAAAGATCACCCCTTCGTCTCCCTGAAAAAAACGAAAGAAAATATTATTAAACAAGAAATAAGTAAGTAGGTATATCTATATATATAAGGAAGTAAATAAGTACTTAAGAAAAAAAGCACTAATGGCTGATACATTAAGGAGCCCGCTAACTTCGCTCTTCTCTAAAAACATATTAATTATTGCATTAGAACAGTAATTTATATGGGTCTAGTAACTTATTAGATAATATTTCTATTGTAAAAACATTAATATTCAACAGTTTTCTGAACAAAATTTCAATTTTATTGAATCCAGTCCAAATCACCAATAGGTGACTGGATTCAATAAAATAAAATAGACGACACCCCAAAAAAGTAGTCACTAACAGTTGACACCCCCTTTGCACTAATAGATGACATGCATTTTTCATGTAGTTTTTCGAATAAAAACTTATTTAGGGATACAAATAACGTTTACTAGATATATATTAAAAAGACAGTTGGAAGATTCTATATATATAAAAATGAAACCCGTTTTTCTTGGTCACGGCATCACGCGTGAATGGCTGGACCGATTTCACTAATTCTTTTTTTGTTGTATTTGTTATTATTAGGAGAAGGTTTTTACGGAAAAAAATATTAAGAAAATCTCTCAGAAATATTGAAAAATATACATTTAATTTTGCATAGGTACTAAAGCGGTACGAAGTTCGCCGGGTCAGCTAGTTGTATATAAAAAGCAGATAAACCTAGGTGTATTTTAGTTCAATTCATCTTTTATAAATTCGATAAATTACCTACTTAAGTAAATATTCACCAGAAATATTGTAACTATAACGAAATAATAAAATTGCGGCCTTGAAAAGGTCAAATACAGATTGCACAACAAAATACAAATAAATACATATGCAATATAATAATCGGTTCAATGACATTTTCAACTTGATAATGATAACACGATAACTTGGAATGTTTGAGATAATAATAACGATAAAAGATCAACCAAAGTAACTATCAAACCAATCATAGCAATTATTCGTAAACCATATCGAATATCAATAATTTTGGTGATGTGTTAACAAATACAACATTATACTAGTGGTTCGCCCCGAACTAAGACCTCGCGGCGCCATGTATTGACATAAATGTGAAGTTCTGTTAAAAATACTGAAGCTCATTAAAAATTAAATAATTCCGTTTCCTTACAATATTTATCTAATTTTAGTATTTGTTGTTCAAGTACAGGATATAATTGAAATAATTGATCAAGTTTCAGGCTCATCCTTTCAGAAAATTTAGAGTTCTGAGGTCATCTTTGGACGTTAGAAAATCACCACTTTGAAAGCCCCCCATTTCGTCAATTTTGGGGGAAAAATTAAAAAAAAAATATTTTTAGACTCTATTCCTAATTATCTTTAAAATGATATACCGCAACCCTATGTAACTATATAAAAAATATTTTACTTCGCATTCGCTTCTATGAGAGCCCCCCTGAAATAAAGATTTTTATTATTTTTTAAGCCATATTCGGCGGGAGGCCATTGGTTTACATATTATATTTAAAGCTGAAGTAATTGCGTTCAGTAATTCAGAAGTTATAATGCTCTGACAGACGGACGGACGGACGGACGGACAAGTGCCAATTCACCCAAGTAGACTCAGAGACCTTCGCTTCGCTCGGTCAACTACTAACACAATAAGTAATATAAGTAGGTACAATAAATGAACATAAAGAATTATAGGATCACTTCATTGTCCGTCTGCCTGTCTACCACCCACCTTTTTAACCGACTTCAAAAAAAGGAGGAGGTTCTCAATTCGTTGGAATCTTTTTTTTCTCGGGAACGCGTGGACGTATCAACACAGTAAACAGATGCAACCAGTATGGAAACTACCTAGAAACGTTCGAAACAGGCTCACTCACAAAACGTGCGCATAGACGAGACCCCAAGCGCTCGTCGCAGTGCCGTCAGTAGTGAGTGCCGCGTCATCGGATGTTCGATTTATAGGTAGTTTCCATACTGGTTGCATCTGTTTACTGTGGTATCAAGTTGAAATTAATATCAAATACTGAGGTCCACGATCCCATGGAGCTGTAAAAAATCAAGCTTCTAAATGAACGCAATCAAAAGATACGGCTGTTTATGCCGCATATTTTGACACTCGCCAATAAATCAAAACCCATACCTACTTCCCGTTGACATAGAATTATGAAATTTGGCAAGAAGCGAGATCTCACAGCATAAATATAGGGAAAACCCCGAAAATCGTTAATTAGGGTCAAAGGATGTCGAATTGTTTGTCAGGCGCTACCAGTTTAGCGCCATAATATGTAAGCCAGTAATTATGTTATTTACTAAATTTATATTGCGTGGTGGTACAGAACCCTTTGTGCGCGAGTCTGACGTGCACTTGACCGGTTTTCTTTAAAAATAATGCATTCCATAAACATTATTCTGACAATAAAGACAACTGACAACATCTAACTATGCATAATCATTTAATTATATTATTATTTACGATTATAGTTGGTATATAATATTACTTATATATATATATATATAATTATAGTCGTACAGTAAACGAATTAACCGTTACCTCGGTGAATTCGGAACTATTGCCAAGTATTACCAAGTAACTATCAATTACATTTTCCCCCCAAGGGAGTCGTTGACCGATAGGACGCTGCATCATATAAATAACTAACCTACATTACGTTGTGGTACATCCACAGCTGTGTAACGATGTAACTGCTCTTACTTAAGTATAAATTCCTTAATTTTCCGGGATAAAAAGTAGCCCATGTCACTCTCCAGGTCCTCTATACCCATGGCAAAAATCACGTCGATCCGTTGCTCCATTGCGGCGTGATTGAAGGACAAATTAATAAACCAACAAACAAACTTTCGCATTTATAATATTAAGTAGGTATAAGCGTGGGAAGAGAACAAAACAACAATTTGCAGACGATGGAACGAGGTTCTCAGTTCTGATTGCTTTAACAAAGGGCCCGAATGCATTCCGCGCGCGTACCTACCTACTGTCGTCGGGGTATCATCAACCGTGTTGTTAGAAAAGGAAAATGTTCATTTTAGGCCTACTCTTGTACACTCTACCATGAATAGAGGAAAATACATAATATTGTAATAATATCCCGGTAAATTAAGGAGTTCCCGCGGGAATCAAAAAACTTAAACAACGCGGACGAAGTCGCGGGCGTCATTTAGTAGTAGATAATATAGTGGACGACGCGACAGAAGGAGGTTCTCAGCGGTATAACACGCTCCCAAATCCGAATGCTGCATACAATTCGCGCACGTACCTACTATCCCTAGGTTTGCAGCGGAAACCGGGTTGTATGACTGTCTCTACTCATTAGTCAATACAGTGCCTACAGCTACAGATAACAGGACATCTAAGCTCAACAAGGTTAGGGAAGAAAGCCGTTAAGGTCGTTACGTTCGATCACTTTCACCGGCTCCTGACAACTTTCGCCGCCCCGCGCCCGACGCCCGCTAAACGCGTCCGATGGTAACATTGGTAGCTACGAGTGCAAAAATACCTACGAATATAATCCACCGCAAACGACATGTCGGTCATCAGAAGGTTTAGGACGCTTGTCGGCACAAGTTTGTTGGAATGGACCTGCTTTTAGGAACAGGGAATAAGAAGCTTAGTTTGCTATCCGTCAAACCAGACAAATGTAGTAGGTAGGTACCATACTAGGTGCAGCATGCGATATTTATGCAATGTCAGAGTGAAACGTAAAATAATTATGTAGGTACGATATGACTAGGGATACCTTTTTTTTCCACAATTAAAGTACATCGTATAATAAACGTAAGAAAAAAAGTATATAGTGTCAAAATAAAGTACAATTGTTTTTCTTTGTTATTATCCATACTAATATTATAAATGCGAAAGTGTTTCTGTCTGTCTGTCTGTCTGTCTGTCTGTCTGTCTGCTACGCTTTCCCGGCCCATCTTTTCAACCGATTTTGCTGAAATTTGGTACAGGGGTAGATGGTATCCCGGGGAAGGACATAGGCTACTTTTTATCCCGGAAAATTAAAGAGTTCCCGCGGGAATCAAAAATCTTAGTCCACGCCGACGAAGTCGCGGGAATCATCTAGTGTTTAATAATTTTTTTTATTACTTTTCGTTTAATTTTGTTTCGTCGTATCATTTTTTTGACGTTTTTTTACGGTTTAACTATTATTCACTATCTATTTGATCCGTTTTATTATCAAAATTACGTTTTATAGGTGTGAACGAAGTACTTTGTTTACTGAAGTTGTCCTTGTCCATTATTTACTGTAACGTAAATCTATAAAACCGATCAATCGTATTCTTTGCACTCCAACCGCTTTACACAAAACAAACAAATAATAAAAACCCTAAAAAGAGATTAAAAAAAAAGTTTTAACAATGACATTGATAATGTTGACATTTGAGGGTATGTTGTGTTCAAAAATTATCAACAACGAGCGTTCAAGTGGCACTGGCGACCTATAGATTCGGCACCAAACGATAACGTTCCGTTTTACGCAAAAATGCTTACGACCAAACTTTTTTCATCCTAGAGAAATCAAATCATGCGAAATAAAATATTTTCGCGTACTTTATTGTTCTCATAAAGTATGGAGTATAATTACCAGAAATAATGTACAATACTTTATTATAGAGTACGGGTGGCAACCCTAGCTTAAGACTCGAGAGTGATTTGGAAGATTTGTATGGTGATGTTGAGTTTTGCTTGCTTAGTGGCTTCTTTTCCTGCATGTTTAGAAGCAGCAAGGTGGGCGGTGCATCGCATGCTGCACATCGTACCACATAGATTTGTCTGTTTTATTTTATTTTATTTATTTATTAGGGATAACAAACAATAGCACGCAATGCATTAAATTAACAGTATACATATAGTTACAAGATATTTGGTAAACATGCTACCAACTGCGTTAACCACAGATTACTTATTTGTTAACTGCAATAGTTACACATATCGAGTTAATAATTATTATTCATAACTTAGTGTGATGATATACAATATTTATAATTTTAAACCATTATATAATATAGTTTTGAGATATTTAAAGTTTGAAGATAACAATAAATGATCTAAATTTATTCCAATGTCATATTCCTTTTGAGATAATCCATAAGCAACTTCTTAAAAGATCCTACGCGAGTAGAAAATATGTCAATATTGCCAAAGCATTCATTATAAGACTTTGTCATTCTCCATAATGGTGAGCGCTTTCCAGCATTTGTTCGACATTTTATTGTAGCAAACAATTTGTGCGTTTGACTACTGCGCACATGACTCCTAACTGGTACCTTATAACATAGTTTGCGGGTTAAGGGAATGCAATCGTATTTATTATGACATAAGTCGAATAAAAGCATGGCTTCTAGTTGTTTTCGCCTCGACCGCAAGTCAAGTATATTATACTTTTCAAGGAGCTGGCCGTATGAAAGATAACTACGCGTAAATTTGTAATGCATCCTACGTAAGAATTTTTTCTGTACATTTTCTATACTTTCACTGTACTTTTCATAATATGGATTCCAAATACAAACAGCGTATTCAAGTTGAGACCAGTGACTTGTACAAGTGTAAATATGTGGTAACCCTCCCAAAATTAGTGCAAGTTCGCATTATGAAACCATACATTTTGTATGCTTTGTTCACAATATTCTGTATATGGGTGTCCAAATGTAACTTACAGTCCAACGTTATTCCTAAATCTTTAATATTATTGACTTTTTCAAGACTTTCTCCACAAAGTGAATATGTATAGTTGCTAACATATTTCTTTTTTGTAAAAGTAATATGCTTACATTTTTTCAGACTTAAATTAAGTTTATTTTCCATACAATATATAGTAAATCTATTTAAGTCATCTTGAAGCTGGTCATGATCATCTACTGATTCAATTGTTTTAAAAATCTTAAGATCATCTGCATAGAGTAGAAAGTTACTATATTTAAAACATTCATGAATATCGTTTATAAATAAAATGAATAAAAGAGGCCCAGGAATTGACCCTTGTGGGACTCCAGAAGTAATCGTGACCAGGTTCGATTCATGGCCGCTGATGACAACGCTTTGTGTTCGATTTGTTATATACGACTTGAACCAACGCCAAAGATTACCACGTATACCGTTATAAGCTATTTTTTCCAACAAACGTTTATGGTCCACCCTATCAAAAGCCTTTTGGAAATCCGTATAAATGCCATCTGTTTGCCTATTGTTATCTAGATTGACAAATAACTGTGAGGTAAAGACTAAAAGATTAGTTACAGTTGATCGTTTCTGCACAAAACCATGTTGTTGTGGAATTATAATCCTATGTAGGAGTGGATAGATGGAATTGTGTACCAGCCTCTCAAAAAGTTTAGAAAGCACAGGTAAGATAGAGATCGGGCGGTAATTTTCTACATTCTTTTTTGATCCCCCCTTATGTACGGGTACAATGCGTGCCATTTTCCATTTATTTGGAAATGATCCTTGTTTAAGACACATACAGTTTTGGCGGATTATAGAGAATAAAGCGTCTTGTTCCTTGGCAGAAGTTTGACCGGACTGAAACGAGAGACCAGTCTATCAACTCAATAGACCAGCAGGGCGACTGCGTATCTTTTGAATCAATCATTGATACATCGCAATCACCTCTGATTGGCTGAATTTATAGCTTTCTTGCTGAGTCAATGGATTTCATCCAATAGTGGAAGAGTGTTAACCAATCCGAGATGATTGCGATGTATCAATGATTGATGCAGAAGATACGCGGTCGCCCTGCTGTTTCGAATAGACATCGGTAGTTGTGGACAATACTTAGAATGGGTATGTTTTACTTAGTATGGGTGGGAATCAGACAACTAAATAATTGACAATATTGTACATTTTGGTAGACCTGAGCACGTTCTGTAAGCTGATTATTATTCTAGCCCTGGCTTATCTGGTTATCAGACCCAAAGTTTTAATTTTTCGCAGTACACTTGTTTTCTTAACTACTTCTTACTACTAAGTAAATTCTCTATACAAACTTTGTCAATCATTCACTCAGTTGTTTTGATATGAAATACTTAAGTAGTAACTATGGCATCATTAAAGTAGTGAAAGTGGATAATCTCACAAAATATGAAATTACTTTATCTACCAGCCACTTTCTAGATTAAAAGAGCAATGTCAACTGCAATTGCGTTATATCTAACTGATAAGGTTATCTTTATTGATATAACCTGTCACATTACAGATAACAGTTAACACATACATATAAGCAATAAGTATTAAATATTAAGTTCCTTAGTTAACAGAAATTCACCCTTTACAATATGCTTGTGGATCATAGATCTTGGATATATAATTTACTAGAAGATGCCTATGACAGTTTTTTGAGACCCGCAGGAACTCTTTATTATCCGAGTGAAACTGTAGCCTGCCTGTTAAGTAATTCAAGTTATTAAGTTATCTCCATTCCAAATTTCAGAAAAATAGATTCAGTCATTTATGTAGGGAGTAACAAACATTAAAAACATGCAAACTTACAGACATCCAAACTTTCATATCTATACTAAGTAATACTAAAACTAAGTAATAATATTAATAATATTTAATACTCTCCAAACAGGTTTAAAAAAGGCTTAGTTGTAAAAAAAGACTTGAGCTCTTTCAAGAATTAGGCCATATTTATGTCTGAAGACTTTATTGTTGTAGTTTGGGTTCTGGTCTTAAATTGAGGGTAACATTCGTTTTCAAAATTGGGTTTTTATATATATATATATTGGAAAATTATTATGGACATATATATTACTTACATAGGTACAATGAAAAACTAAAAAATAACAAATAAAAAAAATAAAAAATCTATATTTTGGGAAAATATTTGTGTTGAATCAAAAAGTTGTGGCCAATTGTCTTTGTCACATACTTAGTAAATATTTATAGATTAAAGACCTTGTTCTTATACTTTTAGGTAAGCAAGTTAAGTACACAGGATATGTAGGTTTTTTAATAACTAAGTAAATACCTAACAGGTTTTGCAGCCATTGATTCTAGCCTTTTAAACCACAAAAGTGATTAAATTAGGGTAAGTAGTTGAGCAATAATTAATTATTGAGGTAGAAAATAGAAAAAAAGTGAAACTTCAATGTTTTTTAAATGCAGGTAAGGTTAGTGTAAATTGGAGATTACTGACAGATATGTGGTAACTTTTCCAGTACTTATCCAACCTAATCAGCCTAGGTGCCTATTGGGCTATCTAGCCCAAAACTCAATAAAAGGCTAGCAGCTAATTCTTATTTTAATTAAAATGCAACAGACAAAAGACCCTAGTGAATTACTATCACTAACTATTCAAATATCTAAATCCGAAGACAAACAGGCACTAACCATAATAACCTGTCCTTGAAGTTTTGATAATGAAACTTATTATTGTATCGCCGAGACATAATCATTAGCGACTCGTTAGGCAAATATATATACGTGTGTGTACAGTGCAGAAGTAAAATAAGCCGCGACGTCGAACACCTATGTATTATAGGTAACGTACCTTCATGGAAATATCGCTGTGGCACAAACCGGGTTCCAGCATTTTTAATTTTAACACAAGTCACAAACACCCAGTAGCAAACTTTCACAAAAACACCGTTAATCAACACAAAAATACTACGCAAGCAGTACTTTATTATCACTACACAGCAAATACACCTGATCGATGTTTATCACAAAACTTACACAAATAAAACACCTCCGACCAAAACTACTTGCAAAAAACGAAACGATACCACAAATCACAATAACGATATGACACTCGAGTCTCGACGTCAAAACTCAAATTACTATAGTGAGAAGGTATGTAACTGCGACATTTTCTAATGTATATTTTACACATTTATTGGTAAAGACAGATAAATACTTTACTCTGTTATTAGCGCTCTTCGATTATAATATTGGGTCTGCAAAATATGCGAAAAGATAACTGCAAACCAACGCGACACGAATTCTATCGACAACTGGAAAATAGAAATTGGAATTGGAAAACAGACCAAACCTTACCTTATCCAATCCAAAAAATTATTTGACATCTTTGACATTCGACAGCTGACAGCTAAAACTGACATAAATATATTTTTATTAACTAGTTTTACGGCTCTGGGTTCCATCCTTTTCCAGAAATATAACTTGGTCTCTTATGTTGTTCGTGTAGTCAAAGCCTTCTTGTACTAATGCGATTTTGGACCAACTTAAGGCCAATATCCATAAATTCACAAAAAATGGCCAGCTCGCGCTCGCGACATATTTAATCGGCGACAAGTAATTTTGCAAAATTTTGCCGGATAAAGCAATATCTGCTCGAGAGTTACTATTCACTTTGGTTATACTTAGTCAAATTCTACTCCGGATCAAATAAAATAGTACCCTACTCTTTTCGCCTTAAAACCTTTGAACTAAACTCACTATCAGACAGACGAAAGTTACATGATATGGTATTCCTATATGAGCTTATCAACGGAACTTTAGATAACCCAGAATTACTAAGCCAGATTTCACTCAAAACTCCCTCGCATGTGCAGCGGCACCCTATCAAACAGCTGTTTGCACACAAATTCAACAGAACCAACCTAGGTTATCATTCAACAATACCCCGGCTGAGTAGGCTGTATGGGGAACTTACGAGCAAGGATAAGTTTAGCGACGTGTTCCACGACAAAATCAAAAAGTTGAAAGCGAAAGTTATCAACACTTTTAAAAGCGCTACTTAATTAAATTAATAATAAATTAATAATAAATTTTTTTTTTTTTTTTTTTTTTATCTTTATTGAAAATAATACAATAGAACTTAATGCTAGCTAGCCTAACCTAATTAAAATAAATAAATTAAATTTAATAATAAATTAATAATAAATTAAATTAATAATAAATAATAAGTTTAGTGAGTTAATAAGTCTAGTTTCATTTTTTTTTTGTTTTGTTTTAGCAATAAGTAATTAGATAGTTTATATAATTTATTTCATTTAGTAACATAATAATTTGTTTTTGAGTAATTTGTAAGTAGGTACGACCCTTATATTGTGCATGATGTGGCTGCCTATAATAGTACGGGACTAATAAACATTGACCCTAAAATGTGTTCCTCGGGGTCTGAGAAGTACCTCTTAAAAATTCCCCCCCCCCCCCCCCCATAGGCCGCGGGCTTAACCCCCCCACCCCCCCAAACGTCTCCCCAACCGCAGTTTTTTGTAATTTTCTCAAAAAATATTAGTGCTAGAAAAAAACTTTCTATGCTGAAAATTATCTTCATTAAATTATCTACAAAATAATATTTAAGTTCATTTCCATAAGACTAATAGTTTCGGAGATATGTTAACCCTTTGTGCATGAAAAGAAAATATTTTGCATGTATGGCTTTTTGTAATGTAGTTTCTTGTAATTTCCATAAAAACTGATAGAGCTACAAAAATATTGTCTGAAGCAAAATGAAAGGCTATTAAATTAGCTATAAAATGATATTTAGTTTATTTTGATAAGAGTAATAGTTTTGGAGATATGCCTACCTATTGTGTAAGATAAAGAAAATAATATGCAAATATCGGGTACGTTGTTTTTAATTTTCGAAAAAAAATAACAGAGTTATGAAAAACTGATTGAAGCAGTAAGAAACATAGTTAAATTACCTACAAAATAGTAATTAGTTAATTTTGATAGCACTAATAATTTCGAAAATATACCTGTCATAGTTAATATAAAAGCAATATTTTTCAAAATTTTATATATTTTCTGTAATTTCTAGAAAACTATTAGAGCTAGGCAAAAAAACTCCAGAAGTAAAAATAAACACCATTTAACCACTTATTAAAAAAAATTAGTTCATAAAGATAGGACTAATAATTTCGAATATATATCCATGTATAGTGTACGAAAAAAAAAAAAAATTACTAGAATCCTATGTTATTTGCAATTTCCACAAAAACTATTAGAGCTGGAAAAAATCCTCGGAAGAGTAATTAATTTCACTAAATTACCCACAAAAAAGTCTTATGGTGAATTTAGATAGGACCAATAGTTCGAGAAATATGGCAACCTATATTCCAAGAATTTTTTTTTTTTCGACAACCGTTGGTATATTTTTGAATTTTCACAGAAACTACTAGAACTAGGAAAAAAAACATAAGATGCAAAAATGAACTTCATTAAATTATCTTCAAAATAATTTTTAGTTTATTTTGATAGAACTAATAGTTTCGGAAATATGGCTGCCTAACTGGAATAAAAGACTAAACCTTTGTAAAATCCGTAAATGTTTATTGTAATTTCAAGAAAAAGTATTAGAGTTAGGAAAAAAGCTGTCAGGACTTAGTACAAAGATTATTAATTTACCTATAAAATAGTGTTTAGTTTATTTTGATAGGACAAATAGTTTTCGAAATATACCTTGCTGTTGTGTAAGAACCGGTGGTAGTCATGTAGACTTAGCATAGTAGGTACTATGGAATAAATAGAAATTAACCTCTAAATAAATAACGTATTTTTGATTTTAGGCGCAAATGACGTCCTCTTTTCTCCCCACTCCCACAACCCCCCTCCCACCTCCCACCTCCCCCCTACCACGACCCCCCTCCCCCTCTCAAATATCTAGCCGATTGTGCTTTTTTGTAATCGTATTACAATTCAAGTATCAAATCAAATGTTTTTACTCAAGTAAACTTTTACAAGTGTTTTTGAATCGTCCAGTGAATCTACCATTGGTTCGGAATGCCATTAACAGTTAAAAGTTAATCTGATAAAATTATCTGCAAGATAGCTGTTGGATGTTGGTGGTTCATTTACATTGTTTTTAGATAAATGCATATTGCATACCTACATATAGTTGAAAGGACTTCGAGACGTAGGTATTTATTATTATTATATTAGTAGGTATTATTAAAGCACATCATCATGGTCGTCATCATCACCTTCTTCCCCATCAATGGTAACATTTGCACACGAACCATGTCATTCCACCCGCATTTCCTTTGCAATCCTATTCGTTATTCTTCGGCCGACGCGACGCCTTGTCTTTGTTAGAACTTTGAACGAATATAAATAATAATATTTAATATATTATTTACTGAGTGTGGTGTTGTTTTGTAGATAAAGATATCATGATTATTACCTACTATTAATTTATTGTAATATAGCATCGATCATTATTAGAATGTGTAGGTACAAAGTCAAAATTATTGCAAAATATTTTTCTGTCATGCACGTTTTCGATCGTTATATTTCCGAAAGTATTCGGTCGATTGAAATGAAATAAAAATAATTTTGTAGAAGATTTTATGAACTTTCATTTCGTTCTTGTCGTTTTTTTCCTAGCTCTTATACATTTTGTGTAAATCACAAGAAACTTACACGATTTAAAAAAAAAAAAACAAATGCGTCAAATAAGCCGGTATATTTGCAAAACTATTTATCCGATCATAATGATTTAAGTGCCATATGGTAGATTATTTAATGTTAATTATTTTCGCCATAGATGGTTTTTTTCTAGCACAAATATTTTTTGAGAAAATTACAAAAAACTGCGGTTGGGGAGACGTTTGGGGGTGTGGGGGGTTAAGCCCGCGGCCTAGGGGGGGGGGGAATTTTTAAGAAGTACTTCTGAGACCCCAAGGAACGCTTGTGCCAAAAATCAGCTTTACATTTTTTATTTTAGGGTTCCCATACATAGCTTGCACAAGTAGCCTGGGCTATAAGTGAAATTATGTGTGTTCCGCTACCCTAAGTTTATTTATGTCTAAGTTTAATGTACATGTAATTTTGTTGGTAGTCCAGTTAAAAAAAAAATTAAAAAAAAAAAAAAGGTTTAATCCCTACCAATCACAGATATATAAATATGCTGTGTTACCGGTCTAGGGCCAGCGTGTGGAGCCGGCATAAGGCGGGTGCGTAGACAGAGAGAGTTAATGGGCGGTGTCATTTTAATATAACATAACTCTATGGTCTGTCTACTTCATAGAGTAATGAGATTACTATTTAATAATTAAAATCTATGTGAGATCATTGATCTGAGATATAAATTCAATATTGAATCTTAAATTCAATCATTCAAGCATGATTCAAGCATTCACAGCATTCCTGGCATTCCTTTGATTTTGAGCATTCAATGTACTCTGTGTTTAGTAGTAGGGGATAAAAAGTATGGCCGTGACAAAGGGCCGTTTATGTCTGTGGGCCGTGAGCCATCTGAATACGTAGTATCACACTAATCTGTGGTAGTACCTCAAATCAAAAACGACTGTACCAATTTTGATGCAGAATTTGCTATAGCTTTTATTAGATTCCTATCTAATTATTAAATAAGGCCATATTCATAAATAAATAATATTCTAAGTAGGAACATCTTAGTTATAAATATCTCTTTGATGACACTTGGTTGGTTGGTGGTGGTTGGAAGTATCTTTACATCTTGAATTTTCACTGAATTTCTAAAAAAAAACTATTGTTCATTTTTCGTTATTGGCAAGATGGGATAAGAATACTTGTGATATAAAATACGCAATAATTAACTTTTTACAATGTTTATTAAGTTGTGTAAATTCAGATTCACTACTTATTTTCTATGATAGGTACTATCAGATACAACAGTGAATTATTCTACTATTTACGTGTGACTACACTCTTGAAATTATTTACATTTGAAACGGTATTTTTTAAAACTTAAATCAAGAATTATTTATAAGCCCTGTAGCATGCTTAGTTTTAATAAATTAAAATAATAGTATTATTTTTCATATAATACACACAATGCACAAATGGCAACAATGTATGACATTGAAAACACAAATAATTAACAAATGAAGTCGGTTAAAAATACAGATCAGTCTTATATTTTATTCATGAGCAGAATACTTCCTGGCAAGCTAAAAGGTCCTAATCGAGATTTGATATCGACAGCTCTAACTGCAAAGTAGTATTTATATCCCGCCATGAACTGTGTCAAAGTGCATGCCATCGGCAGTGCTAAAGCTTTGACATCGCCAATTTTTTTCCATAATGCAGTACTCGGAGGCGATGTTGTCTCTTGGTAGGCGTACAATTGATAACTAGCAATTTCTTCATGGTTTTCTTCCTCATATCCATCTATCTTCCACGATATAACAATTCCATTATCTACTTTTGCCAACTTGAGCTCGGGAGCCGGAGGTAGAGCTTTCCAATTCTGTGGTTGATATTGCTTTACTGATTCAGGCAAAGGTGCCGGATGTCGGCTTGGGACTCGCTGAATTCTTATTGCATTAGGACTTTGATTCGGTTTCACAAGCCCAGGTGTAGGAGCTCTTTGTCTTGGACCTAAAATATAGTGATTTAGTACATTATAGGTTGTTTATAATTACTTAGGTTATTAAGGACGTATCAGAACAAAAGATAACTTACCTTGAGGAGAAATTGTTCTCAACATTATTGTCTGTCCAGGTCTGACGCCAACTGATGTTTGTGAGCCACTTATAGGTATGTACACTTTTCGAGGGCTGCTAACATTTTGTCCGAATGGTTGTCTATTAGGTGCTAATAAATTTTGAGGTGGTACCAGTCTTACTGGGGGAGTAACGTTTCGTGAAATAACTTTGGTGGGAGGCTCATCATCCGTTAAATCTACTGTCACTGAATCGTTCTGTTGCATTCGACTGTGTGGTCGTTTTTCCGGTTTTTGGACAGGTGATGCTGCAGGTAGACCATTGGACAAACTTTGAACAGGAGATTTGTTGACAGGGCCTGTGGTTTGTGATTTTCCTGATGCATTTGCAGGGGATGGTTGTATTTTCATATTATTATTTAAATTGCTGCTATTTATGGCCGGGACTAATCTGGGCACAGGAATTGGTGAGTTATTAGATGTATTTGTTACATTTTTTTGGAGCCTAGCATTATTTGGTGCTGTTTTTCCTTGCCGGGGTCCACTCTTTGCACCAGCATTGCTTTTAGCTGTATTAGGATTTTGTGTTTTCTTTCGTGCGCCCACTTTGTCTGTCATTAGCACCTGCATTCCAACAGATCGTGTTATTTTCAAAGGAGTTATTGGCATGTTTGACTTTTTCTTTTGTTCCTCTTGAACTGACTTTAAGACAACTTGTAAGTCCCGGTTTTGTTTTGTCAGAACTGAAGCTTTTTTCTTATATTCTTCGATATTTTGTGCCAAAGCTTTGAATTGTGATTTTATTTCACTTAAATTACTTCGGTCCACGACACTTTCGACAATTTTTAAGATGCAGAATTCTTCGAGTTCATCTCTTGTCATATCAGCTAAATTTTTCTTGCATGTTTTTAGGAAATTCGGCTTCAGCAATGGTTTTTTGAGCGCAGAAGTTTCTTCTTGTGCAATTAAATCTGGTTTAGGCTCACTCACTTTCATTTCAGTAATACTAGGCGTAGCCACTTCTGCTTGAATTGTGTCTGTAAAAATATAGCATAAAGGACATTGAATTTGTATCCATATTCCATAATGAAGAATTTATTCCCTAAGAGTACAGCAGCCATTAATATTAAGCCGTTTTATAATTAATTTAATCACAAGCAGTACAAGTTAACGGTAAAAGGTACTGGATTAGTAATAAAAATCAAGTCATCGATACAATTATGACTTCTAAAAATTAAAATTATTCAACATTATTGAATTCAGTTCCCAGCAAACACTCCCCTAAAACACACCTACTTTATTTATATGCACCTCCAAGCACCAAATAAAAGTTATTCAGCTTCTGTATTCAATTATGTATTAAAACGAAAATAATTCCTAACTTTAAACATAACAAAATTAAAAGAAACTTATCATACCTTTATTGTTTATGGAAATTTTAGAAAGCGGATCTTCTGTTTTTTCATTTGGTTCTACTGTACTATCTTCCTTTACAATAACCTCCTTTATTGGTTCAGGAGTACTTTCAGTCTTGTTATTATTATCCTTAGGACTTGATTCTTCATCAATCAACATAATATCATCGTCATCATCAATGTTTATACTTGTTAATTCTTTGTCAGTAGCAGAAATTTCTTTTAGAGGCGCTTCTTTAGGAAGATCTTCATCCTCATCAGATAAAATATCTAGTGTGTTCGATAGTTTAGATATGTGGGTAAGCTTTTTCTTCTCTCCAACAATTTCCGTTACAGGCTTTTTAAGATTGGCGTGTTCAAGGTTACCTTCTTTAACAGAGGCTTCGGGATCTGATTTGGTATGTGATGCAAGATCAACTTCATCAGATGCATTGCTTTTACTTTCTTGGACATCATTTTTCAATGCACTTTCGGCTTTTTCTATTGAAGTATCCATCTTTACTGTATTTTTGGGTTCCTTTTCATCCTCATCATCTCTTTCATCAGCTATGTCAATAACCTCAACATCAATCGTCGTATCCATTTGGGTAACCACAGATTCAGTTTTGTTCTCGATCGTATTTGAACTCTTTTCCTCGTTACTATCTTGCATCTCAAGTTTCTGGATTGTGTTTTCATCATCTACCTTAGTTTTATTTTCTACATCTTCTGGCTTTCTTTTACTTTCATTCTCATGTTTTTCAACTTCCTGACTAATAACTTCGGATTGATGAATTGTTCGCGCTAAACCTAGACTTCTTATTGTTTTTACACTGTCTAGTCTGTTCTCATCAATTTCTTTTTCAGACTCCACACAGGGAGATGTTTTACAGTTATCTTTATTTCCATCGTCAAGAATTGTGGTAATGTCTTTTGTAGCACTAATTTGGGCACTTTGCTTATCTTCGCTTTCACTTTTATTTTCAACTTGTTCTATGACTGTAACTTGACTTTCTTCTTTCTCTTCTTCCTCAAGTTTATTTATTATGGCATTAATTTCATTTTGTTGTTCTTCAAGTTTGTTTTGAATCTCATTATTTTCATTAAATAATTTAACGTACTTAACTTTGGTCTCATTATTGTCTTTAGATTGTTTTTCAACTTTATCTTCTATAGCACTGTTGTTCAAGTAACCAGGTTCATTTAGTTCATCTTTTCCTTTTTCAAGTTCACTGACGTTATATGTGTGTTGTTCTAATTTATCTTTTACCTCTATTTTGTCTTTTGTAACACTAGGGTTCACTTGATCTTGTTGTTCAACTTGAACTTTTATTTCACTATTATCCCCATTTCCTTTATCAATATAATCATCTGTAACACTGACACTGACTTTATCTTGTTTCTCAAATGTGACATCCATTTCACTATATCCCTCACTTTTTTTCTTCGTGTCATCTTCTTTTTCCTTGTTTACTTTAACTTGATCCTCAGTCGCAATGTTAAGTTTAACTTCTTCATTTATAGTATCATTGCTAGTAACTTTATCTTTTCCTTCATTTGTAACATCCATGTCAATACTCTCCTTATTTTGTTTCTCACATTTATCTTCTATTTTTTGGGAGACTTCAACTTGTTCCGCACCCTTATGTGCTACGCTTCCATCACTCTCATCCTGTTTTTCAATTATGAGATCCAACTCCATATTTTCCACATTTTGTTTTTCATCACATTTATCTTCTATTCCATGGGTCCCATCAACTTGAGTCTCAATTTCGTCCGCTATGACGCTGCTGTTGATATTATCTTGCTCTTCAATTGATACATCCATTTCACTATTCTCCTCAATCCCTTGTCTTAGTTCTTCTTCTATTGTATTAGTTGCTTGTACTTGGTCCACTATCATAACATCAGTTGCATTGTCAACTTTTATATCAATTTCGTGGGTCACTTCAACTTGAATCCCAATTTGGTCCGCTATGACACTGCTGTTGATATTATCTTGCTCTTCAATTGTTACATCCATTTCATTATTCTCCTCAATCCCTTGCCTTAGTTCTTCTTTTGTATTAGTTGCTTTGTCTTGGTCCACTATCATAACATCATCAGTTGCATTGTCAACTTTAATATCTTCTTTTACACTACTAGTAACATCAGTATGTTCTCCAATTTCAACATCCATCTCAATATGCTCCTCGTTTTGTTTCTCACTATTATGTTCTATTTCATCGTTCACTTCAAATGGTTCCAAAACTTTATCTGATGTTTTACTGCTGTCAACCTTATCAATATTATCGTTAACTTGTTTCTCAGTCTCTACTTCATCTTTTATCACTCTATTATTTAGTTCCTTTTTATCTAACCTGCAACCTTCTGTATTTTCTTGCTTGGTTATATTATGAATATCACTATTATTCTTATATTCATTAATATTGACTTCTATGACATTTTTTTCTTCAACTGGTGCATCTACAGCTATCTCATAATTTCCTTCATCTTGGACTGTATTTTTATCCTCAATTTGAACATTTTGAATATTTTCATTTTGACCGTATTCCTTTTTTTCAGCAGATTCCTTATCACATAATCCAAGTTCTTCACATTTATCATTTATAATAGTTTCTTGGCTAGTTTCACTATGCTGAACATTTTGGTCAGTGGCCTTAACATTCTCTTCACATTCTTTAACCGCAATTTCTTCGTTTTTTACACATTTACCATTTCCGTTAGTAATATCGGTAATATCATTGCATAAATTTGGAATAAGGCTTGTATTATTAAATTTTTCAGTAAGAGATTCTTGTTGAATGGTTGACATCTTCGTTGGAACACTTATGTCTGTGTCAGTGTCTACAATTAATTGCATTATTCAGCATTTCCATATACTTTTGACGCGCTGATTATCTGCAAATGATGAAAAAATTCTAAATTAAAATTAAAATTCTAAATCTATAGGTATAATATTCAAAATTTCAAAATTTGTGGTATATCTATTTATACTGTAGTATGTGGCCCACATCACTTGGAATCATCTTATATTGTACCTAATGCATAATATGTAACAGTTAAATTCTCAGTTTCATCAAAACACACCACAAGCAATACCTCATCTAAGAAATACTAGTGTGCCAATACCCAATGAAGCGAATGCAATCCAGGGATAACGGGATGCCGAAAAACCGGGATGGGATATACATTTTGCGTGAAATAATTTAAATTTTTGTTGAAAAATTTGCGGGATTCCGCTGGACTGGCTACAAAGAAGCGTGGTATTATTTCAAATATTCCCGTAAATATTTCAAGGTTATTGGTTTTGTAGTTCAGAAATTAAAAGACATCACAAGTCACAACCCTCAGTATAAGGTCTACTTAATTCGAAACCCTGAATGTTATTTGAAATTTTGAGAGAATATTCCTTTTATTCGAAATTCCTCCCCCAATAGGGGTGAAAGAGAAGAAGATGGGGTGAAAGTTTGTATGTGATTTTTAGGAAATTCACGCGGACGAAGCTGCGGACGAAGCTAAGTCTAAGACAATCCTGTGTCAATTTATTTATGTATTAATCTTTATGTCTAAAAGTATTAACAAACCATTTAAAATGTACCAAAAGGCATGTTTAATTTGGGTTAAAACCATGAAAACGAGGTCTATTAGGTATTTGTTACTATTTATTTCAGAGGTTTAAGTCCACCCTGCTGGATCCCGCAAATACAGCAGGACTAAGACGGTTCATTCCCACAAATACTTCGATTGAAATTATCCAAAGAAAATATTTACAAAACTAACCAAACAAACAAAACATAATAATATAAATTTCTGGATGTCTTCGCTCAGGTGGAATTTCTGAAAATCCTTCATGTGGGTTTATAATAATGTCCTCCCGACCGAATTTCGGCCGCGGCGGCCTATCTCCAGAGAGATTAGCCATCTGCACGGGAGAAACGCGAGAGAAGCCATAACGTGAAGCGATATGCTAGCATGTCAGCAGTCAATTTCAGATTTTATATACTATTAAAAGATAACAAAATGATTAACAAAAAATAATAATAGTTCAAATAGTGCTAATAAAAATACGTTTTTAAAATAAAAATACAGTTCTCCATAAGTATATTTGCCGATCCCGACCAAACAACGTATGTTTTGTGTATTGTATACCATTATCTATCCGCCATTTTGAGCAGCATTTTCCACAGTAGTTCACGAATTTGCCACTAGTAGGGAAAATAGCGCAATAACTTTTACGGAAGAGTTACGGCAATCTTGATAAAACATTTTGTTTATATCTTTTAAAAATTCTGGAAGCGAACATGAGAAAAGCGAAAGAGTTAAAAATTATTATTATCGCATGGATTGCCCTAGGCACTAAAATTCTACATCAATGAACTGCACTTAATGTAAAGAAAAAGGAGGCGCCACTATCCCTTAACAGAGCACGCCATCTATATGCACGGCGATATGAACTAAATAACTATGACGAAACACTAACGTTTGGCTTTGGACTGGTATGATATTGAGTTGATTTCTGGTGTTCTGTATTGATTAAGATTCATTGGGAAATAAGTTTTAATCACACTTATATAGACTTCAAGTTTAAAATTGTAGGTGTGAAAGGATATTAAGGAATCTGATATTTTATCAAAATTTCATGCCGATAATTTAATTTCTTTATTTTACTGAGTGGTAATTTATAATATCACTGTCATTAATAGATGTTATAAAATTGGCGTAAGTTTTTATTTTATAACATTGCCTGTTGCCTTTGTAACAATTGTCCTCACCGGGGACGGTCATCTAAGGCGTACTTTTTAGCGGGTAAAGTTGCGAGCATCCTTTAGTTCTAGTAACGTTAAGGCACGATTGGTCCAATTCTCATTTCATACAATTCCACTCATTCTATGTAGATGCTCCATTAAGATTACTGGTTATCTTAAAGTATCCATAAAGATAAAATATACTTATAGTCAACACAACCAATCACACACACGCACAGACACACACACATATTCACACACACACACACACACCCATAAACACTTACACACACATCTGATTTTTGATAATAACAAATCGCTATACCTATTGTTTAACTTGCATGCACATTAATGTACCTACTTATATTTAATTTCGTTTGTTGTCTGTTATAACTTGAGAAGATTGTAAGGGAAAAGCACTGATGCGTACAAGTTATAGGCATGTAATATGTTTTTTATGGGCAATAAACGATTTATTTATTTATCTATAGCGATTCTAGGTGTGAGGACGAAGGGGGAGGTTATTAGTTCCCACTCCCACAATCTTCGCTTGTTTTTAAATGGGCTACGCCAGATGACTCGCTTCTGGCTTCGACTAGTTTATAATATTTTATATTAGTGATAGTTTATATTCGACTTAATTAAAACCCGATCTAATTAGAACTTTATTCAATTTACTTAAATTATTTAAATCTGAGATGAATACATTTTTACTTTTTAGCCAAATGTGACCGTCGTGAATTTGACTATCCGCGTAGGCGAATACCTCTCGCGAATTGGATCATCTGCAATTTCGACCACCTACGGAATAGGTTTGATTTGGACCATTTGGGCATAGTGGAAATTGCATAAATATCGCGTAAATAGGTACATCACAGAACTTAAATAATAATATTTAATTAATTATTGAATAAAATTATTTGTAAGTACTTGTTTAAATAATAATATATTAAATTATGATTATGAACAGCAAAATTTAAAAAAATTACTTTAAAAAAATAATACCGGACTGTCGATAGAAGCGAAAACTTATAACATAAAGTTTTAGTGTTAAAATTTGAAATTTCATAATTTCATAATGTTTAGGTAGGTATACTTATATGGTTTATCAACCGACTTCAAAAAAAGGAGGAGCATAGAGTTAATATTATATCTCTATGAGGAGGAGGTTGGTTCTCAATTCGGCGCGTATTTTTTTTTAATGTAGGTATGTCGGTGCATATATACCTATCCGTGGTTTCTAAACCGATTTGAAAAATTATTATTTCAGTGGTTAGAGGAAGCTCGTAAGGCAGTCCCATAAAAATTCTGACTCCAAATCCTCAATCCTGATGCTGTAGGTGTATGATGGTGTGGTATGTGGGTTATAGTCGGGCGAGTACCTATAACAAAGATAGGCAAAGTTGACGCGTCAGGCTCGCCCGACTTCAACATACCTACCTAGCGTATAGAAATCAAAATTATTTTTTACTTTACAGTGGCTTTGGAAGTTGGTTTTTTGGAAAGAATTTTTATTTATTACTCAAATATACCTATTACGGGCTTTACAAGATCGTGACACAATAAAAATACAATTTAATTGAAATAACAATTAAGTAATATACAATCATACATAGTAAATAATGTTGCACAATACGTCACAGCATCACTCGAGTATATATCCGAACAGAGGGGAAGCTTCCTAAGAACGTCGAAAATGAATACCTATTCTGCTAGGGTTGTCACCTGATACATGTCAACAATTTAAGGAAAAAATAAAAATATTATATAGAACTTATATAATGTATAATTTCAGTTAAAAGCTGAAACCGGCAAGCGGCGGAAGTATGCCTCTCTCATAGAGAGTTACATATTTGTTCCGTTTGACGTGGAGACCCTGGGGCCATGGAGTCTTAGTGCCAAAAAAAATTTACGAGATATTTCACCGCGGTTAATTGCCTCATCTGGTGACAGAAGGGCTGGCCCATTTTTTGCGCAAAGGATCAGCCTGGCTGTCCAGCGCGGAAATGCAGCCAGCATTCTTGCCACCATTCCACGCGGGCTTGATTTATATAGTAATAAGGTTAGGCTAGCTAGCATTAAGTTCTATTGTATTAATTTCAATAAATGTTATATCCTGAAATTAAACAATAAATACTTAAATTAGACAAATATGATAAAGAAACAAAATTATTTCTTTTTTAATGAATATCAATATTTTTAACATAACTTCACAACTTCACAATAATGTTAATAGATGGCACCGTCATTTACTATCGCAAAAACAGTTTGGCGTCGAATATTATTATTATTACAACCTTTTATTTAACTTGCAATGTATTTATGTATGTATGTATGTATGTTTAGGTCAAATCTTGGAAGATGTGTTATTCGAGATTTTTGTTGAAACAGAACGCTATTTACATAGATAAATCTAAATAGTTTTATTTTTAATACAAAATTAGTAAACTTGTTCAATTACGAAAATGTTCAGCTCTTTATTTTAATTAAACGCACGACCGTCAGCCCTTACGTTCGGACCCAGACTGAGGCGTCGCGGACCCAGACGGCGTTTCGGTGAATGTGTCGGTGAGAGCTCACGCACACATCGTTGCGCTATGTATGGGTGAATTCACCGCGAGCCGTTTGTATGAAGCTTCCCCTCTGTACCTACTCTGGTCTCTGTGACAGCATGTCATTGACGCAAAACCATAAGATTTTCCCCTACCAAAAAATGCTCAACGCGGCTAAAGAAGTTTTACCAAAAGATTATCAGGTACCTATACTCATAGGTAATAGGTAGGTTGCCTAGTTCCTACAATGAATATGGCGGTGACTATCAATGACTATCAAGAATCAAAAAAATTCTATTTTAATTTAAATAACCTAAAACTTATTCCTACCTACAGACTAATAATAATACCAATGTATTTAAAAATAACCTAACCTAAAAATCAAGATAGGTAGACTGTATACTTAAGCCAAAATTTTTAAAAGGCTCAAATTTTAAAAGGCTCAAATGAAACTGACAAAGGTATGTAAGGAAAATCTTTAAAAATTGAAGTTATGACCTAAATACGAAATCATGAAATCAATCAAATGCTTGGCGAAAATATTTCCAGAAATTAGAAAAAAAAAAGATGGGAAAACATCGAAAAAATGCAACATAGCGCAATTTATAAATATACTAAAACCCTAGATGAAGGAAACTTTTTGATTCCAGACTATCTGAAAAGGAAAAATTACTGCAAACAGCAATAATTGCGATTTAAATAACATACGAAAAACAACATGGCGGGCGAAGCAGCGGTTCACTGCGCCGAGTACCGGAATAAATTCCGCATTTACATGCTGGCGAGGACTAGAGAGCTGCACTCTTATACGTCAATCCTTTGCAGACGTCACATCGCGAAGCTTGCTATCGCGTTGCACTGCCATTCGCGCTTATCGAGCAAGAGAGAGACAGACTAAAAAAATAAATGAGGTGAAGGTGGAATATGGGACGGTGAAGCTGCGTGGAAAAGAGAACATACCGAGTGCGAGAGGAATGTAAGCGTTAAAACAAAGCTGGTCAGAGGAGTTGGCGTTCATCTGTCAATTTGATACGATAAGTCGGATAGGGTCACCGCGCTGTCATTTTTCCATTCATGAAATTGACATAGATTTATGCGCGCGAACCCAAGAATAAATCTATGGAAATTGATAACCAAATGAAACCAACTCTATCTCTCGTGATGAGGAAGATACCAAAACAATTGGTACCTACTGTAAAAATGATTTATGCAGGGTTTACATAATCGCCCTGCTGGTTTCTACCATGTGAATTTCAAGGTTTGGAGTCAATTAACATTACAGTCTATTATCTGAAATATTAATCGGTTGGCTAGGTATTTAACGATACGCCTATCTGTTCGCTTAAGGACGAATTACTCTTGAATGCTCGATTCAGCTTTTATCCATACAAAATTGGTGTTTTGTATGAATAAAAAATACATCAGTTCGGGTTTACCCAGTTGAACGGAGGCGTTTTGGACTTTAAAGTCATCGCGCAATTAAAGGCTGCCAAATTCCAAATTCATAATTTGACAGCAACGATATGGCTGTCAAACTATGCAGTTGACAAGCCGCGACTAGCACATCACTAATTCACTATTACTCATTTCACATTTGCCAACAAGACCTCGCATCGGTGCGATGGTTTATAGAAAAAGCTGAATGTTGAACAAAACAAACATTTAAAAAAAACTTTTTTCCATCGACCAAAATGACAATGTAAATTCGAAAATAAACTTAACTACAACTCCGAATAAAAAAGTACGAAAATACAATAAATAAATAACAGCAAAATAACCATACTACCTAATACTCTATTCAAAGAATATAATATCGCCAATAGGTAAAAGTAACTAAAACTTTCAATAATAATAATTATACATACCTATACGTTCATAAGGAACGTAACTTGCATGTTTGCGCAAGAGATCTAAAGAAAAAAGAACAACTAAGAAGATTACAATATCCGTCGACACAAGCGCACTCAAACACGACTCTTACCAAACTGACTGGCAGAAAGAGAAAGAAGAAAATGGCCGCCGGCATATAGTAGCGACGTAACGTAACTCGTGGCAAGAACTCAAACTAAAAATACAGAATACGCTCAGTCCAGAGAACGTCGCACTTGTGCACGAAAATAGTCCAGTCCCGGTGGAAATGAGATGCCTATAGCGCCCAGCAGTGTTCAGAAAGGAGACAGCGAACTGCCGTTCGAGTTGAGATATTTTTACTACACATTACTCTGTGCCATACGTACTCATTGCGGGGTTTCTACTTAATACACTCACTGCGACATCGCGATCTCATTCTCTTGTATTCTACATTTTTTGTAATCTAAAAAATTTCCTGTTTATAAACAATACGTTTCATGGAACGTTATCTTCGAAAATAGCACGAAACAAGAATTTTGTACTTACTTTTTAGTTCAATTATTGCATTATTTTTTAAGTATTCATTGTTAAGAAAAGGAAGAGATTATATTAACTCAATAGTACACCTACTTCTTTTAAAAATATTATGTTTTTTATGTAAAATGATCACTCATTAGAAAATGTTTTCAATATTGGGATCATGCGACGTTGCCGCCCCGCGTAGAAGAGACTCGAGCGGCTGGCTGACTCGGAGCCGAAATTGTGCGAACATTGCCGATTAGCGTTGAAACTCGAAGTCGTCTAGCCAGGTCAGCTAACAGACGCACGTCATCACTATAATAAGCACTTTAGTGATAGCAGACAACAGATCATCAGCAAATTATGATTACCTAACGAGGGCCATGGTGATTGGTGATGAGTGATCGAAGGGTGACCAATTTACACACTTTTTTAATTCCTTCTGTTAATAAAAAATGATATCAGAAGTCGGATAAGTATGTTCCTTAGCCCCTATCTACTACCCTACGTACTATCATGTACCCTTGAAAATTAATCCAAAAAATCCTATCTAAAATGGTTGCTAGGAACTTCTATAGGTACCTACTTAGGTATTCGTCAAATGTGAGAAAACGTTTATTTGGAGACAATAGCGTATAAACATATACGAAAATATAAGAAAATAAAATATCTAAGTAGGACGTAGGTACCTACTAATTTGCATCAATAAACGATCTACCAAAAATGTATGTTCAACTCTCAATTTTTATAAATCGATCAGTGGAAATAATATGATAAACATACAACGCCATTCGTGTTCGAATACTACTTTCACATCGAGTGTCAGCGCCAGCAATGGATACGGTGCGATTGGGCATACCACTGAAGAAGGAATCAGAGATACAATAAAAATTGAATGGAATGGAAAATATATTCAAAGAAGAATGTTTTCTCACCTTCTTTTTTGTTATATGTATTTTATAGTTTTTAAGAAGGTAAATCATGACGAGATAAGAATGATATTTTTTAGGTTAAGTAGGTAGTTATACAACGGTGAGATTTTTAAAGTGAAAACTTCTTTAGCCGCGTTGAGCACTTTTTGGTAAGGGGTAAACTTGAAGATTCGCGTCACCGACACCTCGCCCGACATGCTCGCGAACACCGACATGCTCGCGTCGTTACGAAGACAAAAGGGCTTAAATACTTCATTCGTAATTAAACTTTAATACCTTAGTTTTAAGGTTTATATTCTAATTATTTTTGAAGTGGAAACTTCTTTAGCCGCGTTGAGCACTTTTTGGTAGGGGGTAAACTGGCAACTGGTTACTTGTTACGAAGACAAAAGTTCTTAAATATAAATATACTACATTCATAATTAAAATAAGGTTTTAGGTTTATAAATAAAAAAAAAAAAAAAAAAAAAGTCTCATAAAATACCTAAGTACCTAGTAATTACACATATTTAAATACCAATAGGTAAGTAGGAATACTTTAATTGTTGTGGGCGGGCTGAAGCCGAAAGAAAATAGGTACTTACTTATATTAAATCTACAAGAGTAAAAATAAAAAAATCGCTGGGCAGGGCGCGGTTCAAGTACCTATATTTTACAGGCTACCACAGAGTACATTGAATATAGGGGTACAGGCTACCTACGCCGCGCTGTATGGTCGATGAGGCTACGGCACAAAGTCAAATTGATACAAAATATAAACAAGATGGCGGCGCAAAGATTGTTCAAACCATGTTTCAGAAATTTTCCTACTCGATCTAATCTTTTGAAAATATATTTTTTATTTAAGTCTTTATGAATGAATACGTTGAGCCTCACAATGAGGTTGAAAATTTGAAATAGTGATGGGAGCAATAACATGACGATAATGTTTAAAGATAAAAAGTAAGTCTTTATTTTCAACCCACTTTAGTGACTTTACGTCTTTGAGAGACGCGTGTACACAACTTTTGATTACGCTCATCAAGAATGTGAAGATACGATGCACTACGATGAATTAGAATTATTCTGGACAAAGAAAATTTTAGAAATGCAGTAGGGGACCTGGAGAAAATTTTGGAGGGGAACTTATCATTAGGATTTCGCTCATAAATCTGGTGACTTCATTATAAATTTACAAAACACAATAAATAAAATTGTGTGTGGACACGCGCGTAATCATAATAATAATGTAATGCTGCCAGCTTGCCAGCAATGAGCAACCTCGGGCTTACTTCTACAGCGCAGCAAAACGCGACGTTGCCGCTCTTAATGGATCGAGGTAGATACTTTAGTAGCATCGATTGTTGTAAGGTTCGAACTTTCATGGTTTGTGATACTTGTGATTATTATCACAACCTGCTTACTACTGCTACTACTACTAACTATTTCAATATGTACCTACCTACATAGACTAAATATAGTTGGTAGATTTAGAAGGTAATTTATAATTAGATAAGTAGGTACATAATAGATGCACAATTATTTTGTGGCGAGTTGATTTGAGATCAGCTTAGGGTCAATAACCTAGCCTTCTACAGGTTTAAATTGACAAGCGTAGGTAGTATAAATAAGTGTTGTTGACAGATAAAGGACTTCTAGAAGAACAGAAATAGGTACGAACTAAATTGTGATTCTTATCCAATTTCAAAAAGTTAGAGGAATAAGAAGTCATAAAATATGAGATACCTACCTAAGTACTTATGTACCTACTTACATCATGCTTATCATTATGATAAAGTAGAAAATGATAAAGAACTGCTTCGAAAATGTACCTACTTACTAAGAAATATATACCTACATAATAGGATTTACACGGATGAACTTGAGGGAAGAGAAATATAGGTAAGAGAACGAAATAAGTAGGTACCTATCACGAAGCCAAAACAAGTAGGTAGGTCACACCTGTCACCATCTCAGAGTTTGCGCTCGAACAGCTGAAATTAAAAAAATACCAACTTTGTACATAATGCACTCACCCAATCTTGAGAATTGTAGAGCAGGAGACAGGACTAGCAGGTGTTAAGTCGACGTTATACGTTTTCAAACTACTTGCAGTAGGTATCTCGGAAGAGAGAAGGTGATCGAATGCATGAGCTTGCGCGATTTCGGCGCGGACGGCAACAACCGCCATTTTGTCGTGGGGCGATATATGAGTTCGAGCAGCATGGGGAATATACCTATCTCATTCTATCTCGGCTCCCTCGATTCGACGATCCAGTGATAACTGGTTTGTACTTCTTAACTGTAGAATGTTATTATTAGCCTAGTTCTTTATTAGTCTGCTACTCTTCTAAAATTATCGATTTTTAAAGTTTGTAAACCTAATTTTAAATATTACTTCCTTAGCTTTCAGTCTTGATGTCTGAAAATCTTTTCAACACTTTTCTTTATGAATTATAATGACAAATTACCTATTTGACAGTTTGACAGTAATGAACTTCAATTCGAATTCGTAATTTTTATGAATTTAAATTACTCAGGTAGTTCGCAAAAGATATTAGTGTGTCACTGTGACATCTTTTATTCTCAAAAATGTCACTGCCCGTGACGCGTCATCGATTCGTTTGTTTCATCCTTCTAAAGGTTTTTGAGGATCATTGACCGAGCGAAGCGAAGGTCTCTGAGTCTACTTGGGTGAATTGGCACTTGTCCGTCCGTCCGTCCGTCCGTCCGTCCGTCCGTCCGTCCGTCTGTCAGAGCATTATAACTTCTGAATTACTGAACGCAATTACTTCAGCTTTAAATATAATATGTAAACCAATGGCCTCCCGCCGAATATGGCTTAAAAAATAATAAAAATCTTTATTTCAGGGGGGCTCTCATAGAAGCGAATGCGAAGTAAAATATTTTTTATAAAGTTACATAGGGTTGCGGTATATCATTTTAAAGATAATTAAGAATAGAGTCCAAAAATATATTTTTTTTAATTTTTCCCCCAAAATTGACGAAATGGGGGGCTTTCAAAGTGGTGATTTTCTAACGTCCAAAGATGACCTCAGAACTCTAAATTTTCTGAAAGGATGAGCCTGAAACTTGATCAATTATTTCAATTATATCCTGTACTTGAACAACAAATACTAAAATTAGATAAATACTGTAAGGAAACTGAATTATTTAATTTTTAATGAGCTTCAGTATTTTTAACAGAACTTCACATTTATGTCAATAGATGGCGCCGCGAGGTCTTAGTTCGGGGCGAACCACTAGTTTATTTTAGGGTGAATTTAATGAAGGTACCTACCTATTTTAAAAATAATGTTATGTTTACTATTTAGGTCATTGACTTCATCTGTGTGCACCATTATATTTTGACTATAAAGGTTTTTGAGGATCATTATTTATTTTAGGGTGAATTTAATGAAGGTACCTACCTATTTTAAAAATAATGTTATGTTTACTATTTAGGTCATTGACTTCATCTGTGTGCACCATTATATTTTGACTAGTTATGATCTAAATTGTACCTGAGTATTGAACGAGCGATTTTATACCCACGGGCTTCGCACACGAATTTATTTCCCGTGGCAATGCAATTATTAAAATTAAGTAATGCTGAGTGCAACAGCCGAGTGTAACTGTGGCATCAACTTAGTTTCAGTATTGTTTCGAGATACCTTCTCAGAAAAGGAAGTAGGTACAAAAGGTTGTACCTATCTTGTCTGCTTCTCAGTTTACCTACCTACGTACCATTGGCATTAACCAACAGTTAGAGTTAGCCAACGCCCAACAGCCAATTTGCCGATGAATTAAATGAATTACTTAAGTCGACTCTATCACGTCCGTAAACCAGTATTCTTATTATTATGTTCTTCATCAATCTATCACCATTTTGTGATAATTTCAAAATAGGATGATGTAACTATCGCCATCTGTGAAGATTTCATATTATCTTTGAAAGAAAAATGCTCGACAGGTAATTTTATTAGTTCTTCATAGAGGGCACCACTTTTATAAAATGTTTTCAACGCGAATCTTATTATTAAATCAAATAATCTCGGTAGAGAGTAGTATATTCTTTGCAAATAATGAATATATGGTATTATACATATTATTTATGATAAACCAACATGAAACGGAAAATAATAATAATTCATATTAATCAAGATGTTACTTTGTAGTCTGTGGTACATCAATGTCAACGCAACCATCAACCATCAAAGTCATGTTGTCACATGTCAGTCATCAGAGACAAGTAAAGAAAAAATGTATTTTAAATAAATGATAGAACAAAAAATCTAGTCACATTATTCTTCTTTTTCTGGTCGGTGATATTATTATGTGTGTGAGTCATATCCACGGAACAGAAAAAACAGGTCATATCCTATACTACCGTATGTATGCTTGTCTCCACCGACCAGAAAAAGAAGCTTGTCTCTGAGTCATCTGTCTGTCATGCTGTCAGTGTCATGCATGATGGAAATGTAAACACAAGACTCCATAAAATAACCTCAAAAATAAAAATAAACTATTTATTTAATAATAATTTAACTGTGGTAATGCGTTATTGAATATAATATATACTAAGAAAATGTTTGGCTTAGTGCCTAAAAAATTTTGGGTTAGATATACTTCCAATTCAATACAATTAATAAATATTTTTTGTTCTCGCTAATTTAACAAACTACTTATTAATAATGTTTTCAGGTTTCCCCTTGTGTATTTTCTGTGGTAAATCGATGTTTTAGTGTCGAACTGGAGAATAAGTACTCAGAGTCACAGAAAGAAAAGATATTGCAAGTTATGAATGAGGATGTAACCCTTTTGTCAAGGTTTTTATAATAATTTATTTATTTACAATATTAATTTTGTCTGGCTGACTTAAAATATATGCACGTAGATTCTCAAAAAATAACATATACTGGACAAATTTCTTTAAAAGGAAGCTCTCTAAGTGGTTGTGCGATAAATCATTTTTCTCTGTTTCAGATTACCTTAATTACCTATCATGGAAGTGGTAATCGTACTTACTAATATTATAAATGCCAAAGTGTGTTTGTTTGTTGGTTTGTCCTTCAATCACGCCGCAACTGAGCAACGGATCAACGTGATTTTTGGCATGGGTATAGTTGAGGACCTGGAGAGTGACATAGGCTACTAGGTACTTTTTATCCTGGAAAATTAAGGAGTTCCCGCGGGAATCAAAAAACTAACCACGCGTGCGAAGTCGCGGGCATCAGCTAGTACTATATATTTGACATAGAATATTATAATTTTACAATTTTATAACTTTACGTAATTAAATAATTGCCATTTTTTAATATACCTACACACTTTTTTGTATATGTGTCTCTTAAAATATTTGCATGCTGAAGTGTCAGTTAAATATGCAGGGCCTCTTCAATTTTAAGAACTTTGTTAACCACCCATATTGAGCAAATAAACTTCATTTCATTTCATTTCATAGTAGGTAATTGCTACCTATATCCACAGCACATTTGTAATTCTTAGCGCATAACAAATTTATAGTGAAAATTTCTTTCTTTTACTTTTGAAAGTAAATGCCTTTTGCCTATGATTTATTCTTTTAAGCCAGGTAACAAAATATGGACTGAAGTATAGTAATTTTCTCTGAACTAAATATCTTGTTTTTTTACCCACAGCTTTGCTGTGTGGCCCAAGTGAAAAATAATTAAGTTTTGTTACCATAGGACATAGGTACTTTTTGATCTATTCCAGATGAATCCTCTAGTATGATATAAAAAATGGATTATAATCTTTCTATTGCAGATATGAGATAACTAAAGCAAGGTTAAAGAATTTCACTTTATGGGTCCAAAAAAATGGTCAAATAAAAAACTTATCCGATGTAAAAGGCATAGATGGTTTCACCAAGAAAAATGCTGAGAAACTGTTCAATAGTATATTAAATGGGCCACAGGAAAAGGTTCAAAATCTGAGTAAAAAGATCAAGGGACAAATACTGCATCCACATTTGAGTGAGACTTTGCGACAGGTACATTTTGAAATCTTCAAAAAAAATTGAATTCTTTGTTCTAATCTAAGCTTAATGATAATTTAAATCACTTATATATTACTTATTTTTATATTATGGCACCTTATCTCATTTTATTACTCAATTTTCTCAATGTTCAGGTTGGGTTATATTCAGCAGGCCTCCTAGTCACGTGGTCGGGGGTTTGATAGAAACCTTTTCAAAGTTATTTGTGTTTTAAGGAATTAATTATCACTTGCTCTAAGGATCTGTGAAGGAACCATCGCAAGCAAACGCAAATGCCCGAGAGTTCTAACTAACTAGAAGGGATAAAGGGCTAACTTGTAGTGGATACAAAAAAAAATTAAGTCTGCCAATCTGCACTTGCTAGAATGGTGAACTTTGGCTGAACCTTTCTCATTCTGAGACTCGTCCTCAGTAGCAAGGCAATGGGTTCAAGTGATGATGATGATGAAATCTACACACACACACCAACACTATATAAGTATATTAAGGATTCATTGTTTTCTATTGTACCTCAGCTTTATCTACAATTAAAGTTGAATTAAACTTTTACAAAAGTTAAAAGATTGTTAATTTATTTATTGATGAAGGTTTGATTGTACTGATATTTGACTCATTCGATGTACTTCACTCGGCTAGTTCGCCCCCAACGCCATATTGGAATGACTTGTATGAATACGAATGTTTTTACCATCGGGGGGGCAGTCTCCATCATACGGTTACTGAATCGACTGGTTGTAGATCGTTATTTTGATTGTGAGCCTGCGGTAGCAACTACGGCCTGGTCAAATGATTTAATACTGTATTGTTGCTAAACCATAGATAATACACTATATACTAGGCTTAACTAAGTTTAATACAATTAATTACATTAAATCTCTTTTGGTTAGAGCCCAAACATATTGAAAGTGTTTTATTAATGTCTACTTCTGGATGGTACCAACATGTATTAATCTTAATTAATCAATGTAAGTTCTAAAATTCTAACCTCACTTCAGTCCCTTTTTCTAATATTTTTACATTGTACTGGGAAGAGACTGACTTCCCAAGACAAGGGCTATCCTAGTTTGGGTTTTGGGTAATTTTCAGAAACTTTGTACTATGGTTTTTAGAACAAATAAATATTTTATCATTTATCTTGTTTTAGAGCTGCAAATCCGTGCTAGCAGTGTTTATCACAGTTAACTCTGTGTGTTGGACACTTATTGATAAGGATAGCTATGAGGTTCTAGAGTGGAGGTACCATGGCATTGACTATCCAGAGAGTAAAAAGATGCAAATCACTAATATATTGGATATTGTAAGTTTTTACTTTTTATTATAATTCACCAAAAAAAAAAAAATTTTGGCTGTACACTCTAAAGCTGAAATCTATAGAGCGTACTTTGACTTGGCCCAAACTTTACTTAAAACGAGATGGACTTATGTGAGTAACATAAATCTGTCTCGTTTTTACCATGTCTTAAGTCTAAACAAAGTCAAAGTTCGCTCTATTGAACTTACACTTAGTCTAAAGTCTAGGCAATCTGCTACTTAGTGGTTTTAGTAGTATGTAGATTGTAAGTACATCCTACAAGTGGCAGTAGTCGACCGATAATAAACGGTTAACCGCCGGTTGCACACTGAGCTTCGCGTGGAGTATTCTCACCTTAGAGCAGCAAATTCAATCATAAAAAATAAATTACGAATTAGGTATTTGACTAGTTGTCAAAATTATTTTTTAGTGTTTATTAATTATGGATCTCCCGAAAGTCGTAATATCCACGTCCCATGTTAGAACAACCCTTGTTTATGTAGAACAACCATTTTAAACTATCGATTAAAGTAAAAAACTCCGTTGAACTTTGATGACGTCACAATTCAGTATTTCATACAAAATCTCACGCGTTTTGACGTTTAAAAAAAGTTGCTTATCTGACTAGTTATCAAATACGGAATCTCCTGATACAGGTATTTATAAACTTAAAAGGAGGTTCTAGCCGCAATGTTATTCAATTATATTATGAACAGAAAGAAATTATTTATTATTATTAAATGCCCAATTTTTAAAAGTCTTATAATATTATATGAGATTTATTTTTTTAACTAACCCTGTAAAAGTAAATGGCTTGTGTCCGTACTAATTAAGTACTTAAATAAATAATAATTATAAATAAAAAAGATTTTTATTCATTCCCCAGGCATGGGATGTCACAAACAAATTACCGACCGCCGATATCTACGTGATGAAGGCAGAAGCAACCAGTCTACGGGCGTCCGGTAGCGATCCAAACAATCCAAAAGTCTTAGGCGTTAACTTGCAAAAAGCTCAACTTGTTGCTATGATTGTCGCACTTATAAATGCTAAAAACAGTTTTAATGTAGACGGGTAAGTACTTTTGACTTTTATTAACAGATCTTGGTAAAATTTAAATATGCAAAAAAATAAAGCGACTCATTGAACGGAGGCCCAAACGTAATCATTTGACAGCTTAAAACGTATTACTCGAACTGTTTAAGGAGCTCATACATGCTTATTGACGTTTAAGCATCGATGAACTCCTCAAACAAGTCGAATTATCCCTTTGGCAAACGCTTACAATTGGGTATTTGACAAATAGTCAAATCAGCTACTTTTTTTCAAACGTCAAATCGCGTCCTAAGTATGGGATTTATAAGAAATTCTAAAATGTGACGTCATCAAAGTTCGACGCACTTTTTTACTTTAATCGATTGTTTAAAATGGTTATTCTTAATAAAACTATCAGGGGACGTGGATATTATGACTTTTGGGAGATCCTCTATTAAATAATCACTAAAAAATAATTTATTTGAATAGTAGTCAAATACCCAATTATGAATTACTTACACAATTTGATCTGTATCAATACTGATCAAAAGTAGCATAATATCCTCCAGGATGCAAGCTCTGTCAAATTTTGACAAAATTGGTTAAATACATGGGTTAAAAAGTATCAAACAATCGGGCAGAAAGACAAACAGGTACACAGCAGACTGTAATTGTATGGATTTTAAAACGAAGTGTCCCATATAAAAAAATAGGCTTATGATGTCTGATATACCTATGTCTTTTTTTGTATCAGGTCAAATGAAGAAACTAGTGAAACACTGGAATTCAAGCAGATAGTCTATTTCCTGAGACCTACGCTTCCTTTTAGGTAAGAATTAAAACTTAACATAACAGTGGCGCCATCGTGCGAACAATTTTTCGGCACATCACTTATTGCTTCACTAGATGGAGTTGTTTTGCTTTATAACCTACTAGATGATTCCCGCGACTTCGTCAGCGTGGATTAAGATTTTTGATTCCCGCGGGAACTCTTTAATTTTCCGGGATAAAAAGTATACCATCGCATCCCCGGGATACCATCTCCCCTGTACCAAATTTCATCAAAATCGGGTGAAGAGACAGTTTTTTTTTATTCCCGCGGAAACTCTTTAAAAGTAAAAGGAAAAGTAGCCTATGTCCTTCCCCGGGATACCATCTACCCCTGTACCAAATTTCAGCAAAATCGGTTGAAAAGATGGGCCGGGAAAGCGTAGCAGACAGACAGACAGACAGCCAGCAGACACACTTTCGCATTTATAATATTAAAGTATGGAAGTAAGGATTGGGAAAAAAAATGCGTATCCCAAAATATTAATATCGATATGTTTGCTTCTATATCTGTAGGAAATTGAAGACAGAAGCACTTGTATATTATTCTGATATTTAGTTCTCAAGTAGGTGGTCCTAGTAGAAGATTTTTACCTATTCGATTGCGTTAAAGTTAACAACTTTATTTATTGACCTAGTCCGGGTGTGGCACGGAGAAATACGGTACTGTCTTTTAAGCCTAGGGTCGGCCAAGGTCTACTCCAGCGATTGTTTTTGGTTCTCCTGGTAAGGCGAACCGGTCAGTCGGTTTGGTTGCGTGGCAACTAGAGCTTCACAAATGCTCCGCTAGGGGCGCTTTTCATGTTCCTATATTTAAGTATTATTCATTATATATCGTCTTCTCTAGCGAAAAATCTATAGACAGTCAATGGGTGAGGTAGGTAATGGTGATTTAAAGTTAATGCAACATAACTTCGAGGGTACTAAATGCGCCCTGGTCTGTGAAGAGCCCACAACAAACTCGGTTGATTATTCATCAAGGACCATCAAGCCCTTTGACATCTCTCTCTCTGCGTCGTTTTCCTCGTTGCTGAGGGTCAAATCACATCAAATCAAATAATGTTTATTCAATATAGGTAGGTATACCACACTTATTGACGTCAAGTTACTTATAAAATATAATGGTGATAATAATCAGTAACGGTATCTTAAAACTAAAGCTACAAGGGTTCCAAACGCGCCCTGGTCTGAGAAGAGCCCACAACAATCTCAGCCGGGTTTTTTTTTTTTCGTCGTGAGTCGTGACCCCTTTCCATTAATCACATTATGACAAGTTTTTTCTTGGGACAATAAAGCGGTGGATTCCCACGTCTTTCCGCATACGTCTCAAATAAGAGTATTTCAACTCTGGTTTGTAACGATTATTAATGGTTATAACCGGGACCGTCGGCTTAACGTGCTCTCCGAAGCACAGAGGAAACAAAAAGGCCAAATTTGAACCTCCAAATTCGGTCACCCATCCAGTTACTGACTTGGGTCAAGGTTGCTTAACAATCGCAATAGACTGATATACGTTGTCACAACTAGGCCATATGACACCGTCAGTTAAAATGTTTATGTATTTTGTTTTAGATTATACGGCACCCTTGTTGGCAACGAAAGAGTATCAACTGACCAAACCGTAGAAACTCTCTTACAAGAAGTAAAGGATAGAGAATCGAATTCTCAAGTACATGTGCCTGATAAACTGTTGACAATGTTCAGGAACCAAAAGGAGCTACAAAGAGACATGCTGGGCCAATGCTTGTTATTAGCTTTAACTTTCATGGACGTGTGCATTTATTTGAATAAGGATAGTATTAACAAATTGTTGAAACGTGGCTAATTATTTTTGAATATAATATAAATAGTGAGGTTAAGAATCAAAATAAATAATATTTTTGGACAATGTTTGTTATTGGGCCTGATATTTATGGGCATATTATTGTGATTTTTATACACTTTGGGGTCCCAACTCCCAATGTTGTGTTAGGGACAATCACTTTTAATATATTTGCACTCTCATTTGGAACTTGCACGAATAAATTGTTAAACATTTGGCCTGGTGGGAGGCTTCGGCCGTGGCTAGTTACCACCCTACCGGCGAAGACATGCTGCCAAGCGATTTAGCGTTCCGGTACGATGCCGTGTAGAAACCGAAGGGGTATGGGGTTATTATAACTGCCACGCCCCTAACAGGTTAGCCCGCTACCATCTTAGACTGTATCATCACTTACCATCAGGTGAGATCGCAGTCAAGGGCTAGCTAGTAGTGGATTTAAAAAAAAAACGTGTAGAGGTTCCACCAGGATAAAAGTTGGCTAAAATTAAAGATAATATACATTTCATCCGGCCACGATTGCTATCGGCGATCTAAACACAAAAGTATTCAAGAATTGCTAAGTCTGCCGGCAGGTGACTGATTTACCTTCGTCAAAATACTCGCACTTATACTAACTATTTTCAATATGGCGCCCGTATCCCCACATGAAACTAGTCAAATTAACTGATGTTATACTTCCTGTTTCATGAGATATAATGACAAATAGTAATAATGCTAACAGTTGGAATTGTGACATGACACCAGAAATCAGCAGATGATGGTCTAGATATATGCAGAGGAACGACATCAAGAAGGTCACAAACTCAAACTCAAATCTTTTTTATTCAAGTAGACTTTGACAAGTGATTTTGAATCGTCGTGGTGAATCTACCACTGGTTCGGTATGCCATTCCTACCGAGAAGAAAACTCTATTGTAGCAAAGCTTCTGAATCCAGGCGGAAGACCCTACAAAAGACCCATTTTCGGCAGTCGACGACTCGTGATGATACATGATTGGTTGTTTTAAAAAAAAATTAAGAGACACATATTTTTTGAAGAAATAAAGCAAATGTGTTGGAATAAGGTTAGTTCCTCTTAACTAATAATAATTGTTGATTATTAAAGCGGCAATGATTTATGGTTGATAATGAAATAGATCGTTTACGGAATTTATACGATGTGTTTTGTTTATCGTCCTTTTGTCGTATTTGATGAGGCTTTTTGGTTTCATTGGGGTATCAAGCTTATCTGTTCTTGAGGCGAAAATTGGAACTAATGTTTATGCATGTTTAGTTTTTGTTTTGATTTTACTTTTCATAGATACTAGCGACGCTGCCATCGAGTCAGATAAGTTTGTCGGTCTGTAACTATAAGTACTAGGACTTTAGACATGTTTCATTTTTCTAGATTGTCTCAGGGTTTATTCCGATTTGAGGCTTAACCTGTGACAAGTTACCACAATTAGATACCACTAACCTAGAATCGCTATGCAATTTAGCGTTGTTTCTCTCAAGGAATGCAGTTTATTTTGACCTGTCCTTAATATAGCTATAAGGTAATGGCTTTGAGTCCTAGGCATGTCTCTGAGGATATAGCCCTAGAAGAAGAAGATATTATGAGATGTCTCCTTCAATTTTTATCTTCCATCTTAGACTTTCATATAAAGAATCGAAATAAAAATGCATTATATTGCTTCAGTTGGACTAAAAAGTGTTTATTTGATAAAATACAACGAGCTTACTTTTTACAACATTTTACTTCTATTAATGACAAAAAAAGAACAAACAAAACCCTTAATACAATATACATAAATACGATGGTATCAACTTCAAAACGTATATTACGTAACTAACATAAATGCAAAACTAGGCAAGATCAATACAATTCAGTTTAAAATATATCGTAAGTAAATAAAAATATTATAAGTAATTAAAAAAAAGTAATATTGTAATATGTAATTATTTTAAAAAATTACACCGAGAAGGTTCTAATAAAAACTTCCTATATAGATCACACATACATTTTTGATCTAACCAAAGACAAATTTTGTATTTAATACTGATATCATTTTGGAAGAACTAGAAAAAATATTTACAATTTTTACCTTTTTTTTAAAATGCCAACGTTTAATTTTTTCGCCTGGATCTTTGTGACCATATCGCAACCAACTGCTTTCGAAGAAATCATAGTATGGATAAAAGAAAATGAAAAATGTCTGCTTTGAACTGTGTGTAAAAAGTTCGATCTTGTATTCTGGGATTGTCTAAAATCAATTTTATATAGTCTATTTCGGTGTCTTTGTATGTAAGAAAATATATTCTATTGTAACATGTGGGCGGGGCTGAAGGAAAACGATTGTTTCGGCCATTTTGAATTTTCGATACAAAACTAATGCTTTCTATCAGTTTTGTATTGAGAATTGTACTAATTAACATACCTATCATGTTAAAACACCAGTTTTGATTAGAAACTTACTAAAGAACCTTAGTAATATGATATAGGCATTTAATGTACATAGCTGTATTTATATTCGTATGAATTGTAAAATGCGAGGGCATTTCAAGAGTATGCTATCAAGTTAAGAAATGTCTAAATTCAGTAGGTACTTTTGTGGATTCGGCTACTTCTTTTGTTTTGATATTAACGACCTCAATTTACATAGACGGACCCTGTCAAACAAAGAATGTGGACTTATTTCACTAACGCCATTTAGTCTGAAAAGCGGGACAGCGCTAGCGGGGACAAGGACAGGCTTATACAGGTGAGGGGCATGCACCACAAGTCGGACGCCCAACTTTTTTCTATGAAAGGGCCCATCTAGTACCTACATAATACTACTAAAATTTGTACCAAAAGTCAAGCAGAAATCTAGCAAAATTATCACCTAATTATCTTCCGCTTCTATTCTGTTAACCTCATTAGTGTGAGTGTAGCAAAAATAACGTCTCTAAAAAATATGTCAAAAATCTAGCGTTTTAATTCACTTCAAACTATACCGATGGAAGACAATGAACACAATCATATAATATTGTGTCGGTCAATAAAATCGCGAAAAAAACGCCGTCGAATCCCGCCAGCCCCGGTGGATACATCTGTAGAAACCTAACAACATTGTAAAATTACCAGTCTATTGTCGTATATTACAATAAATATGTACAATTAATAATATAACAGCACCCATTTCACTGAAACCGTACACCCGAACACCTACGCCGCCTATTACGCTCCCATAAAAAAAAACTTTGTAATAATTATATCACGGCTTTGTTGTATAAAAATCTATTGTATATCTTGTAAAATCTGTATATCTATTGTACTATATCGGTATAAGTAAACATTTATTGTTATTAGTAAATAAGTATTGTAGCAAAAATAAGCTGAATAGGCGACGCACGTTTTGGACGCTATGAAATACTACGCAATAAAATCTTTTACAAAAAAATCAATCCAGACTACAAGATCATTATATTCTAATATGTTTTATCTTTTATAAAAAATTCAACAACTTCTTATTTTTATCGTGGAACTGTTTCAACAAGTCTCTATTGTGATAAAAATTAATTATTTTAATTATTATTTTTAATAATATTTGTGACAGCGGTTGGCGAGTGTGGCAGTGTAAGCTTGATGCGGTCGCATCCGAGTAAAAATAATAGGCCATCCATGTTGGCTACCAATTATTTGTAAACCTACGGTAACGTGAATTGTTACAAGCGCTAGTCTTTACAAAATTATTGCAAACAAATTAAATTAATTACTCACTGAAATAACAAAATGTGTATCATGAAAAAGACGCTTAGAATTATTTGAAAACAATTGAAAACTATCCAAAAATTTTCATATAATTGTTAACATATTATAACTTCTAAACATAAAATTTCATTTAAACATTTGGATAAATTTCTTCAGACTCAAGATATTATTATGTCAATGAATTTTGTGATAGAAGCATGTATTAAAGTTGTTTGAGACTAAAAAGTAGTAGAGTAGCGACTGTAACGATTCTAGCAAAATTAATGAGTAGTTTAAGCAATAATTATTATAAAATATAATACACAATAAAACGCTGAAACAAACGTGTATTGCACTCAAACGCAGCCACTGCGTTATTTAATCATTTTAAAAACTATAATATAATGTAGTGCAAATAACCGGAAACGATAACCGAAAAACAGCTGAAACAGATTATAAAACCTCACAAGATAATAAAGACTACGTCAAAAATGGAAGACAATTAAATAATTCGTAGCCAACTATCAAAAAAATACGTCCCATTTAACTTAACTACGCGTGGTTGGTTTGTATATTATACATAGAGATAGATTAAATTACATTCGATTTATTAAAGGGTTACCATGTACTAAATTGTGCACGTTTCGAAAAGATATTGCCATGTTTAAAAATTTTAAACTCGCAAAATATTATTAATCTTTTCTCTAGATGTACATAAGAGTGATTAACATAAAAGATTATTTTATATACTTAACTATTAAGAGTTGTAAATGGTTGTCACTTATAACCGCATGCACAATTTTTGTATGTTGTATGAACATTGAAAATTACCAATACATATCATAGAGGTTGATCGAAATTCTGCAAAAATATTCAGATAGGTAATAATTTGCGATTGTATGAACTCTGTAGTTATACAGACCTGTAATTAATGGATATGTTATAGACTAACCAGAATGTCAACGCAATAAAAGTTATACTTACAATAAATCTTATTACTTCTTTTAAAGTAATTTAAATTATCGCCAAATATTAAATGTGTGTTAAACTTACCAGAAGCTACTCCACGGATTTTTGTAATAAAATTTTCTTTTTTTCTTATTGATAAAAATAGTCGATCAACCTCGTTTAATTTATAGACTGCTTTTTATTTACAAGTACAATAATATAATCTTCATCTGTCAGTTAACTTAAATAAAACCAAATTTTTTAAGCAGCCCTGTTCACCACAAATCAATAAATCATTTTTCGAAAATTAAACGCTAAAATATCGGTACTGAAACACATTCATAAGTTTACAATTTTGCCAAATATTTCTTATATTATGTAGATTTTATATGCCTGAGATCACTAATAAATGCATTTTATTATAAAGGAATTTGAACCAGCCGGCTACCATTATTTGACATATTTTTAAATTTAATTTCGACTTGCAATATTTCAAACTTTTAAAGTTTTTTTAACGGTTTCTTGTGTCTTCAACTTTTAGGACCTAAGATCGTCATGGTAGGCGACTAGTTAGAAAAAATATTCCGCTACAGAATGAGTTTCAAATCATCTATACTCTTAACTTAGATTAATAAGGCTTAGGTAAAAAAACCAATTTATTTGAAGTCATTTATTTCCTCTTACAACCTGGGCTATCAGTCTTTATGGTCAAGTGTGTTTCTTACACAGAAAAGCGCCAAAACAGAGGAAATTTTACATTTTTCAATAGGTAGGTATATGTAATTTCCCCTTTTCGGGTAAACTTTTCCATTTTACTGGCAACATTGCTCATAGAGTATTTAGCACAAAACACATAAATACATTTGTCACAGCTACAGATGTGTTTTACCTTGAATTCGAAAAGTTACTAAGCATTATTAACCTAAGACACTTAACTAAATTATGTTTTAAGCTTAGCACTGATTATTTTTATTTTTACTTAAACATTGTATTTGATACAATTGACGCTCTCATGATAATAATATAAGTATTTAATGCAAAGTATATTTCTCACGATGCAATCTTAATCTCTCCTTTTATTTGTTAACAACTTAAACAATAAGTAAGTATACATAATCGGGTAGCACTCACTATTACTAGGTTATATAAAGAAAGATAACTTGCAGTATTTTCCCTATTAAGCACAGTTAAAACATATTGCTTCGGAATTTGATTCCATTTGTTATAGAGAAGCGCAATAAAAATAGGATATAGCATAAATTATAATGGCCATATATCAAAAGCTTTGAAACAGTTGGCTATTCGAGCTATAAATAAATATTACGTGTTTTAATGCTAGGAACATGGTACGAACCTAACTAAATGTCAGTGGTGAAGACTGCAGCAAATTAGATATGCATGCTTCAAAATGAATAATGATTGAACAAAATATTTAAAAAAAAAATGACGGACGGCAAATGCGTAATTTTATAATTTAGCATACAATATAGCTTTTGATTATTTGAAAAGGTTGCCAAGTTTTTTAAAAATTATTTGTGAGATTTCTGCTACAGTATATAATAGGTATAAACGTCACTGACGAGATTAACACAAGCTTAACAAATAGTATCAAAAGAAAAGCAAAACCGTGCTCTCTAATAATTATTATATAAAAATATATTTTAATGACGCATAAATGACAGTAAACTAATAAAAGTAACTGTAGGTAGGTATAAGTTATCCCCATACATAATTGAGCAAACAACGTAACGAAATAGTGAGCAATGCCAACAAAATATCCACGGAATCATTAATTCAATATAATTTTCAATTATAAATGGAGTCTCTAAAAAAATACGCATATTCTGGTTTTAAAAGGTCGTTTAAATAATGATTTCTTTCAACAAGGAAACGACCGATTGCAATAAAATAACCGCAACATTGACGTCTTGAGCTTGCAACACTGCCTGTTTAAATGTGATATGTATTTACAATAACTATAGTGGAAAAAAATAACGTCGCTAAATTTAACGTACCCTTACTATTTTGTATGGAGAGACAGAAAACGTTGAGAAAAATTGACATAATAATGTTGATATTCAATTTTCCATCACTCGCGTCTCGCTTAACTTACAAAAACCTGTCTCCAAGATACTTAGGTACTCACCACGTTGCAATACGACACTATAATTTAAGTCTATTCCACATTTTTCCTTTAATAATATTGTTTGTAATAAATGTATAAAATATCATCTTTAATCTCTGTATACTTAATCACCTTTGTTTATATTTAAAAATTAAATCCATTTGTATTCGGTATAAAAATCTAATAAGTATAAATTTGAGGTTATTTCTCGGCTATGGCACTGTGTTGTATGTATGTATTCAAACTTGCTATGACCCCTGGCGCCACTCCCGACGGCGTTTAACAGAAATATTTAACCGTAAACTGTATAAAAATACTTATAGCTATTATTGTAAGGCTGCTGTATTGTGGTATGTATAATTAAAATATATAAGGTTGAATTTTTTCGTCTGGCCACATTAATTTTTGGCGGTTACGTTCGAACGGAGAACTTGTCTATGGCTCTGGTTAGTGCGACGGAATGATAGAGCTCTACCAGAAAAACTTTCCTTGAGATACGCTACTGCTTAATTCAGCAAGTATTTTATTTATTAATATTGCCAAAATTAGTTCTTGAATCTTAAGAAAAGTTACTCCTGTACAACAAATACAAATGATGTCACGAAATAACATTGTTTCCATTCTCCTTCGAATGTCTCAACGCAGCCAGAGAAGAAAATTGGAACCTTTAAAAACTGATTCCTAGTCTATTGTATGTGTGCACACCGGGAGCGGTACATAGGCCCTTAGGAGGATCACATTATAATGCTGTGGAAAATTTTAGTCACGGAAGATAACTGTATCAAATTTTCTTCGATAATGGTGTTTTTGTTTTCGTTTTTCATTTGTAAACCTCCAAAAGTTTGATCGGAAAATCAATCAGAAACTTAAACTTGACGGAGTTGCTTACCAGTTTTGAAGGCAACTTTGCAGATGTCAGTAACTTTTCTGAACTTGTACTTTATTTCGCTGTAAATATCCTAACGAATCATTCGTTCATGAAGTCAGAAAAAAATGATACTTTTGGCTTTATCATGAAGTACTCTGCACATAATAATCGCTTTTGGCTTCGGTCAATAACTGACTGGTCGGTTGGCCTGCATTTAATGCTATAGGTTGTTCCTAAGGGATAAATTTTTAAAATTTTTATTTAATGCCTTAAAAAAAATCTAAAATTACACTACAACTTTGCAGACCAAATCGCTAGAATAAAAACACAGGCTGGCGTTTGTAAATTGCAGCCCAAATAGACCGTAGTCTGCTAGTTAGGGCTGCCAAAAAGATCGACATAAAAGTTTTCCTTCAAAACTGGTCAGCGTATAATTTTTCATAACTGTCCAATGAGCGCAAATTTGATAAGAGTTTAATTTACAGATCCCACTAAAAATAATATTGCGTGTCACAGCTTGACCGGTGACAAATTATAATCATTTTTTCATCCGAGTGTTCGTGACTCCAATGCTCCCACTCGCACTCTATTACCCTACTATTTAATACGTAACATTCCTTATGCGGTAGGAAAACGAAACCATCACAATAATATCGTAAAAATAAGCTATATAAGTCGTCTATAGATGCAAATAGAGATGATAAAACGTCATAGAGCTTGTCGGGGCTACCCGCCGCTGTTTTAAAGTTTATAGTCTCTGAGACTCGAAAGAGCGATTGAGAAGTCTTCTCATATTGGTGTTTTGCGAGCTTGTAAAAGCGGCACAAATTGTTAATGTACTCGAAACACGCTCGCAAAAAGCCAGTTTGATTGAACCCTTAACAATAATAACAAAGCTGATATATTTCATATATCATTTCTCTGCTCGAAACATATACTGTCATTCGTAACTAAATAAATGCGGAGTTCTAAGTCTACCTGTATCTATTGTGGACGCGAAATGACCGAGGCTTCGTTCAGCGATGGGCAGCTCCGACAAACTCACAAATTCATATATATTTTTATTATTCTTCCTATAATTAAGTTTATTTCGCGATGAATGATCGAATTGCTTGGTAATTCGAGAGATAGTCTAAGCTAAAATTAAGTAAAACATTTCTCTGGCATATCCTCGCTCCGAGCCTGGCTACACGTACGTATCAAAAAGCACATTGGCAACATCACACACGTTACCTAATTGGTAAAATTCGCTTATCTCACTTGTTAATTAATTTATCGATTCAGTCAAGACGCCGGGGACTCCCCGACTGGCTCCAAACGAATACAAAATTCCAATTACAATTTAGGAACCAAAAAGTTTTTTTTTAAGTTTGGCAATTTTTTGTCGACATCAATAAAAGGAAGCTAAAACAAAAAGATTTAACATTCACTCGACTCCAAAAGGATTCTCAATCACGTTTCGTCACATTACACGAATTTTATATATAAAGTGAGCGAAATAGACGCCTATATCCTACCTAGCTATCACAGTCCTTTCTCAGTCTGACCCTTTCCAAGCCCTAAATGCATCTCCCCATATGTCATATCGTTGAAAAAACTGGTAACAACCTAATCTAGGCCTAGCATTACACGCGGACAGAATATATTCAAGTTATTAGATTATTTGGCACCTACAGTGTTCCAAGATACGATAATCTCTTGCATCTCTATAGAAGTAACAGAATATTCGTAAGTACTAACAAAACAATATGTTTGATGGCGATAGGTAACCAACGTTTTTGGTTTACATTTTTTTGATGCAAACTGCTTCGTTTCACCAACACGTCCTGGGCTAAGTTTTAACGATTAACTATATTTAACTTAAGTGACATTTTGAGCATCATTCTTAATTTTTCTCACCCTACTATAACTGCCAGATTTCATAATCCTAACATTTCTAAATAAAATTAACGTAATATCTAAAAAATATGTATATTTATTACAAATAGGCACAACGATGTACCGAAAGCATTCATCGCGAAATACTGTTGTAATGTGGTAAAAGAGCAAATCTTATTTCTTTATATTTCAACGAAGAGTTTTAAATCTAATCTCTGGTTCGATTCGCTTAGATTTTGACGGACATTTCGACCGTGTCGACTGAAGAATCGCCGAGAAACCTAACTCTTACGTGGTAACTTAATATTACGGGGCAAAAATGCTATCTATACTCGCTTTCTGAACGGTAACACTATTAATGGTGTACACAGTATCCAACTGTACATTCGCGACAGACCTTCGATAGAGTATAAAGAATATCGTTATTTACAGATCGAAGCGTGTTTTACAGCGATCCGATTAACAATTACTTATCTCGTTTCGTATACTGATGCTTGTGACGCGGCCGCACTGCGCACGCGCCTAGTTGTAGAGGCGGTCGGTGATGTAGAGGTCGTGGTGCGGCGCGTGCGGCGCGTGCGGAGGCTGAGGCCACCGCGGGGGTGCGGGTCACTGCGCGGGCAAGCACGCTACACCGGGCGCCACGGCCGGCTTGAAGTCCGCCGCGCTAGAGGTGGGGAACTGCTGGAAGGGCGGCGCGTAGCATTGCGGGAAGTAGAGCTCCGGCTTGACGACGGCGGAGGCGGGCGGCAGCGGCCGCGGCGTTTTGGCGTCCGCGCGCCGCGCCTTGGCAGCGTGCGGATTCATGTGGTTGTCGATGTGCTTCTTCACTTCCGGCTCGGTCGCGAACCGGCGCCGGCAGTTGGGCATGGGGCAGCAGAACGGCCGGTCGCCCTGGTGTGTACGCGTGTGCTGGTCGAGAATCGCTTTTTGTCTAAAGTCCTTCCCGCACTGCGTGCATTTGTACGGCTTCTCGCCGGTGTGGATCCGCAAGTGCTGGTTGAGGATCGTCCGCTGCCGGAAGAATCGCGGGCAGTACACGCAGCCGTACGGCTTCTCGTTCGTGTGAATGCGGAGGTGCTGCGTTAAGTGCGACTGTTGCCGGAAGCGTTTGCCGCACTCCGGACACGGGTACGGCCGTGACTCTATATGTATGCACCCGTGCTGGAGCAACGTCGATTTCTGCTTGAATTCCTTTTGACAGATCGGACAGCGGACGTACAGCGGCATCGCTCGGCCGCCTAGCACGTCGGGGAGTTTTCCACCCTTCAAATATTGTAGCGACAGACTGGAGCCGAAGACGGTGTGGTTGAGGCCCTTCGTATCCTTGAAGTAGGCGGGGTACTGCGCCGTGTCCCCGGGCGAGAAGCACGAGCCGCGCGGATCGCCGTTGGGGCCGTCGTCGCCGAAGGTGGACTGCACCTCCTCCTTGTTCTCGTCGGGCGGGTAAGGGACGTCCTGCGGCCACAGCGTCGGTGTCGTCCCGTTCTTGAAGATTAGGTGCGGCGACACGTCTGCAAAATTGAACATTTCGATCAGTTACTAGTCTGATTCGTCCCCATGAGGATAATCGACGAGTGGGTTAATCGAACTGAGGACGGTTACGGGAGCGTCCGGCGATCGGTTCCGCGTCTCGCGAGCGCGCGCCGCTAAGCGGGCGACGAGCGGACCGAGAATTTGTCTGATAGGAAGGCCAATGGATGCGAGACCGAGTCGAACGGGTTCGGGGCGGCGGGGATCGCGCGCGGCGCCGGCAGGGACGCGCGTCGCTGCGGGCGCCGCGCGCGGGGAACGGGGCGGGGCATATATGTGTGAATAGCGCTCGCCTTGGTGTGTGCGGACGTGCTGGTTCAGGATGGCCTTCTGGCGGAAATGTTTGCCGCACTCGCCGCACGTATATGGCTTCTCACCGGAATGGATGCGCAGGTGCTGGTTGAGGATGGCGCGCTGGCGGAACGAGCGCGGGCAGTACACGCACGCGTACGGTTTCTCGTTGGCGTGGATGCGCAGGTGCTGCGTGAGGTGCGACTGCTGCCGGAACCGCTTGCCGCACTCCGGACAGCCGTACGGCCGCGAGTCCGTGTGGATGCGCTCGTGCTGCAGCAGCGTCGACTTCTGCTTGAAGTCCTTGCCGCACGTCAGGCATTTGAACAGCCGGAGTTCGGAATTCGGGTTGTGTTTCCTTGGTTTCGGTTGCTCCGCTTGGACGATATCGGGCAAGTGGCGCAAATCAGGGGTCGAGTACTGGTCCAGCGGGCCTTCTAAGGATAACACTCCGCCGTTTTGCTTCAAATAGTGTAATGGAAAGCCTCCTGTTCCGAGCATGTGGCTGGTTGGTCTCGTTTCCTTGAAATATGGCGTGGCGTATTGCTGTTGTAAGTCCGGTTGGGGGATGAAACAGGGCGATCTGTCGAGATGGTCCTGCGACGTAGGTTGCGGTTGGGATTGGTTCTGGAGTTGCTGCTCGACTTGCATGTGGTCGGGGGAGGTTTGCTGCTGCGCTTGCTGCTGGGCCTGCTGTTGGGCTTGCTGTTGCGCGAGTTGCTGTGCCGCCTCGTCGGCTGCGGGGTCAGTTGAGGGCGCGGGCGGGTAAGGGGAAGGCGCGGGGGACGCCAGCTGCGGCTCGGGCTGCGGGCTGGGGCCGCCGGGGCTCTGGTGCTGCATGGCTTGGTAACCTCCATCCAGCACGGCGCCGCCCCACTGCGTGCCCGGCGGAGCGCGCTCCACACCATCCTTGTACAGCACGTAGGGCGCTGTCGTATCTGCAAACAAGAGACAGATATCAACCATTGTTTGTATTCAACAACAGTGAGTGCCTGTAGTATACTATTTATATTATTGAAGGAATTAAAATTAGATTAGCCCTAAACTCCTATTATTGGGATAACACAATGGAATCATACTAATATTATAAATGCGAAAGTGTGTTTGTTGGTTGGTTTGTCCTTCAATCACGCCGCAACGGAGCAACGAATCGACGTCATTTTTGGCATGGGTATAGTTGAGGACCTGGAGAGTGACATAGGCTTTTTATCTTGGAAAATTAAACGAGTTCCCGCGGGAATAAACAAAACTTAAACCACGCGGACGAAGTCGCGGTCATGAGCTAGTAATGGAAGATTTCTATTAGAATAAAGTTTTAAGATTGCTGTGCTTATGTTAAGTGAATCTACCACTGGCTCAAAATGACATTCCTAGCGAGAACCAGCAATAAATTCGCCATAGTTTCGGCGAAAATAAGACAAGTTACTCGTAGATAAAACTATAGGCAGTCGTAACTCGTAAATCAGCGGAATGTAATTTTAAATCGGCAGAAGCTATAAGCGAGGCTGGCGTGCAGTCGGCGCGACGTTAAAAACGCGCGGCGATAAAATCGTGCTACCATGCCCTTATCTCGGCCACTATCGATTAGCCGATATCTTGATACGAGATGATCGTGACCAAACTCTTTGGCAGTATAAAATATCCAATTAGTTTACAAGGCGCGTTTTATCTTACAGCCATCGCTTGCTTGGACTATTCAACTTTATTAGAATTTTATGATATGAAAGCTCTATTACTCCACTACAAAAGTATGTTAGGCCACAGAATCTTACTAATATTATGGGAAATGCGAAAGTTTGGATGGATGTATGGATGTATGGATGTTTAGATATTTGTTACTCAATCACGCCCCAACGGTTGATCGGATCTGGTTGAAATTTGGGACAGAGATAGATTATATACAAAAGCACTTGTAAAAAGTACTTGAATAAAAAATATTTGATTTTTGACTCTTTAATTTTCCGGGACAAAAAGTTGCCTATGTGTTATTTCGGACAATAATCTATCTCACTGCCAAATTTCATCCCGATCCGTTCAGCCGTTCTGGCGTGATTGAGTAACAACATCCATTAAAACTTTCGCATTTATAATATTAGATACTATAGATATAAAATGTTACTTAAATACATTTAAGGGCCTTGCGCAAGCGGGCCTTAGTGTCTCCTTTTCCAAAATAAGCTATTAATTTAAGCTCTTGCCGGCTCTTTTCAGTAGTTTTTTCTTCTAAACAAGCATAATAAGACTAGACAAGTCCTCGGAATAAGCTGAATTTGAGTTTAGGTAATTATAGGTTTTTGCTCTGCTTAAAAGTTAAAACAATAGAACTGGAATAAACCAGGTACTTAAACTCGATATACTTAAGTAATATTTATGACCATAGCGAAACCTGACGCATAAAGCTCGGTGCATACATTACCGTACACGATACATCTTTTCATGTGCCATGAGACAAAGATTTATAGTCGAATAACATCTGTTTATAATCTCCGGATAAATAATGCGGGAGGAAACGCGAGAGCGTCCAAATGATTTCTTCACTTGACAGCGATGTTTTAATGACGTGTAGTACGGCTTTAAATCTTGTATCTTTGGCCGGATGCCTCCACATGTGGGGTGTCATTTCGAATTAAGATTTTTTGTCTTAACCCTTTTTAAATTATAGCGTTCGAATGACGTAGGATCTTATGGGAATGCAGGCACCCCTTTCCTCGCGTCTCGTGGGTTACTCGAACTTTCCCGCGTCGAGTTTTGTTTTTGTTTTAATTAAAGATGTGACGCAAACGGCCTCTTATTTTCATTTTAGTGATGCAATGAGTGACAGCACTCTTTAATGTTGCGAGAGTGGGTTACACATGGTGAGAATTTGTCGTATATAAAATTATATCGTCTATAAAAATAGGTAGGTAGATAAGCATAAGCTAGAGACGAAGAATTAGAAAAGCTTCATGTTTTGTTTTGGGTAATGCCGTAGTAGTCGCGGATATTTATAATGTAGACACGCAGTGTTCTGTTTTTATGCTGTTATTTTTATGATATGTGATGTATCTCCTTACTTGTTACTGAAATAATCTAAGTTCATCCCAATCCAGAACCAGCCTTGGTACTAATGTGCCCGGGTCACCTATGAGAAGGCCTTAGAGCCTTAGGCAATATTCTATCACGCTGGAGCCAAGTGCGGATTGGCAGACTTTACACCCCTTTGAGAAAATTATGAAAACTCCCTGAGATTTCCTAATTTTCTCCAAGAATGCAGCTGTTTCCTTCACCGTTTGAAGCCACCACTACCACCACTACAGCCTATTAACGTCCCACTGCTGGGTACAGGCCTCCACTCTCATAGAAGAGAGGGAATTAGAATTAGAGTTTAGACCCACCACGCTGCTCCAATGCGGGTTGGCGGGCTTTAACAACTATTATCATGTTAGTGATAATAACCGGGACCGTTTGAAGCACTGATATTTAATTGCTTGAAACTCGCATAACTCCAAAAAGTTAGAGCTACGAATAGGACGCAGTTTGCTTAGTAACTGAGCTATCGAAAAATATCTTTGGCTATCAACTTGTCTTAATTTTTAACTAAGGTTATTATAATTGTTGATTGCAAACAGCAGGTAATCTCGTGGGGCTGTATGAAAAGGGTAAGGAATGTAAGTCAGTGAGGTGCGCGAGTCGCGAGGCGATCAAGTGCGGCCCAAACTGGTCCGAGACGTGCCGCCCCTTCCTGCGTGCGAGCCTGCGAGCTGCGAGGAGCGACAGCAAAACAAGTGAGTAAAAATAAAAGGTTATTAAAAAAACGAATGTCAACGCTGCTCAACATGGTTGTTTTTCAGAAAATAGGAGTTCTTGCATAGCATTGCATAACTAGATTTTACAATTCAAAATAGTTTTTAAATATCCCATTAGTGCCTACTAGTCCACTTCGAATTTACCGGGATAAAAAGTAACATACGTTAAACGTTTGCTATGGTTGTACGAAAAGTGTCAGGAATGTAAGTCCGTGAGGCGCGCGAGTCGCGAGGCGATCAAGTGCGGCCCAAACTAGTCCGAGACGCGCCGCCCCTTCCTGCGTGCGAGCCTGCGAACTGCGAGGAGCGATAGCAAAACAAGTAAATAAAAATATTTTAAACGTTTAAACTATCGTTACTGGTATCTATACGTTTGGATGACTCCAGAACGGCTGTTCAGATCTGGATGAAATTTGGTACAGAGATATTCCGGAATATAGAATCTGGATAGATACTGGAATAACACGTACCTAAGCTACTTTTTATCTCCGAAAAACAAAGAGTTCCCGCGGGAACCCAAAACACGAACCACACGCACGAAGTCGCGGGCATCAGCTAGTTCATTATAACTATAAATATATCACCGGTTGTAACCCACTTGTTTTGTCGGAAAATGCCCGACTAGTTAGACTCGTCCAGGGCCCTTATTCAGATGCCGTGTCGCGCGAATAGGCTCATGTATTAGAGACGGGTTCGAAACTTGTCGGACATTTTCCCACAAAACAAGACACCCGGAGATAAATTTTAGTTATAATAAATAAAAATAAAGGATTTTTTCTCACCACGGTTCTTTAAATTGCAAAATATGCTTGCGCGGGGTGACAATCCTGCTTAATGGAAAGCTACGATGAGGTTTGGGTTGGAACGTGCCCATTCACTCTTGCCTTAAGGTATGGCATACCCTTCCATTAAGCACGTTAAGCAAAACGTTTACATACTGGAAAATCAAAGAGTTAACATGAGTTTTTTAAAAAACCTGTATTGGAACGAGCTCACGGGCATCGTTTTATTAAAATTAATTAATTGCCTTTAAACAATTTTTAATTAAAAATTCAATTTGATTTTAATAATGCACATGCCAACCGTACTTAGAGTTCACGGATGGTCGATCCCGTCACCCGAAGAACAACGCGGCTCACTGGATTAAACTCCGACAAAATTACATTTGCGACCCACAAAATTAAAAATAACACTTATTGTTTGTAACATAAAGTTCAAAACAATTTTTATTATCGGTGTTTGTATGTTTGCCATCGAGATCGAGAATCGAACGGGTGGAATAACATAATCTACATGGGTTTTTGTTATTCCGTGGTTTGTCCACTGGTTTTTCGGCAATTATTTTTGATTACTATCATCGAACGGTTAGAGTGATGACTGCTATGTGATGAACTGTGGTTAACTTAAAATAACTCTAGGATAAAGTTGTCTTCTTAGGGTTCCGTACTAAAACGTAACTTTTGTTTTAACTGATTATCATGTTTTATAAGTAACTAGCTGATGCCCGCGACTTCGTCCGCACGTCCGCACGCATATATATAATGTAAGCTATCCTATCTTTCAAGTTAGATCAAACTGCACACGGTGTTGGCCTGGTGGGAGGCTTCGGCCGTGGCTAGTTACCTAGTTACCACCCTACCGGCAAAGACGTGCCGCCAAGCGTTCCGTACCAAAATGGTAAAATGGAACCCTTATGGTGCGACTTTCTCCGTCTGTCTGTCTGTCCGTCCATCACACTCGATTATTTCAGTAACTACCGAAGCTATCGACATGAAATTTGGAATAGTTGTGTATATTAGTGGCCCAAAGACATTGGAATTAAAAAAAATTGGAAATTATTTTTGTTCTTATTTAAAAAGGGAGGAAAATCGGAGGGTTGAAATTTAAAAGTGAGATAACTGTACTGTGTGGGGTATCATATGAAAGGGTTTACTTTGTACATTCTAAAACAGATTTTTAATTATTTTTAGTCATGATAGTTTTTGATTTATCGGGGAAAAAGTCTAAAAAAATACCGTTCCCCCCCCCTTATCTCCGGAGTTTACCAATCGAAAAATCTGAAATAATTATGGTCAATAGGAATTTATGTATATTTTACAGGAAAACTATAGCAAATGCTCTAACTAGCATAGTTTTTTTGATATTAACAGTAAACCTCTACAAACAAAGTTAGTTTTGCGGTTCATTAACAAAGGTAATTATTACCGTTTTACATCTTTGGTCGTTACAGTTTTCAGTACGGAACCCTCGGTGCGCGAGTCCGACTCGCACTTGGCCGGTTTTTATTTAATTATTTAAAACGCACTGCTAGTATGCAAGTTTGTAAGAAATACTTGTGACTTGTGACATTTCAACGCACTTTTTTTCTATAATCTATATTTTATTTATAATAGTTATCAAACTTAAAACTAGCCGAGGTGAATTTTAGGTCTTTTGGAAGACCCTCTATTTAATAATCAGTAAGAAATAATTTGTTTGTGACATAGGCATCATCCCTGGGTAAAAAAGGGCTTTGCTTTTATAAAATGGTCGATGCTTTGGATGTTAGTTGTTACAATTGGTAGGTGGTTATTTTAACGAGTGATTCACGGTGCATGGAACTTGTACACTTGCTCCGATCACAATGAGAACAGGATGCTCAGGGCTGAGTCATTCGCAGAGTAAACCTCGTTAGGTTCAATGTATAGGTATATATACGGTGTTCTAGTAAAATGCACGTTGCTATCTTAATGGACCTCAAAGTCTATGACAAAATACATTAAAAACACTATAAGTACCTACTTACACTTAGAACGACAAGAAAATATAATAATTGATAATAATTATACATGATCATAAAAATCATCATTTCAACCCATTACCGGCTCACCACTTAGTCTTCGCTCAGAATTAGAAGGGTTAGGCCTATAGGTTCACCATGCCGGCCAAGTGCGGATTGGCATATTTCACATCTTTGAGAACATTACGGAAAATTCTCAGGAGTGCAGGTTTCTGACGTTGTATTTTTTCTTTTTACCCTCGACGAAACGGAGACGGTATATGTGTTTGCCCTTAGAGGTTGTGTGTTTGTTTGTATGTTTGTTTGTGCACTTTTTTGTTACCATTTTTCTCAAAAAGTACTGGGCCGATTGAGATGCGAATTTTTGCATTAGATGTGTATAGCTTGTGAGAAGGTTCTTAGATATATTTTAGGACCATAGACAACCGAGCTGAGCTGTAGTCTATGATTTTAATTTTTCAATATGTTACCATTTTTCACAAAAAGTACTGGGCCGATTGAAATGCGGTTTTTTGCATTAGATGTGTATAGCTTGTGAGAAGGTTCTTAGATATATTTTAGGACCATAGACAACCGAGCTGAGCTGTAGTCTATGATTTTAATTTTTCAATATGTTACCATTTTTCACAAAAAGTACTAGGCCGATTGAGATGCGGTTTTTTGCAATTAGAAACGTATAGCTTGTAAGAAAGTTCTCAGATATATTTTAGGACCATAGACAACCGAGCTGAGCTGTAGTCTATGATTTTAATTTATAAATAAATAGTAATACATAAGCAATATTACTCAAAATGACAGTTTGATGTCACCTGTAGACCGGCCTTGACGATCCTAAAAAAAAGGATTATAATTCTAAAACACGAAAGTCAACAATAATTAAACAGTATGGCTTTAAGCTTTGGCAGCAGGGCCCCAGGTATAAATGGAACAGCAGTGAACTGAACAGTGTACCAGAGTACCCGCTGGAGTGTAGTCCTAGAGGACATTAGCATTTGTCGAAGGGGCGTCGCGCACAGAAATAGCCACCGCGTCACCCGTGCGCTTAGAGCGGCCATACACCGTCTCTTTAGGCTGTTCCAACAGAGATGTGCTACGTTGCTAAGCTGCGGATGTTTGACACACATAAGAGCGCTTGATTTTTTTGCTAAGATCGCTAGATGTTAGATCAAGGGTGGGTTCCAGCAGTCATGACCAAGCTAAGACTGTATCTCTGGCAACGTCGCGACTCATTTTCAATTAATCACATTTTATAATGGTAGTGCTTTCTTGGGATAATAGTGCAAAAGTGCGCTCCAAAAGTTTTCTGTCTGTGAAATCCTGTACCTATCTATTGAAATCGTATGACTCAAGTCATAGTATAAGAAATACAGGATTTCAGCTGAAAATTCTTCAAAGTTAGTCGTAGTCTAGTCAGTTCTTAGTCTAGCTCATTCAGTCTATCCTCGTTTTTAGCCGTGTGCGATAGATAGGTAGACTACGGGTACACTGGACACTGTAAACGCACGTCCTTTTGCGACTGCATAGCGACATACAATCTTCTTTTCATAATCATACACCATTCAAGATCGCTTGAGCAGTTGCGACTCTAAGAGTTGTCGTACGGTCAAGTAGTTACAAGACGTAAACACTGACTTCTCGAGTTGATCATCACTCTGGCGTTTATTTATTCAAAATTCAAATGTATTTTATTCAAATAAACTTTCACAAGTGCTTTTGAATCGTCAAATAAGTCTACCACTGACATTCCTACCGAGCAGAATCAGTAAGAAAGTTCATAAGTTAACCTTCATCTACTATCTGGTGATAGTTAAGGTAGGTGGATGTAGCTGATGCAAGCGGAATGACCTGGAAAGTATATACATTAGTGGTCTTATATTAAGCTAACCCTAACCCTAGGAGGCATCGTATTGGAGCGCTTCGCAAATAGCTTGGCAGTACTGCTATGCCCGTATTTCAGATTAATCGTCAACGACTCCTGGAGCAGTTGTTAATGACTATTCGAGCTCGATTATTCTGTTCGAGAAAGCGGTCTGTGAGGGTTTTTCAATCAACAACAGCTGATCATAAGTTGCCAGTGTGCGGCCGGTCTTAGCCCGTCGTCCATCGCCCATCGCGGGTTATTGAGAGCCTCTCACTTTAATTGCGTCCAAACGCCATTAAGAAGATTTGTGCATTTGCGCCGTGTCGCATTTGCCGCGAAATATGACAGATCACCTGTCGTTTGCACAGACTAAATGCCCGACAGATAATCAGGTACAGAGTAATACTCATATTGTTACGAATCGATTACGAATAAAGTCCATAATAAGCGTTATTTTCAAGTTAGGTATAATATAGCGTGAAGCAGATTTATGTAACGAACTTTTTAAAGCTATTTACTCAAAGCTCACAGTAATCTAATTTTATAGACTACTAAGGTAGTTCAGTATCTACCTACAGATGTTTTGAGGCTACCACATACCAGAGAATTAAGCTTTGCCCTGCTTTTAGAGTACGTAAGTATATCATATATGTAGAGATGTATATCTTCTACTTACTTCGAGCTATGTGCTTTGCACTTGGTAATGTCTATATAACGAGGATGTATTCTGTCATCTGTGGTAATATTATGAAGATTCTACGTAAAGTACTGCAGGGCGATAGTGTAAAACCTGCATCAATCATTGTTACAGTCTCAATTGTATTGATTGGCTGAATTTATGGTATTTTGGCTGCGTCAATGGATTTTGGTTAAAAGTGGAAGAGCGTTAACCAATCAGAGGTAATTGCGTTACACAGCAGCTGTCATTTTTAGCCATTCGCCATCCTGGAGTAGTACTATTATTGGCATATTTTGTGTAAGTACATGGTGCATGAAATTCTAAGATAAGTACAACGAATAAAAAAGCTGAAACTATTAATTTGTTTCACCACGCATTGTATTTTACCATCGCTTAGGTACTTTTAAACAGTATCGTTGTCCACTGGATACCTAGTGCATTTTTAATTGCTATTAAAAATACGAAATTCGCTAGAAATTGCGTACGCATATTGGCCGTTTTTAATTAGCATCTGTTTAAATTGCTTTTCCGTGTCGCAGTACGATTTAGGGCGTACAGAACGCTGTCCAGTGTCCGGGCCATTTATTACAGGAATAACAAAGTGCATCCATGTTACATTGGGTGTATTAAACCTTTATTGCCGTCGGTACCATTCTTTAGTCGATGCTATACGCGGACGCGGTGCGAACGCCCGTTAATTACAGCCACATCCATTTAAAAAGATTTATTATAATATGTATTATGTACTAGCTGACCCGGCGAACTTCGTACCGCCTTAGTATGCAAAATTAAATGTATATTTTTCAATATTTCTGAGAGATTTTCTTAATATTTTTTTCCGTAAGAACCTTCTCCTAATAATAAAAAATACAACAAAAAAAGAATTAGTGAAATCGGTCCAGCCATTCACGCGTGATGCCGTGACCAAGGAAAACGGGTTTCATTTTTATATATATAGATTATATTGATTAAGGTTTCAAATAGCGCAACAACCTTTAGGTTAGGCCACATTGCCAGGTTTTTTTATATGTAAAGCGAGCAACCGAGCAGGCGGGTCAGCTGATGTTAAGTGATTACCGCCACCCATGAACATTTGCAGCACCAGAGGAACCGCCAATGCGTTGCTGGCTTTTGAGATATTTGTTTATCCGCTCTTTGAAGAGTATTTATTATAATTTTGCATTACCCGCACTATATCAGACATCATCAGCTTGTAGAATATGGAAGTTCAAGCACAGATTTACGTTAAAGCAACTACTACAACTGATGAAATGCTCAAATGCTTCCGGCGGCGACCCGATCGCAAGATATTTAAACAAAGTTGATTTTTACTTTTTGACGACCTCCGTGGCGCAGTGTGTAGCGCTGTTGCCTTAACGTGCGGATGTCCCGGGTTCGATCCCCGGCGGGGTCAATTTGGGAATTTATAATTTCTGAATTTTCCCTGGTCTGGTCTGGTGGGAGGCTTCTGCCGTGGCCGGCAAAGACGTGCCGCTAAGCGATTTAGCGTTCCGGTACGATGCCGTGTAGAAACCGAAGGGGTCTGGGTTTAATATAACAGCCATGCCCCTAACAGGCTAGCCCGCTACCATCTTAGACTGCATCATCACTTACCATCAGGTGAGATCGCAGTCAAGGGCAAGCTTGTAGTGGATAAAAAAAAATCTTATTGTTATCTTGAGTTATTTAGATTAGAACTTCAGGTAGCCTCAAGTCAACATAGAAAGATATATTTTAGTCTGTGTCACGAAAGAAGTCCCTAAAGGTAGCGCTAGTAGGTAGTCGGGTGTTTATGAAATTATTTATTAATGTACGTAAAATGTAGTGGGACTTTTTCAATTCCATCTACAATCTTACGGGGTTACAGGACTGGGAGCGAGACGGAGGAAAGTTTGTTGTTGCCAGTCTTTCGTGAATGTAGGCCTTCATACCTGACTGATCAATAGGACTCCTATAGCACTCATCCAATTGACGAAGGGGTATGGGTTTAATATAACTGCCATGCCCCTAACAGGTTAGCCCGCTACCATCTTAGACTGCACCATCAGGTGAGATCGTAGTAAGGGCTAGCTTGTAGTGGATAAAAAAAAAAAGATAGCTTTAGCAGTAGCATTTGTATTACAGTGCTTACACAAATATGATTCATCATTATAGAGTATTATACCTAAATATGGTAAGATGGTAAGACAACACGGCCGAGTTGCCGAGTTCAAACGGCGCGCGTTCTCCTTCCATGCCAACTAATTTTAATAGCCTTGATTTGTCGTCTGTTTTTTACCCCACAGTTCCATGTTTACTCTCGTTTATTCGCCACGACCTCAGGGCTGCGTGCGAAGTGCATTGCCCCGAACCGAAATAAATTGTCGCGACGCAGTGTCGTGCGTACAACCGGTACCGATGTCGATTGGATAAGGAATTAGGGATGGGTCGCGATGCGATTTATGGCCTTTTATTTTTAACAATTACACGTTTTTGAAGTGAAAACTTCTTTAGACGCGTTGAGCACTTTTTGGTAGGGGGTAAAAATGTGGATTCGCGTGACCGACGTGCTCGCGAACAGCGATATGCTTGCCTTGTTACGAAGACAAAAGGTCTTAAATATAAATACACTACATTCGAACTAAACTTTATTAAATTAAATTTTAAAAAATATTTAAAAAATAAATAATATATCTAATATTCGTTTTCACTTCTATGACAGGCATTTTTTTTGTAATAGTCAGTTTTATCTTACTTATTACGTATCAATAATTATCCTCGCGGTTTATTAGCGTTAAAATATAAATGTGATAGGAAGGTGTTTTTAACGGATATAACAGTTTTTTAAAATGTTTATAGCAAGCAAACAAGCAGGCAGGTCACCTGATGTTAAGTGATTACCGCCGCCCATGAACATTTGCAGCACCAGAGGAACCGCCAATGTGTTGCCGGCCTTTGAGAAGAGCCCCATATTATAGCCCCATATAATCATGAGGGAACACAGAAGATGGAAGCTGGTTCCACAATTTGCAGGTATGTGGCAGAAATGACCTGGAATAACAGATTTAAGTACTTACCTATACTATTACACTTTACTTTCGAAAATCGACCTAAAATCATCTAATCAAAAATATTTTACTGTGACTGTGATGTAAAGAACCTATTATATAGCCAAGATGCCGTGTTAGGACGTTCCAGCCCCAAGTTCGCGTTCCACTAAATCCAGCTGTCACTTCAGGTCATCAAGCTGAAAGTTCTGAAAGTTTCAAGCTGCACGAAACTGCACTTGTATGACCTTATGCATTTTTAATGGAATCAATCACATTGAAGTTATGATTACATTTTCGGAAATCTACCTAATAAAGTATCTAATCCGATTAATTTTATTGTTACTGCTATGATAAAGAACCCATTGCCAAGATGGCGTGTTATCGGTTAGCGCGTTCCCGCCCTAAGTTTCCGCCCCGAAACGAACTGTCACTTCAAGTCTTCAGGCTCAAAGTTTCATAGCTGCACATAGCTGCACCACTAGTTATATTTAAAAGATCATTAGAGCTAATGCATTTTCGATTGAAATAAGCATTGAAGTTAAGATTTTTTTCTCGGATATCAACCTAAAAAGCATCTGATCGAATTAATTTTATTGTTATTGCTACGTTAAAGAACCCAATGCCAAGATGGCGTGTTAGCACTGTTAGCACGTTCCCGCCAAAATGAACTGTCACTTCAAGTCATCAAGCTGAAAGTTTCGAGCTTCAAGCTTCACGTAGCTGCACTTATACGAGCTAATGCATTTTAAATTGAAACAAATACAGCAATGTTACCGGTTCTTTTCTTATTGCTGTGTAATTGAATGCTATGCCACTTACGTTCCACTTTTTATGCGCTGTTGACACTACTTGACTTTACAAAACGTCTTCATTTCATTCAGCGAAGTTCCTGATAATAATTATGCAGGATTTTGTTTAGAATGAATCCTTTGGATTTATAGTAATTTTAAAGCGAATAAATATTACTAACCCGCCATGGTAACATTTACCTTAAGGTACCTACTGTAATGTGTGGCACAATGGTGAGAATAAATAGATTTTCTTTCTTTCTTTCTATTACAATATTTTTAGCCACGCGTGAATCGTGATCTTCCTGTCTAACTTATCCTAGGTGAGCGTCAGGAGCGACGCAACGCGACGCGACGCCGTAGAAATTCACAAACTTGTCTACGCAACAACGTAGGCCACGTGAAGGATCAGCTACTATTTTATACTGTCGCGTTGCGTCGTATCGAGTCGCGGTATATCGCGTTTGTCACTCATTTGCTGGAGCTAGAGCCAAGTGATGAGCGTTGTCTTTCGATCCCAAGCATCTAGACAATTTAGTAATGATGTACCAATCAAAAGATTGAATTCTAAAATCCATACTTATATTATGCTAAGGTTTGTCTGTCACCTTTTCAGGGCTCATCGGCTCAACCGATTTTCGCGAAATTAGAGAAATATAGCCGTGCGTCTCAAAAATGTATACACATACACATAAAATCCACGTTGACGAAGTCGCGGGCATTCTTAATATCCAAAATAATATTATTAATGCGAAAGTGTGTTTGTATGTCCGTCTTTCTGCTGTTTTCACGGCCTATCTGTTCAACCGATATTGTAGAAATTTGGTACAGAGATAAGTTCCATCCCGGAAAATCAAAGAATTCCCACGGAATTTTTTCTCACTGTGTCACAGGCATGGTCTAATTTAGTTTTTTTTCCACTACAAGTTAGCCCTTGACTGCGATCTCACCTGATGGTAAGTGAGTAAGTCATGATGCACTCTAAGATGGTAGCGGGCTAACCTGTTAGAATGTATAATAAGTACAGGAGATTCTTAAATTTTAGACTAACTTGACTCACAGTTTTTTAATAGGTAGGTAACGGAATTTTATTTCATATAGAGCATACTATCAGACCTTGAATTTACTTTTAGGTATTAAAACCGGAAGGGTTATAGTGTTATTAAAATACTTGTGGTTTTATTCGACCATTCTTAATTCTCATTAAATGTATTTTAGAGGTCAATGAACCTGTCAGAAATGTTCATTATATCAAGACTTTCGGTTACTACGGAAATAGTAAAATAAAATTATTGAAATTAAATGAAGTACTAGGTACCTACCTAATAAGTACGGTGGCCTCGTGGTTAAAGAACTTAGAAAAGGGCTAATTTGTAGCAGAATAAGTAATTGAAAAAAAAATGAACATATTCTATTCATTTACTAAATTGCATAATATTATCATTCTTCACTATATTACCTACTACCTGAATAGGTATGTTTCTTCTTTCCCCAACTTTTCTCTTTATATTGTACGCACTGTTTTTTCAACCCTTTCCCCACTACCAAAGGTTAACTGGAAGAGAATAGGTATTGAGTTCGCCTTTGTGCATTGTAATTGTATGTGCAATCCACCACTACAGCCCATTATCGTCCCACTGCTGGGCACAGGCCTCCACTCTCATAGGAGACAGGGAATTAGAGCATAGACCTACCACGCTGCTCCATAGCGGGTTGGCGGGCTTTAACGACTATTATCATGTTAGTGATAATAACCGGGACCGACGTCTTTACGTGCTCTCCGAGGCACGGGGGTGAAACACCGCCAACTTCCAACTCCGGGCTGGCACTGAGAATTTCTTAATTGAAAAACCCAATGTGCAATAAAGAATTTAAAACAAACATGTAATTCTATGTGCCTAAATCTAAATACCAAGCGAACCATATTTAAGCTTTTGGTAAAAATAAAAATAGTTAGGTAACTCAAATTGCATATCATTTTGGAAAAAAAAATTCCTTATTTTAAACTCCTCTATTCTGGTTTTTTACTCGAGGTCCAAACATCCAGATCCGTCCAAACTTTCGCATTTATATTATTAGTATAGAAGTATAAATATAGATTTAATCGAAAGTTTCAACCTCAGAACTTTTAATGATTAATTTACGCTTAAAGCCAAGGACTTAAAAGCTAGTTCAACCAGAATCCACCTCCATATCTACATAAAGCATCTATAGGGTATACGTCAGGACAAAGCGAGTCACATTTTAAATGACTCAGTCACGGTCAAGAGCGGGCTTCTCGGAAGGATAAATCGGTTATAATATAAGGCACACGACTGGTTTGAGCTTTGAAGATAAATTAAAATTGAATATGAGCAACATTGATGAGATTGTAGTCTAATTCTTGTTTCCACTTGCTGATACCGGCGGCTAGGCCCGCTTTAAATTTCTACGGGAATTCCTTCATTTTCCGGGATAAAAAGTAGCCTATGTCACTCTCCAGTATGGCTAGCATGCGCACTACGAAAATTATGTCTACCCGTTATCTCTCTCTGTCTACCGAAGCCAACATGGTTACTTGTCTCGTTACGTCAAAAGTAGAGATAAAAGTAATATTTCTTAACCGTGGTATTTTTCTCTATGAACCTTTACATGTCCACAATTTTTTTCTTGTAATATACCACATTTTGTGCATGTTAGGGTAAATGAAAAATTTGCCGGCAACGACAACATCTCTCTCTCTCTCGTCGCGAGATAATCTCGTTGTGCGCATGCTAAGCACACAGGTCCTTAACTATACCCATGTCAAAATCACGTCGATTCGTTTCACACACTTTCGCATTTATTATATTAGTATGATTAGTAAATTAGTAATAAGTAATTATTACATAAGTACGATTCATAATTTCAAGAACCCATCACTTACCCATCAGTGTGGTTATCTATACCACTACTGAGTCTCCTCTCAGAATTGGAAGGGTTTCCAGCCATGACTTTGACAGGAAACTTAATGCATTGTGACACAACGCGGAATCGAATCCGAGACTTCATAATCCACTAACGCATATACTGACTAGAGGACCAGCGAGGCTGGCTTCAAAGACCGTTTTTTTATTCCACTACAAGTTAGCCCTTGACTGCGATCTCACCTGATGATAAGTGAAGGTCTAGCACCACTACAGAGACGCGGCCTGGCGCGGCACGTAGCGGTCAGTATTATTTGTATGAGTTGTATGGAGCCGGGCCCACTTAAGCGACGCAACAAGGAGATGCAATGCGAAACGCGGCCCCGTATCAACTCATACAAATAATATTTGACGCTACGTGCCGCGCCGCTCCGTGCATCTCAAGTGGGGCAAGACCTTGATATAATGCAGTCTAAGATGGTAGCGGGCTAACCTGTTAAGGTAGTGTATTAAATCCATACGTATACCCATAATGTTTGATGATGAAGCCGTATTTTTGGCTTAGATAGATCCAAGGTAGAGAAGAAATTGTCATTTTGTTTTTTAAGCTGAGAATAGCTTTGACTTTGAAGGTTAAACCTATCTTCAAAGGAAGAGCGACAGAGTTATGGAGACGTCTAGGAGATAATGTGTCTTTTTGGTACATAATTAGCTGTTATGAGGTGCGAGTGGATAGGCAAGATGTAAATGCGTCGCGACGGAGCGGGACAGATCTATTTTGGGCTAACTATGAAAGGACCGCCAGTCGCCACCATTGCAGACTTGGTTTTAAATGTGATGCTGCTGTCTGCATAGCTTGCATTTGATTATATTCCGTGTCTCTATTTCTACATATAACTTTTACGGAACCAGCTTCCATCTTCTGTGCTCCCTCATGACTACAATTTGGGGCTCTTCAAAGGTCGGATAACCAAATTTCTAAGCCGATAAAAAAGCCGGCAACGCATTGGCGGTTCCTCTGGTGCTGCAAATGTTCATGGGTGGCGGTAATCACTTAACATCAGGTGACCCACCTGCTCGTTTACTTGATAGCCTGCTCCGTGATTTTCAGTTGTTTAAGGATCGATGCGTTGGTTCTGTACGCCGTCCAAGGGATCCTTGGACCTAGAAAGCTGAAATTTTGCACAAACCTTTTGCAATGGATCGAAATGATTAATTTTTTACGAAACGGGGCACAAGTTGGTACTTTTTGTGCAAGGACAACAAGACACTGTTCACTGTCAATTGATTTATACAAAATTAAAAGTAGAATTGAGGAATTGAAAGGAAAAGCAATTAAATGTAATGAAAGCTCACTTTTAAGTTATTACTTATAAGGTCAATGCGAAACGCCCACGTCACGTTGTATAGAGTTTATCGGAACTACGTTTCATTCTGTCTCGGTGTGTGCAGGTTCATTAAAAATTGCATGTGCGTTAATTTTTGTCCGCTAAACAAAAGTCTTGTCATATAAGAGCGGTAAGTTTCCGCGCGAACCCAATAATAAATTAATGGTTTTTACATTTTACATACGAGTTGACTCATGTCATCCCGATACCGCCAGGTTGAGGGTTGACCATCATGTATTTTTTTCAAATCACACAGCAACATATATAACACTTACACGCCCTGTTTACTGCCTCTGTAAGTGCATTTTTAGAGTGTATTGAAAATGTTTTATCCGTATTGTGTTGCCTTTATAGTAGCAAAACATCGCAGTCGAGGAATTTATTTATTAAAAATCATCTCAACAACTCTCATACTTTTACTCTTCATGTTTCGACATAGGAAAATTCTCTACAGGAAAAACCGCTGCATCATTGTATTAGTTATCATGGATGTATAATAAAGCATCATTGAGACGTAAAAAAAAAGATTGCAGCAACGAAGTATTTGAGATTCAGTTCAGCGATGTTGGTGCTTATGATTTCAGAAATAAGGTTGAGAATGGACTGGAGTGTGTGTCAACATGTGGTACCATAGACAACGGCTCTTAGCCAGAGACAAGTAGGTCTATTTTTAACAGATTATGCACGGGACACGCTGACGAAGCGTGCTGGAGTCTCGCTGGTCACAATGGCTGAAAGTTTTTTTTGCGCTTGACTTATTTGATGAGAGTAGACTAATTTAGGATCCCCTTAGTAACGGCCCATACGGGAATGTAATTTGGAAATGTTTGTATAACAACTTAGAGTGTCGTCGGATATGTTTTTTGCTTGTTTGTGTTAATTTAAGTTCATGTTCGTGAATTCGTCCGTGTGAATTTAGATTTTTGGTGTTTTTGAAATCTATATTATACTAGTGAATGCCCGCGACTTCGTCTGCGTGGTTTGAGGTTTTTTGGTTCCGCAGGAACTCCTTAATTTTCCGGGATAAAAACTAGCCTACGTGCTATTCCAGACTATAATCTATCTCTGTGCCAAATTTCAGCCAGATCCGTTCAGCCGTTGGCGCGTGATTGAGTAACAAACATACATCCATACATCCATCCAAACTTTTTAATATTAGTAGATAAGACTAGCAGATGCCCGCGTGAAATAAGTTTTTTAAATTCCCAAGGGAACTCACAAATTTTTCGGGTTAATATATAGCCTATGACACGATATGATAAATAATGTGGCTTTCTATTGTTACCAGAATTTTCAAAATCGTTTCAGTAGATCTAGAGATTACCCCCTACAACGTCACAACCTCACAAACTTTACCTCTTTATAATATTAGCATAGATAAGTATACCGTTTTCAGGAAGTTTTGATCTTTGATTATGTATAGGTATAGTATAAAATCACAGGTTTTGATGACGTTTTAGCAGCTTTTATGACGTTTGTTGAAACCAAATCGTTTGTAGCAAGCAAGTAGTAAGACCGTATGAATAAGTTGGAGGTTATCTGGTTTATCTCTATCTAGCAGCCGCTAGTACAGGTTTATTATCATTGTCTTCTCATCGGGTGCAGAATGTGAACCGATATTACAGAATTTAACTCAACAATACCTTCGTGCCGATATTGTTATCGATATATATATGATACCGATATCGCATCGGATAGCGTGAAAACGCTGCTAAACCGTTGTCATATTTCCAGAAACAATTTTACTATCGCCGCTTCAAAATCAAAGTAATGTTCACGGCGAAGAATGCATTTCCCGAATGTCAGACGAACTGCATTGCAGAGCCGGAGTTAGAAGTTCGCGGTGCCATCGCATGTCCTGCCGGCAATAAATTAAAAAGTAAAAGTAATAAATATGGCGGGATCAACGAACGAATTCGGTTGGCGCCTCGCACGCGATCACGGGCATTCGGTTAGGATACAGACGTTGATACAGAACAACAAAGATACTAACACTGTAGTTAATTCTGTTGCTCACAATCTTTTAATCTTACTCTTACTAATATTATAAATGCGAAAGTTTGGATGTATGGATGTCGGTATGGATGTATGGATGTATGGATGGATGTTTGTTACTCAATCACGCCCCAACGGCTGAACAGATCTGGATGAAATTTGGCACAGAGATAGATTATAGTCTGGAATAACACATAGGCTACTTTTTATCCCGGAAAATTAAAGAGTTCCCGCGGGAACCACAAAACCTCGATCCACGCGTACGAAGTCGCGGGCGTCAGCTAGTAGCTAAATAAATCTAATTTTCCTTGAGCCCGCTTGCTGACACGCCCAGGAATAAATGTAAAATTTTGACAGAAGTTGCACGAATTCTGTCAAAGTAGCAGCTACTTAACTCTGGGTTAAAATGATAATTCGGCGTTTATGCAAGGGGGTCTTAGATTATAGAAGAGGTAAACAGTAGAATAGGCAAATCGCATAAACCTAAGCGAAAAGCTCTTCTTGCTCGGCGCTTTAGACGTTCTCTTGTATCATCGTTCTATCGAATTTAATTGCAGTAACATCTCTGACGTGCAAAGTATTTTATGCATTTAAATGAGAAGCTACTTGTTTACTTTTTTATCTAGGTAAGGAAAACAGACACTAACAAGGTACGAGTACTATTAAGTAAATAATTCTGTGCTCTAAATAGGCCTACATCTAGTGCTGTTCTTTCCCGTAGGAAGCATTATGAAAGGGATAGCAATATTAGAGCTGTCATTTTAGTTTCCATTAGATTATGTTAATACTCCTTATTCTGCGGATTCTATACAGCTGTATTTAGCTACCATGACAATAGGATGATGGTCTGAGTGGACGTAAATCCAACATGAAAATGATCTTAAATTAGATTACCACATAGAATTATTATATGTATTTCTATGTCTTACCACTTATTATCATAAACTTTCTGTTTAGAATATTAATTTTTCTGAAGGTTGTGCTAAATTATTATCTTGGGTTTCCATATCAACGGGCACAAAGATCAATTATGTTCGTAAGAAAAGGGTGGTCTAACGTGCTTGTTGCGATGGATTTATGGCTTATAACGTTTTGAGCTAACCTTTGAACACGTGATTGGGTATCGATTTGATTCGAATATACCCTTTTACCGTCTTTATTCAAGGAATTACGAAGATCCTTGCAAATATAAAAGTTAAAGGGATTAACGTCAGCCAAACAAAAGTTTGGTAAGTAAGTAAAGGCTGATTGGTATTGGTAAAAAAAGGTCAAATACTTCATCGCTTTAGGTTTCTTTTGGCAACATTTGGCAATAGAAAAATCAGTTCTACAGGAAATCAGCAGTTTGAAGAGAATTACTTATGTTATGTTAATATTATGTTGTCTTTATGTTTGTGTAGCAATAAATAATTTATCTATCTATCTATATTTGTGTACTAACTGCAGACGTCTGAACAAGTCACAGGGAGCCGAGGGACACAGGCGGTACAAGACCGCGGCGTGTGGAAGTCCCTACAAGCGACCTATGTGGCGACTGGTCAGCAGTGGACATCTTATTTTAACTTATCAACATAGTCGAAATTGTTATGTACAGGAATTCTACTAATATCATAAATGTGGATGCTTGTACGTTCACGGCACAACGACTGAACTGATTTGGCTGAAATTTGGTATGGAGATAGTCCTGAATTAGCACATGGGCTTATCCCGGGAAAAAATAAAAAGAGTCCCCGTGGAAATCAAAGTACTGAGTCGCGGGCATCATCTAGTACCTACTAGGTTTTTTTTTTTTTTATCCACTACAAGCTAGCCCTTGACTGCGATCACACCTGATGGTAAGTGATGATGCAGTCTAAGATGGTAGCGAGCTAACCTGTTAGGGTATTGATAGGTATTGTCCAATATCTCAACTTTGGTTTATTACAGTCCGTAGCAACAAAACTGCCTGAGTAGTTCAGTTCGAGTTTCGTAGCTTGTCCTCTACGAACGATAACATTTTATCGTTTACACATTTTATAGTTTCATACCCGTTTATTCAGCGTTGAATGAACGAGTATGAAACTATTTAAAGCTAATGGTGGCTAAATTAAATGTAAGTATATCCTTTCCGTTTTCTTTGATTTAGAAATTAGAACTAGCTGACTTGCTTTGGTTTTATTCCAATGGAATTCGTGAAGAATTCATTAGATATAAATCCTTCATACCATAGTTTTTAATTCCAGCGGTTTTTGCTATAGGTATAGAGTATACAAACGGGAACCGAAGTTGTGATTGAAGGTAATTTCTTGGGATTCGCCACACCTACCAAGTTTCCTTTTGTTTTATGAAACTTTAGTCTTGACACTTTGTTAAAAATGTGCAGTAAACAATGCAATACGACACTAAAGAAACAATGCAAATAATGAAGAAATAATGTCCCTTAAATGTCGTTGACCATTCATCCCAAGCTTAAAAAATCAGACACCAATTAAAACAAAGAGTTCGAAAACCGAGCATTTTCTTTCACTTCGAATACATTCTGTGGTATTTTCAAAAGAAATCCGTCAAAAGAAAAACCGAGGCTATTTCTTTACAATTAAAACCGTGCTATCGAATAGTGAACTTTACGCCCTTAACTTAAATAACAATTGAAATGCATAACAACTTGTGTTCAGGCAAACTTTCAAGGGTAGTTGGGTTAAGTTATAACGTACTTTGTATTGATAACAATAAGGTGTATTATGGGTGTGGAAGTTAAGTTTGTAAGACGAGTGTCTGGGCGGGTGAATGGCCCCTGAAAGCGCGCGTTTCAGAACGTGGAGGATTATAGCTAATTAAACTTCTAGTTCTTTCATTATCATGGACTTGAAGCAAATCAACGCCTGCTTCTATCCAATTAGATATTACGGATATTAATAGATAAAGTTATGTACCCATGTGTCTGTCCATATTGATTGACTCTCAGTGCGTTGTCAAACAAAAAAAAATCCTTTCAGCGCTCGCATATAATTTTTTGGATGCACCCTCCCGCGTCACGATAAGCTATAAATGCTCCGATACATTTTCCGTTTACAAATTAAACCCACCCCCGCATACACGGCCTCGCAGCGCCCTCTGACGGCACATATGTGCACATGATTTATATACGGCACATACATTTGGCATAATTGAAAAATGGCCGCGTGCGTTAATGGCGTGGCATCGCCCGACAAAGCAAATAGCTCTTTTCGCCCGTTGCGTCCAGTTGTATGAATATGGATGTGTCCACTTCAATAAATTTGTCGTGCTCGGTAATGATAACGTGGGTACCTACTCCTATTATACATACTTACCTACCTGCCTACAAATGAAATATAGCTACCTACTGGAACATCATCACCGCGTGCCTTCTTCAAATCGAAGTTTGGCGGTCATGATGCGAAAATCTTCCCTATTTTGAGCCGCATCTTTTAGCTTTCAATAGCTAAGCCCTCTCCACCCCTTTGTACCACTTGCGCCTAAATAGCGACCTGGAGCTCTCTTGCCAGCAATCCTGCCTTCCAAAACTAGTCTTGGAAGTGAGAATTGGGCTCCTCTTTGCAGGTGTCCGAAGAAAGCCAGTTTTAATGATTTAATAAATGATTTGATTTGATTTGATTTGATTTGACTACTAGGTACTAGACAGGTCTCTAAACTCAACTGTAGACTCGTGACTGGACTGTTAAACAAGCATTTGTCAAGTCGAGGGTATTATACTATTGATGAAGTTGCATAGAAATTGACTTCGCATTCGTTGCAGTCCACAATCACAAGTCAGTCAATGATTTATTTATTTCACATAGGACATTTGTGTTACTTCAACCGAGAAGAGCCGGCAAGAAATTCAGCAGTTGCTCTTTTTTTTTTTAAAAAAAAAAGGTTACAATAACAATACAACACATACGTTACGTTTCAAGTATTACACTGACTTGTGGGTCACTGGATGCGAGGCCGGCTAAGTTTAAGTGTAATTCTTGTTACATTACGTATATATTGTTTATTAGCTACAAATCGTAAACATTCTTTTTTTCTTTTTTAAAAAACAGCAGTTATTGTGTCTCTTGCCGGTTCTTTTCAGTAGAACCGGTACGTGAATTAAATAAATCATTTATCATTTGATTAAGCGCAGCGGTGTCTTACGACTAATTTGATGACGTTTGACCACTTTGATAGGATCTTTCTAAGTCGGAAAGGACAACCGCAAAAATGGTACCAAACAATACTTGCTTTGTTGCACATTAAATTAAATGTAATTTTATTAGACATTTTTCAAGGGTTTTTAAAATATAAATAATTCAATTTTGAAATATGGGCAAACTATTTTAATATTTACCAAACAAACAGCCATATATTGATGAACTATTATTACCGAACTATTTGCTTGTCTATAACATTGACCAACGACCATAGAGTAAAGTAATCACTAATCATTGACATTGACAACTGACGCTCTAGACAGTTGTCACATGAACACTGAACAGTGACA